>OW386542.1:16080000-26080000 GCA_936435175.1 Glyphotaelius pellucidus | reverse complement strand
CATAACTACACCTACAGGTAGTTGTAGTAAGTTTAGTAAAGTTTGTCTGAAAGAATGAACTAACCTGTTGATAGCAATGGCAAAGGGGCAATAGCGAGCAGGGGCGGACCGACATTCTCTCCCAGGATAACATTCTGTTCCTTCGGCACAGGGCACTCGGGAACCGGGAAAGTTACTTCTACAAAAATACAATAACTTATCATTTATTGTCAAGTAATTAAGTTTGAAAACAACCTTTTAACAAAAGGAAACCCAAACCCTCCTTCTCAAAGGTGGAAATGATATGATGTAAATAATTGTCTTTAAAAGATTTTATATTTAAAAACAAATCCGATGATTCTGGTTTTTTCTGACAAGTGAATTAGAAAGCGATCTCTAAGAAGTTTTAAGAAATGAAAAACCTTGTTTTTATTAATTTGTAATGTTTTGTCAATTGGCAGAAAACATAATGATAATAAATTGCAAATCTAAAGTTGTTATTATTGATGAAAAACATAAATTATGTTATGTTTACTTCCGTAACGTCAAACTGACAGTTTCAGTATTGCCATATTATGCAATGTGCTGCCATCATAGAATTTAAAAAACAAAAATTATATTAGTACATACTTGCGTTCAATCAATAGCGATACTTCATTTATACTTCAAATACTACAGTCAATACCGAATTTAAAAAAATGTTTCAATTATAGTTGTTCAACAATGTTGAATGACACTTAGAAGCATAATGATAGCATGATAGTATACGTAGCATATTGATAGTATGAACCTTCTTTCAACAAAATTGATTAAGTTTTTTCAAACAATTTTTGTCGTTCAACAAAAGTTGTTAAAATAAAACTGAAACGTCAGAGCAGGGCATGGGGCTCTTCGCCCTACAGACGAGAGTTTTGCCTGTTTTTTTTACTTTAGGTTTAAAAATATGTGGGAAGGGATAGAACGATAGGCTTGACGGCCGAGAATATTGACGCGGTGGCGTCAATTAGTTCCTGGACAAACCAGTCGTCCGTACCGCCTTTGAAATCGTAAAATAAAGCCTGTACCACTACTATTACTTCGGCCAGTTAGAATAGCAGCTACCACCGTCTGGTAACTAGCAAGTCATAAATGTTTTGTTTACCTGTCAGAACAGTTTCGACGACGATCTCTGGCGACGTGTCGGGAACTGTAACGGGAGGACTGGGTTCTTCTTCACTCCTCTCCGTGAGCTGATTGCGAGAGATGCTCGCGCTAAGAGCGGCGAGCTCCTGAATTGCTGAGCTGCCATTCTGGCTCTTTGTTTTCTTCTTCTTATCCTTGCGTTTAGAGGAAGCCTGGCCGTCAACGTCGTTGCTATTGAAATTAAAGTAATTAATATTGCCGTAAATAACATTTTCAGAAATTTCGCATCATTTATGCAAGTAATATAATTAAAAACCGGTTTTCAACATTTATTCACAATTTTTAAATCGCTTTAGCGGTTTAGTTCATCATCATAATACATTATACCAAAACGCAAAGTAATACATTATCCAAAGCAAACATTTTAAAATAGGCTTCGCGTACTAGTCATCTGCAAGCTGCTGTAACTACGTATAACCATTCCTGACACAGTAAACAGTCTCTCGTTAATAGTGCACGAACGTAAAGGAAGCGAGTTTCGGATTTCGTATCATTTCGGATTATCGGCACTGAGTGTCCGAGTCGGCGGCGGCGAACAAATGAAAAACATTCATGCGCCTACTGATCAGGAAGCCGAAACGAATCGTTGGTTTAAAAAAAAGTATAGAGCTAAGGAGAAAACGAAAGCAATAAGTTTATTTTTATTTTTTTGGAAAGTTAACAGCAAATCTTGAACTACACATAAAACAATAAAATAGTTAATTATGTTAATTATGAACTTTCCACCGATGAAAGTTTGACTACGTGAGTCTGTTTTTTTTTTTAAATTTATTTTTTTTGTTACAATACGTGGGAGGTGAAGATTGTTGGGAGGGAAAGGTGTGTGCGGGATGAGGGGTGTGTATTCTGTTAGAGGTGAGGGGTGGTGCGATTTGGAGTATGGAATGTTAGGCGTTGAAGAAAATCAGGACTATCAATTAAGTTATATGATTTTAAATAATATTAACGCATCCGCTGTATTTCTTCGGCAAGTTTTGTCTATATATTACTTTGCAAAGTCTTCGTTGCTAACATGAGATCGAAAAGAGCGGAAGTTGAGATACCTTAAAAATCTATTTTGAACGCTTTCAATTCTATTTTTGTGCACTGCATAGCCTGGGTTTCACACTTGAAATGCATATTCAAGAATACTTTGAACTTTAGTTGGAGAAATATAGTTTTTTGAAAGTGGTCGAAACGTATATTGAAATTCAACTATCATGTATGAAAGTTAGATTCCTATTATGAAACTTAAATATAAACCCAAGTTTCTTTCTTTCTAATTTGGTAGATAACGGTAACCAATTAATTGAGAATTCGTGGATAAATTTTTTTAATAATTTTTATTTATGGTAAAGCGCACGACCAAGCATTTACAAATATTTATTTTCAGACAGTGGGCATTGCAATGCGTATTCATACTTTGCAGGTCATCTTGCAGCTTCGGACATTCCTCGATTGAATTTATAGATGAAAAGATTTTCATGTCATCTGCATACAGAATGGTTGGCGAGTTTAAAAATAGTTTGCAAAATCATTGATTTAGATGTTAAGTAATAAGGGTCATATGAGGGTCACGGGATACACGTTTGCGAATATTCATATAACAGGGATAGTGCATTAGATGAGAGAATGATTGCAAACTAAAGAAAAAGTTGAGGTTAGATTCGCTCATCGTTTAATAAGGTTTGAAGGTATTTCATCAGGACCGGCACCTTTGTGAATATCAATTTCCTTAAGATATTTTAAAACAATTTCTCGTGTCACTTCAATACCGCTTATATTGGATGTATGGTTCCCGTGGTCAGTGGAATCAAGGACAGGGGGATCTAAGGGTTTACTGAAAACCTAATTTATACCTCTTTTTCTCATCTTGTCGCATAATTTTTAATTATTGAAGTAGACAGATTATTTGACTATTGAGAATTTTGAGGCAGGCGAGTTCCGAGGATATATTTTTAATTTCAATCATCACGTCTTCTTTGGGTCGTTTGAAATAATGGTTAGTTGAGGTGAAGTTTTGCAGATTAGGCAGCGCCAGGTTCTTCTTTTCTCATTATTTGCTTTGCGAAATGTAATCTCAGTTGTAGTGGAATTGCTCTCCGCATTTGTAGTGGAATTGCTTACTGCAGGAGTAATATGTAACGCTATCGGTAAAAGTAAGTTGCTTTTTGAAGCAGATCATATTGAGAAAAGTTGGGCTCTAGATTGCAGGCGCTGGAGAACTGAATTTTTCGATTTTAAGAACGACTCACTAGCAATATTTTAGAGCAAATACGAAACCTAATTTTGTAAGATTTCACCTAGGAGTTGCGCGAGGTTTAATGATATAAACTTCGCGTTTAGTTTTAACCATCGATTAATAATAATGTTGAGAGTGTGAACAATAACGTGTGTCACACTTGACTGTATTAATTACGATTGTATTACTTACAACGCTGAGCCGCGCGTGGCGGATAACTTTTAGCTCGCAGGTGAGTAGGTAAGCTGCAGAGTGAATTATGTAAATATAGCTCATATCTTGTATCATATCGCGTTAAATGATTTTTGGTACATACAATTCAATGCTTTAAGTAAAATTTATTTTCTAAATAATAATATTGTTGAAAAAAGTTAACAGTAACCTACCTCTTCGTCAATGTTGAAGATGTTTTTCCGCCATAGCCACTGCTTCCGCTAGAGTTACTTCCCGAGTGGCGCGATTTGGAGCTTCCGCTGTAAATATTAAAATAGTTAAAAAAAGCCTCTTGATTAATTACTGATATGTATAAATTGTTTAAGATGTAGGTTAAATATTACCTATTTTTATACGGATACATGGTTCAGAAAACATTAACAAAAAAAAACTTTTTTCCAGTACCTCCTCTGTGATTGGCTGTTTCCGCAGCTGTTGGAATATGCTGAATCGGAAATCTTGGTAGGGGTTCCCTCGGAACCTTCGGTGTTCTCCATTCCACTAATTTATCTGATGACAAAAGAAACCGCGAATTAAAAAAAATGCTGAATTATTTTTTATCGACAGTTTTATCGCACTATACCATAAATGTCACTATCACTGGGGGATACTGGGGATGATCCCCACCAGATATTCTTGAAAACGATTAAAAGAAAAAAAAAATTGATGTTTTGTCTTCACCAAAATGAATAAATTTCTTTAAACTTAAGAATTTAACATTTTCAAAAAATTAAGTAATACAATATAAAAATTCTTTTCGGATAATTTTTCAAGCTCGATTTTGGATATTTTACAAAATATCCGACATGCTAGTAAAACAATTAAAATCTATAAAATAATTTTTTAAAATCTACAATACGTTTTTTTAAACTAGGTAGGTACTAGTTAGATGGTTCATTATTTGATTGCAATTAAAAACATAAATAAACCGTGTAGTAGGAAAAAACAACCTTTCTAGTTTATTAACACAATGCATGTTTTTGGCATTTGTTGGAAAAAATAACAGTTATATTGGAAAAGCTGTCAAAGTCATTTCGTCTTTATATAACAATTCTTTATAAAAAAAATAGAAACGAATGCTTTTCATCTGTCTCAGCAGGCGGTGAAGCGCGGGATTTGCATCTGACATTGGCAGGCGTTAGGGTGCTGGTGATGGGGGGTGGGGAGTGAATTGCCTACCAAAGTCCGAAACAAACACTACCAACACCCGACTAAACAACGTGGTGGGAATTTCGGCATATGGTTTTCTTTCGCTGAGGTAGAAGCTCATTTATACAATATTTTATCTAATTTCTATCTATCTAATTTTTTCTTCTACTAATTACCCGGCGTTATGAATGGTTTGGAGTAGTTTTAGTACCTAAAGATTTGAGATAGTAATTTGTAGTGTACCTGAAAACTGGTTGCATTCGTTTCACTTAATCGTGCCATGTCGTCCTCGGGCATCCCTGACTTCATCTACCGTTCACTTCCATGTCAAACATTCTCATTACATCCCTTTCTATGTACATCACATGCGCTTAATTTTATCATACGTAAGTATTCGTTTTACTCGATCTTTTCATGTCTTCCTCGGGTGTCCTCGATTTCACTAGGTATTCATTTAACTTGATCGTGCCATGTCTTTCTTTGATGTCCCCGACTTCTTTAACCATTCACTTTATGCTTTGCGTACATTGCTTCAAGCGTATAATAATAAAGACTACATTTTCATTTTATGAAATGATCTTATATAACTTGGATTACCTAATTATTATTTCGTAATAACATTACGTTTACCCCGATTGTACCTGTCCTACTCTCCTAGCACTAAGAAAAAAATTGATTTGCAATCGACGAATTTTATTCGGTCTCTCCGAACAAAAGTTTATCTACCTATCAATGTGCTTTATCCACCGAGAAAGCCTAGAAAACTTCGAGTTGAAACTATTTTTACTCAAAATTTCCATTATTATCAAACACGGGGCCAACCTTCTCCCTGTACAGGTGACTGGTTAGGTAAACTGGCTTATAAATAGACACGAAGGTTCCGCGTGGCATAATGGCGTGGAAATAGCCAAGAGAAATATAATTTAATTACCGGTCACCTCAAAACAGGTCACAACTGAACTTTGTTAAGTAACATCACGTTATAAATAATCACAAAGAGAACAAAACGTTGCAGTGTTTTTCAAAATTCTTTATAAAATTCTCAAATTTCCGTGGTAAAAAGGGATTATATCACTATTTCTATTTTATATTCTAGCCGTATGAGCTGCATATGGCTGTATGTTATATATGTATAAATAGTTTCTGGGAATCTGTAGTGCCTCCAACAATTTCAGTATCAAAAAACCTTTACATTTCCATAAAGAATATACATATACAGATATACATCTAATTATATTAAAAACATTAAAATAAACGATTACGTAATGATAAAAAAACAGTTGCAAATATCATAAGTGAGAATAATTCATAAATGTAATATGATATTTGTGTAAATACCTTAAGTTTAAGGTACTTACATGCAAATGTCGCAAAAATAATATTCGCCTTATAATAAAAATTTCAACAATGTATTATGACATAATATGCTGGGTAAATTTATATTTGCGAGCCGAACCACGATTCGTGGGAAATGAACGAGCCAACCACGAAGCGAACTACCGCTCAAAAACTGGTTCGTTTCTTTCCCATGATTCGTGGTTCGGCTCGCGCTTTAGTTCGCAAGTGTATTCGCAGTATTAGATATGGACCATAGATTTATCACATGTATTAATATGAAACAGTTGCAAAAATTGTAAGTGAGCATATTGGAAAAGCAATGATATTATGTTATTTATTAAGTACATACTTGATTCATGAAAATGTCGCAAATAGTTTTTACGCTAAGTTCGTGCAAAATCATTTTCAAACATTTAACAATAAAGTAATTTTAAGAAAGGTATAGATCATCACACACGGGAGAACAGGATTAATTATATTATTTTATTTAATTCATAAATTGGAACATAAATAATTTTCTAGGGGTACCTATATACAATTTACGGTTCTAAGCACTTAAATACATATCTGCTAATTTTTTTTTCATAATATAACTGAAAATAATAAGTTATGAGCAATGCATTATTTTACCATTCGCAACCAATTAGCTTCGTCCAGACGTCGTTAATTTTAGCCTCTTCTAAGTGGACACGTCACACGATATACCAACCTCAAAAAATGGTTTTTTTTTTTATTAGGTCAGTTCAATTAGCGATCCGCGATCGTAATTATTCCCTAATTGTTCCAGTGGTTCCAATTTTTTTAATATGTTTTATAAACTGGTTCCCTTTTGTAAAATCCAAATATTCGACCTTGCGACCTGTGCTCACTTCGCTATTTTGAAAAAAACAGCCGAAAGTCCACCAAAATCTAAATTTTCAAAAATATCTTATTAGTTACCAGTAAAAATTTTGGTTAAAATGTTTTAACGAATATGGTGACACCTATCTAGATTTTGTTTATATTTTTACATCCGTAAAAAAAAATTAAATAATTCAAATTAATTTAAAAAAACGTAGAACACACACATCTAGAAATTTTATGCTCTACAAAACTGATAAAATATTTTTTTCTTGAAATTGCACTGGAAACAAGATACCCACAAAACGTGCAATTTCATTGTTTTTTCAAACTTATACCCATTTTTACGACGTTGAATCTCGGTACTTATCAGAAATTACTTGTTGAGAACTACTTTGGCCGAAATTTTCATTGAAAATTTGGAAACTGGGGAAAACTACATTTTGGCGCGATTTCGGCTTTTTTTTTCAAAATGGCGGCGCGAGCACATTTGCGCCAAGGTTGAAAACTTGGATTTTACAACGGGGGACCAGTTTACAAAATGGAATAAAAAAATAGAAATACCGAAATAATTATGATCGTGATCCCCTTTTAGCGGTAATTGCACTGGCCTGAATACCTTTAAGAAGTGTACGTAGTAACTTTGTGGTAAAGTTTCATGAATTAGTTTCCACACAGTTAGGATATGTGTTCAGAAACTTTCCTATAACAGGGAAGAAGGGAGAAATGCTTTGGCACGTGACAAAACACGAGATAACAAAATACGGTGACTGCAACGGTGATTACGTAAAGTAATACTTATAACTACGTCCGTAATCGAGTTAATTTAGTTACATATTGAAAATTTATTATGAAAACAACATCCGCCAATCAAACGTGCCACGTTATCCGTACGCAGTTAATCCCAAGTCACATTTCAGTGGGCGGAATGCTTCCATTTTTAGACAAACAAGAAAATAAATTCGTCTCTTCAATGTCGAAAACCCCTCCATTTTATTTTTGTTGTCACGTTGTCCAACACGTTTAACGTTAAAAAAGTTACGCGTCCGAAAAAAACACAAAACAAAGAAAAATTTATTTTCATCATGGTCGGGGACCTAAACATGGTTTTTGAATAATATAAATTTAATAATAATGAAACATTTCATGACACAACAAAACGTCTTTTGTATAATATTAAAATAGTCCTCTTTGTTTTAACCGCTGTTTATAAATGTATTTATATTATACGTACACGAGTAAAAATTTAATTTTAGTAGCTATACATATTTTTTATTTTCTTACTTAAGTAAGTGCAATCCAAGTCTGCCGCATCCGCAGGACCCGAAAAAGTTTCACCAAGGTTTAATTGTGCGTAATCATACATTATCACATCGCATACATATGTATAGTCGCTCTGGATAGTTGATATCCCGAAATAAATGGGATTCAATACTTCGTTTGTTTGATAGTACTATGAAACAACGCACGATTATCATCTCATCTTTAACAAGTTGATTGCCCTAAATGAGGATTAACTCTTTACAATTTGATAATGTACTGCTCCTTATACGTAAACTAAAGAGTTACGAGTAAGTGGCAGGACGTTGGAATGTTTTAAGATATCTAAAGGGAAGGTAATACAACAGGGAGCACAGGAATACCATAAGGATCTCGTTTGGGATGAAAATTATTGTATTATTAATAATCAATATTTGTAGCAAAGTTCTTATTATTATTTTTTTAAGATCTACAGAACAATCAAAAATGATAATGATCGTGCAATTTTTCAAATGAATCTTAATAAACTATATACGTATTATGATATTATTGATGAATTTTTCATGTTTTCGAATAAGTATATTGTTGATAATTTTTTCATGTTTTCGAATAATAATTTAATAAATAATAATAATTTCGTAAAAAGTACATTATTGATTAATTTTTCATGTTTTCGAATAAGTATATTATTGATTCATTTTTCATGTTTTCGAGTAGGTATATTATTGATTAATCTTACATGTTTTACGAATGGTACTGATCTTCTTCGTGTTATGCATATTCGTCATCTCGGTGGCTTACACCATGAAAGTTTGGAGTTTAAATTTTACACATTAAAATGAATAATAAGTAATGGTAGGAGAATACCCCTTCATTTTGAGAGTGACAAGGCAAGTACGCCAAAACGTATGTATATCTTACCGTTGGTACGAAGCAGATTAGAATATAATTCGACCGTAGGTACAGTCATTGTATTACATTGTTGGAGAAGCGACAAGTGTGGAAAATTTCGTCAATCACGGAATAAAATCGTAAATTTGCTTAAAAATTAAGTCGCCTGCCTGCCCGCCAGACTTTTATTCTATTTATACAGGGTGTACCAAAGGTCTACGTTATGCTTTGGAAAACTGACAGGCCAACTCATTGCTGAGCTTTTTTAGCAGTGACATAGCAAAATCTTTTTTCAAAAGTAAATATTGCAAATGTTACACCGTTTTAAGTCTACACTAAATGAGCATTTAAACAACTTGCAGATTACCTTCTTACATTTCTTTGCGGTATGAGTCAAATTTTGTTAATTAAAAAAATTATCGCCATTTTTTTCTCTTAAAGTTTTTGCCCTGCAGTAGGTCAACCCAAGTGGTTTTCTACGTTTGGTGACTTAGCAGAGGTGCCCGGGTTCATGGGTTGGGGTTTGTGTAGGTCTTGCCGAATGCTTTTGTCAACACCTCTCACATCTTTTTCTTCCCAGAAGTTCATCTCCTTTCTTTCTCTAAAAAGATCCTCCACCCAGCATCCCCAAATATGACAAAGGCACTGAGGGAATTTTTTTCTGCGGGTGCCTTTGTCACATTTGCTAAAAAATAAAAATAGCACGGCCATTAAGGGTTGAAAATTTAAAAAAAAATAATATAGAATTTTGTAGCTGTGGCACGCGAAAAACTGGTTTAAAGGGTCGAAGTTCACGATATACATAAAAGTGAATTTATCTCGAAAATTAACGAATTCTGTCTAATGTCATTACGATACAGGTATTCTAGTCCCCCGTGAGTAGGTTTATCGGTCCTCTAGAGCAGTGGTTTTTAATCTGTGGAGGCAAAATTGGGGGTACTCAATATCATGGCACACATGTAAAATCATTGGTTAAAATTGCCCAAAGTCGTGTACACTCGATATAAAGCATTCATTGTGTGACTTGATTGTTAAATTTATGTAATAATGAGTGCATGGGCGTAGGCACGGTGGAGCAAGATGGTGCGTTTGCCCCACCCTGGCTGGCCGATGCATGACCTCTAGGATTGTCGACCGAGTCGCGTTTTCAAATTTACAGCACTTCATAGGGTGGCTTTTCCTTCTTCTACTCATATTCTTTGTATTCATAGAGCCTAAAGTATGGATATTTTGTAGAAGCCTCCTTTTTTCGGTACCTACTCTAGATTGTTATTTTTGCTCCTCCCTAAATCAAAACCTGACTACGCCCATGAATGAGTGAACATATTAAAAAATTACAAATGAAACGTGTCTTTCATTTCACATGTATACAAGAAAGATAGAGGTTACGGGGTACAACACATTTGTAATAAGATTCTAAGAGTAAAGGGGTACGACGCAGGCTCAAAAAGGGAATAAGAGTCTAAGAGTAAAGGGGTACGCAGGCTCAAAAAGGTTGATAACAACCGCTTTAGAGGATAACTTTGAGTTTTGATACAACATCATCTCATACCTTCAAAATTTAAAATCGAGCGTCTCATTTGCACGAGGCAGGTAAGTGAAAAAGTGGTTTTTATTTATTTAGTTCATAATTTTATAAGAATGAAAAATTTAGAACGTACGGAACCTCAAAAATAGTCAAATTTAAAAAAAATTGTTTCTTGTATTTCTTCATAGTTAAGTCGTTAAAAAACATTTTTTAGTGGTTTACGCTTATATTTTTTGTTATGTAAATAATAATTTTAATGTTTTTCCGATACAAAAAAGCTCGTAAAAGCTTCAATTTATCCGCAGCATCTTTTTTGATGCTCATACTGTAAACCGATTCGTCGTAAAGATTAATCTAAATAGTACCTAAATAGGATTTCACGTATAGGGAACATGGCGGCTGCGCGGTGGGCGTGAGGTCTACGTGGCTTTGATTTTCATACAAAACTACAATTTATTGCGATATTGATGAAATTTTGCACACTTGACCTTTAAAAAAAGGGGGAATGTCTACATAAGATTAAGAAAAGTTCTGCCTAAAGTTCGGCAACGCCGCGGACTTTATGTATTTATATTTAGATGGTTACGATATTTTCTTATTTCTTTCGATTATCATTTATTGGTTTACCATACTTTTACTGATGTCCCCATACAAGATACATTTATTTTAAGATGAAACGTCTCGCAAATCCATTTATAGAATCGACCTTATTACGTGATAGGGCAGGTACCTTCGGGAACACTTAATAACTCTGTATTAACAGTAATTAGGCGACGCCGGCGGTTTGACTGACAGGTTCAAAATTAATTATTATTTACTTGGCGATTGCTTGAGTTGGAATTATATAACGCGTTCGGGTAATATCTGAAAACAAAATGGCTGTATGTAGTAAAGCAAAAATTAGTTTTGAACATTTTACATTTTGTTAGTCGTATTACAAACAATATCATAAGATAGTGTAAAATAATAAAAAAATAGTGCACAAATAAAAATGCGTGCTCAGACGATCATAAAAATGAGCATTCAAGCTGTTGTTTTCTACGTTTTAAATCACTTACACCGGATTGTTTAGTTAAACCAGGATGGTTGATTAGATTTAAGTCATTGAAATTATGTCTTTTGTTTGAGAGTTAAATGTTCTGACTGGCACGGTGCCTATATTTTGCGTTATATCTAATTAACATCTTAAAGAGAAATCCTTTGAGGAACCTTTGAAATTTTATTCACTTGTATCAGGTTGCAATCGATTAAGTTTAGTCAGAACGAATCTAGTGTTCTCATAATGCAACAAAACGATGGTTGAGATATTTCAATTTGGGAGGCGGGTACAGGTACGGCCGCCCCGGAAACCATTTATTGGACAATCAATACTTCTGCCATAGGTCACTCCAAGTGGTGGCTAAGTTTGGTGACTTAGCAGGGATGCCCGGGTTTGCCCAAGTCTTGGCGGCGGATGCGATCTACCCACCTGCTGTGTGGCTGGCCGGATCGAGAGAGACTGGTAGAGGGAGGCCTTTTCAGACGGATTCTCTCGACGCATCGCTTTGCATCGCAGTTGGAGGGATGGTTTCTTAAGTTCTTAAGTCCGTCACTCCTGGACATACCGACCCCCAGATTCCTACCTACTCCTCATACTCTTTTCCTTCCCAGAATTGCCTATTTTTCCCTTCCTTAAAAAGACCCTCCACATAGCATCCCCTAAGACGATATATGCCTTGAGAGAAATTAGTGCCTCCTGCGTGGTGCAAATGTAAAAAGCAGTATTTATATATTACGCATAAATAGAAAAATGTTGTTATCTTCTGGAACTACCATAATCAACCTGCTTTATAATTTTAGTCTTATACAGGGTATTAAGGGACGTACTTGATTTACTTTAGCCAGTGATTCCTGACATTATTTGGAGTAAAAAATGAAAATAAAATTTTGGTCTCCTGGGACATTTTTTTTTCTACAAAAACATAAAAAATGGTAGGTGTTGGAATAATGGTGCCGTTGGAGGCGGGGTTAGGGATTGGTCGGTTACTCGGCTGAGTGACCAGTGATCTTTTTTTTGTTTGATTTTAAGATAAAAATTTAAAAAAAAAAATTGTCATCAAAAGAATCACCAGGGACCAAAATTTCATTTACTTTTCAACTCCAAATAATTAGTTACAGTAATTCAAGTACGTCCCTTAACACTCCGTATAATCTAAAATAGTTACTTTTGAATGTAATTAAATCTTTGTAAATTATCAAATATTTTTATTTCTATTTTCCATAAAACATCTATTTTTATTATTCAGTTTAATATTTATTAAAATTTTAATTATGGTTATTCCTTTTTTTTTTAAATATGTTTTAGTTTTTGTTGTCTACATAATATTATTATTCTGGTTGTTACAAACGGACATGAGCCTGACATGGTGGCGAAAACACAGCAAGTTGTAATATGTATTTTTATTTCATCATAAGAATAGAAAAAATAAAAAAAAAGGTTTTCAGAATTGGCATGGACAGGGATGTCGTTGGTACGTCGTTGTAATTCGCTTTGAATTACAACGATAATAATTAAGTACATAATCATAATCAATTAGTTTTTTTTTATTTTACCGTTTTATTTGTACAAGTTTTTTTTATTTTGTTTTAATTGTATAGTTTTTTATTAGCGCAGACCCGTGAAAAATCATGGAATACTGTAGGATTTGTTATTGATTCTTATTAATAAATTATTTGCTTCGGCATA
Organism: Glyphotaelius pellucidus; assembly: GCA_936435175.1. Lineage (NCBI taxonomy): Eukaryota > Metazoa > Arthropoda > Insecta > Trichoptera > Limnephilidae > Glyphotaelius > Glyphotaelius pellucidus. Next base: position 26,066,674 of record OW386542.1, on the reverse strand, counting down.
CCTTTCAAAAACAAATTTTGTCAATTTTCTTTACAATAAAGATAATAATATTTTTTTTGATAAATATCAATTTACCTATCGAATGAACACCGTTATTAAATTTGGAATATCACCAAATCTGTCAAAAAATTTAACGAAAGATATACACATGTGAAATAGAAAATTATAAAAAAAAATAATAAATATAAATAGTTAGAAAATTTAATAATTTTCTAATCATGGGCAGGTAGGTACCCAGTTTATCGCCTATCTGAATTCCTGCAAAAAAATGTACACAGCAAAAAACTGTTTTTCACGTATTTAAAAAAATACCAGCTATTAAATATAAATAAAATTCTAACATAATTCTGTACGCTTTTGTTACAAATCATCCAAATTTAACATAAATAACGCAAACATTGAGTTCATGGAGCAATATAGCACATGTATTATACTTATAATTTATAATAAGTGTGAGTAGCCCGAAGAAAAAGTATGTAGTAAACAATTAATTAAGTTTTTTTTTTTTTCTTCAAATTTTATTTGTTTTCATTAAATTAATTAAGCATTTACTTTTTTTAATACGTGCCTCCATAATAAAGTATCGACATGCGTAATAAATTATGTAACAAGCTTCAACATACACAATAAAGTCTCATAAATTGCGAATACATCATAAAATTATCACAACATAATACAAATACAAATAGAATAATTATTATTTATAGTAGCTTGACTTTGAATGATTGTAATACAAATTAAATTTGATTACAGATAGTGTCTCTATTTTACAAGTTATAATTTTTATTTGAAACAATTTAATATGACAGTGTTCTAAATAATGTATATCGAGCTGATTGAATAATTCCTTTGCATAATCTTCATATTTATTTCAAATCACAGCCGACATTCCTTTTTATTCAAACAGTTTTTAACATGATTAAAAAATAACATTGAAACGAAAAACATATATGAAAAGGGGGTATTTAAAAGCAAACTTACCGAAATTTCCAGAAACAAAGAGGAAAAGTTATTTATGTGTTTTATTTATCGATTAGTCACTGAGTTTAAATAAATTCATCCATTAATAGTTGTTATTGAAGTGGATATGTTGTAGATCGACATGATAATAAGCACCTCACTTGTCGGGATCTTTGTTAAGACTGACTGAAGAAGTGTACTCAATGTAGCTATTTGTAGGTTCAGCCGGAAAGAGTTCTCGAACCCGAGTACTTAGCGGGAAGCGGGTCCCACTCCTGCTTCCTGTTCCAAATCAATTACACACAGAGAACTCGGACCCAAATCCCCGAATGCCTCTAATCAACTTTAATTGAGTTCAGAAACGGAACCGTGAATCTCGGAACCCGTCAGGGCTCCCAGTACCCAGTTCGCACAAGGTTCGTAAAAAATGTATTTAACAAGGTTAGCTCGTACAGATTTTTCGAAAAAAACTCATCAAGCCGCTCGCAAGCTCGTGACGTACCTTGAAGTCAATTTGGAGTCCGAAGAGAATGATCTATTTAGCTTTTCATTTGGTAAATGATATTATTTTTTGTTAAATCTATGTAAATTTCTTCGCTCTTGTGTTTATACATAAGAGTCGAATTAAAGTCGATAAAATATTGTTTTTCACTTTAACAATGTGGTTTATAGCATTTAATGGTTGAAAAATTCGGGGGCTCATTATCTCTGCACTGGAATGATATACCAAGAACTCGGAACCTGAAATCACGTCCAGAACTCGAGTTCTTTTAAAAGGAAGCACTCCTAGGAGGCCTCCGGCAAAACGCAGAACCTACTCATTGTTACTCCGTAGTGAGAGCCCACAATAATAACGCTTTTCTCGGCGTTTGAAATCACGTACCGATCCACGTGAGTTGGAGTGTTGGAGGCGCACCGGCGACATAATGTCTAATACATCCGTCCCTTTCCAGTGACCGGCCTCCCTCTAGCGGCAGCACACATTTGAAGATAATTTTCCGCTGTTGTGTAGCCCATAAAAGTATGTTCTCAACACGTGCTTCTTTTATATCACTAAGTACCAATACTTAATCAATCAAATACTTATTTCTTCTGGAGCGATATGTTATATAGTATTTTGTTATGTGCAAAGTGTATTTGTGATAGAACAAATTGTGCTAGTGCGACTTTTACGGATTAGAATACGGAATTCCAGACTATTTTCTGTACTCTTATCTAACTATCAGCATATTTACCTAAATGATTTTTTTTAGTCAGTTTTCATATTTAAAATAATTTTCAAAGATTTAATATTTCGAGGTCGGCCAAACGCACCAATTCGTTGCCGCGTGAGGTATGACGTCACGGTGAATTGTTTTTTGTTCATATTTAAAATAATTTTCAAAGATTTAATATTTCGAGGTCGGCCAAACGCACCAATTCGTTGCCGCGTGAGGTATGACGTCACGGTGAATTGTTTTTTGTTCAGCATTGAGTATCGAAGAATCGAGACGTGTTTCAATTTAACTGCGTAATGAGCTTCGTACTCACAAGCACCGTGCATTACCTTCTTTGAACATAACTTTTTTTTTGTTTTTGAAAGAAAGACAAACATTCCCCGGTTACGAATAACCCGGCAATATTTGAAAATCTCCTACTATCACCACAGTAAGCTGAAAATGTTGCTTGAGTGGTGATGGAGTATTTAGCCTGCCGAGGAATCGAACACGCGATGCCCGGGTGAAACCCAAACGCGATGCCCAGTGAGCCACTGACTATGCAACTGCTTTGAAAGGTCTTATTACATATTCGATTATGAGTCTGATCTATATTTTCATATAAATTCGATGGCTCCTTGACAACTTTGAATCATCCGATTACAACACCCCTTTGAAAAGTTTTGAAAAAAAAAATTAAAAATAGTCCATAACCTAACATAATGTATTCTATGCGATAATTTTTACAGATGGCAGGAAGAGGTTTAGTTCGAGCTCTGATTGTAAATGAATGTGTTGAGTCGTTGAACAACAAGACTCTGGGGATAACCTGATGACATTTAAAAAATTAAGAATGATGAAATTTAAGCATATAAGAACAAATTTGCCAACAAATAGTTGAATGAAGAGGGAGATCAGAACATTATTGTAAGGAATTGATTGGCAACGATTGCATCTTTCCAGTTATTATTCGCAAAGATTTAGATTGAATTTTGATTGTAAGTGCATTTTTTTATGCAGTACTAAAAAGTGGGCAGGTATAGTCGAGATAGCTTCGAATAAGCGCATTATAAAGCAACGTAATGCAAGAAGAGTGTGCACCCCACCAAACGCCGGTCAATGATCTGATATTATATTTTTTTTGCATTTTTATTTTTTTTATTTTTTTATTTCCTTTATTTTTCCCAAATTTTACATTAGATGTATACAATATCATGAAATAATAACTATATTATGAATATGGGAATTCCATTTTTCCTATCAAATATTGCTCGCAAAAATTTATCTCCAGAGGCGTTGGAGACTGGAGAGTTTTTAAATAAAATTTGAACGGGGGTTTTTATGACGGTTTGAGAAGGCGACAAACTGACTCTTTTGAACTGAAAGTTCAAGACAATTTAAAATGAGCCATCTTCGAAGTGCAATCACGGCTTCATTAAAATATTTGATAGCGGGTTGGATGATTTTAGATAATAAGAAGAAAGCTATGTCATCTGCGAACTCAATAACTTTTTTTCAAATTTTTTTTTCTTCAAAATCAAAGAAAAAAAAACATCCACATATCTTCACTGATCACTTCGTCATATAACCGCACAACCCTTCACCCCAAACTGTCCAATACCTAGTATTTTTTCTTTGAAAAAAAAAAACATCAAAAATTTTTACCGGAGACTCATATTTCATAATTGTTTTCTCCAAATAATGTCAGGAATACCTGGTTAAAGTAATTCAAAATCGTCTCTTAGCACCTGTATAAAGTTCATTGTATCTTTTGGGCGGCGTGTATTTGATGGGTACAAAATCTACAGTTTTATTCCGAGATTGGTGAAACTCTGCCCACTTGACCTTTAAAACAAGAGGAACACTGTTAACATCAGAATTTAAAAAACTACCCCCATCTCCTTTTCCGACCCCTTGTTAAGAGAATCACTGATATTTCCATTTAGATTCGAAAAACTCTGCGTAAAGCCTGGGCAACGCCGGGGTCATAAAACTTTCTTGACAAACTTAAAGCCCTAAAGTTCAAAACTCAATCATCCGCAAAGCTCAAAGCACATGACTCAAAGCTGAAAGCTCGAAGCACATATCTCAAAGCTCTAATCTCAATGCTCATAGCTTGGAGCTCGAAGCTTAGAGATCAAAGCTCTTAGCTCCAATCTCAAAGCTCACATCTCGAAGCTCAACGATTAGAAACCAAAGCTCTCAATTAAAACCTCAAAGATTTTTTTAGTTTTTCTTCATTATTTTAATATTAGATTTGATTACTGTAATGATGACATTTCACACCTCGTCTCAATAGGTGTGAAATGCCTCTGTAGAGATGGCAATTTACAGAGTAGTTGTTAGCTAGTTTTTTTTTACATAATATTATGAAAATGACAGTTAATAACAAAATCAGTTTATTTTTTAAATTATATAATTCAAGAATGAATGTAGAAGATTAAATCAAGAATAATTTTGAAGCATTTAAATTTCAATTTGACAAAAGGCATAATGATAAATGATAAGAAAAAAGGCAATTGAAACTTAGTCAAATGTAAATACATGCAGTAGATAATTATACGTATATACAAATTTTCTTATCAAAAGGAGAAGGAAAAGGAGCACTAGAACACAAAATATGGAAAAAAATCATTCTTCACATTGATGAAAACAAGTGCTTTGTCTCCCCACTCTTGTCTAGTTTAGTGTCTGAAGGTTTCACTTCTCCCGCGTGTGAATTGCACACTCGATTTTTTTTACATCCCGGATCCAGTGATGTGGATGTATTCATACGTTTCCTGTTCATAAGTGTTTCCTCCTTAGTTGGTTATTCAATTTAATGTAAAATTTTGGGAGAACTGCTGGGCATCGATTTTCCGAAATTTTTCAAAGTTTTGATAGAATATGTTAACGGTAAGCTTTTTTTCAACTTTTTTTCATGTTGACAGCTTAAAATTCTGCAGTTCGAAACGCTAAAGTATATTTCAAATTCAAAAGTCTAAAAGATAATTTTATCTTATTTCTACAATGGTATTTGTTTTTACGACATCTTCAAAAATAATAAATATACAAGACATTTAAAGTACTGTGGAAAAATACCAAAATTCGTTCAGAAATCATCAATACAACAACCATATACATAAAAATACAACAACAATCTGGGAGGCGGGAATGGGTACCTCCGCCCCGGAAATTTTTATTGGATAACCAACTCTGCCTTAGGTCGCCCCAAGTGGTTCGCTACGTTTGGTGATTTAGCAGGGGTGCCCGGGTTCATGGGGTGACGTTTGTCTAGGTCAGACACACTGAACCTCAGATTCCTACCCACCTCTTAAACCCTTTTCCTTCCCCGAACTCTCCTTTCCTCCTTTTCCTTAAAAAGCCCTCCACACAGCATCCTCAAGGATGACATAGGCCCTGAGGGAAATTATTTTCCTCAGAACCTCCTGTGTGGAGCTCATGTAAGAAAAAAAACATATACATCAATACAACAACCATATACAGATAGATAAATTCCCCCCTCAGGTTGTATAAGCAGTGTATATATCTTTCCATGAAATTTTCGGTTTGAAATTGGTCGTTTATCAATTGAATAAAATTTTCACAAGGTTTTTTTTATTTTTAGTAAGGCCGTTAGTACTTATAGATTTATTGGAACAAATTCAAAAAGAATTTCTAAGGTATCTTTATTTGAGAAATGTGTGCATGAAAATGCATGCTCTGAAACGCGTTACGAAAGTCTCCAATCTAGAAGGAATGAGACCCTTATAGTAACAGCTTGATTATAAACTATTACATTGGCATAAACGGACGCGAAATGATAACAAAAGAACGGTCGCGAAAATTTCAGAATCACAATTTTTTGATAATATTTGATACATCGTCAGAAGAACTCAAAAAACGACTGGATGCTTATAAATAACTTTACAATAAATTTAATTTAATCACTAACTTGACGAAACTAAGCACGTCTGAAGTTGAAGAAAAGGCCAAAGCATTGCAAATGGTTTATTCTACTGACTTAGAAGACAATTTTTCAGAAGAATGTCTCCATTTTCGTGATCACTGCAGTGTAAAAAATGAGGATCAAAACAGTGCTATCAGTTTGTTGAAATGGTTACGAACTGAAGGTCTTCACCATTTACCCAAACGTGGATATTGCTCTTCGTATGCGTGTGTGTACTCCCGCCAGTAACTGTTCTGGAGAACGATTGTTTTCTTAATAATGAAAAACAATTACTTTGTGTAACAACCACTATTTAATTAACAATATCAACATGTTTCGAAAACTATGTTTTCTTCGTCAGGATAATAAGTTAATAAAAAATAACAAAAGGCAAACAAGTATAGACTAATTAGAACATAGACAAAATATTAGAAAGGAGAGGTGATTAATAACATAAAATATATCATAAAAAACAATTATATAAAATAAAATATAAAAATTATTTTAGAATCTGTAAAAAATTGCATTAACATAATAAATTTTAATTTTTTTTTAAATTTTTTTTTAAAAAACAAAACAAGAAGTCTAAATAACAAAATAAATTATTATAAATATAAGTATTAATACGAAAATAAATTTAAAAGATGGCTATTTTTAAAAAACGTTTGGTTATTTATAATATTTAATTTACTATTAACACTTTTTCTAATTTCTAAAATTTCTAAATTATCTAATTGTATACCCGTTGTGTTAGTGTGTAAAATTTGCTGCAAAAGCTTGCTTTTCATACCTTACTAAGTAGACTAATTAATGTTCCCCTATCTTCAAAAAAATTTAAAACAGAATTAAATACAATTAAACAAATTGCAATAAATAACGGTTATACCACACAATTAATAGATAATATGTTAAACAAAAAATATAAGAAAAAGTTTTTAGATCTTTTGTTTATCCACACGTAGTTGACAAGAATAATAATTGGAGAAAAATTGTATTTTTAAATAATAACACTTCAAATTTGATAATTAAAAACATGCCAGATAATATCCAACCAGCTTTTTACGCCAATAACAAATTAAAAAATTATATATTAAATAACAAGGACAAAGGTGTGTTTTTGAACAAATCTGGGGTTTATAAATTAATTTGTAATGATTGTAACTTTTTTATATTGGGAAGACTTCCAGAAATTTTAACATGAGAGTTAAGGAACATCTAAGATGTTTAAATAATAATAATTATTCAGAATTTGCAAACCACATTTTGGAAACAGGTCATTCTTTTGATATTAATAAAGGTTTAAAAATTTTACACACTAACACAACGGGTATACAATTAGATAATTTAGAAATTTTAGTAATTAGAAAAAGTGTTAATAGTAAATTAAATATTATAAATAACCAAACGTTTTTTAAAAATAGCCATCTTTAAATTTATTTTCGTATTAATACTTATATTTATAATAATTTATTTTGTTATTTAGACTTCTTGTTTTGTTTTAAAAAAAAAATAAAAAATTTATTATATTAATGTAATTTTTTACAGATTCTAAAATAATTTTTATATTTTATTTTATATAATTGTTTTTTATGATATATTTTATGTAATTAATCACCTCTCCTTTCTAATATTTTGTCTATGTTCTAATTAGTCTATACTTGTTTGTCTTTTGTTATTTTTTATTAACTTATTATCCTGACGAAGAAAACATAGTTTTCATGTTGATATTGTTAATTAAATAGTGGTTGTTACACAAAGTAATTTTTTTATTTTTATTTTTTTATTTTTTATTTAATATTTGTATGTTTTTACAATAAGTATACATTTTTTTTTTACATGTTAAACAGAGTTGTAAAATGAACATAACAATAGCATTTCCTCATCATAAAGAGACAAGGCTCTTGTGTTTGGTGAGGGAATTCAAGCTCAAGTATATGTAAAATTTAGTAGAAAATAATAATATTGCATCTAATAACAAAAGATATGTAAGAAAACTCGGGATATAACAATAAATAAATTTCAAGATTTAAATGAAATATTAGCGGTAGAAATGGACTCTTACAGTTGTTTCAGGTGATTTTTCAAATTAATTTAAATTGTTTTTCATTATTAAATGATGACGCCACAAAGTAAATTTGCCTATTTTGAAGATTGTTTTCTTGTTTACGACGAGTCAAAAATTATTTACGCACAACAATGACGGAGTAAAGGTTAAACGATCTTATAGAAGCAGATTTTTAAGAACATTGGATTGCGAAGATTTAATTAATGATTTTGCTGCACTCAAGTGCAGACAAGTTTTTTAACACATTGTGAGACACTAATTATATATTGTATGAGAATACACCTGTAGTTAAACTAATTTAGTAAATAAAACTTATAACCGTTTTAAATGCTTTATTTAAATGTGTAATTATCTTTGAAACCTTAGGAAGTATTACAAACTAGCAGCTATTAAAGTTAACTAAATTTCTGAATCGATTTCGATATAAGTTGGCAATAAAGTAAATTCATTATGTAGTCTTTGTGTATGATGGGTACTGAGAAAGGGGCGGCTGGTACTTACTACATGACCTGGGCCTAGGGCGGCCAAGACTGCAAATCCGCCACTGATTGGCAGTCCTTCCCTCTCGGAATGCTATAAATTGTTCGTATCGAACAACTACCTGCAGGGTCGTCACCACGACTTGCTCAGTATTCCGCACGGCAGAACAGACGTTCTGGCCCAGCATAGCATGACAAGAGGTACGGTGCTGCTAAATGATATCTCTAGGTCTCTTGAAATTTAACCTTTAAGGTTTCGAGAGTCACTTTAGGCAAGAACTCTTGTAAAGAAAGACATTTTTTGTATGTATCATGTGTATTGTAATATGATTATACTAATCTGCAATGCACAAAAAAAATATTAAATTGTTTTGATTGTAGTAATTAGAATTATTTATGCCTATATTTGCAGATTGAACACTGAAAATTCATGTCATTAAGATCTAACTACAAATTTCAGTGATGGATCAGTGGTTATAGTTCGTCGCGTGATTTAAACCAGTCCTATGTAAGATTTCACAAAGATAGAACTACGAATAGACTTTTGCGGAGATGTACTTTTGAACTCTTTAGACATAAAAAAGTACCTTCAGTGTTAAATAAACCACAACTAATATTATCAGTGATTTGCAATTATGTATTGAACTCTTACAAAAATATTATATTGAACTTTTGAAATGGTCTCATGACTCTGGTTTACTTATAAATGCAAAAAAACTAAATTGATACATTTTTAGATCACCCAATGCCAAGGCAAATATTATTACACCTGAAATAAAAACACACAGCTCTGATTGCTTACACGTCGGTAGCTCTGCTTTGTGTACATGTGAAAATATTGAAGTAGTCAAAAATATGTTTATTTAGGTGTAATTATTGACTGCTATTTCAAATGGGATAAGTGGTTATAGTTCGTCGTGTGATTTAAACCAGTTCTATGTAAGATTTCACAAAGATAGAACTACGAATAGACTTTGGCGGAGATGTACTTTTGAACTCTTTAGACATAAAAAAGCACCCTCTATTGTGTTAAATAAACCACAACTAACATTATCAGTTGAGAATGAAACTTTACGACAAGATACAATGTTTTACATAGAAAATGTAAAATTACCGTGGAGCAATTAACAAATGTTAGACTTGTGTATTTTTTTTTTGTGTACAAACTTCGGAAGATGTAGGGAATAATGTAGGTAAGAACATGGTAATAAAAATGATGCTCAAAGGATTTGGTTTTGTTTTGATGAAAGGAAAAGTGAAAGGACCAAATAACAACACTTCATTACGAGTAACATTTTTTATTAAAATATGTTGATCAAATATCACTAATAAAACCTACGTCTACTGTATATTAAAGTTAAACATGTATGTAATAAGTACATCTACGTATTATTCACAATTTCACGTGGAACATTTCATCATCACATGTTTGTCTCTAAGTACAAGTTTCTTCTGGAATACTGACTTTAAACAATAAATACTAGAAAAGTATTGCAGCAATCGTAATGCTCTCGCGGAAACCACTTAAACTATGCACTGCCACGTAAAATTTACTACATGTAGATATTTTTCTACTCAAATTTGTGCCGCAGAGACTTATCAAGTGCATTATTGCATATTCTGAAACAAATAGAAGTAATCGGATCACTCTCCTCCACTTGTATCACTTTGCAATCACAACTTGTTTGAAGGCTTCATACTGTACAACAAACATACCGTGCTCGTAGGTCTCCCACAATCGTCCACACATCTGAATATTGAACTGGTTTCCTTACTAATCTGACATTTTAAATTGATCTGATATAAGGTCAATAAGCATCACGAGATTTGGTAAATTGTACGTCAAACTATAAGTTGAAAACATGGCAAATATTTTAATGGCGATTACAATACTATTTAGATATTGATCTCTATACATTTATCCATATTCCATAACATAATATGACGAGGGACCTCACCCTTGTCGAAGCAAAATTTTTCCTAATATAGGTATTAAAAAATCATGGCATTTTACATATAAATTTATGGATTTACCAAAAAACTTAATTAGTCCCACAATAAAATAAATTTTATTCCAACGAGTTTCAAGATCCACGTTTAAGATAATAACTAAAAATTAAATAATCATTTAGACTGGAATGCTTCCCATTTTACAGATTGTGCCTAATTTTATGTTCTCTCGATTTAATGACAAAACATGTATATTTGCAAATGTTCGGTATAACGTATTACGGTTACTTATCTACACAAAAAACTAAATGCATGAAAATGTAAATAATATAAAGACCGTATCTCAAGACGTGTGGAAATTCTGATAATTCGTATGAAAATCAATGTTTTTAATTTATTTAGAAATTAAGCTATTCAATAAGAATATAAGTAATTAAATTGCACCTTATTCGCAGCTTTTACTGTAGGAATTAAACTATCGTAACGATAAAATAAATTATTTTATTATATAATTTTGAAATATAAAAATAAGTGCATTTTAAATATTAAAATACAGTTTGGTTGAAAATTATAAATATTCCAATGAATCCAAATATTAATAATTTATTAGTATCGTATATTTTAATTCACAAGTACGCAAGTTGTAGGTAAGTACATAAAATTATGTAGATGGTATGGATCAGGAGTTCCCAACCCCGTGCCCGCGGGCACCATGGCGCCCGAACGATTCGTATGTGCCCGCCACTATTCGACAGAGATAGAATTTTTTCATAAACATTAATTAAAAATGTGAATTATTTTTATTTATTTGTTAGAGTTTTATTATTTTGAAACATTTTTGTTTATTATTTATTAATAAATTATGAATAACAGAAAATAAATTATGGGAAAATGAGAAGTTATGGAAGGAGTTTGTCGATTAAAAATAGGTGGTGCCCGCCACCTTACCGATATTTTAGAATGTGCTCTAGAGTACAAAAAGGTTGGGAACCCCTGGTATAGATGGTATTTTTATGATTTTACTTGAAGATGCTTTATATGAATAAATTTATAAGTAAAATATCCTGAAACATAAGTTGAAGGAACGGGGCATTTATTCAAATCATTTATACAAAGCGTAGCCAAATGCTCTCAATCTTTCACACCTCTCGCCCTTTGTATTATTAATACTTTTATAGGTTTTAGATTATCTAAGGACAAAATTGTTAATACTGACACACTATAATGCACTGATTTGTAAAACAGTGGCCGTTTATTGCATTAAATGGATAATAAGGCAAACTTATTTCCGCTTCCATGTTTTGAATGATTTTATTTGATTTCCACTGAATGCAAACTTTGGTACACCCCAAAAAACTAGAACGGTCGACAGCTATAGGAAAAAGGATCTAGTAAACGGATCTTTGCCAACCATTTGATTGTATTAACAAAGTTAATCCTTAAAAGCTACTTAAACGAATTACACACCAGAACAAGACTCGTTTAACTGAAGTTCTTAAGATTAAACTAGAAAAATATTACGTTTGCATAAATAAAACAACAATTAACTAATTGATTTGTCTACTAAGCCATTTCAACGACAATCAACGCCACGGTAAACTTTCTATGTATAAGATAGTATCTTCTATTAGATAATTAAGATCATGGGATTGTTTAGAGATGAGTAATGATGATATTGTCGTCGATTTCATCCCTTTCGTCGTCGATCTCTTCCTCGGCCTGGGCAGGCTCTGCGTTCATAGGGGTGTCCTCAGCGGCCTTGGCAGCGGCCTTCAATCTGCGGCTCTGCAAACAAACATTGTTCATTCAAGTTTTATTGGAATTACTTTTTAATTTTAATTTTATTGGAATAACTTCTGAACGTTATTCTCATCAGAGGAACATATAATTGAAGAGAAAATAATACTAATAAATCTAAATGAAACATGAACTAGAACACAGAAAAAATAAAAATCGAACCCAGGATCTCTTGTCTTACCGAGGCACAGCAACAATATTATCGTAAAAAATTTTAATGTTTTTATTCTGTATTTGAAAAATCAGATCGAGAAAAATGACAGAAAACAATGGCCGAGTTGTTGAGGCGCTGTGTCGCGGTAACGCAAGACATTCTGAGTTCCCATCTTATCCCAGTTGAGACCGTTTTTTTGACGTGATAACGTCTTATAAATCGATGAACGCCGGCTGCACTCACGAAAAAGAATGACTCATTGTCACGTTCCGCCTGAGCCGAGCGTGCAAGCGAGAGCGCGGAACAGGCGTTCAGCCTAAGCGTTCAGCCTAAGCGTTCAGCTTGTGACTGTAAAATTCTATGTAAAAGTTTTCTTACGACGTTATCACGTAAAATTATCGTCCGTAAACCGACTTTACAGACAACCAATTTTTTATTTTTCTGTGCCCTTTTCTATTTTATGTTTCGTTTAGAGTTATTAGATTGATCTTCTTCTTCAATGATATACTCTTGTCAATATTCACATCTACATCCAATCAGTTACTCTCATCTATTGGAGGGTCTAGAGTCGTTCTCAGCTAATTAAATTCGTTCTAAACTGAAAGAAAAGTCTGACGTATGCGACAAGGGAGGTAAACAATATGGTTTCTTATAACGCGGCATTGTGTTCGCCCCATATAAACCAGAAGGTAAATAAATCACTTTGGAATTTTTGAACAATGACGTCATGGTTGTTTTACCAGCAAGGCAGTGTGACATTGAAAAATGCACGGGTTGACTAATATCAGAATTCGAAAGTCTAATTATTCAGATGTAAAATGTTTAGATGCATTTATTCGCTTAAGGCGGCGCTTCTCGGCTGAAAAAGAAGAAGATGGAGAGATATGTAATTACGAATGCTGGGCAGAGCGCGCTAATATTTTAAGTGATAGAATTGAAGCGAAAATTAAGAAAAAGCTTAATAAAACATGACTCGTTTAAAATAGAGCAAAAATCTCGTGGAACGTATCTTAAGTATCATTTAAAGAAACATTGTGAATTTTTTCACAAATACAACTTGAAAAATAATAGAAATATACTCGTTTTAAATAATTTTCGGAGCATACTTTGCGATTTTTTTTCTATCGAGGTAATTTCATATAATTTGCATTTCGGCGTGGAACGTATGTAGATATTATCTTAAAAAATAACATATACTTTTTTAAGAGCTTAAAAACTTCAAATGTTTAAGGGAGATAATATTTAAGAAATCGGTCGAAATTCGGATAGCGGCGGCTTAAACAGCGGTGGTTTTTGGCTGTTTATTGAATTTAATGTGTTGCATATCGGTTCTGAAAAAAACGGGGCGTACTTTGGAAAGTATGTAATATAGTTTTTTTTTATTATGTAGTGATATCAACTAATGTTAACTTTTTAAAAATAAAATACCAGTGTACTTTAGACCATACGACTGAAGTAAAACTTCTATGGGAGGAAGAGAGAAAGAAAATGTGCGCGTGCACTGCTCTCTCTTGCTCCTACAGTGTGATACAGACAATAGGCCTGCACTGTGTCTTAGATATACGAAACGTTACTGAAAAAAGAGAGAAATAAAATGTGTGCTCGCACCTATCTCTCTTGCCCCTCCAGTAATATACGAAACTTAACTCTCTCTATTTCTGTCTTCACTAACTTATATCTCCCTCTCAACTTCCGTTCGCCTCGCCCGACGCTTTTCGTAACGCTCTCGTCACGCATTCACCAGATTACTCTCCAAGTCAAGCGTGCGTAAAGAAATTTTACTTCAAAAATATTAACTTGCGTGTTTTCATGTGGTCTCAGAAATATTGTATTTCTAATTTACCGAGAATTTATTTCAGAGAATAAATAGGTACATCGAAATCGCACGAAAATGTAATTTTTTTTAAATGGTGCACCAATTTAAAAAAAAAAATTTCAAAATTTTGCTAATTTGCCGAAGACAAAAAGAATTCAGAAAATGTACAATAATTTTTAAGCTTTAAAAACTCAGTGTATGTGGTAAAAAGCTGATGTAGAGTTTTTTTTTTAACGACAATATCAAGTAAGATAAAGAATACAATATGAGGTAAATTAAAAACATATAGAGTGAAGTATTTTGTTCTCAGTCCTCCTCACTAGGTTTCTTGTTCCGAGGCGGACGTTGGCGAGGCGGTTGTTTGTATGGATGTTGGTCATAAATTCCTCCTCATCTAATTTGTTCGTTTCCACAAAATAGAAATAGACAAGCTAAAAAGTGTTTATGTTTTTTATCTGTAAGTTGCGTTGGTGTTATTTTATAATTTTTATGATTTCCTCATCTTCGTGTTTAGTTAGCCATAATTTGATATCTTTTTTGAAATTTAGTATCTCCATGGTGTTTTTAATTTAGATTGGAAGGGCATTGTATAATTTTGTAGCATGGAAATGATGATTTTTCTGACCAAAAGTTGTATTTAATTTTGGAATGTTTAGTAGATTTGATGATTTTGTCCTTGTAGTATAGGTGTGTTGGTCATCAAGGTACTCTTTTTTTCTTTAAATTTAAGTAGTGCATTTTTTGCGTACAGTTTTATAATGCTGAACACATTGAATTTTTTAAAAATTTCTTTTGATGGAGTTAAAAAAGGTACCTTCAGGATTATTTTTATTATTGCTTTTTGCGTTTTGACGAGTAAAAGTAAAGTAGAGGTAAGCTTTCCTTGATCTTAAAATGTAATGGGATGACCTACGGCAGGGGTGCGAAGATTCGTGGGGCGGCGGTACCCATATATGTTACGTTTGGTGATTTAGCAGGGGTGCCCGGGTTCATGGGATGAGGTTTGTCTAGGTCTTGGATGCGGATGACCAAGACACACTGAGCCCCAGATTCCTACCCACCCCTAAACCATTTTCCTTCCCAGAGCTCTCCTTCCCTTCCTTTCCTTGAAAAAAACCCTCCACACAGCATCCCCAAAGATGACATAAGCCCTGAGGGAAATAATTTTCCTCAGGGCCTCCTGTGTGGAGCTCATGTAAAAAAAATATATATATATATTATATAAATATATTCAAATTTTGAGGCGGGTATGGGTGCCGCCGCTCCGGTATGTATGGTTGTCTTATTTATTTATGAATTTGATTATTTAAAACACACAACAACATAATGTTGTTATGTGTTAGCCCACTGTTAATAAATAAATTCATATATTTTGATGGTAGTACACAATGTACACAAACAATGAATTATTTTGTAAAATTTTCAGATTCTGAAATCAAGGGTATCAGAACAGCCTTAAAAACGGAGCGAATTTTGAAAAACTGCAATTATGATGTGATATACGTATATATATACCTTTCTCTTGTGTAGGATCTCCACAATGACATATCCAAGGAACCCGATGACCAGCACACACAGCATAACATATAGCTTCATCCTGGCGCAGAGATTGGTGGAGTAGGCGTAGGCCACGACGAAGCCGACAGACTCCCATAGGCGGTAGTTGGAGAAAGCTGCTTCCTTATTCCTGCGGAAAAGGGTTCCGTACAGTCCTGGAAACAAACAAAAATGTCAATATTATTAATATGTCTAACACAATATTATACAGGTTATTCTGTTTCGTATTTTGTTCGCTAGAGGTCGCTTATCTATGGATTAACGTGGAGTAATGGACAAGTGTTTGCGGCAATTCCTGCATGTTCACTGTGAAGTGAGTCAAGTGAGAAAAACGTAATCGGATCGTTCTTCTTTTTAACCTACATAAAGTTGTCTCCACCAGTTAATGGAGAAAAATTCAACAGAATTACCAATATTATTATTTTATAATTACCTTAAAATCTACTGTACTAAAGACGTAATGACTGTGTGCATTTAAAAAAAACGTGTGTTTATATTTTTGTAGTAAAAATTACGAGACAGATTTGTAACTAACTCTGTGTTAGAAGTGTATTTCATACAAAGTTTTCTTCCACCACTTCGACTTGCTTGTATGCTAAAATGTTACAAAAAATGATATGACACAAAATATAAAACTATTTTTAAACTCCAAAAGGTATAACCTATCAAGTAACAGCGATTATTATTTTTAATGATGTTTTATAAAATTATAAAAAATCTTAAAAAATTGTCTCCCACAATTTTTATGTCGTACGACAATTCTGTCACATGGGTTGTCATTCGAAATAGTTATACACGCAGTTTGTGTTTGTCACCCCCAATAGGCATTTTAGGCCTCCTTCCCCCCTTGCTACAATTTCCCCTCTGAGATTCAGAGAGATTCATTTATTGTAAAAACAAAATGTGACGGAGTGGTGGAAATGTGACAGAATGGTAAAAGTTATGTAGGTTAAAAAGAAGCATTCGCACTTTATTTGCAGGCCATCGATTTGTCCGTTAACATTTTTGAAAAGGTGAAAATAGGTGAAAAAATAGGCCTGTAACTTCTTTGAAAGTAATTGAAATATTTATTACACCCATTTATATTGCTAATGATCTGACATTAAAGTGCCATTATTTCAATATTTAATATCATCATCATATTGCTATAAATGATGTCTGGTAAAAAGTGGCATAAACGGAAACTGCTGAATTTACATCATCTAGAATCAAGAGTGTCATAAAGAACCCCGAAAACTTTTTTTCGTTCTTCTATTAAACACAATAATTCTTTTTTATGGCAATCTTTGAAAGCCGAGTTTAAACGACAACAAAAATCGAAAACAAGAGGTCATATTAAAAAATTAAAGTGTGCAATTCACACGCGGTAGAAGTGAAACCTTAAAAAAACTAAAGTCAACAAGAGTGGGAACACTTCTAAGCACTTTTTTATCAAAGTGAAGGATGATTTATTCCAAATTTTCGTCGTCGAATTCCAATGCACCTTTCCTATACATTTGGTCAATATATTAGTATCTGTGTTTTCTTCTTCGGAGTTGCTGTTCATTTTGAAGATTAGAATTGATTTTGCAAAAATAGTTTTTATTTTTTATTTGGATTAAATGTCTGGCCGCTGATGTTCTTCAGGCGCTTTATGCCACTACACCAAATAGGACTGGCGTGGGACTGTGGATTTATCGTATTATATTGGAACCGAGTACCCGTGAAAAAAAAAATCAAGTGCAGTTTACACGCGGTAGAAGCCAAGGTATAGGTACCAAAATAATCTCAACCAATACTTGAAAAGTGAGCGCAGACCTCGCGTAATTTCCGTTTCATATCTCAACCAATAGGAGAACCTTTAAAAGTGACATCATTATCAAAGCGGCCGATGAGGGCAGTTGATGCGTCGCAGGTGCACTAATCGTCATTTCCTTAAATTTTTCCAAAATTATATCTTAAAATTGATGCTAGATCTGATGTAGATTCAACAGTTACGGCAACAGTTTTCGAATACCTAGTACCACCAACTAGTTGTAAATGAAACAAAAAAATTAAAACATTCACAAGAATATACTGCGGAGTATAAAAATAGTATAGACTGCTCATCTCACAGCGGGTACACTGACTTTCAACTCGAATACCACTTAAGGTTTATCGCCATTCATAAAGTCAATAAAGAAATGACCGGGTTTATCCCTCAAAATTGGTAATTTGTATTTAATTCGCGTGTTTGAATTTAGTTTGAACGGGTATAAAAAAAGCATTCATTGTCATCTTTTAATAACACATATTTATACTTCTAAAATTATTTTTGTATAAAAAACAACGATTGGTTAATATTTTAAATTAAGGAATAAAGTTTAATTTGATTTTAACTCAACGAGTAGAACCTTAAATTGTAATATTCAATCTTTGAAAATTTAGCGACTCTTAATCGAAAATTTCGAAGAGAAAAATAAATAAAATGCGGTCACAAAAGAAAAATAGATTCGGCAAATAGTATTTTGATTTTTTTTTCTTTTCTGACATTTCTTCTTCAATACAATAACTTAGATAAAATATATTTATTGTTATTCAACGTTTTTCAATGTAGAAAAGTTGTATTATAATTTGAAATTAAAACACTTCTGCACTTTTTTCCACTAATTTATTTACACCAGGACCGGTTTCATCCTACTACGGACATTTTCAGACTGGTAGTTGAAATGTCCGTAGTAGGATGAAACCGGTCCTGGTGTAAATAAATTAGTGGAAAAAAGTGCAAAAGTGTTTTAATTTCAAATTATAATACAATGGAATTCCACCACGAATTAACAGTGCAAAAACTAGACTCATTAGAAAAGTTGTCTTTTCAACTAATAATTCGAGTGATGCCAGTTTATTTGTTTGGCAAGGGATTTTTTTTCTGCGCAATTTGCAAATTATAGTATTTTTCAATCTGTTCATTCATCAAACATGAAGGTATCACGTGGCAAAATTATTAACAATTAGGTACCTAACGTTCACGTAAGGCAGCGCACATGAAACTACCTATGCAAATACCTACAGAGCTTAGGTACTAGGTAAATAGGTAACAATTTAGTCGTAGCATGATAAGTACCCACACACATGAATTAAAGCAAATTAAAGTATAATGTTTTTTATTGTGATCGCGATACGAAAACAAATGCATTGCGTAGGAAGCAACAATACCGTGGGACAGGGGTTAGCCAACTTTGGACATTAACTTATTGAAAGTATTAGATAAATTTGGACAAAAGTCTCATATTTTTTAAGGTTCCATGACAATTGATCAGCCGACAATTGCTCCCCCGCCATACTTATATATATATATATATAATAAGCATACTTACACTTATATATAATAAGCAGTCGGCTTAGAAAAATTACGATAAACAATAATTACACTAAAAAAATTGGTTGTCTGTAAAGTCGGTTTACGAACGATAATTTTACGTGATAAGGTCACAAAAAAACTTTTACAGTCACAAGCCGAACGCTTAGGCCGATCATGCCTCTCTATCGCTTGGTCCGCGCTATCGCTTGCACGCTGGGCTCAGGCGGAACGTGACAATGAGTCATGCTTTTTCGTGAGTGCAGCCGGCGTTCATCGATTTATTTTTATTTTATTTTATTTTATTTATTTAGGGAAGTTAACAGCAAATCATAAATTACAAAAAATAATACAATAAGAAAATAGTTCATTATGCCAATTATAAACTTCCACTTATGTTAGTAAATGATGTGTGACATTAAAAGGTATTTTCTGAATAAGTTTTTTTTTTTTTGTTACAATATGTGAAAGGGGGGCGAGGAGAAATAAAGGATGAGGATTAAGAGGCTAAGGATGGGAATAGAGAGGGGGGAGGGGTAGAATTGAACTTCCTAGTTTGGGTCGTGTTGCTTAGCGATTTTACGTTTTACGTCACGTAACGTCGAGTTAAAAATGTCAATGTGGTTATAATTTAAGTTAAATAAATGAGTGGATCTGTAGATAAATGAATTCTGTTTGGAATTGGTCTTGCAAAGAGGGAGATTAAAAGTAAGCGACTGTCTACTGTTGCGGTTTGGGACATGGAATGATAGGCGTTGAAGCAGATCAGTACTATCGATTAAGCTTTGTGTAATTTTAAATAACATTACCGAATCTGCTATATTTCTTCGACAAGTTAAAGTCTGTATTTTGAAGAACTTTGCAGAGTCTTCGTTACTTACATGAGATCGAAAAGAGCGGAAATTAAGGTACCTTAAAAATCTGTTTTGAACGCTTTCAATTCTATTTTTGTGTATTGTATAGCCTGGGTTCCACACTTGAGATGCGTATTCAAGGATACTACGAACATACGAGAAATATAGTGTTTTGAAGGTAATAAGGTCTTTAAATTGTTTACAGGCTCGGATTATGAGACCAAGCATAGAAGATGCGTTAGTGACTATGTGGTCGACATGTTTATTGAAATTTAGTTTACTATCAAGTATAACCCCAAGATCCTTACTTTTGGATTTGACAGATAACGGTACGTGATTAATTGAGTATTCATGGACAAACACATTTTTATTTCTAGTAAAGCGCACAACGAAGCACTTAGATATATTTATTTCCAGACAATGGGCATTACAATACATGCTCAGACGTTGCAAATCATCTTGCAGCTTCTGACAGTCCTCGATTGAGTTTATGGGTGAAAAGATTTTCATGTCATCTGCATACAGGATGGATTGCGAGTTTAAGAAACAGTTACCAACATCATTGATATAGATGTTAAATAATAATGGTCCCAACAGGCTGCCTTGGGGAACTCCCGATGTAACAGCAACAGAGTCGGATTTAAATCCAGCAACTACTACTATTTGACTACGGTTGGAGATATAAGAGGAGAGCCAACGATAGAGATTGCCGTGAATACCAATCTCTAAAAGCTTTTTTAACAAGATTGAGTGATCGACCCTGTCAAACGCCTTACTATACTCGGTATATACAGTGTCCACTTGTATTCTGTTATCCAGGTTATCCTGCAGGTATTCTGTGAAAGTTAAAAGATTTGTGGTTGTAGATTTACCACTAATAAAACCGTGTTGGTTCACATTCAGGCTAGGTTTGAGAGCAGCATATAGTTGATCATAGACTATTTTTTCAAAAATTTTGTTAAATATGCAAAGTTTGGAGATTGGCCTGTAGTTTTTGACATCAGTTTTTTTACCATTTTTGAAGATGGGAGACACAAACGCGGATTTCCATATGATAGGGACAGTGCATTCAGTTAGAGAAAGATTGAAAATCATGGAGAGGGGTAAGGCTAGATTGTATGCACATCGTTTAATAAGGATTGAAGGTATTTCGTCAGGACCGGCACCTTTGCGAATATCAATTTCCTTAAGGTATTTTTAAACAATATCTCGTGTCACCTCAATATTGCTTATATTGGATGTATGGTTCCCGACGTCAGTTGGATCACTGGCAGGTGAATTGGAGGGTTTACTGAAAACCGAACTGAAATATTCTGAAATAAATTTGCAACACCTGTTCCATTATCGGCTCTCAGCTCTCCGAGATACATACATTTTGGAACACCTTGGGATTTGTTAGAAAATTTGACGTGACTCCAGAAGTTTTTCGGGTTTGAGGCTATATTATTTTCGATATTGCTTAAATAACTAGATTTGCTTTTCCGACATAACTCATTTATAAGACGTTATCACGTCAATATAACCGACCTGTACTGACTGACTAAGTGACCGAAGGGATGTGCAGATAGGCAAAGGGATGCGCAGAATGACAAAGTATAAAATGTATTTTCATTCAAAAGCATCAAGCAAAAATCTGCTTGTCTATATACTGTGTATACCAGCGCATAAGTACAAAAATTCGAAACTGTATATAAATTCGTTTGATATTCATGCCAACTTATTTTAAGGGTATTTTCGAAGTCAATTTTAAGTTTGAAATTGGTAAATAATGAACAAAAAATTATAATTTTATAGTGAACTAGCTGACCCGGCAAGGCGTTGCTGTGGCTGACTAAGCACAACGCCATCTACTGGATGGTTAACCAACCTTTTAACACACACCGCCATATGTTAATTTGCATACAAATCAAATCCACACCGCCCACTTGCCAGCCCGCTCGTCCCCCACATACAGATATTCTTCTTTAATTACATACAGATAAGCTCCTATGTAAAATTGTTATTTCCTCCCACCTATAAATTGTATGTTCCTCCTGTCCTAAAATGAGTTCTGTAACTCATCGGGATTGCCGTGGCAAGAAATAAAAAAAACAATGAAAAAAAAAAAAAAAAAAATTATATATTTCAACCAATTTACATAAAACCTTGACACATTATATATTTAAACCTTCCTCACGAATCATCCTATCTATTAGTGAAAATCGCATGAAAATCCGTTCAGTAGTTTATGAGTTTATCGCGAACAGACAGATAGACAGACGCGGCGGAGGACTCTATTTTATAATATCTAGTGAAAATCATTTTGGGGAGAACTGTTTGAACTGTCGGCGAATCAACTATCAGAATGTACTGAAAAACAAAGAATAAAATTTATTTTCATTCAAGTGCATCAAGGAAAAATCTGTTTGTCTATATACTGTGTATACCAGCGCATAAGTACACAAATTCCACACTGTATATAAATTCGTTTGATATTCATGCCAACTTATTATTAAGGGTATTTTTGAAGTCGATTTTCCGTTTGAAATTGATAAAACATCAATAAGACGCCGAATTGCTGGTTTCACAACTGATTTCACTTATGCTTACAAGAATGTATAATCAAAAGCAAATCCATTTAGGTTACGAATCAGCAAAGCTATGAACGGAGTGGATCACTACTAAGCACACATCTATAGATTGCAATAATGGTGAATTGTTAAACGTGGTAAGGCATTATCAGATTATTGGGCTAATGCATTAATCTGACACCCTTTTTCTTTTTCTGACACCCTGTTTAATTTAAGAATTAAAAAAATCAGAGTGTGCAATTCACACGCGGTAGAAGTGAAACTAGAAAGTCGCTAGATGTCGCTTCTTTTATTTTGCCTGTTTATTTTAAAGTGGTTTGAAGATTGGATATTGATTTCACAAAAAAAAAAGTTTTTTTTTTGGATTTCGTTTGATTCGAACCTCCGTTCACTGGACGTCTGTCTCTCTGGCCACTGAGATTTGTCAGGCGCCTTACCCGCTACGCTATTGGAGGCTCGCGCTGATTCGTGATTTTACCGCATTATATTAGAACCGAGGACCCGTGAAATACAAATTTTAGTGGCGCACTTCCGTTTCATCCCAATTTCAAATCACAAGCGGGGCTAAATAAGTTTCACTTCAATAATTTAATATAATAGCTGCGTGCGTAAAGCGGAATGCGCCTCGGAAGCCGAGGTTTATCTACTCCTGACCTAGGATGTGAAATATATATTTACTTGATTGCCTAATGGCACGTAATTGTTGACATACTGATGATATGTTATTGCCAATATTTATGCTCAAGGTATGTACCTAATTTAATAATGTTTTTGCCCAACTACAATATTTGGCATTTAATCGACAAACAAGCATAGCTTTTATAATAAATATACTTAGTTTTTTTCAATTTGGGAGGTAGGTATGGGTACCGCCGCCCCGGGCACACCTCTGCCGTAGGTCACCCCGAGTGGTTTGCTACGTTTGGTGACTTAGCAGCGGTGCCCGGGTTCATGGGGTGAGGTTCGTCTAGAGCTTTGCGGCGGATGAGTTTGCCTACCTACTGCGTGGCGGGTCGGATCGGGTGAGACTGGTTGAAGGAAATCTTTTGATTTCTACAGCCGGACTCTCTCAATTCGTCACCTTGTACCGTAGTGGGTAGAATGGATTCGTAGGTCCGTCACTCCTGAACCCACCGACCCCCAGATTCCTACACACCCCTCATATCTATTTCCTTCCCAAAACTTCCTCTCCTTCCTTTCCTTAAAAATACCCTCCACACAGCACTCCCTAAGACGACATAGGCCCTGACGGAAATTATTTTCCTCAGAGCCTAATGTAAAAAAAAGAGTGTGCAAATCACACGAATCGCGTAGATGTATGTGTTTTTCTCTTTGTAGTGTCACTCGTTTTTTTGCTTTCCATTTCATCGAGTTTTAAATCACAACGGTGAAGTTTTCACAACTTTTTAATAAATACCATTTCCAAAGTATTGCAAATTATATATTTTTTACGCATGACAGCTGTTTCACATTCCTAAGGCTTTATCAAATTATGGTGAAGCCACGAAGAGATAGTCAATTTATTGCAAATTGATTCACTGAAAGAGAAGGGAAAGATTTTTTTAATGAAATTATCCAACAGTCGCAGTCGGTCTTATCTGAGAAGAAGATTATGATACACTCTAGTGGAGAATGTTACGGATGAAAGGTGGAAAGAAAAAGGGAAAGAGCATGTCTGAATAAATGTAATCCTTAGAAATGTGGTGTATAAAACGATCTTGTCAGTTTACAAGATTTTTCGATTGTCAGGTCCCAAACAGGTCAAGAAGTTAATGCAAGAGAAAGGAAGAAGTAATACTATTCCAGGCCAGGAGGGTTTTCTCACCGTTGACTTGGGTCTGCCACACCGCGTCTCCCACGCCCCACAACCCGGAGATGGCGTAGAAGGCCAGCGGGTTGTCGGGGTGCGGCCTCCACACCAGCAGCACGCCAATCAGGCAGAAGTGCACGATGGCGCCGAGCACGATGATGGGGATGCGGCCCGAGAACTTCATCACTGAACCAAACACGAGCGAGCAGATTGCATTCACCACCCCGAAGCAGATCATCACGTAGCCTATGGAGTGGATGCCCAAGGCGCATGAGACGTAAGCCTGGAAAAGAAAACAGACCTAATTGTTAGATATATATTCAAATAAAAAGGTACACCATCCGTTTATTTTTTTTACACACATTATGTTTATGGGTACAGAAAAGCACCCAAGGTGCTAAAAAAGTTTCACTTCAAAAATTGAAACCATATTTTCCAAATGTGTTCCCTGTGGACTTACAAAAGTGTAAAAAATAGGCATTTCATCTACACATTGCTCGCTTGTGACGAGCGTGTGAAGTGACGCCGAAATGAAACAAAAAATACCAAAAAATAAACTCATATTTAGATATGTATTTCTAATCTTTAGTTACTGGCATAGGAAGTGTAACAGGAAAAAGCTCTGAACTTAATCAAAAACTTTGATTTATCTTTAATTCGCACGAGTTTTGTTTTGTAAACACATATGCATGTTTTCTTCATTTTCTGGTGCATGTTACAGAAAAATAATTTGCATTAAAATGTTATTGGGAAATATTCAAGAAATGTGGGTAATATATTATATTTATTTTAGGAGTTATCCTCAAAGTTAACCAAAGGGAATTAACAACTCCAACTATTCACAGTCGGTGGCTCATTTTCAGTAATTAATTACATCGTGGCAAGTTATTACAACATTTTTACGCATAACAGGTACTACGCATGTATTATGCACAACGGGTAATACATACTACGAATGAAAGTAGGTGGTAATCGATGTCTTTGTGCAATAAAGTTATTACTATTTGACTTGTTTGAGATCTCCCTTTGATCCTCTTCATAAACTATGTACCCCGTTGGATCAGTAGGGAAATAGTAACGGCCATTGTTCCCAATCTTACTGATCAACTGTTGAAACAAAATTTTGGCTCTACATTCCTCAAACGCACGAATACGCTCTTCCCAGCGCAACTCTCCGACCAACAGGCGAATCGAGCGTTATTAAACAAATCACTTCGCTGATCGTCGACTCAGATTGATCGATCGAAAAGTTGAAACAACGGCCGTTGGAATTGATGTATATGTACCTGGGTGAAGTCAGCTCCGATGAAAGCCTGCTCCATTCCGATCCAAAGAGTAATGGGGATCAGAAGCTGTTGGTTAGGTTTCTTCAGCTGATAGGCGGTGGCAGACAGTAGTTGGATTCCAGTCAACTCTCCCGTACCATCGGGCTTGCGCTGTTTCTCTCCGTATCTGTAATAAAGTTTAATTTTAAAATTCAACTATCTACTTTTAAAATCAGTCAATAAACATGGCGATTTAATAGTATCAAAACAAGCACATATAAAACATTGGATTTTGCTTTCTGAAAGTTGGTTATTTAATTCGGTTTCGATCAGATTTTACCGGATTGAAACATTCATTCGTCTGGGGCCGGTCCATAACCATATTGCTAAAATGTCCAATCGTTAAATTTTATGGAGCAACCTTTCGTTTTGTGGGATTTCCGGAAAACATATTTGTTAAAATTAATACGATAAGCAGAAGCATTCGACTGATTTTTTTAAAGTTTTACGACATCAAAATACTCTTTTTATGGTACTACGGTGAACCTTTTACCTTAAGAGAAAATATGTATAATGTGTCTAGATATCTGTTTGCTAGATACGTCTTTTAATTCATTTTTCCACACATCAACTTGAAATGAAAGCCACGAAAGTGCGCCTTACAAATTTCTTTACTATAATACAACACAAAAAACAAAATCTACTTTTCTGGAGATAAGAAAATTTAGCCAGGACTGTGTAAGGGATTTAAAATAGGCTCAATGCAGAATGAAGTGTTTCACAATACTGAGAAAGACGAGTTTAGCGCGGAGGAGTTATGAATATTTTTTCAAGGGTTTTCTTGCACTCTCGTAACTTACGAAAGGTGTAAACATATAAATAAGACACGCGACGGCCGTTGAGATACTGAAATGATTGCAGGAAATAAAGCAAAAAGAGGACAATATACCATTGTAAAAATAATATTAGACTTGGGAGAGCCGTTACGATATTGAAAAGAATGAATGCACGAAAAAAAGCAAATTGAGAGCAATATGCAGTCACCATATCATATGTCAAAATATATATAAGACATGGGAGGGCCGTTACGATATTGAAAAGAATGAATGCAGGAAATAAAGCAAATAGCTGGCAGTATGCAGATGTCACAAATCAACAAACATATTCAAATTGTAAATTTTGAGGGAATTCAAGGTCGTAATGAATTAGGTGCAAGAAATTTATTATTATTCAAAAGTCTTTTATGATCGTAAAAATGATTAATTATTTTTTTGATCAGTTTGAACACTAACACTCGTCTGAGGTACCTACCCATTCAGAATGATTGCGCAGCTGGAAGAAACGAATACGGAGGTGTATGCTAATATATCTGTTTACCTAACTGTATTTGAAATCTATAAATGAAAGAAAAATGCTACCGATGGGAAAAGTAGATTAAAAGTTTCGTCGAAAATAAATTGTACACAAAATACTCTTCTCAATATACTCACAGTAGTAAATGACCGTAAGTTTAAGGTCAATGAAAATCATATAAACGCCAACGCGCAGTGGAACGAATTTTGAATCGGCTTCGGAACTAGCAATCAATTTTCAACCGTTGATTGAAAATATTTTGCGATTGCGTAGTCGTAATAAAAAATATTATTTAACAGTGTAACTGTAATAGGGTAACTGCGGTAACTGTGCAAGCAATATTATCCAGAATTCTGCCAGAGCAGGGACCAAGTACGATATTATTGGATGAAAAGCTCTAATATTATATACATATTCTCATTTTTTTTTCATTATTCTCAACCTTCTAACCTGCAAGTTGAAGTTGATGGAAAACGCGACTCTGTAAAAAAAAACTTAGTTTTGCATAAAACGTTCTATTTCATTGGAGAAGAAAATAATTCAAACAAATCCAAACGAAATATGAAAAAGAAAGAAATATCGAGAAAAAAAAACTGGTCGTAATTGGGACTCGAACCCAGGATCTCTCGTCTTACCAGAAGAGCGATTCTGTATTTTTTGTGGATACGGAATCGATTCCATATGTAATCGCCTGTCAGATTTGTGTGATTGTCTATGGCTTGCAATTGCTTTTTCTACGGGCTGATGTGTAAGCTGCAGGGTTGCCAATGCTTATGTTCTTAAATACCTGCAATAAATGTTCAAATTCTCCAAATTGAGGAGCACAAAATATCATATTCCCCACAAGTTCCCAGCAATTTGGGGAATTCCCCGCAAATTGGCAACCATGGTAAGCTATCAGCGCTGTCACCGACTTCGTAAATGTCAAGTGCATGGTACATGATTTAAACGTACATTAAATGAATAAATATGTAATCATGTATGCGCATTTTGTGATTTAAATTAGTTGAAGTCGACGACAGCGTTGACGGCTGACACATCAGCCCATAGAAAAAGCAATTGGAAGCCATAGAAAAACACACAAATCTAACAGGCGTTTACGTATGGAATCAATTCCGCATTCACAAAAGATACACAATCGCATGGCAGGACGAACGCCTTAACTAATTTGGTCACTGAGACCTCTTATTTTTAAGTCATTTTTGTCAATCTCATTTTTCAAATTAAGAATAAACAAACGGGAATTAATTCAGATTTAACAAGAAATATTAGAAAATATTTTTATTTTTCTGTGCCTTTTTTGAACTTTCATTTCGATCAATAGGAGTCGCTTGCTAAAACCGTATGTAAATATGGCCTATATTTTTGCAACTACAGGTATTACTTACTTTGGTATCGTTGTGTAGAGGAAAAAAGCCATTACTTGATCACGCTTGTGTTTATATATGGTTATACACCGGTGCCTGAATACTGTACACCCTTCGCAGCAAACATAAAACGTTTCACGTAAGCCACTGCTTCTCCGTCCCTGATAGAGCCCACCCGATTTTTTTCAATCAATCAAAGTTAAAAAAAAATTTCAAAAGTCCGTGACTCGTCAAAAATGTCATAAAATAATTTCGTGAACATAATGAAGAACATCCGCGTAAGCACGTAATTTCAAAATGGCAAAAAAGGTCTATGTGTATTATGTCTGATGCGTTAATGTAATAACTAATAATCGCGCATGAGCCATGAGCAATTTATTTCCAATGGCCACGAGCCATTCAGAATAATTGATACTCGAAACAAATTGGTGTTCCGCGATCAGAATCTATCAAACTCTTTGAACAAACAGGCAATAAAATAATACAATAATAATTAACTTCTTAAAATTCGTTATTGCTTTTGGGTTTCATTGAATCGTTGGTAGTATTTGTGGAAGAGTAAATAGGCCAACGATTCCAAAGAGAAAATATTAAACAGGACCTAACTGTATATAACCAAGTACCTAAACGCTTAAAAGAGACAACACATGTTACAAATGTGATATACTTTATGTACGTACACTTGATGTTTCCAAAACAATGATCAACTATCATTTGGACCATATGTATGCAATGGTGTTCGACCAACTCAGAATGAAACCAACTCAGAACCACCTCAGAAAAATCATTAGGAGTGATGAAGAAATGTATAAATAATTGGTTAAATAGGTTAGGTTAAGGTTAACGACTATTTAAAATTTATTTTTTTCGCAGCTTTTAATGACTTTTAAAAGAATTGTTGAGTTGACTTTATTCGGAGTTGGCATGGAACCGTATGAAACAGCGGCAAATTGCCTTCAATTTCTTGCAATTTTCTTGAAAAATGTAATCTACTATCGTGAAATAAAGAATATAACTCTATTAGTATTATTTGAAATGATTTTGAATCATTTTTCCTTTCTGAAAAAAATTATAAAAGAAGCCTAAGCAAAAAATAAATTTCCCGAAAGAATACTTTCGATGAGGTATATTAATAAAAGTCACTTTCAAGAGCAAATATGTAAAGCAAAATGTATTTGTTCCAGATCAGTGGTTTCAACCTGTGGTACGCATACTCCTTAGGGCACGCGAAGCAAAAATGGGGGTACGCAATATCGTGTCACGCATCTAAAATCACTGATTAAAAATGCCCAAAGTCGTGTTACACTCTGTATAAAATTGCATTAGTTTTATTTGTGTGATTTGATTGTTAAATTCAAGTAATAATGAGAGTATTACAAATGAAACATGTCTTTCATTATATGTGTTCAAAAGATGATAAAGGGTACGTGGTACAACATATTTGTAGTAAGATTCAAGGGGTACGCTAGCTCAAAAAGTTTGACAATCGCTATTCTAGATAATCGCGATACGGAGAAAAACTCACATCACTCCACTGTTAGGAAGACGATATTATTTATGCCATGTACATAGTTACTTTAAGGGGGGGGGGGGGGGGGGGGGGTAAGGTTTTAAAGGCGAAAAAAAGGCATATTGTCATGATTTTTTTTTGGGATATGAATAATGTTGGCTTATTTTTTTAAATAAACGTTATAGTATGACATCTGAAGTATCCTTGAAAAAATTTTTAATTAAAAAATATTAATAAATAAGTCCGTGAGAGCGAATCTCCGGAGGCGCTTCGAAAAAAGAGTGTTTTGCGGTGAACATCATAACTCGTTAACAAATCATTTGAAACCAAAAAATTGAAATGGATTTAATAGGTGATATGTTTTTCCAGGTAGTGACGAAGCGTTTTTTTTTTTGCAGCATGTTGAAGTCAAAAATGCGATTTTTGCTAAAATTTTCGGTGAATTTGTTATTATAAAATGATAAAAAAAACTCTCCTTCACTACCTGTTGATTTATGTGTGAAAATAGTGTGCAAAATTTCAAAAAGATCTGTCAAGTAAATTTTGAGTTATAATTTTCACGGTCTAAAAAACATTATTTGCCAGAAAATCAATTTAAAGTTTTGTTATACTCGAAATATACTGTAATAGAGCAAGAGGGCCGGTCGCTTTAAATGCTGTATCTTCGTTAGTTTTGCTCCGATTTACTTGAAGTTTTGGCACAATACTCTCGACATATTGTAAATTTAGAAAAAAAAAATTTTAAAAATGAGTTTTAAAACCTTACCCCCCCCCCCCCCCTTAAACACCATTCCCACCTTGCATTGCACCCATTCCCTTATTATTAATAGTATTTAAAGCAATGTCATGTTTCTTAGAGTAATGACATTTTCCATTAAAAAAAATTACCTGTGATACGTATTATGAGTCTAACTACACACATATAAGTATTAATTTTATGTGCTGAAGTATAAAGTTAGTGTTTTTATCCTGGGGAATTCAATAATTTAAACAATATTCTTAGCAATAAAATGTTATCTACAATTTTCCACGAGATTTTCCAATGAATAAAACCTATTGATGAATTATTATAATTTGTAAGTACTGTTCTGTTGAAACCTTCAATCGGATTTACAAGATTCGACAAGCAATTCCGCTTCTACGTGTGGAGGATTTATCTATTTTGAGCTCTGTTATCTTGTTATTATTACATACTATGTTATTTCCAGTTCAAGGAAAGGTTTAGCATCACAATTACCAGACTTAATCAATGCAGAGTACTTCGCACTTCTAAAGAAGATCGCTAAAAATAAGCCTTAGCGTCCTTAGAATAACAGAGAACGTCACAGATGAGATAGTTGGTGTGGTAAAACTGGAGACATTTGAGAGAGGATGTAAGTTGGGTTCAAATGACCTGACAGATTCTTCCAAATACCAATACCAAGCAGCAGTTAATCTTTTGTTTAATTGGATATTTCATTTGATTCTATCACTTCTTTTTTTTATTCTCTTTTTATTCATATTTATACAAAATATATATGTATGCTTATAATATGTAATGCAAACACCTTGTAAAGTAAACATACCTATTATTTTATTATTATTTGATAACTATGCAAACAAAAAACAGTAATAATCATGTATTAATTGCTTATTTTATTTTATTGTATCTGTTTTCTTCATAGTTCTCATTAGTACGACTATAATATGAAACGCAAACACCAGTTACCTTTATGCTGTAATCATTTGTTTATATATTTATTTTCCTTTTATTTATTATTATTATCATTTCAATAACCATGCTAAACAAACCACGGCTTTTGTATAATAATTTGTTGGTTATTTTATAATAATTTTAGTTCTTTCTCTTCTCTTTTTTTTCCTTTTTTTTCTACTATAGTATGCAATGCATACACAAGTTATCTATATATTTTAATCCTCTGTTTTTAAGAACCTATATGTATATTAACTACTATGTTTTAACTTTTGTTACTATGTTTTAAACTTTCTAACTTCATTTTTTATTGTTTCTCTTCTTTTTATTTCCTCGATTTTTCCTCTTTTTTGTACAAATCATGTTCCATATGTTCACACTAATCCTAATTTGACTGTTCTAAAACGGGAATCATCCTAGTTGGACAGTCTAAAAATATCATAAATAATGTTTATAAATGTATACTATACTAAATAAATAAATAAAAAATACCATAATAAACAGCTTCCAACTAAATAATGCCACGATAGAGAAATAAAATAATATTTAATAATATTTCACTAAACCAATATTTTTTAACATAATGGAACTTAATTGGTCTACAACATATGAATTTTATATCATTGAAGAAGAAGATAACACTTATAATCTAAATGAAAATATGAAAGAAAACAAGACACAGAAAAACAGAAAAAAACAATGGTCGCAACTGGGACTCGAACCCAGACCTCTCGTCTAACCGGGACGGCGCGTTTTCCAATTTCGCTATTGCCACCTTCTGTCAAACCGTCATATTTGTCAATCTCATATTTCAAATATTTAGAATCATTAATATTATCTTCAACTAGTTCTTTTTCCATATTATAGGCAACTACTCTTTTTATTGGAAACAATCATTCAAAGAATTGGTTTGTAACCTGAATAGCGTCTCGGATAAATGTAACCTTCAAAAGTTATAAAAAGAGAGTTTTCTCATAAAAAATTAAAAAATATGAATTTTATTGTTATAATCATTTTTCTGTATGACTGTTTGTTTCCTCAATAAAAATAAATAAAAAAATAAATAAAAATAAGCTTGCGAAGAAATCCGCGACATGACGCTTGGGTGCAACCCGATGATTTGGATCACTCGTTTACAAAATACTAGCCGAATACAAAGCAATATATATGCTAAACGGTGACTGGACAACACGGAATGAAACCAACTCAGAACCCTCTCACATAAGTCATTTAGAGTGATAAAAAATATATATAAAAATTGGTTAAATAGGTTACGTTAGGTTAGGGTTATCGGCTAATTTAAAATTATTTTTTTCATACTTTTAATGACTTTTCAAGGAGGTGTTGAGTTGACTTTATTCTCAGTTGGCATGGAAGCCTACTAAACGTGGTCTTGCCGCTGAGAGCTTCGCTTTAATCCACATTTGTGAAGTATGAGAGCTTACAACGGGACCATCAGCAACGTGCCTGTATATGAAATTAATTAGCTTCTAGTCAAGTTCTAGTTGCAAATCTACGGTAGCGGCTACAGCGTGGACTTGATGTGTCAAATTCGCCGGTCAGTCATTGTTACGGATATGATTGTGGGCTTTGTTTGTGCAGCCATTTTGTCAAATCAATGGAAAATTTGGTATCCGTGGAAAATGTCCTTCCGGTGGCGAACCCACCCAGGGGCCCCCGACTGTGGTCTATGGGAAAATAAATATGACCCACATATGGTCGGCTAATGATAATATTTTAAAATGCCTTCATCGATCGAGACTGGGTAAAGTGTAATTAGAAATAAATGATAAATATCTAGACCAGTGCTTACCAACCTACAATAGTTAGGAACTTGGACACTTTTTGAAGTAAAACTTCTTTAAGCACGCTTGACTTGGGAAGTAAGCTGGTGAATGCGTGACGAGAGCGTTACGAAAAGTGTCGGGCAAGGCGAACGGAAGTTGAGAGGGAGATATAAGTTGGTGAAGATAAAAAGAGAGAGAGAGTTACGTTTCGTATATTACTGTAGGGGCAAGAGAGAGACGTGCGAGCACACATCTCTTTCTATCATAGCCAGTTACGTTTCATATATCTAAGACACAGTGCAGGCCTATTGTCTTTATCCCACTGAAGGAGCAAGAGAGAGCAGTGCGCGGGCACATTTTCTTTCTCTCTTCCTCTCATAGAAGTTTTACTCCAGTCGTGTGGTTTAAAGCACACACGTATTTTTTTATTTTAAAAAAATATCCTAAATAAGTACGGATGTAAGATTTTTTTGACGTATGTTTCACGAGTAGGTACCATCTGATATATTTGCAGTGCTTTGTATAAAGTCTTTATGTATGTATGGAGTGTTTGGCGTACCAACACAGTTTAAAACTGCTAATGACTCTACAAACTAAACAAAAAACATCAATAAAAACAAATTTGTTTTTAAATCTGATACAGCATGGTTATTGACATCTCCTACATCGGGGTGCAGTCAGTTTGAAGAAGTGAAAGGAGAAGGGAGGCTGGTAAAAAGAAGTATGTGAAGTATCTGGGTATTTCGATATAGTAACTAATCATAGTTGTCTCTCACCAGGTCTATGCGATAGTGAGAGTAAATTCCACTCTCGAACGAGGTGAGAATAATTAAAACAGGGTATAACCAAAAACGCGTATAAATTTACTATTTGTCCTAGTCGGGTTTTGAACCCGTGACCTCTGGGACCAGAGTCAAGGATCTTACAGCACTGCAATGGAGGTCATCAAATGCGTCAGTATGCGTGATGTATTATTATTATTACTATGATGATAAGACTCGCTCTAGGTCTCATTCAAAATTAAATATATTTTTACCATGTCATTATTTAATTTAAATCTCTATTTGCCTCTCTCTCTCACTTTCTTTACATTATTTTATGTTGTATTATTTTTTACATATTTGATTTAATGTTAACGTATGTTATTGTTTTATTTACTCAAGCAGCCGCTATCCCAATTTCGACCGATTTCCTACATATCTCCCTTAAACATTTGACGTGTTTAAGCTCTGACGTTCCACGCCGAAACGCAAATTATATGAAATTCCCTCTATAGAAAAAAATCGCAAGGATTGCTCCGAAAATTATTAAAAACAAGTCTATTTCTATTATTATACAAGTTATATTAGTGAAAAAATTTACAATGTTTCTTTAAATGATACTTAAGATACCTTCCACGAGATTTTTGCTCTATTTTAAAAGAGTCATGTTTTATTAAGCATTTTCGCTTCATTTTTATCACTTTTAATATTAGCGCGACCTGTCTAACATTCTTAATTACATATCTCTCCATGTTCTTCTTTTTGATCCGGAAAGCGCCGCCTTCTTATAAACAAGATAAATATATTACTGATTTTTAAAATTTTTTTTTCTATTTCACTCTCAGTATGTGTTTTTCTTCCATTTTATCTAAAACAATTTCCATATTTTTGTAAAAAAATATATTATTAGCAACTTCAGAAACTTCAGTAAACATTAAATACGTATTAAGCAACCGTATTCTTTCCCAAAATAAAATAAAATCTTTAAACTGTCAAAGCATTATGTTACAATTAATTACGACAAACAATAAAACAAAAATCTATGAAAAAATAAATAAATTGGCTAAAGAAGGAGCCAGCGCAACACGGCATAATACCCTAAAAAATAAATCACGATAATGCTTTTGGCAGTGAAAATTTCAAATCTCCCCTCAAAAAAATAATTGATCTCTCTAGGTGCACCTACCTCTCAATTTTTTGTAAATATTTATAAAATAGCGTTCAAGATCAAATGTGACGATCGATGTGTTATCGATATCGATATAGCTAGATTCCATGACAGTTGATTCCGACAATTGGCCCTCCGGCATATTTATATACAATACGTAGTCGGTTTAGGAATAATACGGTATACCTAATTACATAAAATAAACAAAGTGACCCCGATGACCAAAGGCATCAAGGAAAAATCTGCTTATCTATATACTGTATATACCAGCGCATAAGTACAAAAATTCGACACTGCATATAAATTCGTTTGACATTCAACTTATTATTAAGGGTATTTTTGGAGTAATATTATTTTATAATCAATATCAATTCGGGGAGACAGCTACTGTCGGGGAATCAACTGTCGGGTCACCATTTGGAATTTAGATAGTTGCAATACTGTTGCATTACGTTATGAGTTTGGTTTCGAATTATTGAGTTGTCCTGTGTACAAAATGTTTATTTCAGCGGAACAGAGCGGTGGATTCAATACTTTATATATGCAATATAAAAAGAATTGGTAGGGACATAAGATTAAGATAAATCATTAAAAAGTAAGAAATTTTGAAATATAATTTAAAGTATATACATTTAGCACTTATGGCACGGTGCGTGGCTTGAATGAAACTCTCAATCTAAAGGGTAGGGGACGCGTCGTGCCAGTGGGCCACAGCCTGGACGAGAATATTTTCGGATACATGGTTATATAAATTATATATTTCATAGATTTATTTCTGGAGATAAATAACATCATTGGTATATGAAACCCCTGGCTTTACATATTGTATTATCGGTTATTAAATTCATTCGAAATTTCCCCATCATAATTTAAAGTGTATACATTTAGCACTTATGTCACGGTGCTTACTTACTTCCTTACTCTTTACGCATTCTGAAATTTGTCTGTTGGGAGAATTTCAATAAAGCGATTAAATTTTTCTTTGTAGTGAGACAAATAGTTACCACGTAACAATAATAGATCGTTCGTTTTTCTATATTATTGAAAAAAAATGAAACACCGAACTTTTTTTTACTGTGGGACGTATATTTCAAAGCTCCCTAGCTCGTGATGGGAATGACACTGCAAGTGAAAATTGTGGTATTTGCCTTAAAAATCACAACACAAAACATGTATTTATTTATTAACGCCCTTTTAGGGGTTTTTACATCTTAATAACAACATTTATACAGTTTTCATTATCTATCCATACTAATATTATAAATGCGAAACTGCGTGTGTTTTTTTGTTACGCTTTCACGCATAAACCAAGAAACCGATTTTAAAAATTCTTTCATTAATAGAAAGCTACATTATATGCAAGTAATACTAGCTTTATATGATGATAAGCTCTGGCGTTATGAAATTAAAAATATTTATATTTTATATTTCTTATGCGTTTGTCGTTGTCGTGGAAACAATGTTGATATTTTTTAAATAAAAATGAACCTCCGAAATGTTTGTATGCGCCTAACTTCCGAAAGACTGCACCAAATTGGATAATTCTTTTTTTCTTTGAGCTCTGACATTTTTAGGTGGCACGCGAGCTGTTAGAAAACTGAATGTATCGGGAATAAATGTATGGAATGCGGGACAATGGAGGGTAGTGGGAGGAGGGGGAGAGGGGTGTGTGGAAGAGGGGGAAAGGGGGAGGGGTAATAATTAATAAGTGCAAGCGCTACAGTAATTTCCCCCTAATACCATGCGAGCGAAGCCGCGGGTAAAAGCTAGTACATAATAGAACTGTCTCAGTTTAATATTTTGTTTTTGTTTAGTGGTAAATTGAAGATGTCCACTGACTTGGTATAATTTTTTTCCTATCTGTTCGAAACAAATTTCGGCTTTGCAATTTTAATCAAAGCTGTTATGTTGAAACAGAACAATAAATTAGTGGATCGATTATTGTTTTATATTGATGTGTGTTGGGGAAAAAATACAAATTTATATCAGTATTATTAGATTGAACAAAACAATATGGTTTAAAACCATTCGTGGAATTGGTTGACGTCAGGGACCAGTTCCATAGTAAAAAACATCCTTACAAATAAAAAACCTAAAGATGTGTATTTCAAATACTAGGTACCTCTAACAGCTACAGCATTAGACAACCGAAAATAAAATGTATTTTTAAAAATAATTTTGCGCGGCCTGCGTTAAATATTTATTTAATATATTTATTTGTTTATTTACGCCCTTTTTATAGGCTTTTACATCATCACCATCTTGGCTCTACAACCCCTGGTGGGTCTTGGCTTCCTCAAGAGTCTTCCTCCACTCATCTCGGTTTTGTGCCAACTCTCTCAAGTTTAGAAGCTCCAACGTAGACATGTCTTTAAGGAAGTTGTCGCTCCATCTTAATCTTGGCCTTCCTAGGCTCCTTCGCCCTATCGGTCTTGTGTTCAGCAGGGACTTTGGTGCTTGATGCTCGGTCATTCTCTCCATATGATCAAGCCACCGAAGCCTTCCCAATTTTATAAATTTTGTGACGTTTAGCTCCTTAAACAGAGTGTAGTATATAAAGTTGTAGAACATTTTCAACATTTTGAACATTGCATTTTCTAGAACCGAAGGTATGCCTCAAAATTTTCCTTTCAAAATCGTCCAGTACTCGCTCATTCCTCTTAGTTAGTACCAACGTCTCAGCTGCGTACGTGAGCACTGATCTAATAAGTGTTTTGCACACTAATGTATGGTGTTTCTGGACAGCAGTCTGGATTTTAAACTTTTGCATACGGATAGTAAAAATTATACAGTATTTATTGTACATAACTGAACTGCTTCAGTGACCACATTTTGTATTTATTTTGTGTCAAATTTAAGATATCCACTGAATTGGTTTATATATTTCTCTCCGTATGGTAGTTAGTTCCAAAATTTCTGCACTGAAATAAATCCTGACTTCTTACGTATTACCTAGTGGAATTCGAAAGTTAATTAGTGCAAGCAATTCCGGACCATCATCTACATCATATTTAATATGTTATGTAAAATACCAGTGAAACCTATTTTAAAATTTAGAAAACGTAAGAATTTATTTTGAATTCTTTCAATAGCTTGTGTATTAATATTAGTTACTAGTTAATACAGTTACTAGTGGTAACTACCTAGTTATATAAAAATTTAACTAACAGAAATGGAAAAAATCTTAATAATGTAATTTTCCCGTTAATCTGAGATATGAGAATAATAAGGAATGTAGGTACTTCTGTAGAATTAACATTATTAGGCGTGTAATTGCTGACAAAGGAGACGAATGTGCGAACGTGCGGAATGTACCGATATTCATGGGACACGTAAGGGCTGCCCTGTGTGCACGTAATTATTAGTATAGGACTAGCGCCGACCCGTTAAAAATCACATAATATTATACAATATTGTAGGAGTTATCAAGCTGAAAGTATTTACGAAATGCCTAAGGATCATTTTCCAAAAAAGTATATTTTATGTAAATGTACACTCATGTGTACGTATAAAAAACTTTTTTTTTTTTTTTTTCTAATAACCTGACAAAAATTTTAAAATCTCTTACCACCAATTACATAAGCGGAAAAGTTGCTTTTCTTGTGTTGGAGACTAAGCTAGCCGAATCGAACTCAGGACACTTGGATGGCCCCCAGACGCGATGTCAACTCAGCCACTGACCGGTCAGAATTTATTATTGAAGCAAAATAATTTTGGTACGTAGGTACCTCATCGCGTTTTATCTGACATGATTTAATACTTTTTAAATTTGGAATTTTTTTCAAGTTCATTGATTTTTATGTATCACCGACAACTGAAATTAGTATGTTTACTAAGATGAATATTAAATAATTTTAACTGTTAATCAAATAGTCAGTCGACTGAACGTAGCGAGGTCGTGTTTTAATTCGAGCTTTTTACATTTTCTCTATCTGTAAATTTGCGGGTTCGTGGGTTCCGTATCCGATCAACCCTATCAAAACGGAATAATCAACATTTGTTCAGAGAACATTAATATAATAATGAAAATTCAATATTATAGCATAATTCAATATATAGCATAAATCTAAATTAGCAAATAGTTACAATAATAAAACTTATACAACTACATTACCCACACATAGGCTGCGCCTTAGTGGGTTCCCAATACTCTTATAATTTTCATTATAATGTATGTTGGATCAAATGTTAAAATTGGGAAATATAAAGGGAATAAATTAAATTTAAATAAAAATTGTTTAAATTTTAAATTTAAATAAAAATTGGTAGAATACTTTAAAAATATAATATATAAGACTTGGTTGCAGGTTTAATTTCCATTTAGCGCAAAATACAATTTTGAGTATTAATGTTTTTGATATTATTTATTGTAACAATATTCAATTATTATGGATTAGAAAAAAAATCGAGTGCGGTTCACACGCGGCAGAAGAGAAATATTTGCAATAACTCACACACAATCTCAACCAATAAGAGCCTTGAAAAGTGAACTCATAATCAAAGCGACCAATGCAGTAAGGTTTCATTCTATCTCATTCTCTCTCAAGCTAAATCCTGTAGATGTATGTGATTGTCTCTTTTTGGTTTCGTTTCCGTTTCATCGAGTTTCAAATCACAACGGTTTCACTTCAAAAACGTTTTCTTCTTATCAATAATATGATTTGCTGGATGTGTACACGGCAATAAGGCAGGTTTCCTAGATGATTTTGCAAAAACGACGACTTAACAATGCCTCTTCAGAGTCATCCTTTTCAATTGCATAAGGTCGGATCTGTTTGCAAGTAATATTAACTTTTGTCACCTCGCTTTAAAATTGGAAGAATTTCTACAATCCAACAAAGCTTCAGCTCAGAACGGCCTTACCATTGATATTGATATTTTGATATTTATAATTTTTTTATTTATATTTATATTTATAATTTTTTTATTTATAATATTATAAATGCGAAACTGCTCGAGTTTGTTTGCTACGCTTTCACGCATTAACCAATAAAAAGACTTTAAAAATTCTTTCACCAATAGAAAGCTAA
This sequence comes from Glyphotaelius pellucidus, assembly GCA_936435175.1. Classification (NCBI taxonomy): domain Eukaryota; kingdom Metazoa; phylum Arthropoda; class Insecta; order Trichoptera; family Limnephilidae; genus Glyphotaelius; species Glyphotaelius pellucidus. The sequence goes on along the minus strand of OW386542.1, from coordinate 26,026,288 downwards.
ATTATATGCGAAGACTATAGGCTGTATATGATGGTATGCTCTGGCGTTATGAAATTATAAATATTAATATATTGTATTTGTACAAATATATCAACATCGTTTCCATGGAAACGATGTTGATATATTTGTGGGCTCTATGCTAGTAGGTACTCAGTCCCCTACCTCCTGGTCAGCTACTGCTCCAGAAAATTCAAATATTAGAATATGTTTTGTTTTTTTTAGACAAGCTTATGTTTTGGAATAAATGTCAGATGAGAGTTCCTACATTAAAAATATAATTCTTAACGATTATAAAGACTGAATAATAAATAGTGTAATTTTTTATTATATTTACAAACTTCGAAATACTTAAATAAAAATAAGCTTCCGAAATGTTTGTAAACGCATAAATTCCGAACGAATGAACAAAATTGGATTATTCTTTTTTTCTTTGAGCTACAGCATTATGAAAAATAGGTGACAGGCGAGATGTTTGAAAACTGAATGTAAGGGAATGAATGTATAGAATGCGGGAGGGGGTGGGGGTGTGGGTGGTGGATAATTGACAAGTGCAGGCGCTACAGTAAATTCCCATAATATCATGCCAGTGAAGCCGCGGGGAAAAGCTAGTTGTTTATAAATGAGAAACCGGGCTATTTGTATTTTTGATTGTTGAACTGTCACGTCCAATGACTGTGTGATTATCATTCTCCGTGTTGACATTGAAATCCAGAATTAACAACACTTACGTAGGTTCCTACCCAGCGCGTCCTGCTACGGTTAGCCGACTAATTGCACAGAACTACGATGGCTTCTTTTATCCACATTGTTTCACCAACAATTGATTGCGGAGAAGGGAAATGAATGCATCACATAATAGATTAGATAGATAGGTATATCAATACTTGATTCAATGATACTAACAATGACTGTTAGTAAAATTTATATAATAGTATACTGTGAACAAAAATGACGCATTCAGTAATGTTTTTTTAACCCTTTGGAATCGTAATTTATTCAACATGTTTTATTAGTTAAGTCGTAATGTTTTTTTTTGCAAACTAAAATGACACTTTTTTTTTACATTTTGCACCCCACTTCTTTTTGGATACCACGTAACTCGCAATAAGGCGAATTCTTAAAATATAAGGTATTATTCGGGTACTAACATGTGATTAGTGTAACAATAATAATATGGATTTATATCACGTGTGGAAGGTACCGAAACACTATTTTAATCGATTTGAAACTCCTTTCCTGTCGCCAATTAAATGTTAAAGTTCGTAATATTATGAGTAAGAAGGTAAGTTGAATGTTTTTATGGTGGCCTCCGTGGTCGAAGGGTAAAGCTCCGAAGATCGCGGGTAAGTAAATTTAATGTTATTTATTTGTATTATTTCACGATTTAATCATTTAAGGTATACTTATACTACATCCCAGAGTTGGATAAACTCTCAGTAACACCCTGGTGTAAGACCATCATTCAGAATTGAAACGTTAAAAAATGACAAGATTTTAAAAATATCTCCTTCCCCTCCCCGCTATCTTCAGCTTCAAAACGTACCTCCATTGGTATGCCAGTCTCACTGGCTCCAGGCAGTTGGGACTATTTTCCGGCATTCGTATAAAAAAAATGGTTGTCTGTAAAGTCGCTTTACGGACGATAATTTTACGTGGTAACGTTTTAATTTATTTTTTTTACATAGAATTTTACAGTCACAAGCCGAACGCTTAGGCCGATCGTGCCTCTCTATCGCTTGTTCCGCAATCTCGCTCGCACGCTCGACTCAGGCGGAACGTGACAACGTGACAATGAGTCATACTTTTTCGTAAGTGCTGCCGGCGTTCATCGATTTATAAGACGTCAAAAGGGAAAATCTGAGAAAGAGTAAGATATTTATTCACAGTTTTAATCCAATTAAAATTGAATGATCTAAGAATGTTAGTGCTATATAATATAACTTTCTCAGTTCTCAAGCAGTTACAAAAAAATGTACGTATTCCGATACCTACATCGTATATTTCGTCTTATGACTTTATTAGATCAAGTTGGGCATGGTATTATTAATTCAATTAATATGTCGCTACCTGATGTAATTAGGTACATTTTCCATTGGCCTTGGCTTTGAAGTACAAGTCGTTCAAAATCGATATGGCTAATTAATTATTCAATAAGCAAAGATACGCCAGTCAACTCTTGAATAATTACTGAAAGTCAATCCTTTGTAAGTAAGTTACATATGTCTACATTTATTACAATTATTTAAGCGATCATTACGAAAGATAGAAACAGAAGTGCAATAACTAACAATGTCTCGGTGCATATTCTGTTCAATATCTGTTCAATTCTTATATAGGCATATATTTTTATGTTATTTTAGTGAGATAAACTTTTTAAATCGTGTTTATGAAGTGACATTTTTTTATCAGATAGGATTTAAATTTGGGAGGTGTGTATGGTTATCGCCGCCCCGGAAACATTTTATTGGATAACCGACACCTCTGTCAAAGGTCGCCCTAAGTGGTTCGCTACGTATGGTGACTAGGCAGGGGTGCCCGGGTTCATGGAGTGAGATTTGTCTATGTCTTGAGATGGATGTGTTTGCCCACCTAATGCGTGATAGACCTTTTGACCTTTCCAGCCGGACTCTCTCGACCCATCACCTTGCACCGCAGTGGGAGGGATGGATTCATACGTCCGTCTTTGGGGACATATTGAACCTCAGATTACTACCACCCCTCATACCTTATTCCTTCCAGAAGGTTTCCTCTCCTTTATTTCCATAAAAAGTCCCTCCACAAAGCATCCCCAAAGATGACATGGGCCCTGAAGGATATTTTTTTCCTCTGGGCTTACTGTGTGGAGCTAATGTAAAACACTTTTTTTGGAATTTAACGGCAGTAGTAAAATACTAAATATTTTTGAGGTGATAATGTAATACCTACCCTATTAAAGAATACAAACAATTTTATCCCTTAAAAATCAACCATCTTATCAGCTATAATTACTTTAAAATATAATTATAATAAAATATATACATGTTTTTAAATGTCTAAATACACCATTACCATTGAGCAGTAGCAGTTATCAACGACCTTAGTACGTCATTATAATTTTTTGCTAACGACCAACGAACACTAGAGCTGAGAAAATAATAGGGGAAAATAATTGCTTCTGAGGTAGCTTACGGACTTTAATTGACATAATCACATTATTATTGTTTTACGAGATGCGATCTGGTAAATCCTTTATGGGTCGTATAGTTAATTGACCGCCAGTATTTCACTGCTAATTCCGTTTTAATTAATGCATCGTGGCAGCTTGGCATTGGCCTTCTTAAATAGTAATTGTGAATTAACTATATTATCTGAATAAATAACGCTCATACAAATGTTTTATTGGAAGAGCGACGAATTAAATCTTTTCGATGTCACCTGTTTATAGTTCAGGCGTCACGGTGATTGGTGCAAATGCCGTAAAGATGTTTCAGTCACATTCCGCACAAAATAATCACAATATGTATTTGTATTATGATAATATTGACCGATATTGCGAAGGCTTTTTCATTGATAAAAGTTCAATATAGGTAATTAGTGGAAATTAGTTCAACCAATGATTGTAAAAGTCGTTATTCCACTATGAATGTACAACCATCACATGAAATATGTGATTCCAAATCAGAAAAACTCTCAAGAGCTCTGGTGTTATGAGAATTGCACAATTTTTTGTCCACGATTTTAAAAATTATTTTATTTATTTACTTTATTTTACTAAATTGTACATTAAAGTTTACAATTTGCTAATTATTATATCATTTCATAGTAGCTTCTACAATACATTGTAGCTTCTACAATACATCTTGAACTTTCCAATTGGCGCGGACTAAAGTTTCTGGTAGAGTGTATATAACTTCATCCCTTTGTACAGTAAACTGTTCTATTTATTCGCTTTGTCTTTTTTTTGTAGCATGATTTCCTTGCACGTCCTTGTGTTATGTCTGTGAATGTCCTTATTGTATATAATTTTGTTTGAGAAGTATTTTGGTAACGGGTTGTTCACTATTTTATTCAAGATCAACATCTGTTTCACAGTTAGCCAATTTAGTTCCTTTTACATTTTATTTACTTTTGAAAATCTATTTCGCCGAAGTATTATTCTCATTGCCCTGTTTTGGAGAATTTGAAACTTATTTTGTTCTCGTTCGTTACACAGGAAAAGGAAAGATGAGCAGTAGTTAGGAGCAATAATTGAATTATAAATAGTGATTTCAGTTTTTATTGAATTTTTTTGCCGAATTCTTCCCAAAAAAATTACTTTTTTCCAATTTTCTTTTGGTTATATTCAGCATGTTTAGTAGAAGTTAATTTGGAAATTAATATAACTCCTAAGTATTTCATTTCAGTAACATTAACTAGAAACTTTAACAATATAAAGTGTATTAAACTGTTATATTTTGCTTATGTTAGAAGCCAACTTGAGTACAATTCTCCTGTCTGGAATCCTCATTATAATATGCATGTACAAGCTGTTGAAAGAATACAAAACAAATTCTTACGTTTTCTAAATGGGTATTCCAGCAATTATGTTAAACTACAACACTATTTTAAACGATATGAATATGCTTAAATTGTCAGACAGAAGAATTTTCACTGACTTAGTATTTTTATATAAAATTATAAATGATTTAGATGATAGTCCGGTATTACTTGAATTGATAAGCTTCCGAATTCCACTTCGTAATACTAGAAGTCAGGATTTATTTCAGTGCAAAAATTCTGGGACTAACTACATATGTATTCCTCTTTGCCCAGAATACTAATGGAGGGAAATAATTATACCAAGTCGATGGACATCTTCAATTTATCTTTGAATAAATATAAAATATTGTTATTGAGGCAGTTCAGTTATGTACAATAAATATGTATTTTTCTAACTATGCTATATATGTAAAAGTCCCGAAAAAGGGCGTTTATCAATAAATAAATAAATAACATCACCATCAACTTTAATTTTGCTTTCACTGGATGTCTTTTTATATCCAATCACCGTACATTTTGTTTTTTTTTTTTTTTTAATTTAATTTAAGCTTATTTATTATTTATTTTCAGCAATTTTATTCTATCACGAACCAAGATTCTTTGAAAAGTACATTATTTATCTATCAAAAATATACCTAAATCTACATCGTTCGTGCAATTAAAATTTCAACAAACCTTATACCGTCCAAGTTGTGCCAAGCCATTAGTTTAGTTACTAGTGTAATAATGGGCGTAATTATAATAATAATATTATAGGCTTATTTAAGTTGTACCTTATATTATAATGAAGGTAATATTACCAAAATATCACGAATACAAATAAAACCATAAACTACCCTAATTACCCTAATTAATTACCGTGCGTTAACCTAACAACATTCTAATTTATAATATTTAAATTCTTTTCTTACCCTCTTAGAAGAAAGGCTTTTGGATAATCTGACAACAATAAAATTTAAAATCTCCTACTACAATATTTGTAAGTGAAACATAAAAAAATACCAAAATGGACGATAAAGTTAGCAGAAAAATTTAACCCGCGACATCGGTGCCACCTACACATTTGTCCATTCAGCTACTAACTAATAATAATATAGTCTATTTGCGGCGTGCTCCGTTGTGGTACATACCTAATCTTAGTGCCGCCCTGGTGAAAGACCACCATTCAGAATCGAAACGTTGCTTGAAATTACTTCAGCCAGTTTTTTGACGAGACGTGAAAAGTCAGTGACTTTACCATTTTCCTCTTTCCTACCTCCTTAACCTCCTCACACCCTTCAGTCTCATAATTGCAGATACAATAGTGCCGCTGGCTCCGGACTTGGGACTATTCACATAAAACAAATTTAACTAAGCAACTCTTTGAGAATGACTGAAGTAAAAAAAAAACAATTATTGTGAATCAATTAAATAGCGCTGTTTATGCTAAATCCATGTTTGTGCAACTATTTCAAACTTGGCTAAAAACAACAATTCTCCGCACATGGCTATTGAGATCAAATAGCTTCGGTGAAGAGCAATATATATATTTATATGTAATTTGAGATTTTCACGGCCAAAGGTATTATCGTGATTAATTTTTAGGTTTTTAAACATCCTTTTAATTAAAAAAAATATGCACCTACATTATAATTGTCCGTCTATGCCAGTGATTCCCAAAATGGTCCAGGTGGACCCCTAGGAGTCCACGGGAGACCCGATGGGGGTCCACTTAAGCACGATAAATAAATGGGGGTTCACAAGTTATAAGTGGGGGTCCACGAACTGGTTTCGATTGAGACCCATCCCGTGCCCCATATCTATATCCCATCCCACCCCGTCTCATATCCCATTACGCCCCTTCCATAACAGAGCAACTGGCGTACAGCGCACGTTGTTGTACCAGTTATACATGAGATCTTAAAATGCCCAGTTAGGAAAGGGGGGGCGTAATGGGATACGGGTGCGTACTGTACTGAGATAGGAACATACCCCCCGTCCCATATCCCATTACGCCCCCTCCGTCGTGCCAAATATAATCTCGAATACTGGTCCATTTTGCCCCCGTTTGAAAAAGACGTAGATCCGGTACTGCTCCTTTGTTACAGATCACACCTCGCCATTCAGTACAACGCGTGTCGAGTTTTGGGAATACGGTAGAAATGTGCCAGTAAGAGGTCCACCGTGACCAGTAAAATTTTGAAAGCGGTCTAAGAGAAAAAAAGTTTGGGAACCTCTGTTCTACGCCATCTATTTATCTACATATTTGGGCATCAGCACCGATGATGGGCACTGAATGCTATTCGAAACATTGGCAAAATAAGAAAGAATCGCAACGCGGCATAGTAACCCAAAAATTAATCACAGTCATAATGAATCAAGATAAAAATAACTTTACGTTTTATTATTATTATTTTTCATATAAAGAAGGTGTAGTGCAGTTGTGCATCCGTTCGGAAGCATTATGCCACGGTGAATGAAATACCTTTCCGTGATACGATGTGACGTGATGAAAAATCAAATAAAACATGTCTATTCATAAGTAGGTACATACAGGTATAAAGTATGTATTAATATGGTAACCGGACTAAACAGAACACTTACAAAACAGAACAGCCAATTTTTGTATATTAGATTAGAGTGGTAGGTATGTACCTACTTTCAGTCTCGCTTTTTCAAGACCGCCAATCATGTTCTAAATGTGAACTTGAAAATGTGTTACTTGAAATGTCTTTGGCCTAAATTTGTGAACCTATCAGAATAGCTGTGTGCTTTCCAATCTTCCTCTAACCCCTATCCTTCCCCTCTTCACTAACTTAAGTCTCACATGCCCCAATAGGAGATCCATAGTCTCACTGGCTCCAGTCGGTTGGGAGCAGTTGGGACCTTTGTGCGGTACTCGCATAAAAAAATTTGAATTAATTACAATAACCGAAAATAATAAATTTTACGTGTATAAATTACCTATCTTTCAACTGATTGAGAGCTACTCGAATACTAGAAAAAAAAATCAAGTGTGCAGTTCACACGCGGTAGAAGTGAAACCTTCAGAAAACTAAATTTGGAGAGAAAGAGGCGAATGCAGAGTATCAGGAGTAGGATAATTGTAGTATTTGTTTTTATAATATTACCAAGCTTAAAAATTATTTTACATTTAATTCTATGAATCACCGCACAACGAGGACACCGTTTAGTCCTGTAGATGTATGTTCTTGTCTCTTTTTAGTGTCGCTCGTTTCCGTTTCATCTAGTTTCAGATCACAACATTGGGCATTATAAGTTTTTACCTTTATTGCCTAATTTTCACTTTAAAGCAATCAGAAGATGAAACGACATCAAAATTTTTTGTTTAATGTTTCACATTATTTTTTGAGTTGTTGAATAAGGAAGATGGGTAACATAATTCAATCAAAACTAAGTTTTAAACTATTTTCTGCTATTACTACGTGTAATATTTATTCCGATGTACGATATATATCAGGCCCCTAACATCTCAGCCCACATGAGACTCCTCAGGTTGAGATGGGCTGGACATGTACAGAGAATGCCGGATACACGCGTCCCAAAGAGAATTTTGACTGAGGTGAGACTGAGGTGAGAAGACGAGGTGAGAGGGGATGCAGCACAGCTTCTCCAGATAACCAACTGGAAGTCAGCCGCTGAGGACAGGAGGAGTTGGAGGTGAATGTTGCGGGAGGCCAAAGCTCGGTATGGGCTGTAGCGCCATCGGAGAGAGAGAGAATATTTATTCCTCTACTTATATACACGATTTAAGAGGTCTCACAAATTTTTTTTGTTTCGAAAACGTACAATTCAAGTTCTTTATCGTTTTCTCTATCCGTGTCTGATGGAATTCGTTCCAAATAATGTTGTACTTAATCTTTCGTAGATTACATTTTCGTACTGAGTTTTAGGCGGAATATGAATTTAATTTGAAACATCAAAAATGAAGGTCTGGTCATCTAATGGCACGATTGGCACACAATTTTTATATAGAAGTTTGTTGACGGAGGATTTACGATAACGTAATTTCCTTCAAACTATGAAATCTCCTTTTTGCTGTTTAATAATATACCAGTACCACAAATTGTCAGTTATTATTGTTAAAAAAAGATGTGAAACAGAACATAGACATAACAAAACTTATGGAAAGAGGTAAGGTTATGATAAGTTTGTAAGTTATTTTTTTTATTTGCTTGCTTTGTCACATTTACTTTACAAGTAAAACTTCTTTAGCACCGTTGTTAAACACGATGAAACGGAAACGACTCTAAAAAGAGGCAAACACATACATCTATAGCCTGCGAGAAAATGAGATTGAATGAAACCTTACCGCGTTGGCCGCTTTGATTATGAGCTCACTTTTCAAGGCTTCCATTGGTTGAGATTTTGATTTTGAGCACTGCACAAATAATATTAATAACGTAATATTTGTTTAGCACGGTTTTGTGTTATTTCACTTCAAGTGCGCATAACTGTAATAAACTTGAAAGTAGTCTCAAAGTGTTCCTTATGAGTCCTTACAAAATATTGACAAAATAATATGAAACAAAAAATATACAGTATATACATGGACACAATGCCAAAAAAACAAAATTAACAATAAGAGTTTCGTTTTGCACAGGTGGGTGGCACAGATAATGATAAACAAAATCTCAACCAATAGACGCCTTGAAAAGTGAGCTCATAATCAAAGCGGCCAATGCGGTAAGTTTCATTCTATCTCATTCTCTCGCCGGCTTAATCATATAGATGTGTGTGTTAGTCTCTTTTTAGTATCGTTTCATCTTTATTCAAACACAGCGGTGCTAAAGAAGTTTCACTTCAAAAATAATAATAATAATCCAAGATCGTGCTACTGGCACTCCGATGTGTTATACCAGCCCGTAATTATAGTTAAAGTTATGCCTCTCTGATTCCATCTACGATACACTGCAAGAAATTAATTGTAGATGGTTTAATTTTAGCACCGTCACACGGCTTCTCTGAGAAATGTATTCAAATAGACAAATTCAGTACGAAACAATGGCTTGGGGCTTAAGTGACCACCTCGTGCGTTTTTAATTGCGTTGCACAATGATAATGAAAATAATAGTGTGTACTACCTTAAATGGTTAATGATCTCACACAATGCAAGCACATATGTCACGAGCTCCGTGACACAGGGGGAAGAGCTTTGGTTCTTAAACCATCAGATCACCGCTCAATAGCCGATGAAGTGCTAATAGAACAGTATTTGTTTCGTTATTGCCTATGCCTATGCTATTGGCTTTCGATGGGTTTGAAGTATTACGCACCAATGACAGAGCCAGGATTTGAAATGTTCAAAACCGCACTTGAAGTGTTCTGTCACCGCTGTCAATTGAAAATTACCTTTGCTCCGTAACGATCTTGCTCGGTTGTTTAGTTCGACAAAATCGCTGTGAAGTTCACGGTTATCTGAAACGATGTTGTGCAGTGCCTATCATACCAGCTACAAGCCATTTAGACGAGTGTGGGGCCCCCACTAAAATACCATAAAGACCGTCTTCGTTGGGTGTTTAATAGAAAGCCACGTTGTCTGTCATTCACAAGCAGCGTCCCGATTTCCTTGAAGGACATTTGCACTAATCCATTCGATTGTTTCGTGTTAAACAAAAACCTTTTTGCCTTGTTGTGCACATCTCCATCTGGTCATTCGTTCTTTTCCGTACTTTATAAGAAAAGGATTTATTTACGTTACTAAAAACAGTAATCGAGTAAGCGTTTTACGATGAATGGTGATTTTAACAGATTTGTTACAATCACCGTGCATCGTAATACACTTCATCGGCTATTGTTGTAGTTGCTGAAGAGAGGCCGAGAGTTTGTACGAAAAGAGTAGCTAGCTTCTCGAATGATAACATTTGGTTACCATTTATGCGAAGTAGATAAGATTTGACCTGAATTTCCTGTGAGTCACCTAAATGAGACTAGATGGTGGATTGAAACGGAAAATGATGGATACTACAAGATAATTTGAGAATTCGAACAATTAGAAATGCAGGGTCACTGGTACAATGGAAAGCAGGAGAAGCAAAAGAAGATAACCGTTGCGTTGGTGTAATATCACAGGCGTTAGAAACTTAGGAGTATGCGGCTTTCCAAGTTGAGGAGTGTGACCAGGGAAAACGTAGAGTTACAATTATCAGCTAAAGAAGAAGAAATAATAAATATGTGATAGTTTTTTGCTTACCTGGATAGAGGATCGACGAAGAGGGCCATGATGGCCACGGCGACCGCCACGCAGGCCAGGTAGATGGCGGAGATCTCGTAAATCTCCGAGTCGGGCGGTCGCTCCAGGTTGTCATTGCCGTGGTTGGCCACTACGCAGAAGTTGGCTCCGCATAAGTTGAGAGCGTTCTCGGCCAGTGAGGCATTCTCGCTGGTTCCCCCGTGCACTGCCTTGCCATGAGCACCGGATGACAAAACTGTAACACAAAAACAATTAGCCATCTTCTAATTTGATACTCTGTCTTCTAATGGATGGGGCTTTTATTTATTGAACATATTTGAGTTACCGTACCCATTGTAATTATACATAGATGACGTAATGCAATTACTATGAAAATGTATTTTGTAGAATCAAAAAATAAATGAAATATGTAAATCATAATAAAAATTACATTTAAACTGAATAATTAACATAAATATTTTGAATAAAACAAATATATTTAAGTAATTTAAAACATTAAGGTTAAAATTCATTTATAAGAATATACCTATTATAATATTAAGATAAAAATGAAAAACACTACAAATTATAAAGTAACAACGTAGGTAAGGCTACACATACTTATCTAGGTGAGTTCACGTTTATGGTAACATCATCACATTTAAATTTAGTGAAGAAAAAAATTGGAAAATATAACAATTTTTTTTACAATTTTAGGAAATTATGTACCAATTAAAAAAATGCATAGTGTGTAACACACGTTGCAGAGGTGAAATTAGAAAGTCGCTAAATGTCGCTTTCTTTTCTTTCGCTTGGGTTTTTATAGTGGTTTGAAAATTGGAAATTGATTTCGCAAAATAAATATGTTTTTTGTATTGGATTTCGTAGAATTCGAACCCTCTGTCTCTCCGGCCGCTGATACTTGTCAGGCACCTTGCCCACTACGCTACGGAAGGCACGCGCCTAGGTGCAAATTTACGGCATTATTTTAGAACCGAGTATTTGTGTAGAACTGAGTTATTGAGAATTTCAAGTCGCTAACAGCGCTATAGAAGTTTTACTTCAAAAAAGGTTCGTAACAAGCCAGCATCAAACTTAACTCAACATCAAATACCTATTCCAATGCACTATGGAAATAGTTACCGTAATTTATGTAAGTTTGCATTATTATATATAAGAACGCATTCATCTCGTTAATAAATATGCGTAAATGCGTGTAATTTGATAATAACTGCCTTTTGAAACTTAGATATTCTGATGAGATACTTATAATGAAGATATGGCGAGATGTATTTTGTTAACATCTGTACTGCAAATTATGCAAATTAGCTATAGTAAGTTATAAATTATGTACCTAATAGAATAAGGATAACTCATAAATAATCGTATAATAGGCCGGTAAAATCATCACCAGTTAACCTAGTATTAAATAGGTTAACATAACATTTCCACAGAATTATTCTATCCGTTATGGGCCTACTTATATTAAGGTTTTGTTTTTTAAAAACCTTGACCGATTTAAAACGTTGTTAATAATTGGGTTATTTAATATTGTCAATAACAATTTCTGCCAATTTTGTATAGTACTACCATAGACATAGGAATATATCATATGTCTATGAGCACTACGCATGAAGGTGTAGGTATCCATGTCATATAATTTGGTAATTCATCCGGAGCAAAGGCCGTGAACGCAGGAACATTATTTTTTAATTGTTCAATATGAAAAATGGTCCAAAATGACCTTGACATTAAGGAATCAAAATTTTGGACAACCTTGCCGTGTTCATCATCAAGGCAGGTGACATGGGAAAAAAATTAGGATTACAAATTACCAGGAAATTTGCAAAAGTTGTGAATTAATTTTTATCTCGTATTTATGACGGTCATCCGATCTCCAAAATGACCCTTCTTAAATCTAAACTTTTAAACATACAAACAACTATCTAATGAAGCGTAAACTCTTAAAACCTGAAATCTGAGGTCATAAAATTTGCACAGCTGAAATTTGAAAAACTTTAACTATTCTTAACTTGTCACATAATTTCCACCAACGGTTAGGTAGGCGTAAAAAAATAAATTTAACTTTCAACAAACATGACTATAAGTATTTTTTTTATGAATTGTTTTTGTGTTTAATTCGTAGAACTCCACTTATTTTTTTAAATTTAATTAAAATTAAATTTGTTAATAATGTTATTATCAAGTTCTGTATTCAAGTATTTTTGTTACAGCTTTTTTATTTCGGTTTACAAGACCAAACTATGGTTGAACCACTTTGGGACGACATATTTATGCGAATCTAAATGTTATTTTTTGAAGGTGTCTAAATTGATTGATTACCGGTTAAACCAAATTGCTGAGACAGTTGATACTCTATATGTGGGAGATCTGTTAATTACCAAATTCAATTTTGATTAAATTTAAAAAAAAAAAAAACATTAATTTTGTGTGTTTCATAAAAACACTTATATATCCCATTAATTGGATAAGTTTTTAGATTTTCACGGCCAAAAGTATTTTCGTTATTTTTCTTTAGCCAACGTTTCGGACAGCGTTACAGTGTCATCGGGGACGATGATGGACGTGCTGCTCCTGCAGGGACTAGTATCCTTGGGAATTAGAAATGTTCTGAATCGTATGCCATGATTTATGCTATGTAACTCTAATTATTATTTTACTTATTTTGCTCTTTTTCTGTTGTCTTAATAACTGCATATTATTGTATGAATATTTTTTTTTTCTTTGTAGCCATGTACTTATTTTATTGCAGCCATGGTAATATAAAATAGGCTAGAATTTTTTTTTTTTTTATGAATTTCCTCACTTTTTTATTTATTTTTTTTTTTTTTCTTCTAGGAATGATACTGGAATCCTTTAAATATTTTAACCGTTTATAAAACCGGCTAGAATTGTACTGCTTCTTCGTCTGTACTGTTACTCCCTCCCCATAAGGGGGTGGAATAGCCCCCTTGTCCCTGCCTGGCACAGGTGGTGCCCTTAATTTATACTATCTGCAAGCGCAGTGCTTCCTGCACTGTCACTGCGCCACCCCTGATGTAGCGGTAGCAGTGAGAGGTGGGTTCCTTTCGACCCTGATCTCCAGTTCTCTTGTGGTCCTGTCGGCTGGAGTGAGTTACTTAGTCCCCTGGGTTCTTCAGAAGTCTCTTCTCCACTATCCCACCATCTTCATAGGGGTCACGTCTGGCCACTGTGCTGCCAGGGACGGTGTGAAGGGTTTGAAGGGCCAACTTTCCTTCCACTGCTCACTGTCTATCCTCAGGACTGCCTGTGGCTTGCCAGAAACTCTAGATGCTGCTCTTGTGCTGTGGCTGCCGTGGGAACATGTTTCAATTGCTTTTTCTTTCTAATTTATATTTCTCTTTAAATGCTGTCTCTCCGCTAGCTTCAAGAACGAGAACAAACTGCCTTGGATGAGAACACTTAAAAAAAAAAATTTGGTATGTTTAATTGTATGTTGTGCCGTGTAGGGACAGTCGGGGGCTTTTAGAATCATTTGAAAGTAGCTTCGTTTAAAAAATAAATTTAGAGTCTTGATGTGAGAACCGATAGAGGGACCAATCTGGTCCTTAAAACGGTTCGGGAAAGTGGTGGGTGCCCTGGACTGTCCGAAACGTTGGCAAAAGAAGGAGGTAGCGCAATACGGCATAAAATCCCAAAAATAAATTACAAAAATACTTTTGGCCGTGAAAACCTAAAATCATACTCGATATAAAATAGTTTTTTTTTAACCGTGAGAGTGAGGCATATTTCATGATACTACAAGTGAAAAAGTTGGCTACAGCGTCTTAGGAAAACAAAGTACGAAAAAGTGAATCAAATAATTGTTGGTGGTAAAATGAGACGCACGTGATAAACAAATAAAGGGGTATAATGAGATTTTTTAAATTTTTTATATGAATACCCCACAAGAGTCCCAACTGTTTCCGTCTGGAGCCAATGAGACTACGGCATCCCCAATTGGGGTATGTTGTGAGGCTGAAGGTAGTGAGGAGGGGAATGGAATGGGAAAGAGTAAGGTGGGAAGTACCTGGCTATTCAGATCTGGTCACCAAATACGATTAAAGCCATTTCAGGCAACGTTTCAATTCTGAATAAATGTATGTGCAAATGAACGGTTGGCGAAGTCGGGGATGTCCGAGGAAGACATGGCACGATCAAGTGAATCAAATAATTCTTACGTATGGTAAAATGTGGCGTATGAACGAAGAAAGGGGTGTAAGGAAAATGTACGACGTAGATAGAAGTAATCTAGGACACATTGAAGGCGAGGAAGACATTGAACGATGAAGTGAAATAAATTCTTAACATCCTTAGAAAAATATTTTTTTCTATTCTTAGCAAAAATATTATTTACATCCTAAAACTAAACCCAGTTTGCTAGAATTCGCAATCTAAAAACTTTACACCAAATCATTCTAATCCCGAGCAACACAGGATACATGTCACCTAGTTATGAATTAATTTAATATTATAGACAAATAATATGTATCAAATATATTTTTCCAAAGAACGTGTCAATTTTTGAAAACACCTTTCATAATATTTTATAAATACTTGGTAGATAATGTTTCTAAATCGAATCTTGTTTTTACTATAATAAATATAAACATTGCGGGGGGCATCAATTAACATTATTGTGAGTAGTACTAGAGTCTAATAATCGTTTCACGAGGAACAGTGGACAGAAGCCATTAAACCAAAATAATTATCACTTGATGGCTCGTGTCCTGTCATAGGTTATTGTTGTCTATTTTTATCGAGCCCCATAGCAGTTACAATAATTTCAACAATTTTATTAGACTCACCTTTTGATGGTCAAACACAATCGAATACATTCGTAACCCGACGATGAACACTGTTAAGGTTTTTTTTTTTTTTTTACAAGAGCTCCACACAGGAGGCCCTGAGGAAAATAATTTCCCACAGGGCCTATGTCATCTTTGGGGATGCTGTGTGGAGGGTTTTTTTAAGGAAGTTTAAGGGTTTTAAGGTTTAAGGAAAGGAGTTTAAGGGGTGGGTAGGAAGGAAAGGGGTTTAAGGGGTGGGTAGGAAGGAAAGGGGTTTAAGGGGTGGGTAGGAATCTGGGGTTCAGTGTGTCCTGGTCATCCACCTTCGAGACCTAGACAAACTTCACCCCATGAACCCGGGCACCCCTGCTAAATCACCAAACGTAGCGAACCACTTGGGGTGACCTATGGCAGAGGTGTTGGTTATCCAATAAAGGTACCCGGGGCGGCGGTACCCATTCCCGCCTCCCAAATTGAAGAATGAATTTAAGAACACAATGTGGTAGAAAGCTGTTTATTTAAAACTGAAAATTAAGAAATCGATGGGAAGATACAGTTTGTCAAAAAAGAATAGAAAACATAGGAGGGCGCCACTGTTGTTTAAATGGCAATACTAAAAATATTATTATGGTGGTAATATTTATTAAAAATTAAAAAGGCATAAAAGTGAAAAAAATATTTTTTCATTGCAATATTAATCTCAAAATCAGAATTGCTTATAGGTATATTATTATTATACCTTTGCAATTTTGTGTTAACATAATGAAGAATAACAATATTGTTATAAAATATAAAGCACACTTTAAAAATTGCTCACATTTATTTAATATTAGCTTAAGTACCTAGCGTTGCCCAGACTTTAGATCATGTCTCTAATTTTGGATCTGAATATATTTAGCTCATTCAGATCTAAAAGTCATCATTAATGATTATTCCTTTCTACCTACTGTTAAATTCAAATTTATGTTAATGAAAGCCAACCACTTTGTAAAACGTAATTTTATCAAATTTATGTCATTAAGTGGGTACCTTAACAACAGTGCTTCTTCGATTTTAAGTTTTTTTTTAAGAACAAAATTTTTTTTTTTTTATGTTTATTCAGTGTTCTATATTGTCAGTGTCATTGCAATTAAAATAATATTTGACAGGTAAATTGGTGTTGCCGGCTTATAAATTTTGTAGTTCCATTTTTTATATTTTCTACTCTTATTTGACAGACAATATCTGTGTACATATTTTTTTCTTTGCTTGAAATATGAATGAACCATGGACGAAATTCCTGATACATCTACGCAAAAGTAATTAGGTTAGGTAAGTGTGATGGTAAATGATATGAATCTCGAATGTTATAGGAAGAAATGGAAGATCAATAGAATCAAACACTTAGACAATTAAAAGGATTTAGACAAATATGTTAGAGAAAACTTTTGAATGTAAACGGAAGTTCCTCGCACAAAACTCTTAAGAACCTACTAATTAATATCACCCTAGTGATCCTCGGAGAAAAACGGAGTGGTGGTTAGTTATCCAATCAAAATATTATTTTAAAAATTGAGCAAAGATCATCCAAATGATTGAAACTTCGACAAGTTGATGAAACAAAATTGATAAAACTCTTTTTCAGATATTGAGTCACAAACATCAATGAACTTGCTACGGCCAATGCTGTTAAATGTATAAATTTATAAAAAAGTGACTTTTGAATGTTCCCATTAATTTGAACATTAGTGGTTAAATATGCAGCATTG
This sequence comes from Glyphotaelius pellucidus, assembly GCA_936435175.1. Lineage (NCBI taxonomy): Eukaryota > Metazoa > Arthropoda > Insecta > Trichoptera > Limnephilidae > Glyphotaelius > Glyphotaelius pellucidus. The sequence continues at coordinate 26,009,039 of OW386542.1, read as the reverse complement.
CTCAACACATGTCAATGTTGAATTTGCAATTTTATATTCAAGCAAAAACAAAAGTATTGAACGCACAAGGTTTAAAAAAAAAACTTTGAAATCAAATTTACATAATATACACATACGAGTATTTTTTTAATAACTCCTTTATTTTTTTTGATAACTCCTGCAAATAATTTTATTCACCGACACCCTAATTAAATGTATAACTTCACACCTTTTCGCGATGTTTCAATCTCATTTTTTCAGCAAACTTGAGATGATTTTTCACAAATAAGGCGCTTTGCAAATTACCCAAATATTATTATTAAAATACATTACAAAATACGAACCTTCTGCTGTTATTTCAAAACGAAGGATTTTTGAAAGCAATATTTAACTTTGACGTTGAGTTTAATAACTATAAACGAATAAGAGATACATGTTTCGTGGAATATAATTACCATTATAGTCCCCGGATTCATAAAATTATCTTTACACGTATGTACGTACATGTTTTCTAATTCTCATGTAGCATTACTTTTACAAGATAAATCTCTCTGTTCCAAGAAGTATGCAATTTCAATCATTAATTATTTATTCGTGTTCAGTTTCGTTTTAAGCACACGTTCCTATAATTATGTTTGTTGAGGTAACATTTATTTGCCTTTTAATTACTCCGAATTAATGTTGTTTACTTCGGAATTGGGAGCTGTTAAATACGTACTTACTGTATATATATTATTTGTTTACGATCTGTCGTAATGTTGTAAGGAATATTAAATATTTAACCACATTATCGGTAAGTACCTGCATTTGTAACTATGTCAATCCCAATCTAGGCTTCGATACATAATTCCTAAGAAAGAACATCTCAACGAGGTTTCAAAATCAAATGTGCGACTAAACTGCCGAATAAATATGGTATAAGTTTTTTCCTTTATTCAGGAAAAAAATACGCTTGGTAAATCCATTACCTCACTGATAATTTGGACAGATTTTTGAAGTGAAAACGTCAAAATTTTAAACTCGATGAAACGAAAAATAGCGACACTAAAAAAAGACAAACACATACATCTACAGGATTTAGGCTGCAAGAGAATGAGATAGTATAATTGATCTCCTCTTTGTGCAGTGCTTCGTAGCCTATTGGTCTTCTCTGTGTGCGGTGCTTCGAAGCCCTCCACTCCAAACTAGCAGCAAAGAAAACACAAAAGAAAGCGACATCTAGCGACTCCGAAGAAGAAAATACAAATACTAATAAGATTACCCACTGTATAGGAAAAGGTGCATTGGAAAATGTGCTTCGTAGATTCTCCACTCTTGCTACTATAGTTTTCTGAAGGTTTCACTTCTACGAATCGCACACTATGTTTTCTTTCTATATGTTTATATTATCTCATTTATTGAGTACTGGTGACGTATTTGGCAGTCCCAAGGTTGTGATGACACTGGACAGTTGGCCGACCTCACTACTAAAGTTAGCCGTAAAATAAAATGCAAACATTTATTCACAAATGGCAAAACATCACATAACTTTTTTTAATGTTCAAAATATTGATGTAAACAAAACAGCACACAAAGGCCAAATAATGAAATACGAGAGGTTTCCGAAGATTACGAAGTTTAATTATTCGCCCCGAGAAATTGCGACTAACAACCGCATTCGCAACGAGCTACAGTAATTGTTGTGTATCTGTGTAGTGTATAGGCATAATACAAAATGCATTTTTTACATCTCCAAGAGTTAAGCCCTTTGTTTCTGGTTACAGCGAAATTACAATAATTGAAAAGTGCTGTTATTCATCAACAATTTTTTTTTTTGGAAAAATATTTTCATTCATAACTGGATGTGGAAAAGTACGGAAAATTTTAACCATAGGATTAAGAGATTTTTAAACTGAATAAATAATTTAAAATATCTTGAATCCCCACTAGAGTCTAAAACTCTAAAAGCACTAATTCAAAGAAAATTGCCTCGCAGCTCAATAATATTAAATTTCAAATAAAAAAAATTTGCGCTTCGTATTTATTTAGAGAGGGGATGGGTAGTTTCAGTTAACGACCTTGCTCAAGGTAAAATATTATGTTTATGTGTAAATATGTATATATATATGTAAATGTTCAATGTGTGCATATACATATACTGAATTGAATATTTTTCAATGCAATTCGATTTCGTACAATCAAATAAACGCCCAATATTAATTTCATGTGTAAATTAAGATTTATTTTAGATTCGTATTTTTTTCTTTTTAGAGCAATAACTAATATTTGATTTAATGCTTCTGTGGAAGTCAAACGTTCGATTTCTAAAATCAAACAAAAAGTCTTTGGTCCAACGCAATATAGAAGAAACAATATTTGTCATGTTTTTGTTGAGGAATTCATTTAACATTACTTGAAATTGTGTTTATCAAAGTCTTCTTAAAAAACGCTTTTAAAAATATTTGCAGAGGCTCCTGTTTTGTTTGATATGAACAACATAAAGACAAAATGAATAAATGCAAAAAATAACGAGTTCTTTTTCATGGTAATTTATTTCTGCATATTTTAAAAAAATTATTCAAAGTGTTGAAATGTTGAAATGTATTTATGAAGTAAGTAGGTAAGTAAGCACATTTCGTTATTTTATTACTACATTATGATTTTTCTGTATTCGTGAGTTGTTTTATTTTAACATTGACTTTCATTTGACAAGTGATGTTACAAATGGTGACAAGCCAGCAAAAATGAAATCGTAAGAAAATAGAGGAGTAACAAGACATAATTGAAAACTTTAATTAGTAAAATAAAAACACTAAGTATTGTTTAAAATACTTGAACTGCGATGTTTTTAAAATCTCGGTCGATAATGTGTAGAAACCACATCGATTTCTTCGAAGGAGTTTCCACATTACAAATAAAGGACGCGGTTGAAATATTTATCAACTAGTCAAAACAACCAATGTTTATTTCTCAAGTCAAATTGTGTGCTCTGAAATGATTGTGAAATTGTACAAATACGTGTAGGTATACACAAGAGACACACCGACTCCTAATTATTTGCCCTGAACCGCTTTTTTGCCAGTAAAAATAAAATGAATCAAAATTTTGTATACTATATAAAGGAAAAATGGAATACTTCAGAAAAACTTTAAATTTAAAATACGTATGTTTATAGATTGTGTCATGCATTGTATTGTTAACTAATAAAATAAATTATTTCAAATAACTTCATTTGATTCCTTTACATACCTAATATGTAGTGTGGGTATTGATTTTGTGTATGTTTTATTTACGTGGTGTATGTATTAATTTGGGTTTGTTTTATTTGTGTAGTATGTAGTATATATATAGTTTAAGTAGTTTATTTATTTATGTAGTGTAGATATTAATTTTGTGAATGATTTATTTAGGTAGTATATGTATTAATTTTGATTTAGTATGGAGTTACATAAACGCTTCGTTTAATATATATAAATAGTTTACGAAAATGATTAACTTCTGTCTAGACACTAGACACATGACAAATACGGTCTAGTACACTCATGTTTATTCAAATTAATAATAAAGATAAAAATGAAATTAACAATATGTATATAATAAAATAATAACACATAATGATGAAAGTAATTATTGTAGGTTTCCATTAACAGAAATATAACCTTTTTCCTCTGTTATATAAATAGATTTTGCAAGATATTTAAAACTCGTTAGAAACCTGCCGGAAAAGATAAATGCATTTGTATTTAGGTAAATAATTAAAAGAAAATATTAAGGAATGAATAGTTTGTTTTAGTGGCAAAACACGACGTTTAATTCCCTTTCTTCAAAAAATGTTTACGTTTTTAATTTTCTGTGACAAATAATTTTTAAGGCGAATGTTCTTTAGATAAATACATTGTAGGAATAAATTATTTAAGAAATATTTTTACAAATGAAAATACAAACGGAGGTAAACAAAACAAACTGAACCAAAGTAAATATCGGCCTCATAACGCTGGCCCAACCGTGTGGCGACGTAGTTCCCCTGACCGCATCTGTACAGGATTTTTAAGTGACACCTCTTGTGAGATGTCACATAAAAATGGAAAAAAAAATTACGAAGAATACAAAAATATTAACTATGGTTTGTGGAGATTATTTACTTTGTTTCTACACCACTCCACCACATCAACGTATCTCAGTATTACAAACATAATACAATGTTTCAATTTTAATTAAAACGTGACTCAACAAGTGATTTACCATTACACGTGACACGAACAAATAAAACAAATACAATATTTTGGTAAAATGAGGCATATGTGATGAAAAAAAGGAGTGTAAGTAGAATGCGTGAGGGGGAAGTGAATGCTGGAATAAGTCGGGATGAACAGAAGCAAAGGATGAGATTTTTTTTCAAATTTCGCTTTTAAAGTTTTTCGCGTTTAGAACGTCTTTCAATTATTGCTTAAAAAAAGAAAATAAACTTTGATAAAATAATTTACGTACATATTATTAAAAAAAAAGTTTTGTGGATAATTAAATATTCCATAACTCATGATAGAAATGATAAAGCGTACAGACAACCGTTGTTCCGATTTAGACATTCTAAACACAACTTTACAGAATTGACGCCAATGCATAGAGTTAGAATTTTGCTAAGACTCACTGATTTTATGCTTTATAATTATGATGCCAATTATAATTGACATAATTAATAAATACTTGCTTCGGCCCAGCTATAATTGTATCACATTTTTACATATTCTTAAGGTCATAGTATTAAAATAGGTGCCAAATATAATTTGACGAGCTCAAGAATGTAGATTTTTAAGCAGAGTCTATGTGAACCATATAAAATGATGGTATACTGGATGACATAACAAAACATTTCTTCTTGCAAGAGTACAAACACGAATGCCTTCTGAAGGTCGCGAACTGTTCAGTAAACCCGTTCAGTTGGACGACGGCAATAACCTATACCTGTATAATTACCGGTAGGTATTTATACACGGAATATCTCGACCGGTGGAATAAAATTACTTCAAGTTATTTTAAGACTAATCTAGGTCAATCTGGAATTAATAAAGAACCTGATGAGTTGCTCTTTGTCAGTTGAAATAAGATTCGAGTTTGGCAAACCGATTTGACTTAACATAAGATATTGTAATATAGTTTTTTTATAAATTGTTTGTTGGATTGTTCGATCAATTAGTTGCAGAAGGCCATTGCAGCGTAACGGACTACGCGATTTTTAACACCTAGCACTAGATTTTCACCGCAGCGCGAAAATATATTATACTAGCTGGTACCCGGCATGCGTTGCTATGCCATTTAATAAAGAAATTGTTTCTCCCTGCGTTTCCTTTCCCATTCATCTCGTTCTCCTCCGGCCTCCCCTTCCTCTCCCGCGTCCCCTTCCCCTCTCGCGTTTCCATACCGCCTCCTCCACTTTCCCTATCCCCACTCTGCTCCCACCCCGTCCCGCGAACCCCCCCTACCGAGTTCCCTCCTCCCCTCCCGCGAACCCCCTATCCGAGTTCCCCTCGCGGATTCATACATTCATTCCCGGTGCATTCAGTTTTCAAACAGCTTGCGTGTCACCTATTGCAATTTTTTAAACAAAGTTCATTTTGCCAGAGCTCACCAGTAGTAAAAAAAAGAATTATCCAATTTGTGCAGTCATTCGGAAGTTATGCGCGTACAAACATTCGGAGATTCATTTTATTTATATAGAATAGATAGATAGATATTAACTACGACGCCTGAAATAAAATTTCCCGCAAATATATCAACATAGTTACCAAGACAACGATTTGTTTTGCATTTTGAAATTCGAAACTCGATGAAACGGAAGCGAGCGACTAAAAAGAGACAAACATATATCTATAGGATTTAGCCTGCGAGGGAATGAGATAAAATATTTATATAATATATTTCACTCGGTTCCAATATAATACGATACATCCATGGTCCTGCGCAGCTTCCTTTGGCAAGAAAAGCGACATCTAGCGACTCCGAAGAAGAAAACACAAATACTAATAAGATGACCAAATGTATAGGAAAAGGTGCATTGGAGTATAGAAAACATCATCCATTACGTTGATAAAAAAGTGCTTCGTAGATTCCCCACTCTTGTCTACTTTAGTTTTCCGAAGGTTTTACTTCTACCACGTGTGAATTGCACACTCTATTCTATCCATGTCAGGCTATTATTTGTTTGAAATTTGATGGACATGATGAAAACATTTAATTTCCATCTACCAGATAATTAGTGCCTTTTTAACGTTGATTCTTTTCTAACAATTATGGATTGGGTTTGCAAATATAATTAGAAATTATAATTATGAAGGTAAACCTAACCTAAAAGTGATATGTTTTATTTTAACCTTGCCAGGGTTCACGTTCTGTTGACAAAAACAAAGGATCTATGAATTTGGCATCAGCGATCATCATAATATTATCGTTGAAAACTATTTTATTTTATTTTTCGAACAAACATTTATTTCAATTCCATAAAAATACGCCGAAGAAGTTAAAGTGATTTAATTGTGCCGTAATGTGTTACCTCTTTCTTTATCTAATGTTTTGGACAACGTTGCGTGGTTATCACAAGTCACAACAACTGTTGAGCTCAGCCTTGTCGCGTCGCGACGCGACGCGTCGTATCTATTAATATTAAAGAAATTGTTGTGAAATTCAATTGCCTACACGGTTAGGCGTGCTTTGATGTCTTTTGGGTCTTCTTAGGATTTCAGGAACAAATCCTGTGAAACAATTCCTAGGAAGTCCCAAAACAACTTTATATCCAAGATTTTAGGAACAAATTCGGGGATACAATTCCTGAGAAGACCCAAAACATATTGAGCATGCCTAATTATGGACGCGATTGAAATTCACACAAATCCCATTGATATTAAGCTCAACAGTTCAATATCGTATCAATCACACCTCGCCCTGATGATGGACACTGTAACAATGTCCAAAATGTTGGCTAAAAAAGGAACACGTCGCAACGCGGCGTAACACCCGAGAAACAAATAACCAAAATACTTTTGGCAGTGAAAATCTAAAATCATATGTGTCGAAGTAGAAGTTATTAAATACAATACAGCCAAATCATTCTACGTATGTATGAACAAAATTTAAATGATTAATTACGTATGCATTATTGAAGGTTGTATGTACCTACCTAGTTTACTTGTAACAAGTAGTGTCGTGTCTATTCAGTGTTTATTATCGGTTTTGTAACCAAAATGTAATCAATTCAGAGAAAGCAGGCAACCGAATTATCAATGTCCGGCGTGGCGATGAGTCGGCTCAGTTTATCGCTATTCTCATCATCTCCATTTCCTAAATCTCGCTGAATTAAAAACTATTTTTTAAATTAAAAATAATATGCCGAAAATTGCTTGGAATTAACATTCACCCAAGGACTTTGGTTTTAATGGTATGTTTTATCTTTGCCTCATAAAAATGCATTATTCAAATTATCGAAGGCAAGGCAAGGCACCTTCAATATAATTTCAGATTAAAAAATACATAATTGCTTTGTTATAGCGTCATTATACAAAGGATAAGATCGAATGGTAAAACCCTAAAATATCTATTATGCATTTAACGGGCCACTGGGGGGTATGAATTTGATTTTTATACAAGTCTACAGTTTCCGAAACTGATAACTTTGGTGTTGCTATTTTTCGTTTCATCGAGTTTCAAATCACAACGATGCTAAAGATTTCATTACAAAAATGTGTGTGCTGTTTACACGCGGTAGAAGTGAAACCTTCAGAAAACTAAAGGAGACAGGTCTGGTGTTCAAAATGTTACGTTGATCTATTTTTGAAGTGAAAACTTCATTAAAACTGTTGTGATTTGAAACTCGACAAACACATACATACATCTGTAGGATTTAGCCTGTGAGAGAAATAGATAGACTAATCGGTCTCCTCTTTGTGCGGTGCTTCGTAGCCTCCCACTCCTGTCAGTTCACACCAATTTTTTGACGTGATAAAGTCTTATAAATCGATGAACGCCGGCTGCATGCACGAAAAAGCATGACTCATTCATTGTCACGTTCCGCCCGAGCCGAGCGTACAAACGAGGACGCGGAACAAGCGCATCTATCTCTCATCTATCTCTAACGCATCTCTATCTCTCTTCCACTCCATCGTTATTATATGACGTTATCACGTAAAATTATCGTCCGTAAACCGACTTTACAGACAACCAAATTTTTCCTTTCAAGACGTATAGATATTGCTACTATTTTTCCCTTTCACGCAAAACTTTTAAATTTTATTGAAATGAGTGATGTTCACACATAAGATAGAAATAATTATTTTAAAAACTATGTACGCTGTGAGTTTCACGGGTTCAATGACCTGTTAAGTTGTCATCTGTGGTTCAGTACATAGTTTTCATTAATTAGAAACTATTATTTGAACCGATGTAAGTTATTTGCCAGCAAATTTTTTTGCAGTGTTATGTAAATTTTTGGGAGGGTACTCGGTGAGACGGTGACGAAACGTCGTTTTAATAATGGCCATATTGTTTTCATCAGTTGGGATTGAAAAGAATTCTACCTATGATGGATGGCTCGTCCATTATGTATGCGCGTTGTAGTTGCCAGAAAACAAAGAACATTTCACTTCTTCGCCTTCGGTTGTTTTTTTAAGTTAGGTGCTGTGCGGATAATGCGATGTTGTTTCTAGTAACTGGGTACCTGCTCTGTTTCAATTATTATACAGCGTTATAACGTATTAAGCGTTATAAGGAGCGAAACTAGCAGTCCACAATGGAGTCCTGGTACCTACCCTGATGTATGGCAGTGAGGCATGGAACTGGCAGAGGAAGGATGAAAGTAAACTGAATGCTGTAGAAATGAGATCCCTGAGGCATATGTGTGGTAAAACCATGTATGATCGTGTGAGAAATGTGGAGATCCGCAAAGAATGTAAGGCTGATGTAAGCATAATGAGTAAGATTAAGAAAGGGACCCTCAGATGGTTTGGGCATGTAGAGCGAATGAACGAAGAAAGTAGTGTAAGAAGAATATATGACGTAAATGTGAATGGTAGAAGAAGTCGGGGACGCCCGAGGAAGACATGGCACTATCAAGTGAATCAGATACTTCTGTAGTCGGGCCATGTCAAAAGCCAGAATAATAGAAGAGTATGTATGAGACGATGTATGAATGTGAGTGAAGCAAAGAGTGTGTGCCAGGACCGAGTTGTTTGGCGGTCCGTCCTCTCTGCCTACCCCTGCGGGGAAACGGCGCGATGGTTAGTTAGTTAGTTAGTTAGTTATAACTTATTATCGATCACACCCAAAGAGATTGGAATATAAGTTCTCAGCGCGAATATTAAATAGATCCTTTTTGGTTATTTATATAACAACGTGTTAACATGAAACTTAGAGTTCAAGAAAAGAATGAAAATGTAGTTTTTCAAATAGAGCCATATAAGTAGTGTACTAATATGTTCTTAACCTAATCCTTAACTTACTAAGGTAAAGTGAGTTAATAGTAACTATTAGCTCGTGTTCGAAGGGCAAAGTTACCTAGTTAGGTTTTCCCTACCAAAAGATTTTCGTTATTTATTTTTGGGATGTTAAGGCTTGTTGCGCTACCTCCTTCTTTAGCCAACGTTTCGAGCAGCGTTACAGTGTCCATCATCAGGGCAGATGAGTGATCTCATTACCTTTGCCATTCTCAGTGACTCATTGCCATTGATCTCATTGCCGTTGCCATTCTCAGTAACTCATCTGCCCTGATGATGGACACTGTAACGCTGTCCGAAACGTTGGCTTAAGAAGGAGGTATCGCAACACGGCATAACACCCCAAAAATAAATAACGAAAATTCAACCACAAAGTTTTTCCTCGGGATTATTACTTGCATTATTCTAACCAGCGCGCAGCGTTCGTTGGCCATTATTCAAATTGGGACAAACATTCTAACGTTCAGACACAGATAATTAAATACTTAAGAATTCTTAATTGTAAAGTCAATAGAAACTATGTGATTATCTCATAATATTGTGTATAAACAGCGATTTCACGAAAAACACTTTTATTGGTGAAATTCTAGTTTACGTTGGTTCAGTCCAAACCTGCCTGAAGAGGTAAACGAACACAAACAAAGAAATACTGACTCATATTGTTGACGAGTTTTCTTTCAAAAATGATAACGCAATACCAATATATCTTTACTAATATCAACTATTTAAATATTCAATTTTACTGTTAGATTTAACTGACTTAACTATCGTAAATATTTACATAAATTAACATTGAAAATGTTTAAGGAAAACGGTTAGATTAATCTGATTAGTGCGGGATTACGATTGAGGCAGTCCACAACATCAGATTTATGTGTCTCTCTTTTATGTTTGATACGTGTGAAACTCTTTTCTGATGACGAGGTAAGTACTGGGTACCTTGTTAACTGGATTATACCAGCGCATGTGAGTCGAGAATTACCACGCTGTGCCACTTAATCCACTGGTATCTACACACACTTGTTCCTGCATGTTAATTCAACATAAGATATTCAAAATACTTCGAACATTGTTCAATCGAACATTACAGTGATCGCAGCGTAAATAATATTATATGATAGCGGTTAAAACTGGAATATATTTTTTCAAGTTCTCCGCTCGCTGCTACAAGCCAGTGTGGCACTCCCAATTTTTTTATGAATGTTGTGAGGCGGAAGTAATGTCGAAAAAATGGTAGGTTAAAAGGTAGGTTCTAAAGTTTAGCTATTGAAAGTAGTACTTCTGGAATTTTTCCGAAAAATGTTTTCCAAAAACGTATTGTTCTCTAAAAGTTTGGAGACCCCTGTTTGTTAATTTGAAATGAAATGCAGTTTTCTTTTGCCACCGCTATCCGAATTTCTACCGATTTATTACATATCTCCCTTAAACATTTGAAGTTTTTAAGCTCTTAAAAAAATATTTTATTTTTTAAGATAATATCTAGATATGTTTTACGCCGAAACGCAAATTAAATTCCCTCGATAGAAAAAAATCGTAAAGTATTCTCCGAAAATTATTTAAAACAAGTCTATTTCTATTATTTTACAAGTTATATTTGTGAAAAAATTCACAGTGTTTACAAGTTATATTTGTGAAAAAATTCACAGTGTTTCTTTCAACGAGATTTTTGCTCTATTTTAAACGAGTCATGTTTTATAAAGCATTTTCATAATTTTCGCTTCATTTTTATCATTGAAAATATTAGCGCGCTCTGTCCAACATTCGTTATTACATATCTCTCCATCTTATTCTTTTTGAGCCGGGAAGCATCGCCTTAATGTGCATGCCTAGACTGTCGTGAGACAAACTTATAAAAATCTTTCTTCCGCGATGAAAAATATTTTAATTTTCGTTTGTCCGATCTTTTTCACATCAAGTCTGTATTACCTACAATTTTTTTCAGCACCCTTTTCTATTGCATATTGAAAAACAATACCTAAAGCTACATTTCTGTTGCTATTAAAAAAAGGGTTTTTCCATTGAAAACATTTCATGGCTAAAGCAGCTATTGATCATTAAGTGTTATAAATCACGGTGGCTATCTTCAGTATCTCGACACGTTGATTGTTCTCTTCTTATCCCTTCGAGTATTATAGAAATCTCGAGAGAGAGCATACTCCTACGATAATACTTGATCAAATTGTATATGCCTTGTTCCTCCTTGTATTGTTCTTATATTATAACTCTTTAAAATTTGAAATTTCAATGACAACAATAAATCGTGCTACATTTTGACTCGAATTTAATAATCGTATCAACAGCTATTTGTGACTTTTTCATTTTCTAATAGCTTCTTGCGTTTAAGCCCTCTGACCCAGATGTGTGGACTATATAACAAGATAGAGTGTGCTGTAGTAGATATTTTCGTTGATAATTTGTACGATCGTTTTGGCGCTATTAAAAAATACTAGCTAATTATATTGTGTCATTTGTTTCTCTGTACGCATATTTCTTATGGCTCTTGCCACTCATTGTAATGTGTTACTTGAGTGAGCCTGTATATAATTCTGTATTTTTATTTGTGATGTTTTTCTAATTGTACGTAACTGTATTTAAATATATGTTATTGTGGTTTTTGTATTTATGTAATTCTCACGTAAATGCGAACATCTGTTAAACCCAGTATAAATAAATAGACATAGGTAGGTATTTATTCTGGATATTTTAAGTCCTTATTCTGTCTGATTCCAATATTTTCTGTCAAGTTACCAAAATATATGTATGGAAATGTTGCTAACGCCGAGAAGTTTCCTTCCTCTTTCCCAGCCTCCCCTCTCCCCTCTCCTGCTTCACACAACACGCCTTCCGCGTTCCATTTATTCAGTCCCAGTACATTCAGTTTTCAAACAAGTCGTATGCCACCTATTACAATTTTTTTTTATTCAAATTTTTAGTTTTCATTTATTACAAATATTAATTTTTGTGTACATTATTATAAGAACAATTAAATATTTTAAGATCAATCAATCGAATCTGTTACCTTACATAGGTACCTATTTAGAATATCTATAATTCTTGATTCTATTTAAATTATTATGTAAGAACTTCATATTAATTCATTAATTTAAAGAGTTTTGAAAATTGAATTTTGACTTATCAAACATTGTTTTGCAAAGTGTCTTTCTCACAATGTTGACACTTTCGCAAGAATTTTTGCGTTAATTAAAAAACTTTTCAGATGTATTGTCATGTGGTTGTAATAATCCAGAAACCATTGCGGGGGTAAAGAAGGTATTTTAAAAGTTTCAAACATTTCCTATGCTTAATGTAGCAATACATAGACATCACACTAATCCCCACACACATTTTGATTTTTATATGTATAAGATAATATATAATATAAAAAAATATGTGCATCCATAACAACTTTTGTTGAACCATTTGATGAAAGAAGCTGTTTCCGAAGCCATCTCAGGCACGTGAAAAATATGAAATTAAACGTAGGTAGGTACATACATAATGTATTTTAAACTGAATATGTAAACTGAAAAAATAACATACATCTTCCTGAGCCGATCAAGTCTTATTGTTCTCGTGAAATAAAAAGTTAACTCACAGAATGGAGATTAGTCGCATTGATTATATTTTTTCTATGAGACAATGACAAGATTTCAAGGACACAAGTTTAAATGAAAACTTCCATCGTAAATGATTACTGATTATTATGATTGACACAACAATAACAGCAAACCTGGATTTTCTTATCTTTGTTCAATTCCGGGAGAATCATTATTTTGTTGGGCTATTAAAAATACGTTATTAAAGTTTAACTGCACTAGTCATAAAAAGTGCATTTTGCATTAAGTAGGTATCCACATCACATCCACTTTGCCTTCGTTTGTGATTTTAAGGTGAAGCTATACGTGAAATCCTATTTAGATTCATCTTTACGACAAATCGGTTTACAATATGAACATCAAAAAATATGTTACGGATAAATTGAAGCTTTTACTAGCTTTCGATGTATTTGAATTACAATAAAAATATTATATACGTAACAAAAAATATAAGCGCAAACCACTAAAAAATATGTTTTTTCATGAATTAACTATGAAGAAATAATTTTTTAAAAATACCCCTTTATGGCTAAGATTATTTTTGAGGTTTAGTATGTTCTAACTTTTTTTTATTCTTATAAAATTATGTACAAAATAAATAAAAACCACTTTTTCGCTTACTTGCCTCGTGCAAATACGACGCGCGATTTTAAATTTTGTATGGCATGAGAATTGAAATATTTCTAGCGTTTATATTTCTCTTAAAAGGAAAAAAATGTTCCATTATTCTAAAAATTTGGAATAACGATCTATCCAGAAATTGACAAATAAATATTTCACCATGCTTTTCAATGACAAAAATAATAATTTAATTATTTTTTCGTATAAAATGCAAAATCATCATTTTACTGAGAAAATGAAAATAATAGTATTTTTGTAAAGTTTGAAATTTTTAAGTTAAGGTATAAAATAAAGTAGCAACTCACCAAGACTGGAAATGAGATTTCCCCAAAGCTCAGCTGTCTGCCAGGCAAGGAAGAAGAATCCGAAGAATCGGACTATAATGGCATCAACGGGCTGGTCGGTCAGCTTGGCGTACACGCTGCCGACTTGGGTCAGGTAGGTGGCTTTGGAAGCCCACATGGGCGCGGCTCCAATGCCGAGGATCACTCCAGCAGGTACGAGGGTGTAGAAGCGCGGGTAGAACTGCGCCGCGATGTACGGCGCGTAGCACAACATGCTGAGGCAGAGGGTCCACTTAACACTCAGCCATTTAATCAGGAAGGTGGGTACAAAGATGCACGAAACAACGAGCGCGGCGTATATGGAACTCAGGGACACGGTTCCCAGTCCGTCCGCGGCGTTGATAGACGACTGCAGGTTGGCAGTGCCCTGAAACGCCGTGAACTGCACCATGAAGGCGCAGGACACGGCGGCAATGTTCTTTAGGATGCGCCACTTTTCGTTGCGCGATAGGGTCAGCTTGCCCGTTGGGAAGGCCTCCTCCTCGATGGGCAGCGGGGGCGGCTTGATGGGGTCCCCCGTGCCCTGGTCGTCCCCTTGGAAGCCCTCATTGGCGTAGCACGACACCGTCTGGACATCTTTCTCTTTTCCGGCGCGCGATTCGTCTGCAACCGCCGACATACTGCTGCCTGTAAACAAGCAATCAGTGATTAGAGACATGTGCTATACATTGTTGTATAATCTTTGAAAATATTTCTTGGTTTGAGATGAAAATATATTTTCCATGTTATTTCTCTGAAAAAAAAAACTGAAAACATTAATAATAAATAAACGACGCTTTACAAACATCTACTTGGATGTTTTGTATAGCGTCGTTATTGTAAAAAAATTACCTCAACGCCGTTAAAAAATGTCCAGATGTAAATATTTTTAATGCTGAACCTACATACCAAAAAATCTATTGTGATAATATTATTGCACTCCTACTAATCAAAAAAATTGGTTGTCTGTAAAGTCGGTTTACGGACGATAATTTTACGCGATAACGTCAAGAGCCAAACGCTTAAGCCGAACGCTTAGGCCGAACGCTTGCACGGTCTTATCGCTTGTTCCGCGCTCTCACTGAACGCTTAGGCCGAACGCTTGTTCCGCGCCCTCGCTTGTACGCCCGGCTCAGCTGGAACGTGACATCGTGACAGTGTGACAGCGTGACAATGAGTCATGCTTTTTCGTGAATGCGGCCGGCGTTCATCGATTTATAAGACGTTATCACGTCAAAAATATTAGTTTCACTAGTTTGTTTAAATGGATTTTCGTGGATGATTTAGATAGAAAATCAATTGAAAGAGTTCACAAAAATGAATGAAATTATGAACCTTCATGAAATTACAATTTTGGACGCATCGTCTTCAGTCGAAAAAACAGTCGTAACGAAATGTATGAAAATCAAACAGTTATCCAATTTACTTTCCCAAAAGTTAAAGAAAATAATTCTAGTCCGGTGTAATTTAATTGATAAAACCTTCTTAAAGTAATATTGTCTAAGTAGCGACCATGACAACCAGCGTAGCTTGCTTGCAGTAGGTATAGTTGGTAGATGCGGCGCGATAAGGAGCTACAGTTAGCGGCGGAATGAAATGCGTACAGCTCTACAATAGCCCGCGTCACGCCGGCGCTGCTTTATTTGCATAGCGCTGCCTTACAATACTACGCCAAGGGAAACTGACCATTAGCAGCATCCGGAGCCGCAGATCTAGCTAGCGATTGGCGGTGTTGTTAGACGCGGAGGATTTTCCAAATAACAGCACTACGTCATTGGCAGGAGACGAAGTTTTTCATAATTTCAGAAAAAAACGAAACAGTTATGTTCCGTGTATTATTATTCTTATTTTTGACATTATCACAGAAGAGTTGGTCCATAATCATTCTTATGTTGGGAGAATCTTATCGAAAAGATGAAAATGATTCACGCAGAATTAAAATTGTTTTTTTTACAAATTTGAAACACATATTTGAATATTTGCGTTACTAATCAATAGAAAGGGAGTTAAATCATAAATAAATAAAAATATTCATATATTACCGTTTAATTTTTCAAAGTAAATTTACAAAGGATACATTAAACTTGTAACGTTATTTTAATAGTCAGTCAGGTTTCGTCCTTGTCCTTGAGTTAAGTATTTCGTATAGATACCGAAAATGTCCCAATACGTCGTTTAAACCATTGAATAATAATTATTTGATTTTGTTTATCTCATTTAACTACACGTTTAATACAATAATTAGTCATTGACGTCCGATTGAGAATGTATATTGACATCCGATTCAAGATGAAGGTGATTAAGTGATTAGGATAGCGTGTCAATATGAAAAACAAAAATAACGTGTATTTACCTCGACCACTTGCGCATATACTATGTCCCCACATCATGTGGGTAGTCCCGGGTTACACCGGGCGATAGTAATTATAGATGGAGAGTAAATATGTACAAAACAGTAAAAACGAGTACCCGCACTTAACGAAAATGTTAATTTTTTTATTCAACTAGGAAACGATTAAAATGTTTGATCTACGTCCCAGTAACTAGTAATTAGTCAATTCGACTTCAAAGTCAAATAAGTCATTGAATTTATTTATGCTTGCGTGCTTATTCGTCAGGAAGGCAATCAGAAATTATTGTATAACTTCCGCTAACAACGTTAACAAATTTCTGCAATAATTTTTGATGTAGATTCTGTGAACGATTCTGTTACGAGGAAAACTGCAAACGTTAATAATAGCGTTATAAGGAAAAATAACAATATTTAATTTGTTAAAAATTCAGTTGTAACCTATAAATTTCCAAATAAAGTAAAAAAATAATGTTTTGAAGATCTGAGAGAAGTAAATAAAGTTGAAGTCACCAATTACAACACGTGATGTGACAAAAAGGCAACAAGTGGCAGTGGTGGCACTCAACCCGACTAAATATCAACTTTTCAAAACAAAAACGAAGAATAACAACGCTATGGTAATGAAATAATATCTTAGATGTAAAGGAGTATCGATTGAATATATATCACCTGAAATCAATGTCAAACCCGATTCTATCCCACAGAATAATTATCTAGAAAATATGCACACTGTACATCACCTTCCTTCCTAGTTCAAGGCGGCGCATAGCATAGTTTATAGTTAATAGGAAGCATACGTCATAGCCTATCCAATCCTGAAATTCACGCTTCAAGGCAACTCGGCCGGTGGATGAAGATTTTCAGCGGCAACCGGTTCCGCGGACCAAACAACTTTTGATGAATTGCTTGAATTCAACAACATGTAACACGAAACAAGTATGCAACGTGCTACAGGTACTTATTATGGTGTTTATACAGACCATTCTGACGTCAGCAGTCATAGTTATACATATAAATAAGCAGTTTTTTTCGTGTGCAAATTCAGATTAAACGGCCTATATGCCAAGCAAAAATCGCTTTTGACGCTTTGATCTGGAGGTCAGAGGTTCGATTCCAGTGAAACCAAAACATGTTTATTTTTGTGAAACATATAATAATGATAGTTCTATTTTCTTGTTAGTGAGTTATGTATGTTTTTGTTTTGCTATGTTTAAACCTTGCGTCAACTGCTGTGTGAATATATTATCTTCTCTGACTAGAATGTATTTGCGGCTACCATTTTTTATTACCCTTACAGTTTGGTTTACAAACGTTGTAAATGTATTACTCACCATTTTCTAAAACGGATTATTTTTTGACGCGATAACGTTTTATAAATCGATGAACGCTGGCTGCACTCACGAAAAAGCATGACTCATTGTCGAGAGCGCGGAACAAGCATTCGGCCTAAGCGTTCGGCTTGTGACGCATCTATCTTTCTTCCACTCCATCGTTTTTATATGACGTTATCACCTAAAATTATCGTCTGTAAACCGACTTTACAGACAACCATTTTTTTTTTAATAAGTTTTAACTCTAAGCGCTAATCTTTTACGTGAATAAGAAATTTCTAACCAATCATTTGAATATTTTTATTTATTTCTAAGCTTCAACCTAAGGCATATAATTTTGTAATGGTGTTGTGAGTTAACCAAATACTGCAACTATTGGTTAGGTACTAACTTATTATTCATATGTATACACACTTTTTAAATACATGTCAGATCCCAAGTACTTTGAGTACGATGCTGCTTATAACTGTTGGTGAGACACTTTCCTATCGTTATTCAATTCGAGATGCAGTTTTAGTGTTCATATAACCTGGTTAGAAAATAATTTGTGCACTATTTATTATACATCCCTGATCAACGCAATATTGGCTATAACTATTAGTTAGACACTAGGTAAGCCATTATTACTTCTATATGTACACATTGTACATCGTAGATCCCATCCCATGTTGCATGCATAGTGTTTGACTGTTTATATAATCCAGCTTTAAATAAAGGAATTATCCAATTTGGTGCAGTCGTTCGGCAATCATGCGTGTACAAACATTTCTAAGATTCATTTTTATTTATTTATTTATTTATAAATAAACGCCCTTTTTCGGGGCTTTTACATATATAGCATAGAAAAAACATTTTATTGTACATAACTGAACTGCCTCAATAACAATATTTTAAATTTATTCAAAGATAAATTGAAGATGTCCACTGACTTGGTATAATTGTTTCCCTCCATTAGTATTCTGGGCAAAGAGGAATACATATGATAGTTAGTCCCAGAATTTCTGCACTGAAATAAATACCGATAGATAGACATTAACTACGATTTCCCGCAAATAAATCAACATCATTTTTACGACAACGATTTGTTTACTAACGTTAGCAATAACTCGCTTTTGTTAGCGACAGAAAACGTATAATAAATATAATATATTAATATTTATAATTTCATAACGCCAGAGTTTACCATTATATACAGCCTATATTACTGACGGCCTGCGCAGTCCAGGGGTAAGACTCTTGACTCACAATCCGGAGGTCGCGGGTTCGAACCCGGCGTGCGCAAATAAATTTTATTTGATTAATTTGTGTTATTTCACAATTATTTAATTAAAAATAATAAATAGCATGTTCCAGAGTGGAAGATACTCTCAGTATCGCCGTGGTGTAAACCACCATTCAGAATTAAAGTTGCTTGAAATGGCTTTAGCGTGATTGGTGACCAGATCTGAATAGCCAGGTACTTCCCAACCTTCCTCTTCCCCACCTCCTTCCCCTACCCACTACCTTCAGCCTCACAACATACCCCGATTGGGGATGCAATAGTCTCACTGGCTCCAGACGGGAGCAGTTGGGACTCTTGTGCAGTATTAACTGTAAAAAAAAAAAACTTCTCCCATATTATGTATTATTGGTTTATGCGTGAAAGCGTAACAAACAAACTCACGCATAGTACAGATAACCTACATAATTTAACAGTGTTATTTTTTTAGAATGTATACAAACCAAATTCATGAACCGAGTGACGGTATGTGTTAGTTAAGAGATGAGTGTATAAAGTAGGTGGAAGTTACCTCAGGCAGGTCCAGTTGGATTTGCAAATACCTGTGGCCGCGTCTGGATCAGAGACTCGGCGCCAGGAATCTGCAAAGGTTAATGTTTCTGTCTGGATAAATCCAGTAAGAGTCGGAACAGACCAAAACGATATTATTATTCAGTTATGTTCAGTTTAACCACCGATTTATTACAGCTGTTTTAACGCAGCAAATTTAAATATAGCTTGCACTTTGTCTGGTCATCTTATAATGCCATCATTTTACCATTACACACATGTATTTTTTAAATAACTTATTAGGTATAATTAAGATTAAGACCTGTACTTCACTCTTGCAACGTTTACATTGCGGTGTGAAAAAGTCCACGTTCCCTGTGAGGCAGTTAATAAACCTAGTAAGTCTTCTCAGGGGCATCAAAAATCAAAAGCCCGTGTTGGCGGCCTGGCGTGAAATTATCCTAAACATCGAATTCTATTTTAGACAGATTGTCTGGTCTGGTCAGTAAACGCCAACAATCGATCAGTTAGAAACGGCAGCCTTGTATTAAACAAAATATGAAGTAGTCACCGAAGTTTAAATAAAAAAATGTTTACTTAGAAGAAAGTTTGTTAAGTACTTCATTCAGATATAGATACAGAAGATAATAAGCAGAAGAATTCATTGAAATTATTTTTGAAATGAAAACTTCTTTAGCACCGTTGTGATTTGAAACTCGATGAAACGAAAAATAGCGACACTAAAAATAGACAAACACATACATCTACAGGATTCAGCCTGCAAGAGAAATATATAGTATAATCGATCTCCTCTTTGTGCGGTGCTTCCTCCCCACTCTTGTCTAATTTAATTTTATGAAAGTTTCACTTCTACCGCTGTGCATTGCACACCCAGATTTTTTTGAAGTGAAACTTCTATAGCCCCGTTGTGATTTGGAATTGGATTCGAGCTCCTGCGAAGCATCAAACCCCTATCAAGGCTCCTATTAGTTGAGTTATAAAACGGAAATGATGCTAGATCCGCGCTCATAGGCCGATTTGATTATGACCTCACTTTTCAAAGCTCCTTGGTTCTTCATTGGTTGAGATTGTTTTGGTAAAGTTTCGCTTCTATTGCGTGTTAACTGTACACGAATTTTGTTTATCTTTGCAATATTTTTTTAATATTTTTACATATTATTGTAGTTGGTCCATTGATAGTAGACACGTTCATATGAAATCTTTGTCACACGGACGACCCAAATAAGTTTAAAAAATGATCTGCAATACAAATAAGTACAAAAGTGATCTGCTCCTAAAATTTTGCGATATGCGCTTGAAATACAGTGTATAATATAATATCAAGTTATTTTAGATACATCACAGTGTTAACTTTGTGATTCCAGTAAAGTATCTACATGTTAAACTTATTTTCCCACGCGAACAGCAAAACAATTCATTAACGTATTAATCATTTTTACCAATCATTAAAATGAAAGATAAAACCATGACACTAAAAAATATTCTGCAAACAATTTTTAAATGTTCAAAACAAATTATGGAAGCGCGAATTCTTGGAAGGACAGTGCAGAGTCGGGGGGAATTATAATTAGCCTCTGGTGATTTGGACGGGAATGCAGTTCAAGCTAAAAATAACTTTTAAGTATTCTTTGCATAGTAGTTGCATTTTTTCAAAAGATGTACTTAAAATGGATTGTCTTATTGATTTAATAAATTTAGGTTACATAAGTTTATCGAGTTTCATAAGTTTAAAGTGTAACTTATAATCTATGGAAAAAATGTTTTTTCATTTGTTCTTTGATTTGTTTGTGTCGTGTAACACGTCAAATTGGAACGGCATTTCGAAGATAGCATGCAGACTGTTCAATCTATATTCGTATATTTTGTTTTTCCAGTGTAATCAGTCCAATAATGTTTACGTTATATGACAATGAAAAATGCTTCTTGTACCTATTAAATAGAAAGAGATACCAACCACAAAACAATTGGCTTTAAAATAGATTAAAAAAGAAAGATAATTCGCTAATCACAAAAAAGTATGTGTATGTGCGTGTGTATGTAAAAGTATGTGTTTATTTACGGGCGGCGAATTTAAATATACATGTATATATTTGTGAGGCGGGTATGGGTACCGCCGCCCAGTGAACCATTTATTGGATAACCAACACACCTGTCATAAGTCGTCCCGAGTGGTTCCCTACGTTTGTTGACTTAGCAGGGGTGCTTGGGTTCATGGGGGGTGAAGATTTTCTAGGTCTTGGCGACGGATGCGTCTTTCCGCCTACTGAGGGCCGGATAGGAAGAGGACGGACTTCAGCCGGACTCTCTCGATCCATCGCCTAGCATCTTAGTGAGACGGATGGATTCATACTTTCGTCACTCCTGGACATACTGACCCCCAGATTCCTTTCCACCTCTCACACCTTTTCCTTCCCAGAACTTCCTCTCCTTATTTTCTTTAAAATATCTTCCAGGTAGCATCCCCAAAGATGACACAGACCTTGAGGGGAATTATTTTTCCCAGGTCTCCTGTGTAGAACTAATGTAAAAAATCAATGTATATTACATAATTAAAAGTTATGGAAAATTCATTGAAAGAAATTCAAACTCGTAATTATTATTGGAATTATGTAATAATAGTTTTAATTTGTGATTTGAAAACTTTATATTGCTTTGGTTTTGATTTTAAAAGATAGAGTAATACGATAATATTACGCTTAATTCGAAGTTCGTACGTAATTGTTTAATAGAATCAAAAAATAATTGAGAGGTAATTGAATTTAAGTAGAACATATTCTAGTTGTTATAATCAACAACATGTGACACTGACTCCAGCACGAAAAAAATGACACTTGGTCCGCACAGACAAGTTAGTGCCTATCGATATATTTAGCGGCTATGCTTAACTTCGACTCTAAATCCAATTGTGGGAGAATCAAAATAGACAAACATAAAATAAGGCCAAGGATAATAAACTGGTTATTAATATAATAAAAACGTAAAATTTGGCAACTCGCACAAAATTCTGACAAGTTTTTAATAGTTCTGAAAGTGTAAGTACATAATATTATAAGTGGGACTAAGAAAGTAATAACCTGTTATTTATTAGAGATCATTTAATAATCAATATTAAAATACTATTTAGCGTGGATATTCGGTGTGATATTTTATAAAGTAGTAAGTTACAATATCAATGTCATATCAATCAAATAACAAATAAAGCAGCTAAAATGCTTGGTTTCATCGTAAGAAATACAAAAGAATTCACAAACATTGTAATTATCAAAAAACTATACTTTCATATGTACGAAGCCATCTAGAGTTTGCGTCAACTGTGTGGTCCCCATTCTATGCATTACATTTAAACAAAATTGAATCGATTCAGAAAAAAATCAATAAATACATTTCTACACAATCGATTTAATAATTACTTGGATGCAACAAAATTTTTCAAAATTGATACATTGAGTGTACGTAGACAATTTTCAGATGCAATGTTGCTATTTAAAATTTTAAACAATATTACAGACTGCCCTGAATTATTGAACAGAATTGATTTCAAAGTACCTACACGGCACACACGTCCATGTAATATTTTTAAAGAAACACTGCAATACAAATTCAAATAAAAATGCTTGCCTTATAAGCCTGTGTTCAACGTATAATAATATTCTCTCTGAGATAGATATCTTCAATTGTGATGAAAACAAATATAAAAAAATCTATTAAAAATGTATTAAATGAGCACAAAACTGTATGATATATTATGGAACGACTTATATTATGTACTGCCTCTTGTTGTAATAATGTAATTTCTCTAAGCTATTGTAAGATTACTTTTTTATTTTATAGATACATAATGTAATAGTATAATGAGGAAATCTATAATTGGTTTACCTGATAAGTAAATTGAACATGTTTAAATTAAGCAAGCTGTAAACTGTTGATTTCCCTAAAAATAAAATAAATAAATAAATTAAAGAAATCTTAAAAGATCTCCAAGAAATTCAAAGATTTTTGTGATCGTTAGTCCCTTAAGTGAATAAAGAAAAGTAATTGAATTTGTTATATTATGTTATAATTAAAATTCCAAAATATTTTCTTACCATGAACACTATGTTTCTTTTTGGATTTGAATGCTATGTGTCATTATATTATAAATAAAGCGATTTCAAAATTTCTAGCACTGAATTCAGGTTTTTTGTGATACTGCTAAATCGTATCGTTATTCCAATAGACCGTATATGCCGCGGCCTAGGGGCGGCAGATTTCAGAGGGTGGCGCCAAGCCTACAAGTGAGTGATTATGATAGGTGGCAATTTCCAAGAAGGAGAAGGGGCGGCGCAAATGAATAAGATAATTGATAAGTGCAAGCTCTACAGTAATTTCCCCTAATACCATGCGAGCGGAGCCGCGGGGAAAAGCTAGTTTTAAATACAATGCATAGCGTGCTAAATCAAATTAAGAGTATTTATTTTTTAAGCTGGTGGTGATAGTCACTGAGTTTTATCTCGGTAATAAGAGTTAATTTACGATGTTAAAATAAACGTTGCGCCATACATAATGTGTATAACAATATCTGTGTTTCCGTCAGTGGTTATTATGTTAGCGCAACTTGGACATTTTATTGATTTTATTATAGAAATCACCAGATTTAATGATAATTGCGAAATAACCGTAAATTAAAATCATGACAAAATCTTGGTTTATTAGAATTAACACCAGATACAAGGTTAGATGAAGGTTTCCATTAATGCTAATACAATAATGGTATTACTAATAATATAAAATATCTACGCATTTTCTAAACGCTAAAATGTTCTCAAAATCTATAGATCTTTTTGTAGTATTCAGTATTATTTTCGCTATTGAGGAATTTATGTACCTACTAGCGGACTTGCGTCCAATTTACAAAATCAGTAACACGAAATTAAAATAAATCAGTGTGCAATTCACATTCGGTAGAAGTGAAACCTTCAGAAAACTAAAGTAGGCAAGAGTAAGGAGACTACGAAGCACTTTTTTTATCAATGTGAAGGATGATTTTTTCCATATTTTGGTCGTCGAATTCCAATTCACATTTTCTCATATATTTGGTCATCTTATTAGTATTTGTGGTTTCTTCTCCGGAGTCGCTACATGTTGTTTTCTTTTGACTGTTTATTTTGAGTGGTTTGAAGATTTGATATTGATTTAACAGGATTTTTTTTTTGGATTTTGTAGGATTCGACCCCTGGTCGTCTGCAAAGATTCATCAGGTTCTTCATACCACTCCACTAATGGGGGCTTGGGGGGGGACCGTGGATTTACCGTATTATATTAGAACCGAGCACCCGTGAATAAACTAAATATTTTATTGCTATCTCATTCTATCTCAGTCCTACAGAAGTACGTGTTTGTACTTTTTTAGTGCCGCTCGCATCCGTTTCATCGAGTTTCAAATCACAACGGTGCTAAAGAAGTTTTCACTTAAAAAAAATGTTAAATGTTAAAGGACGGTTTACGAAAGCAAAGACAAAAAGGAAAAAGTCAAAATATTTATAATATTTCTTCACTTGTCACTTAGATCTAGTCTTGACTTGAATTGACTAGTCTACACATTCTGGACAATAAATAGTTGAGTGTTGATTGAAGAAGAGCAGTTTTATTATTATTTTGAGAAGGGATATGAATTTTAGTAAAGTAGATGAATCACTAATAATCTACAAATAATAATTTTGGAGAAAAAATAGATCAAATTGTTTACGACGTCATCTAAACGAGAAAGATTTAGAGTAAGTTCAATTTCATTATATGAATAATTACTTCTTTCTTATCCTAGCCTCCTGGCAAGTTGAACGGATTAAATATGATGAATACGACACAAGCTTATTCAAATGGGGTCGAACCTATAAAGTAGTAATATGCGGAGTAGTAAAGATATTTATGTTTTTAAAGTGATTCTAAGTAAGAGCTAATTATAGTGTTGAAACCAAGTAGTTAGAGATTAATAATTACATTTATGATTTTCCGAAAGGGCATCAATATTATATGCAATCTAAATAGTTTTATGATAAATTGACTGATCGTGGACTGAAGATGGCCTTGATAGGTTGAAACTGGAACGGTCAATTTTTTTTTTTCATGAACTCCACCCAGGAGGCCCTGAGGAAAATAAAAAATAATTACCCTCTGCTGTGTGGAGGGTTTTTTTTTTTGGAAAAGGAGGAGAGGAGAGTTCTGGAAAGGAAAAGGGTTTAAGGGATAGGTAGGAATTTGGGGTTCAGTGAGTCCTGGTCATCCACCTCCAAGACCTAGACAAACCTCACCCCATGCCAATACAAAAAAAAATTGAAAAAAAAATTCAATCTACTTATTTATTTTATTTTAGGAAAATCAACAGTTTATAACATGATTAATTTATACAAGTTTAATTTACCTATCTGAAAAACGAATTATAGATTTCCTCATTATACTGTTACATTATGAATCTATAAAATAAAAAGTAATCTTACAATAGCTAAGAGAAATTACATAATTTAATGAAAACAAATAACTTTGTGTACACCACTATTTAATTAACAATATCAACATGTTTCGAAAACTATGTTTTCTTCGTCAGGATAATAAGGGATGATAATTAAAGAAATTACATAAATTAATTAGATCAATAAAAGTGTCTGTGGCGGGCACGCGGTGTCGATTTGATTTTTATTCAAAGATACAGATTTGTTCCGAGATTTATTAAATTTTGTACACTTGACTTCGAAGCAGTACATCAAATTTCGAAAACTGTGCGCAAAGCCCGGGGAGTAGCTAGTTTCTCACAATAAAATAATAACACTACGAAAGTATTCAAAATAGAAATAAAAATAATATTTTGTTTTTATGGCTTTGATCACATGAGGACACAAATTGATAAATATTATTGAAAACAAATACCTACCTGCCTAAGCTATTAAAGCGTTTAGGTACTTATCAATTTTGAAACTTCCCAACTACAATGTTTTTATTTCGATTTGTCATGACGTATTTCGATAAACTTTATCCTTAATTTACCATCATGAAAGAACTTTAAAATGTTCCTTCTCAAGACGGTGAGACGGGTTCCTAGTCGTTAAATTACATTATTGCATCAACACTTCAATTATTTACTACCCAAAAAAGTTTTATTTCGTTGTTGAGTTGAGACTTTTATATGTAGTTATGAATATTGCATTGATGAATGAACTTGTTGATGTCGTTCATAAAATTATACCATTACATTAGGCATTTAAAATATACTTCTTTTTTTGTAGGAACCTAACTGCCAAAATTTATGAGTGTTTTTGTAATTTTTTTAAATCCTGCAAAAATAATTAAAAAAACATACAAAAATTTCAAACGCTGAAAATATCGTTACCAGTAAGTTAAATTATTAAATGTTTAATTATTAATTATTAAATTTACAGGTAATGATATTTTCCAACGGTTGAAATTTTTAACAACGATTTCATATCTTCTTCGTATAATGCGGTAAAACAAATAAAGAGCGTAAAACAAAGAAATGTGTCAGAAAGCTTCTTAAATGAAATCATCGACTGACTGATAAAAAATACAATACTAACTAACCTGTCCCTATTCCTAAAAACAATGACTTTATGATCAACTCCTTGAGAGGATGTGTGATCTCCTGTGCAGCAATAGTCAGATAAGGGAGAAGCTCGTCGTACAAACAACAGATAGTGTTAAATATCGTATAGGATATAGTATACGAAGAAGATTTGAATTTGAAAGCAGTTGAATTCTGCTGTTTTCCAAAATTGCTTCTCCAGACTTGTCTACCAACACCCAGCTACCCAAACCCGTCAGTAAGATATTAAGAAAAGGATAAAGTGGTGACCTATTTAGAATAAACGGAGTAATTTATCTTTTTTTTTATTTCCAAAAATATTATTCAAAGGAACGTAAATTGTCCTTCATCGTAAGAGTTAGGCCCTCCGTTCATGGAGATACTTACAAACTACGTGATTGTGATACAACCACAAGTACCCTGCAGATGTACTACTTTTTAAAGCTGGTTTCCGTACACGGCGCTACCCGAATTATACTGAACTTGATCATTTTTCACGTGCAGCCGTGGAGTTAACACGATGTCGAACGATGTCAAATGACTTTTTTTCCAACATTAATCTATGCCTTCTTCACTAAATCCTTTCTTGCGTATTCTGGTAAAGTAAAGTTACGTAAACACGCATTTTTTTCACTTCCAGAACAAATCTAACATTACTTTCATGTTCAGACGCCATTTCTGTCAAACGTCAAACGAAAGTAGTAGACACAAATGCTGCAACGCGTAGCGCGCTACCAGCACCGTCGTTAGCGCGCTACCGACTTCAACCTGACATCCGTCGCGTAGCGCCGTGTACGAACACCAGCAAAATTGTATGGCGGGTACCCACGAGCGGTGTGCGTGCTACGCGCATCAGGCTCGAATAGCTTGTAAGTAGCTCCATGTACGGAGGCGCTTAGCCTGATTCAATTATATTTTTTTAAATCAAAATCAATGTGTTTTTTAAAAGAAAGTGTACAATGTGAGTGCCGCCAAAACTCAGAAACGAGTCCCAGTACGATCAATGGAGTTAAATGGTGTGGTAGAAGAAGGTTCCCGTTTTTTATCTGAAGGGCATGCATTTGAAGATATAAGGGCTAGAAATTTCCCCCAGAACTTTCCAGAACTTCCCGGAACATTCCGGACTATTATGGAATGTTCGGGAAAAGTCTGGAGCGTTCAGAAACATCTCGGAACATTCCATATCATTGTGGAACATTCCAGAATACTCTCGAATGTTGTGGAAAGTTCTGAAACATTGTGGACCATTCTTTCAAATTTGTGGACCATTTCTTCGAAGCCTTTTTTGTATGGGTGGGGCTACCCATTGGTAGAGGTATATAAAGCAAGATCCGTCGTGGGTTCGAATGTCAGTTCAATCTCACATCAACTCCCTGAGCGAAGCCGGGTACCCCGGCTAGTATAACATACAGGCAATTTAAACACTTCAAAATTTTACTCATAAATAAATAGAAGAAAAAATTTATAATTTATGAGGATTGCAACCCTTATATGAATTTTGCATTGTGCAAGTCTAGATGTTTTGAATCGTACAATAAGTGAATTTTAAAGCTTGATGGTCTGTGTCGATGGTGTTTTTTTCCAAAGGATGTGTTTTGGTTTGATATGCCACGTCTGAACATTTGTTCTGGATTGCGAGTGGTATTGCGAGTATTTTAAATGTATCTTTTTATGATATTATTGTAGAGGAAAGTTTGTAAATGTTTTGTTTAATATATATTTTTTTTGTATTTTCAGCAACTTGGTAAATATGGTTGACGCTTGTTGTTAAATTGGTGCAGCACCCTTGCATTGCCTTTTCACTAAAACGGCGCTATAAATATAATCAAAGTCCTATTTATTATTATTACTATGAGAATGACTTTAATTAAGATGTTCTGAATTTTAAGCAGTGCATCAGTATATGCCGTAATAACACATTTTTAAGCAATGATACCGTATTCCAATATGGATTGTGCTAATGCGAGATTGGTACATACAAGAAATATATTTTATATAAGAAATATAGAGTGCGAAAAAACGTTTTTTCGCCATGTGGTTATAAGATCTTGTCGACAAACTACGAAAATAGTTAAAAACCATAAAAATACATGCAATAATGTGCTTTGATGTAAAAATTGAGGTGCTTAAAATTTGAGCATCCAAGATCGAATGAGTGGCTAATTTGGTAAGGCCTTGGGTTCAAACACAGCCGTCGCAAGTTCAATTTTCTCGGCCAGTTAAAGCCTCCACCAAGAAACAAGCAACATTTACCGCCAAGCGTGATGGTAGTAGGAGATTTTTCAAATATTGTCATATTCACTTACTCACACCCCCGGGTTATTCATAACTCATAACACGGGGGTGTGAGTATTTAAAAAAAAAATTAGATTCACACGCGGTAGAAGTGAAACTAGAAATCGCCATCTTTTCTTTTGCCTATTTATTTTAGAGTGGTTTGAAGATTGGATATTAATTTCATAAAAATAAAGTTTTGTTTTTGGATTTCGTAGGATTCGAACTCCGTTCGATGGATGTCTGTCTCCTGGCCGCTTGGATTTGTCAGGCGCCCTAACCGCTGCGCTACGGAAGGCTCAAGCCGAGGCGCAAATTTAACGCATTATATTAGAACGGAGTACCCGTGAAATAATAAATTTTTGTGACGCATTTCCGTTACATCCGAATTTCAAATCACTAACGGGGCTACAGAAGTTTCACTTCAAAAAGTATAAAGTTTTTCTAATGAAATTTTAGTTATAACCGTAAATTTATTTAAATATTGTTGTTTCTATTACAAATACGGGGGAAGTAGATACTTATCATTAACGCTCGGAGAATCTTAATATTGATTGAATTAATTACACGAATATTAACGGCAACAGTTGTGACGTACCGGCTGACACAGCGCGTCAGCTTCGCCCTTGTTTCTAACTGAATATATCTTTCTGACCGGCATTGCTTTATCCGTAATAACCTGTTTAAGGATATACCTGAAACCGCTGCAAAATGGCTAAGATTATCCAACTTTAATCACAAAAATAATGTTTTGTAAATCAATAAGAATTTACATAAGCTTGTGGCTCAATGAATCACGAATTAAAAATAACTCAACCATGTTATGAAGATTAGCCACTGAAACTAGACGCCACTGAATTCGATACAGTATTTTATTTGAGTGGTTTGTAATACAGATATTATGTCGTTATAATAAAAATAATAATAATGTTTGTTTATTTCAGCTTCGTTTTATATTTTTAATGTTGATTTAATGTAAAAACTATTCCGTTATTTTCTTATTAATGTAATAAATCATTACCATTCCAAGGTTAATAGTTTTGATTTTATTGTTTAATTGCACAAATGTAAATATTATGTATTTATTTCAAAATGAACGCTTGGTGCACACTAAAAGAAGAGGTTAACACAACGTTTTAAGTGGGTTCTTTTTAAAGCTCCGGAATATTTGCCTCCCGATGTCAATTCAACTTTATTTATTTATTTATTTATTTGCGGACAAATAGTCCATTAATAATATAACAATAACACCAATTAAAAAAGATATGACAATGAAAGTAAAGTACATATAAATGAAGAGCATTGATAAATTATAATATAAAAGAACATATGGAAGACAACTACAAGTCAAAGCTTGAAGATTTAAAAGACTTAAAAAATTATCTACACATTGCGTATCGACTGCCGAAAGTCATTTAGGCTAACACCAAAAATTGCAATGCTTTGACTTGCGTTAACAAGTCTCGACATTCTGGATAAAGGAAAATGATATCAATAATCAGTAGAATTTATTTATTTACGCCTATTTAGGCTTTTACATATATATATTTAACAATATTTATGAAATTATACTTATAAATAGTGCAGAAAACAACTGTTTAAGAAACTTGCACAAAAATAATTATAAAGTAAAAACATTATTGAATTAGGTCCACACAGTATGTAGGTACAAAATATTTAAAATATAAAAATCCAAAATAGCTTTTTTCTTTTAGCAGACAAAATACAATTTAAATAGCTTTATCAAAATATTCCCCTACTTGATGAAAAAAACTTCAATAAGGTATGCTTATATATTAAAATTTATGTACTAAATACATCAACAACATCAGAGTATTTGTTTCCTAGCTGTTGAATCCGTCGCGCAGGAGTATAATATTGCGATGTTGATGTAGAATTGTCACAATAATATGGTAGGTACTGTAAGAATGTTGATTGAGGAACGACAATTCATTATTTTGCAACTTAATCAAGTATAGAAATAGTAGAAATGAATATTTCTGTAATTGTTTTCAATAGCGCATTACTAATAGGTAGGTACATAACTCGATCTAAAAACGGAACCCTGCTGAAACGGTTTCGCAGTTTTCTCCGAAGATTTGAAATGCTTAAAATGACCTTAAGATTTGAAATGCTTAAAATGACCTATATATATCAAAACAAGTTGATTAGACAATACGTCCTTTCTTCATTTAAGAATAATATAATATGAAATCGGCGCCAGCCGTCTACTACCATTATTTTTAAGATGACATTTTTGGCGAAACCAATCGGAGCTTTGTAATGTTATGAAGACGAGTAGGGAATTATTTTTACTGGTATTTTTCGAATCGAGTTCCATTCAATTACACGTGATGTAAACTTAATTTCCGTCCATTATTTAGAATTCCCCGTGGTCTGGAATAACGAAAGCAATTAGAATTAACCGGCAGACGTCTGGCTATAATCAGACGGAATAGCTTAAAATTGGGCAGGTTAATATGTATTAAAAAGAGGGGTCCCTTGCAACCAAAAGTCGTGAAGGATGTATCGATGAACTGGTTCCATCAAAAAACTTACAATATCAGCGCCGTTGTAGCACAGGACAATAATAATAAACAATAACTGTGCTATATAGCACAGGAAAAAACAAGATCGTTAAAACTTAAGTATAATATAAAACAGAAGGCAGTTTATGTTTAGAAATAAATAAAATATTTGAGTGGACATTAATCTTAAAAAGTATAAAAAGGAGAAACGGATATCTAACGATTACCGGAAATTTGAGAATATGGCTTTTTACAGTATATTGAAAAGAGCTTAAGTTTAATGAACGGTAAGATTTTTTTAAATATGTTTTTAAATCCTAAATAAATTCTGGATATTATTAAAAACTAAAGGAAATATATTCCGAATTTATATGTTACAATACCACTGCGAAGTTGCATCTTTATGGTATATAATTAATAATTTCGTGTAGAAATATTTTTATTACGGTAATATTTATATAAATAGGTTTATTCTCACGCAAATATCAATAAAATATAATTGCAAAAAATCCCACAAGCATGGAGTGACCGCATTGGCTTGCATGACCAAAAATCCCCTTGTTTTGAAGATTCTTTTTCGGCACGCAATACGTTAATACAATGGACAAAAGATGTAATAGAACAAAAACATAACAATAGCAAAAACCTAATAAACACTAATTAAACTCAGAAATAAAATTTAAAATCCATGTAAAAGTTTTTTTTGTGAATAATAAATACGTTTATCATTCTGTTTCCAGAATCCAGGGGCTTCATTTTTTTAAAATTGTATGATCAATATGTTATTTATTTCTACTTTATCAAAAATATTATTAACAAAAACATCACTGGTTGCATCAGCAACCAAGTAAACATTTAATACGTCAAAACGTGCACGTAACCGTATGTTTTCACAGATAAAATATCCTGACGTCGCCCATAAATTATTTAATATAATTGTCAGGAGACATAAACACCCTTTATCCTTAATGAGCATTTGAAAGATTGGGACGCCATATTTATGACAATTGAACTCTAATTGTCTTTTCAAAAGCTCCATAACATCATGATGAAAAAGTCATAGCAACATAAAATTTATTACGATGATCTATGTATACAGAAAAACTGCACCAATTTGAATAGATCACAGTTCATAATTCTTTAGTTTGGTCTGAAGTGGCTCACTGACGTTCTGATAATAATAAATTTTTAAGATTCTACTTTCCGAACTACATTTTTTTTGCTAAATTAATAACTTAACCATGATTCAACCGCGGCACAAAAAAATGTTTGAAAAATATAGATGATTATAATGATTATGAATATGTAAGTAAAAGTAGGTTTTGTTAAGTGCCCTTGAAGTAATAATTTACCTGTTTTAGCGCTGTAAAATTACTCAAGAAGGTACATCGTAGTATTATTATTGTTATTATTACTAACCCCGCTTGGATGCTTTAATCACATGTATTAAATCTGAGGCTTGCTTCTAAAAGTGCAAATATCAGTTTTCGGTAGGTATATTTTTTGCAATTTCTCCTCAAAATTGAGATGAATTATTTTTTTTATTTTTTTTTTTAAACTTGCTGAAAAGATCAAATTCTGTAAAGGTCTCGTGGAATTTAAAAACTGACGCTTTTGGAAGCATTATTTACAAGCAGAATTATTCGGATAATGATCTGACGCACCAAAACTACCACCCCCTAGGCCGGGACACTGAAACTAATCGGTTTCTTAACTTTCAAGAGGTCATCAAAAAATATTTTTCTAAATTTACTCTTATTTACTAACACACATAAATGTTTCAATAAATAAAAAAAGTGAGCGGTTCGCACGCGGTAGAAGTGAAATCACGGCTACAAAACACCGCACAAAGACGAGACCTATAGGCTACGAAGCACCACACAAAGAGGATTTGTTTATCTCATTCTCTTGCAGGCTAAATCCTATAGATGTATGTGTTTGTCTCTTTTTACTGTGGCTCGTTTCCGTTTCATCGAGTTTCAAATCACAACGGTGCTAAAGAAGTTTTCAATTTCTTGAGGATCCCATAGACGTGAAGAAGATGAATCGGTATCTCGACCTGGGCAGACTTGATTTTATTTTATCGCGTGCGTATTATCGGCTCATATAAACAGGCCAATTAGCAAAATTCCGGCGTTCAGAAAATCAATTACTCAAATACCGGTTTCAGTTGCCTAACCCGGCGGTGCAATCCCAACTCAACAATGTATCCGTATTTTGATTGTATTGACAATGTCAATAACTGGTCTAAAAAACAATTTAATAAGCCAATTTTTGGCTTAAGCGATCGTTTGTCAAAATTCACCTGCCGGCAATCGGTGGTTTCCGTGTTGGGTTTGTCACCGGCATCATATCGCTAAACTAAAACTCAAAATATGTCCAATTGAGTTAGTGAATATTGAAGATACGCATATTTAATATGTATAATCATTAGTTCCATTTTAGTTTTTATTTAATTTCTGTATGTAAAAGCCCTAAGGGCGTAAATTAATAGAACATTTTTTAGAACATATATATTTTGAATGACGTGTCATAGTTTGAAAGTATGAATAATAATGGTATCGTACTTACCGGCAGCCTCAAAATATCTTGTAAAAATAGGAATTTGTAAATTCTTCATCGCAAACAAAAAAAAATGTTTTAGTTATAAAAAATTCACTTCAGTTCTTGGTCATGTTTAAAATTGTAAAGGAAGCAAAAAAATCAAGTGATATTCCAGGGGAAGATTGACGAAAAGTTTCGATATCCACTTTACTGTATAAGTTTGGATTTGCAAAGTTGTTCCATGCTGCGGGGAGAAGATTGTCCTAATAATAATAATATCAGGGTGAAGACTGTACTGGAACTAATAAAAATAATAATATCAGGGTGAAGACTGTCCTGGAACTAATAAAAATAATAATATCAGGGTGAAGACTGTCCTGGAACTAATAAAAATAATAATATCAGGGTGAAGACTGTCCTGGAACTAATAAAAATAATAATATCAGGGTGAAGACTGTCCTGGAACATAAAAAAATAATATCAGGGTGAAGACTGTCCTGGAACTAATAAAAATAATAATATCAGGGTGAAGACTGTCCTGGAACTAATAAAAATAATAATATCAAGGTGACGATTGCCCTGATAATAAAATTAATATTATCAGGGTAGAGATTGCTTTGATATAAAATAGTGAAGATTGCCCCGGTAATAATAATAATGGAATGAAGATTGCCCTAATGTAAATAAAATCAGGGTGAAGATTGCCCTTATATGATAAAAATATTATCATGGGGAAGATTGCTCTGATAATATTCACAATAATAATATCATGGTGAAGATTTCGCTGATGATAATAATATCAGGGTGAAGATAGACCTGAAAACTAGAATTGGATTATTTGTTTTTACTTAATGTTATACACAATGTTATAATATAATATATAATTCTTTAACCCCTCAGGCCTCAGGCGTATTCTGTCAGAAGGACAGAAAATTTTTGCGTTGCATTAAAATTCAAATTTAACGAATATTTCTGAATGATTACGAAAACTAAAAACTATTTATATTTAAGTTAATCAACTTATTATCCTGACGAAGAAAACATAGTTTTCGAAACATGTTGATATTGTTAATTAAATAGTGATGTACACAAAGTTATTTGTTTTCATGAAATTAATAATGGCGCCACAAAGAGAATTTTCGAATTTTGAAGGAAAAAAAAAACTTTTTTTGAAAGGTGATAAAAAACGTTTTCAATTTTTATTATTAGAAATAAACAAATAATTTTTGAAATATTTAAATTTAAAAAAGCT
Organism: Glyphotaelius pellucidus; assembly: GCA_936435175.1. Taxonomy (NCBI): domain Eukaryota; kingdom Metazoa; phylum Arthropoda; class Insecta; order Trichoptera; family Limnephilidae; genus Glyphotaelius; species Glyphotaelius pellucidus. Next base: position 25,973,421 of record OW386542.1, on the reverse strand, counting down.
TTTAAAATAACTCTTACGTTTTTTCCAACTAAAATTAACGATTACGAAAAAAAGAAAAACACACAAATGTTATTTGATAAATGTATTAAAGATAAATTTTCTCAAATTGGGGTCGAAAACTTTGATTTTATAGAGGTGCACATTTTAATTTTTCAATGATTCCGGATTCCGGATTCGAATATAGAGCGTGGTGTTATCTCTTTCTAATACCGTTTAGAGCATATTCCTCATCATGATAATCAAGGAGATGAATTTTATGAAACCTATGTGAATTGTTCCCAAAAATGAACAAATTAATTTGAGGGGTTAAGTGACTTTAGGTAGGTACTAACCGGGAACCTAACCTATTCGAGATTTGGTAAAAGCTGGGTGTTCTCTCGTAAGTATATTATCAAATGTATAAAATAGCTCAAAACGCCCGATTCGTGACTTATGGTAGTATAGTGGGGATCTGTGTACTCGTTTGTGTTGTAGAGCTAAAAGGCACCATCGGTATCGGTGGCAATGCATGATGACAGCGGTAAGGCTCGCTGACCCCAAGGACAATGTTACTAGATATTACCAGTTTCATTCAGAAAGATCGCGGATCGACATGCCTGCGGCGCGTTGGGGGATCGCTCGCCCTTATTTCCAAATTTAACCATGCATACCGCTGATGGCTTCGTTGTGACCTCTCGCTCTTTCTCGTAAATTACGCATTTAACTGCAAGAGAGGTCGCTGCGGAGCTCTCAACGACTAGACCGTAGTAAATCTCGCGTGTTCCAAATGTTAAATTTATTAATATGTAACTAGTGATAACGTTAAACGAAATCTGTACAAACTATGAAATTAATACATCTTTATGTTTTATGTTTCAGAAATTATGTTATTTATTATAAACAAAATACATTATTATTATGTGTGTGTTGATCATACAAGGGTGCGTAGCTCATAATGGAAATGGCAATGCGTGTTAAAAATACGTATATTGACCCAGAAATTCCGTACGGAAAAGGATATGCTTGAACCAAAACACACAGTGTTTTAACTAATCCATCTGATCAACGTTCCAGGTTATTTTCGACTAGCTGATTTGTATTCGACGCTGCTTAAGTTTTTGAAAGTTAAGAATGAAAACTGGTCACATTTTTAAGGTGGAAGTATTATTATTGTAAAGAATTAAAAAAGATTTTTTTCACTTGATCGTGGCGTCCTCGACTTATACCATTAACTTCTAAGTCGTACAATCTCCTTACACAAGTTTCTTCGTTCATCATATACGCCGTGTCTTTCTCGGGCGTCCCAAACTTCTTCAACCATTCTCTTCATCATATACGTCTTATTTTACTACACATGTATTCGTTCCGTGCCATGTCTTTCTCGGCATCCCGACTTCACCTATCATTCTCTTCCACGTCATAAATTCTCCTTACACGGCTTTCTATGTTCATCACATACGCTTAATTTTATCACTCCTAAGTATTTGCTTCACTTGATCGTGCATCTCAGGCATCCCCGACTTGTTCTAACATTTTCTTCTACGTCGTAAATTCTCCTAACACCCTTTCTTCGTTTACACATCCACCTCATTGTATCATTTAGTATTTGATTCACTTGGCCGTGTCACTTCTTACTCAGGCATCCCCAACTTCTTCTACCATTCAATTCCACGTCATACATTCTCTTCATACCGTTTTCTTCATTCATCACGTACGCCTCATTATACCACAAATAATTATTTAATTAATAACTTCCTCGGGTGTTCCCGGCTTTTTACCATTCACTCGTGTCTACCATGATGTTACTAAGTATTAAAAAATTACATTTAATTAATTTTTATTCGACTTCGCATCTTTTCAGTATAGAGATAACATGTTAAGTCTTCCCAGGGCGTTCCCGACTACTTCTACCATTCAAACCACTCTCTAAGCACTCATGGCACTCAATGGTTTTTTGAGTTTAAAGGGCACACACATACGGCATAGAATTTTAAAATAATAAAAATAAATATACCCGGAGTCCCCGGTGTTGCCGTTGTTGCCCGTGGTTTACGTAAAGTTTTTCATTGAAATCAGACCAAGAAAGTAATAAGGAACTCCAGTGAAAAATATTATGGCTTTAAAAAAATATGTTCATATAGACCAATATACGCTGATTCTGAATATATAAGTTTTATTACATAATATTTAACGTAGAGTTTTTAAAAAAATATTTAAAAGTCCATTTTAAAACGTGTCATTAAAACACCGTATTGCTGGAGTTTGGCGGCGTGACGTCACCGCGCCGCGTCACCTGGGTCAAAGTTGTATAGAAATCAATAGAAATGTAGGCGCAAGCGGTTCGGCATTCCATATTATTGGTTTATAGAGAATTGGACATTTAATAGTTTTTGTTTTTATTGAAACATATTTAGGCCTAAATAATTCAGTATCAAAAATAAAGTATCTATTAGTTTATCTATATTATTTAAAATATTCAAAAACTTTAACTGTACAAAAAACGATCGTATTGCCCAGTAATGTCTATGAAAACGCTCCAATGCTGAAATTCAAAATGGCGGGAGTCGAACAGCTGATTCCAGTTCCATACAAAATTCATACTTCGGTTAGTCATGATGACGTCACACTAGATTCGGTGGTTTTCGGGGGATCTTGAAAAATTAAAACTTTGACATTTATTTTAACTATTAAAACTAACTATAAAAATAAAAATAAATATGCAGTTATTTAAGTTAGAAGGTCATTATTCATAAAAAAAATTTAAAAAAATTGGACTGGAATTCTCTATCGTAAGTCTAAGTTTGAACATCAAGTGTGAAAAATTTCAATAATTTCAAAATTCTGCTTAAGGGGTAGGATAGGGGGGTGATTTTTTGAAATCTTGTGAAGACTTCCCATAAGCTTCCTATTATTTTGAAAGTCGTGATTTCACAAGTCTAGGAATAAAATAATATATTTGTTTACAAATCAAATCCTTGCCGCCCACCCGCTCGCTACAAACAATCAGCTCTATATTATATTAGAATAGATACAGTGGCGTGTACTTACTTTTTTCAAAATTTCATAATTTGTAAAATCATTATGTTCATACTTTATACAGATCCAGAAAGTATATTTTTTTTATAGAAAAAAAAAACAAGTGTGCTTTAAACCACACGACTGAAGTAAAACTTCTATGAGAGAACGAGAGAAAGAAAATGTGCGCGCGCACTGCTCTCTCTTGCTCATACCGTGTGATACAGACAATAGATCTGAACTGTGTCTTAGATATACGAAACGCAACTGGCTATGAGAGAAAGAGAGAAAGAAAAAAAAGATGTGCTCGCACCTCTCTCTTGCCCCTACAGTAATTTACGAAACGTAACTCTCTCTCTCTTTCTATCTTCACTAACTTATATCTCCCTCTTAACTTCCGTTTGCCTCGCCCGACACTTTTCGTAACGCTCTCGTCACGCATTCACCAGCTTACTCCCCAAGTCAAGCGTGCGTAAAGAAGTTTTACTTCAAAAATATTGACAATTTTATAACGGATTCTATTATGTTTGCCGATTTTTTTGCACTTAAAAAATTAAAATACTTGCAAAACTATTTCTTGTGGGAAAAATAATAAAATCGATAATAATTGATGTTAAATACTTGCAAAGCCCTCGCATAATTACGATAATTAAGTGGTAATATGATATATTATAATATGACACGTGCTTCGAACGTTCACTCTTGCCGCACAAGAAGAATCGAACAAACAGCGATTCTAGCGAACCAAATAACGCAGGTATTTTAACGTTTTTTAATGGCCAGTTTTAATCACAACTGGCACGCATAATTATATATAGACGGAAACGCCTCGAGCGAAAGGCATTTATGAAGTAGACAGATTTGCAACTGCTAAGAATTGTTTTAGTAAATAACTGCGCTTTGCAAACGGTCGTTAAAATAATCCATTATTTACGAAATATTGTATTGATAAACGAGTATCTTATTACTAGAGGTTAGAGCATTGTTTTATTTGCTTGTTCTTTGGCTCAATATATTTTAGCTGAAAAATTGTCACTTAATACTCTACCTACTTTATTAAAGAATATTAAGGAAATCCAAGTAGAACGATCAACGAATATTAGAGAATTTTTTTTAAAGAATTAAAATAAACACTTTGTATTTAAACCACGAATTCATTATTTTTTTATATACAAAAAATAATAAATTCGTGGTTTAAATACAAAGTGTTTGTTTTAATTGTTTAAAATATAAAGTCTAACCACAGAGTAATTAATGGCTTCTTACGAAAAAAAATTGGTTGTCTGTAAAGTCGGTTTACGGACGATAATTTTACGTGATAGCGTCATATAATAACGATGGAGTGGAAGAGAGATAGATGCGTCACAATACGAACGCTTAGGCCAAACGCTTGTTCCGCGCTCGGCCCAGGCGGAACGTGACAATGAGTCATGCTTTTTCGTGAATGGTCTAATAATAACGTCTTATAAATCGATGAACGGCGGCTGATGAACTAAAAAATAATAATAATAATATTTGAGACTTAAATTAAACAGATTTATATTTAGACTTATAAAATTTGTTTGTCGTAGTAATAACAAATAACAGTTTTTCTGGGGTAATTTTTAAAAATATTTCCTACCCAATTTCGGGATTAATCCAAAATGAAGTAATAAAACTTGAATATTGTTAACTCAACTCTTCTCAGCTCGCAAAATCCTTTCTAATACCACTTCACTAAAAAATCAGATGGAGAGAATTGTTTCAAATGTTTAGAAAAAAAAACAATATTTTATTTGCGGAACCCATGTTCAAAACCGCTGCTCTAAGTTAGTCCTTGCCCTGGAGAATAAAATTATACCTCCATGTTATTTTCAACCCAACGGTTGTTATTTGCGGATAAAAATGCAAAGATTTTTTTTTTTGGTTTGGCATTTCTACTGTAGAGGAGTTATGTCTTGATGATAGATACTGGAAGGCTGTTCGGAACGTTGAATAAAGGAGGAGGTAGAACAACACGGCATAAAACCCCAAAAATTAATCGCATTAATTTACTAGGTGTAATAATAGTTTTAAGTACTGGACACTTGGAAATAATAATAATCGTTATCGTGTTCACAACAAATTTTATCGCCTTTCTATAATTAAGTAGGTACTTAGTTTTTTTATGTTTCCATATTTATGAATATTGTACTAATATCGTGAGTTAACAAAGTTATTTCCGATTAGTACCTCCTTAGCTAGGAAGTTAATTTTTATATGTATTTTTTTATTCAGGAAAACGACAGCCCATTACACTACATTAATTTGACATTTTCTTAAGTGTATAGTAAACCAAAAATAAAACCATTTACGGATTTCCTATTTGAGACATTACCTCTAAAGAGACCATAGAATTTAGAGTAATTGAAATTAATGACAGAATAACAAAAAAAAACTAAAAATTGCCTTTGGCAGGGCATTGTAAATAAGTGAAACATTTCGTTGATTTTCGTGATATTTTTTTCTTTTGTAATTAAGGCTTAATTTAAAAAATGTTATGACCTCTTTTGCTTGCTATTCTTATCTTTTAGATCTGACTTGAATTGCTATTTGTTTTTAATTTGATCTAATGTCAACTCAAACGAACACCAAAAATTCAAATTTGTAGAGTTTTCAGCGAAGTGTGGATTTTAAATACCCACATTGATACGTAAATTAAGATAGATATATATATATATATATTTTTTTTAATTTTTTTTTTTTGTTATTATTTTTGGGGTGTAACGCCGTGTTTCGCTACCTCCTTCTTTAGCCAACGTTTCGACAAATCGGCAATCGCCGAGCACTTAATCGAAACCGGCCATTACTTTGGATTTGTTCCTGAAGTCCTGGGAAGACCCAAAACTTACAGAGCACGCCTAATTGAAATCCATAAAAACCCATCAATATTAACAGAGACGACGGAGCTAAGCTCAATAGTTCTTGGTATCCAGTAATTGACGGCTACACCAAAGCTAAACGCAAAAAACCATGCTGAATTTTTTCCAGCTCGTATAGAAATGGAGCTGGCAGCACGGTATCGCTTCGACACACATAAGTAAACACTCTCACCAATATCATTTGCTCATCTGCCCTGATGATGGATACTGTAACGGTAACGCTGTCCGAAACGTTGGCTAAAGAAGGAGGTAGCGGAAAACGGCATAACACCCCAAAAATAATAACAAAAATACTTTTTGGCCGTGAAAACCTAAAAACATACCAGATATTTTTTTGTTTTTAGTTTAATTGATATTTAATTTTTATACCCTGAAAATGCTTGTGTAAAGCAAAACCGATCGGTCGGTAGTAGAAAAATAAAATAAATCGTGGTTACAAACAAAATTATTGTGTTATTTCAATTTATAAGATAGGTATGTATTTGTATAAGGGTTCCTACATTATCTACTAGTCTATTATTAAACAAATTATTTAATACCACTGAAGACGTGAAGACCAAAAAAAAATGCTTCCATACTTCATACAAGGGACTACTAATGTAGAAAACATTTCATGCATCTCAAAAATAAGATCAATGTTTTTTTCGGTCTTTCTAACCCAAAATTAGGAACCTAAATTAGCAATGGTTGAGTTAAAAATGCCTAAAAATAAACAAAGAGTTTACAGATGAACCAAAAAATTTAATAGAGGTTGAAACCGTTTTAATTGTTATTTTGATCTTAAAGGTTAATTGGCTTGTCATGTTGAAAAATACCAGAAAAGAGGATCGGGGAAAATCATTAATGTTAAAATAAGAGTAGAAAAGAGTGCGTTTAGCGATCCAGTAACCTGAAGAATAATATCCAGAAGAACAATAAACGAAGGAAGGAATTAATTAACAGCTGCTCTCGTCTGAAGCCAGTGAGATTATGGCATCCCCAATAGGGGTATGTTGTGAGGCTGATGGTAGTGGGAAGCGGAAGCAGATAAGGAAGGTGGGAAAGCACCTGACTATTCAGATGTGTTCACCAAACACGGCGAACGCCATTTCAAGCAACGTTTCAATTCTGAATAATGGTCTTACACCAGGGCGACACTGAGAATATCTTCCACTCTGGAACGTGTGGCAAATATACTAATACGTGATACAGACAATAAGTAGAAAAACAGCCATTTATAAAAAGCCAACGCTTAATACTTGAATCATTTACATATATAGACACGTTTGGTTAATAAATCCTCAAACCTAGGAATTTTTTTCATCATCATGTACGTCTTATGTATAAATAATTAATTTATGTATTTTTCACTGAAATCTCAACGTCCACTGAAAAATCTCATAAATAAATAAATGTAGCACAATGTGTATGTAAGGTTAAATAAACACTAATTGTATGATGTATCTACCAAAAAATGCGTAACGTATATTCAACGGTAGACACATTCGACCTATGGAAAGTAAAATGGAAAACGCATCTGTTCATTTTTATATTATTAGATCTTTGTAGGTAAGTATTGTAACCAAATATCGTCCATAATGGCGGATACTCTCGGTGTCGTCCTGGTACTGGCCCACTGTAATCCCATAATAATGTAATCCCACTAGGGAATGCAATCTCGACTCGAGATCGCAAATTCGAGATCTCGCGAGATTAGAAATTACAATCTCGCGAGATCTCGGAATTTTCGGAATCAAAATATGACGAGATCCCGTTCGAGATCGACGGGATTGGGCGGCAGTAGTCAGCAACGCTGCACACGTCCACGAGGCGCGAGTGGTGCGCTGACTGACTGACGGTCGGGCGGAAGTGTCGATCGAAAAAGAAAACTATCCCAACTATTTACGGATCCCAACGGATGACGAGCGGGACAGATATAATATAAAAATGTGTCGAGTGAGTGAGAAGTGAGAAGTGAGTGAGACTGTTATTCTATTGTTTTTCTACTTATTGTCTGTATCACGTATTAGTATATTTGCCACACGTTCCAGAGTGGAAGATATTCTCAGTGTCGCCCTGGTGTAAGACCATTATTCAGAATTGAAACGTTGCTTGAAATGGCGTTCGCCGTGTTTGGTGAACACATCTGAATAGTCAGGTGCTTTCCCACCTTCCTTATCTGCTTCCCCTTCCCACTACCATCAGCCTCACAACATACCCCTATTGGTGATGCCATAATCTCACTGGCTTCAGATGAGAGCAGCTGGGATTCTTGTGAGGTATTCATATAAAAATAAAATGAAATCTTCGTCCGTAGTAAGTTTTTTTAATAAATCTGTTTGAATTTCGATTTTGTTTTTGTTGAATGAATGAATGAATGATTGGCATTGGAAATTAATCCACTTCCCGACATCCGATCGAGCTGAAACTTGGCAGATAGACTGGTTGTCAATGACCATGCATTATATTATGGTGGCACTCACGAACATACACGCGCCCACACAAGCATTTTTATGAAATTGGCTACTAGTCAGCCCAAGAGATGGCCCTAAAATTGATAATGGAATAATTTTATTAAGAAACTTTGTTTTTATTACGGGTTGATTTTTAATATTAAAAAAAACTCATTAAATATTATTCAACAAAAAAGTCTGAGTGAGCAATTCACACACGGTAGAAATGAAATCTTCAGAAAACTAAAGTAGACAAGAGACTACGAAGTTCCGCACAAACAGGGGACCGATTATACTTATCATTCTCTCGCAAGTTAAATCCTATAGATATGTGTCTCTTTTTAGTGTTGCTATTTTTCGTTTCATCGAATTTTAAATCACAACGGTGATAAAGGAGCTTTCATTTCACAAATAATTTGAATGTGTTCTACTGTTTATTATCTTCCGTATCTTTACGAATAAACTACTTAACAAACTTACTTCTGGATTAAACTTTTTTTTTTAAACTTCGGTAACTACACCGTATTTTGTTTTTTTTTTTACTTTCAGTATCGCCCTAGTATAAGACCACCATTGAAAATTGAAACATTGTTTGAAATGGCTTTAGCCGTGTTTGGTGACCAGCTCTGAATAGTCAGTTACTTCCCCATCTTCCTCTTCCCTATCTGATTCCCTTCCCACTGCCTTCAGCCGCACAACATACCCCGATTGGGAATGCCATAGTCTCACTGGCTTCAGACGGGAGCAGCTGGGACTCGTGAGGTATTCACATATGTGATATTTTGACCGGTAAGTGGTTGAGTGGGCAACGCGTTTGGGTCCTACCCGGGCGTCCCGAGTTCGATTCCTCGGCTGGCTAAGTCCTCCATCACAACATAAGCAACATTTTCGGTTTTCTGTAATAGTAGTAGGAGATTTTCAAACATTTTTGGGTTATTCGTAACCCGGGAATGTTTGTCTTTCTTTTAAAAAAAATATGTTTTCAATTTGCACGAAATATTTTTGAATTAACTGTTTTTAACAGTATATAAAATAAAATAATTATAACGCATTTTACATGAAGTGGCACCAGTTTTTATTAAATCTTGTGTTATTCCGAAATTGATGAAATTTCGCACACTGTCTACATAAGATTTCAAAAACCATCCTCCCCTCCCTCTCCCCTCGACTTACAGCAGAATTTTGATTAATGAAATTTTGCACACTTGATGTTCAAAATAAATTGAATAAATCTTATCTTGAAACTATTCCTTCACGTGTAGTTTGTAGGTCATCTAAATTAGTTTCTCTAAAGATTTGTATTCAAAACAATTCCGTTGTTTTGTAAATCAGTGAAGCATAATTTTAACATCTTGCAATGCTGTCGTTAAATATGTGTTAGAAATTTATAATGCACCATTAATAATAATAATGTAGATAAACTTTTGTTCATAAATAGCTGTTTTCCACATTATGAACAAAATTAACTCATTTCATTCATTGACAATTTTATTGTAATCTATTTAGTTCTGTATTACTTAATTGCGTCGCGTCGGGACCACTAAAGAGTGTTTTGTAGGCGTGTCTATTTGCCCGCAGTGAATTCAATTTATCTTCACTTCTGGCGAAACTAATCACAAACAAAACAAACGAAACACCAAAACACAAATTATCAGAGTGATCGGAATCTACTCTCAGAATAGCCTTTGTGAAAGAGCACATTCAGAATAAAAATGGCTTTAGCCAAGTTTGGTGACCAGGTCTAGCCAGATACTTTCTAACCTTCTTCTTACCCATTTCCTACTCTTTCCCACTTTCTTCAGCCTGACAAGGTACCCTCCACGGGGTTGATTAAAATAATATATAATTATGCTTCTGGACATAAAAGTAGCAGTTGGCGGCCTCTGTTGTCGAGGGGTAAGGCTCTCGAATTGCAATTCGAAGATCGCGCATTCAAATCCCGGCGTGCGCAACAAAATTTTATTCGATTAATTTGTTTTTAATTAAATTTAATCATTTAAATAATATAAGGTATGGTGAAGGTCCCTGGTGATGGACCACAATTCAGAAATGAAGCTTTGCTTGAAATTGTTTTAGCCGTGTTTTTGACCAGATCTGAATAGCTACGTCTCCCCACCTTCCTCTTCCACATATCCTTCTCCTCACCACTACCTCCAGCCTCATAACATGCCCTTGAATGTATTTTGGGACTTTTGTGCGGTATTATAATAAATATTTATCAATATTTGTGGGTCTCAACAGCCTAAAAGTGTTTAAACTGACATCAGTTTCTTTTAAATATTACACTTCTAAAGATTTCCTCTTCAGTGCCTGATACCTTACCGTATACAAAAACAATTTTTAAAATAACATTATGTTTTATTACACTGTCGTATGTTTTGCAGACATTATGATCATTTGAATTAATTGTCCGACATTTGCAGCAAGTAACGAACAGTAACTAACGAGTTACGAGAAATCACGATTATCTCCGTGTAAAAATTAACTTTTTTCATACGACGCTGTCGAAGCGGGCTCGAACTGGCTTCGATTTTTTTTATTTTTTTTATTTGAGGTCGTTGCGTCGATACAGAAATAATATCGGAGATATTTTGGACAAGCAGTACACGGTTACTGGCATAAAAATGCACGGACAGATCGACCAGTTCGGTGATTTAATGTACGCTCCCCGTCGCGTCGTAAAGATGGTGTTACGGAGATTTTTGTTTGTACATTTTGGAGAGTCGAAAAAAAGACATAGGTACCAAAGACGTTGTTGTTATTACATCAGATTTTAATAAGCTTTATTGCTTTATATTCTACATCTCCTTGTAAAATTAATTTGTAAATTGTTTCATTTACTCATATCAATATTGTAAACGTAAAACAACTTGTGTCTTTTTGTGCCCTTTAGTACACAGTATATGAATAGCGGTTGAGAATTCTTGTATGAACTTTTGTTATATGTTTGCCCTGAGGAAGGAACGGTCGTTCCGAAACCGGTCGGCGTAAATAAAATATATATGTGGTTCTAACAAAGTTATATTGTTTCGTCTTCAAAATTCGCAAATTCACTTTGTGGCGTCATTATTAATTTAATGAAAACAAATAACTTTGTGTACACCACTATTTAATTAACAATATCAACATGTTTCGAAAACTATGTTTTCTTCGTCAGGATAATAAGTTAATAAAAAATAATAAAAGACAAACAAGTATAGACAAATTAGAACATAGACAAAATATTAGAAAGGAGAGGTGATTAATTACTTAAAATATCATTAGAAAAATATTATATAAAATAAAATATAAACATTATTTTAGGATGGGTAAAAAATTACATTAACAAAATAAAAAATCTATTAAAAGAAAATAGGAAGTCTAAATAACAAAATAAATTATTTTAGGATAGGTAAAAAATTACATTAACATAATAAAAAATCTATTAAAACAAAATAGGAGGTCTAAATAACAAAATAAATTATTATAAATATAAGTATTTATTCGAAAATAAATTAAAAACATGTTGATATTGTTAATTAAATGGTGGTGTACACAAAGTTATTTGTTTCATTAAAATTATATTGTTTCATTTAATTCTTGTTTACTTTATTGCACTAACTGATACGGACTCAAAAAAGTCGTTCAACCTAGTTTTGTATTACTGTCAGACATTATTATTTAAGCAGTGTTCGAAATAAAAACATTTTGTATTTGCATCTAAAAGTTTTTTACAAATGCTTTCAAATAATTTTAATATAATTCAAAAAGATTTTGTCAAATTTTTTATTAATTATTTTTATTTGAAGCGAAAAAAAGTGAGGCGAAAATAACGTTTAATTAGTGCGTTTGCGTAATAAAATAATTTTTGAAGTGAAAATTCTTTAGTACCGTTGTGATTTGAAACACGGTGAAATGGAAGCGAGCGACACTAAAAAGAGATAAACACATACATCTATAGGATTTAGCCTGCTGGAGAATGAGAATGAAACCTTACCGCATTGGCCGCTTTGATTATGAGCTCACGTTTCAAGGCTCCTTGTTTCATATTATTTGATTAATAAGGATCATATTATTAAGGACTCATAAGGATTACTTTTAAATTTATTATAGTTAAGCGCACTTGAAGTGAAATAACACAAAACTACGCTGTACAAATATTACATTAATATTATTATTTGTGCGATGCTTCGTAGCCTCCTCACTCTTATCTACTTTAGTTTTCTGAAGATTTCACTTCTATCGCGTGTGAATTGCACACTCTGCTTTAGTTTTGCTTATTACATAAAGTGGTATTTTTACAGTTTACACTAAAAAACAAACGGTAAGCGACAAAACAATTGTTCAAAAATCCTTCGATTTTCACAATTAAAATATAAGCTGGCTCCCAAACACGTCAATTAGTAATGATTGCTAGGATAACTTTCGGTAACTTCTCATCGTTCCCTAGCATGATTGCAGATCGCCAACGAATAAGTTAGTAACAGTTCACGACGACTGAGTGTTCTTAAAATATTCGATATGCTAAGGTACAACTGCTATTTGTATGTTAGCGATCTGCAATAGAGAACTCAAGTCCAATTTTTTTATTTTTTTTAATGAATAATGAATGACCTTCTAACTTAAATAACTGCATATTTATTTTTATTTTTATAGTTAGTTTTAATAGTTAAAATAAATGTCAAAGTTTTAATTTTTCAAGATCCCCCGAAAAGCACCGAATGTAGTGTGACGTCATCATGACCAACCGAAGTACGAATTTAGTACGCAACTGGAAACAGCTGATCGTCGCCCGCCATTTTGAATTTCAGCATTGGAGCGTTTTACTGTGCATTATGATCGTTTTTTGTACAGTTGGAGTTTTTGAATATTTTAAATAATATAGATAAACTAATAGAGATACTTTATTTTTGATACTGAATTATTTAGGCCTAAATATGTTTCAATAAAAACAAAAACTATTATATGTCCAAATCTCTATAAACCAATAACAAGGAATGTCGAACGGCTTGCGCCTTACATTCATTGATTTCTATACATCTTTGACCCAGGTGACGCGTTGCGGTGACGTCACGCCGCCAAAATCCAGCAATACCAACTTGACAGGGTGTTTTAATGACACGTTTTAAAATGGATTTTTTAATATTTTTTTAAGAACTCTACGTTAATTATTATTATGTAATAAAACTTATATATTCAGAATCAGCGTATATTGGTCTATATGAACATATTTTTTTAAAGCCATAATATTTTTCACTGGAGTTCCTTATTGTCCAAGAGAACGATGAGAATATACCGACAGTTATCCTATCAATCCTTATCGATCGATCTTGCTCGGACTTGAGCGTCTTCACCTACTTTCAAAACCACTATTAAAAAAACAATCAGTAAGCGACAAAACAATCGTTAAGAAATTCTTTGATTTTTGCAGTTAAAAAATTGAATTATTATCCCTCTATTATATTATAATCTGAAAAAGTCTTTCATCTGCTTTCAAAACCACTATTTTATTTTGGAATTCCTACGTTCAAAAACAGCGAATCTTTTTTAAAATGAATACCAACCGGGAGTGTTTCAAAATAAATCAAAATCTGACAAGTATTTTTTGTATTTCTTGGGCATTAACTATGTAACAATTTTTAGTCATTTTGTTTTGAAGAGTTTTAATTTTCCGTGTATATTAATTACTTTATAGAAGTTACTTTTTAAAGTAACAAATTTACGTTGAACATTAAAACTCTTCAAAACAAAATGTGTTTTAAAGGAACTTGACGACAAAATCTCAAAAGACACGAGGGGCTAATATTGCTGGGCTGATTATGTATTGCACCCTACATAGCGATCAAATCTAATCAAAATTAGATTTACCAAGGATGAGTAATTTCACGAATGTAGGTATATCATCAAAATTCAAAGTTAATTTTCAATTCTATTAATTAATTAATACAAAATTCTGTGAAACAACCCATCCTAAGCATTTGATTAACTTTTTTATTTTAGTCAAATATTGCACGTTAGTCCCTACTGCCTGAAAAATCTCCAGGGTATGTTTTAAGGCTGAATAAAATAGAAACGAGAAGAGGAAGAAGAAAGAGAAGACGAGGATTGAGAAATGCCAAATTTAAATCGAAAGAAATTTAAGTCAAATATAGTACTAGTCCCACATGCCTCAACTAATTTTGTTGTGAGGTTGATATGAGTGGGGAAGGGAAACAGATGGGAAAGAGAAAGGTTTAGGAAGAACCTTCCTATTCAAATCTTGTCATCAAATAGTCATTTGAACAAACGTTTCTATTCTAAACGGTAGTCTCTCACCAGGGCGATACTGAGAGCATCTACAAAGTTCAATAATAATTTAGTATGAGTTAAATCATATTTCTTTTAAAAAGTTGTTTTACAAAAGGTCTTTTTTGTGCTAGCAATATTTTATTTTATTTTACTTTTCAATCCAGCAGGACCAGGAGGAAAGAGCTGCCTGAGATACACATACAATAATTACATAAAAAATTTAAATAGCATAATACGTCCTCGTGATTTCACATTATAATATAGGCAATACCCATACATTATAGAAATACGTTGAATAAATTTGCCTTTCCTGAGCAATGTGCTCCAATGCCGAATACGCCAATAACAATTGCGAATGTTACCTCGTACGTCGCAAAAATATTTTTTGTTACTAATTAGCAAATCATACGTTCATTTTTTTAACCAACACTTAAAATAATAATTTCGAAACACCGGGTGTTATTAATTGAATACCTACACTATTGATTAGCATAACACTTTATGAAATCGATATGGGATCGATAAGTTTACTAACTTTATTTAAGTTGGTTCAAGAATTCATTCGATGATGTCATCATTCAAGATATTGCAAGATTTGTGTATCTTTTTTTATTTCTGGCCTAAGATTTAAGTATCTAATTTATTCATCTTTTTCAATTGATGAATATTTCAATTCTACTGACTGTTTAAACGAGTAAAAAAGTTCCAAGTTTAAACGAGTAAAAAAGTTGCAAAGATGAGTGACGTTATTTGTTAGCCTCTGGGATGCTTTCAAATGTAAATAAGCGAATCTTAACATTCGTTTCTAAGAACATTCTGCTCCGAAAACATACTGCCAAAATTATTTTGCCAGACAAGGCAACGAATAGAAGTTTGGTTTTGCAAAAAGTTTTCGTTTTAAAAAAATATCATAATATTCAATATGAAAGACGTATTACAGTCCAAAATATATTTATTTAAATTACAATGCCAAAAAATGAATAAATAGTAAAAAAAATATATTATAATTTTTTAAAGAAAGACAAACATTTCCGGAATACGAATGACCTGAAAATACTTTAAAATCTCCTACTACCACTACGGTAATCGGAAAATGTTGCTTATGTCGTGATGGAGGACTAAACCGGTCGAGGAATCGAAGAAAGGACCCCTGGATGGGACCCAAACGCGATGCCAACTCAGTCACTGTCGGCTCAAAAAACTGGGTTGTTTCAAAAAATTTTAACAATTCATAAAAAATTTAAGTTAATTTCATGTTCTGTGAAAGTTCTATTCAAGTTCTATTTAAGCAACTGGCAAGTGATATAATTACACAGAACGTCGAAATTGAATTAAAAATAAATGATGAATTGTTCCAATTTTTCGCCACAACCCTTCCTAAAACTGTCACGAATTTACATTTTTTTCTGTCTTGAATATCAGGGTTATTGTGATTATTTTCAGCATTATTTCCATTATGCACTATTGAGTTTTTAAATATTATTTTAAAAATCACAAAGTAAGTGTTTCGTATTTTTGACTTGTTTAATTTTAAAAATGCTGAAATTAAGACGTAGCCGGTAAAACTAGAAACCTTATATGTACCTTCATCTAAATTTAATTTTTTTTTCCTGCTGTGAATCGATGTTATTGGAGGAAATAACAACATAAAGGAATTGTATTCGTGGGTAGCATGATAATTAACATGAAAACAATGTGAGGGGGGTTCAAAAATGTAATTTGTTTGTGTGCGAGGATTTGTTTGACGTTCGTATTCCGGCTATTGAGAAAAGAGTAGACAGTTGACAATTATTATTTCTAATTCACATAGACAATATACTTTTCGCGTATTTCGTATTTCGAATTCTAATAAAGCCATCCTAGTGATGGAGGGTAGAAATAATAAAACATAAATAAAAGGCGAGAGTACGTTATCCACAACATTATTAAAAAAATATTTTAGCAAGAACCAAAAATCTCTTGTCTTTGCTTTCAAGTAATGTTATTCGTGTTTCACCGTGATATAAAAACTGAAGATAACTTTGGAGTTATAAGGACGATGTCGTAATACAATTTTATAAAATCATCCACAGCTTAACCAATATTTAAGTGAACAATATGCAGCTGAAAATATCTGTCGCTGCTTCGTGAATGCAAATATTTCAAACGAAGAAGGCGTGAAAATTGTCAAATATGCTACTGCATTGTTCAGAATCGTTTCAACCGAGACGAGGCGTGTGATTTAGAACAAATGAATAAACAAGCTACCTGGCAAACATTGAGTTGAAAACAAGAGTTTTATGATTTTTTCCAAACCAATATTGGCAAACACGCATATTTCCTGAAGTACTATTTTATTTTTAGTAACTGGCCTAGTAAAATATTTATATTTATTGCATTCAGTGTTTATTGTTATCACGAAGTTTTATATAGAAATTATATAAAATTGATAACATATTGGGGAGAGCCACTTAATACGCTGGGCACACTAACGTTTTTCTTAAGAACCTACGTAATAATCGTCAAAATGTTTGAAATTAAACAATAAAATATGACATTGAAGAAGAAGATAACACTTATAATCTAAATGAAAATATGAAAGAAAACAAGACACAGAAAAACAGAAAAAAACAATGGTCGCAACTGGGACTCGAACCCAGACCTCTATATGAGATTGACAAATATGACGGTTTGACAGAAGGTGGCAATAGCGAAATTGGAAAACGCGCCGTCCCGGTTAGACGAGAGATCTGGGTTCGAGTCCCAGTTGCGACCATTGTTTTTTTTTTTCTGTTTTTCTGTGTCTTGTTTTCTTTCATATTTTCATTTAGATTATAAGTGTTATCTTCTTCTTCAATGATATATTACGTTGATGGGAATAACCTTCAAAAGTTATAAAAAGAGAGTTTTTCTCATAAAAAATTGAATAAAATATGACTTTCGAAAATCGCAAATTCGCTTTATTTGTTTAAATGAATTTCGTTTTATTTAAATGAATTTCCTTTTATCCTGACGAAGAAACCGTAGGTTTCGAAACATGTTGATAATTTTTAATAATAAATAGTGTATACAAAGTGATTTGCTTTTATTTCATTTAAATAAAATATTAATTTATTTAATTAAATGAAGACATTATGAGCGAAACTCAATCGAAAATCTGGAAACAGAAAAATCAGAAAAAGATATTGGCACCTCTGGGACTCGAACCCAGGACCCAGGACCCAGGTCCTGGGTTCGAGTCCCAGAGGTGCCAATATCTTTTTCTGATTTTTCTGTTTCCAGATTTTCGATTGAGTTTCGCTCATAATGTCTTCATTTAATTAAATATTACAGTTTGAGGTTTTACTTATAAAGTTAAAATAATAAATAATAATATTAATTTATTGTTCAACAGCCGAGAGCATAGGGCGCCCTTTTGGCTGGGGATCGACGAATCTGTTGCTGATTTCGTCGTTATATTTTATTTAAAAATCTGGAGTTTGATTGTTGACGATGAGAATGCAAATTTATCATCAAAACCGAGACTTTTACTATCTTTAGTCTTGGGGTCGATATCCACAAGGCCATTCTAAAATTATCAACGGGAATATTTGTGGTACTCAAGCTGAGGTGATTTGCGACTGACCTACAATCCACGCATCAAGTCATAGATTAAATTTGGGTAACATTATTTTTTTTTAAATAATATTTAAATATATATTTTCAATATGTAACGCTCCTTTCATTCTGTTCACAAAAAAACATTATTTACAACTAAGATGAAAAATTTTGCATTGGAGAATTTTTGCTAACCTCGACTGACAACGTTTACAGACAACGTTACAGACAACGTTTATTTTATTTTAATTTTAATTATAACTTATTCCACGGTAAAATTTTGGTAATTATACAAAATTAACAACTTAACAGTATAATGTAAAGATAAAAGCGAAATAGGATTGAATTGATATATAAAAGGAAGTATGGAAAAAACTTGTTTCTTTAAATCTTGTATAATAACTCTTTCCTTGTTTCACAATGAAAGTATATTTAAGTCGGAAAGCAATTCAAGCACTTATACCACTGCATCTTAATTAAAAGTATAACTATTTTATTTTCACATCACTAGTTATTGAAACCAGTAACTCAGACTGAGTTGGATCTTTTAGATATTACCTTTTCTGGCTTAATAACGAATTCAAAAAATCTTCCCTTTGTATTTCCAGCAACATTCTGCATTGAAAGGTTTCGTCTTAAGAAGGGGAAACGCTATGCAAGGAACTCTCTATTACATACAACTGTTCATTCCAATCAATTAACCGTTATCTTGTTCAATCGTAAAATGTGAATCAATTAGTTTTTCATAATTGTTTCATTTGGCCAGAAAATGACAAATGAATTTGCGGCAGTGTACAGAGCTGTTCGCAAAGCAAACACAGCCGTCAGTAACCGAATAAAACAACTCAACATTTACCAGCATTTAACCGACAATGCCTTCAGTGGTTATTCAGCCCAAATGTAAAGCATGCCGCGGAGATGTAAAATATTTGTACATAAAATCAACAAGTTTGCATTTTACATGGCAGTCTTTTTCATCCGAGGTGCTAATGAGGATTTACTTTATAAATATGTTCGTTTTTTTATTTGCCACTGTGGTTAGCGGGTTCTTTTTATAACTTTTATTGTACATATTGGAGGCGCTTCATGTTATTTGCCACTGTGGTTAGCGGGTTCTTTTTATAACTTTTATTGTACATATTGGAGGCGCTTCATGTTATTTGCCACTGTGGTTAGCGGGTTCTTTTTATAACTTTTATTGTACATATTGGAGGCGCTTCATGTTATTTGCCACTGTGGTTAGCGGGTTCTTTTTATAACTTTTATTGTACATATTGGATGCGCTTCATGTTATTTTTGGAATTATTATCACGCCTGAATTTTTTGTGTTTATGAATTATAAATTTATTTATTTATTTATTTATTTAAGGAACATTAAGAGTCTTAGGAATACAATAAACATAAGAGGATGATAAAAAAACAGACCAATTATTAATGTTCACAGATAGGTATTTAGAAACAAGACTAACTGAATACAAACTAGAATATTTAAAAAAAATAATAAGAGTACAAATGTGAATTCAACAAATGGTAAACTAATACACAACATTAAAATAAGTGTGATTATAACTGAAATAGACTGCAAAATAGGGATTTGGGTTGGGAAGGGTAAGGGGAGGAGAGGGATAAGGGAAAGTTGCCAAGTAATATAAAAATATTAGATACAATTAATTCATGTGTTATTCGCACCTAAAATGTTATACAGTGAAGTTCTGTAGCGACAGTAACTAGCAGTAAATACGTCAGCACGTGTGTCTATATTTGCAAATTTGTTGTTATGGTAGTTACATGTCCTTTGTATAAATTCATTTTGATTGGAATTGGTGTTGCATCTATCAATATAAATGCATTGATAATAATAATGTTATATTAAAAAATCTGTTTCTGGAAAAATTAGAAAATATACAGATTTAGGAAATGAGATTAAAAGAATTTGGCGTTCTCAGACTATAAAAATATTATCATTTGTTATTTCGGCTACTGGCATTATACCTAGCTCTCTCATTCAAAATTTAAGCTTATTAGATTTGTAAAAGAATCTATATATAAAAATGCAAAAATCAATCATACTAATTGCATGTAGGATTACGAAAGATTTTTTAAATATTTATATTGAGGCATCAGTAGGATTTATCGGTCCAGTTAGGAGTTCTATCGAGCCGAACCCTCTGATATAAAAATATCTGTAGTCACTGAATTATTTTCTCATTTGGTCTCTGGTAGGTTGACACGTTGTACTTGTATTGTTTGAATTTATTATACTTATGTAGTGCAATTGCGTAGCGTGGATTGACTAGATGATCATTTGTGGAAAAGTGTGTGGAAGGGTTAAGTTTTTCCTGTGGGAACGATTTAACCCAGACATTAAGTCAAAAGAACATTTAACTAGCGCCAACTCGTGAAATACAATAACGGGATATTTTTAAAAATAATTGCATGTTAACCAAAAAGCGCAGTCCTTTGAAAAATCACAAAATCAGACATAACCCCAAGATTAACTGTTAAAAAAATTACATTTCTAACATAGAATTAAAATACTTATCTGGTAAAATATATGCCAGATATTGTAAGTTCTTTATTGCTTGTCTGAATTGTCATCAAATCAGTTCTAATTTTGAAAATGAAAATATTTATTTTTAAAAAAAATTTTTTTTGTAAGAGTATTATATTTTCGGTGGGTACTTTATCACTTATACCTATCTAAGCTTTATTGAGTTACAATCACTTACAGACAGACATACACAATTGAAATTAGTGTGTGTTATGACGATTGAAAAGATAGTAATGAAAATCATTTTCGAATTTTACACATTATTAAATAATTTGTATAACGTTTTAAAAATATAATGAAGTGAGTCATTTTAAGTATAAACAAACTGTTAAAAACAAGATAAATAAAACATTGCTCATTCAATTTTGCAAGGTGAAATTTCGTATATGTAGAGATATTTGATTTCAGCACACTGACACTTTTTATACATCTGTGTATACATTCAAAAATCAAAAAAGGCCCCATCTTTGGATTCCAACGGCGTATTGTGCTGTGCCTACCCAAGAAAAACAAACAAGAAATTGAAAAAAATATATCAGACTGTGCAATCCGTATGCGGTAGAAGTGAAACCTTCAGAAAACTAAAGTAGACAAGAGTGGCGAGAGACTACAAAGTACTTTTTTTATCAGTGTGAAGGATGATTTTTTCCAATATCGTCTTTTCCTTTTACATTTGGTCATCTTATTAGTATTTCTGTTTCTCTCTTCAGAGTCGCTAGATTTCGCTTTATTTTGGGTTTTATTTTGCGTGTTCATTTTGGAATGGTTTGAAGATTGAATATTGATTTTGCAAAAACAAAAATATTATAATTTTTTTTTAATTCATGGGATTCTATCCATGGTCCTCTGAATATCTCCAAAGGTTCGTCAGGCACTTTATACCACCACACTAAAGTAGACTTGCGTGGGACTGTGGATTTGTCGTATTATATTGGAACCGAGTAACCGTAAAAATATATATATTCTTTCGCTGTAGATGTATGTGTCTGTCTCTTTTTAGTGTCGCTCGTTACCGTTACATCGAGTTTCAAATCACAACGGTGCTAAAGAAGTTTTCACTTCAAAAATAGAACTTTTTTTAAGGCGACAAGTTTCTGATCAAAAAGTCGGTTGTACGATAATTGATTTAGTTGGCCACAACAATCAGCGGAAATGGAGAATAAAATGGTCATTTTCAAATATTTTATGCGAAATTCATATCCGAACTACAGACAGCCTATTTTGGGTCATAGAGCAATGCACGCCACTGTTGTTAATATACTTGCCGAAATCAGATTCTACCTAAAAATATTAATGTTCTAGAGTTTTTACTTTACAGCAAAACAATTAATATTTCAATATTTTGGGACGTATACACTAAATGAATAACACAACCTATTTAGAGAATTTATGTTACATCGTGTAAATTCGGTATGGTAAGTGATTAAATATTTATAATTGTGTAATCATTCAAATTGAACGCGTGTTCTACACTATGTTTCTTGTTTATAAAGAAAAATAATGTTTAATGAGAATTACCAAATTTAGCACTTGTGGAAGCCACATGTGTCTGAATAAATACTAAAAATCTGGCTTTAACCACATGAATCCCCCTAAAGAAAAGTTAACCCCTCAGGCTAATTTGTTCACTTTTCGGAACAACTCGTATTTGTCTCATAGAAATCGTTGTATCCCTTACTACCATGGCGAGAAATGTGATTTCAACAGTGTTAGAAATATAAAATATCACGCTTTATATTCAAATCTAAATGTTAACTACAAAATAATTAAAATGTTTACCTTTATGAAACCAAAGTTTTCGACTGCAATTTGAAAATTTTTTGATACTTTTGGAATTTTTTATTAATAATTTTTACAAAAATGACGTGTGAGTGACACAAATGTGAGATGACAATAACATTGATCATTCGATTCATTTACCTAAAAATATGTGTGTTTTTTTTCCGTTAACAGTAATTTTAAGTAGAAAAAACGAAAGGTAAGTCTTTTTATAAGTGAAAACTTCTCTAGCACCGTTGTGATTTGAAACTCGATGAAACGGAAACGAGAGACACTAAAAAGAGACAAACGCATACATCTACAGGATTTAGCCCGCCAGAGAATGAGGTAGACTAATCGGTCTCCTTTTTGTGCGATGCTTCGTAGCCTATCGGCCTTCTCTTTATGCGGTGCTTCGTAGCGTAATTTATAAACTTGGTAACAATACTATTGGTAACGATACTCTGCATTCGACATTCTCTCGAAATTTAGTTGTCTAAATGTTTTACTTCTACCGCCTGTGAACCGCACACTTGTAAATAAATTTTGTGTTTTCATTAAAATTTGTATATTTCAAAAATTGTAAGTTTATTTTCAATTATAAAATTTGAAAGCCATTTTTCAACTTTTCAAAAACCTAATTTAGCTATCGGTTACGCACATAAATATTCCATTTAATTGGATTTAATTGTAAAGCGGAAATATTTTTAACTTCTGACAAAATAGGCTAAATTCTAAGGGCTCTAATATTATAACATTTAATGATAAGGAAACCTAAAAATTGGTTGTCTGTAAAGTCGGTTTACGGACGATAATTTTACGTGACAACATCATATAATAACGGTGGAGTGGAAGAGAGATAGATGCGTCACAAGCCGAACGCTTGTTCCGCGCTCTCGCTTGCACGTTCTGCTCAGGCGGAACGTGACAATGAGTCATGAATTTTCGTGAGTGCAGCCGGCGTTCATCGATTTATAAGACGTTATCACGTCAAAAATAACTATTCTTAAAATTTTCATCACATTAGGGTTAAATCCCTTGCCGTGAATTTTCACAAAAACGGCACTATAAAAATCATCCAAATATTATTATTATCATTAAATGCACCCGATTGGTTAATAGAACGTGATTTTAGCGTCTAGCTTGTATGAAACGAAACACACTGCGCCGTTTTCTAAAACTTATAATAACAATTTTTTTTAGTGAAAGATAAAATGCTATATAAAATGTAAAGTTTTATTAAATTAATTACATTATAGGTTTTCTGCTTCCTTGTTAGTTGACTGACTATCTCGAAAAGAGATCGTATATAAAATGGAAATGAAATAGCAATAAAGAGTCGACCCACGGCGAGTATCGCTCCCGGTCAGTTGCGAAATAAGTGAAGCCTTTTCATTTGGACATCTGCGTTAGGTAAATAAGCCTGAACATAATTTAATGATGGGAAACAAACGCGATATCCGACAACAATAGTGTTTATAGGCCACGTGCAATTAAGGTAATTCACAATAACAGACAGGGTTACTCGTTATAACATAGGATAATCTTGGCAATTATTTAAATATATGTAGGTACATTGTTATGGTTAATTGTATATAATTCTACGTGAATCAGTGTATTTGCGATTATAAATATAAGATGATGATGAGGCACATGCATAGAATTTCCGGAAAAAAATCATGAAATAATCGAACTACCTTACCGCGAAGATTAACATTATTATTTGTTCCGTAGCTTTGTGTTTTTCTCGTAATAGGTGCATATTTGAATGGAAGAATTATGTATTTTACTTTTGATTTGCCAGACTCATTAGAACCGATATTGGGATTTCGAATATTCTACTAGTGAGGTAGTACTAATGAGGGAGAGATCATCCCTCTCATTAATATAACATTACATTAGAGGCAAAATATTGAAGCGTTGCGATCGTAGAGAAGCTTGTGAATATTGCCTACGTTGGCGTGATTATAATGCCGCCGTGATTGTTAAAATTCAAAAATATATACGCACTAGCTTTTACCCGCGGCTTCGCTCGCATGGTATTAGGGGCAAATTACCGTAGCGCTTGCACTTATCAATTATCCAACCCTTCCCATCCCTTCTCCACCCCCCCCCCTTCCGCATTTTATATGTTCATTCCCGGTACATTCAGTTTTTAAACTCGCGTGCCACCTAAATTTCATAATGCCAGAGCTCACCAGTAGCAAAAAAAGAATTATACAATTTAGTGCAGCCGTTCGGAAGTTACGTACAAACATTTTGGAGGTTCATTTTTATTTATATAGATAGATAGATATTAGGTAACTACGATTTACACAAATAGACAGATTTTTACAAATATCAACATCATTTCCATGACAACGATTTGTTTTTTGACGTTAACAATAAATCGCTTTTGTTAGCGACAGAAAACGTTTATTAAATATAATATATTAATATTTATAATTTCATAACGCCAAAGCTTACCATTATAAACAGCATATATTACTCGCATATAATGTAGCTATCTATTGGTGAAGGAATTTTTAAATTTGTTTATAGGTTTATGCGTGAAAGCGTAACAAACAAACACACGCAGTTTCGCATTTATAATATTAGTGTAGATGACCGCGACATTTTTTAACGGTCAATAGTATTACTTCGGTTGATTTTTGGGAGGTTAGATCCTGGAGCCTTTCTCGTCTTCTTGATTTTCGGAAAGCCTTGCAGTGATCGTAACGCATACACGTTCAGTATGTTGTATTTTCATGCCATTTATTGCCTGTTGGATGTACGTGTACACGTTTCGTTATGGTTCAGCGTCTTTGAAAACCCGTTGGTCGTATTTAACACAAAACAGAGCTCGATTAGTGAGATTTTAATCGCTGAATTATGCCTTTCACTTGTTTTTTTCCAACTGCACCCAATCCTTGAAATGTTATGATTGTGATACCGCTAGTGCAATAGGCGGTCATCCAGGCGAGATGAAATCGGCCGCTGAAGAGTGTGGAATATGGTGCTCACGAAAGTGTAATTGTATAACCTACGAATGTTAGACCCATCCAGCAAGATTGCCTAATTGTTCTCAAGTTATTACGCCAAACTTGAGCAGGCATTTCAGGAGAGCAATGAGCAATATTGATTAGATTGCACCTACATATTCATCAAATATTGCTGAAACCATTTACCACTTGTTACAATATTTATAATATATTCAGTTAGTGCCAACGTTTCGATAGCCGATTATAATATTGATTCAATTTGACCATTGTTGACTCGGAGAAGGCAGTTTGACATCTGATTGGACATTTTGGTAGATAGATGATTGACGTTTTCCTTGAATGATGATCGACGATAAAAAGTAGATTTTCACGAATGCTGCTTTCTCTCTGCGGAAAGCCTGTAGTGTCTACGGCCTGCCCCTCCGCGGCGCGTCGTATTGAACGAGATGTATTGAGGTAAAGGCCACAGGCTCTTCGGGCTCTCAACCTTTGACGATAATGCGAGCGGACTGAAGATAGCAGGTCGCGAATGCCCGGACCGTTCGCCAAATCGCCGAACTCGCCGCCACTTTGTCCGACACTCAAGCTCTCTACCTTCTCATATTAAACCAGTCGAGATTTAAGTTTTACAGTCAATCTTTTCGTTTTACTACCCACGAGACGTAGAAGTATTCGGCCGTATTTTTTGCTTCTTTTCAGGTCGGATCGGAACAAAATTATTTGATTGAATTATTTTACGAGAGTTATCTCAACATTATCGAAGTGGAAGAAATGCAAGACATTTACTGTGCAGTTTTTGCTTCAATCCATTCATCTGACATTTTATCAAGTGGTTTATATGGATCATTATAAATATATTTTGAGAAAAGCGTGGGATGGGCGTGTTGAGTATTGTGGATTTTTTTGCCAGTCGGAAGTTCAGTGAGGCATGCCGATCTTAAGGCATTGATTACGATTAAAAATATTAATAATGTTTTTTCTTTCAGAAGAACTCTACACAAACATTTGGTAATGAAGACGACATTCGGCAATTCATTTAAAAGAGAAGGACGCATGTTTAATTTGAAATGCTTACTAAGATCGTTAATTATACAGCGGGACCATAATATACGAGATGCGAATCATTAGAATCTGGCCTCTGCGCGGGCCGAGGTCCGGGGTTCGACGATCGGCGCCGGAGGTCACGGGTACTGGACCATCCTCCGGCGCGAGTGCCCGTGATGAAAGTGCCCAGCAAAGCAATGGCGTCAACAGTCCTCTGCATTAATATGACGGCCGCAAAGAGAACATCGAAACACGGTGACAGGCAGCACCTACACTTGCGCACGTCAACCGCGGACCATCGACATCCGAGTGCATGCTATCGTATTATCAATCGCGTCCGGATTACAAGAAGGCTGCAACAATCGTTGATCCGAAAACTTGTTCGGAATTATATTTTTTAATCTTGATTGGGAGCCTACCGTAAAACATATTAACAATCCGATAAATTGCGAATCAGAATATTACGCAACGGCTTAATTAGGATTCACCTGTTATTTATTGTGTGATATTTACCATTTACACATTTATCAAATGGCGCCATTCAAGTATGCAAAAAAATATCCGTTCATTTCAGAGGCCGCGGCGCGCTGCGCGACTCTTACTTTTTGGTCACGTCTTGAGCATGTCAATGTCATGTTGTCCCAAACATATGAATGAGAGAAAATGCCCCATAAATCGGAAACAACTATACTATTAGCGGAAGCAACTACATGATTACTTTGTTCCACTTTTGAGCTCTTCGAAAGGGAAATTGACCAACGGCCATCAATTATTGCAAGCATTTATATTTAAAAAGAAACGTGGATAAATTATAATTTTATATGAAAGCTTGTGTAATATTATATAATAATAAATATAAGTCTCCCTATTTTACGTTCGGTGTAAACATACTGTTGCCACTATTTACAATTGATAAGATGCCGTGAAGTGGAACGGCAGAACAAAAAATATGATCAGCACAAATTAGATCAACGGTTATTTGAATCTTCGATAAAACAACGCCGTGTCTTTTTAGAAAGTACAATTCAAGTATTGGCAAATATGAAATACATGTTTTAAAAATCAGGTAAAAATTGGCTCTGACAGACGTAAAACAATAAAATAAATTAAAAGTATTTGTTTTATGTAATTTGGCATCACCCTGTCAATCTTAACAGACAAATAATACGAACACGAGAATTTATTTAACGTTCTGCAAATTAGTTGGTTTTGCCATTTTAATTTCTTATTTATTTAAGTATTTGAAAAAACAACTGTTATAACTTTAGTTTGTATGGGTAGATTAGGATGGGTTGTTTCGCAGAATTTGAACAATTCAACAAATTTACAAGACAATTTAAAAATTTTGTGAAAGACCTATTCAAGTTCTGTTGTTGTTTCAGTTTTGTGAAACAATTGACCAATGATGACATATTAACAAAACTTTAACCGAACCCTCAAGGAACTCGAAAATTTCCTTTGTAATTTGAAGAACTGTTCAAATTCTGTGAAATAACCTGTCCTAAGCTTATAATGAATGAGATTTTTAACTTTTTGAGACGTAATATAATATTAATTTTTTTATAAGAAAAACTCTCTTTTTATAACATTTGAAGGTTATTCCCATCTATATAATATATCATTGAAGGAAAATATAACAATAATAATCTAAACGTAAATATGAAAGAGAACAAGACACAGAAAAATAGAAAAAGACAATGGTCGCAACTGGGACTCGAACCCAGACCTCTCGTCTAACCGAGATGTGCGCTTTAACCAATTACGCTATTGCCACCTTCCGTCAAACCGTCATATTTGTCAATCTCTTATTTCAAATTTTAGAAAAAAATATTATCTTCAACTATTTTTTTTTCTCCACATTATGGGCAACTACCCGTTTTGTTGGAAATAGTCATTCTAAGAATTGGTTTGTAACTTGGATAGCGTCTCAGATTAATAAATCCGAATTTATTCATATGGAACTATTGACTTTATAAAAATCTAAATGAATATTCATTTTTTATAAGAAAAACTCTAAAACTATAAAAAGAGTAGTTGCCCGTAATATGGAAAAAAAGAATTAGTTGAAGACAATATTGTTCATTCTAAAATTTGAAATAAGAGATTAACAAATATGACAGGAGGTGGCAATAGCGAAATTTGTTAACGCGCACGTTCCGGTTAGATGAGAGGTCTGGGTTCGAATCCCAGTTGCGACCATTGTCTTTTTCTATTTTTCTGCGTCTTGTTCTCCTTCATATTTTCAGATTATTATTGTTATCTTCTTCTTCAACGATGTAATAAAATATATTATTGAAGACAATATTAACGACTCTCAAACAAAAAGTTAAGCAGAAAGGACAGAAAAAGCTTCATTCGCATCTATAAAAAAACCCAGGTCCTCTTCCTTGCCATGAAAGTATCCTGACCACTGAACTTAATCGACAATATCAACTTATGCGTAAAACAATGGAGACAATCTTGGTAGCTCTCAATCGCAGTATGATACTGTTAAAAACGATATAAGTTGACATGGTCGAATTAGCTCAGTGATCAGATAATTTCCCCGGTTAGGAGGAGATCCTGGGTTCAATCACTAGGTGCGATTGATTTCCTTTTTTTCTGTTTCTATTTTTTATTGTTTTCAAAGATTAAATTTTGTAATTTGAGGTTTTAATTATTAAACTATTCCAAAATGAAAAAAAAAAGTTTAAAAAATGGTGTAAATAGTAAAATAATGTCTAATTTAAGATCTCAATTCATTAGCTTCGTCCAGACACTCCACACAACGCCCCTGAGAAGTTCCCAAATAGAAAATAAATAGTTATGCAGTAAAATGGACAAAATAAAGTGCATGATTATATATAATAATATAATAAATTGCGATTTAGTAAATGCATTCGGGCCTTGCCGTTAATTTTAACGTTAGTATTTATTAACGTATTTGCTAGTTGGGAACTGTGAAGTGTACGGGCGAAGCTATAATTGATATTATTTTTTTAATAAAATAATGAATTACAATTTTTGAATTTTTCATGCCACCACCACCACACTACTTACCACCAACTTATTTCAAAGCGGTATTAATTTTAAGTAACGTTAATCATGGTGTACATACTTTTAACGTAATTGACGGTGATGCATTGACGCAGAATTAAGTGTCCTTAGCGAGTGTTCGCTGCAGCAGAGTGTGAGGATCGGCTCCCTCGGGGCCTGGTCTGGTGGGTCGAGGCTCGAACCGAAGCTCCACTTTAGGGCCCTGCGACCGTCAATTCTAAATTTTATTTCCCATCGAGATAAATCAACGCAATGCCGTAGCATAGGCCAACGAAAATCCTTAACACAAGTCGCAATTCGCAACCCTCACTGATCTGGCCGCATATATTAGGACAACACAATTCCTTAGTATTTATAAAATCATTTCTCATACACCGTGTTGCGAGGTCGTTAACTTGTAAATGAAACTTCAGAAGGAGATTATTTACTAATAAGTATTACAGAAAAAAAAACCTAGATGGGTCGTTCTTCTTTTTAACCTACATAAAGTTGTCTCCACCGGATAGTGGAGAAAAAAAATCAACAGAATTACCAATATTATTATTTTATAATTACTTTACAATCTATTGTACTAACGACTGTATGCGTTTAAAAAATATGTGTTTATATTTTTGTAGTAAAAATTACGTTACAGAGTTGTAACTCCTCGTGACAGAAGTGTATTTCATACAAATCAAAGTTTTCTTCTGCCACCTCGACTTGCGTATGTTCTATAATGTTACATAAAATGATATGACGATATAAAATATAAAACCATTTTAAAACTCCAAAAGATATAACTTACCAAGTGAGTATTTTTTTTTATTTTTAATGATGTTTAATAAAATATTTTCGAAAATCTCAAAAACTTGTCTCCTACAACTTTTATGTCGTACGTTAATTCTGTCACGTGGGTTATCATTCGAAATAGGTATACACGCAGCTCGTGTTTGTCACCCCCGATGGACGTTTTAAGGCTCCTTCCTCATTTGCTACAATTTCCCCTCTGAGATCCAGAGAGAATTCATTTATAGTAAAAACAAAATGTGACAGTGGTGGAAATGTGACAGAGTGGTGGAAATGTGACAGAGTGGCAAAAGTTATGTAGGTTAAAAAAAGGAACAATCCAGATAAGTTTTTAAGTGATCTTAGCTTTACATACTCATTAGGTTTGTGTCGGTTAAGCAGATATCGCACTTACCGAGCCACTTGTATAGTAGGCCGTGTAATGTTTTTTAAGGATCGGTTATACTTGATTTACAAAGAAATTTATCAAAACTTTCATGAATAATCGACCAACCCTGAAGCTTCACGATACCACCTTGAAACACGGTGAATCCGCAAGATTATAACATCATATATTATGACAACAACATATTTTAGCAGCAAAATTATAACATCTTAGGACAACACTGTTACCTTAGGTCACCGTCTATTCGCCAGTGGGGACGGTTTGAACAGCGGGTCTCGGTCCGAGCATTGCGCGCGCCTTCAAGCAGCGACGCCCGCCGCGGACATCGACCAATAAGGGTCAACTTCTCCTTGTGAATTGTGGACTTAAACAATTATTTTGGAAAAAATCGACCCGCAAAAACGATTGGCCCGGCGTGGCGGAGCCAATCGGACATACGCACAATAATAATGCAAATCAAAAAAGCAAATACGCAATGTATATTTCAGTGTGTATAATGGTTTGTTTAACATTTCACCCGCGTTAGGTTTCCAATGTACGTATAAATGTTTATATATACATGTGTTATTTTTTCTTCATAAATATCGAATAGTTTACTTGTAATTAAGTATACCCGCGTATTGATCTGTGCTCAATGCGATATCAGATCAATAGTGTGTGAAAATTTTACTTTGTTTTCTGTTTTCAGTGTATACACGCAAATAATTAATGTTTCTGTTGTAATTTTAAAAACTTTGCAAGTTTGCACGGGGTGTTTT
Source organism: Glyphotaelius pellucidus (assembly GCA_936435175.1). Classification (NCBI taxonomy): domain Eukaryota; kingdom Metazoa; phylum Arthropoda; class Insecta; order Trichoptera; family Limnephilidae; genus Glyphotaelius; species Glyphotaelius pellucidus. The sequence continues at coordinate 25,941,953 of OW386542.1, read as the reverse complement.
TCTGGCAAAGCATTTCTCTGCGTAAAGTTAATTTAAGTTGCGTTAGGTGCTTCGTCCTGTGGTCATGTATTATATGTATTGTTTATGCTAACAATGAGTTTGGTAGACGCCAAGGAAATAACAAAATATAAATAATATTGCACACTGGGTGTAAAATTGTAGTAAATTGCGATATTTAAGAAATTTCTAATATTAAAGTACTTTAATAAAAAAATAAAATTATATTTTAGTAAACATTGATGATAAAATCAAAGATAAAATTGGTTGTTTAACATTTAAATAAAAAGATATTAACATGTTAGGCACACAACCAATCGTGTAGAAAAAAATACTACAATTTTAAACTCAGTGATGTATGCAAGATCGAACAAACAGCAAACAATATTTTTAACATAACCTAAAATTGGTTTACAATCAGCAAAACCTACGCCTGTTGAAGCTAAAACCCAACACCATATACTCGTACATCAACCTATACATCAAGAGGATTATTACGACTCAAAAAGTCAATAAGAGTGTCAGAATATGAATCTTACGTGTATCTTGGACCAATAGTTCTTACATGATTTAAAACTGGCACCCCGAACCCGAAAGCGAATATTAAAATCCACAAACCGAAATCGAAAGTGAAAATTAAATCTTAAAACCTGAACCATGAATATTAAAACTGTCGCCCTGAACTCGAAAGTAAATATTAAAACTTACAACCAGAACCCTGACGTTAAAATTGACATCCTGAACATCTGTCTTTCACCCCGAACCCGAAAGTGAATATTAAAACTTACAACCCGAAACTCTGATGTGATCATTAAAACTTACACCACAAATCCGAATGTGAATAAAACTGCAACTAAACACTCAATAAACCACAGACAATAAAACCTCTACTTCCTCTTCGCCGATAGTTTTAGCATTAACTTATAAAAATGTTCTATTTATTTTGTGTTACACATATTATTATAAAAATGGGGTTTTATTGGATCACGACTCGGCAACGTGCAGTTATAAATATCTTGTTTTCACATCGCGATGTTCGATGCATAGATCTTTTTTCACTGTTGCATATATTTTATGGACAAAAATCACATGATTTTATTGATCACTCCGCTTCATAATTGGCAATAATAACATCATCATAAAATATGAGGAATCGTCTGTGCAATATATTGATATTTTATATTTAAAATGTCACTGATTTGGAACTTCATCAATGATGTTGCTGGATTTTGAAAGTGGAAACTAGAATTTAACGGGCTAAGTGAAAAAATGAACTGAACCGATTTAAAAAAAAAAGTGTTCTAGGCTCTGCCATCTCAAAATACTATTAGGTACTAGTAATTCTAGGAGGAAAAAGATATTATCTAATACGGCCACCACATGGATATGGAACACACAGACAAATTTAGAGATTTAGATAGACTACAACAGAATTTCTGTTGTGGGTTTTGTTTGAAAAAATAATTTAACACATTCTAGCCTAGTGAATGGGCAGAATTGATGAGGAAGAGGTCTGTCCTGTAACTCGAGTCCTAAATGAAAGACAATCTATTTAATGGTAAGTATATTCCCTGAATAATATTTTGCGGATTATAGGTGTGTGTCTACCATTTCACATGGATATTTTTAGGCTACCAAAGGACCAACAAATGGAAACACTATTTCTTAAAATTAGTCAATTTTCGGATATCCACAATGGTTCCACGAAAATTGATCCGGCGACAATTGGAAGTTAACTGTCGGAGGATCAACTGTCGGGTGGATCATCTGTCGGCAGGCCAACTTCGAGGGTCAATTGTCGCCGGATCAATTGTCGGATCCACAATGTCTGCACAGCGACACCCACGACTGCATAGTTAAGCATGTCAATAGGTACAGGTCAGGGTAGGAAGGAAGTCGTAGAAAATTATAATTAATTAAGGAATAATTTCTGAAAGATTTCGACGTTATGTTTTTCAAATACCTAAAATATTAATTAATGGACCAACAATAAAACGTCTTTACTTATTTAAAAAAAAATATTTTATAATTCATGATAGACATGAAAAGTCAGTTGAAAATAGATTTTCTGGCCTCTTCTTGAAATATTCTATTGTTCTGTATGAATTTCACGACACCCTCGCTCACTGCTTGATGTTCTTGAGTGCACTGCTTTTAGTTTATGTCTAGAGCTACTTTTTTATGAATGAATACAATAATTGAAAAAAGAGCTAGATTATAATTAACCGAATTAAAAAATAAACATAGGTATTCATTTTATGTTACTATATAATTTCCTGTCACATGCCATCCATTATGTTTATCGGACAATGAAAGATAATTATAATAATATAATATATCGCGCACGGACTTCATATTATATGTATGAAGTCCGTGCATATAGATGTACCTCGTATTATATAGTACAACTAATCGCTATATCACGTAAAAATAACCACTAGAGAGAGCTGGGGGCTTAGCACGGTCAATCGATAAAGGATTTATCAATAATATCGATAAATCGTCATCATTACTGACAACGACAAATAGTGCACTTCGAACAAATCCAGAACATTTAGTCGTTGTGAACTGTCGTTTATTCATTATCTCACAGTCATGCTCAGGAACGACGACAAGTTACCGATATTCTCGATAAATCCTTTATTGATCGCCCGTGCTAGATACCCTGATACATAAATTTGACAAAATCATTGCAAATTCTGACCTAAACAGGAACTAAAACAAAACATCCCTGGGTCTGGAGGATACACCGCATAACAAAACAAAACAAAAACTTTCAATTAAACTGTAATCTTGGTAGGTAATGATATATTTAAAAAAAATTAATCTTTAACATTTCGTTAATTTTTCATTAATTTTCGACCGTAACCAATTTCAGCCTGTAATTCCCATCTTCAGACTCTTAAAAAAAATCAGAGTGTGCAATTCACACGCGGTAGAAGTGAAACTAGAAAGTTGCTAGATGTCACTTTCTTTTTTTGCCTGTTTGTTTTAAATTGGTTTGAAGATTGGGTAATGATTTTTAAAAAAAAATTTTTTTTTTTTTGGATTTCGTAGGATTTGAACCTATGTTCGCTGGATGTATCTGGCCGCTGAGATTTGTCACGCGCTTTACGCCGCTGCACTGTCGGAAGCTCGCGCGGGGCCGTGAATTTACCGCATTATATTAGAACCGAGGACCCGTCAAATAATACATTTTTGTGACGCACTTCCGGTTCATCCCATTTTCGAATCACAACGGGGCTAAAGAAGTTTCATTTCAATTAATCATTATAATGAAATTATACGTGAGGTAGATCCCAAGGTGGATTGGATCCCCCATCTTTGTTATCTCAATATTTTCTACTGCTGTTTCAATCGAACCCTGTCGAAAATCCCTGGTGCCTAGCCGACACACAGGCCAAACGCTTGCCTAACATTTTCTTAATCAGTGGATGAGAGCCACCAACATACAGCAAAACTGGAGAAAGTAAGACGGCAGAAGGATTGTGGAAAAATACAGGGTTTTCCAATAAGAGGTGTTATTTTAAATAGCCCGCTATTTCGGTAGATGTCACTTTTAAAGCTGTCATTTTTTTACATTTGACAAGTAGAAACTACGCCATTAATGAAAATCGAACGATACACGCTTCAACAATGCATTGAAATTTTTAAAATTCACATGGTGAAAATTTGGCAGAGACGGTTCGTAAAACTCGAACATTTTTGGGTCGTCTTGAAGCACCTTGTCGGACCGCAATACGGAAATTGGTGGAAAATTTTGAGCTGTTGGGATAACTTAGTGATGTGAAGAATAAAACCCGTGCACATTGCTCAAGAACAGCCGAGAATATTGCTGCTGTTGCCGAAAGTGTTGAAGAAAACCCAGGTTTGTCCATTCCTCGTCGTTCTTTGGAATTAGGCATTCCACAAACGTCATTACACCGTATTTTGCATAAAAATTTGGGTCTTATAAAGTTCAGTTAACACAAGAATACCTCTTATTGGAACAAATAACACCTTAAATAACACAAGAACAATAACCTCTTATTCGAACAAATAACACCCCTTATTGGAAAACCCTTTAGAAGAACGAATAGACTTGCCAGGCTTTGTACGTCCACCCTCTTACAACGCTGGTCTCTTCACCAGACGTATTTCAAGATTCACTGTTACCTTTATTTAAAACAAGTCCTCCTAAAAAAGGACGATATGCAACGGTGTATACGAGTATGGAGTAGCCTTTTAGAAATTTTCGTAATTTAATTTTAGAGTTCTCGTTAACAGTTTCCATCCTCAGACCATATGCCAGGTTATTCCAATAACTTTTGGACCATTCACATGACCCTAATGTTTTCTTCTCCTGCTTTCAACGAAATTTTATTTTTTAAACGCTTCTGTTTGAATGCAACATGTTACATAAATTTACCATTGCTGTAATACGACATGCAGCATGCAGCCATACATTACACACGTTGTGGGTGTGAACGCCAAGCCAGGAAATGCGGGACAAACACGGTTATTACCGGCAACCTTGACATTGGCTGCATCCCTTGAAACGACCGGCTCGTACCTCTATTCTATGAGCTGGGACTTACTTGGTAATGAAGGACGGTAAAGGTTGGGTCGCGTGATTGTCTCGCTGTTGTCCCTATTGTTGTCAGTTGTCCTTATCTAATTTAGGTAGATAAGTAGCTAATTATCTCGGTCTAGCCTTCTGAAGGCACTGCAGCACTAATAATGAGTTTTATTGGTAGTATAACAGTAGGTATTGCTTTAGTAACATGTCATCGATAAGGTACTTCAAAGTAAAATTGAAACTGTGCTGTTGAAGAAAGATTTATTTAAATTAAAATTTGGAACTGTAAGGCTTGATTCTCAAAAACTAAATAGAATATTAAACAATAACAATTTTCGCTCCGTTTGGTTACTTAGCGGGGAAGCCCGGGTTCATGGGGTGAGGTTTGTCCGGGTCTAGGCGGCGGATGCGTCTGCTCACCAGCTGCATGACAGTCCGGATCGGGAGAGAAACATTGCCTTGCATCGCAGTGGGAAGATTCATAAGTCCGTCACTCCTGGACACACTGACCCCCAGATTCCCACCCACCTTTAATACCCTTTTCCTTCCCAGAACTTTCTCTCCTTCCTATCACAAGAAGACCCTCCACACAGCATCCCCAAAGACGACATAGGCCCTAAAGGGAACTATTTCCTCAGGGCCTCTGAGGTGGAGCTAATGTAAAAAAATAATAATTAAAACAATTCAAGTAAATTTACATGATGAAGATTTTAATTTATTTTCTGTAAAAAGTTTACTTCACTTTGCGATTGATGCAATGCAAAAAAAATCTCACTAGAATAACTGTCCAAACAGCTCAGTATAAATTAATATTTATTCAATATTAATTTCACAAATAAACGCTTTTGTTAATTTGTGCAATTGTCATCTTATTGAAAAATTTAAATTAGATTTGCTACTAGGATTTGAACGAAACATGATCAAAATCTAAACCACTGAGCCATTACAGGTGGCAACTTTGAACCCCCCTCCGCCATCTTCCAAAAGATAAGTTGTATGAAACTAGTATTTTTTAATCTTGAATTATTAGCAAACCGTTTCACTAATCACGAGAAATATCGCAGCAATTATTTTCTACAGGGTTCCTCAGAACCTTTTAACCTTTTAACCTTTCAGAACCTTTGAACCTCTAGCAATTTTAGTTGATCAACTCGACACTTGAAAGCATTGAAACTTGAAAGCACCAAAAGCTTAAGGCGCCGTACACACGCTCAAAAAGAAGAAGATGGAGAGATATGTAAATACGAATGTTGGAGAGAGAGCGCTAATATTATAAACGAAAAAATTAAAGCGAAAATTGTGAGTATGTTTAATAAAACACGACTCGTTTAAAATGGAGCAAAAATTTCGTGGGGAATATCTAAAAAGCATTTAAAAAAACATTGTGAATATTTTCATACATATAAATTGTAAAATAAGTGATATGAACGTGATTATAATAATTTTCGGGGCATACTTTGCGATTTTTTCTATGGAGGGAATTTCATACAATTTGCGTTTCGGCGCAGGGAACGTCTAGATATTATCTTAAAAAATAACATATATTTATTTAAGAGCTTAAAAACTTCAAATATTTAAGGGAGATGTGTAAGAAATCGGTAGAATTTCGGGTAGCGGCGGCTAAGTTTTTTTCATTCAAATATCGTCGTTGATCAATTAAAATTGAACCGAAACCGTCTGAAACCGCTATTGGAAAAATAGCAATACATATTTTCACGTCTTTCTGACCATAATGTTGACCACCACAACACGAGCATGTGTCTAGCATGGTGGATGAAAAATCCTCAAATCAAGTGATTATCAAAGCAATAAAAAATAAAAATAAAAATTTTTAAAAAAATGTGTGATAATTAATATTTTTCTATACCTAAAATCGTTTCTATTGTTATATTACAAAATGATTAAAAAAAAGACAAAGTTGTTTTCGCAGATTCGTTCTGCTAGTGAAGATTCGAAAAACTCCTAAATTTTACTCGGTAATTAAAATTAGCAAATGATTTTAATAAAATTTAATCACTTTCATTACTTAATACTACAATGGCTGGAGATTTAGTTACCACCATTAATATTTGAAGATCATCGTTACAAGGACTTGTTTGGTAATCAGTCTAGTACGTGATAGGAAAAGGCAGAATGTATTTTTTAATTGTGCCTGACCATAAAGTCCTTTATCACTGCCATTAAAGACACAGCTAACTGCTTAGTGGACGATCATTAACCGCTCAAAAATCTGATGGTTAATTGTATTGGTATTTTTAGTGACAGAAACTTAAATAAAAATTGATTCGAACATGCGCTCATAGTGTGTTCAGCGTGATCTGGGATGAGTATGATTATGGCCGCAGTGGGTATCTGTGGAGCATCAGTTACCTTCGAACCGTGAGCTCTGGTGTTATAAAATTAGTACAGATTTTTCTGTTTGGAGTTTTCAGGTCAACGCACTGGCAACTGGTTCAACTGGCAACTTCATTTCGAAAAATAATGTAAAACAGAAAGTATCTACAAAATAGTAATTATTTTTGAAGTAAAACTTCTTTACGCACGCTTGACTTGGGGAGTAAGCTGGTGAATGCGTGACGTGAGCGTTACGAAAAGAGGCGAACGGAAGTTGAGAGGGAGATATAAGTTAGTGAAGATAGATAGAGAGAGAGTTGCGATTCGTATATTACTGTAGGGGCAAGAGAGAGAGGTGCGAGCACACATTTTCTTTCTCTCTTTCTCTCATAGCCAGTTACGTTTGGTATATCTAAGACACAGCGCAGGCCTATTTTCTGTATCACACTGTAGGAGCAAGAGAGAGCAGTGAAATTTTACTTCAGTCGTGTAGTCTAAAAAAGCACACTCGTATTTTTTTAGGTTTATAAAATACTTATCATTTACATGTTTTACGATGCATAGGTATAAAAAAGATATCAGTCACTTATGCAGTTGTCCGGCTTTTGATTGGAATTTATCAGTTTAAATACCATCGGACACGTGCATTGATATAACAATATCTATGTGCTAACATAGCGAATATTGAAAGCATGTAAGGTAGATTTATATTAAAAATAGATTTCTATTAAGTTAATAGTATTTATTATATATACTTGTCTAATAATGACTATTATTATGATAAACAGCGACCATTGTAGGATAGCAAGGGTAAATATTGTAAACGTTACACGAAGCGTTGCGAATCGTTTCGTAGTTTCACTGGCGGAGCAAGTGTTTACCGCAAACGGCTGTCATTTAGTTACTTTTGTTGTCTATTTATTAAGCACTTATATTCGAATATACGGTTTATTAATAAAGACCCCTTTTGAAGTCCTATTACATATTGAAAGATGCATTATTAAAAAAAAATGCATGACGGTTTATCTGTTTTTTTTTAATGCGAAGCAAATGATTAGCATTTGGATTTTAAACAAGTGTTTCATATGTAGATGTATTAACACTCATTAACTGCTTAGTGGACGACGATAACATTATGAATATGTAGGCCCAAAGTTATTTAACGATTTACCGGATACAATAAAAAGTGAGAAAAACTATTCTAAATTTAAAGATTGACTCGCTTTTATCGATGATTTTCAGATATATTCAGATATGTTGCTATTATTTTTGTTGATTTTTTTGTTGAATTTTGTTGATATTCTGTTTCTTTAATTATATGTTATTTTCTTATTGTACAATATTTTTGTAATATTTCACATTATTTTTGCAAATCTTATTTTTCCATTTTTGTAACTATGCATATTATTTATTATCTATATATATATAATAACATAGACTAGCTCCCCAGTTAGACCCGAGAATATTTCTCTACTAATTGGGTAACCAAAAAAAGTCCGATATGAAATGTAATATATTATTATTATTTGTAAATATTTACTTTTTTTTCTAATAAAAAAAAAAAAAAAAACTATATTTCATTTATAAATAAGTATAAATCAGTTATAAATAAATTTCATAAATGTATTAACACATAGTTATAAGGATTTTCAAAGAAAAATCATGTTACTGATAGCAAGAGTTTCCTAGAAGTGATCTCTTTAAGGGTTGAAGCGCTGATTTTGATATCGACGATATTTTATTAGTCTCATTTACTTGAGTTGCTTAACTTCTACCAACCTTCTAAAGCATTTCTAAAAATGACTTATTTCATTTAACAACATTATTATTTGGATTTATTACCTGCAAAAAAGGTCTTATTGTACCAAATAATGTGTTTTTAAATATCTTATTAATTTTTCCATTTAGTGGTTAGTTTTCGTAAAATACCCAGTATTATTTTATTTTTTAATAAAAATATTGTTTTCATTTTAAGTAAACCGTGATTTGGTAAGCACTGCTTATGAAATATATTTTTTTAACAATAAAAATGGTTAGGTTAGTTTGAAAAGGTTATGAAACATGTTGTTTATTTTAACAATAAAAGTGGTTAAAACTAAGCAAGTTAATTAAATTTGAATTAAAATTATGCCACAAAATAAGTTTGCTGTGTAATAAAAAGCAAAAACATTGCTATTAAGATATCTAAAGATAGAAAGGTGAGAATCTGCTTTTATATTACAATAATATCGTTTGTATCCATCTACACTCTACACTACAGCTACTTTCATATATATTCCATGAGAACGTTAAACTTTAACGGTAATGGAAGTGATTTACTGACCCTTCATTAATCTATAATTATCTTTGGACTGTCAACATATAAGTATTGCTTTTGGCAACGACCTAATGTAGAATATAAGCGTGCCATAAGTGTGAACTGTGTAACGAGGGTAGGCAGGGGGTAAGCAGAGAGGATGGGGCACCACACAAAACCATCCAGGAATGTGAAACTTGCTTCACCAATATTAAAATACGTCCTACTTTATATCGATACTTGACCTCACTCATGAATTTGTCTTATTATAATTTATCGTGTGTTTTCTTCCTGGATTGTTTTCTAGTCATACTTTAACTTCTAACTAATTAAGGACAGAGAAGTAATGTAAACAAGTAATGCCGGTGAATATGAATTCTAAAGAGTCTGAAGAATTAATTAATTGAAGGTCTATTAGGGTTGTCTAAAATTGACTTTAGATGCACAAAAACAAAATCATTTTGAAAATATAACAATTTCACAAATCAACGATGTTTACTTTAGGTTTCACGTGAAAGTCGACCGTTGTGCTATAAAAATAGATTAAATTATACTCTCCGATCTTAATAGTCAAATGTCGATTTTATGAGGTAGACGTTGATATTAATTGAGTACTTAAACTAGTTGTTTCAAAGCAACTACGTCTTAAGTGTTTCTTCAATTGAAAGAAAATCATAGAAAATTTAAGCAAGTAGTAATCGACACATCGCATCACTTCCATGAGAAATCAGAACAGTGAAAAACGGAACACTTTTGAAAAATGATAAAGCCAATTCCTCGCCTACATAGTTTAGCAAACGAATATTTTGTTGATATCGAAATTTTAAACATAATTATTTCGGTGTGTAACAAACATGTAAACAAAATTTCAAAATATTATTTCTGATAAGTTTTTTAATCTAATTTTAAACCATTGTACGCATTGTAAGTAATTATTGTACGCAACCATTGTTTATTACTAACACCTGTATGGAAATTGTACATGTGTACAAAATGTAAACCATGGGCGTATAAAATAGGAAAATAAAAACAGAGTGTGCAATTCACGCGTGGTAGAAGTGAAACCTTCAGAAAACTAAAGTAGACAGTAGTGGGGAGGCTAAGAAGCATCGCACAAAGAGAAGACCGATTATACTATCTCATTCTCTCGCAGGCTAAATCCTACAGTTTGTCTCTTTTTAGCGTTGCTATTTTTCGTTTCATCGAGTTTTAAATCACAACGGTGCTAAAGAAGTTTTCACTTCAAAAAGTGATTGAAAAATTGGACTAAAAACCTAACTTTTCACTTTTTAAAGGTGTTGTAAAATATCCAATTACCAAAAGGCACATCATTTTTTCAGGCATTTAAAATTGAAAATTCAAACCTTTCACGTAAAAACACGATATTTTTACTACATTTTTTAATGAATCATGCATATATCACCAGCACCTGCGTAGGTCAGAAGACTTTTATTTCCTTTCGTACAAGTATATTTTTTATGAGTTTCGATAATGCGGCTATAAAATAAGTGTTTCTGGAAAATCGGCGCTTCGACTACTTTCAGCGAATTGTTTACAAAATGTTTCACCGTTCAGTTACCAGTCCGATATTGATACAGCCGCTGCTGTAGGCAATAGTCAATATAATATATATTGTCAGTTGCTACTTGGTACAATACTTGAAAAAGGGAAATTAGTGTGGGTTCCTAACTATTTCTGTTGATCAGCCTCTAAGGCCATGTTTATATTTCTTCTTTGCAATGCAAAACAAACTAATAACATTAAATGGGAATAGAAACGAACAAACCAGCATATTTAAAAGAAAACCAAAATTAAATTCTCAGTTAACATCTTGCATACAATATCTTGAATTTGTATATCCCTGGTTTTTTTAGAAAGACAAATAATTGCATTTTGATCATAGACATCAGCAATAATTTATTTTTTTCCGAATGAAGCAAATACTTTGGGGTGTGACTTTACACATTATATGAAAAAACACACTATGGAATACACCATTTTTGAAGTGAAAACTTCTTTAGCATCGTTGTGATTTGAAACTCGATGAAACGCAAACGAGCGGCACTAAAAAGAGACAAACACATACATCTACAGGATGCGAGAAAATGAGATAGACTAATCGGTGTTCACTTTGTGAGGTGCTTGTAGCCTATCGGCCTCCTCTTCGTGCGGTGCTTCGTAAAATAAAAGGTTAAATATTTAATTTAAATTTTTTTTATTTAAAACTTTAAATAAATAAACTACAATTATCCTACTCCTGATATTTTGCATTCGTCTCATTCTCTCGAAGTTTAGTATTCTGAAGATTTCACTTCTACCGCCTGTAAACTACACGTGATTTTTGTATAAAAAGTGGTGTATTACAAAGTGTGTTTATTCATTTAATAAATAATATACTTATTTAACATTTCCCCTTACATTCAGTAATGTTAATTTAATTCCGCGTAAAGACGGACAACGCTAAAAAATCGTTTAGTCTCGTCCTTGTCTCACTTGTCTGGTTTTTTTCGACAAAATTGCGTCAGAACGCAAGTTTATCTATTATTTTGATTTGGACTCACTGTTTCTTTTACGAAGAAGGCTTTTGTTTTACAACGGTGGTTAATACCCCAAAATGCAAAGCAATACGAAAATTTTAAAATATTTAAGCATAGTTTTGAACTCACCTTTGTATTTTCAACATACTTTTACAAGCAGACTGATCTTACAATTTTGGTGCAATAGTGTAGTCAACCAACCAAAACTTTCTCCTCAAAATACCTACTACTGAGTAAGTACCACATAGTTAATGTGACTCAGTAATATAACTTAATGATACGACCAATGTAGTTTCTAAAATGTCGGTATGCGAGAACAAAATTAAACAATCATTATTTTCATATCATGATCGTTGTCCGATGTACTATGTTCGGACAAAATAAATAATTAGGTAATGTAATGCCGGTGATCGGACACCGGTATTAAGGCCAGACATTAACTTAACGAAGAAATGTAGCGGATTCGGTAATATTATTTAAAATCGCACATAACTTTGTCGACATCAACATCAACGAATTCCATATTCCGAAACGCAACAACAGACAGTTTCGTCTCTCCCTTTCAAGACCAACTCTAAATAGAATTACTTTATCTTCAGTTTCACAAATTCATTTTATTCGTTTTTTTTATCTCATCGACATTTGTAACTAGACTACACGATATGTAAACGAAATACAGTGTAAGTTTATATTACTTCATTTGCACAAAGCGTAACATTAAACCAACAATAAAATGCATTTTGTGAGATGTATGACGTCCAAACAAGTCACGAGCTTATCAAGCGTGGATTTTTCGGCAGAGAAATAATACTAGGGTGTGTAATATGAAGACATCCTCGTCGCAGTATCTTCGGAGAAGTGAATATTATTGACAGGCGAGGTTTTTTGTGCCTAAAGCACCTGATGGCAAAAAGTGATTGAGGAATGTTCCGTGAAGAAACAAGTAGATGTGTGGAGATGTGATGAGATGCCTGCGGAGTTAGAGGATTCTGGTTTGGTCTGGTGCTCACCAGTTGGAGCCGCCCCTCCACCCCTCCCACACCGCTCCCCACCAGCACCACCACTTGGCCGTTCTCTTCGCGGCTACAACAACCATCGACTCTTTGCCAATTTTTAAGCGTTACCTACTCGAAGGTATTTTCACTACGCAAAAAACATACACCAATTTTTTTTTGTTTTTTTAGTCTAGCACGCTAGTGACCAATACAACCACAACGACTCGGGCGAGTGAGAGTTACGTAAGTAAGGTTTACCGAGACAGTTTAAGAAATGGAGATTTTTGTATTAAAATATGATATTTAGTTCAAATAAAATACGTAAGTGTGGGTTGAAAAAAATTATTATTTCAAACGTTAAACATAAAGCTACGCACATTAAATCTTTACATTCATGCATTAAATCTTTATGTTTGTTCCCATTTGAGTGTCAATAAATATAAAATGTTGAAATGATAAAACAATGAGAGAATGCAAATATCTTTATTACATTTGCAAAAAAAAAATCGCGTTTATATACACATTTATTAAAAAAATATTTAAAAGGGGAAAACTCACGTTTGTTCGGGGTACTCGGTACCTCGCGTTTCTTCCCTTGTTGGGGTACTAGCTAGCTTGCTTGCTTGCAGAGTGGTAACACAGTCGCGAACCGGTGGCACTGGACTTTGTCTGAACGTACTGCTCGTGTGGGCGCCACGACAGCTCGCGGGGAACTAACAGCAGCGCGCAAGAAGCCACTCTTTTATTGCCTCGGCGGCTTTCCTCGGCGCTTTTCCGATTTTGGGTCCGGCTCCCGGGATCCCACGTACACGGCAAGGACGCCCATCACAAACAATATGTCATTAGAATGACAACAAAAATGCGAAATTATTGTACGCTAAATGTAGTTTCTAGTGCTATTATTTTGTACATACCATCGGACATACGCGCAGGGCTAATCAATCAGACCACTTTCCAGATTTTGCTTATTGGATCTTTCTGGGGTTGAATAAGGGGTCAATCGAAAGCCTCAATACCAAAACAATAGCGAGTTCTTAGTAAAACTTAGAATGCGTAGAATTCTTCAAAAACTCTTCGTTAACATTTCTACCTCAGCAAGAGACAAAAAATACTCAAAAGACGTTATTCAAAGAAAACGAAAATTTTCTGTTAAACTACAATGCAAATTCAAACTAGTTCAAACTCAGACACAAGTGAGATTAAATCCTTGAAGGAAATCAAAATATTTAAAAAAACACATTGATGATCACTTTGAATGTTTTTTTTAAATTTCAATTGTTTATCATTGCAATATAAAAAAATGACATATTTTTTAGATGTAGTTAAATGTAGTAGCGCTCTTAGAGTGATTTTTCACAAAAACTGCGCTATGCGTATTAAGAAATTATTATGTTTTAATAATTTTATTAGCACAGAATGCATATTTTTCAACTCATTGGGATTTTATTGGGATGCCATTTTTCTATATTTTATAAAGTAATTTAAAGAGTAAGTATTCAATGAAAAATAGTTTATCTAATTTTTTCACACAGAAGGCCCTGAGGAAAATAATTCCTTATGTCGTCTTTGAAGATTCCGTGTGAAGGATCTTTTAAGGAAGTAAACGTGATGAAGTAATGGGAAGGAAAAAAGTGAGGTATAATGTAAGAATCTGGATTTCAGTGTCTCCAGGAGTGACAATTGTGTAAATCCATCCCTCCTACTGTAAGGCGATGTTATTATGTCCTGCAGGAGAGGTCAACCAGTCTCTACCAATCCGGCCTGCCAAGCAGCTGATTGGCAGAGGCATCCTCCGCCACGACCCGGACAAACATCAACCCATGAGCCCAGGCATCTCTGCTGTCACCAAAAATGACGAACTACTTGGGGTGACCTATGGCAGAGGAGTTGGTTATCCAATAAACGGTTTCCGGGGTGGCGGTATCCATACCCGCGTTAATGTTTATTATCACATTGTTTTTACATCTAATAATTGTTGAGAATAGTCGTGGCCATGCTAAAAGTCTGATCGATTCCAATGAGCTTTTCGCAGTGCCACTGCCCAAAAATTATTTAAAGTTGTTGATTTGACGACCCAGTTTTACACTTTAAATCTAAAAACTGGAATAATGTTTATAATATAGCGGAATTATAAATCATGCGAGTACAAAGATGGTTACATATAAACATAAGTACACTGAACATGTCGAATACAAAATTCGCAACAATAAAAACACCATAAAAATAAACGATTGTATAAACACCAATATCTGTAATTGCCCTATTCTTGAAAAAGCAGACCAAATAAGATATGTAAGAATCATAATTGACATGATGGACACATCATATCAAACAAATCACAAATAAACTCCTTACGTAAGTAAGGTTTAACATATTTTCCTAACATTTATAAACTAAAACAAATGAAAACTATATATTTTGAACTTAGTCAATTTTTTTATTTATTTATTTCTATTCTTGTACATACACTTTACAAATAATTACATAGTTTCCATAGATAATAGGTTTAGTAATAAGAAAAAAAAATGTTAAAGATCCGTAACTGTATGTAAATAGGTTAGTCGTAGTGTTTTGTGAACACCTCACCAGGCGAACCTGTGCTGAGGTGTTCCCATGTTTGGGATTAAGTGCTATTCTGTCGACCTAAGTAGAAACACTGTAATTATAAATAATAATTAAACTATAATTTATAATATAATATGGAATAATTGTGGAGGGGCAACAAACTCAGCTATCAGTCATTTGTAAATCGCACAGAAAACCATCTTAAAGGAATACTTAAAATCATAGAATGACAAATGACAACGCAGACCAAATAATATTCAACGTGTTGGACATACGCCAGATATACGCCATATATGCTAGATATACGCCAATGTTCAAAATCCATTTTTCATGCACTTTGCCAATGCTGTAACGTCATTGGGTATCAGACCTCTGAAAACTGGTTTAGTTCTAAATCCCTTCTGCAGTTTCCAACCTAATTTTCTTCGTTTTCATTCTCGAAGAAAGCATCAAATTTTTACGATGTAGTCACAAATGAATAATAATATTTTATTGTATTTTTTGCAATAGGATAATTTGAGGCCTATATTATCAAAGAATGTAAAGTTATTGCCAAATAATTAAAATAATTTTGTTATTTTTGTAGTAATATAAATACACGCAGGAAAGAGGAAACATCGAAAATGGTTTGAAATCCCTCCAACTAGAAGTTACAATTGTTTCACGTACCTATAGTTTTACTCCTGTTTTGTGTTCATTCATAACTGCGTTACTGAGAACATTCAGTTCAATTGTTTCTGTCAGTCAACAGGGGTGATCAATCTACATTTATTAAAAAAACAGATTGTGCAATTCACAAACGGTAGAAATTAAACCTTAAGAAAACTAAAGTAGACAAGAATGGGGAGGGTACGAAGCACCGCAAAAAGAGAAGACCGATTATACTATATCATTCTCTCGCAGACTAAATCCTAGAGATGTACGTGTTTGTCTCTTTTTAGTGTCGCTATTTTTCGCTTCATTGAGTTTTAAATCACGTAACGTAATCAGTAACGGTGCTAAAGAAGTTTTCGCTTCAAAAATGAATGTATGTTTGCTTGCCTGCATGTATGCATGTATGTACGTAAGTACCTACGTTGTTTATGTATTGCTATATTAAGGAAATGTTTTAAACTTTCAAAATAAATTCTTTCCACCCTCACGAAGATTTACGGATTATTATAACCACATGACAACATATCTGGAAAGTTTTTTTTAAATCATTAAAAACTCTTACGGAACTGTCAAAAATGTCACAATTTGAGAATGACAATGTTCAATCAAAATTCAATTTTCGTATAAACTCTCAAATAAATGAATTTATTTAAAGTACTCACCTATGATAGTAACCAAAATAGAATATTTTTAATGTAATTAAGAATTATAGGTATTTTAAATAGATACCTTTATTAGATAACAAATTTAATTGGTAGTTCTTATAATACACAAAAATGAATTCTTTTAATATATAAAGAATTAAAAAATTTATAAAAAATTACAAGAGGTGGCACGCGAGCTGTTTGAAAGCGGAATGTACCGGGAAGAGGGGAGGGAAACGTGAGACGGGGGAGCGGGAGAGGCGGAAGGGGAAGGGGAACGGGACGAATGGGACACGCAGATAAAAACAATTTCTTTATTAAATGGCATTGCAACGCATGCCAGGAACTCGCTACTACATTATAAAATTAGCAAATATCTTAAGGTGATTAGTGATTACCTTTATAATTGTATATTATGTGTTAGAAACACCTTAAAATCCGTTAAGAGCCATTTGAAGGCAATGAACTCAAAATCTTTTACGCTCACGGATTGTGTTTTTGATATATTTTTAAAATCAAGTTGTTAAATAAAATAATAAAATCATACATATAAAAATCAATATTTTGTTTCTTTGTTTGTTCGTACTTTATGCGTCGCCGGCGTGTTCTAGAGTAGAAAATACTTCTCAGTGTCGCCCTAGTGAAAGACCTCTATTCAGAATTGAAACGTTGCTTGGAATGGCTTTAGCCATATTTGGTGATCACATCCGAATAGCCAGGTATTGCCCCACCTTCCTCTTCCTCAACTCTTCACCTACCTTCAGTCTCACAACATACCCCGATTGGAAATGCCATGATCTCACTGGCTTCAGATATTTTAAAAAAGGTGTGCAGTTCACAGGCGGTAGAAGTGAAACCTTATGAAAACTAAACTTCGAGAGAATGAGACGAATGTAGAGTTTAATTTTTAATATATTGTTGATAGGTGTAGGTGTTTAATTATTAATATATTTATTAAAATATTGTTAAGTACCAAGTCCAAAAATTATTTTATTTTTCATTCATTCAGTGGTGGTAGTAGGAGATTTTCAAACATTGTTGGGTTATTCGTAACCAGGGAATGTTTGTCTTTCTTTTTTAGAAAAAAAAAATCTACGAAGCACCGAAAAAAGAGAAGGCCGATAGGCTACGAAGCACCGCACAAAAAAAGGACCCGATTAGTCCATCTCATTCTCTTGCAGGCTAAATCTTATAGATGTATGTGTTTGTTTCTTTGTAGTCTCGTTCATTTCCGTTTCATCAGAAGAAGATTCAAATCACAACGGTGCTAAAGAAGTTTTCACTTCAAAAACGACCCCACTTCATTAGATCCATAGATTACGGGGCACGTGTATCACAAAGCAAAAATTTAAAATTAGTTTTAAAAAGTATGTAAACATTTGTTATGTTTCTCCTATGTGAATTTTGTTATTGGTGGCGATTTGTGTTCACCACAAATATAATTTGTGAATTGAAGTAACTACCTTTTAAAATTGCACGTGCAGTTTTACCTCAAACTGTTGCGCACGACTATGTAAAATATGAAAAGAATTTAGAAGTTTAAAAACAACACGGCACAGTAGCCCGTGCAGCCTCCAAACATTCCCGCCGTTCGGCATTCGGCCGTGAAATCTGAGAGTGCGGAATTTCAATGCTCGTTTGTTTATTTCCAAACAAACTTCAAACGCCGCTTCCGGCTTTGCCAGCGATAGGTCCGTCGAGCGGTCTCCACGGCCGCCATGAATTTCAATAATTTATAATTTAACCACTGCACTGTGTGAATACTATTTCCAATACGGTTCAGATTGTTTCAAGTTCATCTACATAATGTTATGTGTGTATAATGGTATATAAAGTTACTTGTTGATGTCTGCTAGTAAAGCGCGGTAAGGCCGTTATATTGACTGCTAGGTAGTTGCTACCCGGTTTCGCCTTTAAACTGAATTTGAACTCTTTTTGAAGTGAAAACTTGTTTGGCACTTGTTGTGATTTGAAACTCAATGAAACGAAAAACCGACAATAAAGAGAGACACATACATCTATACGATTTAGCCTGCGAGAGAATGAAACAGACTAATCGGTCTCCTCTATGTGCGGTGCTTCGTATCCTCCCCACTCTTGTCTACTTTAGTTTTCTGAAGGTTTCACTTCTACCGCTTGTGAACTGCGCACAATTTTTTTTTAAAGTTTAAACTTCTTTAATGAAATGGAATAAACAATACATTAGAATATTTCTAAAGCACGTGTTGATAATGATTTTACGAGCTGAAAATAAATGCGCCGAGACAAGACGACGCCTGAATGTAAATAATAAAAATAAAAAATATTTTATTTTCCCTTTTTGAAAAGTAGTGAAAATGGTATCCTCACTTGGATCTCAGTGTCGAGAATTTCATTTTCATATTAAAATTTAATAATATCAATAAAAAAATATGTATACATAAACAAATATATTTAAAATTTAATTAAGTATATCAATAACTTAATAAAAGAATTCTAAATGCGATTATAATGTTGAATGGCGATCCGATGCTTTTAAGTGCCTACCCCTCTTGGGAAACCGTGGGATAATTAGTTTTGTTGAAATATGAAATGAAGGGAGTCCTCTTTAAGGGAGATTAATTTAGCTCAGATTATTTTTGGAAACGTTTGTCTAATAGAATGTAGAATGTAAAATTTTCCACATTTCCACACTCTATCTAAGCCGATCGGTTGAGCTTGAGAAACCGTGTGTCGTTCGTTGTTGCCGTCTCATGGGATTTTCTCAATTAATTATAATATAGCAAAGCTACAACGCCTACGCCTTGATATGAAACGCATGAGGTGGCACTTTATTAAATACACAGTTAAAAATTCTTGAATTTGGGCTCATTGATGAATGACTTCACTGGCATAAATCCGTACGGATGGTGACCAACCTACGATTAGAAAAGCGTGATGAGTACATTACGCAGAAGATATTTAAATGTATATTTTGTCCTAAGTAGCTTTCAAGTATTGGAAACTTTTATCAGAATTATGATATTTATTTATTATTTCGGCATTAAAATCTATACAGATGCTAAAAATTGACAGAAATTCGGGGAGGGCGCCGGCTCCCTTTTGCGAAAATCTATTTACTTAGAAAAAAAAAATTTAACAGTTAAAATAAAAATAAATTGATATATTTGGATCAAAGGTTAATTCACAGTTAAAATAAAAATAAATTGATATATTTGGATCAAAGGGTGTGGTTTCATTTTTTGTTTTTTCTTAGAGCCACAGCTTGTGATGGAAATAGCGTTGCAGGCTGAATTGTATATTGAAAAAGCAGTTCACATTTTATGACGCCAGAGCTTGCCTCTAAATAGTTCTCGTTGACCCGTTGGTAAAAATAAATTTGACTTTAATTCTGTTTGTTATTTAGATAAACAAATTATAAATAAATAAAAAAGTAACATTATATAGATATGTATTGTTCCATAGTTGTAGATACTTTAGTCGTGTTTAGTAGCAAAATCTCAAATGCCTTTTCCCCACTTCCTACTTCTCCATCTCCCCTTTCTACTCTCGTAAGCTTCACAGCATACCACAATTGTCTCAAGGCAGTTGGGACTCTTGTACCGTACCTATTCACATTTATTCTTCAAAAAGGGCATAATTTTTTCCGTACAGGCCAATATCGAGCGTTCTGCAACCACGTGTAAAGGGTACTTCGTGTCATTTAACTGAAGTGGACAAGAAACATACGGGACATGAGAAGGGGTGGTGTCAAAATAGAATTGATTGGAAGAACTGACCTAAGTGGGGTGTTTGCCATTGCCAACCTTCAACTCCCAAGTGCATGCTACCGCGTTAAAAATAAACCCATCCTTTGAGGTGTCGTATTGGTTCAAGTATAGTCAGTTCTCAATGAGGCATTGAAAACAAAATTGTTTGAAAATCGATACAAATACAAAACATTTGTCCAAATGATGTAGGTATACTAGGAAAATATAATTTTTAAGTGTGAATACTGCACAGTAGGTATGGTATGAGACTGAAAGAAGTGGGGAGAGTTAGAAGATAAGAAGGAAGACCACCGTAATATAAAATGGTCGTTAGAACAATTTAATTTATTATTACAGTATAATTATTTAGTGATAATCAACTTACAAACATTATGAAGACGATGTAAAGACAAGTAGAAAATAAATTCAAAATCATGTAAAATACAGGCAGCCTTAGAACAGGAAAATCTAGTGAGGAAGACTGTGAAAAATGTTATTAAATATTATTCTTATACTATACTGTACACTTACATGTACGTAAGTGTAAAGTATAATATAAAAATAACAATTATATATGTATATTTATAAAAATTGCTTCTAAGAATACGTATTTTTTAAGCATTTTATAATCCGACGCACTCTGGTCTGGTCAGAAAACGTATCTTCCACTATTTTACATTCACAGATTTTCTGTTAGGCGAAGACTAGTTTCGACTTTTAAAATTCATTTTTTTAAGTGAAAACTTTTTAAGCACCTTTGTGATTTGAAACCCGATGAAACGGAAACGAACTAAAAAGGGACAAACACGTACATTTATAGGATTTAGCCTGTGAGAGAATGAGACAAACCAATCCGTGTTCTCTTTGTGCGATGCTTCGTAAAATAAAATGTAAAATAATTTGTAAACTAAACTTGTTAACAATATTATAATAAATAAACCCTCCAATTATCCTACTCCTGGTACTCTGCAATCGTTTCATTCTCTCGAAGTTTAGTTTTCTGAAGGTTTGACTTCTACCGCGTGTGAACTGCACACATGTTTTTTTCTTAATAAAACAATTGCCAAACAATATCACATAACAATATGTAGGGACGTATATAGTTAATATACTTGCCCCAGCGAGAGATCGCAAGGACAAGATCGTTCTAGTATATTCTGTCTTTTTCGTTTTCGAACAAGACAGAATATACTAGAAGAGGCGTGAGAAGGAAGAGGATAAAGGTCGATGACGTTCGTACAAGCTCTCACTAAGTTATATATTTAGATATATTTTTCTTTAAAACGGCTCACAATCACACACAACTTCGCACATTTTTAACATCGTTAGAGACAATAAATTAACAATTTTCCAGGTTATTGTCAAGCCAATAGTTTTTTTTTTCAAAATGTTATGTTAAGCGAAAATTATGTACTAGTCAGGCTCGTTTGTTATTAACACATTATGTAACAGACAAAATGATAGAACGCTGTTTTTAACCCATCCCGTACGAAGTTATTTTGACTGAAACTGACCACAGGAATTGAATTAATTTTGGTTCTAACTTGTCTTGGTTTTTTGATTAATTTTATGCTACTCAAAACAACTGTAAGATGTCATTGCAAACTAATTTTGAGGTAAAAATAATGCTTTCGGGAGCCCTAAATTATTGCTGTTCTGCGGGAATCGGTTTAATGTCGGAAAAGGAAGTTTGAATATCTTTGAATAAAATAAGAAAAAATAAAAAAATATATATATGAAAACAGTTAATATTTTGCCTACTTTACTTACCTTCAGCCCGAGTTCGTTCACAGGGCAATAAGCAAGCCCTGAGGTAGAAAGCTGGGAATTGCATCCAGCGGTACCATCTATGCGCGCGGGCTATGGCACGCTGGGCTGCAAATCAGAAAAAACATCAAATGGGTCCTCAAATTAGTTTGTGGTTATATTACTAGTAATGTTATGATAGTTTTTGATATGTCTTTGGTAATAATCTAAAGCTAGTTTTAGTTAAGACAGAGCCATAAAAATAATGTTTGTATAACGCCATTGTGGAGTTTTGTCATGAAAACGGTGAAATGCGAATTATCCAAAATTCTCACAATTAACTCATTGTTTTTTAACGCCAATTATGTGCTTAGTATTTTTTTATAACAATTATATGATTTTTGTAGTTGAAACACTTATAGAAATAATTTATACATAAAAAGGCAAAGCTGGTGCCTGGGTTTGTGGTAAAATTATCCATACTTCAAGCGATCTACCTCCAAATGAGTAATTTAACGTGAATTTTAAATGCCAAATTTATTTTATCATAGAAAATCATGTATCGAAAAAAGTTGTTGCCGTCATTGGTATTTGAACTACTGCTTCTCTTCTACCCGGCGACCGATCTAAACGACTGAAACACTGGGCGATTATTATGGTATGAAATGAAAATATTCACATTTAAACAAAAATCGAGTGATTCATTCGCGGTAAAAGCGAAACTTCACCAAAACAATTTCAACCAATAGGAGCCTTGAACAGTGAGATCATAATCAAAGCGGCCAATGAGCGCAGTTTGACGCTTCGTAGGTAAGGTAAGGTCTCATTCTATCTCATTCTCTCGCAGGCTAAAACCTACAGATGTATGGGTTTGTCTCTTTTTAGTGTCATTTCCGTTTCATCCGAGTTTCAAATCACAACGTTGCTAAAGAAGTTTCACTTCAAAATACATAAATATTTTTTCTTTGTTTTTCTTGGTAAACGCTTCCCCTAAATGTAGTGCAGACGAACTCTAAATTGTAGATGGTGTTTTAGCATCACCAAAATGATCTCAGACATCTCTAGTTTATAAATATATGTAATCCTTATGTTTCCCTCTGAAATTATTGTTTTCCTTTCGTAAAATCCATCCGACAAAGAAAGTTGCCTGATTTGATTGGTTGCAATTTAAACCCATAAAACGTAATAAACGTTTGCGGAAAATCCCCCAAGAAAAAGACTTCCCTGATTTAATTTCACTGTTTTAAAAGATTAGAAAATTTGGCTGATATTGAAATATGAATTGGAAGCGGTTACTAGAAAAAGTTGGGGACGCCCGAGGAAGACATAGCACGGTAAGATGAATGAAATCATTATTTGTGGAATAATTAATTGGTAATGAAATAATTTAAATGAAATGCATGAGAAATAAGAAAGGTGTGTAAACAGAATGTATGATGTGGAAGTGAATAAATGGAAGTGGTAAAAGAAGTGGGAAACGCTCGAGGAAGACTTGGCAAGATGAAGTGAATCAAATATTTCCAGCCACCTCTTTCGATCCATCGACTTGAGGGATGGATTCACACGTCCATCTCTCCTGGACACACTGAACCCTTGATTCCTACCCACCCCTAATTAATAAAATAATTTTTGGTATCAATAAACAATTTTTTTAAGATTAAAAAAACTAGCCTTAAAACCTATTTGTATGGGTATCTATTAACGTGTTTCAAGGTATAGCACAAACCCTACCCCTAACAAAGCATACCCTGCTTATGAATCGGCTATTGACTGGTGCGCTCTAAGTGACTGACATTTTATATTGCAATATTAGGTTAGATTAGATTAGGTTAGGTTAGGTCAGTTCATGTTAGATCAGGTTAGTTTAGTAAGCGCACTTGAGATGATTTTTCATAAAAATGGCGCTTTATAAATAAGCCAAATATTATTAAATATTAAGGTTAGTCTGGGTTAGGTTGTGTTAGGTTAAATGTTAAACTGTCAAATGAGGGAGCACCGGTAAAAAGCTGATTGGTGGACAAAGATTTGACAAATAGTGCACACCGCTAAATAGATTTATGTGCTGTATACCGTGGCGCACCGATCTAAAGACAATGCCTATTTTTCACTTACACAGAGTTTTAAGTAAGACCTATGAGTTCCTATTTAGAAAATTAAAATTTCTGCGAACTTGAATAATTGCGCACCCACGCACCGACATTTGAAATAATCATGTTTATTAATGAATATTGCGGATTTTAATCATGTTTAACTTAAAGTAAGATACTTGCTGAAAGTTACCTGCGGCAGGAAGCAGCTCGACGTTCATCGCTGCACTCAAGATCTGACCCGACTTCCTGACTCCCGCACCCGCACGACCGGAGAATCGCAGGGGAAGGATGCAACTGTTAACTGAGATAACCGGGCGATGGGGAGGGGTGGGTTGAAGGGGCGCAGTCAAAACCCCATTCCCTGCCCAACGCACGCCTTAGACTAGACTCAGGGGACCGGGCGGAACGCCTCCCCTATCTGCACGGGCTGCTCTCTTCTAGAGGAAGATTGATATTGGGACATTTTATGCTGATTGCTGATTACGGTTGGCAAGTTGCTTGTTACATCTTAACTATAAGGTAGGAATCTGATTGCATAAAGCAGCAGTACCTCAGGAACGGGGAAATTTAAAAAAAAAAATCTGATTTGGTTTTCGAGGTGAACATGAATGAACTTTTAGAATTACATGAGTATTTTTAGGTAGTTTTTATGTCCTAGCTTTACACGAGTGACGTGTTTGGCGACACTGTCTAGTCTAAATATTAAATTTGTACAAATGCTTTTGTAGTTGTTCCAAGAAAAAGAGTTGATACAAATATATTTCGTGAGCGGGACATTTTACTTTATTTGTGTGCACTTGTACAAGGTATTTACAGTGCATCTTGTACAGGGTACTCGACATCACATTGAACAAAGTATATATGTCAAAGTTCATTATAACACCAGACAAACCACTCAACTTTGTATTTATGTATTTCTGTTCCATTTTGGTTTTTCCGTTTTATTATTTCTTTTAAATTTTTTAAAATTTTAGTTTACCTGAGTTTTTGAACCTCCAACTTTGCTAAATTCTGACTTTTAAAACCAATATTTATTTTGTACTAGCGAGTTCCCGGCATGCGTTGCAATGTCACATAATAAAGACATCATTTCTCCCTTCGTGTCCTTCCCCATTCGTCCGGTTCCCCTTCCGCCACCCCTTCTCCTCTCATGTCCCCTTCTCCTCACGCGTTCCCCCTCTACCTTCCCCGCCTTCCCTTTCCCCTCTTCCGCTCCCACGCCCCACGAACCACCTTCCTGCATTCCTCTCCCCTCTCCCTCGTTCCGTATATTCAGTCCCGGTACATTCAGTTTTCAAACAGCTCGAGTGCACCTATTGTAATTTTTTTTTACAAATTACCATTTTTCATATTTTACAAACATTCATTTTTGTATATTACAAGAATAATCAACCAAATTTAGTACGTAACATAGGTACCTGTTTAAAAAACCTATAAGTTTTGTTTAGATTTAAAATATTTGATTGTGATTAGTATCATAGGTGAGAACTTCAAGTCAATTCATTAATTTAAAAAGTTTATTCGAAAATGGTTTTTTTATTGAACAATCGATGGTTTGCAAAATGTCATTCTAAAATTGTGACCTTTTGACAGTTTCGTAAGAGTTTTTGTAATGATTAAAAAACTTTTCAGGTGTATTGTCATGCGGTTGTAATAACCCAAAAACCTTCGCAAGGATGGAAATAAGGTATTTTGAAAGTTTCAAACATTTCGTGTGCTTAATATAGCAATACATAAATAACAAACATACATACATAAGTAGGTTCATGCAAGTAAGCAAACATAATATACTCGTGTATATATAGATATTAAGTGCTTTAAATTATTTTAATTTAAGAAAAATGCTCATATATTTATGAGTGATTGCCGCAAACAGATGATAAAAGTCATTGTCATCGATAACCAGTCTGTCGTCATCGATAACTGTCAAGTTTCAGCTCGATCGGATGTCGTGGGTTAATTTCCACTTGAATGTATTGTTTTGTATGTATTTAAAAATATTGTGTTTAAAAACAACGTGCACATAATAAAAATACAGAGAAATGATTTAATAATTTAATAATTTAATTTCAATACATAGAAACCCAGGGCATTTACAAAATATCAAAAACTGTATAATGGCAAACAATTTTAATACCATTATTTTTCATGTTCTTTTAAAGTTTTGATTCACCGGATGATCGACGCTCTTTAGGGAACCCGCTTTCACAGCGCGGGTGTAAACTGTGCAATCTAAAGTTTAAGTTTAGACTTTAAACAGAGACTTTAAGTTTAGAATTTAAACAACCAACTGAAAGGCACTACCTACCACTAAACACCACTTTTATGAATTGGTGACACTATTTCACCCTCAGCCTGCAGCCATCTACTCACTTACATTATAATATATCACGGAATTGTCGATGAAAATACAAGGACGGTTAGCTGGTGAAGATTACAAAATAAATAGCTTCGGAAAGGAAAAATATGTTTTTTTAGTTGAACCTCTCTCTCTCTCTCTTAACGGATTATGTTTTTTTTAGTTTAACCTCTCTCATCATCAACTAAAAGAAAATTAAATTACAGACTTATATTTTTTCTGCAAAATGCATTCAGTCATCTCTAAGACTTAATCCTTCAAGGCATGTTGCCATCGGTTCCGTGGAATATTATTGTGAAATGGCCGGCGCGCGTTGGTGTCTCCTATTGTTGAATCTTGAAAAATGTTTGACATCATTACAATCAATTACAAATTTATTAAATCAATATTATCAACATGTTTCGAAACCAATGGTACAAATTAAGGAATAATTATATTTATACTAGCGAGGGCCCAACATGCGTTGCAATGCTAATCCATCCTTCCGATATTCCAAGACCATATTCCGAGAGAGCACTGAAGAAAGCTGGAGAAGTCAGAAGAATTCCCTCAACCATCCGATCTCGATGCAGCTGCTAGGCAGACGAATCCGCCGCCAAGAACCAGACAAATCTCACCCCATGCTGTTAAACAAGATGCAATCCACAACCTTCTCACTTCTGGCCATGTGAGACACAGTTTTTTCAAATTTACCCCCTACCACCACCACATCTCCTTTGAAATTCTTCCCTATGCTCTTACCCCCCCTCCCCGCCCCTCCCCCACCATCGTCACCCTCCCCCCCCCCCCCCTGCGTCAACTGTCGCGCGACCCCACCATCCCGTGTTTCCCTCCCTTCTCCCGCGTTCCCCTTCCACCTTCCCCCTGCCATCCTTCCTCATCCCGCGACTCCCCTCCCCGGACTTCTCTCCATCATTTCCATCCTCCTCTCCTCTCCAAAATTTGTATGCAAAATTCATAACGCCAGAGCTCACTATTATATATAGAAACTATGGCAGGCATGCGCTCATCAAATCACCATAGTTTTATCGCAATCGGGTAGGTTGCGCATAAAGGACAAATAAAGAAACATTATTTTATATAAATCAAGATTACCTACAACAGTTAATTTTAATTTTAACCTGACGAAGGAACCATTGGTTTCGAAACATGTTAATAATTTTGATTGAATAAGTGGGTTTTGTAAAGTGATTTGTTTTAATTTAATTAAATTGATGTCACAAAGTTAATTTGCGAATATTGAAGAAGTAATTACAAAATTGATACAAAATCAACTCGAGAATTTGAACATCCATTACTTGAGCGTCTTATCAAAAGAAAATGAGTTTGTTTTGACGTCCACAAATATTTTATTTATTTATTTATTTACGCCTATTTAGGCTTTTACATATACATAACAATATTTACAAAATGATACTCGTAAATAGTGCAGGAAACTACTATTTAAAACACTTACACAAAAATATATATAAAGTAAGAATATTATTGAATTATATCCACACAGTATTTAGATACAAAATATAAAAAATCCGAAATAGTTTTTTGTTTTTCTTTCAGCAGACAAAATAATGTTAATGTGTTATCAATTTAAATAACTTTATCAAAATATTCCTCTACTTGATGAAAAAACTTCAACAGGGTATGCTTATATATTAAAATTGATGTACTAAAAATATCAACAATATCAGAGTATTTGTTTCCTAGCTGTTGAATCCGTCGCTTAGGAGTGTAATATTGGGAAGTTGATGTTGAATTGTTACAATAATATGGTAGGTACTGTCTTGTAACTGACCTGCCTGGAGTATGAAAAGAGATTACGCATAATAAATCAGGGGTATCAAACATTGAATTTACGATTTTATACAAACACTTCTACGATTCTACGATCAAATAATTTTATTAAATTTAATGAACAAAGTACGTTATCGTAATTTAGGCATTCTCTAGGAATGCCCATTTTAAAATTTACATATCTTAAAAATTTATTTTGGATTCTTTCAATCGCATGCAAATGAACCTCATAATTTGGGGACCAAACCGTGGAATTATATTCTAAATGACTCCTTGCTAGTGACATATGTAATGTTTTTACAGTATTGACATTATTGAAATCACTAGATACCCTTAAAATAAATCCTAACATTTTCAAAGCTTTGTTGGTTATTATTTCTATATGCTTGATAAAGTTGAGTTTCGTGTCAAACCAAATAGCTAAGTCATTAATTTCCGAGACAGATACTAACGACATATTGTTAATGAAATAATCGAAAAATATTGGATTTTTTATTCGATAAAACCTCAATTTGACATTTGATTATGTTAAGTTGCAAGCGGTTATCATGACACCATATAATAAATCTCAACAAGTTATATGACAAAATATGGCAATCATTAATGTTTCTGATTGCTTTGAATAATTTCAGGTCGTCTGCAAACATTAATACTTGAACATCATTGAAAATATATAACACATCATTAACAAATAATAAAAACACCTTATTTTTTTGTTTATCACCTTTTTTAAAGATAGGCGTAAGGAAGCTGAATTTCCATTTAGTAGGAAAACATCCTGTTCGTAAAGACTGATTAAACAGCAAATATAAAGGATACGCCAGATTGGTGGCACAGTTATTCAAAAATACAGGAGGTATTTTATCTGGTCCACCGCTTTTGCTTTGATCAAGTAATTTTAGGTTTTATTTGTGGGGAGAGGGATAACTGACAGTGAAACTATACAGTAAAATAATAAATGGCATTTGAATGAAAGGGGTGAAAGTTAAAGTAAATTATGTAACGAGAAGATGATAAAATCCGATTATCTAAAATGATTTTTTTTATCTGATGGTGATAAGAATGTTAAAGTAGGAATCAAGCATAATAAAAAAGCGATTTTCCAGTAAGATGGTGACAGGAAAAACGAATTTCGAAATCGCAAACAAATATGTAAACAAAAACTGATATTGGCTCTTTTAGAAGCGAGTCACAGAATTAACGCGTGCAGTCTCACATAATGTTATTAGTACGATGTAACCAAAGAAACATTTCAAACGAAAGGGCGCAATTGTCTAATTTCAGAAACCATTCATGCTGACCTCCAAATAATACATTAATAGAAGAGGGCACAACTGAGTTATGCACCACCGAAGTTGCAAACCAATATCGTGTTCTGAATAATGAGGTTATTATCTAATGACGAGGCCTCCGAGGAAGTCATTCATTTTCATTGAAGAAGATAATTCTAATAAACCTGAACGAAAATATGAAAACTAACAAGGCACGGAAAAATAAAAATGCAACGGTTGCAACTGGGACACGAACCCAGGATCACTTATCTTACCGGGACAAATGCCTTAAAAAACTCGGCCTCATATTTTATTTTTTCTCTTATGAGTCGAAGATAATATTGTTAATTCTGAAATTTAAATATGAGGTAAACAAAAATGAATTTAAAATAAAATGTCTCAACGGCCGAGTTGGTTTGGACATTTGTCCCGGAAACACAAGAGAACATCGAGATCCAGTTGGGACCGTTACATTTTTTATTTTTCGTTTTGATTTACATATTAGTGTTAACTTCTTCAATGATATATTATAAAGAAGAAGCTATATAAACTAGAAATGAAGAGAAATGGGGCGTGAAAATGGAAGAGATTGCATTTTTTGTCATTCTGTCATGATTACTTCGAAATTGATTACTTTGCATTTTTATGGCTTTTTTATTCTACTTGATGCCCTATGTTGTTTACACGGCACCAGTTCAAGAGCAAGTTATCATAATGTTCATATCCCTAGTTCGTGAGTTCCTAAGTACATAATTACAATATTTCAGCATTTTTTCTTACTTTGTTGCACATTTTGTATTTGGTATTAGGTGTTCCGACTGACAGCCTCCGTGGCCGCGTGATTAAGATCTTCAGTGTGGACACATAATTTTAATTATGTATTATTTAAAATTTAAAATATATAAAATACTTAACGTGAACCTTTCAGGTTGATACCTGCATACCGTCCTGATGAAATACCACTATTTAAAATCGAGATTTTGCAAATGAATTTTACCAATGTATTAAGATCTGAATAGTCAGGTATATAAAATATCCCACATCTCTCAGCCTCAAAACATTCAACTGATTTCAAACAGCCTCTTAATATTTTATCCTATTTTAAACCACTTTTAAATCTAATTATAAATCGACAAGAAATTATTTGTTGCAACCTTTGGTTTGATAGTTACGATAGCTATGTAAAAATGTAAGCATTATGTACGCAATGTAATAAAGGGTAAATAATAAATGCACATACTCCAATTGGGGATGACATAGTCCCACTGTCTGGGCTGTTGGAACATTCATTATTATATATGTAAAAATAAAAATATTAGAGGTAACTTTGTATCATTTTCTTAATTATTTTTACATGAGTAAATAAATTTATTTATTAGTTTTATTTTAGTAAATTGTACATTTAAGTTTACAATTTCCTAATTAATTATATCATTTCATATTTCAAACTATATTTTTTTCATGTTTTATGTATCTCCTACAATACGTTTTGAACTTTTCAATTGGTGCGGCCTTTAAAGTTTCTGGTAGAGTGTTGTATAACTTCATCCCTTTGTATAGTAAACTATTTTGCGTATTCGTTTTGTCCTTTTTTTGTAGCCTGATTTCCTTGCAAGTCCTTGTGTTATGTCCTTGTTGTATATAATTTTGTTTAAGAAGTATTTTGGTAACATGTTGTTCACTATTTTATGAATAAATATCATCGGGTGCGGGGTCAACATCTGTTTCACGGTTAGCCAATTTAGTTCCTTCAACATTTTATTTACTTTTGAGAATCTATTTCGCCGAAGTATTATTCTCATTGCCCTGTTTTGGAGAATTTGAAACTTATTTTGTTCTCGTTCATTACACAGGAAAAGGATAGTTGAGCAGTAGTTAAAGTGTGGAGCAATAATTGAATTATAAATAGTGACTGCAGTTTTTCTAGAAAGTTTTTGCCGAATTCTTCCCAAAAAAGATACTTTTTTTCCAATTTTCTTTTGGGTATATTCAGCATGTTTGTTAAAGGTTAGTTTGGAATCTAATATAACTCCTAGGTATTTCATTTCAGTAACACTTTCAATAATTTCACCGTCAATTTTAATTTTGCTTTCACTGGATGTCTTCTTATACCCAATCACCATACATTTTGTTTTTTTTTTGTATTTAATTTAAGCTTATTTATTTTTAGCCATCTTGATACATTATTTAGTTCATTATTTAAAATATTTATTAGTTCTTCGTAGTTATCACCAATTAAGTATATTAGTGTATCATCATTATGACTTCATATTCGACAGTTTTACACTTGCCTTTTTTTCTTATCTTTTATCACTATACGTTTTTTTGTCAAATTGAAATTTAATTGCTGAAAATAGTTTTGTCTTAATTTTCTACACAAATACTTGAATTGTATAATTAGGCGTTTCTTACCTAGTGAGCTGGTCAATACATCATTACTGTAACCAAATGTAATATTAAAATAAAGTATAGTACTTTGTAAAGTCGGTTTACGGACGATAATTTTATCGATCGATCGTGCCTCCCTATCGCTTATTCGCCCGCTCGGCTCAGGCGGAACGTGGCAATGAGTTATGCTTTTTCGTGCATACAGCCGGTGTTCATCGATTTATAAGACGTTATCACGTCAATAATGAAATAAATAAATAAAATAAATGTCTGAGTATTTCTACGAGTAGAAGTGGCGAGTGCCAGAGGAAGACCGTATTATCTGCACTGGAATGAGATACAGTGTCAAATTAAAGATAATGTTCCTTATAATTGATATCCTGGTGAAAGAATGCCATTCAGCATCAAAACGTTGCTTTAAATGACTTAACTGTGTTTGGTGCCGGGGACTTCCCCACCATCCTCTTTCTCATCTCATTCCCTTCCCCACTACTTTCAGCAGTACAATATACCCAAATGAGGGAGCGGTAGCGATGGTTTCACTGCCTGCAGACGGTTAGGAGCAGTTGGTACTCTTGTTCGGAACGCGCATACAAATAAAGTAGTTTTATTTGTTTATCCGCCCCCGCTAGGGTTATCAAGTTACTCCAAGCGACAATTTGCACTCGTCGCCCGTCAATCTACGTTGCTATCTCATTACTGGAAAAACACCCACTCCAACGGGTCGATGGAAATGTACATTCGGTCAAACTTTAGCGCATGCATTCCTAGTGCTATTGAGTGTAACAGGGTGGGTATCCGGTAATGTGCCAGTGGCGTACTTTCACCATCTTCCCTTTTCCAGTGTTGTCAAAATATCAATTTAATGTAACTATTTGTTAAAATATAACTATTAACTCACTACAATAAGATTTTTAATGTAAAGAACCCGTTAGAAAAACTTCTAAAAAGTAGTTTATCAGGACTTTTTTGTCTTATATTTGTAAAGTGTGTAAGATAAATAAATAAATTAAGTAAATACATTTGAGCCGTGATATTTGTTATAAATCTTCCAACATTTAGTAAGAAAAATCAACGTTTTTGAAGTGAAACTTCTTTAGCCCCATTGTTATTTTGAAATTCGGATGAAACGGAAATGACGCATTACAGCACCTACAAAGCGTTAACCTGCGCTCATTGGCCGCTTTGATTGTGATGTCACTTTTCAAGATTGGTTAGGATATGAAACGGAAATGACGCATCACATTACCGACGAAGCATCAAACTGCGCTCAATGGCCGCTTTGATTATGATCTCACTTTTCAAGGCTCCTATTGATTGAGATTGTTTTGGTAAAGTTTCGCTGCACTGCACTCATTTCTTTTTAAAACATTTTTTTTTTAAATTCAGTATTAGGTTCGCGCGGTTGACATAACCCCAAATCTCATTCGATTTATCTCCGTTACCAACCGGCAATCGCTCGGTGCGGCTCCTGTAAAAATATGAACCAATACCCCACCCCCGCCGGCCCCGCCTGCCTTCCCACTTCGCCCGCGAGAGGAATGTTTTCCGTCGCCTGTGGTAAAGCTTGAACACGGGGTTTTTGAAAACGAATTGTTCAAAGTTTTCAATGTTTATAGTGTTGTTCAAGCGATTGTTGTGTTTTTTTCGCGCTGGAGTCAGGCCTTTATTGGATACACTTTCTGGGCAATATATGAACACACAAATCATTTGTGAGCTTTTAAAAAATTTGTATCGTATAATTTATAAACATATTTTTTATAACATCAGGAACAACGAAATAATCGATAAAACATGTGACCATTACGATATAGTAAGTTACAATGAAAAAGCAAAAAAAAAAACAGTCTAATTATTTTTCAAGATCGATTCATTCAAATACGGCTTACAACTCAATCTACTCCATGAGGTTTAGTATTCATCGGGTATTCCAATTAATCGATTATTTTACGTGTTTAGTTTGTAAAATGCATAATGAATAATGACCAACGCATTGGGCAACTTGATCTTTCCAGCCGGGTGCAATACTCGTCCTTTAGGTAATCTCAACCATCGCCGCTGTAGGCTGGGACCATGGCCTATAAGTTTACTTTGTTTTCCGTTAGCCAACGAATA
Source organism: Glyphotaelius pellucidus (assembly GCA_936435175.1). Classification (NCBI taxonomy): domain Eukaryota; kingdom Metazoa; phylum Arthropoda; class Insecta; order Trichoptera; family Limnephilidae; genus Glyphotaelius; species Glyphotaelius pellucidus. The sequence continues at coordinate 25,907,885 of OW386542.1, read as the reverse complement.
TAATTCACTGACAAAATGTCATTTGACTGTCGACAGTAAAATTTCAATGTCAGTGGTTATTCGAAAATTCAAGAGCAACGTTGGTGGGCGCTTTTGCAACTTTTAATTCACGTAACAACGGTTTTATTCTTAGCAAACGTACCCACATTGTTCTGTCAGGGCACAAAGTACACGCATTGAAGTTTTCACAATTTAGGGGAGTTTTGTTTGTGGTATCTGTTTTTTTTTATTCAATATCCTGATGAATATCCTGGGTGACTTGACAACTCAGAACCTCCTTTGAAAATTCACCCGCCATCGACCATCGAGTGATTCTTCTGGAAGCCGTGGTTGTATCGAACTGAATGATGTTGCCTGCAAAGGTCCGCTCTGTCAAATGGTCGCCATGAGGGTTGAGGCGTCGCTCTCCGCAAATGATGTAAAAATACATTAAAAAAATGGTTAGGTAAGTTTAGGTTATGGGCTATTTAAAAAAAAATCATAGTTTTTAATGATTTTTCAAAGAGATGTTGATTTAAGTTGATTCTGACTTGGCATGGAACCAATTTATTTATTTATTTATTTTATTTTATTTATTTATTAAAAGAAGTTTATACAATGAACAAAAAATTGTGTTAATTCATCCGCCATGCTAGGGATGTCCCTGTGTTATGGCGGATGAAGTTTACAGATTGTGTAGGTACAGTGTACAGCTATTAACTTATGCAATTCATTTAAGTAGTTTAAGTAACATATTTAGTAACAAATTAAGTTAGTAATTTAATTAACACATTAAATTAATTTATGTTACAAGTTGTATCAATTATATTACAATTCAATTAAAATAGCAAATTTTTACTCATCATCGTTACTGAATGTAAGGATCCATTTTGATAATTTTTTTTTAAAGATATGGGGTTGGGTTTCGGATTTTAGGTTCTCGGGGAGAAGGTTAAACATTTTAGGAGCTAGGTACATGAAATGTCTTTGAGCTGATGTGGTGCGTAGTGTAGGAACATTGTAGTGTCGTTTGGTTATTGTTCTGGTGGTGTAACTGTGATGTAAAAGAGTTTTTTTCTTGTATTTGAACATGAAATGTGTTAGTGTAAATTTTAGATGAAGTTGCCGTATGTTTAAGACATTATATTCTGTGAAGAGTCTATTGGAGGAATATCTTGTTGGTCGCTTGTTGATAGCACGTAAAATCGTTTTTTGGGCTTTTTGCAGAGGATCAATAAAATTAAGAGCACAGCCGCCCCAAATTATGATGCCATATGCTAACTGGGATTGGCAGAGAGCATAGTAAACCGTTTTTAGTGTTATAGGAGTAAGTATATTTCTTAGAGTTCGAAAAACATAAGAGAGCTTGCGAATTCGGGGAGTTAGACTGGCTAAGTGCTGATCCCAACGAAGATGGTGATCAATTAGGACCCCCAGGTATTTTATATGAGATACTTTTTCCAAATTTGGGCAAGTACAGGAAGAGTAGGGACTTGGACAGGAGTGAATTGTTATTTTCTGATTGATAGAAGGTTGGGTTGCAGCAGATAGACTGAAGGTTAAGAATTTAGTTTTACCAGCATTGAGGGTGAGGAGATTATCATCTAACCAATTCTTTACCAGACCTATGTCATATTGAGCTATGTCGAATGCTCCTTTCCAATTTTTATGTCGAGCTATAAGCACAGTGTCATCTGCAAAGGATATTATTTTTCCGGTTATGGGTAGGTTACAGAGTTTATTGATGTATATGAGGAACAAAATAGGGCCTAGAACACTTCCTTGTGTAACTCCGAATTGGATTGGTAAAGGGTTGCTTAAAGCTATGTTGTTAATTTTCACGGTTTGTGATCTTCCAGTTAGGTATGAGGAGAACCAGTTAAGAGTTGAATCCCGGATGCCTATTTGAGATAGTCTTTCCAGAAGAATGGGGTGGGAAACCGTGTCGAATGCTTTGGCTAAGTCTAGGAATATGGCTAGGCAGGAATCGCCTTCATTCAGGCTGTTGGTGATGTTCTCAGTCAAGTCTAAGATTGCAGATTCTGTACTCATTTTTTTTTGGAAGCCAAACTGATTGGGCGAGAGAATCTTCTGGGTTTCCAAATGTGAGATAAGTCTACTTTTAACAACTTTTTCAATGATTTTTGATAAGACACTTAGCAAAGAAATGGGTCTGTAGTTTTCGATATTTGTTTTGTCGCCACTCTTATAGATTGGAATCACCGTTGCATGTTTTAGTTGATTAGGGAAGGAACCGCTTTTGAAACTTAGATTTACAATATGTTTTAACGGTGTGGAAATAAAGTGAGCTATGTGTTTTAGTATGTAAGGTGAGATTTTATCAATACCTGCAGCACTATTTGTTTTTATGGAGAGTATTGTGTCAACAATTTCTTTAGTGGATGTGGGGGCTAGGATAAGGGTGGGATGAAGAGAGTTCTGCTGTTTTACCCGTGAAGTTAGAAGATTTTCGGTTTTATTTGTGGTTTTAAGATTTTTTTTTGGCTAAGTTCATGCCGATGTTACTGAAGTAATGGTTGGCGTGATCGGCTAAGGTTTTTGGGTCTTCGTGGACTTGGATATTTTTACCATTAATGAGTAGTGATTGAATGTTGAGTGATGTTTTTTTATTTTCTGAGATGTCGTTGACTACGTTCCAGATTACTTTACTGTCATATCCTGAATCTTCAATTTTTTTTATAGTATTTTTGTTTGGTTATTATTATCAGGTTATTGCAGATGTTACGATACTTTTTATAGAAACGTAAGACTCGGGGGTCTGGATTATTAAGTGCTTGTTTATGTAGTCTGTCTCTTTTACGTATGCAGAAGATAAGGCCATTCGTAATCCAAGGTTTCAGTTTCTTTTTTTTATTGGAGGCTGTTTTGGTGGGGAAAGACGCTTGGTTAATGTGGGCAGTTAGTGATGCAGAAAAAATTTCAAGAGCTGTGTTGACATTTTCAGAAAGCAGGGTAGACTCCCATTTTTCTTGTTCTACAGACTTTATCAGATAATCCATGTTTACAATGTTATGAGAGGGATTGCTGGACTTAGGGGGAGTAGATTTTGAGTTGTGTAATTCTAGGATGGTTGAGTAGTGGTCTGTTACGGTAGATTCAAATACAATTGATTTAGCGGTTCGCTTAGTTCTGACCATGATGTGATCTATGCATGTCTTAGTAGTGAGTGTAACTCGGGTAGGTATGTTGATGTATGGTATAAGGCCATGCAGACCCATGAGGTTTAGGTATTTTGTAGTATGAGGGCTGGCTTCGTTTAGGATGTCTATGTTGATGTCACCGATTATGATGAGATCCTTAGTGGTGTCATCGATTTTTTTTTCGAGCGAGTAGAGAAAAGGGGAGACGTTATTGGACTTAGGGGAGCGATATATGGCAAAGATATTTAAGTTGTCAATAGAGACTTTGAGGCAATTTGCATGGTCAACTGAAGTTTCAGACACTATATGATTTAAGTGAGATTTTACATAAACTATGACCCCGTCGGATTGGGACCAGTGCCGAGTTGTATTATACACAGAGTAGTTGTTAATTATTTTCGGGATATAATTTGCATTAATCCAGCACTCTGACAGAACAATTATATCAAATTCATTTCCTAAGTCAGTTAGGAGTACAAGTAAATTGTCGAAGTTTTTATTGAGGCTACGGATGTTCATGGCAAACATTTTTAGTGCTTTAGGTTTGGAGATCATTTTTTTATGCGCATTTGTATCATTTGTCGTTTGAACAGTGATGTTAAGAAAATTATCGATAGAGTTAGTTGGATCCATTATGAGCGTCTGTGTTTGGTGGGGGTTCGAATTTAGCAGAGATTTTATTAGTTGTGTGGATGTATAAGTAGTAGCAATTAATATTTAATGAATTTTTTTGCAGATGTTTAGTTACTCTAGAGCTTAGGAGAGTCACAGATATAAAGCGAGTACGTACACTTAAAGGAACTACGATCATTGGGTTAATTAAATGTATTGAAAGTATGAGATTAAGGAGTTTTGTAAGGATGGAATGAATAATAGGAAGAACAATAGGAAGAATGTGATTAAGGATAAACATTGAGTAATTTAAAATCACCGAAATATAAAAAACTTTGAAAATAAAAGACATGAGGACAATTGGAAGAATGTGAGTAAAAATAGAAATAGAATAATTTAAAATCATTGAAAAATAAAAGACATTGAGAATAAAAGACATTGGAAGAATAGAAAGAATATAAGTAAAAATAAAAATAGAATAATTTAAAATCATTGAATAATAAAAAACATTGAGAATAAAAGACATTAGGACAATGGGGAGAATGTGAGTAGAAATAAAAATATAATAATTTAAAGTCATCAAAAAATAAAAGACATTGAAAATAAAAGTCATTAGAACAAAGGGAAGAATGTGAGCAAAAATAAAAGTAAAATAATTTAAAATCATTGAAAAATTAAAGACATTGAAGATAAAGGTCATTAGAACAAAGGGAAGAATGTGAGCAAAAATAAAAGTAAAATAATTTAAAATAATTGAAAAATTAAAGACATTGAAAATAAAAGTCATTAGAACAAAGGGAAGAATGTGAGCAAAAATAAAAGTAAAATAATTTAAAATCATTGAAAAATTAAAGACATTGAAAATAAACGACGTTAGACCAATATGAAGAATGTGAGTATGAATGAAAATAGAATAAATTAAAATTATCGAAAAATAAAAGACTTTGAAAATAAAAGAAATTACAACAATAGGAGGGATGTTAGTAAAAATGAAAATTAAATAATTTAAAATCATCGAAAAATAAAAGACATTGAAAATAAAATAAATTAGTACCATAGAAAGAATTGGAGTAAACATGGAATAATTTAAAATCATTGAAAAATAAAAGATATTGGGATAATCAAAATAATTACAACAGATTGTATGATTTAAGTTGTTAAAGTATTGGAAATGGTTCAAACCATTGTTATAATAATAGTTCAGGCGATTAAGATAGTAAAGTGAATTAGAGAAGAATTTAATTGTATGGAGAAGTAAAGGGATTAAAGTTAAGTGTATAATAATTACTGAGCGACGTAAGAGAATTAATAAAATTACCATGTTTAGGAGATTTAACAAAATTAAACTTATTAAGATTAGTAAAAAAAGTGCAAGAAAAATAACAATCAAAACAAAACAACCAAATACAATATCTACAATCAATGAGATAGAGGGAATCAAGTGGTTAGATATTAAGAAATGTGATAAAATATATGGATTTAATTTTTGAATATCATTATTTAGAGATGATAAGTGAGGTAATTGATTTAAAATTAATAATTTTATTTGATGACTTGTAAGTTTTGTTGAGATGCTTACATACTTTGAAACAATCGAATGTATAACACATATCAAATTAGTAAAGATAGTTAAGCAATTAAATATAATTAAGTCAATTGAGTTAATTAAGATAATTTGATATATTAAAATTGTGGAAATATATGAATAAATGGTAACAGTTATGTATGATGGAGCATTTGGATAATTTAAAATAATTAGATAAATGGGAATTATGAAGTAGGTTAAGATAAATATTTGTGGTAGGTTGATATAGTTAATAATAATAATAATAAGTTGATTTATAATGTGAGCAAAAGTGTCTGCAGAAAAAATAAAAATGAAAATTAGTAAATTAATATAGGTAAGCATAAATGAAAAGCAGTATAAGCGGAGAGCGGTATAAATGAAAATTAGTAAATTAATATAGGTAAGTAGATTTAGTGATGGAATTTTTTTGTTGACCTCAAGTCACATTTTTTTGATGTCCGATTCATATGAGATTCTAAGGATTTTAGAGTCCTCAGACTGGCGTACATAAACCTGACCTTCTTTCGACCACGTGTATTTGTATTTTTTTATTTTCGCCTGTTGTTTGGTTTGGGCCAGGAGAAATTTTTTTCTTGGTGTCAGGTGGTCGGAAACATAAATAGGAGAACCATGAGCCATCTGAGCGTGTTGTAGTCCTAGTGAAGAAGTTGTTATTCGGCCTTTGGTTCTAATATGTTCTTTTAGTTTGGCCAAGAACAGATCACGCATTAGTTTTGAGCCGAGGGTGACTATTATATCTCTTGGTTTAGAGCGGGTATCATCTGAGCGGCTCCTACCTCCCACCCGTACAATAGAGGTCACGTCTTCGGGTTGTACAACTGATTTTATGATGTTTGTGGAAAGATTGTGGAACATTGCCGCTAGATTTTCATTAGGATTTTCTGGGAAGTTTCGCAGTTCAAGGTTGTTTGATTGAGCCTCGTACTCCTGATTGTCAATTTTGTTCTCCAGGTACTCCACTGTTTTTTTGAGGTCTTGTTGTTCCTTTTTGAATGTTTCAATTTCGGTTTCAATTTTTTGATTTTGGATTATGGTTTGGTCGATTTTTTTAATTAGGTCGTCGTATTGTTTACTGACGAAATCAATACTTTTTTGTGTTTCCTCCTTGTATAATTCCATTTTAGTTAAAATTTCTTTTTTCATGTTATCCATTTTTTTGTCCAAGTGCTGAATTATTTTTTCCATGTTTTTGTCTTCTAGTTCCAGTGCACTTTTGCCTCTAGTTGCCATGCTTAATTAATATTAAACTGATTTTTAATTTTATGTTTTTATTTGTTGGATTAAGATTGTTTTATGCCAATTCACTGACGAGTTTTATGCTAATTCAAAGTTTAACAACTTTCAACGAAATGTACTAGTGTATTTTAGTTGTTTTTAACTCAAGACACTGTTTTTATTGTTTGATTCAAAGTTTGTTAAACACTTTTAGAACGAAATGTCAAATCACTAGGAGAAATAATCCTAGATAAATTGTGTCAATTTTTTAGAAAAACAAAAGTCACTTTTTGAGAAAAATACACCGGGTGATAGCCTGAGCAAAACACTGCACTTCAGTAACAATTTTTTTTCGATTTAGACACTATTTCATATAATGTTTCTTCAAAAAACTGGAGCCTGCGAAATTGGCGACTGTACAAAGTTATTTTATTAATTTTTCATTGATGTTTTATTAACTATCTGAAACACAAACCAGAAAGCTGATAATCATGACAGCTAATGCTTTCAAACGATAACTGCTTCAGTAACAATATTTTATATTTGTTTAAAGATAAACTGAAGATGTCCACGGACTTGGTGTAATTGTTTCCTTCCATTAGTATTCTGGGTAAAGAGGAATACATATGGTAGTTAGTCCCAGAATTTCTGCAATGAAATAAATCCTGACTACTTGTATTACGTTGTGGAATCCGGAAGCTTATCAATTCAAGCAATACCGGACTATCAACTAAATCATGTAGAATTTTATATAGAAATACCAAGTCAGTAAAAATTCTTCTATCTGACAATTTGAGCATATTCATATTATTTAACAGAGTGTTGTAGTTCAACATAATTGTTGGAATCCCCATTTTAAAATTTAGAAAACGTAAGAATTCGTTTTGTATTCTTTCAACAGTACATGTATGTTATAATGTGGATTCCAGACGTAATTTATGAAAATTACTAGAAAAAAGCTTACTGTTTACAGCTCTCAATGTAGTGGGTAGGTATATCGTTTTAATACTCGTAATTGTTGTTCCCCTTTTTTTCAATTATTGTTGAGAAGGAGTAGCGTTGAAACTCTGGCTAATCCGGATTGGAAGTCTACTAATACATTAAAAATACTAATTTAGAGGGAGACTCCATCTGTCTGTAATTCAGGCTCAATGAATTCTGGAACTTTTGCTTTGAATTTAAATGTCATCATTTTCAAAATTAGAAGTGTTTGGAGAACTCCGACAAGCCATACAACCATAAAACTTTAATATATTAGTTTTAAAAGAAAATTATTGTTATTGCCATTTTCAAAATTGAAACTGACTTTTTTGAAAATTCAGGTACAGAAGTTTTTTGGGTTTGCGAGATTTATGCATATATATATATATATATTGAGAGTATTATATATATATATATATATATATATATATATAAATATATATATATAATACTCTCAATATCGCCCTAGTGGGAAACATCTTTACAAATCGACCCTATGGAATAACAAGGTTCCAACTAACACACACCCTGTTCTGAGAAAACGGGCTTCAAAGATTTGAATGTCTATATTTCGATACGTAATCAACTTTACATTGTTTTGAGTATGCAAAAGTATTAAGTTGTGGGTTATTAACCTAATTTAAGTAACATTAATAATCATTTAAAGTTAGAAATAGGAAATTTGGAAAAGCAATTTTATCAGTTGAAACCTTGTTACGCAGTTGATTTCAAGCAAGTAAGTAATCGTCAGATGAAACCTTGTTCACCAACATTTCCTACAGTAAGTAAGGTTTTTTTAACGTCATCTCTCTTATAAAATTGTGTTAATATTCCACTTTTATGAAATTTACGAGCAAAATCAAAAATATGTTATCATTGATGAAAGCAGTGATGCAACAGGTGATGAAGAAAGTGATGAAAAACATGGGTTGACGTCTTATCTGAAAACGGTAATTTAACTTGCAAAAAAATCAGTGATGATAAAACATGTTGTTATCTGAAGTAAGTGATGAACAAAAATAGGTTGAATTCTTTATTGAAACACTGATGTCACTTGCGATGACACTAGTGATGATGAAATACATTGTTATCTTTGATGAAAGCACTAATGAAACAGGTGATGAAGCTAGTGATGAAAAAAATGCTTTGTAATATTGGCCGAATACAGTGATATAACCTAATATGAAACTGGTGATGATGAAATGTTTTGAAATCTTTAACAAAAGCACTGAAGAAACAAGTGATGAAGCTATTGATGAAAAAAATAGGTTGGATTCTTCACTGAAAACACTGATGTAACTTGCGATGACACTAGTAATGATGAAATGCGTTGTAATTTTTGATGAAAGCACTGATGAAACAGGTGATGAAGCTAGGATGAAAAAAAAAAGTTAGATTCTTCACTGAAAACACTGACGTTACTTGCGATGACACTAGTGATGATGAAATGCGTTGTTATCTTTGATGAAAGCAGTGATGAAACAGGTGATGAAGCTAGAGATGAAAAAAAATAGGCTGGATTCTTCACTGAAAACACTGATGTAACTTGCGATGACACTAGTGGTGATGAAATTCGTTGTAATCTTTGATTAAAGCACTGATGAAACAGGTGATGAAGCTAGTGATGAAAAAAAAATAGGTTCGATTCTTCACTGAAAACACTGATGTAACTTGCGATGACACTAGTGATGATATAATATACATATTTCCAACAAGATTCACTAGCCGCCATACTGACTGCAACATAACTCTGCTTCGGTTGATGATAAGCTTACGGAACACTGTTTCTTAGAACACTACGATGTAAGACAATTGGAGAACTTAAAACAGTAGCCAGTGGTAGACTTTCTATCTCGTGTGTCACCACCCCAATCTGCATCACAATGCCCAACAAGCCCATCATCATTACATTTGAAAATCAGCTTATAATCTAGAATATATTTTACATATCTTAAAATTCTTTTTAAATGAGTCAACAATACATCACTTGCATTATTTTGGAACCTACTTAATATAGATACAGCTACACAAAGGTCTGGCCTAGTGCCTGAGACAGCATACATTAAACTTCCAATAATTTTCCTACAAGTGTTTTCAATATCATTGTCAAACTTACATTCTTTCAGGTGATGAAGCTAGTGATGAAAAAAATAGCCTGGATTCTTCAATGAAAACACTGATGTAACTTGCGATGACACTAGTGATGATGAAATTCGTTGTTATCTTTGATGAAATTACTGATGAAACAGGTGATGAAGCTAGTGATGAACAAAAATAGGTTCGATTCTTGACTGAAAACATCAATGTAACTTGCGATGACACTAGTGATGATGAAATACGTTGTAATCTTTGGTGAAAGCACTGATGAAATAGGTGATGAAGCTAGTGATGAAAAAAAATAGGTTGGATTCTTCACTGAAAACACTGATGTAACTTGCGATGACACTAGTAATGATGAAATGCGTTGTAATTTTTGATGAAAGCACTGATGAAACAGATGATGAAGCAAGTGATGAAAAAAAAAATTAGATTCTTTACTGGAAACACTGATGTCACTTGCGATGACACTAGTGATGATGAAATACATTGTTATCTTTGATGAAAGCAGTGATGAAACAGGTGATGAAGCTAGCGATGATAAAAACAGCTTGTAATATTGGCCGAATACAGTGATATAACCTAATATGAAACTGGTGATGATGAAATGTGTGAAATCTTTCACAAAAGCACTGATGAAACAGATGATGAAGCTAGTGATGAAAAAAACGCTTTGTAATATTGGCCGAATACAGTGGTATAACCTAATATGAAACTGGTGAAGATGAAATGTGTTGAAATCTTTCACAAAAGCACTAATGAAACAGGTGATGAAGCTAGTGATGAAAAAAATTGGTTTGATTCTTCACTGAAAACACTGATGTTACTTGCGACGACACTAGTAGTGATGAAATGCGTTATAATTTTTGATGAAAGCACTGATGAAACAGGTGATGAAGCTAGCGACGATTAAAAATAAGTTAGATTCTTCACTGAAAACACTGATGTTACTTGTGATGACACTAGTGATGATAAAATGCTTTGTTATCTTTGATGAAAGCAGTGATGAAACAGGTGATGAAGCTAGTGATGAAACAAAATAGGCTGGATTCTTCACTGAAAACACTGATGCAACTTGCGATGACATAAAATGCGTTGTAATCTTTGGTGAAAGCACTGATGAAACAGGTGATGAAGCTAGTGATGAAAAAAAAATAGGTTGGATTCTTCACTGAAAACACTGATGTAACTTGCGATGACACTAGTAATGATGAAATGCGTTGTAATTTTTGATGAAAGCACTGATGAAACAGGTGATGAAGCAAGTGATGAAAAAAAATAAATTAGATTCTTTACTGAAAACATTGATGTCACTTGCGATGACACTAGTGATGATGAAATACATTGTTATCTTTGATGAAAGCAGTGATGAAACAGGTGATGAAGCTAGTGACGAAAAAAACAGCTTGTAATATTGGCCGAATACAGTGATATAACCTAATTTGAAACTGGTGATGATGAAATGTATTGAAATCTTTCACAAAAGCACTGATGAAACAAGCGATGAAGCTAGTGATGAAAAAAAATAGGTTGGATTCTTCACTGAAAACACTGATGTAACTTGCGATGACACTAGTAATGATGATATGCGTTGTAATTTTTGATGAAAGCACTGATGAAACAGGTGATGAAGCAAGTGATGAAAACACATAAGTAAGATTCTTTAATGAAAACACTGATGTCACTTGCGATGACACTGGTGATGATGAAATACATTGTTATCTTTGATGATAGCACTGATGAAACAGGTGATGAAGCTAGTGATGAAAAAAACGCTTTGTAATATTGGCCGAATACAGTGATATAAGCTAATATGAAACTGGTGATGATGAAATGTGTTGAATTCTTTCACAAAAGCACTGATGAAACAGGTGATGAAGCTAGTGATGAAAAAAAATAGGTTGAATTCTTCACTGAAAACACTGATGTAACTTGCGATGACACTAGTAATGGTGACATGCGTTGTAATTTTTGATGAAAGCACTGATGAAACAGGTGATGAAGCAAGTGATGAAAAAAATAAGTAAGATTCTTTACTGAAAACACTGATGTCACTTGCGATGACACTGGTGATGATGAAATACATTGTTATCGCATGCGATAACAATGATGAAAAAAATGGGTCACCATGGATAACCATGATGAAAAAAATGGGTCTTCGTCTTAGCTGAAAACGGTAATTTAACCTGCAATGAAACTAGTGATGATAAAATGCGTTGTTATCTTTGATTAAAATAGAGATGAAACAGTTGATGAAGCAAGTGATGAAAAAGAATCGGTTGGATTCTTCACTGAAAACACCGATGTAACTTGCGATAACACTAGTGATGACGAAATGCGTTGTTATCATTAATGAAAGCAGTGATGAAACAGGTGATGAAGAAAGTGATGAAGAACATGGGTTGACGTCTTAGCTGAAAACGGTAATTTAACTTGCAATAAAATCAGTGATGATAAAACATGTTGTTATCTTTGATTAAAACAGAGATGAAACAGGTGATGAAGTAAGTGATGAAAAAAAATAAGTTGAATTCTTTACTGAAAACACTGATGTCACTTGCGATGACACTAGTGATGATGAAATACATTGTTATCTTTGATGAAAGCACTGATGAAACAGGTGATGAAGCTAGTGATGAAAAAAACGCTTTGTAATATTGGCCGAATACAGTGGTATAACCTAATATGAAACTGGTGATGATGAAATGTGTTGAAATTGTATATATATATAAATATAAAATAAAAATAGACCATTGCTTATTAGTGCGCTTAATACATTTTTTTTCATTATAAAAAAAAAAAATATTTTTCCACCGCACCTCGCGGCTGGGGGACAACCTAGCGGGTCATGTGATAGCCACTCCAACTCGTTCTAGCAGCACCGTAGCAAACGAGACAGAGCGAGTATCACGTGATCCGTCGTGACTTGTAGAAGTGTGATCAGTGGCGACGTGTGATAGAAAAAAAAAATCGCAGCATCAGGAGTAAATTTACACTGAAAGTGTAATCGGATTACTACCGTTTCCATCGCTCCATACTAGAGGCAACTCTGTGCATCGGTTTCCTTGGCTCCGACAGAGCCGACCTAAGAAGAAGAATATCACTAGATATTTAAAAAAAAGATCGCCCCTTCTAACTTCATTGGCCTCCTCTATATTAAGACACCATAACCTCAACACCACTATTTATATTTAGGTGTGAGATGGTACAATATATTATTATCCAAAAACAAAATAAATGTAACAGAAACAATGAAATATGAACAATTTAAAAATCAAATTAAGTCCCTGAAATTGGATAATGATATATTGTACCCTTAACTAATTAACATCTAATTAAAAAAATGTATTATTGTTATTGTTTTTTTTATTTTTATATCTATGTCAAAAAGTATTTGTATATTTATTTCATTCAAGACATTTAAGTCTTTGATCATTGTATTCACACTTTTCAGAACAATATGTTTTTTTTTATGCGTTTAAATACTCCTCCCATAAACACGAGCTCCTAGAGCTCAATTTATGGAGTAGTAGAACCATAAAATTAATTCTTATGTATACCTAGGTAATTATATTATAAATGTAATTATTATTGTTAAAAAAAAAAAAATAAATAAATAAAATGTTGCCGTTCTATTACTGATCAGTGCCGGCTAGCGCTAGGGAGCTTTGGAGCTACGCCCTCTAAATTTTGGTCAATATAAAAATAATAATCACCATCTATTAATAATAACACCATAAACCCATTAACTTTTTCTAATATGCATGTATTTGATAATAATTTGAATTTCTCAAACTTCAAACGACGTATGTGCCAACTATTTCTTCCCACTTCATAAACTATCTTTATCTCTCTTCTATGTTATCTACTTTGTGTCAACTCTTATATTTTTTGTTACCTATATTTTGTTTCTTATATTTTATGTTATTTCCTATATTTTATCAAAAACATGTACTGCACTATATGTAAAAACCCTATTTGCGTTTAAATAAAAAAAAAACAAAAATCAAAGCAAACAACAGAAATGATAGTAATACATGGAGTTATACAATTAGAGGCGCTATTGCCTACTAACATCTCATCAAAATGTGTTCAGCTATTCGAAAGCGATAAGCGGTGCGCATATAACGGATTCGTTAGAGCGTTGGAAGCGATGGAGGTATATTGGAGGTAAAAACCTTGAACCCATTTTTTCGCTTTATGTCTCATCTAAATATAATACATCAATGTAGTAATATTATAATATAAAAATATTAATACGTGAAGCAAAAACTTTGTAAACCTATACGAAAATTGCGCAGACGGAGGAGTATGAAATTTCACACACTTATAGTTTATATAGAGACGGAGTGCAGGATGCTAATATTTTTTAAATTATGCATAAAAAATACATTAAATTAATTAAAAAAACATTACAATTATAGTCGAATTTCGACCGTTGGGCAACCACTAGTACTATAAAAATATATAAGTTAAATTCAACATCTGAAATTTCTTTATTTGTGATATATTTCTAAGTCATGTACAAGCGGATTCCATATCCCCCACCGAGAAAGCCTGGGAACTCCAATTATCTAACCACGCAGACTGTGGTTGTTGACCATTGTATTGACCGACACACAAACGGCAACCAACACATCAATGCCTCAGAACTCTTCAGTGAGCCCGAAATATCCAAAGACAGCACCACTGACATAACACCACTTTCAATATTGCTAGCATTCTGTACCTAGTACTGTCGATCGATAAGAATTGTTAGGATAACTTTCAGTAACTTCTCTTCATTCCCTAGGACAACTGCAGATCGCTAACAAACAACAGTTGAATATATTAAGAACACTTAGTCATTGTGAATTATTACTTATTCTTTAGCGATCTTCAATACTAGGGTACGATGAGAAATTACCGAGAGTTATCCTATAAATCCTTATTGATTGACCGTGCAAGAGGACCTGGCATTGGGGACCAACCGACAATGCTTTTAGCGCACCACCCATTTTGTGAGTACAAGCCGCCAATATACTACTTGATATTTGGAAGAAACATGTCCTAGCAAGACCTATGAAGGCCATTTGGTAGAACATGGAGAAATCTTCTGTGTTATTCTAACAGTCAAGATACCCTTTTCGGTCATAACAAAGCCTCCCATTGTATGTTGGAAAGAAACTATCATGTCAGTTCACATTATTTATATACTTCAATGCTTCTCATTGGAAAAAATCTTGCCTCGTTACCTTTTATTTTATTTTTGAGAGTCATCTGCGGCTGATTTCATTTTTGTGATCTGATGCTGTTGGCAGTTTTATCTTGAAATTTACTCCTTTTTAAAAGTATTTGTTTTTCAAAAGACACACTTTTCCAGGTTTCAAGTAACTTGACAATATTTAAAAAAAACTCCTGCTACCGTCGTTATAAGTGGAATATGTCGGTTGTGCAATGATAGAGGATTTGAATCCATGCCTGGGTGGGAGCCCAGATGTATTTGTCAACTCAGCCACTGACTGGCCGTCAGAACATAGAACCCATTCATCCGAAAACAATGTGCTCTTTGAATAGAATCATGGTTCTGCGCATGAAAGAACAAAACAGGTTTTTCCAAAAAAAAATGGAAATTGGTGTGGTATTTAACATGGCTAATAATTATAAGTTTGTAGCTACATACTTTTCTATTAGTTCTGTGAATAGGAGACCTCTTGTTCAAAAAACTCTGTTTCAAAATTTTTTTTATTTAATCAATGAAAGCCAAAATTTTCTCTGAAATCATAAAATTTGTAAGTAGATACAAAAACATGCCTACTTTATTATGAAACCATAAATATTTTGCATAACTTTTTTTATTTCAAGTAAGGAATTATACAATTTGTCCAAAGAAATATCACAGTCTCATTGACAATTCTTTAGTCTGGCCGGTAGTCAAGGTTGATAGAAAATTTATTATAGCATATGATCGTGAGCAGAGCAGTGAAACAAATACTTTTAAAAAAATCTTTTTCAATTCTTAACAATAAAGGCCTTCGCTCACGGAAAACTGAAATGAAACCAGTTATCAACGCAATTTGTGAGCGCTACCATGGCAACCTGTTAATAAGGCAACTGAAAAGCAACTGCCACTCAAGAAAAAGTGCTGGTTTCATTTCAGTTTCTCCGTGAGCGAAGGTCTTTATATTACGTACTTCCACCTTAAAATGTTTGACGGTACACTAGATTTCACAACAATTTTAGTCCAAACCATTCTTAACCCCGAGGAACGCTGGGTACATGTCCGCTATACAGTAATATTTTTTGTATATCTTCGTACTTATGTAGGTTTATGTATTTATTACACATACTTTGATTCACTACATACTTTGAATCAAAAATATTGAAATATAAGGAGATGGGCTATCGGCAGTTTTTGGGTGGGACTGTGCTTCCTGGTGTCACCGATATTTTTAACCAATTGTACACGTTAAAAAAATCAACTAAGGACGGGTTGTTTCAAAAAATTTGATGGATTCATCAAATATTTTAAGTTAATTTTCACGTTTTGTGTAAGTTCTATTCAAGATCTGTGATTATTCCAGTTTTGTGAAGCAACTGTCCTATAACGATGTAATAACAGAACTTGAATAGAACCTACACAGAACGTGAAAATCAACTTCAAATATTTGATGAATCCATCAAATTTTTTGAAACAACCCATCCTAAGTGAATGAATTCTTTCCGTATTCAAACTATATTGTTAACCAATACTACTGCACAACTTCGAAAAATCAACTGAATTCCATATTCAAACTATACCTATTAGGTAGTAGTTCCGGTGACAGTCGGGAGGATATCATAGCATATCCCCTTATATTTCAATATCTTTGCTTTGAATACATCAACATTTCTTACTTTTGCCCATTGTTAAATTTGGAAGCCATCTCGGATCCAGAGCCTCAAAATACTTGAAAAAAAACGAATGACAGTACATAAACGGGTCCATTTGTCTTAACAAACGGATTGCAAACGTTAGAAGAGGGCCGGCCAACACGAGGCGCTTTTACGTGATCATTAAAGTTCCTATAGTTGTATGAAAAAATGCATAGATTCGTTTGATTTTTTCTCCTGCGATGTACTACTATACTACTATTCAAATTCTCTTTAGGATGACTGTCACTATTGTATAGTGTTACACATATAAGTTGGCGGTGGCGAAAGTATGAACTAAAGCTATATCTTTATATTTTAATCTGGCAACCACACTTATCGTTATATGATAGACGACAGTGCCCTCCTTTTTCGCCAACTTATATGTGTAGCACTTTACATCAGAATGTGTCATCTATGGGCACCGTAGAGATGGTTGATATTCGGAAGGGGCTATCACTGCGGTTCCAGCTTCTAGTTCTAGTTCCAAAGAGGCACACACTGACTCACAGTAGAAAAAAACCACTCTCTTGTTCCGACTGTAATTATGCATGTTCACAAAAGTCTAACTTAAATAGTTACACACTGACTCACCGTGGAAAAATAATCATCCTCTTGTTCAAACTGTAACCACGCACACAAAAGTCTAATTTAAATTGTCATAAATTGACTCACAGTGGAGAAAAACCATTCTCGAGTCCATGATTTTCGATTTGTGAATAACAGAGTATCAAAATTCATTCCTCAGTTGCGACTTTAGATAAGGGAAAAAATCAGTGACCTTTGTGGCAATTGAAAAATTTTAGATCAGCCATGTAACCATTAGTGCAATTCGGGTCGGCCAGACCTGCTTTAGAGCATAAGCGTTAGGAGGGAATGATGTCCTTGTTCTAACAGAATTTCAATGGAAGATTCTCCGAGGAACTAGTGTCATTTATCCCTTTGGCTGGTGCGTAGTCGGAAACATGCCAAATGCATGCCGGATATTTATATTTTTTTGACATTCCTCATGAGAACGGGTCGTTTCTACGACTCATTCTTGAGTTCAACGAAAGATTTTCGTTTTTTCTCCTTTCTACAACATAGGTCTCTTCAAGACCTACATTCACAGCCTCATCTTCTCGAAAAGACCTCCCGCATTGCATCTCCAAATATGTATAGGCACTAAATGAGATTTTCAATTTGAAAATTTGAATGTCTTCAAAAGCAATTTATACAAAGCGCTAATAACCTCGATTCTACGTCATCAATGCATAAGTAATACTGCAAATACTCCTGGGATTTTTCCTTTTATTCCGAACACTAGTTTTAATAAATTATAATTAGTACAATATTATAAAAAAACCATAAATAAATAAAGAATCGCTTGACGCCACTTGTACTACAGTAAATTCAAATCCTCCATTGAAAAATGGTAAAAAGTTACATCACAACTTTCTAGCCAATCACTGCCCTATCCCTTTGGTGAGCTAACCTTGTTAAATACATTTTGTACAAATCTTGGCCGGTAGTTACCAAAATATTGATTACTCAGTTTTGATAGCTCGTAGTTGGAACTACAACATGCGAACTCTGGCAGGGTAAAAAGGAAGTATGTAACGAGGCCACCAACTAGAACCAGAACCGAAACTTAACAAACAAATTAAAGTCGAGTTAAAATTAGACTTCTCTCTACGCTCAATCAATGAAATGGACAAACAATTCCTGCTCTTCATACACAATGTTGACTTTCTGCGGTGATTCTTCACATAGTGATTTACTTATTCGCTGGTCCTTCTTTCCACCATTGACATATTTTGACCATTGACATAAATTTCACCATTGACAAAATCTATAATCGCAAAATGAGTTTTAATAACTTAATGTGATTGTTATTCAGCAACATAATCATGAGGGTAAAAAAAAAAGAATACTCAATATTTTCTAAGTAGTATAATTTTATTACCAAGGTATGAACAATTTCATGTAATCTCAAATTATTTTAAGTAATAACATAATTATATTTTATAACAATTTATTGTTTTGTTTTGTAATTCTTTTTAAAATATACTTGTACTAAAAAAGGTAATTTTGTTAAGTATAACCCAAATAAACCTAGGACAAAAATTTACAAATCTGGTAAAAAAATAAAATTATTATAATGAAAAAGATTAACAAATTTCTTGAAGTGAAAACTTCTTTAGTACCGTTGTGATTTGAAACTCAATAAAACGAAAAATAGCGACACTAAAAAGAGACAAACACATACATCTATAGGATTTAGCCTGCGAGAGAATGAGATAGACTTATTGGTGTCCTCTTTGTGCGGTGCTTCGTAGCCTATCGGCCTCCTCTTTACGCGGTGCTTGGTAGAATAAAATGTAAAATAATTTTTAAACTTGGTAACAATATTAAAATAAATAAATCCTACAATTATCCCACTGCTGATACTTTGCTTTCGTCTCATGCTCTCGAAGTTTAGTTTTATGAAGGTTTCACTTCTACCACTTGCGAACTGTACACATGATTTTTATTTTTATGAAAATATTTATTATTGGAATGATAATGTATTTCAAAATAAAACTAAGCAAATAATTATTATTACAACCTGAGCAATAATTGCTTAACCCGTCACAGTACTATCAGTCTTTATAATCACAACTAGCTTTTCCCCGCGGCTTCGCTCGCATGGTATTACGGGAAATTACTGTAGCGCTTGCACTTATCAATTATCTCCCCCCCCCCCCACCCCACCCCCATCCCCTCCCGCATTCCATATATGCATTCCCTTACATTCAGTTTTCAAACATCTCGCCTACCACCTTAATTTCATTATGCTATAGCTCAAAGAAAAAAAGAATTACTTATCCAATTTTGTTCATTCGTTTGGAATTTATGCGCTTACAAACATTTCGGATGTTAATTTTTATTTAAATATTTGGAAGTTCGTTAATGTAATAAAAAAAATACTCTATTTATCATTCAGTCTTTATAATCATTACGAATTATATTTTTAATATAGGAACTCAAATCTGACATTTATTCCAAGCTTGTCCAAAAAAAAAAACGAATTCTAATATTTGAATTTTCTGCAGTAGTAGCTGACCAGTAGACTGAGTACCTACCAGCTTAGAGCCCAAAAATATATCAACATTGTTTCCATGGAAAAGATTTTTTTCTGACGTTAGCAAAAACTCGCTTTTGTTAGCGACAGAAAACATATAACAAATATAATATATTAATATTTATAATTTCATAACGCCAGAGCTTACCATCATATACAACCTGTAGTCTGCGCATATAATTTAGCTTTATATTGGTGAAAGAATTATTAAAGTTTTTATATTGTGTTATGCGTGAAAAGGTCATAAACAAACTCGAGCAGTTTCGCATTTATAATATTAGTATGGATAATATACATGTATAATGTTAAAATAATTTTCATGAACAAAAAATATAACCCTGCAGGGAAAAGTGCAGTAAAAATACAAACCCTGTATAAAACGGTTAAACTCAATTTAATACTCAATATAATAACCGCTCAATTTTACTCGGTTCTTCTTACGTGTATATGTAAATCTACTATCATCCACTATCAATTTGGGAGGAGGGAAACTCAATTTAATACTCAATTTAATACTCGAGAGAAACTCAATTTAATACTCAATATAATAACCGCTCAATTTTACTCGGTTCTTCTTACGTGTATATGTAAATCTACTATCATCCACTATCAATTTGGGAGGAGGGAGTGGGTGCCACCACCCCAGGAACCATTTATTGGATAAGCAACACCTCTGCCATAGGTCACTCCAAAAGGCTCAATATGTTTGGTGACTTAGCAGGGGTGCCCGGGTTCATGGGTGAAGTTCTTCCAGGTCTTAGCGGCAGATGTGTCTGTCCACTAGTTGCGTGGCAGGCCGGATCGGGAGACCTTGTGACCTCTCAAAAAGAACTCTTTGGGAACATCGCCTTGCACCGCACTGGGAGGGATGGATTCACATGTCCGTCACTCCTGGACCCACTAACCCCCAGATTTCTACCCACCCATCCTTATCCTTTCTACCTATCCACCTTATCCTTCCCAGAACTTCCTCTTCTACCTTTCCTTTAAAAGACCCTCCACAAAGCATAAGCCCCTGAGGGAAATAATTTTCCTCAGGGCCTCCTGTGTTGAGTATTGTAAAAAAATATATATCATCACTAAACGCATACATTTACCAAATTCCAGGTCTCTTCAGACATTCCAACTTTACCTAAAAGCGCTTTTTCGTGTCGGTGTTGAAAAAAATTTGAGAAAATTGCAAAAATTTATTGCTTTACGTGTTAGATTGAGTTTCAGATCAGATGCTGTCACCCGGATGGTAGTCCTTATCTTCTTTGGGTTTATTAGTAATAATTTTGATGGCTTTAATCTGGTTATCAGGGATTTCGGGGATTTCTGGGATTTCTGGGATTTCGGGAATCCCAGTCGGTGGTAGCTTGGCGCGGCGTGGTGGACCCCGGCGTAGAGTTGGGACATCTGGAGCTGAAGTATCCGAATCTGGGCTAGCTGGAGTGCTCCTAATAAGTTGTGAAGTTGTAACCTCGACGAAACATGCGATGAAGGGCAGTTCATCCTCTGTAAACATGGTCAACATGGCCAGAATGTGTTGCGGCACGCTCCGCTCTACATACCTGCCGCTTATGATGTTGGAGGTACTCGGGAAAACTCCAATAGTCCAATAACTTACCGGGAGAAGCACATCCCGGTCAGATTCGAAATAGAAGCCAAGCCCCATTGATTGCCTAAAATATAATGAACAAATGCGATATAGGTGTGTAATATTAATATATTAAAATGTTCCAAAAACCAAGAAAATCTTTAAAAAATATTATCATAAACATATTTGGGAGCGAGTGGTTAAAGGGTAAGCAAAGAAAAATCTGAGTGTGTAGTTCACATGCGGTACAAGTGAAACCTTCACACACAATCTCAACCAATAGAAGCCTTGAAAAGTAAACACATAATCAAAGCAACCAATGCCAGCAGCTTGACAGAGCGCAACGCTTCTTAGGTATTGTATGTAGGTAAGGTTTCATTCTATCTCATTCTCTCGCAGGCTAAATTCTATAGATGTATGTGTTTATCTCTTTTAGTGTCGTTCGTTTCCGTTTCATCGAGTTTAAAATCATAACGGTGCCAAAGAAGTTTTCATTTCAATTACAGAACTTAAGGTACTTGGAACAGTAATGACTAGAAATAAAATAATTTTAAAACAAAGTTTAGGAGTAGGTACCCACATGATAGAAACATATTTCTGCCTGTATTAAATTTGTAGGTACCTACATTTTCAATTTTACTGGAATACTTGAACTTTTGAAGGTTAAACCCATCAGCGTAATATATAATTAAAGAAGAAGATAATACTAATCTCAACGAAATATGAACAAGACACAGAAAAAATAAAAAGGTACCATTTGTAATTGGGAATCGAACCCAGGATCTCTTGTCTTACCCCAACACATCGCCTTACAGAGTTGTATAATTGTATTGTAGTTGTATTTTTACAACATTGTATCAGTGATTCTATGCAATGTTGTATTTGCTTGCCTTTCTTGGAAGACTTGCGTTTTTATATGGACAAAACAATAGGCCACTTGCATCAGATTTTTTTATTTTTTTTTCCAGTTAAGGCAAATATTCTAAGACATTCCGTATTATTATTATTTTTTAATCGTATTTTTGAAACCATGGCGATTTTTTGAAAATTTCAATCCGAAAAATCAGACCATTTTTTATAAACCGGAAAGACGGGACATAATTTTATGGGTGTGAGAAAAATATAATTACATAGCCGAAAATCATTTTAAAAAAACAAAAACTTATTCCACATGAATGGCACAGGAGAATAACGAGGCATTCCAAAAATATTACATCTCATAAATATTTGTTTCCTTGATCTATCTTATTGATCAATAATCATTATAATATTCAACGTCTACATATAACTAAATCCAATGTAATAAATTTGTACTTGTAAATTATAATTATAATAATATATTATAAAATTTGATATTGTTAAAATCAGCACTGTTACCATTATACTCCTAGGTCAGCCGCTGCGGAAAGCATCTGTACGATGTTCACTTTATACCATCTGTCAAAACGTCAAACCAAACAAAAGTTCGCAAGGTAACAAACAATAAATCTAGTGAATTTTAAGTGTTAAATTGGAAAATTCGCCGGAAATCAAAGTGTTGCCATATAAAAAAAATAAATTAGTGTGGAATTTTACAAAATTAATTGAATATTTCGCGGACGGAACATTTCCATATAGTGACGTCACAAGCCCAAAAAACGGATTTCTTTATTTAAAAAAGAAAAAAACTATAAATTTCTAAAATAGTAGAAAAATCTATCCACACGATTTTATCCAAGTCATTATGAAATCCATGCAAGTAGCCTATTAATTCATATTCTTATGGGTGCAAACAAACAATTCATCTTAATATTTTACAGCGTAACTTTCAAAAAAGATTTTTCCCTAAAATAATTCAATTACCACCATGTACGAGTTGACTATAAATTATTTTGAGTTTTCCCTAATACAATTCGTCGCTCTTCACACCACCATTGGTGATTTTAAAGAGTAATTTGTGAAATTAGCTGTTGGCACTAAGTAATAAATATGACATTTTCACCGCCGGGTTTTGTACTTGCGACCTTGTAGCAGACGTTCATCTTGAATCTTGACTACTTAATAATGTCGTCAAAGTGATGCATGTAAATGTTTTCTTTCCGTTTTTTAAATAGTGACTTCTACCTGACAGGCGTCATTTAGTATTCTGTTAATACAATAATAGTACTTACTTGGCCCACCCCTCGGGACTCACGTCTTGTGTTTCATGAAGGACGTTCTGTAAAGGTGTCGGCTGTTTGCGATGGCGAACAGCCATCCGCGGTTCCACTTTAGGTGCTGTTGTCAGCTCTTTAAAGCGGGCTGCAGCAGCTGCCGATAGTTTCATGGCGGGAACAGGTTTTTTTCGGCCGTATCTTATGAATTTATTCGGCCTTCCTCTCCTCCCTCTTCCTCTCGACGGCCCCACCCTATTCTCCATACTTTAAATTGCTGTTCTGAAACAGACATGCAAAATATGATATTTTGTTGAAGGAAGAATGAAAGTGGACTGAATTCTGTAGAAAAGAGATCCACGAGGTGTTTGCATGGTACAACCATGTATAATCATGTGAGAAATGTTGAGATTCGAAAAAAATACAAGGCAGGGGTATGCCTATTGTACTGAGAGTTAGAATAACAGAAGAGGACCTATGCATGAAATCATGCATGAAAGTGAATGAATGAAAGAGTGGGTGCCAACACCGAGTTGTTTGGCAGTTATCAGTGAAGATAAATTTGATTTTAAATATCATAAAATATCCCTGAAGATAAATTTGATTTTGGTGAAGATGTTAAGTTCTTGATTTCATCAGCAGTAATTTAACTTTTAATTTAACCTTTAAGGTTTCTGGAATATTGACCGTTATACATCTTAAACATTTCAGTTTTACAATAAAATCCAAATAGATGGAATATTACTGAACGAATCTGAAAACTAAAACCTGTTATTAAAAGGTGATGAAGATGATGAAGTACGAGATGTTTTCAAATTGTATTATTAGAAATAAATGTATAATTTTTGAAACACTAAAATTTATAAAGCAAACATAAAAAAAGTTTTAAAAATAGCTTACGAAGCATTTTTTCGTCCAAACACTGAACTAAAATTACTGCTCACAATTACTGATGACAATAACAATTATTATAAACATTACTACTGTCATTGTTGAATTAACTAAATTATGTCCTGAATATAAAAAAAAACAAGAAATAGAAAAAAAATGATAATTTAAAAAAAAAACTGAAAAAGTTTTTGTTAATTATTATAATAATAAACAAATCGACAAGGTGCTAGGTACATCTAAAATTGCTGATCAAAACGTGATTCATATTTCATTGGGCCAACAAATCATTATATCAAGCAGGTAGAAGATATAACTCTCTAAAAAACATTTGGAGACAAAAAAAAATCAAATGTCAATTTCATTCTACTACCTCAATGTTCTCAAACAGATCCCTCAAAAAGTAATGTTATCCCTTATACAGGTCACGCAGTGCGAGAGTATAACTTACGTGTGAGACTAGCATAGAGATAATAGGTGGTGCTGAACTCTCATGAAGAATGTAAAATAGGTCCCGACGTCACATAAACTAATGCGAAATACATGTCATAAGTCAGGTATGCCTCGCTTCATACGTCTGTCTGGTAATGATATATTATTGTGAAAACAAGCTCATGGGTCCGAGTGCTTAATGCATGGCGTGCATTGCTCCATGACCAAGGTTAGGCTGCAGTCTTTTTCATTGTAATTGGTGGCCTTAAAATAAGTCATTTTTATTTCCTTCTACTTTTACTGGTTACAGCTAGGTTGACAAATTGGAGTAAAGATGCTTTTCCTTTTTAAAAATTTAACACATTAAATCATCATAAAAAATTCCTGAGTCATTTTATTAAAGTAGGCACAGCCTTTTCGGACTGAATGCCACTTTAGTGGATGGTATACGATCCCAGTGAGAATTCTGTAGTTTTTCGAATTGGTTCATTAGTAATAAAATAACAAATAGCCAACCAAATACACAGTTACGACGGTCGAAAAAATAGCCGTCCAATAGGTATACGAGCACTACAAGCGCCTTTGTGTTGGTTTCAAAAATCGACAGCAGAAGGATTGTACTTGGACAATCAGCCGTACAGCTGTAAGCTTTACAGGTAAGAATATAAGTGCCGTCCATATGACAAATTCATGTCACATTACATAATTCCGTATTACACATTACGCGCCTCAGAACCCGGCACAAAGGGCAGGGAAAAGATATTTTTAAGCCATACAGGAAAATGGTGCTTGGTGGACAAGGCACAAGCACAAGCCATACCAACTGTTTGAAGAATTTTCAAAAAATAAACGGAAATGGTTCTGCTAGGCAGGGCGCTTAGACAGGATGGAAGATAGCCAACCATCTAAGATGCTACTCTATGTATAATTATCCTGCAATACAAAGAAGTGTTGAGAGACAACAAGTGTTCACCATCAACACCGCTTCCTTGGGATAAGGAATTTTGAGGAGACAGAAAGAAACTGACAGCAGTAGATGTGTTCTTAGGGACACTCCTTGCGTTGCAGCGCAGGTGATAACAATGATGTAATGGGCAATGACAATCAAAATCATTCCTTTCATCGATGAAGTAAAGCATAAAGGTAAAGAAAAACGCTTGCTGAACAAAAATAGCAAAACCTGAGATCCATGTGTTAGCTACATTTAAAACATTTAAATTTTGATGCAAAACTTTTGTGATTTCATAGACATTGCAAAGATGAAATTAGAAACTCATTAAAAATGAAAAACCATAAAAAAATTTAGAGCACATTTTTTTTAAAGTTTTATATAAACATAATAAAAGATACAAGAAACACAATCATAATCAGCATCACGGTGATGCCAGCGCGGGATTTGGCCTACATCACAAATATTCTCGACTGGCCTCGCCATTCGCCTCCAGTCCTCCGTCCTTCCCATCCTGCCCCAGCACTCCTCAACGCAGTCTATCTACCTCTTCCTCGGTCTGACTTTGGTCGGTTTCAGTGGAGCACACACAGTCATAACTTTCAGCATCCTATCATCTTGCTCTCTTTCCAAGTGATCAAGAGTCATAATGTTAAACAAAATAAAATAAAAATTTGCTCACAATTTCTCAATGTCACTCGGAACTTTCTAGTAGTGTCTTTTAAATTGCGTCGCAAACTCCTTCTCCTGTCTGGCTTGAAAAGCACTCCAGAAAGTGGTGTTCGTATTTTCTGGGAGAGTCAAAAGGAAAAAGAATAATTAAAATATTTAACAAAATAAATAAAGTTGTGACAAAGAAATGATATAAATACATAGCTTGAAACAAACCTTATTCCAACAGAGTGGACGTTGAAATGAAAGAGGAAACATTGCTGGAGGCATGCCTAAGGTATAAATGCAGCTGTTGCATTTTCCATAAGTAGTTTCACTGGCGTCATCTATTGTCCCGAAGAAGTGATAAAGTTATCTCTATAATATTGTATTACGAATAATATTATGTATAAACAAAAAATAAAGTGCTTACGACTTGACGCAGCAAATTATCAAAAATTGCAATAAAGAAACTTGTAAAACAAAAATAACTTGTTACAACAATGCAAAAAACTAATCTTTGACGCATTGTTTCCATCTATAATTATTGTGTAGCGAAATTAAAATGAGAATTAAGATAAACTTAATGTCCCTTACACTCAACCTTAACAATTAAAATCGCTAAATATATACAAACAATATCCAAATGCACAGAATGAACACTTGGTAGAAATCTAAATATATTATAAGGAACCATGGCCAGTCCGAATGCCACAAGACCAATCTTTAAGAGAGATTTTTGCGGAAATAAGTTGGAAGCATTGGACATAGAATATCTGATTATAAATAAAATAATAATATGAATGAAATTCTGTATACACTTTTTATTGAAAAACTACATAGGACTTTACATGTAAGCTTTCTCGAGAGGCGTTAAGGCATACAAAAGTATAGTTCAATGCAAAACTTTTCTAAGCAGGGTTTGGAGTGCTGCTAAAAATGCACACTCGAGAGCTTACATGTGTTAAGCGCTAATATATTGAGTCAATTTAAGTAATGGAAATTGGTGAAAGTGAGTTTTGAAACTCGATGAAACGGAAACGAGCGACCCTAAAAAGAGACCAATATGTACATCTATAGGATTTAGCCTGCGAGAGGAAGAGATAGACTATTCGGTGTCCTTTTTGGGCGGTGCTTCATAGAATAAAATTTTAAATAATTTTTAAACCTGGTAACAATATTATAATAAATTAACCCTTCAATCATACTACTCCTGAAACACTGCATTCTTCACATTCTCTCGAAGTTTAGTTTTCTGAAGGTTTCACTTCTACTACACGTGAACTGCACATTCTGATTATTTTACTTTGGAGTTGGTTTTCTTTGGCAGCAAGACAGACGATCATGTTGATTGAAGAGAATCATTTTTTGTTTTGCTTTACTCAACTTACCTACTAGACAAAATATATCATAAGCTCTTTGAATGAAAATTCACAGTAAATATGGATATTTTCTGCATTCACAATATTTTGTCAAATAAAACATTAATTACGAAACACATCATCACAATGCTCAGGAGCGAACCTGCCAGGGCAACATCATCGGCAACAGAGGAACTGCCCATATAGAAGAAAAGAAAGAAGCAATGAAATTTAAAAATTTACAAAAACATCTCTACTTGAATAATATTTGGACAACCGCAGCAATTTACAAAGGTGTTGGAAGGTCCTATCCAGTTTCACCCAAGTCTGTTGTTTTGAAAAAAAAAACAATATGGTGTCTTCTCTTATTTGACAGTTGATGCCCATGATGGAATTGAACCGGAAAATAGTTGCTGAAAATTGACATAGAAAATTTAGACAAAAAAATCTGTGACATAGTAGCTCACCATTACCAACATGACAAACGATTACCTGCGGTATAAAAATGTAATAAGTTTTCACTTTGGCATATTTAAGCCTGATCACACGCACCGAGTAGATGGGCGACACAGTGCTCTCAGCCGAGTGTTCGGTACGTGTAAACACAAAACCAAATGCTCGGCCGAGTAAAAGGGTGAGACAGTCACTCGGATCCTGTTCTACTTATTAGGCCAAGTACCCCTGCCTTTTCGCGCACTGACTGGCTTGCCCACTCGACATGCACTCCCTGCGTACTCGCCATTCGGCACACTGATGTCATTCGCAGCCCTTTAGTAAATTATCTTTTTGAGATACATTGTCTCGCTAGTCTGCAGCGTCGAAACTAAACTGACTGGCTGACTCAGTGCCGAGTTAAAAAATACATATAAACACCTACTCTTCCACCCAACTCTCGAGGCCTAGTATCATTTTACTCTCTCGCCCACCTACTCGGTGCGTGTGATCTAGGCATTACTGGGTCTAAGAATTTTTTATCAAGGTTTCAGCACTATGGACTGTTGACTGTACATGCTTGTTTTCAAGTTAACTTGGGAGGCTATGATGGCAGGGCTTCGGGGTAACGGCAAAAAGGTAATTTTTTTTGGGAACTCTAATCAAACATTATTAATGAGCCAATGGGTTGACCAACAGGACAGACTAGTTCACTGTTAATAATCGACAAATTCTTTCACAAAAAGTTAAATTAAAAAATATATTATATATTATTTTGTAAAATACTTTATTCCCTCCGCTTTAACAAATTTCTGATATTACACAAAACAAGCTAAAGAAACGATAATTACATAGAAATATTGAATATTACACACTTATAAACTACAGTAGAAGTTAATACCAGCTGTAAGCATTTTATCCAGAAGTGAGAGATTTGTCTAAGATATTGTGTGTATGTTATTACAAACAACTACTATTTAGTCATTTTACTTTGCAAACCACGCTTTTTTAAACATGATTGATTACGATAACAGAAATTAAATTTATTTTCTGAAAGTATCTAAAACTTTAATTAGCTTTATAGTTTGCGATGCTAGTTTGAAAGGTTAAAAACTTTATTTAGGCATTATAAAATCTAAAATTAGAATAAATAATATTTTTTGAAAATTATAAAAATGTCAGAAATTATAATTTTTTTTTAAATTTCTTTGTACAGTATTTTAGTGACAATTTTTCTCACACCAACATTTTCACGCAGCTCAATCGGTTAACACATTTGAAAGTACTCGGTTGAAGTTTTAATCAAATGACATTAGACAAGAAAATTAGAATTTAAAACATTTACAACATGTCTTTACTCAGATATCATAATTTACATTATTATGTTTTATTATTAAAGTTATGTTTCATCTATACATTGTATTTACATAGAACAATATTATCTTGCTGGCATCTTAAATTTCAAATGCATATATCGCACACTCTGTTGAAAAGTGTTGTAAGTCAAAAAAGTAAATTTTTCATGGGAACGAAAACAAACAATGATTGATGAATTAAGCGATCCCGTCGAAAAGAGACACAAGCGGCATCTCATGGAGATAGAAATCTAACTTAAATACTAGTGGAGCATAGATAATCACAATCACTTTATTATTCAGAGATAAAAATAAAAATAAATGAAAACAAATAACTTTGTGTACACCACTAGTTAAACAAATAATGGTGTACACAAAGTTATTTGTTTTCATTTATTAATAATGACGCCACAAAGTGAATTTGCAAAGTTTGAAGAAATAAAAACAAAATTTCATAAAACAGAAAATTTTGACTTTCGACCCTTTTCTATGGGATGTGCGAAATATATGGAACCGAGTGAATCAAATATGTAGTTCTAACAAAGGAAAGGGCACTCAAGCTTTCTAGGCTAGCAAAGTTAATCAATAATTGAATATTTTAGGGTAAGGCAACTCAAGTTAGTTTCAGAACTCTGAATGTAAATCAGATTAAAGATATTTTTCAAATGCTGAAATTGAAACGAGTGTGCAATTATGATATACACAACTAAGAGGTGACTTGCAATTTAACTCAAAACGTGAATATGTTTAAATCACCTTCTTCCTATCGCACAAAGATGAATTATTGCTTTGCTCGAGCTAAGGGTAAATGATTCAAGAAATAATTTAATTGTACGACAAACTCATATATTATGTATTATTGTATTATAAAAACTAACGATTAATATATTTTAAATACAGAAGTAACAGGAGTACTTATTTTGAAAAGAAATAACTTAAACATATACAAAAACATTATTATAAAGATAGTTCGCAAAATAAAGAATTACATAATATATGTATATGTGAAAAAAGTATCTTTGTGTTTTTTCTTCCATAATATTAATTGCTAAAAGTGGGAAGCAGAGGGCACAACTATATAATTTAATGATTTGTGTTTGTTGGGTGGTCTTGACATATCATTGACTTGACATGAATACAGAAATCCATATTTTCACCTTAATCATCTCTCAACTTAGGCATTTTGAGAATTCACTCCGAAAGATTCCCCATATTTGAAAGAGAAATTCTTTTTTTTTGTATTACAGAACTAAAAATAAATTTTGTTGAAATGAATTTCATTAAAATGAAAACTGTGGGCATGTATTTGAAATTTGCGAAAATCTAAATTTTATCCAAAAATAAATAATTTATTGAACAAAGAATTCTCAGAATTCTATACAACCTAATACACCAAGAAAACAATTGGTCAACTTTATTTTAATGCCGTCTTGTCATTTATCATTATTATTTGGTCTGCATTTTGCAAAGAGCTGTAACCAAATCAATGATAAAATATTTAGTAAAGAAAGCTGGCGGAACCTATGCGCTACGTAATGAGTATACAACTAGTGTGTGTCAACATGAATACATTGAATCATGCGACAAAAGCCTATTTAGTAGACGTACTATTAAAATATAAGGCAACAATTTGTTAATTTCAATATCTATCATTCAAGATCCAAGGACTTCTTACCTCTTAAACTAAAAATAAATTACCGGATACAAATTAGCTCCTATGTTTAACTTAGGATTTTAAATATCCTAACAATAAATATTCTATTTTCTCAAAATGTATAGAAACCTCGGTAATATTAATATAACAATCGACATGGTAATTAATGCAATCAGTTTATCTATTTTTGCATCCGTTTTAATATGAAAGTGATATTTTGAATTATTTAGCGAAAGAAGAAAAAATAAAATCGAAAAATAGTAATAATTACAATGGCATCAAAATGACAGTTGTGTAGAATGGAGATTATGGCACAAACAGCTTCTGCCATCTTGGGCATCTTGTAATTTTGTGAATCCATTTGATCATAATTGAATCTTGTTAACCCTCAGCCTGCAGGAAGGGAAGGAAGTCAAAACAACAGTTGTGCCTTACACACGGGAGTCGTTTCTAGGTTTGATTCCTCGCTGTATTGCATACAGATTTGAAAATCATCTCTAAAATTTTACTTTTATATATTTTGAAAGATCTCTGGTCATCCATTTAAATATTTTTTTTTTCGATAAGCATTTAAAGCGACCAAGACAGTTTTCCCATTCAGCTACTTTCAAATATCCCACGATAACAGCAGTGGCAGTTCGTGATCATTCTCAATGGGGGTTCAATTCAATTTTAAAGAGGAAAAATAAATAAATTAAAATTTTAAAAAAATTAATGTTCACGTAAAAATCCATTAAAATTTTACTATCAAGGCATCAAATGTACATTTGTAGAAATGTAGGAAAATGGAAGTCTTTTTATGATGTGAAACATCTTTTGGCGCTCCTAGGGGGGCAAAATAGACACTTTGTGGAAAAATAGGACGACACTTCCTTTTGCTAGCCTCATGACTCGTCAGTTCTTTCCACTCAACCGCCAAAACTCTTTCGCTCACAATTTCATTTCCCTTGAATAATCTGAAATATTTTGTGAAAAAGTTTAATATATTCAAACGTATTTGAGCTGTTAACCTAGAAATTGACTTATCTCTTTTGAGATTTGTGTCCAGTATTATATTGTGCCGTTTTTAGGGAATTGTCAGTTCGTCAATTGTTTTTAAATGTCAACACAATGTGTTTGCATTTGTGACACATAATACAAATATAAAAAATTCGAGCACTAAGAATCTTCCGTTACCGGCCGTCCGTTTATTCAGTAATTTATCTGCTCTGTAATATTTTATTTTGTTTTGTGTACACGTCGTCTCAAAACAATTAATTCAAATTATTCATGGAAGCATTATTTGAGCATTAAATAATGATTGTGGAAAATATGTTTAGTTGCAGTTTTATATAGGATCATTGGTCGGTGAGACGAAATGAAAAAGTACCCCCATGTAAAGGTGTCATCACCCCATACATTTGAATGTAGGCTGAAGGTTAGGAGACTCATGTATTTTTAAAGGAAACAATGATTATTTTACGACTACTTACAATCTCTTCCCAAACCAAACCAAACTATATAACCGAGATTTCAATACATAACTCCTTATCCATTACATCATAATCCGATCTTTACCAAAAATGCGGTTTGTAATTTCAACTGTGTGCAAACTCCAGATTGCAATTTTCAATTTTGTTCCTCTAATAAATTATTAAAAAATCTAGGGGGCAAGAGCTGAATAACTCGCATTACTTATTCTAGTGTATTCCCGATTTGTATTAATATGTTGTTGCATTGCATTTCAACATGATACATATACTACCACTAGCTAACTCTGAAATCAGCTTTTTCAAGATACAACTTTTATTTTATGATGGTGGCGTACACGAATGTGAAAATAAAGGTATGGTTTTGTGTGCAAGTCGAAGAATCTGATTTCGGAGTTACTTAGTCGTAGTAATTACCCCGCGATATTATGTTTAATGACATTTTCTATAGCTATATTATAATAAGATGACTGGAAGTAAAAAATATACTCCCAGGAATTCTAAAATCGATTTTTATAGCTGGTTGAGTTTTGTAAATATAATTTTTAATATGTCGGTTATATAGAAAAAGTATTGAATTTAACGAGGTCAGTTATCTATATAACTTTTTATGACAATTTTTTTTTTATTTTTCAATATGACTGAGCACTAAACATTCTCAAATTGTCAACAATAAAATCTTGATTAACTTTCAGAATTACTAGATTTTACATGAATAATAAGCAAAGAATATTGTGAAATTTCTAAAAATGGAATATAAAATTGCAGAACGAAGACAGTGCTTTGCAAGAGTGCGGTCATACTACATTCTTGGAAATCTACATTAAAGGAATGTGTAAACTCAAAAAATTTAACAAGTTCTTTAATAAAAACCTAATAACGCCCTTGAGGATTTGCATACATTTATTTATCATTTTTTTAATGATGCGATAGCAAATTGAAATATTGTTCGAATTGCTCTCTTTCCCGATAGCTGAATCAAGATTTTACCGTAATGTTTAATCTAGAATCTAGGTTAAACAACATTCATTAAACGATCATACGCGAAGGCCCAAAAAGAAAGCCTAAAACGTGTAAAAAAGACATCAATCTTTTCGAAGCATTAAATTGACAAAAATACAAACTAGCATTAGGCACAATGGGATTAAAATTTTATAATTATCCCACTTACATAGATATTTTCATCCCTAAACACCATTACTAATAATATTGCAAATAATTGTGAAATCTAACTTATATAATTCTTTATGATTCTTTAAGAATATATTGCAAACAATTATTAATCAAAAGTGTCTAAATTGCTATGAAATATACTCCCTTTTATGCAAACCAGTTCCAAAATAATTTTTAAATTCTTATTTGATTAGAACATCGCAGAATATATTTCAAGTGACCATGTTACAGCATAATAATGTGGGTGTGACACCTCGAAATTTAATATAAGGCTATATTATATGCTGAAAAGAAATACAGTTTTCATAAAAAAAAATATTATTTTTAAAGAAAGTAACAAAACATGAAAAGCATTTGTAATATCGTTATACATTTAATTAGGAGTGAACAAAACTTAATACATAGCATTTTATTTGCTATAAGCATTGATAAAAGCGTAAATTTACACAACATCGCAATCCAGTTAGTGTTCAATGTATTAAATTGATTTGAAATTTGAAAATCGTTTGTAACATTTAACTAGGATGAACAAAAATTAATGCAAGCAACTTAATACATAGCATTTTATTTGCTAAAAGCATTGATCAAGCTTAAATTTATACAACATCGCAATACAGTTAGACTTGGGTGTGCTAG
The DNA here is from genome assembly GCA_936435175.1 of Glyphotaelius pellucidus. Classification (NCBI taxonomy): domain Eukaryota; kingdom Metazoa; phylum Arthropoda; class Insecta; order Trichoptera; family Limnephilidae; genus Glyphotaelius; species Glyphotaelius pellucidus. The sequence continues at coordinate 25,873,547 of OW386542.1, read as the reverse complement.
AGTGCTAAAATTTAAAAAATGAAGAAAATCGGTTTTTTGTATGAAGATTTTCATTAAACCCGTGCAGCTTACGGCCAAACTGAAATTTCATGAAATTTTTATACGTAAAATCAAAAAAAAAAAAAAAAAATTTTGGGCTACAACACCTAGCACATTAAAAATTAAAAATAATTTTGGTTTGGAAAATAAATTTCTTCTCAGTGAACCGACAAAGGTACAAGCAAATCATTTTAAAGAGAGCACTTTTGAATGTATTAATGTGCACATGATAATATTGAAAGTTTCAAAGAAGTTTTTCAAACTCGTTTGGAAACTTGCAGTCCCCTTTTACCCCGCATTGGCTCAAATATACTGGGTGTTTAGCAATGGCAATCATGTATTATATTAATTAATAATGAATTAATCAAAATTAAAATCAGAATACTCAAGAAGGTACTTTTAGAAGTAAACCGTGATTTAATTGGACAATGTACTTTTTTATTTTTTTTTTCATTCCATAAGCTTTTCATTTGCTTTGCTTTGCAATTTAAAACAAAAAAAATTTTCCAAAGAACAAAAATTTTTATTTAAAAAAAAAGCCATTCAAAATCAAGCTTCAGCTCGTCCACAGATTTTATTATGTATTTTTTCCTTATTGTTTATTGGGTTAACTGTAAGAAATAGGTTATTCCTATAAGCTGTATGTGCATCCTTTGTACTTTTTATTTGTAAAATAAAATAAAAAAATAATTTTAATTTTCATCCAAACAAGGTTAAAAAAATCATGCATTTTTTATCTAACCCTCGCACCGTTACAACGGCAAGTATCTCTTTAAAATGATTGACCTGTACATACTTTTTAACTAGTTTAGTTTTTAGTGTAAATGATTTTATATTGAAATATTTTCTCTCATTAATTGAAGCTTGGAACTTGAAATTTTAGGAGCGAAAAGTAATATTTTACAATTAATGTTCAGGAGGAAAATGTATTCTTCTTACGCACTTATTACAAATCTCATAAAAAGGTGTTTTGAGTTTAAGCATCAAATCCAAATTATTGTTGATAGCTACTATTGAATGCATAAAATATAAAACATGGTTTTTAATAACAAATTATATTGCCAAAATTGTACCACTGAACTATTTATATTCAAATATTTCCAAATGTAACATTTTATTGCATTCTATAATAATAATATAAATATGACAATAATAGATAATATGTAATAATAACTCATCATTAATTAATTATATAAAAATTTATCATTTTGTACTTGGAATATTTTATTTGATTTAAGTAAATCTTTGGATTTGAGAAGCAAAATTAAATTTTATTAAAAAAAACAACCATATTTACAGAAATGAGATTATTTTGAGTATATTTCTTATAATGCATTTGTACAATAATAAATTAGGTTTTTTCAAACTTCAAAATGACAAATATAATTTATGTAGTATTTATTTGAAGTATTCAGTAAAATTCCACTATAATGCAGAATCACATTTTGTAAAGTACCAAAATAAGTCTTCGACACAGTTTCTGTTACAAACAACAAATTTACATGAAAGTTAGCGCCAATGCCTGAGACATCAAAAATTATATTAATAATGTTTAAATTCTAGAATCATAAAGCTAGATGAATGTAACAACCCAAAGGTAAATAAATGAAATAGCTTTGGACATTTATCACTAACTTTGTACACAAGACGTCTATTCGTTGTGTATGATTAAAGCTAATTAAGGGAAATCGACCGTATCTTCGGGCTCCTCTTCAAGAGTGGTGGCGCAGCTGAGGAGGTCTGGTAGGTCGAGTGTATGATCTGCAGTCTCAGGATCTACAGCTGCAGTCTCGGGGACGGGCGGATCGGAGCCACTGGCCTCAGACAGGAGACCGTCGGGCGCATCGGGCTCGGCCTCGGCGCCGGCCTCCTCGCTGGCCACGGGGGCCGTGCGCAGCACCTGAGTGCCCTCGCCCTGGGGGCGTAGTACCACGTACTGCAGCAGGTCAGACAGAGAGATGATCCCCACCACCTTCTCATTCTCGTCAACTACCACTAGCCTGTGAACCTGGAAGCGGTAAATGTGTTATAACAATCAACGGTTAACTTTTAAAAGATACATTACTAATAAAGACACCAACACAATATACAGGAACCAAAAGAAGAGAAGCTTGAACCTCAGTCGTTTAAGGTTTGTAATATAATTAGGTATTTTAAAAATGGTCACTAGAGAAATGTAAAATGGAGCTTACCTCAGCACGGACAATCTTCTCCATAATTTCGTATAAAGTCTCATCCAAGGTACATTTTTGCACACCTTCAAACCACTCGTTGCGGTGCGAATTGGCCTGCTTTAATGTTACATCAAGGTCATTGTAGGTTTTTTCTGCTGCCAGGTTCTATAAAAAAAACATTATTTAGAAATCGTTATTAATTCTTTGAGTCTAAAGTCATGATATTTGAAAGAGAAAGTACGAAAACAAGTACGAGAGTGGAATATAGTTGTGAATGATCAATACTTGGGGCAGGTGGATGAGTTTGTGTATTTGGGAAGTATGTTTACGAGAGATGGGAAGGCTGATAGATAAATTGAGAGAAGGGTAAATGCAGCTAACTCCATTAATGGAGGACTGAATGCCGTTGGCGCCAGCAAAAAACTGTCCAAAGAAGCGCAGCTAACCGTCCACAATGGAGTGCTGGTATCTACCCTGATGTATGGTAAGGCATGGAACTGACAGAGGAAGGATGAAAGTAGACTGAACACCATAGAAATGAGATCCCTGAGGCACACGTATGGTACAATCATGTGGAACAATCGTGTGAGAAATGTGGAAATCCGCAAAGAATGCAAGGCTGATGTAGATGTATGAGTAAGATTAAGAAAGGGAAGCTCAGATGGTTTGGGCATGTAGAGCTAATGAATGACGAAAGGGTGTGAAGAGAATATACGACGCAAACGTGAATGGTAGAAGAAGTCAGGTTTGCCCGATGAAGACGTGGCCCAACCAGGTGAATCAGATGTCGTGCCATGTCAAGAGTCAGAATAATACTAGAGCATGTATGAGGTGATGTATGAATGTGAACGAGGCAAGGAGTTTGTGCCAAGACCCAGTTGTGTGGCGGTCCGTCCTCTATACCTACCCCTGCCGGAAACGGCTTGACGATTAGTTAGTTAGTTTAGTTAGAGTGCCGGAAGTGTCTATCGGCAGTGAAAAAATTGTACCCGATGAACCGTAACCGACAGGCACAATAGAAACATATTTTCTTTTCATCAGGATTTTATGGGATGAGCAGCATAAAAAATGTTCGTAGCTTACAAAAATTAATCTTATTCGATTGGCAACAAATTTACACCTACAATACAATCTTTACATCTTCGTAAATTTTTCTTGTCAAGAAAAAAAATGATGCATCTTATCATCCCGACGTGGAGTGCAGAGGGAAAACAAAGAAATATATAATTCAGGCTTTGCTTCGGAGCTTTAATTCTTGAACAAAATTGTGAGCAGTCAACCTGTTAATGTACATAATTTGTACAACGATAGACGGAAAGACTTTTAGGAGGAAATAATATTTTAATACTTACAATGACATCAAATTTGGCGTAGATGTCTTTGAGTTTTCCTTCAGCATCGATTAGGGGCAACGCTGATACGCGACGGGTCACGAATTTCTTCAGAGCATCGATAATGGATGTTTGTTCATCGGCAGTCTCAATGTTTTCCAATGTTCCGATGTTTAAGTCTCGCAGCTTAGAGTGCATATAGGCAGGCTTTGGTAGCTCATTTATCTGCAAATAAGTACATACAATACAATTATTCCCTATTGTTGTAAAAATATTATGTGCAATATACAAACAAACTTTGCACCCGAGCGGAAGATATTCCCAGTGTCACCCTGGTAAATCTACCATTAATTACAAAACATTTCTTGAAATGGGCAAGTTTTTCATTTCTTTGCCCTTTTGCTGTAATACTTTCTAATAATTGAGATTCATTTATTTGAGGGTCATTTACAGCTGAACCATGGCTAAGATACCACACTACTTAATTTAAGCATTGATGGAATGAAGTCATTCATCACAGATGTGATGTGATGCAGTCTGCCATTTCTTACCAGATCCGAGGTTTTGGTTTAGCTACTACTGCAACCTAAAAGGCACGTTATTTAGAGATAATATTTGCACTAATGACGATCGATGATTGGGCACTATGTGTGGTTAGCACATTCTTCAATAGTGACCATCTGCTAATCCTATACAAATCTCAAGAATGCCCAATAATTGAATTTGGGTGCCAAAATTCTTGATAAACCTACTTGATACTAAGAAGGACCGTCAGATTGACAATCCATTGGTAACAGACCGATTGCCATCTCTAATGTACAATGAAGGCATGCTGTCTGTTCTATAGATATTTTAACGGAGCCTGCAGCTTCTAGCATTGAACCCCGGTGCAGCAATGCTTGTGCATGAAACTTGACGGACACGAGCGGAACGTCCGTTCACAGTTGACGATGGCTTCATGAAAACGGGATATTTCCTCGCTTTGTTTTTATGTAAGTCGGCTTGTATGGGAACGAGCGACATGCATTAATAAAATCCTTCCTCCAGCCTCAAAAAGCTGCCCAACTGGGTGATGACATGATTCCCCTGTTTTACACTTTACAGACAGGGTGTCACATAAAAAAAAAAACAAAAAAAAACCGATAGAGAGATAATAGGTACTTATCGACCATTCGGATTCGGTTACGGAATTTCGAATACGGTTCGGATATCAGCGCTGCCGAGAATTGGGGACTTTGTGTTTTCACGTATCTGGATCAAGAAAAGATATATTCTTCTTGAATACTAATTTCAACATCCGTTGTCAATGGAATAAATAATCATTCACATTTTAAAACCGGGTTGAGTACCATCTGACCCGTACAAATTGCGAAATTTTGATTTGAATCTTGAGTGCCCATCGATCAGACAGTTATATGTCTGCCGCACTCTGGGCCTGACTTTCCAAATCACATAGGTGTGTGTCAGCTGCAGGAAATGTTTACAAAGCTAATGAGACTCTTGGAATACCTATCCTGGTAATGCAGAGGTGTGTTGCAGAATTAGCTAATACTTTGACATAGTTAAAATTTCCCTGAAGCGCGGATGATTGTGTTCTCCCCAAAAATCCAATCACATCAGATTATGATTAACAGGAGTCGGAATGATAAATCTGTAGAAGCCAGAGCTGTGATGGCCTCTCGTAAGCTGGACATTCGGACAGAACTGATAAATATTATAATAGTCCGGACCTGCTGACTCTACAAACAGCAAGTGCCCTCGACTAACTCTACTACTTCTGCAATTGACTCTTGACTGTATAATTGACTGAACAACTGACCATAAAAATGCTCATTCAGTTTTTGATTGATTACAAATGGATTACCCATCAAGAGATTTTTCAATTCTGAGATCAAATAAATTTTTCCCGTCTTGACAAATGGGTTGAAGCGCCCTTGAGCGCCCTTGAGGTGATTTTTCACAAAAACGGCGCTCTATAAATTGTCCAATTATTATTATTATTATTATTATTGAAAAAATATAAAATGAAATACAAATCTTAATAACTTACATATAAGAATAGGAATCTTAGAATGCGCTTGTGAGTTAGAATGTACAGGACATTTCCAGTGGTTGGGTCAATGACAGGCAGGCGATGGATTCGGTTGGTGATCAACATCCTGATAGCGTCGTACAGAGATGAGTCCGGCGCAATGGATACCAGCGGGATTATAGAACCCTTGAGAACTTCTGGAAAGTATAATAGAAAATAATTTAATAATAATAAGTATGTATTACTTATACGTGTGTAATTTAGGTACTTGCTAGTCAAATATAGCCAAACAGTCAATATTAAATCTGAATTATGAGAAAGGTAATATATATATTGTAATATACACACATGGTATTGTCAATATATTTATAATTTGAGGTGGCTTTTAGTATAAAATGTCTAACTTCAAGATCAAAATATTTTTTGTTAAAGTCAACCCTAGTTGATAAAGTGACAATTTTATTTTTATCTTTAACTAACCTAGTAGAGGTAATATCCGAAGCCAAAATGAAAACACAAAGTCGAAACTGCAATTGCAGTGCTTCATACCTTGCACAGGCAATTCTTCAATAGTGCGATTGCAGGGTTCCGGCCCCTAGCGTTCAGCCATAACAATTGAAAATGATTCAATCACAAAAATTGGTGTAAATTCTATAATCTTTATGGCTGATGTGCCGCACATAATAGAAATTTCTAAATGCACGGATTCATTTAATAAAACTAACAATGCAGTTATTTTTCCACAGGGTAGGCAGAAATGATGAATTTATTTATATTCTTTTGTTGTTTCGACTCTTGAAGTAAGCCGACCTAAGAATTTGATTCACTTGATTGTGTCAGACCATTCCTAGGGCTTTCCCAAATTTATATTTATATATACATACTTGTGCGTCATACACTATCCTGACACTCTTTTCCCAACATATAGGTGCATAACATATAATAGTTACATGCAGTATATGTACTAGGAATCTTCTCGTGTCTTAAACAGTCAGGATACAAATGAATACTTACAATTTATATTTATATATACATACTTGTGCGTCATACACTATCCTGACACTCTTTTCCCAACATATAGGTGCATAACATATAATAGTTACATGCAGTATATGTACTAGGAATCTTCTCGTGTCTTGAACAGTCAGGATACAAATGAATACTTACAATTTATATTTATATATACATACTTGTGCGTCATACACTATCCTGACACTCTTTTCCCAACATATAGGTGCATAACATATAATAGTTACATGCAGTATATGTACTAGGAATCTTCTCATGTCTTAAACAGTCAGGATACAAATGAATACTTACAATTTATATTTATATATACATACTTGTGCGTCATACACTATCCTGACACTCTTTTCCCAACATATAGGTGCATAACATATAATAGTTACATGCAGTATATGTACTAGGAATCTTCTCGTGTCTTAAACAGTCAGGATACAAATGAATACTTACAATTTATATTTATATATACATACTTGTGCGTCATACACTATCCTGACACTCTTTTCCCAACATATAGGTGCATAACATATAATAGTTACATGCAGTATATGTACTAGGAATCTTCTCGTGTCTTAAACAGTCAGGATACAAATGAATACTTACAATTTTGCAAACATTCTTATAACAACCAGATCCTAAAAGAATGATGTACACCGTGAACTTCAAACACAATAACACCATCTCCCAAATAAGCAGGGGACAGAGTCTCGCGGACCAAAGAATTCTCTCCATTGCCTATTTGACCAGAAATAAAAATGGAAATGAACTTACTCCTCCATGTCTCCAGTTTGTGCTCCTCCAATTCCTCCATCGTCACGTTGGGGCTCTTATAGTACATCTGGAGTATCTTGATGAAGTCGGTTATGGTCAGCATCCCAACAAACTCTTGCCTCTCCGAGTCCCACAGTGGAGCCGCACGCACTCCTAAACCAAACAGAATCAAACCCGTTTTTTGTCTACCTACATACAGTGTTGTTGCACAGCAAAATATCTTAATACAGATAAAAAGTTGTGAAAATATTATTAATTATTATGAATTTAATGTTAAGTATAGTAAATGAGACAAAACATTTAATACCAAGGACTTTCACCAAAGAAAGAACGAAATATTGAGTGTAACTCATTTCATGAGAAATTTTTTTGACTCATTGCCTTATTTTTTTCGCACACACGTTATAGTTATTAGTTGCAATTATTGTTAAAATTCAATGGGTGTATATATACCATAATAAATTATTTATACATTAAAAATAAATGGAGGATCCAGGATTCGAACTCGGAGGTTTTCGCAACCTAGCAAATGTTTTACCAATTTATCTAGTGTATCCATGAGTGCCAAATTAGCAAAAAATTGTCGCCGAAATAGTTTCACAAATTACATAAACACATACGCAATACCGCACTTTAATTATAAAACATTTTGTTAAATTATGGAAAGTTGGAAAAGGGTCAGAATATATTATTGGAATATAATTTGCTATTTCGCCACATCTTATTAAACAGAAAATATAGATGAATGTGTTAATTATAGATATGAGGCATCACAATGAATGGAGAGGTATAGCTGTAGAGACCAGACTAGACTATACCCCTATTATAGGTACTCTGATTGTTATGTACGGAAACGCCCTTGAAGTGTATGAAAATGAGCCAATAATGGTAATGCAAATGTAAATCAGGTTCAGAGAAAATTTAGTGTTATTTGTGATAAAAAATAATGTATTTCTCTAAGTGCTCTATATCTACCAGGACACTACTTTGGCACAACCACCTGGGACACCAAACCAAACGTATAGCTCTCTGGAGGGCCCCTCACCAGGTGGGCATCGACATGTGCCACTCTGCCAACCTGTGAAATGCATAGCTTTGGATGGCGGCTCACTCACACAAAAACTATGGTAGCCCAACTGGTTGTGCAAGAGTGGTGATACGGTGAATGAGTAGATAATGAGTTTATGCAATACGGCGCAAGAGTTTTAACTGCCCAGAGCCAATGAAACAAAATCGTCCCCATTTTGGGTAATTTTATGAGGATAAAGGAAGGAGAAGAGTATGGGAAAGGGGAATGACGAGGGTACCATGTTATTCTGATTTGATCACTTAACAGCTAAAGCCATTACAAGCAACATTAAAGTCTATTCTGAACAGCGACCTATCACCACGGCGATACTGAGAATTTACTCCACCTGGTTAGAGGTGCATGTTTAACAAATTTTAAATCAATGTATTTGCACTTTCGGACCTTTGCAACCTCGACTCCTGGGTCCATGTTAACTCCTGGGCTCTAAAGGTCGTTATATTAAGTTTTTCAGTCTTCATTACGTTATTTATACTTGTATTCATAAACAGTTAACTAATGGAAAAATAATGACAAGCTATCATCATCAAGAGTTGTTAACTTCATAATAAAACTAAAATTGTTATGAAAATGACATATAAACCAAGCTAATTATGTACAATATTTTTCTGTTTTTTTTTTTTTTTTTTTTTTTTTTTTTTTTTTTTTTTTTTTTTTTTTTTTTTTTTTTTTTTTTTTTTTTTTTTTTTTGTTAATATTTTTCTGTCATTGAAAAAAAAATCAGACATCAGTCAACAAATAATGCGATTTTAATGTTTCTACAAGAATAGAAAAGGTTATGTTTTTCCTTCAGTTTATATCATTGGCGCTTCATCCCTTTCGAGTGCCTAATACGATCTGAACACGATGGATCAGAAAATGAATTATTGATAAGTCGACCGAGTTTTTTTATTATCATTTTCACATTCGGGACACGATGATGCGCTCACCGTGGGGGTATATTATTATCCCGATAGGGAAGGTGGGGGATTTTCCAGAAAAAGGTGGTGGGAAAATGAGGGAATCATTCTTCTCCGTACAACATACATACATATGTAATATTCATGACCTAAATTTTACAGCAAGCGGAAAGGGTCGTAAAATTTATTTCAAAACATGCATTCGCTTTTTATTACACAATAAGTTTAATTCAAAACATGCCTTCACTATCGCCTTAGGTGGTCAATTTATTACAATTGCTCCACTCTTTATCAATGATACATCGCTTTAAAATTCTTTAAAACTTTAAAAACAAATTTAATTAAATTCCATTACTACGAGTACCTACATAGTTATCGCAAACTCAATGGGGTAATTATGCAATGAAGCGTAAAGATCGTAAGATCATTTTAATTTAATATTCCTTTATTTAGTTGAAATCTAGTGTTAATAAAAAAATGGGTTTGAAAGAATAAATTAAATTAGGTAGGCACTTCATTTTGATTATTTCTATTCTTTAGCAACAATTGGAATGACAGCAAAGGTAAAATACATAAATAAAATGTTAATCTACATTTACCAGTCAAAAGAGAACCAGAAGAACATTTTGACAAGTGTCTTATAAATTACAATTCCAACGATACACAAATACTTTCATTGGAATTATATTTTACAAAAACATTAATAAAATATAAAATATTGTAGTGCAATTCAAAATTCGTAAAATATAAGCAATTGTGGTATGGTTTTGTGACTATAATAAAATGATAATATGAGACAATTGTTACGTTATGGCATTATTTAAGCTGTTGAAATTTACCATTGTAGACGAGGGCAAAGAAGGCCTTCTTGACCAGGAGTTGTGTATCGAACACAACCAGCTTGGCAGACGTCGGTATCAAGTCGTAGCATTTGTGGAATTTGAAGAATTTGACGATTATTTGACACTCATCTTGTTCTGAAATAAAAGAAAATAAACACGTCAATAAATAAAATATACACAAGCAATGGTTTGACATTATATATTATATTTCGTACTGTGTGAAGGTTGATAAATAATGAATTGCTCTTCATCAATTAACATTCAACTAACTGTGGATTATATTTATCAAGGTCCAGAACGTGTAGACTGTTCAAAGAGGTTCCATGCCAACTAAGAATAAAGTCAACTCAACACCTCCTTGAAAAGTCATTAAAAGCTGTAAAAAATATAATTTTAAATAAGCCGATAACCCTAACCTAACGTAACCTATTTAAACTATTTTTTAAATTTATTTTTTTATTACTCTAAATGACTTATCTGAGATGGTTCTGAGTTGGTTTCATTCCGAGTTGTCCGGTCACCGTTCAAAGAAGATCATATTTTTTTGGTACAAGTGTAAATTATGTTTTTATTGTGAATTAACTTCTATTGTCTTATGTTTTCTTTGTCTTTGTTTTCCTACACCTTCCTTTACTAAACTTATAGTATACATTTTTATTCTAATTCCGTGCTAATTATTTTGTAAATTGGACATAAGTCCGATGGTAAAAAGTAAAGTCGAAACATATATAAATAAAATAAAAAATTTTAATAATATATAGGTATATATATATTTTTTATTGAAAATAAATCCCTAAGGACGGTTGTTAAAAATTTCAACCATTCATCAAACATTTGAAGTTAATTTTCGCTTCTGTGTAAGTTCTTTTATTATATCATTATAGGCCAGTTGCTTCAAAAAACAAAATTAACAGAACGTAAAAATTAACTTCAAATATTTGATAAATTATTCAATTTTTTTAAACAACCCCTCCTTAATAATAATTAAAAAATGTATTCATTTTCATTATACTTTTACCGCGACGAACCGTAATCGACATGTTTGATTAAATAGTGGCGTTCACAGAGTAATTTATTTCCATTCCCCTCAGAAATCAAAGGTCAATATTTCCGCTTTGCAAATAAAATTCAGATAAACGGAATTTCTGAACATATCCAAAAACCAAAAACTGTTTTTCTAAGGTGATGAAATACGTTCACGAGTGTCATAATTTTGAAATATTGGAATTTTTAATACAAACGTATAAAAGTTTTTAAAAATGGCTCACCTTACGTTTTTTCTATCTAAAATTACTGATAATGAAAAAAAGAAAAACACACACACATATTTTATTAGGCAAATGTAAAATAAACGTTATTATCTCCTCACGTTTTGTCGTTTCATAAAAAAATAATATTAAAAAATTCTCGAAATTTTATAATTTTTTCTCAAATTGCTATCAGAAACTTTGGTTTCGTAGAGGTGCACATTTAAATTTTTCTATGGTTAAATTCTAGATTTGAACGTAAATCGTGGAGTTTTCTCTTTTCTATATATAGATCATTTCTTTTTTTAGATCATTTTTTCACCACGGCAGCAAGGGGATACAACGATTTATGAGACCTATGTGAGCTGGGAAAAATTTGGTCTCCTGTGATTAAACGGGTTAATAAATAGCGTCACGTAGTGAATTAACGGTTATTGAAGAAGTTAAAAAATATTAAACTTCAAGGGACAGTTGGAAAAGGGACAACTGAAGTTGTCTAATAGTTATTTATAAAGCTCAGGAAAATTGGAATTAAGGTATCGTACGTAATAACGTAATAGGAGATTAGTCTATCTCATTCTATCGCATGCTAAATCCTGTAGATATATGTGTTTGTCTCTTTTAAGTTTTTAGTCCCTTTTCGTTTCATCAAGTTTAAAAATCATAACGGTGCTAAAGAAGTTTTCACTTCAAAATATACAGTATTTAAAATGTTTCTTATTTGCGTTCATCCATTTCTAACGAAGAAACACATTTATTTAGTAGTTTACGTTTAAGTAATTAACCATTTTATTTTAATTGTACTCAAAGAAAACGGTAGGAAAAACTGCCATTTATCAAACACATGTTAATTTTTTTTTTAAATTTAAACCGATTTGATTAAATGATTGATGGAAAATTGTGATTCAGTATTAATTTTCGCCTTAAGCCGCCGCTATCCGAATTTCTACAGATTTCTTACATATTTCCCTTAAACATTTGAAGTTTTTAAGCCCTTAAAAAAATATGTTATTTTTTAAGATAATATCTAGATACGTTCCACGCTGAAATGCAAATTATATGAAATTCCCTCGACAGAAAAAAATCGCAAAGTATGCTCCGAAAATTATTAAAAACACGTTTATTTCCATTATTTTACAAGTTATATTTGTGAAAAAAATCACAATGTTCTTTAAATGGTACTTAAGTACGTTCGACGAGATTTTTGCTCTATTTTAAACGAGTCATGTTTTATTAAGCATTTTCGCAATTTTCTCTTCAATTTTATCACTTAAAATATTAGCGCGCTCTGTCCAACATTCGTAATTACATATCTCTCCATCTTCTTCTTTTTGAGCCGGGAAGCGCCGCCTTAAGTGTATCTACATAAAAAACAGCACGCAAAAACACCCACAAAGGTGACTATAATAATAAGGCTACCGCTACACGAACTGTTGCAGGTAGCTTTATTATGATAGGTACTTTAAGTACCTACATCGTATTTATAGATGAGTAGAAAAAAAAACGAGTGCATTTCACACGCGGTAGAAGGTAGAAGTAAAACTTCACCAAAACAATCTCAACCAATAGAAGCCTTGAAAAGTGAGATCATAATCAAAGCGGCCAATGAGCGCAGTTTGACGTTTTCTATATACTGTAATGCGTCATTTCCGTTTCATATCTCAACCAATAGGAGCCTTGAAAAGTGAGATCATAATCAAAGCTGCCAATGAGCGCAGTTTGACGCTTCGTAGGTACTGTAATGCGTCATTTCCGTTTCATATCTCAACCAATAGGAGCCCTGAAAAGTGAGATCATAATCAAAGAAGCCAATGATCGCAGTTTGACGCTTCGTAGGTAAAGTAATGCGTCATTTCCGTTTCATCCGAGTTTCAAATCATAACGGGCTAAGGAAGTTTCACTTCAATAAATAATATTATGTAGATATCGAAACATTTTCCAATAATCCGCTTTCACAATTTTCTTAAGAATTGATGAATACGTATAATAATATTTGTACTGATTTTAGGAACGCAATGACAAACATTAATTGCCGTTGTGTTATCAGCTGGTATGTCTGACACATTTGTTCCGATGCAATAATAATAGTCGTTATTACGTTATTACATAATAACGAATTAATCTGGAGTAATCTGACACTTGTCAACAAAGTGATTTAATTTCATTCAAAGACCCACTTCAAGTTGCTCGCAGAAACGAGCTACCACAAAAGGTGTATAAATATATTTTTTTTAAAAAGGAGGCTAGCTAAAATATTAAGAAGATTATTTCATGGCCAATTTTATTAACTTAATCAACACAGGGGTGCAGATTACCCTGTAATATGATATATCTACCTACGCGCCAGCCCATAACATTAAAATTAAGTGCCTGCCTATCACGATATTCGCGTTAAAATTATTAACCTTTGTGAGTGGGTAAAATCAAACACCACAAGAAAATTGAAAGATTTTAGCATCAGCCAATATTTACCTACTGTGATGGATGGAATATGTCAGCCGTGCGAGGTTAGTTGGGTTCACTATACAAAAATAGGATAAGCTAAACCTTTTTAGGAAAAATAAATGAATTCAATTTTTTAAGTGAAACTTCTATAGCACGGCTGTGATTTGGATTTCGGATGAAACGGAAATGACGATTAGTGCACCTGCGACGCATCAACTGCCCTCATCGGCCGCTTTGTCACTTTTAAAGGCTCTCCTATTTGTTGAGATATGAAAGGGAAATTACGCGAGGTCTGCGCTCATTGGTCGCTTTGATTATGACCTCACTTTTCAAGTATTGGTTGAGATTGTTATGGTAATGTTTCGCTTCTACCGCGTGTAAACTGCACTCGATTTTCGACAAATACTAGAAACAATGAACGAACTCGCCATCTTAATCCAATATCAGAAAATATTCGTAAAAAGTTAGACGCTATTATTATTTTAAGAACCCGAGTTTTGAAGACATGCAGAACATAATGCTTACATCAACGGCACAGGTCATAAATAGGTATCTCCGAAATGGCGCCAAATGTTAAATTTTGTCCAATGCCGTCAGTTGACGTAGAGAGGTCGTTTTCGGCGTACAAATTGATGTACTGGGCGACAAACGTCACTAAGTTGCACTCGAAAATTTGGAAAAATACTTAATTGTATATTGGCACCAAAACTATGCATAATTTTAAGAATATTTCGCTGTTCTTGTGCCGTCTTAAATTAAAATATATGAAAATAAAAATGGTTTTTTGATTTTTCATTGCATATTTTGGGCATTTTGCGGCTTTTTAGTGCGTATTTCGGCCTTTTTAGTGCATATTTTGGCACTTTGTTAGTGCATATAATCCGATGTCTAGTAATTACGAATGTTGGAGAGAGCGCGCTAATGTTCAATTAGTTACATTGTTACAGAATGTGTAGATATTATCTTAAAAAATAACGTATATTTTATATTATAAGAGCTTAAAAACTTTAAAAGTTTAAGGTACATATGTAAAAAACGGTATCTGGTAGCGGCGGCTTAATACAAAAATCGTCGCAATAGGCGAATTTAAGATCAGAAAAGCGGCATGCCGTCCATGCCTTTTTCCGTCGCACGTTCGTCTTACGCATATTTATCTTTCGCTTACGGTCACTGTAAAGTCAGTAAAATGAGTGTACCTGCGTGAGAATAGATCGTATCCAGTTCAGATCGGCATTTAAGTTTGGGGCGTACTGTACCATACTAATAATAAAATATATCTATTCCATATTCCTATCGTCTGACAGGCTTCACAACAATAAACACATGCGTTTTGTACTTCGACTGACATGAATAGAAAGATGTTCACTCCAACACATATCTACATCATATCTACGAATGCCCGTCTATCATCCGCCATTTACATAAATTACATTAAATGGATATATTATATATATAGTCAGTGGTTGAGTGGGCATAGCGTTTGGGTCCCACCCGGGCGTCCCGTGTTCGATTCCTCGGCTGGCTAAGTCCTCCATCACAACACAAGCAACATTTTCGACTTTCTGTGGTGGTAGTAGGAGATTTTCAAACATTTTTGGGTTATTCGTAACCTGGGAATGTTTGTCTTTCTTTTTTTTAAAAAAAAAAAATATATATATATATATATATATACCTGCCAACACGCAAAAGGCGAGCCCACATCCTTTCCGTCAGTTCTGAAAAGATCGCTGTCAGCGGAAGATTTGAAAAGGGGAAAAAAGAGTGACCGAGCCCTTCGGATTTCGGATCAATATTAACGCGGTGTCCGAACTTTCGAACTGCGAACGGTCTGATTTGTGAAACTGCAAGACTTCATAGTAACCGCTATTTTGAAGATTAAAAACAGTTACTTGCAGATTGATGTCGTTATTTGAACATTATGGTCGTAGGTGTAATTAATATTAATAAATATTATTTTATTCCACCCCTACACCTTGTACACGTCAGGGCAGGTGCGTGAATCCTATCGTACTAGTATTCAACTATGATTTTTATTTCTTGTATTAGACAAAATTCAGTAAGTATTATGATACATAATGATAAAACATTAGATTATACCTATAATATTAATATACCAAGAAGAAAATTAGGTAGCCTAAATAGCCTTTCATGTCCGCGCTAGTATAAAATAATGGAAAAATATTTACAGTTTTTTCAGTTTTCAATTTGGGAGGCGGTTACGGGTACCGCCGTCCCGGGAACGATTTATTTAACCATTTATTATAACCAATACCCCAAGTGGTTCGCTACGTTTGGTGTCTTAGCAGGGGCGCCCGATTTCATGGGGTGAAGGTCATGGCGGAAGTGCGTTTTCCGACCTACTGCGTGGCGGGCTGGATTCCGTCACTCCTTGACACATTGACAACAAGATTCCTACTCACCCCTCATACCTTTTTCCTTCCCGGAACTTCCTCTAAAAATTAAAAACCTTCACACAGCATTGATGACATTGGCTTTAGAGGGATTTTTTTCTCAGAGAACCTGCGTGGAGCCAATGTAAAAAAACACTACTAATACATTACATGCATTAGGTTTTTTTTTATTTTTATTATTTATTAATACAAGAAAAATTTAATACAAGTTTTAGTCCCACAAAGCTGTCACACGACGGCTTATCTGTAAGTTCTATTAAATGATATACATATTTTTTAAATTAATAACACATGTAAATAAAATATTATATGTATAAAATTATATATCTCAATGTACCTACCTAAATACAAATTGTTTAGGCAGGTACGTTGAGATGTTCAAAGATACATTGAATCGTCATTTATTATCCAACGCTTAATGTTACTAGTGCAGGTGAATTTATTAAAAATCGCCGGTATTAAGTATTTAAGCGTTCTGCTTCGATACTAATTTGTTATTCTTGGAGTTATGAGGCCCTTATTTTCAGTGAATCTTGTGGTGGGATTATGCACCAGTTGCTTTTTGTATTTGCTTTCTCCCTCATTATCCATTATAATAATATACCAAAGAAGACCCGGAAGTAGGCCCTCAGAACCAAACAGTAGTTTTTTAGTAAATAGAGATACCATGAGAATTTTTTGCATTTTTCTGTTCCGAATCAAACCTGAACAAATAAGAAACTGATGTTTGAAAATAATATAACCTATAATATGAATAACGATCAGTTAAAAACAAGCTCCGCAGTTTTTGCTACTAGACCCTGCTGGCGGTTTTTGGTCCGGTTTCCCCCAGTTTGAGTATTAGTGACCATTTTATAAATCCGATAAGAACTGGTTCCAAAAAAGCCGATTCCTCGGATTCACTGGGATCTAGTGGCAACTAGTCACCGGGACAAAGTAACCGCGACAGGCAATGATGTCATATATAAATGATTTCACGGAACCAAGGAGTTGACTTTCTTTCTTGCGCAATACAAATTTCGAGATATTTTGTGTCAGGTTTCAATCTTTAGGTTTAATGAACACAAATTTGCTTTGAATTTTGTATAATATATAGACGCGTGGTATTAATATTCACAACTGCCAGTTACAATGATAATCATATTATTGTCAATCTCCGATTTCCGGAGAGATTTACGAAATTACAATCCATGATAGCTATTAACGTAAGTGGCACCATCTTTTGGTATTATTACAAAAGTAGATTTGAATACAAACTCCACGTACGAAAACGATTTTGCGTAAGGCGCGGCGTCAGAGTTGTATTCTTAGCCGGATTCTTAAATTTCAACCGTATCGTCGCTAGACTATTAATACTGTTTGATGATGATACATAAGATGATGATGAAAAGGGGAGACCAGTTAGAAATGAGGATTTTTCAGCTATGAATCATAAAATCGTTTTGTTTTGTGATAAAGGTTTAGACTTTCTATCTACTCGGTTCCTTAGAATCTTATCTTATTTAAAACCAATAAGAAGTGTACACGAAATGTAGGTAACCTTGTTACAAAAGTATAAGCAATTTCATTCCAGAGATTAATTAAGTAGAAGTAAAGCATATTATCAAGATGTACTATATACACTAATATTTTGTAGTAGAAATATTTATCTTCTATTTATATAGAGAAGAATGTCTGTAGCGAACAAACAAGTCCACAGATTTATGCCAAAAAATGGAATTTTGTACACTTGACCTTCCAAACAAGATAAAAATAAGTGTGTACAAGCGGTAAACTGGTGTATCTACATCACATTTGGATTCAATGTTGTGATACATATAAAATTTTTGAAGCGAAAACCGTCGTGATTTGAAACTCGATGAAACAAAAGCGAGCAACACTAAAAAGAGACAAACACATAAATCAATAGGATTTATACGTCTATAGAAGACATCTGCGAGAGAATGAGAGAGTAATAAAATATTTATTTATTTCACGGGTACTCGGTTCCAATATAATACGATGAATCCACGGTCCCATGCAATTTAAGTTAGTTAAGCTAGTGGTATAAAGCGCCTGACGAACCTTAGCGGCCAGACATTCAGGGGACCAAGGGTCGAATCCTACGAAATCCAAAAAAGTAGATACGGTGGAACCGTTTATAATGACATATTTTTATTTTGTAAAATCAAATTGTAAAATCAATCTTTAAACCACTCCAAATGAGCAGGCAAAGAAAACACCAACGAAAGCGACGTCTAGCGACTCCAAAGAAGAAAACACAAATACTAGATGACCAAGTGCATGAGAAAAGGTACACCGGAATTCGACGACAAAAATATGGAAAAAACATCCTTCACATTGATAAAAAAAAGTGCTTCGTAGTCTCCCTACTCTTGTCTACTCAAGTTTTCTGAGGGTTTCACTTCTACCGCGTGTGAATTGCACTCTGATTTTTTGATTTGTGCTTTCGTTTTCGAGGAAATCTAACTTTAACTAAAAATTGGCCGCTAGGGGGTCAATTTCAGCTGTGTAATGTATTTTAGAATGCGGCAAAAGCGTGGGAGCCGAAAGATTTTTTTAAATAATCAAATTTAATAAAAGTTTTTTTGTTTTGTAAATGTGATGTAGATTCACTAGTGTTTCGTAGGTTCGAAAGTTTTCCGGAAAATGGTCAACTTTTTATTGCGCCATTTCGAGATAAAATCACCCCAAGGGCGCATTAAGAAATGTTTATTTAATTAGTGTTTGATGTGTTTAAAAATAGTATCGGGTAGATGGATACACCTTCTCCTCAAAAGGAAACCGGGCGGCGTTTTGTCCATACAAAGGTATTCCACAATTTCCTCTCTGGATTTTGACACTACTGCAAAAGCTTTTAATAAAATGTAGAGATCGATCACAAACAAACATGTCGGTCTTTTTGCTTTTTGATAAGTTACTTTTTATAGAAGTTAGGACCCTTCAAAACTCGTTAAAATTGCCTGGTTTGAATGCCGTCAACAAACGCACAGAAAATAAACTAGACAATATATTTTTAAGAAAAGCAAAACGTACAGACACAGAGTATGTTTTTCTAATATAGTTAGTAAAATAATCTTTAAAATCTGTTCAGTTCTGGATGAGAAAAGTGGGGAACACAAAAAGTGAGGAACACAAAAAGTGGGAAATACAGATTTTATTTAGGTATTATCAGCCTGAGGAGCAGGTGTCACTTTCGCACGGTATCCGGAGGAGTAAGAGCGACAGTGACAGCAACAGTTTGGTAAAATACCTATTGTTAAAATTTCTCGGCGACCGGGTTTCTTTTCGATGCGCGTAATATTTGGATAATTTCCTCGAAAATGTCAGTTAACTTCGACTTTCCCAACTGATCGCGTTTTTCCGACGATAACAAAATGGCCAACTAAGCAATTAGGTCACGAAGAACCTACCTCAACTGAAAATATGCGTAAATATATTTTTTTAACGTGACGAATATTTTTAGCACGGTTGTGCGTGTTGATAATAATTCGTAGGGGTGGTAGATAGTAGGTGGGTACCAATGGGTGGTGGTGATCGATAGCAATTTTTCAATCCATCAGGCCTCGGCCATATTTTGTCAGGAGGTCGATAAAATTTGCAATAAAATATATATTATATGGAATATTTCTGAACGTATCCTTAAACTAAAAACTTTTTTGAAAAGTCATAAAATACGCTTTCAAATTTTATAATTCGAAATAAGCATATATTTTTTGAAAAATAAAAATTTTGCATGCAAACATAAAAAAAGGTTTTGAAAATGGCCTACCTTACGTATTCACCTTCTAACTAAAATTATCGGTAACGAATAAAATTTGTTTGTTGAACCCATACAATTTTATAAGACAAATTTTATATATACATATATAATAATGAATGTATGTTTGCTTGCTTGTTTGTTTGTTGTTTAAGTGTTGCTATATTAAGCGTAGGAAATATTTGAAACTTTCAAAATATCTTCTTCCCACCCTCGCGAAGGTTTCTGGATTATTACAACCACGTGACAATACATCTGAAAAGTGTTTTAATCGTTACAAAAACTCTTACGAAACTGTCAAAAATGTCACATGTGAGAATGAGATTTTGGAAACCATCGACTGTTCAATCGAAAATTCAATTTTCGAATAAACTCTTTAAATAAATTAATTTAATTGAAGTGCTATTGATGCTTAAGGCAAGTTCTATTAATACTACTATAGTTGATACCAACTCCTTTACAAATGTATTTAAAAACGCACTAAGATTAACAATTTTGTATTGTTTTAAAACAATAAGTAAATCTAATTGTATTAAATTGTATCGAATGGCCGTTCAACGCCATTTGGTTTAGACGGTTGAAGAGTCCACGAATGCCTATTCTATTGACGGGTTCTTTCACAGAATTTGACAATTCCCAAATTGAAAAGTTAGTTAGTTCAATTATTATTTCATCATGGGCTTATTATTTTACAGAACATGAATAGTTTCACAGAACTTGAATATCAACTTTTAAATTTGATAAATTGTTCAAATTCTGTGAAACAAAAGAACAAATTGTTATCAGTAGAATTATTGTTTTATATTAAGTTTGTCATCCATCACAATTTGATAGAAAGTTTAAAGCACCCAGAATTGGCTTACCTTTTAAAAGTAAAAAAAAAAAATTTGCACAAAGAATTAATTACAAAAAATTGGTTGTCTGTAAAGTCGGTTTACGGACGATAATTTTACGTGATAATGTCATTTAATAACGATGGAGTGGAAGAGAGATAGATGCGTCACAAGCCGAAGGCATAGACCAAATGCATGTTCCGCGCTCTCGCTTGCACGCTCGGCTCAGGTGGAACGTGACAACATGACAATAAGTCATGCTTTTTCGTGAGTGCCGGCGTTCATCGATTTATAAGACGATTTATTTATAAGATTTTATCACGTCAAAAAATAACACGCATGTTATGTATAATATAGGTGTAAGATTTTGTCTATTAAAAACACGTCATTTAGTATCATTACACGTCCGTCTTCAGATAAACAAAACGTTATGGGGGAACTATTTTCATATACAGTGAGTGGCCGCTTATCAAAACCAACACAATTACGAATGACATAGTTAACTGATTTTCCGAACTGAAAATTTATTACCAAACTCGTCATCAGATTAATAATCTTCCGTTGCATTGTTCTTGAACCAGATTATAAGAATCACAGGAAAACAGAAAAGTAATATTACCTATCAATTAAAGAAGAGATTAGCTATGAGTGTGATGGTACTTGTTTTAATGCACAATAATGCATGAAGTGTGAGGAATCATTCGGCTGTTAAAGGCGTAGAATAAATAATAACACGAGAAATGCCTTGTGGGCGTGTTTCGTGATTCAATTACAGGCCCAATTTGGACCTATAATTCTATACAACGCTGTGCTTTCGAAATACAAATGGGATGGAGATCTATTATTTGGTAAAGTAAGTGAGGCAGAACATTTGTTTTCATTCAAATAGTATGGAAGGCACATCTAGTGTGAAATTCTTTATTTTATGGATAAAGATTAATAAAATAATGTATTGAAGTGAAAACTTCTTAAGCACTGTTGTGGTTTGAAACTCGATGAAACGGAAACGAGCGACACCAAAAAGAGACAAACACTTACATCTACAGGATTTAGCCTGCGAGAGAATGAGATAGACTAATCAGTATCCTTTTTGTGCGGTGCTTCGTAGCCTATCGGACTTCTCTTTGTGCGATGCTTCGTAGAATAAAATGTCAAATAATTTTTAAACCTAGTAACAGTATTATAATAAATAAACCCTACAATTATCCTACTTCTGATACTTCGAATTCGTCTCATTCTCTCGATGTTTAGTTTTCAAAGGGTTTCGCTTCTACCGCGTGCGAACTGCAAACTCTGATTTTTTTTTATATTAAAATAAATTAATAAACAAATTGGACAAATTTGTCAGGAGACTTTCTGCCAAATATTTAAAGTGAAATTATCTGATTATACTATAAATGAAGAATTTTAACATTTACATTCATAATTATCGATTTAAAAAACCGTTCAAAACCGCATATTCCGAAACGATTCCAAATTATTATGACGTAGAAAAAGCTCTTGGCTGATGAGACGTCTATCGCCGACGTTGGCCAGTGTACCTCAAAATGCCATATTCATGAACAGAAACGAACAAGTGGTTTTCGCGGCAAATCATAAATAATCAAAATTTAAATCACTATAGAAAATTTATTCGTCACCATAAAAATTTCTTCATTATCGAATTTTTTCGATTATAAAATAATCAGTGAATATGTGTGTACACCCCGTTAACGAAAGCCACTAAGCAAATGCTTTTTACGAAAACATAAATTCTTGGAATGAAAACAACCGCAAAAAAAAAAGAAAAATAATATTATTCGGAATAAACACACGCATAATTGAAGAAAAATAGTGTACCTAGCTTGGATTAAAGACATTCAATCGAAGTAAAATAAAGTCATTTGGAATACTACAAGCTTTATAAGCGGAAGGTTTTCAATGCTGGCTAGGTCGTCCATATGAAACCCACTCATGTGGGCGCGATTGCCTTCCCACCCCCGGCATCGATATTAAAACAGTATTCTAGTCTAGAAAAAAAAAAAAATTTCTTCATATTTCCAAAGTTTAAATATTCAAAAATATCTTAATAAAATATCGCATTATTTTAAAAGTTATAACCATTTTAATGTCGCAGTTTAGACGGAATCTAACCAGAATCTGAATAGAACAAAATTTTTGAACGCATTTTTCTCAAAATCACTTTTTTCGAGACGGGGTTGACACGATATCTCAAGTTCTACGAAACCAATTTGCTTAATTCGTGTGAGCCTTATCTATACATTACTCTATGGCGGGAACTAAAACTATAACAAAATTTCAATTTTTACTATTTTTAAAAAATTTGGAAAGTCAAAAAAAACTGGTAAACAATGACTTTTTATTTCAGACAGCCGCCATTTTGCGAAAAATATTTTTTTTTTACTTTCTCTCAGTTCGGGCCATAGCCGCATTTGTTTGGATGAAGAATTAATTTGTTTTTTTTTTTTTAGATTACTAGTAGCGTTGCAATCGTGTCAACCAGGGCACGCCATTTTTTTTAGACCCCCTACTTCAACACCCTGTAACTTTTTGAATTTTTTCGATTGATTTTTTTTATGTATTCTTTAATGTTTAATCAATATTTAGTAAAATAATGGCTTGTAAAAATATTATGGTTTTTTTATTGCACCTGAAAAAATACCTACAATTCATGCTTCTAGACTAGAATACCCCCTTAAAGACGTTTTCAGGTCAAAAAATAGAAATTGAAAGAAATGACATCCTCAAGTGCTACATCTGTTTTCTACATTTTTAACGAACCATGCTTTTTTATTTTTATATGAATACCGCACAAGAGTCCCAACTGCTCCCGTCTGGAGCCAGTGAGATTATAGCATCGCCAATTGGGATATGTTGTGAGGCTGAAGGTAGTGAGGAGGGAAAGGAGGCTATTCAGACCTGGTCACTAAACACGGCTTAAGCCATTTCAAGCAACTTTTCAAGTCTGCAAATATACTATATATTATTTTAAATGAATAAATTGTGAAATAACACAAATTAATCAAATAAAATTCCGCCGGGATTCGATTCCGCGATCTTCGGATTGCGAGTCAAGAGCCTTACCGCTGGACTGCGCCGGACGTCGCTACCATATGCTACCACAAAGTTTCATTAACCTGCTTTATTTATGTTTCATATCAAAGTTTCCTACACAAGATTTATGAGGTTAAAGGCCAGGGTCGTGCAGAGGTTTTATATCCGATGTTAAGAGTATTTTCCGCGCAGCCTCTTTCAGGACGATAATAAAATAAACCGACACCAAGTTTTTCTCTTTGAACGTCGGCGCCTTGCCGTTCATTACAAACACACTGTCAGTTTGTACCACGAATTTTCGAACAGAGAAGTCAAGAAGATCATATTTCAAAGGAGTTCTCTTTGAAGAAAAAATAATTATGAATTGTCAAACATTTATCGAGATGTCATTTAAAGAATGGGGTCGTTAGCTCAATAGTTGCATTCTCGATCAGTGGTTAACTTAAGTCTGTGGGGCGTTTACTACCATAGATGTAAAAATCGCCATGGCTGCAAATCCTGTCAGAATCCAAACGAACAAGAATGATCATAATTGGCCGCAGTAGATGACTCCTTTTCCGAGCGGTGAACTAAAAAAATATGTAGTTTAATCAAAGAAAAAAAAAATGTTGGTAGGTTAATGAACTAATTGTAAAAAAGTGATCCACAGACAAAGGTTAACAAAGTCGAAAAAAAAATTTGATCTCGGTCTAGCGCAGACCACTTAAAAGTATATTTTTTTATATTTTTGAACAGA
Source organism: Glyphotaelius pellucidus (assembly GCA_936435175.1). Classification (NCBI taxonomy): domain Eukaryota; kingdom Metazoa; phylum Arthropoda; class Insecta; order Trichoptera; family Limnephilidae; genus Glyphotaelius; species Glyphotaelius pellucidus. The sequence goes on along the minus strand of OW386542.1, from coordinate 25,848,863 downwards.
AAACTTAGTGATTTGAAACTCGATGAAACGAAAAAGCGACATAAAGAGAGACAAACACACACATGTATAGGATTTAGCCTGCGAGTAAATTGGTGTCCTCTTTGTGCGGTGCTTCGTAGCCTCCCCACTCTTGTCTACTTTAGTTTTCTGAAGGTTTCACTTCTACCACGTGTGAACTGCATAAACTGCGTGTAGAATTAGTATTTTTTTTATTTAACGACGGTAGAGCTTTTATAAAAAAATACAACTCGAAATTTTACATAATGCAAAAATATTATGTATGTCGGTACTTATTTATAATAAATATCCATAAGTACAAAAAATACGGTTTATTCACTTTATAGTTAGTTAGATTACCGCAGAAATTTTCCCAAAGTGTGACATTCATTTATTCTTTTACTCCCGTTAAATAGACTTTTCACATAGACATTTGTACATTTTATACAATATATTAAACGTAAACGAGAAAGAAAGAGAGTAATTTTTTAAACGTTATCAGTCTTCGACCAACGTTTCAAAAGCCATGGAAATCTAAATAGATTAAATAACTATGTTATCAGTAGCTATCAGACCCCAGCTGACTGCTTCTGAAGTAGGGGAAAATTAGATAAACATTCCGAGCAAACACTGCGTGGGACTGGGAAAACTTCCAGAAGAAATCATAATGCAACGTGCCCGCTGAATGGAAAACATTTGGGGAATTTTCAGAATTAGAACAAATAAATCCCGCGAATTTGAAAGGTACCGTTTAATAATTTCGAGGCGCTTTATTGCTGTCTAGTTCGTTTTTGTTTTTCGTGAAAAGCAAAACATGACAACTTCGTGTAATTTAAAAAAAACATGCACGTAAGTAATCGTGTTCGAACATTTGTTTTGAGAACGAAATGAAAATATTTGTATATCTTGTTTTGCTCGCATTTGATTGTGTTATAAAAGTTTATAAAAAAAGTGTAAGATTTAGGAAGTTGTACATATGTGCAGGACCTAGCGACCGCGAAGATAAAATAATGAAGAGGTCGCTTATACTGAATTAAGTAATATATGTTTATATAAATAAAATTGCGTGTAGGTGAACTAATGAATAAAAACTTAACCACCCAAAATGCCCTAATCAAGACAAGAAATTGACAGGCCTAGGAGAAAGTTATTGAGTTAAAGGGTATCGACAGCAAAAATAATCTACGTAGTTTGCTTCCATGAATTTATAATTCACACTAATTAGTTAAAACTCATTGTAATTTAGAACGGGTGATCCGATAAAACATGAAGAAACTTTAAGCCGTCGCTACCCGAATTTCTACCGATTTCTTACATATGTCCCTTAAACATTTGAAGTTTTTAAGCTCTTAAAAAAAATTATGTTATTTTTGAAAATAATATCTAGATAAGTTCCACGCCGAAACGCAAATTTAAAACGCCAACGCAAAAACGAAAAAAATCGCGAAATATGCTCCGAAAATTATTAAAAACAAGTCGATTATTTTACAAGTTATATTTGTGAAAAAAATCACTATGTTTCTTTAAATGATACTTAAGATGTCTTCCACGAGATTTTTGCTCTATTTTAAACGAGTCATGTTTTATTAAGCATTTTCACAATTTTCGCTTCAATTTTATCATTTAAAATATTAGCGCGCTCTGTCCAACATTCGTAATTACATATCTCTCCATCTTCTTCTTTTTGAGCGAGGAAGCGCCGCCTTAAAGACTTCTATTTAGAAAAGTATTTACTCACGAAGTACGAGTGCATCAGCTGGTGAGGTATAATATCTCGAATTTTTAGAAATTTGCATACATGAATTGAATAAATCAGGAAATTCTATGTGGCATCAATATGAATTATACCCGCCTACATGAAAAAGGCAACAATTGCAAAAATATGTGAAAGCATAAACTAAAAGGCCGCTGACGAAATAGCTTGAACCTCTATTCAGAATGTCAGAAGACCGACTTCCAAGAAAGCAACTCCAATTACTGTGCGAGGAGAGGCTGGGTCTGCAATGGACGGAGGCCACTGAAGTAGACCAGGAGAGAGACTTGTAGCTAATCCCGAATGGGACAAGGGGAAGAAGATGGTTATTGTGATTATTAAGATCCTCGTAGGTTGTTAACCCACAATTCTGTAAGTATTAATATAAAAAATTAAAAAATAAAATTCTGTACAAATGGCCAGTTACGTGCCAGCATTTCTCTTTTATCTAAGATAAATAATAATCACTTTTCGATTATAATCGCCAGATATTTCTAAGCTCTGTTAGCTTAACAAGCATTAATGGGACTCACGGATATCTACATTACTTAGCTGTAATCTTTCAATTACAATTTAAAAACATGAAACCAATTAAAATCTCATCAACATTTATTATAATCTAATGACGTTAAGAGCATTATTTCACAAATGAAAAAAATATATAATAATTAAATAATCCAACTGTTAAAATAAAAGCCCCCTTTGCAAAATGCCAGTGTTTTGAATAACTTCTGTTGGGAGTTAATGACACAAAGCATGTTGTGTATATTGTGTATTCACTGAATCGAAGGTTAAACTATTTTTAGTAGCGTAGGAACATTTGGTTCAGAATCTACGACGATTATGAAGTTATGACGCTTGAAATCGTCGTGTACACTGCCCTGAACAATTTATATTTATATGTCCACCTTTATTGATGATATAATATTATACATTGTGTGGGGTGTAATGTATTTAACCTATTAATCCTCCACAATTATTATAATACAGTAATTATAGAGGATTAGAGGGTAAAATATCTATCAAAATATGGAATCTATGATTGCATGTACCAACTTTTCACAGCATAATATGCAAACGATCAATCTTCGTAGTCCATAATATAAAGCAGTATTTCAGATATAAAGGCGAAATGGTGGATTATTTTTACTGATAAAAAACTGTAATAAAGTATATCTTATACGTCTTTACAAAAAAATTGTTATTTATTACTATAAATATATAGTATAAAAAACTACGATAATATGTATAAGTATGTACGCATACGTTTTAAAGTCTACTAATATTAGAACCATGGCATAAAACCACGTGGATAAAAGCTCAAAACTGAACCAAAGAAAATGTTTTAATGAGGAAGAAAATATGACTTTGCCAAACATTTGAATCGTGAAAACTCAGTTTATTTAGAATTTCGTATATTTATCAATGCTCGAGAAAATAAACAACTAAGATAAATCTAGGGTCAAATTAGTGAATTTCGTATTACAAAAAAGGAAAATTATTGTAATAATTATGAAGCTTATAATTCCTGAATGATTTCTTATTTCCAATTTTTTACTTTTGCGGTATTTTGTCGTTACAGGTGTCATGTCAATGTCATTTAACTAAATGAAAGTTTCAGCAGGAATGCTGAAGACGATGGGTTGTGAGTATTATTAATTGATGGTATAATATGAATTCGCAACAACTTGTAGTCCATCGAATTATGCATCGAACATTCTAGATGTTGATGTCTAAAAAACAAGAATCACAACGGCCGATAACAAAATATTGGTAGCTTCCAGCAACTGTTTGCTTGGCCAAGCGTAACGTTAATAGTTTCGAGATGATTTGAAAGATGGTGGGTGATGCTGCTAATGATGAGCGACAGAAACAACAACACTGAGGGGCGTGCTGCTGCTGTGGGTGTGTCAGCGGAGAGAACAACCTTTGCTGAGCACTTCGGCCAGCCAGAGCTTCCACGCGCGGCTGACCTGCTCGAACTCCTTGATGAGGTCGATGGGGTAGACGTCGAGCTCGGGCTGCGGCTCGCTGGCGCGGTCCGAATAGTACACGAGGTGCGGCGAGCCCGCCACGCTGGCCTCACTGCCCGGCCGGACCGATATAGCCCGCGAGCGCTATTTCCACCGTCGGCGTCCCGGGCGGCGACTGCGCGACCCTCCCGCGCGTCTCCGCGAGACAGCACTGCGGAGCGCTGCCGCCCGCGCGCTCTCGCCGCACTCGCCAAGGCGCGCCGCCCCGGGGTTGCCAGCCACTACCACACCACGCTCTGCACAAGCATCTACCATTCACACCCATCTACCATACTCACCGAGATCTGAGAAGCTCACTTTCTCCAGGAATGGGTCTGCCACAGGCAACTGAAACAAACAAATGAAACTCCAATTAGTTCCTTCCCCATTTTTTCCACAAATACCGTAGAATGTAATAATTGGAAGGGCGAAATCACGCATTTCTTACGCAGAAGATGATAAGGTTTAAATTCCCGTTTAACATCGGCCACCTGTTCTGATTTATGCTAAAAGAACGTTGACAGAACGTTCATTTTATTTTTTGAATTTCACAAAACAAAATAAAAATGTTTTTTTCAACATTAAAATGTTTCCCGATCAAAATCTAAAGAAAGTAATTTGCTACATTATACAATAAAACCATATCCGAAAAGGGGTTGTAAGGAGGAGATTTTACACATGTTATACGCAGTAATTTAGACCAGACACACTTTTTTCCGGGCTTATAAAAATGCTCAAGTGCGTTATACACGCAGTATTTAATGAAAGCATCTGAAAGATTTCCAGGCAATCATATTTTCAAACCAAAAACACATGATTTTGGGTGTAATTTTGATGAAAACTAACGACGTATTTAATAGTCATAAAAATAAAATCCTATTCATCTTGTGTAGCCGTATTGTGCAATGGCGATGTTGGTAGCTGCATATTGTAATACACAATGTATGTTATGGTTACAGACATGACGATAATGTTATAATAATCTACGTGTATATACACCATACAAAGTATTCAATGAACCAGCGTTTAAGTACATAGTACTTACTTACCGATCTAATAATTTTATGGACATACTTCGCAATTATTATGAATATTAAAAATTATCCAACAGCTGTTTTACGAAGACTATGAAAAATAAATAAATGCATGAATGCCTCATGAAATAAGTCAAAAATAAAAGCAACCATCGTCAAAGCGGCGTAAAAGTACAGTAACTCATTTCTTATGGCGAGTTACTTCTTTTGTAAAATTTGTAACATTTAAAACTATTCATTTGAACTTTTTATAAACTTGATCTAATGTTAAAAAAAGTGTTAAAGAGTTCAAATTATGTATTATGTTTTGGCCAAACATAAACTTCGCCAAACCATGACTAAAAGGCGAAACAACCCGGCCTTAGAGAAAGATAATTTTTTTTTAAAGTGAAACTTCTTTAGCCCCGTTGTGATTTGAAACTCGGATTAAACGGAAATGACGCACTGCAGTACCTACGGAGCGTCAAACTTCGCTCATTGGCCGCTTTGATTATGATCTCACTTTTCAAGGCTCCTATTGGTTGAGATATGAAACGGAAATGACGCATTACAGTACCTACGAAGCGTCAAACTGTGCTCATTGACCGCTTTGATTATTGTCTCACCTTTCAAAGCTCCTATTGGTTGAAATTGTTTTGGTGAAGTTTCGCTTCCACCGCGTGTGAACTGCATTCGATTTTTTTTGTGTGAATATTGCACAATAGTTCCCAAATGTTTTCAAGCATCGTAGTGAGACCTTGGCATCAAATTTGAGTAATCTCAATGTGAGGCTGAAGGTAGGGGGAAGGGTTAAGAGACGGAGAAAAAGAAGCTGGGAAAATAACTAGCTATTCAAATCAGGTCATAGAACACGGTAACGACCACCATTCACAACGTTCCGGATGTGAATGGTGGTCTTTCGCCAGAAAGATACCGAAAGCATTTACTACCCTGAAACGAGCTGCAAACACACCTAATATGATTTTAAATTAATTGAGTACTGCAAATTTATAATACGTGAAATAACCAAATTTAATTATATTTTCTCCATATTATATTTGAAGTTATAACTATTGTTAAAAGCAATTCATAAGGATTTGTAAATCATGATAATATTATTAATAGACCAGTAGCCACTTATAAGGGATTAACTATATCGAAGCAACTGATTAAATTTAGATCCGCACAAGATCACCCAGAGTGGGGCAACATAAGTAGTGATGGGTCGTTCATGAACGAGCCGCACAAATGAGCTAGCTCTTTTTGGTGAGTCGTATTCATACGACTCCCGATAAACCGCATCACGGCTTTTGGATGGTGACGGCAATGAATGAATCTAGCAGTAAAAAAATAAAATAAAAAATTATTATTGTATCTTACCGAATTCTTCATGTTTAATATTTATGATGACCGGATAACTCAGAATCAACTCAATTCAACACCTCATTTGAAAAGTCGTTAAAACTGATTAAAAAAATATTTTAAAAATTGGTTAAATGGGATACGTTAGGTTTGGTTATGGGCTATTTTTCTTTTTTTTTTCATAACTTTTAATGACTTTTCGAAGAGGTGTTGAGTGGACTGACTTGAAGTTGAAGTTGACTCTGAGTTGTCATGGAACCAATATTTAAATATTATTAATTATTACAAGTTGCATTTCACGAAACACGGAATAAACGCCGTTCACGGGATATTTTTGGAAAATAGCGCCATAAAAAAATTATCGAAGTATTATTTCTTCTTATATATTCAGAAACGTGAACGGCGTCTGACAGTCCAATCAATTTCTTAGACATATTATGTACCCAGTGCCTACATCTACCAACTACCTAGCATCTTATTTTACTGGTGGCACGGGGCGGCGCGGCGTACCGGTACCGGGAGTCGTACAATCTTACACTTATAGCCATTTTACACCATCTCTTTTTTCAGCGTGATTCTCGTATAGAGACAAAAGACAAAATTTTTCACTTTACACGAACGCTATTTTCATCTCTTTTTTCATATCTACGATTTCAGTGGGCATCACTGCAGACAACATGGTTCACGTGTTATCTGCAGTGATGCCTATTGAAATCATAAAATGAAAATAGAGGTGAAAATAGCGATCGTGTAGAGCGCAAATTTTGTCTTTGGTCTCTATACTGGAATTGGCCTGAAAAAGAGATGGTGTAAAAACGGCTATTACGCTGGCGCTGGGGAACTGTGCATGAGTATCGTGCGAGCCGTATCGGGCGAGCGCAGCATGCTCAATGCCCACTACTCATTCGCTCTGAGCTCTAGCTCAATTGAGCTGTCGTTCAATTGATTCGATTCTTCGAGTCGTACGAAAATATTGAGCTGGTACCGCGACTCCAGCTCTTGATAAAATGAGTCATGACCCATCCCTAAAGAGAAGTAATAAACACTTCATTTCAGGTCCATTTAGTAGTCGCAGATGAACAACAAGTAGTAGACAGACTGACGCAACCCAAGTAAGATAAACGTTTCGCAGATGAACAGCAATACTGAACGCATTAATCAGTCTGCTGATGCGAGTAAAGGAATACGATGCCTGTGGAAGCGTCGACGCGGTACACCTAAGTAGGTACTAATGACTACAATTTATCTTTTTAATATCTCTTTTTTTGATCCTGACTTTCGCGGTGGAATTCCAATAAAATAATATATTAAAGCAATGATTTTCAAGAAATGGTAAAATTATTCCTTAAGCTATGGTTTACATTCATAACATTTGGGAGAGGGGGGGGGTTAACAGGGTGGTATACAATGATTTTATTAAAGTTATATGGATATATTATCGTCGTTGCTATTTCGTGTTTCACAAATGAAATTAACTGAAATCCAATTATTTGATTATTAGCAGTAGGCGTAATTATCTCGGTTTTACACATTAATAATGTAAGTATTTATTTGATGAATACCTAACTTGAATTGTTTTCACCCACTTACGGTTGTCAGGCAGGTGTCTATTGCCAGTTTTATAAGATTCACGGCCACTTGGAAATTTTGATTAATATTTGCAATTTTAGATTTTAAAATGATACATATTTTACATTGCAGCAGGAAATACTAATAGAAAGGACTAGAAATTAAGAAAACACATATTTTACGTGGTAGTTGTTGTAATATGTAATAATATTACAACAACTTTTTTAGTAAGGCGGATAACTCTAATGATTCTAGCCTATCTAGTTTTTGTCCTTTATTGCAGGTATGAAGAACTTTAACATCTGTCTTTGTCAAACGTATGTTCATTGTCTAGTAGGTGTGAAGCAACGTTCGACAATTCAAGTCAAAGACTTCCTGCATAAGTAGTTAAAAATTGCTCACAAAGTGAAACGAATTTTTTTGATTCCAATTTCCAACAGTTGTTATCAATGATCTGAGATTTCCACTACAACAAAGACAGTGTATACAAATTCCAAACATGCAACAACGCGACTTCTTCGTATATTGTATTCGCGACGTAAAAATAAATAAAAAAAACTCATTAGACCTTTGCCACACACAACTATAAAAGAGAAAAGATCATGCGGCTTGCCGTATTTCGGCATATCGCTCGCCGTACATTCCCAATGGGAATATATGGCGAGCGATATACTGAAATAGGCCAAGCCAAATGATATTTTATCTTTTGTAGCTGTGTGTGGCAGGTCACAGGTCTTAATTGTAAAAAAATCGTTTGTATAACACATAGGTATATCTTGATATAATGTGTAGGTATATTAGGAATGACAATCTCAATATACATACGGTGTCCGGAAATTTGTAGTAAAAGCGGGAAAAGGATAAAACTACATCATATTTGGAGTCGATTTTGTAGTATAACTTTTTTATTTATTTTGGAATACGAAGTTGGGATTTTTTAAGTCAAATAACAAAAAAAAATCGCTGTTTAATGTCTTTCAAAATGCGTCGAAGCATAGACCCGGCTCCAAACGTTTTATTAACCCCGTAGTTGAAAAAAAATGGAAATGCGATGTAAATTCAGTGATAGGTACGTATTCCTCAAACCTTGTCAACAAGCAAGAATTAACTCTTCATAGGTAGACGAGGATCTTTGGAAGACGACCATGGAATTTCTTTTGGAACAACTCAATCTCTCAACGTTCTTATTGTACTCTCCAAATTAAGCTTTTCATTTTACCAGAGCGGTCATGATAGCTAGGTTTGGTTTATTTCTCGCAGTACAGTTGTTTTCTTGCCAAATATTAGTTAGTTTAAAAATTATAGAGCTTCATTAGCCTAAGAATGATTACTGTAATCAAATGACCGCTTTAATTAAATAAACACGGGCAATTTAAGCAACTACCTTTTGCTAGTATTAATACCATAACGTTCTTATACTAATATTTATTTGTCGATATTATTATATTGAATTATTGTATTTTATTATTAATATAGTTATACCTACTAATATTCATTATGACGATATTATTATATATACTAATACTTAAAATGACGACGAACAAAGATAAATTGCTTAATATATTAAAGATAAGATAATCTTTTTGCGATAGTATCAATACGCACTTCAACGGTAATAATAATCATATGATTGTTTATTTTTTTATGTACATAACCTAGATGATGGTTTTATTTTTTATGAACAATAATATTATTAAAACAAACAGAAAAAAATACTATCGTTTCTGCTAGGAAAGGAAAACATATTCTGATGTGTGCATCACATTCGTCATAAAACTATTAGCTTCTTTCGATGCCAAAAAAATCCTAACAAAACTCACTATTTTTCGCGTACCAAACAGATTTTATACATAATTTTTTTCTGGAATGAGAATAAATTTATTTTATAGAAATGTACTATCGTTTAAATAAAACGGGGCAGTTATTTTAATCTTATTGAAGAATAAATAATTATTTCTGTCCGTTAGACCTTTTCAGTTCAACACCACACACCTTAAAATCGAACAAAATATAATTTTCTGATGAAGAAACCATTAGTTTTGAAACATGTTGATTATTTGTATGTTAACATGTTGATAATTTGTATTAAATAGTCGTGTAAACATGATTTGAAATTTACGGTTCACATATTTCATAACAGTTTTTTTTTTAATTTTAATAAATTTTACTCTTCTTTCGATTGGTCAGTATTTCTTGGGAACTCTTCACCGTTCTATACATTTGTAACGGGTTCTGTGATTTTGACTTCTTTCAAAAGGGAGGTCTTATAATACCTCTTTGTATTTTTTAATCGTGCTTTTTAATATTATTTGAGTATTTTATATCTTTTTTATTTATTTTTAATTTTGATTTATAGTAAATGTCGACATAAAAATAAAAACCGTTTTTTGTTTTTATAAATATAATTTTTATTTTTATGTCGACATTTAGTATTCATATGATTATATTCTAATACAGCCTATATACGACAGCCATGATATGTGATATGGGCTTGAGCATATAATAGTTGTCGTGATAATTCAAATGAATATTGTAAGGTGAAATTTAAACGAAATATTAAAAAAAATAAAACCTGTCAGCCCTTTCCACCCACACACCTGTCTAGTGGGTTATTTTAAGTTATAATTTTATAATATAGTAGTACAGGTACTTGAGGAATCCCTATTAATTGGTAAATTTTATAGTGTTGTGTTCTAATTACGTCTAGTTCTGGTTTTTAAATTTAAAATCAGCATACCCAGGATATTTTCCTAACAACTCCTCTTCGGAGGTCCGTGGCGTAGCGGGACATCCATCCGTTTTCGTCCTGCGAAGGGGGCAGCACTAGGCTCGAGTATTCGGGGACTGCTTCCACAACGCCCGTCCGCCTTTTCAGAGGAGTCGCGACCTTCCGAGGCGCCGGGGAAGAGTACTTCCGATACGGCACCGGCAGGAACAACCTGTCATTCTCAACATTCTGCGTGACACTCACAGCTTCAGCTAAATTCACGTGCCGGACACTAACTTTTGAAATAAACTCTCTATTGGAATCTTTTGTTACCAATTCGCGCGCGATCGGTTCAACAACGGTTGAAACTGTTTTCCGTTTGCTTTTCTCTTTGGCGTTTGTGATTGTCGCGCTTGGGTCGGTTCCGTAGACGGGCGTGGAGAACTTGCGCATGGGGTGCTTCTTGGGCAGATCGGAGGACACCTTGCGAGCGGGGGAGTCGGCCCTGGGCGCCGAGGACTTGCGCTGCTTGCGCGAGGACGCGAACAACAAGGCCAGACCCACGGTCAGCTCCTGCGCGAGGCTCTCGGGCGTCATGGCGGACTGGCGGACCCGCTACTGAGCCGATAAGCGCTCTCCACCCGCACTCACACTACTTACGACCAACTGCTTCTCAGTAACGCCTCGAGTGATTAACACTTTTGTGATATGATTTGATTCTTTATCAGATCGTTCGAGTGATTTAGATTCTTCGATGGTGATCGTAAACAACTGTTCGACTTTTGTCAAATGACGAAGTCGGGAGTTGACCTATTATGGCATTCCTTACATACCTAAACTGTAGATTCCCCATTACATATTTTTTCAGCGGTTATTTTCCTTGCCCACGGCTTATCTTGCTTGAATTTAACGAGTAGCTAAATACTTATTAGACGTCCTATAAGTTTCGCAAATAACACGTTTTCTTCTGAAACTAGACACAATTCGAGAAAATGATTGATCGGATATTAAGTCCATTTCATCGGATATTAAGGCCTCGAGAAATGTCGCTCATTTCAAATTTTTGACTTAATTACTTACATACAGGTATCGTACAAGTTTGTAAACATAACTATTTTCTTAAAAATACGAAAGTTATTCGACATAACTATAACTACTTCTATTGTACCGTAAAAAAAATATTAAATATTCTCAAACGCGTAAATTTTCTAGGGTTTGATATTTTCTAAGATATTTTAGGCTTAAGTTACATAGGCGGTTACTACAAGAAAGTCACCGAACCAAATCAGAAAAAGATCGCAAATGATCGCAACTAGGAATTGAACCCTTAATGTAATATTTAAACATACATAAAGATAGCAGCCAATAAAAATATGCGTTAAGGTAATGCAGATAATGTTGGTAGTTCTTATTCGAAGTACGATGCAATTAAATATGTCCGAAGGGGGTCGAATAAGCTCAGTGGTCAGAGCAGAGCCTCGGCAATTTAAGTATATTTTTCTGTTTCAAATTTTCGTTTGAGAGTCGCTAATATTGTCTTCAATGATTTAATATTACAATTTGAGGTTTCCCTCATTTAGTTATTTATAAAAATAAATTAAAGAAACAATAATATTTTTATAAACAATTATGATTTGTTATTATTTATTATTTTAACTTTATGAGTAAAACCTCAAACTGTAATATTTAATTAAATGAAGACATTATGAGCGAAACTCAATCGAAAATCTGGAAACAGAAAAATCAGAAAAAGATATTGGCACCTCTGGGACTCGAACCCAGGACCTCCCTACTTTCCGGGTTGGGCGCTCTTATCCACTGAGCTAAGGTGTCGATATCCAATTCGGTCACTTTTAACTGTACCATACTTCGACTAAGAACCACCCATATTATCTTCATTTTTCTTAACGCATATTTTTATTGGCTGTCATCTTTATGAATGATTGCAAGATTCAACTCGAACTAAATGCAATCTAGATGGTGTCTGGATAAATTATTATCCATTTTATTTAATGTACGACATCTATTGACTCTTCTGCAAGTCTGGGATGAATATTATTATTTATTATTTTAACTTTATGAGTAAAACCTCAAACTGTAATATTTAATTAAATGAAGACATTATGAGCGAAACTCAATCATTCATAAAGATGACAGCCAATAAAAATATGCGTTAAGAAAAATGAAGATAATATGGGTGGTTCTTAGTCGAAGTATGGTACAGTTAAAAGTGACCGAATTGGATATCGACACCTTAGCTCAGTGGATAAGAGCGCCCAACCCGGAAAGTAGGGAGGTCCTGGGTTCGAGTCCCAGAGGTGCCAATATCTTTTTCTGATTTTTCTGTTTCCAGATTTTCGATTGAGTTTCGCTCATAATGTCTTCATTTAATTAAAAATTATGATTTGCTTTATCTGTCTTGCGGGGTAACCCATTTCGCTCCATTGATTTGGTCTAATTTTTGGTTCTTCGCTTATTTTGGTCGCTGGGGTCACCAATGAATGCATCATTGATTTCTACGCTGGAAGGTGATGTGATTCAGCGTGTAGACACCTATTTGTTTGGGTTAGTCATCTATACCCCAGGCTACCATCTTCTTTTCGCGTCACCTCTACGTCAGAAAAGACATGATTTTATATTGGTTTTCTAACTGCAATGATTGTTCTGTGGAGTGAATTAAGATGGTTCAGGAACTCGTCCAGCTTATCTCTGCTCCATGAGGGCAAATGCATCATCGACCATCTTACTTTAGGAACAGCCGAAGCTGTGTCGGGTGCTACTTTAGACTTCACCATAAGTATGTAAGTTTCCTAGAACTGGCGACAACTAACTGCCCAATGCAATTTCTTCCGCTCAAAAGTTCACCCTAGAATGCAAAGGGTTCTGTTTTGAGGGAGTGATCTAACTCATTGTACATCGTCATGGAATCTTCTAGAGGCGAATTATTGAAAAGACACACTGCGTCAAAACTGTTCAGAATATTATATTTCTCAATCTTCGCCTTCTTAAGTTAGATGTTAGTTAAAATTAGAACTGTGGAAACCTCTATCCGCGATTCAGTTTTCCAATTTGAATTTGCAGTAATTTCGTAAGGTATTTGAAAGCTTGTACGTAGGTGAACCAATAGCGCTGACAATCAGTCTCAGCACTTTCTACACACAGAAAACCACATTAAGAGGATTGAGGTTTGCAATCTTGTTAATAATGCTGGTGAGCAACTGGGCCTAACAATCAACGTCAATAAAACTAAATGGATGATATTTAGACGACTAGTTCACTCTGAATCAGTGATACAGTTAAATGATTGCAATGTCGAAAAGGTGGAAAGATTTAAATAACTCGGAAGTATTCTAAGTAAACATGTGCATATATGTGTATATATGGATTTGTATTTTATACATATTTTTTCATTCTAAATAATCAGTGTATGCGATAATAAAATGTATAAAAAAAAAAATAATTAAATAACTAATTTTCTACAACAACACATAAATACTTGTCACACTTAATCATAAGCACGTCAACACCTCAGCACAGGTTCTCCTAGTGAGGTGTTCACGAAACATACAATATTACCCACACACAGTTTTACCTTCTCAAACCTACCTTACACCCAACATAATACTTAAAAAAAAAAAAATCTTTTCGCTTACTGCTACTGAAAATTAACGTTTTTTTGTACTCCTATGTAAACCTCTGTAATCAATTGTAAAATTGTGTATTCAAGAATAGACATAAATAAATAAATAAAATTCTTACGGAGACTCTTCACTCAAATGTAGAGGTTAAGTGCGAATTGAAGCAGCAAGAACTGCATTCAGTAAAATGAAATCTCTCTTCTGGAATGACAATATGAATTTAAAACTAAGGCAGAGAATGTTAAAATGTTATGTGTGGTTGATCTTGCTTTTAGATGTGAGACATGGACCTTGAAAGTAAATACCATGAACAGATCAGAGGCTTTTGAAATGTGGCTTCACCGGAGAATGATCAAGGTCCCATGGACCGACATGATCACCAACACAGAAATTCTCAGGCGGGCTAGAGCAGATACAGAACCGCTTACATTAATAAAAGTCAGGAAAATTTCATATCTGGGTCACATACTTCGAGGGGAGAAGTATCACTTACTCCCATTAATATTGAAAGGCATAATAGAGGGTTGCAGAGGGCCTGGTAGAAGACAAATGTCTTGGCTGTGAAATGTACGAGAGTGGACTGGTATTAGAAGTATGGAGGAGCTATTCCGGGCAGCGCAAGATAGAGAGACATTTTCACAAAGTGCACACGAAAAAGAAGAAGGTTTGCAACACGGTGGATGTCATTTCTACATATAAATACGAAAAAAATCACGATAATGAATACCATTGTCAAATAGTTGTTTATCAAAGCTATTATAGATTATATAGATTTATTACCCTATCAAACAACGAACTGATTGCTTTCCAAGTAAGGATTATGAATTAGAATTTCTATGAATAACTCAATAACAATCACGATAATCAAATAGCGGTTTATACGCCATTTAGATTTAATTACTCTATGAAACAACAAACCGATTGCTCTATGAAATTGCAATACTATTTGCCTGAATCAAATTATTAGCATAACATGATTCGGTTTATTATAATCATCGTGAATTATATTGACAGTCCTTCAATTCCATCGCCCCTTTTAAAATTATTACGAATTATTATAAGCAACTTAACGAGCGATTTATTAAAGATTTCTAAAATCTAGAGACTTTCAGCAGAAAGTAAACATAAAAAAATATTGATAGGAATCCGCCATAGTAAACAAAATTGAATGAAAACCGATCCAGTAACACCGAAAGAAGACGCAGTTTTCAAGAAGATAATTTAAGAAATACAATACCTTTGAAAATCTATTTTGCTTTTACAATAAATGTTTTTCGCGCAGAAAAGTGAATTTCTTCTTTCCACCTCAAATTCTGTTCAAAGGCAAAACAGTAAAAACTAACGTAAAAGTTTAATTCATTCATAATAATATTTGGAAGGCGGGTTTGGGTACCGCCGTCCCGGGAACCATTTATTGGATAACCAACAACTCCGCCATAGGTCATCCCAAGTGGTTCGCTACGTTTGGTGACAAAGCAGCGGTGCCCGGGTTCAGGGGTAAGGTTTGTTCGGATCTTGGTGGTGGAAGTGTCTATCCATCAAATGCGTAGCAGGCCGAATCGGGAGAGATTGATGAAGGGAGAACTTTTGACCTCTCAACCAGGACTCTCCTGGAACATCACCTTACACTGCAGTGGGAGGGATGGATTCGTCCGTCATTCTTGGACACACTGACCCCCAGATTCCTCTCCCCACATCTTTTTTTCTTCCCAAAACTTCCTTTTCTTACTTTTCTAAAAAGACGCTCCGCACAGCATCCCCAAAGATGACATAGGCCTTGAGGGAAGTTATTTTCCTCACGGCCTCCTGTGTGAAGCTAATGTAAAAAAAAGAAATGTCAGATTCTTGGCCCCCTTTGTCCTGATTGAGGTTCATGTGAATTTCATTGTTTGAACTGTATTGTCAAAATAAATGTGACTGTCAAAATTAGTTGTACGTAACCGCAAGGAAAGATATTTTACCATATAAAGGAGGACCTTTTAGACAGAAATATACAATTTTCTGAAAGTTTTGAGAGAGTTAAAATATTATAGATTATACATTATATTATAGAGTTAATATAATTTTAAGAGGTTTCGAATAACAGAAAAAATTAAATCAAATAAATATTTATCAATAGACAGATAATTGTTATTTCGGAGAAAATATGCGCATTGGAAACAAGAATCTTTCATTATATAAAAGGCAGCTCTTATTTATTTACTCGCCGTTTTTCTCAAGAAATTTATAAATAAAATATTGCTTTAATTCATTTGATAATATTATCTTTTTGTTATTGATCCGCAATAACATCTTTGTATATTCAATTGGAGGTAAAAGATGTTTCTTCTAAATTATTTTTATAGACTATTTTGGAGAATTTAGGTTTTTAAAGAAGACTAGTTTTGAGAGAGTTAAAATATCAATTCACCTTACCAAGAAAACTGTTGTACAGGTAGACCTGTACATACAAAATCAAATAGATAAATACTTTTTCTAAGTAAAACTCTGTTGCAAATATGCTTTGCAAGAACATTTTGTAAGTCCCGAGTAAACGAATAAACAAAGAAGTTTTAGATTGAAAAGACGGTAAGCCCGAGTTAGAAATACTAACGGGTTGAGAATAATAATTGTGTTTACTTCAGCAAAGTGCTTTCAGTTTGAACTCTGACAGTGCAGGTGTTCAATGGGAGATATTGCATGTCAGTTGACAAGGCAAAATTTTATAATAACGATTCGCATTGTTATCTGAAGGCGCTATTGAGCGACTACAGTAGCCTGTATTGGACGAAAACTCCATTCACTCCTTCAGATATTCGAGATAGAGTAGTATGGTCAATATTTACTATTCAGCGCTTGTGTAACATGGTTACCGCAAAACAGGGATTCGATACAATAACATTCGTAATAAACCGGAACGCGGCTCCGGTTGTTGAAATTCGTATTTCGTACAACAATGGATCAGGATTTCAGATAATTTATATTGGATAGATTTCAGATTCGAGAAAGAGTAATATGGTCAATATTTATACAAAAACATTCGTAATAAACCGGAACGCGACTCCGGTTGTTGAAAACCGTATTTCGTACAACCGATTTCAGTCACTTAAATAGAAGCGGTGTAACGTCGAAGTAGAACTAAATAAGAAGTACCTCAGCACCATGGAAGAAATATTATAAACGGTTATGTTTATGTGCATTAGTATGAACGCAGAGCATTTTTAGGTTGGAATACTAATACTTTTTGTATTACCAACAAGCATGTTTCATATGTATGCGCCCTGTTTTTGTCTCAAATAAAAATAAAGTTATTGAAAAAAATTATAATATGTAAGCAATGGCGTTCCATGCGGTAGATATCATAATTTCCACTTTTGTATTTTACTATTATGTTAAGTACGTAACAAAACACTCTCCTTTCTGCGAGAGTAATCGTCAGCAGCTGTAACCAAACAATTAGGCGAAATAATTATGCAAAAAAATCCTTGTTTTAAAATGCGGAAAAGCACTAAATGTTAATGAAGGTCATGGTTCGCAAAACATACGGGAAGTACTAAACGTTCCAGTTGGTAAAATTTTCGAGTTCAAGCGCTGCTTCGAAAAATTTGACAACTTGCCAACCAGATGTGAGACCAATGGTCTCCGTAATTAACAGATTTTAGTTGCATAGAAAATAATCTCTAAATGCATATTATTATCCAATTAGAAACTAAAACCCGCTTCGCGAGCTGCTGGCGGCACGACATTCGACAGTAGCTATGTAACAAACTTGACGTACGAAGATGGCTTTGCGTAAAGCGTGGCATCAGAGATGTACTCAAAGTCGGGTTCTTAAATTACAACCACATAAACGCTAGCAAATTACTAACATATTTATTCAATAAAACACATCTAATAATTTAGATTTAAGCGTCATGAGTTCACCGTGTTATTTTCTGTATTATTTACCAACTTAAATAGCACATAGATTTTTCATTTACTCAGCCAAAAGCTTCATGTAACATAATATTTGATTGCAATAAGAATACCCCCATCATTGTCACAGAAAATCAATGTAATTGGCTGGAAAGGTAGCCAGAAGCTTTTTGAAGTGAAACTCCTTTAGCCACGATGCGATTTGAAACTCGGATGAAACGGAAATGACGCATTACAGTACCTACAAATCGTCAAACTGCGCTCATTGGCTGCTTTGGTTATGATCTCACTTTTCAAGGCATCCTGGTTGAGATATGAAACGGAAATGACGCATTACAGTACCTACGAAGCGTCAAACTCAGTTCGTTGGCCGCTTTGATTACGATCTCATTTTCAAAGCTCCTATTGGTTGAGATTGTTTTGGTGAAGTTTCGCTTCTACCGCGTGTGAACTGCACTCGATTTCTTTTTTTTTTCAAATATGGTCGGGGCATAATGCTGAATGGTATGCGGCGCTCATCACATCATCACAGAACAAATAGAAAAGACAATTGAACGTAGGTTGTTTCCAAATGAAAATGTGATGTTGCCATTTGATTAAATTATCCAATAATTAAGAGATATACACCAGGGAGATTAAGAGATACACAAAATGATTAGATTATTAATATACTCAAGCCAATCTGATTGATTTTAGATATTAAATGTTTTATTGTGATTCTAGATAGATAGGAACTAAAAAAAAAAATTTGTAGATCGCATCTCTTCAGTGGTAGGTCTGCTGTCAAATTCTAGCGTTTATTAAGATTTTTTGCACATAGCACTCTTTTAGGGTAAATTGCCTTATACAAAAAAAAAGTTTTTTGATTTCAATTAGGTCCTGGTTGTAATTTAAATTTCGTTAGAAAAAACATATTCATTTTCTAATTCCTTTTTTTGTTTTTATTATTTGACATTGGTTTGTTATTTGTTATTGCGGCGTTTTGTCCACACAAACGGATTCCCCAATTTCCTCCCTGGATTTTTGCATTAATGCAAATATTTTTTTATACAATATAGATATCGACCACTAGCGTTTCGCTTTTTTGTTAAGTTACTTCTTGTAAGAGTGGGGACTCTCCACAAATCGTTAAATTGCCCAGTTTGAACGCCATCAATAGACATTATACAAACCAGCTAACGTATTTTTTGAAAAAGAAAAACGTACAAATTTTTTTTTTTAAATCGATCCACTTTTGGAGGAGAAAAATGGGGAGAACAAAACCTATATTTTGATGATTTTATTCAGGTATTATCAGCCTGAGGTGTATTGTCCCTTTCGCTCAGAATTCGGGGGAGTATGAACCACAGTGACAGCAACAGTTTGGTTAAATAATTTCTCAGCGACCGGGCTCCCTTTTAAGAGACGTACCTGACAAACTTAAACCAGAGATTTTCGGCTTTGTTTGGAGTAAGAAATTAAAATAAATGAAAATCAATTTCAATATCCGGCGAAGTCTTGTTGTTCTTTCTTCAATTCTTATTTTCTAATCTAAACTATAAAAATAGACAATTAAAAAAAAAAAAATTAAATTACACATTTAAAAAAAAATTCCGGGTTAGACATTTTTTTCATTTTTATTTTTTTTTTTTTTTGTATTTTTGAAACCCTGGCAATTTTTTTTTGAAAATTTCAATCCGACCAAAAATCGGACCATTTTTTACACCGGAAAGACGGGACATAATTCATAAAGTACCTGTAACGAAGCTCGCAGGCAATAAAGCAAGTGAATTTTATGCTACTTCCACACCAAAGCAACTCCAAAATGGCGGACATCGAACAGCTGATTCGGTGCTGTAACTTATAAGTTGCCTACAATTGAGCAAGCAATGCTTCGGTTTCCATAATATTGATTTCGATTCGTAAAACTAAAAAAATTAAAATTTTGAACAATTTTTATCTGCTTTAATATCTTTTACCACTCTCCCGTAATAATATTGCGGGACTGATGTGTTGGGTTGCCAAATCGTCCAAACGTTTGCAGTTGGAAGTTGGCCCCAGTGTGGCCGTACCATTAGGGTCAAATTCAAAAATTCGCCGGAAATCAAAGTGCTGCAATATATATTTTTTTTAAATCAGTGTGAAATTTTACTAAATTAATTGAATATTATCGGAGACGGAACATTTTCATGTGGTGACGTCACGAGCCCACAAAACGGATTTATTTAATTAAAAATAAAAATAAAACATAAATGTCTAAAAAAATTTAGTAACATTTTCGTAACTTAGTAGAAAAATCTATCCACACAATTTTTTTCAAGTCATTATGAAATCCATGCAAGTGGCCCATTCCAACAATAACAACTTAAACACCTGGACCTTAACTGTCCAAAACCTTCAGATTTTTTATTTCAGGTAAATTTTTTTATGAAACCAAAATGCCATCCATTTACTCCAAATAAGCGCTGGAATCACTGGTTAAAGTAAGTCAAGCAAGTTATCTTAATCCTCTGTATAAGTAGGTAATTAATACGTGGTATTTATCAATCAATATGACTTATTCAATTTTACCATTGACTTCTTCTTTTAATTTTTAGTTTTTTCTATTTAAATCTGGTTATAGGTAACGTCGGCTGGGGGTGAAGAGAACAGGTGATTTAATTAGCCAGTTAGTATTATTCGCAACATATAAACAGAATAATACTATTATTATTTGTTATTTTTGACGGACAAAGGTGGTCGCCTTAAAAGCTATTTAACCAAAGAAAAAAAATCCCGCAGAAGGTAGAAGGTACCTTCGGCAAATAATATTGTTAGTTATAATTTTAGCAAATAATACAGAAAAAAAATCATCGCCTGGATTAGTTTAGGAGATCTGAAAGAAAACTGAAGTCGTCAATTTACAACACCTTTAGGTTCTTTAGGTCCCAGATAGGCTAGTGAAAGTTATGTCAAGAAATAATCCGATATTTTAAAATATTGGTCAATATCACCCCATAGAAGATAATTTTTTTCTTAATTTGTTCACACGGACACAACCACAACCCACTTTTATCGTTTTATCTCTTCAGTGCTTGGAACCTTTTCCAATAAAGGTGATTTTCAGTTTCACTCAGAAAGCTTCTAACTCTATGTAAAATTCAAGTAAACGTAAATATTCCAATATCACCTGAAGCAATGCATTAGTAATTTTCTTCTTACTACGCAAAGTAAGTAAGATTGAAAACTCGACTTCATAAGTAACAAGCTTATCAAACTCAGGTGCCGTCCTACGTGAGATTGTAAACTTTCCGACGGATTTATTTTCAGAAATTCAGAAAGGGTTTTAATATCAGAAAGCTACCAGGGAACTCTCACCGACGAAAGAAGACGTATAAACTTTATGCAAATACCTTCAGACTTTGCTAAATTTCTATGTAATTATAAATATCTACCCTACAACACAGTGCATACGCACATCTTAAAATAAGAACCAGATTTATCGAATAAAAAAAATCTGTAAGTAGATACATAGTTGAATGTAGTCGCCGAATTATCCAGGAACTATCGTGTTTTTGGAAGTAGCTTTAAATACCTTCATAAAAATTATCATAAATAATAAGATCAATAAACAGCCGCCACTGAATGAATTGCAATACTTTCAGTATCGCCTGGTGGAAGATCATTAATCAGAACCGAAACCTTGTTTGAAATGGCTTTAGCTGTGTTTGATAACTAGATCTGAATAGTCAGATATTCCCCCCAACTTCCTCTTACTCATCTCATTCCCCTCCCGACTACTTTCAGCTCGAAAACATACTTATCCCAATTGGATACGGTAGTAGGAGGCCGTGGTAAGAGGATGCCAATAGTAACGTGAACAACATTATGTTATTTTTAATTAAGTGAAAAATCACATTAATAGTTTTAAGAATTAATTCAACAAAACTTGGATGGGGGGGGGGGGGCGGGTTGCAACTACATTATTTTTTGAAAAATCCGTGGAAACAAGTAAAAAATATAACCAAGCAAATCAACGTTCAGAGAACTTCGCAGATATTGATAACGAGAAGAAAAACTCCAGTAAAGTTACTTTTGAAAGATGTAATATGTGTAGATCACTACAAATAATATACGTATTGCATAATATGCAAGTCCATTTTCATAAATCAATTAACTGAACAATTTCTTTATTTTTACATAAGCAGAATTTTTTCATGCCTTTGCATCCATATATTTTCGTCCTCTAAAACCGAGGACATTATTGTAATGTTGGCACCGAATTCAAGAGTTATTATATGTATCTAAGTTTTCTAGGGAGAGAAAAATAATATTAAAATAAAAATAAATCGTCATTTAAAAAAAAATTTATTTGATTTAAATAATAATAATATACGGCTGATTTATAAAACGCCATTTTCGTGAAAAATCACCTAAAGGACGCTCAACTTATAAACAGAATATAATCTGAATATTAAATTATGCAATTATTTGACTTTTTATTGTATTTCGGTGTGTTATGTAAGACCGGTACATAAGAATAGTAGTTTAATTAAACATTTAGATATTTGTATCATTGTTCATAATTATAAACAAAACTAAACTGAAAAAAAAACATTTCGTGTCAACAAACAACTAAAAAAAGGCTATATTTGAATAGAAAAAAACACGGTTTCGTTACAGAACGTTTCGAAATCAGTAGGTTTCGTTTCGAAATTTGTTCAAATCTGTAAAAATATGTTAACATTCCGTTCAATCTTGTCAGAAGCCAAGTATTTCTAACTCAACAATTGTTAGATGTTCCACAAAAATAGAGCTAAGAAAGCTATTGCAGGAAAAAAGTAATCTTAAAAGCCTTGCCTTTTAGTGTTAATATGTTTGAAAAACTTTGTAAGAAGATAAAGAAAAACAGTAAACAACAACTCCGAACCTCTCCCCACCCTTAATTACCAAACTGTCGGCTCGGTTTATCAA
The DNA here is from genome assembly GCA_936435175.1 of Glyphotaelius pellucidus. Taxonomy (NCBI): domain Eukaryota; kingdom Metazoa; phylum Arthropoda; class Insecta; order Trichoptera; family Limnephilidae; genus Glyphotaelius; species Glyphotaelius pellucidus. The sequence goes on along the minus strand of OW386542.1, from coordinate 25,825,986 downwards.
ATTAAGCCTGCACACAGCATGGCTAGTAAATAAACATAAACCAAAACTTTCCAATTTCATTAACCTTGACACAAAGATTAAAATCAATTAAACTGGCTCACAGCTTGCGTACTTCCTACCTTCGATATAATATAACTATAACATACTTAATTAAAAAGCAAAGTCAGGGTGAATTGGTGAATGCGTTACGAAGGAAGAGAAATGTATGCTTTGTATTATTATTAATGTTAAGTCCTGTCTTTCGCCACGTTACTGAAACGTCACTGGAAGATCATGTTGATTGGAGAGACGTGCACTACTGTTGAGACATGAATTCAATTTGGTATTATTAATTTTGTATTTATTTTGCAGAAAAAAAATCATTCCTACATTGTAACATTTCGAATATTGTAGTCAAAGTCCTGGGGCAAACGAGCAACTTTAACGTTGCGGGCAATAGTTGTATCGCTGCATCAAAATTCATTATGGCAGAATGGAGGTGCGCACACGAGGTGACGTGACACTAATGAAATGTCACGAACTAAAATTGCTCGTGTGCGCCTGGACAAAGTCTTTCATATTACCAGAGTTTCTGCTTTTGTTTTATCCAGCTAGCAATATCCTAAGCTATGTCCAAGCTACTTCGTCTGGGGCTTTGCAATAAAGGGTAGTGGGGATTATATGATAAGCGCTTCTCGAATAGTAGAGCTTCTAAATCAACCTCACACTGTTGCCACCCTTTCAATAATTTCATTAAGGCAGCTTGAACTCTACAAGACTTGTAGGGGGTTTGTTGTAATCATCCAGAATAGAAGTCCATAAGTAAGGGTGGGAGGTGTGGTGATACACAGGCGTGCCTTTTTAAAATATATCTAATTCAATTTCATCTTTGTTTTCTTGATTGAATGAAGTGGAAATTTACCCACTGCCCGACATTCGATCGAGCTCGGCAAACTAAAACTGGGCAGAGTGACTTCTTTTCGAGCACAATGCATTTCGTCAACTTTTGGTAATGGTGTGGCAATCACAAACATACACGCGGACATATACGCATTTCTCTGAAATTCGTTGACTTTGCAGCACTTAATACATGAAATAAATGTCAGTCAATAACTCAGGATTTGACCCGGTTGGTAGCGCAGTTGATTCCGATCACTGAGTAGGAAGGTTGAATTCTCAGATTCTAATCCAAAAAAAAAAAAATTTTAAGGATATTTGTAAATAGATATATTATGGTAAAAAAAGTTTTTAAAGCGTGATAGTTCTGCTTTCCTTCAAAATACTAACGATCTAATAATTGTAGAGTTCGAAATTAATGAAATACATAATAATTATGAAAGGCTGGTTAGGGTTCGGGTTGTTTCAATTTTTAAACAAATTTATAAGGCATTCCCGGCGTGCGTTGAAATGCCAATTCATAAAGAAATCATTTCTCCCTGGGTGTCCTTTCCTATTCGTCCCATTCCCCTATCGCCGCCTCTTCCCTCCCATGTCCCCTTCCCCTTACGCGTTCCCCACCACCTTCCTCGCCTTCCGTCGCCCTTCTCCCGCTCCCCCGTCCTGCCAACCCCTCTCCCACGTTCCATAAATTCAGTCCCAGTACATTCAGTTTTCGAACAGCTCGCGTGCCACCTATTGCAATTTTTTTATTCAAATTTTAATTTTTCATATATTACAAATGTTCATTTATGCGTATTATAAGCACAATCAATCAAATTCGGTACCTTTAAAATGCCTACAATTCTTGCTTACTTAGTACTTTGAGTAAATAACTAGTAATTAATTTAAAGAGTTTATTCGACAACTGAATTTTGATTAAACAATCGATGGTTTGCAAAATGTTATTCTCAAATTGTGACATTTTTTACAGTTTCGCAAGAGCTTTTGTAATGATTAAAAAACTTTTAAGAAGTATTGTCATGTGGTTGTAATAATCCAGATACATTCGCGAGGGTGGAAAGAAGGTATTTTGAAAGTTTCAAACATTTTCTATATTTAATAAAGCAATACATAGACAACTCACCTTTTATTTATAAGCAAGCATATTTTGAATTATATGTATATAAATATATACGCGATAACTTATAACAGTTGCTTTATGTAGGTTTTACACCATCTCTTTTTTCAGCCCGATTCCCTTATAGAGAAAATTTTTCGCTTTACGCGATCGAAAAGACAAATTTCTTCGCTTTACGCGATCGCTTTTTAAACTCTATTTTTATATCTACAATTTCAATTGGCATCACTGCAAACAACACATGAACCAAGTTAATTGCTGTGATGCCAACTGAAATCGTAGATATGAAAATAGAGATGAAAATAGCGATCGCGTAGGGCGAAAAATTTTGTCTTTGGTCTCTATACGGGAATCGGTCTGAGAAAAGAGCTGGTGTTTAAAACCATTTTAAAACGCTTTATATGTATCATTAAAAAAACCGTGATACTGTTTATTCACATCAATTTACGTTTGTAAATGATATATGTTCAAATTGCCTTGTTTTATTACATAAAATAAATAAAACAGCGATAACACAATATTATTTATTTCAGGTATGGTCACCGTAGAGCCTATTATTAGATGAACAACAATACCCATGTACATTATAAGGGTATCCTCTCGTATAGACACCTACGTGCTACTGTTGTTAATCTTATTGTTTACCACGAGGTACGTACCGGTCTAATGTATGTAAATTTATCGCTGGTGCTGAGTTGCGAAGTACAGCCAATATAAACAATGGTATCAAAACATCAATATCCATGGACCCCGAACACATTTTAAGACCTATTAGTTCCACACGAAAATAGACTGACGAACAAACAATATTATGAATACGTTAAATTAACTTGTAATGTTTGGTGATGAAGAAAATGTTGAATGATATAAATAGATAAAGAAGACATTATTAATTGCTGAATTTATCGTTTTGTGCAGGATGGTGAAACGATTTTTGCGATGAAAACAGATTGGCAAAAACAACTAGCGATTTTGTTTGCGCGAGTTGGCAGATGAGATATAAATTTACATAAATTGAGAAATCATATAGAGGTGGATAATTTACGTTTTAAATGGTTATGATAAGACCAAAGATAATGAAATACAAGAGATGTGCTATGATGGCCGCCCGACCGTCGGCGGACTACCATCTAATGAGCGTAGTTTGATTTTTTTTACATGAGCTACACACAGGAGGCTCTGAGGAAAAAAATTTCATGTCATTTTTGGGGATGCTGTGTGGAGGGTTTTTTTTAAGAAAAGGAAGGAGACGATAGTTCTGGGCAGGAAAAGGGTTTAAGGGGTGGGTAGGAATCTGGGATTCAATGTGTCCCGGTCGTCCGCCTCCAAGACCTAAACAAACCTCATCCCGTGAACCCGGACACCCCTACTAAATCACCAAACGTAGCGAACCACTTGGGGTGACGGGTGACTTGAATACGGAAAGAATACGTTCATTTAGTTGATTTTTTGAAAGTGTGCTGTAGTATAGGTTAACTATATTGGCGACGCCAGGAAACAGTCCCACCCAATAAAAAGTGCTTATAGCACATCTCTAATATATTATATTTTAATATTTTTAGATAAGACTCATAACGATAAAAAGAGATCTAGGAACAATTTTGATTAAATATAATGATGGTGTTAGATTACAAATAATGTTGATTGTGGTAAAAACAGTTTGTCAAATTAGTTCAGATTTATATAAAATGATAATTTTTTTATTATGTATGAATACAGAGAAGAATTTATCATTAGATAAGTTACATATGAATGATTTATAACGATGAAGATAGATCAATGATCATTTATATGACAATAGTGGATTTCCTTTTGAGTTTGGATAAATAATAAATTTCAGTGTTGAATTAAATAGATTTAAGATGAAACATTTATCCATAATTTAGTTAAAGAATTAATTTAGAACTTCAAAAAAGTTATTATTTGTGACAGGTTAAAATTAGTTATGGCGGTGGAATTAGATCATTTTTGATTCAATTAGCAATTTTGTGAATTTAGATGAACAAAAGTTTAACTAAGAACAAACCAGCTGTCACTTTGACTTTAATTTATAAAGTCTACCAAATTTAGTTAAAATGGGATAAATTTCGAAACCTTGAAACTGGCAACGGATGGCAAAGGTAGATAAAGTTCCCCGAAAATATTTCCGGACCTTTTCAAATCTTGTTGTACCTAAAGCCTGAAAGGGGGATTTGGAACCTTGAACCTAATAATGAAGGATGGATACACGCTAAGATCGTTAATTATTCTGATTTAGTATAATTAATGACAGTGAAAAAAGAGAAAATTTCATATTATACCTAAGCTTGCATATGTAAAAGCACGAATAGTTTTCGGTGAGCAGTTTTCGACACGTGTCGGCAAATTGGGGAAAAATGATGGAATCACGATTGAACTAATTAAAAAAAAAATTTGGTTGTCTATAAAGTCGGTGTAGGGACGATAATTTTACGTGATAACGTCATATATAAACGATGGAGTGGAAGAGAGATAGATGCGTCACAAGCTGAACGCTTAGGCCGAACGATTGTTCCGCGCTCTCGCTTGCACGCTCGGCTCAGGCGGAACGTGACAATGAGTCATGCTTTTTCGTGAGTGCAGCCGGCGTTCATCGATTTATAAGACGTTGTCACGTCAAAAAAACTTTGTTTTACGGGTTCTTTTTTTATTGAACAGCTTTGTTAGTTACTCAAAAAAAGCGAGTAAACATTATGCGCATCTGGATTGTATGTAGGACGCATCGTAATTAATCTCAATAATTGACAATGGTTTGCTTCCATTACTGTGTCATGCTAGCACAGGTATGCACAGGTATCTATACTATATTAACCGGAACATTGAGTGGCGAACAACCCCAATAATTGCAATTGCCCCTTCCTCCCATCCCCCCTTCCTCCTTCCTCCCCGCGTACTTCTGTACGAATAATTAGATACGTCATAAAATAGTTTATATCGTTTTGTTGTCCAACATTGTACGGAAAGATTTATTTGACACGTGTCAATATTATTTTATTGCTCGCTCTACAGGATTGTTTCACTGAACACGTTTCAATGATGCTGATGAAAATAGTTGCAAACTATTTTTTATCATAGGACACAGTGTTTAAGGAAAATATGTAATAAATCGGTAGAAATGCGGAAAGCCGGGCCTTAAATGCATTAGTGCCGTGTGGGAGAATAGCGTCCTACTGCTGACGTTGAAAGAGCGTTGATTCAGGACCACGGAAGATATCAGATTATTCCTCGTCGATATCCTTATCTTCATTAGCTTTTCAGATCTTTCGCTCTCTATCCATCGATATTCAAAGAACTTTCTTTAAGGGTAGACTTAGATATAATATCTGCGCTTTCATAGACGGCGCTAATTCATTAAAGATGAAAAATATTCGTTATATTCGTCAATATAAATATGAATTAATATAAATTACATTTTATAAAATTAAATTGTCAATACACAAACGCAATTCTTTCAACAAAGGCATAAGGTACAATATTGGTTTGAGTCACAGATACAATATTGTTTTTGTATGCCTTTCTGGAAAGAATTGACTTTGTATACTGACAAACTATTTATTCATATTCAAGTTGGAAATGTACGGACGCAATAAAATAATCCATCTTAATTCAATAAATCAATATATAATCAGAGTCACAGATACAATATTGTTTTTGTATGCCTTTCTTGAAAGAATTGACTTTGTATACGGACAAACTATTTATTCATATTCAAGTTGGAAATGTACGGACGCAATCAAATAATCCATCTTAATTCAATAAATCAATATATAATCAGAGTCACAGATACAATATTGTTTTTGTATGCCTTTCTTGAAAGAATTGACTTTGTATACGGACAAACTATTTATTCATATTCAAGTTGGAAATGTACGGACGCAATCAAATAATCCATCTTAATTCAATAAATCAACATATAATCAATAAAATACTAATACTAATATATTAATATATAAGCGAAACTGCTCGAGTTTGTTTGTTACGCTTTCACGCATAAAACAATAAAACGATTTTTAAAATTCCTTCACCAAAAGAAAGCTACATTATATGCGAAGACTATAGGCTGTATATTATGGTAAGCTCTGGCGTTATGAAATTACAAATATTAATATATTATATTTCTAATGCGTTTTCTGTCGCTAACAAAAGCGAATTATTGCTAACGTCAGAAAACAAATCTTTGCCATGGAAACGATGTTGATATATTTTTTTATTTCAGGCGTCGAAGTTAATATCTATCTATCTACGTAAATAAAAATAAATCTTCGAAATGTTGGTACCTACGCGCGTAACTTCCGAACGACTGAACCAAATTGGATAATTCTTTTTTTTACTGCCGGTGAGCTCTGGCATAATAAAATTTAGGTGGCACGCGAGCTTTTTGAAAACTGAATGTACCGAGAATGAATGTATGGAATGCGGGAGGGGGGGGGGATAATTGATAAGTGCAAGCGCTACAGTAATTTACCCCTAATACCGTGCGAGCGAAGCCGCGGGCAAAAACTAGTAATCAATAAATCGATAAAATGGATACGAAAAACATTATTGAAAATGTTAAAATTCGCGCGGCATGTTTACAAAATGATACAGGAACTCGCTATTTTTGAAGAAATGCCAGATGGACCCAAAATTAAAGCTGACACTTAAAAAGGGACGCTTTCGATGTCTCGCCGACGTTATTTAAATGCTATATGGCAGAATTGACGGATAAAAATAAATACAATGAAATTAGCGCCATCTATGAAGAGCAAATTATGAAGTCTTGCAAGTTTATCCTTAATGTTGGACGTTGCCATTAAAAAAATTACCTTGACGACTTCTTCAAACTAAACCAACTACCAAACCACCGGATATTTTTAAGGCGTTGAAATACTGCAAAAACGTTGGGCGCCAATCAATCATGGAACATAATATAAATATAATACTAAAACGCAACGAACTGATGCATCATCCCAAGTAATATATGCGCGCTTGCCTACATAATAATATTATTATTCATACGAACCCGCTGTCGTGAATACACAAGAATGGGCCCATAAATTATGTGCGCAAGAACTGCGTTGCCAAGAGTCGCCATCAAAACTAACGAACGGCGGAAAGCGTACTAAAAATAAACAGCGATTCAAATTGAACCCGATTTGTAGTAGGTATTTACTTAATATTACAGATTGGTCAAATATATCATCTAAAAACGGTGTGTGGATTAAGGTCTACCTGTAGTAAGGGTATTGTTATGAAATTGTGGGGAAAAGAACAACCCTTTTGCATTGGGTTTAATGGGGTTGCTTTCTTTCTATCCCCAGAGAAATCACAAATCATCAAAGGGACGGATTGCATAAGCTCGGGGTTATGATTCCGACATCTAAAATATTGATTATTTTTATTACAATACATTTTCTATCCAAAACCTTGACCATTTTTTATGAGAATAGTTCTAAAATTGTGATACAATCTAGCGTAAGCGAATGAAGGCGTAGTTCTAGACGTGGTCAATTGGTCACAGCCACCGGATAAATAAACCAGTAGAAGCGTACTGTGGGCGTGTCTGGTGTATCAGAAGAATGGTGAATTAACTCGTACTTCGGGTGAAATTTATCATAATTTTTTATACAACGAAATTTGGGGCACCGGAATCAAAAGGTAAGATGTTTATTGGCGATATCAATTCAAAGCTGTGTGGGCTCAATTCTAGAAATTTTCTATTCAGTGGTCAAGTAATCGTTTGTTTCAAATGTTTGAAATCTTTCGATCGTCATTGTGAACTTAGGTGTAAAATATATTATTTAAATCATTACTTATTTATAACTTAACATCATTTTCTACCCCTTCTATTCGGGTCGGGGACCCATTGCATCGACAAGGCTACTTCATACGTCCCTATCTTGAGCTGACTGTTCGGCCTCCGTCCATGGCAGTCCCATCCTCTCCTCATCCAGTCTCTGGAGTTGCCTTGCCCAGCTGTGCCTGGGGCGGCCCACTGGACGCCTACCCTCAGGAATCGCACTCAAAATTTTGCTAGGAATCCGGTCATTAGACATTCTTAGTACGTGCCCAAGCCACGTCAGTTGCGATTTTTCTATGAAGAGTAACTAATTTATTACTAATTTATGATATACGTATGAGTTAGTTTAATGGGGTGCACTTCCTACTTCAAAGAATGGAAAACTAAATTAAAAGCGTGGCCAACCTGCCGTGGTGTACTTTTGATACCAACCCTAATGTAAGAAGACAGTGAGAAATTGAAGGCAGTAGAAATGATGTAGTTGAGATAAGTAAAGCTGTGAAAACGTGTTAACTCAATTAATTGAAAAGAACCAAAAAAGAAAAGAAAGCAAAACCGTTGTAAGCAAAATGAAAATGTAAAATACCCTAAGAGGGTTTTGCAATAGAAAATTAAAGCGAATGAACGGGAAGGGGAACGGTATAACACGGCACGGAAAAAAATAGAGACATCCATGGAAGACATGAAACGATCCTTAGTTAATTTATTTATCAAGTTTAATAAATCGAATGTTTGAAACCAGAATGCCAAATGACGGATCAAAGTCGTTGATACGGCACAACGGTTAACTAGTACTCATAAATTAGTTCACTTGGAGATGAACTATAATAAAATAAGCAATTTTAAAACACACACGAAAAAATAAGCAATTGCCCGAAATCCAAAAACGTAAATTTGACACTGCTCATCCTAGTGAGAGGGGAATTTTAGTAGCCAAACTTCATAAATATAAATAAAATAAAAATAAAAGCGGTTAAAAAAATGAAACTCATTAAAAAGCGGTAGACATAAATAACAACAACACTGGGCGTGCTTGATGAAAATGATTGCCTGCCAGATCGCTGCGAACCTGATTGAAAAAGCGAAGATTAGGTCGACTTTTGTGCGAGCTAATGGAATAGCGGGAGTGGCGCCATCTTGCGGCGGAAAATTAAACTACATAATTTCATGAAAATTTACGACGAGGTAAACCAAATGAAACAGAAATTATAAAAATTGTAGATTTACACTTGTAGATTTTTCTCATTCATAAAGTTTTTTAAATATTTATTTTCTGTTTGATAGTATTTTGATTCAATTTTATGAAAGAAAAGCTTTTCAGTTATCGATTTCGATAATTGCAGGTATAATACAAATCCTATTTAAAAAAAATACGAGTGTGCTTTAGACCACACGACTGAAGCAAAACTTCTATGAGAGGAAGAGAGAAAGAAAATGTGCGCGCGCGCACTGCTCTCTCTCTTGCTCCTACAGTGTGATACAGACAATAAGCCTGCACTGTATCTTAGATATACGAAACGTAACTGGCTGTGAGAGAAAGATAGAAAGAGAGAAAGAAAATATGTGCTCGCACCTCTCTCTCTTGCCCCTACAGTAATAAACGAAACGTAACTCTCTCTCTTTCTATCTTTACTAACTTATATCTCCCTCTCAACTTCCGTTTTTTCCGACACTTTTCGTCATGCATTCACCAGCTTACTCCCCAAGTCAAGCGTGCGTAAAGAAGTTTTACTTCAAAAAGGAACAAGTTAGTGCTGTGATTCTTAATCGGGGGGGGGAGGGCACACAGTGATTGCAAACGCTCATTATCGTCTATGTACAAACGTCACTTTATTTCCGTCGTATTTCGTGTTTCTGGGCGTTTTGTACGATACTTTTTTTCATTCCGATCTCCATCTGAAACTACACGGACCCACATGAAAAATCTTCGGTTTACTCGACAATTATTTTTACATTTACGATTTTATACAAGGATATTTTAATTAGACAAGAAATAATATTTCGGGAAGGTGTTATATCGTGAGAAAAGTCAACACCTTGGGCATAACCATAGATAACACTAAAGCATCTGTCATTTGCCTTGGCCGTTAACAAATCTTAAAATATAAGTAACAAACGCAAAGTATTAAAGTATTTTAAATATAAAAAGAAGTAAAATATAAAATCATGCAACATTTCTAGATAATATTTATTACATAAAAAATTGGCACTCGGCAGGTTTCAAAATTTTAGCCAATGAATATGGCTTCACAAATTTCACGAAAAAACAATCGCGTGCAGTTCACACGCGGTAGAAGTGAAACCTTCGCCCTCATAATCTCAACCAGCCTTTAAAAGTGTGCTCATAATCACAGCGGCAAAGTTTCATTCCCATGATGTATGTGGTCGTCTCTTTTAAGTGTCGTTTCCGTTTCATCGAGTTTCAAATCACAACGGTGCTAAAGAAGTTTCACTTCAAAAATGTATGTGCAGTTCACACGCGGTAGAAGTGAAACCTTCAGAAAACTAAAGTAGACAAGAGTGGGGAGGCTGCGAAGCACCGCACACAGAAGAGCTATTATATTATCTCATTCTCTCGCAGGCTAAATCCTGTAACGTAAGTGTTTGTCTCATTTTAGTGTCACTATTTTTCGTTTCATCGAGTCTCAAATCCTATTAGTTTCGCTTTTTATCGAGTCGCAAATCACAACGATGCTAAAAAAGTTTTCACTTCAAAAATATCACTCTTTTCCTATAGCTTGCCCATAATGTTGTCGAATGCCGATAGCTCACAACAGACGTTCCTGAGCGTATAACACAAGAGTAGCTTGCGAAGGTATGACATTTCAGACGCAATGTTGTAATACATCATACCAAGTCTACCTAATATTATGTTCCCTTCCAAGTGTTTGCGAATCATTTCCCAACAAAACAGCTCGAACGTCGGTAAACAAGTTTCATCGCATCCTCCATGCCTCTACCGCGATGTCATGTTGTAGTGGCCGGACAGCTAAATGACACCACCCTCCCCTTTATAATCCCCCCTCCCCCAACCCCCAACCCCACCCACACGAACACGAGATGAGAATGTCTCATTAGAAAAACAGGAAACTGCCACAGCGACTTAACCGCGTCACAAAACGACCCCGTTGTACGTTAAACCAGAATGGTAGGAATCTCATATAATGAGACCAGTGAGAAACTTAAAGGTAAGACTTGAAAAACAACTTGAAATGATTGCCACAGCCTAAATATTCAAAATATGTTTAATTTTACTTTTTCGTTTCGTTTTTGTTTCACTTTAGCTCCACACAGGAGATTCTGAGGAAAACAATTTCCGTCGGGGCCTTTGTCATCTTTGGGGATGCTGTGCGGGGGAATACTTTTAGGGAAAGGAATGAGGAAAAAATTATGAGGGAAAAAGTATTCCCCTCAATACGGTGCAAGGCGATGGGCCGGCCGGAGAGATCAAAAGATCTCCCTCAACTCAATTCAAATAAAAAAATTCCTCAATATTAAAATCTAAGAACTCTCCGGATCGGGCACGCCACGCAGTAGGTGGCAAAAGCATCCGTCACAAAGACCTACACAAACCTCACCATACGAACTCCGGCACCCCTGCTAAGTCACCAAACGTAGCGAACCACTTGGAGTGACCTTTGGCGGGGATGTTGGTTATAAAATAAATGATTCTCGGGGCGGTGGTACCCATACCCGCCTCCCAAATTGTTTACGCCAAATATACATAAAGACAGTACTAGACTACACTTTTGATAAAAAAAAAAAAAAAATTCAACAATTTAAACGGTCATTAATATACTAGTTATACAAGCATAGAATATAGTTATAAAAAAACTCCGACGGTAAACACAAGCTTTGGATAAAGACACCCCAAATGCGAGCCAATAATTTAAGCATTTAACAATCTTTTCACTTAAACAAAAAATGAGGGAAACAAAAAAAATTCACATACAATATTAATAGATGGATTAAAGCACTAAAAAGGTAGTTTTACAAAATTTTAGACATAAAAGAATAAACATATAAATATGTATACGTAATACATATTACTATCACAGTGCACACTAGGCATAAAGATCTAATTCAATGTCACGAATCATAAACAAATTATGTTTTATTACATTTCAATGTCACCATTCATACACAAAGTATGACAACCTCGCCGATTCCTTTATTTCATAGTTTAGCAAACAAAAACAAAATGGTACCGACATTTTTAATGAAACAATTTTTTATGTTTACAATTTTTTAGTTAAACAATTTTTTATATCAACGTATTATTTCTGATAATTTCAGTTTATTATTATCATTTTATTTCTTTTAAATTTATCCAATTTTATATCTTTTAAATGTACACCACAGGAATGTAAGAAATTATTTTTAATAAGGTGATATATGATACTCAAAAGAATTCATAACGTACTCTTACATAGATGGCGTGAGGATAATTATTTTAGGGAAATACACTTTTCACAAGTTATGCCTAAAAATATTAAGATGTACTAATTGTTTGCGCCTGTATATACGCAATATGAATGTGAATAAATAGTCCATAAACACACTCAAATCTTCCTAGAAAGGCTATACAATATTGCATCTGTGAATCAATGCAATATTGTATTTGTTAGCCTTTCTTAAAAGATTTGTGTTTATTTATGGACAAAACTTTTTTTCACGTGGAGGATGTACGGGCACAAACAATTAAGTATTTAATCTAAAAAATTTAAAGCATAACTTGAAAAAAGCGTTCTTACCTAAAAGAATTGCACTCGCGCAATCTACAAAAGAGTAGATTATAAATTATTTTAACTTTTACCTTAACCTACTGTTTATTGCTACAACTGGTTTAAAAAAATGTAATCATTAAAGAAGGCATTTGACACGGTGGATCATAACGAAAAACTTAAACATTTGGGTATTGATGGTACTCCTCTAGAACTTTTCCGATCTTACCTATCAAATCGCTTTTCGGCAGTAGAACTGAGAGGAGAAACGAGGGAGTTGGGTAAAATACACAGGGATCAATTCTTGGACCGTTACGTTTTCTAATCTATGTGAATGACATAACAAAGTGGGGTATTAAAGGAACTCTTCAACTTTATGCGGACGATACAGTCATTTTTTACAATAAACTAAACCTGGCGGAGCTTGAAACGGAAATGAATGCTGATGTTTCAAAACTCACAAGCTGGTTGAGAATAAACAAACTAACTCTTAACGTAAAAAAAACTCATTATATACTTTTCGGTAACAAGAAAAATTTCAGCCTTAATATCGAAGTTGGTGATAATTGCCTCGAAAAGAAAATGAGCACAAAATATGTGGGCCTGATCGTAGATTCCCAACTCTCGTGGGATCTCCACATAAATCATGTAAAGGAGAAAATTATTCCCATAACTGGTGTACTTTATAGACTCCAAGGATTACTAACTATTCCTTTACTAACATCAGTCTACTATGCCATGGTTCATTCACACCTTTCCTATCTATGCTATATCTGGGGATTTGCCTCAAAGAAATTGATAGCTGATCTGCAGGTGGTTCAAAATCGTGCTCTCAGAAATGTTTTTGGACTTCCATGGGACACCCATGTCAGAGACATCTATTCAGTTTCCGGTATTCTTCCAATCACAGTCCTTCCCAAATATGAAATCACAAGCACAATCCTACAAATTACTCAACAATCAACTCACACTAATGTCAAGCCACTTTACAATCACAACATCCACCCTCACAATACTCGAAAAAGCAATAAAATCCGCGTACCTCAAACACATACTACAAAATATGGGATAAAATCTCTGAACTAAATTGCTTATACACTATATAATTCGCTTCCAGATATGTACAAAGGAATCCAGCAAAATAAAAAGATTCAGAGTAATGCTTTAAAAGAATATTTTTTAAGTACGTTTAAGGATGAAACTATGTAATTTTCTTGTCATATTCAATTATGTCTTGTTTTCTTTTCTCGTCTTTTCTTTTTTAATTTTGTTGGAATCCATAATGTATAAACTTGATCCTTTTTTCTTTAATTGTTTTCTATTGTTGTTTGTTCTACCTAATTTTTCGTCTATATTTTAAGTGAAAAATGTTATTTTATATCTAAGTTCCTATGTGAAATTGTTATTTCCTCCCACCTATGAATTGTATGTTCCTCCTGTCCTAAAATGAGTTCTGTAACTCATCGGGATTGCCCCGGCAAGAAATAAAAACAATAAAAAAAAAAATAAAAAAATAAACAAATTATGTACCAAACGTGAAAAAGAGTAAATAAACAAATACAACCGAACCTCATAATATTTTCCGAGTTTTTAATTTTATATTTTTCATGTATCATTGTATATTATTTATTTATTTATTCAATTTATTATATCACATTATCTTTTTGTTGAATTTAATTAAATTGTTAATGGGGATCTCAGCACGGGCAAAGTACCCAAACAAAGCGAGGCCTACGTTATCATATGATAATGTTTGAAAATATGTAAAAGTATCATAACAATGAAAAAATAATAAATGTTTATGTTGTTACTATATTTTTTTTTAAATCACAGATAACATTTTTCATAACATTTTCATCTGATTTGCGATTTCGCACGCTGCTAATATATTTAACAATTGAAATTTTGTTCCATGAACTCTTTGCCACTTTTTGCTACAGCAATTTTAAATCAACGAAATCCGCCATCGACCGTCAGCAGTTCAATTTCTGATCACATATTGCTTTATCTACCTGTCATTGCCCAATTTGTTACCTAATTTAATCCGGCTACTTTGATCTTATAACTATCCTCTCCTGTGATCTATACCTACAGCACTAAAAAAATATCTGGGTGTCCCAGAATGTCCTAATCTAATTTCAGAACACACAGTATTATGAAAACAATACGGTGCTTGCTAACCACCTGACGCCATGACTAATAAAAAAAGAAAACGAGTGTGCTTTAGACCACACGACTGAAATAAAACTTCTTTAGCTTCATCTATATGTATGTATATATATCTTCACTAACTTATATCTCCCTCTCAACTTCCATTCGCCTCGCCCGATCACACTTTTCGTAACGTTCTCGTCACGCATTCACCAGCTTACTCCCCAAGTCAAGCGTGCGCAAAGAAGTTTTACTTCAAAAGTAGGCAAACAATCCTCTCAAGAAAGGATTTATTTATTTGACTTTTACTTCAAAACTGAGGCAAACATCCTCTCAAGAAAGGATTTATTTATTTGACTTTTACTTCAAAACTGAGGCAAACATCCTCTCAAGAAAGGATTTATTTATTTGAATTTTCCTTCAAAACTGAGGCAAACAATCCTCTCAAGAAAGGATTTATTTATTTGAATTTTACTTCAAAACTGAGGCAAACATCTTCTCAAGAAAGGATTTATTTATTTGAATTTTACTTCAAAACTGAGGCAAACAATCGTCTCAAGAAAGGATTTATTTATTTGAATTTTACTTCAAAACTGAGGCAAACATCCTCTCAAGAAAGGATTTATTTATTTGAATTTTACTTCAAAACTGAGGCAAACAATCCTCTCAAGAAAGGATTTATTTATTTGAATTTTACTTCAAAACTGAGGCAAACATCCTCTCAAGAAAGGATTTATTTATTTGAATTTTACTTCAAAACCGAGGCAAACATCCTCTCAAGAAAGGATTTATTTATTTGAATTTTACTTCAAAACTGAGGCAAACAATCCTCTCAAGAAAGGATTTATTCATTAGAATTTTACTTCAAAACTGAGGCAAACATTCTCTCAAGAAAGGATTTATTTATTTGAATTTTACTTCAAAACTGAGGCAAACAATGCTCTCAAGAAAGGATTTATTTATTAGAATTTTACTTCAAAACTGAGGCAAACATTCTCTCAAGAAAGGATTTATTTATTTGAATGTTACTTCAAAACTGAGGCAAACACTCATATCAAGAAAGGATTTATTTTGAAGTCCGGCTTGTTGGTTACCCCATACGCATTACCGAGCAGTTTACAGCGGGGTAGATACCTACATACATTATTTTTGCCTACCTACGTTACTGCCAACGAACCCAATCCATGAGTAGTTATGTTACGTTTTACAAGTAGATGGTAGGGCAAAGGTAACAAAAAGGATAATGAAGTTAATATTTACACTGAACATTACATCAGCGCGTTGCGGTTCTACATACGCTGACTAACTAAAGCCATAAGGTTTTATTTTTCAAACCGCACTTCTATTCTCATTTTGCATTTTTGAGCTAATAATGTAAAAATATTGAAAACATTATTAATTACCTGCTCACAAACTCTCACATTTCTATATGAGCTGTACAAAATCTGAAGAGAGAAAACACTAGAAATATTCTTTCTCTTTTCCAGAATAGAAACTTTGATTCCAATTATCTCAGAATGCCAAATTTGTATTTTTGAGTTAATAATGCAGAAATATTGAAAATATTATTAACACTTCTGCTCACACACCTTCACATCTCCTGTATAAACTGTACACAATTTGAGGGCAGAAAATACCAAACGTATTCTTTATTTCTTTCCCAGAATCAAAACTTTGATTCCAATTATCTCAGAACGCCAAGCTTGTATTTTTAAGTTAATAATGAAGAAATACTGAAAATATTTATCAAATACCTGCTCAAAAACTAACACAACTTTAAACGAACTGTACAAAATTCACACACCTTCTATTATTCCTTTCTCAGAATTGAAACTTTGAATCGAATTATCTTGGAATGCCAATTTTTGACTAAGACTAGGGGGGCGATATATACGTAAAACTTACCCTACATATCTACAAACGGTTTCTGTTAACTGGCTCCAGGCATGACGTAGTATTTAGTTAATTTTACGATAAGGCAAAGGAAAAGATTAAATTGATGTTAAGACTTACTCCACGAGCATCTCTGAACAGTATAGCAGCGCGATGCGGATCTATGGTGGGGTCTGCTCCGCGATGGCGGGCCCCCCGCATGCCCTCCCCAGCTGCCTGGCGGCGAAGTTTGGCACCTGGAATAACACAAAACAAAAATCTTTAATATAAAAACCCAAAAGAAATACCATACTGACGGCACTCGTTTTCCTGTTTAATATCGTGAGTTAATAACGGCGATAGTTAAGCAGGATTTATTAGAAAGTGTACTCCACCATTGGCTCTGGGATTACATTTGTTATACAGCTATCGAATATGTATTTATTTATTTACTAAACGGGCTTCACGTCTAATTAAAAAAATCAGTAACACAAAATAAAAATATAAATTATAAAAGAAAATGAATGGAATATGAAAGCAAACATAAAATACTGAGATAAACATATAACAAGAAAATAGAAGTAATAAGTCAAGTCAAGACCTCAAGACGTCAAAATATTATAATATATGGGGACTTCGGCCACATTATTGTGTATCACATTAATGTGTGCCACAGTGAGGCCAATTATTATACAAATATACTATAAAATGTTAACTAATGTTTCAAAAAACAAATAAATATTTCTTTACTTGCTTAGTGACTAAAATCAGACAAAACACACGACTTTGTAAATATAAAAAATAAATAAATCATAAGAAAGAGCCTGTCAATATGATCGACGTGAAACGGTGTAGGTTATTATGTAAAAAAAAATCTAAATAAACGGAAATTTTAATAATTTTCAGTGCAGAAATTCTGGGACTAACTATCATATGCCCAGAATACTAATGGAGGGAAATAATTATACCAACGGAGGGAAATAATTATACCAACGGAGGGAAATAATTATATGATATTAAAATTCTGGGACTAAATACCATATGCCCAGAATACTAATGGAGGGAAATAATTATACCAACGGAGGGAAATAATTATATAATATTAAAATTCTGCGACTAACTACCATATGCCCAGAATACTAATGGAGGGAAATAATTATACCAACGGAGGGAAATAATTATATAATATTAAAATTCTGGGACTAACTACCACATGCCCAAAATACTAATGGAGGGAAATAATTATACCAAGTCAGTGGACATCTTTAATTTATCTTTAAACAAATATAAAATATTCTTACTGAGGCAGTTCAATCGTGTGTACAATATATACTGTATATTTCTTACTGTCATATGTAAAAGCCCCGAAAAAGGGCGTTAATGAATAAATACTACTCAATACTAAGACTGAGTTACAATCATCATCACCAGGTTCCGTCTTCGGGTGTAAGTTTGACTACCAAAAGTTGCGATTCAATATCTCATCTGCGACATTCTCCAGTGTTCTACTCATTGATGTCATCTGTTCTATTTCTGGAGCTTTTTTAATGGCATCAGTCCCTTTGTGGATTTGACGTTGTGGTTCAAAGCTTGCCAACGTAATGTAATGTAATGGAATCCAACATCCCACCATGGTTCATTTTTTCAAAGAATTAACATCGAATTCTGTTGAATGCCTCTTTTATTAATAGAAGTCAGACTTAATAATATTTCAGAAGCAGAGATCTATTTTGGATGGTGATTATCAAATCGAAAAAATTTAACGGGGCTTAAATTAAATTTAAAAAGTAAAAAAAAAAAAACACTTTTTATTGCGATTCGATAATGTTTTTATTCTTTTTTGGTTTTATTGACTGAACCGATTCAGTTGGTATTAATGTTTGCACAATTTAATATAAGTACATAATAAAACATAGCACTTTTTTATATTGCTGTATTCGTTATCTACACAAATCATGAAAAGGTTGGAAGCGACCAACGATCGTGTCAAAATCAAAAGATTTAATTGAAATGAAAAAGACAATATGTAATTATACTCATGTCGTGTTTCTTATTTGTATCTCAAGTGACGTATGTAGATTTAATTGGTTACTTTAGTTAGGTGTATTGAAGAAGTCACACATATATTATTATTATTATGAATTATGACTTATTCCTATACCGCAACGTTATTATCAAACAAAAACATTGTTTTGATTTTAAAAACAGTATTTTTAATTATCATTGTTACATAATTTGTACGAAGAAAAATTAGAATAAACTAAGCGCATGGAAAAGGCCACAACAATAATTAATAGGTAAGCAGATGACACAAAAATGTTTGAAACTTAATTTTTTTAATGTGAGTCCCAACTGCTCCCAACGGTCTGGAGCCAGTGAGACTATGGTATCCCTAATTGAGATATTTTGAGACTGAAGATAATGGGGAGGGGAAGGCGATGGGGAAGTACCAAGCTATTCCTATCTGGTCACCATCCCGGTTAAAGCCATTTCAGCCGCGGCATACCCCATTTCTACCGATTTATTACATGTGTACCTTAATCACTTATTTTAAAGCTCTTAAAAAATATATGTTATTCTTGAAGATAATATCTATACATTCCCCACGCCGAAACGCAAATTAAATGAAATTCCCTCCATAGAAAAAAATCTCAAAGTATGCTCCGAAAATTATTATAAACCCGTTTATTTCAGTTATTTCACAAATTATATGTATGAAAAAATTGCCAAGAGTTTCTTTGAATGCTGTTTTAGACAACCCCGCGATATTTTTGCTCTATTTTAAACGAGTCGTGTTTTAATTTTCACAATTTCCGCTTACATATTATCGATTTTAACTTAATCACGCTCTCTAACATACGAAGGGGTATTTACATATCTCTTCATCTTCTTCTTTTGAACGGGTATACGGCGCCGTAAAGCAATCTTTCGATTCAGAATGGTGTTCTTTCACCTGGGCGATACTAATTATTAATAACGCTTTGCAAAGATTCGGAACTAGTTCACAGGTTGATAAGAGCGGCGTCCCTTTGACAGGAGCACAAAGCAGGATCGTTTCCAGCGCCAAGAGATTTTATAGTTCAAGTTTTCTGTTTAACCATCAGAGTGAAAACACTTACAAACAGTAATTTATAGTCACTACGGACAGGGCTGGCAGAATTTGAATTACTTGTATTGAAATACTTATTTGAAATACAAATAGGTATTTTGTATTTATATTTCAATTATGTGGTGTATGTGTAAATGTATATGAGAGCAAGCGAGATGGTATGCTTGCGAGAGACTATAAAAGGTGATGCGTGACAGCAGTAGGTCTCTTTTGCAACAAGCAGCTCCCTAATAAATACCAGTAAAATACTATGTATATTTATTATGAATTCTACCCTCCGACACTACACACGGACACGATATATTCCATTTGGCGCAGCCATTGATTGCATTTGGCGCGTACACTAAAAATTACTTCCTAAAAATGTATTTTGTAATTGGTATTTCAATTACCTGATGCTGAGGTATTTCATAATTTGTATTTCAAATACTTATGGCTTCAAAATACATTTTCAAATAAATTTAGCGATCTTGATAATGATAATGAAAAATGAACTGACATAAATAATACATGTTAAGGCGATACACAAAGGGTTGTGTACCGCCTTAACATGTATTGTAATAGTTTTTGTTTGCTCAAAACTCACATTTTAATCATTTCCGGCGAATTTGTAACTAAAATAACTTTTTTATTCCAACGCACCCCTGGGTATGTAAGTTCTTTACATTTAAATTTATAAAAAAACAATACCTTACCATTAATATATTTTACGTACAACTATTTTAAAACTTTATAACAAGTTTTTCAACTACAAAGTTAACGGTAAGCAACAGATTTTATTTTTCTAGACGATGAATTAATAACTTCGGGAGGGATTCATAAAGAAATATCTTTTATATTTGTAACACGTTCTTCAGTATTAATTAAAATGAACGCGGCGGAAAGGTCGGATCTCCAGACCCGCTACGGCGAATTCGACCGTACGTTCGTCTATTACGCCGTGCCGAGGGCGTATATTTGTTTACACGATTTCTTCACTTACCTCTTTAAGATTCCTACATTATTTGTCTTCTTCTTCTTTTCTTTGATAGAGCAAATTCGACAGTAGGTCCGTCCAATACACGGGTCACTTTGTCAATTTGTGTTCACGGCTCCTTTACTTAAGTCATTAAGATTCTGAATATATTTTAGGGTATATTGTCGTCTTAATATTTAGAGTTGGCTACACTGTACGTCAAAGCAAGTATTTTGTCAATTGTCGTTTTCATCGTTTCGCGATATTTCATGAATATGAAGACGTGAGTTAATTGACAATGGATGATCAAATTCCGTCAAAACCACAAAACTTTACAAGTGGAGCGGAGATGAGATGTGTCTTCTGAGCAAAATGATTGGTCAATTTTTGCACGTCTCTGTTTCACTCTGCTCAGCTTTGCTTTTATGGAAACGCACCAATAGATAAGGACAATTAGGACAATTTAATGCAACCAAGGTTCTACCAAATCAAAATTTACTTTGTATTTTGTAATTTGTATTTCAAATATGCGACTTGAAAGTATTTTGTATTTCGTATTTTAAATACACGTGAAAAAAGTATTTTGTTATTTGTATTTTAACTACAGCAAAGCATGTATTTTGCCCAGCCCTGACTTCGGACGACCGGGA
Source organism: Glyphotaelius pellucidus (assembly GCA_936435175.1). Classification (NCBI taxonomy): domain Eukaryota; kingdom Metazoa; phylum Arthropoda; class Insecta; order Trichoptera; family Limnephilidae; genus Glyphotaelius; species Glyphotaelius pellucidus. The sequence goes on along the minus strand of OW386542.1, from coordinate 25,804,732 downwards.
AACGTGCAATAAAAGCAAAGGAATCTCATCTTCTATCCGTGATGCTCCGCAATCAAAGCAAATGGCACTAAATAAAAATAGACGCTATGGAATAATATAAATCAAACCAAAGGTACTATTATCTTTATTACGATAGGAAACAATCAACAACAACTCTGCTTACATAATCAACAAAACTCTTCAGTTCAAATCCATCATGGGTCGAGGATAATTTTGTTATTTTCATCAAAAAGACCTATACACAGAACAATAGACTAGTTTTCCACAAACAAAGTTTACAAAGCCGTAAAATTATATGATCTATTGTAACAACAAACTTCAAGTTGTTTTTTACTTACACATGTAGGAATGCGTTTCATTAGCATTCATTCAAGAACAAACCGCAGGAAAGCGGTGACAAATAGTAAAACTAAAAATCAAGGTTTTATTCATAAAATGAACAGTACATAAAGTTCTAAATCGATTCACCAGGTATAATGTACCTTTGTGCAAGCAATTAACAGTAACGTGTTATGAAGATTTGAGTACTAAAAGTCAATATATCTACTCGTAAAACTACCTTCGACTGTAGTTTTAGAAATTGATGACCGAAAGTTAAAATAAAAAAACCCAGCGGATGAAACAAAAATTCTTTCAAATTTTAGAAAAAATTTGGTTGTCTGTAAAGTCGGTTTACGGACGATAATTTTACGTGATAACGTCACGAGCCGAACGCTTAGGCTGATCGTGCCTCTCTATCGCTTGTTCCGCGCTCTCGCCGAACGCTTAGGTCGAACGCTTGTTCCGCGCCTTCGCTTGCACGTCCGGCTCAGGCGGAACGTGACAACGTGGCGTTCATCGATTTATAAGACGTTATCACGTCAAAAAAAAACCGAGTGTGCAATTCTCACGTGGTAGAAGTGAAACCTTCAGAAAACTAAAGTAGACAAGGGTAGGGAGACTATGAAGCACCGCACAGAGAGGAGACCGATAGGCTACGAAGCACCGCACAAAGAGGAGACCGATTATACTACCTCATTCCTTCGCAGGCTAAATCCTATAGATGTGTGTGTTTGTCTCTTTTTAGTCCCCCTATTTTTCATTTCATCGAGTTTCAAATCACAACGGTGCAAAAGATGTTTTCACTTCAAAATTGCTCTCAGCATGAATGCACATAGAAACTTATTAATTTGCTTAGGTACCTGCCTGTTCAAAATGAAAACGTTCGTTGAGATTTCAAATAAAACATTCCACAGCAGGCGACTGCGAGAAATGAGAAAATTTTAATTAAGCTCTGAAGATGATATTAATAATTAGACTTTGATGTTTTATTGAAAATGAGTTATTTAAATCAAAGAGATTTCTGAAGCACTATCCCTCTCCACTTTCCAAGAAGTTCCGAATGCCGGCATTTGTTTTTTTTTTCAATATTGTTACCATTTCAGAACTCTTAAAGATGAGAAACTTGTTTTAAACAATATATTATAGAACGGTGAACATGAATAAAATTACCTGTAACGCAATGGCAAACAGGGGAATTTTAATAAATGTTATATATTATTATAACTCTAAGTTAAAAATCAAATTAATTTTGATCGTAAGTTGCGTAAAAGCTAAATCAAGTAAATTCGGTCGAGTAAAAACACTTCTTTTAATCCTGAAAACAATATAACAATTCTCAATGAAACTTGAATGAGACATCGAAACTAAAAAGATAATGGTCGCAACAACTCGAACCCATATACTCTAGTCTTACCGGGACAAACACTCTCCCAACTGAGCTATAGCGATCTAATCAAATTAGTACATTTTTATCGATCTATTTATGTTTCTTGTTTTTTTTTTTAAACTGCCATCTTTTGAATGAATTAATAGTCCTCGGAATATATTTGTCATGTGGGAATGCTGTTCATCTTCTTTTAATCAGAATTTCAATGGAAGTTGCTCCTGACCTGCGTCATCGATCCCTTGGGTCCATAGTGGGAAAAGACACCAATTGTACGCGGTTGATACTATTAACACGAAAACGGATCGTTTTTACGTCTTTTTCTTGAGTTCAACAGTCCGGTTTTCGAATAGTTTTGGAATATTTGCATTCGATTTGCTGCTTCTATGTTTCCTCGCTCTTACGACACGGGTATCTTCCTTGTTCAATTCTTCCTCTCCTCGGAAAACCCCTCCACACAGCACCCAAAAATGACGTAGGCCCCGAGGGAAATTACTTTCCATAGGGGTTAGTGAAAAAAAAAACAATTTCGCAATTTCTCGAATATATGTCACGCCTAACCGATTTTTAATACATATTTTTAACATATCTCTCGAAAAGCCATTGACTTATTTAAATGTAGAGAATATTCAATTATAAGGTTTAACTTATTGAATAAACCTTTCATATTATATAACTCCCGTCAATGGACAATTTTCCGAGTCCCTTTCACTAAAATAAACTTCATTTCAACGCTACAACTACAACGCATTTTAATATATAATGACATCGTTCATTGAATCGTCACAATAAAGAAGAAAGTACAACCAGGCGAGCTCGACTATAAAAAGAAGTGTTTTCCGAAGTAATTTTCTCAATGCGACAGTGTTTTCACAATTCATTGATGATAGATTACTAAAACTTCACAATAAAATCCATGAAGAAATGGAATTAAAAACAGATACTATAAAAATTTATACATTAAGGCGAAGAAATGAAAAATCAACAAAATATTGTGTTTAAGTTTGAAAATTTGATCACGTAGAAATATTATAGTATATATATTAATAGAGTATATATATATACTTATTTAAATACTGCAAGGAGAACAAATTGCCTTTTGTAATATTTAACCATTTTTTATAAGCCTAGAAAATAATACATATCAATCTATAAAAATTCTTTGAGTTCAAAATCTCCTACGAACTCCTTTTTGGAGATGATTTTTATTGTATAATGTGGAAAATGAATTAATTTTTCAACATTACATTCAAAAACAGAGGAAAATTACGGTTTACATCTGATTACGAAAAATTCAGCATAAAGCTCGGTCGGGGACTTCAACTTTGTATCTATCTATATCAAAAAAGGTGTGGCGGTGTGGTAAATTGATGAGACTTTGCGTTTTTTATAAAAGTCACTGAGACTGAGAAAACCCCCCGACCCCTTTTTTCACTCCTTAAAGCAGAATTTTAAAACCTCTTGTGAAATTTTGCACACTTATCGTCCGAAAAAGAAAATTGCTGTCCAAGTCTGATTTAGCAAAAAAACTATGTGTAAAGACCCGGCACAGAAGATTTCTCACGATATTCGCCTTCTGCCATCACGTATTTGCAGTAAATCTATCCGTTCTTCAAGCAAAGTCATTTGTGTTATTTACAACTACTCAAACGTATCTCAAAATGTAATTTACGCGACACGACATTTGTAATAATAATATTTACGTTGGATACAAATTCTATTTTAAGGCTGGGGGAAATGCACGTTCGATTTTTCCATTCGATAGTCGAATGTTAGTATAGTTCGACCAACGGATATCGGACATATCGGAAGGCAACATCTGTTGAGACAGTCATCCGACATATGCATCCGACCGATTCCGATCCGGCTATCGGAAGGCAACATCTGTTGAGACAGTCATCCGACATATGCATCCGACCGATTCCGATCCGGCTATCGGAAGGCAACATCTGTTGAGACAGTCATCCGACATATGCATCCGACCGATTCCGATCCGGCTATCGGAAGGCAACATCTGTTGAGACAATCATCCGACATATGCATCCGACCGATTCCGATCCGGCTATCGGAAGGCATTATCAAACTTGATGATGTCACGCGTGATAATATTTACAAAGCAGCACTTTTTTTAATAAATAAACCACAATTTTTATAAATTGAAAAATAACATTTCTTTTAATCATCCCACAGAAAAATAATTTCCCTAAAGAAGGGCCTGTGTCATATTTGGGAATGCTGTTTGAAGGGTGTTTTCAAACTTGGTAATGCCTTCAGAAGGCAAAACAACTATCACGCATTATAATAATTACATAGCTGACCGTTTTTTACATGTAAATAAACGGTTTTTTGTAAATTGCGTAATAATATTTTTTGTGAAGGAAAAAGATATGGGAGGTGGGTAGGAATCTGGGGTCCAGTGAGTTCAGGTCATCCATCGCCAAGATCTAGGCAAACCTCTCCCCATGCACCCCTGTTAAGTCACCAAACGTAGAGAACCACTTGGTTATCCAATAAAAAAAATAGTTCTCGGGTTGCGGTACCCATTCTCGCTTCCCAAATTGAATTATTATTGAATATGTAAAATAAAAACTATAAATTAAAACGGAGTTCTGCAATTAAACCGATAACAATAAATAAGCATCAATGCCTATGTATCGTAAGGTTAGATACCACGATAGAGAAATAAAGGATTCGTCCTGGGAGGAAGGCTGTGAATAAATAAATTGCCTTGCACAAATAAATTATATTTTGTGCTGATTGTAGTGTTTCGCCATACAGATAGGTAACGATTGAGAACACAAGAGAATCGAACATGTATTTGGTTCATCCGACCCGAGAATCTGATAATAGGAATAAATTTTCAGATAATCGGAAACGGATAATATGTATCCCTGGCGAGTGCAAAGATACCTAACACGATGAGCGGTGAACAATAGTGAACGCACTAAATTTAATTCGTATAAATATTTGTATGTTTGTATGTCGATATATTTTGACCGTCTCACAAAATATCGTCGATGCGAGGAGGCGTAGAGTGCAATATTACGTAATATGAAAAAGTCCAAAAATGCAGGAAAATCTCCCTTTATATTCGTACACTCCTTTAAACCATAAATAAAAATTAAAAATAATTCGGTAAATTCATGTTCCTATTATAATATTACGCTGGTATGTCAAAATTATGTGAGGGGCACCTGTTTACAGAGAATTTAAAAACAGAAAAAAATATGACAGATTCATATAAATTTATTAATCGTTTAAATTCAGTATATCAAAAAAAAATAAACATTAATAACCTGATTCCAGGGAAATATAGGAAAGACATCACAGAAAATTGAACAAATGCAAATAAATACCATTGAATTATGTTTTTAGGTTTTCACGGCCAAAAAGTATTTTTGTTATTGTTTTTGGGGTGTTATGCCGTGTTTCGCTACCTCCTTCTTTAGCCAACGTTTCGGACAGCGTTACAGTGTCCATCATCAGGGCAGATGACGGGCAGGGCATCGTCATCTGCCCTGATGATGGACACTGTAACGCTGTCCGAAACGTTGGCTAAAGAAGGAGGTAGCGAAACACGGCATAACACCCCAAAAACAATAACAAAAAAAACCATTGAATTATATTCCAGCGAGAATTCGAGCTTAATGGAAAACCAGGGGTTAACGAGAAATTTTATACACCAACCCATTCGACCTGAAATGCGCTCGTAATCAAAGATATCGATGTGATGTTTTCTTGGGGTTTAATGTGGTGATTATTATTGACGAGAAATATTGATGTACGATATTAACACACCATACTGATTACATTTTTGTGGACCCTGATGTCAAACAAATGATCATAATCATGTTTTACTAATATTTCAACAAAGAAGGTATTAGAAGGAACTAGAGAAATTTGCATGATTCGGTCACAAAGCAGATTTGTAGAACTTGCTTTTTTCCCTTACATTTTAATCTTATGAATTATCCATTGCTCCGAATCTGATGTGAATCTTGCGTGTATCTGACAGTAAAGTGTAGTTTATTTATTTTTTAAATCATCAACTTGGAGAAAAAAATAATTAAAAATTACGTTAAATAAGAATTAATGCTCTCGAGTAATAAAAGTGATTGAGAAGGAAACAGAGATTCATCGATGCATCCCTTCTCTAACGGCTGATTGGAATTACAGTCTACTGAGTAAAATCTAAACTGCCAAGGCCCATCGCTGCTTCCATGCCATTCTTGATGGTTCGCTGAACATAACGTTACCGTATTTTCAGATGATATTCACAAAGCCTGTCTTGCTTTATGTTTCGTCTACACGCCCATCAACATTGCACATTCCACATTATTTCAAATTAACTAGTTAAGCCAAAAAAGCTTCATTAAATTTAACATAAAATAAATCAAGCTCGTTCGTCAATATTCAACTTAATGATTTCATTCACGATATATTAAATCCCTGTTTAACTTGGCCTGATGCCAACAGTCTTTTTAGTTATTTTTTTCTGTTTATATGGTTCAACACATCATGAACAATAATTATTCTCGCCCATGTCTATCAGCAACTGAAGGACATTATACTGTGCAGACCCGGTTTATCGGTTGATTTTAGGCTCGGCTTGGTTGGAATGTCGAGCTTAGCGCGGCTTGGAACATAATCTGTATATAGGTCGTAAGCCTCACTCACCAATATTACAAGGATTTTCTATGACTTCAAAAGAGGAATGTGTTTCTTTTTTCATTGAAAAACCAAACTACTATCTACGCGAGTGGAATATCTACGTTTTATTTCAGTCATCGGGAGATCACGATGTTTGAAAATTTCAGCGAAGGCAGTTTATTTCATGAACCTAAAATATGTTCAGCCAGGTTAATTTTTTACGAGTTGATTTTTGATACAGTTCTCCACTTCAATCAGCATTGTCCTGTACGGAGGCTACTAATTTTTAATAGTATTTGATTTGTCGGAGTCATGCACTACTCATGACATTAACCGATGAAAACAAACTGCAGCTGAAATTTTTGTTATTTATTTTTATGGTGTTATGCCATGTTGCGCTACCTCCTTCTTTTGCCGACGTTTCGGACAGCGTTACAGTGTCGCTAAAGAAGGAGGTAAAGCAACACGCCATAACACCCCAAATATAAAAAAAAATAAATAAATAAATAAATATACTTTTGGCCGTGAAAACCTAAAATCATACCTGACGTTGAAATTTTTAAAATCCCTTACCAGACTATTTTAGATTGATTATCATTAAATAACATCGACATTCCTCATCGCTCGATCAACTTAAAAATCAATACCATGGAGATAAGAAGCTTTTTACCATCCGTGGTCCATAATTGTAAAATAATACAGAAGAATTCAAATATTTACGTTGATATCAAATTTGACAAATGACTGCCGGCGCCAGGGCATCTAAAAAGAGCCACTTCATCGGCTTATTAAGGCTTCAGTGGCAGACTTAGCCCGCTTAAATTTGAGTAAGAAATGTCGTACATAGCGAGGATACTGACCAACTAGTAAACCGGGCCATAGTGTCAAAAGATAGGAAGAGCTGATATAAAATGACATGTAATGGTTGAAAATTCTTGGAATTGCGGTTAGCCAGGATTTTCATACCATACCAACAATTTGTTTATCTTTACAGTTTAGTCACATTGCAACAATGTGTTGTTGTACCTAAGTTTGTGAGAAAAAAGCCTTACGCAAAATGATGAAACCAAGCTAGTATAAAATTTGGAGCGCAAAATTCTACCAAAAATACCAAAATTCTACGCTAGAAATTGGATCTTAAAAAATCAAGAATTTGAAAACCTAGTATTTCTTGGACCATTGTGAGGTTCTGTAAGTCCAAAGACTGCACTGGGCTGGTCACGTGGAAATAATTCCGGATGACAGGACGCCAAAACTTATGACTGTGTGGGGGTCCCAATGGAAGCGACCCAGGGGTAGACCGAGGAAAAGATGGTTAGACTTTGTGGAGGAGTATTGGCGCAGGACAAGAAGGACGGACGACAGGAGATGAATGAATAACATTTGCGAAAGAAACCAAATCCCAGAGAAGATTTCATCTTAATGATGACGATGATTCATTATAGTGATACAGGTGGTAATTGTCTGGGGATCAACCCAAATTTATAGGTAAAATAAAAATATGTTACGTTATTTCCTCACGATACGAAAGTTAATAAACATAACAAAAACAATATATTTTCTTGTTGGGAGGAGAGACAGGTAAAGAAAATGATGTGGGTAGATCGGTCTATCAAGCCGGAGAGTTTTTATTTAATTATGTCGCGGAGTTGCCTTTCAGAGTGCACCTCACATGAAAGGGCTGCTCGTTCCAGTAGATACTTACACTGTGAAGGAAAACATGCATGCTCTAGTTAGAGCAGCGGTTAGGAATTTCAATGGTGTTCTCATCACTCGAGCAAAGAATGCACCATTAATGAAAAATAAGGGTTGCAATACTTTGCTTAACCGGATTATTTGCAATACAAGCAAAAGATTATTTACTGTATCAAAAAGTAATAAATAAAATAAAATAAAATAAGCCTTTATTGCTGTTAAACTTATAAAACATTCTTCTTATTTGATTGATAATTTTTTTTTCAATATTATTCTAAATTATCAGCGTTCGGGTCATTATTTTTAGGTTTCAAAGTACCGTTTGAATAATTGAGTAGTACTCACTATCTTAGTTGTGTTTTCAAATAATAATTATAACAATATCATCGATACAAGAAAAGAATTTTGCCGTAGAATAAATGATGAAACTCTAATCTTGATTAATTTTTGAGTTATTACACCGTGTTGCGCTGCCTACTTTTTTGCCAACGTTTCGGACATCAGGGCAGAAGTGTACACCATCTAATATCTATCACGACAAAAAGATGACTAGAAGATGTAACAGCAATAGTATTATCTCATTAATACCAACCTAACATAAAAGTCGGCCAATAAACGTTATAAAGAAAATCGTTACTTTCAGTGAAAATCTAATAAACAATGTCCAATGCTTTCCAGAAGAGCTAATAATTTTGTGACTTATTTCTAGTCAAGGACTTCACAACTTCACAAGGATTTTCAGAACAGCACTAGTACAGTACGACTTCGGCAATATTACTCCCGGGGGGAATATTATTCCCCAGTACAAAGTATTTTACACAACACAAGGCAAAAGCAGCACAATAAGTAGCAGCTCTCGGGGGAGATTGCAACAATTTGCTTTTCATTATTTTTCTCTATTCAGAGAAGTTTTCAACAATTTGTACAAATTTAAAAGTTAATAATAAGTTAATTGAAATTATTAAGAAAGCTATTTTGGAGTGTTGATTTCAAGAATTGAGTATTTATACAATATTAAAGTACTTATCTGGTATTCGTTTCTTCAACAAAGTTTGTAACCAAACAAAGATAATAATAGATTGGCGGCAGTGCAGTATTAGCTTCAGTTATGGGCCCAGAGATGGCGGATTCATAATTCTGTGTGAATTTCCTAAATGACTGAGCGTAGCTAATTTCTGTTTTAACTCGACCATCTGTCATTAAATCTGTCTTTAAGTCCCGGTTCCGGTTCAAGATGGTTGCAGTGTTGTATACTACATATTTAACCCTTCAGAGATCATATGGTTCCTACCACGAGCTGTCAAATCGAAATAATCAATATTATTGTACCTACCGCGCAGGCTGAAGAAAGTAGGAATAAAGATTTGTCATTGAGTTGGTGATATTCAAGGTTCATAGTCGTTTCTTTAGATAGATTTTACAATTTCTTATTTGAAATTTTTTTTAAATGTGTGCAGTTCACACGCAGTAGAAGTGAAACCTTCAGAAAACTTAAGAAGACAAGAGTGGGAAAGCTACGAAGCACCGCACAAAGAGGAGACCGATTAATCAAACTCATCATCTCGCAGGCTAAATCCTATTGATGTATGCGTTTACCTCTTTTTAGTGTCGCTTTTTCGTTTCATCTAGTTTCAAATCACAACTTAATCACAGCTTGAAGTTGTCACTTAAAAAAATGTTGTTTATAATTAAGTTGGTGCCTATTTAAGTATGACTTACAATTCTTATGATTTCAGAGGAAATTTTTGATATGATTTATTGAATAAAAGAAAATTTGAAACACACATTTTTGGACGCGAGGTCTCCTGTTCACAAAACCACGATTATTAAGACAGTTTTTTTCACTGTATTTTTTTCAACAAACAAAGGTCGTAAAAATATAAAACTTTATTAGGCGCTAATAGGGGTCTAAAAAGACCCTTTTTTCAAAAAACTGTTTTCAATGTAAGTACCTACTAGAAGAAAAAAACAGCAAGAGTTGAAGAATAAATTATTTTGGTTGGATCGACCGCTTTCCAGGCGCTTTTCGTTGCAGAAAGGAGATGCACCAGCATCCGGGGCGTTTCTTCAAGAAGCGGCAAGCTGCCAATAATCTGAACTTTAAAGCGAAGCACTGCGAACTCCGAAGTAATGCAAATCATGTTTTTTATATGAAAATTTGATCGCTTGGAAATATAGATACGTTAATTAAATACTGTGGGACGCATCTCGGTCTTTGAAATAATCGACCATTTTTTGACAAAGTTTTTTATTAGCCCAGAAAAAAGTAACAGATCCATACAAATTTCTTTATGCAAAGTCACCTTTTTACAAATTATCTAGAAAATGATGGGAAAATAGTTGAATTTGTATGCCATGTATTTACATAATATAAATGAAAAGAATTCTTGCGTGAATCAAAACAGGCTGTCGTTAAGAGGCTGGTTATCGGCTGCGCGGCCTTTTTCACACAAAACTTAAATTTGGATTTGAAGCCAAAAAACTTAACCCAACAGAATTATGTTTTTTTAAATCAAAATTTATAGCAAAAATCTAGTACAAATACGACTGTTTAGTTTATTTTTGTTTTAAATCATGATATATTGGTCATTAAATAATTCAATTTTGTATGATTTTTTAGGCAACTTTGGCATTTTTTGTACAAACCGCATATATTTTTTAAAAAAATGTGTGCTGATCACACGCCGTAGAAGTGAAATCTTCAAAAAACTGAAGTATACAATAGTGGGGATGCTACGAAGCACAAAGAGTAGACCGATTATTCTACCGATATCTCATTCCCTCGCAGGCTAAATCCTACAGATATATGCGTTCGTCTCTTTTTAGTGTCGCTTTTTCGTTTCATCAAGTTTCAAATCACAACGGTGCTAAAGAAGTTTTCACTTCAAAATTATCTTGCCCTACAGAGTTAATAAAATAAAAAAATAAGTTAAAAAAATAAAACTTCATAAAAAAAGAATTTAGGTAGAAATTTTAAACGTATATTGTACATGTGTTAACAATTTAAATCGGTCGTTGGTATTTTGAATTTACGGACATTAAAATCTTTTATTTTTAATTTTTTTTTTATCATAATACAGTAAAAAAAACCTAAATTATGGTTTTTTAATAATTATTTATCAGTTTTTCACAAATAATTGCCGAAGTTTCCTGCAAAATCATAAAAAAATTCATTCTTTAATTAGCTATACTTTATAATTTAAAACACAAATAAAAGAGTTGCAAATACTTATTTTAGGTAGAGAGGATTTGATGTGGCTTTTGATTTTTTTTTTTTTAAGTATTTTGGCTTCAAATCCAAATATAAGTTTTATATAATGCGCAGCCGTTCCCCTTAAGCGGGAATTTCCACCATCACCATCTTCATAAAGACTGCGTGATTTCGCCCGATTCCGAATGTTCCACACCGCAATGCATCGCCCTGAGAATCTTATTAAATTGTTTTTAGACATGAAATAAATTTGTCATATTGTATTTTTCAAGTATTTTGTTTGAATCGAACCTACGTTGGTAATCTCAAAATAATCTTGTTATATGGAACGGCTGTTGTTCAAATAATGAAACAATGCCTTTTGTAAAGTTTTTTTTTATTACTTTGCATTTAATATTGTTTTAAAAAGAGAACTAAACAACAAACTGAACGATAGTAAGTCGTCACTTCGGTTGGAAAGGGTTCTAACTTCACTTAACCGTACTCTGAGATATGAGATTATCAAAGTTTGCAAAGATGATTTCTCACTATCTATATACCAATTTTTGATTTGGAGGTTGAAAATTGTGTAAAAAAAATTAATTGAACATATTTCATTGGAAAATATTTCAGAATATGCCTAAACCTGCAGATAGAGCATGCCAACAACTAGGGCACAATAAATCATTGCATAAGGTTCTAACTACATTTACCTAATGCAATTCTAAGCTAGGAATATTACTATTTTCCATTAAAATATGATAACCTAAAATAATATACATAATATTGAACCTCAAAATCAAAAATTGTTAAATAGATTATTAAAATTCGTCTTTGCAAACTTTGAAACCTCAGTACATGGTAAGGCGAAGTTAGAACCTCATCCGACTAAAGTGTCGAACTATATTGCGCATCGTAACTCTTAACTATCAACTGTCAGATACAAACAAAATAGAGAGTTTAAGTGATGTTACAGAACTTTGTAAAAAAATGGAGCTTAATTTTAAAATTCCTTTTTACAAGTATCTAAGGGAATACAATACCTACGGTCTTGAAAATTATTTTGGTTGCATAAATGAGCATAATAAACGGTTTTGAATTCAAAGGTCATTTTTGAAAAAAAATGTCAGTTAGAACCTTGTCCAACCGAGGTGTCGAAATTTCAATATAACATGAGGATTCGATGTTTCAATAAAAACATCTTTACTCCAATAATTATTTAAAAATCGTTATGCAGCACAACTAAAAGATACATCTACCTGCTGATTAATACGGTCTTCATTAAGTTGATTAAATGAACATTCCTTAATTATTACAGTTGCCTGTTGTTTGGATGTTATCTATTTAAGATCATGGTTGTGAATTATAATCATAATTCCATTTAATAAAAATTAATCCCTGACAAATCCGTTTCACCAACAATTCTGATTAAGAACTTTTTGATTTAATGTAATGAACTAAGTATAACAAATGAAACTTTGAACTGACATCAAAAGAAAGTTTTAACACGTAATGTTCATAAATTATAATAATGAAGAATAACATAATAATTTGGAACAATGTACATATTTTTGTTAAGGTGTTCATTATATATAATTACGTAGGTACGCAGGGTGAAGGAAAGTAGTTGACTTACTTTTTTAACCAGCGATTCCTGACATTATTTGGAAAAAATAATGTTAATGAAATGTTGGTCTGCGGTGAGCTGTACGTCTTTTTTGTTAAAAAAAATGTGATTTTTTTTTCACATTTCGTCACTTATTGTCACTTGGTTAATCAGCCGAGTCACTGATCAACCTACCCCGCCCCTAACTCTCCAATACCTATTGATTTTTTTAATGTTTTTGTTTGAAAAGCATCATCAATGTCACCGGAGACCAAAATATAATTTACATTTTTTTACTACAAATAATGCCAGGAATCACTTGTCAATGTAAGTAAAGTGTGTCCCTTAACACCCTGTATACTTGTATACATAAAATGAATTAAAATAATAATTGAGCTTTCCTATTCGCTTTTGCCAGTGTTCAGTGATTACTTCATAATTTTCAGATTTTGGGGTGTTTCAAACTCCCGTCATATTTTATGAAAAATAAATCAGCGATTTTAGAATCGTTCTTTAACTGGGTCCAATCTCAGGTCAAAAATCCAAAATATCGCAGACCGAATTTTAGATTTTTATAGGAGTTCGTCCGAATAAAATAATAGCCGAATAATAGTCCGAATAGCGAATAAAATTTAAAAAGTCATACGAATCTAAAAAGTGACAAAAAGATTGAAATAACCCGACCTAAGCCTAAGTAAGTAAGTAGAAAGTGTAATATAAACATTTTATATGGGTTATTTGTTTTTAATGGTATTGGTATTAAAGGTAATGCGCTAAAAGATAAATCTACCTGCTACGGATTTCCACAAATTTTACGAGACGCAACTTTAGGGATTAAATAAACGCCCGTTGATATTGAATCATTAAAAAAACAATATATTATAATACCTGCCGGATCGTTAATTGCATCGTAAGATGTAATCCTAGCTGGATATCAGATATAGTCTAAAAAATATCAGGTAATGACTCATAACTCGTAACAGCCATAACTAAAGTAGATATTGACCGCTTTCTTTTTAATGAATATGTATACTAAAACAACAGGGTAAATTCAGGAGACAACACACTCGTAATAACCTTAAATGTGGTGGAGAGACTGAAGTTAAGACGAATTTTCAAAAACCATTCGATGGAGCTATGAGGATGCGATAGTTGGTGTGACGTTCGTGGAGAGATTTGATTGTATTTATACGGTTTATTTTTAGACGTTGAAACTTTTCTAATGGCATTTCCAACACAATTAATTTATTGTCATGTGGGGAGAGATGCCAAATAACTATTTTTTTAATTACTTTGGGAGGCCTAGGAAGTACATCCGAAGAATAAACGTTATCGGGGGAGTGTACAGAAGAAAATCTGATGATGGCCATAGAAAGAGTATCCAAGGAAAGGTATGAACCTCAACGGCGACTCTAGTATGAAAATTTCATTAGATCCTCTTACTGCGAAAGAAAAAAGAGATCACAGATTAATTAGATCCTCTTACTGAGAGCAAAAAGCCAAAAACGTTAATATTGTTAGTGTGCCTTGTTTCGCTGCGATACAAGGCACACTACTATCGCTATGTATGGGCATAACACATACATAAGTAATCGGCATAAAAATCGCTTGGCAAATGGAGTCTAGAAATGCCCGATTTCGAGAGCAAACGTGGTTTTTATTTTGTGAATAATTTTGTAAGAAGTCACAGATAATCTTAGCCATAATATTTTATTTTGTAGCTGTTTCTTATAGGTGTTTGTATATTTATAAAAAAAAATACATATTTTTTATAAAGTAATTGATAATTTTATTTAAATTCTACTCAATGTACTCGGTAGGAAAAGCTTCAACTTAACGAAAGCATATTTTTTGGTGTTCATAATGTAAACCGATTGGTAGTAAACAAATCAAAAATAGTATTTTAGCATTAAGCTTCGCCTGAAGCTCTAACTCAACCATGCGATCTAGATCTGCCCATTCCAGGTTTACAAAAATTGTCACAGAGAAAGAATTTTCAACAAAAATACTAAAAAATCCACACTCTCTCAGCCAAACACAGCAAACTTATTTGTTTAATAAGAATCTTATTCCGACACTGCTAAAATCAATCCTTAAGCCTAAGAAAGTAGTGCCTATATAAATTAGTTGACATCCAGTAAGTAGGGGCTCCACTAAATTGTGGAATCTGATTACACCATCTTACCTTAGGATCTTCGGGCCTAATTATTTAATGACACAAATAGTACTAGCAAACGGAATTTGCAATACTTTGAAACTCGGTCGCCGAGAAATTTGAATAATGGGTATTTTACCAAATTCTTGCAGTCACTTTCGCTTTTACCCCCCGAATACTAAGCAAAAGCCTGATAATCCATACTAATATTATAAATGCGAAACTGCTCGAGTTTGTTTATGACGCTTTCACGCATTAACCAATAAAAATACTTTAAAAATTCATTCACCAATAGAAAGCTAAATTATATGCGAAGACTATAGTTTGTATATGATGGCAAGCTCAGGCGTTATGAAATTATAAATATTAATATATTATATTTGTTTTACGTTTTCTGTCGCTAACAAAAGCGAGTTTTTGCTAACGTCAGAAAAAAATCTTTTCCATGGAAACAATGTTGATATATTTGTGGGCTCTAAGCTGGTAGGTACTCAGCCCCCTGGTCAGCTACTGCTCCAGAAAATTCAAATATTAGAATATGTTTTGTTTTTTTTGGACAAGCTTCTGTTTTGGAATAAATGTCAGATAAGAGTTCCTATATTAAAAATATAATTCGTAACGATTATAAAGACTGAATAATAAATAGTGAAATTTTTTATTATATTAACAAACTTCCAAATATTTAATTAAAAATAAACATCCGAAATGTTTGTAAGCGCATAAATTCCGAACGAATGAACAAAATTGGATAATTATTTTATTCTTTGAGCTATAGCTTTATGAAATTTAGGTGGCAGGCGAGATGTTTGAAAACTGAATGTAAGGGAATGAATGTATGGAATGCGCGAGGGGGTGGGGAGGAGAGGGGATAATTGATAAGTTCAACCGCTACAGTAATTTCCCGTAATACCATGCGAGCGAAGCCGCGGGGAAAAGCTAATACCTAAATAAAATCGTCAAAATTGCGGGTTGTGTTATCCTCATTTTTCTCCTCCAAAACTGAACCTATTAAAAAAATATATTAAATGTATTAGAAAAATATATTCTACGTCTGAACATTTTGCTTTTTTTTAATACCTTGTATAGTCTATACACTTGATTGCGTTCAAACCGGACAATATTAACGATTTTTGGAGGGTGCCGCCTATAAGTAACTAATCAAAAAAAAAGCAAAACGTACCGACAGCTAGTGGTCAATTACTCAAAATTAGTCAACTAGTGTCAAAATTCAGAAGAGAAATTGGGAAATATGGAAAAAACGCCGCCCGGTTTCCTCGTAATATCAGATCTTATTTTCATCACATATATATGCCACAAGGATCTGATTTCAACTGCATTAGGTCTCTCGTCCTCTTTATTTCTAACATTGGTGAAATTTTAATAAGAAATTCAAATCGCACTTCAAAATAAAAATAGGAACTTTATCTTTTCCAGTATTGTGCGAGTTTAAATTGGTGTTCAATAAAATGAGATTCCTGCTTGCTGTTTTAGCCATAATAAATGTATTGTAAGTTGGGCTTTTGTTCTCTCGTCACGTTTGAAACTTCGCAAGTACGACGGTGAATGTATAAATAAAAATATACGAATACTCGTATATCGGGAAAACGGTGAATCTCACCTTCCAGACAACAAACAAAAAACAAAAAACAAGTTAAATCGATATTAAAAAATCTTTAGACTACTTTTAAAATCTTATAAAATATTGCCTATGCCTATTTATATTTATAGAAATTAGTAGCATTGCTCTACGACCAGAGGTATGTACATTGAAAATGTGAAAATCGTCATTTTCTCATCATCTTTGGCTGATTGTTATGGCCAACTGAAAAAAAATTGCAACAAGTTTAAAATTAACGGAAAAATACGTCGTGATCATTTCCTGTAACGATTCGTTTTTCTTGGGGAAGGAAAAGCTTTTCAGTTTTTATGGACTGCATGTCACTACTTAAAAAATAAAGTAATTTTCTATCAACTTCTCAAATATGAAAAAATTGAGAACGTTACAAACTTGAATAGAAACAAAAGCGGAGATCTATTTTTTTAACTTTACGCGTCTAAGGTGAGCTCCGGCATCATGAAATTTGTAAAATTTTTCAATCCGAATTATCTGCCTCATTTTGGGTCTGTAACTGTCAACAAAAAATACAAGTAATGGGGCGATATTATTTGAGATTTTCACGGCCAAAAGAATTATCGTGATTTATTTTTGGGGTGTTATGCCGTGTTGGACAACCTATTTCTTTAGCCGACGTTTCGGACAGCGTTACAGTGTCCATCAGGGCAGATGTGTAATCGAAGATTGTGGTGAAGTGTTTGCTTATGAACGTAGATGCGATACCGTACAAAAAATTTTAAAAAAATGTTTTTTGCGTTTAGTTTAGATGTAGCCCTCAATTGGTTTTATAAAATACGTATAACTGTTTAATAAAATTACCGGTTCCCGCGAACTATTGGGCTTAGTCCCGTAGTTTTTATTAATATTAATGGGATCAATTGTGAGCTTCAATCGCCTCCTAGTTAGGCGCACTCGATGTGATTTAGGTCTTCCCATGACTTCAGCAACAAATCCAAAGTAATGGCCGGTTCTAATTAAGTGATCGGCAATTGCCGATTTGTCAGGGTGACCGAGTTTGCGCGCTCGAAAGTGTGCTAATATTTTTTTGGAGACGGTCCGTTCTATCTGGCCTACACACACCTTGTAATATCCGAAACAGCTGGGTTTATACACTCCATCGTTCTCAAGAAGGTCTTGTATTTTTGTCGTCGTTAAAAAGAGAGTCTTGTTTCCAACCAAATTAAAAAAAGAAGTGTTCAATAAAAAAAATATTGTGTGCAGTTAGCGGTAGAAGTGAAACCTTCAGAAAACTAAAGTAGACCAGAGTGGGTAGGCTACGAAGTAACGCACAAAAAAGGATACCTTCAGGCTACTAAGCACCACACAAAAAAGAGACCGATTAGTCTTTCTCAATCTCTCACAGGCTAAATCCTATAGATGTATGCATTTGTCTCTTTTTTGTTTCATCGAGTTTCAAATCACAACGGTACTAAAAAAGGTTTCACGGTTTAAACAGTATTGCAACTCGCGTAAAGCCGGATTGCAACAAAAACAAACATAATGCAATTATTTTCTTACGTTTGTGTTTATTTTGTAGATAATTTAAACGTATTTTATAATACATCATCAAATGTATGTGGGGCAAAACTGCTGTTGGACGAAATAAAAAATAAAAACCTGCGAACTGAATTACAATGCATTCTTATTCTAGTCGTGCGACGAATTTAAATTGTATGATACTCGTACTTCTCGCGAAATTTAATAACGTGAGATGAAATTGCAGGTGAGAAATATTTCATCGAAAGAATATCTTGCCTTCACCACACATTAGGTAGGTATGCACCTTATTGTTAGACCGATGTCAAGATCATATTACAGTTTTGTCCATGAGTCACGCGAAGTGCATTAATTTCTAATGGATTGCAATTTGATACACAAAGATAAAGTCCTGTCGCTTAGCTTGTTAGTTGTTACTTACCTTTCTATTATATGGTTTTTGAGAAAGAGAGAGGTTACAACTCAAAATGCAGTTTTCAACTGTATATATTTTCTCTTCCCACTTCCCACACTAGGAGTCGAGAACTCTGAGAAGGTTGCAAGTAGGTTCAGCACAACAACTTAAAAGACGTAAAACGTTTTGTAACACTAGGTATCACGACAACTAGATAAAGTGGTATTTCAACAACACCCCTTTGAAAAGTAATTATAAGTTATCGTAAGTTTGAATTTTTTTAAGTGAAAACATTTTTAGCACCGTTTTAATTTGAAGCTCGATGAAACGGAAACGAACGACACTAAAAAGAGACAAACACATACATCTATAGGATTTAGCCTGCGAGAATGAGATAGGCTAATCAGTGTCCTCTTTGTGCGGATCAAAGGTGTTACGGATATTCGCATCCGCATCCACAAATGCGGAATATTCGCATTAATTCAGACATCTTCATCATCAGAACCTCTAACAATCCGCATCCCAAAATTTTTCATTTTGTCAAAATTTGCATTTTGTCAAAAATTTTGTATCTGTAACAACTCTGGTGTAGACACCGATATTAGTATAAGTATTAGACCGGACTAGATATTATTTTTATGTTGAGCGAGATTTGAACCCGGATTTTGAAAAACACGGGTCGTAGGAGTTGTCAAAACGACCAGATTATTTTTTTTACCACTTTCTCCGTCCAGGAGGCCCGAGAAAAATAAGTTTCTTTGAGGTCTACGCCATCTTTGGAAATGTTTTGGGGGGGTTTTCTTAAGGAAAGGAAGGAGAGGAAGTTGTTGAAGGAAAATGTATGAGGTTAGGATTCTACTCAATGAACTAGGTGTGGTTATTTTTTAGTAAAATTGTAATACAAAAACGCCATCGAATATATTTCAGTAGCTTTTTAAAATTAAAGACTTATTATGAAGGTAGGTACCTATTAACTACTGAAATATTTTCGATGCATCGAGTAAACAACAGTTCCTACCCCCAAAATTCCGATAATTTATAAAAAAGCGATTCATCTTACGGCAAATACACGTTCGTCGCACAAAGTCATTGATAATAATTTGGATAGAACTTTTATCGTGTGGAAATCATCAACCAATTTGTAAAACACCAATGAGTTGTAAGCGCAAAAAGTTGTAAACAAATCAACCAAATACCTGCGTGAATTCTAAAATTTGGATAGCGCGGTGAAGTTTAAACGCTGTCGGTCAACAAAACTTGATAAAACTGGTTTTACAGAAAACACGTTTGCACAAAAAAGTCAAAATATATTTAGAGTTAAATTGTTGATTAATTGCCAGCAAGTGCCCACTGCAAGCACAGAGCCAAAATGAGGATTTCCTGATGTAATCTCGTTATTAATACGATGTAGGATAGGAAGATATTAATATACCTTTGCACTTAAACATATTATTCGTACGTACGAGATGTCACTTGAATACGTAGAGCGCCAACCAAGTGACAGTTTTCCTAAAGTTAGATTAAAATTAATGATACGGGCCACACCGATATTGCGGGGAGTACAGTGATAATATAAACCAAAATAGCTCTGTTGGTCGTTGGCGTTCATTTGGTCCGTTTTTTTTATTCATTGTTCAACATTATTCAAATCAATGTTAATTCATGTTGACATTTTCTAATTCTAATATAATCCCAGGTTACCCACGTCACAAACGAGAGAACAGAGAAAGAATACCTAGATATAGATAAACTATCCGTGTAATTAACGCTATGTCGTACGACAAGAAATAAGCCGAGTTCAGGTAGATTCCGCCGTTTATTTATTTTCCGATTAAGGCCCCGTATCCGAGCACGAAAATAAGAAGATGGAGAGATATGTAATTACGAATGTTGGAGAGAGCGCGCTAATACTTCAAACGATAAAAGTGAAGCGAAAATTGTGAAAATGTTTAATAAAATACGACTCGTTTAGAATAGAACAAAAATCTCGTGGGGGTTGTCTAAAACAACGTTCAAAGAAACACTGAATTTTTTCATAGATATAACTTGTTAAATAATAGAGACAGGCTTGAAAATAAAAATTTTCGGAGCATACTTTGCGATTTTTTTCTATCGAGGGAATTTCATACAATTTGCGTTTCGGCGTGGGGATTGTATAGATATTATCTTCAAAAATAACATATATTTTTTTAAGACCTTAAAAACTTCCAATGTTCAAGGGAGATCTGCAAGAAATCGGTAGAAATTCGGATAGCGGCGGCTTAACCGTTTGCACTAGGAATTATTTGCTCTTTCCCGTACAATCTCTTCTGGATTATTTTTGTCAAATAATATTATAATGAAAGCAATGTGAATTTCAGCTTTCATTTCCTAGGCGGTCTTTTTTCGGGTGCAGCTATAGACGCGTATTTACAAACACAAGTACTCGTCGATATTTGGTCGATTTATGTACTGCAATGTAAACAAAAACTAAAGAAATAATGAACAAATAGAACACAGGTATGTGCGAGACATTTAACTTTACTACTTCAAATTTGACAATTGATAAATTATTATCAAAAAACACCTTAAAAAATGCATGTATACGTTTATCATGGGAAGGCATGGGAGCGGGAAAGGAGATGGAATTCACTTTTTACTCTCTTTTTTTCGTAAAATCGGTAGAAAGAGGTTGCTGCGGCTTAATAATGTCTTTTCTAGTTTATTTGTATATCTATAAGTGATATGATATCTTTTGCAGTGGATTGATATCTTTGTGATATAATCCAATGGATTGATAATGGTACCTTTTATAATGAATTCACTGTGCACGTGACATAATAATTAATATTAAAATACATAATCTAACAAACATAAAAAAACATCACATGAGTTTAAAACTTTTCATGGTGTAGTATTTAAAATATTCGCCAACACGCAGTCCTGGAGTGGCTGAAAAAACAACTATTTTTCATTAAAATCTTAATATCTTCTAGAAGTAAAATAATTATTTTTTTCGGTTCAAATGGAAGCGGATTTCTTCTTCCATAAGTCTGTGTTATCAGTACCAAATGTTGACATCCGATTTAGGTAAGCATTGCATTTGAATGAATGGTGTGTGTGTACCACTGACAGTGGTATTATGAATTATGAGTCAGGTTGGTGATGACAATGAAAACAGCATTATTTCGGCTCCCGGTTCGACGCATAGGAGTTAAGCGAAATGAGAGATAATAATTAAATGAACCGAACAATTAGCACACGTGGTAATGGAAATAGAAAGGAAAATAAATATTCGCTTTGCAAACCTCATTTAAGTGATAATTAACTCGCCCAATATCCATCTTCACACATGAAGAATGACAACAACATATTCATAATAATTAATACGAGAAGACAAAAATAAACCGAAAAAATCACGAATTTGTGAAGAAAAAACCGAACTTCATTCGAGGTTGAAAACTAGACGTTTTTCTACTCAACTCCACAAGAGGTTTTTTTGTTGGTGATCGGGAACGATAAACAAAACTGAAAATTATTTTGGGCAAAATTTGTAAAATGTACAAGTTTGATTTACGGTTTTGAAAAGTTTAAAGAGGTTGTCGACCAATCCTAATCTCAACATCCCGATATACGAAAATCACAATATACAATTTACAAAAATATGGAGAGGTTACAAATACACAACAAAAAATATATTTGATCTGTAAGCAAATAATAATATTCATACTTTATATAGAACATGTTAATTTTGTTATAATGAAGTATTATGTAAGTTCACATTGCCTCATTCATTTGGAATACCCAACACCAAACTATTTTGATCGTAGTGAAAACATTTTTAAAAAAATTACAAAACATCTGCAAAAAAGCAGCTTCAATTTAATCCCATTGCTCAAATGTAGAAAAATCACGCCACACCAGATCGAATGATTTATCCAGTATATCACATTGTAAATCTAAGTGTGCGCAAAATGGGGCGCCTAGCTATAATATCGCGTAAAATACTTTAAGAAAACTTTATGATGTCTCTTGATATACAAAAAAATAATAAAATCATACACAGAATTCATTAAAACGTCCCAAGCACACAAACACTTAACACAACAACATACATTCAAACACCATCCACACTAGCCATTAAGTAAGCAATCCATTGGTTACGAGGGGGGCAACTTTTGACTAACAAATGATATTAAAAAAAGTATTAATTTTAATTCTTAATACAAAATAATGAAATAGAAGCATTGTAATCTAACTTAAAATGTATTTAGTTTCGTTTAATTGATAAGTTTAGATATTTCTAGTTAAAACATGTAATTTTCTTTTTCTGGAATAAAAAAACTTTAAAAAACAATCTTCAACACCCTAAGAGATGTAGTAATTCCCAAATGAACCTTGAAATCATGTATAAAACAAACTGGCTGAATCTTTCTCTTAAGAGGTCTGTTCACGCGGGCGAAGATTGACTATCCAAAAAAGCATAATGATAGGTATAATTGTCGTGTGTCCTGCTCTAGTAAAGTACAGGAAAGGGGCGTACGAGAGGCGGTAGTGAAGGGGGAAATCGTAATACGTATTGTCGCACATCGCGAGCGATCATAAAAATTAAATAATTATGTAGTGAACAAAGCAGAAAATATATGTAATATTACGCTTGAATATTTGCAGGAAGCCGGTGAACGGTCCCTTTCGTTTAGTACCTTAGCATTAGCGGACGAGGGACACACATGCGGAGGTCTCTGGACATATTCTGTAGTAGTGTTAGTTTGTTTATAGTACAAACGCTGGGTGTCAACAAAATTTACAATTTTACAATAATTCTTCGGTTAGGTTTGATTGTTTCACAATATACTAAAATTTATATTCAACGATGTTGTGATATTTTTATCTTGATTGAATCATTGAAAACAATTATAATTATAACAAAAGAAAACAATATAGAATTTTACCCCGATTTGATGTTTACATGTTAGAACAGAGTTCAAAATGTGAAGTTTTGTCAAATATTAATTTGGAGGTACGATTAAACAACCCGGCCTAACATTCGCATACAAAATAAAATCGGTGACCGGACAACTTGGAATGAGACCAACTCAGAACCATCTCAGATAAGTCATTTAGAGTGATAAAATATTTATAAATATAAAATAGGTTACATTAGGTTAGGGTTATCGGCTAATTTAAAATTATTTTTTTCATAGCTTTTTGACTTTTCAAGGAGGTGTTGAGTTGAATTTATTCTCAGTTGGCATGGAACCATCTAATCGACATATTTAGGCACTTTCATGAAAACAAAAAAAAATTAATGATGACTTCCGTGGTCGAAGGGTAAGACTCTCTCTCGACTAGCGATCAGGAGGTGACAGGTACAAATCCCGGAGTGGGCAAGTAGGTAAATTATATTTGATTGATTTGTGTTTTTTCACAATTCAATCATTTAAAAATAATATATGGTATATTTGCGGCACTTTCCAGAATGTAAATAACTCTCAGTAGGACTCTGGTGTAAGACCACCATCCAGAATTGAAATGGCTTTAACTGTGTTTAGTGACTAGATCTGAATGTCCGGGTGCTTCCCCACCTTCCTTTACCCCATATCCTTCCCCTCCTCACCAATTTCAGCCTCACAACATACCAAAATTGAGGATGCCATAGTCTCACCACATTCAACAATTTGGGAGGCGGGTAAGGGTACCGCCGCCCCGGGAACCATTTGTTCGCTACGTTTGGTGACTTAGCAGGGGTGCCTGGATTCACGGGGTGAAGTTTGTCCGGGTCTTGGCGGCGGATGCGTCTATTGATATGTCAGATTTGAAAGTCAAATAATATGTGTAACTTCACATTCAATTATACTGTAAGGTTCCAAAATCGGTGTCTCGGAGGTATGTTGGTTTTCCTTGCATACGCCTGAGGGATCTTTTTGTACAGTTTTTTTTAACGTTAGCTCTACACAGATACTTGAGTCGGGCGATGTCAAGAGTCAAAATAACAGAAGAGCACGTATGAGACGATGTATGAATGTGAACGAAGCAAGGAGTGTGTGCCAAGATCGAGTTGTTTGGCGGTCCGTCCTCTCTGCCTACCCCTGCGGGGAAACGGCGTGATGGTTAGTTAGTTAGTTAGTTAGTTAGCTCTACACAGGAAGCCCTGAGGAAAAAGGGGTCTTTTTAGGAAAGGAAGGAGATGAAGTTCTGGGAAAGAGAAGGGTATTAGGGGTGGGAAGGAATCTGGGGGTCAGTGTGTCCAGGAGTGTCCCGGGCGTATGAATCAATCCCTCCCGCTGCGGTGCAAGGCGATGTTTTGAGAGAGTACCTACAGCTGAAGTCAAAGAGACTCCCTCAATCGTTCTCTCCCGATCCGAGCCTGTCATGCAGCTGGTGGGCAGACGCATCCACCGTTAATACCCGGACAAACCTCACCCCATGAATCCGGGCACCCCTGCTAAGTCACCAAACGTAGTGAACCACTTGGTAGAGGTGTTTGTTATCCAATAAATGGTTCCCGGGGCGGCGGTATCCATACCCGCCTCGCATTCAGTCTACTTCATCCTTCGTCTGCCAGTTTCCATGCCTTACTGCCATACATATCTATACCTAGTTAGGTATCCTTGTATCGTAGAAAATATTTTAAAAATAAAAGCTGAACTGCCAAAATAGTGTTTCTTACTACCTACCTACTACCTAGTAAACACAAGTATATTGGCATTATTGAATGCATTCTCCAGTTTTCGGTAAACAGATCTAAAATGATAAAACAAACAACGAACATGCACCTGCGTTGTCTGACACACACAGATACACGATTCTATTACCTCTCCCCCCGGCCCGCGCACGTTTCGCTCCCGCGTGACTAGCAAAAGAGTGAATGAGATGACATCAAAAAACCTAGGTAATTTTACGATAAATTTGCGCGTAACTAGATCCGGTTTTTGACGCAAATATAACTGTTTTCAGTGCAAACTAAAATTTTATCGTATACTTCATCATATTCCTGAGGCAGGATATGAAAGGATTTTTCAAAAATAGCATCCATTTGGTCAGAAAAAAATTCCAAAGTAGCCTCCTAAATTCATCGATAAATTGTCATCTTTTGAAGCCTATATTTTATAATTTAAAACAAAAATCGAAAATTGGATTCATATCCGTACTTTTTATATAGCTAACCTGTCATTTAAAAAAAATTGAAAACAATTAGTTTGATATTTTAGCCGTTAATCCGGAACTAAATTTTGTATGAAACAGGCCACGCATACGTTCCTCTTAACGCAAAAATTATAGAAACTTTCTACTTTCACTGTTCTTATTGTTTATTAGTTTTCGTTTACATTGTAGTACACACAGCGATCCAATATCCTATACAAATGTAAAGCTAATGGAGCTTTATTGGGTTATCATTTGTATTCATTTTACTGGGTAATTTTATTATAAATAACTAATGTACGATTCCTAAGAATAATATAAAAATAAAATAATATTTTTATTTGATGGCAGGCAATCCTGGCACGATTACGAATTTGTACTGTCTGCATTTGAAAACATTTTTCAATTTCACAAAATGACAATGAGTGACTATAACAGACCAAACTAATTTTAAAACCGATGTGCAGAAATTCGTAAAACATTGGTTAAAATATAACCGGTTTTCACTGTACTCGATATACCGCATATTAGCATTGTACCATCGACAACAATTTCTCTCTATAGGCGGAGGTAATATAATTTTGAAAGCAAACATCAACAATACATAATTAGGTGTCAAAATGTCAAAACCACGAAAAACTATTTGTTATTTTGAAAACTTTTGGCTTGACTAGAAGGAATGTATGTCTTCGCGAAAAGACCCATTGCTGCATTTGTGTAACACATAAACAAGTCGTGCCGCTGAGAACTCCGGTACAAAACGTATTTCTGTTACTAGCGTTGATTATGAAAAGAGGGAGAGATTACAACAGACCTATCAGTGACACTTCCATGAGTCAAAGCATTTTCCTTTGCCTTAAGAGGTTGCGGGCTCATTTCCCGCAGCAGCGCACCAACACGTAGCGCTATGAACAATGAACATCCAACTTTGAATTATGTACGCTCTTCAGATAGGAGCATAGTGCTCGGTTGATGTCTGATCTATTGGATTACGTCTGGTGAACTTGATTGACCAAATTGACAAAGGAATCTCGTACACAAAGGCAATACGCTCGATCAGTTCATCATTTCTATTTGTAACTTACGAAACAAACTTGATAACTGAACCAAAACTTTCAACAACCGATTTTGAGCTTCTAAACTAATATGGGTCATACTTTGATACCAGATTTCAGTTAGAGAATAACATAATGTAGGTATAAAAATTAGACAATTTTTTCATGGTAACTTTTAGCTGTCCTAATTTCGAAACAAAAACCCTACATTGGTCTTGATCTTTATTCACAATTTATGAACAAAGACCAATTCATTGAAAGGAAAGCGTATTAGATATAGGACACCCTCTAATAGTAGACCTAGGATTCATTGCCAGTATTATAAAAAACTGTTCACATTTCCAAAAATTCGTCATAGTTTGATCTGCCTCATCGGGCATTAATTTGGTTGTGGGAACTCTCAGAGCGTAACAAGTACACGGCTTAATTACTGTGGTAGGTCCTAATCGATCACATGGGAAAACAAACATTTGAAATGCTTTATTTTATGAGTGCTTGAAAAATAGTAAAAGTACAGCTGTTTTCTTTTAGATTTATTAAAATTATTAATTATTAAATTATTTAAAAAAAACCATATTCTGTCTTGCAAACGAACATGTATTTCAACTTTACTATTAACGAACTCATGTTGTGAAAATCAATAAACATGAAATTGAAGAAATCAATAAAAAATGAAAGTGATGAAATCAACAAACATGAAGATGAAAAAATCAAGATGTCCACCTCAACGGACATCTTGATTTACCTAATGATGAAATAGTGAAATATTTCATTTTACCTAATAAGGAGGACAATAGTGAAATACACACAATATAATAGGAATTGCTCCAATCGACGATACCTATTATTCCTAGTCCCACTGACTGTAAGTGGAATTCACATAAAAAATGCATTTAATGACTAAGTCGATTCGGGGGATGACCGCCCACCATCAAAAATCCCGCGAGTCTCGTGGACGGATTTACATACAGAAACCGGTATCTTTTGTTCCAGTGCTGAAATTGTGCAACAAAGGAACCATCGGCTGACCTTGAAGCGCTAAAAAGCATAACTTCACAGGTATAATTTGCTCGACACCGCGCGCCATATTGCCCCGAGTCAACGTAAGAAACTGGTACCTCCGGCAAAAACTAATTCATTATAATTATGTACACCGAGCAATAAGCCGCCCTTTGTGCATCTCGCGAGTAAACTTACATCGTGATGAATTACGTAAGTTCACATAAATATTCTTAATCCACAATGTATGCAATATTTGCGAATGTCAACGAACTCGAAAATACATATGTGGTATTTTAAATTTTCCCATAAAAACTACCAATATAAACATGTCACAGTTTGCAGTGTTTACTTTTTGATAAGGTTCACGGTGACCGCATTTACATCCAATAAACCAGATATTCCACGCTTTGCGATATTTCACAGAGATAGAACATTTCGAATACTATCGCGGTTACTTTATCCGAATGCTGAATTTTAAATGGGCGTATGGAAATCACGAGAGAACGCATTAGTTTAATGGTTTAGCGTTCGGTCTGGCGTCCACTTCACGGAAAGACTTTCTTTTCACAGAATCCATTCTTATTGTCAGTAGTACTTAACTACTTAGTATCTACTTAGTCGTTAAGAGGACCCTGCTTATTGAATTGTGCAATTATTTGAGCGGTGACGCACATTTTTAATTCCTTATAATAATTCGTTTCATGAGCTTTTCACAAGAAACTTTGGCTATCTCTCAAATCAAATCCGTCCGTCAACACAGGGGCATCTATCAAAGAGATTTTTATCTTACAAATATGAAAGAATAAAAGGATTTCCCACGGGTTAGGAGAAATAGCCTCTGCACGACCTTGGAATTCAGACTAAATTACCCCTTTAAAAATCTTTATTTAAAATAATAATAAAAAAAAAGAGTGTGCGATTCACACGCGGTAGAAGTGAAATCTACAGAAAACTATAGTACACAAGAATGGGGAGGCTACGAACAACCGCACAAATAGGAGAGCGATAGGCTACGAAGCACCGAACAAAGAGGAGACCGATTATAATATCTCATTCTCTCGCAGGCTAGATCCTATAGATGTGTGCGTTTGTCTCATTTTAGTGTCGCTATTTTTCGTTTCCTCGAGTTTTAAATCACAACGGTGCTAAACAGGTTTTCACTTCAAAAACATTGAATAGGCCTACTTGTTTTAAAAATATACCTATCTTTTAATTTAAAAAAATGCTGCATCAAAAGTCCCAGATTTGCTCAACCCAGTGTTATACTAAAGAATGCAATTACTTACTTTTTCAAGGCGATAAATTTTTTAAACAAAAACACGATATTTTAGATTTTGAAGCTCGTCATCGCTTGCTGTTTGTATTAAATTTACTTAATATTATTCATGAATGTATTGTGGCGGGGAAAGAGAAGTTAATGTTTGCGGTCAGCGACGGCGCGGCGTGTGGGTCCTGCGTAGGTAGATATTTCATCTATAAATACCTCCGTAAAGAAGTATGATAAATGGGCCAATGTTGAGTAGTGGCTTTTCACGTTTTGATATTGTCAATGTTACAACACGAGACTCACAAATAACACATTATGTATTGTGATAAGTGCTTGCATTATGGTTGCTCAAAAAACTGCACTTAAATATTAAGAGGGTATTCTTAAATATTAAGAGATACTTCATATTTCCAAAGTTTAAATATTCAAAAATATCTCCATAAAAGGATTTTTCGGAATTCGCATTATTTTAAAAGTTATAACCATTTTAATGTCGCGGTTTAGACGGAATCTAACCAAAATCTAAATAGAACAAAATTTCAAACCCTTATTTTGAGGTGGTTGACACGATATCTCAAGTTCTAGTAAACTAATTTACTTGAAAATGGGTGTGAGCCTTTTCTATACATTCCCCTATGGCGGGAACTAGAACTATAATAAAATTTCAATTTTTACTATTTTAAAAAAATTTGGAAAGTCAAAAGAACTGGTAAAAAAACGTATATTTTATTTCAAACAGCCGCCATTTTGGGAAAAAAAAATTTTTTTTCTTTAGTTTGGGCCATAGCTGCATTTGTTTGGATCAAGAATTATTTTTTTTTTGATTACTGGGAGGGTTGCAATCGTGTCAACCAGGGCGCGCCATTTTTTCGAGACCCCCCACTTCAACACCCTGTAACTTTCTGAATTTTTAATTTTTTAGTTCGACTCTTTTTTTTATGGATTCTTTAATGTTTAATAAATATTTCATAAAATAGAAGTTGGTAAAAATATTATTGTTTTTTTTTGTTGCACCTGAAAAAATACCTACAATTCATGCCTCTAGACTAGAATACCCCCTTAATATTTAGAATTCTAATTATCAAACGGACGAACAGCTCAAAAAATCACACCTCAAAAATTGGCCAGATTGTTTTCCGGTTGAAAAACGGCATGCAAGCTGTTATCACAAAAATGACGTTTTGTAGTAACGAGTTACGAATAATATTTATTTAGTCGTCACTCGTGATGCGACGTTTGACCTTGGGCGACAATATTTTCGAGAGAAAAAGAAAAAAGTAGAAGACACAAAAATCATCTCTAACGAAATTAGCAGGTAACTACAGTAAAATCGGTTTTGGCTAAAACACTGTTATTGACGATCGCGTCAATTAAAAAAATTGCAAAAAGTATAATGTCAGATATTATATTATTATTATCTATATTAGCGCCTTCCGAGTATACATTTAGGCACAATCAGGTTTTAAAAATAATTCACCAAGTTTGGTAATTAAACATAGCTTGATTGACTGCCATAATGTAGTACCATTTTATGAATACGAACCAAATTCGTTTTTAGAAAATGAATTTTATAAAATATATTATGATAAAACTATACTAACAGACAGAACGATTCGTCATAATAGACCCGATATAGTTTTACAACACAAAATTTTAAAAAAAATAACTTATATCATTGATGTCGCTATTCCGAATTCCTGTAATATTCAAAAATCTGTTTCTGAAAAAATTAGAAAATATACAGATTTAGGAAATGAGATTAAAAGAATTTGACATTCTCGGATTATAAAAATATTACCATTTGTTATTTCGGCTACTGGCATTATACCTAGTTCTCTAATTCAAAATTTAGGCTAATTAGATTTGTCAAAGAATCTTTATATAAAAATGAAAAAATCGGTCATATTAAACACATGTAGGATTACGAAAGATTTTTTAAATATTTATATTGAGGGATCAGTAGGATTTATCGGTCCAGTTAGGAGTTCTATCGAGCCGAACCCTCTGATATGAAAATATCTGGAGTCGGTGAAGTATTTTCCCATATGGTCTCTGGTAGGTTGACGTGTTGTTCTTGTATAGTTTTGTATGTATTATACTTATACAATGCAATTACATCGCGTGGATTGACAAGATGATCATTTGTGGAAAAGTGTGTGGAAGGATTAAGTTTTTCCTGTGGAGAAGACTTAACCCGGACATAAAGTCTAGAGAACAATTAAAAATTAAACAACACAAATAAATTATCACACTTAAATAACTATTCTAATAGGTATGTAAAGTTGAGTGATGAATCACCTTAATGCGGTAAAGATCGACAATTAATTTCATTAATTTATTTAAGATGTATACGAGTATACCTTCCGGTAAATCCAGTTAACCCATTAAAATCATTTTTGCACCTGTGTTCTTAAATTGTAATATTGTGTAAAAACTTCCTTCTTCTGGCGCTAACAACACTAAAAAATGGAGCACAATATACAATACGTATAAAATGTGAGGAATATAATATTCATGATGTATAAAATCCTGAAACTGCTCCGACTCGCAGCAATAACTTACCTATGTTACGTGTTTATACATAAACCTACGTATAAACACGTATTTGTTTGTTATTTGGTTTTAATGTTATAATTGATAACCCTGGCAAACCCTAATCAAGTATTCTAAACGTAAGTATATATGTTAGTTGTAAATCTGTAACTTTGTCACAGTTGTGTCATTAGGTCAGTCTAATTTTAGGTCCGCAATTATAAGCCTTAAGCTTCGATTACATTGAGTTTACAAGCTACTAGCCTGCGAATTCACTATCTGCTATTTAATTTGTTCAGTGTAAAATCTGCTAGTTAGTCCCGTTAATATGATTACACTGAGCGAGTTTACTAGCAGATCGTGAATTCGCCGGCTAGTAGCTTGTGAACTCGCTCAATGTAATCGAGGCTTTAGTCATAAGTTACTAGCTTAGTCTTAGCAGTAAGTCACCAGTTATAATTATAAATCTTAGTTGTAAGCCATTGTTATATTGAATCTTTAATATATTTATTTGTACAACACCCTTGAGGTATTTTCACGAAAACGGCGCTAAATAAATTAGCCAAATTTCATTAGTATTATTCTTTTCCCTACAAAAAAAGAGAAAATACCACAAAATGAAACACCCCAAGATTCACACCAGAATTGCACACAAGAAACCACATTGAATTGCGCGGTCGCGTCGGAACGCGTGTTCATGAGTAAATTCAAACGTTCAATAAATACCTTGGTGAGAATTTCCAAGTTTGCTTCAAAGGATAAAGCTTTGCGTACTGTGCAGCAGTACCAGGGTTACCATCCTTCCCGATATATCGGGAATGTCACCGTTATCGTGCCATCTGTTCCAAAGTACCAAAAAAACCCATAACTTCCCGATTTAAAAAAAAACTTGATTCTGAAGATATGATTTGAGATACTCGTGGTTTTTTAGGTTTTTACGCCGTGTTGGGCTACCTCCTTCTTTGGCCAACATTTTGAATTCAAAAGGTTTGCTCTATATTGGTTTCCAGCAAGTTTTTATTACAAGATTATGATATCTACACATACCGATTTATTTCGGCATGCACCTACCGGAGAAATGGCAATGATATCTGATAAAAGGTTTGCAAATCCGAGATAACATTAAGTATGGTTTAGTTTTGGATCAATAAGTTAACATTTTGATAGATGCTGAAATGAGTGGTAATACAATAGCTCATTAGCGTTTTTACGAGATAACAAAACAAACACATTATATTTATTCGGAAAAAAACCAACCCGTCAATACAAAGTTTTTTAACTTTCCATCTATTTTCGTTTATCACAGAGATATTAATGTATGCGTGTGTGTGTGTGTGTGTGTGTTTACATTGTGATTACTACAATGTAAACACACATTAATTATTATTATTATTTTTAAATTACTTTGTTTTAAAACACCTCTACCGGTTTCTCGGTTCATCGGGAAAATAATAAAACTAACATGCGCTACAAAATGGGTACTAACAGATAAACATAAATATTTAGTAGCAAATAAATTTGAGAGTTTGCCAACCATCTCATTTCCACCGACCTTACATACTTTTAATAAGGACTAGAAGGAGGTAAAAAATTTTCACCGTAATAAAGACAACAAAAAAAATTGATTATAAACACTTGTCATAACAAAACGGCTAAAAAATAATTCTAGAAAATTTATCATACGTATTTCCCTGTTCATAACTTAAAACCCCGTAATTTCCCATTCCCCTTTGTTCAACTTCCACTCTTACACCTAAATATTTATGTACATAATGTTATATCAGTATTTTGTATAAAATTCTCCTGACGAAGTAAGGGCACTTTTGAAATCGGTATGAAGTGGTTTAAAACAAATTTATCTCTTTATACTGTAAATGTACACGATATTAAAAACTTTGTAAGTGCAGCACTCACCGTTACTATTAATACATCACATTGAATTAACTTACTGTAACTAACTTGGTATAGAGACAGGAATTAGTTACGCAAATAAATTGTCTTCCTGAATTAAGGTTGTAGACAGGGGCGGACAAGTGGGGGAGGCAACAGAGACAATGAATAGGAGAATGTCTTTGAGACGAATAAATTTATTCAAACAAATTCCATAGCTCAAGCCGACGCCGACGTTTGTAATAAATACTGATTACGAAACGTAAATACTAATGTTTATCTTCAGCCGCGTATAAGTCATAGACGTAATTAAATGGGAAATGATTGTTGATAAAACATTAAATAATATTGATTAATCTGTATAAAGTCAAACGAAGATGTTAAAGCGATGAAGCAGTATTTACTCGTACGTTCTTGTTGGTCTCAAATCATCTGCTTCAGTTTGCTCTGCATTATGCATTGCAGCCAATATTGCCGGTATCAGCCATTATATGGAATCTTAAAACAACTTTGTAAAAATATACGATGCCTGACCTTCGAAGAACGCGCGGGAAACGAAATTAGGTTGGGATACAATGTACTAGGTTTTGCCAGGTTTGTCGGTGTCGACTGGTTCGAGTGGAATGGCTTTTGATGTTTGGCGTGTAAGTATGTACCTTGGACGAGACTCGAGAATAACAAAGTCGACCGATGCACATACTTTCGACGGCGATTTCAGACGGATTCGATTGAAGAATTGAGCCGGAGGTCGAAAGACTTCACATTTTTTGTGTCCGAAATCTTTGGAATCGCTATCACCATAGACGTTTTCCAAGTTTCAGGAATTTTCCCTGTTTCTAATGATTCGTTTATTACACTAAAAAAACTGTTCTTCTATTACAGGTAATGAATGCATCTTCTAAATTTGAATAGTGATCCCATATTGGCTGAGCTTCGATTTGATGTTGGTTAGTTAGTTCTTAGGAGTTTCTGACCGTACATTTTCTTAAACTCGATTTAGCAAATTTTTTCTTCAAAATTAAAAACTACGTCTTATTTTATGATAGGAATATATTTGTTAATTTTTTCTATACTTGTCACCAAATATTTATTAAATTAATTTGCCATGTTCTTTTCGTAAACCAATTCTTTTAGGAAAATGATATCTTTTTTCACGTCTTTGCTTTCATTAAGTGGCGTAAGTATTTTCCACGTGTTCGTTGGATCTCCCCTTTGGTCCTCAATTTTTTGATAAAATATTCACTTTTTAATCCTTTATAAGTTTTGAGTACTTGCTTCTAACTTTTTTTTACATTAACTCCACACAGGAGGCCCTGAGGAAAATAATTTCCCTCAGGGCCTATGTCATCTGGGATGCTGTGTGGAGGGTCTTTTTGAAGAAAGGAAGGAATGAACATTGGTCTTGAAGAGACCCGTGTTGTAGAGGGAGGAAACACAGATGCCGGCAAATCGTTCCATAGCCGAACTCCATAACTGTTTTAAATCTATTCGTATCCTTTGTAATTTTTGCTATTTTATACGTCACATTCACATCTCGTTCATATTGCGTTTTTTTTAGTTTTTTTTAGCACCATTGACTATTGATTTTCAACTGCTATGTTTTGTTCAGGTTTTATTTTATTCATTGCAACTTTCATATTGCTTACTATAGCTTCAGCTTTTTTGTTAAATTCTAGATTATTAACTTTTTTTCCAATCTTGAATCAATAATTCCTGAATCATTTTACGACTATCACATTTTGTCAGATTTCTCCCTTCTATCACTTTTCGGTATTTTTGTTCTTTTTTTATTTTTTGCCATCACTACATTAATGATGCTACGATCTGTTATTTTAGGTGTATCTAATATTTTTACATATAATTCGTGTTAATTTAATAAAACAAGATCCATGAGTATGCAATACACACAATCTATTTATTTACAAAGATATATAAGGATATCATATTATAATTGAACAGTAAAATAAACAAAAATAAATAAAATATCATAGGTAGATTGAGTCAAAAATTACACAATAAATCAGAAATTGTTTCAAGAATAAATACAACCACGTCCTAATGATAACAATTTGAATGCGCGATTAAAAGGTATGTGGGAACAGGCAGTATTGATTGCATTGGGAAATGATGTAGTACCAGGCCTGGTACCTATCATTTCAAGCAACATTTAACTAACACCTCTAACACGCAACGCTCTTGTTCCACAAGAGGATAAGTAGAATTTGACGGTAAGTAGAATAAGCGAGAATTACCTTCTTTGAGAATGGTATCGTAGATGCGGTAAGTGGTGCCGCAGTCATCGATGGGCAGAAGCTGGGAGGGCGGCGCGGCCCCCAGCGAGCGCGAGCGCCCCCGGAAGTCTTCCATGAGGTTGGCGTCTTTCTCGCCGCAACTATTGCGCCGCCAACTGCCGAGCTTCTGCCCGAAGTGTTGGATCAGCTCTTGGATGGAGTGGTGATGATGCGAGTGCTGGTGCCGCGCGCGCCTCGTCTCCGTGTCAGTCTCATCGATGCTCTTCTGCTTGAGAAGACGCTTGGCAAACGACTCCCGGTCGAAGCGGTCGTGGAGGAAGGATCCGCCGCTCAAGCGCGGGTTGCTGATTTCTCCGTAACGGTCGCACTTGGAGTAGTTGTGTTCTTGTATATCCTCCATGGGGCCCGATTCGGCGGAGTGCCAGGAGTCTCCTGACTCGGCACGGGGCAGGGACTGTCTTCGTCCCCTACGCCCTCCCGTCAGGTGATTCAGCAGACCCTCCTTCCCCCCAGAA
The DNA here is from genome assembly GCA_936435175.1 of Glyphotaelius pellucidus. Lineage (NCBI taxonomy): Eukaryota > Metazoa > Arthropoda > Insecta > Trichoptera > Limnephilidae > Glyphotaelius > Glyphotaelius pellucidus. Next base: position 25,768,590 of record OW386542.1, on the reverse strand, counting down.
GTGCGTCGATTACACATCTTTAACCCTCACAAGCCCAACACTTATTTAATCAGCCTGTTTCAACAGGCTAAATTATTCATCTACCACTTGGGTTCACTTTTTCAACACATTTTACCAAAAAATAAATACATTCGTTTGTTTCAATGAATGAAAGTGCCTTTTTTATAACACAATAGCGTTTATTATTTTGCGTTATCAAAAAAAATATTATAAATAATGGTTTCATAAGAATTTAGAGGTGTAAAGAAGAATTTAAACGAATTTGGTGGATTTAATCAAAATAGCTAACGTAACATACTGATAAATAAACGAATAAATAGCTATACTATTATGCTTGCACGTTGAGCAAATCGGAATTACAAGCACCTAAGGTGACGAACACCGTTTGATGTGAATTAAAGTTTATAAAAGTAATACAATAACCTAACGCTTCCTCTACGAAAATGCACCATTTGGCTGGTAAAAATTGTACTTGATGGAAGAGTCAACCAGCTGATTACGCGTGTCGTGATGTTATCAGTGCTAAATGTTTGCAGGGAGTAAATACAATCCCAATCGGCGTGTCTGCGCGGAGCACGAGTAGGTGCAGTGTTTGCTCGTAATTAGGTCTACCTCCATTTTAGGAACGTTGAATGGATGAGAAACTATTCTAACGACAGTTTATGATGAATAATAAAGAACCTGCTTATTAAAATCACAGAAGGCAAATGAATTAATTATTTATTACAGACATTGACTCGCGTCACTGCGAAATCACTTTTAATGAAACAACAGTTGGTGACTTTCAATTTTACGATTTTCCATAACAAATAGTTTACGTCTGTAATTTTTTGACGTGATAATGTCTTATAAATCGATGAACGCCGGCTGCACTCACGAAAAAGCATGACTCATTGTCACGTTCCGCCTGAGCCGAGCGTGCAAGCGAGAGCACGGAACAAGCGTTCGGCTTGTGATGCATCTTTCTCTCTTCCACTCCATCGTTATTTTATGAGGTTTTCACGTAAAATTATCGTCCGTAAACCGACTTTACAGACAACCAATTTTTTTTTACTTGGAATTCGGCCACTTTGGCAATCCCTTCGTGAAATTAATATCCAGACAAATTACACGAAATAGGAATTTCTTTTAAATATTTCGTAAAATCGGAAAAAGATTTTAATTATTTCTGAAAACCGTTTTGTAAAATCGGAAAAAGATTTTAATTATTTCGGAAAACCGTTTTGGAAAACCACGAAATCGGTAGAAGAAATACTTGCTACGCCGCTGGTAAGCGCCTACACCAAATATTTTTGGTCTTCCTCTTAGTCTCTGAACTTGTGTTTGTTACTCTCAAAAAGGTACGTAAAATGAACAGCTATGGAATGTCTTTTATGTTGACGAATAAACGCCGAGTGGAAACATTCTTTTCATTCCCTTCAGTGCGGTAAGTTTATAAGATAAAGGTTAATTACAAACAGTATCCTAGCACCGTAAACCTGCTCTGCAACCGGCTCTAAAATAGTTTCGTTATTATGAAATATAAAGATAATTATCACAATTATAGGCATATTGTGTAACAGACAACAAGTTAGTAAACAAATAAGAAGTCAATTAGCATAGGTCCGGCCATTAGGCCATTCCCGACCGGTGGTGTTGTAGGTATAAAGAATCCGACTTCTTAAATGGATGCATAAAACCTGACATATTTCTATGCGGTTGCTTACAACAAATTAAACGAAACATAAAATCGAGGGGTTTTATCAAAGGAAACGCTGTGTGGAAGTTCCTTATAAGGATGAGAAGACGTGAGCCTTTGGTGAGAGAAATCAAAAACGAAAGCCAGCAAATCAGTCCAAGCCCACAGCCATAATAACGAAGCATTAAACGACTGGTTCTCATCTAGAAATGTCAACAATTTTTAAACGTTGGACGCGCGTTTGACGTGTTTCCCTACTGTGTAAAGATGTCTAGAAACTCAGTGATATTGGTACATCGGAGCACCCTCCATCTAATTACTGGTAGTACTGTAGGACACACAAAGTAATCGCACTTGACGCCTTTTTTAAATATTACGTTAAGGGCGGTTAGAAAGGGAATCATTAAAACTGATTTCCAGGTTTGTCACAGAATGGTTAAATTTAATTAAATCGATGAAAATAGGGGAAGAACTATGTGATACAGATTAATTCACATTAATCAGAATCCCACTTCAATTTAACTCAATTATAGTAATTGAACCGCGGCGCGCCGATAAGAAGCTAACTAATGGCGGATTTATACCTTGTCTGACGTGTCGTGTCGTCTCGCGTCAGAACGGTATCTCTTCCATATATTTAGTATGGTGAGATTTATATTAGTGTGTCGCAATGTGTTGTGATGGCTTGTGTTGATTCGATACTAAATGTGTGAAACCGATACCTTCATGACGCGTCACGACACGACATGTCAGACGAATGTAAATCCGCCGTAAGACTATTTCTGAACGAATCTATTAATTAAACATCCCATTAAAAGACCATTAAACATCGCAAAACTGCGAATTACATCTTTCGCAGGCAAGACCTAAACGATTCGATGGTCTAAATAATTAGTACGAATAATTGAGAGTTTTGAAGTTTTATCAGTGAGTAGGATTTATTTTATTCAGTGAGTAGGATTTTTCTAAATTATAATTGTATATATATTATAACATTATATTAATAATATGAACGCAATATTATAATATATTTGTTAATTTAGTATACTTTGTATCCCAATGACGGAATCATTGGTTTCGGGACATTTCGAAATTTATTATAGTAAGTAGATAAGTAAAAAAATATATTTATTATTATTTTATTTTTAATCCTATGTGTTTACTCCATTTTAGTGTCAGCTTAGTAGGTACCCTTTATTTGCAAGAAACATTAATGTAACAATATTGTGCTCGCAATATATTAATTGGTGTTATTTTTATTATTTTATAGATTATTAACCTCAACACAGGCCTAGTGAGGTTAAAAATTAAATATAAATAATAATACCACGTTAAGAAACAATATATTTGTTAAAAAGTGTCTATGGAAATACTTTTTTAAACACCATTTTTGGAACTTAACAAAAGGTTTTAAAGGGAACTAACGAAATTAATACAAACGATCTAGATTTCTAAATTATTACAGTGGCGTTACTTTTCTTCCAATAATTCCATTTGGAACAGTATGGCATAGTAAATGGACGGTACCAAAAAACAAATTCAGATCTGCATAAAATTAAAAATGGTTCACTTATTTATTGGCTTATTTTGTTGATTTAAAAGTCTGTATTTTCGGAATTTTTAATGAAACGAAATGGAATGCCAAATATCAAAACAGCACTATCTTTCTTGATCACAAAAACAGTAAAAATGCAGAAACTAAACTTTACACCGCTCTACTGCAAAACTGAAAAAACGCACATCCGACATTGTTCTTAAGGACATAATAAAGCACGACTGAGTTATAAGCACTCTCAGTTTGCCCCTGGAATCGAAGCAATGCTTGAAAAGGCTTTAACCTTTAGCTTTCTGAATAACCCCACTCTTCTCCTCTGCACTCTTTTTAGCCTTAAAACACATCCAAATGCTTAAATATTTTTCTAACTGAAATCTCCAAAGACATCGATTTATTCCGCAAGTGAGTTTATGTTTTTACCAGCGTTAGTTATTAAGATTGTTCTGTCGCAACTGATTATAAATTTTTCATCTAAAAAAACCGTAATTATTCAGTCTGTTGATTTTTTTTTTTTCAATTTCATGATATTTTGTCTGAAAAAGCTGTCTGGAGAAAAAGAAAAAACAAAAAGGTGAAAAAACTTATCGAACGTTTGTCCCTGAAAATCGGAATAATAGTGACTGCATGTTGCAGGTGTTTGGCACTTGGTATTCAAGACCTGTCCCCTTGGTGATTGATACCTTAGTGACTTCTTCTGGTGTACAGACAAAATGCATACTTGCCGAATGTAACTGCGCCAGCGGTTTGACGGTTGTGAATGTCCTGTGGTAGTGGAGGGCATGTCCATTGTTCAGGGTGACTAAAAATTATCTTTCCTCACAATATTTTTATCTCAAGTCTTAACCCTTGTGTCGTAAAAAAATATTATAACATAAGCATTTCATATTTTATCATGGTCACCCTACCGAACATTGATTGTAGATTGTAGTGGTACTCGTATTTTGCGAACTTTCAATTACTTAGGTTAATTTGTTTGTAATTGAGTTTTAATCACTATTCATCGCTTGAAGTAATAGCTATTACAACAGCTTTGTTTTTAGAAATTTTCAAAATTACCTTAAAACACCAGTAATTTTGTTAATCGAATAATATCGAATTTTGTTAATCGAATAATATAATCGAATAAGTGCAGTCCCTCACAAGAACTCTTATAATAAATACTTTTACAGTCTGGGAAGAATCTCACAACGGAAGTAGAAATGAATATGGCTAATTGAGCATTCATTGACGGAGAAATTATTATTCCGCGTGCACATTGGGCGGCACGATTATTTAAACGTAGACGGTCTTCGCAATATTACCATGCAACCTGCGCTCACACGTTAAGTTATTTGAAGCGATTATTAAAAAAAAGTGTTTTAATTACACTATACATATCTCATACATACATATCTCCCTCTCAACTTCCGTTCGCCTCGCCCGACACTTTTCGTAACGCTCTCGTCACGCATTCACCAGCTTACTCCCCAAGTCAATGTGTAAAGAAGTTTTACTTAAAAAATTTCAGAGTGTGCATCTTTTATTTTTGGATTTCGTAGGATTCGACCCCTAGTCGGCCGAATGTCTGCAAAGATTCGTCAGGCGCTTTATATCATCTTTGCACTACACCAGGGGTCGGCAGTTTGTAAAGTGAGAGAGAAGAGCCAATTTGTCAAAGAAATAGGATAACAAATATATCAGAGTGCCGTATTATAACGCGTGGGGGGGGGGGGGGTTGCAATCGAACTGTGGTAAGAATGTTTTAGATCGATAATTACGATTTGCTTTGTGTTATCTACATTCTTAGTGTAATATCACACTTCTGCCCGTTTCAATGTTTCTACAGACAGACTCGAACATAGATTCCTTATTAAATTAAAACCAGTTTTGTGTTCGGAATGCAAAAAAAAAAAATTATCGTTTGGCGGCTTATAAGGCTGGTTGAGCAGCGGTGAAATTGCAATTGATGTCTGAAGAGCCTCAGACCCCCTAAAACAGAGCCTTACATTCTTAAATGTCACAGAAATGAAAACAATAATAACTTTTTTTAAAGTTGGCAAATGGGTATACAATTAGATAATTTAGAAATTTTAGAAATTAGGAAAAGTGTTAATAGTAAATTAAATATTATGAATTACCAAACGTTTTTTTAAAAATAGCCATCTTTGAAATTTATTTTAGTATTAATACTTATATTTATAATAATTTATTTTGTTATTTAGACTTCCCGTTTTGTTTCAAAAGATTTTTTTACTATGTAAATGTAATTTTTTTTACCCATCCTAAAATAAATTTTATATTTTATATAATTGTTTTTTTTAATGATATTTTAGGCAATTAATCGCCTATCCTTTCTAATATTTTGTCTTTGTTCTTATTTGTCTATACTTGTTTGTCTTTTGTTATTTTTTACTAACTTATTATCCTGACGAAGAAAACATAGTTTTCGAAACATGTCGATATTGTTAATTAAATAGTGGTGTACACAAAGTTATTTGTTTTCATTTATTAATAATGACGCCACAAAGTGAATTTGCAAAGTTTGAAGAAGTTTTTAAAAAATATTTGAACAATTGAAATCATGCAGCAAATATAGTGACGTTTTATCATGATTCATTTTTTAGTTATTATGCCGTGTTGCTCTTCCTTTTTCTTTAGCAAATGTTTCGAGAATTTTGTTTTTTTTTAATGTTATTACTTGTCAGCAGAGGAAACAGAAGACGGCATTTCAGGCAAATATATACAGGTTCCACCCTCTTGAGGCGTCACGCTCAGTGAAAAATGAATTGGTAAAAAAAATCAGTAAAGCGCACGCCACATCTTCAGCAAGGAAAATTCTCCGACACTCGCGTGGCTCAACTCTAATAGGTAAAGCGCAGCTAAATAATATAATCACCACTTTATACAAGGTATGCACCTACAGGAGTCAGGAGTCTACCATAAACAAGCTAATATGGTATTAACTCTAAACCAAAACAGTCTTTACGATGAATAGCAGATCATGAAAGTGTTGATGTTAGGTCAGTGTATAATTTAAAAAAAAAAACACATCTGTCATATCGCTTTAGTAATCATCAATTTAATCCCATTGCTCTTTATAAACGTTAAAAATTCACTGATGGGTTGTTCTTTTACAAAATTGTGAACTGTTTTTTGATTTATCATATATATTAGAAATGATTACATTTCGTTGCCCTGAAACCACCCTAGATCGAATGCTTTAATTAATACACCACATCATAAATCTAATTTTGCGCCAAATTCATTAATAGGATGTATTTGCAAAATATTCAACACCCTAGGAGATATAGACATTTTAACAGCACCTCGAATACATATATATAATCAAACTTGATTCTACAACTCCGTGCAAAATTTTAAAGACTCTAATTTTGACTGTTTTCACTGTCCTTACTATTTATTTGTTCTGTTGTTTATTCTTTTCTTCGTTCCGTTCATATGAGACCCTAGATCGAATGCTTTAATTAATACACCACATCATAAATCTAATTTTGCGCCAAATTCATTAATAGGATGTATTTGCAAAATATTCAACACCCTAGGAGATATAGACATTTTAACAGCACCTCGAATACATATATATAATCAAACTTGATTCTACAACTCCGTGCAAAATTTTAAAGACTCTAATTTTGACTGTTTTCACTGTCCTTACTATTTATTTGTTCTGTTGTTTATTCTTTTCTTCGTTCCGTTCATTGTTAGTATACAACATTTACCCGAAGGACTTGAAACAGCGATTTAATGAGCATATTTGGAGTAAAAAATGTACAGGTCATTTTGCTATCCGATGATATTTTTTTCGATTGAAAATATTTTTCCATCACTCGTCTTAACTGAGTAGTCAGGAGAGTGGCGCGTTTATAGCCTAGTGGGTTACTTTATAAGCGTTGCATCTCGTTCTAGCAACACAGTAACATACGAAACAGCGCGCGTATCGCTACCTGTCGACGTAAAGGGATGGGATCGGTAGCGATGTGTGAAAAAAAAAATTATTTGTAAAAAAAATTATCAACGGACAGCAAAATGATATTTATATTTTTTACTCCAAATATGCTCAGGAATCGCTGTTTAAAGTGCTGTGTACATCGACCAAATTTCGATGAGTATCTTTGTATAATTTAATTGTTTATATTGTCAGACAGATAATGGAACTTAATTAGTTTATCACGTATTGATTTTACCTAAAATTATCATATATATAAATGAAATAATTTATCCATAATCCAAGTACTCACTAAGGAAGTTCTTTGGTAATTTTGTGAAATAAACTTACCTAATATATTTATAACATATCTCTACGTATAGTATCGTATTAATGCATCTTAGTAATTAATTGTTTGATTTATAATAATTTTATAAACCATTATAATTATTAAAAAAAAAATTAAATTTTTTTTTCTTTTCATCCTTGTTACAAACTTACAAATATTGGTACCATCTTACAATAGTGGCCATTCTTAATATTTTGTTCACAGATTTTCTTAATTTTATTGTTTCATTGGAAATAAGGTTTGTTTCCTAGCTTGTAATATATTTTACTTATTATTTACCTACCATTAAACATTTTCAACGTACATTTTAAGTTAAGCTATTTGCATATATATCAAATTCAAACATATTTTTTCATTGTTGCAATACTGTAATATTTAAATATACAAGCTCACAGATTTTTTTCATGTTGTTGCTATACCTTATCGATGTTATTATGTAAAAGCCGAATGGCGTTAAAAAAAAAAAAAAATTATCAGGTATTCCCCAAGGGTCAAACCTTGGTCCTCTGTTGTTCCTTATACTTATAGATGACATTAAGGTGTGTATAAAATATTGCAAATGTCTTCTATTTGCGGATGACCTCAAACTTTTGATGGAAATAATCTGTCACCAGGACTGCTTAAAAATGCAATCTGACCTTGGTGCTATAGCAGAATGGTCAGATAAAAACAAATTAGAATTCAATATTGAAAAATGTGTAACAATGACATATACCCGCTCCCAGAAGCCCGTAGTTTTTGAGTACACCTTTAAAGGGAAAACGTTATGTCGAGTCAATAGCTTTAAAGATCTTGGTATGGTCTTTGATCCCAAACTGACATTTTCCGATCACATATCACGGCTCACTCCAGCATGCTACAAACTCCTGGGTTTTGTCATCAGAATTTGTAAGCAATTTGATGACCCAGATGCAATGATAGCCATGTTCGATGGCGTCATAAGAAGTAAGCTGGAGTATGCTAGTGGTGTGTGGACTCCGCACCAGACTAAATATATTAATATGCTGGAACAAATCCAGAAAAAAAATCCTTAGGTACGTCTATATGCGAATGCACGGAACTTATCCGAGGTTCATGCACCATATGGAGTTACTTGAGGCAACAAATAGATTTAGTTTGGAAACTAGACGTTTTGCAAATCTTGCAATTCTTAGTTTTAACATAATTCATAACTATAGTGACAGCCCATTCCTCTTGGAATGCTACGGTTTATACGTGCCTGAAAACTTCAGTCGTAGTCGTCGACACGACTTGTTCAAAATACCATACGGCAGAACAGATGTTCTAGCACAGCATAGCATAACAAGAGGAATTGTACTGTTGAACGAAATATCAAAAACACTAGATGTATACAACTCTTCTTTAGATAGCCTTAAGATTTTTTTGTATAATGATCTTCTTAGGTATTAAGATTGTCAAAATGAGAAAATTGTACGGTAATTGGATTATTTATTTGTTGTACAATTAAAAAAAAAAAAAAAAAAGCTTGGTTCCACAAAGCCGTGGGTTCTCCACGTCCATCAACTTCAATTATTGCCCCACTTCGGAGTCGTTGAAACTTGATCCTTGTCAGGTTACCATAGTAGTAGTAGCCCCGACGTGTCTGATCTATTTGTGCATCGTAGACTTGTTTCGCTAATCTCTCGTGTGGCATCCGCTCCATACAACGAATTATGCGCAACGTGACCAAGTTATCTGGAAGTATCATTTTAGTGGCGTAGCAAATAACTCCCGCACTCTAGAACAAGATGGCTTTGTTCTCGTCTCTTCTCCTAAAGACGAACGGTGGTGCGGCCTTTTTCATGTATAAAACTTAAATTTGGATTTGAGACCAAAATAGTTTTGAAAAAGCAATAATAATCCCACAACAATAATTACAATGCAACCGAATTATCTAAATAAATAGATTTTACAGTTTCATTCGACTTATAAAATACACCAAGTAAATATTCTGCCAACCAACAAAGCGAGAGAATTAGCACCGCAGGCAGAAATTTTACAAAATGAAAATTTTAATTTTAAATTTTACGGAAATTTTTCCAAATGAAAATTGCTTTAGCACCGTTGTGATTTGAAACTCAATGAAACGAAAAAGAGATACAAACATACAACTAAAGGAGTTAATCTGCGGGAGCATGGAATAATATAATCGGTCTCCTCTTTGTGCGGTGCCTTGTAGCCTATCGGTCTCTCTTTTGTGCGGTGCTTCGTAGCCTTCCCACTTTTATCTACTTTAGTTATGCGAAGGTTTCACTTCTATCGCATTGAATTGCAACCTGATTTTTTTTGTTTATTTTTTAAGTCCCGACGCTGAACCTTCAAAGGTTACCAAGGCTCCCATTGGGAATCAACGCCACCGCTTTGTCAATTTCTCTGAAACCCACACCTCTCTTTTCTAGGTTTTTGTCAAAATAAAGCAGCAATGCATGATTCCATAGAAGTGGTTCGGTGTATGTTTTATTCTTGTTTTTGTGTGTTTTATTCCTGAAACAGTCGATCACAATCGCAGGTTTCTGCCAAAAAAGGTTTACATAAGCAAGGCGAGATTTTGAAGAAGGGAATATTTTGTTTTCTGGAAGATTGGTCTTACTGAGTAAGCCCAGGAAAGAGAATTGATCGATTGTACGACAACTTTAAGTACAGAGGGATGGGCACGCCTGACCTAAATTGTTCGACTACTCAAAATATTAATTTACGAGAGAAGATTGTGACCAAGTTCGGGAACACAGAAAAGATTATTGTGCTGGAGACTTCCTCCAAGATTGAAAGCTTACGATTGTTCAAATGCGTAAGTAAATTTTATTTGATTGGTTTGTGAAATTTCACGATTATTCATTTAAAACAACGTTTAGAATATTTTCGGCAAGTTTCAGATAGATATTTTCAGTATCACCTTGGTGAAAGACCACCATTCTGAATTATAGGCAACTACTCTTTTTATTGGAAACAATCATTCTAAGAATTGGTTTGTAACCTGATAAATATGGAAAAAGAACTAGTTGAAGATAATATTAATGATTCTAAATATTTGAAATATGAGATTGGGAAATATGACGGTTTGACAGAAGGTGGCAATAGCGAAATTGGAAAACGCGCACGTCCCGGTTAGACGAGAGGTCTGGGTTCGAGTCCCAGTTGCAACCATTGTTTTTTTCTGTTTTCTGTGTCTTGTTTTCTTTCATATTTTCATTTAGATTATAAGTGTTATCTTCTTCTTCAATGACTTTTTTTTTTCATTTCGTAAAATTCGACCTTTGTTCTTCGGTCCGCTGAATTTCTGGCCGCTAAGGTTCGTCAGGCGCTTTATACCTCTAGACGTAGACTAGACGTAAAGAGGCAGGCGCGGGACCGTGGATTTATCGTTTTATATTGGAACCGAGTTCCCGTGAAATAAATAAATATTTTGTCGCTATCTTATTTTCTCGCAGGCTGAATCCAAAAGATGTATGTATTTGTCTGTTTTTAGTGTCATTTTTTCGTTTCATCAAGTTTCATATTACAACGGTTTTAAAGAAGTTTTCACTTCAAAAAGTTTACACATCATCTGACAGACTCTTTACAAATGGTTAATCTTATAAAGTAGGACGAATGTGGCGTGTAATTTATTTCAAGAGATTATTAATCAAATAATATACGATAAGTCCAAATAATGATAAGGAGGATTACATACATGTCTTTGAATACGGCCAAACAAATATAATTCATTAAGGGTCAGTTTTATAACCATCCATTCCTTACCATTTTTAACAAATATTCGGTCTACCGCACAATTGCAATAAGCGTAACGAGTAGAAGGTTATAAAACCGGTCCTTAAAGTATTAAACGATTTAATTAGAATCGCGCTTGACTAAATTACTGAAATTTAAAATAAAGGAAATTAAACGGTTCTGTATCAATAGACCAAAGAGCCCGGAGAAAAAAAATGACCATCAAAAGATTCTATAGAAACAGAATTATGTTTCAAGAATGCTATTAATAGCTCTCAAAGGAGAGAAAAAATTCAAAAGACGACCGAAAAAATGCTGAATCACTTTGAGCGCGTAATTGCTTGGGCTTGGGGATATTTTTGAAATTAATTCATATAAAATTTTGACAAATTACAACTGGTTTACAGGCGTTAAAATGAGTTATGTTTAATGAAGTCACTAGTAGCTTTGTAAAAGGTGAACAAATATTTCACTATTGTAAGAATGATCGTGTTTTGTCCGTACGGGAATACAGTTAATAATTGGTTGAAGATATTGCACGTACTCGTAGGTGCAAGCATTATCGTGATTAATTTTTGGGTTGTTACGCCATGTTGCGCTTCCTCCTATTCCAGCCAAAGTTTCGGATAGTGTCCATTATCAAGACCGATGTGTAGATTGTGATGATTGGGGTGTTTATGCAAAATAAAATGTGTAAGGTGTAATTTAAAACAAAAAAAAAATAAAGTCGTTAAAAATTATTTTTATATTCGTAATGTTCTGGGAATCAGGACATATATACGCCATATCTGTAGAAGTTATGTTGCGAGCGTCATTCCACTGGATCCGTATTTCAGTAAAACAATCAATCAACCCATAACTGCCCAAATTATTTTTTTGATTGAATTTAGGTATTTCTTTATTTTTTAGTTTATTTAGACCGTAGTGAAAAAAACTTTTGTTTTGTAAACTCCAGAGCAAGTGTAAAAAAATACTTTCGAGTGTTTTATAATATTTTAATCGTTTGAGAAATAACATCGGTATTAATGGTATTATTATTATAACATAACCTATAATGGTTTTGTGTGATACTTGCAAAATAAGGAATCACAACCCACATTTTTGGTCACTAAGTTGAACCTACTACACTAACATTAAAAGAGTTTTCGTAAATTTTAATTTCCTCCACAATAGGCGTGCTCGATGGGTTATGGGTCTTCCCAGGACTTCAAATTCAATGTAAAGGATGGTTTCAATAAAGTGCTCGACAATTTTATTACCGATTTGTAAGGCCGAATTTACACGTTGAAAGTGTTCCGAGATCCTTTCGGAGATGGTCCGTTCCGTCTGGCCTACATGTTGTTCTAACAACAGTCACGGCCTCCGTGGTCCCGAGGCAAGACTCTCGACTCACAATCCGAAGGTCGCGGGTTCGAACCCGGCGTGCGCAAATAAATTTTATTTGATTAATTTGTGTTATTTCACAATTTATTCATTTAAAAAAATAATATATAGTATATTTGCGGCACGTTCCAGAGTGGAAGATACTATCAGTATCGCCCTGGTGTAAGACCACCATTCAGAATTGAAACGTTGCTTGAAATGGCTTTAGTCGTGTTTAGTGACCAGATCTGAATAGCCAGGTACTTCCCCACCTTCCTCTTCCCTATCTCCTTCCCCTCCCCACTACCTTCAGCCTCACAACATACCCCGATTGGGGATGCCATAGTGTCACTGGCTCCAGACGGGAGCAGTTGGGACTCTTGTGCGGTATTAACTGTAAAAAAAAAAAAAAAAAGTCAATCCTGACAAATCCGTCGGAAACATATGAAGAAAAGATAAAAAAAAGTGCAGCTTTTTCGCTAGTGTTCAATTCTGCCTTTGTTTGGAGCAGATTTGGTTATTTTGAGCAGCTTTGCCTCTCTTGCGGGATAACCGCGTAGCTTTCGTAAATGGATGGTTTTTACTAAAGAAGTTCATAAAGAATTTATCCTTAAAAAATCATATTTACATTACATTAGTATTTAAATATTACACTAACGATGTATTTATTTATTTATTTCTATACATTACAGTATTTACCTTTATAATTTTATTATGTTGGGTGTAAGGTAGGTTTGTGAAGGTGAAACTGTGGATAGGTATTGTTGTATGTTTCGTGAACACCTCACTAGGAGAACCTGTGCTGAGGTGGTATATGAATGCTTTTGGTTTCAATGAATTTAAAAATGAACGCCTCAATCTTATGCACATATTACAAAAAACATTGCAGAAGGTGGAGAATTTATTATATAAGCACTTAATTAACATGGTTATGCACAACAGTTTCTATTGACAAGCTTGGTTCTTCAGAACGTCGCTCAATTATTAGTGTCTCGTGTTACTCCTTCGAACAGCAAAAACAAACATGTTTATCTTCAAAATAACTCAAACTCGAGGTGTAAAGGTTAACCACGACAAAGTCAGACCAAAAAATATTAGCGTTCCGCAAAGCGTGAATGAAACATTATAGAATTTCCAAATTCCTGACAATTTAAATTAAAATAAAATGTTTCTTCAAAATTCGCAAATTCACTTTGTGGCGTCATTATTAATTTAATGAAAGCAAATAACTTTGTGACACCAATATTTAATTAACAATATCAACATGTAATTATATATAGACCGGTTATCATGTATAAAGGTTTATTTATTTTTTTCTTTGTAATTTAATTACTTAAAATAACATAATTTATGTAACTATTTTTTTTTTTTACAATGGCACTACTCCAAAATTCAAACACGAGAAATTCTTTCTCTATTGAGTTGGGTAGCTTGTTAACAAGAAATTAATATATTGTAATTATTTTTAAGAACCATATTGTTTACCCTTAAATCTGTTATATGTATGTTTTCTAAATAAAAAAAAAATTTTAAAAAAAGTTTCGAAAACTATGTTTTCTTCGTCAGGATAATAAGTTAATAAAAATAACAAAAGACAAACAAGTATAGACAAATTAGAACATAGACAAAATATTGGAAAGGAGAGGTGATTAATTACTTAAAACATCATAAAAAACAATTATATAAAATAAAATATAAAAATTATTTTAGGATGGGTAAAAAATTACATTAACATAATAAAAAAATCTTTAAAACAAACATTTTTTACCCATCCTAAAATAATTTTTATATATAATTGTTTTTTATGATATTTTAAGTAATTAATCACCTCTCCTTTCCAATATTTTGTCTATGTTCTAATTTGTCTATACTTGTTTGTCTTTTGTTATTTTTTATTAGCTTATTATCCTGACGAAGAAAACATAGTTTTCGAAACATGTTGATATTGTTAATTAATTAGTGGTGTACACAAAGTTATTGTTTTCATTAAATTAAAATATAATAAAATGTTTTATTGAAAATTGATATCCTTGAAAAACTTTTAATTAAGCCCGTATTCGCATCTCAACTCTTGTCGGAGCAATGCACAGTTCTGAATAAGGAATAAACCAATCAATATAATCAGCGAGAAGTAACTTTCTGCAAGCATTTACAAGTCAATTTAGGAAGTGATTCCACACCGCGCAAGGTGAGTGAGCTCACCTTGCGCGGAATGACTAACGCCCACCAGAATGTCGAACAGTTGTTATTTGGCAAAAATGCGGAACACACCATGTTTTTCCACAAATCAACTTCACGCTCGACAAATTCAACAAAAACACTTTTTTTAAGAAAGAGTAAAGAGTTGTTAAAATTAGTAATAAATTTACACAAAAGATCATAAAAAAATGTTTTGGATAAAATTAAGTTCAACACAGCCAACACCCAATTTATAAAAATCAAGAGTTCAAAAGATTGGATAGTAGGTATTCGATTGTGTACAGTCAAATCGTCTTGATATTTTATTTATGTAAGGATTCAAGAATTAAAATTAGGGATGCTGTTATTAAATCTCTGTTTACGAAAGGTTAAATCATTTTTTTTATTGTATGTAAATCCTTTAGCAAAGTGCGAGCAACTCTCTTCTCTTATTGGCCAGTCTTCGTGTTTTATATTAATGTAATGACGGGTTAATGTCATTATTTTCACATCGGTGGAAAACTTCCCACGAAAAATGCTAAATGGAGAGCTTCAAATAAAATTTGAACACGAAAAATAAAATATTCTTCAGGGATGCCAAAAGCAAATGTTGATTATTATTTGAAGAAGTGTAAGATAATGTTATTATGTAATATAAACAATAAACCATTTTTATTGCTTAAACGTTAGGTGCTTGCAAGCATTGGTCAATGAAAATCCTATGTAAAAACAATCCTCTTAGCAGATGAATCAATTAACTCCACACAGGAGGCCCTGAGAAAAATAATTTCCCTCTGTGGAGGGTCTTTTTGAGGAGAGGAAGGAGTGAACATAGGTCTTGATGAGGCCCACAGCCAATTGTCCCACAGCCGAGCTGTTGAACTTAAGAAAGAGTTGTAGAACGACCCGTTCTCATGTGACTAATGTCAACCGTGTACAAATGTTGGGCGCGTGTTTGGCATGTTTCCCGACCATGCACCGGTGCCGAGGGGATTAATGACCTAGTTCCTCGGAGCATCTTCCATTGTAATACTGATAGAACAAGGACAGCATTCCCACCTGACGCCTGTGCTCTAAAGATTGCAATCCGTTTGTTAAGTTATGAGAATCTATCAAACGGACCGCCCGTTTCTGCACGAGTCAAGAGTTTTTTTTCAGAGGTTTTGGGGCTCCAGAACAGAGGTGGCTGCCAAATTCAACCGTGGGGCGCACTTGCGATTTTTACAGGGTTCGCAGTTGTGTACTATTAAGATGAGTTTTCTTAATAAGTTATTAATTAAGTTAATCTACTATTTTATTGTCGTGTTTGTAACCTAGCATAAATGTAAATATAGTCGTCATGTCGTCATTTACAGCTAAGGTTTTCGGCTCATTAACAAAGTCGATATTCTCTAATATGGGAGGCGGGTTCGGGAATTGCCGCCCCGGGAACCATTTATTGGATAACCAACACCTCTGCCATTGGTCACTCCAAGTGGGTCGCTACGTTTGGTGGCTTAAGGGGTGTCAGAGTTAATAGGGTAAGGCTTGTCCGGGTCTTGGCGACGGATACGTCTGCCCACCAACTGCATGGCAGGCTGGATCAGGAGAGCATGGTTAAGGGAGACCCTTTGACCTCTCCAGTAGGACGTTCTCGGAACATTACCTTGCACCGCAGTGGGAGGAATGGATGTAAACATAATTAATTAATACTCATAATGCCTGTCACTCCTGGATACACTGTCTCCCAGATTCCTACCCATCCCTTTTTTTTTACATTAGTTCCACGCAGGAGGCCTTGAGGAAAATAATTCCCCTCTGCGCCTATATCATCTTTGGGGATGCTGGGAGGATGGCCTTTTTAGGAAAGGAAGAAGAGGAAGTTCTGGTAAGGAAAAGATAAAAAAATTTGAACTGCCAGTCGCAGAAAATCTTCAAAGCAACACAAGTTCTATTGATAAATCTCTGGCAATAAGAATGGTTAGACTTGTAGAAGCAAATACGCAAATGGAGCTAGTAAGACCAACTGAATCACTTGAGATAAGCGTTATTAAATATTGAGAACGCATATTGAATAACTTCCTGAGTCATTGTAGTGAATGTTATGAATATACAAGAGAGTCATAGTTGGTCAATTGGGGTCAGTATCAACAAACTTAAGATAGGCTATTCGGATTACCGGTACATGGAATGATGCACGTAGCAAATTAACGTCGTGAAGACCGCGTCTGAGACTAACTCAGAACCTGAAGTCTGTCCGAGACTGCCATCTCTACCCTTGACCTACCGAATCGTTGAATACCATAATTTTTTTATTTTTTTTTTCATTTTATTATCAGCATTATTTTTTTTTTACTTCACGTAACCCTGGTTTTCGGGATTTCTCTTGGATAACCAATACAGTTGCTATGGGTTACCCCAAGCGGACCGCTAAGTTAGGTTATTTAGCATGGGTGCCCGGGTTCACTGAGTGAAGTGCCCGTGTTCATTGCGATACGACACATGCTTTTGCCCACCTACTGCATGGAGGGCCGGATCGGGAGATCGGATCACTGGTTTGAGACGGGGTGATTGAGACATTTTACCTATTCAGCTGGATTCTCTCGACCCATCGCCTTGTACCTCAGTGGGAGAGATGGATTCAAACGTCCGTCACTCCTGAATACAATAACCCTCAAAACCCCCTCATACCTTTTTCCTTTCCATAACTTCCTACCCCTCCTTTCCCAAGAAAGAACCTTTCCACAGCATCTCCAAAGATGATATAGGCCCCAAAATAAATTGTTTTCCTCAGGGCCTCCTATGTGGAGCTGATGCAAAAAAAAGAGTATCCAATTTACACGCGGTAGAAGCGAAACTTTATCAAAACAATCTCAACCAATAGGGCAAAAGTGGGGCCATTTCCGCTTCACATCTCAACCAATATGAGCCTTGAAAAATGACATCATAATCAAGGCGGCAAATGAGCACAAGTTAACGCTTTGTAGGTGTTGTTTTGCGTCATTTCCGTTTCATCCGAATTTCGAGACACATCGAGAATAAAAAAGTTTCACTTCAAAAAGGTATCTGAGCTTTTACGAACAATTGCTAATCAATACATCATAATACTATACCTAGGATTGTTTATATCTAATATTTACTGTCGCTTTTAATGCTCATTGTTGGCTTAATTATACATAATTTAATAACCACAGGTAGTTAGACATATTTACATAAATGTTTACATAATTTAATAAATGTTTTAGCCCTGACCTGAATGTTTTAAATACATGTACCAATATAAGAATGCCTGTAGGAAGGGAAAACCGATTCAGTCAAAAATAATCAAGTGAAAGAAGGAATAGGTATGCACCTTATTAACAAAACTGTATTCAGTGTTATATATGCAGTATTTTGTATAATAATATTGGACTTTGTTGGAAATTATTCAAATAATCATTTTGCAATTCTGATCAAGGTTAACAACTGAAACTCATTTATTTATTCTTAGTATCGTAGAGATCAGTAGCGCATAGTTTAATCGCCATATCGATGCATCGATTATTGTTGGAAATAATGACTAAACTATGATCTCTCACGTGATTGGCCTAGGCTCTTTAATGGGTAGAAACTTATAGACATCGTAATCTGAGTAAGGTGATCTTCCAAGTGGATGCATTATAGCAAAACCTTTTCATTTTTCACTCGCGTCACAAGACAAGCGCATACCAAAATGAATTATTATTCTCTTTCTTTATTTCTATTATAGTTCTCTAAATTTAAAACAAAAACAAAATAAAGTCAATTCAAAACGAATTATTTTTTATATTCGTAATGTTCTGGGAATCAGGATATGCGTACGCCATATCTGAAAAGATTGGTCATAAACCGAGTACTGAAAGCGGAATAAGTGATTGATATATTATTATTTCCATGCCATCTGCAACTAAAACTATTTTATTGTAATGCAATATTTTCACTTAAATTTATCTTATTACTACCATTCATATGATGTTTACTTCTTCAAGTTCATCTTTTTTATTTAAAAACTGTGTCTCTGCATTATAAACTTTTCATGTAAAAACCCATCACGGCGTTGAAAATTAATAAATAAATAATATAATTCACAGAGTAGTACATACAGGAAATAGCAATAGTGATAAAAGATTGGATTTAATTAATAATATCACTAAACGAACTTTAAGTAAATAAGTAAAAAAAAAACATTCTATGTAACTACACAACATCTTGTTACCGTATTAGGTGTGTAGGTATGTATCGGTACCTGCGTCAGGACAAAAAAAAATCCATCGGTTAAAGTCCCACTGTCTACTTAGCAATTGGGTTCAATATTCAGTATTTACTAGATAGTCATAATTGTGAAATAGAGGTAGTTTTGTATAAATTTACAAAAATTACATGTATTTTACATTCGTAATAACAATTAAAATACAGGTAATTTTGTATTTAAAATTACGTGCATTTCACAACCATGACAATCTAGTAAAAACTGAATATTGAACCCAAAGAGACAAACCTTGAGCGCCACACTGAAAGAAGCCACTGAACAATGGTAAACCATGAACTTACAAGGAAAACCTCTTTCACAGAGATTGGCAAATAAACTGTCCTACTTGCCGCGATAGAGAGGAGAGCAGCAATTGTAGTATGATAATTTGTGAGTGGCAAGAGTTATGAGGCAGTAAGGTATACTTTTTTAATATGCATCAAACTCATAATTAATAAGAGTCGTTGGAAGAGCATTAAATCAAGATTAAGAATTATTTAGCAAGTATTCAGAGGGGTTAATCAATCTTACTAGACGGTGGTCTTAACGACCACCACAACACGGTCGAAAAATCCTCAAATTATGTAATTACTAAGTAAAATGAATACGAATAAAGAAAAATGAAAAAAGAAGAAGCATCTCCTGGTGTAGGCTGATACGTTCGGTTACATTAAATTAAATTATGAACGCAGAACAGAATATATTCTACTTAAATATATGTGAGATATACGCATTTTCTGCATTGAACAATCTTGAAGAGTCTTAAGCCTCAGGGACGAATTGTTTATTAGGTTTCATTCCACTTTACATATAAATCTATTTTTCTTCTTAAAACGAAAAGATTTTCTCCAAACCAATCGGATTAGTATACATATTTCAATAGAAGATGATATTATCAATTTGTATTTATTTAAATAATGTCATTGACTATTTAATTCAGAGCAGAATGACTAAGATATTCTAACCAAGTAAACATGGAGTCCTCTGTTAGTTCTGACTTGAATTCTAATTTTCCAATCAAGATTGAGATTTTTTTGTACAAATACATATTTTACCGGTGTGTAACGGGTTGATAAAAAGAAATAAAAGACTATTCTTGTCGAAAAACAAACCAAAGACGAAGATAATGATAATGATTATTAATCGATACTAAACACTTTCATAGCGAAATTAGCGCCGGACCTAGAAAGTGGGATATGAAAAGAAGAAGTAACTATAGAAACAACAGGAATGACGAAGAGTGTCAAGTCCATGTCCGAGAGGAACAAGGGAAAAACAAGTCCTCATTTTTTTTCTATGCAATAGCAATACAAAAG
This sequence comes from Glyphotaelius pellucidus, assembly GCA_936435175.1. Lineage (NCBI taxonomy): Eukaryota > Metazoa > Arthropoda > Insecta > Trichoptera > Limnephilidae > Glyphotaelius > Glyphotaelius pellucidus. The sequence continues at coordinate 25,748,273 of OW386542.1, read as the reverse complement.
AAAGATGCCTGCAAATGCAAAGTTATTCATATTACATATCTGCTGATGATTCAGGGGTCAACGCAGAAAAGCATCAATTCAACGGCTAGAAGTCGAGAACAGACACTAAACTAAAAATTATTACTACGGAAACTCAGCCTGAAGAGGTGAAGAGGAACGCGGGGAAAGATGACTAGCCTAATACCGCATCAGGCAATTCAAACAGGACCGCAACTCGAGCTGCAGGATGCCAAGAGAAATGGTGGAGCCTCATCATTACTCATTACTACGATTGGATCACGACTATTAACATGATGATCATATCGAGGCAACATAATAATTACACAACATTGTTTATCAAAATAGTAATGTAGACAAACGTTATTATCATACGAATAAGTAAGTCGTTCTATTGGTGCATATCTTCAAAACAATACATATTATATAATGTATTCTCATATTCAATAACTAATGTGAAATAGTAAGTTGATAGATATATTGACACTTTGGAACCGAGATGATAAATGGCTATGAATAAAAAGTACTATCGTGCGTATAGGTTAGGTAGTATGTACCAAAATGGTAAAGCAAGTAAATATTATCTTCCAACGAGTAAGTAATTACACACATATCTACAAAATAATATGTAAATAATGTATTCTGATATTCAACAGCTTATGTGAATTAGTAGGTTGATAGATACGTTGGCACTTTGGAACCGAGATGATAAATGGCTATGTACTCCTATTGCGTGTAGGTATGTAGGTACTTGCTAACAATGTGGTTGTCAGTTAATGTTTCGTAAGCACATTATTATTTGGAAATGTGTACAGTAGCTATGTAAATATTACGTTACGTACCTACGCTCAGATGACACAAACAAACAAAGCAAAAAAAAACCATCGATGTCGTCGGTAAATTGTTGATGTGACTATTAGGATGGTTTGCGCAGAACGAAATAAACAGTACACATTACACAAGCTCCTAAAAATTTCATTTGTGAAGTAAAATTAATGTTCCCACCTCCTCTTTACCATATCCGATATAGTGATGGTTTGCCGTCTGGAAAAACTCTTTTTTTTTTTTAAAAAGAAAAACAAACATTCCCGGGTTACAAATAACCCAACAATGTTTGAAAATCTCCTACTACCACTACAGAACCGAAAATATTGCTTGTGTTGTGATGGAGGACTTAGCCAGCCGAGGAATCGAACACGGGACGCCCAGGTGGGACCCAAACGCGATGCCCACTCAATCACTGACCGGTCGATTCTTTGATTCTTATTTATTTAAGTAAGAATCAAAGGTGGCCCGACAGTTGAATCCCCGACAATTGGTCCACCGAAATTATAATAATTATTATAAAAATAATTTTTTTATGTGAATTATTTAACAATTTCAAACCTAAAATCGACTTCAGAAACACATGAGAGTGGGTAAAATAATAAAAGTATGGATATCAAACTAATTTATTTACAGCGTTGATTTTGTTTACTTATACTGTATCCAGACAAGTAGTTTTTCCTTGATGCGTTTGAATGAAAATATGTTTTAAACTTTTGTTATTCGGCGGTACATCCTCTCCGCACATCCTTTCGGTGATACAGTTATATTTTATGTAAGTATACTGTATTTTCGCTAAACCGACTGCATATTGTATATCAATCAGTGTGCCACTGGTACTCAGCCCCCTACCTACTGGTCGGCTATTGCTCCACAAAATTCAAATATTAGAATATGTTTTGTTTTTTTTGGACAAGCTTATGTTTTGGAATAAATGTCAGATAAGAGTTCCTACATTAAAAATATAATACGTAACGATTATAAAGACTGAATAATAAATAGTGTAATTTTTTTTATTATATTTACAAACTTCCAAATATTTAAATAAAAATAAACATCCGAAAAGTTTGTAAGCTCATAAATTCCGAACGAATGAACAAAATTGGATAATCCTTTTTTTCTTTGAGCTATAAGCATTATGAAATTTAGGTGGCAGGCGAGATGTTTGAAAACTGAAAGCAAGGGAATGAATGTATGGAATGCGGGAGGGGGTGGGGGTGGGGGGAGGGGGGTTAATTGATAAGTGCAAGCGCTACAGTAATTTCCCGTAATACCGTGCGAGCAAAGCCCCGGGAAAAACTAGTCTAACATATAAAGCAGCGCAGCCCCGTCAAAATCAAGGAATTTTATAATTGAAGAATTACGAAGCTGAAAGTTTGCAGAGCGCATCAGAACGAGTATGAAAAATATTCACGAAAGCCGACTAATTTACAATTAGATAGTTCCAGTGTTGAAAATTACACTTAAATTCAAAACAAATCCGAGTTCATTGCACACTTACAGATAGGTATAATCATGTGTCCCGAGTGCTTGGAGCAAGCATAATTACGGCATCCCCAAATATGATACATTGTGAGACTGAAAGGTAAGTAAGGAGAAAAGGAAGGTTGGAAAGAATCTGGCAGGACTGGTCCCAAAACAATACCATCTCGGAATAAATGGAAAGCTGCGTGAAGTCAATAGATTAAGAATTTTTTTTTTTGGACTTAGATCGGGGTACACGCCAGTAAGGCCACATTTTTCTTTTCTTTTTTTTTGTTTAGATAAACTAATAAATAAAGAAATTGCAACGGCTTATGAGCAAATTCATAAAGAGTGAGATATCCGATCTGAGAAATCGAATCACGAGCGATTAGAAACACGTTCTGGTGACGCGAGAGCGTGCTCTTGGAGTAGGAAACAGGTTTGATATTATATGGTTCTGCTTCCCATCTACCGCCCTAAAGCAGAATACACTCAACCGGCGTAAACCATGTCTCGATGCCTGATACGATCTGTAAATCATCTTTCACCGCTTCGTTGTTTCGGTTCCTTCGCGGTGGTGCATTCCGTTAGAAATCAAGAAGGTATCGATCTATGATAATTACATTCGACTTTGTTCTGTCAGGTTTTCAAACGTCAACTCATTCACGTCTCTATAACGAGCATTTACAAGAAACTGTTACACGCTTAATAGACTTTGATCTTATTGCTGAGGGCGGTTTTTTTAGCTTCTTTCACGAGAAGGGCAAGGACAACGGATCTATCAGCGGTACAACCACATTGTGTATATATGTATATTTAAGGTATAGGTGCGACGTATTTAATATTGGTGTACCGCTGAAAGATCCGTCGTCACTTATCCTTCTTGTGAAAGAAGCTAAAAAAAATGCGCTCAGCAGCAGGATCAAAGTCTATTAAGCGTGTAATAGTTTCTTGTAAATGCTCAGTATAGAGACACGAATGGGTTGACGTTTGAAAATCTGACAGGACAAAGTCGAATCTTACGATCATTGATCGATACCTTCTTCATACCTATATACTCCTCCTTTCAGCGATGTTCTAGCGAAACCAAACATCACTGAGAAACCAAATTTTGTTATATTGATTACTTTACAGTTTGGGAGGCGGATACGGGTACCGCCGCCCCGGGGACCATTTTTTGGATAACCAACACACCTGCTTTTGGTTCGCTAAGTTTGATGACTTAGCAGGGGTGCCCGGGTTCGTGGGGTGAGGTTTGTCTAGGTCTTGGCGGCCAATGCGTTTGTACAATGCATGGCAGGCCTGATCGAGAGATAGGTTGAGGGGGACCTAACCTAGGTCTCTCCAGCTGGTCCCTCTCGGCCCATCATATATCCGTCACTCTTAGGCACATTGTCCCAGATTCCTCATACTCTCAGACCCCTCACACCCTTTTCCTTTCCAGAACTTCCTCTCCTTTCTTTCCCTAAAAATACCCTCACAGCATCCTCAAAGATGACACAGGCCTAAGGGAAATTATTTTCCTCAGGACGTCCTTTGTGGATGTATTATTATGGATGTAAAAAAAAGTGTCTTATTACTAATTACAGTCTTTAATCATCTCCCGCCTCGCCCCACAATCTACAGCCTCACAACACACCCAAATTGGGGGTGCGTATTATCACTGGCTCCAGATAGTTGAGAGCAATTGAACAATTGGTACTTACAAAATAAAAATGTACCTGGGTTGTTCTTCTTTTCACCCTACATAACTTTTACCACTCTGTCACATTTCCACCACTCCACAAATTTTGTTTTTACTACAAATGAATCTCTCTGGATCTCAGAGAGGAAATTGTAGCAAGGGGGGAAGGAGGCTTAAAATGTCTATTAGGAGTGACAAACACGAGCTGCGTGTATACCTATTTCGAATGAAAACCCACGTGACAGAAGTGTCGTACGACATAAAAATTGTGGGAGACAAGTTTTTGAGATTTTTTAAAAATATTTTATTAAACGTCATTAAAAATAATAATCGTTTTTACTTAATAGGTATTATACCTTTTGGAGTATAAAAATAGTTTTATATTTTATGTCGTCATAATTTTTTTGTGACATATGTAGAATATGCAAGTCGAGGTGGCAGAAGACAGCTGTGATTTGTATGAAATACACCTCTATCACGAGGAGTTACACCTCTGACACGTAATTTTTACTACAAAAATATAAGCACTTTTTTTTTAAAACGCGCAAATAAACACGCATTTTTTTAAACGCCTTTTTCGTTACGTCTTTGGTACAGTAGATTTTAAAGTAATTATAAAATAATAATATTGGTAATTCTATTGAATTTTTCTCCACTATCCGGTGGAGACAACTTTATGTAGGTTAAAAAGAAGAACGACCCACCTAACGATTAAAATGGTACTTTTTTCCACTTTCTTCCAATTTTTTTTTTGCCGAAATAGAATAATCATTTGAAACATGTCGGTCGTCCAGTTGGTTAGTCAAAGATCTCCAAATCCAATGTTTTAGGATAATGATGAATGCAATATTCCAATGCTCACCATAAACCAAATAATATTTACACCTCTCTGTATTTTACATATTAAATATGTTATAAAAAATCACTGGGAAGCATAACGGATAGAAACATTAGTTTTAAATTTTGAAATTTGCTACTAGTGACCCAGAAAACATTTTTTTTTGTGAATTTCTCTACAAGATTTTGTGCATTTTAATGGTTTTGGTGGTGTTTTGAGTAATCTACCAGATAAGAGTATTGTACCAGATAAATGTTTTACATAAAACTGCTTACTCAATTCAAATTTCGATTTTTTATAGATGTCTGACTAATCAACGACGCCGACGATCGATGTATGCAAGCAATGCGCCCGTGCGACTTCTGCGTTCACATCAACATTTGCTGCGATACCCAAAACGACGCACAGGTCGAATACAAATTAAATTCTTGTAAAGAAAACCCAGAGTCGGTATTTCATTTTTCTGAATTTAATCTCCTCAAATAATAAAATGTCAATATTAGTGTAGCAGCCAATCTCTGTTGTGTTTCACTTCATTTAAGTACCGGTTTTTCTTCCAAAAGCAAACAGTCAAATAACTCGAACTGTCTGGAAAAATACCTGTGTGCTTGAAAATGTCGCTTTTTATCTAAATCACCGCGTTCTTTACGAAACCCGGGCAATTCTCTTTTCTTCCTCCCGTTATAATAACAAAGGTCTCTTCAAATAAAACCGACGAAGACCAACCCCTGAAATGTTTTGTAGATATGAAAACATTATTTACAAAATTTTCCAATCCCACCTACTTATATTCAAATTGTTGTATAAGGTGTTCGGTTTAACTCCACGTTATACAAACTTATTTATATCATCAGCATCATCAAAATGAAAGAGTTTAAGACCTCATATTGCGCGTTTCTAGCGATTTGTAACATATTTCTCTTGTACACTTTTAAAGTTAACAACGTTAAAGTTCCTAAAAAAATGTTTTTTATTTCGAAGAATATATCCGTACATTTGTAGAGCCGAAACTGCAATTATATGAAATTTCCTCGATAGAAAAAAACGCGAAGTGAGCTCCGAAAATTATTAAAAACATATTTTGTTATATTATAACCTGCTGTAACGGTGATAAAATTCACAGTATATCTTTAAATGAAACTTAAGCATTTGTGGAGAGATTTTGCTCTATTTTAAACGAATCGTGTTTTGTTTTTTTACCATTTTCGCATAATTATAATCGTTTTTAATATTAGAGCGCTCCCTCTTACATTCGTATTTACAAGTTATTTAGTGGTAGTAATTATGAGTAATCTGAATATTGTACCGGTTAGAGGGTACACTTTTACATATAACTGCATACTCAACTCAAATTTCGACTTTCCGAAAATGTCCGACTAATCAATTAAACGATCGATTTATTAGTTTCAATGTCTATCAACAGATGTCGTTGATAAATTATATATTATGTAGTTTTAAGGAGTCTGAACAGAGGTCAGTAGTTGTACAATAGGAGATTACTGTTGCCCGTTCGGGCCTAATAACCGAACGGTTACGAAGTTAGCCGATCATCCGATCTAAAGGTGGGCACCTTCAGTGAGCATTTCTCTTGTTTCAGATTATTACAGCGCTTTAGAACGGATAGATAGAATTAGAAGTTCAGTTAAATATATTTTTTTCATTTTTCTTTATTCATTGCTCTGATGGTTACATAATTGGGGAATTTTTCAACCACCATGTTAGGCACGTGCCCATGGAATGATGGTTGATTAAATAAGGTAATAATAAACAAGACTCGTAGACGAATGAGAACCGAAGTAATTATTGAACATACCGATCATCAAAGTTGTATTGTATGTGAGAGGAAACGACATTACACTACGCGAATGTAATGTAAATCACAGTTACGGATACCCAATAGCCCACCCACATAATATATTATCATGATGGAGGCAGCGGATGGATTCCTTTAACAAAATGTACCGTAAAAATGTTATCAAGCAGTGGCCAGACTGAGGATGATCAAATGCATAATATCATTAAAGAATCAACTTTCCTTCAAAGCTAATTTCAAAAAGAATGCCCACAATAAGACTGAAGAAGTTTTCTTAAGAATTTGGAATGTTTCCATGTTTACCTGAAATTCAATCTAAGTTCATGTTACAAAAGTTGCAAATTAATTGTATCGCGTCAAACAAAATATGTTGGCTGTATTTTTTTATCGGCCGTAATTAAATTAAATAGAAAAGTCGTTGAACTTATCAGACGGTTAAAATCAAAGCAGATTTTATTCAATCAAGGCATATCCAGTGGTTTCTTGTTGAAACTCTCCATAAACATGTTCTGTTGAGCGACGCCACTTGGGAGCAGTTAAAACAAACAAAACTTCTCGGAAAATAACATAAACAAAACCTTTTTTCAGGAAAACAACATGAGGCTGATCGGAGACACTGATCAAACTAAATACGTTTTATCTGGAGTTGTTGGAGAAGATAAAATGAACCTGCTGCTTCCTATAGTGTTCTAATATAAATTTCGTGTCTAATTTTGCCGATTCTCGGCAGTTTCCTCCCATCCAAAATTCCAAAGCCGGCAGTTCTTTGTAGGTTGTCAGCCCATTTCATGTGTGGACGACGTTCATATACATTTCCCAACCATTCGATGAGATTGATCATTTTCATTGGTAATTTGTTAGAAAATTAGATTTGCTAATAGATTTTGACGGTTTTGTCGGTACCTTTGACGAATTCAAAATTTAATATTATCATCAGTCATCATTATTACCGTAATAAAGTCATAATAACTTCAAATACAAATACGTGGAAATTTAAGTATTATAAAAGAAATTTTGGAAAAAGTATTTGATATTTTGTAGATTTTTAAGCACCATTGAAGCAGATAATATTTAACAAAGATGGTACCACAAAAATGTGTTAATTATTAATTGCTATTTTCTGATTAGATACATAAATAAATGGAGTTCTTTATTGTTGACCATTGAAGATAAAAGTGGAATATCATCACTGTGAGTTTATTTTCATGAAAATACAACACAATATGCATTACATAAGATCGGCGCATAAATAACTTTTATGAGTTTTACTAGGGGTGTTTGAGCCAGTAAGTACGTGGCTGCGAGACACTTCGTCAAAAATGTCCAGCATATTAGAAGCGGGATAGAAAAACCTTCCTGGAAGAGCGTGGAGCCTTTTGACGAAGAAAGGGCGGAAGAGGGCTACGTGACGTCTGGCACTGACGGGGGCGCGGCTCACATGCAGCCCACCTCGGGACGTTCCCGATACCCCACAGTGTATCCTTTTTAGGTCAGCGAACGAACTAAATGTTGGGCTGGTATTTCAGTTGTTTTTTTAAGCTCAGCTTAGGAGACAATTAACACATTCCTCAAGTTGCTATCGGGTAGATATCCTAACAACCCGATACGAATCATAACATTTCTGAATATACTGGAATATCGCTACTTTGGAACACTGTAAATTTAGGAAGGAAAACACCCCACACAAAATATGCATTTGCCAATTGCCGCTGACCTGCGGTTAGCGACCTAAGATTATCAAATCGTGCCATTTTTAAATCATTAACATTTAATGGAGCCCTGTTATGCCCCAAATCTCGCTCCGTTTAAACTGTTGAACAAAGTGTGATCAGCTGACATGCACAACATAATATTATGTTATGCCTGATTTGATCAACAGCTAAAACAGACCGCGAATTAGCGTTATAGGGATGATTTATTTATTTTTACATTCCAAATGACGGAGACCGTCGATTTGATAGCAACAAATATGATGAAAGTTTGAAACAATCCAATTGTGTTTGATTTAAATAGATCCCCCGAGAGTTACATATTGGACTCAATAGTGGATACAATTTCAAAGCTCTTCGAGTTTCATTCCGAATATTCAGAAGATACCAATGTTTCCGCGAGATCACGGCGACCTTTAGGAGGTCGATGGCTAAAACAAACAAAAAGGAACCCGGGTGCTTTAACCTGAATTGTGAGTTTGACCCGTTTGAAAATATTGAAAAATTTTAATTTAAGAGGTTTTCGTTTCCTGAATCTCTGGTTACGTATACTTTTAATATTTAATTCGTAGAGCACAATTTAGTCATATTCCGCTTAGCTTTTACTTTAAAAGTTTAATCTTTACTTTTTTTCCCTTAGTAAAAACAACGAAAGTGTTAACAATGTTAACAGAAAACTACAGTAAATCACGATATCTGTGAAAAGCAACAAAAAAAACGAAAATTAGATATACCTACTAGGTAACTACTTGAAATATTTGCACGAATAATTAATCTATTTTTTATTGTTAAATTATACTTTTCTCCAAAGTTTTGTTTACATGTTTTTTTTCATTTTCAAGCGTTCTATTTCGTCACTTTAACGATTTATTTTTAAGTTTCCACCAATACAAGATTATTAGAATTCGAGATGTTTTTTTTTAAGTGCGGAAATTCTGGGACTAGCTACGATCATATGTAATAATAATAATAATAAAAACGTAGTATTTATATAGCGCAGTTTTGTGTAATTTCACTTCAAGTGCGCTTAGCTATAATAAACTTAGGAGTAATCCTATTATAGTGTTCCTTACGAGTCCTTACAAAATTTATCAAAAACTATGAAACAAAGAATATACAGTATTACTCCTCATTGACCAGAATATTAATGGAGGGAAATAGTGGGGATTCCTACGTCTTCCATTTATCACTTAAAAATGCAAAGGTTTTTACTGGGGCGGTTGAGTAATATACAAAATAATTTTAAAATCCTTTACATGTCATATAATTGTTTTTTTTTTAAATTTTATTATATATTTTTATGCCCGAAATATTAAACTTGATTTGTTTTTTTATGTTAAACTTTATATTTTCCAAGATTTAGATCCAAGATTAGAAAGATAGGTAGTTGAATTTAGCTAAGTAAGTAGCATTGAGTTAAGACAAGATTTTGTTAAATTGTTTGTCAGATTTGTCAGATTGATTGTAAAGCGTTCTCGCGTATTACATTTTTTTGCAAAAATGGCGAAATACAAATATTATTATTGATTTAATTTGCTCCGTGATTTCTGGTAATAGTTTCCCTTTTCACAAACTGTACAAGAAGGCGTCTGAATTATTTGAAACGTACAAAACGGACAAAAGATTTATATGTCTTCGAGTCTGGTTAGTAGGAAGTGAGTGAGGTCTGGTGTCGAAATTACGCTCGCATTCCCACCCTCCAAGGAAGCATTGGGTTGACAAGGGCTAAGGGCTGAGGGGGTGGGGTAGGTAGGGCTTTAGGCCAGGGGAACGCATGCGCGCAGGCCCTTGCAAACCCTACGCAATACTACACACCCACACCGCTAAAGGAAAGGGAATATTCACACAGAACACCACAACACCGTCAACTAGGCAGCTATATTTATATCGACACTCCTCGTTTTCGTTATCGCCCGCATATTCGGCATTTGGACCGTTCTACAACTCGCGCTCTCTGCTGTAGTGTGTATTTTGTATTTACTGGATTTAAACATTGTTCTAACAATGAACACGCTGGCTGGGCAGAGAGAACGGTTCGATAACCCACAGCGAGGGCATGGGACTTAATCATCGTAGATGATGAATGTGAAACATTATTTTGTATTCGTTTCGTTTCACTTTCACTTATATAATACGAGGTATCCAATGGAACTAGCTACATAGTAATCCCTAGTTGAGTCGACATCATTTGTACATATTGTATTTGTAAAATGTATGAATGAAAAGGGATTATAAATGATAATTTATGAATGAAAAGGTTAAGGCAATTTGCATGGTTTATGAGAAAAATAGGTATTGTAAATTAAAATAACAAGCCTTATCTTTAAAACAACTACGAAATTTTTGTCATGCGTAGTAAAACCAACTAAACGCATTTAAAAAACACTTTTGAATACTGATTTTTGAGTTGAACAATTCATCAATAATAATCAGTCAAATAAGCGTGATTACATTCATATAGAAACAAGAAATGAGCATTCACCTCACATTAATGGATACCATTTCCAGTTAGATTAGACCGACACTCACGTAATACAAAGTAAACACTGCTTTGTATGACTGTCAAGTCACAGGGAATAACGTTGTAATACTTCAAATCACAAGGAACAACTTTGTAATACCGTAAAATCACCAGCAATAACTTTGTAATACCGTAAAATCACTAGCAATAACTTTGTAATACCGCAGAATCACGCGGAATTACTTTGTTTTGAACCACACAACACACAAAAAGCAGTGTTTTTACGTGATTTTGTGTTTCAGAAAACAAAAAACACGCAATGGTAATCGATGCTCACTTTTGCACACATCCGCGCCGGGGTAAACAAAAACACGTGTCTTTACGATTATTTAATATTAGTGACGAACCCACAACAGAGTGAGTTGGAACGGATCAATCGGCAGGTGGCCCGAAGCGGAGCGGGGTTCCGTGCGGACGGGCCAACGGGCGACTCGACAATGGCGCAAAAGAAGAGCCGCCAACGCCGGGCACGCTGAACCGGCTAAACACTGAACACTAGGCACTAGGCGCTCGGCGGCAGTGACTGGGGCGCTACACGCTATCGTACGCTATCGTACGCTCTCTTCTCTACTACTACCTACCTACTGTCTACTGTATAGCTCTGCTGTATCTCTCAAATCCCAAAAGACCGACCAAAACGACAACATAGCAACAGTTAAAGGTTTTTTAAACATTTTATTGAGTTCGATGGGCACAGATGCGCTATTCTCAAAGTCTAAGCGGGAAGACAAAAATCAGAATTGCATTAAGGGGGGGGGGGGGCGTAGGGTTTGAAAGACTAAAAAAAAACATGTTTTCATGATTTTTTTTTTTGAGATATGAATAATGTAGGTTTATTTATTTTATATACACGTTATAATAATCTGGAGTACCTTCAAAAATTTTTTTTATAAAAAATATCAATAAATAAGTCCGTGAGAGCGAATCTCCCGAGGAACCCCGAAAATGCGGTGAACAACTCGTTAACGAATAATTTTAAACAAAAAAATCAAAATGTTTTGAAAATGTGATGTGTTTTTCTAAGTAGTGACGAAGCGTTTTTTTTTTTTGATCCTTTTTTTTCCAGCATGTTGAAGTCAAAAATGTGATTTTTGCTAAATTTTTCGGTAAATACGTTATTATAAAATGGAAAAAAAATAGTAAAAAAAAACTCTTCGTCACTACCTGTTGATTTATGTGAACAAATAGTGTACAAAATTTCAAAAGGATCGGTCAAGTAGATTTTGAGTTATAATGTTCACGAACTTTTTAAAAAAAATTGCGAGAAAATCAATTTAAAGTTTTTTTATACTTGAAATATACTTGAATTTAGCAAGAGGACCGGTCGCTTGAAACGCTGTATCTTCGTTAGTTTTGCTCCGATTTACTTGAAATTTTGACACAATACTCTCGACATGTTGTACATTTAGAAAAAATAATCTAAAAAATGGCTTTAAAAACCCTACCCCCCCCCCCCCCCCCTTCTTAACTTGAGTATTTAATTTTTAAATCTCTTATTCGACAATAATTTAACCCTACGTAGTCTATCACGTTCTTATAAAAATCTCGGTAGATTGAGTCGCGCTTCTATGAGGCTTCTCAAACCATCAGAGGATGTTGAAGCAACGAATATTCTTAGGTAAATAAAATATCTGTTTATAAAACTACCCGGTGGAACTACGGCATTATATTTTGGGTGAATGATGTGAAGCTGGCGAAAACAGTGAAGGAGGAGGGAAAGATGATGGTTGAGACTGTTGAGAAGTACTAATCAACCTAAAAGCATTCTCCAGCAACATTTCCGAATCTCAATAGTGATCTTTCACCAAGATGAAAGAAACTTCGAAAAAAATTGCGAAACATTTGGTAGGATTCGACCCCCGGTCGGCTGAATGTCTACAAAGATTCGTCAGCCACTTTATACCATCTTTGCACTGCACTAAAGGGATCTGCGTGGAACCGTAAATTTATGGTATTATATTGGGACCGAGTATCCGTGAATAAAATAAATATTTTATTGCTATCTCATTCTCTCGCACGCTAAATCCTAGAGCTGTATGTGTTTGTCTCTTTTTAGAGTCAATCGTTTCTGTTGCATTGAGTTTCAAATCACATCGGTGCTAAAGAAATTTCCCTTCAAAAAACTTTACAATGGAAAAATGACAAGATGAAAAAAATGAGTGCAGTTCACACGTGGTAGAAGTGAAACCTTCCCATTAACTTACACACAATCTCAACCAATAGGAGCCTTGAAAAGTGAGCTCATAATCAAAGCGGTCAAAGCAGTAAGGTTTCATTATATCTCTCGCTTTTTTCTCTCGAAGGCTAAATCCTATAGATGTATGTGTTAGTCTCTTTTTAGTGTTATCGAGTTTAAAATCACAACGGTGCTAAAGAAGTTTCACTTCAAAAATGTTAGATAAGGAATAAAAACATTAATTTTACATTATACCAGAATCTAAAACAAGACTGGAAGCACCACTAAAGAGATAAGCCCACAGAAATGTTTTGCTGGTATTCCCGAAGTGATGTCAAAATTGTCATTTACATTATAAATACAGAAATTCTTACTTTCTGGAGCCCAGGGGTCGAACGGTCTTGTCTAAACGATTTGGAGACTTAATTTGAAAAAACCATCAAATTTCAAAGCTGATGTTCGAGTTCTGTGAAAGTCCTAGTAAAGTTCTGTTTTTATCAAAGTAACGTGAAACAACTGGCTCTTGATGAAAGAACTTTCGCAGATCTTGATTTTCAATTTTGAAATTTGATGAATTGTTCAAATTCTGTGAAATAAGTTTTCTTAAGTTTCTTTCAAATAAGTCGAAATACCTACTTCCACTTATTTTCTTTAAAAAAATAGATAAAACTACTCTTGTTCCTGTTGTTTTGAAGGTCAAGAGTGCAAAGTTTCATTAACCTCGGAATAAAACTGTACATTTGTGTACAAAAATATTCCACGCCACCCACTCGCCACAAAAAGGCAATCAACTTTATATATTAGACTAGCGAGTTCCCAGCATGCGTTGCAATGCCGCTAATTTAGAAATTGTTTCTCACTGCGTGTCATTTCCCATTCATCCCGTTCCCTTCTTCCATGTCCCCTTCCCCTCCCACGTCCCCTTTCCCTCACGCGTTTCCTAATATTATATAATTTATAAATAAAAAATCAATTCAATTCTGTCATGCGTGCATATCACGAAAACAAACTGTTGTTAAAAATTAATTTACAAAGAGTTCATTCGAAAATCGATCAAACAAATTTAGTACCCAACACAGGTACCTAATTACAATATCTATTGATTCGATTCAAAGTATTAGGTGAGTACTTCAAATAAATTCATTAATTTAAAGAGTTTCGAAAATTGAATTTTGATTGAACAATCATTGTTTTGCAAAATGTCTATTCACAAATTTTAACATTTTTTAAAGTTTCACGAGAATTTTTGTAATGATTAAAAATCTTTTCTGATGTCTTGTCATGTGGTTGCAATAATCCAGAAACCTTCGTGGGAGTGGAAAGAAGTTATTTTGAAAGTTTCAGACATTTCCTATGCTCAATATAGCAATTCATAGACAACTCATAAACTCATAGACTAATAAATATTTAAATTTTTATTTATCACGGAGATGCAAAAAGCGTTTTTAAAAATCATCGGTCTCTAACACCTAACCCTTTATAGCACGTTCAAGATGGAAGCATGTTGCCCGGGTGCATCGGAATGGCGCAAAAGAATGCGTCGTCTCACAGAAAGCGACACATTCGAAATAGATCTGTAACTTGCTACTTTGTAACGTTTTTAAAAGTAAGTGCCTACATTGTAGGTCCTATATTGCTATCCTACATTGTAGGTCCTTAGCTCTTACTGTTCACGAAGGAATTCAGCCCTAAAATCCAGGAAGCTAAAACTAACTAACTAACTAACCATCACGCCGTTTCCCCGCAGGGGTAGGCAGAGAGGACGGACCGCCAAACAACTCGATCTTGGCACACACTCCTTGCTTCGTTCACATTCATACATCGTCTCATACATGCTCTTCTGTTATTCTGACTCTTGACATCGCCCGACTCAAGTATCTGATTCACTTGGTCGTGCCATGTCTTCCTCGGGCGTCCCCGACTTCGTCTACCATTCACATTTGCGTCATATATTCTCCTTACACTCCTTTCCTCATTCATTCGCTCTACATGCCCAAACCATCTGAGCGTCCCTTTCTTAATCTTATTCATTACGCTTACATCAGCCTTGCATTCTTTGCGGATCTCCACATTTCTCACACGATCATACATGGTTTTACCACACATACGTCTCAGGGATCTCATTTCTACAGCATACAGTCTACTTTCATCCTTTCTCTGCCAGTTCCATGCCTCACTGCCATACATCAGGGTAGGTACCAGCACTCCATTATGGACGGCTAGCTTCGCTTCTTTTGACAATTTTTTGTTGCTGCCAACGGCGTTCAGACCTCCATTAATGGAGTTACCGGCATTTACCCTTCTTTCGATATCTCTATCAGTCTTCCCATCTCTCGTAAACATACTTCCCAAATACACAAACTCATCCACCTGCCCCAAGTATTCGTCGTTCACAACTATGTTGCACATTGTTTTCGTACTCTCTCTTTCAAATACCATTACTTTAGACTTACTTACATTCATCATTAACTCATTCTTCATACATACTTCGTTCATCCTAGACACGAGCGACTGTAGATCTTCCATACTGTTAGAAATCAGCACCGCATCATCAGCATACAACAGGCAACATACTTCTAGATCACTCAATTTCGCGCCCAATCCCATATCTTTCAACTCTTGCATACAATTATCCATGTACAGATTGAATAACCACGGTGACATTACGCATCCTTGCTTAACACCTTTTGTGATGTCAAACCACCCCGTAAAATCACCGTTCACCCTAATACATGCAACGCTTCCCTCATACAGAGACGCAATTGCTTGTATGAGATTCTTATTCACTCCGTACTTGGACAACACCTTCCACAGCTTTTTCCTGTCAACTCGGTCGTATGCTTTTTGTAAATCTACAAAGGCACAGAAGAGTTTCTGGTTTTTTGCAAGAAACTTCTCAGTGAGCATACGCAACGAGAAAATCTGGTCCATGCACCCCCTTCCACTCATAAAAGCACCTTGCACATCCCAAACTTTTTCCTTTGTTTCCATTCTTACCCTTTCTATCAATATTCTACCATATAGCTTGCCGACTGAACTAAGCAGGCTAATAGCCCTGTGATTCCCACATTCCATACGTGACCCTTTACCTTTGTATAGTGGCATGATTACAGCCCTTCTCCAATCTAATGGCGTGTAACCCTCCTCTAAACACTGGTTAAAAAGTTTGCACAACCACGTAAGAATAATAGGACTATCCCCTTTAAAGTATTCGGCAGCAATATTGTCGAAACCCACAGCCTTACCATTCTTCATACATTTCATTGATCTTTTTATTTCATCCATGCTGATTTTTGTAACATTCACTCCGTCATCGTTCATACCCGATTCGACGCTGGACTCACTATCACCCGGGTTGCTTTCAAAGACTTCCTCAAAATATTTCATCCATCTCTTTTTTATTTCTTCCCCATTCGTCAACATTTGTCCATCTTTCGATTTTATCACTTTCATGCTTCCGTTCTCTGAACCACTTCGGGACCTTTTGACCTCCTTCCAAAACAACTTGATGTTTTCTTGGAAGTGGTGTGTCATTTTGATTCCCTCTTCCTCTTCCAGACGTTTCTTTCGTTCTTTCACTCCAACACTTACTCTTTTCTTACATACCTTATACACTTCTTTCGCTCGATCTCTCTCTTCGCTTGGAGCACTGCCAGTCGCTATCAAACATAACCATGCTTTCTTCTTCTCAGAGACCAGTGCTTTGATCTCATCATCCCACCATGCGTCACCTTTCTTCCTGCCTTGCTTACTTATCCCACACACGTCTTTAGCAGATTCGTACAGACTCACCTTTATGTGGTTCCATGTTTCTTCTATGCTTAGACCGTCCATTTCCTTCTCATTCAATCTCATCTCTGCACACTTCTCGTACTTACTTCTGATGTTACCGTTTTGCAGTCCAGGAAGCTTATTTAAAAAAAAACAATAACTTTGCTGTATTTATGAAATACCTGCTACTTCACCCAATTCAAGATTAAAATATTTAGAAATATTTAGAGAACACCAATCTTTCTCTTTGATTTTTTTAGACGTGATAACGTCTTATAAATCGATGAACGCCGGCTGCACTCACGAAAAAGCATGACTCATTGTCACGTTCCGCCTGAGCCGAGCGTGCAAGCGAGAGCGCGAAACAAGCGTTCGGCTTGTGACGCATCTATCTCTTTTCCGCTCCGTCGTTATTATATGATGTTATCACGGAAAATTATCGTCCGTAAACCGATATTACAGACAACCAATATTTTTAGTAAAAAAAATTTTTAAAAGATGAATTTTTGTGAAAAACACACAAATTTAAAATGTAAAATTTACTTACACACGTCGGGATTTGAACTTGCACCTTCGTATCCTTACTACAGAGGTCGTCTACGTTTGGAGAATATCTGATATAATTTGGATATAATGCAGTAAGGTATGTGCAAATGTGCATTAATGATTTATCCAAAATATAAAAATGTCAGTTTTCTCAAACGATTTTAGTAGATTGAAATCAAAAACTTTTAAATTATTTACCAACACCAACCAGAAGTAGTTAGTAGGCACCTATATGTGCTGTTAAACTTGCTTCAACCACATTTATACTGTGGATGAAGGTAAGGAACGTGTGCTTTAACATGCTTGGGTGGCGCTCCATTTTTTTTATCTACCCCCGTGGGGTAGATACAAAAAGGAGACTTATGGCCACTTTACACACAGAGGTCGGAGCGGGAAGTGCCCGCGCCACTTCAGGCCGCCGCGCAGAAAAGTCTCACAGTGAACTGCACTGTAAACCGTTATCTTACTTTCGGTCTTTACTTTTCTGCGCGGCGGCCTTTCGTGGCGCGGGCACTTCCCGCTCCGACCTCTGTGTGTAAAGTGACCATTATGTACGTAGGTAGAACTCATGCGCTAATGGTAACCGTTTTCCATTTGTAAATATCCTGTTTTTTTGGTAGGTACTATTTTAAACAAGAACAAAAAAAAAACAAATAAACAACAAAAATATATTATTAAATCTATCTCATAATTTCTGTTGCAAGCACGCGTGATGTGAAATATTCCTGAAAATGAAATATTCCTGTTATATTATTAAAACCCACGAACTTTTAATTTTTAAAATTGGAACTTATAGGTATTACATCATACCAGACAAGCGATAAATAGTTACCAAATTATTTTATTATAGTAAATAATAATTCCATATTTGAAATGTGTACTTATTATGTGTACATTTTGACAGATCTAAATCTGAATAACTATTTTTAAAGTTTACAAACGATGTTCATTAAAATTGACATAATATGCGGATCTTCTCCAATAAATAGATAAAAATTAAAACACGCTTGGGGGTAAATGAGTTCGGAAATGTCTATGTATATTAAGCATACGAAATGTTTGAAACTTTCAAAATACCTTCTTTCCGTACTCGCAAAGGTATCTGGATTATTCCAACCACATGACAATACAAATATTTTTTTAATCATTACAAAATCTCTTAAAAAACCCTGAAAAATGTCACAATTTGAGAATGACATTTTGCGAAATTCAATTTCCGAAACTCTTTCAAATAATTAAATAATTTAAAGTGCTCGCCTAATACTTTGAATCGAATCAAGAATTATATATATTTTAAATAGGTACCTATGTTAGGTACTCAATTTGATCGATTGTTCTTGTAATATATTATGAAAACTGAAAAAAAAAATTAATAGGCGGCACGAGGGCTGTTTGAAAAGTGAATATATGGAACGCGGGAGAGGGGTTGGCAGGACCGGGGAGTGGGAGAGGGATGAGTAGGTGGAAGGGGAACACTAGAGGGAAAGGGGACGCGGTAGAGTTACGGGGACGTACGGGAATGGACACGCCGGGAGAAACAATTTATTTCTTTGAATATGGCATTGCAACGCACGCCGGGAACCAGCTAGTATTTTATAAATACTTTCAGCTTCACAAATATCCTACAATTATAACATCCCATGATTTTTCACGAGTTTGGGGGAGTATTTAATAACATTTTTGTTGTTATTTCGCAATCCTTATTTCAATTCGACTAGATTCTGTATTTGTTTAATGAATTTATTTTTGACGTTAAATAATATTTCCTGCAGCGCAATTAGATTTATACACGCTCCATTAATATTTTTCCACATCAAATACTTTAATTAATATTTTAATAGGATTTATTCATATGTGCATTATAACAACATATAATATAATTGACTGTGTGAACAAAACACGACCGGTTCTGCTCTAAGGTTGGATAGTTTCACAGAAATTGAAATGTGTTCAGTGCTATTTTGTTTTTTTGTTAGTTGAAAGGTTCCCGTTAAATGACGATTCTAAGTCCGTTCCAGCTTTTGAACAAATTGCGATCAGCAGAAGAGTACAACTAGCACGTTGTTAATCTTTACAGCTTATTACAATTTGATAGAAAGCTGAAACGCATCTAGAACCGGTAATTAAAGGGGTTTATTAAATTTATCTTTCAAATGTAAGCAAAAAACATAAATGTACAGAATGGACATTTGATGACAATGTTACATTTGAATTTCTGCGAAACAACTGGGTCTAAGATATTTTAGTAATAATAATGTTTCAAACACGCATTCATGTGTGATTACGACTAAAAGGGATCGAAATGACAAACTAGTATTTTTAGGTCCTCCATTAATAATGCTTGGTGTAACTCTGACTGACCAGTTCAGGTACGGGAGCTTCATCGAAGTCAGAGTCAAGTTAGCCTCTCAGAAGCTGGGCGTACTGTATAGGGCCAGCAGATACTTTAATAGTACACAATTGCTGATCCTGAATTTGACACCCATAACGCCTAATTTTCAGTTCCAAAGAAGACTCTTACCACTGAGACACTGTGGTCGCCGACATTCTTTAAACGGCCCAGGAAGCTCACCGCTCAATTCAGTACACCTGCTACGAAGTTAATCTAGCCGCTCGGAGCAAGGCATTCAGTAATTTATTTCGAACACCAACATAGCTTTATCTTTCAAAAAGGGGCCGATGAGCTGACTGCTCAATTTGGCTACGAGCTTACAGCTCAAATCAGTACACCTACTACGGAGGCACTCCAGTCGTTCTGCTAAAGGAGTTCAGTAATTTATTTTGAAAAAGCAATAGAGCGTATCTCGCAAAAAGGGGCCTAGGAGTTTACTGTTCAATTTTTTTC
Source organism: Glyphotaelius pellucidus (assembly GCA_936435175.1). Taxonomy (NCBI): domain Eukaryota; kingdom Metazoa; phylum Arthropoda; class Insecta; order Trichoptera; family Limnephilidae; genus Glyphotaelius; species Glyphotaelius pellucidus. Next base: position 25,728,084 of record OW386542.1, on the reverse strand, counting down.
AATTCAACCTTTCGGATTGCACGTGTTTTGATATCCATCTTGAGTATTTTACGGTATCATACCTACCTACAGTACATACAAAAGTACCTGCTTAATAGAACACCAAATTATTCTGACACGCAATATCAGTGTAAATACTTACGTATTAAAAAAAATAGTCGTGTCTGCCAACAATTTATTAAAATAAACGTATTTTTATTACATTTTACTACAGCGAATCGCTGTGCTTCTAGTACATATTCAGCGGGAGTACAGCGTTCTATAAAACGTTGTATTTTTATAAACGTTTTTTTCTTTTAATTGTATTACTAAGCAAACAATAATCTTATCAAACTTAATTTTGTTGCGGTTAAAAATTTTAGAATAAGAATTCTTTCACAATATACCCGTAGGTAATATGTAGGTACCCGTACGTACGTATAATTTTTTTTTAATAATTTAATGGGATAAAGTGAATGAAGCCTTACCTACTTATTCCGCAATTCATAAATGAAAAATCTTTAGCATTACATTTGAACCCAATTTATTAAAAAAAAACCCGAGTGTGCAATTCATACGCGGTAGAAGTGAAATCTTCAGAAAACCAAAGTGGGCGAGATTGAGGAGGCTACGAAGCACCGCACAAAAAAGAGACCGATAGGCTACAAAGCACCTCACAAAGTGGAGACCGATTATATTATCCCATTTTCTCGCAGGTTAAATCCTTTAGATGTGTGTTTGTCTCTTTTTAATAGTGCTATTTTTCGTTTTATCGAGTTTCAAATCACAACGGCGCTAAAGAATTTTTCACTTCAAAAAGTTCCTACCTACCTACAGTACTTGGTTTCTACCCACCTTCGTACCGAAAATGGTCTTGAAAACCGAACCAGCTGTAACTAAAATACTTGCAGAACTTGATAATAAACTATCAAATTTAATTAATTAAATATTTTTTTAAAAATACATACAGTACGTATGTGTACCAAGTGCACTCCCAAAATTTCAAACGGGAACGAACGTACAGTAAAAACTTCGAAAAACTCAAACTCGAAAAGCGCTCCACAATTATATAAATAATATACCGTCTTACTCACGATGAATCCCTGTTACGACGTAATAACAACGCATTAGCTATCCATGGGTGGGGGCCTATACTGCTCAGATTAAAAATCTTTACTCACGAACACATTTTGTCCTGATACAACTCTAAGAGGTTTTGATATTTTTAGACTGGCATCACTCTATTCCAAATCTCAAAAATGCCCTGTATTTCGCATTTTTGCGTCGCGTTGCCGACTTCACGTTCATTCAAATGTCAATATTATTTTGACGGCTCGACGGTTCGCGTTATTACATGGTTTGTAAAATGAATGCGGAAACATTAAAGAAGTAATATTAACGACAATTTTAATGAAGTAAGTATACCTACATGTTAAACATATATGTAATGTTAATTTTTCTACATATTAAAGTGACAGCCACACAAAATCTGACATGAATGCATCTGATCTCAGTAGTAATTACATTCTATTTTTGGCTCGTTATTCATATCATTTTCGTCATGGGGTAGGCATTTTTGCCCTTCGTCATTATTTATAATGAAACTAAAATGCACTTGAATATATTTTAATAGGAAAAAATGCTTTTAGTACCTATACAATTCGTATTAGATTAAGACACATTACGATGTAACTACGTATGCAACTTAATTAATAATGGACTATTTTTCAGTTATAGGCAAATGATAATCGCAAAGATCTAAACCAGATACAAGCGCAACTGAAGATGAGGTTGAAAACAGGACGAGTTCGTACTAAAAGTACCGGCCACGTACATTTTCAAATCAAAGGTAAATATCGTGGCTTTATTGTTTTTTAAGATAAGTTTGTATGTTGAAAGTAATATATGAAAATATCAACGGTTCTATGTGTAGTTGAATTTGAACTTACCGTATATATAGAATAATACCTTTGATCAAACAAAGTCAAAGAATAATACAACAGACTTTATTGTCATATCAAAATTGAAAGTTAAGAAAATAAATAACTTTGTTCAATAATTAATTATGTAAACCACAAAGTGATTGATTTTTAAGAAATTGGGAAAGCTTTATGTCATATAATGTCTTTTTTCCAGAAAGTTAATTCCAACGACATGAAAATAGAAAGCACCGAGAAGATGAATGCTCCTGTATGCTCAGGTTTATGAAGGAAGAGTCCAGAGCCAATATTCAGCTAAAGGAACTGGAGTCACAGACTAGAATAAGATTGATGGAGGAGCTTAATGTTCAAAATATTGATGCTAAAATGTGGACGGAGAGCTAAATAAAAGTACACATAAATAAATGTAGTTGTATTCATTTTGATATTGTGTTTTATTCTTCTGTTGTTGTGTAATATGTGTCTGTTTCAGCAAGTACATTATATTGACCAAGTAGGTACATTTTTCAAATAGTATAATATAATCTTATAGTTGGCAAATCAGAAGTTATAGATTCACATTTATGATAAAAAAACAGAGCAACATGATACAGTCATACATATTACTAAAAATGTTGACAAATGAAGACCCGTATAGAGGCATTTCCAATCTGGTTCATGTTTGGGGCTGCTTCCAGTTCCACAACAGCACCACCACCTGCTACCGCTACTGCTTCCTTGTCGCGTTCATCATCATCTATTCCAAATTACAAATCATAGCATTAGCACATACAAAACTCCAAGAAAAGACAAACAACAAACAAACAGCAGATTGTATTATAATGTTTAATTTTAACACACATCTTTTATCATATATTTAATGTAAGAAGTGTATAATATAGTAGTGGCATAGTATAGTGTACGGTCAGGCACGGGGCACACGATCCACTAGTGTTGCTGAGGAGCATAAACTATTGTATTAAATTATTTTCTTACCTATTGAGGGTCATTCATATCGATGAATCAAGACAAGACAATCATATCAAGACAATGGAGAACTTGATGTCTTGATGGTATCATACACATACCCCGCAGCAGATACTTGTGTTGCGATAGATATTTGAGCCCTGTTGAAGACAACTTCTCTGGGGTATCTTGGTTTCTGAACTGGGGTGAACAGATACTTCTCCCAACAGTGCACACATTACTCAGGGGAAACGTTTCATTCTCGACAACTCTGCAGAAGTTGCTTGTTGTTCTTCAATGCTATGCGGCATTTTAATGTGCTGTGAAGCAAGAAATCCGTATCCGAATTTCAGCAAAATCAGAAGTATCTGCGAAAAAATTTTTAAGTATAATAATATAGCTTGTTTGGTAATCGATTTAGCTGATTTTTTTTCACAGGAGTGAGTATTATAAACACAATCTTATCTCGTTTTGACCCCAGTATCGTACGGCACAAAGAACCTGGAGATCAAAACATCCAAATATAGCCGTACAAATCGATTAAGCGTCTCATATTTACTTTGGCAATTCTATATTTATATCTGAAATCACTCTCTGTTAACGCCGCAAATGGGTCGTACCGCTTTTTATACGTTTTCCGTGCCCGTGGTAGACGAAAATTTGCTAAACCTTCGAACTTTTATGTCAGATGTCAACAAAGTTTGACATCTCGATTAATTACGGCCGTAATAACGACGCTAACCCTGAGTGTCAGGTGGTTTAAAATCTGACAGCTGCTAATATAACGATGTTATAACGATGGATAAAAATCGCGCATGCGCGCGACTGTCGGATCATCATGTGAGTAACAATTTCACCTAACCCGTCCGTGTTGCGGCGTAATATCTTTTTTTTGCGATTATGAGTAAGACAGATACTGTATAACATTCTAGGTGCGAATAACACATGAATTAATTGTATCTAATATTTTTATATTACTTGCGTGGCAACTTTCCCTTATCCCTCTCCTCCCCTTACCCCTCCCAACCCAAATCCCTATTTTACAGTCTATTTCAGTAATAATAACACTTATTTTAATGTTGTGTATTAGTTTACCATTTGTTGAATTCACATTTGTACTCTTATTATTTTTTTAAATATTCTAGTTTATATTCAGTTAGTCTTGTTTCTAAATACCTATCTGTGAACATTAATCGGTCTGTTTTTTTTATCATCCTCTTATGTTTATTGTATTACTAAGACTGTTAATGTTCCTTAAATAAATAAATAAATATTTTTCATTTCTTATTATTTATTCGACCCTCGAAAATTCCGATTTTCGGAAATACATTGAACTGGATTCTAAAAACAATATTTCGGACGATACCTAATACTTTATACGCTGCGAAACAAAATTTAGAAATTCCAATGGTGGTCCGATCAATATAAACATTTCAAATAACCAAAATTCGCACAGAAATGAAATTTGAATACCATTAAAAATAAAATACCATAAGTCCTCATCAATTCCATGTCCGCTAAAAAAGTTATTCAAGGTCAAGGGTCAACAGGGCCAGAAAAAAAGTACAAAGACAATTTTAAAAAAAAAATATGTAAAATACCAGCCGGGGGTAAAAATCAAATATTATTTAAATTTAAACGTCTCATAAATTTTTTTAATAAGCATCAGATAAAACTTTTTTTAAAATTTTCTTGATTCTGAAATACGTATGTAATATGAGTTATCGGACACTTTGTAGGTATTTTTAAACACCTTCGCATTTTTATTCAATCCTTAAATTCAGACTTGAATTCAGTCCCGAAGATAATAAAAACATTTTGTTCAATCAAATTAATTTTAAGTTGTGAACCTTCTCGTGTTTCTTTACCTGTACATTTTATAACTGACTGTGAACTTTGACCGTTCATTTAGTTTCTGTTTGACTATAATTAATTCGATGGAAAAAAGTACCTACCTAGCACTTATCATTCTTATTTAACTGGCCAGATATATTTAAACATCTCAAAAAGAATTTCGGAGCACGTTATTTTCTTGTTTTTTCGGAGACATTTTGTTCTACTTAGATTTTGGTTAGAATCCGTCTAAACCGCGATATGAAAAGGATTATAACTTTTAAAATAATGAGAATTTTGAAAAATCCTTGTAAGGAGATATTTTTCAACTTTGGAAATATGAAGAAAAAAAATTTTTTTTTTTTTTTCTTCATATTCTTCTAGTCTAGAATTGGTTTTGAAACGACAACCAAAAACACTCACAGCTCTATTTTTATAAGGCTATATAAGCCAAAATTTCACGTTGCTGACCTACCTCAAAAGCCTCGAGCTCGAAAGCGAAAGGGCGTAAGCGGATCACCCTCTGGTTAAGCCAAAATACGCAATAAGGTCGTTCGGAATGCGAGGAAGACAAGTCGATTTTCAAAAGACAAAAAAGCCAAAATCCGGAACGGGTGTTTGTGTAAAAAAAGGGCCGCTTCCTATCTAGCGAAAAAGATCTTTGCGGTCGATGATATGGGGGGGACAGAGCGATCGATTTTATCGAAAAAACGACCCATGGAGTAAAACTATAAGTATTAACTACGAAAGATCACCAAAATGAAATTTGAAAATTTCAGTCACTTTGGAAAGTCAGAATAAAAAAAAATTAAGTGGAAATATCAGCAAAATTCTGTCGACCAATATAAAAGTCAGTTTATTTTTAAAAAGAACCTCAGTTAATAAACCTCGAGTTAATTTCTAAAAAGAACCTAAATCACAACATTGGAAGACGAGTGTTAATTCAATCGGTACTTTTATTAAATGTCTGCAACAAGTAAAAATAATAAGTGGTTTAGTAATGAAACGAGTGAGTAATTAATGAGAATGACCATAACGAACTTTCATCCGGATGACAGTAAAATAAGTAAATACTAGCAATTTAATTAATTTATTTAATGTGATTGTCTTGCTACCCTTGAGGTGACGACATTTCACAATGATATAAAATGGCAAGGAATTAATACAATTTTGCGCTGTACCACTTTACTCAAACTAAACACACAACAAAGACAGAAGATGCATGTGCAACCCTTTTTAGAGGTGAATAGTTTGGTACGAACAAATACATATACTTAGGTACATGCTTACATTTTCCTGCAGGAGTAGGCAGAAAGGTAGAAAGCCACACAATTCTGTTCGGAGTTATCAAATCTAGGAGAATTCACAACCTCCTATAATGTGAAAACTCTTCACATTAGAAGACTCAAGAATTTGACTCAGTTTATCATTCTATGTCTTACCGGATAATTTCCGACTTTATCTCCGCTTCATACGTTTCCCGGTTCATCCGCTTTACATGTTTCTTCGGTTTCATTGCGCTTACATTGTCTGGCGTTCAATCTCCTCATTCCTTTCACGGAATAGTTTTCCATACGCACCCCTCATGTATCTCATTTCCGCTGCATTCCGTTTACTTTCATTTCTTTTGCTTTTCTTGCCAGTTGCAAGCTTCACTACCTTAGTTTAGCTTCAGTTATTGGATGCTTAGCATAGCCTCCAGACAATGAGTTCAAATAAATTAAGAAAAGCTTCGTTAATTGCGACTCAATTCGCGAGAAAGAACGAATGCAAGCTAGAAACCCATGAGCTGTGTAAAATATTGCAGTAAAAACAACAATGTGCAGTGCGCACGTCGTAAATAAGTTTGTGTCGCCGCAACTATATTCCGCAGGGAAAAATTAAAGTATAACTTGTGAGAAATAAGGTGCTTTTATTTGCTGAAAGTTTATAATAAAATGTTTAAAATCTTAAAAAACATTTAGTACCTACAGGCATCTGAAAAATGTAATATAATAATTAGATAGAAATGTCAGGATGATGTTAAAATGTTAAAAATAAAATGTAGAAAGCCGCTTTCCTGCGTGGGTATCATTCATTTCAGTACAATTTTCTGGGAAATGTTTGAATTTCGAAATTTTTGTGAAACCGTTTCATGTTGACTGACGCAGAATTTGAAAAACATCCGAAAGTCTCTCAAGTACTAGTAATAACAGCCACTTCAAAGGACTAAAGCTGCTTTTAAAATTCCCACGAAAATACAGAACGGCGACGGTACAAAAAAAGGCAATAAACATACGTTCCTTATCACACTAATGCTTCAGCTCTTTCTTACACATAATGGTGAGATAAAAGATGAGACACACAATGCACGTATCTGTTTCCTCCAAAGTTCTACATTTTCCTTTGGAGGAAACAGATATAAACAGACATACGTTTCATCGTTTGTCGCAGCTTTATTTAATAAGAAAGTGTAAGAAAGAGCTGCAGCATGATTGTGACAAGCAACGTACGTTTATTGCATTTTTGTACCGTCAACGTTGGAATGTTAAAAGCGCTTTATCGTTGTTGAAACGACAACAACCCTGAAATAATAGAAAAAAAAATTTTTACAACCATAAATAAATATCGATTCGAAATTATCTCGTGAATAAAGTAAACATACTCGTATATTTATTGAATTCCAATTCTCGGGAAATAATATAGGTGCATCTAAATATCACAAGCATGAGAAATGTAAATTAATCGATATTAATTCAGTGTATTTATTTCTTATGGGGCGGAAATATGCGATACCAATGAAGATATAAATGTATTTATTTATTTATAAATAAGTTGTACATTTATTTATAACAATTACAGGCAATATAGCCTAAGACGTTATAATTGTACCATTTATGCAGTGTATATGCAATACCAAAAATCTTAGAAATGCGCTATAGGACACAAAAAATAAATCTATTTTTTTATCCACCGCATTCAAAAAGCACGTAGCTCTCCCCAGAGGTGAGTTCATAAATAAATTAGTGCGGCTTGCTCTACTATATAGGAGGTTGTGATGACGTCCTCGAGAGTGAGACTCTGGTACAAAAAAAAATTATTGGGCCAGTATCTAATTTTTTTTTTTTTTTTTACAGTTAATACCACACAAGAGTCCCAACTGCTCCCGTCTGGAGCCAGTGAGACTATGGCATCCCCAATCGGGGTATGTTGTGAGGCCGAAGGTAGTGGAGAGGGGAAGGAGATAGGGAAGAGGAAGGTTGGGAAGTACCTGGCTATTCAGATCTGGTCACTAAACACGGCTAAAGCCATTTTAAGCAACGTTTCAATTCTGAATGGTGGTCTTACACCAGGGCGATACTGATAGTATCTTCCACTCTGGAACGTGCCGCAAATATACTATATATTATTTTAAATGAATAAATTGTGAAATAACACAAATTAATCAAATAAAATTTATTTGCGCACGCCGGGTTCGAACCCGCGACCTTCGGATTGTGAGTCGAGAGTCTTGCCTCGGGACCACGGAGGCCTCATTATTAGAGTGACCGTTCATTAATTGAAAAAAATATTTAAGCAAAGCAATACCTCTACGTGTCTCTATGGAGTGGAGTGGTAATTGGTCATGCCTAATATATAAATGGATGGGTAAAGCCAAGGGTAACGTCCATAGAGCCGCGAGAATAAAAACCTTAAAAATTTCTTATGGACTCTTTCAACGCGTAAAGTGTATGTTAATTCGTGTGGGGCCCAGATGATCGAATTTGACTCAAGTACACTCAGGACTAGTGTGTTATACAATAACGTTAGTGGTTTTGTGTTACGAAACGGATATGAGTTTCTAATTACGAAGCCGAGAAGCCTGTATGCTCTGCTTATTAAATCATCGATGTGTTGGTGAAAAGTTAGTTTGCTGTCGTAAATAACTCCTAGATCTTTGATTTGGTTTAAAAGTGTTGGAGAATAATTTCATTAATTGTATATTCTAATACATGCGGTTTCTTTGATCTTGTATAAGAAACTATATTGCACTTGGGTGTACTGAAGTTCAAGCCATTTATTTTGGCCCAGTTTGAGACGCATTCAATGTCACGTTGCAGGAGAATACAGTCAAGAAGATTTTTTTATTGAGCGATATAGTTTCAAGTCATCTATAATTATACAACGTGGGAGGGTTGTGTGCCTGAAGTAAGCTCAAATTTTTCTAACGTCGGGAGATAAAGATGAAGAAACATATTTTCAAACATATAGAATTTCTTTTGTGAGCAGATTATCAACATCACTGTCTTCAGTTGGCTAAATCAGTTGTCTTTGAAATCGTTAAACACAGAGCGCAATATTATTACGTTTCATCCATCGATCTTGGTCGTTGATTACATTTTTTTTTCTAAATTCCACCTTAGACCTAACGATGAATTTCTAAAATTTACGACGTTTAAGTTAGGTTTTACATGTGAAAGAAGAAGTGACTAAAGATATATTTATAAATACTTTTTTCTTGGCGTGGTTCATACCTACTTTCACGCGTGCGACGACCCACGACCGCGACATTCTACTTTGTCTCTGCTGTTGGTTATTTTTGCAGCCGGTATTAAATGCAGACGATGGCAACGACACCTGCAAGTTTAGTACGTTCGTAGTTCTGCTTGCTGGTGATGATCTTATTTTTCAAATGGCGTTTAAATTTTTTTAAAGTTGGTTTGACTGAGGTTTGAACCTTCCTTTCCAGTGATCGGATTTTATTTAATTAAATATTTTTTTAATAATTCAATTTTTTCTTTTAATTTTAATTTTCAAAAGCCATTTTCAAAATGTGGTAAGACCCCTTTGAGACGACTTATTTATAGCATTCTAACTTTCAGCTGTCAAAATAATACAATCAAAAATCTTGAAGAACTCAATAATAATATTATTGAATTAACTTCAATTTAAATTTAAAGAAAACAACATTTATTTCGTGTATAAAGTATTACTTTAATTTCTTCGATATTAAAAGAAATGCGTAGAAGTCCGTGTATTTCTCACCTGTAATGTCTACATGTCCGTGCGTATTTCTGCATGTCCATACGTGATTGCCATCAATAATGTATTGTCGTCGACAATGAGTCTATCTACCAAGTAGCAGCTCAAACAAACATGAAATTCAAAATTTATGTATTTAAAAATATGACGCAACTTAGTGATATTTCACCTAGAGGACGATTTACTTTAATCGAGAAAACAAATTTCATAGTTAATTTATTTAGGACAATCTTCCTAATTTAATACTGTTTGCATAAATTTTAGGAACAACCAATATATATTATGTTTGTAGTAATAACATTAATAAAACCATGAAAAAATAATTTTAATTATAGATATCTAATTAGATGATTAGATATTAAACAATAAAAATACAAACCCATAGGATGAAGATATAAAGGAAATTGAATTAAAAATGCTAAAATTACAATGCTGATAAATAACAAAAGCAATACCTACAAAAAAAACTTTCATTCGTCGGAAAAATGAACATAAACAAGTTAAAACGTCGAAAAACAAGATTTATATAGATAGATTTATAAAAAAAAAAAAAAAAACAATAAGAGGCCTACTCTATCATTTCGAGTAAAATTTAAAGCTAAAGCCTCGATGATATTGAGCGAGTTTACAACCTACTATTTGAGAAATCCCCTATTTGTTGTTTACAAGCTACTATTTGGGAAATTCACTTTCTGTTAGTAAACTCGCTCAGTGTCATCGTATTACTTGCTAACCAGCAGATTGTGGACAATCTACGAAAAGGGTTGAAAGGTGGTCAACTTTGCTCGCTCAAGATGGCGGCCTACCAACAGCTGATTTCGTAACTGTCAGAATTAGTTCGGGAGCGGGAGCCGTAATTCTCGCTACTGCATATTTACAAAATGATGACCGAATTGGTTAGCGCGAGACGTTATTACTGTCGCTACTGAGCGAGTAGGGAGTTTTATGTTTCATCGTGATAATCTCACGCGCCGATTCACCCGCTTTTAAACTCACCGGCTAGTAGCTTGTAAACTCGCTCAATGTAATCGAGGCTTTGCTACACATACGAGTATTTAACGTATAATAAATAATTCACGAATGTATAAGCCTTCAGCGCCCTTGAGATTATTTTTCATGAAAATGGCGCTTTATAAATAAGCCAAATATTAAATATTATTCTGTTTTTAGTAAACTATTTTTCAGATGTAGACGTTTGTTTATATTTTGTACATGGTCCTCAAGGAGATGTTACACAATAACAGAATTTTTTTTCTTATTAATTTATCATTATTCATAATTTTGTTGTTTGATTTATTGAAACAGCTGGAGAAATAAACACCGAATTTCTTGATACTGTTAATCTAAAACTTGAAAAACTCAAAATCAAATCAATACACAAAGTTAATTCTGCCATTACACTAATAAATTAAATAACTTAATATCAAATAAAATGTCATTAACAGTTTTTGATCAGAAGGATATTTCACCGAATCAATATTTCCAAATGTTACCTATCCATAAAATATTAGATTTAATTAATTGAATAACAATAATACATATGTAGATGTATGAATAAAACATTTATTTCAGCAGATTTATTTTCAGTTTCACGAGAGGCTTAATGAAGGCAGACATTAGCAGCTTATAAATACGAAAATTATACAAATTTATGTGCATAATAAAATAATTTAATAATTCACGTTTCATCATTCACGTCGTATGTTGTAAGTACAATATTATAGCAGTGTTTTGTCTGTCGGTATTTTTTTAGACGAGGCGTGAAAACGACTTAATCTGGAATAAAATCTATATTTAAATGTGATATATAATAATTTAATATCCTCTTTGTAATGACGTGCGTAACTAAGCTATAAAGTTTTTAAACAATTATGATTAAAAAGAAAACATTATTCATTCACACGTGCTAAACACGACTTTATTTAAGCATGTCGTAATCTTTATAACTATTAACTATGTCATATTTTTAATGAAAGCCGTAAAGAGAAGTTATGAAGAGATTAGGTTAGGAAGGAGAATAATCTTTAAATAACTTGTGTTAAGATGAAGTTGTACGTGAAATCCTATTTAGATACTATTTAGATTAATCTTTACGACGAATCGGTTTACATTATGAACATCAAAAAATTTGCTACGGATAAATTGAAGCTTTTACCAGCTTTTCTATGTATTGAAATTACAATAAAATAAATTAATTACATAACAAAAAATATAAACGTAAACCACCAAAAAAAATGTTTTTGCATGACTTAACTATGAAGTAATTTAAGAATCAATTTTTAAAAAACACCTCTTTATGGCTAAGACTAAGCTATTTTTGAGGTTTTGTTTGTACTAACTTTTTTTCATTCTTACAAAATTATGCACAAAATAAATGAAAAACAATTTTTTGCTTACTTGCCTCGTGCAAATAAGACGCTCGATTTTAAATTTTGAAGGCATGAGAATCGAAATATTTCTAGCGTTTATATTCCTCTTCACGTGTAACTTCCAGTGACAAAAAAAGGAATGACACAAGCCGACCATTAAAGGAATTCTACGCAGTTTTAGAGATAATATCATGTTAATTATGCAGTTTGGCTGGCTCAGGTGACGACACCAGAGATAAGAAGATTTGTTGGATTACATTGTACAACACATTTTTTTTAAGTGTAACAGATAACTTTGTAAACAAATAAGCTGGCGAATCAGACAAATCCAATCCAATTGGTCTCTAGGTGATCGAGTTGATTGGAAAATTTACGTAAGGTGAGGTGGGGTAAGACCGTGTGCATTTTTGATGAGATGAATATTTTTGATCATTGGTCCACTTTGGAATTTTTTAATGAAGAATTCATGGTGTTCCAGCAAAGTTTTTAATTTTATTTTATTACCTTTAGCTCTTAACTATGTGAATAAATTTTTATTTATCGAGTTATCCACAGTAAGGTAATATCGGAAATTTTTGGGGTAAGGCCAGCATTCATTCTAAATTTTCAATTAAGCATATAAGCCGTAAGATTTACTAAAAACGGCACTTAATCTTCCTTTTGTTGCCAAAAGTTTGATATTTATGATGGGGGTAAGATCGATTATCTCACAATTTTCCGCGAAATTTCACCTGTTTAAAAAACGCGCCTCACAACCTAACACTTTAGCTTCTTAGAGCCGACCGAAGGGAGTGCTATGCGTAATAAAATAGCGCTCCTCTAGAGGTTTTGGCGCATATTATAGGTTGCCACGATTCCGCAAAAATCGAGTTTTTCGATCTTCCCCCAAATCCAGATTTACCCCAACTCACCCTATATAAAAAGAGGTTATTTTCCAACCGTTCGTTCCTTCAAGACGTTCAATAAGCATAATTTGCACATAAATAGATAATAAATAAAAGGTAGACACACACGGGGAATATAATATGTAAATATAAGTGGGCGTGTACAATCATCAACACACACTAATTTCGGTTGTGGGTCTGTAACTCTTCGTGGTATAATAACACTGGTTCAATGAACTTTTTCAACCAAAGACGGTTGATAAGTATAACAATGAATCACATAAGTATGTAAACAATAAATGCTTTCAGTGAACAACATAAGCAACACATGAGCAACATAATATGTAAACAAGTGGGCGTGTCATCACCATCATCAAAGATTTAGTCTAACAACAATTTTATGTAACAATCACTCTGTGAGTACTAATTTCAATTTGGGAGGCGGGAATGGGTACCGCCGCCCCGGGAACCTTTATTGGATAACCAACACCTCTGCCATAGGTCACCCCAAGTGGTTCGCTACGTTTGGTGATTTAGCAGGGATGCCCGGGTTCATGGGGTGAGGTTTATCTAGGTCTTGGAGGCGGATTACCAGGACACACTGAACCCCAGATTCCTACCCACCTCTTAAACCCTTTTCCTCCCCAGAAATCTCCTTCCCCTCCTTTCCTTAAAAACCCCTCTACACAGCATCCCCAAAGATTACATAGGCCCTGAGGGAAATTATTTTCCTCAGGGCCTCCTGTGTGGAGCTCATGTAAGAAAAAAAGTTTTATGCACAATTTAATTAACATATTGCATAAAAACGGTACCTATCAAAAGCTATTATTTGACGAAAACATTATTATGTTAGACTTTCGTTTACCTATGACGCGATACGCACGCAAAAAATTTGATCACTAGGTTAATAAAGAATAAAAAAGATGGGTAGAAGAGAGTACTCATCCTTGTGGGCTTCTGTAAAGGCAATCAATCACTTTGGAAAGAAGGTACCGAAGGAAAACAAATTGAAAAAGGCGAAAAAATGTGACAAAATCACTAAATTGAATCGGTTGCAAATAAAACATTGTTGCAGAAATTATGTGATTTCGAGAGGTTTTTCAATGAGCATATATATATATTCATATATATTACTAATAATTAAAAGACGCAATACAAACAAAATAAATTATTAGAATTAACAAAACACTTTTTTAACGTAATTATTCGAACGTACAAATGATGTAAAACTAAATTACACACTTTTTTTTTTTATTTTACACAAAAGTTCGCGTTCTACTTCGGAAAGAAAAATCGATTATTGGCAGCTTGCCTAGCCAATTGCACACAAAAATGTTCAGGACTCGAACACTTCTCCTTACAAAGGACTTCCGCTTGGTAAGCGGCAAATTCTAGGATTGCAATAACGATGAAGTCCTGAAGGTCGGAATTCATCAGAAATTGAGTCTCAAGCAGGCTACAAAACTGAATTTACCACCGCCCGACGCTGTGATTGTTGCGTACAGTAATCATGAGTTCCTATTTATCAATATCGTGTCAACACTATTTTAGTGTACCTACGTCCATATTATTCAAGTACACATTATCAGATGTGTTTACTCCTCTTTGACCTGTGACAAAACATAACATTTACTAGAGTAGATAGCACCTATTATAACAGTTTGCGGTCGATTTCCTCATCGGTCTTATAATCGATCGGAAATATTATATGAATAAACATAATATTATTGCAATCGGTCTATATTTATCCACCATGCCGACAATTCAGACGCGACTACGCTTAGAAAACAGATAACAAATAAATTTGCAACCAGCGATCACTCCTTTGATTTATCTTATAACAAATAACTCTGGAGCGACGTAGATAGAGTAGATAGCACCTATTATAACAGTTTACGGTCGATTTCCTCATCGGTCTTATAATCGATCGGAAATATTATATGAATAAACATAATATTATTGCAATCGGTCTATATTTATCCACCATGCTGACAATTCAGACTCGACTACGCTTAGGAAACAGATAACAAATAAATTTGCAACCAGCGATCACTCCTTTGATTTATCTTACAACAAATAGCTCAGGAGCGACGTACAAAGCTAGAAACAAACTACAGTTAAAACATCTTTCAAATATTTAAGCCACCGAATCGATAAACCGGTGGATTTGTTTGGTATGCCTGAAATAAGATGAATTTTCCCTTCCTTCCGCTGAAATTAATCAAAATTTGTAAAATATTTATTTTTTTCTTTAACAGTTAATCATTTTCATTGGCCAACTGGGACCTGTGAGGAGTCGAACGGTCGATTGGCGACATCTGGTTTCTATAATTTCGGTAAATATCAGTTCATTCAAAAGTCGTGCTTTGCTACATCATTTATATTCAGTTAAAAAGTCATATTATTTATTTATACTTTTATAAGATTTGTGAAGTAAAGGGACAAGAAGGAAAACTTTAAAAGACAAAGAAGATCCGAATCATCAGAAACGTGTAGAAAACTTTATGCTTCTTTATTTACGGGAGCAATAAATATGTTAGCGTTTAGCGCAGCGTTTTTGTTGCGTGTTACGCGCGAGTATGAATTGCGGACCGAGTCGTCAGTATTCAACATGAGGAGGCCGACGAGGATTTTGGCTTGGTGTGGTGGCATTATTATGACAACCAAATATCGTAATAACTATGGTCGATACAAGCAAACAATAATTTCGCAGAAGTAACAAAAATAAAAATTTTACCCAAGTAATACAAAATTAGTACGAAGGGAGGCACGCTTTTCAACTATTTGTTAAACATTGGCTTTATTTTCGAGACACGATATGAGATCATCTTCCTATTACAGTTTGTTTCTATTTTCGTTTTTATCGCAACGAAGGAAGAAAAGTGCTTAGTCTGATAGTTTTGAGAAGTGTACATACATGATACCATTTAACAGTCTTGAGCAAACCGCGGCCCCGGGCTTTGACTAAATAAAATATTTTAAAAATTCCAGTATTCAAAGACTTACGTTCTGTTTTGCAAAAGGGTTTAGCAGAAAAAATTAGTTTAATGTTTTGAATCAACCGTTCCATATAATAAGTTTTTGAAATATTCTTAAAAAGGCAGATTTTCGTGATTGTTAAGGTTTTAATTTTCGACCTTGATTGCAGACCAATACAGCTCTTTTTTGTTGAGATGTTTGAGGCATTTTTAAGGTTTCTGTTTTATGAAATACAAAAAATTTTCTTGGTGAAATATTGTACTTTTCGAACGATAATAAATTAACAGCATTATTGGTTTGATCTTGCACGTAGTTAAATTTGTCCCAATGGTCATTTTTGCTCTCTTTTAGTGAAAAACTTTTGTCTGTCTATTTTGAATCAGCCGCCCAAATTGCAAGTACTTTAAATATTATTTAATAATTCAATGATATAAAATTTTTGCGCTCTTTGAGAGTTTTATTAAATAATACCGTTTTACAAAATTCAAATAGCGTGACCACCGACTGCAAAAAATAACCGTATCAATAACCTTATAACCTATGGCCCGTGTACAAAATTGAAAATGGATAAATTGGCCTTCCGGTTAAAAAGGTTGATAATCACTGATTTTAATACATAAAGAAGGCTGGGGGGTCGCGAGGCAGTGAAATATTTTTGTTTTACTAAAAGAGGATTGCGCCTTTAAAAAGTGTGAAAATCGCTGATCTAAGCCAAAAATATCATATTTGATGACTTACTTGAGCTACTTGCTCCATATTTTTGAATCTATAGTTCTTGATAAAATATATCCCACATTACCAGAAGTAATAAATGACAAACAACACGGCTTCATTAGAGGTACTACAACAAATTTATTACTCTTTAAAAACTATATATTGGAGTCTTTTTCTAAAAATAAACAGGTTGACTGTATATATACTAGTTTCTCGAAGGCCTTCGATAAAGTGTCTCACAAAATATTGATCCGAAAACTTCGTGCTCTGGATCAGAGCAAATATGTTAAGCTGGCTAAGAAGTTACATATCTGGTGGAACTTTATTTGTTAAAATTAAATCTTTTATATCTTAACCATTTTCCGCCACTAGTGGCGTACCGCAAGGTAGTCATCTTGGCCCAATTTTATTTCTTGTTTTTATAAACGACAGTCAATTGCTTTAAAGATGTCAACGTATTGCTTTTCGCTGATGACATTAAATTATATAAAGAAATAACTATCGTTAACCACTGTCAAATTCTTCAATCCAATATAGACATGCTAAATAATTGGTGCTAACAAAACACTTTGGTTCCATGCCAACTGAGAATAAAGTCAACTCAACACCTCCTTGAAAAGTCATTAAAAGCTATGAAAAAAATAATTTTAAATTAGCCAATAACCCTAACCTAACGTAACCTATTTAACCAATTTTTTATATGTATATTTTATCACTCTAAATGACTTATCTGAGATGGTTCTGAGTTGGTTTCATTCCGAGTTATCCGGTCACCGTCTGGTCGCCCTTCTACAAAATTCATATTCATAATGTTGAAAGAATTCAAAGAAAATTTCTACGTTTCGTAAATTTTAAACTTAACATCCCTTTAGAGAACTTAAATTACCCGTCGTTAATGAATATTTAAATATTCCAACTTTAGAAAACAAACGAAAGATTAACGACCTAATCTTTTTATTAAAATTATTCAATTCTAAATTCGACTGTTGTGAACTCCTACAATTTTTAAATCTACATGTAACCTACACGAACAACTAGACAAATATTAACATTTCATATACACACATCTCATTCCAACTACAGTTTGCATTCTCCAATACAGCGTTTACACAGCCTTGGTAACAAAAATTTAAACAATATGGATGTATTTCATAATAAATTCAATTTGTCAAACTTCAAACGACGTATGTGCCAACTATTTATTCCTACTTCATAAATCATCATTACCTCTATTTTTACTTATCATATATTTTATGTTGCCTACTTTGTGTCAACTCTTGTATTTTGTGTTAGCTATATTTTGTTTTCTTAAATTTTATGTTATTTCTTGTATTTTGTCAAAAACATGCATTGCACTATTTTTACTTAGCATATATTCTTTGTTACCTACTTTGTGTCAACTCTTATATTTTTGTTAGCGATATTTTGTTTTCTTATATTTTATGTTATTTTGTCAAAAACATGTATTGCACTATATGTAAAAGCCCAACAGGCGTTTAAACAAATAAATAAATAAACAAGTAAATAATAAACAAATAAAATAAATAAACCCATACGCTCTTCTCTTCAACCTCAACAATGAATAATTCCGTGTCAAAATTGTACTGAGTTAAAGCACCGGAGATGTCCTCATTCGTCGATGGTTAGTATGTGTACGAGGGGCGGCTGAAAAGTTTTGAGCCTAAGTACCTATGATCATCACTAATGAGTAGCGCTGCACACCACTAATTGAGGGTATTCTAAATAATATAAATACCAAGTTTCATGTCATTAGCATCATTACATTTTTAGTAATTGAACCTTAAACATCTATGTCTGACTTATCAGCGCTCTCTACGAAATTGGAATTCAGAGCTGTCATAAAATTCCTCACAAAGAAAAACAAAACGCCGACGGAAATATTTGAAGAGATGTCTGCAGTTTATGGGGAGTCAGCACCTTCATTTGCCACCGTAAAACGTTAGAGCCGTGAATTCAAACACGGCGGGGAGTCGCTTGAAGATGATCCCAGGTCGGGACGCCGAAACACCGCCGTTACCGAAGAAAACATTAAAAAAGTGAAAAAAAGTTGTTTGAAAAAAAGATCGGCAAATCAAGTTGTGGCAGTTAGCTGAAGCCACAGGCTTAGCAAAGAACGAATCAGTGACATTTTGCATAATCATTTGCACATGAAAAAGGTGTGTGCGCGATTGGTGCCGAAAATGCTCACGCCGCTTGACAATCAGCGTCACAACTTCGGAGGAGTTTTTGGACATCTGTGGCGATAATCCTGACGACGTTTTTTCTCGCCTTGTTACTGTCGATAAAACATGGATTAGACAATACGATCCGGAGTCAAAACAAGAATCAATGCAGGGGATAGAAAAGGGAGAAAAGCCGCCACGGAAATTCAAAGTGGAAAGATCGGCATCCAAGCTCATGGCCACTGTTTTTTTGGGATTGTGAAGGAGTTTTGTTCATCGACTACCTTCCCAAAAATACTACAATGAACGGCGACTATTATTCCGCATTGTTGACAAAGGTTAGTCAAATGATTGTCGAGAAAAAGAGAGGCAAACTGGCAAAAGGAGTCCTGTTTTTGCAAGACAATGCGCCCGTCCACACTGCCAGAGTTGCAAGGCGTGCCCTCGCCGAAACAGGATTTGAAGAAATAAACCACCCACCCTACAGTCCAGACCTGGCCCCTAGCGATTATTTCCTTTTTTCCAATTTGAAAAAGGACCTCCGAGGACAGAGATTTTCAAGTGACGAGGAAACGAAGGCGGCCGTAAATGAACATTTTGAAGGCAAAGACGGCGAATATTTTTTTACCGGGTTAAAAGCTCTTTTTAATAAATGTAGGAAGTGCATGTAATTAGAGGGAGATTATATTGAAAAATAATTTTTTTTATACATTTCTATCAGCATTTTTAATACCTTAGGCTCAAAACTTTTCAGCCGCCCCTCGTATGTACTACTATTTACTAACCTTGCAATCGAGTGGGACAAAACGCGCGAGTCAGATCACATCATCTGGACAGGCTCTTATCCGGATGTTCTGATAAGGTGTAATAACATCAATACTGCGTAGGTACAGCATGCTTACGTACAAAAAAAAATATAATTTTTGATTGAAGATTTTTTTATCTATTCAAATGATCATCATTAGGTTGATACATTGAAGTGATTATAGAATTAGCTTTCAATGGCATTTTCGCTGAAATGATAATAAAGTGGTAAATATTCACACCGGATTACGTAAAAATGTACACAGTCTACCTTTAGTCACTTAGTCACTATATTCACGCCACTAATCTATGTATGTGTTTGGGGATTAGTGAGATGTCCGTGTACTGCTATATATTAAGCGTAGGAAATGTTTGAAGCTTTCAAAATACCTTCTTTGGACTCCCGCGAAGGTTTATGGATTATTACAACCACATGGACAATACATCTGAAAAGTTTTTTAATCATCACAAAAATTCTTGGAAAATGTCAAAATTTTGAGAATGACATTTTGTAAAACAATGATTGTTAAATCAAAATTCTATTTTCAAGATTCTTTTGATTAATGAATTATTTAACTGGAAGCACATAATAATTTGATAGAATCAAGAATTATAGATATTTTAAATAGTGGGGACCTTTGTTAGGTACCAAAATTGACTGGTTGTTCTTTTAATATACAAAAATTTATATTTGTAATATATGAAAAATTAAAATTTGAATTAAAAAAATTGTAATAGGGGGCACGCGAGCTGTTTGAAAACTGAATGTACTGGGACGGGGGAGCGGGAGAGGGGAGAGGGAAGGCGGGAGGGGAATGGGACGCGGAAGAGCAACGGTGACGCACAGGAAAGGACATGCAGAGAGAAACAATTTATTTCTTTGAATAAGGCATTGCAACGCATGCCGAGAACCAGCTAGTAATTATATAATTTCGACCGAAAAAACCGCAGTCAGACAAAAAAAAACATTACTTAAGTGTTTTTGTAGATACCCAAAGATGATTTCTAAATTATTACTTATGTGGCAAGAAAAAAATGACGTTAGCAGGGCCCAAACCAATAAATTATGTCGCCTAGCGCGGCCTACAAAATTATTGGAAAGGAAGTAAAAATATTTGTATTACATTAAAGCAACGCGATGCGACGCACTGTGTACCGTCCCGTACAAGCTACACGGAATTAAATCACTTTAGAATACTTGAACGACGACGTCATGTGTATAACCAGGTAGTCAGTGTGACTAATTAATTTTTAATTGGGTTAATTAATGCACCGGTCGACTAGTAGTGACAGAGCCCCAAAGATGGATAAATAGTAAATGAATTGATCAGTTGCTTTTGTTCGATTCTTGATTGACGTTGTAGAGTTTTTATTCCGTCTTGCTTGTATAAAACGATACACTGTGCGATGCTTCGAAATTATAATAAAAATATATAATAAAATATTGGTTTGAAAACGTTGAAGACAGCGGCAGAAGAATAGTGATGAAAATTTAATTAAATTATAATGTTTACTGCCATCTATTGATATTTTATGAAAGTTTGTGCTCTTTGAAAATAGTTCATAATATCAAGTAACTTTCTCCGACTCCCGTCAGAGGGAGTCGACATTATAGGCATCGTACTATTAAATAACAATTAAGCCCGCCGATAATACATCTGACCGCTAATAATAATAGATAATTATATGCATTATAATTAATTACATAGCAATGGTACACAAAGAATTATTACTGGCGCCAACACTTCGGAAGATCGATCGCCAAAACGGTAAGGTAGGCATAAAATAATTTTATAAAAATCAGAGTGTACAATTCACACACGGTAGAAGCGAAACCTTCAGAAACCGCACAAAAAGGAGATCAATTATTCTATCTTATTTTCTCGCAAGCTATCCTATAGATGTAAGTATTTGTCTCTTTTTAGTGTCGCTTTTTCGTTTCATCGAGCTTCAAATCACGACTGTGATTTAAAGAAGTTTTCAGTTTAATTTTTTTTTTATATAATTTTAATTTTAGCATTTTAATTGTTTGCACATATCCCTAAATACCTTGCTAATTCGTCGATATATTTCGATTGAACACATAATATGTATGAAAGAACAAAGAAATCTGCCACCTTTCGCAAACGTGGCAACATAGGAGAGGTAAGTATTGAACAATATATTATGTAGTATGGTAATTATTCCTTAGAGACAATGCCAGTAGAAGGGGATAAAGCCACTGAAAAGGGGATGTTGAATATTGCGTCCAGGAACTCCCTTAGGTAACCCAACCACTTAAATCACTCGCTAATATGCTGGGAATCTCAAATAAACTATGCTCTTTCCCTCGAGCCTCGAGCCTCAAGTATTCATTATTACTAATTATTAGACTTGCGATATTAGGGGCACTTCTCACATCACTAATTACTGAGGTCTCCAATATCTTACTAACAATCACGCCGCTTCCCAGAGGGGTAAACGGAGAGGATAGACCGCCATACAACTATCTTCTGTTATTCTAGACATGATCCGACTCAGATATTTGGTCATCTAAGGAATCGCCTTCATTGGCTTCGATGCCCTGAAAGAATAGAGTTCAAGATCTGATTAATGATCTTCAAAGCTTTGCAAGGAATGGCGCCAGCCTATGCATCGGAACTATGTGTCCGACAAAACTTAAGCGATAGACAGCTTACTCTAAGGTCAGCAGATCAAGATGTTACTAACCGTTTAATCCGTTTAATGAACTTTCTAGGTCAAATCGAGCCGTTTACTATGATCGATCTTTTCGTGTAACTGTCCCGCTCATTTGAAATAAACTTCCCTCGGCTCTTACTAATATCCAGAACTTGGCTGAATTTAAACAGGCTTTAAAAACAAACTTACTTAAAAAAATCACACCTTTCATGAATCTTAACTCCTTAACAATATACTCTAATAAGCCATGTTCCTCAAGTTTTTGGTAATTGTTTGGTTTCGGTTAGCTCCTTACTGTACTTTTACGTTAAATGTGAACTCCGATTTTTTTTTATTTCTAAACATAAACTGCCTCCTGCTCTGTATTATATTTTAGTTTTAATGATTCTTGTTTAATGGCACCGTTATTGTTTCTCATCATCTATTGTCCTGTGCCAAAACAGCACTGCTGTTTTATTCTTTTGACACTGCTTTGTATGTACTGTATATTCTTTAATCAATTTTTATAAGGACTCGCAAGGAACACTATAGGATTATTTTTAAGTTTATTATAGTTAAGCGCATTTGAAGTGAAATTTCACACACCTGCGCTATATAAGTACTACATTATTATTATTATTACGCAATGTCTTCCTCGGGCATCCCCGACTTCTTTAACCGTTTACTTTCCCATCATATATTCTTCTGGCGCTCCTTTCTGCGTTCACTCGTTCAACATGTCCTAGTTACATAAAAAGCATCCTTTTCAATCTCGTTCACTATGCTCACATTGCTTTATCTGTATTTTCCGCATCTCCACATTAAGCAACACGGTCATACGTGGTTTTACCGCACATACGCCTCAGAGAGTCATCTACAGCAAATTAAAAATGGTCAAAACTACGTAAAGTTGCATGTCGTTGTAATAATATTATAACGTAGAAGGTGTTATACTACAACTTGTTTCAGAAGGATGAAGGTGTTATGATCATTATCAATTATCACTATGAGGCGGAATGTGGAGGCAAAACGAAACTTCCAGAGCCGCTAATTATTAAAGGCAAAACAATTAAACTATGGTGATTTGACCGGTCTAATTTGTTTTATGGGGCCAACAGACTTAGCTATAAAAGATAAAAGATCATTTGGGTTTGGCCTATTTCAGCACATCGCTCGCCATACATTCCCAACGTTTTTGCCTCCGCATTCCGCCTCTTAATTATTACCGAGCACAATCGGAAATCTCGGAAATTGTGTGACCTTTATAATCATATTGAAAAAAACTATTGCAACTTTCGTGATGCATTATGAAATTGATAAAGATTCATCGAGAAAATTTAAGTGATGCTGCATAGGTACAAAAAAACGAGTGTGCTTTAGACCACACGACTGAAGTAAAACTTCTTTATGCTTCGTTCGCCTCGCCCGATCACACTTTTCGTAACGCTCTCGTCACGCGTTCACCAGCTTACTCCCCAAGTCAAGCGTGCGTAAAGATGTTTTACTTCAAAAACAGTTTCCTTGGTCGTCATCGAAAGAGAGGAAATCAACATTATACAGTATCGTGTACCGGTGGAAAAGTTATTTATTACACAGCACACTGAATTAAAAAACTTTATACACATGTTTTGTAGTGACAATTTAAAGAATCGTTATCTTGATATAACTGTCTATTGTGCGCTCTTATTTGACAGTTAATTTGGAAAAGCGATTGATGACAATCGATTGATATCTTATAGTTATTCATCATTTTATTGAGACGCTGACTTTAGTGCTCTAATCAAAAATGTTTCACCGAGAAGGTATACAGCGTTTACGTCTACACATAAAGTACGCAAAGTGTGGATAATGAAAGAAAACAAAGAACGGAAATCTTTATTAGCCACACCAAATATACCTGTATAAATTCGACTGCGGCGCGACAAACATGGAATTCATTTCCTTGTGCATATTTAGGAGAAAATAACAATGGAAGGTATATTTATAACAACATGTACAATTCTGTACAGAAAATGTATAATATATTATATTTATATTATCAAAAATGTAGTTATCGGAGTGAAAAAAGTAATCTGAAGGAAGGTTCTTTTATCGATCAGAATTTAAATATAAAACAAAGCATATTTAATGTTTTATAAAAAACTTGCATTTAATAGCGAAAGTAGAATTTTTCATTAATAAATACTTCACAGAACGCGAAACTTCTTGTTTTTAGTCAACATTTATTGGATAATCAACACCTCTCTCGTAGGTCATCCGAAGTGGTTCGCCACGTTTGGTGACTTGGCAGGAGCGCCCGGGTGCATGAGGTGAGGTCTGTCTAGGTCTTGGCGGCTGATGCGTCTGCTCACCTGCCGTGTGGTGGACAGCAACGAGAGAGACTGGTTAAGGGAGGTCTTTCATCCTCTCCAGCCGGAATCTCTTGGCCCACCGCCTTGCACCGCTGTTGGAGGGATGGATTTATACATCCGTTACTCCTGGACACACTGACCCCAGATTCCTACCCACCCCTCATAACTATTTCCTTCCTAGAACTTCCTCTCCTTTCTTTCCTTAAAAAAATTCTCTACATAGCCATAACCCCTTCGATGCAACTGGATGGAGTAACATTAACCAACTGTGACAAGTATCTGGGCTCACTCATTCACAGATATGGAGGAGGCAGCGGATGTCAACCATAGAATAGGTGTGGGAAGGATTAAATTTAGATCCGTAACATTGTGTGACCCAAAAATGCCTACAATACTTAAAGAAAAAATATACCAAACTATTGTTAGACCCGCGATAATGTTTGGCTCCGAATGCTGTGTGGAGCTAATGTAAAAAAATGTCAATTTCACATAGAAGTTGCGAAACTTTCGTAGTTTGCAGAATTAATGGGGCTAATAAAGATTTTTTGTGGGTAATCAGAAAACCATTACAAATTGTAGTTTTATTACCAAACCGTACACGTCTGAATGGTAAAACGATTGTCATAAGCATATCACAGCATTAGGTGAATTCGATCAAAAAAAATATGTGTGTGTGTGTGTGTGTGTGTGTGTGTGTGTGTGTGTGTGTGTGTGTGTGTGTGTGTGTGTGTGTGTGTGTGTGTGTGTGTGTGTGTGTGTTGTGTGTTTGTGTGTATTTGTGTGTGTAGTTCAATTGAAGCTAGTGTGTGTGTTTCAATTCAAGCTCATGAGCTCGTTAATTAAAAAAAATTGTAAATAATGAGAATCTGAAACTAACTAAAAGGACGACATTGGAGGGGACCCCACCACTTTCCCAACGGCTGTGTGAGGAAACTGATTGTTTAACCTCCTTAGCCGCACACGTCAGGACTCTAATTTTTTTTTGTAAAAAGGAAGCTACATTTATTTTTAAACGAATCTAGACCCTCCAATGTCCCTGCATGCATAAAAGGACGACAGGTAGGACATATGTGTACTCACCTCCAGTCCCTCGAATGTGACCCCAGAGACGCGAGAGATAAACCTGAACACTGAGTCTACCCGCCAAGGTCACCGAAGAGCAAATGGCGCCAACGAAGGAAAGGGTTGATGGTAATTTCGTAATAATATCAATTATGTCAAACGTGCTGTTATTTTATTTGCACGCTTTTGCAACACCGTTTAAATTTTCTCTGCCAATCGTCCACTGGGGTGACCAGATCTTTCATACAATATTTTACGACGTAAACAGCCAATTTGATTAGCACCATACAAGCATATTACGTGACTATTTTGAGAAGACGTCGATCATACTAATAACTAATACGAAACAAATGTATTTTATGATTTATTTTGAAAATTACCGACCATACTTCACAGAAAACATTTAAATTTGTTGACTACGAATCCGATGAATT
The DNA here is from genome assembly GCA_936435175.1 of Glyphotaelius pellucidus. Lineage (NCBI taxonomy): Eukaryota > Metazoa > Arthropoda > Insecta > Trichoptera > Limnephilidae > Glyphotaelius > Glyphotaelius pellucidus. The sequence goes on along the minus strand of OW386542.1, from coordinate 25,701,948 downwards.
TGATTACATGTTTGTAACATGATCTCCTTAAATTGCATAGCGATAAAAAGTTTTTCACTCTTAGACAATGATTTCAAACATTGGTGCACAGTTTTTCCTTTGTGTTGGTGAAAAATCATTTGTTACCATTTCTTTGTGGTGCACTTTATCGACAAATAACAACATTTCGTACAATATATGTGTCACCCTGTGGTTTTTTATACGGTTTTATTTTATGTAAATAATTATTATGTTACAGGGTGCACGGAGGTTCATCATTATTTAAAATGTAGTGTAAACCATTAGTACGGTGCATCAACCGATTTAGAAGAGGTTCGATGGAAAGCTTTTTTATTAATTCGTAGAACAAGAAAGTATTTAGACTTTTAACATTAATGGTGAGGTGATGTTACAAATCTGGGCATTTTCGTCGAACTTTGTACATGTTTGGGTATGTTTTAAAGCACTCCATTTCCGTTACTATTATAAGTTTCCACCAAAAAGCATTTTATTACATTTAGATTAAATCGGATTTTTTAGTGCAGAAAATCTGGGGATAACTATCTTAACACGATTATGAACTCCTGATCGCTCAGAATACTAAAGGAGGGTAATAATTATGGAGTCAGAGGACATCTCAATTTGGGATACCGCTGCGCCGGGAACCATTTATTGGATAACCAACACCTCGGTCACGTTGGCTATGTTTGATGACTTAGCAGAGGTGCCGGGTTCATGGGGTGAGATTTGTCCGGATATTTCCACATCTCTCCTTCCATAGATTTTGATAGTTTTGAGTGTCCTAATATCGATTTTTGAAACTGATACAAAACTGATGATTATGCACCTGAATTATGTGACAACATAAACTAAATGTAGATGCTAGTGGGAAATCTTTCAAACACCCTGTCACAATGGTAATGGTGATGGGTTTACCGCATCATTGTCGTTAGCGGAATGAATTTGAAAAAGCATTATAACTATTTTACTTTACCAATGCCAAACGATTTTATCTGTAAATGGCGCATCTTTCGTATTATTTTTATGCGCAAGTCGGAAAATTTCCGATTTTGGCGTAAAATGCATCCAAAAATAGAATGGAGATAAATAACGCATAGCGCACTATTAGAGTATCAGTTATCTAGAAATGTTAATTTACGTAGATTCGTGTCAAAATAAAAGAGAACCAATAGTCAGAGGCGGTTTCTTACGTAGGTTTTATACCATCTCTTTTTTCAGCCCGATTCCCCGATAGAGACCAAAGACAAAATTTTTCACTTTACGCGATCGCCTTTTTCATCTCTATTTTCATATCTACGATTTCAATTGGCATCACTGCAAACAACACACGAACTATATTGTTTGCTGTGATGCCAACAGAAATAGTAGAATGAAAATAGCGTTCGCGTAAGGCGAAAAATTTTTGTCTTTGGTCTCCTCTATACGGGAAACGGGCTGAAAAAACAGATAGTGTAAAACCTACATTAGTACCTATGTGCATTTGTGCATTGCACTGCTTGTCTCCATTCTTCACATAATGCTACGGGCACACTTGCTCATTTGAAGCCAAAGAGCATGCTACCTAGTAGCAATTGCTACCTAGTAGCATGTGTGTCCGTGACGTTGCTAGTAATGAGCATGCTCATTTGAAGCCAAATGAGATAGCTGATAGAATCAACAGCCGTTTGATTTATGAGCATGCTCATTGGATTATCGGGTGGAAGGGGAAGCCTCTAAGCATGTGTGGACAGGCTGGCTTATGAGCATGCTCATGTCATTCCGATCTCAGTTCGCGCCAGGGATGGTATGCCCAAAAAATTTATTTCCCTAGATTTCGTTAAAATAATCACTTTTACGCAAGTTCGTAGGCACCGTTTTTATTATCTTTCTTACACGGCAATTTTCAATATCAACACTGGAACAACTAATCTGACACAGCTCTGTCACAGTGTCAAATGTATACATACAGAATAATAATCATCACAGAGTGTTAATACCCTTGCATTTGCGTGGTTGAATTTCAGAACCCGACTTCGATTGCAAATCTGACGCCATGCCTTACGCGCCGCGCCTCAAATAACATCTATGTTCATGAAATTTCAAGCAAGTCTACCGTTGTAATTCGGTTTTAATTCAAGAATCTGTCAAAATATGTCGCTACTTCCGTCAGCAGCTCGCAGGTGTAAATTTCCCCCCTAGGTATACGTACTACGAATTTATAGATTTAAGTATCTTTCAGGATATGGAAAGGTGGTACTTGACGAGTTGCGAATAATAAAATCACGCGGCTATACGCGATATATTTTGGCTATATATTATGAAATTTGGGAGGCGGGAATGGGTACCGCCGCCCCGGGAACCTTTATTGGAAAACCAACACCTATGCCATAGGTCACCCTAAGTGGTTCACTACGTTTGGTGATTTAGCAGGGGTGCCCGGGTTTATGGGGTGAGGTTTGTCTAGGTCTTGGAGGCGGATGACCAGGACACACTGAACCCCAGATTCCTACCCACCCCTTAAACCCTTTTCCTTCCCAGAATTCCCCTCCATTTCCTTTCCTTAAAAAACCCTCCACACATCATCCCTAAAAATGACATAGGCCCTGAGGGAGATTATTTTCCTCAGGGCCTCCTGTGTGGGGCTCATGTAAAATATATATTACATATGACGCCATTGCGTGTCTCGGTTACTTAGTCACGGTTACTTTGTCTCGGTGACTAGCTGTCACTGGATCGCAGTGGATCCGAGGAACTGGCTATTTTTGGAACCAGTTCCTATCGGATTCATAAAATGGTCACCAACACTCAAACTGGGTGAAGCCGAAACAAAAGCCGCCCGCAGGGCCTAGCATCAAAAACCTGTGGAGCGGATTTTTAACTACTAGTGAGATCATAATTATACAAACATCTCATTTCTTGCTGTACTTTTCCAAATAAAACACTTTTTGCCAAATGAAATAATAATTTCAAAATATGTATACACTTACAAATGAATTAAAAACGATATTCCTATTAAAAAATCACTTTGCAAAATAAAAATCAACCGTAATCACCGAAACTGAAGAAAATATCTTGTAATAAACATATTTAGATAAAAACGCAACTTGAAATCTAAATTTAATATCATTTTGAGTTGTCGGTGTTAAAAACAACATTGCTTGATTTATGTAAGTATATCAACAGTACATAAGATTAATGCAAATTAAAAATAATAATAATTAGCGACTAGCAATACCAGAAATATTGTCATTCGTAAAAAAAAATGTACAAAGTATTTGAGGTTCGAAATTTCCCTAGATGTAGGGAAATTTCCTTAGACATACCATACCTGGTTCGCGCCTGCGCGTTCTTGGCAAAAATGTCAAAATAGATCGGTAGGTGGACGAAAAAACCTTTCTTTTCGTGATTTATTATGGGAATCACGAATGTGTTTGGATTTTTATTATTACAAGGTCACCACAATATCCACAATAGACTTCCAAATTCCCCAAAAGTTCCTTTACCTCTAAAATGAAACCACATTCTATTGAAATTAGTATTTATTTTTTATAATTTAGACATATTCGAATTTTTTGACGTCTTTGACGCAAAACAAACTTTAGAATATAGGAACTCATATGCGGAATAACATTCCGCGTATGAGTATCTCGTTTTTATATCACGTTTTCAATTTTAGAGAGTAGCTTGTCAAATTTCTGCGGAAGCACTCATAAATGATTTTTATATCCGTTGATATCTTCTCGCATTTCTACTAACAAATGATTACTCGCTCCAAGGTTTGTTCTTCTAGTGATCCAATTGCGAACCCAAATCGAACTTTTTATTTTGTTGTTTTCTTTCGCCAAAAGTTTCTTCAGTAAATGAGTTGCAAGCAATAAAATTGCTTTATTGACTTCTGTGCGGACGGAACTGACTCTATTGTGTCCTTGTAATTGTATATCCGTTGACATCTTGGACCCAAATCAACCGTTTTGTTTTCTTTCTTCAAAAGATTCTTAAATAACGAATAATTGCGTTGCAAGCAATACGATTACTTTGTTTAGTTCTGGGCGAACGGAACTGACACTACACGATGACATTTATTATTTGACATGAGCATGCTCATTAAATAGCATGTGTGTTCAAATGTTGGCTTTGAGCACGCTCATTCAAGAGAAAGCTCAAACCAAGCCTGCTCGTTAATGAGCAAGTGTGTACAGTTGACTACTTGACATGAGCGTACTCATTAATGAGCATGCTCATAAGCCGGCTTGTCAATGAGCAAATGTGTCAGTACCATAACTTACAACGACAGTGCGCTCCAGCCATAATTCCCGCCAGGACAATATTTGACCTATTTTCTAGTACAAGATTCCCGCGTAAGCCGTGCATATCCCGATGTGCACGAAACTTTGTTTTGCTGTACTTCTACCGCAACGGGCGGTAACCGAGACAGCTCGGTAAGCCGTTACGTGAGCGAAACAGATTACACTCATAATGGCAATTCGCGTGTTGGAACAGTGCAGATATATAACTCATCCCGTGCACAAGCGACGCATGCGCGAAGCGCCTTGAAGGCAAGTAAATTTTGCACAACTTTGATCATGCGAATATGCGTAATCCAGTGCGTTTAGCATTTACACATTTTCACTCGTGCACGTTGAATTTAAACGGTTTCGCACTGAATTGCATGTATTTTACTCTCGAGATGATTTTGCAAACGATGACGGAGATATATTATTTATTTGTATGACTATTATTTTATAAATGTAACTTAGTGGAGTGAATGACATGCAGAACCCTTACTAATTTATTTCCAAATGTTGATAATTTTAGTCACGGACCGCCTCTGCCGGTAGTGAGACAAAACTTCGTACAATAGAAATATTAAAAGTGGAATTTTTCAACAACATAATTTTACAAATTGCTCAAGTATTGTTTTTATATTTTGGAAACAAAACATCGTAAAGCCCCTCTAATCTTTGGTTTTGAAAGCATCATAAATTTTCTAAGATACCGTTACCAAGAAAGATAAAATGAATTATTTAATGTTTATTCAGTTTGTTTAGAACATAGTATTGTGGTAGAAAAGATAATTAAATAAGACCTTGATTACGGTATTATACAATGCGAATTATACATTATTATCATTATTAGTCATAGACAAAAAAAATGTATCGTAATGTGTTTTCAAAAGCAGTTTCGAATCTACCGAAACTGGTTCTTGCTCCGGTGACTTAAAAATAATAATTATGATGGTAATAGAGGAAGGTAAAGAATTTACCTTTCCTATTTCACGTACGATATTTTCAAATTGGGAGGCGGATATGAGTACTGCCACCCCGGGAACCATTTATTGGATAACCAACACCCCTATCGTAGGTCATCCCGAGCGTTTGGTTATTTAGAAAGGGTGCTCGGGTTCGTAGGATAACCTTACATACCGTATGCGTTTGCCCACCTATGCGCGGTGGGTTGGATCGGGAGACTGGATACATTTTGTCCTCTCCAGCCGGACTCTCTCGATTCATCGCGAGAGTCTTGCACCGCAGTGGGGTGGGGGAACTCGGGAGGGGGAAGGGGAACTCGGGAGGGGAACTCGGGAGGGAACTCGGGAAGGGGAAGTGGAGTGGGGTAAGGGAAGATGGCGGAGGCGGAGTGGGAACGCGAGAGGGGAAGGGAACGCGGGAGAGGAAAGGGAGGCAGAAGGGGAACGGGACGAATGGGAAAGGACATGCAGGGAGAAACAATTTCTTTATTAAATGGCATAGCAACGCATGCCGGGTACCAGCTAGTATATAATAAATACCAAATCGTCCATAAACTATAGAAGGGTTTATTCAACGAGAATCTTGGGGGTTTTACTAAAGAAACTAGGATGATCAAAGAAAAAAGGTGAAATATGGGAATTACCTATGAACAAATAAATGTAAAGGTAAAACATATAATTTAATCTATCGGAACAACAGAATATATGTAAAGCATCACGTAATGAAGTTCAAGGAATAATAATTAAGGGATCAGTAGGATTTATCGGTCCAGTTAGGAGTTCTATCGAGCCGAACCCTCTGATATGAAAATATCTGGAGTCGGAGAATTATTTTCCCATTTGGTCTCTGGTAGGTTGACAAGTTGTTCTTGTATTGTTTTGTATTTATTATACTTATATAGTGCAATTGCATAGTGTGGATTAACTAGATGATCATTTGTGGAACAGTATTAAGTTTTTCCTGTGGGGAAGATTTAACCTGACATAAAGTCAAAAGAACAATTAATTTAAAAAATAACAGCATAAAAATTAAACATAAATAAAAACCTCAAGAGTAGAAATAATAAAAACTAGTTGGAAACGTGTGTAATGTTTTGAATAGTTAGATAAAAATGCTTGAAACATTTCCATATCGCATTTTTTCACCTACTACCTCAAGGGCGCTAAATAAACTATAAACATACTATGAAAATATTTACTAAAAATAGCTTGCTGCTGAAATAGTGTTTTACGTCGTAGAGCAAGATAATGTATTTCATGGATATTTAGAGGAAATTGAAAACTTCTTAACATTATTCAAATCGTTGTAGAGGCAGAATCTAAATAATATAATATAATGAAATTATCCGCATACCCCGAAATAGAACTGAGAAAATGAGCCATTGCTGGCTGGTAATGTAGTGAAATTGGACTAACTGATCATTTGGGAGGCGGATATGGGTACCGCCGCCCCGGGAACCATTTATTGGACAACCAACACTCCTGCTATAGGTCACCCTAAGTGGTTCGCTACGTTTGGTGACTTAGCAGGGGTGCCCGGATTCATAGGGTGAGGTTTGTCTGGGTCTTGGTGGCGGATGCGTTTGCCCGCCTACTGCATGGCGGGTCGGATCGGAAGAGACTGGTTGTGGGAGACCTTTTGATTTCTACAACCGGACTCTCTTGACCCATCGCCTCGCACCGCAGTGGGGGGAATGGATCCATACGTCCGTCACTCCGGACACATCGACCCCTTAATTCCTACCCACCCCTCCCACCTTTTTCTTTCCTAGAACATTCTCTCCTTTCTTTACTAAGAACACCCTCCACACAGCATCCCCAGATGACGTAGGCCCCCAGAGAAATTGTTTTCCTCATAGTCTCTTATGTGGTGTAAGTACTAAAATAGTAAAAAAAAAAAAATCCTGAGTGATAGATTCTCTCCGTGTCGCCCTGGTGAGAAACTACCATTCAGAATTGAAAAATTGCTTGAAATTTGCCATATCCAGATTTGGTGACTATATCTGAATAGTATGGTACTTCAAAACTTTTCTCTCCCTCATATCCTACCTCTACCGCATCTCCTTCCTTTCCCCCTCCCCTCTGCTACACAAAAAATACACTAATCAGGAAGAAGAATCACTGACAAAATTTGCAAAACACATTGGGACTCCCGTGAGGTCTCTCGCGAAAGGATATAGAGATCTCATTGTTATCAATGACTTAGGAGGGGTTGTTTAAAAAAAATTAAATTCATAAATTTTTTAAAGTTAATTTTCAAGTTCGATTTTTTTTTACATTAGCTCCACACAGGAGGTCCTGACGAACATAATTCCCTATGTCATCTTTGGGGATGCTGTGTGGAGGGTTTTTTGGGGAAAGGAAGAGGTTGAGGTTCTGGGAAGGAAAAATGTGTGAGGGTGGGTAGGAATCCGGGGGTCTGGGTCTCCAGGAGTGAAGGACGTATGAATCCATCCCTCCCACTGTAGTGCAAGGTGATGTTCTGAGAGTCCTGCTGGAGAGATCAAAAGGTCTCCCGCAACCAGTTTCTCCGGACCAGACCTGCCACGCAGCTGGTGGGCAGATGCATTAACCGCCATGACCGGGACAAACCTCACACCGTGAACTTGTTACTTCTATTTAGCATTCAGAACTTTTATTAACGGCCATTACTTTGGATGTGTGTCCAATATGCTGGAAAGGCCCAAAATGCATTGAGCGCGTCTAATACGATGGCAATTTACTGAAATCTACAAAAACCTCACGCCTACACAAAAACTTAACGCTGCAACACTGTAACACCTCTACACACACATAAACACACACTTCACCACAATAAACGTATCTGCCCTGATGACGGACACTGTAACGCTATCTGGTTAAAGAAGTAGGAAGAGCTTCACGGCATAGTTTCTTCCACCGGGATAGATTTCGAAATTTTCGGATGCGTTTAGAAATAATAGTTCTGAGAAAGAAAAATGAGTTCCAAGTCTAATTTGTGGCAAAAGTGAAATAAATAGAATGGGAATCTCTCTAATTAGAGAAGGTTTTATTATATTATTTAGATCGGTAAGTACCCCAAATTCGTTCGTGTACATTTTCACGATATTTGATATATCTTTATTTTTGTTGGCAAATGCAATTGTTGTTGTTTGCGAACGTTTACCTGCGTGATATTACAAATTACATTGCAAAAAAAGGATATAAAATATCATAAATAATTAAGAAGCTACTCACTTGCTGCCATCTGCTGCTGGTGTTGAGAAATTGCCCTCTAGAAGAAAAAAACACACTTGAATTAATTCATGGTAATACGTTTTAATGATTAATGGGCTTAGATAAATTTATAATTTTGGAGGCGGGAATAGGTACCGCCGCCCCGGGAACCATTTATAGGATAACCAACACCTCTGCCGTAGGACACCTCAAGTGAGTCGCTACGTTTGGCGACTTAGCAGGTGTGCTCGGGTTCATGGTTTGTCTGGGTTCGGGCGGGGGGTACGTCCGCCCACCTACTGCGTGGCGGGCTGGATCGGGAGAGACTGGTTGAGTGAAACATTTCAATCCATCTAGCCGGAGTCTTGCCATCGACTTGCGCCGCAGTAATCGTACGTCCGTCACTCTTAAACTCACCCCCAGATTCCTACCCAGACTCATACCTTTTTCCTTCCCAGATCTTCGTCTCCTTCCTTTCCTTAAAAATACCTTGCATGCAAATCAGTCAATCAAAACTCTTCTTAAGTAAAGCAAAGTACAGCAAAGGCTTTGTAAAGCAAAGGCAGCAATTTATGAAAACTCTTTTTGAGAAAACTCGTAGAAATTTTTAAAAAAATCGAGTGCTGCAGTTCACACGCGGTAGAAATGAAAACTTCACAATAACTTACACACAACCTCAACCAAAAGGAGCCTTAAAAATTGAGCTCATAATCAAAGCGGCCATTGCGGTAAGGTTTCATTCTATCTCATTCTCTCGCGGGCTAAATCCTATCCATGTATATGTTTGTCTCTTTTTAGTGTCGTTTCCGTTTCATCGAGTTTCAAATCACGACGGTGCTAAAGAAATTTCACTTCAAAAACCTGGAATAAAAAATATGAGGCTTTGTATTTGTTTTTGACAGTTACATCGATTCAAGCTAGCTAAAATAATTGCGATGTTCTCTAAAATTCCAGAAAGAAAACGATTTTCAAATTTCATGCCAAAGAGTGCAACAAACCAAAATACATAAGATGATGCTTAATAAGATCAGGAAGCATTTACCCAGACACAAACACATACATTGGTTTATTTTGACTGATTATGTAGGATTCTGAGCGGTTTTTTTCCAGACAGTATGTAAATCAGGCATAATGGCGTTATTATGATCTATTTTTAAGATGGCGTCATCAATTTCGCCGCTCCGAAAATCAGACAAGTAAAAGTCATATAAATTATAATGTAGATGAAATTGAATCCGGAAACACCGCCCCCGCATCTTTTGAAGCCCAAAGTGTGCTTCCAGCGCCCACTCTGGGAATCACTCATGCAGATGATTACAAATTCATAAAGTTGGTTGAGCTAACAAAATAAACAAGAGATTAATTGAGAAAAACAACAATCAAGGATCAAAACCGAATAATGGAGGCTCAAACAACCAGTGAAAGAAACTTTTTTTTTTTCAAAAGAAATCAGCACGTAAATAAATAAAAAAAATCGGCACATCCACACGCGGTAGAAGTGAAACCCTCACCCACACAATCTCAACCAATAGGCGCCTTGAAAAGTGAACTCATAATCAAAGCGGTCAATGCGCGCAGCTTGACAGAGCGCGACGCTTCGTAGGTACTGTAAGTAGGTAATGTGTCATACTATCTCATTTTCTCGCACGCTAAATCCTAAAGATTCTTGTATCTTTTTAGTGTCGCTTTTTCGTTTCATCGAGTTTCAAATCATAACGGTGCTAAAGAATATTTCACTTCAAAAATTTGTGTGCAGTTTACACGCGGTACAAGTGAAACCTTCAGAAAACTAAAGTAGACAAGAGTACGAAGCACCGCACAAAGAGGAGACAGATTATTCTATCTCATTCTCTCGCAGGCTAAATCTTATAGATGTAAATGTTTGTCTTTTTTTAGTGTCGCTTTTTCGTTTCATCGAGTTTCAAATCACAACGGTGCTAAAGAAGTTTTTAGTTAAAAAAATTACTTAGATTTATCGACCTTGAATGACGATGTTTATTTTGTATATTTTATATTCATTGCGGTAGGAATGTTTTCACTTTATATAACACGTAATAAAATCGTAGATTATTCTAGCCGATAAGCTAACTACGCTTAATCTATACGATATACATACCGTCGTAATGGCGTATTCGCAAGTTTCCAAGATTAACCTTTTCAAAAACGTAAGAATTGTTTTGTTCAACTTAGAACGCCTTGCATATTTACTAATGCTTCTTACGTTACGACCGCAGAAAATTAGGGTTCACAAATCCTTCTGTTAGCGCCAGTTATTATTGGCTGCGCTCGGTGAATGATTCTGTGTTTACTTGGGAATGAACATTTTATTCCATGGCAATTATTTATTGTCCCTTCCGCTCCTCTCCCCGTTCCCCGGTCAGTTGCAATAACCCAAACTTGTGTAAACACGCCGCAGCGCATTTCTCGCATGATTTTTGTTATTATTTCGCAAATAACGGGACCAGCTCTTCGTTGATTATACCAATCGCATCCAAAAAACGCGTCGCAAATTGAGTTACAAACAATACGAAGTGAAAGCAATCAAGTGAAACGCTATGAGAAAGCACACCTTCAATTGAGGAGAACACCTTCCCAAAATTTATTCCTGTGAGTAATTTCCAAACAATAAAATAATTGCCATTATAAGTGAATAGGAATAAATTTACCGAGATTACCCTAGCTGAAACACCCATCAATCAAATAGTAGTCCCGCCACTTTCTTTCGATGTTGTCAATTTTCCGACAAATAAGAAGTAATATTTAATTCATCTGAATTAATTATTCTTGAAAGATTTATCTGTTTGACTGTTTTGTACAAAAAAATGAAAAAAAAACTGAAAAATTAATGCACTGCAAAATCGGAAAAACCATCTTCCCCTCACTCCAAGACTTGACATTTTGTTTGAATTACTCGTCTTTACCTTTGTCGAACACAGATCGCCTAGCTTCAAGCGTGGGTTCACAGCGTCTTTCGTCTGATCTCAATCGAATCCCTCCGAGGTAAAACAATGTGATAAGTTGGTTAGTTTGCCACAATAATGCACGTGGTTGGTCTCTACGCGAGGCGACCGGCCGACCCAAGAGAAAAAGACAATGCCAGGCATTATTATTTATTTTCTGATGGTTATTAGACGTAATGGAAATTAGTATAACTAAGAAAAAAGGGTAGACAGAAGGCAATCATGATTATTATTGTAAATAAATTGCAATCAAGTCTACATTTAATTAACAGAGCACCTCATTACGATCTTGAGATACCTATGTAGGGGGTGTCAGCGCCCGGGGCGGAGGAAAATTTCGCCGCCCCCTCATTTAGGTACTTCAATTTAAAATACTAAAATATGTAACGATCATCATTATTATGTATTGTACAGGCTACAAAATAAATAAAAAAGTCATTAATATGTATATATGTTTTAAAATATAGTAATCACATTTGTTACAAAAATTCATGGGATTCACTTCCCTGAAGTTGAACAGGGAATTCCTGCAATTAGGTACAGACGGTGTTGCCAGTCGCTTCAATGAGCAAGATGTCGTTATTATACATTCATTTAAAGAAAGGGGATTCCCCGGTTTCGTCACAGAATAAGTAATGAAAATTCTGTGCTCATTTCAATCGGTCCCAATCATAGGTGCGACTAAAATATGAAATGAGATGGTTCAAATTTTTACAAGATATTTTTATTTATAGTGAATTGTTGACGCCCCTTAAAAGTGCCGCCCGGGGCGGGCCGCCCCCTCTCCCCCCCCCCCCCCCCCCCCCCCCCCCTACGCTACGCCACTGCGACTACTACATATCTATATACTACTATACTATCTTGTGAAAGGGGGGTGTGATAGATGCTCTCATTATCGCCTTGGTGAACGAGAAACTAAAATTTGGCTGAAATCGTCTGAATAGCCAGGTACTTCCGAACCTTCATCTTCTTAATTTCCTTCCCTTCCCAGTTGTCTTCAGCCTCACAACATTGGGTTGCCATAATCCCACTGATTCCGGACAGTTAGGAGCAGTTGGGATTCTTATGCGGTATCCACATAAAACAAAACACACATTTTTTTTAATGCCGCAGTAACCTCGAAAGGAAGGTTCTTTCTTTCAGAACCTCCATTAAATCGCATCGGATTTCTAGGAGCTACAGTAATGGAAGTAGATTATTTTGAAGAAATTTCCAAATTAAAAAGGGTAAAAATATTTTGAGTAACTTGGCCTGCAATGGAGGAAGCACACTAAACCTGTCAGAGTCGAAACTCAAAATCGAACTAGCTTAGTGATGGACTGATTTATTTGAACAGAAAACACAGAAGCAGCAAATAAAAACAGCAAAGACAGCAATATGAATAGATACAACAGAGAATAGAGTGAGAATAGAATGGAGTGTCAGAAAATGGGGCTCCGATCCTACTGGAAAAAATAAACGTAAATAATTATTAATTAAATGAAAACAAAATAACTTTGAAAAATCACCAATATACAATATTATCAACATGTTTCGAAAATTACGTTTTCTTCGTCCAGATAAAATCAAAATTAATTAATAATTATTAAGTTATCCTGACAAAGAAATCTTAGTTTTCTAAACATTTTTTTTTATATGAGCTCCACACAGGAGGCCCTGAGGAAAATAATTTCCCACAGGGCCTATGTCATCTTTGGGGATGCTGTGTGGAGGGTTTTTTTAAGGAGAGAAGGGGAAAGGAGTTTAAGGGGTGGGTAGGAAGGAAAGGGGTTTAAGGGGTGGGTAGGAATCTGGGGTTCAGTGTGTCCTGGTCATCCGCCTCCAAGACCTAGACAAACCTCACCCCATGAACCGGGCACCCCTGCTAAATCACCAAACGTAGCGAAACACTTGGGGTGACCTATGGCAGAGGTGTTGGTTATCCAATAAAGGTTCCCGGGGCGGCGGTACCCATTCCCGCCTCCCAAATTGCTGATAATATTGGTTATATAGTTGTGATTTTACAAAGTTATTTGTTTGCATTTAATTAAAAATGATGCCACAAAGTGCTTTTGCAAAGTTTGAAGAAGTAAATAATTATATAAAACATTATTGCAAAGGCCTAACGCTTGAGGGCACTTTAAAACTGGTTAAATAAAATAATGAAAAAAAGTGTTTATCCTTTGTTTAAAAGCTACAACATAGATAATGATTTAATTTCCAGGTATTTAATTAAATATAATCTTTGTAAGAGGTATTTCGTTTGGTCGATAACAAGATAATAAAAATGTGTAGTTATCGTGTTTCATAGAAATTAATTTTGGAAAGTTTTCTCGCGTTTATTTCAATAATCACGAATACACAACGATTTGAAATTTATGAAAATGAAACCTTAGTATGTTGACATTACGGATGTGAGTAGGTGCCTACTTTGAATATTGTTTTATGAAATTTCCTTCCGGCTGGAAAGATATCTTCGTAGGCTTCCTCAAACTCAACCATTTTAATTACACCAGACCTGGCAGTCCTAACTATGAAAATAAAATAAAAATCGTACATTTTTGCGTAGTAATAACAAATTACACAACTTTCTAATAATGAATAAATTGCTTGTAATATAATATATAACTTCTCCCCGGATGAACGACGAACTTCAAACAATGAATTGATGTTCTAATAATACCTGCATTCACGAATGGTATTCACCAGAAACCCAATATGCGCCATGCATTTGCAGCTGTGAGTTGTTCATCCTACACTTTAATCAGAAAAGGAAAGGGGACACGTGCTTCGCATAAATCAAATTCCAGCATCTAAATCCGGGAGAAAGATTTTCCCGCTGCAGAAAATAGACAAGCATTTTCCTGGATTAGTTTGGATTTTGGATTCGAATCTGACCCTAATCGTCGAAAAAAGAATTAATTCATCGCCATGATGATTAGAATTACTGAAGAAACATAAAAAAATACAACAAACGTTAAATAGTTTGTAATAATCCGCTTCGTAATCTTCCAAGTTACACTTCTGTATCTCTAGCCACTCAAAAAATAACAACTTATTATCACAGAAATAGGATTAGTTAAGAGAGGTTTTTTTTAAGCAACCTTCAAATAGATCTTGGAATCCATCGTAGGCGGTGGGTTCTTTCTTAAAGCAGTCTAATAACACGCACAAATAACACTAAAAACGAGAAAGGTGAACAGAAAACACTGAACGTATCACGAAATGAAAGAAATGCCGTTTTGATAGCTAACGAGTGAAAGCAGGACATTCGGCCAATAAGTTTAGTAGAAAATCCAGTGTTGTCTGCGACTCGCGTGAACGAGTTAAAATAGACGACAGATTATTTTTAAATATCACAAGATCATTGAAGACATTTCGAACGTATCAAAACATTGATAGAGCGTGAGCGTGTTTCTTTTATTTTCTCAATCGGCCATCTTGAAATAAATTTTTTATAAAATTTAACAAGAATCTTTCAAAGACACGCAAAAATATTATTTTCATAGGTCGAGGGTAACAATACAGGTTATCGAAGAATAAAAATTTACATATCATGAAACATAATATGGCGAAATGAACAGGTATTCGTCAACTTACGACCTATGCGACTTACGATTGTTCGACTTTACGACCACAATCCGAATCAGAGTTAGCAAGGCATTTCCGCAGCTACTCTGGGGAAAAGCCTTTTTGTTGTATCCAATGCAACTATTTTTTTTCGCGGAATGTAAATTTAAAAGATGCAAGCTTACTCACACCATAGAAAAACCTTTTGCGTGTTCAATCAGCAATTCTTCTTTTGCGCACAAACAGACATTAAACCGTTATTTGTTAAAACATAGTGGCAACAAACCTTTTTCATGTCCCTACTGGAGCTATTCGAGTTCTCAAAAAGGACTTTTAAAAAGTCATATGCTAACTCACAGTGAAGTTAAATCATATTCTTGTTCAGTCGGCAACTTTTTTTTAATCAAAAACAATATTTAAACCATCATATATTAACTCACGATGGAAACATTAGCAGTGCACCCCTAATCTCAGCATTTGGGGTGCCCGGGTTCAGGGGGGAGGTTTGTCTGGATCTGGCGGCGGATGACCTGGACACCCTGAACCCCAGATCCTACCCACTCCTTCTTACCTTTTTCCTTCCCAGAACTTCATATCCTTAAAAAGGATCCCTACACAGCATCCCCAAAGATGACAGACACTGAGGGAAATTATTTTTCTCAGGGCCTTCTGAGGGTTAATGCAAAAAAATGTCATGTTCTGACTGTAACTCTACTTTTGGACTTTAACCACATTTAAAACGTCATAGGCTTATTCACGATGGGAAAATAAACAGTTTAATGTTCAGTCTGTAACTCTTCTTTTAGTCAAAAACATCATTTAAAATCATACGCTTGCTCACAGTGGAGACCCCTTTCTTGTCCCTACTGCTGCTATTCGTGTTCTCATAAAGCAGGAGAAAAACGTGAATATAACATGGAACGATTTTTACTGTACTTATTACTTCATTTTCGTCGTATAATAATATTATCCCGCAGCGCAAGTGATGCTATATGTACGTAAGGAAATTATTGCATGATCCGACTTACGACCAGATCTGACTTGCAACCTATTTGCCGGAACCGATCGCGGTCATAAGTCGACGAATATCTGTATACGCACCTTTGTATTTGTACAAGGCGCAATGCAATTAATATTTTAAATTTTATTGCACACTAAAATTTATCAGTTAAAATAGGATTAAATAGTAATTTGTTATCTATAGGTAGATACTAATTATTTATTGTTGGTAATTTTGTTAGATAGCGAAGAGGTAAAATTAAAAAATTCTTACACCTGATTTATATCTACCGTACCTATTATTTTAAATGAGAACTATTTCAACCCGGAAAGATGATCAAATTGTTACGAAAAAAGTGCAAATTTTTACTTTCTCATATGAACAATCCTACCTACCTTTTCCTTTTTTTATAGGTTCTAAATGAGGTAAAACTCCTTCACCAATTATTAATTGTCCGGTGGGTTAATCGAGGGTAGGCTAAGTCGGAAGAAAGCTTATTCAACTGAACAGGACACCAGCAATGAGAAGGTAGAAATTAAAATAAAATACATTTATTACTAATCCTTTGTTCGTTTTCGAGATTCAATTATTATGTTTGATCGATAGCACGATATTAAAAATGTATCAATTTTCGTGATACGCCGATACGAATTTTTGCTAAAGTTTTGTCGCGTTTATTTCGCGAAATCACGAAACTACGATAAATTATTTATAACAGGGGTTTTTAATCAGTTGTTCGCAATCCAACATTAAAAGGAATACACATTGTGTACCTACTAGACATAATTAACTAACATACACATGTTTTCAAATTGAGATTTGTTATTATCAGTTTAAGCAAGAGAGACATTTGATTGTTACATATATGTTTTTCTTTAAATATCTATACCTAATCTAACAACGGATCTAACAACTCTGCTAAAAGTCATGCCAAGTGGTTCGCTACGTTTGGTGACTTAGCAGGACTATTTATTTTATTTATTTATTTATTAGCAAAAACAGCATTACACCAATATATTGCAAAAACGGTTGTACAAGATACATAATCATTACGTTTACAGTTAAAACATTTATTTAATAAGTGCTATTTCACGCTTAAAATCATTGCAGGAAATGTGGAAAATATCCACATTTCCTGCAAGGCAGTTAATTAACCTAGTAAGTCTTCCCAGGGGCATCACCATTGGTAAGTTAGTTCTGCACCTGGGAAGAATCAAAAGCCTGTGATGGCGACCTCGCGTGAAATTATCCGGGACATAGAATCCTATTTCAGCCAGAATATCTGGTACCGATATAAAACCATTTAGAAGCTTATATGCCATCAGCAGTAATGCGACATCTCTTCTGGAACTAGGTCTTGGCTTGGTACATACTCCGTGGCGGGCCGGATCGGGAGAGAATGGTTGAGGGAGACCTAATCTAGATCTCTCCAGCCAGACTCTCGACTCTCTCCTTTCCCTAAAAAGACCCTCCACACAGCATTCCCAACGACGACATAGGCCCTGAAGGAATTTTTTTTCCTATGTAGAGCTAATGTTGATTTTTTTTTTAACTTTTGATTTGGCTTTATTTTTACTCTTGTAAATATGTTCTTACTTGAATCTCTGTATATAACTATGTACTATGAGATGGGTGGGAATGCACGTACCTCCATCCTTAAGGTCATAAATATGTTAGTTTCCTTGGAATGCGTTTATAACAGTCAATCATTGGATCCATCACCGATGTGCTTTCGTAGAACTCAAGTCTTTTGGTGCATTGTACGTATAACGAGTAGTATCACAAAGAAAATACTCTTCAAACTGCTGATGGTCTTTGTTCTATGAGAAGTTCAAGCAGCGATCTACGAAGATATTGACATTACAAACTGACATCTCTAACTGTGAGCATTGTCTATTGTTCAAACACAATGTGCACGTTTTCAGTTGTCAAGCAAAATTATCGTAGAAATAGATCGCAAGGGAAGCGGGGTCATCTATCTCAGAACATTCATGTTTGACCCCTCGGGTCTAGACAATATTTTAATCATGCTGGCTACAAAATCTGTCAGACAAATTTATTTTTTATTATTACCGCTTTATATTAATAAAGCTTGGTTTTCTCTTTTTCTAAAACGGTTTATACCGCATATCTGACTATGCTAGAGAATAAAATAGAACGAGTTTTATGAGGACGTGGGGATGTGCCAGTTGGTGTCAGATTTAGTACAACGTGACACAATGGCTATTGAATTTTTGTGACAAAAACAGCACTACAATCCCGACTCGTTTGTATTTATCTGTTGTATCGGACCATCATTTTTGCCGCGATTTGAACTGTCAAACTCCGAGCGAGGAAGGTCGCGAAAAAGATCGAAAAACCTATCAATTTATCAAATAAACGCAAGTAATGTTGTTTTAATGCATAGTTTATTGTTCAAGGAATGTGTTTCAGTAAATATAATATACGATAGCACAACATAAACCCACAAAATATTAAGTCAAAACTTTGCGAAATTTGCGTGGTTTCCTCCTTGGCCCTTGACAGGTTAACAGTTAAAATTATTATCTTATTCTACAATTTTTCTTGATTAAGCGAAGGATTTAAAATAGGCACCCATAAGAGATAAGATTTTTTGTTATCTTACTCAGATTCGATAACCATACTCTAGTCATTTATTTTAATTGGTTAAATATTATTTATTCGTAAATTCGTATGGAAATACAAACCACTCGTGTATAAAAATAAAAAAAAATTACGGTAAAAAAGAAAAAAAAAAAAACAATGTGTGAATAAAAATGAAACAAAAATCGTGTCACTATTGACGACAGGCACGGGGTCTACGTTTTCCATTCCAATTTAAGAGAAATCTAAATAATTGGTCGCTAAGTGACCAACTTGCATTAATTCTCGTAGAAGCGTTAAAAGCTGCTGAAAGGTACGAGATAATGGTTAACAATCACCTGACATTTTCCATCGTTGTTAACCCACGGAGTACTGAATTGTTTACTTCAAGTCTTCAGGCATTCAGTTTAGAATATTGGCCTTTCACAAAACTTTCCAGTTTTACAGATTTTTAGCGGCTTATGACAAGATCAAAGATCACCAGTGAATCTCACTCTTTTCCAGAGTTTACCCAATTTAGTACCTGCAGAATTGTTTAGGAATAATTAGGGCTTTAAAACTGAAGTCATTTACTTTCTTCATCTGTTTGACTTGATTAATGTAAAAGAATCTCCATGACTCGTTTGTAGACTTCATAGGAACAAATAATGACAAATTTATTTCAAAGAGCTACCAAAGCATTAATTATTAATTTATACTCAAGATTCATGAATTAATAATATTTAAAGTTACTATGACGCTAGCCGAACCCGACAGAGAGACGGGGTTGGTACAAAATACCGCCAGGTACAGATGCGGGGGGTGTTAGGACAAAGTGGTTATAATATTATGAAGCACTGCGACAATAACTTTTTTTACTAAAACGGTAAAAAACCTGCGTGAATGAATTCATAACAACCTTTGAGTTAAAATCTTGAAATCAATACACGTTTAAGGTAGTATTAAGGTAGATAATACCTCAGCTGTTGCCGATTAACTGGTAAAACTAAATTCTTATCGTCTCAAGTTCAATGTAAAATAGAATCACAAATAATTTATTGAAATTAAAATAAAGCACATATTCACTGTGAATGCAATCATCGTGAATTATCTTGCTAATATTACTCTTTGATATCTTGCTAATATTGATAGCGTTTACACACTTTCCGATATAAAATATTGCCTGCAGGGCTGCATGCAGAGTCTTTGCGAGTCGTATCGTTAGTAGGCACAACCACCAGCCGAATTATTATTACTCTTCTGCCGGGCCGTCAGAAGAAGGATGGCTTCCAATTTCCCCCCAATCTGTGTGCAGAGTTTTTACAAATCGGATCGTTAGTAGGCACAACTGCCAGCCGAATTATTATTATTCTCCTGCCGGGCCATCGGCAGAGGATCGCTTCCAATTTGCCTCCCAATCTGAAGCAAGACCGATGAGCATTCTGTGCAGTTATTGACAGCGACTGGGTAGAAATTTTCGATCTCTACAAGATCTTTCGATGCGTGGGATATTTTCCATAAAGATTATTTGCGACGAGATACCCGACGCAAGCAATGGAAATATTACCAGAAAGTAAAAAGAAATCGATGGGGAAATGATACATACAGCAACTTTCCTTTAAGTAGATAGTTAAGTAGTTAATTTATTTGCTATACCATTGTTACTAACGCAAAGTTAAATAAAAACATGCCCATTCAGATAATGAACTCTGCTTAGGTATTAAACTAATATTTGTATGATGATATCGGTTACCGATGGAATTTTCCGGGTTCGAATCCTAAGTGGCATATATTTTTCTCAATGAATTAAAGAATTAACATTGTTTAATTATTTCTGCTGTAATGAATTTATTTCCATCATCGTATGATAAAAAGCGTGGTCTAAATTTAATTATTTTGTAAACCGGAGTTACTTTGGATCACTTTTTTGGAATTTTTCACTAAAATAGTTTTTTTAAGGCTGTGTATTAGTAGTAGGTAGTATTATTGAAATTTAATAATACGATAATATGAGGTGTGAACAGCGTCTTATTATTCTTTAGTGTACTCTTAGTAGTTCTATAAAAAAATCAAGTTTTTTGAAAAAATATTGTATAGTTACTCCTACGAGGCGGAGACTTTGCATAACTTTTGTATGTTGTTTACTTATTATCTCACGGGATACCGCAAATTGATGCAATGTAATGCCATAATTAAAATATTTTAAGCACATACCCACTTATAGAAATCATTATTAGTTCTTCTTTGTGAATATCTTTCCCGTAAGATGCAAAAAAGCTTCGGTTTTCAATACCAAACATATTGGTAGAGAGGTATATCAAAAAATATTTGTCTGGAGAAATAATGATCTTTTTGTTTATCGAAACTTAACCATAACATTCAAACTGCATGTGGAAGGGAAAGAAAAACTTAAACATTTGTATTTTATTTTACGTAAATGCTTCAAAGCAAACTGGTGCGGGTGCGGGGAACGTTTACGTGCCCTCTCTGTGGTACTTCGATATATTAACCTTCTTGTAGGACAAAATCAAATTAGAGCTTCGGGGCATTGAAACCATTGATTTTTTAATGTTAAAGAGTCCCAATTGCTCCCGTCTGGAGCCAGTGAGACTATGGCATCCGAAGATGTAAGTGGGGAGGGGAAGGAGATGGAGGAAAGGAGTTTGGGGAAGTACCTGGCTATTCAAATCTAGTTACAAAACATGGCTGAAGCCATTTCAAGCAATTCTGAATGGTGGTCTTAGACCACGGAGGTCGATATATATATACTTAGAACACAAGGAGTATATTTTATTCTTGGAGAGAAACTGTTTCTTCCCTATTGAAATAATTTTATTGAAATCTATTAATACAAATATCTATTGAAAGCATTTCGTAAATTCATTTCAAAAGTGACGGAGCCATGACAAGTTTGCGCACAGCGCGAGCGCTACGAATACTTGTTCACGACGCAAAAGCAATCACCTCACCGCAAATCGGATGTTCTGGAGGCAACCTCCGATTTGCAGCACTCATTGCAGCCCTGCGGGCAGTGCTTTAAATTGGATGGTATACAGAGCCTATTATATTATATATCATCAATATTCTGGACTTTCTGGGTGATTGAGATAACTCCGTTTATTATATTCAAATTTTAATGACGTTTGAGCAATGCAGTAACAACGAAAGTATGGAGTATGGGGAGTCTTTCATCAAGCAATGTAAAGACATTGTCTCATTATCGTGCTGAAACGATGTTTTAGCGATGCATAAAGAATGGCGCCGTGAAATTGTGGAGTCTTCCATCGAGCAGTGTAGACAATGTCTCATCATCGTGATGAAATTATATTTTATCTGTACCTAAAGAATGGCCCAAAAAAGTTAAACTATTTTGTTCACGATTGTGAACTACGCGCTTACATATTATTTCATTTCAGGTAATTTAAAATGATATCTAGCCCAATGACATAATATAAACATAGGTGTTACTTGTTGCAATAGAGATCGCACGCCGCTGAGTTCGAGCGAGCGCGCGTCCAGCGACCTGCTGCGGGGTTTGGGGATGGATCCAAAAGGCTCATCCCCCTTCTTCCCGCCCTTGATCCAACGGAAGTAGGCTGCCATCTTCGTAGAATGCCCGTATGTGATATTCCAGCCAGACAAAACAACGGATAAACACGCACCAGCACTCAGCCTGTCTTATGACATTTGTAAACAGTAAGCACCGATCCAAAACAACACGCTATAGAATTGCACCGCACGTCTACACGAAAAGAATAACTTTAACTTTTAACTGAAATATTAAGTGCTCTTCGTGTAACGCATTCTGTAACATAAAATTTAAAAACGGTTCGTCTTAAATTACTGTTTTGTTTCCTGAAGCTGACTTTTTCACACTGACAACAAGCGCCTTCTCACTTTGCACACTTGCAACAAGTGAATTCTAACTTTAATCACTGACAACATGTTGCGACTTTTCACTTTTCGCACTGATAAAAAGAAAATATTCAATTTTTACACTGACAAGTGGCTTATCACATTTCTCATTGACGCAAGATCTCACTTTTTTCACCGGCAAGTGACTTTTCATGTCGACAGCTAGAGACTTCTCAATTTTCTCACTGACAACAATATAATTATTAGTGTTAGCACTGAGCATCGCCCGGCCAATCAATCACCCCACTTCGCCACATTCGACCATTATGTCATCAATTATGACTTTCCGCGGCGGAGCAGAGCAGGTAGAGCCTACCGTAATTCACGTGCCGCAAGTTCCCAATATCGCGACTTCCCAAAACTCAGGTGGCGGAGAATATTCGGCGATAAGAGAACACGCGCGCGGCCACCACGGATACTAGCCACTAACCTGGTAGGCAGCGGAATGACTGAGCACCGGGCGACTGAACCGGCGTGCGACCCGCGGTTATCACCATCAGAACTTTTAAGCGGTACGCATAAATTAAATTCTACGACAATTTGCAATGATGCACTTGCTCGATAGGTATTGCTCGAGAGATTATTTTAGAAATTAGCGCCACATTGTCAGAAGTTTTGACACCATATTGGTACAAGAAACGTAAACAATTTACACCTAGATTGCTTTTCTGGCTCTTTGATTGTGATCAATTGAAAACTAAAGAAAAAACAATAAGGCATTTCATCATTTAGTATATTTTAAAGCTGTACAGCCTGCTCATGGTGGAAATGAGACACCCAGATAACAATGGTTGCGTTGAATTAAAAATTCCAGGAAAAGTTTGCAAAATTCATTACGGAAGAGTTCGAATTTTTTTTTTCGGGGCAAAAAAACTGGTTTTTCGTTATATTATTAAATTTATATTCTTGAATATTTTAGTGAGCCCTTGAAGATAGCATATAATCGCACAGAGTACCCCAAAAAACTAAAACTAAGCTCAAAAAAATAATTGTATTCTCTTAAACATCATTAAAAAAACTTTGTTTTCAGATAAGACTGTTTTTTGCGTAATAAAATGATGTTATGCAAAATATGACATGAATAGCAAGACGCCAGAGCTCACCGTTTTGGAGTTTTTATTACTTTAACAAGGTGATTTTACGATTTGTAGTCTAGGTTATTGCACAAAATGAAAATGAGAGAAACACCGAGAACCAAGTGTGATGAAAATAGGCCAATCTAACGACAAAGGTTGTTTATCTTAGTGTTTGTTTTACAATTAATGAGAAAAGTACATATTACACAATACCCAGGTACTTTACTACTTTATTATGAACAATATAAAGCTATTGGTAGCGTAGATACAAATTCAGTTTTTTATGACCCTTATTAAATATGAATGTAAGATTGCCTGCAAAACAGTATCCAGACTTATGATAATAATCAAATGTCGTCTACAATGATAAAATCATGACGACAGACATACCTACGCAATTAATCCGTGTATAAAGGAAAAAATACATTGAATCGATTAATGCACATATGTCATATAAACTGTCAAGATATACTTAAAATTTGTGTTTTATATAATAATCATATTATCATGATGTGCAAGATAAGCAACAGTGGCTCATCAAATGAATGGACAGTCTGAACAGGCGCAGGCGCGCGAATAAGGACGGATGCGAAACAGACAGGAATAATTAATATGCATCGATTACTATGACAACTTTCAGCCTCTGCCTTCCACGAGAAATGTTGACTGGGGGTAGAAAATAATAACCATGATTACTAGGCTAGTTTTACACTCGTAAGTTTTTCCCGCTCACGAAAGCGATTTGCGGCCAAATGGCTAGCTTTACACTCGTGTAAGTTTTTTTCCCGTAAATCGCTCACGTAAGCTTTGGCAATTTGCAGAAGTTGTATTTCGCGAGTTTTTTTATTGTTTTTCAGGGAACAATCCCGTAAACAACGATGTTAATCTTCAATTACAATTTAAATATACCAACATAATATTTGACAGTTGACTAATCGCGTCCGCGCGAACTTCCAGCCTTCTCACAGCTTATAAAATCAGTTTGATTAGTCGAGGGACTTGCCGCAAGAAATGGTACCAAAATGCGCCGTTGGGAGATGTCAAAAATTAAAAGACATTTGTAGGATTTTTTTCCTATAAAACTAGTATCTCGATGTTAAATTTACACAATTTTGTCAATTAAGACGAAAAGGTCCAAATAAAGTGTAGAAATAGAATTTGGTTTTAATTAAACAATTCTCCAATCGCTTATGTGCTGTCAAAGTCGGAAATTGGTGGAGTTCTTTTATTTTATCCGAATATTAAAAACAGAAACATTTAGATTAGAAAGGGTTGGACCGATAATTGAATAGAACGATGCTCATTTTCAGAAAACTCAAATAAGTGGAAATAAATACTAGTTTTATAGGAAAAAATCCAATAAATACAATTGTCTTTTGATTTTTGACATTTCGCAACGGCGCATTTTGGTACTATTTCTTACAGAAAGTCCCTCGGCTTATCAAAATAATTTTATAAGCTGTAAGAAGGCTGGAATTTCGCGCGGACACGATTAGACCTGTCAAAAAAACTAACGAAATTAGAAGTTCTGTAACATGCTTTAAATTACGTTAAGTGACTTTTGGTGTCGTTTACATTGGTAATTTGGCCATAAATCGTTTACACAAGCGAATTACGGGAAAAAACTTACGAGTGTAAACCTATCATTACGTTAAGTCGAAAATTTTACTTATGAGTGTAAAGCTAGCCTACGTAATAATAATAATTATTATTACATATTTATTTATAAAATATATTGTATCACTATTACATTAACAAACTTTAGAAAAAATTCCCCAATTCCTCGAATATGTGCGCAATACAACGAATTGTTTCACAACGTAGACATTTTTAATTTAAACCTTCAGAAGTATGGAATAGAAGTAATGCGTGCGATATTGGATTGATACGGGGTGTGGAAGGTATCGAGAGCATCTCATATCCTTATCCTATATTCTCCCTCCCCTCCCCCTCCTCTCCCCTTCCTCTCCCCTTCCTAAGTCTAAAATTTAGTTTAAGATAAATTAAAACTCCATCTAGAAAATATATTAGCATAAGAAACTCTTTTGGCTTCACTGCAGTTAACATGTATATTTTTATGTCTATTGTATGTATATAAGCTGTTTGTTTCTTACAAATAAAATAAAAATAAAAATTATATTATATGAATTATTATTGACTTATTCTGGAATGTGGGGAGGTAATTTCACACATTCCATGAAAGTAGATACAAATTAAATAATTAGAAAAAAACATAATTTATTAGACAAATGTATTAAAAACGTTATTATCACCTCACTTTTTTGTCGTTCCGTGTAAAAATAATTTATAAATATTCCCGAAGTTTCATAAATTTATTTCAAAATGCGAGTCGAAATGTTGGTTTAATAAAGGTGTACATTTTACTTATTTTGTGGTTAGTTTTTTAATGTTTTTGAAAGCGTGGTCTTTTCTCTTTTTAATACCGTTTAGATCATACTTCTCACTATGATAGTAAGGGAGATAAAACCATTTCTGAGACCGATATGAGTTGGCTCAAAGGGGCCAAATAGACTACAAACGTAGCATTACACCATCTCTTTTTTCAGCCCAATTCCCGTGTAGAGACCAAAAACAATTTTTTTGGCTTTACGCGATCGCTATTTTCATCCCTATTTTCATATCTACGATTTCAATTGGCATCATTGTAATCAACACATGAACCATGTTTTTTGCTGTGATGCCAACTGAAATCGTAGATATGAAAATAGAGATGAAAATTGCGTAAAGAAAATTTTTGTCTCTGATCTCTTGGGATGAAAAAAGAGATGGTGTAAAACCTACATAAAGATTAGAACAACGTTGCAAGAGTCTCAGATGTTCGCGGTTGTGGAATAATCCTTGACAGTAAACTGCAATATAACCTATATCCTACAACAAATCATGAATTAAAGCTGCTAAAATGTTATGCTGCCTTTAGAAAGGTCGGTATTACCGCGAACCGAACCACGAATTATAGGAAGGGAACAAAGCAACCGCACCCGGCGTTTCGCCTCAGTCGAATTTCAATTTAACGTACTGGTGCGCTCCACAGGCAATGTGACGGTTCAGCTGAAATGTGCTCTTGAACTCGGGTTTTTCGCGGTAAGCGGAACCTACTCCTTTTTAAATCGACCACTCCCGGAGAACCCGGTCCAGGGGTCGGACCGAAACTCGGAACTCGCAGCCGGACTCGGAGCCAGAACACGAATGCCTCCACCGTCATCTCCGTGTTCGCGGTCTGAGCCACTCGCAACACTCGGATTCTTGTACGGGTTCGAGTTCTTGTTCCGGCTCCAAGATCTGGCTCCGGCCAAGCCCGTGCATCCCAGTAGCCACAACAGAACCCAGTACCCAGTCCGCGCCAAAGAAGTCGGACCCGGGACCTGAACCTAGATACACCGAGTACTTTTAAAAGGAAGTATGCCTCAGGTGCCTTCGGCAAAATGCAGAACTTACCCATCTCTATTACAAAATGAAAAAATGCATCACAAACTGTAAATGAAATTCATGCTCGAACAGATTATATAATAATCACGATAACATGCTAATATCAAAAGTGGACATTTTCAATTGAGAGCTAAATTAATATAAAATGTCCATTTAAAGAATGTTTTTCTGTCATGCCAAGAGTATATAACTTTTATTTTATGTACAAGGTGCGGCAAAACAGACAGTGTAGTTTTGAAGGGCTATTAAAAAACAACGGCAAAACTTATAGAAATGGGGTTTGATTTATTTTATTCAGTACATCGCTGTTTTATGCATCAAGTCCTGAAGATGATCGGAAAGATGATGGCCCCCAGCAGCAATACATTTGTGAAGGCGATTTCTGAAGTTTTAGACTGTATTTTGGCACATCTCGATGGGCATATAAAACAAACAAAATTTTCGGCACTGAGCTGAAAATAACCAAGACTACTTCACGAGAGACCTCTTCACTCCCCAAAAGTGATCGTGTGGTGTGCGATTTCCAAATTTGGGGTGATTAGGCCTTGTTTTTTCTAGGAGAACGGACAAACCGTGACTGTCAACGCTCAACGTTATGTTTCCATATTGGAAAATCTTTTTGAACCTCCATTGCAAGAACTATTGGAGGAAACAGATCTGGGAGACATCTGGTTTCAACAGGTGCTACGGCCTATACTGCCCGACTGTTTCAATAACAAAACTGCAACAGATGTTCCCTGAGCGCCTCGTTTCTCTGTGGGATGGCCCGCGCGCTCACCTGATTTAAACATTTGCGACCTCATCCGTGGGGCTATCTGAAGGAAAAAGTTTTCAAACATCGGTCTCACACGAATTCGGGAGGAAATCGCCGATATGCCAATCGAGGTGTGCCAAAATGCAGCCGAAAACTTCAGAAATCACTTTCATCAATATATCGCTGCTGGAGGCCATCACCTTTCTGATGTCATCTTGAGGACTTGATGTATAAAACGGCGTGAAGTACCAAATAAAATAAAATAAACCCCATTTCTGCAAGTTGTGACGTTTTTTTTAATAGCCATTCAAAACTGCACTGTCTGTTTTGCAGCACATTGTACATAATTCTGTTATGAATTTTAAATTTTATTGTGTACTTCAAGTACATCCAGATTCAATATACTTTGGACCTTACTAATAAATGTGTTTTTAACTTTAAATTACCATTTACCATACATTAATGGTTGTTTATCAGTTGTGTGAGATTTAAATCATAAAATATCTTCTAACCTGCACAATTAATGGTCAAATACCTCGACCCAGAAGGTTAGATTTCAATTGGTATTATCAGTAATAATAGATGCATGCTTACCTAATTTATTTCAATTACTTATCTACAATATCATATTATCATACTAGCTGGTTCCCTGCATGCGTTGCAATGCCATATTCAAAGAAATAAATTGTATCTAATAAATTGTTTCTTCCTTCATGTCCTTTCCCGTGCGTCCCCATTTCCCTCCCCCCTAGCGTTCCCCTTCCATCTTCCCTGCCTTCCCTCTCCCCTCTCGCACTCCCCGGTTCCGCCAACTCCCCTCCTGTGTTCCATATATTCAATCCCAGTACATTCAGTTTTCAAACAGCTCGCGTGCTACCTATTACAATTTTTTTATTCAAATTCTCATTTTTCATACATTACAAATATTCATTTTTGTATATTGTAAGAACAATCGATAAAATTTGTTATCTAATATAGGTACCTATTTAAAATATCTATAATTCTTGATTCGATTCAAAGTTTAGGTGAGTATTTCAAATAATTTTAAGAATTAAAAGAGTTTTGAAAATTGAATTTTAAATTAACAATCGATGATTTGCAAAATGTCATTCTCAAATGTCATTTTGTAATGATTAAAAAAACTTTTCAGATGTATTGTCATGTGGTTGTAATAATCAAGAAACCTTCGCGAGGACGGAAAAAAGGTATTTCGAAGGTTTCAAACATTTCATATGCTTAATATAGCAATACATAGACATTTCCGAACTAAGACATCCCCAAGCAAGCATATTTTGATTTTTATATATATATATATATTAAACTGATAGTCACCATGAAACAGGTAGCAGCCTTGTGTGATGATTTAAGGTTTCAATCTCTTGTAAATGCCTAAATTAAATAGGTACCACCAAAATAACGAATTTCCAATTAAATTCGTCATTTTGATAGAATCTTCTAGATCCAACAATTATTAAGATAAATAGTGTGCATTTTTATGATAAAATAATAAAAGAATTAAACTGTCATCACATTGACATCAAAGAATCTGATTGATCACTGCAAGAATTATAAATAGAAGATTGATAATAAAGGCTTATCATTTAATCATAAATTATCAAACCTTCGGTGATGCACTGGTTATGAAAATTTACTCAAAGATTGTTATTAATGCCACAACTGGTTAGTGGGTGGTTTGAATGGGAGAAGAAGTCGGGGAAGCCTCGGGAAGACTTGATGCATTATTTGAACAATGGATTGAGAAACAAAGTCAAATTTAAATCGATATAATGTAGTTTTTTTTAATAGTAACAATACAGTATACAATAGTGAATGGTGGAAAATTTGGGGATGCCAGAGGAAGACAATACATTGTATTTGCACTGGAATAAGATATGAAGTCGAATTAAAGTCGTTATAATGTACTTTTTTAACAGTAATAACGTGGAACACAGTAGTGAATGGTAGAAAAAGTCGAGGAAACCCAACCCGGGGAAGACTTGACACATTATCTCTGCACTGGAATGAGATATGGAGTTGAATTAAAATGGATATAATGTAGATTTATAACAATAATAATAAAGTTTCATGTTATAACATGAAGTGAATGGTAGGAAAAGTCAGGAACACCTAAGGAATATTATTTCCAACTTTATAATGTACGCAGATTTCAGGTACACCCAGTACAGTACATTTGGCAATACTTTCTCTGAAATAGTAGACGTGTTCAACTGCACGGAATTTAGTTACAAGATGGTTATAATAGCATACGTAACAAACAAATATTGAA
The DNA here is from genome assembly GCA_936435175.1 of Glyphotaelius pellucidus. NCBI lineage: Eukaryota > Metazoa > Arthropoda > Insecta > Trichoptera > Limnephilidae > Glyphotaelius > Glyphotaelius pellucidus. The sequence goes on along the minus strand of OW386542.1, from coordinate 25,671,955 downwards.
GATAGCTTTTATTATCAGTTTGCGTGTGTTATATTTTATATTTCTTTAACAAATTTTACTTCAAAATTCTTCACTAAATTATATTTATAATGTATCACTTTAGTTATTAGCAACATTAGAGCGATCTGCCATATTATATAATAAATTAGGTTGTAACAGATTAAACCACAGTTTACATATATCATGGCAAACGCAGCCCAGGTGCTAAGAAATTCCTAGCTACTTGTCAAGAATAGAAACTTTGAGAACGTACCATCGAGAATTCAGTCTCACAGTGACAAGATAGTGATTTGGATGCGTGGCACAGTGGGAAATTTTGGGAAGATCGCGAACAAAGAACAGGATCGAGAGTTCAATTCAACTAATCTTCAAACTATCTTCGAGACTAGACATGCCCTTAATTTTTACATTTAAATAATTCCTAGAATCAAATCATAATGTTAAAATTTTAATAATAATAAATAGCTTCATGTTGGATGAAATCTGTCCGTTAATTTTACACCTTTTTGCATTGGAGTTATTTTATTGCATTGATTTATATCAGGGTTGTGGGCCTATGATAAACAAGGTGAGCAATCTCATTTTTACTCTGTGTTTGTATCATTGCAAGCGGCGGTAAATCATGCAATGGTTTTTATGTGGCAACCAACAGTCCGAGACTGGCCCGGGATTGCTCATTATTGACCATGGACCTAATAAGGTTGTTCCTGGATGGAATCATTTGAGAAAAATTTGGAAAAAAAGGGGGAAGATGTATGAAAAATTTCAAATCTAGCTTAAATATTTCACAGGTGCTAGAGTAAGTGATAGTAAAAGAAATTGCTACAATAAAATTTTAGAAAGAAGCATTTTTCAAACAATTAACCACCTGTTTTACGTTATTTTTAACTTTTGCTTTTACTTTCCGAAAACTGATAGTCAAGAGTTTCTCCACGATTTTGATATATTTGACAGTTCTGTTGGAGGTAAGTATGAAATTGCGCACTTCTAATCATGTTTAATATTATGGTAGATGATGATAGTGACAATGATGAATTCCTCATCCAATACGTCTTGCAGCGAAAACCAAAAACATTTTGACCCCGTGTTAATAATACGGTTATTTGGGGCGATCCTGAATTTTTGGCGCGGTACCACATGTCGAAAGAAAATTTGTGACACACCGAAGTCAAGAAGATATTACAACTACTGGAAAGTAAATTGCATTTTTTTCCATGAATATTGTTTTATATTATAATCATTCATTTTAAAAAAACTACAATATTTTCAAACAAACAAGCTACGACGCAAAACAAAATACAGTAGAATATTTTGATAAATTTTCTGGTTTTCAAATTTAATTTATGGTGTGGCTGCACCAAAAAATTATGCAGTGCGTTTTTTTCACATAATTTCTAGGAGTATTCTGCTTTTAGGACTGGTCACAATAACAACTATTACTTTAGAAAAAGTACACTTGAAACAGCGCATGGTTCTGTTAATGACATCCTATTCTTAATCTTATCAAATTCCCAAAAAAAAAATCATAAGCTGTTATAATATCATTAGCAATAGAAAAACAAAATAAAAGTTCACTACACACCGCTTTGCATACAAATCATTTCAAAAGTTTGTCATACAAGATGGCTGCCATGCAATAATTTCCCCTCACCCTAGATTTGACTTCATTGCCATTCACAAAAAAATCACAATATTGCTCTGTCCAGGGATTTTTTGGTTCATGTTATTGACCCCCTCCACCGTTATACCATTTTAAATATAATGGTTTTGTACTGTTTTGTAAACTTCAACCTAGTGAACAATGAAGTCATTATAATTAAGACAATTATAGTAAGTAGTTTTATGAATATGTTATATGAATACATAACTTTTTCGATGAGGTCAATGTTGTGACCTGGAAGAAACACGAAAGTGAATCACAAAGTGAACCCACAATAAAAACCTTGGTGACAGTGAATTGAATTTGAATAAAAATTATTGAATACATAAAACTTATTCAAATTAAATCTTATACTGTATGAAAAACTTATAATGTGGCTCCAAACAATAAAGAGGTAAAATAAAAAGAAGTGTGGACGTGTCCGTGTGCCCAAATGACCAAACATTCTCAAAGATAATATCCTAATTCGTTCTTGAACAGATTATTAATTTCATTGGTCTGGGGCCTTGAGTCCAAAGGTCTTATGTAACAGGGCAATATCAGTTTTCCTTTAAATCATCACAGATCAAACTACTTAGATCGTCTGATCAGTCCGCGGTTCCAGAGAATCCAAAATTGTAGCGGTCAGCGAAAAAGTGGCAAACACTAAAAAATTCCTAAATGAAGTTAACAATCGGAATAAACATGTTACCTTTCGTGAAACAGAGGTGGTTAGATTAAGAGGGAATAACTGGACAAACCCGGAAATGTCATTTTTAAATCTAATTTTAGGCGTATTGACTTTTTTCCGCAACAAATTATAAATTGATTTCGAAAGACTGTTTTTTTTATCTAGTAAAGCTATTTTTTAAATTTAGAGAAAATTTGTTTATTTTTAGTAGAATAAGGTTTTACCTTAGGTCGTTGGCAGATTTGTCAAATTTTCAAACAATATTTTGTATTATACAACATACATTTCAAATCATATAATCATGCAGTAAAATAAATCATTAAATTATTTGGGAAAACTACTTCTCAGAATTTTAATTTAGTTCAAATAAAATCATAAAAAAAAGATCTGCGCCGTCATTTTGTGACGAAAATACTTCAGTTTGTCTATTTATTTACAGTCCTACAAACTAATATATTTAAAAGAAAAATTACATTATTATTTTGCGTGGACATTATTGAAGAATTATAAATACTTATGATCAAAAAATAATTACAAAAAGTCCATAATTTTAATGGTTTTATCATCACGAGTTTGAGCATTTTTGAATGTGGGTATTTATCAAAGCAAATTTGGAATGAAATAAAATCGATATTGAGATATTATGTTAAAATGCTGGTATGGAGAATAATTAATCTTTCTCATCGGAACCGCCCTATACCGTTGCAAGGGTACCATCACAAGATCAATCAAGAAATTTAAATTCTCGGCCACTGGTTAATGGCTTTTAACAAAAAATATATATTTCGCTGCGAATTCCACATTTTTTGTCGTAACTTTAACTTGAACCACCTAACTCCTTCTTTAGGCTCTTCTGCACTGACCGCCAAAACAATTATTTTTTTTCTAGAGATTGAAAAAACAGATATTCTTAAGGTTGAATACTTCTTATGTGGGAACCTTATATAATTTTAAACAATTGGACATACCTGGCGTCGTTTGTCAGGTTCCGTCACGTTCGTAACTGGTTTACTCCGGAATATGTCCATCACCTTTGTCATTGTGCTCGGCCTGCGCGTTGAACTCGCCGCAGTCACAGTATGGTAATACTGAAAAATGAAAATATATGTCAAACATAATATTGCAACAAGGTCATAGTAAGTTTACTTACACTTCTTTGTTTGCATTGAAACATGGGTATATATGTAAGTTCAATGTCCACTGCATATATTAAAATTCAAATCTGAGAATATGTGAATAATCACTTCTTTAAATGTAGATATAAAAATAAAATAACCTCCATCCAGAGTGGACACTCTGGGAAACTCTCAGTTTCAACCTGTAAAAATGTTGCCAATTACAATTGGAAATTAGCTTGAAATTGTTTTTGCTTCAAAGTAGAGTTGAGTGGCAAAAACTTCTTCTTGCCTTTTCTTTTAACTTGCTCTCCCTTCACTTTTGGTGTATAATATAACATTGAATCCGGTTTTTGGCTCAATGCTCAGTGCATGTACAATGATTAAATTAAACAAAAAAAATACAAAAACCAAAAAAAAAAAAGTGGAAATATGGAGTAAGTACCTACGTTCCAGAGGCTTGCTTCTAAAAGAGCCAATGTCAGTTATTCAAATTTCACAAGGTAAATTTTAATTTTAAGAAAGGTCATTTGTTAGAATAACATTGGCCCCCAAAAATCAAAAAATGAAGGGCTCACAGCAAAAGTAAAAATCTGTCTTGGGAAAATGAAGGATTTTCAATTATTGGATTATTTGTTCAGTATTTCTTTAGTGAGTTTTTTTCCACAAGACCCAAAAGCATAATTGTGGCTAAAAACATACACATTCGGCCACCGTAGTGTCTTTCCATTTCCTCATTGTAGAATTCAGATAAACTAAAAGAAATTTTTGCAGCATACCTTTTCGTTTCGCTAACAATTATTTTCATTACATCAAGCGTAAAAAAATATTAAAAAACTCAATTTCCAACCAATTTTGGCTAATACGAATATTTGGTCTCACACCCAAGTTACTGGAATTGAATTCATGAATAATGGGGTTAAATCACACTGACTCCATTTATGGTAATCAACTTTTCTCTTTTTAGAAATTGAACAACTAGGGATAGTTTCATCCGCATCAGATGTATCGGATTCATCGGATGAGCTATCCGAAGGTATAGGCAAATCTTCAAGATCCTCACACACATCTTCGTCTTCACTGTCAATCAACATATTGGCAATGTCTCATTCATTCAAAGGGTGAAACATTTTTATGTATTGTCATGTTATCAGTATTAAACACAAAATCAAATAACCTACAAATTACCTACCTACCATTACCTATAGCTAAAAACTTTGACAAGTTATGACAAATGGATGGGAGATGTCGGTAACGCTCAGTTTTCGTGAAGAAATCCAATAATAATTAATTTGTAGGCGCCAACTTACATACACGGTCATATTCCTTCCGGACTATTTTTTCTCACCGTTACGGTCATACTCCCGGACAGGTTAAAGCTGAAAAAGTTGTTTTTTTTCTAAAATAATTAAATTAGCGCCTTCTATGAAAGAGCAGATTATGAATTCTCCTAAGAATATTCAAGTTCTCAAACTAATTCCAATGTATAATTGTAAAGCATGGATTTTCTGGCGGAAATCCAGAGTGGCAGAGGATAGGAATGCAAGGCAAAATGTACCTAAGCATAATGCATTTGATTTAATCTACCATAACCATAAAAGGAAACCGGGATACGGCACCATTAAATAGGTTACCACACCATTAATTATTCTAATATAAATGTTTAGTAGAGCGATAAACCTGTAGAAGTGTGATCTATATCGATTTGGAAGAAAACCGATGCTTCCATTTTACCTTTCATACCCATTGGTAAATCTCTTCAGTGTAAAGAGTGGAAGAAGGAAAAAATGGAGAATCCGGAATTCGGGAGTAGACAAAAGCAGGAGATGGATCATTTCAGGAAAAAGGTTTTTGTAGAAAAGTTGCATCATTCCATACTCTACCTACCTCAACAGCAAATCGGTATAATTTTTATTTTTTTATTTTTCAGTAATATTATGTGGAAGCCAGAATGTTTGATATCTTGCATCCTTAACTTAAATCCCCAAAATTAAAATAATCACCTTCACGTCACTTCCGGCATGCGGATGAGCTGAACCATCTTTAGTAGTGGCGCCTGCCTTGCCTGATCCAATATTCTGAAAAGATAAAAATCACAATACATTTAGTAAAACAAATTTTCTCAATTAATGCTAATTTCAGAAAAGTGTCAGAAGTACATAATACAGATTACATTAGAAAAATTTTTGACAATGAAAAAAAGTACTAAGTAAACACAAAGTATAAATAAAATCATGAAAACAATTTTTTTTTAGACATTGTTATACCAACTAGTGATACAACAGGACAACGGGTGAATGTATGTTATAAAATCCTTTTTTCTGAGCATTTCCCATACTTTTGGAGCCTGATCTAAGCTTCGGCCCATTTTAAAAGATTAAACCGATGATATTACCCCTACCCCTCTCCCAGCGACTGATTTTTTCAAATTTGACTGATAAAAAAATCATCTGGGATTCATCTATGGTCGACTGAAGAAACCAAAATGGTATTCATTATATATAGTGAAGACCACAACCAAAAACACTGTTTTGTAAAACAGTTTCCTGTTTGTGCCTCTTACTAAACTGTAATTTAGAGACAATATTGTACGCATTCTGAGCCATTATTATTAATTTTTTAATTAAAATAATTATTTGACTAAATAAAATTTAGAGCATTTATTTGTTAAAATATATGGGTGATTTCACCTCAATGCGGTAAGTTTTTTCTTCTTACCTTGTTGGCCTATAATATTTTTTCAAACTGCAATTAAATATATTCTTTGTGTAAACTTTGCTCAAATTATGCTTCCATATTTTAACTAATCGTAAATAACTCAAAAATAATTGTTTTGAGCAAAAGTTTTTACAAACAAAATTAGCAGATTAAATATTACTGGACCGTACTTACTTACGTCAGTTTGTGTTTGATTTTTTTTATCCCTTTATCTTACAAGTATTTTTCTTTTTAAACTTAGAGAAAAAGATGACATTTTTCCTTTTGAGCAATTGTATTAAAAAATATTAATTGTTTGAAAATTCAGTTTTCTGGGCGCTATGTTATTTAAAATATTATATTTAAATTAAAAGACACTGTGTTGCAACATAAAAAAATTTCTGAACACTATAAAAGGTGCAGCGTTACTGTTTACAACTCTAATTGGTTTTTACGTTAAATATTAGAATAAAATATTTATTTTTATTTCAGCGAATTGAAATTGTCAAATGAAATTCCTATATTAACAAAATGCTAAAAAACTTGCAAAATCAGCCTAAAACGAAAAGCGTCACACTAAATAAAACCATTTGTACGGAAGCGGCAAATTTGAAATAATCTGAAGGGGGAAACCTGCCTCAGGTATTTTAAATCCATACCCAAGATAAACAAATAAATTTATTGAACATATTTCTACAAATGTCGCTAAAGATACGAGTGAGGAATTTTTACAATGAATTTCGTTTTCATATCACCGCTCTACACAATACAGTGAGGACTCAAACCTAGAAATGATTTTAGACGGCTCCCACATGAGAGGCAGGCACAATAAATGACTTTAGATGCTTCCCCCCGCCTGAGGTTTAAATAAAGTTTTTTTTTTTTGAAAATTTAAAGTTAAACATGATAATATTTTGATGTCAACCAAAAATAAAAACCAGTGGTATTACCTTTCTTTTACTAAACATTGCTGAACTTTTCAACACAATCTACCCACCATAATGGCAAAATTTAAGGGGTTTAAAATTTTCGAAGATAAATTATTCATGTTTTGGGACTTTTCAGGTGTTTCTGAAGGAGTCTTAGTGTAAAAATTACACCTTAACGAAACCAAAAAATGGAATTTTGTTTGTTTTTAGGAAATAACTGCTTTAATTTTTAGCATATTTTGTATGCATGTACGATTTTTCACAAATTTGGGGGTGGCGAATTAGTGAGAGAGTATGGTAATTAAAAATAATCAAATTTAATAAAATATTTTAAGTTCTACTAGTTTTTGGTTTAGTGAGTGACGTATCTTTTGGCAGACAAAGCAAATACAATATAATTATGAAAGATCTAGTGTTACCTGAACTGCAGCTTTAACTTGCTGCATGATGGAGAGCTGTTTCTTGACATCAGGAGATTTGGGATCTTTGGGCTCACTTTTGACTTTGGGTCGAAATGCTCCAAACAGCGCTGGCCGGCGACTCACCCCAGATGTTCCTGAAAAACAGGAATTAGAAAACATGGTTAATAAAACTGCAAACTAAAAAAAAAAACTGAATCAAAACGATTAAGTAAAACATTTCGATGGGAGAAAACTTATTGATGGACGTCTGTTTAATATCTGATGAGTAGTTAACATTAAAATAAATATATAATATGTTTTATTTAAACTAATGATATAGTTAAGTATATAAGATGAATAATAAATAATAATGAATCCTTTTCATCTGCATGAAAGTAAGATAAAATTAACACCTTGATACAAATGTCAATAATTTTGTCGTGAACAAGACACTCGTAGTTACTGAGACGCAAACTATCTAGGAATACAAAACTATATTATGTCAGATATTGTGCACAGATCAAGACAGTAGCTCAAAAATAGCATCAATTTGTATTCTGTTTGCTAGATTTGTGCTTATCTCAGAATACAAATTAATATTTTAAACTTTGAAGAATTAAGAAAACCACCAAAATTTCTTTTAAGAGTTTTATTAGAAGTCGAAAAGTAGCTCCCTGCCCTCAAAATTCCTTTTTTGGGAAACCGTTTGGGACAGTTCTTACTTTGGGGCAGTTCTAAGCCTGAGATAAGATATTTCAGAAATGCAGAAGCAAATAAGAAATCGCAGCTGGACATCAACTCCTTAAAATCATTGCAGTAAGCCGCATTGGAGCCAAGCTGGGGAGGACAAACTGAAGTTAATGTCATTTGATACCAGTCATCTAGGCAAACGACAGCGATTTATAAACAGCTTACTGGTCAACCTGAAGAGGGAGGCCAGGACCAAAAACAAATGAAAGTAGCAACAGTTTTCCTAATGGAACTATGATTATAGGAAGCGCCATTACTTATTTCGGACTGAACAAATCGGCAAAAACATTCGTAGAAAGGGAGAAGAGAACTGGTCGGGGTGGGGAGTAAGGTCAAGACAAATGAAGTTCAAAGCAAATTGTGAATTTTATTTGAAAGGAAATACCAATGACTGATGAATGAGTGACGACAAAACATTTTTTTTTAATAGAGCCGTCTAAAATTGTGCTTTAGAAAATCGTGATTTGGAAAAAAAATTTTCCCCAAAAATGACACAGGACCTGAGGGAATTTTTTTCCTTGGAGCTTTAAAGTTGGAGCACAAGGTCAAACTTCATACATCGTAAAACATAATATCACTGTTATTACCCCTAACTTTTACATAAATAATTATTCCTCCTTGATTACTAATAAAATTTTATTGTCAGTTTTGAATTTTGCAAATTTTTCAAACCTTTCATTTGAATGAATTCCTTGGAATTGAAAACTACGCTTACATGACATTAGTAAAAAAAAAAAATCTCTTATACACAAGACACATGGATGCAATAAAGTCAAACATTATTTTTCATGCTTGAAGGAAAACATGATAAAGCTGAAGAACATTACAATATATACAATAGTTCCTTTAAAATCCTTCAAATACCTTGCTAATCCCTCATGATTTATTAAACAAATATGATTACTTTTTGGCTCGCATCATACACCGAATGAGCGATCACTTTACCATTAACCCCAAGCACTTTGCTTAGTATTAGTCTTCCAATATTTATATAAAACTCATCTTGGATTTAGAATTCAACATTTCCTAATTTCAGGTATAATGTGCTTCTCGATTACCAAGAAAATTATTAAACGAGAAGGGAATAGAACTAATTTCAAAAGAGAAATTGAAGAACTTACCAAGACAACTTAAAATTTAAGAAGAAAAGTTTCATCCTATGACTTTGCATAGTATTTACCAAGAGAAAACTCTTTTGACCCATTACAAACCAGCAAATGACTGCAATTTCCACTCACCTTAATTGTGTTGCCATCTAATAAAGTAAACTCAATTTACATAGCCTGTCATTACTCCCCTATGTTTACCGATCAGCACTCCCACATTGTTAATTCTATCACCAGGCTTTAAATAATACTAAGACTTGTTGCCACTAACATTAATTTTATAAGAGTTTATTTTAAGGTGAGACTGCTATCGCAATAGTAGACATGGAAAATCATTGCTTTGTTTAAATTTTTTTTTTAAAAGTATAATGGAAAAATACCGTGTATAGTCTGCTGGTAATAAGGCTGCTCCTCTTCAGATCCTCGCCTCTCGCGAGAACTGCTCCGGGAACCGCCGGTGGATCGGGTTCCGGCACTCGCTCTGTCACGGTCTCTCTCTCGAAGTTCTTTTTCTGAAAACAATGTATGAAATAATTAATATGATGTATTAATTAACTTTATATTTACCACATATTAGGTCAATTTTTAGTTTTTTAAGTGAAACTTCTTTAGTACCGTTGTGATTTGAAACTCGATGAAACGGAAGCTTTGGCCGCTTTGATTATGAGCTCTCTTTTTAAGGCTCCTATTGGTTGGGTCTGTGTGGTGAAGATTTCAATTTTACCGCATGTGAACTGCACTCCATATTTTTTTTTTAAATCTTTTTTGTTCTCTGTATATTTACTCTATACTTATATTTACTGTACAAATGTGCCCGCTGATGAATATTAAAATAAAAATTAATTAACTGTCAAAGATAAAATAAAAATTTAAAAAAAAATTATCGGTCAAATATTGCTGTGTTTTCAATAATATTCTGGTAAGAATCTATTAAATCATAATTTCTGCTTCTGATAAATAAATAAATATTATGTAAATACATCAGCCAGGTTGTTTCATCCCAATGTTGTGGTGTGTTACGTTAATGTTTAGTCAAAACTTTACATCTTTACGCCGTTTCATCAATTAAAATTATTAGTTTTCATGTTTTGGAATGGTTAAACGGTTAAACTTTGGTAAGTTTTAATGTAAAAAAATATGATATTTTCCCTAACATCAGCTAAACCATACCATGAGGATGAAAACAAACCAGGCCGAAGCGGTAACAAGTACATACTATTCAATCTATACTATTCAACAATTTTCAGGGTACTTATTGAAAATAATTGCTTAATTTAAAAATTCCTGCTGTTGTTTCTATCCAATATTAATTCAACAACCAAGGTTTTTTAGAAACTTCAAAGAAAAGTTATCATTGTTATCTCTACATTGAGTTGTTAAAATTACATACATTAAGCTTGGGTTAATCGTGGTTATTCAAATGTTTGCAGATTCTTTAAATAGACCACGGTTCTTAGATAACATCCAACCAAAAAACCAAAGCCAATAAAAAGTGACTATCCGAATACAATCAAAATTTCGAACATACAAGTATCAACAATCGAAAAATAGACATGTTATTATGTACCTAATTAATACTATGAAAAGCTTTATGATTATCTACGCTTTGTTTAAAGAAGAAAAAATTTCAAACGAAAGTAATGCCGATAAAGTGAAATTACAACTTTACAAGCACTACATCATGTGTTCTTGATTTGAAAATTTTATCGCTTAGAAATATGACTCAATAGCTTTAAATAAATGCTGCGAGTAGGACACATCTTGGCCTTAGAAATAATCGAACTTTTTTTTTTCATCAAGTTTTTTTACATACTCAGAAAAAATATATTTTTAAAAAAATCCTATAAAAACTGCCTTTAAGTTCAAATTCTCCTACTTATGAACCCATTTTCAGTTATGGTTCTATTTTATAACGTGGTAAATTGAGTTGTTTAGAAAATAATCGAAAAAACATTTAAATATTTGAACCTGAACTGAAAAAATAAAACACATTTTGGCGATGTTTGTCTTGCATACATCAATTCGGGAGGCTGGTGTTAAGCAGGAATTTAAACCTTATCGCCATCTACCCAAGGAGTGTTATGATTAGCGGCCATAATTCCATTCCAAATGCTACAGGACGTGGTGCATCGCCTTAATTATGAATATAATTGATGTATAACCTATCGGCATTGACATATTTATATAATGTAATATTTTTGTAGATAGTTGTAAAATATAGATACCTGCAGACTTTTGTTTAGCAGCTTTATCCTTTTTGGAAGACTTTTCCTTATCTTTGCTCGATGATTTATCTTTTCCATGGCTGCCTGGTGTTGTTTTTCCATCAGTAAAGTTTGTCACCTCCTGAAAAAAAGAAAAGTACAAAATTAGATAAAATACAATAAAATAGTATCAATCAGAAGAATTGACGTAGGTGTTTGGTTTCTTTGACTTTTGGCGACCATGTGACGCTTCCACTGTCCATCGAGTTCTTCAATTTACACACAATAAGATTTTAATTAACAGAGACCGGGCTAAGACATGTGACAGCATAAAAAATGCAACAACACTTCTTGTTATTATTAATACGGCTGTTCGTTGTCCCGATTAAATAGGCATTATTAATAATAAATAAAGACAGGACCGAGATCTCTTTTACTATTAGAGTTGATGAAGAATTCATAAAACAAGGTTAGGACTTCCACAGCAGATTTGTTAGAACTACATTATTACTTCTCCTTCCCAGATGGGCAGCAGGAGCTGATTTTTCCAATTCTGGGATTGGATGAACATCGAGAGTAGATGCATTTGACTAAATTCTATTTCTCCTGTGCTATTCCCAACTCCTGCTATTACGTACTATAATAGTGTATAAATAAAAGTGAGAAAAGTATAGGGGGAGACATTGAACACGCACCAAAGTTTACATTAAAAAAATATGCTTTAAAAAATCCTGTTTCATTATTTTAAATAAAATTACATACCCACTAACAAAACAGAAATGTCGCAATTTTTTTTTCGGAAACATAAATTATGCATTTTGTTTATGGATTGGGTAGCAAAAAATAATAATGGTTAATATGGTTGAAGAGATGATTCCAGTTATAGGTGAGCTCACTATTTTTTGTGAAACGATAAGTTTAAATTACAAATAGGTACTTAAAACAAAAGAACCGAAATTAAATATTTGTAATTAATAAATTATGTGTATATATTATACAAGAACATATTATAGAGTTAATGCATAAGTAAATGACGTAATAATATAAAATGGTTTTAAGAGATGAGATTATAAGGTAAACGTACTCGTAAGTATAAGTTATTTCTGAAGATAGTGATTGAATTCGAAAATATACCGAAGTCTTTATATTCGAGTAAATAGTTATTAATCGAGTCATTGGTTTGAAAAAACTTGTATTATGATTTTAAACAGAAACAATCAGACTGACATATGTCTTCTTTAGTTTATCAAAAGTGAGTAAGCCTTTCAGATAGTTACCAAGATCCAGATTTGTAGCTAGTATTCTCACATATTTTTTTAATACGCTCTATTTTACTGCTATGATTGCATATGAAAATAAAAAAATATAAATAAAATATTTAAAAAAAAATAGAAAACAGGTCCAAATGACATGATTTCATGAGGGTCACACTATCAACGTGGTTCCGTGCCAACTCAGACTCAACTCAACATCTCTTTGAAAAGTCATTAAAAGCTATGATTTTTTTTCTAAAATAGCCCATAACCTTACCTAACGTAACCTATTTAACCAATTTTTTTATATATTTTTTACATCACTTTTAATGACTTTTCAAAGGAAGTTCTGAATTAATTTCATTCTGAGTTGTCCGGTCACCGTTACACGCACACTCGCCTTCAGTGCTTTCATTTTATGTAATTGATTCAAATTGAATTTAAATTTAGATATATCGGTTAGTTATTAATAGATGCTTTTCGTTTTAAACTCAAATTTCTAATAAAAAAGCAAACATAAAAACCGTAAATTCTTGTAGTAAAGTTTTTTTTTCATTTAAAATAAAATTTAAAAAATTATGTAACAGGTCTCCCCTGTGTGAGCTGAAAGGGGATCTGTACATATAATGTTGTAATGAAGACGCGGCTATTGTTTCGATGTCTTTGTTTTAATAAACAAAAAGATGTGTCTGGCTACCACGGGCATGGGGCATCATTTTTCTGATTTTTACGAATTTAAAAAAAAAAAGTTTGTAACTTTGCACGCAATATCGCCGGAATAATCCGTTGGAGTGACCTGACCCGACTACATGAGACAACTCAATTTTTGCCAGCTTATTTCTGTCTTTACAAGCCGAAGGATATGGTGCTGGCCTCCCCACCGTCCAACAGAGAAGTGGACTCCATAGAAGTTGTAAATCTTAAGAAACATTCAAACACCTTCAACCCTTCCTATATTATTACGCAATGACCAGCGGAGCCGTGGATATATTTATAACCATCCAAAATCGTTTTGTAATTTAATTTTAACTTATTGTTATATTTCAAATTAACATTTTTTCATACAAAAAGTTTTGACATATAATAGAAAATTGTGGTGTAAAAGAACAAAGTTTCTTTGATGAAAATTACGACGCGCCTCTGCTACACCATTATATGAAATTAACTTATAATACAAAATTATGTAGTACGTATACAAATTATGAAAAATCACTATGGCAAAAAGCTTCTCGAGTCGACCCCAAGGCGACTCGGGAAGGCGGTTTCATTTCTCGCCTCAAAATAATGAAATATAAAATATGAGAAAAACTCTTCTGCGTTGAGTTTATAACTGAGATTGAATATTTGAATAGATCGATAAATATCGATCGGCCAATTCATCACTGCAATCAAAACTGAAAAAAAAATGAACTAACTTAAAAATTAGCACGTCACCGAAGCAAGTACAAGAGGTTAGTTAAGTTTTTAAAAAACATACAAATTTATTTTTTTTAAATGCATAATTTTAATGCCATGTAACTAGGGTTGCCATCTCTAAAATTTGGCAACCAGGACAAGACGCGTGAAAACCCCGGATTTTATAGCCCAGAACCCGGACATGTCAACAGGATTTTTAAACATAGTCAGTGTAATAAAAAACAGTTGAAAATATCATAAATCATCTTTTTATTTATTTTCAGACCTTAAAATTAAATTTAGTCATTTTTTATCATCATTTTAAATGTACCTTACAAAACAGAATCTTATTACAGTTGTTACAAATTGTTTTAATAATCAGTTTTAAATTTTTAAGCCCGGACTACAAATGAAGCCCCGCCCGGACGCTCCCCGGACGCCCTCTAAACTAGGACAAATCCGGGGAAACCCGGACGGATGGCAACCCTACATGTAACTGAAAGTACTGAAATATAACTATATATGCGTAGATATCATATTATATTTAATTTTATTAGATAAATAACTTCATGGCTCCCGTGATTCTGTACAAAAAATTACACGACAGTATAAAACCATAGTACCTATGGCAGTGCTTAAAACTAAACTTTCTGATGTCAATGCATCAATACTGTGTTCGACGTGTTTTTGTTGTATTAAAAAGACTAAGGAAATATATGTTTAAATTACTGTATTAATCATTAAAGTTAACCAAAATTCACGTAAATAAAGGGAATGTGCTAAATAATATCAGATGTAATAACGTACAATCATTTTATGTTTGCACATTCCACGGTTCAACAATCAGCGCCAGGACAAATCAGAATTTCAGTGAACAAGGAAAAAATGCTAACTTATTTTTGTTCTGATTACAAATCCTCGAAAAAGTATACCCAAAGCCCTGTAGTCAAATGATCAAAAAGCTGACTTTAGCCGTTAAATTAAAATGCTAGAAATAATTTTGAACAAAGGCATGCGGTTTGTTTTATTGTGTTGTAGATAATACCAATTCAACGCTAAATAAATATGCTATGTGCGTTTGTGGAAATTTTTAGTCTTACTCAAGTACTTATGTATAAGAATAAATTATTTGTTAAAAAGTGTAAATACTTATTGGTGGTGCCGTTCATGGTAACCCTACGTGAAGTTGCGACGATTTTAGGTTTCCGAAAACAATTTCATCGTGAACACAAAATTATATTTTTTATAAGAGTTGAAATTTTTCGAGGGGCCTCAATGTTGTGAAATCTATTTTTAGAAGTGAAACTTCTTTAGCACCGTTGCGATTAGAAACCGATGAAACGAAAGATAGCGACACTAAAAAGAGACAAAAACATACATCTGTAGGATTTAGCCTGCCAAAGAATGAAATAGTATAATCGGTCTCCTCTTTGTGCGGAGTTTCGTAACCTATCCATCTCATCTTTGTGCTTCGTAGTCTACCCACCCTTGTCTACTTTAGTTTTCTGAAGGTTTCACTTCTACCGCGTGTGAATTACACACTCTGTTTATTTGATAAAATGGTTGATAGAAATGTGTATCAAACGCCACGTTAACGTTTCATGTTAAGTGAAGATCGGACTAACTTCACTTAAAATGAAACTGGGCACCCCCCTAAGTCACCGAACGTAGCGAACCACTTGCGTTGACCTATATATGTATTTTTAAGATATTTAATTAAAAAATAAAGCTAATTTGTTCTAAGGGAATATAACATAAAATTGATAAATCGTAAAAACTTTTTCGGTAATTGGCTTCGAAATATGGTTTAAAGCTAGAAATTTACATTTAAAATGCCGTTATTTTCCCAAAATTAGAACAAATTTCCTACATATTTACATGTTATAATTATTATCCGTGCTGTAAAGTAAGTTGAAATGTAAATTGTTGAGTAGGTAATCAATAAATCGATTTTAAGTAAATCAACCGGACTGATAATATCGATCGTCAATCTGTAGACTTGATTGTCAAAAGATGGTTAAACACTCTTCCCATTTAAAGCAACCGATAACTTTTTACATGAACTGTTTTAAATAATATGTGTGCACATACTTGTTATACAAAGTTGTTTAGATCTACTCTGAGGCAATCCAATGGCAGAATTCTTGCATGAATGTTATGATTTATTTTCACATTCTTAAAGTGGACAATGTTTATGTTTATTAAAATTGACGTGCAATAAATTAAGTCCCATTAAATTATCAGCTTAGTACTCAACATATATTTTATTTTATTAGCCGAGGAGACATTGGACGAGCAGAGAATTATTCTTTTTTAATATTAATATAAGGGAATATGTATATGAAATAACAAGAGGGGAAGACGACACGGGAAGGGGTTTGGGAGAGGAGGAAAGAGGGAGGGGTGAAGCGGGGAAGGTGTAAGGGAAACGCGGGAGAGGGGGAAGGCAGAGAAAGCAGAAGGGGAGCGCGGGAGGGGAAGGGGAGGTGGGAGGGAAACGGGGGACGCATGGGAAAGGACACACAAGTAGGAGTGACGGAGGGGTGGGGGACGAGGTAGGGAGAGCAGAGGGAGGGATTTCAAAGGTAACATATTAACGGTGGGAGTATCCTTTACCAATCGTTGACCGTGCTCGAACATATTGATAACTAACCATAAATAAATTACGGATTTAGTAAATATCGTAATGATGTACGTTTTATCGATCGTTCCGTGCTAGACCTCCCTACAAAAACTTGTTAATTTGGAAAAAATTAAACAAACCAACCATTTCAAATCTTAAACGTTGATATAACCGCCGCTCTATTAGTGAGATGTGATTAGGATGGACGCAGTATTTAAGCGAGAAATTCGATTCCAAACCAATCCCAGAAGCTGACAGCGGATGACATCTGATTACACGATTTGATTTTCGAGATGGCTATACAGCAGAGGGTCGGTTAGGGTGGGCATTCGAAGTTTTTTTTTCGAATTTTGATACATCAGGACTCTCAAAGTTGCACGTTTGAATACTGATAACGCAACAAATATAATATTTAAATTACTCGAGTGTATTAAATTATTTACCCACTGTGATGCAAAATAAAGCTCAAAATAAAACTAGGTGTTTTTGCGTAACCATATTGACATTCTCACGATTGCCTGGACAATGTGTACGTGCATGCCCCTCTCTAACCTAACCCAACAACGTTAATTTTTTGTAATTTCCCGCGCTTGACCCTCCGCCCGTCGCGTCTTTTTTGAAGTGAAACTTCTTTAGCCCCGTTAGTGATTTGAAATTCGGATGAAGCGGAAGTGCGTCACAAAAATTTATTATTTGTTGGGTCCTCAGTTCTAATATAGCGCGGTAAATTCGCGCCTCGGCGCGAGCCTCCCATAGCGCAGCGGCTAGGGCGCCTGACAAATCGTCGCCTAGGACCCCAAAAATAATTATGATTAAATTATAGTTATAGAAAACATGTTATAGTCAGTCAGGTGATTATAGTCAGGTGATAGGGGCTGCATTGAAATAAAAACAAATAATTAAAAATTAGATATTTATTTGCAATGTAAAAGCTTAAAAATCAACAAGGAACATTTTTTTATAATTTTGAATCATACTTTTTTAATAGTAAACTTTAAAAAAAAAATCTAACCTCTTTCTACGAAACTTGTAATTGTTTGAGAATGATGCAGACTTATTATTGTGACAAAAAAAATCAACTAAATACAATGAACAAACACATAAACTTAGTTTTTCATTGTTATTTTGTTGATATTTGTTGAGCCTCACGCCGAAGCACAAGTTTGTACTCACAACGCACGCGCGCAGACTGAATGTCGCTGGCGATTGGCGATAGCGTCAAGTACAGTCCTTTTTAGGAAGCTACCTATTGGCATTTCTGTAAAACCTGGGCTTTTAAAGACCCCACGCGACGGGTCGAGGGTTAAGAGGGGCCTGCACAATGCGATCTTGTGCGAATTGAAACAACGAGGCAAGAGTACTTGCAGATCTATTTTCGATTGTACTTAAATGTTTAACATGTAGATACCAATTTCCTGAACTACTTTAGGTTCTGTCCTGTAAGCCAGAATCTTCTAAATAGTAGTATTTTATCTTTTAATTACCACACATAATTAACACAACTAATAATTAATATTTACGGAAACTCCTACTATATAATAATAAATCCTCCACGTTACATCCTCCACAACCAACACTTACTTAAATTGTATTTTCTATGCATTAATGTATTTATCAAGAAACTGCCGATGTTTCTACTCGTGAATCGCTTTGAAAACATCGGGACGCGGAAAATATGCGGGAAACTAATCGTTACACTCGAGTCCTCAAACTACCGAAACGTGAAAATGGTAAATACTCAAAATGTTCCAAACGCAAGCCCCAGTTCATGGTCAAGGGTACAATGAATCTGACAATTTTTAATGCTCAAATTTAAACAGTAATATGCATATTTTTGAGAACTGAAATACAAATATTTATTAAAAAATCAGAGCGTGCAGTTCACACGCGGTAGAAGTGAAACCTTTAGAAAACTAAAGTAGACAAGAGTGGGAAGGCTACGAAAAACCGCACAAAGAGGAGACCGATAATTTTATCTCATTCTTTCGCATGATGTATGCATGTAATTTTAGGGTCGCTTTTTCGTTTCATCGAGTTTCAAATCACAACGTAGCTAAAGAAGTTTTCACTTTAAAAAAATGTAGAAAATATTTATGGTCCACCCTAGCGTTCTCGGATAGGGTGGGCGACAAGATTCCTAACCGCATTTCCATATCTCTGCACGGCCATGCGGATGAAGAATAATTTTCAATTTTCCCTGTCGACGGATTATAATACAATATTGTCGTTTCAATATTGATTGTATCGAGATAATTCGAAGCGATGGAATTGGGTTTGGGGCTGTGATCGAAACACGTGTCTTTTAATTAAATCTTGACTACAATGTAGAAACCTGCATGGAAATTGAAGTTTTTTTTCTTACTGAAATCTCCAGGTAAATTATTTTCAACTATAAATAATAATTCATGGCGCTAGCTTTGAAGTGAAAACTTTTTTAGCACCGTTGTGATTTGAAACTCGATGAAACGGAAACGAGCGACTTTAAAAAGAGCCAAACACATACATCCATAGGATTTAGCTTGCGGGAGAATGAGATAGACTAATCGGTCTCCTTTTTGTGCCGTGCTTCGAACTCTATCAGCCTCCTCTTTATGCGGTGCTTCGTAGAATAAAATGTAAAATATTTTTTAATAATTAAGGGGGTATTTATTCTAATCTAGAAAATAAAAATTTCGTACGTATTTCGAGAGTTCCAAATATTTTTTAAAGCTGTAACCATTTTAGTGTCGTGGCAATAGACGGAATCTAACTAGAATTTGAATAGAACAAAACTTGAAACGCCTTTTTCTCGAAACTACTTTTTTCGAGACGATTGTGTTGATATTTCAAGTTCTAATACCACGATTTTCTTGAAATTTGGCATGAGTTTTCTTTACACATCCCATTTTCTTTATACGTCCCCATCCCGAACCAACAAAAAGTCAAAATTTTATTTTTTTTCTATTTTAAAAAAACGGAAAAATTAAAAAATAACTGGAAACATCAAATACTTTTTTAGAGTAGCCGCCATTTTGCGAGAATTTTTTTTTTTTAATTTTTCTTGATTCCTACCGTAATGACATTTGTACTGACAAAGAATCTATATTTTTTTTATTTTTCAGTTGACCAGAAGGGTGGAAATCGTGACAAGATGGACATGCTCTTTTTTCCTCTTCTACTTCAACAGCGTGTAACTTCGTGAAATATACATTTTTTAGTGAATTTTAAAAATATAAATAAATTATAAAAAATGTATCGTTAAAATATTAATGATATTTTATCGACCGTCAAAAACGCACGAAGTTCGTGCTTCTAGACTAGAATACCCGCTTAATGCCCTTTTATTTTGTTACATTAGCAAATAAGGTAGGCAAAATTATTTTTAAAAAATATTATCACAAACTCAAAAATAATTGCCATAAGTAGCCTTTAAGATCATGAAAAATTGAAATGAAAAATGAATGGCTTAAATTTTATAATTTAAACCACAAATAAATATTTAAAAAAACGTAGATATTTGCTGTGCCTTTTGATTAACAAAGTAATTATTCAGTTTGGATGGGTATTTTGGCTTCAAACCCTAATTTAAGTTTTGTATGAAAAAGGCCTCGCAGCCATTCCTCAGGTATTTGGATGTCAACAAATTCAATAACTTGAACCATGGATCAAAGCCTTGCGTTACTTCCAATATCTGAATTCATGTAACGGGTAAGAAAATTAAATTATCAGAATCAAATAGGTTTCAGAAACAGTCCGAATCAAAATTATTGTAAACGATTTGCAAGCCAGGTACCGAAGTACACGAAAACTAACAAAAAAGTTGAACACGTCAATTTTTTGCTAAAAAGTACCTACTCATGGCTATTGAAATTCTGCATTTGTTGCGAATAAAATGAGGTTGTTGAATATTTCAGCAGAAAGAAAGCATTTCAAATGTGTTTTTCGATTTTATGCTCAGTTCGTCTTTTACCTAGGTGCAATGATAAGAACAGAATATAATGTAATGAGTAATGAGCCATGCAAAATCAAACAAAAAACGTTAAATCATACAGTAAATAGATCAATGAGTAAAAATGTTTTTTATATGAATACCGCAAAACGCCGTCCCAACTGTTCTGCTGTGAGACTGTGGCATCCCACTTGGGGTATTTTGTGAAGTTGAAGGGGTGAGGGAGGGGAGAGGGAGGGGAAGGGGAGAGGGAGGGGAAGGAGATGGGGAAAGAAAGGTGGGCTATTCGGATTTAATTTGTAACGTAGGTTAATTGAAAAATATTTCATTGGAAAAATCGCAAAAGGTGCTAATTATAAATTATTTGAAGATGATAGACTTTTCAAATAAAAATAATTAATTCATTTTAGGTAAACGTGTTTTCTCCATTTCCCCTCACATATCCTTAGTAAAAAATAAGAGGGTGCAATTCACACGCGGTAGAAGTGAAACCTTCAGTAAACTAAAGTAGACAATAGTGAGGAGACTACGAAGCAGTTTTTTATCGATGTGAAGGATGATTTTTTTCCATATTTTTGTCGTCAAATCCCAGTGCACCTTTTCCTATACATTTGGATATCTTATAAGTATTTGTGTTTTCTTCGGAGTGGCTAGATGTCGCTTTCTTTGCTTGTTCATTTTGGAGTGCTTTGTAGATTGGATATTGATTTTACAAAAATTAAAATGTTTATTTTTTTGGATGGTGATTCGATCCTTGTTCCTCCGAATGTCTGGCCGCTAAGTTCGTCTGGCGCTTTGTACCACTGGACTAAAGAAGACTTTAGTATTATATTGGAACCGAGTGAACCCGTGAAATAAATACATATTTTATTGCAATCTCATTCTATTGCAGGGTAAATCATATAAATGTATGTGTTGTCTCTTTCTAGTGTCGTTCGCTTCCGTTTCATCGAGTTTCAAATCACAACGGTGCTAAAGAAGTTTTCCACTTCAAAAAACACTTTAATTGTATTAATAAGTGATGTGTACCTAACAATACAGGTAACTAACAGCTGATATAAATTATTGGTTGCAGTATGCAAAACATTGGCTTAACACGACATCTGATCGGTTGTCACATTATTTTCGATCCGTTGTTGATTTAGCTTGTCACGCTCGGAATGGTTATCCGTCAGACCCGAACTAGCGATGGCGGTGCGAGGAGTGTTTCGGTGGGCCGCGGCCGGGCGCGGGCGTGGAGAAATTTGGCAAGCTTCGAACATCACAAGGGCACCTAATACTGTCATCATAATAATGTTTATTTCTAACCAATATACTATTATTATGGTCGTCTGCAATAAACATGCGGGACTTGTAGACGATAGCTATTACGATTATTCCAAGGTCAGCAAAACCAGTACATTTTACGGGTTTGATAGCTAACTCTTGTCAAGAAATAGTGATGGTGATTACAATCTTCCTCTTTTTCGTATGGCGGGGATCATAATGCGATGTTTTGCTGTTGTTGTAATTACCATCCGAGAGTCCCAACTATCCGGTACCAAGAGGAATATGGCATACCAAATGAGGTATTTTCAATATTTTTGTTTTATGCTCGAAAAAAATTACGACAGTGAACGCATTTTTATTTTATTTTTATGTTGACGAATAAATTTCCTGCAGCGATTTAAAGTACGCCATTTTTGTTTTGCAGCCAAAACGACATGTTCGTGACCAAATGTAATTACCGTCACGGCCAACTTTGGTGACAGCCGTCTTACTAGTCAGTAGCGTTTTCTACGTCATAATGACGCTGTAGCCATTGAAACCGTTTCGGAACGTGCAGTTTTAGATTGTTTGTAAAATCAATAAGTATGAATGAAAATATTAAGATTACGCTTTTTAGTACGATGATTAGAATCCGAAAAAAAAATTTAAACCTTCCACACATTTTGAACGGTATGTGAAAATATCCCATAGTTAGTATGAAGCCAATGGACAGGGGAAGAAGATGAGGAGAAGAAGGAATAGTAATCCCCCCCCCCCCCTGACTATTCAACTCTCGTCGCTAAACACGGCTATTGCCATTTCAAGCCATGTTTTCATTCTAAATGGTGATCTTTCAGCAGGGCAGTAATATTTGAGAGGAAGCCTGGTCGCAAGAATATTAGGTTTATCCATACTGATGCTGTCACTTTAACACCCCCCCCCCCCCCCCCCCCCTCCGCTGCCCCCACCGAATACTGAATACTGGGCGAAATGGAGAACTGCACCTCAGGCTGACAATACCTACATCGAGAAAATCATCAAAATTGAGGTTTTGTATTCCCCATTTTTCTCTTAAAAACCTGAACCAATTTTTAAGATTTTGTTTTAGCACCTGCATTAGAAGAAACTATTCTATGTCTGTAAGTTTTGCTATTTTTAAATACGCTGTCTAGTTTTTATACTGAACGTCTGATGATGGCATTCAAACCAGGCAATTTTTAGGGTCCTAACACCTTTTTATAGGGTCCTAAAGTCCTAGGTTCTAACTAAAAAGTGACTTATCAAAAAAGAAAAACGTACCGACACGATAATGGTCGATATCTACATTATATGAAAAAACATTTGCACTAAAAAATCCGGAGAAGAAATTGGGGAAAACGTTTGTGTGTATGGAAAAAAGCACGGCAGAGTCAAGAGTATCTACCACACTAGCGATTTTGTAATGCTGGGGTTATTCAACCAGTCAATTTTGCGTCTGCACTTACTTCAGCACAGATTTGCCGACATTATTCTTGTGATGAATGGACATTCTTCGACGATACGTTATGTAGTTTGCGTGTTCAATTTAGAATCGATTGCATTGATCTACACGTACGGTCAGACTTGTGGGAATTTGTGTTCATTTTATTTTGCAAAAAGGACAATATAAGGACAGGACATTTTCTGTACGAGTAAGGTTCATTTTTACTTGTTTTACTTGTTCTTGGATTCAATGGTTGTGGAATGACTTGCTGATTGTTGATTTTCCTTCCTTCTACATCCAATACATAATTCGGATGTATGTTTCATTGTTTCATTATTTTCTCAACACTGGAATGGGATTAGGGATTGAACTAAAATCAACGCAATGTAGTTTTTTGAATAGCAACAGTACAGTATTCGAACATGGTCTCCAATGCTCTTTTGTTTTGTTCTAAACTCAGTTAAGGGAGGTTCCCCAAAGATGACATAGGCCCCGAGGGAAATTATTTTCCTCATGGCCTCCTGTGTGGAGCTCATGTAAAAAAAATATTATTATTAAAATTAACCGCGTTTATCCATTGCTTCCAGCCCGATCACCACCTTCTAAGTAAAGTAAACTTATTTTTTTAATTCTTACCAAAAAAAACTTATTCCGTGCAACATTTATTTATTTCCACCTTTAAATTACACCCAGTTTATTCCAGTGTATTCACAACCTCATGACTTTACTCCAAAACCATTCATAATCCGAGTAGGCCGGGTACGTTTCTGCTAATAACGTAAGCCGCAAGGCAATAATGAACCACGTCGTGTAATATTTGGAATCGAGCCGCTAACAATAACAATCCTTATGTATATGGCGATAAGGTTTAAATTTCTGCTTAATGCCAGCCGCCTGTACTGGTTTATGCAGGCAAAAATAATCGTCAAAAAACGCGATTTATTTTATTTTGTCAACTTACGACTTATTAAAAGAAATCTTTAAAAAAAACGCTCGTTTATTTCAAAAGCCAAGATGAGCTCTACTCGCGGTATTTAATTAAAACCTCGGAAATTTTTCTAGGCGATCAAATTTTCCAAATAAAAACACACGATTTTGCATTACTTCGTAGTGCTTCGTGATTATATTTCAAAATTGTTTTATTTAATAAGATTATTTTTTTCTCAAATTTTTATTTTCTTGCGCTCTTCCCGATAAAAGGGTGTAAGTATAAATATTTTTAAAAATCATTGTGTTTTTCAATAGTTGTACTTGGCTACTTAAAAAAATCATATCTTTAATGTGGCGTTCAGTAAAATCGTAACTCTTGTAAGCACTGAACAGAAAATTCCTAGAAGAGTTATCTATTCCTAGCGAAAAATTAGAAATGGAAAATTAAATATTATACCTTTATTGCAAATTTAAATATTATCATGACCTTTCAGCTCCTAGATCCTGGAAAGGTATTTACAAAACGTCTATCGGCGAATGAAATGGGGTAGGTTTTGTTGTGCAAGTTAAGTTTTTTAACGTTTGGGTGCGATATATATTGTATAAGTTTTATTCAATAAAACATTAACATAAATAAATGCACAAACAAATGTTTTACTAAACACAGCCATCATCATTTTACTGTATCACGATCGACCGATGGTAGCGTGGTAGTTATCCGTTCCCACTGCGTTGCTGGTTCCATCCTATATTAGTTAGTCCTCCATTATTGCAGAAGCCACATTTCCACCTAAAATGATGGGTGTGGGTGAGTTTTCAACATTCCGTATTGAACCTAAGAGATTAGTTGTATAAATAAAGATGATGTAGTTACATACTGAAAAAGCGCCGCAGGCGAAAAATTTTTCTAAGTGGTGTTTTGATGTTTTGAAATATCACGACCAACCATTCGCATATGGTTACTGAATCCCACTCGGGCGTTAATCGTTCTTAAAAACTCACGTTTATGTTTTCTTCACAAAAACTAGATTTGAAAAAAATAAAGATTTTAACAGATGGTGCGCCAAGTATGGTGGAGTCAGAAGAGAGGGGCCCGCGAGCCATCAATTGCCGATCGCTGGTGTAGGGTTTGTAGATGATTTTGCACAAGAAAATCTCTTCCTCTCCCATTTCAGTCGCCGCCGCGACTGTTCCAGTATAGATTTTGTAAATACGCGACCCGGAAAGACCAATGAAATTCAGGGAGGAATTTCGAAAATCGATAACGTGTATAGTATAGATTTTGTAAATACGCGACCCTGAAAGACCAATGAAATTCAGGGAGGAATTTCGAAAATCGATAACGTGATCAATTTCACCGAAAGTAAGGGAAATTGGCCTTACTTCAAACACACTAATTACTAGACACAACTTTTCTGTAGGTTTACCACTTCGGCGCTTGTAATATAAATATATTCGGTGCCAAGACATCCATCCGACCATGAAGTATTCCATCAAATCTTTTGGCGTACAAAATACTTGTGGGATTAAAATGTGGATTTTGGGAATACACAAAATTCGAAAAAACTCCAATCCAATTGTTGTGATATTTTTTTTCATATCACGTAGAGAATCTGAATATAAAACGCTCCTTTATAGAAAAACTAAGTGCAAAAATCAATATGATTGAGTTATGAAGTGCATGAAGTATGAAGTACAATTTTATACACACATTCTTGGCATTCGCGGAAACAACGTCCATCAATAACTCAAATCGATCATGATGTTGTTGATAAGACTATTCGGCATTCTAAGAAAATCTGCTGTGCTTTTAAATTAGGTATTCGCAAAGTCTTTAGGTAGGGTGTAGGCATTCAGATGGTTCAGGTTTGAATCCCACAGCGTTAAAACACGTCATTTTTGAACAGATACTACCTAGAAGTGTGATCTTTATAACTATTATTATCATTATTACTATTACATTGCATACCCATGTCAATTTGACTGGTCGATCTCATACTTTAACTCCGCCGACTATACCATAAAACACCCTTGAGAATAAAATTACTGGGTATTATGAATTATTGATAAAAACTGTAATGAACTAAATGGCAAACAGCATTGAGATAATAGGCTACGTACAGTGGGGTGCAGTTCATAAATTATATGCATGCTCAGAGAAAAAAAAAAAATTATCTCTTTTCATATTATATTTTCTTTAAATTTAATAATTATTTTTAATTGTATAATATTATTTTACGCAACGGGTATTTGCATTCGCTAAGCTTCTACAAGTTGCAACAATCTAATAAATAAAGAAGAAAGTCTATAAATATAAATCGCATATAACAATCTACAGTTTTATTCCGAGATTGATGAAAATTTGCACACTTCACCCTTTAAAGGAAAGTTTACTTCTTACACACTTCACCCTTCAAAGGAAAGTTTACTGCATAAGAGAGATTTAAAAAAACAACGCTCATCCCCTTTTTGCACCCCTAAAAGCAGTATTTTGATTCTACTTGATGAAATTTTGCATAATTGACGTTAAAAAAATTGGAAAATTACTGTCTACATCTGATTTAGAAAACACCACATAATGCCCGGGCAGTGCATATATGTGCCCAGATGTGCTCCGGTGTGGCTTTGTTTTTCCACAAGTCTACAGTTTTATTCCGAGATTGATGAAATTTTGCACACTCTATCCTCAAAATAAGAGAAAGGTCACTGATTACATGCTACTTCGAGAAACTATTCCCATTTCCTTTTCCCACTCTTTAAAGCAGTTTTTTGATATTTACTGATGAAATTCTGCACACTTGACGTTCATCATAATTTTACCTAAAATACTTTAGACTTACTTTATATTTACAAAGTATTTGAAAAATCAGAAATTTTGGTTCATGTTGGGCTTAATATGGGAAAAATATTGAACGATTTACACATCTTTTTTAAACTGCTACCGAAAATCTACCATTAGTCAAAAATAAATGCACTCCACTGTTGAGTAGGCTGGCTTATTATTGTTGGCTTGGAACCTGCTTGTCGATAGTAGATATAGCTCTTGTCGTCGTTGTTTTAAAATTATTGGCTTTTAAAATGCTATTTTTTACATTAAAAATAAATACATATTATCTATATTTATTTTATATGCAGAACTTTATGTTGTGTATGTATTAAAATTCTGGTATGTGTATTAAAATTTTATATTATTCCATTTTGTGTAGAACTTTGTATTATATCAAAAAATTTAATTATTCAATATTGCAACAACCCTCTGGCTATCCGTTTGGTGTTGTGGGTTCTAAATAATATGGTAGTGTTCAAAATCTAGGAAAATTAGGGGATAATTTTGAATCTCACCTTAAACTTAATCTTTGATCATTAAAACAATATTAGCGACTCTCAACCGAAAATTTGAAACAAAAAATTACAAAGAGATTCGGTCACATCTCGGAATTGAACCCAAGACCTTAGCCTTGCCGGGGCTCTACTCTTACAACTGAGCTAATTCGATCCTATCCTCTTCGTTATTTAACTGTACTAAGTACTACCAACATTATCTTCATTTTCTTAATGCATATTTTTATTGGCTGCTATCTCTATGTAATTAAATCATAGTAATAAAATCGACTACACCTTTTCCACAATGGCAAGATTCTTGAATTTTTACGTAAAGGTTTCAGCGAACCCGGCAAATTAAGATTAGAAGATTATTTTGATATTGGTGAGAAACAAATTTTGTCATACTCTAAACCTTAGTGTAACTAGGTTAGAATTCCCATAGTATATAATATTTATTTATTTATTTTGATGCAATATTTTACATTTCAAAGTATAATCCAGTAATTTTGGCCCCACTGGGTGGCTTGCCCGTGCTGAGGCCCTTAATACAACACAAAAAATTCGAGTGCAATTAACACGCGGCAGAAACGAAACTTTACCAAAATAATCTCAACCAAGGAGCCTTATAATGTGAGGTCATAATCAAAGCAGCCAACGGGCGCAGACCTAGAGAAGAACCAAGGAGCCTCGAAAAGTGAGGTCGTAATCAAAGCGCAGGGAGCAGGCCAATAAGCGCAGACCTCACGTCTCTACCAATTGGAGCCTTGATAGGAGTTTAATGCTTCGCAGGTGCTGTACGCGTCATTTCCGTTTCATTCGAATTCCGATCCGCTAACGGGGCTAAGGAAGTTTCACTTCAAAAATATAACGATGGTGACTATAATATCACCTTCCATCTCCCATTCCCAAGGTACGAGGTAACCTTATACCACTAACTGATAGTACAAACGAGATGCAGATTGATAAAACGACACCACTGAAAAAAATTTGTGCAGTTCACACTCGATAGAAGCAAAATCTTCTGAAAACTCAAATAGAAAAGAGTGGGGAGGCTACGAGCACCGCACAAAGAGGAGACCGATAGGCTATGAAGCACTGCCAATGAGGAGACCGATAAATCCTATAGATGTGTGTGTTTGCCTCTTTTTAATGTCGCTTTTTGGTGACAAGTTTCAAATCACAACGATGCTAAAGAAATTCTTCCTTCAAAAATAATCGTAATCAGGTAGTTACTTACAAAGCACCAAATATTTAAAATTACAAATATGTAGATATACTGGAACGACGTACCTAGTTACTTTGAATACTTGAACAATTACATCTGAAAAAAATACTCCTAAATGCTATTAAGAAACTAACAACAAAATCTTGCCCCAGTTTTCTGTCAGTAAAAAAATGCCAGTAATTGATACATCGGGCCAGTGCTGCCAGATACATGGTTTCTACTGATGTTTTGAATCATTTACACTTACAGAGTTTTTTTTTAAATACCATGTCTAACATTTTATGATTGTTTACCGGTCACAAAACACATGAAATGTATGTACGAGTACTTTTGAGTAAGATTAGATTTTTTAGCATCAGATTTGATCGCGCGAGGGACAATTCTGGAAGGTAGTTCTTGATCTGCAGTAGGTACGGTTCAGAAAGACACTTTATCTAGTTATTATCTTTGTCGACAGATACATAATAAGCATTAAAATAAATGAATACATCATTTAACTTTAATTAGTACCTACACCAACTTTTGTAAAAATGGTGAAAAAAAAATTATTTGGAGAGAATTTCTTCTGCCTCCATTATTGATCTGAAACTATTGAAAAAAACTTTTTTTTACATTTAATAATTTAATCAATTTTTTAATTTAGAGTGGAGTTTTGCAGAAGAAGCTGGAAACAAGTGAAACTAACAATATAAAATATAAAATTAATGTTTTATGTTAAAGGTGTGTTTTTCATTGATTTTTTATTTTATTCAAAAGAAAATATTGATTTATGTTTTTATTTAAATGGTGTTTTTTTTATTTATTGAAGTGAAAACTTTTTAAAACCGTAGTGATTTTAAAACTGGATGAAACGGAAGCGAGCGACACTTAAAAGAGACAAACACATACATCAATAGGATTTAGCCTACGAGAGAATGAGACATAAATAAAATATTTATTTATTTCACTGTTCTCGGGAACTCGGTTACAATTTAATACGATAAATCCTACGCAAGTGTTCTGTGGTCTAGTGGTACAAAGAGAGATATACCACGTCAGGCACACTGACGAACAAACAAAAAATATTATTTTTGTAAAATCAATATACATCGTCCAATCACTCCAAAATGAACAGGCAAAAGAAAGCGACATCTAGAATTTTTTGTTATTGTTTTTGGGGTGTTATGCCGTGTTTCGCTACCTCCTTCTTTAGCCAACGTTTCGGACAGCGTTGCAGTGTCCATCATCAGGGCAGATGAGTAAATGGTATTGGTGAGAGTGTTTACTTATGTGTGTCGAAGCGATACCGTGCTGCCAGCTCCATTTCTCTACGAGCTGGTGTTAGAAAAAATTCAGCATGGTTTTTTACATTTAGAATGTCCGAAAAGAAAACACAAATACTAATAAGATAACAAAATTTATAGGAAATGGTGCACTGGAATTCGACGACAAAAATATGGAAAAAAAATCATTACATTGATAAAAAGTGCTTCGTAGTCTCCCCACTCTTGTCTACTTTAGTTTTCTGAAGGTTTCACTTCTACTGCGTGTGAATTGCACACTCTGTTTTTTTTTCATCTTTTATTGAGAAAATTATTAAAAAAAACCGTTATAGACAATTTACTTCGATACCGTTGTTTCTTTATTTAAATTCCCATTAAAAGGCTACGTAAAGCAATTTTTTTTTAAACATGTTTATTTTTATCCCTGGAACATAGTTTTTCAATTTTTGGGATATGGTATCACTACGTCGGGCCATTAGTCGAGTTTCGCCCGTTACTAACTACCGCTCTCATCTACGTGGATAACCGCACGTATGTAGGTATGTGATACACTATTAAATTCCAAACTTGTATTTGCGAGAGAAATCTAGAAACAAGTATACCGATATTGTGTCGTGTTTTTTGCAACTACTTTTTTGAGAACGCGAAAATACAGCAGAGAATTATTTTTTCTACATGTTTAACTATAAAATAAGACGACACATCGTCTTATCTTATTTTATAGTTAAATTAGCTTGGTTTCTTGCATGGACAATCGATAAAACCCTGTACTAATCCAATCATCTATTGTCAGTTATCAATATTTACGATCACGGTTAACAATTGGTAAGAGATATTCCGACCGATGATTGATATCTTTTAGCACGGGCTCCTTAGTATAAGATAAGTTTCAGATGACTGTCAGTATATGCACTTATTTAGATAATGTCGTTCGTTATGCAAACTTGCTTATTTAATGAACGGATTGAATTAACGAAGCTTTTAGAATAGAAAGAAGCAATATACGCGATTCGGAGACTTAAATGCGACCAATTTATTCCGTTCGATTTTGAGAAACTAAAGTGGTTGAAAGATGAATAAAGATATGATTAACTAATTAACTCCCGTTTAGAGTCAAAAAATAAATGCGGACTAACAATGCATAATTTCAATTCGACATTGCCAAATTATTAATATTTTTACCTAATTGATTGGCGTTTGACGTTTCGGAATGCGAAGTCGTCCGCCAGTGTTGCCGGCGTATATCATTTCTTATTTATTCCCCGTCATTATCGGTTCGGCTATCAACAGTGAAACTGTGCTAGGAGTATCGAAATAAAATCATCGGGAGGTACGCCTGTCGATCCGATATTGTAAAGTTATCAATTTCACCGTGCTAGAAGCTCCTGAAGTCCTCGGCGTAGCTTGATATTTACAAAATAGGGACACGCTTAACACGCACTTTTTATTTCAATATACTTATTATCATTTAGATAACAATAAGAAAAAAGTATTTCAGTTTCCGGAAATGGAAAAAAATGCATATTAGTAGCTATTTTATTAAAAAAAAAAAACAGAAATTTGACATCTTTTCTTCACGCCAGGTTTTGACATAATAATATTTAAAATAGTTTTTCGGGCTAGTATTTTTTCTTCTTTTTTTAATTAGACACAAACAGAGAACCTAATTTAGGGTCATAGGTTAATATTTTGGATTAAATAAGAGAAGAAAAGAAACTAACCGTAAAAATTTTACATCAATGACAATGAAAATGACAATGGCCGCCAAGTGAATAATCGATTTTAATTTTAACGAAATTAAAATCCATTATTTTCCAATTCCGGAAACTGAAATTCTTACTACCTATTATTATCTAACTGAATTAAGTGTTTTTGAAATAAAAAGTGGATATTAAGCGTGCCCCTATTTTGTAAATATGTACCATGTTTTTTTTGTGGACCCATTATAACCATTTCATTACTTTTTTGCGTTTGCAAATGAGGCCTATGATTTCCGTAATAATTATCGTATCATACATTGTTTTTGTTATCGGAAAAAATAATACAATTAATATTAATAATTTTCAAGAAACACGAAAATTGGCGGAGAGTGAATTTGTTGAGGTAGTGCAGTTAGTAGAACGTTATTTCATAAACTTTTTCTATTTCATATACTTTGAAGAATATCGGGTTCTTTCAATAATTAATATTACAATGAAACTAATTTGTATGAATTATTGTCTTGCCTACCAATCTTGATGGAAAACTTGGAAGTAGCTACATTTTCCTCGGACGTATGACCGACCAATTATTACATAAATTTATATCGGTGGACGTTTGTTTACGCCGCGCATTTCAAACGTGTGGTCATCCGACACACCTAGCCGGAATAACTCGCGCAAATAATGCCGCTTCCATTTGGGCTTAGGCAGTCTCCACAAAGGGGTCATTGGAGTCACCCGGCACTCAGTCTTCCTATGTTGGCGAAAGAGATAATAGTTAGTGATAATAATTACTATTATCGACAAGCGTTGAGGTTAGGTCAAAGATGAGCGAAGAGCGGCTGCAAAAGAAGTGTGAAGTATAGTACTTACTTTCTGATACAGTCGCATTTGTTTGGCACTAAGCCCACCTTTAGGGGGGGGGGGGAGTAGAGAAGTGTGACATTGTGTGACAAGGGGTATGGGGAGGGTCATCAGCTGTGTGACGTCACATGTAAAAATCTGAATTTTTAATTATTTTTAGATGTAAAATTGCAAAATATGTGACGTCACACTAGGGGAGAGGGGGTCGTCTCACAAATGTGACGATGTGTGACAGGGACGGGGGGGGGGGGGGGGGGGTAAAAAAATCATGAAATTAGTGTGACGTAATTTATGGATGGCCCCTATGTATGTAAGTATTAACAAATATATAAAAAACAAATCCAAATAATTTGATCGGATTCTCCTGGTAGGATCAGTGTGTCTTCAGTTGCCTTGTCGAAGAGATAGATAAAATTCCTTTCAGGAAAGAAATTGCCTCCCCTTTTAGGAAAAAAATTCCGTGGATTTCGAAAATGTTTGATTATGTTTGCAACACATAACTGTACGACCTTTTAACAATTTGGCAGGCGGATATGGGTACCGCCGCCCTGGGAACCATTTATTGGATAACCGATACTTCTGCCTTAGTGGTTCGCTACGTTTGGTGACTTAGCAGGGATGTCCGAGTTCATGGGGTGAGGTTTGTCCGGGTCTTGGCGGTGAAAGCATCTGCCACAGTCCGGATTGGGAGAGACTGGCCGAGGAGACCTTTTGACCTCTCCAGCCGGACTTCCTCGGAATATCACCTTACACCGCAGTGGGAAAAATGGATTCATATGTCCGTCATTCCTGGAGACACACCCACCCTCATACTTTATTCCTTCCAAGAACTTCATTTTCTCAATAAACCCTCCACACAGCACGCCCAAAGATGACATAGGTCATGAGGAGAATTATTTCCCCAGGGCCTTCTGTGTGAAGCTAATGTAAAAAAAAAATGTTTTCAATTATTTTCATGTGTTCGGATCAAAATAAGGTGGTGCCTCGCGCACTTCAGTGTGTTATCGGAACAAACAAGATCTATTTAAATATAAGTGGGTTGTGTGTATTCTTCAGGATAACTCGTAAAAATGTTTTATGAAAATCATTTTGCAACTTGCTTACATAGTAAAGTTAAGCCGCCGCTATTCGAATTTCGACCGATTTCTTACATATCTCCCTTAAACATTTGTAGTTTTTAAGCTCTTAAAAAAATATATGTTATTTTTGAAGATATTATCTAGACACGTTCCACGCCGAAACGCAAATTATATGAAATTCCCTCGATAGAAAAAAATCGCAAAGTATGCTCCGAAAATTATTTAAAACAAGTCTATTTCTATTATTTTACAAGTAATATTTGTGAAAAATTCACACTGTTTCTTTAAATGATACTTAAGATACGTTCCACGAGATTTTTGCTCTATTTTAAACGAGTCATGTTTTATTAAGCTTTTTCGTAATTTTTGCTTCAATTTTATCGATTTAAATATTAGCGCGCTCTCTCCAACATTCGTAATTACATATCTCTCCATATTCTTCTTTTCGAGAGCGGTTACGGAGCCTTAAAGCAATCCAGCAAAAAAAGATTATCTGATTCAAATTACATAACACCAATCGACAAAGGGTTAAACAAAGTTCTCCAAACAAAGTAGTGCAATATAATAATGCTTAATGATCTCCACGGTTTGCATAGAACAGTTTGCATTATTTATATTCACAAGAATCTGGGTATTTGCATGGCCTTACCGTACGGACTCACCGTGGCTTTATTATTGGATAAGTTTGAATACTTCAAAGGAAGTTATGTAAGTGCTATCAACTTGTTTACAATAATTCTTTCATTTAATAAATTTTGATAAGGGGCATCTAGGGGTAACTTTGACTTGTCAGGAAAATATGTATTACGTCAGTGCTTTCGCACAAATAATTATACGAATACTTCAGTCGACAACTCTCAAGTATATTGATCGTGGAT
Organism: Glyphotaelius pellucidus; assembly: GCA_936435175.1. Taxonomy (NCBI): domain Eukaryota; kingdom Metazoa; phylum Arthropoda; class Insecta; order Trichoptera; family Limnephilidae; genus Glyphotaelius; species Glyphotaelius pellucidus. Next base: position 25,637,252 of record OW386542.1, on the reverse strand, counting down.
TGGACGTCTCATAATTTTGCATGTAATTTTATTACATTAACATTAATATTGATGGAGTAATTTGAAGTTACATATGCGTTTTGTTTTAATTAGTTGGTTTATGGACCGGTCAGTGGCTGAGTTGGCATCGCATTTGGGTCCCACCCATGCGTCGCGTTTGATTCCTCGGTCGGCCAAGCAACGTTTTCCGCTGTGTTGGTGATAGGAGATTTTCAAATATTGTCAGGATTTTCGTAATCCGTGAATGCTTATGTTTCTTTCAAAAAAAAAGTTATACGTTTACAAAAATACCCAATAGCAAGAAGCTACAATTAGTAACTATATTGACCTTCACATTTGGATAATATGGCGGAAGGAAATGGGAAGAAATGGGAAGAAATGGGGGAATGGGAAGAAGAGGGTGAAAGCGAAGATTAGTTTTCTAAGCATTTTAAATTCTGGTTACTAAACACAGCTAAAGCCATTTCAAACCACGATCGGACTGTAAGTAAAGCAGATATCCACAATAGATCAGATGAGCGGACCATTTGAAGATAACTGCAGGCTACAGATGGGAACTAAATAAAAGTACACAATTTTTTAATTGTTTAATAAAAATTTAGAAAAAACATCAGTGTGCAATTCACACGCGATAGAAGTGAAAATTTCAGAAAACTAAAGTAGACAAGAGTGGTGGGAAGGCTACGATGCACCGCACAGAGATCTACAGGCTACGAATTACCGCACAAAGAGGAGACCGATTATACTATCCCATTCTGTCGCAGGCTAAATCCTATGGATGTATTTGTATGTCTCTTTTTAGTGTCGCTATTTTTCATTTCATCGAGTTTCAAATCACAACGAGGCTAAAGAATTTTTCACTTCAATATGCATATAATACAATTAATTGGTTGTTACCCGTGAAAAATCACGAAATATTCCCACGTTGAAAACCGAGAAATTTTGATTCCAAATATGAATGGAAATAAATGTTTCCTAGATTATGTTACCAGATTATTACAGGTTCCTACGTAAGTAACTTATCGCAAAATACAGCTCCAATTTTGAAAACGTACGTACCTACTCACAAGAATTCACTATTGTGTATAAATGTCATAAAAATTCATATTTTCGTCACAAATCCTATAACACCAATAAGATCAGATAATATTTAAATGTCTGGAGATGGGGAGATAAGATAAAAGATAAGAAAAAAAATATAATAAACGTAAGCTTGATCTAAAATCAGATTGACTGGCCTAAATTACGTAAATTTTATATCCTCAACCACACGTTGCGTCCCAAAATGGAAAATGATATGTGAAAATATTTTTTTTAATATTTATATGTTGGGTAACTTACTTTTAAAACAAACAAAAATATATATTACAAGGCACGGTTATTGTATCCGAAACGAGTGCCTCTATCTCTACTCAAATAGTCACGTAAATGTGAGACAGCCACGTCAGAAGTGGCGTAGCCCAAAAATCGGCCTCAAAAGCGGGTTCTAAATGGTAGAAAAATATTCAAGGAATTAAAAACGATGTATATTTTGTTGTTGTTCACCTGACCATAGACAATTCTGTTGATGAAACATAATATTTTTTATCGGTTCCATGCCAACTGAGAATAAAGTCAACTCAACACCTCCTTGAAAAGTCATTAAAAACTATAAAAAAACACTTAAATTAACCGATAACCCTAACCTAACGTAACCAATATCAATTTAACCAATTTTTTATATATATTTTTTTTATCACTCTAAATGACTTATCTGAGATGGTTCTGAGTTGGTTTCATTCCGAGTTGTCCGGTCACCCTTTTTATTGAAGCAGATACTTTACGATGTGCAATTATAATATAATATTATAACTTAGTAAAAAACACTTTAATTTTTTATACCAATTACCGACCAGATTTCGCTAGCACTGTACTTCTAATCTTTTTACCACCGTTGTGATTTGAAACTCGATGAAACGAAAAATAGCGACACTAAAAAAGAGACAAACACATACATCTACAGGATTTAACCTGCGAGAGAATGAGATAGAATAATCGGTCTCCTTTTTGTGCGGTGCTTCGTAGCCTGTTGGTCTCTTTGTGCGGTGCTTCGTAGTCTCCCCACTTTTGTCTAATTTGGTTTTCTAAAAGTTTCACTTCTACCATGTGTGACTTGCACACTCTGATTTTTTTTTTTTCGGAATAAATTACGACAAAGTATTTTTATGTTGACGGAAATTTTTTTCTGTAGGTGCCATTTTCGACATGTTTGTTTTTATCGCGAATATGGCGGCTATTACGTCACGCCGGGCAACGTTGATGACAACCAGTGGCATCATCACAAGTTGTAGGCAGTTGCAACCGTTTCTGAATGTGCGGTTTTAGATCGTTTTTTAAATCAATTATTATGAATGAAAATATTAAAAAACACATATTTTAGTATGATAATCATAATCAGAAAAATAAACTTTTAATCTTCCACACATTTTAACGGTATTCATATTTTATGAAAATACCCTACTTAATTAGACATTTTTGTAGGTTACATCACATCTGCATTGACCGCCTCATTTACTTACGTATTATTGTTGGTAATATGTATATATATATTTTATAATTTACAAATAAATAAATGATTTATTCACAATCAATGTCGAACAAACAAATATTTCACAGAAAATCTCGGCTTGTTGTGATGAAATGTAAAAAAAGATGAATCTTATAAAAATGGCCTTTCATCTCCGACAGTGGCCTTAGATAAGTGAATAATATATTGATTTCTCAGAACAAGCCGCTTGACGAGTATTATGACGAGTACATTCTCGGTATACCTACATACATATATATTTATTATAATGTTGTGAATGATTTTTTTACGACCTTCTCTGAGTGTTGGTCTTCTCCGAATCCAGCTGATCGATTTCACACTCGCAATGCAACTACTGTAATATGAATAAGCAAAAATCTACATAATACAACCGGTATACTGCTGATAAATCTTTCACCTTAAAACATCATCATCCTTAGCTTTAGACCAGCGATTGGAAACCTTTTTGAGCCAACCTTTTTGACTCTTTTGTACACGTGTAATGAAAGACATGTTTCATTTGTAACTTTTTAATATTCTGATAATTACATGAATTTAACAATCAAGTCACACAAATTCAATTAACGAAATTTTATAAAGTGTGTAACACAACTTCGGGCATATGCGAAATTGAACAAATTTTATTCCACTTCTTTTTGTGTCGACGAAAAAATCATGCTCTCCATACAGAACTCCAAACTCATAAAGTGTTTTGAGAGGACGAATTTTTTTGATCTCAAAAAAATTATTTATTTATTCATAAAGTTAACGCCATTCGGCTTTTACATAATAACATAGAAAAGGTATATCAACAACATGAAAAAAAGCTCAAGTGAGCTTGTATATTTAAATATTACAATATTGCATTAATGAAAATATATATTTAAATATGGTATATGTGCACATAACTTAACCTCCGTTGAAAATGTTTAATGGTAGGTAAATAATAAGTCAAATATAATACAAGTTAGGAAACAAACCTTATTTCCAATGAAACGATAAAATTAAGAAAATCTGTGAACAAAATATTGAGAATGGCCACTATTGTAAGGTAGAAAAAAAGTTTCTCAATTTTTTTTAATTTATTCATTCGTGCATCGGTAGTTCAAATAAAAGTCCGATTTCCTGTTCCACACTGTATAATCAATCATAAAATGTTAATATACAGTCAATGTGACCCTTGAGCTTGCTTTGCAGAGCAAAGTTTGAGTGAGTGAGCTGAGTTTTAAAACCAATATTCCTGCCACGATATTGCGTACCTCCAATTTTTACTTCGCGTACCACAGGTTGAAAACCGCTGCTTTAGACAACATCAGGTCAAAGTAAAAATTACAAGCACAGAAACTTCTGTTAATATAAAGATTCCCTTATTTTTTATACGAATAAAATAACAAACATTTACTTCATTACTTGTTTACACCACTATTTATTTATTTTTTAAATCAACATGTTTCAAAACCAGTGGTTTCTTCTTCAGGATACAAAGAATAGTAAAAATTAAAACATTTAAGAATAGACAAGTAAATTAATAGATACACACATTGGTTGCATAGTGATAAATTAAAATGCCTAAAATTACTTAATAATATCTTACTGAAGGCTATAAAATCTATAAAACTCATTTAAACATATTACTTACCAATATAATGCCATAATATGAATATTATCATGGTGAGCGATTTCTCTACAAGTTAGTTTGGCCGCCGCGCGAAGACGGTTAGCCGTTTGCAGATCAAAGGCAAGCGGAACAAATTATGTGTTTGTATCTAATATTTCAAACATTGCTGGCGCGTCACACCGTCACACCGTCACACCGGCCATACCTACCAAATATTGGTCTATTCCCGTGTGTCACACGAACGAAACGGCTGCGCGGCCTTTATCAAACAAAACTAAATATGGATTTCAGGCCAAAATATTAGACAAAAATTTTTTTCATCAAAAGTTATAGCAAACATTGTTTTTGCCTAATGTTGCTTAGTATTTTTTTGTCATGAGTACGGACTATCAGTGAACCACCACAAATTTAGGGCAGCAGCCACGATTGCAAATAACTTATAAGACAAAAAATTACAATAAACACTGATTTATTAATTATTATTATAAAAATAATTTTATATGGTAAATAAAAATATTATAAGAAACCATTGCTTTTGAAACACATTTTAACAATTACGTAGGTATAAATTATAAAACAAATATAAGTAAAGGGAACTAACTATAAAGTGTGTGGGTAACATAACAAAAAATTACTAATAAAATTAAAATATACCTTTTAAATAAAATAAATTACTAAAATACAACAATAAGCGAGTTTTAGTATATATATTTAAAGGTTCGTTTTGTTTAAATGAAAAATGAAAACACGAATGTTTACAAATAGTTTTTAAGAAAAGCGTTTCAATGTCTGAATCATTCAGCCTTCATTTAAATTATTTTATATAATTTTATTTTATTTTCATTTTAATTAGTTTTGGTAGAAAATATTAAGATAATAAGATTTCCTAGTTGATTCTTTTAAATGCTGGTGTAAACAAAGTTTTTTATTTTATTGAAATAAAATGATTCCCAAAATGATTTGGCAATAATTAAGAAGTTTTAATATATATATATATATATTTACAATAATTATAGGTACAATATGTTTTACTTGTCAGCAGTGTATTATAAAGTTAACAATCATAATGGCTATTCCTCACCATTTAAGAGACAAGGCTCGCGTTTGGTGGAGGAATTAATTTGGTTTTTTTGTATAATAATTTTGTTGGCACATATTCGTTTGTTTAAATTATTTTTTTTATAATGCATATTTTAGACATATTTTTGTGATTCTAATTGTATAGCGTAAGTTTATAACAAAGCACTTTTAGTTTTACCATATTCTTAATCGGAAAATGTTATTGTTATATGGGTCATGTACGAGAAAGAGGTGTCTAGAGTGGTAAACCTATATCATACATTTCCTACACTTCAAGTGCAGAAGCCACGTGCTCCGGCGAACAGTATCTATCTACAGTCTACACCTACTAACTGATATCGCCGCATAAATAATATTATGCCTCTCACAAACAACACAGCCGGCCTAATAATACTAATTAGCTCGCTGGTAACTAAAGCACGTGATAATTTTCATAACGTGATAATAATTATAACAATTGTTAGCCGGAGCTGGTCGCGATGAAATAAGCCGGTCGGATCCCGATTCAAGAGCGAGTAAACAATGCTAAAGAATAGTATCGAATTTGCCACATTTAACTATCCCGCGGTGGGGATCTAGCCGAGTCAATTTAATCCTAAGCAACGAAGAGTCATCTTCGTGTTGCAATGGCCGCATCTGCAGCACTTTGGATTATTGAAATACCATCCTCCGGATAATATTATTCATGTATAATGTCACAAACAGTATCCAATTGGTATCAGATGCACCGCCATTTGCTACCGCCAGACCGCATAGCGAAGTGCACTCTACTGCATTACATAGAGTATTGAATAATGCAGGAAGGATATAATGACAACCCACCAATTATTGAGAGAGATATTTAGTATTTGGAACCGAAAGATTTTTTATTTTATTTAAATTATAATATTGTTACAATAATACAATGACATAAGGTGGCATAGAAATATACACATTTTTACGTATTTTTACGCAAAAGAAGAGAACGGGCTCTTAAGTAGTGTTAGGAGTTAAAAAAATAGATTAATATTATAGAGTGTACAAGTATAGGACGTTGTAACAATAAAAAAATGGTGGTGTGCAATTCACACGCGGTAGAAGTGAAACCTTCAGAAAACTAAACTAGACAATAGTGGGGAGCTACGAAGCACCGCACAAAGAGGAAACCGATAGGCTACGAAGGCATCGCATCCTTTCGCAGGCTAAATCCTACAGATGTATGTGTTTGTCTCCGTTCAGTGCAGCTATTTTTCGTTTCATCGAGTTCCAAATCATAACGCCTTCAAAAATATAAATAAGATTTGAAATAAAGTTACTGCTTTTTGTTTGTGATGTTATGAGTGTTAAGTTTTATAAAATAATTAAACTTTTTTTTAATAAACCAATTTTGTTATTTTTTTACTTCTTCGGGAAGACTATTAAAATATTAAATATTTTAATAGTCTTTGAAGTGCACGATTCATTGTCGATTCCGCACTAGTTTGTATGAAGAAAGTATGGCGGCCATTACGAATAGAGCGTCCTGATTGGCTATTTGAAAAACTGCTGCTTTTGTTTGAGAAGGAGGTGGACACTTCCGTATTTGTTACAACAACAAAACTTTAAAGCCAAAATATTATGGTTTAATGACATTTATGTTACAAACAGATATATTATCGAGAAAGAACGAAGTTTTCTCTATAAAACTGCATATTCAACTCATTTTCGACTTGAGGTGGACACTTCCGTCTTTGTTTCTAGGGGCCTCATTTTATCCATATTATTATTATCCATTTATTGTGTACAAAATAGAGAAATTTGGATGTTACGTTTGTGAATTGAGTTCTAATTGTTTAAATATATTAATTTTTGAATATTTGTAAAATTGAGTATTTTTTTTTTTTTTTTTTTTTTTTTTTTTTTTTTTTTTTTTTTTTTTTTTAATTGTACAACAGATAAATAATCCAATTACCGTACAATTTTCTCATTTAGACAAGCTTAACACCTAAGAAGATGATCATTATACAAAAATTATTTTATAGATGTCTTCAATTTTTGGAATTTAGAAAATTTAGATGGCTTGAAATTGGTAGCTTTAAGTGACCAGATATGAATGTCCAGGTAATTCCCAACCTTCCTCTCTATCGTCTCCTTACCCTCACCGCAACCTACTCAACTCACAATTCACATATACCTGGGAGCAGTTGGGTCTCGATGGGAGTGCAGTTTTTCATTTTCCCCAGTCCCAGCTGCTCCCGTCTGGAGCCAATGAGACTATGGCATCTCTTATTTGGGTATGTTGTGAGGCTGAAGGTAGCGGAGAAGGATATTATGCCTACGTTACATACTGAAAAGTACATAAAATAAATAAATAATTCATGTGCATCTACAGGTTGGACTTTTAAGGGCGGTGCCGCTGCCTGTTTGCCAGCCCGCTACCTTTATTTATATATTTCAACAAATTTACACAAAACCTTGACAAATTGTATACCTGAAAACCTTCCTCATGAATCACACTATCTATTGATGAAAACCGCATGAAAATCCGTTGCGTAGTTTAAAAGATCTAAACGTACAGACAGCGGGAGCGACTTCATTTTATATTATGTAAAAATACACAAGCTATCAACGTTTCACAAGGGACGCTACCGCCCGCATTACAATTCCGAGCACATTATTCACGGAGTACGGGGGAAAATAAGAAATAGTTTTTTTCCAGATACAAATGATATTTTGACGACCATCGTGGATGAGCGGCAAGCACTTTTATCAGAACCCAGAGGACGTAGGTTTGAAACTGACTTGGGCAAATAAAAGTAAATGATCATTTCGACAAACCAGAACTGTAGATTCTCTATGGATTGGCCTAGATATCTAGCACGGTCGATCGATAAAGGATTTATAAATAATATCGATATCTTGCTAACGTTCCCGAGCACGACTGCAGAACGCTTACGGTACAAACAACAGGTCACGTCGAATATATTAAGAACACTTAGTTGTTGTGAACTGTCTGCAATCATTCTCGGGAACGATGTTAAGTTACCTACATTATCGATAAAATCTTTATCGATCAACTGGGCTAAATACCCAGATGGTAGGCCACCATACAGAAACTACGTTTTGCCACCCTCAAACTCCAACATTTCCCTATGGTGTATGTAATAGTTCCACTGTCTCCTGCTGGGACTCTTGGAATGGTAGTGAAATGTTATCTGTGTATCGTCGGTCCAATGCGAAAGTCCCGAATCCGCATTTTTGCAAGTTTTGAGTGCGCTGAATTAAAAATGAAAATTTTTAAACGGAGCACTTTCAAAGCATACCCTGTCATTAATTTTTAAATATACACTGTTATGCATAAATTAGAGATTGATTTAAGCTGGTTGAGTAATAATATATATCGATTTATGACGTCAGTTCTAAACTTCAAACCTCTATATTTCCGATTGATGTTTTTTGCGGATTCACGACTTTGGCATTGAACCGACGATATGTATCTCAAACGGTGACCGGACAACTCGGAATGAAACCAACTCAGAACCATCTCAGATAAGTCATTTAGAGTGATAAAAAATATATTTAAAATTTGGTTAAATAGGTTACGTTAGGTAAAGGTTATCAGCTAATTTAAAATAATTTTTTTTGTAGCTTTTAATGGCTTTTCAAGGAGGTGTTGAGTTGACTTTGTTCTCAGTTGGCATGGAACCATCTCAAACAGGGTGTTATTTGTATATATCAAAGAATCACGAAATAGTCGTAAAAGCAGGATACGACGGCGTCTTTGGCCTCCGAGAGATAGCCCGCGGTGAAATCAGGAACTTAAGGCGGCACTATCGGAATTTCTTGCAAATCTCCCTTGAACATTTGAACTTTTTAAGCTCTTAAAAAATAAATGTTATTTTTGAAGATAATATGAAAAAATTACAAATTATATGAAATTCTCTCGATAGAAAAAATCGCAAAGTATGCTCCGAAAATTTTTATTTTCAAGCCTGTCTCTATTATTTAACAAGTTATATGTATGAAAAAATTCACAGTGTTTCTTTGACCGTGTTTTAGACAACCCCCACGAGATTTTTGCTCTATTCTAAGCGAGTCGTGTTTTATTAAACATTTTCACAATTTTCGCTTCACTTTCATCGTTTGAAATGTTAGCGCGCTTTCTCCAACATTCGTAACTACATATCTCTCCATCTTCTTCTTTTCGTGCTCGGGTACGGGGCCTTAAGTTTTTTTTATCTACTAATCTGTGGTGGACCGTAATCAGATTCAACAAAAGGTAAACAACAATCTTTCTCAGCTTACCTCCGAATCGTCAGCGTCTTCCCTCTTTACCCAAATACGTTCCGCTTCCTCCGGTATCTCGGCGGCCAGGATGGTGATGTCGGGGGGCTTGGACCGCATCTCCACCAGCGAGGTGTCGAAGAAGTTGCGGTCCACGTGCAGGCGGGCGCTCGGGGGGGACAGGGACACATTAGCCACATTGGCTGGCGTCACCACGAACTTGCCCTTGATAGTCGCGGCCGGGGCGTGCTCGATCTCCTCATCCTCCTCGAGGCATTCCGATAGCCGCCGCGGGCTGAACACCAGCGAAGACCGCTTCTCCTCTTGCGTCCCGTTCTCCATTTCATTCTCCAGGCGATTCATTTATCTCTAGCTTCTTTCACTTATTATCGCTATTACTTGATTTGTTTTATTTTAGGGTATTCACAGGGCAAATGTCACATGGTGTATCGAATATTGAAACTAAGAGGTTTTTTTAAATTTTATATGAGTGACTGACTTGGTTATATTGTTCAAGTGTTTTATATAAATTTAGAAGTAGAACGTTTTTTCTAATTTATTCTAAGCCAAATTAAAGTCTTGAATAAGTGACGTCAATTTATAAAAATAACGTATTTATAAGCGTGGCGTACATCCATTGTTCGGGCAAATCTGTACCTACTCCCATCTATCCCTCCCGTCTTACCTACCTATCCTGTTACATCCATCTTGCTATTGTCACCGGTTCAAGTTTGACTCCTAACCGTGAAATCAGTACAATTTCAACACCGCGCGGACTGGCAGCCCAAATACTTGGTCTCGTCGCTTATAGTCAAAACCCGGATCCGCGCAAAATACGTTACTTTCCACCGCGAGTTATCTTGAGTGCATGAAGTGTGGGACCCAGGACGTCACCAGCAAGGTAGGGTTTCATCTTGTTTTCGGTGGACATCCCATTTTTTCCCCTTCATCCCTTTTTCCATTCCAACAGTGATAGGTGGAGATTCCGAACTCCGCGGTAGAAAGTAACAGGCTTCCAATCAGCTATCGAAACATTGGTCCTTCGCCGGATGTACATTCTTTACAGATTAGTTAATTTACATGATTAGAAATTGTACTCAAACTAGTTTCATTACAAGACGATTATCAATAGTAGGTAGTTTCGGTAGATACGGCTTATCAGTTCAGCTGGTAGGTAGATAATATTGGGGCAAATAGAATACTTTATTTGTTACAAGTAGATACCTACTATTATAATTGTTAATTTACGTATTTAATACATTTCAAAATGGATAAAGTTGCAACCAAAATTGGTTCGTTAAAATTAAAACGGCAAAGGCTCTTTGGGAGAGTGCAGGTCGCATATGATCTCATTAAAGATTTAGAACAAAAGACTAAGCTATGTCAATTCAGAGCCCGAATGGATAAATTAGAGTCCACATATGACGAATTTCAAAGTATTCAATGTGAGCTGTCAGATCTGGTGTCACTTCCCGAGTTTGAGTCGAAAAATGATATATTGGAGGTTTCGCGTGTATTTGAGGAATTGTTCTTTGAAGTCACATCGGCACGTGATGCCTTAGAAATGAGTCAGAATAATCGTCATGACGTGTCAGACGGAGAAGTACAACGCTCTGGGCCGCCCGGTCGCAGTTTACTAGCTCCGGAAATAAAAATTCCTATATTTAGTGGAAATATCGGAGAGTGGCCTCAATATTTTAATTTATTCAGGAGCCTTGTTCATGACAGCACTATTTTGAGTGACATTGAAAAATTTCATTATTTATTGACCTCTTTGAAGGGAACAGCTTTGTCATTGGTTAAGACTATTCCATTGATTCAAGAAAATTATGAATTAGCATGGGAAACACTGTGGAGTCATTATTCTGAATCTAGAGCATTATTTATATATTATGCCAACTCGATTTTAAATTGTAATTTTGCTAATAATGAAGAGATTTTGAATGTCTTGCGTGAAAATCTCTCGGGGCTTCGCGATTTAAACCGAGGAAAATTATTTGAAGAATTCGTTTGTCATATGGTTCTGCAAAAAATAGATTTAAAAACGCGTCGGTCTTTTGAATCTCTTGTTAAAAAAGATGAAATACCGGATACTGGAAAATTAATAGAATTTTTAGCAACTCAAAACCGTATAAATATGTTATCAGATATTAAAGAAAAAAAGATTCCTAAGCGGGTATTATTTTCAAATGCGAGTTCAAACGGGCATAATGTCAAGAAAATTACTTGTATAATGTGCAATCACACACATCACTTGACAAAGTGTCAAGACTTCTTATCACTAAATGTAGACAGTAGGAGGGACTTCGTAAAAAAGGAGAGGTTATGTTTCAACTGTTTAAATTCGCACCTTATTAAAAATTGCCGTTCAAAGTTTCGATGCAAACGGTGCAAGCGAACGCATAATACGCTACTCCATACTGATGAAAGATCTCCTTCGCCAAACGACCGTGATACTGAAAGTGATAACCCAGTAATATGCAACGTAGTGTTTGGATTGAGTAAGCGTTCTATATTGCCTACCGCGCTAGCAGAATTCCTTGATAATTCAGGACGTAAACATACTGCTAGGATGTTAATCGATACGGGAAGCGAGATTTCGTTCATTTCGGAAAGATTATTTAATATATTGGGCTTAAAAAAGAAAACATGGAACGGTAATATACGGGGAATTAATAACGCAACAGTTAGTAATGTGCAAGGTTTAGTTAATTGTAAAATATTTTCCTTGCAAAACAGCTCTTGGGTTGCAGGGCAGGCAGTAATAATCTCCAATGTTACGTCAAAACTCCCTTATATAAACTTTCAAGATACGTCTGAAGAATTTAAAGGTCTAAATCTTGCAGATCCAGAATTTAGAAATCCGGGAGAGATAGATTTCCTATTGGGGTCTGACTTGATTGCAAAAATATGGAGGCAAGGTTATATTTCAAACCGTGATTTAATAGCTGTTAATACAATATTCGGATACATAGTTATGGGATCATGTATACAAGGTTATAATTCCGTACAACCCGTTATGACGTCAGCGTTGACTGCAGTTGAAAATAGTGACTTAAATTACGCGGTAAGTCGTTTCTGGGAAATTGAAGAGGTTTCTAACGAAGTTATTCAGAATAAGGACGAAAATGAATGCGAAACCATATTTCAATCAACAGTCAACCGGGAAGAGTGCGGCAGGTATATCGTGGCACTACCTTTCAAGAACAGAGATCATGTGGATATCGGAAGTACATATGATATCGCCCTTAAGAGATTTTATAATCTTGAAAAACGCTTGTCATTAAATCCAACATTGGCAGCCCATTACTGTAAATATATGGATGATTTCTTACAGCAAGGCTTCATGACAAGAGTTTCTCCATCGACTGAGATACCGAATACTTATTACATTCCACATCATGCGGTTGTTCAAAAAATAGGAAATGATATTAAAATTCGGGTGGTCTTTGACGCCTCATGTAAATCTGATAAACAAATTTCGCTGAACGATTGTTTATATTCGGGTCCAAAATTACAAAATGAAATAAGTCACATACTTTTAAAATTCCGTGTATACCCGATAGTACTCACTACGGATATACAAAAAATGTTTCTACAAATTCGGTTGAGAGAAGAAGATACAAATTTTCAAAGGATTCTCTGGCGATCTTCACCGTTACAGCCGGTAGGGCATTATATACTTGGTACTGTCACATTCGGGGTGACTTCTTCGCCCTATTTGGCCATAAGAACTTTACATGAACTGGTGAAGGATGAAGGTACTCGATTTCCAAAGGCTTCTAAAGCACTGTTGTCGGACACATACGTGGACGACATCGTTACCGGTGAATGGGAACAGGAAAGCGCCGCTCAGCTGCAGACGGAGCTAAAAGAACTCCTTACAAAAGGAGGCTTTCAATTGAGAAAATGGATGACAAATTCGCAGTCAGTTTTAAATAACATTCCAATTGAGCACCGGAGCCACACGAGTGGTAAAGTTGCATTTGATGATGGAACATCTTTCTCGTTGAAAATTTTAGGTTTAATTTGGAATCCTGATAAGGATACATTTTCGTACTCGGTAGAAGAAAAAGAAAAGGTTTTTACAAAACGTGCGATACTGAGCTGTGTTGCACGTATTTTCGATCCCATTGGATTAATAACACCTGTTGTTTTTAAGGTGAAATGTCTTCTACAGGAACTATGGAAATTAAAGTTAGGTTGGGATGACTCCCTCCCGGAAAAAATTGTTAATTTATGGGAAAATTTCTTGGATGAATTACCTAGGTTATGTTATTTACAAATACCGAGACATTGCAGTACAATAAAAAACTCAAATTGTACTTTAGTAGGATTTTCAGATGCGAGTGAATTAGGTTACGCGGCTTGTATATATTTGGTTACGAACGAAGCACAGCCTCAAGTCACATTACTTACGAGTAAATCTAAGGTTGCACCGCTGAAAATATTATCAATACCACGTCTCGAGCTTATGGGAGCTTACCTACTTTCAAAGCTTGTAAAAATGACGAAGTCGTCTATAGAAACTCTCGTGAAAATTACAGAAATAATATTGTTTTCCGACTCCACCATAGTTTTATCATGGATCAAGACACCCCCTCATACTTTGAAAACTTTTGTCGCGAACCGTGTTATCAAAATTATTGATGAAATCGAGGACGCAAAGTGGTACCACGTTGCGTCAAAGGAAAATCCAGCCGATTTTGCTTCTCGCGGTTTATGTCCATCGCAAATAATAGACAACAAATTGTGGTTTCAAGGGCCTCCTTGGTTGGCTCAGCCAAGTCAGAAGTGGCCATTGTCTTTACCGGAAAAATTAAATGAAGAGCTACCGGAAGTAAAATCCCACGTCTCAACAGTTAACAGGCCGCTTGATTACTATGAGGGCCTACAATTTTTCCGATTTTCTTCTTGGAACCGTCTTCGGAATGTGGTCGCTTGGTCGCTTAGGTTTATTTACAATACGCAGCAACGGACCAAGGATGCTCGTAGATCTGGAATTCTGACCGGCGCAGAAATAAATCGCGCGGTCACCCTAATAGTAAAATGCGATCAGCAGTTTCATTTTCCCGAGGAATTCAGAATGCTGCAAAATGATGCGGTCAACTCAGTGGCATTTCAAAAATTAAATGTGTTTATTGACCACGAAAACATACTTCGCGTTGGCGGGCGGCTCCGCAACTCTCATTTAAAATATAATACTAAGTTCCCAATAATCTTGGCAAAAAACAGTAAGATTGCGGAACTGTTAATATCTTATTACCATAAGGCCTATCTACACGCTGGTTCACGAACTTTGCAATTCCTGATTCAGCAAAATTATTGGATTGTGTCGGCACGTAATAAAATCAAGAAAATGGTGTCCAAATGTGTGAGATGCGCGAGATTGCGAGCGTCCCCGCAAAATCCTCTCATGGCCAGTCTGCCAGAAGCGCGTGTCACACCGAACCGCGTATTCAATCGGGTGGGGGTGGATTTGGCCGGCCCATACGTCTTAAAGGAAGGAAAACGCAGGGGTGCTAAGACATACAAGGCTTACTTTGCAATTTTTGTCTGCATGGCAACGAAGGCGATTCATCTCGAGGTTCTCTCAGATCTCTCGTCTGACGCTTTCATCGCTACCCTCGATAGGTTTGTTTCACGACGGGGTATTTGTCAGGCCATTTATTCGGATTGCGGTACGAACTTTGTTGGGGCGAAACGCCATTTGATTGGAACACAAAATTTTTTAAATAGTTGTCGTAATGATGAACAAGTCATGCGTACATGTTCAGAAAAGGGAATAGTGTGGAACTTCAACCCTCCCTCCAGTCCTCACTTCGGAGGACTATGGGAAGGGAACATTCGAGTCGTTAAAAATCATTTAAAACGAGTAATAGGGGACACTTCATTGACGTTTGAGGAATTTACAACTATATTACATAAAATAGAAGCCATACTAAATTCTCGTCCCCTCTGTCCTCTAACCTCAGACCCTGAGGACATTCAGGCCCTTACTCCAGGTCACTTTTTAATTGGAGAACCGTTAATTTCGATTCCAGAATATAACTATTCAGAGGTTAAGATAAATCGTCTCAATCGGTGGGAACATTTAAAGAAAATGACACAACATTTTTGGCAGCGCTTTAATACAGAATATTTACAAGCGTTACAAAATCGAGTCAAATGGTATAAGGCTACCCGTAACCTTCAAGTAAATGACCTAGTGGTCATCAAAGATACTAGGAGTCCTCCATTGAAATGGCCGCTCGGCAGGATAAGGGAGGTGAAACCGGGCTCTGACGGGGTCGTAAGATTAGCCTCAGTACAAACCAGCGATGGTATATATCTACGGCCTGTGGCAAAGCTTTGTCTTTTACCTGTAGAATAAGATAGCAACGTTTTTTTTTTCTTTTTTATGAATATTGGAATAGGTTCATATATTTTTTGTTTTGTTTTGTTTTTATGCCTTCAATGGTTTTGCATTGATTGCGATTCAGCTATCTTTTGTTTTAGTTATGTTTTTCGAGTTATTATTTTTTCATTACATTCTGCACGTATAGTCTTTAGTTTCACGTGCACCTAGTTTGTAAGGAATAGATTAAATGTTAGGAATAGGTTTCTTTTCATATTCTTTCACGTGTTAGGAGTAGGTTTCTTGGCCAGTTTCGATGGGTGTTGGAAAAATGGTATTTTTGGCGGGCGGTATATGTTCGGGCAAATCTGTACCTACTCCCATCTATCCCTCCCGTCTTACCTACCTATCCTGTTACATCCATCTTGCTATTGTCACCGGTTCAAGTTTGACTCCTAACCGTGAAATCAGTACAATTTCAACACCGCGCGGACTGGCAGCCCAAATACTTGGTCTCGTCGCTTATAGTCAAAACCCGGATCCGCGCAAAATACGTTACTTTCCACCGCGAGTTATCTTGAGTGCATGAAGTGTGGGACCCAGGACGTCACCAGCAAGGTAGGGTTTCATCTTGTTTTCGGTGGACATCCCATTTTTTCCCCTTCATCCCTTTTTCCATTCCAACAGTGATAGGTGGAGATTCCGAACTCCGCGGTAGAAAGTAACAGGCTTCCAATCAGCTATCGAAACATCCATACTAATATTATAAATGCGAAACTGCTCGAGTTTGTTTATGACCTTTTCAGGCATTAACCAATAAAAAGACTTTAAAAATTCATTCACCAATAGAAAGCTAAATTATATGCGCAGACTATATGTTGTATATGATGGTAAGCTCTGGCGTTATGAAATTATAAATATTAATATATTATATTTGTTATACGTTTTCTGTCGCTAACAAAAGCGAGTTAATTGTAAATGTCAGAAAAAAATCATTCCCATGGAAACAATGTTGATATATTTGTGGGCTCTAAGCTGGTAGGTACTCAGCCCCTGGTCAGCTACTGCCCCAGAAAATTCAAATATTAGAATATGTTTTGTTTTTTTTGGACAAGCTGGAATAAATGTCAGTGAAGAGTTCCTACATTAAAAATATAATTCGTAACGATTATAAAGACTGAATAATAAATAGTGTAATTTTGTATTATATTAACAAACTTCCAAATATTTAATTAAAAATAAACATCCAAAATGTTTGTAAGCGCATAAATTCCGAACGAATGAACAAAATTGGATAATTCTTTTTTTCTTTATGAAATTTAGGTGGCAGGCTAGATGTTTGAAAACTGAATGTAAGGGAATGAATGTATGGAATGCGGGAGGGGGTGGAGTGGGGAGGAGGGGGGATAATTGATAAGTTCAACCGCTACAGTAATTTCCCGTAATACCATGCGAGCGAAGCCGCGGGGAAAAGCTAGTAAAACCAAAAATCGACAGTGTGTTAACCAACTTTCACGTACGTAAAAATAATTAGACTATCGGTAAGCAGTTTGCTGGTAGTAATAATGTACTTGTAAGTTGTAAAACTGAAATCTGTTCCCAAGAAAAAGACGATGCCCTGTTCTTATTGTAATGAATGTAGATCGGAGTTCCTTGAATAAACGCGCGAACGGAGTTAAATGGAGGATATAAAAGGCGAGTTTGCGTGTCAGAAGAAGTGTGCCTTTCTTTTAGACCACCACAGGGGTAGTACCTTATATCGTTGGGTAATTAGTGGGTAACTCTGACATCAGCTTTGTTAGGAAAATAAATTATAAGATGGTAATCAACCTCATAAATCGGTTGTTGTATATTAATATTGGTAAAAAGTAAGTATGGTTAAGTCAAAACAAAATTTTGAATTTTTTGAAAAAAAAACATTTTGATTTTTTTTTCTAACACCAGCTCGTAGAGAAATGGAGCTGGCAGCACGGTATCGCTTCTACATACATAAGCACACACTTATATCATTTGCACGAATGTCATTTGCTCATCTACGCTGATGATGGACACTGTCACGCTGACCGAAACGTTGGCTAAAGAAGGAGGTAGCGGAACACGGCATAACACCCCAAAAATAAATAACGAAAATAATAAATTTTGGTCGTGAAAACCTAAAATCATTCATGGTTAAGTCATCAATCATCAATATATTAATACGTGAAGCCAAAACTTTGTACCCCTTTTTACGAAAATTGCGCGGACGGAGGAGTATGAAATTTCGCACACTTATAGTTTATATGGAGGAGGAGTGCAGAATGCTAATATTTAAAAAAAATTATGCATAAAAACAGATTAAATCAATAACAAAAACATTACACACACTACCATGTATTTGACACACACACTCGCGTCTTTACTCTATTGTTTATTGAGTCTATGGTCAAATTGAGAATAGATTAATATTGTTTGTCTTTAATATTATTTGTCTATGGTCTTACTGAATGTCAAACATAAAAAACATTACAATTATGGTCGAATTTCGACCATTGGGCGACCACTAGTTTAAATAATTAAATGACTTATATTATGCAACGAAACCACAAATTATAACGGTACAACCAGTTAACCAACTTGAGCCTCATTGAAAGATGGAAAAACACTTGTGGTAACTGTTACCTAATTTTAGAATTAAACGATACCGTTTTTTGGAGATACCCACAAAAACGGTGACCAAACAACTTGGAATGAAACCAACTCAGAACCGTTTCAGATAATTCATTTAATATTTCATTCAGATTGATAAAAATGTATATATTAAAAAAATGGTTAAATAGATTACGGTTAGGGTTATCGGCTAATTTAAAATGATTTTTTTCATAGCTTTTAATGACTTTTCAAGGAGGGATTGAGTTGAATTTATTCTGAGTTGGTATGGAACCACAAAAAACGTATTCAAATAGTTTGTTGATTCCAATGCGTTACAACATTTCTGTTTGTAGCATTCATTGACGAGAAAATAAAGTTATGCTTAAAAGCGTATAATTCAAAAACGCTGATTTCGGAGAAATACTGATTATCTCGGAGTCTGTAGATAACACTTATTAGAAGCTCAAAAGCTCTTAGCCTCTTTTTCTTGTGTATATTTTTATAGCGCTGTTTTCGTAAAAATCAGCTCAAGGGAGCTATAAGCTCATTACAAACAGTATTCTACTCGTTACTCTAAGGCTACAAGGTGACCTTCAACATTGATTTGTCAGTAATTTTACGGGAGCACAAAATAACCATTTATTTGTCAGAAACAAGAGAAAAATGTCACGAGATGAAGATTAGAAGTGTCCTTGAACACTACTTATTGCAAGTAGGTATTATAATTTTGTTTCGTATTTTTCTAGTTATACTAATTTATTTTTACATTTCTCGTTTTAACTGGCAGCGGTACTGACTGATTACTAAGGATTTGGGGGCTCATGAACTCAATTCAGTTTTAAGTATTTTATTCAAGGAGTAGCTCTAATGAACAGCTTACTCGTAGTGTGCAAAATCGCCTCAGTCCGTTCATATCCCGCTTCACTATTTTGATAAACTATAATAATGAGTACACATACATTACATAGGTGATAGAAAGAAAGTGTACCTATCCATTCGTTATCAGCAAATAATAATAAAAAATGCAAATCATCGGGTTTCATACTTGTAATTTAAAATGAATAATTGCATTGTACCTACCTACCTACGGACAGCTATAAGATGATATTTTTAATATGTGTATTCGTTTGAGTGCACGTTCCTACCTACATGAATATTAATTAATATTGTAAAGGGTTGAAATGATTTAAATCCCTTGATTTATATCAGTGATTTAAATCGCCATTAAAATCAAGTGATTTAAAAAC
This sequence comes from Glyphotaelius pellucidus, assembly GCA_936435175.1. Lineage (NCBI taxonomy): Eukaryota > Metazoa > Arthropoda > Insecta > Trichoptera > Limnephilidae > Glyphotaelius > Glyphotaelius pellucidus. The sequence goes on along the minus strand of OW386542.1, from coordinate 25,617,534 downwards.
ATCAATGATTTAAATCACTACTTTTTATTATAACCAAATCACTCGCCACACAGTAGGTGATTTGGTTTTCTGTACAGTTAGAGCATTGCACGTGTGTGCGCGTGTTAGTTTGATGAATAGTATTATTCGTTTGAATGCCAAAGTTAAGCCTTTTCTGGAGTATTTGTCGATAAACAAGTCAAAAAGAAAAGCGCACCTGATTGATGGTTACCAATAAATATATAAAATTATAAAAAAAAGTATATCTGAAGATTGGAAATAATCAAACTGCTGGGATCGAAAGAATATTTTCTACATTCAATTTGGTGCACAGTAAAATAAGAAGTAGATTAGGCAATGAGAAGGCGGGCAAATTAGTCTTCCTTTTTAAAAGACTAAATTTGGACAAATCGAGAGATACCCAAATGATTTAATTTTATTGTTGATTTTCTTACTTTAAAGTCTTTTTAATTTTCTTAGTTGTTGATTTTTTATTGACAAAGCAAATACTATTTGCTAATGTTAAAAAAATCTCTCCAAGCATACCGTTGGAAGAAATTTCTTTCAAAGACAAACCTCCACCTTTTGTGCTTTTTTATTTTGTTGTGTTAATTTTTTAATGTTATAATGTTCAAAAATGTTTGTACAGTAAAATGTTAAATAAATGAATTAAAAATAGTGACATTTTGGAAAGACTGGTATATTGATTTTGAAATTTATAAATTAGTAATTAAAATGAACAACAACATGTTGGTTTTTTTTACCATAGACCGATTTACGAGTTAAATAGATGAAATATTAAAAAAAAAAATTAAAAAATAAGGTCGTTCACGAGCTATGCACACTGATTCACTTTTACACTTCCTTTATGCGCTTTGATTTTTTAGTTCTGTTAAATAAACTACACTTTCACGCACAAAAATGAAAACCGAGGCGTAATACTCAATATCATTGTGATTCATATAAAATAAAAGCCAAATCAAAAAGGTTCAAAATATCACGAACGAGGGAAAGTTTTGTACCGTCCGAGGCTCGACTCTTACAGCCTCCATGACATTGAGCGAGTTTACTGTCTGGGAAATTCACTATCTGTTAGTAAACTCGCTCAGTGTCATCACTTGCTAACTAGCAGCATGTGGACAATCTACGAAAAAAGTTGAAAGGTGGTCAACTTTACTAGCTACTCGCTAGTGTTTGCCTAAAGATGGCGGCCCACCAACAGCTGAATTCGTCTGTCAGAATTAGTTCGGGTGGGAGCCGTTATTGGCTAGCGTGTGGCCCTACTGAGAGCTCAAGTTTTTTACAAAATGTCGACCGAATTGGTTCGCGCGAGAGTCGTTATTTTAGCTGCTACTGTCGCTACTGAGCGAGTAGACAGTTTTGTGTGCCATCGTGACAATCTCACTCGCCGGTTCACCCGCTTTTAAACTTACCGGCTGGTAGCTTATAAACTCGCTCTATGTAATCGAGGCTGTAATGTATGTGTTCATTCGTAGAAACGGAGCAAGATCAGTAGTATAGTACGAAAGGGGGGGGGGGGGAGAGGTGCTGGATAATTTTTCTGTGATCAAGGGGGCGATTCTTTCAATACGGTTAAGAAACACTGTTCTAGGTGATGTGTTGTATACGTATAATAATGGTCTCTGCTCCCGAGTGAGTATGGAAATAATCAAGTTCTAACATCAATCATTTTTATGCATATTCTCCTCTGTTATTTAAGAGCATTAATATTATTTAATTGGACGGCATTACAGACTTAAAAGCAAGTGAATGCTATGTACGAACGGTTGCCTAAATTATTTGTAGAATCTTTTTTCTACTAGTACCGCCAAATAAAATCGTTACGAGAAATACCCCTTCTACCCGCGAATCATTGAGCATGCTCTCGTCATCTTTGAAGATGCTGTGAGGAGGGGAAGGAGTAAACACGGGAAGGAGTGAAGAGACCGATGTTATAGGAAGGATAAAACACAGAGGCTGGCAAGTCGTTCCACAACCGAGCTGTTAAACAAGAAAGAGTCATATAAACGACCCGTTCTCATGTGACAAATTTCAATCGTGTACATATGTTAGGCGCGTGTTTGGCGTGTTTCCCGACTGTGCACCGAGGGAGCACGTGCGTCCTTGGCTTAAGAGATTGCTCGGTGTAAAATCAGGATTTAAAAAAAAAAAAAATTTAATTTTTGATTTAGCCGCAGATCACTTTTCTCCTGTTTTTGTAATATAAATTGATCTTGAATGATGAATACTTGGAGCAGGTGGATGAGTTTGTGTATCTGGGTAGTATGTTTACGAGAGATGGGAAGGCTGATAGAGATATCGAAAGAAGAGTAAATGTCGGAAACTCCATTAATGGAGGACTGAATGCCGTTGGCGCTATTAAAAAAAAACTGTCAAAAGAAGCGAAGCTAGCAGTCCACAATGGACCTGGTACCTACCCTGATGTATGGCAGTAAGGCATGGAACTGGCAAAGGAAGGATGAAAGTAAACTGAATGCTGTTGAAATGAGATCCCTGGGGCGTATGTGTGGTAAAACAATAAATGATCGTGTGAGAAATGTAGAGATCCGCAAATAATGTAAGGCTGATGTAAGCATAATGAGTAAGATTAAGAAAGGGACCCTCAGATGGTTTGGGCATGTAGAGCGAATGAACGAAGAAAGTAGTGTAAGAAGAATATATGACGCAAATGTGAATGGTAGAAGAAGTCGGGGAAGCCCGAGGAAGACATGGCACGATCAAGTGAATCAGATACTTGAGTCGGGCCATGTCAAAAGTCAGAATAATAGAAGAGTATGTATGATACAATGTATGAATGTGAGTGAAGCAAAGAGTGTGTGCCAGGACCGAGTTGTTTGGCGGTCCGTCCGTCCGTCCGTCTCTGCCTTACCCTGCGGGGAAACGGCGTGATGGTTAGTTAGTTAGTTAAATTGATCGTTTGTCACCCATCAAAAGATCGGAATAGAATATTATCTAATACTAAAATTATGTCACACATGTATGATTTATATGAATCATATTCTTATCAAAAGTTAGGCGATTTCGATAAGATAAGAACAAACGTATATCTCTAAGTTAGGTAGGTACCGAACAGCGTGTATAATATAATTATGAATTTTAAGGAAAAAAAAATTGATGTCTCCATAACACAGTGTTAAAATTTTTGATGTTTCCATAACCCAAGTGTTTAAATTTTTTGAAGTACAAAATTCTATTAGCACCGTTGTGATTTGAAACTCGATGAGACGGAAGCGAGCGACGCTAAAAACAGACAAATATATACATCTATAGGATTTAGCCTGCGAGAGAATGAAATAGCAATAAAATATTTATTTATTTCACCGGTACTCGGTTATATGTAATACCATAAAACCATGATCCCACGCGAGCCTCTTTTGGTCTAGTGCAGGGGTAAGAATTTGCGGCTCGCGAGCCGCATGCGGCTCTTTGCACAGGCGTCTGCGGCTCTTCAGACATCTATTGCATTTTCACCTCTACCCAACCAGCCTTAAGATGGAGATGGAGCCGCCGAACGATTATTTTTTTGCATTCCGAACACAAAACTGGTTTTAATTTAATAAAGAAACTATGCGCGAGTCTGTTTATAGAAACATTAAACAGGCAGAAGTGTTATATTACAGAAAGAATATAGATAACAAAAAGCAAATCGTAATTACCATTCCACCACATTTTTACCACAGCACGATTACAATACGATTATTTCCTTGGAGCACCTTCGAATGAAATAACGGTAGAACAAACAGTGGTGAAAACCACATGTGTCAGGTCCCACCTGATACTTGTTCTCTAAAGATATCGATTCATACTTCCACCTCGGAATAGGCTCAGCCTAGTGAGGTGCTATACCTATACCAAAACAAAAACAAAAATGTTTTTGTACAAATTAATGTAATTTGGGTTAATAAATAATTTTTCAAAAAAGATGTGCAGTTCACACGCGGTAGAAGTGAAACCTTCAGAAAACTAAGTGTGGAAGCTACGCACAAAGAGGAGACCGTTAGGCTACAGAGAGGAGACCGATTATTCTATCTCATTCTCTCGCAGGCTAAACCCTATAGTTGTGTGTTTGTCTCTTCATAGTATCGCTTTTTCGTTTTATCGCGTTTCAAATCACAACGGTGCTAAAGAAGTTTTCATTTAAAAAAAAAATTAAGATTGACGAATCTATCAAACGGACCGCCTTTTTCTGCACAGAAGGGTTTTTTCAAGGACCTTGGGTCTCCAGACCAGAGGTGGCTGCCAAATTCAACAATGGGCGCACTTGCAATTTGTACATGGTCAGAAGTTGTGTATTATTAAAGTGTCTGCACAGTACCTGAGCAGCTTCTGAGGGGCCAACTTGACTCATGTCTGAGCTGGTCATTTAGAATTACACCAAGCATATCAATGGAATTAAAATCAATGCATAAATTTAAAAAAATTGCAGATAAATTGATTGATAGCGTTTATCGTAGAGATATACGATTTTTTTAATTGCATATTATGAATTAATTGATTATTAGTGATTAATATTTTAAAATCCTCCCAGCCTTGATTATTTAGAGTTATGAGATATATAGGTGGCACTAAAAGTATGAACTGCATGAGATAATATTTATGAAATGTGATATGACTACCGTCATAAATACATACTGTCATAAATTTATATTAATTTAAGAAGGTGATTTTCAAATATATAATAACTCAGTTCAAGCAACATTCATATCATAAGGGCGATACTAAAACTATCCACCACTGTGGAACATGTCACAGATATACTGTATATATTATTTTAAATTTAAAAAATTTGAAATAATACAAACCAATCAAATAAAATTTACTTGCACATGCCAGGATTCGAACCCACCACCTCTAGATTCGTACCCAAGGATCACAAACGCTCGACCAGAAGAAGTGTCTGCCAAACAGAGTTCTATGTGGGCCTATCCTCTCTACCAACCCCTGCCAGGAAATAATGTGATGTAGTTAGTTAGATATCTACTAATTTACCATAATACCGTTTCACTACGGTGACGAACAAAGAGAATGGAATGCCGCACAAGTCTTCTTACATCTTATATTTACTCTTCCTTCGTTGCAACTTTCGATTAAAGCAGCTTCACTTGATCTTGCCAATCTTACTAGGATGTTCACAACTTCTTATTCAGTTGACTTGAGTCATAGTTTCCCACTTGCATATCCGTTCATCAGGTCAACTGTCCAAAACTTCTAAGTGTCTCTTTGTCAACCTTGTTCACTGCGCTAACACGCTAATAACAAAATAGTTTTAGTGGACGCTGTGTAGAGGGTGTATTGTGCCCAGAATGCTGAATCGAGACCACAGTAAACTTAGCGGTGTGTTTAATTTAACGCAAACTTATCGTAATAACATTATAATAACTTTGCTGCATTTATATTTTTATATTAAACATTCAAAAATAATAACTTGACAAAAAATATTATAATAATGATACAATTTTAACTTATAAAATATTTTAAAATTTCAAAATCACCAAATCAACAAAATTTATGATGTTTGATTAACATCATACACAAAACGCTGTAAAAAAGAACAGGAAAACGTGGAAAGATAAATTCCTTCATATTAACAAAACCAAAGAAAAAAGAAAAAGCATTTAAGAATTTAATTTAATACATAGTCATCAATTAGTAACTTCTATCGCTAATGAATGAATTTCGCTGCAATATTTCACACGGGCCAGTTAGCATTTTAACATTGAAGGCTTGGTTCAATACCTTTTATCATCTTACTCTAACCTTGAAAGTTTTCTCAGTTCTTATAAATTCAGAAGAAAGATCTTATTTTTTACCGAAGCAATGCACCCATTGATTTATCGTTACGTAATAATTACAGTATGTATTTTAGAAAAGGGTCTATTAGAATATTTAGAAAATGGGGATTTAAATTTAGATTTTATTAAAATGGGAATTTAGGATTTATTAAATTTTTTGTAAACCAACGGCTTGATGTTTTATGTAGTACCAAAAATATTTCTAATATCACATAAAGTACCCGCAAACGACAGACTTTAGTTGTGGCAACTATTTCTTCGCAGTTGCCATCTTCAAATTGAGTGCGCACACAAGATGTTTAGTTGCGGCAACTACGTCCTGTCGGTGTTCATTCCAGCCATGGATTTCATAAGGGCAACACAGACACGTTTGTGCTCTTTTAATTAGATGTTGAAAAAATTACTATATTACTGGTCTTGGGACAATTTTTTAAAGGTTTAGTTTTTAATAATTGCTAATTCGCCGTGTCTCGGGGGAGGGGTAGGCATAGAGGACAGACCGCCAATTCTGTTCTGCACACTCCTTCATTCACACTCATATAATATCATCACAATTCTTGTTATTCCTGACTTGATTATTGGCTACCTCTGTAGATGAGTAGTTACGATCCTTTGATACGAATCCGAAGGTCGCGAGTTAGTTCTCGGTGGGTGCTAGTAAAATTTATTGATTAATTTGTGATATTTCCTTGGGTGTCTCCGACTCCAGCTACCAATTATAATCTCCTTACACCCTCTCCTTTCTTCATTCACTCGCTCTACGTGGCCAAACCATCTAAGCTAAACCATCTAAGAAACCTTTCTTAATCTTAACTATAACACTTTCATCAAACAACCTTGCATTATTTTATTATTTTTTTATCAGTCATTTAATATTGAATAAGTGTTTTAACCGTTCATATAGCATTCCTATATTTGTTGATATGGAGAAAAAAAAGCAACAGTACTTAAAACAATTTTACATAACAAAAACTATAAAAATGACTTCTTAATAATTTGTCTTACAAAAACACTCAAAATATCACTTATATATTGCATGGGTAGTAAGTACTTGGAGGAAGTGTGGTTATCTGTGTAAAATTTTAATTCGAAACAGTTCCTGACGACTTTAGATATAATCGTTCAGACGCGGAGAAAGTTGCGGTTGAAACTAGCGCAACTAAAACGCCTCCCAACCAGTCCCAACTTCATATACCAAAATGGATTTTTATATCCGCAACTAAAGTCTCTGCAACTAAAGTTTCCTGTCTGCGGGTGCCATTATTTTAGAAAATATATAATGTAGGTAAATTATAATTTGTACATCGTAAAATGCAAATGTAATATATATTATTGTGAACCTAGATTGATGTATATAATTCAGGGAGGAGTGGAAGAAATATACTAAAGATTCATTACAGAACACAGTCAAAGTGCACATGTATGCTTTTGAGGTTGGCTTCTAAAAAGCACGATATTATTATGAGCATGATAAATTTATAATTTGTGTAAAGTTAAGTTCTATTCCTAAATACTGATTTTTATTTCTTGTCGTCGTTATTTCTTCAAGTACTCGTTAAAAAGGTCTTACTTTAACTTTAGGCAAAGCAAAATCTAATTTCTTTTACTTCCAAGGCATATTTCAGTTGGGCAAAATAGAACCCTGAGGTAAACTTTTTTTTAATAAAATTATTATCGTTAACATAATAACTTGTATTCACTTCTAATTTTGAGTTTTAATAATAAAATATATACTTAAAAATAAAATAAAAACTCATTCCAAATTATTTCTTTGAGTGTAACAATTAAGATCAAGAAAGTATGAGTGATTCCATAATTTCAAAATAAATTTATATGTATTTCTAGATACTACCGAATCTTTTACTGATTTATCTGTTTCAAATTTTCGTTTGACAGTCACTAATATTGTCTTAAATTAATTATTATTATTGATTAAATATAGCAATTTTAAATTTTTCTCACAGTTAATCCAATTTATTTATTTTCTTAATGGTGTAGGTACTTTTATATACTTATATACTCACGTGTTATCACAATTCAATAAAAATTTAACAACGGGAACTAGTAGCGGCGAAAAATGGGTTGTGTTGGAAATACTTCCTCAACCATTGAGTTCCTTATGAGAAACTAATATAAGAAAAGTTCTTATCCTAGAAGTACGGCTTCCACATTATACATTATTTTGTGTTTTTTTATAGTGAGTACAAAGTCCAATTTGTAAGAGAAAATTTTATAATTTTTTTTAATAAATATGAGAAAACAGCATTAACCACTTTATACTGTTTACCGAACATGAAATGGACAGTGTGGTGCTCCTACCTAATTAGGACAAAAGTATTGAGAACTTTCAATTTAATACCCTGAAGTAAATCACAAAGAAGGATTACTTCAAAAAAATTAGGTTGTTACAAACATGTACATTTCCAGAAAAAAATCAAATCCACAATAAACGTAAGTATTTTGAACATCAGCCAACTCACAACAAAGAAAGCTTCAATGTAAATTTTTAGAATAGCTCTATTGAATCAAAATATAGATTAGATTTCCATTGAAAACCTAGCACAAATAAAAATAGATCCTAACTGATTAAACTCCAGCACTGCTTTCCTCAGAGAATGTGTTCAAATTCCTAACAAATTAGTGCGCGATGGTAAAAGTGTCGCACCGGGGTGGGGGTGCTCCTGGCTGGATTGTTACATAAGCCCAAATATAAAGGGATTGTAGAAATAATATTATATCAAAAGTGTTTAGTTGACTTCCCGTTCCATGAAAATATTAATGGGTAACCCTGCTTGCCTGTTAGATCTCCCATATCATAAACGCCCCATGATGTTTCATCCAGTTATTGAGTTGAAATCATTGTAAAAAAATTGGGTGCAGTTCACACTTATAATTATAAATGAAACCTTCAGAAAACTAAAGTAGGCAAGAGTGGGAAGGCTACGATGTACAGCACAACGAGGAGACCGATTATTCTATCTCGTCTATCTCATTCTCTCGCAGGCTAAATCCTATGGATGTGTGTGTTCGTTTCATCGAGTTTCAAATCACAACGGTGAACTTGTTTAATTGTGCTTGTTTCTTTTTTATAACAGCATTTTCACGGCAGGAAGCGAAGTACGTACAAGCACCGAAACCAAAATACTTATTTGAGTAGGTTTTTACAACAGTGCCAATTTCTAATACAGCTTTAGAAGTCTACATTTGTTTTCTTGAACACACTTGTGTGTGAAACTATTATTAGAACTGGCCTCCGTTTACTTCATTACTGAAAATTGTTGTACTTATAATAAACACGAAATTCCATTAGTTTGCGAGCACCTGATAACTATTTTCATCGCTGACCGGTATTTGAATGATACTAAGAAAACTTGCATATTGCCGAAGTGAGTTGCACCAAAATATTTACAAAGAAAGTTGCTTCATTAATCATGCGTTTATTTAGATGTGGTCTTTTCACAGCCAAAAGTATTTTTATTATTTATTTTTGGAGTGTTATGCCGTGTTGCGCTACATCCTTCTTTAGTCAATGTTTCAACAGCGTTACAGTGTCCATCATCAGTGACACATCTGCCCAACGGACACCGTACTCTTCGGACACCGTACTCTTTGGACACCGTACTCTTCGGATACCGTAACGCTGTCTGAAACATTGCCAAAAGAAGGAGGTAGCACAACATGGCATAACACCCCAAAAACAAATAACTAAAAAACGGGTTTATTTAGTTTGCTCTTAAAACTGACAGCGGAATGGCTTATAAATTAGAATATAAACCTACATCTAAATGAATTATTGTTATTCATGAAAAATTTGGAGCAGAAAATTGTGCTAAAAACCGAACAGTAATTGACTGAGAATAATGATGTAAGTCATTAGAAAAATAATCAATGAAATAATGTCGACATTAATGTAAGTGTAACTGCAATTGTAAGTGTTATTGTGTTTGTCAATGCGGAAATTGCAGTAATTTCTAAAACAAAAAATAAGTTCAGATGACAGTTCATAGAACAGTTATTATGACCGGAATCAATTAGAAAGAAGATCTTGAAGGGAACAAGCCAGTCACGAATGTGTTTAATTTGTTTAGTTTTATAATACTAGTACATTTAATTCACTACACTTTACACATGTATTTTGTTGACTTTTATGACACTTTGGTATAGGTTTCCTTTTGAAATAAACCACTTAGAAACTAGGAACCAACACTCCAGCGTAAGAATTAAGTCACAAGATTCTAATTACGTGAACTTGAAAGCGTGTTAACACCAAACATTCGCCTAATTCGGGAAAATAATCGAAATAAATAAAAACTTTTGACTTTTCTAAAGCAAATAATTGCAATAGGTAGACCCGGTGACTGTCACTTGTTTAATTTTAAAACGCGTTTTGTTCCTAACCAGATAAAATTATTTGGGAAAGGGGGTAGGTACCTACGTACTTGGTTAGTCACGTGGGCTGTCCTACATTAAATTTGTTGATCAATTTGTAAAGAAACATAAACAAACTGATAAATCATCAATTTCTAGTGTGTTTTTGCAAACATTTTAATAACGTTTTATTTTAGTTTAATTTGATATGTCGTTTCTTTTATAATCTTAATTTATTCACCAAAACGTGTTAAAATAATGATTGTTCATTCCGATTGCACTAGTGCGATGTACCATTCAAGAATAATAATATTATATTTTCGGAAACCAAAAATCCGCATTTGGTACTCTATTTTAGTAACTTCCAACCAGAATTCTAGGAACGCCGATTAATATTTGGTAAGGTTTACGCCATCTCTCGGATATTGCTATAAATAATTAAACAGGACACTCAAAGCGGCGTTCATGGTCGCGTCATAAAAGCATTTCGTCATCGCCGTGGCGGCACCCATAATCGCCGATCGCCGACCTACCTCGAAACATTCAAATAGATACTAATATAATAGATACTAATATATAGATACTAATATACATTGGGTATATTATTTAAAAAGGAAGTACACTTTGTACAGTGCTTGAACTTAAAACGAAAGGAAAAAAACCGAAACCATTTTAAAAATATCTCGCGTCACGATGTTTAATTGTGATAAACTCCGAAACTACTTAACCGATTTTGATGAAATTCGCTTACTGTGTAATTTGGTCCAACAAAAGATATGATAGTTTTTATCTCGATTATTGACCTCAGTATTTATTATTGCGAATCAAATAGTTGTTATAAGACAATGCTTTGTAATTATTTGTAAGTTCCATAAGTTTCTAATAGATGGCAGTGTGAGTTGATTTATCGACACAACCACTTGGTTATCTAGGTTGGGTAACCATTCAGTCGATGGCATTGTTTCGATTTCGTTTCTCAGCAACGCTTAGCAGGGTCTGCTAGTATTTATATGTATATTTATTTTATTTTATTATTAAAAGACAAATTACTAAGTTCCAAGCGAATGAACTCTTTCACTTTTCACTATTTTATATGATTTTTTTGAAAGAAATGGTTGTAAAGATAATGTGTGACGTGGAAGAGAATGGTTGAGAAGTCGGGGATGCCCGAGGAAGACATCAAGTGAATCAAAAACTTATGTGTGGTAAAATTAACCTATGTGATGAACGAAGCAAGGGGGTAAGGAAAATGTGTGACGTGGAAGTGAATGATTGAAGAAACAGATCAAGTGAATCAAAAACTCAGGTGTGGTAAAATGTGGTGATGAACGAATGAAGTGATTGTTAGAAAAAGACGAGGGCGCCTAGGAAGACATAGCGCGATCAAGTTAAACAAATTCTTTGAAAAAAAAAAAAACTTTCAACTCTCAAAAATAATATTATTTCCACCAAAACTACACACAGTTTTCGGTTACACTAGAATCCACAACCTCAAAGTTTACTCCGAACTATTAATAATTTCGAGAGACGCCGGGTACACATCAGCTAGTAAATATTATTCTTGGATTATTTTACCGCGCACTTATGTAGGTTGGTACACTCCATTAGAATACATCACCATTGCATACTTTTAACCACTCTTGAATATGGCAGTCACGCGGAAGCTGGAGCCCCCTTCAAAAGATGCTCCGACGGACTGACTCATTGATCCTCTTCGGCACCACTACATGGTCGGGAAGCATTGTAAATGCCCTCCCGACATTTATCCTTGATTGACATTATTAATAACATAAAACCGTGTCGTTTCTACTACTCGTCCTTGAGTTCAGCAACTCAGTAGTGGAAAACTTTTCATATTTCCCCCCTCCTACAACATGGGTCTCTTCACAAACTCCTAGATAATATTACTTGAGAGAAATCAGTTGTCAGGCCTCCTGTGTGGAGTTAATGCTTGATGAAAATTGTCTTATTCCTCCCCCCCCCCCCCCCGGGCGCTTGAAAATCTATGTGCGGCCCGAGGGTGATAGTACAAACACCCAAATGGCTCCCGACGGCAAAAAGGTTTCCTACCCCTGCTTTAAGCTCTATGAAAATAAAGAATATGAACGGAAGAAGGAAAAACCATCCTATGAAGTGCTGTAAATTTGATAATGCGACTCAGTCGACAATCCCAGAGGTCATACATCGGCCAACCTCCACCGTGCCTACGCCCATTATGCTTACATCATGTACAAATGTTGCCGTAGAAACTAATAAAGAAATTTAAAAAAAAAACTGAGTTTATCGGCTGGAGGCAGAGAGCAGTTTCTTGAATAAATCTTATGTTCAAACAAATTAATTTTACTGTACTCATTACCATTACCACTCGATAGCTAGGAATAACGAGACGACTTGAAGTTCCTACCCAAGAAGTCTTTAATTAGTTTTGGCCTTTTAGGTTCATGATTGGCACAGCTTGTTTTGCTGTTACGTTACCTTGTTACCTGAGACATGAATAAATCCCAGGGGTGTAAGTTCGGGTACCTACCCATAATATCCAAGGAGCTTCTAAATAAATAATATACTGGTGTGATATTCTACTGAAGCTTTATCTAACCGGAATGAGATCCTGCCACCGAGAGCCTCGTTGTAAACTTTCAAGGTGGAAGGAGGTGATGTAACGAATCTCCCATCTCTCCGTCTCTTCTCCTATCTTCATCTCGTAATGTCGTTCCATCTTGAATAGTGAAGCTTTGAAATATTCGTATATCAATTGTTGATTTAATATTTTTCAATTTTGTCTACAAGAATAACGATATCTAAAAGATATTATGTAATGTAAAAATTAGTCAGGAGATAATTATCAGAAGATAATCATTAATACTGGGCGAAAAGAGCTTCATCTTGGCAAACATTTCCGATATTGAGCAATCCGGTTAGCTTCGGACGTAGGGCGAAGCACAGCACAGGATTTTTTGGTTAGGATATTTCGATTCTAAGGGGGATACGATCCGGGGGGAGGGCAAGAGAAAAGGGGAGGAAAATACGGGGGGGAAGGGGTTGGAAAATTTATTGGAAAATGTTTTGGGTCAACAATTGCCATAACTTATTATTTATGTAAAAGAGATGGTGCAAATAATATTGTATTTTTTTCCAGCAATGTTATCGACGAGCACTATTCTCTTTTTTCCTACGCAATACTGTGGTCGATGGGGGAAGGGGTGGGTTGACCCCATAATCCCCCCCCCTCCTTATATTCGCCCTTGGCTTCGGAAGTCCCAAAACGGAGCTCTCTGCAGAAATTCCCGCATTATTTTATTGTGCGAATACTTACGCAATATTTTATCATATTGTAAGCATAAATTTCACAAATCATCAAGAATATGGGGACTATTCATTGGATGGTACTCTAATGCCAACTCTTAAAATGGTAAAAAAACTTAGCATTCTGTGTAATAAAATGAGATAAAAACAACTTTTTTGTAAACAATTGGAATCTAATGCAAATTATACTGAAGTCTGTTGTTGCGGAAAATACAATGTAAGATAATTTATTTTAATAAGAAAATACAGAAAAGCCCAGAACAGAGCCGGTTACAAAATTTTTCACTAAATCATCGGGCCCGGTTCGGCCCGCCCGGATCCCCAGCAATTGAAATGCTTATAATAATTATAACATTTGGCTGATTTATATAGCGCCGTTTTTGTGAAAAATCATTTCAATGGCACACCTAATATTTAAAGCGCATTTGAGTTAAACGAATGTATGAAAACTCCACATAACAGGTCCCGATAAGAAATAAGTTCTTAAATGCATAATAATCCATCTTTGGGAATGCTGTGAAATTGGGACACTTTGAAGGAAGGACTAGTAAAATAATATATTAAATTTTCCGAAGGGCCCCAACCTCCGAGGGGGCCCGGCTAGATTCCAAAATGACGAACATTGAAGACAAAGGAACTAAAATAATTTTTTTTTTAATTAAAAAAAAACTTCTACCGCGTGTGAAATTCACACGCGGTAGAAGTGAAACCTCCAGAAAACTAAAGTAGACAAGAGTGGGGAGACCACGAAGCACTTTCTTTATCAATGGGAAGGATTGTATGCAAGAACTGAAAAAAAGGTGATTGGGTTCGATGCTGATTTTCAACAGTATGGAAGTCTGCAATCTCTTACACTACTCTAAAGTGTCTAGGATGAAAGATAAATTTATGAAGAAAGAGTAAATGATGAATGTAAGTAAGTCTAAAGTCGTGGTGTTTGAAAGAGAGAGTACGAAAACAATGTAAATGATGAATGCTTGGAGCAGGTGGATGAGTTTGTGTATTTGGGAAATATGTGTACGAGAGATGGAAAGGAGATTGAAAGAAGGGTAAATGCAGGTAATTCCATTAAGGGAAGACTGAACGCCGTTGGCGACAACAAAAAACTGTCCGAAGAAACGAAGCTAGCCATTCATAATGGAGTGCTGGTACCTATGATAATGAATAGCAGTGAAGCATGGAACTGGCAGAGGAAGAATGAAAGTAGACTGAATGCTGTAGAAATAAGATCTTTGAGGCGTACGTGTGATAAACCATGAAACGTGGAGATCCGCAAAGAATGCAAGGCTGATGTAAGCGTAATGAGTAAGATCAATAAAGGACGCTCAGATGGTTTGGGCATGTAGAGCGAATGAACGAGGAAAGGAATGTAAGGAGAATATATGACGCAAATGTGAATGGTGGAAGCAGTCGGGGACGCCCGAGGAAGACATGTGACATTTAAATTTGGGAGGCGGATATGGGTACCATTTATTGGATAACCAACACCTCAATCGTACCCCAAGTAAATCGCTACGTTTGGTGACTTAGCAGGGGTGCCCGGGTTCATGGCGTAAGATTTGTCCAGGTCTTGGCGGCGGATGCGTCTGCCCACCGGCTGCGTTTTGAAGAGAGAGATCGATTGAGAGAGACCTTTTGACCATTCCAGCCGGACTCTCTCGACCCATCGCTTTACACCGCTGTTGGAGGGATGAATTCGTACGTCCTTCACTCCTGGACACACTGACCCCAGATTCCTACCCACCCCTTTGAAAAAATGCATTTTAAAAAGACCCTCCACACAGCATCCCCTAAGATGACCTAGACCCAAGGGAAATTATTTACTAAAGGTTTAACGTCAAAATATTGTGGGATTAGTGACTTTCCGACAAATAAAAAAAATATTTATTTATACAGTTACTTACCACAGCACATGATACACTAGCTGTAGAAAACTTCTTTAGCACCGTTGTGATTTGAAACACGATGAAACGGAAACGACACCAAAAAGAGACACACAACACATACATCTATAGGATTTAGCCATTGGCCGCTTTGATTATGAGCTCACTTTTCAAGGCTCCTATTGGTTGAGATTTTGTTTATCATTGTCTGTGCCATAACAGTACTGTTATTGTCGATTTAGTTCTCTTGGCGTTGCTTTGTATATGCTGTATATTCTTTGTTTCATATTATTTGATCAATATTTTGTAAGGACTCGTAAGGAACACTGTAGGATTACTTTTAAGTTTATTGTAGTTCAGCGCACTTGAAGTAAAAAAACACTAAATTGTGCTATACAAATATTACGTTGTTATCCCCATTCCTGACTTTAGCTTTCTGAAGGTTTCACTTCCACCGCGTGTGAATTGCAGTCTGATTTTTTATTTTTTTCCCCCAAAAATCACTTTACATTTTCCTTAATCATCTTTATTTTTCAGTATATAATATGAATTTTATGCGGAAACTTCACTGGTTTACATAACCATTGTAACATGTAATTCTTTTAATAAAGTGGTATAATATTTCCCTTATAATAATATTTCCTTAATAAAATAAAAAAAAATTGAGTTTGTAATTCACACGGGGTAGAAGTGAAACTTTCAGAAAACTAAAGTAGACAAGAGTCGGGAGGCTACGAAGCACCGCACAAAGGGGAGACCGATTATTCTATCTTATTCTCTCACAGGCTAAATCCTATAGATGTATGTGTTTGACTATTTTTTGTGTCGTTTTTTCGTTTCATCGAGTATCAAATCACAACGGTGCTAAAGAAGTTTTTCCTTCAAAAATATAACGATCATAACAAGTTCTCCACTCCCTTTGCTCTAATCACTTACTCCAGCAGCTGATATCATAGTTCCACAGGCTTCGATATTATTGAGGAATTGGGACGAATGGGTGGTATTCGCAATTTTATAAGTCTTTTTTATATCTCTGTAGGTAGTTAGAAACACTCCTCCCAACTAATCTACCTCCTATAACTACTTGAATGTTTTTACAAAGGGCGCCACATTCTAAGGCGATACACGGAGCATAAAATAGGGGTCTTATCATATGTTGAGTCTTCTTCTTAAGTCAAAGTTCAAAAGGGGATTATAATTTTAATGCCCCATCCCGGAGGAGTCCTTTATACTTTATAAAATATTCTAGGAAAAGTCCCCGGCATTCGATTCGGGCATTTTTAACCAGTGATTAAACGTTAACATGCGAAATTAAACAAACCTACGTTCACATCTTCAAACAAGGCAAATTATTTTGTGGCACCATTTTAATGCAAAATTAAAAGATTTCTTTGTTTTAATCACCTTTAATGTTTATAAAACCAACGTATTTCGAGAGCGATACTCTCTTCCTCAGAGTTTACTAAAAACTAACTATAGCAATAGACCGGTGTCAATAGAAAGGTGGCAGTGGGAAGGGCGATAATTGAGAGGACAATTTACAAAAGGGAACAAGTTCAGAAGAGGGTCGTTTAAAAAAAAATCTGTTAATTTATAATATTTAATTTACGCCCTTTCTAATTTCTAATGTTTCCAATTTATCAAACTGAACGTCATTAAACCTACATTCGTTCGACGTCGTTGCCCCCAATTTTTGCTCCGCGTACCCCAAGGGGTACGCTTACCACAGTTTGAAAACCGCTGATTTAGAGTAATGTTTTGAGGTTGCTTGTGAAACTGAAAACTGGATGTAGTTAACGAAATAATATTATTGTTAAGAAATGAAAAAGTTTTTTTTTAAGCAATTGTTTCACTTCATGGTGCCATGTATCTATCCCTCTGGCGTTCCCGATTTTCTCAACTATTCGCTACTGTATACCGCATTGTTAGGTACTGTTAAAAAAACCTACATTGTATCTATTTTAATTCTACTCCGTATATCATTCAAGTGCAGAGATTCTGCGATAAGAGGAAACACGGTCGATAAAATTTTTTAATAATATTTACCAAACTGTTGCTGTAACTGTCGCTGTTACCCCCCCCCCCCCCCCCCGAATAATGAGCGAAAGGGACAACTGCAACGCGGCTGAAAACACCTAAATAAAGACTTGAGATTTGTACTCCCCATTTTTCTCCTTCATAACCGATTTTTAAGATTTTTGTTTTACCAATCGCATAATAAGAAAGTAATCAACGTCTGTACGTTTTGATTTTCTTTGATACATTGTCCAGTATATAACGGCCGCCGCCGGTCGTATACATAGAAGTTCGTGGTACCGTCCCTGACTGTAGTTGTACGGCACAAATAACTTATAGCATTCCAGGAGGCATGGGCTATCTATTAAATTATTTATTATTTTGTAAGCCGTTACTGCAAGGGGCCCACTCCTCCTCGACTGTAGACTTTGGCAATGCGTTTCTGTGAGCAGATCTTCATGGTGCATGAATTGCGGGTTCTCTCCATGCATTCTCATATAAAGGTATCTCAGAAAAAAAATGTTGGATCTGTTCCAACATAAAAGCTAATTTCAGATAATATAATTTTATTATTGTATTACTAAATTTACTAAATTTTAGAAATTTCTATTTTATATTTTAATACGAAATAAATGAAAACATCAACAAAATTGATTTTATTTCCAAGACTTTGTAGCCTTTGTACTGGGGAATGATTGAAATAGCTTGTTTTCGATCAATTAGCAAAGAACAACCCTGGAAGTCTCACGTTACGATACACGGGACGTTATTAGCTTTAAGTCAGGTGTATCCATTGAGCAATTAACTAATTTGTATACATACAAGTACCGAGTCGCTCATGATTCTTCCGCAAAATAATTCGCTTATATAATCGAATAAATTCATTAAATTCAAGTAATTAATTTGTTCAATTGGTATGGAGGATAATTTAAAATTGATTAACCATAAAAATTTGTGTTAAAATCTCTCTTTTAAATTTGTAATTGGAGTGCTTTATAGTATCGGGACCTTATTGTAAAATTGTATTCTAAATTACTTTCAACCAAGGCATAAGAGAATCTTAAAAGAATATAGCGACGTAAAAACATACACATTACCCTACACAACGCACTGGGTCGCTCCAACGAGCAAATAAATATTTAAGCAGTCAAAATGGCAAAATAAAGTACATGAAATCAATTATGACCATTATAATCTACCACTAAAATGACCTTCTGAAAAATTAAATTTGTAAAAAAATATATCACTTAGGACGGGTTGTTTCAAAAAATTTGATGAGTTCAAAAAATTTGATGAGTTCATCAAATATTTGAAGTTAATTTTCAGGTTCTGTGTACGTTCTTTTCGAGTTCTGTTTTTTTATCATCATAGGCCAGCTGCTTCACAAAACTGAAATCATCACAGAACTTGAATAGAACTTACACAGAACGTGAAAATTAACGTCAAATATTTGACGAATTCGTCAAATTTTTTGAAACAACCCATCCTTAATGATGAAACACATTGATTGGTACGGCACATTCTTTTGCGTGTAAAACATTGACAATGTTGGAGTGAATACAAGGTCTAGAAGACGGGAATTGATATATTAAAAAAGTTAGACAAAGAGATGGTCTAGTCGTACCTTCATATGGATGTTTTTCTTCTTAAATTTACAAATGCATTATATATATTATATTTTACATGCCAGGTCCCAAGTACCAACCCCATGTTTCAGATGTTTAGCGGATGAATGCTAATGCAATAGTAATCTTAAACTACATTCAGGCAAACCCAATACTATATCAATGGGGGTTTGCTCAAGGCTCACATTTTACATAACTCCTATAACGAATACCTAACTATAAAATTTTTTTTTTTTCAGACTGTTACCCACAGATGTAAGTTATTTATGTTTAGTTTAACAAAAAGTAGTAAAATATTTTATTTTTCACCATTAAAATATTTTACAAAAAACGGTTTGAAAATTGTATAGAACGTTTTTCAACTATAAATTTGGCGGTACGCACCAGATTTCATTTTTCCACACGATGAATTAAAAACTTTCGGAGGAATTCGTTAATAAATACCTGAAATTTTAGTAATACGTTTATCAGAATAAATTAAAAATAAACCCCGCGGAAAAAACAAATTTCCAGGGGTGCTACGGCGATTTCGACTGTGGGTCCATCCAACACGCCGCACTATGTAATGGCCCGGATCAAAACCGTCCCATAAATCAAAAAACTGTCCACATTTTTTTTTCAGATATATCTATAGCGGTTTAGTAAGATAAATGATCGATATATTTTTATCCGTTAGAAAAAAATTTTTTTTTTTGGTTTTTTTGTATGCTTTTTGTATGCTTTTTGTATGCTTATATGTCAGAGTACGGGTTCAGGCGGAGATATTTAATTGGATCAAAATGTGGAATATTTGGTGGTACAAATTTAAAGCATTGAGCTAGTTTATATACAGCTAGCTTATTATATATCACCGCAAAGGTTGTTTTTTAGGCTTTAATAATATGTGTTTTTAATATTTTAGTTATAAACAATATGTTTTATAAGCTCCCTAAGCAAATGATACCTAAACCAGATTTTGACAAAGTTCAGGTAAACTTTCAACTGGTCGCAGGGTTTGCTCATGTGGATATTAAAGCACCATTTTATAACAAAAACAATTTTTTAATGCGTCATTAAAAAAAGTCTGCGGATATTTTGCGCAACAGCGTTAAAAAATGGTTTTGCCGCTGCCCTTTTTTTATCAGAGAACTAACTAGTAGCAGTACCCACAAAATCCCATCAAAATAATAACAACTCACTAAATAAAAATATGAAAAATAAAGTTTACTTAGTATTTAATCAGCTTTTTTAAAGCTAAAACGTTTGTTTATTTTTTTTTTAAATTTTTTTTTTTTAAAGAAAGACAAACATTCCCAGGTTACGAATAACCCAACAATGTTTGAAAATCTCCTACTACCACCACAAAAAGCCGAAAATGTTGCTTGTGTTGTGATGGAGGACTTAGCCAGTCGAGGAATCGAACACGGGACCCCCGGGAGGGACCCAAAGGCGATGTCCACTCAACCACTGACCGGTCGATGTATTTCAATATCTTTGGCTGAGCCGTTAAGATTCCCACATTGTTTTAGAGTATTTGCTAGGTCAAATTAAAATTCAAAGACAGTAGGTTCATCCAATATGCCGGGAAGGCACGTTGCACATTTGTGTACACGACTACTTCACTTACGTCGTTAAGATTCTGACTATATTTTAGGATAGGTGCCTTAACCTTAACGCATACAGCGGGTCTCCATTCTCCATAACGTGATTCTCAATACGTTCAAATCAACAAGATTGAAAACAACCGATCAACGTCTGTAGGAAAAAAACTAATACTAGGCCCAAACAACGTTTGAAAAACTTTATCGGATGAATGTTTTTATTACTATTTTATTTTACTCCCTGCAGTTTTGTGAAAAAGTTTGAAGCACGGTTTATGATGCCCGCAGGTCAAAGTGCCAATATATTAAATTTTGATACCCACTGGCTTTGATATGCAAGTTTTTTCGATGTTCAAACGCATATTTCGGGAGAAAACGCATTGGCAAGCAGGGTAGATTGGATTTATTTTGGAATTGCACATTACAATAAAATGTTTAAATAACCGTAATTTAAATCTGCCCTGTTACACACAGCGGGGATTTTTAAATCGCATAAAAACGAAGAAGAGCAGCAATCATGAAAACAACTTAAAAGCATGGTAATAAACCCCTATCCAAACAAAAAAAATCCTAATGGGTTATTCATTTCATTGCACAATGAACATGAACCAAACCAATTATATATAATTTTAAATTTCTTTTCGCCTCACTCTACAATGGAAAATACTTCATGGGAGATATCTAGGTATTCAGAATCGAAACGTCGCAATGGCTTTTTGAAGTGAAACTTATTTAGCAACGTTGTGATTTGAATCTCGATGAAACGGAAACGACACTAAAAAGAGACAAACACATACATCTATAGGATTTAGCCTGCGAGGGAATGAGATAGAATGAAACCTTACCTTGGCATTGGCTGCTTTGATTATGAGCTCATTTTTCAAGGCTCCTATTGGTTGATATTGTGTGTAAGTTATTGTGAAGATTTCACTTCTACCGCGTGAGAACGGCACTCGATTTTTTTAGTTATATTATTTCACCAAATATGATAACGGAACTACTTTTAAAAATTCCTCATTGTAATGTCATTGATTCCTAATCTTAATTTACCTACTTCCCATCTTTCAGGGTATCTTGAGAAAACAATAATAAAAAAATATGTATTTTCCAAACACAAAAAAAAATCAATACATGCAAAATGTTAATAAATTTCAATAACCAATTTGTTGCCATGCTAATAAAAAATTTAAAAGGTATATGGTAAAAGACTCACGGCCTGTTCCTCGCCGAAGTCCCAGTTGTCCTGCTGCTGATTGAGCGCGCCGTCCCCCAGCGCCGTGTCCTCGGGGATGACGGCAAAGCGCGACCTCGGCATGCATGGCGAGATGGTGTGGTACTGATCTGCGGAACATTCATTCTCATTATACACAACTCCTTATAACTCTCCTGTCTCTACAAACATCGAAACTAAAGGTGCAGCACTCCGGTTTAACTTCTCCCCCTTTGGTTTCATATTTATTTTATTTATTAGCGAAAACAGCATTTTTTATTTTTATTAGTATCTATAGCAAAATTTGTACATAATTTATTTATAAATTGTATTATATTAAGGTATTATAAAGTTTTTTTTTTTCACAGTCCTCCTCACTAGGGTTCCCTGTTCTGAGGCGGCCTGTAGTTTTTCCACATTTGTATTTAGTATCCAGTTGTCTTTACATGGTCTTCAGTATGTTTGATGGTTCATTTTCACCTTGTTCTCTCAACCATATTTTTACTTTTGTTTTAAATTTATTTATTTCTGTTATTTTTTTTGTTTGAGTTGGTAGAGCGTTGTATAGTTTTGTCACATTGAATTTCATATTTCTTTGTCCAAAAAATGTTTTCAAACTGGCTGTAGCTAGAATATTTTGGTGTATTGCCCTGGTTGTGTATCTATGTTGGACAGTGGGGTATTCTGATATGTTTTTTTTAAATTTTAAATAAAATATTTTTTGCATAAAGTTTTTGTATGTTGTAGACTTGAATGCTTTGAAACAATTCTTCTGTCGGAGTTCTAACCGGTAATTTCAAAATTTTTCATTACACCAATATATTGCAAAAACGGTTATACAAGATACATAATCATTACGTTTACAGTTAAAACATTTATTTAATAAGTGCTATTTCACGCTTAAAAAACGGTTATACAAGATACATAATCATTACGTTTACAGTTAAAACATTTATTTAATAAGTGCTATTTCACGCTTAAAATCATTGGATATTTTCCACATTTCCCCACGCTTAAAATCATGGATATTTTCCACATTTCCTGCAAGGCAGTTAATTAACCTAGTAAGTCTTCCCAGGGGCATCACCATTGGTAAGTTCTGCACCTGGGAAGAATCAAAAGCCTGTGATGGCGACCTCGCGTGAAATTATCCGGGACATAGAATCCTATTTCAGCCAGAATATCTGGTACCGATATAAAACCATTTAGAAGCTTATACGCCATCAGCAGTAATGCGTCATCTCTTCTGGAACTAAGGCTGCAGATATCCGGCATTCCCGAGATAAATGCTGTTGGAAACAGCCATGGGTAAAAACCGAACTCTCTCATATAGAGATATCGTAAAAAAAAAAAATTGTTGTTTCTCAACCATTAGTACATAGACGTATTACTATAGTACTAGTACATAGACGATGTCCTCAGGTCCCCATATCTGGAATCCACTCTCGAGAATGCTACGCACTAAGCTGAAGTAAAGCAGCCTTATTACTGTAAGGTTGGTCAAATCCTTAGAATTATGT
Source organism: Glyphotaelius pellucidus (assembly GCA_936435175.1). Taxonomy (NCBI): domain Eukaryota; kingdom Metazoa; phylum Arthropoda; class Insecta; order Trichoptera; family Limnephilidae; genus Glyphotaelius; species Glyphotaelius pellucidus. The sequence goes on along the minus strand of OW386542.1, from coordinate 25,594,237 downwards.
ATGACAAAACCCAGCATCTTTGTCGCTGATTTACAGATCTTTTCAATGTGAGCGTGAAATGTTAAGCGAGCGTCATACACACTTCCTAAGTCCTTGCAAGTCGCCATGTGTTTCAATGACGCGTCTTTCATTTTATAATTAAAATATATGCAGAACAGCAAGTGATTTCAAGTCTCTAGAAAGTTTGAAAACATTGTACACTTCTTTAGTAAGAAGCCAGGTAGAGTATAATTCGCCTATTGGTCCTCATTGCATAAAGAACATTCCGACAATTTAGAAAGGGTACAGCACAATTTTTTAAGATTCATCGACTTTTAACTGAATATTCCAATTAAAAAAAAAATAAACTATGTCTTTTTGATGAAACAATTGAACTTAATAACGCTGTCAGATAGGCGGATCATCTCTGTCCTGGTACTATTAAATAAATTTATCAATAATTGCATTGAAAACCCTGAAATTCTCGCCAAAATAAAATTGTATGTACCACCAGAAACACGAGGCAAAGTGCTACCTTTTTCTGTGACAATTTTAAAACTAACTACGAAGCTCATACACCTATAAACAGACTACATCTTTTTGGAAATAAATTTGGGAATGTTGTAGACGTGTTTAAAGATTCCGTGTTAGTTTTAAAACGAAGTCTTTATAATCGCTTTACCGAGATGTATGATTTCACGACTCCCTAGTGAATACCCTTTTTTATTTTTATATTTCTATGTTTCTTTATACATATTTGCTTTCTTTACTACATAGTATTTATTTTAATTTGCCTTATTTTAAACATAAATCATTATATATTGTATACTGTATGTACCTAACACAACTGTATTGCTATTATATATTGTTTACTGTATGTACATAACACAACTGCTTGTTTACTTATCTTGTAAAAGCCCTCTAGGGCGTAAATAAATAAATAAATCTAACAGAATTTCTAGTTGCAGCGGACCTCTCAGCGGCGGGACCATATTAAATCACTCGGAACATCGACGTTGAGAACCTTACAACATCCCCAATAGAGTATTCCATAGTCCCACTCCATGCGGACAGTTGGGAGCAATTGTTGGAACTCTTGTGCGGTATTCACATAAAAAGGAAAGGTTTGTAGAAACGGATTTGCTTATACGGTTCTTAAAGAAGATTGTTTAGGGACGAAATATGAAAACTGGTAGCTTTATGTAGTGTTCTGTTATTTTGTAGACACACTAACAGATTCTCCAACACCTTGGATGGAGATAACTTCTTAAATAATAGACCCTGGTTCGTTATCTGCGATTTATTTATACTTTGCGTATACAATTGGGACTACGGTAGTCAACCTAACTAGGAGCTGGCTATAATGCTTCTGGCAAGTGAACATTAAAAACACAGCCTCTGAGCTGTCCTGACCCTCTGCCGGAGAACTTAAGCACTACGGCTTGCCATCTAGCGGATTCTACCGATAGTTGATGTCACCGCCATCTGTCTCTACAAGGCGGAAGCTTTACGATACACCACACTTTATAATCCGAGATTCCATTAGTTCACCAAGGAGACTATAATATTGAAAAACAAAATACAAATGAACGCTTTGAGTTTGACACACTTATCTAAGCAGGTGACCAAATGAGGGACTGGCTAACGAACAATCAATTTTTGAGAGCATAGATTTTTCACAAAACCTAAATTTACCTACTTAACATGTCCATTTATATCCACCAACGCATCTTCTCCGCATTTGAAATTAAAGGCACCGTCCAATCAATCCATTAGCAGATCAATCAAGTGCTTATTAAATGGGAGTTCCAGCCCAGAGATAAAGTCAACAAATTTAAAGATTTAAATATAATAGAATTCCAACATTTTTTAAAGAAAGATTAACATTCCCAGGTTATGAAATATTTGATATCGTGATGAAGGACTAGCCAGCAGAGGAATCGAACTCACGTCGACGCGATACCAAGTCAGCCACTGACTGGTCAATCGGTATAAATAAGCCTGTAGCTTTATTGAATATGGTGCAGAAATAGATTTGCCAGAAAATGGCAAAGTTGCGAGTGATCAATTAAAAGATTAATCAAAAGGATTCAGCTCAAGAAGGCGAAATATATGATTTAATTTTAGCAAAATAAATATATTCTTTTGAGAAGAAAACCTGCAGATGGGATAGAACGATATGTCCACCAGACGAGTTATAAAGTCCAATTATTTACGTTGACTAGCAGGCTCGATGATTATTTCACGCATGATGATTTCTCAGACGGAAAACTCGAAACATAGGTTTCCCACACATGGATTACATCGGAAACAGATTAGCGAATGTTTAATGTTTTTTAATAGTACGAACGAATGTTTAGACACGTCCGAAGGAGGCAAAGTGAGAAGATCATCGACCAAGTATAAGAAGAAGATGGACCAAATATAAAAATGGAGTTCTTTTTACGCTACTATTTACCTGGGGAAAGGTCTTTTGGGGAAACTAATACCCCTCAAAAATCGGGCGTATTTTGTAAAACATAAAAAAAGTTTTAAAAATGTCTCACCTTTCGTTTATTCTATCTAAAATTACTAATAACAAAAATAATAAAAAAAAACACATATTATTTTATTTGGCAAATGTATTTTAAACGTTGCGTTTTTGCGTTTCATAAAAAAATTATTCCTAAAAAAATTGCCAAATTTTATTAGTACATCTTTCTCAATTTCCTATCGGAAACTTTAGTTTCGTGGAGGTGCACGTTTAAATTTTTCTATGGTTAAATTCCGGATTTTAATACAAAGCGTGGAGAATTTTCTAACCGTTAAGGTAACGTTTAGATCATATTATTTACAACCACGACATTATACACCGATTTATATAAGACCTACGTAAACAGGAAGAAATTCGGTCTTCGAAGGAAGGCTTTTGTAAGAAGGTACATAATAAAACATCAAAATTTTCTCACTCTGAAAATGTTGAAATCACTCTGAAAAAGTCTCAAAACCGCACTGGCTTTCGGTTGAATGTAATAATAAAATGGCATGGAAATATAACAGCGCGTTTTGTTCACATAAAATTATTCATCAAAATTTAAAATGGGGTTTTACAAAACAATTTTAAAAAAATGTTGAAGCCAAACGGATTTCGCTCGGATTTTAATCAGAACTAAATGTTAATTAAAATAAATTAATCACTAGTTTGTTTATTTATACAACTGTAACAGACATTTGATATAAAATTATTATTTAAAAGTATTGTTTTGGAAGTGAAAAGCTATTTAGAAGCATTTAAAAAATGTTCGTCAAATTAAGGCCCGGTATGACCCGCTCAAAAAGAAGAAGAAGAAGAGATAATAAATAAGAATGTTAGAAGGAGCGCGCTAACATTAAAAACGACAATATCTGAGCGAAAATTATGAAAATGTTTAATGAAACACGGCTGGTTTAAAATAGAGCAAAAATCTCGTCGTAAATGTCTAAAATAGTATTTAATGAAACACCGTGAATTTTTTCAAACTTGTAAAATAACTGAAAAAAATAAAATTTTTCAGAGTGTACCTTGCGATTGTTTTCTTACGAAGGAATTTCATATAATTGCCGTTTCGGCGTGGGAAATTATAGATATTATCTTCAAGAATAACACATATTTTTTAAGCGCTTTAAAACTTACAGTGTTTAAGGAAAATGTGTAATAAATCGGTAGGAATGCGAGAAGCCGGGCCGTCGCGTGCCGTTGGCGCGCCGGTGCGCGCCCTATAGCCGAATAAAAAATAAAACTTTTTGATATGCGATTTTAAACCTTATGTATAAAGAAAATGTATGAAGAACAAGGTCAGAATCGCTTGGGGCATTCTTGTTCTTAACGTAACAGATATAAGGAACACACCTAGCCACTCAAATAATTGTCTTTGGACATTTTTATGACTTTGGAAATAGGCATTTCTGCCGCGATTCGAGCTGTCAAACTTTGAGCGTCGCGTGTCATAAAAAGATCGATAAACCTATCAATTTGTCTAATAAACGCAAGTAAAGTTGTTTGTAAGCGTAGTTTGTTGTTCAAGGAACGTATTTCGGTAAATATTATATACCAAAGCATAAAATTAACCCACAAAATTTACGTCAAAAGTCAAAACATCGCGAAATTTTCGAGTTTCATCCGTAAACACCGAGGCATTCAACTGGTTTTAATGATCTTTTAACAAATCAAAGAACTTGAAATGATTATGATATTTTTAAACGTGATTCTGTTAATATTGTTATATTTATGTATTTATTGAATAGCCACTGCGAATCTTTAGTCGGCATAAAAATTCTAATTTTTGTTTATAAATTTTAAAAAGGCATTCCGTCACACCATTGGGTTTGTTTTTATGAATACGGAAAACAATTTTTTAAATATTATTCCGTATCCCATTTTGTTAGGGAACATTATTAAATGCTGCTATGAACTCTTGACAAATCAGTCCCAATTTTAGAAATGGCAATAAAAATTATTCTCTATTAAAAATATTATGTACAGGTAGGCGCTAAGGTTTTCAATCCCGGGATTTCTTTTTTGTAACCGGGATTATGGTGCTAACATTTTTCAATTCCGGGATCCCAGTGCTGGCAGCGGAAATTTTAATGTTGGAATTAATATAAAAAATGAAAATTTTAAGGTATGTTTATTTTTTTTGTTCGGGTATTGGGTAACATACGTTATTATGAACTAAATTCCAATGATATCTGCACAGAAGAAAAAATCGAAAGTGGGAAAAAAATTTCGTAGTCTGATCTTATTTAAGGGGGAACAACCAGGCACACCCGGTATTATGTAATTTTAAAACCAAATTCTAAACGTATTGACTCTTTTCTACAAAAAAAAACAAAAAGATTGTTATTTTATCTGGAAAAGTAATGTTCGAAATTTGAAAAAATGTATATTTTTATTTAAATAATGTATTATTATAATAAAAATAGTATATTATTATCAGATTTTTTTTTTACGAACTTATTTTGCTTGAACATTAGTGAAAAATTAAAAACACTTTCGATCAATAAAAAATTACAAAAAGTACATAATTTTCAACATTTTTATTGCTAACTAGTTCTATAGTAAAGCAAATTTTGAATGAATTAAAATCGATAGTGAGTTATTAACTACCTTTAACTTTTTATTTCAATCTTTAACTTTTCATTATACTTTATATTTTATAATTTATGCTTTTACTTTATACTTTCATTTATCCATCTTACTTTTTACTTACTACTTACTACCTCAACTCCTTTTTTTACCTTTTGTTTTTATATTTAACTTTAATTTATGTTGTTACTTTCGTTTTGTTATTGTATTATAATACATACATTAATATATTTTATGTTTATGGCACATGTTGTGCCGTATGTTTTTGAAATAAATAAATAATAAATAAATAAATTAGTTAAAAATGCTGGTATGGAGAAAAGTCAATCTTTCTCACCGGAAACGCCCTGTGCAGTTGCAAGGGTTTGGCAATTTGCATTCTGAATTAGTGTATTGTTATCGGATATATAAACCATAAATTAAGGAATAAATACCAGTCTGAAATGGGTCACGACAAGCTTAAACCGGAAACGTTAAAAAATGTTATCAAATAAAATAAGTGGAAAAAAGTTTAACATCTTGCTCATCTGACCTGATGATGGACACTGTAACGCTGTCCGAAACGTTGGCTAAAGAAGGAGGTAGCGAAATAACACCCAAAACACCCAAAAATAACACCCAAAAATAAATAACAAAAAAAAGTTCCAAAAGTTTTCATTATATCACTTTAATTTCGCTCGTCTGAATTCTTGCACATCAGTTCCAATTTTACACACTTTTTTGACACTTATATTCAAAACAAATCCCACTTCACTGAGCGAGAGTTGAATTGAAGTTTATATTTTTGAAATGTATTTATATCAATTATGGAAACACGGTTTTATAACATCATTGCCATAAACAAAGTTAAGTTTTTTGTTAAATATTTTTTCGCATAACTTATTTACATGCAGTTTGAAAAGAATTTTTGGTAGCTTAAAATTAAAAAAAGGGAAAATGTAAACAAAACAGGAAAAGTATTCGCGCTTACCGCGTAAACTCGAACCACGCTTAAAACGTCGTCGGAAGAAAGACATGTCCCTCGGTGGAAGTCGGTATGTGAATGACACTGACACTGCACTCTGACACTGAATGGAGACCAGAGAGGAAATGATATAATCAGCCCCTATTACAAGTTTTCTTCAACTATATCAGGGTATTTCCCGAACAAACAATATCGTCACTCCGCGCTCAAACAGGTGCGCCGCGTTTGAGTGCTCGCGATGAACTCGGGAGATGCACTTTCATGCAATCCATCAAAGGAATTGATTATTTAAAAATCACGCGGCCCATGTTTTAATTGTTGTACGCAATATGTTCCTACAATTTTGCTTAGAGATGGTGCTGCCAGTAACGACTCCTCTATAATGTAGAATATTCATTTACTGATTCGAACGCATTAATTCAATGAACCTTCCCAGAAGTCTTTTCATATTACACTCTTGGAAATTATATCTCTACCGTTCCATCGAATCGGACATAAACATTCTCTTGGCCACGGCAATGCTCCATCAAAAGTTTCTAAGAACTCTATCAACTCCAACTGACAGAATGCTAACAACTTTTTGTAATGTCAACCCATGTAAATTACAAAGGCGTCAAGATGCAGTTCTAAGGGTCACACAGCTGTTAGGATGAAATGAATATGATAAATGAGTAAAAGATGAATACCAACTCACTCTGTAGGGGCTGATGACGGCCCCTGGTGGCTGGGGCTGGCGGCGGAGCGCCCTCTGGAGCGTCCGCCGCGGTCACCCGGAAGCGCCCCCGTGCCTGCATACCGAGCCTGAAAAACATCCAATCAATATTAGCTATCATTTATCTTGTTCATGGCTCGGGTTGAGCTTTAATACATACATACATCGGTGTGAATATTTTTGGACCAGCGTCATTTCGGTTCGTAAAATTACAAATTAGTTTACACATGATTTACATTAAGATGCTATATTAAGTTGGTTTTTAAGTTCAGCTAAAAGTTAGGAATCCCGACAACCCAATCAGACTCACAACCTGAATGCGCTTAAGTCGGCATTGAATATTTTAAAATAGAATCAAAAGTCAATAAAAGTGATGAAAACAAAGTTATTTTACTTTTTAAATTAAATTTTATACATACATACAATATTATAATAAACTCAAATTTGAATATTATCTACCAACTCTGACGCAGATCGTAAATGCTTGTGAAATACATATTTATTTCTTCAATCTTTGCAAATGCACTTTGTGACCTCATTTTTAATTTAATTAAATCAAATAACTTTGTAAAACATCACTATTTAATCAAAATTATCAACTTGTTTCGAAATCAAGGTTTCTTTTTCAGGATAAGATTAATATTATGAACACAAGCCCTCCTTATTTATGGGGGTACATCAAATATATCTGTTATGTAATTAATTATTGTATAAAATTTTGTTTGTAATGAATGTATCTTTTTATGACTGTTAAATAAATAAATAAAATAAAAATATATTATTAATGTTATAATAATATTAATTATTACTTAAAATTAATAACAATGTTAATCTTTTCCTGAAAAAGATACCTTTGATTTCGAAACATGTTCATATTTTGATTTTACAAAGTTATTTGTTTTCATTTAACATATTTAATTATTAATTACATCCCATAGAATACCTAGCATAATTTTTCACCCGACAGTTGATCCCCCGAAATGATATTTAATATAATTTTTTTTTAACAGTCAATTTTTTTGTACTTATGCGCTGATACATGCAGTAAATAGAGAAGCGGATTTTCCCTAGATGCATTTGAATGAAAATAAGTTTTATTCGGCGGTATATCCTCGAAATCGTAAAGAAGAGCATTCCCCTGATCAGGGTTTGGAGTATATAGATATAGCATTTGTCTCGGATCAGATGCCTAGGTGTAAAACTTTGTTTCTCAACACGAGGCATATATTTTTTGTAAATCGAATTCATCGAAAATATTTTTTTGATATTGAAATCCGTAATAAAACTGTATTTCTCAACATGGGGCACAAGTCCGTAACACATTTTCTTAATTTTTTTTTTTTGAAAATCGCAATCGTCGAAAATATTTTTTTTGAAGTGAAAACTTCTTTAGCCCTGTTGAGATTTGAAACTCGAAAAAGCTACACTCAAAAGAGACAAACACGTATATCTAAAGGATTTAGCCTGCGAGAGAATGAGATCGACTCTTCGGACTATCGGTCTCCCCTTTGTGTGGTGCTTCGTAGACTCCCCACTCTTGTCTACTTTAGTTTTCTGAAGGTTTCACTTCTACCACGTGTAAACTGCACACAATTTTTTGGCTATTGCTACTCCGACTTTTCGAAAAAAAAAACTTGAAGCATTACGAATTAATGTCAATACGATACTTATTATAAGTTATAGTTATTATTATAGGCCGGTATTTTTGTTACATTTTAGTCAGTTACTATTACATGGATATTATTTGTGTTAGTGTTAAAGCGAGACATGGTACAAAATAAGTTTAAGAAACACTGGTGCAAAAAAATGAAGCGTAGTTTTTTTTTGCTTCGTGAAAATTGTTTTAGGGACATTGGCAGTTTTTCAATAATTCTCTCTACGATTATTCTCTATACGAGTTTATTCCTCTGACCCGAGTTAATTACGAAAAAAATAATTAAATCCCGAAGAAAGGGTAGGGGGAATCTTCTTTTTAGCTTTTGCTGATTTCAATTGCTAATCATATTAAATATCCTCCGCGGAAGAAGGGCATCTTATTAATGTGAATTCAATATTTCTTTTTGCAATTTATTGTGATCACCGAGAGAGAACTAAATTCCTATGACCCGCTTTCTTAATGAATGAAAATTAAAATATTTAAAAGTTCAACAATTTAAAAGCATTTCGTGGGCTTCGAGAATCACACCGAATGCTTACCATTTAAGAAGTAGGTCCCTGCAACTCGTGCTTCTAATACAATTGTTAGGGGTGGAACAAACTTTGAAAAAGTCAAGCGATTTGTTCGCTTTTGTGGGATTCGTTTCATTGCACATCACACCAAATGCTTACCGGAGAGTAAATATATTTCTCTGACCCGTGTTTCTAATTACTGTGATTTAATGGTGTAGCAAACATAAAGAGGTCGAGGGTCAGATAGGTATCGGGTAATGGGACGAAACACGGACATCAATGGGCGCGGGCGCTCGTCGTAAGAATGGAGCAATTAAATCCCGGCGTCGCGACGCGTCCTCTAAATATATGGACGGTGAACAACAGTTGGTCTAAAGCCATTATTAATTAACTTATCTATGCAAGCAGATCTTACCTATGTTAAAATACAAACGCTAACGCTCTCCCACAATTTCTTCCTACTCTCTTAACCCTCTTCGCAACGCTGCCCAACCGGGTGGCGACATAGTTCCCCGCCTTTGCACAGGATTACTCTTGCGAGGTGTCATATAAATTTTGAACTGAAAACTTCTTTACCACCGTTGTGATTTGAAACTCAATGAAACGGAAACGGGCGACACTAAAAAGAGACAAATACATGCGTCTACAGGACTTAGCCTGCGAGAGAATGGGATAGAATGAAACCTAATTTCCTAAGCCTATTAGCTAAGATAAATAATCGTTTCTATGATGTTCGGTTATCTTACCTTGCTTCTGTGTATGACTTTGTACTGACAACCATTGCGTAGGTTCCTATTTGTTTATATGATATTTGTTATCAATTTTTCAAATATGAACCCACTACAATATATGATTGAAGAAAATTAATAATAACAAGCTTATTTCATTGCGATTGAAAGGTTGTAGTACAGACTTCTTCGATAAGGATTCATTGTGACGATTAAGTAAGAATTTGAAACCTGCTGTCGGTAACTTTAAATGAATGTCCATTGTTCTTTGATTTCAAAGTGCAAGCAACTATATGCCTGTGTCAAATAAATTGGAAATTTTATAATAAGCAAATAAAACTTTATTATAATCAGCAAATTGATAATAATGTTGAAAAATCAAAAGTGTCCGCAAGCATTCTCTGAAAAGCGTTCTAAGAATCAAATGCGCAAAGTTGCATTTCACAGACAGTTTTGCATTGTTCAGAATTTTGAAAGTATTGTAAAATTAGACACCTCATCATTTCAGACGCTTATATTAATTATTAACTCTTTGTGTATATATTTATATTTCTAAATCACGATTCCATAAAAAAAGAATTTTCACTACGATTTACCTACCTAATCTATTTATATAAAAATTTGTTGAAAGTGATTGATGGATTGATTAAATTTTTAACGGACATTGCATTTGAGCAGAAGAGTGTTTCTGTATATAATGATAAGCTCTGGCGTTATGAAATTTGTATTTAAAAAAAATTGGGTTCTGTACGTTTTGGTCTGCAAATCTCGGAAAGTAATCGATGGATTGACTCAAAATTTTTACAGAACATTGCATTTTAGCAGAATAGTGTTTCGCGGGGTGGTGCGCGAGTGGTTTTAAAATGTGTGTATTTCATATACTTTAGCGGCACGGTGGGAAGGCATGTGGGGGAGGGTAACGAAGGAGGCGGAGTTCGCGGGTAGTGTGAAGAGGAAGGGGTAAGGCGGGGAAGGTGGAAGGGGAAAGCAGGAGGGGAAGGGGACGCGGAAAGGGAACGGGGATACATGAGAATGGACATGCAGGTAGAAACAAATTTCTTTGAATGGCACAACAATGTATGCCGGGAACCAGCTAGTATAATATAAAATGTATGTATATGCACGACATAACGGTTTCATGTCAACTGAGAATCAAGTCAACTCAGCACCTCTTTGAAAAGTCATTAAAAACTACGAAATAAAATATTTTAAAATAGCCAAAACCCTAACTTAACGTAACCTATTTATATAATTTTTTTTCATCACTTTTAATGATTTTTCTGAGAAGGTTCTGAGTTGGTTTTGTTACGAGTTGTCCGTTTACCCGACATAACGTGTTCTGAAATGGGGATTTAGTGCCATCTGACTGTTATGGGTTATACTTGTATGATATTTGAAACACCCAATTTTTTCTTGAATGTGTTGAGTTCAAAAAGTTGATCCGTATTTGCATCCCGACGTAATAATAACAACTCGGCCCAAATTTCAACTGATTTAATTACAGAAATCTGCCCAGTGTTTTCTAACAACTTACTTTGTGTCATTCAATTCATCCATTAACCAAATATGGATACAGATAATTGACAACGAATTATCTTATGTACCTAGTTAGTTCTAAATACTTGAACAGAGCAAGATGATCATTAATGTGTTATCGCCACACAATTTTCTCAAAATATTATTCATAAATTGAAAATATGTCATTGAAAAAGAAGCTAACTAATAATCTAAACAAAAATATGAAAGAGAACAAGACAAAGAAAAATAGAAAAAATTATGGTCGCAACTGGGACACGAACCCAAAACCTCTCGTCTAACCGGGACGGACGCTTTTGCCAATTCAGCCATTGCCACCTTCTATCAAACCGTCAGAATTTTCAATCTCATATTTTTAAATTTTAGAATTAACAATATTATTATTATTACGTAGGTAATTGCGTAAATGTGAAATTCTAGGGAAATTTCTTCGAAATCTAGGGAAATAATTTTTTTGGGCAGAACATCCCTGGTCGCGTCGGCACAGACAGCCAACCTATTAGCGTCTCTCACACGCACACTTCGGAGCGACCGAGTCCCGCGCCACTTCAGGCGCAGAAAAGTAAAGACCGATAGGTTTACAGCGCAGTTCACTGTGAGACTTTTCTGCGCGGCGGCCTGAAGTGGCGCGGGACTCGATCGCTCCGAAGTGTGCGTGTAGAAGACGCTATCAAGATTGCCTCACGACGCCCCTGGGATGACTCACAGTTAGGGAAGCCCTGTTCTAGTCAAATCATTTCTCCTTTAGATTTAACCACAAAAGAAATAGACAGACGTATTGGAAATGCTGGGAAACAATATTGAGGTTTGAAAGAAATAATGAAAAACAGTGAAACCAGGATAACTATCAAACGGAAACTTTTTGATACCTGCATACTCCCTGTACTTACCTATGGTTGCCAAACTTGGGCATTCACAAAAACTCACAATAAGAAGCTCGAAACATGTCGAAACTCCATGGAAAGAAGGATGATAGGGAAAATACTGTCCGATAGCATAAAAATTGCAATAATTAAGAAACAAACAAGAATAAAAGATGCCATAAAAACAATAAAAAAGCTAAAATGGAAGTGGTCAGGCCACACGATCAGAGGAAGTGAAAAATAGTCAAAATTGGTCATGAATTGGTTCACAAGTGACAAGAAGAGAAAACGAGGTAGACCATTTAGACGGTGGGTTGACGACATCAAAGCCATAGTAGGTGGTACAAGGACAAGAGTAGCTAATGATAGAGAGAAATGGCGACAGTTGGAGGAGGTCTTTGTCAACTAGTGACATACAGACAGGGAGTCGATGCATGATGTGTGTAAATGTGAAAAATTTATTATAAATAATGTAACGTAATTTACTGTCTGAATAAAGGCTATTATTATTATTATCTAAACGAAAATATGAAAGAGAACAGGGCACAGAAAAAATACTTAGAGGTAAGTTTAGAGTCCAAAAGAACCCCGAGATCAGGTATATATAATCTTCATTTTTTTAGCAGCAAATGGAGTAATCATGATTTTCAAACGGTTGCACGTCAATATGACTTTGCAACATTTCTACACATTAATTTAAAAGAAGTTGTTTCTGAGACATTAATTCGTCAGTCAGTCGAGATATGCTCGCAGACGCACACTTACGAGCTTATAGGATGGTATATCTTTATATCATTAGTAAAAAAACGAGTGCAGTTCACACGCGGTTGAAGTGAAAACTTCAAATGTGAAGTGAAATCTCAACCAAAAGGAGCCTTGAAAAGTGAGCTCGTAATCAAAGCGGCCAATGCAGTACCTACTGTACGTAGGTAAGGTTCTATCTCATTCTGTCGCAAGCTAAATCCTATAGATGTATGTGTTGGTCTATTTTTAGCGTCATTTCCATTTCATTGAGTTTCAAATCACAACGGTACTAAAGAAGTTTCACATCAAACATATTAATTTTGTGAATATATGTCCCAACATCATATAATTATTTTTCCTTGGTTGCCTGGACTACCTACCTTTTTTTTACATAAGCTCCACACAGGAGGCCCTGAGGAAAATGATTTCCCTCAGGCCCTGTGTCATCTTTGGGGATGCTGTGTGGAGGGTTTTTTAAGGAGAGGAAGGAAAGGAGAGTTCTGAAAAAGGTTTAAGGGGTGGGAAGGAAACTGGGGTTCAGTGTGTCCTGGCCATCCGCCTCCACGACCTAGACAAACTTCACCCCATGAACCCGGGCAACCCTGCTAAATCACCAAACGTAGCGAACCACTTGGGGTGACCTATGGCAGAGGTGTTGTTATCCAATAAGGGTTCCCGGGGCGGCGGTACCCATTCCCGCCTCCCAAATTGTGTATTGTACCTGCTTATATCCTCAATGTTCAGTTTACTATGTTATTTACTATATGCTTAATTATTATACTCCTGAACAACTTATGTATCTATAATAACGTATACATGTAAAAGCCTTCAAGGCGTGAATAAATAAATAAAATAAATAAATATAGATAGACAAAAAACAAGGGACCCAAAACGGACCCCTGAGACACACCAGATGGGAAATCCACCACTGTGTCAGCCTGGGACCTGTTCGTTACGTTTGAAGACATCCAACGAAAGAGATCTCCATGAATACCATGATTGCGCACTTGAAGTTAAGTGACACAAAACTGCGCTATACAAATGTAACGTTATTATTAGCAAGTATCTAAGCACGACGCTATGGTTGATCTTGTCAAAGGCCTTGCTATATTCGGTAAAGACTGTATCAACTTGCAAACTTTTATCCATGCAGGTAAACAAGAAATTTAAAAAAGATTGTGAGATTTGTAGCAACAGAGTGACCTGCAAAGAATCCACGCTGAAATTCTTTGATCGAATTCTTCACCACAGGGAAAAAATGTTTATGTTTTCGAAAACTTTGAATGTTACCTAAAAAATGCAAAGCTTTTCAAGAAAATGGGTTTGTAGTTATATGCTTCACACTTAGTTCCCGATTTATGAATTTGTGTGATCGATGTAGGCTCCTTTCCATGTATCAGATATGTACCAGTCTTAAGCGATATAATGAACAATATTGATAGCGGATGTAAAACAATTTTATTAAAAGTAAATTAATATTTATGTATAATAGATAAATATACTGACCATGTAAATATGAACAACATCGATTAGCAAATGAATGAACGATACTGACCCGTTGATAAGCATTACTGACCCTGTTTATGGTAAGGGTTGGCGAGGCGTCGCCTCTCGCGCGCACGGCGCCGTGTTCATCCGCAGCTGTGGGGGCTGCGAATCTTCAGTCACCACCACTGCGCCAACCACCTTTGCTGGAGATCGGCAACAACTACAAAAACAAGACAATTTACATTAAGGACCAGCGGAAGGAATGCACATGGGTCTTCAAGAAGACACAGAGCCCTTGGGGGGGGGGGGGGGGGGAGAATTTTTCACAAAAAACAGCGCTGTACAAATTATCCAAATATTTTTATTATAATCAAAAATTTTGAAGCACTTTGCCGATTTTGTGGTATAGTTTTAGAGATACTGGCACCTTTAAGAACTTTGTGAAAATCGATACCTTCGATCAGTCTTTCGAGTGCCACAACTACAAAATTCCATATTCTTATTAAAGATTATTTTTCAATAATAATATAAACAAGTAAATTTATAACCTTGGTATCTTTTAGAAGAGCCTAATTTATTTATCAAATCTTTTGGTACGGTCCGTATTGTATAACTTAATATAAGTGGGAGGTACCTACTAAGGTACAATTATTGTTCTAGTAATTCACCTACTAAAGGTGCAATTTTTGTACTATAAATCCACCAAAATAACATATTTATTATAATTCATTCATTCATTAATAACTCGTTTAACAGTGATTTTCTCTTTTTCTTCTATCTAACTATCTATATGATAACCTCCCACAACTGCCACAATACTCCTTCCTTCTTTCAGATGCATAAATCGTATCATACAAAACCTTTTGTTATTCTGACTCTTGGCATGGCTCGATTGAAGAATTTGATAAACTTGATGGTGTCATGTCTTTCTCGGGTCCCCCCGACATCTTCCATTCACTTTCGGTCATACATCTCTTTCTTTGTATTGTATCATCTCTTCAGTTCAAATGCTCAAATAATTAAGCGTCCTTATCTTAATCTTAACCATTACTCTTACATCAGTCTTGCATTCCTTCCGGATCGCCGGATCATCGGATCGGTCATAATTGGTTTTACCACGCAAACGCCTGCGGGATCTTATTTCTTCCACATTCAGTCCACGTTCATCCTTCCACTGCCAGTTGTATACCTCACTGCCGTAATTGGACATGTTGGCTTAAGAGTAAGGAATTATCATTATCCTTAAAGTGAACAACTTTTTCCTTTTCTAGTCTAGAATCATTAGCTACTTAGCGATCATCTTTTTGTGAAGGACACCTTCAGTTGTTTAGGGAGCCTGGGAGATTCCAGAGGGACGATCTCTACTAGAATAATGAATTGTTTTTTTCGCCCTTTGGCATATGAAAGCAGCACGATGTCACTTTCATCGAAAAAACGAGTAAGTATATTTTTTTTATATTTTCATTATCGTGCGACAGCTAGAGGATTGATGGTAAACTGTAATTTGTAATGGTGGACTTATTTAATCATTTTTTTTATTTATTTTATTTATTGTATATTATTTAAGTACATGTTCAAATATTCCAATATTACTCTTCCATGTAAACATAAGCTTGTGTCTGGAAGTGTAGTGTACATCGTGTCATTATAGATATTTAACAGTCGTCAACAATACTAATTAAGTAAATTACAATGCGAATGTAGAAAACAATAAGTTGTTAGTTGTTAGGTGTTACATAATTGTAAGTAATTTAGTACTATCAAACTATTTTACTATTAGAATAACGTATTCAAGAATACTGTAATTAGTTGTTAATAATAAAACAAAATTTAACTTATTCGAAGAAGGTAATATCACTGGAAATGAGGTATGAGTTATTCTTAAAATTAAATCAGGTAGAAACTTTTTTTCTTTGTAAGATTATCTTTAAAATATTTTTTAGAGGGTTTATTAATTAGATTTTATCATTATGTTTCTGAATTCTTCCGGAATTTAATGGAAAAAAATTCTTCCTTAGTAAGTATAATAATTTTGTTCAAAGGAAATGTTTAATTTTGGGCATGGAAAAATATATTATTTATGCCTAGTACGGTTTTCGGTTAGAAATTGATACTCGTCTTTTTCTTTTAAGACTTGAATCAATGCATTTTTAGTGTATAGGTCTTTGAATGAAGGTACTTGGAATTCTTTAAATAATCGATCCGTTGGGTAGTCAGAAGGTTTTTTTGATGGGATTTTAATTATTAACTTCTGTACAACTTCTATTGGGGGTAGATAGTTTTATGCGTGAATCCCCAACTAACGATAACGATAATCGTAAGGTTGATTGAACCAAGGCATAATATATCGAATATAAGTTTTTTATGGACAAAAAAATTCTGATTCTTAAAAATATGTACTTACATCAATTTTCTATTTTTTTTTTACAACTTGACATATTTGTTCCTCCCATTTCAAATTTTTTATCGATAATTATTCCTAGATATTTAATTGTGTTTGCTGAAAAAAACCTAAAACCCTAAAGCCATCAGAAAATTTGTTATCTTGAACGACAGTTTACGCACCTTTGTGGTTCATAAACTTGTGGTTCATAACACGATATTTATTTATTATTATTATTTGATATTTTTCCAGTGATTAAAATATATTAATGATCCAGTAATCCAGCACAATGGGTTTTTATGCATCACAAAAACATACTGTTAGCCATATTGGCGTTGAGAAGAATATTGAAAGCCCGGCAAATGAAAATGCAATCAGACGCTATTCGTGCAATTAGACCTCAGAAAATGCAATTAGAAAATGCAATTAGACCTTCAAAGTGCCTGTTTTTGATTTTTCGGTATATGGCTATGTTGAAGTTATAAATTGAGGTCACCGTTTATCAAATTTGTAATAGACGAGACAATTTTTCAAGCCACTACCGATCACACTATAATTGAAAATGTCATGATAAAGAAATTTCCTTGCCCACTCAAGCAACAGAAAGATATGTGAAAATTTTAACAGAAGCCTCAGCTGCTGTCTGGGGACCCTTGAGTTGAGATGGTTTAATTTAAAAAAAAATACGAGTGTGCTTTAGACCACACGACTGAAGTAAAACTTCTATGATAGAAAGAGAGAAAGAAAATGTGTGCTCGCACCTCTATCTTTCTATCTTCACTAACGTATATCTCCCTTTCAACTTCCGTTCGCCTCGCCCGACACTCTCGTCACGCATTCACCAGCTTACTCCCCAAGTCAAGCGTGCGTAAAGAAGTTTTACTTCAACAAGGCTAGAGTCAATGCTGTAAATAATATGTGTACATTTTTTACTATTTTTACATGAAACGCCAAAAAAGTTAGGTGATGATAACGTTTATAATGCATTTGTTTAATAAAATATGTATGTGTTATTTCATCACCTTTCAAAAAAACTTCTTTAGCACCGTTGTGATTTGAAACTCGATCAAACGAAAAATAGCGACACAACACCAATAGAATTTAACCTTTGTGAGGTGCTTCGTAGAATATTTTTTTAAAGTTAGTAACAATATTATAATAAATAAACCCTACAATAATCATCCTACTTCTGATAATTTGATTTCTCGTTCGAAGTTTAATTTTCTGAAGGGTTCGCTTCTACCGCGTGTGAACTGCACATACATTCGTTTTGTTTAGACTATAATGCGAAGCGGAAATATTCTGACTTACTGACAGAATATGGTCGAGGCTTAAGGTATTAAATTATTAGCCCTAAAAACATAATTTTAAAATACAAATATGAAAATAAATCGTTGATTTATTTTAACCTCGGGACGTTCACTATTTACTTTGCAAAAGTTTTCAAGCTATCGGCACGTTCAGCTAATTTGGGATAAAGCTTTTGCTTATAATGTGTCACGGCTTTTAGAATTAAGCTCAAAGCTTTATTCAATCAATGAAAGCTCTAGCTTAACCACTGACAGCTTCGCAAGAAAATGGTTTCCGTAACTCTAATAATTTAGATAACACTTCCGAACATTTTCCAAAATCATTTATCTCAAAAATATATTCATTTTGGTATTCATCACTCAAAGGTTTGAAATCTTAAGAATTGTTTTACCAAGTAATCTTTATTAAACAGTGATACGTAATATTTTTTTAAATATTTCTTTTTGTTTTTTCTCTTATGTGAATACCGTACACGATCACAGAAGAGTCTCAACTGCTTCCGTCTGGAGCTAGTGAGAATATGGTATCCCCAATTAGGGTATGTTGTGAGGCTAAAGGTAGAGGAAAGGGGAAGGAGATGGGGAAGATGAAGGCGGGAAAGTGCTTGTCTATTCAGATCTGATCACCAAACACAAATTAAGCCATTTCAAGTGACGTTTTGTTTCAGAATAGTGGTATTTTACCAGAGCGTTACTGAAAGTATCTTCCAGTCTGGAACGGGCAATTTCCAGTGTTTCTGGCTTTTACTCTTAAAGGGTGTTCTAGACCATCATTACAAATTTTGGAGAAAGTATAACTCTATATAAAAATAACTCATCGAAATACGATAAATTTTTTTACAGAAAATTTCCAAAACGTGTATCTTTAATTCAAATTGAATCTATTTCCATGGATAACTCACACTATTTTTTTTTCCAGTTACAGTCTTTAAACGACTTTTTGTATAATTTATTCATGGCATAAAATAATTAATGAGTTCGAAGAGTCAACACGTAAGCCAGTAATTTCATTTTCTCGGTATACGTCGATTCTTTGGCCCATGAGAGAGACGCCTTAGGATAAAATTCATCATGTAAGAAGATTTCATAAAAAAAAAATTCTCCAACCTGTTGGGCATTTATTATGCATTAACACGTTGCTATAAGTAACAGGAACAACACAAAACTTATTAAACTAAAATTATACACTGCAAATTCTACGTATTTGATTTTTTTATACGTAAATACCATTACATTTTCAAGTATTGAAAAGGACATCTTCAGAATGATCTTACAAGTTAATAGTTGGAGAGGAAAGAAGTCATAAGCTTTATTTATTCATGATTTTGAACTGGGGAAGGTCACTATTTTGAGCTTATTTTAAACTAGCTGGTTCCCGGCACGCGTAGCAATGCCATTCAAAGAAATAAATTGATTCTCCCTGCATGTCCTTTCCCGTGCGTCCCCGTTCCCTTCCACCTTCCCCGCCTTCCCCCTCCCTCTCTTCCCTCTCCGCGAACCCCCCCTCCCCCGTTCCACTTCCCCCTGCCTTTCCACCCTGCCGCTAAAATACAT
This sequence comes from Glyphotaelius pellucidus, assembly GCA_936435175.1. Taxonomy (NCBI): domain Eukaryota; kingdom Metazoa; phylum Arthropoda; class Insecta; order Trichoptera; family Limnephilidae; genus Glyphotaelius; species Glyphotaelius pellucidus. Next base: position 25,574,703 of record OW386542.1, on the reverse strand, counting down.
GAAAACACACATTTTCATATATACAAATTTCATAACGCCAGATCTTACCATTATATATAGCCTATATGAAATTCTGATGTATGAGCTATACTGTAGTAAGGTTTCATTAAAATCCATTTAGTAGTTTTTGCGTGAAAGAGTAACAAACACACATACAAACTTTCGCCTTTATAATATTAGTAAGATAATTTAATCATATTATTTATTATGCACAAGGTGTTAAGAGACGTACTTGACCTACTTGGGCTTCCTGAGACATCACTTTGAGTCGAAAATGTAAATGAAATTTTGGTCTCCCTTGACTTTGATAATATTTTTTTCAAAATCAGTACGCATTGGACAGTAAGAGTCGGGGTTGGGCGGTTACAGTGTCACGTGGAAGAATTTTTATGAAGAAAAAAAAATACGAAAAAAATAAACCGGAGACCAAAATTTCATTCACATTCTTTTCACTCCAAATAATGTCAGATTAAAGAAATTCAAGTACTTTCCGTAACACTCTATATATTGTATTCCGTCAAATAGTAACAATATTATTTCGAGACGTATTTTTTTTAATTTTATATATTATTTTCCAAAAGAAAAGATGATGTGCATTTAATAAAATTGATCCAGAAAAATTACATTCCCTTTTCCTGCAAAAATGACGCTCTTTAACATTGCTCTGAACTGAGTACATTTCAGTAAAATAATTTTTTTTTTTTTAAATAAAACAATAACTTTGTAAACACCACTTTTTATTTTTTATGTACTTAATGCCGACCGGGTTTCGCTACCACCGTAGCTTCTTCAGGGCAGTACAGAACTCTACTAAAATTAAGTTACATGTGTTATAGATAATATACATATGGGTTAAAAACAAAATCGGCCGGACTACTCAAGCGGAGGAGGAAGTAGGGATAAGTGTAGATGGACCATTGGGTAAGGAAAGGGAATGTTTTTTGTCAATAGGGAACAACTTCAGTATTGGACTATTATTTAAATTATTATATATAAATATTATTATTTATTCCGCGTATTACATTGGCAAAACTGCATGTAACATAAACACCCGTGTCAAAGAGCATCTGAGGTGTTTACACAGCAATGGTTTCTCTGAATTTGCAAACCACCTGATAGAAACCAACCATAATTTCGATAAAAACTCAGGCGTCACCCTTATTCATAAAAACACGATAGGTATAAGATTGGATAATTTAGAAGCCCTAGAATTAAGAAAAGCCAAAAATATTAATAGTAAGGTCATTAACAATCAAATAAATTTAAATAATAGTCCAATACTGAAGTTGTTCCCTATTGACAAAAAACATTCCCTTTCCTTACCCAATGGTCCATCTACACTTATCCCTACTTCCTCCTCCACTTGAGTAGTCCGGCCGATTTTGTTTTTAACCCATATGTATATTATCTATAACACATGTAACTTAATTTTAGTAGAGTTCTGTACTGCCCTGAAGAAGCTACGGTGGTAGCGAAACCCGGTCGGCATTAAGTACATAAAAAATAAAAAGTGGTGTTTACAAAGTTATTGTTTTATTTTAAATTATAATGTCACATCACAAAGTATCTGCTTCATATGAACAAATAAATATTTTTTAATGAATGTAATTCAGAATTCAGACCATACCCATGTCAAAATAACGCGATAATAAGACGTTGCTCATTCCCTGTAATAATACGCCTCGAGAGAGACATTGCTCCTAATGGCCACTTAGAAGTCGCCTTAGTTCACTGCATTAGGAAAGCATTTCCGTCAGTATTTTCCACAGTCGGAAAGGGCCGTCAAAGTGAACGCTGAAATCATTCATAATTTATTGAATTCGCTGTGCGTCCTCGGGAAATTGCAGTTTAAGCGGGGCGGAGAGTTCGAAATCGGATCAAGAATCTATGATATCCTTCATGTGAATGGAAATTATTCTCCAGCAAAAATGGATGACATTTTTTGTTTATTTGTACAAAGAACAAAGCATTTTTAAGATCATAATTTTATAGAAGACATTTTGTTTATTTTATTCAGCGATAAACTTTTGAGTAGCGAACTTTTGAAGCTTTCAGTGACTTAAAATTCTTCAGCTTTATCCAAATAGAATATCTAGATGAAATTTATCTGTTATTGTATAATTTTGTTATTATTAAATACATCTATGTATTTGAATTTCATTTTTGTTTTCTTGATTGAACGAACGAATGCCACGGAAGCTTGGAAGTGGAAATTAACCCACTTCCCGATATCCGATTGAGCTGAAACTCGGCACATAGACTCGTTGTTGATGACATTGCATTCTGTCAACTTTTGATGGCACTCAAGTTTACATAAAAGATTGTCTAAAACTAATTAATTAATTAAAATCGGAATTGAGCGAGGCTAGTAGGGCGGTTGATTCCGATCATTCAAAGATTCGAACCTCGCAAAAGCCAAAAAATTTAGCTTTTAAAACTTACTAGCGGTAATTCGGTAATAATGACATTATTACCAAAACTAAATTAGATCTTGTAATATTCGCAGTGCTTAATATTATTTCGACAATCAAACTTACGACTAACACCAAAGTTCATTTATCCTAAAGACCTTCTAATTTTGGTTTGATCATTGTATATCATATTTTAATATATTTCCCTTTTTTTCAATGTGTCTATTTATTTCTGTTAACTACTGTAATATCGCTTTTATTTTTTATTTTTTACTAATATTGTATGGGAAGCTCTGTTTTTTTTTTAATTTGATAAATTATTTATTTTTCTAATAAGCATTTACCTACTTACATTTTGAATGAAATAATTAATAAATATTAAAATTTTCTTTCATCATTTAATTGATCCATTTTTTCTAATTTTCATAATTTAAATCTCTTTTTATTCATATTTACACTAATAGTTAATGTTGCGTAAGTACATTATTATTTTGTAAAAAATCCATTTACATAATATGTCCAGAGTGTTACAGGACATACTTGACCTACCAGTTATTCCTGACACTATTTGGATTAAAAAATACTAATTAAATTTTGGTGTCCGGTGACATTTTGTTTAATACAAAAAAGTTTTTATTTTGGCAGTTAGGACGGAGTAAAGAGTAAAGGGTTGGACGGTTCCTCGGCGGAGTGACCAGTGATGGCATGGGAAAAAATATTTTTTTTTAATTTAGAAGAAAAAAAATCAACGTCAAAAAAAGCCACAAGAGACCAAAATTTCATTACTTCATTTTTTACTTGAAATAATGTCAGGAATCGCTGGTTAATTCAGCAAACTACGTCCCGTTATATCCTATAATACAAGTTTGTATTAACTACTAGATTTTAAAAATGTTTCATTTAAGTTTCACATATTCAACATTTTTTTAATGAAATTCACTCATTTCACTGCACCCTTCTACACCTTTTCCAAAGAGCCAACCACCGTAGTCGATTTGATCAGTTATGGACAAATTTTACGTTTCAGACCCTGGTGAGTGCTGTGCGAATAAAAGCACGATATTTGCATCTTGCATTCACACTCTCAAGTTATTTCTCTGACAGGAACGCTTTTAGTCAAAAATCAATAGCGTGATAAGGGGCCATCCATAAATTACGTCACACCTTAAGGGGGGAGGGAGGAGGGGTGTAGAGAAGTGTGACATTGTGTGACAAGGGGTATAGGGGGGTCATCAGTTCTGTGACGTCACATATAAAAATCTAAATTATTGAAACCCAAAACATAATGTAAGCGAAAAAATATAAAATTGCAAAATATGTGACGTCACATTAGGAGGGAGGGGGTTTCACAAATGTGACGATTTGTGACAGGGACGGGGGGGGGTCAAAAATCATGAAATTCGTGTGACGTAATTTATGGATGGCCCCTAAAGACAATTTTTTTATTTTTTTTTATTTATTGCTTCTTTACAACAACTTAATTTCTTAACTTAATTAAAGTAACACACATCAGCATTACCAAAAAGTTAAGTAAAAGTAAAATAATAAAATTTTAAAATAACAATAATAAATGGAGGAAATTTGTAGGAGATAGAGTGCTGTTCACACGCGGTAGAAGTGAAACTTCACACACACAATCTCATATAATAGAGCCATGAAAAGTGAGCTCGTAATCAAAGCGGCCAATGCGGCCAGCGTTGGTACTATTCGTAGGTGAAGTTTCATTCTATCTCATTTTCTCGCAGGCTTAATCCTGTAAATGTGTTTGTCTCTTTTTAGTATCATTTCCGTTTAATCGAGTTTCAAATCACAACGTTGCTTAAGATGTTACGCTTCAAAAATAATATATGAATTAACAACAAAGTGTTATTATTCATTGTGTCATTTTCAAACAAAATGTTATTATTCATTGTGTCATTTTTTTTTTACATGAGCTCCACACAGGATTTGTTGATACCATTTTGACTTTCGAATTCCTGGTTGCTTATCAGACCAGTTCTCTCACGGTCTTCACACATAGTGAGATACACGCAGTTAACCATGACATTTTGTTTGAAAGCCATACAGTTGCGAGGCCTTCAAAAAACATAATGTACAAGTTATACTTTGAAGTTTAAAAATTTTTGGAGAAGCATTGTAGGTTGAAGAGGAGAACCTTTTTCTGATTTATTAATTTTTTAAGTGAAAACTTCTTTAGCGCCGTCGTGATTTGAAACTCGATGAAACGGAAACGAGCGACATTAAAAAGAGAGAAACATCTATAGGATTTAGACTATGAGAGAATGAGATAAACTAATCGCTCTCCTCTTTGTGCGGTGTGTTGTAGAATCCCCACTCTTGTCCACTTTAATTTTCTGAAAGTTTCCCGTCTATCGCGTGTGAATTGCACACTCTCAATTTTTTTGAACTAACGTTCTATACGTTTGTTCTATCATGTATGTGAGTAATGTGTTTATATGTCTTCTTATATACTTATATGCCAAGCAATTACCTACATAATCAGCTTATATCAGAACCATGACGTTGACAATCTACACCCTCTGGCTGCCTTTGAAAATAGAATGTTTAATCAGTAGAGGTTAGTAGATCTATAGTCCGTGTGTATAAGGTATAATGATTTATTTTATATATTCAGAATGGGATTAAAAGGGTTTATAAAATTTGAACTGAGTCATCGAAAATTTGTCCAAAAAATGCAGGGTCAGCTTAAGAGTCATGAACCAGCGGCCCAGAATTTAAATTTCGTTGAACGATGATCTTGCGATAGTACCCTTGCAACTGTACAGGGCTGTTCCGATGAAAAAGATTAATTATTCTCCATACCAGCATTTTAGAATTATAACTCAATATCGATTTTATTTCATTCAAAATTTGCTTTGATAAATACCACACATTCAAAAATGCTCAAACTCGCGATGATAAAACTTTTAAAATTATGTACTTTATATAATAATTTTTTTATCATAAGTATTTTTAATTTTTTAATAATGTCTAAGCAAAATAAAAAAGAAATTTTTTTAAAATATATTTGTTTGTAACACCGTAAATATATAGACAAACTGAAGTATTTGCGTCACAAAACTCTCATTTACTTCAACTCTCATTGTTTACAAATTGAAAAAATTCAAAATAAATTTTTACGTTTTATTAATTTCAAAATTGGTATTCCTATTATTGAAATCAATTATGTCAATTTACGCAGTAAACTTAACCTATCGAAATTATCTGAAAGGCGAATAATGTTTGATCTCCTTTTATTATATAAAATTGTTCATTCAAGGTTGGACTGCCCTGACGCTATAAATTTGTTATCCTTACATATACCTCCCAAATACACCACTACGAATTCTCTAAAGTTATCCATGTGGATTTAGCATTAGTTTTATTCTTATTTATTATTGAGTTTGTGCTTTATTTATATATTTTGTAAATTTCTTTATTTATGTTATACTGTTTTTTTAAAAGAAATTTGTATGTTATATGTAAAAGCCCAATAGGGCGTCAATAAATAAATAAATAAATAAAAACGAGAGGCGGATGGCGGATTTTTAATGGTTTTACTTGAACTTAAATTAAAATTCTGAAAAGTAGTTTTCCCAAATAATTTATTTTACTGCATGATTTCAAATGTATGTTACATAATACAAAATTTTGTTTGAAAATTTAACAAATCTGCCAACGACTTACGGTAAAACCTTAATGTACTAAAAATAAACATATTTTGTCAAAATTTATAAAAAGCTTTTCTAGATAAAAGAACAGTCTTTCGAAACCACTTTATAATTTTTTGTGGAAAAGAGTCAATACATCTAAAATTTGCTTTAAAAATGACATATTTCCTGTTTTGTCTGGTTATTCCCTCTTAAAGCGGTGTAATGAAGGCTTATTAATCTTTAATAGATTAAACTCCTCTAGGTGTAGACGGAATGACGTCGGTTTAGTTTTATTTTGTTTTTCGGCCTCACTGACCGTCAAAACCTATAATACGCTCAAAACAACACTTTTAATATCAGTACTTGTAATGGAAATGAGTATTTTAAAATTTTTCTTTAAGCACAAATTTTTTCTTCCTAGCAATCACGCAATTTTTATTGGAAAAAGCCGCCGTTAGTCTCAAATAACTATTGCCAATCAAAGCTCGTAATGATTGTAAAAAAATTCAACTTGTTAGCGTCTGTTTTGACCCAAAGAGCAAGTTTATTGGAATTTTTAAAAGTCTACACTGCTAGTGCCGTAACTTGACTGTAAGCAACAACCCAGTAACAAACGTTCTCTGTATAAAGTTCCATATAATTCCAAGAAATTCGCCAATAGCTTGCAGTGGATATCATTAAATGATTCATATTATTATAGTACTAAGTAAGTAATGTAAATTCCATAATATTTTTACAACGGAGCGAAACGCTTTTAGATACTGTTGTTCTTTTTTTTAAATCTGTTTTTTAGGAGAAAATTCGGTGGGTAATTATAATATTACGTAAGCACATACAATATGCTTTTTCGGCAATGTTTTTACAAAGCTTCTGTGAGAAACACAAAAGATATTCAACCGAGGAATTATTTATGAAAGTAGTACGATATCTCGAGCGTTATAGCATAATATATCAGCGGTCTAACCAGCAGCACGCAATGCGACTTTACCCAGCCATCATAGGTCACAAATTAAGTGTTGTCCTTGTTAGTCACTGCAGCAAGTTATAAAATACTCAAAAGGTTTAGAAGGTTTTTAATTAAATACTTTCACCATCGGATGAATTTTATCTAAAATCTCAAGCGTTTGTGTTAGTTTTGAAATACGTCTCCAGCGTCTAGAATTTCTGAGCGTCCGATTTGGAAATTTCCCGCCCTCATTAAAAAAAATACTCCGAATTTTAATAAAAGAGAAATGTAAACTGCTTGCAGAGACATTAAATGCACCTACATTTAGCCATTAATCATTAAAAAAAATTATAAAAAATCGTTAAATTTATATATGAACTTCGATAATACTTGGTCGATGAATATGAATTATGATTTACGCGCGTTATTTACTAGTTATGCAAATTTAGGTTAGTATTTCATTTCTACATTGCCAAATTGTTAATACTTTTGTGTAATTGATAGGCGTTTGACCATTCGGAATGTAAATTATGTAAGTATTGAGAATAGAAAATATAAAAAATGGAACTACGAATTTCGTAGGCTGGCAACACCAATTTTTACTGTCAAATATTATTTTAAAGCGCAATAACACTGAAAATACAGAACACTGTAAGTAAATCTATTATTAAAAAAAATCTTAAAGAAAAAAAAAATCGGAGAACTGTTGTTAGGGTACCTATTTATGAAATAAATTTGATTAAATGGTGTTTTACGAAGTGATTTGCTTTCATTGAATTTAACATTAATTTGATTTTAACAGTAGGTGTAAAGAAAGAATCACTAATGGTGAGTTTAGTTACACTACTTTTAGATCTGAATGAGTTAAATATATTTGTATATGTGTATATATGTAGGTATGTGTGTATATCTACGTGTGTGTATGTGTATACTTACATTAATGACCTTTTTTTTCTTATTTTACTGTTAAATTCCTATCTCTTGTTTTACACATAAAAAAAATTACTATTTTTTTCTTTGTTAAATTGTGCTTTACATTCGTTTTCTCCGCCTTTTTTACTCGAGCTCTGCTCTAAAAAAAGCTGTAATACTTATTAATTAATGTATTTTTAAAAGAAAAACTTTATTTAATTTATAAAAACATGAAACCTCTGTACCATTATATTCAATAAATAAATCCCTAGAAACTGTTCTAGGGATATCGATATAAAATCATCGGAAATTAGACCTATCGATCCGATATTGTAAAGTTATCGAGGTCACCATGCTTAAGTTCCTGGACACTGCGCAGAAAATACCCACAATAAACTGCGCTGCAAACCGCTACATTATCTTAACGAACCCTTGGTGATGTCAATTCCTTTACTCCTTACCGGCCCGTGAGGGAGCCAGCAGTAGAATTAAATAAATTATTACTAATGCAACTTTACAACAGCCAAATATTTTCAGATGTAGTTTTAAGAGCTTTATAACGATAATTTGTTATTGGATGCTGGTTCCCTTATTGACGGAAAAACTGTTTGGAATCCACGTTCCAGTAGAGACCAATTGTTTCAACCCTAAAAAATAGACCAGTTAGAATAAGTTAAGGTGATGTTTATGTTACTATACGCATGATTTATGGGACCCATGGTAGTCATATAATGCACTATGAATATTATGATACGTTGACATGATAAGGGAATACTTTTGCTTCTCACTGTCGAATAACGTAGGTACGTCATACATCACCTACGCACTACGCATTAGTGGCACTTCGGGTGCGGGAAAAGATCGGGGGCTGTTTTCTCAGAGGATTATGGAACGCAAATCCATAAAAAGCGAGTAGGTCAAAGATACATTCGGCTTTTCACTATTTTAGAGGCAAATTTGGCAATTCCATGTGAGTTCACGGTATTGCTTAAAATGATAAATTTACTCTTCCTACTGTGTAAACATAATGAATCTTATATAAAAATCAAAATGTGTTTGGGGATTAGTGTTTTGTGTTTTGCTATATTAAGCATAGGAAATGTTTGAAAATTTTAAAACACACACATGACAATAGATCTGAAAAGTTTTTCAATCTTTACAAAAATTTTAGTAAAACTGTTAAAAATTTGAGAATGACATTTTGCAAAACAATGATTGCCAAATCAGAATTCAATTTTCAAAAATCTTTAAATTAATTTGAAGTACTTACACAATAATTTGAACCGAATCAAGAAATATTGATATTTTAAATAGGTACCTATGTTGGGTGTCAAATTTGAATGACGGTTTTTATAATATTTGATTGTTCTTTTATAATATACAAAAATGATTATTTTTAATATATGAAAAATGAAAATTTGAATTAAAAAAATTGTAATAGGTGGCACGCGAGCTGTTTGAAAACTGAATGTACTAGGACTGATATGGAATGCTGGAAGGGGGTTGGCGGGACGGAGGAGCAGGAGAGGGGAGAGGAAAGGTGGAAATGGAACGCGGGAGAGGAAAGGGACGTGGAAGGGGAACGGGGACGCACGGGAAAGGACATGCAGGGAAAACAATATTTTTAAATACGGCATTGCAACGCATGCCGGGAACCGGCTTGTATTAAATAAAAATGATTTAAGCATTTGAATTTTTGGTGTGCTTAAATTGAAATTAAATATTCATTGTGTCAATCACGTGCGAAAAGAGAAATTTCGGTATGGATTATTTTCCCGTATTATCTTATGTAAGAATGCTCAATGTCAATCTGTTATTGCCACAATCTATATTTTCTCCTGTTTTTGTAGAGGTGGCAGAATATGTAAGAGCCACGAGCTTAGAGAAAATACACAAGAAAATGTTTCGTTACTATTTTCGTTGCTGTCCGAGGGTTTGATTTCCGTAGCCCATTATTTGGAGATTATTTGCACTGCCGAATGATTATATTGAAGCCAAATAATGGGCTCAAAGTAAACATTTCCCATATCAGAGAATACTGTATTTTATACACCATTTTCTTCATTTTCTATTAGAGACGTTTAGAGTTCAGTGTCATTATTGCTAATCGTCTTTAGTCTATCATGGACACACCATGTTGAGCAAAGTGTCAAAAGTGCTAAATATGTATATATTTAACTCTGTGTTGATGGATACATATATTAAATTCTCTAGGCATTACTTCACAAATGTGTGCTAAGGTCATTGATTTCGTTTTGTTATTGCGTGTAATAGTCACTTCCAATTTGCAGTTTCTTTTTCTACTTTGACTCACTTGTATACGTACTAAAAACACAGTAATTACCAAAATAAGCAAAAATGAGTTGAGCGTGGGAATTTATTAATTAATAAATTTTTAATGCTTAACCAAAAAAAAAAACTCTTTTTATGATATTGTTTTTGGTGTTATCCCTATTTAACCGCTCTTCGTAAGTAATGATGCAGTATTTCTGTTACTGTAAGTAAATGCACTGTTCCTTCGTTGAAATTACTGCGTTTATTGATATATGAGATTGAAACGTTGCATGAAATGATTTTAGCCGAGTGTGTGGTGACTAGATCTGAATAGCCAGATACTTCCCGAATTTGTCATCCAATTATCTCCCCCCCCTAACCCTCTCGCCTCACAACGAAGATGACTAGTATTTGCGACTCCTGTGAAGTTTTCACATTATACTGCTTTTTTACTTACAAGCATCAAAAAACGTTCACAATTGGTAAGTAACAACCGATATTTTCAACAGATATTATTATATCACTGAAGAAGAAGATAACAATTATAATCTAAACGAAAATATGAAAGAGAACAAGACACAGAAAAATAGAAAAAGACAACGGTCGCAACTGGGACTCGAACCCAGACCTCTCGTCTAACCGGGACGTGCGCGTTAACCAATTTCGCTATTACCACATTCTGTCAAAGCGTCATATTTGTCAATCTCATATTTCAAATTTTAAATTAACATATTAACTTCAACTAATTCTTTTTTTCTATATTATACGTCCTGGTAAGACGAGAGGTCTGGGTTCGTGTGTCATTTGGACCATTGTCTTTTTCTATTTTTCTGTGTCTTGTTCTCTTTCATATTTTCGTTTACATTATTACTGTTATCTTCTTCTTCAATGATATATTACATTGATGGAAATAACCTTCAAAAGTTATTAAAGGAGAGTTTTTCTTATAAAAAATTAGATATTATTACATTTAAATTTTTTTAAAGAAAATATAGAACTAGTTTTGACAAAAAAATCAGTATTTTAGGCTTAATTAATTAACAGTTATTATAAATATGCTAAAAGGTAAAAAAAAACTTCAAAACTTAGACCTTTGTTTCTGGAGAATGAAATTACTGTGTATTTACTTACCACGACGGTGATATCGTCCTTTTGTGGCCATTTAAGCTTAGAACTGTTCCCTATAATTTAATGGGTAGTTTCAATCATTGTCGAATAACTTGGTTTTGTTTCTTTTGTGTTTCTTTCTAAAGGGGACCCGGCGGTCTAGAAATTATAAAAAAATTTGTTTGTTCAATATTTCGAAAGTACAATCCTTTAAAAATATACTGTCATTTTTTTAATGATATTGGTGATATTTAAAGTTCTATAGCCCATTTAGCAGGTCAGCGCAGAAGCAGGTAAAAGGGCCGGGCGAAACTTCAAACTCATTTATTTAAAAACTAAGGCAAAAAAAAAAAAAAACTGCTTGGCCGATTCGTCTCAAATTTTACTATGTTATTCCGTACACCAGTACCTATCGCAGAAACTAGAACAAAGTTTTTACGTTGAATACTTTTATTTTTTTACATACAAAATATAATGAAAAAACAGTCTGTTTTCTGTATTTAAATTTCAACAACGCGCCATTCTGTCAATTTTTTTTTATTCTAGTTCCTGCAATACACTCATACTGATCATAAATGTTTTTTTGTTTTTGTTTACGGATAAGTGAAAGAGCCAAAACTGGACACACCACCAAAGTCCGTAATTATGAGGAGGGTAACTTCAGCGCAGTTCCTTAATTTAAAAAAAATTCTTAATAACAATATTTTTACATACTATTAAAGTAATTTAATATATCTATAAAGTTTGAATGGCATTGTTCACTGTTTTCATTTTCAAAAAAATCCTAAAAACTCGTCGAAAATATGGGGGCTAGACCACGAGTCCCCGCTTAGAACTGTTCCCTATAATTTAATTGGAAACACTGTCAAATAACTTGGTTTAGTGTTTTTTTCTACAAGTTAGATATTATAAATTAATGTCTTCAGTTATCATATCAGTAAAGAAATACGTACGAGAAAATAATCCCTAAATAGTGGGCTACGGAAATCAAACCCTTGGCGTAACGAAACTCTCGTGTATTTTCTCCAAGCTCGTGGCTCGTACATATTCTGCCCTACAAAAACAGGAGATAATATAGATTGTGGCAATAACAGATTGACATTGAGCATTCTTACATAAGATAATGCGGGGAAATAATGCCATACCGAAATACATGCTTGCTTGCAATTCATTTCTTTCTATTTTCCCTCGTGATTCCCACAAAATGAATTTGTAATTTAAATTTAAGCAAACCAAAAAGCTTTTTAAATCATTTTAAATCATTTTTGTTTCATTTTCATTATGTTTACATAGTAGGAAAGATAAATTCATTATTTTAAGTATTGCCGTGAAGATATTCTTAGTATCGCCCTGGTGTAAGACCACCATTCAGAATTGAAAAGTTGCTTGAAATGGCTTTGGCTGTGTTTGGTGACCAGATCTGAATAGCCAGGTACCTCCCACCTTCCTCTTCCCCATCTCCTTCCCCTCCCCACTACCTTCAGCCTCGCAACATACCGCAACTGGAGATGCCATAGTTTCACTGGCTCCAGACGGGAGCAGTTGGGACTCTTGTGCGGTATTCATATAAAAAAAATATAAAAAAATCTCAAAAAATAATTGTCAAAGCCTTTAAAATGGTATTCTCAACGTTATATATTTTCTAAATTAAAACACGATGAAATAAAATAGCACTTACCCTAACTTGATTTTTGCCACACCTTTTCTTAAATAAAAAAAAATGTTTGTAGTTCACACGCGGTAGTAGTGAAACCTTCAGAAAACTAAAGTTGACAAGAGATAGATGGCTACGAAGCACCGCACAAAGAGGAAAGCTATTATTCTTTCTCATTCTCTCGCAGGTTGAATCTAATAGATGTATTTGTCAGGAGTATTGGGAAACCTAAAAAAGGTTGCAACAGTTTGTAGCCCTTAGGAAGCATCAGCGCGTCCTCGGAGTGGAAACGTTTCCTGAAAGCGGTCGGAATTTTCCAAGAATTTTGTATTTTTGAAGTAAAACTTTACTTGTGGAATAAGCTGGTGAATGCGTGACGAGAGCGTTACGAAAATTGTCGGGCGAGGCGAACGGAAGTTGAGAGGGTAAGTTAGTGAAGATAGAAAGAGAGAGAGTTACGTTTCGTATATTACTGTAGGGGCAAGAGAGAGAGGTGCGAGCACACATTTTCTTTCTTTCTTTCTCTCATAGCCAGTTCCGTTTCGTATTTCTAAGACACAGTGCAGGCCTATTGTGTGTATCACACTGTAGGAGCAAGGTAGAGCAGTACGCGCGCAGTTTTACTTCAGTCGTGTGGTATAAAGCACACTCGTTTTTTTTAGTATGTTCCTGGCTCTGAGCTATTGGTCCAGTACTTGACTGACCGAATTGAAATTGTGCTGTGCAGGGTGAAATCTAGATACCTAATTTATATTTGTATCGTTGTACAATGTTTTGATGTGATAATTTCTTTAATCCCGTTGTCTAAAAATCTAACATAGGCTTAGCTAGGGCTCATACCTCTCCAAATGATACGATTTATTGATTTAGGTAAAGTTAATATAATTAGTTGAAGAAATTATCCATAGATGTCAGAAGGTGCAAATTTTCCTCCTACCAAGGAGTAACATTATAAAAAACCTATGTTTTAGGTTTTTACTCTCACTTCTCCTCTAATCGCCATACCTTCTTAACAAGTAAAACGTAAACTCTTTGGTCTGTCTTGGGTAGTTTGGGTCTCCTGAATATTCACAATGTAATTGGGAATAGAGCAATAAAATTCACAAGTCCTTTAAAGTTTCCTGAAGATGCGTTATTATTTACAAGTTCCTTCCTCCAAAATGCTCCGTTGTGATTTGAAATCCGATGAAACGAACAATAGTGACACTAAAAAGCCACCCTTAAGGCCATCGCTCACGGAGAAACTGAAATAAACCAGTTAAACGCACAGCACTTTTTGTGTGGCAGTTGCTTTTCAGTTACCTTGTTAACAGGTTGCCATGGTAACGGTCACGAATTTCGAATTGCGTTCACAACTGGTTTCATTTCAGTTTCTCCGTGAGTGAAGGCCTCTAGAGATTTAGCCTTCGAGAGAATGAGATTGCATAATCGTTCTCCTCTTTGTGCGGTGCTTTGTAGCCTCCCCACTCTTGTCTAGTTTTGTTTTCTACCGCGTGTGAATTGTACACTCCGATTTTTTTCTGAAGTGAAACTTCTTCAACACCACTGTGATTTGAAACTCTATGCAACGGAAATGACACTAAAAAGAGACAAACACAAACATCTTTAGGATTTAGCCTGCGAGAGAATGAGATAGAATGAAACCTTAACCACGAACAGTGCCGCGTGTGAATTGCACCCGATTTTTTATGTCCTTATTACAAACTGAACAACAAATTTTCAAAAATAAATACCTGGTGATAACATTATTCTTACCTTACTTTGCATCGATCGCTAAAAATTAAAAGCATCGGTGAAAGTCAATTTTTTAAATTTTTATATTATGTTGAAAAAAATTGAATGTTTGACACTGACAAAACAAAATGAAACATTGTGAGTATACTTACGTATAATTCTACGTAGTTAAAAGTTACAATTCAGGATTCTATACAAAAGTTTTGGGTGTAATACTAATCATTTTTTAAATTTATCATTTCATATAACATTACAATAATATACTAGGCTCATGCTTGTTTCATGGCAGTCGTTAATTAGACATTAACCATTAATTTGCTTTAAAAAATCTGACGAAGAGAATTTGAATAGATGGGATTATTAAATGTTTAAATCAATATATTTTGAACTACCTCACTCACACCCCGAAGTTTATCATTTTTTTTTATATTGCAATACACAGGAGGCCCTGAGGAAGATATTTTCTCTCAGGGCCTATGTCATCTTTGAAGATGCTGTGTGGAAGAGAGGAAGCAATGAACATGGGTCTTAATGTTTGCTTCTTCCTCTCCTCACAAAGACCCGTATTGTAAGCGGGATGAAACACAGAGGCCGGCAAATCGTTCCACAGCTGAGCTGTTGAACTCAAGAACGAGTCGTAGAAACGATATTATGTGACAAATATCAACCGTGTACCTACAAATGATGTTCGGCATCTTTCCCGACTACTATATTTGTGACGATGTGACTAGTCGAAATCAATGAAAACAATATTTATTTGTCGAACAGTTTTGGCTCCAAGAATTTTGAAACTACCTGCGGCACTTATCACAATAAATATTGGTGTCCAAATAATAAACGTTTGGCAAGCAAAATTGCGATTTACTATAAATATAATGTATTGTCGTTTTGGGCAACGCTAATGCTAGAGGATCGTTAAATCATTAGCTCGTAAACGAAGCATGTTTAAAGTTATGCATTGTAAAAATAACTTGGAGAAACTATCTCTGATGTTCAGAACACACGCGATGTTGTTACCGGTGAGTTTCGTATTGGGCATACGAGATTTGCCGCATTATTGTAAAGATTTTGTTGCAATTTAATTAGGTACCAACTATTTCACTATAACTCATCGATCTACGGGTATTTCTTACAATGACACAATGTTATATTATGTTGGTGATAGCAATATAAATATTACGTTGGTGATAGCAATATAAATATTACGGTGATGTTTTTTGTTTGTTTAGTATACGATCAACGATTCGTTACCACTGTTTACACCTGCAGTACTGAATTCATATTTCATCCTATCCTGTTCTAGCCGAGCCTATCAAAACAATTTCAAAGTCATCTGGCGATACGGTTTATTTCAACATTTTCATTTTAATTAAATGGATTGGGTTTTCAGGATTCCTCCTTTAGCCAATAGCAAATTGGCGAACATAAAAATAACTCTTAACTTGCTTAAGAAGCAACTAAAATACCTGCCGCGTTGATGACCGGTCGTTACATTAATCGTTAAAGAAGTATCTTGGTCGCCCCTTAACCCTTTTCACGTGCGATGTTTTATTATCACTCTGGGACATAATTTATATAATAAATACAGTTGGAATACGTAGATCAATATTAACAATTCCACACCTTTCCAATTCCAAAATATAGGTACCGATGAAGATATATATATACATATAGCCTTAAATGTGGTGAAAATATTATACATATTTGTAAAAAGCATTAACTTTGTGGCTCGCCATAATTTACAATAAAAAAACACATAAATTTGTTTTATTTTATTAACACTACCGGTTTCGGAAGCACCCCTCCTTAACAGTATATATTATATAACAGTAATAATATTCTCCTGACGAAGGAAGGGTGCTTCCGAAACCGGTAGTGTTAATAAAATAAAAATGGTCTAAAGCAAATTTATGTGTTTTTTTATTGTAAAATTTTATACTATTGATAAACAACCGTAGGCGTGAAAACTTTCCTAACATAGAAACCGACATAAAATCATGAAATCATTATTCTGCATTACTTATTCTGCCAAGGAGAGTTCCGTTTATCTGTTGTAAACTGTTAATAATAATAATTTCTCATCGAATTTCGGAATTTTTCCAAGGTATTTTAAATGTCCCATACAATTTTTCTTTTTGAAGAAGACGTAAATACAATATCATTTTAGAAACTAGAAAAACACCGTTCTCATTAATATTTAAAAATTGGGATAGTTGAAATTCAAACATGAAAAAAGTTGAAAAAATGTTTATTAACAATGACTAAATAAAATAACCGATGAGAGGACGTGGCATACCAATAAAACATTCTATCCAAACAGTCATACAAAAACGGCAACCAATATTTATTACTTATTGTATAAACGGAATAATAACTATGCAAACCGCCTCATTTTTGTATAACCGTTTGGACAGGATGTTCGGTGTGTATTGGTGTGTGTGGATCGGTATGACATCTTAGTCATTGCATACCACAAATATTTTTAATCAAAAGGCCAGACATCTTTCTCGTGGAACAAACCTCCTGCTGACAAGCTACTAGCAGTAGCTTAGCGGGTACAAATTTCCATTGTATGTAATTTTTAAACAATAAAAAAAATAAATTAAATTAAATTCACCCGGTAAAAGTAAACTAAAAATAAAATGTCAGGTACAACCTCGCTTTTTTCGATAACATGATACTATATTTAAATGATTAACGGATTGAAATTGACCAAAAACAACAGTAAATTTATTAAAATACACTAATATACTTGGCAATTAGTCATTAAACTAGAAATTATGAGCAAAAGCGTGATATGAATCATATCACAAACTGTCATTTTTCCATTTGTTAGATATTTTTTTTTGGTAATAATTCAAAATAAAAATTTACAGTTATTCAAACTGTAACTAAAACACCGTTTAACGGTTGATAAGTGTTTGTTTATTAGTAATTAGTTAGTTTATAGCTATAAGGAAAGGTTTTGTTTATTAGTAATTAGTTAGTTTATAGAGATAAGGGAACTATATGCATTTAGTTTTTGAAATAATGGAGAAAGCATGAACAAATTACTTGTTTTGAGTGTTCAGATTGTATTCAGAAGACTTAGATTAGTGCACGTTGCACATATAGTATTTATCATATTTTATGGTTTTTTTATCATATTTATTGTTTTAGTATCATATTTTATGGTAAATGTGAAATTGATCGACGAACGAGGAAGCGAGAAGCGCCGGTAATTAGTACATTTTGTAGCTTATACATTACATTGCTTTTACACATTATATTTCTATCCCAAACCTTAAAGCTCAACTAATCACTAGTACATTTACAAGATATTGTAAGGTCGAACAAAATTAAATGTATTATTTACGCTAAGTAAAAAATATACCGAAATAAAGTCGATTATTTATTTATTCTGCGGAGCTTAATACGACGCCGGGGATAGACGGGTTAAAGGTTGAACAATAAATCCGAAACTTACCTTATGTAAGTAGTCCAATTCTATTAATATGTACTTGTGACAGTAAGTCAAGTTTCAAAAATTTGTTTGTGTTTCGTGTTACGTGGGGTATTGATCATTTCACGCGGCCAGCACTCGAAAACATCGCGGGAAGTTTCCCCACGCACGCCGAGCTTTAATTGAAGAATTCGCACGTTACTTTCTGGCTATAAAGTATTAAATACCTATGTGCTTAACCTCAAAACATATATACACGATAACTTCACACTTATTTTAGTTCCAAGCGTGCGACAGCAGTGTTGTATTAATTTATATTTATATTATGCTCACCAAAATAAAATAAAATGTTACTGACAAACTTTCAGCTTTAAAACATGACATTTTAAATTAAAAGCAAACAGGTTAGAAATGATTCTTTTTATGAATATGAAAGAAAACTTTCCTCTGCGTCACTTTAAATAAAATGTCATTTAATAAAATTTGCCCTTAACTGTAAAATGATTATTGGCATATAATTTGTAATAAATTACCTTTTCTGAATCGATACTCCATTAAAACCAAAATATTAAAGCTTCCGTAAAGCCACCTCACTATGCAACGTTTGGAAAATACTGAAATGGACTCGACCGAAAACGCCGGCCCTGTCCCGACGTGAGGCGGAAACGCCCGAGCGTCGAAATGCGCCGCGACGCCGCGCCCCCTACTGCGTGTGTCTGAGGACGCCAGCAGTAACCGGTTACCCTGATTGATTGCAATCGGTATATTGATATTGGTGTAACACCGCGTCATCGGAAGCCGTCGCGTCGGCCGACCAACCAGCCAACCAACCAACTACTTTACTTTCCGGGACACAAGTTATGATTTATTCTCCTTAAGCTGCAATTCATCCTGGAGCATTGTACACCACTTGTTAGGTTATGACCGGATCTATTCCCAACAACAACCGAACAAGAATCAAAAACTTATTTTCCAAAGTATATAAAGCCACAGCTTTAATTCTCAGTTAAATTTTCAGGATAGTTCCAGCATTTATTTCTCATGTTTTCTATATTTAGTTTTACTCCATTTAATAATAAATAATATTATTGAAATCTAAAAATCATTTGTACAACTCTACAGCATCTACTAAAAACCACGATTACGCAGGACTGGTCATTTTTAGTTGCCGCCATTTTAGTTTGAACATCATTTTACTGTCTGAGTAAAGATTAATTGTAAGTTTTTCGATGTTTTCTCTTGACGAACTTTGCCAGTAAGTTTGCTGTCCGCGTTCTCATGCCAAAATACCGCTCCACTTCGAGTGAAGTAACTGATTGAATGTGATGTTAAACACCGCAATATAGCCTCTGGAAAATTGGAGCAAGATCCATAAACAGGTGGCGTTTTTATCAAGAACTAAGTGTCTAACGTTTAGGATCGGTGCAATATTATTGGCAATATTTTTTTTCATTTTCCCTCACCAGTTCGACGTCACCTTTAATTTACTAAAAAATGCTTTTATTGTAAATTTGCACTTAAACTGTTCGATAAAATTATGGCCTATTAATTTTTCCATGTGCACATAATATCCATCCACCCCCAATCGTTACACAAACACCCCTGTTTCCAAATATTTTATAGTATTTGTCGTACTACAAGCATAAGTCATTAACGCTTTTTTTACTTTCCCTGTAATCTCAAGTAAATGTACATTTTTTAATGCATTTTTCTTTTAATAATTATTACTTAATTTCTGTTTTTGTGTTAATATAATATAATTAAAAAGGGTATTAAATAAGGGTATAGCCAGAAATATGTTATTTTTAAATCAACTTCAAGACGAATCGACTGTTTCCACAAAAAATATAAATTAATTTCGGAAGATTGTTATTTTAACTAGTAAAAGTTGTTTTTTAAATTGTTTTTGAAGTGAAACTTTCTTAGCCCCGTTAGCGATTCTGAATTCGAATGAAACGGAAATTACGCGTACAGTACCTGCGAAGCATTATACTCCTGTCAAGGCTTCTATTAGTAGAGATATTACATTAATTAATTACATTAATAGAGATATTACATATAAAACGGAAACGACGCGAGGTCTGCGCTCATTGGCTGCTCACTGCGCTTTGATTATGACCTCACTTTACAAGGCTCCTTGGTTGGGATTGTTTTGGTGAAGTTTCGCTTCTGCCGCGTGTTAATAGCACTCGATTTTTTTTTTAAATTATGTTTGGTCGATTTGTTAAATTTTCAAATGAAATTTTATATTGTAGAACACGCATTTCAAATCATATAATCAATCATACATTAAAATAAATCAATAAAATCATTAAAAAATCCGAGTACTTGTTTTGAGATGAAAATGCTTCAGTTTGGCAATTTATGTATGGTAATACAAACTTATATATTTCATCTTCAAACTTTGCAAATAATATATTTAAAATCCTTTTGCACACTTCTTTTGCTTTAGACATTATTGAAAAATTATAAATACTTATAATCAAAAATTAATTATAAAAAGTTCAATTTAATCATCGCGCGTTTGAGCATTTTTATTGCTAACATGAACATAACATTGGTAGGCGGGAATGGGTACCGCCGCCCCGGGAACCTTTATTGGATAACCAACACCTCTGCCATAGGTCACCCCAAGTGGTTCGCTACGTTTGGTGATTTAGCAGGGGTGCCCGGGTTCATGGGGTGAGGTTTGTCTAGGTCTTGGAGGCGGACGACCAGGACAGACTGAACCCCAGATTCCTACCCACCCCTTAAACCCTTTTCCTTCCCTGAACTCCTCTCCTTCCTTTCCTTTAAAAAACCCCTCCACACAGCATCCCCAAAGATGACATAGGCCCTGAGGGAAATTGTTTTCCTCAGGGCCTCCTGTGTGGAGTTCATGTAAAAAAAAAAAAAATAACATGTAGGAGGGTAGAAGCCCAGTGGGCCGCCCCAGACACAGTTGGGCGAGGCAACTCCAGAAACTGTGTGAGGAGAGGGTGGGACTGCCGTGGACGGAGGCCGCACAACCAGAGCAAGACAGGGACCAATGGAGGCGCCTGGTCGATGCTGTGGGTCCCCGACCCGAATAAGAGGGAAGAAGAAGTTGATGTTGATGATGATGAGGTATATCTTACAAATAAAATAAATAAAGTATAATAAAATTTGTAAACCTTACAAATTGTAAAAGAAAAACACTCATTCGTAACTGAAAATCGTACCAGACTCAAACATGTATTTGTACGCCCGAAACTAAACACTTCTTTTGCCCAACTTCATTTTACATACCAAGGAAAATACTTCTTTAACAACCTACCCATAGAAATCAGAATCATTAATAACAAAATACAATTATCGAACTCTATCAAAAATCATTTTAAAGAAATCAGCAACGGGAAGACTGCTTCCCCTATTTCCACATGAATGTAACACTAAAAATTATACTTGTTTTTACTCTTACGGAATACATGGATGTCTTTTAGTTAAAGATTGCGATGTGTTTGTATCAACTGTACTAATTATATATGTGAAACACGTGACTGTTTAAATGTATACATAAAATGTAAACTCTTCTTCCATCCACAAGCAAATGCTTTTAATGGAAGATCAGTACTACTAAAATATGAACCATTTTCAAGATAAATAAATTAAAAATTTATATATATAAAAGCAAATTTTGAATGGAATTAAATCGACATCGAATTATAAGTTAAAAATGCTGTTATAGAAAATAATTAATCTTTCTCATCGAAACCGCCCTTTACAGTCGTAAGGGTACAATCGCAAGACCATCTTTCGACGAAATTTGAATTCTCGGCCGGTGGTTAAACGGCCTTAATAAATTTCATTAGAAACATACCTTTATTCTGCTGTCGTATTAGGAAAATTCCCCGAAGAGGCCGGGACATGACACACTAACAAGAATAATTAATTTCGTAATTGTTTTGCCTAATTACAAACATTCTATCTAACATTGTTATCAAGCTATTAAAAACTGTACACAATTAAAATAAATATATTATATTCTTAAGTGAATCTTAATTTGTTAGGCGGGTACCATTTATTAAATAACCAAAACCTCCACCATACATTATTTAAAGTCTTTCGCTACGTTTGTTGACTTAGCAGGGGTCCCGGGCGCATGGGGAGAGGTTTGTCCAGATCTTGGCGGCGGATGAGTCTGCCCATTTACTGCGTAGCAGGCCGGATCGGGAGAGATCTTTTGACCTCTCCAGCAGGATTTTCTCGGAACATCGCCTTGCACGGCGGTGGGAGGGATAGATTCATACGTCCGTCACCCCTGGACACATTGACTCCCAGATTTCTACCCACTCCTCATAACTTTTTCCTTCCCAGAGTTTCCTTTCCTTTCTTTCCCTAAAAAGACCCTCCACGCAGCATCTCCAAAGATGACACAGATAATGTAATGTATGTGAGGTAATGTAAAAAAAGTGTACATCTTTTATTCGTAACAATTATTAGGTACTTACTGTAGTGATTGTCGTAAAAATAGTTACAAGATTTAAAAAAAAAAATTAAAATGGTCTGCAGTATCTAAACCATTTTGACTGCGATGATCTGGTCTAATTGTGATCAAACGGAAGAATTAATTAATGTTAATTTTATTTCCCAATTTCCTTTCTGGATTTTGATATCATTGCAAATATTTTTATTATAAAATAGATATCGACCACTAGCGTGTCGGTACATTTATCTTTTTTTGAAAAGTTACTTCTTTTAGGAAGTAGGACCTTCCAAAAATCGTTGCCTGATTTGAACGCCATCAACTGACATTCAGTATACAAACTAGACAATGTATTTTTTTAAATCGAGTGCAATTTACACGCGGTAGAAGCGAAACCTCACCAAAACAATCTCAACCAACAGGAGTCTTGAGAAGTGAGATCATAATCAAAGCGGCCGATGAGCGCTTCGTAGGTAAGTGAAGTTTATTATTATTTATTCTACTTTTCACATAATAACTCAATTTCGATTTTATTTCATTCCAATTTTGCTTTGACAAATACCCACAGTCAAAAATACTCAAACTCGTGATGATAAAACAATTAAAATTATGTACGTGTTGTTATTATTTATTTACAATTTTTCAATCATGTCTAAGCAAAATAAGAATGTAATTTTTTTTGTAAGGCTACATTCTATCTCATTCTCTCGCAGGCTAAATCCTATAGATGTATGTGTTTGACTCTTTTTAGTGCCATTTCCGTTTCATCCGAGTTTCCAATCACAACGGTGCTAAATAAATTTCACTTAAAAAAAAGCAAACCGTACAGACATTTTTTCTTATACAGTTAGTAAAAAAAATCAGTTTTGAAGGAGAGAAATGTGGTAAACAAAACCTCGATTTTGACAATTCCATTTCTTCGAACGATGTTCTTGCAATCGTACCCTTGCAACGGTACAGGGCGGTTCCGATGAGAAAGATTAATTATTCTCCATACCAGCTTTTAACATAATAACTCAATTTCGATTTTATTTCATTCCAATTTTGCTTTGACAAATACCCACATTCAAAAATACTCAAACTCGTGATGATAAAACAATTAAAATTTTGTACGTGTTGTTATTATTTTTCGAGCACAAGTATTTACAATTTTTCAATCACGTCTAAGCAAAATAAGAATGTAATTTTTTTTTAAATATATTGGTTTGTAAGACCGTAAATAAATAGACAAACTGAAGTATTTTCGTCACAAAACAAGGGAGCGGTTCTTTTTTATGGTTTTATTTGAACTAAAATTAAAATTCTGAAAAGTAGCTTTCCCAAATAATTTATTCATTTATTTTACTGCACGATTTGAAATGATTTATGATTTGAAATGTATGTTGTATAAAACAAAATTTTGATTGAAAATTTTACAAATCTGCCAACGACCCACGGTAAAACCTTATTATACCTACTAAAAATAAACATATTTCCTCAAAATTTAAAAAATATATTTACTAGATAAAAGAACAGTCTTTCGAATTCATTTTATGTATATTAAAAGAGTCAATACGTCTAAAATTTTATTAAAAAATGACATATTTCCGGTTTTGTCCGGTTATTCCCTCTTACGAACTGGAGACGAATGACTAGGATCTAGGACCCAGAGCGGGTGGAGAGCATTTGTAGCGGAGTACACAATTCCCATCTTGTGGTATGTGATACATCCCGATATGGAAATTGCTAGAGAAACAGAAAAATAAAATTTAAATTATTTTTGTATGTTATATAAACTCGTGGTTTGGTATACCTTCATACCTACGTCGTATGTAATGAATGTATAATAAAGTGCATCGAATTAATATCAGAGTGTAAGTTGCTTTATGCATTGACGTAAGAAAGTGAGAATTCTCTATAAAACAAAAGGTAAACTGTCTATTATATCTGCAAGAAAATTTTACAGTTTGTCATAATATTTACAATTCAGACCTCCATTATCGAAATTGATTTCTCGCCCACTTTATTATCCAGAGTTATTCTTTTACGGTCCATAGCCACTTCGGTTATGTTTGGTAAAAGTAAACGGCAGATATTCTCAAATAATCAACACGTTTACAAATATATTAATGCTTATCTTTTACATATATCTTATGTAAATCTTTTGTATATCTTTTGCTTTGCTTTAATTGTGAGTATTCAATTCACTTTTTTCCTCCTGGAATATAACGTGGTGTTCTCGTTTCCAAACATCTAAATCAAATAACTTTACTTCGAATAGAGATACAGTTGTAGACGTAGACGGGTATGGGTACCGTCACATCGGAACCTTTTATTGAATTACCAACGCCTTTGACACAGGTCATCCCAAATGGTTCGCTACATTTGACGACTTAGCAGGAGTGCCTGAATACTATTGCGGTAAGCTTTTCTAGGTCTTTGCGGCATACTGCGTGGCGGGCGGGATCGGGAGAGACTGTTTGAGGGAAATCTTTTGTCCTCTCTACCAGGACTCTCTCGACCCATGTCTTACACGGCCGTGGGGGGATGGATTCATACATCCGTCACTCTTGAAACCACTGACAGCTCGAAATGAAATTCTAGAAGCAATCTTCCTAACAGGCCTTTCATTGATATACCGTGACCAGCCCAGGTATGGGGTGTATGTATGTACATTACAAGGCTCACAGATACTAACCGCTAACCCTGTACAAATCGCAACCATAAGTAGACAGCGAACATAGGGTCGATAGCATAAAATGTCTTTACCGGGAAAAAATGCTTGAAAATGCTGGAGAGCGCATCGACTATGAATAAACGTGATAATTTTCAATTCCTCAAACACCAACCTAAAACTTAAAAATTAATGTTTTTTAAGTAATGCTTTAGATAAAAAAAAGTGTATAGAAGAAATTATAAAAAAAATTGTATCACCCCATAAGGGATTTTAATTTACTCTGAAAAAGGATTTACCCTATTTCATTAGAAGTACAGAAAAAAATGTGGATGAATTAAATTGTTTCCCGTGTAAACACAAAAGCATTCCGCTGGCGAATTGAATTATACTCTTCCGGGGATAAAACTTTGCTTTCGGTGAATTTAAATCTAATCAATAATGTTCTCAATATTAAAAATATATATACAATGTTAGTAATGTTAACATATTAAATATTGAATTTAGAGACATAAACAAAAATTATAACATTATTGCTGTTTATTGTTTATGACGACAGTACCACAATTTATAGATGAATTAAAAAATATTTTATAGAAATAAAAATAATATTATTGTTGGAGATATGAATTTAAATATTGCAAACGACTACTATTACTGGTATAAAGATACCTACCACTACCTGCCCAACAAATACTGATATTAATAAACTGAAAAATTCTTTCAACAATAAATCTCCTCTCAAAAACAAAATTTATCCCGTTCTCTGTCAATAAATTTAGATCAAAACCAGAAAAATTATAACACACCAAAGTACATGCAGCAGACCTAATTGCAATCAAGCAAATTTTATAATTTTTTTTACATAAGCTTCACAGGAGGTCCCGAGTAAAATAATTCCCCTCAGGGCCTATGTGATCTTTGGGGATGCTGCGTGTATCTTTTTAGGGAAAGGAAGGAGAGGAAGTTCTGGGAAGAAAAAAGGTATGAAAGGTGTTTGGGGGTCAAGAAATGCAGTTAAATAATTTACTATTCAATATAACAGACTGATATCAGAATAATACTAAAATCACAACATTTCATATCAAGCACTTTCAAAATACCTGCATCTATTTAGGTGTAACTTATTTTAACTTCCATCCCGTTGGTGATACTCAAAAGAATTAATAAGCTTTCATAGATGGCGCGAGCATAATTTTAAAACGCTTTTTACAAATTATGCTTTAAAATATTAAGATGAATTAATTGTTTGTGCCCATACACACGCAAAATGAAAATTAATAAATAATTTTGTCTATAAACAAACTCAAATCTTTCATGAAAAGCTAACAAATACACTGTTGAATTGAATCACCGATACAATATTGTATTTGTTAGCTTTTACAGACAGATTTGAGTTTGCTTATGGACAAAACTATTTATTCATATTCATATTGCATATGTACGGGCGCAACTAATTAAATCATCTACATTTTAAAACATAACATGTAAAAAGCGTTTTAAATTAATTTTAATTAATTTAGAGAATAATAACTAATTAATTAATAAATATCTAAGAAAGAGAAAGTTATAAATTCTTTTAAGTATCACCTTAAGCTGCCGCTACCCGAATTTTTACCAATTTCTTACATACCTCCCTTAAACATTTGAAGTTTTTAAGCTCTTAAAAAAATATATGTTATTTTTGACAATAATATCTAGAAACGTTCCACGCCGAAACGCAAATTATATGAAATACACTGGGTAAAAAAATCGCAAAGTATGCTCTGAAAATTATTAAAAACACGTATGTTTCTATTATTTTACAAGTTATAGTTGTGAAAAAATTCACAACATGTTCTTTAAATGATACTTAAATGCCTTCCACGAAATTTTTGTTCTATTTTAAACGAGTCGTGTTTTATTTAACATTTTAACAATTTTCGCTTCAATTTTATCATTTAAAATATTAGCGCGCTCTGTCCAACATTCATAATTACATATCTCTCCTTTTTCTTCTTTTTGAGCGGGGATGCGCCGCCTTAAATCTAAAAATTATTAAAAACATTCATGAATTAGAGCTTACATTGAAAAATTAGCTAAAATTGCTTGTTTGTTTATTATAATTTTTTTTAATCTTGGAAACCATTATTGATAAATTTTATGTTTTTTTTACTAATATTTTGGTTGATTGCATTATTTTATTATTCACTTACTTACATGATATTATATAATTGAGCTAGAATTCCCTCAAAAACACAAGCGCCTTGTCTCTCCATGGTTAAGATAGGCCATTTTTTAAATATTCCTTTATAACCTTTTAACATTGCAAATTTATTTATTTATTGATAATAATTTTTCCATGAGACATAAAAATTTTAAATTTATTGTAAAAAACATACTTACATGCATTAAATAAAAAAAAGTTAAATGTTTATTATTTTTGCTAACCCCGTACAAATCGCACTCCAAGGTTAAATTGAACACGTCCCCAGCCGATTCTGGTCTGGAGCCTAAAATATCTAAAACAACCCTCAACCCATGATGTTTAATAACATCTATTATAACAAACAGATTTGTGTCTGTTTCTCCTCTCTCCTACAACAAGAGTCTCTTCAAGACCCAGGTTCACTCCTTTCTTTCCAAAAAAAGACCCTCCACACAGCATCCCCAAGGATGACCCCTGAGAGAAATTATTTTCCTCCTCTGTGGACTTATTGTAAAAAAAAAATCAATAATTAAAAGTATTTTTTTTTATATACCAAAAGTTCGATGTGGTGCTGTCTGCATGAAAGCCAACACGTGTAGAGAGCACCATATTTGATAAAGCGACATTTTTATTTTTGTCTAACCCAGTAGAGGTAGGCAAAATGAATGTAAAAGGTCAACATGGCAATTGCAGTGCGTGCGTGGGCACGATTCTTCAACACTACAAATTCATAGCTTCAGCCTCTAAGGGTTAAAACTTCTTTGTCCCTAGGAAGTTTTACAAACTGGGATATTAAAATATTTTAATTTTGTTTGTCTGAGGGCTCTAGTGCTTGTTTTTTCTTCAAACTTATATTTTTTTTATTGTTTTTTTAAAGTAAGACAAACATTCCCGGGTTACGAATAACCCAACAAAGTTTGAAAATCTCCTACTACCGCCATGGTAGAAAGAGGTTTTTACATTGTTACATATGGACATTATTACATGATACAACAGGATATTTTAGATTAAATGCATAATTCAAGATTCGCAAGCAGGGCCGAATCTGCCATATGTTAAAAAATGAGCAAAAAACCTCGCGCCAACTCCAAAGAGGCGCCGTGAGAAAATTAAGATTAAGATTAATACATAAAAATTTATTTAAAATATTCCCTGCATCAGTTAAAAATTACCCACAATACACAATACTTATTATGCGCTAACACCAAAGATATTTAAGTATAAGGAGATATACTATGTTATCCGCCCGACTGTCAGCGGATTATGATCTAATGGTGCTGAATTTGAATACGGAATTAAATTGATTTTTCGAAGGTGTGCAGTAGTATTGGTTAACAATATAGTTTGATCATGGAAAGAATTCATTCATTTAGTTGATATTTTGAAGGCATGCAGTAATATTGGTTATAAATATCGGCGACACCAGGAAAAACTGCCGATAGCCCATCTCATTATATTTCAATATCTTTGGCTAACACCCACCTTTCAACTTGTCTCCAAACTGTTCTGAGTGCGCATTTAACGGTTTCCGAGTTTCAAACTTGTCATAAAATCTTTTTACAAATTCCATATATTTACTTCAAATATAAGATCTATTTTTCCGTGTCCCTTGGAATGGGGTGATCCAAAATCAACAACCAATCACAATATCTATTCTTTATTCCAGCTCTTTCAATGGAACGGAACCGTATTCAATAAGTTTGGAACATAAAGTACAATGTTTGTATGAATAACATTGAAGCCAAATCTAGGGTCAGGGAAAATTTAAACTTTTGAAATGATTTGTATGCAAAGTAAGGGAGCGCCATCAGTACTTACTTCACAGGGCCAGATTACGTCCATCCGGCACTGCTTGCAAGCAAATATGGTTTATAGTTAAGATATCGCTCCAATAAATGGATAACAAGCCGTAATCGCTGAATTCATAATAACATGTAGTTTCGAGTTAGCAAAAAATAATCGCAATGGGTAAACGCAATGATAAAAACAATATTGGCTGACAACAGATTGTAGGGTGAATAGTAAATTAGGACAAATAGTATTTTAATTTTTAACTATTTATTTTAAGTAAATGGCATTTGAAATAAGAAATAATATTTGGTAGAAATAATTTTGAAGTGTAGAGCAAATTTAGGTAATTATAAGGCTCGTGCAGGCGTTTGTTCTGTAAAGTAAAAAAAAAACATCATTAGTATTGCATAATTACAAAAACGCATATTATAGAGGTTGTCAAGAGACATATCTGACTTAAAGCAATTCCTGAGCTTATATGGAGTACAAAATGAAGAAGCAGCATCTGGAGACTTTATTATTTTATATTTTCACCAGAGAAACACAAAAAATCAGTAGATAATGGACAGTTAGGATCAGGGGGAGTTGGGCAGTTACACAGGACACAGGATGGAATTTGTATTCATATTAAAAAAAAAAATTTTCAAAGGAGACCAAAGTTTAATTAAAAATCTTTACTCAAATAAGGTCAGAAATCACAGGTTAAAATAAGTTACGTTTATCTGTGTGATATTATAGTGATGTAATGGGGTATGTTTTTATTACGTGAATATCACACTAGAGTCCATGGCATCCCCAATTGGGGTATATTGTGAGGCTTAAGGTAGTGGAGAAGTAGATGTGAGAAAGGAGGTGAGATAGTGTCTGTCTATTCAGACCTGGTCACCAAACACAACTAAAGCCCCTTCAAACAAAATTTCGATTCTGAATGGTGTTCTTTCAACAGAGTGATACTGAGAGGATCTTCCACTCTGGGATATGCCGCAAATGTTGTTTCACAGTTATTTTTAATTAGTTGTGGGACAACACAAATTTATTGAATACATTTTACTTACATATATTATAAAAATATACATTTGTGGCATACATGGGTGTACATATTTTATGTTTGTGGCAATACATTTTCACACATTAATATGGAGAGCATTCGGGGCGGGGCGCACACTTGAATATAATATGGATTGATTTTCAGTTTTTAAATGTAGGTAATAATTTTTATAGAAATGCAACACCATCACAGCAAAACTTCTTTGGAACATGGTTTCACTGTGTTTATTAGAAGGGTTTCAATTATGTACTATTTAGATGGAATTTGTTAATTATAACTACGTAACCATACGGATTAATTAGGAGAATTTTTCTGTTACATTCTTAAACATTATCTGTTATTTCCACAACTTTTCAGTGTAGACATTCAACGTGCATTGTCCTTTCTTTACTCACGTTTTATACAATCATTATTTCTTTAGACCTTGCCTGTAAATTAAATAAAAACTACTGTAAATAAAAAATGACATATTTTAAAAATATTCATGATTGCTAGCAATATATTCTCCCGAGTAGCAGAATATTGTCGAAATACTTTTATTATTGTGAGTTGGCCGCCATGGTTCCAACAAGCACTCAGGCGATTTCGCTATCTCATAAATTTCGCATAGCCGAACTGTCAGAAAGACCTATTTTTTTTATTTTTTGTTTGTTTTTAATTTGTTACACTTACCACAAGTGTAATAAATTAAAAACAAACAAAAAAAACAAAAACAAAAAAAATCGGTCATTCTGATAGTTCGGCTATATCAATGGAAATACTTGGAAAAAATATCTCCACAATTTCTGTATTTTATTCTCATCGCACCGACCCTTGTACTATTTACTGTTGCCAATAGAAACATATGGAATGGTGCTTTTTATTGTCACATTCTTACCGCACCCGGTTTATGTTGATTCTGAGGTGCCAAGACTCCTGCGGTGAACCAGTTGCAGTAGACGCGACAGGATTTGATCAATTTGGACAATTCAATATGAATTATTAACAATGTGTACTAACTGACTGGTGTGCCATTTTCCCACTTAGTGAACCTGATGGCGGAGACATCCCGCTTGACGGCTTCAGCCCTGGCATCTAACTTCAGGGATTTACGCAACACTTTGGCAGCGATGTTAGAATAGTTGATGTAGCTGCAAATTCAATCAGGTTTATTAGTATACTTTTCTAGTCTTAATGTTATTGAGTTAAATTTTTTTATTATTATAACTAAATCATCAAAATAGATTCAATCTCATTACAATGGTTTTAAATATTTTACAGCAGATATTTTTCATTGACTAAAAATATCTCAAGACTTTTGTTAGTTACTCTAGGGACAGGGTTAAGACTTGTGGTTATTTGTGTCGTGGGTTAGTAATGTAGACTCAACATACAAAAGTCAAATTACAAATGGGAAAGCAAATTTCGTCTGTAAACAAATTTTGCCAAAATTATAAACAATGAAATTTTTCATCATTAATTCCCGCATTATTTCAGAATAAAACTAAGTATTGTGATTATATTTGTTAAACTTTATTTTTAGTTGTTCAATTTTAAAAGTCATAAATTCTACGATTAACGAGTTTATTGTTACTAAAATTTATAAAAACAAAAGAATTGAAATTGAGGTCTTGCGAACTCATATTGCCTATTATATTATTTTATTTTAATTCATTGTTACGTTTACGAATCATCAGGTGTCACCCCTCTCTCCCAAAAAGACATTCAACTTGTATTGGAGCACAGGCTCCATGATAACGTCCAGGATACCCTCATGTGTTATAATGCTATGTGTTGTTAGTCATCGTAACGCTTCCGAGCATAAAACTAGTCATCTAGAGGGGTCAAACGGCATCCTAAAGAAAAAAGAAAAAACTTTTGGTTTCAAAATTCATTCCATGCATTCGCTTTCCAATTTAGGGACAGTAAAACATCAGTGAGATTGACGCAACCAATAAGTTTGTATTCCTTTTATGAGTAATAATATAATTGTGTTATTTTTAATGTATACTAGTGCAGACCTGTGAAAAATCACAGGAAGTCTGAATTCTTGACAAATCAGTTCCAATTTTGAAAATGATACACAAATTCAAAGTAAATTCGAGTTCATTTAACCAGAGTTACACAGACCGAAATTAGAATTTTTGATTGTTAAAATAAAAATACTGCATAATATTTACAAATAGGTTGCAAGTAAGTCGATATACCGATAAAGAAAATAACATTACATAATCAGTATGTATTTTTTAAAGGTCTTGTGAAAGAGTGTTGTAAATAGAGCTTCCTTGCCCCTTGGTTAAACTAGATAATATTATGACTGATTATTTAAAAACTGGGGAAGGCAACTAATTTACTTTGAGGAATTTAAAAAATACTAGGGAACATTCAGCATTCACAATGGATAACAATACTAGGGAACATTCAGCATTCACAATGGATAACAATAGCGTGCAAAATAAACAGTGAGCACTTCAAAGGGTACATTTTTAGATCCTGGAATAGTAATTAAATTAGTGTAAAAACCTGGGAAATATTTTAATTTGAAACGAAAATCGAATTCCAGCATTTGAGTTCAGGAAGAGTTTATCAAAATTACATAAGAATTATTGAAATTAAAATCGATTTTTCAAAGATTTCATAACATGTTTATGCTAAATATGAATAACTTTAAAATACATTTTTAAATGTTAACTATTTTTATATTGCGATAAAAAGATATATATTATATTATATTGTGGCGTTTACAGCTCACACGTGGTACATAATATTTAAAAATTGGGAAAGACGTGTTATAAATCAAGAATTTTCTCACTTTAATCCAGCTTGTCTCCACGCACTCATTTTGGAAAGTTTTTTTATATTTTCAGGAATAAATGAAATGGTGTAAAGGTTGACAAAGCCGCCTTGTTGCGTAATGCAAAATTGCAAAATGCAATTTTCCAATATCGGTCTTGCTAGAATTAAAATATTGTTTAAAATTATTTAGGTCGTTGGTGTGGCCAGCTTTTAAATTCGCAATAAAATAAAAACGAGTCGCGCAGCGCGCTGTGCATTTTTGATCCTTCGTACGGTTCCACGCCAACTGAGAATAAAGTTAACACAACACCTCCTTGAAAAGTCATTAAAAGCTATGAAAAAAATAATTTTAAATTAGCCGATAACCCTAACCTAACGTAACCTATTTAAATAATGTTATATATTTTTTTAATCACTCTAAATGACATATCTGAGATGGTTCTGAATTGGTTTCATTCCGAGTTGTCCGGTCACCCTTTCGTACATGGAGATACTTAAAAGCTACGTGACTGTGACCATAAGTAGCCGACCGATGTACTAATACTGGTTTCCATTAGTCTTGGGTAACTGGCCAGAAATTCAATAACATAACCAACTGGTTATTAGTATGTAGATAACTGGTTATAAAACGGTTATTTGGTTATCTCAGTTATTGCCGGTTACAGTTGATGCTCGCTAGTTGTCTAGGTATTAGTTATCAGTAGTTATCATGGTAATGGAGTTATGGAGGTATTTGGTTTTGTCCATGGGTATTGGGTATCGGGTGAGTTTTTGACCCACGAAAAGGGACAACGCTGTGCGAACTATCTAATATTACCGTTCCACCTCACCAAAGAAAAATAAAGACAAAAAATGTGACCCGTATGGCGCTGTCGATTTTTGACGAATATTAAAGACCAGTTACAAGCAGGGCAGCAATCAGAAATTTTTTAGAAGGGAATAAAATAAGTTAAATTAAATTTTAAATAAATACCTCCAATGGAAAATATATTATAAGCTTGTAAAAATGTAAATTTATTGCAATGCCTGATAAATCGAATGTAGTGAAATTTCACACGACTGCTATACACAACAAAGATTACAATAAATAAGAACTGAAAATTTCTCGAAAGAAATACATGTAAATGAAGGTAGATAGCTTGTTGCCATTATTACATAGTTATTACTTTCAGAAATATTTTATTTACGGCATCACTCTATTATTATAACGGACCATTGTTTTTTCTTTCAATGTGAAACAAACCTGCATATATATCAACTACAAATATTTTTACAAAACAATATTATATTTATGTACGTTATTTCCCAAGCGCAACAAGTAAATAGATTGTTAATATTTTGGCAAAAAGTTATTATTATGAACAATATTCCGGTCAGAGTAATTATCAAATTACTGGAAATCGAGGAGTTAAAATACTTTAGCAATTAGGATGGGAAATTCCGACAATAAACACACTTTCTTCCACCAAGCAAAAAGGCTGGAAACTATCGGTGAGCAAACCCATGTCGATTATTCCCTTTTGCTGGGCGTTCTTCTTTTTTGGTTTATATGCATCCATTTACCTTTGGGTTTTGGTGGTCCTGATGAAGTAGATGGAGCATCATAAAGTAAAACGCTTTGGGCACTTTAATAATGGCGTTCGGCACTGTAGCACTTTTGATTTCAGTTGGTGAAAACGCATTTAATTCAGCAAATGCAGAAATATGTGTTGTTTTTAGATGGGAAGTTTAATTTCCCGTTGAATTTTTATAAATCAGAACAAGTTAACACAATTTACACGGCGCTTTTTATCCACGTTATGTTTGTCAAATCGGCCCAAATATTGCCTGCAATATTTACAATGTCACAATTTTTTAACAAAACTTTCACAAATTATAAACAAAATGTTTTAAACTTTTACACTTATGTAAAAATACCTAAATATACTAATAATATTCTAAGCGAAGCAATAAACTAAAATAATTAAACACTATTTTTTACTTCTAAAAAATTCCGCAATCGTAAGATTTTTCGAAAGAAATTCAGTATAATATTACAAGAATATAGCTCCGCACGCCACGCCGGCTCGTGAAGCTACAACTGATGGCTTAGGGTGCCAGTTGCCAGTTGCCAACTACTGGTTATGTATGACGTATGAGGTTGTGATAGTTATCTAGTTATCAGTGGTTATCATGGTTGTGTAGGTTTTGGTTTTTTCAGTGGTGGGAATGGGTATTGGGTATCAGGTAGTTTTTGACCAACCGCCAACAACCAACAACCCCCACAACCGCCACAACCAAATAACCAAATACCCGAGCTGCCGCTAGCGTAGTTGTGGGTATTTTTAAATAACCGTTATATAGTTGGTTATGTTATGCAGCTACCAAGACTAGTTTCCATACACGGCCCTACCCAAAATATACTGAGCTTGATCATTTTTTCATGTACAATCGAAATTAATACGATATCAAGTTACTCTAGTAACAATGACAATAATATTGTTCTCCTTTATCTTTATGAACACGAAAAAACGACTTGAAAAAGATTTTAGATTCACATTGAAACAAATAATATTTATCGGTGTAGGGCATTCGTCGCCACCAAGGAACTACATGAGAAATGATAATGATGTCAAATTGACTTTTTACCCAAACTTCAATTCACGCCTTCTTAAATCCTTTCTTACGTGTTCCGTAAATTGCAGTTGTGTAAACAAAGATTTTTTCCCACTTCCAAAACAAATTAACACTCAAATGATGTTCGGACACCAATTCTGCCAAACGAGTAATCGAAGCAAATGCAACTCGCATAGCGCACTGTCAATAGGATACGACTCAAACCAAACTCAAACCCATAGGCCCTCCGTTCATGGAGATACTTACAAACTATGTGATTGTGACACAACCACAAGTACCCTGCAGATATACTACTTTTTAATGCTTGTTTCCGTACACGGCGCTACCCGAAATATACGGAACTTGATCATTTTTCACGTGCAGCCGTGGAGTTAACACGATGTCGAACGATGTCAAATGACTTTTTTTCCAACATTAATCTATGCCTTCTTCACTAAATCCTTTCTTGCGTATTCTGGTAATGTAAAGTTATGTAAACACGCATTTTTATTCACTTCCAGAACAAATCTAACATTACTTTCATGTTCAGACGCCATTTCTGTCAAACGTCAAACGAAAGTAGCAGACACGAATGCTACAACGCGTAGCGCGCTAACGACGGTGCTGGTACCGACTTCAACCTGACATCCGTCGCGCAGCGCCGTGTACGAACACCAGCAAAATTGTATGGCGAGTACCCACGAGCGGTGTGCGTGCTACGCGCATCAGGCTCGAATAGTTTGTAAGTAGCTCCATGTACGGAGGCGCATAGTCAATACGCAGTCGTGTCGTATACGAACACTAGCCAAATATTATGGTGACCGTCGCGGAAAGTTGAAACAATTGATTGAAGTGACTTGTTTTCATTGATAAAAAATAAATTTTTCATTGATAAACATGTAACATTAATAACGGTAACTATACGCTGACTACCTATGTACGGATAATGTGCTAAGCTCGACGTTCTAACCAAGTCGAGCCAAGCTAAATCTAGAAGGTTTTGGCTAAACTGTTTCAATGTTTGAATTTCACCACCACTCCAGTCAGCCGCCGTTTATCTTCCTACCGGGAAGCTGTTCCTCTCCGCCCATCGGAGTGGGTTCCGAGGCTCTCGGAGCGTTCGCGAATCTCCCGACCAGGGAGTTACACAGTGTCGCCGTTTGCCCTCTGACCAGGAATCTGTCCTCCGCCCATGAGAGTGGGTCTGAGGCTCTCCGAACATCCGCGAATCTCCCGACCAGTGAGTTACACAGGGTGGCCGTCTGCCAGGCAAGGAAGCTCCGCCCTTCGGAGTGACCTTCGAGACTCTCCGATGAGAGTCACTTCAAGAGATTTCCGCACCCGTTGTGCAACCGCCAATTCCACCCTTTGGATTTTGGACAGACTACCATACAACTACTTACAAAATCCGTCCTTCGGAACTCAGTCTAAATTTGCATAACTAAAGTGAATAATTAAATAAAGTGCCAGTGATTCAATCGGGACGATTAGTGTGTACACGGGACTCCTGGCCATCATCAAACATAGGAAGTGACTGAAACTTTACTACATTAACCATCGAAGCGATCAGACTTTTTACAAATTTAAGACTATTACATAGACTTAAGCAACAAGCATTCTAATTTTAAGTAGTTTTAAGACTAGCCCTAGGTTAACAATTAACTCCTGCCCTTTAGTATTAATAGAAAAAATACTTAAATCAGTGGCTCTTTTAATTCGTTTCCTCCTTTTTTTAAAATTAATTTAAGCTTGAACTTGCCTTGTAGCGGGCGTTCCAAGCTGGTTTCTTGACGGTTACAGCGACAGTAAAGTAACTGGGACAAGAATAAAAATTTTGACCACCTCTACGACTGCAATTGCGCAAATTGTTCATCTTTTTACGCGACGCTTCTATGTTCGGCATACGTCAGATTGTCAGATAATTATTTCTACGGGAGTCGCGAGTTATCTTCATCTACTGTGATATATTGGATTTTATTTGTAGAACATCGGTGGTTTCGCGATGGATTTTAATTTAATGAAGTACTTAGCCGATGTCGTCGGATCATCGGAACCAGCATTTCGATTGCTTTTCTCGCTTATTATAGCATATCCCATGGCGTGGTTCTACCGATCGGTATTACATGACAAGAGTCCAACGGTGCAGAATATTTTCTTTGCCGCTTGTGGCTTTGGAATCGGAGTCTTCAACTTCGGAATTGACGTTTATCACAGCGTGCTGGCCGTACTCTTCACTTACGCCACTTACAAAGCCTTCGGTCCGTCCAAAACCACAGTCCTGGTAAATTTCTTCTTCCACATCTCGTATCTTCTGGTCGGATACTGGTTGACTGAGACCGGGGACTATGATATAAAATGGACGATGCCACACTGCGTGTTGGTATTACGTTTGATTGGATTATGCTTCGACGCTTGGGATGGTTCCAAAGATTTTGACAAGTTGTCGAGCAGCAACAAGATCACAGCCCTGCGCGGCAAACTGACGCCGCTGGAGATCGCGGCACACGTGTTCTTCCCTGCCAGCTACCTGGTGGGTCCGCAGTTCTCCATGAACCGCCTCAAGAGCTTCGTGGACGGCAAGCTGGAGAATGACGCCAAACCTACGTGCCTGTCTGCCGGCCTCAAGAGGTTCGCCGTGGGGATGTGCTACATGATGCTCTACCAACTCGGCACCTCCTACTACCCCAACGACTATTTCTTGACAGATGCTTTCCAACAAGCGTCATTTATACGCAAACATGTCATCTTGGGAATTTGGGGAAAGATATTTTTAGCTAAATACGTATCTTGCTGGCTGCTTACCGAAGGTTTGTCTTTTTTTAAATTAGTGTTTCTAAACATTTTGAGATAGTAGTCGTGCAACACTTTGTTTTGATTTTATGCAAACTGACAGTAAACATTCAAACAAGTTTTAATGAAGGTAGATAAAAAATGAGTGTTTCATGGAGTCTTATCCAATTGTAGAGAATAAGTTACAATAGCTATGTTAGCTTATTAATGTACGTACAAATGATATAAATAATTCAGTTTGGCATGTTTTCTAATTTACCTTAGTACAGTTGTTACCTTGACGAAAATTATTATTGCTAATTTAGTAGTTTCTATTGTCTTATAAATTAATATTTATGATAATTC
Source organism: Glyphotaelius pellucidus (assembly GCA_936435175.1). Lineage (NCBI taxonomy): Eukaryota > Metazoa > Arthropoda > Insecta > Trichoptera > Limnephilidae > Glyphotaelius > Glyphotaelius pellucidus. The sequence goes on along the minus strand of OW386542.1, from coordinate 25,535,941 downwards.
TATTCATTGATTAACAATTCCATTAACTCGTTGATTCCAACCTTGGTAGTTCATAGTGCTTTTAGTGTTTTTGCTGTCATTATAATGCTGGTATAATTTATTACAGGTGCTTGCATTACTTTTGGAATTGCATACAACGGATCCGGCGAAGACAAAATCGCTAAGTGGGATGGCTGCCGAAACATTGAGTTGGGTATTTTCGAGGGTGTCACCAAGTTTGGACACTATATTGAGAGTTTCAACTTAAACACTAATGCTTGGGTGGCCCAGTATATCTACAAAAGGATGGCCTTTCTGGGAAACCGCCATGCCAGCCAAGCCATCACGCTGCTGTTCCTGGCCCTGTGGCACGGTCTGCACAGCGGCTACTACATGACTTTCTATTTGGAGTTTTCTATCATGTTCATGGAGAAGGAACTGGAAAGTATCTTGAATAAGAATGAAGCTTTCACCAAGTTCATGCAAATCAAAATAGTCAAGATAGTTTCATATGTTATTCTGAAACTTTACGCTACCGTATTCCTAGCCTTCTGCCTAATTCCATTCTCTCTGTTGAGCTTCGACAAGTGGTGGCCGGTGTACAAGTCCCTCTACTTCTCCGGGTTCATCTTGTTCTTCCCGTGGCCCATTCTTTACAAGCCAATTGCTCGTGCTTTGTTTAAGCCCACTAAACCTGTCACTGCGACTCATTGAACTGAACTTTATTTTTGAGGATGTGCAGTTTTTTTTCCTTTTGACCTATTGGACCAAGCCATATAACATGCCAAAGTGGTCAAATTGAAATTTGAGACTTTTTATTTGGAAATATACTTCAAAATCCTACGACATGGGATTTTTGAAGTACTTTGGCTTTTAAATTAGTATTTATGTTATAAATTATAATGGTCTCTTTTTACTGTGACAGTTTCTTGCTTTTTAGTTGAACTATGGAATTTGAGATAGTGGTATCTGTCACTATTTTTAAGATATTAATGATCAAATTGTTTGTCATGCTATCAATTCAATGTTATTTGACATATGTTTTACATGAAGAATATTTCTTTATCAATTTATTGAAAACAATAATAGAACGTAGGATGTAAACTGAGAGTCATGCGTTTGATTAGAAGGTTCCAATGTACACATCTAGCTGCCTTGTAGTATACTTAAGCATAATGAATGAAGATTTGACCTTTGCTCTATCATACCATCCCACTCCGGGAGTTTCTATTACAACACACAATATTTCCACACACATCATAATTGAGAATGAATGCATAATATTGTGTTGTGAATGCGTAACTAGTGATGCTAACTATTAGGATTCTGGACATCAAAACTCAAGTTGTACGGTTAGTTGCAATCGGCGGTTATCTGTACATACCATTATTTAAATTGTTTCAAAGTCATAAACTTCTAAATTATAATATTCTCGTGAAGAGTGTAATATTTCTTTTTACAGGTCCATTTTAATATCCTTGATGAATGGTTCAATAATGCATTTAAAATATTGTCTGTTGAGAAACAAAATATTATTTGAATGAACCAAAATATTACAAAGTTCTTATTCATAATATTGCAAAACTTAGGCACTGTAATATTATTTACTATCGATTAATATTACAAAAGTTCTTTAATTAGGAATCGTAATCGTTCAACAATAACAGAATACAAATGGTCACATCACTAGTTATAGTATACTCTGAACTTGAAGACTGGCCTGACATTAATCAGAAATCATCGCAATATGCGAGTTTAAGGACAGAAAAGTGGCATGTCCCCACGCCCATGTCTTTCTCTGTCGCATGTATGTTTTAACGCATCTGTCTCTTTCGCTTATGTTAATTTTAGTCATTAACTGCATGAGAACTCATCGTACCATATTCAGGCTGGTCTTTGGTTTGGCGGGTACTATACATATACATAACTAGATTTTATACTGTTAACTGAGGGAATGTAAGTATCGTTTGCTTACCAAATAAGATTTAAGAAGTAGACTTTAGAGGGACTGATAAGTGATAATTATTCTTATCTTACCAGAGAGACTATAATTGTCACTGCAGGGTTGGCTGGATTAGTAAACGAGCTGTAAGGATTATACCTTATCGTTTGACTGATAATAACAACAATGGCGACCTTTTAATGACTGTCGTTGGCTAGAAATAGTTGCAGCTTTGAACTCTTTGCTAGATAATATTATGGACAGTCTAAACATGTGTTGCGTTGATTACTACTTCATGATCTCAATTTATTGGCTTCTCCAACTTTTAAGACCAATTTTTTATTTCATTTCATTTTGCCAAAATATTGAATCAACCTGTAATATATTAAAAAATAAATTATTGATTTTTACTTAATTTTAAACAGTGAGCGTCTTTAGTACTAATTTTTATGCGAATGCCTTTTGCGATTTCTTCAATCTGTGTTTCATGCTGGATTATTTATTCCTGCTGTTGGTGGATGCGAAAATAACCTTGTTTTTATGTCTTTTGTTCTCACATTACTTTGGTTAAAACTAAATTTTTTAATGTTTTTCATTTGTATACCGCCACTTTAATTAGTTAATTAACCAAGTCCATTTTGGCAACTTTACAGGAGAAACCAAAAACTGTTTTTTGAATTTAAAATTTTTGAGATTCCCTTTAAAGTTACTGCCTGTACCTAAAGAGTCAATTTATATCTAAAAAAAATTGTTTTGTTGTAAGATAAAAAGTTATAAGTAGGACAATTTATATTATAACTATCTTTTTTATTTAAAGTATGAAAAATTCTAAGATTCAATCGAAGATCTAAGTTAAGATGTGCTAAACTAATTTCTTATGTACATATTAACTAAAATTTATTTATTTTACAAGATACATTCTTTTGAAAATTTTTAATAATCATACAGATTTGATGTTTTCATAGTAATGTGTAGGTATTTAAAAAATGCTAAATGATTGCATTCAAATACCGATTAATGAAAAATGGACTTATGTTAATTTCTAATTAAGGTACTGATATATTGGTACAGTAACACCTATAGTCTGTCAATTAAGAGTAGAAAATTTAAAAAATGGAACCACAAAATTTGTAAGATGGCAACACCAATTTAAATGTCAAATTTTCTTTTAAATTGCAATGACACTGAAAATATAGAAAACTGTAAATCATATTTTAAAAAACATTTTTTTATTCTTCAAGGAAAAAAATTAAAATCGAAGAAGCACTCTTGTTGAATTACCTACTTAATGACATAAATTTGATTAAACGGTGTTTTATAAAGTGATTTGCTTTCATTTAATTGAACAGTAGATAGAAGGGAAGAATCACCAGTGAGTTTAGTTACACTACTTTTAGATCTGAAGGAGTTAAATATATATTCAGATCTAAAATTAGAGATATGATCAATAGCCCGGACAATGCTAGGTACCTAAGCTAGTATTAAATAAATGCGAGCAATTTCTAAACTGTGCTTCATGTTTTATTATAATATCGTTATTCTTCATTATTTTAACACAAAATTGCAAAGGTATAATATACCTATATGCAATTCTAATTTTGAGATCAGTGCAGATCAGAATCATATTGCAATGAAAATTTTTTTTTCACTTTTATGCCTTTTTAATTTTTTACAAAAATGTAGTTTTCCACCATGAGTTATATTTTTAGTAATTGCCATTTGAACAATTGTGGTGCCCTCCTATGTTTTCTATTCTTATTTGACAAACTGTATATTCACATTAAAGTTGATTAATTCAAATTAATTTAGCACTGTGCAGTTTACAAGGATCTAAACCGATAAATTAAAGTACACACTCTTAACTTTCCGTCCTCGTTGAAAATGTTCAACCGTGCAACACGCAACTTTTTACCAAATTATAGATAAACCAATGTTATATAATATAGGCATCTCTTATCCAATGATATTCTAAAGTATTTGACCCCCATATTCATATTTAATTGTAATAATAGATTATTCTAAGGGGCCATCCATAAATTACGTCACATGAATTTCATGACTTTTTGACCCCCCCACCCCCCTGTCACATTTGTGAGACCCCCTCTCCCCTAGAATTTCATGATTTTTTGACTCCCTCATACCCCTTGTCACACTTCTCTACTCCCCCCCCCCCCCCTTTTAAGGTGTGACGTAATTTATGGATGGCCCCTAATAGGCGTAAATCAATATTGCTAAGTAAACATCTCTAAGTATCAACATTAAAATAATTGCTTATAGGTGAAAAATTTGGATTTGTGTGATTAAATTATTTGGTTTAAAAATCGATTAGGGAATCATCTTTTTGAGATCAAACTAATTTTCTAATTTTTATTCAGTTTGTAAAATAATAATTCAGGTACATAGTTTTGTTAGCTTTTGACTTAACCATCTGCCATTTCTTTTTTCGCAGATATTTGTTGTAATTTTTTATAAATATATATTTTTTATTTTATTTCTTTTGCATATTTAAGATAGAATCTTTTAGTTGTAATCATCTGATTACCTACTTTATATAATAAGCTAGTGATAAAATTTTCCTAACATATTCATAGTGTTCAATAGCTGTTCCAAACTTATGAAACGAAATGCGATACTAAACCATTCAAAGCCTATTTAGTATTAAGTAATTAGAAGTGGGTAGTCTCTTAAGTCATACATTGTTACATCCCAATAAAATCTCTATAGTGAAGTAATATCAGATGACCTCTTTACAAATCAATTTATTTAAATCAGGCATTCATAAGTGAAAGAAATTCATGGAGCCAATATGAGCCTTCCTAATTGAGTACATTTACTTATCATCTGTTTTTTTCTCAGCACGTACATTGTACATACTATTTATAAATAAAGATAAATAGGCAAAAAATGCATTTAACTCCTAGGCCAATTTGTTCGCTTTTGGGAACAACTGACTTAGGTCTCATAGAAATCGTTGTATCTCCCTAACTGTTATGGTGAGAAATATAATCTAAACAGTGTTAGAAAAAGAAAGGACCACGCTTTATATTCGAATAAAAAAGTCAACCACAGAAAAATTAATGTGCACCTCTACGAAACAAAATTTCCGACAGAATTTGAGAAAAATTTGTGAAACTTTGTGAATTTTTTTTAATAATTTTTTTATTAAATGACAAAAAAAGTTAGGTGGAGATAACAGTTATTATTATTAGATTTGTTCAATAAAAGTATGTGTATTTTTTTTTTCATTATCGGTAATTTTAATTAGAAAAAAATACGAGTGTGCTTTAGACCACTCGCCTGAAGAAAAACTTCACTGCTCTCTCTTGCTCCTACAGTGTGATACAGACAATCAGGCCTGCACTGTGTCTTAGATATACGAAACGTAACTGGCTGTGAGAGAAAGAAAATGTGTGCTCGCACCTCTCTCTTGCCCCTACAGTAATATACGAAATGTAACTCTCTCTCTTTCTATCTTCACTAATTTATATCTCCCTCTCAACTTCCGTTCGCCTCGCCCGATTACACTTTTTGTAACGCTCTCGTCACGCATTCACCAGCTTACTTCCCAAGTTAAGCGTGCGTAAAGAAGTTTTACTTCAAAAACATTAGGCGAGCCATTTTTAAAACTTTTTTATTTTTTGATTAAAAATTTTAATATTTAAAAAATTATACGCTTATTTTAATACTAAAATTTAAAGCATATTTCATCAACTTTCAAAAACAGTTTTTCGATTCAACATTTATTCGGATTTTATTGCAAAGCGGAAATTCTATGACCTGCCAGAATACGCCCGAGGCCTGAGGGGTTAAGTATTTTTTTTTGCTTTTGCATTTTAATGATAATAAAGTGGTTGTAATACATTAATTATGACATAATTAATGAAGAAATAAATACAATTTTAGATTTAGAGAATTTATCAATGATGTACCAGAAATTAGAGCACCTTAGTCAACACTTTGATTTACGTAGTTGGAAGTGAATTATAATTAGGTAATACTTATTTACATCTTAAACTTAATTTACGAACTTTCCTTTTTGAGATTTGTTACTTTACACCTTAGACATATTGATATCTGTAGACCACCCTATTCACATATAACAATCCGAAATACCTATCATAATTGATCAACAATAATAATGTTATTCTAAATCTAAATAAAACTTTGATCAAAACAAAATGGCATACTTTTAAATGCGAATTTAAATTGATCCGTTTGATATTCTCTAAATTATAATCATGATGCATCAAGCTTGTTCCTTTTCCAACCGTACCATAACAACATGAATATAGAAAATGTATTGTTTTTACTCGATGTAGAGCAATAAATCTTTCTTCCAGAGAATAGTTCTAATTTTAGAGAAAAACTTGATTACATGTCAATATTAGAAACTTTACAATTTTATTCATAATATATTAAGCATTTTTCTTTTGTATTAAATTAGATTGAAGTGAATCGATTGTTTTAATACTGTGTTTCCCAAACCCTCACATTTATTTGTCTCCCTCAAATGTTGTTTTGCGATCTTCACAATATTAAAAATGGTTTGCTAGCGAAAATACGAAAATTGCTGTATTGCGAATTTAATGTTTCAAAGACCCAATCATGTCTAATTACGTCTAAAAGGGATCAAAATGATAATCTAGTCTCCTTCAACGGAAGCATTCTCCCGAATAGGCCTTCCATTGATATGCTTGGTGTAACTCTAAGTGACCAGCTCAGGTACGGGGGCTCCATCGAGGCCAGAGTTAAGTTAGCCTCTCAGAAACTGGGTGTACTGTACAGGGCACGCAGATACTTTAATAGTACACAACTGCTAACCCTGTGCAAATCGCAAGTGCGCCCCAGGTTGACTTGGCAGCCACCTCTGGTCTGGAGCCCCAAAATACCTGAAAAAACCCTTGACTCTGTGCAGAAACGGGCGGTCTGTTTGATAGACCTCCTAACCTAACAAACAGATTGCAATCTTTAGAGCACAGGCGCCAGGTGGGAATGCTGTCCTTGTTCTACCGGTATTACAATGGAAGATGCTCCGAGGAACTAGCGTGATTGATCCCCTCGGCACCGGTGCGTAGTCGGAAAACACGCCAAACGCGCGCTGTACATTTGTTCACGGTTGACATTAGTCACATGAGAACGGGTCGTTTCTACGACTCGTTCTTGAGTTCAACAGCTCGGCTGTGGAACGATTTGCCGGCCTCTGTGTTTCCTCCCTCCTACAACATGGGTCTCTTCAAGACCCATGTTCACTCCTTCCTCTCCTCAAAAACACCCTCCACACAGCATCTTCAAAGATGACATAGGCCCTGAGGGAAATTATTTTCCTCAGAGCCTCCTGTGTGGAGTTAATGTAAAAAAAAATATATATCATTTACGTAATGAAATTGTACTTGTTATTTAAGTTTAATAAATATTATTTCAAATCATGGGTCCATGCTCAGACACAAAGAACTTATAAATTTTTTAAATACACAAATGGTAACACTGCATCCTTTAGGCTAATTTGTTTAGTTTTGCAAACAAACAGCTATTACCAGTAGAGTCAATTTGTTCACTTTTTTACACCTGTATGAAACCGAAGGTTCCGGCTGCAATTTGATAAAATTATGAAACATTGCGATTTTTTTATTAATTATTTTTGTATGAAATGAAAAAAGTAAGGTGATAATAATGTTTATAATGCTTCATTTGTCTAATAAAATGTGTATTTTTTTTTCATTACCATATCGTTCAGTGTTTCGGAAAGAAGACGTAAGGAGAGCCATTTTTAAAACTTTTTATATTTGCATTCAAAATTTTAATATTTCAAAAATTATAAGTTTATTTCTAATAATAAAATTTGAAGGTGTATTTTATCACCTTTCAAAACAGTTTTTATTTTTTAGATAAGATCAGAAATATTCCATTTAGACTCCAACATTTTGACAGCATTTTTATGAAATACTAGGCATGCATTGCAATGCCAATGAAAGATATAAACTGATTCTCCCTGCATGTTCTTTCCCATGCATCCCCGTTCACCTCCCTGGTCCCCTTCTCTCCCGCGTTCCCCTTCCACCTTCCCTGCCTTACCCATCCCCCAAACCCCACCTCTCCCGTACTCCTCTTCCTGCCTTTCCTCGCTGCCGCTGAAATACAAACATTTTCATTTATACAGATTTCATAACGCCAGAGCTCACCGTTATATAAAGCCTATAACCTTCACGGGCGTGTGCACAACATATCACCAAAGTTTCATCGCAATCGGATGAACGGTATGGCAGCGTATAAAATACTAAGAATCAAATATTGATTTTTATATATCCGATAACGGTCATTATGCTGAATGGTATCGGGAATCAGTTTCCACATTGTTTGGAAGTTCGTGTGAAAGCAAAAGCAACTACTTCAACTAACTTGAAGTGATGTAATATATCTATTTCAAAGTCAAAAAATAAAGTTCTTCTACTGATATCATTTTAAGCGGCTAGGATTAAAAGATTATTTTGGGTTAAGTGAATCAGTTTGCTTCAGTCAGGTACTGATTGCAAGGTATCACATAATTTAATGCAGATTACCCTCTGGGTTACTTTCAGGATTGCTTCAAAATGCATTGTGCATGTTATGCGAATGTTATAATATACATTTTAATTTCATTTCATTACCGGCAACCTGGGCGTTTATTTTATTGTGATCTTTATGTACGTGGTTTTCTTTACCGTCTCACTAGACAAAGTCTAAAGAGGGGGGTAATTAACAACATGTATTATATTAAAACACACATATTTAATTTTTTTATTTAATATAATTGCATCCAAAAATTACATATATCTACAAAAAACTACTACTATCATATGAATAAAAATTCACATATAAATAGAAAAGTTGTAAATTTAGTAGAAATAATAATCTTATTTAGGTTATTATGTGAGAGATGGTTATGAATATAATTTATTAAATTCTAACTTTGCATTAGAACAAAGCGGTGAATATATTAAGTATTATTGATTGACAGCTCCCATTGATGCCCCTATTTTCTAAGAAATTAATTATGTACGATAAAGATATTTATGTTAGCATAGAAACAATATATTATAAGAAACATTCTATGGACATGGCCAGCAGAAAAATCGACAAAGCAACTTGAATGAAAGACGCACTTAAGTAAACCAAATAATGTTTGAGATGGGATTGTGTTTCGGTTGGTAGAAGAGCAAGGGTGAGAAGACATATGCTGCTGAAGTCGGTTTGTTATCAGCAGGAATATTATTTTTATTCCATTCTCTCAGTCTTTTCATGTGGGGAATATCATTTTGCATCAAGATTAAAAAAAACTTTCCAAAATTCTGTTAATTTTATTCAATCAATTCATGAATTAGGGTCAGAGTTGGAAGGTTAATATCCTTGTACATATTTTGACAACGGTTAGTGATATCATAAGATTATGTACATTAAATTTTTTTCCTATCAACTGTGTAAATTATTTCTGAATAATTATTGTCTACTTTTATATTTTGACACATGATTATCATAATATTTTTGAATTATTGTATGTTTTTATAATTTTAAAATAAAAAACGGGTGCTCCCACATGTAAATAAATGAGTAGGTGGATACATATGTTAACTAGGTTTTGAAATCAATTGACAAAAAAATAAATTAAAACTTTTGAAAACAGATATGAGCACGGATGTACGGTTCAAGGAGTCATGTGTGTCCGGGTCTTGGCGGCGAACGCGTTTTTCCAACATGGCAGGCTGGATCAGGAGAATTGTTGAGCAAGACCTTTTGATCTCTCCAGCAGAGCTCTCTAGGAACATCGCCTTGCACTGCAGTGGGAGGGATGGATTTGTTCGACCACCCCTCCTGGACTGACCTAATACCCCACTGCTAAAAGACACTACCACGGCATCCCCAAAGATGACATAGGCCCTGAGGGAACTTATTTTCTTCAGGGCCTCCTGTGCGGAGCTAATTTAAACAAAAACTAGCCTAAAAACCATGTTTTTCATCACAACTTTAGTGGTCGAGTCTCACCCGGGCATCCTGTGTCCAATTCCTCGGCTGGCTAAGTCCTCCATCACAACACAAGCAACATTTTCGACTTTCCTTGATGGTAGTAGGTGATTTTCAAATATTGTTGGGTTATCCGTAACCCGGGAATGTTTGTCTTTCTTTGTAAATTTAAAATCATCATTTTTCAAGTCTCTTTTTTGTGTCACTGAGCACGGCTAAGCATTTTCATTCAACATTCAATTCTGAATAATGATCTTCACCAGGGCGATGCTGAGTATCTAAATGTCCTGCACATATATTATGTATTTATACTACATTCACAATACTAACCCATACAAATCAAACTTTATTTATTCAAAGAGACATCTGGAGTCAAGAACCTGCATCACTCAGCCATGTGGGTTGTCCATCCTGAATATTTTGCATTCCAGCAAGCAAGTGAAAAGAGTCACAATGGGCAGCGCTCTGTTGCCAGTACTAAGTTTTTTAAAGTTGCACTCAACACAGCTTCTGCTAAGCCCAAAGAATTAGAAGCCACTAGGCCTTGTATAGCAGAGCACCATTGAACAGATTTCACAGCAAATTGAAGTTTATAACGGAGTAGAAAACATATAATAAAATCCTGCCTTTTCCAGACATAGAGCTGGTGTGAAAATAATAGGGTAGTTTCGGCTACACGTGACTACAAAACTAATTCACAAGATTAAAGATGCACGAGAATCGTTCAAAATTTTTCCTTACTTTTGGTGAAATTGATCTAACATTTTAAAATATTGAAATTTTTTCTTGAGCGAATGATCAATTTATAGGCCTGACAGAAACGTAAGAGTCGAAACTTATTATGTAAATTGGAGATATACGTTTTCTTTGAAATCAGTAAAAATCAAGCTCATAATTATTATTATCTCTTCATTACCTACTACAGAATATTGTTCTATGTCCAAAGATCATCTCAATGTTTATCAATGATGAGCATCGATAAAAGTTTGATCTCGTCCTTAGCAGGTTTTAACGATTGTGTCATTGAAGCTTTTTCTCATATGTATTGTGAATTTTAGTCGGTATGTGTTTTCTTTTAATTAATTTAATTTGCCTCCTCCATCGATATAATTAAAAAAAATGAATATCTAACTAATGACAAATTACAGAAGAGTGATTTAAAGATTTTGCTCCTCCAAACATCACCTTAGAAATTATTAAGTACCTATTAGAGTAAAAAATTATATTTTTGATTTCATAAATTGATCAGATTTGTCATAATAAAAAATGCCTTTGATCTTAAAGTACCCAATGATAGATACAAAATAATGACTGCAATTGGAACGCCGGGGGGCATGCCATATTATTTTGTTGCCAATCAAATATGATTTTTATGGTATCCTAGAAGCATTTTTTAAGGTACAAAATCCTAAAAAATAAAGCGTGTTTTTACCTTGCCGACAGGTAAGAGCTTAAACCTTCTGCAATTGACAATCAACGAAAGCTCTGACTGAAAACAAAATAGTGTACTTTTCTAAATTATTGAAAAAAAGGATAGGATATGCAAAAAACAAAAACTTTAATTTAGTCACCTGATATCATTTACAAATACATACAATTTTAGCAGATACGTAGAACTTCATTTGGAACTCAATTATATAAAAAAAAAAAAAAAAAATTTATTTGTATTCAGTTTTGCCATATGACGACGATATTACATAATGGTGCTGTATTTTAAATGAATTGCACTGCTGGCAATTTCAGTTATGGGCCACCCCTACATATTATTTATATGTATTTCATTGTACAAGTTGTAATCCAAAAATCAAACATATTTTTTGTAAACTTGTTATAAAAATTTTCCACTCAAAGACTATTTTCATTGAATCTTTCAGGGGAAATGGGGAACATTTTGAATGAAAAGAATTATGCCACTGAGAAATGGTTTATTAAAAAAAGTTGACTAATGTTTGTTCAAAATACTTCTGTTGCATTCCGAGTTGTAGAATGTTTTCCTTGGCTAAAATTGCTTAGCTTTTTGTGGTATTATTCAATCTACATTCTCAACTTTACATTTTTTTCCTTTGTTAGTCTTGGTAAGTTTGCATTCGCATTCATAACAGTTTGGCATAATCCACGAGTAGAGTTCATGCCACTTTGATAATGGACAATGCGTTCCGCATTGTGGAATATCCAACACTTCACCTTGATATGTCATCCGTACAACAGACTTATCCTGCGTGTGTATATCTGAAATAAAAAAATTTTGCATGTTTTTTTGTGAGCACTTAACACCAGAGTTCCACTGGCCACTAGTCAATATTGTAGAAAGAACCAGAGGGGTATGAAAGGGGCATTGAGAAGAAATCTCCCAGTCACAGTCACACTTTTTGTAGGAACCTGTACATTGGATAGAGAAATTTGTCTGCAATCATATAGAGAAATAGTCACAATCTTACCGCTATATTAAGGCAGTATTCTAATGTTTAAATATTCAAAAATAACTACTTAAAAGGATTTTTTGAAATTCGCATTATTCTAAAATTTATAACCATTTTAATGTCGCCGTTTAGACGGAATCTAAATAGAGCAAAACTTTAAATGCGTGTTTCTCGAAACCACTTTTTTCGAGCTGATTGACACGATAGCTCAATTTCGTGTGAAATTTGGTGTGAACTTTCTCTACACATTACTCTATCGCCCCTACCAGAATTATTATAAAATTTCAATTTTTACTATTTTTTAAAAATTCGGAAAAGTCAAAAAAAGGGATTAAAATATGTCTTTTTATTTCGACAGCCGCCATTTTGCGAAAAAAATTAATTTTACTTTTCCGAGGTACAGGCCATAGCAGCATTTGTCTGGATTAAGAATTAATTTGTTTTTTTTTTCTTTTAATTAGTAGGAGGGTTGCAATCGTGTCAACCAGGGCGCGCCATTTTTTTGAGACCCCCCACTTCAACACCCTGTAACTTTTTGAATTTTTATCATTTGATTTTTTTTTAATGTATTCTTTAATGTTTAATAAATATTTGGTAAAGTGGCTGGTAAAAATGGTTTTTTATTGCACCTGTAAAAACACCTACAATTCATGCTTCTAGACCAGGATACAAAAGGATATAGATAAATTTACCGGGTAACAGCTCGATCAGCAGGTGAGCAGCGTATGGAGGCAAGTGCAACTTAAATAGTCCAAATCCATTCAGCACATTGGCTAGAGTTGAGTCGTGTGCACTGTACATTATAACCTTGTGCAGGGGATGACCTGATTCAGCAAACTTCATTGTCTGGTCTATCTCCTTTATAAGAGGGCCTGCCTTAAGGCGGGCCAGCGATGGTGTGTAAGTCTCTGTTAAAAAACTGAAAGTAAAATTAAAAACAAATCTAAAAGCTTCGATACATTATAATAAAAATGTAAGGTTGATCTCTTTAATGTAAAAAAAATCAGAGTGTGCAATTCACACGCGGTAGAAGTAGAAGCAGAAAACTAAAGTAGAGAAGAGTGGGAAGACTACGAAGCACCGCACAAAGAGGAGACCGATTATACTATTTCGTTCTCTTATAGGCTAAATCCTATAGATCTCTTTTTAGTGTCGCAATATTTCATTTCATCAAGTTTCAAATCACGACGGTGCCAAAGAAGTTTTCACTTCAAAAATAGTCTTTTTCTAGTAGAGTTCGGAACGGAACGTCCCCGCGCCACTTCAGGCCGCTGCGCAAGTCTCACGTTGAACTGCGTGTAAACCGTTATCTTACTTTCGGTCTTACTTTTCTGCGCGGCGGCCTGAAGTGACGCGGGGCACATCCCTCTCCGAACTGTACGTGCGGGGGGTACTAATGTCAGTAGTTAATTTAAAAAGCTGAATATAATTCATGATCTTGCTAACAAATATTATTTATGCTCATGGCCAAAAATTGCTGCCATGTCTAATTTCATTAAATATTGCCAGATAAACAACTTCTCACAATAAACAGTCTGTGAAATAATGGTATGTAATAAGAACATAACTTAAACTCACATTTGCAAGCTTAGCAGTATAACGTTTAATGCTAACAATGATAAGTAGCTATTTTGAAAAAAATATGAAACAAAGTCTTATAAAATTACACAGATATAAAATTATGTTCACTTAATTTGTTACTAACAATCCTAGCCAGAAAAAATATTTAAAAAAAAGTAATATATACCTTTTCTTGGCAATTTCTTCCAATGTATCAGGATATATATCTTTGGTCCAATCGGGTATAGTTAAATTTTTCATGCTTTCTATTTTCAGTGTGTCATATAAATAATTAACTTGCTCTATGGATGATATGTTTTTTCCAGTGGACAGCGTCAAATACCTGAAAAAAATTGAGAAGCATTAATTTTGTAAGAATTTGGAATTTTTTTTATTTAAGGGTAATATTAAAATTATTCATATACAGGTAACCCCCGTTCATCGCGACCCCGGTGAGTGCAGATTCGTTATAATGCGGTATTTTAACCGTTTGAGTGCCAAAAAATGCATACAGTTTCTTGTAAAATGCCAAAAAAACATCATTTTTTATGAAACTATATATTTTTTTAAAACCCCATAAATTCTTTAAAAAAAATAATAAATGAATCTGAAATGTAAACGGTTTACTACGATCTTACAACTATTAAGATAATATTAGAATAATATTTACCATCGCCGCAGCACCACACCCGACGTACGCGCGAATCAGAGCACGACTGACGCAATCGACGGAAATCGACGATCGGCAATCTTCGTTAAAACACGAATCGACGAAAGTCGACGATCGGCAATCAAACGGTTAAACAACACTTGTCCGGCTTCGACATATTCCAGGAATCCATATTTTTATCCCTTTTGTACGATTTAAAATGTCAAACAGACAACGTGGAAAATCGTTAAGAAAATTTGCAATGTAGTGACTTTAGAAAAGAAACTACAAATAATCGAAGCGACAGAAAATGGGGTAAATTTTCAGTTGTAGGTAGGGATTTCAAATTGCCTGAGTCTACAGTGCGATCAATTGTGCAGCAAAAAGACAAAATTTAAAAAGGCTGGCAAAAGTGTTACTCCGATTATTTCTGGTTCGTCAAAAGTTTCGCGAACCAGAAATTGACGACAGAAATGGAAAATTTATTAAGTAAATGAATAGAGGACCTAAATCAACATCAAATGCCTGTGAGCACCCAAATAATTATGAATAAATCACTAAGGACGGGTTGTTTCAAAAAATTTGATGAATTCATCAAATATTTGAAGTTAATTTTCACGTTCTGTGTTAGTTCTATTCAAGTTCTGTGATTATTTCAGTTTAATGCAGCAACTGGCCTATAATGATATAATAACAGAACTTGAATAGAACCTACACAGAACATGAAAATTAACTTAAAATATTTGATGAGTTCATCAAATTTTTTGAAACAACCCGTCCTAAGTCTCTGGGAACATTTAAAATAGCGCCACCTCACTTTTAGGGACGAAGGAGCTAAGATCAATGGTTCTTGGTATCCAATAATTGATGGCTACACCAAAGTTAAACGCAAAAAATTATTTTGATTTACACTAATATGTATTATAATAATAATTTTTTTAAAACAGCTCGTAGAGGAGTGGAGCCGGCAACACTTCACCACTATCAATTACACATCTTCCCTGATGATGGACACTTTAACGCTGTCCGAAACGTTGGCTAAAAAAGGAGGTAGCGCAACATGGCATAATACACTTAAAAAGAAAATACAAGGATCTTCTTTTATTCAAGTTAATCAAGATTCCTGGATGACAAAGCTTTGAGAAAGGTGCAGTTGTAGGTAGTATGATCATTGCTTAGATGTTGAGAGTGACTGCCTTTTGAAAATCCAAAGTTTGGATTTTTTAGCTAAAGAATTCAAACTTTGCTAGGAGAAGCATGAAGAAAAGTAGAGTAAGACTTACTTGTATAACTCCGCATATTCCAAATTCATACTTGTGTAAATAGGACCTTTTAAGAGTTGATCATATTCATAATCATATTTATCACATTGAAACTTCATGGCCAAGACTTGGTCTGACAGCACTGGAATGGAATGGATCGGAATTGGTTTCCAAGCTATTCCGGGTAGCCACTCCTTGTTTGGTTTGACTGGATACATTCCTGTAAAATAAATATATTATGTAATCAGAAATTAGTGAGATATTTTGAGGGGTGATCGGACAACTCAGAATCGTGCAATTTTAAAATACTTTCTTTTAAAAATCATGAAGTCATGAAAAAAAAATTGTGTGCAGTTCACATGCGGTAGAAGTGAAACCTTCAGAAAACTAAAGTAGACAGACACAGTAGGGGAGGCTACAAAGCACGCACAAAGAGGAGACCGATAGGCTACGAAGCACCGCACAAAGAGGAGACCGATTTCTCATTCTTTTGCAGACTAATAGCCGTTTTTACACCATCTCTTTTTTTCAACCTGATTCCCGTAAAGAGACCAAAGACAAAATTTTTCACTTTACACCATCGCTATTTTCATATCTACGATTTCAGTTGGCATCACTGCAAATAACGTGGTTCGTGGGTGGTTTGCAGTGATGCCAATTGAAATCGTAGATGTAAAAATAGAGATGAAATTAGCGATTGTGTAAAGCGAAAAATTTTGTCTTCGGTCTCCATACGGAAATCGGGCTGAAAAATGAGACAGTGTAAAATAGCTATTAATCCTGTAGATGAATGTGTTTGTCTCTTTTTAGTGTCACTTTTTCATTTTATCGAGTTTCAAATCACAATGGTGCTAAAGAAGTTTTCACTTCAAAGAGATTAAGCGCCTTCGTACATGGAGCTATTTACAAGCTATTCCAGCCTGATGCGTGTAGCACGCGCACCGCTCGTGGGTACCCGCCATACAATTTTGCTGTGTTCGTACACGGCGCTACGCGACGGATGTCGGGTTGAAGTCGGTAGCGCGCTACCAACGGTGCTGGTAGCGCGCTATGCGTTGCAGCATTCGTGTCTACTACTTTCGTTTGACTTTTGACAGAAATGGCGTCTGAACAAGAAAGTAATGTTAGATTTGTTCTGGGTAGCTATTCTCCAAGCCCTCGTCGCTCGCAATCGCCGTCGAAAGTACGTACATTGGTCGACTTGGTTATTCTTGAACCTGGTCGACCGGAACATTCTTAGACGCCAAACGCCAACAGTCATTCGACATAACGAATGGGGTAGACCAGTCGTAGCTGGCGCATAGCGAGTAACGATTGATCGTTGCTCGGGAATAGATACCCTGGAAGTGGAAAAAAATGCGTGTTTAGATAATTTTACATTACCAGAATACGCAAGAAAGGATTCAGTGGAGAAGGCATAGATTAATGTTGGAGAAAGTCATTTGACATCGTGTTAATTCCACGGCTGCACGTGAAAAATGATCAAGTTCAGTATAATTCGGGTAGCGCCGTGTACGGAAACCAGGTTTGAAAAGTAGTGTATCTGCAGGGTACTTGTGGTTGTGTCACAATCACGTAGTTTGTAAGTATCTCCATGAACGGAGGGCCTAACACTAATATTGTTTCAAAGTATGACATCGTTAGAAACATTTCCACTTCTACCGCGTGTGAACTGCACACAATCTTTTATTTTTGAAAACTTCTTAAGCATCGTTGTGATGTGAAACTCGATGAAACGAAATAAAGCGACACTAAAAAGAGGCAAACACCATAGGATTAATATAACATCTATAGGATTTAACCTGCAAGAGAATGAGATAGATTGCTCGCCTCACATTTAAGCCTCGTAAATATGTATTTTTATCAAATATGCTTACTGACTACAAAGATTGTATTGTAATATAACTTGCAGAAAAAACATAAATTAGCAAAATATAACTAGGTGATATTGAAACATGTGTGCAGCGTTAACCCAAATACAGTTTGTTGTTTACTCTGAAGCAAAAGCAAAAATAATGTTAAATCAATGCTGATTTGATAAAAAAATGTTTGTATTTCGTTTTCTAATGATTAGGTTCGAAAAAGAGTAGTATGTACTATCATAAAAATGATCCCAGTGAGACCGTTAATAGGTCAGAAGGAACAAGTCATTTGGAGGCCTCCAAAAATGTGTGTTTTGAGAATTACTTTTTACTGTATCTTTTTTGAAGATTATTTTTGTAATGTAATTACAAAAAGTGATCAGTTTAAGATTGTAAAAAGACCCCAACCGCTCGTGAGATTAGGAAAGGAAGGAGATGATGTTCTGAAGGAACTAGTGTCATTGATCCCTTCGGCACCGGGGCACATCTGTTGGTACCATAATCATGGGATACAATTAAAAAAACAGAAAAGTTTTACTAATTGCTTTTGTTCTGCTCAATGCAATTATCCTTGTATTAGAAATTTGAACCTTAGATCTTTGACCATTGTCAATTAGTGTCAAACAAAAATTATTTGCATTTAGATGAAATAATCATCAAGTGGGGAAAGCTCTTGTGACCTTTCTCTGTGAACTTTGATAAGAAATGTTATCATTGCAGCGATACATCCATACATTTTGGCCAGTGACTTGTTGGTCAACAAAGAATGCGCATAAGGTCAATCACAATAAGCAAATAATTAAGCAAGGACTTTGAATTTTTCTGGCAGCAAACAGTTGTTTCGCAGAATTTGAAATTTCAAAGTTAATATTGAAGTTCTGTTATTATCCAGTGATTTCAGAGAATTTGATTAATAACAGAACTTGAATATTAACCTTTAGGACAATATGCCGCACCGTGTATGTCTGAAAGCAAAAAGGAATATGGACGTACACCATGCGCCAGTGTTTGTAGAAATCCTCTTATTAATACTACTATTAAAAAAAATTTATTAATTCCAAAATTTTGATATTGCATAGGTATTTTTGAACAAAGCAAATTTTTTTATAATACATACTATAAATACAATTTTAGAAATTTTCTGGTAAAAACATGAACCCTTTTTTTCTGTCAAAAACTTCCTCTCCAGGAGGTAAAGTTAGAATTTTAATGTATAAGGTTTTCTCCTGCAATGGAATATCATGTCATTTACAAATGTATCATATTAATTAGAGTATGGTGAGGAAAGAATTTTTGGAAAATACCGAATTGTAGTAATGAAGATATAAGCCGCAGAAATGTTGAAAATCTTTCCGGCTGGCCAATAAGCGAATAACACCAAGGGTCATAAAATGACTAGTGGCAGTATGCGTTTCTGTTATTCGCATCGTGACTCGTGACGTAATGGGTATACATTTTTCTTAATTTCGCTTAGAAAGCTCATAACATGGTAAAATATAATTTTCATCAAAACAAAAAATTAGGAGACAATCTCATTGTTCATTTCTGCAAAACAAACTTTCTTATCTAAGGTGACCTTTGACAACAAGTGGTACCTATCTGTTAAATTATGGGACAAGTCAATACTCTCTATTTCTTCTCTTTACGAGATATATAATAATATATATAGGGTATAAAAGGCGTGGTTCTACAAATGTTTGTTTTCTGATAAGTTAAGAAGGTTTATGATCTTTATTCTGATAAAAATATTAGTAACCCCTTAGACTAATTTGTTCGCTTTTTGGAATAACTCATACAGGTCTCATAGAAATCGTTGCCTCCCTTACTATCATCGCTAGAAATATGATCTAAGTGGTGTTAGAAAAAGAAAATACCACGCTTTGTACTCAAATCTAAAAGTTAACCACAAAATAATTAAAATGTACACTTTTATGAAAACAAAGTTTCGGACCGCAATTTGAAAAAAAAATTGTGAAACTTTGGGAATTTTTTATTAACACATTGTGATCGGGCAGTTTTCGGCCGCGTATCGTGCTGGTAACGGGTGATTTTTCGCGTAATTTCGCGCTAACGTAGACCTCTAGAAAAATTGCGATAACTTCAAAAATATTTGTTTGATTTCAATAATTCTTTTTGCAAATTATTTATTTTAATTCATTTTATTTTATTATATTTAGAAATGTATTCTTTATCGTTAAACTAGTGCAGAATTTCACATAAAGCAGGAAAGTTATGAAAAAAATAATATTTACACTACCTCGGTACCTACCGTACACCCCATCTATTGTTCTCAAAAGGTTTTTACCTGCATGGCTACAACCCTACAGAGGCTATATAGCGAAAACTCAAGTATATTGGAACCCGCATTTTAACGTGACCCGCGCTCCACTAACAATCTATCAAAAACGTATAAATACGTGTTCCGCTCTCTAGCATTAATTTGCTAAACACGTATTAATACGTGATCAGATTACAATGTGTTAAATAGTTTTACATGAAAGGACAAAAAAGTTTGTGTATAATAATGTTTATAATACATTTGCCTAAAAAAATGTGCGTTTTTTTTTTTTTCGTTATCTCCTTCAGAACCTGAAGAAAAAAAAAAAGTTTTTTTCCAGAATTTTTTGATTTTTGGAAAAATCAGATCCAACATTCATTTAGATTATAAGTGTTATCTTCTTCTTCAATGAAGTAAAATTTGTTTAAGAAAATATATGAAGAAGAATAAAAGATGTTAACATTAATATTTGAATGTTATTATTGCCTTCTAGTAAATAAATTCCATGCACTTGAACACATCTACTATTTCTGAGAAAATATTGCTAACTGCATACAATCTAAGAATAAGGTAAATATCTAAATGACTTACGGCCTTCGTTCCCAACTTTTCGATCGATCAATCTGAGTCTCCGATCAGCTAAGTTATTTAGTAATGCTTGATTCGCCTGTTGGTCGGAGAGTTGCATTGGGAAGAGCGTATTTGTACATTTGAGGAGTGTTGAGCCAAAATTTCGGCTCAACATCTGATCATAGGATTGGGAACAACGGCCTGATATTGTTGTTGCATAA
The DNA here is from genome assembly GCA_936435175.1 of Glyphotaelius pellucidus. NCBI lineage: Eukaryota > Metazoa > Arthropoda > Insecta > Trichoptera > Limnephilidae > Glyphotaelius > Glyphotaelius pellucidus. The sequence goes on along the minus strand of OW386542.1, from coordinate 25,515,203 downwards.
AGAATAAATTTTTATCGAGTAAATCTAGTTGGTAGGTAATTAGGCCGAGTAAATCAGGGCTGTCCATAATCCATTAACAGTTTTAAAAATATAAATTTAAAAAATGGATTGTCTGTAAAGTCAGTTTACGGACGATAATTTTACGTGGTAACGTCATATGATACGATGGAGTGGAAGAGAGATAGATGCGTCACAAGCCGAATTCTTGTTCCGCGCTCTCGCTTGCACCCTCGGCTCAGGCGGAACGTGACAACGAGTCATGCTTTTTCGTGAGTGCAGCCGGCGTTCATCGATTTATAAGACGTTATCACATCAAAAGGTGTGCAGTTGAAGTGAAATCTTCAGAAAACTAAAGTAGACAAGAGTGGGGAGACTACAAAGCACCGCACAAAGAAGAAACTGATTATTCTATCGCTTTCTCTCGCAGGCTAAATCCTGTAGATGTATGTGTTTGTCTCTTTTTTGTGTGATGTATGTGTTTGTCTCTTTTAAGTGTCGCTTTTTCGTTTCATCGAGTTTCAAATCACAACCTTCACTTAAAAAAAAATTACGAGTGTGCAATTCACACGTGCGGTAGAAGTGAAACCCTCAGAAAACTAAAGTAGACAAGAGTGGGGAGGCCACGAAGCACAGCACAAAGAGGAGACCAATTGTACTATCTCATTCTCTCGCAGGCTAAATCCTGTAGATGTATGTGCTTGTCTTTTTTTAGTGTCGATTTTTTCATTTCATCGAGTTTCAAATCACAACGGTGTTAAAGAAGTTTTCACTTAAAAAAAAAAGCTTTAAACTTTGGCTTTTCTTTCTTTTAACTCTTGATCACCCCAAATGAGGCTTGAACCGCCGACTAGTGGGCGATATTGCCCTCGTTGGGGATCACTGTATTAGTAAATGTTTGTAGCAGTTACCTTCAAGAAGTTAAATGATTAATTGTTATTTCCAATTTGAATGAGACTTGTTATCTTGCAACTATCAATAATACGCATTGATAAGGATAGGAATGGTTTCAATTAAATTTTGCAATCTAATAACATTCCAAATATTTACAATGACGTGACAGATTCCAGCTGACGGCCGGCGTAGCCCAGTGGTAAGGCTCTTGGCTCGCATTCCGAAGGTCGCGGGTTCGAATCCCGGCGTGGCAAATAAATTTTATTTTATTAATTTGTGTTATTTCACAATTTATTCATTTAAAATAATATATAGTATATTTGCGGCACGTTCCAGAGTGGAAGATACTCTCAGTATCGCCCTGGTGTAAGACCACCGTTCAGAATTGAAACGTTGCTTGAAATGGCTTTAGCCGTGTCTGGTGACCAGATCTGAATAGCCAGGTACTTCCCACCTTCCTCTTCCCCATCTCCTTCCCCTCCCCACTACCTTCAGCCTCACAACCTACCCCAATTGGGGATGCCATAGTCTCACTGGCTCCAGACGGGAGCAGTTGGGACTCTTGTGCGGTATTCATGTAAAAAAAAAAAAAAAAATTCCAGCTAATCTTTGACCAACATCAAACATTAAAACCAAAAATATATATTTGTGAGGAATGAAAACAAAACAAACCTACAAGAATTTTATTCCTGAACCCAGAAAACAATTTTAGGCACTATTTGCCAGACTTTGCTAGCTTGCGATGATTACTAGAACTGGAATCTATTTCACCCAATTGCCTAACTGCAGTTATCGCCTGGCCACGTTGATTGCACCTGTTAGTAAATAATGTTTGCTATTGCCGAATTGCAAAAATTCAACTCCATCCGATACAACTTTCCACAGAATTGATAGGTAACATGCGCTGTATGTCAAACAATCTTGGGGAAAATGATATACACATGCTTAGCAAAAGATAGGTAACCAAAAACGACCTTCATTCAATTATATGTTTATACATGTGGCGTGAATTGTTTAGAATACTTAGTTTCTTTCTTCTTAAACAAACTTTCAGACAAAAATATCAATATTTGATAGCAATCTGTTATAAATTATTGACCAACTTATTTAATTGTAGTGCTATTGTAGGAGATTAACACAAAGTTAGGTTGATCTCAATAAAATTATGCATCACTTTAATTACCAACATGCATTCTTTCAAAATGTGAATTTAATTTTATCGTTGGTTCAAGTAATTCGATAATACTTGTGATAACATTAAACACAAGGTAATATGTTTAACTGTTGGCTATCATGGAATTTTTCTTGGTGACACATGATTAAACAAAGCAGTGGCAGCTGCAGGATTTTTCTTTTAAAAGTATTATTAGATACTAATCATCTGAGAGTTTTTATGTTGAATAAATTAGAGGTTTTTTTTAATAAATGGTTATGGAGAAATGGCAAGACTTTCATTAATAATAACAATAGTGAACTGAAAATTGAACAGCAGATGGTATTAAAAATTAAAAAAGTGCGCACACAGACTGATGACATTTACATAATAATTCAAATCGGCGTGCATTAAGTGACAGCCGAAATTAACACTTCACAATGAGAACATCTTAATAAGAATAATTATTTAAATAATAGCTGTCAAATATTGATAAATTGTTTATTTAAGTGCTACATTATTTACACACCTGCTAGATTCGATAACGCTGACATGATAGTGCGATCAAAATCTGTCGTTCTTACGTACAGTTCATTGTGCCTAAAGTCATCAGACAGTAGATGCTGAAATCAAAGAAACATCATTATATTAGTATTAGCAGACAATCAGTGAGGTGCAGTGTGAATACATATTAAGCTCTAATAAGCAGTGTCATCTAGACACAATTCCAATATGTCTTATTAAAAAATTCTTTCCAAAGATTGCTCCATATTTATTGCCAAAAAATCATTTACAGATGCGGAGGTACCAATTGCCTTAACCTGTCATGCCGGAAGGCCGCCGGCAGCCACAATTTTTTTTTGCTTTTTTTTTTAAATGCGATTTTAACCCTTAGCGCCTCCGTTCATGGAGCTACTTACAAGCTATTCGAGCCCGATGCGCGTAGCACGCACACCGCTCGTGGGTACCCGCCATACAATTTTGCTGGTGTTCGTACACGGCGCTACGCGACGGATGTCAGGTTGAAGTCGGTAGCGCGCTAACGACGGTGCTGGTAGCGCGCTACGCGTTGCAGCATTCGGGTCTACTACTTTCATTTGACGTTTGACAGAAATGGCGTCTGAACATGAAAGAAATGTTAGATTTGTTCTGGAAGTGAAAAAAAATGCGTGTTTACATAACTTTACATTACCAGAATACGCAAGAAAGGATTTAGTGAAAAAGGCATAGATTAATGTTGGAAAAAAAGTCATTTGACATCGTTCGACATCGTGTTAACTCCACGGCTGCACGTGAAAAATGATCAAGTTCAGTATAATTCGGGTAGCGCCGTGTACGGAAACCAGCTTTAAAAAGTAGTACATCTGCAGGGTACTTGTGGTTGTGTCACAATCACGTAGTTTGTAAGTATCTCCATGAACGGAGGGCCTTATTTATAAAGAAACTGTATGAAGAACAAGGTCAGAATCGCTTGTGCCAAAATCATTCTTGACATAACCGATAGTTTCATCAAGCTAGCTACACTAGAATATTTTAAAATAAATTTTCTATGCTTTGGCAGGTCATTTTTTGCAACTGTCAAAGGCGAAAAATCGAAGTTTTACGTTTTCAAATGCGTATAAAGGTCTTTATTTATTTGCAAACTCCTTTGAATTTTGTTTTTTCATGTTGGGTTTGTATTCAGATTTGTGTAGAAATAATAAAATCAGTTTATGTTTGTGTGATTAAATTTTTTGACAATTATTTCCAAAATGGGAGATTTTTTAATCTTTTTTTTTCTATTCTGGAAAAACCTCTTATGATATTATCACATAATATACATAAATAATCTTATATGTAAAAATCAATTTTTCTTTGTTTGTTCGTATGTTGTGCGCCGCCATTCCATACATCTGATTGCGATGAAATTTTGGTGATTTGTTGTACGCTTGCCCGCGAAGGTTATAGGCTATACATAATGGTAAGCTCTGGCATTATGAAATTTGCAGAAATGAAAATAAGTGTATTTCATATATTTTAACAGCAGGGAGGGAAGGCATAAGAGAAAGGGTAATGAAGGAGGTGGGGTTGGTGGGAGGGATGACGACAGAGGGGAAGGCGTGGAAGGCAGAAGGGGAACACGGGGGGGAAGGGGACGCGATTTATTTAGCTAGTAAGATATATTATGTGGCAAACAGAAAACAATCTCAAAAAAAGCAATTCCTTTGTTTTTGTATGGACATTCGACCAGAAAGCAACAAGGTAAAATCCGAGCGGTTTTTCTAAATACGCCCGGCATTCAACAGGTTAAAAAAGACTCTGATTAAAAAATTATCCCATTCATCCAACTAGTGTTGAATACCTCAAATGTCTCAAACAAAAGCATAAAATGTCCTGCCACTCACCAAATGTATTTGTACCAACTCTTTTTCTTTGTATTACTACAAATGTATGACATGGTGTAGTGTATGCAATGTATTTGTATTGGAGCCTCGAGGTGTGAGGTGGATTGTGTAGTGGCACTACATTTCGTGTTTGCGACGTATTTGTATTGGAGCCATGAGGTGTGAGGTGGATCGTGTAATGGCACAACATTTCGTGTTTGCAATAAATTTGTATTGGAGCCTCGAGGTGTGAGATGGTTGGTGTTATGTTAGTGGCACTACATTTCATGTATGGGACGTCTTTGTATCAGAGCCATAAGGTGTGAGGTGGCGAGGTGTTTACGTATTGGCACATCATTACTACATTTTGTGTATGCGACATTTTTGTATTAGAGCTGTGAGGTGACGAGGTGTTTACGTATTGGCACATCATTACTACATTTCGTGTATGCAACATTTTGTATTAGAGCTGTGAGGTGGCGAGGTGTTTACGTATTGGCACATCATTACTACATTTTGTGTACGCGACATTTTTGTATTAGAGCTGTGAGGTGGTGAGGTGAGCCGTAGGTGCAGCATGGGGGCTTAAAATATACTGGACTTCTAACACCTCATACAAATTACCATTAGGACCACAGGCCACGGTAATAAACAATACAAATCCGCAGTGGCATAGCTATACCTATCACATGGTGGGTTGAGGGATGGTGTGGGGAGTTGAGGGTAAAAGGGGAGGGTTGGGGGGAACATTATTATTTTCAACTCAACTGCTCCCAAGGAAGGGGGTTGGGGGAGAGTTAAGATGAGGCGGAATTAGCGGGAGTGGCTTAGGGTCAGCGTTAGGGTTTGAGGGGTCAGGGTTTGGGGTTGGGGAGGGGGTAGGAAAGTTTTTTTTAAAATTATTTTTAAAAATATATTTTTTTATTTTTGAATACTGCACAAGAGTCCCAACTGCTCCCAAGGGAGGGGGGTTGAGGGAGAGTTGAGATGAGGAGGGGTGGAATGGTTGAGGTGGGATTCGAGGGAGGGGGTTGAAGGGGGGCGAGGGGGTAGGTCAGGTTTTTTTTTTATTGTGTGAGTATCGCACAAGAGTCCCAACTGCTCCCAACCGTCAGGAGCCAGTTAGTGCTCAACACTAATCATACAACAGTAAGAATGTTTATCAATGTTGACTTCGTCTCAGCTGAGTTGCAAGTGCATTTACATAATGTATTGTATCGCTAATAACGCCTAAATCATTTTGTCTGAACAAAACAATTCCCTAATATTTATAATAACACTATTGGCCATGAGAATCTTATATCCGTTTTTTAGTATTACAAACAAACACACACAAACAGTAAATACTAGTACCGACCTGGGCATAGGGGCGGCCAAATTTTTCCCTAAAATTTTCTGTCCACCCCCTCCCTCTCTCCCAAGATGCGGAGAAATATTACTTATCAAACATTAATATTACACATTAAATATCTCACCTCAATTGAGGTGGGGCAGCTCAACACTTTATTTCGGAATTGGAGTACCTCACACGAACTCATCCTGATATTGTGTCCTACCCAAAACTACATCCGACATAGCTGATATTTATCGACCAATATTTGGACTGTCTTATATCACCAAATTATTGGAAATAGTAATCGTGATTCAAATCAAGATCTATAAGCAACTTTCGAAGTAGCAATCGGCCTATAAGAGGATTCCATAATCTACACTATATACTGTTACTCTCGGACATGATTAATGCGGTAGAAGACGGTAAAATTGCTCTACTAAACTATACTAAACATGAGTGCTGCATTGTACACAGTGAATCATAAAATATTAATTTATAAACTAAAAAATAAATAAGAAAACTCTTTACTACAGTGGACAATCTATTATTTGGCTGAGATAGAGGCTTTCAGGGGGAAGGGTGTGCCACAGGGGTCTGTGCTGGGTCCGTTTCTGTTTATATTGTATATTAGTGATTTGGAACCATTAATTTCAAAACATGGACTAATTTGTCACAGTTACGCTGATTATTACTCTTCTTAAAATTTATGGAGGCTTCAAACAGGATGTGTAAAAATAGACCAAAGCTTAATAAGCATGAGTAAAGATGAATATCAGAGAACAACTTTGAAATAAAAAAAGAAAAAAAAGAAAACGTATTTCATATATCTTTTTAAAAGTGGCTGTCATCTGCGCATGCAGCTTGAGTCGCTTGTATGTAGCTCCATATACGAATGGACTTAAGCTTCAAACATTATTTTAGTACGCTATTGAAACATTATTAGAGAAATAAGGTTGATGGCAGAACTGTCAATAAGAACTAAGCATAGATTAACATAACAATCCATCAACAAGACTCCGATAATTAACATAACGGAATAATGTAATAGATATATTTAATGTATTGTCGTGTTAGAATAAAAGAAATAATAATAAGAATAAATATTCTTCAGAGAATACCAAGTGTACTCAAATAAAAGACAATAAAAATGTTTTGAAATTATAAAAACTTAATAACTTAACTTAATGTTTTACTGAAAGAATTTGTTTTTCGATGCTTGGTTTTATTTTTCAAAGAAAATAGGTATCTTTTTTTCACTAAAAATCATTTGAACTGCGCCATTTTTCAAGAATCAATATATTATAAAATATAAATAATATTAAGATGATTTATATCCCAATGGCAGTCTTACTTCAATATTATAAAAAAAAATAATTAACGACAATAATTTATTGCCAATTGTTTCAGAGGACCATTATTTATTATTACTTTTATTACATACTTTGGTAAGTAGCAATTCTGGCAAAAAAACGAATGCATGAAGTCATTACAATACATACATATAATTTTATTTTTCATACAACTGTCATCCTATTCATCTTCGACTAGCATGTATTGCAATGGGCATTTATCCAATTTAGTTTTGTGATTGTAGGAAATAATAAATGTAAAAATAGTATTTGCTAAGAAAAGAAAAAAAAACAATTTGAAGACTTTATGCTCCTAAAAATTGTTAAATAATTTTGTATAAAAATTTACATTGAAGCAATGCATGAAATGTGTTAATGTATCAATCGCATAGAACATAATGAATATTCGCATCATTTTCGCTCATTTTACAGAAATTTTTCTTCAATTACGACAAATCGGTACAAGGAGAAAGATAAATTTGGAGAAATAAAGTGGACATGGATGAGAAAAAATATATTTTACAGAGGAAGGTTTGAGGCCAGAATTTTGGGAAATAAAGGCTTTGGAGTTATGAATGTTACATTAATTATTGTATCAACAAAGCAAATAAAATTAAACAATATTTTTATATGCCTCCTGAATGTTTGTTTGAAAATGAGTAAGGAAATTGAAAAAAGAGATCTGTCCAGTTGCTACAGACACATTTCTTTAGGATGATTGCTTTTGCCAAATGTGGTTCACCATTCTAGTGCAACTCAATACCTATGTTTTGTTCATGTACTGCATATTACTACTTGTGGCTTTTCCTTGTTCCTCATTGGGGCTAGAGACCTGAGCAAATACTTGCAGCTGCAAGTGCAGCAAGTGAATGGAATGTACCTGGGTGGGTATGAACTGAATTGTGAATTCTATTTCTGTCACAGGAAGGCAAAAGTCTTAAGATTTTATTAAGTTTTTTCTAAACCTTTTTCAGCGGTTTAGCTGATAAAGGACCTTGATATTAAGTATGTGTGCTGATAAATTGGCACAAAGAAACTTGGAATTTTATAAAATAAAAATAAATTGATCACAGTTATGAAGATTTATGTGAAATGATGCACAAATGCCTACATTTAAAGATGTTTGCACAGATGTTAAGTGGTTTCTTTGTCTAGCAATGAAAAACATTCACAAATGAAGTGCTCTTAAGAAAAAAATAATGTAATCAGTTTTTTTGTTTTTTGGTAATTGATGAGTAATATTATATTACTTCTTCGGATGTTCGAATAGTTACATCAAAATTTAATATCAAAGACTTTGACAATATGTTAAAAAAAAAAAAAACGGAACAAGTATGATTTGAGATTTTCATGACAAAAATGATTTATTTTTGTGCCGAATTGCGCTACCTCCTTTTTTGGCCAATGTTTTGGACAGCACAGTATCCGCCATAAGGGTAGGTGTGTAATTACACAAGAAGGAGTTAGTGCGTAAAGGCATAATAACACAAAAATAAATCATGATAAAACAGAACATATTCAAAACTAGTAAAGTTGCATCAAAATTAGAAAAAAACAAAAAGGGAACATTAATTTATGCAAGGGAAAATCGCTGGCAAGTCAAATAAAAATTTTCAGTTTTTAGGGTTGACTAAAGATGATATACGCTTCAATTTTTGGTTTGCATTACAACATACAGATAAAATCCAAAACAACTATGAGATAGTCTATGAATATATACATTTTTTTGGAGGCCACGCAAAATATCACTTGTGAAAAATGTGAAAATTTCGTAATTTGAAATATTACGACCGACCAGTTGGTATTGTGATAATTATTGGTTCCCGCTCGGGCGTTGCTGGTTCGATCTCTACCAGTTAACCCTCCGTCATTGCAGAAGCCACATTTTCCACATATAAATCTGGAAGTGGGTGGATTTCCAACATTTTGAGATTATTTGTTCACAAAAGCATTATAGTAGATATGAAAAAAAAGCTGCAGACAAATTTTTACGTGGTCATTACATATTTTGAAATATCACGACCAACCATCAGTAATGGTTATTGAATTCCAATTATACAGCTAAAGTTGTTTGGTTGGCTAAAATTTTAAATTCGGTGACAATAAGATAGAATTCAAATCATCTATTTTATTTGAGTAAATAATTACTAGGTCTGTATAGATAGGTGGTTAAAGGGGGAATAAGCAACCCCACCTGAACTAATAAGGCAAGCATTTCCCAAAATCAATATAATATTCGGTCTCTAAGTGATCCTCAATGAACATTGCTTATTCTTTGGATCATTCGGAAACTATTCACAAATTCATATTATTGTATATGGGTCATAATTGACTGAATTTAATTTTAATCAGAGATTCCTGACAGTACTCGGAGTAAAAAATGTAAATGAAACTGGTGACGTTGCTTTTTTTAACTTTTTCTTAAAAAATTAACTATTTTTTTTCTTCGTACGTCATCGCTGGTCAATCGGCCGAGTAACCGCCCAATCCCTCATCCTGACCCTGACTGACCAGTAAGTACTGATATCACCGGAGACCAAAATTTAATTTACATTTTTTACTCCAAATAACATTAGGAATCACTGGTTACAAAGAAAGTGAATTAAGTCTATAAACACCCTGTGTAAAAGAATGGAATATGGATGTTATTTACATTTTGGTTGTGTTATTCCTCTTCTAATTTTAAAAATATGTATATACATATCTATAAATCTATAAATCTATAAATCCATAAATGGTGTAAAGCTCACGATAAATAAAGTATATTTGGGAAGCTGAAATGTGAATGTTTTATCATCTTGTGATGTGCATTATTTAGGAGCAAACAATTTAAGGTCAAGAACTAACAGGGTCATGATTGGACAGGTCATTTTTATAATTGATAAAAACCAAACAACAAATAAGAAAGAAAAATACATAACAATATAATATTATAGGAAAGAAAAAATGTATCAAGTACTATTTACAAAATTTTGCAATAATAAATAAGGGATAAATGATTTGAAAAGTTACTCTGAAGATTATATTTAAATAAATCAATTACATAGTCTTAATATTTAAAAATTAATGTTTCTTTGTTTGTCTTTTATGCAGACCTTAAACCATTCATCCGATTGTGATGAAAATTTGGAGATTTGTTGTGCGCACATATGTAATGGTGAACTTTGGCATTATGAAATTATTTCCTATACCATTCATCCGATTGCGATGAAACTTTGGTGATTTGATGTATGCACGCCCGCGAAGGTTTCTGAATTTTTGTATGGTATGAACTCTGGCATTTTTAAATTTGTACACAATTACTATAGTTGGTGCGTGAGTTGTTTTAAAAATGTGTAATAGATTTGTGAAGATAGGAGGGGAAGGGGATGAGAGGGTGAAAAGGGAACGCAAAAGAGGTAGGGGAACGCGGGAGAAAGGGGGGGTTTGCAGGATGGTGGGAAGACGAGGAAGGTGAAGGGGACGCAGAAGGAGAACGGGGGCGAGAATGGGGTCGCATGGGAAGAACATGCAGGGGAAAGTTGAAAGAGGGGTGAGAGATGAGGGAAGAGCAGAGCAAGGGATTTCAAAATGCCTATCATTGCGACAGCAAGGAGTAAATTAGGAAAATTTGTGTTTCTCTTATAGCTGTGAGAAGTATGTGTATTTCATATAGTTTAGTGGCAGGATGGAAAGAAAGGATAGAGAGGGGAATCCGGTAGGGGGTGGATAACGTAGGTGGGGGTTGGAGGGAGTAGTAGGAAACAGCAGGAGGTGAATTTGGAAAATTCATGTTTCTAACATGGACAGCTGCATGTGGCCAGCTCGTGCGTCGGAAAAACAAAAAATGTTGTGGGTCCAAAGATACGTCATTAAACAGAAATAAAACACAAACCCTTCCTTTCTTTGAGGCATTTCAATGCATACGGGTACTCGCTAGTTAATAAAAAGAACAAAAGAATTTCTGAACAAAGAATGAACTATTCAATTTTATTGCAATAATTTTTAAGGTTTTTTTGAAGTGAAAACTTCTTCAGTACAGATGTGATTTGATACTCGATGAAACGAAAAAGGGACATTAAAAAGAGATAAACATACATTTATAGGATTTAGCTTGCGAGAGAATGAGATTGATGAGACTAATCGGTCCCCTCTTTGTGCAGTGCTTCGTAGCCTCCCCACTCTTGTTTACTTTAGTTTTCTGAAAGTTTCACTTCTACCGCGTGTGAATTGCACAATCTCTTTTTTTTGATACCGAACAGTTTTGCTTAACGCAAGCATCATTAGGGTATAAAATTAAATTTAAAAAAATTAAGTGTGAACTGCACACAATTTTTTTTTAACATTGGCTACATCCAGGAGGCCTTGAGGGTGGAGGGTCTTTTTAGAAAAGGAGGGAGAGGATGTTCTGGGAAGGAAAAAGGTATAAGGGGTGGGTAGAAATCAGGGGATCAATCTGTCCAGGAGTGATAGATGTAAGAATCCATCCCCCCTACTGCGGTGCAAGAGTACTGTTGGGACCCAGACAAATCTCACCCCATGAACCAGGCACCCCTGCTAAGTCGCCAAACATAGCGAACCACTTAGGTTGACATTGTTACATTGATGTGTATAACTTAGAAAAGTTGTCAAAACAAGTTATTTCAAAAAAATTTAAAAAAGTTATTTAAAGAAAATGGTTTTAAAAAATGTTGAGAATAATTATAGCTCAATTTGACTAGGTACATATTTAAAATTCCAACAAGCAGTAAGTAGACAAAAATATTTCAAATTCCAACAGGGCTAGAAAATAATTCTGTTTATAATAAAATAAAACCAAAATCTCGATAAATACAAGGGCCTCGCCTCTTTATGGTGAAGAAAAACTCTTTATATTCCTTTATAACACTGGATAACATATAAAATATGTATACTTATTGTTAAAAACGTACAAATTTTAAATAAAAAAAATGCGATTTTTTTAAAATTGCTTACCTTGTATCGTTCTCTGAGAGTCTGGCCCAATTCATACTGCTCCTGTTTGCCAAGATCGGTCAGTTGTCCGTATCCAATATCCCAAAGCGGTGAATTTTTATGGGGATCATTTGGGTATGGACTGATGATGGTCCTGTCTCCATGGCGGAATATTACCACGGCAAATGTCACATTCGGGTCTGCGTTACTTGGTTGGAGAATCGAGCAAATGAACAAGGAAGCCAAAAGCACGAAATTTGACATAGTAAAAATGAAGTTTAAAAAGTTACCGCTGAATTGTATTTGTTTCCTAAGACGCGGAAAATCAAATACAACCGAGAACCTACGCTATGCACAGCTTATCGACAGCTATTAAACATGTCAAATGCAACACAATCCCGCACTCAGCTCGAAACTTTCTACTGACTTGAATAACCGTCCTAGAGTAAATCAAATAATTAAAAGCGTTTAAATAGTATGCATAGAAAAGTTTTGTTTTGTTTAAAGTCATAGATAAAGATTCTTATGTCATGTCTGTCATGTGTAGGGTTGCCATAACTGGGTAGCTTCCAGCCGGGATTGTGGGGACGGGCGGGTACTGGCCCCCGAGACCTCCCCCAATATATTAAACCTCGTTGGGGGATATAATATTGTTACTCCAAATTTAAAACATTTTTTCACAATAATATAACAATTCAAAGCCAAACATTACCGAAGACAACCAAAGCAATATCGGTAAAATTCATATCAGTGCAGTTGGATCAAATGTTTTTTGAGTAAAATAGATACCAGTAAAGAAAGGTCATGGACCGGATAAAATTCCTGCTTTCTTTGTCACTTGCTGTGTAGATTTGTTATGTTTACAGCTTTTTATTATTTTCAATGAATCTTTAACTATCGGATGCTTGTGGTTTCCTTGTGGTTTTCATTTCCTGATGTATGTGGAAAGAAGCACATGCGGTACCAGTATACTAATTAGGTAACCAATCATTAATAAAAATTAGAGACCAATTAGCATACTGTCATGTGTTGCTAAGGTTTTTGAATCTCTGATAAGTATTTAAAAATATTTTTTCACATTCAAGCCCCTTGTCTGCACTAGGCAACTTGGGTTTGTTCTTCACAGAACCAACAAGTCAAAACTTAGATTTAATTGTACTGCAATAATAGATGCAATTTATACTGATTTCCATAAAGCTTTTGATAAAGTTAACCACTCCATTTTACTAAAAAAGCTTGATCAAATAGGAATACATGGAGACCTGCTTCCCTAGGTAAATTACACATTTGTAACAGAACCCAAGTAGTTTATTAATGGATACACATCGTCCCCCATAGTTATAACTTCCGGTGTACCAAAGGGGTCAAATCTTGGCCTCCTGCTTTTTCTAAAATTCATAAATGACCTTTATTCAAAATTAATCCGTGAGTATGCATTTTCGCCGATGATCTTAAATCTTTTCGTAAACTTAAGTCTATTTCCGATCATCAACTGCTTCAAAATTACTTCGATACAACCAATAACTGGTTTACTGACACTGATATATATGCTTTTGAATGTATTACACTTTAAACTTCACTTTTTTCGTAAGAAGCAATTACTTTGTGGTTAGACATTATATTTAAAAGAATTAAAACAAACACTTAGAATTTAAACCTCGAATATATTATTTTTTATATATCTACCGGTTTCGCTTATTATTTTACTAAGTTATTATTATACCCTATGTAGCTTGGTCGAAGCGAAACCGGTAGACACATAAAAAATAATAAATTCGTGGTTTAAATACAAAGTGTTTGTTTTAATTCTTTTAAAAGAATTATAAAGGACTTTTTCTGTTATCAATAATATTACCCTTGAAAAATTGTCTTCCAAAGGAGATCTATGAACTCTTGATTCTAAAGTCACATTTGATATATATGCATTAATGACAATAATTGCAAGTCACTTAAAATGATGGAATTTATTACAACGTATTAATTAGAAGTAAACTTGTGGAAGCACCATTCAGAATCCACATTTCTGTAAATATGATATCATTGAAGAATCGGTTTAAAAAATGCTAACACTGTTATCTTTTTAATGTGGACTACATGAACATCTTAGATCATACGACGTACAACTTGAATACTTCAAAATCAATATACTTAAAATTAGGAGGCAATTGACCGATCTAACATGTTTAAATAAAATAATTCACGGTCATTTTGATACTACATTGTGTCTCAGCAATATTGAAATAAAAGTTCATAACTCCCATTGTTTAAGATGCCAAAACACGTTTCACTTGAAACATATAAAAATAATCACATATTTTTCATAATTTTTTTTTATTTTTCATTCTCGCGGGTCTCTTAAAAGAAGTGGGCCCTCAGGCAATTTCCTACTCTGCCTTATGGTTAATCCGGCACTGCCATAAGAAGCAGTCATAACATCGTGCAGAATTCTTATTTTTATGAGCGTTTATTATTATTTCACGTCTCATAATTTGTAGTTCCGGAAATGATAAACAATGTAGTGGCAGGTAAACCATTATTTACGACGTGTGAAATCATTATTTTCTGTTTCTGGAAAATTAATCAACATAAAGTAATATTTTTTACACATTTTTTTTCATTTTCATGCTGGCCAGTGTAGCAGCAATTCATTTTGTGGAACTAAAACCTCAGTTCAAACAATATGATGGAATTTTTTTTCTACAAACACATAAATGTATACGGAGATAGAACAAAGAGGCTTAAAATTCCTAAAATTTTTGCTGAAATACCTGAAGACAAAAAGAGAGATATCTCTTTCGAAAATAAAAAAACAAACGATCATACTTCGTGGAGAATGAAAGCACCTACGTATCTATGCATGTAAAATATTGTGAAATATGCTTACTTACTTACCGTAAATAAAAGTCGTTAGAAATAAAACGTAATTTATACCACAATGCGCACTAAGCTTAAATTTAGTTGCAAGAAATAAAATCCTATTTTAATATCTTTTAATTTTTCAAAAAAACTTACAGTAAAAAGTAAATATTTTATACAAAACATATTATAACTTACAACCTCAGTAAGAATCATGGCTCCCTTATCAGGCACAAGAGCTCCTCTTTTCTGATAAGGTATACATGACCAAAAACGACCTTTAATATAATATTTTGTCAAATATAAATGCATTTATCTAACCGATATTTTTTTTATATTACAATAAAAAATATATATCATACTACAGTACGGAGATTTTGAAGCTAATCTCGATTCACTCTTTTTAGTATATAGCTAAAATATTTTTGACAAGACGAATATATATATATATAAATATATTTGTTTTGGCATCGAAATTTTACATATGGATTCTTAATTTTTACATATACATCAGTGATTCGTATAGCACCACCGTAGTTAGATCCTTATCTAGTTATATACGAAAGTTATCTACGAAAAATATTTTGAAGTAAGTTTTTGATATGAAAATACACTTAAACAATATTTAAAATAAACTAGGTTTATATAAGACCTGACAAAACAATATGATATATGTGTGATAAACGGTGACCGGCCAACTCGGAATGAAACCAACTCAGAACCATCTCAGATAAGTCATTTAGAGTGATAAAAAAATATAAATAAAAAATTGGTTAAATAGGTTAAGTTAGGTTAGGGTTATCGGCTAATTTAAAATTATTTTTTTTATCACTCTAAATGACTTATCTGAGATGGTTCTGAGTTGGTTTCATTCCGAGTTGGCATGGAACCGTGATAAACAATAGTAAGTAGGTAAGAATAAGATACAAATATGTTAAAACCAAAAATAATTATGTGAAATCTCAAGGAATAGAATGTTGTAACATGTTAAAATAACAGAGCATTATATTTACGCTGAATAAAAATATGTAAATAAAGGTGACTTGTTAGCAAGTAGAATCGAAGAATCGAGCAAAGTCAAGTATACCTATTCACATTTACATAGATTCACATTTATTTGCAAATCTAGGAATTGGTTATAAATAGAGTAATTTAGTATAGAGTTTGTTGTTACCTTAAAAGTTAACTTTGCTTGGAATGACTGGGCAGGTAAAGTTAGCAAATTAGCTCTGTTATATTATTTTTGAAGTGAAACTTCTTTAGCCCATTAAAATTTATTATTTGATGCGTCGACAAATCTCAGCTGCCAGAGAGACAGACATCCAGCGAACGGAGGCTCAAATCCTACAAAATCCAAAAAAAAAATAACCATTTTTATTTTTGTGAAAACAATATCTAATCGTCAAACCACTTTAAAATTAACAGGCAAAAGAAAAGATAGCGACATCTAGCGACTTTCTAGTTTCACTTCTACCGCTTGTGAATTTCACACTCTGATTTTTTATTCTAAAAATAAAAAATAAAAAAAGTGTCCAATTCACACGCGGTAGAAGCGAAACTTTATCAAAACAATCTCAACCAATAGGGTAAAAGTGATGTCATTTCCGCTTCACATTTCAACCAATAGGAGCCTTGCAAAATGACATAATCAAGGCGGCCAATGAGCTCAGTTGATGCGTCGCAGGTGCAGTAATCGTCATTTCCGTTTCATCCGAAATCCAAATCACAGCCGTGCTATGGAAGTTTCACTTAAAAAATAAATCACTCCGGCCCAATTTCTATGGTACTATGGACGTATCTACGAGTGTGATTCGACTTTTCACTATGGTATCATGGGATTGGTTTATTTTTGTGGGTACCTTGGTTTGACGTTTCTCCACCATTTAATTTTATTTACGCGTATATCTATGGGTGTATGGGTGTATCCATTTTGTCATAAACACAGTCGTAAAAGCGCCTATTATTTTTAAAAATTTCTTTTCTAGTTGTAACTGGCGAACTTTCTACATTTTGATTTGTTAATTTGTTGTTTATTACCTTTCTTTTCTTTGTTTCTGTGAATGTTGATGACCATTTTTGCGCCATATTAAACGGCCATTAGCATGAGCAATCAATGAGCACGAGTAAACAGGATAACAGGAACGTCGGGAAGGTGCTGAAACATTCGCCGACTTTGACGTAATAATTATAGTGTCGTCATTAGTCATCCCGTCCTCCCAGATGAGTTTCTCCAACGATGGCTCCAGCGGCGACGAGATGCCGAGCGGAGGCCACGTTAACGTGAAAGATGGTACGTACCCATCAGTTTATCAATAATGAGAAACATACTACAACTACCATTATCAGTAGCTTTCAATTTTTGCTATTTTCTACCAATTCACATTTGTAAGTAACTGTTGTTTGCGATGATTCAACGTTTGTCATAATTCGATGACATTATTTACAAATAATTCGGTTGATAAATGTTGAATACTTAATTTGGGAAATATTTCAACCAATTAAAAGTAATGGTGTTAAATACTAAACGGCGAGAACTCCTATAGGCCCTTTGTACCTATAATATTCTACGTTAACAAACTTGGCAATTTGCACTTTCTTTTATTGCATTATTCATCTCAGCAACAACAAGGGCTATGTAACTCTAAAAGACGAGCTGTTCTCAGCTACCATTCCAAAGGTTCCAAAGAACAACTTCGATCTGCTAAAAATTGAAATCATTCTGTTGGCTTTTGTTGATTCAAAAGTCTGTATTTTGGTAATTTTGAATGATGCCAAATATCAAAACAACACTATTTCTTGATCTCAAAAATAGTAAAAATGCAGTAGAGCTGATTAAAGCTTTAATCGCAAATCGCACATCCAACATTGTTCTTTGCGACTGTTGATTTCTACCAGAGCGCAATAGCCTCACAAGTGTGTGAGCCAATAAGATTGAATATAAAGAATAAATATTATTCTCTCTTTGCAGTGACCAAGGGGTGGCTTCTTCGCACAGATGAAGAATTGGCCCACCGTTTACAAGATGAAGAGAGTAAGTTATTCTTATTTTTTTTTTAAATACATCTATACAAATATTATAAATGTGAAACTGCGCGAGTTTGTTTGTTACGCTTTCACGCGTTAACCAATAAAAAGATTTTAAAAATTCTTTCACCAATACAAAGCTACATTATACGCGAGGACTATAGACTGTATATAATGGTAAGCTCTGGCGTTATGAAATTATAAATATTAATATATTATATTTATTATACGATTTCTTTCGCTAACAAAAGCGAGTTACCGTCAGCGAGCTAATGTCAGAAAACCAATTGTTGCTGTGGAAACGATGTTGATAAATTTATTTTTTATTTCAGGCGTTGTAGTTAATATCTGTGTAAATAAAAATGAATCTTCGAAATGTTGGTGCGCTTTTTTTACTACTGGTGAGCTCTGGCATTATGAAATTTAGGTGACACGTGAGCTGTTTGAAAACTGAATGTACTGAGAATGAATGTTTGGAATGCGTGAGGGGGAGGGGGGGGGGGGGGATAATTGATATGTGCAAGCGCTACAGTATTAATACCCTTAATACCATGCAAGCGAAGCCGAGGGTAAAAAAGCTAGTCTATAAATAAGTGGCGAATGCAGTGATTTGTTTTAATTTAACTTCTATTTGAATTTCGACATTGTTTTGGCACATTTTTCGATTGAATGAATGTATGAATGACCTGGAATCTTCTCCTGGACCTCCCTCAACCAGTCTCTTTCGATCCTACCCACCACACAGCATGATCGATCGACCACCAAGACCTGGATAAACTTCACCTCATGAACCCGGACGCCCCTGCTATGTCACCAAACAACTTGGGGTGACCTATGGCAGAATGTTAGTTATCCAATAAAGGGTCTCCGGGGTGGTACCCGTACCCGCCTCACAAATTATAATATTAATTGCTTCACAACTTCTCTGACCATAAATCAATCATGACAACAAATATTGAAACATTCTCTCATGTGAAAGCATTGTGCGCACGCACAAGAGCATCTACTTACTCTGAGTCTTTTTTAAACATTTGCATACATCTGGGGGAGAGGAGGGGGGGACCCCAGTACCCATGGGAACTCGTATTGTGGAAACGTTCTTTTGCGTTTTTGGTGTTTTCCTGTATTTATTTATTTGTTTATTATGAATTAATGCCGATTAATGGCTTTTACATAGGAATTACAATAATTTGAAATGGATACAGAATATGCACAGTTAAGAAAAAATATTCATATGCCAAAAAATTAAAAAGTACATATTGAAGTGACAGCTTAAAGTAGAAAAAGAAAACCTCATGTATACCTACAAGATATTTTGAACTAAAAAAATAACTAAGTAAAGTATGTAACAAAAATAAATTTAGAAATCCAAATCCTAAACAATAATAAATTTAAAAAAGAAGTTAACATTGATGAAGAATATAAACATTCAAAGTATATTTGATTATAATCATTCTGAGAAGCGCTGACAAACAGCTTTAATTAAATAATGTTTGTATGTTGATAATCTTTCAATATTTATCACATCATCAAAAACATATTTATTACCAAGCATATGCAGGCGATTTATTATGGAAAATAATTCAGCGTTAGATCCTATATTATTACAATGATAAGGTAATTTGTGACGAACTGATCTACTCGGTACATGAAAACATATCAACGAAAAAAGTTCAGGGGAGTTCAACAAATTATTAACAATTTTAAATAAATAAAATAATTCAGATAAAATTCTTCTTAAATAAAGGCTTCTAACAAGAGAAGTGTAGAGTAATTTGACAGTTTTTAAATTTTTAAAATCATTCAAAATCCGTAAGATAAACCCCAACATTTGCATTGCTTTACTGGTTATATTATTTATATGTTTAATAAATGTTAATTTAGTGTCAAAGGTAATTCCAAGGTCTCTTATTTAGATAGATAATAATAGATTATAGATAATAAGGGGGTGATCATTGAGAAAGTAAGTGAACAATAATGGGTTTTTTTTCCTGTGGAATCTCATAACTTGACATTTTTTTTACATTAAGAGATAATTTATTTTTAAAACAAAAGCAATTAAGATTAGATTTTAGGGACGGACAGTACTCGATATTATTAATAATTCTATCTATCTTCAAATCATCTGCAAACATTAAAATAAGAACATGGAATATGTTAGTTACGTCGTTTATAAATAAATTAAAAAGTATAGGACCGAGAAGCGAACCTTGGTAGTTTCAAACGTGTAAGATAAATTATCATATAAGCAAACAGTTAACTGACGCCTAAATAAGTAACTCTTAAACCAGAATAATGGGTTCCCTTTAATGCCAAGTTTCAAAAGCTTATTAATAAGAATTTTTATTACAAACCTTATCAAACGCTTTACTAAAGTATGTTTTTGGCTTTCAAAAAGATCCCCCAAACTCAGTCCAAGGAGCCAAAGCGATATACTATAAAAATTTGGGGGACTCTAAACTCAGTGTGCCCAGGAGCCACCTCACGTCTTAAGCCTCACCTTAGCCATAATCATCGTGTAAATCCGGCATTATTATTGGGACACAATATAAAGTTTATTAATAATAAACAACTTATTTTTTCCAGTAACAAAGCATTTGAGTGGCAATCGCCATCGGAATGGCCAGATTCGCGAGGACTTCCCAGCTGCAGCGGCCGCCCAGCGCCGTGTGGAGGATAAGGCACGTCGAAAGGCCCGCCTGCAGAAACGACAGTACGTTGATAACCTAAATAATGTGCTTGATATCTACTTCCTAATAACTCTTGTTGGTATGTTACTAATAGCTTTATCGTGGACTAATATATTATCAAATCAGTTTTTTAATGTCAGTAATTCTGTTTTACTATTACCTATATTAACAAGACATAAGGCACAAAGCTTATTAAAAGTTTTTAACAAATAAATAATTTATTTATTTAGTTTGAAAGTATTTTTTTTAAATTTATTGCATTCTGTTTACGAACAATGAAGAATTGAGTTTTTGAGAAATTTTGTGTTATTTTTTGCTTATGCCTTTACGCAGTGGATAGGTATTTGATAAAACTTTTATTATAAACAATTTACTTCTTAGTAAATGTTTTTCGCATAAGTTTCTGCTCCTGAGGATTAATAATTTAGATTTTTTTTCAGTTCAAATGTTTTTGTAATAATAATAATAATAATAATAATAATAAGGTCTTTATTCCAGGATGTGGGGAGGGGAGTGCAATCCCACACATCCCATATAGGGTATAATTACATATGTTATTATATATGAATATTAATTACATATGAATAAATAAAAAGATAAAAATTAACAAAATAAAAAAATTAAAAAAGAGAAGCATCATTAGATACACTATTCATAAAAAATATAGTTAAGTCTTTAAATCAGGTACTTGTTGTTCCATCGGATCTCAGATTGTAGGAGCCAGTGTTTTTCTCCAATATTCATCTATGCTCGATCTACGGGGGCTTCAGATGAATTCTCCACGTTTGGTGAAGAGGCGCGCCCTGCCACTGGGCCACGGCCAGGACGAGAGTGTTCTCCGATCTTTGGTAGCGCTGTCTCACCCCGGCTATTCTGTGGCGCATCAAAGCGGCGAACCCATGTACCCTTCCTTCTGCGAACATCTGCGAGGCACTGCATCGCCAAGGTAGGCCGAATAGCGCCCTATATGCGTTATTGTATTGTACTCGAAGTGTGTTCATGACGCCTTGTGAGTATCTTGTCCATAGTTCGCCGGTGTAAAAGCTCATGCAGTAGCTCTGGAATATTTGCTTCTTCACCGGAGAACTGCACCTGTTGAATCTCCTGGCGAGCATGTTGGCTCGCACGCTTAGTACTCTTCTTTGGCGTTCTATGTCATTTTTATCATTTAGGTCATCAGTGACGACATGCCCCAAATATTTTATTTCACTGCAGATTTTGACATTGTCTCCGCCGAGGAGAATGGGTGGAATGACAGTAGGAACAGTATTTGCTTTAAACACCAGCAATGATGACTTTTTGGCATTGTACATCAAACCATGACTATCGACGTATGCTTGGCAAATGGCCAGAAGTTTTCTCATTGCCCTTACTGATGGGGCTAGTATGACCATGTCATCTGCATAACTTATGTTATTCATACATACTCCGGCAACATGGCATCCGATTCTTGCTTTGTTCAGTGTTTTACTAAGTTCGTCCATATATACGTTGAACAGCACTGGGGACATTGAGCCTCCTTGCCTAACGCCGCACTTTAATTTTGCTGCTTCTGACAGGCTGTCATTCCATCTGACGAAGTTTTCCTGTTGCTTATACCATATACTCAATATATTTACAATTTGTGGTGGTACTTGTCGGTCCGTCAGTTTTTTCCATAATTTATCATGACAAACCATGTCAAAAGCTTTGCTTAGATCTAGGAAGCATGCATATACCGATGTTTTTCTGGCTTTGTAATATTCTATTGATAGTTTCATGCTATATATGGCTGTATCAGTAGAGCACCCAGCTTTAAAGCCCATTTGGGAATCCTCTGTAATGAGCTTGTCTTCCGTTAAATTTAAAATCACTTTTTCAAATATTCTTGCTATTATGGTGGCAAGAGATATGGGCCTGTAATTAACGGAGGATGTCAGGTTTAATTGGCGACTTTTTGGAATCGGTACTATAATGGTTTTGGTCAATTCTTTTGGAATGTGTCCAAGCCCAACCATGGCAGTGAAGAGAGAAGCGAGCAGTGTTGTCAAGTATCCCCCCGCATGCTTCACATGTTCTATGACAAGTCCATCGTGACCAGCAGATTTGCCTCCTGCCATGTTGCGTATTGCTCGCTGAATCATCTCAGGAGAGATGACAATGGACGGCTGTTGTTTTGATTGATGCAATGGTGTATAGAACTGTTTATCCATTGTTTGGGGTTGAACTGGTGCGGAGCAAAAAGTATTCCGGAAAACTTCAGCTATAGCTTTATTTTCAGATTTTCCATCAATGTTGGTCGGTGCGGTATGTTTTGCTTTCAATATAGCATTAGTTTTGTTCCAGAAAGACGAAAAGTTTTTGCATTGTAGGCTGTTTGCTATTTTATCCATTTTGTTCTGTTCGAAGTTTCTTTGGCATTTCTTGTATTCTTTCTTAAATAACGATCTACTTTGCTTCCGAGCTTCCATAAAGGGACCACTAGTGGGTCGTCCATTCTGCAGCCATTTTATGTGCGCATTTCTTGATCTTTCATAATGTAAGGCAACTTTCTCATTCCAACCAGCCACAGTCTTCCATCTTCGTCCAGTCGTAGGCTTTCTCTCTACATTAAACGCAGATATTGCTGAGGTACGTAATACGTGTACAATGTTTTTATATAGATCATCGATTTGTTTTGCATTTATCATCCTGCTGTCAGTTGCACTATCGGTTCCACGAATTATCTCAAGTTGATCTATTGATAATTGGGCATATCTGGAGTAGGACTGAACTTGTTTTTGACTATTGGGTCTCCATCTGCATGGATCTCGTACTATTGAAGAACTTGTAGTGTATGTAGGTAGCCCTATAGTTCGTAAAGTGGTGTGCATTGGTTTGTGATCAGACCAGTCAGACTGGTAGTCAATATACATATCTTCAATTATATTATGTACCGCCTGAGTTACGAGACAATGGTCGAGCCACTTAGTTGTATTATGAGCATCGCTTACATATGTGTACGAGTCAGGTGGGAGTATGTCAACATCCGCAATTTGGAGGTTATATTCTGAACAGAACGATTTAAGCTCACGCCCGAAGGGCGAATTCATATCAGCATTGAAGTCTCCCATAAGTATACAATTTGGGTTGTCCCTTTCCTCGATTATCGTGTGCAATTTCGAGAGACAGGATAAATATTCTGGTAGATTATCAGTGTTTTCCACCGGCATGTATACACACATGACAAGTAATGTTCCAGTGTCGAGTGTGATATCAATCGCTATGATTCTGGGAGTTCCACAGTCGATCGTCACTGCCTTGAAAGATTTCTTCCATAGTATGGATAGCCCGCCGTATGGTCTTCCTCGTAGTGGGCCATTGGAGATATCTACTGCCGAACTACCATAGCTCATGAATTCAGGGTGAATTTCGCTGAGAAAATCTAAATCGGTCGGTATAAGCCATGTCTCTTGTAATAGAATAATATCGTTTGTAGTACAGAGATCGAAAATAAATTTTTCCACTCTTTTTACAGATCGGCAATTGATCGAAGTGATGTTGAGCTTATTCATTTTGTTTTGTTTCTTTCGTAACTCGCTCAGCGGCTTCTCTGTATCTTCTGAAAACGATGCCTCGCGGCCAGAAATCTTGGTTCATAACAGTTTTAATATCACTTTGCTGAATCATAATTTTAAATGTCTTAAAGGGGGTTTCTTTATAAGGTTTAAGGATTTCAATTTTATTAGTATTTAAACCTTTATTTTCGCAAAAAGACTTAACATCTTCTGTGCTCGTTTCAAGTGCGAAACGAGATACATTTTTTTTTTTTTTTTTTTTTATATTAACTCCACACAGGAGGCCCTGAGGGAAATAATTTCCCTCAGGGCCTATGTCATCTTTGAAGATGCTGTGTGGAGGGTGCTGTTGAGGAGAGGAAGGAGTGAACATGGGTCTTGAAGAGACCCATATTGTAGGAGGGAGGAAACACAGAAGCCGGCAAATCGTTCCACAGCCGGGCTGTTGAACTCAAGAACGAGTCGTAGAAACGACCCGTTCTCATGTGACTAATGTCAACCGTGTACAAATGTTGAGCGCGTGTTTGGCGTGTTTCCCGACTATGCACCGGTGCCGAGGGGATCAGTGACGCTAGTTCCTCGGAGCATCTTCCATTGTAATACCGGTAGAACAAGGACAGCATTCCCACCTGACGCCTGTGCTCTAAAGATTGCAGTCCATTTGTTAAGTTAGGAGCCATATGTTAGGACATATAGCCCTATCGAAAGGTTTGCTATTTTTAAATTTCCTGCATTGGATCCTGTGCCCCGATTATTTAAAAGTCTCTTTTTGCGATGTTTATTTACAACCATTGTAAAATCCTGC
This sequence comes from Glyphotaelius pellucidus, assembly GCA_936435175.1. NCBI lineage: Eukaryota > Metazoa > Arthropoda > Insecta > Trichoptera > Limnephilidae > Glyphotaelius > Glyphotaelius pellucidus. Next base: position 25,490,271 of record OW386542.1, on the reverse strand, counting down.
GCATTTCGTTCGTCGGTATCGTCGCTACTGTTATTGTTTACATTTAGCGGTGGCATTCGAGCGCGTTCGGCGTTTTCCGTTCTACTTCGGGCCTGTTCAGCTGTATCTCGAGCCGTCGTACGGTCCGGATCGGTAGATGTCGTTAATGGTCGTCCGTGAGGCGTAATGCGCCATGGCTGGTGCTGTGTGTTTATTTGCTTATTTTCCTGACTAGCATTCGTCTTTGGTGTTGGATTTTTATTATTTAAACGGAACCCTTCTTGTGTGATTTGACTGACAGTTCCTTTTAATTCACAGAGCTCCTGTTTTAAGGCGCTTGTCTCGCATATTGTCACCTTTCCGGCTATTTCGGCTTTTAGCAATGTCAAGTCTTTCAGAAATCTTGTGACGTCGATGTGGTCAAATGTAACTGGTGGCAACTTGTTGAGATCACGGGCCACAAACGTCGGTAGTTGATTTGGATCTGTTTCTTTGACGATCTTTATTATGTCTTGCAATGTTTTTGTTATTTTACCATCGCCTTTTCTCGTGACGCGACGGCCGGGGACGGCTTCTAATAGAAAGCATTTGGCACTTTCAATTTCGTCCTCTTGGAAGCTTGTGGAGCATATTTGTACAATGCTCACTTCGTCCAGAACATCCACTTTATTTTGTATGAATGTTAGCAACTCGTTAATTATGACGCGACACTCGCATTTTGTTGACATTTTAATAGAGCGGTTGTAAACACGACCGGTAGCGGTAGCGGTACCATAGACTATGGTACATAGTAATGTACATATACATTTTTGATCTATTCTTTAATGACTATTTAGTTTACTAACACAACTTTCTTCCTCTTTTCTTTTATCTGGCATGTGGATAGTAAACTTGGTAAGCATGGGTTCTTTATTTTTCTGATTTTTAAATTTTAAAATATTTTTTTCTGTTATTAACTTTTGCAAAGAGAAAGTCTTTATAACATCTATCGGTCACAACGTACTTAGGCTTAAGGAAATTGGAATCTAGTAAACCGTTTAATGATCTACCAAATCGTTTAATGTTTAACTACATTTACAATAGAGGCTGAAAATAATATATTATTGAAATTATTAATGTCAAGCTGTGGCGGTTTTCTCTCATAAGCCACTATGCAGTGAACTCCCAAAGAAAAACTATGGTGAACAAAACTCACTTAGAATATAATATTACTACAGTTTGAACAGCGCACCACTTTTGGCAGTACAAATACAGTATACCACATCATTTGACCATATTACTGGAAATCGCATCTACGCACATCAGGTCCCGTTTTTTTTTCTACCTACACACCAAACGCATAACATTCATTGCGTAGCCGCTTTCATAGTTTGTAAAGTTTGGTTATAGCTCGGCGACAGTCAACATGCTTCCATGTTATATTTTCTTCCTTTGTTTCAGTTATCTACTGGTGGCACATTCTTATTGTATTGTATATAATCTACATATATGTTTTTTTAAAATTTCTTTCATATATTCAATATTATTATTCAATTAATAAAAACACTTTATTTATAAACAAGTTCTGCTACGTAATTTTTATTATGCGTGACAGCTGTTTCACCTTCTGAAGGCATTATGAAACTGTAGTTTAGTATCAGTTTGATAAAGCCTTCAGAAGGCGAAGTATCAGTTTGATAAAGCCTTCAGAAGGCGAAGTATCAGTTTGATAAAGCCTTCAGAAGTTGTCATGCGTAATAACAATTACATAGAACTTGTTTATAAATAAATTGTTTTTATTAATTGAATAATAATATTATTGAATACATAAAAGAAATAATGAAGTTCTAAAAATTAAACCTGTGAATCTACATCACACAGAGAACCCAAAAACTTTTTTCCATTTTATTTGGCAACCAAAGAGTTAAAAAAACTTTTGGAGCAGGATCGATCGACTCCAAATGTAGATTATATGTATATGGATTTTATAGATTCACCGGTTTCCCGTTTGTACTACAAATTTCCAGACACCTTGTATATTTATTAGGGTGAAAGGATAAAACAGGACAGTGATAAAACAGAACACAATAAAATAATGTCACTGTTCTATTTCATCATGGACGATTTTGACGGCCTCCGTGGTCCCGAGGCAAGACTCTCGACTCACAATCCGAAGGTCGCGGGTTCGAACCCGGCGTGCGCAAATAAATTTTATTTGATTAATTTGTGTTATTTCACAATTTATTCATTTAAAATAATATATAGTATATTTGCGGCACGTTCCAGAGTGGAAGATACTATCAGTATCGCCCTGGTGTAAGACCACCATTCAGAATTGAAACGTTGCTTGAAATGGCTTTAGCCGTGTTTAGTGACCAGATCTGAATAGCCAGGTACTTACCCACCTTCCTCTTCCCTATCTCTTCCCCTCCCCACTACCTTCAGCCTCACAACATACCACGATTGGGGATGCCATAGTCTCACTGGCTCCAGACGGGAGCAGTTGGGACTCTTGTGCGGTATTAACTGTAAAAAAAAAAAAAAAAAATGGAGTCATGCATTAGTGAATATTAACACTGTCTGAATGTGCGTAGGGCGGAGGAGGATGCGCAGGTGGCGAGGGAGCTGCAGGCGCTGCAGCAGTTAGAGGCGCAGAAGGCGCATCGCTCCTCGCACCATGGACCTCAACCACCGGCAGGCCACTTTCCTAGTCAGGTGATTTATTCTACATCTTTTAAAAGTTATTTTTTAAGAATTTGGATGCTGACAATAATAATTGACTCTTTTATAACGATTTTGTAATACAATTTGCAATATGTCGCGACTTTCATTACCGTGTTGTGTAAACTATATTAAAACCAATGCTTAAAAATAATTCATATTTCATAGGCGATTCATTTTTATAAATTTGTCGTATTGACATTCTGATTTTTATTGCTCCAAAATAATAACTAATATCTTTTTTATGAATTTCAGAATGGGTAAAAAGTATAATGAATAATTTAATGTTTATGTATCGGTAACAGCGGCGTCATCCCGTGACTTCATTTTACAGAATATAATTTCGCTACTTATGTGCAAATCAAAAAAAGGTTTTTTTAAAAAAATTTTTATTATTATTCTAACCACGTTTGGAAGAAAGTCTTCACTATTTAAAATTGTAACATTGTATTATTATGCTCTTTCTAAGGTATTTTTTCGGTTCCATGCCAACTGAGAGTAAAGTCATTAAAAGCTATGAAAAAAATAATTTAAAAATAGGCGATCTAACGTAACCCTAATCTAACGTAACCTATTTAACCAATTTTTTTCATCACTTTAAATGATTTTTCTGGATGTCACCATTTTTTCATATCAAAATTAAAATGATTTTTGATTGTAAAAATAACTACTTTGAAATTATTGTTATGAAAAATTGCGGAGAGATCTTAGGAAACTTGTATTTTACTGAAGCGACTTTAATGTTGTGTGTTTGTGACCTATTTTGCCAATAGGAGCGACATTTTTGCATACTTTTCCATTTAATTATAATTATTACCCTTACATAAACATTTCTTTATGAATATTTTCTGAACATCAATTGTTGCCTGATTTTCCTAAATATTATATTCCGCTATTTTGTCCTTGCTCTCATTTAAAATATGCGATTAGCTACATGCAATAATGCGAATCACTGCCAAGCGACTCTTGTTCTGTTGGTTTACTGGATTTAATGTTCTGTTTATCTCATATGTTTCAGTTGCAGGAGAATATGAACATTTCCAGTACAAGTTCAAACAGTTACTCGAAGAATTCAAATATTTCGACCTCCGATAGCACAAACACTTTTACAAAAGACTTTTTTATGGCCACCACATCAACTTCCAACAACACCTCAAATAACAACGAGAGGCATCTGTCCGATCAATTGGAAGTGAATGGGAATTTGAGCAGGATGATGAGGAATCAATCCCTCGGAGAAACAAGTGACTTTATGCTGGCGGGTGGATCGGGACATCAAATGTCAGATGAGGCGGCGGGATTCTCTACCACATATTTAGAAGAATTGGAGGCTGCTTTGGGAGTTTCCAGGGAACAACTTCACCAGGAGCAAACTCGTCTTTTGCAAGAGGAAAGAGATGCCGTGAGTTCAGATTGTTTCTCTCTAATTTTGTTTTTTTACTGGTGTCTACAGTTTGACAAAGATTGGAAGGCTCACAATCACAACCAAAGATAATAGAATCGTTTCTACTGCGTGACCTAGTGTTGCCTAAGTTGTTGACCAACACTACTGCACGCTTTCTCTAACGCTAAAGTATCCGCCCCATTCTCAAAGTACACATGAAACGCGTCAATTTCTTTGGCATTAACCTAATCCTGACAACGTTTATTATTGGCTGTGGAACGATTTGCCGGCCTCTGTGTTTCCTCCCTTCTACAACATCTTCTTCTAGAACATGGGTCTTGAAGAGACCCATGTTCACTCCTTCCTCTCCTCAAAAACACCCTCCACACAGCATACAAATCGTCGACTTAGTTCGTATTTGTCCAACAGACCATTAGAAAATTTAACGGGAAGAGAAGGTTTTCTTTCATTATTTCAATGAAATATTATGATGCGTGTTTAAGATAAAGCTATTTCCGTAAAGGTAAAGGTCTCATTAGTTTGAAAAATTCTTAATTAACTGATTAACTATCATTTTTTATACTTTATTTTTAATTTTAAAGTGGAGATTGAACATAAACTAAAATGGTCTAATGGACAAAAAAGAACTGAGGCGACGAAATGACGACAGGTAAAGTTCGCGAAAACACCAATCGGTAAAAAAATTGATATTTCAATGAAATTATTTGACTTACGGTTTCATATAATAAAAACAGGGTAATGTACCTATAAATATATATATCTACAGAGATTTTCAAATGTAAAATATATTTATATTTTTATAGTATAGATTATATTAGTCGGTTAATATTACAAAGTATCGATAGTCGGTATTTAAACATATTCGCGTTCCATCACTAGCTGTGATAATATGTAGCGCCCAAAGATATTGAAATTCAAAAGCTATGAAGGCCGCCCGACCGTCGGCAGACTACTACCTAATGGGCTTAGTTTGAATACGGAAAGAATTTGTTCATTTAGTTGATTTTTTAAGGTGTGCAGTAATATTGACGACACCAAGAAACACAACACCTGTTATTACCAAGAAACACAACACCAAGAAACACAACACCAAGAAACACAACACCAGATGCACCATCTGGTGTTATGTTTCTTGGTGTTACACCCAGTAAAAACTGCAGATGGCACATCTCTTATATTTCAATATCTTTGGTAGCGCCCTTGACAGGAGGAGGGGTGCTACGGGGGCTTACGTCTATAGAAACTAAAAAATCATTAATTGATATTGTAATCTAATTATGTACTTGCTGGTGAAATGATATTCCGTTTGTTTTGAAATTCATTTGCCGTGTCGTATTTTTACATAGCTTCTGAACAATATGGCATTTTGAATATAATGAAGACGAACTGTACCCGGTGACAACAAAAATCAACTAAATGAACTAATTCTTTGCTTATTCAAACTACTTGCAATAGACTGTGGTCGGGCGGCTATCACGGCATATCTATCTTTTTCCATTATCTTTTTTTAAATTTATTTATTAATTAATTTTATTTTAGTAAATTGAACATTTAAGTTTACAATTTGTTAATTAATTATATCATATCATTTTGCAAACTATATTTTTTCTGAAAATTATTTTTTCTAAACAAGAAAAAATCCTCCTATTTTGAACATTCCAATTGGTGCGGACTTTAAAGTTTCTGGTAGAGTGTTGTATAGCTTCATCCCTTGTTAGTAAACTGTTCTGCGTATTCGTTTTGTCCTTTTTTGTAGCCTGATTTCCTTGCGCATCCTTGTGTTATGTCTGTGAATGTCCTTTAATCACATTTGATGTATAAATGTTGCTTATTTCAGGAATTGGCCCGATTACTTGGCAGCAAGGGAAAAGAAGATCCAATCGAGATAAGAGATGGGGAGTTAGCCCGACTTTTACAGAACAGGGTAATCAATGTACCTACGTAATATCAACATTATTAATTTTGTTAAATATTTATATTTTAATTCTAAAATTTGCTCATTTCTAGGAATACGAGCGATTTCGCAAATTAAAAGAGAAACAAAAGCTTCGTGCTTTAGAAAAGCAAAGATTGAGGGATAGTTCATGGGAGAGTTCACAATTAGATTCCTCCGTCGATGTTGCGGATTTGTACTGCCAACCATGTGATCTCATTCCTGGTAGGTCTACTAATAATACCTAATGAAATTATAATTAAATGTACTTGCTTAAACTTCTAACTTGTTAAAAATGTAAGAACATTTAGATGCATTATTATGACAGAAAGACGGTGGTTCTCAGAGATCTGATTAGTATGAAAACTTGTTTATGTGATTGATTGTGCGAATAAAAGCATGAGCATGAACGAACTAAGAATTGCATAATAATCAATAGGACCCTAATGAAACTTTGAAAATTAATTTCAAGGATACAAATTACTTCTCCATTACGTTTCTGTATTTAGATAAATCAAGTATTTCAATCTAATAGGTAAATTGTTCCTATTTTCAGTGGGCAACCGCCAGAAAGAAGGCGAGCCCATAATTTTAAACACCTATTGCACGTTGGGCGAGTTTCAAGAAGATCCGTACTATACAGAACCTTTCAACACTCGAGGAAGTTTCCCGGAACAAAATACCTCTTCGCAATCCGATCAGATCAACAAATCTTTCCGCCCCCCTCCTGCACCGCCCCGACCCGCTGGAAGACCAAAGTAAGACTTGCATTATTTAATCATGATTATACTTGTACATATATGTTAACTTAAGAAGTGTGTATAAATATAAAATACACGTTATGACGTTGTGAGTGTAAGGAACACTAACTGCACACATTTTATAGCACAAATTTTATAGCACAATTTTTTTTGTTATCTATTTTAGGCGGAATGTTTTTTAAGATGGTAGTTCTCTCTTTTTTTCTAAAAGTGACTGTCGGAAACTTTGCTGAATAAGGAAGAGGAAAGTGTTCTGAACCTAACCGCTTTCATTATTAATAATTGTGATAAATAATGTCAATGTTTGTTTGTTGCCAAGCCAAGTCCTCTTTAATACACTGAATGCTTAAATATGGTCTTTTAATACACTTGTGTAATTTATATATGCTTAAATGTGCTCTTTTAATACACTTTCTTAATTTAGTTTTTACATGATTGAAACTTAAAAATTACAGTACATTACATATCATAGAAAAATGGAAAATCGGTTCCATAGTATAAAAATCACTCGGGGTAGTCAAGAGATAAAACACATTAGTGTTTTGTTCATTCCCAATTCCCTCACATCTATGTGAGAGCGTATGTGCGAAGTGTGAGTAGTAAATGTAAAGGGTGGGAGGGACTCTAAAAATGAATACTTTTCATGGTAAAAAATACTAAGTTATGTAAAAATTGTGTAAAAACAGAATGGAGTCAACATGGTCACATAAATTCATTAAAATGAGCTTCTTGATAGCACTGTGAGTAAGACAAGAACTTCCATGCTCAGATTATCAGTCGATAATTAATTATTGACTACCACCTTGAAAGAGTTGCCTGAAGGTCTTAATAGAATTTTAAATGGTTTTTCATTTCTGTGTCCAATTGTCTCTGTAAGTTATGTAAGTGTTTGTATGTTGTGCTGTCGATTTTTTGCAGAATGGCGGAACCTGATGTTCAAAACCACAATAATTCTTCCTCGGGTGAGTAATCACAATTATTACAGCTCTTTTTTCTGAATTGCGATATTATTTGTATATATGTTCATAGGTTATATATTTTGTCATTATATTTACTTCGCTTTATACTACAGCGATACCCGGTTAGAAGGTTTTTAAGGAATCGGAAAAACTTCTGTGGAAAACCTTGTGCACAGATTCCAAAAAATGTTTATGTGCGAACTGTATGTGAGGGTTTTATCGTATGTAATACTGTGTTACATACGCCTCCACATAACAAACATCCAATATTAACCCTTTGTACTCCAATTTTTTTTTAATAATATATTACCAGCTACTCCAGCTAGTGTAAAAAACAATTTAAAAAAATGAATAGGTTCTGAGATTTAAGCAGGAACCTGTGGACCTGTTTTGTGAGCCAATCCTCTTCCTGTAGATTATTTACGTCTGCAATACTTGAACTTCTACTGATGTCAAAAATATGCGATTTTTTTCGTCTAATCCTATGAAATCACTCTCACTGTTTGAACTTATAATAACATCATTACTATTTATAGAAGTTTCATTGGAAAAATTTTTCATTTTGCACTTCCAAAACAAACTTGTCTTCACTAACACTGCATTCAAAATTCTACTGCATATTTTTTGCGATGTAAAAATTATTCAAATAAAAAATAAATGCGTAGTTATTGTTGTAATGAATGATAAACAGAGCAAAAAGCATAACCTATCACCAGGGGTAGTGTATACAACTAAATACAACATGTATATACCTGTAAAACGACTCTTTTAGTTTTTAAACAATAACATTTATACCTATTGATTATGTCGCCGCTGCGGCGCCATCGGAGTTGTTACAATATTTACTATGTCGCCGTGGCGGCGACAACGGAGTACAAAGGGTTAACATACATCCAACTTGCCCACCGTTTTAAGAAAACTTGTAGGAAAGGATCGAACAATGGGTTTGACTTAACCTCTGGAGTGCCGGCGTATCCAATTGGCACAATCAAAAAATTCACTTCTCTGAGCTATTCTGTGGAAATTACTTACGGTACATTGTATACTATTTTAAAAAAAAAAAAATAGACACCTGATAAGATGGTACAATTTACAAAAACATCATTTTGAAAAAAAAAACGAGTTGTAAGTTATTACGAAAATAGAATAAGCTAGCGAAGAGTGAAAAATTTATCCTAGGCACACCAAGAGTCAGGCGAACGAGCCTTTCCTTAAGTCAAGCCTATTATGTACTACAAAATCTTCTTTAGAGCAAAAATAAAGTCAAGAGGTTCGTGGTGATTTATCTTTAAGTTATTATAAAAATTATTTGCGTTTACAGCAATGGCATTCCCCGAGGAAAATATTCTTCTGAGAGTTTCCCCCCCAAGTCCGGAGACTTCTCACGAAGAGGATGAATCAAAAAGGCATTCCAAAAAGGGTAAATCAAAGCAACACGATCGTCAAAAAGGCAATTCGCAGAAAAATAATTGTCGACAGCAGTAAATATTTATGTTGCTGCGTAACTAATACTTATTGTGAAATATTGGCGATGGAAATACAAGGGAAATTTATTAATTTACAATCAAACTTCATGTGAGCCGGTTTAATTAGGGACATCGGTCCGTGTATTAAAAGCATTGCTGCCGAATACTTTTATACTTAAAATTTATTGCATTGTTATATCTCATTGCTACATCATTGAAACAGCATTGAAAGCATTGCTGCCATTTTTTAATATGCTGCCATTGTTAAAATCTCACTGCTACATCTCCTCTGTAATCTTTATGCTGGATGCCTCCCACACAGCACAAGCAAACCGCTATTGATCAGAGTTCGAGAGAAGAAATGTGTTGAAGCTACATATGTCTTGAATAACTGTTTATGCATGCATTTTCATATCATTTTCGTGTATGCCTGAGCTCAGAAGATCACCGTCCACTCCTGTATTTTGTCACATGTGTATATATTCATTAAATATGTGGTGAAACTTATCATACTAGATGAGGGAATATTCTGCAATATATCGATGGGGGAAGAGAGTTAGCAAAATCTTGGCACACTTATTCCTCGTCACGCTCAACTTTTTCACTGATTTCATTAGAGAGGCCTTTCATTTAGTGATGATTAGCCACGAGATTACTTGCTCTCTTGGTAGTATGTCTCCTCTATTACACCGTCCAATATTTCACGGACAGAACCCATGACTCAATTTTTTTGTTTTTAATAAAGTGATACCCGTATTTATAAGTAAAAATATTTAGTTTTTAAAGTAAACTTATGCATTTAATCAGAAAATATAGTTTTATTATAACGTCGGAAATATATAATATTATGATGTTTTATTTAATGATTCAAAATAATTCTTGGAATAACTTTATTATTTTTTTATTATCATTTTTGCAATAATATCAACCGTGGAGAGAATAAATGACTACATTCATCCTTTAGAAGAATTGCGCTTAGCCATTTTTTTTTTGTACTTTCTGGTGTAGATATATTTTGATGGTCAACGAGAACAAGAAGTATTACTTTCCTTTGAATTATTGATTGCATTTTCAAATTTGGAATGAATCGTTTGCTTGCTGAGAAAAGGCCTAATTTTTTTTTTTTTGTACTTATAAGCATATGAAAAATTTATTTCTATCATAAAATCAGAAATATTTAATCTTTTGATGTTGTATTTAATTTTTCCCAAAAGATCTCTGAAAAACTTTTAAATGTTTTATAAACTTTTTTTTAACTCTGTATTTTTTGAAATCTGTTGTAGAGTAATATGTATAAATATTTTATTGTCTAAGAGAACAAGAAGTATTATACTAGTCACAGCGAGAGATTGTATGTGACATCATTGTTCTAGTATATTCAGTCTTTTTTGTTTTCAAACAATACACATGAGGAATAGGATAAACATCAATGATGTCCGTTCGAGTTTTCTCTGGGGCTAGCATACTAGTATTATTGATTGCATTATTATTATTAAATACAATTTGTAATATGGAATTTGTAATATGGAATGATAGTTGTGCAGAAAATCAGGCACAAAGTCTTGTTGGGCTTTTATGTTCGGAAAATGGGAGGCGGATATGGGTACCGCCGCTCTTGGAACCATTGGATAACCAAACAGGTTACCCCAAGTAGTGTGCTATATTTGGTGTCTTAGCAGGGGTGCCGGGGTTCATGGAGTGAGGTTTGTCTAAGTCTTGGCGGCGGATGCGTCTGCCCACCTTCTGCGTGACAGGCCGAATTGAGAGAGACTGCTTGAGGGAGGCCTTTTGACCTCTCTAGCCGGACTCTCTCATACCCATCCCCATGCACCGGAGTTGGTGGAATGGATTCATACGTACGTCACTCCTGGACACACTGACCTCCAGATTCCTTACCCACCCCTTATTCTTTTTTCCTTCATAGATCTTCCACACAGCATCCCCTAAGATGACATAGGCCATGAGGGAAATTATTTTCCTGAGGGCCTCCTGTGTGGAGCTAATGCAAAAAAAAACAGAGTGTGCAATTCTCATGCGGTAGAAGTGAAACCTTCAGAAAAATAAAGTAGACAAGAGTGGGGAGCACCGCACAAAGAGGAGACCGATTATACTCTCTCATTCTCTCACAGGCTAAATCCTGTAGACATATGTGTTTGTCTCTTTTTGATATCGCTATTTTTCATTTCAAATCACAATGGGACTAAAGAAGTTTCACTTCAAAAAGTGCATGTCACCAGCACAAAGATACACCTAATTTCCCTTTTATTTTATACTCTAGCAACATTTAGGCCCTCCGTTCATGGAGATACTTACAAACTACGTGATTGTGACACAACCACAAATACCCTGCAGATATACTACTTTTTAAAGCTGGTTTCCGTACACGGCGCTACCCGAATTATACTGAACTTGATCCTTTTTCACATGCAGCCGTGGAGTTAACACGATGTCAAACGATGTCAAATGACTTTTTTTCCAACATTAATCTATGCCTTCTCCACTAAATCCTTTCTTGCGTATTCTGGTAATGTAAAGTTATCTAAACACGCATTTTTTTCCACTTCCAGAACAAATTTAACATTACTTTCATGTTCAGACGACATTTCTGTCAAACGTCAAACGAAAGTAGTAGACACGAATGCTGCAACGCGTAGCGCGCTACCAGCACCGTCGGTAGCGCGCTACCGACTTCAACCCGACATCCGTCAGGTACCGCCGTGTACGAACACCAGCAAAATTGTATGGCGGGTACCCACGAGCGGTGTGCGTGCTACACGCATCAGGCTCGAATAGCTTGTAGGTAGCTCCATGTACGGAGGCGCTTAATCAAAGTTTGCTTTTGCAAGGAAAAGTCCTGAAGTAGTATTTTTTTAAGGTTTTATAATGGGATGTGATATGAAGATAACTTTTAAATTAAATGTGTCACCAATCATATTGTTTTAAAGGATTGCTTCTGAACGATAAGTCTAATTTAAAAAAAAAGTTATGGATGAAGTTAAGATCGGTTTTGATAATTCTTCACCGGATAACATTAATGTGGTATTTGAAAATGTCTGCCATCATACTAGGATACCAGTAATTTTCTATGTATTTGATTTGCGCTACTTATTTTAAAATTATATTGCATCTTTCAACTGAAAGATTGCTTGTGGAGAAAAAGGCTTATATTTTTTAATATTTTATATGGTTTTATAATCTGGCAGGTAAAATATTGGTAAGTTTTAATCGTTCCTGGTGGAACACCCAGTATTTTTATATGTTTACATAATATTATTATTTATATTTGTCTAAACTTTATAATAGGCAGGATAAATATTAAACCATTCTCACAATATGAATGTGAATTGTGAAAAATCCTGCATCATTTAATTTATGATTTTACCCTTATTATTGTTACTGTACTGTACCTGTGCACCATTTTTGTTTTTAAGTTTTTTGTTAATTTAACTTTTGTTCATTGTATACCAAAATGCTAGTAAAGCACATAAGAGTTTTAATTTTATAAGTTTATAAAGATGAACATTACCAGATTTTTAATAAACAATATCGTAAACTATATTAAATGTTATTATTTATTAACCAAACCTTAATATGGGAATTGAAACAATAACTTTTTTTATCACTAATTTTATTTTTGATAATCACTCAGTTACACTTTAGTCCAAGCTTCATCAGGCAATATGTAGGCAAGGAGACAGAAAATAAAATAGATGAGGGAACAGTGAGGCGGAGATCGATTGTATAATACTAAAAAGAAAAATAATTGTACAACAAATTTTTTGCCTGAAATAAAAGAAAGAGAGGCAATGTCAAAGGAGCAAGGGTTTAGTGTGAAATTTTATGTGTGAAATGGGAATATAACTTATATGTACCACTGTACATCACAACTACGACTTGACTATGGTTTGATACATAGGATGAGAGCTGTCTGAGAAGGCCACCGTGGATGCCGATTGGTATCGATAAGCTTGCGTGATAATTTGTTGTGACTCACCACATCAAAAGCTTTGCTATAATCCGTATATAGTGCGCCTACTTGTATACGTTGATCCATATTATTTTGCAAGATTTCCGTGAATGCTATTAATTTGGTTGTTGTTTTTTGTTGTTGTTGTGATTTTCCGCTCATAAACCCATTTTGGTCAACATTGAGTTAGGATTTCAAAGCGGGAAACATCTGATCGTATATTATTTTTTCAAACACCTTGCTTAAGATACACAATTTTGAAATTGGACGATAGATTTCAATGTCAGATTTTGGCCCGGTTTTGAAAACGGGTGTTACGAATGCAGTTTTCAAAGTATTAGTACCACACCCTCTTTAAAAGAGCGATTGAATATAGGCTTAGAGCTTAGAGAGACTGCTTACGCACTTCAGGATGAAGAAGGGAGGGATATTAACTATCTGTGATTTATTATTAGGATATTATGGCGTGTTGCTCTACCTCCTTCTTTTTACATATCCGCCCTGTTGATGGACACTGTAACGCTGTCCGAAACCAGGTTACACACCAATGTTGCCAGATTGCGTGTAAAATAGTTCCTCGCAACCGCAGGAGACCTTATTTAACCTACTGTATATATATATATATATATATATATATATATATATATTTTTTTTTTTACATTAACTCCACACAGGAGGCCTTGAGGAAAATAATTCCCCTCAGGGCCTATGTCATCTGGGATACTGTGTGGAGGGTCTTTTTGAGGAGAGGAAGGAATGAACATTGGTCTTGAAGAGACCCATGTTGTAGGAGGGAGGAAACACAGATGCCGGCAAATCGTTCCATAGCCGAGCTGTTGAACTCAAGAACGAGTCGAAAAAACGACACATTCTCATGTGACAAATGTCAACCGTTTACATATGTTGGGCGCGCGTTTGGCGTGTCTCCCGACTATGCACCGGTGCCGAAGGGATCAATGACGCTAGTTCCTCAGAGCATCTTCCATTGAAATACCGGTAGAACATGGATAGCATTCCCACCCGACGCCTGTGCTCTAAAGATTGCAACCCGTTCGTTAAGATGGGAGAATCTATCAAACGGACCGCCCGTTTCTGCACAGAGTCGAGGGTATTTTTCAAGTATTTTGGAGCTCCAGACGTGCCCTTTGGGGGCTTGTCAAACGAAAAGCTGTCATGGACTGTACTGTCATCCGCGTAACAATGAATTGGTGCACATGACAAAAGGTCGTTGATGTGCAACAAAAACAAAGTCGGGGACAGAACCGATCCCTGTGGGACGCCAGCATTTATTGGATGCGAGGAAGAGATGAAACATCAGCAACCGTCTGAATTGACCTCTCCCTCAAAAAGTCGGCAATCCACGTACACAGGGATACGGGAAGTCTGTAAGATGGCAGTTTGTTGACAAGTCCTCGATGTCAAACCCGGTCAAAGGCCTTGGAAATGTCCAGTGCGACCGTTTGGGTCTCACCGAAACGTTCCAGGCACCGCCCCCAAACATGCGTCACATATGCGAGAAGATCACCGCACGAGCGGTTCCGCCGGAATCCGTATTGACGGTCGTTAATGATTTTGTTCTTCTCGAGATATGTGAGTAGTTTGTCGTTGATCACACGTTCCATCACCTTGGACAAAACTGATGTGATCGCTATGGGGCGGTAGTTGGCCGGGTTGGAGCGATCACCCTTCTTTGGAATAGGATGGATGACCGTTTTTTTCCAACCAGAGGGCACAATACCAGACTTCAGGGACATTTTAAAGAGCTTCGTCAAAATTGGAGCAATTTCTGCAGCGCACCTCTGTAATACCAGGGCAGGTATTCCATCAGGCCCACTAGCTTTATTAACATCAAGCCCTCGTAAGACTTGGATTACATCCCGATGCCGGATCCTCAGCTTTTTCATACGAAAACCGCAGTGAGGAACCGACGTCGGGACAGCACCTTGATCGTCGAGGGTTGAATTATCCGCGAACATTTTGCCTAATAAGTTAGCCTTTTCGGCGGCGGTGTTCGCTAGTGAGCCGTCAGGTCTGGTAAGAGGTGGTAGACTGGATTTGCAGAAATTCCGACCTATTGATCCCGCGAGCGACCAGAATGCTCTGCTGCCATGCGGGCACGCAGCCAGCTTTTTGCTGATCTGCAGGTCGTGATCGAATTTTGACCTATTTATGACTCTCTTGGTTTCCTTTGCCATTTTATTGTATGCTGTTCTGTTTTCGGATGTTCTAGATGTGTTGTAGGCTCGGTAAGCCGCGTTTTTCCGTCGCACTGCTTCAGAGCATTGCCGACTAAACCACGGCTTTGAGCCCACACCAGTTTCCTTAACAGAGGAATGGATGAAGCCATCCATCGCCGATGTGATGACTTCACCAATTTCCTGGGCACATCTTGACGGATCCGAAGTCCGAAAACAGACAGCTGACCACGGGAAAGCATTGAAATGGGCCCGCAGACCGAACCAATCTGCTGACCTATAGTGCCACACTTTCCTCTTCAGCCTCTCCTTTGGCGGTCTGAAGTTGACGGGGATTGAGGTCGTCACCAGGCAGTGGTCTGACGATCCCAAAGGCGCTGTGACCTCAATCTTGTAACCGTGTGGCACAGTGGTTAAAAAAAGGTCTAATAGATTGGAGCGGTGAGTCTGGACATCAGGAACCCTTGTAGGCTCCTGAACCATTTGCTCCAGTCCGTGGCAAAGGGCAAAGGATTCCGCCTGTCGGCCAGCCGAGTCTGTTGATCCAGAGAACTTCAACCATGGTTCGTTATGAACATTGAAGTCACCCAGAACAACAAATTCGGCCGAAGGGTAGCGGGGCAAGAGGTCATCAATAGTTTCGCTCAAGTGTCTGAAGAGCTCGGCAGTGTCTGATTCGCCAAGGTTCGGTGAGCGGTATAAACACGCGTAGAATCTTACCGTACTGGCAAGATTGACGCGCACCCACGTTACGTCGAATCGGGAGTTTTCCAGATTCAACAGTCGCACACAGTTGACGTCAGCTCGACTATAGAGACAGACGCCTCCTTTAGGTCTGAACTTGCCTACGAGGGTGAAGCCCGGGCAGTCCAGATAGGAGGCATCTACAGTCTCAGCTATCTGCGTTTCAGACTACTGGACAAATTTCATTGAACGCTCTACGCAAATTATCCAATTATTACTTTAATTTTTAACGGCTTTATTTACAAAACTTCAAAATAATTTCAAATGATGAAATATGTCATAATAGCTTTTCCAACTTGGGACCAGCGACCTGTCCCCTATCTTCTAATGAACATTTGTCACGGGTCTTCAATCTAAAGGTGGATTTAGACCAAACGAGCATAGAGATAATGCTGGAACAAGAGCGTTCTTTCTGGATCTTTATTGTAAATAATTCATTTACACCAGAAGATTTGAATTACCTACAAGAACTATAATTCTTACAGATTCTCTAGGAATGTTTAGATCAAGTGAGCAAATGCTCATTGCTCTTTCAACAATCAGTGGTAGTGTTCATAAAACCATGTCCGACAGTGAGAGCGATATTGTGATTTCAAGTGCTGCATTTATCGATATGAATCAATTATCGAAAAAGATAAAAAGGAAGAGACGTTGGTGAGTGACAAATTTATTTATAATAAGATGATAGATGTGCAACCACAAGAAGAAAGTAGTCAATACAAAAACTTTAGCAAAATGGTATTGGAGGTTTATTACCATTACATTTTTTTATCTTCATCACGATCACATATCATTGTAGTTGCGATTTCCCACAAAGCATCTTCTTTTGCGTGATTTATTTTTCGTAATTTCCATAAGTTGTATCCCACAGATATCTGAAATTTTGTTACACTTTCATTTGTAGACATTTTTCATTATTCCGATCAGTATCAATTAGTAAAGGAAGCAAGTTCGAAGAACACTTTGAAGAGACCGCCGCGGGGAGCAATCGCATCCGAACATGAAGGGATGATCTAGGCAACTGTTTTGGCGCACTTGTGGTGCACTTTGGTGTACTTCAAAGGAACGAGCATTCTACTAAATTTCTGCTAATTCATTGGGAGTACCGAAAGAATGCTCTAAAACTGTTTACACCAAAATAATTTGCAAGATCAGATTAGATTGTGCATTTGCCCGTTTGAGCATTTAATTTTCACACTAAAGAACACAGACCTCCCTTAAAAATATGTTGCTGATTGTTATCGGCGACACCCATTTGTATCACAGTTTACATTGTCACCACTGGTAAAAGCGGTAAGCTTATGAGTTCACACACGGGCATAGGCATGGTGGCGCATTTGCCCCACCCTGGCTTGCCGATGCTTGACCTCTAGAATTGTCGACCGAGTCGCGTTTTCAAATTTACAGCACTTCAAATGATGGTTTTTCCTTCTTCTGTTCATATTCTTTGTATTCATAGAGCCCAAAGCTCAAATATGTTGTCGAAGCCTACGAGTCCACAAGAAAAATAGAGAAGGTTTATTTTTTATTTTATTGTTTCAATTTGGACGGATTTCAAGTTGCTTCTAGTTCAACGTACTGGGGTCGGGTTGAGTGATAATAAAAGGTTGTTATTTTTACCGATTTTATCACTTCAAGTTACTCCGTCATTAGCAGGTAGGTAAATAGTACCAGATATTATTAATAAATAACATAAAATCACGGGTTATTATAATTGTAGGATCTGTGAAGCTGAAAGTATTTATGAAAAGATATATTTGTCTCTCAAAAGGAGAAATTTACCTTTCGAATGTTAATAAACTTGAAAAATTACGACAAGATCGACACTCGAAACAAACAACTCGAGACAATCGAAATATTTAAACATAACAAATATCAAATAAATAATTATTAAACAATGTGTTGCCTATTTTATAGCTTGTCTGACATGATTAATAAGATGATCAAATATCTCAATAATACACAACTTCAACACTTCCTTTGAAAAGTCACAAAAAGACGAAAAAAAATCAGAGTTTGCAATTCACATGCGGTAGAAGTGAAACCTTCAGAAGCTAAAGTAGACAAGAGTGAGGAGACTACGAAGCACTATTGTTATCAATGTGAAGGATGATTTATTCCATATTTTTGTCGTTGGAGGTTCAATCCCCCCTATCGGCCTCAGTATTGCGTAGGATAAAAATAGAATATTGCGTAGATTAAATTCCTGGAAAATACAACACTATTATTTGCACTCCCCCTTTTATCAGTGTTGCAAATAGTCAGTTGTGATATTTAGAGGTCACAAAAACTTTCTAATAAATTTTCCAAAACCCCCCACATCGAATCCCACTCCAATGTAAATGCTATGGCTACGCCCTTGAATGTCATGTTTCGAAATATTTATTTTCGATTCTCGTCACATCTCCGAAAAATCGAAATTTGAGTTGAGCATGCAGTTATATGTAAAATGTACCCTCTAATCGGTACGTACAATATTCAGATTACTCATAAACACCACCAAATTAATTATAATTACAAAAAATGTTGATGTTTTCTGGGTCACTAGTAGGATATTTAAAAATGTACCGGATCGTTAAGCCTCACAGTCACGTGTAAATAATATTTGAATTATGGTGAGCATTCGAATATTGGTTTCCTCATTATCTCAAAACTTAGTATTGAAGATGTCTGACTAATCAACTGGACGATCGAAATCTAATCTTGTAATTGTACTAAGGAAAAAATGTGGTGGAACGATAATTACGACTTGCTTTGTGTAATATCACACTTCTGCCCGTTTAAATGTTTCTATAAACAGACTCGCGCATAGATTCATTATTAAATTAAAACCTGTTTTGTGTTCGGAATGCAAAAAAATAATCGTTCGGCGGATCTGTTTCTCCAAGGCTGGTCGAGTAGAGGTGAATTGCAATTGATGTGTGAAAAGTCGAAAGAAGAAAGAAGCCGCAGACGCCTGTGCAAAGAGCCGCAAATTCCGACCCCTGCTTTAGGCGAATGGGAAAGACAAGGAAAACGATTTTATGAATTAAATTATTTGCACTAAGTATAAACGTTTTAAGTATTAGGGCATCCGCAGACGAGAGACTTTACTTGCGGAGAGAGATGCGTTGCAACCTTAGAATATAATATCAGTTGCAGGCATAAAAATCCATTACGGTATATAGAGGTGCGCACGCGAGTGACTTTTTAGTTGGCAGAGTTTTTTGAATTTTGGAATAATTTTCCAACTAAAGTTTCTCATCAGCGGCCGCCCTTATTCATCGTTTCATTAAATACACATCCCTTTAACAACACAAAAATTGAAATGACTTATAATTAACAATATTAATATACAAAAGCTCTGCCGCTATTCCCCATGCGATTCTATAACCACAACAAAAATGCGCTCATTGATTAGCGACACTTCATCAGACTTTCATTGTAAAAAAAATTTTTTGTCTGTAAAGTCGGTTTACGGATGATGATGTTTACGTGATAACGTCATATAATAACGATGGAGTGGAAGAGAGATAGATGCGTCATAAGCCGAACGCCTAGGCCGAACGCTTGTACCGCGTTATCACTTGCACGCTCGGCTCAGGCGGAACATGACAACGTGACAATGAGTCATGCTTTTTCGTGAGTGCAGCCGGCGTTCATCTATTTATAAGACGTTATCAAGTCAAAAGGACGCTGAGAGCTTTCTTTACACTTAATATGTAGGTACTTAAACAACATTTACGGGACAATGCTGTATCCATAACATATTCGCCTTTATAGCTCTAAAAGCGCTTGTGATAACAGGGAGCTAGAGATAACTATCGCCAAGTTCATTTACAGTATTAATATTTTATTAATATTTTATCGAACACATACCTATTACATTTTTTATGTTATAATGATTAGCAGATACCCAACTACGTAACTCCTGTAAAGCTCCATAAATACGCTAGTGGTGGACAAGCGAAAGATCCGAGACCATTTCAATTGCAAATCATTTTTATCAGCAAACAATTTCGGCTCTCTTTGTCGTCACTATTTGCATATCTAACGAGCGCCCCCCGGCGCACGGTGGACTGAACCCCGCGTCGAGATGTACCGAACATAAACCCCTGAAATACCCCCACAAATGCCTCAATTCTGCGTGTTACGGCGGGTAACTGGGCTGGGCACCCACCTCGGGTAATAAACACGTCTCGATGAGCCTAAAAAATCGAAACTCACTCACTGTAGCCGCGTATGTTCATATAAAAAATAATCAAATAAAATGTGTGCAATTCACAAGCGGTAGAAGTGAAACCTTCAGAAAACTAAATTAGATAAGAGTAGGGAAGCTACAAAGCACCGCACAAAGAGGAGACTGATTATACTATCTTATTAAATCGCAGGCTAAATATAGAATGTATGTGTTTGTCTCTTTTCAGTGTCGCTATTTTTTGTTTCATCGAGCTTCAAATCACAATGGTAGTTAGTAAAGAAATTTTTCCTTAAAAAAAAACTATCGACTCCGTCGTGCAAATTTTAACTAATTGTTAAGTAGAACGAGGTCTTACTCTTTTTTTCATGGTTGTTGGAACGTTATATGGTTTCGGACACACTTGAAACTTCCATCATTTTGAAAGATGCCGAGTTTTCCGATGGTCCCGAAGAACAATGTCGGATCTGCCGAAAATTGAAAATCGCGCTTAATTTAACTTCTTTTTGGTGATTTAAAAGTCTGAATTTGCGGATTTTTTTCTTAAATGCTATAATTTTTGAACTCCAAAACAGTAAAAATTCAGAAATGAAACATTAAACAGCATTACTGCAAAACTATCATAACACACATCCGCAATTGTTCTTACAGGGACAGTCGATTTGATTGACAGATGGATTGTTGGAGAGAAACAAAGTTTAGAACGGGAAAGCGGCAGGAAAACAGAAATATTGAGACAGATGCTCAAACCCTTTATTTTATAAATTCACAACCAGCAAAATCCACATAGTGTCTACATCTAGGTTCTCAAAATTGGGATGGACTGACACCCGGAGGGCCAAGAAACAATTTACTTTTCAACATCAAAAATATCGTACAATGTCAAGTGAAGGTTATTGTTTTGTTTTTTCACGTTATTGACTATTTCACAATATTGACTTATTGTCTGTAATTATCTCAGTTTTATGAATCAACTGGCCTATAACGATGTAATAACACAACTTACACAGATCGTGAAAATTAACTTGAAAAATTTGATGAATTGTTAAATTTTTAAAAAAGTTAAAAAAAATAATTAGGAAGGTTACATATTCTTAGATGAGCAGATTTTTTTCTACAATAATTTTGTTTCGATTAGGTAGGTTGTGTTTTAAAAATTGTTATAGGTTAAACAATATTTATTTATAGTGATTACTAGCTTTTCCCCGCGGCTTCGCTCGCATGGTATTACGGGAAATTACTGTAGCGGTTGAACTTATCAATTATCCCCCCTCCTCCCCACCCCACCCCCTCCCGCATTCCATACATTCATTCCCTTACATTCAGTTTTCAAACATCTAGCCTGCCACCTAAATTTCACAAAGAAAAAAAGAATTATCCAATTTTGTTCATTCGTTCGGAATTTATGCGCTTACAAACATTTCGGATGTTTATTTTTAATTAAATATTTCGAAGTTTGTTAATATAATACAAAATTACACTATTTATTATTCAGTCTTTATAATCGTTACGAATTATATTTTTAATGTAGGAACTCTTATCTGACATTTATTCCAGCTTGTCCAAAAAAAACAAAACATATTCTAATATTTGAATTTTCTGGGGCAGTAGCTGACCAGGGGGCTGAGTATCTACCAGCTTAGAGCCCACAAATATATCAACATCGTTTCCATGGGAATGATTTTTTTCTGACATTTGCAATTAACTCGCTTTTGTTAGCGACAGAAAACGTATAACAAATATAATATATTAATATTTATAATTTCATAACGCCAGAGCTTACCATCATTTACAACATATAGTCTGCGCATATAATTTAGCTTTCTATTGGTGAATGAATTTTTCAAGTCTTTTTATTGGTTAATGCCTGAAAAGGTCATAAACAAACTCGAGCAGTTTCGCATTTATAATACTACTAGTATAGTATAGATATGGATATTCATTGGCGTAGAAATTCATTAAAATATGTACTTCACTATTTTGTTTTGCCTAATATTATGTTCAATGCTGAAGCAATGTTATAAATTAAACAATAAAAAATAAAAATAAATATCATACAATTCATATTGCTACGATTCATATGCGTGTTACGAATGTGCTTCAAATGATTTTTTTATATATTGAAAAGTTGCGTTGATAGTTGAAGTAGGTGTAAATTTTTTGGTAAAGTGGAAATTGAAATATTGAATAATTACACATTATTAATGATTATTCACTTCAGTTGAATTATACATCGGCCCAATGATTTTTCTTTTTCAAATTTCGGCCTATTCGCTGGACCCCTCGCTGAATCAACAAGCAGGTAGGTACTTTTTTATTTACCCCTCTCGTAGGAAAATGTTATCCATAATGTACAAATCAAAAATTTGACGTACAATGAGTAAAACAATAATCAGGTTCACCGTTCAGCATATTTTTGGGTCTTTTGCATCTAGCCACTTAAATATTTTTTTGTAAATACCGCACTAGAGTCCAAGCTGCTCTCAATCGTCTGGAGCCAGTTAGTCAAAGGCATCCCCAATTGGGATGTGTTGTGAAGCTGAAGATAATGGGGATGGAAAAAAAGGAAGGTTGGGAAATACCTGGCTATTCAGATCTAGTCAACAAACCGTGCTTAAACTTTTGAATTCGGAATGGTGGTGAATTTTAATTGAATTAATTTTGAAGCAACAAAAATTACTTAAATAAAATTTGAACCCGCTACTTCCGGATTCGTAGTCGGGAGCCTTTTTCCTCGACCACAGATGCCGTCAACCACTATCGAAGAAAGTCGGTCTCTTTTTTTTACATTAATATTCTACACAGGCCACGAGGAAAATAATTTCCCCCAGGGCCTGTGTCATGTTTTCAGCTACAAGAGCGTGTAAGTTTTGTTCACGGAACTAGCTATAGTCATGACACACGTACCAAAAATGATACCCTTGTTTACACGAACCCCCATCCCCGTGTTTACATCCGCGTCAACACAAACAACTGCCTCTATCCCTTTGGGATGAACGAAGGATAAGGTGGAATAACCTAGCAAAAACAAACTAGCACATCCTTCATTTTCCATTCCTCCTTCCATGGTTAGTCACTTTCATTTCAGGTGCTGTAGGGACGAGGGGAACGAATTTGAGAATGAATTTTTACACAGTTGGAATGTCAATAGTTTCTCCTGATGTCTTTTCAGTACTTCGGGGTGTGATTTTCCCTCTTGGCTCAAGAATTTCGGAGTATTCGAATTTGTGTCTCCTTTGGACACGTCCAAAGATATAAACGCTGCGCTGTCCATAGGTACAACAACCTTTCGGTTCACAAAAAATAAAATCCATAAAATTTATGCAAACAAGAAAATTGAAATAATGTGGTTTCCGAGTCCAATCTGAGTTTTTTTTATTACAACACACTCAGTAAAAAACAAAATACCATACTCACAAAAACAAAAACTGAAAAATAAGTTTAATTTAATAATTTTTTTTTAATTAATTTTTATGCGAAAATTATTCAAATTGTAAAAAATTACAACAAACGCAAATTTTAGTCATCATAGCTGCCAGTTTATAAATATATAAATATACTTTCGATAGTATTTTTAAAGCAAATATTTATTTATTTTAAAGTTAATATTTTTTTTTTTCCTTAGTATTTTTAGGATGATATCTTGCCGTAGAAATCAAAAAAGGTACTAGCGTCCACAAATACAACACTTGACCTTATTCAAACTACAGCACAATGCACACGTTTCGATGACATAACTAATATCATTTTCCATACGATTCCAATTTAATTTTTTTTATTAATAAAATTTTTGTTCACAATAATTCAGATTTCACAATGGGTTCTTTTGAATCTTATGATTTATGCTGCTCTTCCTTGTGGCTTGGGGATGAAAGAGGAATGCACATTTGGAAAATGATAACAGATTAACATTATAATGATACATAGAAGATTTTGTGAACTAGTTTACATTTCTGTTCGAATTTGGGATAAATATATATACGCAGCGTTAATATGGTTTTATTGTAATCTTGATTAAGAAATTAAAAGACATAAAAATGTATGTATTTAGTAAGAAGAAAAAAATATTATGGATGATTAGTAGAACACAATAGGATTATTTGTACGATTTTCGGGTGAAATAGAGGAAACTTAAATCTGACTACCTTCTTTGACAAAACGCTTAAACATACGAAAAGAACCGATCTAAAAGTTGGTGAAAAATATTACTCGATGAAATACTAAAATATCCATTGTTTAACATATCAATTACGATACGAAAAAAAATCTTCCCCCGCCCCCCGTTCATTAGACACATTCGTCGGGAATAAAATTACCGGGACGCGGTATGAATACCAAATGAATCGCATTTCATACAATGCATGGCGCCCCTTGCGGCATTAGCATTCAGGGGGCGCTGCGGGCCTAGGAACTGTTGCAACATTATTGTTAGGTTAATTGGTGCACACCGTGAGATCGGCTGCCGATCTGTCGGCGTCGGCTGTGTTCACTAACTTCTCTTCTCGGTACCTACCTAATATTTAATGGGGGGCTGTCCGAGCACAACTACAATGCGTGTCTACAGATCAATAATTAGACCCTTGAGTAATGAATTTCAATCAACTTTTTATCTATTAGGTACCTACCTACTTAAAAAAAGGTACGAATTGGCGATACGTCTTATTTTGCACCTTTTAGTGGGATTAGAAGTCGATCCCGGTTGTGTCACTTCTTCTTGGTAATTCTCAGTCGGGGACGTACAATTGTTTACAATTCTATAATCATCATCTATCTATCTATCTATCTATATCTATATATTAATAAGTGAAGCAAAAACTTTGTACCCCTTTTTACGAAAATTGCGCGGACGGAGGAGTATGAAACTTCGCACACTTATAGTTTATATAGAGAAGGAGTGCAGAATAGCGATGAGTAGGTCCAGCCGGAATGGGTTCTTGAACTTGAGTCCTTTGCGGGAAGTGGTTCCCACTCCCACTCCTTTTTCAAATCGACTACTCTCAGAGAACCCTGTCCCGGACTCGAACTTGCTCGAACCCGCAACGGAGCGCGGACTCGGGCCCGAACGCAGAACTCGGACCAGGACCGGGGCGGGAATCCGAATCGGACCCAAGCCCGGAACTTGGCGGTAGTCGCGACAGTCCGAGCCACTCGCACTCCAGGCCCGGGTTCGCCGGCTTGTGCGTCTCGGTCCGAGCTAGTCGCGAGTCGGGTGCAGGTACTGCAGGTCGCGCGTATGAGTTCTTTTTCTTTTCAAACCCTGCGTTCAAACTGGACCGGACCGAAACTCGAAGCCGGAACTCTAACTCGGAATTTGGAACCGAACGGGGAATCCAAATGCCTCCCACCTACGACCCCGACCTACGAAAATGTGTAAACTGTTTAAATGGAGTTCTACAAATTAAAATTGATAAGAATAAATAAGAACGTAATGTTATAAAATAAAATTGAATTTAATTATAATTCGATTATGACGTAGGTCAATTCTGAGTTACAACGGTCATTTCTGAGTTATTGCGTAACAGACTAATTATTCATCTACCACGCCGCCGCCGTTTTTCCACAGGAGTAGGCAGAGAATAAATGAATGACAAATAACTCTATCACGGCATACACTTCTTGCTTCAAGCAAATTCTTGCCCGTTCAGTACAAATCATAACTTTTTAATATAATGAAATAAAACAATAACTTTGTTCAAAATCACGGAATTTTATTCTTATGACAAACCGGTTTCGCTTAGCGTAAGCCTCATTGGGATACAAAATTAAACAATAAATAAGTACGAGCATAGTATATATTTCAATATACATAAACAATACATAGTAACACAAAACATTGATGAAATAAAAATAGATTACACATAAATTTTAACAAAGGAACAACGGTTAGAGATTATAATGCGTTTTGTAAATATGCAGATTATTATTTTGACCCATTTAAAAAAATATATATTAAAGATGCATTTAAAAAAATATATACATGTTAAATATGCATTTTTTACGATAAAAAATAATTTTAAAAGGAATCAAAATAATAATCTGAAAATATACAAAATGTGTAATAATTTCTAACCAATAGGCTTTTCAGGCAAATTATCTAAGAATTTCCTTCGTAATATTGTGCATTACTCCATACAGTCTTTCTCCGTTTTTGTAACATGGTCTTACATTTGATGTGATTTTCACAGCCAAAAGTATAATAGAGATTTATTTTTGGGGTATTATGCCGTGTTGCGCTATCTTCTTCTTTGGACAGACGTGTGGCACACATCTTTTTGGATGATGGACACTGTAACGCCGTTCGAAACGTTGGCTAAAGAAAGAGGTGATGCAACACGGCATAATACCCCAAAAATAATGTCTTACCAGTTTTTAAAAACAATTGATTAAAGTTATTTTAGAAAAATGTGTTGATATTCAATTCTATTGTATTTAAAGAACACGCCAATATTATAGGTGATGTAAAATGATGCTTTATTCCTAATACATATATCGGACGTCCCGAGTCAAATTAATATGTATTGTACCAGAAATAACAACTTCTCAAATTTTTAAGACGACCGACGTTAATATTTTTTGATAAAATCATTATCGTTTCTGTATCCTGTAAATATGATGCCATAATATCGTATTACACTATTAATACTTATCGCGCCTCTTGAAATGTGAGACGTATGCAAACGATTAGTTAAGTTAATGGATTTTCGGCCTTATGTAAACATTTAAAAATAATATCCTTTGTTCAAGTCCGTGAGGAGATAAGCATGATCACCACTAAATTAGAATAATAATTGAGAAATTTCATGACTTTATTTGATTTATTACTGCTTACGCGTGTGCTAAAATTGTCATTCCTTGGGAATTATACAGCCGTTACGGCCTCGCATTAATCGTCGCCCTGTAGGCTGGACACGGCACGAATGGATTTCGTTAATCTTCGCCAAAATGAACCCGTGCGTCTCGGCTCGGTGCGCCGCAACAGCACCCAGTGTTCAGTCCGCAGTCCGCACCAAAGAACTCGGACCCGGGACCCACTCCTTGAACTCGAGTTCTTTTAAAAGGAACCATGTCTCGGAGTCCTCCGGCAAAATGCAGAACTTACCCATCTCTAGTGCAGAATGCTAATATTTTTATTTAAATTATGCATAAAAGATACATTAAATCAATAAAAAAAACATAACACATTAAATTAATTATGATCGAATTTCGACCATTGGGCGACCACTAGTAAAATTAAAACAACAAAATAAATGCTTGTGTTAAGCGAAACCGGTCGGTATTAAAAAAAAAAATAATAAATACATCGTGTTTACAAACAAAGTTATTGTTTTGTTTCAATTAAAATAATTTTTATTGAACCATTAAAAGTCCACCATCTTGAAACGGAAACGAAACGTACATACCAAAAAATGATATTCAGACGAAATAATGCAAAAATGATCGAGTTTTTTTACGCTTACAGTTTTAAAATCAATAAGAAAAACGTTACAATTATGGTCGAATTTCGACCATTGGACGACCACTAGTTATAATAATTAGACCCCCTAGTAAAGAGTTTCTAGTAATGTACTTGCTTTACTATCTGGTTTAGCCGGAGATTTCTTTAGAAAAATAACAAGCTACAAAATTTTATTTTTTAACTCTTAGATAAGGGAAATTGTTGCATTAGTATGGAAATTTGAGAGAAAATAGTCCAGAGCTCACCATTTCAGAGATTTCCGAGTGCCAAATTTTTTTCAGATTTAGTTATCGGCTTTGCCATGTTTCAATGACGACAGCCCAACAATAGATACTTAGTCGTTTTGACTTATTTTTTGACAGTTAAGTAAATAATGAAGGTAATAGAAGGTTTAATATGCATATTTCTTTTTTCTCCGTTAGGATCTAAAAAAAGTTTGCTTTGATCTAAAAATTCCAAGCCAGAGATTAGGATCGCGATTCGCGGTTCTTAGGGAGACAAAGGAACTGATTTTCGTGCATATAGTTTTATTATAGAAATTCAAGATAATTTTTTTTTTAAATCGGGTACCGTTTAAAAACAATCAACATTGTGATTTATGGTACGCATCCTCGACGTTGCGTGTCGGTTGCCGGCTACGGATGTGTGTTGCAGCTCGTTCCTCGGTAGAAACGTAGGCTTCAGTGGCTACTGGTTTGACAGATCATTCGAAAATAAAAGCTCTGGTAGAACCTCAGGGGAAATTGAGATATAATGAGCAGCTCTCAATCTGATTTCTACCTACTTGTGGGATGCTACATAATGTTTTTCATGCATGCTGTTAAGAGATGTACCTGACTATTTTTGATTCCTGACAATATTTTGAGTTAAAACGTAAAATAAATTTTGGTTTCTGGTGATTTTTTTTTGTTGTTTCTTTTTTAATTTTTGTTTTAAAAAAACAACAAAAATAATTATTTTACATTATTTCATCATGGTCACTATGAGATGGATCGGTGGATGAATAGATGACAAAGCTCAAAAATGAAAAAAGGCGATATTGCAAAAAAAAATCTTTTAATAATAAAACACGCACATAGATTATCTGAGCATAGTACACATCTCGGAAAATGGTGACCTCAGCACGAGTAAGTAGCAAGTGGTGAGGCTTGAATTACAAAATAATGTTTTTTTTTAAATACTACCAATGCATCAATAAAAAAGAAGAAAAAAATGGACCAGAAGGCTCACGGTGAATAAAAAGAAGCTGTGTTGCCCACGCAATGCAAAGCATGCAAAACAAAGATCTACCAACATGCCCATCATACATGTTGGTAGATTTGTTTGATGATGGACATCGCAAAGCTGTCTTTAACGTTGGAGAATAATACCTACCCCCAAAATAACAAAAAAATATGTATGAGTGCCTGCCTACTAATGGCCATGAGAATGTTAAATAACCTAACATAAAACCTTATGGAAGCCATTAATAACATTGAGGAAATGCAGGAAATGCAGGTACATGAAACTGAAAGAATTTATTTGTTCAATAGTTGTTATAGTTATCACAATTCCCAAGGGGAGGCGGGCGTGATCACTCGGATGCACT
Source organism: Glyphotaelius pellucidus (assembly GCA_936435175.1). NCBI lineage: Eukaryota > Metazoa > Arthropoda > Insecta > Trichoptera > Limnephilidae > Glyphotaelius > Glyphotaelius pellucidus. The sequence continues at coordinate 25,460,941 of OW386542.1, read as the reverse complement.
TGATTCCTCTTCTGTTTACGTCGCATTTGCCACGCTTACATAGGGCTCAGTTTAAACGCATCTGAGATCTGAGCTGCTAAAGGGATAATAGAGGACGTACAATTGGCATACCGCTGATAACTCGGTTCCAACTTCTTCTGTCCTGAACGATGCTTATGAACAGAAAGAGAGGTAACAACGGATGTGCGATAGGCTGCTAGCTCCATTGTAACTTGTCCCTTTTTCTGTGTGTGTTCGTGTGAGTGTACTGTGTGTAGTAGGCACGGTGCGCGTCACGTGGCGGCCGCGCGCCGCGGATTAACTCGACGGAAAATGTGGCGATTGTCCACTCATTACGTCATTTGGCGCCCATTTCCGAACCACCGCACGCGGTGTGAACCATTTTTTTCCGTAAGAGCAATACATCCAGAATAGGCGATAGAAAATAATATGTAAAATTCACAATTCGTTAATATTTATTGAAATGATTGTTTCCGATCAAAAAATCAAATTTAGAAAAAATTGAATTGTTACCTACCTACTTTTCACTTCTACAAATTTGTATATAATGACTGTTCTTTCCGGCTCCGCCTGAAATTTACATTGAAATATTATATTGTAAAAACAATATTTCATCTTATATCTCGTATCATGATGAAAACGATGTTGCCAACTGAAAATAGCCTAGAGATTCCAGACAAAAAGACGTCAAAGACATGATATCAAGCCCACTTTTCGAAAGTTTTTTAGGGACTCACGAACAGATTAAGACAGTATTCCAGTCTAGAAAAAAAAAAAAACATTTTTTTCTTGATATTTCCAAAGTTTAAATATTCAGAAATATCTGCTTAAAAGGATTTTTAGAAATTCACAGTATTTTAAAAGTTATAACCATTTTAATGTCACGGTTTACACGTAATTTGACCAAAATCTAAATAGAACAAAATTTTAAACTTATTTTTCTCAAAATTACTTTTTTCAAGACGGTTGACACGACATCTCAAGTTCTACTAAACCAATTTACTTGAAATTTGGTGTGAGCTTTTTTATCGCCTCTAAGAATTATAAAAAAAAAATCATTTTTATTATTTTTTAAAAATTCCGAAAAGTAAAAAAAAACTGGTAAAAAATGTCTTTTTATTTCAGACAGCCGCCATTTAGCGAATTATTTTTTTTACATTTCCGAGGTACGGGCCATAGCAACATTTGTCTGGATTAAGAATTTTTTTATTATTAGGAGGGTTGCAATCGTGTCAACCAGGGTGCGCCATTTTTTCGCCACTTCAACACCTTGTAACTTTTTGAATTTTGAATTTTTTCGTTTGATTCTTTTTTATGTGTTATTTAAAGTTTAATAAATATTTGGTAAAGTAATGGCTGTTAAAAATATTTTTGGTTTTTTTATTGCACCTGAAAAAACACCGACAATTCATGCTTCTAGACTAGAATACCCCTTTAAATTACTTACTGACTATGCTAGTCATCTCATGAAAATCATACGGTATATTGTAGAAAAATGTCATTCAAAAGTACAAAATGTCACCAAATCGTACCTTGTTCTTTCTGACAAAATTTAGGTTAACATTTTGATGGGTTTTTCAGAAAAAACGGTTTTTATATATTGTTTAGGAGGGAAATAGTGGGTTAGAGAAATTTTAGATTTTGGTTGCAGGTTAGGAAAGGTGCGGAGAAAACACGACAATAAAAATGGAGTGGAAGATTATTTCAGTTTTGCCTTGGTGAAATAATTAAAAAGTGGCTTGAAATGACTTTAGCAGTGTATTGTGACCAGATTGAAATGGCCAGATGCTTCCCCAACTTTCTCCTCCCTATCTGCATTCCCTTCCCCTCCATCTATCTTCGGCTTCACAATTTACCCCAATTGGGAAAGTCATAGCCTCATTGACTCCAGGGAGTTGGGAACAGTTGGGACTCTTGCGCGGTATTCACATTCTAAAACACTAGAATTACTGGAGTTATAGTGGAATTACTGGAGTGTAAAATTTTAATCGAAAGATCCGCGTATCGCAAACGTAATAACATTTTATATTGCCCGCTCAGTCGAGATTCGAGAGATTAATCCAACTACACCTACTAATATCCATACCATAATACTTAAATGGTAAGCTATGAGAAATCCAAAGCGATATATTAAAAATACATATAACTCTAATAATTTTCATCGGACGCGGCGACTGAATCAACCTGGAAATAAATCGCCGGACCGTTCTCAAGTTATCCATACGTTTCGAGGCATTGTGATTAGGGCCAACAGTTTTGTATTTTGTACGTGGTGCGGGGACAAAACCGCACCGAAATCAATTGTCGCCCTGGGTGTCGAGGGCCCGCGTTATTTACAGCGCATTTTATACAATAAACCAGAGTCCGGTGGGCGAGCAAAGAACGCCGTGTCCGTGATTTATTAATCCAGTTTACCACTCATCCATAATCCCCGGCCGCAACTACCAGTGCACTGAGATCCGATTTGCTACTATAGTTGGACAAAAATATGTGTGAAAAAATTGGTTGTCTGTAAAGTCGGTTTACGGATGATAATTTTACGTGATAACGTCATATAATAACGATGGAGTGGAGGAGAGATAGATGCGTCACAAGCCGAACGCTTGTTCCGCGCTCTCGCTTGCACGCTCGGCTCAGGCGGAACGTGACAAAGAGTCATGCTTTTTCGTAAGTGCAGCCGGCGTTTATCGATTTATAAGACGTTATCACGTCAAAATAATACTTTAGGTTTAAGGGATAGAATTGATATTACAATGAGAATATTACGAAAACAATGCAAAAATAATACTCATGTAATAGACTGGGTTTGTAAAATATCATTAATTTCTACTTTGTATTTCAGTTGTCCTGATTTAAGTTAAGTTATTTTGTGTTACGTCAAAAATCCCACGGGTCATTGGCACTATTTAGTCGTAGATGATACTTTGGCAAAATATCATTATTAATTGTATTATTAATTAACCCACTTTGTCACACAATCAATCAACACTCAACTAATTATGGATACTATTCCATTTTGTCCAGAATTTGTAGATTAGTCAACTCAAGATAAGAACTTGATTTTTTTGGTTTAAGTCAAAATTATGACTTTTGTCTGTCACTATCATTATAATTGATACAACTTCTAGCAAGATCTAGACTTGACTTGTCCCTCCTATTTCCCTATGTTTATCTCTGTCCTTTGTCTTTGCTTAATCTTATATTTTGCACCTTTCTTATCATTTCATCTTACTTATTTTATAAATTGGACGTGAGTTCGTTAATAAATAAAATAAATAACAAGATATATAAAAATAAATTAGATTTAAATGGATTTATAAAAATAATAGTTTATTCCAGAATTCATGCAGGGGTAGTGTAATGCAATACATTCCATATTTTGAAATAACAAAATAAATTGAAGAAATAATAGGATGAGGTTAAAAGTAAATAACAACACATAAATAAAATAATAAAAAAACGAATAAGCTTGAAAAACATGAGAAATGGAACTGAAAAAATAATAAACACTAAAATAAATTCAAGCAGCTGTTTACGGAGGGTCTCACCGTCTCCCGTCTCCAGAGGGCCACCAGGAGCGACTCCATTCAGGCAGTCGTGGCTGTGATGATTGCATTCTTCGATTGGCGTAGTCTGCGGTGGAAGAGAAGTGCCCTGAAAGTGTGCCCTCGGTAAGTGGAAGAGTTGGCGATAATCGCTAATATGGGTCTAGGTAAATTGACTGAATTGTTGAAGATAATATTATTCTATTAATATAATTCTAAAATTTTAAATATGAGATTGACAAATATGACGGTTTGACGATTGGCGGAATAAGGAACTCCAGTGAAAAATATTATGGCTTTAAAAAATATGTTCATATAGACCAATAAACGCTGATTCTGAATATATAAGTTTTATTAAATAATATTTAACGTAGAGTTTTAAAAAAAAATATTAACAAGTCCACTTTAAAACAGTTCATTAAAACACCCTGTCAAGTTGGTATTATTGAATTTGTGAGGCGTGACGTCACCGCTTCCATAAAACGCTCCAATGCTGAAATTCAAAATGGCGGCCGTCGAACAGCTGATTCCACTTCCCTACAAAATTCATGCTCCGGTTACCTTAATATTGATTTCGATTCGTGAAGCTAAAAAAATAATAATTTCAAACAATCTTTATACCACTCTCCCGTAATAATATTGAAATATATAATAATATAATAAATAAATAATTACACCTAAATAACGTTTTACTTATTGAATAGTCTCATTACTTCTTCCATACAAAATGACAACATCTGTTGAAAATAACTAAAACTTTTGGGCAGATGACGTCACAGGGGCAGATGACGCCACGGTGGTTTTCGGGGGATCTTGAAAAATTAAAACTTTGACATTTATTTTAACTATTAAAACTAACTATAAAAATAAAAATAAATATGCAGTTACTTAAGTTAGAAGGTCATTATTCATAAAAAAAAATAAAAAAAATTGGACTGGAGTTCTCTATTGGCAAACGCGCACGTCCCAGTTAGACGAGAGGTTCTGGGTTTGAGTCCCAGTTGCGACCATTATCTTTTTCTATTTTTTTATGTCTTGTTTTCTTTCATATTTTCGTTTATATTATTATTGTTATCATTTTCTTCAATGAAATATTATTTTCGATTATTTTTTCCATATAATTGGCAACTACCTTTTTCATTGGAAACAATCAAACAATTTATTTTTCTGTGTCTTGTTGTCTTTCATATTTTCGTTTAGATTTCTTCTTCTTCAATGATATATTACATTGACGGGAATAACCTTCAAATGTTACAATAAGATAGTTATTATAATAAAAATAGGATAAAAATAAGTGTTCATTCTTTTGAAAATCTTATTTTTGTCATCTAATTTTGCGATTCGAATGTGAGTGCGGTGCCTGGTCGGCGGAGGCAGTGGCGGGCACTTCAAACGCCCGCCCCGGGCTGTTTACCGAGACGGCGTAACTGAACACTCATTCCTCTCTGCATTTATCGCCTAGAATTCAGTGCTCCACTCGCTGAGATAAAATCGGAGTATTAATCACTTTTATTTAATAATAATGATGTTTTTCAGATTCCGATTTGTTATGGATGCCATTGGGTGGATTTCATTCCGTAATGATCAATCAAGAAATACCTACATTATCAAATATAAATCAGGTAGGTAACGTCTAGTGTCCGTCTATTGAAGGGGGAATATTGCAAATACATATACACGTTAGTCTATAAATTTGAAGTTAGGTACCTACCTACTTACCTTATCGAACAAGGATGAAATCGTAAATTGCTTCCTTAAGAGGAATATAAACGCTAGAAATATTTCAATTCTCTGCCTTCTAATTTTAAAATCGAGCGTCTTATTTGCACGAGGCAAGTGAGCGAAAAAGTGGTTTTTATTTATTTTTTGCATAATTTTATAAGAACGAAAAGTTAAAACATTCAAAACCTCAAAAATAGTCTAAGCCATAAAGGAGTTTTTTTTAAACTTGTTTCTTAGAAAGCTTCATAGTTGAGTCATGAAAAAAAAATTTTTTTTTTTGTTTACGCCTATGTTTTTTGTTATGTAAATAATAACTTTATTTTAATTAAAATACACAGAAAAGCTAGTGAAAGCTTTATCCGTAGCATATTTTTTGATGTTCATAATGTAAACCGATTAGTCGTAAACATTAATCTAAATAGGGTTTCACGTATAGCTTCATCTTAATGATAAAAGCCCCTTCGAATAAAAAAAATTACAACATTAATTTATTTTTTTAGTCGCCGCATAAGAGTTTCGACTGCTAGGAGTCAGTGGAATTACAGGATCCCCAATTTGGTGGAGGTTGTGGGGCTGTGCGAAGAAGTTAGGACAATACCCTTTTTTTTTTTTTTTTTTTTTTTTTTTTTTTTTTTTTTTTTTTTTTTTTTTTTTTTTTTTTTTTTTTTTTTTTTTTTTTTTTTTTTTTTTTTTTTTTTTTTGGTACCTGGTTATTCAAATCCAGTTACTAAACTCAATTCAAGCAAGCTTCTATTTTTACGGCGATTTAAAAAATAAGAATACCATAGTAGCATCAGAGTCTCGATTGCTTCCAACCGCCTGGAGTCAATGAGATTGCTAAACCAAAAAGCAATGTTTCAATTCTGAATGGTGGTCTTACACCAGGGCGATACTGACAGTATCTTCCATTCTGCCTTATATTATTTTAAATGCGTAAATTGCGAAGTAACAAAATTCAATCAAATAAAATTTACTTGCGCATGCCGGGTTAGTCGGCCTCAGTATTGAGTAGGAAAAAGGATTACATTCCTAAAATAAGCAGAGGTCCCAAAATTTTCTAAATCCTCCTCTTCTCCCTTGCCCTTCCAGGATCGAACCCCTCTCTCCTCACCCTTAGAATCAACCTACTCTCATGTGAATCGTATGCCTAAGTCATTACTCGATGTATCAATATGAGAAAGCGGGTATTGATTCTTTGTTTCCAAATTATTAGTCTGGGAATTGGGTAATGTACAGGTTTATACCGCGTAATTGCATTTTAACTAAAAAGCGCTTGCCCAATTGTATCCACCCCTGAAAAAATACAAAATTTGACGTTATTGAGATTAACTAAGACATTTAAATAAAAGAAATACAAATTTCGAAAAAAATATCCATAAATTTTCATTTATTTTTTAAAAATATAATAAAGGTAGATACACTTTGGTGGAGGTTGTGGGGCTGTCAAATAAGAATTGAAAACATAACACACTGAGGTTCAAATGGCAATACTAAAATATAACCCATGGTGGAAATGTAAAACTGTGTAATCTAAATTTTTGTAAAAAATTAAAAGTCATAAAAATGATTTTTTTTTATTACAATATAAATACCCACTGATCTCAAAATAAAAATTGCATAGAGGTATATTATACCTTTGTAGAAGAATAACGATATTGTAATAAAATATAAATCACAGTTTAGAAATTGCAAACATTTATTAAATACTAGCGTTGCCCGGGCTTTAGAACACATTTCTAATTTTAGATCATTTCTAATATATTTAACTCATTCAGATCTAAAAGTAGTGTAACTAAACTCACCATTAATAATTCTTCCTTTCTACCTAATGCTAAATTAAATGAAAGCAAATCACCTTGTAAAACACAATTTAATCAAATTTCTGCCATAAGTAGGTAGAGTGCTTCTTCGATTTAAATTTTTTAAGAACAAAAAATGTTGATTTACAGTGTTCTATATATTCAGTGTCTTTGCGCTTTAAAATAATATTTGACAGTTAAATTGGTGTTGCCAGTCTACAAATTTTGTAGTTCCATTTTTAATATTTTCTACTCTTAATCTTAATTGACAGACCACACAAACTTTATTGCTTGCTTCAATTCTTGACAAATTTGTAAAATGGCAATTTTAATGTTATGTATATTCTTTTAAAATTTTTAATGTTATGTATATTCTTTTAAAATGTTTTATTAGGTATAAGTAGGCAGGCATTTAATCGCATGACTTAATTTTTGATACAATCAGTTCCTATTTTGAAAATGACACTACAATTTAAAACATTGAACATTGCGAGTACATTGAACCAGAGTTACAATAGCAGACAAAATCCACAGACAAAAATTAGTATGTTTGATGATACTTTAGCTGTGTACCCAAGAGTACCTACAAGCCGAAAGAAAGCAATAATGGGTACATTCATACTAGGTAACTACCATTTCAAAACCAAGTGTGCCCAATGACAACGATATAATAGTAAAAGTAGTGCAAGTTTAATCGTGGTTTTTAATACACCTAATTAAAAAAAAAGTCTATAATATTATTTACACATTTCGGTTAGGGTAAGATCCGCCACTGACATGTCTCATACCAGGGGCTGTGTGGCCGTCAGTAAATAATGCCACTGCTGAAAGGACCGTTCCAGAGGTCATCAAATGTCTACCTCTCTCTACCTCTTTCTACCCCTCTCTACCTATCTGTACCTCTCTGTGCCTCTCTGGACCTCCTTCTTCCTCTGCTGTCTTTATCGCCCTCATCTTTCTCCATGCACCATTTTGCCATAGTATCTGCGTCATCTGCAAATTTGTCTGCATGTATCGATAGATGAGCGTAGGTACCTGTAATTAATAAGAAAACCGTATTTTTTTCGTTAACGTTGATTACATTACCATGACAATGATAACGACCTTTATATAATTAATTTTATATGTATTTCTTACGTTTTATACCTTTTACATATTATTTAATACTTTTTGTACTCTTTTATCTATTTTATACTTTATAATTTTTTACATTTTGTACTAGTAACATTTTATACCTATCTTTATAAGTATACTAGCTGACCCGGCCACGCGTCGCTGTGGCTAGTGAAATACAACGCCATCTACTGGATGGTTAGATAACAAAGTTATTGATAAATTAACTCACACCGCCATCTGTTAGAACAAGATTAAACTTACAAAGCATTGTCCTACAACAAACATTTAATGAACATTTAATTCGCAATAATTAATGTTGAGGTCAATAATCGAGATAATAACTATCCTATCTTTTAAGTTGGACCAAATTACAAACAGTAAGCCAAATTTCATCAAAATCGGTTAAGTAGCTTCGGAGTATATCTCGAACAAACATCGTGACACAAGATTTTTATATATAATTTAATACTTTTGTTTCTTATATTTTTGATACGTGCCTACTTATATTATTGTTTTTTTTTAGTTGTTTTATACTTTTTACACTTCAACTTTGTACTTATATTATTGGCAGATGTTCTGCCGTATATATTAAAATATATAAATCTCTCTCAATATATCTCTAATAAACAGACCAATCTAAATAGGTATCAGAAAAATCTCTCGCTTATGTACATTATGTACAAATTACGTGTTTGAAATTTCTAGGTCAGGACAACTATTTTCGGCTCGCATCATTAGTTAAAGTGCTTTAAAATTAAAACCAATCAGAATGACGGATATTCATCGCTGAAGTAGGTATGTGAACATGTATTTTTTGTCTTTGTTAATTTAAGTGAGGTTAATGAAATGCAAATATTTCTCGAGAGTAAATGGTACAAAAAAGCTCTCCTTAGTTATGAAATAATTTGCACTTGCTGTTACTGTTTTACTTCGTGTATTTTGCTGTTCGTCAGTATTAATTCTGAATTGAAATGTTTCTTGAAATGGCTTTAGCCGGGTTTGGTGACTAGATATAGCCAGGCACATTTTCCACTTCTTCTTCTCCTCCCCAGTACCTTCAGCCTCACAAAATACCAAAATTGGGGATGCCATAGTCTCACTGGCTCGTTTCATAGTCGCACTGGTTGGGAGCAGTTGGGACTCTTGTGTTATATTCAGATAAAAAAAGTTATATTATATGCAAGTAGGAATCTTTAGCGGTTTTTTTGCTAAGCCGACATGCTCCTTCGGACTTATTCGGAATTTGAAATTATTGTTAGTAAAAATATTTTTACAGCGGATTTTCACTCAAGATGCCTTCGGATATAAGTATATCGACTTTAGTTGTACGGCCGTATATCCTCTTTGCATACTTACTTGAAGAAATAATCTTTTAGGGGATCAACTGTAGGAGGAATCAACTATGGGAGGGATCAACTGTCGGGGGATCAATTGTCGCCGGACCAACTGTCATGGAACCCTTAAAAAGCAATATTTTGAGGAAAATATTTTTTTACCTTCGACTCCTTCACGTATCGCAAATATATATATATTATATTTTTAGATTAACAAATTGTGGGGTAGGCAGAGAGGGTGAACTTTCACACAACTCCGTCAGGCACACATTGTTTCTTCGTTCACATCCGTACATTCCGTACATAGTCTCATAAACACCTTTCTGTTATTCCAACTCTTGACATGGCCCGACTCAAGCATTTGATTCACTTGATCGTTCCATGTCTTCCTTGTACACCCCCGACTTGTTCCACCATTCACACTCGCGTCATAGGTATATATATAATTCTGCTTACATCATTCTCTACGATTATCCGCTATCCATTATACATACCCAAAACATCTAAGCGTTCCTGTCTTAATCTTACTCGTTACGCCTATTTTAGTCTTCTGCTCACGTACTATCATTCGGGAATCATTGATTCACGATTACGTTATTAGGCATATTTCATAGAATTAAACTTAAAATTTTTTGCATTTTGTATTTAACTATATAAGTTACTAGCTGGCTCCCGGCATGCGTTGCAAAGCCATATTCAAAGAAATAAATTGTTTCTCCCTGCACGTCCTTTCCCGTGCGTCCCCGTTCCCCTTCCCCTCTCGCGTTCCCCTTCCACCTTCCCCGCCTTCCCTCTCCCCTCTCCCACTCCCCCGTTCCGCCAACCTCCCTCCCGCGTTCCATATATTCATTCCCGGTACATTCAATTTTCAAACAGCTCGCGTGCCACCTATTAATTTTTTTAAATTAAAATTTTCATTTTTCATATTATATATTAAATATTCATTTTTGTATATTATATAAGAACAATCAATCAAATTTGGTACCTAATTAAAACGTACCTATTTAAAATATCTATAATTATTGTTTCGATTCAAATTATATGTAGGTAAGTATTCAAATTAATTCATTAATTTAAAAAGTTTTGAAAATTGATTACTGATTTGACAATCAATGTTTTGCAAAATATCATTTTCAAATTTTTGATGGTTTCGTAAGAATTTTCGTGATGATTGAAAAACTTTCCAGATGTATTGTCATGTGTTTTAAGTAATAAAAAAAAACTTCGCGGGGGTTTTAAGAAAGCATTTTGAAAGTTTCAAACATTTCCTATGCTTAATATAGCAATACACAATACACTTATACCAAAACAAATTTTAATCTAATATATAAAATTCTCGTGTCAGGGTGTTTGTTATCATACTCCTCCGAAACGGCTGGACCGATTTTAATGAAATTTTGTGTGTTTATTGGATAGGTCTGAGAATCGGCCAACATCTATTTTTCATACCCCTAAAAGTTAAGGGTGGTCCACCCCGAATTTTTTAATTTTATTTTTTAGACAAAATTTTTTATTTTTATTTTTTTATGATGAGGCATTAAAAAATACATACATCCCTAAATTTTCACCCCTCTACCATCAACACCTTTTTTTTTAATAGCGATCTTAGTAATTCAATCATTTTCAACCCCGGAACTAAAAAAAAAATTCCTAGAAATAATGTGTATGGCAAAACAACGTTTGCCGGGTCAACTAGTTTTTATATATATTTAAGATGAGACGAGCGCTGTTTCAATTTGGGATTCAACTTGAGTGAGTTGGGAGAAAGAGATGGGTGTTCAATGGGAGGTGGGAGGTGGGAGGTGGGAGGTGGGAGGTGGGAAGTGGGTAGCAGCGGGAGGCGGGTGGTGGGTGGTAGATAGGTACCTACCGCGTCCCGGCTACTCTCTTTGGCCCTCCAGGCGTGCCTTCATTATGCACTTCAGTACCGGTGGGGATTAAAACGTGGAAATATGCGGGCTTAATTCGTCAAAGGAGCGATTGAAAACAATAAGTAGGTACCTACAGTCGTAATAATATAAGTACTTATGAAAGTTGGTGCATAATCTAACTCACTAATTTCGGTTGTCTGTGCGTTAGTCCTGCATCAAATCTGGCTCAGTGAACTCAAATTTAGCCTTGATTTAAAATTTTTAATTTAATTTAGCCTCAAATTTAGCCTTGTCGTTTTCGAAATTGGAACTGATTGTTTGAAGAATTCAGACAAGCGTAAAATGTGTAAATTAGAAAATTTGATAATTCCTTAGAAGTCCATTGGACGTCCATATCTAAATTAAACCGATTTTAAACACTGAATCTATTTTTTATGTATTTAATTCAATTTTTTTTTTTTTTAAACTTCTACAAGATATTTTATGTTTATGAGTAATTATCTGTCTTAAAAACACTCAAGTATACCCACGAACTGGCGATGCCTATGTGGGATTTTTTTCGTTAATCTGCTTATCTATTTATGTTATTCTCTACTTTTTTAAAAACTGTTTATATAAAAAGTTTGTATTACAAAATTTTACCAATTGTACCAAAAAAATTGTTAATAAAAAAATAAAAAAACCGGAGACGATCAATATCAATCGTCAATTTACGGAAGCGACTGACAATTGGGGTTTCCCATTGACGCGAAGATGCGTTGCGTGAATGAGCGTATAGACGCCATAGGCAAGCGCCATTGACGCTACAAAATGATCGTTTAGCTGTGCAATCGACAAGACAAATGTTCGGATAAAAAAATATGTTTTTTTTTAGTTTACCATAACGTGGGGTAATTACTACAACTAGGTAACTCCAAAATTAGCGTTTTTTATTTGCACACTAAAAGCATGACTCTATTTCCTCATATACGAGTATGAATGCTACGAACAGAAAAGTCGTAACGCATTACCTTCATATAATATACGACGCGCTAGCGGCCCTTCTGCAGATGGCATAAGGTTTAAATTCTTAGTTGGGTAAGGACTTTTTTTATTCACTGGAAAAAAACATTGCCAAAATTTATGTTTTATTTTATTGTGAAGTTCAGAAAACAAATTTTAAAATGTTTACCGATTATTTTCTAAGAAACTTACAGCTACATTATTAATAAAACCATACCCGAAAAACGGTTTGTAAGTAGGAGATTTTTTAATTTCAAAGCATTTTTTGTAGACCGGATACATTATTTTTTTCTAGGCTTATGAAAAGACTAATCAAAAAATTACTCCATATTTTCAAAGGCCAAGATGTTTTCTACTTACAGTATTTAATGTAACTATCTATATTATTTCTAAGCGATTAAATTTTCAAACCCAAAACACGTGATTTTGCGTGATTTCGTTGCATTTTGTATGTATAGATCATTCCATTTTTGTAAATAAATACAGTAAAAAATGATTAGCCATTTTAGAAAAATAGGGTAAGAGGGTTTCCAACACATCACATCAATCTAGAATTTAACCATACCAATCAGCATAAATATACAACAACCGATTTATCAGATTGATTACAATCCTGTAGTTCAATTTCCCAACAAAGCTGTTTTCAGAGTTACCTAGCTGTAGTAATTACCCTCACATGATATAGATTAATTTTTTCTTCATTTTTGATATACTTCTATGCCTTGAAAAAGCGAATCATTTAAATTTATTGAATTTAAAGCTACTGCTTTTTATACAAATATAACGGCGTCGTTTGCGCCTCGCAATTTTTACCTCATGTGGGTATTTAAAAATATTACCTGGCTATTATAAATTAGAGGTCTTGTAATTCATCGGTAGGGAAAATTGTTATCTAAAAACCCTATTAAAATTGCATGTTTTGGCCAGCATCAACATCAATCTTCATCATCAGGACCAGCAGCCGACGGCCATATAAACAAACGTGTCTATTTGTGTTATTTTGGGAGTGAGAAAAAGGCGGTCATTTTCTTTTTATTTGGAGTTCTTCCGCATTTGCCTTCGGGTATGAGGAAACCATGAAAATATTAATTAGTTTCTTGCTTATATCACTAGAGTACCGATACCTTGTACTGACCACCCTCCAATGATATTGCACATCATAAACAATCCAATAAAAATATTACACTTATAGTCGCACCTACCTACAATAATTATAGGCGCCTTTTGAAAGTTTAGTTTTAGGTGCAGAAAATCAAACGCAGTCAGAATTCAATCCCCCCACCCAGATAATGTATAGTTGTTATAAAGGGATTTCGAGTCTGCGGAATTACAAGTCCGGATTATACAAGGGTGCCATGAAAACGGAGGGATGTTCTTATTATGTTCTTCATTGCTTTGTGTTCGGTTCCATCATTGATATTTTACTAACTTGTTTTATTCCCCAAGCGATGCGGGGTACGCACTTGTTATAATAATATGACATGCTGTAATCGCTTCTAAATTGTGTCCCTTGACAGTTGACCCGGTACTAGCTTATGTTTTAATTTTTATTTGATTAAATGATCATTTCCTTGCTAGTCGATGTCCCACACTTGTTTCAGACTCAATTAAAGATGAAACACGATAAAGTAAATAGGTACGTACGACCATAAAGTAAATAGGTATGTACGCTTTGAAGTGAAAACTTCTTTAGCACCATTGTGAATTGAAACTCGATGAAACGAAAAAGCGACACTAAAAAGTGTACATCTACAGGATTTAGCCTGCGAGAGATTGTGATAGGCTAATCGGTCTTTTCTTTGCGCGGTGCTTCATAGCCTATCGGTCTCCTCTTTGTGCGGCGCTTCGTAGTCTCCCCATTCTTGTCTACTTTAGTTTTCTGAAGGTTTCGCTTCTACCGCGTGTGAACTGCTCACAATTTTTTCGCTCGTGTTTGTATGTAACACAATTTTTTCTCACTTTAAATTTATCCAAGCACTGTGAAAATGTTGGTGTACCTGCTGCTCGTACTTTTTGATTTTTTTATATGATTGCTGCCCAAGAGTTCCAAATGCTCCCATCTGGACTGGAGTGAGGAGACTATGGCAACCCCAAATGGGGTATTTCGTGAGGCTAAATGTAGTGAGGAGGGGAAGAAAATTAGGAAAAGGAAGGAGGGAAAGTATTTGGCTATTCAGGTATGGTCACAAAATAGGGCTTAGGCCATTTCAAGCAACGATTCTATTCTGAATGGTGGTCTTACACAAGAATATCTTCAACTCTGTAACGTGCTGGAAATATGTTATATTAAATTTAATAGATTAATTGTGAAATAACACAAATCGATCAAACAAAATGTATTTGCCCACGCCGGGTTTTAAACTTGCGACCTTCGACTTGCGTTCCGTCGCTGTTCGTAATGAAATCAACCTGCAATTTATCAATATCCATCAAGCCATAAGATATTTTTATAAGAAGACGAAGGGGTGAGCAGTCCTGACAATCCCAACTTTTACCAACTCCCATAGTTGTATCAACTTGATTCGTTCTTTTTTTTAAATTAGTGTTTACAGTCGACAAATTGACTCGCTAATAGAATCTAATCGACCTAATCTGTGAGAAATAGTTAGGAAGAAGGCCAATTGTTTTTATTTTATTTTGGTAATTACTGTATGCATAAAAAGAAGAAACACGAAATTGTCAGGATGTCAATGTGATAATATATGTAGCAAACTAACTTTTCAATCGCTAACTAATATTACAATATTATGTATCCAGCCAAAATCCTTCTCTAGGATAGCTCAACTAAAATAATAAAATAGGTAGGTAGTAAGTGTTTCCCAACTTCACGAAATTCAATATAAAGGAGTAAAGTAAAGGGACCTATGGAAAGGTACATAATATGGCCTTTGAATAGTACTGGCCGTTCTAGCAAATGTAGTCTATCTTTGAGTTGGTCTACAGCTTATAAAACCAAAACAGTCTTAAACTTGTGAAAAGTCTAAATTCAATGAAAAGTTATTTTATTTTTCGGTAAAGATTAGAAGTTCTGAAAACTTCTTGCGAAAAGTTCGTCTTATCTACTTGGAGTTATAGGTACAATACTAGGTGTGAGGAAAGTTGTGCCATCAACGATTTTTTTCAGTAGTAGGGAAGTTTATTAATTTGTCTGAAACGGAAAAAAGATGACATTTTTCGACAGTGTGAAAAATTAAGTTACCTAAAATGTCGACAGTTGTAGTTTACATAGCTGGCTTTTCTAGATGAGTTGAATTTTTTGTGATTTCTTTGGAAGTCTCAATTCGCTGAATTTCATCACAGATTTCCCAACAAAGTGTAAAGGTAAAAAATTTATCGAGAAATAACTAATAAAAAAGAAATAACATTAGTAATCATTTAGTGATGTAAGTACGTCAAACATGCGGATGTCAACCATAGCATAGGTGTGGAATGGATTAAATTTAGATCCGTAACAGGAATCTTGTGTGACTCGAAAATGTCTATAAAACTTAAAAATAAGATATTATACCAGCCTATTGTTAGACCCGCGATAATGTATGGCTCCGAATGTTGGACTATGTACAACTCCTACTCTAGGCAACTCGAAACAGCAGAAATGCGAATGCTTTGATTGTCGGCAAGAGTATCACTAAAAGGTACGATTAAAAGTTCACGCATTCGTGGTAGCCTGGGTGTCACGGACATAAACAGTAAACTGGAGGAACGACAGTTGATATGGTATGGCACATAAGACGGAGGCAACAGACTGCACAGGCAGCTTCATCGACAGACTGCACAGGCAGCTTCATCGACAGACTGCACAGGCAGCTTCATCGACAGACTGCACAGGCAGCTTCATCGACAGGTCGTCCAGAGGAAAACCAAAGAACTCCTGGATGACTCAATGCTCCAAAATACTACAGAGAAACGGCCTGGATGAAAGCGATACTCAGAACCTGAAAGCCGACCCCAACTGCCTACTTAGGAAATGAATTGGGACAGTGCAAAGGAAGAAAAGTGATGTAAGTACGAACGATGTTATAGGTTGGTACTTATATCTACATAAGTCTACTTAGATTTAAAAAAAATCATGTTATACCTTGTGCATCAAAATTCCGTTAGTTCAAAAAATTTCTTCAACAAACCTACCTAATGTTTTTGCACATCAAAAAAAATACTTAAAAAAAATCATGTGTGCAGTTTGCAGGCGGTAGAAGTGAAATCTTCAGAAAACTAAACTTCGAGAGAATGAGACGAATGCAGAGAATCAGGAGTAGGATAATTGTAGGGTTTATTTATAATAATATTGTGACCAACTTTAAAAAATATTTTGGATTTTATTCTACGAAGCACCGCACAAAGAGGACACTTCATTGGTCTATCTCATTCTCTCGCAGGCTTAATCCTATGGATGTATGTATTTGTTTCTTTTCGGTGACGCTTTTTCGTTTCATCGAGTTTCAAATCACAACGGTCCTAAAAAAGTTTTCGCTTCAAAAATTAATTAGGTGAAGGTATTTTTCATACATCTTCCCCTCCACCCGGGTCTTTCCTAACCTAGACAAACACGCAAACCTTCTAAGTTTTAAATTGCCTTAATAGTTTATTCACTTTTAATTTTTTACGAGAAAAACTCTCTTTTTATAACTTTTGAAGGTTATTCCCATCAACGTAATATATCATTGAAGAAGAAGATAACACTTTTAAATCTAAATGAAAATATGAAAGAAAACAAGACACAGAAAAACAGAAAAAGACAATGGTCGCAACTGGGACTCGAACCCAGACCTCTCGTCTAACCGGGACGGCGCGTTTTCCAATTTCGCTATTGCCACCTTCTGTCAAACCGTCATATTTGTCAATCTCATATTTCAAATATTTAGAATCATTAATATTATCTTCAACTAGTTCTTTTTTCCCAGTTGCGACCATTGTCTTTTTCTGTTTTTCTGTGTCTTGTTTTCTTTCATATTTTCATTTAGATTATAAAGTGTTATCTTCTTCTTCAATGATATATTCACTTTTACTTTATGCCGAATCAAATGCAACTATCAACCGCTAAGATTGGATTTTGAAAATCCAGGTACCAAAAACATGTGAACAATTTTTTTTAGAACTTACGAATTTTTCAATCACAATAAATGAAAAAAAAATTGGAACGCCATCGGTGGGTACTTACTGGGCGCCAGATTTCGTGGATCCAGCACTGTCTAACTACCAATGAATTTATTAAAGCTGTTGTTAACTTGCGCGTCAGAAATGTAATCGCGTTTGGTTTTTAGGATTTAAATTCGTTCATTACACGTTGTAGAGAAACGGGTGCATTTGTTCAAATAGAAATGTAGCCGAATTGTTGTGTGTTAATGTACTTACTCGCTTTCACAACTGTCGAGTTCATGTTCCCTAATCTTGTTACCGAGTTGCGAGTTGAGAATCGCCCTAACCAACAAACTTCATGGCGGGGAGAATTTATTTACACCGATTCGGATTGAGGGATGGCTCGTCCGGGGAGGAGTTTGAGGCTAGACTGCCTGAAGTGAGACCAGGGTGACTTTGTCACGGCAGCAGTTTAGCCACTGTTTCATTATCTTTAAAAATTTATTTAAAAAAAAAATCTGAGTGTGCAGAAGTGAAACATTCAGAAAACTAAACTTCGAGAAAATGAGATGAATTCAGAGTATCAGGAGTACATAGTTAATTGTAGGGTTTATTTAATATTGTTAGTTACAAAGTTTAAAAATTATTTTATATTTCATTCTACGAAGCACCGCACAAAAAAAGGAGGCCGATAGGATACAAAGTATCGCACAAAGAGGACACCGATTACTCTACCTCATTCTCTCGCAGGCTAAATCCTATAGATGTATGTGTTTGTCTCTTTTTAGTATCGCTCATTTCCGTTTGATCGAGTTTCAAATCACAAAGGTGCTAAAGAAATTTTTGCTTCAAAAAAATGTGCAGTTCACACGCGGTAGAAGTGAAACTTTCAGAAAACTAAAGGAGACAGGAGTAGGGAGGCTACGACAACCGTACAATGAGGAGACCTCATTCAGCCTTTCTCATTCTCTCCCAGGCTAAATCCTAAAGACGTACGTGTTTGTCTCTTTTTAGTGTCGCTTTATCATTTCCTCGAGTTTTCAAATCACAACGATGCTAAAGAAGTTTTCAAAAACATAAAATTAAAATTTTATCTCTCATAAAAAGTAACTCTAATTTCACGTCGTGCCTTTATTTAATGAGAAAATTGTTTCCGTGCGCGCCCGGCATTTTTAATCATACCAGTGTCGTCAGGGGAGTTCGAAGGATTTCACGAAGTAATTTTTTAAAATTAAAAATTTTCTGAAGATATTTCGTGAAGATGTTTTCACTTATCAGCAATGTAGGTTATATTTATTTATGGGTAGGGCGTTAGATGCAAGTTTTTCAACTCGATGAGAAATAATTCGGTGACGCCCGAGGTGAACCAAATACTTTATATTTATTTATTAATTACGAAAAATTTGGTATTGCCATTGATCTTCCCTACCTATTAACTACATAGATGTTAACCACCAACGAAAATAAAAATAATAAAATTTGGATGATTAGTATAGCACTGTTCTCGTGAAATCGGGCGCTGTAACAATACCAATATTTGTTAATGTTGAGTTTATGAGGGCAGAAAGTTAAGTTTCTTGGTTCGGGAATCCTCAGGACTCTTTTACACCTCTTTCCAGAGAGGATATTGTTAATCAGGAAGAATCAGTCAGAATCCAAACTGTTTATAATTTTATGTTAAAAATGTACATTCTTATGGTTGCCATTTAAGGAAGATTCTGTAGCAAAAGACCGATGGGCTGCTCATGTGGAAAAAATTCCAGATGAAAGAACATCACAAGTACGACTGCGTGGAAACTAGAGTAGAAGCGATCCAGAGGCAGACCGAGGAAGAATTGGATAGATGCAGTATCGAGGATTATTGTTGCTATTTAAGTAAGGTTCTGTAGGTCCCAAAGACTGCAATGAGCTCCTTAGTTGGAAATAATATCAGATGAAAGATCGTCACAAATCACAAATTATGACTGCGTGGAAACGCTAGTGGAAGCGATCCAGAGGCAAACCGAGAAAGGATTGGATAGACAGCGTGGAGGATTGTAGTTGCCATTCTGTAGGTCTCAAATACTGCGATGGGCTGCTCAAGCGGAAAGAATGCCAGACGAAAGAACGTCACAAGTCATAAATTGGGTGGATTCCCCAGTGGGCCTTGACGGCCTCCGTGGTCCCGAGGTAAGACTCTGGACTCACAATCCGAAGGTCGCGGGTTCGAACCCGGCGTGCGCAAATAAATTTTATTTGATATTTGTGTTATTTCACAATTTATTCATTTAAAATAATATGTAGTATATTTGCGGCACGTTCCAGAGTGGAAGATACTATCAGTATCGCCCTGGTGTAAGACCACCATTCAGAATTGAAACGTTGCTTGAAAATGGCTTTAGCCGTGTTTAGTGACCAGATCTGAATAGCCAGGTACTTCCCCACCTTCCTCTTCCCTATCTCCTTCCCCTCCCCACTACCTTCAGCCTCACAACATACCCCGATTGGGGATGCCATAGTCTCACTGGCTCCAGACGGGAGCAGTTGGGACTCTTGTGCGGTATTAACTATAAAAAAAAAAAAAAAAAAAAAAAGTGGAAGTGATCCAGAGACAGACCCAGGAAGAATTGGATGTACAGCGTGAAGGATTGTAGTAGGACGGTAAGGAAGAAGGTCTGGAGGCGAATGGCGAGGGAAGTGAAGAACCGTTTGTGGAGGAGACCAAATTCCACTCTGCAATGCAGCGCGGCATTCTCTCTATATATGATCCGTGAAGCCTGTTCGGAGTACACAGATCATACTTTTACGACGAATACCATGATTACATTGATTTTACATCATCTTGCAGTATTTACAATTGTCATTTTGCCCGATTTGTTATAAAAATGTAATTTTACTGATGTTAACAAATAATTATCGAAAAACTATCTATTTATTTATTTTTTTAAATACTTCTTGTTTTCTTAGTCAAACTTGGCATACCCCCTTTGCCCATCCGTCCCGTACGCTCAAGCGCATGCGCATCAAGCGACCAAATAGTGTGAATTAAAAAATCATTTCATCAATATTTGCAAATTTACTCTGGCGTTTTAATTTTTTATAAAAATTTTTCAGCAATTTTAATTTAAAAAAAAGTCATTACCAACAAATTTATTATGTTCGATATTATAGGTAGATAATAATTTATAGAGCGCCGTTTTGCGAAAAATCATCGCAAGGGCGCAGTAAAATACATTAGGTTTCCTAGGGTCTAATTTTATTATTTACAAACAGATACTTTTTTTATTATTCTTTATTCATAAAATAACTAGGTATAAAGGTTTTTACAGATTTTTCGATTACAATACTAGGCCTAGGCACATGCTGTATTCAATGCCGTAGTCGATACCTGAATACATAATAACCTGGCAGGTCACTTGCGATAAACACACTTTTATTAGAAAGTTTATGCTTGAAGGAGATACGACTTTGTACGCGGAGGACACTATATTAAAAACACTGGATATTGCATGATTTTACATTTGCCATTTTACCCTCCATTACTTTTGATATTACATAATATATTAGAAGATTGTTGGCAGAAGTAGAGTGGATGCTTACTTGAAAAAACTGGAGAATTTAGGTTTCTTTAAGACCAAATATTTTTTATGAAATAATCTTAAAAAGCCTTCAATTTGTTGGTTGCATAATTTTTTTACACGTTTAATTATTTACATTGACTTTGACCTGATTTTATGTATACCTGAAAAGGTGAGTTTTAAGATCAGCTCTAAATTCTGTCGAGTCTTTGATGATTCTTAAATCCTGTGGCATCAGGTACATTTGATACTTCCAATAACTCAATGGTACAAGTTGGTAGGCAACTACCTAATTATTGATTATCAATTACCAGTTTTTTTTAATCTTTTGAAACCAATTTGGTTATAAACCAATATAGGTTAAAAACATATTTTCTGTAAAGTTACTTTTGTGTATAGGGAAAAAAACAACAGATGTACATAGGTACCAACGTTTTTTTGATAATAGTGAAGATAATTGTGGGAACATAAACATACTTACCTTTTTTGTTTATTATAAATATTATTTCGAAAGAAAACATTATCATTATTAGAGTCCCGCTGGGTGGTAGACTGGTAGAAGATAACAATAAACGCTAACTGAATTACATTACTTAAAAAAATTCCCCTGATTTCTGTGACCTGAGTAATTTTCTTAATATTCATTAAAATAGTTGTTATCTACAGGTACTGAGGAGTGTTTTTACAACTCTTACCTCTCTCAATGTGATTTCAATTATCGTAAACGTATACAACATTACAAATACGTAAAGCTATTCCCATCAAATCGATGGCAATTTTTCGTTTAGAAAAAACTGTTTATCGGAATTATAAACGCTTTGCCTATGTAAACAATATTATTTTATTCAAATGGGGTCCCGCCTTCTGGGGGGACCTGAACCAATGGCAACAAAGCCACGGATTTCCAGATATTTTCAACGGCCAATAGCAGAGGAGGCGACCAGTGGGGTTAGGCCGCGCACGCTCAAAGCTCGTGACGAAAAAGCTCAGTTGTCGTAAAGATATCGAATCGCACCACACGCGTATAGGTTCTGTGCTCGAAAAAACACAACGGTCTGTTAATAAAAGCTGTATGTACATATGTAACATATCGATACCAACGTACTACATTTTCATTTGTGACATTCCGCGAAAAATGCCTTTATAGTTTTGCATTTCTCGTTTCGTGTTTCGCCGGTTGAAAATGTGAGTTATTATGGATGGTGATATTTTGTGATTTATGAAGTTTGCGAGAAAGGTGATAGACTTGACAAAACATTTATGTTTCACTACAACTAAGGTCCGTCAAAGCCGCTAAGCTGTATCCTGTCAAAATTGAGATGAAGGTATGATTTCTTAATTTATATTGATATTTTAAACAAAAGATTGCTACTCCACTAGATTTGCGCGAAATTAGCATACAGTACCTGTGGTAATAATCAAAATTCACACATTATAATAACATTTTGTTAATAAGTGAAAGTGTAGTGGTCCTTTGTAAAATATTTTATTTTGGCCAAAGGTATTTTTGTTGAATGGTATAGTTAACAAAATAAATAAATAAAATGTGTTTTTGCTGAAAGGTATAGTTAACAAATTAAATAAATAAAAGGTGTTTTTGCTGAAAGGTATAGTTAACAAAATAAAATAAAAGGTGTTTTTGCTGAAAGGTATACTTAACAAAATAAATAAATAAAAGATATTTTTGCTGCAAGGTAGATATAGTTAACGAAATAAATAAATAAAAGTTGTTTTTGCTGAAAGGTATAGTTAACAAAATAATACTATGTTAGGTATGCGCATTATATCTTTATAACCAAAATCAATTTTTATCTTGATTTATGTTTAATTGACGAAATAGGTATTATGTCTACCTGCTGATAACGAAATGATGTGATAGAAAATACTGTTCATAATTTATATTTGTTCTGCTCGCTCTTTGACTCTTTAGTTTGTTTACACGTCAGCTATCGAAGATAGTGATTTTGGTTGTCGGTACACGAAGTGAAATATTCCTGCAGAGAATTAATTATTTACGTTCTATGAACTCAAATTTGCATTGAAATTTTCAAAATTTGAATGTAATATTGTAATATTTTTACTATTGATAATTCGTGGTTGATTCCATCATAATAACATATTAAAACAATTTAAAACAAAGCAGCTAAGTTAGGGTAAAAACATTGTATTCCACCCCTGTCAACCCCCCTCTTCCAAATGCTTTGTATATAAACTGTGGTTTTAAGAATGATTGTACCAGTCTGAAGGTGGCCATAATGGGCTGAAACCGGTAACGGTAAAATGTAAAATAAGTGGTAAAAAGTTTGAAATTATGTTAATTTATTATTGTGGTTGTGTAAATTCTAATCACATCGATGTCTTATATATATATATATATATATGGCCTATAATCTGATTTTTAAAATTATTTTTATTATGATTGTGATTATCACATCGATAAGGTACTTACCTACCTACCTATAAACTGAAAATTATTTTATTTTTATTAATTAATAATTCTGTACTTATTTGAAATAGGTTCATATTTAAAAATCTTGGTAGATTTAGTGATTTTTCATTTTTCTGATCGAATATGACTGAAGATTGAGGATATTTTTTGTTTAATCCTGGGGCAAATATTTTATTAAGGAATATTTTTAGTTTTACAAATTTCACAATTATTAAATTTGCTGTAATTTTTCAGAGTTTTACGCTAGTACAGTTCTACACCTATAAGTTGGCGGTGGTGTAAACACGAACTAACTCTATATCTTAATATTATTTTAATCTGTCGACCATACCTACTATCGTTATGCGGTGACCGGACAACTCAACAACGTCCAATTTCTTCACTCTTGAAAAGTAATCAAAAGTGATGAAAAAAAACTCGGTTAAATAGATTAGGTTTTGGGCTTCAATAAAAAAAATCTTTTGGATTTCGTAGGATTCGATCCTCGGTCCTCTGACCCCTGTGGTTCATCAAGCGCTTTATACCACTACACAAATGGACACTTGCGTGGGATCGTGGACTTATCGTATTATCGGAACCGAGTACCCGTGAATAAAACAAATATTTTATTGCTCATTCTCTCGCAGGCTAAATGATAAAACTACAGATGTACGTGTTTTTCTCTTTTTGGTGTCGCTCGTTTCCGTTTCATGGAGTTTCAAATCACAACGGTGCTAAAAAAGATTTCACTTAAAAAAAAAAATTCACTTTTAAAAGTAGGAGATTTTCAAATATTGTTGGGTTAATCGTAATCCGGGAATGTTTGTCTTTTTTTTTAAATAAAATAAATAAAAAATACTTTTTAAAGGGGTGTAGAAATGCCACTTCGTTGAACGCGTTATGTCATAGACGGCAGCGCCATCATTTTTCGCCAATTTAACGTTTAGCACTGTAATTATTAATTAAAAATTCGTGAAAAACATCAACGCATGGACAGACGAAAAGAATGACAGAAAAGTACAAAGAAGAAGGGAAGAACGTTCTTCCCCGTTTGAAATTTTGGGACTGCACTTGGTATCTGTTTGACGTAGTTACCTATTTACTCTAGTTAGCAGAGGTTCCTAGTGCACATACGACAATATGGTCCAGTTTAGAACCTAGATACTTCAGGCTCTAAAAGAAGATGAAGAAATATGTAATTACGAATGTTGGAAAGAGCGCGCTAATATTTCAAACGACAAAAATTATTATATTTCAAGCGAAAATTGTGAAAATGCTTAATAAAACACGACTCATTTAGAATAGAGCAAAAATCTCGTCGGGTTTGTTTAAAACAACGTTCAAAGAAACACTGTGAATTTTTTCATACATACAACTTGTTAAATAATAGAGACAGGCTTGAAAATAAAAATTTTCGGTGCATACTTTGCGATTTTTTTCTATCGAGGGAATTTCATATAATTTGCGTTTGGGCGTGAGGGTTGTACAGATATTATCTTCAAAAATAACATATATTTTTTTAAGAGCTTAAAAACTTCAAATGTTCAAGGGAGATATGCAAGAAATCGGTAGAAATTCGGGTAGTGGAGGCTTAAGTAAATAAATATCAAAGTAGACTCGTATAACTACGAAATTATTTTTGAGACTGCTAATAGTATTCTGTTAATCGTGAAATTATTAGGTTTACTAATTAAATTATAGGCAATCCTTTCCATTTTAGGACATGCTATTTAATTAACTTCTCTTCCCTTTTTCTCGATTTACTTCTAGGATTTGGAACGCAATATGCTTAGTACCTACTCTCTTTACTCAACAGTTTTAATTAATTGAGATACCTACATTTAATTACGCGTCTACTTGATTTGTTTTAAACACAGATGTACCTACTCATTTATGAAGAATGTTTTGTTGTTAGGGGTATAGAAGAAATTTTCTTGTTTAATTCATTAATTTAATTAATTAATAGAAGAGATTCATAAAAAAACAACCGGAAAATAAAATTCAATAATATATATGTAACATGTTATAGGTGTCGATGCATATCAAAATCGCCAAAGTCCACTACCCATCATTTTTTCTTTTTTTTGTGTATTTGATTCAGCAAAAAAAAACATTTTTTTTTCTTTATATCAATCTAATCCAAGTCTACGGCTTCCCAAAGAAATTAAGGGTGAAAGTTGATAGATCTTTTTCAATCCATCCTAAGTCCCACATCCGCTTTAAATCGTATGAGCCCAAGTCCATTACAGCCTACTACACGTCGTCTTCACTCTGTCATGGCCGCTATTTGTGTTTGTTCCAAGCAAAACAAGCCAAATCAAAGTCACTTATGTCCTATTTCTTTAATTCAAACACACCTAAGTCAAGGGCTTTTTATTTCATATCGACTAAGTCCGTAGGTATTATATCAAATGCGTCATAAAAAATCTTCAAAAATGTACGTTTACTTCAAGAAATTTATTTTGATTTTTATTTTTCTGTATTCCCAGGTACAATATTCACAATATAAAGTAATATTCGCAGGTTTTTACTAGCTAAAAGTTGAAATTAGAAAGAATGGTCACTATCCGAAAAATGTTTGAACGGGACTTAGGCGAGTTTGATATGTTTCTACACATATACTTACAACTAACAAGAACCATCAACACAACACAACTAACAGAAGCAACCCGCTAAGATCTGTGTAGGTAGGTATTCTTTGTTTATTTTTATAATTGAGGTTCAAATCACCATCGAATAATGTTAAACAAAAATAAATGAGTATTAAATACAACTAGGTATGTACTAAATTAAAAAAAATATGTATATTTAAAAAAAAATGTGAAGATTAATAATGTATTTTACAATGCTTATCTGTAAGAAAATAGTAAATTTGAGAAGATAAAAAAAATACACAAAACTTTTTTCTTCTGGAAAAACGGAAGCATAAAACTATCCCTACAATGAAGGTACCTACCTAACTACGTATTATTGCACACGTGACTTTTACGGTCTCTGATTAAAACTTCCACCACAGTGAGTACCGCACTAAAGTCCCAACCGAATGCTCCCAACCATATGTAGCCTGTGAAACTATGGCATTGGGGTACGTTTATCGCTAACGGAGTAGCCGGAGGGAAGAATCGGGTAAGAATCTGGCTATTCGGATCTGGTCACCAAACCCGCGGCTAAAGCCAATGCAAGAGACATTTTGATTCTGAATGTATCAAAAGTATCACAATTTGTGAAATCCCACAAATTAACATCTATCACACATTGTATTATTCATCCCTGATGAAGGTTCAGATTTAACCGAAACCGGTTGGTTAAAAACATGCAATAAAGTGGTATTCAAACAAAATTATTTTATTGTAATTATTATAATTATATTTACCCACAAAAGGTAAGTGCTACCTGTGAAAATTTTCAAATTTATCAATCAAAATTTATTTGTCTTGCCGGGATTTGCATCTCCGACCTCCGGATTCCGGACCGCCATTAAGAGGCAGTAATAGTCGGTTATGATGGACAGAGTTTCCATAACTCATAATAATAATTAATAATAACGGCTTCTAATTTCTCATAAATTAATCTTAGTCGGTGCCATTACAACATGAATTACGTTGTGCGGTTATTCTATAAAACACGCTGCAGATTGTTTATTTCATGGAACAATAAATCCGTCATATTATTATATTATTGAAGCCAGCTTTTATGTATTTTATTATAATTAGGTTATGTACTGCGAAAAGCACTTCAAGTGGAATAGCGCATAACCGCGCTGTACAAAGGTTATTAATAATTTAGAAAACACTTAGATATAGTTATATAATACTTACTTGCTAGTTACCGGCATGCGTTGCAATGCCATATTAAAAGAAATAAATTGTTTCTCCCTGCGTGGGTTTTTTTTTCTGCGTGCGTCTCAAATCCCCTCTCGCCTTCCCCTTCCACCTTCCCTGCCATTCCTCTCCTGCTCCTCCGTCCCGCCAACCCCCCTCCCGCGTTCCATATATTCAGTCCCAGTACATTCAGTTTACAAACAGCCCGCGTGCCACCTATTACAATTTTTTAACTTCAAATTTTCATTTTTCATATATTACGAATATTTCATTTTTGTATATATGTATTATCATAAGAACAATCAATCAGATTTGGTACCTAGAGTAGGTCTCTATTTAAAATATCTGAAATTCTTGATTCGATTCAAATTATTATGTAAGTGCATCAAACTAATTCATTATTAATCTTTAAAAAGAGTTTTGAAAATTGAATTTTGCAAAAAATATTGGTTGTCTGTAAAGTCGGTTTAGGAACGATAATTTTACGGGATAACGTCATATAATAACGATAGAGTGGAAGAGAGATATATGCGTCACAAGCCGAACGCTTAGGCCAAACGCTTGTTCCGCGCTCTCGTTTGCACGCTCGGCTCAGGCGGAACGTGACAATGAGCCATATTTTTTCGTGAATGCAGCCGGCGTTCATCGATTTATAAGACATCACGTCAAAAATATTTGATTATTAATAATATTTAACTGAAAATTAACACTTTTTATAATTTCTAAAATTTTTAATTTATTTAACTGTAAGTCGTTATGTTTGTGTGAAAATTTTTTAACTCTTTATTTATGTCAAAATCCTCAACACGCATCTATTTCGTTGTTTTATTCCAACAGTAAAAATCTTATAAATTTTTTTATACTACCTCCACACATTTGGCCCTGAGGCAAGAAATCCCTCAAGGCCTATGCCATCTTTGGGGATGCTGTGTGGATGGTCTTTTCAGAGAAAGGAAGAAGATGTTCTGAGAAGAAAAAAAAAGTTCTGAGAAGAAAAAAAATGGAGGGGTGGGTAGGAATCTGGGGGTCAATGTCTCCAGGACTGAAGGACGTATGAATCCATTCCTCCCAATACGGTACAAGGTGTTGGATGGAGAGAGTTTGGCTGGAGAAGTCTGGTTTAGGTCTCCCTCAAACAGTCTCTTCCAATCCGTCCCACCACGCAGCAAACTACCAAATTAAGTCCCTGCGCACTGCTGATACACATACATGGTTCATGACATGATTACTATTAGCACTCGCTCGTGATGATAATATTATTCGATTCGACTAGATGTTTGCCCCTACGCAACAGCTAGTTGAAAAAAAAAACTGCCTTTTTTCACAGGTTTTCGCTAATTATGTTATTTAAAAGTGTAAATTTGTCATAACATAGATAAAATCTATCAATCTCGAAAGTTTGTGATAAAAATTGGTTGTCAGAAAAGTCAGTTTACGGACGATAATTTTACGTGACGTCATATAATAACGATGGAGTGGAAGAGAGATAGATTCGTCACAAGCCGAACGCTTAGGCCGAACGCTTGTTCCGCGCTCTCGCTTGCACGCTCGGCTTAGGCGGAACGTGACAATGAGTCATGATTTTTCGTGAGTGCAGCCGGCGCTCATCGATTTATAAGACGTTATTAAGTCAAAAAATATTCGTGAATTTATGAAAATAAATTTTGATAAAAAGGTATTTTCATAAATGGTTCGTTTTTCTATAGGTTTCAGCCTTTATGGACTGAATGCCACTGCCTGCAACCCGACCACTGTAAACGCGCATTTGATTTCTTCCATAAGTTCGTTACCATAACCCTTACCTAGGACCTAGAAGGTAGGAGGTATACCAACCAACAAGTGGGAATTTCATCCATTTCCTATAATGAAATATAAATATTTAGATTCATTCTGAGTCCGCTGGGATATGACGACATGATACATTACGAATATTAATATCCAATTCTCTTTCTTGATGGAGACAAATGCTGCACCGCGGGAGTCCGTTCCTAAGCCCGACAAAAGAGCTTTGGATTCTCAAGCAGTAAAAAATGTCTAGCATTTTAATATATCATTTTGAAGAGTCAGTTAAATCGCCATTTCTTTTTACTCAGTTGCTTTAATTTTGTTGGATATCTCGGGAGGTGAGGATCCCGATTCACACCTTAAACGGCTCAAACCCAATACGCATTACTCCAAATGTCGATAAGGTGGAGAAAAAAGGCAACATTCGAAATGCCGAAATATGTAGGCAGACGAGGGTGTATGTGTTTTCATCTTGATTGCTGCGCTTGACGAGAGAAGTTGACTGATAGCTCACCTATTTTCCATTCCACACACCACATGTCATGTTTCGGTTATGGAATTATACGAGTTTTCTTTTGAAGTAGGTAACATTTAATAAATTGTTCCAAGCTCCAACTATTAAGTACCTGCTAATCGCCGGTTTGTATTTTCCCTAAATTGCAGTGTTAACTGTGAAAAATAGGCCTTTCTACCAGTGGTGGGTTCGAACTTTCCAATTTTAACAGCCCAATTTTTTCTACAGATCTAATAAAAACGAAGTGAGGACAGGATCGATGACAAGCTGAATTTCGGACAATCTAACATGAATGCGAAAAATTTAAAGAAAAGCTTTCTTCAAATTAGCATGTTGGATCTGCGTTACAATCTAAAGAATTATTTGAACTAACTCTGAAATAAAGTAAAAAAATCTTTTGTTCAGTGCTTATCTTAATTATCAATTATTATAGATATTCGAACAGTCGCTTCTCACAATATCAGAATGCAAACTTTTTAGATTTGTTGATGACAGGTTAATTATGTAATTTCAATCAAATAACGCGCCGGTTCTGACAATATTAAAATAATCGAAAATCCATGTTGATACATAGACAGAAGCAAACGCATTTTCATTTATATATATATTGACACCATAAATACATCATGAATACAAGAAGGAAGGAGGAACAGCAACCCAGTACTTAAAATACATAAGAATTGGTTTTTAAGGGGGCGTCACTTTCAAGTTTCTGCCCCGGCTCAAAGAAGTCGTGGATCCGGGGCTGAGGATACAAACAAATATTTAACGTAATAAATATATAATTTTCTTTGTCTTTCTCTCATTTTTCATTCTCGTCCTGTCCGGTTCAGGCAATATCTCAAAAGGATCCGTAACAGTTGATGGAAATAAATTTTCATACCAGACAATTCTTCATGTATTCGGCCATTTCTCCACAATTTTAGTATTTTCAGTCAATTTCACTCATTTTCTTCATTGGTAAGGGTAATAAATAATGGTATAAGTATTTGTGATTTTAATGAGAACTTTACTTGCTATTTAGAAATTTAATTGTTTGGCATGTCTGTGTAGGGGGAAATTTTTACGATACGCGTTGAATGATATAGAAAACATAATCTATTCGAAAAATGACTCATTCGACCGCTGAATTTTCCTTGGGAACATAGGCATCCAACGCAACAGAAGAAAAGAAGATTGACATTCTAGTGGAAAAGGCCCAGGACCATGGACGCAATTGGCAGTCAGTCATATCAATGACTCTCACAAGTGATACTCAAAGAGCTAGGCTTACAATCTGTAGACTAATAAGCTTTACAAGCGTCCGGAACATTGATGCTACATAGGACCGCAGTCAAAGCCATCATGCGTAGACGATGTATAAAAAGCGACTAAATGACTCAAGAGAATATGGATAAGTGCAAATCACAGAGCACACTGTTAAATAATGTCTACTCCACCAATTTCCCCGAGCGCATCGACGCTGCATGACGCGATGTCTGAAGCTATGGGAAAGAAAAATGTCAGCATTTCAATAGAGCAACCACTCCTCTCGATCTCTACAACCGCAGAAAAAGAAGAAGGACTGAAAGGAAAGGAAGACAAAGTTCACTTATCACAGAATATAATACCAGATTGATAAGTAGGTATCTGCTAGATACAAATCCATATGTCATGGTGGAGTCAGTTACCAGATACTAATTAAAGAACATTTTTCAGAATGATGTGTCAAAGTGCATGACAAATCAATTACGCGTATTCACTCCCGTCAATCCGTTGTCCGATCCATTCGGAACGTTCCATATGGAAGAAGCCTTTCCTCATTGACAAATGGTATTCCGCGTTCGGCCGTGCACCCCACGAGGTGAAATATTATTATACTGACATATCTAAATTAAATATATATGTAAATGTATGTTTCACGGGAATTCTGAGTCTGCCCCTCCGAGGCGTGAGATGCCCAACACTTGCAGTACGCCTGAACCACTGTTCGTGTTGTACTGTCTATTAATCTTGTGGGATTCCCACTTCGGTGGGTACTTTCTAAACAAGGTATAGATAACGCAATGAGAGTTGGCTGCAATAAAAAAGCTTAGCATTTATGTATTAATGTATCGGTGTATAGATTTCTCATAATAAAAGTTGACTTTATCACAGTTCTCACACAGATGCAAAACTTACATATAGCGTGTTTCGTTTTAGGCTTTTAAAATAAATACATTAATAATTACTTCACAATTGAGAGTTCAAAGCCAAAGCGTAATTGAAGTTGAATATATAAAACATATTTTTGCAGATATTATTAACTGTTTTTTTTAAGTGAAACTTCTTTAGCGGCGTTAGTGATTCGGAATTTGGATGAAACGGAAATTACGCATTAACACCTGCGAAGCATCACACTGCACTCGTTGGCCGATTTGATTATGATGTCACTTTTAAAGGCTCCTATTGGTTGAGATATAAAACGGAAATGACTCTAGGTCCTAGGTCTGCGCTCATTGGCTGCTTTGATTATGACCTCACTGTTCAAGGCTTGAGATTGTAAAGTTTCGTTTCCATCGTTTGTAACTGCACTCGTATTTTTACTATTTTTTATTTTTATTAAACCCTAAAACGGTTTCGTTTTTATTAAACCCTAAAACATGTTTATGTTGCATGTTAGTTTTGCTTCTTTTTTTACAATAGGAAAAAAAATCGCTCAGGGCTTATGTCGTCGTTGGTGGTGCTGTATGGATGGTTTTTTTAGAGAAAGGAAGGAGAGGAAGTTCTGGGAAGGAAAAATGAGGGGTGAGTAGGAATCTGGGGTACAATATGTCCAGGAGTGGCTGACGTATGAATCCATCCCTCTCACTGCGGTGCAAGGTGATGGGTCTAGAGAGTCCGGTTGGAGAGGTATCCCTCAACCAGTCTCTCCCGATACGACCCGCCACGCAGCAGACGGGCAAAAGCATTCTCCACCAAGAACTGACAAACCTAAACCCAGGAACTCGGGCACCCCTGCTAAGTCACTGAACGCACTTTGAGTGTCCTGCAGCAGTGGTGATGGTTATCCAATAAATGGTTCTTGCTTACTCACCTTCATAATTGGAATATGTGTAACGAAGCCAACTAAGGATGGTGGACCAGTACCAAATTATATTATTTGACTGGTTGAATTATTCCCATTCCTCTTCGGTAGGTTAATTCGGAAGGTTCTTACATCCCACTCTTATTTGCCTGTGAGGTGTGAGTATAATTTTGTATCCATGTGTTTATTATGGATACCTTCCTACTTACATACCCTTGAACTTTGCCCCCCGTTGGACCTCCGTGCATCCTTTATAAACGAAATGGTGGAAGCACCACCAAGACTAATAAACAATATTTTTTTAACGTTTAACCTTCGTATACTCGCGCCCAACGGTATCACACATATACTCGCTCACGGTGTCTCAGACCGAGATTTGATCTCGTCTGTATTATTTTAATTACATATATACTTTTTAAGCATTATTGGTATTTATTATATAGAAGCGGGTATAATCAACTAAAAAAACACCGGAAAAATATTAGAACTCTACTTCATTCGGTATAAACAGACTTTTAACTCAGTTTCTTAAAAAAAATCTGGTTGTAAAGTCGTTTATGGACAATAATTTTACGTGATAACGTCATAAGTAAACATTGATGAAAAATTGCATTGATTTGTCATAAGCCGAACGCTTAGGCCGATCGTACCTCTCTATCGCTTGTTCCGCCCTCTCGCTTGTACGCTCGGCTCAGGCGGAACGTGACAATGAGTCATGCTTTTTCGTGCGTGCAGCCGGCGTTCATCGATTTATAAGACGTTATCACGTCAAAACATATTTTTTTTGTGCTCTAACTTTGATAACAAAAATAGTTAACATAACATAAGTTAATTATAAAAAAACTCTGAAATCTAATAAATGAAAGTTTGAAGGAAAGTCAACGTCAACTCGCGTCGGTCTCACGGACCGATAACAGTAATAAAGTGTCACACATCCACTCGGCACTAATGCGCGCGCTGCACGAAACAATGCCTATAAACAAATTACGAAGTTACTGAAAACCGCAAAGTCCCAGTGATGTTAATTTTTGAGAAAACGAGGAATTATTGATTTGTCGGTCTGAGAAACCAAGGCACGAGTAAACGAAGGTTAAAAAATATTAATTGACAAATTATTGAATAAGTGTCAATGAAATATGGACTAAGTTAATCTAAGGATTGAAAAAAGATTTTTCAGTCCAAGTTCATGGGAATGGGTATGTTACCTGCCGTGTAGCGGGCCGGATGGTGAGAGATGATTGAGGGGACCTTTTGACCACTCCAGCTGAACTCGTCATCTTGCATCTTGAACATACTGACTTCCAGATTTCTACCCACCCCTCATACCCTTTTCTTTCCAGAACTTCCTATATTTTTTTCCGAAAAAGACAATCTAAACAGCAGAATAGGATAGTCCCAGAGGGGAATTATTTTCCTCGGGTTCTCCTAAAATATTTTTACGCAATTTCGCAAATACCCCACTAATTATTATTATCAAAATGTTAACCAATCCCCGTCAACCCGTTTACCCGTTTCAGAACAGACATCGTCTAGTGAGGCGGGTAACTTACTTGCTTTTTAAGATTATTTTTTCTCAATAAACACCCGGATTGCCGGAAATTCAATTTATATTAAAAAAAATCTTCCCTTTTTTCCACTTGCACATGCAAATAATAGTGTGTTCCATGTATTTTTAAAAAATCGGTGGAAAAAGTGTGTATCTATTTCCGGCCCTGTCCCGGCGCGGTAATTGCAAAATTACATATTACATACCAAGCGATCGAAAGGAAAGAAGAAGTTGAAGTGAAAAATTCCTTAGCACCGTTGTGATTTGAAACTCGATGAGACGGAAGCGAGCGACACTAAAAAGAGACAAACAAATACATCTTAGTCTGCGAGAGAATAAGATATCAATAAAATATTTATTTATTTCACGGATACTCGGTTCCAATGCAATACGATAAATCCACGGTCACGCCCAAGTCTCCTGGTATAAAGCGCGTGACGAATCTTAGCGTGCAGACATTCAGCGGACCAAGGATCGAATCCTACAAAATCCAAATAAAAAAAATGTTTTTATTTTTGTAAATCTCCAATCCAACTTTGACAAAGTTTTTTTTGAAAATATTTTGACAGCCGAAAGAGAAAAATAAATCAATCCGTCAAAAACTAAGGCTTTTTACCGTAAAAAATCTCTTTTCAAATGTCTTTTAAATCTTCAATTTTAATTTTTTTGTTTTATTCTTGATTGAGATTGGAATCAACCGCGCCACCAACCGGGCAAATCCCAATTTGATGATAAGACCGACATTTATTTTGTACATTAAGTGCTGTAATTTCATCGAATTTCGCGATTTGTGCCAAAAGTTGATAAACTGCATTTTCATCGACAATGAGTCTATCTGCAGAGTTTCAGTTTGATTGGATGTCGGGAAGTGGGTTAATTTCCACTTCCAAGATTTCACTTCATTCATATATTGAATCAATCAAGAAAACAAAGTGAAATCAAATTAATGTATTATAAAACTTGACGCATTCGTTCAAAACTATTCAAAACTACGAAAAAAAATCTAGCAAAAGCTGCTGAATTATAACCTAAATTAGTGCTAAACTTTTTTAGACAGCAAAATAATTGTGAAATTTTGAAGAACAGTCACCCAAGTTATAAACCTACTTACTTTCTGCTAAAGCTATTCAGAAAAACCGTTGTAGAAGGTGATCGACTTTGTTTCCCGACACCCGCGTCGTTTCACATTATTTAATCTTTGATTTTAAGCCGAGAGCTTTAGCTATTGTTCTCTGTTTATCGGTCATCTTTCCACCACACAAAGATGTGTCAGTAGAGACTTAGAGAGGGATAGGTAGCCGTGGTTCAACTGTTGCGTATTCTAAATATTATAATATACTGATGTGACACTTCACAAGAATTTCGATTGGGCGAAACTGTACGTCAAGCGATACAATTTACTTCTACGAAAATGATCTCTTCAGGCAAGCGTCATG
The DNA here is from genome assembly GCA_936435175.1 of Glyphotaelius pellucidus. Classification (NCBI taxonomy): domain Eukaryota; kingdom Metazoa; phylum Arthropoda; class Insecta; order Trichoptera; family Limnephilidae; genus Glyphotaelius; species Glyphotaelius pellucidus. The sequence goes on along the minus strand of OW386542.1, from coordinate 25,425,343 downwards.
TTCACATAGGTATATAAAAATGTTTTTTTTTTTAAATTTTATTTTGCTAACTCGGAAGATGAGTTGATTGCTTATCAAAAACATAATCATCGAGAGTTTTAGTGCAGGTAAAATCGACTTTGGGGGTTACACCTCACACGTTTTTCTAGTATTTGAGTTTAACAGTTTGACTTTGGAATGATTTGTCGGCCTCTTCAAGACCCAAATTCAATCCTGACTTTTCTCAAAAAGAGTCTTCAAACTTTGAAGAGAACCCCAGCACTTTTTCAGAGGCCTCTGGGGTAACATATTATATGGTTTACCTCCTTACCCACATCAAGACGTATTCTAGATACATTATCCTCAAATATGACTTGGACTCCAGGGGAAATGATTTACCCCATGAACTCCTACGCGGAGTTTATATGTATTTAAAGTAATTCACGCAGATGGTATGTTTATCTTTATCTGGATTCCTACGCCTCACACAAATGATCAAGTTTATCGGTTTAAAATCATTAATTTATGTTGCTGTCCATGTTTTATAGTAAAAATATATAACTATTAAAGATCATAGCTACATTTCATGTATGGTCAATCATATAGTAGCAATGTGCATATACACAGACTGGTCTTATGAGTTTCTCAATTTGGTGGCAGACCCACCTCGCAGCAATACACAGTCCTTCAGTTCCAATAGATTTGACCTATTGGACATGAGAGTTGACCTATCCGAAACTAATCACGGCATGCTACATGCTACACTATCAGATCGCCAATGTTTCTGTTTTTTTTAATCTTGCAGTTTTAGTGGAGAATGCCTCGGGCGACAAACGACACAGTTAATTTTATGTAAAGGCTGTGCATAATTTGATTTATTATGATATTACTGGATTTTTGATATTATTATACCTACCCGGTTCGCCGCCCTGAAAGACCGTCGAGTCAGCTCAATAAAGGTTCCGTAATCTCTCGAGTAAGAGATTACCTGGCGCTTAAATTAGAATGAATAAAATATACAAATCTTTGAAGAAGGCTAATGGGAGCGGTACGATGACAATCTGCTTTCGAACCGCGTTTGTTATTTCTGTATTGATACAAACCAGTACGGGAATATTCAAGATAACGTGGGTTTTTTAAGGAGTTTTTTTAACATATGACATACGCCTAGCTAAAAGAGTTATGCGCTATCTCGTCCGTGGTGTTGAGTAGGTAAAAAAAACGGATCGATGATCTTAATATGTAAATTGGTCATTTCAAGACGATAGAAATGTTGTAGAGGTGTCCGTATTCTGTATTACAGAATCAAAGTGTTTATTATTAAATTTGAAGTTGAGAATTCAGTTTGTTGGTAAGTATCGTTATTTAGAGCCGCACGTGTTAAAGCTGCAAGCAGGAATGACATCGTATCTCCAGTAAGTCCTATCTCCAACCCAAATTGAATAAAAGCGGAATGATTGCGGCGTATCATTTTTCTCGCGGGTCTGACGGCCACCAGTATTTACGTTCGTTTTAAATTATTACAAATTTATAATATAACATTTATAAAGTTGGAGTGTGTGATATCGGCTGGTTATGAATGCCCGGCCATAGAGCGGGGGCCACGGGTATCGCTAACATAAATCATATCGAAGTGACATGAACTCTTTTATTTACAACGCGTATAAAAAATATTCGGTCATCCGAAAAATGTTTACACCTTGTGGCTAGTGGTAGAGGAGCCGCGGCGGGGCCTCTGTTCTCTACCGATGTTTATTCTTTGTATCGGAGTTTCTCGGGCTTACGGATTTTAACGGTTATCGTTATAATGCCATTATGCTCGTACATACTTAATATCACAAATATCACTTCTTAAGTAAATTATGGACTGCGCTTGATATATGGGAGTTAATGGTTAATAGGTGTCGTGTCTCTTAGAATCTGGTACCTTATGAAGATATTGAAATGGTTATAAATATTCAAAGCTGGCTGAAGGCTGAGTCGGCGTTATAAAAACGTTGTTTTTACAAGTGTGCGGTCAATACATTGATCAGGAATTTAAATTTACGCAACAGCAATAATTTAGTATGTGACTCTTGTTGCTCAACTAATTATTAATTGTTTGTACATGTTTACAAATATTACAGTTAAACAAATATTTGACAAATTATTTAAGACAGGAGTGTCAAGACAATAATATGATGCGAAAGTGGTTTGTCGAGGACACCTGCGGATTACATGTCACTGTTACATAAGTCAGAAAAACAGCGAAGTATCTGTATGTGCCGAAGAGGCTTGTATCAAGACACGGTGGCGGTCTATCCTCTCTACCCGCCCCTGCGGACAGTTGACGTGATGTTGGTATGTTACGTTATTTTGTTTATTATCAATTTTAAAATATTTTTTGAATCACACAAAAAATAAATATAATAGGCATCAATCAATATATACAAACAAATTTCAAAAAATACAAAAAAAAATTAATTAAAAAAACGACTGAAGTAAACCTTCTATGAGAGGAAGAGAGAAAGAAAATGTGCAAACGCACTGCTCTCTCTTGCTCCTACAGTGTGTTACAGACAATAGGCCTGCACTGTGTCTTAAATATACGAAACGTAACTGGCTATGAGAGAAAGAGATAAAGAAAATGTGTGCTGGCAGCTCTCTCTCTCTCTCTTGCCCCTACAGTAATATACGAAACGTAACTCTCTCTCTTTCTATCTTCACTAACTTATATCTCCCTCTCAACTTCCGTTCGCCTCGCCCGATCACACTTTTCGTAACGCTCTCATCACGCATTCACTAGCTTACTCACCAAGTCAAGCGTGCGTAAAGAAGTTTCACTTCAAAAATTACAAGTTTGGAGTTCACACGCGGTAGAAGTGAAAACTACAGAAAACTATAGTAAATAAGAGTGCACAAAGCACCGTACGTACACCGCACAAAGAGGAGACCGATTTTTCTATATCATTCTCTCTCATACTAAATTCTACAGATGTATGTGTTTGTCGCTTTTTCGTTTCATCGAGTTTCAAATCACAACGGTGCTGAAGAAATTTTCACAAAATACAAATATAATACTTACCTCATTGAAAGTGGAAAGAAAACGTTTTCTCATTTAATAAACATAATTTATTATTTCTTGCAAATTATAGATATAACCCAGAGTCCCTCCATCTGTTCGAGTGAGAGTAAAACCTTGTGGTTTATTGCATTTCATATCTAACATGTTTGTTTTTGTCTCTTGTATGATACCCAATAAACATGTAGGTATAATAATTTCCCGCAATGTGTAATAAATCTTCAGGTATAGTATTCATTTCCTCCTATTTAATTCCCATCATCGATTTACGATATACTTGCGAGCACTTCACGTGAGGCTGTTTTCTTTTGTCGGTTTGCCGGGCATGACGCCAGCCAATGACGAGGCAATAATCATTATTTTTTACAAACAACTAGGAGGAAACAATGGGTGAGGAATTCAACCTAAGTTCCAAGACCAAGCTTGAACTATCGGTGAAAGGGATAGTTTCTTCCATGAGCGATCCAATTATGGTTCTAGGTTATGAGGGGTTTTTTTAGCTAGGTGGTACAGGAAACGCCTAAGTCGTTCATTCAAAGGTCATCCCCTGTGGAGCTATGTCCAAGACAATAAGCAATGTCAACCGCTGCTTTCTATGTTCAGCTTCATCTACGTGTGCTATCGGTGATTGCTCTCGGGGATTTGACATTTGACCGCCATGTCGGGCGGTACCTAATCATATATACATATATCAAAATAATAATATACAAGTAGTTAAAAACCTGCTCCGCAGTTAAGCCCTGCGGGCGGCTTTTGATTCGCGTTCGCCCAGTTAGTGTTGGTGACCATTTTATTAATCCAAAAAAACTGGTTTCAAAAATAGCCCGTTCCTCGGATCCACTGTCATCCAGTGATGGCTAGTCACCGGGACAGCAATAACGACATATGCAATACATAGCCGCGCGATATACCGTATTACCGTATACCGATATAAGTAGGTATTACCGTAAATCTTTCCATATATAGATACTATAAATTCACAAATTCGTAGTACTTACATCTGCCAGGGGCACGTCTCCATGCGACCTGCTAATGAACGTAGCGCCATCTTTTGACGAATTCTTGAATTCGAAACCGAATTACAAAGGTAGTTTTGTTTTAAATTTCAGGCAAACATATGTTATTTGTGACGCGGCGCGTCAGCGTAGCGTCAGACATGCACTCGAAGCCGGGTTCTGAAATTCAACCATGCAGACGTAGTAACATACCACGTATTAACACTGTTCGACGATCGATTCGAAATGATGACTGTCTTTAGTATGTCTATTACTAATTTAAGGCAGATGGAAGATTTTGATGAAAGTACAGTTTTGATGCTAGGCATCTTCTTTAGAACACGGTTTCATATTGCTGCTAATTTAATTCAGGTCGAGGTAAAGAATAGGTATGCAGCGAATCATCATAAGAGATAAATTTATTTTCTTAATATTATTAATAATATCATGTGTTGATATTAGATACCTACTTTTAATAGGTTTGTAATAATTAAATAATTAATATTGTTGACGAGGGTCCATGGTCGAGGGTTGATTGTCTTGATTGGCAATCCGGTAGTCGCGGGTTCAATACAAGCACGCGCAAGTAAGGTTTATTTGATTAATTTGCGTTATATCAGAATTTATTCATTTAAAATAATATATATTATATTTGCGGCACGTTTCAGAGTGGAAGATACTCTTAGCATAGACCTGGTGAATAATCATCTTTCAATATTGTAACATTGCTAGGAATTGATTTAGCCATGCATAGTGACCAGTTCTGAATAGCCAGGTACTTTTTACCTTCATGTTCCCCTCCCCACTTCATAACTTACCCAAAATTCCATAGTCTCATTGATTGGCAGCAGTTGGGACTCTTGTGCGCTATTCACTTTAAAAAATTAATAACTACTTACATAATTATCTAAAATAAAACTACATTATTTATGTACATATTATTAAATACAATTTCCTTTCTTATGCACGTAATCACTAAAAATATTAAAGATCTACTCACGAAAATCGTTTGTTTGTTTTCATTTGCTATAAAAGCCTCAGCCCTCAACCTCGTCAACAAAAAAGCCGCCGTCGAAAATAAACTCGTTAAACATTTACGACTTATTTGACTTGAAGACTTATTTACTGTAATAATATGATGATGTTAATATGTAAAAAAGGCTATCATACGGGGAGACGTAATTTACATTGCGGTAATTAGACAGCAACCCTCGGGGCCGCCGGCGAGGGTTGACCTGGCCTTGCTCGTAAAGGGATGAAGAATGAGCCACCCGCACTGCAATCCTTAGCCATTGATATAGAAAACACAAGACGGCTTTGAAAATAACTGATTTGAGCTAGTTTTAAATATTTCTTTCAGTGATCATCAGTGAATAACTATAGACCAATATCCTTGCTGAGTCCGATATCAAAAATAATTGAAAAAACGGTAAAACGAAGGCTATACAAATTTCTCGAAGACAATGACATTTTGTCAAGAAATCAATATGGCTTCCGTAAAGGTCGTAGTGCCGCAGATGCAATTGCAACTTTTACAAAAGCAATCTCTGATAACCTCGATAAAGGCCGCAAGCCCCTTGCTGTTTTCTTGGATCTAGCCAAAGCCTTTGATACTGTCTCTCACCGCATACTTTTGAAGAAACTCCTTCAGGTAGGAATAAAAGGTACTCCCCTCAAATGGTTTGAGAACTATCTAACAAATAGGTCACAATCGTCTCTTGTAAATTCTGCTAAAGAATACAGAAGTACAAGTTTACCAATCACGTACGGTGTGCCTCAAGGCAGTGTATTAGGCCCACTTCTCTTTCTAATATATATTAACACTTTATGTAACTTGGAAATTAATGGAACTATAATATCCTTTGCCGATGATACGGTAATCATCTTTGAAGCTGAAAATTGGAACTCAACTATGGAAAAAGCAAATAAGGGCCTAAATAAAGTAAAACATTGGTTAGACGACAACCTTCTGACTCTTAATATTGACAAAACAAAATATTTACTTTTCTCCATACGCAAAGTCACTCCTCCTCAAAACTGTCCTAATCTTATCATTCACTCCTGCTCACAGAACCATATTACCCCTACGCCTCCCCACAATAATTGCTCATGCACCAACCTAAAAAAATCCGACCAAATTAAATATCTGGGGATTGTTATAGATGACCAACTGCGTTGGGAGGACCATGTCAATTTCACAACAAAAAGACTCTGCAAATTGTGCTATATATTTCTCTCTCTCAGATCAATCCTGAACATTCAAACAATGAGATGCATATATTTTGCACTATTCCAATCAATAGCCACATACGGTATCGTGGGATGGGGAGGCTGTGCAGCTTCAATTATATATCCCTTGATCTTAATTCAAAAGCTGCTACTAAGGATTATATTAAAATGTCACCCATCTCACTCATCAGAGCCACTTTTTAAAAAATTCGCAATCCTAGACATTAGACAATTATACGTTAAGACAATTCTCATACACATAAGGAAAAATGATTTAACACTCAAAACTCAACAAAATATTTACACCCGCTATTCATCACACCAAAAATGCAAAATTCCTCCAACAAAAACAGCTTTCGCCCAACGACAGTTCTCTTACATCGCGCCTAAAATGTTCAACTTACTGAGTATTGATATTAAGACATCGAAAACTGATGATCTTTATGCCATTAATATACAGAACTGGTTATTTACTCAGGGAAGGAAATATTATTAAGAATGCCTTACATCTTAAAAACTGTTCTTATTTTTTCATATTTCTCGAGTAAAAAATCTTATCTCTAAATTAATTTTCAACCAAAACTTTATATTACGCTGATGCTTTTTTTTTTTTTTCATATTTTTTGACATTGTTCGTCCATTTCATATGCTGCCTAGGAATACTTGCTTTTGTTTTTTGGGGTCTAAGACTATCATTGTTCATCTGTATAGATGATTTATTCTTATTTTTTATTTCTATTATCCTTAAAATATTATTATTTGTTACTTTTATTCTTATTTGTTATTTTATTTTATTCTTATTTATACAAGATTCACCTAGTTTAACTCCTTTCCTGTATGTGATCATGTACTTAATACTAGTATGAATATTTTCCTTAATATGTATGCTATATGCTTGTACTTTCATCTACATATATATGGATGATTATTAATATTATATACTTAATATCTTATGAATCTTGACTACCATAATACGGGCATTTGCCTAGCTTGGTAGTCGAAATACCATATAAAACAATCCTGTAATAAACAAAATGAATAAAGAAATTTAAAAAAAAAAAAAAAAGTGAAAAGTTGTATGCACTGCCAAAAATCACTTTTTGGCTCAAAAGTCACTTTATGTGACTAAAGTATCTTATTGTGTTAAAATCACTTAAGGTGTTAAAAGTCATTTTGTATTCATACAGTGAGGAAAGTAATTCACGGTTTAAAAAATGTAGTGTAAAAAACAAGTGAAAATTTTATAAAATTACAAATTGTGTCGAAAGTTGCTAATAGTGTTCTACGTATATCCTACACCAGTGATTCGTAATCGGGGCGCCAGCACCCCTTTGTGGGTGTTTTGGAGGTCTGGCGGGGCGTTTTTAAGTTTTTAGCATTTAGGGGCGCTGCAGAAGTTGCTGCAAGTGGGCATTATGTCAATATAGAAAATATGCTAATTCACTGTGCACACTAATACACTTACTTTTTTTAAGCAACGATTTTTTAAGTTCTTTTTAATAAACTACACTTTCACGCACAAAAATTTAAACTAAGGGATAATACTCAATATCATTGCGATTAATATAAAATAAAGGCCCTTTCAAAAAGGTTCAAAATATTACCTATGAGTGAAAGTATTGTACCGTCCGAGGTTCGACAGCAGCAGTAGTATCAGTAAGAGAGATGGTGGGGGGGGATTTAACTGTCGTGAAAAGGGTGATTCTTTCAATACGGTTAAGAAACACTGCCCTATCTATACCTATAATTTTTAAAAGACTCTTGTAGCTCAAAAAGCCTCTAGCTATATTTCAGTTTTTATGGTATTCAAAATCAGTTACAGTGTCTAATGTCACTTGCAGTGCGAACAATCACTTATAATGCAAAAGTCTTTTACAGAATCAAAAATATCTTACATTCTAAAAGCAACTTTCAATGTCAAAAGTCATTGCCAGCAAAAGCACCGCCACAGTCAAAAGTGTGAAACAAAAACGGAAAGTGTGAAGTCACTTATAAAGTGTCACTTATAAATAGTTACTTACAGTTAGTAATTGATATGGTGGCAATATTAACTTGCAGCGTCAATACTTAGTTATCAGGTGCCTGCAAGTGACTCTTTTATTGAGGAATATATACATACATATATTGAAAGCAATAAAAAACTGTCAAAGAAGCGAAGCTAGCAGAGTCCACAACAGAGTGCTGGGACATACACTGATGTATGGCAGTGAGGCATGGATCTGGAAGAGGAAGGATGAAAGCATACTGAATGCTGTTGAAAGGAGACCCCTGAGGCGTATGTGTGGCAAAACCATGTGTGATCGTGTGAAAAATGTGGAGATCCGCAAATAATACAAGGCTGATGTAAGCGTAATGAGTAAGATTAAGAAAGGGACCCTCAGATGGTTTGGGCATGTAGAGCGAATGAACGAAAAAAGGCGTGTGAGAAGAATATATGACGCAAATGTGAATGGTAGAAGAAGTAGGGGACGCCCGAGGAATACATGGCACAATAAAGTGAATCAGATACTTGAGACACGCCACGTCAAGAGTCAGAATAATAGAAGAGTATGTATGAGACGATGAGACGAGGCAAAGAGTGTGTGCCAAGACCGAGCTGTTTGGCTGTCCGTTCTCTCTGCCTACCCGTGCGAGGAAACGGCTTGATTGTTTGTTAGTTAATTAGATTGAGCTTTCTAATCGAAAGTTTCAATATTGTAGAGCATAATCCAATCTAGAGTACTTTCTATCCAGAACTAAAACACATAAAAATGTAATCCAGCTATTTAATATTTGATGTGAAGTATCACAATGGATTTGTAGCACGGCGCCGACAAGTTAATCGGCAGATTGCTGATGGGAACTTAATTAATAAATATTATTTTTTATTATATTTGTACGTATTTATGAAGGTGCTAGCAGTTAAAATGAGTACAAATGGCTTACGGACATGTTTTATGGACTGAAATTCTGGTTCTGTGTCGGTATTGTTTGTTGTTTGGAATTTCACCCCTTCCATGGGTTTTCAGGTGGCTCCGGTTAGTTTAGGTTATTATTTAATAAAAACTTATCTTGGTCCGTTAATAAAATTTAGCAAAAATATTTATATTTGTTTTGTTTTATTCTTTCCCCTGGTTTACACTGTACCATTATACCTAAGTACTAGGTTGAAATAGAAATCTCTCTACACCGTGATATTCGTTTTTCTTCAACTTTATCCAGGTTATTGTAATGTTAATTTTGGCACGTGATGTTCGGAAAATTTCTCCTGCGGCGCTTACTGTACTGTAAAACCGTAATGGTGTTTAATTTGGGCTTGGAGCGCGTAGGTACCTGTGACTCCTTATATATGTAAAGAAAAAGTATTGTTGTGGTGTCGGTTAGATTGAAAATTGTCACTTGTTTTGTTATTATATGATTTTATTGTAAAGTGTCAGTTTGTTAGAAGAAACCATAAAAAGAAAGTGATATAATAAACATAAAAGTCGTTTCTTCGTTACACAACTTAGCAACACAAGTGTTTTATTTATCAATTAAATTAAGGAATCAAACATCTACATTATATATATTTTCGGCCTTATTGGGAATGGAACGAAGCAAACGCAAACGCCGCTTGCGGTTGATTCGTTCCTTTCTTTTAAATTCATTTCTTTTAGATTTAAATTTTACACAACTGATAAAGAACCATTAATTTAAGGTAAATGGTTGTTCATCAGTTGTGTAAAATTTAAAATATGTTTTTGAGTAGGTTTACCATTAAGCTTGAAATCTTTGAATCTGGTTGTAAAAAAATTATATACCAACTAGTCTCAAGAAAAGATCGAAAAATGTTTAGCTTTTAACAATAAATTATATTTTAAGACGATATAATGATTTATGTGAATTGTGAAGTGCGCATAATTTATCTTCAAAGTCAGAAGTCACCTAATGTTTTCAAAAATTGAAAGGGTTTTGCGAAATAACTACCAATAAACTTTCAGGTGATATTTTAATTTCGTTCTCAGAAGGCCGGTCTGAATGAGGGTTTAATGACTCCCTCATTTACCATCCGTTGTAAAGTTGCATTTTTAAATACGTGCGAGCACTATATAAAGAGCGCTAACTTTTCCACTGGTCCAATACAAAATAAATCTATTTTTCAATTAATTGCCACAGAGGAATCAGAGAACCTATCCAAGAATAGATCGTAGTCACCACCCCTTATGGAAAAAATTACATAAAAGAGTTTTAATAGGTTATGGACTATTTTTCGATATTTTTTAAAACTCTTATTGTCGTTTCAGTTTTACTGTTTTTTTCTTTTAATCAATTAAAATATTTATTAATAACAGTTGTTCAAATGAAGCAGATACGACATTTTGTGATGTGACATTATAATTTTAAAGTAGAAGTAAGAAGTTGTAGAGTATTGTACTGTAAAAATATTAAACTTTTGATTTCAAACTTGGCAAAAGTTTTTGATATCACTCACAAATTTTTTTTAAAGGTATTTTATTTTTACGATAATAAAAAAGTCTTATAAAGATTATTGTCACTTCAGTTTTTTGAATTAATATTAAAAAAAACATATTATTAAAAAAATCGACACACCCGTGTGAACTGTTTGGCGGTTTTCTATATATACACAGTGTTTTGGTACACACCTGACTTATTTTAACCAGTGATTCCTGACATTATTTGGAGTAAAAAATGCAAATGAAATTTTGCTCCGGTGACTTTTTTGTATTTTGTCTTCTTCCGTATTTCGTCACTGGTAATTCAGCCGAGTAACTGAACAACCCCTAACCCCGTCTTCAACTATGCAACATCTACCATTTTTTTATGTTTTTGTAGAAAAAAAAGTCAAAAATGTCACCGGAGACCCAAGTTTTATTAACATTTTTTACTCCAAATAATGTCAGGAATCACTGGTTAAAGTAAGTCAAGTACGTCCCTTAGCACCCTGTATTTTTTTTTTCAATTTGTACGGGAACATTTACAGTAAACTTTTAAATGCATGTAATCTGTGTTTCTAAATCTGTTTATATTACATATCTGACCAAAGTAGAATAGGAGACAGAACAAGTTTTGTGAGGATGTGTAATTTGGCGATAGATATAGAACTAAGGGGCTCGATAAGGAATCATAGGATAAATTTCGGTATATCGTTCCTATCGTTCTATAGATGACTGCCGATCGCCAACGAATAAGTAACAGTTCACAATAACTAAGTGTTCTTAATATACTCGACGTCAACTGTTGTTTGTACGTTAGCGATCTGCAGATGTCCTGGGGAACGATGAGAAGTTACCGAAGTTGTCCGTGACCGTGCATTTTCGACCATGTTTCAATAAAAAATGAAGACTGTTAAATAATTAACATAAATAAATTTCTATTTCATCTTTGATTCATGATTATTGGATCTCTAAAACATTTTTGGATGAATGTCTTGACGGTAGTTTTACTACCGTAACCTAGCCCTGATCTAACCTAACGCACATAATATTGAATTCACATTCGTATAATTCATAATTTATATTTTTATGGCATACCCACATCGCTTTATTTAATTACTTTATGAGAAACACGTTTTTTCTTTCACGTCGTTGGCCGAAGAAATTTTGTTAAGGATTAAACTGATTCTAATTTTTGCTCCGCTAGTTTCCCCCCCCTACCGGGGGTTAGGCTCTACAATTTCAGGTTCGGTAACTTCAGGTTTAACACTAAATTCATTATTAACATTTATTTTGTATGTACAATTATTTTATATAGTCACTAATAAAAAAAAGGTAACTAAATATGTATTTGAATATGTTTTGTACGTGATAAGATAAAGAATGGTAAGTAAAATTTGTACATTGATCTTGAGGTGATTTTTCACAAAAACGGCATTTGCAAAATTATCCCAGTATTTTTATTAATTTTAAAACACAGCTTCCATTCACGTTAGGTATCGAAGCATTTTAGTCATCATACCTAATCCATCTAACTTGCAAAAAATAGACATTTTGATGGAGAGGTCGATTCAGACGACTGCTGGCGGTTTCACCTCTTCAATACATTCAATAAATGCTGGCGTCCAACGGGATTCGGTTCCGTCTCCAACTTTATTTTGTTGCACATTAATGGCCTTTTGTGGTATGCACCAATTCATTGTAACGCGGATGGCATTATAATCTGCGATTGCTTTTTGTTTGACAAGCTCCTAAATGGTACACAAACTCCAACAGCTCGAATAACTTTGAAGCACGGAATGGACGATTGCCTTGAGAGGGTTTGCTCTCGAAATGACATCGCTGGATTTAATGTCTCAAATATCCAATCCTACTTTCGTCCAAAAGAGATCGAACTGACAATCCAGTCGCAAGCAATCTTCCCAATATGCCATGATTTACTTACATGTGTAAAAATAACAATCTTAGGCACGGGGGCTCGATCAAAGCCAGGGTCAGGGCCTGTCAGAAGCTGGCACTGTAGAGGAGCCGCAGATACTTTAAAGGTACACAACTTCTGCTGACCATGCACAAATCGCAAGTACGCCCTACTGTTGAATCGCAAGTATGACCTCTGGTCTGAAGGCCCAAAATTCTTTGAAAAAACCTTTGAATCTGTGCAAAAAATACGGGAGGTCCGTTTCCTAATTTTTTTGTTAGATTTAACACACGTATTACAATATTTGGAGCACAAAAGTAGGTGATGCTATCTACCGGCATTTCAATGGAAAATCTGTGAGAAACTAGCGACGCTGATCTTCGGCACTGGTGACACACAAGAACGGGTCACACAAGAGCGGGTCGTTTATACGACTCGCTCTTGAATTAAAACACTCGGCTGTGGAAAGAATTGCCGGTCTCCGTGTTTCACTCCTCCAAAAAGTGGATCTCTTCAAGATCCATGTGCAATTCTTCCCTGTCGTTCTTGAGTCGTCGTTGTGTTTTGAGAGGAATCATTTATATCATTTCCTACTGAGTGTAAAATAATAGGTTAAAATTTGATTTTCTTAAGTTGGTACCTAATTAACACAAAACATCAACATTACGAATCATAAATATCAGGTAATTGAAAAAAATCCTTTTCGGTTTATATTTTCTTATGACTCTCTTTTAGTGACCTTAAAAATCAACAAAATGTTATTTAAAATTGTAATGAAAAAATCAAGCTCATTTTCTTCGATGTTAACAGAATTTTCAGCAGTCCAATTGATTTATTCATTTATTTAATGTAAAATGGCAGGGCATACCGAGGTTTTGTGCATCTCATCATATTTCGTTTCTCATTAGTAATAATTCTTATAGCGCCCTACAAATATTGACTTTACGCGGTCATAAACATTCTACTAAATTATAATATAGATGTGGGTTCTGAGAGGTTTTTCGTTTTTGTTTCATATTAATTATTGCAATTTTAATGGATTCGGTTTGGCCCCGTGGTGTAGTGGAGGAAGGAGGATGTTTTAAATCGAGTCGGTATTATTTTATGTTCGTTCTTAAAAATTCTCTTTTTCGATTTTTTAATAGTAGTAAGGTAGTGCAAACATCAAAACGTTGTAACGAGGCTGTTGGAGTGCGAAAGAGAAGGATATGGGGACCGGGCAGAGGAAGGTTGAAATGCCCGGTGTTTACATATACTCACAAAACACGGCTAAAGCCATTTCAAGCAACGATTCGATTATGTATGGTGGTCTTTGATCAGGGCGTTACTGAGAGCATCTATAACACTCTGGAACGTGTCGCAAAAGTAGGTACCTGCCTACTCTGTGTTATTTGGTATATATTTTTTGGGAATTAAAATATTTTTTTATATAATTCGTGACAAATTAAGTAAAGGTCAATTTAATTTATTTCATAATATTCAAAACAATGACGAATTAACTTTTTAGGCGGCGGAAAACGTACTTCAAACATATACACAAAAATGTCATCTTTCTTTAGACAATACTAATTCCCCCTTACTAATAAACATGTTTTCAATTTTAGACAAATGTTAAACAACAACGTTGTTTTTCAATTGTGCAAAATTTAAAACAAGTTTATTAGTAAGACGTATTTATAGTTTATCTAAAATGTGTACAGATTAGGCAGGTACCTGCATTTTACATCTGTGAGAAGTTAGCTACCCTCGCATATTTATCTAATAATCATCGTTCTTGGTGGTCAAAAAGCGTAAAGCTACGCGTAATAAAAGATAATGTAAATACTCGAGAGGCAGAAGTGGAAGGTAGAAGGTTCTGGGCGTGGCCGATCGAGCCTCCTGATTTATAAGCCCCGCCGTCTGCGCCCGTCCGCCGGCAGATGCGATGGCCCTCTCGATAGCACGCAGCATTGTGCTAACTAAATATCCGCTCTCAATCGCACTGCACAATGTAAGATTGATTTCAGGCTACACTCCTCTGGACTTGTGAATTTCATATAAAGGAAGAGGCATTGACCGAGGAGGGATTCGATTAGCAGTAATCAAAGTCACTCGAGAGCCGAGACACATACGGTAACGAACGGTCGTTTTAATAAAATATATAATAGTATACTCATGTATATGCAGGATGAATACTTTTTTTTATCTATTGGTTAAATGAAGGTATCGTGATTTTTTTGTTTGTTTTACAGACTTTTTTTTGCTCCATACTTATTTAGTATCTACCTGTGTTCAAGGGGCGGTCCGTGACTTTTCAGTGAGCTATGGTGCAAATATTGAAAAATACGATGTTATTGATGTTGTAGCTGAAAATCTTTTTTTTTTCTAAATGAAAATTTTTTTGTATGAAAAATTTTCATTTTGTTGATGCGGCGCATCTTCACAAAAAACATATATATACGTATATGATTTGAAGAACACTTCTTTGTTCTCAAGGCGCCGTATACCCGCTCAAAAAGAAGAAGATGGAGAGATATGTAAATACGAAAGTTAGAGAGAGCGCGCTAATATGAAAACCGATAAAATTGAAGAGAAAATTGTGAAAAGGTTTAATAAAACACGACTCGCTTAAAATAGAGCAAACATCACGTGGGGAACATCTAAAAGGGCTTTTAAGGCAGTATTCTAGTCTAGAAAAAAAAAAAATTTTTCTTCATATTTCCAAAGTTTAAATATTCAAAAATATCTCCCTACAAGGATTTTTCGAAATTCGCATTATTTTGAAAGTTATAACCATTTTAATGTCGCGGTTTAGACGAAATCTAATATATTATAATACATTACTCTATGGCGGGAACTAGAACTAAAACAAAATTTTAATTTTTACTATTTTTAAAAAATGTGGAAAGTCAAAAAAACTGGTAAAAAAATATCTTATTTATTTCAAACAGCCGCCATTTTGCGAAAAATTATTTTTTTACTTTTCCCTAGTTCCATCGTTTGTTCGGCATTTGTCTGGATTAAGAATTATTTTTTTTTTGTTTTAGATTACTAGGAGGGTTGCAATGTGTTTAAGGAAAATGTGTAATAAATCGGCAGAAATTCGGGATGCGGCAGCTTAAGAAGCAATGTAATCCAAAGCGCAAAATCTTTCCAGTTGTTTTTTTTTTATATTTCTTGGTTTTAAAATTAACATTTAAAACATTTGTCAAATTTATAATTTTTTTTTAATATTAAATGAAAAAAAAATTAAGTTATCTAATAAAATATGTTTTTTAGTTTCGTGTATAGTAATAATTACAGTTTACACGATAAAAAACCATCGGCAAGCGGCTTAAAAAACTTTTTCATTGTTTTTTATCTGTAATGCTAAAATCTGAAAGACTCTGCTCTGCTTTCAAGAACATTGAAATACGTTAAAAACCGACATTTTATCTGGAATGTTATATTAAATAATTAATATTAATTAATATTAAATCAAATGTAATGCGAACATGTTTTACGTGGAATTTGTATTCTGACAGTTCCCTAAGAGCAGTCCATTGCTAAATATTTTCAAAAATAATCTAGGGGTTAAATAAAAACATTTAAGTGAATAAATTATAAAACAGGTGTAAAAATTAACCCCTAACGAAAACATGTGAACTTGTGTTTGAGTCTAATAATGTGCTCACGTGCGTAGTTTTAGTTAAAGTACACGCCAAACGGCCTGAATACGGTTCATTCTATTCTCGCGCAGTTGCTATCTTTACAATGTAAGCGAAAGAGAAAGATGCGTAAAAACATACGTGCGACAGAAAAAGGCGTGGGCGGAGGGGCACTCAACTTTTCTGTCCTGAAACTCGCCAATTGCGACGATGGTTATTTTAAGTACACTGGCGATTTTAAGTGACTGTTTTTGCGATGGATGCAAATATTGAAAAAATTAAATTTATTTTTATTGAAATTTTCTGATATTTTCAGATCTGCACTGGATTCCTCATCATTGGACCAGAATATTTTTAATTAAATGAAAACAAATAATTTTGTATAAACACCAATACGTAATCAATATTATCAACATGTTTCGAAAACTATGCTTTTGGTCCACTATTCGAATTTCGACCGATTTCTTACATATCTCCCTTAAACATTTGAGGTTTTTAAGCTCTTAAGGGGATCCAATAGTCCAGGGAAAAATCGAAGTCGGAATTCACGCCCATTGTGGGAGGAGTTTAAAAATATTTGAGAAAAAGCTTTTGGAACGGTTGAAAAAGGTATTTGAGAATTTTTTTTACAGGTTGATTTAGTAAAGACCTAAAAAAAACATTAACTCCTTTTTTACACATTGTTTATTGTAACAACAAGGAAATTTAAAATTAATTTCACGGAACCGAGCGACGTGGAGTCACACGTCTGTTCCCTGCTCCGGCCAGGGCGTTTCTGAATGGAAGTGGGGTGTGGCAAGCCAGTAGTCCTTCGGTGAACGACATAAAGGTCACTTTGAAAATCCACATTCGTCGGCTGCCAGCCGTATTGTGAAATAACAACGCAAATATGCATATTTTATTTTATTTTATGAATATCGGGCGTAAATATCAATTTTTTTTGCGATTATCATAAAAGAAACTAAATTTGCTACAATAAGCAATAAAATTATATCCGAAAAGATGTTCATAAGTAGGAGAGTTTGCACTTGAAAGTGTTTTTTTAAAGACCTGTTACTTTATTTTTTTCTAGGCTTATTAAAAGTCATAAAAAAATGACCGATATTTTTAAGGGCCAAGATATGTTCTACACGCATTATTTAATTGAAGCATCTATAATATTTCTAAGCGATCAAATTTTCAAAACAAAAACACATAATTTTGTGTGATTTTGCATTATTTACTATGGCTTCATCTTAAACGTAATTTTTTAAGATAATATCTAGATACGTTCCACGCCAAAACGCAAATTATATGAAATTCCCTCGATAGAAAAAAATCGCAAAGTATGCTCCGAAAATCATTTAAAACAAGTCTACTCCTTTTATTTTACAAGTTATATTTGTGAAAAAATTCACAATGTTTCTTTAAATGATACTTAAGATACGTTCCACGAGATTTTTGCTCTATTTCAAACGAGTCATGTTTTATTAAGCTTTTTCGCAATTTTCGCTGCCATTTTATGACTTAAAATATTTGCGCGCTCTGTCCAACATTCGTTATTACATATCTCTCCATCTTCTTCTTTTTCAGCGGATAAGAGTAATAATAAAATTCTTATACAAAATTATTTGTTTTTATTTAATTAAAAATGACGCCACAAAGTGTATTTGCAAAGTTTGAAGAAGAATATTTTTTCCTAATCAACAATTTGCAGCGCCAAAATTAGCACGTGTTTCTAGAAAAAAAGGTAATAAATTGTCCGAACTCGGATAGCCGAGATGTTTGATTCTCCCAGTCAGCTGCTCTATCCGTTGTCTTGGATTTCCAAAGAATCCATTCATCCTTGGTGATATCTAGCACGCTCATTTACCTGAGAATGGGTCACAACGGAATTGGTTTGTATTATGCTTTCTTAACTGACACTTAGGAGAAGAATGGCAGCAATCTCTTTCAAATAAGTTAAAAATAGTGTTTGTATTTTTCTATTTTGTACATCTACTGTTTCCTTCCCCCATTGTGGCACTTATGAACCGTCAGCAACCGTTATGTGTTCATGTTAAATGTTAACAGATATTTTACTGCGAGCCCACCGTTTTATACGCAATCACACCCCTAGGTGTTTGATTGAAGTGGTTGGTTTACAGGGCGTCACCGTCATTCATTTTAAATAAATATATTTTTAAAGTTTTTTTTGTAAGCTGCACAATCGATTTTATCACAATCGACTATCACTAACATAGCAAGATAATGTAAAGTAAAGATAATTACTAATCTCTCATTTTTTATAGGTGGGTGAATATTAATTTGTACTTAGTTTTACGCGTTTTAAGGTGTCCAATAGTCCAGGAAAAAATCGAAATCGTAATTCACGCCCCTTTTTGGGAGGAGTTTAAAAATACTTGAGCAAAAGCTTTGGAAAGTTTGGAAAAGGTATTTGAGATTTTTTTTACAGGTTGATTTCGTAAAGGCCTTTAAAACACATTAACTCTTTTTTTACGCATTTTTTATTGTGATAACAAGGAAATTTAAAATTGAATTCACAGAACCAAGCGACGCGGAGCCTGTACGTCTATTCCCCGCTCCGGCAGGGGCCGAACTAATACAAAATGGTGTGGCAAGTCAGTAGTCCTTGGGTGGACGGCATAAGGCTCACTTTGTTTTTTTTTTTATCATGTTTTACGCAGCATTTGTTAAAAACAACCGTGATGTAGGTAAGAACACCAATATTATATACAAAGAGAATATTAGATACAAATTTAGAACACATAAGGTACAGTAAAAAAAAATAATAATATATCTTTATTCAATGAAAATGAAACGGGAAAACAAACGGGAAAAGCAAAAAAAACGAATAGTTTTGGGCGTGGGCGTCGGCATCGGCAGGCCCCATGACAAATTGGCGAAAAAAAAATTAAAGGAAAAAATAGACGTTTATAACTGGCGCCAAAACTAAAAATATGTTTTTTTTTTACAAGATTAGTGCCAGACGTAACGCTTCTTGCGCAATGATAGAGGATTTAGCTAGCAGCGAATAGACGCAATTGCCCGCTCGGCTACTGGCCGGTTAAGCTAATATGTTTTAATGTTCCGTTTTGAACAATACATAAATATTTCCGTTCAAGAATATATACTAACTCTCCGAAACATAAAAATCATTTCTTGGTTTACTATTTGACCTTGAAAATTTTCGTCTGGCGCTTTTCTCGTATGTTTGTGAATGCAATAATTCATAGACCATTCCCTTCACCCATACCACACACTTACCCCGTTAGGGGATATCAAGGGGAAAAATCGCCTGCGGCGCTTTTCCATTTCTTTGTGAGAGTTGGAACTAATTTTCTATTTCAAATCACAATCAAATTATAACACAGTCTTGCACGAACCTCTTCAATATATTATAGAATAAAATCGTGATTTTTTGTTTTCCTGCGGATATGTATATATATTACGCCTTATGTCCGTTCTCAGTATATCCATTCTCGGCTTAAGACGGTTCTGTTCACAACTGCGAACAACGCCGGGTACATGTCAGCTTGAATGTAAATGTTTCTAGATTATTCTGATTACTTCCTTGTTCCTTCCTTGTTAAGCCCTATAAAAATTTGCTCTCTCCTGCTTCAGGTATACAAAATGGATGATCTTATGTAATAACGACTTCATACTAAAATATTTGATCCACTTATTCGATCTTGTCACGGATTTTTGGATAGTATCAGATTTGTGGATAAAATGGAATAATGCAAAAACCTGCTTTATTACAATATAATAAACTTATTTTATTATTGACTAAGCCCCATAAGCCCTCAAAACCCCTACACCCAAGGAATGCAACACTGCCGGCTCCACGAAATCCCTTGTAAGTAGACCATTTATTATTCGACATTGAATAGGATTTCCGAAGTAGTGCCATTTGGAGTGGGCATTTAAATTGCCACCGCAATATCAGTATATTTTCAGTCAAGCCCCGCTTGACTCCCTAAGCCCTTTGTGGCGGCACAATGGACGGCCAATGTGGCCTGCGATGGAGTGCTGCCGTTTCTATTGCGTTTTTCACTGACATCGCTACAAAGGACAAATCAAATAATGTGATACAAAACACCTTTGAAATAATGTCCAGGTATTATTATTCCGATAATCTCGATTTGCAGATGATATGAGGGACACTGCGTTTACTATCGGAGTGCTTTACATGTTAAAAACGTTTTCGATACCATATTATAATGTCAACTGTCCTTTCTAATGTTATATGCAAGAATTATAATACACGACTGATTTCCGTTGCGCCATATCTTTCAGAACACAAGACGCTTTTAAAAGTTGTAAAGAGATGACTGCATTTAGTCTAAATGGTTTTTGATCATTTTATACTTTAGTTACTAGTACCTAGGTACCTAAAGTTTAAGCGGATGGTGCAGAAGTGGCGTTACCTTACAAGACACATAATTGGTTAAAAAAATTGATTTAAAACGAAATTCTTTGGTGAAATATCATGTCAAAATATCATTTTAAATGTTCAAGGTTTTTTTTTTTAAATGTAGTATTCTCTTCCTTACAAAACTTTACAAAATAATGATAGGTTGGTACCTACGTCCGTGCATTTGCACATAATATAGTAGGTCGGTTCAATAGAAAACATTATAGTATTAAATGCGAAATATATATTTTGTCAGTATATTCAAATTCGTGGTGACATGAATAAATCATAAAAATGTTATTAATACATTTTTTAATTTATTCATGTTCTACCTACATTTTAATGTTCTACCTACATACATGTATTATGATGGCTTGTAAAAAAATGATGCAATAATTGCCACACGGGCCTGTTTCGTGATCCAAAACTCTGACTATTCTTTGCTTAAATTTTATTTATGGAACTGTGTTTCACCGTCATTATGAAATTCAAGAGGGTTGGCGATGAGGTTTTCCATTCTCATCTATATGGAGGGCATTTCTAGTGCGTTCTTCTTTATTATATGTATTCTTAAAATAGTTTTTCGGAAGTAATTAGCGGAAGTAATTTTTCGGTAGTAATTAGCCACCGCCGTTATAAAGAAGTCTTGTGTCGTATCAACCAAATTTTTGTGACAACTTTTAATTTAATTCAAATTTTCCCGGTATTTACGTAAGTAGGTTGGCAATTTTATTAAGTACTTTCCAACACCGGTGTTAATTTAATAATACTTGACGGCCTTTGGGCATAATGCGAAACGCATTCACGCGCAGTCACCATCCCCTTTGAGGACCAGTAGGCCCCAGAGGTTTGACATTGTGATATTTATTTTGTTATGATCCCCCGGCAAGCCATTGTGTCCACATTTACCGCAGCGGCCGGCATTGTGGCTGCGTGTTCTCCATTATACCCGACACATCCGAGTATATCTATTATTATTTATTAACTTTTGATGTATTACACATGGTCTCCTTCATTGTTTGTCCCCGACGGTTGATCGACGAGCAAATAGACGTGGGGTGGTATGACACGGTTGTAACTTATGACGTTTGAGATATTGATATACAAACTAGGTTTAAACTGTGGGGAGTGGAACTTACACCCTGTTTCTAACATCGGTACTTATTTCCAGTGGCGCGCATTACTCTAAGACCAAAGATAGGCTGTTTAAATAAATAAATAAATAATTAATTTAAAATTACCATTTGATTATCAACTTATCAGAGTCTCAAAATTCTATCAGTGAGAGTAATTCTGTGGTACAAAATTATATTTCAGTATATAAATAACCCTTTATATATAAACAGGCTGGAACACAAGCATAATACTCATTTTAACTTTAATGAAGGACTAATTGTTCCTAAGCATACAAATAAATATGGACAAAGAACTTTAAATTACATGATTCCCAGTTGTTTAAATATGTTACCTGCTGAAATTAAAAAAACAAAAGATTGGTGAATTTACTGAAGACTTGGCTCACTGAAATAATTAATTTGTATTAGCTTACAATGATATATTATTTTAAAGACTTTAAATATGTTTTCATAATTTTTCTTTTCTCTATATTTCGATACGTAAAACTTTTAATTTTTATAATTGTGAAAATGTAACTATTAACTCACTATAATAAGATTTTTAATGCAAAAAACCCGTTAGACAAACTGCTAAAAGGTAGTTTATCGGGAATTTTTGTAAATTTTTTTAGTTTTATTTTATATAATTGTAAAAATGTAAAAATGTAACTATTAACTCACTATAGTAAGATTTTTATGATTCTGATTGTTATGTCTATCTGATTAGATGAGCATATTCGTTCCTTGCCAAATTTTTGTAAAAGAAATATTTTTTTCCTGCATTGAACTTTTGGTATTAAAAATAAAATGGTTTTTGTTGGGGTGGATATAGTTTTTCAGCATTTAAACCTCGATCATTTTGCTACTCAAATATCACTAATGAAATCGCTTCGTGAGATAAGTGAGACGTGAGGTTCTTGCTGTGTGAAAAAATTGATTGTAACATGTTTAATTCTGATGCTCAGAGTGTCTCAAGTCCCAATTAGCTAGTCGCTACCCGTTAGTTATTGATGTTTTTGATTTATTGCGGTTTCATGCCAACCCAAAATCAAGTCAACTCAACTCTTCTTTGAAAAGTCATTAAAAGCTATGATTTTTTTAAGTTGCCCATGACCTAACCCAACCTAAACCTATTTAAACAATTTTTTATAAACTTTTTTCATCGCTTAATGACTTTTTCAAGGAGGTTTTGGTTGATTTCACTCTGAGTTGACTGGTCACCGTTTATTGCATGTATTATTCGACATATACTAATTCGTTACTACCTTTGCAGTCTTAGTAGCTAAATGGTTTGGGCATGTAGAGCGAATGAACGAAGAATGGAGTGTAAGGAGAATGTATGATGCGAATGTGAATGATTCCAGAAGTCAGGAACGCCCGAGGAAGACGGCAGAATCTAGCGAACCATATTCAATGCGAATCAAAATAGAAAGAACAGAACAGTATCCCAGCGTGATTGTCTCCCAGCGGCTACAACGCTACGGGAAGATAACAGCTTAAAAATAGCACAGTGTGAGACGGAGGCTTTATGAACTGCACGCCACTGCCTAATAGGGAGGCTGGGACGTAAACAGACCTACTAAAGTTGGGTACCTATAAGTTCACACACAATTAACAGTATCACGGCAACATGAAAGTTCAAACTTCATAGTAAACCAATGGGATCTTCTGGGATCGTTTCGGAATTCATTCGAGAAATTATTTTGAGTTGCAAAATCGCTGGATACGTGACAATTTATTGATTTTACAAAAAAAAATATGAACGCTTCCGGTAAGAGTATTGTGCTCGTAGAGTAAGTTTACAGTTCCGCAAATATGTGATCACTCGAAAAAGCTCTTACACCATTCTTAAATTATTAATCGTATTACCAAACTTTATTATAAGAAATGTGAATTTGGTTCCGAGAAAGTTACTAATGAGTTACTAATCATCACGCCGTTTCTCTGAAGAGGAGATGGACCGCCAAACAACTTGGTCATTGCACACACTTCTTGTTTCATTCACATTCACACATCGTCTCACACATACTGTTCTATTATTCGTATTTTGATTCGCATTGAATTTGGTTCGTTAGACTCTGCCATGTCTTCCTCGGGCGTCCCTAACTTCTTGAATCCTTCACATTCGCATCATTCATTCCCTTACATGCCCAAACCATCATTTTTTGATCCCACCCACAACTCATAACGCTTACACCCAGCCTGGCATTATTTCCGAGTCTCCACATTTCTTACACGATCATACATGGTTTTTATCACACAAACTCCTCTCTCATCTACAGCATTCAGTCTAAGTACTTTCATCGATAAAGTTAAATAATAATTTTTGATATACCTACCTACGTATCTAAAAGCGACGGCGCTATAAATCATCAAACATGTCAGTTTGTCAACAGACAATGATAGGCAAACTTAAGGAAAGAAATCCCAGTGTTTGATACAGCATACCTTTTTCACATTTAATAATATCTCCATGGCACTATGGCCCGGTATCAAAACGTATTGGCGTCAACAAAGCTGCTACATCAATCATTCTTTCTTTGACACTTTTACTCGTGACAGTAGGTACTTACACGTAGTAGGTATTCACTACTAGGCACAATTAGTTCATAAAAAAATAATATGATTAGTTTTCAATCATTAATTTTGATTCATAACAAAACAAAATATTAATTTTAAAATTACGGTATGAGAATATATGCATGCAAGTAAATATTATTGTTAATGATTTGATGTGAATGTGTTTTTTTGTACATAATGTTGTTTGACTGTCTCCGAAATGTAGCTACGTTACAAAATAAAAATCTTCTAAAACAAAATCTCTGTCTTCTTATAACGATAAAACAATATTAATAACTAGGCCCTGCGGGCGGCTTTGCGTTCGGCTTCGCCCAGTTAGTGTTGTGACCATTTTATAAATCCGATTGAAACTGGTTCCGAAAATAGCCCCTACCTGGGATCCACTACCATTCAGTGATGGCTAGTCACCGGGACAAAGTAACCGGGACAGGCAATGACAATATAATAATAACAACAGGCAAAGACGTCATATGTAATATAAAACTCAATATTACCGTCAATCTTTCCATATCTGAAAAGATACCTACATAAATTCACAAATTCGTAGTACTTATACCTGCCAAGAGCACGACCCCATGCGACCTGCTAACGGAAGTGGCGACATGAATTACATTGGTAGATTTGTTTGAAATTTCATGTACACAGATGTTATTTATGGCACGGCGCGTACGGCATGGCGTCAGACATGCACTCGAAGCCGAGTTCTGAAATTCAACCGCGCAGACGCAAGCGTATTAATACTGTTCAATTTTACATGGTTTTCAAATGAAAATGTTTTTTTATAATAGCTCCACACAGCAGGCCTTGAAGAAAATAATTCCCCTCAGGGCCTATGTCGTGTTTGGGGATGATGTGTGGAGGATCTTTTTAGGGAAGGAAGGGAAGGAAAAATGTATAAGAGGTGGGTAGGAATCTGGGGGGTCAATGTGTCCAGGAGTGACGGATGAATGATTCCATCTGAGAAGTCCGAAAATCTCCCTCAATCAGTCCCTCCCGATCTGGCCTGCCACGCAGTTGGTGGGCAAACGCATCCGCCGCCAAGACCCGAACAAACCTCCCCCATGAACTCAGTCACCCTAAGCCACCAAACGTAGCTAACCACTTGGTGTGACTTATGGCAGAGATGTTGGTTATCCAATAAATGGTTCCCGGGGCGGCGCGGCGGTATCCATACCCACCTCCCAAATTGAAAATTATAAAAAAATCTAAAATACCATTCTTACAGAAATTGAAATGAATAGGTAGGTTACCAATCTAATCCATTTATCTAATAATCGTTTTTCCCACATTTGTTAGTAGGTCTTCCTGCAACATCCAGATAGACTCGTTTTCGTTGTATTTTCCGAATAGTCTAGCAGTATAAGTGAGCAGTGAATAAGGTTGTAAGCGGGGCGGGGCGGCGATGGGCGGTCCCCGGGAGGAGGGGCCAGCACCGCCCGCAGGTGAACGGGGCGTAGTGCGGCACGGGAGCGGGCTGCGGGCTGCGACCTGCCAAACTGCCAGTACCGCAACACCAAGGGAAAATATTACATCAATTATTCATAAAAGAAGGGAGTACTTTTATAAATCATTTTGGAGAGTGATAACTGAGACAGATGCAGCGGTGTAGTAAAGGAAAGCCATAGGTGAAAGATTTGTTGAACGTAATATCCTTTTTCCATTTCAACCCTTCAAAAATTTGGCCCATTTTTCATGTTGTCAAAATATTTCCGCTTTACAATAAAATGCATATAAATAGAATATTTTTGAACATGTCCGAAAATTAAAAATTGTTTTTGAAAGGTGATGAAATATACTTTTAAATTTTATAATTCAAAATAAACATATAATTTTTTGTATATAAAAATTTACAATGCAAATAAAAAAGTTTTAAAAATGGCTCACCACGTTTTTTCTACTAAAATTACTGGTAAAGGAAAAAAACACACACATGTTTATAATTTCATTAGACAAATGTATTTTTATTGTCAACTCATTTTTTCGTCATTCTATTTGAAAATAATTATATAATAAAAAATTCCCAAGGTCTCAATTTTTTTTTTTTAAACTAAGGTTTCATAAAGGTGTAGTAGTGGCGGTCCATGAATTTTCAGTGAGCTAAAAAGTGCTAAGATTGAAAAATACGAAGTTATTGATGTTGTTGTAGCTGAAAACGAATTTTATTTTTTCCAAATTTCGATATTTTCTATGAAGATTTTCAGGATGTACTGAAATGTAATACATTCAGTACATCCTTAAATGTATTACAAAAAGTTGAAATTTTGAAAAAAAAAATCGTTTTCAGCTACATCGACATCAATAACGTCGTATTTTTCAATCTTAGCACTCTAGCGCACTGAAAAATCACGGACCGCCACTGAGGTGTAGAAAGGTATATTTTACTTTTTTGGTGGTTATTTTTTAGATTTTAATATAAAGCGTGATGTTTTGCCATTTTAACACCGTTTAGGACATATTTCTCACTATGATAGTAAGGGAATTACAACGATTTATATGAGACCTGTGTGAGCTAGGACAAATTTTGACTCCTATAATTAAACTGGATAAATTTTTTCAAACCTCTTTCATTTGATACTACCAGTACTCTACGTCCAAATGGTCTACCAAACCAAACAGACGAGTGCAACTTGGAATTATTTCTTGATTTGCAAGGGACAATGACCTGAAAGTATTACCTATCCCCAGAAAAATTACATTTTACCACTCTTATTTTGACAGCAACCTACTGCTGTTCACGAAATAATGTTTGGCAATTGGTAACGTACTTACGCCTGGAATAGTACCTATAGGTAGGTAAGAGAATCTACAATCTTAGATGATATTACGGTCGAAACCGTTTTCTTAAAAGTTCTGATGAAGTAGGCTTCGTTTTGTACAATAGTATTTACAATCCACCCCATTTAGAGAAATCTGATTTCTTAAAATTTACATGTCCAATTTTACCTTAATACCGATCCACATAACCGAGTTAGAGCGAAAATAAGATTGATATTATTGAATTGATTAATTGTTCTAAAACTTTAAAACTTTCTGTTTGGGTATCAAACTTCAAAAAAAGCTAGGAATGTTATAATAAGAAATCTTGTAGATACTGTAAATAGACGATTTATCTATCGCACCTACAATAAACATACAAATAGTTCTGGGAACAGTATAAACCTCAGGTATGATTTAAGGTTTTCACCGCCAAAAGTATTTTTGTTATTTATTTTTGGGGTGTAACCATGTTGCGCTACCTTCTTTAACCAACGTTTCGGACAGCCTTACAGTGTCTCATCTGCCCTGATGATGAACACTGCAACGCTGTCCGAAACTTTGGCTAAAGAAGGAGGTAGCGCAACACGGCATAACACCCCAAAAATAAATAACAAAAAAGTATAAACCTCGCTCAAAATTGACTATTTCAATTTGATAGACAGACTCAAAATTGACTATTTCAATTTGTTAGACAGACAAAAACTCTGCCGGAATAAAAAAGTAGTATCCAACACGGCAACCAACTTGAACTGGAAACGGGATACTCAAACAAGTTTACGGACACCCGAAACGTAAAGCGGTCGAGTTAAACAAGACTTTGAATGGGCTTTTTCAATTACAGACCAAATTTACCTAATACTTTGCAAATATCTTTAAAAACATTTTTACAAAATAAAACTATCTTGTAATTTTACAAAATAAAACCATCAACCTAACCTAACTAATTTGGGAATTTTCCCAATAATATTCTGAACATAAAAACCTTAATAACACTTACATTATGGATGGGTTAGGGTAACTTATTCCATTTTTGGTAATGCTCTTCAATAAAATCAAAAGTTAAGTTTGCCTCGTCACAATTTATCAATTTGTTTACCGACATAAAATTCCAACCGCCAACGAAGCGATGGTAATTTTTCACATTATTATTAATTTTCACTTAATTTGATGTTAACACTTTGTATTTTAATTGAAATTAAAACAAATATGCCCAACCCACAAGTGACGGCTTTAGGGTCATAAAATACAAAAAAGATATTAACGGAAACATTTATGTACATGTGTTGATGATATTGGGAGACATTACTTATAAGATACGTCACATTTAAATCCTGCCATCCCACGTTAAAAAAATACACGATGTGTTTCATCACCATCCAAACAATAAAAAAATATGTTTGTTGGTTTTAATAGATATGAAATGGAAAATAAGTTTTATTTCATTTAGTATGTTTGACTGTTCAATAGATGCTTTCCTCCCGTATAAAAAAATGTAGTGCCGGATATTGTCAGTCATTTTCGTAAAAACGTCCATCGTATAGGTATAGTCATATTATAGAAATTAAATGAAATAAATATTTTGAATTTTTTAATTCATTTTCATAACTCATTTACTAAACTGTGTCAAGTTGGTATGAAATTGTATTCAAGCTAACGCACTAGGCAGCCAAAGATCGCCGGCTGCGAGAGCCAATCGATATCTGGGGATTTCGCAAGCAGCCGTGACTGCGGGCAGCCAGTACCAGCTAATGTATATGCTGCTACACTGGCTGCAAGCATTGGCTCCTCCAAATCTTGGCTGCCGTAGCCAGGCTGCTATAATTTGAAGATGCCAAATTAAATAGTTCATATGATCGACGAACAATTTAATAATTTTATTTCAATTTTATTGTTTGTTCCAGTTTGTTGGAGTGTGGTGCAATCCCCCGAGTCAACATATAGGGTGTATCAGTACTTTCGTACCGGAATGGTTTTATTTAGTGATTCCTGAAAATATGATGTGAAAATATTTTTTTAAAACCATCACCTTTGTGTGTCTACTGTCTAGTTCGGTACAACCTAGCGGTCCACTTGATACGCACTCCGTCTCGTTCCAGCAGCACCGTAATAAGAGAGACAGAGAGCGCATCACGTGATTCGTCAAGACGCGACTTGCAGCAGTATCATCAGTGGCTACGCGTGATAGAAAAATATATATTTTGTTCGATCATCGGACGGCAAAATGACAAATACTTCTTTTATTCCAAATATGCTCAGGAAACACTTGCTAAAATCCTTATGTTACGTTGTTACACCCAGTATATTACATACAATATACATTGACCTATTTAACCTCAAGTTAATGTATAAGGTTAAAATAAAATTAAAATAAAAAATAAATAAAAATATATGTACCTATAGTAATCTGAGATACAAGAATCATTTGCTCCATTGTTCGCAAATGGGACCCTACCAGAAGTTCAGCGCTCATTAAAAGAGTTTTAGCTCTGTAATTATTGGTGATCCGTTTTCTACTATGGCTCGGCGTTCGGGAACGCGAACATTTCACTTCAGTAAACATTTTAGTGGCGCTGCAGTAACAGGACCGTCCAACAATAATTGGATGTGATCAGCTCTACCCTTATTGTTGAACTTTTTAGGAAAGAATGTGCAAGGAACCCCTGAAAAAAACGCTTTTGCTTAAATAAGGATGTAGTGAACTCGATGCAATTTTTGTTCATCACCAAGATATCTCACTGACACTGAACTCATGCAAGATTGTTCACTGAACAGATTATAGACATAATATGGACTATGTTTTCCATAACAACTAACTAGACTAACTTGCCAATGGTTATGCCAGTCGGGAGAGCAGTCTTGTTGTTAAATAGAATTACTTTGAATATCGACATGTTTAGCATCAATGAAGCACAATTTAGACAGCAAGCTTTATTGCTGTTAGTCTAATTGTGTTTCATTGATTTTTAAATTATTCATTGATGTTTATATTGTATAATTTGTTTGAATTGTTTATATTATTTAAATTGCTTAAATATGCTTTAATATTAATTTTTTCTCTATTTTAAAAACGATTTGAAATTTTAATTTTGTAATGTTTTTAAAGTGAATAAATTGAATTGAATTGAATTGAAAAATTTAATTATTGACAATTGATAGTCCTTTATATTTCGTCGCTCTCTTCTTTTTGTAAAATATGAGCATTCTATATTTTATATTATATCCTTATTTCGAATTTAATATTTTATGTAAAATTCCAAACATGGCGCAAATAAATAATAAATAAATAAATACATTTTTATCTTTGCGCACATCGCTGTACTCGAGCAAGAATGCGCACACATCCGTATTTTAAATTGTCATTGTGTTGACACTGACAGTTGAATACGATTCACTGTTTGATGGACACGTCATCTATCTCTGAATTCATACTCAATTGTTGATTTAGTGCAATGAAAATAGACTTAAATGTCTCAAAATGTCCAATAATCAGATTTTCTTTAATAAAAAAGCAAGTGGTGTACAATTACAACATTGAAAACAATGCTCTTGAAACATTAGCACAGATTAATGACACAGGCATCACTTTTCAATCAAATCTTTCATTCGTTAACCACATAATGGATATCTCTAATAAGGATTTACAAATGTTGGGTTTTATAACTATGCTAAGTATAAATTTCAACAGTATTAAGTATTAAACTATTATATATTGTCTTTGTTAGAAGTCAATTTGAATACAATTCTCCCGTCTGGACCCCACGTTATAACATTCAAGTACAAGAATAAAAAATGAAATCTTGCATTTTCTAAAATTTAAAATGGGTACTCCAGCAATTATGTTGAACTGCTACACTTAAATGATAAGAATATGCTCAAATAAACTTGGTATTTCTATATAAAATATTAAATGATGTAGTTGACAAAGCGGAATTGCTTGCATTGATAAACTTTCGGATTTGATATATAATTGAACAGTGAGTGGCTGAGTGGGCATCTAGTTTGGGTCCGACCCGGACGTCGCTGTTCGATTCCTCGGTTGGCTAAATCCTCCACCACGACACAAGCAAAATTTTCCGCTTACTGGGGTGGTAGTAGGAGATTTCCAAACAATGTTTTGACGTGATAACGTATTATAAATCGATGAACGACGGCAGCACTCACGAAAAAGTATGACTTGTTGTCACGTTGTCACGTTCCGCCCGAGCCGAGCGTGCAAGCGAGATTGCGGAACAAGCGATAGAGAGGCACGATCGGCCTAAGCGTTCGGCTTGTGACTGTAAAATTCTATGTAAAAGTTTTCTTATGACGTTATCACGTAAAACTTTACAGACAACCAATTTTTTTTTTCAATGAAATGTGTAATACTAGAAGTCGAGATTTATTTCAGTGCAAAAATTCTGTGACTCACTACATGAATTCCTTTTTTGCATAGAATACTAACAACGGAGTGAAATAATTATACCAATTCAGTGGACTTCTTCGATTTGTCACCAAACAAGTACAAAATGTTATTACTGATAAGCAGTTCAGTTATGTTCAATAAATACTGCATATTTTTTACTATTCATATGTAAAAGCCCCTTAAAAGGGCGTTAATATATAAGTAAATAAAAACCTACACAGAACACACCAATTATTGTCGTCGACAACGACAGGATAAACTTGTGATTCAAATGATGTACTAAGTAAGAGCTCTTGAACTCATGCAAAATGCATACAGAACCCATTGATCATAACCAAGTTCAACCATCGTTACATAACTAATGTTCGTTTGTCTACTAAATATCTCCTGAATACACTCTGGAACATTGCCTGGAATCTGGAACTCACGCAAGTATGTGCACAGATCCGTAGGCCAAATAAAAAAAGTTGCACACTATTGGACGCTTATGAATCTTCTCAACATTTATGTCATTCTTTTGATATTTCGCTTCGCTCGCATGGTATTACGAAAAATTACTGTATCGCTTGCACTTATCAATTATCCCCCCTCCCCCTCCCCCTCCACCCCCACCACCACCCCTCCCGCATTCCATACATTCATTACAATCAGTTTTCAAACATCTTTCCTGCCACCTAAATTTCATAATGCTATAGCTCAAAAAAAAAAAAGAATTATCCAATTTCGTTCATTCGTTCGGAATTTATGCGCTTACAAACATATCGGATGTAAATATTTGGAAGTTTGTAAATATAATAAAAAATTATAATATTTATTATTCAGTATTTATAATCGTTACGAATTATATTTTTAATGTAGGAACTCTCAACTGACATTTATTCCAAAACATGCATGTCAGAAAAAAACACAACATATTCTAATATTTGAATTTTCTGGAGCAGCAGCCGACCAGTAAGTAGGGGGCTGAGTGCCTACCAGCATAGAGCCCACAAATATATCAACATAGTTTCCATGGAAACGATTTTTTTTCTGACGTTAGCAAAAACTCGCTTTTGTTAGCGACAGAAAACGTATAACAAATATAATATATTAATATTTATAATTTCATAACGCCAGAGCTTACCATCATGTACAGCCTTTGCAAATAATTTAGCTTTCTATTGGTGAAAGAATTTATAAGACTTTTTATTGGTCAGCAAACAAACTCGAGCAGTTTCGCAATATTATTATTTTTTATTTTAACCTTTATGAGTAAAACCTCAAACTGTAATATTTAATTAAATGAAGAAATTATGAGATTTTAAATTAGTATATTAGTATTATTAGTATTAGTATGGATTATGCCTTATTATACCCATATTTGCTTACATCGCTGCTTGCTCTCTGCTGACACAGTAGAATTCAAGCAAGAATGTGCACACAAATAATAGATAAATAAAATAATTGTCATCGTTATGCACAGTTGTTTGGCTGTTAGGTTCAGTCGGTTGGTTGGCTGAAGGGTGTCAGCGCTCGGACCTCCGAGGAGGTTCTGGGAGGTACGCCGCTCCTCCCGCTTGACTATCAATCACCACAGGTCGCAGATCACGCCACCAACACACCTCTACTTCACGTCTAATGATCTCACTCGCCTCTCACACATTCCCACACAGATATTATTTTTTACGGCCGCCACTCGTTTGTGTACCGCCGTTTAGGCCGACAGAGTTCGGGCTTTATAGCGGCCGCGCCAGGGGGGCGGTACAGATGGCACCAGATACAGATATTACTCTCACCAGTAATTGATATAAACATATTTCAGAACTTTTATTTAAAGAATTTAAAATTTGAAATTTAAATACTCTGTCCCCAAGTTATTTAGAACATAATATATTTTTTATGAAACTTGCTCTGTTCCTGTACCACGTTACACCACAAATGTGTAGATATTTTTAAAAAATGTGTGCAGTCCACACGTGATAGAAGTGAAACCTTCAGAAAACTAAAGAAGACAAGAGTAGAGAGGGTACGAAGCACCGCTCAAAGAGGAGACAGATTAAACTCTCTCATTCATCTCAGGCTATATTATTCACCTATAGATGTATGTGTTTGTTTTTTTTTAGTGTAGCTATTTTTCGTTTCATCGAGTTTCAAATCACAACGGTGCTAAAGAAGTTTACACTCCAGAAAATAAAACAACCTCCTTCAAAAGTATAACATTATTATGTCTATATGAAAATGTTTAAGATACACTGGGAATTCGGTGAAAACGCGGTAGTGATGAGATATATTTGGAATTGAAATGAGAGATTTGGTACATGGTACAGGAATAGAGGAACACACAATTTATGGTGACCGGATAACTCAGAATGAAATCAACTGAGAACCTACTTTGAAAAGTCATTAAAAGTGACGACAAAATTGTTTAAAGGTTACGTTATGTTAGGGTTACGGGCTATTTTAAAATTCAATTTTTTTTTTTTTTTATATGAGAAAAACTCTCTTTTTATAACTTTTGAAGGTTATTCCCATCAACGTAATATATCACTGAAGAAGAAGATAACACTTATAATCTAAATGAAATTATGAAAGAAAACAAGGCACAGAAAACAGAAAAAAAAACAATGGTCGCAACTGGACATTTTTGTCCCAGTTGCGACCATTGTTTTTTTTGTTTTTTTTTCTGTTTTCTGTGTCTTGTTTTCTTTCATATTTTCATTTAGATTATAAGTGTTATCTTCTTCTTCAATGATATTTTAAAATTATTTGATTCATTGCTTTTAATGACTTTTAAAAGAGGTGCTGAGTTGACATGATTCTGAGTTGGCACGGAACCATATTTTAAAGAGCTATGAAGTTATTCAGTCATCAGAGTAGCGGCAGTTTTAGATTAGACTTTAATGTCTTGCATCAAATATCGTTTACAGTTGTTCATGGCGCGTATCCGTGAGCCGGATCGCTGAGCCAAACCTGAGAACGTTTGCCGTTTGCGGTTGGTTTGTTCCTTCATCGTTCGTAGTGCCAGGTTCATTGATATAATGGGCGCTTTTAATACTCCTACGGCGACTGCACTAAACATAATAATGCTGCAGCTCTTTCTTAGATATTAAATAATAGTGAGATTAACGATGAGACCAACAAAGTACGCATGTCTATTCCTCCAAAAGATAAAAGGAATAATTTTCTTGCATCACGTATTAAAGAAACGAGATGCAGCTTGCCGTTCGTTGCCAAGGAAATTATAAAAGCAGCCAATATTTTCATCGAACGGTTCACAGGTTTTGCTCAGCGCGGTTCGGTTTGTAGGTGAATACGCGCTACAAGAAATCTGCTTTGTACTTTCTAAAAGGTGTAGAAGTATAAATTTTATACTAGACGTTCATCACTTTTCTTTATTGTTCTATTTTGTCACTGTCCTGTGTTGTATGGAACCTACAATAATATAGAAAGGAGTGGATTAAAAATATTAGGTACTTCCAATGATGCATTTTGTAATACCTACGATTAAATGGTTGCATGTCCCAATTTCCCGTACGGACGGGAGTAATTCATCACGGCTTTGATTGCCAGCACCGATGCGAGCAGATCGATGGATCATCGAAACATTATTTATCATCCCTCGAGGAATCTCGAGTGGCATTGTGAAGACGAGAGTGTGCGGCTCGCGGTGTGCGTGCGCATACCGGCGCGGCCCGGTCCGTACACGGCCGCACACTCGCGCGGGCGCACGCGGGCCGAGCTCAAACCTGTGACCTTTGCGATTTGTGAATGATGCATTCCTCTCAGTGGATATTGGGAATTTGTAACAATCTACAAGCCGAGGTACCTACTTTTCAGAGTATAAAGTGGTATGTTGTGAAGAGCATTTGTTGTAAAACATTGAGATAGGTATATATATATTATACTCAATGGTTAAAAATGAGGTGATCCGGAAGAATGAAAGGCTGATGTATCTAGACTGGAGAAGAGGTAGAAGAAGGTTTGGAAGTATCTGACTTTTCAGATCTGGTCGCCAATAAACTTTTCAAGCAACGTTTCGATTCAGAATGGTGGCCTTTCATCCGGGCGATATTGTAGTATTTTGGCCTTAAATCCAAAATCAAAAAGGCAGTTTTCTAGTCTAGAAAAAAAAAACACATTTAAAAAAATAAATATTTTAATTAGTTTGAATGTTCAAATATATCTCCTTAAAAGGATTTTTCGAAATTCGCATTATGTTAAAAGTTAAAACCATCTTTATGTTGCGGTTTAGACGGAATCTAACCAGAATCTAAATAGAACAAAATTTCTCAAAACTACCTTTTTCGAAACGGTTGACACGATATCTCAAGTTCTACTAAACCAATTTACTTGAAAATTGGTGTGAGCCTTCTCTATACATTACTCCATCGCGCTAACTAAAACTACTACAAAATTTCAATTTTCACTACTTTTAAAAATTTTGGAAAGTCAATAAAACTGGTAAAAAAATGTATTTTTACTTTTTCTTAGTTCGGGCTACAGCCGCATTTGTTTGGATTGAGAATTAATTTGTTTTTTTTTCTGATAACTAGAAGGGTTGCAATCGTGTCAACCACTTCAACCCCTCACTTCAACACCCTGTGACTTTTTGAATTTAGAATTTTTCGTTTGATTTTATTTAATGTATTCTTTAATGTTTAATAAATATTTGGTAAAGTAATGGCTGGTTAAAATATTATTGTTTTTTTTATCGCACCTGAAAAAACACCTACAATTCATGCTTCATGTATCTCCAAATCACGATTAGGTGGCATTGCACTGTCTTCAATGAACCCCTTCAATAAAACTAAAGAGATTTTTTTTCTACGTTAGCTCTCCACAGGTTGGAGCTTTTTGGAGCACACTTTTAAAAAGGATCCTTAAACTCAAAATGCATATGGGGCCCCCATAGTATGGGCCCCTTCAGACTATAAACATTTCTAGTTTTTCCTTGATCCTTCCCTGTAAGCTCTAATTCACACCGATGTTAAAAAAAATTGAATCCTCCTTGCGGTTACCACTTAGTTGATTGTTTTTATGAAAATAATGTTTAAAATATTCCTACGTAGGTTTGTCTGTTTAAAAAATCAATCAATATTGCAGTCAACAAAAATCCACCCGCTACCACTGGCCAATAAGTCAATGAGACAAACAAGAATTTTGACCAACCCGTGTCCTTATCATTATTGGAAAATAACATATTATGTTATTTTCCAATAATGATACCCGGGAACCTTTATTGGATAACCAACACCTCTGCCATAGGTCACCCCAAGTGGTTCGCTACGTTTGGTGATTTAGCAGGGGTGCCCGGGTTCATGGGGTGAAGTTTGTCTAGGTCTTGGAGGCGGATGACCAGGACACACTGAACCCCAGATTCCTACCCACCCCTTAAACCTTTTTACTTCCCAGAACTCTCCTTCCCTTCCTTTCCTTAAAAAACCCTCCACACAGCATCCCCAAAGATGACATAGGCCCTGAGGGAAATTATTTTCCTCATGGCCTCCTGTGTGGAGCTCATGTAAAAAAAAAAAAAAAAAAATATGTTCCCAAGTCTGACTAACGCATATTTATCAGTGCTAATGCATTATTAAGTAAGGAAATGCGCTACATTCCAAATGCCGTCAGAAGGGTTGGGTAATAAGGTAATTTAATATCGATTTATGTAATAATTCGAATTCCGCAAAACTAGACTATCGTTTTGGAAAATAAGGTAGGTGCTTTAAAATAAGCTTAGTGTAATGCTAAGGAAATAAGTTAATTATAATTTAATATACAGGGTGTCAAGGGATGTACTTGACTTATTTTACCAGCGATTTATTGACTTGAATTTTATGCGTAATAAATAAATAATTATTTATAGCAAAAACGTAAATTGAATTTAGGTCGGTGACTTTTTAAAAAGTTTTTTGAAGTAAAACTTCTTTACGCACGCTTGACTTGGGGAGTAAGCTGGTGAATGCGTGACGAGAGCGTTACGAAAAGTGAGACCGGGCGAGGCGAACGGAAGTTGAGAAGGAGATATAAGTTAGTGAAGATAGAAAGAGATAGAGTTACGTTTCGTATATTACTGTAGGGGCTAGAGAGAGAGGTGCGAGCACACGTTTTCTTTCTCTCTTTCTCTCATAGCCAGTTACGTTTCGTATATCTAAGACACAGTGCAGGCCTATTGTCTGTATCACACTGTAGGAGCAAGAGAGCAAATTTTCTTTTTCTCTTCCTCTCATAAAAGTTTTACTTCAGTCGTGTGATCTAAAGCACACTCTTATTTTTTACATATATATAGATAATTTGAAATAAATGATTCAATTTAAATTACTGTCCAAGGGGAAAATCAAGAAAACATAATGTTAACCTTAGTGAATATTGTTTTCAGACGGAGCAGCGGTCGTGCGCGTCGTGCGGCGCGCCCATCGCGGACCGCTTTCTGCTCGAGGTGAGCGGGCGCGCGTGGCACGCCGCGTGCCTGCGCTGCTGCGTGTGCGCGCTGCGACTGGAGCAGCAGCCGTCGTGCTTCATCCGGGACCACCAGGTCTACTGCAAGCAGGACTACGCCAAGTGAGTATACGCTCGGCACGACTAGTGGCACGCAAGTCGCATAGGATCGGATCGGATCGCATCGTTACGCAAATAGTGACCGTTTATCTAAATCCTACACTGATTCTTTTCTTGGTGCTTTTCGAAGTCTTTTAAATTTGAATAATTTGACTCTCGATACGCCTATACAAAACTAACCAGGAACTTCAAATATATTGCAATAATACTCGACGTGCTGCATGTTTTCAAAGACGACCCATCTAAAATATAGCTTAAATCTTAAGAGGAACGTATGCGCGGCCAGTTTCATACAAATCTTAGATTTGGATTTGAGATCAAATTACCCAACCAAACTGAAAAATTATTTTTGTAATCAAAAGGTATATCAAATATCTAGTACGGGTGTGAGCTATTTTTATTTATTTTTGCTATAAATTATAAAATATAGGTCATTAAAGATTTTTGCGTTTCATGATTTTAGAGGCAACTTAAGCAAATTATTTTTCATTGTATTTTTGAAATAAATATAGTAAATTTATTTTTTTATTGTTTTTCATTTACCCACAAATAATTGCCCAAATTGCCCCTAAAATCACGAAACATCATCGAAATCTTTAATGGCCTATATCTTATAACTTAAAGCAAAAATAAATAAAGTAGCTCATATCCGTACTAGATATTTGCTAAACCTTTTGATTACAAAAATAATTTTTCATTTTGGTTGGGTATTTTGATCTCAAATCCAGAATTAAGATGTGTACGAAACCGGTCAAAATGGGCCGCGCATACGTTCCTCTTAACCCTTGACGCAATTTTTCGCAGATGATTGGATCGCATAGAAAAATAAATAGATACTGCAAACGATCCGTTCTGATTCTGCGTGACTAGGGATGCCCTTCAGGAGTTTTAAAGTTAACATCTCTTTTTTCATGTAATTATTTCGTTGTGTAATTTTCCTCAAGCGGGTGAATATAATTTCGATAAAGCGATAAAATATGTAAAATTTGCAATATTTGCTGTTTTGAAATGTTATTGATTGATCATAATTTTCAATCAAGCGAATGTTATATCCTGAGACTCATTGATACTCAGATAGATCTCATAGGACCATGGTGCAGAAGTCGGTGGAAGCAGGTCAGGAACTTCCCAAGAAGTCGCGGCAAGCTCAAGTGAATGAAAGAGTTGAGTAGGGTCATGTCAATAGTCACACTAATAGAAGAGATGGTATCTTAGATATAATATCTAAGATTGTGGATGTGGATCAAGTATGCATTTAGTGCCAAATAGTGAAGTGCAGTAGGTACCTACTTACTCCATCCTTTCTTGGCATGATGGTTGTTTGTAAGGTATATCGAATCTGTATAAGTATATAAGGTCTATCAAATTAAGTGTATAAGGTATATCAAATTTATTTTTTCTTTCACAGGGAGATACACACTAGGGTGGGTCACGACCGTATGGGGATTTTTTTTCCTTGTTTTGGTTTGTCTAATAGTGATTAAAGGGTGTTAAATGGAGATATAAAATCACGTAATTTTTTAAATAATATTTGGATATCATCTTCTTCCTCCGGATTGACTTCGAAATTTCACGTTATAGAGAAAAACCCACCCTTGTTAAATCTTAAAAAATGTTTGATAAACCATTGAAAATGAACTATTTTTAATAAAAAACGTAAAAGAGGGAATATTTTGATATATTTATAAAAAAATATTTGAATATAAGTCAAATTATCTCATGGCAATGTATTCAAATACCAGCAAAATCCTTCTTACTCTCAAATTTCGGCATTATTTTGCGAGACTCAATTTTGGGATTTTTGTAAATGATTTCGTCAAAATATATTACATTTGCCTTTGAAGATTACAAAAAATATGGTTTGGTAAAATAAAAAAATTAAAAAAGTTTTATTTTTAAAGATTAAAATTTTCAAAACTTTGAAGTGAATCCAGAGGAAGAAGATCGTATCAGAAAATTGAAAAAATTTAAACACGTCGTTTTGAACCCATTTGGCACCCTTTTATCGCTATTAGAATTTAAAAATAATTTTTTTTTTAAATGACCCACCTTATTGCACATTTAGTATAATTATAGCTAATAATAAATAAATTTGTTTAAAACCTTTATTTGTTCATATATAAAACCGTCTAGTTTGGTTTCGTTCTGCACCGTCATCAATGTTGTATGTGTGTTTGTAAATACAGAAGGACTAATTAAAAACAGAATTAATAAATTTTCACTATTTGGTAAAACCACTTATACCGGTTGGTGTTTATAAAATATATAAGTGGTTCTAACAAAAAAATACTGTTTCATTTATTTATAATGGATAACCAAAAAGTTATAACATTCAAAAATATAATAAATGTTCACTGAAAGCACATGAGGTGTCTAAATGCTAAATAGTGTAGGTCATTCACATTGGGTGTTACGTTTACATAATTGATAAAGATAAAGATTTGCATAAGAAATTGTCTTGGTCCGTTTTTAGGGACATCGATTATCTTTAAATCTAACATGAGTTATGTTTTAATACGGAAAAAATCATATATATATATCTATTTTTATTATGTTGTAAAACAATTTCAACTTTCTACAACCTAATTGCGCCATCAATGAATTGTCATCGACAACGATTCTATCTGCCTATTTTTAGCTCGATCAGATTTCGTAAATTGGTTACTTTCCTCTTTAAAGACTTGAATTCATTCTTAATTAATAGAAATTCAAATAGATTTATTTAAAAAGATCATTAATATTATTATAAATGCTGTTTTGCTCAGTTTTGCTTGGTCCGCTGACTTATTTCCGCACCCGCCACCCTCCCTGCTTCGTGGACAGTCGTCTGGAATAATCACGTGAACTTCCCTAACTCAATTACTCGCTGTAACTTGATTGTATTCTGCAGAGCTATGTGTGATAACAAAAAAATACTGCCTAGGCATTTCCAATTGAAGTTTTTCGTTTTAATGTCCACAGTTATTATCATAATCAAACCTTGTTTTTTTGGTCAATAGAACTACGAGGTAGTATTCCCAATTTAATGGTCTTGAAAAGCTTTCTAGACAATGTCTTTTTTATATTAATACAATTGGGGAGGACTCTTTAGAATATTTTCGATTTTTAATGGTGGTTTATCTCAGAAGCGAAAGTTAAAAGAGCATCTAATCTTGAAATAATTGTTTAATATAATTGTTTATAATCTTGAAATAATAAATTGTTTATCTCAGAAGCGAAAGTTAAAAGAGCATCTAATCTTTAAATAAGATGAATTGAGCTTGGTACATAAAATGTATTATTATCCACTTGTTTTAACTTTTAACTTTTTATACATTATCTCCGCACAAAAAAAATCCTCAGGAACTAAGTCATTTTTGGAGATGCTGTGGAGGATCTCTTAAAGGAAAAGAAGGAGAGGAAGTTCGGGTAAGGAAAAAGGTATGAGGGGTGGGTATGAATTTGGAGGTCAATATGTTCAGGAGTGACGAAAGTATGAATCCATCCCTCCCACTGCGGTGCA
The DNA here is from genome assembly GCA_936435175.1 of Glyphotaelius pellucidus. Classification (NCBI taxonomy): domain Eukaryota; kingdom Metazoa; phylum Arthropoda; class Insecta; order Trichoptera; family Limnephilidae; genus Glyphotaelius; species Glyphotaelius pellucidus. The sequence goes on along the minus strand of OW386542.1, from coordinate 25,383,837 downwards.
AAGCGGTGGAGAGAGTCTAGCTGGAGAGTTCAGAAGGTCTCCCTCAACCAGTCTTTTCCGACTCGGACGCAGTAGATAGGTAAAAGCATTCACCGCCAAGTCCTAAAAAAACCTCATCCCACGAACCCGGGAACCCCTGCTTAGTCACTAAACGCACCGAAACACTTGGGGTGACCTATGGCAGGGGTGTTGGATATCCTGCATCCCGGAAAATAACAATTAATTTTTGCCTACAAATTATGATTGCAGTCTGTTTTTGTGGGTTTATTATTTACTTCTTAGTTATTCATCTCTCTCATAACATTTTGTACTATAACCACCAACTTTTGTAATTAGAAAACACCTTTCCAACCTTTCCAAAACTGTCTTCTCGAGTCTTTTCAAGTATTTTTAAATCCCTCCTACAAGAGGCGGGGCCCTTCCAATTTCAAATTTTCAAGGACGAGTGGATCACCTTAATTTAATTTTAAAAAAATGTTTCTTAGCATTCGTTTTGCGCTTTCCTCGTAACTCTTTTCGAAAAGATACAAAATATCGATAAATATCTTCTTACATAGCACCTACCTCAATTTCGTCAGTACATCACTTTTAAAGTATATACAGTATTCTGTAAACTGTATACGAAACGTAATAATGTACCTATGATGTTTTATAATAACATATTAGTTTTAATCTGATAGTTTAGATACCAATTAAGCTTCCTTACCAAGCCGATTATTTGTCAATAAATCAACGGTTATCCGATATCGGAATAAAACATTTAAATTGGTGTCGGTGTTTAAGTGTTTATTAATACGTAATTTTATTTTCGGATCGATAAATTATTGATCGGGCGGGTAAGAACCAGCGTGCGCGGCGGGCCCGGCCGCCCCCTGCAGACGCTAGATGATGTGTCAATCTCACCAGCGTTTATAATAAGTATTTGTTATGTTTGGTCAATACGTGGCCGATACAATCAATGGCCACCTTTATTAGGCCGGCCAGGAATGCTAGTCGCCGCGCATAATGACCGCACTATGTGCCGGGTTCAAATAGAAGATGCCATACCGTACTGATATTGCAGCGGGTTGGTAGGTACCTACCTGACTACAAAATGAACTGCCAAGTCAAGCGCGAACAATAGTTACATTCCTTCAAAAAAAGATTGTTCATTGAATTCCTTCAAATATTATTGAAGGACCAATAACATGTTTCACCTACTATACTTAGCTTGGTATGCTAATTTAGATACATTATTAACTTACTAATAATGAGAATTGGATATTTTTTTTTTAAATTGCCACCTGTATGAAAAATCACATTTTTAGACATCGATTTCAATTTGGGAGGCGGCTATGGGTAGCACCGCCCCAGGAATCATTTATTGGATAACCAACACCCCAGGCCACCTCAAATGGTTCTCTACGTTACGGGTTAAGGTTTGTGTAGGTCTTGACGGCGGATGTGTTTGCCCACCTACAGCGTGGCGGGCCGGATCGAGAGACATTGGTGGAGGGAGATATTTTGAACTCTCCAACCGGACTTTCTCATCGCCTTGCACCGCAGTGAGAGGGAAAGGTTCATGGCCGCATTGACCCCCAGATTCCTAACTAACCTTCACAACCCTTTTGCTTCCCAGAACTTCCTCTCCTTCCTTTCCCTAAAAAGATCTACCACACAGTATCCTCAAAGATGATATAGGCTCTGAGAGATTTTTGGTTCTCAAGGCCTCCTGAGTAGGATATAATGTAAAAAATATGTAGTTAGATACTCAGAATAAGCATTCAAAATTTCCACTTTTTTGAGCTTTAAAAACTTTACTTTGAGCTTCAAAAACTTTACTTTGAGCTTCAAAAACTGTACTTTGAGTTTCAAAAACCTGTGTTCAAATGTAAAGAATTTTTTTTTTTTGTTTTATTGCACGTAGAGCATCGAACAAACATCGATGACGTAAGTATCTACTAGTCTGCATTTAATAAAATTGTAACTTTTTATGGCACGTTTATAAATAACATTGGCCTGATTTTTACACGCAAAAACTACGCATCGTTTTTTTTTGACGTAGATTAATTCAAAGAGCATTTATTTGATAGATCTAAAGCTTCGACCGATGAAGGATTAAAGCCTTAAATTGTTTTAGTGTCTACCCAATACATTTTGCAATTGAGTCTTCATCTCTTATTTACACTAAAACGTAGTAGGACTCCTTTATTATATAATCTACACATTAAAAATTAAGTTTTTTTAAATTTTAATTTTATTTTCGTATACTTGGTGTCAAGGGACCTACTTGACTCACTTTAAACTTTTGATTCCCGACATTACGTGATGTTAATGAAATTTTGAAGTAACTTTTTTAATATATTATTTTTTTCAAATATTTTTTTTAAAATCATTTAATTTTTTTTCTTCCACATTTCGTCACTGCTTACTTAACTGCATAATTGCCCAACCTAACTGCTCATTAACTAAGTGAAAAAAAATACTAAAAATGTCACCGGAGACCAAAATTAAATTATGTTTTAATCCAAATAATATTAGAAATCAGGTGTTAAAGTAAGTCAAATACATCCCTTAACACTCTTTATAAAAGGCGATTAAATAAATAAATAAATAATTCTTTGTAAAGGGTCTTCCAATAGGGGCTTCCGAACTTTGATATTTGATAGCGGTCATATTGTTGAACCGACATCTGACAAATTTGCTGTCATTTATTCAGTCTGTTTTGCCAAATTTCTGATGATGTGAACTGGCCACTGAGATCGTGCGATTTGACCCCGTTTGACTTTTCTTGCGGGGTTTTCTCAAGTCGCAGGTCTGTGCGAATAAGCTACAAATCACAGCGGCCCTCAAAGCCAACATAACCTAAGCCTTCGGTAAAATTCAGCCTGATTTATGCGCCAGAGTCGTGAAAAATTGGATATTTCGGATATGCTCCACCCAGAGAAGCCGCGGCGGACATTTGAACGATATTATATACCATACATAATGGTATCAATAGGCCTTTCAAACGAATACAAAATTTCGTTGATAACTCACACGCACTTTGTTTTATTCAAATTTAAAGATAGACTCTTCAATTTGAAAGGCGAAATAAACTTTATCTTTTTAATCATACTCAAAATAAGAATGTGGGTAGACAATTTCGATTAATAAATTAATAAAAGTAAATTCCAACCATTCCTGTCTATCCTTGGATGGATTTGGACGCGTTTTTAAATCCATTCAGTTTCAAGAATAATCCAACTAATCTTTATCAAGTTTGACTTTTAACCACCTGTCTCGATTTCATCGCTTTCACAATGGGTGCCTGAAAATTCACATAAACCGAATCCTACCGAATATTATTTTAGGTCACACGGAGAATTTTTATTGTTGGAATCAGCGTGGAAAAAATCTGCCCGTGAATGGCTTTAAGAAAGACGAGCTTTTTATTGTCCTCCAATTCATAGAGCCTCACGATGACAAGTGTAAAAAGAATCATTGCTACAAGTTGTAAAAATGTTGCAATGATTCAGAATACCGATAAAATGCATCGATACGATGTCGTTTACTTTTTTACGACGTCAATTAATTTCATAGCACAATGTTTGAGATGTGAAGCCGATTGAGAAGTGTAGTAGGTGCTTACGTACATAAATAAGGCCAAGGCAGATTTTTGATTGATGATAAATAAAATGAAAGGAAAAAGTATTAAATAATACAAAATGTTTTAAGCGTTTTAAAAATAATTTTTCAATTTGAAATATTATAGATGGGAATAAACGTGCTGTTAGAAGGTCGCGATTTTATATATAGGTACTTTTGCACATTTTAATTAACCGATTTAAAATTGAAATATACAGTAGGTATGTAGAATTTTAAATTGAAAGAAATGTTTATTTTGACATAGTTATAAAAGGTACCCACTTGATACAACCAATAAAATTTTAATGTTAATAATTTGTTTATTAATTTATTTGGGAGTCTTTCGGTAGTTAAGGGTAAAAACGCTTTACTAACCGGCTTCGCATGAGAATTGGGTCAGAAAATATGCAAAGCAAGACGTCTTGAGTAATTCATTCATTCATTGTGAGCTATGTTAATATTACGTAGTTCCAGAACTCATGATGTTTGCGATCTAAAATAGTTTGCTTGACTTAGAATCTCTGCACAGAAAAGTTGTGCAAATTTCATAATGTTTGAAAGCTTTGATTGACAATAGAGGTTGATATTACAAAGCTCTACAGCTCATGATGGAAATGACACTGTGAGCTGAAAATATTTGCATCAACTCAAAAATTCTTTGCGAATTTCATAACACGTGAGCTCACCGTTCGAGAGTTTTTAGTGGGTCACCCACTCAAAATTTGTTCTTTGTTGTTAAGATTTTAGGTTTCGAAAGCGGGTGTCAAGAACAGCGTGGAAACGAATCGTCAGTTCTAAAACTTTCGAGTCGTTTATCTTGGGTACATAAAAGTTTGTGAATCTCCTTCGATGCTACTCAAATACAACAAAGGTGCAGTCCGGACTTTTAGACAGGGGATTATGATATATGGTTGCATGTCAGACGGAGTTACGACAATCAAAATAAATGACAAATGAAAACAAAGTGTTGCAAGTCACCGTCGGGTTTACCAACCCTTCGGCCACCTTCACGGAATGTCAAGTGCCTATTATGATATTTCCAATACGAATATTATATGCCTACCTAAAAATACTTTTTGTAGTTTTTCGAAATCCGACAAAGATGACGGCGTATTTTTAATTGGGGAAATGTGAGGTCATTCCAATGAATGCGATGTTTTTAAAACCTCCCGCTCTCTAAGTCAAGTTTTGTTGTTTTCAAGTTCATAATATTTATAATTTTGGTTACTTTGATTTTTGAGCATGTAAGTACCTACTTTGCACCCACGTATCACCCACCCTTAAAACGCCATTTTTTAAGTTTATTAATAGGAAGCCACAAGCCAAGCATGCATAAATTCTTAGTGTGCCTTAAAAGGCCACTAATATAGGTAATATGCACAAAAATCGCTTTGCTAATGGTATCTGGATGTTACGATTTCAAGCACGAAAGTGGTTTTTATTTATTTTGTGAATAATTTTATAAGAAAAAAATGATTAATTAATGGAAGCTGTCACTGGAAAATTTAGCCATAAAATTATATTTAGTACTTCAATCTTCTCAAACTCATTTGGTGGCGTCATTTCAATTAATGAGTACAGATCACTACGTGAAATTTATTTAATAAAAATTATCAACGTATTTCAAAACCAATGGTTTCTTCGTCAGAAAAAAAAAAAATTGTTATTATTTTAAATTTTATCTTGACGAAGAAACCATTAGTTTTGAAACATGTTGATAAGTGGTGTTACAAGAATTTTGTTTTCAGTATGTGCGTTCACACATTTTTTATTCAAACACATTTTTTAGCAGTTTACACTTAAATTTTTTATAAAGTTATTAACAATTTTATTTTAATTCTATTCAATGCGAAAGGTAGGAAAATCTTAGTACCCCCAAAGCATATTTTTTGTCATTAAAGAAGAAGATAACATTAATAATCTAAACGAAAATTTGAAAAGTTACATAAAAATCAGAGTGTGTAATTCACAAGCGTTAGAAGTGAAACTAGAAAGTCGCTAGATGTCGCTTTCTTTTCTTTTGCTTGTTTTTAAGTGGTTTGAAGATTGGATATTGACTTCACAAAATAAAAATGTTATTTTTTTTAAATTTCGTTGGATCGAACCTCTGTTCGCTTGATGTGTGTGTCTTCATGGCCGCTGAGACACTGTCAGGCACGTTGCCAACTACGCTATGAAAGGCACGAGCCAAGGTGCGAATTTAGGGCATTATATTAGAACCGAGTATTTGTGTAGAACTGAGTTGTGACGCACTTCCGTTTCACCCGAATTTCAAGTCACTAACGGCGCTAAAGAAGTTTCACTTCAAAAATAAAAATATGATGGTGGCAACTGAGGCTCGAACCCAGAACCTCTCGTCTTACCGGGACAAACACCTTACCAATTTGGCTACTGAGACCTCTTATTTTAGTTAATCTCATAGTTAAAATTTCAGAATAAACATTATTATCTTCTACTAATTTTTTCCACATTATTGGCAGCTATCTTTGTCATTGGAAACAAGTGTTGGAAGAACTGGTTTGTGACCTAGATAGTGTCTCGGATAAATATATCCGATTTTATTTATATGGAATACCTATTGACCATTTTTAAAACTATAAAAGAATATTCAATTTTTTGTGTTTACAATGTAAACTGATTCGTAGTAAAGATTAATTAAAAATAATGATTTGCAATCAAGATTCGTCTTAAAGCATCGGATCTCTGAACGCCCGAGGAATCACAATATAACACCATCAAGCGAATCAAATCAAAAGAATAAAATTGGTGTATCATGCATTGGTGCAATCATCAGTATCTCATGGAATAATTGGATGGGGGGGGTGTGTATAATACACACATTAAGCCACTAGAAATAACTCAAAAATTAATACTAAAAATAATGTTGCATAAAGATATAAACTACCCCTCCGTGCAATTGTTCCATGAGGCTGAATTGTTAGATATAAGAAAAATTTACTGTAAACAATGTTTAAAATATATATTTACACGAAATGTTATTTTTACAAAAAATGAAAAGCGTTTTAGTAATAGGTTAAATAATGTATTTGAAGTTCCACTGTGTAACACTAGGCTTGCGCAAAGACATGCATATTTTATTATACCAAAAATATATAATGCTTTCTATAAGGCTACAGAAATTGATTGTAAAAATATATCCACCTACAGCAAGTATAAAAATGTATTAAAGTCTTGGATAAATACCGTCGACACAAACATTTACTTGCTGTAACATCTGACCTATGCTGTAACTTAACCAAATTTTTATTATTCTTTATAAACGTCTTTTGAATGTATTTCAGTAAACACTAAATCTATTCTTTATGTATTTAATTTAATTTTTTTTTTTTTTAAACTTCTACAATATATTGTATGTTTATGAGTAATTATCTGTCTTAAAATCACTCAAGTATACCCACGAACTGGCGATGCGTATGTGGGATTTTTTTGGTTAATCTAATCTATTTATGTTATTCTCTACTTTTTTAAAACTGTTTATATAAAAAGTTTGTCTCACAAAATGTTACCAACTGTACCAAAAAAATTGTTAATAAATAAAAAAAAAAAAAAAAAAAAAAATAATTGCGTCGGGTCATGTCAGAGTCGCAATAACAGAAGAATATGTATTAGACAATTTATGAATGTAAATGATGCAAGGAGTGTGTTCTTACCCTTGCGGAGAGACTGCTTAATGATTAAAAAGTGTATTACATACACTTACTTTGGTTTGTATTTTTGAGTATATAAGTAGGTATTATTTTTGAGTATTTAAGTAGGTCTACCTACTTAGATACATACTCAAAAATACTTTGCACCCACATATTACCCATCCTTTTTAAGGACCGGCTTCCCGCATTTCTACCGATTTATTACATTGTTTTCCTTAAGCACTTTAAGTTTTAACGCTCTTTTAAAATATGTTATTCTTGAAGGTAATATTTATACGTACATTCCCCACGCCGAAAAGGCAATTATATGATATTCCCTCGGTAGAAAAAAATCGCATAGTATGCTCCGAAAATTATTAAAAGCATGTTTCGACATGATAACGTCTTATAAATCGATGAACGCCGGCAGCACTCACGAAAAAGCATGACTTATTGTCACGTTCCGCCTGAGCCGAGCGTGCAAGCGAACAAGCAATAGAGAGGCACGATCGGGCTAAGCGTTCGGCTTGTGACTGTAAAATTGTATGTAATTGTAAAATCTATGTAAAAGTTTTCCTATGACGTTATCACGTAAAATTATCGTCCGTAAACCGACAATACAGACAACAAATTTTTTTTAAGCTATTTCACAAGTAATAGATATGAAAAAATTCACAGTGTTTCTTTAAATACTATTTTAGACATTCCCCACGAGATTTTTGCTCTATTTTAAACGAGTCGTGTTTTATTAAACATTTTCACAGTTTTCGATAAAATATTATCGTTTTTAATATTAGCGTGCTCCCTCTAATATTCGTATTTACATATCTCTCCTTCTTCTTCTTTTTAAGTGGGTACTGCCGGGGCCTTAAACAACTTTTTAAAGCTTGTTAATTTGCACTCGTAGATTTATTTTATATTTTAATTGTATTCATTTAGCAAACATCAGAAAAATGGTGAGAGCATATCAAGTAGGAATAAACCGACTGTCGCAAATAAAACCCACGTATGCAAATCATAAACAAAACTTACATTGGAAGCAGATTTTGAGTTTTTTGAATATTATATATTAATATTATATATATTATATTATTGAGCAATATGAATTGAACTAAAAATAACAATTACAACGAAAAGCATCTGTAGAATCTAGAATCAAAAGAATCTTCGATTAAACTTGTCCTATTTAATGACTTTTTATTATTTTGTTTATTATTTAATAAAAAAAAAAAACAGATCAACGTCAGAACTTATGGACAACGAATTTGTACTACTTTCATGATTATAAAAAAAAATCAAGTGAAGTTCACAAGCGATAGAAGCGAAACTTCTCCAAAATAATCTCAACCAATAGAAGCCTTGAAAAGTGAGATCATAATCAAAGCGGCCAATGAGCGCAGTTCGACGCTTTGTAGGTACCGTAATGCGTCGTTTCTTTTTTCTTCGGAGTCGCTAGGTGTCACTTTCTTTTGTGTTTTATTTTGCCTGTTCACTTTGGAGTAGTTTGAAGATTGTATATTAATTTTACGAAAACATTTTTTTTTTGGATTTCGTAAGATTTGACCGTTGGTCCGCCGAATGTGCGGCCGCTAAAGTTTTACAGGCGCTTTATACCACCAGACCAAAGAAGGCTTGCGCGGGACTGTGGATTTATCGTATTATATTGGAACTGAGTAAGCGTGAAATGAATAAATATTTTATTGCTATCTCATTCTCTTGCAGGATAAATCCTGTAGCTACAGAAGTATGTGTTTCTTTCTTTTTAGTGTCGCTTGCTTCCGTTCATCGAGTTTCAAATCATAACGGTGCTAAAGAAGTTTTCACTTCAAAAGTGGCTTCAAAGTTTGACCAGTCAGTGGTTGAATGGGCATCGCGCTTGGGTCCCACCCGGGCGTCCCGTGTTCGATTCCTCGGCTGGCTAAGTCCTCCATCACAACACAAGCAACATTTTCGGCTTTCTGTGGTGGTAGTAGGAGATTTTCAAACATTGTTGGGTTATTCGTAACCCGGGAATGTTTGTCTTTCTTTAAAAAAAAAATAATAATTAATAATAATAAAAAAAAAACTGATCTTATTTACAATACGCACAATAGCGAAGCCCCTGACTTTGATTCCAATAAAACGCACCTAATCATGTTAAGTTTGTACATAACATAATATTGCTCGGGTGTACAGACACGAATAAATCAGCTAATCCGATTACGTAGGAACTAGGAACCTACTTCGCGCAAGTCTTGCTCCAATCTACTCCCCAACATAGACTGTAGACACCGCGGGGCAAACACTCGTACTCTTACTAATAAATAAACATAATTATAAAATAAAACCGTTATATGTTGTACAACATCACAATAACTTAGACATAACGACTAGGTTTTCCTGGGACCACCTAAACTCGAAATAATTTTTCAATAAAACACATTAAAACTGAGGCACTAAGGGCAATATTTGTTTTCTTTATTTTTATATTTAACTCCTTAATATATTACGATTCTCCCAGGGCCGCGGTGTGTTTGATATGTTAATGAGAGCCGTTTGACCCTTGAGTACTGTTGAGGGACAAAGCTGATTTATGCGATCGGGATCCGGCCCTGGGTAGTTGGGTTGGCTCGCTCCGCCAGTTCCACATAACGCGATAAAGGTAAGGAATAAAATAATATTCTGATTTCTGATCCTCATCTGATGACACTGTTGGAATTATATCTAATCGTTTCTAAAATTTTCATCGTAGGTGGTTCTTATTTTCACTTAAGATGGCAAATAATATAAATAGAAAAAAATTATGTAAAAAAATATGTGATATATTAATTAATAAGTTTTGTGTTTAATTAGTAGAACTCCATTAAATGTTATTATTAAGTTCTGCAAGTATTTTAGTTTGTTTATTATTGTGACAGCTAATTCGGCTTACAAGGTCATTTTCAAACTGTGGTTACTCTACTTTGAGACGACTTATTTATATATGGAGAACAATTATGTAGCTGCTTTATTGTTATACCCTTTCTTTCTTTCTTTTTTCTCTTTCTCTGCAGGTTATGTATTATATTTGACAGTGCTATGTTTTATTTTTCATTTTGATTATAATTATTTCTGTTATTATTACAAGCATTTCCGTCTAGTAATAAGTAAACATTGATTTTTCATGCTGTGAACATTTCTAATTGGAGTGTTAATATCTATGTACATCCCAACGGCAATTCTATTTTTGTAATAATTAACACTTTGTAAATGTTTCAAACAATAAATAAATAAACGATCCTAACTTTCAATTTTTACGTACTTAAATTGATTTATTCCCATTTAGACCGATTTATTGAGAAAATATCGTGACAATAGATTCTCTATTTCGTGGGGTACTTTGAAATCTGTTTTTCCTATATTACCTCAATTTTGCAAAATATCAATTTCCACATTACCCCCAGTTTGCGTGTCTCGAATTTCTCGTCCGAATAACTGTAAAAATTGAGAAAGAAATTAAAAAAAGTGGTTTGAATCGCAATTATTTCCAGTAAATCGGATAACCGGTAAAAAATCAATTTAGGCACCTTTAGAATTGAAATTTAGAATCCTATAAAACTAAAATACTTGCAAAACTTAATAAATAAATTTATCAATTAAAATTAATTTAATAATGAAATAACTTTGTAAAATTCAATATAAATTTTAATTTTGAAAAATGTGATCTTGTAGGACTAGAAGACCAGGAACAAGACTAAGTCAGCATTAAAGCCAATTATTTGCTTCATCCCTCACATCCTATCTCGCAAACAAGCACCACGCATCCGTAATCTTTGTGCGCAATGCAATAAACAATCTCTAAAGTTACCAAGTATTAATCAACTGCCACAATATATCAGTGCTCAGCTAATATAACAGATCTCACAGTCACAATCTGCAACAGTTTGAAATGAAATTTCAATGGGGATCTAATTCACTTTCTACCTTTTATAAATATTTTGCACCATAAACTTTGCACCATGTTTACAGTAAAATAACACTGTAAGTGTGCAACTTATTATTGATTTGATATTTTTAGATTTTGAAATTTTTTGGAATTTGAATTTTTTTGGATTTTGAACTGTTTTGGGTTTTTAAAATGATCTGCTTTAAATTGCAAGTTTTCATGATGATTTTGTATTTCCTATTAAATACGTAAATAGGTAAGTAGATTGGATAGTTTTTTTGTCAACTATGTTAAATTAACACACGTCATTTTATCAGCACGTAGCAGACCAATAAAGTGTTCTCGTTTCTTTTATACACATGTTTGTTATTAAATAAAATGTGTGGTAAAAAAACTTTGAACGATAGTAATTTCTTCCGCCCTTGTCCACCTGTTTCGTTCCTGGGCGACTGAAACTAAAGTGCCAGCGCTATTATCTCTCTCCCGAGGTGGGCAGATAGCAGCTTGACGTCAGATCGAAATACATGATTTATAAAACCCTTTAAAAGGACGGCCTCTGAATAGAGATTGCGGAATGACATGCGGGGCAGCCGTATCTCTGAAAGTGCCTATAACAGGTCGTATGTTTATGTACACACACAAATTGGTAATTGTACCCACATGACAAGTTAGCGGAATGTCTCCCTTAACACAAATCAGTGCAGTCACTAATAACGTTGCCGTATTCTGTGCCTAGATTCGGGGAGCCATTCTCAGCAACGACTCCCCTCTTCAATCAGCTTCTATTCAGTACAGACGCCAGTCCTCCCTCTGCTGCATCCCTTGTACCTATAGGTACTTGTATGGGATCAACCTCATATACCACCACCAATAATTAATACGGATCTAGTCAATGACTTTATCAGCAGAATGATCTTTTAGAAACATTATGTCATATTATTATTAATTTATTGTATTAGTGTCTGCAATATTTACGTTCTAACCAGTGCCAAAGATGCAAACAATATTTTCTATAGATTATAAAATTTAGTGGTTTATTTTACAAGTATTTGAAATTTGCTCCAATTAAATAAGTTCTAAAATGAAGATGTATTTTGAACTTGTAGTTGGTTTTTATAATAATAATAAATTTTATTTTGTTTTTTGGTTTCTCATTGGTTTTTATAATAATAATAAAATGTTTATTCCGGGATGTGGCGGGGAGGTTAGTGCAGTCCTACCCATTGCATAAAGGCATTAAAACACAAAATAATAAAAAAAATAGAAAAAGCAAGTGAATATAATTGTGAATGAAAAAAAGATAATAAGATGATTGTAATTGCATTGATGTTTAACATTGTACAGTAATTATGACAGTTTATGTTTCAATACATCAATAGTATTAAGGAAGTATCTCAACAGCTATTCCTGAATAAATAAAAACGGCAGATATAGGGGAAATTTTGTAGAATATTTCACAATAGCTTAAGGTTTAGACTTTTTATAACCAATACCTATTTCAATTATTTTTAGAAGTGGAAATATGTCTACTTAAAATTATTTATTGTACATTATTATTGTGTTTTATTTAGTAGCTAATAAGGGAGACTATCCATCCGTTAATTAGTGGTTTATGCAATTAAATTGGCTGTGGGTTATTTTCCTAAATAAAAACATATTTTTTTAATATTACTTGTCAGTTTTTTTATAGCTTTGCAAAAAAGTCATTCCCTTCAATATTTGCTAGGTAGATTGATAAAAAAATACGTTTTGGAAGTGCTTTTCTTTTGTAAGTAAAATAAAAAAATAAAAAAATAATAAATAAATAAAATAACAAAATACCCTTTTCTATATTGATAGATGCAACACCAATTCCAATCAAAATGAATTTATACAAAGGACATGTAACTACTATAACAACAAATTTGCAAATATAGACACACGTGCTGACGTATTTACTGCTAGTTACTGTCGCTACAGAACTTCACTGTATAACATTCTAGGTGCGAATAACACATGAATTAATTGTATCTAATATTTTTATATTACTTGCGCGGCAACTTTCTCTTATCCCTCCCCTCCCCTTACCCTTCCCAACCCAAATCCCATTTTGCAGTCTATTTCAGTTATAATCACACTTATTTTAATGTTGTGTATTAGTTTACCATTTGTTGAATTCACATTTGTACTCTTATTATTTTTTTAAATATTCTAGTTTATATCATTGAAGAAGAAGATAACACTTATAATCTAAATGAAAATATGAAAGAAAACAAGACACAGAAAAACAGAAAAAAACAATGGTCGCAACTGGGACTCGAACCCAGACCTCTCGTCTAACCGGGACGTGCGCGTTTTCCAATTTCGCTATTGCCACCTTCTGTCAAACCGTCATATTTGTCAATCTCATATTTCAAATATTTAGAATCATTAATATTATTTCCAACTAGTTCTTTTTTTTAACCTTCAAAAGTTATAAAAAGAGAGTTTTTCTCATAAAAAATTGAATATTCTAGTTTATATTCAGTTAGTCTTGTTTCTAAATACCTATCTGTGAACATTAATAATTGGTCTATTTTTTATCATCCTCTTATGTTTATTGTATTACTAAGACTGTTAATGTTCCTAAAATAAATAAATAAAAATAATAATAATAACATTAAATCTGTATAGCACAGTTTTGGGATACTTCACTTAAAGTGCGCTTTAATATTATACAGTTATAGATAGTAATTTAATATTGATATAATTAGTTATATTCTTAAATTTACTCCGTTGGTGTTTCTTATACAATGTGTACAGTATGTACAAAGCAATGATTGCATGGTTGCATGGTTGCATGGTTGCATGGTTGCATGGTTGCAAAGCAACGGTTGCATGCCAACTGAGAATAAAGTCAACTCAACACCTTTTTGAAAAGTCATTAAAAGCTGTGAAAAAAATAATTTTAAAATAGCCCATAACCCTAATCTAACGTAACCTATTAAACAATTTTTTAATACATTTTTTCATCACTCTTAATTAAAATAAATTAAAATAATAGAATCATATCAAATTTAACTCCGTAAACAGATTTGACAGGATTTAATACTTTACTTCGTTTCTTCCTACATAAGATAGCTCTCTTTAAAGGATTTACCCACACTTCCAATCACCTTTCTGTTTTAATTGAATATGTATTTAACCTTAAATATTCTTGTAACTATACGATTTTCATTTATGTACCTCTAAGCCTGTCTCGACACAGGTATATCCTAGTGTGACAGGCTTTGAAAAACCCAATTAAACATACTTTATATAGATAAATAAATAAAATAAAATGATAAAAATTTCTGAGGTGGCTCTGAGTTAGTTTCATTCTGAGTTGACCTGTCACCGGAGAGATTGGTTGGGGGAGACTTAACATAGACCTCTCCAGCCAGACTCTCTCATCGCCTTGCACCGTTCGTGGGGCGAGGTTCGATTAGGTATTGGCGGCGGATGCGTTTGTCCACCTACTGCGTTGCCCACAGATTGCTTGAGGTTGACCTTTTGATTCCTGCAGCTAAACTCTCTCAATTCGTCGCCTTACACCGCAGTGGAAGGGATGGAACGTACATCCTTCACTCCTAGTCACATTGATTCCCTGATTCCTACCCATCCCTCATACCTTTTTCCTTCCCAGAACTTGCTTTCTTCTTTTCTCTAAAAATACCCTTCACACAGCATCCTTAAAGATGACATGGGCCCTGAGGGATTTTTTTTTCTCAGAGCCTCCTATGCGGAGCTGAGCAAAAAAAAAGAAGTAACATCTAGATCTGCTGAACTTAGAATATTAAGTTTCGCCGTACAAAAGTTCCTATATGTACTTTGGAAAGGTGGTGAATTATGTATTTTATTCTGACTTGGATTTGCAGCTTACAGCCTTTCCGAGCAATGTAAACTGAGATGCGTGTGTAGGGAGAATTTGCCAATAAGAACTCTTGATTAAACGGTCAAATTTATTTACAAGAAACGTTATATTTTATAATAAAACTTGGTACAAAATTAAATTCGTTACGACTAGAGTGACACGGGAGGGAATGTAAAGCAGCCGAAACAGGCGAACGCGGGAACCGGAATAATTTTGCAATATCATGCACTGGACCGGAGAGCGAATCTCGGAGATACCAATCGGTAAAATTTAGCTTTAGTAATTTTTAAGGTTGTTCAGCCATAGTACATATATAGGCTGGCGCCATTCCTTGCAATGCTTTCAATAGTCGAGGTAATGATTAGTGACGAAAAAAACAAGATTCTTTCTCCCAGTTCCCTTTACATGTCAATCGATTTAAGTAAATTACTTGGAAGCCGATAACCACGTAATGGTTTATTCCTCACAGTCGAGTGAATCCTTAGCCAAAAATTACACCACAAACACAATGTAAAAAGGCGGCTTACCCTTAATTTGCAAGAATAAGGGTGAGCAATCAAGGCACAGCTCCTTTCAGCCGTTTGTCTGAAACTGTATACTTGAAGACTTTGGCTGGTTTTAAGCACAGCAGATAAGGGGCTCTGGCAAAGTAACATTCTGTAACTGTGAGCAAGCGAGTCAGGGGGGAGTCAGCGAGTCAGAGTCGACGAGTCGGCTTCCCCGCTCTAATCCTATTGCCAACCCTGAAGGACCGCCGGGCGGGACCTACCTCCGGATAACCTAATTGGCGCAATCGCACGCTCGCTTGTTCCCGATTCTCCCTTTCAGATTATGCCTTTTATTTTCCTCCCCTACGTGCGCCCAATGCCCAAACAGGGTGATGGCTAGATTCCAGATAAATCCACAAGATATTCTAATTTTATTTATCGGGGGCGGTTGAGAAGTCCAAAGTTAAAGGGACTTCCGGACGTCACGTCGGAATTTCAATAGGCTGCTCTTATTTTATTAAGACCCCGTTTTTGTGAAATTTCAAAACACTTAAGATTCATTTTGCGAGGCTCTTGTGAAAGGGTTCTAAGATTTAACTGCAAATACTAGTTATGAGACAGCGATATCATTGCATCGTGGATAAATCATACGTGGTCGTACTCAAAACGTAGCTACTGATGATTATAATTGATTAAAAGTAAACTTAAATGGTATGTTTGTGTATCACGTAACTAAAAAAAAATTATGCGATAGTTATTAACCCATTTCACATTGAATCTCGATGCATCCTTTCTGAAATAATGCTACGTTTGGTGACTTAGCAGAGAATCTCGGGTTCATGTGGTAAGGTTTTTTAGATCATGGCGGCGATTGCGTTTACCCACCTACCGCATGGCGGGCCCGATCGGGAGAGAGAGATCGGTTGAAGGAGACCTAACCTAGAAATCTCCCGGTGGGCTCTCTTACTTCATACTTTTTCCTTCCCAGAACTTCCTCTCCTTCCTTTCCCTAAAAAGAACCTCCACACAGCATCCCCAAATGTGATAAAGGGCTTGAGGGTTTTTTTCCGCAGAGCCTTTTGAGTGGAGCTAACTTTAAAAAAAATACGAGTGTGCTTTAGACCACACGACTGAAGTAAAACTTCTATGAAAGGAAGAGAGAAAGAAAATGTGCGCGCGCTCTTCTTTCTCTTGCTCCTACAGTGTGATACAGACAATAGGCCTGCACTGTGTCTTAGATATACGAAACGTAACTGGCTATGAGAGAAAGATTGAAAGAAAATGTGTGCTCGCACCTGTCTCTCTTGCCCTTACAGTAATATACGAAACGTAACTCTCTCTCTTTCTATCTTCACTAACTTATATCTCCTTCTCAACTTTCGTTCGCCTCGCCCGAAACTTTTCGTAACGCTCTCGTCACGCATTCACCAGCTTACTCATCAAGTCAAGCGTGCGTAAAGAAGTTTTACTTAAAAAATCTGAATTTAAAACCATTATTCTTTAGTAATCATAACACCATGGGAAATATTTAAAAAGTGCTTAAAAATTATAATGCTAATTGTATTTTGTTTTTTACTTGAGTTCAGAACAAACCTACAAATTAAAAATGAACTATAAACAAAACATTTGATTGTTATTGTAAGCAAATACGATACGATTATTTTCACACAATTATGTATATATAAAAAAATGTAATTTAATCTAACAAGATGATGCAAAAATCATTAAAATACCTAGATACAAAAAGGTAGAAAAACATAAAATCACACAAATTAAAAATGTTTTAATTTGCCGGAAGCAACTAAACTCATATATTATGTGGATAGGTACATTATTATACAAGAATATTTTCATAATATGTATTTATGTATGTATGCATGTAGCTAACTGCGCTTGGTTGAAGAATTCCATTATTATTTTGTGTGAGTATTTTGGGTATTAAAATCCGCTCTGTTCATCGCTTCGTTATGACATGTTAGTTAGCCGGTAATTTATCGGAGCATTTATGTTTCCTCTATACATAATTCAATCTCAGGTAGTAAATAAAATATTAATTGTCTGAGATACAGAAAGATCAAACATAACGATAGCTCCGGGGAATGAGCACCGCATCTAAACGGCGCCAACGAATTCTGCGCTCGTGGAACGAAAAACATTATATTAGTTTGTATTCGACATTCATTAATACAACCATGGAATATACTTCAACAATATAAACAGTCGCCTTTTTAACAAAATAGTAAGTTATGTGTAGATACAATGTATAATTATTTTTTTCTCAAACTTTGACGTGATAACGTCTTATAAATCGAAGAACGCCGGCTGCATTAACGAAAAAGTATGACTCGTTGTCACGTTCCGACTGAGCCGAGCGTGCAAGTGAGAGCGCGGAACAAGCGTTTGGCCTAAGCGTTCGGCTTGTGACGCATCTCTCTTCCACTCCATCGTTATTATATGACGCTATCACGTAAAATTATCGTCCTTTAATGATTTTAAAAGACGATTTTACAGACAACCAATATTTTTCACAGATACTCGGTTCTAATATAATGCGATAAATCCGCAGTCCCACGCAAGTCTACTTTAGTGTTGTGGTATAAAGCACCTAGCGAACCTCTGCAGACATTCAGCGGACCAAGGATCGATTGATCCCACGAAATTAAAAAAAAATTGGTTGTCTGTAAAGTCGGTTTACGGACGATAATTTTAGATGATAAAGTCATAAGAAAACTTTTACATAGAATTTTTCAGTCACAAGCCGAACGCTTAGGCCGATCGTGCCTCTCTTTCGCTTGTTTCGCGCTGTCGCCGAACGCTTAGGCCGATCGTGGGTCTCTATCGCTTGTTCCGCAATCTCGCTTGCACGCTCGGCTCAGGCGGAACGTGACAACGTGACAATGAGTCATACTTTTTCGTGAATTCTGCCGGCGTTCATCGATTTATAAGACGTTATCACGTCAAAAAACGAAAACAGCTTTCATTTGGACAGGTTAGGTTTGCTACTACATATTTATATATTTATAATATAATCTCACATTTTTTTAAAGATACTTATATATGGACTCAAACTGTAAGATTGTTCATTGTTAAAATTGGCCCACCGACACGGGTATATTTAGTGATTGAAATTTTCTGCCATCATCGTATCAATAGAACCAACAGAACAAAGATAAAATAAGTACAACAAAACACGTGTGACAAAGTCATCAAATGGCTAATCAGCGCCATTAATCATGTTGTTAAGCTAGTCAGCCAGTAACAATTTAATAGAAATAAAACGCACATAGAATCTAGGGACCTTTCAAATCTGCACAAAATTCATTATTTAAAAAAATAAAATCTGCTGGGAAGCCAATTTTAAAGATTTATTAAGTCCATTTATTTGAAAGTTAGGAGGAACCAAATTTAATTTAAAAAAAAGCAAATGATGGAATGGAATTTATAAATACATCAACTTTTATAAAATATATTTTTGATTCGTGAAATTGCAATATTTAACACTACATGCATGGGATACTGCAATACAATTGTCTTGAGCTAGAGCCTTTTAGTTGGTACTACCAACTGTTCTACAAAATATTCACCACGAAGTATTGCATTAAAAGGGCTATTCTTTATTTGTCATCTTAATCTAACATTTTAATTTATTCGTTGGCGTACATTTTAATGACTCCGTATCGTTATAAATAAAATCCAATCGACATCCAAAACTAATTAAGTATTTGAATATGGCTTGCGGCCGACATGCATTCGTTCCGAGCGTTTTTCAATACTTATTAATACATTTGCCGGCAATACCACGTCCACATACCATCCACCACTCCGACATGAGCCTTGTCGTCAGATCGTTAAAATCACAACGGTTTAATTAATATGTAAATCAATATTTGAGATATTATTTGTTGAAGATTTAAATAACAATAAGATATACCTACCTATCTAGATATCCTTGGCAAACACCAATTAATCAAATAATGACCAAACTCAAATAATAAAAACTACTATATATCTTTTACGTAAGTTAGTACATGATTAGCGCATTTTTTTTACTTACACAAATAATTATGTAACTAATGAGTATTCAGATATTAAGCATAAAATTAAAGTAAAAGTAACGGGATCCTCTGTGGATAGTAATACAAGCAAAAATATGTAACAGTAATTTTTTTGAAGTGCTTTAGTACTTTCCATTGAAACTCAAAGAAACGAAAAATAGCAACACTAAAAAGAGACATTTACAGGATTTAGACTGTGAGAGAATGAGATAATATAATCGGTCTCCTCTTCGTGTGGTGCTTCTTGTCTACTTTTCTGAAGTTTCTAATAGTTTTCTGAAGGTTTCACTTCTACCGCGTGTGAATTGCATACTTTGATTTTGACGTGATAACGTCTTATAAATCGATGAGCGCCGGTTGGATGCACGAAAAAGCATGACTCATTGTCACGTTCTGTCTGAGCCAAGCGTGCGAACTAGCGATAGAGAGGCACGATCGGCCTAAGCGTTCGGCTTGTGACGCATCTATCTCTCTTCCACTCCATCTTTATTATATGACGTTATCACGTAAAGTTATCGTCCGTAAACCGACTTTACAGACAACCAAATATTTTTTTTAGTTGTATACTACGTAGGTAGTTATGTATGATAAAGAACACAAAGAATGCCTTGAAGGCGTGGTTCGTGATCCAAAAGTCTGGCCATTATTCGCTTAAATTTCGTATGCGGAAATGTGTTTCATCAATAGTATATTTTCACTCTTTTTATATTCTCGAAAAAAGGTACCTATTTGTATTTAATTTTTATGTTAACGATAAAATTTTCTATAACGATTTAAAATGTGCCATTCTCGATTTGCCGCCAAAACGATATGTTCATGTATATTCGAGAATTCAGCGGCGTTGACATCAAGCCAGGCAACGTTGGTAACAGCCATCTTACCAGCCAGTAGTTTCTACGTCATAATGACGTTGTTGCCAGTTGGAACTGTTATTTCAGAATGTATGGTTTTTCCAAACAATAATTAAGAATGAAAATATCAAAAATACACTTTTTTGGTAAGATGATCAGAAATATTAACTTTAAATCTTTCACACATTTTTAACGGTGTTCATAGCTTGTGAAAATATCCCTTGTTAGGCGTGTGTAAGAGAGACAGGGTGCTTATTCAATGAGCTAGAATCAAAAGTTACTAAGTCAGAAGTGACATTATTTTCCGTTCAAATCTGTACAGAAGGCGTTTCTAGTTTTCTTCTGTATTCTACAACTGGTCGTATTCACATAAGTGTAAGGGGAGTTAAAGTAGGCTTAGCTAAAATAAAAATTACATCACAGACATTATCTACATTTCTACATATTCTGGTAGATGCTTTAATTTACACAAATTTTAGCACTTCACATCATAACAAGATATACCTTTTGACGTGATACGTCTTATAAATAGATGAACGCCGGTAGCACTCACGAAAAAGTATGACTCATTGTCATATTGTCACGTTCCGCCTGAGCCGAGCGTGCAAGCGAGATTGCAGAACAAGCGATAGAGAAGCACGTCGGCCTAAGCGTTCGGCGAGAGCGCGGAACAAGCGATAGAGAGGCACGATCAGCCCAAGCGTTCGGCTTGTGACTGTAAAATTTTACGTAAAAGTTTTCTTTTGACGTTATCACGTAAAATTATTGTCCGTAAACCGACTTCACAGACAACCAATTTTTAGTTATACAATTGTCTTATAATTTGGTACATTTGCGTAGTAAGATTTCACACATAACGAGGCGATTAATTAAATGTACCAACTTTTGCGTATAATTCATGCAGCGTTTTTTCAACTGTCATGTTCCCATCCCGAAACAGACATTCCGAAAATTTCGGGTGCTAAAAAACCTTGGGAACTCGTTTTAATATAATATTAATCATTGGGTTGTTAATTATGCCGTTTGCATTTACTTAAGTAACATATTAACGTTAAAGGGCGAAAAATAAAAGCAATGATTAACATTGCCTAAGTAATTATATATACAAACGGATTTTTATTTATTTATTTAATCATTTATAGTATGATAATTAAATTGTGAAATAGATAAACCAATTAAGTTACATTAATTAAGCACGCAATACCTACTACCAACTACTTACCTACTACATAAAAAAATAATTAATATAAGAACAGTAAAAAACAGAAAAAAACATGTGTCTAGTTCACACGCGGTAGAAATGAAACCTTCAGAAAACTAAAGTAGACAAGAGTGGGGAGGCTACGAAGCACCACACAAAGATGAGACCGATTATCCTTTCTCATTCTCTGGCAGGCTAAATCCTACAGAAGTATGTAGTTTGTCTCTTTTTAGTGTCGTTTTTTCGTTTCATCGAGTTTCAAATCACAATGGAAGTTATCACAATCACTAAAGTAGTTTTCACTTCAAAAAGTACTAGTTAGTACCTTTCACATTTTTTGACTTTTGATAAACTTGCGTACAGAGCTCCGGGCCAGAGGGGTCGTAATAGGGCAACTAATATAAACTCATGATTTCATCGTGAGTTAAAATGAAAGCTTCCTTTGCACCGTTGCGATTTGGAACTCGATGAAACGAAAAAGCTACACTATAAAACTCATATATCTATAGGATTTCCCCTTCGAGGGAATGAGATAGACTAATCGGATTCCTCTTTGTGCGCTGCTTCGTAGCCTCCTCTTTCTCGTCTACTCAAGTTTTGAAGCGTGTGAACTGCACATAATTTTTTTTACGCATCATAACATGATAAATTCCGTAAGTTTTATTCGGTCCAGTTGAAAAAGTTTAGATCTCGTGAATATTACATATTGTATTTTTTGCATAGTTATTTAACTTGGAGCATATTTTGATTTACAATGTGGAATACTTACTTCATCAAAAAGACTTTCCGCGCAGCATCCAAAAATATGACACAGGTCCCGAGGGGAATTATTTTTCACATGCCTGATATCCTGTGTGGAGTTAAGGTAAAAAAAGTAATTAATAAGTATTATATGTCTTTTCCGAGTAAGAGATAAAGGAAATGATTTTGCGATCGGGGGCAGAAAGTTTGGTAGTAGCTTGCACGGTGTAGATCAGTATCCCAGTGAAGCCCAGTGTAGCCCAGTGATAACCTCTGGTAGGAGAGGGCACCAGAAGAAGAAGAGCATAAGGTTGAAGAAGTGTGAAGAGTTTGAAGGCGTCCGCTTATTATCAGTGTAGCAAAGGAAAAAAGATATGCATTTCCTTCCTTAGCAGATTCACATATATAGCTCAATTTTACTAGATTACTACGCCAGAAAGTTGACGGTAGCCTGCAGGGTGTAGATTGCCCCGATGACAGCTCTTATAGGAGAGGGCATCAGAAGACGAAGAAGTTAAAGTTGGAGAAGTTGAGAAGATTTTGAAGGTATCATCTTATTATTAATATGGTAAAGAGGAAAAGAAATCCATTTCCTTCCTTAGCAGGTTAAGATATATAGCATAATTTTACTAGAGTACCAGCCAGAAAGTTGGCAGTGGCCTGCAGAATGTAGATCGCCCTGATGACAATCAAGCTCTGGTAGGAAGAAAAATATAAAGTTGGAGAAGTCGAGAAGAGTTTGGAGCCATCCGCTACGTTAATAATAAGGAAAGTGCGTTTTATCCAGCATAACTTTACTAACAGAGTGAAATGGTACACCGACTTATGGATGAAAATGAGTAATTTGCATTACAGGTTAGAAATCGAATGTTGAAGAGGAAAACCTTTTATACGGATAGTCAATAGTCAGGGTCGAATGAAAGAACGCCCAACGCCTTAATTCCTGTCTTCTCCCAAAAGTTACTTTGGCGACGGTGTAATTGTACATTTTGGAATCTGTTATTATTTCAATCACTAGATGAACCAAAAGTTAAAAAATCTCTGCTATCAGAGAATAGTACTTATGAACACAGTGAAAACATATTTTTGAATCTCCGTCGCGCCAGACATTTATTTATTATCATCCGACTTCAAAGGCAGTAACAGATCTGTCGGGTGGTAATACTTATAAACAAACAAGTGCCACTGAAACGCCTCGCCGCCTTGATCGATTAATTAGGGTCCGCCATTAGCATATAACATGAAGGTTGCATTTGAGTGCGCGTCCGAGCCGTGCCGTTTCATTCATTATACACACGGAGAGCAGGAGGAATGTTAATTATTTAGTCCGGGCGGATGCGCCGTGTTTGCAGATATCTGGACCTTGCTGACTCCCGCTTATCGACACTTTTTCTTCTTCCTTTTTTCAGAAACCGACTGACTTTACTTAGCGTCACGTGTACCAGGACACTGAGAGATAGGAGAACGTATCAAGCTTCTGTTTTTCAAGTGCTCGTGCTGACAATATTATTATCATTACGTTGGTATTGTTGGTATTTATATGATTCTAAATCATACAAATGAATCACTCAATCCGATTAATACTAAATAGATTTAATGACTGTGATAGTGCGACTGAAGTCGTGAGAAACGAGAAAAAAACGACTACAAAATAGTGTGAACGGTTGTTACTCTCTTTTAGTTACTTGAGACAATACATGCAGCATTTTGACAATATCAAATCGAATATTGCAATATTTAGAAATGATATAATTCTTCTCGTAATGTGCAAAGTGATAAAAGTATACATTTCAGAATGTAGGACACCTGATCTCCACAAACTTCATAAAAACATCGGCATGGCAGTGAGATCATAAAAATCTTCGACCCCTCATGATGTTATTTTTTTTTAACATTCGTTCACACAGGAGGCCCTGAAGAAAATAATTTCATTTCTCCTCGGGACCCATGCCGTATTTGAAGATGCTGTGTGGAGGGTCTTTTTGCGTAGAGAAAGGAGTGAACTTGGGTATTTAAGAGAACCATGTTGTAGGAGGAATGAAACACAGAGGCCGACAAATCGTTCTACACCCGAGCTGCCGAACTCAAAAACGAGTAGCAGAAGCGACCCGTTAACATATGACAAATGTCAACCAAGTACATATGTTGGGCACGCGTTTGGCATGTTTCCCTATTAAGCACCAGTGCCGAAGGGATCAATGAAGCTAGTTCCTCTGAGCATCTTAAATTGAAATACAGAAAGAACAATAACAGAAGTCCCACTCGACAAAAGATTGCCATACCTTTGTTTGTAGGAGAATCTATCTCCCGACAGGCGCCTTGTTACTATTATTGATGATAGTGAAAAATGTATTACCTAATTTTATTAATATGAACCTACTGAACTTAATTATACTAAATACGAGTATGTTTGTACGGTAGCTTATAGTACTAATTACGGGGTTCTTTCCACCTAGGTTATTACTACAATGTGGTGTTCGGCGTGTTTTAATTAAAACATGACAATAGTCAGAGCACGGAGTATTCCCTTTGATCTTTAACGGTGTTGTGTCAAGATTCAGTGTACAATGTTGTAAGCTGGGTTACTAGAAATATATTATTATCTATATATGTACATGTATACCTACTAATACGAACACTTTAATATTGTGATGTGATTTTTGTTAGCCATATATAGTCACCATATTCTCTTTAAGCCCTATTGCCATTATTCTGCGACCATCATCATGCATTTTTGCTAAATAAATGCGATATGTAGAAAATAAAATGTTTCTTATCATTGAAAGCGACCTCCTTATAACAAATTATTGTTTTACTTTTCCAGGCCTTACATATTCGTAAAAATTATGAGTGTATTGAAGAAAACTTGTTATCAGTTATGCATTTGTTTTATTTACAATCGATATACCTATGTCACATGAGAAAGGGTGGTTTCTACGACTTGTTTTTGAGTTAACAGCTCGGCAGTGGAACGATTTGCAGGCCTCTGTGTTTCCACCCTCTTTAAAAAAGGGGTATCTTCAAGATCGAGATTCACTCCTTCCTTTCCATAAAAAGACTCTCCAAACAGCATGCCCAAAGATGACATAGGCCCTGAGGGAAATTATTTTTCTGGAGTTAATGTAAAAAAAAATGCAGAAATATTTATTAAGAGCAATTTATTATGATTCAGCTACCGAGTAAGATCAATTTTTCCAAGTAAAATTCATCAAACTTTTTTCATCAAAATTATCAAAACCTCTCTTGAACAGATTTGGCCTGCCTAGAGCCTTTCTATGTATATATATATATATATATATATATATATATATATATATATATATATATATACTGGATAAGGGACGCACTTGACTTACTTTAACTAATCATTCCTGACATTATTTGGAGTACAAAATGTAAACGAAATTTTGGTGTCCGGTGACTTTTTCAAAGACTTTTTTTTTATTTATCCCAATTTTTTTATTCCAAATGTCCAGCACCTATTATTTTTTTAATATTTTTGTAGAAAAAAAATGGTTATCTGTAAGTAAGGACGATAATGTTACGTGATAAAGTCATATAATAACGATGGAGTGGAAGAGAGATAGATGCGTCACAAGCCGAACGCTTGTTTCGCGGTCTCGCTTGCTCGCTCGGCTCAGGCGGAACGTGACAATGAGTCAAGCTTTTTCGTGAGTGCAGCCGGCGTTCATCGACTTATAAAACGTTGTCACGTCAATAAAAGTGTCACAAGAGACTAAAATTTCATTTACATTTCTTACTCCAAATTATGTCAGTAATCACTGGTTAAATTAAGTCAAATACGTTCCTTACAACCCTGTAACAATTCTACCCTGTGAAAGGGCTGTCTTTTGCTACGTAATAATAAAAATGCGTTTAGCGAAGTATTGTAAAATTCTACAAAAAAAATGATGTTTTTGCGGCCCGCAATACGAGACTAATGCCCGCTTCCGTCCAGAAGTTTCGGCGCCAAGTGCTCCAAGTGCAGCAGGGGCATCTCCAGCTCGGATTGGGTGCGGCGGGCGCGCGCGCAGGTCTACCACTTGGCGTGCTTCGCGTGCGAGGCGTGCGGCCGCCAGCTGAGCACCGGGGAGCAGTTCGCGCTGCACGACGACCGCGTGCTGTGCAAGCCTCACTACCTGGAGACCCTGGACGGGGGGAGTGTATCCTCCGATGGTGAGCACCCACACCCTGTAACAATTATGTAATTTTAGATTAAAATAATAATTATAAACTTTTGCAAGAAAATCAACACACGGTGTCCGGAAATTCGTGGAACAAGCGGGAAACTAGTGAATCTTCATCACATAGACAACCCAAAAAATACTTATTTTTTTCGATCTGAGCATTTCTGTTTTTTAACTTTCTTTTGGCAACTAAATAGTTAAAGTCAATCCGTTAAAACAATTTGTTTAAAACATCTAATTTTATTATGTAAATAGTAAAACAGCGTCGACTTTCCGCCACGGTCCCACGCACGACCTAGTTGCGCCATCGTTTCATCCAATTTCGGAGAAATGCGCGTGTGTCTGTGTGAGTGCTATAAAAAATTACAGAATGCATTGTCATCGACAAAGAGTATATCCGCTGATTTTCTGTTCGATCGGGTGTCGGGAAGTGAGTTAATTTCCACTATCAAGATTTCCATTCATTCATTCATGAAAACAGTATCGAAATTCAAATACATATATTTAAATAATCATTTTTGATCAAAATATATTTTTCTTTCATGTCACAATCGTTCTAGGTTGATTTTTTTTTCTGTAAGAGAGATTTATGCTTTTTGCTAGATAATAAAAAGGTTCAATTCACAATTCTTACACTTAAAAATAACACACAGCCCATATTTGTATACCGAGTAATGCAAGCCACTGGATGATAGCAACCCATTAGCGACCGATTATTTTGAATAAAATCACAAAAAAATTCCAACTTCGATCTTGAATTAATCGAAAATGAAAAAGTCATACTACAAAATCGACTCCAAAGATGGTGTAAACCAGTTTCCAGCTTGCGCTATGAATTTTAGAACAACGTATGTAATACATACCTGATGTAATGTAGTACCTATAGATTTATAGATATATTTTTAAATATTGACAACTCCGAACACTTGTATCTGGAAATCTAAAATCGATCTTCTAAACTGTACAGTGTTATGTGATTGTGTTTTGACCACCTCTTTTGGTTTTGGAATGCAATTATTGCCTGCGTTTGGAATGAGAAGTGCAGGTTCGAAGCCCATTTTAATGTTGTAAACTGAAAGCTGGATCTGTACAAATTGTATTATTTTGACTTAATCCAATTTTCAAGTGGTTTTTTACCAAAGAAATTGATATTTGCCCGTAAAATGATCCAAAAATCAAATGAGCTCATTTTGATGTAGGATCATTTTCACTGTTTAAATAAAAAGAAGAATTGAGGTTGCTCCAACTTTCATCGATTTTTCTTCTTATTTCGTATGGTACCGATAAAGACATGAACATATTTTTATTGAGGACCTGAAAGAGCATACTTTATTTGTGCCCGAAATGAATTGAAACATATTGGTATTGAATATCTCAGAAAATCCGGTAACACAATATTTATCCAATTATGAAATTATCTCAAAATGATACAAAACCTATCTCAAAAAGATCCTTCAGGTATCTCAAAATGATCCAATGTCTAAAAAGGATCCAATGTTTAAAAATGATCCAATTTCTAAAAAATAATCCAACATTTGAAAAAGTCCTATTATAAAAGCTGTGTGCTAATGTGTTAAAACGACTCGCTGCAACAATCGATTGATGTGACAAAGTGTCCCACTCCAGACGGCTGCGAGGGCGAGGGCTACCACAAGAGCAAGGCGAAGCGCGTGCGCACCACCTTCACGGAGGAGCAGCTTCAGGTGCTGCAAGCCAACTTCCAACTGGACTCCAACCCTGACGGGCAGGACCTGGAGCGGATCGCGCAGGTCACGGGCCTCAGCAAGCGGGTCACGCAGGTCTGGTTCCAGAACTCCAGGGCGAGGCAGAAGAAGCATCAGCACACTGGAAAGACAAAGAGTAAGTACATACAGATTTATAATAGGTATTTAAAAGCTAATAACTAATAACTAAGCTAGCGACAAAGGGAAGTTGCGCCAATATCTTGAGTGGTTTCTCTGAGTTCCTTGACAAAATCGAGCACTGCGGAAAAGTTAAGGAGAGTGAAAAAAAAAACATATCTAATTTAACCTATTATTACTATTGTGTAGTGTGTTCTGTTTTATCCGGTTATCGTGTCTGTAATTTCGGTGCAATGGTGTTTTTTTGTGTTAGGCAAGTTTATTGGGTTGCAGTGAACATTTTTGATTTTGTTTTTGTTTTGTGAAATTTTAATACCATGATGACCTCAAATGCCCCAGTAAAACAAAAAATTATATCTTCTTTGATGTATCCAAACTTATTACTAATTTCATATTTATTCTTCCTTTCAATTTGTAATGTTGCTAGGTATTCGCAAATCGAGTTAGGTTTACTAACTAGCTACATATTATAATTCTGGCTACTAGTAACGACTAGAGTTATTTTATTTTACAGATGGCGTAGGATGTGAACATACATGGTGTTAGCGTCAACGGGCGTGCTGATGCTATCGGCAGGGTTGGAGAAAGCTCCCACATATTTAATACAATTAGTTGCTGTATCTGCCCCAAATAAAAACTAGCTCAGGATTCGGTGCAAGCAGGATTTCTCGTAACCTCAAGGCTAGTGCTTGTGGTTCGGAACTTCACGCTTCTCCATTCTCCCAGGGCCTCCCTCGTCAAGCAAAACACGGTAGGTTATCACATAAACAGTTTATTCAATTCTAGGAGACACAATAATACATAAAAGGAACGATCCTAGCTGAAAGTTAGTTTGAACGTCCGTCTCTACTCTCTATCACGCGTGGTTAGGGCTAAAAACATTTAATTGCACCAAAGGGTAACATGGTAATTGACTCACGTTTGGTTTATGGGCCAACAGCGGCTTTACGCGCTTGTTGGCTCAGTCTCCGCAGCGTCCATGCGTGGACCGGAAGTGCACAAACGGCGAAACTGAACTTGTGTCGCCCATGTTCGCGCGAAACGTGGGCCCTGGAAGCTCGCTTGCTGAAGACTGCCGGGCTGCCGCTCGAGAGTTGGTCTAGCGGCGGCTCGGTTTGTCGCTCGCGGGAGGGGGTAATGCGCGCGCCTCTATATTGGCGCCTTATTCTCCAGTCCGTGGAGAAGTCTATTCTCGAATCCCGCCACGTGACAATTTGTAACGTAACACTTCCCCCCTCGCCGCAATAAAAGCGACGTGGTAATGGAGCTGTAGGACTAATAAATCCTCTTACCTTTTCAGCACTTGTGCCAAAAACATTTAAGAGAAACGAGGAGAGAGAGAGAGAGAGAGAGAGAGATTCCTAGCTGGAGAATAGTTATGAACAGAACACAAAAGAGAAGATACATGGTGTAACAAGGAATTGTCAATAAATGTATATAAAGGCAGTGGCATACATAAATACAGTTGCAAAGAACAAGGATCTGTTGAAGAAAGGTACAAGGGTTATGCAGTGATAGAAAAAAAAAACTCTAAAATTGTATCATTGGTCTGTGAGCTAATGTTTGCGAACGTGGTTTGCGTAGGATGTCTGGGGTGGTTGAACGTTTCACTGAAGTTACAAGGTTACTTTGTCACAGTAACCTGGCCCATTTGAGATTACACTCAAGGGACACTAGGGCCTTTAAGAAATTACGAGGAAGAGAACACATGATGAGGCTTCTAGGTGGTGTGGAGAGTTCTACCTGTCACAGAGGTCGAAAGGGTAACTGCTTCCGGATCCTGTGGGTGAGCCAGTACGAAACCATTGAAGTACTGGAGAGTGGAATCGCAATTGGTGGCTGGTACACTGGCTTTTGTATGTAGTGGGATTGTTTTGTGAACAATCGTTGGTATTGTCACTTGCGCAAGGGCACAGGAGCATCAGCACAATGGCAGTAGGGCATTTGCATTATGCAGCAGGAAC
The DNA here is from genome assembly GCA_936435175.1 of Glyphotaelius pellucidus. Taxonomy (NCBI): domain Eukaryota; kingdom Metazoa; phylum Arthropoda; class Insecta; order Trichoptera; family Limnephilidae; genus Glyphotaelius; species Glyphotaelius pellucidus. The sequence continues at coordinate 25,353,460 of OW386542.1, read as the reverse complement.
ATTTGCATAATGGCAGCAGAAACATTTGCACAAGGGCAACAGGAACATTTGTATTATGCAGCAGGAATATTTGCATAATGGCAGCAGAGCATTTGCATTATGCAGCAGGAACATTTGCATAATGGCAGCAGAGCATTTGCATTATGCAGCAGGAACATTTGCATAATGGCAGCAGAGCATTTGCACAAGGGCAACAGGAACATTTGTATTATGCAGCAGGAATATTTGCATAATGGCAGCAGAGCATTTGCACAAGGGCAACAGGAACAGGAACCAACCTAGAGCTGGCGTGCTCGGGTTTGTTTTGAGTGTCGGTTCTTTGTGGTGATATAATTCGCAACTACACGCACGACTCACACTAGGTTATGTTAGATGCGGTCGGGTGCTTTTGGTACGCAGGGATTGAAGGCAAGGGACCTCCGTGACGGTAGCGAGGGCAGCATGAAGAGGCGCAGATGTAGATAGGGTGCAGAGCTGCTGGTTTTTTTTTTTTTTTTAATCCGGCAAAAATTATTATTAGAACAAAATTCTTGAAGTTTACCTGCCTAGTAGACCAATGATGAAAAAAGTTTGGAGAGAAACAAGTGTGCATGTTGAGAAAAAGTTGGATTCGTTTGGCGTGTAGAGAGAGAGACGGAGAGAGAGCTAACTAAATGTGGCTAATTCCTAATACATGTTACAAAGGTACGTATTCAAGGACAGGTTCTGTGTAACCCCTTTTGGTTTTTTTTTCTTTACCAAATACATTTCCAAGAATACGTGGTTGAGGGATTGTACGTATAACAAAATTCCCCATTCGAAAGAAGTTGGTCTTCCATGACCTATGCTCACGTCTATACGGTAGCATTTTTTCTACTTTCGAAAAACAAAACATTGCGTACAAGATTAGTTATAACAAAGTGGGAAAGGAGTAGGAAGTTGAAAGGATCCGCGTATGAAGATTGTCCCATTTGACAAACGAAACGCCAAGTGCGTAACGCATATATCCCCATTCACGGATAATTTCGAGGAAGGGGGAGGGTGATAATTGGGAACATTTGAACGAAGAAAACTGCTGGGGACTCGGCTATTTCCGAAATTCGACCTCTGGGTGGAGGTGAAACAAGGTCTACAGCAGTCATCCTGGCACATTACAATAATATTTGGTAGTGTTGGACAAAAGAATACACTGACATAAAAGTCTAATCCTCTACGTGTATTGGGCAGAAGATTAGGGGTCGTTTTATTCTCCTACTTGTTTGCGAGAAATGACAGACCCTTGCTCAAATCTCACAAACCTGGGGATTTTCTTTGTTCGTCTCCCAGACAACGAGTTAGGTGTTTTTGTGTCCATCAACTTAACTCCCACGACACGATGCCCCATAATCATGAGTGAAGCGTATGATTAGTCCTTTTGAGATAGTAGATAGTTCCTGGGTTCTTGTGACAGGAAGTCCACGGGCATATTAATGATTACAAAAAAGGGGTGTGGACTACATTGAGTAGTTCACACATAAAGGTTTGATATTATTTCGTTCGCACGATTCATGGTGAGTATTATAACGTCTTCACGTATAGCGTACAAGATTGCAAAATCAAAAGATTTGCAAGTAAGTTTTATAACGTCTTCACGGATAACAATGAACGAATTACAACTGGGTTGCCCAGTATTGAAGGGAGGTGCAAAAGACTAGGTATTTATGACATTTCTGACAAAAACCCACAGAGTAATTATAACGGGCTCCCCGTATCGCATTTAGTAGATATTCTGAGATTCCCATCTATGACGGCAGATTTTATAAGGTTCCCACCTATGATGGCAACAAAGGTTAACGTTCATATAAAGGTACCTATTCAATACAGACGGCGAGACATACTGATGTACTTAGTACAACAATACCGTAGCATAATAAATCCATATTAGCGTACGTTAAAGACTTGCACAAAGGCAAAAACATATTTGAAGATCTGGCCAAGATTTTATACTTCAACAATTAAGGGACAAAAAAAAATTTCTGGCGTGCTGATGGAATGTGAATTTCATCTAAGCTTACCGCAAAAGAGATCCTTTGTGGTACAACCCTTTTGGTTACGCACAGAGTATCGTATCGTGATGGTACAACTTTTGTTGTACTTACACGTACGATGGTAGCAACAATACAAGACATGCGCTTATCGTTGTTTGACAAGGCAAATTATTTACATTGGTCCGATTTGAGTGTTTAAGACCTTCTAGGTTTTACTTACTTAAACAGACTGCGATGGACACACCTTGGTGTTATGAAAATTATAATAATGGGATGGGTTGTTCACAGGGTGGTTCACTTGGAGACCTGGCTTCTTGTTGTGACCTCGTACTTTGCACGTGATAAGTCACAACAAGGCAACCCCAAAATTTCAGTTTGAGCAGTTGAGACCCAGGGTGACTCAATGTTGCTGAAATGTTGTAAAAAAATTTATCGTTAATGAAGAGGCACGTTGAAAGTTGTCCCTTTTATAACGATACTTTCCAGACTCCACATTCAGTTCTGGGGAGAGCTAGAGCAATTAGGGTTATTTATTGAGCGCCATTCTATTTTCTTAAAAAACAGAAAAAAAAAACTTAGAACGGGTAGCAAACATCTGATACCGCCGTGGGTTTACACAGGTTTGCTTACCTAATTTAACTACATATGACATAAGGGTTAGATGCACTTTGGCGAGGACCCGATATTTAATGTACAAAAAAGATTTTCTAACATTTAGAAAGGGGTGACGAGGTATGACATGATGATGTGAAAATGTGATGCTGCTAGTTGTGACGATGCACAAAACCTTGGGCACGTAGTCTCTGACTACTTGCAGTAAGCCACAGGGAATTCCTTTCTCCGAAGTGATCAATTTCAGGTAGAGGTGTGCATGCTTAGAAAAAAAACGATGTTTCCAAGGTTTGACACCTGGGGCAGCAATTAGAGGCGAATGACTGATGATGACGAGATATTTATACAAACAAAAATAAAATAAAATGAAACGAAACCACAAGGGAGAATTATATTTCTTCCATGACTTTGGCTACAGTTGACAACACTGTGCCAGAGCTAGAAAGGTTTCGTTTGAGTGTCCCAATGAGTGACAATCGTTTACGAGAGGCCGCTCATTAGTGACGAAACAAAAGGGTTGACTTCCATAGTGATCCATGTCACGGTGTAGACGAATGGTTGCTAGGAGTCAAGGAATAACCGTTGGGGTTATACGGGCGTGGCAATGGAGTTTGTTTCCATGTTCCCACTTTTTACAATGTCCTTTATGTGGTAGTTACCTATGTGTTTACCAGAGATGTCGGACAATCGGTAAACCAGGTCTGAGATTTTCTTTAGAACTTTCGTCTTTACAAAACGGGGTGCCAATTTGGCAGAGAAGTACAGCGCACCTTGTGACAGAGTGTTGTTTCTCCTCCAGACGATGTCTTCTTCCTTGAATGTGACGTGCCTCCTGCGAAGGTTATACCTGTCGGCGCTCTTTTGGTGGGCCAATAGTAGAGCGTCTGTTACTTCACTATAGATAGCGGAGAGTTCCTCCAAGCGGTGGGCGTAATTTGCTGCGGGGTCTGCTGTGGAGGAAGGGACGGGTGGAAGGCAATTGTCAGGGTGTAGTGAACCGTGAACTACTTGTTCCATGCCGTGTTTGAGAAAAAATGGTGTATAGCCTGTAGCGAGGTTCACCGTGTTGTTCATGGCTGCTTGTATTTTGTCTAATTTTTTGCACCATGTGCGTTGGTCTTTGCCAACCAAAATTGCCAGGGCCGTGTTTATGGTTTGGTTGTATCGTTCAACGGTGTTGTTCTGTGGGGTGTAAAGGGTGTTATAGAATACATCCTTTATACCATATTTAGACAAAAACTCTTTAAATTCCAGAGCTATAAATTGTTTACCATTGTCGCATATTATAGTACGAGGGGTACCGTAGGGTATGAAAATATGTTTTTCCAATAGATTGGTTATTGCTGCTGCAGTTGCCCTTTTCAGAGGAAACAACCAGCAGTATTTGGAAAAGATGTCCACTACGCTGAGTATATGCATGTAACCGGCGTAGCTTCTAGGGAAGGGTCCAATGAGGTCCATAGAAAAGGATTGAAGTGGTCTATCGGCACGCTTGGGGTTGCCCATTAGACCAGACGGTGGTGCCGTACTGTGCTTGTATGCCTTACAGATGTCGCACTTGGAGATGTATAAACGTACTTGTTTGAATAGACCCGGCCAATAATATCTTAAAGATATTTTTTTGAATGTTTTGAAGGTTCCAGGGTGTATGGAGTCTACGGCACTGTGGTTATCAATAATAACTTGTTCTCTATTTTCGAGAGGGACTACCTTTTTCCAGGCATAGTCCTCTAAGATTGACAGTGGAGGCTTGCAGTTGCGATATAGTTGTCCGTTCTTAATCATAAAATTCGGGAACTTTTGTGGGTTGTCACTGCATCCTCTAAAGATTTTTTGATACCATACGTCTTTTGTGGGGAGACTAGAATTGGGTAATTCGGCATTTAATATTGCTATCTCGATCCTAGAAAGGGCATCCGGGACGATATTATCCGCGCCTTTACGGTGGATGACATCGAAAGTATATTGAGATAGGCGGGACGACCAGCGAGCCAATCTCCCAGAGGGGTTGTCTAGCGAGATCAGCCATTTTAGGCTGCTATGGTCTGTGACGACGGTAAACTTACTGCCCTCAATGTATCCGCGGAAATGTTGAATGGATTCCATGACTGCTAACAATTCTCTCTCGGTAATCCCGTAGTTTTTTTCGTGTTTATTTAGGGTACGAGAGAAGTATGCCACGGGGTGTTCGCCGTCCGTAAAATTTTGAGTGAGGACTCCTCCGATTCCGACGTTTGATGCGTCCGAATGGATCGTAAAGGGAAGATTGAAGTCGGGGCAATTCAGTACTGGGGCTGATTGAAGAGCCTCTTTCAGGGAGTTGAATGCTGACTCAGTCTCTGCAGACCAGGAAAAGTTACTGGTACCTTTACGGATTCCCGTGATTTTGTTGAGCGGCGCCGCGAGAGTTGAGAAGTTTTTTATGAATCTTCTGTAGTAACCGGTGAGTCCGAGGAAGGCTTTTACCTCTTTTGCATTTGTAGGTCGGGGAAAATTTGTCATAGCCGCTACTTTTGTGGGGTCTGTTCTTAGGCCTTCTTCGTCTACTATGAAACCCAAGTATCGTAGGCGGTGCCTGCAGAATTCCGATTTCTTCAGGTTGATAGTCAAACCGGCCTGTTTGAGTTGTTGAAAAACCTTTTCTAGAATAAGTATATGTTTTTCAAAGGTATCGCTAATGATGATCAGGTCATCCAGGTAGCAAAATAAATTGTTATCAAACTCTGGGCCAAACAATTTATCCATGAGTCTTTGTAGTTCTGCTGGGCTGTTTTTTAAACCGAAGGGTAGTCTTTTGAAATGGAACATACCCCTGCCAGGCACCACGAAGGCAGTCTTTTCGCAGGAGCTGGGATCCAAAGGTATCTGCCAGAATGCTTTGCTTAAGTCTATGGATGAGATGTATTTAGCGTTTCGAAGTCTGTCCAGGATGGAGTTGACCAAGGGGAGCGGGTAGGCGTCTGATATTGTACATGCGTTGAGGCGTCTGCTGTCGAGGCAGAAACGGGCTGAGCCGTCTTTCTTTGAAACTAATAAGGTGGGGTTGGTCCATGCACTGCGGCTGGGTACCACCACTCCCAGTCTTAGCATATCGTCCAATTCTTTTTCCAGCGTTTTCAATTTTTGTGGAGCTAGGTTGTAATACCTTTGTTTGATTGGGGGGCCTGTTGTTTTTATATGGTGTTGTACTAGGTTGGTTAAGCCTAAACCGCACCTTTCGAAGGAGATGGATTCATACTTGTTGATCATTTGATTTAATTGTATTGTTTGTAAGGGGTTCAAGTTTTCGTAGGGTATTACCGTACGGATTTCGTTTACTTGGGGAGTGACGGAGGGGTTGTTAAACAGTTGCGGGGCAATTTTGAAAGCCATCCAAAAATCCACTCCCAAGATGAATTTCTGTGTGATTGTAGGTACAACTAGAAACTTGATCCAAACTGTTTTTTGGTCACAATTGATCGGCAGGGTTAGAGAACCGATGACGAGTTGTGAAGTGTTGTCTGCCGTGGTAACATGTGAAGAATGTTTTCCCATTTTAAAACCACAGTTTGTGAATAAGGTGTGGGCGTTGTCGCCCAGGCAGCTGACAGAGGCGCCGCTGTCTAGGAGACCTGAAAAAACCACGTTGTTTATGGAAAAATGCGCGAAGGGTCTACCGTCTATTGCCTGTTTGCAGCAAACTGTAGAGAGGGGCAAGGCCTGTTTAAAAAATTTGACGTGTTCCAACCACTCCGACCATTCCTTTGGCCTATGGGAGGGATGGCCCGGGGGGTTGGGGTCTAGTTTTTTGTCTTCCTGGCTGTCCAATTGGGAGGGGGTCTGGAGAAATCCATAGGGGGTTTGATGAATCTGAGATCCGGGATGGACGTTTCGGTATTGTCTTGGCGTGGTCTTTTGCCAAACTTCCTCCCTTCATCTCTTCTTGGAGAACGATCGACGGATCGCCTTTTGTTAGAATGGGTGTCTTTGGAGGATAAAAGTTTTGCTTGTTTAAAGCAGGCGGCTTGGGAGTGACCAATCTTGTGGCAAAAGGAGCAGGATTTCTTCTCGTTGTGCTCCGGTTTTATGCCGGACGAAGTGCTTGGGCGAAAGTTTTCTTTGGGGAATCTTTCGTCTTTCTTCCGATCCTGGTATGCCTCTAGTAGCTGGCAGACATCTTTCAGTTGCTCCAGCGTGGCAATTTTCTGAGAAGTAATGATGTTTTCGTATCTGGGGAGAAGACCGTCGATTAAAACCGGGAGAAGTTCCGCTTCAGGGACAGGTTGGGTGAGCTTTATATTGATGGCCTCTGCCCTCTGTGTGAATCTAGCAACAGGCTCTCCGGAGTGCTGCTTGATAGCGAGTAGGGATAGCCTGACTCTATGTTGGGCCTTTTTTTTTCCGAAACTGGATAAAAGTGCCACCTTGAGTTCCCTCCATGAGTTTGTTTTTCTCTTATGTATCCTGTGCCAGGTAAGCATTTCAGGAGCGATGAGGTCTATGAAGTTCCTGTGTAGAATACTTTCGGGGATTCCTCTGACTTGGGCTGTTTCTTCTATTCTGTTGATGAAATCCTCCACATCCGTGAGTCCGTTGTATTTCGTCTTCCAGGTTGTCAAATCATATATTTTCGTCTGTTCCTGGGCTTGTACCACCAAGGGTTTTGCTTCGGAGACTGTGAGGGAGGTAGAGATGATTTCTGAGGTGTCTTCCTGTTGAAACTGCAACTTCCTGATGTACTTTTTGTTGTAGAAAGAAGCATATTGAATAAGGCATTTTTTGGATTTATTCCTGGGAGAAATCTTTCTACTTCTCAGGGCCTGTAGTAGTTCTTCCTTTTTTGACGTAGAAATGTGGGGGATTATACCCAGCGTGACTTGAGGGACTTCCATAGTGTATAGGGTCGTGTCAGGGTGACCTTACGTTGGGAGAAAAACGAGAACTCGACTCTTTATCCGTAATTGGAAAGAAATTTTTGCCAGGGATTGACCACTGGGGACGTATATATATTTTTTTTTTTTTACAAAATGCTTCTGCGAAAAAACGCGTATTTGTAAGTGTTTGGGTTATTTGAAAATTTGGGCAGAGGTTTGCCTCTGGCCACGTGCTTTTTAGGAAAAATCCAAGCGTTTTGGAAAAAAAAAAAAATTCGAAAATTAAAAAATCGAAAAAAGGAAAAATCGAAAAAATTTTCAGAGTCCGAAACTGGAGAAAATTTGGGCAGCGATTTTCCTCTGGCACTGCGTTTTTTAGAAAAACTCCAAGCGTTTTGGAAAAAAAATATTTCGAAAATTTAAAAAAAATCGAAAAAAGGAAAAAATCGGAAAAATTTTCAGAGTCCGAAACTGGAGAAAATTTGGGCAGCGATTTTCCTCTGGCACTGCGTTTTTAAGAAAAACTCCAAGCGTTTTGGAAAAAAAAAAAAAAATTTTCGAAAATTAAAAAATCGAAAAAAGGAAAAATCGAAAAAATTTTCAGAGTCCGAAACTGGAGAAAATTTGGGCAGCGATTTTCCTCTGGCACTGCGTTTTTAAGAAAAACTCCAAGCGTTTTGGAAAAAAAAAATATTTCGAAAATTAAAAAAAATCGAAAAAAGGAAAAAATCGGAAAAATTTTCAGAGTCCGAAACTGGAGAAAATTTGGGCAGCGATTTTGAGCGACAGCGAGGAAAGCTCCCACATATTTAATACAATTAGTTGCTGTATCTGCCCCAAATAAAAACTAGCTCAGGATTCGGTGCAAGCAGGATTTCTCGTAACCTCAAGGCTAGTGCTTGTGGTTCGGAACTTCACGCTTCTCCATTCTCCCAGGGCCTCCCTCGTCAAGCAAAACACGGTAGGTTATCACATAAACAGTTTATTCAATTCTAGGAGACACAATAATACATAAAAGGAACGATCCTAGCTGAAAGTTAGTTTGAACGTCCGTCTCTACTCTCTATCACGCGTGGTTAGGGCTAAAAACATTTAATTGCACCAAAGGGTAACATGGTAATTGACTCACGTTTGGTTTATGGGCCAACAGCGGCTTTACGCGCTTGTTGGCTCAGTCTCCGCAGCGTCCATGCGTGGACCGGAAGTGCACAAACGGCGAAACTGAACTTGTGTCGCCCATGTTCGCGCGAAACGTGGGCCCTGGAAGCTCGCTTGCTGAAGACTGCCGGGCTGCCGCTCGAGAGTTGGTCTAGCGGCGGCTCGGTTTGTCGCTCGCGGGAGGGGGTAATGCGCGCGCCTCTATATTGGCGCCTTATTCTCCAGTCCGTGGAGAAGTCTATTCTCGAATCCCGCCACGTGACAATTTGTAACGTAACAATGGGTAGATTCGTAGAAAATCATTAGTTTGCGCTTGTTATATACCTACCAATTCTGCGTTAATTTTAATTCGCTGTATTTAGTATGTCTAAATCTTACCTACATCTTTTCCAGTTTTACACAGGGTTCCAGTTATCATTACAATAGTAATTGGTAGAATGCGTGCGTGTATTCCAAATAACTACATATCAACCCAATTTTCTCTACCATACTCTTGATTATATTATTGTGTTACCTAAGCTTCACTTACTTTCAAAAGCAATTAATATAAATCATTGTCATATCCTTCCAAAGCAAATAAATACTCCTAAATTATGACATATCGTCAGTAGAGAAAAGTGGTTTTTGTTTTTCTCTAAAAGTGGTTTAGGTCACAATATACATGTCACAATATGTTTTTTTATCAACCCACGTGTAGTAATTTACATTTAGTTGCGTGCGACATATTTGGTTCATTTAATTACCAATGATTTATAAACATTATTGACTACATATAGCACAATTTACCAACAAACACAAGATTTATGATTTTGATTAAATGTATGAATTTTCTGGCGGCGATTCTGTTTTATTTCGTACTACCACTGTTGTGTAAATGTGTTCCTTCTTCATAACAATTTTTTTTTCACATGTATTTTCACTCACGCTTCCCTTAATTTTGCTTACAATTTTCTTTGCAAGCTCCATAATACCACAAGCGCCGTCAATAATACGTATATACTAATATGAAATGCTAATTTTCGTTGTATTTGCAGTGATGGGACGAGATGGCGATCCTGCGGGCTTCGGGAGGCACATCAACCTTCACCTCACCTACTCTTTCCAGAACAAACAGCAATATGCACCAGTTGGTAAGCAAATTGTTCACAACCTTTATTAAGAGTGGAATATATTGATATGTTTTTTTTGTGTAGATATTGATAAATGATTTGTCGGCCTCTGTGATTCCACCCTCCTACAACATGGGTTTCTTCAAGACCCATGTTCACTCCATCCTCCCCTCAAAACGATCCTCTCAGCTATTGAGGTGAAAGGTGTGCTCACCTATAATTGGAATCATCGCTATAATCAAATTGAAAATGTAAATTAATGCAACAATTATAATGTGATGGCAAGCCAATAAAAAAAAAAATAATAAATGACACAGACATGAAGGAAATTATTTTCCTCAGGGCATTTTCCTTACTGTGTGGAGTTGATGTAAAAAAAAAAAAGATCACCTCAATGGTTCACTATGCTAGGTGATTTATTCCGAGCTCGTGGGGAGAGGCTTGTCCAGGTCTTGGCGGCGGATGCGTCTGCCCTCTTAGTGCACGGCGGGTCAGATCAGGAGAGACTGGTCGAGACAACGGGACTCTCTCCACCCACGAGCTTCTACCGCAGGGGAAGGAATTAATTCATACGTCCTTCACCCCTGGAAACCAAATAGCAACCCCAAATTCCAAACCACCCCTCATACACTTGTCCTTCCCAAAACTTCCTCTTCTTTCTTTCCTTAACTTTTTTAAGGGTCTCTAGTCTCTACCCTCAACACAACATCCCCAAAGATAAGATAGAACTCGAGGGAAATTATTTTCATAAGGGCCTCCTGTGTTGAGCTAATGTAAAACGATAGTGATTGAGGAACTGAGGTCCTAGGAAATCATGCCACGCTCAAGGAAATTAAGAATTTATGCATAAACATGCCACGCTCAAGGAAATGCTAATCACATCGATTGTGGAAATTTGAAATGCTGTAAAGTACAATGAATTACAAAATGAGTTAAATATGTCTTTTTCTCTTTAGATCTGCGTTATCGAAATATTTCTAGGAAAATAAATTCGTATTTTACGAAGTGCATTTTAAACGGACTGAATTTCTGAAAAATAAAAAAAAAACAACTATATTCCGTTATTAAGCGACGCTACCCGAATTTCTACCGATTTCTTACATATCTCCCTTGAAGTTTTTAAGCTCTTAAAAAATAAATGTTATTTATGAAGATAATACCTAGACGCTTTGCACGCCGAAACGCAAATTATATGAAATTCCCTCGATCGAAAAAAATCGCTAAGAATGCTCCGAAAATTATTAAAAACACGTCTATTTCTATTATTTTAAAAGTTATAGTCGTGAAAAAATTCAGAATGTTTCTTTAAAAATACTCAAGACGCTTTCCACGAGATTTTTGCTCTATTTTAAACGAGTCGTATTTTATTAAACATTTTCAATTTTATCATGTAAAATATAAGCGCGCTCTTCCAACATTCGTAATTACATATCTCTCCATCTTCTTCTTTTTGAGCGGGGAAGCGCCGTCTTATAGAAATTTACAAAATTGGTTAATGATCTATTCAATGTTATTTTATAATAAAAATGCATAATAATAGGTCAATAAAAACAGGAGAAACGATTTGAAAAAAAAAAACTTTCTTTTGGTTCTCCTGAATAATTAACATTTTGTCCTACAGCATTTCAAATGATTATGATATATATGAATAGTGAGAATATTTAAATACTCATAGTACAAATAATGATTGTGTAGCTAGAGAGAGACCTCTCCCTACTATGAATTAGCACCATTATGTGTTAATCATTATAATTTTACATCTAAGAAATTATTTATTTATTTATTAGGTATTCTAATAAGCTTTCTTATTTGTTTAGATTCTTCAATGGATGAACTGTCAGAAGACTCCTCAATACACTGCATGCAAAGCGAAGTCTAATGTTACACCGAATACTACTTAATGTTATACGTACATAATAATATAAACAATATAGGTACTTATTTGAATAATAATATTTATCTACGATAGTAATAATGTTCAATCCATGACGATTTCATTAATATTCCATTATGTAATATAATTAAATTCCAATGTACATTTCAATTATTAAACTATTTTATAGGATATTTATTTAAAGCACTATTTTTACAGGTAATTTTGTCATTTAAATCTGTGACTCATGAATGTAAATTTACGAATACTCGTGAATGTACATTTTATCTAAATACAAAAGAGCAATTGTACTTTTATAGCAATAGGTGTACATACAAACACTATATATTTATTTAAAACAAACTTTATCGGTAGCTACACGCTGAATTCAAATTTATAAAAAAATATTTTGTGATATTTTCTTTATTTATTTTTGGGGTGTTATGCCGTTTTGCGCTATCTCCTTCTTTAGCCAACGTTTCGGACAGCGTTGCATTGTCCATCATGAGGGCAGTTGAGTCTACGACTAATTAATTGCAATATTTGAAAACAGGAATTAAAGTCCTGGAAAAAAGAACCAAGAAGTCATGGTCTTAAAAAAAACCCATCCGCCCTGACGATCGTCACTGTAAAGCTGTCCGAAACCTCGGCCAAAGAAGGAGACAACGCAACACGGCATAACACCCCAAAAATGAATAACGAAAATATTTTTGGTCTTGAAAATCTAAAATCGCACCTACCAAGTGACAACTTAAATGTAAGAAGACGTCTAAATTAATAAATACAGAAGTTTTCAAAATGAATCCATAACGTTTCGTACAATTATTAGGTTCCCACTTTTATGTTAAGTGAAATTGTTATTTTCCAAAAGCCATTATAACTTTTTGAACTTCCCAGAGCTATTTTGGTAGGCATACAAAGTGCCTTATCGAAGCAATGGATACCAAACCTCAAAAAAATATTTTACAATATTTGTATTTTTTCAAATGCTGCCAACATTTAATAAATGTGTAGGTATTCGAATAAATAACAAACCATAAAAAAATGCCGGCAAAATAATAATTTTGAAATATTGAATAATATTTATTGATTCGGTGGCCTGTACCTATTCACGCTTGGCCCGGGGGCTTAGCTTTCATCGCTCCGCCACTGATTCCTATCAGTTATAAAGTTATTACATATCGTTAGTTACATACGATTTATTATGATAACCTCTGTAAATATCTCATTTCTTGTTTATGGCTAATATAAAATATTTATGACATATCTGATAGTGCAAATAATTATATAACTGAACACTTAGAAAATGTTATCGCACACTTTCATTCGTCTGAGATAGTCAAACGCGTTATGTAAATATTTGACGACTATTTGTTGGTAACCAGTTACAACTGCGTACGATCCTTGTAATTTAGCTATTAAAATGGGCAAAAAATTAATCGATTTGTTTTGTGATTGAATTATTTTAATGCCCGTTATCTGGTTCTGCTGATGAGAGCTTCGTTGTAATGATCCTATTGTTTTTTGAGCAAATAGAAGTGACTACAACGGATCTTTCAGCTGCATAACTATAGTTGATATTGACAATGTATGAGAAGGTATCGAAAGGGTAGGTACATACATATAAATGCTCCCAAGATAGGTGCCAAAAATTCTGCAAATCGGCGGACAATTAAATGAGATTCAGTTTAAATTTCCTATACCTATGCTACATAAATATGAACGAATATGTACTTACTATTATTTATTTCATTACATAAATTCATTAATTTATAATTGTAAAGGAAATAATGTTCTTAATACTCGCCTAATTTCTCTTCCACGCCTACATATAAATTCTTAAAAAATACATTGTGAATTTAAAGAAATAAGAATCCAAATTCTTAAATGGTTTAAAAAATTCTAGTATGGAAACAGTAACTAGTGTATATGGCTACAACTGACGTTCCTGGCGTACTATGTACGAACACCTTTAAGAGGAACGTATGCGCGGCCCATTTCGGCCAGTTTCATACGAATCTTAAATTTGGATTTAAGATCAAAATACCCAACCAAACTGAAAAAGTAAGTTTGTGATCAAAAGTTATATCAAATATCTAGCACGGATGTGAGCTAATTAGAGGCAATTTAGACAATTATTTGTGAGTAAACGAAAAACAATAAAAAATAATTTTAGCTTATTTATCTTTGAAATATAATGAAATATTAAATAAAAAATAAAAAATAGCAAAAAAATTCATTTTGATGGGTGTAAATTTAAAATACTAATTACCTATTTACGGCGGAACAAAATTTTGTCGTATATACATTTAAATTACTATCCAACAAATTCATTTTAAACAATGTTGTATTTTATTTTTCATTCTTTTTTGAAAATAAATATAGTAAAATAATTTTTTTAATGTCTTTCATTTACTCACAAATAATTGTCAAAATTGCCTCTAAAATCATGAAACATCAAAATCTTTAATGGCCTATATCTTATAATGTAAGGCAAAAATAAATGAAGTAGCTCACATTCGTACTAGATATTTGATATACCTTTTGATTACAAAAATAATTTTTCAGTTTGGTTGGGTATTTTGATCTTAAATCCAAACTTAAGATTTGTATGAAACTGGCCGAAATGGGCCGCGCATACGTTCTTCTTAAACTTAAAAACATATTTTTTCAAATTTATTATCGTATGCCTAACAGCTCTAACGTACTAATTATTTAAGATGTGTAATTTTTTGTACTTGAATTATATTTGTTAGTCTTTCCAGAAATAGAAACACGTATTTTTTATGTAACTTACTTACTGACGTTCAAAGAACGTACATCTTTTTGTACATATTCTGTGAACATTTATTTCAATGGTGTTGTACAAGGGTTGGTGAAATAATGTGCATTTATGTAATATATATTATGGAGGCGAGTCTAATGTTTAATTCTCAGTATTTTGTTTATTCCTCGACTTAGAATGCTAGTATTAATGTATGTTACAGTATTTTCAAATTGTGTAAATAAAATGATTATTGTTGTCTCGATATTTAAAAAGCAATACCTATTGTTAAAGCATTATAATATTACGACACGTAAATTATTTCCGTTGTTTTATTGATGTCGGTGTCATAAAATTCAACAAACAAAAGCACAAAAATGATACAGATTCATAAGCACCACTTTACAAGTTTCTGAATGAAACTCGAGATATATCAAATAAACTACATAACATACCTACATTATAACTGTCATTTTTGACAATATTTTTAATTTATTGACGTAATCTTTGAAAACGCCCAATGGATTAAAAAAAAAGCGTAGGAAACAGTTTCAAATTATTTATTTTTATTTATAATGTTCTGCTTTCATTTTCAATTTCCAATATGTGTGACCCAATTTGATATCGCCAATAAACGAATGCATAAATTAAATATGTTTTTATTCCTCCTTATCCTTTCCCGTAGTTTGAAATGATAATGATTGACGATGCCATCTGATGTATTTTGTAGTGATCAACGCATTTGCTTTTTAGTCGAAAGGTTTTGGGTTGAAATCCCGCTCAAACACACGAATGTAGGTATTTTCAAATATTTAAATATAAGAGTGTTGTTACCGATTCTTGCGTACATATGGTAGACCATTTAAAAACTGTCTTAAAAATAAATTATCGAAAAAATGTATAAAAATCATGAAGATAAAATTATTATGAATATTTAGTTTGATGTGCAACTGAATATGCATCTATTCTATTTCCTGTCTTTTTTTAACCATTTTTAATAGTAATACATATTTTTTGCAATAAAATTAACATCTTAAGATGAAGCCATAGTAAATAATGCAAAATCACACAAAATCATGTGTTTTTGTTTTGAAAATTTGATCGCTTAGAAATATTATAGATGCTTCAATTAAACACTGCGTGGAGAACATATCTTGGCCCTTAGAAATATCGGTAATTTTTTTATAAGTCTTTTAATAAGCCTAGAAAAAAATAAAGTAACAGGTCTATAAAACAACACTTTCAAGTGCAAAATCTCCTACTTATAAACATCTTTTCGGATATGGTTTTATTGTTTATTGTAGCAAATTTAGTTTCTTTTATGATAATCGCTAAAAAAATTATATTTACGCCCGATATTCACAAAATAAAATAAAATATGCATTTTTGCGTCGTTATTTCACAATACGGCTGGCAGCCGACGAATGTGGATTTTCAAAGTGACCCTTATGTCGTTCACCGAAGGACTGCTGGCTTGCCACACCCCACTTCCTTTCAGAACCGCCCTGGCCGGAGCAGGGAACAGACGTGTAGGCTCCACGTCACTCGGTTCCGTGAAATCAATTTTAAATTTCCTTGTTATTACAATAAACAATGTGTAAAAAAGGAGTTAATATTTTTTTTAGGCCTTTACGAAATCAACCTGCAAAAAAAAAATTCTCAAATACCTTTTTCAACCGTTCCAAAAGCTTTTTCTCAAATATTTTTAAACTCCTCCCACAAAGGGCGTGATATATATATATTTTTTTCTATCTTTTTTTTTTTTTAAAACTACTATATACTATAACATTATATACCATATTACCTACGTAGGTGGTAATGTTTAGATTTCATAACTTTGAGACAAAACCAAATACAACTGTGCAGTTCACATGCTGTAGAAGTGAAACCTTCACCCATACAATCTCAACCAAGCCTTGAAAAGTGAGCTCATAATCAAAGCGGCCAATTCGCGCAGCATGACAGAGCACGGCGCTCCGTACACAGGTAAGCTTTCATTCTATCTCATTCTCTCACAGGCTTAATCCCGCTTCCGCGCAGTATACTCGCTTCCGTTTCATCGAGTTTCAAATCACAACGGTGCTGAAAAAGTTTTCCCGGAGAAAAAATGATAGGTAGACAGGTACATGTTATATACATGAGTTTATGTGTATGTATGTGTACACATACCTAAATGCATACTCACTTTTTTATTACTTGAATTGCAGTGTTCCAGTAATACCAAAATTTGAGGCTTTGGTTTTGACTGAGAGATAGATTATGAAGTCCACCAGAAGGGATGAAAAGTCCTAGTGACCTATCCAATATCTAGTGTACCATCAGCACGTTTTTGATTTCCGCGTTGCTAAGAATTTTTTTCCTCAAGATTCGGAGCTGTATTTGGTCTTGAAACCAAATCTAACGTTTCCTTCATCATCGATAATCCGCACGCATCCGTCGGCCGTGCAAAATATTTGCAACATTGCGCAACGGTAATTGATTTAATTTATACCGTTGTAATCAAATCGAGCCTCTGCCTCCCAATTTACGATAGCATCACCCGGATTAGGATTGCACCACCCAGTTTAACCCGGGAACTAACTGGTTTAGGGCTAACTCGATTTGCAGGGCACTGTTCAAAAATCACCCCCCAAATATTATTTACGCTGTGTGAGCACTGAGCGTAAGGGCGGTTAGTACACGAAAGTTAGAAAGAGATTACTCAAAAAAACTTTTGTTTATTGAAATAAATCATCACATAAAACAGTTTTATGATTTTTTAACAAAAAATTGTGAAGTAACAAACTTAGTAGTAACAAGTAAATAAGTATGTAGGTAGACATTTTAAGAAAATTGGTGTAAATTCTCGGTTTTTATATAGGCAATGGAGGAATTTGTAAGATTTACGTTACAGACGATGCCCGAAGTCAATAGCACTATGGCACATAACTTGAAAGATTTAGGGGATTTTACCATCCTCCTGATAGTTTATCCATACGATAACGAATATTAATAAACAAACAATTAAAAACTCGCAACAGCTAAAAAATTGGTTGTCTGTAAAGTCGGTTTACGGACGATAATTTTACGTGATAACGTCATATAATAACGATGGAGTGGAAGAGAGATAGATGCGTCACAAGCCGAACGCTTAGGCCGAACGCTTGTTCAGCGCTCTCGCTTGCACGCTCGGCTCAGGTGGAACGTGACAATGAGTCATAATTTTTGGTGAGTGCAGCCGGCGTTCATCGATTTATAAGACGTTATTACGTCAAAAACTCGGTTAACTCATCCTATTTATTTATTTATTTATTTATTTATTTCTATTCTTGTACATACACTTTACAAATAATTACATAGTTTACATAGATAATAGGTTATTAATAAGAAAAAAAAACATGTTAAAGATCCGTAACTGTATGTAAATAGGTTAGTCGTAGTGTTTTGTGAACACCTCACTAGGCGAACCTGTGCTGAGGTGTTCCCATGTTTGGGATTAAGTGCTATTCTGTCGACCTAAGTAGAAACACTGTAACCTCCTTGATATTGTCAAGAAGGGCACTGTGGGTCGACCCACCTATATTTAGCCATTATTCATTGGTTCAAGTACCGAATAGTAAACTTAAAACTTAAAAAATAAATAAATTGTGTTTAATTAATCGAAAACGTACGTTATTGTATGGATAGTCTACGAGCAGGATGATGAAATACCCCCCCTTAATCCAGAGATTAAATGTCCAAATTTATCTGATACTGGTTGCTACCAAATGATATTTTGACTTAAAATACTTTTAGAATCTATGTGTTTGTTTTGCAATTTGGAAGTATCAATTGGTGTAAATTATACATATTCCGAGCTATGATCGCTTGACAACAAGACAAGAGTAGGTTAATTAATTTCTTTTTGATTAGAAATAAGACGAATTAGAGAAAACTATTTGAATACCTTAAAAAACACAAAAAAGCATAATTTTACACCCTGCAAAAAAAATCAAAACCACCAATTTAATGTATCAATAACAACTGTCAGATGAAAATAATTTAGCAAAACTTGGAACGAAACACGACAGAAATAGTTTAAGTATGCTGCCTAACAAATGTGGAAACATGGTCCATTATTGCATCCTAACAGACTGCATAATGCGGCAATAACAGAAGGTCCTTGCGTAATTTTTGTGGGCGCAGGGTGTTATTATTCCCTTAAACTTGCTTGGGAGGCACAGCGCGTGGTGGCGCCCTAATAGAGTTTACCGCCCCTATTGTGCAATTGTAACAATAAAACGCCCCCTACCAGCAGGCGTGTAAGTAAATTTAAAACATGAATTGTTGGTACAAGTTCACACCTAAATACTACAAAAAAGAAACAAGTGTTGCATTTATCCCACGTTGCTCGCGCTCTGTCTCACTTACACTCGCCTGACGTTGTAGATTTCCATCCCATTTGATTTTCATAATTATGGAGAAACACAATTTTGTATTGTAAATTTAAGGCCCGATTGGCCAAATATTTGCATCACAAAATACGTCTTGTCATTTTTTGTTGTGTTCATCTTTATTGCAAGATATATAATATCAACTGCGGTTTGGTAAAACCCTTCAAGCCACAAAATGAAATCTTTGTAGAAGACGATTAAAATAAATTTTCACAAATTCGTGAAACTAATTAAAAATCTCGAAGATTAAATGAAAGCTACGTTAAGCAATTCTATTTATAATTAGGGTTGAGCAATTTCCGAATACCGGAACCACCGAATAGTAACATTTCCAAAAATTGTGGCTTAAAGAGTTTTACCAAAATACAGTCGATATAATTCGATAGAAGTTAAGTACATTTTTTCCAAATCACAAATATTAAAAAAAATGTACATATATATTTCACGCAACTGCTTAGCTGTCATTTTAAGATTTGTCAAATTTAACGATTTGAGAATTGAACCAGCAACCATCCGACTAGATACCTGTGTATTAGGTTAAAATATATTGTTTGATTAGCCACTTGCTTATTTTCAGATAAATAAAGAAATTATTGCGACAACAACTGCAATTTCCACAATTAAAATAAGTATTAGATAGGCATTTTAAATTAAGTCATAAAAATAAAAACTCCCAACAAATCAAACAGTTTTTTTTTAATCAATATTAGTTTCCTTTATGTCGATACCCAATAGTTTTAATTAAATCCGTTCAATAAATAAAAAAAACTACTAGCACGTAAAACAGTTTATAGTGAAAGAGCTCAGAAATAATGTTTCTGAATTGATTGCTGATAATCCAATTAAATCCCTTGCGATACACAAAACACTCCCTCCCCCTCCGATCCCTTTAGTAAATAAACACTACCCTACACACAGTTTACATGTCAGCTGTAGTAAACATAGGTACAATTTATCGAGTATTTTGGTTTTGCAGTTACGATCGACCTTTTGGTAGAGCCACAACCACAAATCATCATAAATGAATGGGTCGAGTTTTGCTGCGCCAATGCTTTTTGGTAAAGTAAAATAATTATGTATCTGCAATAATTATGTCAATGGAACAGGTGCTCCGCTGTAAACTATAATGGTTTCCATTTTAGATTCAAAAGAAATGGATAGGTTTTTTCCCCCCACTTAGTTTGTTATTGTATTGTTGAGCAGTTGTGCAGAAAGAATCTGATAAGTGATTTATAACAATGAAGTTT
The DNA here is from genome assembly GCA_936435175.1 of Glyphotaelius pellucidus. Lineage (NCBI taxonomy): Eukaryota > Metazoa > Arthropoda > Insecta > Trichoptera > Limnephilidae > Glyphotaelius > Glyphotaelius pellucidus. The sequence continues at coordinate 25,333,426 of OW386542.1, read as the reverse complement.
TAAATTTGGCCAGATCCTATGTACTCTGAGTCGATCGGTGTTTTAACAATAATAAACCTTAAATTTGGGTCTTGATGAAAGTTATAATTTTTACACATTCAATGAATATGACAATATACAAGATAATATTATATATTTTTTTAGGTTAGTGCCTTGATATATTTATCACAGTTCATTCATATGACTGCAGAAAACGTGTTCAAATTATGTTTGTTGCACTCATTCAATATAAGATAATAAGACAATATTGACCCCACAACACGAGTATGTGCCATGGAGGTAAAAAAATTCTCAAATATGTAATTAACAATTCAATAAATAAAGAAAAATATAAAAAAGGTGATTTGTCAAGTCGATATTCGAACTTATTTTCTAACCTAGGAATTATATATTTTCCAGTGAACTTTGAAGGTACCTAATAGGAAGTAAAATATTATTTTTTTTAATGTACAACATGTCGAGAATATTTTGTCAAAATTTCAAGTAAATCGGAGTAAAACTAACGAAGTTAAAGCGTTTCAAGGCCGAAGTTAAAGCGACCGGCCCTCGTGCTCGATTCAAGTATGTTTCGAATACAAAAAAACTTTAAATTCATTTTCTCGCAAACAACATTTTTGAAATTCGTGAAAATCATAACTCAAAATCTACTTCACCGATCCTTTTGAAATGTTGTACTCTATTTCTATACATAAATCACCAGGTAGTCAGGGAGAGTTTTTTTCCATTTTATATTATCAAATTCACCAATTTTTTTAGTTAAATCGCATTTTTCACTTCAAATGCCAAAAAAAAAAATCGAAAAAAAACTCTCTCTGATTACCTAGGAAAACATATCATATTTTAAACACAATTCGAAATGATTCGGTAACGAGTTAAAGAGTTCACCGCATAACAACCTTTTTTCGAGGCGCCTCCGGAGATTCGCTCTCTATTTATTCATATTTTTAATTGAAGTTTTTTACAAAAATACTTCAGATGTGATACTACAACGTGTACATAAAATAAATAAACCATCATTACTCATAAGTATCTAAAAAAAATCATTAATATATGCCCTTTTTTGCCTATAAAATCTTACCCCCACCCCTTGTGAACACATTCCCCACCCCTTGTAAAGTGAACACATTCCTGCTACAATATGCAGCTTGCAATATGAAATATTTGTAATCTACAATGTTAACAAAATCAATAATAATAATAATAATAATTGGATGATTTATATAGCGCCGTTTTTGTGAAAAATCACCTCAAGGGCGCTGCACAAACTTACAATACATTTCTAAAATCTAGAAAAACTACAAACTAGACAAACAATTAAAACAACTAATGGCTAAAAATTGCATCCACAGGTTCATAAGAAAATATATGTACAATGTCTCGACCAATGAACGCGATGCTTCTTAAAAATGTATACAGGTCCATACTTACCTGGGAGGTCGCTTGAAATTAACACTTATTGTCTATTAAGAAATTTAGATATAGTTCGCACGCAGAGGACATTATTGTGTACACTTGTTATATGTGTTTAATCCTGAAATATATTTTAATATTAGTATAAAATACATTCTTTGATGAGTGTATTTTGGAAATCAAAAGCAACATTTTATAGTGGGCGGTACAGTAGTACAAGGATTTGATCTTCCTAAATGTGATTCGTAACGAGACAGATTGATGTGCAAAGATTCAAGTAATTAGAAAATTAATTAGAAAAGTGTAATTAAGACATATCATAGAAAATAAAAGTATGATACTCTCAGATAGGTTTATTTAAATTAAGGATATGAGAGCCCAAAAAGGTAGGTTTTTAATTTGGACCTAAATTCTGTTGGGCTTGTTATGCATCTTAGTTCCGGAGGGAGTTTATTCCAAGCCTTAGGCCCAGATACTCCAAAAGCGCGATCTCCAAACTTTGTATTTGGCTTGCGTTTAGGTTCCATTAGTCTGCCTATAGCTGATGATGTTGCTGATCTAAGGGTTGACTGCCTCGGACCAGTATTTTCCGGGACACATAGTTCAGAGATATAAGGTGGGGCCATTTCATTGATTGATTTAAACACCATCCAGCACAATTTGTACTGGATTCTTTCAGGGCACTTGAGCCAATGAAGGTTACGAAGGTGTTCTGAAATGTGTGAATATTTAGAGACTCCGGTTATGAGCCGTGCCGCTGCGTTAAAAACGGATTGAAGTTTGTCAGTTTGATATTTTGGAAGGCTAGCATAGATACCGTTACAATAATCGAGTCGCGAGACTACGTAAGAGTTGATTAGTAGTTTTGTCGCCTCTGTAGGAAGATTTCTTCGGACGGACTTGAGTTGTCTTAAGTGAAAAAAAACCGGTGCTTACAGTCCTATTTATTTGACTTTTAAACAAAAAGTCTGAATCTAGATTAACGCCAAGAAGTTTGACGGTTGTCTTGGGAATAATATCGCTGCCGGAAATGGAAATAGGCGAATCGTCTATGAAATGTTGGCGTTTGTTTGTGGCCGCCCAGAGAAACTCAGTCTTAGATGGGTTCAGCTTTAGCTTGTTTGAAGACATCCAACGAGTTATTGCTTCTAAGCATTCAGCTACACGAATTTTGAGACTGCTGACTTCGTTTGGAGTGCAGTAAAAATAAACTTGCTGATCGTCAGCAATCTCATGGGCTTGTATGTAGGTACATGTCATATAAAAATACGTGATATTGATTGATGGGATACTACATGAAAAAAAAACACATGATTTTGAGACGTTCTAACATGAGATTGCGAAAAGAAATTAAGATTTATGAACACGATTATAGAGGTTAAGTAAAATATTTTTTCATGGTAACGTAGAGGTACCTGTATAAATTTCGTACTGTTGGATAATAGGCTATCAACTGTCTGCCTTCATCATATTTTAAGGTACTTTGGACATGTTGCACAAACTCAGGATTTCAGCCTGGAGAAATTCATGGTTAGAGGAAGGTCACCAATGAGCTAGAGCGATCAAGTTTTACTGGCGTGCAGTACGTCGTTGTCCTTGACTCGTGGTGAAGGAGCCTTGTCCACCATGGAAATAGGAGTGAGTCAAGACCCTCAGCAAAGTGAAACAGACTCAAAAGAAATTTATTGTTAAGGTACTATTAAATCTGCATTGATACCAAATATAACATGAAGATATTTATCGATTTAAACAAAAAATCAGAGTGTGCAGGTCACACGCGGTAGAAGTGAAATTTTCAGAAAACAAAACTTCGAGAGAATGAGACGAATACAGAGTACCAGGAATAAGATATTTGTAAGTTTTGTTTATTATAATATTGTTACCAAGTTTAAAAATTATTTTGCATTTTATTATACGAAGCACCGCACAAAGAGGACACTGATTATCCTACAGAAATAGATTCATGTTTTTGTCTCTTTTTAGTGTCGCTCGTTTCATCGAGTTTCAAATCACAACGGTGCTAATGACGTTTTCACTTTGAAAAATCGAGTGCAGTTCACACTCGGAAGAAGTGAAACCTTCACCCACACAATCTCAACGTGTTTGTCTCTTTTTAGTGTCGTTTCCATTTCATCGAATTTCAGAACGGTGCTAAAGAAGTTTCACTTCAAAAACACGTAGGAAAAGCTCGATGAAAGACGAAAGGAAAATATTGAGGGGAAGGAAAAGAGAGTTAGGAAGTACCAGGTAATTTAGATCTATCTACCAATGAAAATAAAAGGCAAACAAAAATAATTATTGTATGTATAACCAATATCGCTTCACTTTGTTTCCTTCCTTCAATATTATCAAGCAAACAAGCAAAGCCCAAAAATCTTTCCTTCAAGCCGAAATGCAAGCGCAATTTTAAAATACAAAACTTCTGACGTGTACCTTTGGTGTTGAACCTGAACCCGACCCACGGATCACAACTCAGACTCTTCAACTTCAAAGCACACCAATAACTTACAATAAGACCTATTATTAATTTGACGCATTTTTCATGTTAATTTTAACATCTTTTTTGCGCGCATTTCGACCTGTGTGGGCTTTTATTAAATAACGTACCACAAGAGAGCGGTTTTTAATAAAAAAAATTATTTTAAAATAAGTAACACGATTTCAAACACATGTGTATAATTGGCTAAGTAAAGGAATAGATAAATTACATATATACCTACAAACTACTACCTAAGGTAAAAATCACTTATTATCATCGATACAACAAAATACATAGCCCTCTCATACCTAATTCCAATCTAAATATACTCCCCATTAAATTCCGATGCGCTTCGAAAGCCTAGATATAAATGCAAGTTCCCTAGAATATTACACAGAGGACAAAGTTATCGTTCAATCCCATTGTAATTTGTCAACTTTATCGGCCAATAGCAAACCTGAAAGGCATCGCGTCACAAGAACTTGTTGTGCAAGCTTCTAAAAACGTATGCGAAACCAGCGAAGATCGCTCATTTTGTGGCAAAGGTGTAATGTAAGATTTATATCAATTGTTACTTTAATCGATTTACAGCTTATAATGCTTGGTCGAGGCTTAATACCTACCAACTACAACTCTACTTATAATATTTGTCTTAGAAAGTCTTACCACCCAACTTTCGGTGAAATCCAAATCAAAACACATTAAAAAGTGATGTGATGAAAAGTGGTGAAAATAACTAGGTTAGATTTTAAGGCTACCTTTTTTCAACACTTTTCAAAAATGTTTTATTTTGTCACTGCTCTGATTTTTTATGGAAACCCCTTTTCAACAAACTGACAGAGTAAGGATGAAAGTAGACTGAATGCAGTAGAAATGAGATCCTTGAGACGTATGTATGGCAAAACCATCTATGATCGTGTGAGAAATGTGGAGATCCTCAAAGAATGCAAGGCTGATGTAAGCGTAATGAATAAGATTAAGAAAGGGACGCTCAGATGGTTTGGGAATGTAGAGCGAATGAATGAGGAAAGAAGTGTAAGGAGAATATATGACGCAAATGTGAATGGCAGACGAAGTGGTAAGTGGCAGTCGGGAACGCCCGAGGAAGACATGGCACGACCAAGTGAATCAGATACTTGAGTCGGGCGATGTATGAGACGATGCATGAATGTGAACGAAGCATGGAGTGTGTGCCAAGATCGAGTTGTTTGGCGGTCCGTCCTCTCTGCCTACCCCTGCGGGGAAACGGCGTGACGGTTAGTTAGTTAGTTAGTAAACTCTGAGGAAGTCCCACGTGATCTGAATCGTCGCGAAAATAACTCAACGCGTTCACTTGAAAATGACAATGAAAAGTAAATGAAATTTTCTCCCAATTTATACCTTTACCTAAATACTAAAGGGAACCGTTGCTTTCAAAATACCTTCCCATTTCAATAATACGACTCTACAATAAATCAGTTCTCAGTGATGAGTGGTTTGCGTCAATAATTATTAAGAAACGCATATTTTCATTAGATACAGATTTTACTTTTCACATGCGTTATTGACAGTTGAGTTAAATATTCTTAATACCTGTGTGTATTGATAATTCTTGATTGACAAGATGTTTGTAAACCCTTCATAAAATTGTTGAAAAGTTACTTTACACGATGAATAACAAATCAACAAAGGCGAAGAAAATAAGGTATTTGGAAGCATAAATATTCGCGGGGTTATTTTCCCCTTCGAGTTCCCTGGGAAGGGCAGACAGAGGGAAGGTAGTATGCAGGAGAAGAAGATGGCTCCGTAATTCAACGCCCCTGGGAGGGAAACACTGGAAAACTTTGGAAATCGGATGTTCAGTAACAGAGTCCGCACGTGCCGCGTCTACCGTCTAGATCCGCCTTTTATACAGATATACTTACAAAGGTATCGTGGCTTACTAGAAAATAATACGAATAGAAAACGTTTGCGAGTTACCAACTGACGTTACTGTATCTATTTGATTAATTCCCAAGGAATGAGAAAAGAAGAAATCGTTAAATTTGACAAACTTTCGGCTAAGTATCTACATTTTGATTTAATAGTGAGCATTTTTCTTAACGCAGCACAAGGCTTTAAAAAAATAGGGTTATTGTATCTCCGAAAAGAAATCTTATAATTTAATCTTTTTAAAATGCCCAGTTTTTAAACACGTACATTTGATCTTCAAACTTTGCAAATACACTTTTTGGCGTCATTTTTATTTAAATAAACAAATAACTTTGTAAAATCACCACTATATAATCAATATTACCTAACCTTATCCTGACAAAGAAAACGTAGTTTTCGAAACATGTATTGATTACATAGTATGATACTGCCGCCATGGGTCGACCCACAGTGCCCTTCTTGACAATATCAAGGAGGATACGGTGTTTCTACTTAGGTCGACAGAATAGCGCTTAATCCCAAACATGGGAAACCTCAGCACAGGTTCGCCTAGTGAGGTGCTCACAAAATACTACGACTAACCTATTTACATACAGTTACGGATCATTAACATTTTTTTTCTTATTACTAAACCTATTATTTTTGTAAACTATGTAAGTGTATGTACAAGAATAGAAATAAATAAAAATAAAAATAAAATAGTGATTTTCAAAACAAAAGTGATTTTTATAACTGAAGAAGAATGAATAATATTAAAAAATAAGAGAAGAAAGAAATGAAAGGTTCGCGGGGTGAGGTTTGTCTACGCGGCGGTTACGTTTGCTCACCCATTGCGTGGTGGGATCCAGATCGGGAGAGACTGGTTGAGGGAGTCCTTTTGACCTCTCCAGGTGGACTCTCTCGACCCACGCCTCGCACCGCAGTAAGAGAGATGAATCCACACTTCAAGACACACTGACCCCCAGATTACTAGGTACCCACCCCTCATACTATTTCCTTCCCAAAACTTCCTCTCCTTCCTTTCGCTTAAAAAAACTTCCACACAGCATCCCCAAAGTTGAAGTAGGCCCCGAGGGAAATTGTGTGTTAAAAAGTTTGGAACTAATGTAAAAAAATATTTTTAAAAAAAGTAAAAAATTGGAAGAAAGGAGAAAATAAATATCTTTAGGTATTTTCCTATTGTAAACAAAAAAAACAACTAAAATAATATTCTACTATTAAAAAAAATGCAAAAATCAACATTATAAAAATAAAACCAACATAAAAATTGAGTTATAGATATTATATTAATGAATCGAAATTATATTAGATATTTCTAATTTAAGTCTTAAGGTTTAATAAATGAAAAAATCATTTAATTTATTTCCAAGTCTTTACAGATCTACCTAGCCTTAATAACCTTAATAGCCTTAACTGGGGAATCGATGAAATAGTTTGTTTTCGACGAAAACAAAGAACAATTCTGAAAACTCATGTTACAGTGTAACATGAGATAACAGTTTATCATGAATATGGAAGTGATGCAGACACTAAATGCCTACATCACGATCTTAAAATGAGTATTCATACAATTATTATTATTAAAGAGTTTCTTTTCAATATTTATTAAAGGCCATTGACCTAGTTATAGACCCTAACTGTTTTAGGTTTCGGAACACCTTCAGTCTCTTTGTTTTATGGTATATTTCTTCAGAATATCAATTTCGTTTTGTGTGTGATTTTAAATTCCCTTCACGCTCTGCTCAATCAATGCAAACGAAAATATACCTCACGTAATATAATTTCAAAATGCCCCGCTCCAATCCGCTTTTTCCGCCCTTTATACAAAAGTTCTACGGTCGACAAACATAAACTTTAGAACGATTTTTGTCACTTATCTGTAATGTAAATAACTACCTCCACTGCCCTAACATTACTCAGATGGATTTACAAATACTGCACCACAAATATAAGGCGTTTCACCTGATTATTTTTTTAAATGGCCAGCTTTTGTAAAGTTCAAACTTCTGGTCATCAGCTTTATAGCTTACGATGACTGAATAGGTAGTACCAACGGTATTTGAATGTTTTGAATGCATTTGAAGCAATGTTTAGGTAAATTTATATATTATTATAATGTTATACATACATAGGTACACACATATATTATATCAGTGGCGGTCCGTGAGATTGCTTTCAGCGCTTTTCCAGCGCTAAGATTGGAAAATATGACGTTATTGAATTTGTTGTAGCTGAAAATGAATTTTTTTTTCAAAATTTCAACTTTTTGTACGAAGATTTTCAGGACTCTTTCAGCCAAGGGATGCGCTGCATCCTCATATTGAAAGATCTTCATATAAAAAGTTGAAATTTAAAAAAAAAAAAAATCATTTTCAGCTACAACACAGTCAGTAATGTCGTATTTTTCAATCTTAGCACTCTAGCTCACAGAAATTTATTTATTTATTCTTTATTCTAGGTTTATTGACAAAAGTTATTCATAAATATGAATGATCTTTTATAATTATATTTTGAAGCAATATATTTAACAAACTAATTAACCATCGGGTGGGTAGAAAGAATAGACCGCCACAAAACGCTTTACACTCCTTGCTTCATTCACATTCATTTATCGTCTTCTATTATTCTGACTGTTGACATGATCCGAATCAAATATGAGATTCATTTAATCGGGCAATGTCTTCCAAAGGCATCCTCAATTATCGCGGTCTCAAACCCATAAAGATTGCAAAAAAAAATTTGAATAAACGCCGAACAAACGTTGAACATAAAATACATACGCCAATATTTCCAGATACCAGATTCTACCCTTTTTCCTCATACCCCCTACCCCCACCCCTCCCCGTCCCTCAGTCGGCTACCGGGTCTCTAATCAGGGCGCTTTCCAGCCCAAAGGGGATGAAATCCCCGTCGTTTTCGCTGACAGAATTTTACAGTCAATATATCCCTGGAGGTACCCTATAGCCAGCAGATACTACTTACAGGGTGATTCGATCATCACAATTCGAAGTTTCCTTTTAATGTGAATACCGCATAAGAGTTTCAAGTTCCAACTGCGTTCTCAACCGTCCGGAGCCAGCAAGAGTGTGGCATCTCAAATGGGGTATTCTCACTACTAGTTTAATGAAGGCATTTTGTTTAATTTTGACAAATAAATTTTCAATAATATTTAAATAACGACGGGTTCGTTTTGTTCGAGAATGTGGCGTTGTTGACGTCACACGTCAATGTTGGTGACGGCTGTCTTACCAGCCAGTAGAATTTTCTACGTCATAATGACGTTTTCGCCGGTTGAAACCGTTTCGGATTGTACATTTTTAGATCGTTTTTAAAATCGGTTATTATTAATTAAAAATATTCATTTGTAGTGCGTTGATGGAAATCGTTCGTAAATCAGATGGTATTCATAGTTGGCCAGAAAATGTTATGAGGCTGAGAGGATGAAGGAGGTGGAGGAAAAAAGGTGGGGAAACACCCGGTGGAAGCACTATCACCAAACACGGCTAAATCAATTGCAAGCAACGTTTTTATTCTGAATGGCCAGGTCGATACTGAGGGTATCTTATGAGTAGCAGGATTATATGATGATAGCTGTGAAGTAATCATCTCGTAAAGCTGGAAATTTGTTAGTCTGAAACAGCCGAAATGTACCAAAGATCTTAACCGCTTGACCGCGGAGTGAGGCTTTACTTGAATTTTCTTACCTAATATTTGAAAAAAAAAAGTATTAAAGGTCTGGCTGCATGAAACTTTGACTAAAATATTTAGACCGATGCAACAATTTTTTTCACGATTCGTCATTTTCACCATGCTATAAAGCTCTGTAGTATCGATTTTCTGTCAAAAAATAATTAGACGCCAAAATGTTTGTTCCATATTTTTCAAATATTAAGATGAAGCCATGCGAAATAATGCAAAATAATGTATTTTAGTTTTGAAAATTTGATCGCTTAGAAGTATTATAGATGCTTCAATTAAATACTGCGTGTAGGAAAAAAAACCGCCCTTAAAAATATCGGTCATTTTTTATAAGTCTTTTAATATCTCAGCCTAGAAAAAAATAAAGTATTAGGTCTATAAAAAACACTTTCAAGTCAAATACTCCTACTTACAAACCCCTTTTCGGATATGGTTTTACTGTTTAATGTAGCAAATTCAGTTTCTTTTATAATAATCGCAAAAAAATTATATTTACGCCCGAACTTCACAAAATAAAATAAAATGGGCATTTTCGCGTTGTTATTTCACAATACGGCCGGCAGTCGACGAATTTGGATTTTCAAAGTGAACTATATGCCGTCCACCCAAGTACTACTGACTTGGCACACCCATTTTGTATCAGTTCGGCTCCGGCCGGAGCGGGGACTAGACGAATTAGGCTCCGCGTCGCTTTGTTCCGTGAAATCAATTTTAAATTTCAAATGTTCAATGTTATTACAATAAACAATGCGTAAAAAGGAGTTATTGTTTTTTACAGGCCTTTACAAAATCAACACGTAAAAAAAAATTCAAATACTTTTTCCAACCTTTCCAACAGCTTTTTCTCAAGAATTTTAAAACTCCTCCGAAAAAGAGTCGTGAATTCCGATTTCGATTTTTTCCTGGACTATTGGGTCACCTTAAGGTAATGCACCTCTAAGCAATACAAAATCATGTGATTTTGGTTTGAAAATTAGGTTGCTTAGAATTATTTTAGATGCTTTAATTAAAAACCGTGGAAATACGAGTGGAAAACACATTCGCCCCTATTTTGATGTTATTATTAGTGTGTGTAATTTCTCTCTGTGTAATTTCATTTATCTGTATCTAATTCAGGAAACGTTATATCCGTACGTGAAATTCACGTCTACGTAATTTCTACCTATGTATGTATTCATTGAGAAAACTAAATGATAAATTTATTAATTTTACCGAACGCTTATATTTTTTAGCATTTTATGACACTGTCGATGACAACACAAAAGCCCGGAGCAGTGGACAAGAGGAGAGGCAAGTATGAGTATCACCGCCCCGGGCGCCATTTATTAGATAACCAACACCCCTGCCGTAGGTCACCCCAAGTGATTCGCTACATTTGGTGACTGGACAACGGTGCTGGGATGCTTGGGGTGAGCTTTGCTTAGGTCATGACGGCGGATGCGTTTGCCCACAGACTGGTTGAGGGAGACTTTTTGATTTCTCCAGCCGGACTCTCTTGACCCATTGCCTTTCACCGCAGTGAGAGGAATGGATTGACCTGACCCTTAGATTCCTATCCATATTCTCTTTAACAGAACTTCCTTTCATTCCTCTCCACACAGCATCCTCTAAGACGATATAGGCCCTGAGGGAAATGGTTTTCCTCAAGGCTTCCTGTGTGGAGCTATTGTATAAAAAAATGTGTACAGTTCACACGCGGTAGAAGTGAAACCTCCAGAAAACTAAAGTAGACAAGAGTGGAGAGGCTACGAAGCACCGCACAAATAGGGGACCGATTATACTATCTCTTTCTGTCGCAGGATAAATTCTATAGATGTATGTGTTTGTCTCTTTTTTAGTGTTTCTATTTACATTTCAACGAGTTTAAAATCACAACGGTGCTAAAGAAGTTTTCACTTACCAAAAAAATGAAAGACGCACGGGGCACGACGGGGGCAGGTAGGAAATTGTATGGAAGCTGATTGGAAAGAACTAGTTTTTCAGAATGGGTACAAGGAGTGTTAGGTATGAGAGATTAATTTATATGGCGGCCTAAAGGGCTATAAATACTGAAAGTAGATTGCTACTTAACTCATTATTATAATAAGGCAGTTATTTTTACAGTTTACTAGATACATAGATAGATACCTACTTAAAAAGGCGTCCTTTTTTAAGTAGTATGTGAGATAGGTACCTACAATTAAAATGTGACAACGGCTAAACATGCTTACAATTTAAAATAAAAGCGTAAGAATAGATCGGGCTTGATTCCGACAGAAGGGATATTTATGGTCAATTAACATATCTTTCTTATAAATCAAACAATTATTTAGTAAAACAATCAAAGAAGATCTGGAGATATCCAGGGCAACCTACAGTCGAGACGCGTCCCGGCCTTACAAGACTAATTAACTTTTTATAAAAGGTTACCCGGACGTACCCATTAATTTATTGGCTAACAAGAAATATAATACGAGTGATATCGCCGGGGTAATTTATGCGCGTAAAAGTCGGGCCGCGCATTTCTCCTTTTAATTTGAATTTTAATTGAAAAATGGGACACACGGCATTGGCCCGAACAAATACACGAGTGTCGTTAATCAGCCTCAAGTCCCGAGTCGAGTAGGTAACGAGGGGCGCGGGCGGGTCGCGCTACCGGCTACGGAGGCTACTGGCGCGGTATGCTGGAGCTGTAGGCCGGCATGCGATACACTCACTGCTGCCCGACCGCAACCATCTGCAGCACGGGACACAGTGCTACCGCTGCCAGAACTTCGGGCACGGGTCCCGCAACTGCTCACACACCGCGAGGTGTGTAAAGTGCTTGGTGGAGCACGCCTCGGCCGAGTGCCCCAAAACCACCAGGGACGAGCCCGCCGCGTGCTGCAACTGCGGAGGCCCCCATCCCGCCAACTTCAGAGGCTGCCCGAAGAGGGTAGCGTACGTCGCCTCCCTCCAGCAGCGACAGAAGCAGCCCCATCGCCCCGGACCAGGGGCCAGCAGGCCACATCCTCAGGCGCAGCAGACGACGAGGACTGATGGACGCTCATGGGCCCACGTGGCTGGCGGAAGAGCGGCCACCCAGCAGCCCGAGGCGCAGCCCGAGGCGCAGCCCGAGGCGCAGCCCGAGCCTCAGCCCCAACCGCAGCCCCGCTCGCAGACCTACACGCAGCAGTCCGCAGGCTCCAGAGACCCAGACGCCACGCTGATGATGTCCCTCCTCATGGGACTAGATGGCGTGCGATCGCAGCTGGCCAGCTGCACCTCCATATACCAGAGGGCTTGCATCCTGATGGATGTCATCACCACCACCATCCATGTATAATCCCGAGATGGTGAACGTCCTCCTGTGGAATGCCTTCAGCATCCGCTTTAAGATCGATGAACTGCTCGCTCTGGCAAATAACACTAACATTGACATCATTCTCATTTCAGAAACACATCTCAAACCCGACACACCGCTGAGAGTGCCCGGCTTCGAAGTTCACCGAGACGACCGACTAGAAGGAGGAGGCGGAGGCACCGCCATTTTCGTTCGTCAATCCATCACATCTACAAGGATCCCCACTCCGAAGCTGAAGCATACTGAAGCTACGATTGTCGAAGTCACCATAGAGGATAGAGCGCATACCTTCATCGCCGCCTATTGCAGACACCACAACCTTCTGGTGAGAGAAGATTTGGACAAATTACTTAATCTGCACCCAATTGTTGTTCTAGGAGGAGATCTCAACGCCAAACACAACTATTGGAATAACTACAGAGGCAACGCGAACGGGAAAACGCTCTTTACGCATATGCAGACTCACAACTACACGATAATGGCGCCGGACAAACCGACATACCACGCAGTGCACGCACAGTACCCCAGCACTCTGGACATCGTACTCGAGAAAAACGTCAAGACGATCTCGCCACTGCGCACGCTGGATGAACTGTCATCGGACCATCTGCCCGTGAGCTTCAGTATTGGAGGAACGACTTCAAGGAGCCCCAGAAAACAGCGGAACTACAAGGACGCAGACTGGGAAGGATTCAAGAAAGAGATTAACGAACGAATTCACCTAACATCGGGAACTCTGCGCTCTACAGATGAAATCGACGAGGCCGCAAGCACTCTCACGGAAATCATACAACATGCACAAGACACACACATACCTCTCAAAGAAGTACACGCATACACGATCAAGCTTCCCGAGCATGTCTTATCGCTCATCAAGGAGAAAAATCGCTTGCGACGCATCTACCATCGTACGCGCGACGGCTACTTCAAAACGGCCTACAACACTCTACAGCGGGAAATCAAGCAGGAAATAACGGACCTCAGACGCCAACTTTGGACGAAGAAAGTTACATCACTCACGCCAAAGGATAACAGCCTATGGAAAATGGCAAAAGCGCTGAAACATCAAGACCACACGATTCCCCCGCTAGAGAAGCTAGACGGCTCAGGATTGGCGCTGTCACTAGAAGAGAAGGCGAACGCGCTCGCCGACGGATTCGAGAGAGCCTACGCAGCCACGGACGGCCTATCTGATCCGGAAACGGATCGACTAGTAGAAGAATCTCTACGACATCTCGAACAAGCGGAGCAGACGAACGTCGAAGACATCCACTTCAGCACGCCGAGCGAAGTTGCCGTCATTATCAAGCGATTGAAGACCAATAAGGCGCCGGGGAGCGATCAAATACACAACATATTACTCAAACATCTACCTCAGAAAGCCATCATATACATCACAAAGCTGTTCAATGCCTGTCTCATCACCGGACATTTCCCACAGATCTGGAAGACGGCGACCGTGCTGCCCTTCTCGAAGCCAAACAAGGACAAGAGGCAGCCGACAAGCTACCGGCCGATCAGCCTACTCTCCACGCTGAGCAAGGTATTTGAACAGGTTATACTCAACAGGCTACTTCCACACCACGAAGAAAACAACACTTTGCCAGACGAGCAGTTCGGATTCAGAAAGAGGCATTCCACCACCCATCAACTCACCCGAGTAGCGGAATTCATCACCAGAAGATTTAACGAACATCGCTACATCGCCGCTGCACTGCTAGACTTGGAGAAGGCATTTGACACCGTTTGGATCAGAGGGCTACTGCACAAGCTGCACAGAACTAACACGCCCATATACCTAACGAGAGTGATACAAGAATACCTCAAGAACAGATCCTTCCGAGTCTTCATCAGGAACGCGCTGTCGTCACTACGTGAGATTCCAAAAGGCGTGCCACAAGGAAGTCTACTGGGACCTCATCTCTTCAACATCTTTACACATGACATCCCCCGAGACGAGAGATGCAACCTGTCTATCTATGCAGACGACGTCAAGCTGTACGTTTCCTCGCTGAAAGCCGAGATGGCGGCCATATACCTACAGAGAGCGCTCGACGCTCTCGTAGAGTTCTACAAGATGTGGCGCCTCAAACTGAACGAGGCCAAAACTGAAGTCATCATGTACACGAGGAAACGCGTCAGAAGGACACCAGACGTCAACATCGAAATGGGCGGACACGTCTTAGAATGGAAGGATGAAGTCGTCTACCTGGGCCTGACTATGGACTCACGACTCAACTGGAAATCTCACCTAGCCAAGATGCACGCAAGAGCCAGAATGGCACTCGGCATGATGAAGCCCATCTTCAATAGAAAAAGTCCGCTACTTCCCAGAACCAAACTCCTGACTTACTATTCGCTCATTCGACCGGTGCTGACATATGCTATTCCCGTGTGGAGTAGCATCTCACAATCTGACTTTACAAAACTACAGACACTACAGAATCTCTGCATTAAAATCACATACAACACTAGAATCAGAACAAATTTGAAAAGACTACATGCGAGAGAAGACATTCCGACATTATTTGAATACACTCACAGACTGACAGACCGATTTTACAAATCTTTAAGACACAGTAAAAATAAACTCATACAGGAAATCGGTCAATACAATTCTCCCAGCGACTTCACATTCAAATACGCACACAGACTACCCAAACACATTCTGATGGACCTTGACCACATCTGGCATGAACCAGATTCAGACGCCGACGAGTGAGCGAGCAGTAGGTATTCCCAAACTCCAGACCCCTCCCCCGTAACTTATGTTTATATATCTATGTATATATTTATATAATATTTTATAGTACGTATGTATATGTATGTTTATCCCCTATAGTCCCATAAAGTATATATCTACATAAAAACAGACATACACCCCACACACACACAATGCAGGATATCGTACACCGATATCACTGAAGGCCGACCGGGTTCATGTTGACCGCCGGCCGAATCTTCCTGGATGAGGTTTTTCATGGTTTCCTCATTCCCGAAGGCAAATGCGGAAGAACTCCAAATAAAAGGACATGACCGCCTCCTTCCCACTCCCAACATAACACAAACACACACGTATGTATTTATGCTTTCCAGTTTGCTGACGATCAAGAGTAAATGATGACCAAAAAAGATGCAATTTTAGTAGGGTTTTTAGGTAACAATTTTTTCCCTACCGATTAAATTCAGGACCTTAAGTCTATAATAAACGAGTAAAATTTTTAAATACCCACATGAGGTAAAGATTGCGAGGCGCAAATGACGCCGTTCTATTTGTATAAAGAACATTAACTTTAAATTCAGTAAATTTAAATGATTCACCTCTTCAAGGAATATAAGAATCTAGTAAATCAAAAAAATCAAAAAACTGCTGCCCGACCGCCTCTCAGCAGTCTCAACTTGCTCGGCTCCCGGCTGGCCATGCTCCACTCTTCACAGTCTCCACTCCGCTTGACTGTTCCCGACTGCACTCGGCCCACGCCACCCGCTTGTCTCGGCGACATGCAACCAAACTTTTCTGTCACTTTGATAGTCATAAAAATTGTTTTTTTATTCAACACTAGCTGGTTCCCGGCGTGCGTTGCAACGCCATATTCAAATAAATAAATTGTTTCTCCCTGCACGTTCTTTCCCGTGCGTCCTTCCACCTCCCCCGCCTTCTCTCTCCCCTGTCCCGCTCCCCAACCCCCCTCCCGCATTTATTCCCAGTACATTCAGTTTTCAAACAGCTCGCGTGCCACCTATTACAATTTTTTTATTCAAATTCTCATTTTTCATATACTACAAATACCTAATCATTTTTGTATATTATAAGAACAATCAATCAAATTTGGTACCTAACAAAGGTACCTATTTAAATATCTATACTTCTTGACTCGATTCAAAGTATTAGGCGAGTACTTCAAATAATTTCATAATTAAAAGAGTTTCCAAAATTGAATTTTGGATTAACAATCGATGGCTTGCAAAATATCATTCTCAAATTTTTGACAATTTCTTAAGAGATTTTTAATGATTAAAAAAACTTTTCAGATGTATTTTCATGTGGATGTAATAATCCAGAAACCTTCGCGAGGACGAAAAGAAGGTATTTTGAAAGTTTCAAACATTTCATAAGTTTAATATAGCAATACATAGACATTTCCGAACTCATAGGTACATCCCCAAGCAAACATATTTTGATTTTTATATACATAGATAACACGTATTATTGCAAGTAAAAAAAAAAATTACTTACCTATTTGAAAAAACAAGGCATTTTTTATAATAACTTGACAATGATTATTATCTTTGAAGACGGCAAGAGGAAATAAAGACGAAATATTTTTGAGTCTGCTTATTAAAAATTAATTGTATTTTTCTGATATAAAGCAATACAAAACGAGAATACAATAAGAAAACCCCTGGAAAGTGATATATCACGAAACATTATTCGCAAGGTTTTGGCTTTGGTGAATTATGAAAAATCTATAAAAAGTCCCCAAATATTCAGAATTGGGATGAGCTATCGCCAGTTCAAACTGTCTTGTCAGCTTTGCGGAAAATAATAGGTATTAGGTACGTACCTACCTACCCATGAAAAGTGTTTATTATTTTGAGATTGGTTATTGAATTTGGTAAATGTAAATATACAGAAAAGTAGGACAGTCTCTGAAAAGCAGCATTTCCAATCAGTTAGAACATAATAAAAAGTAAATAGGTATTTCCGTTTAATAATGCATACAAAATTTAAATCGATTTTTCACTTGGTGGCCATTATTATCGATGTGAAAGTTTTAAGGTTAGTTTATATTTTGAAGAAAAGACGTCTATTTATTTTAAAACGAAATAGCACGAGGCAAGCGAACCCAGCTGCGACAATTAAACTTCTATTAACTTTATTCACTATTAACTTCCTTCACCAATAGCGGACGTGATGATTGGCCTTACATCTCCAGCACCGCGACAGGCCGAGCTAGTTGGAACCGATTCATTCCCCTTCCTGTTTGCCGCCGATTATGACAGCTTGCGGAGTGCTCCGTGTTCGACATCCAACTTCTCTTTAAAATATCAAAATTTAAATAACAGTGTTAACTAATTATAAGGAGGCCCTGAGGAAAAAAATACCCTCAGGGCCTAAGTCATCTTTGAAGATGTGGGGAGACACATCACCGCCAAGACCTAGACAAATCTCCGAACCCAGGCATCCCTGCTAAGTCACCAAACGCAGCGAACCGCTTGTGGGTAACTTATGGCAGGGGTGTTGGTTATCCAATAAATGGCTCCCGGAGCAATGGGACTCGTATCCACTTACCAAATTGATTTGTAAATTAAAATTTGATTTAATAAGAACCCGCAACACCCACAAGCTATTAAAATGCATTATTTTCGATTACTGAAATAGTTGTTTCTCATTATTATCTAACTGATAAAAAGTGTTTTTTCCAATAAAATGTGCCTAATTGCATAACTAACTCCACCTTATATTTTAATAAATTTGAAAGACGAAAAGAAAAACTATTATATTCGCAATAATATTATGTACCTACTAGACTCTAACTAACTTGGCATAATTTATTTTATTTCAAATTACCCATTTTTTTGTGCACTGGTATCCCCATTTTTTTTATTGCCCAGTAAACGGCTTCGGACACAGGGGCTTGAGCCAAGCACATAGCTTTTTTGCTTGAGCCAAGCACTATGATCGTTTACGCTTGCGGCTTGTGATATGCATCGACGTCATAATCTGCATGCTTGCCCCACGCTTGATGCGATTTTGATATTGAATACTACTTCTCGAATCAGCTTCCATTGTCAATATCACCATATACTTAACCGTGCCTGATCGAAGGTGCCACATGTAAAAATGTTTGGTTTAGCAGAGCATTGGGTGTAAATTGCCCAGTTAAGATGAAGCCATAGTACCTAAATAATGCAAAATCACACAAAATCATGTGTTTTGTTTTGAAAATTTGATCGCTTAGAAATATTATAGATGCTTCAATTAAATACTGCGTGTAGAACATATCTTGGCCCTTAAAAATATCGGTAATTTTTTTATAAGTTTTTTAATAAGCCTAGAAAAAAATAAAGTAATAGGTCTATAAAAAACACTTTCAAGTGCAAACTCTCCTATTTATGAACATCTTTTCGGATATTTTATGGTTTTATTGTTTATTGTAGCAAATTTAGTTTCTTTTATGATAATCGCAAAATAAATTGATATTTACGCCCGATTTTCACAAAATAAAATAAAATATGAATTTTTGCGTTGTTATTTTACAATACGGCCGGCAGCCAACGAATTAGGATTTTTAAAGTGACCCTTATGTCGTTCACCGAAGGACTACTGGCTTGCCACACCCTACTTTCTTTCAGAACCGCCCTGACCGGAGCAGCGAACAGACGTGTGACTCCATGTCGCTCGGTTCCGTGAAATCAGTTTTAAATTTCCTTGTTATTACAATAAACAATGTGTAAAAAAGGAGTTAATGTTTTTTTTAGGCCTTTACGAAATCAACCTGTAAAAAGAAATTCTCAAATAACTTTTTCAACCATTCCAAAAGCCTTTTCTCAAATATTTTTTTATCTCCTCCCACAAAGGGCGTGAATTCAGATGTCGATTTTTCCCTGGACTATTGGATCCCCTTAAAGAAACATTGGGAAAATTCTTTTTTGATCTGAGTTTGGAAAGTTTTGGACGTAGGGGTTATTTTTTTAGTAATGAACTAAATAATAATAAAATGGATGAAATTAAACCTTGATAAGTACAACATTAAGTAAATTACTAAAGGATAATGTTTTTTTGTTTATGAGACAAAGGATGGATTAGATTGGGAAATTATAGATAAGGAAAATTTGAGAAGGCGATGGATTAGATTTGTTGATTAAAAAGTTGTACGTAAGGAAAATTTTACAAGGCTATAAAAAACAGAATTTTGAAAATATTTTTTTATTAAATATACAAAATCAAAACCTCCAAGAACAAAACATTATTTTAGTAGTACAGAATTATTGAAATGAAAACATATTATTATCAAATTATTCCGTAACAATAAATAATAGAAGCATATAAATACTTTAACCAATATCTTCTTCTTCTTCAATAGCGCTACAGCCCATTTCGAGCCTTGGCCTCCTTCAGGATAAGCCTCCACCGCCAATATAAATAATAATAAATATTATAGCGAAATACTAGAAATGCAGAAATTCTGGGACTAACTACCATTTGTATTCCTCTCTGTTCAAAATTATAATGGAGGGACATAATTATACCGAGTCAGTGGATATTTTTAATTTATAACTAATTAAAGTTAACTAGTGGATATATTTTTTTACACTCTATTTTTTAAACTATTATGGACATGGTGTAGATTAATCTTCATCAAGCGAAATGGAAACATTATGAAAATGCAAAATGTTGTAAACAAAAAAGCTGGGCTTTTTACTTTAACCTCTTCGGTGCAAGCTATCCCATCATGCGGCTTGTTTTGACACAATGTGTGTGTGTTTCATTTTAACTTCATGGATCACATAATTTGCAATAAGGTTAAAAGATTGTATGAAAAAATCAGAGTGTACAATTCACACGCGGTAGAAGTGAAACTTTCAGAAAACTAAAGTATACAAGAGCACTTTTTTTAACAATGTGTAGGATGATTTTTTCCATATCAAATTCCAGTGCACCTTTTCCTATACATTTGGTGATCTTATTAGTAGTTGTGTTTTCTTCTTCAGTCACTAGATGTCACTTACTTTTGTGTTTTCTTTTGCTTGTTCATTTTGGAGTGGTTTGAAGATTGGATATTGATTTTACAAATATATATATATTTTTTTGGATTTCATAGGGTTCGATCCTCGGTCCGCTTAATGTCTGGCCGCTGATGTTCGACAGGTGCTTTATACCACTAAACCAAAAGAAACTTATTGTATTGGAACCGAGTACCCATAAATTAAATAAACATTTTATTGCCATTTCATTCTCCCGCTGTCTGAATTCTATAGATGTTGTGTGTGTGTCTTCTTCATGTCGCTCGTATCCGTTTCATTGGGTTTCAAATCACAACAGTGCTAAAGAAGTTTTCACTTCAAAATACCCAGGTCTTTGCAAGCCATCTTGAAGGTCAGCGGGGACAACTCAGCCTCTCCTTGGACCAGGGCTTCTGTAGGTCTCCGGGTCTGCCAATCTTTACCACAAGATGAAGGCATACCTACTGCTATCTTCGATCCAGCAGTCTGAAAGGAATGGTATTGTCATACAAGATGTGCAGTAGCTTTACGCAAATAATAATGTGAATTTGCAAATGGAGTGTTACTATGCCAGATAGGGCAATATTAAGTGAAACTATAATTAGTAGATGAAATAATATGACTGATCAGTGGCTGAGTTGGAAACGCGTTTGTGTCGGTTCCCACCCAGGTGTTGTGATCAATACTTCAGCTGGCTAATTCTCCACTCAACCAAAGAAAAATTTCAGCTAATGTGATGGAATAGGAGATTTTTAAAATATTGCCAGGTTATTCGTAATCCGGGAATGTTTGTATTTCTTTTAACACTTTGATGGACACTTGCTGAAAACCAGAGGTTTGAAATATGATACATGATGTATTTTGTATAAGAGGAAGAAAGTTTTGTGAAGTCATTAAAATAACCACCTATCGTCTTTGCGTGTGAAATTATCAAGTATAGAAGTATTCGTGTTGTGACAGAAAATTAGTCAGGCTACAAACTACCACAATACTAAACTTAACTTTTCTGTTTGCTGTGTCGATCATGTCCCTATCTAAAAGATGTATATATGTATGCGGTGTCATATTACATCTCCTCTAAAACGATGTTAATAGACATTGTGCACATAAATGTGTAAAAAAATTATTCATTCCCTCGTAATTGGATCGTGTTAAACCATAGTGAACTAACTCACTTTTTACAGTTTCTGAGTTAGAGTTTTAAATGAGGGCTACAAATTATAATCTAGCTCTTCCAGAGAGAACCAATCACAGAAATACTGTCTTAGCTAATCAAAGAATATATTTCTCTGATTGATTCTTCTCTCTGGCAGAGCTAGATTTTAATTTGGAGCCCTCATTTCAAGCTCTGACTCAAAAATTGCAAAGTGAGTTAGTTCACTATGTCATTGAAGAAGAAGATAACACTTGTAATCTAAATGAAAATATGAAAAAAAAACAAGACACAGAAAAATAGAAAATAATACCTTCAAAAGTTATAAAAAGAGAGTTTTTCTTATAAAAAAATTGAATAGTTCATTATGGTTTAAGACGATCCAATTGTGGGTCACCCTGATTATGTATTAACTGCCTTACCGAGAAAGCAAACAAAGTTCATTCATGACTCTAGACTCGGATGCGGCTCATCATGAATGTCATGAATGACATTGTTTTTTAACTGTGTCCGGGACAGTACTCTGGCTACAGAATTATGGTTAGGTTAAGTACTCACACAACACGCTTATTATTCTTCAGCAGCTTGTTGGTGAATTCGGCCAGTATCTCCAGGAGCGTGAAGTGGGGCGAGGGGGAGCTGGGGTCGCTGCCCCCTTCTGCATCTCCCCAGCCCTGCACAGCAAACTGGATGCCGGCCTCGTGCAGACTAAACGACAGGGCAAAGCGCTTCGCAAGTTCCTGGGGGTCATTGAAGGTTTTTTTAAACATGGCAATATAACGGTAACAAATGAATTACACAAGGTATTATACTGAATTGCATTAGCTTAAAATTCAATCAATACATACCTTCCAATCGATTTCTTGTAACCTTTCATTTACACAGTGGAAGCATCTCAGTGAATAACCTCTGCATGGTGCAAGTGCCATGTGCCATGTGCCATGGTGTGGGCCCAGTTCAACCTCCCTCGCTTTTTCCAGGGTATATTTGACAATATCTCCATAATCGTCGTAGCACTGAAGAAAAACATTATTAAAGAGTGATAAATATTATATTATATTAAGCAATACATTTTGAAGGGTTTCTATTCTCTCAGTTTTGCTTGTGGCCCGAATTGGGGCAGCTAGGCAATTGAAACGATTCAGAAAAAAATCATAAAATAACTACATTTCTTATAAATCTCACAATTGATTTAAAAATTATCTGGAAGCAAATTTATTTTTTAAATTGATGCATTGAGTATATGTAGACAATTTTCAAATGCGTTGTTGCTACATATATAAAATCGGAAACAATGTTACTGACTGTCCTGAATTATTTAACAGAATTGTTTTCATGGAACCTACATGGCACATAATTTGAAAGCATTTAAGTAGTTATTTGATTAAAAAGTATGCGACCTAAGCGGTTCAATATTTCTTATATGAATTTGATAGTATGGGAACCTTACTAGGGATAAACATACGAATTTCATAACTTCCAACGAATCGAAATCTTAGATAGTTCTAAGATTATAAATCCCAGTGTCTTCACGCCTTTGCTAGTTATGTGATATATAACATTTAATTTCATAACACCAAGATCCCTAGTATTGTTGACTTTTCTAAGATTTTGTTTTCTATTGTGTATTTGATTGAGAGTGGAATCTTTGTTTGACAAAATGTTAGTGTCTCACATTTATCGATATTATATCATTATTAAAACATCGCACAATTCTCCTATATAGCTTAAAGCACACATTAAATGAATAAAAAAATAAGCATGTATACTTAAAGCAGTAATTCGTGTAGTTTTAAAGTAAGTAAAATCCGCGATAACTGACATTGACACTATTGACAGTTGACACATGGTTGACACACTTCTCGCATAGAAAAAGTAATTAAAAGCCATAGAAAATGGAACAAATTTGACAACCGACATTGTACTTATTTATCGTACGATATTTTGGTCTTGTCCCAAAATGTATGATTAACCCCTTCACCGAACCGGATTCTCAGGCTTTACATTTCTTCCCCAAAACCATCAGGGTAATATGTTAACTTTAAAGATTTTTTAGCCGAGTGATTAAAACTAAATATAATTATATAACACAGGAGACATTTTACGTTCCCTTATTATTAAATATTGGAACACAACAAGTTGACGGCATTTGAAAGTTCTCCCAATCCAATGGGACCGCCTTTCGAATGCGGCATCTAGCGGTAAAAATCATGCAAAAACTAAAAATAAAATACAAAGCAGGACACAATTTACTTTCCTCTATTATTATACATTGGAACAACAAGTTGATGGCATTATTATGATACTACGTCAAAAACTTTAAAATATCTCAAATGAATTCGAAAGCGTACGGCATTTGACATGTTCATTAATTTTAGCGACAGGTCTCCTAATCTAATGGGACCACCTTTTCGAATGTGGCATCTAGCGGCAAAAATCATGCGAAAACAATAAAACAACCCACCCTGGTTTTTGATAAAACAAAGTTCTTACGTACCGCTTCACTATCGCGGGGCAATACTTTTCTGTTTTATTTTACAGCTGCGCCATCCGCCATCTTACATTTCCGCCTTTTAACGGATTTTGCTCTGTTCTGTCGGTTATTCTGTTTTCTTTGTTATTTGGGAGTTTTAAGTGTATATTTATGTTATTTTATTTGATATTATTTCATTCTTGTTGAGTTATAATGTCATTAAGTGCTAGTGCTGAAAATTTGACGGGTGATAATCAGGTATTCATTCATCATAAATTATATGTTTAGGTATTATTGTTGGCAAACTTCAATAATAAATAATCTGTTGTTTTGGAAATATCCTAGCTCAGAGCCAGGCTTAATGTTAACGTTGCTTTACATAATCATTTGGTGTCCTATTAGTTAATACAAGTGAGAGATGCTGTGAATCACGTCATGCAGATTAATGAGTCACCTCGTATGTGTTAATATGATTACCTTTTGGGGGAGTGTATTAATGATTGTATTGTTTGGGATGTTTAGAGTTGCGATGGAGGCTCAATGTGTCTAGAGCTCGCCCTAGAAGGAGAACGGTTGTGCAAGGCCGGCGACTGCCGCGCGGGAGTGGCCTTCTTCCAAGCAGCGATCCAGGCGGGCACGGACGACCTGCGGACCCTCAGTGCCATCTACAGCCAGCTGGGGAACGCTTTCTTCTACCTTGGAGACTACAACAAGGCTATGCAATATCATAAACACGATCTGACACTTGCTAGGTAAGTCAGCCATCAAATTAGACATCTGCACACGCTTTTCTATGACTGACCTGGTTTCTAAACTACCAATTACCCTGTTGACTCATCCGTACTGCTTTGCATACTCTGCATAATTCTAACTGCCTTGATTAGAAATAATTCTTAAAAGTCTGACCCCGCCCTGCAAACCTGTCAATTGAAGAATGTGCTTACATTAATAATACAAACATTATCAGACATCTTACCACTATACTTCTTATGCTGTGTGCTGATCATTTTAATCCTCCAACTCTTCAACTCACGGAGGAACTTTAAAAACACGGGTCTACCTGACTAACTTATATAGCACGGGTTAAACACTATTCAGTACGTTGTCTTCTTTGCCATGAAAATAGACCTTGAAACCGTGGTCCATCTGCTTGGCTTCCCTTATTATACATAGACTGTGTGATGTCCACTGTCATGAAAACATATGTAGGTACAAAAAGTTAATACTTTTACGGACAACTACAAAATTGTAGCGAGGGAATAACACACGCACATCAGTGACAAAGAATTAAGTAAAAACATAATGAGATATCCCCTGAAAAAAAAAACAAATTTTCGAAAACTGATAATTGTGATGTGTGAGTACTGCTTGATAATTTTTAGATGATGAGTTGCTCGAGAGTTCTTCGTTCCCGGTTCCCTAAGTCTCTATGTTTTAATATGCTTTACTATCACCTGCTCTGTATATTGAAAGTTCTAATTTGCGAGAACTCAAAACATTCAAAACATGCAGTTAACGGCTGCAGTAAAGCATGCTAAATGATAGGCTTGACCTATGATAATGGGATGGTCCAAAAACCTGGCCTAAGATAGTAGCAATTACAATGATTAAATTTGAATCATAATCTTTCCAACAATTTCGTTTCCCGCTTAGCATACTTTACTTCAAGACAAGACTAATTTTTGTCACTTAAATTTTTTTTTTAAAATTAACGATAAACATGAAAATTTTATTTGTTATGTTTTAGAACAATGGGTGACAAATTAGGTGAGGCAAAATCATCGGGCAACTTGGGCAACACGCTCAAGGTGATGGGCAAGTTCAGCGAGGCTGTGGCGTGCTGCAAACGTCACTTGGAGATATCACGCGAACTGGGCGACAGGTTAAGCGAGGGACGCGCGCTCTACAACCTGGGAAATGTGTACCATGCGCAGGGCAAGCAGTTGGGCCGTGTGGGACAAAATGACCCAGGCCACTTCCCGCAGGAGGTGCGTGACTGCCTCAACCAGGCTGTCTCTTATTATCAGTGAGTACTTCTATCATATTAAATGTTGCTTCTAATAGCCAGCTTTTGAAATGCATCTATGCTCACTAATTCTTGATGATGGTGTTCTTTTTGTGTCCATTTACTGCATTATTTCCAGCACTCTCTCAGTATTATTCAGTACTTCGTTTTCCATAAATTATTCATCTGAATCTGCCCATCCTAGGTTTGTGAATCGTCTTAATGAAATTATCTTCCCACGCTGAATACATATGGATCTACAAGGGCTCCTGTGTGTTCATGATCGTAGATTTTCTTTCTTGGTTTTTGGTTATTGAGACTGGTGTTTTCGGTGACCCACTCTAAAACCTGAGGCAGTTGAAAAGTAATCGGACTAAGCAAGATGGTGCCACCAATATTAAATCAATGTTGTTTTTCGTTAAACTTAACCTTCAAATGACTACTGTAAAATTTTCAACCAACTAACTGCATCTTTCATTTTTGCAAAAAATAATAAAGTAAATCTTGTAGTGATTAGATACTTCTTTTTGAAAAAGAAAACAAAGGATGAGATCAATACTGAATTGGACAATGTTTATGGGAAGTCTGCACCTTCAATATCAATAATTAAATATTGGACAGCTGAATTTAAATGCAGCCATTAGAGCATTTTTGATGCTGACCAAAAGAGGTCACAATGTCAGAAATTTTCGATAAAATCCATGGAAAGATAATCAACGAGTGACTAGTGCAAGATATCTGATGCTGCAAGCATCCTAACAGAACAAGTGCTCAACATTTTGCATGAATATTTGGGAATAAGGAAAGCTCTCTGCCAGATGAATGCCGCATTTGCTCTCAGTGAACAACAAAATCGTCCTGACCATTCCGAAGGAGTGTTTGGCGATGTTCAATCACAATAAAAAGGTTTTGTTGTGCCGTAACTTTTTTTTTGGCTTTTTTTAACCGTGGACGAAACATGGAACCTTCGCAACAACCAGAGATCAAGGAACAGTTGAAACAGTGGTCTGCTCCCGGCAGATCGAATCCGAAGAAGGCCAAGGCAATTCTTTTGGTCAACAAGGTCATGGCCATAGTTTTCTGGGATGCGCACGGTATCTACCTAAAGGCAAAATGATCGTAGGTGCAGGGTTGTTGAACTAATTTGAAGCAAAATCGGCAGCATTTCAAAAGAAAAAAAGTTCTCATCCATCAGGACAATGCACATTTTGTAATGTTGGATTTGTAAAAATATTTTTAAGTATATTTATAACTGATAAAAGCAGTTCAACAAATGATGTTGGTTTAGTTCATTCAAAGAAAAAATTATCCACAGTCGATCCATCCGAGCCACATAAACAATTTGTTTTTTCTCCTTATTAATGAGTGGGTCATTGTGTGGGTGGCCATTATAAGCTGAGTCATTTCCTAGAATCAATTGACTATCAGGCTTGATTCCATTTCTCATAATTAGCTCTAAATTTGTGACTGATTTTCAATTACAAGAAGGATACCAAATCATTGCAGTAGCCAGACCGAGGGATCATCAATTTCTCAGGATTTTCACCGTAGTTATAATTAAGACACACACAATTTTAATGTTTAATTTTTTTTCCAGAGATAACTTGGCTTTGATGAAAGAATTAGGTGATGAGCAGGCGTGCGGTCGAGCCTGCGGCAACCTGGGCAACACGTGCTACCTGCTGGGCGACTTTGGCCGGGCCATCCAGTACCACACAGAGCGTCTGGAGATTGCAAACAAGTTTGTGGATAAGGCGGCCGAGCGACGAGCTAACAGCAACCTTGGCAACTCTCACATCTTCCTGGGGCAGTTTGAAAATGCAGCTGAGCATTACAAGTATGGCCTTTTTTTTGCATGCATTTAAATTTTTAACGATTTGAGATTAATAAAATGATCTGCTTGCAAACTTTTCGCAAGTCTTCTTTGGAATCTTCTACCTTTAACTCTTTGTGTGCCAGCTAAAATGCCGAGCGGCCCGCCATGTCCGGCTAACACTATTTTCGTAATAACTTGATTTAAAAAAAATTATGTTTTTGTAAATTGTACCATCTTACCAGATAATCTCTCCGAAGTGTTTCCCCCAGGATAGCCGCTTATAATTATTCAGAGAAATGTTTTTTTCTCTCTAATGTTATAAAAACATATAATACGTGTAATGAAATATGAAAATATTCTCGAGTTTTATTTTGTTTTCCACTTAAATAAGCGTTTTTCACAGTAAAAATAAGTCAATTGAGGCTTTCCTGAAATTAAATACAATACTCTGACTTTTGAAAATGAAAAATTGACACAAAATTTGCAATACACTTTTTCATAGACAAAAAAATCAATGTTTGCAAGTGATTAAATGTAATTTATGAGACAGATAATATTAAGAGGAAAGTTGAGATAGGATAATATTAAGAGGAAAGTTTGCACGGCCGTTTCATACAAATCTTAATTTTGGATTTGAGATCAAAATATCCAACCAAACTGAAAAATTATTATTGTATCAAATATCTAGTATGGATACGAGCTACTTTAAACAGGCCCCACAAACTTTCCTCTCGTTCAAAATACCATAAAATCGAGGTAGGCGCGGTGAATTCCTAGCAAATCTGCTACGCAAACACTGGCATTCCATGGGTAGATAAAGGTCAGAAGACTTCAATGTCGTACAATCAGTCATACAAATTAATTAATTCTGATGTAGTAAAAATGATTTGGTATTGAGATATTGAATTTAAAAAAATATTATAAAATAGAGGTGTTTCTTATGTTGCCTATTGAGCCCAGCTCGGATGAGGTCATTTGTCACCTCCGGAACCCATTACAAAACTAAAAAGATTTTGTTGTGATGTGCTTCTTATTTTAACCTACACACCACTTTGTGCATATATGTGTGTGCCCCTAGCACTATGCTGTATGTTTTTACTTAAATATTTAATTTTCAGACGAACACTGGTGTTGGCCCAGGAGTTGGGTGACGTGGCAGTGGAGGCGCAGGCGTGCTACTCATTGGGAAACACATACACGCTACTGCGTGAGTTCAACACGGCTGTGCAGTACCACAGCCGGCACCTGGCTGCAGCACGACAGCTCGGCGACCTGGTGGGCGAAGGCCGTGCAAGCTGGTCTCTTGGAAATGCGCATGCTGCACTCGGCAATCATGAGCGCGCACTCTACTTTGCGCAAAAGCATTATCAAATCTCCAAACAGGTAATTAACAGGTTGACAACCTCTAGAAATTTTTTTTTTTTTTAAGATGAAAAATCGCTTTAACACTTATGTTTAGATTGCTTTCTGGTTTTAACGTGTGAGGAATCGAGTATGTTGTCAACAATAATTTATTGTCTTTACAGGATGTCTGTATTTTTTTTCCAAGGTTTCTTGATTTATTTTAATGACACGCAAACTTGACTGCTGACCCTGTACAAATCGCAAGTGCGCCCCACTATTGAATTTGGCAGCCATCTCTGGTCAGGAGCCCCTAAATACTAAAAACCCTTGACTGTGGGAAAGGGCAGTCCGTTTGATAGCTTCTCCTATTTTAACAAATGGATTGCCTTCTTTAGAACACAGGCTGGGAATGTCTAACAAAACGACCAGTCTATATTTGAGAATGACAATTAATTTGGTTTAAAATACAGAGTTCTTTGTTCAGGTTTAGTATTATTAACGCCATGTTTGATTTGATGTAAAGTGGAGGATGGTGGTTATCAACAGGTGCCTTGAGGTGATTTTTCACAAAAACGGAGCTCTACAAATTATTTATTTGTTTATTTAATATCTATGGTACAAATATACCATAAGCAATGATTATATGTCTCAGTTAAAAAGCATAACCAAGTATTAGAAATAATAAACAAAAAAAAAAAATTTTAATTAAAAAAGAATAACAATTAATTGTAGCGTTTGATCGTAAAATGACATCAGAGATACAAGTAAGAAAAGTACATACAAATTATAATGTATAAATAGTAAAGTCAGTGGTCAAAAAGTTTGTGACTTTTTAAAGTCAGTGACCGGTCAATGGCCTAGTAGGCATCGCGTTTGTGTCCCACCTGGGCATTGTGTGTTCAATTCCTCGGCTGGCAAGTCCTCCATCACGACACAAGCAATATTTTCCGCTTACTGTCGTGGTAGTAGGAGATTTTCAAATACTGTCAGGTTATTAATAACCCAGGAATGTTTGTCTTTCTTAAAAAAAAAAAAAAAAAGTTAGGTTTCCAGCGACCAAATGTTTTCATAATTTCAATGTTTTTTTTGTTTCCAATCGGCCACGGAAAACAAAAACATTATTAAATTTAGGTATTCCCTCCTTCAACTCTCATTCTCTCAAGGGAGCACCCAGGAATGTCAGCAAGTTTCTTCTTGTTATTACGAAATGGAAGAAGTTTTTATAATATTGTTTATGTATTTACTATAATATTTTTTTTCAGTTGGGTGATTCGCTGGGACTTGCTACAGCCCAGCTAAACATATGTGACTTAAGGAAAGTGCTAGGACTTCCTCCAGTTGACCCCAGCCAAGATGCTGAGGGTGCAAATGATATGAGTGGAGTGAATTTGGGTGTTACATGCGACCCCATCATGGCCATGCGTGTTAGAAGGCAATCCATGGAACAACTCAGTTTACTCCAGGTAAGTGAAAATGCATCTTTACGTTCTTACTATGTACTTAGCAT
Source organism: Glyphotaelius pellucidus (assembly GCA_936435175.1). NCBI lineage: Eukaryota > Metazoa > Arthropoda > Insecta > Trichoptera > Limnephilidae > Glyphotaelius > Glyphotaelius pellucidus. The sequence goes on along the minus strand of OW386542.1, from coordinate 25,302,579 downwards.
AGCTAGCCATACTTAGCCTGTTCCAAAATAATCTACTTATACTATAAAGATAACTAGGAGGCCCTGAGTAGGGTGGAGCTTGGAAAATTTATTAAAGAGTGAGCCTTTGCGTTCTGCGCAGATTTGTGAAGTATTTAGGAATCCAGAATGGTGATTTTTTCTAGTTGACCCCGCTTCCTACCAAAATTTTCTGCACGTCAACCGTCAGTTGCATTCTTTTGTATGTCAGATTCTAATTGCGTTGAACGATGCTTTAAGTTCAGAGGTGGCGAATTTACAATGCTTGCAGACAGGAGGCAAGTGCAAATTTTGTAGTAATATGAATATGATCTCGCTTTTGAGCCTTCTCTCTATCCTCTTTGCACAATCACTTGTATGAGTGCAAGCAGGATGCAAGACCATCGACCACCATTTTTCAACCATGGTGTTCGAAAAATCCTCAATTCATGTAACAAACAATTCAATGAATAAAGAAATCTTAAAAAAAAAAGAGTAACCACCGATTTGGAAATAGTGCAACGCGTACATAGGTTTCGACGGTAATATGTAAGCGAATTAATGAAGACCTGTAGTGTAACAGTGATGGACAACGGCACTCGAGTTGCTACGCGCCGTGTACGGGGACCATCAGTCCAGGGAGGCGGATATGGGAACCATTTATTGGATAACCAACATCCCTGCCATAGGTCACCCCAAGTGTTTCGCTACTGGTGACTTAGCAGAGGTGCCCCGGTTCATGGGGTGAGGTTTGTCTAGATCTTGGCGGCCAATGCATTTGCCCACCTACTGCGTGGCGGGCCGGACTGAGAGAGATTGGCTTAGAGAGACCTAACCTAGTCCTCTGTCGACCATCGCCTGAGTCAACTATTTCCTCAGTGATTTTCTTAATTGGATGAATGTGAAATCTTCTTCCCTTTTTTGCTTCTTCTTTTTTTTTTTCATTAATTCCACATGAAGCCAGGAGGAAAATAACTTCCCTCAGGGTCTATGTCATCTTTGGCGATGCTGTGTGGAGGGTCTTTTTATGGAAAGGAATCTGAGGGTAAATGGGTCCAGGAATGACAGACATATGAATACATTCCTCCCACTGCGGAGCAAGGCGATGGGTCAAGAGAACCTACTTATACTAGTCATCATGCTCTTGTCTATCATCGGTAAGAGAGCCACAAAAAATGTTTATTGATATGATTCTTACTCTCTGTGTCTGCAACTTTTTCAGCTCACACCAGACGCAAAGAACGCATCGCAAAACACGGAACATTCCAAGACCATGGCATCCAAGAAGTTGACCAAGATGCAGTCCGAGGACGCCGGCCCTGCGGAATCCTTCTTCGACCTGCTCTCCCGCTGCCAGTCGGAGCGCATGGATGATCAGCGGGCCACCCTGGCGCAAGTCGGTAAAGCCAATCAGGCCCGTAAACATTCCAGTATGAAGCTATCCAAGTTACAAAGGTCTGCCAGCAATGACACCAAACACAATGTCAGGTATGGATGATTACCGAATAAATTTATGTGGTAATTAAGGCGATGCATTGCAAAATGGAGTGAAACTCTCTTATAAGGTTTTCGGAATGAGTTGATTGTTGATTGGAAAAAAAAAATTTCATGTGGGAAAGATCTAACATTACTTTGGATAAATTGGGTCATTTTTTAAATTTATCTCAAGGGTCCGAAAACAAAGCTTTTTCTTTTTTTCAAAGGGTTTCACTGTGATATAAAATTATGCGTATTGTATTATGTGTATTGGTTAAAAAATTTGATTGCTTAGAAATATTATAATATTTTTAAACCTTTTGTTCACTGCGTGCCTGATCTATTGATGATAAGAGATGAATTGTACTGCGCTTTTTTTACGTACATTTTCCATGAAAATGAAAACAACATGTAGAATACTTCTTGGCCTTTACTTAAACCAAATGCCAAAAAATGAATGTTGCAGACGTGCCTATAAAAATGCTTTAAAATAAAAAATCTTTTGCTTGCTAACCCTAAAATGAAAACGGAAAATATTTTAATGGTGTGCCTGAACTTCACAAAATAAAATTAAACATGCTTCTTGGCAATGTTTTTTTTTTTCCACAAACTAAAATTGCGGCGGGCGTCACATGGCGATTTCCATCTCATTGCCACCAGCGTAAGGTGTGTGTGATTTCGTTTGGGTTTGAAGGACTTTTACGAATTGCATCTTCTTAAATATTTGAATATCTTGAACATGTTTTTAGCGGAGTGTCTCAAACTATAGCGACATATTTTGAAAATCCTAGAGTTTGTTATAAATTAAAATCTTTCTAACATGACCGTGTTATTTGCTGTAATTTGCGATTTTTTATCTGTACTTCTGAAGAGATGATCTTTAGAAGTGTGTTGTTGGTGTGAATATGCCCAATAATGTCAATTTTATCTTACATCGGGTGAAATTGCCCAAATATTGTCAGATTTTAAAATTCTTATCTGAACAGGTAATCAATTTCATTTGGCGTGTTTGGGGCCTAAGAGTCAAAAGGTCTTTGCTTAAGATGGCGACTGTCATTTCCGTACAGAGCTCACACTTAGGGCTTATCTATTTGGTGATGTACATATTGCAGCGTGAGGTGTGGCAAACACAATACATTGTTAAAAATGCCTAAAAATACAATAACTCTTTTTGTTCCCCTTCCACCTAGCCTTTCCCTCCTGCGACCCCTTGCCCTCCTATGTTACCCCTCCACCTTCCCCCCTGGGAACCCCTCCTTCATTCCCCTCCGTTCTGCCCGGGTTCCCCTCACCCTCCCGCCTTTCCTCCCTGAAATACACTCATTTTTCAAACAACTCGCGCGCCACCTATTGCAAATTTTTCATACAAATTTCATAATGCCAGAGCTCACCATTATGTATAGAATCCTTTGCGGGCGTGCCCACAACAACTAACCAAAGTTTCATCGCAATCCCGTGAATAGTTCATTTAATAATTTCATAATGCTGGAGCCCACTAATATATATAGAAACTATCGCGGGCATGCGTACATCAAGTCACCAAAGTTTCTTTGCAATCGGATGAATGGTTTAGGATCACAAGGAACAAACAAAGAAACATACATTTTTATGTACTAAGATTAAATTGTTATTTCTGAAACAATAATGAAGCGAATTAAGAGTTTATATCTGAAACAAAAATGAAGCGAAAATCAACAATGTTGGAATTATGACATTATTTCTTGACATAATGAATAAAAATAACACACAGTAAAAAATGTTAATATTTGATTCACGCTTACAAAGTGATGCATAGTTACAAAGGGGTATCAGCCAAAGACGATGCTATTTCTTTTTACTAAACATTTTCAATAAATATTTTTTTTCCTTTGTTACACATCAATTATTAGATTAAAGCCTCATTAGAGCTCCAAATGCATTAACCAGAAATATATCAATAAATGTTTTTCCCTATCCCTAGAGTTCACAATCCATCTGCGCTAACTTTCTATTCCTCATTCTCTATCTTTTCATCTATACAAGTCCAAGACTCACAACCTTGAGCCTCATCGAGTTTCCTGAAACTGACAAAATATGTAAAACTAATATTTGAAATGTGTAATAAAAAGTGAAAGCGAATGATGCGATTTTATAAAATGTATTGCCAGAAATACTGGAACGATATTATTCAGTTGCCTGCAGTTTGATTTTCTTTGTATTGCAGCACAAACAGTGAAGCCATGCTGGAAATGATATTGGATCTTCAATCGGAACGCATGGACTCCCAGAGGGCTTCACTGCATCCCACCAAGAAGAATCTCACACAGTCTGAACAACTGAACCAAACTAAGGCGAAGGCAGACAAGGACAAACCAGATGATGATTTTCTGGATATGCTGGCCAGAGTCCAAGTGAGTACAGTGAAACTCGCTTAAGAAGTTTGGTTTTTTTCGGTCTCTTCAAGACTGAATTTGAATAATGGCTCAATTTATTCCACATAAAAGGTTTTCTCGCGTAAGAAGATTTTTTTTCCGGAAAACTTCTTAAGAGAATTTCAGCGTACTTTTATTTTACAATCGTTATAGTTTTGTTTTTCCTTCAAATGCAAGTACATAATAGTAAGTATTTCTTAAATCGTTGCCTCATTGTTGAGGATTGTGATCCCCACTCCAATTGCCCTGATGAACTCCTTTCCCTTAAATCCTAAACTGAATGATATTCCAGACTTCACCATTGTCCCTGAGTGAATTTTAATATGTTAATTGAAAATTTGTTGTGGTTTATAACTTTTCTCGTCCCTAGATTTTAGTAAGGTTCGAATAATCATTTAATCATGTTGACGTCTTACCTGATTAGTCATTTGAATTTATCATTTAAATTCCCATATATATATATATATATATATATTGGCCTCTTCCCGTAGTGTGTTGATCCAGTAAGAAGTTATAAGCCAAGTTGATCCACCTTTAACACCCTATAACTTGGCTGTGATGGAATACATCTGTATGATTTTGCAACATTATTACATTAGTTACCAAGGTTGCCATTTTGCAAGTAAAAATATTTGATGTACTTATCATAAATTTTTTAAAATTTGTATGGGAATCGCTTGTAAATTTACATGCTATGTTGATCTGTTGCTTGTAAATTAACTTACTTCGTTGATCTATATAATCGTATAACTTATGTACCTATATGTCGTTTTACAGTTCTTTTGCTGATCCGATTTAAATGACCAATCAGAGAGGTTGTGAAGGAAGCCTTCTGATTGGTCATAAAAAACATGTACCTATATGGAGTTTTTCTGTTAATTGGTTGATCTGATATATAATGGCGCATTTTAGGGCTGCCACAGAGTTGTGACATTATTCCAGGGCTGCTACATACTCTAAATTATGTATTATTATTATTTGACAATAAATATTTTTGATAATACGAAATGCGGCAAAAAATTTCACGGAGAGGGAAGAGAAGAGGGAGGGGGAAGGCGGGGAAGGCGGAAGGGAACGGGGCGCACGGGAAAGGACATGCAGGGAGAATCAATTTGAGTGAGTGAGTGAAGGAGGCGATATCAATTATACCGCCGCCCCGGGAACCATTTACTGGAAAACCAACCTCTGCTATAGGTCACCCCAGGGGGGGGGGGGGGGGGCGGCAGCGTCCCAGAATTTACTAAACTACCGTCTTTTTCCTTTTCTAAAAAGATCCCAGCATCTTAAGATTCAAAAAATTATTTCACTAATGAAAATTGTCTACTTAAGTTTGCTGAAGGTTTCACTTCTACCGCTACCGCTACCGTATCTTGGCGATACCCCAAGCTAACTTGAAATGACTTTAGCCGTTTTTGGTGAAGTAGATCTGCCATAGGTAACCCCAAGTGATTGGTGTCCGGATTCAAGGGGTGAGGTTTGTCTTTGCAGCGAATGCGTTTGCCCACCTACTGCGTGGCGGGTTGGATCGGGAGAGACTGATTGAGGGAGACCTTACTATGAAATCTCCAGTTGGACTCTCTCGCCCCGTCACCCAAATGGGATTTTCAATATTTCTGGGGCGGGTATGTGCGCCGCCGCCCCGGGAACCATTTATCGGAAAACCAACTACTCAGCTAAGAATTCAGAAGTCGCAAGATCAAATTATGGCGTGAGTAAGTAATTTTTTTTTGATAAGTTTGTATTATTTTATGACAATGCGTTGCTTTAATTCGCAAGATCAAATTATGGCGTGCGCAAGTAATTTTTTTTTGATAAATTTGTATTATTTTACGATAATGCGTTCCTTTCTCCGATCCTTGACTAAGAATTCAGAAGTCGCAATTTCAAATTATGGTGTGCGCAGGTAATTTTTTTTTGATAAATTTGTATTATTTTACGATAATGCATTGCTTAACGTTCCTTGACTAAGAATTCAGAAGTAGCAGGTTCGATTTACGATTAATTAAAAAATATATATAAAAATTCCTTATAAAAAATATAAGGAAAAAATCTGTGATGGGCGGGCGGTGTGGATTTGATTTGTATGCAAATCTATAGTTTTACTCCGAAATTGAAAATTATGAAAGAGAACAAATTTTACAAGTCCAAGGACATGTAAAACATCTGAGTTAGCAAAAACAAAACATTGATTCAATAACCCACGGAGCGGGTTTTTAACTGCTATACGAATGTCGCAGATTAGATGGACATATGAATCCATCTCTCCCACTGCATTGCAAGGCGATTGGTTAAAAGAGGAATTTAAGAACCCGACTTCGACTACATCTCAGGTACTATCATAATTAAATTTTACATCTTGAGTACCTACATCATAAATAAATTTTAATGTGAAATAGTGGTCGCCCAATGGTCGAAATTTCATCATAATTAATTTAATGTGTAATGTTCGTTTTATTGATTTACTGTTTTTTTAAGTGCATAATTTAAAAAAAATATATTAGATTGATATTGCAATAAAAAAATTTGCTTTTAAAAAAGTTAAAGACAGAAGTTTTAAAACTATAAACTAGAAAAAACTTTAGTTCTGAAGCGGGATTAATTGGACTGAATGCTATAGAAATGATTTCTCGTTTGCTCTTTTTACAATGCTTCGTAGCTCCCCACACGGGGAGGCTACAAAGCACCGCACAAAGAGGAGACCCATTATACTTTCTCATTCTCTCCAAGCTAACTCCTTTAAATGGATGTGTTTGTCTCTTTTTCGCTATTTTTCGTTTCATTGAGTTTCAAATCACAACGGTGCTAAAGAAGTTTTCACTTAAAAAATGTGTGTTCGGACCGGGGGAACGAACTTATATTAACGAGAGTTTTATGCTGAATCTAAGTTATTTTTTAAACCAAATACTGAATAATTTGGGTAATTCTAGAAAAACTATTTGGTTATCGATCTGCATTAAAAGAATTAATATTGCATTACTACTTTTCTAAATACTACATAATTTATAACAAATTTCTAGCAAATTCCTCGCAAAGTTGGGCGGGACAGCAGAATCTGTCCCGCTTCCCCTCAGTTCGGGCAATACCCCGGAAGTATCTGCTCAGGCACAGTCGGCACAATTCTAAACGATAGCAAGTAATTTCTAAGTTCTTAGTGGAAAGGATTAGATCTCGTTTGTTTACACTGCGCATCTCGTTTGCTCTTTTTACAATGCTATAATAATATATACCTAATATAAATGGAATGACGATAATAATAATCAGTATATTAAGAGAGCACGAGGGATTTTCCATATTTTATGTTTGCGTATTTTTAAAGTCATCCGTGCACATAACAGAGGCAAAAAAAATTATAGAATACTTTTTTAGTTACAAGTGTGTTTTATATCACCAGTTAAAATTAAATATTTATATAAAATACTCTCTTACTTTTAAAACAGTTTATATAATGTCCGTTTTCAATAATTCGTCAATCGACCTTTAGATTTTTTTCATCTGCAATCATATACAATATGAAAAAAAATATAAAAAATTAATTGTCATAGAAAACATCTCAACCTACATAAGTTTATATATTTTTATAATTTAGCTTAATAATGACGAATATTAATTTTTTTACACTAGGTAAATCAACGGTCTTTAAAACCATTTTTTGGTAGGTACCAAAAAACAAATAATTTTGCACATTAAAAATATTACATTATAAAGCAAAACTTTAACTATAAAATTAATAAACTAACTTTAAAAAAAACGGTGATGTATTGGGTAATATTTAATTTTTCTATGTACCCAAAACACATAAAAACGATGACATCTTCTTACTTCCATTACGCGCACGCAACGTTCGCTTTTTTGTAGTAGGAGACACTCAGGCGTGTTTTAACATGTTCCTTGCGCAAAACCGGCGGGTTGAGGGGCCGGGGAAAGGGCCCGCCAAGCCGTCATCGCGTCATCACGTGATGACCACTCTGAACTCGCCCGCTTTAAGTAACTAAACGTGTAAAAACTTGCAACGTCTCCAATGTTGTACATAATTTCATGACGCTATTTGCTCTCTGATTCGACCGGATTTCGTCTATCCGTTAAGTTTTAGGGCGTCGACTTTACCATGAAACTCATGTGTAATTTTGATCATGAATATTCTATGTTTTCAGGTGTATAAAAGCAGTTTTATTTTAAATTTTGCGGAAAGTGAAAAAGTATAATTTTTTCAATGTAAATAATTACTTCTGAATATTATTTACGGTTATTATAATTACTACCATTTAAAACCTGCTCCGCAGATTTTTGCTGCTAGGTCCTGGTTCGGCTTCACCTTTGTTTCAAATTCTGTATTAATAAATAATACAGAATTTGTGATGATTTGTGAAGTTACTCTATATAGCAATTGGAATTGATTTTGTGGCAGGTGTAACTATTTTTGGATTGAGATTTCGTATTCGAGTAAATCGAGTGTCAAGATTATATTTTCAAGGTTAAATTTTAAAATAGTAGGTTCCTACGTGGTAACTGTTGGATCAGACAGCCTAGTCCAGATCTAGTCACAAAACACGACTAAAGCTATTTCAAGCAATGTTTCGATTCGGAAAGGTGGTCTTATACTAGGGCAATACTGAGACTATCTTGCCCTCTGGAAAGTGCCGCAAATAAAGTATATATTATTTTAAATGCATTATTTGCGAAATAACACAAATAAAATTTATTTACCCCCGATGGGATTCTTCTCGCCACCTTCGGATTGCGAGTCAAGAGCCTTACCCCTCGACCACGATAAATTCTTTATAACTAAAAATATATAAAAGTGAACAAAACTAGGAAATAAAAAATAAATTTATGTGAATAACATGACAACATTTCAATAAGATTTTTTTTTAAATAATTGTTTGCCGCCGAATACATTTTACGCATATTATAATTCTTATATAATCGTAAAAAAAAAATTATTTATCATAAAAAATTTTTTAATTGTCATAATCATATAATATTTATTAGCTTTGAATATCCCCGGATCTCTCAGCCGTGTGGGATTGACCGATATCGCACGGGCGCGCCCGTCCGTATATTGTTTTTTGATAATTCTGCCAATGTATTCAAGTCTAGTAAATGACCGACCTTTTGGGTGATTCATCTTTTACTTAAATTACCGCGTCCGTGCGACCATTGTCATGATACGTCTAGTTGTCTAGGCCATGCATGTTCGGACGTGTCTACAGGCCTCATAATGATAATATAGTACCCTTTACACACAGAGTTCGGAGCGGGACGTGCCCCGCGCCACTTCAGACCGCCGCGCAGAAAAGTCTTACTTTTACTTTACTTTTCTGCGCGGTGGCCTGAAGTGGCGCGGGGCACGTCCCGCTCCGAACTATGTGTATAAAGGGCATCCACGTAATAATATTTGGATGTTTGGTAAACTAATACCGTTTCAGTCGTAGCGATAATTGATATTTTCAATATCAAAATTTTAATATTAAGAAATAAAATTATTAATTTCTAATATACACATTGGAAAGATTATTTTATCTAGATTCTAGAACAATTTTTGTTTTTGCAAAATAATAAAAAATAACCAATAAAGAGGTGAAATTACAAATTAAAATGTCACTACCGCGACTGAACCGGTATAGGGTTTGGAAATACGCGATCTGGCCTGCCATGCAGATGGTGGGCAGACGCGTCCCCCGCAAAGACCTGCACAAACATCACCTCATGAACCCGGGCACCCCTGCTTAGTCACCAAACGTAACGAACCGCTTGAGGAGACCTATGCAGAGGTGTTGGTTATCCAGTTAATGGTTCCCGGGGTGGCGGTACCCCGTATTCCAAAATTGGAATAACTCATTAATAATTATTCAATTAGTCCTTATTCAAGCCATCTTTATCCCCCCCTCTCCCCCCCCGGAAGGAGATGGAGAGAGGACGGAGGAGAAGTACCTGGCTATTCGGACCTAGTCACCAAAAACGGCTAAAGTCATTTCAAGTTAGCTTGGGAGCTTGCGTACCGCCATCCCGGGAACCATTTATTGGATAACCAATACCTCTGCCATCGGTCACCCCAAGTGATTGCTACTTTTGGTGCAGTATAAGAGTTGCCCGGGTTCATGGCGTGAGGTCTAGGTCTTGGTGGTGAATGCTTTTCCTCATCAATTGCGTGACGGTGACGTAACCAAATTATGTTTCTAGGATTACCCAAATTATTGAGTACTCGGTTTAAAAAACAACACAGGGTAAAACTCTCGTTAGTATAAGTTCGTTCCCCCGGTCCGAACATACATTTTTTAAGTGAAAACTTCTTTAGCACCGTTGTGATTTGAAACTCAATGAAACGAAAAATAGCGAAAAAGAGACAAACACATCCATTTAAAGCAGTAACCTTGCGAGAGAATGAGATAGTATAATCGGTCTCCTCTATGTGCGGTGCTTCGTAGCCTCTCCGTGTGTGGAAATTTGCTAGAAATTATTTTATGTTAAGAAAAGTAGTAATGCGATATGAATTCTTTTAATGCAGATCGATAACCAAATAGTTTTTCTAGAATTACCCAAATTATTCAGTATTTGGTTTAAAAAATAACTTAGATTCAGCATAAAACTCTCGTTAATATAAGTTCGTTCCTCCGGTCCGAACACACATTTTTTAAGTGAAAACTTCTTTAGCACCGTTGTGATTTGAAACTCAATGAAACGAAAAATAGCGAAAAAGAGACAAACACATCCATTAAAAGGAGTTAGCTTGCGAGAGAATGAGATAGTATAATCGGTCTCCTCTTTGTGCGGTGCTTTGTAGCATCCCCGTGTGGGGAGCTACGAAGCATTGTAAAAAGATCAAACGAGAAATCATTTCTACAGCATTCAGTCCAATTAATCCCGCTTCAGGACTAAAGTTTTTTCGTAAGAATCCAAAATAATCGTCTTGTTTGGTGCCATAGGGCTAGAGTTGTGACCGATTCCAAGTGTAAAACGTGCCCTGAAAAACGAAGAGTTTTAAAACTATACTTTTGGAATTTTTTTTTAATGATTCGTGTACAAAACGTGCTTTTAAGTAAGAATCCAAAATAATCGTCCTGTTTGGCGCCATGTGGCTAGAGTTGTAACCGATTCAAAGTGTAAAACGCGCCCTGAAAAACGATGAGTTTTCTAAAAACTATATTTTTGGAAGATGTTTTGATTGATTCGTGTACAAACCGTGCTTTTAAGTAAGAATCCAAAATTTCAGTCTGTTTGGTGCCATAGGGCTAGAGTTGTGACCGATTCAAAGTGTAAAACGCGCCCTGAAAAACGATGAGTTTTCTAAAAACTATATTTTTGGAAGATTTTTTGATTGATTCGTGTACAGACTGTGCTTTTAAGTAAGAATCCAAAATTTCAGTCTGTTTGGTGCCATAGGGCTAGAGTTGTGACCGATTCAAAGTGTAAAACGCGCCCTGAAAAACGATGAGTTTTCTAAAAACTATATTTTTGGAAGATTTTTTGATTGATTCGTGTACAGACCGTGCTCTTAAGTAAGAATCCAAAATTTCAGTCTGTTTGGTGCCATAGGGCCAGAGTTGCAAGTCGATGGGTCGAGAGAGTCAGGCTTGAAAGGTTAAAATGCCTCTCTCAACCAAGCTCTCTTGATCCGGCCCGCCACGCAGCAGGTGGCCAGGTGGCCAGACGCATCCACCGCCAAGACCTGAACAAACCTCACCCCATGAACCCGGGCACCCCTGCTTAGACACCAAACGCAACGATCCGCTTGAGGTGACATATGGCAGAGGTGTTGGTTATCCAGTTAATGGTTCCCGGGTAGGCGGTACCCCGTATTCCCAGATTGTTCCCCCCCCCGCCCTCCCTACTCCCCTGCAATTTTACAATAAGTCCTTACTGAAACCATTTATTTAGCCCCCCCCTTTACCCCCCCCCCCTATCCCCCCCACCCCGCCACCCCCTACCCCCGTACTCCACTACCCCCTTCCCCCCTGGGATGACCTATGGCAGAGGTGTTGGTTTTCCAGTCAATGGTTCCCGGGGTGGCGGTACCCTGTTTTCACAAATTGGAATTCCTCATTTATAATTATTCAATTAGTCCTTACTTAAGCCATTTCTTCCCCCCCCCTCCTCCCCCTGTCCCTACCTACCCCCCCCCCCCCCTCTGGGGTGACCCATGGTAGAGGTCTTGGTTATCCAGTAAGTGGTTCCCGAGGCGGCGGTGAAATTCACTCACTCAAATTGTTTCTCCCTGCATGTCCTTTCCCGTGTACCCCGTTCCCTTACACCTTTCCCACCTTCCCCCTCCCTCGTCTCTTCCCTCTCCGTATAATTTTTTGCCGCACTTCGTACTACCGAAAATATTTATTGTCAAATAATAATAATACACAATTTAGAGTATGTCGCAGCCCTGCAATAAGATCATACCTCATTGGTAGCCCTAGAACGCGCAATATATATCAGATCAACAAATGAACCGTAATGTTCCATATAGGTACATGTTTTTTATGACCAATCAGAATGCTTCCCTCTCTGATTGGTCATTTATATAAGATCAACATAGACAAAACGTGTAAAATGTATATGCCACCGAAAAATGGGCGTGGCTTACAGCAAAATCTCGATGACTTAAGTTGATCCATAAGGATCCACATATGTATGCCAGCTTCGGTAATAGATCAACTTATCCGCTTGGATCAACAAGAGCAAACGGATCAACTAAAAACTGGTCTACCGTCACGAAAGATCAACTTAGTACGAGAGGGTATAAATATATATATATATATATATATATATATATATATATATATTAGCCATGTATTTTCTATTGCTGATAAGAATGATTTTGTTTGTCAGGGTTCCCGGCTAGAAGAACAACGCACCGAGCTGCCCGCCAATCGCCCCATCAACAGGTCGGCTTGCACAGTCCCTGATGAGGACTTCTTCTCTCTCGTTGTCCGCGTACAAGGGGGACGAATGGAAGACCAGAGGGCTACGGTAATTTTCTTTTTTTGCATTAGAGCGAACATATATGACACTTATCTTGAGTCACTTTATTGGTCTTAAGGGTTTTTCTTTTAATAGACTTCTATAACTACATTATCTGGTAAACAGAAAAAAATCGAAAAAAAAAACAATTCCTTTGATTTATATGGATATTTGACCAAAAATCAGAAAGGTAATTTACACGCGGTTTTTCGAAATACGGTTGACATTTGAGAGGTTAACTTACATTGCCTCGTATGACTTATTTTTATTGTGAAGAATGGTTATTTAGCTGAAAAATATAATAAAACTTGAGGAAATTTTCATTTTTCTTCATTTTAATATTATATTTCTTAACAACATTAGAGAGAAAGAAACATTTCTTTGAATATAAGTAGTACAAGTACCATTTTGCAAAAAATAAGTAAGTAATAATAAAAATAGTGTCAATGAGCGCAGGCGTACCTGATGAAATGACCTGGAACAAATTAAGTCAGCCCCCTCAGGCTTATTATAACCAAATTGACTGTACACTGTTTGCTCATCGTTTAAAGAGTGAGATGTGTACTTCCAGTATCATCCTGATGAGACTACTATGTATCTGGAATCACAATGTTGCTCATTAAAACTCGTGACATGCCACTGAAGGAAGCTCGAAAATTTTGCGATGTTTTGACTTTAATATTTTGTGGGTTTATTTTATGCTATCGTATATAATATTTACCGAAACACATTCCTTGAACAATAAACTATGCCTAAAAACAACATTACTTGCACTTATTTGACAAATTGATAGGTTTATCGATCTTTTCATGACCCACGACGCTCACAGTTTGATAGTTCGAATCGCGGGTGAAATGACATTTGGGAAGCCATAGATAAATTCAAAAATAATTATTCAAGTGGCTAGGTGTGTTTCTTATATCTGTATTATTCTGACCTTATCCTTCATACATTTTCTTTATACATAAGGGTTAAAATCGCATTCCAAAAAGTTTTTTTTTTTTAATTTTATTTGGCGTGCGGGCGCGTAATCGGCACACTATGAGTTAACCCCTAATGTGCCAGGAAAAAACGTCAACTTTAACGTAATATTTTGCAGGTTAATTTTATGCTATCTTATGTAATTTTTACTGAAACACATTCCTTGAAGACTAAACTATACATAAAAACAATATTACTTGCGTTTATTCAATGAATTTATACTTTTTACTACTTTTCAAATGCCACGGAAAAAACGAAAAAATTTTGCGATGTTTTGACTTTTACGTAATATTTTGCAGGTTAATTTTATGCTATCTTATGTAATCTTTACTGAAACACATTCCTTGAATACTAAACTATACATAAGAACAATATTACTTGCGTTTATTCAATGAATTTATACGTTTTACGATCATTTCGTCGACCGCGATGCGAGACTTGACAGCCGCCATTTTGACAGCCGAGAGGCGCGAAAAAGTTCCAGGCCGTGTCATAAACAATTTCAAAGAAAATATATCGCTGCTCTAGGTGGGTTCACGGTATCTTATACCTTATGAACAAGAATGCCCCAAGCGATTCTGACCTTCTTCTTCACACGTTTTCTTTATACATAAGGGTTAAAATCGCATAACAAAATTATTTTTTAGTGATTATTTTGGCTTGCGCCGATGGTACGCCGGCGGACGAACGGCAAGGGGCAGGTTAAAGTTATGTTAACTAAGTACTTCCAAACCTTCCTCTTCCCATCTATTTCTTTTCCCCACTTCCTCAAGTCAGTGGCCTAAGTTTGGCTCTAGGCAGTTGAGAATTTTGTGCAGGATCAAAATGGTTTTTGAAGTAAAACTTCTTTACGCACGCTTGACTTGGGGAGTAAGCTGGTGAATGCGTGACGAGAGCATTACGAAAAGCGTGATTGGGCGAGGCGAACGAAGCATAAAGAAGTTTTACTTCAGTTGTGTGGTCTAAAGCACACTCGGCTTTTTAATTTTAATATTGAATATTTGTCTTGTTTTAGGTTCCTCACCCTGATGCAAAACTGACCAAGCCTACCACGGCTGCCAAGAAGTAGAGACTCCCCGAGATATTGCTGGTGCTCAAATGGCCTATAAAGCATCAAATGCTCCCTTATCAATTAAGTATTGTGTAATTGTTAGGTGGCGCACCACTTACTTCCAATTTTACAATATTTGGATGGTAAACCTTAATATTATAAAGATAATCATTTCTCTTCCCCAAACAAAAGGAGTTTTAGAAATCTCTCAAAAGAAACATTGAATATTGTTATCTTTAATGACAGCTAATCTTTGTTCAACTTGGCTCCTTCCATTGATGTCAAGAGGAAGTATTGCTCAAGTGCATGAGTTGGTATGTTCTGGTTATTATTATTATCGATACTGACTGAGCTTGATATTTTTAACATTTTATTACGATAGCGTAGTACTTCATAGAGATAAGACAATGATATCCTTACAAATTAATTTTAGTTAGTTTTATTGGTTTGAAGGGAAAGGGAGGTTGCTTTAAAAATTATTATATTGAACAAAAAAGCGCACAATTTAACGTTCACATACTTTTCAGTTCATGAATTTTTACCATTAATATTTCCAATAGTTGGTGAAGATAGTGCTGCCATATAATATTGCTCAAAAAGGGAGATTTCGTGTTTTTGTTATGAACTATTTTCTTTCACTGATGTATGTAAAACTGCCTTGATTTCAGTTAGGTAGCCGCCAGCCCTTTGTTTTTTTTATGTGATTGCAAATCGTTAATACAAATTATTACATAATGTGCGTTGATATTTATTTTGATCTTATTTACAAATCTTTTTTTAATGACTTTTGAAGGTTATCAATATAACTATTGATTTACCTGAGAGGAAAATAAGTTAACAAAAAAAAAATTATAAGTAAAAAAAATAGGGAACAATAATTTTAAATTTGAACACATTTACGGATACAATGTTTATTGATGTCATTTTGAGAGGAAATGTGAGTCATTTGGAGATGCAAAACCCGCTCTGGAAATTGCTGCTGGTTTTTATACATTCACAAAAAAGTATTTGAAATAAGTTAAAAATAAATAATTTTTTTTCGCTAAATATCAAAAGAATAATGTATAAAAATTTTCATATTGCTCATGTAAGGTGTATTCTTTTTTGTATTCAAGATGTTCCAAACATTTCGTGATTATCTCCAGTTTTCCGAACAACTCCAGAGCGGTTTTAAGAATGTAATATTCTATACATCTTTTAGTTAGGGACGTGATACGATACAACAAACAAGGAAGTCAAGTTTTGTGTTGTGGTAGTTTCTGTCTATTTACATTACAATGTGAATTATTCTATACTTGATAAAACACGTGTACCTTTTGCATCATACAACAAAACACACGTATCGTATCATGAACCTCTATTTTCTGGCAATTGTCCGTAAATGTGTGAAGCGCATATTATAAATTTATAAAATTAAATTAGTACCTAAGCTTATTGCTCTTGCAATAAAAACGTTTTCCAAATCTCGTAATACATATTTCAAAGCTATTATGTAAGAAGTACATATTTTTCAATATGTTAATGTGATTTTTTAATTCTTATTCTCCCCACAAGGGCAAAGTTATGCATGTATGAAACATATTATTTGATTTTACAAATTTAAATGTCACAATATTTTCATCTTACTTTTCAAAATGTCTTAGCTTAAAAAGTTATTTCATCATTAGAATAATATATATTGTTGAATGATTGGGGTGAGAATCTAACACCAAATAAAAACACTTTTTGGGGAGTTTACATGACAACCAGTTATGAAATTCAATGTTGTGTTTTTTGGATTATGAGAGTATGTACTAACGAGACTTTAATGTGCTAAAACAATGATATTAGATAGAGCACAAATATTATTTGCTGTCAAAACAATGAATTTATTCTCTTAAAAGCGGTTTTGATACACTTAGTTAAAATCAAAAATAAGGTTAGTGAAATAGGTGTTGAATACATTTTTTAAAGATTTCATCGAAAACGGCCATCACTAGAGATAGTAAATTTATTATATAAAGGGCATATTGTTATCCAATCATTAAATTGTTTATCCTTTTCCCTTCAGTAGAAACAGATAAGTCTTTTCATCGTAAATACTTATTGTTTTCATGGCATTCGTAATGCCTTCTTGTAATTCAATTGTAAATAAACATATTATTCATTTTGTAGGCAGATTCCATTTGAGGTTCATGATGTTAAATATTCCATTTTACAGTAATAGTAACTTACTCCATAGATAATTACACTCCATTTAGATAAGTGGTTTCCCATAAGTGTGAGTGACAACAGTAAGTACATTAATTAATGAAGCTAGAATACTAATCGTCCATATTACTGTCCGTACAAATAAATAGATTGGATCTCATATTTGCATTTTAGAATAATGATTATCTAGTTACATTATTCATCACATACCGTGCAATGCCATTGAGAGATTTGAGGCGGAAGCTGGGCAAGTTGGGTTACAGTGCTCTTCACAGACACGTAGAAATGGAGGGAGTGGGAGGTTTCATTACAAATTGTATTGGTGCACTATGTAAACAATATTGTTGCTTTTATCTATTTATGTAATTCCAATAATCAATATGGTTAGAAGTAGTGTGCCAAAGTCTAGCATTTAATGAATTAGTTATATGAATTACCTTTAAAAAAAACCCTAACCATTAATTTGATAAGTATATAATATTGTTAACCTTACGATATACATTTACGTTAACCAATGGTTCTAATGTTTAATTGGGAGTTATTATTTTCATGCCACTAATATTGAGACTCATAATAAACTCTATAAATTTAATAAATAAGTTGTAAAATATAATATATTATAGTAAATAATTAATGTATGGGCATTTTCGCCAAAGTTTGTACACATTTGAAATTTTGATAACATTATTTTTTCACTCAAATTAATAGTTTTTATCATAGACCTTCAAATTGATAGACCAGCCAATCAGCGAAAGGGGAGCAAACCGAGTTGTGTGGAGTACGGGGAGGCGGCGTGACCGTCTCCCTTTCTGTGATTTGTCAATAAATTAATCTAACAGTGTAAAGACAGCTCGCATTATAATATCACCATTCAGTCCTCAAAAATAATATCTGCTTATGAATTTTTGCAATGGTGCACAAATTGCTGGCTGTGTAAAAAGCTTACAAATATCAAATCGGTTAAACAAATGTTTGGGCTTGTTTCCAAAATTGAATTTTTTGTTAGACGCTTTTACAAATGTGTTATTTACTCATTCATTTTTTGTTTAAAAACAAACACTCAGATCCTGCTCAGAAAAATTCCACAATGGACCGGGCTGCAAATCTTTGCCTTTAATGAACTTTGCTTTTCTGCGTAGGTTCTGTGCAGTCTTCGGCACTCAATGTACGACTAATGTCTTAGTTTATTTGAAGCATTCTCGAACCCTCCTGGTGCCAAAAATATTATCGTTTGGTTTTTGCCTCCAGCTCGTCGAAGTGATACCCAGAATTCATGTTAGGGCAAGCCTATCAATTTGGATGTCCATGGTTTTTATAACATAGTTAGCAGATTCCTCATTCTACTACTGAGTTAGTGAGAGCAATATTTCAATAAAATATTGATTAATACAATATTTATATAATTTTTATTAGAAACTAAGGCTTTATAATTTTCTATTGCGTGACCATGAAACTGCATTATTATAAGTGAATGAGACACTTTTTTAACACTTACAAAAAAAAACTTTATTTGCTAAAGAACACATTTCCTAGAGACATTTTTTTAGAATAATACAAAAGTTTAATTAATGGTAACGTAACGAAAATTGTAAAGCTAGGGTTACAGAATTAAATATGTTAAATTAAAAAACCAAATTTTTGTTTGAAAAATATTTGTATTTTGATTTTCAACAGGCGTCACAATAACAATAAAAACCAAATTTAATCACCACAATAGACTTATTTTTAGTGACCAACCGAAACTAGATTTTCAACCGAAACCGAATTTTGGCTTCCTTCTAGTTTCAGCCGAAACCGAAACGAATTTTGATATTGTTGAAGGAGAAGATAATACTTATAAATCTAAATGAAACAGAACAAGACAGCATAAAAGATAACGTCACAAATGGGACTTTAAAATTTAAATTAAAAACGATTAGTATTTTAACTTTGAAGGAATTGCAAAAAATACAAAAGAACTTTGAACTACTAACTACAGTGACTGAATCAGTCTTTAATAGTCCTTATATTTGACAATAGCAAAACAATAACTAATTATTATGTAAATTATAAACTAAACTTTGACAAAAATAAATAATATTTTAAAAATGACAAACTCTTTAAAATTTGAAATTAACCCTTCGAATAATGAGAAAATAATATCTATGAACTTTTGCCTGTCAAAGTTTGCGCGCAAAAATTCTCGGTTCTTCCCATGCATTTCAAATGTTAATTTTTATTGGTTATTTTTTAATCTTTTTGAAAAAAAAAATTGTTCTAAAATCTAGATAAAATAATCTTTCCGATGTGCTTATCAAAAATGAAGATTTTTGTTTTAAAATATTAAAATTTTTATATTGAAAATGTGAATTAGCTTAAAAATTACATACCCGGGGTTTCCCCAAAAAAGTACATAAAATAAAAGAAAATTAAAATTTTAAATACAGATTCCTTTTTTTAAAAAAATTTGTAATAAAACTGTCACTTCACTTTTTATTACATTCATACAATTTTATTTTTAAATTAATTGTTTATTACGTCACACATTGGCGCAAAATAAAATCGTCACTTATGATCGAGTTTGTAAAATATCTGATCAATATAGCTCGTTTATTCCTAAGGCAATAAGAAGCAATATTTCTTTCGCTTTCAAATATAAAAGAAATCACAAATTTTTGCTTGACAGGAAGAGAGATATCTAACTTTTAATGACGCTCGGTCGTTCTGGGACAATCTGGGTCTCCTGTTATTATAACGGCATATGATGTTTTGGGACAACTAGGGTCTCCTGTGATTAGACGGGTTAAGGGTAAACTTAAAATAATTTGTAATCTGTTGGTTCGTAGATGGCGGTAATTTAATTATTTTTGGAAAAAACCCTTTTCGCAAGCTATGCGTTATTTGTTGTATGTAATGAATTATTTGTTTGCGCCTGTAAATGTGCAATATGAATAAAAGTTTTATTCGAATAAAAACCCAATTCTTTGAAGAAAGGCATAAAAGTGCAGTATTGTACCGGTGATTCAATCCAATATTGTATTTGTATGCCTTTCTTGGAAGAATTGAGTTTTTATATGCACAAAACTATTTAGGTATTCATATTGCGTATTTATGGGCGCAAACAAAAAATTCATCTAAATATTCTACCGCATTACTTGCAGAAAAGGTTTTTTCCTAAAATAATTAAATTACCGCATATGGACTTAATTTAATAATTAAATGACCGAATAATTAAATTACTTAATAATAGAAAAATAACTAATTAAATGATGAATAAATAATTTATCATCTATGCACAAGCAGATTATGAATTATTTAAGTTTACCCGTAAAGAACTTTTATGCAACAATTTCTTTTAAAATTAAAACATAAAAGATCTCAGAACAATTAACTATAATAAATAATCAGTCTAGTTTTTAATAGTCTTTATTTTACACAATACATAGCAATACATTAACTATTTATTATAACGATACATTTTGACAAAAATAAGCAATATTTAAAAATGACGAACTGTTTAAAATTTGCTTGTCCGCTGCTGCGCTTTACATCAAAAAATTTTTTTAATTACTGTATCGAGGTTTGGGTTCTAGGCCCTTTGCCTAAGGTTCATAGGAAATTGATACTTCACAAGGTTCGCTCATCAAGGGGGCAGAGCGGTGATTGATTAGAAAGTCGTCACATAGCTGAAAGTCCATTTTCTATTGGGAGATTTGAATTTACTACAGTAAAAATGGCATCAAGCCACTCTGAATGCATTTGATATGATAATATGACCAATGCTCTGAAAGCATTGGTCATATTTTATTAACCTATTTGAGGCGAGCGTCGTGTATACATGCTAACTGATTGCATGCCTAAAAGACGAGCGTCGTCTATACACAACGCTATTACGTTATTATAATTGTTTAGATAACGAAATGTTTTATTGTTGCATTTGATTTGTTATATTCAATTTAAATGAGATTTATAAATCGCGAAAAATCTACCCGTCCACGGGTATTGCAAATTCTTTAACGACATTGTCGTAAAAAGGTTAATTATTATATTAAAATGAAAAAATGGAATATATTAAAATGGAAAAATCCCAGGAATATTGGCAGCGTTACTTCTACGTAAAATTGAGGTTATTAGTGCCTTGTATACATTGCCTTTGTAGCTATTCAATTTTCAAAGTCTCATTTTGAAAACTCATGACAAGGTTACGACAGGAATGTGTTGAGAATAATTTTATTCCTACAAAGAGTCACACTGGGTGGTAGATACTCTCAGTTAAAGTCGTGAAAGACCAGTGATGGAAAATTTGTTTTTAATACAAAAGAAAATAGAAAGCAGTATGACAGCACTCCAGATATGACGGCCTGTTGTCATGGGGTAAGGCTTTCGACTAGCAAACATAAGGTCACGGGTTTAATCCCAACGC
This sequence comes from Glyphotaelius pellucidus, assembly GCA_936435175.1. Taxonomy (NCBI): domain Eukaryota; kingdom Metazoa; phylum Arthropoda; class Insecta; order Trichoptera; family Limnephilidae; genus Glyphotaelius; species Glyphotaelius pellucidus. The sequence goes on along the minus strand of OW386542.1, from coordinate 25,281,122 downwards.
GCACAAGTAAATTTTAATTTTATTAATTGCGTTATTTCACAATAATTTAATCATTTAAAATAATGAAAGGCATATTTGCCGCACGCTTCTGAATGGAAAGTACAGAATCACAGTTTCCATACAGTATCCCCAAAGATGACATGATGCTCCGAGGGAAATAATTTTCTTCAGAGCCTCCTGTGTGGAGCTATTGTAAAAAAATAAGCATGTTATCAAGGAATATTTGTAACCATCAAGTTACTGCACTTTCCCTCAGACACCTTACGTTGTCCGATATGTTTCAACGATGCACTACTCACAAATTGCACGGTGTGTTTCGAGGGTCTCGAAGAACAATGTCGGGTGTGCTAAAAATTAAAAACCTTTTGTTGGTTTATTTTACTTGCCTTTAGATGATTTAAAAGTCAATATTTTTGGTTACATTTCTTGGTTTCATTTTGATCTCGGTTAAAGTCGTGAAAGACCACCATTCGGAATCGAAACTTTGCTTGAATTGGCTTTAGCCATACTTGGTGATCACATGTGAATAACCAGTTATTTCCTCACCTTCCTCTTCCATTTCCTTCCCCTCCCCATACCGAAAAAGCTGAAATTATTTTCTTCACAGCTTGAAGTAATTTTTCACAAAAATGGCACTCTACAAATTGTCCAATTGTTATTATTATTAGTATTTATGAATAATAGAATTTATTTTTATAATATGTTGTAATTATACCGAAATAAGCCAAGTTTTGAAATGGAAAATTATTTAGTAAAGTCATTTTTGGTTGAGGGTCTTATTGAGAAGACGAGGTTGTTAACATGGATCTTGAAGAGACACAGAGGAGGGCACAAGGGACGACACAAGAAAATCTTTCCACAGCCGAACTGTTGAACTCAGAAAGAGTCAAAGTAAAGACCCGTTCTCGTGAGATAAATAATGTTAACATAGTATAAATGTTGGGTGCGTGTTTGGCTTGTTTCCCGACCATGCCAAAGGGATAAATGATACTAATTCGAAATTGAAATACCAGTAGAACAAGGACAGTATTCCCGTCTGAACCTGTGCTCTCTGATTCGTTGATCCGTTGACGGCCTGTTTCTGAACTGATTTTTTTCAAGAATTTTAGGGATCCAGACCAGAGGTGGCTGCCAAATTCAACGGTGGTTAAAAGTATGTAATGGCGGCAAAATAGAGTATATTTTAACGTATTCCGAGGTCGAGGGGTGAGGCTCTGGACCACCAATCTGGAGATAGTGGGTTCAAATCCTGGCTTGCACAAGTATATTTTATTAGATTAACCCTTACTGGAACTTTTTGCCTTTTTTTAATGCAAAATTTTGAACTTAATAACAAAAATGTCAGTAAAAATGATGTTATTCAAATTTTTAATGAAGTTTTGTCAGTAGCATATATATTTATGGCAGTATTAGTTACTTATTTACATGTTATTTTAGAATAGGAAAAAAAAACGAGTGTGCTTTGGACCACACAACTGAAGTAAAACTTCTTTATACTTCGTTCGCCTCGCCCGATCACACTTTTCATAACGCTCTCGTCACGCATTCACCAGCTTACTCCCCAAGTCAAGCATGTGTAAAGAAGTTTTACTTCAAAAATTATTTTGTTTGTCTGCTCTCTAGGATGCAACAATTCTTCTAAGGGTTAAGGAGTATTATTTCACAGTTTATTCATTTAAAAATAATAAATTGTATATTTGCGGCACCTTCCAGAGTGATATCGCTCTGGTTTTTATTGATTTAGAATTGAAACATTGCTTGAATTGGCTTTAGCCATGTTCGGTGACCAGATCTGAATAGGCACATCCCCACTTTCCTCTCCCCATCTCCTTCCCCTCCCCATTACCTTCAGCCTCACAACATACTGCAATTGGGAATATAATAGTCTCACTGGTTCCAGATGATTGGGAGCAGTAGGGACATAAATTCTCTACGAACCTTGCCCTTTACCTACTTACCGCGTTTCCATCACAACACTCAATTGACGGCGGAGCTTAACTATAAGGTATACATTAAAAATATTCTCTCTAATATGGAATGTGGGTACCATTACCATAATAATAATTTTGTTATGAATTTACGCAGGTACAATAGAATTCTGATATAACGACTTCGCTTGTAAAGCTTACCGTTTTTAGCGACGACAATGTAAACTCACTTGCACTATTTAACCAATTTTTTATATATTTTTACATCACTTTTAATGACTTTTCAAAGGAGGTTCTGAGTTGATTTCATTCTGAGTTGCCCGGTCACCGGTAAAAACATGACACCTTTTGATCTAAATAATTGATTAAAAATATATTCAGGTTCGAAATAAATAAAGTAAACTAATAAATTTGCCTCTTAAAAACATAAAACTTTCCAAAATTCTATAATCTTGGAACATAACCAAAAAGTGATGTACAAACTTAGGCGTAAATGACCATTTAGCATTAAATGATTAATGTTTGGATTGGAAAAAGCAATCAAGCACAATTATGCACTAGGCTACACTTAATATGGATAATGTAATGTTATGATCCATTATTTTTATGTAATTAATATAATATTTATACAAATTCCAATGAAATTTAATGGAGAAAGTGATGAAAAGTTTTTTTTATTTGTAGTGAAAAAAGCGTTTTTGTTCTGATTTGGATGGTAGTAGATGAGCTCTTCTTGAATGATATTTGCCCAATCTACTGGTGCTGTTATTGTAATAAAAGTTACTTAAGGGGTTACATGGGTTTCACGGTTTCAAAATATCAATTTTTATTATTATTGTCTTATTAGGTTCTACAACATCTCTTGAATATTGTCCTAAATTTTCAAGACCATCCGAGAAATAGTTTCGGAGATACAGCCTTGGGAAGTTGCGCGCTCAAGGCTAAATAATAATGAAAGCTTGAACCAGTTAATCTGGAAAGTTAATCCAAAAATACTTCCTGGCGGTTCAAAGGTCGTTGATATTGCTGCATTAGTTTCTGCTTGCACTTTTAATGAAGGAACATCAACTTTATGACCCTGGAATCGACAATTCATTGTAAGTTAAAAATAAAAATAAAATTTCCAGTTTTATTGTCACTCAAAACTTTAAACACATTTTTCTCGAAACTGTGTTTTCAAAGGGATCCTCAGCACAGGTTCTCCTAGTGAGGTGTTCACGAAACATACAACAATACCTATCCACAGTTTCACCTTCACAAACCTACCTTACACCCAACATAATAAAATTACAATATATATTACGTAAAAATGTTTTTCAAAATTGATCTATAGGTAAATACTGTTATGCATAGAAATAAATAAATAACAAAAAAAAATAAAGTCGGTTGTCAAGATTTCTCGAGAACTACTGATGAAATTTTACATAGGTCTTTGAAATACAATTAAGAACTTGGACGAAGGATTGATTTTTTTTTCAATTACAACTATTTCAAAAAATAAAAATGCATTTTTTTGTGAAAAGGCTCACCAAAATGCAATTTTCACTGTTTTTTTTACCCTTCGTTCAAGTTCTAGTTTATGGTTTTAACCAAAATACATATTTTTGTTTTTTACTTCAAATGATCCTGTCGTAAGTTCTGCTTTCAACGCGGATGCACCTTTTTTCCGAAGGGTCACCGGAAATGACGTCGCAATGGTGGAGTTTTAAATATTTTCCTTCGAAAATTTTGAAAATTCTTTGTTGAATGTGTATGTTCAAGAAAATAAAAAGTTTGAATAAAATATTAAAGTTTTTGTGTGGAAAAAAAATTGTTGAAAATAGGCCGATTTTACTCCGATTAAACCCATGTAACCCCTTAACATTCATTTTTGTATCAAAGTGTTAATGCCTATGAAAACGTTTTATCATATTGAAAGACACTTTTTTTTAAGGCAAGTGTACAATATTAAACGTACAATATTAAATATTTTGTTAACAATTACAATGAAATAATAAACTTATACATTGAATTTGATTTTTATTAATTGTTTAAAACGTGTTTTTATTTCTTCCGAAACTAAGGCATTGTCTTTCATGGTTTGTAGAGGCCTGATTGGGTGGGACTTCCAAGACGACTTTGTGACTTTTAGTCCTGCATGAGCAAAATAATTCAAAAAAGTTTGCTGCTTGATTTTCTTGAGTTTTATTTTTTTAAGTGAAAACTTCTTTAGCATCGTTGTGATTTGAAACTCGAAACGAAAAATGGCAACACCAAAAAGAGACAAACACATACATCTGTAGGATTTAGCCTGCGAGAGAATGATATAGTATAATCGGTCTTTTCTTTGTGCGGGCTTTGTAGCTTATCGATCTCCTCTTTGTGCGATACTTCACAGCCTCCCCACTCTTGTATACTTTAGTTTTCTTAAGGTTTCACAATTACCGCGTATGAATTGCACACTCTGATATTTTTTTACATTAGCGCCACACAGGAGGCCCTGAAGAAAAAAAAATCCCTCAGGGCCTGTGTCATCTTTGAGGACGCTGTGTGGACGGTCTTTTTTACTGTGGATAACTTTTTGAATTTTACTCTGAAAAGCAATAATAAATTACATAAAATATTGTTGGCATTAGTATTGTAGGATAAAGGTAGGTAATTGAAACTATTACATACATACATGTAATTAATTTATAATTTAAAGACAAATGATATTTTGTGCTTAAAGTTATTTAAGTTGTTATGTGGAAAATATCCACATTTCCTGCAAGCAATTATTTAACCTGGTAAATCTATTATCCATGGGTATCTTCAGAAGCTTATAAGTCATATTCAGCATTCTCGAGATACACGCTGTTGAAAAAGGTTCCATGGCAACTCAACAAAGTGGCATCTCAACCCCTCTGAAAAGTCATTAAATTGATGAAAAAAAAGTGAAACCTTCACAATAACTTGCACACAATCTCAATCAGTAGGAGCCTTGAAAAGTAAGCTCATAATCAAAGCGGCCAATGCGGTAAGGTTTCATTCTTTCAGGAAACATTTATAAATGCTATAATTAAATACTGCGAGTAAAACACATTTTAAATAATCGAGCATTTTTTTGATAAGCCCAGAAAAAAATAAAGTATCAGACCTAAAAACTGCTTTAAAGTTCAAAATATTTAAATTTTAAAATTTTGAAGTCTTTAAAATTTTCAAAATCAAACCAAACCTTTTTCGGCTACAAATTCAGTCAAATAAGTTCTTTAGAAAATAATCGGAAAACATTTTAATATTTGCTATTGAAATTCGCAAAATAAAATAAAATTCACTTCTTGGTTATATTTTTTACTTGCATCGGCGGTATTTAACCCGTCTAATCACAGGAGACCCTAGTTGTCCCAAAACATCATATGCCGTTATAATAACAGGAGACCCAGATTGTCCCAGAACGACCGAGCGTCATTAAAAGTTAGATATCTCTCTTCCTGTCAAGCAAAAATTTGTGATTTCTTTTATATTTGAAAGCGAAAAAAATATTGCTTCTTATTGCCTTAGGAATAAACGAGCTATATTGATCAAATATTTTACAAACCCGATCATAAGTGACGATTTTATTTTGCGCCAATGTGTGACGTAATAAACAATTAATTTAAAAATAAAATTGTATGAATGTGATAAAAAGTGAAGTGACAGTTTTATTACAAATTTTCTTAAAAAAGGAATCTGTATTTAAAATTTTAATTTTCTTTTATTTTATGTACTCTTTTGGGGAAACCCCAGGTACGTAATTTTTAAGCTAATTCACATTTTCAATATAAAAATTTTAATATTTTAAAACAAAAATCTTATTTTTTTATAAGCACATCGGAAAGATTATTTTATCTAGATTTTAGAACATTTTTTTTTTCAAAAAGATTAAAAAATAACCAATAAAAATGAACATTTGAAATGCATGGGAAAAACCGAGAATTTTTGCGTGCAAACTTTGACAGGCAAAAGTTCATAGATATTATTTTCTCATTATTCGAAGGGTTAAACCTTATCGCCATCTCATAAGGAGTGTTGTTAGCGGACGGTTAATCGCCTTGATATTAACAAGCTTGCACATCAGCATTATTTGCGTTGTTTTAAATGCCGTAACGTTTCTTAAATTTATTTCGACTTCTTCGCTTTATTGCAGTATCGCAAGAAGATACGGATTTGACTGGTTGATCTGGTTGATTGAAAGATTTTGGCTCGGTTGCTAGTGGCTTTAATTGTTTTCTAATTATTTTCACTTCTTTTTTAATACTCATATCCTTCAAGAATCATCATTATCAGCTTTCTGCACCTGCAATATGTGGTCGGTAGCTTATCAAGCCGACGAGCTACGACCACCAGTAGATCATTCTCTTCTGTTTCCTTCAAAACTTGACTCCTTGGCGGTGGTTACCTTTTCTTGTGATGTTCCCATATTACTTAACGGAGTGCATCTGTTGCACGGTCTACTTCAGGTTACAGCAGATCTGAACAATTTGGGTTTATAGCAGGTCACCCAACAGGTTGGGCATTTAGGATTCATTTGTTTGGTCCACTATTCATAAGTTCACTATAATTTGTTAACTTTTAACTCTTCATAGGCTGTTTGCGCCTAGCGCCTGGCAAGTGGCAAGCAGGCAACCGATCTAACTCGGCAGACCTCACAAAAAGTTGCCTCTAAAATCATGAAAAATTGAATTCTTCAATGGCCTGAATTTTGTAATTTTAAACAAAAATAAATAAAGTACGAGTAAAGTTTATTGCTATTTGCTATACCATTTGATTAAAAATGTACTCATTCAGTTTGGTTAAATATTTTGGCCTCAAATCTAAATTTAAGTTTTGTATGAAAAAGGCCGCGCAGCCTTTCCCATTAAGGGACAGGAAATAGGGAATATAATTTTGGAAATCTCATGTAGACAGTGATCTTTTTTATTTTAAGTGTGTAAAATTTCAATTTCATCTCAATCGCGTAATAAAACTGTAGATTTGTATTATTTATTTATTTATTTATTGATCAACGCCCTTTTTCAGGGCTTTTACATGTTAATGGTAATAAATACAATATTTATCGTACATGACTGAACTGCTTCAGTAACAATATTTTATATTTGTTTAAAGATAAACTGAAGATGTCCACGGACTTGGTGTAATTGTTTCCTTCCATTAGTATTCTGGGTAAAGAGGAATACATATGGTAGTTAGTCCCAGAATTTCTGCACTGAAATAAATCCTGACTTCTTGTATTACGTTGTGGAATCCGGAAGCTTATCAATTCAAGCAATACCGGACTATCAATGAAATCATGTAGAATTTTATATAGAAATACCAAGTCAGCGAAAAATCTTCGGTCTGACAATTTGAGCATCTTCATATTATTTAACAGAGTGTTGTAGTTCAACATAATTGTTGGAATCCCCATTTTGAAATTTAGAAAACGTAAGAATTTGTTTTGTATTCTTTCAACAGCTTGTACAAATGTACATGTATGTTATAGTGTGGATTCCAGACGGGAGAATTGTACTCAAGTTGACATCCAACATACGCAAAATATAACAGTTTAATACACTTTATATTGTTAAAATCCATACATTCTCAATGGGAATACATGGCGAGTGATATGCGGAAATAGGCCAAGCTACATCTTTTATAGCTGTGTGTGAACACGCTTTAATGCAAAATACTCTCGACGTTATACTGTACCGACACCGACTGATTCTTCGATATATCAATTCATAATAATATTATGAAACAATAAAAAATCGCAGTTTTTATGTAGTTTGCGTAATGCATGCATGATTTCTCGGGGGAAAACACAGCAAAGTTTTTATGGTGGTTGATTTATACATATATGAGTGCGTTGTAAGGATTTAATTTTTATTTATTTATACGCGATTTTTCAACGCCTGTCTCACTAGGATATACCTGCGTCGAGACAGGCGAACAAATAATGCTTCCCCTAAATGTCCATTCTAGGCCCGTAACAGCCTTTGGTCAAATTCGAAGGACCGTTGTGCTTGACGGTCAAGAGTCAACATTTGATCAAACGCCGACGGGCCGAGAATAGAAGCTTAACCGATGCTTTGGTCATTTGTAGTGACGAATAATAATATTATTGCTGACTACGGAATACAGTTTTTTTCACGTGGGGAAGAAAAAACTTGAAACTAAATTATAGTATTGATACCTAACTACAACTTAAATTTGTTATTAGATAAAGGGCCATCCATTAATTACGTCACACGAATTTCAAGATTTTTTGACCCCCCCTCCCCTTCCCTGTACACATCGTCACATTTGTGAGACCCCCTCCTCCTTAGTGTGACGTCACACATTTTGCAATTTTACATCTAAAAATAATAAAAATTCAGATTTTTACATGTGACGTCACAGAGCTGATGACTCCCCCTATACCCCTTGTCACACTTCTCTACTCCCCTCCCCTCTAACTTGTAGTTGTGTGAACAGTTTAAGAAGGCTTCGCGTCCAAAAGTTGTATATTTCTAATTTACTCTTATTTAAAATAAATCAAAATCAAAATTTCCTCTGATATCATAAGATATATAAGTAGATACATAAAACATAGCAAATCATAAAACCGTACATTTTATGTAGCATTTTGACTAAAGAAACATCAATAATTATTTAAAATTGCGCTGATTTGACGACGTCACGGGATTTTAAACATCTGGGCCTTATTTTCGCTTTTCGCCGCACGATTTCGGAGTCTAACATATTCCCCTCCCCCCACCTTTCCCTCCTCACTAAATGAATCCACAATATTTTCCTCCCATATTTCGCTCAGATCCAAGTGCAACAACATAACGCTTGAGGCTTGTCATAAATAATTCAACCTTTCATCAACTCTTCATCATTAGACAGGTTAGTTAACATTCACAAAAACATTGAAACCCCGTTACGCTTGTAAACTCGCTAGATTATGATGAAGTCGTTCCAGAGAGAGGCCGAACGTCTTGTTCGTTTTCATGCAAGACGTGTGAGAAGGTAGAGGAAGATCGTCAATGACGCACGTAAGACCTCTCTCTGGGACTACTAGCGATATGATCGACAGCAACACGTTAAATCTAAAATAATGTTCTTGGAAGAGCAAACATCTACCGGTATGTGCAAGATTTCCGCAAAACTTTTTTCTGCCAAAAATTTCTAAAAAAATCAACATCGGATGTGTGTACAATACTCATTCAAACGTTGTTTATTGACGTATTTAGATACAACATTGGAACGTTTTTGCTTCCCCTGTAAAATATAAATCTCAAATTTTTATATGAATTCCGCACAAAAGTCCCAACTGCTCCTATCTGGAGTCAGTGGGACTATGGCATCCCCAACTGGGGTATGTTGTTAGGCTGAAGGCAGTGGGGAGGGGGAGGAGATGGAGAAAAGGAAAGTGGGGAAGTATCTGGCTATTTAGATCTGGTCACCAAACGCGGCTAAAGCCATTTCAAGCAACGTTTTAATTCTGAATGTTGGTCTGGTTTCTTACACCAGGGCGATACAGAGAGTATCTTCCACTCTGGAAAGTGCCGCAAATATACTTTACTAGCTTTTCCCCGCGGCTTCGCTCGCATGGTATTACGGGAAATTGTAGCGCTTGCACTTATCAATTATCTCCCCCCCCCCCCCACCCCACCCCCATCCCCTCCCGCATTCCATATATTCATTCCCTTACATTCAGTTTTCAAACATCTCGCCTACCGCCTAAATTTCATAATGCTATAGCTCAAAGAAAAAAACTACTTATCCAATTTTGTTCATTCGTTCGGAATTTATGCGCTTACAAACATTTCGGATGTTTATTTTTATTTAAATATTTGGAAGTTCGTTAATATAATAAAAAATACTCTCTTTATCATTCAGTCTTTATAATCGTTTATGTAACAAATAATTCAAAGAATAAAGAAACATTAAAAAAAAAAAAATCGTTACGAATTATATTTTTAATATAGGAACTCTCATCTGACATTTATTCCAAGCTTGTCCAAAAAAAAAACGAATTCTAATATTTGAATTTTCTGCAGTAGTAGCTGACCAGTAGACTGAGTACCTACCAGCATAGAGCCCTAAAATATATCAACATTGTTTCCATGGAAAATATTTTTTTCTGACGTTAGCAAAAACTCGCTTTTGTTAGCGACAGAAAACGTATAACAAATATAATATATTAATATTTATAATTTCATAACGCCAGAGCTTACCATCATATACAACCTGTAGTCTGCGCATATAATTTAGCTTTATATTGGTGAAAGAATTATTAAAGTCCTTATATTGTGTTATGCGTGAAAAGGTCATAAACAAACTCGAGCAGTTTCGCATTTATAATATTAGTATGAATATTATTTTAAATGATTTAATTGTGAAATAACTGATTAATAATTGATATCTTATAATTTAAAGAAAAAATAAATAAATTAGCTCACATCCGTACTAGATATTTGATAAACCTTTTGATTACAAAAACAATTTTTCAGTTTGGTTGGGTATTTTGAACTCAAATCCAAATTTAAGATTTGTATAAAACTGGCCGAAATGGGCCGCGCATACGATCCTCTTAGCCTTAACGAAATATCCGTCGTGGGCTACTTATATTTGAAAAAGCATTTAACTGTTAAAAATTGGCAGAAAACGGAAAGTAGAACTGGAAAAAGCTAGAAGTTGCAAAAAATCAGAGTGTGCAATACGTAAGTGGTAGAAGTGAAACCTTCAGAAAACTAGAGTGGGGAGACTACGAAGCACTTTTGTTATCAATGATGATGATTTTTTCCATTTTTTGTCATTAAATTCCAGTGCCCGGGTTCATGGGGTGAGGTCTTGGAGGCGGGTGACCAGGACACACTCATCCCCAGATTCCTACCCACTCCTTAAACTCTTTTCGTTCCCAGAATTCTCCTCCATTTCCTTTCCTTAAAAAAAACCCTCCACACAGCATCCCCAAAGATGACATAGGCCTGAGCGAGATTATTTTCCTCAGGGCCTCCTGTGTGGAGCTCATGTAAAAAAAAGTGCACATTGGTCATCTTATTAGTATTTGTGTTTTCTTCTTCGGAGTCGCTAGATCTCGCTTTCTTTTGTGTTTTTGTCTGTTCATATTGGAGTGATTTGAACATTGAATATTGATTTTAGAAAATACAAATATTTTTTTTTTTTAGATTTCGTACGATCGATCCTTGGTCCACTGAATGTCTGGCAGCTGATGTTCGTCAGGATTTACCGTATTATATTGGAACCGAGTTCCCGTCAATTAAATAAATATTTTATTGCCATCTCATTCTCTTGCAGGCTAAATCCTGTAGATTGTTTGTCTCTTTTATTGTAGCTCATTTCCGTTTCATCGAATTTCAAATCACAACGGTGCTAAAGAAATTTTCATTTCAATAAATTAATAATATTGTTTTTCACCCAGTTGCGTTATTTCTACCAGCGTATATCTGTAAAGTGCATAGAATGTAAATACCTGTGTAGTACGTAGAATGTAAATATTTATACTAATTTTATAAATGCGAAGGTGCGTGTTTTTGTTTTTTACGCTTTCACTCGTAAACCACTAAACCGATTTTAAAAATTCTAGAAAGCTACAATATATGCGAGAAAAATAGGCTGCATATAATGATAAGCGCTGGCGTTATGAAATTATAATTATTAATATATTGTATTTATTATACGTTTTCTGTTCCTAACAAAAGCGATTTATTGCTAACGTCAGAAGAAAAGAAAAAAAAACTCGTTGCCGTGGAAACGATGTTGATATATTTTCGGGAAATTTTATTTCAGGCATCGTAGTTAATATCTATCTCTAAAAAGAATCGCCGAAATGTGTGTACGCGCATAACTTCCGTATGACTGCACCAAATTGAATAATTCTTTTTTTTTTTGTGTTCGTTATTTTGTATAAAACTACTGGTGATCTCTGGCATTAGAAATTTGCATAGGTGGCACGCGAGCGGTATGAAAACTGAATATACCGGGACTGAATGTATGGAATGCGGGAGGGAGGAGGGGAACTCGAGTAGGGGGTTCACGGGAGGGGGGGGGGGAAGGGGAACCAGGGAGGGGGGAGGGGAACCTGGGAGGATGGAGAGGAACTCGGGAGGTTCACGGGATGGGAGAAGGAGGGTAGTGCAGTGGGGAGAGGGAAGGTGGAGGAGGCGAAGTGGGAAATCGAGAGGGAAAGGAGACGAGGGGGAGGAAGGGGAGATGGAAGGAGGACGGGACGAATGGGAAAGGACACGCAGGGAGAAACAATTTATTTATTAAAAGACATAGGAACGCATGCCGGGCACCAGTTAGTACACTACATTTTCGAGAAACAAAACACATATTATTCGAAAAGGCGAGAGCATCCTTGCAAATTTCATGCCCACGTCCAACGTGGCGAACTTTATTGACAAGTCGCTAAATTAGAATAATGGATTACTTCAGGCTAAAGACGTGCTTTAGTAACAAATCTACATAAACTTCCCAATAGCAAGAGGAAATAATTCCTATCTCGCAATGGCGTTCCGAGACTTTGCTTTAAATTTTCTCAAAAAAATCAGTGTGTAATTCACACGCGGTAGAGTGTAAAACGAAGGAGTTGAGGAAGTGGAACGGTGAAAAGTACCCGGAATTTCAGATCTGGTCTCTAATCACAGCTAAAGATATTTAAGAAGCTATACGTGAAATCCTATTTAGATACTACTTAGATTAATCTTTATGACGAATCGGTTTACATTATGAACATCAAAAAATATGCAACGGATAAATTGAAGCTTTTACTAGCTTTTCTATGTATTGGAATTACAATAAAGTAATTATTTACATATCAAAAAATATAAGCGTAAACCACAAAAAAAAGATTTTTCTTGACTTTACTATGAAGTAATTATAAGAAACATTTTTAAAAATACACCTTTATGGCTAAGACTATTTTTGAGGTTTTGTATGCTCTAACTTTTTTTCATTCTTATAAAATTATGCACAAAATAAATAAAAATCACTTTTTCGCCTACTTGCCTCGTGCAAATAAGATGCTCGATTTTGAAATTTTTAAGGCGTGAGAATCGAAATATTTCTAGCGTTTATATAGTCCTCTTAAAGAAACGTTTCGATTTCATAAGGGCTTTTTTAGATCGTCTACCACCCTCGAATGTGTTTACATATGCAACAAATTGAAAATTATTTCGAATCATATAATGGACCTATAATACACGTACACGTGGTATATTGCTAACTACTCACATCCGAATAGCTAAAATTGGCAATGTTAAACGTATTTTACACAATTAATATTTAATCTTGACAGACTTGTACAAGTTGCATGACTGCAGAGGAAGAAGCTCTTATTGGAATAAGAATGTGCGGGGCCTTGCACGCACACTCGATCATGTCCGCTAATCACCCCGGAACGGAACGTTGCGCGTTGCCTCCGACAAGAAGTTACTTTTTTTTACCACTACCGTAAACGAGCAAGTTAAATTGCCTATTATTGCCTATTGCCGAACATTATTGTCTTGTCCGGCAAATAATGGCAAGGTGTTGACCGTCAATATTGCCGTTTACCTACCCAACTGTACAAGACAACCACACAAAACGAAAAGCTGGAAGCAAAATCGCCAAGTTCAAAATTATGACTGCTTTGGTAGCGGATGGGTAACGAATATCCTCAGAGCATTTCTATGACCTGAGGGTATTTCAGTTGCTTTTTTTTGCACGCGAGGTAAGTGAATTCTTGCTAAAATTTAAGCTTGCTAATTCGGCCGCCTAAGTCGGACACATCGGTAAAATTTGACACACGTGTAAATTTAAATAGTTTCTCGTCTATATGTCTCTTATGGTCTCGTTAATTGCCTACATTTATCTACTGCGTACTCGCATAGACTTCTTTCTGTAAGGATGATATTAATTGATAAAGGATAATAATAAATCTAAAACGCTCTGGTAAGTTTAAAAGGAATTTTAAAAGTTCCAACGTGAGAACGCAGTTTGTCTTTGACATTTCATAAATTAGGTATAATTTACAATTAGGTTCATCGCGTATAGAAAGGACCAATGACTGTGGGAAACTTTATCAAAAATCAGGTAGTCATTAGAACTCGCGTAAAAATAAACAGGGATATTTGACATTATGAAATATATAGAGTTTGGTTTTGTGAAGAGACCAAAATAATTTTAGATTTCATTTACATGATTTTTGAAGTGAAAACTTTTTTAGCGCCATCGTGATTTGAAACTGATGAAACGGAAGCGAACGACACTAAAAAGAGACAAACACATACATCTATAGGATTTAGCTTGCGAGAGAATGAGATAGCAATGAAATATTTATTTAATTCACGGGTAATCGGTTCCAATATAATACGGTAAATCCACGGTCCTACGCAAGTGACCTTGGGAGTAGTGTTATAAAACGCCTGACGAACCTCTGCAGGCGTTTAGCGGACCAAGGATTGAATCCTATGAAATCAAAATATTTTTTTGTAAAATCAGTATCCAATATTCAAACCACCCAAAATGAACAGGCAAAATAAAACACAAAAGAAAGCGACATCTATCTAGCCACTCCGAAGAAGAAAACACAAATACCAATAAGATGACCAAATGTGTAGGAAAAATTGCACTGGAATTTGATGACAAAAATATGGAAAAAAATTAATCTTCACGTAGATAAAAAAAGTGCTTCGCTCCTCACTCTTATCTACTTTAGTTTTCTGAAGGTTTTGCTTCTACCGCGTGTGAATTGCGTACTCTGTTTTTTTTTAAATAAATACGTAAATTGAAACCCGTTGTGGGACTCGAAATTGATCCATCCGACGGCCAACCGAGTGCTAAACTTACTGGGCTAATCACCTGGGGCTCACTTACCAGGCCGACAACTCACCTTCTTCAATCGTTTCCTCATTGCTGAAGATCGTTACCTTAGAATACATTGTAGGCGGGCAGTTGACAGCCTGATATGATTGCCGAGCTCTTTCAGATTGGACATATTAGCGCGGCTTGCTTTCGATGGAATCATTTTTCTCCAACACCACAATTCGAGGGCGTCTATCCGCTTTGAACAACTATCCCACCCGCTTCGATAACTAAAAATTTCACAAATAACTGTACAATGTAACTCTCAATACAGGCATCATAATATTATTATGAATCATTAATTGCAACTGAACCTTATACAACTAATCAAGTTTTCAATAAAACGGCCATCCACTGCCGGTGAAGTGACGCAACTTATTTTCAGTATTCTTAATTTTTCAGGAATTTTTTTTCCCATTTTCTGAAAATGTCTTGACATTTTTGAAGTGATAAGTGATCTAAATCTATGAACGCCGGCTGCACTCATTGTCGTGTTGTCACGTTCCGCCTGAGCCGAGCGTGCAAGCGAGAGCGCGGAACAAGCGTTCGGCCTAAGCGTTCGGCTTGTGATGTATCTATCTTTCTTCCACTCCATCGTTATTACATGACGTTATCACGTAAAATTATCGTTCGTAAACCGACTTTACAGACAACCAATTTTTTTTAATACAAAATGTCAAGATTTTAAAATTGCCTTATGTCTAAGGCTATTTACAACCATAAAACAAAGATAATCTAACACTATGAGGTCAATAAATAGATATTTCGTATGAAAAACTTAGTCAATTACTTTGCTCTCTATTAGGGCCTCAAACTTTGCCCTCTGGACCCCTTCAATCCCGCCGAGAAATGAGAAATTCGGTGGGTCTGCACCACACCACACCACGCATCGCCGACTCTTTAAGCCCCAATCTATGAATCATGTGGGTACAGCGGCAATGGGAGCACCTTATCCTAATGATGGCGGACCCATATTTACGAAGCAATGAGATCCCAGGCAGTCTCTCAGCGGGGTCGTGCATGAGATGGGCATTTCCCAGGTTAGTCGATTGCCACTAAGGTTTCCACATAGGGGTTCCCACGGGGTTATGTTTGCAAGTACGTGGAACCAAGGTAGGAGAGCAGTGGATTTTATAGTTCCGCTGATGGTTCGTATTGGGTCACTAAGCTGAACGTTGATTATGGAAGTGCGGGCGCTTCTAGCCCACAGATCACAATACTCAGCTTTTGAGAAAACCAGGGCAATAGATGCCGTTCTGGGCGTGTTGGCGTCGCATCCCCAGCTAGTTCCAGCTAGCTTATTGACTAAGTTTAATCTTGTCCTGCCTTTCTGCCCACTATTTCCGTGTGTTGCCGGTAGTTCAAGCTCCTGTCCAAAGTAACTAAGATAATAACGGGGATGGGGGTCATAGTAAATATATTTTACATCAAACTGAACACAGAGTTTGTGAATTGCTAATATTATTGTGTTCGACCCGTTTGGCTTAAGTCGCCAACTGAGGAAATATTTTTCTAGAGCCTTAGTCAGAATTAAGGATGTCTTCTGCTGTTCAAGCTCCTGTCCAAAGTAACTAAGATAATAACGGGGATGGGGGTCATAGTAAATATATTTTACATCAAACTGAACACAGAATTTGTGAATTGCTAATATTATTGTGTTCGACCCGTTTGGCTTAAGTCGCCAACTGAGGAAATATTTTTCTAGAGCCTTTAAGTCAGAATTAAGGATCTCTTCTGCTGCTTTAAGGGTTTTGGCTTGGGCTGTGAGAGCGATGTCACCTGCGTAAACAAATTTACTGCCATAAATTCAATATTGGTCTTAATGGTTGTGCAATTGATAATTCGTAAGGTAGATGTTTAAATTCATAAAATTTTCATATATGATGTCAATTTTTTTTTAATGAAGTGAAAACTTCTTTAGCACCGTTGTGGTTTGAAACTCGATGAAACGGAAACGAGTGACACTAAATAGAGACAAACACATACATCTACAGGATTTAGGCTGCGAAATTATGAGATATGCCAATCTCTGTCCTCTGCGTGCGGTGCTTGGTGCGGGAATAAAATGTAAAATAAATTTTAAGCTTGGTAACAATATTATAATGAACCCAACAATTATCCTACTCCTGATACTCTGCATTCGTCTCATTCTGTCGAGGTTTAGTTTTCTGAAGGTTTCACTTCTATCGCATGTAAACTGCACACATGATTTTTAGAAGTTAAAAATGTTCTGAAATATCTCGGTAGGGGGAGTGCGGATATTATCGGACGCATAGTGTTGTTCATTTGTATTTTGTTGTTATTGCTTCAATATAAACGATTAATGAATTAATCATAAGTGAAAAGGACAGATCTACATGGTACGCTAATTTTTAAAATCAAAAACCATCACTGATTCCCAAAATTTTGATTTTAAAATTACGAAATTTTCGTTTATTATCGGAATTCGACGGGCGGTATCGGACAAATTAGCTCCTTGGTTTAACACTTTCAAATAAATCAAGACAATATAAAAAAATACAAGCAAGAGAAATACAAGAAAAAGAGTAACAAAGTATTTGTAAGAATTGTCTAATAACGGACATCAAAGGTGGTATCAGACACGAAAGTGGACAGAAAATATTCATCTTTTTTTAATTAAAAAAAGGATTTTAAAAAAGTGGTAAAACCATGTTCAAACTGTTCATAACACATAATAATAATAAACTGAAAATAAAAATTATTTCTGGCACAATTCACATTTGTAAAAATGCTGGTAAGATTCAAGACCTGTACAATTTTCATGAGCCCATCCGTCACAACCTTGGCATTGAATCCAGTCTTCTTCGAAGCTTTCTGCACAGATTATGCAAACTTCCTCTTTGTTATTATCCTTATGTAGATTCATGTTTCAATCTTTACATTCACCCCGGGCCCTTGCTCGCACTTTTTTTTTGAATCTCGGCATTATCTAGAAAAAATGGAAGAAAAACAGAATGACTTTTTGAAAATAATACTTTTAAATAAACAATAGCAAATCCTATTGTTTTCATAGTTCAATATACTTTCATAATGGTGACCGGACAACTCGAAATGAAACCAACTCAGTACCATCTCAGATAAGTCATTTAGAGTGATAAAATATATATATATTTTATTTTATATAAATATATATATAATTTATATATATATATATATATATATATTGGCCTCTTCCCGTAGTGTGTTGATCCAGTAAGAAGTTATAAGCCAAGTTGATCCACCTTTAACACCATATAACTTGGCTATGATGGAATACATCTGCATGATTTGGCAACATTATTACATTAGTTACCAAGGTTGCCAGTTTGCAAGTAAAAATATTTGATGTACTTTTCATAAAATTTTCAAAATTTGTATGGGAATCGCTTGCAAATTAACATGCTATGTTGATCTGTCGCTTGTAAATTAACACACTTCGTTGATCTACATAATCGTATAACTTATGTACCTATATGTCGTTTTACAGTTCTTTTGCTGATCCGATTTAAATGACCAATCAGAGAGGTTGTGAAGGAAGCCTTCTGATTGGTCATAAAAAACATGTACCTATATGGAGTTTTACTGTTGATGTGTTGATCCGATATATAATGGCGCGTTCTAGGGCTGCCACAGAGTTGTGAGATTATTGCAGGGCTGCTACATACTCTAAATTAATTATTATTATTATTTGACAATAAATATTTTCGGTAGTACCAAATGCGGCGAAAAATTTCACGGAGAGGGAAGAACGAGGGAGGGGGAAGGCGGGGAAGGTGGAAGGGAACGGGGCGCACGGGAAAGGACATGCAGGGAGAATCAATTTGAGTGAGTGAGTGAAGGAGGCGTTATCAATTATACCGCCGCCCCGGGAACCATTTACTGGAAAACCAACCTCTGCCATAAGTCACCCCAGGAGGCAGAGGGGCGGCGGCGTCCCAGAATTTACTAAACTACCGTCTTCATCCTTTTCTAAAAAGATCCCCCACACAGCATCTTAAGATTCAAAAAATTATTTCACTAATGAAAATTGTCTACTTAAGTTTTCTGAAGGTTTCACTTCTACCGCTACCGCTACCGTATCTCGGCGATACCCCAAGCTAACTTGAAATGACTTTAGCCGTTTTTGGTGAAGTAGATCTGCCATAGGTCACCCCAAGTGATTGGTGTCCGGATTCAAGGGGTGAGGTTTGTCTTTGCAGCGAATGCGTTTGCCCACCTACTGCGTGGCGGGTTGGATCGGGAGAGACTGATTGAGGGAGACCTTACTATGAAATCTCCAGTTGGACTCTCTCGCCCCGTCACCCAAATGGGATTTTCAATATTTCTGGGGCGGGTATGTGCGCCGCCGCCCCGGGAACCATTTATCGGAAAACCAACTACTCAGCTAAGAATTCAGAAGTCGCAAGATCATATTATGGCGTGAGTAAGTAAATTTTTTTTGATAAGTTTGTATTATTTTACGACAATGCGTTGCTTTAAGTCGCAAGATCAAATTATGGCGTGCGCAAGTAATTTTTTTTTGATAAATTTGTATTATTTTACGATAATGCGTTCCTTTCTCCGATCCTTGACTAAGAATTCAGAAGTCACAAGTTCAAATTATGGTGTGCGCAGGTAAGTTTTTTTTTGATAAATTTGTATTATTTTACGATAATGCATTGCTTAACGTTCCTTGACTAAGAATTCAGAAGTCGCAAGTTCGATTTACGATTAATTAAAAAATATATAAAAAAAAATTCCTTATAAAAGATATAAGGAAAAAATCTGTGATGGGCGGGCGGTGTGGATTTGATTTGTATGCAAATCTATAGTTTTACTCCGAAATTGAAAATTACGAAAGAGAACAAATTTTACAAGTCCAAGGACATGTAAATCATCTGAGTTAGCAAAAACAAAACATTGATTCAATAACCCACGGAGCGGGTTTTTAACTGCTATACGAATGTCGCAGATTAGATGGACATATGAATCCATCTCTCCCACTGCATTGCAAGGCGATTGGTTGAAAGAGGAATTTAAGAACCCGACTTCGACTACATCTCAGGTACTATCATAATTAAATTTTACATCTTGAGTACCTACATCATAATTAAATTTTAATGTGAAATAGTGGTCGCCCAAAACGTGGTCGAAATTTCATCATAATTAATTTAATGTGTAATGTTCTTTTTATTGATTTACTGTTTTTTTTTAATGCATAATTTAAAAAAATATATTAGATTAATATTGCAATAAAAAATTTGCTTTTAAAAAAGTTAAAGACAGAAGTTTTAAAACTATAAACTAGAAAAAACTTTAGTTCTGAAGCGGGATTAATTGGACTGAATGCTGTAGAAATGATTTCTCGTTTGCTCTTTTTACAATGCTTCGTAGCTCCCCACACGGGGAGGCTACAAAGCACCGCACAAAGAGGAGACCCATTATAATATCTCATTCTCTCGCAAGCTAACTCCTTTAAATGGATGTGTTTGTCTCTTTTTCGCTATTTTTCGTTTCATTGAGTTTCAAATCACAACGGTGCTAAAGAAGTTTTCACTTAAAAAATGTGTGTTCGGACTGGGGGAACGAACTTATATTAACGAGAGTTTTATGCTAAATCTAAGTTATTTTTTTAACCCAAATACTGAATAATTTGGGTAATTCTAGAAAAAATATTTGGTTATCGATCTGCATTAAAAGAATTAATATCGCATTACTACTTTTCTAAATACTACATAATTTATAGCAAATTTCTAGCAAATTCCTCGCAAAGTTGGGCGGGACAGCAGAATTTGTCCCGCTTCCCCTCAGTTCGGGCAATACCCCGGAAGTATCTGCTCAGGAACAGTCGGCACAATTCTAAACGATAGCAAGTAATTTCTAAGTTCTTAGTGGAAAGGATTAGATCTCGTTTGTTTACAATGCTATAATAATATATACCTAATATAAATGGAATGACTATAATAATCAGTATATTAAGAGAGCACGAGGGATTTTCAATATTTTATGTTGTTTGCGTATTTTTAAAGTCATCCGTGCACATAACAGAGGCAAAAAAAATTATAGAATACTTTTTTAGTTACAAGTGTGTTTTATACCACCAGTTAAAATTAAATATTTATATAAAATACTGTCTTACTTTTAAAACAGTTTATAAAATGTCCGTTTTCAATAATTCGTCAATCGACCTTTAGATTTTTTTCATCTGCAATCATATACAATATGAAAAAAAATTAATTGTCATAGAAAACATCTCAAGCTTAATAATGACGAATATTATTTTTTTTACACTACGTAAATCAACCGTCTTTAAAACCATTTTTTGGTAAATAAAGCAAAACTTTAACTATAAAATTAATAAACTAACTTTAAAAAAAACGGTGATGTATTGGGTATTATTTAATTTTTCTATGTATCCAAAACACATAAAAACGATGACATCTTCGATTTACTTCCATTACGCGCACGTTCGCTTCTTTGTAGTAGGAGACACTCAGGCGTGTTTTAACATGTTCCTTGGGCAAAACCGGCGGGTTGAGGGGCCGGGGGAAAGGGCCCGCCAAGCCGTCATCGCGTCATCACGTGATGACCACTCTGAACTCGCCCGCTTTAAGAAACTAAACGTGTAAAAACTTGCAACGTCTCCAATGTTGTACATAATTTCATGACGCTATTTGCTCTCTGATTCGACCGGATTTCGTCTATCCGTTAAGTTTTAGGGCGTCGACTTTACCATGAAACTCATGTGTAATTTTGATCATGAATATTCTATGTTTTCAGGGGTATAAAAGCAGTTTAATTTTAAATTTTGCGGAAAGTGAAAAAGTATAATTTTTTCAATGTAAATAATTACTTCTGAATATTATTTACGGTTATTATAATTACTACCATTTAAAACCTGCTCCGCAGATTTTTGCTGCTAGGTCCTGGGTTCGGCTTCGCCCAATTTGAGTGTTGGTGACCATTTTATAAATCCGATTGGAACTGTTTCCGAAAATAGCCCGTTCCTCGGATCCACTGTGATCCAGTGACAGCTAGACACCAGGACAAAGAAACCGGGACAGGCAAAGACGTCACATGTAATATAAAGCCGTGTGATACAGCTAAGTATTATCGTCAATCTTTCCATATCGGGAAGAGATTAACAAATTTACAAAATCGTATTACTTATTCCTAGGGAAGGCACGTTCTCATGCGACCTGCTAATGGGAGTGGCACCGTCCTTTGACGAATTCTTGAATTCGAAACCGAATAACAACGGTAGCTATGTTTGAAATTTCACGTACACAGATGTTTATGTGGCGTGGCGCGTACGGCGTGGCGTCAGAGATGCACTCAAAGCCGGGTTCTTAAATTTCAACCACGCAGACACTAACGTATTAATACTGTTAGAAATTAATTTGAATTTAATGACTGGAAGATATGGTGGAGAAACACGTGACGAAACAAATCGTCAGATGTGACGTTCACCCGGGAAATGATAGAGCAGTTATCCGAAAAGGAATTATATGCTTTCATTGGTATAATGCTTGCTTTCGGCAGAAATCATCACGAATTCTGTATTTAAACACTAAGGACGGGTTGTTTCAAAAAATTTGATGAATTCATCAAATATTTGAAGTTAATTTTGACGTTCTGTGGAGGTTCTATGCAAGTTCTGTTATTATATCATTATAGGCTAGTTGCTGCATGAAACTGAAATAATCACAGAACTTGAATAGAACTTACACAGAACGTGAAAATTAACTTAAAATATTTGATGAATTCATCAAATTTTTTGAAACAACCCATCCTTAGTAATACAGAATTTGTGACGATTTGTGAAGTTACTCTATATAACAATTGGAATTGATTTTGTGGCAGGTGTAACTATTTTTGGATTGAGATTTCGTTTTCGAGTACATCGAGCGTCAAGATTATATTTTTAAGGTTAAATTTTAAAATAGTAGGTTCCTACGTGGTAACTGTTGGATCAGACAGCCTAGTCCAGATCTAGTCACAAAACACGGCTAAAGCTATTTCAAGCAATGTTTCGATTCTGAATGGTGGTCTTATACTAGGGCAATACTGAGACTATCTTGCCCTCTGGAAAGTGCCGCAAATATAGTATACATTATTTTAAATGCATTATTTGCGAAATAACACAAATAAAATTTATTTACCCCCGATGGGATTCTTCTCGCCACGTTCGGATTGCGAGTCAAGAGCCTTACCCCTCGACCACGATATAAATACTTTATAACTAAAAATATATAAAAGTGAACAAAACTAGGAAATAAGAAATAAATTTATGTGAATAACATGACAACATTTCAATAAGATTTTTTTTTTAAATAATTGTTTGCCGCCGAAACATTTTACGCATATTAAAATTCTTATATAATCGTAAAAAAAAAAATTATTTATCATAAAAAATTTTTTAATTGTCATAATCAAATAATATTAAATATTAGCTTTGAATATCCCCGGATCTCTCCGCCGTGTGGGATTGACCGATATCGCACGGGCGCGCCCGTCCGTATATTGTTGATACAAATTGTAAAAAAGGGTGATTTGATAATTCTGCCGATGTATTCAAGTCTAGTAAATGACCGACCTTTTGGGTGATTCATCTTTTACTTAAATTACCGCGTCCGTGCGACCATTGTCATGATATGTCTAGTTGTCTAGGCCATTCATGTTCGGACGTGTCTACAGGCCTCATAATGATAATATAGTACCCTTTACACACAGAGTTCGGAGCGGGACGTGCCCCGCGCCACTTCAGGCCGCCGCGCAGAAAAGTCTTACAGTGAACAGCGCTGTAAATCGTTATCTTACTTTCGGCCTTTACTTTTCTGCGCGGCGGCCTGAAGTGGCGCGGGGCACGTCCCGCTCCGAACTTTATGTATAAAGGGCATCCACGTAAAAATATTTGGATGTTTGGTAAACTAATACCGTTTCAGTCGTAGCGATAATTGACATTTTCAATATCAAAATTTTAATATTAAGAAATAAAATTATTAATTTCTAATATACACATTGGAAAGATTATTTTATCTAGATTCTAGAACAATTTTTGTTTTTGCATAATGATTAAAAATAACAAATAAAGAGGTATATTTACAATATATGGGATAGTATCAAAATTTTAATATTTAGAAATAAAATTATTAATTTCTAATATACACATAGGAAAGATTATTTTATCTAGGTTCTAGAACAATTTTTGTTTTTGCAAAATAATAAAAAATAACCAATAAAGAGGTGTAATAACAATTTAAAATGTCACTACCGCGACTGAACCGGTACAGGGTTTGGAAATACGCAATCTGGCCTGCCATGCAGATGGTGGGCAGACGCGTCCCCCGCACAGACCTCCACAAACATCACCTCATGAACCCGGGCACCCCTGCTTAGTCACCAAACGTAACGAACCGCTTGAGGAGACCTATGGCAGAGGTGTTGGTTATCCAGTTAATGGTTCCCGGGGTGGCGGTACCCCGTACTCCCAAATTGGAATTACAAAATCATTAATAATTATTCAATAAGTCCTTATTCAAGCCATCTCTATCCCCCCCTCTCCCCCCCCCCGGAAGGAGATGGAGAGAGGACGGTGGGGAAGTACCTGGCTATTCGGACCTAGTCACCAAAAACGGCTAAAGTCATTTCAAGTTAGCTTGGGAGCTTGCGTACCGTCATCCCGGGAACCATTTATTGGATAACCAATACCTCTGCCATCGGTCACCCCAAGTGATTGCTGCTTTTGGTGCATTATAAGAGTTGCCCGAGTTCATGGCGTGAGGTGTGTCCAGGTCTTGGTGGTGAATGCTTTTCCTCATCAATTGCGTGACGGTGACGTAACCAAATAGTTTTTCTAGGATTACCCAAATTATTGAGTACTTGGTTTAAAAAACAACACGCGTAAAACTCTCGTTAGTATAAGTTCGTTCCCCCGGTCCGAACATACATTTTTTAAGTGAAAACTTCTTTAACACCGTTGTGATTTGGAACTCAATGAAACGAAAAATAACGAAAAAGAGACGAACACGTCCATTTAAAGGAGTAACCTTGCAAGAGAATGAGATAGTATAATCGGTCTCCTCTATGTGCGGTGCTTCGTAGCCTCTCCGTGTGTGGAAATTTGCTAGAAATTATTTTATGCTAAGAAAAGTAGTAATGCGATGTGAATTCTTTTAATGCATATCAATAACCAAATAGTTTTTCTAGAATTACCCAAATTATTGAGTACTTGGTTTAAAAAACAACACAGCGTAAAACTCTCGTTAGTATAAGTTCGTTCCCCCGGTCCGAACGCACATTTTTTAAGTGAAAACTTCTTTAGCACCGTTGTGATTTGAAACTCAATGAAACGAAAAATAGCGAAAAAGAGACAAACACATCCATTTAAAGGAGTTAGCTTGCGAGAGAATGATATAGTATAATCGGTCTCCTCTTTGTGCGGTGCTTTGTAGCATCCCCGTGTGGGGAGCTACGAAGCATTGTAAAAAGATCAAACGAGATATCATTTCTACAGCATTCAGCCCACTTAATCCCGCTTCAGGACTAAAGTTATTTCGTAAGAATCCAAAATAATCGTCCTGTTTGGTGCCATAGGGCTAGAGTTGTGACCGATTCCAAGTGTAAAACGTGCCCTGAAAAACGAAGAGTTTTAAAACTATACTTTTGGAAATTTTTTTGATTGATTCGTGTACAAACCGTGCTTTTAAGTAAGAATCCAAAATTTCAGTCTGTTTGGTGCCATAGGGCTAGAGTTGTGACCGATTCCAAGTGTAAAACGCGCCCTGAAAAACTATGAGTTTTCTAAAAACTATATTTTTGGAAGAGTTTTTGATTGATTCGTGTACAGACCGTGCTCTTAAGTAAGAATCCAAAATTTAAGTCTGTTTGGTGCCATAAGGCCAGAGTTGCAAGTCGATGGGTCGAGAGAGTCAGGCTTGAAAGGTTAAAATGCCTCTCTCAACCAAGCTCTCTTGATCCGGCCCGCCACGCAGCAGGTGGCCAGGTGGCCAGACGCATCCACCGCCAAGACCTGAACAAACCTCACCCCATGAACCCGGGCACCCCTGCTTAGACACCAAACGCAACGATCCGCTTGAGGTGACATATGGCAGGGGTGTTGGTTATCCAGTTAATGGTTCCCGGGGAGGCGGTACCCCGTATTCCCAGATTGATCCCCCCCCCGCCCTCCCTACTCCCCTGCAATTACTCGTCTACAATTTTACAATAAGTCCTTACTAAAGCCATTTATTTACCCCCCCCCCCCTACCCCCCCCCCCACCCCGCCACCCCCTACTCCACTACCCCCTTCCCCCCTGGGATGACCTATGGCAGAGGTGTTGGTTTTCCAGTCAATGGTTCCCGGGGTGGCGGTACCCTATTTTCACAAATTGGAATTCCTCATTTATAATTATTCAACTAGTCCTTACTTAAGCCATTTCTTCCCCCCCCCTCCCCTCCACCCCCCGTCCCCACCCTACCTCTACCCCCCCCCTCTGGGGTGACCCATGGCAGAGGTGTTGGTTATCCAGTAAGTGGTTCCCGAGGCGGCGGTGAAATTCACTCACTCAAATTGTTTCTCCCTGCATGTCCTTTCCCGTGCACCCCGTTCCCTTACACCTTTCCCAC
This sequence comes from Glyphotaelius pellucidus, assembly GCA_936435175.1. NCBI lineage: Eukaryota > Metazoa > Arthropoda > Insecta > Trichoptera > Limnephilidae > Glyphotaelius > Glyphotaelius pellucidus. Next base: position 25,254,756 of record OW386542.1, on the reverse strand, counting down.
CTTCCCCCTCCCTCGTCTCTTCCCTCTCCGTATAATTTTTTGCCGCACTTCGTACTACCGAAAATATTTATTGTCAAATTATAATAATATATAATTTAGAGTATGTCGCAGCCCTGCAATAATCTCACAACTCTTTGGTAGCCCTAGAACGCGCAATATATACTAGATCAACGAATTAACAGTAATGTTCCATATAGGTACATGTTTTTTATGACCAATCAGAATGCTTCCCTCTCTGATTGGTCATTTATATAAGATCAACATAGACAAAACGTGTAAAATGTATATGCCACCGAAAAATGGGCGTGGCTTACAGCAAAATCTCGATGACTTAAGTTGATCTATAAGGATCCACATATGTATGCCAGCTTCGGTAATAGATCAACTTATCCGTTTGGATCAACAAGAGCAAACGGATCAACTAAAAACTGGTCTACCGTCACGAAAGATCAACTTAGTACGAGAGGGTATAAATATATATATATATATATATATACAAATTGGATAAATAGGTTACGTTAGGTTAGGGTTATCGGCTAATTTAATTTTTTTTTTCAAAGCTTTTAATGACTTTTCAAGGAGGTGTTGAGTTGACTTTATTCTCGGTTGGCATGGAACCTTTCATAATATATATGTGTATAAAAATATGTTACACTGCATTTGGTGTAGGTATATTAATTTAAATAAGTAAATAAAAAATAAGCATTTATTCGTGTGTCCGATATCATCCGTAACGGTCATGTCCGATATTAACCGAACGACGTGGAGTTAAAAAAATAACCGCCTACCTGGTACGGAACACAAATTTTAAGACATAAGATCGTCATTTGGTTGCCACTGAAATGTAGTGTACCGTCTTATTTATATAAATGTAATTAAATTAATAATTGCTGCAAAAAGATCTCAACAAGTGCGCAACACTAGAATGTGTTCTTCTTTAATGTATCAACCAGTATATACCAGAACATCCTTTGGACAAAGAAGTTTTTCATATAAAGCTCCATTGCTTTTTAACATGCTTAGTGAAAAAATCAAAACTATTGGTACGTTAAATATATTCAAAAAACGGTCAAAATATGTATACTAACTGAGAGTGATGGTTTTGGATTACCCATGTTGTCGTTTTTGTCATAAATCAGCATGGAATTAAGCTATAATCGATACAATCCATATTTGATTACTGTGTGTACATTACTACTTATTGTTATTTCTTACTGCTGTATACTTTTGAATTTACTCATTGTTATTATCAAATTAACTTTTGTATAATTATTTACTCACTATAATACATAATTGTTTATTATTATTTACTCATAATTATTATGTATTTACTTAATTTATGTTTATTTTTTATTTACTTTCTTACGATTACTAAATAGTTTATTATTGTTTATTCATAATTATATTTTATATTATGTATTTAATTTACTTACATTTATTTACCTACTATATTATATTTATTCTTATTATATTATATTTATTACTTACTATATTATATTTATTACATAATCTATATACATTTATTACATACTTGTTTATTATTATTTACTTTTTATTATTTATCTATTATTATTTACCTACCTTTATTTTTATTTATTTTTTGTTAATACTCGTAAATCTACTGTTACCGACGGTATGGTCACCCTATGAATGCATTTGTTAAGCCACTGCAGGTACCTTGAACATGTTTAGTTTACAGTAGAATATTATTGTGGCCAACTAAGAGCAATATGAGCATACCGCCCAGCTGTAATTAATATTTGAGTAAACTATATTTAGTGTTTCTTGTGAATTTATATGTATGTTTTTTATTTTTATTCGATTATTGTTTTTTATTTTTATTTTTATTGTAAAACTGCACATCTCGATACAGGAATGCCCTAGTGAGATGTGCAGTTTATGTTTTTATGTACATCTATATAATTTAATAAATAAATAAATAAATAAATAAATAACGTACCTTTTATTCGTCTTCGAATAAAGCTGAGGACACAGTATCCGGGGGTCAAAGTTCATTTTTTGGGCACAACACGACACAACCGGCTTTGGAAAGAGCCATGCAAATACTGGGCATCCAGAATTAGCGCGGCAATAATATGAACTAAATTGCATCGCCCTACCCAAACGCCAGTAACAGAAATAACACTTGTCCGATACCATACGTTGTCCGATAATGTACGTACTCCCCTCATTGCAATTATTTCGAACCAGCAGTCATTTTGGTAATGAACTTCGTAGCTTCAGAATATTCGTTTTACCAAAGAAAAAAAAAGTCACAATAATAATAATAATAAAAAAAAAGTCACAATAATAAAAAAAAAAGTCACAATTCGACAAAAATCTTCTTACCCTAAACACCTCGAAAACCAAATTTTTAACATTCAGTAAAACCAAAACTGGGCAACCTAAATCCGTCCCGCTTTTACATCTGTACCCATGCACTACATTACAAACCACAAACTGCGACTGCGAAAAAATTGAGCATTCGGATAGTATTAAGTATCTTGGTTTAACAGTGGATTGCAAACTAAAATGGGAACTTCACATAAATTCACTTGTAATGAGAATCCGGAAACAAATATATATTTTCAAAACGATTAGAAACATTATGTCACCTAAACTATTAAAAGATGTATACTTTTCCCTTTGTCAAAGCATTTTAATTTATGGTATATCGGCATGGGGTGGAGCTGCAGACACATACATTAAGCTGCTTAACACAGCTCATAAATCACTTATTAGAACTATGTACAAAAAACCATATCTTCATCCCACTGAAAACCTTTTAATTCAAAACAAAATACTTGATATCAGGAAGCTATTCATAAAAAAAATTATCCATATAAATTGCATAAAATCATCACCTTCCCACATATCTCACTCCCAGATCACTAGAGCTAAATCTAACAAACATTTACAAGTGCCAAAAATAAAATCCACTCTTGCTAAAAAACATGAATCTTACCTCGCACCTTCCATATTCAACATTTTCTTAAAAGAAACACAACACACAACTCAAACCAATAGAAATCGTACATATAAAAACTTTAATACGTGGTTATTAAACAAAAAAAGGGATTGCATTAACAAGCTACTTGCAAACTGAACGTGTTAATTTTTTATACGTTGTATATTATTATTTAATCATATATTAAAATTAAAAAAAAAAAAAAGAACTTTCATACTGAAAATGTTCAATTACACTATATATGTTTGTTATTTTTTTTATATTTAGATTATTATATGTAGGTTATCTTTTGTATTTTTATTTATGTTTTTCTTTTGTACTTTGTATTATTATTATTTAAGTTTTTCTTTTGTACTTTGTATTTTTATTTATCATCTTATGTATTTTTTTGCTTTAATCTTCATTCTGATATATGTAATTATAGATACTGCTACCCGGCTCAGAACAGATATTGTCTAGTGAGTCGGGTAGCGCACATATATGTAAATGTAAATAACTCTTTATATTAATAAACGCCCGGGTTACCGGCACCTTTAAAAAAAATAAAATATTATTTGTTGAGCCAACAATTTATATTGTAAAAACGAAACGAAAATACATATTGATGTTGATACTCGTGCAAAATAGGTTGTGATAACAAAAATAATAATGTTTACCTATCATTTAATAATTAATATTGTTTTTACTTCAGCCCTCTATTCGTCTTTGAAACTTCCAACGCAAACCCCATTACGAAATGACGCACGAGTAAATATTTATGTTCTATTTCAAAGCGGCGGGCGGTAGAGTATCGTATGCATGTTATTTTTATTGTTTCCCCGTCAATTAGCCAACCCCCAATCACGGCCGCTGTGATACTGTGTGCTGGGAACCGAACAGTGTGCAGTGTGTACTGTGCAGTGTTTGGTCTGTACACTGTTCGCTTTACAGGTATCGACAGGCAATAATAGGTATGGTGTGTGCTCGGAGTTGGTTCGGCGGCAAGTGCAGTTTTATTGCCACGCGAAAGTAGATCAAGGTCGCCATCCCCGGGTCCGGGCGCAGACGCGATGCACCGACCGGGGGAGGAAATACACGTTTGGACGGCCGTCAAAATTAAGTAATACTATTCTAATATATTTTTTTAAAGTTACATGATAATATGTCGTATTCTTTTTAAAGGATTTCCCGAAACTATATTAATAATTTATCATTATATAACTGTTTAAAAAACATGTGAACACCTCAGCACAGATTCTCCTGGTTGTATATATTATAAATAATTTACGGAACCTACAGATTAATATACTTACCAATATATCTTCAATTTGTATTCTTTTTTGTTTGCACTGTCTTGTAATATTTTTTAACGTAAAAATACTACTATATCAAAAACACGCGATTTCGGCGTAGGCTCTCCTAGTTCTCCCTGTTAACAAAACTATAGTATTTAAATCATTCTTACTTCCATATAACATTATATTGAATCTACAAAGAAATATTTATAATGTAATTGCAAGAATTTATACGTAAAATAAGAAAAGCGATGAAAAAAAAATTAAACTAACCTAGCCTTACGCCATCTATTATTTTATCATGTTCTGTTTCATCCGGTTAGGGGCCATCCATAAATTACGTCACACGAATTTCATGATTTTTTGACCCCCCCCCTCCTCCCTGTCACACACCGTTTCGTTTGTGAGACCCCTCCCCCTAGTGTGACGTCACATATTTTGCAATTTTACATCTAAAAAATTTTTGCGTTTTAATAATTTAGATTTTTACATGTGACGTCACAGAGCTGATGACCCCCCCCCATACCCCTTGTCACACAATGTCACACTTCTCTACTCCCCCCCCCCCTCCTTAAGGTGTGACGTAATTTGTGGATGGCCTCTTACCAGAACATTGTTTAACATCCGGCTAACAGAACTTGTTTTTACCATAATAGGTACCAATCTATATTAATTTGTATATGTTGTTAGTAAGGAAAGAACACATAGATTATTGAATATTGAAGTAGTAGATTCGGAAAGCAAAAACTTTTAAACGGAGAACTCTGGCGTCATGAAAAATGCACAGTTTTTTTCTCTTAATGACATTTATAACATTTTATTTAGACGCCTGTTGGGTTTTTACAAAAATAGTTTATAATAATATTTTACATAATTAGTTTATAAAAATAGTTAATTAATAAGGATTATAAGTACATAGTGAGTACTAAATCGACATATAAAATCACTTATTATTATGCGTATACTTATTATATGCATATATAATAATCATAAGTGTGTAGTACAAACCTGTTATTCAAAATAATAATAATGTAATAAAATAAATAATAAAAAAAAATAATAATGTGTCTGTTAGATATAGACTACAAGAGTAATTTTATTTTATTATTTTTTTTTTGTTAAGAAGAAAAATAACGGACATAATCATTAAATAGGATTGAAATTAATAAACATCCTCTGTAAAATATAAAATAAAATAAAAACTAAAATATAATGTAAAAATTGAAATACAAATTGAGAATTTTTGAAATATTTATATAATGTACTAGCTGGGTTACCCGGCTTCGCTCAGGACTACATTCGAGAGTGTTCTACAATTTATTTTATTTATTTATAGCGGACCCGACAGACGTTGTCCTGTACACAACTGTCGGGACAAACCAAAATTAAAATAGAATAATATTGAATATTCGATACTGCGATGGTAGCGCAATCTGCCGAACCCAATGTAAAACATTCCAAAATCAACAAATCCTTAGAAATAAAAAATTAATTAAAAGAAAATTTTCCCGTGGACCAAATTGTGAATCGAAACCATTTTCAAATCCCCTTGAACCCACACAAAAATTTTCATCAAAATCGGTCCAGCCGTTTAGGAGGAGTTCAGTGACATACACACGGACAGAAGAAATATATATATTAAGATTGTGTAGTCACTATGGGGTGATAAATTCGAGCATTTCAACAAAGTTTTTATGTAGATTTTATTTTCATTGAAACGGAATCAATAAATATGTCTACAACATTTCCAAATGTATTACCAAAATTATGTGGTTGGTTTATGGGTGGGTGAACCTGTTAATTTGTTTAGAAATTAGAGACAGAAAAGATAGCATTTGTTTCGTATTTCTGGTGGGTACGTATAATATTATTTTGGCGAGAATTTCGGAGCTGTCAATATCATAATTAATAATTTAATTTAATTGAATAAGATCAGAGATAATCCGCCTATCTGACAGTGTAATAAAAATGGCTGATGCTTCAGCAGGTCACAATGAATATTTTAGATTGGAATATTAAGTTTGAAATTAATAAATCTGAGAAATTTGTGCTGTACCTTGGAAAATGTCTGGAATGAACTATTTAATGACGAACATGTTGGCGATTTATACTCTACTCGACTTCTTACTAAATAAGTGCACAGATAATATAAATCTTGGAAGTATCTATTTAATTGTGAAAATATAAGACTAGTACTTAGTTGTGTTGTTTGTTAGTAGGATTGATAAAGGGTGGGGAAATTCGGGTAAAGCTGGATGGAAAAGACTAGCAAATTATATTATGAAAATATTGTTGACCAATCATACACCATTCATAAAGAAAAGTGCATAGAAGCCTTCATAAACTGGGAAATTAACTAAATAATAGTTTTCTACCCAAAATTATATTATTGACTGAAATTAATAACAAGGCAAAAGTAAAGGCTAAGGTAAAACAAACAATATTTGATGATATTTAATGAATGCGTTATGATATATATATATTAAAATGTATGTGTGTATACTTGTATATCCAGGTGAACGCGAAAGTTTAAGTAAAGCTTTCAGTCGGAGTGACGCCCCGCGCAAGTGACGCCGGCGGGAGCCACCCGGGTGTGCACTATTTAGTGTTTGATATTTTGCATCTCCGGAAATAGCCTTGTAGGCGCGCTTTTCCGCGCTCGAGTCACAGTCAACCCGGCGAGTCCTGTACCGCCACCGCGCGTCCGAGCACCGCGACACCCGACCGCTCGCCCGCCGCCCGCTCAGCTGTCAAAAGCGCTCATGACATAAACAAAACCGTGCTCCCAAGTGTGATACTGTGACTGGATGATGCAGGAACCGGCTGAACAAACCGCAACGAACCCCCCGTTCAGGTAACGAATTTTCTTTCACTTTTCCTCCGAATTTTGTTTACGTTACGCAAAATAACCTCAAAATTTTTGTGGTAGGTAAGTGCCGCTTCTATTGACTTTTGGCACTGCGGCGATTTTAAATTCACCTTTATGATCAGTGTTCAGTTTTTCTGAGAATTATAATAATGAAATGTGACGTTTCATACGTAAAAGGCTGATTTGTATATGTTATAAAAATCAATATACCCGCGGAAACCGGTGTAAGTAGGTTAGCAGTAAGCAGAATGAGAACTACCTGTCAACGGGAAGTAAACATTCATTATGACATCCCCAAAACATTGAACCGCGGCGCTGCGGAGGTGAACGACTGATTTTATTTTAATGTTAAATGGATCTGCAATTTGTTTCATTTGCGATTTATTCTGTTATTTACATACATTTTTTAGACAGCGGTATCAATCATTTTTATTAACAACTTTCTTTTGTAAATATTATTTTCATGATTTATTAATTTTTGTCACCGTGGTCAACTATGGCAGAAAACACATTAACTTAAATACAGAGGTAAGTTAGAATTTTCTAATTTCCATACAAAATTTTATGTCATTTATCTCAATTATGCATATACTTTATACGTTAAACTTTTAGCGCGATGTAAATGTGTATTTATTTTTGTACACTTATGTTGTCTACGGGCCTTAGACGTATCTCTGGGACATATCGTTCTACGTATTTATATCCAATGGGTTCCTCTGTTCTTACCGATGATGAAAATTAAGCCTCCATATGTTATTTTGTGACCTCTCTTATGTGAATAAGTAGATACTTGTACAATAACCACATTAAACTCGCAAGTGTTGGCTCGGTACGTATTTATGGTTTTTGTGACCTCTCTTATGTGAATAAGTAGATACTTGTACAATAACCACATTAAACTCGCAAGTGTTGGCTCGGTACGTATTTATGGTTTTTGTGACCTCTCTTATGTGAATAAGTAGATACTTGTACAATAACCACATTAAACTCGCAAGTGTTGGCTCTTATGTGAATAAGTAGATACTTGTACAATAACCACATTAAACTCGCAAGTGTTGGCTCTTATGTGAATAAGTAGATACTTGTACAAAAACCACATTAAACTCGCAAGTGTTGGCTCGGTACGTATTTATGGTTTTTGTGACCTCTCTTATGTGAATAAGTAGATACTTGTACAATAACCACATTAAACTCGCAAGTGTTGGCTCGGTACGTATTTATGGTTTTTGTGACCTCTCTTATGTGAATAAGTAGATACTTGTACAATAACCACATTAAACTCGCAAGTGTTGGCTCGGTACGTATTTATGGTTTTTGTGACCTCTCTTATGTGAATAAGTAGATACTTGTACAATAACCACATTAAACTCGCAAGTGTTGGCTCTTATGTGAATAAGTAGATACTTGTACAATAACCACATTAAACTCGCAAGTGTTGGCTCGGTACGTATTTATGGTTTTTGAGAAGGCTTTTAGGAAAATAATATTTTTTTGTTACTAACTAACCAACACGCGGTTTCCGCTCAGGGGTAGGCAGAGAAGACGAAAGACATAAAATTCTATCTTTGCATAGACTCCTTCACATCCATACATATATTACACTCTTATTTTTTTCTGACTCTTGAAGCGAACCAACACCCTACTAAAGTATTTGATTCACTTGATTTTGGCATGTCTTTCTAGGGCCTCCTCGACACCTTCTACCGTTTCGCGTCATACATTATCCTTACACCACTTTCTTCGTTCTTTCGCTCTACGTTTCCAAACCGTCTAAGCATCTTTGTATCTCGGTTCTTACATCAAATTCTGGATTACACTATAGCCCCAACATACTTTCAGCTGTATTTCTGGGTCAAATGAAAACAAAACCTTGCTTTGACGACTCAAATGCAAATATTTTTTTTTTCTCTGATATAAAATACAAGATAATGAACTCCTGCAATTTCTATTCTAAGTCGAAGATAACGATGTCGAAGGCAACTTCGTTATTCCAATAAGTGACTCTCAATCAAAATTATGAACATCGCTTCCATGAAAATCTCAGTACCCAGCATAAAATTGAATCTAAATAAAGACATTATATTTCTTATTTGCAAACAAGGTACAATAAGTTGCCTGGTTACACCAATGCACTTTACCCCTCGTTTTGTAAAAAAATTGGATTGGAAGCAACAAAAAAAACACGTGTAAAGTTCACTTGCAGTAGAAGTGAAATCTTCAAAAAACTAAACTTTGAGAGAATGAGACGAATGCTGAGTATCAGGAGTAGGATAATTGTAGGGTTTATTTATTATTAGCTGGTTCCCGGCATGTGTTTCAATGCCATATTCAAAGAAATAAATTGTTTCTCCCTGCTTGTTCTTTCCCGTGACCGTCTCCGTTCCCCTCCCGCATCTCCTTCCACCTTCCCTCACGCCTCTCCCGTTCCCCCGTCCTAATCCCCTCCCGTGATCCATATATTCAGTCCCAGTACATTCAGTTTTCAAACAGCTCGCGTGCCACCTTTACAATGTTTTTATTCATATTTTATTAATATTTCATAAATTACAAATATTATTTTTTGTACATTATAAGAACAATCTATTAAATTTGGTACATAACCAAATTTGGTACATAGGTACCTATTTAAAATATCTATAATTCTTGAATCGATTCAAAGTATTAGGCGAGTGCTTCAAACAAATTCATTCATTTAAAGAGTTTCGAAAACTGAATTTTGATTTAACAATCATTGTTTTGCAAAATGTCATTCTAAAATTTTTGACAGTTTCGCAAGAATTTTTGTAGTGATTAAAAAATTTTTCAGATAAATTGTCGTGAGGTTATAATAATCCAGTAAGCTTTGCGGGGGTTTAAAGAAGGTATTTTGAAAGTTTCAAAAATTTCCTATGCTTAATAAAGCAATACATAGACATCTCATATATCCCCAAGAACATTTTGATTTTTATATTAATTTATTATAATAATATCTATATTATTATGCCAAGTTTCAAATTTATTTTACATTTTATTCTACGAAGCACCGCACAAAGAGGACACCGATTAGTCTATCTCATTTTCTCGCAGGCTAAATCCTACAGATAGATGAACGTGTTTGTCTCTTTTTAGTGTCGCTCGTTTCCGTTTCATCGAGTTTCAAATCACAACTGCGTTCATCGGCCGCTTTGATAGTGATGTCACTTTTATTGATTCAGATACGAAACGGAAATTACGCGAGGTCTGCGCTCATTGGTCGCTTTGATTATGACCTCACTTTGATTTGGTATTGGTTGAGATTGTTTTGTTAAAGTTTCGCTTCCGATTTTTTTTATTAGAAGTCGTTCTCTTCACCCCATACTAGAGGTGAAAGGGAAAACTGTGGCTCTATTTTCGTGTTTATTATTTTTAGAAAGCAATGCACACTATTAAAAAAAAAACATATTGCTTATGAATTGTATTTTTTTGGTAAATACGTAAAAAAACTTATTTTAAGATTTATAAATGAAACAAACGTAGACAAATTCACAAAAAAACAATAATACGGGGATCATAATATTCACAATATTTTCACCTCCCAATTGTTTCTCATACGTTCGTGGTATGATCTGCTCCATCCCTTAAGAATCTTTTTTTTTTTTTCAAATGACGCTCCATGTATTTTTCTAAAAGCAATACCGCCGGAAAACTATTTTTTGTACTTACGTAAGATATAAATGAAGAATATAATTAGAGCACAATATCCTTTTCACGGTCTGATGTACACGGTCTTTTGTAAAACCGATTATTCACAAAATTAAAAAAAAAAACTTATGCCTTCCCGAAATTTCGAAATTTAATTTAAGTATAGGGTTTTCCAATAAGAGGTGTTATTTTGATATTGAAAGAAAAGTGCCATTTTTTAATATAAATGATCGGATGTTTATTTTATTATAAAGAGGAAGGTATGCCGTCAATAGTGAAAAATAACATCAGGCAAATGACTACCACGACCACGCTTACATGACCATATCCTTTTCATGAAATTTTCCATAACCAAATCGCAAAGTGGCTGCCCTATGTCCTCGACAGCCTCATGAATTCCATCTTTGAGGTCTTGAATCGACGTTGGGCTGTTGACGTAGACCTTTTCTTTCACGTGGCCCCAAAGGAAGAAGTCGCAAGGTGTTAAATCACAAGATCTCGGTGACCAACTGTGATCACCTCTTCGAGAGATAACACGGTCCGGAAACTTTTCCCGTAAAAGATCAATGGTTTCGTTGCTTGTGTAGCGCGTAGCGCCGTCTTGTTGAAAGTAAACGTTGTCCAGATCAATACCATTCAATTCCGGCCATAAAAAATCATTAATCATCTCTCGGTAATAAATTAATCATCATCATAACACCTCTTATTGGAAAACCCATTATTTTGCGTCCGCACACAACACAACCGACTATTGAGTAATACTTTCAAGATACGTATGGAAAGAAGTAGGGGTGAATCACTTCGGTTGACGAAGCCAAAGCGTTCGCAAGAAATGTAAGCTTGGTGGTCCGCTTCTCCCCTGCTAGTTGTCTTCACCCCAGCTGACGAAACCTACCCACTAAAGGAAAACGGAATTAAAATCACTTGTAAAGATTTTCTTCCCCGACTACGCAGTCGGGAGCAATCGTAAATTGGTAGCTAGTGTAAATTGGCAGATGTACAAATTATATTTAAAAAATATATTTCTTTAGTTGTTAGTTCCTCTTTTAATCGCTTGCAGAGCCAAGTGGAGAGGCTGAAAGCTATTTTTTTTTACTTTTTAACAAGTATCTCATTAAGGGTTAATTAAAACTATTCATAATCTGCTTTTTCTTAGGTGGAGCTAATTTAATTATTTTAGGAAATAAACACTTTTTATAAGTCGTTATATAATTCAGTTGAACAAGGTTCTAAATGATATATTTTTTAAAAATGACCTTGATTGCAAAACCATTTCTTTTCCTCAGTTCTATAACCAAAATAATTTTCAGAACCATATGTGTTACATTTCCGTAGATACTTGTAGAAGAAATACTTGAAGAAATTATAAAATCAAGCTCCATTTATTTTACACTTATTATTACTCACTCTCAATTTTATTTGTATATATATTGTTACGAGGCACTTTGCAGTTCGTCACTTTGGTTGGATAGGGTTAAAATAATTATCACTATTTTATGCAATGACTAAATAAAAAAACCTGAGGGTGCATATAAATAGGTACGTTTGTGTATAGATCTATTTGTACGAAATAAGATAAAGCCAATTAAATAAGTTTGTAAGGGCCCTTGAGGAGATTTTTCACAAAAACGGCGTCATTATCAAAGGGTATTTCACCATCCTCTCGATAAGTTGTCAAAGGCACTATGCATAAAGGATTACGTATATTTTAGTTTTCACTGTTGCTCGATAACACTGTACTGCAAAATAATGTCCGAGATTAATTTCGGTAGTCGAACCTATGAAAGGTGGTTTCCGAACTATTGCGAGCATAGTTATTAAATCGATAGTTATTGACAGCAGCTTTTCGGGAGGATGGTGAAATACACTGTTATTTTTATAGACTGCAAGTAAGACTTCTATTATTAGGGAATAAATTAGGAAACTGGAAGTGGAAAGCTCGATTTGGAACTGTCAGAGCTCGGATAGATTCTTCAAATATTTAACGACCGCTTCGGGCAGAGCAAAGTTTTGACCGCATTTGGAACAGTATTGTCTACTTGTCGGCATTCTTGGATAAACTCCTTTGTCGTAGGTTTAAACCATGTTTTTGTTATATTGCCACATATTATTAGATTACGTTAGTCCTTTGTGGCGATTTTACAGGAGAAAAAAAAACGTTTTTTATTTTTCAACTAACATGAATTTTGTGGGAAATATAACTAAGTTTTCTTATAAAATACTAGCGAGTTCCCGGCATGCGTTGCAATGCCCCTTAAATAAAGATATTGTTCCTCCCTGCGTGTCCTTTCTAATTCGTCCCGTTCCCCTTCCGCCACCTATTCCCCTCCCGCGTTCCCCTTCCACCTTCACTCCCTTTCTCCGCTTCCACCCTCCCGCGAGAAAAAAATAAATATAGAAATCAAATTACAATAGATACATTTTATACTACTTTTGTAACTTTTAAGAAAGCTAAGCTTCAATCGAAGATCTATTTATGGATCGACTAATTATGTTATCTGTGAATCTTTCGAATATTTCTATTTTTGAAAGTGACAATTCACGGTGGAACTCCATTATAAAATATTATAATAAAACAAATGTATGTGGAAAAAGTTTTGTATTTGTTTTATTATAATATGTCAAATAATGGTCTGACGGATTTAACTAATTTAGGTAATGATATTTTTTTAAATTTTTTTACACCGAAGACTTTGAGGTAAATTATTCTCCTTTGAGGATGCTGTGTCTTTTTGAGGGGAGGAAAGAGTGAACTAGGGCATTGGGTTTTGAAGGAAAGGAAGGAGAGGAGGTTTTAGAAAGGAAAAGGATCGAGAAGGGTAGGATTCTGGCGGTCAGTGTGTCCAGGAGTCACGTATGAATCCATCTCTCCCACTGCGGTGCAAAGCGTTGGGTCAAGGGGTTCGATTGGAGTTCAAAGGGTGTCCAACCGAGGGTTGCCTTTCCCGATTACCATTTGAGTTGAACCTTTTTTTTTTTTCAAGTTTTCTTTATTCATTAGAATGTTTGTTACATGAATTTTATGATTTTTCGACCACCATGCTAGGCACATACCCGTGTTGTGGTGGTCGATTTTCTATACAGTATTTCAACATATTTGCAATATAAAAAATGTGCGAGAATATAAACAAAATATAAAATAATATAATTATAGAATACAAAAGATTATACAATAATGTAAATGGTATGAAAGAGTTAAGATAATATAGTAGAATATAAAATAATGTGGTAATAAAAGTGTACAATATAGGAAGAACACTAAACGTGTAAAATAAAGAAAGAATAGGTATATATGAAAGAAAATAAAAAGTATGTTATTATAAAATATATAAGATAAAGTAAGTGCTATATAGTAAGCACATAATAAAAGGTTTTTAATTACAGTGGAAATCTATATGTGCGAACTACAGCAGAGGTGTTGGTAATCCATGAATGGTTTTGTAGATGCTGTGTAGAGGGTATGTTTTGTGAAAAGGAAGGAATGAACCTGGGCCTTGAAGATTCCAAAGTTATGTGATGAAGGAAAGTTGACAGTTGAAAATCATACCAAAACAGAGTAATTTAGTCCAAAAATGAGTAAAAACTCTACTTCGCATAATGCGAACTATGCGTATATATATTTTTTCACTTTATTATCACATTTTGAATACTGTTTTGGAATTTTGAAAAAGAAATTAATCAAGGGTCAAAAATAAAGAATATGATGAACCCATTTATTTGTTTACTCTTGTTTACTTTGTTTTACTCTTTCTATATTTAGCGATACCTTATTGCAAATAATTTGTCGAGTTTTCGTTAGCCGCATGAGTTTGTTGCAGGCCCTATAGTTGTCGTTAACTGTTAGGGTAAATTATTGAGCTCTGTTGTGATCAGTTCTAGGAGCAGAATAAACTTTACAGACGGCAATAAGCAACTATATCTAGTCACCGATAAAATACAGCCTCTATCGACGATGGAGAACTAGGTCAACATTTTAGTTCATAGATATTTAACTGCTAGTTTTTTGGACAGTAGACTTTGCGTAAAGTTGATTATTCCTACTTTGACAGCTCGTCACAGTCTGCGCTCTGGCGGAATGAAAGATACTATCAAACACGACTACCATCTTGACAGGTTTGATCGGATACGGAATACGCAAATAAATTTACAGACCAAATGTAAAGTGGTCGATTTCCGTTCGTAGAACTTTGGAAATTGCCGAATTGATCGAACATTGCCAAATTACAACACCAACTGCCGTTCTTTTATTCATCCTGTTTCTGCCGCTATCTGTCGATCCTGTCGATCCTTCAACTATCTGGACTATCTCAACTATCACTCAACTATCCCTCAACGATCTCTCAAATATGGATGATTACAAATAAATGGAAAAGAAAAGCAGAGAAAAAGAAACAATACAGAACAGAATATGGCAGGAAAATTACATAGTTTCACCCTTAAACGTACTTAAAAAAAAATCTTTTAAAGCATTACTCTGAATGTTTTATTTTGCTCGATTCCCTTACACACATCTGGAAGCAAAATATATAGTGCGTAGGCAATATAGTTCAGAGATTTTATCCCATATTTTGTAGTGTGTGTTTGAGGAACGTGGATTTTATTGCTTTTTCGAGTATTGTGAGTGTTGATGTCTTGATTGTAAAGTTGCTTGATGTTAGTGTGAGTTGATTGTTGAGTAATTAGTAGGATGGTGCTTGTGATTTCATGTTTAGGAAGGATTGTGATTGGAAGAACACCGAAAACACTGAATAGATGTCTCTGACGGAAGTTCATTTCCGAGAGATCGGTTTTGAACCACCTGCAGATCAGCTATCGAATTCTTTGAGGCAAAACCTCAGATACAGCAGCGATAGGAAAGGTGTGAATGTACCATGGCTTAATACACTAGATACTATTTCTATTTCTAATTGATCGTTTACAGAGTCAACTGAAGTGATTGACATTATATTAAAGGAAGAACGGTGTGTTTATTGATTTAGCTCTTAGGCAAGCGCAATTGACACAGCAGAATGATCGTTTCGTTGTGCGATTGACAATCGTTCGTTTAATCGTTCTGTCCATCGAGTTCTTTGGGTTTCAATTTCATCGCGATTTTATTTAGCCTTACAATCGGAGATTTATGTTTTACTTATAATATTGCAGTGATTCGCAATTGTCCACAGTTATCGAAAGCAACTTCACAAAAATATTGATGATTGACAACCGCGTGAGTATCTTGACAACTGAATCTCTATGGCCCGGCACATCAGTTGATTTTAAGCTCGGCTTGGTCGGAATGTTGGGCTTAGCTATGTTGGAACATAATCCGTACATACGTCGCAAGCCTAGATATTTTCAGTATTACATGGATTGTTTATGATTTTAATAGAGGAACGCACTCGTATTTCTTTTTCTTTGCAAAACCAAAACTACTACTGTCTACGTGAGTGCTACATCTATGCTTTCCACTGATATCGGGAGATCGCGATCTTTGAAAATATTAAAGTTGGCCGTTTATTTCATGAACTTAAAATAATTTTAGGTGGGTTATTTTTTAGGAGTTGATGTTTGATAAAGTTCCCAACTTCAATTAGTGGAGATACTAAATAAAAAAATAAAAATAAACGAAGGACAATTCCCGGGCTACAAATAACCCAATAATATTCAAAAGTATTCTACTACCACTGCAGTAACCTGAAAATGTTGCTTGTGTCGTGATGGAGAACTTAGCCAGCCGAGAAATCGAACACCCAATGGGACCCAAACGCGATGCCAACTCAGCCACTAAACAGCTAATTTTAAATAGTATTTGTTTGCTGGAGACGTGCACTATTTATGAAATAAACTGCTGAAAACAAATTGGGGACACTTTTGTACAACAAACTTTTGGAAAACAAACTGTATAATTTTTACTTTCCACTAGCTGGTACCCGGCATACGTTGCAATGCCATATTCAAAGAAATAAATTGTTTCTCCCTGCATGTCCTTTCCCGTGCGTCCCGTTTTCCTCTTCCCTCTCCCACTCCCTTATCACGCCTACCCCTCTCCCCCGTTCCATATAATCAGTCCCAGTACATTCTGTTTTCAAACAGCTCGCGTGCCACCTATTATCATTTTTTTGTTCAAATTTTCATTTTTTGTAAAGGTATTATAAATATTAATTTTTGAATACTAAAAGAACAATCAATCGAATTCGGCACCTAACACAGATACCTATTTAACATATCTATAATTTTTTATTCGATTCAAAGTATTAGGCGAGTACTTCAAATAAATTCATCAATTTAAAGAGTTTCTAAAATTGAATTTTGATTTAACAATAATTGTTTCGCAAAATGTCATTCTTAAATTTTGACATTTTTAACAATTCCGCAAGACTTTTTGTGATGATCGAAAAACTTTTCAGGTGTATTATTACGTGGTTATAATAGTCTAAAAACCTTCGCAGGGCTTGAAGAAGTTATTTTGAAAGTTTCAAACTTTTCTTATGCTTAATATAGCAATAAATGGACAATTTGTAACTCATATACGTACCTATATATCCTAGCAAGCATATTTTGATTTTTATATGCATTAGATTAGATTATGTAAAAGCCCCTTATAATAAATACATAAATTTGATGTCTCCAACGATTGGGAGGGAGGAATTTTATTTACATAGAACATTAACAGTTTACATAGAACATGAACCGATAACAGTTCCTTGTGGCATGCCCAATGATATGATTTTGGTTACACTTAGATTATTATTATTTTTTTTTTAATTTTGAAATCTCTTCTATAGATAACTTTTAACTATTCCGTCTATTCCAATTTTCCTCAATTTGTTGGTAAGTTTGGAATGACTTATGCTTTCGAATGCCTTGCAGAAATCGCTGAAGAAAGAAAACACTTTTCTCCATTATCTAACTCTTGCATTATTGTTAATGTTAACTAAGCAAATTGATCCTGGGTTTGGAGATTGTCTCTTAATTAATAGTAGGGACCCATTATCGTTTTCTCTTGTGTGTAGTTGTCGAGTTCTTGCTTAGATTTTTTTTTTCATAAATTTGCTATTTCGATGTGAGTGCTATAGGATGGTAGTTATAAATATTTTCTTGGTCAACAGAATTAAGTCACTTGATTGTCTTAAAATTTTTACAGCATTTAAAAATATTTGTCAGCTACTGAAGCAAAAGTGTGGGAACTTTCCTAAAAAATAGTTTTTTTCTAGTAGTATAGTTTCTTTATTTCCTAGGATTATATTGAGAGCCTGATTCATTTCGAAATTTTACTGTTTTGCAAGACATGCTTTAAGTCAAAACCTCCAAGTAAAATCCTACAGGTTCCCTAACTCACCCACCTCAAAAATCGCATAAAAATATAAAGTGGTTCTCTCAGGAACTCTTTGAGCTACTGTTAGGCTGCGAACCAGTTTCCACAAAGTTTAAACTAACAAGAAGCAAAAATTCTTCGTGCCAATTACATTTGCAAAGTGTGTTGGGGTTATTCCAGGAGAGGTAATACTTAAGTAACTAAATTAATTAAAGGTAGGCCACTCGTCGGTTCAGATACTCGACTCGCACTCTGGAAGATCGACAATTTTCCCGCACTTGACTTTTCTGACTATTTTTATTCGTGGAACATTTTTTAACGTCAACTAGAACCAAATATAAAATAACTTACCTCAAGCACTGAGGCATGATATCTTTATACTTTGGTTATAAATTATTTGTACTTACATTATACGGTTATAAATTATTTATACTTACATTATACGGTTATAAATTATTTATAATTACATTATACGGTTATAAATTACAGTTATGCTTAAAATATTATGCTTATTATATTATAATATTATAATAACAAATCATTGAAATTGGTACCTAAATGGTATATTTTTTAATTACCCTACAACGCCAAAACATTTCTATTTTATTTTGTTGTTCATAAAAGAATTGTTACTAACAATAATAAAGGTATATTGCATTTTGCTTTATTATTCGACAGTTGAATGAATATTTCAAAAAATCATAGTTCATGATGGAAATGTTGTTGCGAGCTTAAAATTGATGTGTTGACGTATAGATTCCAAATAAAAGCTTTTAAATTTCATGGCGACTAAGCACACAGTTCGAGAGTTTTTGTTGCTTCACACAAATAAATTTTGTGGTTCTCAGAAAAGATGATAAAATATATGTATATATTTTAATTATTTTAAAAAAGAGTTGGAGAGACCTCACTAGGTACTATACCTTTTCTAAGATCTTTTTGTATGTTAGTTACCATATATTTATTTCGATCGCCAACCTTATTATTACAGAAATGAAATAATTTGTTAACATGATTATAGCGTTGATTAAAATTATAGGTGAGTACACTATTAATTACAATATTATTTGTGCAGCTATACGATTAAATTACAAGTGAGTACTAAACCAAAGACGACGAAAATGAAAAATTAGTAAAATTTAATAATATAATTATATTGATATAATAATAATATCTTCCTTGCTTTAATTATTTTCCTAGTTTAGTTTTAACTATATGTTTTTTTACTACTGGTTATAAAGACTATCGTAATTTGAAAGCCCCATTGGGCGTATAGGTATAATAAGTAGGTTCCTGTAAGAGGTTTTTCATTCTGAGATGATTATTAATGATGATTTTCGCGGCCAAACTTATTATCGAGTTTTATTTTTGTAAAACACACATTTGCCCTAATGATGGATACGTATGGATATCCGAAACGTTGACTAGAAGAGGAGATAGAGCAACACGGCATAATAGCCCAAAAAATAAACCATGATAATTAGGATGAACATTGTTTATTTGGTTTCGTTTTCATTCGCTATAAAATTGTTGACATCGATTCAAGCTTAGGTTCAAATTTAATAATTGAATTGTGAAACAATAAATTGGAATACGCGAATAAATAAAAAATAAATATTTTTATGCTTTACGTAGATTTCTAATATTTATTTTGTTTTTCTTAGCCTCAAGTACGAGCTGCCCTTTTCGCCAGAAGACGAGGAATTTAAGTTTGGTAAGTAATTTGAAAACTTTACCTACATTCATTTGTAATAACAAAAGCTTCTTGTTAATCCACGTTTATAAATTGCACTTTACCTTCACATAGACAGTACTGTGCAGAATGCAACTACAACGCAATCACAAATAACGAAAAATAACAATGCCCAGATTACGCCACGAGATAAGAGTTTGGTAGCTATATTATAGTAAAAAAATGTTTGATCAAAAGGGTAAAAGTCAAAGAATAGTTAGACCATAAAACAAGTTTTTCTCAACTCTTTCTCGAACCAAAGCACTTAAGAGGAATGTTTGCGTGGCAAACGGCCCGTTTTATATAAATCTTAATTTTGGATTTGAGATCAAAATACCCAACCAAACTGAAAAATTATTTTTGTAATCAGGGATATCAAATATTCACTTTATTAATTTTTTATTTAAATTATAAGAAAAAGGCAATTAAAGATTTACTTTTTTTTCATTTTGGAGGCAACTTTAGCGTAAATGAAAAAATTAAACAAAATTTTTTATTGTATTTGTTAAACGAATATGATGAAATATAAAATAAAACATAAAAATTAATCATTTTTATGTTTTAAAAATTAATCATTTTTATGAGTGTAAGTTTAGAATACAAATTACTTTTTTTATTTAAGAACAAAAATTATCGTTTGTATTACATTACTAACCAAAAATATGCAATTTTAATAAAATTTTTTTCGTTATATTTTTAAAATAATTTAATTTTACTTTTTTTCATTTACTCACAAATAATTATCCAAGTTGCCTTTGAAATCATTAAACGCTAAAATCGTTAATGACCTTTATCTTATAATTTAAAACAAAAATAAATTAAGTAACGCACATCCGTACTAGATATTATTTGATATACCTTTTGATTACAAAAATAATTGTTCTGTTTAGTTGGGTATTTTCATCTCTAATCCAAAATTAATATTCTCAGTTTTCCTCTTCTTTCTCACAATCAAATTCCAGCTCATCTTGGTAAAATGTTAAAGCAATCCGTTAAATTGGTTAAAATTGATTTCAAAAAATGTTTTCATGATTATGTGACGAGTCTTTTTTTTGTGAACTAATGTAACCTTGCTGTCATTTTTTGGGCGATTTTCACTATTGGGCGATGTTCCACGGACTTTCCATTCTTTCAGTATCGAGAGATCGCTATACATATTCGAAACGTTGCTTCAATTCTGAAAAGGCAGGTAGTTTCCAACCCTCCTCTTACCATCCTACCCTCGCTAATCTCCTTCAACGTCATAATATCAAAATGCAGACGCGATAGTTTCACTGGCTACTGGCTACTGGCTACTGGTGCGGCATCACACGTCATAAATATTTTAAAACAAACTTCACGTTTGCGAAGATTTATTACAGACATTAGTATTCCAGGTACCTAAGTGTTTCCCTCTCCGGGCGTCTTTCCTAGATATGTTATTTTTATCGAAATTTTAATCAAATTATTTGCTGGCCTACTTACGACTGGAAAGTAAGACCTTTGTTGAATTAGCTTATTTATCAGCGACTCAAACTTGCAAATTGAAATTTCTTTCCGTATTTTTTTTAAATGAGGCCTGCGAAAGACCCGTGATTTTCTATTTGCTAGTATGGGGTGCGGGGAAAAGGAAAGGAATAAGGGAAGGGGAAAGGGGAAGGGGAAGGGGAAGGGGAAGGGGAAGGGGAAGGGGAAGGGGAAGGGGAAGGGGAAGGGGAAGGGGAAGGGGAAGGGGAAGGGGAAGGGGAAGGGGAAGGGGAAGGGGAAGGGGAAGGGGAAGGGGAAGGGGAAGGGGAAGGGGAAGGGGAAGGGGAAGGGGAAGGGGAAGGGGAAGGGGAAGGGGAAGGGGAAGGGGAAGGGGAAGGGGAAGGGGAAGGGGAAGGGGAAGGGGAAGGGGAAGGGGAAGGGGAAGGGGAAGGGGAAGGGGAAGGGGAAGGGGAAGGGGAAGGGGAAGGGGAAGGGGAAGGGGAAGGGGAAGGGGAAGGGGAAGGGGAAGGGGAAGGGGAAGGGGAAGGGGAAGGGGAAGGGGAAGGGGAAGGGGAAGGGGAAGGGGAAAGTATATGTATTTTTTGTTACATGGATAAATTACAATTTAAGCTTTTTTTATAACATTAAAAAAACACAACTGTACAGATAAAAGAATAAATACAATGGTATGTAAATGTTAATGTAAACAGAATAAAAGTATAGTGCATTCAATGTATGCACACATATATATAATTAAATATAAAATAATTGTATGCATATGCTTGTTACCAAAAAATTCGTAGCTTGTGGGGACACCCTGTGTGCGTACTTAACAGTCTTAATATTGAAAAATATTAAGACTGTTTATGAATATATTTTTGAATATTAAGTGTTCCTTCGGACCCGTGTAAATATCTTATATCTTAGGTATATTGCGGAACGCGAGAATATTGTTAAAGAGACTGTGAAACCTTCAGACCAATGCAATATTATAATGGTTTGCTTGAGTACATTTTTAATGTATCATCAACATCATCGTTAAAACCTGAAGGTGGGTACTAAAGGTAACTCATCAACAATAACTTGCTCGGGTCGTTATTTGTCTAAGTAATTAAATCATACTTATTTATTGTGTGTATTGAAGGTTAAATTTACCAATATAGCCTTTTACATTTCAAACAACGCAATCCCAGGAGAAGATGATATATCATTCATACACACAGTTCAATGCATTGTTTCGTGTTTATAAATATTATTCAAGATATCATATATAAACCTGGAGTTCCACAAGGAAGCATGTTAGGGCCTGTTCTATTCACTATTTACGTAAATGAAAATGTACTGTTTGGAAACTGCAACACAGATAAATCCTTGTGAGGCAGGCATAAAAAAATCCCATGTTTACATACTTTTTATAGATAAATAATAAAAAAAATAGACGTAGAAATAGTTAGTTATGCGGAAAACCCAGTTTTACTCTTTAAATCTAAAGAATATATGGGAATTAGGAATCAACTGAGTGAAAACATAGTTAGAAAACAAACATAATTATACTAATCATATCGAAAATAAAATTCATAATTCACACCACAAAAAGAATGGAAAAGCCGGAAAATAAGATAAACTCCATAAAAAATACGAACAGTACAGTAAAAGCACCAATGTCTGCGGTTGCCTTGCTCTAGAAAAAACAAAAAATCAATATTCTTGGAATCGTAATCGACCATAATTTTAGATGATCAAATCATATCAAACCAATTGCAAATAAACGCGTCAAAACTATACACAATTTTCTAAACATAACAAGCATATATAAACTAAAAACTCATTAAAACAATGTATTTTGCACTTTGTCAATCCAAAATGCGATACGGAATCATTGTTCGTTGTCAACATTGAATTTTGTTTTTTAAAATTACCTCCGTGCAGAAAGCCACGGTATGAAATAAGTACCTCAAGGTATAATTTCTTAGCTTTGGGGATGCTGTTAAAATGGGACACGTTGAGGAAGCAGGACTCAGAAATTAATGTGTCAAATTTTCCTTAGAGCCCCAACGGAAGGGTCTCTATTAGGTGTCAAAACGATAAACATTGAGGACACAGGACTTGGGAAAAAAATCACATTTTATTTAACTTGTAGTTCGCTACGTTTGGCGATTTAGCAGGGGTGCCCGGGTTCATGGGGTGAGGTTTGTATAGGTCTTGAACCTCAGATTCCTACCCACCCCTTATACCCGTTTCCTTCCCAGAACTCTCCTTACCTTCCTTTCCTTAAAAAAACCCTCCACACAGCATCTTCAAAGATGACAAAGGGAAATTATTTTCCTCAGGGCCTCCTGTGTGGAACTCATGTAAAATAAAAAAACTGGAAAACGTTGCTTCTGCAATGACGGAGGACTTAGCAAGCATTAGATTGAACCTGAGTGGGAATTCGACGCATTTTTCCATCTTTTCAGCTACTAGCCAGTTAAGCTGAAATGTTTAAAGACTTCCGATTTACGATTAATATGAAGATGTGGTTTCTATTATTTATTACAATAAATGAAAATGACGTGTCAGCTTATTTTGAAGAGGATTTATAAGGAGGGGGGGGGGGGGGGGGGTAAAATGCGAAATCTTTACAAAAATATATCGTTGCTGGTTGCTTGGCCAGGGGGAGGATTTAATCCCCCCTGACTTCTAGGTAAGCTCCAAGGCTATGGACCACTCGGCTCCTAGCCAGGGTTTTATTATTATTTAAATCAAAATTGTGAAATTATTTTTTCAAAAATACTATTGGCGGTGGATGCGTGTGTCCACCAACTGCGGGGCAGGTCGGATCGGGAGAGGCTTGTTGAGGGCGACCTTGTGATCTCTCCAGCAGGATTCTCCCGGAACATCGCCTTGCCTCCCTGGACACACTGACCCACATATTCCTACCCACCCCTATACCTTTTTCCTTCCCACAATTTCCTCTCCTTTTTTTTCTAAAATGACCATCCACACAGCATCCCCAACGACAACGCCTACGCCAGGTCCTAACCTGCAGGGGAATTATTTTCCTCCGAGCTAGAGTAAAAAAATACAATAACGGTGAACCCTTATTGTATTTTTTTAGGAACCCTCTCGTCGATCTACTGGCAAAGTCCACTAAGTCACTAAAACACGATCCTGAGATAATCGCATTTCAATATTTAGCAATTCTGGAAAGGCTATGAGTGGATGAATATCTCCAAAATGTTTTTTTAAATTCTTCATAATTTAGAATGGACCCTTCAGTACCTTATCAATACACAAAATCAGTTGATAGCAATAACAGCAACCTTTAATCAAAGATTTACAAAAAAAATGAGCCTGACTTAGTGGGTTTAACCAGTCAATAATGTTAAATTGTTGACATTAGTGCCGCAAAAGATTATTTTAAACGTGACTTAGTGGATTTTGCTTGTCGCAAAATGGCTTTAAGACTATTTTCATGCTGATTTAGTGGATTTTGCTTGTGTTTAACGGTCTAAATCAATGTATTATTGACATTTAGAGTAAAATGTTTGACTTAATTTGTTTTGCTTGACAATAATATCGGATTTATGACTTACAGTGAATTTAAATCGAAAACGAATAAATATACGACTTAATGGAGTATGCCAATCGAAAGAGGACGATTTTTTACATAAGACCTCATACTTAAGTCATTTCATGGGAAAACGTGACTTATGGACTTTGCCACTAGACCGACGCTTTAGTCTCTATTTAAAAAAAAAAGAAAATATTATGACACGCGAAATAATATTGTATTTTGAAGTCTCCACCGTTAGGTACGATGGAGCTCTTGGTAAAGTGCCGATAACATTCTGGAAAGGTATGGCACGACCAAGAAGTGACGTGCAGTGAATTTGTTTTCCGATTTACGTGACTTTCCAGAGTACAAAAGTTTTAAGTTAGAATTTATAATCGTTTTCAAAAACCTGTTGTACGAAGGAAATATTCTGATTAGAGTTGTTTCCCAACCACTGAAGTGATTTCTCAAAATATACTCGTTGTTTGAATATTCTTTAGGCTTACCCTACT
The DNA here is from genome assembly GCA_936435175.1 of Glyphotaelius pellucidus. Lineage (NCBI taxonomy): Eukaryota > Metazoa > Arthropoda > Insecta > Trichoptera > Limnephilidae > Glyphotaelius > Glyphotaelius pellucidus. The sequence continues at coordinate 25,229,466 of OW386542.1, read as the reverse complement.
CTACAAGTCAGTTTCAAATATTTATAATGTTTTTCGTTTTAGGTCAGTGAGTGCCATTTTAGTTGTTCTATTTCCTTCTAGTCTGGCGGAGTTTTAACCGGACAAATATATATTTTCCTTGCAGAGTGGTCTGCTCATGGTCTTTTAATTCTGCCATTAATTTTGGAAGTGACGTAGAAACTATGATAATAATGATAAAATATTGAAACGAAAACTTCCTTAGCACCGTTGTGATTTGAAACTCGATGAAAGGGAAACGAGCAATACTAAAAAGAGACAAACACATATATTTGTAGAATTTAGCCTGCGAGAGAACGAGATAGCAATAATATGTTTATTTAATTCACGGGTACTTGGTTCCAATTGAATACGATAAATCCACAGTCCTACGCATGTCTCCTTTGGCCAGACATTTAGCGGAACAAGGAATCCAACAAAATAAAATAAAAAATTATAATATCAATATCCAAAAAATGAACAGGCAAAATAAAACACAAAAAAGCGACATCTAGCGACTCCGAAGAAGAAAACACAAATACTAAAAAGATGATCAAATGTATAGGAAAAGGTGCAATGGTTTTCGAGTGCAGTGTTTCGTAGCCTATCGATCTCCTCTTTGTACGGTGCTTCGTAGCCTCCACACTCTTATTTACGTTTGTTTTCTGAAGGTTTCATTTCTACCGCGTGTGAATTGCACTGTACACTCTGTTTTTTTTAAAGTTACTTCTTTTTTTAAAATTATTTATATGTATCTAAAATTATTATATACTTATAGTTAACCCCTCAGGCTAATTTGCTCGCTTTTCGGAATAACTCGTTTAGGTCACATAGAAATCTTTGTGTCTCCCTATTTTGCAATGTTAAATATAACAAGCTGTGCATATTCATTTTGGAAGGCGGTTATGGGTACCGCTGCCCCGGGAAAAATTCATTGGATCAAGACCTCTGCAGTGGGTCATCCCCAGCGAAGCGAACCTACATCGTGCTCGCAATCATGGGGTGATATTGCCTCGGGTCTTGGCGGTGGATGCGGCTACCCACGTACGGTGTGGCGGGTGGGGTCGAGAGAGACTGATTGAGGAAGAGCTTTTGACCTCTCCAGCCGACCTCTTTCTACCCATCGCCTTGCACCACAATTGGTACTTTCTGTCCGACGCATGCCCCCACAGATTTCTACCCTTATTTTTGCTTCTTCTTCCTCCCTTTCCAAAAAAGTTCTTCCACTCAGAATCCCCTAAGGCAGTGGTCCCCAACCTTTTTATCGCCGCGGACCGGTCAATGTTTGATAATTTTACCGCGAACTGCTTAGGGGGTGATTGCTTATATTCCAGATTGTTTTGATATTTCACTTTATTACGTCATCTAAAATGTACAACTAGTACACAACGCCTTTAAATAAACATGATAATAAGCTCTCCTTGGTCTCAATAGAAGTATTTTGTTGAAAAATGGGAATAAATTCACCAATACAATCAAACGCGTGTTAGTACCTATGTCTCGTATTCTTAATAAAACGATTCCACTTGCATTTGGGCAAGCAGAAAACAAGAGCGGTGACTCACGTTGTTGCGTCTCACTTGAATTCTTTATGTTATATATGCGAGTGCGCAAGATGGAAGCCCAGTTGTGTTTTTTACTTCGAAGGTAATGTGTAGTCTTCAACTTGGAGTGAAGGGGTTCTCAACTGAATGATTATGATTTGTCGATAATAATTTAATTTTTTTGTTGGGTGTGTTTGATTTTTTTACGTAATTTAGATTTTTAAGCAGGGCCATGGGCGGCGCGGTATCATTCGATCCACGGACCGGGGATTGGGGACCACTGTCCTAAGGTGACAAACGACCTGAGAGAAACAATTTTCCTTAGGGCCTCCCGTGTGGAACTTATATAAAAATGGTAGAGTCTTAAAATGTCAAAAGGCTGTATTACATGCAGTCGGTAATTAAAACATCTCCCCTCACAACCAAACAAATATCATATGAATTAAAACGTTAGTTAGATCGTCTTTCTTTCAATCTTCCTTCTTAGGAGAGTGTTCGTGCCTTGTGGCGGACGGGCGGCGTTGATTTGATTTTTACCGATGAAATTTCGCATACTTGATCTTCAAAAGAATAGGAAACTGTCTACATTATATTTCGAAAAACCACATGCAGAGTCCTGGTCTTTACATTTCTGGGACTTCAGTTTATGATGAATGAAGGAAGAAAATGTAATAGTTTCTTAAAGCATTATCAAACAGTGAAAATAGTTAGTCATCTCGTGTTGTTCACGTTCACATCTAAACTAATATTATAAATGCGAAACTGCGTGTGTTTGTTTGTTACGCTTTCACGCATAAAACAATAAAACGATTTTAAAAATTCTTTCATCATAGAAAGCTAAATTATATGCGAGTACTATAGGCTGTATATAACGGTATGCTCTGGCGTTATGAAATTGTAAATATTAATATATTATATTTTTATACGTTTTTTGTCGCTAACAAAGCGAGTTATTGCTAACGTCAGAAAACAAATCGTTGCCGTGGAAACGATGTTGATATATACATTTTTTTCATGCGTAATATCTATCTACCTATAGAAATAAAAATGAATCTTCGAAATGTTAGTACGCGCATAACTTCCGAACGACTGAACCAAATTGGATAATTCTTTTTTTTACTACTGGTGAGCTCTGGCATTATGAAATTTAGATAACACGCGAGCTGTTTGAAAACTGAATGAATCGAGATGAATGTATGGAATGCGGGAGGGGGGAGGGAGAGGGGGGGGGATATTTGATAAATGCAAGCGCTACAGTAATTTCCCCCTAATACCATGCGAGCGAAGCCGCGGGTAAAAAGCTAAAGAGATGAAAATGTTGTAGGTCTTATATCACCTCGGAACAGGCTCAGCCTAGTGAGGTGGTTTATCAAAAAATGAGTGTGTGACTATGTAATTATGTTTTTGGTAAATAAGTGATAATAAAATAAAATAAATGGTAATAATTTTACCACCTAACATAATTATTATCTAGGGTCAATAAATTTCAAGCAACGCCTTTGAAAGGAATTCAAGAAGATTTTCTTTTATTCAAATAAAGTTCACTTAGAAAATATGAGTAAGAATTCTTTGTGGATTGATAGACAATGAATTTCTAGTTTATTTCATTCCTGGTTTGCATATTACAAACTTCAATTACATGTAATAAAACTGATTAAATGAAGGTATAGACTGTATCATAATGATTCTGGTTTAACTGCACATCTTACTCGTAAGATTAAATTTTCTGTCATTGTGGGGGTATTTCACCATCCTCCTCTTAGCTTATCCACACACATAATGAATATTAATAAATAAACTAATAAATACTTGCAACTGGTAAAAAATTCAGCTATCTTATCCTACATGTAGACATTACTCATAGGTTCATGTTCCGAATAGTAAACACAGACTTTTTAAATAAATAAATCCTGTATAATTAATCTAAAATGTACGCCATCCTTTGAATAATCTATGAGGAGGTTGGTGAAAAACCCCCTGTATCTAATAAATGCTTACCTACCGTTACTAAAATGCCACAAGTTGCACACGTAGGAACGTGTTACACCATTGTCTCAGCTGCTCTCGAGTTAACTTGGATGGGGTGATAAATAACAGGAGGATTAAAACCGATCTGGAAGGTGATATAATTTAGGTAATTACAGTTGGACAAAGTTTCGGCTGTTGGCTCTTGGCTGGTCGGTGGTCGGGCTGCTGCCGGTGGATGGAAGGGTCTCCGCAGAACAGCTGTGTGAAGAGTGCGAGAGGATGATACAGTTTGTTGTACGTATGTATGCATGTATGTTGTCCACCATGTTTCTTGCGCGGGATGGTCGGTTGCTGGGATGCGGATGGTGGGATGGCGGGATGGCGGCGGGATGCGCGGGGTGGGGGGGAGGAGGTAGGTCACTGACTCGGCACCTGGTGGCAGTCAGTCGGCAGCCGCGCGCGGCGCAGGTGAGCGCAGTCAGTGTCCGGATCCCATGGGGTCCCGCCCCCGCCCCCGCCCCCCGCCCGATGGACGTGTTCGAGGAGACGGCGGCCCCCGTGCCCCCCCGCCCCCCGCGCGCGCCCACCCCCGTGGTCTCCTTCGCCGCGGGAGCAGACTTCAACCTGTCCTTCTTCGACCCCGAGCCCGAGGAGCTACCCGCGCAGCCCCCAGGTACTTCCGGGTTGCTCTCCTAACTGAGTGCGTTGGTGTCTCCCGCTTTTTCTACATGTGCATTGTCCGACCGCTTTGTGAGGATTACTTCTCCGCTTCCGGGTGTATAATTAGGACCGCCGGCTTCTTGTTTGACATTTTCCCGCTTCCAAACAAACTTGCGACGTGTACTAGATCGAGTCATCTATAATTGAACTAGCGTGCGACTACTGGCTGGTCTCTGGTTCCGCCATCAGACAGATCGGTCTATAATCCGAGTATGTGGCTTATCTCGCCCTCCGCATATCTTACGGCGTGCCCACTGCCTGAGCAAGCCTGAACTCGCCAGGCTGCGGCTACGGGTACGGGCTAAGGTCTCCATCCAGAATACTTTAATATGTTAAACGATCTATGAAATTTAGATCTCGATTCATATCGCAGCAACCGAGAAACCTCTGTCACTCTAAAACGCAAATTTGCTCACCACTGTCAGCTGAAATCTCGTCTGTGGCCTGTTGCTATGAATTACTTCACGAGGACGTTTCTGAATCTAAGAATAATTATTTGCCTCATCTTTAACATGACGTTTTCCAGTGATGTATATAATTTAAAGTATATTTCAGTCCCTTCAAATGTTTAATTCAGAAATACGATGTTTATCGTGGTGTATTCTTTGTGTGTTGTACGAAAGTACCGGTTTGAAAACATGACGTTGTGTAACATCTCTCAACTCCGAAGTTTCGTAGCTTCACTACAAATGCTTCATTATTATTATTATAAAATAGCAGTGTTTCCCAGCTATTTTGCACAATTTTTAGAGAAATTTTAGCAAGAAAAATAGTAAGAATACTCTCGTGTCATTTCCCACAAAATATCGGATTTTCATAGAACATTCAACATTAGAACATTTCGATACAAGTGAAAAGTTTTATTTTCATTCTCATTCGAACCGAATTACTTATGAAACGTATTGGCGATTAATTCCTACCTCACAAGATGTTAGAATTTGTTATTATCTATAACGTATTTAACAATTAAGGTAAATGAACATTTGCAAGTGATAACTTGTCTATTTTCATTATATCTTGCAAGTGCCAGTAAATAGCATTTTGTAAAACATAACCTCCACGTAAATGTTCATTAATTTCGGGTGAGGTTCTATTAGCGAATGGTTCCTCGGCAATACCTCGGCTAGACTCGGCTAGTTCGTATAAGAATCCTCGGATTATTAGACATAGCATGGAATCAGTGCTCATGAGCACTGGCGTATTATGCTTGTATTGCTCACTCATACTAGAACCGGTCGCAGAAAACGGTCCCGGCTCTCGGAGTGTGTGTATACTCGTTTGTTTACTTTAGTCGTCGCTCTTGTACGGAAATACGGGCGATGGACGGTTCGAGTCTCAGCTAGAACGGAGAAGAGTTCAGCGTGTACAGTGATGTAATAACGATGATGATACGCCCGCCTGTGCGAATCGCCCGCAGCGGCCGGTTCAACGGCCCGGCCCGGTTCGTTCACCCCGGCCGGCTCTACGGAGCTGTCATACCAGATTCCTGCCTCTAAACACTTCACTTACCATGTACTGAAGCAAGCCAGGAACCCGGCAACTCGGCAAGCGAGCAAGACAGCCAGGGCCCACTGGTCGCACTGGCCGCACTGGCATGGGGCTGACTTTCCCACATTACGTACACGGATTCCTGATTCCTTCACTAACTAAAACAGTCGCGGGATCGCTGTTATTTACCTAACAAACTCTTCACCGCATTATCCACCTTATTATTGAGCAAAATATTATTTTTTTTTGTTATTTATTTTTGGGGTGTTATGCCGTGTTTCGCTACCTCCTTCTTTAGCCAACGTTTCGGACAGCGTTACAGTGTCCATCATCAGGGCAGATGAGCAGTATTAATGGCGATTATTTCCTACCTCACAAGAAGTTAGAATTTGTTATTATCTCTGATCTGCTCATCTGCCCTGATGATGGACACCGTAACGCTGTCCGAAACGTTGGCTAAAGAAGGAGGTAGCGAAACACGGCATAACACCCCAAAAATAAATAACAAAAATACTTATGGCCGTGAAAACCTAAAAACATACAAAATATTACGTTGTTTATTTATCTCGGCAAGGCAACTATTCTTCTAATACTACTTTACAGAGACGTTACGCTGCAACATATCTTATAAATCATACACTGAACCTAATAATAATAACAAGCCAATCTTTCAGAAACTTTAATTGATGTTTACTATGTAAGAAAAACTAATATCTTCGTTTCTTCCAATTTCGTAGATAATGCCATTCTGGGTCTGCATTGGTAAATAATTTAAACGTCACGATTTTTTCGGAGTTAGGTGGCGCTAGTGTATTCCTACCGAAAGCCGTGTGCCTCGTTGTTCAAATGAAACATTCAACAATAAATTCTGTTTCCACAGAAAGTATGTTTATTCAAGCTTATGTACTCATGGCCTACTCAAACCAAAATCGACAAGTAATTTATAATGTTATTATTATGTTTCCTAGGCAAATAATGTATGCTTTAGTGTCTATCGACTGATGCGAAGTAGTAATGCACCGTTGGAATCACTTTTGCAAAATATCCACCATTGATAGTTATCGCTGTATTGTATTTTGAATGTCTTTCTCATCCACAGCCTTGTCCGCACTTCCTTGATACATATATAATACAGCTTTAACTTTTATACTTTATTATGTAAAGTAGTAGTTATGTGGTCTTTTACCGCTGCGTTTTGTTTTCTATCCCGTAATTTTGTTATGTGATTTTTGTTTATTAATTATCAAACCCTTTAAAATAAAAATAAAATGTTTTTTTTAAATAAATAAATGTACATATTTAAAATCATAAATATAAGTTTATATTAAAAAAAAACAAAAAACAAATTAATCAGCACTTAGTTTTTACCACTTTCATTAAAAAAAATGTTTCGTAAGCAATGTTTAATTCTCAAAATTTACCTAAAACTAATTTACCTAAACTGAAATTAAAAAAAAAAAAAACATTATTTTGGTTATAATATTGGAGTTCAGTAGTGTTGTTAATTTTCGTTTAGATATACTTGAAGTTTTAGAAATTAGAAGTAGTGTAAAGGAAAGATTGAATTTTACCAATTAGCAAAAAAAAACTGTGAAATATATTCCCATTATGTATTGTTATCAAGTTTAATTTGTAGAACTCCATTTTATTTTTATTTATTTATTTATTAGTGATAATATATTACATAACATTTATAATATATTACTCCCAATGAGTTTAATAAAACTCATTTCGGGAAGGACAACATTACACAAATAAAAGAAAAGAAAAGAAATTTAAAAATTTAAGAAAAAGTAAAAGAAAACCAAAAGAAAATTATTTTTACACAAGAACACAAAATTTAATGGGAGTTTAATGAACAGTACATAATTTTAAAATGGACTAGACACACTTGATATAGTTAGTAATTATATTTTATACGGAGAATATACAGGAATTACAAAGTAAGATAGCTAAATTCGTCACAGGTTTATTTTTAATTTTTTTTATTTCTTTTATATATTTAATAATATTATTATTCAATTTTTAAAAACAGTTTATTTATAAACAAGTTCTGCTAGGTAATTATTATTACACGTGACAGCTGTTTCGCCTTCTGAAGGCATTATCAAACTGTTGACAGTTTGATAATGCCTAATAATAAACTGTTATAAATAAACTGTTTTTATAAATTGAATAATAATATTATTAAATATATAAAAGAAATAAAAAAAATATATATATATATATATTCCCATTGTAAATTATGCCCTATTACTAACCCCCTTCCTTTCCTGATCATCCTTTTCCTGATCATCCTTTTGCAGCTTTAAGTCTGCATTTGTAATTTATTTTTCAATAAACCCTGATGCATTAAGCATTGCTTATGAAACATGTTTGTTGTATAAACAACATAAGTGGCTAAAATTAAGTGTTGATTAATTTTCAATTAAAATGGTTCCACAAAATAATTTTGCATTGGAAAACATTGTTAAAAATATTTTATTGGTACAAGCAAATATATGCTCATATTATATCTTAAAATATTTGTAGAAGATTATCAGTTGTTACTTTTTCATGTATAAAACAATACCTACGCCATCGTCGCACTTCATTTTTGTCTAACTTATATACCAATATTTATGTTCTACATACGAGTTTTAATGTTGATACTGTCCATCATTTGGAGAATACTTTGTTATGAATTGTATCGGTAATGAAATATTTTAACGAATTAATTACATCCAAGTATTTTTTTTTTATATATTCAATAATATTTTTAATTAATTTATAAAAGCAGTTTATATACACACAAGTTCTACTCCGTAATTACTATTACGCATGACAGCTGTTTTGTCTTCTGAAGGCTGTCAAACTGTCCTTCAGAAGGCGAAATAGATGTCACGCGTAATAATAATTACACAGCAGAACTTGTTTATAAGTAAACTGTTTTTATAAATAAAATAAAAATATTATTGATAAAAAGAAATTTAAATTAAAATGAAGTTCTTTAAATTAAACCACATAACAATAATTATTCAATTTTGAAATAAATTTAAAATATTATTTAATTAAATTAAGACATTATGAACGAAACTCAATCGAAAATCTGGAAACAGAAAAATCAGAAAAAGATATTTACACCTTTGGGACTCGAACCCAGGACCTCCCTACTTTCCGGGTTGGGTGCTCTTATCCACTGAGCTTAGGTGTCGATATCCAATTCGGTCTCTTTTAACTGTACCATACTTCGACTAAGAACCACCCACATTATCTTCATTTTTTATTTATTTTTTTTTTTAATTTATCCAGACACCATCTAGATCGCATTTAGTTCGAGTTGAATCTTGCAATCATTCATAAAGATGGCAGCCAATAAAAATATGCGTCAAGAAATGAAATTATTATTAATGAAAATATCTTGAAAATCAACAAATAATTCTATTCACATTAGGTATTAAAAATTGTATGAAGTTAGCGTTATCCTTACAAATCGAATAGTGATTTTTATATATTTTTGTTTACCTTTCACTACCATTTTTGACAAAAGCTGATTTTGGTCAAAAACTGATTTGATCGTAAGACAAAAAATAAACCTCTGAAAACCACTTAATTCCGAACTCCAAACTTAGGCCGTCCCTTTCCCAGCACGGGAGGAACTGTGCCAAGGTTTGATTGCAATATTTTACGAGAATATGGTGCAGAGTAATTTGACAACTTTAGATACAATTTATGTAGGTAAAGTACAATTATTTATATCTGTTTGTATGCGATTTGACGGGTGTATTATGAATTAAATCGCCTTCATACAACGTAGGTTCTAGGTAGGTGTGAGGTGAAAAAAAAAGTTTTTTCTAAAAATGTTTTTTAAAAATCAACTTAATTAACCCCTCAGACTAATTTGTTCGGTTTTCGGAACGACGTCTCACAGAAATCGTTGTGTTTCCCTTACTATCAGGGTTATAAATATGATCAAGATATTTCAAGCGCCCTTGAGGTGATTTTCTCACAAAAATGGCGCTATAGAAATCATCCAAAAATTATTATTATTAAGAAGAAGCACCACACTTTATATTCAAATCTATAAGTAAACCACAAAATAATTAAAATGTACACCGTAATGAAGCAAAGTTTCCGACCGCAATTTGAAAAAAAAAATTAATCTTTGGAAATTTTTTATTAATTATTTTTACATAAAACGACAAAAGGGTGAGTTGACATAATGTTGTTGTAATAAGTTGACATAAGTAGTAAGGGTGAGTTGTTTATAATACATTTGCCTATTAGGCAAACTTGCAAAGCGTTATTAGCAATTTGGGTTAGGAAAAACCTTAACTGAGCCATTTAAAAAAAAAAATTATGCTTGCATTATAAATTAAATGTTTATATTGAATTATAAATTTTAAAGCGTATTTTATCACCTTTCAAAAACAGTTTTTTAGTTTTTGGATGCGTTCAAAAATATTACTTTTATTTGGATTTTATTGCAAAGGGGAAATATTTTGACTATTATACGGGAATAGGCATGAGGTATGAGGGTTAAGGATCAAACCTACATTATTTTTACGGAAATAGGTACGAGGTCTGAGGGTTAAGGATCAAACATACATTATTTTTTACATAATATTTTGTCATAAAAAAAACTCGGAAAATGCGTCACTTGCGCCGACGGCGACGGTACCTTTGTAGCTATATGACTTACACACATTCTTCTCATTTTAACAGGATTACTTAAATGTAGGTATGTACTTTATGACAAAACATCTCACAGGGCTAGAACATCGCACATTTCGATAAGAGCGATGGAAAAATTATTAATTCAGTAAATGCTTATCTATCTTTTAACTTATTTGAATAAAGCTTTCTGATTAGCAATTAAACTGGTGCAGCGCAATGATCTTCCCATTTGACATTGAGTCGAAAGGTCGGGTCTTTGATTGAGCGCAAAAATAAAGACACGTGTTTTTTTATTTGTCATGTTTATTGAACCCTATAAAATATCAAACTGTAAAACAAAGCGTTTTTAACTATGATACAAAAAATTTCAAATGTTTATCTAAGGTTTGAACCTTCCTACCCAGTGAATCAACCACATTTGATAAGACCGACATTTATTAAGTGTAATATGTGCTGTGATGTCGTTGAATTCCAGAGAAAAGCTTATATATCCGCGTGTGTATGCATGATTGCAACCAAAAGTTGATAGAATGCATTGTCATCGACAACGAGTCTATCTGTCGTGTTTCAAGTCCGTTGGATGTCGGGAAGGGGATTAATTTTTATTTCCAAGATTGCACTTCATTTAAACAAACTTAAGTGAAATTCAAAAAGATAAAACTTTTAAACAAATTCTGTGCGCGAAATAAGGGAGTTAAAATTATGTGACACGTAATAATTGCATTTTTTCCATTTACCATGTTTTTTAAATTAAAGATTTTTGCAAAAAGTACCAATAAAATATTATGATAATTAAAGGCCATCAATATTTTTCTTTATAAAATGTTTGGGGTGGCACTAACATCCTCACATTCCGAAATTAAAAAGAAAGATATAGTTTTATTGTTGCCACAAATCAAATAATTTGTGACACTATTTTCAATGCATCACTTTATTTTCATTCCTGCACAAAAATGTTTTTTTTAATAAGCTCGCGTCTGGCCTGTGAAGCTATTCAAATAAGATGAGGTGGACTTTAAGAACCAAAAGTTTTGAAAACGTGGTTTTGGCATGTTACATCCGGAATACGCGCAAAGTTGGTTTCCTCCGTACAAACAGACGATCAAGCCTTATCTCTGAAGGAGAAGCAATATGACAATAGACATCTCATTACACTCGTAGGCTACTTCTTCATCTACCAAAGAAAACTGTACCTAGGCTAATATTTTCGCATATCTCACATGATTATTGACACGTTATTTAGGCTAAGTGTTCATTTAATTTATTTTATTTTTGTTATTAATCATAAGACAAAATTTACTTTTCCTCTCTGACTTTACTGAGAAAAGCACTAGCTTAAATTAACTGAGGGCATAAACAAAGTTTTGCAATCAATTTGGCTTGGTAATATGAAAAGTGTTTCCAGGTATTTTATATCAAAAGTAGCATGGTTGGCATTTCAACACAACGCTTACAGCCTTACTAATAAAAAATCTCTCCTCAACCATTAAACGGTGTTCTACTTACAAAGACCGTGCAATTTGTTATTAATAAGAAAAAATCACCAACAATTATTCAAAAGGCCAACACCGAACGCGCATGCGCAGTTTTAATTATTTATAGCGCGCGCCGGCTCTGCGCGGGATCCTTTGAGCACGATTGGGTCATAGATATCTATGTTTTTTTAATCTCCACGTGAGTCGTGTTTTTTATTTCAATAATTGGTCGATTTATTATTGTATTTGTATAATTCAACATACTAACAACTTATTTGTTTTATTTTTCGTCAGTTTTAATCAAGAAATTAAACAGTAGTTGTACGTTGTAAATTTAACTTTCGTGTTGCCAAAAAGTTGGGTTATACCGTTATATTCTAACATCTAACGTCTAAATGAATATTATAAATATATAGGACATTTAAAACACCATGGAAAATTTCCGGAACTATTATCATTAACCCTGTATACAACACAGATAAACAACCCTCTTTGGTTGGATAAGCAATGTATATATCTTTCCATGAACTATTTTTTCTCAGTTCTAATTAGTCAGGTTTTTACATACACGGTCATTTATCAATTGAATAAAATTTTCATGACGTTTCGTAGTAAGGCACTCCATGATTATGGAATTATTTGTGGCAAGTTAGACTACACAAAAATTTTTTGTAAAAGATTTTTGAAGGAACTTTAGAGCGTTAAGGATTTAAACGTTATTTATTTATTTATTTAAGGAACATTAACAGTCTTAGTAATACTATAAACATAAGAGTATGATAAAAAAACAGATCAATTATTAATGTTCACAGATAGGTATTTAGAAACAAGACTAACTGAATGTAAACTAGAATATTTAAGAATAATGAAAGAAAAACAGAACTAAGCAGCAATTAAAAAAAAAAAATAATAGTAAAAATCTGAATTCAACAAATGATAAAACAATACACAACAATAAAATAAGTGTGATTATAACTGAAATAGACTGCGAAATAGGGATTTGGGTTGGGAAGGGTAAGGGGAGGAGAGGGATAAGGGAAAGTTGCCACGCAAGTAATATAAAATATAAGATACAATTATTAATTTAATCGTCATGAATATGTGTTATTCGCACCTAGAATATTCGTAACTAGCAGTAAATACGTCAGCACGTGTGTCTATATTTGCAAATTTATTATTATAGTAGTTACATGTCCTTTGCATAAATTCATTTTGATTGGAATTGGTGTTGCATCTATCAATTTAGAAAATGGTATTTTGTCTACTATATCGAATGGACGTGTCTTAATTTATTTTGTTTAGCAACTCCGGGCTGTCAACTTTTGAGTTAATAATTTTGTATAGGAGCATCTGATCAGCGAAAAGCCTTCTATTGAGTAGTTTCGTGATTCGAAAATGTTTCTCGACTTCGTCGTAAGAGTTGTATATGTTGTATGATTTAAAATTGAGGAATTTGAGAAATCGCTCCTGAACTCTTTCTAACCTGTCAACATAAACAATATAGCGCGGGTTCCAAACCTGTGAACAGTATTCCAGGTGAAGACAAACATGTGAATTGTAGAGAATCAGATAAGTCTAAGTGTTTTTGGAAAATTTGCATGTTCTCAGTACAAAACCTAGACTTTTTGTTGCTTTGGTGACAATGTTATCAAAGTGTTTTTCAAATGTAAGTTTGAAAAACACTTTATCAATAATAACTGTATATTTACCAATTTATCCCTTTTTAACATAACGGAAATGAAAAATACAAGTATGCATTTAACACGCGGTAGAGGTGAAACCATCAGAAAACTAAAGAAGACAAGAGTGGGGAGGCTACAAGACACCGGACAAAGAGGAGGCGGGTTATTCTATCTCATTCTCTTCTCTTAAATCCTATAGATGTATGTGTTTGTCTCTTTTTAATGTCGTTTTTTCGTACCATCGAGTTTCAAATCACAACCGTTCCACAGAAGTTTTCACTTAAAAAAAAATTATCATGGAATTTGCTTGTCTCAGACGATTAAAATGGCATGATCAAAATGATCATGGAACGTTTCTTTCATGATGATGTGATTTCTCGTTGAATCGATCTAGGCATCCTATCACATACACTCGTAAATCTGTATTGCGTTAAATTGACAACTTGATGACGGCAATATAATATTGTAGTATTTTGACCATCTGACATAACGCTTCTTGATTAAATCATCGATGCATCATCATTTCCACTCCAATCCTTACCTACTATGTACATTAAAACTAACGAAGTATTTTCACCACTTTAGGTTTTAATATCCTCAATAACATATTCACTACAGGCATATTGAATCAGGAAAACTACACTTTAGACTCTGTGTTTGGAGGACATGAAATCAATTTATATATATATATATATATAAATAAAATTATATACCGAAGTATATATAGATAGTATCTAGCACAATAATTTTAGCGGATGACATTTTAGAAAAAATTAAAATAAGAGACTCCCTATACAGAAGATGGAAAAATTCACCCACCAATAAAACATTCGAAAAAAAATACAAATCATTCAGAAATACTGTTTCCAAATTAATCGTAAAAAGTAAAACAACATATTTTAATGAAACATTTAAAAACTATTTCAGCAATTCCAAAAAAACATGGGATCAAATTAACAAATTATTGGGACGTAAAACAAAAACAAACTGCGATGAAACTATTTCAAAGTATATGCTAAATAATAATGGGCAAACAGAGGAAATAGTTGCAAATAGATTCGCAGAGTACTTTTCAAACAGTATTAGCTCGATGTTACACAAATGCGACTACAAAGCGTCTAATACAGCTCCCGTTGAGCTGCCGCATAGTATGTACCTGCCCAGAGCTACTTGTGAAGATATACGAAAGATTATCAGTCAACTGAATAATTCCAAGTCACCGGGGATTGACAATATTCGAATGTTCGATATTAAAAAACATTTAACCATTCTATGTCCGGTAATTACCCATCTAATTAATAAAATCTTGTCTCAGACAGTTATACCGGATGAGCTCAAATGTAGTATTATTAGGCCAATATACAAAGGGGGAAAACATTCCGAGATAGAAAATTACAGACCAATAAGTATACTGCCAGCTATTGAAAAAATTCTAGAAAAATACATCTCCGTAAATTTAATAAAATACCTAGAAAGTTTCTCCATTATTGATCCCAACCAATACGGATTTCAAAAAAAGAAAAGTACAGAAATGTTACTGCAGGACTTTTCGAATTACACAAATCAAGAACTCAATGATAAAAAACATATTCTGGTTTTATTCATAGACAACTCTAAAGCGTTTGATACTATTGATCCGACAAAACTATTACAGATATTGGAGGCGATTGGAATCAGGGGAAAATTACTAGAACTACTCAAAAACTATTTAAACAATCGAAAAATTAAAGTGAAACTCTTTCAAACTTACAGCAAAGCTAAATTTATGTCAACAGGAGTCCCGCAAGGGTCAATCCTCGGTCCAACATTATACATAATATTTGTTTCACTCATGAATAAAATCTTCACATTTGTTAAACATTACGTTTATGCTGATGATACGGCACTAGTTATTTCGCATGAAGAATTAGAAATTGCAATAAAACTCATGCAGCACGATTTCTTATCCTTACAGAAATGGTCACATGATGCGGGTCTTATAATAAATTCAAAAAAAACTAAATTAATGCATATACGATCTCCACATGCCAAATATACCATCACACCTGTAATAAAGTCGCATACATTTGAGTGCATACACAATTCGTCACAGTCCTGCAAATGCGGAACCATTGAACTTGTACAAACATATGTATATTTGGGGATAACTGTAGATATGCACATGAAATGGGATACCCACATAAGCAACATCTGCAAACGCCTAAGAGCTATTGCGGGGCGAATTTACAAAATAAAATATTTTATGCCCATTAGTACGCTAAAAATAATTTATTTGTCACTAGCGGAATCCACTATCAGATACGGAATAACATCTTGGGGAAACTCGTGCAAGACAAATACAGGTTATATTCAAACGATTCAAAACTCTTTGACTAAGCTCTTGGTAAGCAAAAGTGTTTATGCACAAAGAAGGGACATAAAATTACTATATGAATCAGTTAACATATTACCTGTGCGAGGAATATTATGGTTTAAAATTGTATGCCAAAACCTATTGTCGGACTCAATTTACAAAGAAAAAGTAGATCATGAACATGGCACTAGATTTAGTAAAAATGAGGGTTTGTCCGTTCCGAAAATTATAAATAAATACGGCCAGCGGACATTCACTTATCTTGTCCCCACCATATTTAATAAGATGCCGATGAATTTCAAAATCGAATCCAATTGCCCCACTGATCTCAAAAGAAAAATTAAAAAATGGCTAATGGGTCAAAACTTTTTGTACTGATATTGTTTGTAATATTATGTATAAATACTATCTATAATTAATTTAATCTATCAGTAATTTACCTGTGTTATATCTGTCTGTCTGTATATTTTATGCTTTTGTATTGTAGGTACTTAAAAGTTATTCTTCTGGAACTATTTTGCTATTGTGTTTTCTTATAATATTTTATGTTTTAGTGTTTTATTAATATTGTCAAATTGACCTGCTGACAAACTGCCTTGGCAGTTTAGCGGGTGATTAAAATGAAGAATAAAAAAAAAAAAAAAAAAAATTGATAAAATTGTAAATAATTTTAATGCAAATATCAAAAATACGAGTAAATAGCAAATGCCAAAGCAATTTGGCATTAAAAAAATCAAGCAGTTCACACGCGGTAAAACGAAAGTTTTAACCTCCTAACATTTCTATACAAAATCAATGACAAAACTAAAAAGCTGTAGTGAAGTATAAGACATAAGAATAATAATGGACTCCGGAATGTCTTTCCGATCACATATGAATTTCATCTATGACAGGGCCTACAAACTTCTGGGATTCATCGCAAGAGAGACTAAACCATTCAGAACACCATATGGAATTAAAATACCATGTCTCTTATGTGCGCTCAATATTAGAATTTGGATCGGTCGTATGGAATTCCCTATACAAAGTTAATATTAGTATATGCAAGTATTATGTTATCAAAATTGTGATTGTCTTTAATTAGTGATAGCATCGACCATGTTCAGTGTAATTATATTTGTGAAAGCTTTGATGTGAATCACTGTTGACAAACTTATTGAAAATAGAATAAAAAAAATATTGAAATTTTGAAAAGGATTTCAAAAAAGGTTTTGAAACACAAGATTTTAAATCCTTCTGAACACCAAAACAACTAAAAGACTCATTAGCATTCCATAATTTAACAACCCTAGAAGATAGAAGAAATAAATCCGAAAAGAAATCTACAAAGACACCAACAAAGTTGTTGACAAAATCTATCTTCTAGAAAACATTAATTTCTACTGTCCGATACGAAATATACGATCGAACAAACTATTCCACACCCCACACTCTAAAACAAAAAAACAACAACAGAACAAAATAACAACATTTATTCCTCAGAAGTACACAAATTAGAGTTATATCTTTTCAGACGCTGATATTTCCTATTTGTCCTCAGATCAATTTACTAAACATATATGCCCATAATTGTTACGAACGAATTACGAACTCTCTCCCCTGCTGCGTGTTATTTTCTCATTCTCATTATGTTGTTTTCCTTTTTAAAATCATGTTTATCTTTGAACATTGAAAATTAACTATTTTAATATAGATAAATAGTTTAATTTCACGTTAACTATCCCATATACTTTTATCTGTGTTTTAATTTTTTTATTAAAAAAAACTTTTTCTACCAACTTCATTTTATATTTTCTTGAATCATCTACGTGTTTCTGTATATTATAACACGATTTTTTTCCGGAAACTTTACTCGTTCATTTAACCATGTAACATTTAAGTATGTAACTGTTTGTTTCCCTAATAAACTTAAATAAAAATTAAATGACATGTGTAGGCGCGAGTGTATGAGTGCGAATGAGGCAAGTGTGTGGTCAAGGAGGAAAGCGCTCCATCCTCTCAGCCGTACTATACGAGGAACCTGAGTTAGGGTTTTATTTTTCGGTAGAAAAATGCTTTAAGCTTTTTAATGCTTTTAAAATTTTTTTAAACAAATTTATTAGTACAAAAGATAAATGTAATCGCTAACAGAGTAATAATTACTTGTATATTCAACTTCCTAATTTTATATGTACACCCATGAATTCAACAGATCCTACTAGTGTGCTTCATTCACAAAATTGATTAAGACATTTGGACTGATCGAATTCAAATACGTCAAATCATTATTTATTTGTTGAAATAAAGTTCTATGTTACAAGTTATATATAAGGTTCCAATTGGGGGCGGGGCATACGGACATATTCACAGAACACTTGAATCGGTTTATCTCTTTAGTCTTTCAAAATGCGAAAGTCGTAATTTAATATTTGCCGGGACGCGAAAGCATCCCCTCTGGAAATCTTTGAGAAGGAAATTGTTCTAGAAGGAAATGCTGCCGAATCTGGCTCAGCTTTTGGACAAATTTTTATCAGCAAAAGAGGACAACTCTCATGTTGTTAAGCTAGTTACAATTTTTCACCGAATTACAATTTGATAGAAAGCTGAAAAGGCGTTTAAAAGGGACCATTAAAACTGAAAAAAAATACAAATTGCACTGAATGACCTTTTGATGACAATGTTACATTTGAATTTCTGCGGAACAACTGGGCCTTAGTGTTTAAATGATAAATTCAAGGGGGTCGATTTTTGCCTTATTTACATAACTAAAGAGGTCTACAACAGGGGTCCTCGAAAAAAAATATTTTTTTTTTAAAACGCCGTATCTTGCAAAGTAATAAATATTTTGCAATTCAAAAAAATCTGTATTGTTCTCGTAATAATAGCTATATTATTACAGATTTATTTTAATTTGATGTGAATACCGTACAAGAGTCCTAACTCTCCGAAAAAATTCTTCAATTGGGGTGTATATTGTAAGTTGTGAGTCTGAAGGAAGGAGGGAGGGGAAGAAAAAGGAAGAGAGCAAGGCTGAGAAGCATTCCTTTATCTGGTCACCAACCAAACATCAAAAATCGAAAATAATTATAACAAATCCTAAAATATGTAATTTTCTCACAAAAACCGCGCTATATAAATAAACGTATCTTTATTATCAAAAAGTGAAAAAACACATTTCTTCAAAAGACAAATAACTTTGAAATACTAAATAAAAAAATAAAACAGAATTTCTTTAAATGGTACATCTACCCTGTTGCTAAAGTTGTAAATAAACATTGACGTAGAATTCCATTTGTTGATAACGATACCGCAAAAATAATAAACTTGCCCGCTAATATTCACCGGCATTTTATACGAATAATAAATTGAAGAAATACATTCTTAACAACAAGGATAGCAACATGATAATAAAAAAATCAGGTTACAAAACATAGGTTAAACTAACAGAAATATTGAGATAAGAGAAAAAAAACATCTTAGAGCTTTGAATGGTAATAGCGAATCTGAGTTCGCAGATGTTGTTCATTCAGTTCAAGTTCATTTCAAATTATCATATATTTGAAATGAACTTAGGACTTAAAATTTTACATACGGGTTATAAGACATCGCAGATAAATGGTTTTGAAATCTTAGAAATAAGGACAAATGTTACTACCAAAACAGATATAATTAATAAGCAAAAAAAAATTATGAACCCTCTTTTGAATATTTTCCCACTTAACCGGTCTTTCCCTTCTAATGATATTGTGATTCCTAATTCCAATAAAATTCCCCCACTTTACTCCTCCCCCTTCCTTCTATCCCTTCAATATTAATATTAATATTTAATATGTGATCTGTATTTAATTTGTAACTTCAGTGTACATTTACTCCTGATGATTTATTTTTATTTATTTATTTCTATTCTTGAACATACACTTTACAAATTATTACATTGGTTTAAATAGATAATAAGTTTAGTAATAAGAAAAAAAAGTTAATGAGCCGTAACTGTTTAGTAGTATTATTTTGTGGACACCTCTTTAGGCGAACCTATGCTGAGGTGTTCCCATGTTTGGCTGTTGATATAAGTCGAAACATCGTATCCTCCTTGAAATTGTCGAGAAGCGCACTGTGGGTCGACCCATGGCAGCAGTATCATTCACATAAAATAAAGATTAGTTGCAGTTAGGATCTATACACAGTTGTTCTTAGCATCTAGATTATGATTAAGATAAACAATTGTCTGATAAACTGGGTTGGTATATTTTTCTATGGACCACACGCCAATGGTATAAATGATATTGTGGTAATATTTTCTGTCTCGAAACAAAGTTTTTAAAATGAAGATGTGAACATTGTTCATGAAACATTTAGAGTGTGTACGAAATAAAGTGGCGTAAGCAAAGTTATTTGATTTTTAATAAAATAAATAATGCCATCACAAAGTGAAAACTTTTCAAAAGTAGTTTTCTTCGAAAAAATAACATTTTAAAAACTTTTTTCTAAGAGTTTTTTTTTTGTAAACGCTTTTATGGTAGAAAATTTTGTGTGCGTTATTATATTTTTAGTAGTTTAGTTAGTGTTCTTGGCTCTCCTTGCGGCGCAGGATGGCGGGTAGTGTAGGAGCCTTGTCCACCATGGAAAAAGAAGTAGTTCATTGAGCATATATTCGTACGTTTTATCCCAAAGGAAGTATGAATATCACACACACCTTTCTAAGCGCAGTGCCCCTTTTTCTAGGTAATCATACTAATGAGTTCTTATTATATAATAATATTTTTATCGCCGAGCTACCGCGCCATGGAGGCGTCTACTCTGGGAAGGAACTCGTTGATAGCAAACAAGATTTTTTTTTCCTAAATTGAAAATATTTATCTATTCATTTAATATAACGGTATAAATATACCATAAACAATAATTGCATGTCACAGTTAATGCGAAATACGAAAATAAAACAATAACATTTAAAAATTACAATTAAATGACGCCTTATGGAGAGGGAAATATGTAATTAATACAAACTCTAGAAGGATATGAAAGTAAGGGTGACCGGACAACTCAGAATCAACTCAACTCAACGCCTCATTTTAAAATTATTAAAAATGAAATATAAACCATTGGTTAAATAGGTTAAGTTAAGCTAGGTTGTGGGCTATTTTAATTTTTTTTTCATAGCTTTTAATGACTTTGCAAAGAGGTTTTGAGCTGAGTTGATTCTGAGTTGTCATGGAAACAAGTAGAGATACAAGTACAAACAAAAAATATAAGTAGACACAGATTAAAATAATATTGATTGAAAATATATGATCGAAGTTGGAGTTAATAGATCCACCACTTTTGCGTACATATTACTAACTTCGTGTAGTCTAGGTTCAAGCGATAACAATTTTACAACAATAAATAAAGAAAATAAGTTTCCTTACCTTTTTATATGGAGAACCTTAGCTTGTTGTTGCTTACGTTGAAAGTTGAGACCTAATAAAATTGATCAAAATATGCAAATTTTCTTTTTCATATTAGAAATTTATTTATCTTAAACTGTTTTGCAACACGTAACAGTTTTTGACATAATAAAGTTGTTCTAAATTTAATTTCTATTTTGTTGTTTTGCCTTCTTTTTTAAAGTTTGTAGACAGTTTGTCAGAAACAATTCTTCTTTTTCCTAGCTAACGAAAATGAAGTGAAAATAAAAGTTTATTCGTTTAAAAATATCAGAGGTTTACTCCAAAGGTTCCTAACCGGTTGATCGCAAACAAATTGTGGTCGAATCTAATAATAATTAAGATAATGAATTTTGGAAATAATTATTTAAAAATTGTTAAAAAAAATAACATTACATTATTTTGTTATAAGTTTGACAGTTTATTTGAGTTATGTCTCAATGTTGTAAAATCCGAATTTTAGTAAGAAGTTATTAGAAAATTATTATAGTAGTTTAAGAATAGTAAATATTTGTTACAACATGTAAATAAAATGATAACTAAATAAAATATGTCTGTAAGAAATATATTTTTTTAAATCTTGTAAGACTCTTCTTAGAAGTCGATCCCCATGAAAAGTCGGTTAAAAATAGCCTCAACATCAACCCAGTTATGAACCCTTGATTTACAATACGGAGTTCTGGAGACGATTTGGTTGACATAGTAAACGTCATCGTTCCACTAATATACTAATAACAAAGCTCGGTTGTGGGATTTTCGCATTCTCCCTAGCATTCTCCCTCCTACAAACACGTTTATCAATATCGTTCAACGGGTTCACTCCTTCTTTTTCCCAAATTCCTCTTCTCAGAGCATTTCCACTATACAGTACCGGGGGAAAATGTTTGTCCTTTACGAATGAAAATTAAGATTTTCATATTTTTTGCTCTCTACCCAAAATCAGATAGCATGTCTTTTTAGTAGTGACCTAGCTTTTGAAAATTGTTTTCAAACTTCTCAGGTCTTATACCGACGTGGAATCGAACAAAATGTTCAGTCAATCAATGTGCTATATTGCTTATTTTATAAACTTTGTTTTTAAAAAATGTACACGAGTGTTTATATTTCGCCAACGAGTTCGCCATCCGTTATGCTCAAACGTCCGCTCTTTCACTCGGTTACAGCATTAAGTATGTACCGCGCATCCTTAGCTACCATCCCGCCTGCCGCATGCCTCGGCGCCGGAGCAGCCGAGCAGCCGAGCAGCCAAGCCGGCCGAGAACCAAGGCATAGGTTCTCAAAGCACTTTGCAATACATTTCCAGATCGCACTTTCGCTTTAAGAGCAGGTGTTGCGCGATATTTCTCCTTTATCATCGCGACGACCCTTCTCTATTAACGACCTTTGACTCGTGTACCTATTTAGGATAATAAAAGGAATAGCGTATTGCTGCAAGGTTGGCAGCTGTAAATCTAGGAATAAGCACTTCCTTGCGGGAAAGACTCACAGAGAGACAAAATGCATTTGTCAGAGTACCAAGTAATAGTTTTCTTTTGAAGTGAAAACTTCTTTAGCACTGTTGTGATTTGAAACTCGATGCAACGGAACCGAGCGCCACTAAAAAGTGACAAGCATTTACATCTATAGGATTTAGCTTGCGAGAGAATGAGATGGTAATATAATATTAATTTATTTCACGGGTACTTGGTTCCAATATAATACGATAAATCCACGGTTCAACGCAAGCCTCCTTTAGTCTTGTGGTATAAAGTACCTGAAAAACCTCAGCGGCCAGACATTCAGCGGACCAAAGATCGAATCTTACGAAATCCAAAAAAAAAAAATTTTGTTGTAAAATTCAAACCTTCAAACTAAAATCAAACTTTGAACCTTCAAACCATTCCAAAATGAGCAAGCAAAAGAAAGCGACATCTAGTCTCCGAAGAAGAAAACACAAATATCTACTAATAAGATGACTAAATGCGTAGGAAAAGGTGCAAAAAAATCATCATTCATATTGTTCAAAAAAGTGATTCGTAGTCTCCCCACTCTTGTCCACTTTAATTTTCAGAAGGTTTCACTTCTACCGCGTGTGAATCGCACACTCTAATTTTTATTATTATATTTTTCAAGCTAGAATCTCTCTAAATTATACCCATGATTAGTGAAAACTTATTTACCACCGTTGTGATTTGAAACTCGATAAACGAAAAAGCGACACTAAAAAAAACGTATATCTATTAGATTTAGTCTGCGAGAGAATGAGTTAGTATAATCGGTCTCCTCTTTGTGCGGTGCTTTGTAGCCTATCGGTCTCCTCTTTGTGAGGTGATTTGTAGCATATCGGTCTTCTCTTTGTGCGGTCCTTCGTAGCTTATCGATCCCCTCTTCGTGTGATGCTTCGTAGCTTCCCCACTTTTGTCACATTTTAGTTTTCTGAAGGTTTCACTTCTACCGCGTACTAATAATAAACCGCGTACGCGTAATTTAGTAATAAATAAAAATACGTTTCATTTTTTAGAATTTCATTTTTCATTGTAATATTTGTGAGATGGGTGGTGAGATAAGTGCAAATGAAACATGGTAAACCCCATCATTTTAAATTTGTGTCATGAAAATAGTAAATATGTTCGTAAATTCTACAGAATTAGCAATTTGAGGATAGTGTTTCTATTTTAAAATAATTGTATTTAACTATTAGATCGTTGTAATCCTCACAACGCAAAACCCTGTATGTAGCACAGTGCTGTTGTCGTGATTTTTTTACAATAACTAGACTTTTTTATATTAGCTCTATACTGGAGGCACTGAGGAAAATAATTACTCTCAAGGCCTATGTCATCTTTGGGGATTGTGTGTGGAGGTTCTTTATAGGAAAGCAAATAAGAGTTTTGAAGTCCGCTTCGCACCTTTCTCCTCATTTGACCACCCCTTTACCTCCCTTTATTCTCCCCTTTACCTTTTCCGATCCCATACAAACGCGCTTTCTTTCTCTTTTTTATTTTAACGTTATATTATAACATGACTAGCTGAAGTACCCGGCATTGCTCAGGCTTCATTATGCTTTAAGGGGAGGGAACAGGGAATGGGGTGGTTTTTCGAATTCTTACATATATTGTGACCTTTTTCTTGTTTTGAAAGTGAAGTGTATAAAATTTAAAAAAAACTGCAGATTTATATTAAAAAAAAAACTAAAAAAATTAAAAAAAAGTCTCACCAGGATATGCAAGTAAAGTCCCCGACGTTGCCCAGGATTTATGATTTTCGAAATCAGATGTAGATCGTAATTTTCCTCCAATTTTCAACGTAAAATGAATCGGAAAGTATCAAAATTCCCAAAAGACCCAAAGTCTTGCACCGCAGCGGGATGGGTGGATTCGTACGTCCGTCTCTCCTGGACACACTGACAACTAGATTCCTATCCATTCCTCATACTCTCCTTCATATCCTTAAAAAGATTCTCCACACACCATCTCGAAAAGGGAGGTAGGCCCCGAGGGAAATTATTTCCTCAGGCAAGTGTGGGGTTAATATAAAAAAATAGTACCATTTAATGTGGCTGTCGCAATTCACCATGACTTAGCTAATTACAAAAAGGTGAGTGTGGTGGTAATCAAGGGGATAGTAGGCCTTGCAGTAAGTGGATTGTTTGGTAATGTTTCAGAGCCACAGCAGTATGCGGCGGCAGACAGTGCCAGCCCCTCCACTGGGAAGACATTCGTCGCGTGCAAAGTGTGCGGAGACAAGGCGTCGGGCTACCACTACGGAGTTACTTCGTGCGAGGGCTGCAAGGTAATTCAAACATATTTATTTTTTAAATTCCATTGTATAATTTGATTTGTTTTTAACCTTTAAGGGCTTGCAGGTAAAAAATTTAACGTAAGATCCGAAGGGGGGTCACTAGGGTTCCTTATAGTAGGTAATGTAATAAAACAACTTTGGGGTATGTGTTCAAATATCGACTAATTTATAAGATTAAACAGGGGACTCTCGTAAGGGCGAAGTAAAAAAAAGCAAGGAAAATATTATGACGCTCATGATATAACAGAAAGAGAGGGCACAGTATGGAAGGGTCTCAAATAGTTTAGTCAGGTCATGTCCATAGTGGGAAATGTAGGTACAAGACGATATTATGTGAGTGGTTGATACTTATGGTGAATCCTTGATAAAAGACCACCGTTCAAAACGAAACCTTTGCTTGAAATGGTTTTGGCCGAGTTTGGTGACCAGATCTGAATAGCCAGGTATTTTGCTCTTCCTTATCTCCTTCGTTTCCCCACTACCTTCAGGCTCACAACTTACCCCAACGGGGAATGGAAGGAATCCCATAGTAACTGGCTTCAGACGGTGGGAAGCAGTTGGTATTCTTATGCGGTGGTTACTCAAATACTAATATCATATGATAATCACCAATATAAAATGAAATCCTCAGCACGAGTGATCCCAATGGGTATATTATTAATTTAATACGCAACAAAAAATAAAATAAGGAAAACTTTCATAATCGCTGAACACGCTTAATACGAATATTTTTTTAGAAAAAAAAATATTTAGATTGTCATCTTGTTATATTTTGATAAAATATTGTCATCTTAATATATTTTGATAAAATATTGTCATCTTGTTATATTTTGATTAAATATTATCATCGCATTATATCTTGATAAAATATTATCAACTTGTTATATTTGGATAAAATATTATCATCTTGTTATATTTTGATGAAATATTATCATCTTATTACATTTTGATAAAATATTGTCATCTTGTTATATTTTGACAGTTCTTTTTCGCTGGAGGAGAGTTAGTGGGGGTCAGAGTTGAATGCTGCGGTTATTAAAACAGTCGATGTCTTCAAAAGTTACTTGATTCGGCGTCATTGTTTATATTTAAGTCGACATAGCAAAACGAAAAAACTCGTGATTAAAAAGAACTTAATAGCTAAATACAACATGAAAAGTTTACCTAGATATTCCAGGCAGGAAAGTTGTGTAGATTTAATGAAAAGTCAAAGCTCGATTCTTGAGAAAATCCACCGCTGCATCACGCAGATATCTGCTTTATGAAACCGCTTCATTAAAACGCATTCTTGGAATTCCCCTTTTCCCATCAGATGTTCTTCTATTTCTTAACGAGAAAATCCCGAGATTCCTGAGAACCTTTGTGCGAATGTAATATCCCCAAAGCTTATTTCCTTTCATATTACGACCTTAACTCTACAACCGAACTACCCCAGTAATTAATTTGTGCACCTCGGCGAGCTTCACATTTAGTGCTTTATACCGGAGTGTATAACGTGGAGCAAGCATAACTCGGTACCTACCTGGAAATTTAATCTTATCAACAGAGTCAGATCAACAGAGTCGCTCGTATCTACCATTTTATACTACAAAATATAATTAAAAGTACCTCACTTGTTCCTTGACGAACTGAATATTGTACCAATTTACATACGTAAAAATCTCGCGTCACGATGTTTGTTCGAGATAGACTCTGAAACTACTTAACCGATTTTGATGAAATTTATCTTGCTGTGTGTAATTTGGTCCAAATTAAAAGATATGAGTTTTTATCTCGATTATTGACCCCAATATTTATTATTGCGAATTAAATGTTCATGTTAATGGCTTTGGCAATGTTTGGTGACCAGATCTGAATAGCCAGGTACTTCCCCCCACATTCTTCTTCCCCATCTCCTTCCCCTCTCTACCACCTTTAGCCTCACAACATACCCCAATAGCTGGGAGCAGCTGAGAGCAGCTGAGACTCTTGTGAGGTATTCACATTAAAAAATTATATAAATATTTGTTATTGGACAATGCTTTGTAATTATTTGTAAATTCCATAAGTTTCTAACAGATGGCGGTGTGAATTAATTTATCGACATAACACTTGGTTATCTAGGTTGAATATGCGACATTTCAGAACGTTACCGTGAATTTGACTGAATAGATTTGCACTTCACCTGATTCCGGGCGGGTAATATTGTCAATGGCTGAAGTTGAAACTCAACTCGTGAATTCCTTTCATTCCTAGGCATAAATGAGAGCCCATATGCTAGAATTGAATTCCAACTTAATAATAAAAGGAATTTTATTTTTATTTATTTGAAAATGTAGCACTTCATTCCACAATGCAAAATACTCAGATGGGCGAATCGCTCAAAGCGAGTTCTATCTATATCTGATAAATTTATTGTGATATTTCATGCGGAGAACAGATAAAACACGTTTTTATAATTTGTTGACCAGAAGCAAGTAATGTGTTTAATCTAGATAGCTCTTCCAATGTCTTTTAAGTTGGACCAAATTACACACAGTAAGTCAAATTTAATTAAAAATCGGTTTAGTATTTTTGGAGTTTATCTCGAATAAACATCGTGACGCGAGATATATATATATATATATATATAAAGACAGAATACCGCATAAGAGGCCCATCTGCTTCCGACCGGCTGGAGTCAGTGAGGCTATGGCATCCCCAATCGGGGTATGCTGTGAGGCTGAAGGCAAGTGGGGAGGGAAAGGAAATAGGGAAGAGGAAGTTGGGGAAGTGCCTCGCTATTTAGACCTAGTCACCAAACATAGCCAAAGCCATTTCCAGCAACGCTTAAGATCTGAATGGTGGTCTTATACCAGGGCGATACTGAGAGTATCTTCTACTCTGGAACGTGCCGCAAACTGACAAATGATCACTACACCTAAGTGGTCTTATCTATCTTTGATGTACACCGATTTGAAAAAAAAACAATGTCCCCAGTTTACATACATTATCGACTAAAGGGCCCAAGACAAGCCAAATAAATTGATTATCTGTTCACAAAAGAATTTTGCTTTTAGAAAATGTTTGATTAATTTTCCACACTGACGAGCCCATAATAAACTTTTATTGGTTTATCTATCCAGTGTTTTAGCATGTACCTTGTTATCTTGTAATCTTGGGTTGAAAAGAACATCATTGGCATTGTGGAAATTTTTGCTGTGAAGGCGTAGTAACACTTTAATCTAAACGAACACTTTTTTTTATATTGGTTTGTAAATATGCATGTGCATAAATTTTCTTACTAAAGTAACAGAAACGTTACAAAAATACTAGTTTCTGTGCAATTGTATTTTTAAGCAAATTCGCGTTGTATTATCCACGTCACTACTTGTAGATGTTTCGTTTGAATGAAATCCATCTTAATTATTAATTAGCCATATTTCGAGTTGTATGTAAGTATGATCGGTGGCGGTTTTCATTAAAGTGGGTTTGTGAAGTTAACTGAAAAAAAAGGTTAAATTGTGTTATAGTTTTACAACACTTAAAACAGTGCTATTCAGATTCCTTGCTTAAATTCGAAGTGAATCCCAAAAGTGCGTTATGAATTCAGCGAACATGGGACTTTCTGTTGTATTTCTGTTTTTATTTTGATAACCGTGCGGACGTGCAAACGTTAAGGCTCTAGTAAACAAGCGAGTTTTTACAGCAATTTCTTGCCGGTAACATGATAGGCTTTAATGTATTGCCGGCAAGAATTGCCTTATAAACTAGAAATCTGTTAGTTGCCCGAGTGTGCAGAGACTTTGTAAGGATCAATAGAATTTTTGTGTAACATCGTTTTTTAAGTTTTTATTAAATTAAGTTATTTACTGAAGACGTTACTTTTTATATTTTAAAAAAAGAAGAGTTTCTTGCATAAAATGTGATTTTCGTAGCTAAAACAACTTTTTATAACCTAAAAAATAACATTCATTAGCTGCCTTAAGCTGCCCAGAAGCCCGTCGGGCGTTTTTTCACAGTCGATTAAAAAATAATATTTTTACCATATATTTTTTTTATCATTAATTTATTTATATTTTTAAAATTCACAATTTTTTTTTATATTTCACGAAGTTACACGCTCTTGAATAGAGGGGAAAAAAGAGCGTGTCCATCTTGTCACGATTTTCACTCTTCTGGTTATCTGAAAAATAAAAAAAAGGTAAAATCTTAATCAATAGTCATTGTGGTAGGAACTAGGAAAAATTTAAAAAAAGTCCCACAAAATGGCAGCTACTTTTGAGTTCCTTTATAACTTTTCAGAATTTTAAAAAATGGTAAAAATGAACACTTTTGATTTTTTTATTACTACCACAGAAGGATATATAAAAAAATCATGTCGAATTACAAGAAAATCGGTCAATTAGAACTTGAGATTTTGTGATAAACAAGTAGTTTCGAGAAAAACGCGTTTAAAGCTTTGTTCTATTTAGATTCCAGTTAGATTCCGTCTCAACCAGTTGAATTGCCACGACACTAAATCGGCTATAACTTTTAAAATAAATCGAATTTCGAAAAATCCTTTGAAGGAGATATTCTTGAGTTCCGATGGTCTTATCAAGTTCTGCAAATAATTTGATTCTTTTTTTGAAAATTTTCTAGCAAAAATAACCCCAACCAGAAATCTTCAATAACGTTTTGTTTGTAACATCTCTTGGAAGCATTTAACACTATTCCTGTTGGATTCAATCTCAATAAGATAGATCGTACCCGATGAATATCAAAGAGCAAGAGCAGCCCAAGCGGAGGATCCCACAAATGCTGTTGAATGTTGAATTTTATTAAATATTGAATCCAGAATTGCAATGTTCAAAAAGCAATTCTTCTGATGTAGGTACTATTAAAAAGAAAATACTATTAAAACATCCCCAAACTCAGTAGTACTCTAATAGACGCTTTTAATATTCCCACGTTTATGGAACGACGACAGTACAAAAAGGCAAAAAACATACGTTCCTTATCACGATAATGCTGCAGCTCTCTTTTTACATGTGAAATAATGGCAAAACATACATTTTATGTCTCATCTTTTTTCTAGCCATTATTTCACGTAAAAGAAAGAGCTGCAACATTATTGTGATAAGGAACGTGTGTGTATTGCTTTTTGTACCGTCGCCGTTCCGTAAACGTGCGAATAAAGCGCGTAATGACGTGATTGAAAAAAATCTCCGAAAGTACCTAACTGAGTTTTAATTTTCATATTTACAAAATATCAAGGTGAGGCAAATATGCAAAACCGATAGTTAAGTTAAAAAAATATTTTTTTTTAAAAAGCACAATTTAAAATTGACAAAGTATTCCGATTCCACGGCACATCTTATATTTCTATGCATATACATATGTGTGTGACATGTGTCTGTATGTATGCATATATATTATACATTAAGCAACAAACAAATAAACGAACGAACAAAAAACGGGCATTACATTATAAACATATATTATTAAACAGCCTAAGGCTGCCCGTGCAACGGGTAAAAGCAAAAAAAAAACATCAATTAGTGACAACCACTGCAGTTTGCAAAACAAAGGGGTAAAGTTCTCTCTGTAACTTGCTAAAAAACCAATGGATTTTGCTAGGTACTAGACTAGATACTGTAATATTATTATGCTCAAAGGATACTGCTATCTGCTCGGCTAGTTTACATTATTTCCGATTTTGTCAGGAACCAAAAAAGTATCTTTTTAGGTGAATATTTGTATTTCATGAATAAGCAATGAGTTCGGACAGTCGAGCAGGGATATACCTACAGACTTATGTGTGATAGGAATGATCGCAATCGCTTCTTGACAGTTTGGTATTGTTACCGCCCACTTGAGCTAAGAAGCGTCTCGAATAAACATTTTATGGTGTACAAAGTAGGCTGGAATATTTTAGTAATCCTTCTGCTGGTTTGCTTTTTTATGGTTTTAATGATTATTTTTTCTTTTCAGGGATTTTTTCGGCGGAGCATTCAGAAACAGATAGAGTACAGGTGTTTGCGAGACGGGAAGTGCTTGGTCATTCGGCTGAACCGAAACCGTTGCCAGTTTTGTAGGTTCAAAAAATGCTTGGCTGTCGGCATGAGTCGTGACTGTGAGTATATTTTTTCAATTCTCATCTATTTAAAAATCTCCTTGTTTTCAGGCCTATCTATTAGGGGCCATCCATAAATTACGTCACACGTTAAGGGGGGGGGGAGAAGCGTGACATTGTGTGACAAGGGGTATGGGGAGGTGTCATCAGCTTTGTGACGTCGCATGCAGTGCATTTGTTAATAAAACATTTTCCCTATCTCATCCCGCCCCATACCACCCCATTTCGCCCCCTCTATGTGGTAAATATGATCGTTACAACAGCTATTTAAATCCAACTCTACTGTTTTCATTATTTTTAGATGTAAAATTGCAAAATATGTGACGTCACCCTAAGGGGGAGGGCTCTCACAAATGTGACGATGTGTAACAGGGAGAGGGGGGGGAGTAAAAAAATCATGAAATTGGTGTGACGTAATTTCTGGTTGGCCCCTTACGATACAATAATTCTTGAATTATTGTAGATTATAAATACAGGAATTTAAACCTAGTTCAACTTCAACAGTTCTCTATGCAAGAAAAATGGGTAAAATAATTTCCTGAAATCGACGAAATTTCAAAAATAACCAAAAGCACGATATTAGATTAAAAATATTTCATCTTAACTTAAGTAACTCCCTTGCACCTTGTGAACAGTAATGTAACCAACTAACCATCACGTCCTTTCTGGCAGTGGAAACAGAAACGATAGATCGCCACACAACTGCCTCCTTGCTTCATTCACATTCATATATAATCTTCTATTATTCTGACTCTTGACGTCAACCAACTCAAGTACATATTTGATTCACTTGATCAACTATTCATCATCGAAACTTTGGAATGAATACCATTGTCTGTTCAGTCAACCGTACAACATCTTAATTGATTCTATGAAAGGAAAAAAATACTTGTGTTAATCTGAATTGAATTGATTTGAAGATTTATATGATTTAATTTTTTGAAGTGAAATCTTCTTTAGCATCGTTGTGATTTGACACTCGATGAAACGAAAAAGTTAACCTAAAAATAGACAAACACATACATCTAAAGGATTTAGCTTGTGTGAGAATGAGATAGACTAATCGGTCTCCTCTTTTCATACCCTTCCCACTCTTGTCTACTTTAGATTTCTGAGGGTTTCTCTTCTACCGCGTGTGATCTGCACCCATTTTTTTATTCATATTATGTTATGTGCATTATATTAGAGATTGATTTAATTATTTTTGTATATATTACAATTTGTGCATTATATTAGAGGCACTGCTGAAAACTCCGAGAAAAATCCTCAATAAATAGCTGAGGAGTGACCTTTTTGTCAATAGAATCAATGTTAAATGAACAAAATCTATACATTTGGAAAATATCTATTGATAAATATATGTCTTTATTATTATTTTCGTGACATGTCTTGATCGGGCGTCCCCGACTATTTCTACCATTAACTTTCAAGCCAAATGTTCTCCTGCAATCATTTCTTCGTTCATCCCAAACTATTTATGTGTCAGTCTTGTCTATCTCTAATTTTTGGTTTGGTCCTATGCAGCGGTGAGATACGGCCGCGTGCCGAAGCGGTCCCGCGAGCGCGGCCCCGAGGAGGGGTGCTCGCGCGACGGGCCGGCCGGGCAGGAGGAGGCTGCGGAGTTAGCGCGCGCTGTGGCCGCCGCACACCGGGCGCACTGCGCGCCGCTGCACGCCGAGCGCCGTCCCGTGCCACCCAACGAACTGCTGCTGGTAAATATCTATTTCATTACGCGCTTATCGTGTTCCGCTGAGACATCCGTTGCATAAAGCAACCACCATAAAGCTGTGCTACCCTAAAGGCCGGTCTCCTGCTACAAAATGTTTAACAAAACATCCGACCAAAACAAGAACATTGGGACATGGCCGTTTTATGTTTTGTGTGCATCCACAAAATGTGTACGTTTTTCTTCATCTTTCTAAAGGTGGGGGGGGAGGTCAGGGGGGATATCTAGGTCTGAGAGCTAGTCTAGAGGGCTGTGTATGTATTTTTGAAACCATAAAGAGAAATTAAAAATGTAATGGAGAAATACATCTTGGAGATAACGAAAACTATTTTACCGTCGTTATACTCCTTGATGTATTTTCAATAAAAAATATTTATTTACTTTTGGGAAAGTTGACAGCAAATCTTAAGGGGGATTCTAGTCTATGAAAAAAAACAATTTTTTTTTTCTTCATATTTCCATAGTTTAGATCAGTGATTCCCAAAGTGGTCCAGGGGTCCACGGGAGACTCCACGGGGTCCACGAAGGCATGAGAGAAAAATGGGATCAGATAGCTTGTTTATTTAGCATTGATTTATTTTTTAATTCCTTTTTTTAAACCTTCCCTTAATTTTTCTGAGTAGTGTATTTTAAGAAAGTCAGCGACTGTTACTATCTGTACTATCTGCCTACATCTGCTTATATTTCGGTGAAAAATTGTCATATTGAGACCCATCTCGTGCCCATATCCCATCCCTCCCCCTGTCTCATATCACATTACTACCCCCCCCCCCTCACGATTTAGAGGGAATCTAACCAAACTCTAAATAGAATATAATTTTAAACGCATTTTTCTCAATACTACTTTTTTCGGGACGGTTGACACGATATATCAAGTTCTACTAAACCAATTTACTTGAAATTTGGTGTGGGCCTTCTCTACACATTATTCTCTCACCCCTACCAGAACTATAACAAAATTTCAATTTTTACTAAATTTAAAAAATTTCGAAAAGTCAAAAAAAAACTGGTAAAAAATGTCTTTTTATTTCAGACAGCCGCCATTTTGCGATTTTTTTTACCTTTCCGTACGGGCCATAGCAGCACTTGTCTGGATTAAGAAAAAAAAAATTATTATGCCGGGATTCAAACAACTTTTTTTTAAAATGATTTTTGTTCTAAAAAAATTACAAAAAATAGCCCATTATCTACCCAACGTAACCTATTTAATCAGTTTTTTTATAAAAAAATTTCATCACTTTCAACGACTTTTCGAAGGAGGTGTTGAGTTGATTTCTATCTGAGTTGTCCGGTCACCGTGATTTACATGTACAGATTTTGAAGAAAACTGATGTTCTCAATTTATACGAGATATATCGACTCCTAGGCCCTAACGAGTTTCGAGACACGCCCACAACGCGTATATCGTGACGTATCTATAGCTTTTTCTTTTCAGTACTAAGAATAAACATTTTTTTTCATTCAACAACCTTCCAAATGGATATGAAAAATCACGCTAAATTATAATTATTGTAGAATTTGTGAAGCTGAAATATATATTTGCCTCTCAAAAGATGAAATTTACCTACTAAAAAACGATAAAAATTACGACATCTATCCAATGACATCCATAAAAATAAAAGATACGTTGTTTTCATACTAATCGAACAAAAAAGTATCTTACGAAAAGGATAGCCATTCAAAGAATATGTATAAGAACGAATCGCTAAAGTATGTCTCGCATTTATATCTGTCAAGCATTTTAACAAAAGAAATACTTTTTCGAACAAATAATTATTACTTAATAATATTATTTTTATGTAGCTTGTCTAACAATAAAAAGTTCCAATTTTGAATTAAAAAATCATCGAAATTAAATAATGTTACGCTTTACGCAAAAATATTTTACCATAGTTACCAACTTATCCCTGCATGTATTATTAAAATGTGAAATTATTACGTTATTATTTTGTTATTTAATTATTATTTTGTCTGTAGGGTGCCAGTTCGTCGTCCATCGCCACATCGTCCTCCGACGGGCTGGAGATGCAGCGCGTGTGGCTGTGGCAACAGCTGGCGGCACGCGTCACGCCGAGCGTGCAGCGCGTCGTGGAGTTCGCCAAGCGCGTGCCCGGCTTCCCAGAGCTGAGCCAGGACGACCAGCTGATCCTCATCAAGGTATCACTGACGGGACAAGACGCCTATATAATCGTATCCTTAATTTGATCATTACTTATCGTTCTTGAAACTCATACGTACGTACTGTGACGCAAAGACAAATTTTCTTGAATACCTATATAAGTGATTTTATAGGGTTTATACGCCGTAAGTGTAGTGGTGAGGGATCAGGGCTAATCAGATCCGGTCACCGGACCTGGCTAAAGACAGTTCAAGCAACGTTTCGATGCTGAATAGTGGTCTTTCACCAGGGCGATGGTGAGAGTATCTTCCACTCGACTATGCGTCACAAATGTTCTATAAAGAGCGTATCTGCACATCATTTTGCTGTCCGATGACATTAAAAACAACAAAAAAATACTTCTACTCTGATCACAATGTCTTCATTGATCACAACGAATAACGTGATACGCGCTCTGCCTCTGAATGAGATGGAGTTCTTAACCCGTGATCCGCTAAGTTGTCCAGTGGCGACATATGATGGAATTTTTTTTGTTTGTTTTTAGTTGAAAAAAATGTCTTTAGTCCGTAAAACTTCATCTACATTTTTACTGGAAATATTCTCAGGAATCGTTTGTTAAAATCTTTTGGGTATGTGCTGTTAAACCCTGCATATTATTTTTAAACAATTAATTGTAAAATAACACACTGAATTAAAGATGGTAAGACGATATAAGCAAAAAAAAAACATACATGTTTATCTACAAATTAATTAGTACCTCCGTATACATACGTTTATAAAGAATTGATTTAATTGGGACATAATTATATAGGTGTGTTTTTTTTAAATCCTTGCTATGGTTTCAGTTGTTACTTAATATATTACTATTTATAATTTAGAAACACGTGTGAAGTCCAAAGCTTGTGTAAAAAGTTTTTTTTTCTAAATCAGATCATGCTTTATGTGCACCATATAATAAATATTTTACTAACACTCTGTATGTTATTAGTTTTTAATATTGATATTTGAGTTTAGTTTGTAATATTTATGAAGATTTATAAAAAATCAATCGATATTCTTGTAATATACAATTTATTGAGCTTCATGTCTAGTGCATATTTTCAGATAAAAAAAATTGGCTGCTGGCGAATGGCGAATGCGATTTTACAAATAACACATATTGTTTTATTATGTTTACAAAGAAATATGTATTTGGTGCAGTGTTACGCGTTTAGCGATTGCCTTTTCAAAAAATATTTCATTTGTGATTTTTTGCTTTTGTGTCTAATCCAATAAAATGACTGCTAAATAAGTTTTTTTCAAATTGTGACTCTTGAAGAACATTGTTATTCCAAAAGGCAAAACTATTCATATCAAAAGGTTTCACAGAATTCTTCGTACTTCAAAGAAAAAAATAGTTCGGTGAAAGCTATATTCGAGTTTTGTCATCATTTCATTATGAACCAATTGTTTCTCAGAACTGAAATAAAAACAGAACTTTAATAAAACTTTCATAGAACTCGAAAATGAAATTTGATGAATTATTCAAATTCTGGGAAACAACCCGTCCTTACTGATTAGTTGAATCTATTGGAATTGTTTCTATTCAATGCTTTATATCTTTTGGGCGACTGTTGTAATTTAAGCAAGATATGATTTAATTATTTTCATCAGTTTCACCAACATAATCTATCTATGTAATCTAACTTACAATGACAAAATTGGCCTATATTATTTGCAATTTGCTTGCGTGTTTCTGGGTGGAAAAATTGGAAAATAGTCCTACTTCTTCAAACACAGCAAACTTATTTTGTGGCTCCATTTTAATTCGAAATTAATAAAATACTTAGTTTTAACTATTTTTATTGTTTAAAAAACCAACATGTTTCGTAAGCAATCAATCAGGGTTTACTGAAAACTAGTAAATAGTGATTGCTTACGAAATATGTTGGGTTTTTAAACAATACCAGTGGTCAAAACTAAGTATTTTATTAATTTTGAAGTATAAAATAGCGATCAATATCATTTTATCTTCACAATGAAACAATTTAGTTGCATATACCTATTATAATATATATTAATACTAAGAAAGGATTTTCTTCTGCAACACTTATCTGAAGTGTAATTTTAGCTCCTGCGACAGTTTTGCTTCTCTGAGATGACAGAAAAATTAATTATTAATGACTGCGAAAACTTATGTGAAAATAATTAATAAGATGATATCGATGGTATGATACAAACTTATATAAATACTTATAGATACTTAGATACATACTTGTACCTTGTGTGTATTTGACTTCGAAAATAAAAATATAAAACTTATACATTAAGACTGTTTGGTACATGTGGTATGCTAAAGACACTGAACTTGTTAAACTTTAATGGCCTTCTAATAAACATGTTTTTTTTACACAACTGTTAAACAACCATTAATGTATGTCTCTGTAAATGGTTGTTCATCAGTTGTATAAAATTTAAAACACGATTATTATAAAAGAGTAAATATTTTAACTCTTGTAAACAGGGTATTAAGAGACATACCTCACTTACTTTAACCAGTGATTTCTGGGGTTATTTGGAGTAAAATATATGACATATTGGTCTTCGGTGACTTTTAAACTTACTACTACTTTTTTTTTAAATGCATATAAACATTTTTTTAAAATCACTAGGTATTCTCCAGTAGGTTTGGGATGGGGGCTGGGGTGTTGGCTGAATCCAGTGATGTTATGTGAAAGATTTTTAATTTTGTTTTCAAAATTAAAAAAAGAAACCAAACTAAAAATGTCACCAGACACCAAAATTTCTTTTATATTTTCACTCCAAATAATGTCAGGAATCACTGATTATAGTACGTTAGCAACATCTCACAACACCCTGTATTATGACAATGGTTACTGCCGTTTTTGGTGACGTCAGTAGGGCTTTTAGGCAATACAAGCATGCTCAGGATCGTATCAACGATTGCAAGCGATTTAGTGTAGTAAGTACAAATATTATATTCAAAGTGTAGATACATAAATCAAAAAATGTTCACCATCCTTGGAAAGCATATTTATAACTTGTCATATCTGCGTAGCTGTTAGCTCTCCCCATTATCAGATTGATGTTTTCAGATGGGATTTTTCGAAGTTTGGTTGACGAATGCGGCTCGTCTTGCTACGGAATCCACCCTTACGTTTGACGATGGAATATACATAACTCACCAACAGCTTGATATCATGTATGACGTAAGTAAAAAAATATTTAAAACATTGGAAATCTATTTGACACGTTTCACTTCATGTGACATTTTTTTATGTACCCCCCCTCCTTCTAAGGGTACCCCGGCAAGCCTGGTCCCATGCCATGCATGGATGCAGTGGATTTGCCCCCCCCCCCCCTCCTCACAACGCCTCTCTTACAGTTCTCAAACAGAATAATACATCTTCTATCCTTTTATTTCTTATTTATTATAAATTTAATGGTCTAAGTCATTATAATTGTACCGTATCAATAATGTATTTCCAATATCAAATATCTTATTACACGACTTGAAAAACATGCCGATCTTTTAATGCCCTGCATTTAGGAGCCACGCATATTAATATTTTCATAATAAACGCAAACTCTAAAAACCTTATTAAGCTTCAGAAGAGCTATTCTCTATCTTTTGTGAGAACGAGATCGTTCTCCCGCGAGATGTCCTGTCAGATTTGTGTGATTTTCTACAGCTGTGTAATGAATAAATAATCATGCATATTTGCAGGAATTCGTGTTTAAAACGACCCAAACTAAAATACGTGACAGCTCACAGCGGAAATTTTGACATCGGCCGATAGAAAAAGCAAATAACAGCCGTAGAAAATCACACAAATCTGGCAAGACATCTCGCGATAGAACGATCTCTTTCTCACAAAAGATAGAGAATAGCTCTTCAGGTGTGATTGTGCTTTCTCTGAACAAGTGATATCATAAAATGCAATATGAAAAATAAGAACAGTTCATAATATAATTCTAGGCTGTTTTAAATGGGACTTTAATAAATATTACATTATCTACGTACATTCATTATAGAATGGTTTTGCAACATCAGTGCTGCGGTTCACGTCCAATCTGAACGCCCTCTGCATGAATGAAACAGAACTCGGCCTGTTCTCAGCAGCGGTGCTCATAACAGCTGACCGATCCGGAGTCACGGACGTCAAAGCAATCCAGCAGCATCAAGACAAGATCATTGACGCCCTCAAAATACAGGTTAGAAAATTTACAAATGCAGATGACGTTGTAGTTGAACTAGACACTAGACAATAATAATGCATCCTGTTGACAGAGAAATACCTTGTTTACATGACGCCTCATTTTTGATGCAGCAAGAAAAGAATGAACCTTGAACTCCTGTTGCAACTTGATGTCGATGCAGTCTAACAGATTCCAGATATAGCACCTTTAACAGTTTTTTCCATTCATTGCAGGCCGCACACTCCAACCCACTGGGCGGCAGCGCACTGGCCAGCAGCGTGGGAGCGCTCCTGGCAGACCTGAAGGCCATCGGTACCCGCCACGCTCTGCTGCTGGACTGGTTCCGCCTCAACTGGACCATGCTGCGACTCCCGCCGCTCTTCGCAGAGATATTTGACATTCCAAAGAGTGACGAGGACTTGCAGTAAACATTCGTGACCACTAGACTCAGTGCAATGTGACATTATTATGATCATCGTACCGGCCGGTAGTGACACCAGGCACGGTAGCTTTAACAGGAGTCTTATAGGGAAGCTATTGCGATTTTAATTATTCTTTGTTTTGTATTATATTAAGATGACCTGTAGCTATTCTTATGAACCCTTCAATCATCTCTATAATATTTATTGATATTGATGTAGATCTTATAATATGCAGGGTGCTTTGCCAACTATCTGTTTTAGTGTTAAGGCATTTATGTGTGTAGAATACAACGCTGAGCCTTGCAAACGGTTTGGGTGTTCTACTCTCTTTCGGGCGTTTGCCTTCTTACTGTGTTGTGCATTACACATATCATAAAATATTAGATGTGTATTTATATCCAAATATTATAAATCACGGTGTAAAGCAGTAATTCCTTCAAAACATATTTCAAGAAAAACTTTGCAGATGGGAGAATTTATCTTAACTGATTTTACCACCAACTACAAAATATTATATAAATTTGTGCAATTTATAGCGTAGATCTCAATTGTCCCCTAGAGTACAAAGTAATTTTATCCCACCAAGAAATTGAGTTTTTCATGAATATTTTGCTCTCGTGTTGAAGTGTTGAGTTGGTGAGATAAAGACAGACTGTATTTAATAATTGTAAGAACTTAAAGTCTATGCCAGAGTTTTTAAACTTCATATTCAAATTAGTAATTTTCATTGTCTCGGCGTAAATATGGATTCAATCGAATGTTTATATATTATCATATTTTATTTAGATTATATTCATTCCAATGCCCGTACACGATGGTGTGTATGATTAAGGCACTCTATGAAGTCTTTTTTTTTACAATATTTATTTTTCCCTCCTGTCAGTAGGTACCTACAATAATTGTATAAATAGAACATCCTTTCCAATGATTATAGCGAATTTAGATCTTTCGTTAGTGATTAAAACTATTGGTGGCTATGTACGTAATTGAATAGGATACAGTTTATTTTAAAAGGAAATAACTTATGAACAATTTACAATAGCAAATGAAATAAAGCTCTGAAAGATTGTTAGCAAATTGTGTGTTTGTTTTACTGATTTTAGAGAATAAATTTAATGAATTGAGAGCAAAAATGTTCAGTGATGTTATTGTAATCGTTTTTCATATATTAGTATACAAAATTATACATATTATGTTATTTAAGAAATTTATGGATTATAGAACAATCAATTATTATCACCCATTCCTGTTCACTTAAGAACAACATGTAAAGACATACATAATAACTTTATCTATTTCTATAAATTGACATAAATATATGAAAATAGAAAAAACGTGTTTAGTCGTTATTTCTTATTTACTATACAAAAAATGCTGTTATAATAAAATGAATGGAAAAATCATATCAAAGATTACTACAGATTTCAAAAGCATCCAAGTGATATTTTTCTTATGTGCAATGTTTTCAAATTTCTTGTTTATTTGATTATCCATTAGATCTCGGTTTAATTTATCTCTTTATTATAAATGTTTCATTATAAACAATATCACTAACTAGTTATAAATATGGTCAAAAAATGGGTTTTGATTTACTATAATATACACTTCTTTCAACAGCGTCATTTACGTTATATTCATTACATTAAGCATTTTAGATGTACCTACCTTGAGAAAAATATTATTATTGCTATTCTAAATTTATATTTTAGGAATTGTTTCCCATCTCTAGAATTTTCCAATGTAGATTTAGATTAAAGTAAATGTAAACTTATATATAAGATATT
This sequence comes from Glyphotaelius pellucidus, assembly GCA_936435175.1. Lineage (NCBI taxonomy): Eukaryota > Metazoa > Arthropoda > Insecta > Trichoptera > Limnephilidae > Glyphotaelius > Glyphotaelius pellucidus. Next base: position 25,188,074 of record OW386542.1, on the reverse strand, counting down.
AGTTAAACTTGACTGACTTTACACATGTAATTTGTTTTTATTCATCATCTTTTACTACATATTTGCAATAAAATTTGTGTTTGAGAAGCTTGAGAATTCTAATCCAAATATGAACTATTTCCATGCACATTATTAAAGTGTTTGTTCAAATTGATGAAAAGATTTAAACGATTGAAAGGCATTCCAAGATTTGCACCGTTGGCGTCGTCTGTTTGATTAAAAATTGCCATTTTGTGTATCACAACATCACCTTCAAAAAAGCTTGTTCCACGAATAGAAAACAGTTGTTTCGAATCTTCTGATTCTAAGACAATCAAAAGAAAAACGCTTCTATGTAAACTAGTGAGTAATATTAGCGTTTTAAAGGAAGTGGCAATACGATTCTGGGAATCATTCGAATAATGTGACTTAATTTATGGGATAAAAATATTTTGACAAAGGTATGTATGAGAGAGCCTGTCATGTCTGAGTGGGCTAAGGAGTGCGAGTGTGCTTGTGTGGCTTTAGGAAGGGACATATTGTAACTTCTCTATCTGTGAGTGTGTAAGAGGTGCAAATAATCCTCCAATCAGGACCGACTGTGGCGCCACTGTGTAGTTGTGTAGCCTAAAGCCTCGATTACGTTGAGCGAGTTTACAAGCTACTAGCCGGCTAGTAAACTTGTTCAGGGTATCACTATCTGCTAGTAAACTTGTTCCGGGTAAAATCTGCTCGTTAGCTAGTTAATATGATTACACTGAGCGAGTTTACCAGCAGATAGTGAATTCGCCGGCTAGTAGCTTGTAAACTCGCTCAATGTAATCGAGGCTTAACTGTGTGGAAACCGCGTGACAGCATTTAGGAATGCGTTCAATTAAAGGCCTTCTCTTTTCAAAATCACTTTATTATGTTGAAGGTTCTTTCATAGATCTCTATTTTTTTTTTTTTATCTATGATTACGTAATTAATTTAAATAATAATATATATCATTACATATTAAAATAATCTATTTATACAAAATTATGTATGTTAATAATACAGTCAAGTTATTACTTCTTTCGAATACCTACCTGTTATAATATTTATTATATTAGATTTGAATATTTTATTGTTGAAGTTATTTAAGAGCACATATTATAATTAATAGTTATTTTCACAAAAATGCATTTATTATATAGAATATTGGACAATTTATTGTTTTTAAATTTTTAGAAATTACATGTTAACAAAAAAGACTATAGAAAGAATTTAGCGGGGAAGATTAAGTGTTTCTCTTTAGCACATGTTGGCTTGAAGCACGACAGTATTCCCAAATAGTGTGAAATTTGTACTAGAATACATTAATATATTTATCGGATGTATGTACTTCATTTTATTATTGGTAGTCTACAACAGATTTTTCCTTTTGAAATTTATATAAATGATATAAATAATATATCAAATATCAACAGCCACTGCAAAACAGTAACTATACATTGTGAATTACGTAAAAATGCTGTTTCAATTATTAATACACGTCGTTTATTTGTTTTTACATCTTACTTAGTGGGCCGAATACTCGCGTAATTAAATATTAAATCTATCTCCAAATAAACCTTAAAAGTATCTCCAAATCTGTTACCTAACAAAAGTTAAAATTAAGGGTTATGCGTGTGTTTTGTTTTGGAAGAAGGAACTTCGTAAAATAATAAGGCAGCTTCAGGAAACTTTCAAAGGACTCGTGACATTTTATTTTGCTTTTATTCCCAATTACATTGTGAATAATTCCGGAGACCCAAACTACCCAAGACAGACCAAGGATTTTACTTTTACTTATTTAAGAAGGCTGGCTGTTGAGAAGAGAAGAGAGAGATAAAACCTAAACCTAGGTCTTTTATAGCGGTCTTGTCTGAAGGGAGTTTGCGTCTCCTGACATCTATTGATAATTTCTTTTGTTAATTAATTAACTTTACACAAACCAACAAATCGAAATGTCTGGAGAGGTGTGAGCCCTAGCTAATTTAAATTATACAGCGTGCTTATACTTGCTTAATACGTAATACAGAAATAATTTTTTTGGGAGAAATTCAGATAGTAAAAATAAAACAAACGAACTAAGTAACATATTTGCAAATAAACTATATAAATGTAAACTTTATTTAGACCAGATCAATTTATTATAAAATCACTGATTTCATTATGCAACCTTAAATGTTAGAAATAGCATACATAATTACATATTCATATAGATATGTCGTAAATCCTATACTCATAATATACAAACATTATCTATAAATAAAATATTTGTATTTAGAAACAGATTCACCACCATTAAAAATGATCCGTTGCACCGAATTTTGATTGATTTGGCTTTTTGTACTATGATTAATAAATATTTTAATTAAATCATAAGTCTAATAGAATTTCAGTAATTACAAGTCAATAGTACTAGTTTACGTTCGGCCCATTATAGTTTCCACTAAAATTGATATTGCCTACCGTCTACCTAAAATGAAACACAATACGTATGTATAAACATATTTCGCTTTAAATAGTAAAACATTGTGTTTATGAAATATTCAATAGACATATGTAATATTTTTCATTTATCTGATTGTGTAACAACAATGCATAGACATTTTTTTCAAGTGAAAATTTATTTAGCACCATTGTGATTTGAAACTAGATGAAATGAAAAAGCAACACTAAAAAGAGAAAAACACACATTATAGGATTTAACTTTCGAGAAAATAAGATAAAATAATCGGTCTTATCTTTGTGTGGTGATTCGTAGCATAACGGTCTCCTCTTTGTGCGGTGCTTCATAGCCTCCCCACTCTTCTCTACTTTAGTTTTCTGAAGGTTTCGCTTCTACCGCTTGTGAACTGCAAACATTTTTTAAAGTGAAATCTTCTTTAGCATTGATGTGATTTGAAATTCGATGAAACGAAAAACCGATTCTAAAAAGAGACAAACACGTACATCTATAGGATTTAGCCTGCGAGAGAATGAGTTGGAATAATCAACCTCCTCTTTGTGTGGTGCTTCGTAGCCTATCGGTCTCCTCTTTGTGTATAGCCTCCCCACTCTTGTCTACTTTAGTTTTTTGAAGGTTTCTCGCTTCTACCGCTTGTGGACTATACACATTTTTTTTTTTTAAATTATGGGGCAGAAGGTTTAAAGAACTTCTTATGTTTCACTTCTTTGAAACGGTTTCAATGGAACTGGTGACATGAAAAGATGTTTCGCTAAATTTAATGTTAATTAGCCAAATAAAATAAATTCACACAAATAAGATTTGCATTAAGGAACAAATGAAGATCTTTTCTGTTAAAATTTAAAACTTTTTTGTTTTAAAAGTTGCGGTAGAGACAACATCAATCAGAAATCAAAAAGTTGTAATAATTTTTAAACAGAAATTGCGGCACATTTTATTATTGAAGGTGATGTTATATTGCAAAATCAGAATTAATATCAACAATTTTTGTAAAATTATATATTATAATTGTCCACTTACTTTATACACACTTTGCCAAAGTGATATTTAAAGATTATGCAATAACTGAGATTTTTAATGGTAATTGGGTAAAATATTGATAAACAACACTTCAAAAACAAAAGTATTTGTTGAATGAGAGAAATTGTAAAGTACCACTTTGTTGTTATACGAGATTAATAAAGTTGGTTTGTGCATTGTTTAAAAAAATTATCAATTGTTTGGAAGCCCGACAAAACATTCCACAGGTTCTTCTTATCGTGTCAACAAATAAAAACATAGATTTATTTTCATTGGTAGGTATTAAAAAGAGTTTTTCACATACTTTGAAAAATCAAAAAAACATGGTTTGTTGGTTGCATTATTGAATATTTCATAAACACAATTTTCACAGAAAATATTAATATTATTTATGCGTAGACATCCCTTGATTGTTAAACCTCAATTTAATAAAACTGTGCTATTGTGTAAACTTTATTATTACCTATTACTTTTACCCTCTGCAACTTCTTTGATGTATTTGGTACCTACTTGCAGTTATATACTAGTTACTACCAAGTTACGCCCGACTTTCAACTATGGTTTTAGAAATCTTTTTTCTTATTGAACAAATAAAGAACATGGTATTTTGCCTTCTTTTCTTATATCGCACATCTCATAGAAAAGTGTTGTAAGTAAAAAAAGTTAATTTTACAGCCGAGCAAAAACAATGAATGAATGACGAACTGGCAATTCCGTCGATAAGAAATGGATTGATCTAGCTTAAGCCGCGGCAAACCCTATTTCTGGTAACGGAATGAAACCAATGAAATGAAATGAAACCAACTCAGAACCATCGCAGATAAGTCATTTATAGTGATAAAAATATATATATAAAAAATTGGTTGGATTGGTTACGTTAGGTTAGCTTTTAATAACTTTTCAAGGATTTGAGTTGGCTTTATTCTCAGTTGGCATGGAACCCCCATTTCTACCGATTTCTTACATATGTTGATATGTACTGTTAGCAGCATATTTAAATATTGCCACCTCACACGTTTGGTTCGCTTATCCGCCGCCAGAGGTACTGCTATCACCTCTGGCGGCCAACAGGGAAACTACTCCAGCTACTGCGTCGATAAAGGAGGGAACTACTAACTCCTCCTGGTTGGCGGGACTGGGCGCAGAGCTACCAACAGAAAGGATAGCCAACGGCTGCGAATTCGAATGGTGCAGCGCAATGCTGCCGATTATTAGTCATGTACCGTTGAGACAATATATTTCATTCTAAATATTTAATAAGCGTTTTATTATTGCTAACAGTATCTTAAACACATTCTTGAAGATAATATGGAGGCATTCCCCGGGCCGAAACGCAAATTGTATAAAAATCCCTCGATAGAAAAAATCGCAAAGTATACTCCGAAAATTATTATAAACACATTTGTTTCAGTTATTTTACAAGTTATATTTATGAAAAAATTCACAGGGTTTCTTTAAAGCCGTTAGATAACGCCCGCGAGATTTTTGCTCTATTTTAAACGAGTCGTGTTAATTAAACATTTTCACAATTTTCGCTTTAATATTATCGATTTTAACATTAGCGCGCTCTGTCTTAGCGTATTTACATATCTCTCCATCTTCTTCTTTTTGAGCGGGTATACGGCGCCTTTAAATACGGTTTTCGTGGGACGTAGATAATCACAATCATTTTACTTTTCAGAGATAAAACGTCAATTAGTAAATTTTGACTTCGACGCTTTTCTACAGAATGTGTGATATGTACATACATGGATGATTTGTAAAGCGCCATTTTTGAGAAAAATCACCTCAAGTATGCTGTACACATAAATAATAATAAATATAATTATTTCTATAAGACGAGAGACAAGGCTCTAGACTAGCAAAAATATATATTTACTTTGTGTTATTTCACAATTTAGTCTTTTAAAATAATATATATAATAGCATATTTTCCACATGTTCCAGAGTGGAAGATACTCTGAATATCGCCCTGGTGTAAGACCACCATTCAGAATTGGAACTTTGCCTGAAATGGCTTTAGCCGTGTTTGGTTGATCAGCTCTGAATAGCCAGGTACTTCCTCACCTTCTTCTTCCCCATCTTTTCCTTCCAAATCCCCTCAGACTCACAACGTACCTCGATTCAGGTTGCCATAGTCTCACTGGCTCCAAGGGGAGCAGTTGGGACTCTTGTGCGGTATTCACATTAAAAAAAGTGTTTATCGATCACGGAAATTTGAAATGCAACAAAATGTTAATTGTTTAGGAGAGTGAAGAGAAAGTATTTCATTTTTTCACTAATTCATTTTTCCTACGTCACCGTAGTTTGAGTACTCTGCAAAAATCTCAATAATGATACATTTCTTTAACCTCCTCCGGTCTGACGGCCTCCCTGTTCGACTAGCCGCCACTGCCGCGGGTCATGTGCTACGCAAGCTATCTCGTTCCAGCAGCCCGTTAACAGAGGAGATAGCACGATCTGTCCTGTCATCAGTCAAGACTTTATCAGTGTGATCAGTGGCGATGTGTGATTGAAAAGTATTTTTTTGCTTTTAAGAAAGTAGAAGGCTGACCCTCACACAATCTGGGGATTCAAGGACGTGAATATTAAAAAAAGGTGAGTAGGAACGGAACAATGTCTAATTCTCATTCGAATAAGGGAGGAATATTAAAAACACATTTATTTGTAATATAAAATCTATCTTTTTTTTTTTATATATTTTTTGTTTTAAGTAAATAAATATTATATTGAACTGGTAATTTAAAAATAATGAGATAAGTAAATGAATATTTAAATCAGAGCTTAATAATTCATAACTATTTAGGTACTAGATATTACAAAAAAAATATTTATAATAATATTTGGTAAATTACAATATTCTATTAATTAAATACACGCCGTCCGGAAACTCACTTTAAAAGCGTAAAACTAGTGAATCTACATCACATAAGCTTAAATTTTCGATCTGAGACTTAAAAAAAAATATGTGTGCAATTCACACACGGTAGAAGTGAAACCTTCACAAAACTAAAGTAGACAAGCGTGGGGAGGTTACGAAGCACTGCTCAAAGAGAAAACCGATTAGTATCTCTCATTCTCCCGCAGGTTAAATCCTATAGATGTATGTATTTGACTCTTTTTAGTGTCGCTTTTTCGTTTCATCGTTTTTCAAATCACAACGGTGCTAAAAAAGTTTTCACAAATTTTTTTTCAAATTTTTTCGTAACTCGAGTTAAAAAAACTTTTGTAGCCGGGTTTTCGCTTCAAAGCATTTTAAAAGACTCCCCCAAAAGAAAACCCCACAGCGAGCAATTTTATTTTTCAAATTTGACAATCAATTCAAACTTCAGGATCTACTCATACTACTCAAAAACGAAAGCTCAAATCAAAAAAAGTTATTTCACAAAATCGACTCCAAAATGTGATGTAAATTCTCCGCTTCTACTTCAAGTTTCTGAACATCAAGTATAAATGTTTTGTTATTTTAGTGAAAAAAAGTCCTAAGCATGTAACCCAATGCACGCCAAGGACTTTTTATATACCTAATATTATTTTAAAATGTCATTATTCTTGTAATTATGTCATATTTTTCTTATAATTATGACATTTTCAATAAAATAAGAAGATATATTAAAATATTTCGTTATAACACATTTTTTCATAATAACACGTTAGGTATTACGCTTGACATTTATTAATTATATATATATTTTTTAATAATGATATTTCAATAATAATAACATTTATTGAAAACAAATAACTTTGTTTGCGCCACTTTATAATTAACTTTTTAATTTTTATTATTTACTAGCTGGTACCCCCGGCATGCGTTGCAATGCCATTCAAAGAAATAAATTGATTCTCGCTGCATGTCCTTTCCTGTGCGTCCCCGTTCACCTCCCGAGTCCTCTTCCCATCCCACGTTTCCCTTCCACCTTCCCTGCCTTTCCCCTCCCTCGTCACCCCTCCCACGAACCTCACCTCCCTCGTTCCCCTACCCCTCGTGCCTTTCCTCCCTGTCGCTAAATTATATTAAATACACACATTTTCATTTACAAAAATTTCATAACACCAGAACTTACCATTATATACAGCCTATAACCTTCACGGGCGTGCTAACAACAAATCACCAAAGTTTCATCGCAAAAGGATGAACGGTATGGCAGCGCATAAAGTACGAACAAACAAACAAATATTTATTTTTATATATTAGAAAGATGTACCAAGAAACACTTTTTTTTATTATATGCCACCTCACTATGCTGATGGTACAGAGGTGGCAGGAATTTAAAAGAAAAAATAAAATAAATTATTTAAGTAAATTAATAAATAGAGTTGAACGAAATAAACAAAAAATGAAATTGAATGAGAGAAATAGAAAAGAAAAGAAATGGAGAAGAGATAAAATTATTTGAGAAGAAAAGATAAAAAATACAAAAGTGTTACTATTGTATTGTCGACATGTCATATAATATTATCCTGACGAAGAAAACATAGTTTTTGAAACATGTCAATAATGTTAATTATATATTGGTGTATACAAAGTTATTTATTTTCATTAAATCAATAATGACGCCACAAAATGTATTAAATACTTTTGCGAAGTTTGAAGAAGTAATAATAACATTGATTATATTTGAATGTTTTTATTTTAGTGTTATATTTTTTTCATTGTAATTATTTAAATTTTTGTAATTTTATTTAAATTTGTTTTTTTAAATAAAATATTTTTTTATTTATATTTTTTAGATTTTATTATGATAATTTAAATAAATATAATTTTTATGGGTTTCTATCTGTATTTTATTTACTAATCTTATTATTTCGCGCCCTAGGGGTGATTTTTCTCGAAAACCATCCTGTAATACAAATCATTCAAAAATTTTTAATTTATGAACCGTAGTATTTTAATTGCTTCTACTAACTTCTTACCTACCTACCCCGTTTTTATCTTAGTTAGGTGCCTACTTTCCGTACTACTTTCCGTACGTAACACTCGCTGAGAACAACATAATAATATTAATACCTTTCTCCTTGTCTTGTTGAATTTTCTCTACTAGTCTCTGGTACATTTTGTCTATGATTTTTCAATCATTGACAATTCGCGGACTTCTCGCTTTGGTAAATTAATCAGAATCGGCGGCGTGTTTGGATATTGATTTGTTGATAATTAGTGCATTTCAACTGTCGACATGAGTTTCAATTTGTTGGACTCGATACTGAGTTCCATGAACGCCCCGCCACCCAAGAGCGAGGAGCAGATAGGTGAGAAAGTTTGCCAATACCGCATCGTTTACCGGCCATGGTGAAGCAAAATATTGTTAGCAGCGTTTTCTTATAAAATTGCAGCGTGTAGATGCATTGTATTGCGTTGTATTTTGTCTTATTGTGTTGCATCACTATCCTATGACTTGCTGCCCGAGGGTTTTGGCAAAGCTATGCCCTTTTGCGTCTTGGAAATGTTCCCATGTTACCAAACAAAATGTGTCAAAAACCGTAACTTGATTATTCTTGTGAATAATTAAGTGTATTACCAAAATCAAGGGCTGTACCACGAGGTTTTAATGCTCTGTCTAATGCTCTAGTAATAGTTAATAATCAAAGCAATGACACCAAGCTTGATATACTGTCAGTAATTAGTGCTTGATTATGTTTGTACTACTTGTATGATTCATTTCTTTCTGTGATGAGGTTGAAAACAATATTTTTACTGGTGCCTTTAAGTTTCGCAGAGTTAGCTCTCCTACGGTAGGGAGGGACACTTAGCATTGGTTTATTGAATAGATGAAGAATTGATTAAAAGTTACAACAATAATATTATAACATGTTTAAACATCTTTCGGCGATCTGATATCCAAACATATTAAAATTAAATTATTTGATAGTCCTTGAAGTTTTCAATTATGTTTTTTGAGAGGCGGAAGGCTATGAAGCCTTGAAGAATTCATGCAATTTTTTTTAATTATTATTTTAAATTACAATAGTAATGGTTTCATGAATGTTTAGCACCGTTTTTGTGAAAAATTACTTCCAGGACGTTATTATTACATGTTTCATTTCGATTTAATGAAATATTTTGTCCCTTCATTGTTATTGAAATGACGGCTTAGGACCATCGATATGTAATAATAATAAATAGACAGGCCCCTGTTACCTAATTTCAATCGAAAAATTACACCACCTAAGAGTAACTTCATAACACAACTCTCCATCGAATCTGCCTGCCTCGCTTCAAAATCCTAGGTAATATAAATGCGTGTTCCCTACAAAATTATCGCTGAAACCCAAAGCACAAAGTTATCTCTGAAACCCAAAAGTGCAAACTCAATAGTGTTTATTTATTGGCCAATCTTCTAAAGTTGTATGCGAAACAAGCGATTATGGTTAATTTTGTGGCAAAAGTGTTGTCGTAATTTGTTGTGTGGCTTAGTTGTTTTGCTAGAAATGAAAGATTTTTTAAATCAGTACTTTAATCGATATGCTACTTCAAAGCAGTCTATAAGATATATATTTTTTAATATTCATACAGCTGATTAAATTGTTAAAGATAAAGTCTGCGAGAGCCCCCATCTAAATTACTGACTGCGTCTATTTCGCATTTGAAAAATGATCAAAATTAATGTACGGACGAACTTGAGGAAGACCAATTTGCTCCGTGCAAAGGATGTAGAAAAGTGCAATAGCAAAGGATATAAATTTTTATTTGAAACGGGCTTGTCTCGATCGTGAGGTTACGTAAGCGACTTATGGCCAAATTACCAATGTAAATGATACCAAAAGTCAAATTTATAGCAAGTTACTGAAGTTGTTCTTATGTAAGTTTTTTGACAGGTCTAATCGCATCCGAGCGAATTTCCAGCCTTCTCATAGCTTATCAAATCAGTTATTATTTAATAAGATGAGACGCTTACCGTAAGAAATGTTGTCAAAAATTAAGACAGTTGTTTTCATAGGATTTTTTTTTTCAATTTATTATTTTATCTAAAATCTGATTAGGTTAAGTGGATAATTACCTACCTTATTATCTTCCAAAAACAATATAAAAATAACACCAGATAAAACTCAAATAAGGAAAGTAATAAAGGAAAGAAACTTTTCTGATTCCAAAAACAGAAGAGATATCATTTATTTTTCAAGTGGAAAAAATCTTTCTGAAAAATAGCATCCTTTTTAATTATCAGTCCAATCCTTTCTAACCGCAATATTTCTATTTATAACATTTCGTATTTGAATTCAAAGTCGGTTGCTGTCATTCAGATATAATTAAAGAACTCCGTTCATTTCCGCCATTAACGGAACAAAAGTGCGTGGAGAATCATTTCTCTGAAGCCAACTTCTATTCTTCTCACCGATAATAAAATTACGCATAAATTCCATCTTTATTAATTACATCTCAGTCGCCATGAGAATTTACGTAAGTTAAACGTTCGAACAACGTCTGTGAGTATTAATTACCATAAGTTGGATGCATATGTAAACGTTCCTGTGAGTAACTAATCAAAATCTTAAGCTGTAAATTATACTTGTGAGTGTAAAGCTAGCCTTACAACTGGTTGTCTGCAAAATGCAAACCTAATAAATAGACATTGGATTTTATGCATTTGCATATTTGCATATGCAAATGCATATATCTCTCCAATTACTACGTTATTGCATATTTTAGCCTTTTTCCCCAATCGTGCATATTTCGTTTGATAGCGGCGGAAGGTACATATTTGTTTTTGATGCTGCGCCGTACATGGTGAAAGCTGGCCAAGCCCTGCAAACTTTTTTCCAAATTTACGGCACATTACCTGCTAAGCTCATCGGTTTCATCCCTTTGCAGAAGAGATAAGGCAAGAGTATGGGAATGTCGACAAATTGATTTCCTCTACAAAAAAGTGTTTTTAAAAGCACCGTCGCGTGTGCAGTCTTACAAAGAAGAGCAATTTCCAAATCTAGCATTGCCGCCAGAAACTTCAATAACTTGATGGGGTAATTGGCTAAAGGCAATGTTATTTTATGCTGAAAATTTTGAAGCTGTAAAACAAGTAGTTGGTCGATTTGACAGTTCTGGGGCTATTGCAATTCAGTCAAGCAAGCTAGTATTTGAAGAGGCATCCATTAAACAGAATATTGCCCTCATCTCAACACGTTTCCACAAGTTACCAGATGCCATAGAAAAAAAATTGGAAACAAAATACCTTCTTCTATTTAAATTAATAGAATTACTGAAAACAATGACCGAATTCGCCAACGCCCTTCCTAATCCAATATCAGAAAAGATTCGTAAAAAGTTAGACGCTATTTTAAATTATTATTTTAAGAACCCGAGTCTTGAAGACATGCAGAACATAATGCCTACATCAACGGTACAGGTCATACCCTGCGTAAATAGGTATCTCCGAAATGGCGCCAAATTTTAAATTTTGTCCAATGATGTCAGTTGACGTAGAGAGGTCGTTTTCGGCGTACAAATTGATGTACTAAGTGACAAACGTCACAAATTTGCGCTCAAAATTTTGGAAAAATACTAATTGTATATTGTCACCAAAACTATGCATAATTTTAAGAATATTTCGCTGTTTTTGTACCGTCTTTAATTAAAATATATAAAAATAAAAATAGTTTTTTTTATTTTTCATTGTGCATATTTTGGGCGTATCGCGGCTTTTTAGTGCATATTTCGGCCTTTTTTAGTGCATATTTGCATGCATATTTTGGCACTTTGTTAGTGCATATAATCCGATTTCTACTAATAAAGTTAATATTGTTAAAGATAAATTTAGTGTCTTTTGAGTGTCTATTAAGTATAGTCTATGAAGAAAAACGCAACTGTTACTACCAGCAAATCGGTTTTTATTCTCATAATTCGCCTCTGATTGATTTTTTATTTAAATAAATTAATTCGGATATTTATATTATTTATTAACCATATGAATAAATTCGGATACATTTATCCGAGACGCTATTCAGGTTACAAACCAATTCTTAGAATGATTGTTTCCAATAAAAAGATTAGTTGCCTATAATATGGAAAAAGAACTAGTTGGAGATAATATTAATGATTCTAAATATTTGAAATATGAGATTGACAAATATGACGGTTTGACAGAAGGTGGCAATAGCGAAATTGGAAAACGCGCACGTCCCGGTTAGACGAGAGGTCTGGGTTCGAGTCCCAGTTGCGACCATTGTTTTTTTCTGTTTTTCTGTGTCTTGTTTTCTTTCATATTTTCATTTAGATTATAAGTGTTATCTTCTTCTTCAATGATTTTTTATTTTTTTTTTTTATTTATTTATTTTTTTTATTTATTTATTTATTTTTTTTTTTATTGACGCCCTATTGGGCTTTTACATGTACAATACAAATTTCATTTATAACAACAGTAAAACCATAAAAAAAAATATTACAAAATATATAAATAAAGCATATACTAAATAGAATAAATAAGAATATATCTAATGCAATTTTACTTGGATGACTTTAGAGAACTCGTAGGTATATTTTAAATAATAAATAATGTAACACTCTCTTATTAAATAGATGCTTTTGATGGAAATGCGTTTTTATTTTCATTATTAGATATTCGGCCGAATAGTAGACAGTATTCAGTATATCTTAAAAAAAATAGCCAAAAACCGAATAGTGCCCGAATATTTGCTGCATCTCTAATATCGTCCTTCGATAACCCCGACTATATCAACCTTTCGCTTTTGCGTCATTTCCTGGCAATCCTATCTATTCAACTATTCCACTGGTCTAAACCATCTAATTGTCCCTTTCTTAAGCTTGTTTGCCGTGCTTTCTTCAGTCTTGCATTCTTTCTGGATCTCCAAATTTGTAACTGGTCAATCGTGGTTTTACGACAATATGCCTCAGGGATCTCATTTCTACAGCATTCTGTCTACTTCCATCCTTTCTCTGCTAGTTCCATGCCTCACTGTCAGGCATATGGACTGCGAGTACAGTAGCTTGGACAAATTTTTAAGACAATGTCATGATAGTATCAAAACTGGTATTTTTGTAGTTTAATTACAGCGGTTCATTTAGTTCTTTGATTATTGTATATAAATATGGAATTTTTTTGCTGCCTTATGTAATTTATTTTTGTTTCTTTGTGCTGAGCCACAGAAACTTTTGACTGAAAATATTCTCATAATTTTTCCAGCTTGCAGTTTATTATTATTGTTTTCCAAGAATGCAGATGTGTGTAATTTAAATTAGCGTGTTTAGCAACATCAAAAAGTTTTATTTTTATTTTAATGTTACCCAACATCAAGTTATTATGATCCTATCGTGATGTGTACCTACATATTACTGATTCCAATAAGATGCGATTTTTTATTATCATGTTTTGCATTGTATTATTGGCGGAATTTTTCCAGCTTCACTAATCAATCATTATTTATTTTCTAAAGTAGGTATTCTTATTTTTTCATTACAGCTCAAAATAAATATGAGAAGAACGCTCAGCAATTGAAGAAGGACACACTGACCAAGTTCCGCAAGAAGGTGGAACAGCGGACTGCAGACTTCATCCGTAAGGCCGACAGACCATTCATCGAGTTCCCGCCCATGGATAGGATATACAGAAATATCATGTATGCTAAATTTTCTTCTACACTTACAGTATTTTTCGGCCAGAATCTTCCCCTAGCAGTGAATGGTTTTTTTTTTTTTTTTTTTTAATATGAATACCGCACATGAGTCCTAACTGCTCCCGTCTGGAGCCAGTGAGACCATGGCATCCCTAATTGGGGCATGTTGTGAGGCTGAAGGTAGTGGGGAGAGGAAGGAGATGGGGAAGAGGAAGGTGATGGGGAAGAGGAAGGTGAGAAGTACCTGGCTATTCAATTTGGTCACCAAACACGGCTAAAGCCATTTCAAGCAACGTTTCAATTCTGAATGGTGGTCTTACACCAGGGCATTACTGAGAGTATCTTCCACTGGAATGTGCCGCAAATGTACTATATATTATTTTAAATGAATAAATTGTGAAATAACACAAATTAATCAAATAAAATTTATTTGCCACGCCGGGATTCGATCCCGCAACCTTTGGAATGCTAATCAAGAGCCTTACCACTTGTCGACGCCAGCCGTCAAACAAAATGGCCGATGATTTAGTGCAGGCCGAGGAGATCGCACATCAAGTGCAGGCAAATCATTTCAAATAGCGCACATTTGAATGTATTTGTGCACACCAATATTATCATGAGTATGCATCATACTAGTTTGGTTTGCATACGCCCGCAGACCCCATTTACCTCGTAGTAGTCCTACTATATAGTGCACCACCACACCAATCCACAAGAAATAATCTCTTTATTCTGATTTATCATGTTATGCTTAGTCTTAGAGCTTTTAAATTCTTTATAAAATATGAAACTAAATTTGTTACAACACCTATTTCTTTATTTTGAACCTGGTTCAATTAACACATTTATGTTAAATTGACCATCCATGAATACTGTCACATTGTTGCTTTTCTGTCAACATTAACAATATGAGAAAACACTAAGTAAACAAATGCACTAATGAATGTGGTGCAGCTGTTTAAGTGTGAAATTGGTCATTAAGGTCGGATTTGTGCGTTAATATTTAGATTTTGTACTAGTTGTTTTAAATCATTACCCACGATAAAATAAAAAATAAAATAAAACTCTGGAAGTGTCGCTAAAGATATTATTATGGGAAAGTTTTTCCAATAGAAATGACTCAACCACTCCGATCCCATAGCTTTTTTTCACGATAATATATCAATGGCAGTCGAGTACAATAAGCTTGTATTCAAGCTAACGCGTGTGTTCCCGCAGAAATCGTTACATCTTCGTTCTTGTTCTAGTAAAACAAAAAGGAGAATATCTATAATAAACCACGCTTCACATCTCTATTCAAAGTTGTCCGTAGAAATAGATAAAAAATACTAATTTTGTAGAAACAGTTTTCACCCGCCAAAACGCATACGCGCCGTTAGACTTGGTTAATTTTTTATTAAATATTTTTGCATGAAATGCTAAAAAAGTGAGGTGATAAAATTGTCAAATATACATTTGTATGATAAAATAAGTGTTTTTTTTTCACGTTATCCATGATTTTAGTACCGTTTTCTCATAAAACCATCATTTGAGTCATTTTTGAAATTTTCTGTTTGTATTCTAAATTTGTATATTTGCAAATTTTGTTATTAATTTGTATTAAAAGAATTTGAAAGCGTATTTCATCACCTTTCAAAAAACAGTTTTTAGTATTTGGCTTCGTTTAGAAATATTTCATTTATTGTGTTTGTGTTACTAATTTGTGTTATTTCCATTTTGCAATAATTGCAAAATGGAAATAACACAAATTTTTTATCAATCTAACAGTTCGTTAAGACCAAAAATATACACAAAGGCGATAGACCTAAGTGGTTAAGTCAACCCTTGATTTATGATTCTTATGATCAAACGTTTTAAGGTTCTTGATTTTTTCGGGTTTTGTGCTGCGTTGCTTGATCCAATGTTTTAGACAGCCTTACAGTGTCCATCATCGGGGCAGATGTGTAGATTGTGGTAAAAAGTGTGTTTATTTATGACGTAATATCACGATAAATCAGCCCTCGTTAGTGGCCTTTCAGTTTAACAAACTTTTTCTACCCTTTCTTTCTTTCTATGAAGGTTAATTTAAGTAAAATGGTTAGATGGTTTGAACAACACACATGAAGAAGAAGAAATAAATATTAGGGATATATGACACAGATTAAGGAAGACTCAGGTCAAGTCATTCCTGTGGTTTTGTTAAATTAAGATTCTTATTGTTAGACAGTGTATTTTATTGATTGAATGAAGCGGAGTATTTTCCAAGCATTGGTATTCCATAACTTTCTTCTGCTTTCCTTGCACAGAAGTAAAAAAATTGTGTATAAAAATAACCTTTGATTTATGATTTCAGTTACGATGTGGCCGATGTAGCTGGATTGATGGCTTGTTCGTTTGGAGAAGATGAAGTTGACCGATACACTGTTTTATACACAAAGGATGCTGGGCCCTCCGAAGATGAAAGGCATTGCAGAAATAATGGGGGACAATGGAATGCTCTCGTTGCTGCTGAGATGGAAACTGTTGTAAGGAAACATTTAATATTGCATACACTCTTTTATATATTATTTGGAACGCAAACTGTGCTTTAGCTGACCAAATCAAAAACCCTGCTCCTTCGATGAACCCTCTGGTTCACCTGAACTGTTCTAAAACCGCGGTAACTTGGAGTGATTTCAACATTGCTATTTTAATAGTAACGTCGAAATCGCTTTGTGTGACAAGGTAGTACTACTAGCGGCTAGAAGAAGTGATAATCACTCGCTGCGGCAACAAAATAATGTCGAAGTCACTCCGTGTGACCGGGGCTTTAGAATCCAGCGATATTCTCTGGTTTAACAACATAATTTTCCAGATATTACTACCTTTTTTCTAAAAAGACCCTATAAGGTGACCCGCCTTTAGCACTGGCATCTTGAACTGTTTATATGCTTTATTAGTTTCAAAACGATATTCCTATAATGGCTTTACATATATAATAATAATAATAATAAATAATAATAGCCTTTATTCAGACAGTAAATTATATAACATTATTTATAATAAACTTTTCACTTATCATGCATCGACTCCCTGTCTGTATGTCACTAGTTGAAAAAGGCCTCCTCCAACTGTCGCCATTTCTCTCTATCATTAGCTGTTCTTGTCCATGTACCACCTGCCACGGCTTTGATGTCGTCAACCCACCGTCTAAATGGTCTACCTCGTTTTCTCTTCTTGTCACTTGTGAACCAATTCATGACTAATTTTGACCATTTTTCACTTCCTCTAATTGTGTGGCCTGACCACTTCCACTTTAGCTTTTTTATTGTTTTTATGGCATCTTTTGTTCTTGTTTGCTTCTTAATGGTTGCAATTTTTATTCTATCGGACAGTCTTTTCCCCATCATACTTCTTTCCATGGAGTTTTGACATGTTTCGAGCTTCTTATTGTGAGTTTTTGTGAGTGCCCAAGTTTGGCAACCATAAGTAAGTACAGGAAGTATGCAGGTGTCAAAAAGTTTCCGTTTGATAGCTATCCTGATTTCACTGTTTTTCATTATTTCTTTCAAACCCCAATATTGTTTCCAAGCATTTCCAATACGTCTGTCTACTTCTTTTGTGGTTAAATCTAAAGGAGAAATGATTTGACCTAGGTATACATACTCATCCACATAATCGATCAGATTGTTATTGATCTTGATAGGTTCTTGCTTCCCGTTTGTCATTGCTTTGGTCTTTTCTGTGTTCATGACTAGTCCCACCTTTCGGCTTTCTCTATCTAGTTCATTCAACATCATCTGCAGGCCTGCACTCGTCAGCGAGAGGATTATCAAATCATCCGCGAATCTTAAATGTGAAATGTTTTCACCGTTAATGGACAGCCCACATTGTTCCCAATCTAATTGACGAAAGATCTCCTCCAGGACTGCTTTACATATATATATCCTAAAAATAAAATCAATTAAGTAAATTTACGAAGTAGACTCAATTTATCGAAATTATCTGAAAAGCCAAAAATATTTGATCTCTTTTTATAGTATAAAATTTTAAGAAACCCCCGACTAAAAAAAGGCTGATAACCTTGAAACGCCTGAACAGATTTTCATGAATTGTAGTTAAGAACCATCTCTATTACGTCAGCTTTCAAACAAAAAAAACTACATCACAATCAGTCCATTCGTTTAGGAGCTACGATGCCACAGACAGACACACAGACACGTCAAACTTATAACACCGCTCCTTGCGTCGGGGGTTAAAAATTGTTAATTCAGGATTTGACTGCTCTCATGCTATAAATTGCTATTATTTTGCAACAATAATTTTGTGTTTAACTCGGATACGGAGAGAATACATGGACTGGGCGATGTACTACGTAATAGATATTTTCACTGATATTTTCAATTTGAATTTTGACAAATTCACATTGGTTCAGCACTTTTTAGTAAATCATAACGAGTAATCATAATTTATGCATATGCTTAGGTATTCACAATATCTGAATTTTTAATTTTTTAGTACTTGTACATAAATTTTACGGGTTCTTTAAAGTTAGTGTAATAATAATTTAATAAGTATTTTGTGCTTTATTTTTTGAAATATTTTTTATTCATGATGTACAGTTATTTTCAATTTAATTTATAATTTTTGTGTCAAAGCCTAATAGGTTAATAAATAAATCGAAAAACAAAATAAATTACGAATTTATACTTTCGCTGCTAACAGTAGCACACATGTCTCCTGAGGTACTGTTCAACTGTCTACAACTTTCCAACATTCACAATGAGAATCTGTCTAGTGGAGTACAAGCCTTTCTTCTTCTGGTTTCTGCCTGACTTCTCCAGCTCAAAATTTCATGAACCCTATCTATTTCAATACAGATACAACTTGAGATCACAGATGATGGCAATGTCTAACAAAACTCATTTATTCTGTAGGCTTTTTTTGAAGAAGCATCTTTGGTGGTCGACTATCTTCTAACCTTGTTCTACAACACGACATTACAGTTGATAGTAACGTCCAACAAAAATCATCAATCCTGCAGGCTTTTTGTTGAAGAAGAATCTTTGGTTGTTGACTATTTTCTGTCCTTCCTATATTATGCTTTGATTATAAGTAGAGACTAGGTTTGGTCCTTCTCGATTGGAGTCTTGATTGAAATGTCTTTGACCTGTTTAAGTTTAGCATTTTGTCAGGGTAAATTTTTTCTGTTATTTTGTTGTAATAATATTTGTTACTTTACAGCATAACTTTTTATATCAGGCCCTTATTAAGGCCCCTTGGGAAATTATTTTACTTAGAGCCATCTATACGGAATTAATATATATATTTTTTATTTTTTTTTGATGAAATAAGCACCAAGGGAGTTTTGTAAAAATTACTACATAATGTAATTCTTACGATGCCCTCATTATTCTAAGTCAGACGTATAATAGACTTTGCTTGGAGTTTCATAATTTTTTTTTTAGCTTGACATTAATTCCTGATAATAATTTTTTGCAGAGGCAAAGGAAGAAACAAATAGAATTTGCAGCATCGCTCTGCCCTGATTCTGAAACTGTCACATGCCAGCCAACCGAATCCAGAAAAGAAGAAAGAAACCGAAAGAAGTTTAAACCTAATGGCACACACTACGGAGAGAAATATAACAATCTGTCAATTGAACCCCAGAAAACATGCACCAACGACACTTACGGAGAAGGTTTGTTATATATTATTATTATTATATTTGTATGCTTGTGTAGCACCATTTTTGTAAAAAAATCTACGTCTCAGAGAACTCAAAAATACATTTATTTTTTCGATCTTGGCATTTTATTTATTTTTTATTTTCTTTTTTTTTAAAATTATTTTGTATTGTATTTTTATTATTTATTTACTTTTTATTAGAAAGCATTATTTGTGGTTTGATATATTTAATGCAATAAAGCAATTCCTTTGGTTATAACCACAATTTATTTATTTAATTTTTTTCAGTTTCGCTTAACAGGGTATAAAATCAAACTATTTAATTTATTTTTGTTTAGTTTAATTTTATAGCCTGATGATGCTTGTGTTAAGCGAAATCAGTTGGTATTCAAAAAATTAAATAAATAAATCATGTTTATAAAAAAAGTAATTGTTTTATTTCATTCGTTTTTTTGTTTTGTTTAAAATTTTTTTCCCATTATTTTCGGCTACCCAAGGGTTAAAGATATTTGGATCTGGGTCTACGCTTTTACGCATTTTAACCACTCCGATCCGTAAGCGTGTTTACATGACAATATAACAATAGCAGTCAAGTACAATAAGCGCGTTTCAAGCTGACGCGAGTGTTCCCACAAAAATTGTTATAACTCTGTTATTGTTCTAGTGTCAACCCTAAAACAAATATATTGAATCCATATTGAATCAAGCTTCACATCTCTATTCAAAGTTGTCCATAGAAGATAAAAAAGACTTATTTTGTAGAAACAGTTTTCACCCACCAAATCGCCCATGTGCCGTTAGACAGTGTTAATTTTTTATTAAATATTATTGTTTGAAATGGTAAAATAGCGAGGTGAAAAAATTGTTTATTATACATTTATACAATAGAAAAAGTATTTTTTTTACACAATCCTTGATTTTAGTACTGTTTTGTTATAAAAACATCACATGAGTCATTTTTACAATTTTTTCATGTTTGCATTCTAAATTTTATTATTTACAAAAGTTAATATTTTTTTATAATGTAACAATTTTATTTCATAACCTTTCAAAAACAGTTTTTAGTGTTTGGCTATGTTCAGAAATGTTTAATTTATAGAGCTTTGATTGCGAAGCAGGAATAACACAAAGTTTTTACAAATCTGACATTTCGTTTATGACAAAAAACTCGCACAATCGCAAAATATCTGAGTGGTTAAAAAACATAAGATAGCTGGTAAATCACCTAGTAACTGATCTAACTCAAATTTGTCAGAATCACCAGTTTTCCGCTTGTACTAGGAGTTTCCGGACTCAAGGAAAGTTTCAAACAATTGACCCATTGCATTCCAAAATATAATCCCTTAAATTCTAGAAAAATATTGTGAAAACTTTTCTTATGTACATAATCAATGAAATTTTTTCAACAATTCAGTTACTGTGTGTAGTTTGACCAAAAAAAAACGACCATTTCCTAGCATCTTCCGGAATCTAATATGGTGCATAAGACGAGGGCTGTGCGGCAACCACCAAATAACGCAACAAAACTACTAATAAATAATGCCCTCTCGTACGAGAAGGGTAAAAGAAGTGCGTCCGCACACATTGTTTGCTTTTTTTAATGATGCATTAGCAGTATTATTATTATATAAAAAAATTTTGAAATAATTGAACTCAAATGAAATATCAAGAATTAAAATAAAGTAATAATAAAGACTATAATAAAACATTTGGCAATATTTCTACAATTATGAGATGCGGTTGTGTGTAATATGTGCACTTTGTATTTGTTATGTTCTTTTAAGATATCAAATTTTTATTTTACTCATTTTTATAATCAAATGTAAGATTTGCTAAATGCTTCTATTGCTCGGTATTGATGGTCTTTTCCAAAGCTTGTACTTATCGAAGGAGTTTTTATTTTTATATATATAGATAATGCTTGTCAATGTTGTACTCGTCTCATAATATGTGGGTCAAAATCATTAAAAATTGCTCTTTTATCAATATGTAACTATCTACTCTTTCTTTTCCTAATTTTTAATTAATAAATTATTTAATTTCAGTGCCCAGCCGCTTGAAACGAGACCACCGCTCTATCGAGCAAACGATGATGGACATTAAAGCCAAACGCTCCAAGAATGCCCCCTCTTCCTCTTCCCACACATCTTCCGAAGACCACCACCAACACAGCGATTCTTCAGTTTAGCTCCTGTTACTCGTCTAAACTAATTATTAATTTGATAATATTAATATCATCAGCGTTTATATTACGCGCTGGTTAAACGGAAGTATTTAATCCATGAAATCCTTTGTTTATTTTTTGTTTGTTTTGATGTAAAATGGGCCGATTATTTTATTTATATTTGTACAGTAAAATAATAATTTTTTTTGTTATTTCACCTGAACAAAAATTTTGGGATTAACCACCGAGTTATTGTAACCACAATTGAATTAATTTTAGTGCAATAATTTTTTTTGAAAAACACATTGAATTGGACAGTATCTTTTTTAAAACACAGTATATTCCCTATAATCCGAACTATTAAAAACCAACCAGTTAGGTTTAACAAATTTTCTGATTACTGGAATCTTTAAGAAACAGCTGGATTTTTGGAACTTTTGAGAGTAGGAACCTTTTTACATAATAAATTTTTTTTAAGGAAATTTTTCTAAAACATTTTTAGTGAAATTTTTTTTTTAACCTTTCAAATCGGATCCTTTGGATTTAATATTTCCTCATTAACTTCCTACGTCTCTTCACTGAGGCCCATCAGTTGCTTTTAAACTCGGCTTAGTTGGAATGGAGCTAATAAAATAAATCAATCAGACCGGTCAGTGGCTGCGCTGGCATCGCAAATGGGTCGCACACAGGTGTCATGAGTTCAATTCCATTACTGGCGAAGTTCTCCATCATGATACAAGCAATTGTAGTAAGAGAGTAGTAGTAATAGTAGAGAGTGGAAGATTTTCAAACTATTGTCAGATTATTTGTAATCCCGGAATGTTTGTCTTTTTTTTTTTTAAACTATATATTTGTAAGCTTAATATAACCAATATTACTTGTCTGTAATTTTAAAAGATAAACATGTTGATATTGAGTTATTTATGGTTAACGTCTTGTGTTTTCAACCCATCCATCCGGTCTTTCATCCATTTCAGATTCGGATTATAATGGATTCGGATTACAGAGACTATACTGTGATGGTTTTGAGGGCTGCGCAACTGATATAATGTGAATGATTTTCATTATAAAATAAGACATAAAAATTCCAAATATTAAATATCTGAGAGAGAATCAAATATGTACATAACCATTTTTGTTATGTGTAGCGAAATCTTATGATTTGATTATAATTTATTATTATTTCTTTTGTGGTCCCTTATCCACTAAGCGATAGCTACCCAAATTTATGTAAGTGATGTTTAAAAATTTAAATTAATTATAATTTTAAAGATGAATTCTTTTATAAGTGAATTAATTCATTTTGAAAATTTTTCTTCCACGGAAGGCTCTTTATGTGTTTGTATATATATTGTTTGAACGGATGATAATGATAAAAATATTTAAGAGATTTACATATTAATAATACCTAGTTTTATTACGACAAACTTTGAAAAATTAATAAAAAAATTATTCAAAGTATTAGAAATAATGGCAGTTTTGGTATGAAAGTGGTTTCAATTGTGTTTCAATCCATACTGTGATATCTTTGATTGAAACAGTCTTCTTTATTTTTAGTTAATTATTTAGCTGAATTATTATTAGTATTTAAGTATATTTCGAAATGTGTTTCAGATAAGTTGTTTGTTTCCTGTTCTGGATTTTTTCCAGAACAAAAAGTTAAAGGTTTTTATGCTTCCATCGCTCTTTTCTGTATTTTTTTTCTATTGAATTTTGTCTTGGGATTGAAAAAGTTATTTTTTTTACTGACATCTTATTCCTAAAGAATTTGAAAAAAGGTGTGCAATGCCACTTCGAACTATCAATCTTAAATTTTCTTTAAAACTTATGTTTCTCTTGATCATTGCTCCTTCAAATATTTTTGTGATACAATGAAAATGTACCTTTAACACAGACTGACAAATATAATGCTTTAAGTTTTTGTTCACCATATATATCTTGGTCAAGTAGGTTATTTTGACCTGTTATGTTGAAAGCCTAATTGGTAATGCCGTCAACAATATTTGTAATGATGTGTTGAATGAATGAACTATTAGAGATGGTTGAAATCTGAAATCGGTTGTCACTGCTGTTCAAATGTAGGGGGTGATTAAAGAAATTCTGGGAAAAGGAACCGGTTCCTCGGAATATTAAATAATATTTTGTCAGGTTTTTAAATAGTCGTAATCAATGTTTTTTGTTGATAAATTTTCTAAAATAAATAATATCGACGGTTCCAGTGACAGCAAGTAACCGGGATGCGTATTTCCAAAACCTATACCGATTCAGTCGCGGTACCGACTGAAATGGGTTAGGGTTTGTTGTGTAAAATCACCTTACAAACCCTACACCGGTTCAGTCGCGGCCGCAACTGAAATGGGTTAGGTTTTGTAAGGTGATTTTGAACAACAAACCCTATATCGATTCAGTCGCCAACGCGCTTTGTTTCTCTGTCTGTTTCTCTGTCAGTGAGGGTGACGACCGTAATTATAGAGGAGTAGGTAGAGAGGATGGACCGCAAAGAAATTTTACATTCTTTTTTAAGTAAAAAAAATGCGCATTTTTTTTACTTAAAAAATAAATTTCCAATGTAAAATGTCTTTTATTAAAGTAAAAAAAAAACGCGGTCCATCCTCTCTGCTTACCCCTCTGTAATTATGGTCGTCACCGTCGTAGAAACAGATAGAGTAACGAAGCGCGTAGGCGACTGAATCGGTATAGGGTTTGTTGTGCAAAATCACCTTACAAAACCTAACCCATTTCAGTTGCGGCCGCGACTGAGCCGGTATAGTGTTTGTAAGGTGATTTTGCACAACAAACCCTACCCCATTTCAGTCGCCTCTGCGACTGAACCGGTATAGGCTTTGGAAATACGCAACCGGGACAGGAATATCGACCATCTCTATCAACTACATTAAATCAGTTCACAACAATAATAGTATGAACTCTAAATTGATTTGTACTTTTGCTTTGAGAATTGTAAGTGTTGAATCTAATTATATAAGTGTATATTCTTGTCGCTATTTACCATACGGAAAATAAAAGTTAATATTGAATGCATGAAAAATTAAAAATATTGGAATGTTAATAATTCAAGTGCTATAATAAATTCCCGCTTTTTTAAACACCTTTGTTTTCGTTATTACCGTACGAAAACCGTTCAGACTTTTCATTGATGTAATATTGTGATTTTTTTTGGGTTAATATTCCTGTGTTGCGTTTCCTCTTTTAGTCAGGGTTCAGACAGCTTTACATTATAGAAGTGTAGGTTGGGGTGAAGTGATATTTATGTTTAAAGAAATGTTACTGTGTACGACAGGTAGTGACAACGGGGCTGAGCTTAACAGTTCTCAGTATCCGGTGTTAGATGGCCACGCCAAACGTTACGAGGATTAACACTTGCAACACGGTATCACTTCTACACATCTTTTATTACTTCTTCACCTAGATAATCTACACAATGATGGAAACTGTCCGAAATCTTGGCTAAAGAAGGAGGAAGCGCAACACACATAATAATCCAACAGCGCAACACACATAATAACCCAAAAATTAATAACGGGATTACTTTTGGCCATGAAAATACCGAATCATTTTGTGATGAATTTATTTTTATTTCCAGTATTCACTTACAAAGTGAATATTGAATCAAAAATTTAAGTAAGACAGCTACCTTTTTAGACAAAATGTTTGGGCCCGATGTGTCTCAATTATGCGGAATCAACTGTATATGTATATTATATATTTTTGCAGTATTAGAGTTATGAACTTTATCCTTTGGTTATTGTTCTATACATGTGTGTTCAAAAAACAGAACAGTTTTCTGTGAACACATAATACAAGATTCAACTATCAACAACATTGACTCCATAGCTATGAATACAAATTTTAGACATTCTGTCTAAAGTAGGCTGGCAAATGTAAAAAATGTTAATTAAAACAAATATTTTATGTTGAATGAAATAATTTTCTGAACTATTCATTAAAAATGTTTGACAATTATGAAGTCTGGCAAACAAAAGAATACACCGGATGGTTGATGCGCCCAACCAATTTTGGTAGGAGGCGGGTTCAATTAGAAAAAAACCACCAATCACCATTCTGGATTACCGAAAAACTTCTACAAAACTGCACAGTTTTGGTTTGGCAAAGCGCATTCTTTAGTTTGTTGCTCTAATACAGTTTCTTTTGTAACGAGGAACTCCAATGAAAAAATATTGTGACTTCCTATATAACAAGAAATATAATTTTTGAATATATTTACAATAATGGTTTTTGTGGTTATTCGCGCAGTATTATAAAGTCGATTTTGTAAAACCATAAAAATCAACATAACCTGAACGCTTATTTCGTCGTCCTATCTCAATGTGACGTAGTTGTGGATATATTCACATCTGTGTCACATGTGAAGTCATCTTACCCTGTTTCCTGTGATATGCACCTGTTTGTACGAGGCGAAAATATCAGGTTGTACAGCATTCTTTTTACTATGAAAATGGTATTTTTAAAAGGTTACTGATATAGGTGAATATTGTAAAAAATGGAAGATTGCTTACTTGAGTTCCTCATTATACTAAACTTAACAATTTTAACGAGATTACCCAGATTCATACTTTACTTACTTCATGTGTTTTCAGTTCAGCATTCGATGAGTTAATTTTTTTTTATTGGAATAACTTTTTTTTTTTCAAGCCTTTGAAGGTTATACCCATCAACGTAACATATCGTCGAAGAACAAGATAAAACTTATAAATCTAAGCGAAACATGAAACAGAACAAGACACAGAAAATAAAAAGGTAACGGTCGCAATTTGGACTTTGTACAGTAAAAAAAAGGTTATTCATTTAGACTTTCCGAAAAAATCAACATGCGTCCCATCTAAATACAAATCGGATGTGATATTATCCCAAACACTATCTGGTTACAAATAAAATTCTTTAAAGAACTTTGTAATCATTCAAAAGTACGGGAAAATTAGCTGATGATAATATTGTTAATTCTGAATTTGAAATATGAGATCGATAAAAATGACAGAAAAAATATAGGTCTCAATGGCCGAGTTAGTTAAGGCTCTGTGTCCCGATAAGACAAGACATCCCGTGTTCGTGTCTCAGTTGCGACTGTTAACCTTTTTATTTTTCTGTCTTTTTCTGTTTCGTGTTTTGTTTAGATTTATTAGTATTATCTTCTTCTTCAATGATGAATGAGTTTGATGAAAGCAGACTCTTGAGTGGTTGCTGGTAATCCGGTAGTGGCTGGTTAAATTAAATCAAATCACGTCTTAAATATTGCTGTTCCATCTTCAATCGCATGCTTTATTTATTTTTCACTCATGTGCTTTATTTGTTACTGTGTGTTGAACACTTTCAAATAAATGAATTAATTTATAATTCTAATATGAAACAAAATTGTTGTTTTATTTATTTCATTGATCCTCTTCAGCATGTTTTAGGTGTTTTAGCGGTTCCATGCCAACTCGGAATCAAGTCAATTCAACACCTCTTTAACACTAGAGTACACACTTGAGTATACACTAGGCTACATTCGTAGCCCAGGGTATTGTTTTTGTTCATAATTTCGTGAAATCGCATAATTTAACTTCGAGTCTCTAGCTAAACTCCGATTGGTTGTTGCTCGACGCATTCAGTGTGGCGTGAGCTATCGACGCTGGCGCATGTGCGAAAAATAACGATTTAAAGTTGTTGGGCTACGTATGTAGCCCATGCGTGCACATAAGAATTAAACCAAAAGTTGATTGATCTCAAATAAGTAAAAATTTCAGGGTTAAAAATTTCTCCAAAAATCCATAGATTTAGGCTTTTTTCCCTTACAAAATTGTGTATTTTGTTAATTTATTTAAATCTGTCATACTGTATATTCCGTTAAACACAAAATTTTCCCGTTTCAAGGCACTCCAATCCGCTAGATATGACGGGAAATCCGTCAAGTTGGCAACACTGTCGGCGAGTGCGGAAATCCAAGTTTAACCGGCCGGTAAAATGAGTTAGGTACATATAATGATGTAATATTATAAAGACAAGTAGTTGTTACGAAATATAAAAAAATAAATGGTTATTATTTAAATTGAAGTAACTTTAAGATAAGGACAACAATTCATAAAATGATTGTATTTAAATTGTAGTAACTAATGTTGTGCCTTTGACAGTATGGAAATGTGTATCCTGTAAACCACCTATGGTAAAAGTTGTAAAGTTATGATAGACGGATTGGCGCCAAAGGACGCTGTAATTCCAGCTGCTCCTGGCGCCATATTTATTTTTTTGTGTGTTGCAAAATCGATAGCTCTGCTGGCGGCTACAAAGACATCTGGCCGCAAAACTTTATACTCCAAGCTTCCTTAAAACTACAAGAGATGGCTATAAATGGTAAACTATATTATATGATTGTATACATTAAATTTACAACATCCTGATTGAAATGAATTTGCACAACAACGACTCCACGGGGACATATAGGATTTCTGTAAAAGATTCTGTCATATATACAGAAAATAGTAATAATCGGGTTCAAAGGGAGAAATTAAATACTTTTTTGTTCATTTAATAAGTCGTAACTTTTAATAATAATTATCTCAATTTACGCCTATTTGGCCAATTAACATTAATATTATTTACAATAAGTAACAATACTTACCTCAGTGCTCATAATAACAATATTAACGTTGAACATGTAGTGTAATTTTCGTTGAGTTGTTGGTCATAATATAAAATGAGTTTTGTGAAGACTTAGACTACCTACGCAAAGCGAAATATTAAAATAATTACGATTATATATACATAATACATTATTTAGCAGAAGAACCAACCAACTAATTTGTTTTCGTAAAGGAAAACTAAATTTGGATAATATTCTATTACATGTGATGGTGTTTATCTGGGTCATATTCTTTACAAGGTTCATTTTCTCCTTTCCGCAAATCTTTTGCCGCATTGAGTAACGATCGCACCAAATCTTGTTTATATTTTGTTCTTCTTTCATCTGAATATTTGCTGCAGGTGGGTATTTCGTCTAAATCAGTTCCAAAGAATACATTCCCCTCTGTTCCACTACCACTTCTGACACACTCTGGGATTTTTTCTTTTACATATACTTTTGGGGAAATTTCTGTAATTTGGGAATCTGAGGGACTACTCTTTGGAGAGTTGTGTTTTACTGTTGACGTTTTTCGGGTTTCTGTGATGTTTTTAGATTTATTTTTGCTCTTCACCTTTCCATTTTTATCCAAAACATCTTCATCGCTCTCCGTTTTGCTAATAGTAATAACTGGTATAACCGAAGTTATTGAGTCTTCTTGCTTGTCAATGGACATGGATAATGATCGACTTTTGCTGGGAAAACGTTCGCTGACAGATTTTAGTTCAAATGTTTCCTTATAATGTTTGTAATTCCGAGCTTGATCTTTTTGCCTTTTCAGGCCAGTTTTGTGCTTATCGTGATTATTGGGCATCGCAGAAGAATCACTGATTAAATCGGCGGCACCTGGTTCAGGAAAACTGATATGGAACTCTTTGATTGTGCTAATGGAATGAACCTTGGTGTCATGTCGGTTAGTATTTTCTTCTTTCTTAGGGTCATGTTTCTCCAGTTCTTTGGATAATTTGTGATTCCTTTTTGCTGGCACGTGTTGTGGGTCATCTTGGACGTCTTCGTGAGATTGCTCACTTCTGTTTTTATTTTTTTGTCGTAGTTTTTTATTATATTTATGCTTTTCCTCCGAGTTCTGCAATTCAGATTTAGTCGCTTTGTTCTTTTTCTTGCGAGAAAATTGAATATCTTTGGCAATTAAAACATCCTCAGGTAAAGATTCGTGGAATTCAGTGTCCGTTTCGTCATCAGCTGGAGGTACGGCCAGCCCACTTTCGTCATCCGACGTTCCTGAAGATTTCCGCAACGTCAATTTTACTATTTTCGAAAGAGCATCTAAAATTAGAAAAAAGTATTTTGTGTTAGATGTATGATTTTTAATATTTTTAATCATTGGCTAAGAAAATTTTTGTTGAATAAAAAACAATTGAGCCCCAGATCTCACAATGATTGTAAATTTAACTACTTAAATTAAATCATATTTTATTTTTAAATTATAATTTAATTATACTTTAGATGCCTAATATTTAATAAGTCATAAAACTGTTTAAAAATATATTTTAACTATTTGTACCAAGTAATTAAAATATAAATTGAAATATTATATAATAATAAGAATATTTAAATTAAAATAATTAAATTATAAATTTACTTTAACTACTTCCATCACATCAGTTCAACTAATCGATAGTAAAACTGATTGGGTAGGTACATTTAGGTTTGAATCTACTTGTGTTTAATAAATTAATTTTTTTGTAAAAATAAATGTCTAATTTGTTACTTGCCTTTCTTAATAGTTTTTTCTTGATTCATCGTAGGCGACACGTCATCATTTTCATCGGATTTATTAGGCAAAACGGGGAGAATCTTTTTCCATTTGGAAAATGGCGTATTTTCCAACTCATTAGACCCTCCTCTATTCCTTCTGTCTGCAATTTGAAACATCTTTCTACGCTCTTCCGTCCGCTCTCTTCTTAGTTGAATCTGTAAATAAAACATATTATAAAGGACCGATTAAAACTTACACAGGTAGTGTTTATAGAATGCAAAGAATACAAGACGAGGAATAAAAGAGCGGATTTGTTTTCGGAGATGAAGCGAGATTTAAGCACTGGTGAAATACTGTGATAACCGCGTTACAATTAGAGTTTATTTTTCTTTGTAAGAATCTTCAGCAAAGTGAATGTTAAGCTACAAACAGCATGTCCGCCATAATTAAATATGTGTGCGAAAGAACTGTTAAAATTACACAAATACTTGCCTTCAAATCATTGTTCGCTTCTCGTAAAGCTCCAGTTAGCGAGAGAAGGTAATATATTATCAATATGAGTAAAACCAACAATGGAATGACTATACCAGGAGATGCGATATAATCCAGAGCCCTGTGAAACTTTTCTGAAGGAAGAAGGTTGTGTAAGCTTTGAGTAAACAAGTGATAAATTCTCTGATAGTTGGAGAAGGGTCCACAGTGCCAGGAAGGTTCAACCCAAACTATCGCGTACCCAACCGGAAGAACACACAGGAAGAGCATGGTCAGGAGAAGCGCCAAATAGAAATTGTTACTCCTCGAAGCTCGAAATACCACTTCATGAGGAACGTTGCACGTCATGACTGCCCAAGATCGCAGATACATCAGGATGACCAACTTCACCAGGTTCAGCACCACCAATCCCGGGGAGAAGAACATTCCCATCCACACCATGCCCTGGTTGTTGACAAGGTGGAGGATGTTCTCAGCTATCTTGAAGTCTCCATACTGAGGAAAGGTCTTCTCCAAGTCCCAGCACCAGCACCTGTTCATGAACCGTACGAATACTGCACGAAAAAAGTCCACAAAGAGGGTTGCCAAAATTGTAAGAACCTAAAAAAATCAGGGAAAACCATTTGTTAGTTGCACAGTGCACATGGCTATAATACTCGTGTATAACATTATTTAAGGATTAAAAGCATTTCTTACAAGATCCATCATTGTCAATTTGACAAGTTCTTGACCAAACATTGTTTCCCAGCACAGACTTCGTAGCTTTTTTCTTATAGTTGTATTTAACTCGGTTGATGATGCTTTTACGAATTTGTATTTTTGTTCGATCAACGCACTGAAGACTGGCATAATGTCGCTGTCCATATAATCGTCCGGTGCTTTAGCCGATATAATTTTTGATTGTTCGGTTCCGAACGGATTTCCATAATCTGCTGATGATAAAGTAATGCACTTCTTAATATAGCAAAGCTCATTGGTTGTCGGGACTTCAGTAGTGTATTGGGAATCCTGTGGGTCGGTACCACTAGAGATTTCTAATTGGAATCCTGTTGTTTGACTGATCTGTCTGTTATTTTCTCTTATGAGGTATTCACTACTCTCAGTTGAATCGATCTGCGAAGAACTTCCACGTTCTCCATCAAATAAGGATGTGGCGTAACCGCGAGTGCTTGAAAGTTCAGAAAGATTTTTATTTCCATTCTGAAATGCAAAAGGATCATCATCCAAAAAAAGGCTTTCGTAATCAGTGTCGCTTTCATCGACGTAGTTAGCATAATCAGTGTCACTGTCACCATATGAGTATGTTACATTATCAGTGTCACTGTCACCATACGAGTATGTTACATTATCGGACAAGGTGGTCATATTCAGAGGTGGCGATTGTGTATTCTGATAAATGCTACTTTGAGAATTGTTGGAGACATCTGTAAACATGTCAGTATTGTTTAAATCCTCAGTGCTAAATTCAAAAGAATCGTTTGTGGATTGTGTAAACGAATGAAATGTAGACAGTTCATCGAAGGGTGGAGTAGATGTAATATTTGTTATATTAGCGAATATAATTGTCATGAGAGTTGTAGTGATATTTTTTAATGTGACTTTTGTTGTACTAGGACAAGCAACCACTTCATCAAAGCAATGTGTAATATTCTCAGGCTCATAGAACTCCGTAACGTCCCAAGGGACCATTGTAACCGCTGGGGTAGAAGCATTCGTGATTAAATCCGTTACTGGATTAAACACATCCGAAGCCGTTGTAAAGATTGACAAAGACGGAACCAGTTTTGGTAAAATTGGTTTCAAATCACGTAGTTCCTTAGTCATGTCAGTTATTTTGTCGAAGAGAGCAAATATCAGGGAGTACAGATTCAGAAGGTTGAGCAACATAATCCTGAAACCAAAAACTTGATTTAATGATACATTACTACGTTGATAGACTGTTAAATGACCAAAAACTAAAGGACCAAAATTGGAAAGGACTAATAGATAGATTGAGGAAGAGATGAAAGGACTATGTGGAAGGAGACTGGATCGGGAGCTGCAATTTAATAGCAACATGTAAAAAGACAAACTTGACATTTTCTTAGTAGTAGATGCTATATTTTTGGTATAAAACTTAAATACTTAGTGTATTTGGTAGATTCGCAGAGTATCCGTACGGATCCTCTGATCAGTGACATTGTTAAGAAGATTTGATGGGAGCTGCAATTTGTACCATGTGACACTATATTTCGGAAAAGCAAAATGTGAAAAGACAGCTTAACATTTTCTTAATAGTGTTTAGAGATGCATTATTTTTGGTATTTCAGTGTCATACAGGGTATTAAGGGATGTACTTGACTTAGGGGGTATTTCACCATCCTCCTCTTAGCTTATCCACACACATAATGAATATTAATAAATAAACAAATAAATACTTGCAACTGGTAAAAAATTCAGCCAACTTATCCTACATGTAGACATTATTCATAGGTTCATGTTCCGAATAGTAAACACAGACTTTTTAAATAAATAAATCCTGTATAATTAATCTAAAATGTACGCCATCCTTTGAATAATCTATGAGGAGGTTGGTGAAATACCCCCTTACTTTAACCAGTGATTCCTGACATTATTTTGAGTAAAAAATGTGAATGAAATTTTTGTCTTGGGTGACTTTTTTGAGGACTTTTTATTTTTAAATTTTTCTTCATAATAAAACAAAAAAAAAGTTCTTCCACATTTCGTCACTGGTCACTCAGCCGAGTAACCGACTGACCCCTTACCCCGCCTCCAACTGTTCAACACCTACCATTTTTTTTGTTTTTGTAGAAAAAAAAACATCAAAAATGTCATCGGAGACCAAAATTTCATTTACATTTTTTACTACAAATAATGTCGGGAATCACTGGTTAAATTAAGTCATGTACGTCCCTTAACACCCTGTATGAATATAATAATTTAAATAACCACATGCTTCTTTTGGGAATCTGGTCGCTGGAACGCTTTTGCCAAGGTATAGAATAAACAGTAGTAGTCACAAATATATGGTTAATATTAAAATCAACGTCACAGGATTCACTTAATAAAATACGACATAAAGGTAATAGTTACATTTCATTTTTTTATTTAAGGCATACTACACTATAAAACGCAATGCCGCAAAGTGGAGTGACAGCTTTTTTCTAAATACCAACTCGCATGAACGGATTAAATGCTTGTAACGTTCTCCCCCTACTTAAAAATGTTTTTGGTTTTGATTTATAAAACTGAAGGTCAACATTAATAATTCATGATAGATGCGTGTTGTTTGTTATACAGAAACATGTGATGGATGTCAAAGTTTCATCTAGACGAGGAGAGTAGTTTAAAATTACTCTAATATACGTAGCTAATAAATGTACATACATTATATACCTAGACAAATTATTATGATATTTTATCCTAGTTCTGCTAATGATGTTGACATCTTTGAAGAGTACATAATGTGGATGAAAAAATTATCTATTAGTGAGGTGCACGAGAACTTTTCTTATTATTCAAGAATTAACCGCTTTTAAGGCACAAAAAAATTATTTCTAATTTTATTAATAACAGAAAAATGCCTAGAGTAAGTCGAAAACCAGAAAATGAAAAGGAAAGCGATTCACCCTCGAAATGAACGAAAAATTTGTGACATTTGCTTGGAAAACAGGAGCAAATGTATGGAAGGCGCTAATTGACGAAAATTACAAAAGAAGCGGGAGCGGAGTACCTAACTATTTCTGCTAGAATGGATTCAAAGCTCACAAAAAAACGAGTGTGCTTTAGACCACACGACTGAAGTAAAACTTCTTTATGCTTCGTTCGCCTCGCCCGATCACACTTTTCGTAACGCTCTCGTCACGCATTCACCAGCTTACTCCCCAAGTCAAGCGTGCGTAAAGAAGTTTTACTTCAAAAATGTGAAAGTTGTGACGAATGCTTGTTTGTGAAGCGATGTTCTACTACACGTTAAGCGATTTTTCTCAACTTTTTGTATTGTTATTATTCAAATACATATTATTAAAAATAAAATAATTTAGTAAAACCTACTTCTACTTTATAACTACTACGATAGGACAAAGAAAATTAATCTACCTAGCTCCTAAAATCTTCAACTTTTTCCCTGAAAACCTAAAAGCCGAATCCCAATCCTTACTTTCAAAACACAAATAACGCTGTGAATCCTTATATCTGCAATACATTTAATCATAATACCCATAAATTTTGCACTCAACCACCACTCTCCCAAAATTAATTTCCCTTAATTTCCCAAATTCCCATTCCAGTTTTGATATTTTAATTACGATTTAATATAGGGGATATTCTAGTCTAGAAGCATGAATTGTAGGTATTTTTTCAGGTGCAAAAAAACAAATAATATTTTTAAAAGCCATTATTTTACCAAATATTTATTACTTACATTAAAGAATACACAAAAAAAAAATCAAACGAAAAAAATTAAAATTCAAAAAGTTACAGGATGTTGTGTTGAAGTGGGAGGTCTCAAAAAATGCCCCCCCTGGTAGACATGATTGCAGCCCTCCTAATAATCTAAAAAAAATAAAATTATTTCTTAATGCAAACAAACGCTGCTATGACCCGAACTAAGGAAAAGTTAAAATTTATTTTTTCGTATAATGGCCCTTATCTGAAATAAAAATATATTTTTTTACCAGTTGCTTTTTTACTTTTACATTTTTTTAAAATAGTAAAAATTGAAATTTTGTTGTAGTTTTAGTTAGTGCGATAGAGTTATGTTTAGAGAAGACCCACATCGAATTTCAAGTAAATTGGTTCAGTAGAACTTGATATATCGTGTCAACCGTCTCGAAAAAAGTAGTTTCGAGAAACAGGCATTTAAAGTTTTGCTCTATTTAGATACCAGTTAGATTCCATCTAAATCAGTCGAACTAAAATGGCTATAACTTTTGAAATAATTCGAATTTTGAAAGATCCTTTTAAGGAGATACTATTGAATATCGAAACTATCGAAATATGAAGATTTTTGAAGTAAAACTTCTTTATGCACGCTTAACTTAGGAAGTAAGCTGGTGAATGCGTGACAAGAGCGTTACGAAAAGTATCGGGCGAGGCGAATGGAAGTTGAGAGGGAGATATGAGTTAGTGAAGATAGAAAGGGAGAGAGAGAGAGAGAGAGAGAGAGAGTTACGTTTCGTATATTACTGTAGGAGCAAGAGAGAGGTGCGAGCACACATTTTTTTCTCTCTTTTTCTCATAGCCAGTTACGTTTCGTATATCTAAGACACAGTGCAGGCCTATTGTCTGTATCACACTGTAGGAACAAGAGAGAGCAGTGCGCGCGCACATTTGCGTTCTCTCTTCCTCTCATAGAAGTTTTACTTCAGTCGTGTGGTCTAAAGCACATTAGTATTTTTTTTCTAGACTAGAATATCTAATTAATTACTGAATTGTGTGCCTACTTAATTACTATTAGTATCAAGTATATTATAATTCCCACCCGCCATATTACGAGGATATTCCTAACAAGATGGTTGAAATAATAGAAAAAAAATGTTAAAACTTTTTTTTGCATGAATAAAAAAACTAATACAAATAAAAATTCCCAATATTTAAAAATGTTAAACTTTAAAAATTAAAAATTAGACTTTAAAAGTCTAATTTTCAAAAGTTAAACTTTAAAGTTTAAAAATTCCAAATGATGCCAATGTAATTTTTTCCACGTTTATCTAATTCTTCGAACATCCACCACTGTAGTTAAGCTCTGCTTGAGGGATTACTTTTCTAAAGTTGCTATGATAGTAATCCTGGTACTTAAATAGTGGCCCTTAGTTTAATTATATGATACACAAGATTTCACAACGTTTTCTCATTCTTACACTGTCACATTTTGATCTAATTTCTTCTTACGGAAGTTGGCTTGGAATCTTTATCACGGAACTTTTAACGCTCATAGATTAGGTTACCTGGCCAGTTGGATTCGCAGCTGCCGCCTGGGATGGTAGCTCTCCAGCAGGCCGAGCAGCTCGAAGAAGATGGGAAAGATGAAGGATATGAGCGACATGACGATGGTGATCTCATTCTGGCGCCACAGGTTGACCTCGGCCTGCGAGCCGCGCGACCGGCCCACCACCTCCACCACAGCGTAGGCCGACACGCACAGCAGGAACATCGTGCACGCGTTCACGAACACGCGCTTTATTATTATCTTCCAGCTGTAAAGGATAATATTAACTTCAGTGTTATCGGTGACTTAAGGAAAACATCATTTTTATTAACAAAAATGAACCCATTATGAAAACAACGTTTTTTAGTGTAATATAAATTTTAATTTTTTCATTTCCAATTTTCGAGCCATCTCTTGGGCCGGCTAGTAGCTAATTTCAGAGAAATGCGTGGGTGCGTGAGTGCCACCAAAAGTTGTCGGTACCGGTTAGAAGACTTCTAACTGGTTACTTAAGAGGAACTTAAGAGGAAACCCGGTTCCCGAGAAATTTGAACAATAGATATTTCACCAAATTGTTGTTCTCAATATCGCTCTTACTCCTCCGAATACTGAGCGAAAGGAACAACTGTACCTCAAGCTGATAATACCTAAATAAAATCTAAAAATTGAGGTTTTGTATTCCACACTTTTCTCTTTCAAAACTAAACCGATTTTTAATATTTTTTAATGTGTTAGAAGAACATACTCTATTTCTGTAATTTACTAAAAAAATACGTTATTTTTCTTTTTTTAATATGTTTATTCAGTTTTAATTTTACAATATTTTATTTTACAAATCTTACGAAACTGATCAATCAGTTTGATTGTAAGAAATCTCTCATTTTTTCTAATTATTTAATACAGTATACTTTTCAGTTTTACATAGTATATACTAAATATAATACTTAATATTAAAATACTAATTATTACGACAAACTAATTATTATAATGTTTTAATGTTTATGAATTGCGTTGTAGTAAAAATATTTTACACAGTACAAACATACGGTGAGAAAATAAATAGGTAGGAACTATTTTATTTGATTTCATGTTCTTCGGAGGTAGAAAGATTTAACTTTTGTTTTGATTTTTGAATAGGATGTCTCATTTTTGATATTTTAAGGTAATGCGTTAAATATTTCCGGAATTTTATGACTTTTTGTTCTATCTCCGTATACATTTTGAGATTTATTGACAATAAACATTTGTGCTTCTCTATGCCAAGTAGGGTAGTTGTGGTTTACGGGTTTTTTGAATTCTGTGTTCCAGAATTCATCTAGCGTTAATTGGCAATTTACCTTTCTGTGTATAGAGAGGACATTACACAATATAATATAAGATATCAATTTTAGGAAACGGATTTGTAATTGTTCTATTTTATTTAAGTATGTTTTGTACGTTAATCCGTAACTATTTATTCCTATTTATTGTCTAGTTTGTATACTGAATATTTGTTGATGGCAGTTAAACGAGGCAATTTCAACGATTTTTTAAGGCTCCTAACTCCTATACGAAGTAACTTACCAAAAAAATCGAATCGTATCAATAAGTTAGTGGTCGACATCTATATTATATTTAAAAAATAAACGCAGTAGGGTCAAACCCAGAAAGAAAATTGTGGAATACGTTTGAAAACTAATCCCCTCTCTTGTAACAAGATAATATCGTAATAAACGCAAAAAAATCTAAACCGAATTTTGATTGATTTTGACTGCATTAAAATTTGACTGTTTTTCTATTAATTTCGTTTTTTTTTGTTCAATGTAGAATGTATCAATTATTTTTTTCTCTTCTCTTTTCTTTGTATTTGTACCGACGAGTATTAGGTTGATTCATTTTGTTTCCATCTTTTGTACCTTATATTGTTTGCTACTGTGCCAATAACTATTAATCGAATTGCTTATCTTTATCCTTAATTGTAGGTAATTAAACTGTTATTATTTTATTGAAGAAGAAGAAAACATTAATAATCTAAACGAAAATATAAAAAGGAACAAGACACAGAAAAAAAAGATAACGGTCGCAACTGGACTCGAATCCAGGACCTCTGGTCTTACCGAGACAAACGCCTCTACCATCGGCTACTAACACATCTTATTTAAATGTCAATTTTGTCAATCTCAAATTTGAGAATTAAAAATGACATTTAAAGAGGAGGTCTCAGTAGCCGCATTGGTAGAGGCGTTTGTCTCGGTAAGGCAACAGGTTCTGGTTTCGGGTCTCAGTTTCAACGGATATCTTTTAATTTTTCTATGTCTTTTTCTTTTTCATATTTTCATTAAGATTATTAATGTTATCTTCTTCTTCGTGATATATTACATTGATGGGAATTATAACCAAAGATATTTTAATATAAGAGATATGCTATGATGTCCGCTCGACTGCACGGTCAAATGGTCATAGTTTGAATATCGAATTTAGTTGATTTTTTAAAGGTGTGCAGTAGCATTGGTTAACAATATAGTTTGAATAAGGAAAGAATTCGTTAATTTAGTTGATTTTTTGAAGGTGTGCGGTAGTATTGTTTAACAATACCAGCGACACCAGGAAGCACGGTCTCACCCAGTAAAAACTTCCGATAGCACATCACTTCAGAAGTTATAAAAAAAAAGTTTATTTCAATAAAAACTGAATTGTTATTATTTTCATTATGTAAATTTTAATGGTCTTTTGTAATCTAAAACCTTGTTTCAGGAAAAGCCCAAAGGATGTAAATAAATAAATAAAAAAAATTACATGTTTTTGACGGGAACTTACTTTCTAAGATCTCGTTTCTTTTCCGCTTCCTCCAAAAGTGCCTCCTTGAATCCCAACACAATGGATGCGATTTTATTGTGGGCTGTTTCAGAGTTGCCGATCATGTAATCCCAACCTGTGAATAGTTTCCACGAGAAAATGCATTCGTCTTCCTTTTCTGATAACTTTGACATTCGAGAATTCTCTGCCATCCTGAAATTACAAGTCAACAAGTAAACGAGCCTGTTCTTTTTTACAAGGCAGTCGGTCCAGGCAAACCAGTGATGCACAACCTTTTTAGTCGCGTTGGCAAATTATCATTTTTGTTTGTTTGCGAGCAG
Source organism: Glyphotaelius pellucidus (assembly GCA_936435175.1). Taxonomy (NCBI): domain Eukaryota; kingdom Metazoa; phylum Arthropoda; class Insecta; order Trichoptera; family Limnephilidae; genus Glyphotaelius; species Glyphotaelius pellucidus. Next base: position 25,148,335 of record OW386542.1, on the reverse strand, counting down.
CAGGGTGAAAAATAATCGAGTGCAATTCACACGCGGTAGAAGTGAAACCTTCGCTCACACAATCTCAACCAATAGGAGGCTTGAAAAGTGAGCTCATAATAAAAGCCAATGCGGTAAGGTTTCATTCTATCTCATTCTCTCGCAGGCTTAATCCTATAGATGTGTGTGTTTGTCTCTTTTTAGTGTTTCCGTTTCATTTCCATTTCCAAACCAAGAAATGCTGTTGATTTGTGTTTCTGTAGATCAACAGCATCTATACTGATTTGGAATAACATAACCGATGTTCTCAATTTACATAAGACATTTCGGCTCCCAGACTCAAGAAAAAACAGTGAGATAAATTGATTATTCGAAAAGTTTTTCAGTCTACTTGAAAAAGTTCTACGATAGTATAGATAGTTCTTTTTATTATAATAAAATATTTTTTTTTTTAATTTACACATTTTGGGATTTCTCTATTCGTCGAATAAAAAGAAACGCTATCAATGATTTTATTTGTGTACGTAGATAATCACTTCAACTTTGACCGCGACATTTATAATTCTAATAAATAATTTAAATAAAAAGTTTGCTGCGTTCTTTTTCAGTGATCGCCGACTACCCATTAAACAAACGAAAGGGATTCACTTTGAGACTATTCAGGATTAATCAAAATGTGCTAAGCATTATCTAGAGATGGGATTCTTACTTTCTTAGAGTAGCGACGAAACTGTATATATAAACAGCGATTCCGGTCATCAAATAAGCAAGCGGGAGGTGGTAGCCTCCCTTCTTGTCCGGTTTCCTGATATTGTAATAACCGTAGAATATTGGCGAATACTTCAAAATTCCTTCGAATTCCCACAAAGTTCGTAAGTTGGATGAGTTCTGCCTCTCCTCTGGCAACATCTCCTTTCTCTCTCCCGCGTCTAGGTCAGCTGTTAGTATCTGAATGCAATTTGAATTAAGTGCAATATTTAAGAGTGGTCACGTTTCATACAAAAATATTAATAATTAATTCAATTATCATCAATTAAAATTAACACGAAAGAAGCGCATAAATAAATTAATCACAAAGTTTGGTATTTCAAAAGATTTGGTACATGATATTATGCCAAAAAACCAAAGTTTTCGGCCCAATGAGATATTAAGGAAGTTTTTTGTTGCTGATATCACTTGGTTTTTGCACGTTTTATTAGGGTAGTATATTAAATACTATTAGTAATAATTAAAAAAAATAATTACCTCAGGAACTACCACGAAGACAATCAGCACTACAGAGATGACAAAGTTGACCCAGAAAAGCCACCGGAGAAAGGTGAAGTATGACGCAACGACCGAACCGAAATGCGACTCAATCTCTTTTATCCTCAACTCCCAAGGGATCATCCAGTTCGAGAGATTGGCCGCTTCTCTTTTCATGCGCTGCAATCTCTGATATTGAGCAAAAATATACAATTAGTGTTATATTTATTTAATTATAAGCTAGTCAAAATTATGAAGTTTTTTCTTTCCTTTCATACATTGAACTGCCCCAAGCAAAAGTCTTTCGTATTTATTTAGCGATAAATTGAAGATTTCCACTACTAGGCAATATGGTTAGTCCCAGAAGTTAGTTAGTTTTACACTGAAATAAATCCCGGCTTCTAGTACTATGTACTGGAATCAATGCCAACAATTCTGACCTAACAATAAACGCATAATTTAGAAATTAACAGAAATATTCAATATTTTCATTAATTTCTTACGAGATTTTCTTTAATAAGTACTGTTTTTACTGTTCTGTCTAATGTTTATTTTTCTCTCGTTTTTGTTTATTGTACTATAAATACAACTGGAACTTCATTGATTAATAAATTGTTTCTCGGATTTAATAGTCGTATGGTGAATACGTTGTCGTTCTTTTGAATATTCTGAATTATTGGGGTTTGTAAACTGTCCATAATGATGTCTGAATCATAGACGTTGAAATTTTCGTTGGATGCATTCATTCAGCGATGAATAGTATGATGATAAAGTCTATGATTGTCATTCAACGATCAAAATAATAATTAGATGTACTTACTCTAGCCAACAAGATATTAAATCTAGCCAGTATGTCACGAGTGCACTTGTTTTGGGCAAGCCTTTCTTGCAAAGCTCCTTCATGCCGTTTGATGTAAGCTTTTGCCTAAAAAAAATTATATTGTGTTCAAGTCTGTTGGAAGAATTAAGGTCGGTATTTTTTTTTATTTTTTTACATTAACTCCACACAGAAGGCCCCGAGGAAAATATATAATTAAAGAGTGTGATATATAAATGGTTGTGTGGCATTTTTATCTATCCTGTAAAACACAGCGAAGAAAGTTTTTAAAATTATCAAAATAAAACAGACGGTGAATTTATCTTTTATTTTTTTTACAAATAATTCATTCCAGCGCAAAGAAAATATTTATATTAGATTTTTATGAAATATTATTTATGTTTACTTTTAATGTTGTTATTTATATCTTGTTTTGTGTAGCTATAAGTAGTAATAGTTTGATTAATTAATATTAATGTTGTAAACATTTAACCGTGTCATTTCAGTGCGTCCGGTAACCTTAGTTCTTTGTTTACTTTATTTAGGAAATAAACAATTCAATGTGAATTTTTAAATAAGCTTACTAGGTTTCATAAATCAGTGAAGTATCTGCATTAGATATATATATTATATATAACAAAAAAACGTAAATGATTAACATCCATAAGCAAAGTCCAACCGAATGGATTTTTAGAGTCTCAGCTAGAAACCGTGGAATTTCAATTATATACATATATTGAATGTGTATATGTATATGCGTACATATGTATGAAAAACACAATTTATGTACATAGATGAAATCCCATTGTTCTACTAGCCAGAGACGATTGGAACCGAGTGTGATCATCATAAAAGGAAATAAACGAGTCTACTCAATAAAACCATGCGCGGTGAGCTTATTCATGTCATTTAAGTTTTTTTTTGTATATAATATGTATCTTATGCAGAAACTTCACTGGTTTATGAAACCTAGTAAACATGTAATTTTTTCATAAAACATTACTTTTGAATTGTCTATTTCCAAAATAAAGCTAACAAAACACTAAGGGTACTGGACGCACGCAGAATCTACAAAAGTTCAAACTAGAAAGCTCTACTCTGTAAGATAAGATTAAATAGAAAAGGCTGTTAGTTGTCTTTTTTTGTGACGTACCGTTGATTTATAATAAGTTCTCATGTCCACTAATTGTAAGTTGGTCTATGTTACTCTGTCTATTGTATTACCTGGTTGACGAGACGTAGTTTCCGCCGCATGCCCCATGGTTGCTGCTTCACGGAGCCGAGTACCTCTTTGTGCAGGCGGATGTTCTCGTAGATCTGCTCCTGCGTCACGTCCTGCCCGTCCTCAATGGATATGGCTGTCCTGTCAAACAATGGAATGGTCTAGAAGAGCTGCCAACTTAAAATCTTACTTTGTACTATTGTTTAGTACAATACAGAAACAGGAGAAACAAATGAGACAACTAGAATAAAAGAAATATTATACCTACGCACAAAAGAAAAAAATAGGCCATAAGTTAATATTTAGCAATTAAAATAACCATTAGTAATATTTAGCAATTACAAAACATAATTGTAACAACATCTCGCAAAATCGGAAACCGACAAACAATTAAATCGTAAAGAAAAAGCAAATTTCTGGAAAACGCATAAAATTACGCATTACAGAGCATACAAAAAATCATTTAGCCACCGAGCCATTCATTGTCTGATGATAATTCCTACGCGTGATGAAATAGTGGAACGCTAATTTTTTTAGTATGAAAATTAGAACAAATTCCAAAAAATATGGTCAATCCACGCAAGCTCGAATTTAGGAGTACCTTGTGGAGAGTAACATTAACAACAGCGAAAAGCTCAAATAAGCTTTTACCAATAGAAAAGAGGAGATTAACGAAAAATACATCTCCTGCGAACTACGCAGGACCATAGGCCGAGAATAAATAACGTATTAAATTTTCATCATGCAGTGAATGCTGGCTTATTCACACAACTTTAAAAAAAAAAATCCCTACAAAAAAAGTAATAGCAGTTGTCTTTTCTTTAATAGCAATTTTTTTGAAAATGTTTTTACTAGCGGATTCGTTCAATTCTTTTCTGATGAAATATATATACTAATTATCATTTTAATATAATACATATCTGAAAAAGAGCTGTACGGGAACCTTGAATTCATTTATAATTTGGGCCTACGAATCCGAAGTCGGAAAAACGCTTGTTTTGGATTGTACATTGTGTAGACAGGTAGGTATGCGTTTTTTAGGTATGTTATTTATTTATGTACCCTGATGTGAAAATACATACGTATAAGTATATATAATGTGTAAGTGTTCTGGCTTAAATTTTCAGATTTCAGCTTCTACTGCGGTAGAAGCGAAACTTCACCAAAACAATCTAATGCAATAAGAGCCTTGAAAAGTGAGATCATAATCAAAGTGGCCATTGAGCGCAGTTTGACGCTTCGTAGGTACTGTAATGTGTAATTTCCGTTTCATATCTCAACCAACAGGAGCCTTGAAAAGTGAGATCATAATCAAAGCGGCCAATGAGCGCAGTTTGACGCTTCGTAGGTACTGTAATGTGTGATTTCCGTTTCATATCTCAATCAACAGTAGCCTTGAAAAGTGAGATCATAATCAAAGCGGCCAATGAGCGCAGTTTGACGCTTCGTAGGCATTGTAATGTGTGATTTCCATTTCATCCTAGTTTCAAATAAAAACGGGGCTTAAGAAGTTTCACTTCAATAATAATAAAAGTAAAAAAAAAAAATTGGGACACAACAGTATAAATTTAATAAGCTAGTGCCCTGGATTTGATAATAAGAATTTTTTTTTTGTTTTCAACTTTATCTGTGTTGTGTACACTTCCTTAACTCCCTTAAAAGTAATTAAAACAAATTAATACAAAATAATATGACAAAATAAAAATGAAGAGTGCAATATTGTCAAAAACTACTTACATTTTTTTGACGAATATATTAAAACAGTAATTAAAGATGTCTAATATTACACAATTAAAGTAGACCAAATTGTTTCCTTACATTGCTGTCTGTTTGTTGCCCCTGGTGCTGCGCGTTGTATTGAAATCACGCCAATGCTACTACTAACTGCTACTGATCTGGCTGGGGGAAGGGTTTGTCGGCAACGGGCGGCCACGCGCCGCGTTGACAAAAACAAACAGAATGAGAATGGTCAATGCTAATTAATGAATTCTGCAGCTACCTCTTTGTATTGCGTCACCAAGTTTACTGGTCAGTACCTGCGTGCATCGTTATTGACTGTCCACAAGCAAATTCTTTTACAGAAAGATCAAAAATACTACAATATGTACCATTTTTAAGATAAAAATTTTTTAAGCTTGTTTTGGCTTTGATTAAAGTAATTAAATTTAGATTCATATTTTACTTGCTCAAACTATCTTGGATTTAGTTTACATATATGTGCTCAACACATCAGCCACAGAAAAAAACTTATTTATGGAAAGTTTCTTCCCTCCTACAACGAAGGTCTCTGTAAGGACTAGGCTTACTCCATCATCTACCAAAAAATATTGTTCTCAAAACAAGGAAAACCTGTGGATTCCTATGTATGTACAACGAAAATAGTTCAGTTGTACATTCCGTAACAGCAATTTTTTGGGGTTTTTAAATGTCAGTTTGACTTTTAAAAGGAATTAAATATTAGCGAGACAATGTAAAACAACACAAAAAATCCAAAAGACCTTGTTTTGTGTTGTGTGTCTGACTATGGAAGTAATTACGGGGTCGGATTCAGGTCATAGGAAAGTGGGTGCAGATTAACCGATAAGATTTCATTAAGCTAATGGTCCGCCGCGGCGAGCGAAGGAAACCTGGAATTATTCCGGCGTGTTATAAACTAGTGAATAGATTAGCGGACAAAGCTAACGTGAGATAAGGAACGTAATAAACTTGATTAAAACATATTAAAATGACAGCGGAATAAGGGATTTTATATGCGCGGCTAGGGAGTGGCGGAAACGGCTTATGATTCTCCCGCTATTGCCGTATTGTGCTCGACCGCCGACAGGTCAATGGCGGTGATAAGTTACGGCCTCATGGTAAAGTGCCCTGGGAAGCCCTTTGTTGAGCAGTAATTGAAAAACATCATTATCCCGGTGACCCTGGAGTGCTTTTTAGGGGCGATTAAAATATAATCACTTTCATTGTACACGTTTAATTAATTGATGATCCGCTGAAAGTTATGAAGGATATCATGTTTATATTTATTTCAGTTTAACTAGAAATTTTGCAAAATTACAAAGCACGTGGAGGTTGACAAATAATTTTGTATTTTTCTTCTTACATATTCCGACGTCACGTTCATTCAATTTTCCATACAACGGTTTTTTATAAACGCTGCTTCCATAACCTTAAAATTTTTTAATGTTTAAAATTTTTCAATGAAAAATCAATTGTAGCGTTTTTTGTGCTCCCTCTAAGAAAGTAGATTTAAAAAGATGGGACGAACATGATTAAACTTGACGGACATTATTTATTTATTTTCCACAAACTGTAGAGTAAAAATATCTCTTTAGGAGACGAAATACTTGTTACAGTTTAATTCATTGTCTGTTTTCTTTTTAAATATAGTTGGTTTTCATATGACACCTAACAATGTGGCAAATACAATTTTCACAACATGTAGGTAGCCGTTTCCATCTGTCAAAACTGTGTGTTTTTATTTTTTCTTATTTTTTAAAATTTATTATAATGTACTGAATTTTACGTAAATTGAAAAGCGTTAACATTTTTGAGAAAATTAATTCGTTTTGGAATGCTGTATTCACAATGTGATAAAAACACTTTGTTTACTTAGAAGGTTAAAAATATAACACGTTGTGTGTATTTGTCTCAGAACAGACAGGTGGGTTACTTACTTGTTTGTATATGATGATATTATTTCAATAAACGCCCATATAAGCGATTAAAATCAATTATAATTTTGTAAAAAAATTAATCACAGAATTACTAATTGATCAGTTTGAGAATAATTTGAAAATCTTAAATCAAATAAATATGCTGAAAATTATTACACCTACGCACAGGCTTTGCCTTTTGCGGAATTTTTTGGTTACACTTTTTCTTTAAATATTTCCTTGTTATTGATTTTTTTATGATTTCATTTTATATTACCCCGTTTTTTAAAAAACTAGAATTAAAAACAAAAAAGGTAGAAACAAAAATTTTCCATAAAAAAAACAATAAAAATAGTTCAGAAGATGAACATCACAAAGCTTAATTCTGCGAAGCGTCGCCCAAGCTCAATTATTAGAATTTTGTAACTATGTATTTTCTTAAATAATTCTTTCAAAAGGTGCCAAAGCAAAAAAATTAAGCGTACTAGTAAATAACACAAAATAAACAAATAAAGAATGTGGTTCAATTGTATAAGGTGATACATTCCTCTGTGATCAACAACAGAGGATGTTTAAAGTGTGTGTCGGACACGAGGACACATTGAATGGAATTGTAATGAAGGCTTTCAAACTAATGATTGCTGGTTTGGTCTCAACCGCTAACAGGCGGCCAGCAATGCCACAGTCAAACAGGCATCTCCATGACGCAATCAGGGCTAATATTTAGATAGGCTTTTAAAAAATTCACAGAGGAACCCGAGTACATTGTACATTGGTATTAATTTATCAGCTAAACAACATGGCCGCGTCTGTATTACGTACATAACTAACCATCAGAAGGGATTTTCGAGTATCAATTAGACTATTCTTCCTCTTGTCGTTCACAAGCTTTGATATCTTCAGTCAGGAAAATTTCATAATATTGCATTTAAAGTGGAACTTTTCTGAATATGCTGCATTGCAATGTTTTCCTCTTCACAATCTCAGACAAAGCAATAAAGAAAATACACAGTTTTCTCGGAAATATAAGACTTCACGTCCATTCTAAGCAGTGAAGTTGAAAATATAAAGGAAATGATATCATCAGTCTGGAAAATTTCATAATATTGCATTTAAAGTGGAACTTTTCTGAACATGCTGCATTGCAATGTTTTCCACTTCACAATCTCAGACAAAGCAATAAATAAAATACACAGTTTTCTCGGAAATACAAGACTTCACGTCCATTCTAAGCAGTGAAGTTGAAAACATAAAGGAAATGATATATTCAAGAAAACTAAAACAAAACACAGTCCAAAATAAATTTGTACCGCAGGTACGGAATAAAATTATTCCAATGTAATGGTAGATTAAGTATCTATATATAAAAACATTGAGGAAACTCATCTATTTTCAGGGATACATTAAATAGAAAACAATTGAAACAAGTTAACTGTGCTTTTGTACAATCATCACTTGAATATGGTATTATCAGCTGACGAAGTGTCACAAATACTTGCCTGGAGCCATTAGAAAAGATCCCAAAACTAATATTGAAGGTTATTCTTAGAGTCCCGTTGAGGACGAGCGCTGATTTTATTTTTAAGAAACTAAATGTTCCTTAAAATTGAAAAAAATTGTATTTAAAAAATATCCTGCTTCATCAATTTAAAAATACACATATGTTTGAAGAACGAATAAGCACTAGACCCTTAAGGGAGTCCCATGTAAAATCTTTTAACATCCCAGTTTGTCAAACCTATTATGGACAAAGAAGTTTTAAATATAATGCTACAAAGTTATTCAATTCTCTACCTACTGACATTAGAAACACCCAAACCGTTGATCAGGAGTATTTCATAACATATTTATTTTTATGCCTACTGTGTGTATATATGTATATCATGTACTGCAATCTTCTGTATATATTACATACTTGAATTGTATATTAAAAAAAAATTACTGATTTTATATCAAGCTGTCATTTTCATAATATTTTTCATAACATTACGTTAATAAAAACATGGAAACAACCACTACTCTGTAAATTGCCTTCTTAACACAGGCATTTCCCAACTAGTGAGATGAACTAGTCATTATTATAACCAAATGTATTATTAAAATAATGAAATAAATAAAAATAATATTAACATAATAACTCTTACCTATATCCATATAGTGAGAATGTGATCCCAAGTCTATTATTATTAACAAAATAACATTATTTAACACAATGCGTGTTTTAATATTAATTACATACACATTTTATTACAAATGCACACACTTGTTACGCGTTGATAAGATACAATGAAATATTTTTATTTCGGACGCTTTTTCAAAACGCTTCATTATATTAATACCAAAAAACATAGAAAAAATAAAACCAAATATTTACCTTTTACGTGAGATCGCATCAGTTATTACACACACGTGTTATTTAAAACAAATAATTAAATTATAAAAGTTAACTTATTTTTTTTAACTGTTAGAATATTTTAACTGTGATGAATTAGAGAAACAACGTTAATAATATTCAAACAATTAATTGAACGTACCAATGTCAATTGTTTTTTATGTGAAATATTGAAGTACCTACCTATATTTCGTCGCAGGAAAGCAATACTGATGTAACAGCCAAAAACCAAATTCTTCAATTGTTGATTTTGAGGTGTGTACAAGTATTATTGACCAAACGGTTAGTTTTTCCAACGTCATATAGTTTTTATTTATCGTTGTAGAGTCACGGGACCCAAAAAAAAAATTGTTTGTCTGTAAAGTTAGTTTACGGACGATAATTTTACGTGATAACGTCACGAGCAGAACGCTTAAGCCGAACGCCTAGACCGATCGTGCCTCTCTATCGCTTGTTCCGCGCTCTCGCCGAACGCTTAGGCCGAACGCTTGTTCCGCGCCCTCGCTTGCACACCCGCTCAGGCGGAACGTGGCAACGTGACAATTATTCGCGCTTTTTCGTGAATGCGGCCGGCGTTCGTAAGACGTTATCACGTCAAAAAAAACTGCAAAATGGTGTACAAAAAGTAATTTCATAGGTAGTGGCGGTTACAACAGTATTGCTTTCTTGCAACGATTTAGAAAATTATTTTATTTTTTGTTAGAAACGTTGGCGGAGACACTAAATAATATCATAAATCAATCAATCAATCATAAATTACGACAACTACCAATTTTGTTTCAATTTTTATTATTTATAATAACACGATAACTATCGATAATCAATAACCATAATGCCGTTTTTCGGAAGGGGAAGGCAGAGCGGCTAAACCACCACACATTTTGTCTTGTCACACGCCTCTTGCTTCATCCAAATTCAAGAATAATTGATAAAACACCCTCCCAGCACAATGTTCAAACAAGCGGAAGATTCCGAGTTCGATTCTCGGTCGCACCCATTTTTTTTTTTTTTATATACCGTTTTGCTAATTTATTTATTATGAATATTGTTGCAATTGTTTTAATAATTAAATAATAGGCGCGGGTAATAGCCCAGCGGGTAAGGCGCTTAACAAAGTGGAGGTTCGAATCCTACGAAATCCAAAAAAATAAACATTTTTATTTTTGTGAAATCAATATCCAATCTTCAAACCACTTTAAAATAAATAGGCATAAACAAAATAAATCGACTCTAACGACTTTCTAGTTTCACTTTTACCGCGTGTGAGTTGCACAACATGATCTTTTTTTTAATACCTACCGGTTTCGCTTAACACAAGCATTGACGACCGGCGTGGTCTAGGAGTGAGGCTCTTGACTCGTAATCCGAAAGTCGCGGGATCGAATCCCGGCTTGGCAAAAAAAATAATAATTTGATTAATTTGTGTAATTTCACAATTAATTCATTAAAAATAATATGTAGTATCTACCTATATTTGCGCCTTTGAGGTGATTTTTCACAAAAACGGCGCTCTACAAATTGTCCAATTATTATTATTATTATTATTGCGGCACGTTCTAGAATGGAAGATACTCTCAGTATCGCCCTGGTGTAAGACTACCATTCAGAATTGAAACGTTGCTTGTAATGGCTCTAACCGTCTCTGGTGACCAGATCTGAATAACCGGGTACTTCCCCACCTTCCTCTTCTCCCTTTTCTTCCAATAATACAATACCTTCAGCCTCACAGCACACTCCAATTGGGGAATAGAGATGCCATAGTCTCACTAGCTCCACACGGGAGCAGCTGAGACTCTTGTGAGGTATTCACTTAAAAAAAATCAGTTTAATTTTGTACCGTAAAGATGCTTGTGTTAAGCGAAACCGGTCGGTATTATAAAATTAATAAGTAAATCGTGGTTATAAACAAAGTTATTGTTTTATTTCAGTTAATAAAAGTAACTGCTTTCTACCAAAAGATAAGATTAGTTTAGGTTAGGAAAAATAAGATTAGGTTTGTTTAGGTTAGGTTGAGATAGGCAAGATTAGGTTAGTTTAAGTAGCATTAGGTTTTTTTTCACAAGAAAGCCCTAGGAGCGTTTAGTTTTGTCACGGTTATGTATTGTCATCGAAACCATAAAAAAATTATATGTCAAAAACGATTAAAAAAAGTGTAAAATTATGAATAAAGATTCGCCCTCACTCTCCAGAGCTGGTGGTGTAGGCCGATGAGCGGCGGCGTGCGCCCCCGGGCCCCGCGTCCGGGCTGAAGGGAGACGAGGCCCGTCGGCCGCGGCCCGCACCCCGCCGAGAGCGCCGCGTGCTCACGCGCCGCTGCATGATGGCGGACACCGAGGCCGAGTAGTCTTCCTCTTCGGAGGCCTCGCCGTCTGCAACATACATATTGTATTAAGATGTATAATGTTGTATAGTGTTGTATTATGCTGTATTATGTTGCATTAGGTAGTTTGTCTTCCTTCTTTTAATCCGGACCTCTTAAAACACTTCCTACAGCACTAACCTTAATATAGGCAGTCGCAAAAAATAAGTTTAACTGTATTGTACATGTTCTATTAATAAACGTTGTATTATATTATAAAATGTTCTATTATTATGTTGTATTATATTGTATTATGTTGTATTATATTGCATTATGTTATATTATCTTGTATTATGTATGCTGTATTTTATTGCATTATGTTATATAATATTGTGTTATATTGTATTATGTTTATTATGTTGTACTATATTGTATTATGTTGCATTATGTTGTATTATGTTGTGTTGTATTATGTGAGATTACGTTGTATTATGTTGTATTATGTTACATTAATACCACCATTCAGAATTGAAACGTAGCTGGAAATGGCTTTAGCCGTGTTTAGTGACCAGATCTGAATAGCCAGGTACTTCCTCACTTTCCTCTTCCCCATCTCCTTCCCCTCCCCACTACCTTCAGCCTCACAACATACCCCGATTGGAGATGCCATAGTCCCACTGTCTCCAAACGGGAGCAGTTGGGACTCTTGTGCGGCATTCATATAAAAAAAAACATTAATACTGCATTAGTCTGTCTGGAGCCACGGCCAACTGTCTGGAGACACGGCATCTTCAATTGGTAGCGAACTGATAACGCAAAGCACCGACTGTAATGCCTTAAGTGGAAGGGAGATGCGTGGGATTTAAAAAAGGTGAATATTAGGCAGGAGTCCTAACCGCTCTCTAGTAACCGGAGCCAGTGGGACAGGGGCATCTCCATTTGAGGCTGAAGGTGGTCTTTACATAAATACTGCAATGAATATTCATAGTACTACTGATTTACATTTACAAGGGCATTTTCTACTTCCTGAAACTGACTTATTCAGAATTTTACGGAGTACTTGACGCAAACTTTACGCATTATTTACCTTAAGGGGGGAAATAGGTGCAGAGACTTCAAAAAAATAATTTTGTTTTTCTTTCATAAATCGATAGTAAAACTATTTAAAAATATATTCTGAAAATTTCAAACCCAAATTCTAGGCTGTTTAAAAGTTATAAGCGTTTGAGTGAGTGTCCTTCGGCCGAACTACCACTATTTTACTGCCACTCTTATTTTCAAACGCGTTTTTCTCAAAACTCCTTTTTTCGAATTTGTGTAACTAATCAATTCAACAACTAACAATTGCTACAGTTTTTGATCAATCGTTATCAAACTTAGCACATAGTTTTTTTTAAATATAAATACGCTCTATTTAAACTTCAATAAGGAACTCCAGTGAAAAATATTATGGCTTTAAAAAAATATGTTCATATAGACCAATATACGCTGATTCTGAATATATAAGTTTTATTACATAATATTTAACGTAGAGTTTTAAAAAAAATATTAAAAAGTCCATTTTAAGACGTGTCATTAAAACACCCTATTGCTGGATTTTGGCGGCGTGACGTCACCGCGCCGCGTCACCTGGGTCAAAGTTGTATAGAAATCAATAGAAATGAAGACGCAAGCCATTCGGCATTCCGTGTTATTGGCTTATAGAGAATTGGACATATAATAGTTTTTGTTTTTATTGAAACATTGTTTAGGCCTAAATAATTCAGTATCAAAAATAAAGTATCTCTATTAGTTTATCTATATTATTTAAAATATTCAAAAACTTCAACTGTACAAAAAACGATCGTATTGCCCAATAATGTCTATGAAAACGCTCCAATGCTGAAATTGAAAATGGCGGGAGTCGAACAGCTGATTCCAGTTCCCTACAAGATTCATACTTCGGTTAGTCATCATGACGTCACACTCGATTCGGTGGTTTACGGGGGATCTTGAAAAATTAAAACTTTGACATTTATTTTAACTATTAAAACTAACTATAAAAATAAAAATAAATATGCAGTTATTTAAGTTAGAAGGTCATTATTCATAAAAAAAATAAAAAAATTGGTCTGGAATTCTCTATTCTTCAATTATTTTAACTATTTTTTTTATTGCAAAAAAACGTACAAAATAATGGTAAAAAAATACATTCAACTTTCACAATCCTCAAAAAAAATGATTTTCGATTTTTTATGAGGAGTTAGGTTCAAATAGAAGAAACACTTATTAAAAAATAAATTTTCTTGAAAAATTGATTTCATATGAAAATTGTCCTCCAGGAGTTATACAAATTGCCCAGCCGGATGGCGACTTACAATGCGCGGCAGCTGATATCTCCGTTATTTTTTGAGGAAAATATTTGAAAATTTTAGAATAAACTTTTGAATATATCTGCAAAATCATCCCAAAGTATAAATAAAATATATGAATAAACATATTCCTTGTGTGTTAAAAAAAATCATGCAAATCACTAAAAATATGCCGTCCTACACCTATTTCCCCCCTTAACAACTTACAGAGAAAAACACGGTGAATGTAAATAAAAACGCAGTATCTATTTTCCTAGAGCTACATGATCCGTTGAGTAAAAGGGGGAGGGGAGGGGACACCTTATTTGTGGAGCTCCATGATACTTGAATACTGCTACAGAGAGAGGGCTGGGCTCCTACTGACAATCCGTTGTTGGCATATCTAATGTTTGTAAAGACTATGCTTACTTTTAATGTATATAGAAATATCTGTACCGGTATTTCAATGGTGATTGCTTCCCAGGTGTTAGAACCAGAGAAAAATCACTTTTTCATCTTCAAAAATGTTCTACTAATCTCAGACAAAATGCTTTTATATTCAGAACATGCAATGTATTTGATAAGAATTTTAATAATATAGACATATTCTCATGTAATTTAAGTACGTTAAAAAAGTATGTCATAGCCAACATTAAATAATTTTTTGACCGTGTTGCAAGTTACCATGCTATTGCTGTGATTCCTTTCCAGTTGCATACTTGTCATTCGACTTAACTATTGAGTTGTAGGTGTGTACAATGTACATATTATTATTATTGCTGTTGTGGAGTGAGAATACTTCATGTTGAAATTTAGTAAGCAGGTTATTATAGTTTATATTGTGTTTTTATATCTTTTTTTTGAATAATTTTTATATTTTTGTTAAGTTCTTACGGGTACAGGACCCTTACTTTTTGTTTTACTTTTTAATTACAATTTTAATTATGTGAAAATCTATCATTGGATATTATATAATATTGTTCTCTAGATTTTATGTCCGGGTTAAATCTTCCTCACAGGAAAAACTTAATCCTTCCACACACTTTTCCACAAATGCTAATCTAGTCAATTCACGCGATGTAATTGCATTGTATGTATACTAAATACAAAACTATACAAGAACAACACGTCAACCTACCAGAGACCATATGGGAAAATACTTCACCGACTCCAGAAATTTTCATATCAGAGGGTTCGGCTCGATAGAACTCCTAACTGAACCGATAAATCCTACCGATCCCTCAATATAAATATTTAAAAAATCTTTCGTAATCCTACATGTATTTAATATGACTGATTTTTGCATTTTTATATAAAGATTCTTTGACAAATCTAATAAGCCTAAATTTTTAATTAGAGAGCTAGGTATAATGCCAGTAGCCGAAATAACAAATGGTAATATTTTTATAGTCCGAGAATGCCAAATTCTTTTAATCTCATTTCCTAAATCTGTATATTTTCTAATTTTTTCAGAAACAGATTTTTGAGTATTACAGGAATTTGGAATAGCGACATCAATGATATAAGTTATTTTTTTAATTTTGTCATGTAAAACTATATCGGGTCTATTATGACGAATCGTTCTGTCTGTTAGTATAGTTTTATCATAATATATTTTATAAAATTCATTTTCTAAAAACGAATTTGGTTCGTATTCATAATATGGTACTACATTACGACAATCAATCAATTTATGTTTAATTACCAAACTTTGATGAATTATTTTTAAAACCTGATTGTGTCTAAAAGTATATTCGGAAGGCGCTAATATAGAACATCCCGATATAATATGTTCTATAGTTTCCGGAAAAGCCAAACATTTTCTACATAAATCATCAATTTGATTTCTATCTTTGATTATATACTTCCTATAATTTTTAGTATTAATGACTCTATCCTGAATGGCAAGCATAAATCCTTCTATTTCTGCGCTCAATTCTCCAATACTCAACCATTTGTTTGACGAAAGTTTGTCAACATACGTTTGGTTGAGATAATTGAAGTGTTTGGCGTGAATAATTTTATTTGACCAGGAATCTAATAATTCCTGGTTGGTATTTAAAAGAATGTGCATTTCTGAACTATTAGCTTTCCTGTGGAAAAAAGTTCTTAGCATTTCTACCTGATTGTATTTCAAAGAAGTTATTTTGACTATACCTCTACCTCCTAAATTTCTAGGTAAATTAATTCGTTCTATAGCTGAATTTGGATGATGGCAATTAAACTTTGTTAACGTAGTTCTAATTAATCGTTCTAAGCTATCTAAATCTGTATTGGACCATTTAATTATGCCAAATGAGTACGTTAATAAAGGTATTGCCCAAGTATTTATTGCCTTTACTAAATTTTTAGCAGATAGATTGCATTTTAAAATTTTTCTGACTCTACTTTGAAATTTAATCCTAATATCATTTTTAATACTAGTATGATCTAATCTATTCGATTGCGGGTATCCTAAATATTTATAAACCTCATCCCCTTTCATACTTTTAATTTTGAAATTTCTAAATATACCCTCGTCTCCGTCTACAATTTTGCCTTTCTCTGTATGGATCGTTCTACATTTATCTAAACCAAAAGTCATTTTAATATCATCTGAAAAAATTTTAACTACCTTAATCATTTTCTCTAAATTTGGTTCAGAATTCGAATATAATTTTATATCATCCATAAATAATAAATGCGAAATTATACTACTTTCTCTCGTATTACCTTTAATTTTTATTCCAAACTTGCTTTTAATTAACATTTTAGATAGAGGATTCAATTCTAAGCAAAACCATAAAGGACTCAATGAGTCACCTTGAAAAATCCCTTTTTTTATTGAAATGCCCGGTACTACTATTTTCTGACCTTTTAAATTGACAAATAAATCTGTATTATTAAGGTTATTATTATAAGTGTAAAATATCTGTTGATTTTCCAAAATAAATAAAAATAAAAATAAAAATAAAATAAAATAAACGGTTTTATAAGATCTATTAGTTTTACAAATTCGTTCTTGTATTAAACGCTAAGCACGCGGGACAAGCTTCAATCGCTTTCCTTTTTAATCAGGATATTTTTAAGACACATCTTTCTGTAAACTCTTCCATAACCCTCTTCAAAATCTCGCCCATAGTATTTAGGCAGCCCCGGATCTGCAACTTTTTCAAACCGGGGCAGAAATTTGACAGAGGGGGGGGGGGGGGGGGGGGGGGGGGGGCTCATCCACTTCCCGAACTACCGAAGTGCGTTAATTTTCGCATACGTTATTACAATACCTTTAAAACAAAAATTAACCAATATTAAAGTTTATTTTTCATTTTCAGTAAGTGATCAGCTTAATTTTTTTGTCTTTTTTAGACCATTTTTTACCTGCCCACGCCCACCTGTGCCATCTCGATGCCCTCTAATTTTCTCTGGATCCTACTGCCCTCCCTGAAAGTCTCAAACGCCCTTGATAACCTATGACGTACACTATGCACGCGTTCAAAATCGAGTTAAAATACGTTCATAAATCAACTTAGGATGTGTTTCAAAAATCAAACGAATAATCGATGCTGAACATAATAAAAGAATAACGTGCGCTGGATGCCAGGCGCTTTGTGAATCAAGTGGTTTTTTCAATCAAACATATAAATTATGATTTAGGTGCCCCCTAAACGAATAATCGATGCTGAACATAATAAAGAATAACGTGCGCTGGATGCCAGGCGCTTTGTGAATCAAGTTGTTTTTTCAATCAAACATATAAATTATGATTTAGGTGCCCACTAAAACTGCCCCCCGGAGCAGGCGCCCCGGTTTGCCCCCCATCTGGGGCTGCTTCGGGGAGCTCTAATGATATTTAATTTCATAAAGGCTAAAAAGGCGTAGTGATGTAATATTCTCAGATTATAATATTATATTAGCCAATCTGAATAAAATACTAGCCACCTAACCAATAAACCCAACAGGTGAATGGTTGCTTGTCGGTTGTATAAAATTTAAATCATGTTTATTAGTAAGGCTCTAGATGTTGAAAGAAATGGGTAGTGGAAACCCTCGAACAGACAAGAGATGTAATCATAGGTTGTAAATTCATAGCCTCGTGTACTTTTCACTCATGCCTTTCTAATGCCATTGAATACGCGAATCCAAATTAAAACACCACATAAAAGGTCCGTGTTAAATAATGAATTGATTCAAACAAATTCTCAAATAAAATAATAAGGCTTTAGCACAAGTCATTATTCATTATTACAAAAAGTGTTGAAACAATGTGAAAAAAAATTGTATTCCAATTAAGTTTGTTAAATTCGAGAGACGGGTTTGGGCACCACCACCACCCACGGAATCGATCATTGGATAGCCAACACCTCTGCCGTAGATCACCCCAAATAGTTCCCTACGTTTGATGACTTAGGAGAGGATCACGGATCGGGACAGGCCGTGAAGGAGACCCTTTGTCCTCTACAGACAGACCTTTCAACCCAACGCACTGCAGTGCCAGGGATAGAGTCATCCGTCCGTCACTCCTGGATACACCTACTACCAGATTTTACCCATCTCTCATACCTTTTTCCTTCCCAGAACTTCTTTTCCTTCCTTGGAAAAAAAATAAAGACGAAGATTGTGGTGCGCTGAAAACTCCAACTCTTTATATTCCGCTTGTTAAACGATTTTTCGAGAGAATTTCATCAGCTGTGCGTAATGATTTCACTTGCTTTGAAATTATTCAATTTTCCTAATAAAAAAATCATTTTAATTAAGGGTAGCATACATAAGTCATACTGATATCTTATTTCATAGTGCAAGTTAAATAGTTGAAACTGTTAGTGACAAACAGAAAACATATTATTTACGTATCTACCTATCTGATCAAAATCTCACAATGAGGTGGCGGATAGCGATGAGTAGGTTCAGCCGGAATGGGTTCTTGAACTCAGAGTCCTTTGCGGGAAGTGGTTCTCACTCCCACTCCTTTTTAAAACCAACCACTCCCAGAGAACTCGAACGAATGGCTCTTCCCAGCGCTTGATACCCGCATGCGAACTCGCACCCGTATGTGAAGCTCGACCGGAGCGCGGACCCGGGCCCAAACGTGTAACTCGGAGCCGGACCGAGAACCTAAATGCCTCTACCGGCCGGCGCGACGGGAGCGACGGGTGACAGTCCCGAGTCCGGGTGCGGGTCCTTGCGCGCTGTCGGGCTCTAGTTCCTGTGCAGGTCCCGGGTCCGAGTTCTTCTGTGGGCTCTATCCGGGGCCGCCTCCGAGTTCTTGTCCGAACTCGTGCGTCCCGCCTCGGTGTGCCGCAACAGCGCCCAGTACCTACTCAGTCCGTCCGGGTCCTTGCGCGCTGTCGGGCTCTAGTTCCTGTGCAGGTCCCGGGTCCGAGTTCTTCTGCGTGCTTTATCCGGGACCGCCTCCGAGTTCTTGTCCAAACTCGTGCGTCCCGCCTCGGTGCGCCGTCCCAGCGCCCAGTCCGCAACCAAGAACTCGAACTCGAGGAGGCCTCCGGCAAAATGCAGAACTTACCCACCTTTAGTGGCGGAATGGGAGATTCAGAGTTCAATTATTGATTGCAATCATTTCTGGATTCTCGTCTAATTCATTTGATTAAAATTGTTCCCAGAATAAAGCAATCTAATTATTTATCATATCAAAGACTAACGAGGTACAGAACGGAATTTCATCTTGATTACCCGTCTGACGTCTGATAGTGTTTCCCCCCTGTAAATTCAAAGCTCAGCCAGGCAGTGCCAGAGCCCGAGGGTGTTCGTGCTCAGGTTTGTGTTTGTGCTTGGGCTTGTGTTTGTGTTGTGTTGGTGTAGGTGGTCAATTAGCACCAGAGTGAGAAGTTCAAGGGCGAGTTCCGTCTAGTTTCAACGAGATTGCTTCAAAAAATAATCAAACACTGTGTCAATGATTCTGCTTACACTTCCGACTCATATTTACACAATAAAAATATGTTAAGGAAATTTTATCTGGAAAGTTACTTTGTGAATTCAAGTTTATGCCTTGCAGCAAAATTGAAAAGAGATGGGAAAACAAGTTATTTCCTAACTTTTTTTTAAAAACATCCTTTGGAATGATCTGACGCTCTATAGAGAGCACGTGTAAGCTGAGTATCTACTCCATGTGTGGAAGTTCGCTTCAGAAATTTGGCGTATTTTTCAGGTTGTCAAAATATTTCCGCTTTACAATAAAATGCAATAAATAGAACATTTCTGAACAAATTCAAAAAATAAAAACTGTTTTTGAAAGATGATAGATCAAACTTTTAAGTTTTATAAAAATATAAAATTTTTGCATGCAAAATTACCAATATAAAAGAAACCACAATCATTACATTTTAATTTGTTTTTACTGGAATTTACAAATTAATATGTAATGATTGTGGTTTGTTTTATATTGGTAAAACTGCGAGAAACTTTGAAATGAGGATTAAAGAACATATAAAATCTTTAAACAATAACAGTTTTTCAGAGTTCGCCAATCACTTGTTGGAAACTAATCACACTTTTGACTTCAATAGTGGTATTGAATTGCTACATTCTAATTTTAATGGCATTCAGTTGGATAAATTCGAAATATTAGAGATCAGAAAGAGCGTGTTTGCGAATTTAAATATTATTAATAATCAAAAATTGTTTTTAAATGATCCGATATGAAACCTGTTTCCTTTGTAAATTGTTTTCTATTGCCCCTCTTTCCTCTACCCATTTTATTTATTACATATTTCCATTGACCATGTTTTATATTTATAATTGTGTTGTTTATGTCTATGACCATTGTTGTTATCTATTATTTATGATTAGTTAGTAAACCCTGAAGAAGTGAGCTTGGCTCACGAAACATTTTGGTTTTTAAACATTAAAAGTGGTTTAAAGACTAAGTTTATTATTTATTTTCAATTAAAATGGTGCCACAAAATAAGTTAAAAGACCATTACCACAGTTTAAAAATGGTATTGTAAACCGAAACAGCTGTAACAAAAATACATTCTAAAATGCTTGCAAAACGTGATAATAAAACTATCAAATTTAATTTTAATTAAATTTAAAAAAATACATGAAATACGCTAATTAGGAATCAAACACATATTTTTGGAAAATTGAAAAATACTTGAACATTTTAATACAAAAATCAAATATTCGATATTGAGTGTACTATTAAGGCCTTTTCATAGATTGTAGATACTTAAATACATAAGTATGTGTTTAGTATCTACTATTGCTTTAAACAAAAAAATTAACCCTGATGAAAAGGCTAAATGGTGAATATTCACAGATTTTAATATGATGTAGGCAAATCCGAATAAAATACTAGCCCTCTTACAAAAAACCCGTATTTCAAAACTGATAAACTTGTGTAAAATTTTAAACACATTTATTAGAAAGGTTCTAGGTGTTATTAGGTAGAAAGGGGTATTCCCTGGGGAAAATAATTTCCTCAGGGACTCTTGTATTTTATTTTTACATCAACTCCACACAGAGGCAAATAATTTTTCTCAGGGTCGGCCTCAGGGCAGCATCGACAAAGACGAGTAGGCCCTAAGGAAAATATTTTCCCTCAAGGCCCAATCATCTTTGTGGATGGTGTGTGGAAGGCCTTTTATAGGAAGGGAAGGAGTGAACATGGGTCTTGAAGAGACGGAGGAGGGAGGAAACATAGAGGCCGGCATACCGTTCCACAGTCAAACTGTTGAACTCAAGAATAATCATAAAAACGACCCGATCTCATGTGACAAATGTCAACCGTGTACATATGTTGGGCGCGACTATGCACCGGTGCCGAGGGGATTAATGACGCTAAGTCCTCAGAGAATTTTCCATTGAAATACCTGTAGAACAAGAACAAATTTGCCGCTCTGAGGGTTGCAATCCGTTTGTAATAGGAGAATCCGTTTGTAAAAGGAGAATCTATTAAAAGGACCACCCGTTTCTGCATAAAGTCAAGGGTTTTTTCAGATTTTTTTCAATTTTGGGGCTCCATTTCAGAGGTGGCTGCCAAATTCAGCCATTGGGCGCACTTGCAATTTGTACAGGGCTAATGTTAAAAAAGTCGCAACCCTCGGACAAACATGAGATTTAATCAAAGGGTGAAAACTAATTGCCTCGTGAACTCTGCACTAACCGTGTACCTTTCTTCAACGCCGTTGATTTTATGATTATAAAATGAAACATCCCTTTCCTGTAAAAATTTTGCGAACTAAGAATGACTACCAAAAAAATGTCCAAGTTATATTATAAAAAGTGCATAGATAACTGTGAAGAATTGGCTCTCGCCGACCCTCAAAATATTTATAAATTTTCAAACATGCTTAATAATATTGACTCCAGTATACCCTCTAACATGTATTTAGATAACAAATTGGCCGATAATCCCCAAGAAGTTGTCAATTTGTTTGCTGAATTCTTCAGCAAAGTCTATGAATCAACAAATAATTCTCCATTGTTTAATGCCACTACATCCAATTATAACCAAATCGATTTCAATCAGTGCAAATTTGAAGAAAGTGACATTAGAACTAAATTAAAATCTAGAACTAAATTAAAATCTCTCGTCCTGAACAAATCAGCTGGCCATGATAACATTCCCCCAATCTTCTTATCGAAATGCATATCAGTCTTGACTTATCCCCTTACTAAAATTTTCAACTTGTCAATAAAAACTGGCACCTTTCCGAAAAAATGGAAGACAAGCTTTCTGTCTCCAATTTTTAAGAAAGGAGATAAATCTGATATTTCCAATTACAGACCTATATGTATACAGTCGTCAATCCCAAAAGTATTTGAATCTGCTCTGCTATCTAAACTCTCGCCTGAGGTCAATAAAGTAATTTCACGTCGACAACACGGTTTCATGTCAAAACGGTCTATTCTCACAAATTTAATGATCTATCAGGAAAATTTATTTAGTACGATGCATAATCGTCTTCAGACAGATGCTGTATACACAGACTTTAGTAAAGCTTTCGACAAAGTCTCACACAAAATCCTTATACATAAATTAAGATCATTTGGAATAACGGGGCATATTTTGAGATGGTTTGAAAGTTATTTACGTAAAAGAAAAATATCAATTAAACTCAATTCGCACTTTTCACACCAGTTTGAAGTATACACCGGTGTTCCACAGGGGTCACATATGGGTCCAGTGTTGTTTTCATTATTTATCAACGACATAACCACCATATTCGATGGAGTCATGATTCTATTATTTGCAGATGACCTTAAAATTTACAAAACAATAACTAATCCGAATGACTGTTGTATATTACAATCAAATCTTGTGAGGCTACAAGAGTGGTGCACCCTAAATGAACTGTTTCTCAATATTGAAAAATGTCAAACAACTACTTTTGCCCGAATAAAAAATCCCATTAAATTTAACTATAGCATCAACAATATTTTTCTTAAAAGAGTAGAACAAATTAAAGACCTCGGTATTATTTTTGACAATAAATTAACTTTTGTTCCTCATATAAATGAAATAACCAATAAGGCCATGAAATGTCTGGGGTTTATTCTGAGAACAGTTAAAGAATTTCAATCAATTAATTCCTTTAAATTGTTGTACACTGGGTTGGTGAGAAGCAGCTTAGAATATAATTCTACTATCTGGGCTCCATTATATAAAACCCACCAACAAAAAATTGAAAGAGTTCAGCATAAGTTTTTAAGATTTATTAACTACAAACTGGGTATACCGATTGAAGAACTTAATTATATATACCTAATGGAATTACTTAACATAACCGATTTGACATCAAGGCGCATAAAAAGTGATTTAGTTTGTCTTTTCAAATCTTGGTGCCCTAGCAATAATAATATATTAATGATTAAATTAAAACCGATGGTCTCTTCATGTTCACAATAAAAACAAAATTTAATACTTATGTATACAAAGATTACCTTAGTACTTACCTTTTTATCCTCTCTCTCTTTTGTATTAATATCATCTTGTACTTTTTGTACCATAATTTGTACTATTTTTTTACTTTTTTACTATCACACTATACACTTGTTGAACTCATCTGTATAACTTTTCAAGATATTACAACTCATGTATTTTTTGTTTATTTTTTTCTATGTGTAGGTACTATTTATCGCTGCGTTAATTTTGCTGAATTCTTGAAAAACTTGCTTTCGAACAATTTATTCATGATCAAGTTAATAATAAAATCAACATAGTAAATACCTACACGTTCCTCAATAACTACTTTTAAAGTATCTTAAGCACTCTTCTGTTTTACCATTATTACACTATGTAAAATTTTTAACTCCTTTGTACAATTTTAATGATAACGAAACTACATACCTATGTACATATTAAACCTGTTTGTATCCTTAAAGTACAGTTTATAATGTTATATACTTCAAGCTTACAATTATACTCCTGAATAACATGTGTAACTTAAATAATGTGATTCTGTAAAAGCCTTCAAGGCGTGTATGAATGAATAAATAAATAAATAATGTTCAACTAAAATGAATTGAAATTTGAAAAAAATTACTGCGTGACTCAAAAAAAACATATGCTCAATCTTTAAAAAAATCAGGGTGTGCAATTTACACGCGATAGAAGTGAAACTTCAGAAAACTAAAGTAGAGGAGAGTAGGGAGACTAAGAACCACTTTTTTAACCAATGTGATGGAAGATTTTTACTATGTTTTTGTCGTCGAATTCCAGCGCACCTTTTCCTAAACATTTGGTTATATTATTAGTATTTGTTTTCTTCTTCGGAGTCGCTAGATATCATCTTCTTTTGTACTTTCTTTGCCTGTTTGTTTTGGAGTGGTTTGAAGATTGGATATTGATTTAAAAAAAATGGTTTTTATTTTTTTTGGATCTAATAGGATTCGATCCTTGGTCCTCTGAATGTTTGGCCGCCGTTTGCATGATACCGTGGATTTATCGTATTATATTGAAACCGAGTACTCGTGCAATAAATAAATATTTTTTTAATTTTTTTTTTTACATTAACTCCACACAGGAAACCTGAGGAAAATAATTCGACGAGGTTTTTCTTACCCCAAGAGAAAACACTCTCGAGGTATTGATCTCATTTTCTCGCAGGCTAAATCCTGTGGATGTGTTTGTCTATTTTTAGCTTAGAACACATTTCCGTTTCATTTCATCAAATTACAAATCACAACCTCTCTAAAGATGATTTCAATTCAAAAATGTTATATGTAAAATGCTCACAGCCCACTTCTTTTAATACAAGTATTCATTACCTTCTTTACATTATCTTTCTCTTAAAAACAAAACACAATTTATTGTTTCAGTAGAAATAATATTGGAAGTATCAAAATACTGAACTGATATTGGTATCACCATATCTGAACACTTTTCAAAGGTGCGTCTTCGTAAATATCAATTTTGTTTATTAAGCAGTGACGCCATTAGCATCATCGCCGTCATTAGTGTGGGCTTTATATTTTATATTCAAACTTATTAAGGTCAAAAAGAGGGGTGTTGAATTACCAACAATCTGTTCCCCGTCTTACGCATGGTGAGGTGCCAAAAAAAGATAGGGTTCCGTAATCGACGTAGGCACTTAAATGCTGGATGGCATACAAATTATGTAAAAAAAAATTAATTATACGGCTAAGGTAGAAAAGCTTGGAATATAACCTCAGTATCACCCTTGTAAAATACTCTCATTCGAACTTGAAATGTTGCCTGAAATGGCTTTGGCCCTTGTTTTTGTTTCAGAACTCAATATATAAGATTTTTTCTACCTTCTCTTTACCCTATCTCCCCTTCCTCCACACTATCTTTAGCTTTAAAAAATAATCCATTTGGCAAAGCCCTAGTTCAATGGCTTCAGACGGTTGGGACTCTTTTGCGGTACTCACATTTAGAAGCGGTTTATAAAATCTCACACTTTCTTTGGACGAAATTGATGTAAAAATTAATGAGTTGGCTTCATTTTTGCTTTTATGTACCTGCCTAAAGGTATTAAGAATTAATTATAAGTAATTATTGTAAGGAAATGCATTATGTACGTACCTGTATTTATAATGGGCTCCAAAAACGCATGAAAAATATTTTTTTTCGAACTTTCTATTGGGCACCCTTTCATATGTTTAAAAAATTACAATGTTTTTCAGATTTATTAATGGTGTTTTATGGGTCCCTACCAAACTTGAAAATGTAGTAACTGTAGCCAGTGTAACTGTGTATTGTATATTCAGTCTAAGAACAAAAAGTATATTATGACTCAAAGACTCTAATTGCGATACTAACATGTTTAAACACGCTTCTTATTGTTGCAATACTGCGGGGATCGGGAGAGGTTGTTTCCTATCTGTGGCTTATTTTATTCTGCAAGCAGTGGAGTGACATGTTTAGTCTGAAGCATTGCAATCATTGCACTAAACTTTGATCAATGGTAGCGATCCCTAAATTTTTTTTAAATGAAAAATAAAATAAACAAATTAAAAGCATTTTACTTTTTGAAACAGTCTAATACATAAATATGTAAAATTTCGACCAGTATTATGTTTGTAAAAGTCCTATAAATAAAAAAAAATACATTTTGTAGTGTAAGGTAAGCACAATAGAAAGAGATTAAATTTTCATAGAATGAGTTTACGCGAAAAATTGGTAACCGAACAAATCAGAACATTTTTGAAAGATGTTGAAAATAACTAGATAATGTTTGTTTAGATATTTAGGCTAGTGTGTTTTTTACAACTTTTAATGACTTTATATCACTTTTGAAAAGAGTTCCGATTTGTCATGGAACCGAAAAATTAGTACCTACGTAACTACTGCTAATGTTTAGACTTTAAATGGATTTTAAAAGTAAAAATATAGACTTAAAAGAGAGAAAAAACCTATATAATATAAATTAAAACAAAAAAAATCAGAGTGTGTAATTCATAAGCGGTAGAAGTGAAACCTTCAGAAAACTAAAGAAGACAACAGTGGGAAGACTACGAAAGCAACTTTTTTGATTAATGTAAAAGATTATTTCAATATTATATTTATTACTATTTTGACATTATTTTGTGAAGCCTTTTTTATTTAGGTTACCTTATAATTATATATTAATGATACAGTGCCTTACGTAAAATTTGGCGGTGGGGTAAACACGAACTAACGCTATATCTTATATATTAGAATCTGGCAACCACATCAACAATCCGCCCCCCTTTAATAACGCCCCCCTTTTCCGCCAACTCGTATATGTAGTATTGTAATTTGTTTTAATTGGTGTTTCTTAGAAACTACGTGAATATATAATTTATTTCACTATTTTCTATTTTACTTTGTTTTTTTTTCTTTAATCATCAACATTTTCTTTTTTTTAATTATTATTTTATTACATAGCAGAAACTCATTTTTTGATGCAACCAAGTAAACATTAAATATGTCAATATGAAGCAATCAAGTTAACATTAAATGTGTCAAAATATGCGTTAGTTCGAAAACAAAATGTTAAATACATATAAATTCTTAGATTAAAATAGGTTAGATAGGGTCGATTTTCTCAGTATCGCCCTGAAAGACTACCATTCAAAATTTGAAACGTGCATTATTTGAAATATTTCCCTACGTCCCTCTTCCCCACTTTTTACTTTCACCGCTCAGCCTAACAACTTTGGGAATGACGCACTAGCTCCGGGCGGTTGGGACTCTTAACGTAGAAAATCATATAAATTATAATAATAATAATAATATTATTACCTGGGAATCGGACCTCCATCTTGGTAGCGGGCGGCGTGCCGGGAGTGAAGGGATTCAGCCTCAAGGGTGCGACTTCGCCGTCCGCCCAAGTCACG
Source organism: Glyphotaelius pellucidus (assembly GCA_936435175.1). Lineage (NCBI taxonomy): Eukaryota > Metazoa > Arthropoda > Insecta > Trichoptera > Limnephilidae > Glyphotaelius > Glyphotaelius pellucidus. Next base: position 25,120,634 of record OW386542.1, on the reverse strand, counting down.
GACAGGCGGTCAATGGAAGGCTGCGGCGAGGAGGGGCCGAAGCCTTCATTCAAATCCTGCACATGGACAAAAATTTTATGAAATGCGTGTGCAATTTATGACTATATGATAAAACCTTTAATATAATAGAAACATTTTTTTCTTTGAGAGAAAATATCTAAAAAGATCTTTTTATTATGAACATTAGTCCATGTTAGAAAGAAACATTCCTAAACAAAAAAAGCTTTCGTGATTTTTATTATTTATTTTAATGTTATATATATATTTTTAACATTAGCCCCACACAGGAGGTCCTGAGGAAAATAATTTCCCTCAGGGCCGACGTCATCATTGGGGATGCTGTGTTGAGGGTCTTTTTGGAAAAGTAAGGAGAGAAAGTTCTGGGAAGGAAAAGGGTATTAAAGGTGGGTAGGAATCCGGGGATCAGTGTCTCCATGAACCCGAGCATCCCTGCTAAGTTACCAAACGTAGCAAACCATTTGAGGTTGCCTATGTCGGAGGTGTTGGTTATCCAATAAATGGTTCCCGGGGTGGCGGTACCCGTACCCGCCTCCCCAATTGATATATATATATATATATATATATATTACATGGTTATGAACCGAAACAACAGTAATAATTGAAGATGTACGAAACAATTAGCAAATACCTAATATAGCGTAGGTGTATATAGGAAAAATAAATCGATAAAGGAATCTTGATAGTAGTAGGTATTGCTGGAAATAGTATAACCGGTCCAGTCGTGCAATACTTGCAACGTTAGCAACCAGGTTTTATATATATATATAAAGAACTTTTTTTTCAAAAATATTTATAAAGAAATATTTATAATATTTATAAAGAACTTCATGAACCTGTAAGAACCCGAGCAAATAAAAAATATAAAGTATATGATTATAAGCGAAAAGCGCGATAGAAGTGAAACTAGAAAGTCACTAGATGTCGTTTTATTTTATTTTGTCTGTTTATTTTAAAGTGGTTTGAAGATTGGATATTTATTTAAAAAAATAAAAAAGCTTATTTTTTTGATTTCGTTGGATTCGGACTCCGTTTGCTCGATGTCTGTCTCTCTGGCCGCTTGGATTTGTCCGCCGCTTTAACCGTTGCGCTACGGGAGGGTCGAACCGAGGTGCGAATTTAGCTTATTATATTAGAACCGCGTGACGATCTCCGCGTGTAATAAATTTTAGTTATGTATTTCTGTTTCACCCGAAATTCTAATCACTAACGACGCTAAAGAAAAGAAACCTTCAAAGAACTAAAGTAGACAAGAATAAAGAGGCTACGGAGCACCGCACAAAGAAGAGACTGATTAAACCATCTCATTCCCTAGCAGGCTAAATCCTGTAGTTTAGTCGTTTCCGTTTCATCGAGTTTTAAATCACTACGATGCTAAAGAAGTTTTTACTTCAAAAATAAATCTGTATGAAATTTTAAACTTTTCCTAAAATATGTTTTTTGTGATTGATGTTTTTTTTAAACTTAACCAATATATACCGGGGCGGAAAAGGAAACAACTTATAATAAGTTTTATTCCAGGATGTGGGGAGGATAGTGCAATCCCACACGTCCCATATGATTGTACATATTTATATAATATATTTTATAACATATTTTAAAACAACAGGTTTTTTTTTTTTAACATAGAATAGGAAAAAAAAAACAAATAAAAAAAAAAAAATATATATATAAATTAAATATAAAAAAAATAAATAAGTAATCAATTCTATTCTTCAGGCTCGGGCCCAGCGCTCACTCAGGAGTGGGGTTTGGTGCTGGAACGCTGCGGTCACCACTGCATTGTCGGAAGCCATTAGCCGTATCCTGGCTCCAGTGACCCGATGTCTCTTTAGACCGGCGAATCCGTGCAGTCCTAGTTCAGTGAACATTGTCGATGCACTGCTATATCTTCTGAATCCAAATATAATTCTACATGCATCATTATATTGGATCCGGAGTCGTTCCGTCGAGGTGGTTCGGTAGTTACACCAAGTTTCGCATGTATATAGATTAGTGCAAAATGCATTGAACAATGTTTTTTTTACATGATTACTGCATTGGAAAAATCTTCGGGCAATCATATTGGACAATACACTGATACTTCTCCTCTGTCGTTCAATATCACCATCATCCGAGAGGTCTTCAGTGATGATGTAACCCAAGTATTTTACACTCGTTGATATACTTATGTTTTCCTCATTGAGTTGTACGGGGAGCATCTTCTCGAGAGTTTTTCCATGGTGGAATGCGATTAGTTCCGTCTTCTTGGGGTTGTACATCATGTTGTGGTCATTTGCATATTCTTCACAGATTTTTAATAGAATTCTCAACCTTTTGATCGACGGAGCTAAGAGAATCATGTCGTCCGCATAGCTAATGTGATTTAGGCACAGATTATTGATACGGCAGCCTGCTCTGGTGTCCAGGCGATTAGATAATTAATAAAAAACTCTTTTCTCTTACAACTGAAAGGTTGAAAATAATTTCATTTTCTAATCGATACATGAAGATTGTTGTGACTCTCACTGCTGCATTTAATGCTGTGGAAAATACAGTTTCAAGAAATTATGAGATTTTATTTTATTTTAGTTATTTGTACACCTAAGCTTATAAATTATTGATTGGTAAACTTTCCAAATCACGGACACGCTTAATACGAACATATTTTAGAAAAAAACTTTCAGATTCACCTTAATTACTATAAAAGACAACTATTTGCTTTCTCCCGCGAATGGCCGCGATCTCATACACAACAGCAAATTGTCAATTTACGTAATTGAAAATTTTAATGGTGTATTTTCAAGTGCAATGCAAATGCAAATTTTACAGAAATCAAAGAGAATCAAAAGGTTTTACTATAAAATATTCACTTAGTCCAGTGATTTCGAAAGTTTGTCGAAATTAGCTATAGCTTACAAACCATTAGATTTGAATATGGCTCCTACAATACATCTTGAATATATCAATTAGTGAAGATTTTAAAGTTTCCTGCAGCACATTCCATCATTCGTATAATATATTTTCAACAACATTAACTCCGGTGGTGCTGACACCGAATATCTATATAAGAAAATGGAGTAATGACTTTCTGTCCAATGCTACATCAACAAGGGTGAACTTTGGGAAGCAGTGATACCAGTTTGAACACTAAGGACGGGTTGTTTCAAAAAATTTGATGGATTCATCAAATATTTGAAGTTGATTTTCACGTTCTGTTTAAGTTCTATTCAGGTTCTGTTATTACATTGTTATAGGACAGTTGCTTCACAAAACTGAAATAATCACAGAACTTGAATAGAAATTACACAAAACGTGAAAATTAACTTCAAATATTTGATGAATCCATCAAATTTTTTGAAACAACCCATCCTAAGAGTTGCTTCTCACGACTTTAAACTATTAAAGAAGAATATAAACGCTAGAAATATTTCGATGCTCTTGCCTTCAAAATTTCAAATCTAGCGTCTTATTTTCACGAAGCAAGGAAGCGAAAAAGTGGTTTTATCTATTTTGTGCATAATTTTATAAGAATGAAAAAAAGTTAGAACATAGAAAACCTCAAAAATAGTCTTAAATGTAAAATAGTCTTGTATTTTTTAAAAATTGTTTCTTATTTTACTTCAAAGTTAAGTCATACAAAAACATATTTAGCGGCTTACGCTTATATTTTTTGTAATGTAATTAATAATTTGATTATAATTCCAATACGTAGAAAAGCTAATAAAAGCTTCAATTTATCCATAGCATATTTTTTGATGTTCATAATGTAAACCGATTCGTCGTAAAGATGAATCTAAATAGTATCTAAATATGATTTCACATATAACTTTATTTTAACTAAGCCCCTTCTATCTTTTGCTGCATAATGCACATGTTATTTCAAACGAAAGATTTTGAACGTTGAACTCGACAGTATAATCGGAAAAATTGATTTGTTATCTTTATTCAAGTTCTTACTTTCACTAAAGTAAAATTAGGTATATTAATTTTAAATTAGGTATTCCAAGAGAATCCGTTGACTATAATTTGTTATTAAACTGGACTAATCTCGTAAATTTATCAGATCGCAGAAAAATCTGTGATCTATTAATATTATACAAAATAATTCACTCGGTCTTGGATACCCCTGATTTAATAGAACTAATACGATTTCATTGCCCTGGTCGCGCTAACAATAGACTGACTCTACCGTTCTACTATAATAACACACATACATTATCACATTATTACTCACCAATCAGTCGATTACACATTTTGGGAAATGAATATGCTAACATCGGCGACATTTATTTCTTAAAATTAGCGCAATATAAATATGCACTCAAAAATTATTTTTCCATAATGTAACTTTATATACGCAATATGGACATGTTGAAATGAAATGATGATATTTCTCATTGTTCTTTTTTCTAATTTTTTGTTGTGATACACAAAATAATTATATGTTATTTTTAGGTTTCAGTTTTTAAGTTTTTTATTTTTTCCATAATGTAACTTTATATACGCAATATGGACATGTTGAAATGAAATGATGATATTTCTCATTTTTATTTCTTGTTTTTTTTTGTTGTGATACACAAAATAATTGTATGTTATTTTTAATTTTAAAACTACTATTATGTAATGATATTATTTTTCTTACTTTTGTACTCTATTATATGTTTATTTATAAAAGGCAGTAAAGCCGTTTATGTATTTAAAAAAAAAAAAAAAAATATAATAAAGTAAAGTATCTACTTTCTGGAGAAACGAGATTAAATTTATCGAAGAGTCGAAGATTTAAAAATATTTTTTCTGTACGGAATTTTTAGTTAAATGCAACTGTTAGTACTACTTGAAACATTAATCCATATGCCAATTGTAAAAGAGATCGCGTCTCATTTATATATACCAAAAACCGATATTATGTTAATTTTTTTTTCGATAAAACACGAACCCGTGAAACTTTGACGAAGTCGGCAAATACAGGATATATATTGCAAGATTACGAGAAGTTGTTCTATGAAGTTAAAGTTCTTGCAGTTCTCACGCGGTAGAAGTGAAACCTTCATCCACAAAATCTCAACCGATAAGATCCTTGAAAAGTGAGCTCATAATCAAAGCGGATAATGAGCGCAGCTTGACAGAGCGCGACGAAGGTGCTTTACGTAGGTAAGGTGTCATTCTATCTCATTCTATCGCAAGCTAAATCCTATATAGAAGTTCTACGTGTTTGTCCCTTTTGGTATCACTCGTTTCCATTTCAACGAGTTTTAAATCACAACGGTGCTAAAGAAGTTTCACTTCAAAAATAAAAAAAAGTCGTTACTTTGAACTTAATAACCCACAAAATTATGAATTTTTATGTTTTTTAAATCAATTAGGTACCTAAAAAAATAAGGAATTTTCTTGAAAATATTCATGGTAATCTGGTTTGCAACATCCAAAAATTATTACTCAATAATGTTAAACTCATTAAGTCTGCCCTTAGAACACGTAGAATGATAAACCTTTGGATGATGGCTTTACAACACCGTTAGAAAGACAGTGTTAAACGAACACGCGGCGAAATTAGAATTAACACACGCTAGTGCAAGGGAGGGCACTCAGGGAAATTGATATGGGATTGCACCAAAGGACTTAACAATATACTCTGTTCGAAATATCGCATTGAATTGAGGTTACGGATAATACCCGACAGGAATATATATTACGATTATAATCTAATCAGAAACTACACCAACAAAACAATCCATTGGGCTTTTCTAGAATTATTTTTAAGTAGTTTCAAAAAGGCAAATTAAAACTGTTTTTTGAAATTCAGATAAAAGAGTTGCCATTCACCGACTAAAATTGAAAGGCGATTGCTTTGTTGAAAATTATTGCTTTTCCATCGGAAGCAATTCCCTGGAAAAAAATTATAGTATTTTGCAAATGCAAAAAACTATAAAATATATGGAAATATATGTGAAGAATATTCACATTGAATTGAAAAACGGAGACACTTAATGATTGCCTTTCAACAAATTAATTCAGTCAGAAAATCACTGCGTGAAAGCTCAAGTTATGAAAGCACACGATTTTCGAATGCGTATCATGGAACGATACTATACATAAGTACACCCTAGAAGCCTAAAACTAAAAAAAACATTTCACACGCGGTTGGAGCTCACTTAACTTCGAGAGAATGAGACGAATGCAGAGTTTCAGGAGTAGGGTAATTGTAGGATTTATTTATTATAACATTGTTACCAAGTCTAAAAATTATTTTACATTTTATTAAGGTCCACAAAAAGAGGAGGCCGATATTCCACGAAGCACCGCACTAAGAAGACACCGATTAGTCTATCTCATTTTCTCGCAAGCTAAATCCTGTAAATGTATGTGTTTGTCTCTTTTTAGTGTCGCTCATTACAGTTTCATTGAGTTTCGGTCCTGAAGAAGTTTTCACTCCAAAAAACAGTTTCAAAACTTCAACTAACGATTATTTACCTTTATAGAGTACAAAAAGAAATAAAGGTTAAAGAAATAATATCTTAAAAACAGTTTAACACAATTTATTACTGTACCGATTATTATATAAAACGTTGTACAAAATTATTACAAAAAAATCGTAATAATGTTTTTTTTTAATGAATTTGAGATAAATTGATTCATCTTTACCTACGATTACTTACCTATCAAATATCACCAAGACACTCGATATTTTTTACCAACAAATTTGATAATTCACAAATATCCAAATCACGTCGCACAATCGGGCAGAGATTTTCCTAAACTACAACGTTGCCCGGTAGGAGAACTTTGGCCACTTTGCAGCGACACCTAACACCAACAGCTAACACCTGTAGCCAGTGTTGAGCCGCCAGTCCACTGATAGCGAATGTGGAGCGCGCAAGTTGCCGATAACCAAACACTTGAATAATCGCTTCTTTCCGTGCCCGAAGAATATTTGTCTTATTGATCAGAATGCCCACGCCATGCTCTATCCCCTATCTTCACCACTCTTTCTACCTTTGTTCTAAGACACTCACCGAATTAACAGAGGCGTGGCGTGCACGTTTCCTACCATTTCTACTTCTGTTTTTAGGATTATGATGAATTCCCGATGTGTACGAAAAATTAGTCTAACTATGATTTATTAATCACTTTGGGCGTGCAAGTCTTTGAAGGTTTTCAGACATGTTTGTTTTAATTGATCGATACCCGATAATCATTGCTAACTTGAATACATTAATATCCAAAATACGTGACCTTAGAGACGAGAAATCTTTCAAAAACGCTTTGGTGAGACGACACTATTCCAGATTAGGTGCACATTCCAGATTAGCCAATGTTTTGCACAGCGTTACACTGATGATATAACACTGCCAAAACATTGGCTAAAAATTAATCACGATATCACCAATATCACCGTTCCATTACACAAAGCGTAAACAGAAGAAAGTCAGGAAAAGTTCAAGAAAACACATCAACAAATAAGTAGAGTCTGCTCAAGAATTGGTACAACAGAAGAACACAGTAGTATAAATCATATTACAGACGACGTGCTGGGAGCAAGGAGTCAGTTTCAACAAATAGTTAGGATTATATCATCGTCACTATTCCAGATTAGGTGCACATTCCAGATTAGCCAATGTTTTGCACAGCGTTACACTGATGATATAACGCTGCCAAAACATTGGCTAAAAATTAATCACGATATCACCAATATCACCGTTCCATTACACAAAGCGTAAACAGAAAAAGTCAGGAAAAGTTCAAGAAAACACATGTAACACGATCACAAATTTAAGTAGAGTCTGCTCAAGAATTGGTACAACAGAAGAACACAGTAGTATAAATCATATTACAGACGACGTGCTGGGAGCAAGGAGTCAGTTTCAACAAATAGTTAGGATTATATCATCTCTGCGTTACTGCAAAGGAACTGGGAATTGGCGTAGTGATTAAAGACTTTAGTTTAGGTTACGGATATGGTTTCTTTATCTATCGCTTAAATATTTCTGGTACCATAAACCCTTCAGAATATTCACAGTCAATGCGGTGGAACAAACAATATATTTTAAAACAAAAAAATTATGATTCAGATCAATTTTATGCAAGAATTTGGGAATAGCGTGAATGTAAAACGATTAAAATTGTTGTGGTTAGAAGTTTTATCCAATGTTCTAAGAGAAAAATGTTAATGATAAAATTTTACCGCAGAAAAAGAAACATAAAAAAACCAACAACACGAAGATCAAAATTTCGGAAAAACTGTAAAATTACTTGACAAAAGCTCGTACCCTCAGAACGAAATTGAATTGGAAGGCATTCATTTAAACGGCCAGTAAGTGTCTCGCCTTCCCTGCAGTCTGCAGCCGCATGTAGCGGCGTAGCACGTCCGAGTAGGTTTGTCTCCCGCTAATGGGCACGCCAGCGCCAGCGCCTCAACTAACCCATCTGCCAATAAAGGGGAATGATGAAACGGATCGGACTTGCCGACATTAATTATAAGATTATTGGGTTCAGCATAGACGGCTAAAGCGAGTGGATGACACCAGTGGCCTTGTTGATACTTGTTATTATCGTGCAAATCAACACACAGGCTTCGGGTGTGAACAGGCTATGTCAGAAAACAGCGGGTATATTTTTGAAGTGAAAACTTATTTAGTACCGTTATGATTTGAAACTCGATGAAACGGAAACGCGCAATACTAAAAGGAGACAAACTCATACATCAATAGGATCTAGCCAGCGAGAGCATGAGATAGAATGAAACCTTACCGTCGGGCGTACCACAAGGGTCCAATCTTGGCCCTCTGCTTTTTTAATCTTCATTAATGACCTAGGCCTCTTATTACGCTATGATTTTGTTCTATTTGCTGATGACTTTAAGATTTACCGCAAAATTTCCTCTGATTCTGACCATGTTATGCTTCAAAAATACCTTTACAAACTAAATAACTGGTGTATTCAAAGTAATATGTTTTTAAATATTGAAAAATGTTAAATTATTATCTTTACTCGCAACAGAAGATGAAAGGATTATGCACATTTGGATGATTTATATAGCGCCGTTTTTGTGAAAAATCACCTCAAGGGTTATCACGAGTACACATCAGTGTTATCACGAGTAAATCTTTGAAAATGATGGGATTCATACATAGACTATCGAAACCATTCAAAACCCCCCCAATCCATTATAACCTTGTACAACTCATTGGTCAGAAGCAAATTGGAATATGGGAGTGTTATCTGGAACCCACAATATTTAAAATATTAAAAAAAACTATTGAATCAGTACAAAAAAATTCCTAAATCATTTAAATTTGTATTGAATTTCTTTCTCGTATCTTACGAGAAACGACTTCAACAATTTCATTTTACAATCCTGGAAAAAAATAGACAATTTGCTGACGTAATATGTTCATACAAAATTATTAATGATAAGCTTCGAACCTCTCATTGTCTGAACAATATTCATATAAAAATTCCTAATAGACGCAATTTAAGAAGTCAATACATTCCATCTTGAATTATTTAATAACAATATTGCATACTTCAATCCACTATCTCGTACGTGTCGTCTATATAATACCATTGAATGTGACCATGTAGATATCTATGCAAACAGTCTCACATATTTCAAAAATCAAATTAACAATCTTCTACCATGATATGTCATGGAGAACAATTATGTGATTGCTCTATTATCATCTTATTTTTATTATCTTTCTTTTCTTTCTCTGCAGGTTATGTTATATATTTGACACTTCCAAGTTTTATATTTCATTTTGTAGTAACAACTAAACTTTGATTATGCATGTAAACATAATTGTACATCCCAATGGTAATTTTATATCTTTAACAATTGTTAACACCTGTAAATTTTTAAAACAATATATAAATAAATTACCTACATATAGTACCTACGAAGAGTCGCGCTCTGTCAAGCTGCGCGCATTGGCCGCTTTGATTATGAGCTCATTTTTTAAGGCTCCTATTGGTTGAAATGGTGTTGGTGAAGGTTTCACTTCTACCGCGTGAACTGCACCTATTTTTGAAGTGAAAACTTCTTTAGCACCGTTGTGATTTGAAACTCAATGAAAAAAAAAGTGACACTAAAAAGACACAAACACAAATTTCTATAGGATTTAGCCTGTGACAGAATGAAATAGTAAAATCGGTCTCATCTTTGTGCAATGCTACGTAGATTTTTCACTCTTGTCTACTTTAGTTTTCTGAAGGTTTCACTTCTACCGCGTGTGAATTGGAACTCTGATTTTTTTAAAATTTCAATCAACTTTGTAAAATGCCTTTAAATTGTTAAAGAAGGCGCGTTTGTAAAAATTAATTAATTCATCTCAATATTTTAAAGTGCTTAAAGCATGACTTGCAAAAAGTGTTTGTATCTAAAATAATAAGAGTGGCGCCCTCTGTGTATGCGTAGATTATAACATAAGTTCCGCTTAACCAAAATATGTAATTTAAGCTTTTGAATCAATATTGCCTACTTCAATCCACTATCTTGAAGATGTCGTTTTTGCAATACTATTGAAAGTGCCTGAGTAGACATCTACCCAGTCTCGCATATTAAAAAAACTCACGAACGAGCCGACACTTATATGACTTGTCTAGGAGAAAAATGGTTATTTCTTATCAATTTTACTTTATCTTCATTCTCTTACTGTATTTTAAATTTTTTTTTAATGTTCTCTAGACTTTATGTCCGGGTTAAATCTTCCCCACAGGAAAAATTTAACCCTTCCACACACTTTTCCACAAATGATCATCTAGTCAATCCACGCGATGTAATTGCATTGTATAAGTATTGTATAAGGCAGGCGCGCTGATGGCATCACCTTATCAGGGTTAGAGTGAAGCTGATGTTCACTCTACGCAAGAGCTATACCTGTAGATCTCGATATGATATATCTTCTGAATCAAATAGCAAAGGTAGGATCACAAGGGTACTCACGATAAGTTGGCGATCTTGCCCAAATTGAGGTCCCTCGTGGTCGATTCTGCTATTCTGCGTCTAGATGAACCACAGGTAATTACAATGGTCAGTTTTGTAGCGATTAAGGGAAATACGGCGGTATTTTCACCTTGTGAGTCTCGATTTATGTCACGATAAAAACGTTACGATGTTGACAGTAGCGATACGATATGAAGACTCCCGAACAACACTTTACGTCTCCTTGACGACGGCTGTCAGCGAGAGTTTTCAACCAGTGAAGGCACCAAGTAAGCGCCCAGTGTGCGAATTTAACCAATAGGTTTAAATTCTGGCCTTTGCCAAGTAAAACAGAACAAACCTATCGAGATTCAAATGTAGCGTTATGAAACATTTATAATAAATTCAAAACTATACAAGAACAACACGTCAACCCACCAGAAACCATATGGGAAAATACTTCACCGACTCCAGATATTTTCATATCAGAGGGTTGAGTCAATCATGTAAAGGTTTATTATTTTTACTTCTCTTTATATTTTTCGTTATTTTCATTTGTTGTTTAGCATTTTTACCTAGTGATGGATAAATTATAAGCTAAGCATCCTGTGAACATTTTTAACTGGATTTTAAACCCTTTAGCACTTCCCAAAAATAATTTTATGAATACGTCATCTTACGTGACTTAGGTAAAGGTTGTTAATGATAATAATAAAATATCAGAATTTAAAAGAGAATAGTTTAAGACTAGCGAGATCCCTGGCACGGGACTATGTCGGTATTCGAAGGGTGTGCCGGGCTCAGAGACAAATTACTCCGGCCGGGTAGTAGACAAATGTAGAGAATGACAATCATACATATTGTAGTAGTGAGTGTGGTAGTTGATTACATTTATTAACAGTGGCGAACTGAAATACATTTTTGAAGTGAAAATTTCTTTAGCACAGTTGTGATTTGAAACTCGATGAAACGGAAACTAGCGACACTAAAAAGAGACAAACACATACATCTTTAGGATTTAGCCCGAGAGAGATTGAGAATATTTACCGATATCCTCTTTGTGCGGTGCTTCGTAGAATAAAATATAAAATAATTTTTACTTCTTCAAACTTTGCAAATTCACTTTGTGGCGTCATTATTAATAAATGAAAGTGTACACAAAGTTATTTGTTTTCATTTATTTATAAATAATTTTAAACTTGGTAACTATATTATGATAAATAAATCCTATAATTATCCTACTCCTGATACTCTGCATTCGCCTCAATTTCTCGAAGTTTAGTTTTCTAAAGGTTTCACTTCTACCGCGTGTGAACTGCACACATGTTTTTCTCATCGTTTCTGCTTTCGTGTTCCATATTTCATAAATCTGTTACTCGTTTCCTGCTCTTAGTTCTCAGATACGTTTCGGCCATACTCCTTATAAGTTCTGTGTCAAGTTTTATGAACATATTCTTCTATAATATTATATATTCAATCTAGTCATTCAAAATCGATAAAAATCATTTTTACTGCATACTCTATTTTTTTTAATCCATTCCAAATCCAAAACACATTTATCTATTTCACGACCGATCTAGAACCTTTTGACTTCAAAGTCTTCTTATCGTTTTCCTCTCCAAATAATTATCCTGTTTGTTCTCATATTTCATCTTATCTATCATTCTCATCTTATCTCTCATCTCATATTGTAATAATACTTAAAATATTTACTAAAAGTTAATTTGGAAGAAAGATGATGGTCTTCGTAGCGCGATTGACTACACATTTAACTTAACTACATATGAATTATATTTTAATTTTATTCATTGCACTATTTTTTATATTTTACAATTTATTCTCAACTACACCATACCAGGCTTCTTGCCTGTAAAATGGTAATCGAACATAGATTTGTAATGTAACAGCTATAATAATAAACAGTTTTTTATTAGAACAACTCCTCTTATAACTTTTGAAGTTTATTCCCCTCATTTTAATATATCATAATATGTTATAATCATAACAACAATAAAAAAGATATTTTATATAAAATAGCTATTATACTACATTAAAATAATAAGTATACCTACAATATTATACAAGAAAACTATACAAATTTACGCAAATTGTATATTTTTATTGTAGGTTAATCATGGTACTAATCTAACTCATCAGAAATTTGGTGAATTTTTCAGCAGATCGAAAATTTCCGCTTTACAATAAAATGCAAATAAATGGAATATTTAACATATAAGAAAACTAAAAACTGTTTTTAAAAGTTTAATAAATACGCTTTCATATTTTAAAATAAAATAATCATTCAATTTCTGAAATAAAAAAGTTTTGAAAATGGCTCGCAAGAAATACGTATTTTATTAGACAAATGTATTATAAACCTTATTGTCTCCTCACTTTTGTCGTTTCATATAAAATAATTAATTAAAAGCTCCCAAACTTTAATTTTTTCTCTCTTTCAAAACTCTCAAACTTTGGTTTCTTAAAGGTATATAATTTACTTTTTTGGTGGTTATTTTTTAGATTTGAATAAAAATCATGGTATTTTGCCTTTCTAAAGAAGTTTGGAACATATTAACACTAATAATGGAGTAACAGCGATTTATATGGGACCTATGTGAGCTAGAACAAATATGGTCTCCTGTAATTAAAAGGCTAGAAAAATATAATATATGTATGTTACTTTGTCATATTTGAATTTAGTGATATGAAAGGAATTGGAAAAGATAGAATAAAGAGAACGATATTTTTTTTAAATTTGCAAACAGTGTGAGGAGCACCTCTTTAAATTTTTTTAAAAAAGCTCGGCCCCTTTCACACATCAAATATTGAAGTTGGATAGCTAAAAGAGATAGTATTATTTGACTTTATGCTTGTGCTCAATGCATTTTAAATTTTAGAAGCGATGAAGCAGAATCGTTGAGTGAATGTGGTTGTAGTTTTAGGGAGCACGCATCCCAGATTTGATGAAAAGCGAGTATGAAATTGATGTTGTGGAGCAATCGGCAGGCTATTTTTCCAAATGTAGCATGTGTTTAACTTAGTACAAAATTGACCAATATTTAATAACCCGATTTTATTTAAAAATACATTTTTTAAACTTCAGTTGGTTCTGGTATTCAATATTTTATGAAAAGAAGACACTAGGTACCAATACGACAAGGTCAGCGTACAACGAACAATAAAATATAGAATATATTTGCAAAATTGTTCAAATTTGGGAGACGGGTATGGGTACTGCCCCTGTTATAGATCATCCCAAGTGATTTGATACGTTTGGATACTTAACAGCAGTCGAGTTTCATGAGGTACGGTTGTTCTAGGTCTTCGCAGCGGATGCATTGGCCAACCTGTGGGTGGCGGGATCGGGAGAGCCTTATTATTGAAGGAAACCCTTTGAACTCTCCAGCCGGACGCTCTTGACCCATTAGCTTACACCGCAGTGGAAGGATTCACTCTGTCACTCCTGGACACATTGAACTCATATTCCTATCCATTTCTCATACTCTTTTCCTTTCTAAAAATTCCCTTTCTTCCTTTCCCCAATTAGATCTACTACACGGTATTTTCAAAGATGACAAAAGCCCCGAAGGATTTTTTCCTCACCGCCTCCTGTGTGAAGCTATGTAATGTAAAAAAGTGATGATTGAACGTTCATTCCGAAATTTCAGTGCTACGTTAACAACAAATGTATTCTTAAGAATAAGTAACTCCTACCTACCAACCATGTTTTTCGATTAAGCAATGAAAGCAAACTTGAATTAAGCAAACTTGAAATATTTTTGCCCGGTTTAAATAAATATGCATTTAATATTTTTAAAGCAATTGACTAATCCGTACCCGTTAGAAGAGTATGGTGATCGCGGGGCCTTTCCTTTACTAAACTGAACTAATTTGATTAATTAATCTGAACTGATGGTGTTTTGATTTTAAAATCAGAAAGGATTTCAGATTTAAGCAAAGTATTCTATTTACTCGTTATATTTTAGTGTAAAAACTTTACACTCACACAAATATCGCAAAAAAAAATTTATGTAAACTATCAAGCTTAATTTAGTTTTGGCAATTTGGGAGGCGGGAATGGGTTGGAACCGTTGAACCTTTATTGGATAACCAGAACTTCTGCCACAGGTCACCCCAAGTGGTTCGCTACGTTTGGTGATTTAGCAGGGGTGCCCGGGTTCATGGGGTGAGGTTTGTCTAGGTCATGGAGGCGGATGACCAGGACATATTGAACTCCAGATTCCTACCCACCCCTTAAACCCTTTCCCTTCCTAGAGCTCTCCTCTCCTCACTTTCCTAAAAAAACCCTGCACACAGCATCCCCAAAGATGACATAGGAGTTCATGTAAAAAAAAGAAGTTGAACTTAAACTTGTGAACTTTTAAATTGTGGTCTATTAAATCAATTAATATCTATGCACATTTTTTTACATTAACTCCTCACAGGAGACCCTGAGGAAAATAACTTCCCTCAGTGTCTATGTCATCTGGGATGCTATGTGGAGGGTTTTTTTGAGGAGAGGAAGGATGAACAATGGTCTTGAAGAGACTCATGTTGTAGGAGGGAGGAAACACAGAAACCGGCAAATCGTTCCTTAGCCGAGCTGTCGAACCTAAGAACGAATCGAAAAAACCACCCGTTCTCATGTGACAAACGTCAACCGTGTTCATATGTTGGACGCGCGTTTGGCGTGTTTCCCGACTATGCACCGGTGCCGCAGGGATCAATGACGCTAGTTCCATAGCAATGCACATAGCAATGGCAATCAGTCTTTTAATGTTTCAAAAAATATATAAATATAATTAATTTAAAAAGTTAATCAATTAAATTATGAATTAAATTAATTAATTGAATAATTAATTTAATAAATTAATTGAATCAATTGATAAAATATTATTTGAAATAATCAATTAATTGAATTATATTATTAAATAATTTAATTTAATTAATTAAAGTTAATTAATTTAAAATATTAATAAAATTAAATAATTAAATTCACGAAAATCTCGCAGAGGGAGCTTGCAGATATTTTCATTAATTAGTAATAAATGACAACGGTAAAACTTTATAGTGAATATAAAATTCGGATGATTTACGCTTGGGTGTAAACATATCGAATATTTGGCGCCTAACCCGCCACGCGATACCGGCCATTAGTGATTTCTTGACACGCCATCCGGTTATACAAGGAATGAATTATTTATTCTTAACGGACGGTTACCATTAGTAGTGACCGTAACTCTAAATTAATAAAAAAACAAATTTTGATATACTTATTACAATGTAATGTAAATCGTTACTTCCTATCTTCCTCTACATCTTCCTGTATATTTTGCTAATAATTCTGCTGCCGTGGTAAGCAAAATGGCAGCTATTTACAAAATCACATCCTGAGAAACGAGACCCTTCATGTTGTCAGCCCAATAAAATAAAATAATTGACTTAGATGAATGCGGATAAGATTTTCTAATTATAAATGTACATGTTTGCTTCTATGTACGTAAGTTGTCTTTACATTGCTGTATTAAGCATAGGAAATGTTTGAAACTTTCAAAATACCTTCTTTCTGTCCTCGCAAAGGTTACTGGATTATTACAACTAATGACAATATCTTAAAAGTTAACCATCGATTGTAAAAATCTAACTTTGATTTTCGAATTAACTCTTTAAATTAATGAATTTAATCGAAATTCTCACCTTTGACACTAACCGAAACCGAATTGAATCTAACCAAAAATTATATTTATTTTAAACTAGCTTTTCCCCGCGGCTTCGCTCGCATGGTATTACGGGAAATTACTGTAGCTCTTGCACTTATCAATTATCTCCCCCCCCCCACCCCACCCCTATCCCCTCCCGCATTCCATATATTCATTCCCTTACATTCAGTTTTCAAACATCTCGCCTACCACCTAAATTTCATAATACTATAGCTCATCCAATTTTGTTCATTCGTTCGGAATTTATGCGCTTACAAATATTTCGGATGTTTATTTTTATTTAAATATTTGGAAGTTCGTTAATATAATAAAGAAAATTCTCAATTTATCATTCAGTCTTTATAATCGTTATAAATTATATTTTTAATATAGAAACTCTCATCTGACATTTATTCCAAGCTTGTCCAAAAAAAACGAATTCTAATATTTAAATTTTCCGTAGCTGACCAGTAGACTGATTACCTACCAGCATAGAGCCCAAAAATATATCAACCTTGTTTCCATGGAAAAGATTTTTTTCTGACGTTAGCGAAAACTCGCTTTTGTAAGCGACAGAAAACGTTTAACAAATATAATATATTAATATTTATAATTTCATAACGCCAGATCTTACCATCATATACAACCTGTAGTTTGCGCATATAATTTGGCTTTATATTGGTGAAAGAATTATTAAAGTCTTTATATTGTGTTATGCGTGAGAAGGTCATAAACAAACTCGAGCAGTTTCGCATTTATAGTATTAGTATGGATGGATAGGTACCTATGTTAGGTACCAACATTGATTGACTATTCTTATAATACACAAAAATGAATGTTTGTAATATATGAAAAATGAAAATTTGTTAAAAAAAAATTGCAATGGGTGGCACGCGAGCTGTTTGAAAATTTGAATGTACCGGGACTGAATATATTGAACGCGGGAGAGGGGAGGGGATCGCGGGAGGGGAGTTTGCGGGTGAAGGGAGAGGGAAGGCGTGGAAGGTGGACGGGGAACGCTGAGGGGAAGGGGACATGAGAGGGGAAGGGGAGACGGAAGAGGAACGTGACGAATGAGAAAAGACACGCAGGGAGAAAAAATTTCTTTATTAGTTACATTGCAAAGCATGCCGAGAACCCGCTAGTTAAATATAAAACCCACATTAAATTAAAAAATACCAGAACTTACTTAAGCAAGAATACAGTATACTAGTAATAGGTAATTGTGATAAGAATATTTTTTAAATATATTCAGTTTGACATTAGATTTATGTTCTCAAAATTCTATAGCTTTTTCGAATATGTATGATATGAAAAGAGGTGTGTAAAGGGTACAAAAATTTAATACCTAAAAATAAAAATAAAATTACGATGTCGAAAAAAAAACGAACAATTAATTGCCCTGCGATTATCATAAGGTAGGCTTACAATAAACTTCCTTGCTTTTCCCGGAATGCGTCAAAAGAATAATGGGTATCATTAGCAAAAACACAACATATAAGCCTCATACTATTTTTTTGCTTATAAAACTCGGGGTATTGTATTAAAGCTGTACATTTTTTGGAATTTCGTGAATAATTAAAAAATATGAAGTTTTTTACACTGAAATAAATACTTCTGCTGCTGCTGGAGTTTGAAAATAGAATATTTCTTAATTTATCAATTTGTGATTTTTGTCAAATAGTTTTCTTTTTGTTCATGTTGGCAGTAGTGATTTTATTAGAAAACCTGTCGTCAAAATAGGATGATCAAAACAAGAGCAACTAACCGACTTTAGATCTTCACTGTTTATCTAGTTATTTGTTGTGCTGAGTTGCCTCGACGAATAGGAAGAATTACGGAATAATATATAAAATTACTCTCGCAAGCATCTTCAAAACTGACATAAGCCCTGCGGAAAATTATTTTCCTCAGAGCCACCTGTGTAGAGTAAATTTATAAAAGCAATAAAGTGGTGACCAATATTATTTTATTTAAATTAATAATTCTTTCTTTGTCTAAAACGATTTAATTATTTATTTTGTTTTAATTTTTAACAGAAGATACATTCAAATTACTGATTTTGTCTGAATAAAGGATTTTTTTTAAAATTATTAATTTTATTTTAAAATAAAACAATAACTTTGTAAACACCACTTTTTATTTTTTATGTACTTAATGCCGACCGGGTTTCGCTACCACCGTAGCTTCTTCAGGGCAGTACAGAACTCTACTGCAGAGTTCTGTACTGCCCTGAAGAAGCTACGGTGGTAGCGAAACCCGGTCGGCATTAAGTACATAAAAAATAAAAAGTGGTTTACAAAGTTATTGTTTTATTTTAAATTATAATGTCACATCACAAAGTATCTGCTTCATATGAACAAATATTAATTTTATGTTAACAAAACCTCCAATTATAATATTCCGTTAAATTTTACGGATCTGCTTTAGTAATATAAGCATACACGTACAATTTACACAATACATTGTACGTATATGTTACTAAACATTATAACCTATATAATATACTATGTAGTCATAGAAAACCAACCGATATTTTGGTCCAATATGAAGGTTAATTATTGTCGATAAAAAAAATCATAACAAATTGGAGAAGGTAGAAACGTACACCGTAAGATATAAAAAAAAACGTAAATCGCAAAAACACAGCCAGATAATAAGAAGACCAACTTACAAAAGTTGTTTGTGACAAAAACACAGCCAGATAATAAGAAGACCAACTTACGAAAGTTGTTTGTGACAAAAACACAGCCAGATAATAAGAAGACCAACTTACAAAAGTTGTTTGTGACAAAAACACAGCCAGATAATAAGAAGACCAACTTACAAAAGTTGTTTGTGACAAAAACACAGCCAGATAATAAGAAGACCAACTTACAAAAGTTGTTTGTGACAAAAACACAGCCAGATAATAAGAAAACCAACTTACAAAAGTTGTTTGTGACAAAAACACAGCCAGATAATAAGAAGACCAACTTACAAAAGTTGTTTGTGACAAAAACACAGCCAGATAATAAGAAGACCAACTTACAAAAGTTATTTGTGACAAAAACACAGCCAGATAATAAGAAGACCAACTTACAAAAGTTGTTTGTGACAAAAACACAGCCAGATAATAAGAAGACCAACTTACAAAAGTTGTTTGTGACAAAAACACAGCCAGATAATAAGAAGACCAACTTACAAAAGTTGTTTGTGACAAAAACACAGCCAGATAATAAGAAGACCAACTTACAAAAGTTGTTTGTGACAAAAACACAGCCAGATAATAAGAAGACCAACTTACAAAAGTTGTTTGTGACAACAGAATTTTTATTTTTTTTGTGAATGCTGCTAATATTTTAATTCCTATACTAGCTCCTGTATTATCACAATCCTGCGGCAAGTTATTTCATTGTAGTAAATGCAAGTTTTTCTCGTGTTCAGAAATCAATTTTATAGACCTTTTTGTCTTCTTGAAGAAAAAAAAAGGAATCAAATAGACGACCGGTCAGTAGCTGAGTAGGCATCGCGTTTGGGTCCCACCCGGGCGTCGCGTGTTCGAATCTTCGGCTGGCTAAGTCCTCCATCAATCAAGCAACATTTTTGGCTTACCGTGGGGATAGTAGAAGATTTTCAAATATTGTTGGGTTATTCGTAGCCCGGGAATGTTTGTCTTTCTTTAAAAAAAGAAAAAATCTTTCTTTAAAAAAAAAAATAATAATTGAGATTTTTATGACGCAAAATCAAACAAGTTCGGATTACTTTTAAATATGTTGATAAATATATTTTTGTTTATTGAATTCTTAGCGTTGGCGGACATGGACTGAATTAAAAAAAATTGTTGTTTGTAATGTCGGTTTACGGACGATAATTTTCCGTGATAACGTCATATAATAACGATGGAGTGGAAGAGAGATAGATGTGTCACAAACCGAACGCTTAGGCCGAACGCTTGTTCCGCACTCTCGCTTGCACGTTCGGCTCAGGCGGAACGTGACAATGAGTCATACTTCTTCGTGAGTGCAGCTGGCGTTCATCAATTTATCAGACGTTAGCACGTCAAAAAAAACTTTATAATTTAATTTAATTTTTTAATAACTTACCAGTCCAAGGAACTCTGGTTGATGGCGAAACTCAACTGAACTGCCGGAACTTCTTCTCGGCTTAGTGATGTCAACCCTTAAAATTCCACCAGGTCTAATATCTGCAACCTTAAAAGTACAAATTTACTTATATTTAAGTATCTCTAAAACATCGTGAGGATTAATAAAAATATTAGCAGCCCAACGTAGGATGAAACAAAATAATCTCTTTCATGTTTAATAAAGAGTAAGTAAAATCAATTTTTTCCCTTAATAAATATTTTTCAAATTTATTTAAAATAGTAGCTTTGCCAAAGATGGCGATCGAACTATATTTTTTTTCATATTTTAATAATGCTCTTTTTAAAGCCAAGTAAAAGAACACTCCCATCTTCTCCACTAATCTGTTTAAATAAAGCTTTTCGAAAATTAATTAAAAAACAATATAAATAAATAAGTATCACAATTTAAATCCAACTACAAATGTTGGTTGGTTGGAAAAAATTTTGAAAACAGGGTGACATATTCATTTTAATATTTTTTAAATGTTGATCAATCAATGTTTATTTTAATTCAGGAAATTTCGATGTGTGCTAATAATAATGAAATAAAATGTTTCATATTGTTGATGTAAAGAATTTACCTAAATACCTACATATCTACATGGTTTCGTGAAAGCATAATTCAAACTGGTCATGATTATAATTCATTATAACTTTAACCTCCATATATGTAATGTCACTTGAAAACATTAAAATAGTTAGTTGGACTTCTTTTAATCAATTTTACAAACTCATAATAAACATAACCAGTCGAATGTTTTCACGGTTTGAGAATAACTCAAGAACCTACCTCAAAACACGTCTCTCATCATAAGATGCTCGAACACCCCTAATATGCAAATTAACGCGATAAATCCTTGAATATATTACTCGCCGCCGATGAACACGAAACATATTAATTAATGAAATATATCCAGTGTTGAAAATATTTACCTGCTTGGCACTTCCACTAGGTTCCATAGCGCGGGAATCTAATTTAAAACTACTAAGCCTCTAAGTGTAACAGAAAAAAACATTTATATACCAAAATGATTGATAATAACTAAATTTAATTGAAAGAAGTCATTAACACTGAGCTCTGTTATCGATCGAAGTCGACATAATTCGATAAAATGATCAAACGAATCGAGGGATGTTGGTTGTTGAAATGTTCGATGGAGAATGGTGCGCGGTGACACAATTGCTTGCTCAGACTAATGGGTTCTAGGCAAAATATGTTTTCATAATCAACAGCTCATATCGTCAGCAAATAAATTAGGGCCGGTTTTGAATGCCACTTCTCTGACAGTTAACGCCTGAAAAGTGAATTATAGCGAGCGTGAGTTGAAAAAAATAATTAACATTAGTTAGGAGAAGAAGGGTTCGAAGCCAATTCAACTGGAATGGTTTTAATTACTTTTATTTTAAAAAGTAATTATTTATATTTGTTAATTATGTAATGTAAACCATTTCTTTACTTGAAATGGGGAGTCGTATACCTACTCACACAAGTATTTTTTTTAAGAGTTGAGCTAATTTTTACTGCACTGCTTTGATCAGAATACAATTATAAAATTAGGTGACGGTGCTTTGGAACGCCGAGCACCCTAAAATTTATCGCGCCCCTCGCCGTGCGCCAGCTGAATCTATTTTCGAAATGACTTACTTATTTATTGCAAAATTATGATTTTGTAAATTGTACCGTCTTATTAGATAATCTGATTACATATTTATAAAAAAAGCATACAATATGTCAAAATTAGTTTCCACAGGATAGCAAATTTTTTCTTCAAAATAGGCATATTTATAGCAAATTTTTGTTCAGAGATATTTTCTCTCTCTCTCGTGTTTAAAAATATACGAAAAAATTAATTATTTCCTTTTATAAAGCTAAATATGTGTTTTTCACAATAAAAAATTACATAAAATTGCGCGCGAGATCTGCCCTGATGATGGACACTGTAACGCTGTCCGAAACGTTGGCTAAAGAAGGAGGTAGCGAACGGGTGCGTTGAATGATGCAGTAGTAATTAAACTGATCCCTGATTTTGATTTTTATACCCTGATGATGCTTATGTAAAGCGAAACCGGTCGGTAGTGGAAAAATTAAATTAAATAAATCGTGGTTATAAACAAAATTATTGTGTTATTTCAATTTATAATGTCAAACCTCAAAGTTACTGCTTTCTACCAAAAAAAAAAAAAAAAATAGTTATTATTTTCTAATTACTTCTCTTTATTTATTTATTAAAACGCCATAAAATGTATCTTACATTAAAGTGATATATGACATTATAAGTTAACAGTGGTATACGGGAGGATATCAGTATTATATTATGAACAAAATAAGAATGTGTGAGTTTACAAAATAATAAAGCTGAAGTAATACAGTTGTTATTGTAAATACAATGAGATATTTGAAAAGAAATACAAAGGAAATATGTACTCGTGTAATAGTTGAATAATATACTAGGTTCATAAAAGAACTGACATAAAACAAAGTGTGATGTATGTATGATAAAATCTAGTATTTGGGTATACAATACAATTATTTAATGCGAAATACTCTTAAGGTTTAGAATGTTTTAGTTTTAAAATGTTATAATAACAGAGAACATTTTATATATAGAATAAGATATGTTTAGAAGGTGACTTCGTTAGCAAGTAGAATCGAGCAAAATTGTCGACACCAATTAAACCTTATTCATATATTTGCAAATATTTAGTAAACAAAAGAAAGAAATTCTATCTCCTCATATATTATAATAAAACACATAAAAAGTATATCCACTTTAATTTATTGACCGTAAACGGTTTCAGCTCGTTAAAGCCATCTTCAGGCTTTACGGTCAATAAATTAAAGTGGAAATAAGTTTATATGTGTTATATTATAACATTATAATGGGATTCCACCATGAATTGCCAGTTTCCAAAATTGAAATATTTATCTCTTCATTTATTTTGAATAAGATTTATTTTAGTAAAAGCTACAAACATTTGTTTTCGATGCAAAATCCCTTGGAAAGAAAGTAAATTTTGTATGCGCCCATCGGCCACGGCGGTGTTCAACAGGTACAAACTTTGTGTGGCCGATAGGCACTTCCAGCACTCAAAGAGTTAAAAAAATACACATTTGAATAAGTGTTATGGCTTCAACTTATTTTGTAGTATTTATATTGGTATTCAATAACAGAACCGAAGTAAGTACACCATTTCATGAATTAACGTTTTTCTAAGTAGGTATTTACATATTCTTAAATAGTTGATTTTCATTTTAAAGACGGAAAATAGTTGCATGACATTGGATTAAAATATCGTTTTCCTTTAGAGACTTTCAAACTTACAAAAAAGTAATTACTATGAACGGTTTAACTCACAAAATTTAAATAATTTATCAAAATTCAAAGATAAAATTCAAATTCCTTAAAAGTTCTATTCAAGTTCAGTTATTATTTCATGATGGGCCGGTTATTTTAGTGTACTTTGAAAGTAACAGAACTTGAACAGTTTTTAAATAGAACTTGAATATAAAATATTGATGAATTGTTTAAATTCTACGAAAGAGCTTATACCAAGACATGTTTTTTTAATCAATCTGTTGGTACACTTTAAAGGATATTCACGTGGAGTGTAGTTATTATTTCTCGGGTAATAAGAACATAATTGCAAACTTTTATCTAACTAAAAGTTATGACGTACTAAAAGTTATGACTGCCATTAAAAATTGTCAAGAGAAAAAGTAGACTTTTCGACTATTCTAAAACACTTGAGTGTAAAATTACAATGCGGAAGGCTTAATATACAAACGTTAATTGAATGACAGGTAAAGGAAACTTAAGTTTAAAAACTAGGAACTGCGAGTGGGTAGTGGACAGTGGGTAGTTAGTGTCGTCACGAAGCTTGCAAATAGCACCCTTCTGTTTGTCACAACCGCCCACAGCTCACCACCCCCAGGCGCCCGGGAGGGATTTTAACCACTAATTGTACCTAATACATTACTAAATGTGAAAGGGGTGAATCAAATCAAACTTACAATTTAAAACGCTTCATTTTTTACATTTAAAATAAAGCATAAATATATTTTTATATGTTCAACTTGAAATAAATTTGACTTTTTATTTACCCACCATTAAACACACTCAACTTGTCTCTTTAGGTTAAGTTACTTACATATATTATATAGATATATTTTTTTCATTGTTGTATTTTATAATATTAAAATATTATAGTATTCATTTTGTTTGTTGTTTGATTTGTTATTTGCACAACTAAATATGTCTTTCTCAGCTTCTGTTTTCTATTTCATGGCTCACTGAGATGTATTTTTCATATTTTAGTTATACCTGATACTATGTTATATTATGTAAAAGCTAAAAGGCGTTAATATTTAAAATAAACAAATAAATAATCTAAAAAAAATGTTGTTGTCTGTAAAGTCGGTTAACGGACGATAATTTTACGTGATAACATATAATAACGATGGAGTGGAAAAGAGATGGATGCGCCACAAGCCGAACGCTTAGGCCGATCGTGCCTCTCTATCGCTTGTTCGCACGCTCTGCTCAGGTGGAACGTGACAATGAGACGTTCAAGATGTTCATCGATTTATAAGACGTTATCACGTTAAAAAGTTTTTTGCATTGATAAAGAATGTAAACTTTTCATTTTGTCACTCAAAATGTTCTAATGTGTGAAAATGTTCTAATTTTCATAGGTACAAGGTGATAGGTGAAATCCATAAAAACCCCATCAATATTAACAGAGACGACGGAGCTAAGCTCAATAGTTCTTGGTATCCAGTAATTGACGGCTAGACTAAAGCTAAACGCAAAAAACCATGCTCATTTTTTCGAACACCAGCTCGTAGAGAAATGGAGCTGGCAGCACGGTATCGCTTCGACACACATAAGTAAACACTCTCACCAATATCATTTGCTCATCTGCCCTGATGATGGACACTGTAACGCTGTTCGAAACGTTGGCTAAAGAAGGAGGTAGCGAAACACGGCATAACACCCCAAAAACAATAACAAAAAAAAGGTGATATGTACTTTAGTTTTTTTCTAAAAGTGCTACCCACATCCACAGAACTTCACATGTTGCGATTTCAATAAAATGTAACAGAAAGAAATAAACTAAAGTCTGATGGTGAAATATTTGTCTAGTCAAACGACAAAACGGTAAGTGCCATGAAAAGTGGGATAAATATTGTCTAATTCAGGGGATCTACCATAGTCGATCTTTATAACCCTAATTCAATACGCTATTGACTAAATCCGTCATCTGTGGTCAGCTATCAATATTTGCGAGCACGGTCTACGATTGTTAGTACATATTCCGACCGATGACGATTAATAAATCTTGGCGCGCCCTTCATAGTATCAGATAAGTTTCTATTAACTATCAACATACACATATTTTATTATTATGTCGTTCGTTATGCAAAATTACCGGCATATTTAATGAACGTATGGAACTAACGAATCTCTTAGAAATGAAAGAAGTCAAATGCACAATCCATATACTTAAATGAAGCACCTAAGACGCAATCAATTTTTTTCGCTCGATATTTGCGAAATGAAAATGTTTGAAATATGAATAAAGACCTCATTAACTAATAAACTCCCGTTTAGAGTCAAAAAGCAAATGCGGACTGCCAATGCATATTTAGGTTAGTATTTCAATTCAACATTGCCAAATTATTAATACTTTGGCGTTTGACGTTTCGGAATGTGAATGTGTAGAAAGTGAACTGTGTTGTCATTGCGTATCGATTTGTTATTTATTCCCTGTCAATATTGGT
Source organism: Glyphotaelius pellucidus (assembly GCA_936435175.1). Lineage (NCBI taxonomy): Eukaryota > Metazoa > Arthropoda > Insecta > Trichoptera > Limnephilidae > Glyphotaelius > Glyphotaelius pellucidus. Next base: position 25,094,106 of record OW386542.1, on the reverse strand, counting down.
TCAGCTGTCAAAGGATATCGATAAAAAATCATCGAAAGTTACGCTCATCGATTCAAAATTGTAAAGTTATCGATGTCACCATGCTGGAGCTCCGGAACGACAATTTTATATTACTTGGGATTTAAATGTTGATTCAATGGACCAGCAAAAATTGGATAGGTTGGATGGATTTGCAATATCGCGGATGTCCTATAATAAGTTTGATCATAAGAGGTATTTGTTCATGTTTTTCGGTTTCCTCATTAGATTAAAATACGTCGACAACTTCAATAACACCCTGTATTGTAGCGGCCACCAAATTATTTAATAATATACTTTGTTATACAGCCTTTGGGTAAAACGAGGCCTGGCCCAATATAATACAGAGCTCACCGCTTTATTCTTGTTTAATGTCGTTGGGGGAGTTCGTAGTTGAAAGGTTTGCTAAAACTTTTTCAGGCGACTTATGTAACAAAATTTACGTCGTGTGAATTTCGTTTTAAATCTCTCATTTTCAATTTCAGTTATTTAGGTCAGATTTCAACTGTATGCTATTTGATAGTAGAACTCTCATAGACATTAATTGATATTATTAAAATCAAAACAACTTAATTTTTTATTTTTTATTTATTAACGATATTTTATTGTTTGTACACTTCAGTTTAAAGATGACTAATCTATCGTTACTTATATACTGGCGACATGTCGATTGTAGTGCTGAGTGTCGCATTAAATAGTTTAAACATATTATTGACAAACTTTCTTTCCATGATTGAAGAGAATACATTTCTTAATGAATGCATCTGAAAAAAAAATAAATCGAAGATTTAAAATTATTTTATTGAAATTTTAAAGAGGACTGTAAGACAGAAAATATTTATTATGCAATTTTCGAAATTTTTGAAGTGAAAACAACTTTAGAACCGTTCTGATTTGAAACTTGATGAAAAAAAAGCGACACTAAAAAGAGAACACATATATGTACAAGATTTAGCCTGCGAGAGAATGAGATAGATAAATCAGTGTCCTCTACGTGCGGTGCTTCGTAGCCTCCCCACTTTTGTCTACTTTAGTTTTATGAAGGTTTCGCTTCTGCCGCATGTTAACTGCATACAATTTTTTAAAATGAAAACTTCTTTAGCTGTGATTTGAAACTCGATGAAACGAAAACGAGCGACACTAAAAAGAGACAAACACATACATCTACAGGATTTAGTCTGCGAAAGAATGAGATAGACTATTCGGTGTCCTGTTTGTGTGATGCTTCGTAGACTATCGGCCTCCTCTTGATAATAAAAGTATTATAAATAAACCATACAATTATACTCCTCCTATGAATTTAGTTTTGTGAACATAAAAGATAAGTAATCTTTGAACCATTATGTTTAAATGACTCTTACCCCCTGAATTTAATAAAAATTCTATGAAAGTGATGTTTTTTAATAACATAAATGTCTTGTTTATGTGTAATAAATACAAACGTAAGAAATCAATGTTTATATTGGCCAAAAGTAATTAAAATGTCAGATTTTTATTGTTATTCTCGAAACTGTAAACTTAAATGTACTAATTAATAAATACAAATTGAAATCGTTTTGATTTTAATAAGAATAATATAATTAATGTAACTGGGAGTTCTATTATTAAAAGGCATACAGTTAAAATTTGAACTACATAACTGAAATTGGAATTGAGAGAAATAAAACCAAATTAATACGTGATTTGAAGATTAGAGAATTAAAACCAAATTCATAACAAATTCGAGAAATTATTATTATAATTTTTAGTTCTACGAAGGAGATAAAATGTGAAGACAGTTTTAAAATTTCTTAAATAAAACGACTGCGTTTTTTAATTTTTTAAATTTCCAAATTTTTAAATGTTTTAATAAAAAAATGTTTGTGGTAAGATTTTTTGAATTCAAGATTCATGTTTTGAATTAAAATATTGCAATTTTTAAATATTTAAAGTACAGATATCTAAAAGGTTTTCATATAGTTTCTTAGACGGTATTTTTTTACGACATCATCAAAATAAGAAATATATAGGACATGTACAACACCTTCGAAAAATTTGAAAATTTGCAAAAAAATTATTATTAAAAATAGGGTATACAACAGATAAACTTGGCTGTACAATGTATATATCTTTCTATGAATATTTTTGTCAGATTTTAACGTACACGGTCGTTTATCAATTGAATAAAATATTCACGACGTTTTTTAGAATCGCTGTTAGGGTCTTGTCTGATGCAATGAAAGTTTTGTCTGTAAAAGAACATTGAAATTATTAAAATCTGATGCGGTTACCTATTATGCATAGCTATATCCTTCTTTCAATATATTATTGGAGCATGAACGTCCTGCAGGTATTAAACAGTCTCTCACTGTCACATTTAATTAGTAGAATGATTTAATTAATTACTAAAATTGGTGGGGTATCACCATTGAAAGCCGTTTTTTAAGCCATGCACATAATGGTACATTAAGTTAATGACAAATAGTTACACGTTTTTTAATCACATTTTTTTACAGAAAATATGAGTTAGAGCACGCGAATTAAGCAAATAATGCAAAGTAAGTGAATACTAACAGACACGTTATCACGAAACTATGGTATGAACATAGTATGAACAAATAATTAAATTTTCAGAACAAAGTATGAAATACAGCTTTTTATCAAGTTGTGCTGTGTAATTTTTATTTCGCGTGACAGCTGGTTTGCCTTCCGGAGGTCTTACCAGTGGTGAAGATTACTTACTTACTTACTTCACCACTTACTTACTTCACCACTTACTTACTTCATCACTTACTTACTTCATTACTTACTTTTTTCATCACTGATAATCTCTCAACTTACAAAAATTTATTTATTTATTGTTTGAAACATTTACAGAGTGCGAACTATTATTAAAACAATAGAATTGACGTTGGAATATTACATAGATATTAATATTACTCCAATAAGAAATGTTTACAGCATGAGTAATCAATTTTAGGTTGTTACTAGACGGAAATAAAATGAAATATAAAACATAGTAGTGTCAAATATAATACCCTGAGAGAAAAAGAAAAAAGAAAGAAATGGTACGACAATAAAGCAGCTACATAACTATTCTCCACGAAGTGTCATGGTAGGAGTTTGATAATTTGTTTTTTGAAATATGTGAGATTGTTTGTATTATATAGACGACACATTCGAGAGAGAGGATTGAAGTATGCAATATTGTTATTAAATAATTCAAGATGGAATGTATTATGACTCCTTAAATTACGTCTACTGGTAACTTTAATATGAATATTGCTCAGACAATGAATAGTTTGAAGCTTATCGTGAATAATTTTGAGTAAACATATTAAATCAACAAATTGTCTTCTTTTAAATGATAATAATGATCTATCTTCCGCAACTGTTAGATAATGCCTTTGGAAGGCGAAACAGTTGACACGTGTAATAACAATTACGAAGCAGAACTTATAACGAAATTTTGTTTATAACGAAACTGTTATTTAATAAATTAAATTAAAATTTTGTTATTTTGAATAAAGTGTTTCCTTTTAGTCAAGTAAACTCATAAAATTTTGTAATGAGTTCTACATTCATTCTGCACTCGTTGTTTCCTTTTTCCTTGGGATTTTTAATTTTGTAAAAGTATTTTCTTCAAGTAATCTTAATGTAAGTAAATGCAAGTAATTTAACATTTATATAGGGTATCAGGATGTACCCTTTAAACTTTGTTTTTAGGTTAAAAAAAATCACGTGCGCAGTTCATACACGGTAGAAATGAGACCTTCGGTAAACTAAACTTCGAGAGAATGAGACGAATGCAGAGTAGCGGGAGTGGGTTAATTGCAGGGTTTAATTATTATAATATGTTTTGAAGTTTAAAAATTACTTTACATTTTATTCTACGAAGCACGCCACAAAGAGGAGACCGATAAGCTACGAAGCACTGCACAAAGAGGAATTTACCGCACCGATTAATATATCTTATTTTCTCGCAAGCTGAATCCTATAGATGTATGTGTTTGTCTCTTAGTGTCGCTCGTTTCCATTTCATCGAGTTTCAAGTCACAACAAAATCCGAAACAAAAACGCTATTTTTTAAAACATTATCTTCACACAGGAAATCTTGAGTAAATAAATTCCTTCAGTAATAACCGTCATATTTGTCAATCTCATAATTCAAATATTTAGAATCATTAATATTATCTTCAACTAAATATGACGGTTTGACAGAAGGTGGCAATAGCGAAATTGGAAAACGCGCCGTCCCGGTTAGACGAGAGGTCTGGGTTCGAGTCCCAGTTGCGACCATTGTTTTTTTCTGTTTTTTCTGTGTCTTGTTTTCTTTCATATTTTCATTTAGATTATAAGTGTTATCTTCTTCTTCAATGATATATTACGTTGATGGGAATAACCTTCAAAAGTTATAAAAAGAGAGTTTTCTCATAAAAAATTGAATATTCATTTAGACTTTCATAAAGTCAATAGTTCCATATGAATAAATTCGGATACATTTATCCGAGACGCTATTCAGGTTACAAACCAATTCTTAGAATGATTGTTTCCAATAAAAAGAGTAGTTGCCTATAATATGGAAAAAGAACTAGTTGAAGATAATATTAATGATTCTAAATATTTGAAATATGAGATTGAAAAATATGACGGTTTGACAGAAGGTGGCAATAGCGAAATCGGAAAACGCGCCGTCCCGGTTAGACGAGAGGTCTGGGTTCGAGTCCCAGTTGCGACCATTGTTTTTTTCTGTTTTTCTGTGTCTTGTTTTCTTTCATATTTTCATTTAGATTATAAGTGTTATCTTCTTCTTCAATGATAAATAATTATGTTTTATGATATAAGAGTAAACATTAGATTTAATACAGAAATGTGGATAGAATGAACAAGTTTTTTTTACCTACTAGGTACATTTTGAAAGTAAAGTTAATTAAATTACTATACAATGTGAATAAGATATGTAACTATTATTTCGAACTTCGAACTCGAAATAAATGAATTGTTGTAATATGTAAAATAGGTCATGCCCATTTGCATCGTGTTTCTGACAGAACAGAATTAAAAAAAAAATGTCTCCACATATTTATTAAAGCAGTTGTGTTTAGTTGTTAGAATTAAAACTTACTACCTACTTGTACTTACTATATTTAATACGATGCCAATGTATATAAAAAGCAAGTTAAATTGCAAAACTAAATTACAAAACAATGTTGGTAAAACGGTTAGAAGAGCAGGATATTTTTGTTGTTGATATTGTTTCTAAGCGTACAATCTTATGTGTATTCCTGAGTGTGTTTGAGTATGTTTGTGCCTATGTGCGTATGGGCCTGTAGGGATGTTGCCTTTGTTATATTTTAATTATTATTGTGAAATTGACTTGCTAACGAACTGCTTAGGAGTTTAGTGGATTTTTATAATGAAGAAATAAAAAGCTCATATAAAATAAAATAAAAATGGATAAAATACAATTCAAAAAGTCCACTTATTTTGAATTTCCCTAAAATTATCTCACACTTGCTGTAAAATGAATTCAGTTGTGATGGTCAGATTCAGTCAAAATAACTCGGGCAGAGACGGGTCAGGTAAAAGATAAATGCATTTTTTTTAAATATTAAATGTCTCTAGGTCCTAATTAACCCGGCGTCATTTGTTACATGGACCTGGGGGCTAGGTCATCATGACCCACTTATTCGACTTATGGATGCAGAAAATTTCATAAACTTTTTTTATTATTTCATTAAATTTATGGAAACAGAAAATGTTGCTTTTAACTGCATTGTACTTATCAAATAATACCCGACATTATATAGAAAAAAAAATTATTATTATTTTTTTAACAAGTAAACACACCACTCAATAAAAATTAACCAAATTAGCTTCATCTAGCTTAATAGTACTGTACACTTATTTTTGATCATTATTTCAATTTAGGAATTTTTATGAACTTAACAAACTAATCTTTTGAAATAAATAACACAAAGTTAATTTGAATTTAGGCTGGTGAATGCTTGACGAGAGCGTTACGAAAAGCGTTACGAAAAGCGTTAGGGGCAATAGAGAGAGGTGCGAGCACACATTTTCTTTCTCTCTTTTTTTCATAGCCAGTTACGTTTTGTATATCTAAGACACAGTGCAGGCCTGGGGACATTTTCTTTCTCTCTTCCTCTAAGAAGTTTTACTTCAGTTGTGTGGTCTAAAGCACACTCGTATTATTTTTAAGTAAGCACTGCCAAAAATTATATCGTTTACGTGCTATTTCGGACACTCACATATTTCGCTAATTTACATGTCTTAAAATTTTCTGGTTCTTTTGTATAGAAATGTTAAGTAACGGGTAAATGTTTACAAAAATTTATATTTTTATCCAAAATTACAAAATACAAATATAACATACAAGAATCTCAGCAGAACTACGTCAACACCATGTTGAAAAATTTCTTCAGATTTATGCTAAATTGGAGGGAAAATATATAGGCTGATAATAAAACAAAATTTTAGGTGGTTTAATGTTTTTATTGTATATAATTTTTTTGTTGTTGCGTTATTATTTAATTCTGGTGCTACTTGATTTTATCGACTAAAAAAAAAACTCATTGGGTATTGAACCGCAACCATAGAAGCTTACCTTTTTAATAAATAAAGATAGTCACTTGTTAAATGAATAAATTTTATTGCAATCCAGTAAGTAATAACAAAAAAGCCTTACGTAAGTTTTCGTTGTAATTTTGCATGATGCTCCTGATACGTAATGCAATTCCGACTACACTGTGTTCGAATGACATATTTAAAAATGGCTGCCCATCATTTCCCATGTCACGTTACAACTTTAACCAGTGATTCCTAACATTATTTGGAGGAAAAAATGTAAATAAATTTGGTTAAAGTAAGTCAAGTATGTTCCTTAACACCCTGCGTATGCTTTTTATTTAATTAATAGTAAAATAATATTAGCGTTGTTGTAATACAAAAGAATTATTTATTTTAGAGATATATATAAAGAGAATGCTCTTTGTTGTTTGGGTTTAGAATAAGATTGTATCCAAATTGTATATTGTATAGTTTTATCCAAAATGCTACATTCCAAACATAGAAGGCAAAGCGTAGCGCCTGGCATATAGGCAATTTATGTAGCACGTTTGTTGGAGGAGATTTTTTTTAAAGTGAAATTTCTTTAGCCCCGTTGTGATTTGATAATTGGACGACACCGAAATAACGCATGAAAGTACCTACAAAGCATCAAACTGCGCTCATTGGCCGCTTTGATTATGATCTCATTTTTCAAGGCTCTTATTGGTTGAGATTGTTTTGGTGAAGTTTTGTTTCTACCGCGAGTGAACTGCCCTCGATTTTTTTTTCAAAATAATGAAGGTTTGTTTTACATATTTACATATTTTTCGAGAGAAAATAAATTTCTCTCAATTTTAAATATTTATTCTTCGAAGTAATATTTCATTCTTTAAAATGATTTAATTTGGCAGGCTGGAGTGGTTACCGTTATTGGACAACCAAGACCCCTGCCATCAGTCACCCCAAGTGGTTCTCTATACGTTTGGTGACTTAGCCAGAGTGACCGGGTTTATAGGATGAGGTTTATCTAAGCCTTGGAGGCCTTTGTTTACCTATAGCGTTGCGGACCAGATCGGGAGAGACTGGTTGAGGGAGTACTTTTTATCTCTCCAGCCGAACTCTCTCAACCCATTGCCTTGCACCGCAGAAGGGAAAATGGATTCATGTCCCCAAAAAGACCCTTACAGCATCCCTAAAGATGACATAGGTCCCGAGGGAAATTGTTTTCCTCGGGGCTTCCTGTGTGGAGCTAATGTAAAATAAAAATGGAGTAGGTTCATTATAATAGAATAGACATATAAAATAAGTTACGATGTTTGTCCCGTACCTAAATAAACACCCTGTTTAATATTAATTTTAAATAAAACTCTCATTTGTCGCTTTCATACTACAAAAATGAAAAGAAAATAAAATTCAATTCCCAAACGTAAACTAAAGTAAACATATAAAGAATATTATTTTCTTTTAATTTAATGAATCAAATAACTTTGTGTACACCACTATTTAATTAACAATATCAACATGTTTCAAAAACTATGTTTTTTTTGTCAGGATAATAATAATAATAATAATTAATAATGACGCCACAAAGTGAATTTGCGAAGTTTGAAGAAATATTATTTTCCACTATATTTTACCAAATTTTTGGCTCACTATTTCAAATGGTCGTGCTTGGTACATTTCTACCATATTCCCAAAACTCGACAAGCGTTGTACTGAATAATGAATGGCGAGGTGTGGTCCGTCACAATGGAGCAATACCGGATCGACGACTTTTTCAAAAGGGGGCAAAATGAACGAGATTATATTTGTCACGACGGAGGGGGCGTAATGGGATATGGGACGGGGAAGGGGGTATGTTCCAATCTCAGTACAGTTTACCCATATCCCATTACGCCCCCCCCCTAGCTGGGCGTTTTAAGATCTCAAGCAAAACTGGTACAACAACGTGCGCTGTACGCCAGTCGCTCTGTTATGGAAGTGGCGTAATAGAATATAAGACGGGGGGTGGGATGGGATGTGGATATGGGACACGGGATGGGTCTCAATCGAAACCAGTTCGTGGACTCCCACTTATCACTTGTGGACCCCCCATTTTTTTTTCGCGCCTACGTGGACCCCCGTCGGGTTTCCCGTGGACCTCTGGGGGTCCACCTGGATTAATTTGGGAATCACTTATATAGACCAATAAACGCTGATTCTGAATATATAAGTTTTGTTAAATAATATTAAACGTAGAGTTTAAAAAAGAAGATTAAAAGTTCATTTTTAATCGTGTCAAGTTAAAACACACTGGCAAGTTGGTGTTATAGAATTATTAGTGCGACGTCACTGCTCTCCATAATTCTCTTACTGTTTGTTCTTCAGCTCTGATCTCCAAACTCGTAAATGGCGGACGTTGAATAGCTAATTCGGCGCTGTATCTTTTCAGTTGCCTACAAATAATATTAATAATGCAGATTGTGGAACACTTCTAAATGTAAAATTAGTAATAATCTTCGCTGAAAACAGTGATGAAACCTGCCAAGATTACAATTTATTTTATTTCATCACAGGTTTCATCGCACGTTTCATCACTGCTTTCACCAAAGATTACGGCGCATTTTATGATCACTAGTTTCATCGCAAATTTCATCACTGTTTTCAGCGAAGATTATTACTAATTTTACTTCATCACTGGTTTCATAGCACGTTTCGTCACTGCTTTCATCAAAGATTACGGCGCATTTAATCATCACTCGTTTCATCGTAGGTGTCATCACTGTTTTCAGCGAATATTATTACTAATTTTATTTCATCACTGGTCTCATCGCACGTTTCGTCACTGCTTTCATCAAAGATTACGGCGCATTTAATCATCACTAGTTTCATCACAGGTTTCATCACTGTTTTCAGCGAAGACTACAACTCATTTTGTTTTATCACTGGTTACAACGCACATTTCATCACTGCTTTTATCAAAGCTTAGGGCGCATTTTATCATCACTAGTTTTATCGCAGGTGTCATCACTATTTTCAGCGAAGATTACATCTCATTTAAATTCATCAATAGTTTCATCGCATGAAATAAAATGCGTTGTAACCTTTGATGAAAGCGATGATGAAACGTGCGATGAAACTAGAGGTGAAATTATGTGAGTTGTAACCTTTGCTGAAAACAGTGATGGAACCGGCGATGACACTAGTGACGATAAAATGGTTTTAATCTTTGATGAAAGCGGTGCAATCAAACTAACAAAACGGTGATAAAATTAAATGCGTTGAAATATTCCCTGAAAAAAGTGATGAAAAATGCGATGAAACTAGTAGAAACTATAAAATGCGTTGTAATCTTTGTTGAAAACAGTGATGAAACCTGCAATGAAACTGGTGATGATAAAATGCGTTGTAATATTTGATGAAAACAGTGACGAAACATACGATGACACTTGTGATGAAATAAAATGCGTTATAATCTTTGATGAAAACAGTGATGAAACATGTGATAAAACTAGTGATGAAATAAAATAAATTAATACATTATCTGGATAAGCTATTATTCAGAATTGTAATTATAGTATAAAATCATTTAAAAAAATCCGCGTATGTGTTTTGCCATGAAAATACTTCAGTTCATCTATTTATTAAAGGCCTTACAAACTGCTTGTATTTCTGATTTTTAAAAAAATTTATTTTGCTAAGATATTATCAAAAAAATCATAAATACTTATGATCAAACAATAACTACCAAAAGAACATAGTTTTTAAGATTTTATTAACACACAATTGAGCATTTTTACTCAATACCCAACTGGAATGTGGGTGCAGATATATTGAAACCAATTCGAATGAAATAAAATCGAAATTGTGTTATTAGTTAAAAATGGTAGTACGTAGAATAATCAATCTTTCTCGCCGGAATCGCCCTGTTCAAATACAAGTGTACCATTTTTAGACCATCTTTCTACCAAATTTGAATTCTCAGAAAAATATTGGGTCGCATTCCTAGATGCGACCGATTTTTCATGTTCCGGATTGGAGGATACTCTTAGTAACGCCCTGGTATAAGAACATTCAGAACCATTCACAATTGAAATGTTGATTGAATTAACTTTAACCGTATTTGGTGACTAGATCGTAAAAGACAGGTATTTCCCCAGCTACTCTTTCCCATCACCTTCCCCTCCCCACCACTATTAGCTTCACAAAATACCCCAATAGCGAATGCCATGGTCTCATTGGCTCCAGGCGAATGGGAAAACTTGAGACTCTTGTGCGGAATTCATAAAAAAATTTCAATTTTTTTTATTTAAAAGTTCATCAAACAAGGTTCATTTAACCAATACGTAGAATATTTCACATCATGCATGCACCAACAACTAAAATTAGTATGTTTAATTATTCCCAATAAATTAGAAAATATCACTCCGGCAAAATCTGAAATTAGGAAGAGAAGAAGCTTACGCCTTTTTATTATTCTTCTTCTTTGAAAGAATCCGTAGGCTTTTTTTATTTATTTATAAGGTTAACGTTACACACTTAGAATATAATAGATTAAATAAACAAAATGCAAACATAAGCCTCTTTTTATAGTTTGTTATATTGTGCTCCTCCAACATTATAACTTATTTTTATGATTTTTTTTATTTGTCTTTCTAGATTCTTATATATTTAGATTTTAATAATATATATGTGCAAATACATGATGTTGTTCCTAAAAGTAAACAATGTCCCGCAAGAAGCATTTCCGTATTTTTTTTAACAACATGCCCCGTCTTCCCCTAATAAAATAATTTTGTAACAACTTGCCTGTCTCTCCCTAATCAAATAATCTTAACCTAACCATACCACGATTAATTCTTGTTTTTCTCTTATGTTACAAAATTATGAAGACTCATTTAATTTCGCAAAATATCTAGTAATTCCGTGTACACATTATGTTAGAAATTTGCACTGGCATCATATTGCTTCTGCAAAGATATATTGTTTTCCCATAAACTATCTTGGTGTTGCCATTTAAAGCCATTTAAATCACGTAGCGCCATCCATTTTTGTAAGCATTTAAATGCGAGGCTCCTAGACATTTATTTGAACGCATGAGAACAATATAATCACCTTATGCCTTGTATGCTAATATTTAAATTAAAAAATATTATATTATTGGTAATCAATAAATTGAGCAATTTGAAATTATTCGCCAGGAGCCGGCAGAAATAATCCCGCGGCGGTAACACTGGGAGTATGTGGTTGCGAGGGAAGGGGGGGGGGGTAGGTTTAACAAATCTAGTGCATCGACTTAGTGACAGAAGTTCTCTCCGGTTGTACGGATCATCGTGACAAATCATCGTGGTAAGTGTCTACTTCCCAAATTAATATTATATGATCATAATTATTTCTTAACGACTTATTTTTATTTACACGTTTATTAAATTTATTAATTCATTATTGCATTTTGATCTAATTAAGATTTATTTGATTTTAATAACTCTTTATTTTGTTATTTATAATTATCGTCAGCATCTCTACATAGTGAAACACAAATCGTACACTGTGCAGTCTGTGAACATTTTTAAGTGGGTTATTAACATGTTAATGTATTTAATATCATGTTTAACATGTAATTAACATCGCAATGTAAATAATAAAACTTTTTCATTTTACTCTGTAAATGTTTCAAAACGATAAACAAACGAATAATGACTTATTTTTTCAAACTTTATTCGCAGTCAATCCAAGCGAGCGGAGCATCTTATTCATTGACATGAACGAGAGCGTCTCTTGGCAAACATCATGGGCGGAAATGCAACCATCGCCAGAAGAGCAAACCGTCGAATCCGAGATTAAGAGGATGAAGAGAGACCACGGGAGAACTACGACGTTATCTGAAGGAACAGGGCTGTGGAACTTCGCGAAGCACAACTTGCCCGGCCTCGCCCGCTTGTACGACCTGCTAGAGACGTCCAGGCCGCAGTCACCGCCGGAACACACGCCCTTGCTCGACGAGCCCGAACCGAAAGGGAAGAAGATAGATAACCGGTTGATGACCCACGGAGGTGAAATAAGGAAACTCGCGGTGCTCTGCGTGCCCAGCCTGGCCCATTTGCCCGGCTTCCGGAATGACCCACTCAAGTCGCAGCTGCTGCCAAAACATCCGCTCGTGCACGACGAGTCCCCGCCGAGGGGGGTGAAGAGAGACCACGCGATGATGACCCAAGGAGATGGGATGTGGAAATCCGCAATGCACGTCGTGCCTAGTCTGGCTCATCTGCCCAGCTTCCGAAAGGACCCGCTTCCAGAACATCCGCTCTTACTCGACGAGCCCGTGCCAAGGGCGATGAAGAGGGACCACGCCATGATGACCCAAGGAGTAGGAATGTGGAACTTTGCGGTGCACAATGTGCCCGCCCTGGCCCGCCTGTCGGGCTTGGAGAGGGAGCCGCCGAAGCCGCAGCCGCCGCGCCCATCCAATCCGACCCCACCGGAGGTCATCAGGACTGCGCCGCTGCCCATCCGCCCCATCCCCCGCCGACCTGGGGACATGGGATAACTCAGTTCCTTTATCTCCGGTGCCAAAACAATTGATAATTTATGACGACGTACAAATTATTTTTTAAATTCATATTTTATTGCCAAATTTTTAAGTGTATCTTTATTGACTGGAAAAAATAAAAATTTAAGAAAAAAATCTCTTCAATATTTTCCTGCATTCTTAGGTGTTTTTATTTTATTGTTTGTATTGCTAGTTGTTTTATTTTATTTCCACGTACAATATTTTTTAGTTCAAACAAACATCTTGGATATAATTTGTGAACGCAAGTGACTTTTTGACAAATATAAATTATTACGTAAAACAGTTTTAAATTTTAACAATTATTACGATTTAAATAAATACTTATTAATTAATTAGAAATATTAGCGTATTAAACTTATTTCAATCAATAGGATGATGGGTTCAAATCCTTTCACAAAATTATCATCAATGTCTATACAAATCATCGGTATCTTTACAAACATTAAGTTTTATTTTCACCTTGAATTGAATTTTCTCAAATTGGTTGTTGTGATTTGGGTTCAATTCCCAGTGTGACAAAGTAATACAGAGGCCACTAGTGGTGTTCTCTCGCATCAGAGGTTTGCTATCATCCGGATATTCTTATAAACTTATTTCAAATAATAGGATGATGGGTTCGAATCCTTCACAAAATTATTAACAATACGAGTAATACAAGTAATCGGTATCTATACAAACATTAAGTTTTATTCTCACTTTGAGTTGAATTTTTTCAAAGTGGTTATTGTGATTTGGGCTCAATTCCTACGTGACAAAATGATATTTCTTTATTTAATTTCCAAGGTATAAAAATACCATAAACAATTATTACATGTCATGAGAAAAAATTTAAAATCATAAGAAAATATTAGAAATGAAAAATAAAAAACATAATGAAAATTAATTTTAGTATTTCATTGTATAGATGATATAAGTAAGATTGCAAGTACATAAAAATTCTTTAGTACAAATAAAAATTCTAAATAATAATAAATAAAAAAAAATTTATTGAAAAAGAAAATTACAATAATTATCTAAACGAAAATATGAAAGAGAACAAGACACAGAAAAAAATAAAAAGGCAATGGTCGCAACTGGGATTCGAGCCCAAACCTATCGTCTAACCGGGACGTGTTGCAACCATTGTCTTTTTCTATTTTTCTGTGTCTTGTTTTCTTTCTCTTTTCGTTTAGATTATTATTGTTATCTTCTTCTTCAATGATTTATTACATTGATGGGAATTACATTCCAAGGTTATAAAAAGAAAGTTTTTCTTATAAAAAATTGAAAAATTCTTTAGCACAAATAATATTCATTTGATAGCGTAGCCCTTTTGTACCTACCTTCCGTGCAGTTAAATAAATTCGCCATACCTGCGTATCTATTACTAGCTTCATGCAACCTAGAAAAAAGCGAGTGCTATATTTAGGTTACTAGTGGTGCTTCTCCTATCAGAGGTTTGCTATCATCGGGGTAATCTTCAAGCTTCAAATGTCCGAAACCTCACTCGTAGCAGTCGCGTAGGTTTCGAAATCAAGAAGAGCCGTGTCTTCCATCAATATTTCCAACAAATACATCGAGGAAAATTTAATTTATCGCTCCTCATGATGAGGCGTACTTACTAGTAGGCACTTACTCATACTTATTATTTCTATGTTTATTTATTTCTTAAAAACACAAATAGAATAAATGAATATGCTTGATTACAAAAATAGTTGATAATTAATATAAACGTCTGAAATGATGAGGTGTCTAATTTTATAATTCTTTCCAAATTCCAAAAAATGCAAAACTGTCGAATGTGAAATGCAACTTTGCGCAATTGATTCCAACAACGCTTTTCATAGAATGCTCGCAGACACTTTTGGTTTTTTTCGACATCATTATCAATTTGCTGATTATAATAAAGCGCTGACTTACCAATTTATTTGCCACACGCGTAGTTGTTTGCACTTTGATACCAAAGAACAAAGAACATTCTTTTAAGGTTACCAAAAGCAGGTTACAAATTCTTATCAATCGTCCTAAAGAATGCTTATCGAAGAAGTCTGTAATACAACCTTTCCATCGCAATAAAATAAGCTTGTTATTATTAATAATCTTGAATCACACATTGCAGTAGGTGCATATTTATTGCATAGCGGTTTCATTTATCAAAATTTGATAATGAATATCATATAAACAAATAGAAACCCGTGCGATGGTTGCCAGTAAAAAGTCGTACGCAAGGTAAGATAACCGAACATCATAGAAATGATAATTCATGACAGCTAATTTAGTAATTTTAATAAGGAACTCCAGTCCATTTTTTAATGCCAAATGAGTTATTTTCTGAGCCAAATGGTTTATTTTTAATTATCATCTTCCTAATTTCTCTTAGCACTAGTACTGACTGACCCTCTGAGCCAAATGGTTTATTTTTAATTATCATCTTCCTAATTTCTCTTAGCACTAGTACTGACTGACCCTCTGAGCCAAATGGTTTATTTTTAATTATCATCTTCCTAATTTCTCTTAGCACTAGTACTGACTGACCCTCTGAGCCAAATGGTTTATTTTTAATTATCATCTTCCTAATTTCTCTTAGCACTAGTACTGACTGACCCTCTGAGCCAAATGGTTTATTTTTAATTATCATCTTCCTAATTTCTCTTAGCACTAGTACTGACTGACCCTCTGAGCCAAATGGCTTATTTTTAATTATCATCTTCCTAATTTCTCTTACCACTAGTACTGACTGACCCTCTGAGCCAAATGGTTTAAGTAAATTAAATATTTATTTTTTAAGCAAAATTTAAAATAATAACCTATTAATGGTAGGGTGACCGGACAATGAAATCAACTCAGAATCTCCTTTGAAAAGTCATTAAAAGTGATAATAAAAATCGAGTGCAGTTCACACGCGGTTGAAGTGAAACCTTCGCCCACACATTCTCAACCAATAGGAGCTTTGAAAAATTAAATCATAATCAAAGCGGCCAATGAGCGCAGTTTGACGCTTCGTAGGTACTGTAATGCGTCATTTCCGTTTCATATCTCAACCAATAGGAGCCTTGAAAAGTGAGGTCATAATGAAAGCGGCCAATGAGCACAGTTTGACACTTCGAGGTACTCTCATGCATCATTTCCGTTTCATTCGAATTTCAAATCACAACGGGGCTAAAGAAGTTTCACTTCAAAAATTGATTGAATTGGTTAGGTTAGGTTAGGTTTACGAGCTATTTTAAAATTATTTTTTTATTAGTTTTTAATGATTTTTCAAAGAAGGGTTGAGTTGACTATGAGCTGGCTTGGAACCTAATGGTAGTTACTCTCAGTATCGCCAAGATAAATGATCACCATTGAAATTCTAAATTTTGCTACAAATGGTTTTATGGCTCTTCCCCAAATCCTTCTCTTCCCCACTCCGTTCATCCTCACAACATCCCCACCTGTGGATACTACAATCCCACTGGCTCTGGAAAATTTGGACTCTTGTGCGGTATTCACCCAAAAAATTAAACTTTTGCAAATCAGATTTTGGTGTCACATTAAATACAGTGTATATCAATCTGGTTCATTTATAAATAAAAAATAGTCCCAGCAATTGAACGTAAAAACTGTTGTTAATTTTTAATGAGGTGTGAATAATTATGAGCAAATAAGTTAAATTAAAATAAACTTGTACACTTACTGTGGCTTGTGATTAATTTTCTTATCGGGCGGAGCCAATCCATTTTGGCACGGTGTTATTTTATTAGAGTTTTAATTTTCTTTCGCGGTACGCTGTTTTAACCAAAAGTAACCTTTAAATATAATTTTATCAATTCCTTCCCACTTATGTGGAGACAAGTCTAAAAAATACATAGGCTACTGAATAGGATACGGAACGAGAAAGAAAAAAAAATAAAGCGCAAAAAATGTTGGACCGTTCAAATCTAAAATGAATTCCAGGAGAAATTTCTGATATTAATACAAATCTTAATTTAATTTCAAACTAGCTGGCTCCTGCGTCCCCTTTCCCTCCCGCGTTCCCCTTTCACCTTCCCCGCTTTCCTTCTCCCTTCTCCCGCTCCCCCGTCCCGCCAACCCCCTTTCCGTGTTCGATAAATTCAGTCCCAGTACATTCAGTTTTCAAATTGCATGCCACTTATTACAATTTTTTTATTCAAATTTTAATTTTTCATATTTAAACAATATTCATTTTTGTATATTATTTAATGACAATCAAATATAATAAGAACATTCAAACAAATTTGGTACCTAACATAGGTACCTATTTAAAATATCTATAATTCTTGATTCGATTCAATTTAGTATGTAAGTATTTTCAATTAATTCATTATTTTAGAGAGTTTTGAAAATTGTATACTGATTTGACAATCATTGTTTAGCAAAATGTCATTCTCAATTTTTTAACGGTTTCGCAAGAATTTTTGTGATGATTGAAAAACTTTTCAGATGTGGTGTGGTTGAAATAATTCAAAAACCTTTGCGGTGGTTTTAAGAAGATATGTTGAGAGTTTCAAACATTTCATATGCTTAATATAGCAATACACAATTAATCCCCTAACACATTTAATCCCCAAACACATTTTGATTTTTATATATATATATATATATATATATATATATATATATAAGAGGATAACAAAAAAAATGAGAACCATGGCGCGATCTGCTTAAAACCTAATATAAATAGATAAATGGGAATATAATATGGGAGTAATACAAAACTGCAACTATTTTAATTTCGGGCAATGAAGGGTTATTCTTAACTTTGGTTTATTAATCATATAAATACCCGCTTAGCCGCCTAAATAATCCTTAATTGCATTTAACAAGCGCTTCGTCAAAATGTGTTCACAATGGTTATAAAAATAAATTTATGGATTGGTTTGTATTTTCTTTCAATTGGTGAGCATAAATAAAAAAAAGAAGTTTTTCAAGTCATCTTTAAACTGCTCGTTCAAAGTGCTAAATCTTTTACATATTTACACCTTTCACTAAAACACCTTTTGGCCAAAGAAATTTTAGATACTTTCAAACAAAGCTAAAAAATGTGATTCCACTGACCATTGGACAGAACACAAATTACTTGAAATATAAATCAGATACCAAGTCTTGAATCATCAACCGACACAGATCAAACATCAACGATCCTATTAAAACATATTTATAATTTTTGTTGTAAAATGCTTATGAAAAACGGCTGCGCGGCCTTTATCATACAAATTTAAATTTAGATGAACCAAAACAAAAATATTTTTTTATTTATACATAGTAAATATCTTGTAAGCATGTGTGCGATTTTATTTATTTATATTTCAAATTGTAAAATAAAGCCCATTGACGAATTCAATTTTGCACGATTTAAGAGTCAACTTTGGCATTTTGTGAGTTAATGTATTTACTAGATATTTGTGTTCCAACTTAAATCGGTCGTTTGTAACTTATATTTGTGCTCATCAAAATATCACAATATCAAGAAGGAAATATATAATTGGTGAATTTATCAAAGGTTAATAAATGTATTTTTCTACACAGGTGCTTATAGTGAGAATCTTCGAACAAACAGTTTTAATTTTATATTACCAACGTCCTTACGAATTTCAGAAAAATTATTCTAAAAACAAAAAGGGAATTGGTGTGTAATAAAACTAATGAAAAATAAAAACAGGTCGTCAAAAGATTTTCTTCAAAAGCGCCTATCTTTATGTATATAAAAATCTCGCGTCACAATGTTTGTTCGAGATAAACTCCGAAACTACTTAACCGATATTGATGAAATGCTTTCTGTGTATAATTTGATCCAACTTAAAAGATAGGATACTTTTCATCGCGATTATTGACCACAATATTTATTTTTGCAAATAAAATATTTGTTATAAGACAATGCTTTGTAATTATTTGTAAGTTCCATAAGTCTCAAACAGTTGGGGATATAAGTTAATTTATCGATTTTAATACAAGACTTGGTTATCTAGGTTTGGTAACCATCTAATAGATGGCGTTGTGTTTCGATTACACATCACAGCAACTCGTGGCCGGTTCATCTAGTATAGAAATGTATTAATTTTTTTTTTCTAAAATGAACATCATTATTAGATTAAAAAAAATAAAAATATATGTATTTAAAATCTGCAAAGGAAATAGCATATCATTGAGATGATTTGTCTTGTTTTCGGTATTCACTAACTTGGTATCCTATTTCTTTCAGGCTCATTAAGTTCAGCGCTACTATGCAGAAGGGATTGTGGGGAGTCCTGCCGACTCTGCACCTGGAAGCCGATCTCCGTGCTGAAGTGCTGCCCGGACATGGACATTAGAGGTGGCTGGGAAGTGGACGACGACGAGTACGGCTACGAACAACCCCACGGATTCTTTCTCCCACCCCCAATCCCGCCGCCACATTGCTTCTCTTGCGGGAAGAGCTGCTCCCGCTTCTGCAAGGACCGCCTAAGATACAAATTATGTTGCCGAGGAGAAATTAGGCCATGATATAGAATATTAGCAGAAACAATACCAATAAATGAAACACTTACGGAACTAATATATCATTCAATATAGTGCTTACATACATCATGGTAAATGGTTGATGCCTGCATTTGGAAATAAAAGACTTGTTTATTTTTGTCGTTACTATATTTTAACCATTAGGTACGCTATTATGAATAAGCTTTGGAATGTAACTTAAGGTGGCACTAAACCATAAAATTGTGGATTGGCTCAGAGCTCACATTTTAATTAATTTCAATGAATTTGTTACTTAATATAAAATAATAATTACATTTTTTTTCTTAACCGATACCCACGGATGTAAGTTATTTATACGTAAGATTAATAAAACATTACCTTACCTTTAAAATATTTCACGTATTTTATAACCCGTTTGTCAACTATAAATTAAGCGGTAAACAAAAGATTTTAGTTTTTTGGACGATGATCTAATAACTTTAGGAGGGATTCGCTTCAGATTCGGAAACATCAGAAATTTTAGTAATATGTTAGTTAGAATTAATTAAAATAAACCCCGCGGAAAGATCAAATTTCCATTCCTATAGGGAAAATTATGGGTAGTTGGTCCGTCCAATACACCGGAGTCGAGCTTTGCATATTTGTGAACACACTTTCCTCGAGATCCTGCTAAGATTCTGACTGTAAGGGTATTGTGTCACTAAAAGATATTATTCCAGTTAGCAGTCTGCTACTAAATTTTAACAGTTTGTCCTTAAACGGCACAGTTGGGAGGTTATTCTATGTTTGTCTTCTGCAATCTATCTTCCAGTTTCATCTTTTCCTCGTAAATTCTTAAAAATCGCTAAACAATTTATACCTTTTTCGAAAGAGAAAATTTAATCAAGTGTAAGAATACTTTTTTTAATATATTTTTAGCCAAATTTCGAAAAAGAATTAAAAGCGATTTATTTAATTATTGTCCTGCTTTGCGCTGCTCATTTCTTTTGCCAACCATCTTAATGTTTTCTTTCTCCCCAACCTAAAAATGATTTTGGAAGAGAAAAGTGATACTTAATAGAAAGAACAACTTTCTTTTAAAAGTTTACATATTTTTTTGTAAGAATGAAGAATATAATGGTTAGATACTTTTGTTTGTGAGAATGCTTAATTGAATGGGCAGATACTTTTGTTTGTGAGAATGCTTAATTTAATGGGTAGATACTTTTGTTTGTGAGAATGCTTAATTTAATGGGTAGATACTTTTATTGGCGAGAAGAACAGAATTAAGAATTGAATGGGTAGATACTTTTATTGGCGAGAAGAACAGAATTAAAAATTGAATGGGTTGATACTTTTATTGGCGAGAAGAACAGAATTAAGAATTGAATGGGTTGATACATAAAACATTGTAGTTTGTTCAAAAAAGATATTGGCTCTTGGGCTTCTGGTGGTTCCACCTCAGGGATCTCATTGATAATAAACGAATCGTCGTGAAAAGAGAATGAATAATGAAAATATCGTTATTTAAGTAATCAAATGAAATGTAGTAATAAATTGATCGCAACATTTTATCAAAATCTTGTCAATTAGTGATATCACAAAAGTCGTGCCTTCTCCGAGAAGAATGTACGAGTGCGTTTATTATGCAATGAAGACTTAATAACATTTGTATGAAATTTAATGCGTAGCTATTCTTTTTTTTAACTATTTAAGTTATTACACAATAGTTTTGTCACAAAAGTTATTATAATAAGAGGAATTTAATCAATTTTGAAAATAAATTATAAGAATAGTCAGTAAAAATACTATCCATAAGTCATTATTCATTTTAAGATGAAGTTATACGTGAAATCCTACTTAGATTAATCTTTACGACGAATCGGTTTACATTATGAACATCAAAAAATATGCTACAAATAAATTGAAATTTTTACTAGCTTTTCTATGTATTTGAATTACAATAAAATTATTAATTACATAACAAAAAATATTAGTGTAAACCACTAACAAAAATGATTGCATGACTTAACTTTGAAGTTATATGATAAACAATTTTTAAAAAATACCCCTTTATAGCTAAGACTTTTTTGAGATTTTGTATGTTCTAACTTTTTTTCATTCTTATAAAATTATGCACAAAATAAATAAAAACACTTTTTCGCTTACTTGCCTCGTGCAAATAAGACGCTCGATTTCAAATTTTGAAGGCATTAAAATCGAAATATTTCTAGCTTTTATATTCCTCTTAATAATAGTTGTGTCCTTTGAAGTTACACCCAGTGGCGGCTGGTTGAGTTTGGTAGAGAAGTAAATTTAAAAAAAATACTTATTATTAATTTTATTTTGAAAATACGATTTTTTTAAAGAAAATATCCAAGAAATTTCAGTTTGGCAGTGCGCTGCACCGATATTCTGAAAAACTTCTTAAAAAAACCTTTTTGGCTACAACAACATCATTAATGCCATTTTTTTTATATTAACAAAAGGCATTTAAGCAAAACTACATGAAAAAACAACAGTTGAGAAGGTATGAGAACGTAAGACGGAAACCACCAGATCACACAGCGAAGCAGGCAAAGTCTATGGAACTTCATCGACAGTCACCCAGAAGAAGACCAAGGAACTCCTGGATGACTCAATGCTCTAAAATATTGCAGAGAAACGATCTGGATGAAAACGATACCCAGAATGGATGACAATTTAGCCTGAGAACGAGAAAAGCTGACTCCAACAGCCTACCTTGGCAATGAGTTACAAGGAACGAGTTGACTACAGAGCAAGGAAGAAGAAGAAAAAGAAAGGAATAAAGAAAAAATGTGTGTTGTTTACATTCCTTTCCGAGTTTTACATTGTTTACTATTATAACAACAATATTAGTGGATTGTGGAAGACTTCAAGGAACCGTAATGAAAACAACATTTTTTTTTTTGGATTTCGTAGGATTCGATCCTTGGCCCGCTAAATGTCTGGCCACTAAGGTTCGTCAAATGCTTCATACCGCAAGACCAAAGGAGGCTTGCATGGAACCGTGGATTTATCGTATTATACTGTAAGTGAGTACCCGTGAAATAAATAAATATTTTATTGCAATATTGCAAGGCTCTTGCAGGCTAAATCTTGTAGATGCATGGTTTGAAAACGGCATTTTTAGTTCGACCGCAAGCCTTACCGCCAATAAAATGATGATTTTTCCACAAATGTTACTTTTTGCAGAATTTCAACTGATTCCTATAAAGACTACAGTTTTTAGTAAGAATCCAGAAAATTGAAGTAGACAAGAGTGTGGAGGCTACGAAGCACCGCACAAAAAGGAGACCGATTAGTCTATCACATTATATCTAAATCTTATAGATATATAAGTGTTTGTCTCTTTTTAATTTCAAATCACAACGGTGCTAAAGAAGTTTAAACTTCAAAATATTTTAAACAGTGTCAAAATCAAGATAGGAAATATTGGCATAAGTTGGCATTGAAAACGCCATTACTCTTAAGTGTGAAAAATCTGTATATAGCAGTTGAGTGGAGTTAGCGATATCATTCCATCTTGCATCAATTCGGAGGTAACGGCTAAATAACAGTTACAAACTGAGCGGAAATAATGACGCATTATGAATTGGTTGTTTGAATAAGAAAATGGTTATAAAAATTACAGATAGAGCAGGATTTGTACATGAGTAACAATTTGGGAGGCGGGTGTGCGAACTGTTATTATCAGCTACACTTCGGTCATAGGTTCACTACGTTTGGTTCACTACGTTTGGTGACTTAGCAAGGGTGCTCGGATACATGGGGTGACCTTTGAGCGGGTCTTAGCGGCGAATGCGTCTGCCTACCAGCTGCATGGAAGGCTGAAACGGGAGAGAATGGTTGAGGAAGGCCTTTTGACTACTCCAAAAAACTTTCTCTTGGAAAATCGCCTTGCAACGCAGTGGGAGGGATGGATTACTGCGTTGGTCACTCCTGGACACACTTTCCTACCCATCCCTAATATGCTTTTTTTCCCCAGAACTTCCTCTCCTTCCTTTCCTAAAAAAAAGACCCTCCACACAGCATCCCCAAAGATGAAATAGGCCTTGAGGGGAATTATTTTCCTCAGGGCCTCCTGTGTGGAACTAATGCAAGAAAAAAGTTTTTTTTTCTCAAGCCTTGAAGGCTGTGTCATTATTGGTAAGTTGAACAAAGGAGTATTTAAACAAAAAAGGAACACCGCAGAATCCCAATTATTCCAACCGCCTGGAGCCAGTGAGATTAAGGTATCTCTAATTGGGGTGTGCCGGTGAAAGTAGTGGGAAATGGAAGGAGATGTGGAGGAGGAAAGTAGGAAAGGAGGCTGGAGGTATCAAATGGTCTCTCTCATCCGGCCTCTTCCGCTCTAGCCCGCCACGCAGCTGGATACATGACATTGTCGAACCTCACCCCGAGAATCTGGGTACCCCTGCTATGAGGAAAAAAAAATCCAGAGCCACCAGTATCTAGGTATTCGTCTAAACATGGTTAATGCCATTTAAATCAATGCCACCGAATCAATTCAGGGATGCAATACGTGGGATTTTCTTCAAGAGAATTCTAAAAAGCAAATTAATACAAATAAACATAATATTACATTTTCCCGAAATTCGAACCCGCGGTTTGTTCGATCAGCAGCCAATGATTTTAACTGCTTCGTTCGTAGCCAAGCATAAATTTTTTGCAAGTTCAGTAACAGAATTTTTTACATGAAGATTAGCTCTATGCAAATGTGACCAATTTCTTTAAAAATAAGACATCGTTGAATTCTTTAAATTCCGTAGTAGAAGATCACATTTCAATAAAAAAATTAATTTGCCAGAATTAAAGGATGAGAGAGCAGTCTGCTTTAAATGCTTATACTCCGTCGCACTTTGACTCCACACGTGTTGAATTTGCTGCTCCAGCATTATTAGAATTTTGCTAGCATTGAAATGAATAATTTAGTTTCTGTATTATTTCCCCGTAATTTCAACATTCGTTGATACGGAGAAAATCTAAAAAATATCACAATTTCCAAATATAAATGCCCAATCAATTACCTACGTTGTTATACGATTTATCTTACATGATTTGAATTAATACCGTCTAATATTGTTTAAACTTGGGACATCTACTTTAAAAAAAAACAAAGTCGAACATTCCCGGGTTACAAAAAAAATTGTATTGTTTTAAATTCTCCTACTACCACCACAGTAAACGCAAAATGTTGCTTATTTCATGATGAGGGACTTGGCCAGCCGAGGAAAAGCATGAGAAGCCAGGATGCCAGAATTCGACCATAATTGTGATGTTTTTTTTAATGTATTTTTTATGCATAATTTATAAACAGATGACAGCACTGCAGTCACTTGTAAAATGGCCGACATCGAGTTCGTATTAGACAGCGTCCTGTGATTGAATTCTTGAATGTAGAAGGTGGAAAACCTATTCGCATTCGTGAAAGACTAAAAAATGTGTACGGTGATGTAACTGTATGCAAATTGTGACCGGAGATGAAACATGAGCTCATTTTTTTAACCTTTTGAAGAGGCAGTCAATAGAATGGCTTCACACAAACTCATCGAGGATGAAAAAAAAATCAAAACTGTGCAATCAGCAGGGAAAGTCATGTCGACAGTGTTCTGGGATGCAGAGGGTTTGATTATGATTGATTTTTGGAGCAAAGGTACACAATAAATCTGTTCAATATGTCACAACCCTTGTTCTTCTTATGCATGACAGCTGCAAAGTCCTCCATCATGACACAAGCAATATTTTCCGCTTTCTGCGGGGATTTAGGAGATTTTCAAATGTTGTCGGATTATTCGTAACCCAGGAATGTTTGTCTTTCTTCAAAAATTAAAAAAAAAAAAAAATTAAATTGATTATCAGTACACTCTGTGTCCTGTTGAAGTTAGATTTCAAAAAACTTAGATAATTCGAATTAAATAGTGGTGTGAACAAGGTTTGTTACATTCAATTAATTTAAATAATATTCAATCATTGAAGACAATATTCGCTACTCTCAAACCAAAACTTGAAACAGAAAAATTATAAAAAAGATTCTGTTGCATCTAAGAATTGAATACAGGGAAAATTATAATTTGAGGATTTCATCATTAGGCAGATTTCATCATTATTCTGAAAATAAATAAATAATATTGATTCATGTCATCTGAGCGACTGGTGTCCATTTTAAATTATGTGAAAATTCTAATCGATTCATTTGATAGTCCAAAACTATTGGCTTTGATAAGCTTTTGGATTCCTTAATGTAATATGAGAAGCTGTGATTTATTTCAGTGCAGAAGTTCTGGACTAATTACCATAAAACGTACTCCTCATTGTTCTATTGAATATTATTTGAAGGGAAATAATTACGCCTCACTAGACATCTTTAATTTTTCAAAAAAAAATACAAAAGATTTATATTGAAGAGTTCAGATATGAATAAAAAGTTATTATTGTTACTCTTCTTATATAAAAGCGCTTAAATAATAAATTAATAAAAAATATTAATTATTTTACGCCGTTAATAAATTTATTAAAAAAATAAATTAAATGGTAGCCCACGATTGTTCCAGTAATTGCAGCGGCGGCCACATTTGGCAACTCTGTCGCCGGGAGGATTCGGAAGTAACACATAAAAAGGTTGCACTATCAAACGC
Organism: Glyphotaelius pellucidus; assembly: GCA_936435175.1. Taxonomy (NCBI): domain Eukaryota; kingdom Metazoa; phylum Arthropoda; class Insecta; order Trichoptera; family Limnephilidae; genus Glyphotaelius; species Glyphotaelius pellucidus. The sequence continues at coordinate 25,067,919 of OW386542.1, read as the reverse complement.
ACCGCACATTTGTCGTAGCGGGTCGGTTGAATCAACAGGCTTCATTGCACTACTCGGATATGGTACGTTTAAAATAAATAAATCATCTTATTATTAATTTAAAAAAATAGTAACGTTAATATTTAGTGAGTGTTTTGAGTACTTGTGTAAATAATAATGAGTGTGCTTTCGCCAACACAGGGAACCAATTAAATTAGATAGTTTTGTGTCATGTGAAAGAGATAGTTAAAATCAAATAAAATAATTTTATCGAGGCTCATACTTACTAATCATCACGTCAATTCCCCCCAAGGGCAAGCAGAGAGGATAGACTGCCACACAATTCTTGTCATGATTCACTTGACAGTGGCATGTCTTTCTCAACTTATTCCACCATTAACTGACCAATTATAACAATAAATTATTTTAAGTGTACTTTTTCAAAACTTTTTAAAATTTATTTTCAGGGTTATTATTCGCGCAACATGCTCATGAGCGCCAGGATCCGCGAGGAGACTTCCTGGATAAAACATCACACAAGCAGTCGTTCCGATCTGGTATTCCTGTTGGGAGAGATGGCCCAGCAGTTCCGAGGAAAGCGCCTCGGCGGGCGAAATTCCCCAGTCCTGAAGCAGTCCCAGTACCCCGTGGGACACCCCCACACCGGGCCCCGCACTCCTCCGCCACCGCCTCCACCGCCGGAACGCCCCCCGAGGCCGCCAACTCCGGGACCTTACCTATAACCTACCACCAACCCCTCTTCCTGTTTCAGAACAACTATCAGCTATCAAAATGCCACCCGAATCTCAGTCATAACTTTTCCGATCTATTCTTTGAACAAACTCGTTAATTATTGTATCATTTTATTGTAGTTTTCTTGAAACAGGAAAAACTTGATTTAACTTTAAAGAAGTTGAATAAAATGGAAGCTTTTACCGAATTATTAACCAATAGATTTTAGTTTCAATGCAGTTTAGTTGCTAATTACGTTAAAAGAATTTGATGTCTTGATCAAAGTAAATTCATTAACTTATGACAAGTTATAAAATCATTTTTTGTTTACAAGCAGTTTGAATAATAATTTATAAACCAAAGTTTCGTCAATTTTAAGAAAAACCTGTGAAAATTCATTCATTAACATTCTTTAACACTCTGTGTATAACGTGTGCCACTGTATTATAAAATATGAATAACCTTTGTACCCATATTCTCATGCATTGAATTGTATACAATCTAAGTCGTAGAAGATATCATGTTATTTATTTTTAATATATGTGCTGCGCTATGCAAAATATATTGATTAATAAAATTAACACCATTGACAATTTATTTTTTTTCTTAACCTGAAATACATTATTATGCATACTGGATAACTTTTCAATTAATTAAATACCTTATTGTGATTTATTTTCAGAGTATTAAGAGTTATTATAGCGATACCTCCTTCTTAAGAGGTTACATGGGTCTGGAAAATTTGAAAAAAAAAAAAAATTCCCTTAAAAAAATGTTTAGAATATTCTCCTAAAGTCAAGTCAATCGGAGTAAAAGTCAAAAAGAGCCTTTGCGAATCACCCGCCCCGTTGAGAAAGACCTTGAAACTTGAAACTTCAATCGCGTTTATCTCAAAACACCATTTTTGAAGTCGGTAGGCAGGATTTCTCAGAAACCAATGCATCGGTCTCATTGAAATCAAGCACACTTCTTCAAATAGCATTGACCAGTCCCTGAATGAAGGATTAGTTTTCTTTCAACTACAAATAATTTTACAAGATTATACATGGTGTAAATTGTACCAAATATTGAATTATTTTGCATACAACTCTGTAAAAAATTCAAATTTATTTTTTTGAGAAATCTTTCGTTCAGGAACAGCTGATACTTATTTAATAAAAAAAAAGTTTTTTTAATTTCAGACGAAGTTATCATGAGTTATCCTGCCTACCGGAAGGACACTTTTTTTAGGGGTCTCTAAAATCCAGGCCCTATCGACTGAACTTTCAGAATTTTTTTATGACAATTTTTTTTAATATTGTTGAATTTTGTTTTTTTATGTGCTCAACATTATAATGAATAAAATAATTCATATGTTACATTTTATGGACTCATTTTGGAGCTAAATCTAGCTACAAGAAACACATTTCAAAAACTGTTTAAATATTGGATTTATATGTAGGTTTGATATGTATATTTGATTTATATGGAGGTTTCTCACTATTGACGGTTACTCTTGGTGGCTTCTGTATATGTAGGTTTGATATGTATATTTGATTTATATGGAGGTTTCTCACTATTGACGGTTACTCTTGGTGGCTTCTGTATATGTAGGTTTGATATGTATATTTGATTTATACGGAGGTTTCTCACTATTGACGGTTACTCTTGGTGGCTTCTGTATATGTAGGTTTGATATGTATATTTGATTTATACGGAGGTTTCTCACTATTGACGGTTACTCTTGGTGGCTTCTGTATATGTAGGTTTGATATGTATATTTGATTTATACGGAGGTTTCTCACTATTGACGGTTACTCTTGGTGGCTTCTGTATATGTAGGTTTGATATGTATATTTGATTTATATGGAGGTTTCTCACTATTGACGGTTACTCTTGGTGGCTTCTGTATATGTAGGTCTGATATGTATATTTGATTTATATGGAGGTTTCTCACTATTGACGGTTACTCTAGGTGGCTTCTGTATACAGAAGAATATGTATTCTGAAGAATCATAAAGGATTGTTGATTTTTGAAAACTGAACGTACTCTTACTATAAATCCCAGCATTTAAAAAAAAAACAAATTGTGTAATTTTCACGCGGTAGAGGTGAAACTTTCAGAAAAGTATAGTAGACAAGTATAGTATAGTAGAAAAGTAAGTGGGGTGGCTGCGAAGCACCGCACAAAGAGGAGACCGATAGACTATGAAGCACCTCACAAAGAGGAGACCGATAGGTTACGAAGCATCGCGAAAAGAGGAGACCGATTATACTATCTCATTCTCTCGCAGGGTAAATCCTATAGATGTACGTGTTTGTCTCTTTTTAGTGTCGCTATTTTTCGTTCATCGAGTTTCAAATCACAACGTTGCTAAAGAAGTTTTTACTTCAAAAATTGACACGCTTGACACGACATTGAAAAAGAAGCATACAATGTAATAGAACTCCTAGATATCTTATTACATTTGCGTGTTTAATAGACTGTTCGTAATTATGTTAGGATGTAATATCATGAGTTTATTTTTTGTCATCCGCTTGTGGATACAGCTGAGAGTTACAGATAGTTTTGTTAACATCATTCATAAATATTAAATAAAAGCTGGCCAAGGTGAGATCCTTGGGGAACTTTTGAAGTTATGGGGATGAAACTAAAGCAGATCCCTTGTAAAGATATGGCTTGCGTTCGATTGTCGGTGTAAACCTACTGCTTATTTTGATTTTCTCAATTAAGATGCTGTGTGGGATTTTATCAAAGGTCTTGGTGTGCACTGTGTTGTCTACGTCGACGTGATATCTATTACCCATTACAACAAGGACTGAGTCAACAAACTCACAGAGATTAGTTTCTGTCGATTTTGATGCATATTATTTCAATAATATATGTTTGTGAACATGGAAAAAATGGATCAAAAACAATTATTTCAAAAAATTTACACATTACATTTAATTTAGAGATCGTTCTGTAATTTTACATATTGTCTCCTTTTTTGAATATAGGCACAAAATATGAACTTTTCCATTCCTGCAAATTGCTAGAAGAAAATAAAGTTTTGAATATTTGACTTAGCAACTGACATAAAACACTAGCTTTAAAAATACTGGGTATATATCATCAGGTTCACTGTCTCTAGTGGAGTCTAATGATTTAAGATATTTATATAATAATTCGGTGTCCATATAAACATTATTAAAATCGAGTTCTGAGGAATTTGGATAATATACAGGAGTCGTTGACGAGGTGCACGGAGCGGAAGATAAAGATTGGAAGCGAGCGACACTAAAAAGAGGATACAACACATCTCCAGGATTTAGCCTGTGAAGTGAAGTGCTTCGTAGTCCTCCCACTCTTGTCTACTATAGGTTTCTGAATCTTTCACTTCTGCCGGGTGTGAATTGCAAACTCTGTTTTTTTATTACTGTGACAGCTATTTCAGCGTTCAATGCCATTAGCATATCATTGATTTTCTTTAAATAACAATAATGAACGAAACATTAAAAAGATGCGCCTAAAAATTGGACTCATACAATAGACATATCCGTTAAGTCATTTCGCGTATTATTACAGGCGCGCAGCATTTAAAGTGACAAAATCATTCGCATTTCATTTATAGGTAACTTGTTTACATCTGAAATATTCTTAAATATAATATTACTAGTTAGAGGCTTGCTAAGTTTTTGCTTTTTCATATGAATATACAATGCTTTTGAAGACATCAAATTCCTTATATTTATTTATATTCTTCCTTACACAAACCTTTGAAGGAGATTAAATTGAATGTCAGGACCTCCATTTTGGATTTTTAAATAAGATGAAGTACTAAGATTGAGAAATACGAATTTATTGATATTGTTGTAACTGATTTTTTTTTCGTCAGAACATGATGATTTTTCATTTAGGTTAAACATCTCCAACAAAGTGAAAGTAAACTAAACACCTCCATAAATTATTTTCAACCACATCAATTTTTCAATCTTAGCACTCCAGCTAACTTAAAAGTAACGATACCAGCCTGCAACATCCAGCATTTCGTTTGATTTCACCAGTCTGTCGTTTTGGTCATCTCTTGTAGCAGCATCCAATTTATGTGGACATCTGTGACGTATTTTTTATTGATTTAATTAATATGGTTTTTTCTGGAGCCAATTTTTTTTATGATACTTATCTCCATAACCTTTTCAATTTATGTAATATTGTTTAACATGGCTTACGCAATAACTTTCTCAGAAATATTTAAAAAAAAAATATTGTTTTGCACAATTGAGTCTGAATTCATCCGCAGCACAATATTTTTTGATAGGAAAACGCCAAAACGTGTTTTCTCGAATAAGATCAAATCATTTAGTACTCACATTTTTTTATCCAGGGCTTACATGATTTTTATTTATTTTCAATACATTTTGGCTATTTTATTATTGTGGTATTTTATTTTGTTGCGAGTCTGCAGGTACAGACTATTATGAATTTTTAAACCTAAAAAATGGGAGGACTACTTACATATATCCCAATTCCAATTTGTGAATTTTTCCAAAAACACTTTAATTCAAGAGAGAACATTTCTATTAAAAATCAAGTGACGGTTGGCCGTTGACAGTTGGCCCCCAGCATACTTATATAAAATATGTAATTGGTTTGGGGAAATTTGGATAACCAACACCTCTGCTATAGGTCACCCTAATAGGTTCGTTTGGTGCTCGGATTCATGGAGTGAGCCGGGTCTTGCGGTGGATGCGTCCGCTCACCAGCTGCGTGGCAGGCTGGATCAGAAAACACTGGTTGATGGAGACCTTTTGACCTCTCCAGCAAGACTCTCTTCGAACATCGCCTTACACCGCAGTGGGAGAGATGGATTCATACGTCTTCACTCCTAGGCATATTGACCCCCAGATTCCTTCCAACCCCTCATTTTTTTCCTTTTCTTGAACTTCCTCTCCTTTCTTTCCCTAAAAATACCCTCCACACAGCATCCCCAAAGATGAAATAGGCTCTGAAGGAATTCTTTTTTTTTTCAGGGACTCCTATGTGGAGCTACTTTAAAAAAGTGAAAAAAGTCCCAGAAGGGGTATGCAGAGAGGATGTACCGCCTAATAACAAAAGTATAAAACATTTTTTCTTTCAAATGCATCAAGCATAAAACTACTTATATGTTTATTGTATATAACAGCGTATAAGAAGAAAAAATGACTGATAATAAATTCGTTTGATATCCATTTAAAATTATAATACAAAGCATTTTTAAATTCGGTTTAAGGTTTGAAATTTGTAAATAATGCACCAAAAACATAAATTTGGGGAGCCAACCGTCGGGGGATCAACTGTCAAATTACCCCATGTAACAATTGTATTAATTCTCTTTAAGCACGAGTCAAAAGATACGCGGATGTGTTCTACAACATTTCAATAATTTATAGAATATTTTCTAATCTCTCAATATTTTTCTAAACTTATGTAGGAATTGTATCGATTAAAAATTATGGTAAAAATAATGTTGGCACTATGCAAAAATTTTGTCAGGTGCATGGTCGAGAATTTTTTTTAATAGATAGGGTTTTTTAAGATTTACAAAAGGTGTTAAATGTTACCATTTTTGATTCCATAACTGATATTCCATATCTTTTAGATTACATAAGGCGTTAAATATTATCATTTTTAGATTCTATAACTGATATTCCTTATCTTTTAGATTACATAAGGTGTTAAATGTTATCATTTTTAGATTCCATAACTGATATTCCATATCTTTTAGATTACATAAGGTGCTAAATGTTACCATTTTTAGATTCCATAACTAATATTTCAAAACTTTTAGATTACACAAAGTGTTAAATATTACCATTATTAGATTCCATAACTGGCACCGTTCCCCAAATCGTGCGCAGGAAGAAATCAAGATAAGATTTTGTTAACCTGAGAAAAATATCCAAAAAATTAAAATATCCGAACTGTTTCAAAATCTTAAAAGATGAAGACATACTACGTCCATGTTGCCTCTCTGAATCTTATTTATCTTATTCTGTAAGACTCTTGTTTGTCAAAAAAGAAAAAAACAATCCATAAATTTTATAAGCTAAGCAGTAAAATTTGATTTGGCACATTTAAAAAAAATTGCATATCAAAATATCATTTTTATATTGTAAAGTAGAAATCAGAAACTGTTTTTGAAAGAGGAAAGAAGGTGGTTTACGTAATGATTTATTTTATTTCTAAAAAAAGTACAATCTTAAGAATTATTCATAACATTAGTTAAATAATGTGAAAAGCATTCAATATAGGTACACAGATTACTAAAAATTAAGATTTTGAGATGCGATTGCGTTAAACTTGAATGGGTTATAATTTATATGTATATAAAAATCAAAATGTGATTGGGGATAAGTGAATTGTGTATTGCTATATTAAGCATGGGAAATGTTTGAATTATTTCAACCACGTAACAATACATCTGAAAAGTCTATAAAAAATTTGAGAATGACATTTTTCAAAACAATGATTGTCAAATCAGAATTATTTTCATAATAATTTGAATCGAATCAAGAATTATAGGAATTTAAATAGGTACCTATGTTAGGTACTAAGTTTGATTGATTGGTCTTATATAATATACAAAAATGAATATTTTTATCGTATAAAAAATTAAAATTTGAATTTAAAAAAATCTAATAGGTGGCATGCGAGCTGTTTGAAAACTAAATGTACTGGGACTAAATATATGGAACGAGGAAAGGGGGTTGGCGGGACGGGGGAAGGTAAGGCGACACGGGAGAAGAATGGGGACGAACATGCAGGGTGAAACTATTTATTTCTTTGAATATGGCGTAGCAACGCATGCCGAGAACCAGCTAGTATAAAATAAAACTAGAGAAAATAACGAACACGAGGATAATTGTAAAATACATGCATTGAAATAATTATTGTAAAACTAGTTTATTTTATCTTTGGGGAAAATAAACGCCTTTAATTACAAAAAAAAACTACAGAAAATACTAATTGATATAATTATCATGGCCATTAAGATTTAACTAAGTAAATCCAAACAAAAAATTAAGTCAGTCGTCAATCTTATAAAATAATAATTTTAGGAATTACTTAAAAATTTGGTTTAATTAAAAATCTTAAAAATAAATACATTTAAATCATGGCTAACAAAAAATTACAAATAATTAGGAAAACGAATTAAGAATCTTTTCCTTTAACATTTTAAAATGATAAACTTAAATCTATCAATCTTAAAAAAGTTTTTACAAAATAAAATTACACAGCAGAAAAAAAAATGTATCCATTCTAGTCCCGGCGAGAGGTTTTAAGTGAGGTCATCGCTCTAGTATCTTCTGTTTTTCGTTTTCATACAAGATATGTGTGAAGGAAAATGACGATCGTCGATGACTTACGTACGAGCTCCTGCTGGGACTAGTTTACCATAATTTACATCGTCTTCTTATTTGGTCAAAATAAAGAAGAGTTATTATGCTTTCATTTTAAAATAATCTGCTTCTGAAAGTACTGAAAACATTCTGTAGGAATATTCTGATAAATATATGTCAATATGTAAATTTAACGAGATTATTAAATTACACTTAGCAAAAATTCGTTATTATTATTTGTAAATATAAATAAATATTAACATAATTCATCACCTTATCACCTTTTTCTATCAAGAAGTCAGATGTAAAAAATTGTTTTGTGTCTTACAGCTAATTCATTAAACACAAAGTAAAACGTTGATTATGTTTTGTTTTGAGAAACTTACTAAAATTTATATCAAATTTTTCAAAAGTCTTTCATGTCTTAGAAACTCCTAAGGATGTTCTAATGTATTGTCGCTCAGATTAAGAGCCTTCGCTCATAAAGAAACCGAAAACTAGTTAGCAACTCAATTCACGAGACAACTATTCTGAACAAAATCGATATTTTTCTGATTTCACGTATCGCAATTTGCTCGAAAACTTGACAGGCTACGAACGACTTCAATCGCTACCATGGCAACCTGAAACGCGACGGCCGCGATAACCAGCACTGCTAGTCACCGCGTCGCCCTTGACAACCGGTCTTTAAAGAATTGCTTGTTCACGTGTTCCTTTCCTGTGGTTAGCGATTGAGTCGCCAACTGTTTTTTCTTTCAGTTTCTCCATTAGCGGATGGCCTAAAACACCACGTATCTCAAAAAATTCGAAATTTCTTTTAAAACTGTGCATGCACCGTGGTTTGAATCGACAATTATCTTACCAATCACCGCTCCTTTTATACAAAGTTTGGTAACAAAATACTTATCTACGATTGGCAGTAAACGTTCATACAAAAATATTATTTAGTAATAAAAATAAAATAAATAAATTTTTAATCCCCTTATTATTATTTTTGTTTCATTATTTGAAAAAAAAATTAATAGAATATTATATATTTCTCGCATAAGAACAATGCGTTTCTCATTATTTTTCAACATTTTTTATATCATTTAAACGATATGGTTTTAATGAGAAAAAAAGATATTTCTTTTGATCCGTAAATATCAGTTTACTCTTTTTTTTAAAGAAATGCTATTTTTATTTAAACTTAATGGCGTTTTTACTCCTACTGAAAACCTGTGTAAAATGAGATACGCGGTGTTATGATAATGTGAGCGACGATATGCAAAAACACTTTCAAACATTTAATATCCACATCAAACAAAAATTTACGCATATTTTTATTTTATGAAAAAAACAGATTTTTTAATTTCTTATTTGATGAAGGGATTCTAGCAAGTAAGTCAAGATATATCTTATAATCATTTCACAAATATCCGCATATTTTTTATGCGGAAAAGTGAAATACTTAATCCATTGTAATATTATAATTTCATGCTACTTTCGTACCGAGTGTACCTAAGCTATATTAAGACTAGGAATGTATTTTAAGAGATGTTCATTAATGCGTATTAAGCTAAAAACGGAATTGGCGATTAACTCCTACCAAATCAAAAGAAAAAAAAATAGGCTAGAGAATCAAAAAAGATGAATGAAATTTAAAAAAAAAAATCTATAATTTAAATAATGGTAAAAATTTGAGAAAATAGCAATTTCACAAGTTAGATATTTATATTCAATAAGGGATCGATCGGAAGAATGATTGATCTTACCTTCCAAAATGTAAAGCATTAGTTTTTCACTACTAATGAATATTGAGATTGCAGAGCAGTGAATGCAGTTCTCGTCTGTATACAACGAGAAGGTCTCCGGTGCAGGGGAAAAATCGAGAGTAATTGCTGTAATCGGGAGTAATTGCTATACATCAAAGAAAAAGCTTGTTGTGATTATTATTGGCGAATCGGCCAATACATTACCAGATTGGAACGACATGTTGATAAAGAGTTACATCTTTTATCGAATGTCCACTTCAATGAATGCGAATCTTCTTCAGGTTGATCTTGATTTGTTGACTCGGAATCGACTTCTTGGTGGGGGCCCGTCCAGACGAGGTTCCAGAAGGATCTTCTATGCCAGATGAAATGGCCTCTGCAAATCCGCTCTCGTCGCGGCTGGTAGCTGCCAAGCCCGGAGTCAGGCGAAACCATCTCGCTATTTTAGCCCGAGGTGACATCTATAAGTAGTTTTGCTAGTGTAAAAATTACAAGTATTGCTAGAGCTGTTGCGAATACCCACAAAACAAAACTAGGCAGACACTGAAGAGAAACATGCCTATTGTGTGGTCTATTCATATCAGGAACCATGTTTTTAAAATGTTTATTTTTTTAAATATATTTTAATGTTAACTTTTAGTTTTATGGCAATGAATTGTTTTAAAATTTGTTTTGTATTCGTTTGCTATTTGTTATTGTACCGGCTGCACGAAGCGATCAACAAGTACTTTTGAGGCGAATGTTAGGAAGGCGGACCCGGGAAAGAGTGCGAGCTTCGACTGAATGCAGTTGGGGTGGTGCTGTGCTTCCTCGCAGGCGACTGCGCATGGGATTGGGGGGCTGGGAGGCTGCGAGGCTGAAGACGCGTTAGTGTTGGTGCGATAATCCATACGCACTCTGCTCTGTCGCGGTATCTGTGTATTAGCCTGCACACAGCTACAGGTCTAACATTGGCGCAGTCAAGGTTTATATATGAAAACTGTCTCTACTGGTGAAAACATATACAGACACAGTGTGAAGCACCTGATTTATGAGAGTTGTTTTTAAACGCATTCCACATATTTATTTAATTATATCGATGGACTGGGACCAGTCTGAAGATGGCTCTAGCGAGCTGAAACCGGTTACGGTCATTAAACTTAAAGTGGAAAAAAGTTTTATATTTGTTTTTATTATAATATATTATAATGGAATTCCACCATGAATTATCAGTTTCAAAAATAGAAATATTAATTATATCGTTATTTACGGCGGGGGTTTCGAGGAGAACTTTTTAGCCCACTGAGCTTTTAAAGACTCCTGCGATATTGGCGGAACCTTATATCTTCCTATTATACCCCTAAGTATATAAAAAAAGCATGTGTGCAATTCATACGCAGTAGAAGCGAAACCTACAGAAAAGTAAATCGAGATAATGAGACAAATGCAGAGTATCAGAAAAAGGATAATTGTAGGGCTTATTTATTATAATAGTGTTACAAAATTTAAAAATAATTTTACATTTTATTCTATAAAGCACCGCACAATAAGGAGGCCGGCAGGCTTCAAAGCATCGCACAAAGAGGACACCGATTAATCTATTTCATTCTTTTACAGGCTAAATCCTATAGATGTACGTGTTTGTCTCTCATTAGTGTAGCTCATTTCCGTTTCATCGAGTTTCAAATCACATCGGTGCTAAAGAAGTTTTCACTCCAAAATGAAGCTAAGGTAATCTATTAACACGCAGGTGCTTTGTTTGTTGTTCATAAATACCACCAAATCACCATTATAATTATAATGCAGAAAAATTAGTAGTGAAATAAACGAAAATAGATGTTTTCTGAGTCTCTATTAGGTAAATTCAAAATTTAATTTTTATGTACTGGACTGTTGTGCTTCCCTGGATTATTTGATAATATATTTAATTTGTAAAACACAAGCACGCGTAAATAATATTTGTTTGATGTTGGAATATTGCCTTTCTCATTATATTTAACTAATAAAATGGACCATCGATGTATTTGAATCTGCAATATAACAGCGTGCACTCAGAAATCGCCGCTGATGAAAATTTTGCTAGGTTGACAGTAAAATTTCACATTTATTTTTTTTAAGAAAAGCCAAACATTCCCAGGTTACGAAAAACCCGACAATATTTGAAAATCTCCTACCACCACCACAGTAAGCCGAAAATATTGCTTGAGTCGTAATGGAGGATTTAAAAAGCCGAAGAATCGAACTTGTTTGCGACGTCAACGCGATGCCAACTCAACATGACTGAGTGTCGGTCCTACAGAAGATTTAACTAGAAAATGCTGCTATTTTTATCATTGTCATATATATTCATAAGACGGTTCCATGCCAACTCAGAATCAAGCCAACTCAACACCTCTTTGAAAAGTCATTAAAAGCTATTAAAAAAATTGTAAAAAAATAGCCCGTAACCTAACCTAACGAAATCTACTTAAATTAAAAAAAAAATTATCTATTTATTTTTGATCACTTTTAATGACTTTTCAAAGACGGTGTTGATTTAATTTCACCCTGCGTTGTCCGGCCACCTATTGCGACACACGAAGTATAATTCGTATTTTTTTGTATTCCGTTGGTAAAAAAATCATACTCAAACAAGAAAATGCTCCCGTTTTTATCATTGTGAAATTTATATTATTAGGATATGGCAACACAAAAGCGCCGCTGGCAGAAAAAAGCTTTTTTTATCAAACTAGAACGGCGGTAGTTTTTATTATTCCGAAATGTTTACTTATGTATATTTCTGTAGCTTTCATCAAACTACAAAAATATTATCAATCTGTTATTAAATTATCTAATTAATATAAAATATATTTTATATTATCTTGGGCCGCTGATTTCAAGCCGTATTTAAAATCAAACCGCAAAAGTAGAAAATTTTATCATAATGATATTAAAAAAACAGTGTGCAATTCACACGCGGTAGAAGTGAAACCTTCAGAAAACAAAACTTACAGATAATGAGATGAATGCAGAGTATCAGGAGCAGAATAATTGCAGATTTTATTTATTATTATGTTGTTCTCAAGTTTAAAGATTATTTTACATTTTACTCTACGAAACACCACACAAAGTAGAGGTACCGCACAAAGAGGACACTGATGAGTCTGTCTCATTCTCTCGCAGGCTTAATCCTAAGATGTTCAAAAAACCGAAATATAAAAAAAAACATTTTTATTATTATTTTTTATTTTAACTTTTTTGTGAGTAAAAACACAAATTGTAATATTTAATTAAATGAAGACACTAAGAGCAAAACTCAATCGAAAATCTGGAAACAGAAAAACCAGTAAAAGACCTCTGGGAGTCGAACCCAGAACCTCTCTCTTTCCGGGCGAGCGCGCTGACCACTGCGCCAAGGTGTCGATGTAAAATTCCGTCACTTTCAACTGTAACATACTTCGACTAAGAACCACCCATATTATCTTCATTTTCTTATTGCATATTTTATTGGCTGCCATCTTTATGTATGATTGCAAGATTCAAACCCGAAGTAAATGCAATCTAGATGGTGTCTGGATGAATTTTCATCCATTTTATTTAATATGCGACATCTATTGACTTTTATGCAAGTCTGAATGAAAATGACTATTTTTTATTTTAAATTTTTTATGAGTAAAAACTCATCTTGTAATATTTAATTAAATGAAGACACTATAAGCGAAACTTAATTAAATATTACATATTTTTATTTTTGTAAAATCATTTTTAATTCTTCAAACCTCTTCAAAATTATACGACAAAAGAAAACGCACAAAAACCACAAATCTAATAGGATGACTAAATATGGAAAAGGTGCACTGGAATTCGACGACAAAAATTTGGAAAAAATCATCTTTCACATTGATAAAAAAAAGTGCTTCATAGTCTCCCCACTCTTGCCTACTTTAGTTTTCTGAAGGATGTGAAACGGAAATTACGCGAGGTCTGCGCTCATTGGTCGCTTTGATTATGACCTCACTTTTTAAGTATTGGTTGAGATTGTTTTGGTAAGTTTCGCTTCTACCGCGTGTAAACCGCACTCGATTTTATTTTATTTTTGTCTGTTGAATTTTTTTTATTTTTTATCTTCTGCAATTGTTTTACATTAGTTGCATTTTGTCTCACACTTGTTGTTTTAAGAATTTTTGTATCCTTTAAAGAGACATTCGATTAATTAGTTAAGATAAAGAAACCAATTTGTAGAATGTGGTTTTGGTACATCAGGAAAGTTATTAGTTTTTTTTTTATCTACTATTTTCACGTCAGTTATTTTTTCGCCAGTGCTTTGTGGTAAAGACGAAAACGCTTCTATTCATTGCCGGCAACCCGGGCGTTTTATGTTTTTGTTATTTCCTTAACATACTGGTATATTCTACCCGCCCCACTAGACATTTTTCTTTCTATGATGGATTGTGAACCAAATGACTGATGGATTGGTGTTAATGATAGATTACGTATTCGAAATTTTTATTTTATTTTAATTTTTGTTATTATGTGAGTAATTTATAACCCTCAGAAAGAATTAAAAATTATTTATTTTTAGACCTCCCTAGATATTATATCTGTTCTGAGGTCTACATATTATAATAAAATTATCGTTTAACGTTTTTCTGTGGTGATTAAGAACCACTAATATAAAAAAATTAACGAGTAGATCTTATTGTGTTGCTTCGGTTTTTCGACATTATCTTTGCACTGAGAAAAAAAAACATTAGGGCCTGTGTCATAATTAGGGGATGCTCTATGGAATCTTTAGAGGTAAAGGAAGGAAAAGAAATTCGGGAAAGGAAAAAGGTAAGAGGGGTGGTTAGGAATGCGGGTCAGTGTGACCAGGAGTGACAGACCTATGAATCCATCTTTCTCATTGCGGTGCAAGGCGGTGGTTCGACAGAGTTCGGCTAGAGAGGTCAAAAAATCTTCCTCGACCAATCTCTCACGATTCGGCCCGCCAAGCAGTATGTATACAAAAGAATCTGCCACCAAGACCTACAAAAACCTTATCCCGTTTACCCGGAAAACCCCGCCAAGCCATCCAACGTGGCGAATCACTTGGGGTGACCTATGGCAGTGGTATTGGTTATCAATACTGGCAATTGAAAATAAATGCTATCGTTTGCGTTGTATTTATTGTATAAATGTTATTCGTTATTTTTTTGTTTGTTTTTCATAAAATCTCTTTCCGCGCCTTGATCCAGTTTTCTCGTAATTGTTTTTGAAAGCTAGATTGTTTATTTTCTGTTTTAACGACAGTGGGAATAATATTACTATGAACACTACTGAATTTGACCATAACTACAGTAAACATAGTGGTTTGCTGTATTTACTTATATAATTACTTCAAAATACAGTGGTTTGAAACAAACATACATGTTTGTGTTATAAATGGATACGCTCTTTTATTTCGATGAAATTCGAATGATTGATGATTCTTCTGATGATTCTTCTTTCTTGAATTTGTTTTGTTCTGGGATTTGTGAATTTTTTTCAAAAATGCAAAATTGTACTCCCTTGAGTAAAAGCAAAGAAAGGTTTTTATTTCTAAGTAATTTGTTTATGATACAGAGCGTCGGCTTTACTCGTAAAGTGAGTAATGCGTAGTTGTGTAAATAATTCAAAATTGTGTAAATATTGCGTAATTGTGTAGATAATTCATAATTGTGTAAATAATGTGTAATTGTATAGATAACATTGTGTAATAAATCTCTGATTGTGTAAATAATGCGTAATTGTGTAATAAATCTGTAATCGTGTAAATAATGCATAATTGTGTAGAAAGTGCATAATTAAGTAATAAATGCGCATATGTGTAAATATATTTTTTTTACATTAGCTCCACTAAGGAAAATAATTCCACCCAGGGCCTATGCCAGCTTTGGGGATGCTGTGTGGAGGATCTTTTAAGGAGAAAGAAGGAGAGGAAGTTTTGGGAAGGAAAAGGGTATGGGGGTGGGTAGGAATCTGGGGGTTAGTGTGTCCAAGAGTGACGGACGAATGAATCCAACCTCTCCACTGCGGTGCAATGTTTCGATAGAGTTCTGCTGGAGAGGTCAAAAGATCTTCCTCAATCAGCCTCTCCCGATCCGGCCTGCCACCCTGTTGGTGGGCAGACACATCTGCCGCCAAGATCCGGAAAAACCTGACCCCATGAACCCGGGCACCCCTACTAGGCCACCAAACGAAGCGAACCACTTGGGGTGACCAATGGCAGAGGTTATCAAATGAATGGTTCCCGGGGCGGCGGTATCCATACCCACCTCCCAAATTAAGGTAATGTGTAAGAAATCTGTTATTACGTAAATAATGCGCAATTGTGTAGATAATGCATAATTCTGTAATAAATGCGCAATCGTGTAAATAATCCGTAATTGTGTAATAAATCTGTAATTGTGTAAATAATTCGTAATTGTGTTAAAAATGCAAATTGGTAAATAATGCGTAATTGTGTAATAAAAGCGTAATTATATAATTAAAGAATAATTTTGTAGTAAATGTATAATTGTCTAATAAATGAGTAATTGTGAATAAATGCGTATTTGTGTAAAGAATGCGTAATTGTGTAAATAATGCATTGCAATTTTTGCGTGAAGAGTTGCTTAGTATTCGCAAGTGGAAACTTGGAATATAATAGAAATGTCACTACTGAGTCTTTTATATTAATTGCTAAGCAAAACAAAGTTTTTGGGTTTTTGCGGTGATATTTTTATGACTTTAAATTTTACCCGAGATGACATTATCTTACATTCTATTAAAAGCGTGGTTTGGTACTAAATGAAATAACTTTTAAATTCTACTAAAAGTTCGGTTGCATCATAGGTTGAACAGATCCGAAGCACAGAAAAAAGAGTTAGTTAGTATTTCAAGAAGCCATGTTCCGATAATATTTTCAGATCTAAAGGAAGAGTGTTACAAATAACAATACATATATCATTGGTTCTCAAAGATTCACTTTTTATTGATACAGTTACATAAATTAATATCATTATTTAAACTACCATCTAAATTTAACTAAATCAATGCAGAGAAAATCTAATTTTTTCTGCAAATGTTAACATTTTTTGATATGCCTATATTTAATAAATATGTTTTTTCTTACGTACTAAGTAACCTACACTTTATTATTTTAATATTATTTTATAATTTTGCAAACACATATATTTTTGAACAAGGGAAGGGTATTCATTTTCAATTGACAAAATTTTCAAATTACAAATACCATATTCTCACTGCTCTCGCTGCTTACTAAAAAAACTCACAGGCAGACGTAAAAGAGTACATCAATAAATAGTGTTAAGACTTTCACCTTTAGAATTCTACATGAAACATTGGTATTGAAATCTTTTAAAATTTGATAAAATATATAAGTTTACAACTAAATATAAATGTCTTTAGTATTTAACAACATATCTCCCTCTATTTATTCTAAATCTTTCCTAAATATCCTGGCACAAAAATATCAGTACGCGTTGGAAATGTTTAAGACAAAATTTCCAATTAGACAATCTTAAAAATATAACAATATCATACTCTCACATTTCAAACAATTTCACTACCGAGAAAAAATATTTCAAAAGAACAAATCTACAATCTAAGAATCAATAATTGATAACACAGTTTATAACATAAAGGCAATGCATTAATCAATATATATATATATATATTATAAAATAAAGTGTACATAAATATTATAAAAAAAATATGTGCGTGCCACTAAAACTCAGAAACGAGTCCTGGTACGATCAAGGGCGTTATATGTTGTGATAGCCCCCTATCCCCCGTCCATGAAGAAGATATCCCTTTTTACCTGAAAGGCGTGCTTTTGAAGATTTTTAGAATAGTCCAGAACAATCGAGAGTATTCGAGAGCATCACACAACACTCCAGAACATCCCAGAACATTCTGGAATGTTGAGGAATGTTCGGGAATCGTCTGGAACATTCGAGAATATCCTGGAACATCACTGATCATTGTAAAACATTCCAGAACACTCTAGAATGTTTGGTGATGTTCTGGAATATTGTGGAAGCCTTTTTTTGGTTGGACTACCCTTTGGTAGGGGTATATAAAGCAAGATCCGTCGTGGGTTCTAACGTCAGTTTAATCTCATATCTATAACTAAAAATCACTCATTGAAATTCTCGCTTCCAAAACAGATGAATTTTGTATTTGTATTTTAAATAATTTATCGGACCAAATAAATATAGTCATACCAACTTGAAAAGGACCGTAACAGATTGATACTGGACTTTTCTTTAAAAAATTAATAAGGTTGAATAAATTTTTAATGGTTTTTATTATATTATATTCAATATTCTACTGCGGTGAAGAATATTAGTTGAATTAATGACACGTAACATTCTAGATTCTCAAAAAAAAAGAAATTCTTAAAAAAAGATTCAGAAAATTAAAACCGATCGGTTGAATAAATACTTCAAGAAAGTAGGGGAGTAAACTACTACGATGATTAAAACATTGATTTTAAATATATTGCAGATGATATTAGAAATCCGGTGGATCAACAAATGTTATCAAAAATCCGTTAACCTAACGAAAATCGGTAGGAATTTCTGACTTCATCGATTTTTCATTATTATGACACGAAAAAGTGGGAGTGTAAACACACATTTAACATCGAAAAGTTGATTACTGATATTTTTTGTTTCAATATAAAATTGTATTTTTAGTCTAAAACCTATCTTAAAATACGATCATATTTTCCTCAGCCCTGGTCAAATATGCTGACTTTAACTATGGTTGGTGGCGGAATAAAAATCTGGGGCATGGTAGTTTAATGTTCCACCACTGTAAAATTATGTTTGTTTATTGGTTTCATAATAAAGTTATTATTATTATTATTTATATAAGCCATGATGATTTCATTCCAGAATTTTTGATATGAATGTAATACTGATATGATTTCGGAGAAAATAAAAAAAAGAGTGATATGATTTGACAATTCAAGATTATGATTTTACAAAGCTAAAGTATTGTAATCTGTAATATATGTTGGTTGGTTATGGTTCTGTTGGTATATTATATGTTTTTCTCATGTGGTAAAAGAGTTACATTTGCAATAGAATTGAAGATGACTTAAATGAACATAGCTTAGGTGCACACATAACATCACGGTATAACTATCATTAAAATACAGTCTAAAATACTTGCCTCTACGTGGCTCCAACTTAAACAATAATAACACTTGTCTTAAAAAATAATTCAGTATCTTATCGATCGGTAATTAGGTTAGATATGTATATTATTTTTAATGGTTATTTGCCAAAATAAAAACAAAGTTAATTAGTTGAGTTCTCTGAAAATAATGTAGGTTTTTGATACAAGATTCAATTTTAACGTTAAAGAATGATGGAGTGCGTTATCATGTCAGTGTAAAATATCATGTCAAATAGTCGAAGTGTCAGTGATTTGTCAAGATAGAGGGTCGCTAAGGGCCTGGTAGGAGACAAATGTCTTGGCTGCGAAATTTAAGAGAGTGGACCGGTATTATAAGTGTGGAACAGCTATTCCGATGCAAGATAGAGATGCATTTACCAGAGTGGTCGCCAACGTCAGGGGACCTGATAGGGCACACGAAGAAGAGAAGAAGTGATTTTTGCCGATTTTAAAGTGTCAAGTAATCACGTCAGTGCCATCGAGCAATGGATGTTTGAAAATGCCGCAATTGTTGTTCGGTCACGTTGTTGCTGCTGATTTATATGTTGTTTTACCGCAAGCATTTTAAATAAACAGATTGGTCTGTTTTCAACAATTAAGTTTACATAGCCACAGCATTGACTTCGTAATATGGCGGTCCCGCGTCCAGGCCTGTACTCAGTCGGCCTTTGTCAAGAGTCGACATTGTATAATTGGTGAGCAGAAATAATTCGGTGAAATGTAAACTTCGCGTTATGTTGATTATCCGATTTGACAGGTCGTGCAAGAGCGCGCCCTGGCGGAATAAAAAGGTAGTATAAAACACGGCTACCATCTTGAAAGGATTGATCGAACCCGGAAAACACAAAAAAATTTACAGACAGATGAATTGCAAAGTGGTCGAGTTGAAACGGGACATCGCTATACTCAATGAAACCGAGTGAATATATGAATTATTTTTTTTGTTAATACGAGTACATAAATAACAAATAAAAAATTAGGCGGAAAAAACATTGTTTAATATAAATCTTATTTTATTGAATATGTTATAATAGTAATTGTAGTTAGTACTTTCTACCCATCTTGAACGTTGAAACTTCTCATAGATATTGTATTTAATTTTTCAATTCTTTCTCCATTCAATCTTTCTGTTTTTAACAAACTAATTAGAAACGTAACATTATTTTTATCACCTATTAAAAAGGTTAAATTTTGACAATCATCGCCTTCATAGTAATGAAAAAGTATCACGCATAATTTATAATTAATTATAATTTTCCTTTTCAAAACGATCGATGACTTTTATTTGATTTTGGACTGAACTTTGTATTACCTCCCTGTAATATTAATTAATCTACATGATATCGGAAACAAGATCAGGACCAGTCTGTTTCGAAATGTGGATTTTGGGGAGGTTTTTTGGCATATAACGATTGAAGACTTTAGATTTGTTTTAATTCAAAGACGAAGATTTTGGATAATCAAAATAATCCATTACCCTGTAAGTGTTTAAATTTTAACACTACCATCGCAAAACGTTTTTATTAATAAATATAATAATAGTTTATTCCAAAATTAATTAATGATACTTTTTCATACGACGATTATCAAAAGATTAAAGTATTTTTTTACGTGTCATCAATAAATACTTAGTGAAACGAATAATGTTGTTTAAATAGATAAAAAAGAAACACCGATTATATAAGCAACATCTACTAAAACTAGAGACAAAGTGTATTTTGATTAAATAGTTCAATAAGTTTTTGTTTTTGATATTCGTAAGCAATGCCTTCGGAAAAGCTGATATTCGTAATATTACACATATTGTGGCTAGATAAACACTGAAACTATTGAGATATAATTATTCCGTATATTATCATCAACATGCTTGTTGATACACTTGCAGATACTGTTTAGAGAGTTGACGTATAGGTTTTTGGGATGTGCGTAACCCGAATATGATATTGATGGTTCTAGCACGAGGTTTATGCGTATATTATGATAACTTATTGTATGTAATGAAATGGGGTAGACTTTATTTTACAGTCATGGTAAACATGAACATCATTGACTGGTATTGCACGTAAGTTGAAATATAAACATAATTATGTTAATTATAATATACCTTTTGTTACGTTATGTGATTACAAGGAATGTTTGAATAAAAAGTATGCATTCTAGAAGGGAAAATAATTTTAACCATAAAGATAATATTTATTGTAAGGAATACTTATATGTAAACTTAATCAAAGCAGCAAACAATGGCTTGGGGAAACATTATAACGATTTGTCTACAATGCGATTAGGTTAATTTCGAAGAGTTGTGTTTTACACGAATGATGCCGAGAAATTGTCGTAGCCGACTTGTTGAAGAAATTCCCTTATGGTCCGTGTATCGAGATTCATCTTCTAGTCATGTGTCGTTGTTTCCCAGTCATTTAGTTGTGTGACGGCCCCACTGGTCTCGTACCTGGGCCATCAGCACGTTGTTCTTGTTGGGTACGCGCTCGCTGGTCGTCCGCGTGATGATGGGCTGCGGGCTCTTCTTGGTCGGCACCACTATTCTCACCCGTCCTTCCTCATCCAGAGTGGTGATGGTGCCGATCTGAGACAGCGGTCTGATGAACTGGCATTCGTCTTCTTCTCGCGGGCTCATCAAAGGTTCTTGCTGAATGGCGGAAGTATTAAGGAAGGAATGCGAGTGCCTCAGATCAGCCGAAATCTGCCGGGGCATGTTTGGGGACTGTTGATTGGCGCTGGCGAATAGGTGGTCGGAAGATGCTCCAATGGGGTGCCGCTGCTGTAGAGGAGAACTTTGTCCCGAGTAAAGATTAAGCCGGTTAAGGGCCTGTTGCTGAAGTTGAGAATTAACTGCCTGTTGCTGAAGTTGAGAATTAACTGCCTGTTGCTGAAGCTGAGAATTAACTGCCTGCTGTTGCTGTTGTTGTTGCAGTTGCGAATTTACCGATTGTTGCTGTAAGTGCTGATTTTGAGGAAGGTGTGGGCCGTTAGGAGATTGTTGGTTCACGAGGTCAATTAAGAAATCTGTAAGATCATTTGCATTCTGTTGATCCAGGTAAGCGGCTGCAGACGTGAGAGTTGTCATGTTGTTGTACCGTCGTGCCATTGGCGAGGGAATAGGCTCCGGTTGGTGCAGAGAGTAGGTGAAGTTGTAGGGACCAGGGAATCCTCCCGGGGAGTCGGTGGTTGCACTGGCCAGAGAGGAGTTGTTGTTGTTCTCGTAGGCGGGGTCTCTGGGCGAGTGCGGCGAGCGCGGTACCAGAAGCGAGGACATGGAGTCCAGCAGACCGCGGTTGTCCAGCACCAGGTTGGCGGGGGAGTGCAGGAGGCGAGGCGAGCGCACTTCGGCCTGGTTCTGCTTTTCCAGTACGTCCCTCAAACTCTGGGCCTACATTGCATAAAATAACACAGGTACATTGAGACTATGACTATAAATGTGCTTGTCTGTTTAAGAAAATATTTTTTTTCCCAAAATGACTTAATAAGAGAACTGTTAATTTATAATGACAAAATACAAATTCTTGCGGTTGAGTAGGTGTTTTTTCGCCAAGAAATTGTAGATTTTTAAAATTATTTGATTACTTAATTAAAACTAATCTAAATACTCTTACCCTCTTGTTGACCTTCAGATTTAATCAACTTACATAGTCTTTAAAGTAATTAAATGTCAAAAGAGGAAAAGTATAATACATAGCGTGCATACTTATAAAATAACATACATTAATACAAACAATCACTAAACTAAAATAAAACGGACAGTAAAATGTATGAATTTTTATGTTAATGTCTTTGAATAGAATACATCGAAAGCAAAAACACTTAAAAATAAAATAAAATAAATCTGCAAAATAAAGTAGCTTCACAACTCTGAACATTTTGAAAAAACAATTAGTATTAAATTTGAGAGCAAGACGAGAAACATAAAAAAGCTTAAAATACAGTTGCAGAATGCTGGTGCAAATAATTAAAGCTTGACAAAGCAACTTAAAATAAGCATTTTAGGTTTGAGTATTTGTTTTGCAGCTTCTAAGTTTTGCTATATATTATTTTACGTTTAAATAGGTATGTTTTTTTTATTAAATTTGCAATTTTTAATTTTTAATTCTTACAACGTTAGGTCAAAAAATTACTGATAAAATGATTTACCTTTTCTCACTCTATTTGTAAGGGATTTAACATTAAAGGAAGAGTATGGTCCAGCTGATCTAACAATTCGACTTTTTTGCATAAAAATCTTTCTATAAGGTGAAGAATACATTTTCAAAATTATAGGATCAAATTCGACCATTAAATATAGTTCGGAGCTAGCTAGCGAAGTAGGTAGATCGGAGAACGGAGCGGCCGTTTAAAGCGAAAACTTCAAACGCGCTTTACCCAAAACCACATTTTTCAAGTTGGTTGGAATCGTAGCTCATAGAATTTTCATCCGATTCACTCAATCAAAGTTTAAATTAAGGAAAATCAAATTTGTATACGGAAGATCCTCGATTTATGAAAAATTATTATTATGGGACAAAGTTATTGCGAAACCAAGGAAAGATTTCTTTTGTCAATTTTATTTTAATCCTTCCTTTTTTAAAGATAAATTTTTATTATGCAAATTGTTCATGGGAATTCTACTAAAACTATTTTTTTTTGAGGTTCATGTCTCAGATAATTTCCAAGGACCCAGAATTCCAACCGATTCAGTTAGACAGCGGCCGCTATATCTATATTTATTGATATCCAGATCAAATTTTTCAAATAGTGTTTTTTCTTTTTCAAATATAACTTTGCACGTACGAATAACAATAGTTTCTTGAACCAAAACAGATGTGTCTTTGCAAAAACGCATTGAAAAAAAAACTTGGCTGGACCAGACTCCCCCTTTTCATTGACACTGTTAACGATAGAGCATAAATTGTGTCATGTCTTTTTTTTTTGAGTTAAGTTTGACGAAGTATATATCTTAAGTATATCTTGATGCTTTTTTTTGCATGGTGTTTGAAATGCTTTTTGGTAATTAAAATTGATACTGCTTGAGAAAGGGTTCAATATTAATACGTACCATTATTATTAAATATTATATTCACTTTGTCCTGTTGATATCTTGATGTTTTTGGCACAATTTCATTAAACTTTCCAACATTTGAACATTTGTAGTTCATACTCTGAAGCACATTTTAAGACGATACCGATAGAAATAGATTTCGGCGAATAGGTTCTTTGTAAAGTAACGCCTAACTTATATTTCAAAAAGATTGTACGTCCAAAATAAAACATTGATAAAAGAATACGATGCAATGGTGGAGGGTAGGTAAAACTTAAATAAAATGTTTTTAAATGTGTAGTTTTCGCAATGGTTCATTGTCGTTCATGAAGAGTGATAACTAATTATACTTATTAATACATTATATAACCGATATTGAGCTTTGCAAAACATAGTGTTTTATGTTTATATCATGGTATATCGTGACGGTTTTGTTTTTTGACGCGAAGACGTCTTTTGATAATCATATTTTATAACTTCTAACTCGGTAAAGCCACAACTTTGTGATAAAATGGGGGAGAGGAAAGTCGGGAGGTATTTGGTTACTTAATACGACTAAAGTAATTTCAAGCTATGTTTTGATTCTAATTACGGCCCTTCACCGTGGCAATACTAAGTTACTGATTAAACACGCTAGTTCCTCGAAGCATCTTCCATTTAAATACCAGCAGAACAAGGATAGCATTCCCACCAGATGCCTGTACTCTAAAGAATGAAATCCATTTGTACAAGACAGCATTCCCACGTGACGCCTAAACGCAAAAGAATATTGTCCGATTGTTAAGAGAGAAGAATTCATCTAACGGATCGTCAGCTTTTGCACAGGTAAAACTTTGAGCCTCCAACCAGAAGTGGCTGCCAAATTTAACATTCGGGGCGCACTTGCAATTTGCACAAAGTCAGCAGTTATCTACAGTATCTACGGGCCTTGTACAGTAAGCCCAGCTTCTGATGGGTTAACTTGACTTTGATGAAGCCCCCCTGCCTGATCTGGTTACTTAGAATTACATCAATGGAAAGCACGTTTGGAAGATTGCTTCCGTTGAAAGAGACTAGATTCTAATATCTTCCAACAAATCGTTGTCTTTCCGGACAAAGTAGTTGTATAGGACGTACTGACATTTTCCGTCCCTTGGTAATTTTTTTTTAAAAATTTTTTTTTCAATAAAGTAAAATGTATGAATTTTTATGTTAATGTCACAATTCACAAACCATTCTCATTAAAATAGTGTCGACGATTTCCTCGATTTTTCAAGAATTTTTCTTTTCTGACCTCTTTTTAAACTTTCTTAAAACTAAGCGGTTACGATAAAATGTATGATGTTTACGCCACGGATATTAGAACGGTAATTATTTTATGCGTGGTTAATACATTTTTATTACTTTCGCAGATATTTTATTTTTGGTTTTTATTAACTATTAGATAAAATCGTTTTTTTTAAGATAAACATTTATTTATTCATCGTAATTATGGTTTCGGTTTTGTGTGGTTTTTATTTGTTAAAAATGTATGTGGTAATTTAATTTTCTTGGTGGGTTTGTTTTATGCGTAAAAATCGAAGAAAGCAAACGTCGAAAAACAAAGTTTAAAACAACTAAAAAAACCATGCATCTAAAACATTCATTAAAAAACAACAATATGCACATACTAAAATATTTTGTTAGAATTGCGCAATAATCATTTTCATGAAGCAAAGTTGAAAACAAATAAATAATGGAGTATTTTAAAAATCATTGTGAACTTTGCTTCAGAAAATATGGATTCCTCGGAATCATGTCAAATAAAAAGATTATTTATGACTGTATTAAACTTCGCTATATTTAAAGCTGTACTACAATACAAAGATTATCTCGAAAATGTTTTTGGAAGCTTTCCAAATTGTAAACAATGGGAACATTTGTATCGAATTGAGTATAACATATCTCCACAAAAGCTTAAAGATCCATTAACTAATTATTTGACTTTATCCGGAACTGGTTTGAAAAAGCTAAAAGTAAAAGTGAAAGAAAAGTACCCCCCTGCGATATGAAATTATGCGCAATGCTATAGTTTATATAAAACATAATTTCTTATCACAAGGGTCTCTTGTACTTTTTGTGGTAACAGGATAAAACAGAACATCAACAAAACGGAAAAAAATGGTTTATTAGTAAGTTTACTTTTCTAAAATTTTCATCAATGGTCTGTTTTGTCAAGGAATTACTTTGTGCTATTTTGAATTTCACAAATGCTTAGTTGATGAAGTGTCTCACCTGAGGGAGGTTTGTAAGTTGGTGTCCCGAGAGGGAGTAAGGGAGACTTCCCGCGCCGCCCCTCTCTCTCTCCTGTAGGTGTGCGACCAGCATGCTGATATGATCTATCAGTTCCTTGTTGTGCAATAACAGCTGGTGCGTTCGTGCCTGTTGACAACAATACATAATATTACAAAACTACAATAAATTTATTCATTGATTGTAAAGTATGCTTTGTCGACGGTCAATCAACATTGCGTAAACTGCTTCTCACACTGACGTTGTATGTACCATTACATTTGATTTTGAATTTGAACTGAGAGGCAGAATTTGAGACAGAAGCCGAGAACGGTCAGACTTTTGTATCACAAAACATGCCAACACCGCATTTTTGTGTTCTTCTTTATCTATGCTTTAAAGTATTCAATGTAAGGCTTCCTCTTTAAGCAATTTTTTAAAACCAATTTTGAATTTGTAAAAGGTTATAGCTTAGAGCAGCGGCTGGCAATTGGTAGCCCGCGGGCCAGATCATGCCCACGAAATGCTCCCTTTATAAACGACACCGCGGGGACAGAAGGAAGAGTCCCTAAGCGATTATTCCTATTCGTTTTGTCGTTTTTTTCGCCATTTCAAGTCAATATCTCTTTATTCCGTTGTGTAAAAAGTCATTCTAAGTACTGATGAAGTCGTTGATGTAGTTAACGGAGATGTTAAAGAAAGTTAATCAAATGCTGTTCTATTGTAATGTCTTGGAATTGTAGAGACTGTATCTTAAAAGATTAATTGCTTTGGCAAAATGTTTTTTTCTGTTTAGTTGTCTGGCATCGGCTGAAAGTTCGGCAAATAGTAGGTACTGAACTGTTTTTTTATTATTGTACGACAGCTTGGCAGCACTTCGATTTGTCATTTTCATTATATTTGGAAGGAAAATTTACGACAGCCAAGAGCCGACTCTAAAGTTATTTGAATTTTCGCAGGCGACAGCTTCCTTACAATATTTATGAGGACTTTAAAATATTTCGACCGCCGTTAATAAGCTACTTCGGGGTTGTTGTTGATTTTAGCCTCGTGTTAATTATACATGTTTGACGAGGAAAAAACATTTTTAACGTAACTGCACTTCGAAGATCTGTTGGATTTCTTTTTATTTCAATGGCAAAGTGTACTTTCCTACAATTTTTATTCATACCTATTTAAAACATCAGTAAAAGAACTTTCCGCTTACATGGATTTTTTCAAACCATTTTTCAAATATACAATATATTTATTGAAAGATACGCTTATTCATAAGATAAGTTAGAGAAATGTGTTTTTTATTTAACATAAGAAATAAATAATAAATCGACTGCACTTTACGCGCGGTAGAAAAGAAACTTTACCAAAACAATCTCAAGCAATGCTTGAAAAGTGAGGTCATAATCAAAGCGACCAATGGGCGCAGACCTTGCGTAATTTTATTTTCATATCTCAACCAGTAGGAGAGCCTTTAAAAGTGACATCATTATCACAAACCTACCTTACACCCAACATAATAAAATTACAATATATATTATGTAAAAATGTTTTTCAAAATTGATCTATAGGTAAATACTGTAATGCATAGAAATAAATAAATAAAATAAATAAATATCAAAGCGGCCGATGAGCGCAGTCGATGCTTCGCAGGAGCAGTAATCGTCACTTCCGTTTCATCCGAAATCTAAATCACAGCCAAGCTATAGAAGCTTCACTTTAAAAATCACTCAGTTATTAATTTTGAGAGATTGAGCTCATCCATAATTTGAAATCAGATTACTGGTTATTAGAATCATTACATTTATTAGATACGTATCATCACTGTGAAAAAGGCTCGTTTCTTCGATATTTCCTCTTTTAACGGCCTGCATAGATTACTTTGTACTTGTACTGTATTTGATATTTTAATACTGTATT
The DNA here is from genome assembly GCA_936435175.1 of Glyphotaelius pellucidus. Taxonomy (NCBI): domain Eukaryota; kingdom Metazoa; phylum Arthropoda; class Insecta; order Trichoptera; family Limnephilidae; genus Glyphotaelius; species Glyphotaelius pellucidus. The sequence continues at coordinate 25,039,755 of OW386542.1, read as the reverse complement.
ATATTTGTGACTAGCTGGTTCCCGGCGTGGGTTGCAATGGCATATTCAAAGAAATACATTGTTTCTCCCTGCATGTCCTTTCTCGTACGTCCCCATTCCCCTTCCGCGTTCCCCTTCCACCTTCCTCGCCTTTCCTCACCCCTCTCCCGATCCCCCGCCCCGCCAACCCCCCCTCCCACGTTCCATATATTTAGCCCCAGTACATTGAGTTTTCAAGCAGCTCTCGTGCCACCTATTACAATTTTTTCAATTCAAATTTTCATTTTTCATACGTTAAACATATTCATTTTTGTATATTATATAAGAACAATCAAATATTTTAAGAAAAAATAATCAAATTTGGTACCTTACAAAGGTACCTATTTAAAATATCTATAATTCTTGATTCGATTCAAATTATTATGTAAGTGCTTCAAATTAATTCATTAATTAAGAGTTTTGAAAATTGAATTCCGATTTAACAATCATTGTTTTCCAAAATGTCATTCTCAATTTTTTTATAGTTTCGCAAGAATTTTTGTGATGATTGAAAAACTTTTCAGATGTACTGTCACGTGGTTGAAATAAACCAAAAACCTTCGCGGGGATTTTAAGAAGTTATTTTGAAAGTTTCAAACATTTCCTGCGCTTAATATAGCAATACACAGCACACTAATCCCCAAAAAAATTGGTTTTTATGTGAACCTGTGTATAAGATAAGATAAGATGGGACCGATGAGTTTTTCCTATTACCAACAAGAATTAAAAATATAAATAGGGAAAACAAAAACAAACAAAATTATTGAAAGTATTCTTTATCTTTGGAACACCGAAATAATAATGATTATTAGGTGAACGACTCGTCGATAGTAAGCGAACTCAAAGTGTAGATTTACGAAAACCGCGACTTGATAAACATTCCTAGCCAAGTGATAAAAAGAGAAAACGACCTCACACACAAATAGATAAATTTACTTTTGTACACCGGGCGACAGGTGGAGCCAGCTTTTGCAGCGGTTTTACTGTTTTACAAGAATACTCCCGAAGCGTCGCGTCGGTCATCGTTTTTGTTTTCGCGTAGTATTTTTTATTTGTTTCGGATCAAAATAACAATTATTATTTGGAAATGTTCCACGCGGAGCGGCAACAATTTTAATTAGGCATCACGTCGCAACACATCGCAACTCATCGCAACTCATCGCATCTCAACGCCGCGCCAATAAATGATGAAAAGGTAGCGCTGGTCCGGTGCCCGAAATAACGCGGAGACGCCACGCGGCGCCTTGGGACAGGTGAGTTGTTTGGGTCTGCAAAGTTTACATTGTTCAGATGTTCACTGTTTGTGGATTGTTTGCCGCCAGCGAGGAGAATCAGACTGAATAGGGAGCTACAGCGGGCGTGGGTTGAACCCTACTATTCATCAATCGCCTTGTTACCGGAAACAAAGAAGGTCAATGAATGGTTGTTGGTGAGGTGAAAGATTTTATGAAGTAAGCCATTCATTCTCGTAAGTAAATATGTATTATTACGTTTTTTAATATGTATTATTACCTTTGTTTTGCAACGTCATTGGTCTGTATTTTGCTGTATGGATGTGAGACATGGACTTTGAAAGTAATATAAATAAATATAATTATAAAGTAGAACAGGGAACCATAGTGAGGAGGACTGTGAAAAAAAAACTTTATAATACCTTAATATAATACAATTTATAAATACATTATTTGAAAGTAATCGACCATCACAACACGGGTATGTGCCTAGCATGGTGGTTGAAAAATCATAAAATTCATGTAACAAACATTTTAATGAATAAAGAAAACATTAAAAAAAAAATTATCATGAACAGGTTAAAGACTTGAAATGTGGTTTCCAAAAAATCCCTCCTATGTCATCTTTGGGGATGCTGGGTGAAAGGTATTTTTAGGGAAAGGAAGGAGAGGAAGTTTTGGAAAGGAAAAAGGTATGAGGGTGGGTAGGAATCTGGAATAAGGGGAACCCACTATTAATCCATCCCTCGCACTGCGGTGCAAGGTAAGAGTCTGGCTGGAGAGGTCTACCCACACCCGCTTCCCAAATTGTCCGTAAGCCTAAACTTAAACTTTAGGTCGGGTTCCCTAGAGCCTCACAACAAACCCCACAACATACAGCTGCGCAACACACAACCTCACAACATACAGCCTCACAACATACTACAGAGCGTCTGACCGTCCCACATGCAAAATAAACGAACATTTCTAATTTTAATGGCTTTCTCATGTTCTGTTGAGTCTCTTTCACACTAGATTCCAATCGGCAATAAATAAATTATTACTAAATGTAAGTTGGCAGAAGTGGTATATTTACAAAAGCTTTAAAATGACTCCACGAATCGATCGGTTTCTCCCCATTTTCCTGGTTGCAGAATCTATTCAAACAGTTGAATTCATAATTGATTTCTGAAATGATATTGATATTGCAATATGATATTGCGCATCAAATAATGCAACTAATTTTGTATTTCAGGATGAATGCTTTTGTTGGAAAATGGAGTTACAAATATAATAATGAAATACCACAGCAAATAAGGGTTGAAATTCTATTCATGTTTTAAGTTAATGCCAACCAATTTCACAATTCAACTAGATATTATTAAATGCAAATTTCAGTCAAATATTTTATTAAATCAATAATGAGACTTTTTTATTTTGTTTGATGATGCGATGGCAAATTTTGAATTGAATATTTTTAATTCCGTTATGGATTTATGTGAGTCTAGGTATTGAAAATCATCTGATGTAACAATTCACACTTTTTTACATTACCTCCATACAGAAGGCCCTGAGAAAAATATTTTACCTGAAGGCATGTGTCATATTTGCGGATACTGTGTGGAGGCTATTTTAAGGAAATGCTGGAGAGGTGGTACTGGGAAGACAAAAGGTATCAGAAAGTGGTGGACAGGAGTCTGGATGTCAGTGAGTCCAGGACGGACTTATGACGTGTGAATCCATTCTTCTCACTAATGTGCAAGTCGAGAAAGTTCAGCTGGGGCGGGTCTCTTTCTATCATGCAGTCGGTGAGCAGATGCATCCGCCGCCAAGACCTTGAACTAGGGCACCCCTAATAAGTCAACAAAATAGTGAACCTATAGAGTAAATAAAAACATTGTCGTGGTGCATTTGTCTTACCTGCGCTTCCACTCTCGCCGCCTTCTCCACCACGAGCTGGTCATTGAGCATGGCCAGCTGCGCGGTAGCTGCTCGGGTCTGCTGGCGCTGCTGCTCCAAGCTCTGCTCGAGGAACTTCTCGCGATGCTCAGTGGCCTGTGGGGTTGTCATGATGGAGCGGTCGGTGTACCCGGGCGTCGGCTCGCGGCTCAGCACCTGCGTCTGGCCCTGGGCCTGAGCCTGCGCCTGAGCTTGAGCCTGAGCCTGGCGAGAAATTAAAACATTTATTTTACAACAGGTAAAGAGGTAAAGAGTCTGCGGGATTTCCCCCCTTCTTCAATTCAGATATCTTCAAAAACACTCTCGTGAACTGGTTTTAGAAGTAATTTTAGCTATGTTTGCTACCAGGCCAATTATAACGCGTATTCACGATTGGACTACCCTGTTATAGTGCGTTACATTGCCCTAGCTCTCTTGTTATTGTTTTGTAAATCGTCGGTGTAACTTTATATCAATTCACGATTGGACTACCCTGTTATAGTGCGTTACATTGCCCTAGCTCTCTTGTTATTGTTTTGTAAATCGTCGGTGTAACTTTGTACTTCACTTTTTCTTCGTTGAGTGTAAATATTCTCTGAACTTAACCCTAAAGCATATATTATTAACTAATCCTGCAAGATGTATAGTCGACCAAAATAATTATATGCTGCTTCCATAATTAGAAAAATAATATTCATATGTCCGAAGCAGGTAAAAAATAAGTTGGGAAAGTTATGGGATCCATCCAAAGCTGCCATGAATGATCATAAGCTTGAATCAAGATCTGGCATATTGGAGAAATCAAACTCCAGTGTGTTAAAAATATTAGTTCTAGGTTCTCTTCATTGTAAATTGGATGGTAAAGCACCTCCGTCCTCTTTGTAGTCATCACTTAGGTGTGTACTAAATCCCCTGAAGAAAGTACGGAGATACAAAGTAAGTAGAGTAAATAGAGATTTATTTTATTGAAGAAGAAGATAACACTTATAATCTTAATGAAAATATGAAAGAAAACAAGACACAGAAAAATAGAGAAAGACAATGGTCGCAACTGGGACTCGAACCCAGACCTCTCGTCTAACCGGAATAAATATGTTACGTTGATGGGAATAACCTTCAAAAGTTATAAAAAGAGAGTTTTTCTCATAAAAAATTAGAGATTTATTTATTTATTTGTTTATTTATTGATGCAATATTTTACATTTTACATTCTAGTAATGTTGGCCTCACTGGGTGGCTTACCCGTGCTGAGGCCCCCATTTTATAAAACAAGAATTTTTTTATACATATTAAATTTTGGTAAGAAAAAAAAAATAATGTTTGATGACTATAAAGAAACATAAAATTCTGATAACTTTAAAGATAAAAGTAATATTGAAGTGAAAATTAAAGTAAAATTAAAAATATAAAATTTAAAAAAAAATCGGCTTATATTATGTATTGTGTGTTTTATATTGTTTTTGTGTGTTGCGTGTTAATCTTTTCATATATTTTTTAAATATACACATAGTTAAGTTCTGTTAGGAAATTTGTAATGTTGTTTTTGGATGGAGATCTGTACATAGCTAGGATACATGTTTCTTTTTAGATAACACAAATGTATTGTGACCATCGACGAAACACTTGAAGTCAATTGTTTGGTCGACCGTCACAATTCACGCCGTCACAAAGCAACGATCAGCAGTATTTTTTTTAAATATTTTAACGGTCCCTGTACAGCGGTTTGTCGAATTTCATATTTTGCGTGTTTGTGCAGCCGTCGGTTGAGCCCTCGAATAAGAGCGCGTTCACACACAGCTATAAAAGATGTAGCTTGGCCTTTTTCAGCATATCACTCGCCATATATTCTCACTGGGAATGTATGGCGAGCGGTATGCTGAAATAGGCCAAGCTACATCTTTTATAGCTGTGTGTGAACACGCTCTAACGGTCATCAAAAAATTCAACGGTAAACGAGAATATTTCCAATGATAAAATATTCCAATTCCATATCAATTTGGGAGGCGAGAATGGGTACCGCCGCCCCGGGAACCTTTATTGGATAACCAACACCTCTGCCATAGGTCACCACAAGTGGTTCGCTACGTTTGGTGATTTAGCTGGGGTGCCCGGGTTCTTGGGGTGAGGTTTGTCTAGGCCTTGGAGGCGGATGGCCAGGACACACCGAACCCCAGTTTCCTACCCACCCCTAAAACCCCTTTCCTTCCCAGAACTCTCCCTTCCCTTCTTTTCCATAAAAAACCCTCCACAGCATCTCCAAAGATGACATAAGGTCTGAGGTAAATTATTTTCCTCAAGGCCTCCTGTGTGGAGCTCATGTTAAAAAAAAAAAAAATCCAATTGGAATTGTGACGATGTCAATTATGACAGTCTATTAAACAGAAATGGCCTTCTAGGTATAGCAATAGTTGAGAGAAAATATAGAACCCCAGGTGCTGTAGGAAAAATATTACCTGTTGATTTATCCTACTGGTGGCGAGCGACACATCCACGTCGAGATGTGTGGGCCGCTGTAGTCGATTAGCCTGCGCGTGCGCTGCTTTGGGTGGTGGCTCCAGCGTGAGCAGGTGCATCTGATGGCCATCGTCCAGCTCTCCGTGGCCCTTGTCGTAGCTCTTAGGGGGGACCGCCGCTTCTGGAGAGCAAGAAATGAAATTGACGCGGTCTAGCACACTTTAATATTGCATAATTCAAAGGTCAAAATTGCGTATAAGAGAAAAGGCAAAATGTTAGTAGATACATAGAAAAATGATTGTTCGCTATTACGCACACATGTGACTTAAAAATATAAACACATAACAGCAGAATCTGGACAGAAAAAAACTAAATGATTCTGAAATCAAAAAATTAAGATAATCTTCTTAAATTATTTGATAACAGTTGATTGGTGACATATTTAAGGACATGTTAGACAATTTTAGTTCGCCATCTGCCAATAAATTGAAAAAACGTTCTTTTGTGGCTAAATAACCATTTTAAAGTATTTTTGTTTAATGAATAATAACGGATTTCGTATTGTTGGAAATATAAATATAAATATAAAAGTCAGTATAATAGAATAGTATGTATGAGACGATGTATGAATGTGAATGAAGCAAAGAGTGTGTGCCAGGACCGAGTTGTTTGGCGGTCCGTCCTCTCTGCCTACCCCTGCGGGGAAACGGCGTGATGGTTAGTTAGTTAGTTAAAATTTGAATTTTTGGAAAACCATATATAACAGGGGTAACTAAGTCACTATGTTAATGATAAACAACCCGACCTGGGTTGATCACAGCGTGGTCGATCGATATAGGATTTATCGGCAATGTCGGTAACTTGTCACGACTGCAGGCCACTAACGAGCAAACAACAGTTCACAACGACAAAGTGTTCCTAATTTATTTGACGTGAGCTGTGGTTTATTTGTTGGTGATGAACGGTCGTGCTTGGGAGCGATGACAAGTTACCGTCACCATCGATAAATCCTTTATCGATCGACCGTGCTAGATACCCTGGAACTTTAAAAACAGTCATCAACCAATTCGACTACTACTTCTAACACCTAACTTATATTTCTTTGCATTGGTAAATTTGCAAAATTTATAAACAACCCCTAAAACCAGTCTTTACGATACCAGAATCAATTAAATAGAATTGTTGCCACGTTTAAACAAAATTTAAGAAAAGGTTTTCTAATTTTGTACATAGAAAAAAGTAGATATCTTATTTACAACGTGCAGGATAGATAATAGTGTAAAACCAACATCGTATTACTCTTTAGGGATAAACACGTGTTTTAAATTGTACCCAACTGATAAAAAAACATTTACCATGCATAAATGGATGTTTATCATTGTGTAAAATATGAAACATGTTTATTAGTAAGGGCCTTAATGTTTTATCTTTTGAAAACGAAGAAATTGGCCTTGGCCAAGCACAGAAAAAATAATTCTGTTTTTTGTTATTCATTTTACAGACAGTTGTTTACGAAATACTCGAAACTAACATCACGTGACACGATGTATAAATGAGTTATAGGTAGATTAAAAAAATATTCGATTTAAAATTGTCAAATCGAAATCGAACTTTGACTCTTTGAAAGAGAAATACATTTTCACACACAATATTTAATAACGATGAAAAGATATGAAATCCCTATGAGCTGTAGGTACAAAAATCGAAATAATTGGATTTCTTTGAACCACAAACTATTTTACGGTACGAACGGGAAAAAACTGTAATTGAATGAAGTACGAATGTGAAAATTATTGTATGCGTCTACTGATTGAATAGAGACAGACTAGCGGTTAATTAACACTATCTCGGTTTGCGGTACGGTGGCGGGGGTGGGAGCTCAGGGATCATGGGTTCGGAAAGCGGCATTTTTTATAGGGTTTGGGGGTCAAGTGATCTAAGGCGTCGCGTCGCGTTTGCCCCCAGCAGCTAAGTCGTTCATTATATCATAGGCAACATTGCTTTATAGTTTTGGCCTACCAAATTGCATAAAATATAAAAAAAAGGATTATAATATGTACTGAGACACGAGTCCGATAAATATATAAAATTAATTTTAATAAGATGATTTTAAAAATAGGATGAAAATACAAATAAATTTTAAACAACAAACAAATAAATTGGTGTCTGTAAAGTCGGTTTATGGACGATAATTTTACGTGATAACGTCACGAGCCGAAAGCTTTAGCCGAACGCCCAGGCGATCATGCCTCTCTATCGCTTATTCGGAACTCAGGCGGAACGTGACAATGAGTCTTGCTTTTTCGTGCATGCAGCCGGTGTTCATCGATTTATAAGACGTTATCCCTTCAAAACAATGCATGTATTAATAATCCATTAATATAAAGGAGAATGTGGCAGGCGGACGGATCACCGGGCGGACTCCGGTCGGTCGGCGTGCATTTGTTTTTATTCATATGTACATAATTATTCCGATTGGTGAAATTTTGCATTCTGGCCTTCAAAATAAATGAAAGAGCACTGTTTACATTTAATTTTGAAAAATTCTCTGTAAAGCCCAAGTGATGCCGGGGATTTTAGCTAGTTTATCTATTTATGTAAAGAATATCCGGATCTTGTTCGACCGCGTAGTGGACCTAGGCCGGGCAGCGTGGATTTGATTTTTGCACAAATTTACATTTTTTTTCCGAGATAGATGAATTTTTCAAAACCAAAGGAAGGTCACTGTCTTTTTTTTTAATTAGCTTCACACAGGAGGCCCCGAGAAAAATCATTCCCCCAGGGCTTGAGAGGATGCTGTAGGGTCTTTTTAAGAAGGGAAGGAAAGGAAGTTCTGGGAAGGAAAAAGTATGATGGATCGATAAGATAGGGAGATCTGGAGGTCAGGACCTGACCAGGAGTGTGACCACTACGTTTGAACCCATCCCTTCCACTGCGGTGCAAGGTTATGTTACGAAAGGGGCCTGCTAGATCTGTCAACCAGTCTCTACCGATCTGGCCTGCCATGCAATTGGGCAGACGCATCCGTCGCCAAGATCCAGTCAAACCTCACCTCATGAATCAGGGAACCCCTGGTTTGTAACCAAACGCAGCAAACCACTTGGTAAAATATGACATGAGTTATTTAGCCAGAAAAACATTACTGAGGTGGGCGGCGATACCATATTCGCTTTATAAATTATTAGATTTCGAAAATCTCCGCGTTAAGTCCGGGTAACGCCCGGGACTTTAGCTAGCAATGTAATAAAAATAACATCAATACCAATTTAAAAAAACAAAAAACTTATATACACTAACAATTTTCAACGGGTTTCGGTAGCACATTAATTAGTATTCCTTCCCAAAAGCGGTAGGTTTCTTTCTGCAAGTGTCAACAAAAACTTTAATCCTTTCAACGTTTAACGCCACTTTATTTATTTATTTATTTTCTGTGTCCTTTTTTAAATCATATTGTTTGAATGCTATTTATACTGCCTAAATAACATTACTTAATGATTCACATTCAAGCACCAACGGGGATTCAACTGTCATCATTCGGTGATACTCTAATAAACTAGAATGATGCGACCCGTAAACATTCTGCAAAATCATTAATTGGCTGCAAAAGCGTGTAATAGTCGCGGTCGTCTCCTTGAAGTTAGCTGTTGTTCGCCGCTCAAAATGTTCAAAGTATCAACTGCAATACACGGAAATTTGGTACGGATGTACGAAATAATAACATACTAGTTCGTTGCATTTTGAGATATATTTCATGCAGAGGGGGTCTTTTTAGGTTAAGGAAGGAAAATAAGTTGTGGGAAGGAAAAAGGTAAGAGGGGTGGATAAGAATCTGCGGGTCCATGTGTTCAGGAGTAAAGAACGTATGAATCTATCCCTCCCACTGTGGTGCAAGGCGATAGAGCCAGGCTGAAGAGGTCAAAAGGTCTCCCTCAACCAGTCACTCCCAATTCGACCCACAATGCAAAAGGTGCGCAAAGGTACAATTCATGTATTTCACCGGAATTTTTCAAACAGCACGTAATTAATTAAATAATTTAAACATTCACAACACTCCCTTTGAACAATAAATAAATAAATACGACGCGGTATTTATTTATTTATTAGCGAACTTACGTCCAATTTACAACCAAGTGACACGAAATTTGGGAAATGTACATCGTAAGAATAAGGGATGGTATATTAAATTAAAGACAAACAGTAAATATAAGAGAAAAGAAGAGTCAAGCCAAGTCAAGACATTGCTAAAATTAGAGTAAAATAAAATATCTTCAATTGCTTAATGAGCGACAAAAATCATTTAGGCTTATACCAAAAAATTCAAGGTCTTGACATGAGTTGACTATTCTACACATTCTGGACAGTGGAGAATTATAACCATAATTAGTCGAGTGTTGATTGAGGAAGAGTAGTTCTTTATTTCTGTGTCTACGAGAAGGTATATTGAATGAGATGAGTTGTAGTAGTGAGTCATTAATATAGTTGATAATTTTGAAGAAACAAATGAGATCAGGTTTTAACTGACGGTTTTCTAAAGGGGAAAGGTTTAGAATCCTAGCCTCCTAGCAATGCCTTTTAGGAATCGATGTTGAACGGACTCAATGTGCCGAATATAGACAGCATAAAATGGAGACCGTATAACACAAGCGTATTCAATGTATCATGATTAATTTTTGATATTTTTATTCAGATGTACAAGATGTGCAGATGTGTAATCACAAATCACACATACATCATAACACATCTGCCGAGAAGATGGAGAATGTAACGCTGTCCGAAACATTAGATAAAGAAGGAGGTAGCGCAACACGGCACAATGCCCATAAATAAGTCAAAATAATATTTTTGGCCGAGAGAATTTCAAATCATATCCAATATGACGTGGGTTTTATTCAGAGTAACACCACCACGGTGTTTTTTTCGAATTTGCTGACACGAAACACGCAGTAAAATATTTGGTCAATTTTTCTACACGGTTGTCTTAATATGAAACTTAATATGCAAAACTTTCCACGTAATTGATTTTGAAATTTGTAACATTATAACAAACATTATCCAATCATACATTGATTTTGTTGGCATGTTTTCAGACATCCATTGTAATAAATATGTTACTCTATGGATTAAATTTCTCCAACCAAACTTAAAATGTATTCACACAGAAAGGAAAAAAAATCTAGACCGTTGATTTACTACGTTATTCCCCCTTGATACTTAAAATAAATTAAACAAAAAGGGGAAATATGAAATTACAGTGCGTTATGAAAGTCAGCGTACCATTTTACTTCTCCCTTTGTGTATTACAACCAATCATACAAATTGACACGTATTCATTACCCGACGCTGATTCTGGAGCGCTCGAAAAAGCCTCCAATTTGTCTGGCGGAATGAAACTTGAGTAATTGAAAGGTAGGTTTCTTTGGAATACTATACTTCATTAGGTGCCATTCATTGAACAGTGTTTGAAAAAACTTATCCTCAATTATTCAACCCACTTGTCGTTATTTATATGCTTGTCTAATTCATTGCCAAATTGATGATAAATTTGGAAAACAAACGAACGGGATTTAAAATTCATCGCTTTTTAACTATATTACCTGGCTGCACTCGAGTTCTAACTGATTTTGAAAATTTATTTTGTTTTTCAGGAAATTATTGAAATAACAGGAAACAAATAACAAGGCGGTACGGCTATTTTTGTTAAAGCTTAATGGTAAATTAGTACAAATTCTCCGGTAATTAAAAAAAAAAATATTTCTTCGAAATATCAAATTGAGCCGATAATATTTGCGTTGAACTAAAAAATCAAGCAGAATATTCGATTTTAGTCACTTTGATTGGACAGGGTTCTAATTTCACTTCATTTCTCATTATTACGATTTATGATTTTGAGGTTGAATCTTATGTAAAGTAATTTATTTTAACGTATTTTAAAGAAAAATGTTTAAATAGGACGTATACCTACCATTTAAGCGTGCAGCATGCAACCAGCTAGAGAAGTAATTGACCATTGCAAGAAGTTCTAACTACATTTTCCTAATTCCATTTCAAAATAAGGCAACATTCTAATAATAATAATTAATAATAAAATATTACCATTTGTTATTTCGGCTACTGGCATTATACCTAGCTCTCTAATTCAAAATTTAGGCTTATTAGATTTATCAAAGAACCTTTATATAAAGATGCAAAAATCAGTCATGTTAAACACATGTAGGATTACGTAAGATTTTTTAAATATTTATATTGAGGGATCAGTAGGATTTATCGGTCCAGTTAGGAGTTCTATTGAGCCGAACCCTCTGATATGAAAATATCTGGAGTCGGTGAAGTATTTTCCCATATGGTTTCTGGTAGGTTGACGTGTTGTCCTTGTATAGTTTTGAATTTATTTTACTTATACAATGCTATTATTACATCGCGTGGATTGACTAAATTATCATTTGTGGAAAAGTGTGTGAAAGGGTTAAATTTTTCCTGTGGAGAAGATTTAACCCGGACATAAAGTCTAGAGAACAATTAAATAAAATTGGATAAATTGGATAATAAGAAATCCTTAAATAAATTATGAATACTCGTTTATGCAAAATTTGACACCACAGAGCATGGTAAGGTGAATTTAGAACTATACCCAACTAATGTGACAAATCATACCGCGCCTCATAAAAACTATCTCTGCAGATACAAAGAAAATGTCAATTGCAAAAGGTTCAAAGTGATGTTAGAACCGGGTAAAATAAATTGAAGCTTTAAAAACTCGATGTTAGAATTTTATCATACAAGTATCTAAGAAAATACAACATACGGCTCTGAAAATTATTTTGGTTATAAAAATGAGCAAAAGAAAAAGGACATTTTTGAAAAACAATGTCAGTTAGAACCTTGTCCAAATAAGGTGCTGTGCATTTCAACTAACGCCGTTGAGCATTTTTTAGTGAGAAAAATAATTTGAATCTCTTTCCTTTATTTAGATATGTTTAGTTACAAGATGTGAAAATCAACAAGTCCCTCCACATTCCCTTCAAGTGGGAGCAGTGGGACTCGTGTAGTGTAAAATAAAAACAGTATAAAGCAGGCTCATAACAAATCTTTATGTACGCGTTCCATTTAATTCCGTTAAAATTTTACAAAACTAAGACATAGCAATAAATTTATGTGCTTCGTATCTGTAATGATGATTTTTGATCTGTTTATACATTGAAAGTCCGCTTTTCTATCGGCGATATAAAAAAAAGCAAAAATACTCTATTTTCTAGGATTTTTTCATATCGAGTGTGGCGCTCGCCAGGAATAGTCTTAAGGTCGCACGGACTAAAGTATTACCGATGCGGTGTTACGAAATACGTCACGATTGTCACATACGGACTCCAGATGTTTGCCAACACCTATACCAGAATAATAACGCAACACACATACCATAATAATAAACACAACGAACCCACACATACAAGCGGCATCCTCACACTTATAATCGCGGTCCAATGCGAAGATGCCGTCATCACGCAGTAGTCGTCGAATAGGTTTATTATAATAATAATTAATTTTAATCACTGTTCACTAGGGCCAGTCTTTCAATCGGCTTTTTTTAAATAAGAATTTCAAAAATGACACATTCGTATACTTCGTAGAAATTATGTGTAGAAAAGTGTAGTGAATCAAAATTTTCTAATTTACGTTTTATCTCTGAAAAGTAAAGTGATTGTGATCATCTATGACCCACGAAAGCCGTATTTTAAGATTACTCCACAACCACAAGATGTCGCTACTATATCTTTTCGCTGGGCTTGTTCATAATTCATTCATTTGTTTTCGCTTGCCTGTAAAATTAACTTTTTTGACTTACGACACTTTTCTATGGGATGTGCGATATGCGAATACCCTTGCGAATACAAACTGCTACCAACTGCCTGCAGCCAGTTATGCCAAGGCATCCCTAATTAGGGTGTGTTGTGAAGCTGAAGATAGTTAGGAGGAGAAGGAAATGGGGGAGAGGATGGTGGAGAATTCAGATCTAGGCACCAATTTTCGTCGTTTCAATTTTGAGTGATGGTTTTACACCAGAGCGATGCTGAGAGTTTCTTCCACTCTGAAACGTGTCGCAAATATACCTTATTTTATTTATGAAATATTAAATTGTCAAATAATTCAAATCAATCAAATAAAATTTACTTGCGTACCCCGGGATTTGAACCCGCGACCTCCCAGAGGTGCCGCAAATATACCTTATATATTTTTAATTGATTAAATTGTGGAAAAAACAAATCAATCAAATAAATTTTAATAACGCAAGCCGGGGTTTGAAACTCCGAATCCCTAGTCGAGGGTTTTAACCCTCGACAACGGAGGCCGGCTGAATTGCGTACTATTTATTGGCCCTATACTAGAGGCTAAGGTTGACAAAAAAAAACCTTTTATTTCGTGCCCTTCCTCAAGTTAAATAATGATCACTTCTTCAAACTTCGCAAATCCACTTTGTGGCGTCATTATTAATTTAATGAAAACAAATAACTTTGTGTGCACCACTATATAATTAACATTATCGACATGTTTCAAAAACTATGTTTTCTTTGACGGGATAATAAATTAATACGAAGAAAACATAGTTTTTGACACATGTCGACAATGTTAATTATATAGTGGTGTACACAAAGTTATTTGTTTTCATTAAAATAAAAAATTATTACTTACAAAACTATATTTATATTAGAAAGAGCATAAACTATTAGTGCAATAGCTATATTATATTAGAAAGAGCATAAACTATTAGTGCAATAGCTATATTATATTAGAAAGAGCATAAACTATTAGTGCAATAGCTATATTATATTAGAAAGAGAATAAACTATTAGTGCAATAGCTATATTATATTAGAAAGAGCATAAACTATTAGTGCAATAGCTATATTATATTAGAAAGAGCATAAACTATTAGTGCAATAGCTATATTATATTAGAAAGAGCATAAACTATTAGTGCAATAGCTATATTAGGATTTTTTTTGAGTGAGACTTTTGATAGACTCCGTCAACTTATTGGGCAGAACCGCTAAAAAATTTATGAAAACATTTTTTGTTCAAATGCAGTCTTCCAGCGGCTCAATTAACATTGTGTTTAAAAATATATAAAGCCAGAAATTACTTGGAAAAAATCAATATAATTGTTCAATGAGGTCATAATTTAAATACTCGAGAACTAAACTGAACTGCGAGACCCGAATCCACAAAGATCTTCCATACTTCGACGGTTTACCCTACTGGTAAAAAACCAAACAATTTGTGGGTTTACATTATGTACTCCCAAAGGAAACCAATCTTCTAATATTTTATTACATCTAATATTCCCAGTTGCAACCGTTACATTGGGTAAATTGTAGAGCACCGTTTTTATTAAAAATCACCTCAACGGCTCTGTACAATCTTATTTTATTATTTACAAACGGATACAGAAAATTCCTTAACTTGATAGGTTACTTTCGATAAACACATTTTTATTAGAAAGTTTGTGCTCGGAGAACGCGCGCGGAGGACATTATATTTGAAACACTGGACATTGGCATGATTTTAAATTTGCTATCCCCCATTATTATTAATATTGTACGTTCATATTATTTGTTAAATAAAATAAAACATGTTAAAGCCCAGCTGGATATGAAATTCAAAATAAATATATATTTCATTCGTAAAAATTCAAAAAAATTTAAATCTGAGCATCAATCTCCACACACACACACAACCTAATTATTTTTAAAAGCAACTGAATGAAGACTGTATTTTTGCAAAATTTATTTCCATCTAAATTAAATTAATAAACATTTATAAAAATCTTACCTCTCCGAGTAGGTAAGGTTAGGTTAGGTACTGATTGTTCTATTCGACATATCATCAAAACGCCGATGGCTTTGCAATATCATTTAAATAGACTAAAAATAGAATTTTTTACCAATTGAATATTCTGCCCGAAGGCTTTTCGGATGTTTGCGTCCCTCTCTGTTGTTCTTTATCAGCGCTATTAAAGGCTTGTTTTAAAATTACTTGGTTTCCTGTTTCTTACTTTGCTTTAATTCGGAAAAGAGAAAACTTACAAAATATTTTTAATGTAGTTTTCACTTAGGTACACAGAATCTTTTCAATGGTGGTAGGAAACAGTATAATATACCCAAATGAAACAAAAAAAATGGTTGTCTGTAAAGTCGGTTAACGGACGATAATTTTACGTGATAACGTCATATAGTAACGATAGAGTGGAAGAGAGATATATGCGTCACAAGCCGAACGCTTAGGCCGAACGTGACAATGAGTCTTGCTTTTTCGTGAGTGCAGCCGGCGTTCACCGATTTATAAGACGTTATCACGTCATATCAAAATATAAATTATATAAGTTTTTTAAAAAGTTTATAGAATTTTATTCTTTAGTAATTATTATTGTTGAAATTACGCTGCGAGTTGGCCCCCTTATATTTTTATCTTGTTTTAAAAATAATAGTTTCTAAATATTAAAAAATGTTAATTGTGATCCTGATAAATCTTAAATATTCTCCAATATCATATAATATTAAATTAAATTTAGGTCCGTGGTCGAAGGGTAAGGCTCTCGACTAGCAATCCGAAGTTCACGGGTTCAAATCCCGGCATGCACCAATACATTTTATTTTATTGTGTTGCGTTAATTCACAATTAAAGTAATTAATTTTAAGACCGCCATTCAGATTTGAATCGATGCTTGAAATGGTGTTAGCCGTGTTTGGTGTCTAGAATTGAATAGCCAGGTACTTCCCCGTCTTTTTTTCCCTCTCAGCTTCCTTTAGCCTCAAACGTACCCCAATTGGAAATGCCATAGTCTCACTCCTTCCAGATGGGAGCAGTTAGGATTCTTAATCGTTCATTAAAAAAATTTGTGTGAAGTTCACACGAAGTTGTTTGCAGTTCACACAGGGGCTACGAAGTACCGCACAAAGAGGACACCGATTAGTCTATTTCATTATCTCGCTAAATTCTATAGATGATGTATTTTTTGTCTCTTTTTCGTTTCACTGAGTTTCAAATCACAAGGTGCTAATAAAGCTTTCACTTAAAAAATACAATCTTTAAATAATGATCTCCAATACTTTTTGATACCAGCAGTTGGGCAACATATTATTTTCAAATCTAAATACATTGCTTGAAAATGTTAATAAATAATTAAAAAAATCCTGTTAAAAATATACTGAAAAGTTAATGGTTTCAGCAAAAACCAACTTGGTAACAAATTCTAGGTCGTTTGCCTTGAGTGGCACAAAAATCATTTTATGTTATGAAATGTATTTATTTGAATCTACCGCGTAATATTTACATTTGCAATAGCCCTGAATTAGCTTGCGGGATAGTTCCACGCTATCAAACATCGATAAAATGAACTCAAGTTTCAAACAGTATGGGTGATGTGACTTCCTCCTCAACTTCAAATCCTTATTACCATTTCCCAATCCTACAGCCCATATAACACCTCCGACCCCTCCTACCCCCCACCGATCACCAGGTCACACATTTAGAAAGCATTTCTCCAGAGATTAGAAATGGACAATAGTCACTTTATTTGGATAGGGTTCTAACTTCCTTCACCTTGTTCTGCGTATGAGGTGTCAAAGTTTGCAAAGACGATTTCTCATTACCTATTTAACAATTTCCGATTTTGAAGTTGAAAATTGGGTAAAGTATTTTAATTGAACTTATTTTAAAGAAAACTATTTAAATAGTACGTACATTTTCCCTTTTAGAACATACCTAAATATGTAAATAGATACAGTGCAACCAATTAGGGCATAATAATTCATTGCACAAGGTTCTAATAACATTTCTCTAATGCAATTACAAGCCTGGGCCACGTCCTTTTTAAATATTTTCCATCAAAATGTGATAAACTAAAATACTTCAACTAATATTGTTAAATAGATTACGAAAATTCGTCTTTGAAAACTTAGAAACCTTAGAAAATGGTAAGGCGTAGTAAGAACCCTATCCAAATGAAGTGACGAACTATGGCAATGCATTATGGCGCCTCGTATTTAAGATCATCTGTCAGATACAAACAAAATAGAGAATGTAAGTGTAGTTAGAACCTTGTAAAATGAATTATTATTGAAAATGCTGGACGTTAGAACTTTGTCTACGAAAATAAAACACAGATGTTCTGAAAATTATTTTGGGTATAGAAATGAGCAAAAGAAATGCTTTGGTATTCAAAGGTCATTTTTGAAAAAAAATATGTCAGTTAGAACCCTATCGAAAAGAGGTGACGAGACGTGTAACGGGTAATTTAAAAGACAATGAAAGTAGTTATGTTGACACTATATTATTTTCATAGAAAAATATTTAACTTTCTTTAATATTTTTACGATTGGCGTAGTAAGGACGCGACTCTTCTTTGAAACAGACGACCGTAATGATACAACGTGAAAATAGTTTGTTCTGGTATAAACTTCTTGCTCTTTCACATGTTTAAATAACTCAAGCATGCTCTGCTCACTTATTATTACCACAATGTTTTTGTGGCTGGCGCCAAGTCAGTATTAGATATACATCTATCCTTCTATTTACCTGAAGAATTGTAGAAATTATCATTTTGGAGCCTCGTGGCTGTACCATGAAAATAATAACATACCAAATTTAACAGGAATGTGAAAATAAATAACTGAACGCAACAATTTAATAGTGCAATAACGAATTATTTTATAAATGTTTCCGCTGAAATGTTAAAACCGATAAGTGGTCTAAACCGATTTAAAAGACAACTGTTGTCGCTAATTCAAATGAAAATTATTATCTGCCTAAGAAAGCATCAAGCATCTGACTCATTTCATCGTGTCATGTCTTCCTCGGGTGTTCTGGACTTCTTCTAACATTCACATTTGCGTCATTTATTTTCCTTAAACTCCTTTCTTCGTCCTTTTTACCAAACCATCTTCGTTCATCGTTCATTTTACAAACCACCGAGCATCCTCAGCATTACATTCTCTGAGGGATCTCAGCATTCCTCAAACCATCATTTATGGCTTTACCACTCATACGCCATAGGGATCTCATTTGTTTAACATTCAGTCTTCTTTCGTCCTTCCTATACCAGTTCCATGCCTCACTGCCATACATCAACACTCCATTGTGGACTGCTAGTTTCGCTTTTTGGGTTGTTTTTTGTTAAGCCAATCGCGTTCAGTCCTCCATCAACAGAGTTACCTGCTTTTACCATTCTTTCAATATCTCTAACTAAACTCAATGGAGGCTTGTCGCTGATCAGATGCTCCTGTACAAAATTATTAACTCAAAAGTTGACTGCCCGGAGTTGCTAAACAAAATAAATTTCCACGCGCCGATTCGATATAGTAGACAAAACACCAATTCCAATCAAAACGAATTTATGCAAAGGACATGTAACTACTATAACAATAAATTTGCAACTATAGATACACGTGCTGACATATTCACTGCTAGTTACTGTCGTTACAGAACTTCAATGTATAACATTCTAGGTGCGAATAACACATATTCATGACGATTAAATTAATTGTATCTAATATTTTTATATTACTTGCGTGGCAACTTTCCCTTAACTTTCCTTTATCCCTCTCCTCCCCTTACCCTTCCCTACCCTATTACAGTTATAACCACACTTATTTTATTGTTGTTTATTGGTTGATTATTAGTTGAATTTGGATTTGTATTATAATTATTTTTTAAAATTGCTGCTGTTTTTTTTTTAATTTTTCTTAAATATTCTAGTTTACATTCAGTTAGTCTTGTTTCTAAGTACCTATCTGTGAACATTAATAATTGGCCTGTTTTTTATCATCCTCTTAAGTATATTGTATTACAAAGAGTGTTTATGTTCCTTAAATAAATAAATAAACTAGTTAAGGGTATATTATATAACCAAACATTGAGCTAGAATCTGATAGTATTAATACAATAGCGTTTGTACGGTTGAAATTTAAGAATACGACTTCGAATACATCTCTGACACCGCACCTTACGCAAAACCATCTTCGTACATGAAGTTTGTTACAAAGATACCGTAGTATTGCACGCTGCCCATGGGGCCTAGCAGCAAACAAACCGCGGAACGGGTTTTTAACAGCTTGTCAGCATTATTGGCTCTGTACAATATTGTATTGTCTTAGTTTGTTATATGTCTTATTGTTGGCGGCCGGCTCTATTACACTTGAAAAGCTCTATTACACTTGAATATTACACTTGAGTAGCAATTAAGTAACAAATGTACATGTGAAATAAAACTCTTCAATACAAAATAACTATTAAATGTTCAATATTGAATAAAGACGATGATTAACACATATGCTATATATATATGTACCTGAGATTTTATTCAAATTCTACTTATCTGAAAATACCCGTTTTAAGGTGATAAACAAAAAGTCGAAGAGTTAAAGTTATAAAGGTGTTTTAATCCATAAAAGTAATATCATAATTTCATTGTGTGCGTCACTTATTCGTATAATCTTAAAATATATAACAATCGCATCCGGTCTAGTTAAAGTAATGGCCATAGCAGTAGGTAATAACAAATACTAGTACCTCCCTACAACTCCATCCGTAAATACACAATGAATACAAATTTTCCACTTAAAAACAAGAGATTTTTTTCTCTCTTTTCCTTGGCTGTGTCTCTATTTATACGAACAAGCAAACCTATTTCAGTAAGAAGCTGTTTTCAACAGGACGGTTATAGTCTGTCAAATAAGAGTAGAAAATATTAAAAAAGGATCTACAAAATTTGTAGTCTGGCAACACCAATTTTACTGTCAAATATCCCTTTAAAGCGCAATGACAATGAATGTATAGAACACTATAAACCACATTTAAAAAATATAAATTTTGTTCTTAAAGAAAAAAATTAAAATCGAAGAAGCACTGTTGTTAACGTATCTACAAAATGACGTAAATTTGATTAAATGGTGTTTCACAAAGTGATTTGCTTTCATTTAATTTAACATAAATTTGAATTTAACAGTTGGTAGAAAGGAAGAATCACTAATGGTGAGTTTAGTTACACTATTTTCAGAACTGAATGAGTTAAATATATTCAGATGTAAAATTTTAGAAATGATCTAAATACCGGGCAACGCTAGGTACTTAAGCTAGTATGAAAAAATGTTCTAAAGTGTGGTTTATATTTTATTACAATATCGTTATTCTTCATTATGTTAACAAAAAAAGGTAAAGGTATAATATACCTGAATGCAATTTTGATTTCCAGATCAGTGGTTATCTATATTGCAAAAAAAAAATTTTTTTTCAATTTTATGCCTTTTTAATTTTTTTACAAAAATGTAAGTAACACAGATTTCTATTTCCATGAGTTATTATTTTCCATTAAACATGAGTTAGATTTTTAGTATTGCCATTTGAACAACATTGGCGCCCTTCCTTGTTTTCTACTCTTATTTGACAAACTTAATTAATTCATCACAGTGAAAATATGATTATATTTTGTATATATTAACTGGAAGTATAGGAGCATTGCCTTTTTTAAAATGTTTTGCATTAAATATAACATCACAAAAACGAACCATAAAATAACCAAATTAGAAATATTTTCAGAAACGATTAATAAAATAGCATTGCCTAAGTCAAAGTTAACTTTGTTAAGCTTTACCGCATGTTTATAATTTTTATTTAATCGTCGAAGATAATAATGAGAAAAAGCGAATATTAAAACAGAATAAGATAACGAAAATAAAACGATATCAGAAGAAACTGGGACTCGAATCCAGATCCGATTTGCCGGCCTTTATGTTTCCTCCTTTCTACAACATTGGTCTCTTCAAGACCAATGTTCATTCCTTCCTATACCCAAAAAGACCCTCCACGCTGCATCTCAGATGACGCAGGCTCTGAGAAAAAATATTTTCCTGTGTGTTAATGAAAAAAAAAAGATCCGCTAGTCTTACCGGATTTTACAAATTAAATTCGGTCATTTGGCGGTCCGTCCTCTCTGCCTACCCCTGCGGGGAAACGGCGTGATGGTTAGTTAGTTAGTTAGTTAGTTAAATTCGGTCATTTTTATCGATATCAATTTTATATTTGAGTTGTTAATTTCGATTTGATAATAATAAAATATCACAACGAGGTTTATGTACACTTCAATTGGTTAATTCTAATCATTTTTATCGAAATCGATCGCACGCCACTTTCCGTACGCAATCTATAAAAGATTTTGTTTGCTTACAAAGCGTCACTTCAATATCCTGATTGCGACCATCTGAATTGTCTGTATCCAACCCAAATTGCGGACTGGGTCGAGGCTTTGACCCACAAGGACCATTCGCAAAAAGCAATCACATATTTCAAAGATGAAAATGTAACTTTGTAGCCGGATAATGGGGGAAAAGCTATGTGACTGATTAGTGACTGACATGAGGCAACTAAATTAAATGGGGTGGAAATGTTCCAGTTTATATTTGTTATTCATGGTTGTGAACCGTGAAACGAAGCCGGTATATTTATTTTGAAGCTTAAGATTAATTCCACATACTTTTATCTTACATTAATTACAACCGACGATAAATAGTATATTTTTTGCAGTTAAGGGCATGAAGAATAACGAAAAACACATATAATAATTATATAGGCTCTTAAGGAACTTATTTGGCATACCGCAACTAGTGATTCCTGGCATTATTTGGAGTAAAATTTGTAGTGAAAACTTCTTTAGCACCGTTGTGATTTGAAACTCGATGAAATGAAAAAGCGACACTAAAAATAGATAAACACGTACATCTATAGGATTTAGCCTGCGAGAGAATGAGAGAGACTAATCGGTCTCCTTTGTGCGGTGCTTAGTAGCTTTCCCACTATTACCTACTTTACTAAATTAACTACTTAACTTACTTAAAACATAAAATACATAAAAATTCAATAATATCGAGTTTCATGAATAATAATAATAATAATGTCATCATGGAGATACGAAATACACGAAAATAAATCATTTTACAAAGATAATTCGAAGAAGGTTGGACATTTGTAAGAAAAAAATGGACAGTTGTGGACAATGTCTACGATAAATAATTTTTTATAACTAAATTTGTGAAAAAAAAATCGAGTGCAGTTCACACAATTGAAGTGAAACCTTCGCCCACTCAACCTATAGGAGCCTTGAAAAGTGAGATCATAATTAAAGCGGCCAATGAGCGCAGTTTGACGCTTCGTAGGTACTGTAATAAATAATAATAATAATAGTGTTTATTTCAGCCGAACAGAGCGGTGAGTGCAATACTCTGTCAGCCATATAAAAGCATACATTTATAAAATTCCATTAAATAATTACATTAAATGGGATATGCAAGATAGGATAAAAAAAAAAAAAAACATAATAAGATGTAATAACATAATAAAATAAAATCTAAAATAAAACATAATGGTAAACATATTTAGTATTTGTATACTACAGAATGTAATGCGTCATTTCCGTTTCATATATCAACCAATAGGAGCCTTGAAAAGTGAGATCATAATTAAAGCGGCCAATGAGCGCAGTTTGATGTTTCTTAGGTACTGTAATGCGTCATTTCCGTTTCATCCGACTTTCAAATCACTACGGGGTCAAAGAAGTTTCACTTCAAAAATCCATTATTTAGTAATTCTTGAAAAAAGTAATCATAGTTTGCATGTTATTAATTCATAGATTTTCAGGAGAGTTTCCAGAAAAGAGAGAATAAGATAGTTGGTAGAATTTTGGTAGTTGTTTTTAGGCAGCGTAAATCATTTAGTAGGTTTTTTCATGAACAGAGTTGCACTTACGAATAGGACAGAAAAGCTTTATCGATCAATAAATATTTAAAGTGCGGCTAAGATATAACGAAGCGTAGGTTTCTAAATTATGAAAGTCTAAACCAAAACTGAGCGCAACATTTAATTTCAGTATAATGAAATTAGTCGTGTTCTTCGCTGAAACCGAAAATAAACATAAATCGGCTCATCAGTCATTGGCGTTATTTGACTTTTGAGTACGAGGCGAGTGGTGTAGCGCTAAAATGAAAATATCTCGTTAATAAATAACGCTAAATCGTGTGTTCGGAGTCGGTACCTGGCCGGTCTTTGTGACTGCTCTTGCGTCATTCGCGCAGCAGTTAATCACACGTATTCACAAGGCATAGCGCTTTATAGCGATGGACTATAGCTGATGGCGATGGACTATAGGGATTCTTGTCCATGTCTTCTGCCATTTTATTTTTGTAATCGTTTTTATCATCAATATTTTCACATTGTTGATATCCTTTAGTCTTAGAATGTCAAACGATTATAACATGCAAGTGATAAGTTACCAACTTATATTAAGGCGACGCTTCCCGGCTCAAAAAGAAGAAGATGGAGAGATATGTAATTACGAATGCTGGACAGAGCACGCTAATATTTTCAATGACAGAATAGATACGAAAATTGGGAAAACGCTTAATAAAACATGACATTAACAAAACAGAGCAAAAATCTCGTGGAAGGTATTTTAAGTATCATTTATAGAAACATTGTGAATTTTTTCACAAATATAACTTGTAAAATAATAGAAATAGACTTGTTTTTAATAATTTTCGGAGCATACTTTGCGATTTTTTTCTACCGAGAGAATTTCATATAATTTGCGTTTCGGCGTGGAACGTATCTAGATATTATCTTAAAAAATAACATATATTTTTTTAAGAGCTTAAAACCTTCAAATGTTTAAGGGAGATATTTAATAAATCGGTAGAAATTTGGGTAGCGGCGGCTTAAGATCTCTTTTTTAAAACCGATAGTCAAAAATACATTAATATAATGGGATAACTTAGTTGGGTCGGGGTAAAAATGTTGTATTATTATTATTTTTAAAGTTGGTATCTTTGAGGTATTTTTCATAATTTCCTGAACGTTTTCAAGATTTTCTTAGAACCGCTTTGGTAAGAGACCACAATTCAAAATTGAAACGTAGCTTAAGTGGCTTTGATTATTTTTTGTGTTAAAGATAAAAAATAATATGTCAGATATTTTCTAACATATTTCCCTTCTTAATCTTCTTCTCCTCCTCTTCCTGTACAACCCAAAGTCCCGCAGAATTTTATTTTTTATTTTTGACTTAAGCCGCCGCTATCCGAATTTCGACCGATTTCTTAAATATCTCCCTTAAACATTTGAAGTTTTAAGCTCTTAAAAAAATTTATGTTACTTTTTAAGATAATATCTAGATACGTTCCACGCCGAAACGCAAATTATATGAAATTCCCTCGATAGAAAAAAATCGCAAAGTATGCCCCGAAAATTAAATAAAACAAGTCTATTTCTATTATTTTACAAGTTATATTTGTGAAAAAATTCACAATGTTTCTTTAAATGACACTTAAGATACGTTCCACGAGATTTTCGTTCTATTTTAAACGAGTCATGTTTTATTAAGCTTTTTCGCAATTTTCGCTTCAATTTCATCACTTAAAATATTAGCACGCTCTGTCCAACATTCGTAATTAAATACCTCTCCATCTTCTTCTTTTTGGGCCGGGAAGCGCCGCTTTAATGAGTAATTTTTTAATTGAATGAAGACAGTATTCGCTTGAGTTTCACTAATATTGTCTTCATTTGATTAAAATCCCATAGAATTACTTGGAATGATTTGCAATAGTTCCACTTGCTCCGAGCAGTTGGAAGTTTGCTTTCCAAGTTCAATGTCATAATTTAGATTATTCATTCTTATTACAAAATACCTCACAACACGGTAAGGAGAAGTTAGAACTCTTTCCAACTAAAGTGACGAACTACAACACTGCGCCTTGTACGATACAAACAAAATGGCAATTGCAAAAGGTTCAAAATGATGTTAGAACAATTTGCAATATTCTTCTCTGAAAATTATTTTGTTTTTTTTTTCTCTCTTTTTTATTTTCCTGTATATGTAATCATCCATATTTGTATATCCTTGTTAAAACACTTCATTCAGGTGATTCTCAAACTTCTTCTACCAGTCCCATGCCATACATATACTCGTATGTACACATACGTATAATTATTTTTCTTAAGGCTCGGCTTACCGCATTCTACCGATTTATTACAGTTTAAGTTTTGAAACACTTAAAAAAATGTATGTTACTCTTGAAAATAATATCAATGCATTCTTTATGCCGAAACGGAAATTTTATGAAATTTCCTCGATAGAAAAAATCACAAAGTATACTCCGAAAATTATTATAAACACGTTTTTTTCAGTTATCTTAAGCGTGTTTTTTTAAACATTTTCACAATTTTCGCTTAAATATTAACGTTTTTAATATAAGCGCGCTCCCTCTAAAATCCGTATTTACATTACTCTCCTTCTTCTTCTTTTTGAGCGGGTACTACCGGGCCTTAAAGGTGCAAAGCAAATGTTCCTAAATGTTCTCGTATATAAATAAATATTCCAACGGAATATCACTACAATATTTGCACCGGTATCGTTAGGTTCCAACAATAGCCACGCCGCCCGGTCCGGGATGTGAACGAAGCGGGCTGCGGCCGCGGACACGGGCGGGTGTATTGCGACACTTTCGCCGCCCGTTCCCGGCAACAATATTACAAAAGGAACAATATTATTATCGTGCCTAAATCTGGACCCGGACGTAGGTGCAATTACCCGCGCACTTAGAGAGCTCTATTGGCCGGACAGACCGAACGACGACACGCTACATCTGGGAAACGATGTTTCTGCTAACAATTGACTTTGTGGCTTTGTAAACGTGTAATGAATACTGCAATTAAGAGCTCATTCGGGACATGAGTTCTGAGTTTCCTTTTACATCTAATTCACATATATTTTCCTTCACAGGTCACACGTTTGTGAAACAACATATGTCTCTTTGCAGTTTTTTTTTTAATTTGAGAGGCGGTAACGGGTACCACCGCACTGGTAACCATTTATTGAATAACTGACATTTCTGGCAAAGATAACCTCTACCATAGGAACATTTACTGGTTTGATTTTTTTATGTTTTCTATTTTATACAGGTGCTTGCAGTTTTTTTGAATGAATGAATGAGTTTTTCTTTTGCCCTGTTTAATTCATATTTGCCTTACTAACCTACTTTTGCATTTTGTTGTTCATGTTAAGCATTTGCATACTGCTTACTAACAACTTATGCATGGACACTGGAGGTCTAGATTCGTTCAAAATAAATAAATGTAGCTCCATTTAACAAAAAAATTAGAATCTTGCGAGAGCCTTGAAGGAGTAACTATATATTACTTATACCAGGGCGGGTAAGTAATGAATAGCCTCCAATGGTTCGCTACGTTTGGTGACTTAAAAGAGGTGCCCGGGTCCATAAGGTGAGAATTGTCTAGATGTTGGCGGCGGATTTATCTGCGTGGCGGGACGGATTTAGAGAGACTGGTTAAGGGAGACCTTTTCACTCTCCAGGGCCCTCTCGTCTACCCTCTACACCACAGTGGGAGGAATAATACACACGTCCGTCACTCCTATTCATACTGACCCCCAATTTCCTACCCATCCCTCATGCCTTTTTTCCTTTCCAGGTGTCCCTTTCCTTTATTTCCCAAGCAAAAAATCCTCCACACAGCAGAAATTATTTTCTTCAGGGCCTCCCATTTGGGCCTCCTGTGTGGTGCCATAACAGTGAAATCATTGCATCTAATAACATTATTTTATGTTTATGTATCTTTTTGTTTGTTGTATTGTGGAACCATTTAGGTATATACTTAAAACATATTATTAAATGTCTACATGAGGAGCTCAGTATCAGAGTAGGATATTAGCCATTTGGATTATTTTTCAGTAGAGTAAGTTTTTTGTTTCGAAATTGCCGGTATGAAATATCTGATATATTTTTCTACCTGCATAATCCCTGCGCATAAAGAATCACAAGCCTACATAACATTCTATAATTTAATACTCTAACTATTTTATTTTTAAATTTAAAAATGCTTATGTCCGCTTTTGATACTAAAGCGAGAGAAGTGATTTACTTTAACGTCTTTTCTTTTGCTCGTTTCCAATATTCGGAGTTAGTTACGCGTTTGCGAGCATTAGCAATCTCCATTTCATCGTATTTTGATCAACAATAAGCCGCCGCTATCCTAATTCGACCGATTTCTTACATATTATCTTCCTTAAACATTTGAAGTTTTTAAGCTCTTAAAAAAATATATGTTATTTTTGATATATTATCTAGATACGTTCCACGCCGAAACGCAAATTATGTGAAATTTCCTCGATAGAAAAAAATCGCAAAGTATGCTCCGAAAATTATTTAAAACCAGTATATTTCTATTATAAGTTATATTTGTGGAAAAATTCACAATGTTTCTTAAATGATACTTAAGATACGTTCCACGAGATTTTTGCCGCATTTTAAACGAGTCATGTTTTATTAAGCTTTTTAGCAATTTTCGTTGCAATTTTATCACTTACAATATTAGCGCGCTCTGTCCAACATTCGTAATTACATATCTCTCCATCTTCTTCTTTTTCAGCCGAGAAGCGCCGCCTTAAGCTAGAAAACTTCGATAAACCTTAAATTTCGTCCTAAAATTATCAACCCACTATCAAATGCGGCGGTTGGTGCCAGAGTACCTGACTGTCAAAATAACAGCTGCCATGGCACTTTTTGTATGACGCCTTTGTATTGCATGTCCGAGTTTGTTGCAAATATGAGTTGCAAGTGTCCACTTTTGAAGCAAAGTGCAAACTTTAACATGCGATTTCTTGTACTAATTGTCCGTTTTCGATAGATTTTCCCAGTTATTCGGTTAGAGAATCAGACGTACCACCATAATCAACCAAATATGCATTTTAGAAAAAGTGGCGTATGTCTGACTTTCACACCGAGCTCCTCACATGTCGGAGATATAAAATAACTGTCGGTGGATCAGTACCAGTCATGCCGTCAATGTATTAATATTTCCAATATCCAGAATAGTTCAGCGACTGAAGTTGTAATATCGGTGTCCATCATGGCGCAACCTGATGACGTTGGCTCACGATGTTATTTTTATGAAACGTACGAAAAGACATTGAAAAATTAATTTATTTTAAGAAATTTGAATGACCCCAAGTAAAAATAATATGTAGATATTACATAACTATACACAATATTTTTTTTAAAGGAATTTTTTTTCAGTTGTAATGAGATGAGAAATTTATAAAAAAATATTATCGTGATTTATTTTTGGAATATTATGCCGTATTTCATTTCCTCTATCTTTAGCCAACGTTTCGGATTTTACAACAAGGCATGGTACCCCACACATTAATCACGATAATAAATCAGCCAACGTAGTTGACATTACTTTTGGTGGGAAAACAGGGATATAGGGATTCTACATACAAATGATAGACTAGTGTCTTAATAGTTTGGAAGCGCTTGAAATAATTTTAAAAAAAATGTTTAATTAGGACACCGATTCTTCTATCTCATTCTCTCGCAGGCTAAATCCTACAGTACATATGTATTTGTCTCTTTTTAGTGTCGCTCGTTTCCGTTTCATCGAGTTTCAAATCGCAACGGTGCTAAAGAAGTTTTCACTTCAATATGCTATCTCTCTTTATCTCAACCATAAAATATGTATTATGGTGTAAATGTCGGTACTCGGGTAAGTCAAAAATAATTCTTTCCCGAAGAAGGAAATACAGCCAAAACTAATTAAAGTAATGTATAAATTCAACTTTTCATTTCATTGTAACGCCAAGTCACAAAGCTTTCTTTCGGTAGATTAAAAATAATTATAATCTCACTCTTCCTGGCTCCAGGGAGTACAGGCTATCAGTTAAACACAATGCGAGGTATTTTACTTTTCTGCGTAGGTAACTAATTACTTAAGGGGGTGTTCTAGTCTAGAAGCCCGAATTTCGGGCGTTTTTTGACGGCCAATAAAAAAAAACCCAATTTAAAAAAATTAATATACAAATTTCACGAAGTTACACCCTGTTGAAGTAGTGGGGGTGGGGGGGGGGGGGGGAAAGAGCGTGTCAATCTTGTCACCATTTCCACCCTTCTTGTCATCTAAAATATAAAAAATGTAGATTTTTTATCAGTACAAATGTCATTACAGTAGGAACCGTGAAAACTGAAAAAAAAATCTCGCAAAATTTCTACTAAAAAAAAAAATTGATATTTTTCAGTAATGTTGCTTAACTTTTCCGAATTTTTAAGAATTGTAAAAAAATATATTTTTATTTTTTGTTGGTTCTTACCGTAATGAGATGTATTAGAAGAATGCATGCCAAATTTCAAGACAATCGGTTTATCAGAACTTGTGATTTTGTGACAAACGTTTCGAAAAAAGTAGTTTCGAGAAAAAGGCTTTTAAAGTTTTTTTCTATTTAGATTCTAGTTAGATTCCGTCTTTGCCACGACACTAAAATGGCTAAAACTTTAAAAATAATTTGAATTTTGAAAAATCCTTTTGAGAACATATTCTTGAATATCTAAACTTTCGAATTATGAAGAATTTTTTTTTTCTAGACTAGAATACCCCCTTAATCACAAACCGTCAAAGTTCCAAGTCTGGTTTACGAGAGAATGACGCCGTGCGTTAATTTCAGTATCCTTCGCGAGTATTTAGATCATGACGCGGCGGAATGTAGCTTAGGATAAGAATTAAATAATGTTAGCCGAAATAACTCTGAAACCCAGTCCTAAAGTATTACGCTTCCCAGCACGCTGTTTGACACATTCTTAATGGACTCTGAGTGCAGACTTATTAAAGTGGAAATAAGCTTGAAAATTGAATGATTGCCGACTTACAAGGTCGACATTTGCCATGTTTTGATAAATATGCGTGATTATTAATAGAATATAACAGCGCTTTTTATTCACAAACGATATCTAAGAAGGTCAAAATAATTCTACTTTCTGAACGCAAACGAAAAACTAAAAACTTAAAAAAAAAAATTATGGTGAGTATAAAATAATAATATAATTTTTGAAAAATAAAATTTCTTAATTAATGCAAACATAAAATAGTTCACCTATTATTGCAAACCAAAAATAAGTTAACGAAAAAAAAGCCTTAAAAATTTAAAAAACATTAACACAATCATTTTATTATGCAATTGTTTTAAAAACGATATCGTCAGTTAACGTTTTTATCGTTTCATATAAAAATAATCAAAAAAAAAAATTCCAAAATTGTCAAAAAATTTTCTTTTTTCAAATTGCAGTTGGAAACTTTGGTTTCATAAAGCAGTACTTTTTAATTATTTTGGTGGTTAACTTTTGTATTTCGAACACCGTTTAGATCATATAAGTATTCATGATAGTAAGAGAGACACAACGATTTTTAAGAGACCTATATGAGTTGTTCCGAAAAGTGAAAAATTTAGCTGGAGGGGTTAAATACATGTATTATTTCGCTTCGTAACAACGTCTTATCGATTTAGTTTCAGTACCACACAGACAGTCAGAAGATCTCTTATGAGGTGTCGGAAGAAACGGTACCATTCGATGTTTCAAATGCTTGTTATGAACATTTCAGCACGGCGCATCGTTTTCTGGACACGTGATAAGGAAGGATACGTGGGCTAAAATAATGTACGGTCTTTGGGTGCTGGTTATTGGAGGTTAATCAATTAAGAATTAACAAGGCCAATAAATAAATAATAATGTTATTACGCGTCGTATCGGCGCGGTTTGCGGCCAATTAAATTTTCATTACATAATACAATATTATTAAATTTATGCTCGTCAAAAGCGTGAATATTCTACGATGAAATTAAGTTGATGCTGCAGGACATTGGCACGACGAGTAGGTCAAGTACGTGATCAGATGTCGTGAAGAAAATACGTGGACAGAGAGAGGAGAATTTTGATGAGCAACTGGGCCTAACAATCAACGTCAATAAAACAAAATGGATGACATTTGGGCGACTAGATCACTCTGGATTAGTGATACAATTACATGGTTGCAATGTCGAAAAGGTGGCAAGATTTAGATACCTCGGCAGCATTCTCACGGAGACTCTTGACCCAGATGTAGAGGTTAAGTGCAGAATTGAGGCAGCAAGAACTGCATTCAAAAAATGAAATCCCTCTTCTCAATTTAAAACTAAGACAGAGAATGTTAAAGTGTTATGTGTGGTCAGTCTTGCTGCATGGATGTGAGACATGGACCTTGAAAGTAAATACCATGAACAGGTTAGAGGCTTTTGAAATGTGAATCCACCGGAGAATGCTCAAGGTTCCATGGACCGACATGATCACCAACACAGAAATTCTCAGGCGGGCTAGAGCAGATAGAGAACTGCTCACATCAATAAAAGTCAGGAAAATTTCATATCTGTGTCACATACTTCGAGGGGAAAAGTATCACTTGCTCCAATTAATATCAAAAGCAAAAATAGAAGGTCGCCGAGGGCCTGTTAGAAGACAAATATCTTGGCTACGAAATATACAAGAGTGGACCGGCATTAGAAATGCGGAGGAGCAATTCCGAGCAGCACAAGATAGAAAGACATTTTCCAGAGTGATCGCCAACGTCGGGGGGACCTGATAGAGCACACAAAGAAGAAGAGAGGAGAAATAAAAGATTTACTCTTGAAGCTTTGCTCCAACTCTCTGAGACACGATAAAATAATGTTCGTAGAAAAGCGTGCCAACAATAGAAAAAGCTAATTAATCTAATACCGCGACTCCGACACTTCTAGATGTGCCTACCGCACACTATGACGTGATCACTGAAATATGCCTTGAAAATCGAACATACCTTTATCTAAAACAAACATTCCTGTTTACCTACTTATGTTTTTTATATTGAAAATAATTTTCCGTCGTGCGAATGTTTTTAAATGCCAAAATTTTCTAGACTCTAGACACTTCCGCGGCGCTCAAGGTTAGGCCCGAGACAGATGGGAATGAAGGCTGAAATATTTTTTTCAATAAGTTAAAGAGATTTTTTTATGATTTCTATATTCGTATATTGATGAAAAAATCTACGTGATTTTTAGTGTGTTGGTTCTAGATATGCACATAAAATTTATTATGAACGAAATAATGCTGTATTGAAACAATTTTTTTAAAATTCACATCGAACCGGAACTTATTATAATAATCAAATGTTTTGATGAATTTTGCGTGAATCATAAATGAGCAAATACCTTATGAAAAAAAATCATGAAAATCTAAGTAACAAAATTTAGCCCATTACTACCTAATATCTAACTACTAATCTGATTTCATTAAAAACGTCTATTGAAATTTTTACATTCAATTTAGGCTGTGTCGATTTGGATAAAAAATGACAGCAGGATAAAAGCTTTTAGTTTGAAATATTTACTTATTAATTTTCAGAGCCCTTATGGGCTTTTACATAATAAGTTTATAATAAAGAGAAACAATTTTTAAATAAAAAATTTGGTTGTCTGTAAATTCGGTTTACGGACGATAATTTTACGTGATAACGTCATAAGAAAACATTGATGAAAAATTGCATCGGCCTAAGCCGAAAGCTTAGGCCGATCGTGCCTCTCTATCGCTTGTTCCGCCCTCTCGCTTGCACGCTTGGCCCAGGCGGAACGTGACAATGAGTCATGCTTTTTCGTGCATGCAGCCGGTATTCATCAATTTATTAGACGTTATCACGTCAAAAATATGAACTTGAAGAAGTAAACATAATATGAATGGTATACTCGTACATACATTACGTACTGTTTGTAATAGAACTTTATCAGCAGCATATCTGGATGATCGTCATCACTGGGAATAAAACAAGAACAAACTCTGCAGCCAAAGCTTAATTTGTGAAAATAAATCCTCTAAAAATACATCCGATAAAGGTTTATTTAATTCAAATGTCGTCATTTTCGTGTTTGTTGAGTTTGTAGCCGTGATGCAGGATGCCACCAAATCCTCGAGAGTACATTATGTCAGACCGGCGCAAATATATTTAGGTGACTTTATTCAAGTACAGATTTTATTAAGGCGTATGACTTCCCATGTTTACTTTCCGAGAACGTGTATTAATAAATGGTCAGGATAGCAGGATAATAAAGCTCATTTCCTAACGTTGAGCCGAGCCGTCTCCAACAAACTCATAAACACTGTTCCTTGCGCGCCTCAAATAAACATTTGCTAAAGATATTATGCGTTTTCTGATTAATTTTATACAAAATTGTTATTTGAGTGCAACTACAAAATGATATAATTGTTGGTTAAACACGTACGAGTGTATTTATTCAGCGAATTAGCAAGTGCATTTCAGTTTCCCAAATACTAAACGACTATATTTCAAATGCAGTGAATGGTACATTGATGAGATTTTGTGATTGCGTAGCACATTCCTCCAAGCGTAGCGCGGAGCGGACCCAAGGGGGTTTATGAGTGCATTCATAACGGTGCACAATATATCGAAATTAAACATGACGAAATGCAGACAAAAATAACTATTTATATTAGACTAAAAATATAAAGTATGATGATTTTAGACAAACACAAAGAAATTTTCAAAGATTGTTTTCTTATAATGTTGAATTATTATGATACTAAAATATCGAATATTGCGAGATAATATTATCGCTTTGCAGAAAAGTTCGTCATAGTCTTGTTTCGGAACTTTTGAGTGGATCTTGAAATCTGGAGAATAATTAATTTTCTTAAATGTAAAATAAAATTGTTTTTAAACTTTCTATTGTGGCATTATTTTTGGGTGGATCAATGATAACGATGTTATTGCAAATGTTCAGATAAATTGAGGCTTTAATTACATGGGCTTAAAAATTTAGATTTCATAATTTATTATATATTTGCTCAACATAACTTTACGGATATAATATCACGTATCAACTCTTAATATCTAATTTTTAATTTTTAGATTCCGTGTAATAAATAAAAAAAGGAAAGTAAAATGAGATTGAGCAACCCCTAATCTCAGCCCCGAGATCGAAGAACGTTTATTTTTAAGCTCTGGGAAACGGCAATGAGAGAACTTGTATATGTATTCTCATAAAATATCTTTAAAAAATAGATAAAAGCAGACCTGACAAATGTAACAAATCAAAAAAAAAAAATTTAAATTTTAAAAATTAGAAAATCGAAGTTGATAAAGAAAAAGTGCTATCCAAGACGCGACTTACAATAATATTAAAAATTAAAAAATCGAAGTTGATAAAGCAAAAGTGCTATCCAAGACGCGACTTACAATAATATTTAATTGATTCCGTTAACTTCTGTTGAAACAATTTCTTCCCCTATTACCAATCCATTACTCTCCCTATATAATCCTTCTTTTATATTTGTATCTCCTCCTATCACCAAAAAGGTGTATTTTTTTAAATTTCCATCTCTTTCACGCATTGTTTTATTTTCTTATAAAAGAAGAGATGTAATTATCTTTAGTTAATATAATAAGCCCTGAAAAAACTTGAGATAAGCGAGGCCTGGTTGGGTGTCATTTGTTAATTCATAATATAATATATAATGTCAAACCCCTAAGTATTTGTTTCCTTCGAAAAAGTTAAAATTAATAATTCATTTGATATTCAAAAATTACACGACACGTTGAACAATGAGAATTAGATACGTATATTTATGAAATGATACAAAAACGACGCTCACAAACGAAGACGCGTATCTTCTTGAATATGAGTTTGAAAATAAATAACATGGCAGTAAAAAGCGTAATTGCACACTTAGTTTTGTTGGCAGAAAACATGAGTCCGAGCGAAATTTCCATGAAACGTGACTGTAATCGCAGCTGCAAACGTCACATACGAAATTTACATCAATTTCACAAAATATATTGGACAGGAGCTCTTGACCAAGTGTTACAATCGCAGAAATGCTTCCCGTAAAGTGGGGAACTCGTTCCGCGTGCTCTTTTGGTCCGTAAATAATATGGCCGGAATATTATATGTGCAGATATTTATTTGGACATTATTGAGAGCTTTATTCCAGACTGAGTTATTTTAAAATCTACTCGCAATAATGGCAAGTCGCCACTGAGGAAGCCGTCTTCATGAAATCGTTGAAATATTAATATTACCAATTATCGATAGACCGAACATTAATTTTTTTTTATTTTTAGTGCGATCACCACGATGCCAATAAATTACATTATCGACTCGTAAAACTTCATTATTCACCGTGGGAGGCGGATCAATACAAGAACAAGAATGTCGTAAACGTATACATCATTAATCATTACATATAGTTCTAATACATTTAAAATGCGCTTAATTCATTTCAAACATTCGCTTCAAATAACCATTTCCATCGCCGCAAGTCGCCATTTTGACACCTATTTAAATAATACAAAAACAGTCGCAAATGTTAATTTAACTTTCTTAAAATAAACTCTCTCGCATATACATGCGAGCATACGCTCGATTACAGTTCATTCCTTTGAATTTAACCAGAAACGATTGAAGTATTGATCGATGATTTCTAAGAATAGCGTATTGATTTAACTTAAAACAATTCAGATTGATGAAATACAGTGAACGCTTTATTTTTACTTTGGTACCACTTTTATCTCACTGAAA
Source organism: Glyphotaelius pellucidus (assembly GCA_936435175.1). Taxonomy (NCBI): domain Eukaryota; kingdom Metazoa; phylum Arthropoda; class Insecta; order Trichoptera; family Limnephilidae; genus Glyphotaelius; species Glyphotaelius pellucidus. The sequence continues at coordinate 25,003,655 of OW386542.1, read as the reverse complement.
AAATATCATGGAGCCAAAGTGAGGCCTACCGATTATTCCTGTTATGAAATGATACAGTCTGATACTAGCTTTGCTTTGAGTTAGTTATTTTCATGATACCGATGAAATAATCATATTTTACAACGTAAAAAGATGCATCATACAATCTATACACAAATATCCAGTATTCGTGATCATCAAAACAGAATAAATAATTTTGATTAGTAATGAAAAAGGATTAAAAACATGGTTGAAATAAATTTAATCTGCTTTGTGAACTTACCAAAATTACAATGTATTTTACAACTTCTTATAACAGAAATAAATTAAAACAGATGAAGACTACAAAATGCACGTTTAGCTCATAAACTTTATAAGCATGGAAAACTCATAAAAAACTTAGTGAAGAAAATGAGTATGCACCAATGAAAAAACAAAATTGTTACAATACTTATACCCGAATTACAAACTTTAGATTTTACTTCAGCAGCCATAGTGCAATATTATATATGTACGATCTTAGAACAAACCGTGTTGCCTCCGAACGTTGGCTGAAAATAAACCTGATTTCCCCCTACTAATTCCACACAACAATTTAGCAATTAAATCAAATTGTTTGTTTAAACTTCTGGCAAAAAGATATATTTATTCAATTATCCCTTTTAAAAGAAGCAGACAGTAACTGTAAATACTAAATAATGAGACGTGAAATTTATTGGTGTAAATTTACGCCAACTCATTTAATTTTTTTGTAAAGAGAGCTCACAGCACATGTCCTATTCGGTTCAACACTGTTTCTGTTACTTTATAAACAGATTGTAATCCAAAGATTTACGAGAAATATGTCTGACACAATTAGCGTGGTCTTATCTATAACAGATTGGGTAATAGCTGAATGGGAAGAAACGTTGCATCCCATTGTTAGAAAATTGTAAACAGTTCTGTACAAATAAATTCTAACGAGGATTTTCTTTCTTTCGAACTTAAATGTACTTTATCATATTTGATACACTTCATTAAATCTATGATCATGTCAAAATATTGTGATTGCTTTTATTATATTGCATTCATAGAAAACAGGTATCGCAAGCAAAATCGCAAGTATTGTATGAAAAAACAATTTGTTGGAAAAACGAAACAATCTCACGTGGGAAATTGCCAGAAATGATGTGTTTCTGGGGTCAAGGAAAATGTAAATGTACGCATTTAAAACAGACAAATTATAAATTTTCAGGATCACTTCTATAATAAAAAGTTATGCAAGGTTAAATAGTAGTGTTCTTAATACATAATAGTAGTGTTCATTAAACATTTGATCGGTGCGTTTTAATATCTCCCTCTTTCGTAATGGATCTCTCAGCAACATTACTTTTATAATTTTGTGTATGTAGCAAGAAAAAGATAAACAGCTGAAAGTTCTCTTGTGACTTCTTTCCATAACGATGAACGTTACAGAAAAAGAGGTCGACGCGAATCATAAATGAATTGTATAAATTACAAGCTATAGCCATCTTTACCGCTGAAAGTTCTGTCTTTAACATTTTCTTTTACCAATTAACAACATACGTGGAGATTCCAAAGAGGATACCTCAACGGATCTCTCAGCGGCAGGACTGCCATTGCAAATCGCATACCCAGCGGCAAGACCGCCATAATTGCAAGTCGCGTGTACCCATCACAACCTTTCCCTCTTTCACATGAACAACACACTTCACAGAGAGAGGTTACGAGGGCACATGTACAGCGAAGGACTGCCACAATAAATTGCAAATCGCATTTAGAGGCACTGACCTTTTTTGAGTGGCGGCCGGTCACTGATTTCGCTGATCTTGTCCGAAATAGACAGCGCTGCCTGCTCGCTGATGTCGCAGGCGGCCGAGCTGGAGGCTGCCTCGGCGTGCGCGTCCGGAGACAGCTTATGGCATACTTCGAAGGCCTGCCCAACCGTCCTCACTATCCTCATTGCTTGACTCTGCAACAACAAAACATCACATTACTACAAATTTGGTTCCATATCTAGGTTTTACGTCATCTTTTTTTTCAGCCCGATTCCCCTAAAGATAATTTTTTTTTGCTTTACGCGATCGCTATTTTCAAATCTGTTTTCATTTGTAGGATTTCAGTTGGGATCATAGCAAACAGCTTGGTTCATGTGTAGTTTGCAGTGATGCCAATTGAAATCATTGATATGAAAATAAAGATAAAAAAACGATCGCGTAAAGCAAAAAAAATTGTCTTTGATACGGGAATCGGGCTGGAAAAAGAGATGGTGTAAAACCTACATTAAAACAGGCAATCGATTTCAAATAATAGCGCCGGTACACATTTAAATAGTTTCAGTTGTTTTAAAAGCATTTAAACTATTTTTTTTCTTCAAACTTCGCAAATACGCTTTGTGGCGTCATTATTCATTAATGAAAACAAATAATTTTGTATATACCACTATATATTATATTATATCCAATAAATGGTTCCCGGGGTGGCGGCACCCATACCCGCCTCCCAAATTGATTAAATTATATCGACACCACAACATAGGAATGTGCCAAATTACGTAAATAACAAAGCAATGAATAAAGAAAAATTGATATTCAATGTTGATAATATTGAATATATATTAAAAGTTCACGCATTCGTGGTAGCATGGGTGTCACGGACATAAACAGGAAGCTGGAGGAACGACAGTTGAGATAGTATGGGCATATGAGACGGAGTTCACCGGACCAACAGTGAAGCAGGCAATGTCTATCTATCCTAATATTTAAGAAATTAAAAATATAACAAAAAAAAAATAGTTTTTATTTTCGCTCTGCCAGACTCTTATTATTTTTATACAAATCGAAATGGAAAAGTCAAGTCCCGTACAAATAAGGAAGCTTCCAACAGTTAAGTACCTGCACAGGGTGTTAATGGGCGTACTTGACTTGTTTTAACTAGTGACTCCTGAGGACATTCGGAGCAAAAAACGTTAATGAAATTTTTCTTTGCGGCGACATTTTTTTCACTCTCTCAGTTTCAAACTCATAGAAAATACTATCATTTGTATGAAGGAACTGAAAAAAAATGTTGCCGTAGAGAAAAATTTCGTTATCATTTTTTGCATCAAATAACTTCAGGAATCACTGGTTAAATTAACTCAAATACTTCCATCAACACGCTGTATACTCCGATTTTCAATTTTGAAGTATACATAAGATCTCGAATCTCGACCGATAGACGTCTCGACTCCGATCTGCGATCGACAGAGGACGACTTTTCACGTTGATGACGTGTTTAAATACGATTTGCCTTATTTAAGTTACGACAAGACCGCCTTCGGAGTCAAGGTGCGACCAGTTTGACAAAAAACGACTCCGCATTCGGCATGCATATTATGGCAGTGTGGTATTGTTTTACTTCGAAGGTATTATGTAGAGTGTAGATGGTAACTTAGCGTGAGGGGGTTTTTAACGGAATAATTATTTTAAGCTATATAATTGACGATTTTTTCAAAAAAATATTTTGATTTTTAAGCAGGTGACGCGGCCCAGTACCATTTGGTCCACGGCCCGGTATTGGGCCGCGGCCCATGGGTTGGAGACCACTGATCTAGAGGAAGACCAACGACTCAATGCTCCAAAATATTGCAGAGAAACGGCATGGATGAAAGCGATACCCAGAACCGAAGAAGATTCAGCCTGAGAACGAGAAGAGCCGCCCCCAACAGACTACCTAGACCATGAGTTGGGACAGTGCAAGGAAGAAGAAGAAGATGTATTATATTATCATCGTAATCATTTAATCATCGTTATATTTAGTCGCAATGGCCAAGTTCCCAGCAGCGATCGTTAACTTTTTATTTTTCAATGACTTGTTCCGCTTCATGTTTCGTTTGAGTTTATTAATCTTATTTTCTTCTGTAATGATATATTGAAATTCTAACCTTTTAACATTTTCCTTTTTAGATTTTTGGTTTTTACGACACTTTGTACATTTCATGGTAACCTTTTAACAATTACCAATAATTATTTTTCGATTTTTGTTTTCATGAAACTGTTAACATGATAATGATAACCCTTTAAAGATTTAAAAAAAAAACTGTAGATTTCACATACTTATATTTTTATATTTATGTTTTATTTATTTACAAAACACATGTTACATCATTGTGATGTGAATGATTATGTGCGTGCGTGTACGTATGTGTATGTATGTGGATATACATGTTTATATATGTGTAAATGCGTCTACATGCATATATATGTACCCGTCTCAGAACAGACATAGTCTAGTGAGGCGGGTTACTTACTTGTTTGTATACGATATTTTATTTCAACAAACGCCCGGGTTGCCGGCAAATAATAATAAAAAATAAAATAAATAGTTATTAAACAATATTGTGAACTTCGTTTTATGTTATTTGCTAGGTATGTAAAAAAAACAAATGTTATGTAATTAACACAATAAATAAAACACGGTGGAAAACAGAAAAAAAGGATAACTAAGATAGTCTAATCTAGCCAAATACAAGGAAATTAATGGAGATGGTAAATATAACATACAGCACTAAAAGATGTCACCACCATCGCAAGTTGTTCACATGTTTCTGGGCTGAAAGGTGTTTATTTTTATCTTGATTGACAATTAAGCAGGTAGCTTTGTTTACTTATAATAAAAATATGAAATATAACAGTTTGTTTCAAACTTACGCTGGGTCGAAATATCAGAACACCTTCAAGCGGTACAAGCTGTCCATAAAGTTTTTGTCGGATATTTGTTAATTTCCGCTGATCACCATTGTTCACGCAAACATGATAACTGAACTGTTATACGAGTAGGTTCGTTAGGGATCGATAAAACGAACGCGAACACGGCGGCGACCTGTTGTTTGTCGTCAATAAAATAGTTTCGTCTAGTCTAGAATAGATGTCATTGTACTATAGCTAGACGTTTTCATGACCAGTATTATTTTTGTTGCACATTATTAATAAAATGTGGGTGAGCACCACCAGAAAGAAAAAATATTTGATAACCTAAGGCCCGGGAGTAAAAGCTCAAAAAGAAGAAGGGGAGATATGTAAATACGAATGTAGGAGGAAGCGCGCTAAAATTAAAAACCATAATAATTTAGCAAAAACTACTGCTTCAAATAGAGCAAAAATCTCGTAGGAAAGGTCTTAAACAGCATTTCAAGAAACAATGTAAATTTTTTTACACATATAACTTGAAAACATAATTGTAATAATTTTCGGAACATACTTTGCGATTTTTTCTCGATGGCATTTCATGTAATTACCGTTTCGGCGAAGCAAATGTATAAATGTTATCCATAAAAATGCCAAATATTTTTTTAGAAACTTAAAACTAAAGAGTTCGAGAGAAATATGCTATAAAACGGTAGAAATTCGGAATGCGGGGCTTATATAGCAGATATGAAAAGTAAAATTATTGAAGTGAAAATTTCTTTAGCACCGTTGTAGTTTGAAACTCGATGAAACGGAAACGAGCGACACTAAAAAGAGACAAACACAAACATCTATAGAATTCAGCCTACGAGAGAATGAGAGAGCTATAAAATATTTATTTTATTCACTCGGGTACTCGATTCCGATATAATACGATAAATCCACGGTCCCACGCGAGTCCCCTTTAGTGTAGTGGTATAAAGCGCCTGACGAATCTTTGCAGACATTCAGCCGACCAGGGATCGAATCCTACAAAATTAAAAAAATAATAATGATTTTGGTAAAACCATCATCTAATCTTCAAACCGTTCCAAAATGAATATACAAAAGAAAATACAACAGAAAGCGACCTCTCGCTAGGAATCGCTACTCCGAAGAAGAAACCACAAATACTAATCAAATGAACAATATAGGAAAAGATGCATTGGAATTTGACGACAAAAATAAGAAAAAAATCATCCTTCCCATTGTTAAAAAAAGTGCTTCGAAGTCTCGAACTTTAGTTTTTCTGAAGGTTTCACTTATACCGCCTGTGAATTGCACACTCTGATTTTTTTTGTCAAAAAATCATCCTTCCCATTGTTAAAAAAGGGGCTTCGAAGTCTCCCCACTTTTGTCCACTTTAGTTTTTCTGAAGGTTTCACTTATACCGCATGTGAATTGCACTCTGATTTTTTTTTTTGGTTTCTTCTCGGCACCTGTGTTTTTTCCTAATGTTACTAGAAACCAGTAGACCTCGCGTCCAAAAAAATATATTTATAATTTTCTCTAATTTAATAAATCAAACAAAAACATCCTCTGAATTCATATGATTTGTACATAGCTTCTCAAATACCTACTTATTTAAATAAGTTGGTAGGTACTTAAGTTAGAACTTTAAGAGAATTTAAAAGGTAAAATAAAGTTGACATGATGCGAATAAAAAAGTTCGAAGATTAGAAAAAACAAAGATTTCATATTTTAAAAACGAATTTTTATTGGACGATTAAAATGGCCACCATCTTGAAACGCAACGTAATGTATAAACAAATTGACAGAAAGACGAAATTCAAAAAGGTCAGTCGGTTAAAACAGAACTTTGTTTCGCTCACTATTATTTTGTGTTTATAAGTTTCGTACTTAATGTTATTCCGCATCTGGAACATATTTCTTCATTTAAGGAAAATCAGTGTAGGTACCTAATAATATTTATTTATTTATTTTTCAGGTTCTCCATAAAACAGTTATACACAAAAATTTATTTATTATGGGGAAGATTACAAAATTTAAAAAAAATGCATGGGGGCAGTTTGACTATGTTGTGACGTATGTCAAAAGATAGTTACTGAACTCTCTGTAGGTGACATTGAAGATGTCAATGCTCAATGCAGAATCGTTAAGCAGAAGAGTTGCTCTGTTTAATGGCACATTCTGATACTCAAAAGTTCTCGCTTTCGGAGCATAAAAAAGTGCGTGGGATCTCCCATAAGTATGCATTAGTTATAATATCTACTATTAAGTGTTAAATATTGAAAACCTGAGTTATAATTTATAACTCGAGAGTGAAAATATTAAGTTCTGACATTACACATAGAAAAGGTACGAGTATGCTCATAATTTAAAAATATTTTTGTTTTCATCGTGTTTTATTGTCAGAAAATTTTCTAACAATATTAAAATAAGGCTTCCACCTCATGCGTATGTTTTTAGTAGAAAACCGTTAAACTGTTATTGCATTGAATTTGTTGCAGTCTACCAGAAATAAGTGCAGCAGTTGTTGCGGTAAGTTCATTATTTGGGGGACTCATTAATTTAAGATGAATTGTCGAGTAAATGAAAAAGTGTATTTCCTCGAAATATGTTTATGTCGTAAATACTGTGTTGGCAATGGACCACGGAAACGGTATGAAATATGGTAAGGAGTATTTGTATAAATATTGTATAGTGTAAATACGTATACTGAAAATAATGGCCAGTTTGAACATTATTTGCAGTTGGGGAATTCTGCCATAGTTTTCGAACAGAATTATTATGAGACTGTCAACAAGCGAACGCGTTGGTGGTTTGATATACAATGTTCACCTGCTTACACTGTTTCGTTTTCAGCGGATTTCCCGGACGTTAGATTTTTTGGCGTTTGTACACGACTAAATATTGGAACGAAAAGATGTAGTTAAAACAGGTTTTCTGGGACAAAAATCTCTTGATTTTGTCATTAATGTCTTAATATAATGTAAAACCTAAACTAAACTATAAGCAAAACTTTTGGGGGGGAGGTTGACAGTGGATGCATCTGTTTCGTGGTAGGCCGGTTCGGGAGAGACTGGTTGAGGTAGACATAGCAGACTATCTCGGAATATTGCACTGCAATAGGAGGGATGGATTAATACGACCGTTACTCCTGGAGACGCTGACCTCCATATTTTCACCCACCCCTCATATTTTTTTCCTTCCCTGAACTTCCTCTCCTTCCTTTCCTCAAAAGACCCTCCACTCAGCATTCTCAAAGATGACATGGACTCCGAGGAGAAGTATATTCCTCCAAGCTTCGTGTAGAGTTAAAGTTAAAAAAAAATCAAGTGCACTTCACACGCGGTACAAGTGAAACCTTCACCCACACAATCTTAACTAATAGGAACCTTGAAAAGTGAGTTCATTAAAGTGAGTTAAAGCGGCCAACGCGCGCAGCTTGACAGAGCGCGACGCTTCGTGAACGTATGCAAGGTTTCATTCTCTCGAAGGCTAAATCCCGTAGATGTATGTGTTTGTGTCTTTTTAGTGTCACTCGTTTTCGTTTCATCGAGTTTCAAATCACAACGGTGGTAAAGAAGTTTTCACTTAAAAAAAATAGGGATCTCCTGATGAGTAACGAAAACGTTAAATATGGATTAAAAAATAATCTTTTCTGCGTTCGCATTCATGGAAAAGAACGATTGTTTTGTATTTACTTGGTTATTGAACTGAACGTGTAACTCACTGATAATTTACTAAGATTCGGCGATATGAACTAGAATTATTTCAACACTTTCATATGTGAGGCGGATACGCCCCGCCGCCGCCCGGGAACAATTTATTGGATAACCAACACTCCTGCCGTAGGTCACCCCAAGTGGTTCGCTACTTTTGGTGACTTAGCAGCTTTGTCTAGTCTTGGCGGCGGATATATATGCTCACCGACTGCGTGAGGGAGACCTTTAGACCTCTCCAACCGGACTCTCTCGACCCAACATCGAGAGCAATGGATTCATACGTCATTACTCCTGGACACATTGACCCCCGCATCTTACCTTCCCCTCATCCATTCCTTCCCAGAATATCCTCTTCTTCCTTTCCCTAAAAATATCCTCTACGCCAAAGACGATAAAGGCGCTAAGAATTTTTTTTTTCATTTTGGTCTCGTGTGGCTATTTTAAAAAAAACATAAGGTACCAAACCTTATTTTATTATGATCCTTGACAAGGTCTTCTATTTGGATTACTGTTTTCATGCCATGTCTTTCTTGAGCATTCCTAATTTCTTCTAGCATTCAGATTTGCGTCATATATTCTCCTAATATTCCTTCTTACATTCAACCTATCTACATGCCCAAACTATCTAAATGTCTCTTTTTAATCTTACTCATTACCTTAATTTTTTTCCTTAGTTTTTTTCCTAATCTCCACTTTTTTCACAGCGTCATAGGTACAGGATTTTACCAAGCACACGCTCAATTGATACCTGTTGTTTGTCAAATAAGAGCAGAAAACATATGAGGGCGCCACTATTGATCAAGTGGCAATACTAAACATTTAACTCATGGTGTCAAAGTAAGGCTGAATAACCTACATGCATTGTTTATAAAAAATTAAAGTCATAAAAGTGAAAAAAATATTTTTTATCAGTGAGTCTATATTTGCAATGTAAGTACTCACTGATCTCAAAATTAGAATTGCATATAAGTATATTATTTTTATATCTTTGCAATTTTGTGTTAACATAATGAAGAATAACGATATTGTAATTAAATGTATTTAATACTGGCCTTAGTACCTAGCGTTGCCCGGGCTTTAGATCATAATATCATAGTCTCTAATTTCAGATCTGAATATAATTTAAGTTAGATGTAATGTTAGATCAACTACCCAACGAGATCAAACGTGCAAGTCAATGTAAAAAGACCCAAACTAACATGCTCAAACTTCATCTTATTAATGACTATCTGAAATAATAATGTTGTGTATGTCCCCATCATATGTCCATTTAATACATACAGCTATATGTTTCATGTAATGCGTATCATTCCCGCAATGAGTTTATTAACTCCTGGGAGTACAATGCTTTATATAATTTACTATATTCTGTATTGTATACTTTTCATAAATAAATAAAAAATAAATAAATAAATAAATAACTCTTTTATCTAACTAATTCAGAACTAAAAGTAATGTAACTAAACTCACCATTGGTGATTCTTCCTTTTATCTACTGTTAAATTCAAATTTATGTTAAATTGAATGAAAGCTAATCACTTTGTAAAAATCCAACTAATCAAATTTATGTCAAAGTAGTTATCTTAACAATAGTTCTTCTTCAATTTTTTTTCTGTAAGAACATTTAAAAAATGTTTTTTAAAATGTTTACTGTATTTTATACAATCAGTGTCTTTACACTTTAAAAGAATATTTGACAGCCTACAAATTTTGTAGTCTCTTTTTAATATTTTCTACTCTTATTGACAGACCTTGAAATTTTTAATCAAAGCATATTGTTGTGTACAAGTTAAAATATTGAAGTTGTCATAAAATACAAATGGAGCATTGCATTCCTCATATTATTATAAATGTTTTGGTGATTGGTTCGAGTCTTTTCGGAAAATTCCCGAAGATATATGTTGAGCAGATTTTCACTACGTCCGCCGGTCATGTTTCAGCTCTCACGTCATAAAAAATCAAAATGTGTGCTGAAAAAAAAAACCCGCAGCCGGGTCTGAAATAAATTTGATTTGAACATGTTGGCTTGTCAACAAATAATGATTTCTTCCATCCTGAATCCCGATTGATGGAAACGTATTTATCGAAGTTTAACGGGAGTTTATCACTAAACTGCGAAAAAATTTCACTCACACTAATAATTATACACAAAAAAAATTGATTTGTTTTTTTCTAAATTTATTTCCAGGAAATTTATGATTTTTTTCCTCTATTTACACCGAGCTTGGCCCGTGGTGTAGATTTTTGTTTATTTTAATTTCAAATTTAAATATACATCTGAGTACGATTGTCGCTTGGAAGTGAGAAAAAATCGTATATAAATTAAGTCATCACGGATTTAGTTATTTAAACTCTTTTTTATTTATCGATTGCAAAATATGAGGCAAATTATAAGCTCAGAACGATTAATTTTTTGATGGCCAGTAAATATTTGTTGGGTGTTTTGTTAGATATTTCAAAGCTTCGTAGTTCATGATGAAAATGACGTTTAGAGCCGATAAAAGTTGGGTTGAGTCAATTATATAATTGCAGAAACTAAATATGTATTATAACGTCGCACAATTCGGAAATTTTTGGTTTATGACATAGAAAAAATATTTCAAAAAATCATGTACCGATAAAACTTAAAAGCATCATTATATTACTAATGTTATCGTGATAAATTATATAATTAATATATTACTATTATTATCGCGATTAATTATACAGTTATTAAACTATTATTGTTATCGTGATTAATGGTACAATTATAGGTATAACTATTCGTGATTAATTTTTCGTATATTATGCCGTGTTGCGTTATCTCCTTCTTTAGTCAACGTTTCGGACAGCATTACAGTGTTCATCATCGGGCAGATGTCACATCACGTCGAAGTGGCCGTGAAAATCTTAAATCACATCAGTACTATTGTTGACTATTATAATATGTTTGTCAAGATGGTAACGTTAAGTTGAGCGTATACAGCGGATGAGTGCAAAAAGAGGCGGTGTACGACGTGAATGGTACAAGAATGCAGTGACGCCCAAGGAAGAAATGACACGACCAAGTTAGTATAGTATTAAATACGTAAGTTGGGTCATGTCAAAAGTCAGAATAACGAAATAGTTAATTTAAGACGATTCGTGGATGAGAATGGAGAAAGTAATGTGCGCCAGCGTAGAGTTGTGTGGCTATCTATCCATCATGTTTTATATGGTTCATAATCGGATCGAGTTCCGTTCATACATCAACTATCATAATTATAATCCTGAATAAAAAACACATCAAACAAGTAAAAGACATTCTATGAAACACTGGTTTGGCAATACCTAAGTGAAATGAAGAAGCGGCACAAACCTCCAACTCGTCGTCCCCAGAAACTGGCAGAGACTGAATGGACGCCACTCCATCACTTTTGTCCTCGGAGACGTCACTCAGAGCGGCGAACATGTCGAGCTTCGCCTTCCTCAACGAAACCGCCGGAGATTTCTTCGTCTCTACTATTTCTGGCTCCCTGAACGACAGTTTCTTCCTCGGCCTCTCCAGTGAATCGGAGTTTAAGTTGGCGCTCATTGAAGAATTAGTAATTGCGCTACTATGGACTGGAAATACAAGCCGAGGAAAGAGGCATATACTTTCGATGGCGGGTTTTCTTCCTTCTTCCACGTGGGCTTTGCTCGGAGTCTCATGATGGTGGTTAAAGAATCCGAACCTCTGTGTAGAAGTTCCCGGGAAGCTGTTAGGACTTTCCACGTGCTCTATGGAGTTTCGTCTGTGGGATGAGGATATCATCGACACCGGTCTAGAAGGCGCAATATCAATAGATATTTGTCTTTTAAACTTAGGCTTCGAGCCATTATTGGACGTCTCTTTGTATTCTCCATTGATGTTGGGAGATTCAGGTCCCTCGCTCTTTGACTTTGACTTAGGTTTCCTGAAGTAGCTAAGAGTAGAAACTCTGCTCCTCTGTTTCGGGTTGTCTGGGGCTTTTTGGGGTATTTCTGCCGGGGCCCTGAACTTAGAACTGATTGATGACAGGCGATTCTTGGCGATACCTATCACGTCATTGGGCAGCTGCAGCAGAGTGTTGTCAGCCTTCCTACCGCAGCTGCTCTCCGCTCGGTTGGATTTTGACATTGCAAAGTGTTAACATTTTATAACGTCCACATCAATAACAAAACTCTTCACGGCCACATGATTCCAAATGATGCAGTATTTTTAAATCGAACTTGACGATTAATATTGATTCACATAGCCAAATATATTTTTGCTTAGACTTCAACTCATGTTGATTGCGAATCAGTTCTCAAAATAAGTTTATAGTGTCACATTTTGTTCTTTAGTTAAATCAATGTCCGTTGTATCAATCACTATAAATGCACGCGAAAGAAGAATTCAACTGTCTTCAAATAATAATTATCAATAGTATAGTAGTTCAAATGACAATAATTAGGTATTATTTGTTCGCATTAATAATAAGACGCTTTAAATTTCTATCAAACGACTTGCTTGAATGTTTGATTATTACATGTGCCTAGAAAACAATAAATACCAGTCATAATAAAACTTAAAAACAGTTTACACGTCTCTCGGAACTCGCATTACGGAGAAATGTATTACAGTATTTATTCCGCGACCGACACAAACTCATGAGAAAGCACAACTGAGGAACTGAAACTGAGGGACTGAGCTGAAAACATTTGTAGCCAACTGAAATAAGTCAAAAGTGTTTCGTGGGTTTCAGTCCCCCCCACCCCCCCTCCTCACTGACAGATTTGGGCGGCGCGCGTCTTGAGATTTCGGCGGCGGAACGAAGAAGCTGCGCTCATTGGGAGTGGGAGACCCGACCTTACATACAATACTCTGTGGACTGAGTAGTGCCTACCCACACTGCTAGAAAACAAGCAAATTAACTTTTTTTTCAACTTATATATTGTAAATAAGAATTGACTTATCCGGTCGTAGTTTTTTTTAACAAATACCAGTCAAACTGTGGCTCCAGGCGCTCGAGACTGTTGGGTTGAATCTTCTTTCTTATTTGTAACTGTATAACTATGTAGTAGATAGTTCTGCAAATAGTGGACCTCGCGTCTTTAAAAACTTGTTTCTAATTTTTTCAAGAATCAAAACCAAAAATTTCCTGGGAATTCATGGGTACTTAAATATCTACTAACTTAATCATTAAAATTAAAATATTTTAAGTAAAATATTTTTTTCTAGAGGAGTAAAACAATTTGACAAAAGAAACATCACTATCAATGAAAGCTCTTTTTTCCAACTTTCTTCAGCCAGGTAGGTACCATAATATTGAAAAGCCTGGCCATCTTGTCAAGGTTTCTCAGTATCTTTTTCCTGCCCAGAACTTTCTCTCCTTTCCTTAAAACAGAGCCTTCACATAACATTCCCAAAGATTACAGAGGCGCTGAGGGTAGCTGAAGGTAGCTGAGGGTACCTAAATAGCTGGTGCTAACGTAATTATTATATTTTGTACAGCTTTAAATGAGGTCGCCAACACAAAAAGTGACCCAATCCACAAACGCTCAAGTTGAGATATACGTAATTGCATTTGTTAGAAAATTAATATGCACGTGGTTCTTGCCGCTTGGTTGTCCTTGTCGTTTCCAAGCACTTTTCCAGGTTACGTCGCTCGTGCACTGACTGCACCTGATGGCCTAAACGACAAGTAATGCATTTCCCGGGAGAAATAGGCAAAAATTTGAATATTTGAACATGACATTAATATATATTTAAATTATGACATTCAATATACATGTGGTCTAGAAAATATTATATTACTCCAACGCTACACGTGATACGCATCACGTACGTAATTTACTAATTCGATCTGTGTTTTCCTGGAACGTCCCCGAGCCATCTACTAGTACCTAAAATACATCGCCCAACCATCCAAATCGCCCCTCTCCGAAATCACTTCATCGACCTAACATAATTAATTATTTACTTATTTCTATTCCCAAATACGCAGTTTACAGATCTTAACAGTTTACATCTATATAAAAATATAACAATACGTAAAAATTTGCTTTTTGTGTGTTTTTTTTTTTATCAGTAATTTTAGTTAGAAAAACGTAAGGTGAGCCATTTTAAAAGCTTTTTACGTTAGCATTAAAAAAAAATATTAAATTAAAAAAAAAAATTGTGTTGATTTTAATTTACGTTAAGTATTAATTTCAAAAATTTTATGTTCATTTCGAATTGCAAAATTTGAAAGCGTATTTTATAATCATTCAAAAATAGTTTTTAGTTTTCATTTTTAAGATTTTCTTGCAAAGCGGAAATATTTTGACCTCCTGAAAAAATAGACCCAAGGCCCAAGAGGTTTACCTTTCTATACGCTATACCCTTTCTATACGCTCACAGTGACATGTGGATGAAGTTTTTTCGCAATCGTGAAGGGTAAGGTCTGTGTGGGGCGGAGGTTGGCCCCTTTGTGTGATACTGTATGTAATATATTTGGTTTTTTATTGTGTTTAGGGTAAGAGTATTGTTGTTTAGCCAATTTTTAACGACCGATAAACTTTTTTCAGCCTAATTCCATGCTTCTCTGCTTGGCAGAGTAGTACTGTATCGTCAGCGAAGTTTACGATTTTACCGTCAATTTCAATAATACAAAGGTCGTCTATGTAAATAAGAAACATTAGGAGACCAAGTATCGTTCCCTGCGGTACTCCGAAACTAATTAAAAGTGGCTTGCTTGACTTGTTGTTAATTTTAACCTGTTGCATTCTAACCGACGCGAAGCTTTTCAGTAAGTCTAAGTTCCATTCCACTAACGCTGGCATTTTTTAGTTTTTTTTAAGGTTTTTCGTATGAAATTGTGTCAAAGGCTTCTTTACACTAAATTATATAATTATTTTGATTGAAAGGCCAATATATTGTTTAAAAGCTTTTATAAACTACGAGAACCAAATTTGGTCAGAGCTATGATGAAATATAATTATATCTGGTTACTTTCAGAGTTTCCACTTTTCCTCTCCTTTCAGCATCTTGAAAATTAATAATACCCAAATGGGGTACGGGATAACATCATCAAAGATACTTATTTGGGTTGTGTCTGTCCAAGGTTCAATCAATAAACACAGGAACTTAAATCATTTTCAAAATTGGAACTGATTGTGTGAAAAAAAATTATACAAGTATGAACGGATGTACGAGTATAATATAATTTTTTTAAATTGTCTTTTTCAAAATTGGAATTACACATTTCCCGTGACAATTACACATCAATAAAAAACCCTTACTAAAAAAACAATTTTGCTGCATTCAAGAAAACTAGATTTAATTATTCTAGAGTCAGAAGAGAATAAGGATGTGCATTGGACGACGTATGAATGTGAATGAAGTAAGGAGTGTGTGCCAAAGCCAAGTTATTTGGCGGCGGTTCATCTTTCGCCTACCCCTGCTGAGAAACAGCACGATGGTTGGTTTGTAATAAAAACATCTTACCTTCGTCAAACATCTCCTCGGATCTGTGCGCAAATTGAAAGTAGTAGAAAACCGGGGCTGGATTTCCGTTGAGCCTCATCAGCACATTCACCGAATAAAACTCATATGTAAAGAATACGAGGATTCTTATGAAGATAGCCAATAACAATAGCATCTCGATGTTAGTTATTCACTTGTTTCTGAATTAAAGTAGTAAATCAGAAACTTTATATAAAACTTATCTGAAAAAAGTTTGAGAAGCTCTGCAGTGTTCATCCATTCTTGAGAGTTAAATGTTAGTTAACAATTTATTGATATTTTTGAAATTCAATGTAAATAAAGAAATGTAACGAGACATCAGCGAAAACACTAAAGAAGCGCATAGTATAGATTTATTATTTACTTTAATTTATTTTGGTGATGGCAATCAAGAATTAATGCAGTTAACGCTTTTACACGAAACAGCTAAGGATTACGCATGTGATTACGAATAAATTATAAAAAATGAGAGACACAAGCATGGTCGTTACAACAATGATGGTGACCGCATCGTTAAACTCTTCCAAGTCGTCCAACATATCCCAAATCATCTTGATAAATTTAAAAAAAAAGTTTTATTCATATTATAGTTGACTTTTAAGCGATTCAGAAAGTTTTATAAATTTTATGAGATTTTTTTATTTTATATTTTAATCCACGTGAGCGATGCACCGATGCAGGTCCATTGGCAACTGAATGGAGATGTACTGCATCCGGGTTTATGTACCTTGCGGTTCCGCGGGGGTGGCTAGTGCCTCGTGCGCTCGCACACCACCCGCTCCCCACCCTCTCGCCACCCGCTGCAGCAGCCATCCACGTCCACCCGCTGCAACTGGTGGGAGTGGGTGCCCCTTCATTTAGCCGGGTTTTGATGCGTAGTTTTAACCCTTCAAATGCACACGTGACGCAGATAATTGCTTGAATATTTTATAAAATTTCACTAATATTCAAAATATCATTTAAATTTCAATAGAAGATGTTCCGAGGAACTAGCGTCATTGATCCCCTCGATACCGGTGCATAGTTGGGAAATACGCCAAAAGCGCGCTCAACATATGTACTTGGTTGACATTTTCCGCATGAGAGCGGGTCGTTTCTCTATTTGAGCGATTACGGTAAAAAATTGGGCCACTTTTATTTTTCTGCGATTGATAGCGGTCCAAAATTGGACCACATTTTCCTACCATTCGTAAACAAATTATTGTAATTATTTAAAACGTTTCTATGGCCAGCTATTTATTTTAAAACGAGGCTTTTGAAATGCTTCATCTATAATAACCATAGATGTTGCAAATCCGAACTACGCGCTATTTCTATTCACGCAGCTATTCGCGCTATAACTATTTTTTTCACGCAGAATTTCTGATCGGCTGTTTACGGAAAAAATTTAGTCCTTTTTCTATAGCTATGCACCTTTCATTATCAAGTATACCACATACAACATACAGAAATCGAAAATATTGTATGTTGACTCGAATAAGTACCTCTCACGGAGTTTCAAAGTAACAAACACGCAGGATTCGCGCGGTTGTAAGCTTTACGATTTTTTAATATATATATTTTTTAAGTTCTACAAAAATGAGATAAACGGTAAAATACACGTTATTTCATTGGCTATATAGCACTACAATAAGTTTTTTATTTTTCTTTGTTAAAATTCGAAGGTATGATTTTTTAAATGTTGGCGAAAAATTAAAAAAAAAATTCTTGAAATCTCGAGCAATCGAGGCAAATTTATTTATTTCATGTGGTCGCTCCAGAGGTTCTTCAACTCATTCTTGAGTTCAACGGTTCTTCAACTCATTCTTGAGTTCAACGCCTCAGTGGAACGATTTGTCGGCCTCTGTGTTTCCTACTTCCTACAACATGGGTCTCTTCAAGACAATGTGCATTCCTTCCTGTCCTCAAAAAGACCTCCAAACAGCATCTCGGATGACACGGGCCCCCAGGGAAATTATTTTCCTCAGGGCTGTGTGGAGTTAATGTAAAAAAATATATGATTCATTGTTTTGTTCTTGGTTTGGGCTAGGTTTGGTTAAACATGTCCAGCAATCAGAGTTTCAGAATTTCAATATTGAAAAGATGAAGGTTTTTATCGATAGTATTTCTGACTAATCGACTACCGCTACCATGTTCACCACCGTTTGCAATGACGTCTGACAGTTAACATCTACTAAAATCTGAGTATAGTGAGACCTTGTGCTTTCCTTTTAAAGTTTTTTAGATATTGTCGACGAACTCTCTTTATGCAAATTTCACTCAGAGTTCAAAATTACTGCTTTCTTTAAAATAATGGAGACACATTTGAACTTAGATGAGACGACGTTCCTCTGGTTCAATGAAGGGTATTTTTTAAAGCCTAAGCTAGCAATAACGTTAAACATTGCACCATTACCTCTAAATTTTAACAATTCTTGTGTTTGTCTCCTCAGATTGTGGTATTGCAGTCTAAAAGTTGGGTCTTTATATCACGTTTTTGGTTTTCCTATCGTGAGAAATATTTGAAACTTTCAAAATATCTTTTTACCACCCTCGCGAAAGTTTCTGGATTATTACAACCATATAAAAATACATCTGACCAGATTTTTAACCATTACAACAAGTCTTACGAAACTGTCAACTATGTCGCACTTTGAGAATGATATTTTGCAAGCCATCGATTGTTCTTAATCAAAATTCAATTTTCGAATAAACTCTTTAAATTAGTGAATTTAATTGAAGTACTGATTCAAGTAATAATCCACAATATGTTCAAGGTTATTTGCGTACTCGGCGGGTGGATGGCGGTCAGTAGTTGCTGGGTAACGCTTAAGGGAGTGAGGTAGGGTGTTTGGGTGGAACAGACAAGAACTACCTTTTATTCCTCTCTCTCTCTCTCTCTCTCTTTCTCTCTGATAGCTACAGAAGCATTTAATTTGGAAATATGGTTTTCGGTGTTTAGGAGATATGATTTATGTATTTGACATTTGCGTTTTTGAATTCTACGGTTTGTTTGTGGGTTTGAATTAAATTTATGGAGTTATGGTTTTATATTAGATCACCAATATATTATGCATTATTATATAATTGTTATTATTATTATAAGCAAAATTACAAAAAAACTTCAAGTTATATTTCCTTGGTTTTTGATTTTATTTGCACAAGATTATTTTATGTATTGAGAATTCTTGCCCGTTAAGGGGAGGTGGGGGTTAGGTTTAAAAATTTTTTATTACATTTTTTTTCTGAATTTACAAAAGTATTGTGTCAAAATTTCAAGTAAATCGAAGCAAAACTAACGAAGAAACAGCGTTTCAAACAACTGGCTCTCATGCTCGATTCGAGTATATTTCGAGTATAAAAAACTTTAAATCGGTTTTCTCGCAAACAACATTTTTAAGTTCGTGAACATCATAACTCAAAATCTACTTGACCCGATCCTTTCGAAATTTTGTTCACTATTTTTACACATAAATCAACAGGTAGTCAGAGAAAGTTTTTTTTTTACCATTTTTTTCTATTTTATAATAACTTTGTAATAATTTTATAATAAATTCACTAAAATTTTTTTAGCAAAAAAGCATTTTTCGCTTCAAAATGCTGCCAAAAAAAATCTTTTTAATGCGTTTTTTTAAATCAGATCATTCGGTATCGAGTTACAGAGTTCAGGTTATACTACAACGTGTATGTGAAATAAATAAACCGAACTTCAAAAATTTTATAAATTGTTAAAAAAATTTTAAACAACCCAACAGCTTTAACATTATAAAAAATTGTGCAAACGATATGTCATTGACATAGTTTTTGAGGGAATATTTTGTAATATACTATTTATGTGGTTGTATTTTTTTTAGTGAGAAGGCTTGTTCGTGGTAATGGTTCATGTCGAGGATTTCTAGTCTTTTTTAGGTTAGCATCTCCTTTTCACAATGATTTCATTGCGATCGACTTCTAACAATAATCTTATAAAAAATGCCTTTCTTCAATTCTTCAGAACTTTCACTAGCAAAAAAATTGTCCAAGGGCTGGAATTTTTTTTGACTGAGCGTATTCCTGTTTTAACTTATCGTTTGTAAATATGTTTATGTGTTCGGTTTCCGTTTTCGAAAATCTACTGTATCTGCTTTATTAAACAAACAAGCCTTACTTTAGTACTTGGCTAACTTATATTAGGTGGCTGACTTTGATTAGTTGGCTGGCTTTGACTACGGTTTGGAAAAGATTATATTTTTTAAGATGGTACTTACCTGCCTGAATATAGATTGAAACTTAAGATAGTTACATTTGGTCGGACAAGTTGTGTTTTTCTTAGTGTAAAATTTTAAAAATGTTATATTAATTGAAAAATGTTACTTTAAAGGGTATATAATTGAGTAGGTGGGTTAGGTTAAGTTACTATTAAGTTAGTACTAGAAAAATTCTTATGATTTGAGAGGAAATTTCGGTTATGATTAATTATATAATATTTCTTCAAAATTCGCAAATTCACTTTTTGGCGTCATTATTAATTTAATGAAAACAAATAACTAACCACTATTTAATTAACAATATCAACATGTTTTGAAAACTGTGTTTTCTTCGTCAGGATAATAAGTTAATAAAAAATAACAAAAGACAAACAAGTACAGACAAATTAGAACATAAACAAAATATTAGAAAGAAGAGGTGATTAATTACTTAAAATATCATAAAAACAATTATATAAAATAAAATATAAAAATTATTTTATGATGGGTAAAAAATAACATGAACATAATAAAAAATCTTTTAAAACAAAACAGGAAGTCTAAATAACAAAATAAATTATTATAAATATATGTTTTAATACGAAAATAAATTTAAAAGATGGCTATTTTTAAAAAACGATTGGTTATTTATAATATTTAATTTACAATTAATACTTTTCCTAATTTCTAAAATATCTAAATTATCTAATTGTATACCCGTTGTGTTAGTGTGTAAAATTTTTAAACCTTTATTGGTATCAAAAGAATGAGCTGTTTCCAAAATGTGGTTGGCAAATTCTGAATAATTATTATTATTTAAACATCTTAGGTGTTCCTTAACTCTAATGTTAAAATTTCTAGAAATCTTCCCAATAAAAAAAAGTTACAATCATTACAAATTAATTTATAAACCCTAGATTTGTTCAAAAAAACACCCGTGTCCTTGTTATTTAATATATAATTTTTTTTAATTTGTTATTTGCGTAAAAAGCTGGTTGGATATTATCTGGCATGTTTTTAATTATCAAATTTGAAGTGTTATTATTTAAAAATACAATTTTTCTCCAATTATTAATATTGTCAACTACGTGTGGATAAATAAAAGATCTAAAAAACTTCTAGAAATTTTAACAACATAGCAATAGCCATATTTTAAATTTATTTTCGTATTAAAACTTATATTTATAATAATTTATTTTGTTATTTAGACTTTCTGTTTGGTTTTAAAAGATTTTTTATTTTGATGATGTAATTTTTTACCCATCCTAAGATAATTTTTTTATTTTATTTTATATAATTTAATTAATAATTAAATATTATATATAAAATGGATAAACATTTATCCAGACACCATCTAGATTGCATTTAGTTCGAGTTGAATCTTGCAATCATACATAAAGATGGCAGCCAATAAAAATATGCGTTAAGAAAAATGAAGATAATATGGGTGGTTCTTAGTCGAAGTATGGTACAGTTAAAGGTGACCGAATTGGATATCGACACCTTAGCTCAGAGGTCAAGAGCACCCGCCCGGAAAGTAGGGAGGTCCTGGGTTTGAGTCCCAGAGGTGCAAATATCTTTTTCTGATTTTTCTGTTTCCAGATTTTCGATTGAGTTTCGCTTACAGTGTCTTCATTTAATTAAATATTTTATTGTTACTCATTCTCTCGCAGGCTGAATCCTAGAGATGTATGTGTTAGTGTCTTTTTATTGTCGTTTCCGTTTCATCGAGTTTCAAATCACAACGGTGCTAAAGAAGTTTTCACTTCAAAAAAATGGGTGCCTTATTTCTTTTCGTGTGTATTAGTGTTTCATCGATTAAGGCATTTTGGAGCTATTTATATGTATGTTAGGTTTTCCAATACGCCTGATTTACCTTATCCGAGTTTAGGTAACAGTAAGTTGTGTTTGTGGTGTACATTATGGTATCCCTACATACATGTGTACATTCTGGTATGTTCGTAAAGATTTAACAATATGATAAAGATATTTGGTTGCAGTAATATTTATGCGGCCGAATTGTAGATTTTTTGCGGCCTAAAATGAAAATTTCAGCGTTCCTTGTTGTAGATTAAAAAGAAAAAATCGTTTTCGTAAATATGTCACATTTATATTATATTTGGTGAAATTAAAACTTTCTTGTCATTAGACCTCAGACTCTCGATTGGATTCTTGATTTATTACTTGAAAAGTGTCAGGTGAATTGCCGCACTAAGAATTTGAGTATTTTAAGTTATTAATTTAGTGAGCTGCATTTTTTATATGATTTAAAGTTACAGTTGAAAATATCTACATCTCGGAATACGTTGTGAGTTTAACAGATAAGTCATTAAAGTGCTTTGCGCGCATTAACACGCGTTTTACAGTGTGGTAATCTAAATAAGTCGTTCGACCTGGTGTTGTGTTCAGAGCAGAGAATTGCAATCTTTTCTAATAGTTATGATGAATCAACAAGAGAGTTAACAATTTTGTTACAATTTTTTATATTCTGTATCAGAGCTTTTTCTGCGTTTATTTAAATTTAACGGTAGCGTTTAACTGATAATCTTTGATTTCTTTCTCTTTCTTCTCTGATTTTTTTCAGTAGTAATAGTAATACGTCTTGGTGGTACGTCTTTTTAAATGTTCAGGTTAGATAAGGTCATTAGTTAGGTAGTTCCTTGTGATTAGTTAGGTAAGGTTAATTTAGAAAAGTTAGGCAGTTTCAGTATTTTCGAATTATTTAGTCGAAAACCCACGAGTAAATCTCGTGAGCCGTTTTAGTCAAAAATCAAAAATAAATAAAGTAAGACATTTTTCGTTTGTAAATTTGGATAATACAATTATCCAAATTTAAATTGAATCGAACCAAAGTGAATCGTATTGCGTTTGCTCTTTTTAGATTCCAAAATTTTCGACCAGTTTCGTCGAAACCGGTAAAAATTACACGGGGATGTTCAACAATGCAGCAAAATAATAATAAAAATTTTAACAATATATCCAATGTTGTTTTGATAAAACTTTCAATGTAATCGCACAGTTTTAATAGCCTTGCGTCTTTTAGGTTTATTACGCGTAGTAAATGTTCTGTTTGCATAGTTTTTTTTTTTAAATCAAATATCTAAATGATTAATTAATATCTCAATTATTACAACATTATTATTTATTTACATGTGAGTAGGACGAAACCCCCGGCCCGGAAACGTACAACTCGTAAAAACGACCCGCTCTCCGCGACAAATAACGCAGTGTACAAGTTGCGCGCGTTTGGCGTGTTCCCCGACTATGTGCGAAGGATCTACGACCCTAATTTCTCGAACTTTAAAATTGCCTGACGCCTGTGCTCTAAAGGTTGCAGTCCGTTTGTTTAGACAGGGAATCTAACGGACCGCCCGTTTCTGCACAGAGTCAAGGATTTTATTCAAGTTGGGGATCCAAACCAGAGGTGGCTGCCAAATTTAATAGCGGGGGCACTTTCGATTTGTACAGGGCTAGCAGTTGTGTATTATTAAAGTATCTGCAGGCCCTAAACAGCATGCCCAGCTTCTGAGAGGCTATATTTACTCTGGCTTAGGTGGAGCCTCCTTGCCTGAGATGGTCACTTAGAGTTACCTAGTAAATACCAATATGCATGGATTATTCTGGTTAAACAAGTTATAGATATTATTAGCTATATATAAGAAAAGGTTCACTGGTTTCCAGGAAATTTCTCTCAAAAGAGATAAACCGTGCCCAAGACAGGAAAGACGAAGGCTTTCAAGATTTGTAGAAGATTTGTTAAAAATAGTTATTGAACAAGAAAATTATTTCTTCAAGACAAAGTGAAGGTCCACTTGAGTTTTGAAATTTGAAATATTTATATTTTTTACCATTTTGTCGTCCAGTCAATAATGTCGTTTATCGTTGATGCTGTCCAACCTTCGATAAAAGCGCAAAATAAAAAGAAGAAGACGATAGAGTCTGTTGAGACAGATGTAGGCATGCAACATAAGTGTGGGTCCACGGCGTGCCATTTAGGTTCCCAAAAGAAGCACACCCGAACCCCGATAGAGTTTAAAATCTCGTTTTTGGTCATTTACAAGCAGCAAATTTTTTATTTTGTTGCCATTACGTTCATACATAGAACTTCCGTTATATCCAGCAAATAACGTATCTAAATTTTATGAATTAATATTGTGTGATATTTGATAACACCTGGTGAATAGAGATTACACTTGAAATGTGTGAGAAACCCATGTCGATGATAATATAAAAATGAGATGGTATTTAATGAATTTTTCACAAAATCACCTTAAATAACTTGTATGTAGGCGCCTTATATTAATAAGCAACTTTGGTGACCCCGGAGTAAACTATAAAAAAACTCATAATTTGCACAGGCCCATACTAAACCATCTAGATCAACCACGGCCACGGCCACGTGTTGCTGTGACAACGCCATCCACTGGATGGTTACATCTACTGGATCGTCACATCCTTGATAACCAAGCGCTGTGTCATATCTTTAAAGTTGTTGAATTTCATCAAAATCGGTTAAGTAGTTAGGAGTTTATCTCGAACAAACATCGTGACGCGAGATTTTTATGTATAAAGCTAACGATTTTTGGATTATAATGAAAGCATCTGAAAATTAAATACATGTGTACAGTTCACAAGCATGTAGAAGTGAAACCTTCTGAAAACTAAACTTCGAGAGAGAATGAGACGAATGCAGAGTATCAGGAGTAGAAAAGTAAGGTTTATTTATTATAATATTGTTACAAGTTTAATAATTATTTTACATTTTCTTCTACGAAGCACTGCACAAATAGGCGGCCGATTGGTCTGTCTCATTCTCTCGCGGGCTAAATTGTATAGATGTATGTGTTTCACTCTTTTAGTGACACTCATATCCGTTTCAAATCACAACGGTGCTAAAGAAGTTTTCACTTCGAAAATGCGATACATGAATGTGAACGACTAAAGGAATATGAACCAAGACCGATATGTTTGATACTCATACGGGGAAACGGCGTGACGGTTGGTTATTTAAAGGTAATTTTTCACCAAATTGACGCTAAACTAATTATCCGATTATTATCTTATATATACATATAAAAATCAAATTATGCTTGCTTGGGGATGTATATACGAGATGGCTATGTATTGCTATATTAAGCATAGGAAATGTTTGAAACTTTCAAAATACCTTCTTTAAGCCTCCGCAAAGGTTTCTGGATTATTACAACCACATGACAATACATCTGAAAAGTTTTTTTTATCATTACAAAAACTCTTGCGAAACTGTCAAAAATGTCAAAATTTGAGAAGGACATTTTGCAAAACAATGATCGTCATATCAAAATTCAATATCCGAAACTCTTTAAATTAATGAATTTATTTGAAGTACCTACTTGTCTAATATTTTGAATCGAATCAGGAATTATAGATATTTTAAAAAGGTACATATTGTCAGGTACCAAATTTGATTGATTGTTCTTATGATATATAAAATGTAATTGTCATAGGTGGCACGCGAGCTGTTGTACTGGGACTGAATACATGAATCGTGGGAGGGGGTTGGCGGGGAAGGTTAGTTAATGATAATTTTTGTTCCTTCGCAACTATTACCTAAGACCCCTGAGAAAACGACATTTATTTAAAACCATTTTTTAAGCCCCCCCCCCCCCCTAACATCCACCGAATTTCAGAAATATCCTACTGTGTTTGTTAAGATACAGATGTTAAATGTCAACCAATTATTTTATCGTAGATGGTTTTCAGTTCCGCATTATTTCTGGTTCTATAATTTAAGTTGGAAAGTAAGTAACAGATGGGAATAATAACGTTTGGCAAAGTTGAGGTATTTTCTTGCTTTGAAGCTTAAAATTGGGTTATTTCAATGTCACCAACTTCTTAACACCATTCGTAGTTGTTGGCTACTAAGTGATTACTCCCGAGATGTATTTTACTTTAAGTACAATTTTAGTAAAATGGGGTTAGCGTTAAAATATTTTAATCCATTTGGGAAACCTGCCTAGATTTATTTAAACACCAGTGCTAAATTACTGTAGAGTTTTTAATGAAGTTATAAACTTTAAGTTTTATGGTTGATATTACAGACATTTTCACTAAGCATGACTCGTGATCCTTTGTTCATGAAGAGGGAGTAAATTGTTAACAGGTAGGAGAGCTATGAGAATCGAATTCTCTCCGCCCGACTGCTAACGGAGCGTCCTTCTCGTCGGACTGTCGAACACATCACGTGAAATTGGCGAAAAATAAATATTTATACGTGTACATAAATGTGATGTCAAAATATGGCATTCTGCATTAAATTAAGATGAATTGATTGTTTTCGCCCATATTAAATACCAGGTGGTTCACGGCGTGCATTGCTGTGCCATTCAATGAAATAAATTGATTCTCCCTTCTTATCCTTTCCCGTGCGTCCCCGTTCCCTTCCACCTTCCCTGCCTTCCCCTTCCCTCGTCTCTTCCCTCTCCACGAACCCCACCTTCCCCCTACCTTTTCTCCCTCCTATATGGAATACACACGTTTTCATTTATACAAATTTCATAACGCCAGAACTTACCAGTATATACAGCCTATGTTACTCACTGATAATGTTTTCAGCTTTCTAACTTTCGACATAAAGCCATCAATAATAATGTGTTCGAGTACCGAAGAGTAATCCATACTAATAATATAAATGCGAAACTGTTCGAGTTTGTTTATGACGCTTTCACGCATTAAGCAATAAAAAGACTTTAAAAATTCATTCACCAATAGAAAACTAAATTGTATGCGAAGACTATAGTCTATATATGATGGCAAGCTCTGGCGTTATGAAATTATAAATATTAATTTTAGCATATCTTCTATAGTTACCAACTATAGAAGATATGCTAAAACCAAATACTACACGACTATATTTAAGGAAAACCTGCGTAATCCGCGACAGACATGGAAAATAATAAATGCAATTCTAACAAATAGCTCGACACCCCAGAAAGATGAAATTGAATGTCTTCTCATTAAGAATGAAGAAATAACATGCCCAACACAGATAGCTTCAACTTTTAACAACTTCTTTATATCAGTTGGGGAAAACTTAGCAGCTACAATTGCATCATATCCAGATGATTCTATCACTATATACACGGACCAAAAAGCAATCCAGTCCTTATATATGGCCAAAACAAATAAAACAGAAGTTCTCAGTATCATCTCTCAACTTAAGTCTAATGCATCTCCAGGTTTAGATGGAATTACACCAGTGTACCTGAAATTTTGCAAAGATATATTAGCTGACCACCTTGTTTTTCTTATTAATCAATCCCTGGATAGTGGAATCTTCCCAGATCAACTAAAGATAGCAAAAATAATTCCGATTTACAAAGATGATTGCAAAAAAAATCCTTCTAATTATCGTCCTATATCCATCCTCTCTGTCTTCTCTAAAGTTTTTGAAAAGGTTATTAAGCTTAGGCTCACTAAATATCTCTTATCAAACAATTTACTCGCATCCCAACAGTATGGATTCAGAAACCAATCTAACACAAAATGTGCTGCCTTCGATTTTGTATACGCCCTCCAAAAGCATATAGACCAGGGTAAGCACGCTGCAGGCTTATTTATAGATTTAAAAAAGGCTTTCGATACGGTTGACAATGGGATACTACTAAAGAAGCTAGAACACCTAGGCATAGTAGGCACTCCCCTGAAGTTACTGTGTAGCTACCTCTCTAACCGACACTGTCAGACCTTTGTTGGAAAAAGGACAAGCAGCATGGGAACGATAAAATGTGGCGTGCCTCAGGGCTCCGTACTTGGACCATTACTATTTTTAATATATATAAATGATATTGCT
This sequence comes from Glyphotaelius pellucidus, assembly GCA_936435175.1. Taxonomy (NCBI): domain Eukaryota; kingdom Metazoa; phylum Arthropoda; class Insecta; order Trichoptera; family Limnephilidae; genus Glyphotaelius; species Glyphotaelius pellucidus. Next base: position 24,975,783 of record OW386542.1, on the reverse strand, counting down.
AAATGGGGACTTAAGGGTACAATACAACTCTATGCAGATGATACAGTGATTCTTTATCACAATAATGATTTAAACGAACTTGAAAAGGAAATGGAAAGGGATATAGCTTGCCTGGCAAACTGGCTGCGACTAAACAAACTTAGCCTAAACATAAAAAAAACACATTACATACTGTTTGCAAATAAAAAAAATGTAAGTCTTAATATAAGTCTTGATAATAACCGCCTTGAAAGGGCTGATGTTACAAAATATCTTGGCCTTTTCATTGATTCACAACTCACATGGAATCACCAATTTAAACATGTTCTATCCAAAATTACTCCTATAACTGGTGTTTTATATAGACTTCGCGGGTTACTTCCTCCCTCTCTATTAAAATCGATTTACCATGCTATGATTCACTCACATCTAATATATCTCGCCGGAATCTGGGGATTTGCTACAAAAAAAATGATTTCAGAAGTCCAAGTCGTCCAAAATAGAGCCCTGCGAAATATTTTCAGTCTACCTTGGGACACACATGTCAAAGACATCTACAGAAACACCCAAATACTTCCTTTTAATACCATTCCCACTTTTGAAATAACTAAAACTATATTACAAGTAATTCAACACTCGGCACATTCCAACACTACACTCTATTACAATTGCGACGTACACCAACACAACACAAGAAATCACAACAAACTTCATATACCAAAAATCAAATCAACAAAATATGGACTAAGATCCCTAGAATACATAGCTCACACAAAATATAATCAACTACCCAACGAGATCAAACGTGCAAGTCAATGTAAAAAGACCCAAACTAACATGCTCAAACTTCATCTTATTAATGACTATCTGAAATAATAATGTTGTGTATGTCCCCATCATATGTCCATTTAATACATACAGCAAGTTTCATGTAATGCGTATCATTCCCGCAATGAGTTTATTAACTCCTGGGAGTACAATGCAAAATAAAAAATAAAATGAAAAAATCATTTTGATAGGTCTAAATTTAAAATACAAATTACCTATTTACGCCGGAACAAAAATTTGTCCTATATACATTAAAATTACTCCCCAAAAAATGCATTTTTAACAATGTTTTATTTTGTATTTCATTGTATTTGTAAAATAAAAAAAAAAAAAATAAATAAAAAAAAAATATATATTATATTTGTTATACGTTTTCTGTCGCTAACAAAAGCGAGTTTTTGCTAACGTCAGAAAAAAATCGTTTCCATGGAAACGATGTTGATATATTTGTGGGCTCTAAGCTGGTGGGTACTCAGCCCCCTGGTCAGCAACTGCTCCAGAAAATTCAAATATTAGAATATGTTTTATTTTTTTTGGACAAGCTTCTGTTTTGCAATAAATGTCAGATAAGAGTTTCTACATTCAAAATATAATTCGTAACGATTATAAAGACTGAATAATAAATAGTATAATTTTTTATTATAGTAACAAAATTCCCAATATTTAATTAAAAATAAACATCCGAAATGTTTGTAAGCGCACAAATTCCGAACGAATGAACAAAATTGGATAATTCTTTTTTTCTGTGAGCTTTATCAAATTTAGGTGGCAGGCGAGATGCTTGAAAACTGAATGTAAGGGAATGAATGTATGGAATGCGGGAGGGGGTGGGGGTGGGGAGGAGGGGGGATAATTGATAAGTTCAACCGCTATAGTAATTTCCCGTAATACCATGCGAGCGAAGCCGCGGGGAAAAGCTAGTATTTATATAAATAAATAAATCGTAATACGAAAATATTCGTTATCCCACGGATAAGTGGTGAATCCTATCACGAGTATATTGAAATGGTTCCATGAAAGTTGACCCGCCGACAGTTGATCTCCTCGACAGTTGATCTTTCCGACAGTTTATGTAGATATTTAACTTATTACTTGAAATGGCTTTAACCGTGTGTGGTGACTAGATTTGAATAATCAGGCACATCACCTTCCCCTTCCCACTACCTTCAGCCTCACAATATATCAAAATTGGGGATTCCAGAGGCTCACTGGCTCCAGAATGTTGGGAGCTCTTGTGTGTTATTCAGATTTAAAAAAGTGACATTTTATTGAAGTAGGAACCTTTAGCGTTTTTTTTTGCTAAGCCTACTGAACGTATTTTTGTATATTTTGGTATTACCGCATGCTCCTTCGGGGAGTAGAAATTATTGTTAGTAAAAATATTTTTACAGCAGATTTTCACTCCAGATGTCTTCAGATATAAGTATATCGACTCAGGTTGTACAGCCGTATATGCTCTTTGCATACTTACTTGAAAAAAAATCTTTTAGGGGATCAACTGTCGGAAGGATCCACTGTCCGCCGGATCAACTGTCGGAGGATCAACTGTCAGGGGACCAACTGTGGGGATCAACTGTGGGGGATCAATTGTCGGAAGGTCAGTTGTCGGGATCAACTGTCGGGCATCAACTGTCGGGGTGATCAACTATCGGGGGGGGGGGGGGGGACCCAATAGTAAACTCTGGGGTATTTTTCTAACTTCTTGTTAGCTTATCCATAGGATAATTAATATTTTCGACTTACAGTTTATTTATTTATAAAATCCGAGTTTACAATTTGGTAATCGAACCTCTGAATAGTGGCTATAATATCAGGTAGGTTAGTCGAGTTTTCTACCTATTGCATGAACTTATTTTATTTATTAATATACATTACATTTTGATAAGCTATCAAGAGAGTGGTGAAACCCTCCCTACGACTAATAAATACATAAATAAAATAATAATAATAATAATTAATTAATAATTTTAATAATAATAATTTTATAATTTCATAATTTTCTTTCATATTTTCATTTAGATTTAAAAGTGTTATCTTCTTCTTCAATGATACATAAATAAAAGTTTACGTAATCATGTGAATAAGTATTCAAGAGGATGGTGAAAAACCTCCAAAATTTTTCATATATTTTCTTGATACGATTTTTTTATATCAAATGGCTGTGTATTATTTTCTTATATTTTTTGCTGACAGAAATGTAATAGGCCACTTGCATGGATTTCATAATGACTTGGATAAAATCGTGTAGATAGATTTTTCTACTATGATTACGAAAATGCTAATAATTTTTTTTAGAAATTTATAGTTTTTTTCTTTTTTAAATAAATAAATCCGTTTTTTGGGCTTGTGACGTCACTATATGGAAATGTTCCGTCCCCGAAATATTCAATTAATTTTGTAAAATTCCACAATAATTTTTTTTTTTTATATGGCAACACCTTGATTTCCGGCGAATTTTTCAATTTGACACTTAAAATTCACTAGATTTATTGTTTGTTACCTTGCGAACTTTTGTTTGGCTTGACGTTTTGACAGATGGTATAAAGTGAACATCGTACAAATGCTTTCCGCAGCGGCTGACTTAGGAGTATAATGGTAACAGTGCTGATTTTAACAAAATAAAATTTTATAATATATTATTATAATTATAATTTACAAGTACAAATTTGTTTCATTGGATTTAGTCATATGTAGACGTTGAACATTATAATGATTATTGATCAATAAGATGGATCAAGGAAACAAATATTTATGAGATGTAATATTTTTGAAATGCCTCGTTATTCTCCTGTGCCATTCATGTGGAATAAGTCGGTTTTTTTTTAAATGATTTTCGGCTATGTAATTATATTTTTTTCGCACCCATAAAATTATGTCCCGTCTTTCCGGTTTATAAAAAGTGGTCTGATTTTTCGGATTGAAATTTTCAAAAAATCGCCAGGGTTTCAAAAATACGATTAAAAAAAAAATAATAATACGGAATGTCTTAGAATATTTGCCTTAACTGGAAAAAAAATTTAAAAAATCTGATGCAAGTGGCCTATTTTCCACGTACTTTGTTGTGTCATGGCTTTTTGTTTCCAATTAATTGCGTGAATAGTTTTTTTTTTGCTAAAACAGGGCTTCGTAAATAATTTTCATACTATTGCACTGCTGTTTTGTAATTTTCAATAAAAAGTTCCAGACCTTGTCTGTACGAAATGTAGTGGTCACTGCCATCTAGCGTCAAGATTATAATACTTTTACCGCCTCAGCCGAAGAACAGCAAGAAACGACTAAAGTTTGTCGCATGTTCTTTGAAGGGAGTCTTCGCTAAACCACGAGGGATCTCTCCTACCTAAATGAAATCAAGTTCTTAAAAATCTCCGACAGAGGGACGAAATCCGAATACTTTCAAATTATATAATCCAAAAATAATTTTTCAGTCGAGATATTTTTTTCGTGAACTGATGATATCTAAATATGAGGTACAAATTGAGATAAGTTTATAAAATGGAAAAATCAAAAGAAAACGTAACGAGCAAACAAGATAATCAACTTTTCAATGCTGATAACTCAGTACGTTGTGTGGAAAATATATCCGAAGTATTCAAAAAGTTAAGTGTTATTAAAAAAATATTTCTTACCTTTTTATTACTTTTAAAAACGTTGCACTTGAAAGAGTTATTAACGCCATCTCTGGCGATGTACGAGAAGATTTTTAAGTCGCTGCTGTCGTGCGATACATAGAATATCCGGTAGATGGGGTGGTGCATTAGCTCCATGGCGTCAGACTCGGCATCCCACTTCGTTTCTTTTTTCTGTGTGATTTGGTGGCAAACGGGAACAACATGAAACAAAAAAAAATACATTTTAATAAAAACGACTTACTGAATACCAGCCATTCGGGTTATTTGACATCTATAAAAAAAACTATGGTTTTTTGTTCTTCGGTCAACAATGATGATCTATCTAGCATTCTGTTTACGAAATAAAATTGAAATACGAAATCAAAATCAAAATAGGATTGATTTATTTCATTGTGATGCAACCACATACAAACTTTTGTTTTAAGGCGGCGCTTCCCAGATCAAAAAGAAGAAGATGGAGAGATATGTAATTACGAATGTTGGACTGAGCGCACTTATATTCCCTTCGAATAATGAGAAAATAATATCCATGAACTTTTGCCTGTCAAGATTTGAGCACAAAATTCCTGGTTCTTCCCACGCATTTTTAATATTACTTTTTATTGGTTATTTTTTAACCTTTTTGCAAAACCAAAAATTTTTCTAAAATCTAGATAAAATAAACTTTTCGATGTATTTATTAGAAATCAACATTTTTGTTTTAAAATATTAAAATTTTGATATTGAAAATGTAAATTAGCTCAAAAATACTTACCTGGGGATCCCTCAAAAAAGTACATAAAATAAAATAAACCGAAAATTTTAAATACAGATTCGTTTTTTTAATAAAATTTGTGATAAAACTGTCACCTCACTTTTTATGACATTCATACAATTTTATTTTTAAATTAAGTGTTTGTTACGTCACAAATTGGCGCAAAATAAAATCGTCACTTATGATCGGATTTGTAAAATATCTGAACAATATAGCTCGTATATTCCTAGGGCAATAAGAAGCATTATTTCATTCGCTTTCTAACATAAAAGAAATCACAAATGTTTGCCTGACAGTAAAAGAGATATCTAACTTTTAATAATGCACGATCGCTCTGGGACAATCTGGGTCTCCTGTTATTATAACGGCATATGATGTTTTGGGACAACTTGGGTCTCCTGTGATTAGACGGGTTAAAAGTGGTAAAAATTAAGCGAAAATGCTTAATAAAACATGACTCGTTTAAAATTGAGCAAAAATCTCGTGGAAGGTATTTTAAGTATCATTTAAAGAAACATTGTGAATTTTTTCACTTATATAACTTGTAAAATAATAGAAATAGACTTGTTTTTAATAATTTTCGGAGCATACTTTGCGATTTTTTTCTATCGAGGGAATTTCATATAATTTGCGTTTCGGCGTGGAACGTATCTAGATATTATCTTAAAAAAAATAACACAAATATTTTTAAGAGCTTAAAAACTTCAAATGTTTAAGGGAGATTTTTCGATAAAGGGTCTCAAAAGTTGGGTACCTAATCGAATACCGATAAAAATATAAAAGCTATTTATGCCGAAATGCTATTTCATCTTTCCCGCAACGAAAAAGCATTCTTACCCACAAAGAGGAAAGGTTATTTTTTAGTAACATAAGTACATCGATTTGGTACATCTGTGACGTTTCACAATCATCAAGGTTTTCAAATTTCAAATCTTTAAGACTTTTGTAAAGCGTTTCGAATGAAAAACATAACAAAATATATTCCACATCTACATTTCTTTCCTATCAGAGTGGTGGCGCCTGCTCCCTACGCACTATGCTTTATATTTATTTATTTGTAACATTAACGCATTTCAGCTTTTTCATAACATAACATAAACACCCACAGTAACAACACGACAAAATACAATACTTTACAGCAGCACTCACAAGCGTAACTACATTGCCCACCCTCTGATACAACGACTTCACACCAAGGGAAATCTGTACTTGAGTGATGTTACATATTCAATATCAACTTGGCGAGTTTTGTGGATCATTTAAAATATTTAAAACATTTGTTTCGACACTATTACTAAACACATCTTGTAAACCTGTAAAATAGCTGTATTTTTCGGTTTTTGTTTCTGTGTTTGTATGACTTTTATCAATCGTAATTTTATTTTTATTATTTCTTAAATTTCAAATTAAAATTATACTACAAATCATGTAAAAGCTCTCTGAGCGTTAAATAAATAAATAAAATAATCGTTAACAAAATAACATAGTACAAGGCATAAACTACTTACATCATGATAAATTCGAATTGAGTAAGAAATAAAGAGCCATGAGTAAAATAGGAAAAGATAGTAAACAGTAGTTAAGAACATGTGTAAATAACAAAGCAAAATGAAATCCTGTTTAAGTAATACAATATTTGAGAACCTAAGAAATAAACACACTTAATACTTATTCTATTTAATTAAAAATAAATGTAAGTAACTTTAGATGAAGTTGAAGTACGCACTAAATGCACAAGTGAGAAAAGTGTATTTCAAGTTGAAAAGATAACTAAAATAGTATTGGGTATCTAAGTAATGACAGCTCTGAAGAAAGATATAAGAGAATATTCATAATAAGCATGAAACACGAGTATAATCTGCCTTGGAGGAAATATATTAGTTTAACCACCTTTGTATCTGCCTATTGGAGATATTTATTTATCATTTGAATTCCTTGAATCTATATTACGTGAGGAGATAATTGAACCTTCAGGCTATGCATACATTGACAGATTAACCGAAAGTAGAAGACAGGTTTATGAACCCGTGACTGTAATAGAGGACGTTGTGTGACGTGCAAGTAGGAACTGTATTTGGAAAAGCCAATCAATGAAACAATCCCTCTGGCAATTACCCAAAATCCTAAAAGAACTGTGTTCTGGGTAATGCGATGTATGGATAAATTCATTTTTAAGAAATAGTAGTAGAAAGCATTCTTGACATTGAGTAAACATTTTCTCCTGTGAATGTTACTTATGTTGTGTTCGTATTCAAAATATATATTTTATTGTATGGTATCATTATAAAACCTTTCAAGTGGTGTACCACTTTCAGTGCCTTAATTGGAAATGTACCATCAAATCCTCTCATCCTCTCAGAGCAAAAATTCCAAAAAAACTACAAAACCTAATAATTTTTTTAAGAGGATCATATAGCATTAACAAAAATGTTAAGAAGATATGTGTCTAAGGAATTATATTTAAAAAATACAAAAAGTCGGTGGTTCAGTCGTACATACCCCAAATTCCAAGTTATATTATTTGCTTTTGAAATGAATAAGCAAGCAGATTGAGATAAGGTTGTTGGTAGGTATGGAACAGCTTTGAACTAGTCATTGGGGAGATATATGTTGATTATCTGAATTATGGAACAAGTTTCTGCAAAATATTTTTGTATTTAAAAAAATAATATCAACGGGTTAAGTGAGACAAAAATCAATTAGCAAATGTCGTCTTTCTTTTACAAGATGTCTTCATTTTACATCGTGTAAAATTGCATGACGTAAAAAAAAGACTTTGTGATATTTACATGAAAACGTTTTTTTTTTTTAAGAACAATATTTTAGGTTCAACGGAAGACTGAAACTTTAAGGCGATACTTAAAAGAAATCAAAATCTAATCTTTCACAGATGGCGATAGTTAAATTATTCTAGGAAAAAACCCTGTGTAATGATGCTTTCAAATAACAAGACGAATTAATTGTTTGCGCCCGTACGTAGGCAATATGAATTTGAATGAATAGTCCATAAATAAACTCAAGTTTTTCAAGAAAGGCTAACAAATACAATACTGTACCGGTAATTCAATCCAATATTGAATTTTTTAATTTTTCTTGAAAGATTTGAGTTTGTACTGCATCGCGAACCTGCAGACATGTTATGATGTAAAAAGATACAAAGTGTTGTTCGTGAAGGCAATATAGATTATTTTCGTAAGCATCAGGATGGTAGAATAGGCACAGTAGAAAATATAAGTTAGTCACATCAATGGAATATTTAATCATCAAAGAAGAAGAATATTTCAACAAATCGCAATGAAATATAAGACAGAGATGGCACAGAAAATAATGGTAACGGTGGCAATTAGAAATTGAACTCAAATCCTCTGCCTTACCGGGACACTTCTAATTGAGCTACTAAGACCTAGTTAATTTCTGTCATTTTTAACGATCCATATTTCAATTTGACGGCCGCCGTCTTTATAATGTACGATTGCAAAGTTCTTCTTGAATTTATTTACAACATAGATGGTGTCACGGATATAATATTATCTATCCGATTTTTATTTATATGTGACAACTACACTTCCCTACAAGTCTATAACCTGGTTTATAATGCGTGACTATGTCTGCGATTTCAAGAAGCATGGATGTTACTTATTTTCTCAAAAATTAAAAATAGTTAAAAGCATGTTTATCAAAAATTTTATTTAATTTCTTTTTTTTTTTAAATCAGCCCCATACATGAGACCCTGAAGAAAACAAAATTCCTCAGAGCCTATGTCTTCTTTGGGAATGCTGTAAGGAGGGTATTTTCAAGGAAATAAAGTTCTGGGAAGGAAAAAATTATAAAGCGTGGGTAGGAATCTGGGGTCAATGTGTCCAGGAGTGTGAATCCATCCCTCGGACGGGTCGAAAAAGTCCGGCTGAAGAGGTCTAGGTTTTTAGGTCTCCCTCAACAGTCTCTCCCTCAACAGTCTCTCCCGCAATACGGCCCACCACCTAGCAAAAGGAGGTACACGCGTCGCCGCCAAGATCTAGACAAAAGTCACCGCATGAACTCGAACACTCCTGCAAAGTCACCAAACATAGCAAACCTCTGGGAGTGACCTTTGGCAGGGGTGTAGGTTATCCAATAAATGTTTGCCGGGCGGCGGTACCCATACCCATCTACCAAATTGAAAATTGTAAATCCTGTAAAACCTTCTTATTTATGAAAACAAATTTTCATTGTTGAATATCAAAGAAACAGTTCTAGGAAACCTTCAACCTCCCTTCCATTGCAGACCTTTATTACTGTGTGTACATAAAATACCTAACTAAGAAAATTCTTTTCATATGTCGGTCGTCAAAGAAACAAACAGAGCAATAATAATGCCTTACCTTTTTCTTTTTCTTTAATGTGACACGAACCCCGTCAACAGAGATTTCCACCGTTACTTTCTTCTTCTTTATTCCCTTCGCTTTGAACTCGTACTGAAATAAAATAAAAAAAATCATAAATTAATTATTTCCATTAATTGTGAGTACAAATGTTTTCCTTTATATTAGGGTGGGTATGTTTTTGTTTGGATATTACATCTGAATTACTCTTTTCCAACTTGTTTTCATAATTTTTATTTTATTTATTTATTAACGCTTTGATGGCTTTTACATGTAAGGTAAGTTGTACAGGAGCATTGTAACAAGTATATAGTACAGGAGCATCATAACAAATATATATATATATAGCATCATAACAAGTGAGTAGTTGAAAATCAAACTATCAAATTAACTACCATTTGACTTTTTTGAGATTTGAATGCTATCACGTTCTCTTGGATCATATTAATTCAGTGCCTAAATATGGTTAAATCCTTAGTTACAACTTGTTTAAAATCGTCTTCAATTTCAAAACGTACTTAATCCATAATCATTTGTTTAAAAAACGTACTCAACTCCAACAATCAATAAGGGCCATGGAATTGCAGCCATATTAGTTTTTTAACCAATCAATGAGCTACTTTCTGTGCAATGGACACCATTACAAGAAACACACGTTTTGGGTGTGGTTTTGAAGTTGGTGTGGTGTGATCGTGACTTTTGTGAGACATATAAATACATATTTGTATATATAAATGATGTAATTTCTTCTCTACACCTCTGGCAGAGAAGTATTATCAAACACAGTTTATGAGTTTCAAAATGTGACTAAATCCAAAGACTTCATTTTCATAATGTATCTAAATGCTGACAAACTGCTTTGGCAGTTTAGCGGGTGCTTAAAATATTCAATAACTAATAATTATTTATCAGATTTTTATTTTTAAAATGCATTTAAAATGTTTTACTTTACCGTTATTTTTACAAAACATTTAATTTTACTTTATTTTACTTAAATGCTATGAAACAGTTTTCTTCCTTTTGCCAAAAATTTGGTTCGTGGAGATAAGTACATTTTGATATTCAACGACTCAAGTATATAGTACATAAATAATAAACTGAGCGTGAAAGACATAAGGAGGTACAACCCAAGTCGGTACGAGTATTCAATAAGTAAGTTGTACAATGAAGTTCCACGTGCAGTTTCATACGATTCAGCAATTATTGTTTCAATATTATTCAAAATATGATTCCAAACATACTCGAAGCATCTACCTGTAGCAGTCGTGAAAAACATTTTTTAGCAATTAATATAAAAGTCGGTAATTTTCTGAAAATTGTATCTGTAAATGAGACATCTTATTCAAAAATCAAAACAAAAGTTAAATCTTTCTACCTCCGAAGAACATGAAATCAAATAAAATAGTTCCTATCTATTTATTTTCTCACCGTATGTTTGTACTGTGTAAAATATTTTTACTACAACGCAATTCATAAACATTAAAACATTGAGATAATTAGTTTGTCGTAATAATTAGTATTTTAATATTAAGTATTAAATTTAGTATGTACTATGTAAAACTGAAAAGTAAACTGTATTAAATAATTAGAAAAAAATGAGAGATTTCTGATTGATCAGTTTCGTAAGATTTGTAAAATAAAATATTGTAAAATTAAAACTGAATAAACATATTTAAAAAAAAAAAAAAAATCTGTAATTTAAAGTAAATGTAATTTAAAGTTTTCTTTCTGCTATTATAAGTGTACGTACGTTTGTTATTATTATTTTAAAAATAAAAGGTACCCAACAACTACATATACAGGGTGTTGGGGGGTAAAGTGCATTAACTTCGAGAGGTGATTCCATTTAATGTATAAATGTATAGGTTACCTACTTTTTTCAAAAATACCCAGAGTATTAGTTTAAAAAATCAGAGTCTGCAGTTCACACGCGATAGAAGTGAAACCTTCAGAAAACTAAATTTAAAATAAATGTTTAGGTTACCTACTATATTCAAAACTACCCAGAGTTATTAGTTTAAAAAAAATCAGAGTCTGCAGTTCACACGCAATAGAAGTGAAACCTTCAGAAAACTAAATTTCGAGAATGCAAAGTATCATGATTGGGATAATTGTAAGGTTTATTTATTTTAATATTGTTACCAAGTTTAAAAATTATTTTTCATGTTATTCGACGGACCACCGCACCAAAAGGAGGCCGATAGGCTACGAAGTACGGCACAAAGAGGACACCGATTAGTCTATTTCATTCTCTCGCAAGCTAAATCCTATAGATATACGTTTGTCTCTTTTTAGTATCGCTCGTTTCCGTTTTATCGAATTTCAAATCACAACGGTGCTAAAAAAGTCTTCACCTAAAATATGACTAGTGATATCATATATTTTTATTTATTTATTTATTTATTTATTACACGCCCTAATGGGCTTTTACATCCTAATTTATAAGTTGAGTACACATTTATTTTAACCCTTTGAATGGCAGGAGACCAGATTTGTCCCAGCTCACATGCGTCTCGTATAAATCGCTGCAACTCCATTACTATCAAAGTGAATAATATATTCTAAACAGTGTTAAAAAGGCAAAACAACACGCTAATCCTAAGCCTAATCTAAAAAATAACGACGAAAAAATTAAAATGTATACCTTTATGAAACCAAAGTTTTGAATCGCAATTTGGAAAAACAAATTGAAACTTTGGGAATTATTTATTAATTATTTTTATATGAAAAGACAGATAATTGAGGTGACAATAACGTTTATAATACATTTGTCTAATAAAATATATATGTGTTTTATTTTTTTTTGTTATTAGTAATTTTAGTTAGAAAAAGCGTGAGGTGAGCCATTTTTAAAAGTTTTTTATGTTTGCATGAAAAAAATTTATATTTAAAAAATTATATGTTTATTTTGCATTATAAAATTTGAAAGCGTATTTCATCACCTTACAAAAACGGTTATTAATTTTGGGATATGTTCAGAAATATTACATTTATTTGCATTTTATTGAAAAGCGGAAATATTTTGACCATCTGAAAAATACGCCAAATTTTTGAAGGGTACTTGAAAATTACAACAATAAAGAAAATATAATATAATGAGAAAGAAAACTGTAAACAACACAAGCATATGTATACATAATAAAAATAAAATACATTTGTAGAAATGATATGAAGGCTTACATAAAATAATATTGAATATAAACAAAAAATTGCAGAAGTTATACACGTTTATTTGTGCCTAAATGTATAGAAGAATTGGAATAAACAATATTTATACTGGTTATGTGTAAGGTGAAATATATCTGCTAAATCAGAATATTTATTTCCGAGGCTGTGAAGTCTCGGAATTGGGGAATTTTGGTAAGACAGTGTCCTGGTGTTGTTAAAGTAAAATGGTAATAAATGTCGGCCAGATCTTTTGGGAATATGGATGTTGATTAATTGAACCAATTCAGGACAGTCAATTTTGTAATGCAGTATTTTGTGTAATAGTATTAAGTCTGTGTTTATTCTTCTTTCTGAAAGTTTTAATATGGACATTTTATCCAGTAGGTAATTGTAATCAATGTTTTGTACAGGAATATACAATTTATAGTTTATATACCTTAGGAACTTATGTTGAATCTTTTCAATCTTGTCGGAATGAATATTGTAAAAGGGAGACCATAACGTAGAGTTATACTCTAGTTGACATCGTACTAGGGTTTTATATAACATGTTAAATGTGCCTAAATTATTATATGTACATGTTGTTCAATATAATATTTGCATTAAAAAAACACTTACAAATTATTTGTTACACGCATTACAAAGAAAAAACTAATGAGACAAGACACTTTTGTTTAACGAGGAAATATATGCTTAGGTAGCATTTAATTAACATTTTTTTCATAGCTTTCGTTATTTGTGTCCATATTTTGTTTGTTTGCGTAGTAGATACATGTATACAAATGTTGCTGAAAGTCCCATTGGCATTAAACAGAGTAGGTCACCTAAATCCAGAAGGCTTTCACAAGTCACAAAGAATGTAGGTAACAATAAATGCAAAAAAGTTCACAAAGAACAAAGACATCAGTCTCTTTTGTTCTGGGAGGGACTCGTAAAGAGCTTTTTCAATTCAAAACCAAATATTTGAAAGGCAGTGGCAACGTCTGCCAAAATTAATTGAATTGTTATTTCACTCAATTAGCCGGGTAAATTAAGAGATTCCACTGCGCCGAGTTATTTTGTTAAGTAAATATTCAGGTTTCCAATCGGGATTAATAAATTATCTCCCACTTCCTGCATTGGTACCCACTTGTGAGTTGTGGAATTCGAATAATTTGAGTTCGATCAATCATATTGGAGAAAGAATTAAATTTGAGTGTTTTCATTTAACGTTTTGAAATGAAATTTTGTTTTTTCAAGGTAATTTAAAATCACGAAATGGTTTTTAATTGAATTTCATAAAAATAAATATTTTATATTGAAAACCAAACAACTGCATGCACCTACATCAGATTAAATTTTTTAAAACTTATTGTTTAAAATAATACACATTTACCACAACCCAAAACCTACCCAATCCTCATACCTTTTTCCTTTCCAGAACTTCCTCTCCTTCATTCCCCTAATAAGACCCTCCACACAGCATCCCCAAAGATAATAGGCCCTGAGGGATTTTTTTCCTAAAACCCTCCTGTGTGGAATGTGTGTTTTAGTTTTAATTTAAATTTCAATTTAAATTTAAATTTTAATTTAAATTTTAAATTTAATTTAAATTTTAATTTTAAATTTAATTTTAATTTCAATTTCAATTTCAATTTCAATTTTAATTTTAATTTTAATTTTAATTTTAATTTTAATTTTAATTTTAATTTAATTTTAATTTTAATTTTTATTTTAATTTTAATTTTGATTTTAATTTTAATTTTAATTTTAATTTTAATTTTAATTTTAATTTTAATTTTAATTTTAATTTTAATTTTAATTTTAATTTTAATTTTAATTTTAATTTTAATTTCAATTTTAATTTTAATTTTAATTTAAATTTAAATTTAAATTTAATTTTTATTTTAATTTTAATTTTGATTTTAATTTTAATTTTAATTTTAATTTTAATTTTAATTTTAATTTTAATTTTAATTTTAATTTTAATTTTAATTTTAATTTTAATTTTAATTTTCCACCTTAAATCCAACTGTTTCTTCATCAATACAATTTAATAATAATTTAATTTCAGATATTTACTTCTTGTAGATTGGATTGGATCCAGATTATTTTGATTATATGGTGGAATTGAATAGATATTAAATTTATTTCTTTTCATTAAGTTTTATTTATGTTTTATATCCAAGAATACTTTCCAATACCCACTTTGTTCTGGTTAAATATTCAGTAATAATTGCTTTAAACAGAATTGTATTTTCAATGGTTCCATGCCAACTCAGAATCAACTCATCTCAACACCTCTTTGAAAAATCTTTAAGCTAAGTAACCAACTTTTTATAAATTTTTTTCATCACTTTTAATAACTTTTCAAAAGAGATTCTGAGATGATTTCATTCTGAATTGTCCGGTCACCATTTTCAATATTGTTTGTAAATAAATTGGCTTAAAAAAACATGTGTGCAGTTCACATGTGGTAGAAGTAAAACCTTTAGAAAACTAAACTTCAATAGAATGAAACGAATGCAGAACATCAGGAGTAGGATAGTTGTAGGGTTTATTTATTATAACATTGTTACCAAGTTAAAAAATTATTTTTAATTTTATTCAACGAAGCATCGCACAAAGAGGAGACCGATAGGCTACGAAGCACCGCACAAAGATGTCGCCAATTAGTCTATCTCATTCTCTCGCAAGCTAAATCTTATAGATGTATTTGTATGTCTCTTTTTAGTGTCGCTCGTTTCTGTTTCATCGAGTTTCATATCAAAACGGTGCTACAGAACAATTCACCTCAATAAAAATTGAAATTAACGCAAAAAGGCGCTGTTTAATATAAATACGAAATACGTCCCCCATCCTATATTCGTGCGATCTTGAAGTGATTTACGACCTCCGCATAATCTTCGAAAACCTGACAAAACTGGTTTTTTAAATTCAATTATTCTCAATCTGAGAGGCTGGTATGGGTACCGCCGCCCCGAGAACTATTTATTGGATAACCAATTCCCCTGCCATACATCACTCCAAGTTGTTCGCTGCGTTTGGTGACCTAGAACTGGTGCCCGGTTTTATGGGGGTGAGGTTTGTCTAGATCTTGGCGACGAATGAGTTTGCCCACTTACTGTTTGGTGAGCCAGGGAGAGACTAGTTGAGGAAGACCTAACCTTGACCTCTCCTTCGACTCTTCGCTTTGTGCCGCATGAGTGGATTCATATGTCGAATGGATCTGAACACATTGATCCCCAGTTCCTACTCACCACTTACACCTATATTACACCTATATTTAAAACTTACTCTCCTTCCTTTCACTAAAATACCTTCCATACAGCGTTCCCAAAGATGACACTGATCCTTTGGGATTTTTGTAGAGTAAAAAAAAACAGACATTCTTTTTGTCCTTTACGATGCTATAAATATCTTCACTGTGTTAAAACATTTTTCGTTTATCTCAAATAATTGAGAATCTTGAAAAGGGTTGAAAACACTTTATCATATCGGAACGCCACAGGCTTAGGCGTGCAAATATTGTCTAATAATGAAGATATTTCTTAGAATTTTACATGCGAAATTTTGGAATACCTACTTAAAATTGGTATTCCACAGAATTACGTTAAATAAATTTTAATATTTTAAGTAATTTATTTCTGCGTTGGGATGGCGACAGTGGTTAGGAAGGAACCGCAAGGTAATCTGGTCGGATTATGTGAAGTTAAACCGACATTAAACATAATAATGTTTTACACAAAATATCTCATTTCAAAAGATTTTTGTCAAATAAGGAAAATCATTACCTAAGCTTTTGATCTCCATGTTAATATGAATGTTATTTTGTCTTTTACATTAAGCTAGATAAATCTTCTTTTGAAACTTCGGTTACTTGTAACTGATCGCACAATTTAATCAAAGCCTTATTAATTATTTGAATTTCAAATAATTTTAACATAATTAAGATGAACAAAGGATTTGGGATCAAAGCCTAGCGTTATTTTGAAATATTTCTTATTTTAGGAATAAACATCAAGATCTTAATATACCTTACAATACGTAACCATATATCTGCTTCAATTTTATGATTCTGCGAATCTACTTTCGCGAATCTATATTCGTATAATAAATAATAACCACGTTTGTACTATTTTATTAGCAGGTTTCATTTTTTTTACATTAACTCCCCACATGAGGTCCTGAGGAAAATAATTTCCCTCAGAGTGTATGCCATCTTTGGGGATGCTGAGGGTTTTTTTTAGGAAGGAAAAGAATTTCACTATGTAGATAATAGGTAACTATCATCAAACATAGGTACTAATGTCGACTGTGGGTTTGTTTGTGATTTTAACTCTGGTTCTGAACTCAGATTTATTTTACGTATAAACGATGGTTCCATAACTCAGAATCAAGCAATTTCAACAATCCTTCGAAAAGTTTATTAAAAGTCATTAAATGAAAAATAGCCAATGACCTAACCTAACATAACCAATTTTTATGTTTTTTCATCACTTAATGACTTTTCAAAAGGGGTCTTGAAGTTGCATGATTCTGAGCTGTCCAGTCACCATAAACGATACATGTTTTCACTGAAAATTATTTTTAAAATTAAAACCGAAGTATCAAGAATTTTACCCCTTTTATTTATTTATTGCACATTTGATATAGAGTTATCGTATTAAGCCAAACAAAATATAAATGGATATTCAATTGAATACATGCAAAATTACATAATGTAAAATATAATGTATGTCGAGAATAAGCTATTATAAAGACGTGATTACGTTATGGCCCAGTCAACAATAGTTTACCAACAATAGTCAACAATGGCCTAACTAGGCCTGTTCTAAGAATTTTTATCCATTTAATCACGTTATATTTGCCCCAGCTCACACAGGTCTCATAGAAATCGTTGTCTCCCTTACTATAATAGTGAAAAGTATAATCTAAAAGGCATTGGAAAGAGAAAACAACACTCTGAATATTCAAATCTAAAAGTTGTCCACAAAATATTTAAAATGTACAACTTTATGAAACCAAAGTTTCCGGCCGCAATTTGTAAAAATAAAATAAACTTTGTGAATTTTGTAAGAAATATTTTTACATTAAACGACAACATTGGTTGTCTGTTAAGTCGGTTTACGGACAATAATTTTACGTAATCACGTCGTATAAAAACGACGGAGTGGAAGACAGATAGATGCGTCACAAGCCGAACGCTTAGGCCGAATGCGTGATAACGTCATATAATAACGATGGAGTGGAAGAGAGATAGATGCGTCATAATCCGAACGCTTGTTCCGCGCTCTCGCTTGCACGCTCGGCTCAGGCGGAACGTGACTATGAGTCATGCTTTTTCGTGAGTGCAGCCGGCGTTCATCGATTTATGAGACGTTATCACGTCAGTAAAGTGACGTGGCAGGAAGGTTTATATTCATTTTCCTAATAAAATATGTATGTTTTTATTGACGTGATAACGTTTTATAAATCGATGAACGCCGGCTGCACTCACGAAAAAGCATGACTCATTGTAAAGTTCCGCCTGAGCCGAGCGTGCAAGCGAGAGCGCGGAACAAGCGTTCGACTTATGACACATCGATCTCTCTTCCACTCCATCGTTATTATATGACGTTATCACGTAAAATTATCGTCCATTAACCGACTTTACAGACAACCAACTTTTTTTTTCGTTATCAGTAATTTAAGTTAGAAAAAATGTAAGGTGAGTCATTTTTAAAACTTTTAAGTTTGCTTTTCAAAATTGTTATATTTAAAATAATACTTGGTTATTTCTAATAAAAAAATTTGAAAGCGCATTTCATTAAATTTCAAAAACAGTTTTTAGTGTTGGGATAAGTTCACAAATATTCTATTTATTTTGATTTTATTGCAAAAGGGAAATATTTTTAACAGTTTAACAGTTTTTTTTTTAAGTTAGTCGAAGTAATAATATAAAGATTGAGATCCCGACGGTATACCATACCACCATAGACTTAGGCATAGAAATTAAAATATACGAAATTATTTTTAAAAAATCCCTAATATTTTAATAGCAATACCAATATTATGTTTTGGGTGTATTTCCTAATAACCAATCATTTATGCAATGCATTGTTCTAAGTAAGGTAGTTGGTTCATATCGGATATTCATAGTAACTGGAATAGGTAGTTCCCTTAGAAAGTCCAACTGGTCGTTTATTGTGATTTAGTATGGTCGCGGTCTTGTAATTCTGTGGGACTGGCCTTTTAATGTTTATTCAGTGGCTTTTACTTATTTGCATAATATTAGACGGTTTGACCTTTATTATAAAGGATTCGATATTCCGTACCATAAGCCATTGTTTACAACATTCTCAGATCACGGAGAGAATTTTAGATTACCTTTCGTGTACATTATATCCTTTCCCACAATAGCGCTAGAAGAAGTAGGACTACCTAGTAATTTATTTAGATAAAATAACTAATATTCATAAATCATATCAGTTAAAATGTTATTAATGACTTAGGGTGTTTAGAGTATTATCAAAATTTAAGATGAAATAGAAAATACTCTAGTAAAGCAGGTACCGCAGCCACGCAAGAATTTTTTTCAATATTGAATATAAACAGAGAACAATTTCATTATTTATAATATTTACTTCCAAATTAAGGTTAGCGAAACAAACTTACCAAGAACATTGTAGAAATAGGAGAAAATGATAAAGTATACATGTTAAATTGTCCTTGCGCTCACTCTCCAAAAGTTAATTGCATTTTTAAAGTAAAAATTTCTTGAGCACCGTTTTGATTTGAAACCGAAACGAAAAAGCAACACTACTAAGAGAAAATACGTACATCTATAGGATCTAGCCTGCGAGAGAATGAGAAAGAATAATTGGTCTCCTCTTTGTAATTCGTTGCATACTCACTCTTGTCTATTTTGGTTTTTTGAAGGTTTCAATTCAACCGCTTGTGAACTTCACACAAATTTTGAATTGAAAACGTCTCTAGCACCGTTGTGATTTGAAACTCGATGAAACGAAAAAGCGACACTTAGAAAAAAGAGAAATATACATACACCTATAGGATTAAGCCTACGAGAGAAAGAGAGAGACCAATCAGTCTCCTCCCTGCGTTGTGTTTTCCTCCTGTTTTGTCTGCTTTAGTTTTCTGAAGGTTTAACTGTTAACCCCGTGTGAACTGCAAACATTTTTTTTTCTTCTTCAAATTTTTGTTCGTTAAATATTAAACATTTGATGGCCTCCGTAGTCGAGGGATACGACCCTCGACTACTCAACCCGGAGGTCGTGAGTTAAAATCCCAGCGGCGCAAGTAAATTTTTTCTGATTAATTTGCAGTTTTCCAAAATTTATGTAACTATTTAAAAATAAGAAATTGTAAATTTGCGACATGTTCCAGAGTGGAAGATGCTACAGGTATCGCACTGGTATAAGACCACCGTTCTGAATTGAAACGTTGCTTTAAAAGGCATTTTATGACCAGTCCTGAATAGCCAGATACTTAGCCATCTTTCTCCACTACCTTTTTGGCCTCCCCCATAATTGGGGATGCCATAGTCTCACTGGCTCCACAAGGTTGGGAGGAGCTAGGACTCTTGGGAAGTATTTCATAAAAAAGGCCGTCTCTAGTGTCCTTTATTTAGTGTACTTGCCAAAACTAATTTAGGGTTAGTATGGCTTCACCTGCGTAGAAACTTTTCTACGTTCAAATATAATATTTGTTTATTTAAGTAAAATAAACAGTCTACATAAAAGGATGAAAAAAAAACAAACCAATTATTAATGTTCACAGAAAGGTATTAAGAAACATAAAACTGAATGTAAACTAGAATATTTAAGAAGAAAAACAGAGCACATCAGCAATTAAAAAAAATAATAATATACAAGTAAATTCAACAAATAATGATAAATAAGCCTTTAATACACAACAATAAAATAAATTTAATTACAACAATAATTAAATAGACTGCGAAATAGGTATTTGTGTTGGGAAAGGTAAGGGGAGGAGAGGGATAAGGGAATTAAATTAAAACTATAAATCAGAAAAAAATCACTAAAAATGTGTTCTGGCGCCAAGAAATGTACACAACATTTTTTTTGTTTGGGACAACTATTTTCAGCTGGCGACGCTTTTCTACAATGAGATAAAGATGTGAAATTTTTCATTGGCTGTTAATAAAAAAAATACAAGATGTCGCTGTAAGATTACCGCCTTAGGAAACAAAGTAATTAGGCGTGAACACGCGTATTAATATGACAGGTTATTATTTTGTGTACAGAATTCAATGAACACATATTCTATGAGTTATTATAATACGTGA
The DNA here is from genome assembly GCA_936435175.1 of Glyphotaelius pellucidus. NCBI lineage: Eukaryota > Metazoa > Arthropoda > Insecta > Trichoptera > Limnephilidae > Glyphotaelius > Glyphotaelius pellucidus. The sequence goes on along the minus strand of OW386542.1, from coordinate 24,954,776 downwards.
TGCGAGACCGGCTGGCGGTGACAGCGCTAGTGACACGTCTGATCCTATGTGGATTCGACCTCCGACAATATTTCCAAGAAGCAATATATATTTTATATAGTTTTACTTTTACTTAACAAATTGATAATTTGAGAATTCGAATCGTCACGGTTAAGACAACTGATTAACAGGAATATAACTAGCATGAAAGCTTTTATTACGTGTAATTATATTTTTCCGAAAAAAAAAACCTGACGTTTTGTTATTTAAGAAAAGAAAGTAAAATTAAAAGGAAAAGGGTTTATTAAAAAATAGTGTTTGTTCTTACCCGAATTCGGCGCATTGCGGCCACTATCTCCACTCTACTGGTTGGCCTCGGGACATCTAACGTGCCAATGTACTGAAAAGGAAAAAAAAATCATCATTGATTAAAAAAATAATCCAATTTTTTTTTAAAACCCGATTGAAAAAGCACGATCTTTACAATTTGTCAAGAATTCCACAAGTATGTGAGTTGTGTATTTTTTTAAAGAGGGGAAAATGTCCACAGGTGAAGACTAAGATTATTTGTGACAAACGAATCCATGACATTACTACCTACATTGACTACTACCGTGAAATACATCACACACTTTCTAATAACCACATAACTTCGATCACCACAGCACGGACATGTTCCTAGCATGGTGGACGAAAAATCCCCAAATTATGTAACCATCAAAGCAATGAATAAAGAAACTGTTGACACAAATATATATCCTTATATAATACATATTATGTACCTTTACATTTCTACCTATTTTATCTACCCACATAACCTTCCCGAGCTGGCGACAATACTCGGACTAGTCACAAATGACAATAATAATTTCTACCAATCTGGAGTCTAAGTGGGTTATGTGCGGTGCAATGGTCCATGGTGACCTCTCTGCGCATTCAACATCCTATGTTGAAGAAGTCTAAGTTGTTATGTGCTTGCATTGATCTACATTGATCTCTTGGTGGATTCATCATCCACTATTATGAAGTCTATTTTTATTTGCTGTGCTGTGACCTTGCTCTCTCAGGTCTTAATTATATCGACCAGGAACTTTCTTGTTTTCTCAAGTGTTTGTGTGGTGACAACCGTTGGAGGTGTCCCTCAGGCCGTGAAGAAAGGAGGAAAGATTTGTCTTCACAACCGAGTGACGTTTGGTGAGCCAGATCCTGCCAGATATTATTATCTAGTATATTTTGTGTCGGCATCAAAGTCCATAAAACAAATTTAAATTCAGTCCACTATTTGAATCGCAGTGAATCTGGGTAACACTGGGTATTTATTTGCGATTACAGAAATATTCAAAAAAATCTTAATAGCTACCATTACCTCCCCCCCCCCCTCTACACGATAGAAGGAGACAAGACTTAATATTGAAATTATCGACGGAAAAATAATCTACTGAAGATATTTAGTAGTCAGTTTCATGGTACTTGATGAGGGCTAATGATCGCTTTAGAGGAAATTCCACCAAATATGAACCCATTGGTGTAAATATTCCTTCTAGCTGAGCGCTTCAGGCCACCAAATCGCATCGTCATTCCAAATATACGACTCCATTGGCATTAAATTTTCTTCTTCCTCTCACATCCAATTTTACGAAAGCCACAAAAATAGTAATGTCGAATTTCAAACGATAAAGACATCGCCGCCGAGGGTGAAAGGTTCCGGGCGATATAAATTATTTTATCGTCGTGTGTTGTGTGTAATTCGACAATTTACTACCCATTTGAAAACTTTCTAAACGCAAATTGGCGACTACACATTTTACGCGGAATTTACCGAATGTTTCCAAGACTTTGGCGTGAATTGGAAAAGTTAGGAAATATTATATCGGCTGCGGTAAGCGATCGACGAAATTGAAAAGGGCCCTTGGGAGACTGATTGAATAAGTGAAGGAGCATAAATATTAAATTCAAATTACCACGATTGAAATACTGACGGAAAACTGTAGCAAATTTAGAACGTACTACTAGGTACCTACGACTTCTGCTTTAGAATAAAGTGACTAAATATCTCCTACGAACTTGGCGTATTTATTGCTTTGAGCGATGAATGAATTAAATATATTTGCATATTTAACGTAGGTACCGCAACCCGGAGTAAATGAATTATTACACCTCCTATTGGGTATTTAATGCGGTGGAAGGAAGTGGTAGAAGTTGGGTTAAGAGGCAATACAGATCTAGAAACTTAAAACCTCAAGAGAAATTTAAAACAGTATTTTATTACTGAAAGAGGTGTCCGTCATTTACTTTTGTTTTTTAGTTGCACGTTATTTGACAATTTCTGCTGAACTTTGGCGAGCTTTAAGCCCACGACCACGAAGGCCAAGAGCCGCTCTATCGCGAAATATATCAGAGGTAGGTTTGATTATCATCCAAAAATAAACTTATATTGAAATCGAAAACACGTGCTGTCACATGGAAAAAGTGTTAATAATCCGGCTTACGTGGAAAATTTCATTTTCAAACTCACCTTCCAAGCTACTAATAATTGAGCTCCCGACAAAAAACGCGATGAAATTGGAAATTCCAAAAAAGTGGATTTATTTTATTTATAAATATCGGGTACGCGCTGGTTTAGTTGTTTCTACATTTTCAAAGTACTTTTTACATTTATTTACCCAGAAGCAAAAAAGCAAATCAAAGGATTTTGTAAACGTGTGTTTCGGTTATTTATTGAAAAGTAACAAAGCTGGAAAATATTTTATTAATTTGTTTGTTGTGTTACGTTACAAATAGACCGCCAATATAGAGGCGCGCGCACTACCCCCTCCCGCGAGCGACAAACCGAGCTGTCGCCAGACCAACTCTCGAGCGGCAGCTCGCCAGTCTTCAGCAAGCGAGCTTCCCGGGCCCACGTTCCGCGCGAACATGTGCGACACAAGTTCAGTTTCGCCGGTTGTGCACTTCCGGTCCACGCATGGACGCTGCGGAGACTGAGAGAACAAGCGCGTAAAGCCGCTGTTGGCCCATAAACCAAACGTGAGTCAATTACCATGTTACCCTTTGTGTGCAATTAAATGTTTTAGCCCTAACCACGCGTGATAGAGAGCAGAGACGGACGTTCAAACTAACTTTCAGCTAGGATCGTTCCTTTTATGTATTATTGTGTCTCCTAGAATTGAATAAACTGTTTATGTGATAACCTACCGTGTTTTGCTTGTCGAGAGAGGCCCTGGGAGAATGGAGAAGCGTGAAGTTCCGAACCACAAGCACTAGCCTTGAGGTTATGAGAAATCCTGCTTGCACCGAACCTGAGCTAGTTTTTATTTGGGGCAGATACAGCAACTAATTTGTATTAAATATGTGGGAGCTTTCTCCAACCCTGCCGATAGCATCAGCACGCACGCTGACGCTAACACTGGCGCTAAACGTGGGGCCATTTAAATTTTTTTCTGTTCCACCACGGCCTCGTTCCCAAGCAACAATTGTAAACTCTGAAATGTTATTATGATGTATTGTTTATTCCCAATTGTCTAGCACTTCCAACAGGAATCTCGGCGCGAACGTAATTTCGAATCACAATTTAAATTATTACGGGCGCGATTTTATCATTTGTGACTCGTCACTCGACAAAATATTACCGGTATTCCAACGCAAGGTGCCCAACCTAGGAAGTTGTCGCTGCGAATAATACAGTGATTACAAAGTGTCGGCCGATTAAAATTGCTATTTTCAATACAAGTGAATAGTGGAAATAAACACAAATTAAAGAAGAATTTATTCAACAATTAAAATCATGTACATGATAAACAAATCATCCGCTTGGTCTCGAAAGTGCTAAATATTTTTAATAATATACTATATTGCAGCACGCTGGTACGTCTCTTAAACGGACACTTGCTGACACCTAGGGAACAAGTGGATTTAAATTCTTTCTGTCATTTGACAATTAAGTATTTTTGACTCTGTCGTCTGATGAAACCGGATCATGCCGAATCACATTCGAATAATGCAAAAAATACTAAATTCGCGTTGACGTGGATTCCTTGACATCTGACACTATAATACCTTGTCAATTGACAAAGAAGGTAATATCTTGTCGAAAAGACGAAGGGAATTCGCGTGTAAATACCAAAAAATTGGTGCTGTTTAAAATCAGGCTATAGGAAGCCGCGTAATGAAACCATGCCCCCAAGATATTGTTGAATTCTCAAACAAATTACTTCCACGAAAACTTGTGAAAATTTTTTCGATTTTTCCTTTTTTCGATTTTTTTAATTTTCGAAATTTTTTTTTCCAAAACGCTTGGAGTTTTTCTTAAAAACGCATGGCCAGAGGAAAATCGCTGCCCAAATTTTCTCCAGTTTCGGACTCTGAAAATTTTTTTCAATTTTTCCTTTTTTCGATTTTTTAATTTTCGAAATTTTTTTTTCCAAAACGCTTGGAGTTTTTCTTAAAAACGCATGGCCAGAGGAAAATCGCTGCCCAAATTTTCTCCAGTTTCGGACTCTGAAAATTTTTTTCGATTTTTCCTTTTTTCGATTTTTTTAATTTTCGAAATTTTTTTTTCCAAAACGCTTGGAGTTTTTCTTAAAAACGCATGGCCAGAGGAAAATCGCTGCCCAAATTTTCTCCAGTTTCGGACTCTGAAAATTTTTTCCGATTTTTTCCTTTTTTCGATTTTTTTAATTTTCGAAATATTTTTTTTCCAAAACGCTTGGAGTTTTTCTTAAAAACGCATGGCCAGAGGAAAATCGCTGCCCAAATTTTCTCCAGTTTCGGACTCTGAAAATTTTTCCGATTTTTTCCTTTTTTCGATTTTTTTAAATTTTCGAAATTTTTTTTTTTTCTCCAAAACGCTTGGATTTTTTTCTTAAAAAACGCATGGACAGAGGAAAATCGCTGCCCAAATTTTCTCCAGTTTCGGACTCTGAAAATTTTTCCGATTTTTTCCTTTTTTCGATTTTTTAAATTTTCGAAATTTTTTTTTTCCAAAACGCTTGGAGTTTTTCTTAAAAACGCATGGACAGAGGAAAATCGCTGCCCAAATTTTCTCCAGTTTCGGACCCTGAAAATTTTTCCGATTTTTTCCTTTTTTCGATTTTTTAATTTTCGAAATTTTTTTTTTTCCCAAAAACGCTTGGATTTTTCCTAAAAAGCACGTGGCCAGAGGCAAACCTCTGCCCAAATTTTCAAATAACCCAAACACTTACAAATACGCGTTTTTTCGCAGAAGCATTTTGTAAAAAAAAAAATATATATACGTCCCCAGTGGTCAATCCCTGGCAAAAAATTTCTTTCCAATTACGGATAAAGAGTCGAGTTCTCGTTTTTCTCCCAACGTAAGGTCACCCTGACACGACCCTATACACTATGGAAGTCCCTCAAGTCACGCTGGGTATAATCCCCCACATTTCTACGTCAAAAAAGGAAGAACTACTACAGGCCCTGAGAAGTAGAAAGATTTCTCCCAGGAATAAATCCAAAAAATGCCTTATTCAATATGCTTCTTTCTACAACAAAAAGTACATCAGGAAGCACATCACGTTCAAGGAAGAAGACATCGTCTGGAGGAGAAACAACACTCTGTCACAAGGTGCGCTGTACTTCTCTGCCAAATTGGCACCCCGTTTTGTAAAGACGAAAGTTCTAAAGAAAATCTCAGACCTGGTTTACCGATTGTCCGACATCTCTGGTAAACACATAGGTAACTACCATATAAAGGACATTGTAAAAAGTGGGAACATGGAAACAAACTCCATTGCCACGCCCGTATAACCCCAACGGTTATTCCTTGACTCCTAGCAACCATTCGTCTACACCGTGACATGGATCACTATGGAAGTCAACCTTTTTTTGTTTCGTCACTAATGAGTGGCCTCTCGTAAACGATTGTCACTCATTGGGACACTCAAACGAAACCTTTCTAGCTCTGGCACAGTGGTATCAACTGTAGCCAAAATCATGGAAGAAATTATAATTCTCCCTTGTGGTTTCGTTTCATTTTATTTTATTTTTGTTTGTATAAATATCTCGTCATCATCAGTCATTCGCCTCTAATTGCTGCCCCAGGTGTCAAACCTTGGAAACATCGTTTTTTCTAAGCATGCACACCTCTACCTGAAATTGATCACTTCGGAGAAAGGAATTCCCTGTGGCTTACTGCAAGTAGTCAGAGACTACGTGCCCAAGGTTTTGTGCATCGTCACAACTCGCAGCATCATATTTTCACATCATCATGTCATACCTCGTCACCCCTTTCTAAATGTTAGAAAAATTTTTTTGTACATTAAATATCGGGTCCTCGCCAAAGTGCATCTAACCCTTATGTCATATGTAGTTAAATTAGGTAAGCAAACCTGTGTAAACCCACGGCGGTATCAGATGTTTGCTACCCGTTCTAAGTTTTTTTTCTGTTTTTTAAGAAAATAGAATGGCGCTCAATAAATAACCCAAATTGCTCTAGCTCTCCCCAGAACTGGATGTGGAGTCTGGAAAGTATCGTTATAAAAGGGACAACTTTCAACGTGCCTCTTCATTAACGATAAATTTTTTTACAACATTTCAGCAACATTGAGTCACCCTGGGTCTCAACTGCTCAAACTGAAATTTTGGGGTTGCCTTGTTGTGACTTATCACGTGCAAAGTACGAGGTCACAACAAGAAGCCAGGTCTCCAAGTGAACCACCCTGTGAACAACCCATCCCATTATTATAATTTTCATAACACCAAGGTGTGTCCATCGCAGTCTGTTTAAGTAAGTAAAACCTAGAAGGTCTTAAACACTCAAATCGGATCAATGTAAATAATTTTCCTTGTCAAACAACGATAAGCGCATGTCTTGTATTGTTGCTACCATCGTACGTGTAAGTACAACAAAAGTTGTACCATCACGATACGATACTCTGTGCGTAACCAAAAGGGTTGTACCACAAAGGATCTCTTTTGCGGTAAGCTTAGATGAAATTCACATTCCATCAGCACGCCAGAATTTTTTTTGTCCCTTAATTGTTGAAGTATAAAATCTTGGCCAGATCTTCAAATATGTTTTTGCCTTTGTGCAAGTCTTTAACGTACGCTAATATGGATTTATTATGCTACGGTATTGTTGTACTAAGTACATCAGTATGTCTCGCCGTCTGTATTGAATAGGTACCTTTATATGAACGTTAACCTTTGTTGCCATCATAGGTGGGAACCTTATAAAATCTGCCGTCATAGATGGGAATCTCAGAATATCTACTAAATGCGATACGGGGAGCCCGTTATAATTACTCTGTGGGTTTTTGTCAGAAATGTCATAAATACCTAGTCTTTTGCACCTCCCTTCAATACTGGGCAACCCAGTTGTAATTCGTTCATTGTTATCCGTGAAGACGTTATAAAACTTACTTGCAAATCCTTTGATTTTGCAATCTTGTACGCTATACGTGAAGACGTTATAATACTCACCATGAATCGTGCGAACGAAATAATATCAAACCTTTATGTGTGAACTACTCAATGTAGTCCACACCCCTTTTTTGTAATCATTAATATGCCCGTGGACTTCCTGTCACAAGAACCCAGGAACTATCTACTATCTCAAAAGGACTAATCATACGCTTCACTCATGATTATGGGGCATCGTGTCGTGGGAGTTAAGTTGATGGACACAAAAATACCTAACTCGTTGTCTGGGAGACGAACAAAGAAAATCCCCAGGTTTGTGAGATTTGAGCAAGGGTCTGTCATTTCTCGCAAACAAGTAGGAGAATAAAACGACCCCTAATCTTCTGCCCAATACACGTAGAGGATTAGACTTTTATGTCAGTGTATCCTTTTGTCCAACACTACCAAATATTATTGTAATGTGCCAGGATGACTGCTGTAGACCTTGTTTCACCTCCACCCAGAGGTCGAATTTCGGAAATAGCCGAGTCCCCAGCAGTTTTCTTCGTTCAAATGTTCCCAATTATCACCCTCCCCCTTCCTCGAAATTATCCGTGAATGGGGATATATGCGTTACGCACTTGGCGTTTCGTTTGTCAAATGGGACAATCATCATACGCGGATCCTTTCAACTTCCTACTCCTTTCCCACTTTGTTATAACTAATCTTGTACGCAATGTTTTGTTTTTCGAAAGTAGAAAAAATGCTACTGTATAGACGTGAGCATAGGTCATGGAAGACCAACTTCTTTCGAATGGGGAATTTTGTTATACGTACAATCCCTCAACCACGTATTCTTGGAAATGTATTTGGTAAAGAAAAAAAAACCAAAAGGGGTTACACAGAACCTGTCCTTGAATACGTACCTTTGTAACATGTATTAGGAATTAGCCACATTTAGTTAGCTCTCTCTCCGTCTCTCTCTCTACACGCCAAACAAATCCAACTTTTTCTCAACATGCACACTTGTTTCTCTCCAAACTTTTTTCATCATTGGTCTACTAGGCAGGTAAACTTCAAGAATTTTGTTCTAATAATAATTTTTGCCGGATTTTAAAAAAAAACCAGCAGCTCTGCACCCTATCTACATCTGCGCCTCTTCATGCTGCCCTCGCTACCGTCACGGAGGTCCCTTGCCTTCAATCCCTGCGTACCAAAAGCACCCGACCGCATCTAACATAACCTAGTGTGAGTCGTGCGTGTAGTTGCGAATTGTATCACCACAAAGAACCGACACTCAAAACAAACCCGAGCACGCCAGCTCTAGGTTGGTTCCTGTTCCTGTTGCCCTTGTGCAAATGCTCTGCTGCCATTATGCAAATATTCCTGCTGCATAATACAAATGTTCCTGTTGCCCTTGTGCAAATGTTCCTGCTGCCATTATGCAAATGTTCCTGCTGCATAATGCAAATGCTCTGCTGCCATTATGCAAATATTCCTGCTGCATAATACAAATGTTCCTGTTGCCCTTGTGCAAATGCTCTGCTGCCATTATGCAAATATTCCTGCTGCATAATACAAATGTTCCTGTTGCCCTTGTGCAAATGCTCTGCTGCCATTATGCAAATATTCCTGCTGCATAATACAAATGTTCCTGTTGCCCTTGTGCAAATGTTTCTGCTGCCATTATGCAAATGTTCCTGCTGCATAATGCAAATGCCCTACTGCCATTGTGCTGATGCTCCTGTGCCCTTGCGCAAATAACAATACCAACGATTGTTCACAAAACAATCCCACTACATACAAAAACCAGTGTACCAACCACCAATTACGATTCCACTCTCCAGTACTTCAATGGTTTCGTACTGGCTCACCCACAGGATCCGGAAGCAGTTACCCTTTCGACCTCTGTGACAGGTAGAACTCTCCACACCACCTAGAAGCCTCATCATGTGTTCTCTTCCTCGTAATTTCTTAAAGGCCCTAGTGTCCCTTGAGTGTAATCTCAAATGGGCCAGGTTACTGTGACAAAGTAACCTTGTAACTTCAGTGAAACGTTCAACCACCCCAGACATCCTACGCAAACCACGTTCGCAAACATTAGCTCACAGACCAATGATACAATTTTAGAGTTTTTTTTTTTTTTTCTATCACTGCATAACCCTTGTACCTTTCTTCAACAGATCCTTGTTCTTTGCAACTGTATTTATGTATGCCACTGCCTTTATATACATTTATTGACAATTCCTTGTTACACCATGTATCATCTCTTTTGTGTTCTGTTCATAACTATTCTCCAGCTAGGAATCTCTCTCTCTCTCTCTCTCTCTCCTCGTTTCTCTTAAATGTTTTTGGCACAAGTGCTGAAAAGGTAAGAGGATTTATTAGTCCTACAGCTCCATTGCCACGTCGCTTTTATTGCGGCGAGGGGGGAAGTGTTACGTTACAAATAGACCGCCAATATAGAGGCGCGCGCACTACCCCCTCCCGCGAGCGACAAACCGAGCTGTCGCCAGACCAACTCTCGAGCGGCAGCTCGCCAGTCTTCAGCAAGCGAGCTTCCCGGGCCCACGTTCCGCGCGAACATGTGCGACACAAGTTCAGTTTCGCCGGTTGTGCACTTCCGGTCCACGCATGGACGCTGCGGAGACTGAGAGAACAAGCGCGTAAAGCCGCTGTTGGCCCATAAACCAAACGTGAGTCAATTACCATGTTACCCTTTGTGTGCAATTAAATGTTTTAGCCCTAACCACGCGTGATAGAGAGCAGAGACGGACGTTCAAACTAACTTTCAGCTAGGATCGTTCCTTTTATGTATTATTGTGTCTCCTAGAATTGAATAAACTGTTTATGTGATAACCTACCGTGTTTTGCTTGTCGAGAGAGGCCCTGGGAGAATGGAGAAGCGTGAAGTTCCGAACCACAAGCACTAGCCTTGAGGTTATGAGAAATCCTGCTTGCACCGAACCTGAGCTAGTTTTTATTTGGGGCAGATACAGCAACTAATTTGTATTAAATATGTGGGAGCTTTCTCCAACCCTGCCGATAGCATCAGCACGCACGCTGACGCTAACAGTTGTTTAAAGTGAGTGTCCAAATTAAATAATTTGGAATCAACCAACCAAATACATACCTATCCATCGCAATAATTCCAATGAAGCCACAGCTGTTTTGTGGTTGAAAATTGTGGAACAGAATGTTCATTAACAAAAAAAAAAACTTTAAATTCAAAACAAATATTCGATGAACTGTTTAAAACATTATCTCCCTGAAATATAATTTGTCAATAAGGTACATCACAAAACATTTAGGTTTCATTTACAATGCTTTTAGTACTGATGTTTGACTAGTCTGAATAAAATTCTAACAAAAATATAACTTGCTCTCTTTACCGCGGAAAAGGAAAGTTTCAACCTTTTGAAAGCATTTTAACATAAGTTTCAGTACTTGGTATCAACTACATTTAAACTTGTCTAGCTAGTTGAAGTATGGGACAAAATGGTGTGAAAAACGTCGACTCTCCGTGGCTGCACTTCCTCTGAATGTCTCTGTGCAAAACAGAGAAAGGTTTATCATTTTTGAACATCTTTCAACAAAATTTGAACGAATGCCGAACTTGCCGAAGATATACTAGTCTTTATTGCATTGCAGAGGAATATCATTTGGCTCGCCAAGACTTATGGAAAAATATGAGGAGAGGAAAAAGAGGTGAATAGCAAAATAAGAAAGGATAATATTTACATCTGGTTTCTAACCAAGCCAATTTAAGCAACGATTCGGTTTTGAATAGTGAATTATAACCAGAATGATATATACTGTGAATTCCGTCCATTTTTTAATATATTGAGGTATCACATTTAATATTTAACGCGACCTCTTGGCATGGAGCCAAAGCTCATAACATTTTTCTACAGGGCAGATAATAATAGGAAATGATAAATGACATTAATAGGGTTGTATTAGGTTTGGTTTAGAGGACGGCCATTACGTTATGGTAATAAAATGTTAATTTCTTGGTCGTGAATCGTTTGAATCGTATTGGCGATGCAAATTCCATGACACGTATTACATTTCATGGTGAATAATCAAAACTCATAAAAGTTTTATGATGCCGCGAATTCTGTTCCGCAATAAAAAAATTAAACCTTATTATTTGCTGTATAATCAAATACATCTTAAAACTCACAGTTGTTTTAAAAGCAATGTAAATCATTATAATGTAAACGAACCACAAATTATCAATACCAAAAATAGAAATATTAAATGTGTTAGTAGTTTCGTTGTAGGTAGTGGTGGTATTGCACCTGGAAGATACTGAAAGTAATTAGCTCTCTTATCTGAAGCCATGGGGTGTATAGAAATATAAATACTTCAGTCTCGGTGGTTAAGGTTCGGTCCTCTACACCAAGTGACAAGGGGACAAAAGTATTTGCCGATCGATTACCAGATTAAAGGTTGGGCCGAGACAGGATGATGGATGACTCGCAGCTTCTGTAATGATCATAGTGCTAGGTATTACAATTTCACTAAAATTCGCTTACGTTTTGGTCCGTTGGATGGATACACTTGGTCCATTAGGCAAACTGATCGGTTAAGTCGACTTTTGGTTGATGATTAAATGCTTTTTGTAACTGCTTTAATGACTGCCAAAACTGGAGAAAAGAAGCGCGCACTTATCTCCCTTCTCTTCAACTTGAAGGAACAAATTAGGGAGAAAGAAGAAAGATTTATAACGGAAGAATTTAATTGAAATTAATTACTACCGAACTGAAGGAAGGTATTATGTAGATATCTAGGTAAAGCTTGGGTACCAATGGCGATTGATTTCCAGACATTATGCTCATTTCCATTTAATTATCAACATCCATTACTGAATAAAGTTCTTCTCAACCTGTTTCTCCTTGATTCATTCGTAGACAGGACGAACTGGGAGAGACTGAATGACTAGATTTATCCATCAGTCATCCACTCTTAGAGCGATCGGTCAATTCCTTTTTTCAGTTTATTCAATTGGGTTGCCTACTTTGCCCTATCGCCCATAGATCATTTTATTTTTTAGCGTAGGCATTCAATTGAATTGTAAACTTTAGTTTACTGTGTAACATTACAGTAATCTGCGGATTGTCTCGAGCATTCATGTTTCAACTGAATTAAAATAGGTCTGTCTAATTAATGTCTGTTTTAAAAGGGAAATTTTCAATTGACAATTTTCTTCATCTTACGAAGCTTCAATAGATGCTGTATAATTTGCATGATTTCTTAACCCTTTAAAAATTTCACCTTTTCTAGTTTTTCCATGCAAGATGTGTAACATAGGTGAGATAATTCATGGTTTCAACAATACTCGGAATTTTTACATATCCTTTTTTGTTGAAGTGAAACTTCTTTGTGAAGTGAAGTGAGGCCCCGTTGTGATTTGAATTTCGGGTGAAACGGAAATGACGCATTACAGTACTTACAAATCGTCTAACTGCGCTCATTAGCCGCTTTGATTATGATATCACCTTTTAAGGCTTCTATTGATTGAGATTGTTTTCGTAAAATTTCGCTTTTACCGAAATTTCTTCTTTCTTAATTTTTTCTTCACACAGAAATTGCCTATTGTTGTCATATTAAAACGTTACCAGTACAATAATATTATGCTATTCTAGCCTAAAACTATAGTAAATATTATAACCTTACTTTAATACACTAAAAAACAGGTGTTTCAAACGCGAGATTTTCGTTGATCCATAAAAAGTTATTGCAACGTGTGTTATTGTTATTGTAACATGCCTACTTAATTTTACGTCAGTTATAATTACATGGATTAATGTAATACGGCAGCGAAAGCAGGGTCAGCCTTAATAATCCGCGGAAGTAAATATAGTTTCGGTGTTTAATCCCCCGTTAGGATTAATCAGATATTTATTTACGGAAAACAAGTCTGTTTAATGTTTAGCTTTTAATAACAGCGGGTTACTGATGAACACTTATCATTTAGACTTTCAGGATATTTTTATAACCATCCGTTTATATGTTTTCTAGGTAAGTTGGAGCAAAGTTTAATAAAAAAAGGGTTCCAGAGGTGTAAATATCTTTTTCTAAGGGTTCCAGAGGTGTAAATATCTTTTTTTGATTTTTCTGTTTCCAGATTTTCGATTGAGTTTCGCTCATAATGTCTTCATTTAATTAAAAAAAAAAATGAAAATTTCGTATTTCTTGCTTTGACATATCAGAGTGAATATATAAGGACTAGATAATTTAGGCAGATATAAATTATTAATTTATTTATTTTATCGGATTCTCCAAAAAACAGTTATACACTAATTTATTATGGAGAACATTACAAAGTTTAAAAAAAGTGCGTAGGGGCATTTTAATATGTTGTGACGTATGTCAAAAGATGGTTGCTAAACTTTCAATAGGTGACATTGAAGATGTCGGCGGTCAATGCAGAATCGTTAAGCAGTTGAGTCGCTCTGTTTAATGGAGCATTCTGATAGGCAAAAGTTCTCGCTTTCGGAGCATATAAAAGTGCATGGGATCTCCCACGAGAATACGCGTTAGGGACATATAAGTTAATCTCTTTCAACATAGGCGGACTTAATATAGTGTCGGAGACTTAACAAAATGTTTACCTAAAAATATTTTTCGGCAGGCTTCTAAGGTATTAAAATCGAGCGTTCCCGTTAAGAACAATGATGGGTACGAAATGGTACGAATGGGTAAGAAATATATTCCCTTGTGTACAGGTAACGCATACACTTTTTTGTAATTTTTCTGTTTCTAGGATATAGTTTTGTTAGAAAGGGCCCAAAAAATGGAGCTTTATTCCAGGACGCTGCGGACAAGTGCTTCATGTTCTCCGTATTCCAATTCTATTACTAAATGATCTCGCAATTGAAGAACAAATCCAAGCATTTTGTTGGCGCGGGAGACAATGTCAGATACGTGGGATATGAAAAAGAGATTTGCTTAAAAAATCACGCCAAGAACTCGAATCTCGTTTTGCGTGTTAATATATTTTTATCAATGTGGTATGGGAATAGAAATGTATCTTTGGATCTTGTAAATGTAACGACACTGCATTTCTGGATGCTGAAGGGTTATTCGATATTCAATTTTGACCACTTGACAAGCGAATCAAGATCATTTAGCGGAAGAATAAAAATGAGTAAATAATAAGTAAAAAAATAAAATAAAAATTTGTTATTCGTTTGAAATTTGTCAACTACTTCCCAACCTTCTGCTTTCCCATTTTATCTCACTCCCCACTTTCTTTGACAATAAAACAAGTCCCAAATTGGGTTTGACAGTTTAGTCTTGACTGGTACCTAATCATGATCACGCAACAATTAGTTAATAATTACCGTTTTTTTACCTAATAATACCTTTGTTGTTTTAACCCTGTTCGTATTTTAAACAAATATTTTTCGGCGTGCCTTTGGAGTTTGGCGTATTTTGGGAATCATCAATTTATTGATTCCCGGTAGACAAAATTATCGACTGCTAAAATTTTGCTGACATTTGAAGCGCAAAACTCATTGTCATGATAAAGCAGCTAATTGATGGATGTTTAGATCAATTATATTGAGAATGACATTTTGCTACTAACGTTGTATTAAATTAAATGTTTTCACTACAACCTTGATAAATATGAACAATGTCAATTTTTTTTTGAGTTACAGAAAATTTTTATTTAAATCATAATTAAATTTAAAAAATAAATGAAAGTTTTAAAAACCAAAATGTATTATTTTAATACTTATTGACCCTTCGATCATGCATCATCATCATCATCACATCGCACCCTGTTGTGTGCATCCTAGAGCCGATAAGCCTACGGCGATGAATCTATTACACGGAGGTGCATCTATGTATGTCCATTAGATTTCTACATTAAATTATCAATAATGTAATCAGTTCAATAACTATCTCTTGGCAAACGTGGAATAGCCATTATATTAAAGATTAAGGACGGGTTGTTTCAAAAAATTTGATGGATTCATCAAATATTTGAAGTTAATTTTCACGTTTTGTGTAAGTTCTATTCAAGTTCTGTGATTATTTCAGTATTGCGAAGGAACTGTCCTATAACTATATAATAACAGAACTTGAAAAAAACTTACACAAAACGTAAAAATCAACTTCAAATATTTGATGAATCCATCAAATTTTTTGAAACAACCCATCCTTAGTAAACATTTCAAATGTAACACTGTCATCAATTGTCGGCGGATCAACTGTCGGATCACCGTTAAAATTTCAAATGTAACACTGTCATCAATTGTCGGCGGATCAACTGTCGGGTCGCCGTTAAAAATTTAAATGTATCACTGTCATCAAATATATATTTTTGAAGTAAAACTTCTTTGTACGATTGACTTGGGGAGTGAGCAGGTGAATGCGTGACGAGATCGTTACGAAAAGTGGCGAACGGAAGTTGAGAGGGAGATATAAGTTAGTGAAGATAGAAAGAGAGAGAGTTACGGAAAATAAGGAAGGAAGGAAGAAATAGGAAGTTCTGGGAAGGAAAAAGTATGAGTGTATGCATACAGGCTGATATACACTTGTCTCGTCTCGTTTAACAATATTTTGAATTTATCTAGATCTATATGGTGGCCGCTTGCAAGCACTCTGATAATAATGAAAAGTTTCATAATTAGTTCATTTTCAATCCCCGTAATTTTTGCGCTAAGATCGGAATTTAAGAAGAGACCTTGCTGTGTTGCCATTGTTTGTAGAGCCATATTCTGGTTTCTTTTATGCTTATTTTTTGTTCTAACAATACTTTTTTATGTGAATTCCTCACAAGTCCCAGCTGCACCCAACCGCCTGAAGCCAGTGAGACTATGGCATCCCCAATTAAGGTGAGTTGTGCGCCTGAAGGTAAGTGGGGAAGGGAAAAACATAGGGAAAAGGAAGGGGAATTACCCGGCTATTCAGATATAGTCACCAAACACGGCTAAAGTCATTACGTTTCAATTCTGCATGGTTGTTTTGTACAAGAGCGATACTGTAAGTATCTTCTACTCTGAGAGGAGCCCCAAATTTACCATATTTCATGTTTTAGTAGTATTGTGACAATAATTGCTGAATCATATACTGTAAGCCTGAGCCCAAAGACGAATCTGCTTGTTGAATTCCTTTGTACAACAACTTACTTATTGAATACTTATATATACTTGTGTTGTGCCTGCTTCTGTCTTTCATGCTTGGTTTAATATTTATCTATTATATACTTGTTATGGTGATCCTGTACAATATTACATGTAAAAGAGATCAAGGCCTAGATAAATAAATTAACATTATTTTAAATTACTAAATTGTGAAAATACAAATTAATCTAATAAAATTTACTTGCGCACGCCGGGATTTGAACCTACGACCTCCGGATCGCTAGTCCAGAGCCTTATCCCTCGACCTCGTCAAAAAATACAAAAAAATTATAAATTTTATTCTGGTTTCACTTTTATTGAGCATATTTCATTCCGATCTACAACTGTATTTCTTTTCTCTCTTATTTCTTTTACCATTTTTGTCTAATATTAGGGCGTGCAACTGTTTTACAGAGATGTTTCAAAATAAATCACAATTATTTCGGACCGAAAAGTTTTATATTTTCGATTACCGTCAAAGCATTTCAGTAAGATATTTCAGCTGGGTCGTGGGATAAAAGTTTTAAAAAGAATACCGCCCTTAAAAGAAGCATTTTTCAAATGCGGAGCGCGAGATTGAAAAAAGTTTCCCAAACGCATGCCTAAACATCTTCTTCCAATCCGACCCGCTCGCCATCAAAGGCAGTGAAGTAGGTACTCCCCTTTACTCAAAGTTTTTGAATTTCACACCTTAATAGCCTACCGACCTCTGCATCAAGCGCAGGTTTTCGTACTGCGAAATTACTATAAATGGAAACGTCTTATTATTATTTTAAAACCCCTCATTAAGACCCCCTCGGTCTCAGTAAAATGCATCGATAAGTTGTAAAATAAAACATCTCATTATGCTCACACACATTTATGAAGTGAAAACTTCTTTAGCACCGTTGTGATTTGAAAAAGAGACAAACACGTACATTTATAGGATTTCGCCTGCGAGAGAATGAAATCTTACGCGTTATTAAATCTATAAAGCGTCGCGCGCTGTCAAGCTGCGGTCTTTGGCGGCATTGATTATGACATCACTTTTCAAGCTTTTATTGGTTGAAATTGTTTGGGTGAAGGTTTCACTTCTCCCGCGTGTGAACTGCACTCGATTTTTTTTTAACTCCAAACAGGAGGGCCTGAGGTAAAATATTTCCCTTGGGGCCTATGTTATCTTTGGAGATGCTGTGTGAAGGGTTTTTTCGTGCAAAGGAAGGAGTGCAAATTTATCTTGAAGAGACTCAGGGAGGGAGGGAACACAGAGGCTACAATACACATTGTTAAGATTTGTAGGGTCTTTCAAATAATAAACACTCCACACATGACTACTGAGTTTTTTTTATTAAAAACTAGCTGGTTCCCGGCATGCGTTTAATAAAGACATGCCATTTAATAAAGAATTTTTTTCTTCCTGTTTGTCCTTTTGCATTCGTCCGTTCCCCTTCCGCCTCCACTTCCTTTCCCGAATCCCTTTCCCCTCTCTTGTTCCCACTCTGCCTCCTCCACCTTCCATCACCCCACTACACTCCCCTCTTCCCCCGTCTCGCGAACCCCCCTCCCGAGTTACCCTCACCCTCCCGGGTTCCACTCCCCCCCTCCCGCGACCCCCCTTCCCAAGTTCCCTTCCCTCTCCTCCCTCCCGCATTCCATACATTAGACCCGGTACATTCAGTTTTCAAAAAGCTCACGTGCCACCTATTGCAATTTTTTATACAAATTTCATAATGCCAGAGCTCACCAGTAGTTTTATACAAACCTTGTTCTGACAATAACGAAAACAAAAAAAAAGAATAATCTAATTTGGTGTTGTCATTCGGAAGTTATGCGCGTACATACTTTTCGGCAATTCATTTTTATTTATACAGGGTGTTAAGGGACGTACTTGACTTACTTTAACCAGTGATTCCTGACATTATTTGGAGTAAAAAATGTAAATGAAATTTTGGTCTCCGGTGACTTTTTTTGGTGATTTTTTTTTTTTTTTGAAAATTTTTTTCTTCAAAATCAAACAAAAAAATTTCTTCCGCTTGTCGTCACTGGTCACTCCGCCAAATGGCCAACCCACCTCTTTTACCGCCTCCAACTGTCCAACATATACCATTTTTTATGTTTTTGTAGAAAAAAAAAAAAAAACATCAAAAATGTCACCGGAGACAAAATTTTTTTTTACATTTTTTACTCCAAATAATGTCAGGAATCACTGGTTAAAGTATGTCAAGTACGTCCCTTAACACCCTGTCGATGTGCTGAAGCAGCATAAAATCTTTCAACTGGTGGCTTAAAAAAATTTTGTGGCAAATTTCAAGTTTAATTATTTTCAATCTAAAACGTCAATTTCATCATGAGCCGTGAATTTTTCAAACTTTCATCAAATTGTCAAAAATAAAACAGGGTTACATCTTTCTTTCTTCAAGTAATTGGTTAATTTGAAACTCAAAAAAAGCTGTCTAGTAGTTAGTTACATGAATACGAGGTAATATTATCTAAATTGAATTTCTAAGTTCGCTTTTTAACGTTAGCCCAACATTTTACATGGCTTGAAAAACCAATGTTTTTCGACAAATTGACGACGGTAAACTGACATTACGGAGCTTTGTTCTGTCAAGATGTAGGATTTTAGTTTTCCAACAGTTTCATACAAACCCCTTTTATGTTTTCAATTCACTATAAGTCCGTTTGATAAAAACTAATCTCTTGTCATGTGCCTTCACTGGCTCTCTTCTAGCAACGAATTCTGAAGTAAACTTATCTAGCCAAGAATGAAAAACTTTCATTAAATTTTTTTTTTTAACATAATGCCTGACTTCATATTACGTCAGTTTATCCTAATGATATAGAAATCAAAGCCACACCACCATCGATGCAATGAGACTCATGCTTGTGTTTCCAAAAACGAATTTGCGGGAAATGAATCAAACCGTAATAAGATCTTCTCAACAGGACTTGACTTTCAAATAAAACTACAATAAGCTGAAAACGTTAAAAAATTTTCATGAAACATAATCGTAGTTTTTTATTTAATTTAGTTTGATATTTTAAAAAAATTACAAAATTGTTGATTTTGGTATGTTTTTAAATACAATGGAGAATTACTTAAATTTAAACTGTACTAATAATAGCTTGCTATTAGCTTGCCTATTAAAAAAAGTTCCATTGGTGCTAAATATGTCGATTTCCGAATTGATTCTATTAACAGCAAGATTGCTCTCTTCACTGGCACGGCCATTTGCAAGCTTGTCCTGCAGGCTGGGAGAAAGAACAGCCTGTTTTGTCGGTGATGGAGATAACTTTGGGGAAATGAAAGCTCTCCATAAAAGCCGAGTTTTAAACCATCCGCGAATTAGTCGAAATGTGTAAATCCCTTCTAACCCGTAGACGGTTCATTCCAAGCATACCCAATAAAAACGGTAGTTGCTTATACGATTTTCGCATTATTTATGCCCAGGGTAAAAGTTTGCCAATGGATACATCCGACATTATAAGAACGAAAATTTTCATAGGTCTTTGTAAAATGTCTTCATGCAACAAAATGGGCCTAATTTCAAGGTACCTATCCATGAAGATTTGTTGTAAGTATTTCGGTTAAGTAATAAGTCTTCGTTTTGTTTTCGCTGATTACACAAAGACCGGTATATGGGATCATAAATGAGAGGCGTTTATCTCTGGTCTATTGTATTAAATCAGGCTGTTAGTTAGATAATCTCATGTTTTAGGATCGTGGTAACTGTACCTAATCAATTCGACAAACTCGGAGCATGAAAACTGTATATAACGTTCTTTGTAGGAAGGGTTTTTGAAGTCATAAATCCTTTTTATTGAAAACCCATAAATCCACACACTAAAATAAAATAACCCACGTTGATTTTATAACTTGTTTTATTACCCCATTTTGCGCCGAGAACCAGTAAATAAATGAATACCGAAACATTGATCTCTGAATTTGTGATAAATTGATTACCTGACAAAAAGTATAAATTCATTATATTTCAGATTTTAAAACAAAAAAAAAAACGTTCTGTTTCTTCTCATGTATTATTCCAAAGCTTCCCCGGAAGCACAAGCACTCCTTGTTTATCTGCGTTATACGCCTAAACCATCAAAGCATTAGTTTTTTAATCTTAACCATTACTCTATATTATTAGTCTTATATTCTTTTCCTCCTCCACATTTACATCCACATTTTTAACACGATCATTGAGGGTTTTGCCACACGGGCTTCAGGGATTTGAATTATACTTCATTCAGCCCACTTTCATCCCTCTTCTGCTCCTGCTAGTTTCATGCCTCACAGAAATACGTTCTGGGCGTTTTATATTTTTGAAGTAAAACTTCTTTACGCACGCTTGACGTGGGGAGTAAGCTGGTGAATGCGTGACGAACGGAAGTTTAGAGGGAGATATACGTTAGTGAAGAGAGAAAAAGATAGAGTTACGTTTCGTATATTAGTGTAGGGGCAAGAGAGAGAGGTGCGAGCACACATTTTCTTTCTATCTTTCTCTTACGACTTACTTTTCGTTACGTTTCGTATATATAAGACACAGTGCAGGCCTATTGTCTGTATCACACTGTAGGAGCAACAGAGAGCAGTGCGCGCGCACATTTTCTTTCTCTCTTCCTCTCACAGAAGTTTTATTTCAGTCGTGTGGTCTAAAGCACACTCGTATTTTTTTTTATATGAATACTTCGCAAAAGTCCCAGCTGCTCCCGTCTGGAGCCAGCGATTGAAAGGAGATGATGAAGAGGAAGGTGGGAAAGTGGCTATTCAGATATGGGCACCAAACACTGCGAAAGCCATTTCAAGCAGTTTTTCAATTCTGAATGGTGGCCTTGCACAAGGACAATATTGAGAGTATCTTCCATTCTGGAACGTGCTGTAAATATATTAAACGTAATTTTAAATGAATTAATTTTGAAATAACAAATTAATCAAATAAAATTTATTTGCGCGTGTCGGGATTCGACCCCGCGACTTTCGGATTGCGAGTCAAGAGCCTTAACACGGAGGCCGTCACCGCCGTTGGTATTAGTATTTCATTGAGGACCGTCAGTTATTTCCAAATATTATAATACTATTTCAAATTCATTTAGGTATATAACAAAGGTTATTTCCAAAAATTCTTGCTACGAAAAGTTTAATCATTACATTGCGATGTGTTACTAACCACTTATAAGGAGAAATCGTTCAGCACTTAGAGCTCCGCAGAGCGTAATGATCGCTATTAAAACGACACGCGGCAAACTGAAGAAGGCTCTATTTAATTTAGTACTAAGCTTTGCAGGATTTCCATTTTCAATGTTCCGTCTTTACAGCTTACTAAGAAACCGCACTAACTCGGTACTAACAAATAATACACTTAGTTACTCATGATATTATATGGAAGTAAACTATCGAATAATATTAGATTCCATATCATTGAACTGACGACATCGCGAGATTAACGACATCACAGGAGGGACTACAAGAGTGGATCAACCGATTCAACGAACGGCGGGAATGAAGATCAGTACCTGAAAAATAGAGGTGATGGTTATGGGATGGGACCAAACTCAGTGCAACATACTCGTTAATGGGACTCAGCTGAACAGGTGAACAGATTCAAATATCTCGGGGTCGAATTCTCCAGCAAAGGACGGCATACTCTCGCAGACAAAATCCTGTGGATGTATGTGTACTGTGTTTGTCTCTTTTTAGTGTCGCTTTTTCGTTTCATCGAGTTTCAAATCACAACGGTGCCAAAGAAGTTTCTACTTTAAAAATGAAATAAAAAATATTAATTAAAAAAAGGCTGCGCAACCGCTCCTCTTGATCCCCAGGAAATATTTATTATGTTACCTACCCACCGGATATTTCCGTTTGTTATCTGTTTCCGCTCTTTTTTAATTCTTGATAATTCAAGAAGCAAACATGATCAGTGGCGGCCGCTACTCTGAAAATGTGGTGGTTCACTGATAATCCTTACCTATGAGGTAACAATTACTAAACAATATTACGTAAAAATAATTCCACTAATCTTATTTGGAGAGAAGGTTTATTCTAAGCTGTTTTCGAAAGGAGAAATCTTCTACATAGGTTTTCGCATTTTAATTAAAATTTTATAATTTTTTGTTCACATCTTTTTCAGTACTAAGAAAAGAAAACACAAAAAAAAAAAATTAATAAATAAAATAAATAAATAAATAAAAAAATCAGTTATAAGCTTTATGTAAGGGTCATTTCATGAAGATTCCCTAAAGACTCCTAAATTCTCCAGTCTCTCAAAATAAATACAACTATACTTTTGCCACTAATCTTTTAATGTAAATTCATGCAAAGTCCAGTGTTTTAAATATAATGCCCTCCG
Organism: Glyphotaelius pellucidus; assembly: GCA_936435175.1. Lineage (NCBI taxonomy): Eukaryota > Metazoa > Arthropoda > Insecta > Trichoptera > Limnephilidae > Glyphotaelius > Glyphotaelius pellucidus. Next base: position 24,931,975 of record OW386542.1, on the reverse strand, counting down.
CGTGCAAGACCGTATCTTCTGCAACTATCTTAACGTATCTATTAACTTTCTAATTTCTCGGAAGTGACCTGCCAGGTAAGTATGTTTCTGTATCTGTTTGTAAATAGTTAAATTAGATAGAACCTAGGAATTAATAATAAGCTGTACAGCGCCCTTGAGGTGATTTTTCACAAAAACGGCGCTCTACAAATTATCCAATTATTATTATTATTAAATGTGTCGTAAATAAATCTTAAATTTCAACCCAAAAAACTTTTATTTTTACAATGTTTATTTATTTTATTATAAACATTATATAAACAGTATTTATAAACAATGTATAAACAATACGTGGGCAAAATTGTCAAGGTTACCGGTAAAAAAAAATAATTTCTTAATGATCTGCGTTCTATAAGTTAAAACACAAATTAATAAAAAAGCAAATGTAAATTAAATATAGGTATTGGCTTTACCTTTTGATAAAAAAAAAGAAATATTCAGTTTGGTTAAGTATTTTTGCCTCAAATCCGAATTTAAGTTTTGTATGATAAAGGCCGCGCCGCCGTCTGTGTGACACACGCGGAAAGCTTAATTTTTCATATATATGGCCGGCGTGACGCGCTGGCTATGTTGAAGATATTCCATACAAAAACATAATTCGTTCCGCTTGCTACCGGTCTGAACACGGGCACAGGGCAACTTCGCGCAGTACTTAGAGAATACGCTCTCCCCGATTCATATAAGGCATTATATTGGTAGGTGATATTTTTAATGAGATTCATAAATATAAAATATATAAAAACTATAAGGGAGCAGTTGCGACTCTTGGTATTCAAATAAAAAGTAAAATAAATAGACACATTATAATGTCACCTTAGAACTGATAGGGTACCACCATTTTTTTGTTATTTATTTTTGGGGTGTTATGCCGTGTTGCGCTACCTCCTTCTTTAGCCAACGTTTCGAACAGCGTTACAGTGTCCACCATCAGGGCAGTTGAGTAAAAGATATTGGTGAAAGTATGTAATTGTGTATGTAGATGCGATACCGTGCTGCCAGCTCCACTTATCTACGAGCCGGTGTTAGAAAATAAGTCAACATGGTTTTCTGCGTTTAACTTTGGTCAATTACCGGATACCAAGAACTAAGAAGGAGGTAGCGCAACACGGCATAACACCCCAAAAATAAACAAAGCTACTTTTGGCAGTGTAAACCTAAAATCATACCCGGGTACACCACCATGTTCTTATCGACTTTTGTAAAATATAATTCGGAATGATGTTAAAGGGATGTATTTAAGAGTTTCTACAGCTTTCGGACGTTTGTTTCTTAGGTAAACTAAATATATTTCTATTTATTATTTTAACTTTATGAGTAAAACCTCAAACTGTAATATTTTAATTAAATGAAGACATTATGAGCGAAACTCAATCGAAAATTTGGAAACAGAAAAATCAGAAAAAGATATTGGCACCTCTGGGACTCGAACCCAGGACCTCCCTACTTTCCGGGTTGGGCGCTCTTATCCACTGAGCTAAGGTGTCGATATCCAATTCGGTCACTTTTAACTGTACCATACTTCGACTAAGAACCACCCATATTATCTTCATTTTTCTTAACGCATATTTTTATTGGCTGCCATCTTTATGAATGATTGCAAGATTCAACTCGAACTAAATGCAATCTAGATGGTGTCTGGATAAATTATTATCCATTTTATTTAATGTGCGACATCTATTGACTCTTCTGCAAGTCTGGGATGAATATTATTTTCTGATTTTTCTGTTTCCAGATTTTCGATTGAGTTTCGCTCATAATGTCTTCATTTAATTAAAATATTACAGTTTGAGGTTTTACTCATAAAGTTAAAATAATAAATAGAAATTGAAGTCAATCCTTTTTTACAGCTGCAATGTTGTTTTCTTTCTAGTTGCAATTTCAACATGCCAGGCTCGGCAGGATACACACTAGGGTGGGTCACGACTGTATGGGGATTTTTTTTCTTGTTTTGATTTGTCTAGTAGTAATAAAATGGTGTTAAATGGAGCTATAAAATCACGTAATTTTTTTAATAATATTTGGATATCATCTTCTTCCTCCGAATTGACTTTGAAATTTCACATGATAGAGAAAATCCCACCCTTGATAAATCTTAAAAAAAATGTTAGATTAACCAATAAAAATGAACTATTTTTAATAAAAAAGGAAAAAGAGGAAATATTTTGATTTATTTATTAAAAAAATATTTGAATATATATCAAATTATCTCAGGGCAGCGTATTCAAATACCAGCAAAATCCTTGTAACTTTCAAATTTCGGCATTTTTAACGATACTTAATTTTGGGACTTTTTGGAAATGATTTCGTCAAAATATACTACATTTGCTATGGAAAATTACAAAAAATAAGGTTTGATAAAAAAAAAAAATTTAATAAAATTAAAATTTTCCAAACTTTGAAGTCAATCCGGAGGAAGAAGGTCGTATCAGAAAATTTAAAAATTTTAAACACGTCGTTTTGAACCCATTTGACACCCTTTTATCGATATTAGAATTTAAAAATAAGTTTTTTTTTAAATGACCCACCTTAATACACACCTGCCCAACCCATACGCGGTTGCCATGAGCCGCGGGTGATTAGGAAACGCTGCATGCTCCAACACTTTGAGATTAAAGTAAGCAAATACTGTTAGCAGGTTGCGGGGAGGTTGTGTTCAACGTTTACACTTCCCCATTATCGCTCTTGTCCACGCGCCGCCCTGTCTAGGCTGTACTGCGTAAGCCGCTTTCAGGATTATGAACTCCATTTTGCAGCAAACAGCCTTATAATAATAAGCCGGAGTAACTAATAGATGGCGCAGCTGGCCGTACAATGTTATAAGTAAGCTCATATTTCAGACGATTCTTTTCCATTATGCTGCGTTCCTTTTGATGTTATGATTTTGCGCTGTTTAGGAAGAGAAATCTCATCGGTTAATCAATGTTATCTTTTGACGGATACATCAGCCGAATGGGAGCCGGCATGATATACTTATCAGAATATTACTTGATTTGTAAATAAACAGAATATTTTCGAGAATGTGATATTGTGTAAGTGCTTCTATTAATATGAAATGAGATTAGAAAATTTACAGACAGACAAAATCAAAACGGTTGAGTAAAAATAGAACAATTATAAAATCAATAATAAATAATTGCACACAGGTTTCAGGAAAAATTATTTCTAGAGCGCTGAAAAAAAAATTTCCAATGCTCTTTTGTGATATCTAATATGCTTCAATCATCGATCAAGATTGAAAAGTGCTTCATTCTATAATGTGTATAAGATTGCACTTCCTCACAATTTAAATGATCTTAAATGTTTAAATTCTAAATGTCCTGGTTAGAGTAAATAAAGTATATCAACGACAAAAACAATAATTGCCTACCAAACGACATTAAAAAAGAAACAAAGTTGGGTAAATTTAAAAAAAATTGTTAATGTATATTCTTGATAAACAGAGTAATGAAATGGAGTAGCGATGTATTATGGTGTTTAGTTTCATTTAATGTATTTAATTATTTCTGGTTAATATGAGTGAAAATGTAATTTTTTTTACTAGAATAAAAACAAAAAAAAGTTATAATGAGGAATCGCAGCTACGGCATAAACTCTTTTTCTCTCTGGTGATTTCTTACTAAATTATTTTAATGCAAACATTGCTATGGTTTCGTAATTTAAATAACCGCCTTTTTATCATATTAGTTTAAGAAATAAATGTGCCAGGTCTTGTTATTACTCCTGTTTCATTATCGTGTTGTAAGCTTCGTTGCAGTAAGCCGACTGCAAGGGGATTATAGTTCACTGCAAGTTCAAGATAGGTTCAATGACGCGAGGTTGTGAACTGAAGAAGAACGGAAAACTGCGGAACGTTTTTGTCGCTGATATACTTTATTTACTCTAACCAGGACATTTAGAATTTAAACATTTAAGATTATTTAAATTGTGAGAAAGTGCAATCTTATATACATTATAGAATGAAGCACTTTTCAATCTTGATCGATGATTGAAGCATGTTAGATATCACAAAAGAGCATTGGAATTTTTTTTTCAGCGCTCTAGAAATGATTTTTTCCTGAGAACTGTGTGCAATTATTTATTATTGATTTTATAATTGTTCTGTTTTTACTCGACCGTTTTGATTTGTCTGTCTGTAAGTTTTTTAGTACGTTCCGTTTCCATTTAGTTTCTGTTAGGTGCCATGTTATACTGGTTTAAAGATTAAAATATCCCTTCTTTAAATGTTAATTTTTCAACATTTTAGCTCCACCTGCCTGAAGAAAGTTTTAAAAAAGTTTTGTCGTAGATCGTAGAGATGTGACGTTTCTTTAGACAAATCGTTTGTTAAATTCAATTAAAATTAAATTAATTAAAAACGGTTTATAAGTAAGTAAGTATTACATTTATTATTATAAGTATTGACAGATGCAACACCAATTCCAATCAAAATGAATTTATGCAAAGGACTTGTAACTTCTATAACAATAAATTTGCAAATATAGACACACGTGCTGACATATTCACTGCTAGTTACTGTCGTTACAAAAATTCATTGTATAACATTCTAGGTGCGAATAACACATATTCATGATTATTAAATTAATTGTATCTAATATTTTTATATTACTTGCGTGGCAACTTTCCCTTAACTTTCCTTTAACCCTCTCCTCCTCCTACCCTTCCCAACCCAAATACCTAATTTGCAGTCTATTACAGTTATAATCATACTTATTTTATTGTTGTGTATTGGTTTATTGTTGAATTTGGATTTGTATCATTATTATTTTTTTAAATTGCTGCTTAGTTCTGTTTTTTTTTTTTTTCATCTTTCTTAAATATTTTAGTTTACATTCAGTTAGTCTTTATAAATACCTATCTGTGAACATTAATAATTGGTCTGTTTTTTATTATTCTCTTATGTATATTATATTACTAAGACTGTTTATGTTCCTTAAATAAATAAACAAATAAATAAACAAATAAACAAAGTATTAAATTTAGGTTTTGATTAGAAACAAGAGGAAAATAGAAACATGCTTTTTTGGATGCGAGGTCTTCTGTTCACAGTTATTATTGGCATAAAAATTTGTTCGGTTTTTAATAAACGTATTTTCTGTAACAAAAATTTCAGAACTGCTATTATCGCCATAATTGCTATCCTACTCCTGTTTTTGTTTATCAATAGCATTTTTTTCACACAATATTTTCCATGAAGAGATTGCCGCCTGTATTTTACTCCATTATCAGTGTTAATGTATTTAAACTTGTCAACAAATAATGGTATCATTTACTGAAATGATATATTAAGAACTTTGCATTTCTGATGTACTTAATTGTCTTTTTCTTTCACACAAGATCGTACAACATCTTGCGTGAAGGAAAATGAAAAAGACAACAAATCTTCAGATATTTTTTTTTATACTGTGCTTGAAGCGTTTTCCTAAAAAGTACGTTAATAGGAAACCGGGTGGCGTTTAGTCCATACAAACGTATTTCTCAATATCCTTTCTAGATTTTGAAACTAGTGCAACTATTTTTTAAAACACTATAGATATCAACCATTAGCGTATCAGCACGGTTTTTTTTTTTGTGAGTTACTTTCTATAGGAATTGCGACCCTTAAAAATTGCATGTTTTTAACGTCATCGACAGACGTTTAGTACACAAAATAGGCAATTTATTTAAAAAAAAGCAAACCATTCAGACAGAAAATTGTCTTTTTCTTATTCGAGATTTTTTACCGATTTGTAACATTTTTTGTTTCTAAGTTCTTCAAAAAATAATTTTTAAGATAATATCTGCCACGCTGAAACGGTAATTTTATGAAATTTCCTCAATAGAAAAATAACGCAAAATATGCTCAGAAAATTATTAAAAACAAATTTTGTTCTGTAATTAATGATGTAAGATAAAAAGAAGTTCACAGCGTATCTTTAAATGCTACGTTAGATATTTTTTGTCAAGAGATTTTTGCTCTATTTTAAACGAGCCGTGTTTTATTAAATATTTTCACAATTCTCGCTTAAACCGCGGCATACCCCATTTCTATGTTATTCTTGAAGGGAATAAGTTAAAACATTCATGTTCTAAACATTCCCCGCGTCAAATTATATGAAATTCCCTCGATAGAAAAAAATCGCAAAGTATGCTCCGAAAATTATAATAAACACGTTTGTTTCAGTTATTTTACAAGTTATATGTTTAAAAACATTCTCAGTGTTTCTTTACATGCTGTTTTAGACAACTCCGCGAGATTTTTGCTCTATTTTAAACGAGTTGTGTTTTATTAAACATTTTCAGAATTTTTGCTTAAATATTATCGATTTTAACATTAACGCGCTCTCTCTAACATTCGTAATTACATCCCTCGCAATGTTCTTCTTTTTGAGCTCTTCTTCGTTTTATAAGATTAGCGTGCTCTCTCTAAAATCAATAAAATTGCCTGGTTTAAAGGGTCGAATTTACGTATCTCCCTTTCAAACCATCTTCTACTACTTTTTAAACCACCGGGCATTACTGTTGGTAAAAAATTCTTAAAAATTGATTTAGTTTTGGAAAAGAAAAATAGAGAATACGAAACCTCCATTTCGACGACTTATTTTATATTAGTTCGTATTATCAGCCTGAGGTGCAGTTCTTCCTTTCGCCCCGTTTTCGGGAAGGGGGAGTAATAGCGACATTTACAGAAACAGTTTGGTAGTATACCAAACGGTAAATGGTAAAATACCTCAGTGTTATTCAAATTTCTTGACGATCGTGTTTCCATTAAATATCAACTTTTTACATGTTCCTAAACAATCTCAATGGCTTATTCATTGCTAAAACAAGATTACCTGAATTTCTGAAGTATTAGAATTAATTTTCTAACCGAGAAAAGGGACTGGCGCTAACTTGTGCACTTGATTAGTCTGAATAATTTAAAACCCGCTGGCGGCAACACAGCTTAGAGTTGAATTTTTCCTGAAAAATAATCTCAATAGATAATAAACCATTACCAAACAGTTCTAGGTCGAGTAACTAAAAGTATTTTCATGATTGAAAACAATATTACTTTTACTAATTAGTAATATACACCGCATGCCTCAGACGAAGAGATTGCATTCAAAGCTAATAGTCCCGACTTTATAATAATAAATTGTGAGAATGCTTTATCTGTTTTCATAAGCATTAAAATACTAATGTTTTATTGAACGTTATAGTGTTTTTAATATACCGGATAGCATTATTAAACCACGCACAATATGTGCAGAACTCATTGCTTTAAATACGATTTCGTTAATTGTTGAACATTACTAATTTAATTACAAACTGAAAACAGTTGAAATGATTATTTATTGATTTTATTGTGTGTAGGAGGTGGGTTCTTAACCTTATTTTGCTCACCACCCACTTTGAGAATATTTTTTTTCTAGAGCTCCCGATTTTTTTAAACTTTTGGACGGAATCAGTAATTCAATTGAAAATATGTTAATTTTTGTTACAGCTTTTCGTTTAGCTTAAAAAAGCAATTTTTTGTATTTTAAGTGCCGGGTTGCTACCTCCTTCTTTCTTGTATTCATGATATTTATTCATTAATTCTTAATAATAATAATAATACACGTAAGATGATAACATTATATAACAAAAAATAATATTTTTTATTACCAAAAAAATGTCGCAGCCAAAGGCCACGACACGAGATTGCGGACTGTAAATCCCTTTTGTAAACGAAATAGACCATATATCGTGTTTTGAAGGCAGATCGAAGGAGAATCGGTATGACAGGAAATCTCCTACCTTTACGGCTTCTGAAGGCTGCTCCGTGTCGTTTCTGTTATCACATATATTGCACAACATAGATTTTATGCCCGACACTATTATTTTACCAAAAAAGAAACGAAATTTAATATTTAAAATAATATTTATTATTTTATTTTTTATTTAATTTAATGTAGATCTGAATGTAATGGAATCTTTCAGATCAATTTTCATCCACTTCCCGAACTACCAAAATATGTGAATACGTGATAAAAATGATTGCAATATATACAAAAACTAATATTAACCTATGTTAAAGCAGTAAATAGCCTATATTAAATATATATAACCTTTATTAAAGTAGTTTATAACCTATATTAAAGATTGGGTTGTTTTTTTGTCTTTTTTAGACCATATTTTTTTTCATGTCCATGCCCTCACCGTGCCATCTCAACGCCCCTGAAAGTCTCAATCGCCCACGTTGAGAACCTATGATGTGGACGTCCAGTATCGGATGCCACACCGAGTATCTCCAATACGTTGACTATCGCGAGCAAGAGAGTATCATATCTGCATACACAAACATAAACTTCCCTGCAATCTGTACATCTGCTCTGATGATCGACGCCGTAACGGTGTCCGAAATTTTGGCTAAAGGAAGAAACGCAGCACGGCGCACAGTGTACGAAATGGAGAAAAAACCCGAATTTAGTGGTTTTTGCACACTTTAATGTTTTTAATTCAAATATTTTTTTAGTGTAGCACAATAGTTTCTGCATTTTACGTGTTTATTTAAATTTCTCAAAAGCGCTTGACGGAAGTTTGGCAACGCCTCAAAGCGTGTCGTAAATTTGATGTTCGGCATCGCATTTTTCACTTCGCTCCTACGCGTGGGCAGAGACGGTTGTGTATTAAGTGACGTTTAGATATATATACAAAAGTTTGTTATGTATGACATTCTTCAAAGTATTTTTTATTTTATTTACTAAACTATATATCAATATCACATGTGTGTGGGATTTGAACTAACGTCTAATGTTTCACTATTTTGGTATTTTTTTTGCTGTTAAAATGCTTATTTCAATTAGCATTTAGAAACAAAACATCGTTTGCTCCCATTTATGAGTATATACATATTGTAGACTGAAGTCTCATCTTTTACATCATATATAAATTGTAATCATATTTTGTCCTCCCTTGAATAATTTTGTTATTTTCAGGAAGGCCTTATATGCATTCCCCGGAGAGAATTATTCGAGGCATTAAAAGAATGTGGTATATTAAATGCCAATTCTGTGAAATCAAAGGAGTTTTTAATTAATTACATAAAACAAACATACCACATAGCAGGTACTAACATTTTGAGCCCTACATTTTACAAAACGGTAAAGAAATTTTCACTACTAGTTTATAAAAAAATGGAGAAAAAGTCGCATTTTTTTTGTTGTTTGCCAAAAAGTTGTGAGGTTCGAAGAACAACTTTTTGGCAAACAACAAAAAAAAGCCCATATGGGCGTATAACAACGATAAAATAAAGCAGGGTTTGTCTAAAAAAAAAAAAAAAAAAAAAAAAAAAAAAAAAAAAAAAAAAAAAAAAAAAAAAAAAAAAAATTTTTTACTTCAAAATAGTTATAATTCATTAATAAGATCAAAAAAATAAAATTGCACTAATACTTAGTCAGCAAACAATTAATTCGTGTTTTTTCTTCATTTCGCACACTGTGCCGCGTAATAACCTTAATATTAATCATTAAAGTAGTTTGTCTGGAGCAGCCAATCTTTCAAATCACACCGATTTTCAGCTCGTTTTCCCCATGGTGAGCTATTGTACTATTATTTTTACAGCCAAGACAAAAGACAAGAGGTCATTTTGTTAAATTGCTTTTAAAAAGAAATTCATGAAAAACATGTTTTTCAAATTCGTGTTTGAGAAACAATATTACATAATTTAATGTTTAATCAATCATCCTGTCACTAAGGCCTAACGTTCAATTCATTAACTTTGCCATTTCACTGGTAGGTACTTACCTAATTACTAATTTATTTTTATTAATGGTCATACTCTTTCACTTCAAAACAAAAACATTTTAGAAGGTGATATAAATTATATTAATTTTGATATGCAAAGGTATATTATGTAGGTATTAATTTTGATTTGACAGAACTTCGGGGTATGGTGGAAAAAAATCATCAAACATATAAATATTTCATCCCATAAAAAAAAATAAAAAAGTAATGATCCTTTTTGGAATGTATTGTGAGACTGAAGGTAGTGGAGAGGGGAAGGACATGAGAAAGAGGAAAGTGGGGGAATACCTGGTTATTCAGAACTGGTTACCAAACACAGTTAAAGCCATTTTAAGCGATGTTTCAATTTCGAATGGTGGTCTTACATACGCTGAGAGTATCTTCCACTCTGTATATCTCTCAAATATACTGCATATTAATTCAAATTAATAAATTGTGAAATAACAGCAATTAATCAAATAAAATTTATTGTGAACGCCAGAGTTTTAACCCTCGACCTCCGGATGGCGAGTTGAGAGTCTTACCGCTCGACCATGGAGGCCGACAATTATTTTCAAATAAATAACCGCTAATAGTAGACATGAATGTAACACCTCTCAGATGTTACCCGAACACGAAAAGAAAATTTTGTCCAATTGTAAAAGTCTGTGACTAATTTTTATGATTTTCTTTTTTTGCTAATGTTGGTGTTTATAACTGCAATATATTAATAAATTCTTACACTATCTGATAAATTCATTATCCCAAATTAACATCAGCACACCATCGAGGATGAAAAACATTATCTATATTAAAGCCTATCAATCAAACACAGGATATTCCTCATCTTTACAACACTATACACTGGTATAATAATAAAATAAACATTTTTTATAACTAATTCAACACTTTCAAAAATGTTTTATCATTAATCGTACCTAGCTGATATTGTTATGAAGCCTTTTATTTAAAGACAGGCAATATTGTACCTAATAAATCAGTGTCCCATAAGCACAGGTGCCAATAATAAATTTTTCATGGACCAATTTTTATTCTATCTTTCACTCATGTTTGTCATTTACTGCATATTTAGCTGATTATTTTTGTTATTATTTTCGTTATCACTTTGTATTTAAAATTATGTTTAAATACAAAGCCTTTTTCAAATACTGAAAAAAAAAACTAAATAAGTCACGTTTTCGTCCCGGAAAGACAAAAATAATCTGAAGGGGGGTCACTCGGGGACCCCAATTTGTTTTGCTTATTAAAGGGTGTTAATGACATAATTTTTTGTAATTAGTTTTGGTAATAATTAGAGGAAAGTATATTCATCGTATTTCCGTAGTAATTTTCAAAATCGTTTGATTAGTAAAGTCAAAATTAATATTCTAATGAATTTAGACCATAATGTATATTTTTCCATAGAAAACAGAGAAGGCGGGCCGATAACCAACATAACTCCTTGTTTCCAAATCTCGACTGGCAATTGGCGCTTACCGGAAACGACCCAGACCGAATGATCTTTGACCGGCAAGCGAACATTTTAGCATTGTAAAAAGAGCAAACGAGATGCGCACTGTAATCAAACGGGATCTAGTCCTTTCCACTAACAACTTAGAAATTACTAGCTATCGCTTAGAATTATCCCGATACTTCCAGCAGATGGGTACGGGGAAATGCCTGAACAGAGGGGAAGGAGGGCGGGCGGGATAGATTCTCCGCCGAAGTTCGATAGAAATTATTTAATATTAAGAAAAATAGTAATGCGATATTAATTTTTTTAATTCAGATCGATAACCAAATAGTTTTTTCTAGGATTACCCAAATTATTGAGTATGTGGTTTAAAAAACAACTTAGATACAGCGTAAAACTCTCGTTAGTGTAAGTGCGTTCCCCCGGTCCGGTACGGAAGTGTTTTAAATAAACCACGGGGAGTTAAGTGTAGTATGTTTTCAAAGTATTAAAATTTTGAGACTTCGGATACTATCCCTGGTTACATCTGTCAGCCTTCTTTAATGGGATAATTTTACGTAAAGTAATTAATTAATTGCCTTGCCAACAGACGGAAAATTGCTTTGCAGATAATGGTCATAACATCACACAACCGAACTAGTTCGTAAAACGTTTTTGAAAATTTTGATACTACCGGTGTGCATAAATACATTCAAACGCGTCGATTTAAAAATGATTTGCCTGTGTTTCTAGATCAAAGAGCGGTTCCATTAAAGCTTGTTCCTCAGGATATTGGCGACACTGGCGACAAGTGTACGTGACCAGACCGGCAATTGCCGAAATCACCGGAGCAACACAACGCAACGTCGAGATTTCAGTGGGTGGTTGTGACTTGCGATGGTTGCGAAGAAGTGGCTACCTCATCAATATATTTCGAGTGAATCGACCACTCACTCTATAATAACGACATCATACTTTTAATATCCGAGGATGCGTTACGCTCACTTTTGGAAAATGATTGATAGTGGGATGAACCGAAAAAAGAGAAATAGAAGAATATTATGATCCTTCCTTCACTTCATTACTTCCTAAAATTGTGTTTTGTGACCTTTCACAAGGATGAAGATGCCTATAGAGGACATAAAAGTAAATCAGCAATATCAAAGTACCAAATCACTCGAACAATTTTAAGTGAAAACTTCTTTAGCACCGTTGTGTTTTGAAACTCGATGAAACGAAAAAAAGCGACACAAAAAAAGACAAACACATACATCTACAGGTTATAGCCTGCAAGAGAATGATATAGTATAATAGGTCTGCTCTTTGTGCGGTGCTTCGTTGCCTCCTACTCTTGCACTTTTTAGTTTTCTGAAGGTTTCACTTCTACCGCGTGTGAATTGCACAATCTTTTTTTAAATATTAACGTGTTCGTATTTGTAACATTAATCGAATCGTGTTCGTAAAATTAATAAATTAGGAAATTAAGCCCTTTTACCCCTCCTCCCCTTTACCATTCCCGCCCATCCATTGAAATCATTCAGTCCATTGTTGTAATTAGTTTAAAGTAAACCCTGATGAAGTAAGCCATGCCAACAAAACATATTGGTTTTTTAATCAATAAAAGTGATTAAAACTAAGCATAGGTTGTTTAAGAAAATTTGAACTTCTCATCAAATTTTTGAAGTTAATTTTCACGATCTGTGAAAGTTCCATAAAAGTTCTGTGATTATTTTTATCAAGTTTTATGAAATTTCTGACCTTTAATGATATAATAACAGAACTTACACAAAACGTGGAAATTAACTTAAAATTTTTGATGAATTGTTAAAAATTAAATCCTTCCAAAGTAGTTTATTAAATTTTAAGTAATTAATTCATTAAACTGTCAAATGTGATACGAAAGTGTTCCACTGTTTACAGTAAGGAAAAATTGAGGACAAGGTTTAACCTTTCACGAGGGTAATAGAGGTAAAGTGTCCTTTAATTTTCCTTTCGTAGTTTGTTAATTAAATTGTAACCACTACCGGCTTTATCCATCTTGCCACTTCTGACCGCCATTCACACCTGACCACAGTATCTACTTCACAAAAAGTTTAACAACTCAACGAAAAATGTTGGATCTTCGGCAAATGATTGCAACGAACTTCCGTTGTCTTCGTAATATAAATCCCAGTCAGTAGTTGCGTATGGTCAAAACCTCTGTCTAGTCTACCTGTTTCTAATCATTTTAGATCTTGAAATGCACACAAAGTAAAATACACTCATGGTTCCATAACAATATATAATTAAAGATTTTTTTTACATTATATCCACGGTGACCCGACAATTGGTCCCCCGAAATGAAATTTTATTATAAAAAAAATATTTTTTTGTGCATTTTTTTCTAATTTCAAACTTAAAAGATATTCAGTTCGAATTCAAAAATACCCTTAATAATAAGTCAGTATGAATATGAAAGGAATTTATATGCAGTGTCGATGTTTTTGTACTTTATACACTGCTACATAGGCAAATAGAGAAACAGATTTTTCCTTGATGCATTTGAATGAAAATATGCTTTATTCTTATGTTATTCGGCTGTATATTCGCATTTTCTCCAAAGCGACTGTACATTGTATACAAGTACACACGCCGGGGGACCAATTGTCGGCGGATCAACTGTCATGGAATCATTTGTACTCAGGCGGCCCTGAGGGCAATTTCTCTCTGATCCTGCGTCATCTTTGGGGATGCTGTGTGGAGGGTCTTTTTAGGAAAATAAAGGAGAGAAAGTTCTGGGAAGGAAAACGATTTGAGAGTTTGGTAAGAATCTGTGGGTTAATGTGTCCAGGAGCGACGAAAGTGTGAATCCGTCTCTTCCCCAGAGAGTCTGGCTGGAGAAGTCAAAAAGTTTCCCTCAACCAAAAGCATTCGTCATAAAAACCTAAACAAAACTCACCCTATGAACACGAGCACCGCTGCGTCAACCCAAGTAGTTCACTAAGTCACCAAACATAGCGAAATACTTGAGACGACCTATGGCAGGGGTATTGTTTATTCAATAAATGATTCCATGAGCGGCGGTACACATACTCTCACGCCAAATTAATAAAAATTAAAAATATGTAATAAGAAATTATTTCCCAAGTGTTCAACCGAAATGTTCAAAATTAATATAATGTTCTTGATTTCGCAATATCATTGTTTGCTCCGATAATAGTGCCAGTTAGACCAGTTCAATATTGTTGGTACCCCCATAAAAGCTACAATAGCGGGTAGTCCAAATGGCGGAGAAAATTCGATGAAAGCGATAGAATTGCAAATACCGTCACGTATTGTAGCACCCAATAATTTAACTGAGAATCGATTTTTGAATGGTGCTGTAAAATACAGAGTGACGCTCAAATGATTTCAAGAGCTCTTTAAAAAATACTATAAAAGGGGTAATCTACATTAAAGTTCCAAATAAGAAGACATGAAGGAATTCTCAAGAAGGTAAATTTTGTTTAACCTCTCAAGCCTTAGGCCTATTTTGTCGGAAGGTTGAAAATATTTCCGTTTTAAAATAAATTCCAAATTAATAGAATATCTAATTGAATTTTTCAATTGAAATATTCTGTTGCGTTTTTTATAATTAAAATTACTGATAAAAATAAACATACACACTTTATTATAAACGATATCATCAACTCACTTTTAAATCGTTTATGTAAATATTTATTTTTTTTAATTCCCACAGTTTTTTTTTTTTTTTTTTATTGCGGTCAGGAATTTTGGTTTCATAAAGGTGTACATTTTAATTATTTTGTGAGTAACTTTTAGATTTGAATATAAAGCGTGGCGTTTTCTCTTTCTAACACCTTTTGGATCACATTTCTCACGTGACAATAAGGGAGGTCGTTATATAATGTGAACAAATTCCGAACATATGCACTTCTCTTTCTAACGCGTTTAAATCACATTTCTCACCATGATTGTTCCAAAAACTAGCGCGAGGGTTGAAGTTTAAAATCTTTGTAGGTGCTTAAGAAAATGGCTTTCCATTTTTGATAAATAGAGCGAAACTCAAAAATTCATTTCTAAATCATTTTTTCTAGGAGAATAAAGGAAGGTTTTCTTAGATTAACCTTGATTAAAAATTTTATTTTATTTATAAATTATTTTTCAAAACTTCAAAAACAAAGGTTTCTGTATCGCGATTCAAAATATGATAAAAATTAAAGATATATGAATAAATTAATAAAAACAGACAAATAAAATTAAAATTAGTGGTGATTAATCAGTTATTATTATAAAAATATTTATAATAACAAAATAAAATAATTGCTGCATTAAAATTTTTATAATATAAATTTAAACAAGTAAATCAAATTACCATTACCAAATTAATGATAGTAGCTTAAATTAATTGTTCGGCTAAGTCCAGTGAACATGTTCACACTTCTTCTTATTCAAATTCTAAATTGAATAACTAATCAATTGAAGAGTAACTGACTTATAATGCAACAAAAGTATACATATATTTTATAATCTCAGTTTCTCCAACTTCTTTGATTTGTGTTGTGACTAAATCTTAACCGATGTTTGCTTAAATATGCAAATTCTTCACTACTCAATCTAAAAAAAACAATAAATCTGTTTCAGCTATTCAAAAAAACAATACCTACCTACACATACATACTAATATTATAAATGCGAAACTGCTCGAGTTTGTTTATGACCTTTTCACGCATAACACAATATAAAGACTTTAATAATTCTTTCACAAATATAAAGCTAAATTATATGCGCAGACTACAGATTGTATATGATGGTAAGCTCTGGCGTTATGAAATTATAAATATTAATATATTATATTTGTTATACATTTTCTGTCGCTAACAAAAGCGAGTTTTTGCTAACGTCAGAAAAAAAATCTGGAAATTCCATGGAAACAATGTTGATATATTTTTGGGCTCTATGCTGGTAGGTACTCAATCTACCGGTCAGCTACTACTGCAGAAAATTCAAATATTAGTATTTATTTTTTTTTTTTGGACAAGCTTGAAATAAATGTCAGATGAGAGTTCCTGTATTAAAAATATAATTCGTAACGATTATAAAGACTGAATGATAGAGTATTTTTTATTCTATTAACGAACTTCCAAATATTTAAATAAAAATAAACACCCGAAATGTTTGTAAGCGCATAAATTCCGAACGAATGAACAAAATTGGATAAGAAATTCTTTTTTCCTTTGAGCTATAGCATTATGAAATTAAGGTGGTAGGCGAGATGTTTGAAAACTGAATGTAAGGGAATGAATATATGGAATGCGGAAGGGGATGGGGGTGGGGTGGGGGGGGGGGGGGGAGATAATTGATAAGTAGAAGCGCTACAGTAATTTCCCGTAACACCATGCAAGCGAAGCCGCGGGGAAAAGCTAGTAAAATAATAAATTCTAAAAAAATTATTATAATATTTGGATGATTTGTTTGGCGCCGTTTTTGTGAAAAATCACCTCTAGGGCGATGTACAAATTGCATAATACATATCTACAATGCTCCACCTTATCACTAATTACAGACTAGACAAATTATTATAACAACAGATGCATCCACAAGCAAAACAAGCAAAGAAATCAATCCTGGTAAGAAAAAACCCGTTCAGAAACGAAACAACGTTATTTGATTTACAATGTAAGTAATTATTCCAATTAGCTTTCTACTTTTCAATGTCTAATTTGTACCTATCTTCCGTGTTTCGATTCGTTCTATAAAGTATCCCATTTATTAATTGGTAGGTACAGAAGACCAGGGAAACGAAGAAAGAAGAATGTTCACATTGCCAACTCTCCAATTATCTAGGGACACATGTATGCTGCACCAAGCGTCGCAGTATATAGCAGAAGAACCTTAGTTCGGTGGTATATCTTCAATCAATTAGAGAATTAGTAGCCAGTGGCGCCAAATAAAGAAATACATTACTTGACCGCAATACAGCTTATATTTTGATTTTATATACATAAAGATTTCCCGGCATGCGTTGCAATGCCACTTAATACAGAAATTGTTTCCTTTGTATGCTTTCCCATTCATCCCGTTACCTTTCTGCCGCTCCTTCCCCTCCTATGTCCCCTCCCTCAATGCGTTCCCCTCCACCTTCTCCGTCTTCCCTCTCCACTCTTATTACAATTTTTTTATTCAAATTATAAAATTTTCATTTATTACAAATATTCGTTTTTGTATATTTTAAGAACAATCAATCAAATTTGGTACCTAACTTAGATACCTATTTAAATTGTTTATAATTTTTACTTATTTAGTATTTCAAGTAACTTCATTAATTTAAAGAGTTATATGACGCAAATGTCAGGGAGTCGGGGACGCCCGAGGAAGACATGGCATGACCAAGTGAATCAGATACTTGAGTCGGGCGATGTCAAGAGTCAGAATAACAGAAGAGCATGTATGAGACGATGTATGAATGTGAACGAAGCAAGGATCGTGTGCCAAGATCGAGTTGTTTGGCGGTCCGTCCCCTCTGCCTACCCCTGCGGGGAAACGGCGTGATGGGGAAAGGAAACACAAAAGCCAGAAATTGTTCTATAACTAACCGAATAAATTTTCGACTTCAATCATGTAAAAAAAGTCAACCGTACACAAATTTTGTGAGCGCGTTTATCGTGTCTTCGACTGACGAAATCAAAAAGCAAAATCTTCGAAGCACTTTTTACTTACATACCGGTAGAACAAGCACAGTAACAAGTCTGATGTTTACACTAAAGACTTCAAATCCATCATCTTATCAAAAATAAGAGAAGTGTTAATCAATTTGATCAAAATTGTATTATTGTCGAAAGCATCTGCTCTGTTGTGAACTATCAAATAGCACATTATCGTTAATGGCTATCAAATATCATTATATTATCGTAATAACGCCGACTTACAAATATATTCCACTTCGGGGGGGAAATAAGTTTTCTAGATTTAATCTATCCGTACGTAAACCCTTTCTGGCAAGGCGAAAGTCTTCCACGGCTAACACATTTATTCGCGAAACGTGTGATTTTTGTTGGAGAAATTTCTTGCCCCTTCTTCAGTTGTGTCACGTTCTAAAGATAAATGTGTGAAAAAAAACCAACTCGGCTATCTAGGTTTGTTACAACTACATATACAGAGTAGTCCAATATTAAAAGAACACACTGACTGTGATAAATATTGCAGAAGATTGTTTCTGTGGACATTTTAAAAGAAATCTATTAAAAAATCCCTTTGCGTATATAAATAAATACGTTTACAAATACACAATTAAAAATCTATTATTCATCACACATTGTCATAGAAGTACTCAAATATTTGATATTTCTTTCTACAGTTTTCTTGAGTAGAGGATGAACTTTGAGAAAATCTCAGATTTTAATAATAATACCTGGTCAACCAATATTTCCTAGCGGATAATTAAAACGCTATGTTAAAGATTCTTCAATTAAAATACAATATTATCCTTAGCTGTTTGGAAAATTTATATTTTCATATCAAATACCTTCATTTGTTTTTAAAATATTTATAAAGTTATGCGGCTTATAGGATTGGTTAAATATTGTGTACCTTGCCCCAAGCGAGGCTTTGCAATGTGTTACAGTTATGGTACAGTTACAGAACATTGTGAAATCTCGAGTGAATATTCTATTATTAAATATGGTGATAAAAAAGTTCAAAATGAATATTTAATAATAAGAATGGTTTTAAATTTTTTTTGCTCGAAAGGTGGGTGGGAAAAATTGGTTTTGTAACAAAATATCCGATTGTTAAGCAGATTTCTGAGCGTATATTGATTACTTTACTCGAGTACTTTCTCATTCCCATTTCGCTTCGTATCTTACTAATTAGGGCGGGGGATACTATTGGTTAATTTTCACCCCACTCACCCGCCACTCAGGCTTACAGACATGATCCCTGGAAGGGATGTCACAGTTTTGATGACCGATTCAAAGTCAAGTTTTTAACTCTAAAAAGCAAGTTACTTCCCGGTGCTTCTTCTGTTGAAACTCTGGAAGGACTGAATCAAGAGACGCTTTGTTACCCGTCGATACTCTATTTATTATAACTAATGTTTAAGGGAACAATTAAGTTTCCTTTGGGAGGACAGACACAGGCAAATCCTGTTTATCAGTGAACCCATTGTGTTATCCATCCCGGAATATACTGTGTTGTTGAACTGATATAAATTCGTGTCATACTTGCAAATTGATGCACCCAAAATAAAGACCAATTCTGTTCACCGCAAAAATTTTGCAATTATTTAATCATCCCGCAATTTTGCGATTATTTGATCGCCTTGTAACTAAACTTAATTGTGAATTTTCTCATTTTAAAAATTTTAGATGCCTGAAAAGCACACTCTAATTTTGTTTTGTCCTAAAAAAGACTCGTGAAGATGATGGTGTTGATTAGAAAAAAATGTCCATATCATTACCAATGGTTTCAGGATCAAAATAAACCTATAAAAATACAATTAATAAAGTATTAATAGTTATGTATACAATTTTATTGATTTTAATTAAATTGAAATGACCTCACAAAGTCAATTTGCATTTTTTGAAGCATCAATTTTATTTGCCTAGAAAAAGAATCATTATTCAAAGCAATCAAAATAATATTTATTTCACAATGATACATTACCATTGCGACAGTAAAGAATGGCATATATTTTTTTATTGGAGTAATTTGTCATTTTAGGTACTGCGTTATTATGAAGGGATGAAGGGGACGATAAACGAATTGTAAATTTTTTTATTCGGTCGTTAGATTTGATGTGGGCTTGTTTTTAAAGAAGATGTTCCTGAATTTATGGCATGAAAAAGTAATGGAGTGCGCGTTCCATTTCAACATAATGAACGGCATAATATTTATCACGACAAGTAAATGGTTTAACACATAAAACATTAAAAATAGTAATAGAAATACCAGCGTTTTTTTTCTTTTCATGGATGGCAGCGACGTTAGTGAAACAACAGTTCAAGAGTCGGGAAATTAAAAAGACATATTGAGCAGATAGAAGTTTCTTAACAGATTATTTTTTAGCCAGTAGAAATATACCAATTTTCTGGGAAAAATTGCCTCAACTGGGGAGATTTTCACAGCACAACTCAATAAAATTGTTTAATGGCGTGTATTTACAGAAATACGATGGAATCATAATAAAAATGCTTTAAAAAAAACATTAATTTCCTAAAACGATCCTTAATCTGTCGTTCAATCTAGAATCTTAACCATAAAGCAGGAGTCCGTTTTCTGAAATAGCAAAGGTTTTCGAACATTATGGTCTGGCGTCATGAAAAATGTAAATATTTTTGCATGTAATTTCTACTCTAATGTAACTTTTTTTCAGCTGGGAATGACATTTCCCCTAGGCAATCATGAATTAACTCTGAAAAAAACACAGATTTTTTCAATTTATTTGAATTCCATACTTTTTGGTACTAGTGGATCCAAAACACTTTCCGAATTCTTATTCTTTGAATACGATTTTTTTCACGTAATTAGTTCATTAATTCTCGATGTTCCCTCCGGTTTGTTCGTGAACACACCACGGGAATTAACTGACCTCAGAATGTTTTTGATTGTGACTGTGTTTTTATATTTTACCTGAACTGCACACAGGAGGCTAAAATAATTTCCCTGAGGGCCTGTGTAATCCTTTTTCGGGATGATGATATAGAAGGGAGGAAACACAGAGACCGGCTCTTTGTTCCACATCCGAGCTGTTGAACTCAAGAACGATTGTTTTTTTACATGAGCTCCACACAGGAGGGCCTGAGGAAAATATTTTCCCTTAGGGCCTATGTCATCTTTGGGGATGCTGTGTGGAGGGTTTTTAAGGAAAGGAAGGGAAGGAGAGTATTGGGAAGGAAAAGGGTTTAAGGGATGGGTAGGAATCTGGGGTTCAGTGTGTCCTGGTCATCCGCCTCCAAGACCTAAACAAACCTCACTCTATGGCAGAGGTGTTGGTTATCCAATAAAGATTCCCGAGGCGGCGGTACCCACTCCCAAATTGAAAGTGAGTGATTGAAAGAGTGTAGTGACAGCGTACCTAACTGATGCCTGTGCTCTAAAGATTGCAATCCGTTTGTTAAGATAAGGGAATGTATCAAAATGGACCACCCATTCCTGCATAGAGTCAAGAGATTTCTTCGAGAGGTCTTTGGAGTTCCAAACAGAGATGGCAGCCAAATTCAACAGATGGGGCACTTACGATTTGTACAAGGTTAGCAGTCCTATACTATTGTAGAATTTGCGGGCCTGGTACAATACGCCCAGCTTAATTGACGATAGAGGTTCTAGAAGCTCTCTGTATCACCGCTCACGGTAGATTGACTTGCACTTCCCTCGGCAGATTGACTCGCTCTTCCCCCGGCAGATTGACTCGCATGCCCTCGGCCCCTTTCTCCACCGCCGGTTGCGCCGGTCGCCGGCTAATAACTGTGTGGCGTTTGAGCACTCTGTCCTCACATTAACTTCAAATAATATTTACACCTGACGAGTACCGTTCAATTAGTAAGCTTTAATAACCGTTTAATTACGTACTTATAATTAGTTTATGATTTAAGATTGGTTATGATAAACGGATTAATATCTCGTTTACGAAGATGTGTAGCTAAAAGAAAAATGAGATATTTTTAATATAATAGGCGTTAAGGCGATTTTAACTGCTAGTTTATTACTATTATCAGAATATACCAGAAAAACAAAACGCAACAGAACATAATAATACTGATCAGATGCTCCTGTACAAAATTATTAACTCAAAAGTTGACTGCCCGGATTTGCTAAACAAAATAAATTTCCACACGTCCATTCGGTATAGTAGACAAAATACCCTTTTCTATATTGATAAATGCAACACCAATTCCAATCGAAATGAATTTATACAAAGGACATGTAACTACTATAACAAAAAATTTGCAAATATAGACACACGTGCTGACGTATTTACTGCTAGTTACTGTGGCTACAGAACTTCACTGTATAACATTCTAGATGCGAATAACACATGAATTAATTGTATCTAATATTTTTATATTACTTGCGTGGCAACTTTCCCTTATCCCTCTCCTCCCCTTACCCTTCCCAACCCAAATCCCTATTTTGCAGTCTATTTCAGTTATAATCACACTTATTTTAATGTTGTGTATTAGTTTACCATTTGTTGAATTCACATTTGTAATCTTATTATTTTTTTAAATATTCTAATTTATATTCAGTTAGTCTTGTTTCTAAATACCTATCTGTGAACATTAATAATTGGTCTGTTTTTTTATCATCCTCTTATGTTTATTGTGTTACTAAGACTGTTAATGTTCCTTAAATAAATAAATAAATAAGAGCGAAAATATTCAGTGACGGGTGTTAGCGTTGCTTGTCTAGCAAGTAGCTAAATTAGAAAAAATGAACCATTATTTTTTATTTGGAAAAACGCACCCTACGTGAAATTATACTTTTTCGTTTCCACGGAACATAATTAAAGTCCCTCTAACACGTCCAACGATAAGGATTGTATCGATAACTTTCGGTAACTTCTCATCGTTCCCTAGGACAACCGTAGATCGCTAACGTACAAACAACAGTGGACGTCGAAAATATTAAGAAAGCTTACTTTTTATTTATTCGTAAGCGATCTTTTGAAGGGCCCCACCACTTTCCCGCTCTGGTATAAGTAACTTATGGTTACTCCTTCAAGGTTCTCGCAATGACTATTTTTTTTTTTTAAAGAACGATTCTATATAATATAAATGGGCGAAGCTAACATTTCAGGGGAATAATACCGGGAAATAATAATACACAACATTCCGAAATACTAGTTTAATTTACTTCCAACTATCCATTGAATATTGCAATAATCCAGACAGAGGAATATGCGTTAGTCATATTATATTCGATGATCTCTAAATCCTTAGTGTACCTATCCAGCTTGTTCATTAAAACAAGTTCACTGTAGCCTATTTTGGTAATAATTATATTTGGCCGTTCGTGAGTGAGTTTGGAATTTAGGGATGAGAGCGAAATTAATATATTCATGATTTACCGATACAGGCAGATATTAAATGCAGATATTGCCTGTTAATATTAACTTTTAACCCGTGATTTAATAGAGTTAAGGGGTTAGGCCACCCTAGAGGCCGAAAAAATAGGCTATTTTAGGATTTTTTTCCAGAAATACAACAAAATAAATCGAGATTCCAATATAAAGCATTTATTATACACATTAGTGACTGTACATAAAAAATTTTTTGAAGCGATTAATTTCAAAATGGCTTCTGTACAGCGTTTTTCCGATGATGTCTCCATTTTTTAAGGGTCCACGGCCGGACACACAACTCCTGTTATTTTTTAATTATGAAAATATTTTTTTATTTTATTTTTATTTTAAATCGTAACTGCTATAGAAATACGTAAAATTTTTTCAATATATTAATTTTTGACCAAATGGCGCACTTCCAAAATGAAAAGTTAAAAATTTACCTAAAAAATCATCAGGTAATTGTTAAAAGCAAATGAACCACGCAATACAAAAAAAAAATCCTACGTACTTCTATAGACAATGTATTTTTGAAGATATATTCAATATTTCAAGTAAATCGGTTTACCGGCAAACTTAAAAAAATGCTGTTTTGAGATACACGCGTTTGAAGTTATGAGTAGTAGTAATAATTTTGCAATCCCTTCAATCTGCGATGCCCGCACCACACAATTGGCTTTCTAGATTATCGTCCTGCTCTTGCTTTTCTTTTCTGCTTGATATTAAAGCGATCCTTGTGTCTTTTACCCGTTCAGACAGCGATCTCTCTGAATGCTTTATGCGCTGTTTGTCGATTACTTATGTACTAAGTACTAAACTAAGTACTTTGTACTAAAATTCGAAAATCGAGTACTTCGAGGGCTGGGTTGATATGCACATAAGAATTCACATAAAATGTTCCAAACTGTACAGATGGTATGATTAACATAAGTTATTTAAAGTTTTTGTATACACATGTAATTAGCACTATGAAAATATGAACAATATGAACTTCATAATAATACATTGCTTATCCGACGAAGGTTATGTCTGCACTGACTTGCACTGTAGGTAGTGGGATCTGGGTAGGAATTTCAGGAAAGGACAATTATAATTCCAAACAGGAGCAGTTGTAACTCTTGTACACGAAATACACGAAAAAAATATGCTGTTATCAATATTCTAAAGGGTAACGAAAATTATTTCTAACCCGCAGCGCAGGTCAGCGCATGTTTTGCTGCAAGGTCCTGCGAGCGGCTTTTGGTTCGGCTTTGCACGGTTAGAGTGTTGATGACCATTTTATAAATCCGATAGGAACTGGTTCCAAAAATGGCCCGTTCCTCGGATCCCCTGTGATCCAGTTATGGCTAGTCACCGGGTCAAAGTAACCAGAACAGGCAATTACGTCATATGTAATATACAACCGCGTGATACAACAAGTATTACTGTCAATATTAACATATCGGGAGATATAACTACTTAAATTTACAAATTCGTAGTACTTTTATCTAAGTTCTCATGCGACCTGCTAACAGAAGTGGTGCCATCTTTTGACGAATTTTTGAATTCAAAACTGAATTACAACGGTAGCTTTGTTTAAAAATTCACGTTCACGGATGTTTTTATAGCGCGGCGTGTACGGCGTGGCGTCAGACATGCACTCGAAGCCGGGTTCTTAAATTTCAACCACGCACACGCTAACGTATTGATACTATCAGATTGTTTGTCAAGAAATGTGATCGTTTAATTAACACATTTTCTCCGAAAACCATTTTTTGTTAAAAAAGCAAAAAAAAATAAAAGAAAATGTTGCTTCATTAACTGCCTTAATCTAATCTTCCCCCAGTAGGTAGCTTAGCAGGTACCTACACATTTGAACGCCAGTAAAAAAAATAGCTGAATTCCAAAGAAAAATTAGAATAATCCCCTGTAAAGCGATAAAAAAGTTTGAGATTATGTCGTTAGTGTTCACAATCCAAGAATCACACCGCCTGAGCCAGTTCAATACCTGTCAATATTAAGTTGTATAAGAACTGAACGAAGAGACGGAAGAAAGAGAAAAGAAAGCGGAGAAAGATGTAGATAGAATTAGCCAGAAGGAAATTAGGCAGAGACAAGAGAGATAAGATCAACATAAGGAAGAACGCGACTTATCTTTTAGCAATAAAAAATGAGCTTTTAATTCTAGTGAATTTTAAACTATATAATAGAAGTATATCATTTTGGTGGGCGGGAATGGGTACCACGATCCAGGAACTATTTATTGGATAACTAACACCTCTGCCATAGGTCACCCTAAGTGGTTCGCTATTTTTGGTGACTTAGCAGGGGTGCCCGGGTTCATGGGGTAAGGTTTTCCGGATCTTGGCGGCGGTTGCGACTGCCCACCAACTGCGTTGGCAGGCCGGATCGGATGAGACTGTTTGAGTGAGATCTTTTGACTTCTCCAGCAGGACTCTCAGCAAGATTTGAAGCGCAGTGGAAGGGATGGATTTATTCGTCCATCACACTTTGGACACACTGACCCCTAATTCCTACCCACCCCTCATACCTTTTTCCTTTTCAGAACTTTTCTCTTTCCTTTCCGTAAAAAGACTCTCAACACAAAGATGACATAAGATATAAGAAATAGACCCTAAGGGGAATTATTTTCCTCAAAACCTCCTGTGTGGAGCTAATTTTAAAAAAGAGACCATAAATATATATTTTTTTAATATTGAATAATTGAAAAGGGAGTAAGTCTTCAAACGCCTTATCTATATCCTTCCTCGGCTGTTAGTTGAACCGAATTTTCGATTGCGGATGATGGGTTTTTCAAAAAACTAAATTTAGATATGTAGCCAAATAATGAAGATCGGACAAATGAATATTGATTAGAACAGAATTCAAAAAATGAGAACCAAATAGCTACTGTTAGGACGGGTTGTTTCAAAAAAATTGATGAGTTCATCAAATATTTGAAGTTAATTTTCAGGTTCTGTGTACGTTTTTTTCGAGTTATGTTTTTTTAACATCATAGGCCAGCTGCTTCACAAAACTGAAATCATCACAGAACTTGAATAGAACTTACACAGAACGTGAAAATTAACGTCAAATATTTGACGAATTCGTCAAATTTTTTGATACAACCCATCCTTAGACTAACACAACTCAGTCAAATGATTCAGCGATAGTATTTTGAAAACTTCCCAGCCTGTGAAACACCACACTAGACTCCGAAAAAATGTTAGCACCAACATATGTCAACGTTATAAAAACCGTTTATTCTTAATCAAACCGATATCGACCAAACCAAACCATAAACCAAAAACCACCGATCGCAATATTACGTAGAGCTTGCCACCTTTGAGAACACGAGGATAAATTTGAAAACCAGAATGACATGCAAATGGCTTAACCTCTCGAGCCTCGACGAAAATCAAATAATATTTCCACTTCAATTTAAAATAGATTCGCTGTCTTTGAGAGCATATAAAATGAAAAAAAAAACTGTTGTTATTGTAAGTAGAAAAAAGACTCTTTCAGAATTTAAAAATCACATAAATATTTAATTAAACATGTTAAAATTTTTAACACAAACATGGTTAAAGATTTTAATGTCGCTTACCGATGTTTTCATAGTGAAAACTGTAATCACCACTTTACATAAAACTATAAAACGTATTGAATTAAACAAAGGCAATTTAAAGATATCGTCAAATGATTTTTTTTCGTTTTATATTAAAAAGTATATTTATTATAAAATTTGCACCACTTGACAAATATTTTTCATGTCATCAATTCTTAATGTTGTTTCATAAAATTATTTTAAAATTTTCGATAGCGTCAAAGGTAAACTTTAACAAACAAGTTCTCGTGAGAAGAGTCATGTTTTCTCTTTCGAATACAGTTTAAATTATATATCTCACTGTAGTACATGAGATAGCTTGAATTTTATAAGCCCGTATCAGGCTGGGAGAAATATCTCCCAAAAAGACTCTAGGGTATGTAAGGAAAACAATAACACAAACTCACGTTTGTACTTGTTTGACCACGCTATTATTAATTACACCACACATCCTGACTGTTTTGTGAAAAAACCCACGCTCCTTTCCAAACAATCCAACCCCGCCATTACAATCCCTGAACAAATGTGTGTCTTTCATTAGATTCACCCTAACTATGACTTATGTGGAAAGTTTATATTAGCAGAACACGCTATTCGTATTATTGTCCAAATGTTATGGACAATAACATTAAGGGTGAGCGTAACAAAAGAGCGTGTATGGGACGATGTATGAAAATATATGCCTAAGGCAAGGTGTTTACCAAGACAGAATTGTGTGTCCATCATCACTGCCTGGTGATTTTCAGTTACACAGTCATGCGCCTAGCATGGTGGTTGAAAAATATCCAACAAAAGTATTACTAACTGAAAAAAAGAAAAAACATATATATCTTTTCTTCTGCAGCTATATTATTACTTAAGAAAAAGGAAAGTTACAAGAATGAAGACGTAAATGGCGGAGAGAATGTTGACTCCCAGAAAACTTCCCTAAGAATACAAAATACCAATGAAAATAACAATATTTATCCCCCGCGGAACACTATGTGTACAAATTGACCATTAGGTTGTCCATAAAACGTTGGCCAAAATTCCCACTGCCTATGAATATAATAATATATTTTCACACCGACCAAAGCGAGACGGGAAATACAAGATCTTTGTTAGGACGGGTTGTTTCAAAAAATTTGATGAGTTCATCAAATATTTTAAGTTAATTTTCAGGTTCTGTGTGAGTTCTGTTTTTTATCATCATAGGCCAGCTGCTTCACAAAACTGAAATCATCACAGAACTTGACTAGAACTTACACAGAACGTGAAAATTAACGTCAAATATTTGACGAATTCGTCAAATTTTTTGAAACAACCCGTCCTTAGAAATATTTCAATAATTTAGTAGCTGTCTAATCAAAAGTGTTGAAAAATATTAAAAAGTACTTACTGGACTCATTTTAATTCAAAAAAACTTTTAGGACGGGCTTTTTTTTTACATGAGCTCCACACAGGAGGCCCTGAGGAAAATAATATCCCTCAGGGCCTATGTCATCCTTGGGGATGCTGTGTGGAGGGTTTTTTTTTTAAGGAAAAGGGGGAAAGGAGAGTTCTGGGAAGGAAAAGGGTTTAAGGGTGGGTAGGAATCTGGGGTTTAGTGTGTCCTGGTCATCCGCCTCCAAGACCTAGACAAACCTCACCCCATGAACCCGGGCACCCCTGCTAAATCACCAAACGTAGCGAGCCACTTGGGGTGACCTATGGCAGAGGTGTTGGTTATCCACTAAAGGTTCCCGGGGCGGCGGTACCCATTCCCGCCTCCCAAATTGACTGTTTCACAGAATTTGAACAAATCATCGGATTTTATATTACCCCATCTAATCAAAGGAGACCATGTTTGTTCCAGCTCACATAGGTCTCATAGAAATCGTTGTGTCTCCCTTACCATCATAGTGAGAAATAAGTTTAATGGTGTTAATTCAAATGGTAGCAAGTCTAGAAAATATCCACCGAAAATTTTAAATATTACATTTATGAAACCAAAATTTTAAATCGCAAACCAAAGTTTTAGATTTGAAAAAAAAAGTTGGTTGTCAGTAAAGTCGGTTTAAGGACGATAATTTTACGTGATAACGTCATATAATAACGATGGAGTGGAAAAGAGATAGATGCGTCACAAGCCGAACGCTTGTTCCACGCTCTCACTTGCACGCTCGGCTCAGGCGGAAAGTGACAATGAGTCATGCTCTTTCGTGAGTGCAGCCGGCGTTCAACGATATATAAGACGTTTTCACGTCAAAAAAATTTTAACTTCCAGAATTTCTTATTAATTATTTTCATATGGAATGACATAAAATTGTGGTAAAAGTGACTAATGAGTTAAAAATAGATACTTTTATCTAATAAAATAATTAAGTGTTTTTATTTTTTTTTTTGAGCGGTAATTTTAATTAGAAAAAGCGTAAAGTGAGCCATTTTTAATTTTTTTTATATTTGCATGCAAAATTTTTATATTTATAAAATGTTGTGTTTGTTTCAAATTACAAAATTTGAAAGCGCATTTCATTGCCTTACAAACACAGTTTTTAGTGTTCGGATATATTCAGAAATATTCCATTTATTTGCATTTTATTGTAAAGCGAAAATATTTTGACCATCTGAAAAATATGCCAAAATTTTGAAGGGTTACATTCAAGTTCTGTGAAAGTACGATTGTTCTATTATTATTAAATTTTTGTTGTGCTTTTCCGTAGATCACAATTTGTGCAAAAACTGAATCAAACCAAGAAATTAAAATAAAAACAAAATGTACAAAATAAAAATAACAGTGTTACCTTGAAAATTAATGCATTTTGTTTTTTTTTTTAGTTTGCATGGTCATTTACATCAAAAGCCATGAAACCTTAAAATACCCTGTCATCTAATACTGTCAACAGATTAGACCAAACGTCAAAAGATATGGGTTTGTGTACAATACATGGGTATGTGTACATTATAATTTTTTTTTAAGAAGGACGAACATTTCCGGGTTGTGAATAAATATCCTGACAATAATTTGAGAATCTCCTCTTACCACCACATTAAGTAAAAAATGTTGCAAGTGTCATGATGGAGGACTTAATTAGCCAAAAATGAACTCACGGGACCAGACGCGATGCCAACTCAGCCACGTAAATTTGTACTTCCTCTTTCATTTATTTTCTATTTTGAATCTCTTTGCTCTACATCATGACTCCTAGAACTCCAAACCTTCATCAAGGGGCATAATAAGACGCCTTAATGACCCCACAGGCAGCAATTATGAAAAGTTAATTCTTCCATTAAGCTATAAGATATATATGTAGGTATGCTAAAAAGTAATGCACACATGGAACACCATAGGACTACTCTTAAGTTTATTATAGCTAAGCGCACTTGAAGTGAAACTACACAAAACTGCGCTATATAAATACTACATTATTATTATTGTACACCGCCAACAAAATGACCTGTGGAAGCGGAAATGGAAATGACATTACTCCTCTATTCGTACGCGCAGGTCGTTGAATTCATGCAGTGTATTTTGAGAATCGGAAGTATGAAGACGTATTTTGGTGTTATGTCAACGCAAGGTAAACAGCTTGCTGTTTTCGATTTTTTAACTTCTGAAAAAGTGACTCCTACTGAGATTCATCTTTCTTTTCCTTTAAAGGATGATTATGGTGAAGATGCCGTTGAAAGATCTGTAAATTGATGGGTAATAAAATTTCATGATTGTGAGCCTGGAAAAGCAATAATTGTTGATGAAACAAGCAGCGGACATCCGATCATTGATACAGACGATATACAATCCAAACTCGTCCACGATTTGATTCAAAATGACCGGCGAATCACTTAAAAGCTTATCACAAATCATTTTCGAATATCCAAAAAACATGTCGTCTTCGTTGTTGAAAAATTAAGATACCGTAAAATCTGTGAACAGTGGGTACCGTTTCACAGACGTTAACAAACAGCATCGATTAGAGCCTCTTCAAAACCTAAAGTTTGAACCGATTCCACACCCTCCTCACTTCCCCGATCTTTCGTCTTGCAATTTGTGTTTTTTCCTATACTCAAGAGAAACCTCAAGGGTAACCACCGTAGTTTCGGACGATGAGGTAAAGGCAGCTGTGAAGTCATGGATTCGAGAAATAATGTCGGAAAATTTTTTCATTAACGTTATGAAAAAACTTGTTACATGTTAGGAAAAGGCGTTAGCCTTAACGGTGACCATGTTGCAAAATAAATATATTATTTTGAAAGAATTGTGCTTTATGCATGCTTTTTACCCGATCTTGCTATTTGTTTTTGTTCGTGTTTTACAAGCATGTGTGCTTTACTTTTCAGCTTATCCTAGTTGCCTTAGTATATTGTTATTGAGTGTTAATATAAAGAGACGCAAAAATGATATATAAACGGGGAGATCCAAATCCACGTATCTCAATAAAAGACTTCCATGGTAGTCCATTGCCAATCCAGGGTTTTGATAATAACAGAAGTAAAAGTCTTTAATCTCTGATGTTACTAGTGGTTATACGGTTCAAATAAAGATAGCGAAGTGAATAAGTCGACCAACCACAGGAACGGTGAAACAGTTCACCCATGGTTAGTCAACAATGAAGTTCAAGGCCAAACTTTCCTATATGACTCCTATGCACAGATGGTCACTATAAACAGCCTAACAAACCGTGCAGAGAAAAATACAGCTGTTACCAATTTAATCAATCCGAATTGTCGTTTTCAGGTACGTAAAGGTGTCCACGAACAGATAATAACATTGATTTATTCACTAACTTCAATGGTTGGATCCCATATATGTTAAATCATTTATATGTTACAATATATCATATTTATTCATTATAAGATAAAACACTTATTAAGAGTCTCACAAAGTAAAAGTAGAGTGGCTCTACCTAATCTTCGTTCTTGGACATCATCATTAATAATTGTTAATTGTATTGTGTCTCGTCTTTCAGCAAAAGGATTTAAGTCCGAAAGAAAGCTTTTGACTGGCGTAAGGCCGCCTGTCAAAGCGTTTGAAAATAATTGCTATTAAAGTCCTACCTAATGAACGCAACACTTAGGACGGGTTGTTTCAAAAAAATTGATGAGTTCATCAAATATTTGATGTTAATTTTCACGTTCTGTGTAAGTTCTATTCGAGTTATGTTATTTTATCATCATAGGCCAGCTGCTTCATAAAACTGAAATCATCACAGAACTTGAATAGAACTTACACAGAACGTGAAAATTAACAAATTTGACGAATTCGTCAAATTTTTTGAAACAACCTATCCTTACTCAATTTCTAGTTACCTAACCTTTTTTAACCTCTGTTTGATTAAATTTTTTTAAGTGAAAACTTCTTTAGCACCGTTATGATTTGAAACTTGATGAAACAAAATATAGCGACACTAAAAATAGATAAACACAAATATGGGATTTAGCCTTCGAGAGAATGAGATAGAATAAACGGTCTCCTCTTTATACTGTGCATCTTAGCCGCCCTACTTTTATCTACTTTAGTTTTCTGAAGGTTTCACTTCTGCTGCATGTGAACTGCACACTCTGATTTTTTTCACATGAAATTTTGAAAAAGTAATTGTCACGCACGCAATTCTTTATATAAATCATATATATTTACCTACCCTTATTCCAGGGTTACTAATAACTGCAACATTTTACGAAAACTTTTACTGCTATCATTATAAGCAGAAAATGTGACGTGTGCAATGGTGGAGGCAATGAACCCATGAAGCCTGTCTGGGAGAACCCGAAATATTTATTCACTCAGCTACCAACCGGTAAAAACAAATGGATTATGTCCAGTTAAATATTTCACGTCCTTTGAATCCTTTTTTCACAACAATTTGCGAAATATTTTGTTGGTTACGCGGGAAAATAATTTTGTGATAATTTGTAAAAAATGTGTAATAATTAATATAATGTACGAATATACGTAGAAGCTTTATAATATTAAAATATAAACTAGAAGTTAAGTGAACAGTAGACTTCAATAATGCTTCATAATTTGCATAATGTTACTGATTAATGATTACTCCGATTAATGATTCCTCCGACACGACAGCTAGCAACGGTCGCAAAACTCGTGCGCTCTGACGAAATAAAAAGGTACTATCAAACATGGTTACTATTCGCAGGACTGAACGTACATAGAACACACAAACAGATTTACAGACACATGAAATGCAAGGTATTCGAATCGAAACAGGATTTTGCAGACAGCAAAATATTATGTTTAGTTTTATGAAAACTAAAATTTAACGTTGGTGTTACTATAGTGATATTAAAGATTTAATAAATTAGTAAAGGGAGAGTAGCGGAAAGGTTAAGTGCTTTCAAATCTTTAAATGGAGGTATATAAAAATTAATGAAAATGTTTCCAGTAGCCTTTCGTTTTGAAACAGAGTATCGGTAAAACATATCAGAGAAACATGTTACATTTGAAATGAAATTTCTGCTGAAAAGAAGGAGTACGAAACTTGTGACTGGATAAAGGAAATTGAAAGAAAATGAGTGCATTTGAAACTTAACCTTTCCGTCAAAGCATTTTTTTTAAAGGACTAATAATATTCCAGATATTAGTTTTTTTTTTAATTTTGATTATGTTGAAAACGGTTGAACGCACTTAATCTTGTAGGCGTGGTAAAAAAAATATTTTCTTCGTAGAAAAAAACGAAAAAATTATGTACAAAGTATTTGAGTTTTCATTGAAAATAGTTGACTTACCTAAAACTTCCAGACGAAAAACTATGCAAATTTCCGGAGCTAAATCTTACACAGTTTTAGCTGCTTCAAACATAAAACAAACAGATTCCTAAAATCATAGTTAGGACTAATAGTAGCCTGGCTTGGCCCGAAAATCAAAATACTTTCTAAAATATTTCTAGGGCAACCTCACTTTTTTCAAGTACTTTCATTTAATTAATGAAGACAATATAAAAAAAAATCTATTTTTATCTAGGAATTCCAATGAGACCATATCTTCTTTTGTTTTTTTTTTCGGTTTTAGATTTTCGATTGAGTGTCGTCAATATAACATTTTGAGGTTTTACTCATAAAGTTAAAAAAAAAATATCTCTTAAAATTTCGGTCTTGTTTTCTTGAATTAATGCAATTCTAGAAAATGGAAATTAACCGATTACCTGACATCCGGTCGACTTGAAACCCAGCAGAAAGGCTCGAATAGATAGGTAGATGACAGTTCATTATATCAATTAGGTCGCACTCACGCACACACACGCATTTCTGAAATTGGCCGGCAAGGAAAGTCGAAAGAGTTCACTATATAATAGAATCATAATCATCATCATCAGTATATTAATACGGGAAGCAAAAACTTTGTACCCATTTTTACGAAAATTACGAGGAGTATGAAATTTCGCACACTTATAGTTTATATAGAGAAGGAGTGCAAATTGCTAATATTTTTTTAAAATTATGCATAAAAAATACATTAAGTCAATAAAAAAACATAACAATTTTGGTCGAATTTCGACCATTGGGCTACCACTAGTTAATTTAGTTTCTTGTAGTACACCAATCACCAATGAAATTAGTGGACATTACTGCAAATTAATACACGAAATACATATCGGTCATATCCAATTCGGATTTGGCTCAGTTATTTGCGGTGTTGACTCCAGTCCTTCGAAGGAAGTTTCGATCCTCAGTCAAACCAAAATAAAAACCTTGAAATTGGCTACTAACCGGCCCAAGAGATGATTGAATGTATTGCAAAAAAAAATGATTTTTACGAGTTTATTTTTCCACATCGGTATGTGATGAATACAGCTATTCAAGCTTAATAAATATGCTACGAAAATATAAGTGTTAACATTTCATAATGGCAGAGCTCACCATTATGTCTTTTGTTGCTTTTTGTAAGAGCCAAAAACGTTTCTGCTCTTCATTAGGAAAATAAGAAAATATAGTTCTGCTACTTGATTGCAAAATGCAAATAATACTCATTTCTGGAATAAAAACGGAATTTTTTGCATGAACTCTGTGGCTGGGATGAGAATTTTCAGAGCAATACTAATTACTAATTGTTATTACCTTAATACACGGGAAGCTTTTAAAGAATTTAGGTTTCTTTCTCCCACAAAGGAGGCATTCAATCAACCGTAACCTTTTAGCACGGGAAATCGGCCGAGCTTTCCGCTGTGAGTAATTAAAAAGTTGGAATGTTTCTGCGGCTAAGCTACTAATAACAGGTATGGCTAATTAACTTCGAAGCTTTTTCAAGTAAAATCTTTCGATACGAGTGCTTACAACATTTGAAAATTTAAGTCTTTGGAACACGCTTGGTAACGTAAAAGCAATTGAATACCTTTTTGGTCTTCTCTGAGTAATGCTGTAGCATTACTGAAAGGTATGTAAAGAACGTGGATTCGATTGCCAATTTTGGGCATAATTAAAAAAAAAAAATTTAATATTGAGTTTTGCGCACAAAATACTTATTCTCTCATAATGTTTTACTTCATTCAGACATTTAATTTTTAACAAAAAATAATTTATGACGAATAATTTCAGAAAACGACTTTTACAGTTCAAGAACAAAAAAACAAAGTGTGCAATTCATACGCGGTAGAAGTAAAAACTAAAGTAGACAAGAGTGGGGAGTCTAAGAATTTTTTTTTTATCAATGTTTAGGATGATTTTTTCCACAGGATGATATTTGTTAACAATTTAATCACGTAAAATGAAGACGTAACTTTACCCACTGACGTTATCAAACCGAAGGGCAAGGTTAAACCTTTAGAACACTAAAGTAGACAAGAGTGGGGAGACTATGAAGCACTTTTTTTAATCAAATTATTTTCTTCTTCGTGTGCCCTATCGGGTCCCCCCGACGTTGGCGATCACTCTGGAAAATGTCTCTCTACATTGTGCTGCCCGGAATAGCTCCTCCGCACTTCTAATGCCGGTCCACTCTCGTATATTTCGTAGCCAAGACATTTGTCTCCTACCAGGCCCTCAGCGACCTTCTATTTTTCCTTTCAATATTAATTGGAGCAAGTGATACTTTTACCCTCGAAGTACGTGACCCAGATATGAAATTTTCCTGACTTTTATTGATGTGAGCAGTTCTCTATCTGCTCTAGCCCGCCTGAGAATTTCTATGTTAGTAATCATGTCGGTCCATGGAACCTTGAGCATTCTCCAGTGAAGCCACATCTCAAAAGCCTCTAACCTTAACTCTAACCTATCAAATTATGCGAAGGATATTTTTTTCCACATTTTTGTTGTCGAATTCCAGTGCACATTTTCCTATACATTTGGTTATCTTATTAATATTTGTGGTTTCTTCTTGGGAGTCGCAAGATGTCGCATTCTTTAGCTTGTTCATTTTGAAATGGTTTGAAGATTGGAATGAAATCCAAAAAAAATGCATTTTACAAAAATGCATTTTTTTTGGATTTCGTAGGATTCATTCCTAGGTTCTCTGAATGTCTGGCCGCTGAGGTTCGTCAGGTGCTTTATACCACTAGACCAAAGGAGACTTACGCGAGACCGTGAATTTATTGTATTTTATTGACACCGAGTACCCATGAAATAAATAAATATTTTGTTGCTATCTTATTGTCTCGCAGATTAAATCCTGTAGATATATGTGTTTGTCTCTTTTTAGTGTTGCTCATTTCCGTTTTATCGAGTTTCAAATCACAACGGTGGGAAAGAAGTTTTCACTTCAAATATATAAATAACACATATTTATAGATACACGATATAGATACGAATACGAAAGGATACGATATAAACGTGGTCAACGAATGCCAGCTCCATTCATTCCTCGGCGGGATTGATGAAGTCCACACAACAACGCCTCAGGCCCTAAACCGGCTCGCAGACCTAGATGTCCCCCTCTGATCCCCCCCCCCACCATGACGAAAGAAGAAAAAGTTGTTCTAATAAAAAATTGATTAGTTCTTTTTCCATATTATAGGCAACTACTCTTTTTATTGGAAACAATCATTCAAAGAATTGGTTTGTAACCTGAATAGCGTCTCGGATAAATGTATCCGAATTTATTCATATGGAACTATTGACTTTATGAAAGTCTAAATGAATATTCAATTTTTTATGAGAAAAACTCTCTTTTAATAACTTTTGAAGGTTATTCCCATCAACGTAATATATCATTGAAGAAGAAGATAACACTTATAATCTAAATGAAAATATGAAAGAAAACAAGACACAGAAAAACAGAAAAAAACACAATGGTCGCAACTGGGACTCGAACCCAGACCTCTCGTCTTACCGGGACGGTAATTCTTTTAGACTTTAACAAAAAGGTTGTAAAGTATTCCGTAAAAATTAAATCAGAACACTTGTTTCCAATATAAAAAGATCAGTCGAAGATAATATTGTTAATTACGAAATTTGAAATACGATGAGATTGAAAATAATGACATTTTTATAAAAGGGTAGACGAATTGGTAGAAAGGTTTGTAAGGGAAGAAGAAATGTTCTGGGTCCGAGTGCCAGATATCTTCCATTCTGGAACGTGCCGTAACCTTACCTTACTTTATTTTTAATAATTGATAATTAATTTCACACTGCGACCTTCGAATTGCTGGTCACGAGCCTTACCCCTCGATCACACGTCGCTGAGACATTATCTCTTTATTTTTATGTGACTTGTTCTTTTTCATATTTTAGATTATTAGTGTTATCTTCTTTTTCAATTATATATTAAATTGATGGAAATGTTATAAAAAGTTACAAAAAGACATTTGTTCTACGAAAAAAAATTATACTTCATCTTAATTATTTTTTACAGAATATTCTGGCTTGTGACATCAAATAACTTTGAAAAGTGGTACCACTTCACCCCAGTTGACGACACACTTGTAAAGTGACAGCGGTAAATGTTAGCAAGGAAAATAATAAGCATTCCCATAGGTATGAACTTGGCCTTAAAGCTGAAACTCTATTATATAAATAATTAGAACGAAATATCTACTTTACATATAAAACGGCGAAATCCAACGCACCCCGAACTAAGTTCCCGCTGGTAATGAGACACATGTAAACTTAAAAGCGCCCCCTCAACTTAAAGCAGTCCCTTTCGACTCCAAAGTAATTAATTACACATCACTTTGAGCATTTGTTAGCAAATATTTATGAAGTTCCACTGTCAAGGGCTTGGCAGCAAATTGCTGACCTTTTCGCCTTTGAAAAGCGCGCGGCGGTCGGGCGGCGTTGATTCGAGTCAATTTAATCACGGAACTATTAATTTGCCTCATTTTCATTTGGAATACACTGTACCTCTTAAAATAATTGCTTATAAAAAAAACTGTTTTTGTAAATTGAATAAGTAATAATATTGTAGAATAGAAAAAAAGAAAAAAGTGTTGTTTGTTAATGTTAATAATTAATAAAGAAATAAAAACAAACAAATATCATTTTTTGGTAGAAAGCAGTAACTTTGTGGTTTGACATTACAAATTGAAATAACACAATAATTTTGTTCGTAACCACGATTTATTTAATTTTTCACTACCGACCGGTTTCGCTTTACATCAGCATCTTCAGGGTATAAAAATTAAACTAAACAGTTAAAAAATTAAACAATAACTTAAAAATTAAACAGCTTAATTATAATTTAAAAATTAATTCATTTAATTTTTAAACCCTGAATAAATAAATCGTGGTTTCAAACAAAATAATTGTGTTATTTCAAACAAATATAAGCTTTCCACCCAGAGAGACAAACATATGCGCACATGCGGAGGTATTCACCAATTAATAAATGGTGGATCGTTAGCTTCGATTATTTATTCAGAGACAGATGAAAGCTTCAATGCATCAACCAATGGCAACAAATTAGGGCAGCATTCATCACAGGCTTGGGAAAAAATAATAACGCTCGTTAACATGAACAAACGCCTCATCCGGCGGGCGGACTGGTCGAACCCGAAAACCCCCCCACAACAAGTAATGCCGGGGAAAATGTCTGTACAATGTACTTGCATTATAAAATTTGATAAAAACAATCTGATTTTTTTCAGAGAATCAACGAAGTACGGATTTTCTGAAAATTTTTCGAAGCTTTTGGTGAGTTTTTTTGACGTGATAACGTCTTATAAATCGATGAACACCGGCTGCATGCACGAAAAAGCATGACTTATTGTCACGATCCGCCTGAGCCGAGCGTGCAAGCTAGAGGGCGGAACAAGTGATAGAGAGGTAAGATTGGCCTAAGCGTTCGGCTTATGACGCTTCAATGCAATTTTTCATCAATGTTTTCTTATGACGTTATCACGTAAAATTATCGTCCGTAAACCGGCTTTACAGACAACCATTTTTTTTTAATTTTTGACGCATCGATGTTCTCTTTAAAAACAGGCAGAGACTAGAAAAGTTTGTAAGGCGAGGAAAACTCATTTTAAAACATTTATATATACATTAAAGTAAAATAATAGGAGTCTTGAAAAGTGAGCTCATAATCAAAGCGGCCAATGCAGTAAGGGTTCATTCCACCTCATTCTCTCACAGGCTAAATCCTGTAGATGTATGTGTTTGTGTCTTTTTAGTATCGTTTCCGTTTCATTGAATTTCAAATTACAACGGTGCTGAAGAAGTTTCACTTCAAAAACCGTGTGCAGTTCAAACGCGGTAGAAGTAAAATCTTCAGAAAACTAAACTTCGAGATAATGAGATAAACAATAAATTTGTTGAATTTCGAGTTTCTTAGAATATTATGGTCGAAAAGTATCAACCAATCTGGAGATGGGGGGTTCAAATTACGTTTCAGAACACGAGTTTGGTGACCAGATCTGAATAACCGTTTATTTACCCACTTTTTTCTTCATCTACTTTCACCCTCACAACAAACCTTCATTGGGGATGCCATAGTCTCACTTGCTTCAAGCGGTTGGGAGGTGCTAGTAGACTACCAAAATACTTATTTAACGTGTTCATTATACTTATTTGTGTTTCATAGTCATATCGCCGTAGTAGGAAAAAATACAAATAATACATTCTGTTTACACAAAGCGATGAATCGAAATGACTGCCATTATTTCACAACTCATGTATTGGTATTTGTCACCGACCATAATGACGGGACAATTTACTTGCTGTGGTTAAAATATATTATAATATTAGATCAGTGGTTAGAACCATTTCTAATTATTTTCAAATTCAAAAAGCGATATGTTCGAGTACAATCCTGATGGATTTACCACGTTTGTCCGTGGATATATTAAATAATATTCAGTTGGAATATTAAAATGTAATCAGTAGTGATACTAAACTGGAATATTCGAATTGTTGGCGACGGATATGTCAATATTTAAATAATTCTTGCCAATCTACATTGTAGATTTTGCAGTAACCAATCTGTTGCCTGTATGATGCATTAACCAATATATGACGAAGATTATGCATTAACCAATCTATGACGAAGATTATGCATTAACCAATTTATGACAAAGATATGCATTAACCAAACTATGACGAAGATTATGAATTAACCAATCTATGACGAAGATTATGCATTAACCAATCTATGACGAAGATTATGCATTAACCAATCTATGACGAAGATTATGCATTAACCAATCTATGACGAAGATTATGCATTAACCAATCTATGACAAAGATTATGCAATAACCAATCCGTGACAAAGATTATGCATTAACCAAGCTATGACGAAGATTATGCATTAACTTATCTATGACGAAGACTACGCAATAACCAATCAATAATGTAGATTATACAAAAATCAATCTATGTCGTAGATTATGCAAAAACCAATCTGTGACGAAGATTATGCAATGACCAATCTATGACAAAATATATGAATTACTGTACTTAATAATTGAATTAAATACTTTTTTTGAGAATGAAAGTTATCTAATCTAGTTGTTCTATGTGCTAAACCACCGATAAGATTTTAAGCGTTCAGCGTCATTGAAAGGGCTTTAAATACGTCAATATTTCGTCACGCCTTTCACTTAACAACATTTCCCAATATCGGGGATGCCATTATAGGCTCACTCTCTGTTAATTAATTTAAGACAACTTTTTTCATTGAAAAACTCTTTTATATTGAAATTCTTATGAATTGTTATTGTGAATAATATTATTACAGGAATCATTGGATGGTGATCTGCTGCATCTAAACTTTGAATGCAATTCCACACTCGGACAAAGAAACTAAAAATAGACAAACACATAGGTACATAGGATTTAACCTGCAAGACAAAGATATAGTATAATCGGTTTTCTCTTGTGCGGTGCTTCGTCGTCTCCTCACTCTTGTCTAGTTTAATTTTCTGAAGTTTTCACTTCTACCGCGTGTGAATTGTGCACTCTATTTTTTTTTCAAATAAAATTTCCGTAGAACGAAAATTAGAAGCGCTTTGACCAGATTAATTAACAACTCTGCAACTGGCCATTGTTTTTATTTATCACACGAACCGTAACTGAAATCCTCGTGGAGCACTTTCTGTAAAAAAGAACAATGGTATCCACCCACCGCCCGTTGAAATGCTGTGCAGATTCGAACCTATATCGCGACGATTTCGATTGGTTGGAATAGAAAATGGCGCAACCCATAGATTATCCAAAAGTTTTTCCATATAACAAATTCGTATGGAATGGTCCTACCGAAATTTCTTTACTATAATTTTTCAGATAATTTTTACTTTTTCTTGTCTGGGTTTTATTTTGGACAATTATTTTTGCATTTCATAAAGTCATTATTCAATTTGAATGCATCTTCCATAAAATCTCTTTTCAACAATTTTTAAGTGTAATCTTGAAAGTCATTGGAGGTTACCACTTACCCGCTCTGGTATAAGTAACAGATGGTTACTCATTCAAGGCTCTCGCAAGATTCTATTTTTTTTTGTTAAACGAAGCTACATTTATTTATTTTGAACTAATCTAGACCTCCAGTGCCCATGCATACGTTGTTAGGAAGCAGTATGCAAGTGCTTAACAGGAAAAACAAAATGCAAAAACATAGGTTAAAAAGTTACCCTGAAAGGTCACAGTAATTACATTGTAATCTTTTTTTCTACGTTTCGTCACTGTTATGCAATAAAATTACTGAAAAACAATAGCAGAAACAAAAGCTTCGTTGGAACATGATTGTTAAATTCTATTACAGCAAAATAGACGGTATTATTAACATATTTTTTAAAAACCTTTTTCCGAAAATTGAGAGAATCAAAAAATAAACAATCAAATTACATACGATGCGGAAAAGACAAAAGAAAGAAAATTAAGAAATTATAAATTATATTTTCGAATGACGAGTTGTACATAAAGAAAACAAACACATTTTTAAAGCATTGGTTCAAATGTTATGAAATTGAAATGTAATTCCTCTTATTTTGAAAGT
Organism: Glyphotaelius pellucidus; assembly: GCA_936435175.1. Classification (NCBI taxonomy): domain Eukaryota; kingdom Metazoa; phylum Arthropoda; class Insecta; order Trichoptera; family Limnephilidae; genus Glyphotaelius; species Glyphotaelius pellucidus. The sequence goes on along the minus strand of OW386542.1, from coordinate 24,889,802 downwards.
TTCGAATTACTTTATTAGAAGAGGAAGTGAATAATGGTGCATAACTCTTACAAAGTTTAATATTACATTTAACATGAGAGAATTCGTGTTTGAGATGCTGGAAGAATGTAACGTATGTATGTTTGTTTATACGTGGAAGTTAATGCAACTAAGCGTCTTTCCCGTGAGTTCAACCCTTTATCATCTTCCGTCTGAAGAACCGTCCTATTAATCATAAAGATCCAAACAAATGCTTAGAATTCCCAAGTTCCACTACATAATGCATTAAGCTCGTATACAACACTGATGAAGTTCCAGGAGCGATCAATTTAATATTGTCTGTGTTAGGAATGCTTTTGTGTACACAAACACATATTATAAACTTCTTGTAAAGAAGTTGTGAGGGCTGAGGGTCACATTTTCAGTTTTAGTAACAATAAATCGGTTAGGTATATTGAAATATTGTTTTTTAAAGCTTCATAAGGAGAACCCTACATATTCAATATTTATTGTGATTCGTTAATATTTATCAAATATCGTGTTATTTATTGAACGTGTAGGCTAGCGTAGTGACGGATCACAATATGGATCACAGAGATCTAGATTCCTGAATTCCATATCGTAAACCCACGGATCGTGGACTGACCACGAAAATATGGAATATGTAGAGTTTGCATCAATTGAGCAACTCTTTCTAAGTCTATACAAATCCAAAAAACGTCGCCCAATTATCATGTCGTCTCGAGTGCACCATGCACAGCAACGGATTTTGATGCAGCGAGGCATATGCAGCCGTGTCAAAGGTCGTTAGTGTGCGCCTGACATTATTGACAGAATAGGTCATTTTATATTAAAATAATTTAGAATCAACAATATTATCTTCAACTAGTTCTTTTTTCCATATTATGGGCAACTACTCATTTTATTGGAACAATCATTCTAAGAATTGGTTTGTAACCTGAATAGCGTCTCGGATAAATGTATCCGAATTTATTTATATGGAACTATTTTTATTTCGCTATTGCCACCTTCTGTCAAACCGTCATATTTGTCAATCTCATATTTCAAATAATTTAGAATCAACAATATTATCTTCAACTAGTTCTTTTTTAAATTGGTTAACGCGCACGTCCCGGTTAAACGAGAGGTCTGGGTTCGAGTCCCAGTTGCTACCATTGTCTTTTTCTATTTTTTGTTCTCTTTCATATTTTCATTTAGATTATAAGTGTTATCTTCTTCTTCAATGATATATTACGTTGATGGGAATAACCTTCAAAAGTTATAAAAAGAGAGTTTTTCTTATGAAAAATTGAATATTCATTTAGACTTTCATAAAGTCAATAGTTCCATATAAATAAATTCGGATACATTTATCAGGTTACAAACCAATTCTTAGAATGATTGTTCCAATAAAAAGAGTAGTTGCCCATAATATGGAAAAAAGAACTAGTTGAAGATTATATTAAAATGTTTGTTTTATTTATTTATCTGACGGAGAAAAAAAGAAAGATGTTTAAAATAGTTTTACCCAAAACACTCGAGCAACTTGTGTCGCGGCGAAAGTTGGATTACCAAAAGTTGCGTCGCCAAAGGTGCGCACCTTCACGTACCGCTCTGGATTTTAAAATAGTTGCCCAACTTTCGCAGCAAAAAAATAGCTCGTGCGCGCCTAGCCTTAAAAAAAATCCAGTGCAGTACAAGTTAAACCTTCACAATAACTTTCACACAATCTTAACCAATAGGAGCCTTGAAAAGTGAGTTCATAATCAAAACAGCCAGTGCGGCCAATGCGGAAAGATTTTATTCTTTCTCAGTCTCTCGCAGGCTGAATTCTATAGATGTATAAATTAGTTAAATAGTTATTGAAAAGGTAAATCACAATGAAAATGCTTTTTATTAAATTAACTTTGTTGAGGTGAAAACTTATTTAGTACCGTTGTGATTTGAAACTCGATGAAACAAAAATTAGCAACACTAAAAAGAGACAAACACATAAATTTATAGGATTTAGCTTGCAAGAGAATGAAGTAGAATAATCGGTCTCCCCGTTGTGCGGTGCTTCGTAGCTTCTTCACTCTAGTCTTCTTTAGTTTTCCGAAGGTTTCACTTCTACCTAGTGTGAACTGCACACTTGTATTTTTGTATGTTTTAATTTACTAGCGTACTCTAAGAATACTTGAGCATTCTTCGCCCTTCAAATCTATTTTTTATGTATTTCTATAATCTTAACAACTTTTATTGAAGACTGAATTATTCATAAAAACATTATTTTTTAATTAGTATCCAAAATTCTAACGAAAATGCAATTTCAAAAGGAAGGGATGAACGCTGAAATATTAAATCAACTCTCTCTGATTTTTTTAATTTACGGATCGAACTACTGAATTAAATTCTGCCAGAATATAATATCATCGCGAATTTTTTCTCAGAATTATAATAAAATTTTTATTTTCTTACCTTATTATTCAATAATAATCTCAATTACCAATGGCCTCCAAATAATTTTTAAGCTTCTTTATTAAAAATGGCGCAGCGAGGTTTGGTGGATTTGATACTGTAACTTTATTCATGACTTCTCACAAATTGTTTTTGGTTTTGATTCCATCAATTTTCAAAATCTCAAAACTCCAAGAGTAATAGAATCTTTACAAATGCAATGAATCTTTAAAATTTTTAAATAGTGTTAAGCAATTTTTTGATTTGTCTGGTTTTTCTGCTCATTTTGTAACAACCGTACAAGATCGTCGCCTCAGTTTTTAATTGTCCAAACGACCATTTTAGTTTTTGTTCAATCTCCTTTTTAAAATTGAAAATAAAGTATCAAAAATGATAGATAACGACTTTTCTAAGAATTACTTAAACTATTGAGACCTTTACGTTTACGGAAATAGCTTTATCTTAAACATTTATCATCCTTCTCATCCTGTAAAATTTTCTAATGGTCGTTTGGACTTTTAAGAACTAAGTCGATGAGATGTTAATTTGGAAACGAATTCGCTATTCAAATCATTAAAGTTGCATGTTGAGTAAAAGGAGGAAGGAATATGATTGAAATTAGAAACGAGCGTGATTATGTGTAAAACTCAAAATAGGTTTGTCTTAAAAACATTTCCAGAATTATAATATAATGTAAAACATGCAGTTCGCAAACACGTGTACTGTTCTAATACTGGCACTCATTTCCAAAATAGCATTTAGCAATAATGTTTTCATGTCAAACCGTATACTGTATTGTATGTACATGTCGAACTTATAAATAATTTTTGCATTAAAATTGCATAGCACGTGCACGGGTGTAATCTCTAAATCAAAACGATAAACATCAGTTTCCTATTCTTGGAAGACAGACACCCACTTCTAACATAATATGAAGTGTTTTCTCTCACAAAAACAACACTGCCCAACGAAATTCTTCAAACAGGAAGCCGATACCTAAAACATTCACAGTTTTGTACATCCTTTAATTTTAAACTGTGAACGATCAAACATCTCATGTACATAATAAGGTAGGTGAAGGTACCTACCTAACTTTTCAGGGGAAAGATTGTTACTTTTTTTTTTTTTTAATAATCCAAAAACTTTAACTAAACCGATGGTTGTTATTTTAACAAAAATGTAGTGCAAATAATATCTAGTACCTACAGCAGAGAGTGCTTATTTAAAATATATAATAAAATATATATATATATTTATAAAAATCAATACATTTTTTAAGTATGCGAGTTGTCTATGCACTGTTAAATTAAGCATAGGAAATGTTTGAAACTTTCAAAATAACTTCTTTCCACCAACGCAAAGGTTTCTGGATTATTACAACTACATGAAAATACATGTGAAAAGTTTTTTAATCATTTCTAAAACTCCTACGAAACTGTCAAAAATGTCACAATTTGAGAATGAAATTTTGCAAACAAAACTCAATTTTAGAATAAACTCTATATGAATGAATTCAATCGAAAAACTCATCTATGATACTAACCAAAATCGAATATTAATTATTTAATAAAAAAATATATTTATTTTAAATAGATACCTATGTTGGGAATCAAATTTGTTCTAATAATATACAAAAATAAACGATTGTAATATATGAAAATGCAAATTTGTAAAAAAAAATTAACAAGTGGCACGCGAGCTTTTTGAAAATCTGAGTGTACTGGGAGTGATTATATTGAAGGCGGGAGGGGCGAAGGGAACGCGAGAGAGGAGTTCACGGGAAAGGGGAGAGAGAAGGCGGGGAAGGTGAGGCGGAACCGGAATGGGACAAATGGGAAAGTAAGGGAGAAACAATTTCTTTATTAGGGCCTTGCAACACATGCCAGGAACTCGCCAGTAGATTATAAAACATTATGTGCGAAAATATTTTTTTCGGTTCACACAAAAATTGGTGATTTTACAGCTCGTTTTAACAATGATCAAATGGTTTCGAATCAGAATGTTTTATAACTAGGAACATAACATATTATTCGTTATAAAATATCTAAAACGGAAGTATGAGTAATATTATTTAGTAATAATATTAATATTTCTCGAAGCTGGCAAAGTTCCACTATTTGTAAACCGATTGGCCTGTGGAACACTTCGAGTTAATATTGGTAAAACACAATATTATGTTCCACTAAGTGATTGAAAAGTCAATGTAGTTGGTATTGGAAATGGAATTAGCTGAATTCTTAACGTCAGTTAAACCAACATGTTATTTCAAATTAACTAATTGCTCTGTAGTGTATTTCCAATGCAGCATTCTAAATAATTATTCAGGTTTGGCAGAGCGAATTATTTATGCATGAATCAAATTTAGTGTTGATTTGAAAACGCTTGAAATGTCTGCATTAGTGAATGTTTTCCAAATATTTATACTTTTGTTTCTGGATTAATCACAAAACTCTATCTAAAGCCGTGCATTTGAAGAACATAAGAAATCTTGAGCAGGTAACATATTTTATATTATTATATTTCTTAATTTTTATGCTTATTGTTAGATTTAGAAGGTTGGTTGGCATTGGCTGCTTTGATTATGAGCTCACTCTTCAAGGCTCCTACTGGTTGAGATTGTGTGTAGGTTATTGTAAAGTTGAAACACAATTAAAATAACTTTATTAAAATATTGAATCCATCTCCAGAAATGTAGAAAACGCCCGCCAACCTACTGCTAGAATGACAAGTAAAACAAATTCCTTTTGAATTATTGAAGTAAAACTTCGTTGTGATTTGAAACTCGATGAAACGACAAAGTGACACTAAAATGAGACAAACACATACATCTATAGGATTTAGCCTGCGAGATAATGAGATAAAATGACACCTTATCGCATTGGCTGCTTTGATTATGATCTCACTTTTCAAGGCTCCTATTGGTTGAGATTGTGATAGTAATTGTGAAGTTCAAATACAATTAAAATAACCTTTTGAAATTTGTTAAAATATTGAATCCATCTCCAGAAACGTAGAAAACGCCCATCAACGTACTGCTAGAACGACATATTCTACGTCTATCGTAGAACCACTCCGATGTGTAGTAGCTAAATTGTATGATTGCTCTCAACTATTCCCAAATTCATTCAATTCCAAAAGAAAGCTAGCTAGAAAGTAACTATAAGGACGGGTTGTTTCAAAAAATTTGATGAGTTCATCAAATATTTGAAGTTAATTTTCAGGTTCTGTGTAAGTTCTTTTCGAGTTCTGTTTTTTTTTATCATCATAGGCCAGCTGCTTCACAAAACTGAAATCATCACAGAACTTGAATAGAACTTACACAGAACGTGAAAATTAACGTCAAATATTTGACGAATTCGTCAAATTTTTTGAAACAACCCATCCTAAGAGTCCGAGTCAAACGAGTGTTCAAAAGTGTGATCAAAAATCAAACGAGTGTTCAAAAGTGTGATCAAAAATCGGCATCGACCAAGTAAAGGCGCTCAAAGAAAATTAATTAGATACATTTTTTAAAACGCCAACCTAAACAATTTATCAAGGAGTGTGGTTAGAGCTAAGATTGACAGACAAAACTTCACGCGGACTAAAGGCAATAATTGCAAAATCAATTGGTTTGGATTGGACTGTGAGAGGTGTGTAAAAAATATTAGATGAACGGTTTTACTTTATTTTACCCTTACTTTCTGCCTTATAAGTAAAATAAACATTTTTACCCGTGTATTTGTTTTGTTTATGTTTTATATTTGTCTGTTTTGTCTATATTTTTATCAACATATATTTTTTTTTAAGCATTTACTTTGTGGCTCGCCATAATTAACAATAAAAATTTGGTTGTCTGTAAATTCGGTTTACGGACGATAATTTTACGTGATAACGTCATATAATAACGATGAAGTGGAAGAGAGATAGATGCGTCATAAGCCGAACGCTTGTTTGCTTGTATGCTTGGCTCAGGCGGAACGTGACAATGAGTCATGCTTTTTCGTGCATGCAGCCGGCGTTCATCGATTTATGAGACGTTATCGCATCAAAAAACACATTAATTTGTTTTAGACCACTTTAATTTCATTAACACTCTACCGGTTTCGGGAGCACCCTTCTTTCGTCAGGAGAATATTGTAACAATGAAAATTGTATTACAATATTCTCTTGACGAAGGAAGAGTGCTTCCGAAACCGTTAGAGTGTTAATAAAATAAAAGTGGTCTACAACAAATGTATGCGTTTTTTTATTGTATATATTTTTTAAATTATTTATTAGATGGTTAAGATGAGCGACTTGTATTGATTAACAACGAAATGTCAAAGCCATGGCAACGGAATCATCTTTTGTAGAACTTCTCTGCTTTTTGTTCTGTTATGCCTCTTGTTACGGTCGCTTTTCTGACCCCGATGTAGCCATGAGGGCAGATGATAAATTATAAAGTTGCGTGGTAAGAATGGACAACAACTTGCCCTACTACAATACTAAATCTCATGTCGGTTAAGGCAACGATAAAACGGTAGTAAAACCGAGAATGAAAACAACGTTTGACAAACAAGATATTTTATGGTTGCATGCTTGGACCATTAATTCCAAGGTTGCATTCATACTAAATAACTGCAAACGTTTTACTGACGAGGCGGTTGATAAACCATTGGGTAAGATTCTAGACTGACAGTCGATGGGTAGTGTTCGTTTGGGTTCTACCTTGTTTTGACTTTGTACTATCGTTAGCTGATAATTTTTAAAAATTTTGAATTTCCAAAAAAGTCAATTTTGTGCGACTCTTTCAAGATGTAGTATTGATTCTTGCAAAGCTTCGAAAATTGAATTTAACAAATTAATTATTTTTGAAGTAAGACTTCTCTACGCACGCTTGACTTGGGGAGTAAGCTGGTGAATGCGTGACGAGAGCGTTACGAAAAGTTTCGGGCGAGGCGAACGGAAGTTGAGAGGGAGATATAAGTTAGTGAAGATAGAAAGAGAGAGTTACGTTTCGTATATTACTGTAGGGACAAGAGAGAGAGGATCAGCCACACATTTTCTTTCTCTCTTTCTCTCATAGCCAGTTACGTTTCGTATATCGACACAGTGCAGGCCAATTGTCTGTATCACACTGTAGGAGCAAGAGAGAGCAGTGCGCGCGCACATTTTCTTTCTATCTTCCTCACATAGAAGTTTTAATTTAGTCGTGTGGTCTAAAGCACACTCGTATTTTTTGGATTTGTAATTTTAACTCACGTACGAAATCTTAACTTAGTACGAAAAAAAATATCTTATATGCTCATTCACCTCTGATGCTGAAATACAACATGACGCTAAATATTTTTTTTTATATAACCTTCCTATTGATGGTGGTCTGAAATATGTTGAAACTAAATAATTAGTTTTAGAAAATCATGTATGCAGTTCACATGCGGTAGAAGTAAACCTTCAGAGCACTAAACTTTGAGAGAATGGGAAGAATGCAGAATATCAGGAGTAGGATAATTTTTTTTATTTTTTATTATTTTTTTTTTTATTTAAACGCTTTTTTTATTTAAAGGGCTTTTACATATAGTGCAATACATGTTTTTAAAAAAATAGAGAAAATAACATAAAATATAAGAAACAAAATATTGGTACTTACCACAAAATGTAAGAGTTGACACAAAGTAGGTAACATAGAATATATATGATAATTAAAAATAGAGGTAAGGATGGTTTATGAAGTAGGTATAAAAAGTTGGCACAGACGTCGTTTGAAGTTTGAAAAATTTAAATTATTATCAAATACATCCATTTTGCTTAAATATTTGTTACCAAGACTGCCTAAACGCTGTATTGGAGAATGCAAACTATAGTTTGAATGAGATGTGTGTATATGCAATGTTAATATTTGTCTAGTCGTTCGAGTAGGTATATGTAGATTTATCAATTGCAGGAGTTCACAACAGTCAAATTTAAAATTTAATCATTTAAATAAAAAAGGTTAATTGTAAGGTTTATTTATTATAATATTGTTACCAAGTTTCAAAATTATTTTACATTTTATTCTACGAAGTACCTCACAAAGGGGGGGCCGATAGGTTACGAAACACCACAAGAAGAGGACACGTTTACTTCATTCTAAATCTAAATCAGGCTAATCCTCAGGCTAAATCCTATAGATGTATGTGTTTGTCTCTATTTAGAGTCGCTCGTTTCCGTTTCATCGAGTTTCAAATCACAACGGTGCTGAAGACGTTTGCTTTTCAAAAATATTGAATCACGCACAAGAGGCTTAACTGCTATCAACCGTTTAGAGCCAGTGAGACTATGGCTTCCTTGATTGGGATATGTTGTGAGGCTAAGATCGTCTTAATGGTCGTCTTACACCAGGACGAAATTGAGAGTATATTCTACTCTGGAACGTTCCTGATTAGGAGTCGAGAGCTTTATCCCTCGACCCCGAATGCCGTCAAAAGATAAATTGAGTTGTAATGTTCCTTGACTACGAACCTGGAGGTCTCGGATTCATATCCCGGATTATTACATGATATTTTACAGTTAATTAATTATAAAATAATAAATCGTATATTTACACCTTCCGATACTTTCAATATGGTCCTTGTTGTAGATGCTTTATTCAGTATTCAGAATAAAAAAATGGTTGTCTGTAAAGTCGGTTAACGGACGATAATTTTACGTGATAACGTTTTAAAATAACGATGGAGTGGAAGAGAGATAGATGCGTCACAAGCCGAACGCTTAGGCCGAACGCTTGTTCCGCGCTCTCGCTTGCACGCTCGGCTCAGGCGGAACGTGACAATGAGTCATGCTTTTTCGTGAGTGCAGTCGGCGTTCATCGATGTATAAGACGTTATCACGTCAAAAACGTTGCTTTGGCCGTGTTTGGTGACCAGATCTGTAAAACCGGCTCTTCTCCAACTCTATCTTCCCCATCACTTTCAGCCTCAAAATATACACAAATTTGGGATGCCGTAGACTCACTGATTCCAAACGATTGAAAGCAATTGGGACTCCTGGGCAATACTCACATAAAAAAAAACTAAGCTTAAAAAAGCCTTCAATTGGTTCTCGCCTCGGAGCGAACTCTAAATTGAATATATTGTCACACTGCCCCGCTCCGATAAATTCCCTTTCATGAGAGTGAAAACATTCATTCACGTAATAGTATGTCATTTCTCCTGGCCGGGAAAAGGTGCAAACGAATGACGCCGGGGGCGGAAAGGCAAAGAGTCGCAATTCTTATTCCGCAACGCCCCCTTGCCGCCTTCACACCGCAGGAAACCAACTTGTTTCACTTTATTTTATTTAAGACTTGTATATGGACACCAAAAAATTTTATATTTTTACCTTAACCTTTAAGAAACTTACAAAATAGCAACTTTTCACTTCCACGTTTCCACGGCAACGATTTGCTTTCTGACGTTAGCAATAACTGACGGCCTCCGTGGTCCCGAGGTAAGACTCTGGACTCACAATCCGAAGGTCGCGGGTTCGAACCCGGCGTGCGCAAATAAATTTTATTTGATTAATTTGTGTTATTTCACAATTTATTCATTTAAAATAATATATAATATATTTGCGCCACGTTCCAGAGTGGAAGATACTATTAGTATCGCCCTGGTGTAAGACCACCATTCAGAATTGAAACGTTGCTCGAAATGGCATTAGCCGTGTTTAGTGACCAGATCTGAATAGCCAGGTACTTCCCCACCTTCCTCTTCCCTATCTCCTTCCCCTCCCCACTACCTTCAGCCACACAACATACCCCAATTGGGGATGCCGTAGTCTCACTGGCTCCAGAGGGGAGCAGTTGGGACTCTTGTGCGGTATTTCATATAAAAAAAAAAATAAAAAAAAACTCGCTTTTGTTAGCGACAGAAAACGTATAATAAATATAATATATTAATGTTTATAATTTCGTAACGCCGGAGCTTACCATCATATACAGCTTAAATTACTCGCATATAATGAAGCTTTTTATTGGTGACAGAATTTTTAAAATCAATTTTTTGGTTTATGCGTGAAAGCGTAACAAACAAACACACGCACTTTCGCATTTATTTATTTATTAAAAGAACTTTATACAATGAACAAAAAAATTGTGTTAATTCATCCGCCACGCCAGGGATGTCCCTGTGTTATGGCGGATGAAGTTTACAGATTGGGTACACTAGTATATTATAATAGTATATATATAATATAATTGGGTATATTAGTATACATAATTTGATTGTTTACTCAGTATGCTTCTTTTCCTAATATAATAGTTTATATATAATATAATTGGGTATATTAGTATACATAATTTGTTTGTTTACTCAGTATGCTTCTTTTCCTCTATATCTTTAATCTTTTCCTAATATAATAGTATATATATAATATAATTGGGTATATTAGTATACATAATTTGATTGTTTACTCAGTATGCTTCTTTTCCTCTATATCTTTAATCTTTTCCTAATATAATAGTATATATATAATATAATTGGGTATATTAGTATACATAATTTGATTGTTTACTCAGTATGCTTCTTTTCCTCTATATCTTTAATCTTTTCCTAATATAATAGTATATATATAATATAATTGGGTATATTAGTATACATAATTTGATTGTTTACTCAGTATGCTTCTTTTCCTCTATATCTTTGATGGCCTCCGTGGTCGAGGGATAAGGCTCTGGACTAGCAATCTGAAGGTTCCGGTGTGCACCAGTCAATTTTATTAGATTTATTCGTTAAAATATATATAGAGTATATTTCAGACATGTTCCAGAGTGACAAAATATTCTCATTATCGCCCTAGTGTGAGACCGATATTTAGAATTGACCAGATCTGAATAGCCAGGTACTCGGGCTATTCACCCCTTTTCCCCGTCTCCTTTCCATTCCCACTACCTTCAGACTCACAACATACCCGATTTTGGGATGCCGTAGTCTCATTGGCGCAGTATTGTGACTCTGTGTCTGGATATTCATTTTATTTAATATGTTCTTAGTCAAAGTATGATTACAATTTAAATTGACCGAATCGTATAGAGAAACTTTAGCTCAGTTGGCAGACCTGTGGCCTGGAAATCCGAAGGTCCTGGATTCGAGTCCCACAGGTGCCAATATATTTTTCTGATTTTTCTGTCTCCATATTTTCGATTGATGTTTCGCTAATATTGTCGAATATTACAATTTGGGGGTTTGCTCATAAGTTAAAAATAAATAAATAAATAGATGCATATTATAATTTGTCGAAGATTAAGGCGGACAAGTGGCCAACTAATATTTTTTCCAAATCGCATTTTTAAAAATAAAGTGTTCTTTACAATGTTATTTTCTTTTGTTCAGTGATGAAGGAATATTAAAAAAAAAACTGTTTAAAGATACCTTATGTATAAACAAACTTGGCAAAAAATCGAGTGACGTCGAGTGACGATCGACGATACGTCCATTTATATGTTCTTGTAAAAGCCCGTACTACGGAAAATCTTAAGATTTTCCAGCAAATTCTAACTCATTAAAAGTTGGTACATTGATTTTGAAAACCTCTATGCTCATTCTCACCATTTGCAGAAAAATTCTCAATACGACTAGTGTAAAAAACCTCTTCCTCAAATTTATTGCGCAGAGTTTGCTGCTTTCAATGTTCTTCTTGACAAGAAATCTTGCAAATTTCAACAAATTTTCTCGATCCGATACACGCGTTACCCTTCCCATTAGCTCCTACATTCAAGAATGCATTCATCTCGCCAAGCTTCCCTTTGTATTGTGAATTTTCAATTCCCGCAATACGGTCAAAATTGGTTTTACTTCGATACTTTTTCGTTTCCACTGGTTGTAATAAATAAGTTTATTAATGGCTTAAAAATAACGCTACAAAGAATAATTTTTTTCTCTTGATGTGCATTATTATGATAATAAAATGCGAAGCCAGTCGTTTGTAATTGTAGTAATGGGAGTGAGATATAAGGCAAGCAAAAGCATTTTCATTAGGAAGAAATAATGAATATTCTATTTAAATTAAAGATAAACTCACCATATACCATTTACGAGAATTATTCAAGGAATCGCTGGTTAGTGAGGTAAGTAACGACTGGATCCAATAACGATTGTTTCGTTGAATATTGTGGTTAGGTTTATCCTTGCCTATTCCATTATTCCGATACTAATGAATATTGACACGGGTGAAACAAGGGATGTTAAAAATAAGGAAATTCTGGTAATTTTGGTATATTCTTAGAATAGAAAATTCATTATTAGATACATGTTCCACTCACCCGAAACCCACGGGTCTACGATGGTATCACGGCTTTTTTGAAGCGTAAACTTCTTTAGCACCATTGTGGCAAGTAAAAAAAGCGACACTAAAAAAAAACACATACATCGACAGCAATTAGCCTTCGAAAAAATTAGATGGTATTATCAGTCTCCTCCTTGTGCGGTGCTTCGTAACCTTCCCACTCTTATCTACTTTCGTTTTCTGATGGTTTTGAATTGCACACTCTGATTTTTTTTGTATTTATCGATGGTTCCTTGCGTCACAATTTCTAAGTTCTAGTTGTGCAACAAGCGTTGCACAAAAACAGTTTTGGATGAAGAATGTGTTTTTGTAATAATCAATCATATTTCAAAGTCATTTCATAAGTTTAGAAAAAAATAAAGCCTATAAAAAGTTCTTTAAAGTTTCAAATCTCTTACTCACAAAAGTCTTTTCGGTTTTATTGTACAATTTTTGCGTGGCAAATTAAGTTTTTTGGAAAATAATTGTGAAACATTTAATGCTTGTTCCAGAACTTCGCAAAATAAAACAATTTTTTTGCTGAAATTTTTTTCTTGCATAAATCAAAATAGCCTGGCTGGTGTTAGATGGGAATGTAAACCTTATCGCCATCTACACAAGAAGTGTTATTGTTAGCGACCCGATTCTAAATGTTACTCAACGTAGTGCATCGCTTTAAGATGTTTAACTCTGTTGAAGTGGCTTTAAACGAAGTGACGTGCGACAAGCGACACCGCGACGCCACTTTTCGATTCTGAGCAATTGAATCTCATCAGGTTGAGAACTACAGATGCGAAATAAATTATTTTCGAATTTATGTCGCATAAATTCTAAAATAATCTTGTATGTTGTTAAAAAAACTATATTCATTAAAAGTTACAGCATGAAAGTCCTTCCTCGGGAAAGGATCAGATACCCAAATTCCATCCATGAAAGGCAACCGGCGCATTTAAAATTTTAATTTGTACCGAGCACTTTTATTAGCATGCCTCGATAAGCCGCCGAGGGATTTCAGCAATTGCTAATTATGAATAGAAAACATCAAGGAAATGTATAAATAGATTCTTACTGAATAGCGCATTCGATTTTATTGCGATCAGTTTGTCTGCTGTGATTAGTTTCAAAATAGGATTCTATTTTCATTTTCAGAAGTTCCATTTTGCTTGTCTTTAGCTGTCTTTTCATTAGAGCTTTTATAAATTAACCAACAGAATACATACATGGTGTCTGGATAAAAGAAGCACAAACGGGAAACTGGTGAAACAAAATTATGTGGAGAACTCAAAAAAAAAAATTGGAGCCGGGTCTCCTCTACGCTACCTTACGGGGTTTATCATACGGTTGATAGCTAAAACTAACGTCCTAGTAACTGATTTATTATACAATACAGTATATTTTATTTACATTTATGACTTAAAAATTCGGACTTCGGACTCGATTTACTCGAAAATGAACAATGAAATAATAAAAAAAAATTATACCAGAAAACAACTCCAAATGTGATACAGATTTAAAGGTTTCCTGCTTTTATTACGAGTTATTTGCGAGTTTTAATGATATTGCTAATATTATAATACTAGCTGGAGTACCCGGCTTTGCTCAGGGAGTTGATATGGGATTGAACTGACGTTTGAATCCACGATTGATCTGGCTTTATATACTCCTACTAATGGGTAGCTCTACCCATACAAAAAAGACTTCAAATGGTCCACAATGTTCCAGAACATTCCCCAACATTTTACAGTGTTCTGGAATGTTTTACAGTGATTTGAGTGTTCCCGGACGTTCCAGACTATTCCTGATCATTTCATAATGTTCCGGGATGTTCCGAAATATTGTGGAATGCTCTCAAATATTCTCGAATGTTCTGAACTGTTCTAAAAATTTCTAGAGGGCGAAGATTCCAGCCCTTATATCTTCAAAAGCACGCCCTTCGGGTAAAAACGGGAATCGTCTTCATGGATGAGGGATAGAGGGCTACCACACGATATAACTCCTTTGATCATACCGGGACTGGTTTTTGAGTTTTATTCGGCGCATAATTTCTTTTAAAATATATATTGATTAAAGTGTTTATATAGGAAAATTATTGTAATTTTGACACTGCTATACATTTGCGGCACTGTCGCGACCAGCGGAACAAGGCATTTACAACTAATTAGGGAACGTCATGTGGCTGAAGAATGTAGAAGGGAGAGGAAAATGAAAAGAAGACTGTTGGAAAGTAGGCCCTGACTTTAAAGATCTGGTGAGTATTCCCTATACAAAGCTAAAACTTTTTCAGCAAAGCTAAAGCCATTTTAGCAAAGTTTCGATTTGGGTAGTGATCTCTCACGGGGCAATACAGAGAAAATCTTCTTTCAGCAGTGGAAAGAAAATAAGAGAGAATAAAAAGAAAAAAAAAGAAAATTTTATTGTAAAAGCTGTGACGTATATTCACTTTGCTAAACAATCGAATATTTAAATAAAAATCGGCGAGTCCCAACACACTTGTGGTATCATCAAACATAATATCCATGAGAAGAATTATTATTCTAGGAACTCTTAAATTTAGCCGCAAGTACCACAAAGTCCCTACTTTTAACATAAGTTTGTTTGTCTTTGATCTACGACGTGTAGTTTCGTGTACCAGTGGTGTGCCGAGATTTCTATTTCGAATTTCCTAATTATCCGACGCAAAAAACCTTTCCGACTTTTCTAAGAAAGAAGATTACTTTTTCCAGTCGGAGATTAGATACTCTTTAAAATTCCGGGCGTATTTTTTTCCTCAAAAAGGTGGCATTTGAAAAAAAATCTTTAATATAAAAATACAGAACGCAAGCTTTTAAATCTAGAATTTCAGGAAAACTGGGAAATATTCAAGGCACGCTTCTGCCGCATATGTGTTTACCGTGATACTGGTTGTGACAGGTAGTATTCTGCTGCGAGACTTCGGGAATCCATCAAGACATAAAGGTGGGAAACAGGAAATTTTACAAGTGCCTGGTAAAACTCGCTCAGCTCCTTTTGAAATCTTGAAAGGCTTAATTCTAGGAAGTTTGTCATTGGAAGTAGAAGGTGAAGTTTCATTATCTATAACGAAGGTTAATCTTTTATGGAAGTAGGATTATTATTATTGTTAAAAAAGGACACATTATTATTATTATTGTTAAAAAAGGACACATAATTGTGAATTTTGTATCCGATTATAATTTGAATCCGAAAAACTAGAGAAGTTAAAAACTTTAGTAGGTGATACCAGAAAGTTTGCTTTCATATAAACTTTAAGCAAACATTACCACAGAAGTGAAAAAGCGTTTTATATTTTGAATTTCATTGCCTTCTAATTCTTTCAACATATACTTATAACCTTGAAGTATTCATTGTACATTTAATTATTAAAGAGTTGATGAAGACGCCATATTTTTGATAATATCATTCAATAAATAAAATATAAAAATATATTTATTTTTATATTAACTTAGTGAGTGAAACCTCAAATTGTAATGTCAAATCACTAAATTCAAAGTATTAGCCTATACAATATTAATCTAAAAATCTGAAACAGAAAAATCAAAAAAATATACAAGATTCAATTCCTAGATGTGACCGTAATACTTTCTATTTTTTTCTGTTTCAGATTTTTGATTGAGAGTCGCTAATATTGATTGCAGAGATTTAAAAAAAAAACATTTATGTTAGTAATAGGGTCCTACGATTTTTACCAGCGATTTGTGATGTTATTTGAAGTAAAAAATGAAAATGAAATTTTGGTCTCCAGTGACATTTTTAATGTTTTTTTTTTCAACTAAAAACCTAAAATATCAGTAGTAGATCAGCTAGGCGCGGGATGAATGGTTGGTTGGTTACTTGGCTGAATGACCAGTCCTGTGGAAGAGTTTTTATCTGATTTTGAAGAAAAAAATTTAAAAAGACATCTAAAAAGTTACCGGAGGCCAAAATTTCGTTTGCATTTTTTACTTCAAATAATGTGAGGAATCACTGGTCAAAGTAAGTAAAGTACATCCCTTAATACCTTATAAGTGATTTTAAGCATAAAAACTCACCAATTTTATCTCTTGCGCGTTGGTGAAATGGAAAATCGGTGCCTACCTGTAACAAACAAAAAACATGTTAAAAGAAATAATAGTATATTAATAAAACATCATTAAAAGCAAATTTGAAAGAAAATTTCTAGATTGACACAAATATTTTCACTTGCGCCGCATTCCCAAGTTAACTGAAATAAACTAAATTTTTGTCACAATTCTTATTTTTTTTAATATGAATGAAGTCGTAGAATAAATTATTAATATAATGTTAAAACTTGGTCTAAGCCGAGTAACATAAGCCGACATAACCATCAGTTGAATTGAAGTAGAAGTGACAGACTTTCCATTCAGAAGGATTTATATGAAGGTAGTTTTGTACGGTCGAGCACACTGATATAATATTTTCAATAATTCCGTTCGAGAAGTAATTCCAATATTGGCAGTCCCGTTCAGTCACAAAGGGCATCTTTTCATCGGGACATACAATACATATCTCTGTAGTATTGACCTGTGCATACAGAAAGCGTAAAATCACATCAGCTGCAGATATCTTTTTCCAACAAACATAAGATGGCGCGTGCACAAATCTGTCTCGGCACGTAATTCTTATTTCATTCATATTTAGAATATTCTGTTATTCTGACTTGACATGACCTGACTCAAGTATTTGATTCACTTGATTGTATTTCCCGATTTTTTTGCACTATTAGCTTCAACATCATATTTACATACTCCTTTCTTCGTTCAATCTCTCTACATGCCCAAATCATCGAAGCGTCTCTTTCTTAATCTCATTTACATTCATATTTAGAATATTTTGTTATTCTGACCTTGACATGACCTGACTCAAGCATTTGATTCGCTTGTTTGTATTTCCCGATTTCTTCCACTATTAACTTCAACATCATATTTATACACTCCTTTCTTCGTTCAATCTCTCTACATGCCCAAATCATCGAACCGTCTCTATCTTAATCTCATTCACATCCATATTTAGAATATTCAGTTATTCTGACCTTGACATGACCTGACTCAAGTATTTGATTCACTTGTTTGTATTTCCCGACTTCTTCCACTATTAACTTCAACATCATATATATACACTCCTTTCTTCGTTCAATCTCTCAACACGCCCAAATCATCGAAGCGTCTCTTTCTTCTCATTCACATTCATATTTAGAATATTCAGTTATTCTGACCTTGACATGACCTGACTCAAGTATTTGATTCACTTGTTTGTATTTCCCGACTTCTTCAACTATTAACTTCAACATCATTTTTTACACACATTTATACA
Source organism: Glyphotaelius pellucidus (assembly GCA_936435175.1). NCBI lineage: Eukaryota > Metazoa > Arthropoda > Insecta > Trichoptera > Limnephilidae > Glyphotaelius > Glyphotaelius pellucidus. The sequence continues at coordinate 24,871,817 of OW386542.1, read as the reverse complement.
CTCCTTTCTTCGTTCAATCTCTCTACATGCCCAAATCATCGAAGCGTCTCTTTCTTAATCTTTACCATTACGCTTACATCAGATCATCAGATTATCATTTTTAACACGGTCATGTACAACACACATTTGTATAGCACTCGGACTACTATTATCCTTCCTCTGCTAAATAATATTTCCTTACTGATAAATACTGAGAAGCAAATAATTGGGTAGGGAGGCAAGGAGCTGGAAAAGTGCCAATAAATGTGTAGTGAGCCTTAGCCGCCGTTGACAGGCACACAACTTTACACTTTGGAAATAAATGTTTTCCAATCCGGCTTTAAATTATTTGTACCTTATAAACTTTTCAACGAAACTCTTATTTCAATTTTTTAAGGTCTTTGGTTTACTTTGTCACTGTTAAAGATGACATTTCAATATCCCAGGCATCCGGAGTGTCTACAGCCCCTTTGGAGGAGCCTTTTCCTTCATTTAAATTGGAGTGAGAGCCACTATCCTGAGAAGACTGAATGACGTTCTTCGTCTTCCTTGTAATTATCACCTAAATTTGTGGCCATCATCATTTGTGGCATAAAAACAGATCGGTTGGTAGAAATTATGCTACAATATGCACGCCTTTAATATTAAGTATTACTGCGTACAATGTGTAGGCATTAGTTAAAAAATAAATCATCGCATATTTACATTTTTTAAGTATTTATATAAATACAGTGGAATCCGTTTATAATGACATCGAAGGGAAATGACAAACCCGTCATACTAAGCGGGCTTCAAACAAAGCATTTTGTAGAAAATAAACAATCTCCTGTTTTTGTTAGATATAAATGTATGTATTTATTTTAATGAGAGAAACACAGCATATTAAGACTCGTGACGTGAAAAAATAGTATATCAAGACTCATATTAACGTCGTCAGGCGTCACGTGACCCTCCCGAACACTACCGAAGATGTTAGGAATCATGTCGGTCACTTTAACCGACATACTTTTCCATGAAATTAGGACATAATTTATAAAAAAATGGATCATTGTAAGCGACATGTCACTGTAAGCGAAGTCATTATATCCGACTTTATTGTAAAGAGTTTTATATGAAAAACCAAACTAAACTATGTAATTACGTCATATTAAGCGGTTGGTCAATATACACGGAGTCATAATAAACGGATTCTACTGTATATATAAAAATAACGTTTTGTAATAAAACTTTCCCCTGGTTATAGCGAATGATAAAAGGGTGACAATATTTATGTTTTTTTTGTGATTCCGTGGGGTGAGGATGTGGAGAAGGAACGTAGAAGTAGGATACAGAGACGAAGGACGGGAACGTATGATAAGGTAGTTTGAATGATCTAGTATGAGTCACGTTGTTTAATGAGTTTTAGTTTTATGTCCCGTAAAGTCGAGTTAAAAATGTCAAAGCGGTAATAATTTAAGTTTTGTAGATCTGTAGATAAAGGAGTACTGTTAAGAGTTGATCTTGCAAAAAGGGAGATGAAAACTAAGTCACTGTCTGCTGCTGCGGCCAATGAGGTAAGATTTCATTCTCTCGCAGTCTAAATCCTGTAGATGTTATGTGTTTATCTCTTTTTAGTTTCGTTTCCGTTTCATCAAGTTTGAAATCACAACGGTGCTAAAGAAGTTTCACTCAAAAATCTTTCTCTCAATTTCCGTTCGCCTCGCCCAATTACACTTTTCGTAACGCTCTCGCCACGCATTCACCAGCTTACTCCCCAAGTCAAGCGTACGTAAATAAGTTTTACTTCAAAAATCAACCCATAAAAACAAATTATCACTTTACTACTGCTAGAAAAGGTACATCGCAATTTTTTTTATAAATGAAGGAACATTTCCATTTGCAAATAAGAATATTTAATTGTTTTAAATTGTTTCCCACATTCGACGACGTTTACGTTAAAATGTTTGTTCTGACTTCAGTTAATCTCCTTGAAGTCGTTCAAGCATCGTCGAACTGAAACACGGCTGTGGAGAGATTTCCCTAACGAACTCTTGAACTTTCTTTAAGATCTTCCCATAATGTGTGCACTAGTTAAGACTGGTGTGGTTCGATGGATATCCTGGAATTGTTCAAGTGAAATTAAAGCTCTTCAGATAAAAACATTTCGAAAACCCTCCCGAAATTAAATCTTCCAAGAACACCATTGATTCATTAATCTTCTCAGTAAGCTAGATTTTAAGTATGTGCGAATTTAAATTTTATTTTATTTTATTCGGAAAACCAACAGTTTTACAATTGTTTATAATGTGTGACAAAATAAGTGTTAATTTTTCACCAATTATAGGTTTTCAGTGACGTTTAATAAATTATTTAGTGAATATAATGGAGAAACAGTTCAAAAAGCTATGCGGATGGGATGGTGGGAGGGAGGGGAAAGGGATGGATCTATTATGTGTAAAAAGTAGTGTATGTGTAAATGTTATTTATTCATTTTAGGTTTGAAAATGTAAGGTACTGTGTTAAATATGTCAAATTCACTCTATAAATTATTAAAGGTATGTGAAGCGCGGTGAATGAATGTATTTTGTTTAGAGTTAGTGTTGCATTGAGGAATGTTTAATGTGTGGTTTTGTCTGGTTTGTCTAATGGGCACTCTTAATTGAATCCTTTCTAGCAATTCCGGGCAATCTATCTTAGAGGTACCTATTTTTTGTAAAAATTGTACGTCTGCCAAATTTCTTCGACTTTCCAATGATGAAATCTTGAAGAACGCAGCTGACTCTTCGTGACTTAGATGAGGACGATAGTTTCGAAAATCAAGGTATCGTAGATATCGGTTTTGCACTTTTTCAATTCTTTTTAAGTGAGAAATATACTTGGGATTCCAGATTTGAGAGGCGTACTCCAAAGAACTACGTACATTCGCAAAGTAAAGAGTTTTCATGGTATTTTTTTTTAAATCTTTGCAGGTTCTATGTACAAAGCTTAGTATCTTGGAAGCCTTTGACACCATAGATTCGGTGTGGCGGTCAAAAGGTAATTTTGAATCTTACACTAAATCATGGCGTTGTTTGCGTTTTGTTTATTTATTTATTTATTTACGACTTGATGACTTTTAAATATAATATTGGAAGGTTGTACAAGAGCATCATAACAAGTACATAAATAGTAAACTGAGCACAAAAAACATAAGCAGGCACAGCACAAGCAGGTATAAGTATTCAATAAGTAAATTGCAGAAAGGAGTTCAACAAGCAAATTTGTATTTGGGCTCAGGCTTACAGTATACGATTCAGCAATTATTGTCGCAATACTACTCAAAACATGACTCCAGTGCAGCTCCAGTATTAGAAACATACTGGTAGCGGTATAGTGTTTTATCACTGTGATCGTTAGGCGTGGGCTACAAGTTGAATATTTATCACGATCCATATTAATGGGTTGTGATCCATCAATAGGGATTAGAGTGCCACCCTACACGTTCAATACTTCATAAAAATATGCCAACAAAGTAATATAATATTATGAACATTTTTGAATCATTAAAAAACAATTTAAGGCCAACTTTTTATGTTGGATATTTATTGTGATCTGTCGAAATTTATCAAATATCGTTAAATTATTGAATGTGTAAAGTAGCTTATTGACGGGTCACAATATGGATCACAGATATCATTCCTGATTCCTGATGCGTAGGCTACACGTTAAGTATTTATTGTAATTCGTCAATATTTATCACGATTTGACGTTAAAGATTTCAGAAATATAGATATCTGTGATTCATATTATGATCCGTCAATACGCTAGCCTACACGCTCAATAAATATCACGAGATTTGATAAATATTGACGGATCACAATAAATATCAATAAATGTACACCTTTGCGTGTTTTTTAATGATTCAAAAATATTCATAATATTATATTACTTTGTTAACATAATCGCCCGAGGAGGATGACCAAGTGAATCAAATACTTGAGTCGGACCATGTCAAGAAACAGAATAATAGAAGAGCGTGTATGAGACGATGTATGAGTGTGTGTGTATCGAGTAGTTTGGTGGTCTGTTCTCTCTGATGGTTAGTTAGTTAGTTATTTAATTTAGGTTTTTACGTGTGGGTACGGCTATAGAAAACAATTGTTATTTCTCTCTTCCTTGTCTATTAACTTTCTTGCATCAACTCCTAATAACAATTGCCTCAACCACAAATCAATCTCCAACCCACCTGTTTCCTGTTTAAACTCCTTGTTCCTTCCAACAACTTATAATCAAAAACTTACTAGCATTTGATTAAAATCTAGTAAGTTTTACAATCACATGATTAATTCAATCTCCCTAACCAGTAGATTACAAAATCAAATTGCTTTTTTACATAGCAACCAAAGTTAATCAGCGGATTAAAACAAAATAGTAATTAAGCACATCACTCCTTACGTAAGGGGCTTCAAAACTACCTGCTAAATCCCTGGTACCACTGCGTGTTTACTGTGTGTGTCTATCTCAAGTAAATTGGAAAGCTTTGGCGAACAAAGCATCCAGTGCTCCGTCTAATCCCTAAAGGTCGTCTTATTTTACGGAGATTAAGAAAAATCCAATTTGATCTTATAAACCCGTTGATTGCTTTGTTTGTAACACAGACCCAAGTGTAGGATAGCTAGGCACGGCCAGAAGTTTTTTTGTAATTCTAATTCATAAAAAAGTTTTTTTTCATTACACTAGGTCCACGTAGCAGGCTTTGAGGAAAATAATAACGGCCGGCGTAGTACAGCGGTAAGGCTCTTGACTCGCATTCCGAGGGTCGCGGGATCGAATCCCGGCGTGGCAAATAAATTTTATTTGATTAATTTGTGTTATTTCACAATTAATTCATATAGTATATTAGTGGCACGTTCCAGTGGAAGATACTGCCCTGGTGTAAGACCACCATTCAGAATTAAAACGTTGCTTGAAATGGCTTTAGCCGTATTTGGTGACCAGATCTGTACAGCCAGGTACTTCCCACCTTCCTCTTCCCCAACTCCTTCTTCTCCTCACTACCCTCAGCCTCACAACATACCCCAATTGGGGATGCCATAGTCTCACTGGCTCCAGACGGGAGCAGCTGGGACTCTTGTCAGGTATTAAAAAAACCTACTTCTAGACATCCGATTGAGCTTAAACTCGGCAGATAGACTCGTAGTCGATGACAATGCATTCTAATAAATTTTGATGACACTCACGCACATTCTAGTATTCATATAAAAAAAAGAAATAAAAAAATACCCCTCCAGCCTACTTCATCTTAAGGATGCTGTGTAAAGGGTCTTTTTAGGAAAGGAAGAAAAGGAAGTTCTGGGAAGGAAAACGGTACGAGTGAGGGTCAATTAAACTTATTAATCAAATGTCAAAAGGTCTCCCTCAACCAGTCTCTCCCAATCCGGCCTGCCACGCTGTTGGTGTGCAGATGCATCCATGAACCCGGGCATCCCTGCTAAGTCACCAAACATGGCGAGCTATTCGAGTTGACCTACGGCAAAGGTAATCCAATAAATGGATCCCAATGCAGCAGTAACCATACGTGCCACCCAAGTTGAGTTTGTTAAACCCAAATTTATTAAAAAATGAATCAAAGTAAACCAACTGGAACTTTAACCCTTTTGCTTTTGTTAACAGAAAGTTGTGTGTGAACAGTGTGACTCCCAAATATTTTATATTATGGCTAGCGAATCAAAAGCAAAAGTATTACGCTAACCATAACTCGAAATACAGTGAAATAGTTAGCACCCAACATGCTTCCACAGTAATCCTTTGGATCTTTCAAGCCTGATTTCTTTGTTTGGTATATAGATTCCAGAGTAACTCTAACTCAGTCAGAAAAGTAACATCAAGTCTAGCAAAAAGTACTCAAACCAACTTTAAAACAATTTTTGTATTCGGTTTAACTTAAAATTTTAAATGGAGTGTGGCCGGGGTTGTGCCGTGATCCAAATTAATATTTACGTAAGAGTTAATTGTTTCGCCCGGCTCGAACGAAGTTAAGTTAAAAAGTATATGTATCCATTGAGGTTAAGTAAAATTAAACACGTATTTACAGTACTAATTGATTGATTACATAAAAAAATTAAACAAGTTGTTAAATCGAAAGCAAGCTAATTAGTTAAAATCAGCATGTTATTTTTACATAGTGCGATCCAACTGGACCTTACAAACTTATTAATTACGTCCACGTTTGAAACGTAGACCCTGTCTCAACTCTGTCTAGAGAAAATAAAGCAAAAATTGACAAACTAACTGTAACTCAAAATGTGGCTGATTAGTTAAATTCAACACGTATTTGCAGTAATACTCAACAATTGAACAACTTCACTTCGAGTTAATTGCGACTCATTCAGAATGAAGCTTGCCCCCTGAAGTAGGTACCTAGCATGCGAGAGATATTAGCATTTGGTCATTAAATTCTTTCAAGCTTTTCGTAGTATGTTGAATGCGGTTAAATGCCTTTACTTGACGTTGAACAGCGCCCTTGGGGTGATTTTTCTCAAAAAGACGTTCTACAAATTATCCAAGTATTATTATTTATTTATTATTTATTATTTTAACTTTATGAGTAAAACCTCAAACTGTAATATTTAATTAAATGAAGACATTATGAGCGAAACTCAATCGAAAATCTGGAAACAGAAAAATCAGAAAAAGATATTGGCACCTCTGGGACTCGAACCCGGAAAGTATGGAGGTCCTGGGTTCGAGTCCCAGAGGTGTATAGGAGGTCCCAGGACCTCCATACTTTCCGGGTTCGAGTCCCAGAGGTGCCAATATCTTTTTCTGATTTTTCTGTTTCCAGATTTTCGATTGAGTTTCGCTCATAATGTCTTCATTTAATTAAATATTATTTATTTATTTATAAACGCCTTTTTTGGAGCTTTTACATATATAGCATAGTTAGAAAAATACATATTTATTGTGCATAACTGAACTGCCTCAATAACAATATTTTATATTTGTTTAATGATACATTGAAGATGTTCACTGACTTGGTATAATTGTTTCCCTCCATTTGTATTTAGGTCAAAGAGGAATACATAAGGGAGTTAGTCCCAGAATTTCTGCACTGAAATAAATCCCGACTTCTAGTATTACAAAATGGAATTCGGAAGCTTAACAATTCAAGCAATACCGGACTATCAACTAAATCACTTAGAATTTATATAGAAATACCAAGTTAGTGAAAATTCTTCTGTCTGACAGTTTGAGCATATTCATATCGATTAAAATAGTGTTGTAGTTCGACATAATTGCTGGAATACCCAATTTAAAATTTAGAAAACGTAAGAATTTGTTTGGTATTCTTTCAACAGCTTGTACACGTATACTATAATGTGGATTCCAGACGAGAGAATTGTACTCAAGTTGACTTCTAACATACGCAAAATATAACAGTTTAATACACTTATCTTGTTAAAATTTCTAGTTAATTATTACTATTATTGAAACTGTGCTTTCTAATGGCACTCTAGTAACACTCGAATACAAGCCGTGGCGTGCAGACATTTTAGGATTTTTACATGATACCATTTCCAGTTTTACATTGAGTAATAATTATTACGATTCGTAAGAATTAATGTTTTTATTGCATTTACATTCGCGTATTTTAAACCACATTACCTATAACACTTTAATACAACGATGAAATTTTAACGACGTGAAATGCTTAGAAAAAATGGATTTATTTCGTTAAATTGAATGTGCAACGTACTGGTCAATTTCTACTTGTAGTACTTTATGAACGTATTGTATGCACGTGACTGTACGAGAGCTTTTTTTTATGACAAAGACAAAGATTTACACGATGGCGCTAGTAATAAATATAATAAGAGCAAATATTTTTTTTATATAAATTATATTTTTAAAAGTTGTGTTCCACAAAACAAAAGTTGACGTCCAGGAGCCCTAGCACGGTAAAATCGATAACTTTACACTATTGGATCGGTAAGCAAAATTTCTGATGATTTAATATCGATGTCTCTAGCACGCTTTCATTGCTGACAGCCGAACCGATATTGTCGAACAGAAATCGATAAACCCCCGCAAAACTGACAGATTTGTCTACGAATTCACATTCCAAAACATTAATTTTAAAGGAACGTTTATTCATAATTAACGTTTATTAACAATTAATTAAAGGTTAATTCACATTCCGAAACACCAATCAAATAAAATATAAAAATATTGTCAACATTAAAATAGTAGAAATATTAAAAATATTGTCAATGTTGAATTGACATACTAATCTAAATATGCATTGGCAGTCCACATTTACTTTTGGCGGGGACTAAAGAAGTTAATTGGTCAATCAGGTCTTTAGTCATATTTCAACCACTTTGATTTCTCAAAGATCGAACTTAATAAATCAGTCGCGAATTAATTGATTTATCTAGGTCTACGGATCGCGTATATGACTTATTTTATTCTAATAGCTTTGTTAGTTGAACCCCGTTCATTATTAAGCCAGTAATTTTGAACGACGTTATCTGGTACTGTGGAGTCCAGGCTAAAATTTATCAATTGTCGATCGGAATATCTCTTATCGATTGTTGACCGTGGTCGCAAATATTGATAACTGATCTTAATTGACGGATTCGGTCAATATCGTATGATATAGTGTATAGGATTTTATCGATCGACAATGATAGACTTCCAAGCAGTTATTGTCTGTGGCTTATTTCATCAAAATGCATTTTATTTGACATCTTGACACTTGTTACGTCGACAAACATTCAAAGTAATAATATTTACTCCAAATTCACTTAAGCCGAAAAGTGCCTAAATGAATGTGTGCGTAATAAAACGTTCACCTTGGGCGCCGAATGCCCCCCAGGCAAGAGCAACTGCACAATAAAACTTTCCTATCAAGATTTCACGTTCAAAGCAAACTGTTACGCTTCTTTTGTGGACGCCGTCCCGTATTTCCACAAGCCGTATAATATTTTCTTTAGAGCACATAGATAATTTTCTGGACATAATGCCACCCATTGTGGCGCGGCGCGTATCTCCGGCGGAGTAGTACAATATACGAAAAGCAGGAGATTTCAATGGTTATCTGAAAGGGGTGCAAAACTTTAATATATATATATATATATTTAAGTAAATAGTTCACAACCTTCAAGTTGTAATGCTGATGGTATCATGGAGGGGAAGGAGATGGAGAAGAAAGGGAGGCTGGGAAGTATCTAGTTATTCAGATCTGATCTCCAAACGGCTATAGCCATTCCAAGCAACTTTTCAGTTCTGAATGATGGTCTTTCAACATGGCGATCTACCAATATTTTCTACTCCGGAACTTCCGAAAGTATAAAATACTTTATTAGTTACATTAATCAAGACTCCGAAGTAGACACTCAAAAAGATAAAGAAGATGGTTTGGATGGATAAAAAGTGAGATATTTAAAATCTAGTAAGAGGGGGAGCGCACAAATATTAGAAAAAAAATTGGTTGTTTGTAAAGTCGGTTTACGGACGATAATTTTATGTGATAACGTCATATAATAACGATGGAGTGGAAGAGAGATAGATGCGTCACAAGTCGAACGCTTGTTCCGCGCTCTCGATTGCACGCTCGGCTCAGGCGGAACGTGACAATGAGTCATGCTTTTTAGTGAGTGCAGCCGGCGTTCATCGATTTATAAGACGTTATTACGTCAAAAACGATGATAATTAAGCGAAAATTTTAAAACATGACTCGTTTAAAACAGTGCAACAATCTCTCGACAAATAATGTTTAAGTTGCATCTAAAGATACACTGTGATTTTTTCATATGGGTAACATGTTAAATAACAGAAGTAAATGTTTTTTTAATAATTTTCGGAGCGTACTAAGCGATTTGTCTTTATTTAATCAAATCTTCATATTCAAATTTAATATAATTACCGTTTCTGCTCTTCGACTGCATAGATATTGTCTTCGAAAATAATTTATGTTTTTTAAGAGTTGAAGAGAAACATCTTATAATTATAAAGAAATTCGAAATGGGGGGCTTAAATTAAAATAACACAATATATTCGAACCCGCAATCTCCTTATTCTCAGTCGAGGACCTTATCTCACGACCACGAAGGCATCGATCATGGCATCCTCTAATTCGGCAAGCGAATTTCCATTGAGGTGGCAGTTGTTTGGAGTTAAGTTCGGAGCTTATCTTGACTTCCACGATTTGGAGAATGATTTGACGCTAAAAACAATAGGATGGGAAAGATGGAGGTAGAGAAGTACCAAGTTACTCAGGTCAGGTAAAAGAAAAATTAAATGTAACACGTAAAAATTATTGGTTCATTTGAAATTTTGCATTCTTCTCAGGAAAACGTGTTGATTACCCCTGACGAAAAGTATTGTTGGGTTGATCCAAGAAAATTTCTGTTGGAGGAAAAATTACACCCCAACAATAATGTGGTTCTTTTCTTCTTATCCGGCCGATCGAGAGAAGGGCGGCACGTGAGAAGGTAAATCACTACATTTGGGTCAATAAATCAATTCAATTACTATTACCGACTTGGCATAATGGACGTCGTACAGCAAATAATCTTTTTCAAATTCAATAATACGACTTTCTTACAACAGTGCTCAATTATTGATTTAAATGAATTTGTTGAAGTGAAACTTCTTTAGCCCCGTTAGTGATTTGAAAGTCGGATGAAACGGAAGTGCGTCACTAAAATATATTATTTGACGGGTTGTCAATTTTAATATGATGCGGTAAGCGCAGCGGCTAAGGCGCCTGACAAATCGCGGCCAGAGAGACAAAAAAACCAGCGAACGGAGGTTCGAATCCTACAAAATCCGAAAAAAAAACATATTTATTTTTGTGAAATCAATATCAAATCTTCTGAATTGTACACTCTGATTCTTTAAATCACTTTCATTAAAAGATAAGCTAAACAATTAATTAGGCAAGTTATTTATTTATAAAATATTCTTCATATAAGAATAAAAACTTACCTGAGTATTGACCAACTATTTTTGTCTTTTAATGTGCACAGTATCACGATTCTTAGTTTATTGCGGATACAATTACTCTAGGGAGGCCGCTTAAAAAAAACAGGGTATTCAATTCACACGCGATAGAATTGAACCCTTCAGAAAACTAAAGAAGACAAGAATGGGGAGAATACGAAGCACTTTTTTTTATCAATGTAAAAGATGATTTTTTCCATATTTTTGTCAGCCAATATTATTTTGTATTAACGGGCACGTGTACAATTTAAAAATAATGAAGACCGATCAGTTGGAAGGATATTGTTATATTTAAAAACTTTTCAAATGCAAAATCATTATTCATAAAAAAATATTTTTGTAACTTCCGAAGAATTTTTCGAAAGTTATTTTCTTTGTGCTAGCGCAGACTCGTAAAAAATCTGGTGATTTTATACTTTTAGTTAGTTAGAAATAACACTTTCCTAAAAATGTAAAAACGCAGATACTAAAAAAGCACAATACTTGATTTTTATTTTTAACTTTATGAGTAAAACCTCAAATTGAAATACTTAATTAAATGAAGACAATATTAGCGAGACTCAAACGAAAATCTGGGGACAGAAAAATCAGAAAAAAAATTCTCACCTCTGGGTAGAGCTCTGTTGTCATGTAAGCCGAAGGTCCTGGGTTCGTGTCCCAGAGGTGCCAATATCTTTTTCTGATTTTTCTGTCTCCAGATTTTCGATTGAGTTTCATTAATATTGTCTTCATTTAATTAAATACACAATATTTGACTTTACACGGCAAGATTAAGTACCAGAAATGTAAACAAAAGAAATGCCGATTTAAATATACAAAAAAAAAATCTGGTAATTTTTTTTCACATTATTGCAGGTTTTCAAATTCAGAGTTTGCAATTCACGCACGACAGAAATGAGACCTTCAGAAAACTAAAGTAGACAAGAGTAAAGTTGACGGGGAGTCTACAAATCATTGCACAAAGAGGAGAACTTCAAAAATATTATAATTGAGGAAGGTCGGCACTTCATTAAAATCAGATCCAATTTTGAAAATAAGACGCAAATTTAATGCAAAACCAAGTTCTACAATTCATTGAATCATAATTACAGACAGACCACCGAAATAATTTTTTGAATGATTATTATTGACAAAGTTTTCTTCTATTCTGAAAGGTAAATAATGTGTAATAATATTGTTAAATAATATATCTTTTCCGCCTGTCGAAACACTGTAGATATTTTCGACACGGATCTCATAAAACGGAAGCGCCCATTCACCGAGAATTATTTTCCTCTGTATATTTAGGCCGTGTTTGAGTTTGTTACACAGAATCGAATATCAAATATTCAGGGAGAAGGAAAAAGGAGAGACAGATCTCGGAATTTGACCGTGTTTTTCAAATCACTCGGGCTTGAAGTGATGAATGTCCCCTAAGCTATTTGACAGGAGGAACTGAGCTTCTTTTGAAACCCGGATAAAATACAGTTGTGATTCCGGGTTTTATTAGTTTTTTTTAGAAACCCAACATTTTCCAACGTATCCACTCAAAACCAATCACATTTTGTGTAGAGAGGTTTTTTCCAATTACAAGAGCTATTTTGTATTGGATTTGTAGACGTTTTGGGACTTGTTAACTCCACAATTTAATCACGTAAAATGAAGACGTAACTTTACACACTGACGTTATCAAACCGAAGGGCAAGGTTAAACCTTTAGAACACTAAAGTAGACAAGAGTGGGGAGACTATGAAGCACTTTTTTTTATCAAATTATTTTCTTCTTCGTGTGCCCTATCGGGTCCCCCCGACGTTGGCGATCACTCTGGAAAATGTCTCTCTACATTGTGCTGCCCGGAATAGCTCCTCCGCACTTCTAATGCCGGTCCACTCTCGTATATTTCGTAGCCAAGACATTTGTCTCCTACCAGGCCCTCAGCGACCTTCTATTTTTCCTTTCAATATTAATTGGAGCAAGTGATACTTTTACCCTCGAAGTACGTGACCCAGATATGAAATTTTCCTGACTTTTATTGATGTGAGCAGTTCTCTATCTGCTCTAGCCCGCCTGAGAATTTCTATGTTAGTAATCATGTCGGTCCATGGAACCTTGAGCATTCTCCAGTGAAGCCACATCTCAAAAGCCTCTAACCTTAACTCTAACCTATCAAATTATGCGAAGGATATTTTTTTCCACATTTTTGTTGTCGAATTCCAGTGCACATTTTCCTATACATTTGGTTATCTTATTAATATTTGTGGTTTCTTCTTCGGAGCCACTAGATGCAGTTTTCTTTTGCCTGTTCATTTTGAAGTGGTTTGAAGATTGGATATTGATTTTACGAAAATAAAAATATCTATTTTGTTTTGGATTTTGTAGGATTCGACCCCTGGTCGGGCTGAATGTCTGCAAAGATTCGTCATGCCCTTTATATCACTGCACTAAAGGAGACCTTCGTGGGACTGAGGATTTATCGCGTAACTGAATACCCCCGTGAATAAAATAAATATTTTATTGCTATCTCATTATCTCACAGGCTAAATCCTATAGATGTTTGTGTTTGTCCCTTTTAGTGTCACTCGTTTCCGTTTCATCGAATTTCAAATCGCGCTAAAGAAGTTTTCACTTGAAAAATAAAAGACAGTTATTTTGGAAAGCTCATTTCAACTACTTGGTTTTGCAAAGATTTCGAAAATCGGTTAACTTTGTAGTTTAATCACTTCTTACAGATGCTATCAAATGGTTGGTAACAAAACAACCAGGCATCGCCGGTCTTCCGTTCCAGAAAGATAAATGGATTTTCTTCTTAGATATTAAGGTTAGATGTTGGAAAAGTATGGCTATAAATCTCTCAAAATTCATTTATATTAACTTCATAAATTGACAGGTTTATTAAAATAACACCAACTACTAGATTTACGTCAGTAGATTCCAACCGTATTTCTATCAATATGGATAAGAAGTAATGAAAATGTATAAAAAATGAAAAGATGAGACTGAGAAAGGACGCCATTTTGTTCGTTTCACATAATATTGTATTTTAATATACAATTAATTTATAGGCACATCTCTTCATTTTCTTTCACACGCTTTCTTCCGTAAAATTAAGACTTATTTTTGTTAAGAAGGCCTTCTCAATTCAACCAAAATTAAGGTCGTAAAATAATTTACAAGCGCAGACCCGTTAAAAATCACGGAATGGTCTGAATTCTTGACAATCAGCGATAAAACGTCACATAAAACAATTTTCTGTTCAAAATATTATATTATAGGCGGGTACCGTTTCGGGTCTCTCAATTCTTTAAACCATTAGTTTCAATTACTAGAGTTACACACAACCTAAATTAGTATTTTTGAGATGATCACGTACTTATGTAATATAAGTTACCATAATTATGCAAGTTTAACTTCCTCTTAAATGCCAGGATTTTTACGGATGAAACTCGAAAATTTCGCGATGTTTTGACTTTGACGTAATATTTTGCAGGTTTATTTTATGCTATCTTATGTAAAATTTACCCAAACACATTCCTTGAATACTAAATTATGCATAAAACAACATTACTTGCGTTTATTCAATGAATTTATACGTTTTACGATCATTTCATCGACCACGGCGCGGACGCCAATCTGACAGTTGAGAGGCGGGAAAAAATCTAGGTTCGTGACATAAACAATATCGCTGCGCTAGGTGGGTTCACGGTATCTTATACCTTATAAACAAGAATGACCCAAGCGATTTTGACCTTTTTCTTCATACGTTTTCTTTATACATAAGGGTTAAAATCGCATTACAAAATTATTTTTTTGTGATTATTTTGGCCTGTGAGCCGGCGCACCAGTGGCAACCCACCGGTTGTAAGTAGATACTTTATAAATTATATTAATGTCACGTGGATATGTGTCAAAAAACTACGACGTATATTATTCAAATCACTAAAAGTTGGGGACCTACTCGTACTTCATAAAAAATAATCAAATTAAGATAGACTAGTTGTAAGCGTCAACAAAATGAATAGAAAAATAATAAAAGATCTAAGTTTTCGAAATCAGATATTTCCATAGAAAAATCAGCTCGTAATACAATAGCTATTCGTGGCGTTAATCTAATATAATTCGCTATTCTGGTTTAACACATTCTGTAACAAGTGTGATGTGTCACGGTCCCCGCAGCGGGTCTCTGGGGTCGCATCTATTATCTATACATTTCACGTGATCTCCCACAGTAACTGCTAAGCCCAATTTCATCCACCGCCTGACTCAGGGAGGCCTTTTCAATCAAATTGCCGGGAAAGAAATGGGTGGATTAGGCCTGATTGAAATCTATGATTGAAGTTACTTCTATAAAAACGTTCCTAAGCTCTCAATTTTATTTGATTAAATACATTCCCTTTGGATTTCAAAGGGTAATGTAGCCTTTGAAAATATACTTGCATATTCTTGCACAATAAAAAAAAAAATTAATCATATGGGGGTAAAATTAAACCGAAGCTTTTTGTGGGTGAATAGATATCAAATGAAATTCGTTTAGATTACAAAGAGATCTTCAATATCTTGTAAATCATGCATTTTGGTTTAAAAAACTGATCCTTAAGACCTTCGCTCACGGAGAAACTGAAATGAAGACAGTTGTCAGCGCAATTCGAAATTCGTGAGCGATATCATGGCAACCTGTAAACAAGGCAACTGAAAAGCAACTGCCACACGCAAATGTGCTAGTGCGTGCCTTTAGAATAATTATATTATACTAGCGAGTTCCCGGCATGCGTTGCAATGCCACTAATGAAGAAATTGTTTCTCCCTGCGTGTTTTTTCCTATTCGTCCCGTTCCCCTTCCGCGTCCCCTTACCCTCCCAAAATACTTCACCAAACTGAATAATTTTTTTTAATCAAAAGATGTAGCAAATTTTAATATATGCTACTTAAATTATTTGTGTTAAAAACATAGGGCTTTAATTTTTCATAATTTCAGAGGCAATTTTAACAATTTTTTTTTTAATCAATATTCACTATTTAATAAATATTCTTGCGTACAACGTATTATGTAAAGATAATGAAATATAAAATAAAAAAAGTTAAAAATTTTTTGGGCTTAAATTTTAAATGAATAAAAAAATTTTGTGATTTTTGGGAAATTTTAAACAATTGTGCATAAATCGGTCGCTTTAAATTTTAAATTAAAGACCATCAAAATGGTTTTCTTAACAATACATATATTTTTTTAAATATGTTAATGATTATGATTAGCTCACAAACAATTGCCATAGTTGCCACTAAAATAACTTAAAGTTTGAGTCTTTTAATGGCATTTATGAAATAATTTAAATCCTAAATAAATTAAGTAGCACATATCCGTATTTGCTATATCTTTTGATTAATAAAATAATTTTTGGTTAAGTGTTTTGGCCTTAAATCCCAATTAAGGTTTTGTTTGAAAAAGCTTTCCTCTTACGTTGGCGGAGTAAAGAATTTATCAGTATCAGACCCCCTACCACGAGCCCACCGTAAAGTTTTTATCTTTCGTGACATCATCTTTTCGGTTACCGGATCAAACAAAACTTCTCGTGAACAACACTTGTTCCATTTAGTCATGGAAACATATTTTCAACATTTTTGACCACGACTGCAGATCGCCAACAAACAAACAACATGCTTATAATTTCGACGTTTGTTTGTTTATGATCAGCATTCGTATTCAGGAACGATGACAAGTTACCGACTATATCGATAAAAAAATTTGCTACTAATTTAATTTAGCTCCACACAGAAGGCCCTGACGAAAGAAATCTCTCAATGCCATGTCATCTTTGGGGATGCTGTATGGAGGGTCTTTTGAGGGAAAGGAAGGAGAGAGAGTTGTGTGAAGGAAAAAGGTATGAGGGGTGGGTATGAATCTGGGGTCAATGTGTCTAGAAGGGACGAACGTTTGAATCCATCCCCCCCACTGCGGTGTAAGGCGATGAGCCGAGAAAGACTGGCTGTAGAGGTTTAGGTTAGGTCTCCCTTAATCAATCTCTCCCGGTCTGACCCGGGACGCAGTAAGTGGGCAAACGCATTGGCCGCCCAAGACCCCAAAGACAAACATCACCCCATGAACTTGCTCAGTCACCAAACTTACATAAGGTGACTTATGGCACGGGTATCGGTTATCCAATAAATTGTTTCCGGGGCGACAGTACCCATACGTCCTCCCAAATTTAAATTGTTCTAGGAAGCTAAAAATTGCTACATCTGTTGTTTTTGCACAAACCAAAATAGGAGAATTACTTGAAACATTGTCAACTTTACCGCCATCAGCGCAAATAGTATAGATTTTGTCCGATTTCTAAAGTCATTCCGTAAAAACTTTGGGTATAATTACATATTATCATCCAAGCTTCACATACATACATGCTATACATACTCCTTCTACATAGGGAGTAAGTGATGTTGAAAATTTTGTGCGAAAGATTAAATCAAAGCCCCTTGAGGGGGTTGTGTAATAAAAGCCATGCGATAAAAATCATCCAATTATAATTCTTAGCGGAACTTGGCAAGTTTGGAGTATAGTTTCATGGTCAAAGCTGTCGCAATCCGTTCTTACACTGCACTGCGCGTTTCCGTGATTTTAAAGTTGCAAATATGTTACATCACTAGAAATGTATAATATAATATTGTAAAAGCACTGAAAAAGGGCGTTGATCAATAAATAAATATATAAATATATATAGGGTGTTAAGGGACGTACCTGACTTATTTTTTTCCTGTGATTCCTGACATTTGGAGTAAAAAATGGTAATAAATTTTTTGTTTCCAGTATCTTTTTTGATGTCTTTTTTTAAATTTTTCAAAATGAAAACTCTTTAGCACCGTGATTTGAAACTCGATGAAACGGAAACGAACCACACTAAAAAGAGACAAACACATACATCTGTAGGATTTAGCCTGTGATAAAATGAGATATTAAATCGATTTATAATTGGTGTCCTCTTTGTGCGGTGCTTCGAAGCCTATCGGCCTCTTTTTTGTGCGGCGCTTCGTAAAATAAAATGCAAAATAATTTTTAAACTTGGTAATATTAAAAAAAATATTATAATAAAAAAATCTTACAATTATCCTACTTCTGATACTCTGCATTCGTCTCATTCTCTCATGTTAGTTTTCTGAAGGTTTCACTTCTACCGTGTGTGAAATGCACACTTGTTTTATTTTTTTCAAAAAAAATTCATTAATTTATTTTTGCTCTCCTGTAAAATTAACTTTTTGACTTACGAAACTTATCTACTTCGGGATGTGTGATATGAATAAATTGTGAATCAGAGGAATTTAAAAAAATCAATTATTGTAAATTTAATGAAAACAAAAATTTTTGTGTACACCACTTTATAATTAACATTATCGATATGTTTCAAAAACTATGTTTTCTTCGTCAGGATAATAAATTAATATTATTATTGTTAATGTTGAAAATAGCGCGGCGGTGACAATGTATATATATATATATATATAATGAGGTCCCCTGCCTTCTGGCGTCTAAGTGAGAATATAATTACGTCAAACACACACAGTAAAGGATTGCTTAGCTAAACGCAGTTCCTCGCTGCACAACTCTAAATGCCCCAAGGCTGTAATTTGGTTATATTATGCGGGCTTAAGCCACCACAAGTTTGATATTCTAGCCTTTGACAATGCCTTCATCAACCATTGCTATTATTTCAATCATGCCTTTACATAATAATTAAGCCCTTTGCACCATTTCAGTTCGGAGTGGAAAACAGCGTTGAATGCTGATTTACAGAGGAATCTTCAAATTAAACTACATATTTGTATTTTGAAATTAGTAATGCACGGAGGAATTAATATTTAATGAAAACAAATAACTTTGTGTACACCACTATTTAATTATCAATATCAACATGTTTCGAAAACTATGTTTTCTTCGTCAGGATAATAAGTTAATAAAAAATAACAAAAGACAAACAAGTGTAGACTAATTAAAACATAGACAAAATATTAGAAAGAAGAGGTGATAAATTACTTAAAATATCATAAAAAACAATTAAATAAAATAAAATATAAAAATTATTTTAGAATGGGTAAAAATTAAATTAACATAATAAAAAATCTTTTAAAACAAAACAGGAAGTCTAAATAACAAAATAAATTATTATAAATATAAGTTTTAATAAGAAAATAAATTTAAAAGGTGGCTATTTTTAAAAAACGTTTGGTTATTTATAATATTTAATTTACTATTAACACTTTTCCTAATTTCTAAATTATCTAATTGTTTACTCGTTGTGTTAGTGAGAACATTTTTTAAACCTTTATTAATATCAAAAGAATGACCTGTTTCCAAAATGTGGTTGGCAAATTCTGAATAATTATTATTATTTAAGCATCTTAGTTGTTCCTTAACTCTAATGTTAAAATTTCTAGAAGTTTTCTCAATATAAAAAAAAGTTACAATCATTACAAATTAATTTATAAATCCCAGATTTGTTCAAAAAAACACCTTTGTCCTTGTTATTTAATAAAATTTTTTTAAATTTGTTATTGGCGTAAACAGCTGGTTGGATATTATCTGGCATGTTTTTAAAAATCAAATTTGAAGTGTTATTATTTAAAAATAATTAAATTATTTAATAATAATTTAAATTAATTAAATAGTGGTGTACACAAAGTTATTTGTTTTCATTAAATTAATAATAACGCCACAAAGTGAATTTGCGAATTTTGAAGGAAGAATTAATATTTTTTTTTTTTTAAATTTGTCGTCTGTAAAGAGTTGGTTTACGGACGATAATTTTTGGAGTGCAAGAGAGATAGATGCTTCACATCCGAACGCTTAGGCCGAACGCTTGTTTCGCGCTCTCACTTGCACGCTCGGCTCAGGCGGAACGTGACAATGAGTCATGCTTTTTCGTGAGTGCAGCCGGCGTTCATCGATTTATAAGACGTTATCACGTCAAAATAATTTGTGTAATATATTAAATAAATAGCTATCGTACTCGTACAGGTGTTTATTCGGGAATTCTACCGGCGCGTTTGGTAAATATTTCTTGTATGTAAAGTACTATTTATCCTACCGGCTGCGCCAACGTAATATATTTAATAAATGGCATGAAGGTAGGTAGCTTAGGTGTTTATTCGGGAACTACCAAATAATCAGAAAAGATGGCTCACGCAATCATTCCTTATTGTATAGTGTGTTATTGAAATAGAATTGAGTTGTATGTTTATTAGAATATTGGAAATATCCATTTATTATTTTGTGGTACTAGAAGATATAAAGCTCTTTTCATATACAAATTTTGTTCTTAAATCATTCTGGTTTTTATGACATCTTACTGCAACCTATAACGAAACTCGAACCGTTCTCTAAACCTACCGTTTCTTACACGTTTGCATTAACAAATTAATAATCCCAATCCTCTAATAAACCATTTGCTATATTAGAGACTTTATTTTTAAATATATACATATCCTGGTTTCCACATGTCACCTCAACGAAAAACTATGTTTTAATATAATAGGAACTTAAAATTTGCTGAAATACCACAGTGAAAGTATACCAGTAATACCACAAAAAAAAACTAGTTATTGCTTTATTATTATGTGTAGATTAAAAGCTACTACAATAACGAATAATACAAAAATTAGAGTGTGCAGTTCACACGCGGTAGAAGTGAAACCTCCAGAAAACTAAATTTCGAGAGAATGAGACCAAGTTTAAAGATTATTTCACATTTTATTCTACGAAGCATCGCACAAAGAGGAGACAGATTAGTCTATCTCATTCACGAGAAAGATTACGAAGTACCGCACAGAGAGGACACAGATTAGTCTATCTCATTCTCTCGCAGGCTAAATCCTATAGATGTATGTGTTTGTCGCTTTGTAGTGTCGCTCGTTTCCGTTTCATCGGATATCAAATCACAACGGTGCTAAAGAAGTTTTCACTTTGAAAAAATCAATTTGACGCTTTGCATTTGAATTGCTCATAGGTAGAACAATGAAGACATATATTTTGATGTGAAAACTTCTTTAGCACCATTCTGATTTGAAACTCGATGAAACGAAAAACGACATTTAAAAGGAACAAACATTCTATAGGATTTAACCTGCAAGAGAATGAGATAGAATAATCGGTCCCCTCTTTGTGCGGTGCTTCGCAGCCTCCCCACTCTTATCTAATTTTGTTTTCTGAAGGTTTCACTTCTATCGTGCATGAACTGCACACTTGTGTATTTTTTGTGAATGTGGATAGTAGAAGAGTAAGGCCAAGGTTATCCTAAAGGATGAATAAAAAAAATCTGATTAATAAAATACTATGTATGTAAATAAACCAAGGAGTATGTGCGGGGGTAATGTTATGTAGCGGTTCGTCTACCCCTGCGGTGAAAATGAGTCTTTCTTTAGTGTGATTTTTTATTTTTCGAATATCATTGCATGGACGTGGCAAGTGAAAATATTGTATCGTTAAATTTGTACGTGTGAAGAGAGTTAGAGCGACATATTATTTTCAAATAAGGAAACTAAATAAAGGTATACGTACGAGTACGAGTATTATGTACGCTCGCAATATGGGAAGCCAATGTCGTGCAGACATCCAATTTTATGTGATTCACAAGGACGGGTAAAAAGGTGATATGTGTAAGGAAGTTCCAAACGATTTTCTGAATATTATTACTCTGGGTAGATTTAATATGGTATTGCGGTTTCAAACTTAAGACATATTTATTCAAAAATTTACCCATATTTAAAAGAAAACTTACCCACTTAACTTTGAAATATAACTGAACTGATTTGATTTTATTTATCAAATACCTTAATGGTTTCTTTCCGAAATGACCTTTTTCTGATTTTCGTAAATTCGAATTTTTATTTTTATTAATTTCGAATTAGAATTTTTTTTTAAAAGTGAAAACTTCTTAAGAACCGTTAAGATTTGAAACTTGATGAAACGGAAGCGAGCGACACTAAAAAGAGACAAACACTTACATCTACAGGATTGAGCCTGCGAGAAAATGGGATAGTATAATAGGTCTCTTCTTTGTGCGGTGCTTTGTAGCTTACCCACTCTTGCATATTTTAGTTTTCTGAAGGTTTCACTTCTACCACATGTGAATTGCACTTTTATTTTTATTTTATTGTCTTGCTAACAGAACACATCACACATAATTACAATAATCAACATTTCCAATTATTACGACGATTCCAAAAATTCTTTAAATGATAAAATTGGTCTGAAAATTGACGTTTCCAGTACCTACTTTCATGCAAAAGTTGGTGGGTATGTAAAAACAAAAAACGATATAAAGAATGGGTTTTAGATTTTATTTTAATAAAACTTTTGTACACACAATTCAGGTTTTACAATTAGTTAACTACTCTTTTTTATTTACGTAATTTCGAATATCTGAATAATGTTGTTCCATTGCCGTTAAAGGTCTTTTAATTTTAAGAAGTTTTAAAAAATACACAAAACGGACGTATTTTGGTTCTGAAGACAGCATTATTCAAACAAAACACGAGAAAGACGTTTGCTAAGTTCAAACTATCCACAAGACTTTATCTTCCACGTTATCTAACTCTAGTTCAACGCCGTATTATCTGTCATCCGGAAATACAAAGGTGCACCGGGAGATAACTTCAAACCTGTATTGTTCCTTATCTATTAATACCTGAACATGTAATTTGTATGCTCTAATAAGTTGGGGAGCTATTCCAAATTGATTCAAATATACCTCTACATATATTATACATACACCTAACATATTATACAACATACGGGGTGTATCAGGACATACCCGACAAACCATTGTCTGTAAAATAAGAGTAGAACATATAAAAAATGGAACTACAAAATTTGTAGGCTGGCAACATCAATTTAACTGTCAATATTCTTTTAAAGTGCAATGACACTGAAAATACAGAACACTGTATACACATTTAAAAAAAAAATTGTTCTATTATTTAAAATAGAAGAAGCACTGTTGTTAAGGTACCTACTTAATGACATAAATTTGATTAAATTGCATTTTACTCAGTGATTGGCTTTCATTTAATTTAACATAAATTTGAATTTATCAGTCGGTAGAAAGGAAGAATCATTAATGGTGACTTTTAGATCTGAATGAGTTAAATATATTCAGATCTAAAATTAGAGACATGATCTAAATCCCGGGCAACGCTAGGTACTTAAGCTAATATTCAATACATGTGAGCAATTTCTAAATGTGGGCTTTATATTTTATTACAATATCGTTATTCTTCATTATGTTAACACAAAATTGCAAAGGTACAATAATAATATACCTATATGCAATTCTTATTTTGAGATCAGTCTAAATTGCAATGAAATTTTTTTTTTTTTCGCTTTGGTGCCTTTTTAATTTTTAATAAAAATGTAGGTTACAGAGCTTTAGATTACCACCATGATTTTATTTTTAGTACTGCCATTTGAACAACAGTGGCGCCCTCCTACGTTTTCTTATTTGACAAACTGTATAATCGTTGATTCTTTAAATTATAAAATTTCTCTCACTTGTCTTAGTTTGAAATAATAATTTTTTCTCCAAATAAACAAAGGAATCAATAAATTAAGAAGCACTGGTTAAAGTTTGTCGGGCACAACAAGTTTGTCTTGATACAATTTGTGTTGAAAGTATGCGGCAAAAAACCTCACCCATTTGAAAAGTTTATAAAAAACGCACGGATGTTTTAAGTTTTTGTTTTATATGAACCGTCTTATAAATTAAAGATTCTCCGGTATGATCCAGATATTCCAAAGTCTTAAAGATATATATATGGTTTTGTTTTGAATTCTAAAATTTGATCGCTGAAATTATTCACCCACACCTGTATGGGTTTTTCGATCCGGAATGTTATTTATGGTTTTTTTGTTTTCCAATAAACCGACGCCAAGCCATAATAGTGAATTGAACTGGTAAATTATTGAAAGAAAAATCTCTTGTAAAATGTTTTAATGTCATGAATTAATTATTTTGCAAAACAATGGCATCAATTGATTTGTATTATTTTGTAAAAATATTTGAATAATTTTATAATACGACACTACATTAGTGCACGTGCTGTTACGTTCGAATTTCATAACGTGACTGTGCTGCACCCTATATACACGTAGGTAAACATACCTCCTATCTTCTAACGCCAACGGGTTCAGACAAACGGGGATTAATAAGCCAGTTTCGATTAAGCGTGATATAATAGGACCTTTGTGGTGTTTTCCGACAATGACTCTTTACATATAAATATGCCTGACGATAATTTCAGCTACAATAAATATTAATAGCTTTTGATTGCCATGGGAATATGTCAAAATGCGTAATGAATGGTGTTATCAAAAGTCAGTACGTACCTATGCACACATAAAATGTAAAAGTGATTAATCTATGGTGTGCCAAGAAATACACCGTGGTTTTTGGGACGAATTCAGTGAATTTGCTAGTACCTACATAGAAAAGTAGAAAATTTTATATAAACAAGAAATTTTATATAAACACTTCATTACCTTCTTTATTACGAGTTCAATTTACAAAAAAAAATATTTGGCAAAAAACAAGTGATTACGAAAATAGCGTTAGCCGAGGTACGGCGGGTGATTGGAATTTTACCCCTGGCCTACTAAGGAGTACTAGGTCACGAGAGGTTGGCGTTACAAGGGTTAAAATAGGTATGAAATATTTTGGTGTGCCAGGAACTGGTGGGACTGTGATATTTTCAATTTTGGGGAGAGAAATCGAGGTCGGGTTACATGGAGAGGGGAAAGACATGGGAGAAGCGAGGTTGGAAAGTACCTGGTTAAAAGCACTAGTCCCACTGTATGCACGTCATCGACGATCGTCCTAAAAGCCGTTCATAAAAATCTTCCTTCTCACAAGTGTTGCATGAAAACGAGAAAAACAGAAGATTACAGAAAGAATGTCTTTAATTCTTATAGACTTTTCGCGAACGTAAGTTTCTTTCGAATTGTGGAATTCTTATGGTATTGCCAGTAATATAAACAAACAAAAAATGCTTTCCTTCGTAAAACGTACACTATGGTAATAAAATTCGCCCAGGATGAGGTAGACATTTAACATTAATTACATATGGTTACGCTGGTTCGTTAAATTCGCTTACATTTGGGGGTTTGATAAAAACAACTACGTATATTGAATTGCCTAAATGCAAGGGTGATAAAACGAAAAGCTGGGAATACCTCTAACTTCCTCGTGGTCCTTACGGCTGCTTCTCAAGGCCTTTCTTATGGTGCACAGCTAGTCACAGCTATCACATAAACTTATTGTCTTTCAGTAAGTAAATATAAAAAGTTCAGCACAAATAATAATAATACACAGATATAAATACTTACGGCGGGGGGCGGATTCACAGTTGCGGCCATTTCGTCTGTTTAAAGTCAAACAGCGGAGCGTGCTTATTCGTCAAACATTTCAAAACATATTCAAAAATGGTTCCATGACAGTTCATCCGCTGACAATTTTATTGGCCCCCCGGCATATTTATATACAATATGCAGTCGGTTTAGCGAAAATACGGTAAACCTACACAAAATATGACCCCGAAGGGATGAGCAGAGAGGGTGTACCCCCGAACAACGAAGTATAAAACATTTTTTTATTCAAATGCATCAAGGAAAAATCTAAAATCTAAAATCTCTCCATTCAATTTAATTGAATTAAAAAATTGTTTATCAACAGTCAAGGACTCATCTCCAGGCAGAGATGGCATTCCTTACAGCGTAATCAAAAATAGTAATGATAATGTTCTAAACCACTTCTTAGGCATCTTAAATAAAATTTTCCAGACTGGCATAATGCCTGATGACTGGAGTTCCCAAATAATCATCCCAATTTTAAAATCAAATAAATCACCCAATTCTGGTTCCAACTACAGGCCAATTGCTCTTTCATCCACCCTCAGTAAAATTTATGAAAAATTAATCAAAAACCGGTTAGAATTTTTTGTCGAGAGTAAACAGCTTCTCTCTCCATCTCAATTTGGATTTAGGAAAAAAAAATCTACTCAAGATAACCTTGCCATCATTAGCACTGATATTAATTTATCCATTTCTAACCAGGAAGTATGTCTTGCAGTCTTTATAGACATAGAAGGCGCTTTTGACAATGTTTCCATCCCAATCCTCAAAAAAAAACTTTTAAGCCTCGGTCTACCTCTCATGTTTGTCCAATCGATTATCAATCTGTTTCTTGATAGAAAAATTTTCATTGAGCTACCAGATGTTACTCCTCAAAGTAGATCTATTTGGAAAGGTTTACCCCAAGGGGATGTATTATCTCCCTTACTGTATAATATATACACAAACGATATGCATGTCACTATTCCCCCTCAAGTAAAAGTTATTGAGTTTGCAGATGACATAGCTTTCTTCTTATCATCCAAAATCATCCCTTCCGCCGTCAAATATCTTAATGAAGCCATGGATGCCCTTTGCACATGGCTCACTTTAAATGGTCTTGAACTTTCAGTCCAAAAGAGTCAGTGTGTCGTCTTCTCAAACCGTCACAAAAACCCCCACGTTCAAATTTTATTTAAAAACTCTCCAATCCCCAACGCCTCTGAAGTTAAATTTTTGGGAGTAACATTTGATAGGAAACTTAAATGGTCTTCCCATATTCATAATATAGTTACTAAATGTGAAAAGAATTTAAATATCATCAGATCTTTGACTGGCGTATGGTGGGGTGCCCACCCTACTTGCATTAAATTGCTTTACAATGCACTTATTCGAAGCCATCTCGATTATGCCTGCCCACTTTTTAGTACTGCATCAAAAAATGCACTCAGTAAATTAGACAAAATTCAATCAAAATCTTTGCGGATAATAACTGGAGCGATGCAATCTTCACCCATCAATTCCCTTCAAGTAGAATGTTGTGATCCCCCACTTTATTTAAGGCGTCAACTATTTGCTGACAAATTTGTTCTTAAATGTATAAATTCTAAATGTCATCAGATTATTCCGAGAGTCTCATTGTTCAACAACCCACCAAATGCACCTACAATCAGAGCTCGATCTAAACCTCTTCCTGCCATCTGTAAAAATTTTCGCTCTCTATCAGAGCTTCAAATTATACAAAATGATCTTCTTCCTTTGTACAAATTAAAATATAGTCATGTCACCCTATCCCCAACAATTTTAGAAGGGATTGGCATTCTTAAAAGTCATTCCAATCTCCCTGCCTGTATTGTCAATAATATGTTCAATGACATTATTTCATCTAAATGGCCCAACTCTTCTCTTTTATTTACTGACGGCTCCAAATCTCCAGACTGTCCTAACTGTGGTATAGGTATTAACGTTTACCACAATAATTCTAATGATAGAATATTTTATTCAATTTCAAACCAATTTTCAATATTTTCTGCCGAGTGCATTGCAATAATTGAATCACTTAAATATATAATCAAAAATAATTTTGAACATTCCCTTGTTCTCTCTGACTCTCTCAGTACCCTCCAAAAACTGAAATCGAGTCCTCTTCTTCATCCTGATGATCATTTTGTATGCCTTATTCGAGTGATGATAGCCTCCATTCAAAGCTCTGGAAAAACTGTAACTCTGATATGGATTCCTGGACATGTTGGCATAGTGGGTAACGATATTGCGGATTCCTTGGCAAAACAAGGAGCGTCTAACCCTATTGTTACCCTCGTAAACCATATTCCCCTATCTGATATTTTTTCCATCATCAAAGATAGATCCCGCAATGCTTGGACAGAGTATTGGAACATTGCTAGTCAATCCAAGGGAGCCTGCTATGCCTCAATACAAAGGACTATTCCATCAAAACCGTGGTTTCAAAAATTCCCCCATTTTTCCAAAAAAGAAATTTCCTCTCTTATTCGAATGAGAATCGGACATTGTTCCGTTCCTTCTCACTTGTTTAAAATTCATGTCCTTGACTCCCCAGATTGTACTTTCTGTGGTCTAGATGTGGGAACTTTAGATCACATATTTTTTGGTTGTCCCTCTCTAAATAAATATCCTCTCTTTTATCAAGCGTTATCTAAAATTATTTCCCCTCCATTCAACATCTCATCTCTCCTAAGTCTAAACTCGATTCCAATCTTCCATATACTTCTGAAATTTGCACATTTAAATAATATTAATATATAAATTTACTTCTTCATTTATATTTAAATTTACCTTTCCCTTTTCTACAATTTGAAATGATGGCCTAGAACACCCTTGATGGGTGAAAGCCAGAAATAATTGAAAAAAAAAAAAAAAGGAAAAATCTATTATTTTTAACCGCTGGAGCAACTAAGGTATGGCTTAACTAAAAATATGGCTTTTATTTTTCTGCGATTGACAGGGGTTCAAAATTGGACCACATTTTTTTTTGGACCAAAGTTTACGATTTTATATATTTTTTTTATAAATTCTATGAATATGTGATAATCAACAAAATATAGGTGAATTCATTGGCTGTACAGAACTTTATTCAGTTTGAAAAAATTGAATCTTGTAATATTTCAAAATTCAATATAAATTCAGGTGATTTAAGTATTCAAGCATCAAGAAAAAAAAACAACTAAATTCAAAATGTCACCCACACAGTTCAGTGGCAAATATGTTTGAATAACCTTTCGACTTCGGCCGATGTTATTACCACATCACCGCGTTCATAAATAAGTATGAATCGAACTCATAATAAATAGATCCATAAATCCATTATTGATGACAATGTTTCAGAAACAGATCTCGACCGTGATTTACCAATGGAACTATGGCTTCGATTAATTGGATGATTAATATTATTTTCAATAGAATGAGAATAAACCATTAATGGTATTTCCAAGCAAAGTTGCGTTTACCTCAAATGTGGTACAGAATTTATTATCAATACGCACAAAACAAAATACCGAAGTTTTTTCAATGTATCACTCGAGCTTCAGTTGACACGCATATCGATCATGGAAATTTGAAACGCTCTAAAGGACAAACGGATTATTCAAGAGAGCAAAATTTTTTTTTTTAAATAATCATGTCTCCTGCTTTTCACACCTATTAATTTTATTTTTTTTTATGAAATAAAATTGAATAAATCGTTCAGAAAACTTAACATTTTTGTAAATTTCTTTAGTAACTGGTTAGATAGAAAAAAAAATCGAGTACCGTTCACACAAGGTAGAAAGAAGTAAAACCTTCACCCACAAAATCTCAACTAGAAGCCCACAATCAATCCCCACACAATCTCATTCTCTCGCTGTCTAAATTCTATAAATGTATGTGTTTGACTCTTTTTAGTGTCATTCGTTTCCGTTTCATCGAGTTTCAAATCATAACGCTACTAAAGAAGTGTCTCTTCGAAAATTCAGAGTGCGCAATTCACACGCGGTAGAAGTGAAACCTCCAGAAAGCTTAAGTAGAGAAGAGTGGGACTACGAAGTACTGCTCAAAGGGAAGACCAATTGGCCACCAACCACTACTCATAAAAGACCGATTAGTCTATCTCATTCTCTTGCAGGCTAAATCCTATACATGTAAGTGTTTTCTTTTTTAAAGAAAGACAAACATTCCCGGATTACGAATAACCCGACAATGTTTGAAAATCTCCTACCACCACCTTGTTTGTCTCTATATAGTGTCGTTATCTTTTGTGTCATCGAGTTTCAAATCACAACGGTGCTAAAGAAGTTGTCACTTCAAAAATGGAGAAAAATGACATATTTAACTCATTTTTGAATTTGTTGTCCTTTACAGCATTTCAAATTTCCGAAATGGATATTATCTCGAGAAACGTTTTTTTATTGTGGGCTATTTGAGTGTGATTGAATTTGACAACCTTTGTAGTCGATGGGTAAAACTCTCGACTAGCCGCGGGTTCAAATCCTGGCATGAACAAGTAAATTTTATTGAATGAATTTGGATCGTTACACAAATAATTCAAAAAATCATTTCTGCGACGCCTTCGGGAATGGAAGATACTCTCTTTATAGACCTCGTAAAATTAAAACGTTTCTTGAAATAGCTTTAACTGTATTGGATGACCAGATCTGAAGGACTACCCACTAACTTCCACTTTACAACAAAAGTGGAGTTGCCATAGTGTCACTGGCTTCAGACAGTTGTAATCACGTTAAAAAACTGATTAACAATCTTAGATCTTGAAAAAGTGTCACTGCTGCCACCGATATTATATTCCTGGTAATGGCCAAGATTTCAACTCTGACCTTAACTTAATCACCTTCACTTCTAACCTTTTAATAAGAATAGTTAGATGAAATATGAAAGCAAACTTTAGCCACTTTATATGTTATAAACAATGGTAACTAGTTTCACATCTGTATGTTATGGACAAAGATAACTAGTTTCACATGTATATGTTATAAACAATGATTACTAGTTTCATATCTCGTCGCCTTAGTTCTTAATTGTCCAAACGACCATTTTAGTTTTTGTTCAATCTCCACATTAAAACAAAAAAAATAAAGTTTAAAAAATGATAGTTAATCACTTAACTAAAAATTATTTAAACTTTAAATTAGACCTCTACCTTTACGGAAATAGCTTTATCTTAAATCCTTTCATAATGTTTCATTTATATAATGAAAGAAAACCTTCTCCTCCTGTAAAATTTTCTAATGGTCGTTTGGACAATTAAGAACTAAGGCGACGATCTGTATGTTATAAACAATGATAACTAGTTTCACATCTATGTGTTATAAACAAAATTTAATGTTATAAACAATGATAACTAGTTTCACATCTATGTGTTATAAACAAAATTTAATGTTATAAACAATGATAACTAGTTTCACATCTATGTGTTACATCCAAAATTTTTTGTTATAAACAATGATAACTTGTTTCACATCTATGTGTTATAAACAAAATGTTATGTTGTAAACAATGATAACTAGTTTCACATCAGACTAGGACATCATTTGGTTAAAGTAAAAATATGAATTTGGATTATTGTGCTTTATAAACTTACTTTAATTTTCCGATAAGCAATCGAGAGAACCCAAATTACATTACGGGCCACATTGACGACCTAAAATTTTACAAGGGCCGCATGGGTACTTGGATGGTACCTATAGAAACGCCCCGTGGGCCGCACCTAAGGGCGCTGGTCCGTCCCTAAGGGCGCCGCGGGCCGCATTTATGGGCGCCGCGGGCGCTAAGATAAATTTATTATCAAAAGCAAATGTTGACAATTTTCTTTGAAAAAATAATACGGCGACCAGAACTACCTTACGAATGAGCAATTTAACTAAATTTCTTTCTTTTAAACGAAACAAACTTATTTTGTGGCAACCCTGAGGGCGCCCACATACGAGAGACCTTAGTAGCATTGTAACAATTGCGGGCATGAAAATCGTTTTAAGAATTTGAATAAATTTTGGAATAATTTCGAACTCATCACATCAGTTAGATAAGGATGTAACTAACTTTTTTTTTCAAAAATGACTTTTGAATGCAAAACCTTTTTTTTTTAATTAAAGAAAGAAAATTATTCCCGGGTTACGAATAATCCAACAATGTTTGAAAATCTCCTACTACCACCACAGAAAGCCGAAAATATGGCTTGTGTTGTGATTGAGGACTTAGCCAGCCAAGGAATCGAACACGGGACGCCCGGGTGGGACCCAAACGCGATGCCCACTCAACCACTGACCGGTCGAAATTTTTGAACGAATTTCTTTTGCCTATTTTTATAACAAAAGTAATTTTCATAAACTGTGTTGAGTATCCGTAGATACTTGTTCATTTTAGAAGTTCTGAAATCAGGCTCTATTAATTTTACTACGTTCTAACATTATTTACTGTATTTTGTTTGTTTCCGATAATTGATCGTTGTTACGAGGCGCATTGTAGTTCGTCACTTTGGTTGAATAGGGTTCTAACTTTGTCTTACCATATTCTGAGGTTTCAAAGTTTGTTAAGACGAATTTTCGTAATGTATTTAACAATTTTTGATGTGAGGTTCAACGTTGTGTAAAGTATTAAAGTTCATCATATTTTAATGGAAAATATTTGAAAAGAACATGGTCCTAGCTTGAAATTGCATTACGGAAATGTAGTTAGAACATTATGCATGAATTATTATACTCTAGCTAGTTGCATATGCTTTTTCCGCGTGTGCAGGTATGTTCTAAAATGGTAAGTATATGTCTTATTTAAACATTTTTCTTTTAAGTATGTTCAATTAAAATACTTTTTACACGATTCAATCTCAAAATCAGAATAAGTAATTAGATAATGAGAAATTGTCTTCGCAAAAATTGAAAAAGAAATTGGCTTTGACACCTCATATCTCAGAACAAGGTAAAGTGAAGTTAGAACCCTGTTCGACCAAGGTGACGAACTATCACCGCGACTAAAGTCTCTTGTCTGCGAGCGCCCTTAGTTTTTCTTTAAGTGAAAACATCTTTAGCACCGTAGTGATTTGAAACTCGATGAAACGAAAAAGCGACACTTAAAAGAGACAAACAGCGATACATCTATATAATAATATAGGTATCCTCTTTGTGAGGCGCTTCGTAGCCTATCGGTCTCATGCGGTGTCATTGTGCGGTGTCTCGAAGCCTCCCCACTCTTGTCTACTTTGGTTTTCTGAAGGTTTCACTTCCACAAACACAAATGAAATACACATTTAAAATAAAGAATTATTATTGAAGAAGAAGAAGATAACACTAATAATCTAAAGGAAAATATGAAAGAGAACAAGACATAGAAAAATTAAAAAGATATCGGTTGCAATTGGAACTCGAACCCAGAACCTACCATCTTATCGGGGTTATTAGAATTATTAATAAATCAGATAGTTTTGGTACCTATTTTTTGATTCTTAAACATTGTGATATTATAAGTTTAAATTTTGAAAATTAAAAGTTCATTGAGCTTGAAATAAACTCATGAATTTATAAACTCAAGAATTAATACGCCAGCATAAAATTGTGACAATATATTATATTCGGGAATAATAATAAAATTTAAATAACCTAACTCTGTTAGGCGCAACGAGAAAAGCTTAGTATTATTTATTTTGTCGTGCCACCCAAGTCTGTAAGAAGATTTAAAGATTTCTTATTTGTGGATAAACGGAAAGGCTCTGGAAGTTAAAAAAAAACAAGTAAGTAATGTATTCATAGAAGACAGACGAGGCGACGACAATATTGAACGGCAGAGAGGATAATGCTATACGATTGTGTAAACATTGTTTCCTGTCGTTTACGACAATGCATGGCGGAAGTGAAAAGCGCCTTTTTGCAATACTCCCATCTTTTAACTACGATCTACGAGTAACGGTCGACAATGTAAGCGTTCTTTAATATTAAAATTTTTTTTTTTTTTTTTCTATAATTTTATAAGTAAACACATAAATAAAAATAAGTGGTGCACGTTTATGAGGTGTTAGAAATAATAAATAAAAACGGTAATTAAAAAATATATAGGTATGTCTGATGTATAGCTGTTTGCGTGTGTATGTGGAGGTGTTTGTGTATAGTGTCAGTGTGAGAACCCGTTTAGGTCTCAAGGAAATTGTTGTGACTCCCTTAATATCGTGTTGAGAAATTTATCATCTAAAAGGTTTTAGAAAGAGAATTTTTTTTGCACGCTTTATACTCAAATCTAAAAGTCAATCACAAAGTAATTAAAATGTATACCTTTATGTTTTTAACCAAAGTTTTCGGCCGCAATTTAAAAAAAATTATGAAATTTTGGGAATTTTTCACTAATTATTTTTACACGAAACAACAAAAAGGGAGGTGTCGGTTAAGTTAATGGTACATTTGCCTAATGAAAAACGTGCGTTTTTATATTTTTTCGTTACTAATAATTTTCGTTAGAAACGTAAGGTGAGCCATTTTAAACACTTTTTTCATGTTTGCATCAAATATATATATTTTTTAAATTAATGTTTTTTTTATTATAAAATATAAAAGGCTACTTTATCACCGTTAAACAATAGTTTTAAGTTTTCAGATACGCTTAGAAATAATTCACTTATTTTTGATAAATTTGATATGAAATGAAGTATTTTGATTTAATACGTGAATATAGTATCGGCTAAAGTTACCCGTAATTTTACCGTACAGTGATAATTATTGATGTATTAGATCCGGAGTAACTTAACAAATTTATTTTGCATTTGTTCTGTACTTTATAATAAGTGAAACAACGCATATATATTATTTGGATTGCTGCGCCACTGCAGTGATTTGACAGATGTTGTCTTATTATCTTCCTCCCGGGGTACTGGTTAGCAGATCTCAAGGACATTGTGAACAATTATTGCAATCGATTCCATGGTTTAAAGTTAAAATTCACACAACACATAAAGTTCAATTTAGAAAGAAAAATCAGAATGTGCAAATCACACGCGGTAAAAATGAAAACTTTAAAAAACGTAGAAAACGTAGAGGGTGGACTACGAAGCACTTTTTTTATCAACGTGAAGGATAATTTTTTACACATTTTTGTCGTCAAATTCCGTGCGCTTTTTTGAGTTGCTTTTTTTTCCTTTTCATTTTGGAGTTTGAAGATTAGATATTGAATTTTTAAAAAATTGAGTGCAGTTTACACGCGGTAGAAGAAACACGCGAAACTTTTCCAAAACAATCTCAACCAACACTTGAAAAGTGAGGCCATAATCAAAGCGACCAATGAGCGCTGACCTAGCGTAATTTCCGTTTCATATCCCAACCAATAGGAGCCCTTATAAGTGACATCATTATCAAAGCGGCCGATGAGCGTAGTTGATGTGTCGCAGGTGTCCGTTTTATCTGAAATCCAAATCACAGCCGTGCAATAAAAGTTTCACATAAAAAATAAGAACAATCATTATTTTTAGGATTTCTTAAGATTCGATCCTTTGGTCCGCTAAATGTCTGGCCGCTGAATTTTGTCAGGCACTTTATACCACTACATTACATGAGAGTTGCGCTGGTTCATGGATTTATCGTATGATGTTGGAACCGAGTACCCATTAATTAAATAAATATTTATTTGCTATCCCATTCACTCGCAGGCTGAATTCCAGCCCCTTTTTAGTGTCGCTCGCTTCCGTTTTGTCGAGTTTCAAATCACAATGGTGCTAAGGAAGTTTTCACTTCAAAAACAGTGTTTGCATGAAACATACTAGAGTGTAGAATATTTGAAAAATATAAATAATGATATTTGGCATTTTATGCAGGGTGGTGTTTCCTCCTTTAGCCAGGGTTTCGGACAATGTCATCATCAGGGCAGATGGGCATCAAATCAATCATTATAATGCTAAAGTCTAAAATTTATCTAATTAAATTAACATTAAACGCGCAACAGGTACGTATGGTGGAATCTGTAATAATTTCTAAATGGAGTGGTTTTACATGAATTTGTACAACAATTTGTGGTGAAATGTTAAACGATAGAAAGATACATGCAAAGTAGAAATTTCCTACATTTATAATGAATAATGATACTAATTTGGTATTTTCGACTCCTAAAACAATGAAAATCGAATCTGAATCCAGCAAAGCGTCAGTATGAGCAGTAACCGACGCACAAAGCAATGCCCAAAGAGCGTTTAGAGAAAAAGAAGGGTCTCGCGTCTCGCATTATGGAAATGACACCCTTTAAATTGTTTTTCTCCCTCTTGCTTGGGCGCCATTATGAGAGTAACGAGATTCAGATGGCGCAACTTGGTAATGGAGCGCTACCTTAATCGGCCTCTCCGCCGTGCTCTTTCTTCCATTTGTGGACCGTGTGAAACGTTAAGGAAGTCATAAATTACGTTAAGTATCGCGTTCAGCATATATTGATAACAATATTATTTGACAAATTCGTGAGCGCGGTGTAGATAACACGGGAAAAGCGCTAACAAGATTTAGGAAAATATTGTTTTAGAATAAGGAAAAAAGAACTTATTTTCATGCCCAAACCATTTAAGGGTCCGTTTCTTAATCTCATCCATTGCACATACGTGGTTTTTCAATACGTGCGATTCTCCTAGGGATCTCACTTCTCACTTCTAAAGCATTCGTTACTCTTTTATTCCTCCTTTGCCAGTTCCATGCCTTTCTGCCATACATCAGGATTGGTATCAGCCTTCCACCTAGCTTCGTTACTTTGGACACTTTTCATTAGCGCCAACCGCCTTCAGTCCTCCATTAATGGAGTTTTCTGCATTTACTCCTCGTTCAATATCCTTATTTTTAGTACCTTATTTTTAAAGTACCCATATGTTATCAGCCTTTCCGTCTCTCCTAAACATATTTTCAAAATACATAAAGTCTTTTTTTATATTGGGAAGACTTCTAGAAATTTTAACATTAGAGTTAAGGAACATCTAAGATGTTTAAATAATAATAATTATTCAGAATTTGCAAACCACATTTTGGAAACAGGTCATTCTTTTGATATTAATAAAGGTTTAAAAATTTTACACACTAACACAACGGGTATACAATTAGATAATTTTAGAAATTAGAAAAAGTGTTAATAGTAAATTAAATATTATAAATAACCAAACGTTTTTTAAAAATAGCCATCTTTTAAATTTATTTTCGTACTAGCTTTTCCCCGCGGCTTCGCTCGCATGGTATTACGGGAAATTACTGTAGCGCTTGCACTTATCAATTATCTCCCCCCCAACCCACCCCCATCCCCTTCCGCATTCCATATATTCATTCCCTTACATTCAGTTTTCAAACACCTTGCTTACCACCTAAATTTCACAATGCTATAGCTCGAAGAAAAAAGAATTATCCAATTTTGTTCATTCGTTCGGAATTTATGCGCTTACAAACATTTCGGATGTTTATTTTTATTTAAATATTTGGAAGTTCGTTAATATAATTAAAAAATACTCTATTTATCATTCAGTCTTTATAATCGTTACGAATTATATTTTTAATATAGGAACTCTCATCTGACATTTATTCCAAGCTCGTCCAAAAAAAAAAACGAATTCTAATATTTGAATTTTCTGTAGTAGTAGCTGACCAGTAGACTGAGTACCTACCAGCATAGAGCCCAAAAATGTAACAACATTGTTTCCATGGAAAAGATTTTTTTCTGACGTTAGCAAAAACTCGCTTTTGTTAGCAACAGAAACGTATAACATAATATAATATATTAATATTTATAATTTCATAACCCCAGAGCTTACCATCATATACAACCTGTAGTCTGCGCAAATAATTTAGCTTTATATTGGTGAAAGAATTATTAAAGTCTTTATATTATGTTATGCGTGAAAAGGTCATAAACAAACTCAAGCAGTTTCGCATTTATAATATTAGTATGGATTAATACTTATATTTATAATAATTTATTTTGTTATTTAGACTTCTTGTTTTGTTTTTAAATTTTTTTTATTATGTTAATGTAATTTTTTACCGATTCTCAAAATAATTTTTATATTTTATTTTATATTTTTGTTTTTTATGATATATTTTAGGTAATTAATCACCTCTCCTTTCTAATATTTTGTCTATGTTCTAATTTGTCTATACTTGTTTGTCTTTTGTTATTTTTTATTAACTTATTATCCTGACGAAGAAAACATAGTTTTCGAAACATGTTGATAATTGTTTATTAAATAGTGGTGTTACACAAAGTTATTTGTTTTTCATTAAATTAATAATGACGCCACAAAGTGATTTTGCGTATTTTGAAGAAATACACAAAGTCACTCGCTTGCTCCAAGTATTTATAAAGTAGGTATTCATAAGTACCTAACTATAATTAGACATAACAGTAATACCCAGTGAGACCTACATTTTAAAATGATGTTTATAAAAAGTGTATTGTAGCGCAACTTCATCAAAATAATCTCAAGCAATAAGAAAAGTGAAAGGTGAGATCCTAATCAAAGCGGCCAATGAACGCAGTTTGACGCTTCGTAGGTACTGTAATGCGTCATTTCCGTTTCATCCGAGTTTCGGGGGGAAAAAAGTTTCACTTCAAAAGTTTTATGCGTATAGATATTCATATATATTCATTTCGTGCGTCGTAGAACGAAACAGAAGAAATGTAGAACAGAGCATCGAGGACAATATTCGAACTTGCAGCAAGGTGCTTAAAATTTGAACGTCTTTTGATTGAAGCATTACATTTAATATGTTCTGCATTTTTTACATTTTGCGGCTTCCGATGACCTTGGAGGTCAAGTTGAAATATATTTGATTGTTACTCATTTACACCACTTAAACTAAATTTCTTCTGCTTTAGTTCAATTCCGTATCTCATCCCAGTACTTGTATATTGTTATTACTTATACTATACATTATAATGAAACAAACTTTAAGCGAGTATTTCGTTGTACCTACATATTATTCCTGCAAGGTTACCAATAAATGTATAATGGAAGAAATACACAAACTGCTGTTAAAGAATTGATTTCGCAGAAATTGGCAATTACTGGAAAAGCTTTGTTTCAATTGCTTCTTCATCATTTCTGACTGAAGCGCTTTCAAGTTATTTAACAGAATGACGGAGGAGCTATACAAAAATTGAAGTGTATTATTCAATTTCTAGAAAAATAAGTGGATTGTCAAGTTTCCTGCTGCTCTTTTTTGTTTGCTTTGCTTGCTATTTATTACTGTTTCTTTCCCCAGCTGTAAATTATAAATAAAGGCAAGATGCAACTGACACTATACTAATTGAGTTTCACACTGAGGGCAAGTTGATGTACTGGAAAACTGCAACGAATATCGAATTAACAAAATTATAGGAGTAACATTTTCAAAATTCAATAATATAATCAGTTTTTTTTGAAGAAGAAGATAACACTTAAAATCTAAATGAAAATATGAAAGAAAACAAGACACAGAAAAATAGAAAAAAGACAATGATCACAACTGGGACTCGAACCCAGACCTCTCGTCTAACCGGGACGTGCGCGTTATCTAATTTCGCTATTGCCACACCGTCATATTTGTCAATCTCATATTTCAAATATTTAGAATCAACAATATTATCTTCAATTAGTTCTTTTTTCCATTAAGCGAAGAGACGATTATTGTATAGTATAGTGGTTAGACGAGAGGTCTGGGTTCGAGTCCCAGTTGCGACCATTGTCTTTTTCTATTTTTCTGTCTTGTTTTCTTTCATATTTTCATTTAGATTATGTGTTATCTTCTTCTTCAATGATATATTACAATGATGGGAATAACCTTCAAACGTTATAAAAAGAGAGTTTTTCTTATAAAATATTGATTTTTTTTTTTACTTAATTCTTGTTATTCAAAATATTTAAAAAAAAAATTTAGATATTGATTCGAATTTCACGTTCTGGATATACTCATAACTTAATTCCAAACCACACTATTTCGAGTTAATTGATTAATTCATACAATACAGGAATACACATCGTAACCTTCACTTCTACTAATGATCTTCGCTTCTGCACAGCATCGATAGAAACAACGAAAGTACATGAAGAAGACGTGAATGTTTGACATTCTACTCTACTGCTCAATTTTGTATTACTCACGTCCGTCTCTGAAGATATTATGAACCACGTTTATGACCTATTTTTCTGCTGATAGTACTGTTCGACCTGTAAAGTGGGATCTTTTCGGATCCTTTTCCAGGTTACCTCGCAATCTCGTAAATGCCTTATGGATGGTGCTAATATTATAGCACAATCCATATTGGTTATGTTCTACACTGGTAATCACCCCAATCACATATATTTATAAACGGTCGTCTTGTACGTGCATTCAGGAAAATCAAAAACATCACACCACCTTCGCAAAATGCATAACATATTTCAATACAATCCAGTATTTGAATGACGCAGTTTCGATAATATTACATTGAAACAAAATGTTAGATATTGCATTTCCCTTTGCAACGTGGAATGCAATTATTGCTTCTAGTAAATCGGTGCTTCGAAAATAGTAATAACAGTCAAACAAATCTCACAAGTAATAATTATTTTGTTTCAATAATAGTTTCAGTTTCTAGTTTAATAAACAGTAGTAGATTATAGTGGGATGAATGAACAGGTGTATCTATGTTGTGGCGTGATTTTTAAGCTTGAACTCAATAAAAGAAATCATAGTTTACTTAATAACGTGCCAATGTTTTAAATATTGTTTGCGTTGTAACCATGTTGATGTGCCATAAACAAACCGTCACCAGAGAAAATTGAAAATAGTAGTTTATAGTCTAGTTCGTTCTAGTGAAAAGTGAAAACTTCTTTAGGGAAGTTTCATTTTTCACTTTGAAATGAAACTCGATAAAACTGTAACTAACGCCACTAAAAAAAGACAAACACATACATCTATAGGATTTAGCCTGCGGGAGAATGAGAGAGAAATAAAATATATTTTTAATCTATGAGAACTCGGTTCCAAAATAATACGATAAATCCACAGTCCCTCGCAAGTCTCCTTTGGTGTAGTAGTATAAAGCACCCGGCAAACCTTTGCAGACATTAAGAAGACCAAAGATACAATCCAAAAATATACATATATATTTTCGTGTAATCAATATCCAAACTTCAAACTACTCCGAAGTGAACACGCAAAAGAAAACACAAAAGAAAGCGATATCTAGCGACTCCGAAGGAGAAAACACAAATGCTAATAAGATGTATATAGGAAATATATAGGAAAATATATAGGAAATGATATACGATATACTGGATATACTAATGATATACTGGAATACGACGACAAAAAATGCAGCATCGTGGTCTCCCCAACTCTTGTCTATTTTAGTTTTCTGAAGGTTTCACTTCTACCGCGTGCGAATTGCACGCTCTTATTTTTTTGTTCGGTGGGAAATATTTAGATACACATTTTTTAATTGCTGCGAAATGTTACAATTTATATGTAATGACCTCCGATTGAAAAAAGATTGAAATTCACTATCAAACGTCATCTTCTTGTACTTACCTATTTATTTACTACTAGCTGATTTCTGGCAAGAAATATTCAAAGAAATAAATTGTTTCCCTGCATATCTTTTCCCGTGCGTCCCCGTTCCCCTCCCACATCCCCTTCCCCTCCACCTTCCCCGCCTTCCCTCTCCCCTCTCCCGTTCACCCGTCCAAAACCAAAACCCCTTCCACGTTCTATATATTCAGTTACAGTACATTCAAACAGCTCACGTGCCACCTTTTACAATTTTTCATTCTTCATACATTACAAATATTCATTTTTGTTTATTGTATAAGAACAATCAAATATTATAACAACAATCAATCAAATATAGTAGGTACCTAACATCGGTACCATATTTAAAATGTCTTTAATCGATTGAATCGAATCAAATTATTATGCAAGTATTTGAAATTAATTGATTAATTCGAAGAGTTTTGAAAATTGAATTCTGATTTGACAATCATTGTTTTGCAAAACGTCATACTCAAATTTCTAACAGTTTCGCAAGAATTTTTGTGGTGATTGAAAAACTTTTCCGATGAATTGTCGTGTGGTTGAAATAATCCAAAAACCTTCGCGGGGGTTTTGAGAAGGTATTTTGAAAGTTTCAAACATTTCCTATGCTTAACATTGCAATATACAAAACATTAATCTCCTACCACATTTTGATTTTTATCTATTTATACTATTTTTCACAAAAATTTGTTAGAGTAAAACAACAAGGAAACAACTGTACCAAACAATTGTAGCAATTGTAACCAAGTCGGTTCATAATATGCGTTTGAATAATTATCGAAACTATTTAAAACTACTATGAAAACTACCACTAATGCCATCTTTATGTTTCAGCTCAAACCATCATATGTACTTTATTGTTTTCGTAGAATAAAATAACCCCAAGTGCATGGCTTTGGGCTGAACCCTTACTAAAGAAATTACTGAATTTCACCGTAAGATCTGAAACATTCAGCCATTCTCTATACCACCAACATCTTTGTATTTTGTGCAGAAAGCACGTTTCAATTTCTCTACGAAGCGCAGTTTAGTGCCAATTAATATCTACTACAATTGCGAATTACACATTCCACGAGAGTATCCACAGAATCTTGGTTTCTAAAGAATTCTCGGTTTTCTTGCAAATTTTCGGTTTCCTTACGAATAAGCGGTTTGGTAACAAATAAACGGTTTTGAAGTATCATCGTTTATCAAGGGAATAAAATTGTATGCTTTGTACATTTTGGGGAGCGAGCGATTTGTGTAAATGGAGTGGAAGGCATTACGAAAGACGTAATAGGGGGAAATAATTTAAGGCTGAAAGAAGTTTAATTGGTGAAATAAAGAAACGGATGCTTAGAAGGATAGGTTTGGGGAACGTGAGAGTTTTACTGAAATGGAATGAGACATTAACTGAGTTAAGAAACAGGTAATTAGAAATCAAGACAAATTCTGTTTTTATGTGAATACCACATAAGATTTTCAACTACTGCCAACTCAACCAACTAGAAACCAACCCGGCCTTCCCCATTATTGTTTGCCTACTTAAACAGGGCTGTCTTCTGCCTTAGCTCTGCTCTGAGGGTTCTGTGTTTATTGCCACGGGAATCGGAAAATCGCGATAAGACCGAGGCTACGCGAGTTATCATTGAATTCTTTTATGAAAATAAAATCATTCATAAAGCAAGGGAAAAGTTTTTCTAAATTTCTTTCTATCATTCAGTGGCGGCCGGTGACCTACATTTGAGGGGATGCAATAAAACGAAGGTACCTAAATTTTATGCGGGCAAAATCCCATTTTCATTGTTTTATGAAAATATATCGATTTCACCAAATCCTCTTAGGCCAAGGCCGGGACACATATTCTAATCGGCCTCCTAACTTTCATGAGATCGCACAAAGATTTTCATGTTAAATTAATAACATTTATTACAAGTAGGTTCCTACTATAGAGTTAGAAATAAAATAGTATTTTTAGAGACATTGTGTTTGTTAAAACTATTTAATTGTCTTAAACGAAGCTCACTTAAAATCGAAGCAATCGAATTTTATATAATCACTTAAAACTATTTGATGAAAACAAATGAAAAAAAACACAAATTGTCCATCCGTTACAGAAGGCGCACCAAAACTAAATACATGGAGCAGGTAGACTATTATGAAAAACTTAAATAATTTAAAACCTTTAAATAATATTTATATGAGCAAGAGTTCTTACTACTCTTTATTCGACTTTGGAGAAATGACTGGTGCATTTCCTAAAATTATGTAAATTTTGTACAGAAACTTTGTATTTATTCTATCTCACCGTTCATCCAGTTTTGTAAGTCTCCCTCTATTCCCGAGAGTTGGTGGTGCGAAAGTTAAAATGAGCTTCCTCAAGACATATTATGGCGTTCAGATTGCACGGAGGGAGGGCTTGCTTGAAGAATGTTTTTCAGTCCGAACTTACTAAATAAGTGATAAATAATACAAATGTGCAATTATGACCGGGTATAGGAAGCAAAAGAGAAAATTTTCTTTTATTTTATTGATTGACAAATAATAGCCATCAATTATTGCAACATAGCACGGGCATCAATGCTTATATTTCATTAAAGCTGATTCAGGACCCTATAAGACCGACCGAAGCAAAGTAGGATTTGTTATAATTTTTCAAAAATGTATTAGTATTTTAGAAAGCTTTGCAATTTGGTTTATCGAAAAATTTGATCCGTCTCATGAAATAAGGTTTACGTTGAGATGGCTAGGGACTCTTTTATTGAGATGAGGTAACCCCATATGTAACCTTGACCTAAAACGAAATTTAAGGATCAGAAAGATTTGTTTTCTCGATGCTTTGTATGGAAAGAAAACTTTGACAGTAAACCGAGCATTCATAGGGGAATATACGCCTTTTGATATGTGGATGATACGTGGATCCTAAAAAAAACTGAGAAATTATTTTATCCAGAGCTTTGTGAATTATACAAACTAATAAAACTTCTAAATCTTGGTTATGATTTTAGATTTTCACGGCCAAAAGTATTTTTGTTTTTTATTTTTGCGGGGTCATGCCGTGTTGCGCTACCCCCTTCTTTAGCCAACGTTTCGGACAGCGTTACAGTGTCCACCATCAGGGCAGATAAGTAAATGTTATTGGTGAAAGTGTGTGCGTATGTATGTAGAAGCGATACCGTGCTGCGAGCTCCACTTCTCTACTAGTTGGTGTTAAACATGGTTTTCTGCGTTTAGTTTTGGTATAGCCGTCAATTACCAAATACCGTGAACTCTTGAGCTTTGCTCCATCGTCTCTATTAATGTTAATGGGTTTTTTTATGAATTTTAATGGCCTTCGTAATTGGACGTGCTATATAAGTTTTGGGT
Source organism: Glyphotaelius pellucidus (assembly GCA_936435175.1). Taxonomy (NCBI): domain Eukaryota; kingdom Metazoa; phylum Arthropoda; class Insecta; order Trichoptera; family Limnephilidae; genus Glyphotaelius; species Glyphotaelius pellucidus. The sequence goes on along the minus strand of OW386542.1, from coordinate 24,827,675 downwards.
CTTCCCAGGACTTCAGGAACAAATCCAAAGTAATGGGCGGTTTCAATTAAATGCTCGACGATTGCCAATTTTTCAGGGTGACCGAGTTTGCAAGCTCTAAAGTGTTCTGATATCCTTTTGGAGATCGTCCACTCTGTCTGGCCTACATACATTTTGTCACATCCGGCACATCCTGCACACTCCATCTTTTTTTTATATTAACTCCACACGGCAATGAGGAAAATAATTTCCCTGAGGGCTCATGTTATATCGGGATGCTGTGTCGAGAGTTTTCTTGAGGAGAGGAAGGAATGAACATTGGTCTTGAAGAGACCCATGTTGTAGGAGGGAGGAAACACAGAAGCCGGGAAATCGTTCTTGTGTGACAAATGTCAACCGTGTGCATATGTTTTTTATCTGTTTTCAAAGGAAACTTAGTCTTTGCACACCTCAGTAGATCTTGTATTTTAGTAGTGGTCCCGAAGACAGTCTTGATGCTTTCTTTCCTCAAAAGCCTGGCTATTCTGTCTGTCACATTGTGAATGACCGTCAACCTCCGAAAGGAGAGAGAACCAAAGGAAGAATAAAATATTTACAGAAGGAACTAATTGTTTAGTTAAGTGCTGCCAGAACGTATATACAAAGAAATATTGGTAGACATAGTGTAAACTGTGAAATCTTAGACCGGTTTCCGTAATTCTATTGCTTTGACTGAACAATGGCAATAACGAGTATTCTGGCTCGTCGCCCAGCAATTCACTAAAGTTTCTAACATGTGTGTCGGGTTAATATGTTTCCGAATGCAATAATTTCGGCATTTACAGTTTGTGCGTCAACTCAAAATACGTACTTACTCCAATTAACGGACATAATGACTGCTATTAACTCTTGGTTCACTGTTTAAATTTCTTAGAAACATAAAATAATGTTTTGAGTATAGGTTCCTACAAATGAAGTGATAATCACTTAAATTAAATTTAGATACAAGATATGCGATAATGAACACAGGTGACAGTAGATTAAACATTTCCTGAATTTGCAGGAAAACAGGTTTAATGTTGGTTTTTTTTTTTTTAATCTTTTATATTTGCAAATTATTTTAAAACATGTGAAGACGAAAAATATAATCACTAAGTTACATGCATGGCAGGTTTGTTCTACATCAATCACATACAGTTGCTAAGAGTGGGCCAGGTAGAAAATTGTATGGATGGAAAGGAAAGGAAAAGGATATGAATGGGAAGGAAAAAGGTATGAATGAAATATGGTTAGGTAAGAATCAGGCGGTTAACGTGTCCAGGAGTAACGGACGTATGAATCCACTCCTCCATTTACGGTGCAAGGCGATGCGTTGAGAGAGTCCGACTAGAGAGGTGAAAGGTCTCCCTCAATCAGTCTCTCTCGAACCGGCCCGCCATGCAATGATTGGGAAAAAATATCCAAGACCCCTGTCAAGTCACCAAACGTAGCGAACCACCTGTGGTGTCCAATGTTAATTATCTAACAAATGGTTCCCAGGGCGGCAGTACCCATACCCGACTCCCAAATTACGATTTGTAGAGGTAAAAGAAGAATACGATGATACCTGTAAATGAGCCAAATCTTATATTTTGAAAGAAATAGAATTTATTGATTTTGATTTTGAATTTCTTCCACCCGATCTAATTTCAGATACAACTTAACACCCACGCACGCAACTGACGATAAAATCGATAAATTATGAAAATTTAAAAAAATATAATTATAAATTGGTTGAAACATTAATAAAAACTAGGTACCGATTTTATTTAACAGTTCATCTAAAATAAAAGGAAAACTTTATTACGACCAAATATTACACACTTAAAGACAAAAAACCGTCAAGATTGATATTATAAGGAGAACTTTTTTATCCAAAATACCTTGCGACTGCCGCGATGTCAAAATGTGTCAAGTAATTATCTCCCCGCCCGATATCGGTGAAAATCAATTTCAAGCTGATTAAAGGGCATTCGGACAATTCAGATGACATGGTCCACAACGCTACTTCTACGTACGAGAATAAACTAAAACCAGCAAACACGTTGTGTTGAAAAATCTCCCCGTATGATCGTCAGCGCCAAATCTATACACGTAGCGACAATTTAAACAAGCTTGCCCACTCCCAAAACAAATAAATTCGAAATTGAAATAGCAAAATCATAGAGCTTAATAAAATTTGTGATTGACAGAGTGTGGACACATCTAGGAATATAGTTGAGGTTGAGCGCATAAGTGATATTTTAATAATTACCTACGTCTGAAAATAATATCATGTCGTTAATCAAGCAAATGCAACTAATGAAATCGGAATATCTTGGTACTCCTCCAAGTAATGTTGGTTTTGTGCGTTTAACATATTATGTTTATTGTGAGCAAGCACCAGAATTAGCAACTCGCAAGTCTCAAACTTATTTGAATCCACTCCATATGGAGGGGAATATTATTTCTACACTTTGTTTGCTACACATTATCATAATTCAGCGAATCAGATTACTTTGTGAGCAGGAACTTCCATTGGCATGGACCGAACTAGATTAGAACCGTATTGACTACGTGTATCTTTATCAGGATCGTAACGATGTGTATAATACTTGCTAACCCGGCCACGAACGAAACACAACGCCATCTACTGATGGTTACCAAACCTTTAAATTCGAGTGTTATTAACTCACACCGCCATCTGTTAATTTGCATACAAATCAAATCAACACCGCCCGCTTGCCTGCCCGTCCACCACATACAGACATTCTCCTTTAATTATATATTTCAACCAATTTACACAAAAGCTTGACAAATTATATACCGAAACCTTCCTCATGAATCATTCTATTTATTGGTAAAATCGCTTGAGAAATCGTTTAGCAGTTTCAGACTTTAATTTATAATATGTAGAGATAAAATAGTTTTGTTTTCATAACCAGAAGATCAAGATTGTGAAATATAACTCTTACTCTTTACTTTTTGAGTTTCCAGGTGTTAAATTACATTTTTCAAATATATCTATTAAAATCGTGTAGCGTTTGGAGAAAATTGTTTTTGAAAAGAAAACTCTTCAGCACTGTTGTGATTTGAAACTCGATAAAACGGAAGCGAGCGACACTAAAAAGAGACTTACACATACATCTACAGGATTTAGCCTGCAAGAGAATGAGATAGTAATAAAATATTCATTTTATTCACGGGTCCTCGGTTTCTATATAATACGATAAATCCGTGGTCCCATGCAGGTCCCCTTTAGTATGGTGGTATAAAGGGCCTGACAATTCTTTGCATACATTCAGCCGACCAGAAGTCGAATCTTACAAAATCCAAAAAAAAAGGAATTTTGTTTTTGTCAAAAATCAACGTCCAATCTTCAAACCACTCCAAAATGAACAGGTAAAAGAAAACGACGTCTAGCGACACTGAAGAAGAAACCATAAATACGAATAAGATGACCAAATGTACCTATTGGAAAAAGTGCACTGGAATTCGACGACAAAAATATGGAAAAAATCATCCTTCACATTGATAAAAAAAGTGCTTTGTAGTCTCCCCACTCTTTTCTATTTTAGTTTTCTGAAAGTTTTACTTCTACTGCGTGTGAATTGCACAATCTGATTTATTTTGAAAGACGTTAAATTTTTGGTTAATGAGTAAAATATATTTTATACTGCAGCGCAGAGGGGTCCGTATTGAATATAACACTCCAATGGTACTCAGAAATAACAGACTATTCAAGTTTTCGTCAAATTTACGTTAAACTTAGTAGTTTTAACGCTAATTTCATCCATCCATATCGCTGAAACGAGATTTCCATATGTTAACTGTAATTCGTTATTTATAATAGATACACAATACACACTACTTATACATATTGACATAGCTGGCGGTTTAGTAATAAAATCACAGTAAATGTATAATTAACAAGAAATGTGTAATTGAATGAAGATGAGGCCAGGACTACTAAAAGATGTTACTTTCAGACTCTTTGGGTACTATTATGTATTAAATTTGTAAAAACTCTAGGCAATTTATTTTGTTTTCTAGAGAAAGTGAAGAAAGGTTATCTTTAGTTCTGGGTCCATGAGCTTCGGTTCGGGATCAGGCAAAGTGCAAAAATAGAACTGTTAAGATGCTGTTTGTTGTTTATGATGAGTATTACAAAATAAATTAATTATTCAAATTAATTGTACTTATATTTTTTTATTACTTGCGTGGCAAATTTCCCTTATCCCTCTCCTCCCCTTACCCTTCCCAACCCAAATACCTATTTTGCAATCTATTACAGGTATAATCACACTTATTTTATTGTTGTGTATTGGTTTATCATTTGTTTAATTAAGATTTGTACTATTATTATTTTTTTAAATTGCTGCTTAGTTCTGTTTTTTTTTTCATTTTTCTTAAATATTCTAGTTAACGTTCAGTTAGTTTTGTTTCTAAATACCTGTCTGTGAACATTAATAATTGGTCTGTTTTTATCCTTCTCCTATGTATTTTAAATTACTAAGACTGTTTATGTTCCTTAAATAAATAAATAAATAAGTTAGCAGCTAATGGAAGAAACATTGATAAATCCGACACCGATCTTATGTATATGCTAGGAAAAAAACATATCTACAGTGATATTAAAACAATACAGCATAAATAATGATGGTAGACAAGGATGAATTTTTATCCAAAACGCTGGAGTTCTTCATTTTCAAATATAACTTGATAAACACAATGACGTTATATATAGACTAGCCATTGTCTCACTAACTCAAGATGAAATGTGGCGAGTAAGAAACAATCTTACGTTATCAGTAACCTCTTAGTTGAAAAGTTATTCATGTATGATTAAGATAGACATTCAAAGAATGTGTGTGTATGAACGACATGGATATTAAGGTGAGCCATTTAACATAATATGTTATTTTTAAATTCTAAGAGCGATAAAAGGGTACCAAATGGGTTCAAAAGGGCGTGTTTAAAATTTTTCAATTTTCTAATACAATCTCCTTCCTCCTTCAAAACTTCAAAGTTTTGAAAATTTCAATATTTTTTGAAATTTTTTTTAATTTTTAATTATTTTTTTTTACCAAACCATATTTTTTGCAATCTTCCGCAGCAAATGTAGTAAATTTTGATGAAATCATTTACAAAAAGGCCCAAAATTGAGTTTCACAAAATAAACCCGAAATTTGAGAGTAAGAAGGATTTTGCTGGTATTTGAATACACTGCCTTGAGATAATTTGAATTATATTCCAATATATATTTTTAATAAACAAATTAAAATATTTCCTCTTTTTCGTGTTTTTTTTTAAATAATTAATTTTTAATTGTTTATCAAACATTTTTTTAAGATTTAGAAGGGTGGGTTTTTCTCTATTATCTGAAATTTCAAAGTCAATCCGGAGGAAGAAGATGACATCCAAATATTAAAAAAAAAATAACGTGATTTTCTATCTCCATTTAACACCCTTTTATCACTATTAGACAAATCAAAACAAGAAAAAAAAACCCATACAGTCATGATCCACCCTAATGGATATAGGACCAGTTCACGTTTTATTTACGCCGAATACTATATTCTACCTCACGGTGCGATTGAGATGCCATGACACGCTTACTCGCTTACACTAATACGAATACGGAATGCTGTGTGAGAAAACCTACGGTTGTCCTTCTTATACTTTAATGTTGCTAGGTTTGCTATCTCACTATCACCACTAAAAATCTTCGGGAAATAATCGAAATTATAGTATTTTTTTATAATAATAAATAATTTACGAATATTTTTATAAGTGAAATGTTATTCCTTGACTTTTACTAGTGTTTGCCGTGTAATAGAAACATTTTCTCATCAAACACGAAGGCATTTTGGCGCTTTTTAATACAATTTGCTTCCTTGTAGGGCACAACCGCAGTTTAGTACTAAAACTACGAAATCGAGTACTTACAATGCAATTGCCTTGTTTTTAATCTACACTTTGAGATTTCTACCACGCGTCTATATATTGTGTGTAACTTCATTGGATAAACGTAAATACATATTTCTCTTGTTTCTTTAAAAAACAATTTTCATTTTTCCAATTTGAAACGCCCATGTAATAATATTTTAATCTAAAGTATCTTAAGATCTTCGTACGCACGCTGTTGAAAGCAGAATAGTTATGATAGGAAGGCAGACAATTAAAAATAATTGTCTGACATAAAAAAATGTAAGCGACAGACATGTACTGTGCTAAAATGTGGTGAGTTCTTGTCAATCGGCAGCTAATGAGAAAAAATAACAAAAGAACAAAAACAATATTAACGACATTTGGTGACGTCTACATTAACGAATTAGAATGAATATAAAAGGGGAAGGCAAGAAATAACGTATTTCTTTTTTTACTAGTAGTGACATGACAACAATTTGTTGTTCGTAAATTGAAATAGACTGTAAAAAAATCTGCATTATTGCGGACTCAAAACTTTTTTTTTTCAGTCAAAACGATATTTTCTTAGTCACATTTTAAAATTTAAATAACGTTGGAAGCTGATAATAGTTGTGATGATACTATTTTTTACCATTCGGAACTGCTTTATAAAACAAATGAAAGAATGCATTGTCATCAACAAGTAGTCTGTCAGCTCGATCGCATGTCGGGAAGTGACTTAATTTCGACTCCCAACATTCCATTTCATTCATCCACTTATGAGAAAATTTGAATCATAAAGGTGTACATTTTAATATTTTTTATTCAACTTTTAGATTTGAATACAAACCGTGGTGTTTTCTCTTTCTTACATTATGATTTACATATTATGAGGTAGATCTGTAAACTTACCTAACATTGAGAGATATTATTAAATCATAAGCTTGTCCACTACAATGCTGCAATTTGTAGATGTAGTTAAAATCAAACCCTTTTTCTTAGCAATTTATAAAACAAGCCATTTAAAATCCAGGAAATTGTAGGATTTCTGGGGATGGGAATTTTGATATCATACAACTGAATTGTTTTCATATCGACCAGCCCAATGGACCGAGCAGAAAAACATTGTTTTAGCAAATTGATCTTAAAACTCGAATAAACAAAACGCGAAAATAAATTTGATTTAATTTCAATGAAGTGGTTTAATTTTAATTTTGATTTGATAGAACGAAGAATTATGTAAATAGAATTTTCAGACAAAGCGTGTATGCATTTTGGCAACTTACATAAAATACATTTTCAGAAAACATATATGATAACACGTAAACATGAAATATTTCAGAACGTGTTGAAATATTCAAATAACTCTTCGAGCAATAAGGGAATTCAATCTGTGTGCTATCCTTACAAAATATTGCATGATTCCTAAACCCTGTATGGTCACACACTGCTTTTCTTGGTGACCGGCCAACTCGGAATGAAACCAACTCAGAACCATCTCAGATAAGTCATTTAGAGTGATATTTACATTTTATGTGAAAACAGTTCAAACGTACTTAGGTTAATCTTCTTTTTAACCTACATAATTTTTACCACTCTGTCACTTTTCCACCACTCTGACACATTTTTTTTTTACCATAAATTAATTCTATCTGGATCTCAGAGGGAAAATTGTAGCAAGGGGGGAAAGAAGCCGTTTATACCTATTTACTGCGTATATACCTATTTCACAACTACAACTTTTATGTCGTACGTTATAAGACATAAAAGTTGTAGGAGACAAGTTTTTGTGATTTTTTAAAAATATTTTATTAATCATCATTAAAAATAATAATTGCGGTTACTTGAAAGGTTATATATACTTTTTGGAGTTTAAAAAAAGTTTTATATTTTATGTCGTCATATCATTTTTTTGTAACATTTTAGAATATACGCAAGTCGAGGTGGCCAAAGACAACAGTGATTTGAATTAAATACACTTATATCACGACAAGTTACAACTCTGTAACTTAATTTTTACAAAAATATAAACACATATTTTTTTAAAACGCACTCAGTCGTTAAGTCTTTAGTACAGTAGATTTCAAAGTAATTATAAAATATAATATGAATTTTTCTCCACTAACTTGTGGAGACAACTTAATGTAGGTTAAAAAGAAGAACGACCCACTTTTTTGTTTACAATAAAACCAGCGCCATACAAAATACGTTTTCTTGTAATAATATAATTTACGCAAAAGCTATACTGAGCATTGTAGAAGATATTTTAGTGAAATATTTCATTGTTTTAAAAATAATAACTACTTTCCTTTCATGAAATCATTTGGTGAAATATTTAATTTTCCGATGTCAGTAGCCAACACCTGTTACGAGCTAGATGAGATGATCGGATTAAATAAAATAGAACAGATGGGTGAGCTCTTCTCGGGAAGTGGGACGAAATTGAATAAAAAAGTATGAACTTAAGTTTCCCGGGAAAACAGTTGTCTGTCTACAACAAAGCAGATGTTCATGATTAAGCCCTCCCAAAATAACATAAAAAGGGAATCACTTTTATTTACTTTAGTAAGTGACCCAGGCCCTTCTTTATATTAAATTTATCTTGCCCCATTCTCAAACTTTTGAAAGACCGTCAGTTTCTAGAGCATTATTATGTTGAGTTTCAAAAGCTATTTCCTTGAAAAACGTATTCATTTATCATGATTTATTTTTGGGGTATTATGCCGTGTTGCGCTACCTCCTTCTTTATCCAACGTTTTGGGTACCCTATGCCCGACCTGAGGTAGATTTATGTAGGTTTTACACTCTTTTTTCAGCCCGATTCTCGTATAGAGACCAAAGACAGAATTTTTCGCATTACGCGGTCGCTTTTTTCATCTCTATTTTCATATCTAAGATTTCAGTTGGCATCACAGCAAACAACACGGTTTATGTGTTGTTTACACTGATGCCAATTGAAATCGTAAATATGAAAATAGAGATGAAAAAAGCGATCGCTTAAAGCGAAAAATTTTGTCTTTGGTCTCTATACGGGTCTCTATACGGGAATCGGACTGAAAAAAGAGATGGTGTAAAACCTACATAACACTAGGATGAGAAGTGGAGTTGAATTAAAGTGGAAATAATGTATTTTTTTAACAGTAACAATAAAGTTTTTTAAGTGAATGGTAGAAAAAGTCAGGGATACCCGAGGAAGCCATGAATCAAAAAAATATTTGTGGTAAAATGCGACGTACGTGATGAATGAAGAATGGGGTAGATGTGGAAGTGAATGACTGAAGAAGTTGGGGGCGCTCAAGGAAGACGTGGCACGATCAAATGAATCAAACATTTGTATGTTGTAAAATGTAAGGCATGAGATGAACGAATAAACGTGTGTAAGGAAATGTGTTTGGTGTGGAAATTAAAGGTAGAAGAAGTCCAAACGCCCAAGGAAGACATACAACGACCAGTGAAACAAATTCTTTGTCAATTCTTTCTAATAATATTGTTTCCAGCTAGTTGAATTTAAATTGTATGTATGTACATACGTAATACATACCTACTTACTGCTTCTTTTCTTAGAAGCTTTAAAGAATTTTCACTTGAAATATAATCCAGTTTCAGTATAATATGTTTTATAATGTATTTTAGGTACATAATCTTTACAAAAATATATTTTTTATTTAACGTTAGTTTGTTTAACGCACACTTTATTGATCAAAAATAAAACAAATTTAAATTAGCAGTTTCTAAAAAAAATAAAATGATTTTCGGCCATCAGTGGCCCGAGTTTCTGAATCATAGTATTTTTTTTTTTTTTCACCCAAATAGGTGGCTCGCCGTTCCGTTTGGTACCATTTTTTGTGACTTAACATTTTTTTTTCTTTAAAGATTTCTTCAAAAAATATGCCTTCACAATTTGTTTTCCAAAGTAGGTACTGCATGGTATAATCTGTAGCTGAATCATGGCACTTGTTTTTTGTTTTGTTTTGTACTGCAAATTTTCATAATATTTTACAAAAACCATCTGTACACAGGAAGGTATGTTCTTTTTCAAAATATTTTATCACATATTTTTTTTTTATTTTGACACAGTTACTAAATATCATAAAAATAAAGTTAGCGTACAAGGTTCAAATTTTAAATTTGCAGTTATCAATCCACAGGGTGGCGGTTTCTTTATCACGATCCGGTTTATTTCTTCAAATAAGTAGCAACTTCAGTGGGTTTGGGCATTCGCTGTCATTTAGCTAAGAAAATCTCACTTACTGCTCTTTTTCTAAGGCATACGTTTTTGTAAAAGTCAAATTTTTATTAACAGGTAAGATATATTACTACTTAAGGAAACTACTTCAGCTTTTACACGTAATAATATATATATATTTTTTTTTTCAAATAATAATATTATAAAATACACCAAAGAAAAACGTGAAATTTAATTTGAGTTAGTACACAAAATTAAAAAAAAATGTGAAAAGTAAAATTACAAAATATTATCAGCGTAATATATTACATTTAGGTAAATACTAACAATACCTTTCCACAACGAGGCCTATTAAAATGAAAGTTAACACAATGAACAGCTACTTTAAAATGAGAATCTTACTGTAGGCAAAAAAAAGTCCATTATTAAAAATTCACCTGACAATGAAACCATTTTTATGTAAAAATAAAAGGGAAATAAGTGTTTGAAATCCAAGAGGTACTTATACAAACAGAAAAATGCTATTTAGCTAGGGGGAAAGTAATAAACATTTTGGGGAACAAAGGGCCAGTCAAGATTCATTACGGCTGCGATAAGAAACTTTCCCCAGCTGAGGAATTGACAATGAACGATCGCAAGAAGGGAGGGGAAGAAGATAAAAGAAGAGAGGTAAGTTAAGTGAAAACAACTCAGCCTGAACCGAAAAACAACGCTGTGATTCATCATACGATAATTCACTCGTTGAGGTGCTGTGATCAAAATGGAAAAGATATTATCAATTTTTCTTTTGTGTTTTTGGTGACATGTTTTTTTTTTCAAGGCTTAATTTATTTATTATAAATACAAAGTAATACAATATGACAGCAAAAAATAAAATATTATACAGAAAAAATAAAAATCCCAATAAACTACTTTTTAGCAGTTTGCGATGGGTACTTTTACTTTGGAGATATAAATAAACTTATTTTACATAATTAAATGCAGTTAGAATTTTTGTGTTAGTCTAATACAAATTATTTCTTTCCGCAAGCCAATTTTTCAACAAAATATTTGTTTTACCATTTGTACATTTTTTAATTGTTGATAAAATTATTACATTGAAACGTATCAAATTCGATAAACATAATATATAATATTCCGAAAAATCCTCAGTGTTGTGTAAGAATACATAAAGATATCTGAACCACGAAAAAAAAATGTGTCGACGGACGATTTTTTTTTTAATAAAATGTCAGCAGGTCGCGGGTTTAGTTCAACATCAGGGTTTGTAGAAATGTGACAATCGAATTGTAAACAACAACTAAACTTAAACAAATAATATGCAGCTAAAAAAATTATGTTATTGAACATACTTCAATCGTCCAATATTATATTTAAGCGTTGATTGTTTTACGCATCAAAATAAAATTTTATTAGCTTTACTAAGTATAATAATTTTTTTATTTTTATTCTAGTAATTAAGAAAATTACATTTTCACTCATATTAACCAGAAATAATTAAGTACATTAAATCAATACTAAACACCATAATACATCGCTACTCCATTTCATTACTCTGTTTATCAAGAATGTACATTAACAATTTTTTTTTAATTTACCCACCTTTTTTTCTTTTTTAATATCGTTTGGTAGGCAATAGTTGCCCCCCTCGTAACCAATGGATTGTTTACCATAGTTAGTATGGATGGTGTTTAAATGTATGTTATCGTGTTGTCGTGTAAAGTGTTTGCGTACTTGGATGTTTTAATGAATTTTGTGTTTGTATGTATGAGTTTATTATTTATTTTGTATATAAGAAGACATGTTTTGTATTCATACAGTTTATTTAATGTTAATAGTTTTGTTTCTATATATACTTTTTTGTGGATGTTCTAGGCTTGTAGTGAAATAGTTTTTTTGATGAACTTGTTTAGTATTACTTGTAGTTCATTTATATATGTTTCACATGTGTTTCCCCAGATTTCAATCAAATAATTTAAGTGTGAGTGCACGAGACTAAAATATAAATCTTTTTTTAATTTATTTGAAAACATATATGATAGCCGGCTGAATACACTAATTAAGGGGATGATTTTGTCTTTAATACCTGTTTAAAAGTTAACTTTAAGTAGTAGGTGCCTACATTCGTGTCAAAACAAAAAAAACTTTTGAAATTCATTGTCAAATTCTGTTTCTTTAGCCATCGAATATGAAATTTTAATAAATAAAAATGAATATTTCTTTGTTTGTTCATTAAGCGTTCCATCCGATTGGGATGAAACTTTGGTGATTTGATGTGGGTACGCCTGCAAAGTTTGATTGAACGATGAGCTCTGGCGTTATAAAATTACCTTCTTTACCATTCATCCGATTGCATTGAAACTTTGGTGAGTTGTTATGCGCAAACCCGCAAAATTCGGGAGGAGAAAGGGGAACGAAGGAGGGGGGATGCAGGAGAGGAACAGGGACACGGAAGGGGTGACAGAGGGGTGGGGGTCGAGGAAGAACCAGGGGACGGATTGCATGGAGAAATAGCGGTAGAGATAGCAAGGGGTAAATTTGGAAAATCCTTGCTTCTCACACTGTATGTGGCCCGCTCTTGAGTCAGAAAACCTTTTGATTTATTCGTGGACGCACCAGACGGAAAAACAAAAAATATTGAATGTAAATGTAAATTTTTTCTTTACTTCAATCTACAGAATTATAAAACAAACATTCTTTGAATTGCGTTGCCATGTACTCGCTAGTATTATATAAAAGCAAAACCTTTAATTCCACCCAACAGTATTCCTTCAGCCCACGCTTGTAAACTGAGTGAATGCTGGAAAAAAATTCGTTCCAATTCGCATGGTATTTAAAGAAGAAAAAAGAATTTATTAGGAATCAGAATCATTTTTGTGTTTGGTACAAAGCATTTAATTTAAAATGGCCATCCCACGCACGTACTATTATACATAGAAGGCCACTCTTATGTTAGAAATAAATTATATTGGCGATAAAAATCGATAAATTAAGGCACTTATTTTTTCATTTACTAAAAAATATTTTTATTATGCGCCAAAGGTTTTGACACAATCCGTATCTTCATCACAGGCACACAGTTGAAAAATATTTATTCGCTTAGAATGATTTTTATAAACAAATTAATAAGAATTTTTTATTTTTTTACAGTAGGTCCAGTGGTGTGGAGGTTTTTTTTTTAAGGTAAGGAAGGAGAGAACGTTCTGGGAAGGATAAGGTATGAGGGATGAACAGGAATGGCGGTCAGTGGGTCCAGGAGTGACGGACATGTGAATCTAGCCCTCCCACTGCGGTGCTTGAGTTACGTGTGCTTCGTTACGTAGGTATTTATAGTCCCGCATCATACGTGGCGTTTTTTTTTTCTTGCTCCACACAGGAGGCCCTGAAAAAAAATTCCCCTCATTGCCTTTGCCATCTTTGGGGATGCTGTGTGAAGCGTCTTTTTAGGGAAGGAGAAGAGGAAGTTCTGGGAAGGAAAAAGTTAAGAAGGGTGAGTAGGAATCTGGAGGCCAGTATATCCAGGACTAATTAATCCATTCCTCCCACTGCGGTAAGGCGATGTTAATCAGTCTCTCCCAATTCAGCCTACCACAAACCTCACCACATGAATCCGGGCACCCCTGCTAAGTCACCAAAAATAACGAGCCACTAGGGATGACCTATGGCGTAGGTCCGTAACCAATAAATGGTTCCCGGAGCGGCGGTACCCATTTCCACCTCCCAAATTGAGTCATCAGCATCTTCCTAGTATCTTCTGTCTTTTTCGTTTTCAAACAAGTTACCCGAGAAGGAAAAGGACAAACGTCGATGATGTCAGTAATTTATGACGGCCGGCGTAGTCCAGCGGTAAGGCTCTTGACTCGCAGTCCGAAGGTCGCGGGATCGAATCCCGGCATGGCAAATAAATTTTATTTGATTTATTTGTGTTATTTCACAATTTATTCATTTAAAATAATACAAATTATATTTGCGGTAGGTTCCAGAGTGGAAGATACTATCAGTATCGCCCTGGTGTAAGACCACCATTCAGAATTGAAACGTTGCTTGAAATGGCTTTAGCCGTGTTTGGTGACCAGATGTGATTAGCCAGGTACTTCTCCACCTTCCTCTTTCCTATCTCCTTCCCCTTCCTACTACCTTCAGCCTCACAACAAACCACAATTGGGGATGCCAAAATTATTATTTTTTTTTAATTTATACTCTTAATCCTTACTCATTGTAACTAAATAATGTAACTAATAAAATTCCATGCAAAAGTATTTCAGTAAATTCTACTTTACTAATAAAATTTCATGCAAAAGAGTTTAAGTAAATTCCACGTAACTAATAAACATCCGTGCAAAGTACTTACATAAGTAAATTCCGTGATAATAATAAAATTCCACGCAAAAGTACATAAGTAAATTCCACATAACTAATAAAAATTCATGCAAAAGTATTTAAGTAAATTCCGTGTAACTAATAAAATTACCTGCAAAAGTACATAAGTAAATTCCATTAAACTAATAAAATTTCATGCAAAAGTATGTAAGTGAATTCCACATAACTAATGAAAATCCATGCAAAGAGGTGTATAGAAGCAAAAGCAGCAATCTCCGCTTTGTTTTTTTTTAAAAAGGCAACAAAAACATTGATATCTTTGCTTTTGATACGTATTTTCAAACTCTGATTTTGATGGGAGAAATCTGAGTTTGTAACTAACCAGATTTGCAAATTGAATTAAGGTTCTCAATTCAAATCACTATGAAACTGCATTTACAATTTTTTTCCGATATTTTGGAGATTGCTGCCTTTGCTTTTACAAACTTGTAATGTAATTTTATTAGTTACACGGAATTTACTTAATAAGTAAATTCCGTGTAACTAATAAAATTACATGCAAAAGTATGTAAGTAAATTCAAAGTAACTAAAAAAATTCCATGCAAAAGTATATAAGTAAATTCCATGTAACTAATAAAATTCCATGCAAAAGTATATAATTCCGTGTAACTAATAAAATTACATGCAAAAGTATGTAAGTAAATTCAAAGTAACTAAAAAAATTCCATGCAAAAATATACAAGTAAATTCCATGTAACTAATAAAATTCCATGCAAAAGAATATAAATAAATCCCTAATGAAATTCTATGCAAAGGCCAATAGGGCATTAATAAATAAAAATGTGTTAAACGCATACTAGGAAAATAGTTAGATATTTTTTGGCAAATGGCATCAAAGGAAGTGGATTCCTGAAATAGATATCAAAACTCAGTGAGCAATCTAATCGAAAACATGGATAAGCAAAACGGGGATTCAGTGGCGTAGGATTAACTGTCAGGTAAATCTTTCTTTGACCCCGTTGTTTGGCGCGATACCTCGGGCATTTCACTTTCATTTTATTAAGGATCACGAATAAAGCTCATTGCAAAATTTATATATCAACAAGTTTCAAAGAAAATATGAAACAAAAAAAATCGTAGAACTTAGCAATTATACCAAAAGGTATAGTTAGAGGTTTCATAAATATTCATTGAGTGTTTTTGATAATATATGCGTCCGTGATAACAAAAAAGATCGAATGCATTTTTGGAGTGAAAGCTTCTTTAGCACCGTTGTGATTTGAAACTCTATGAAAAGGAAACGAGCGACACTAAAAAGAGACAAATACGCGAGATAATAATTATTTATTTCAGGGTTACCCGGATCCAAAATAATACGATATATCCACGGTCTCATGCAAGTTTCCTTGTTCTGCTGGTATAAATCGCCTGAATCCCATGAAATCCAAAATAATATGATTTTGAGGTGAAAACTTTTTTATTTGAAACTCGATGAAACGAAAAATAACGACACAAACACAAAGGACAAACATACAGGATTAAGCTTACGAGAAAATGAGGTAGTATGTATCCTCTTTTTGCGGTGCTTCGTAGCCTTCCTACTCTTGTCCACTTTAGTTTTCTCACTTCTACCGCGTGTGAATTGCACTTTTTTTACGTATTTTCAGAAAGATAAACCAGAAAAAAAATTACTTTAAAAAGTAATCAATTTAAGGTTTATTGCGAGGCGAGTGTAAGAGAAGGAAAGATGTTTACTCGGTATGAAATTATGAAGCTACTATTTAAAATAAAATGTCTATATTTACAAAAAAGACACGAGTTTGCCAAATAACCAGTATTTTACTTTGAGTCTGTCAATAGCGCAGGGTTGCCTGATGAAAGCTGATAGAGTGATTTCAAAGATGAAGAGTGAGCCTGATGCGTAGATGAAAGAAATAAGTGATTTTCATCCACACCTTTTCAAATGGAATCTTTGCACAGCAGTGCCCGCCTTTATTTCTTAATAACTCTAATCGCATAACAGGCAAGCAATTTGGTGGAATTTGATCTTACCATGGTAATAGTCAGCATGCTTTCATACCATATCTTTTTTACTAATCATAAATAAAGTTATCTAAGAAACGTTTTGATTTCGGATATAGAAAAAACATCAAAGAATCAAAGTAAGTAGTAAGTGCCCTCTAAAGTTTTATGAAGATTAGATATTTATTAAAAGAGCATCAAACCCAGCTTTTGGGGCACTGCACACACAAGATGTTAATTTGTTGCTCAACGATGAAGACCTGTTCTACTATCTTGGAGTCCTAAAAGATTACTAGCTGAACTTTACAACTTTACTTAAGCTGCGTGGGCGAAAGAGTCAGTAGTTTTAGAATATCTTCTCTTTCATCTATGTTATCACAACTAGAGCACCGGCAGAGTGTGCCTCACTTGAAGTTTAAAAATATCCTGATTGCATTTTATCTATTTTCCTCATAGGCTCCTGTGTGGAATTAATTAAAAAAAAAAAAAAATATCTGGAAAAATTTATTCTCAAAATCATTTACATAAAATTTACTTGCATTTCTTTGGAATGGAACTCGAATTAATGTTCATAATAAAACGTTTTACCGTTCTTCCATGGAGCTCATAAATTCAACCCGTCGTTATTCGTACGGACCAACCTCTGATAATTCATAAATCTTTTAATGCTTTCGTTCTTTGTCAAAGACTTTATTCTTTTTTCATTCGGTAATGAATTTTCCTTGAATACGTTTCTCTTCTTTTTGAGGAATGCCCTATCTACTACGAGAACCTTTATTTGTTAAAGATTAATAAAGACATAAATTAAATAAGATAAGAAACTTTCGAAAAAAAAAACCAGTTAGTATTCGAACTTATTCATATTACGCTAATGAAAAGCTAATCGGTTGCTCGGATAGGTGAATGTATTTAAACATAGACAATTATACAATGATAGCATAACTTTGACGGTGGCTTATCAGACTTTATACGCATGTCATTGTAGATGTGTTATGTCTGTGTAACTGTAAACTAGTATCCTGAAACAAGGGTTCGGCAGGTAGGAAATTAAAGGTAAACATGAAAGAGCCCACGGGTCCACGAAAAAGATTTATGAAGGTGCTTTTCTCTTCAACCTACGTATATCTATCTATTCCACGATGAATTAATTGGAAAAGCTTTCTGCCGTGTAAAATGGGCTTATCTTCGATTTAAAAAGTACACAAGTTTTCTGGTCTGGAGAGGTGTCGTTCTGTTCTGGAGGGATGATTTTTGTAGTCGAACAACTTCGTGGAAATGGATTTTTTTTCTGAATTTTCAGACATTTCAGTTGTTCTACGTTAAGTGAGAATACCGAACAAAGGCGTTCCTACTTTTAAAATGTTTAAACAATAAAAACATGGAGGAATGAAAAGATGAAGAGGAAGATTGGAATTTCTGGTTTTTCAGTACTGGTAATAAAGGAGAGATCGAAAAATAGGGTTGGGATGTTGGGAATCAGAAGGGGAGGGTAAGATGGGTATTATCTGAATATAAGTATCTTCTAAGTAAGCAAAGCCACTTTGAGTAATGATTCGTTTATGACAAGTGGTATCCGCTGATTCCAAGTAAAGTAAATTTCAAGAGTAAATGGAAGAGAGGAATGGAAGAGAGGTGTGCTTCGTCAAAGGCGTTTTAAATAATATTGATTATAATTTATGATGGCAGTATTTCACAGTTATGGTATTTAATTTTTGATCATTTTTTTTACAAACGGTATGGTTTTACGCCCATTCGAACATGTCTCAAAGTTTGTACCGATTCGCTCGATGATTTTATGTTCGAAATCAACAGCTTGATGCGGAAAAGATTCAAGTTCCGTTATTCCACTTGTTGTTTGACAGAAATTTGATCGAGCATATCTCAACCTGTAGACAACGCATCGCACATATTAGTCGTCTGTCTTTATTCCGGTACGCTTATTGTCCCTGTCATTGCAGAACAAAAATGGATATTCTGATTTATTCTAGCGATTTTATTAAAAGTTTTATTGATTTATATAGTGAAAAAGAGTGCTCATTGAATACGAAGTCAGCAGATTTGAAATTTGACCATAAGTAAACCAGTCACATTTGAACAGCTGCTCGACACATTGTGCGCTTCTCGGGCGAGTGGACCCAACGACGAGCATAGTTCCAAATCAACATGGTCGTTTGAGCCAAACCATCGAACATGAACGGGCGTGGGTACCTAGCAGTACGCTCATGATAACCCTATATAATTCGGAAACGCCCAATGGAAAAAATTTCACCACATTTGAGCAGATTTTAACGATCTCCCGGCTACACACTTGGCTACAAAAAGATGTATTGTTCCAGAATCTTGCTTATAGTAAAACCAGAAAATCGTTTATAGAATGAATACAATACTAATTAACGTGAAAAACTTATACAAATGGAATATTTTGAATGAAATGGATGATAACTAGTAACTTACATAAAAAAATTAAAAACTTTTCATTTTTGAACTTGATTATTGTTTAAAAAGAAAGATTATTTTTAAATTTTTTGAAGTGAGACTCATTTAGCCCTATTGTGATTTGAAATTCGGATAAAACGGAAATGATACATTACAGCACCTACGAAGCGTCAAACTGCGCTCATTAGCCGCTTTGATTATGTTGTCACTTTTCAAGGCCCCTATTGGTTGAGATATGAAACTGAATGACGCATTACAATACCTATGAAGCGTCAAACTGCGCTCATAAGCGGCTTTGATTATGACCTCACTTTTCAAGGCTCCTGTTGGTTGAGATTGTTTTGGTAAATGGCACACAATATTTTACAGATTATTTCTTGCTTTTATTACGACAAAATATGGTTTCAAACCTTATTGTACACATATTAATATAAAGAAACATTAGCATTTAATATCAAGTATCATCAATAAAAGATGGAATAAATATATCCGACCAAAATTCCTCTTTTAAATCTTCAACAACGCTGTTGACAACGATTGCCTTCTGGTCTCTGTATTTTACATATCACAATCAAAAATTTTCTACCCACGATTTTTATGATTCAGAAGAATTTGCACAAAACACTACAACGTCTTTTCAGACGTTAATATCTTATATTTATCTTCAAGTCAATTTACTAAATGACGCCCGGCGTAGTCCAGCGGTAAGACTCTTGACTAGCATTACGAAGGTCGCGGGATCGAATCCCAGTGTGGCAAATAAATTTTATTTGATAAATTTGTGTTATTTCACAATTGATTCATTTAAAATAATATATAGTATATTTGCGGCACGTTCCAGTGGAAGATACTCTCAGTATCGCTCTGGTGTAAGACCACCATTCAGAATTGAAAAGTTGCTTGAAATGGCTTTGGCCGTGTTTGGTGACCAGATCTGAATAGCCAGGTACTTCCTACCTTCCTCTTCCCCATCTCCTTCCCCTCCTCACTACCTTCAGCCTCACAACATACCCCAATTGGGGATGCCATAGTCTCACTGGCTCCGGGCGGGAGCAGTTGGAACTCTTGTGCGGTATTTTAATAAAAAGAAATAAAATAAACTAAATGAATACTAGAAAAAAATATATCACAAGGTTAATAATTTATGCGAAGCATCAAATGGTGTAACATTCAAAATCGGGTCGCTAGCAATAACACTCATTATGTAGATGGCCATAAGGCTGAAATTACTGCTTAACCCAGCCCCCTGTTTTAATTTTTGCGAGAAAAAAACATCGCCAAAGAAAATGCTTTATTTTATTTTGAGAAGTTCAGGCATACATATTTAAATATTTTACGATGATTTTCTAAAGAACTTAATTTGTCACATTATACAATAAAATCATAACCGAAAAGGGGTTCGTTAGTGGGAGATTTTGAACTTTAAAGAAGTTTTTAACGTTTTATATTTTTTTCTGGGCTTATAAAAACTTGTCAAAAAATTCTCGATTATTTCGAAGGCCTAGGTTTGTTCTATTTGCAGTATAATTAATTAAAGCATCTTAAATTTTTCGAAGCGATCAACTTTTCGACTTCATAGAGTATCGCCACTATCAAAAAATTGTCTTTTTTCTTTTTTCGTATTTTTATAAACAATATTACAATTACAAGAAAATAATCAATTTAACGTCAACGTAACTATGTGTATGCTAACTTACGTTTTTTCAAAATAAATTAAATTGGAATAAATTAATAAAAAATAAGTTTAACCAGCAGCCCTTTTGATTAATGCTCCAATGTTTGAATAGTAACTTGTTAAGCTAGGACGTGCGGGAAAGTTACCAAAAGATCTAGCCAAAACAATAAAGTTGGATAATAAGGAGGGAAGCTCTGCTTGCTACTATCATTTCAATTAGAAACTTACTTGCGCGACTTTGGTGAAGAAATTGGCCGAGGGCACATTTGAGGATTGTGGAAAAAGAACAGTTTTTTTTTTTTTATATCACTTAATGACTTTAATTAGACCAAATATGGAGTAATTGAAATTACATGTTATTGAAAAAATTATACTTTCTTAAAATATTTGCTAGAGATAATTGAAGTTTCAAAAGTAACTTTCTGCGTCAACGGGTGTCAGCACTGTAGTCCCTTGCAAAATGGCCGTTATCGATAATCGTATTCAACAGCGTTCTGTGATTGAATTTTTGAATGCAGAAGGTGAAACGCCCGTTCACATTCATGAAAGATTGAAAAATGTATACGGTGATGCAATTGAACAAAAATTGTGACCGGAAATTAAAAATGGGTTCATTTTTAGAACCAGCATCAAGGAGGCAGTCAATGGAATAGTATCACTCAAACTCATTGATGACGAAACAATTCAAAACTGTACGATCGGCAGGGAAAGTAATGGCTTTAGAGTTCTGGGATATAGAGGATTTGATTTAAGATTTTTTGGAGAAGGGACGCACAATAAATTTTGTCTTATACGTCACAATCCTTAAAAAACTTAAAGCGCGTCTTTCGCCCAACAAAAGCTATGGCGGATGTTCTTCTTTTGCATGACAATGCAAGACCACATACCAGTCGTCACACCACTGAAGAGATTGTGAAAATTGGATGGATAGGTTTACCCCATCCTCCATGGATGGGGTAAACCTATCAATCCACAATCAATATCATATAAGTATAAATTGTTGCTAATTATTTTGTTGTTCGATACAACATAATTTTAAATTACATCAACTTGTGTTGAAAACTTGGTAACCCTTTGGTTTACGCAAGCTTTACCCCCAATCAATAACCTAAGAAAGGCACAAACAATTGAAAACTCGATATATATTTTTTAAATCACCAAGAAATCTGCTGTTGTAAGTTGCAGAAGTTTTATGATTATTTTGTCTTTAAATAACATTTTTTATCCGTGTTTTACATTTAAAATGTGTTTATATATATGTTTATTATAAAAATTATCTTCAAAGCGTGCCATAAAGACTTTATACTCATGTTTGTGTGTTGTAAATACTTATGTAGTTATCTTTACATATTTTATAAATAAAATATATTTCACGACATGAGTGAAAATATTCTTGACAATTTACAATCAAAATTTACCATTTGTGGTAAAATTCATTTGTATAAAAATAAAGCATGAATTAAGTATTTTCTTTATTTTGACAAATCACAAATATCTGAAGACTGAAATTTCCCGATCTCACCCTTCACATCCCATTCCCTTCAGCCTCATACCCCTATTAAGGATGCTATAGTCCCACTGGCTCTGGACATTTGAGACTCTTGTGTGGCATGCAAATAAATAAGGGAATTTTAGCAAACTGCTCCACCCAGTGGTTAAACAAAATCATGACAGGGATTCCAAAATAGTGAGTGTAAAAAGATGACCACGAAAAAAGCATTATAGAAAGAGAAGAAGTTGCCTGTTACACAAAGGATTTTGTAGCAAGGCATGTGGTGTGGATCCTTTTAGATGTATTTTTGTCTATGGTTTCGGTGTGTGAAACTTCTGTCATTGAAGAATTTACCATTGTGGATTGGCCATATTGCCAACGGTGACCGGACAACTCGGAATGAAACCAACTCAGAACCATCTCAGATAAGTCATTTAGAGTGATAAAAAATAATAATAATAATAGTTGGATAATTTGTAGAGCGTTTGACCTGGCGCAGTCAGATTTGCATCTGTTTGGGATAATAAAAGACGCTCATCATGGAATTCCCTTTGAAATTGAGGAGGCCTTGAAAACTTCCGCGCGTCAATGACTTAGGAAGCAGGACCGTGCTTTTTACCACTCTGAGATACGTGTCTTTGTTAAAAGATGTACCAAAACTTCAGAAATGGAGCAAATAACCGAAATGGACAGAAATTATATTGAAAAATGACAGATTAATCGTCAATAGTGTGGTTGTTCTTGTGTACGAGTAATTGCATTTTTATTTCTTGACAATTAAAATGAAAAAAAAGGAAGCATTAGTTTTAGACTGACACTAGTATTTAACTCTAAATAGGGTATTTTAGCTCTTCCTTTGAAATCTCAAATATTCTTCATAAAATAAAACAAATATGTGGTCGCTTAAACTTTTTTTTATCACAAATATAAGGTATTTGTGAATAATCGCCTAAAACCAAATTTAAACAAATTTCTAAAGAACGACATCGCACGAAGAAAATATTGTTAAAATTCACAATTGTGCCTTTCATTTCACACTCAGATACACGGGTGCCTTATCGCCTCACTATCAAACGCTTAAGTTTAAATAAAATCCTGCAAAAATTCATTACAAGGGCTTTAGAGTTGAGAAAGAACCCCCTTTAACGAGATAGCTAAAAATATGGGCGTAAAATATACATGACGTTCGACCTTTACCGCTGCCGGCTTTCACCTGAGCTTAGCGATGGTGATTTGCTGGCTATTTTTTACATTCGTAAAGTACTTCCTTCCCACAGTTTTCACGTTCCCAACAAAGGACGTATTTAGAATTACGAGTATTCCACTAAAATATTTCTGGGCAAAAACGTTGAAAGATTAAAAAGCCATTTGTTGTAGTAAAAAAATAAAAATAAACGCTCCAAACAAAGAAAATAAAAATGAGATTTGAAGATGGTGTTTCTAAGATTCGGGTGCTTAAGCTGATAGAAAATGTTTCAAACAAACAAAAAATAATTGGTCAAATGTTTGATCAACGTTTTGGAAGACATTAGTGGAAGAACTGTAAAATTTTTGGCTACTAATAACTACAGTGGTCGTAAAATAATAAAAAAATACGTAATTAACGAATCACTTTATCTCAATGTAAAGCACATTATTTCGCGAGGTAATTTTAAAAACTAGATGACTCCCAAATCAACTTTTTCAAGTTGCATACAAACGAGTAAGAAAAAAAGGTGGGGTTTTTCGTAGATCTTATCAAAGTTGATTTGGGAGTTTCCTAGTTGTAATAATTACCCAACAATTTTGTATACCGCTTCTTAAAGCGAATTCAAAATAGCTTCAAATTAAGCGGTACACAAAGTAGCAAAACTGTATATCGTATTAGTTAGCGTAATATAACCTAGCGGTAAACACACCCTCAGTTAAGCAGTACAACCAAATGTATTAGTGAAAAATTGCCTGGAATGGTTTCTGATATGAATTAGTAATCCACTCGATTAGACCGTTAGATATATCGCAATATTCATATTCCCCCATTTCCCTTATTATTCCTTCCACCTGATGAAATCCCCCAATTATTAGGGGAGACATCAATGTCGGATGTTAAAAATGCAGTCTAGTCTACCGTCGAGAGCAAATCGAATACCATGGATGGGGTGAGAGTGAACATGTTAGAGAAATATGTTTCCGGTCGATCGAAACGGATGCTACTGTATAGAGGGCAAGTGAGAGGGTCCGTTCACTGAGAGGCGTTGCAGAGGACGCGTAACTGTTCGGGTGCTTATTCGGCTAGATATTAAAATTGCTTTAATCACTGGATACATCATTTGAAGTATACCAACGCTAAATGTTCTTAAATACGCCCGTTGCACCATTCACACAATCCTCAGACAAATTATTTTCTGTAGAACTGCCATTATTCGCGATTACAATTTATTACACTTTGGGAGGACGGTATGGGTACCGCCGTCCCTGGAAACCACAAATTGGACGACCAACACCTTTGCCGTAGGTTATTCCAAGTGGTTCATGAGGTGAGATTTGTCCGGCGGATTTGTGTTGGCAATGGACGCATCTGCCCACCAGCTGCGAGACAGGCCGGATCATGGTACACTGGTTGAGGAAAACCTTTTGACATCTCCGGAACATCGCCTTGCACCGCAGTGGGGGGGATGGATTCATGCATCCGGCACTCATGGAGACACTGACCACCAGATTCCTATCCACCTCTCATACCTTTTTCCTTCCCAGAACTTTATCTCCTTCCTTTCCTCAGAATACCCCTCACACAGCATCCCCAAAGATGACAAGAGGCTCTGAGAGGAATTATTTTCCTCAGGGCCCCTTGTGTAGTGCTAACCTTAAAAAAGCACCATCTAATTAATGACTTTCTTCCATGTACAGCATAAAAAATACATGTTTTTTCTACCATCTGAAATAAAGTGGCAACCTACGCACTTTACAAATAGAATTACAATATTCAAAATCTTCTTTTCTAAAAGATAAAATTAGTTAATTAATTAGAGTTCCAAAATAATTTGTCAATTGCTCTAACACAAGTGTTCAAAGTTAATGTAAAATTCGTCTAAATTGTGCTTTGATAGTTTTTGTTTAATGTTTTAGTGTCTTCAAAATGAGACCCATGTTATTTTTATTAAGTATTTCTTTACCATTATTAATTAATGCCTACAGTGAAAGTCACTCACACTTCTTTCGGGACTTCTTTGTTTGTGGGGGCGGTTTGGAAATGTGCCTTAAGCGCATATTGGCATAACGCGCAGCGTTGGCAAGTCTTACTACCGTTTTATTCGCAATAATAAAACTAATAAACTATTTTTCTTTGCATTCAATTCACGGGAAAACTATTTATATAATTTTTTACATTTTACAAAGGCCTGTGTTTCTTTTGGGAATGCTGTGTGAATTAAAGTATTTTTAATTTAAATTCTTGCGTGGAAAGGAGTACGAGGGGTAGGGTTAAGAATCTGAGGAGTACGAGGAAGAGTGGTTAGGAAGCTGAGGTCAGTGTGTTCAATGATATAAGTACGAATCTACCCCTTACGCTCCGGTAAATGGTGATGGGTCGAGAAAGTTCGCCCCCTAAACCGGTCCCTCTCGATCCGGCCCGCCACCAAAG
This sequence comes from Glyphotaelius pellucidus, assembly GCA_936435175.1. NCBI lineage: Eukaryota > Metazoa > Arthropoda > Insecta > Trichoptera > Limnephilidae > Glyphotaelius > Glyphotaelius pellucidus. Next base: position 24,802,038 of record OW386542.1, on the reverse strand, counting down.
GCCAAAACCTGGCCTACCCCAGTAAACCCGAGCTAAGCTAAGTCGCCAAACGTAGAAAAATACTTGGGATGACCTGTGACACTATGGGAGAGATAATATCTACATATTATACTAATGTCTATATCCAATAAATAATAAAGTTGACAAGCGGCCTCCATACTTGAAATATTAAAAATAACTTTCTTCAAAATTCGCAAATTCACTTTAAAAATTAAATTAATTAATTGTAATTTGAGGGTTTATTGTATTGCACCTACGTAAATCTAAATATATATTAAAAATGATGATATGTTCGCTCATGTCTGTCTATATATGTATGTATGCTATGCGTTGCTAAACCATTCATCCGATTGCGATGAAACTTTGGCGATTTGCGCAAACCCGCGATTTTAACTATAAACAATAGTGAGTTCTGGCATCATGAAATTATGCGTTGCTAACAGTTAATCCGATTGCGATGAAACTTTGGAGATTTGATGTGTGCTTGCCAGCAATGGTTTCTGTAAGTATACTGGTGAGCTCCTGAAATTAGTATAAAAAAATGCAATGCTTGCCACGCGAGCTTTTTGAAAACTGAAAATACCGGGAATGAATGTGTGGAAAGTGGGAGGGGGGAGGGGAACCCGGGAGGGGGGAGGGGAACCCGGGAGGGGGGAGGGGAACCCGGGAGGGGGGAGGGCAACTCGGGAGGAGAGTTCGCGGGATGGGGGAAGAGAGCTAGAGGAGTAGGGAGGGGGAAGGCGGAGAAGGTGGAGTGGAAACGCGAAAGGAGAAGGTGACGCGGAGAGGAAGGGAAGGCGGAAGAGAAACAGAAGAGCTATTCTCTAAGAGATCGTTCTCCCGCGAGATGTCCTGTCAGATTTGTGTGATTTTCTACAGCTGGTAAATGAATAAATAATCATGCATACTTGCAGGAATTCCTGTTTAAAACGACCCAAACTAAAATACGTGACAGCTCACAGCTGAAATTTTGACATCGGCCGATAGAAAAAGCAAATAACAGCCGTAGAAAATCACACAAACCTGACAGCACTTCTCGCGGGATAACGATCTCTTATCACAAATTTTAGGAAATAGCCTTTCAGGACGAATGGGAAATTGGAAAGGTTACGCGGGGAGAAAAAATGTCTTCATTAAGTGGCATAGCAACACATACCAGGAATTTTATGTGCCAAAATACTATTTAAACATATTATGCAGGGACTAAACATGTCACTATTCAATTATATTTTACACACACTTATGAAAGCTAATTGTTTCTGCAGATGAAATTAAAATATAAATATCGTAGATATAGTGTGTGTACATATAAATATACAAACATAATAATATATTTACATTATATTTCGTAGGTAACAGAAACATATCATCGACCATAATTTTATACCCTTGCAGAATTATAGTACCCCCTATTAGTATTGGAATGGAAATTCGAAAGAATGGTTTTATAAGTATTAACTGTAAATCCAAAGCTCATATTTAATTCTATTTTTGATGCCGTAGCAATTTTTAGAATAAACACATGTTGATTGTAATAACTAGGTTTATATCAGGTTTTTTTGTTTGTTTGTATGCTCTGTAGAGAAATCATTTCAATTAATTTTTCCACTCAACTGGAAATAAGTATTTTTGCAGAAAGCTCATTGCCAAGAGCTTTTAATCATAGTTCAAAGGCAATATATTTGATACGCATATAGGAACAAAATATCAAGTATTCGAACACTTTAGTATCAACACATTCATTCACATGGCATTGGCCGACAGTGCTGAATAATAAAGGGTAATAAAAATGTAAATCTTTCTCATTTAAATTCGATAAAATAGAGAAAATATTTAAATAAAATATTATTCAATAACCCGGGTGTAATTTGGTCTCGCACTGTAAGGGCGCACTAAAGCAGTTTAACGACTGTAGGTAGCATTTTGGCTCTTCATGTTTGGTTCAGCCCGGAAAGTTTGGAAACAGTAGGCCTAAGCTACGCACATCTTTCTCCATCTTATTCAAGAAGTCATCAAACAGGCTTAATAGAATACAAAATGAAAAATTTCAAATTTTCTACATTTTTTGCAGAAATTTATGTATAACTAGATGGTTCCCGGCATGCTTTGCAATGTTCAAAGATATAAATTGTTTTTCCCTGAATATTCTTTTCCGTGCGTCCACGTTCCCCTTCCGCGTTCCCTTGCTCTCCCGCGTTTCCCTTCCACCTTCCTCGCCTTCCTTGCCTTCCCCGCATGCCCTCTCCCCTCTCCCGCTCCCTCGTCCCTCCAAACCCCCTCCCGCTTTCCATATATTCATTCCTCGTAAATTCACTTTTCAAACAGCTCGCGTGCCACCTATTAAAAATTTTTTTATACAAATTTTCATTTTTCATATATAACAAATTTTCGTTTTTATATATTATATAAGAACAATCAAATATTAGATTGTTATAAGAACAATCAATCCAATTTGGTAACTATCATAGGTACCTACTTAAAATATGTACAAATCTTGATTCGATTCAAACTATTACGTAAGTACTTCAAATCAACTCATTAATTTAAAGAGTTTTGAAAATTGAATTCTGATTTGACAATCGTTGTTTTGCAAAATGTCATTCTCAAATTTTTGACAGCTTTGCAATAATTTTTTTGATGATTGACAAACTTTTCAGATGTATTGTCATGTGGCTGAAATAATCTAAAAATCTTCGCTGGAGTTTTTAGAAGGTATTTTGAAAGTTTCAAAAATTTCCTATGCTTAATACAGCAATACACTAATCACTAATCCCCAAACACATTTTGATCTTTGTATATATAAAGATTGATTAGGGTATGGTTGAGTAACCATTCTAGTTCCAACTGCCCAGGTAAGTTAAATTTGAATATTACTCTCCGTTTCGTTCGAGATTTCTCCATTTTCTTACGACATGGAATCTAGAAATATGTAATCCAAAAAGAGAGAAATAATATATGTTTTGCTTTTGCAGGCTTTTATTGGTAGCAAAGCAACAGATAATTCTCAGAAAAGCGCATACGACAGAGCGTATTAAGATATCCGCAAAACTGAACGCTTTCAAAAGAATTCTAAGTCGTATCGCAAAAACGGGACAATAGAGTTCGCAGAAACTCATCATAGTAGAAAATATTTCAAAGAAGTTTTAGCACAAAGAAATATTATTTAGTTTTTTCCAAGATAAGCAAAAAAATCGCTAGTTACAATTTTACAGGTTTGGTCGGCTTACAGAAGCTGCAAGTTCGTCCAATGGAAGCCCAGTGTTGTCTTGTATTGACTCGTTAATCAAGTGCTTTTACACGAATCAACACTTTACCAAAAATACTCCATAAACAATAGTCATACCTATTATACGAAGAATACTCTATAGTCATAGTCTTAACTTGCACAGTTTACGCCCGCTTTGTGCCGACGTTATGTTTCTCATCGGATCTCACCAAGTTAATCCCTTCTTGTTAATAGGGCTGCATATTACAAACATAAAGACAACTGATGCTTGTCAAACAAGCAAACTCAGAGGCCTCTTTATTATTACTATCTCTTGACTTATTTATTTTATGCTTGGTTTCAAAGGTGATGAAAATGAGGCGTATTTGCATAATTACGAAAGATTTTTCGTCTTTCATTACGTTTATGGTGAATACTGAAATGAAGAAAATTTGCTTTAAACTTATTAAAAATAGATAAACTTGAATTGAAAATTTTATAAAACCATCTCTGTAAGGTTTTAGTAAATATTTCATCATTTCAATGAATAGGCTTAGGATCTGCGATGAAGTTTATTATGTTCGACGGTCCTTACAAAATTGTCTACCGGCTTTGGTATGAAACGCAAAAAGTCGATTATTGAGTATTTTAAGTAATTAAAAAATTGAGTGCAGTTCACATGCGGTAGAAACAAAACTTCATCAAAACAATCTCAACCAATAGGAGCCTTGAAAATTGAGATCATAATCAAAGCGGCCGAAGAGCGCAAGCTTGACGCATCATAGGTACTGTAAGTAAGCCTACCTCATTCTTTCGCAGGCTAAATCCTATAGATAAATGTGTTTGTCTCTTTTTAGTGCCATTTCCCTTTTATCGCAGTTTCAAATCAAAACGGTGCTAAAAAAGTTTCACTTCTAAAAAAAAATCAAGTGCAGTTCACACACGGTAGAAGCAAAACTTCACGAAACAATCTCAACCAATAGAAGCCTTGAAAAATGATATCATAATCAAAGCGACCAACGAGCACAGTTTGACGCTTCGCAGGTACTATAATGCGTCATTTCCATTTCATCCGAATTTCAAATCCAACGGGGCTAAAGAAGTTTCACTTCAAAAAAAGAAAACAAAAAATTTTCCAGTACACAGAAAATTGGAGGCTACAGCAAGCATTGACAGAATTGAAAAAATATTGAGTTTGCGAAAACTTCAAAAATCACTACCGTAAATTTTTCAGAACATTCTTTACGGATTACGGTCACTTTATGTATTCACGAATCCAGAAACATGATCGAAACAACATGATTAAAACTAGCTTTTGCTGAAAAATCAACTACGTTTTTTGCGGGAGGACGAAAACTTTTTTTTTATTCATCACGAATTACGGTCACTTTTTATGAATCCATAAAAGAACGTATGATCGCGTTTGGCGTAAAGTCAAAATATCCACTCGTCCCTGCAGCCTGGAAGTGTCACTCTGCGCGACCCACCCTTTAGCCCGGAAAAGGTTCGCCAGGGTGGCCCTATAACAACGCAAGTTGATGGTCCGCACTCCGAATACAAAACGTGTGTAAAGATAATTGAAGAACTTCGTGATTGCGCCTTCCGCGGAAGGATAAGGGAAACATGTTCAAAAGACACAAATTAAAACAAAGATGAAAAATCACAGAATTAGCAAAACTCAATCGAGAATCCGGGTTCAAATTGCCGGGGCTAGGCGAAGGTCCAAAATTCGAGTGTCAGATGTGCCCATACCTTTTTCTGATTTTTTTCTAATATTTGTCTTCTTTTATTTTACTCATTAAGATGAAGCCATAATGCAAAATCAAACAAAATCAAGTGTTTTTGTTTTGATAATTTGATCGCTTTGAAGTATTATAGATGCTTTAATTAAATACTGCGAGTTGAACACATTTTGGCCTTAGAAAATATCTATCATTTTTTCTATAAGTCTTTTTACAAGCCTAGAAAATAATAAAGTATTAGGCCTTTAAAAAAACATTTTCAAGTTCAAATTCTCCTACTTATAAACCTCTTTTTGGATATAGTTTTATTGTTTAATGTGGCAAATTCAGATTTCTTTTATAATAATCGCAAAAAATAGAGACTTTTGCCTGAACTTCACAAAATAAAATAATATACGCATTTTCGTGTTGTTATTTTTGACATCAATCAAGACGGCCGGCACGAATTTGGATTTTTAAAGTGAACCTTATGTAAGTAAATCATATCTCGGATGTGGGTTTGAGTCCCAGTTGGGACTTTTTGTTTTCTGTGTAATTGTCAATTACATAATAATTCATTGAAAGTTGCTGATATTTAATTAACTACTTCATTGATTAAATATTACAAAGAGGTAAGGTAGGAATATGAACTTCAATAATTTAATAATTTAAAAATTGAAAAAGTTTATTATTTGGGAAGTAGTGCGGTAGCTTGCAAAAAAAAGGTTTAGTTTAATAAAAAGTTAGTTTGAAAAAGTACTTAACTTTATTAAGGGTCATAATGTTAGGATACTACCTCTACCTACGACCAGAAACCACGACGTTCGTAATAATAACAACCCTGTGTTTTCATAGTACAAATTTTCCACTATTCGCTTCACATAATATCCTAACATTACATAATATCATATCTAATGACCCAAACGTTAATGGCCTCAAGATACGAGCCTATATTGTTTTAATAAATTTATGTTGCTCATTGTTACAGCCTACACAATAATTGTTTACGCATTAATTTGACTTTGAAATTTGTTATTTCATCTATTATACGATTGTACCATCCCAATCAGATACCAGAGGACATTGTTTCTTAATATTTGTAATGTGTGCTCTGAGGATGGGAAGGAGGTCAATTATTTATACATGAGTAGTAAGCTAACAGGTAAATCCAAGTGTTGTAGGTTATGTATGTAACGTCGATTATTTAGAATCATTTTCAAAGAATATCACTCTAAACCAAAATATCTGTAACCTGTAACTCCGAGCAGCACTATTTACATGACATCTAAAATATTGTAATGTAGAATCATAATGGCGATTTAGGTATCAAAAATATACAAGAACTTATTCTAAAAATAAGTATCAAAAAAACATCCACTGTTCATACCTCCATTTTCCAAGAGCGAGAATAATAATCTTCAGATTCAGATAATCCGTTAACATGAGCCCGACACCGGAGAGGGAAAAGATCAACAGTTGTTTGGCAGTTAGAATATGTTAAAAGTTGGAAGGCCATGGCGCTGGGTGGAGAAAATTACATAAAATAGGTGTTTAGACTTTCGAAGAATTACCTTACAGTTTAAACCTACATACAATTTTGAACTCTCTGAGAAAATGTTTTCACATAAATGTTTATTAATATTATTATGTTACTCCGTAGGATGTTTGTAGTATCCCCGTTATGGTAAAGCTAATGTTTCAACGTGAAAATGAGAGTTGAATAAAAATAATTAATTATTTAATGAATTTCTAAGAGGATTTTTAATGCAGTTTGTTAATGTTTTTTGTAATTCGAAATCATTTCTAAATTTTCTAAATAAATAAAAAAAATTCCGTTTTCGTCCGTGTATCAACAATTTTTAAGATTTTTTTTCTTGTTCAACAATTGACAAAACATGGAACCAACCGTTTAGCGATTAATTTTAATTTATTTTTTTACTTAAACGGATATTTTCAAAGCAAATGAAAGGACGATGCAACCTGAAAATTGATATGTTTGTCTAAAATTGGCCAGTTTGGTATTTTTTGTGAGACTGAGATATTTTATTATATTTTCTACTTAATAATTTAGATACCTACACTAATTTTAGTGTTAATTTTAGCAGCTTCATCTTAGCTTTAAAATAAAATAAAATGATTGGTGTTTTCAAAGATAGGTAAACATTTCAAAGGTAAATGCACAGTTTATGCTGAATGGTGACAAAGGTTGCTTTGACTTGCGGAAAAAGCTGTTAATAAAATTCTATGGCTTCTCATATTTTACAAATTTAACATATTGGTGTTTTCAGAGTAGGATAGCAGATATGCCCACAGACCGAAAGACATGAGATCATCACATAGAAGATGCATATTACAGACCTAAATGATTTTATATATTCCATTGAAAATGAATTTGACATGGTTTGTCACAACGTATAATTGGACTTTCAGATTTTTATTTATTTAAAGAGTAATACCATGTAATAAGAAATAAAATAATACAGAAAAAATAAAAGCTCAATAAACTACTTTTAAGTAGTTGTGGTGTTTTGAAAATAAAAATAAAAATTATTTTTCTTAGTTTAAGGAAATATAGAAATGTATGTATATATAACGTACATTTTTTTATTTTTTTTTATTTAGAATACATACATATAACAGATTTAAAGGTAAACAATATGGTTCTTAAAACTAATTACAATATATTAATTTCTTGTTAACAAGCTACCCAACTCAATAGAGAAAGAATTTCTCGTGTTTGAATTATGGAGTAGCGCCATTGTAAAAAAAGAAGTACAGAAATTATGTTATTTTAAGTAATTAAATTACATAGAAAAATTAATAAACCTTTATACATGATAATCGAATGAACAAGAATAGAATAAGAGTTAAAATTTGACATACAATATAGATTAAAAGGTATAGATATGTAGCAGAAATAAACATGTAAATGTATATTTACATATTATGCAATTTATAAAAATACATAACGACGTACACTTACACGCACATTATAAAGTAATAATAATATTAACAACAAATAAATAATTTTAAAAAACATGTAAATAAATTAAACCATGAGGAGGTCAATAGTGATAGTATCTAACAACAATAAAACTATGATACAAGAATAGCACGAGAGATAGCCTAAATAGGTGTAATATGTATGCAGTACGTATATATACAGTGTAATATATATAAAATACGTATGCAGTTAGAAATTGTTTGTATTAGAGTCTAATAAGAATTTTAGTAATCTTAGTTATAATACCTCAAAAGTGTACTTGCCTTAGTTCACCTCCGAGAAACAAATTTAATATCCTCAGATCTCATTGTGAGCGAATTTTTAGAAAAAAAACGGATAACAAATTTCACCCTTTAATTATTACAATATACTGGAGTACCTACGCTAAAAGTTCCTGTCCGCAATTACTTATATACCCATCTATAAGTTTCGCAAAGGCAGCGAAAATTCTGTGGAGATAGATTCGGTTAGAGAAAATTCCGCCTGAGGTGGGATGACGTAAAACCGGCGAGTCACCCGGTGGGAACATAAAGGAATGCGACCTCCTTGAAGCATGCGAAACTGGTCGACTGTAAAAAGCCATAATTTATTAAGGATTCTAAGAACGGGGAGGCAATCCATTCTAACATTGCATTCATTTTAAAGAGTCATTGACAACCAGTCGGTTTAACAGGAAAAAGTCTCATGATTTGTTTTACCCACCATGGAGAACGAATTCCTGAAAAATCCCTTTTAAAAATATTATTACAAAATTCGCTCGAACAAAAAATATGGTAAAAATGCTTTACGATTAACAAAAAACGAAATTTGTGTGTTTTGGCTACCATTGGAATAAAATACATACATTTTCGAATAAAGTTCAGATATTAATTCTGTTAGCATCCCTAAGTTTTGTTTGTTTGTAATTAAAATTGGAAAGAAACTTAAGAAAAAAAAATAAACATGTTGTATTAACAAAACATAGCCACCTCAGAAGGGACAATACATGTAGCTATTGGAACTGGACAAGCATTCAGATACAGATTAAGGGTTCGTACTTGATTTATTTTATTTATTTATTTTTGAAGTGAAACTTCTATAGCATGGCTGTGATTTGGATTTAGGATGAAACGGAAATGACGATTACTGTACCTGCGACGCATCAACTGCGCTCATGGGCCGCTTTGAAAATGATGTAACTTTTAAAGGCTCTCTTATTGGTTGAGATATGAACGGAAATTACGGAGGCATTGGTCGCTTTGATTATGACCTAACTTTTCAAGTATTGGTTGAGATTGTTTTGGTAATTTTTTATTTATTTATTTATCAAATTATCAAACTCCTACCATGACACTTCGTGGAGAACAGTTATGTAGCTGCTTTATTGTCATTCCCTTTCTTTATTTTTTCTCTTTCTGTATTATATTTGACACTACTATGTTTTTTATTCCATTTTGATTACCATTATTTCTGTTATCACTACAAGCATCTCCGTCTAGTAACAACTAAACATTGATTACTCATGCTGTGAACATTTCTAATTGGAGTGTTAATATCTATGTACATCCCAACGGCAATTCTATTATTGTAATAATTATTATCACTCTGTAAATGATTCATAAATAAATAATTTTTTGCCAGTGACTCTTGGCATTATTTGAACTAAAAAATGTTATTGGAATTTTGAACTCCGGTGACTTTTTAGACGTCCTTTTTTCTAATTTTTTTCTACAAAATTAAACAAAAAAAATCTTCCCCATATCGGCACTGGTCACTCAGCCGAGTAACAACAACAGGTGAATTTCTACAAAACAACGGACCTGAGTAAAACAGTATAATAGTAGAACAATCGCGTTGTTCGGTTGGCATTCCTGCCATGAAAGGAAAAGGACCGAGTCTCTTTCAACTCCGCCCGGTATGGTGACGTCACTCGCCGGTGTTCTCGTGCGAACCGGTTGTTTTGTGCAATCTACAGTAGACAGGATTTAGGAAGACTTCAGCTAATTTGCACGAAAGTTCTAAAGCAAGTTTTTGCTGTAGCTATGTTTTCAATGAAAATGAATGGAAAAATAGTTTTATTTAATACACGACTTAAGACAGTTATCACTCTTATGTATGACCTCTGCTAAGTATTCGTATCATAGGCCTTGAGGACTCCTTTGAACCCATTCTGCCGAGTTTAAAAAAACACTGAACAACGAAGAGTGGCTCGTGTGAACCAATTTGGAAAGCATTATTTGTTACACCTAAAAATACAACGAAAAGTTGGTAATGTATCTGCTTGCAACCTAACCATATCTGTGTTGGAAAGTATTTTAATACTTTTAGGAAATTAAATAATAAATAAATAACAATTTCAACCACTACTGAAAACCGGATACATTCCAAGAGAAATCCTGAATGTATAGCAGAGCAGTGATCTTTTTGTTAATGCGAAATGTAAAAAAATCGAGTGCAGAAGCGAAACTTCACTAAAACAATCTCAACCATTACTTGAAAAGTGAGTCGTAATCAATGCGACCAATGAGCACAGACCTCACGTAATTTCCGTTTCATATTCCAACCAATAGGAGCCTCTAAAAGTGACATCATTATCAAAGCGGCCGATGAGCGCAATTGATGCGTCGCAGATGCGCTAATCGTTTATTTCCGTTTCATCCGAAATCCAAATTACAGCAGTGCTATAGAAGTTTCACATCGAAAATTGTAAAAACCTATTAATGAATTAACGTTTTATTATTATTAAAAATGTCTGATACTAAAGTTGTTCACTATTGAAACTCCTACTACCACCACAGTAAGCGAAAAATGTTGCTTGTGTTGTGATGGAGGCTTTAGCCAGTCGAGGAATTGAACACGCAACGCCCGGGTGGGACCCAAACGCGATGCCAATCAGCCACTGACCGGTCTAAAAATTTAACTTTACATGACAAATTATAATTATATTTTAATTTGTGATTTAACTTTAGATGACAAGTTATAATTATATTATATTATAATTTGTGATGTAACGTTTTAAATTATATTTACACTTCACAAAGTATCTGCTTCTAAGGAAAATATGGCTTTACAATTGTTGGACCCCTGTTATGTAAGATTTTTTTTTTATGATGGTAGGTACTACCAATGTAAATTCCAATGGCTTTTTTCCCGACCGCGGACTTAATTTCTTCGTATTGACTTTTAGTTGAAATTGGTCCAGTTACCATTATTTGATCTTAGCTCCTACTTCAAAGGGCGCAGCTGTAATAAAGCTGAGAATCTCGGCAATATATTTATTGTCAACCCAAAAAGAGAAAAGTAAGTTTCTAAAGTAAAACTTTCCTTTTGACGATCATTAAAATGTCCATTTATCCATCACCCTGTTAAGTCTTCATATAATGTTTTTCACTTTGTTCTTGACAAATCATGAATTACGAAACACGAAAATAATGACGGCCATCTTGCGGTAACAGAATTTATGTTTATTTTATTCTGAACCAAATAAATTGTTTAAATTAATTCAACATGCACGAATTACTAATGATGATAATTATTCAAGACACTAAGAAACGTTAATGATTGTCATAATATATTGTCAAATAATTTGTCCAAACAAGAATAAACAAATCTCAAATAAGAAAGTTTCATTGAATAATGGATCGAATCATTTTTAATTATTCCATTGGTAGGTATATTCCTACTAATTCGTTACTTTCTGTCTCGGGAATTAATAACTTGGGTATACGGTTTGATATGAAACTCAATTTTATCAATGTAGAAATCATATCCAACAAAGCTTATAAATCTAGGACTTTGTTTCTAGAGTATTATCTAAAGACTTTATAAACACTAACAAAACATTGCATATGTTGCTAAAAAGGAGTCACATCTCAGTTTGTTTGTTACGCTTTCACGCATAAAACAATAAAACTATTTTAAAAATTCTTTCACCAATAGAAAGCTAAATTATATACAAGTATTGTATATATACATAATGGCTAAATATAATGGTATGCTCTGGCATTATGAAATGATAAATATTAATATATTATGTTTTTTTCGCTAACAAAACCGAGTTATTGCTAACGTCAGAAAACAAATCGTTGCCGTGGAAACGACGTTGATATATATATATTTTTTTATTTCAAGCGTCATAGTTAATATCTATCTATCTATATAAATAAAAATGTATCTTCGAAATGTTGGTACGCGCACAGCTTCCGAACTTTTTTTACTACTGATGAGCTCTGGCATTATGAAATTTAGATTACACGGGAGCGGTTTGAAAACTGAATGTATTGAAAATGAATTTATGGGTAGATAATATCTTATGTCTCAATGTTGTGAAGTTCAAATTTTAATATTATAGTAGTTGTAGATTAGATTGTATTAGATATAAAATGTTAAGTTTTATAGCTAAATAAAATATACTTAAAAATAAAAAAAAGATGGACGCCAACCGACTAAACTGAAACATTCTCGACCGACAGCGTAGACGGCGTAAACACCGTAACCGACCATTGTCGCTTACGCTAAAAGTTACAGCTACAAAAAAAGTGTCAGGCATATAAGATAGAGCTGCAATATTTTTGTCACTGATGTATTAGGCAGCCCTGAACAGTTTTCTGAAAAAAACGTATTTTGACAAAAATGTCGTTAACGCTGTTCTGTCTATTATGGGTCGATATATTTAGTTCAACAATGTTGCAATATAAAATGGCTTTAATATGTTTTTGTCATCGAATAGAGCTAAATTATGCGGTGAAATTGTTTAACTCTGGATGGCAGATAGTTTTTTTTTAAATTATTGGCTGTCTTTCTCTATCGTTTATTTTTATGGATACATATTGTAAAAAATAAACAAATGTCTATGTTAAAGCCTATTTTAAGGGAGTAAAAAGATAAATTAATAAAATTGCACACTTGTTGACTCCTTTGTGCAAAATTTCTAAGGTAATGTAACAACAAGAAATATAAATACTATTTATTGTACCTACTAATTTTTATTATGCGCACTGATATCTTTTTCTATATATAATTATAAAAATGAAAATATATTTGTTTCTGACTATATATATATATATATATATATATATACATATTTATGCATGTATGCTATGCGTTGCTAAACCATTCATCCGATTGCGATGAAACTTTGGGGATTTGATGTGGATGATTTGTAGTATCAAAATACGTTCTTTTCGTCCTCGCGAAGATTTCTGGATTATTAAAACTACGTGACAATACATCTGAAAAGTTTTTTTAATCATTACAAAAACTCTTACAAAACTGTCATAATTTGAGAATGACGTTTCGCAATCCATCGATTGTTAAATAAAAATTCAGTTTTCGAAAATATTTAAATTAATGAATTTATTCTCACCTATGGTACTAACCAAAATCGAATACTTTGAAGCTTATCAAAATTTAAATTTATTTTAAGGTTAGGTAAAAAAAATTACAATAGGTGGCACGCGAGCTGTTTGAAAATCTGAATGTACCGGGACTGAATATATTGAAAGCGGGAGAGGGGATCGCGGTAGGGGGGGTTGGCGGGAGAGGGGAGAGGGTAGGCGGAGAAGGCGGAGTGGGAATGAGTAAGGGAGAGGGGACGCGGAAGAGGAAGGGAGGTGGAAGGGAAATGGGAAAAATGGGAAAAGACAAACAGGGAGAAAAAATTTCGTTCTTAAATGGCACAGTAACGCGTGCCGGAAACTCAATAGTTTATTATAATAATGTAAAATTTCGTTTTGTATTATGTTTGTAAAAGCCTTACGGGCCTTAAATAAATAAAACTTTTATTAAAAAGACACTTCAAAAGAGCTTCCGAACTTGAGAAGAAAATTTGAAAACAACATTTTGAAATTCGGTGAAATCATTTGCTTCTGAATGAGAATTTGAGAAATCCGTTTTTGGTTAAGCCAGATTGGTTTAAAGCTTTTAGGTAATTCTTTTACCGTACCATTTGAAGTCAACAAAAACCGAAGCTTTGTGCAATTTATAAAGAATAATGTAAAAACCCATCTCGACATTCTTATTGTTATTTGTCCGGTAGATTATTATCGGATATTTTGATTGAAGGTGGCAGCACAGAATGCGAATTTATTTTTTTCGAAAAAGTGTACCGAAAAAATCCGGCTGAGCCTTAGACCTTTATATCTGTTATTCCATCAGATAATTTTTTTAAGGAAGAAAATGTCGATCGAGGATTTTATTAGAAATATAGAGAAATTTTTTAACTGAAAACTTCTTTAGCACCGTCGTGATTTGAAACTCATTAAAACGGAAGCGAACGATATTAAAAAGAGACAAACACATACATCTAAAGGATTTAGCCTGCGAGAGAATGAGAGAGCAATAATTTTTATTTTTTATTTCATAAGTACTCGGTTCCAAAATAATACGATAAATTCACGGTCCCACGCAAGTCTCTTTTAGTCTAGTCATATAAAGCCCCTGACAAACCTTATCAACCAGATATTTAGCGGACCAAGAGTCGAATCCTACGAAATCCAAAAATATAAACCTCTTTCTTTTTGTGCAATCAATATCCAATCTTCAAAACACTCCAAAATGAACGGGCAAAGAAAACACAAAAGAAAGCGACATCTTACGACTCCGAAGAAAAAAACACAAATGCTAATAATATGTCCAAATGTACAAGAAAGGGTGCACTGGAATTCGACGACAAAAATATAGAAAAAATCATATATCATATTGATAAAAAAGTGCTTCGTAGTCCTACTCTTGTCAATTTTAATTTTTTGAAGGATTCACTTCTACCGCGTGTGAGTTTCACACTCTGATTTTTTAAACCACTAGAAATTGAAAGCATTTTTGTAGAGAAAATTTTTGGATCGTGCAAGTTTGGAAAAACCGACTACATTAAAACCGCCTACCGAGTAAGCCAATTTCGTTGATGTAGAGTCACGATAGAACTTTTTTTGCAGTCAACCAATTGACATTATGATTAAAATGTCCTATTCATGAATTTCAAACCGAAATTCATGAGTGGGCCTAGATAATAGAGATACCTTTAGAGTACGGTCAGTGAATATGTTATCCCATCGGAGTTATGCGGGCTTGACTTTTTAGCATATTTGAAGCGGTTTTAAGGGTGGAATAAAAGCAGAAATACTATAGCAATGGTCAGAGGAAAGATATTCTGCAATCGCCCATGTTATTTAAACTAGGCAAAACACAGCCAAAACCATATTAATGTTTGAAGCCAAAAATATTGAAATACAAAAGGATGTGCTATGATGTCCGCGTGACTATTAGTAGACTAATAATTAATAGGAGTAGTTTGCATACGAAAAGAATTTGTTCATTTCATTAATTTTTCTAAGGTGTGCAGTAGTATTGGTTAACAAAATAATTTGAATACGGAAAGACTTTGTTCATTTGGTTTCACGTTCGTTTAGTTTATTCTTTAATTATTCGTTCATTCAGTTTATTCACTAATTGATTGACAATATCGGCGACACCAGGAAACACAGTCCCACCTATTAAACACTGCGGATTGCACATCTCTTGTATTTCAATATCTTTGTTTGAAGCCTTGAACATTATTTAATAATAATATATCAACAACGCGATGGACAACCTAGAAGGGATAGAAATATAATACGCAAATAATCAACCAAAGAAAAATAATATCATATTCATGGGAGGCTCGTGACTTTTGGGTACGATAGAGTGCTAATATTAAAAAATGACATTATTAGTGTTATTGCAGACTAAAACGTTCTTATTTGAAGATCGGTTTTTATATAAAGATTTTCAGATAATTTCAGTTTGGCAGTGTAAATTCCTGAAAATCTTCATACAAAAAACCGAATTTTCGAAAACACCAAGTAATACATGCTCAACTGGTCATATTATATTGTATATGGCGGGAAGGTACGGCGCACAGTGTACGAAATGGAGAAAAAACCCGAATTAAGTGGTTTTTGAAAACTTCTATGTTTTTAATTAAAATATTTGTTTTAGTGTAGCACAATAGTTTCTGCATTTTATGTGTTTATTTAAATTTCTCAAAAGCGCTTGACGGAAGTTTGGCAACGCCTCAAAGTATGTCGTAAATTTGATGTTCGGCAACGCATTTTTCACTTCGCTCCTACGCGTGGGCAGAGACGGTTGTGTATTGAGTTACGTTTAGATATATATATATATATTTATATATATAAAAGTTTGTTATGTATGATATTTTCCAAGGTATTCTTTATTTTATTTACTAAACTATACATCAATATCACATGTGTGTGAGATCTGAACTAACGTTTAATGTTTCACTATTTTTGTAATTTTTTTGCTGTTAAAATGCTTATTTCAATTAGCATTTAGAAACAAAACATCGTTTGCTCCCATTTATGAGTATATACGTATTGTAGACTAAAGTCTCACTTTTTATATAATATATAAAGTGTGATCATCTTTTTTCCTCCCTTGAACAATTTTGTTATTTTCGGGAAGGCCTTATATGTATTCCCCGGAGAGAATTATTGGAGGCATTAAAAGAATGGGATATATTAAATGCCAATTCTGTGAAATCAAAGGAGTTTTTTAAATAATTACATAAAACAAACACACCACATAGTACGTACGAACATTTTGAGCCTTACATTTTACAAAACCGTAAAGAATTTTTCACTACAGTTTATGAAGAAATGGAGAAAAAGCCGCAGTTACATTGTGAGGTTTGAAGAACAACTTTTTGACACAACAAATTTTTTTTTATACTTCAAAATAGTTGTGATTCATTAATAAGATAAAAAAAAAAAATTGCACTAATATTTAATCAGCAAACAGTAAATTCGTGTTTTTTCTTCATTTTGCACACTGTGCGGCGGTAAGTAATTAATATTCTAAAGAGCTTTCACTTAATGATCATCCGTCTGAAATTAAATACTCTATAGCTACCAGTAAACAAATAAACAACTCTATTCCGTGGAATTTGATATTTATTATCGAAACTAACCCGAAAACAAGTAATAAACTGGTGTTAAAGAAGTGGTAGAGTATGATAAATAGCTTGAAGAACAAGGCGCAATGTAATAAATGGCTACCGAGCGTTGTTGGAAGACTTATTCAAAAAGTAAATCGTTCTTGTAAAGTCAACTACTTAAAATGTATTAATTGTTATTGTGTTTAATTCGTAGAACTTCATTTTTCACGCCAAATCAAAATGGCGTTCTTATTATCTGAGTTCACAAGTATTTTAGTTTTTGTTTTTTAATAGCTGTTTCGGCTTTCAAGACCATTGTCAAACTGTACGCCGCATTTTCATTTGTATGATGTTTAAAGTGATTTACTAATTTTCTAAATAAATAGGTAATAAATTCTTCAAACTTCGCAAATTCATTTTGTGGCGTCATTATTAATTTAATGAAAACAAATAACTTTGTGTACACCACTATATAATTAACATTATCGACATGTTTCAAAAACTATGTTTTCCTCGTCGGGATTATAAGTTAATTAAATAGGTAATAAATTGTTAAGCAGGTTTCAACTTCATAGTAAATCGGTAAGTTAATTGTTAAACAAGCTCCAAATTCATAGTAAATCGGTAAGTAAATTGTTAAGTAAAGGTTTTAACTTCATAGTAAATCGGTAAGTAAATTGTTAAACAGGTTCCAACTTCATTGTAAATTGTTAAGTAAAGGTTTCAACTTCGTAGTAAATCGGTAATTAATTGTTAAACCGGTTTTAACTTCATAGTAAATCGGTAAGTAAATTGTTAAACAAGCTTCAACTTCAAAGTAAATCGGTAAGTAAACTGTTAAGTAAAGGTTTCAACTTCATAGTTAATCGTTAAGAAAATTTTTAAGTAAAGGTTTCAACTTAATAGTAAGTCGGGAAATAAATTGTTAAACAAGCTTCAAATTCATGTTTTATCGGTAAGTACCCAAATTGTTAAGTAAAGATTTCAACTTCATTTCATTTCAACACACAACTCAGATTGCTTACACGTTGGTATCTCTGATTTGTGTACATGTGAAAATATTGAAGTTGTTAAAAGATATGTTTATTTAGGTGTAATTATTGACTGCTATTTCAAATGGGATTTACAAATAAATAAAGTCTGTGAACGACTCAGATCTGTTGTTGGCAGATTATATAAATTAAAATTTTAAGTTCCAATATGCACACTTCG
Source organism: Glyphotaelius pellucidus (assembly GCA_936435175.1). NCBI lineage: Eukaryota > Metazoa > Arthropoda > Insecta > Trichoptera > Limnephilidae > Glyphotaelius > Glyphotaelius pellucidus. The sequence continues at coordinate 24,783,988 of OW386542.1, read as the reverse complement.
AATAAAATATTTATCATTAGCTGAATCTATTATCAGGTATGGAATTACAGCTTGGGGACTTTCCTGCAAAACAAATGTAAATCGTGTTCAATCAGTTCAAAATTCATTAGTTAAATTATTAGCTCATAAAAGTTTAAACGAAAAAAGGCATAATGTTCCGTACTTTTACCAAAATCTCAAAATTCTCCCAGTAAGAGCAATTCTGTGGTATAAAATTATATTTCAGCATATGAATAGCTCTATATACATTAATAAACTGGACCACACTTACAATACTCGTCTTATGTTTAATGAAGGACTAATTGTACCTAAGCATTTAAACAAATACGGACAAAGAACGGTGGACTACATGATACCTAATTGCTTAAATACGTTACCTGCCGAAATTAAAAAATGTACAAATGGTAAATTAAATATTATATTGAAGAATTGGCTCGCCGAAAGAAATAATTTGTATTAGACCGACACAAAAATTGTAACTGCATAACAAAGTAAAATAAGTTTATATCTTCAAAGTAAAAGTACCCATCGACAAACTGCTTAAAAGTAGTTTATTGGGACTTTTCTTTTTCTGTATATTTTTTTTATTTCTTGTTGTAATAATGTATTACTTTGTATTTATAATAAATAAAAAAATAAAAAAAGGTAAATTGGTAAGTAAATTGTTAAATAGGTTTCAATTTCAAAGTTAATCGCTAAGTAAATTGTTGAATAAATCAATAAGTGAATTGTTATACTGGTTTCAACTTCATAAAAAAATCCAATTTAAATTATTCATGATCAATTCAGGATTATTTAAATTGTTTATTCAAATATACGACTAATCAAAATTTTGTAAAACGTTTTATTTTTTTCAATTACTTTTTACATCAACAATCATCTCCTTTGCCGATCATAAGACCTTTTGCTCTGAGTCTGGAGATCACTCTGTGGCTATCCATTGTAAATAAATTAAACAATCTTATTACATTATATTATTCACCGCCTGTTCTATGTTCTCCCCCACTCTTTAATAAGCCTTAGTCACACCTCCACCCCCACTTCGACACCTAATATACGTTCATCTAATAAGTTTGTAATTTTAATCATTTTAAGTAACTGTGTTATATTTTTCTCTGAATAAGGAATGGTTGCGTTAAAAACACAGTGGTTAAAATAAATTTGTGTTGTTTTTATTTAGAGAAATATCGTTACTTTCCATTGAGCTTTGCATTGCATTCTTTTTTAAATTAAAATATTATGTTAGGTAAATATTGTATATTTTTTGCATTTTCTTCCTAGAAGAGAGATTCTCTCAAATTTTTTCTTGTGGGAGACGATAATTTTGGAAGAAAACATTACTTGTTATTAGTGTAGTTAAACTAAATTACCAGACTTCAAGCCAAATATCCTTCCCTTTTTTTATCCTCGTCACTTCCACGAACCTTACAGCATTTACGGGGATGTCATTTTCATGTTCCACTGACTATTGGTACTATTGTGAGGTATCATAAAAATATTGATAGCTATGGAAGGTAGTTTATTCTGATGAAAATGCTGTGTTGTTTTATTCTTTAAACATCGCAATAAAATAACCACCCAGAAATTTGGCTCCGAAATTTCATAAATATGGGCAATTTTAAGGTAGAGCAACTTGTTGAAATGCATTAGAAACAATTTTTTTGAAAAGAAAAACAGATAACTATTGGAAGTATTTTTTTTCAATATGGCACAGTTTCTTTTCTGTGGCCATCAACATTTTCGCCAAATGACATGATTAAAAAATTAACTAACAAATCTGTACGGATATGTCTACATTTTACTAAAAACAATCTTAAGCACAACAAAAGTGCTATTGTCTAAGAGATCGTTCTAACGCGAGATGTCCTGTGAGATTTGTGTGATTTTCTACAGCTGTTAAATGAATAAGTAATCATGCATACTCGCAGGAATTCGTGTTTAAAACGACCCAAACTAAAATACGTGACGGCTTACAGCTGAAATTTTGACATCGGCCGATAGAAATAGCAAATAATAGCCGTAGAAAATCACATAAATCTGACAGCACTTCTCGCAGGAAAACGATAATTTATCACAAATTTAAGGGAATAGCCTTTCAGAAAGCAATTGGGTTCATTGATCAATAATTATTTTCTTAAGCGATGCGACCAAATTAACGATCTTCTCTTAAAGCACAACATTTACACATATCAACGTGTTGGTACATGTATAGCACAAGGACACGTTACATTGTAACCTGCTAAAACTAAATAAATGGCATGTAGATAGATATGTATGAATAACCTATGTTATTAGTTTGCTCCAGATTGCATTAGTCAGCATTAGTCATTATCAGTAATACAAGCCTAATTCCAAATCACATCAGTAGAAACCGCAGAATTTGATTGCCGCATTGTAACAAAACCACCTAAATAAGGCCGGGACAACGGGTATATATTATATATGCACACACAAAACTTTGATTGAATCTTTCAAAAATGATAAATTTAAAAAAAATATTTATTGTTATTCACAAATTTTTTTTTATTAAAAAAAAAATTCAGAGTTTATTAGTCAAATTTGGAGGATGATTTGATTCAGTGTCCTGGTCTGAATAGGTGGTTTTGACTGTAATCACCCAATACCGCAAAACACATTACTAGTATATCGCGCATCCCCAATGGATATGTAATTTATCTGTGTGGTTTCGCAACTGTACACGTATTAATGACCCCGGATTTAGAATTCCATACTTCATAATACACACATTTTAATTTTATTGTACCTACAACAAAATGAATAATTTAAAGGTTTGCGTTAATCGCATTTGCAATCTTCCCTACATCAACTTCATTGTAAATAAAAATGTAAATTTAAATATAATGTAAATAATCAATGTGAATAAAAAAAAATTAAAAAAATTATAGACCTAGACGTGCCTAGTTAAGTGTGTCCACTTTTTAAAGTTATATTCATCATAAGCACCAGAGCTCTTAAATATTAACAGACGCCATATTGTTTTTGCTAATTAATAAAATGGCATCCCCTCAGCAAAACCTTCTAGTTACTGTTGGAATAATAGAGAAAACTCTCTCAATTTTTCGTGTTTTATTAAGAATTTGTCATTTTAAACATAAGTTAAAATTAAGCTCAGTGGTATTCTCACCACTTGTGGTCTGGAGTATTAAAAGTTTTCAGTACAAATTATACGTTTCCTTTCTTGTGAATCCTAATGGATTCCATGAAGAATTTATAAGTTCTGTCTGCAAAATAAATCCCTTTTAAATTTCCACTGTAGAAAAACAATGCCATGATTAGTAAGTTAGTTTTGTGAAAGCCAAAGAATTCAGCATTTCGTCAAAAAAAAAAGTAATTATTTTAATCATACTACGCATCTACGTCATCATTATTTTTTAGAATTTATGATATAAAATGTGTTCAATATACAATATGAGTGTGTAATTTACACGGGGTAGAAGTGAAACTAGAAAGTCGCTAGATATCGCTTTCTTTTCTTTTGCTTGTTTTTTTTTAAGTGGTTTGAAAATTGAATATTGATTTAACAAAATAATTTTTTTTTTTGGATTTTGTGGGTTCGAACCCTCTGTCTCTCTGGCCGCTGAGACTTGTCAGGCACCTTGCTCATTACGCTGGGGAAGGCACGCGCTGAGGTGCGAATTTGCCGCATTATATTAAAACCGAGTATTTATGTAGAACTGAGTTTCCAGTCACCAACGGCGCTAAAGAAGTTTCACTTAAAAAAAAATATATATATTTTGAAGATAGAATTTTAAAAAGTGCCTTCAAATTACTTGTAAAATGCATAGCGTTATTCTAACATGTTTTAAAAGTCTCATGGCCAAAATGCGATTTTATAAAACACTGTTCACCAACAAACAAAAGAATATTTCATTTAAATCACTTGTAACTACATATCTGATTTTTGTGCATATCACCAAGCGTACTTTCACATTATCTAATCAGTTTTATAAACACAAATTAAATTTTATTTAGGTAAGTTCATTTTTCCAGAGTTACATAGGTAGGTACCTACGCACGCACTGATATCATACAAATTCATCTAACTGAGCTCGAACTTGAACTAAAATTGAAAGTATACAAATGGTTTCCATTTCTTACAATAAACGTGAACTGAATTCAATTATTCGAATGAACTAGCTTATTGAATACGTGTTTTTGTAAATTGCAAAAGTACCCAAGTATGAAGGACGTTCACATTAGCACATCACACTACACACGCTTGAAGTTTATTGTATAACGTACTAGCTTCGATTGTATCGTGACATTAAATTTTTCAAATAATGTTGAGGACAAACCAGATGTAAAGCGAACATAATTAAAAAATTTTAAATACCTAAGAAACAAATGTTTTTTAATCAAGTAATTATAATATTATATTTTAATAACGACGTTTAACATTAAATGCCAGTAATATACACTATTTCAGTAAAACTAATCATTTCCATTCCCCTTCAATTCGGCATTAGCAGAGCAAAATGATATTAACTCCCTATTAGAGCTCGCTAAAATTAATTCGTGTTATACCTGTGAAATGTGTTACCGTCAATGCTTTTGATCATGAGTATTACTACAATAATAATTAATGTTACCGTTATCAGACATGTCCATCATGGGTGGCGAATAATAACATTCTAGATATATTAATTATTAATCTACGGTTTCTGCACATAATTAACCGGTGACTCACTAATCCGAGAGTTAAAACTGGTTGTGTTATTGTAATGTTGTTGGCTTCATTTTGTTCAGGGTTGTCCTACGCAATAACGCGTATTGTTATCGTGGTATTTATATGATTTTTATTTTAAGAAATGAATTTGTGCCGGAAATAGTGAATACTTTCAAGTATTCATGCTCTTTTTTTATTGCGTAATTTTAATTTTCATTGAATGCATTTATTTTAAACTGATATTTTTTTATTTAATTTTAAAAAGTTCAATAGGGTGCCGCTTAGTGATAATATATTTCAATATTTTACACAAAATATATTTTTGGAAGTACGGCGTTCGGTACAGGACCACGTATATAATTGAAAGTATCTGCATATTAGACATTCATATTACCGAAGCAATAACAAAAAGAAATAGTGTGTGTAATTCACACGCGGTAGAAGTGAAACTAGAGAGTCGCTAAATGTCGCTTTCTTTTCTTTTGACTGTTTATTTTAAAGTGGTTTGAAGATTGGATATTTATTTACAAAAATTAAAAAAAAAAAAATTGTTTGGATTTCGTAGGATTCGAACTCCGTTCGCTCGATGTCTGGTCTCTCTAGCCGCTTGGATTTGTCCGTCATCTTAGCCGTTGCGCTACGGGAGGGTCGAGCCGAGGCGCGAATTTTGCGTATTATATTAGAACCGACGAACAATAATATAATAAATTTTAGTTTTTTTTTCGTTTCATCCAAAATTCTAACCACTAACGACGCAAAAGAAATTTCACTTAAAAAATCAGAGTGCGCAATAAAGATAGCAGGATATGTAGATAATTGTGTCTAGGATTTATTTATTATAATATTGTTATAAAGTTTCAAAATTTTTTACATTTTATTCTCAAAGCACAGCACAAAGATGAAAACAATTAGTCTATCTTATGCACTTGCAGGCTAAATTTCTTTTTTTTCAAATCAAAAAAAAGTTTTGACTTCAAAAAGTGTTTACAAGACTGAGATATGCGTCGTTCCCTTGGTTCTTTCCACCCCCGTGTCAAAGGATGAAATAATAATACCGATGTGTATTACTGCGATAATATTTCGCGTTTTCAAAATCAAATATCTTTTTTTTTCATTTTTCGAACCATATTTTGCAATCTTGAAACAAAGTGTAATCATGAGTACTAATTTCAGTTTCGGGAAACTACAACTATGAAGTATCTCAGATAAAAATAATAAAATGTTACTTTGTAGAATTGTCAAGGAAGAGAGAGGGTAATATCTATTTAAGTTTATGCAGATGTAAAGTCCATTAATATTCATCGTCTCAACACAGTGACAAGACCGCAAAGTTGGATGAAGTAGGAGACATGGCTCTGCGCGTTACAGGAGGTCACTGAATCAACAACTTATCAGACGTAAGGACAAAGTTAATATATTATTATAATACCGTGATATTTAAAATTATGTATGTGAAAGGTGTGGGTGATGAGAAAAAATGAATGAAGGTATAAAATATTTCTATTGGGTTCCATTATCGTGGAAGAATTAGAATGGAAGATTATCCCAGTATCTTTCCCGTGTAAGAAACCAATTCATAATTGAAACTTGAAACCAATTCAAAATTGTTGCTTGTAATGGCTTTAGCCACCTTTGGTGACCAGATCTGAATAGCGAGGAACTTCCTCACCATTAGTTATGTTGAATGCCATCACGCGATTCAAAAAATATCTACGTAATTTATATGATGCATCCGATACATTAGGAACTCTCGCTAGAATCGCCTTTCGAAAATAATACTGATGACTTTATATCTTACCAAGGTTGTGAATATTTACAGTAACCTCACGTTCAAAATCAAAAGATTGCTTTAAATGATATTATAATATCCGTGGATATTGGTGTGGACGTGTAAATATAAGTGTGGACGTTTTTTCCACACTGCCTCTTCCACAACTCCTTCTCCTTCCTACTCTCTTCAGCCAACTTAGAAAAGTACCCATTTTTGCGAGATGATTATATACATATACATTTAAAATTGAATTTGCAAGCTCTCTTTTTTTTCGAACTCTAAGAAATATTCTTACTCCTACAATACTAAAAACAGTTTACTGTGCTCTCTACCAATCCCAATTAGCATATGGAATCACAAGTTGGGGCGGCTGTGCTCGTAATTTTATTGATCCTCTACAAAAACCCCCAAAAACCATAATACGTGCTATCAACAAGCGACCGACAAGATACTCCTCCACTCGACTCTTAATTGTATATAATGTCTTTAACATATGGCAACTCCAAATATAAGAAAAAACCCTCTTACATGTAGAAACAATGATGTATAAAATTTGTTACTTTAATTGAATTGTATAGTTTTAATATATATTTTTATTAAATTGAATCGTTTAATTTAGTGACTATTAGTTAAATTAATAAATAACTTAATAACTATTACTTAAATTGAATTGTATAATTTTAACGGCTATTATCATCAATTTGTTATTATTATAATTATGGTAAATAATTATTAATACATTTAGAAACCATGATATACAATTAATTTTCAAATTTAATGTCTATAATTTAATAACTTAATCTATCAACCATAATTAGCTAGCCAGCTTCTGGGGCAGGATACTGAAATCAAACTACATCATTGTTATGGCTGCAACCGAGTGGCTTAGATCCCGCCTAAATGAGCGATGGATGCAGACGATGAGGTGACTTCCCTGATGGACGAACCCAAAATATTTTTTTTTTATTCTGTTTAATTTTTGCTTATTTAATTTTAATTTTATGCTTAATTTATATTGCTTTATTTTATTTTATTTTATTTTTTGTTATTTATGTGATGAATCTTGACTTCATTTTATGTTTTAATTAGCTAGGTCCTATTATGTTTTCATATTTTATTTATTTTTTCTTCTTTTAGATCTTTTAATTCAGTCTCTTATGTAATTATATGTATTAAGGTTGTTATGAAATATGGCAGACTGGGATTGCACACCCCCCCCCCAGTCCTGCTGGAGTAAAACCTAAAATAAAATAAATAAAACAATATGAATGATTTCCAATCTTCAAACTTCACCCACCATAACACAGGGACATGCCTAGCATGGTGGATGAAGTAACACAAAAATCTATTCAAATGTATTAAGTTCTTATAATAAATAAATATATATCAATTAAATTTTCATGAAAAACTTTTCCAAGTAATATCATTTATTAAATTCAGAAATGCGTTCTTCATAACCTTCCAAAACCATTAGCAGTCAAATTAATACATAATTGTATCACACACACTTGAATGTAAAAGCCATTTTATGGCGTTGAAATAAATAAATAAATAAATAAAATTAGGGCTATATTCTCTTTCGTGTGAAGTTTTGGTAACATCCTATACTAATACCGGATAAAACTACATTGAACATAAATATTCCGAATGGATATCCGACTAGCGTTCCAAGTATTCAGTTAATAGTCTTAACCATAGGGCATATCAAGGAATCCGCGGGCACATCAACGGTGGTGAATTTTAATAGGCAACGAAGCGGGCAGGTACCCGCACCAATTTGAATAATGACACCGGCACTCCGACTCTATGTACTATTATTATAAGCGAAGATCATCGGCACAATCAAAATTTATTGCATAATGCGGCGGATATCGGCCGTAAAAAACAAATGGTAATTCAAGGGTGTCCAATAGATTTTTGAAGTAAATTTTTTTAGCCCCGTTGTGATTTGAAACTCGATGACACGGAAACAAGCGTCACTAAAAAGAAATAATCACATACATCTTTAGGATTTAGCCAGCGAGAAAATGAGATAGCAATAAAATATTAATTTTATTCTCGGGTACTCGGTTCCAATATAATACGATAAATTCACAGTCCCACGCAAGTCTCTTTTGGCGTGGTGGCATAAAGCGAACCACTGCAATCCTACGAAATCCGAAAAGAAACAATTTATTTTTGTGAAATCAATCTCAAATCTTCAAACCACTTCAAAATGAAAATGCAAAAAAAACACACACAAAAGAAAGTTACATCATAGTCTCCCCACTCTGTCTACTTTAGTTTTCTGAGGGTTTCACTTCTCTACTGCGTGTTTAATGCATACGATTTTTTATTATAAGCGAAGATCATCGGCACAATCAAAATTTATTGCATAATGCGGCGGATATCGGCCGTAAAAAACGAATGGTAATTCAATGGTGTTCAACAGTTTTTTAAATGTGATGCCTAACCGCAGAAGATTCTGAAGTCAGCGACAATAGGAATGACTTCACCAAATTGGGATAGGTATTTCGTAAGGCTGAATGAAGTGTGGAACGAGTTAGGATGGTTGGGAAGTAGGTCCTTACCTTGTTGGTTATATCTGACCATTGAAAATAGCTTAGTTTATACCTGCGTATCGGGGGCTTAAAAATCAAACACATTTAAAAATAAAACATAAAATAATTCTGAGTCTAAAAATCACAACAACCTAACCTACAAAAAAAACGTGAAAATACGTACTTATTATTAATGGTACTTCTTTTTGTATATATTGTTTTTTTACTATAAAAACTTGACTGATGTGTATGTTTTTTTGTACGCAACATTGTTGATTATGTGCCTTGGATATAAACAGATTATTTTCAAAATCAGTTATGCTATATTTAATAATAATTTTTTTTTAATACTACATCAAATCGAATTAAGATAAAGTCAAGCGAAAAAATGCAAAAATCATACAAAATCATATATTTTTGTTTTGAAAATTTGTTCGCTTAGAAGTATTATAGATGCTTTATTTAAATACTGCGTGCATAGCATATCTTTGTCCTTTAAAATATCGTTCAATTTTTATTCTTTTTATTAGTCTAGAAAAAATAATTAAGTCTATAAAAACACTTTAAAGTGCAAACTCCTACTTATAAACCCCTTTTCGTATATTTATTATAATTTTTTATTATTTTATTTATTATTATTTTTTTATAATAATCGCAAAAAAAAAGTTATTTATGTCTAAACTTTTGCGTTGTTATTTTTGATATCAATCAAGTCGGCTGGTACTCGACGAATTTAAATTTTTAAAGTGAACCTTATGCCATCGACTTACGAACTATATACTAGCCACACCATTTTAAATCAGTTCTGTCCCGCCTACCATGGGAAATAGACGTCCCTAGACCTGCGTCGCTTGGTTTTGTGAAATCAATTTTAAATTTCCTTGCTATTATAAATCAATTCTTTGACATGTAATGCCACAAAAAACAACTATTAATTTTATCAATTAAACTCGTACTTGTCACTGTTAAAGCGCACCATGAAGTATTTTAATTAAAGGTTTTGACTGTAAACAAAAAATGGATAAGCCAGTTACTTGAATAAAGTGGAATGACTGTCGGAACACTTAGCACGGCCCGGGGCATAAATCATCTCAGCGATCGCGGTCGCCAACAACGGAGCGACAGACAAAAGCCGAGGGATCGCGGCTTGGGAGAAAACTTTGTAAGCGCTGGTGAAATGAATTTTCCCACCCCATTTTGAGCGTTTGAGTAATTAAAATTATTTTATACGGGCAGGGTTCAGAAATTGCACGGGAAATTAAAACACAACATAAATGAAGAACAAAAAACTCTTACGGGCGTCGCGGTGGTTTTAACACTCTTTTTTCGTATTGAAGAAATGACGAAACATTGGCGTTTTTCATTTTCATTTTTGACGTGATAACATCTTATACATCGATGAACGCCGGCTGCACTCACGAAAAAACATGACTCATTGTCACGTTCCACCTGAACCGAGCGTGCAAGCGAGAGCGCATAACCAGCGTCAAATTATCTACATTATCTATCGTCCGTAAACCGACTTTACAGACAACCAATTTTTTAAGGACTAAATTTTTTGATAGAATTAAAGTGGAAGATACTATCAGTATCACCCCATGTGAAAGACCACCATTCAGAATTAAAACGTTGCTTGAAATGGCTCAAGCCTGTTTGGTGACTAGGTCTGAATAGCCGTGAAGTTCCCCACTTTCCTCTTTCCCATCTTCTTCCCCTCCCCACTACCTTCAGCCCCACAGCATACTCCAATTGGGGGTGCCACAGTCTCAATGCCTCCAGGTGGTTGAGAGCGGTTGGGACTCTTGCGCGATTTTCATATTGGCGTTAAACTAACTAAATAATCCCAAAGGCATAGTTGGACTAAGAAAACTCTGTCTTTACGTGATTCAGATTCACTCATCGTCTCTTACATAGTGTCACTGTTTCCAGACGGTTGGGAGCGGATGGGGCTCTTGCGCGATATTCATATTGGCATTAAACTAACTAAATAATCCCGGAGGCAAAGTTGGAAAAGGAAAACTCTGTCTTTACGTGATTCAGATTCATACATCGTCTCATACATAGTGTCACTGTCTCCAGACGGTTGGGAGCGGATGGGACTCTTGCGCGATATTCATATTGGCGTTAAACTAACTAAATAATCCCGGAGGCAAAGTTGGACTAGGAAAACTGTCTTTACGTGATTCAGATTCATACATCGTCTCATATATAGTGTCACTATCTCCAGACGGTTGGGAGCGGTTGAGACTCTTGCGCGATATTTATATTTACGTTTAACTAACTATATTATCCCGGAGGCAAAGTTGGACTAGGAAAACTCTGTCTTTACGTGATTCAGATTCATACATCGACTCATACATAGTACCACTGTCTCCAGGCGGTTGGGAGCGGTTGGGACTCTTGCGGTATTCATCGCGGTTGGGAGCGGTTAGGACTCTTGCGATATTCATATTTGCGTTTAACTAACAATAATAATCCCAGAGGCAAAGGCGAACTACCACAAACTCTGAATTTACGTAATCAGATTCATACATCGACTCATATATATACTATTCTGTTTTTTTTACTCTAGTTATGATCCGACTCAAGTATTTATTCACTTGATCTTGCAACATCTTCTGCTTCTAATTTCATGACGTCAGAGGTTACTGTTCAAAAGTTTAAAGTACACAAACGTGTACGTAGTATAGATACAATTATGTCCACAGTTTATATGATACGTACCTCTTTTAATGTTTATATTATTTTTAAAACAAAACCAAAAATGTCTTTTGTAAACCATTGTAAAGTCCGGGTTTTCCCTCTTTTCAAAGCGTTTTAAATCACATATCTAACCGTAATACCAATTGAGAAAGCATTTATTGTGTGTGTCCGTAGGCTGGAATTAGCTCCACATAAGAGGCCCAGAGGAAAACAATTTCTCTCTGGGTCTATGTCATCTTTGGGGATGCTGTGTGGAGAAGGAAAGATTAAGGAAAGGAAGAAGATCTCTGGGAAGTAAAAAGGCACGAGGGATGGGTAGGAATCAGTATGTCTAAGAGTAACGGACGTACGAATCCATCCCTCGTGCCTTTACTGCGTGCAAGGCGATGTTATGAGAGAGAATCCTGCTGAAGAGGTCAAAAAGTCTCCCTCAACCTCTCACCCACATGGTGGGCAGACTGATCTGAAGAATCAGAGAACTGAAAAAATCTTACCTCATGAACCCGGGTAACCCTGCTAAGTTACCAAATGTAGCAAACCACTTGGGTGACTTGTGGCAGGTCTTGGCTATCCAACAGATGGTTCCCGGGCGGCGGGAGTCATATCCACTCCCATTTGAATTGAATTTGGTCGTTTGATATCCGGTAAAAATATCTCCCAAAATTGTCAGAAGTTTTGAAGAAATTAGAAGAAAAATAGAAGTTTTGAAGAAATTAATCAAAAATTTTAAGTCAGGGTCAACATATTTATTCATGGTTGAGAAGACCATGGAAATATGAAGTAAAAATCATAATACCATTGAGTTTTTAAAAATCTTATCAGTTTTATAAAAGCAGCAACTTTGCTCGCTAATTTAACGTGGCCTCATTGATGAAAAATTGTTTACATCCGAAGCAATTCAATTAATATCTGTACGAATATGTGTATGAATATGTGTAGATATACACGCTCCCTGTCTGCATAAAATGATGTACGTAAGTTCGTAGTAAATGGTTTAAAGGGTTTAATTTCCACTCCGGATATCGTATTATGCACCCAATCATTCCCCCTCCAAGGCTTCTCCCGTTATTTAAGTGTATTAAATAAAATGACATCCGTTCCAAATTTTGCTTAGTTGCACTCAAGAAACCTAGGGGAAAATAATTGTCTGTTTACTTGTTTTAGGGCTATTTTTAAAAGGCACTTTGGCTCAAATGTATATTTTCCGCTTGGTATATGAATGATGTGATATAAATTTCATAAAATATAAGGGATTCATGAAATTATGTCACTCTGCATAAGATTTTAAAGAAAACTTAGTTTTCCTGACATAAAACGAAAAAGCGACACTAAAAATAGACAAGCACGTACATTTACAGGATTTAGCTTGCGAGAGACTGAGATAGAGTAATCGGTCTTTTCTTTGTGCGATGCTTCGTAGCCTCCTCACTTTTGTCTACTTTAGTTTTCTGCAGATTACACTTTTACCGCGTGTAAACTGCCCACAAATTTTTGAAGTGAAAACTTTTTTAGCACCGTTGTGATTTGAAACTCGATGAAACGAAACCTAAACGACAAACCGTAACGACACTAAAAAGTGAAAAATGATATAGCAATAAAATAGTTATTTTTTCACGGGTACTCGGTTCCAACATAATATGATAAATCCACGGTAACACGCAAGCCTGCTTTGTTCTAGTGGTATGAAGCGCCTGACGAACGTTAGCGACCGCACATTCAGCGGACAAAGGAACGAAATCCAAAAAAAAAAAAAAAAATTTTGTAAAATTAATATCCAATCTTCAAACCACTCCAAAATGAACAGGCAAAGAAAACACAAAAGAAAGCGACATCTAGCGACTCCGAAGAAGAATATACAAATACTAATAAGATGTATTAACAAATGTATAGGAAAAGGTGCACTGGAATTCGACGACAAAAATATGAAAATAATTATCCTACACATTCATTAAAAAGTGTTTCGTAGTCTCCCCACTCTTGTCTACTTAAATTTTCTGAAAGTTTCACTTCTACCGAACTCAGAATTTTTTTGTTAATAATTTTGTTAAAAAATTAATTTTGTTAGAAAGTGTTATTTTGTTAGAAAGTGTTATTTTCAATTTGGGAGGCAGGAATGGGTACGGCCACCCCGGAAACCTTTATTGGATAACCAACACCTCTACCATAGGGTGAGGTTTGTCTAGATCTTGGAGGTGGATGACCAGGACACACTGAACCCTAGATTCCTAATCACCCCTCAAACCCTTTTCCTTCCCAGAACTCTCCTCTCCTTCATTTCCTTAAAAAAAACCTCCACACAGCATCCTCAAAGATGACATAGGCTCTTTCGTCAGGACCTCCTGTGTGTATTCATGTAAAAAAAAATGATGTTTTGTAAGTGAATTTATCAGAGATTTGAAAAACTAATAAGACGATATGAAAAAGTACTCTTTTGGTACACTTTTATATAATATTGTATATTGGTACACTTTTCTACGAATGTATCATGCGTAATTATTAAGCTCAATCTTTTTTTACACCTACTCCAAGCAGGTGGCCCTGAGGAAAATAATCTCCCTAAGGGCCTGTGTTATCTGTGTTGGAAGTTGTAAAGAGTCTTTTTGTGGAAAGGAAGGTGTGAACCCGAGTCTTGAAGAGACAAGGAATCACACAGGCCGTCAAATCATTCCACAACCGAGCTGTTGAACTCAAGAATAAGTCGTAAAAACGACACGTTCTCTTACATCAAATATCAACTACGTACAGGCGTTTGGCGTGTTTCCCGACTGTGCAACGGTGCCGAAGGATACAATGACGCTAGTCCCTCGTAGCATTGTTCATTACCATATCGGTAGAACAAGGATAGCACTCTCACCCGACGCCTACACTCTAAAGTTTGCAATCCGTTTGTTAAGATAGAATATTATTAATTAAATCAATGTATACATTACGGTAGAACTTACAGACTGGCTGCTTGGTGTCTCACATTAATTTTTTTTAAATAGATTGCGTGAACTTAAAAAAAAATGAGTGATATTGTTTTTCTATCAAATTCTGGAGTTAAGCGTAATCTCACATTTTAATTTAGGTGGGTTCTGTATATTTTTTTCCGACACCGAAGTTACGCCATTGTAATGTTTTATTGTTTCAGTTTATTAAATAACAAAGTTTTTTTTATGAAACTGTACAAACTTTTCGGAGCACTTAACCACTAAACAACAAGAAGGTTTTATTAAAATTTTGTAGAGAATATTATTTCGAGCCAACTAATCTCCACAAACTCTGACCACAAAAAGATCTCCAGATTTAACCGCTCCAAACTTTTTGTTGAGTTATCCGAAAGGATGTCTCTAAACCAACAAACCAAAGTCGATTGAACAACCAATAACATTATTTGAACAGATATTATGTTGTGTAAATATTATTGAAAGAACTCTCAAGAAGCGCCCATGTGGCCAACATTTGCTATTTTATTTCTCTAATAATGGCAAGATCAGAATTAATTTGACGACCTACGTGGTCGGGAGGTAAAGCTCTCGACTATGAATCCATAATGGTTCAAATCATTTAAGCAAATTTTATATAAATAATTTTGGTGGTTTCTGTTGTTGAAATAGTGCGTAGTATATTTGCAGCACATCCTCGAATGGAAGATAAACGCAAGGTAAAAGAGAACGGGTTGTTTTTACAAATTTTTCTCGAGTTCAACAGCTCGATTATGGAACGATTTGCCGGCCTGTTTCCTCTCTTCTACAACATGGGAATCTACAAGACTGAAAATGCCTTGTCTTGTTTTATGACCAGATCTGATTCTTCTTTCCCACTTCAATCTCCTCCCAACTCACTTTAGCCTTATAACATAACGTCTGGAGCAGTTGGGACTGCATTTGCATAAAAATAGATTTTTTGATTTATTAATTATAATAATCAATCATTATTATTATTTCGGAGGTTTGTTGTGAATGTTTTAACAATATTGTTTGGTTACCCTTGTAGTAGATATCTATTACAAAATTTAAAGCAACTTCAGATTATGTAATCAGTTCTGTATGGAAGAGATTACAAAACCCTAAGTTGAATTTGAGGCTTGTGATTCTTGGCAAATCCTGTTAAAATCTATTTAGGATCGTTGTATAAAATGTTGTTATAGTTTGCCATAAACGTTTGAATGTTTATGTTAACGTTTAATTCGAAAAACAATAAAAATGGCTTCATTAAAATTTGATATTTTAAGGATCTACAAAAATCTATCTTTTTATATAAAGAATAGTGTCTGCATCTGGCGCGTGTGCGGCTTTCACCGGACGAATTTCATATTTAAAATCTACAGTTTTATTTCGAGATTGATGAAATTTTGCACCCTTGACATTAAAAATAAAATTAAGTGAATTGTCTGTATTGATTTTCTAAAATAACTCCAATTCTCTTGTCACACCCATTAAAGCAGAAATTTGACACATCTTGGTGAAATTTTGTTCACTTGACGAAAAAGAACTGATGTCGAAAAACTTTGCGTATGGACTTCAGCTAGTTAAAGGTAAAACTGAAATTATATTGTTATTGTGGAAAATAACTTGTATTCATAACATTCAACAAGGTACGGCAATTTCTTAATAATGAAATCGACACAAATTCAATAAACTAACTAAGCATCACGCCTTTTTACCGCAGGGGTAGACCAGAGAGATTGGACCACCAAACAACTCGGTCTTGGCACACACTCTTCGCCTCATTCATATTCATTCACGCATACATACTATTCTATTATTCTGACTCTTAACGTGGCCCGACTCAAATATCTGATTCACTTGATCGTGCCATGTCTTTTTCCGACTTCTTATACTATTCACATTTACGTCACATATTCTTCTTACAATTCTTTCTTCGTTAATTTGCTCTACATGCCCAAACCGTCTCAGGGTACTTTTTAATTACACTTATTATTGCCTTGCATTCTTTGCGGATATCCACATTTCTCACACGATCATACATGATTTTTCCACACATAGCTTCAGGAATCTCATTTCTACAGCATTCAATCTATTTCATCCTTCCTCTGCCATTCCCAAACCTCACTGCAATACATCAGCGTTGGTACAAACAGTCTATTGTATACTGATAGCTTCGCTCTTTATTATAGTCCTACCTTTCGCTAGTTTCAAAATGAAATGTGTATTTGAAAAATCCACTTTTAATTTAATATAAACTAGACTTATTAATAATACTTAATGACCCGTTATCAAAGTGGAAACGTCAAACGAACTGTTCGATTCTCTTAATTTTATTCCTGAAGGAAACTAATGATTATCGCCGAGCAATAATGGGATAACTAAATTAACTTCTTCGGCGTCATTTGGAAATTCGGATAGATGTAATAGTTTGCCTTTATCGTGAATAAGTAAGGCACAAATTTTCTGTCGACCAAAGATAACACACTTTTATTTTATTAATTTTTGAAAATCGACAGTTTTTTGAAGATTAACAGATTTTTTAGCACCGTTGTGATTTGAAACTCGATAAAACGGAAACGAAAGACACTAAAAAGAGACAAACACATACACCTTGGGATTTAGCTTGCGGGAGAACGAGATAGAATGAAACTTTACCTACGTACAGTACCTACGAAGCGCTTTGATTATGAGCTCACTTTTCAAGGCTCCTATTGGTTGAGATAGTGTGTTTGAACCGCGTGTGAATTGCACTTGATTTTTATATAATATGTAATAACAGATTTTAACATAAACATAAAATTATGACAAAAAACCACTCCAGTTCCCGTGGCATATAATATTTGCAAAAATTGAAATATTAAACAAAAAAATAATAGATATAAGAACACAAATAAATGACAATAAGTAAGGTCCTGTTAGATTATAGTATAATAAATCTCAAAACATACTACATTTAAAAAAAAAATATCCTTCTCTACACTAACAATAGCGATAATTTCTAATATATGTTTATGAACACATGCTTATAAAACGAGATGAAGTAATATCTCATTGGAATAGAATTTCATTATGAAGGGTAGGAAATTAAAGAAAAATACAATTGTGCCGTTCACAGTAGAAGCGAAACCTTCAGAAAACTAAATAGACAAGAGTAGGGAGGCTACGAAGCACCGCACAAAGTGGAGACCGATTATTTACGAAGTGCCGCACAAAGAAGAGACCGATTATAATACATCATTTTTTCATAGGCTAAATTCTATAGATTATGTGTTTGTCTCTTTTTAGTGTCGTTATATCATTTCATCGAGTTTCAAATCACAACGGTGCTAAAGAAGTATTCACTTCAATAAGCAATATACTTATTATGTAAAACACATTCATTGTAGATAATATTAGAGCGAAAATGCACCATCACAAAATTAGCTAAAACTAACAATATACAATCTAAACAAATAATTGAATAATTGATAATAAAAAAGCTCAATGAAATTATGTATGCATAATATTCTTCTAGAACAATTTTCGGTCCGCTTAAGTTCTCGTTTAACCACAATCAGTTTTCCATGTGCTCCACGGAATCCAAGTACCATAGTTCGGGTTAACCCAGAACTCATTCCATTTGTTGGAATATGGCGAAGGTCAGCGGATATGAATTAAGTCGCGGTCATTAGTTGAGAGTTGAAAGCTCCGGAGATTCAGACTATATCAATGAGGGCTTCGTGCCTACTGATTGGTTCTTTATCCCAGGCGAATGGAAACCGTATTAGGACCATAATTATATAATATTTTAGATATACAAAATTTTCAAGTGAAAACTTCTTTAGCACCTTTGTGATTTGAAACTCGATGAAACAGAAACGAGCTACACTAAAAAGAGACAAACACATATTATATCTGTAGGATTTTGCCCGCAAGAGATGAGATAACAATAAAATATTTATTTAATTTACGGGTACTCGGTTCCAATATAATATGTTAAATCCACTATCCCACGCAAGTCTTCATTGTGGTAGTGGTACAAAGCACCTGACGAACCTTTGCAGACATTCAGCCGACCAAGGATCGAATTGAAATTTAAAAAAAAAATGTTTTCTGTAAAGTCGGTTTACGGACGATAATTTTACGTGATAACGTCACGAGCCGAACGCTTAGGCCGATCGTGCTTCTCTATCGCTTGTTCAGCGCTCTCGCCGAACGCTTAGGCCGAAAGCTTGTTCTGCGCCCTCGCTTGCACGCCCGGCTCAGGCGGAACGTGACAACGTGACAATGAATCATGCTTTTCGTGAATGCGGCCGGCGTTCATCGATTTATAAGACGTTATAACGTCAAAAAAAAATTGTAAAATCATTATCCAATCTTCAAACCACCCCAAAATGAACAGGCAAAAGAAAATACAAGAGAAAGCGACAACTATCGACTCCAAGGAAGAAACCACAAATACAAAAAGATGACCAAGTGCACTAGAATTCAACGACAAAAATATGGAAAAAAATCTTCCTTAACATTGATAAAAAAAAGTGCTTGTAGTCTCCACACTCTTGTGTACTTTAGTTTTCTGAAGATGTCACTTCTACAGCGTGTGAATTACACTCTGATTTTTTTTACCTTCTTTAAATAATACTTTTAACTTCTTGGGTTATACCTGTTCTATAGATACATGCAAACTGATAGTTAATTATTATCAAGGGATAGTCTGAATTTCTGATACATTGGTTCCAATTTTGAAAATGACACCTAGAATATTCTTATATTAATGGGAGGCACTATTCGCTTGTCTGATTTCTTCACACAATCCGTTCCAATTTTTAAAATGACACAATCAAGCAGGTACGGAGCAGACTTCTAGTGATTACCTATTTCCTGAGGCAGATCTGTGATGGTTTGGGTTCAGCTAATAAATAGTTGTATGATTTTCTATTAAAAAATAGGTAAACGAGTTGCAAAATCAGTTCAAGCTGTTGTTGGATACGTTGATAAAGATATAATATATCTGGTAAAGGGAATGCCAATTTTATTATACAATCTCCATTGAATTGTTCAATTATGACGACAGCTTCATGCCTTTCTGACACGATGTGGTTATCCTTGAAACACAAACTGATGGACGATGGCGAACTCGTGCGGGACATCGAACTAACATTAAATCTATGTTTTAAATTTTAAAATAAAACAATGTTTAACAGGCTTTGTACGATCCACGTGGGAAGTTAATTTAACTATTACTAAATCCACAGAATACATTGTACTTAAAGCCATTTGATGAGTTCCTTTTAAATTAATACCAGCATGCCATTTAAAGTAAAGAATTATACTTTATGCCCCGCCTTTGTCTAATATAAAAGATTTTCTTACGACGTACCTATATTGTTTGATCTGTCTGTAACTAAAAGTAAAACAAATTCGCTAGATTTTTAACAATAAGTATTTAGCCAAATTGGAAAGAAAACTATCCACTTTTTGAAGTGAAACTTCTTTAGCGGCGTTAGTGATTCGGAATTTGGATGAAACGGAAATTACGCATTAGCACCTGTGAAGCATAATTAGCCGATTTGATTATGATGTCACTTTTAAAGGCTCTATTGGTTGAGATATAAAACGGAAATGACGCTTGGTCCTAGGTCTGCGCTCATTGGCTGCTTTGATTATGACCTCACTTTTCAAGGCTGGCGACTGTTTTCTAAAATTTCGTTTCTACCCTGTGTGAACTGCACTCGTATTTTAATTTTAGAACTAACGTTTTAAACACAATTCGCTATAACCTTTTATGTTTTCTAGAAACTAATTACGTAATTTATATTTTAATACAAGTCAAACCTTATTCCTTTCTGCGGCAATGATCGCTAGTTGTTCATCAAAGTCGTTTTGATTGAAGAACTCACCTGAAATAAAGGAAAGAGAAAACATTAGTATGTAATAATGTAAAATAAAAAATGCATTACAGAATAAAAAACTGAAGTCTAAGTTTATAAATACTAGCTTTTACCCGCGGCTTTGCTCGCATGGTATTAGGGGGAAATTACTGTAGCGCTTGAACTTATTAATTACCCCCCCTCCCCTACTCCCCTCCCCCGTTCCTTCCACACTCCCGCATTTCATATTTTCAGTTTTCAAACAGCTCGCGTGCCACCTAAATTTCTGTAGCAATAACTCGTTTTTGGTCGCGACAGAAAACGTATAATAAACATAATATATTATTATTTATAATTTCATTACGTCAAAGCTTATCATTATATACAGCTTATATTACTCGCGTATAATGCAGCTTTCTATTGGTGAAAGAATTTAAAAAAATCAGTTTATTGGAATTATGCATGAAAGCGTAACAAACATACACACGCAGTTTCGCGTTTATAATATAAGTGTACCTAGATGTTAATTCTTATTTCGTAATAAAGAGCGAAAATGCGTTAACCTGATAATATCGCGATTTCAACAAAAAATAAACAAACAATCGAAAAAAACAACATTAAATAACAACTGACATTTTGATGACATTATATTAAAGAACATTGATATGAGATCTGTTGCTTATGGGATCGATTCCCATAAGCAACAGATTATGACTCCTTGAATAGTTATTTTAAAATAGTTTGAAATCAAACTCAATTCCATGAGTCTGGTTCAGAAATGGATATATTATAACTTTAAGATAATGCCATACTTTGAACTAATTACAACATAGCTCAAACACGGTGAAACCTTTTAAAGGCTTTGAAAGATAAACGGAAAAAAATTGGGATGGAAAAACTTCGGGATGTTTAAAAGTTTCAGTTGTTTGCAAGCCACCAACTTCAAGTGTTTGATGGCACTCACGGGGAAAACCACAAAGAAGGAAGCATAGTTAAGTGTTGAAGAAGTAATGTAACAATTAAAACTTTTAAAATGTGTATTTTGATCGGAGGAATATTTTATGTCATATATACAACCCTTATAGAAATTAGGTGCTGTAACTTGGTATGTTCAAAACTTACCCCAGTAAATCCGAAAATGATACGATGATAGGTTTGGTTGAAAATAATATTCTTTTTAATGTTTGGATACAACCGAAATGTTTTGTGGGCTATGGCTGTGGCTTACCTTATCATGATTTGCATAAAACTAAACTAGTAGTTCTACAGACTGTAGACTTTAATTAAACATCTTAGAGTCTTGGATGCTCATCCGACTTTCAAAGTTCCTAGAACTTTTACCTCTAAATATCCGCTATCTTTACAATAAATACAGTCTGTAGTCCCAAAATTTTCATTTTTAAGAATTTCCTGTAGCAAACTATTTTTAAAGTGAAAACTTCTTTAGCAACGTTGTAATTTGGAACTCGATGAAACAGAAACGAGTGACACTAAAAAGAGACAAGATACGTCTTTAGGATTTAGCCTGCGAGGGAATAAAATATGAAATAAATCCACGGTCCATCGAAAATTTTCTTTGGTGCAGTGGTGTAAAGCGCCTGCCGAACCTTTTCAGACATTTAGCCGACCAAGGATCGAGCTCTACGAAATCCAAAATCAAATAAATATTTTTATTGAAGAAGAAGATAACACTATAATATATACTAACAATTATAATCTAAATGAAAATATGAAAGAAAACAAGACACAGAAAAATAGAAAAAGACAATGGACAACTGGGACTCGAACCCAGACCTCACGTTCCGGTAAGACGAGAGGTCTGGGTTCGAGTCCCAGTTTGCGAGTTGTCTTTTTCCATTTTTCTGTGTCTTGTTTTCTTTCATATTTTCATTTAGATTATAAGTGTTATCTTACGTTTCAATGATATATTAAGTTGATGGGAATAACCTTCAAAAGTTATAAAAAGAGAGTTTTTCTTATAAAAAATTAAATGTTTTTATATTTGTAAAATCAATTTTCAATTTTCAAACCATTCCAAAATGAACAGGCAATAGAAAACGACTCCGAAGAAGAAACCACAAATACTAATAAGATGACCAAATGTATCGGAAGAGGTGCCCTGGAATTCGACGATAAAAATATGGAAAAACTCTCACTTCACATTGTTAAAAAAAGTACTTCTTAGCCTCCCCACTCTTGTTTACTTTAGTTTTTTGTAGGTTTCGCTTCTATCGCATTTGAATTGCACAATCCAATTTTTTTTGTTATAACTAAATGATAAAATACAACTAGCCTAAATGATCAAAGAGAAACTTAATACTGCGCACGGGTTTCGGGGTTGTTGTCCCCTTTTTAAAATTAAATTTTAATATTCCTTTGAAGCTACTTAAATAGCGAGAACAAGGGAACAAAGCTAGCAATTATAAATACACGTGTTTTATAAAGGTGAGATGAGTGGCGTTTATCGCAATAAATATTTAAAAATACTGATTAAGTACTTAATTGTTATTAAAATGAAAAGATGATTAAATTAAATTTTTAAACAGACGAAAACATATTAAGAGAGTGAGAATTTATTTATGGTTTTATTACAATTTTGTTTTCCATACTTGCTTCGCTAGCTTGGGCCTTGTGGTAGCAAATATTTCACTTCATTTCTTGTAAGATAAAAATCAAATATGCCTAATTTTATAATAATTATTATTTAAAATATTATCAAACAGTATTAATAGCCAAGGGACGGTTGTACGGTTGAAATTAAAGAATCCTGCTAAGAGTACAAAGAACTTTGAGGCCGCGCCTTATGCAAAACCATTTTCGTACGTGGAGTTTTTACACAAATTCACTTGTAATAGAACCAAATTAAAGCAATGCTAAAAGATGGCGCCACACGTTAACAACTAGCTATCCAAGTACTGCTGGATTTATAATTTCGTGTATCTCTCCAGACATTGACGATAGTATGATTATTATTGTAACTGGCAGTTGTGAATAATAATACCACGCGTCTATATGTTATTTATGACGTCATTGTATGTCGCGATTACTTTGTCCCGGTGACTAGCTATCACTGGATCCCAGTGGATCCAAGGGACCGGCATTTTTTGGAACCAGTCCTGTTCCTGCCAGATTTTCAAATGCAGGGCCTAGCAGCAAAAAGCAGCTGCGGAGCGGGTTTTTGACCGCTAGTCGATTAAATATTATATCGATTTCTTGGGTTGAATACACTTCAAAATACAAATAAGACAAAAAATGTTTTTTTGTGAGACAAAACCAGGAAACGCGATCGTGATCCAAATAATATATCGCTTTATTCCATCAGTTTGAATAATGTTGGTATTTTGGTAAATAATTCTGCCAGAATATAAATATTTCCATTTTCAGGGAGGGTGATGTCGGTCGGTCGAAAACTTTTGAATTAAAAAGTTTAAGAATAACGACAGAGGAAAGTAAATCCGTGGAAGATATTGATACTATCTATTTTCAACCGTTACCTTTCTGGGAACTGAGACTTGCAAGAAGGTAAATTGTTTTGTTTAACGCCTTTGAAATTTGAAAACACAAATAACTTGTTTGAGTATTTGTCAAAATCGATAATAAAGAAGCAAAGAAAGACATATCATGGAAACTTCAATTGCCAATTCATTGTACTGATAATCTGTCGCCGAGCCATGACCAAAGAGCTCGAACTATCGGTAATTATATGAAGCCCCGTATTTAGGGGCGGCAGTTTTAGGTGGCGCCAAAATCATAATTTATTTGCTTGATTGAAAAAAAACTTGATTCACAAAGCGCCTGGCATCCAGCGCACGCTGTTCTATTGATTATTCATTTGATTTTAAAACGCCCAGTTGGTTTTTGAACACATCCTAAGTTGATTTATGAACGTAACCTAAGTCGATTTTGAAAGCGTCCATAGTGTATGTGATGTCTCTGCCAGAAGAATCCCCGTCGTTGTCTAGAACTAGAACAAGCAAAGCGACGATCACTCACCTAACGAAAGGGGGCGCCACTCATCAAGAAGGGCGCCATTATCAAGTTTCTGCCTCGGTTTTAAAAAGTCGTAGAACCGGGGCTGGTTACATGTATCATAAAGATTTCAGTAGTTTAGGTTAACGATATCGGCGACACTTGTGCGCGCACGCTTTCATACTAATAATGGTTTATAGACCATCTCTCTTGTTTCCATTATCTATGGTTATAATAATTTATTATAAACAATTATTAAACGCACGCTGTTAACCCGGCGTTCGCCCAGTTGGGTCAATTTGACCCGCGCCATTTTAAAATTAGCTTATTTCTTAGAATTTTTGTGCGACGTTTCCATACTTCTCAGTAGCTGGTGCTAACAATCTCCCCTCCTCGCGGGCTATCGCTGTTCAGTAGTGTAGTGGCTGCAACGATGGATAGACTTGGTCACGAAAAAGGTAAATATGACCCAACCATACATTTCGTGTCGTAATTTCGCGCCATTACTTAAAAAGTATGTTATTGATTCGAATTTAAAAAAATGGCCTTTTAACTATTTTTTACGACCTGCTAAATATGTCTGAAATAAATGCACAGATAATGCAAAAGAATAATAACACTGAGGTAAAGCGTAGCAAATTCCTAAATAATTTAGGCCTCACACTTGTTCGTGAGCATTTGCTCGAACGTAAAAATGTCATTCAATTGCCAAGACTGATGCGGAAAAGGATCAGAGAGTTTTTAGGAGATTCTGATGAAGATACCTAATGTAAGAAAAAGATGTCAAGATTGTCCTGCCAAAAAAAACAGAAACACTAATAATACTTGTCACGACTGTAACAAATACATCTACAGTCAGCATTCAATGTTGTACTGTGGATATTGCGCAGATGCAAATGATAATATGTAAGATTAACTCATGGGACTGATGTATTATTTTTAGTCCTACTATAGATCTCATTCATATGTATGATATAAGTTCACATTTTGAGAAAAAAAATTATTTTTTATTAAAATTTTATAACTCTTATACAGAGGTTGTCTATTTTGTTAAAAAATATATTATACTTTTTTAAAAATGTCATTAAAAGATAGTTTTATGTGAAGTTATTTTATTTTACCCAAAATCTCGCAAACAAGTTGTTTTATCAAATTATTGCAATATATTACCAAATTTCTTTTAAATATTGAAATCATAGCGAATTTTTTATTCGGGTCTCCTAGACCCAACCCTACTATCGCTGTTACATATTTTGATTGTACTGACACCGGGTTAAGGCTAATGCCCGCGGCAATTCCTAGACGGATATTGAATTCGTATTCCATAAAATGCACGTGAGCGCATCGGAACATTCCAACACATTCTAGTGATATTTTTCTAAGAACAAAAAATCAATATGATTATTGATGAACTCATACGAATACATTATACATGTAGTTTTGGGTATCATCTGTAGATTTTGTCGTTAGAGACAAAGGTGAAAATAAAATATTATAGATAATTCAGTTTCAGAAAATATGTCCGGCTGTTGCTTTAAAATGTGTAACATTGGGCTAGTATTGTTACGAATCACTTTTATTAATTTATCCTTTCACTGTGTATTTGTAATTTTATGTATTATGTATGTACTTTGAGTTTTTGTAAATGGATTGTTCACACGTGCTAAAAACCCAGTATAAATAAAAAGATGGCCTTCAATTACTTATTGTCGCCATGCTACAACGATTCCACCGATTATTTAAGAAACCCCAAAAGAGTTTAATTAAAATTATTACGTCTTCTTTAATATGAAAAAAATTGTTTTCATCCATTAAGAAAGAAATGCTTTTCAATTCGTCGTTATTATTTTGAACACACATTTAATTATTTATTGGTAGGCCCGTGTATTTAATACGACGTCTTAGAAGATATTTTTTTATTTTGAATGAGATGAATAATAAGATGTAAATTTAAAAAAAAAATGATACGACGAAACGTGCTTAAAACTTAAAACACACAAATTGACCATTCACAGACAGCGAATACCAGCATTGTGCCAAAACATAATACATATTTATATAGGGTGCTAAGAGACGTACTTGACTTATATTAACAAGCGGTTCCTGACATTATGTGTATTAAAAATGTGCAGTGACTTTTAGATGTATTTTT
Organism: Glyphotaelius pellucidus; assembly: GCA_936435175.1. NCBI lineage: Eukaryota > Metazoa > Arthropoda > Insecta > Trichoptera > Limnephilidae > Glyphotaelius > Glyphotaelius pellucidus. The sequence goes on along the minus strand of OW386542.1, from coordinate 24,757,387 downwards.
CTTTTTTATCAATATTTTTTTTTAAATAAAAATTTACACATGTCGTCACTGATCACTCAGCCAAGTAACCAATCAACTCCTCCTCTATCTGTTCAATACCTACTGATTTTTTTATGTTTTTAGTTGAAAAAAACATCAAGTGTCACCGGTGACCAAAATTTCATTCTTATTATTTACTTCAAATAATGGCACGAATCACTGGTTAAGTACTACCCTTAATACTTTTTATACTTTCTTGCTTTGCTCTGATAGTAGACTACCACCAGCATATTGTATAGATAGTAAAAGTGACTACCAACTGACGGAAAGAAAAAAATAATTTTTAAAAATACAATTTTTTTTTAATGGAGACTACTTCTAACAAGTTTACTGTCAAAACGTAAGTTTAATTTTTACGGGAAATGAATAAAATATTTAGTCACTTGATGACGATTTTTGTCATTATTTGTCACTCTGGTACATTGTTGGCGGTTGCAAAGTTTTTACATGAAAATAATAAATTTAAAAGTTCCGAATATGCTACGTGAAGAATGATACAATCGTTTTGTAATATCGTTTGACATTTTGGCAGCAAGATACCATCGAAAGCTATCATCATTATGAGGGTAAACGTAAATAGATGGAGCATCGAGTATAATATAACACGATAAGCTTTAGTACCGTCTCGGTTGGAAGCTCTCAATATTCACGGGGCTGGTAATAATCTCATTCACTGATGTGAAATCAATTTTGACTTTGTAGGATCTGGATTAACCCGCCTGCATGACGATTGCGTTGTCACTCGGCGAGGCTGCATCCTCTGACAGCTCGGTTGAGGAGGGTTGGGAGGTAGGAGGTGAGTGTGGGAGGGTTAATAAAGGGTTAGGTATCCGGAACAAGTGGAGCGGGTGGTCGAGATCATTGTGGGGACGATGGTGAGATCTTTTCGATATATTCATGTTATCTAAGTTTCTATAACAATTTATTTTAAGCATTAAATTCATAATAAAGTTAAAATTACCGCTGTTCAAAATTGTTACCGTGAAAAAGAAACTTTTATTTTAAACGCTAGATTATTTGCTCTAATAAATAATTTTGCTCTTGAGACATTAATGCAAATTAAAGACTTGGGCATCACTTTTCAATCAAATCTTTCATTTGTTAACCACATTACAGAAATCTGTAATAAGTGCTTAAAAATGTTGGGGTTTTTAACTAGGCTAACTAGAAATTTTAACAATATAAAGTGTATTAAACTATTATATTTTGCTTATGTTAGAAGCCAACTTGAGTACAATTCTCCTGTCTGGAATCCTCATTATAATATGCATGTACAAGCTGTTGAAAGAATACAAAACAAATTTTTACGTTTTCTAAATTTTAAAATGGGTATTCCAGCAATTATGTTAAACTACAACACTATTTTAAACGATATGAATATTCTAAAATTGTCAGACAGAAGAATTTTCATTGACTTAGTATTTTTATATAAAATTCTAAATGATTTAGTTGATAGTCCGGTATTACTTGAATTGATAAGCTTCCGAATTCCACTTCGTAATACTAGAAGTCAGGATTTATTTCAGTGCAGAAATTTTGGGACTAACTACCATATGTATTCTTCTTTGTCCGGAATACTAATGGAGGGAAACAATTACACCAAGTCAGTGGACATCTTCAATTTATCTTTGAATTAATATAAAATATTGTTATTGAGGCAGCTCAGTTATGTTCAATAAATATGTATTTTTCTAATTATGCTGTAAACGTAAAAGCCCCAAAAAAGGGCGTTTATTAATGAATAAATGATTAAATAAATAAATATTTCCGTCGATATTGTTAATTAGTAACAATCCAAATATTTAAAAGTTTTCTGCAATGGTAGGAAAATATACTGAACGGTTTTGATTTGTTTTCTGATTTACAATTATTTTCCGAAATAAAATTTTTAAGAAGTGATGAAAGAACCGAAAATAACTAAACCGTAGACCGATTGAGTGATGAATTAGAAAGGAATTTATTTCAGACAATGTATCTTGAATATTCTGGAAATAGAACACTCCTTTGGAATGAAATGCTATTTAAAAAAAATATATATAACAACACTTTATTGTATCTGAAACGAACGTGTTGTTTGAAATATATTTTTTCTCACAAAAATGATTCTCCAATCTTCTGAAGACGCTGTTCGTTGGAGCTCCATTATTATTTAATTATCTCGGAAAGTTCAGGAACGAACGCAAGATGACGTCACCCTTTGATGGAAAACCTTTCTGGGAGATAATGTGTCATAGTTCGATGTGTAACATGTTACAGTTTGGAGCAAAAGGAGTGGTTTCCAAAAATTCAGGCATAAATTAATGCTTTCCACAAATTGATATAAAATGGATTTTCGCTCAGAAGTTTTGTTAATTTAATTTACATTTTGTCGTTGGCATTTTATTGAAATAAATAAATTTTTTCACAAAGTCGTCACAAAGAATGTGCAAAAGAATTTTTTTTCGTATTCGTATAAAATCTCTCGTTTCGACTCGCATAAATGCTCAATTTAACACTAATTATAGACATGCAAATTACGTTCTAAGCATTCTCAAAACGCTTTCAGAGATATAATCGGTAGTAAAATATTTTATAAGAGAAAAACAAAGGGTAAATAGAAGTTATAAATGCTAATTACATACATGAACAAGAAGTTAAAAATACGTAAATAAAGAATAGAGAAAATGTTTTATTTTTTAAGTGAATTTCTTTAGCGCCGTTGTGATTTGAAACTCGATGAAACGGAAACGAGTGACACTAAAAAGAGACGTATATAAGATTTAGCCTGCAAGAGAATGACTAATCGGTGTCGTTTTTTGTGCGGTGCTTTGTAGAATAAAATGATTTAATTTTTAAACTTTTTAACAATATTATAATAAATAAACCCATCAATTATCCTACTCCTGATACTCTGATTTCATCTCATTCTCTCGGTGTTTAGTTTTCTGGAGCGTGTGAACTGCATACATATTTTTTTTTTGTTCAAATCAATGAGTGCAGTATTTCTGTAATGTTTTTAAACCGTTTTAATTTTTTATTGTGTATATCATGCTCTGTATTAATCCTAAAAAATCTGTAACTCTCGTAAGTAGATTCAAAGGAAAAGCATTTTAATATCTGGGGAGATAATCGGGTTAATGTTTAGTAGGTTATTTGATGAAATTGGGTGTTAAGGAAAAACTAAATCGAATTGGATTGTTTCCACCCTCAAATCCGGCACCAAAATGTCAAAAGAACTTTCTCCAACAAATATCATACTCCACATTGTCCAACTCATAATCACGAATATCAAATCAAAATGTTCTCTGCGTAATGTAATAATCTCGAACCCATATTGCCGATTTGGTCCGTCCGCGCCGGGCGATAACAAAACAAAATTGAGTTAGAAAGAAGGCACGAAGGGGTCTCAATCAGTAGGGACACAAAAGCGCAAATAATTCCTTCAATCGACGAAATTAATATAAATCGGTGGCGACTCGGGTGCAAAGTCCGTAACTTCATTTTCACTTCGCAACCCTGAATTATTGTCCCGAAAGTTCACCCAGTAAAAAGATTGAAAGCAGAGCAAAATTTGGGTCGAAGCAAATTTTGGATTGATTTATCATTCCTGATGGAGGTTTTAAAATAATCACGCCCAGAGGAATTGGATTCTAGCAGACACGCTCTATTTATTGACTCTCATTTATAATTCGGAAAATAGTGTTTTATCGTTTTATAATCTACCGCAAACTGTATTGACCCATCAAACCATTTAATTTGTAAAATGAACCAAGATTATGAGTATTTTTGAAATACGAAGAAATCGATTTTTGATCATCTTTCTTGAATTCGTGGGGTTGAATTTTGAGAAGACAAATGTAAAGCATAATACGGTTACGGATCTTTAACATGTTTTTTTCTTATTACTAACCTATTATCTATGTAAACTATGTAATTATTTGTAAAGTGTATGTACAAGAATAGAAATAAATAAATAAAATTATTAAATAACGCCCGTAATATTTTCTTTTTTGCTTATTTTTTTTAGCGTCTTCCTTTAAAATCAAATAAACCAATTATTTATTTAGAAACCTCGCCTCTCCCTTTCGTACTTTGAAATATGTATTTGTGAAAAAAAAAAAAACAAAAATTTACCGGAAATTTCTCCAAAATTTTATTTACATTTCTTCCTCCTAATAATGTCAGGAATCGGCAGTTAAAGTAAGTCAACTACGTCCAAAGTACGTCCCATAATAAGTTAGAGTGTGCTAATGACTTAATCTTTGAAGGTAATTTAAGTATACAGTTTAAATGTCCTAATGATTATAATATGTAACAATGATTGGGCTAATTAAATTGGTTATGCGTTATGTGTCACTCGGTTTTTTGTGTCTCTTGGGTATCTATTTATTTTATGTATTTTTATTTGTTTTACTGTGTAGATTACTCCTGTTGGTATGACGTAAGTATTGTTTTGTTATTTGTTGAAATGTGTATGTATTCTTTGACTGAGTAGACACATGTAATATTATGTATCTTTTGACTGTGTAATTTCATGTATTCGGTATTTATTAACTCGATTGTTCTGACGTAAGTCACTCAAAATTGAGCCCTGGCTTTATGAAACTATTTCCTATTCTATTAATTCGATTCAAATGAAACTTTGTCGAGTTGTGCGCAGGCCTGCAAAGGTTTCTATAAAAACTGGTGAGCTCTGACTTTATCAACTTTCTGGAAGATTGTAGCTTCCTTGTGACACTACAACTATAATATGTATAGACCATTCCCAAAAATCGCTTTGAGCTTATAGCGTCGTCTGACATGAGCATGAACCACAGAGAAAACATAAAATTCCTAAATACCACGGTTTAATGCTCGGCACAGAATATAATATATTGCTAGCAAAGCCTCTTGAAAAATCATGGGACAAATAAAATAATTTTCTTTTAAAATATTATGCTATGGGTAGATAATTTTTCGTTTGTCTGAATTCTTCAAGTAATGTTAAGATTTTAAAAATGACAGATAATTTCAAAGCAAATTTGAGATCATCGAACAAGATTTCACGCAGGACTAATTAAAGCGGTTCCATGACAGTTGATCTGCCGACAATTGGTCCCCCGGCGTACTTATATACAAAATGCAATCGGTTTAGGGAAAATGCGGTAAACCCAATTATTCAAAATATAACCAAATGACCCCAAATGGATGTGCAATCGTGCAGAGAGGATGTACCGCCAAATATCAAAAATATAGAATATATTTTCATTCAAATGCATCATGGAAAATCTGCTATTTTATATATTGTGTTGTTACGTTACAAATTCGAGAATTAGACTTCTCCACGGACTGGAGAATAAGGCGCCATATGGATGCGCGCGCACCATCCCCTCCCGCGAGCGACAAACGGAGCGGCCGCTAGACGCGCGGCCCACCGCAAGCTCCTCAGTCTCCAGCAAGCCGGCTTACCGGGCCCACGTACCGCCCGAACATGGGCGACACCAGTTCAGTTTCGCCGTGTGCGCTTCCGGTCTCCGATGGACGCTGCGTAGCTTGATAGAATCAAGCGCGTGAAGCCGCTGTTGGCCCAAAACCAAACGTGAGTCAATTACCATGTTATCCCTTGTGTGCAATTAAATGTATTAACCCTAGCCACGCGTGATAGAGAAGAGAGACGGACATTCAAACTAAACTTTCAGCTAGGATCGTTCCTTATGTATTATTGTGTCTCCTAGAATTGAATAAACTGTTTATGTGATAACCTACCGTGTTTTGCTTGACGAGGGAGGCCCTGGGACAATGGAGAAACGTGAAGTTCCGAACCACAAGCACTAGCCCTGAGTTTACGAGGAATCCTGCTTGTGCCAAATCTTGAGCTAGTTATTATTTGGGGCAGATACAGCAGCTAATTGTATTAAATATGTGAGAGCTTTCTCCAACCCTGCCGTTAGCGTCAGCACGCACGCTGGACGCCAACACTGGCGCTAAACGTGGGGCCATTTAAATTTTTTCTGTTCTACCACGGCCTCGTTCCCAAGCAACAATTGTAAACTCTGAAATGTTATTATGATGTATTGTTTATTCCCAATTGTCTAGCACTTCCAACAGGAATCTCGGCGCGAACATAATTTCGAATCACAATTTAAATTATTACGGACGCGATTTTATCATTTGTGACTCGTCACTCGACAAAATATTACCGGTATTCCAACGCAAGGTGCCCAACCTAGGAAGTTGTCGCTGCGAATAATACAGTGATTACAAAGTGTCGGCCGATTAAAATTGCTATTTTCAATACAAGTGAATAGTGGAAATAAACACAAATTAAAGAAGAATTTATTCAACAATTAAAATCATGTACATGATAAACAAATCATCCGCTTGGTCTCGAAAGTGCTAAATATTTTTAATAATATACTAGTTTGCAGCTCGCTGGTACGTTTCTTTAAACGAGACACTTGCTGACACCTAGGGAACAAGTGGATTTAAATTCTTTCTGTCATTTGACAATTAAGTATTTTTGACTCTGTCGTCTGATGAAACCGGATCATGCCATGCCATGCCAAAATCACATTCGAATATTGCAAAAAATACTAAATTCGCGTTGACGTGGATTCCTTGACATCTGACACTATAATACCTTGTCAATTGACAATGAAGGTAATATCTTGTCGAAAAGACGAAGGGAATTCGCGGGTAAATACCAAAAATTGGTGCTGTTTAAAGCCAGGCTATAGGAAGCCGCGTAATGAAACCATGCCCCCAAGATATTGTTGAATTCTCAAACAAATTACTTCCACGAAAACTTGTGAAAATTTTTTTTCGATTTTTTTAATTTTCGAAATATTTTTTTTCCAAACGCTTGGAGTTTTTCTTAAAAACGCATTGCCAGAGGAAAATCGCTGCGCAAATTTTCTCCAGTTTTCGGACTCTGAAAATTTTTCCGATTTTTCCTATTTTCGATTTTTTTAAATTTTCGAAATATTTTTTTTTCCAAAAACGCTTGGAGTTTTTCTTAAAAACGCATTGCCAGAGGAAAATCGCTGCGCAAATTTTCTCCAGTTTTCGGACTCTGAAAATTTTTCCGATTTTTCCTATTTTCGATTTTTTTAAATTTTCGAAATATTTTTTTTTTTTTTTTTCCAAAAACGCTTGGAGTTTTTCTTAAAAACGCATTGCCAGAGGAAAATCGCTGCGCAAATTTTCTCCAGTTTTCGGACTCTGAAAATTTTTCCGATTTTTCCTTTTTTCGATTTTTTTAATTTTCGAAATATTTTTTTTTCCAAAAACGCTTGGAGTTTTTCTTAAAAACGCATTGCCAGAGGAAAATCGCTGCGCAAATTTTCTCCAGTTTTCGGACTCTGAAAATTTTTCCGATTTTTCCTTTTTTCGATTTTTTTTAAATTTTCGAAAATTTTTTTTCAAAACGCCTGGATTTTTCCTAAAAAGCACGCGGCCAGAGGCAAACCTCTGCCCAAATTTTCAAATAACCCAAACACTTACAAATACGCGTTTTTTCGCAGAAGCATTTTTTTTTTTTAAAAAAAAAAATATATATATACGTCCCCAGTGGTCAATCCCTGGCAAAAATTTCTTTCCAATTACGGATAAAGAGTCGAGTTCTCGTTTTTCTCCCAACGTAAGGTCACCCTGACACGACCCTATACACTATGGAAGTCCCTCAAGTCACGCTGGGTATAATCCCCCACATTTCTACGTCAAAAAAGGAAGAACTACTACAGGCCCTGAGAAGTAGAAAGATTTCTCCCAGGAATAAATCCAAAAAATGCCTTATTCAATATGCTTCTTTCTACAATAAAAAGTACATCAGGAAGTTGCAGTTTCAACAGGAAGACACCTCAGAAATCATCTCTACCTCCCTCACAGTCTCCGAAGCAAAACCCTTGGTGGTACAAGCCCAGGAACAGACGAAAATATATGATTTAACAACCTGGAAGACGAAATACAACGGACTCACGGATGTGGAGGATTTCATCAACAGAATAGAAGAAACAGCCCAAGTCAGAGGAATCCCCGAAAGTATTCTGCACAAGAACTTCATAGACCTCATCGCTCCTGAAATGCTTACCTGGCACAGGATACATAAGAGAAAAACAAACTCATGGAGGGAACTCAAGGTGGCACTTTTATCCAGTTTCGGAGAAAAAAAGGCCCAACATAGAGTCAGGTTATCCCTACTCGCTATCAAGCAGCACTCCGGAGAGCCTGTTGCTAGATTCACACAGAGGGCAGAGGCCATCAATATTAAGCTCACCCAACCTGTCCCTGAAGCGGAACTTCTCCCGGTTTTAATCGACGGTCTTCTCCCCAGATACGAAAACATCATTACTTCTCAGAAAATTGCCACGCTGGAGCAACTGAAAGATGTCTGCCAGCTACTAGAGGCATACCAGGATCGGAAGAAAGACGAAAGATTCCCCAAAGAAAACTTTCGCCCAAGCACTTCGTCCGGCATAAAACCGGAGCACAACGAGAAGAAATCCTGCTCCTTTTGCCACAAGATTGGTCACTCCCAAGCCGCCTGCTTTAAACAAGCAAAACTTTTATCCTCCAAAGACACCCACTCTAACAAAAGGCGATCCGTCGATCGCTCTCCAAGAAGAGATGAAGGGAGGAAGTTTGGCAAAAGACCACGCCAAGACAATACCGAAACGTCCATCCCGGATCTCAGATTCATCAAACCCCCTATGGATTTCTCCAGACCCCCTCCCAATTGGACAGCCAGGAAGACAAAAAACTAGACCCCAACCCCCCGGGCCATCCCTCCCATAGGCCAAAGGAATGGTCGGAGTGGTTGGAACACGTCAAATTTTTTAAACAGGCCTTACCCCTCTCTACAGTTTGCTGCAAACAGGCAATAGACGGTAGACCCTTCGCGCATTTTTCCATAAACAACGTGGTTTTTTCAGGTCTCCTAGACAGCGGCGCCTCTGTCAGCTGCCTGGGCGACAACGCCCACACCTTATTCACAAACTGTGGTTTTAAAATGGGAAAACATTCTTCACATGTTACCACGGCAGACAACACTTCACAACTCGTCATCGGTTCTCTAACCCTGCCGATCAATTGTGACCAAAAAACAGTTTGGATCAAGTTTCTAGTTGTACCTACAATCACACAGAAATTCATCTTGGGAGTGGATTTTTGGATGGCTTTCAAAATTGCCCCGCAACTGTTTAACAACCCCTCCGTCACTCCCCAAGTAAACGAAATCCGTACGGTAATACCCTACGAAAACTTGAACCCTTTACAAACAATACAATTAAATCAAATGATCAACAAGTATGAATCCATCTCCTTCGAAAGGTGCGGTTTAGGCTTAACCAACCTAGTACAACACCATATAAAAACAACAGGCCCCCCAATCAAACAAAGGTATTACAACCTAGCTCCACAAAAATTGAAAACGCTGGAAAAAGAATTGGACGATATGCTAAGACTGGGAGTGGTGGTACCCAGCCGCAGTGCATGGACCAACCCCACCTTATTAGTTTCAAAGAAAGACGGCTCAGCCCGTTTCTGCCTCGACAGCAGACGCCTCAACGCATGTACAATATCAGACGCCTACCCGCTCCCCTTGGTCAACTCCATCCTGGACAGACTTCGAAACGCTAAATACATCTCATCCATAGACTTAAGCAAAGCATTCTGGCAGATACCTTTGGATCCCAGCTCCTGCGAAAAGACTGCCTTCGTGGTGCCTGGCAGGGGTATGTTCCATTTCAAAAGACTACCCTTCGGTCTAAAAAACAGCCCAGCAGAACTACAAAGACTCATGGATAAATTGTTTGGCCCAGAGTTTGATAACAATTTATTTTGCTACCTGGATGACCTGATCATCATTAGCGATACCTTTGAAAAACATATACTTATTCTAGAGAAGGTTTTTCAACAACTCAAACAGGCCGGTTTGACCATCAACCTGAAGAAATCGGAATTCTGCAGGCACCGCCTACGATACTTGGGTTTCATAGTAGACGAAGAAGGCCTAAGAACAGACCCCACAAAAGTAGCGGCTATGACAAATTTTCCCCGACCTACAAATGCAAAAGAGGTAAAAGCCTTCCTCGGACTCACCGGTTACTACAGAAGATTCATAAAAAACTTCTCAACTCTCGCGGCGCCGCTCAACAAAATCACGGGAATCCGTAAAGGTACCAGTAACTTTTCCTGGTCTGCGGAGACTGAGTCAGCATTCAACTCCCTGAAAGAGGCTCTTCAATCAGCCCCAGTACTGAATTGCCCCGACTTCAATCTTCCCTTTACGATCCATTCGGACGCATCAAACGTCGGAATCGGAGGAGTCCTCACTCAAAATTTTACGGACGGCGAACACCCCGTGGCATACTTCTCTCGTACCCTAAATAAACACGAAAAAAACTACGGGATTACCGAGAGAGAATTATTAGCAGTCATGGAATCCATTCAACATTTCCGCGGATACATTGAGGGCAGTAAGTTTACCGTCGTCACAGACCATAGCAGCCTAAAATGGCTGATCTCGCTAGACAACCCCTCTGGGAGATTGGCTCGCTGGTCGTCCCGCCTATCTCAATATACTTTCGATGTCATCCACCGTAAAGGCGCCGATAATATCGTCCCGGATGCCCTTTCTAGGATCGAGATAGCAACATTAAATGCCGAATTGCCCAATTCTAGTCTCCCCACAAAAGACGTATGGTACCAAAAAACCTTTAGAGGATGCAGTGACAACCCACAGAAGTTCCCGAATTTTATGATTAAGGACGGACAACTATATCGCAACTGCAAGCCTCCACTGTCAATCTTAGAGGACTATGCCTGGAAAAAGGTAGTCCCCCTCGAAAATAGAGAACAAGTTATTATTGATAACCACAGTGCCGTAGACTCCATACACCCTGGAACCTTCAAAACATTCAAAAAAATATCTTTAAGATATTATTGGCCGGGTCTATTCAAACAAGTACGTTTATACATCTCCAAGTGCGACATCTGTAAGGCATACAAGCACAGTACGGCACCACCGTCTGGTCTAATGGGCAACCCCAAGCGTGCCGATAGACCACTTCAATCCTTTTCTATGGACCTCATTGGACCCTTCCCTAGAAGCTACGCCGGTTACATGCATATACTCAGCGTAGTGGACATCTTTTCCAAATACTGCTGGTTGTTTCCTCTGAAAAGGGCAACTGCAGCAGCAATAACCAATCTATTGGAAAAACATATTTTCATACCCTACGGTACCCCTCGTACTATAATATGCGACAATGGTAAACAATTTATAGCTCTGGAATTTAAGGAGTTTTTGTCTAAATATGGTATAAAGGATGTATTCTATAACACCCTTTACACCCCACAGAACAACACCGTTGAACGATACAACCAAACCATAAACACGGCCCTGGCAATTTTGGTTGGCAAAGACCAACGCACATGGTGCAAAAAATTAGACAAAATACAAGCAGCCATGAACAACACGGTGAACCTCGCTACAGGCTATACACCATTTTTTCTCAAACACGGCATGGAACAAGTAGTTCACGGTTCACTACACCCTGACAATTGCCTTCCACCCGTCCCTTCCTCCACAGCAGACCCCGCAGCAAATTACGCCCACCGCTTGGAGGAACTCTCCGCTATCTATAGTGAAGTAACAGACGCTCTACTATTGGCCCACCAAAAGAGCGCCGACAGGTATAACCTTCGCAGGAGGCACGTCACATTCAAGGAAGAAGACATCGTCTGGAGGAGAAACAACACTCTGTCACAAGGTGCGCTGTACTTCTCTGCCAAATTGGCACCCCGTTTTGTAAAGACGAAAGTCCTAAAGAAAATCTCAGACCTGGTTTACCGATTGTCCGACATCTCTGGTAAACACATAGGTAACTACCACATAAAGGACATTGTAAAAAGTGGGAACATGGAAACAAACTCCATTGCCACGCCCGTATAACCCCAACGGTTACTCCTCGACTCCTAGCAACCATTCGTCTACACCGTGACATGGATCACTATGGAAGTCAACCCTTTTGTTTCGTCACTAATGAGCGGCCTCTCGTAAACGATTGTCACTCATTGGGACACTCAAACGAAACCCTTTCTAGCTCTGGCACAGTGTTGTCAACTGTAGCCAAAGTCATGGAAGAAAATATAATTCTCCCTTGTGGTTTCGTTTCATTTTATTTTATTTTTGTTTGTATAAATATCTCGTCATCATCAGTCATTCGCCTCTAATTGCTGCCTCAGGTGTCAAACCTTGGAAACATCGTTTTTTTCTAAGCATGCACACCTCTACCTGAAATTGATCACTTCGGAGAAAGGAATTCCCTGTGGCTTACTGCAAGTAGTCAGAGACTACGTGCCCAAGGTTTTGTGCATCGTCACAACTGGCAGCATCATATTTTCACATCATCATGTCATACCTCGTCACCCCTTTCTAAATATTAGAAAATCTTTTTGTACATTAAATATCGGGTCCTCGCCAAAGTGCATCTAACCCTTATGTCATATGTAATTAAATTAGGTAAGCAAACCTGTGTAAACCCACGGCGGTATCAGATGTTTGCTACCAGTTCTAAGTTTTTTTTTCTGTTTTTTAAGAAAATAGAATGGCGCTCAATAAATAACCCTAATTGCTCTAGCTCTCCCCAGAACTGAATGTGGAGTCTGGAAAGTATCGTTATAAAAGGGACAACTTTTAACGTGCCTCTTCATTAACGATAAATTTTTTTTTTACAACATTTCAGCAACATTGAGTCACCCTGGGTCTCAACTGTTCAAACTGAAATTTTGGGGTTGCCTTGTTGTGACTTATCACGTGCAAAGTACGAGGTCACAACAAGAAGCCAGGTCTCCAAGTGAACACCCTGCGAACAACCCATCCCATTATTATAATTTTCATAACACCAAGGTGTGTCCATCGCAGTCTGTTTAAGTAAGTAAAACCTAGAAGGTCTTAAACACTCAAATCGGACCTTTGTAAATAATTTGCCTTGTCAAACAACGATAAGCGCATGTCTTGTATTGTTGCTACCATCGTACGTGTAAGTACAACAAAAGTTGTACCATCACGATACGATACTCTGTGCGTAACCAAAAGGGTTGTACCACAAAGGATCTCTTTTGCGGTAAGCTTAGATGAAATTCACATTCCATCAGCACGCCAGAATTTTTCGTCCCTTAATTGTTGAAGTATAAAATCTTGGCCAGATCTTCAAATATGTTTTTGCCTTTGTGCAAGTCTTTAACGTACGCTAATATGGATTTATTATGCTACGGTATTGTTGTACTAAGTACATCAGTATGTCTCGCCGTCTGTATTGAATAGGTACTTTTATATGAACGTTAACCTTTTGTTGCCATCATAGGTGGGAACCTTATAAAATCTGCCGTCATAGATGGGAATCTCAGAATATCTACTAAATGCGATACGGGGAGCCCGTTATAATTACTCTGTGGGTTTTTGTCAGAAATGTCATAAACACCTAGTCTTTTGCACCTCCCTTCAATACTGGGCAACCCAGTTGTAATTCGTTCATTGTTATCCGTGAAGACGTTATAAAACTTACTTGCAAATCTTTTGATTTTGCAATCTTGTACGCTATACGTGAAGACGTTACAATACTCACCATGAATCGTGCGAACGAAATAATATCAAACCTTTATGTGTGAACTACTCAATGTAGTCCACACCCCCTTTTTTGTAATCATTAATATGCCCGTGGACTTCCTGTCACAAGAACCCAGGAACTATCTACTATCTCAAAAGGACTAATCATACGCTTCACTCATGATTATGGGGCATCGTGTCGTGGGAGTTAAGTTGATGGACACAAACACACCTAACTCGTTGTCTGGGAGACGAACAAAGAAAATCCCCAGGTTTGTGAGATTTGAGCAAGGGTCTGTCATTTCTCGCAAACTAGTAGGAGAATAAAACGACCCCTAATCTTCTGCCCAATACACGTAGAGGATTAGACTTTTATGTCAGTGTATTCTTTTGTCCAACACTACCAAATATTATTGTAATGTGCCAGGATGACTGCTGTAGACCTTGTTTCACCTCCACCCAGAGGTCGAATTTCGGAAATAGCCGAGTCCCCAGCAGTTTTCTTCGTTCAAATGTTCCCAATTATCACCCTCCCCCTTCCTCGAAATTATCCGTGAATGGGGATATATGCGTTACGCACTTGGCGTTTCGTTTGTCAAATGGGACAATCTTCATACGCGGATCCTTTCAACTTCCTACTCCTTTCCCACTTTGTTATAACTAATCTTGTACGCAATGATTTGTTTTTCGAAAGTAGAAAAAATGCTACCGTATAGACGTGAGCATAGGTCATGGAAGACCAACTTCTTTCGAATGGGAATTTTGTTATACGTACAATCCCTCAACCACGTATTCTTGGAAATGTATTTGGTAAAGAAAAAAAACCAAAAGGGGTTACACAGAACCTGTCCTTGAATACGTACCTTTGTAACATGTATTAGGAATTAGCCACATTAAGTTAGCTCTCTCTCCGTCTCTCTCTCTACACGCCAAACAAATCCAACTTTTTCTCAACATGCACACTTGTTTCTCTCCAAACTTTTTTCATCATTGGTCTACTAGGCAGGTAAACTTCAAGAATTTTGTTCTAATAATAATTTTTGCCGGATTTAAAAAAAAGAAAACCAGCAGCTCTGCACCCTATCTACATCTGCGCCTCTTCATGCTGCCCTCGCTACCGTCACGGAGGTCCCTTGCCTTCAATCCCTGCGTACCAAAAGCACCCGACCGCATCTAACATAACCTAGTGTGAGTCGTGCGTGTAGTTGCGAATCGTATCACCACAAAGAACCGACACTCAAAACAAACCCGAGCACGCCAGCTCTAGGTTGGTTCCTGTTCCTGTTGCCCTTGTGCAAATGCTCTGCTGCCATTATGCAAATATTCCTGCTGCATAATACAAATGTTCCTGTTGCCCTCGTGCAAATGCTCTGCTGCCATTATGCAAATATTCCTGCTGCATAATACAAATGTTCCTGTTGCCCTTGTGCAAATGCTCTGCTGCCATTATGCAAATGTTCCTGCTGCATAATACAAATGTTCCTGTTGCCCTTGTGCAAATGCTCTGCTGCCATTATGCAAATATTCCTGCTGCATAATACAAATGTTCCTGTTGCCCTTGTGCAAATGCTCTGCTGCCATTATGCAAATGTTCCTGCTGCATAATGCAAATGCCCTACTGCCATTGTGCGGATGCTCCTGTGCCCTTGCGCAAATAACAATACCAACGATTGTTCACAAAACAATCCCACTACATACAAAAACCAGTGTACCAACCACCAATTGCGATTCCACTCTCCAGTACTTCAATGGTTTCGTACTGGCTCACCCACAGGATCCGGAAGCAGTTACCCTTTCGACCTCTGTGACAGGTAGAACTCTCCACACCACCTAGAAGCCTCATCATGTGTTCTCTTCCTCGTATTTTCTTAAAGGCCCTAGTGTCCCTTGAGTGTAATCTCAAATGGGCCAGGTTACTGTGACAAAGTAACCTTGTAACTTCAGTGAAACGTTCAACCACCCCAGACATCCTACGCAAACCACGTTCGCAAACATTAGCTCACAGACCAATGATACAATTTTAGAGTTTTTTTTTCTATCACTGCATAACCCTTGTACCTTTCTTCAACAGATCCTTGTTCTTTGCAACTGTATTTATGTATGCCACTGCCTTTATATACTTTTATTGACAATTCCTTGTTACACCATGTATCTTCTCTTTTGTGTTCTGTTCATAACTATTCTCCAGCTAGGAATCTCTCTCTCTCTCTCTCTCTCTCCTCGTTTCTCTTAAATGTTTTTGGCACAAGTGCTGAAAAGGTAAGAGGATTTATTAGTCCTACAGCTCCATTACCACGTCGCTTTTATTGCGGCGAGGGGGGAAGTGTTACGTTACAAATTCGAGAATTAGACTTCTCCACGGACTGGAGAATAAGGCGCCATATGGATGCGCGCGCACCATCCCCTCCCGCGAGCGACAAACGGAGCGGCCGCTAGACGCGCGGCCCACCGCAAGCTCCTCAGTCTCCAGCAAGCCGGCTTACCGGGCCCACGTACCGCCCGAACATGGGCGACACCAGTTCAGTTTCGCCGTGTGCGCTTCCGGTCTCCGATGGACGCTGCGTAGCTTGATAGAATCAAGCGCGTGAAGCCGCTGTTGGCCCAAAACCAAACGTGAGTCAATTACCATGTTATCCCTTGTGTGCAATTAAATGTATTAACCCTAGCCACGCGTGATAGAGAAGAGAGACGGACATTCAAACTAAACTTTCAGCTAGGATCGTTCCTTATGTATTATTGTGTCTCCTAGAATTGAATAAACTGTTTATGTGATAACCTACCGTGTTTTGCTTGACGAGGGAGGCCCTGGGACAATGGAGAAACGTGAAGTTCCGAACCACAAGCACTAGCCCTGAGTTTACGAGGAATCCTGCTTGTGCCAAATCTTGAGCTAGTTATTATTTGGGGCAGATACAGCAGCTAATTGTATTAAATATGTGAGAGCTTTCTCCAACCCTGCCGTTAGCGTCAGCACGCACGCTGGACGCCAACAGTGTTCACCAGTGTATAAGTACAAAAAACGACATTGTTATCAATTCGTTCGATATTCATACCAAAGCATTGAAGTCGATTTTAAGTTTGAAATTTGTAAATAATGCACAAAAAATTATAATTTTATACTAAATATCATTTTGGGGAGGTCAACTGTCGGCGAATCATCTGTCTGGTCACCAATTAACGTACAGCACGTACAACCAAAATAAGTAAGTTTGGTTATGAATGCAAAATTTTAAAAATTGAAAGTTTTACCTTAACTACATCACCAACAAACAGCGAGACTATAATTTACCTAAGATACGTACAGACGTCCAATGGTACAATGGAGCTAACATAGTACGAATATTTCACACAGCCAGATACGCTAAAGTCTGTGTCAGTAAATTTCTCTGTCAGAAGATGCTTGAAAGGTATCACAAAATTTGAATTGTCAAACATAACCTTGAATTTTAAAATGGCACTTTGTAGATACATTAGAATGTATACTGTTAGGAAATATTCTTAATAGGTAGGGAAAATAGGAATGGTAAAAACTCACTGCAGTTGATGTAGCGGACTGGGTTGATATGCACATAAGAATTCACATAAAATGTTCCAAACTGTACAGATGGTATGATCAACATAAGTTATTTGAAGTCTTTGCATACACATGTAATTAGCACTTCGAAAATGTGAACAAATACGAACTTCATAATAATACACTGCGTATTGTTCAAAGGTTGAAACTGCACTGTAGGTAGTGGAAGGGAGGTGGGTAGGAATTTCAAAAGGACAATTATAATTCCAAACATATACCGTGGTCATGAAAGAAGAAGAATTCAGCAGCCTTTATGTTTTGTGATAGTACTAGTTTTGTTACCGTGTTTGTATTGAAGCCAAAGTCTTAGAGAAAAATATTCTGACAATATTTGAATTCCTCTCACTACCGCCATTAAGGCGTGGCACACCCGCTTAAAAAGAAGAAAATGGAGAGATTTGTAAATACGAATGTTTGATAATATTTAGCGAAAATTGTGAAAATGTTTAATAAAACACGATTCGTTTAAAACAGAGCAAAAACCTTGCGGGGTTATCTAAAACAACATTTAAAGAAACACCGTGATTTTCTTCATAGATATAACTTGTAAAATAACTGAAGCAAACGTGTTTGGAAAAAATTTTGGAGCATACTTTGCGATTTTTTTCTATCGAGGGAATTTCATATAAGTAATTTGCGCTTCGGCGTGGGAAATGTATTTATATTATCTCAAGCGCTTTAAAATTTATATTTAATGTATTTATATTATCTTTAATGTATTTGTATTTATATAAAAAAATATATTTAATGTATTTATATTATCTTTTTTGTATTTGTATTTATATAAAAAATTATATTTAATGTATTTATAATATCACGAGCTTTAAAAATTAGAGTGTTTAAGGAACATAGTAATAAATCGGTAGAAATGGATGGGGGATGCCGCTTTTTAAAACGTCTGTTGCTTGTTCAATGATGGAGGATTTGACCCCTACACCTTGGGCCATTGGTTGCAAACCATTTTTAATTCATGGATTACGATTAATTGATATTTCAATGTTCAATACGCAAAGACGGGAAATGGGTTTCGAGTTCAAAAATATGCGAGAGAATAAAAATTTGAGAATCAGTAAGCAGTGTAATATTTACGTATGTAGCTAGAGTTTTTACAGCTTCATTCAAACAGACTATCTGCATAATGTTAAAGTACATAATTCAATTTAAATCAATTCGAGCCACTTTCATAATATTTGCCTTACGCGAATGCACAATATTCGGTATTTAAGTAAGACGTATAAAATTGGCTCTTCAAATTCACTGCGGTTATGGGAGAGTAAAAATTTTGTAGAATTTTGTAGTTTTTTTTTCGAAATACCTGCATTTGCATCTTATTGTAGATTCGGTAACTACTGTGATAATAGAAGAGACTGTGAAACCTGCTAAGAGAATAACATCAACCTGATAAAGGATATCGCACATCCCTTGGAAAAGGGTAGTAAGTCAAAAAAGTAAATTTTACGGGAAAGCGAAAACAAATTATGATTAATGAAACAAGTGGTCCCGTCGAAAAGAGACACTATCTCGCGGAAGTAATCTAACTTAAATACGGTTTGTATTGTGGGGCATAGATAATCACAACCCTTTACTATTTAGAGATAAAAATAAAATTTTATTAAACAGAAACTTTTGACTTACGACCTTTTTCTACGAAATGTGCGATATAGTTTCGTAGATTTGAAACGTAGTTATGGTTACACTTCCAGTTGTTTCCAACCAACAATATGTTTGTTTGCAAACTACTGTTATTTAATGAAAATTTGAGACAAACTTTAATCCAAAAGTACCTACATCTATATTCATAATGTAATGTAAAATTTTAGGGACCTAAATAGTTAGTTTTGTAGTAGTAGTGTAGGTATTGGGTAAAAATCGCAATAATATATACATAGATAACAGGAATAATAATTTTTCTCAGCGCCTATACCATCTTTGAAGATTTTGTGTGGAGGGTCTCTTTGAGGCAAGGATGGAGTAAACGCGTTGATCCACGTTGCAAGAGGGAGGAAAAAGGGCAAAATGCGCAGCCGAGCGGTTTAACTCAAGACCGAGTCTTGGAAAAGATTCGTTCTCATGTGACGAATGTTAACCGTACAACCGTCAACTGTACAATAAGGAACTACAGTGAAAAATATTATGGCTTTCAAAAAATATTTTCATATAGACCAATAAACGCTGATTCTGAATATATAAGTTATATTAAATAATATTTAACGTAGTCTTAATAAATAAATTAAAAAGTCCATTTTAAAACAGTACATTAAAACTCCCTGTCAAATTGGTATTATTGAATTTGTGATGCGTGACGTCACCGCGTCCATAAAACGCTCCAATGCTGAAATTCAAAATCGCCGGCGACGATCAGCTGATTCCAGTTGCCTACAAAATTCATACTTCGGTTGGTCATGATGACGTCACACTAGATTCGGTGGTTTTCGGGGGATCTTGAAAAATTAAAACTTTGACATTTATTTCAACTATTAAAACTAACTATCAAAATAAAATAAAAATATCCAGTTATTTGAGTTAGAAAGTCATTATTCATTTTAAAAAAAAATTGGACTGTAGTTCCTTATTGTTGATTGTACGAATGTAATAATAATAATAATTGGATAATTTGTAGTGATAAATCACTTCAAGGGCAATGTGCAATTTTTTATGACTTCTTAGACTCTATATAATTTAATTATTTGTAAATAGATACAGAAAAATATCTTGCAGATCACTTCAGATCAACATACTTTAAAAAGAAAGTTTATGCTTGGAGAAGATACGGCTCTGCACGCGGGGGACATTATATTCAAAACACTGGACATTGCATGATTTTACATTTGCCATCCCCATCTGTTAGTATTACGTTAATGTACTATTAGTATTACGTTTGTGAGAAGATTATTGGCAAAAGTGGAAATGATATTTATTTTGAAAGACTTGAGAATTTAGAACTCTTAACGGCTGGATAATTTTTGTAAAATGACCTTAATAAAAGCTTATAAATAAGAATTTTTTAACATATTTACACAATTAGTTATTTACGGGCAATGAAGGTGAAGGTGAAAGGTTATTGACTTTATGGACCGTAATGGTGAGGTAGTCAAAATAAATTTTGGAAAAGCATGTTTATTTGATTGTTTGTGGTTGAAATTAGTCTCATCGATATGGATAAACAATTCCAATGTTTATTTTTTATAGATATTTATGATGTCCATTTGCAAAACACATAAACCACAAATACTCGATACCGGAAGGTATAAGATATGATCAAAATAGGGCGTTGACCTTCGGAGACAATAATAATAAAATCTAGCTCTTTTACGTTAGACTAATAAATATTTTTAACATTTTAAATATTTAAATATTTTTTCAATTTAAAGAAAATCCTACGTTTTAAAACTGTGAACTGTTTTTACTACTCCCCAAGCCGCATGGATTCAGTGAGACTATGGCATCCACAATTGGGATGTGTTGTGAGGAATGGAGGTGAGGAGGAGATAGGGAAGTACCTGGCTGTTAAGTTACTTCATTTCTCGGGTATTCTTACACCAGGGCAATACTGTAAGTAACTTTCACTATGGAACATGCGTAAAATATACCTCACAGTTTTTTTTAAATAAATAAACTGTATAATAACACATTCAATCAAATAAAATTTATTGTAAAACCGCTTTTTATTCGAACCCTCAACCTTAGGATTGCTTGTCGTGAGCCTTACCCATCGATCACGGACTTTATTGAAAAGAATTACAAAGTTTTAAAAATTACAAATTTAGTTGCCTGAGCGTAAAACGCGATCAGAATTTTTTTAATTTAAAATAGTTTTTTATATTTCATAAAAATCAGGGGGATGTTAACCTTTCAGGCCTCGGGCCTATTTTGCCAGAAGGTCAACTTTACAATAAACTCCAAATAAATAGAATATTTCTGAATGCATTAGAAAATAAAAAACTGATTTTGAAATGTGATAAAATACGCTCTCAAATTTTACAATGTTAATTAAACATATAAATTTTGAAATATAAAAATTTTGAATGCATAAAAATAGCTCACTTTACGATTTTTCTAACAAAAATTATAGTTAACAAAAAAAAACACAAATTTTATTAGGCAAACTGAATATAAACGTTATCATCACTTCATTTGTTTGCCGTTTCATTTAAAAATAATTAATAAAAAGTTAACGAAAAATATTTTTCGATCGAAATTGCGATCGGAAACTTTGGTTTCATAAAGGCGTTCGTTTTAATTTTATTGTGGTTAACTTTTAGATTTGAATATAAAGCGTGTTATTTTGAAGTGAAACTTCTGTAGCACGGCTGTGATTTGGATATCGGATGAAACGGAAATGACGATTACTGCACCGGCGACGCATCAAATGCGCTCATCGGCCGCTTTGATAATGACGTCGCTTTTAAAGGCTCTCCTATTGATTGAGACATGAAACGGAAATTACGCGAGGTCTGCGCTTACTGGTCGCTTTGATTATGACCTCACTTTTCAAGTATTGAGATTGTTTTGGTAAAATTTTGCTTCTACCGCGTGTAAACTGCATTCAGTGATTCCCAAAGTGGTCCAGATGGACTCCCAGGGATCCACGGTAGACTCGACGGGGTCCACATAGACGTGATAAAAAAATGGGGGTCCACAAGTTGCAAGTAGGGGTCCACGAAGATTTATCTGCAGGCTTATTCTCTATCTTTTGTGATCTCCTGTCAGATTTGAGAGATATGTACATATTTATTGTAACATAATATTTTAGCTTAGATCGTTTTAAACATGAATTCCTGCAAAAATTCATGATTATTTATTCATTTAATGTACGTTGTACATATAAAAAGCAAATAAATCACACAAATCTGTCAGGAGATCACGTCCTTTATCTCGATAACGATCTCACAGAAGAAAGAGAACAAGGCTGCTAGTTAGGATAGTAAAAAGCAAAAATTTTGGTTTGGCTTTACCTGTCAATGTAGGCAGATAGTACACTAGTATTTCGGTGAAAAATGGTCATTTTGAGACCCATCCCGTGCCCATATCCCATCCCGCCCCCCATCTCATATCACATTACCCCCTCCCCCCCGTTATATTCAATATTCAGTAAAACACATGTCGAGTTTAAAAACAATAAAATTTTGAAAGTGGTCCACGAGAAAAAAAAGTTTGGGAACCTCTGGTTTAGATCATTTTTCAAGCCATTATAGTAAGGAAGACACAATGATTTTGATGTGACTTACACGAGTTGTTCCGAAAAGCAAACAAATTAGCCTAAGGGGTTAAGCAGAGAACTCTAAAAGATCAAACATGTTTAGAGAGGTAAATAGAGATTAATATAAGTGGTTGCCTACTTGCACAGGGTGCTCTGCGCTAACCAGGGGCGAGGGTGCTTTAATAGCCAGGCCTTGACACGATTGCGCGTCGTTATTGCTGCCGAGCGCGGACAGAAGCAGGAAAGTCTCCGCAGACTGAGTCGCAGTCGCGTAATTATCCGCCATTCCGCGTACACTTACCGCGTTCAGACATAAAACGCGGCCATTATTGTCGATCGTTTTCCACTGGAAACCATTGTATTTGTTCCGGAGAGTGCAATAATTATGCATTCTGAATACGATCATTAAAATAGGTTATTTGTATTTAGAGGTAATTTTTTTATTGACTTGGTAAAGATTTATAAACCGATGAACGCCGGCTGCACTCACTTAAAAGCATGACTCATTGTCACGTTCCGCCTGAACCGAGTTCGGCTTGTGACGCATCTATCTCTCTTCCACTCCATCGTTATTATATGACGTTGTCACATAAAATTATCGTCCGTAAACTGACTTTACAGACAACCATTTTTTTTTCATTAGCTTCACACAGGAGGCCATGAGGAAAAAAAATATCATAGTATTCAATTCACACACGGTAGAAGCGAAACCTTCAGAAAGAGTGGGGAGACTATGAAGCACTTTTTTTATCAATGAGAAGGATGACTTTTTTCCATATTTTTGTCGTCGAATTCCGGTGCACTTTTTCCTATACATTTAGATATTTTATTAGTATTTGTTTTTTTTTCTTTTTCGGAGTCCTTAGATGTCGCTTTCTTTTGTTTTTTCTTGGCCTGTTCATTTCGGAGTGGTTTGAAGATGAGATATTGATTTTACAAAATTAAAAATGTTTATTTTTTTATCTAATTGGATTCGATCCTTGGTTCTTTGAAAGTCTGACCGCTAAGATTTGTCAGGCGTTTTATACCACTGGACTAAAGAAGGCTTGCGTGAGAGCGTGGATTTATCGTATTATTTTGGAACTTAGTGCCGTGCAATAAATAAATATTTTATTACTATCTCATTTTCTAGCTGGCTAAATCCTATGAAAGCACGTGTCTCTTTTTAGTGTCGCTTGCTTCCGTTTCATCGAATTTCAAATCACTACGGTACTAAGGAAGTTTTAACTTCAAAAAATTCCTAAAACTCTTTGTCAGCTTCGGTGATGCTGTTGATGCTGAGGATATTTTTAGGAAAGGAAGGAATTTTTTGTGGAAGGAAAATGGTATGAGGGATGATTATGAATTTGGTAGTTAATGTCAAGGTGTGATGGAGTCCCTCCCACTGCAATGCAAGGCGATAGATCGATAGAGTCCGGCTAGAGAGGTCCAGGTTAGGTTTCCCTCAACCTGTCCCTCCCGACCGGACCGCCAAGCACTAGATCGGCAAAAGCATTCCAAGACCTAGGCAAACCTCATTTGTGAACCCGGGCACCTCTGCTTAGTCAATGAACACAGCAAACCGCTTGGAGTAACCTACGACAAGAGTATTGGTTATCCAATGGTTCCTGAGTACATACCCATGCCTTCCAAATTGAGATTTTGTTCAAAGTTGAATAGAATATTATATGTTTCTCGTATATGAACAACGAATACGTCATTATTTCGTAGCCTTTTTGTGTGTTACACCGCGAATGTCATTTAAAATACCTAATGATGTATTTTTAATGAAAAAAAACTTTTAACCTTTTAAGTTGTGACATTTTTATTTAATAAATTAAACAGATATTTGTTTCTCCTGAAAACCTGTGTCAAATGTACACGGTGTTATAATGTGAGCGACGAAATGCTTATGCACTCATACCATGACAGAAATCCACAGAAGAAACTCATACATGAGTGGCACCTACTTAAATCCATCGTCACCAATCTCCGGAACTGGGTATGACATCACATTCAGGCGATACGTTGCCTGAAGCCTGAAGGCTGTGGTGTGGACCCACCCGGTAATAGAGAAACTCCCTGTGCGACGCCGAGTGACTCGTGAACGTTTGACGTCATACATAGTTATATATTGTTATATCAGTTATTCATAATAAAAGAATTATCATTTCAAAGGTCGATTACTTTTGATTAAGATGTGATGGAAAATATTTAAGATAGATTATGCGTAAATTGCATCGCCTGAGCTCGCCATTAAAGAGTTTTTGCTAGAATTTTCTAGATAGATTTAAGAATTCTCTAGATAGATTTTATCTATGTTATCGCCTCGTTAACTAGGAAAAAGGAGTTGTTCATGAGTATTGCATGATGTACCTACTAACTTTTCATTAGCTATGTAGGAATTATCGAAATAATACATTGTCCGCCCGCTGCACAAACACTTCTATACAAGACCGCTAAAACCAATTACCTCAAATAATAATATAATAGCTTCCACCCCACGGGTTCGTTTCAACGGCGAAAGCATGTTAAAGCGGATATTTTGACGTTGCCAGGACTAGGTGTTTTTGCACTATTTGATTAGTTTGACCAACTTTACAACGGATCTATAGCTTTTGGTAGGAACATTAAATCGATATACATTTGATAAAATCAGTGGTAGGACTCTTAAAGCTTTTGTTCTCGGCAGTCAATAAATGAATAATTCAGTTTTGTTTTAATTGAAATTTATTTTAAATGCTTCAATACATCTTGAGACTTCCATTCGGAAGCATTGATTGAAGTGGGATCAGCTAATAACCAACTGTAAATGGTCAGTTACTTCACGACCTTTTTATTTCTGTTCTGTTTTTCCTCAAACATTTTATTGAATTAGTAGATTCCATAATATGGGTTATATGTAAGGGATGTCTTGTGTGTAGGGGCGCCGCCGTTCAGTCCTGGGGTAGCCGCTAAGTACGTGTTTGCAATGGGCTTGGTTCTGGAAGTGCCAGTTAGCCGCTAGGTCAGGTATCCAAGGGCGGGAAGAGGCGATGTTCCGGGAAGAAGCAGGCAGGAAGCAGTCGGGCAGGGCGTAGAATCGATAAAAAAAGTTGTTGTGTGACGAGTTGTGGGGCGAGAGAGGACCGAGCTCCCATATTGATCAAATGGGCAACCGACATTGTAAAATTAAACCCCTCCCCGCATCACCATTTCATAATTTTGACTTGAGGGAACGCTAGAAAAATGGAAAACGCAGTCTGTCATAGCTGTGAAACCCTCGTTTTCGATTACTCCCACGACCTCGTCCAGTACAGTTCAACTGACTGGCCGGACATGTTAGAGACTCAATGTGACTCACGTGTGCCAGCAAAAAACACGCTAAAACATGTATTGCACATCGTAAAATTAACGCGATGTTGATAGGTGCTTAGAGTTTGATATTTTACACAAGAACTCTTGCAAATAGTAATTGTAAAAATAAATATTTAGAAAAACATTATTTTCAGCTACAACACATCGATAATGTCGTATTTATCAATCCGAGCACCCTAGATCACGAAACGTCAGAAGTTCAAGGAAGAGGGGACTGACGAATCGAGCAACAAAAGATATGGCCGGAAACTTGGGAAAAGGACCTGGTTTCTACATCTGCAGCAAGAGAAAATGAACTTGGAAGAGAAAAATTTAAAGATCCGTAGCTGCAAGTAGAGACATGAAATCATCAGCCGGAGAGGTTAGCCTGACTCGGGGCTTCTATCGCTATTTCCTGAGCCTTCGGAGTTGCGCGGAAGGATGTAAGTTACTACGGAGCGCGAACTCCTGCGAGCGCTGAGATAAGTTTTGTTCTATGTTTGTTTCAGCTTTTCTTCCTGCTATGATAATTCGTAAAAATTTGGAGGCCCTGTGTCATAAGTGGACATTTTTCAAGGAGAGATTAATAAATTGTCACCTGAAAATAAAGCATTCTTGCCTGAAGAAATCTTTTCTTTGTAACGGGAGTTTTCCTAAAAAAGTTTTTGAAACTGCATTTGAGGAACTGTGAAATTTTAAATTAAGTTAAATTAAGCTCTCACTGCACACATGTTCATAATGTTTTTGAAGCTCGTGAAATACTTTATAGTTGTAAACAATCTGCCAGTGAATTTATAAAAGAATTCTCTGCAAAGTTGAAAAATTATTAAGGTTAGAATTTAGAATCTTAGGAATTGTAGGAAATCGGACCGCCTAAATTCTATTCAGTCTTTGAGCTTTGGTAAGATCAATATTTTTAGATTTGTATATAGATATAATAGTATTGCGGGTATGTTTTTAGGTTTTCACGGCCAAAAAGTATTTTTGTTATTGTTTTTGGGGTGTTATGCCGTGTTTCGATACCTCCTTCTTTAGCCAACGTTTCGGACACTGTAACGCTGTCCGAAACGTTGGCTAAAGAAAGAGGTAGCGAAACACGGCATAACACCCCAAAAACAATAACAAAAATAGTATTGCGCTTCATTATCGATAACGGAGCTAAAATACTATCTTGTCATTTTCAAACTAAAATGTTTTACTGGTTTAATATTGACTTCATTGATAATATTTTGGATTTATTAAGATCCAAAACAGTATGCTGAGATACCAAAATTCTCGGAATTGTGTTTAAAATTGATACAGTCGTAGAAATAGTGATTTCTTGTAAATAACAGAAAAAGATCAAACAGAATATTGGTCTATAAAGTACTTGAAATCGATCGTAAGTACCTTCGGGCCTTTGAAAAACCTGTGAATCTCTTTTTTTGCTTTGTAGGAACCCTACATTATTTACATTTGACTGCAATAGAAATTCCCTTTTATTTTAAAGTAAAAGGTTTAATAAACCTACATAATATCTATAACATTCAGGTTTCTTAGCATTCACTTTACATGCAAATCTTAAAAAAAACACTGAAACATATTCCTGATATTAAACTATATTATAATAATGGGTTTCTCGTCTAGACGGGAGATCTTCAGCATGTCAAACACAGGACCGTGACTTTATTATTCCATTGCAGTACGGTTTACATTTTCTCGCGTAAAATAAACGATCTTATCCGACAAAAAAGGGATGGTTATTTTGACTGCTAGTATTGAATTTTAATAAACCGTGTTTTCAAATAACTACTCTTCATTCTGTGCAACGATAACATGATCATGGTGTTATTAAAGTTCTTTGTTCGGGTTCAGCGTAATGTCAAATACGTCAAAAGCCAACAAGTTTTAATATTATGGTCGTGACAAAATGGCGAGGATGTCGAATGAAAATAAACTTAGAGATGGCTTAAGTGTCAAAATTATGAACAAATTTTCGCAATGGAAAAAAATGGTTTATGTTTCAAAAATTATTTTTGACGGTTGAAGGCAATTTTCAAAGATCTTTCAAATATAACCGGAAAGGAATTGTGAATTTCATGGCAGGACCTCAGCCTTCACATTTTTATCTATACTTATAATAATAATAATAATTTTTGTTTATATTTTAATATATTTTTATATAATAACAAAGATTTGATTGTTTGTTTGTTTTTTTGCATTGAATAGGTTCCGAAACTACTGAACCGATATTAAAAATTATTTCACCATTAGAAAGCTATATTATCAACGAGTAACATATGCTGTATATAATGGTAAGCTCTGGCGTTATGATATTTGTATAAATGAAAATGTGGGTATTTCATATATTTTTGCAGGAAGGAGGAAAGGTAAAGGAAAGGCGAGGTTCACCGAGGGGGAAGAGACGAGGGAGGGGGAAGGCGGGGAGAGTGGAAAGAAACGGGGACGCACGGGAAAGGATAAGAAAGGAGAGTCAATTTATTTATTTCATTGAATGGCATAGCAACGCATGCCGTGAACCAACTAGTGCTTTATACCTTTAAAATAATATAGATGTTAACCTTCAAGAAAAACTAATATAATTTACACTTTTTTTACGATTACTGAAAAAAGTGTAAAACAAAAAATTCCTCCTTTTGAATAATGAATTGTGAGGCCCACCCTTCACATTTTTTATGTTTTATATCTTAAACGTAATGTTATAAACTGATTTTTTTTATACGACCACGGAACAAAGTGTAAGACTAAATATTGCACGTTTAGTTAAAACAATATTCATTTTATTTTTGACACTTACACCTCTCACAAATGTAGTTTTAATAATATCAACGTGTTGTTAAAAAACGTGACAAGCTAAATTGTTTTGCAGCTGGATAATTTTATCGTACATTCATAAAAGATTTTTTATGGCCTTTGTTTAATAATAACATGGCCACATATATGTTTTCCGATAATGTATGACATTAGACTGTGACTCATTAGGGATGAGATATTCTTTTATGTAGTTACAATGATTCTGCACTGTGTGCACTAATTTTTTTGTTCAAATTGAATTTATTTTACTATTCGAACTTTTTTAGATCCTTTATCGACACAAAAGAAATAAACAAATAAGGAAGGTATTAATAAAAGAAAGATTGACACAAGAGCAATAAAAAAAAGAGCTTTAAGCTTGGTCTCAAGAGACAAAATAATCAGATTTTGTAATCGTTTTTAAAACTTTTAAGAGCCATTATGTAACGGCCGAGAATTTAAATTTCGTCGAACGATGATCTTGCATCGTACCCTTGCAACGGTACAGGGCGGTTCCGATGAGAAAGATTAATTATTCGTCATACCAGCATTTAACATAATAACTCAATATCGATTTTATTTCATTCCAAATCATCTTCGATAAATACCCACATTCAAAAATGCTCAAACTCGTGATGATAAAACAATTAAAATTATGTACTTTTTGTAATTATTTTTGAAATAAAACTTCTTTGCGCACGCTTGACTTGGGGAGTAAGCTGGTGAATGCGTGACGAGAACGTTACGAAAAGTGTGATCAGGCGAGGCGAACGGATATACATACACATAGATGGAGCTAAACAAGTTTTACTTCAGTCGTGTGGTCTAAAGCACACTCGTTTTTTAATCATAAGTATTAATAATTTTTCAATTTTATTTATGCAACATAAGAATGTATTTTTTAAATATATTAGTTTGTAAGACCGTAAATTAATAGATAAACAACAAGGGCGCGGATTTTTTTTTATGATTTTCCTGAGTAGCTTTCCCAAATAATGTATTGATTTATTTTACTGCATGATTATATGATTTGAAATGTATGTTGTATAATACAAAATTTAGTTTGAAAATTTAACCAATCTGCCAACGACCTACGGTAAAACCTTATTATACTAAAAATAAACATTTTTTCTCAAAATTTAAAAAATAGCTTTACTAGATAAAAGAAAGTCTTTATAATCAATATTTAATTTTTTGTGTAAGAGTCAATACACCTAAAATTTGATTTAAAAATGACATATTTCCGGTTTTGTCTGGTTACCCTCCCTCAACGTAAGCGAAAATGGTGTTAATCTAGAAATATCTACGTTAAATACAAAATATGATAAAAGAGAAAAAATATCACCTGGCAATTCTCAAACCACCCAAAAGAATAAAAGACGATATAAATTTACGAGTAGGTACCTACTACTTGTGATGTTAGTGATTTTAAGAATACGGAACCTGTACGTCTTCTTAATGGAGTTTTGATGACAAATATCTTCAACCAGGGTTTTATTGGACGTATACCGTCTCGAGTTTTCACATGACTTTGCAAACAAAACGTATGACTGATGTTATATTACCGCTCTAAAGAACTACATTGTTTTTCCTGGTTTCAACGTATTCCCGGCAAAATTCTTTATCTCAGAAATGCGATGGTGAAAATTTTAAACAATATATTGAAGACAATCTACGAACGTCAAAATATGATTGATGTAGGCTTACTTCAATTTGTAAATGTTTCAAGAAAAATATATATTTATATCGATTTATTTTCACTTCCAGAAGACAATTTAAGATATTGGGTAAATAAACAGTCGGTATTGATTTTAAAATGTAGTTTTGCTTCATTAGTAAACGTTACACTAAGGATGGGTTGTTTCAAAAAATTTGATGGATTCATCAAATATTTGAAGTTGATTTTCACGTTCTGTGTAAGTTCTTTTCAAGTTCTGTTATTATATAGTTATAGGACAGTTGCTTCACAATACTGAAATAATCCCAGAACTTGAATAGAACTTACACAAAACGTGAAAATTAACTTCAAATATTTGATGAATCCATCAAATTTTTTGAAACGACCCGTCCTCATAGTATAATATGTAGCTAGTGGTAAAAGACTTACAATTATTTCGTCGCCGTGGATGCCAAGGGGGTCAAGCCACAAAACCACAAAGCTGAGAAAATGGCGCTCAAAGATTTTTGGTGCTACAAAAGTCACATTTTTTGTAATAAGTTTTTTGTTTTTAAAAATAGAAGGGTAAAACTTCGGACAAAGATATTTTGTGATGTTATTTATGCGGCTTTTAGTCATTGACTGTTTTCATCTATGTGTATTAGATCTATTGGTAATTTTCAAAATACTCGTGTTAATTGGAGTGTTTTATGGCTCAAATCCATTGACCACGGCAACTTTGAAGGTTTTAGAACATTTTTGCATACTTAACTCATTTTCGCCAAATTTGTGGCTCGGCTCCCTTGACATCTACGGCGAAGATATGACAGCTAAAAACTTTTTTTTTCTACTTTCTCACTGTAATTGACCATAGCATATACAATACGTGTATGTTACCACAATATTATTAATTACAATTAAATAACTATAATAAAACTTTTATTTTTTTTACAAGAGCTCCACACAAGAGGCCCTGAGGAAAATAATTTCCCTCAGGGCCTATTTCATCTTTGGGGATGCTGTGTGGAGGGTTTTTTAATGAAAGTAAGAGAAGGAGAGTTCTGGGAAGGTAAAGGGTTTAAGGGGTGGGTAGGAATCTGAGGTTCAGTGTGTCCTGGTCATCCGCCTCCAAGACCTAGACAAACCTCACCCCATGAACCCGGGCACCCCTGCTAAATCACTAAACGTAGCGAACCACGTAGGTGTTGGTTATCCAATAAAGGTTCCCGGGGCGGCGGTACCCATTCCCGCTCCCAAATTGAACATTCCCCTTCCAGCCACAAGCTGATGCTTCACGGAAGAGTCGGCGCCAGCGCCGATTATTATTATTGTTATTAGTATTAAAATATTAAAAAAAAAAAAAAAAAGTTTAATAGATATATATTATTAATGATATAAACACTTATCTTTAAAAAATATTGTGTACCTACATTTTCAAATATTAAAAAAAAAATTAAACGGCCTCCGCGGTTACAATATGGCTTCAAATCCTGGCGTGCGCTAGTTTATTTTATTTGATTTATTTACGTTATTTCACAATTTACTGGCAGATTCTGGAGTGTTAGTTACTTTCAGCCTCAACATGGTGAAAGACTCCATTCATAAATCGATTGACC
This sequence comes from Glyphotaelius pellucidus, assembly GCA_936435175.1. Classification (NCBI taxonomy): domain Eukaryota; kingdom Metazoa; phylum Arthropoda; class Insecta; order Trichoptera; family Limnephilidae; genus Glyphotaelius; species Glyphotaelius pellucidus. Next base: position 24,725,626 of record OW386542.1, on the reverse strand, counting down.
TGAAATGGTTTTAGACGGTGTTTGGTACCAGCCAGGTACTTCCCTACATCCCTCTTGCCCATCTCATTCTCCTTGCAACTTTCAGTCTCACAACCCCTTTGGGGATGCATTATCTTACTGCTCCAGACGGTTGTAATTGTAAACTAGATACAAATTCTAGATAAGGTGTATAGAGCAGTTCTCTTTTCAAAACATTCTAAACCCTGTTATTCTGAATGGAAACTGAAAAGATCTCCCAATGTATGTTTATCTCCCAATCAATATATATTATTAAAAAAAAATACGAGTGTGCTTTAGACCACACGACTGAAGTAAAACTTCTATGAGAGGAAGAGAGAAAGAAAATGTGCACGCGCACTGCTCTCTCTCTTGCTCCTACAGTGTGATACAAACAATAGGCCTGCACTGTGTCTTAGATGTGACCGGACACTCGGAATGAAACCAACTCAGAACCATCCAGATAAGTCATTTAGAGTGATAAAAAAATATATTTAAAAAATTGGTTTAGTAGGTTACGTTAGGTTAGGGTTATCGGCTAATTTAAAATTATTTTTATTTTAGCTTTTAATGACTTTTCAAGGAGGTGTTGAGTTTACTTTATTCTCAGTTGGCATGGAACCGTCTTAGATATACGAAACGTTACTGGCTATGAGAGAAAGAGAGAAAGAAAATGGGTGCTTGCACCTCTCTCTGTACCTACAGTAATATACGAAACGTAACTCTCTTTCTTTCTATCTTTGCTAACTTATATCGCCCTCTCAACTTCCATTCGCCTCGCCCGACACTTTTCGTAACGCTCTCGTCAAGCATTCACCAGCTTAATCCCCAAGTCAAGCGCGCGTTAAGAAGCTTTACTTCAAAAAGTGTAAAAACGTGCGTCCCGCTAAAACTCAGAAACAAGTCTCGGTACAATCAAGGAGTTATATGGTGTGGTTTGTCCCCCTTCTACGAAGAAGGTTCCCGGTTTTACCTGAAGGGCGTGCTTTTGAAGATATAAGGGCTGGAAGTTTCGTCACTCTAGAAATTTCTAGAACAGTTCAGAACATTCAAGAGTATTCGAGAGCATTCTACAACATTCCAGAACATCCCGGCACATTCTGTAATGTTGCGGTATGTTTGGGATTAGGGAATTGGGAACATTATTGTGTAACATTCCAGAACGCTCTCGAAGATTGTGGAATGTTCTGAATGACCATTTGAAGCCTTTTTTGTATGGGTGGGGCTATCCTAAAGCAAGGTTCAGTAGTGGATTCAACGTCAGTTCAATCTCATATCAACTCCCTGAGCGAGCCGGGTACCCCAGCTAATGTTAAATATATTTAGCAATGTTATTTAATGAAACTGAAACTAGAAGTGTCCGCAACAGGAGACAAACGCCTGATAAAAGGAATTCAATTTATTCTCATTCAAAATTTGTCGTAAACTTATACGAATTACTTTGTTCATCTGACTTCAGCGCGATATCTGCGACGGAAGCTTTCACAACAAGGCGATATAATATCCTCTCTGTTCTCCCGGAGTAAGCGGCGTAGGGCTGAGATCGGAACGTAAATAAATTATTTTTCTTCACCCGCGAGTTCTTCGCGTCATCCATTTTCTCCCACGCGATTCGATTCTGTCAGTTTTGTCAGTAATACAAAGGGGCGCACTTTATTTATTTATTTATTTATTTATTTATTTCTATATATTACAGTATTTACCTATAGATCAATTTCGAAAACATTTTTACATAATATATTTTGTAATTTTATTGTTGGGTGTAAGGTAGGTTTGTGAAGGTGAAACTGTGGATAGGTATTGTTGTATGTTTCGTGAACACCTCACTAGGAAAACCTGTGCTGAGGTGTTTACGTGTTTATTTATGTTTATGTATGACAAGTATTTATGTGTTGTAATAGAAAGTTTTATATGAATTTTTTTTTTCAAATTTTAATATTTATTTTACATTGGTTATTTAGAAGAGCAAAAAAAAGTATTTAAATATATTAGAGGAATATAAAAAATATATAAATATATACATATATAAACATACACATACATACATATCCATAAAAATACATGTACCTGCACACATGCATATAAATATATATATACATACGTATACATACGTAAACATACGCATACACATTCACATACACATACATATATGTACACACATATATAAATTGTAAGTGTATGTATAGTTGTTGGATACTTGAAAAACTACTTAATTTTTAGGTTTATTTAATTTTATACTTTTTATAGTTTTGTTACGTTTGGTTGGGAATAATAAACTTTGCCCTGTCTGTTTTCTTACCACTTTTTTCCGAACGCTTTTTGGCCATGTTTTCCAACACTTTTACCATTTTCTTATCACCCTACCTGAGTTTGCTAAACTGAATTAACTTTCCACCAGCGCTATATTTTTAAGTAAAATAATATTGTGACATTTACACCAACATCCATACGGTATGAAATACAGGGATGAAAGGTTAAAAATACAGGACTAAAAACACGCAATAATTTTTTTTTTTAAATCGGTGAGGCATTGTTTATGACGTCTTAAATTACTTTTAAATAAATCTAAACGAAATATCAAACTTCGAAGGAGAACAGTTATGTAGCTGCTTTATTGTCATACCCTTTCTTTTTTTCTTTCTTTTTTCTCTTTCTCTAGATGTTATGTATTACATTTGACTCTACTATGTTTTAAATTTCATTTTGATTATCATTTTTCTGTTATCACTACAAGCTTTTCCGTTTAGTAACAACTAAACATTGATTTTTCATGCTGTGAACATTACTAATTGAAGTGTTAATATCTATGTGCATCTATCCTAACGGCAATTATATTATTGTAATAATTGTTAACACTCTGTAAATGTTTCAAACAATAAATAAATAAATAAGAACAATACACAGAAAAATTTAATCTTCTGGAAATCGAACCTAGATTCTCTTGTATTACTGGGTCACACACAGATAGCTCCAAAAAACGTAGGATAAAAAGTTTAAGATAATTAAAATTAACTAACCAACCATCACGCCGTTCCCCGCAGGGGCAGGTAGAGATTACGGATCGTCAATTAACTCGGTCTGATCGGTCTCAACCGAATACTCTTTGCCTCCTCTATTATTCTGACTCCTTACACGGTGAGCGTAACTGGTTCACTTGATCGTGCCATGCCTTTCTCGGGCGTCCCCGACTTCTTCCATCATTCACATTTGAGACATATTTTCTCCATACATTCCTTTCTTTTTTTCCGATACCATCTTTTTTTTTTGTCGATTCTGAATTTGAAATACAAGATCGACAAAATGACATAAGAATAGGTCCCAAAACATACAAGCGGAGTAGTTATTTTATTTATTGCTAAGCTAAAATTTTATTGGAATAACTTTTTGAAAATTATCCCCATCAATGTAATATATTATTAAAGACGAAGATAATATAAACAAATATAAACGAAACACGAAACAGAACAACACACAGAAAAATAAATTTTTCTAGGAATCGAAACCTGAAATTCTTGTCTTACCGGGACACCGATAGATAGCTACCAAAAATATAGAAAAAAAATAGTTAGAGGAAAATGTTGTTGATTCTGGATTTGAAAAAAAAATCTGAATTTGAAAAAAAAAGACCGACAAAATGACGTAAAAATAAATTGGTCCCAATTGCTAAGTTGGTTTATGTTTTTTCCCGGTAAGACAAGAGATTCTGAGTTCGATTTCCAGTTGCGACCGTAACCTTTTTTTATTTCTTTGTCTTATTTTGTTTCAACTTTGGTTTAGATTTATTAGTATTATCTTCTTCTTCGATGATATAATTCAGTTGCTAAACTTCTTCAACGGAAATTAAAATGTTAAATTGATAAAAAAAAGTCGTGCAGATAACTATTTTATTTTTAAATAACCCATAAATACGTAGGTCTACGCGTAAAATTATCCAATGAGGTTGATCGTCATTTAAAACCGACGTTTATTAGATAATTATGTAAAGGAGGTGAAGTATTTAAGGCGAAATATCGCGTTCTCATCAAGGTTCTGAAATCGAATCATACTAATTATGAGGTGGAATTATAATCAAAGTAAATTAGAGCACGCTTGAGAGGATTATTAGAAGCAAATAAAAAGAAGGAAAAATCAAAGAATAAAAAATAAAAGTAACGTCTTTAATTAAAGGTAATTAGTCTTACAATACGCTTTATTATGTCGATGGTAAGCAATATTTCTTTCAAAAATTCAATAAAGATTATGTTGAATGACTGGAGAACTGAATTGAAAAGAGTTTTTACAGATGTATGACATAACATGACGTGCGACGATTCATTCATATTTTAAACCAAATAAAACGTCACTCTGGCAAGGCATGTTTTCTTTAAGTTTTATTATTGAATTTTCGATATTTTATAATAAGCATATTTATTTATTTTTATTTATTTATTGTATTACATTATATACAATTAAAAAGCAAAATAACATAAAAATATATTTCAAGATAACTGTAAATATTAAAAATGTGTAATATTGTTTCGTGTTCCTTTTGTGTAAGTCCATTTTTGAAGTGAAAACTTCTTTAGCACCGTTGAGATTTGAAACTCGATGAAACGGAAATGAGCGACCCTAAAAAGAGACAAACACATCTATAAGATTTAGCCTGCAACAGAATGAGATACACTAATCGGTGTCCTCTTTATGCGGTGCTTCGTAGCCTATCGGCTTTCTCTTTGTGCGGTGCGTAAAATAAAATGTAAATTAATTTTTAAACTCGGTAGCAATATTAAAATAAATAAACCCTACAATTAATCTACTCCTGATACTCCGCATTCGTGTCATTTTCTTGAAATTTTGTTTGATAAATAAATAAATTTATAATTCACTACTTCCGCGTGTGAACTGCACACATGAATTTTAAAATACCGAATACCCAACTTAACACTCATAGATCATTTTTGTTATTTATTTTTGGGGTGTTATGCCGTGTTTCGCTACCTCCTTCTTTAGCCAACGTTTCGGACAGCGTTACAGTGTCCATAATCAGGGCAGATGAGATGATGATGGACACTGTAACGCTGTCCGAAACGTTGGCTAAAGAAGGAGGTAGCGAAACACAGCATAACACCCCAAAAATAAATAACAAAAATACTTTTCGCCGTGAAAACCTAAAAATATACATCACTCATAGATCATGTTTGAAACGACGTTGCGGACTGAACATAGTTAAAAGGGTTAATTTTTTGGGCTTTTTCAGAAAGGTTTTTTTTATTTATAGTTAATATATTGAAATTAACACGATTTTTTAACAAAACTAACACATACCTTTGGAAGTTGAAAGAGCTGAAAGGCGTCGAGATCTATTTTCAACCTTTGTTCTGATTAAAATAATATTTTTAGTTAAAATATATCTAAAAAGTTCTACAATATTTTGGTAAATCATTAATTTGAAAAGACTTGAACATTTACGGAATCGACTTAATTGAAACAGATCGCCAATTTCAATCTAATTGTACTGAAGAGGAAATCCGGAAAACCCTTTAAATATGTGGTCTGTCTGCTACTATCAAACGCTTTAGGCTAAATTAATATGGTTCTACGACACACTTACCCAAATTCGAACAGCTCAAGTAAATATACATCCGAATCTCGGCATGAGGAAATGCTTAATTTGTATGCAAATTCTCCGTGGCGTTTCATTAGGGTGCCGAAGCAGACGCCATCTGAACTAGGCTCTTAACATTAGACGAAACGAAGGGACTTTCATTAGTGAAAACAATTCGAATCAAGACTATATTTAGGCTTTGTGACTTTAAAAATGTCCGGGTTTCCCCAGGGACCGAAAGCGAGTCCCCCATTCAATTAAATTTAGTACATCTAAAGATATGAATAAATTTATAGAGAATGAGATGTCCACGGATCGAGACATAATTTCCAATTAGCTTTATTCCCGGGCAAACAAAAAACGAGAGCCATATATATTAGGTAATCTCTATTCAGGGCACATCTTACTATGATAATAAGAAAATAAAGGTCAAGTAGATGAAAACGCTTTACATTCATTTTTTCTGCGTTCACAGCCTTTTTCTGACTATGGTTAGGCCACATGAAAGCGACTTATATACATATATGTATGTGAATTTGTTTATATTTACATGATTTTTATGAATTAGTTGCTACAATAAAAAAATAATTCCATGATTATAAAATTATTAAAAATTAATAAGAAAATTAAGCCTACTGGGAATAACCAAAATAATTAGAAATTCGACAGTCAAAGACGGCTTATATAATTGAATAAAATCCTTGTAGACCACCCCTCTCCCCCACACCCACATGTTGAGTATATAAATCATGGGTTAAGAATAATCTGTACCAGTCTGAAGATGGCTTTAACAAGCTGAAACCGGTTACAGTTAAAATGGAAATATGTTTTATATTTGTTTTATTATAATGGAATTCCACCATGAATTGTCAGTTCTAATAATAGAAATATTAAAAATAAAATAATATTAATTATAAATAATCAATGTTATTCCTGCAAAAAAAAATATTTGGTAAATTGGGCCCTCGTTTGTTTTCAGTTACATTAAAAATACAAAAAATTTTGGTCTTTTCTGGAAGATTAAATAATAAATTCTATATCTTTGTCTCAACCGTAATTATTAACTGAAATTTTCAGAATTTTTTTTATTTTCGCAATTTCAGGAACGACTTAACTATTTGGCAAAAAGTTTTGAAATATCAATTTAAATGTTTCAAATGAATTAATTAATTTTAAATGCTTCGATTCAACTATTCAATCAGTAAACAGACTGCTAAAGAGGCCGGCTGGAAAGTTCTGGAAATAAAGTTTAAATAGTTACTCAAACATATATTTATGGTAAAAAAAACTGTACTCAAAATTAACCCGCTTGATAGATATTGAGAAACGCGGAAGTTCAACTTATCAACACTCTGCTTCATTGACTACCCTTAGCATTTGAATGTGTAAGTGGAACCATCTGTGAGAAGGGCTTAAGGTGATGTGAGTTCCTAAACACCTCACAGTTATATCATTAGAATCCTGAATGGATTAATTCCGAATTCCGATGTATGAAAACACGCAAGTATCAAGATTTCAAAAATCGAACACATTTAAAGTGAAAAAAGGAGGTACGTCAAGGGTGCATACTTTCACCAATGTTATATATTTAAAAACTAACTACGTAATGCGTAAGATTCTTGAAGGATGGAAAAGTGGAATAAACCTTGGTGGCCAAAAATTTCAAATTTTCGATATGCAGATGACACTACCCTTTTCGCCTGTTTAGAAGAAGAAATTAATCGCTTCATCGCCAAAATAGAGAAGACTAGAAATAAAACATAATCCAGGTTTACTGATCAACAAAACTTGCGGTGAAACACTTTTAGATAAACATTGTTGATACATTCTCTTGTAATACCCATTCTGAAATTAATAAATCTTAAGAATTTGTTTTGAATTATATCTATCGTAAGTGAATGACTAGCACAACTAGATGCCCACACTGTCGAATTGTACTTGATTTGACTCCTAACCAATGACACGTTCAAATTTTTAAAGGTTTGAATATTTTTAAATTGGCTGCAAATTCTTATTACAAAACCCAACATTTTCAAAACTTTATTTGATGTAATTTCAATATGGTTTATAAATGTTTGACCAATGTTCCCCAAGACTTTTCAATGTTCCCCAAGACTTCTTACACCTAGATCCGTTTACAAGTGATAAGGGGGAAGTGAAAAAGAAAAAAAAATGCATACAAAAAACGCCTTGAGCAAAACGAAAAATGTATGGAGTGATTTAGGCATAACTACCACCACCAAGATGAGAATCTTCCGGGCGCTGATTTTCCCAATGTGTGTACACGGTGTGGAAATACAGACACTTACAGCAAGCGAAACAAAGCGTCTGGATACCCTCGAATTGTGGTACTGGAGAAAAATGCTCATGTAAAAAATGCATTCTCAAAGAGCTAGGCATTCACAATAGGCTTTCAACTATCCGCCTACAACATATTATATGATACTTTCGACACGTTTCATATAAAACTGAGAATTCCCTGTTAACTCCAGAAACTCATTCTCAACTCTCAAGTCACTTGCAAATTGTTTCAACGGTGTCTAGTACGTCGGTGTCCTTGGCTCTCCGTGCAGCGCAGATCCGCGAGGAGGGTCCACCAGTTACGATTCTTAGCAATTAAGAATCGACAAAAGAAGATAGGTATGGAAATGGAAGGTTTGTTTTACAAATATTTTAATAAATATTTCCTTGAAAAACTGATTTGATATTTTGTTGTGTATATAATGTTGCACGGTCGGGCAACATAATTTTAAACATTTCCAGCATTCGTTTATTGATGACATTTTTCATATAAGTGTACAAGAAATCTCGGCGTTTACTCCCCTACATAAACGTGTTTTTTGAAGTGAAACTTCTTTAGCGTCATTAGTGATGAGAATTTTGGATGAAACGGAAATACGTCATTAAAATTTATTTTGTGATGGGTTGGCGGTTCTAACATAATGAACTAAATTCGCACCTTAGCTCGACTCTTGCGTAGCGCAATGGCTAAGGCGCCGGACAAATCCAAGCGGCCAGATAGTCAAACGAATCCTACGAAATCGAAAAAAAACATTTTTTTTTTGTAAATACATAATATCTAATCTTCAAACCACTTTAAAATAAGCTAGCAAAGGAAAAGAAAGCGACATCTAGCGACTTTCTAGTTTCACTTCTACCGCGTGTGAATTACACACTTTAATTTTTTGTTCAATATTTACTCCCCTGAAAAGACACTGCAGAGCTTTTCAAGAATTATATGCGTTTATAGTCAATATGTACTGGAGTTAACGCAAAAAGATGATCCAGCGTCTGGTATTTATCTACCTAAGCGCGTAATACCGCACAAGCCACGAGAACGTCAATTTGATTGAGGTTAAAATAAAACGGCTCTCAATACATCCTACATGTCGTCGGAATGGACTTTCCTGCCACGTGAGTGGGGACCCGTCTGTAATGCAGTTTGACTCTAACCAAGGGGGAGGTGAAACGGACGGGTGCGACGCCTTCCATATGAATTACAAGTGACGCTACGCGAAGCGGGCGCCCATTCCGGTCACGTAGCGATGCGACCCGCGGCTTGCGGCGCAGCGCGGCCCTCAGGGCCGGTGGGCCAACCAAACCAGGCAATCGCTGATGTGGTCCTGCCGCTGAAAGATCCGGCTTAACCGCTCTTTCTGTTACATGTTAAAAAGCTTTTTTTTATGAATACCGCACAAGAGTCCCAACTGCTCCCGTCTGGAGCCAGTGAGACTAAGGCATCCCCAATTGGGGTATTTTGTGAGGCTGAAGGCTTAATATAATATATTAATACAATATATTAATATTAGTTATTTCATAACGCCAGAGTTTACCATTATATACAGCCTATATTACTCGGATATAATGAAGCTTTCTATTGGTGAAAGAATTTTTTAAATCGGTGTTTTGGTTTATGCGTGAAAGCGTAACAAACAAACACAAGCAGTTTTGCATTTTTAATATTAGTATAGATATAGATAAATTATTATTGTGTATAAGCTAAGGATGGGTTGTTTCAAAAAATTTGATGGATTCATCAAATATTTGAAGTTGATTTTCACGTTCTGTGTAGGTTCTATTCAAGTTCTGTTATTATATCATTATGGGACAGCTGCTTCACAAAACTGAAATAATCACAGAACTTGAATAGAACTTACACAGAACGTGAAAATTAACATCAAATATTTGATGAATCCATCAAATTTTTTGAAACAACCCGTCCTAAGAGTTATTCCAACAAAGTGAATCTTATACTGATTCATTATTTCTATGCAGAAGATGTGGAGTCCATTCCTGAAAGACTAAATTGGCCAATAATTGAAATTATCATTATCGATGTTATACCATTACGCCAATTACAATAACACGGCCAATATCGCCAGCCGACAATGTAGGAGCATGTTTCTTATTCCCTGTTCACGCTCGCTACGGCCGGGCCTGCCAGCGGCACGCGGTGTCGTACATTCGCTGTCGTGTTATTAAATGCGTATGTTACATTTAATATGATATGCGTTACTGTACATGGTTCATATATTATATTATTTTAATTTGGGAGGCGGATATTGGTACCTAGGTATACCCAACCATGACCATAGGTCACCCTAAGCGGTTCGCTACGTTTGGTGACTTAGCAGGGGTGCGTAAAGTTTGTCTTAACGGCCCACCTACTGCAGGGCGGGCTGTATCGGGAGAGACTGATTGACGGAGATCTTTCGACCTCCAGCCGTACTCTTCTCGACCCCTTGCTTCGCAATGGGAGGGATATATTCAGACGTCCATCATTCCTAGATACATTAGGTATAAGTTCCTAGATACCTAGATACATCCCAGATTTCTAACAACCCCGTATTCCTTTTTTTTTAAATTTATTCTTTTTTTAAATTTTTTTATATGAATACCGCACAAGAGTCCCAACTGCTCCCGTCTGGAGCCAGTGAAAATATGGAATCCCCAACTGGGGTATTTTGTGACGCTAAAGGTAGTGGGGGGGAAGGAGATGGGGAAGAGGAAAGTGGGAAGTACCTGGCTATTCCGATCTGGTCACCAAACACGGCTTAAGCCATTTCAAGCAACGTTCAATTCTGAACGGTGGTCTTACACCAGGGCGATACTAAGAGTATCTTCCACTCTGGAACGTGCCGCAAATATACTATATATTATTTTAAATGAATAAATTGTGAAATAACACAAATCCCGCCACCTTCGGAATGAGAGTCAAGAGCCTTACCGCTGGACTATGCCGGACGTCATCTCCTTCCTTTCCTTAAAAAAAACCATCCACACAGCATTTCCTAAGATGGCCTAGGCCCTGAGGAAATTATTTACCTCAAAGCCTCCTGTCTGAGCTAATAAAAAGTAAGTATCTATTATTTTTCAAAAAAATATTTTAAAACGCTGTTTTGCTAGTTACGTTTTTTTTACCATAATAATAATAATTGGATAATTATTTGTAAAACGCCGTTTTTGTTGTAATTCGGCTAAAGATAAAAATATTATTCAACTTTCACTATTGACAGCTCGTCCCTATAATGTCTATCATAGAATTCATAAACCTGCTACTTTTCATCAACCCTTCTTAGGTAATTTCAGTCGCTTGATGATCATTTCTGTCATGTTTAGTCAAGAAATTAACAATGTAACTGAGCGAAATACAAATTGTTCTTTACACGGTTAGGTTCGAAGCTAATATTTATGTTACAATACTCGAGAGTACCTTCAAAACACACTTTAACTAAAGTTATTAAGTGTATCTTGTAATTTAGTTGGGGCAATGTAACTCTGCACAAATATACCACAAACTCAAATTCTATGTTCTGGATAATCTACGCCTATTACATTTCTAACAAGTGAACATCATCGTCGCTTCAACCCAAACCACCTCAACTCAGGCGAGGAAATTGAATCGATACCCCACTGTTTTGAGATCATAGAAATAAATAAATAATTACTTTAAAATAAAACATTAACTTAGTAAACACTACTTTTATTGAAGTGAAACTTCTTTAGAACCGTTGTAAGGGGCCATCCATAAATTACGTCATAAGAATTTCATGATTTTTTGACCCCCCCCCCCCCCCTCCATTGCTGTCACACATCGTCACATTTGTGAAACCCCCTCCCCCCTAGTGTAACGTCACATATTTTGCTATTTTACGTCTAAAATCAGATTTACGTCTAAAATTCAGATTTTTACATGTGACGTCACAGAGCTGATGACCCCCCATACCCCTTGTCACACAATGTCATACTTCTCTACCCCCCCCCTTAAAGTGTGACGTAATTTATGGATGGCCTCCAAATTTGAAACTCGATGAAATGGAATTGACACTAAAAGAGACAAAAACTGTCTATAGGATTTAGCCTGCGAGAGATTGATATAGAATGAAACCTTACCGCTTTGGCTGCTTTGATTATGGACTCACTTTTGAAACTTTCTAATGGTTGAGATTGTATCTGTGAAAGTTTCACTTCTACCGTGTGTTAATTGCTCTCGATTTTTTTGTTGTTATTTTACATTAGAACATACAAGAAGCCGTGAAGAAAATAATTTCCCTCAGGATCTGTCATCTTTGAGAATGGTTTGTTGACAGGATGTAGAGGAATATCTGGGAAGGAAAAAAATATTAGGATGGGTTCGTCTGGTGGTCAGTGTATCCAGGAATGACATACTAACCACCAGAATTCATCCTCCCACTGCGGTGCAGGGTGATGGGTCGAGATAGTCCTGCTAGAGTGGTAAAAAGTTCTCCCTCAACCAGTTTCTTGAAATCTGGCCCGCAATATGTGGACAGACGTATCCGCTACCAAAACCTAGACAATATTCACCCCATGAACCCAGGAACTCTTGCTAGGTCCCTAAACATGACCTAAGGCAGAGGTGTTGGATATCCAATGAATGGTTCCCTGGTGGCAGTACCCATACTCGCCTCCCAAATTGAGATTTAGTTTTGATTTATTTTGCTTTTAATCAATTATCTGATGTTCACATGAGCATAAAGAAAACCGCCGCACCATATTCCTACCGAAAATATGTCAATTAAATATTCTGGTTCGGCAAAAACGCCGCGTATGGTGTGTATGGTAATTCGGTCCATATCTCCATATGCTAAAACACAGAGAGAGTACGCAGACCTGTTGGTGCAGCCCCGTTATGCAAATAGCATGACGCTTCCATCGCCCACTTCCCGGCTCACTCCTAGTTCACCAACACTGAGCCCAAAGAGGCGGACTTTTGAATACGCTCTCGGGACGGGATTTACCTGACACCGACTTAAATACATTCAAAACATTGGCTCTATCACTAATGAAAAGGTAACATCTATAATATAAAATTTGTAAATGGGATGTTGGGTTTTTTTAAATGTCTTTCTATTTATCGTATTTAAATTTAAATTTCAAAAATACGTAACCAGGCAAAGAAAAAAAAGAAGAGATGTACATTTCAAATAGACAGACATTTGAATGTATTCTCTAGACAGGATTTTTTTAAACGTTTCTAGCTTTCACCCTTCTAGGGTGTTCTATGCCATCATTTCAAATTATGAAGAGAGGAAAAGTATAAATAATTTTTTTGTCAAATTTCAAAATTGTATGGAATATTCGAGTCGAGTTCAGATTTTTTTTTTTTACATTAACTCCACACAGGAGGCCCTGAGGAAAATAATTTCCCTCAAGGCCTATGTCATCTTTGAAGATGCTGTGTGGAGGATGTTTTTGAGGAGAGGAAGGAGTGGACATGGGTCTTGAAGAGACCCATGTTGTAGGAGGGAGGAAACACAGAGGCCGGCAAATCGTTTTACAGCCGAGCTGTTGAACTCCAGAACAAGTCGTAGAAACGATCCGTTCTCATGTGACTAATGTCAACCGTGTACAAATGTTGGGCACGTGTTTGGCGTGTTTTCCGACTATGCACCGGTTCCGAGGGGATCAATGACGCTAGTTCATCGGAGCATCTTCCACTGTAATACCGGTAGAACAAGGACAGCATTGCCACCTGACGCCTATGCTCTAAAAATTGCAATCCGTTTGTTAAGTTAGGAGAATCTATCAAACGAACAGCCCGTTTCGGCACGAGGGTTTCTGAGTCGAGGGTTTTTTTTTGGTATTTTGGGGCTCCAGACCAGGGGTGGCTGCCAAATTCAACCGTGGGGCGCACTTGTGATTTTTACAGGGTTAACAGTTGTGTACTATTACATTGTGTACCAGTATGTATCCCCAAGAGGAAACACTCTCGAGGTAACCGTCCATTCTTTGCTTCAAAGCCCTCCGAGCCATTGGGGTTTGTGTGCCCTTTGGGGGCTTGTCAAACAAAAAGCTATCATGGACTGTAATGTCATCCGCGTAGCAATGAATCGGTGCACATGACAAGAGGTCATTGATGTGCAACAAAAACAAAGTCGGAGACAGAATGCGAGGAAGAGGTGAAACCGTCAGCAACCACCTGAATTGACCTCTCCCTCAAAAAGTCAGCAATCCATATACACAAGGATGCGGGAAGTCCGTAAGAAGGTAGTTTGTTGACAAGCCCTCGGTGCCAAACCCAAAGATTTGAAAGCGATGAAATGTTGAATGGCGGGGAAGCAATTCTAGTTAAGGCTGGATAGAAGAGAGAATGTTTTTTTAGAAAGACCACCAAAAAATATGGGGAATCAAGGACTTGAATTTTAAAAAGGTAAAAAGGAAAAAACAATGTTTAATTCTCATTCAGATAAGGGAGGAAATTTCTTTTTTGGAATAATGATTGAATTGTTGAAACCGCGGTTTTTATGGGATAATAATAATAATATTTGGATGATTTATATAGCGCCGTTTTTGGGAAAAATCACCTCAAGGGCGCTGCACAAACTTAATCCATTATTTTGAGGCACAGCCAGTTTCCTTTGATTGACTACAAATGTGCCAGAACTTACAATAAATGCCGGATTAAATACATTAAAAAACGTGTCTCTACAAATGATGAAAACATCTATATTTTGATACAAAAAAAATTATACGTGATAACGTCATACAATAACGATGAAGTGAAAGCGAGATAGATGCGTCACAAGCCGAACGCTTGTTCCGCGCTCTCGCTTGCACGCTCGGCTCAGGCGGAATGTGACAATGAGTCATGCTTTTTCGTGAGTGCAGCCGGCGTTCATTGATTTATAAGACGTTATCACGTCAAAAATAATCTGTGGCTGGAGAGCGAAATCTACATTTTTTATTCTGAGAGTGATGAAATTTTGCATACTTGACCTTCAAAACAATAGGAAAGAGACTGACTACAAGAGATTTCGAAAAATCACCTCTTCTCCTTTTTTAAAAAGGAAAATAATTACCATCTACATCTGATTTAAAAAAAAAAACCCTGCTTAAAGTCCGGACACTGCCAAGGACTTTGGCTAGTATAATTCGAATTTCGAATATTAAAATGTACTTTCATGTATCTCAAATCAAACTCTAAATGAAAATTTCGTATCCAGGCAAACATTTGAAAAGAAGAGATGCAGATTTCAAATAGATAGACCATTGAATACGCTCTCGTTGTGGAATTTACCTTCGACCAACTTAAATTTACAAATGGAATGTTGGGTTTTTTAAATATTAACTAGCAACCGACTCATGCCAAATGTTTGTGAATAATTAATGAAATGGGAATCATTTTTTAAAGAATTGAATATTGGAATGTACCATTTTCATTATTTACTTACATTTTCTAATAACATGTATCTTCTTCTTTTTTCCCAAACACTATCTTTTAATAATTCCTGGGTAACTGTCTAAAAAACATACAACTTACGTCGAGGTGTTCGCGAATTGTACAAAATTTTGTTATTTTATTTGGAATTCTTTTCACTACACAATATCTTCACATTTGCACATCATTAATCCGTTTATACTATTTGTACGTTTATGTACGCACCATGCGTACTCTAGCATTATTATTAAGTCGAAAATTGGCTTTTTTAGTTGATAATAGCAACATGTTCTTCAGTTTTAAGCAGCTTTTTTATGTATTGCTTTAACATAGTAACTTAAATAAAATTCGAAATACATTGCAATAAAGGTAGTTCACTAGTCCTTAAAAAAATCGAAATCGGGAGGAATTTAAAAATACCTATGAAGACATTTTTGGAAAGGTTTAGAAAAGGATTTGTGAGGTGTTTTTTTGTGACAAGATCTGTAAAAAACAATAATTCCTTTCTTGTTCATTGTTTATCATAATATAATAAGGAAATTTAAAATCGATTTCACGGAACGAAGCAACGTAGAGTCTAGGAACGCCCGTTCGGCACCGTAATGGGGCGTTAACTGATACAAAATGCACATAGTTTTTATGCCAGACCGCATAAGGTTTATTTCTCAATTCGAAATTCGTTAAACGCCGCCCATTTTGATTAATGCCGCAAAAAAAAGTGTTGTGAAATTTTTACACAAATATTAAATTATTTCCAATAATTTTTTAAACCATAAAACTTTTTCCGTAAAGGGGTTCATTGGTAGTAGATTTTGCACTTAAACGTATTTTTTACAGGCCCAATATTTTATTTTTTCCAGACATACAAAAAGACTCGATTATTTCCAAGGCAAAGATGTGTTCTAGTTGCAATATTTTATGAAAACATTATTATTTCTAAGCCATCCAATTTTCATACCAAAAACACATGATTTTGTATAATTTTGCATTACTTCGCACGGCTTCATTTTAGGTTATTTCACTAAAATATTTTCGAAATATTTTAAGAAGTTGACCGCTCTACTATATTATTATGAGATAATATAGTGCATCAATGTGATGTTTATTTTTGGTGCTTAAGTGAATGTTTTTTATTTGATATACCAAAGTATCAAACCTCGAATGAACTTATTTCACTTACCGTTCGTAACTTCAAACGGTGATATCTCAAAACTATACGTTTTGACTTAATACTCATGGTGCCTTACAGTTGAAGTAATTTACTGTTAAATAAATATAAATTAAGTTGTAATGAACAAATTTTCAAAAATTTTACCTCAACTGAAAATTATCCGACTAACAAATGACTAGAACTGACTTTTAAACGAAAAACATGCCGGGCAAATATAAACCAGAACAAACATAAACACCCGACATCCCACACACAGAGTTTATAATATGTACATATTAAAACTCGTATTAAAACCTGTAGGTATATAAAAATAATAAATTGCTATGCAGATTCATTTTTGCAAGGTAACCTATCACTCAAAATTTTGCAAATATAAAATATTATATAATCCTCTACCTAAAAACAGAAATTTAACCAAATTAAATGAAAATTTGTTACGATGTGAATATTGATTGAGTACGTGGTGTATTACAAAGTGATTTGAATTTAATGACGCCATAAAGTGAATTGGCAAAGAGAGAAGTTTTTGATTTTTAAATAAACTATAGTAAACCACGCCTCTCCGCAAAAAAATACAGAGATGATAGACTGTCACACACTCTTTGCTTCATTCACTTGTGGTTTCATGTTCAATATTATTGTGGCACTTTACGTCACCCAACTCAAGAACTAATTTAATTGTCTAATCATATTTAAAATAAATAAATAAAATATATTCAACTTTACTAAAATGCGTCGCGAATATTTTATTCGATTGTTAAACTAATGTGTATGTGAAAACCTTACTGATCAGAATCTGACAAAAAATAGTTCATGGAAAGATATTATTTTGCTTATTTATTCAGTCAATGTGGGGGTTGTTTATATGTCGTATATAGTGCTTTTAATATTAATTTCTTACCGAATTTTGGAACTTTTTCAAGGTATTTTAAATAACCCAAATATTTATTTTGTTCGAAGATATCACAAAAACAAAAACCATTTTAGGAACTAAATAAAATTTCCTTTTAGGTTTTTGTATTTGAAATATACTTTAGTGTTTAAAAATTACAAAATTTTAAGCTTCAAACACGAAAAAGGTTGAAAAAGGCTTCCCCTGAACAATTTTATATTTATTTATACGTGCATTTACATTATTTAAAAACATTACTCTCGTGGAAGTTTGACGCGGCAAAAGTTAATTAAAAAAAGAATGTGTCAGAAATAATCTCACTTTTTTCCGATAGCAAAAATACATTCACAACATGATACTATTAATGGATTAAAACTGACGAAAATAACACAAATAATAGTACATAATTTATATAAAAATAATACTATGGAATTAAAGCATATAACAGTGAAAAGGTATTGGAATAGAAATTATGAATAAAAACATGATCTAAAACACAACAACAATCTTTGACAGAAAATTTTCCGCGACAAAAATATTGGCGGCAAAAATTGCTTGTAATAGCCGCCGCTAGTAATGTATAAGTATGAATGAAAACACAACGTTGCCAGATAGATAGAGATATTTTTTATTAGTAACAATTCGAAAAAAGAAGGAAAATCTTTATGCGATGTGTACCAAAGGTGTTTATTTATTATTTATTTTATAAGGCTGACTATGTTTAATGTTGCGGTCTGCCGTGTCATTATTATTAGTACTAATTATTGTTTACTTTATTTTGGCTCAAAAACATTAATTGTTTATCAACCCACACAATTTATTTTCGAGAGCTAAAAAATACTGTTTATTTCAAGAAAAATGTTTATCAACGTATTTTTTCAGTAATTTTAATAAACCTGCTTTGAGTAAACATTTACATAACTTGTGCTCATAATTCAAGTCTTCAATCAGCGTGAGCACCGTAAGCAATGAATTCCAAAGCAGGAAAATCAAGCAAGTCCGTAAATTCTATTTTTAGTACTTTTCTAACTAACTACCTGCCTGATATAAAGAAACCAATCTGAGAAGATTCAGCATTTTGCTTACCGGGGTTTCCGTGGCAGGAGATTTTGTAAGGCAAAAACCCTTTCATTTTTGGCGTTTTTTAGGCAATATTCGATTACCATCTTACCTGAGGGAACTTTTCTTATTCTAAGCAATCAGACTAGCAAAAAATATCCGTGCAATAATGAATTGCTGATATTTTATTTTCCGTTTTATTTATCATGATCCACGACTAATTTATCTTTAAATCAGATCAATAAATATGTCTGTTTGTATCTGAAAAACTATTGAATGGTGTTTCTGTTCCGTAAATTTAGGTTATTTTCAAACACAGAACATCACTTAATGATAAAGTAGGTAATTGATCTTTGAAATTTCCACTAAACTGTTTTGAAGGGTCACCAAACCTTTTTTTCACACTCCGATGTAGCTAAGGAATAAAATTTAATTTTAGGGGATTGAATTTATATTATTAACAAATTAAATTAAATAAACCCATAATAATAATGCAGTATTGAAAAAACAATATATACTTTTGTGTCTGACAGCTTATGGATACCTACTAAGCTGAAAGCGGCCAGTAGGTGCATTATAAGGCAAACTTGAAATTTAATTTGAAGTGAAATAGGCTATTTCAAATATGGAATTTGTTCAAAGAGACATCATCATGACAATTCTCTTTTCAAAACTTTTTCAGTTAAGCAGGTACCTTGTATGGAAAAAAATGCGAATTAGAAAGTTCAAATAAAGAAGACGATAACACATTTGGAAAAATGATTTTTACAGAACAATTTAAACAGCCACCATTTTGAAACTGAAGGAGAACGCACAAACAAATTTACAAAGAGACGAATTGCAAAATAAAGGTAAAACAGGACTTAATACACAGACTTGTATCATTTTTTTTTTGTCATACCATTTGCGGTGAGCTGTGGTATAATTTGGCCGCCGCAAATGATGATTTGGAATAATCTAATAGACGGTGTACTTCTATTCGATTCTGATAAATGTAGCTTGCTTAATGCGTACTAATTATTTTAAAAATATATTTATTTGAGTTGTAAAAGGAATGGAAATTATCTAAATTCTTTACCTTTTGTAGAAGATGCAAAGATATTTAGCATTTGAGTGTTCCAGAAAATCAAGAAGAGTCTTTCGTAAGACTCAAGTTTTAGCGTTAAATTACAAGTAATAGATAAAGGTTCTTGAACTTTGATTAAATATTGACATTTTTAATTTAATTTTGCTTGTAAATAATAACTAGATAAATATATGTTTTTTTTAACGATTTACGTATAAAACAAGTTCGTTGAGTAATTATTATTACAAATGACGGCCTCTCCTTCGAAGGGCATTATCAAACTGTTTGATAATAATGTCTTCGCATGGCGAAACAGCTAGCATTCGTTATAATAATTACTTTGTTAAACTTTTTTCATACGTTCTCTGTTTTTATGTGTTTATTTAAAAAAAAAACAATGTTACACAATTTAAAGAAACATGTTACAATGAACATAACAATAATTTCACACATTGTTGTCGATATATAAGATGTTTGATCATATTATATTAAATAAAAAAGTATTATATAAATAATAAAAGTAAAGTTGATCATATTATATTCAATAAATAAAAAGTGCTTTGGACCACACGACTGAAGTAAAACTTCTTTATGCTTCGTTCGCCTCACCCGATCACACTTTTCGTAACGCTATCGTCACGCATTCACCAGCTTATTCCCCAAGTCAAGCGTACGTAAAGAAATTTTACTTCAATAAATGCTTTTGTTAAAAATAAAAATATTTTTTTTAAAGAAAAAGTAGCACTACTTAATACATTGTGTTTAGAAATTTACTAAGCATGTTATTAATTTATTAGTTAATTTTAAATTGTCATTATTGTACATCTTCTTTTTTTATTTAATGTGTACAATGTTGTATTTTTTTGTACATATATCAGCCGACGGATACAATTGACTTGTTTAATATAATTTTAAGTTATGTAAAAATCTGTTATTAGATTTTATCTCTGCTATTAGGTTTACGATAATAGATTTAAATAATCTGTCGATTTTTCTAAATATAAACGAGCTTTAAAGAAAACGTTGTGAAATGGATGTAAAAGGCATCTCTGTAGAAGTTCGTAAGTGATACGCTATTCACTTAAAGATTACTGAATTATTAAGGTATTCCAAAGGGCAAGAGCTTTATCCTATTTCAATCGTCGTTTCAGATAAACATCACCAAAACTCAATTTATAGACGAAACTGCTTTTAGCAGCGCGGTCAAATTACCAAACAAGGCCAAGTAAGGGGTAGAAAGGTTTAAGTTGTAGGTATTCACTGTATAGGTATAACACCCCTGGTTTCTTGACTAAGATTCAGATGTGGCTAATCTTGAATTAGACTTGACTCCAATTGTACCGACCCTTACTTCGGCAACTAGATTCACAGCGTGGTATATCGTAAATAACATTAATTAATGTACGTAGGTACAGCTTCAGTAATTGGTTCGAGGTTTCTAACTAATTCAACTTCGCTAAGAACGAAACGTGTTTTCCATTGACCTGACGAAATGAAGTGTTACAACCGAACCTAACATTAAAATAATAATTATATACGCCAAATTCATAACAACATAAAGGTCATTGAAATCTTTATGGATGGACGAATGATTCTTTTGAATATTTTGGTGATATTTTACTGCAGATTTAAAGAATTCAGAAATGAGAGACACGGCAAAATACAAGAGAAGAATAATTAATCTGGACACCCTTGATAGATCAAGAATCAAATTTAATAATGATTGAAATCAAAATCCTAAGTCTTGTCGTATCAACTGTCAAGAGAATGGTATATTTGAAACGATTTGTGTTTTATGAAAAATTAAAGAGTTGTGGATATCATACAATGATGTCTTGACTGGATGTCATGACATTCATCCCCGCTACTCACCTGTGAGGAGATACAGCAGGACGATTGTTTAAAAAAGTTTTTTTGAAGTAAAAACTTCTTTAGCACCGTTGTGATTTGAAAAAAGAGACAAACCCATAAATCTATAGGAATTAGCTAGTAATTAGCATTATTTGCAAGAGAATGAGATAGTATGAGATAGTCTCTTCTTTGTGCGGTGCTTCGTAGCCTCCACGGTCTTGTTTACTTTTGGTTTTTTGAAGGTTTGACTTCCACCGCGTGTGAATTGCACGCTCTGATTTTTTTCCTTTTATTTCAACATTAATATAATAAAAAACGGAGACTAAACGAAAACTTTCAATATTTTATATCTTCATATAAATATTATTTTATTTAAGGTTAGCATTGGTCATGTATACATATTCAGAAAAAAAGCTTTTATCCCTGATAAAAAAGACGCCATTCTTAATTAGTTATAATATGTTTTGTATCAATATTTACTGTTTAATTATTTTTTTTTTTTTTCAATAATTGTTTGATTTTATTTTTTTGCTCTGATTGGTTGATAATACAGCGCAATTCAGGTGGGAGGTCATTGTAATTTTAGATGGCTTGGTAAATATAATTGTTTTCCATTTGAGTTATTTTAAAATAAGTGGAATAAATTGATTTCCATTAGTTTGTAAAATTCTTAATATTTATTGTTATTTTTTACTTACACTTGTTTTTGCTTAAATGTGTCATGAGATATAGGTATAACACTTTTGCTTTGGAGAAAGCAGAAATATTATGTATATCGTTTGTTTCATTTTCAACGGCTCTTTCTTACACACTTTAGTGTATAAAAAAGAACTGCAGCATTATCGTAAAATAGGACGCAAGTTTGATGTTTTATTTGTGCCGTTGCCGTAGAATTTATAAAAACGCCCTTTTGCTTATTCTGGCTCAAGACAAATTTAATGTAGGATCAAGACGTAGCACGGTGTTAAATTTCACAATTAATGATGAAAAAATTGAAAAAGTAAATGACATCGAATACCTGGGTGTGATACTCAAATCAAAACTATCTTTCGCGGCAAATTTAGAATATGTGCTAAAGAAGGTATCTAATAAGTAAATTTTCTTAAAAGACTAAGAAATAAATTAAACAGAAATACTACGGAGCTCATTTATAAAACTATAGTTGCTTCACATTTTGATTACTGCTCTACGATGTTATATTTGGCCAATGAAGGAAATTTGAATAAGCTAGAAGTTATACAGAATAGAGCTGTGAGATGTATACTGGGAAAGGCAAATAATCAAGTGAGAGAGGAGCTAAATTGGATTCCAATAAAAAAGAGACTGCTGTTTAATGTATTAATTTTTGTGCGTAAAGTAGTGAAAAACCAAATGCCAAAATACTTTAAGGATGAAATTGTTTTTAATAGATGTACATAATTACGAAACAAGAAATATAAATAGAGTTAGATTGCCACATGTGAAAAAAATCAAAATCACAGAACTGCCTAATGTATAGAGGACTAAAAATGTATGACGAAATGCCTGAAAGTATGAAAAATGAAGAAAGAATGAATGTATTTAAAAAAAACATGTTATGCTTACTGTAAAAATATTTAAATGTATCTAATGAAATATTACAAAAACGTTTGTTTGCCATTACACTCTGCTTATTAGTGTATATTCTTGTAGTATAAGCTAACTCAATCAATAATAAAATATAAAAAAATTAAAAAAAGAAAATTCAATTTTTTATGTGAAAAACTCTCTTTTTATAACTTTTGAAGGTTATTCCCATCAACGTAATATATCATTGAAGAAGAAGAAGATAACACGTATAATCTAAAAGTTAGATTTATTTAGATTAGATTTATTTATTTATTTTATTTAGATTACAAGTGTTATCTTCTTCTTCAAAAAAAAGAAAGTCTAAATGATACCACAAAAAAGACGATTTTATAAAACTTATTAAATTAGCAAAAATTTGCTCTGAACGTTCATTGTTCCGTTTTGTAAGGGTAAAACTAAATAGTAAATTCCAATCACATGCTTACCCCGGCGAACAATGGGCGTAAGGCGGGCACCTGGTGAAGTCAAGGAAAGCCAAATGTTTAGAATACTCCGCCGAAGTGCCTATCCTGAATATTTGACGACTGCCGAATGGTAGCGTGCTTGTTGGCGCGCACTGCGGCTAAGTAAATAGCATTTCGGCAATCCAATCCGCATACATTATGAACACTTTGGCATTCCGTTCTGTTCACTTCTTTGGGCCTTTAGATTTCGTTTCATCAAAGGTGGCGCGGCTTCCCAAATGAGCAAAGGGGGGAGGGGCCCTGCGGAAATGGATTATTTCCACGGAGGCATAATTTAGAACCGGAAAGACGTGGCTGGTTAAGCCTTCTGAGCCCTAAAAGCAGTGCTTATTTACAGTTCTCAGCGCATCATGCGCGAACTTTAAATTGGACAATATGAACGTTGACACCCGCCCGGGAATGCAATGATATATTTTCATTGGGTAAAATATGCGAACACATTATTTCGACGGAAATTAACAATTTTCTTTGAAGTTTCACTAACATTTTTGATTATGTAAATTTCCCTGTAAAGGGTCTGACGTTTTTAATAGATGGTCCTTATTATTCAATAATATAGTTGATAGCTCGGTGGAGAAGGCACTTGACAGGAATGGGTGCGAAATTAATATTTTTCGACAAAAGTTTAGTTGCGAATGCATAAGTTTTGTGGGAAATTTTTAAAAATAATTCGTCATTATCATTTTTACTAGCAATTTTTCAAGAAAACAATTCCATGGATTGATACAATACATTAATATTCTGTTTAAAGAACAACACAAAGTATTGGATTCATTGATGAGTTCATCACATTTCAGAATTTTTCAACATTTAAAAAAACTATGAAAGTTTTTAAATTTTTAAAACTCACAAAATTAGTTTCTGTGTATTTTAAACATTATGTAGCTTAAAAAGAATTGTATTTTCCACCCCTCCAAACAAACGTAATTTTTAATTTGGTTGCCGAAACTCTTGAAAAGCCTTAATGTTTGATTTTCCCCAAAACAGTTTAAAAGATACGGATCTGCTAAGATGAACCTCAATTCAAGTCAAGAATGAGTGTTTTCTCAACGGGGACTGACAACCTTGTACTCTTTACACTTAGCTAATAAAACAAGAAACTCCATCCGAATTAGTGAGACAATCGAGTCAAAGATTGCGACACTGTTGCCCCAGCGAATAATTATATTACACGAGGGCTACGCGTACACACATAATATATCATGTGTGTTCTTTCCGAAAGCAATTACGTATTACTAGGAGAACTGCGAGATACTCCTCTGTACCCCTAACCAAACGTACGCAGCAAAGCCCGAAGAGTGTAACTGACAAGCTACACGGTATAATATGTTTTGAAATCAATCATCCCAAATAATATTTTCAGGGAACTGTTAATTTCTGCTTCATTCGTCCAGCTGCTATGATCGAGGGTTTCCCATAAATACAACAGATGTAAATTTGACGTGATAAATACTAATAAATAATTTCAAAAGCCAAATAACTTATTGTTTCCAAAAATGATTTACAAATTGACAACTGGAAATGATTTAATTGGTGTAATTCAACATGTATTTATACATTCATTGCACACATTTATTGCCAAATGTGTCGAGTATTGAAAGTTATTAATCTTATTTTAATAAATTTCCATTAATTATTAATTAACGTAACGAGAAGTATTAAAAGGTGATTTTGATGAATTTTACAATTTATTTTGGTTGATATTTGAGCATGAGTTTAACCGTAACCCCCAGATATACAATTCTGATAAAACTATCAGACTTTTGCCGATAAATACATATTCTTTTGCTGTAATTTCACTTATTTATTTATCGATCAATATTCCTAATATGTTTGATGTGCGTCACTGAAATATTTCTAGGAGATTCTCATGCCCTCAAAATTTAAAATCGAGCGTCTTATTTAAACGAGGCAAGTAAGCGAAAGAGTGGTTTTTATTTATTTTGTGCATAATTTTATAAGACTGAAAAAAAATTAGAACAAACAAAACCTCAAAAATAGTTTTAGCCTTAAAGAGGTATTTGTTAAAGTTATTTCTTATATGACTTCATAGTTTAATCATGAAAAACATTTTTTTAGTGGTTTACGCTTATATTTTTTGTTATGTAAATAATAATTTTATTGTAATTCCAATACATAAAAAAAGTTTGTAAAAGCTTCAATTTATCCGTAGCATATTTTTTGATGATCATAATGTAAACCGATTCGTCGTTAAAATTCATCTAAACAGTATCTAAAACGATTTAACGTATAGCTTCAACTTAAAGGAAATTACAAAAAAGTTAAGAAGCAAGTCTCTAAGCAAACAATAAGTCTGAAAGACCTATTGAATGTTATTTTATAGTAAAAAAATCATAATTATAGGTCAACAAAAACATGAGAAACGATTTTTTGGAAAAATAAAAAAACTTTCTATTCGCTCTCCTGAACCATTAAAATTTTGTCCTTTACGTATTTCAAATTTCCGTCATCGATGTATCTGTGTTTACATTTTAAATGTATGAATTAAGAAACCTATGTTATGTTGGAAAAAATATTAAGTGAGTATGTGCGCATTGTAGATAGCAGGTAGGTACACGCAGAAGTATGTATAATTTCATAAACCAAAATCCAGACAGCGCAAGAAGCGCTTGAAGTTTCCCTATTTGAGGTAAAAACTTCTTATTCACGTTTTCACTCTGTATTCATAACAGCAAACAAAACATATTCAAGCAGATGAAAAAAAACATCCCTCGGCGCATTATCGTATTAAAAAGTTGAGCGGGGAAACTCCATTGTACGAGAAAGTGGCCGAAAAAACTCTCAATGGGACGATCCGGGAAAAGTGCCGAAGAAATATCTTCATGCCTTTGTTGAAATACATTTTTTGCGCTGAGTGTTTTCGATATATATCGGATGATGAATGATGACGTCTTGAGCCGCGGCGCAAAGCGGGTGTCAACCGATGCTTCCCGGAACAGCAACGCCGCGTTAGTCGTCTGACACATTTATGCCATACCTATGTTATTTGAACACAATGAAGCCTTTTTTGAAGAACGTTATATTTTGCTGTGCTAAAAACTAGTATTAATTTACGCATTTATTTTTCTTTTGAACACTAATTTTGCATTCATTCCGATTCACATTTCAATTTAAGACCTCTTTTTAACCTCCTTAGGTTTATTTTATGGCTTGTGTATAATCTTGATTATATTTTAAGATGATGAGAAAGTGAACGACGCATTATATTGCAGTTGGATAAGTATTGGACACTTTTCTATGGTAAGGAACTCTATCGGTTACACAAGAAGATCTCAAGATGGCGGAAGACGTAGATTTACCTGAGCCGTGAAGCAAGATTTTTATTTGGGGTTCGCCGAAGTGGTGGTTTTTATTTAAGGTTAAACCTTGGTTTTAATAACCCAAAGGGTATATTAATTTCCGGGTTTGGAGGTAGGCCATTTGGAAAGTAAAAGGGTGTTTCAAAGTTATTGAAAAAACTTGTATGTCGGGGGTTGACAGCAGTATCAGCTAAACAATTTTCTTCTTGATATGAGCGAATCCTCGTAGTTGTGTGCTTTAATCTGAGAGGCAAGACGGCTATTTTATGAGCTGCCTTGGAGAGGAGGTTCTTTTGCTACGTCAATGTAAGTGACCAACTTTAGATATTTGTAGACTCAATCAGGGTGGGGTCTCTGTGGGATTCTTTTACCAGAAGGATCGACAATTTCACAGCTCTTTAATAGCAATTCAATTTGAGATTTTTTTTTGTATCAGGCAATTCACCCTAAAAAGAGTGCTATGTGAATTTGAGAATTATTAATAAGCGGCTGATCACACTGCTGGGAGTCGCCAAGGGAGCTGGAAGCCGATCCGATTTTATTAATTACTTCTTCAAAATTCGCAAATTCACTTTGTGGCGTCAAAATTATTAATTAAATTATTAATTACTCACCATTTTTCTCTTCATCCTTCTAAACACGGTAGTATTAATAGTAAGATTTAAAATGTAAAAATAAAAATGGGAATTTATCATGCGAGAGGGCTTTATTTCACCCTTCCAATGTCATCCCGCCTCACATTCATCAACAGTAGCCTGAGAAAAAAGTGTGATTACTTGTTGTCTGAGCTAAAGAGAAAGGTAGGAGCTCGTACATCTTATGTTAAACATCTTTGGTTAATATTAATTTTAATATTGTGCAGTATTGTGTACATGCATTTAAATCTGCCTTGTTACGTATCTTGCACAAATATTTGTTAAGAACCCAAATATTATTAATTGATGTTTTATTTTATGCTATCTGGAATCCAAAAACTTTTTTTTTTCATTCTCCTTCAATGTTTATTGTTAAAATGCACCTCTTTTCCTAGGTACCATATTTTATACCTATTTTATCCTATTTTTAGTTATCTTAACCTATAAAACTATTTTTGATACCTGTACGCACTTAATCACAGATAATGTAATAACATGCAAAAGCCCAAAAGAACGGTGATGATTAATAAATAAAGAAACAACCTTCTAAAAGAATCTTCCAGCTGTTTTGATGAGATACATGTTTTGAAGGAATGAGGAAATACCCAGAACCCCGTAAAACCTCCAATCTTATAAAAAAAATATATGAATACATATATTATTTTGAGCACGCATTTAGCGTCTCTAGGACCTCTCGGTTATGTGCCACTGCTAAAAGTATCAATAGTTCTTCTGAGCACTTTCTTTCCATTGAAATATCAATAGAACAAACACTGTGTCCTGCCGCAATTTGCCGTTTCGCTTGGAATCGGCAGGTTTTTTTTATATATTAGAAGCTGAAGGATACCAAACTCAAAAGCAGTTTACACTTCAATTTGTGTACGGTCAGAAGTGGTGAACTATAACACTATTTTGAGCTTTGCATAGGACTCACAGATTCTGAGAAGGTAATTAAAATCAAACATCAATGGACCTTTGCCTTTGGCTTTGCCTTGAGTGGTCACTCAAGGTTACCACGAATATGTCAATCGAAGATCAGTTGGAAAGAATGCTTCGGTTTAAGAAGATTAAATTCCCAGTTCAAAATGTCTAGTCCTTACCTGAAAGATTGCCTTTGTGAAACACTAAATACGATGAGGTTATTTAAAAAATAAAAATAAAATTTAAAAAATATATATTTTTAGGAATATCGCTTAACCCACTGCAGTATCACAACCTTAGTTATATTAAAATTCCATTTGGTTGGAGCCCACTTGCGTTCTGATAATTATTATGAAATTAATATTTCATTTATATAATTATATTGAAATTAATATTTTTTAATATTTCATCCTAGTGAGGTGTTCACGAAACATACAACAATACCTATCCACAGTTTCACCTTCACAAACCTACCTTACACCCAACAATAAAATTACAAAATATATTATGTAAAAATGTTTTCGAAATTGATCTATAGGTAAATACTGTAATATATAGAAATAAATAAATAAATAAATTCCTATAAATCATTGAAATTGAGTTGAATAATTGGTTTTTAGTCACAATTGGTTAATCCTAAGCTAAAGTCATCATTTGCATTTCACCAGCAATAAAATCTTAATTATAAGTTCTTAGTTACAGATAATTTGTAAGAAAAATTAAATTCGGGTATGAGGTACTAGTCAAGAATTTGATTGAAGTAATTTGATTGACAATGGCATTCTTTTGGCAGATGGCAGAATGATTTTTCGTAAAAATTACTGAAGATATCATGTGAAGCAGCAAAAATTTTCAAATGGAGAACTCCATCAATGGCTCTAGATTCAACACAATATTTACAAATCTTCACGACAACCAGACCAATGTGACTAAGAAAGCTATAAAATATTCTTCCATATATCCAAAAATTAGATGTCTACTGATTCCTATACGGTCAGTACCTGAGTTCACAAATGCGTCGTATTCCCACCCAGGCATCAGGGTTTTAATTCCTCTGCTAGGTAAGTCCTTTAGCACGTGATGATAGTATGGGTATTTGAAATGAAAACTTCTTTGAACGAAAAAGCGACACCAAAGAGAGACAAGCATATGCGTCAATTTGGGAGGTGGGTATGGGTACCGCCGCCCGGGAACCATTTATTGGATAATCAACACCTCTGCCATAGGTCGCCCCAAGTGGTTCGCTACGTTTGGTGACTTAGCAGGGGTGCCCGATTCATGGGGTGAAGTTTGTTCAGGTATTGACGTCTCACCTGCTGTGTGGTGGGCAGGATCGAGAGAGATTGGTTTGAGGAGGTCTTTTATCCTCTCCAGCCGGAATCTCTCGACTCGTCGCCTTGCACCGCGGATGGAGGGATGGATTCATATATCCGCCACTCCTGGTCATACTCAGGACACACTCGGATTCATACGTAAGTATCTCCTGGACACACGGATAGATTCCTGCCAACCGCTCATACCTATTTTCTTCTCAGGACTTCCTCTCCTTCCTTTCCTTAAAAAAACCTTCCATTCTCTCTAAGATAACATAGGCCCTAAGGGAAATTATTTTCCTCATGGCCTCCTGTGTGGAGCATAGTAAAAATAAAGTTATAGGGTTTAGCCTGCGAGAGAGTGAGAAAGCAATAAAATATTTTTTTAATTCACTCGTTACAATATAAATCGATAAATCCACAGTCCCACGCAAGTCTCCTTTGGTGTAGTGATATAAAGCGCCTGAGGAACCTCTGCAAACGTTTAGCGGACCAAGGATCGAATCCTACGAAATCAATCTTCAAACAACTCCAAAATGAACAGGCAAAAGAAAACAACATCTAGCGACTCCGAAAAAGAAAACACAAATACTAATAAGATGACCAAATGTATAGGAAAAGGTGCACTGGAATTTGATGACAAAAATATGGAAAAAAAATCATCCTTTTCACATTCGAAAAGTCTCACCAACATTTTCATTTAGTTTCACTTCTACCGCATTGAACTGCACACTCTGATTTTTTTGTCATTGTCATGTTTTTCGTAGCTCTGTAAAGTTTGTCTTTTTTAAAAATAAAAATACATTTTTATATCAAAATCCCTAGCGCAGCTGGAATACATTAAACGGACAACAGATTTTTTCTAGCATGCTTTATCTAGAAAATTTTATTTTATTTAGTCAATAATTATTAATAAGTCAACCACAACCAAGCCATTTAATAATAATTTTAAACGAATGGTTGGTAATGTTTGAACAAAGGAAACTTAAATACGCGGCGGAGACGACCCCAGCCTAAGATGCCAGCGTAATAAGAAAAACGCAATTTCGTAGTCAGGAGTGCGAAGGGGCAGTTATTACACAGTCAGACAGTAGATACGTAAACGAAGGACCCCTTTTTTCTTATTTTCAACTAGCTGACTAGAAACAAGGATTCAGATTTTCCCGTGATATTTCACGGGTCTCCGCATGTCATCAAATTTATTGACTAAATAATTTTGGTTGGCTGTGCGTGGTTGTTTGACCCCGTGAATTTTTTCTCGTGAAACCTGGATCAATCAATAGACTCAAATTGCTTTGAATTTAAGTGTTATTATTATTAAAAATTGGAACAATGGATTTCCATGCGGTTTTCACCAATATATAGAGTGATTTAAGAGGAAAGTTTGTATAATACATGCATATTACATAATAATACATAATATGTATAATACATGCGTATTATAGTAGAGAACAGCCGAGAAATTCAAAGATTCAATTCAGGCAGCGGGCAGCGGCCTGGCAGGCGGGCGGTGTGGATTTGATATGTATGTAAATTAACATATGGCATTGGTTATAAAGGTTGGGTAATGGCGTTGTGTTTCGTAAGCCACAGCAACTTGTGGCCGGGTCTGCTAGAAAATAATAAAACTCACCAATCTCTTTTTTTTTCGTTTCTCGCGAATTGTGAAAAGCGTACCTGAAACAAAAACAAAAATTAATTAAAGAAGAAATATCCTAAATAATAACTTAAGGAAAC
Source organism: Glyphotaelius pellucidus (assembly GCA_936435175.1). NCBI lineage: Eukaryota > Metazoa > Arthropoda > Insecta > Trichoptera > Limnephilidae > Glyphotaelius > Glyphotaelius pellucidus. The sequence continues at coordinate 24,694,329 of OW386542.1, read as the reverse complement.
AATATTAAATGACACAATTGAAACAAGTTCTCAAATTTACTACAGTGAAAATAACCTCATTAAAAATTATCAAAATAATTCTTTGAAATATTTCTAAGGAAGGAAATGAAAGGAAAGACCTAAATCCTTTTTAAGTTCCTGCTACAAAATGGCGATTTGTCTCAATCGAAATACGAAAAGTAATCTAAGTCCTAGTAAAAGTTATTTTTTTCATATTCTAGTTCGCCGGATAAAAGGCTAAAAAAAGTTTTCGAGTGAAAAGTGCTGTAAAAATCCCTAAAAGCGAAAACCGCAAGGCTTTGGTAATTTCTTGTTCCAAAGTTTTAAACGAATCTGTCAGTGTAAAAAATCCTCACCTAGTTAAGTGTTTTTTGAAACCGGCGCATCTCTAAACGTTCCGGGTTCGTTACAGAACTTTCTTTACCCACCGTCTTATCGATGTCTTCGATTTATGAATTTGGCTTTTCAGTTGCTCTGTGAAATACCACAATTAAGAATAAAATCGTAGCGTAAAATGGCTTTAGTCTGAATCTGAATTCCAAGAAATTTCCACATCTTCCTCTTCCCATCTTCTTCCTGTATTGGAGATGCAGTAGCCCCACTGGCTCCAGATATGACATATGATCCCTTTGACTATGTTTACAACAGTCCTTTGAGAAGATGTCGCTCTCAAATTTCAATTTGAAACAAATATATTTCAATACACCAAATCTGACTTGGATGTGTTATTATTAGGTAAATTATTGAAATATAGAGTAGCTTTGTCTCGTTTTGTGGTGGAAATCTAATTAATTTTATACCTGTAATAATTTATGATTAGAAAATATATACTATTTAATACTTTCAAATTATGGGAAATGAGAAAGTTTAAAATATGAGATCGACAAAAATGACATACATAAAAAAATCGAATGCAGTTCGCATGCGGTAGAAGTGAAACCTTCACCCACATAATCTCAACCAATGGGAGCCTTGAAAAGTGAGCTCATAATCATTTGGTGGATCAAGGATCGAATCTAACGAAATCCAAAAAAAAAAAAATAATAATTTTTATAAAATCAATATCCAATCTTAAAACCACTCCAAAATGAACAGCAAAAGAAAACACAACAGAAAGCGACATCTAGCGACCACAAATACTAATAAAATGTCCAAATATATAGGAAAAGGTACATTGAAATTCGACGACGAAAATATGAAAAAAATCGTCCTTAACATTGAATTAAAAAAGTGCTTCTTAGTCTCCCCACTCGTATCTACTTTAGTTTTCCGAAAGTTTCACTTCTAACGCGTGTGATTTGCACGCTCTGATTTTTTTCCGTGTCTTATTCTATTTCATGTTTTATTTGGAATTATTCTTATAATTTTCTTCTCAATGATTAATAATACATTGATGGGCACAACCTTCAAAAGATATTCCAATAAAATTGTAAAAAATATAAATCTATCCTAGAATATAATAGGTGAGTACTAAATTCAAATTAAATTAAAGGGAAGATTTCCCCATGAAACCTTGTCGAAAACACACGTTCCGCATCGGCGCAGCGCGGTGGTGAAATAACGTTATCTTCAAGAACAGCACTTATAAATGCCCTGACTCCTCGCGACAAGTCAGTGAAGCGCCTTGGCCCTACATGAGTCGAATCGCGTGTCGGGCTGTTCCGTGGAACAAATAAAACCGTCAGCAACTTTGTTCTAACATAATATCTCCGATTTGCTGAAACTTCAGTTCGCTGCCTGGTGACTTACTTACACTTGCCTACTTTCTAACTTGCTTATATGCTGACTTGCTTACTTGCTTGCTTTCTTGCTTTTCTGCTTACTTGCCTACTCGCTTACTCGCTTACCTGCATACTGGGGAATAATTCAACAAAGATCACGGGGATTCGTGTCACGGAATTTAATAGAATCATTATAATATATAGATTTCATTCTTGCTACGAACAGTGTTTACGAATAGTGTATTTTCTTTCAAAGGTTTTATGTTTTTTTTAAATGTGATTGTATAATTTTTTGAGTTATAAAGTTGAGGAGCCAGCATCTCCCTGGAATGTTAGGAAGATGTAAAGTAAAGGTAAGAAAGGCAAGGAATACGAAAGTTACAAAAAACAGTAATAAAATATTGTTGAATTAAATAAAGCATCGCATCGCGTTGCGACTTTAAGTTATTAAATGTAGTAAAAATGTAGCGTATTCGAAACAAATGTATTTTACTTCCCGAAATCAGTTTATACGTTAGTTTAATTTATTTTTTTTACATTAGCTCCACACAGGAGGCCCTGAGAAAAATTATTTTGCTCAGAGCCTATGTCATATCAGGAGATGACGTGTGGAGGGTTTTTTTAAGGCAAGAAAGGAGAGGAAGTTCTGGGAAGTAAACAGGTATGAAGGATCGGTAGGAATCTGGGTCTCAAGGTGTCCAGGAGTGACGGACAAATGAATCCATTCCTCGGGAGGATAAAAGACCTCTCCATACCAATCTCTCTCGATCCTGCCCACCACGCGGCAGGTGGGACGCATCGGCCGCAAATACCTGGATAAACCTCACCCCATTAACCCGGACACCCCTGCAAAGTCACCAAACATAGCGGACCACTTAGGTTGACCTATGGCAGAGGTGTTGGTTATCCAATAAATGGTTCCCGGGGCGGCGGTACCCATACCCGCCTCCCAAATTGAGGTCCCAAACGGCAGATTGTTACAAATAAAAATAAGTTGTCTGTTAAGTCGGTTTACGGTGATAACGTCACGAGCCGAACGCTTAGGCCGAACGCTTAGGCCGATCGTGCCTCTCTAAAGCTTGTTCCGCGCTCTCGCTGAACGCTTAGGCCGAACGCTTGTTCCGCGCCCTCGCTTGTACGCCCGGCTCAGGCGGAACGTGACATCGTGACATCTTGACAGCGTGACAATGAGTCATGCTTTTTCGTGAATGCGGCCGGCGTTTATCGATTTATAAGACGTTATCACGTCAAAAATACGACTACTTTTTAAAGTTATTCAATTGGATGTAATTAATAATACGAAGCACCTAGTTAAATTTCAACACCAAAAAAAAGTTTAAAAATGCGATGCATAATTTTAAGCCTTTGCGCTGATTTTAGTCAGGTGTTAAATCGTCATCCCTTTTTGGGATCATAAAAGTAAACTATTTTTACCGTCGTCCTAAAACCGTGACACAAATCACGGTAAGTCCCCAAAATTACTTTCAAGTTTTCATCCAAAATAAGTTTGCGCGTATCTGCAAACCATCCCCCAACCCCCAACCTCCCACCATTACCCGGAAAAAATATCGGAAAAAGTGACAGATGATACATCTGATATATGTATGTGATGTCACACCTACCTGAACCTTCTTCAGGAGTCTCACGTCCCAGTAACCTTTACTTACCTTTACGTACATGAATCTGAAATTGGGAATATTGGGTAGCGGAACTGAAAAGATTTTTTATGGGTATTTCAAAATATTATGCGAATGGAATTATATTGGAAAATAGACATGTCAAAACGTAAAGAATGTTTGGCAAAAAGAAAACTCTTATTATTTGGTTATTAATTTAGCTTACTGTATGGATTTTTCTGATTTTATATTTGCGAAGTAGATTTTCAAACTACGAATTATTTGAGTTTTAACACTATAACACTATTTTTTCGAAATTTTCTTCGTAATAACTAATTAGAAAATTGATCAAGCATAAAAATTTTTAAAATATTCTTACTTAAAAGGTACTTTCTATTAACTTGCGCATTACCAAAATGAATTGAATACTTCACTTTGAAAAGGGAAAAATATTTACTTAAGTACGTTTAGAAACCCGAGATTTTTACGGGTACCCGATAGTTCTAAATAAAATTTAAAATGGCGATAAACTTTTATGTGACTAGGAATAATAAACTCTCGATTTATTCAATTCTCCAGTGTAAAGTTTCCTACTTGAATCATAGTACATGAATGTGATAGTTGATGTACAAAGTAAGAACACAATCTATCATCGTAAAACCTCAACGCAACGATATCACAGAGTTATTGCTTGTAAAATGATGAACGGTTTTGATTCCTTGCCGAAAATGGTTGCGGATAGATTTGTTAATTATTTTAAAATGGCCGGTTTTATCTCGAGAAATTCCTCAAATGCGCGGCTAAATTATCCCCACCAGAAGTGAGAATTCCGAAGATGAGTCGTAATAGCCCGGAGTCAAAATTACCCCGGGTCTAAACGAGTGCAAATTAGCACAAATATAACAGAATGACCCGGAAGTGCGATGGCGTCACCGTTATTAAGATGAGAATTGATTCACTCCACGGAAAATTTAAGCCTGTGGAGATGGAATATTAATAAAATGGCATTATTGAGGGAATTTCTGCGAGCAGGTACTTATGAATTCAGCCACTCTTTAAGCCCTTTAAGGATTTGCATTTTTTGGGTAAATTTGTTGTAAATTTCAAATCGAAATTGATTTCGCTCATCCCCAAATAGAAAATAAACATTACATGAATTGGAGCATTTCAAATATTGTTTTTATATTATTTTTATCTGGTATGGCTTGTAATATGTTTTTTTATTTGTTTTTGTTTGTTCGAAAAAATAATTAAAGTATCTGTATTGCAAAAGTGGTGATTATGGCAGTCGCTTTGGATTACAAAGGGAACTGAAATGAATAGTTAAAAAATTGCTTGGCCAAATCAATCAAGAGATGGCGCTCACTTTTCCCTTTGAAGAAGTAATGCAGTTTAGAATGTTTTTATTTGAAGGTGTTATTGTGACCAGTGTAATAATTGTCACATTATCTTGTGTTTTTGAATGTCTTGCTATTCATTGTGATTTCTCTTTTGGTTGTGCAGAGTTGACAACTGACTTGTGCATATTTCAAAATTACAAAAATTGTACTGAACTTAATTTGAGTGGATTGAAATGCCTCCCACGTTGAAATGCTTCCCGCTGGAAGGCCTCCCACATTGCAAAGACCAACAATCAAGGTTTTTGTTTCTGTTGTTTTCTTTGAGATTTTGTCAGATCGCTATTTTTTGTAATATACTATCCGCGCAAGGTAAATTCACATTCATATTTTTAGTTAACGCGAGTTAGTTTAGTTAACGAGAGTTCTGGGGTTATTTCCACGCCCCAGGCTCGCATATTAAAATAAATTATCTTTAAACCTACCACCATACTGAACCAATGTACTGGTCCTCCAGAACACAGGTAATTTGTTGGACACTTATTATACAATCCACAAGTCCACAGGTCCTAGTCCACAGGTGGACATTTATTATACAATCTGAAAAGTAGTAATTATGTTTAAACGAAATAAAATTTTTAAAAAATCATATGAATCATTTTAGAAATTCAGCTCCTCCAGCACTTTTTTGTGATATAAGATATTGTGTATGTACTACGATGGAATATTAGGCACTCTTTAAGTCCTCATTATTTTTTTTTTAAGTTTGCTGTTAGTTTAATTTCCTATTTAAACCTTAGCATCTGTATTATTTTTTGTATTTTTACTTAGATTTAAATTTCACCCATTCAAAATTGAAATAAGCATTATTTGGATTGACGCATTTGAAACATGAATCATTTAAGGAAATCAGCTAAACTCAAGATTTCTATTTTTGCATAAATTCGTTGTATGTTTCACTTCGAAATTCAATTGGTTGATCCGCAGACGGAAAATAAGCGTTGATTGAATACATGGATTGACTCATTTAAATCATGAATCATCATAAATCATTTTTATGTCTATTGTTATATGAATCATAACGTCATTCAGAGATAATTATCATATTGATTGATTCGTATTACACTAAGTAATTTATAAATCATCACGTTACCATAAATATCTAAAGAATCTTAAGTACAAAAATCGTCATCCTATGAGCGTTAGGAGGAACATAACTATTCATTGGCAATCGTGAGCAAATAAGCGAGGTGTGAAAGAAACTTTGCATAATACGAAATTATTTGTGTGATTTTCAGACCTGCTAAAGTGCCGTGCTCCATTGAAGTACTAGTAAAAATTCTTAATCGTTAGTTGAATTTGGTTAAAGTGCTTTTACGCAGCGGTGCAGCAGGGAGCACGAAACCGTTCAAAATGTTGTTAATGATAATATATATATATTATATATATAATAAAATTAAAACCGAATCGTTTTTTATATAAAATGAAAACCGAATCGTTTTTTATATCGGACATTCGTAAAAATAGTTTGATATTTTAAATAGTGCCGTTTTATGGAGATATCACCAAAAGAGCGCTGTTTTTTTTAATTAAAAACTTATTTAGCACTGCTGTGATTTAAAACTCAATGAAACGAAAAAGATGACACTAAAAAGAGACAAACACAAACATTTACAAGATTAAGCCTGCGAGAGAATGAGATAGACTAATCGGTCTCCACTTTGTTCGGTGTTTCGTAGCGTTCCCAAACTTTTTTTTCTACTTTAGTTTTTTGAAGGTTTCACGCGTGTGAATAGTTTGTTTTTGTTTTTATTTGATAATTTAATCTGAAATCAAATTAAATGACTCCACAAACTTAATTTGCAAATATTGAAGAAGTAATCTGGAATCCTTTAAGGCTCACAGCAATAATAACGTTCCTTGCTGAATTGTCAATAGCCCTATTTGATAACCACATCTGAGTAGACAGACACCTTCCCAACCTTTCTCTTTCCCCTATTCTCTTTACAATATACCCCATTTGGGGATACCGTAGTCTCATTGACTGCGCCCATTAAAAAGTACCTTCTTATATCAACCTCAATCTGACTCTAGTCTCCTAATTGATCTAGGTCTAGAGCTACAAGTTCCCTGGTTCTACACAATATTGTGTTGTGTTATATAAAAATAAACGTGAATGATGTTTATACTCAATTTACCTGTTCTCGTGGTATCTCGTGTATGATCGTGGCTAAAGTTATAATGGAAACGTGTAGGCGGGAGGCCTCAACAAAAAATACAATGTTTTTGAGAAGTTTGCCAAACTATTACCATTCTTAACAGGAGGAGTGAGATGCGAAGAGAATGTTCAACAAACTTCAACCGAATGTTCGTCTAACTAAACTCATTACAGCAAGTTATTCAATTCTTCTGCATCTCTTCATAAGAGTAAGTCGTATAATGTTACAAATTATAGTTCAGCAAAATTTATATGCAGGTATATCGCATTATAATATTATGGATGAGGTAGAAAATAAAAAAAAGGCATAAAAACAGAAATATGTTAATTTAATGAAAACAAATAACTTTGTGTACACCACTATTTAATTAACAATATCAACATGTTTCGAAAACTATGTTTTCTTCGTCAGGATAATAATTAATAAAAAATAACAAAAGACAAACAAGTATAGACTAATTAGAACATAGACAAAATATTAGAAAGGAGAGGTGATTAATTACTTAAAATATCATAAAAAACAATTATATAAAATAAAATATAAAAATTATTTTAGGATGGGTAAAAAATTACATTAACAAAATAAAAAATCTTTTAAAACAAAACAGGAAGTCTAAATAACAAAATAAATTATTATAAATACATAGAAGTATTAATACGAAAATAAATTTAAAAGATGGCTATTTTTAAAAAACGTTTGGTTATTTATAATATTTAATTTACTTTTAACACTTTTTCTAATTTCTAAGATTTCTAAATTATCTAATTGTTCACCCGTTGTGTTAGTGTGTAAATTTTTTAAACCTTTATTAATATCAAAAGAATGACCTGTTTCCAAAATGTGGTTTGCAAATTCTGAATAATTATTAGTATTTAAACATCTTAGATGTTCTTAACTCTAATGTTAAAATTTCTAGAAGTCTTCCCAATATAAAAAAGTTACAATCATTACAAATCAATTTATAAACCCCAGATTTAATATGTTGATATTGTAAATTAAATAGTGGTGTTCAGAAAGTTATTTGTTTTCATTAAATTAATAATGACGCCACAAAGTGAATTTGCGAATTTTGAAAAAAGAGATATGTTAGTTTTATTATTTGAAAAAATCTATTTTAATTGTTTTATAATACCTGAAAGTTTAATTGACAAAGTATTTATTGCCTAAATGATAAAAAAAAAACTATCTTTACATATAAAATGTTTACTAATATATTGGGCTCCCAAGTTAGGCTACTACGGCGACGGATTTCACCGAATCATGAGATTACCTTATAAGTTCTGAATCTTCTTTCTATATAAAAGATACAATCGAAGTTTTTTTGAAGTGAAACTTGAAGATGAAACAGAATCGAGCAATACTAAAAAGTGACAAACACGTACTTCTACAGGATTTGGCCTGCGAGAGAATGAGATAGACTTATCGGTGTCCTCTTTGTGCAGTGTTTTGTAGAATAAAATATATAACATTGTTTTTAAATTTTGTAACAATATTATAATAAACAAACCCTACAATTATCATACTCCTGATACTCTGCATTCGTCTCATTCTCTCGAAGTTTACTCACATTTATTGTATTGTTGCGTATTATAGGTTTATCATTTATTGAATTTATGCCGGCAGCACTCACGAAAAAGTATGACTCATTGTCACGTTCCGCCTGAGCCGAGCGTGCAAGCAAGAGCGCGGAACAAGCGATAGAGATGCACGATCGGCCTAAGCGTTCGGCTTGTGATTGTAAAATTCTACGTAAAAGTTTTCTTATGACGTTATCACGTAAAATTATCATCCGTGATGATGACTTTACAGACAACCAAATTTTTTAATTGCTGCTTTGTTCTATATTCTAGTTTATATTCAGTTAGTTTTATGTTTCTTAATATCTACTTGTTAACATTAATAACTGGTCTGTTTTTTTGTCATCCTCTTATTTACTGTTTTCTTTGAGTGGCATTGTAAGCAACGCTTGCCGGCTACTCTCTAGTAGCTTATAAAATTTATACATAGTTTTAAAATTCGTTGGTCACAATGCTTAAGTACTTAATTACAAAATCGAGTTATTTTTAGAAACAATGAGGCGTTTGCTAGAATGCTAAAAGTTTTATCATTTTGAGAGGAGGGTATGTTTTTGAGAACCCTCTTCCCTTAGGTATATCTAAAAAAAAAGGTCGAAAGCGAAATTATCCTTTTTGTTTAAAGTAAATGGGCATTCTCTTTTTATATTATGAAAAACTTTTCCCCTCATCCTCCTGGCTCATCTCTTTAGCGCCGCCCTTTCTTAATCCTTTTATCTGCGCGGGTTTTATTTTCCTTTATGTCATTAAACCAAATTTCGCCAACTAAGCACACGTGGCAAAAACAAGGAATCCAGCGCAAAGGGGATGAATCCTAATAATGAGAAGCGTCTTTTATCCAAGACTATTCCCGAGTAACAAGATCCGCTGGGAAAACACGGGCTTTCGAGGTGAAGGGACAATTATAGACGGGGTAACAAACACCTAACATATTACGGAATCCCGAACGCTCCCCACGCGCAGGAGGAGGACAAATAAACCGCTCGTTATCTTGTTTTCCATGCACTGAACTCTTCAACATTTTACGAAAATGTATACACAAAGTGGAGGGAAATTGCAGCTATTCGCGATAACACTCTCCAAGTGGATTTGAAACAATGTTCCTTCAGATTTATATCTACCAGAAGTTCTCGAGACTTGGGCCTTACGCGAGATGTAGATAAGAGAATAAGAAACACTCGGGATTAATGGACAGAATCTGAGATATACTTTTGTTTGAAGTATATATGCACCAATACTATCCGAGTAAAATTTAAAAAAAAATAATAGTCGTCATCGAAACATGTACAAAAGATTCAATTATTTTTTGGTCAAAATAGACCACTCTGAATTAAAATATTGTTTCTAATAGGACTTGTATACTCCGTGCACTTGTAGGTATGAATCCCGAATTTTAATAATTATTATATTGCACAGTAATATATGATGCAAGGAGAGGGTGGGCCTGTTATGGATGGAGGCCACGAAGTTGCACAGGACAGGGACGTCACTTTGTCGATGCGAGCGTCCCCGACCCGAACAGGTCAAGGAAAAGAAAATGTGATGACGACGTGTAGTAATTATTTTTAAACGTTAGATAACAAAAACTAACACACCATCAGCTCTCTGCAAATGACTATAAATATATATGATACATGAATACATTTCTTTTAATAAAGAAACTCCCGGATGGAGCCGAAATTCGTTTCGAAGATTTTCTCTTTCAACCAAGTCTCACACTCTCCGGAAGTTTAATAATAAGTTCTTGCTGGTTTATTTCGTTGCGACGAAGGAAATCCCGTGTTTGCCAGCGGATCTGGAAGTCATAGGAAGCTATCCATAGTCAACTTAGTACCTCTGACTCCCTGGCTCCCGGGGCATAGAGCAAGGCGTTGAATTCTGCACACGTCATCGCCGATGTAAGTCTCCTCAATGCTCTAATGACCATTGAAATATTGTGTTAGAAGAGCCGAATTATAGTATTCATCATTCTCTATTGTAAGTTAAAAGTTTACAATTAAACAAAAATCGTGACCTTCAAATATTTTATAGTCTTTGTGTAGCATTTATAGAGCTTGCGGAAAATCTGCATGCGGCATAAAAGTGACAATATTCTAGAACGATATCTAGCAAATAGAGTCAGCTTAAAAATAGTCCCTACCTACATGGGAAATGTTTATCTGAAAAAAATTAAGTAATAATTACAACAATAGGTGAATTTTTTTTCCTTTATAACTTGCGTGGATTAACTCATATATTCTACACGTAAACAAATATTGAACCAAGTCATTTGTAATTTAATTTTGGCTATTAAGAGGATCGCCAGCGCGACCTTTTTTAAACAAAACTTAATTTTGCAATTGAGGCCAAAATACTCAACCAAATTGAAAAACTTTTTTTGTTAATCAAAAAGTATAGCAAATATTAGTACGGATATGTGCTACTTTACTTATTTGCGTTTAAAATTATAAAGTATAGGTCAAATAAATTAATAGTATAAATAATTGAATTTTGCTGCAATATGGAAACAAATTTTGTATTTTTGGTGAATTAGTTATAATTATTTAAAAAATATATGTTTTGACTTTTGCACTGAGTTAATACAATGAGAAATGGAATAAAAAACAAAACATCGCAAAAATGCGATTTTTGGTAAGTAATTTTAATTATTATAACACAAATTTGGGTTCCGACGAAAACAGGTCATTTGGAATACAAATTTACGCCAATTCAAATGCTTTTTTTAATGTTTATTTTATATTTCATTGTATTTTTATAATAAATGGAGAATTAGATAGTTTTCTTTAAATATTTATCAATTATTAACCACAAAAGTTTTCTCAAGTAGCCTCAAAAATTATGAAATGGCCCATATTTCATAATTTAAAACACAAAAAAAGTGGCAAGAATCAAAATCAAAAATCCGTATCAGATATTTGATACAGCTTTTGATTAAAAAGTAATTTTTCAGTTTGGTTGGGTATTTTGGCCTCGAATTGAAAATTAAGATCTTTATGAAATGGGACGTGCAGCCTTTCCCCTTAATACAAGATTTGTACACATTTGAAATATTTTTTTTTTTTACATCAACTCCATACAGCAGGCTCTGGGAAAAATATTTCCCCAGGGCCTACGTCATCCTTGAAGATGCTGTGTGGAGGATAATAATGATATGTTTATATTTAATCTTATATCACATAAATAATTATTTTGCTACATAGAAATAAATAAAAAAATTCAATACTAAAAACTTTATTTGGTTTCTGTTCGTCCAGAAGGATGAACGCTTTTATCGTACCTACCTATTTATCTAGGAATGATGTATTTAAATTTCCTCGATGTAAAATGTAGATAAACTTCATATGCATACGATTTATGCAGCTTTACTCTAAATATAAGGGAGCTGGGGTACAGAGCATTCAGGTGTTGGCAAACTCTGCCCAAGCTTTAAGCTGTTGTAGATAATATGTTTACATAATAAAGCTTACTGCAGGCAGCAGGTTAGCTATAAAACATGTTTTTTGGTTTTTAAATACGTGCCTTCATTACTTTACTTTGCTGAACACTAAATCCAAGAGATGAAAAGTTCAATTTTCCATAAAATAACAGCGCAGCTTTCAAATTGTTATATTTTTATAGCGCAACTTGACTGAAGATATTCGTAGTAAGAAAATGATAAATGATAATGCTTGTTCGTAAAACTGAAACATTGGCATAGGGATGTTTGTGAAGAATAGTGAGATGAATGAAGAAGAATATAAAATTTTTTATAGAGATAGTTGCAAAGAAATTGTTACGTAGAAACAGTCTCGGTTCGTGTCGAATTGTAGAGATAAATAATATTTTCAATGTAAAGTAATTTGATTTGAGTCAAAAGATTTTGGTAAATATTTCTATTTTTGAAACTGACAATTCATGGTGGAATTCCATTATAATCTATACTTATATTATAAATGCGAAACTGCGCGTGTTTGTTACGCTTTCACGCATAAACCAAAAAACCGATTTTAAAATTCTTTCACCAATAGAAAGCTAAATTACATGCGAATACTATAGGCTGTAAATAATGGGAATCTCTGACGTTATGAGATTATAAATATTAATATATTATATTTTTAACCTAACCTAAGCGTAACCTAACCTAATCTAATCTGACCTAACCTAGTCTAACTAGCCAAACTCATTTATCATACGTTTTCTTTCCCAAAGAAAAGCGAGTTATTGCTAAGCAAAACAAATCGTTGCCGTTGAAACGATGTTGATATATTTGCGGGAAATTGTACAGGGAGAAACAATTTCTTTATTAAATGGCATAGCAGATCAAGCCGTATACCAGCTAGTATATTATAATTTTAAAAATATAGAACTTATTTCCACTTTAATTTATTTGACCGAAGCCGGTTTCAGCTCATTAGAGCCATCTTCAGACTAGTACAAATTATTTTTAGACTAAGAATAGTTCCAGTATGAAGATGGGTGTAAAGAGCTGAAACCGGCAATGGTTAAATAAATTAAAGTGGAAATAAGTTTAATATTTTTTTATATTATAATGTACCATTTTGGTTCTCATTTAAGAAGAATCTAATATGGCTATCGTTAATCCCAAAATATTTTTGCATGACTGAAATCAGTTTCCGGAGAATAGCAATATCACCAGGGCTCAATAATATAACTAACCTCATCGTCTTCCTTGCCTCCACTTCTTTCAATCTCAACCTCACCACATTCCAAGAAAGGGGATGCCATAGTACCTACTTAACTATGAACTGTTAGAACCCTTGCCAAATTATTCACGCCGCTTCAAAATCAAGAAGTGCACCAATTTTTTTATTTCTGACAAGAGTCACAGCTGCTCCCATTTGGAGCCAGTGAGACTATGAATTCCCAATAGGTGTATATTGTGAGGCTGAAGGTAGTGAGGAGTAGAAGGAGACGGGGAAGAAGAAGGTGGGGAAGTATTTGGCTATTCAAATCTGGTCACAAAATACGGCTAAAGCGATTTTAAGCAACATTTTAATTCTGAATGGTGGTCTTACATCAGGGCGATACTGAAAGTGTCAACCACTATGGAAAGTGCCGCAAATATACCAAATATTATTTCAAAATTTTTTTTTTACATGAGATTGTAGGAAATTAATTTCCCTCAGGGCCTATGTCATCTTTGGGGATGCTGTGTTGAGGGTTTTTTAAGGAAAGGAAGGGGAGGAGAGTTCAGGAAAGGAGTTAAGGGGTGGGTAGAAATTTGGGGTTCAGTGTGTCCTGGCCATCCGCCTCCAAGACCCAGACAAACTTCACCCCTTGAACCCAGACACCCCTGCTAAATCACCAAACGTAGCGATCCACTTGGAGTGACCTATGGCAGAGGTGTTGGTTATCCAATAAAGGTTCCCATTGTGGGACCCATTCCCGCCTCTCAAATGAATTAATTGTGAAATAACACAAATTCACCAAATAAAATTCCGTGAGATTCCATCCCACGACCTTCAGATTGCGAGTCAAGAGCCTTACCCCTCGACACGAAGGCTATCATTGCTACAAAACAGCCATGCATTAAACTTCCTTGAGTGTAGGTATTTATTTAAACGTTTCGCATGTGAATATTGTGTTTTGAGCAAAATCTCCCTTGTTTACTCGGTAAAAGGGTAATTCATAAATCCCACATAACGGCGTTCGTCTAACCAACAATTTAGAGAAGAGAAGCAAAAAGCGTCAAAGCTCATATCTGACGCGGCACGTGATACAAGGCGATCGTGCGGCGGGAGTTTCCTTCGAGATGGGTTATACACATTCCCTCATTGTTGGTCGCAGAACCTCGCTGCTGTCAGACCAGGAGATTCCGAGTACTTAACTTGCGGGGCACGACAAAAATGTTTTTTTTTTGTTTTTATTTTCCTCCCCAAGCTGAACTTAAATGCTCCTCGGTTCTTTTCTAGTACGTGGTTTGGCTGTGATAATCTCGCCTGAAATACACGAGACGTCGTTTCCTACATTTACTATTTGCTGCCTTCCAGATTTTAAGCAGCGGACGACTAAAAAAAGGATCAAATATCTCGTGACATTTGCTGTCGTGCTCGTGTATAACCAAATCAAAATATTTGTAAATAAACAATTTTATTTACTATAAAATAAAATCAAAATGGGTGCATATTGAAATGGAACTTCTTTAGCGCCGTTGTGATTTGAAGTTCGATGAAACCGAAACGACACTAAAAAGAGAGAAATATCTGCAGGATTTAGCCTGCGAGAGAATGAGATGGAATAAAACCGTTCTGCATTAGCCGCTTTTATTCTGAGCTCACTTTTCAAGGCTCCCATTGGTTGAGATTGTGTGTAGTTTATTGTGAAGGTGTCACATCTAAGGCGTATGAAGTGCATTCGATTTTTTTTGGGTATGTTGTGAGGCTGAAAATAGGTGTGGAGGGGAAAGGGAAAATATATTTTTGACAGCATCTGAGGCAAAGGGGCTCTAAAGCTCTCGACTAGTAATCCGGAGATCGCAGGTTCAAATTCCGGAGTGCGCAGATAAATTAAAATAATAAAAGGTACATTTGCGACACGTTCCAGAGTGGAAGATACACTCAGTATCGCCCTGGGGTAAGACCACCCTTCAGAATTGAAATGTTGCTTGAAAAGGCTTTAACCATGTTTGGTGACTAGATCTGATCTGGTACTTCCCTACCTTCCTCTTCCCCTTCTACTTCTCCTCTCTATTATCTTCAGCCTCACAACATACCCCAACCGGGAATGCCAAAGTCTCACTGACTCCAAGCGGCTGGAATCGGTTGGGACTCTTGTGAGATATTCACATAAAAAAATTAAAATTTGTGTGCAGTTATCACGTGGTAGAAGTGAAACCTTCATAGAACTAAAGTAGACAAGAGTCTACGTGCTACGAAGCACAAAGTCTCGCACGCTAAATCTTACAGAGTATAGATGTATGTGTTTGTCTCTTAGTGTCGCTTTTTCGTTTCATCTAGTTTCAAATCACATTTATTTTTTTTATATGAATACCCCACAAGAGTTCCAACTGCTCCTGTCTGAAGCCAGTGAGAATACGGCATCCCCAATTGGGGTATGTTGTGAGGCTGAAGGTGGTGGAGAGGGGAAGGAGATGGGGAAGAGGAAAGTGGGAAAAACCTGGCTATTCCGATCTGGTCACCAAACACGGCTAAAGCCATCCCAAGCAACGTTTCAAGGCGATACTGAGAGTATCTTCCACTTTGGAACGTGCCGCAAATATACTATATATTATTTTAAATGAGTAAATTGTGAAATAACACAAATAAATCGAATGAAAGTTCGATCTCGTGACCTTCGGAATGCGAGTCAAGAGCCTTACCGCTGGACCACGCCGGCCGTAATTTATTTTCGTAAAGAAGTTTTCAGTTCAATAGAAAATGAATGTTATTGGTAACTAATTTATTCAAGAATAATGCATCTATGTGATACCTTCGTATTCTCAATGAACCAATTTTAATTTTTATAGAAATACAATCCTTCCAAATGCTGAAATTGCTGTACAGATCTGATATCAGTAGGAAAAATTCTAATGCAACTACGCTGAATAATGAGGACATGGAGAAGGGGAACAAAGCAAAGAAAAAGTCACTGGAAAGTAGGAAGATGGGGATTAAAAAGAAGAGGCTTAATGTTCGTACATATTATACGAGGGGAGTGAGGAGATGCTTTCAACGTCGGTCAGTAGGGACTTGCTACGTCATAATAAAAATGGGACGTTTAGCGTCGTTTATAGAAACTGAGAATAAGACGACATATTTTATATGAGGGAAGGTTTTGCTTAATCGGATTTTAATTGAAGTAGGTACCTACTTTATCTGATTCTACTTTACTTTGTTTTTTATTTCAATTGGCGGTAAAGGAGAGTGGTTGAGATGATAAAGGATCTTATTTTTTGTAAACAGTTAATTTTATGAATTAAAAAAAGAATGCGAAGTCTGTTGCGCAAACAAGAAAGAATAAAATTAATTGCGACCTTAAATGGTAGCAAAATGGCCAGCGCTTTCTTTGAAGAAAAAACCTGATTCATTGCGTTGGAGTGAAATGTTAATTACTTTGAAATACTAATTAATTCGAGTAATTTGCAACCCTTTGGTTCTGATTCAGAAGACAAATGAACAGAACATAAATTATTATTACTTATCACAAATGCCCCTAATTACATATTTATATGTACACCCATGCATGTGTGTGTGTGTGTGTGTGTGTGTGTGTGTGTGTGTGCGTGTGTGTGTGTGTGCGTGTGTGTGTGTGTGTGTAAATGACTATGTTTGTGTATGTGAACACATGCAGGCCACAAAAAGAAAAACTGACAATCGAATTATTTTGTGAAATCCAGGATTTTTTTTCCTTCCAATATATTCAGTTGCGACTCCCTCAACTGCAGGGTTGAGTGTTTGGGTTTTTCAATGCAAAGAAAATGGTAGCCACAGCAAGGATATCGACCCCCCTCCCACTGCCAATTAGTTAAACTTCAAAAGAGAAACGTTTTGATACGACGAATCCTTAAGAATTGCTTAGCATTTACGCCTAACGAATTTTCTAGTACGTAAGGTTTGTGTGGTTCCCTGCACCACCAGAAAATTGGGGGAGAGTCTAAAAAGGCCATTATCGATCGTCCCTCCCATCCGCGAACCACAAATATAAAAACGAAGGATTTTTTTAATAAAAAAATAACTTTGTTCCCAATTCCAATGGGTAAAATACTGGTTTGTTTAAAATCTTACCGCGTTGAACAGAATTTGATATCATTCGATATTATCATATTTGTAGAATGCATAAAAACAAAGGCTATCTAAAAAGATATATGCAAACTTTTGGTAACGTATTGCGAAACATGAAACTTTTTTGCAACCTCAGCGGTTTAATCTCACGTTGGTTGCGCAGAATCGGATTCACAGTCGTCGCCTCCTGGAAATAAATTGTTGCTTTCAAGCCATTTTCACTGCAGTTTTCACTTTGCAGTGCGCGGGAAGACTCTTGAATGTGAAAAGCCAAGTAGCCGTTGGGGGGGGGGGGGGTGACGGTTCTGTAATAAGTATATCTCTACGGAATCAGATATCAGAACAGAGTCGACCATTTCTAATCGAACAAGGAAGATAACTGTAATGATATAAATGATAAAGTATCGTTTTGTAATGTATTGTACTGTAATGTGTTTATATAAATAAATAAAAAATAAATAAAAATATATAAATTTACTTACATGCATATACTTTTTGTTTTATTCCGTATAAAAGTTTTCATATGTTTGGTGAAAGAACACAAAGTGATGGTATATAAAACAGGTTTTTTAACAGGCAGTGTTCCGCCGTACCTCACGTGTCCGATACAAATATAGGTAAAGCAGTAAATTATTTAATACCAGCGTAAAATGTTTATCTCTCTTACTTGCTCTCGCGACTAAGATATTCGTTGTAACTAGGTTTTTGTTACACAGGTGTCTCGTTTTTTAGAAACAGCGAGATGTCACAATTCATTTATTAGCGATAAGTCTAAAAGAAACCTTTCAAAAAACACGGATTGTCAGTTGATTTTCGAGTCAGTTTTCTATTAAGGGATGAGTTTTTCGATTTGGGAGGTGGGTATGGGTACGCCGGCCCGACGCCAACACCCGTGCAATAGTTCACCCCAAGTGGTTCGCTACGTTTGGTGACTTGTGCCCGGGTTCATAAGGCGAGGTTTGTCTAGGTCTTGGTGGCGGATGCGTTTACCTACTGGCATTAGGAGAAACTGGTTGAGTTTGACGTTTTGACCTCTCCAGCCGCATTCTCTCAATTCTTCACCTTGCACTGCTATGGGAGGAATGGATTCATGTATCCAGATTCATAAGTCTTTCACGGATACACTGACCCCTGTAATCCTACCCACCTCTAATACCTTTTCGTTTTCCTTATCTTCCAACCCGCCTGGTCACCGTGGAAGATCAAAACCAAAACCCTCTGAAGAAGAAATTCTAAACATCCTCAAAAATACAAGAAGTGACACAATCACAAGAAATACTTAACCCTACGAACAAAACTAAAGATGAGCTTTACATAGTAACCTATAACGTCAGAACTTTATCTACTCACAAACGTTTTCTTTAGAGGAGGCCTTCACCTTTGCCTGAGAGAGGGTTTCTTGCTTATGAATAATTTAAGATACATATGTTACATTTTTCAACAAGATTGTAAAAAGCATTAATTATAATATTTTTAACCCTTAAACATACCTATTTGCAAGAAATAAAAGATTTATTATTTTTTTTTATGTGAATACCTCACAAGAGTCTCAGCTGCTCCCGTCTGGAGCCAGTGAGACGATGGCATACCCAACTGGGGTACGTTGTAAGACTGAGTAAGGTCAAGGCTTAGTAAGACTGAGTAAGGTAGTTGAGAGGGGAAGGACATGGGGAAGAGAAATGCAGGGAGGTACCTGGCTATTCAGATCTGGTCACCAAACACAGCTAAAGCCATTTCAAGCAACGTTTCAATTCTGAATGGTGGTCTTACACCAGAGCGATACTGAGAGTATCTTCTATTCTAGAACGTGCCGCAAATATACTATATATTATTTTTAATGAATTAAAAATTGTGAAATCATACAAATCAATCAAATAAAATTTATTTGCCCAAGCCGGGATTCGATCCGGCGACCTTCGCTTTGCGAGTCAAGAGCCCAACCCCTAGATCAAAATCGAAATATGTTAAAAAAAAGATGTAGCAAACGTATTGCATAAAACATAAAAAGTTTACATAAAAAAAGTTAAATTGTTTTATAACGTAAAAAGAATGTGTTCCTTCCACTGAGAGATTGAAAATTTGAAGAAAAATAATATCGATTAGTGTGTTGGAGAGAGATTATTTAAATTTTAATTTTTTATTATAACTCGAACAGTAGTCAAATCTTGGTGGTAGGTTGTTGTAACAAATATTGAACAAAATTAATATTTAATTAAACATAACTTAATTATGTTAAATCTTTTAGAGCATTAACGCCTCTTGTGAAAGCGTACGTGTGTATAACATATTTGCGATTGTAATGAACAGAAGCTTTTAATGAGTTACGAAAACTTCGAAATTTTGATTCCAAGTTTATACGACGAATGTACATATTCATTAAATGTCACCTTCAAATTTACAATGTTACTTAATCACACTTTGAACTCAAAGTGTTGGTTCAAATTTGAAAGTTCTAAGAAATTGTTAGATATTTATCAAATGATTTTGAAAATTTTAATGAGCGCACGTCACTTGATTTTTGTGATGAAGTCAAAATTATTGTATTTTCATTAACTTCTTATCACAATCTGGTGATTGAAAACCTTATTAAAAAAAATTGGTTGTCTGTAAAGTCATATAATAACGATGAAGTGGAAGAGAGATAGATGCGTTACAAGCCGAACGCTCGTTCCGCGTTCTCGCTTACATGCTCGGCTCAGGCGGAACATGACAATGAGTCATGCTTTTTCGTGCATGCAGCCGGCGTTCATCGATTTATGAGACGTTATCTCGTCAAAAAAGAATTATTTAGTTGTGCAGTCAATCGGAAGTTATGCGCGTACAAACATTTCGGAGATTCATTGTCATTTATGTAGATAGATTGATATTAACTACGATTTCCCGCAAATATATCAACATTGTTTCCACGGCAACGATTTGGATTTGTTTTCTGACGTTAGCAATAACTCGCTTTTGTTAGCGACAGAAAACGTATAATAAATATATAATATTAATATTTATAATTTCATTACTCAGAGCTTAGGGGCCATCAAAATAATAATAATAGTACAAATCTGAATTCAACAAATGATAAACCAATACACAACAATAAAATACACAACAATAAAATAAGTGTGATTATAACTAAAACAATAGGTATTTGGTTTGGAAAGGGTAAGGGGAGGAGAGGGATAAGGGAAAGTTAAGGGAAAGTTGTCACGCAAGTAATATAAAAATATTAGATACAATTAATTAATATTCATGAATATGTGTTATTGCACCTAGAATGTTATACAGTGAAGTTCTGTAGCGACAGTAACTAGCAGTAAATACGTCAGCACGTGTGTCTATATTTGCAAATTTGTTATTATAGTAGTTACATGTCCTTTGCATAAATTCATTTTGATTGGAATTGGTGTTGCATCTATCAATATAGAAAAGGGTACTTTGTCCACTATATCGAATCGACGTGTGGAAATTTATTTTGTTTAGCAAATCCGGGCAGTCAACTTTTGAGTTAATAATTTTGTACAGGAGCAATTGATCAGCGACAAGCCTCCTGTTGAGTAGTTTAGAGTTGAAATAGTTAGGTAAAAGCTTCAAATGACATATTTGTTAGTTAAATTTCGAAATAAAAACCAATTTATATTTCATGATTCATTTTTAAAAAGTTCCGGTCTGCTAAAATTAAACAGCATTAAACCCCGCTCGCCAGCCAACGCCAATTCGCTTAAATGACTGGAAACAAAATGAAATGCGCAAAGAAGTAGAATTTTCACCAGAAAGGGAGAAGACGTGTCGATGAGTAAAAAGAACTGCACGTTCCTACAGAACGGAGGAAACGTCTTTCTTTTTAGCAAAACTGCGCGCGTATCTGTTATTCAAAAGGCCCCTCGTTCCGCCCACCAAATTACTTTTCTTCGGCGGTCCATGCCTTCTCAAAGGAGTACTAGTTGTTGCTTCTTCACACGCTATATTGTGGATTCGTTCGTACTACCATACATAATATAATGTACCGTCCCCGGGGTGCCGCGTATAAAAAGATTCAACGCGGCAAAGTGGCTTCGTGATGAATTTTAATTTAAGGTCCCTTCCGCGGGGAATAGATCGCCAATCTTGATCTCGTAAGCCCACTTGATTAGTTTTCCGGTAGGAATATCAATCAGCAAAACGTGCTCATCAGATTACATGTTCCACTCATTAAAAACTCGGCTTTTATGCACGGCAGAGTTGGTAAGGCGTTACTCCCAGATAGTGTAAAATTCTACAGTTCGAGTCTCGTGTCATTTTTATGTGCATATACATATACTTGGAAGATTGTTAATATTATATTCTATCAGTAAATAAGATATTTTGGATGTTTTTAATACTTTTCTTGTTTTCCAATATTGGTACATAACAGTTTTACCTTGTCACAACCCCACAACCTATACCGAATATAGACAAAATAAAACCAAGCAAAAAACGATGCAATATTATAAGTTTCATGTTTTTGTGAATATATGAACATTAAATAATTCAACTAGGACTGTCATACAATTTGGGAGGCGGGGATAAGTAACGCCGCCCGGGAACCATTTATTCGATAACTACAATTCAACGCTTAACATAATAACAACGATTCAACACCTCTGACACAGATCACCCAAGTAGTTCGCTAACTTTGGTGATTTAGCATGGGTGTCCGGGTTCATGGGGTGAGATTCGTCCCGGTCCTGGCGGCGGATTTGTCTGCCCGCCAACTGCATGGCAGGCCGGATCGGGAGCGAATGGTTTAGGGAGTCCCTTTGACTTCTCCAGCTGTACTCTCTCGGAACATTGCCCTGCATCGCAGCGGGAGTGATGGATTCATACGTCCGTCAATCCTGGACACACTGACCCCCAGATTCCCACCCACTCCTAATACCATTTTCCTTACCAGAACTTCATCTCCTTCCTTGCTTAAAAGACCCTCCACACAGCATCCCCAAAGATGGCATAGGCCCCTTGTGTGGACCTTAGATAAAAATAAATAAAAAAAATTGAAGCTCTTTAGCTCATGGCGAAAAGAAATTTGTGAGCTGAAAAAGACACGTTTACTAGAAATTCAAAAAAATTACCGTTAGAGAGTTTTCAGAACAAAATCTGCTTTAAAGTGAAGATGATTCCGACTGTTCTTTTCTTGATCTATATTTTATATTTAATAAACAAGATAAAGAATCTTCTGTTGTCGTTTGAATCTTTTGATCATATTTTCAAAAGCGTTTGCGTAAACTGGAGGCATGTCAAGAAGTTTATTTAAACGCAATCTCTTAAAGGCAAAATTGTTTATCCAATTAAAATTAACTTGCTAAAGTTAAAGAACTCAGCGGCAGTAATTAAATTTTCTCAAAATTGTCGTTTAGTTGGCTCACTGCGGTTAAGTTAATTACAATTAAGTCAGCTTAAAGGTGAAAAGACACGAAATTAGAAGAAATAAAGTTTCTGGCAAAGTCCCAAGAGTCCGAATCCAGCTTATAATTTAGCCAGTTCTGAGCGAACGATGTTCAACTTGCAGAATTGGATGAAAAACTGTAATGCAATTATTAACACATTTTACATCAGTGAATAGTTTTTCAAATTTATAAACCTTTTTTACTTTAAAATTATTTTTATTTTTCTTTATTACTTTACATAGAAACATTTATCTCGTAAAAATGTAATAAGAAGTGTGTAATCTATTTTATAAAAATAAAAATGTGTTTGTGGATTAGTGAAATGTCTATGCATTGCTATATTAAGCGTAGGAAATGTTAAAAACTTTTAAAATACCTTCTATAAGCCCCCGCGAAGGTTTCTAAATTATTACAACCACATGACAATACAGCTGAAAAAATTTTTAATCATCCCAAAAATTTTTGCAAAACGTCAAAAATTTGGGAATGAAATTTTGCAAATTAATTAATGATAGTTAAATTAAAATTCTATTTTCAAAACTCTTTAAATTACTTAATGATAGGTTCTTGTTATTGAAACTAAATTTGTAAATATTAACCCAAAATTACACTCACAAAATTACACTCATAAAATCATTCACTTGACACTGGCCAGAACACTCCATTGGGGTGAAAAGCCATGAAAAAAAAAAAAAAAAAAAAAATTATTTGAAGTTCTTACACAATAATTTGAATCGGATCAAGAATTACAGGGATTCATTGGGATTTTCTGTAAAAGAAAATCTTCGTTTGCTTGATACAGACGCATAAAAATATTGGTAGTGTAGGCCGTACGCTTTATTCAAAAACAATGTAACCTTTTATTTAAAGCAAAGGATACGCAGAGAGAATCGCGTAAGTACTTATATAGTATATTGAAAAATCGAATGGCCGTATAATAAGAAGTCTGCCTCTTTGGGGAGAGCTTTTTGAGAAACCTTTTGTTCTTTTGTGTAAACAATGAATCTAATGCGGCGGAGGATTATTACTTGAAAACATTTTTTTATGTGACACAATACAGAGTTCTACTGTTAGAAGCCAGTAGACTTTGACTTTCATGAATAACGACTACGTATAACTAGATGTTGATATTATTTTATTGAAAGAAATAAAATAAAAATCTTTTTAACGAATACACAGCTTAAGGCCATTCAAAAATCAAAATTCCGAAACACCATAGATGTAAGATATTAAAATTTTGGATCCATGGTTTTTACTACCAATAGCATTTATATAAAACCTACTGTGTAATACCTTCTGTACACTACGGAAAATAAATAATATTTTTATGATGAAAATATAACGTATTTTTATGTAGGAGTCAAATAATTTCCCTCGGGTCCTATGTCATCTTTGGGGATGATATGCGAAGGGTCTTTTGTGGAAAGAAAGGACATCAAGTTCTGGGAAGGAAAAAAATATAATAAGTGGGTAGGAATCTGAGGGTCAGTGTCTCCAAGAGTGATGGACGTATGAATCCATTTCTTTCACAGAGCTGCAAAGCGATGTTGCTAGAGAGTCCTGCTGGAGAGGTCAAAAGGTCTCCCTCAACCAGTCTCTCCCAATCCTGCCTGCCACGCAGTGCTGACATCGCCGGAAAAACCGGGCATCCCGGGCTACATATCAAACGTAGCAAACCAGTTAGGGTGACCTATGGTAGAGGTGTTGGTCGTCCAGCAAATGGTTCCTGGGGCGGCGGTATCCCACCCGCCTCTCAACTTGACGTACATATAAGGGGAAGCTGGTTTATAAGTTTAATAATTTACTTCATGATCATTGTCTATCAAAAACCATTTTTGCGAATTTTCTTTGGAATATAATTTTTTTTCACAAATAATTTAGACGACCAGAATTACCTTTCGAATGAACATCGTAAGTAAATTTTTGTTATTGTTTTTGGGGTGTTATGCCGTGTTTCGCTACCTCCTTCTTTAGCCGACGTTTCGGACAGCGTTACAGTGTCCATCATCAGGGCAGATGAGCCTTGATGATGATGGCTCATCTGCCCTGATGATGGACACTGTAACGCTGTCCGAAACGTTGGCTAAAGAAGGAGGTAGCGAAACACGGCATAACACCCCAAAAACAATAACAAAAATACTTTTTGGCCGTGAAAAACCTAAAAACATATCGTAAGTAAAATTTCAAATCATTAGTGATATCGATTTTGATCTTTCAATTTAATTTTTGACAGATTTTTATAACGTCGAACATTTGAACAAAGAAACACATATTTAAAAAATATATGTTTATAAATAAAAAAATCCTGATTGCTACTTTATCGCTTGTCTGATTTTGAAAATTAAAAGATCATTTATTGAGTAATTAAACGCATTACACGCAATACAACTTTAGATAACGCACGCACCCACGCACCAACAACCGAAAATAGAAGTATGTTTAAGTAATGTGAAATATACACGTTTATTTTGAGACATATCTTCGGACCGGTTCTAGAAAATGGATTTTTGCGCAGACGTTACAACAAAGAGCTCTATACTCTGTTTAAGGAGATAAACGTCACAAAATTTATAAAACTGGGAAGACTTTGGTAGCTGGGTTATGTGGAGAGAATGACCGAGCATCAAGAAAAGTAAATAATGTCCCTTCTGAACCAAAACGACCAAGATTAAGATGGAGGGACAACGTCCTCAAAGGCATACCTTGGAGCTTCTAAACTGGAGAGAGCTGGCACAAAACCGAGACATGTGGAGGATACTCTTGAGGAAGCCAATCCCCACCAGGGGTTGTAGATCCAAGAGTGATGATGAGTGATAAACGTTTATACTATACGTGTATGTACTTCTTAAATTATCAGATAGAAGAGTGTTAATTGATTTATTATTTTTATACAAAATTATAAAATCTTTAATTGACTGCCCTAATTTGTTGAAACTAATTTGCATTAACATACCTGCCAGACAAACTCGTAGCAATGATATTTTTAAATGCAACAATAAAATCAATACTAATTACTCTATTTACTCACCAATTCTAAGAATCCATAACCTTGCAAATAAATCCTGCGAATTTATAGATATATTTAGTGTTAACAGTTTTGAATGTTTCAAAAGTCAACTAATCTCGATTTTATCTGCTAATAATTAACTTTTATTATTTTTTTGTTCTTTTCATAAAATCTCTTCTCATCCAAACTTTACCAATAAAATATTTACTTTTTTTTTTTCTGTTCTATTTGTAGTAATAAACAGGTATAATTGTTTGTTTATACCTTAATACTAACTAGCTCTTATACATTACACTTTGTTTTATTTCAGGTCTTATTATTAATAATATGTATAAATATATTTAGCTGAATTGTATTAGTTTTTTGTGAGTACATCTCGTACTATTTCATTTCATATTTTTTAATTTATGTTCAAAACCTTATTATTTCAATCTCTCTTATTGTATAACGTTATACTTTTTACCTACCATCTTTACTTTTATGTACCATGTGTAAAACTTCTTTATGTTTTCTTTGTTATTTAAACACACTAGTATGCACTAAACTATAAAAATGCTATTATGTATTGTTGGCGTCCAGCGTGCGTGCTGATCCCAACGGCAGGGTTGGAGAAAGCTCTCACATATTTAATACAATTAGCTGCTGTATCTGCCCCAAATAATAACTAGCTCAAGATTTGGCACAAGCAGGATTTCCTCGTAACCTCAGGGCTAGTGCTTGTGGTTCGGAACTTCACGTTTCTCCATTGTCCCAGGGCCTCCCTCGTCAAGCAAAACACGGTAGGTTATCACATAAACAGTTTATTCAATTCTAGGAGACACAATAATACATAAGGAACGATCCTAGCTGAAAGTTTAGTTTGAATGTCCGTCTCTCTTCTCTATCACGCGTGGCTAGGGTTAATACATTTAATTGCACACAAGGGATAACATGGTAATTGACTCACGTTTGGTTTTGGGCCAACAGCGGCTTCACGCGCTTGATTCTATCAAGCTACGCAGCGTCCATCGGAGACCGGAAGCGCACACGGCGAAACTGAACTGGTGTCGCCCATGTTCGGGCGGTACGTGGGCCCGGTAAGCCGGCTTGCTGGAGACTGAGGAGCTTGCGGTCGGCGGCGCGTCTCGCGGCCGCCCCGTTTGTCGCTCGCGGGAGGGGATGGTGCGCGCGCATCTATATGGCGCCTTATTCTCCAGTCCGTGGAGAAGCCTAATTCTCGAATTTGTAACGTAACACTTCCCCCCTCGCCGCAATAAAAGCGACGTGGTAATGGAGCTGTAGGACTAATAAATCCTCTTACCTTTTCAGCACTTGTGCCAAAAACATTTAAGAGAAACGAGGAGAGAGAGAGAGAGAGAGAGAGATTCCTAGCTGGAGAATAGTTATGAACAGAACACAAAAGAGAAGATACATGGTGTAACAAGGAATTGTCAATAAATGTATATAAAGGCAGTGGCATACATAAATACAGTTGCAAAGAACAAGGATCTGTTGAAGAAAGGTACAAGGGTTATGCAGTGATAGAAAAAAAAACTCTAAAATTGTATCATTGGTCTGTGAGCTAATGTTTGCGAACGTGGTTTGCGTAGGATGTCTGGGGTGGTTGAACGTTTCACTGAAGTTACAAGGTTACTTTGTCACAGTAACCTGGCCCATTTGAGATTACACTCAAGGGACACTAGGGCCTTTAAGAAAATACGAGGAAGAGAACACATGATGAGGCTTCTAGGTGGTGTGGAGAGTTCTACCTGTCACAGAGGTCGAAAGGGTAACTGCTTCCGGATCCTGTGGGTGAGCCAGTACGAAACCATTGAAGTACTGGAGAGTGGAATCGCAATTGGTGGTTGGTACACTGGTTTTTGTATGTAGTGGGATTGTTTTGTGAACAATCGTTGGTATTGTTATTTGCGCAAGGGCACAGGAGCATCCGCACAATGGCAGTAGGGCATTTGCATTATGCAGCAGGAACATTTGCATAATGGCAGCAGAAACATTTGCACAAGGGCAACAGGAACATTTGTATTATGCAGCAGGAATATTTGCATAATGGCAGCAGAGCATTTGCACAAGGGCAACAGGAACATTTGTATTATGCAGCAGGAATATTTGCATAATGGCAGCAGAGCATTTGCACAAGGGCAACAGGAACAGGAACCAACCTAGAGCTGGCGTGCTCGGGTTTGTTTTGAGTGTCGGTTCTTTGTGGTGATACGATTCGCAACTACACGCACGACTCACACTAGGTTATGTTAGATGCGGTCGGGTGCTTTTGGTACGCAGGGATTGAAGGCAAGGGACCTCCGTGACGGTAGCGAGGGCAGCATGAAGAGGCGCAGATGTAGATAGGGTGCAGAGCTGCTGGTTTTCTTTTTTTTTAAAATCCGGCAAAAATTATTATTAGAACAAAATTCTTGAAGTTTACCTGCCTAGTAGACCAATGATGAAAAAAGTTTGGAGAGAAACAAGTGTGCATGTTGAGAAAAAGTTGGATTTGTTTGGCGTGTAGAGAGAGAGACGGAGAGAGAGCTAACTAAATGTGGCTAATTCCTAATACATGTTACAAAGGTACGTATACAAGGACAGGTTCTGTGTAACCCCTTTTGGTTTTTTTCTTTACCAAATACATTTCCAAGAATACGTGGTTGAGGGATTGTACGTATAACAAAATTCCCATTCGAAAGAAGTTGGTCTTCCATGACCTATGCTCACGTCTATACGGTAGCATTTTTTCTACTTTCGAAAAACAAAACATTGCGTACAAGATTAGTTATAACAAAGTGGGAAAGGAGTAGGAAGTTGAAAGGATCCGCGTATGAAGATTGTCCCATTTGACAAACGAAACGCCAAGTGCGTAACGCATATATCCCCATTCACGGATAATTTCGAGGAAGGGGGAGGGTGATAATTGGGAACATTTGAACGAAGAAAACTGCTGGGGACTCGGCTATTTCCGAAATTCGACCTCTGGGTGGAGGTGAAACAAGGTCTACAGCAGTCATCCTGGCACATTACAATAATATTTGGTAATGTTGGACATGGTGAGTATTGTAACGTCTTCACGTATAGCGTACAAGATTGCAAAATCAAAAGATTTGCAAGTAAGTTTTATAACGTCTTCACGGATAGCGTACAAGATTGCAAAATCAAAAGATTTGCAAGTAAGTTTTATAACGTCTTCACGGATAACAATGAACGAATTACAACTGGGTTGCCCAGTATTGAAGGGAGGTGCAAAAGACTAGGTATTTATGACATTTCTGACAAAAACCCACAGAGTAATTATAACGGGCTCCCCGTATCGCATTTAGTAGATATTCTGAGATTCCCATCTATGACGGCAGATTTTATAAGGTTCCCACCTATGATGGCAGATTTTATAAGGTTCCCACCTATGATGGCAACAAAAGGTTAACGTTCATATAAAGGTACCTATTCAATACAGACGGCGAGACATACTGATGTACTTAGTACAACAATACCGTAGCATAATAAATCCATATTAGCGTACGTTAAAGACTTGCACAAAGGCAAAACATATTTGAAGATCTGGCCAAGATTTTATACTTCAACAATTAAGGGACAAAAAAAAATTTCTGGCGTGCTGATGGAATGTGAATTTCATCTAAGCTTACCGCAAAAGAGATCCTTTGTGGCATAAACCCTTTTGGTTACGCACAGAGTATCGTATCGTGATGGTACAACTTTTGTTGTACTTACACGTACGATGGTAGCAACAATACAAGACATGCGCTTATCGTTGTTTGACAAGGAAAATTATTTACATTGGTCCGATTTGAGTGTTTAAGACCTTTTGGGTTTTACTTACTTAAACAGACTGCGATGAACACACTTTGGTGTTATGCACAGAGTATCGTATCGTGATGGTACAACTTTTAGTTGTACTTACACGTACGATGGTAGCAACAATACAAGACATGCGCTTATCGTTGTTTGACAAGGCAAATTATTTACAAAGGTCCGATTTGAGTGTTTAAGACCTTCTAGGTTTTACTTACTTAAACAGACTGCGATGGACACACCTTGGTGTTATGAAAATTATAATAATGGGATGGGTTGTTCACAGGGTGGTTCACTTGGAGACCTGGCTTCTTGTTGTGACCTCGTACTTTGCACGTGATAAGTCACAACAAGGCAACCCCAAAATTTCAGTTTGAACAGTTGAGACCCAGGGTGACTCAATGTTGCTGAAATGTTGTAAAAAAAAATTTATCGTTAATGAAGAGGCACGTTGAAAGTTGTCCCTTTTATAACGATACTTTCCAGACTCCACATTCAGTTCTGGGGAGAGCTAGAGCAATTAGGGTTATTTATTGAGCGCCATTCTATTTTCTTAAAAAACAGAAAAAAAACTTAGAACTGGTAGCAAACATCTGATACCGCCGTGGGTTTACACAGGTTTGCTTACCTAATTTAATTACATATGACATAAGGGTTAGATGCACTTTGGCGAGGACCCGATATTTAATGTACAAAAAGATTTTCTAATATTTAGAAAGGGGTGACGAGGTATGACATGATGATGTGAAAATATGATGCTGCCAGTTGTGACGATGCACAAAACCTTGGGCACGTAGTCTCTGACTACTTGCAGTAAGCCACAGGGAATTCCTTTCTCCGAAGTGATCAATTTCAGGTAGAGGTGTGCATGCTTAGAAAAAACGATGTTTCCAAGGTTTGACACCTGGGGCAGCAATTAGAGGCGAATGACTGATGATGACGAGATATTTATATAAACAAAAATAAAATAAAATGAAACGAAACCACAAGGGAGAATTATAATTCTTCCATGACTTTGGCTACAGTTGACAACACTGTGCCAGAGCTAGAAAGGGTTTCTAAAAACATTTCCTTTCGTTGTGCTCCGGTTTTATGCCGGACGAAAGGCTTGGGCGAAAGTTTTCTTTGGGGAATCTTTCGTTTTTACAAAACGGGGTGCCAATTTGGCAGAGAAGTACAGCGCACCTTGCGACAGAGTGTTGTTTCTTCTCTAGACGTTCTTCCTTGAACGTGACGTGCTTCCTGATGTACTTTTTGTTGTAGAAAGAAGCATATTGAATAAGGCATTTTTTGGATTTATTCCTGGGAGAAATCTTTCTACTTCTCAGGGCCTGTAGTAGTTCTTCCTTTTTTGACGTAGAAATGTGGGGGATTATACCCAGCGTGACTTGAGGGACTTCCATAGTGTATAGGGTCGTGTCAGGGTGACCTTACGTTGGGAGAAAAACGAGAACTCGCCTCTTTATCCGTAATTGGAAAGAAATTTTTGCCAGGGATTGACCACTGGGGACGTATATATATATTTTTTTTAAAATGCTTCTGCGAAAAAACGCGTATTTGTAAGTGTTTGGGTTATTTGAAAATTTGGGCAGAGGTTTGCCTCTGGCCGCGTGCTTTTTAGGAAAAATCCAGGCGTTTTGAAAAAAAAATTTTCGAAAATTTAAAAAAAAATCGAAAAAAGGAAAAATCGGAAAAATTTTCAGAGTCCGAAAACTGGAGAAAATTTGCGCAGCGATTTTCCTCTGGCAATGCGTTTTTAAGAAAAACTCCAAGCGTTTGGAAAAAAAAATATTTCGAAAATTAAAAAAATCGAAAAAAGGAAAAAATCGGAAAAATTTTCAGAGTCCGAAAACTGGAGAAAATTTGCGCAGCGATTTTCCTCTGGCAATGCGTTTTTAAGAAAAACTCCAAGCGTTTTTGGAAAAAAAATATTTCGAAAATTAAAAAAAATCGAAAAAAAGGAAAAAATCGGAAAAAATTTTCAGAGTCCGAAAACTGGAGAAAATTTGCGCAGCGATTTTCCTCTGGCAATGCGTTTTTAAGAAAAACTCCAAGCGTTTTTGGAAAAAAAATATTTCGAAAATTAAAAAAATCGAAAAAAAGGAAAAAATCGGAAAAATTTTCAGAGTCCGAAAACTGGAGAAAATTTGCGCAGCGATTTTCCTCTGGCAATGCGTTTTTAAGAAAAACTCCAAGCGTTTGGAAAAAAAAAAATATTTCGAAAATTAAAAAAATCGAAAAAAGGAAAAATCGGAAAAATTTTCAGAGTCCGAAAACTGGAGAAAATTTGCGCAGCGATTTTCCTCTGGCAATGCGTTTTTAAGAAAAACTCCAAGCGTTTTTGGAAAAAAAAAATATTTCGAAAATTTAAAAAAATCGAAAAAAAAAAAAATTTTCACAAGTTTTCGTGGAAGTAATTTGTTTGAGAATTCAACAATATCTTGGGGGCATGGTTTCATTACGCGGCTTCCTATAGCCTGGCTTTAAACAGCACCAATTTTTTGGTATTTACCCGCGAATTCCCTTCGTCTTTTCGACAAGATATTACCTTCATTGTCAATTGACAAGGTATTATAGTGTCAGATGTCAAGGAATCCACGTCAACGCGAATTTAGTATTTTTTGCAATATTCGAATGTGATTTTGGCATGGCATGGCATGATCCGGTTTCATCAGACGACAGAGTCAAAAATACTTAATTGTCAAATGACAGAAAGAATTTAAATCCACTTGTTCCCTAGGTGTCAGCAAGTGTCTCGTTTAAAGAAACGTACCAGCGAGCTGCAAACTATATATTATTAAAAATATTTAGCACTTTCGAGACCAAGCGGATGATTTGTTTATCATGTACATGATTTTAATTGTTGAATAAATTCTTCTTTAATTTGTGTTTATTTCCACTATTCACTTGTATTGAAAATAGCAATTTTAATCGGCCGACACTTTGTAATCACTGTATTATTCGCAGCGACAACTTCCTAGGTTGGGCACCTTGCGTTGGAATACCGGTAATATTTTGTCGAGTGACGAGTCACAAATGATAAAATCGCGTCCGTAATAATTTAAATTGTGATTCGAAATTATGTTCGCGCCGAGATTCCTGTTGGAAGTGCTAGACAATTGGGAATAAACAATACATCATAATAACATTTCAGAGTTTACAATTGTTGCTTGGGAACGAGGCCGTGGTAGAACAGAAAAAATTTAAATGGCCCCACGTTTAGCGCCAGTGTTGGCGTCCAGCGTGCGTGCTGATCCCAACGGCAGGGTTGGAGAAAGCTCTCACATATTTAATACAATTAGCTGCTGTATCTGCCCCAAATAATAACTAGCTCAAGATTTGGCACAAGCAGGATTTCCTCGTAACCTCAGGGCTAGTGCTTGTGGTTCGGAACTTCACGTTTCTCCATTGTCCCAGGGCCTCCCTCGTCAAGCAAAACACGGTAGGTTATCACATAAACAGTTTATTCAATTCTAGGAGACACAATAATACATAAGGAACGATCCTAGCTGAAAGTTTAGTTTGAATGTCCGTCTCTCTTCTCTATCACGCGTGGCTAGGGTTAATACATTTAATTGCACACAAGGGATAACATGGTAATTGACTCACGTTTGGTTTTGGGCCAACAGCGGCTTCACGCGCTTGATTCTATCAAGCTACGCAGCGTCCATCGGAGACCGGAAGCGCACACGGCGAAACTGAACTGGTGTCGCCCATGTTCGGGCGGTACGTGGGCCCGGTAAGCCGGCTTGCTGGAGACTGAGGAGCTTGCGGTCGGCGGCGCGTCTCGCGGCCGCCCCGTTTGTCGCTCGCGGGAGGGGATGGTGCGCGCGCATCTATATGGCGCCTTATTCTCCAGTCCGTGGAGAAGCCTAATTCTCGAATTTGTAACGTAACAGTATGTAAAAGCCCATAATGGCGTTAATGATTAATAAATTTAAAAAAATAAAAATGTATGCATATTGTCTGCTTATATATATATAAGTATATACTACAGTGATACTAATACAGGGGACAATAAAATCAACACTGTGAAACCTAAATACTGTTAACAAGTAAAAAAAAAAAAATTGTTCAGGACGAATTCTCGAAGTTTTTCCTGTTACCCACTTCAAGTTAAGGAAATGTAATCAACCCGCGTCCTATTACAAACGTTTTGATTTCCCTGCTTTTATATAGAAGGAAAGTAAAATATTTATGATGGATATGAAAACTAGACTCCGGCGGGCAAATGAAAAAGAGAGGAAGGAGTTGTAGGGAAGGTTCGATCGCTTCTTCATACGGAGAGTGTATTTTTATTGAAAGAAAGGCTGTTAAAGGCAAGTGTGGGTGACGTCACGGGATATCAACCAGCTTTGTCGGAATACGCGCTGTCAGAAATATTAACAATATTGTTGGACTGAAATGGAATGGGCTCACGAAATAAAGCATTCAATTTAGAATTCAGAAAATATTAGGCTTTCAAATTTTCTTTATTTAAAGCTTATAATATAACGGTTTAATAGATGCTATATTAGGCCCACGTCCATGTTGTGGCGGTCAGCTTTTTATATAGCGTATTAGAGCACGAAAATGAAGTATTGAAGGTATTTAAATAAGTAAAATATATTTTACATAAGTATTTACATAAGTAAAAATAAATAATAGTAAGTAAAATATAACAATATTGTTTGGTTTAATAATAATCATAGACGTGCTTGGTTGCTAGAAAACAAAGATTTGGTGAAAAATTAATGCAATACATTGGTGAGATCTGATATTTTATGTAAACTTTGACCTTCGTGGTTGAGGGTCAAAGCTCTTGACAAGTAATCTGGAGAACGCGGGTTCAAATCCCGGCGTGCGCAAATAAATTTTATTTGATTAGTTGGTGTTATTTCACAATTTTATTCATTTAAAATAATTGCGGTACCTACGTTCCATAGTGGTAAAAACTCTGATTATCGCCCTGGTGTAAGACCCATTCAGAATTGAAACGTTGCTTGAAATGGCTTAAGACGTGTTTGGTGACCAAATCAG
Organism: Glyphotaelius pellucidus; assembly: GCA_936435175.1. Classification (NCBI taxonomy): domain Eukaryota; kingdom Metazoa; phylum Arthropoda; class Insecta; order Trichoptera; family Limnephilidae; genus Glyphotaelius; species Glyphotaelius pellucidus. The sequence continues at coordinate 24,659,925 of OW386542.1, read as the reverse complement.
AATTGCTAGCTTTTTCCCTTTCTTCCTCTTCCCTATCTGCTTCAGCCTCACAACATACCCCAATTGGGGATGCATAGTATCACTGGCTACAAACGGCAGCATTTGGGACTCTTTTGAGGTATTTTCATAAAAAGAAATTTAAAAAATAATGACAAAGTTAATGTTAAGTGGATAATTTCAATAGATCAAACAAAGAAAATGAAAATTCAATGACGATAATTTATTTAGTTGAAGAAAAAACACAATAAGCATAGCTGTATCTATATATATAAAAATCAAAATACGCTTGCTTGGGTATGTATAAGTTATGAGTTGTCTATGCATTGCTGTATTAAGCACAGGAAATGTTTGTAACTTTCAAAATAACTTATTTCCATCATCGCAAAGGTTTTTGGATTATTACAACCACATGACATTACATATGAAAAGTTTTTTACAAAAAAGTCACAATTTTTTAAAGATATTTTGCAAACCATCGATTGTTTAATCAAAATTCAATTATCCAATAAACTCTTCAAATTAATGAATTTAGGTACTAAGTAAGAATTATAGGCATTTTAAATAGGTATCTGTGTTAGATACCAAATTTGATTGACTGTTCTTATAATATACAAAAATGAACAAAAATATGAATATTAAAAATAATAAAATAATTTGGATGATTTATATAGCGCCGTTTTTGTGAAAAATCACCTCAAGTAATATTTTAAAAAATAATAAGTGGCGCGAGCTGTATGAAAACTGAATGTACTGGGACTAAATATATGGAACGCGGGAAGGGGGTTGGCAGGACGGGGAAGCGGGAGAGAGTAGAGGGAATGCGGAGAAGTTGGAGGGGAAATGTTTATGGGAAGGGGACGTGGGAGAGGAAGGGACGGCGGAAGGGGAACAATTTATTTATTTAATGGCATTGCAATGCATGCCGGGAAATCGTTAGTATTTAATCATTAAATTATCGACATGTTTCAAAATTCAACATCAGAATAAAAACAAAATTAATGAAAATAAAATAAAAAAAGACGAATAAGATAAAAATAAGTTCCTTCAGAAAGCATTACAAATTGGGGTGATTATTTAGTAAAAGGAAACATAAAAAAGAATTATATGAAACTAGCTGACCCGGACACGCTTTGCTGTAGTTAACGAAACACAGCGCCATCTACTGGGTGGTTACCCAACCTAGATAACCAAGTGTTTTGTCGATAAATTAACTCACACCGCCATCTGTTAGAAACTTAAAGAACTTAAAAATAATTACACAGAATTGTCCTATAACAAGCTTTCAACGAACATTTAATTCGCAATAATTAAGATAATATGTAAAAATTATTTTAGAATATGTAATAATTACATTTAAATATTATTTTTTATAAATTAATACAAAATAATCAAGTTGTTTAAATAACAAAAATAAATATTAATATGGAAATAAATTTAAGAGATGGATATTTTTTTTAATATTTGGTTATTAATAATATTTAATTGGCTCGACTTTCTAAGTTATCAAAACTGTAAGCCCGTTGTGTTTGTGAATAAAAATTTTAACCCTATATTTAATTCATATTCCCATTAGCTCTGGGTAGTTCGGCGGTAATGAAACATAAACAGGAATTATAATTAAAAATAATAACATGTACAGCTATTTAAAACGAAAATAAAAACTACCCACTCTCTTCCCACATAAAACAAGTATTTAAAAGTAACCCTTTTTGTTTTATGGTCGATCAATTATGGTGGCCAACTGTATTCAGCCAACCCGGGGCAGAGGTCAGAAACATTATGCAACTCCTAGTTTTATATCACAGGCCGTTAAAGCTTATTTTAAGGCCATAGCCACAACGTAAATGTTATGTTTTATACCGCACACAATGCCACACACACATTCTGTCGAAAACAACTCTTACATATACCTTACACAGCAGCCATTTCCTAACTAAGTTATGGAACGGTCTGTTTTACAATATGTACATACGCGCGATACGGCACACATTTTATAGGCTGGAGTAGCATTTATTGTTATTTTCGTACGTTCTGTTCCGGTCCAAAACTGATTACAATTATAATTAACAAATAGCTTTCCATATCTGCTTTGTTTAAGTTAAATTGTTTTTAGTATATATGGCGACCATGCATTTCGCATCTTTAATCAGTTTGTAAAACCTGGAAAAAATGTAGATTGTCTGCATCATAGGGGTCGTTTATTAATCACGTGAGGTTCGAAAGGGAGGGGAGAGGTTCGGAAAAAAATCACGAAATATCACAAGGAGGGGGGGATATAACGAGATATCACGTGTATTTATTTTTCGTTGGATGCATGATTTCTAAACCAAACAGCGGCGCGTGTCCTTGACTCACCGTTGCCAGGCAACGATTCCCCGCGTATTGCGATAACCGCTCGGTTGCCATTGAGTCTGTGATTTTGACGCCGAATACATGCGAAAATCGTTGTCGCGTATGTTTTTCCTTAAAACAGTGGAACAATGTCTAAACTAGGAGATCTGTATAACCTTAATGTCTGTCTGGACATTTTTATCATGATGCTTAATTTTCCAAAATTTAATCAGATTATACCTGTATTTAAAGATCAAAATTTCTGATTTCTGTATCTAAAGATTCTGAAAATTTCAATATACTTTGTATTAAAAAAATACACGTGATTTTGGGTATGGGGGGGATAGTCTAAAACCTCACCACATGTATCCGCCGGGAGGAGGGGGTTAAGTTGCTAAAAAACATTACGGGATTAATGAACGACCCCAAAATCAAATAACCTTTTTTATGACGTGTGAATACCACACAATAGTCCTAACTTTTCCTAACAACCTGTAGCCAGTGAGACGAAGACGAAGGTAGGGGAAGGAAATGGGGAGGATAAGTTGTGAAAATACCTGACTGTTTCCGTTCACATCTACTCACCAAGCATTGCTAAAGACATTTCTGGAAACGTTTCAATTGAAATGAAGATCTTTCGCCAAGGCTTATTAAAAAATTAATTTCACCAAAAAACTTCAATTCATTTGACCGGTCAGTGTTTGAATTGGCATCGCATCTGGGTCTCACCTAGGCATTGCAAGTCAAATTCCTTGGCTGATTCCTCCTACATCCAAGAAGTCCTCCATTATGACGCAAGCAATATTTTCCGCTAACTGTGGTAATAGTACGAGATTTACCAAAAAAAAAAAACAGAGTGCAATTCACATAGTAGAAATTACACCTTCAGAAAACTAAAGTAGACGAGCACTTTTTTATCAATGTGAAGGATGATTATTTCCATATTTTTGTCGTCGTATTCCAGAACACCTGTTCCTGGTCAACTTATAAGTATTTGTGTTTTCTTCTTCGGAATTGCTAGATGTCGCATTCTTATACCTGTTCATTTTGAAATGGTTTGAAGATTGGATATTGATTTTACAAAAATAATTAAAACATATTAGATTTCGTAGTATACGATCCTTGGTCCTCTGAATGCCTGACAGCTGAGGTTTGTCAGGCACTTTATACCACTAGATCAAAAGAGACTTGCTACTTTGGTATATATTTCTAATATAATACGAATATACTATCTACAGATATATATGTTTGTCTCTTTTAATGTCGATCGTTTCCGTTTCATGAAGTTTCATATCACAGCAGTGCTAAAAAAGTTTTCACTTCAAAAAATTAAATGCTTTAGAAATATATGTATAAAAAAATAGCATTCTCAATGGTTCTATAGTTAAATCATCTATCTAATAAATTAAATTCATGGAAATTGTGTAAAGGTCCCTAAATATAAAGTATTGATTTCTGCATAGGCGTTATTTTCGCTAAGAGCGTGATGAATTCCCTTTCAGATATTTGACTTGCCACCAACTGGTGCCATGCGGCGCGGCGGGGTCTGGGCAGTACATCAAAAGAGACCACATTTCAAACCCGAGGAAATTTCACGTCGTCAACTCCAAGAGACTTCTATTGAGAAGGCTTTTATATCCCTAAGATACAAGCTTTTTAGTAGCAGAACTTCAAAGATGGACTAGCATCAAACACTAAAAGAGACTCGTAAAATACGTTCGAAATAGTCGGAGGCACTCAGCGTAATTAATATAAGACGCGTTTATATTTATTTTTGTTTACCCCCCTTGCAATACTGTTTTTAGAATTTAAAAAAAACATGTTTGCAGTTCAGACGCGGTAGTAGTGAATGAAACCTTCAGAAAATTAAACTTTGAGAGAATGAGAAAATAAAAAATAAAAAAACTGGATATATGACATCCTGGTAGGACCTAAGCACATTCTCATATCAAAACTAAACAGATCTTTTACCTTTATTTCGAACGTTCATGGCGGGTTGAATGAGTTCATTAATATATTTACTAATGCAACAGTAGGTGCTCGTTGGCACTATTTTCTTGGCACACGGTTTATAGCACCCTTTCATAAGCAACACAGCACTGAATATTAGAATAGAGAGACAAGGCCGTTGGCTTTACTTATGTACATCAACCATTACGGGCATTTCACACCGAGGGCCAGGCCCGAAGTGATGGGTCGTAAACCCCAGCCTTAGGGGGGGTAGGATGACGTCTCTGTTATCGAGCTATAAAGGTGAGCCTTAAAGAAAATCGTAAGGTGGAATGCCGCTTTTATGACCCCCAATGTCAATGTTTTCTTTTGTTTCTTTTGTCTTTCTCGAATACTCTCGTATTAAACGAGGAATTGAATTTTATTTTTATACCATTTAAAATTGGGTAATGGAATTCTATGTAGTTATATATAAAAATGAATATATTTCATGAAAAATAGCGTTTTTGCGTCTAATTTTATCAAAGTTACATCCTTATCACAATCGCATTAAAAAAAAAAAAAATTTCTTTTAAATATGATACCGTTTAGAGTTCCAACTTCTGAGAGTTGTGGAACTATGGCTTGGGTAAATAGAAAGGGAAGACAATTGCCAGAAAGTACCCTACAATTCAAAACTCTTCACTAACAAGTCTTCACTTTGACGGCCGGCCTAGTCCAGCGGTAAGGCTCTTGACTAGCCTTCCGAAGGTCGCGGGATCGAATCCCGGTGTGTCAAATAAATTTTAATTGATTAATTTTGTGTTATTTCAAAATTTATTCATTTAAAAGAATATATAGTATATTTGCGGTACGTTCCAGTGGAAGATACTCTCAGTATCGCCCTGGTGTAAGACCGCCATTCAGAATTGAAACGTTGCTTGAAATGGCTTTAGCCGTGTTTAGTGACCAGATCTGAATAGCCAGATACTTTCCACCTTCCTCTTCTCCATCTCCTTCCCCTCCTCACTACCTTCGGCTTCACAAAATACCCCAATTGGGGATGCCATAGTCTCACTGGCTCCAGACGGGAGCAGTTGGGACTCTTGTGCGGTATTCATATAATTTTTTTTTTAAAACACAGCTAAAGCCTTTTCAAGCAGTGCTGTGAATCAGAATGGTGATATTTTGAAACGTCATTGCTTCTTCTAACTTCATCTAATTCTTACATCTTGAAAAAAATACTTCAAACTAACCAAAGTCCTCACTGAAAAGGAAGCTTCGGAAAAAGAAATGGGAACTATGTGTGCTGTATCTACAAAGTATTTTCAACTGTCAACAAGTATTCAACTTTGTGATTTCGAATGGATCCGAATAATGGAATTTCAAATAAGATCCCATCCACCAAAGTTTGTTTGGCTTACCGGTTCAGAGTCCCGCTGGCAACTTGGTATTTGAGTGTAACAAAGAATATATGAATCGAAAGAGTTTTTTCTTTGAAATATTCACTGACGAAATATTTCAGACTCTTTACCTTTGAATCCCAATATTTCAGACATCAGAATTAAAAGGTGAACAGAGAACATAAAATATAATATTGTTGCAAACGAAGGATGTTCATTCATATTCAAAATATTGCGGGGCCCTGTGGGCGGCTTTTGCTTCGGCTTCGCCCAGTTAAAGTGTTAGTTAGTTGGTAACCATTTTATAAATCCGATTGCAACTGATTCTAAAAATAGCCCTTTCCTCGGATCCACTGTGATGCAGTGATAGTTAGTCACCGGGACAAAGAAATCGGGACAAGCAATGACGTCATATGTAATATATAGCCGTGTGATACAAATAAGTATTACCGTCAATCATTCCATACCGGGAGAGATACTCAAATTTACAAAATCGTGGTACTTATACCTAGGGCGGACACGTTCTCATGCGACCTCCTAGCGGAAGTGGCGCCATCCTTTGACGAATTTTTGAATTTGAAACTGAGTTACAACGGTAGCTTTGTTTGAAAATTCGCGTACAAAGATGTCTTTTAGACGCGGCGCGCACGGCGCGGCGTCAGATATGCACTCGAAGTCGGGTTCTTAAATTTCAACCACGCAGACGCACGGCTATTAATAGTTTTTGATGATTGGTTTTATTCGTGCATTAATAGCCAGTCATCGTTCAGACGTCATCATTAATAACATAAATTATAAATTCGTAATCTTAAGCATTCTATGTTTTTGATCTCGTCATGTATGACATTACGTACTGAGAAATAGAGAGGTAATCTTAGAAGTGTTGAATATATGACGTTGCCAATTCTATAAAGCTCTTCATCATTAATTAAACTCTTAAGAGGAAACCGGGCGGAGTTTTATCCATGCAAACGTTTATCCCAATTTCCTCTCTGGATTACGACACGTTTTTTTAATACAGTATGGATATTGACCACTAGAGTGTCAGTACGTTTGGTTTTTTAATAAGTTACTTTTTATTGGAGTTATGACCATCCAAAAATCGTTTAAATTGTCTGGCTTGAATGCCATCAATAGACGTTCAGTATACAAACTAGACAATGTTTTTTTAAAGCAAAACGTACAGATATAGAATATTTTCTTCAAATACAGTAGGTAATAGTAATTTTCAATTTGGGAGGCGAGTATAGGTACCGCTGTCCCGGAAACCTTTATTAGATAACTAACACCTCACTCCAAGTGTTCGCTACGTTTGGTGATTTAGCAGCCCGGGTTAATGGTTGAGGTTTGTCTAGGTCTTGGAGGCGGATGACCATGACACACTTCCTGCCCACCCTTTAAACTCTTTTCCTTTCCAGATTTCTCCTCTCCTTCCTTTCCTTAAAAAAAACTTCCACACAGCATCCCCAAAGATGAAATAGGCCCTGGGGGAAATTATTTTACTCAAGGCCTCATGGAGCTCATGTAAAAAATAAAATAAAAAGTTTAAAAAAACTTTAAAATCGGGAAGAAAAAAGAGGCATGCAAAACCTTGATTTGGTCCACTTTAGAGGTATTATCAGCCTGAGATGCAGTTGTCCCTTTAGCTCATTATTTGGGAAATAAAAGTGACAGTGACAACAACAGTTTGGTAAAACACCTATTGTTCAAATTTCTCGGTGACTGGGTATCCTCTTAAAAAAACTATTTATTATATTAATACAACGCTGATTTCAAAACGTACGTACAAACCTGCTTCAAACGCTATGTATTTCCATATATTTGAAGTAGCAAACAAAAACGGCTATTTATTTCCCTTTTTGCGACTGCGAAAGCGTTTAGAATTATTTCTTGACAAACTGAACAAGGTTTACGTTCGAACAGTATTAATGAATCAACAGATGGGTGATTCAGGCAGACCAATTATTGTTAGGGGGCTCTCGATAAACATTTAAAAATCGTATCGGATACTACTGGAGCATGACTACTGCACACGTTTAAGACAGTTCATGCCCAGTGCACACACTGGCCACACGGTAATACTGGCCACTGCCCTCCATGAATCATGTTTGCACGAGCGCTCTGTTCCCGGCGATCTTTCTCGGAAAACAAGGCGAAGAAAGGGCGAGCCTGTTTGCTGTTTGCTTCACCGCTCCGTTTTGCGGTCAAGCAGCAAAAACGTCCAAGTAAAAAAATCAGAGTGTGCAATTCACACGCGGTAGAAGTGAAACATTCAGAAAACTAAAATAAACAGCTAAGCACTTTTTTATCAACGTGAAGAATGATTTGTACATATTTTTGTCGTCAAATTCCAGTGCACCTTTTCTTGTATATTTGATCATCTTATTAGTATTTGTGTTCTCTTCTTCGGAGTCGCTTTAATCGTTTGAAGATTGGATATTGATTTTACAAAAATATATTTTTTGTCGTGATAACGTCTTATAAATCGATGAACGCCGGCTGCACTCACGAAAAAGCATTACTCATTTTCACGTTCCGCCTAAGCCGAGCGTGCATGCGAGAGCGCGGAACAAGCGTTCTGCCTAAGCGTTCGGCTTATGACGCATCTATCTCTCTTCCAGGCGGCGGAGTGGGAACGCGAGAGGGGAAGGGGACGCGGGAGAGGAAGGGGAGGTAGGGGAACGGGACGAATGGGAAAGAACACGCAGGGAGAAACAATTTCTTTGTTGGCACAGCAACGCATGCCGGGTACCAGCTAGTAATATTATAAATGTGATGCGTGTGTTTGTTTGTTACGCTTTCACGCATAAAACAATAAACCAATTTTTTTTCACGAATAGAAAGCTACATTATATGCGAGTAATATACGCTGTATATAATAGAAAGTTCTGGGATTGTGAAATTTGATTCTTCGTCCGTTGAATGTCTGGCCGCTATGGTTCGTTAGGCGCTTTATGTGAGCCCGAGTTCTCGTGAAATAAATAAATATGTTATTCCCTCGCAAGCTAAATCCTACAGATGTATGTGTTTGTCTCTTTTTAGTGAGGCTTGTTGAAAATATCAATCAGAGATTTCATCATTTTTGCTAGAGGGATTCGCTCTATATTTCTATCACATGGCAGATGTGTGATATTTACAAAGGGAAAATGCAATTTCAATGGTGCACCTGAACAGATGTTTGACCTTTATAATACTTTGTTTCCGTCTCTATCCCGTATTTATTTTTAGACCCCTTTGAACGACGCGATCGGTGCAGAGTTTTACCTAATGCGAATGGAAAGTGCATTTTTAATTAACATCACTCAGCTCGATTAGATCGATAATGTACTCGTATGTATATCCTTTCGACTTGAGAGATTGATGCTGGGTGTGTTTGTAATGGCACGGCGTTTAGCGCTGCTCGCGCCGGGAGAGTGACTTAACGACCAATGAGAGAGTGAGAGGCACTAGGAGACGCGAAGGCGGAAGGAGCTGGCGAGGCTGTGCGTACAGAGGAGTTTAACCTCCGGACATTTCTTAGAAATGAGAACAATAATGTAAGTACCAGTTCTTTTTCTAAAATCTTCTGTACACATTGAAAGCGGGCTGTGCTGAGTTCTGCAGTTGAACTGAATAAATTTCTCCCTTAAATTAGGAATGCGATATAAGTAGATACCGTATTCAACAAGATTTTTAATGAATAAGGACGGGTTGTTTCAAAAAATTTGATGAGTTCATCAAATATTTGAAGTTAATTTTCACGTTCTGTGGAGGTTCTGTTCAAGTTCTATTATTATATCATTATAGGCTAGTTGCTGCATGAAACTGAAATAGTCACAGAACTTGAATAGAACTTACACAGACCGTTAAAATTAACAACAAATATTTGATGAATTCATCAAATATTTAAAGTTAATTTTCACGTTCTGCGTAAGTTCTATTCAAGTTCTAATATTACATAATTATAGACCAGTTGATTCACAAAACTGAAATCATCACAGAACTTGAATAGAACTTACGCAGAACGTGAAAATTAATTTCAAATATTTGATGAATCCATCAAATTTTTTGAAACAACCCGTCCTTAGTATGTTTGATATACATATCAAAACATTACGTTTACTTTTCCCACTAACCATTCGAGCAATTTTTGGCATTTTATGGCACTTTTGCAAAATATCTAGAGCGATTATTTGCCATAATATGCCAAAATTACCTACATTTTTTTTCCAAATTTTCCCGCGTTTTGCTGTCTGAGGTTAAATAATAATACTTTCATTTTCTTTTTTTTTAATTGTTACAAAAAAATATGACTTTTTAAATTATAATAACATGCAAAATTAAACAACACGGGCTACTAGAGCACAACACTACTCCGTGTGTAGTGCTCTAGTAGCCCGTGAATATTGATTGAGAATTTATACACATAAAGAAAATAAGGCGATATGTAAAAAATAATCAAACACTTACAAATTAACTAAAAACGTAATTCAATTAAAAAAATTACGTAATTCAACATACACACTTTTAGAAAAGTAATAACAATAAACCAATGTTTTTTAAATCTAGAGATTTTAGATTAAGTAGACGTACATTCAATTATTAATGATCAAAAGATACATTAATTAATTAATGATCAAAAGGTGTCTCATACCAACTTAAGAAAGGCAGTTCTGAAAACGTCTAAAATTTGTATGGTATATTTTCGGGTTAAGAAATGTTTGTTTAAAAGACAAAATTGTTTGCTTTATTCGATTTTTATTACATATTTTCGTGTCAGTGTATTGGTAACCGCATTCTATCTATTGCACGTATTTTAAACTATTGTATTTTAATGATGGTACACATTACGTAATATATTTTACATCTAGGCGTAATGCGTTTTACATTGTGACATTTCAGCATAATGACTGTCTGTGTGAAACGATAATTTGAACTAAATAAAGCAATAATCGATATTATTCTTATTGATAATTGTAGATAGTAAATGTATACGTCTAAAGATTTGATAGTTATTTGTGGTAAATGTATTGAATGGCTCAATATAGTTCATTCAATTTTGACATTTCGTGAAACCAAATCCATAAAATATTTTTTCACACAAAACTTTCGAACAGCTTAACGATTAAAAATTGAATTTTCTATTATATATTTGTCTCAATAGGCCAAACAAAACATTCAGAAATAGAATATTTTCCTATCATCGGTAAGCCTACAAATATTAGTAATGATGAATAAAACGTGTTCCGCAATGTTTTCCCACGCAATTAAACAACATTCTTTTGGCAACACTAGCTATTTAATCAAGGGCTGTCGGACGGCAGAAAACACATTTACATAAATTCATTTCGCTGAATACGTGTAGGGTAAGCTCGCTTTTTTAAACAGCCAATTCAATATTATTAACAACCATCCTGCGAGCAGTCAAACAATGTCTGACGTTCTGCCAACGATGGCGTTTCAATAATATTAAAGGTCAATTTTTCGCTTAATTATGGTAGGAGGTGGTAGAGCTTCTGATGCGAGAAAGACACAAAGTTATATGACCGCTTTGAGCTAAAATAAGCTAAAATAATGCAAGTATTTATATCTAAATAATATTTAAATGACTTAGTAATGCTTAAACACAGTATTTATATCTAAATAATATTTAAATGACTTAGTAATGCTTAAACACAGTTGTTTTCTGTCATGTTTTAATATTTGATGTATATTTGTTTGCATTTTTTTTTAATTAACGATTGTTATGAACAGTACCACAACAAAAATTTTTGACCAATATTTTCGTACTTTATAATAATATAATAAGTAGTAGGTACCTAGTTAGTGATAAAATCGGTTTCATAACATAAACATAAATCGATAAACGCGACTTATAGTTGCATTTCTTGTACGAAATAGATTGTTTTAGTAAACAAATGTCGTGTTTTAAACTTACCTTGCAGAATAACGGTAGTTTCTACTCAATTTTGTAGAAATCTCACAAAATGCGCGCTACATCACTTATTGAAGTGATTTTTCCTTAGCACCGTTGTGATTTGAAACTCGGAAATAACGCATTACAGTACCTACGATACGTGAAACTGCACTCTATGATTATGAAATCACTTTTAAAGGCTCCTATTGGTTGAGATATGAAACGGAAATTATGCGTTACAGCGTCAAACTGCGTTTATCGGCCGCTTTGATAACAGTCTCACTTTTCAAGGCTCCTATTGGTTGAGATTGTTTTAATGAAGTTTCGCTTCCATCGCGTGTGAACTGCACTCATTTTTTTTTATTATATCACTACTCTTGCTGGAAAGAAATTTCATTGGTCTACGAATTCCTAGAAAAAACTCTTACAAAATTTTTATAACACACAAAAAGTTTTTGCAGTATAAAAATACGATTATTATAAAAACGATTGGCATTATGTTTATAATGTTAGACATATTTTGTGATTCATGTGTGAAATACAATAATGGTAATTAAAAAAAACATTCGCGAATATTTGCGTTTCACCATTATGTACATAAATTATTATTTGTGAAAAGTCATACTGATGTCTTGTTGGCAGGACGTTAGGCGTTAAACTAATATTGGGGCAATATACCATTCGAGTGTGACGTCACAACAATAAAACCGAATGATCAACCGATTGAACTTTGTTTGATCATTGCCATAATAATGGAAGCTTTCGGCTCGTTTATATGCTAGAAGGGTTTTAATTCCGAGTATTTGGATTTCTATTATTGTTATTGACTGTGAAGTGACGTTCTGTTTTAACTCGACCGTTTTGCGCTTCGTGAGTCTGTAAATTTGATTTTACGTTCCCGGTTCAAAATGTTGGCGGTTTTAATGGTTTAGTAAAGGACTATCTTATTCGCATTTTTGAAGTGAAATTCTTTAGCACCGTTGTGATTTGAAACACTATGAAATGGAAACGACACTAAAAAACACAAACTCGCAGGCTAAATTCTGTAAATCTACAGTATTAAGCCTGCGAGAGAATGAGAATGAAAACCTTACCGCGTTGGCCGCTTTGATTGTGAGCTCAGTTTCAAGGCTCCTATTGGTTGATATTTTGTTTATCATTATCCACCACTTGTGCCAAAACAGCACTGTTCTCTTGGCATTGCTTTGTTTATACTGTATATTCTTTGATGCATATTATTTGATCAATATTTTGTAAGGACTCTTAAGGAACACTGTAGGATTGCTTTTAAGGATATTATAGTTAAGCACACTTGAAGTGAGGTAACACAAAACTGAACTTTAAAAATATTACGTTATGATTACATTATAACTCTTGTCTACTTTAGTTTTTTGAAGATTTCACTTCTATCGCGTGCGAATTTTTTTCACAGAAATTTTTTTGTAAAAATTTTTTTTTTCTTCCTTCTTCTTCCTTTATATTAAAAAAGTCAAAAAGATTAAAAATATCCTCTATTCGGCAGTGGTTGCCTAATTATTCAAAATTTGAATTTTTTTTTTTTTAATTTTCAAATTGTTAAATTAAATTACTGAAAGTAGTTAACTGAAATTGTTACAGAAGGCTCCACAATGTCACCTTAGGGAAGACTGTGTGGACGGTTTTTTTATGGAAAGAAAATTTCGGGGAAGGAAAAAGATGTGAGAGGTGGGTAGGAATCTTTGGATATTGAACACATGCTCAAAATCCGTTTTAATTTACCCTTTACCCCTGATAAAAGACTATAATTTATCTATCTTACTCAATTTTCAGTCAAATACATTATGCAAATTATTATTGTAATGAATTTTCGAAGTATAACTTCTTGACGCACGCTTGACTCTGGGAGTAAGCTAATGAATGCGTGACGAGAGCGTTACGAAAAGTGTTGGCTAAGCCGAACGGAAGTTGAGAGGGAGATATGTTAGTGAAGATAAAAAGAGAGAGAGTGACGTTTCGTATATCTAAGACACAGTGCAGGCCTATTGTCTGTAGCACACTGTAGGAGCAAGAGAGAGTGGTGAAGTTTTACTTCAGTCGTGTGGTCTAAACCACACTCGTATTTTTTAACCAACTTAGTGTTATTTCAATAAATATAATATTTATTTCAAGTTAATGTTTATTTCAATCAATTTAATGGTTATTTTTCCATCTTCATGATTTAGAATTAGTAAATTCCTTTGGCAATGCAGCTCAATGTAGCTCTCAACAATACAAATCCAAGACCAAGTTAGATGCAATAATGACGCAAGGTGGTGGCTTCGCCGCTTCTCACCTGCTCTCAGTCTCATCCTGAAAAATCCATCTGCATTCAATGTCCTCAGACACGGAGCGAAAAGGAACAATTCATTAAGCTAAATTTAACAATCGGCGTACCGAATAGTCGGTTGCTTTCACTATGGGCCTGGACACTGTGATGAATTGAGATGGACTCGCAAAACCGGTTGCGTGCAGAAGTACTGAAGTTCAGCGGCTTTGGAAGCCATGGCCAAATGTTTTTGACTCGCTTTAATATTCTGCATCTGCTATATCAAGTTGTGTTTTATCATCATCGTTTATGTAGACAGCCTACATATTAAATGCTTGTCAATTCTTACTATCTAATAGCTTTTCAAAAGATGTAAGGTGATGGTATTGAATCATTGTATGAACTTGTAGGTCCAGTTGTTATGTGGTGACTACTTGTTTGGTTTGATGAATCTCACAAAAATCGCGCTATATCACATTGAAATTAAATTTCTTTAGTCCTGTTGTGATTTGAAATTCGGGTGAAACGGAAATGACGCATTACAGTACCTACAAAGCGTCAAACTGCGCTCATTGGCGCTTTGATTATGATATCACTTTTCAGGACTCCTATTGGTTGAGTTATGAAACGGAAATGACGCATTACAGTACCTGCGAAGCGTCAAATTGCGCTCATTGGCCGTTTTGATTTTGACTTCACTTTTTAAGGCTCCTATTGGTTGAGATTGTTTTGTTGATTTTTTTATACTGGGTCTATCAAAATGCTGAGAGCCTGTCTATTGCAGTAAATACTCAAACGTGAGCACTTACAGTTTCATAGTTTTTTTACAATCTAAAATTTTGTCCCACTTATTAATTTGTCACAAAACTATTTTTACAGGCATTTTATCTTAATCTTAATGGCTTCTTTATTTTGTTAAATTCGGTACATTATTAGTTTGAAGAACGTTAATTACCGTTTTTTAAACTTTAAACGCATGGTTGGGCGCCAATGAGGTAATAAGCCATTATGCACTCATCGACAGACACGTCCCAGCCACTAACGACGAAGGTACAACACAACACAATACAGCTAAACCGCCAGCTGAGCATAGGCTGCCTACACCCACAGCATATTTATTTACATATGTATATACACACATAAAGCACGTATTCATAAGAAACCTGTATGAATTTATTATTTAAAATGTAACATTACTTCTCATATTAGTATACAACGGGCAGTTAAAAACCGGCTCCGCGGGGCTTTTTGATTTTTTGAGGCGCTTTTGATTCCTCTGCTGGCTAAGTCCTCCATCACGACACAAGCAACATTTCCGCTCACTGTGGTGGTAGTAGGAGATTTTCAAACATTATTGGGTTTTTCGTAACCCAGGAATGTTTTTTTCCCTTTTATATTAAAAAAAAATTACATTTTTATAATAAATCAACACGAGGATAAATTAATATCAAGGAAATCAGACTAGCAAAAAATATTTGTGTGCAGTTCACACGCGGTAGAATTGCAACCTTAGAGTACAGAGAGTAGAAACCTTAAATTAGACAAGAGTAGAGAGGCTTCGAAGGACCGCACAAAGAGGAGACCGATAGGCTAAGAAGCACCGCACAAAGAGAACACCGATTCGAAGTCGCTTTTTCGTTTTATAGAGCTTCAAATCACAACGGTGCTTAAGAAGTTTTCACTTCAAAAAAGACAAAACGAATATGCAAAACAGTTTATTCTGCAAATGGACAAAATGTTATAATGCGCTGCCGGAAACCATAAAAACCGCACTAAACAATAAATTCGAAATAGATTATTTAAACCACATTTATTAATATATTATAGTATAGGTATAAGTTATAATTAGAAGATGATAAACAAACAATTTAAATAAATTAAAATATATGTTTTAAGTAAACAAAAAAATTGGTTGTCTGTAAAGTCGGTTTACGGACTATAATTTTACGTGATATAATAAAGATGGAGTGAAAGAGAGATAGATGCGTCACAAGCCGAACGCTTAGGCCGAACGCTTGTTCCACGCTCTCGCTTGCACGCTCGGCTCAGACGGAACGTGACAATGATTCATGCTCGTTCGTGAGTGCAGCCGGCGTTCATCGATTTATAAGACGTTATAATGTCAAAAAATGTTTTATTTTCATCGCGGTTTCAAGAGAACTCTTCAAAATAATTAACGGATTTCGGTAAATTTTGCTGGCTTGCAAAAGCAGGAAATTAATTTTTTTCACATTGGATAAATTTAATTAACAACGCTATAAGTGGACAATAAAAAAAAACATAAATTCCGCAAATTCATAACCATATTTTGAAAAATTAAATTATATTTTTCAGGCGGGTAGTAGACCGGAAAAGCATTTTGTCCTTCGGCAAACAATACATCGTTCGTGAAATTTTAATTTGTTTGGTTCAGTGAAACCGCAAGGGTTATATTTAAATTTGATTATTTTGATCTACCCAAAAAAACGTAGCCCTTCTGGCTATTTACTTGCTTTACTATACGAAATACAATAATACCCATATTATTTTTACAAACTGCTACTTCATGAGCATCGTTCAGACACTCCACACAACGCACGTGAGCCATTCTAAACCAGCAAATGCATAATTAAATAGACGGAAGCGAAGTGTATGAAATCAATGGCAGGTAATCTGGAAAACTCAAATCAAATGACGCTGGTGTGGTGTGGATAATATTTGCTTGATATGACAGCTATTAATTCGGTTTAAAAAATATTGTTTTATGGATTTAAAGACATTAAAAAAACGGTTGAAAAACATGTGGTTTTACAACGGTTTTTGTGAAAAGTGTGATGAAAAAACTGTAATAATATGAAAAGCTTTGTTAGGTTACTGTTTTTCACATTGTTTTTTGAGATATAGAAGAAATTCATTTGCATGATTTGATTTTCATTTGCATAATGATGTATAAATCTTTGAAGTAGGTATTAATTTAACTGTTAAGAGGGAATAAACAGACAAAACTGGAAATACGTCATTTTTAAATCAACTTTTAGACGTATTGCCTCTTTTCCACAAAAAAATTAAAATTAATTTCGAAAGACTGTTCTTTTATCTAGTGAACCTTTTTTTTAAATTTTTCAAAAAATGGTTATAATTTTAGTACAATACGGTTTTACCATGTGTCGTTGGCAGATTTGTTAAATTTTCAAACAAAATTTTGTATTGTACAACATATATTTCAATCATATAATCCACGCAATAAAATAAATTAATTAATTATTTGGGAAAGCTACTTTTTAGAATTTTAATTTTAGTTCAAATAAAGTCATAAAAAAAGATCCGCGTCCTTGTTTTGTGACGAAAATACTTCAGTTTGTCTATTTATAAAACTTTACATTCTTATTTTGCCTAGACATTACGGAAACATTATAAATACTTATAATCAAACAATAATTACATAAAGTACATAGTTTTAATTGTTTTATCATCACGATTTTGAGCATTTTTGAATGTGGGTATTTATCAAAGCAAATTTGTCATTATGTTAAAATGCTGGTTTGGAGAATAATTAATCTTTCTCATCGGAACCGCCCTGTACCCTGTAATTGCAAGATCATCGTTCGACGAAATTTAAATTCTCGGCCGCTGGTTAATGGCTCTTAAAAAACATTTAGCGGAAAAAATATCACGGAAAAGATTGAAACTTTCCTAAGAGGTTGTTAAACCAGTGAACTATATAAAAATAACTTCGGATATCATTTCTGGTAAGTCTTTAAATCTGAAATACTTTTTGAACCTTCGGAATAGAATTTCGGAAAGTAATCGTCACCATTAAACTGATTTATTATTATGTTGTGTATCCGTGTTGAAAAGTTCTGACAGCATTTAGGAGATAGCTTGATTTGTCGCGCTCTGTCGAAAAAAATATGATAAAGTTTCCAAGCCGGGATAAAAATGCGACCGTTTTATCAAAACACAGCCTCACAAAATATTATTACGCGGAAGATCGAAGCAGAATTTCATGGGTAGCCCAAGGCCGGACCGGGGACGGGGCGAACTCTGGACCGTCAGGGCCCACATTAAGACTGAAAAATTATGTATGACACGCTTAAATGTGTCATTCTAAACTCTTGATATATTTGATGTAGCCGCAAAATCATCAATCAAACTATTTTGATTTTCTTGACATTATTTGATTCTTAATTGCTTCCGTTAGCCGCCGATATTCTGCCCATTTGTGAAAAAAATCGGAAGGCATGGTGATGATTTTTATAATCATAGCCTGCCGTAGGTCACCCCAAGTGGTTCGCTACGTTTGGTGACTTGGGTGCCCGGGTTCAAGGGTGAGGTTTGGCCGGGCATTGGCGGCGGATGCGTCTGCCCACCAGCTGCATGGAAGACCGAACCGAGAGAGATTGGTTGAGGGAGTCCCTTTGACTTCTCCAGCCCGTACTCTCTCAGAATATCGCCATGCACCACAGTTGGAGGGATGAATTCATACGTACGTCACTCATGGACACACTGGCCTCCAGATTCCTACCCACCCCTCATACCCTTTTCTTTTCCAGAACATTCTCTTCTTCCTTGAGGATGAAGTGATGACGTAGGCCCTGAAGGAAATTATTTTCCTCAGGGCCTCCTAAGTGGAGCTAATGTAAAAAAAAAAAAAAAGTAGTTTTATGAAATTATTAATTTAAATTAAGAAAGTGTTCTGTAGCCAAAATGAGAAGTCTAATTAAAAAAATGTTAAGCGCTTTTAAATCTGAAGTTTGGAAGAGATAACCAAAGGCAAAATCCTAAAATATTACAGTGATGCACAGACCAAAGATTTTTTTTACAGCTCCACACAAGAAGCCCTCAGGAAAATAATCTCCCTCAGGGCCTACGTCATCTTAGGGGATGCTGTGTGGAGGAAAAGAAGGAGAAGAAGATCTGGGAAGAAATAGGACTTGTGAGGTGAGCAGGAATCTCGGGGTCAGTATGCCCAGGTGCAATCTGATAAGTCCAGAGAGTCCGGCTGGAGAGGTCAAAAGGCCTCCCTTAACCAGCCTCACTCGATCCGGCCCACCACGCGGTAGGTGGGCAGATTCATCCGCCACCAAGACTTGGATAAATCTCACCTTATGAACCAGGGCACCCCTGGTAAGTCACCAAACGTAGCGAACCACTAGGGGTGACCGATGGCAGCGGTGCCCCTACCTAACTCCCAAATTGAATTGTTTTAAATAAATCTTTCTGTAGAGAGCCTAAAATCATTTTATTTCTCATTCGAACGCTTAAAAAATTGGTAATACGGCCTCCATGGAGTCTAAAGACGACCCTGGCTAAGTATTATTCAAAATCAGAAAAGCTGAAAAATTCACGGCTCGTGAAATATAGCCCGACCCTTCTAACCGGATAATATTGTACATTGTACGCCCAACTCCTCTAAGATAGCAATTCATAAACATCGTCAAATCGAGGCGAAATTGCGTCATTAATATCAAAAACTGCATGAAATCATAGTAGCTGAAAAATAAAACCGCGTAAGTACCCGCCACGGCGAGTCGACTCCCAAATGAGCAAATTAAATTAATATTCAAGAACTTTGAAATAAATTTATGAATTTGAATGTGAAAACATTCTTCGCATTCCGTGACGGCTTCCACATTATATGAATAAAGCAAATTAGTGTGAAATTTTATATTAGATTCCTTTTTTACTTCGCGAAAAACTCCACCTAATTTTCAGAGCTTAATTTAATATTTTTAAATTTCAATATTATTTATGAAGCCTTTGAAACAAAAGTTTTATTTTCATTTCCCATCTGCGCGTGGAAAGGGTATCTCGTTCGGGGGATAAATGAATGCCTAAAATATTGTTATCATTTTTTCCGCTTTCGCAAGTGTGCGAACATGTTCGGGGAAGATGGAAAATTCCGGTATTATGCGCATCGAAAGTTGCTGGCGCCGCGCCGGAATCTTACTTTTCATTAGGGAAGTAATTTGTATTGAAAAGTACCCGTTATACTCGCTGGCAGGTGGTCCCCGCTAATGTATTGTAATGAGCCGAGACAAAATGAAACACAATACAGGCCTATTTTTTTTAAAGTTTCTTTCTTCTTTGAATTGTTTGTTACATGAATTGGGGATTTTTCGACCACCATACTAGGCACATGCCTGTGTTGTGGTAGTCGATTTTCGTATACAGTACATTAACAGACGCAATATAAAGAACTGTGCGAGAATATAAAAAAAATAAAATAAAAATATATAAATATACATATTATATAAAATAATATTAAAGAAATTTAAAGAATACAAATGAAAATGAAAGCATGTTAATGACTAAAGAGTATGGAAACAATAAATGACTATAGAGTATAAAAGAGCATGGAAGAATATAGTAGAATATAAAAATAATATGAAAAGTATTGAATATAGAAAGCAATACATGAAAGAATATGAAAATGATATAATTATAAAATATATTAAGTCGAAGTACTTTATAGAGTATGCAAATAAGAAAGGATAACGATTACAATGAAAATCTGTGTATACGTGGTTATATTGGTAGGTACATTATTTCAAACCAATTTTTGTAGAAATAAATTTTGGAATAAATTTATGTTTCGAGTCCGGCGAAATTACACTGGACACTAGACTAAATTATTATTGTTACAGTGGTTTTCTGGTTGCACTGGGCTCTGAGTACATAAACATGTAGATGTAAGTACTAGTACACAGTGGTGCCAAACAGTTTTAAAGAAATAGTTTTTAAAAGTATTCAAACTTTTGGCTATGTATATTATAGTCATTACAACCAAAAAAAAAATTTGCGGTAAATAAATCGATATCAATTTTATTTACAAAAAATAACTAAGAACTTTAAAAAAAACGCAATTTCGCTTTACTAAAAAGCTGGTGTAATAAAAAAAAAAGAATACTTAGAGTGGAAAGGGTTAAACAATGATTTTCTTGTCCCACATTTTATAAAAAAAGTTGAGAGGTTTATTATATTTTCACAATGAAAATAAAATAAAATGATGCTATCCTCCAGTTAAATGAAGTAATAATGACATATTATATTTTACAAATATCAATAATTTGCAGATGATGTTTCCACAATGGTAAATTATATAAAAATTCTTTTCATGGGGTGCTCCAAGAGTACGCGGTTTATGAGTACGCAGCGGTCATATTGTTAGCGACTCGCGTGATGTTAGCTGAAAAGTTTTATTGCCATAATAAAAGATATGAAGACAGCACGTGTTGCAGTAGGAAAGTTTTGGAAAAATTACATTATTCTAATTTTTAGACAACATTTTCATATTAGCATTATTTTTTAAAATTTATTCATTTTCTAAATGTAGTGTAACGATTAAGTACTACATTCATTTTTAATAACATTTTTGGTAATTATATAGCTTATATTCTAAAAAGAAGTTGTCCCTAACCTTTTTATCGCCGCGGACCGGTAATTTTTGATAATTTTGATTGTTTATATTTTGTGTAATTAAAATAATTATAAACATAATAATAAGCTCTCGTGTTAAGTATGTTGTTGAAAACGGGAATAAATTCACCAATACAATCAAACGCTTGTATCTATGTCGCGCATTCTCAATAAAACGATTCCACTTGCATTGGGCAAGCAGAATAGAAGAGCTGTGACTCAAGTCGTTGCGTCTCACTCGAACTCTTTACGTTATAATATACGCTAGTGCGCTGAGTCGTGTTTTTTTACTTCGAAGGTATTGTGTCATCGGTAACTTGGCGTGAAGGGGTTCTCAACTGAATAATTCTTTTTGGTTGATAATTTTTAAATTTTTATTGTGTATATTCGATTTTAAATCATTTAGATTTTTAAGTGGGACCTTGGGTGGCACGGTACCATTCGATCCGCGGACCGGTGCCGGGGGTTGAAGACCTCTACTATAAACGATACTTTAGGAGGAGTAAGCGCGATGTGAATTTGTAGAATTGCGCACGTGGTCATCTTAAGATTTTTCGTCTATTGTGTTTATTGATCTCTTATTCAGAAAAATTATTTTAAATATGTTTATAAGCAAAAAGCCGTTTATATCGGAGTGGATTGGAAGTTTGATGATTAATGGTTTTAACTATGTTCATTTTTAACGATTCGTTTGAGGGAATTTCAATTTTGTGGTTTCAATTTCGTAGGAATGATTGATAAGCTTTTTTATATGTAGATACGTTGTCGACGCAATCTTTTGTCGCAAAATTTTTACGTTTTTCATTTATTACAATTTTTTGAAGTAAAAACTTCTTTACGCACGCTTGACTTGGGGAGTAGCCAGTTGCGTTTCGTATATACAAAACACGGTGCAGGCCTATTGTCTGTATCACACTGTAGAAACAAGAGAGAGCAGTGAAGTTTTACTTCAGTCGTGTGGTCTAAAGCACACTCACATATTTTTTAAAATTATTCTTTAACATTTATGTACAAAAAAGGTCAAGAATCCTAGGAACCGTTGTTTCAGTTGTAACAATTGATGAACTGTTCACATTCTGTGAAACAACTGGCTTAATCTAATAACTGAATTTGAAGTTTAATAATATGACCTTTTCAATTAATAATATTTCGTCAAGAACTTTTAACGGTTTTCGTTGTATTTATGAATATTTAACTTTACTGTTAAGCATAAAACAGTTTATTTTACGCAGGTATGAAATATCATAACGCGCTGTCGGAAATAAAAGAAATACAAAAATATTATTATATTCATAATGGATTGTAAGAATTACATTAAGACACACGAAATTTAGTATTTTGTATGCACTTACTTACCTTATTAAAATTTAATTATTTGTTTACTTAAATATACAAATAACTCAAATAATATAAATAAATAAAAATTGTAGAAGGAACATTATTATTCCGTCGAAGTTTTTGGATATTTTTATGACTAAAAATGTTCCAGTTTTAAAATTATTCTTTATCGATACATTCATCAAGTATTTTATTCGGGATAATTGGGAATATTAAATATAATCACCCCTGCTGGCAGAAGCCAAAATTAGCAGTCAGTACTTAGATAATATAATATTCTCAAATAATTCACGGATTACAATTAATATGATTATGGGATCATTGACTAATATCATAGAGAAACCAAAAACAACCAAAATTCACATTCGGCTTTTCTCGTCAGATTTTCTGATTTAATGCAGATTTCTTTCCATTGTAATTTGTTTTTGATCGCCTACTAAAATTGAAACCACCCGATCTCTTCTCTCATCTCTTGAGTTTCGTCACTGTATTGTTTACGATATTACTTTCTTTTGAAATTTTAATACGAAAAAAAATTGAGTGTAGAAGTGGAACCTTCAGAAAACTAATGTAGACAAGAGAAAAAGGCTAAGAAGCACCGCACAAAGAGGAGACCGATTATTCTACCTCATTCTCTCGCACGCTAAATCCTATATGTATTTGTCTCTTTTTGTTCATCTGTTGTATAGTTGTTATTGAAAATATTTTTTCTAATCCAAACCCAAAACGATTTTGGAATTTTTCAAAGATATTTTAAATGAACTATATTTTTATGAAGATGTAGTAAAAATTTGATTTTTGTATTTGAAATATGCTTAAAAAATTAAAAATTCGATTTTTTTAGATTCCAACAAAAAAAATGGAAATAAACTTACCTCAAACATTCTACCAAATTTCAAAATAATTTAATTAAATTAATGATTCGTTCAGCGGGGAAATAAAACTTTTCAGAGCATTGATAAATGTTTTAATACAGTGAAACTACTTTCATCACAATCAAATCTAACAATTTCATCTGAGCACAATCGTACCACATGTTCCCCAGCGCAATAAGCATACGCGGACAGACTAATTTTACAACCTGCGCTTCACATAATCATCCGTAGAGCTTCACTCGCTAAGGTAAAGCCGAGATGCGATTATTACCACCAGAGTATATAGTATGAGTAGATACGCTGTTTAAAACTTTCATTGGGATTTCTACCGTTTCCTTTGGTAATAACTACGTCAGGATTCTCAATTTTAACGTTTTCAGATACTGTCAAACGTGGACATTATGGTCCACGTTAAATCCAAAAGGCAGAATTCAAAATGTTCACATGCTTTTAATTTTAATTTAACATTGTAATAAATGGATATTTTGATGAACACATCTAAAACGTTTACAAAAAATTGGTTGTCTGTAAAGTCAGTTTACAATTTTACGTGATAACTTCATATATTAACAATGGAGTGGAAGAGAGATAGATGCGTCACAAGCCGAACGCTTAGGCCGAACGCTTGCTCCGCGCTCTTGCTTGCACGCTCGGCGCTCAGGCGGATCGTGACAATGAGTTATGCTTTTTCGTGAGTGCAGCCGGCGCTCATCGATTTATAATATGTTACCACGTCAAAAAATTTCATTACAATACCTATTTCTCTTGTTTTAAAACAGTCTTATATCAAGTTGCATTTATAGTTCGACTTTTTTCTAATCACCGTGTAATGTGGTGTGAAAATATGCTAAGAAATATCCTTCTGCCTTTACCATGTTCATTTCGCTATTAACTTCGCTAATATAGGTAAGTATAATTATTATCTCCATGTAATTTAGCCCATGTCTATTTCTGTACGTGTGTGATTCTGTGTAATTTAAGTAAGTGTAATTATTATCTATATTTATTACTATTTCATAGAGTTATTTAAGTAAGTGCAATTATTATATTAGTGTAATTTTGTCCAAATATATTTCTGTACGTGTGTAATTTAAGTAATTGTAATAATTATCTATAAATATCTTACTATTTATTTCATAGTGTAATTTAAGTAAATTTAAGTATAATTATTATCTCTGTGTAATTTAGTCCGTGTCTTTTTCTAAACATATGTAATTCTTTGTAATTTACATATGTATAGAAATAGACATGGACTAAATTAGACAGTGATAATAATTATACTTACCTAAATTATACTATGAAATAGTAAGATATGTAATGTATAGAAAATAATTACAATTACTTAAATTCATATATATATTACTATTTCATAGTGTGATTAAGGTAAGTACTTATAATTATTATATCTGTGTAATTAAGTCCATGTCCAATTCTGTACAAGTAAAATTCTAAAACCTAACATTGGAAACTACTTGAAATCAATCTCGATTATTATTTCTTCAAATTACCATTTTTTCTTGAGATTCTTGACAGACTGTTGTAAATTTAGTTAATAATTTTTGCTTTTTATTTGAGGTTGGTAGGTTTATTTTTATACAATACATTCCAAATCAGTATTTCGCCATTTAACATCAGAGAATAACATATTTTACTAAACGAGTTCGGAAACGCTCGCAAGGAATCAATATAAAACTTTCATTTACCATCATTTCATTACCATACTGTTTATACAAAATCAAAATAACAAATATGAAAATTTAAGAAAAACACTGTTTTTCTCACAATTCCTTATTGAAATGGTTTGTTTTAGCTAATTTTATTGTTTATTTGTATGTAAATATCTGTGGGATGGCTAATTTTTGTTTAGGTACCTTGTTTAATTATTCCGACAAGTGGAGGTTACCAAATAAACAAAAGAGGGAATGAAAATAAACGGTCGTTTTAATGAAAATATTTAAGTAGCTCTAAAAGGCCTTTCTCAAGAAACATCTGCGTTGATAATAACCCTCGCCACCGCTACCGGATCGGAAGAGAGAGAGAGAGAGAGAGATTGAGTGACGTCATAGAGTAACATAAAGGATTTTCCAAAAAACTATTTCCGCAACCCTGAAAGTTTTTTGTACAACCTCAGCTGTAATATTTATTTTTATCGAGTTCAAGTATATTTTATGTAGTCCTATGCACAACTTTTAAAGTAAGATTAGTGGTACGAAATTTATTGAGAAATTGTTTAATGGAAAATAAGATATTGAAGATCGATGTACTTTAGAATAAACATTAATTTTTAGATCAAAATATTAAACAGTTCTGGAAACTTCTTGAAATTTTAATACTGGAGTTATGGAGAACCCAAGGTCTTTGAATAATAATTATTATTCTGAATTTGCGCAATACATTTTGGAAACTCATCATTCGTTTAACCTCTCACGCCTTTGGCCTATTTGTCGGTAGGTCAAAATATTTTCGTTTCGCAACGAGCTCTAAATAAATGGAATATTTCTATTATTATTTATTAATTAAACTTAATGAGTAAAACCTCAAACTGTAATATTTAATTAAATGAAGACATTATGAGCGAAACTCAATCGAAAATCTGGAAACAGAAAAATCAGAAAAAGATATTTACACCTCTGGGACTCGAACCCAGGAAACTCGAACCAGGATGCGTTAAGAAAAATGAAGATAATATGGGTGGTTCTTAGTCGAAGTATGGTACAGTTAAAAGTGACCGAATTGGATATCGACACCTTAGCTCAGTGGATAAGAGCGCCCAACCCGGAAAGTAGGGAGGTCCTGGGTTCGAGTCCCAGAGGTGTAAATATCTTTTTCTGATTTTTCTGTTTCCAGATTTTCGATTGAGTTTCACTCATAATGTCTTCATTTAATTAAAGGAATATTTCTAAATCGAAAATTAAAAACTGTTGGTTAAAAGGTCAACAAATTGTAAATAAGGGTACGAAAATATTAGGATTTGTATTAAGAAGAATTAAAAATTTTGAATCGTTACAAATCATTGAACTGTTACAAATCCTTGTTAGAAGCCTAATGGAATATAATACCATAGTCTGGTCGCCCTACTACAAAATTCATTTTCATAATGTTGAAAGAATTCAAAGAAAATGTCCACGTTCCTTATGCATATTTAAAATATTCCAACTCTACAAAACAGATTAAAAATAAACGACCTATAATTTTTTATTAAAATTATTAAACTAAAAATTCGATTGTTGTGAACTCCTGCAATTAATTAATCTTCTAGTACCTTCACGAACGACTAGACAAATATACACATTTCATTTACATTCATCGCATTCCAACTATAGTTTGCATTCTCCAATACAGCGTTTACACAGTCTTGGTAACAAGTATTTCAACAATATGGATATATTTGATAATAAATTAAATTTGTCAAACTTCAAACGACGTATGTGCCAACTATTTCTTCCTATTTCATAAACTGTCTTTGTCTCTATTTTTACTTGTCATATTCTTCATTTTCTACTTTGTGTCAACTCTTATATTTTATGTTACCTAGTTTTGTTTCTTATATTTTATATTATTTCCTGTATTTTGTCAAAAACATTTATTGCACTACATGTAAAAACCCTACGTGCGTTTAAATAAACTAGTTTGGTTTAAATAAACTACATTGGTCGCCCAATGGTCGAAATACGACCATAATTAATGAATGTGTAATGTTTTTTTTTATTTATTTTTATGCATAATTTAAAAAAAAATATTGGCATTCTGCACTCCTTCTCTATATAAGCTGTAAGTGTGCAAAATTTCATACTCCTCCGTCCGCGCAATTTTCGTAAAAAGGGGTACAAAGTTTTTGCTTCACGTATTAATATACTGATGATGATGATGATAAATAAATAAAAGGTGATGAAATACGCTTTCAAATTTTGTAATTCGAAATAATTAAATAATTTTTGAAATACAAAAATTTTCAATGCAAACAAAAACCTTACTTTTTTCTCGCTAAAATTACTGATAAAGAAAAAATCTCCTACGTATTTTACTAGAAAAATGTAATTTAAACCTTATCGTCACGTTTCTTTTTTGTAATTTCATGTGAAAAAAATTAATAAAAAATCCCGAAAATAGCGTAATTTTTTTCAAATTGCTTCAAAATCTTTGGTTTCATAAAGGTGTAGATTTAAATTATTTTGTGGTTAGCTTTTTGATTTATTTATTTATTTATAAATAAACGCCCTTTTTCGGGGCTTTTACATATATAGCATAGAAAAAACATTTTATTGTACATAACTGAACTGCCTCGATAACAATATTTTATATTTATTCAAAGATAAATTGAAGATGTCCACTGACTTGGTATAATTGTTTCCCTCAATTGTTTCCCTGAGGAATACATATGGTAGTTAGTCCCAGAATTTCTGCACTGAAATAAATCCTGACTTCTAGTATTACGAAGTGGAATTCGGAAGCTTATCAATTCAAGTAATACCGGACTATCAACTAAATCATTTAGAATTTTATATAAAAATACCGTCAGTGAAACAGTGAAAATTCTTCTGTTTGACAATTTAAGCATATTCATATCTATTTATATATTCATATTTGAATATGAATCGTGGGGTTTTCTATTTCTAACATCCTTTAGATTATATTTCTAACCTTTACAGTAAAGGGGGATACAACAATTTCTATGAGTTAAAAACAAGAACGGTATTAAATAATTAAAGTAATTAAATAACCCCGCCACAAAAAAAAACTCTAAAAAAAGAGTTGATGCCCTTGAAACGCCTGAACAGATTTTCACGAATTGTAGATAAAAACCATCTCAATTTCGTCAGTTTTCATACAAAAAAAAACCGCATCATAATCGGTCCATTCGTTTAGGAGATGCGATGCCACAGACAGACACACAGACACGTTAAACTTCTAACACCCCTCTTTTTTCGTCGGGGTTTAAAAATTTATTAATAAATATCACCTTCCTCTCGTACAAACATAGTTTTATGGGAGCATTTATATAAATAAAATAAAAACAGAGTGTGCCATTTACACGCGGTAGAAGTGAAACCTTCAAAAAACTAAATTAGACAAGAGTGGGGAGGCTACAAAGCACCGCACAAAGAGGAGACCGATTATACTATCTCATTCTCTCATAGGCTAAATTGTATAGATGTATTTGTTTTAGTGTCGCACACTTCTACTTCATCGAGTTTCAAATCACAACGGCGCTAAAGAAGTATCACTTAAAAAAAATATCAGTGTGCAATTCAGAAGTGAAGACCTTCAGAAAATTATATTAGACAAGAGTGAGGAAGCTACAAAGCACCGCACAAAGAGGAGACCAATTATACTGTCTTATTATCTCGGAGACTAAATTCTATGTACGTGTTCGTCTCTTTCAGTGACGCAATTTTTCGTTTCATCGTGTTTAAAATCACAAGATGCTAAAGAAGTTTTCACTTCAAAATTTGACATGATTTTTAATACATTTAAATTAGTTTTGATAGATATACTAAACATTGTGCATATTTCTCGCAAAGCACCGCTAAATGCTATTACGAGAGCCCATTTCCGAAATTTGCTTTTTCCTTCTAGTAGGTGAGTTACTTCACGCCTCCAGCGAGACGTGAATTCACCTTACCAGCGCCATCCTCACGAAACAAACGACCACAGACAACCCTCGTATGTAAATACAAAACATTTCAATACAACTATGAAAACTTACTAATTCATTATGCCGAATGTTAACTTTACCGATGCGAGTATTTTACAGTAAAGGTGCGGAGAAATGTTAGAAATTCGAGAGAATACCTGAATAGCAGACATTTTCAGAATCTCCCATTGACAAATTCTTGAACACACATACCTGTAAGCAAAGAGAACAAATTTAATTAGTAAATTTCAAAGTGGTGGGAACAAAGTCACATAAATAAACATAAAGGAAAGTTTTTGAAAGGCTTACAGAATGATATAATCATTGGTAGATTTTCATTTCTTACATACCGATAACTTTACGAATATTATTTTATAATAATGCAATAAAGGAGAAGAATTTATTTATTTATTAGTTTTATTTTAGTAAATTGTACATTTAAGTTTACAATTTCCTAATTAATTATATCGTATCATACTTCAAACTATATTTTTTCTTGTTTTATGTATCTCCTACAATGCATTTTAGAATGTAATACATAATCGCCGAGAAGTATGACAATTAAAGTTTAAAAAAAAAAATTATTTGTCCAGGCATACAATGGTCCTAAAATCATTAACAATCTCAACTATGAAGAAGAAAATGTGCAATTTAAATATTGATCTTTATTCTATCTATTATACTTTACTCGAATGTCTTTTGCAAACGGATATTTTCAATTTTTCCGTTTGAAATAATTATCAAAGGACAATTATTCAGTTGGTATCGTTATTTTTATGGTGTACAGCGTGTTGCGAGACGTACTTGATTACTTAAACCAGTGATTCTTGTCATGATAATAATAAAAAAGTTTTCAAAATTTTAGTCTCCGGTGACATACAAGATAGAACATAAAACATCAGTCGGAATTGGACAAGATGGGGCGTGGAATTCAGCAGTTTTTTCGCTGAGTGACCGGTGCTGACATGTGAAAGAATTTTTTTCTCTTTAGTTTTGAAGAAAAAATTGGTTGTCTGTAAATTCGGTTTACATACGGATATAATAGCGATGGAGTGGAATAGATGCGTCACAAGCCGAACGCTTAGGCCAAACGCTTGTTCCGCGCTCTCGCTTGCACGCTCGGCTCAGGCGAAACGTGACAATGAGTCATGCTTTTTGTGAGTACAGCCGGCGTTCATCGATTTATAAGACGTTATCACGTCAAAAAAATTGAAAAAAAATCACAAAAATTTCTTTCACATTTTTTCTCCAAATAATTTCAGGAATCACAGTTTAAAGTAAGTCTTTTTAACAACCTGTTTGTAAGTTTTTATCAACTGTAATTTTATTTCTATTATTTTTTTTTCATGTTCAAAATTATTCATCATCTGTTAAATATAAAAGCCCTGTGGGTGTAAATTAAATTAAATAAATTGGTATATATAACAATCTGACCACACCTATTTTAATTACCAAAAAATTTGGTAAAATTTTTGTTAAAAAAAGTCAATTTTTACTAAAACTTTTTGTAAAATGTTTTTTAAGCAATTCAAAACATCACGTAAAGATTATTTAGGCAATCCATAAATGTTTCCAAGTAATGACGTTCAGCATGCATCACTTAAAAAGAAAATATTCTTCCATGAAAATGGGAAGGTATACATTTAATAAAATGGATTGATTAAATGGAATGGTAGGTTTTTGGTATCATTCGAGTAGTTACTGGATTAAAGCGGTACACAGCGCGAGCATTAAAAGCAAGAGCTAAACCGTGAAACGCAAAATAAATTGTGGAAATTGATTCGGAATCGGATTTTCCTCGTTTTTTCATTTATCGGTTTTCAGAAATCCCTGAAAACGAAAGAAATGCAAATTTCATTGCAATTCTCGAATAAAATAAAAGTTGTGAGAGCAAAAACGTTCAACAGCAAATTTCTGCAAGGGGGTCGTAGCGAGAATATTGGAAGAAAAAAGTTCATAAACGACTAATACTACATTATTTCCACCCAGGAGGATATTAACGATCCTTGTAGGATTCTGTGCGGAGAATCTTTATAAGAATATAATGAAGTAAACCTTATCTCGTAGGAAGGGGGGCAACGAAAAATCTGCAAATATTTCCTAAGGCGATCAGCACAAGAACCGAGACGTTAAAACAATCTGTTCACGTTAAACAAATATCAACCGTGTGTGAACGAATGTTGAGTATATTAGGTTCATTTTATCTCCCAGCTCTGCACACCGGTACCGAGGTGATTAAACACACCATATTCTAGAGGCACCGCGCCTTCCATTGAATTACCAATAAAATATACAGCATTATCACCCCAGTTGATTAAAAAACTGCTGTACCTCCTCCAAGAAAGGTGAATCTATCAAACCGAATGTTCGTATACATTAGAACTGTTATTCAGCCAACACTTATTTTTAGTATTTAAGGGATCCAAACAGATTATTCGTATTTGTGAGGATCGTTTTTCAGCCAATACTTGTTTTTAGGTATTTAAGGGATCCAAATGAATTATTCATATTCGTGAGGAGCGTTTTTCAGTCAATACTTTATTTTAGGTATTTAAGGGATTCAAATGAATTATTTATATTCGTGAGGAGCGTTTGTCAGCCAATACTTATTTTTAGGTATTTAAGGAATCCAAATGAATTATTCATATTCGTGAGGAGCGTTTGTCAGCCAATACTTATTTTTAGGTATTTAAGGGATCCAAATGAATTATTCATATTCGTGAGGAGCGTTTTTCAGTCAATACCTATTTTTAGGTATTTAAGGAATCCAAATGAATTATTCATATTCATGAGGAGTGGTTTTCAGTCAATACTTATTTTTAGGTATTTAAGGGATCCAAATGAATTATTCATATTCGTGAGGAGCGTCTTTCAGCCAATACTTATTTTTAGGTATTTAAGGGATCGAAATGAATTATTCATATTCGTGAGGAGCGTTTGTCAGCCAATACTTATTTTTAGGTATTTAAGGGATCTAAATGAATTATTCATATTCGTGAGGAGCGTTTTTCAGTCAATACTTATTTTTAGGTATTTAAGGAATCGAAATGAATTATTCATAATCATGGGGAGTGTTTTCCAGTCAATACTTATTTTTAGGTATTTAAGGGATCCAAATGAATTATCATATTCGTGAGGAGCGTTTTTCAGTCAATACTTATTTTTAGGTATTTAAGGGATCCAAATGAATTATTCATATTTGTGAGGAGCGTTTTTCAGTTAATACTTATTTTTAGGTATTTAAGGGATCCAAATGAATTATTCATATTCGTGAGGAGCGTTTTTCAGTCAATACTTATTTTTAGATATTTAAGGGATCCAAATTAATTGTTCGTATTCGTGAGGACCATTCTTCAACCTATACTTATTTTTAGGTATTAAAGGAATCCAAACGGATTATTGGTTTTCGTGAGGAGCGTTTTTCAACCTATACTTATTTTAAGGTGTTTAAGGGGATCCAAATGAACAGTTCGTACTGATGAGAAGCATTCTTCAGCCAATACTTTTATAGGTAATAAGGATTCCAAATGAATTGTTCGTATTCGTTTTCGTTGAGAATTTCGGTCAAACTTTAGAGGTATGGGATTCAAACCGAAATTTCACACACGTGGGGAACTTTCCCAGTCAATACATTTGAGATATTAAAGATTTCCATACGGAAGTTCGTAATCGTGAGCAGCATTATTCAGTCGGTCTGGCCTTAGAACGGGATACCTCGGTAAGTCTGCATTTTTCTTTCATTCCATTTTGTCTTTCTTTTCTTTTTGATCTAATAGATAAATTTAAATTTTTTGATTTAATAAATAATTTACCACAAAAATGAATACCCTTGTAGGACTGGTCTACATTTTTATTTCATTTCGTTTTGAAATCTTTAACTAATCTAAGAAATAAATTTTACACATAAATGAAATATTTTTAGGTACATAAAGAATACAGACGGACATTTTCAACATATTCTTCATCAGTACTTATTACTAGGTATTTAAAGGATTTAGAATTAATATAAATGTTCAACAGTTGTGTATTTTTATGTATATCGATACAAAAAACTTGCGACAAAATACGATTTTAAATTTATAAAAAGGTTCATATATTCGTTCAAAGTTTTTGACGTGATAACGTCTTATAAATCGATGAAGGCCGGCTGCACTCACGAAAAAGCATGACTCATTGTCACGTTCCACCCAAGCCGAGCGTGCAAGCGTGAGCGCGGAACAAGCGTTCGGCCTAAACGTTCGGCTTGTGATGCATCTATCTCTCTTCCACTCCATCGTTATTATATGACGTTATCACGTAAAATTATCGTCCGTAAACCGACTTTACAGACAACCAATTTTTGACGTGATAACGTCTTATAAATCGATGAACGCCGGCTGCACTCACGAAAAAGCATGACTGAGCCGAGCGTGCAAGCGAGAGCGCGGAACAAGCTTTCGGCTTAAGCGTTCGGCTTGTGACGCATCTATCTCTCTTTCACTCCATCGTTATTATATGACGTTATCACGTAAAATTATCGTCCGTAAACCGACTTTACAGACAACCATTTTTTTTTTTCTTTTCTAGAATTCGAAAGCATACGAATAAGCAGATTAAAATGGTGGATTAAACTAAGTGCCTCAGGGGCGTGAGAATGTTCGAAAACGTTTGAGTTGAAAACAATCAAGACGTTTTGTGGTTTATAATGCACAGATTTAACGATGTTTCTACACGATGTGCAGTGGTCTAGGTTCGTGTTCTTAATGGTTTCGTAATGGAGGAGTTCAACCAGAGTTATGAATGTTCATCGTATTGATGCTTAATAGTGATGGGCATAACCTAAATCATGTTGGCAAATTGAAATGTCTTTTATCCGAATCGAAACAATTCAAATGCAGAAATACTCGGACACAAACGCTGTGCGCGCGTCGATATGAAATTCATATTTAACGACTAATTTATTTTTATTATATTTCATTCATAAATTATTAACTTTGTGTTAGATTTTGAAACTAATTTCGAAAACTTTTAATTGATTTAAATTAATTATTATTATTTGGCACTGGACGTTTCGATTATGTTTACATGAAATTGTAAAAATTTTGGGACAATTAGGTAAAAAATATTACTTAGATTGCCCCAACTGTCACATTCTTCATTACAATTTTCTACATTTCTGGTATCGTCAACGAAGTTAAACAATGAAAGTTAACAAATTTGACGGGTTTACGGCATGTGTGCGTTGTGTTCGTTTAAATTGGGTACCCTCCCGGGGGCCGTTTTGTGTTCACCCACTTGTAGTTCCGGCCCGAGGGGACCTTTATTGGAGAAATATAAAGCGAAAAAATCTTTCAACTACTAGTACTCGCTCAAAAATAATTGTTTGAAAATAATATAGTTCATAAATATATTTTCACAGCACGATCTCATAGACTCTATCTCACGATAAAATTGCTGATTCATCCGCAAAAGAGAGGTTTCTTGTATGGCGAGAAATAAAATGTAAAGCTATGGCATTGTTTGAGCAATCCAACACGATGCGAGGATCGCTGCAACGCCGCGATAAAAGGGTGTTTGGAAGGAATAAATTAGCCTGGCGAACAGTTTACGTTCAGAGGAACTCATATGTATCTACCGAGTATTTCGAAAATACGTTTATCGGGATTTAGTAGAATAAGAGCAAAGCAAGAGTGGATCAAAGATGGATACAAGTTGAACAAAATTAAAGGTCGATTGAAAGTTAAGTAGGACATGACTAAAACGTGAGTGAAACAGGAATAAAATAATAGTATTAGAATATTTAAACAAAAATGGAACAGGAGTAAAAAAAAGAGTAGTAAAATACTCTTATATAGAACAAGCGCAAAAGAGGAGTAGAATAAAGGTAGAACAAGATTAAAACAATAGTAGAACCAAAGAAGATCAGGAGTAGAACAAAATTCGAACAAGAGTAGGTAGAGCAAGATTAGAACAATAGTTGAACCAGAAAAGATCTATAATAGAACATAATTCGAACAACCAAGATTACAACCAATTCGAAGAACCAGATAAGATCAACAATAGAAAACGTAGAACAGTATTCGAACAAGAGTAGAATAATATTCGAAATAGGTGGTAGTAGGTCTACTCAATAATAATTGTTACAAGAGGTTATTTAAAAAAATCAAAATTTTGAAATTACAACAATGCCGATCACTTTTTATCACCACAATGACATCCAAGGCAAGGCATTTCAAATCAAAATGATTGCTACTATTTATCGATAAACCTTTACTAATGTGCCACCGAAGGCTTAATTAGAAATATAATCCCAATAGATAAATTACAGCATCATTGTATTACGTGATAGCCAAAAGCTTTGTTCGTTAACAAAAACCAGTGGTTTGCTGGTCACTAAGGCTACAAAACCGAGCATCAACCTAATCGGTTGGGAACGATTTGAAGGAGAAATATTAATATGGATTGAAATGATAGCAAGGGATCGGTCAAAGGGGATGTTTTAATATGGTGTGTATCAACTTTTTATTTTATTTTTTGTCCCATTTCCAAACAATTTCCATTTCCAAAATTTTGTATAGAAATGTAAATTTCTTTATAAATCTACACACAAGAAAACAAATTTTAGGAACAGATGATACCATATTCGTTTGCATGTGCGAAAATTAATTACGGCTTAAAAAAGCTCTTTTTCGAAAACGGGGTACACACCCAAAACCTTAATTAATCAAGTTTTTTTGCTTAAATATCATAATAAGCTCTCCCCTTTACAGCGTTGTAGAGTATAAGAACTTTCCATGAGATAGCAAAATCAGCGTCTGAGAATTTAAGTAAAAAATGTCGAAAACTATTTTTGTCCCGACGTTTTTATTTAAATAATGATTCGAAGTAAAGTGTACTTATTATTTTTTACCCCCATACCCACGTGTTAATGAATGTAATTATTATTCTGTTACCCCCCCCCCCCCCCCCCTCCCAAACCAGACATCGTTTTACAAATATTAATTTTTTAAATCGCGTGAATTACTCAAATTGCAAATTTCATTTAATAACTTTTCTTAAGCACACGTTCTTACGGAAATTAACTTACTTAATTTATTCTGTTTTCTTGATTATGTAACACATGTAATTAATATTGTGAATATAAATTTCTGTCTATTCACGTAAAAGCACACTAGGGCGTTAATAAATATAAATAAAATAAATAAATAAATAAAATATTCAAAGAAAGGGTTTTAATGGCCCTACATTCATAAAAGGGAAAGTTGAAAATTTTTAACATTTTGAAAATTTTCAATTTTGATTATATGTTCTCCACTGTTTAAAATGAGGGGATTTAATATGCTGACTGCATTAGTCCTCGCCAAGGATGGTTGACAAGAGAACGGTAACAACGGGCATATTTTGAAAAAGATAAAATTTATCAATGTTTAGTTACTTTCTACCAGCGGCTCTACCATATCCATAAAAAACTTCTAATTTTTGTTAAATTGTAAAATTTTCATTTAAAAATTGAAAAAACTTAAAAAGTTATTGTAAAAATCAACAGTTTTCAAAGGTCATATTTTATTTTTCGATTGTGGCTAAAATCATGAAATATACCAGCAACTGTAAATAAACACCATTCCTAAAATTTTCCTTGTGAAAATTGCAAAAATTGCCGAAAATGTCACTGGCTATTTATAGACACTGGAAAGTGCAGTAACTTTTACTTTTAATGTCTAATGTCAGCAGCTATTTTTTGGCTACTTTAGCTCTACTATTTAATTTCAAAATATTTGGTTTGCAACCCAATACACCTTTATTATTATTAATCTAAAAATACAAAACTTTTTTACCGAATGCCGAAAAACAGCCCTGACAAGTCCCTACATACTGATTTTTATCACATAAATATTTTGTACTCTATTGATAACTGTTGACGTGATTTGGGAATATTAAAGCCGACGCAAATAAAGGTGTGATGAGGTGTGTAAGGATGCAATCAATAGGGACCTCCCGCGTCCCATTGTACCCGATACTGATCACGGTCCAAGTTATACCATCATTATTTTTAATAAGCTGCAAATAACTGTGTACTGATAAACTCCATGGTTAAGCTGTTAAATCGATTTATTTTAGGAGCAGATATTGCTGGAACATTAATAACCGTCGGAGTTTAAATGTCACCTATTCTTTAAACTTAATTACAGGTTACCCAAATAAATATATTACAATTTGTTTCTACTTAACTTACGTTGTGCATTGGATTTGAGTAAATTTTCATGGCAATTTTATAAATCGTCGCCAATGGATTACTTTTCGTATGGTGTGGGTACAGTGTTTAAATGCATGTCATCATATAGTTGTGTTAGTGTGTGTGTGTCTGTATATGTATGTGTGAAAATATTACGTTTTAATTAATTCTGTGTTTGTATGTATGAGTTTATTATTTATTGAAGTGAAAACTCTTTTAGCACCGTTGTGATATAAAACTCAATGAAACTAAAAAGAGACAAACACATACATCTATAGGATTTAGCCCGCGAGAGAATGAGATAGAATAATCGGTCTCTTCTTTGAGCGGTGCTTCGTTACCTCCCCACTCTATTTTA
Source organism: Glyphotaelius pellucidus (assembly GCA_936435175.1). Classification (NCBI taxonomy): domain Eukaryota; kingdom Metazoa; phylum Arthropoda; class Insecta; order Trichoptera; family Limnephilidae; genus Glyphotaelius; species Glyphotaelius pellucidus. Next base: position 24,622,266 of record OW386542.1, on the reverse strand, counting down.
GTTTTCTGAAAGTTTGTCTTTTACCGCATGTGAACTGCACACATTATATATATATATATATATGTATATTAGGAGACATTTGATACAATGTTCAAAAAATTTTCTCATAATTGCTGGTGGATCAAATAGAATTAAATTTAAATTGCTTTTTAATAGCCTTGTTTTGTATTAAGTGTCCTTAATTTACATATGTTTTATGTTAGCGTTTAAACAGATTTCAATTAGTTTAGATAAGATTTTACTATGCTATAATGCAATCCATTTTTTTTAATTTTTCGTAGCAAGTATGATAATTCGCTGTAGACGCCATTTAAGGGGGTATTTTTTAATTTACCAAAAATTGAAAAAAGGGATTGCATCAAAGCCTAGAAAAATCTAATTACACTAACTAATTGAAATCTGTGGAAACGCTAACATGAAACATACGCAAATTTTTATTTTTTTTTAAGTTTTCTTTATTCATTGAATTGTTTGTTACATTAATTTTAGAATTTTTCGACCACCATGCTAGGCACATGCCGTGTTGTGGTGGTCAATGGAATTAAGGACACTTAATACAAAACAAAGCAATGAAAAAGCAATTAAACTTTAATTCTATTTGATCCACCAACAATTATGAGACAACTTTTTGAATATTGTATAAAATGTCTCCTAAAATATAAAAATTGATTTTTAAATAATGTGAAATGTTTATCAATTCTAAGCCCAGGACATTTCTCATTAGCCAGGATTTACAAATCGCTCTTTTCTATTTTGATGTGAAATATGATATGCAATATGATATGCTAGGAAGTTTAAAATTAAAGAATCAATAAAAATGGCTTTACAGCAGTTGTAAGATTTTCTTAAAACGTTAAATGAAAATGTAAACTGAAATAACATCAGGTTTGAGATAACATGCTTGAATAAAACTGCAAAACCGTACGTCATGTTAAAAAAATCTTACATGTAATCCTTCCTCACCGAAGCGAAAAATTTATAAAATTTGACCTTAAAATATGATTTTGTAACAAACTTCTCCACCGAGGTGGGTCACTTGTGACAAATGTGGAGCAGGTGGTAACACACAAATAGTTATAACATTTTAACTCCCCAGAAATAAAGGCCCTGTTATGTTTTGTCATGAAATGTAAATATTTTAAAACAACATTTATGACCCAACTCAAAGTAAATATAAAAACAGTTGTCCGTTCAAATCATAGGTTCTAAATGTGGGCTATAACGCCCCCTTTGGGCGTTTGAGAATTTCAGGGGGCAGTAGAAGACCGAGAGGAAATTAGGGGGCGCTGAGGTAGCGCAGTGAGGGCGTAGGCAGGTAAAAAAAAAATTGGTCTAAAAAGACAAAAAAAAACTAAAAAAAAACTTGGCATATACCATGAATACAAGAAGGAAGGAGGTTCACGAAGCCCGATTTAAATACAAATATTCCCCCCCCCCCCCATAACGAGTTGTGGTAAATATAATCGTGTTTGAATCTGAAACAACAGCTGTTTCAGATTCGCCACAGATGATAAGTAAAAAAAATTGGGGGCTCTAGAAAAAAAATATTCTCAAAGTGGGCTGTGGGAAAAATAAGGTTGAGAACCTATGATTTAAAACGTTCCAACCATTTCAAGCGAACAATCCACTCTTTGTGGAGAGAAATAATAAACGACTCAATGGCTTTTGAATAATAATTGTTTTAGCCCAAAAAAGGTTGAATTGGTTACCTGTAGATACGATCAAATTTTGCGATGTATTGATTATTTATTGACTTATAATTGTGTCTAATTGTCACAATTCCAATTCTTTTTTTTTTTAAATGAGAAACACGAATTAACACAAAGTAATCATTGTATTGGTTTCCGATGCCAATTTTTCATTTTTAATCTTTCCGAAACGCTTTTTCGCATTTTTAATGGTAGGTAGGCAGGTACACCCTTAACGCATGGCCACGCTTGTGCCAATTTATGTGAGCCAGGCAATTTGGAAATTGCTTTATTTTTAAATTCAATACTTAAATATGTCTCTATCGTGCGTGTAATGTAACAAAAAGTTAAAGCCCAAATAGGGCGTGAATTAAAAAATATAATTTAAAATTGCATCGTGACTCCTCACCCCATTAAATGAGTTAATAACTACAAACTAAGCAAAATATAAAAAAAATGTTTCATAATTTTTTTTTTCAATAATTCGTAATTAAAACATCTAAAACTATAAATGTATGATTTTAGGTTTTCACGATCAAAAGTATTTTTAGGGTTTTATGCCTTGTTGCGCTACCTCCTTCTTTAGCCAACCATTCGGACAACGTTACAATGACCATCATCAGTCTCATCTGCCCTGACACGGCATAATACCCCAAAAATAAATAACAAAAAACAAAAACTCTTGTACAAAGAGTTCAAGTGTCATAAATTTTGTACAAAATAACAAAATAAGTTCCCTCAGAGCCTATGTCATCTTTGAGATGCTGTGTGGAGGGTCTTTTTAGGTAACGAAAGAGAAGGGGTTTTGAGAAGGAAAAATGTACCATTCAAATGTACATATTCCCAACGGCTTTACAAGGAAACATCTGGTTTCCTCCTTCACCGCATACGTCAAGACTCTGGTTTTTTTATTGAACGAAGCTACATTTATTTGAACGACTCTAGACTCTCTAATGTCCATGCATATGGGATTAGTAAGCAGTACGCAAGTGTGTAATACAAAAAAGAAATAAAAATACCCGAACAACTGACCTCACCCCATAAACCCGGGCACCTCTTTTAGGTTACCAAAGCAAACCACTTGGGGTGACCTAAGGCGGCGGTACCCACACCCGCTTCCCGAATTGAATGTAAAGAAAAGCGGGTTCTTTTTTAGATACCAAATTGGTTGAATATTATTTATTTATTCTGCCATGATCAAGATTGAATTCAGCAAACGAAATAATTTTAATCGAGCCTTGATAATGTGAAAAATGTCCCTGGAATTCTGCGACGGTTAACAAAACAATTATTTCAAACAAAAAACCATTAACCAGTTAATATTTTTCAAAGGCCGGCATCGTTTGAATATTTCGCCGGTAGACGAGGCGAATTTTTCATTTTCGCGGCGTTTTGAAATAACAATTTACAAAGGAATTCTTGATTCACTGGCCTTGGAATCTTGTTACTCTGATTAAAGTCTGCTCCGCTTGTTACGAAGAATAAATCCATCTCTCTCGAATAGGCCTCATTAGGCCTCTTAAAATCTAACGGATTCTAAGAAAAAACTTTGTATTGATGAATATTTAGTAAAAATGTCGTAAACCCCATTAATGAAGATTGGGAGAAATACGTTTTTTTATTGAAATGGCTCACTTTCCTGAATGTCGGATAATATTGACATAAAGGTTATTTATATTATTGACCGAAAACAAATAACGTATTTTAAACCACCAAACCACGAAACTTGATTTTTGTTCATTTCGATATAATTTTTACATATTTTCGTCGTATAAAGCACATGATTTGTTTGAAGTGAAACTTCTTTAGCGGCATTGGTGATTCGGAATTTGGATGAAACGGAAATTATGCATTAGCATCTGCGAAGCATCACACTGCGCTCATTGGCCGATTTGATTAAGATGTCACTTTTAAAGGCTCTTATTGGAAAAAAAAAACGGAAGTAACGCTAGGTCCTAGGTCGGCGCTCATTGGCTGCTTTGATTATGAACTCGCTTTTCAAGGCTTACGATGGTTTTGGTAAAGTTTCGCTTCATCCGTGTGTGAACTGCACTCGTATTTATATATTTACCATTAAACATTTTCATCTACCTCATCTTTATGTTAAGTTATTTTAAATATGGAATAATCATGGGAATAGCTTGTGGTCGTGTCGGTGTGCCCGAAGTAAGCTTAATTTTAATTTACCTTTATTTCTGGTGGAATTGATTAAAACCTCTTAAAATATCGAATTTGTCTTTAGAACAATCAATTCATTGGCATGTCCTAGTGCCTAAGAGTCGAAAGGTCGCCGCGGCATACCCCATTCCTACCGATTTATTACATATGTACCTAAAACAAAGTTTTAAAGCTCTTAATATACAGGCATTCCCCGGGCCGAAACGCAAATTATATGAAATTCCCTTGATAGAAAAAAATCTCAAAGTCTGCTCCGAAAATTATTATAAACACTTTCTTCAAAATAGGCATATTTACTTTGGGGTGTCATCATTAATTTAATGAAAAACAAATACCTTTGTATAACACCACTATTTTATTAACAATATCAACATAATAAAGGTTTAAAAATTTTACACACTAACACAACGGGTATACAGTTAGATAATTTAGAAATTTTAGAAATTAGAAAAAGTGTTAATAGTAAATTAAATATTATAAATAACCAAACGTTTTTTAAAAATAGCCATCTTTTAAATTTATTTTCGTATTAATACTTATATTTATAATAATTTATTTTGTTATTTAGACTTCTTGTTTTCCTTTTAAAAGATTTTTTATTATGTTAATGTAATTTTTTACCCATTCTAAAATAATTTTTATATTTTATTTTATATAATTGTTTTTTATGATATATTTTAGGTAATTAATCACCTCTCCTTTCTAATATTTTGTCTATGTTCTAATTAGTCTATACTTGTTTGTCTTTTGTTATTTATTATTGACTTATTATCCTGACGAAGAAAACATAGTTTTCGAAACATGTTGATATTGTTAATAAAATAGTGGTGTTATACAAAGGTATTTGTTTTTCATTATATTATAAACACGTTTGTTTGAGTAATTTTACAAGTTTATGTATGAAAAAATTCACATGGTTTCTTTAAATGCTGTTTTAGACTACGCCGATTTTAAACGAGTCGTTTTTTATTAAACATTTTCACAATTTCCGCTTAAATATTATCGATTTTAACATTAGCGCGCTCTGCCTAACGTGCTTATTTACATTTCGCACCATCTTTTTATTTTTGAGCGGGTATATGCGGCGGTAAATGCAAACTCACGATATTTTTTTTCAAAAGTTTTCTTTGGTGGTAGGTATCGGTTTTCTTGGTGTTCCAGCGGATATTTAATAGCTGCAAATCTAATATAATAAATGACATTGAGAGTTTAAAATATTTGCGTTGACGGTAAAAGTACCAAACGGAAAAATAGCAAACGGAAAAATCTGTAAGAAATTCAAGATTTTGTAAGTACGAGCAGATTTGATAACAATCCGATGCTTTATAATTCGTCCGTGAGTACAGTTATTAGCCATACTGTCGCAGCGCATAAACATTAATAAGTCAGGTACGCCTCGTACATCACACATGTGTCTGGTAATGTTATATTATCGTGAAAACGAGCTTATGGGTCCGAGTGGAATTTTTTTTTTTTTTTTCTGTTGTAGTCTATTTATTTATTAAAATTACAGAGAACATTTTGTACAATAAATAGAATAGACCCACAAAGCTGGCCATATGGCAGCTTGTCTGCAGGTTCTAACAATTTAAACATTCTTAATATAATATCTAAGAAAATATTTGTAAATACATTTATAGTTTTAAGGAAACATTAGAATTGATCACATAGTAGTATTAGATAATTTAACTTACAACTATAAATATATAAGATATTTCAATATACCTATCTAATAAAAGATATGTAGGCAGCTATATTAAGATATTCAAAGATACATGGAGTTTTCGTTCATTAACCATAGTTTTATCATTTTAGGACTTAGTCTCTCATTTTTTTCAAATTTTATGTTTTTATTGATTTTATTGAAAATCACTGGTATTAGATATTCAAGAGTACGGCTTCCATATTTATTTAATATTCGAGGAGTTTTTAGGCCCTTTCCTTCTCTAAATCTTGTGGTATGTTTGTGTACAAGTAGGTGTTTGTAAGGGCTTTCCCCCAAATTATCCATAATAGTAGTGAACCAGTGGAGACCTTTTATTGTAAGTAGGCTCTCTGAGCCATACAGTAATTTTAAGTTATGTCTCTGTTTGTAAATCTTACTTGTGACAATTTTTTTTATTATGGCGGTTTGTAAATTTTCAATATATTTAATGTAAGTAGTGCTTGCATGTCCCCAAATTCGAATACCATATCTAAGGATGGATTCGACCATAGAAAAATATATGAGTTTAAGAGTACAATGAGGCAAAATAGTTTACAGTGCTACGTGCGATGTTCCATGGTTTAGACAACAAATCCTTATCCAAGATATTATTATATAATGATGTAATGAATTGAAGTAAGTGAAGCTGAATATTTATTGTTTTAGTAATTTCTCTTCTTCGCGCTTTTAGAAAGATGCCGATACTTAAAATGTTTAATTTGGTATATTTTGCTTGTTTTCCTAACAATGCCTTGCTGAAATAAAAAATATTTTAAATTATGAACAAAATTCAGATTGGAAATTCAGATTATTTTTTTTGTCGAATTCCCTTTAACCCCTCAGGCTTATTTGTTCACTTTTGGGAATAATTCATATAGGTCTCACAGAAATCGTTGTGTCTCCCATATTATCACAGTGAAAAATGTGATCTGAGCAGTATTCCAAAGACAAAATACTACGCTTTATATTCAAATCTAAAAGATAACCACAAAATAATTAAAACGTACATTTTTAAGAAATCGATGATTCCAACCGGAATTTGAAAAAGTTTGGGAAAATTTATTTTTTTCACATGAAATTACAAAAAAGTAAAGTGACACATTTGTCTAATAAAATATGTACTTTGTTTTTACTTTTTTCGTTGTCAGTAATTTTAGTTACAAAAAATAATGCAAAGTGAGCCATTATTAAAACTTTTTTTTGCATTAAAAAAATTGTACTTATAAAATCATATGTTCATTTCGAATTTTAAAATTTTAAAGTGTATTTCATCACGTTTCAAAAATAGTCAATAGTTTTTGGATACGTTCAGAAATATTCAATTTATGTTTATTGCAAAGCGGAAATATTCTGACCTTCTGGCAAAATGTCCCCGAGGGATTAAATATATATTTTAAATTTAATATTCCTGAGGGTTTAAAAGTAACATTGAAAATATTTCGAATTTAATATCTTTTCGCTTGAGAGAGTATGAAACAAAAGAGTTTATTTATTTGATCGGATTCCACGCATAAACTGAAATACAACGGCACTCTCAGCGAGAGAACCAATTCAGTGATTTGCCTATTACGTATAGTGACAAGCCCTCTTCCTCTTTCTTACAAACGTCAAATGTAACAGAAAAGTAGATCAGTGGAATTTGCGTACCAGCTAAATCTCATCTCTCTACTTCTATCATTGACACGGATTCAGCTCAACTGTACCATCGTCATCTTTGTCATTAATGACGCATGTAACAAAAGCAGGCTACAACGGAACTCCGGCGGCAGGAAAATATCGAATATCTACCAAATGTTTATAAAAAAAAGTTTTAAAACTAAATTTTTGAATTTCAGCAAAATTTTATCAATTTGAACACGTGTTTCTATAATTTTTAACACAAGAAGTTAAACGAACGTGGAAGTTTGGAACAGCATTTCCATTATCTTTTCATGTAAAAACATAAAATGTAGATACATATTTTAATTAATTTCAAATAGCAGTTGAGCTCCAATTATTTTTATTACTATTCTGTTGCCATTTCCAAAATTGGTTTTCCAGCGAATTTGTCTGAAACCTTTTTAACAAAAGATATTATTTTTTGCATATTCCTGCGAGGTACTATACAAAAAAGTGTGTGAATACCGCGTAAGCCAATGAGACTATAGTATTGGGGGTGCGAGGTTAGACTGAAGGCAGCGAGGAAGAGGGGGATACGGGAAAGAGAAAGATGGGTAAGTACCTGCTATTGTACAAAAAATCAGAGTGCAATTCACACGCGGTAGAAGTGAAACTAGAGAGTCGTTAGATGTCGCTTTCTTTTCTTTTGTCTGTTTATTTTAAAGTGGTTTGAAGATTGGATATTGATTTCACAAAAAATAATAATGTTTAATTTTTTGAATTTCGTAGGATTCGAACCTCCATTCCCTCTGGCCGCGATTTGTCAGGCGCCTTAGCCGCTGCGCTATGGGAGACCCGCGCCTAAGCGTGAATTTACTGCATTTTTTTATTTAATATAATGGTACAGAGGTTACATTTTTTTATAAATTAAATAAAGTTTTTCTTCTAAAAAATACATTAATTAATAAGTATTACACCTTTTTTTAGAGCAGAGCTCGAGTAAAAAAGGCGGAGAAAACGAATGTAAAGCACAATTTCACAAAGAAAAAATAGTAATTTTTTTTATGTGTAAAACAAAATATAGGTATTTAACAGTGAAATAAGAAAAAGAAAGTCATATTATATAAGCATTATATTAGAACCGAGGACCTGTCAAATAATAAATTATAGTGACGCACTTCCGTTTCATCAGAATTTCAAATCATAACGGGGGTATAGAAGTTTCACTTCAATAATATTAAAAAACATGATTATCAGTCACACTAATCTTTAACATTGTTTATGAGTATACATTACGTAAATAAAAAAGCGTTTAACGTCGCCAACCTCTGTTAAAGCCATTTCTAACGACGCTAGAGAGTTGGCTTTTCACCAGAGCAATACTAAGAGTATCGTTTACTCCAGATCGTAAGACAAATATACTACTTATATTAATTCATTTTAATTAATTCTTTGTTGCAACACAAATTAATTAAATAAAGTGTTAATAGTAAATTAAATATTATAAATAACCAAACGTTTTTTAAAAAAAGCCATCTTTTAAATTTATTTTCGTATTAATACTTATACTTATAATAATTTATTTTGTTATTTAGACTTCTTGTTTTCCTTTTAAAAGATTTTTTATTATGTTAATGTAATTTTTTACCCATTCTAAAATAATTTTTATATTTTATTTTATATAATTGTTTTTTATGATATATTTTAGGTAATTAATCACCTCTCCTTTCTAATATTTTGTCTATGTTCTAATTAGTCTATACTTGTTTGTCTTTTGTTATTTATTATTGACTTATTATCCTGACGAAGAAAACATAGTTTTCGAAACATGTTGATATTGTTAATAAAATAGTGGTGTAATACAAAGGTATTTGTTTTTCATAAAATAAAATTCCCTTCGCACGCGGGGATTTGAACTGTCGTCTTTCCGAATTTATAGTAGGGAGTCGTACCCTTCGGCCACGTAGACCATAAATATAATTTATGAAGTAGGTATCTACCTAATAATTTCTTGTAAATTTGTTTGTGTTTTATTGCGAGACAGATTACATTAAGACTGGGTCTTAACAAGGGGGGTTTAATATTTCATCCGAATGTAAGTTTTTGTAAATTAATACAAAGTTATACAAAGGATTTTGAATTTCGCTACTTAACTTGAACCAGGTACACAATGTTAGTATTATAATAATAAGGTTTCATATTATGTTTGTAGATTTTGCCCGAGTTTAAACACTAATTGAAATATATGGAAGTATCAATGCGGCAACATCGTGTTTTATTTTTTTACAGTTTTATGTGTTTCTACTTCAATGCTCCATTTTGCATAGTGGAAATTACTTGTTTCGTTGAACAACAAACCCTACTTTTTTCATGATGCCTAACGCTCATCCATAGATTCTCGCATTCTTAAATAACTGTCATATTACGTATGTGGTCGACAAAGTTTTATCCAAGCGTTGATGGTGTGTAGTGTGTATTCGTGTAACATAATTAAATACATATCTATGTATGTTTCATTTTCTGAATTTTCTATTGGTAGTTCTTGTCCTACCGGTATTTTAATAGAAGATGTCTAAGGAAGTAGCGTCATTGATTCTTTCGGATCATTTCTAGGACTCGTACTTGAATTCAACAGCTCGGCTATGGAACGATTTGCCGGTTTCTGTGTTTTTTCCCTTCCACAAAATGGGTCTTAAGAGACTCTTACTCTTTCCTCTTGTCAAAAAGACCCTCACATGGCATCCCTAAAGATGACGTGCCCGGAAGAAAATTATTTTCTTCAGGGTTTCCCTTGTAGAATGTAAAAAAATGTTACATAATATATGTATATACATATACATATTTTATATATTTTTACAATGAATATTTCTGCTTAAAAAATCTGTTTCTTCATAAACACAGTATAATAACAAAAGGCATAACACCCCAAAAACAAATAATGGAAATACGTCTAATATTCATACTTTATTTTAAGGGCATTTTTTAAGTCGATTTTACTTTTGAAATTTGTAAAAAATGCACATAAAATAATAATTTTATAATTTTATAAAATTATTATTTTATTTTACAACATATATCATTTCGGGAGGCCAACGGCCTTAAAGGAAAAAACAGTACAATTACTAAAGAATATGATAAAATAATAGGTTAGGTTAGGTTAGTTTTTTTTTTCATCACGTTTATATAGTGTTCTGTTTTGTCATGGAATACTGGATAAATTAAGTCAATCCTAATTAAAGTTCGCTATTTCACCAGTCAACCAATTAAACTACGACTGCTCTAACCGACAACTATTCGTGGATGCAAACTCTCTTTGGGTTGACTATTTGGGGTTGACCGGTCCGTATTGCGGCCGTTTCGCGGCTTGGTTGAACCGGACCGGACCGTTCCGGTTGGTTCACCTTCGCCGCAGGACGGTAAGTATCCCCCTCGTCGCGATCCGTCACCTGCCGGGCAGAGCCGCGAGCAACCACAATACATAATCATGACTCTTTAGTTAGGGTCCGTGAAATCACTGGTAACCAGTGTAGCCACCTTTGAACATCTGAAATTGGTCACATTTTTTTGTTATCTCAGAATACCACATACTAATTAAGGATAATGTGCGAAGCTGAAATTAATGGCAAAAGAATTGAGGAACGCCCGAGGAAGGTATGACTTGACCAAGTGATTTCTAAGATTTTCGATAAAAGATTGATTGCAATCAAACTGAAAGCTCAGTTTTGTAAGACTTTGAGATAAAACATAACAATTAAAAAAATCTGAATAAAAATATATGTAGAGTAAAAAATTAAAGTGTGCAATTCACACAAGGTAGAAGTGAAACTTTCAGAAAACTAAAGTTAACCAGAGTGGGGGGACTACGAAGCCGACTACGACTTTTTTATCAATGTGAAGTATGATTTTTTACCTATTTTGGTCGTTGAATTCCAGTGCACCTTTTCCTACACATTTAGTCATCTTATTAATATTTGTGTTTTCTTCTTCGGAGTCGCTAGATGTCACTTTCTTTTATATCTTCTCTGCTCGTTTATTTTGGAATGTTTTGAATAATGGGTATTAATTTTACAATAATTAAAAATGTTTTTTTTTTTATTTGATAGGTTTCGATCCTTGGTCATCTGAATGTCTGGCCGCTAAGTTCGTCAAGCGCTCTGTACCACTGTCTTATATTGGAACGGAGTACCCGTGCAATAAATAAATATTATATTGCTATCTCATTCTCTCTCAGGCTAAATCCTGTAGAGTATGTATGTTTCTTTTTAGTGTTGCTGGTTTCCGTTTCATCGATTTTTAAATCACAACGGTCTTAAAGAAATTTTCACTTCAAAAAATAATCAAATACTTGAATCGCGTCATGTCAAGGCTCAGGAAGATTATGTACGAGACAATACATGTGAATGAAGCAAGGAGTGCTGGCCGAGATAAAGTTGTATGGCAGTCTAAACTTATGACGATTAACTACTATGTGCCTTGCTTATTAAGTATAAGAAATATTTATAACTAAACTATGTAGAATTTTTTTTATTAATAAACCGTGTTAATCTTAAGTGATCCACCAGGTAAGTCCGGTTGTGTATTTTATCTCTTTGTACAAAATATAAATAATTTAATGGTATATTTTACGAAGCGTTGGCGAAGTCAATGGTAATACATGGTTTTCTGTTACATATGGTTTTACGTTATTGATCGATGGTCTATAGTGGATGCAATGCGATGTTGTTACAATAGACTAGTGCACAACCATGGAAAACCACAGATAGTCTGAATTCTCAACAAATCAGCTTCAATTTTGAAAATGGCAATTATAATAACATTCTTTTTTAAATATTTTATTAAGTAGATAAGTTCTTTATCGCTCGTCTGAATTCTCTAAATATTCACTTCCGATTTTTAAAATGTCTTAAATTCAAAGCAAAAGTTCAGAGTTCGTTAAACTGGGGTTTCAAACAGACGGAGTAACAACCAAAGTTTGCTCGGCACCCGTGATGTGGTTTTTCAAAAATGCTGTACGAATCATTCAAAAATTATTATTATGTTTTAAGGTAAAAACTTATACAATGAAAAGAGGCCTTTTCAAGAACGATCTTTTGAGCAATTGTTGCCAAGGGAGATTTCAGAAATATCACGCAACGCTCCCTGGCCGAGTTATTCATAATTCCTAGATATTTATATTATTAAATTAGTTCTCAGCAGTGTTCTACTGAAAGCGGAAATCGTTGTTTCTATTTTTGGTCTAATACTTTGAACCAAATGTTTCACGAAAATTCGGAAAGTTTGTTTTAATATTCAACATTATTATTGTAATAAAAGATCAACGGATGTTTTGCCTGTAGGATTGTCGAAGCATCAAATAGTTAATATAATAATTATTACGTAATACAGCAACTTTGCAAAGAAATAAAATGGTCTGAAATTGATAAGAAATAATATGTAAACTCATAATTAATAGATTCTTAACCTTTAACTGCTGGCGTGGGGGCCGCTCCGTCCTAGCAACAATAATAATATCAAAATTCTCCCTTTCCCCGCGCGCGACGCATACGCCGCTTTCGCATACGCATACGTAGCTTCGAATTAAAATTTTTAAATTTTTAATTTTTAAAGTTAAATTTCTATAAGAAAATTCATTTCAATTTTTTGCTGGCCTCTCTGACCCATCATCAGTACTTAGATGACTTTTTTAAAGTTGATTGTAAATAAATTATATTTCACTAAACAGCACAATTTGATTCGCCAAAATAAAAATACTTTCATGGAAATGTGACTTCATTTTCCTCTCTAATTAAATCCAGTGCGAAAACTTACATAATTGTAGTGTATAAACATATATATTCTTGACGTTGACAAATTTTCTTAAAGTCGTCTTTATTCTGCTTAAATAAAATGTTCTATGTTATTATAACAAAGTATAACACTATATCTTAAGAGTTCATATTCTTTTTTGTTGTTGTAACACATTATAAGGAACTCCAGTGAAAAATATTATGGCTTTAAAAAATATGTTCATATAGACTAATATACGCTGATTCTGAATATATAAGTTTTATTACATAATATTTAACGTAGAGTTTTTAAAAAAAAATTAAAAAGTCCATTTTAAAACGTGTCATTAAAACACACTATTGCTGGATTTTGGCGGCGTGACGTCACCTCGCCGCGTCACATTGTAACAGTTTAACTTGTTACCCCGTTTACTTGTATGTTGACTTCACAAAACACCTTACTCTATGAGCGTGTTGGTTGCTAACTTCGGACGAGACAGTGGCGACATCGGGTTGAAGACGGAAGAGCGACCACTCCACGGATTTTACTGGCGAAGGATGGACGGGGCTGTTCTCCGGCTGGTGTGCTGATTTCGTAGATTGGCGTTAGTTTCTTTTTCACTGGTTTGAATAGGAGTTTATAATTATAAATGGTCATGTCTTGAGACTGACCAGGCGCCCAACATTCTGTTTGAAAGGTTAGTTTTGTTCAGATTATAATGTTACACATAACGCTGGTTCCTAGTACTTTTAAAAGTGACTTGCATATTTCATAATCCCAGCAGCTTCCTCCTCAAGGAACCCTGGACCATGTCCTGAGTTTTTATTAAACTATAATCTTTAAATAGACGATTATCTCATGCTCTACCAACTGTTGATTTCAATAAATGTTAAAAGTTAATCTAATGTTTTCATTCACATATCCCTTACATTTTCACTGCGCACATGGATGTCGCTGGGAAGTAGATTGACTATTAATTTGCTTAAAGATTAAGAAAAATAGTTACAACCTGGGTCAAAGTTGTAAAGAAATCAATAGAAATGTAAGACGCAAGCCGTTCGGCATTCCGTTTTATTGGTTTATAGAGAATTGGATATATAATAGTTTTTGTTTTTATTGAAACATTATTTAGGCCTAAATAATTCAGTATCAAAAATAAAGTATCTTTATTAGTTTATCTATATTATTTAAAAATATTCAAAAACTTTAACTATAAAAAAAACGATCGTACTGCCCAGTAATGTCTATGAAAACGCTCCAATGCTGAAATTCAAAATGGTCGAACAGCTGATTCCAGTTCCCTACAAGATTCATACTTCGGTTAGTCATGATGACGTCACACTAGATTCGGTGGTTTTCGGGGGATATTGAAAAATTAAAACTTACATTGACATTTATTTTAACTATTAAAACTAAATATGCAGTTATTTAAGTTAGAAGGTAAAGAGAAATAAGAAGAAAATAAGAAAGTAGATAAAAAAAATAAAAAAATTGGACTGGAATTCTCTATTGTATCCTACAACTAGTTCTTATTACATACTTTGTTTAATGTACATTCATATTTTGTTATTATTATAATTACCCTCCTCCGTACCACTGTGTAATCTCATGTATCACTTGATTGTCAAAGCCATTTTATGGCGTTCAAATTAATAAATTAATATAGTACATGATAATAAATAATATAAAATAATATATAACAATAAAATAACAGTAATTATAATATCTGTGTGTATTGTGCACGTAGTATGTATAAATATTATAAAAGGGGATGATATATTAGTAGTGTACGATTTTTTTTAATTTAATTTTTAAAATTTAAAACAATGCTAAAGTGTTATCAAAAGGTCGACTGCATGCCTCGAATTGCTTTAGTAAAAGTTTCTTTTGGCATGAATGGCGCACATTGCCTTGCCGGTGACTGCAGCGTATAATAATAATAATTATAGGTCTCGAACCAACTAAAAGCAGAGTTGGGATGTTTGGGAATACTTTTACATCAAAGTAAGATTTACAGAAAACAATACATGACTTTTTACATGAAAACCGCATAAAAAAACTGCTCGCAGTCCAACGCCCGAAGCCAGTAAGACTACACCTCTAGTTGAGGGCGGAAGTAGTGGAGATAGCGAAGAGATAGGAAAGAGGAAGGTGAGGAAGTACCCGGCTGTTTATATCTGGTTACTAATGGCTTGTTCGTATTGGGAGAGTACTTTAGTCAAGTAGCGAGTAACTTGCTACTTGACTCGCCGAAAATCGTTCGCATTACGTTCAAGTAGAGTTAACCCATTAGTGAACCGCGCGTTGCAAGATGACGGGCTGCCACGCGACAAAGTAAATACTCTAATTAACTGATTGTAATGCTTATTTTAGAAGAGGTTGAAGAATAAATTAATGAGTTTAAAATAAATAAACTATGGACAAGAAAAGAGATTAATAGCAGCATAAATAAGAAATTTATAGTAGCAGCTTCGCTTCCACGGCACGGATTGAGGAAATTTTGCATAATTTGCACCAAGAAGCGCCTATTTCTATTGGCTATCTTTGTATATGCTGTAATTTTATTGTTAGCGTTGCTGGTGATACTGTCTTAATTTGTCAAGCAGAACCTGGATGTAAGCATCGTTAAAAAGTGATTATTAGAACTCATTGAACACCGAGAAAACTAAATATAAAAAATGCAACTTCAAGCATTAATGCTACGGGTCAACCATAACTATACAACCACATTACAATATCTCCATATCCGAATTCCAATGGATACTGTCAGTGCCCGCACATAGATAACACTACTCTGGTAAAGAACCTCGGCCTCTCCATTGTTCCATACCTCAAATGGCATTATCTCACTCAAATTATTGCAAATAAAATTTACTAAACATGAAACTGTAGAAAAACAGTTTTATAACACATCTATTTTCAAATGACTTTTAAAACCTTTAAAAAAACTGAGGTTTGAACCATCCTATCCAGGAGTCGGAAATAACCGCGCCCCCGACTCTATTTTCAAATGTATTTTAATTTTTGACGTGATAACGTCTTATGAATCGATGAACGCTGTCTGCACTCACGAAAAAGTGTGGTTCATTGTCACGTTGTCACGTTCCGCCTGAGCCGAGCGTGCAAGCGAGAGCGCGGAACAAGCATTCGGCTTGTGACGCATCTATCTCTTTTCCACTCCATCGTTATTATATGACGTTATCACGTAAAATTATTGTCCGTAAACCGACTTTACAGACAACCAATTTTTTTTTTTAAATTAGTTTGACTGAGGTTTGAACTTTCCTACCCAGTGATTCGAATAAACTGCGCTACAAACCAAACGGACTAAACCCGGAGTTTGTATGGCTGACATTTGTTTCGTTAAGTGTATTAAAATATAATAGAATGCATTGTCATCGACAACGAGTCTATCTGCCGAGTCTTAGCTCAATCGATGTCGGGGTAATTTACACTTCCAAGATTCCGCTTCATTCATACTTTCATTCAATTAAGAAAACAAATGTAAGAGTCAAATACGCGCATATAAAAACATTATTCTTTTCGGAATCATAAGAAACTTTCTTCACTTGCAACACTTGAAAATGATATTTAAATAATAATAATAACTGAAAAAACTGTAGAACGCTGTTTTTTGTGAAAACTCACCTCAAGGGCGCTGAAAATTTTATTATTATAATTGCAAAACCATTTGAAAGGGTATTTCTAAACAAAATAGAAGGCAAATGTCCAAAGACTTTCAGTTGTGCTTTAAATTTAGATTTTCTACTAATGTGGCAATGTATTCTGCAAAGCAAATAATAGATTTTTCAAGAAAAGAAAAACTTCTGTTTTAAGATGCTTCTTAGATCTAAGTAAAGCCTTCTACAGGGTCTGTCATAAATCCATTGACAGAAATTAAAAACAAGAAATATACCTACCATATATATCAACACACTACCCCGACAGGAAAAGGTTCGGTGGGCTTGTACGGACTCCCAACCGATATGCTTGCGATCGGGAGAAACGCAAGGAAGCATGGAGGGTCCTCCATCCTGTTCAATGTATACTACTTGGGTGAGAAAGCAAATCGCCTGAACACCTGAGCAGGCTATCGTATTAATAATTTATGCTTAAATCACATAATCTGCGCGGACGACATGATATCGTAGATCCTTTGATCAAGGGGTTGAGTAGATTATTCAAAAAATTATGAAGAATATGCAAATGACCTTTACATGATATACGACCCCAAGAAGACGGAACTTATCGCATTTCACCTCGGACAATCCCGAGAAATGCTCCCTGTACAACTTAATGAGGTAAATATATATATACGTCTAAGCACTTTGAACACATCGTTATTGAAGACCTCTTGCCTGCGAGTACGATGATCTTAGACGATGGTGATATTAAAAGATAGATGAGAAATATTAGTATGCTCTCTAACATGATTGCATGAAAATTAATCCAATGCAGAAATAATGTTAAAAAAAAAAATTTTGTCACTACTGAGTCAGCGGGAGGAACGAATCCGGATTCAATGTAATAACGCTCGCAGAATTATATTTGGATACGAAAGGTACTACAGCGCATCGATAATATTTACTTCTACTGTTTTATGTATTCAATTTCTTTAATGTTGTTTTTTGCAACAAAAGAGATACAATAATATAACGATCGTAGAAATAAATAATTTTTACTCAATAAAAAAAAATGGTTAAAACTTTCAAATCTTATATCTCCACAACATATTTCTGTGGGGTAGATTGATAGACAGAAAACAACCCCAAGTAGTTCGCTTCGTTTGGTCACTTAGCAGGGGTGCCCGGGATCATAGAATGAGGTTTGTCTGCGTGACAATTGATCCCCAACCCTTATAACATTTCCCAGAACTTCCTCTACTTCTTTTCCCTTAAAACACCCTCCACTCAGCATCTCTAAATAGTGCAGAGTCCTTAAATCTTTGGGATGGGAAAAGGGATGGGATGGGATGGGAAGCTAATGTAAAAAAATCCGATTATTTTATTAACTTCGAAGCATTTCTTTCCTGAAAGGCCTTCTACTTCTCCTTTCTCACACTTAAACGTCATATTATATTCTCCTGACACCCAAATCTCAGCACTTTGCTGAGATCAACCTTAGTCGTAGGAATGTACGACTATTGGAAAGGCTTTCAAGATTTGTATTCATAAAATTTATGTTATTGAATTGGAAATCTATTTTCCAGTCTGACGATCAATTTGATTTAGCCAATATGTTTTATTGAATTCTTGTATGCATGTTCCACTCAACAAAGCCTTGGAAGGATAGAAAAATGTTACAGTGTTGTACTTTGCGTTTCGTCCGATCCGAAACGGGAATCTCCGGGAGAATTGCAATACCGTAAATTGGATTAACAGCGAGACGCTATTGTGGCGTTCGAGGGGAAGTCGTTCGGAAATCTGACCGAAGCGTTGACTTGTAGGGCGACCCAACTCAGGATCTATAATAATATATGTCAACCTTTTACTAATATCTCCGGAGTATAATGATACCTCTTTAGTTATTTTATTTCGGAGTAGGCTACTGTTGACGCGATTCAAACATAACTTAAACAAGATAATATAGTTTACACTGATGTTTGTCCAATACATACTATCTCTTCGTTATACATATATCTTCTAAAATTTTGAAATAACTTTCTGTATTTCCGCATCTTAATCCTCGATTACATAGAGCGAGTTTACAAGCTTCTAGCCGGTAAGTTTAAAAGCGGGTGAATCGGCGAGTGAAATTGTCATAATGACACACAAAACTTTCTACTCGCTCAGTAGCGCCAAGCAATTCTGTCGACATTTTGTAGAAAACTTGAGTTCGCAGCTAGCGCCACATGCTAGCCAGT
Source organism: Glyphotaelius pellucidus (assembly GCA_936435175.1). Classification (NCBI taxonomy): domain Eukaryota; kingdom Metazoa; phylum Arthropoda; class Insecta; order Trichoptera; family Limnephilidae; genus Glyphotaelius; species Glyphotaelius pellucidus. The sequence goes on along the minus strand of OW386542.1, from coordinate 24,603,467 downwards.
AGCGAGAATAACGACTCCCGTGCAAACTAATTCTGACAGTAACGAAATCAGCTATTTTATTTTGGCCGCTATCTTTAGTCAAACGCTAGCGAGTAGCGAGTAAAGTTGACCACCTTTAAAATTGTCCACAATCTGCTAGTTAGCAAGTAATGCGATGACACTGGCGAGTTTACTAACAGATAGTGAATTTCCCAGATAGTAGCTTGTAAACTCGCTCAATGTAGTCGAGGCTTTATGATCATTTTAAAACCGATTGGAAGTTTGTTTCAAAATTACAAAAATTACAGAATGTATTACGAACATTTTGATGTTTGATTTATGTGTATCGTTATATCTTTAAAAAAAACCGAAGATTAGACCACGATATATTTTTTAAACGTCGAAATTGTATATTTAATATTTGAAGAGAATCATACAAATCACAAGGTCGGTGACCAAAAAAAAATCGTTATGGAATTCAATTACTATAGAAACGTACGTAATTAAATATTAATATTTTTCACTTCTTTATATGCAAGTGAAAAGCGGTGTTGATGATGACTACAATATTCTAAATGAGTCTGACGACAATATATACCCTTAAATATATTCAGAATCTTAATGATGTAAGTAAAGGAGCCGTGTAAACAAATTGCGACTCGCGACCCGTGTATTGGACGGACCTTCTGTCGAATTTGCTCTATCAAAGAAAAGAAGAAGAAGACAACTAATGTGGGAATCTTAACGGCGTAAGTGAAGAAAGCGTGTAAACAAATATACGCCCGCGGCCTGGAGATTCGACCTTTCCGTCGCGTTCATTTTAATTAATACTGAAGAACGTGTTACAAATATTTAAGATGTTTGTTTATGAATCCCTCCCAAAGTTATTGATTCATCGTCTAGAAAAATAAAATTTGGTGCTCACCGCTAACTTTATAGTTGAAAAACTTGTTTTAAAGTTTTAAAATAGTTGTACGTAAAATATATTAATGGTAAGGTATTGTTTTTATTGATTTTAAATATAAAGAACTTACATCTCCAGGGGTCTGTTGGAATAAAAATGTTATTTTAGTTACGAATTCACCGGAAATGATTAAAATGTGAGTTTTGAGCAAACAAAAATTATTAGGATTGTGTACCGCCTTAACACCATTAACATCTGAACCCTTGACCCTTTAACCAGGAAAAGATACATTGCTGTTCTAAATACTTTCGGCGTTGTCCCTAAAAACATTACTTTTGTCGCTGATCTCTCCATGAATTGTAAACTGAAGCTTTTCGTGTTTTAATCGCTAAAGCTATTCTCTTTGAAGCTAATGTGTTACCCACATTATGTGTCAGCCTTATGAACATGTGTTCGCCCACAATTAGTCCACGTGAGCTTTCTTTTACCCCGAATTGCGGCCAACTGTGGGGAAAAGGAACCGTCGGCGTCGCTTCGGTGGTGTGAGGAAAAGGAACCCTCGGTGGTGTGGGGAAAAGGCAACCATAGGTACTTATCTTATGGTGCAACTTAATAAGTACCGAACCACACTGTGTAAGTTATTATGATAAGTAAATTGTTAAAAAGATTTAATCAGTTTGTCGGTACTTTATAATTATTTTCTATCTTGTTATGGATCTGTACAATTTTTCGCATTCGACAAGACTTCTAATATGATCCCATTTCTTAACCCCTGCCACTCCTCTCTTCGGCAGCTTGTACTCTAGAGCGTGTTCGTTCGCTTAGCATCCATATCTGATGGCCGTAAGTGAGCGTCGGGCGATATACCGTTTTAAACACTGCTATTCTTGTCTTGATTCTGAGCTCGGCTTTCCTTATCACTGAGCTGTAGATCATATAAGAAACTCGACGATCCGAGACGCCCTAAACATTGAACTACTGCTACTCTTCATAGAAAAATCACAACTGAGGTGGCCTGGGCATGTACTAAGAATGCCTGATGACCGAAATCCGAGGAAGATACTAAGTGCGATTCCAGAGGGTAGACGTCCAGTGGGCCGCCCCAGACACAGCTGGGCGAGGCAACTCCAGAAACTATGTGAGGAGAGGATGGGACTGCCATGGAGGCCGAACAATCAGCACAAGACAAGGACGTATGGAGGAGCCTTGTCGACGCAATGGGTCCCCGACCCGATCAGGATAAGGGGATGAAAATGATTTCGATGATGACAAGATTTTATTTTCGATGTGGTTAAATATTAAAAATGGCCTCAATCTAAGACTTGGAATTAAACAACACAGTACAACCGCTTTCTGGTTAAAACGATGATTTTATTATTAAGAATGATTTTTTTTTTTAAAACTTAATCCATTTTAATTCTACGACTAAGCCACATGAGCGTGTTTAAGTTTTTTTAAACTTCAGCCGATAATAATAATAATAAATAATAATATTTGGATGATTTATACAGCGCCGTTTTTGTGAAAAATCACCTCAAGGGCGCTCTACAAACTTACAATATATATCTTAAATCTAGAAAACTACAAACTAGACAAACAATTAAAAACAACTTATTACTAAAAATTGCATCCACCGGTTCATACTCAAATATATGTACAATGTCTCGACCAATGAACGCGATGATTTTTAAAAATGCATACAGGACCATACAGGGCATACATCCCTAAAAATATTACTATTTTTAGGGATTTCTTTCGGATTTTACGGAGCAATATGTTCAAGCACCTAAACAACAACCGAAATTTTTGTTCTGAAAAATCACAGAAATCTTACAAAAAAGGTCACGCCAAGTCCCTACTCAAGTGCTCACTGCTCAGTGTCGGGACTGGTCGGGACTGGCGGGGCCCGGGCCTTGTTAGCAGGTGGTTGCGGGGCGGGTACTTTTTATGCTTCCCAGATTATTTGCTCGCCAATTTATTTTACGGACCCTTGTCGGAATGGGACTCAATTTCCACACGAAGTGGTCTGGGTATGAGTATGCTTTCATAAAAGCACGGTTGATTCGACAACAATGTCGGAATTAGGCATAAGTAGACGGTTTTCTTCTACTTTGACTTTGAGCTCCTAAAACTTTGATTCGATTATCTCATGTTCGGCGTAATAAAGACTTAGACAGCTTTTTGAATTGAAAATATATCTATTCTTTAAAAAAGTTTTTTTATTTGTAGTTTCGATGCATTATATTTGTTTACATTTAAACAACAACAAAAAAACACTGAAACAATTAAGTGACAGAAATAAAAAAAATAAAATGGTTGTCTGTAAAGTCGGTTTACGGACGATAATTTTACGTGACAACGTTATAAGAAAACATTGATGAAAAATTGTATTGGTGCGTCATAAGCCGAACACTTGTGTTATGTGCCTCTCTATCGCTTGTTCCGCCCTCTCGCTTGCACTCTAGGCTCAGGTGGAACGTGATATTTAAAAATAAAAATTCAGTGAGTCACGCTTTTTACTGCATGCAGCCGATCTTCATTGATTTATAAGACGGTATCACGTCAAAAACACTTCAATGTTTATTCTTCGTTTTGAGTATAACCGAACAGAAAACTCAGAACTTATTATTCAATCGTAAACAATGGAGAAGTTTTTCTTCCTTTAAAAAGTTTTTTTTTAATTTAATACAATCACTACGAACTTGTGCTCCAATGTAAAAACTAAATAATGTAATATAAAAATTTATTTTAGACATGTTTTTATAAATGTTCCAGCAAATATGTAAAAATTCTAAGCCCTACTTACTACCACGTATGAAAATACTTTAAATATGAATAAAAGGTCAACTTGAAATCTCAAGACTTGAACACAGGAATGAATTTTACGAATAAATCTCTTTTTTGTAGTGCGCTTTTGCAAGTAAAATAATTCACATTAGAATTATGCAATCCATCTACTTATCAAAGAGATGACTTAAAAGTTTGAAATTGATTTAAACACCTTTTTAAATGTATTTGTGAAATTGATATTATTAAAAATAGAAATCAAAAAATATTATACCATGTCAGTTATATTTACTTATAAAATAGGTAGAATCTTCGTGATAATTTCGGTAAGATATTTTTCCTTGACAAAAATAAGTGCGTAAGATTCTAAATAATATAAACTTTTTCATTTTCTTATAAACTGAAGACATGTTAATCTTAAACCGTATTAGCCACCGCCATTCTTCGATCCAATACTCTGTGACAACATCTACCGGTGTACTTTCCTAGAAACAATTCTAAGCCCATAGTTAATTCAAAGACCATGATTTCCAATTTGAATTCACCCTTCCCGGTACGTAAGTACTTAATTATTCGTGACAATAATAGTACCGTCTGTCAGAGATTGCTCACCTCTCTCCATCTCCTCCAGTCACCTAGGAAATCTAACTACTTTTAAAAATAGTATTTTAATAAATATTTCTGCAAAGAAAATAGTTATTCGAAACAACGCGAATCGTTTTCAGCTCTGGTAAGACTTGTACAAATCCATTTCTGATCGATACTGTATTTTGAAATAAAACAAACATCTCATACTAGGTACAAAATAAAGCCATTTCTATTTTCTGAAAATGACTTCATTCGTTTATCCGGTGCCAAGGGATCGTTCCAAAGTAAAATACAGCAAAGTGGGGGGAAAGGTTAGGATGGAAAAGATTGGAAACGTGAAAATGTACTATTGTGGTCCCCCTAGTGCTAGTGGAATTCAGTGCGTAAAGGAGAGACCTTCCATTCGGCGCACAAAACATGTGAGAGAATCCAAACTAAATTGTCAAACTTTTGTTTCGAGCATGCCTCGAATTTTTACCGTACAAATTTTGAAGCAATCCGGAAAGATTTAAAAGTTTGACCGGTTCGAGATGTAGGCTAGGCACCTTTCTGCCTTTGGGAAAAGTATCTCGAAGTCATGGTTTAATATATTTAAAAGAAAAATTTATATTCTAAATCTAAGATGATGAATGAACAAACATAAAAATGAGGAAATATTGATTTAACATCGACGCAACTACATAGAGTCCCCATCGGAACAGGAAATTTCTAGCGAGGAGGACTGTGAATAGCCTACCTACTATACTTTCTATGTAAATAGTCTGTATCAAAAGTTTATAAAAAGTGGTTATCGCATAAATTTAAAAAAAGATTAAAAGTTACACAAGAAATCAAAATACGTATTATTTAAAAATTATTAATAAAATTCAAATGCTAATGTGTAATAAATACTAATAATATTGAATAATTTGTAGAGCCAAAAATCACCTCAAAGGCGCTGTACAATTTATTATCAGTTCTTAGGCTCTATCCAATTTAATTATTTGTATTTTAAGAGAAAAGTATTCCCTCTGGCAAAAGGAAAACAATTACAGATAAACATGAGAAGAACAACACTTTTCGTATTCTTAGTTCTTTGAAATATAATTTTATAAGTAAACCTTATTGTTCTCAGTAAGTAAATCAAGAGAGAGATACTCATTTTTCAATTTGTTTTTTTTTGTTGTTTAATTTTCCTTTAATCAACTTTTTCCTTGCTACTTTAATTGAATTGTGTTTCAGTGTCAATATTTTCAATCTTTAAGTATAAATTATTACAACAGGTAATTTCTAAGCCAGTCGTTTGTTTTGTCTCATTTTAAGAAAAAAATGGTTTTGTCTGGTTTGAAAGTCGCATTTGTAACCTTTTTAAATAAATCTTATCGTATTGATTACTAATTGTAATCTATTTACACAAATCTTACCGTATCTGATCTCGGTTTTATATTCACCTCATAATAACTTACTTGAGAAAGTCAATGCTTATGATTTTTAAGGCTGTTTGTTAAAAATAAGATAAACCGCCGCTACTCGAATTTCTACCGATTTCTTGCATATCCTTGAACATTTGAAGTTTTTAAGCTCTTAAAAAAAATGTTATTTTTTAAGATAATATCTATACAATCCCTATGCCGAAACGCAAATTATATGAAATTGCCTCGATAGAAAAAAATCGCCAAGTATGCTCTGAAAATTTTTATTTTCAAGCCATTCTCTATTATTTAACAAGTTATATATATGAAAAAATTCACAGTGTTTCTTTGAACATTGTTTTAGACAACCCTTACGAGATTTTTGCTCTATTCTAAACGAGTCGTGTTTTATTAAACATTTTTACAATTTTCGTTTCAATTTTATCGTTTTAAATATAAGCGCGCTCTCTCCAACATCTCTCCATCTTCTTCTTTTCGAGCTCGGATACGGCGCCTTAATGTCTCAACTTAATAAGGACAGGGAAGAGTGAATGATTTCTACTAGAAATAATCGACTACTTTGAACGGCTTCACATAGACTTTAAGCACAACAACTCCTAGTCAAAAGGGTAATGGGTAACTTATGTCGAAAAACACGAGGAAGGTAAACATGAAAGATTTTGACCATTGTTGACCCAACGCTGAAATGTGAATTCAGAGCGAGATATACGGTCACAGGTAAAAGGGGTATACACTTAATAGCGTCCTTTAAATACAATAAACGGGAGCGTGCGAGATTTTGACTTGTGACGCAACACTGTCGTCTGTGGAGAAGAAGGTTCGAGTCGTCGCGTTGCGTCGTTAAGCACAGACACAAAAAATGTGGGTAGCTTCACAGGAGCGGCATTCCTGTAGACGTGTAGACAAAGGCGAGTCGGTGGTTGGGGCAGATGGACAAGACAATGGCAGGGCCGGCACTGGAGAGGAGTTGGCCGTTATTCCATGCCTCGCAAGTAACCCTATCCCATGTGGGGACGGGTGCGGGGGATTCGGAATGCGTGCCGAACTTCTGCTTCCGCACCAAATTGCCGTTTAATTCCCGAATTCTTGACTTGATTGTGACAAATTACGACAATTTGGATGGAGTTCTTGTGTGGGGGGCTACTTTCCCGTAAAAACGGTAGGTATTTCATCAAAGAGAATGTATGGTACGAAATTTATATTTATTTTAAAGCAGGTTCTACTTTAAAAGCAAGCTTTCGTTTTGATTTCAGAGTGATTTTTTAAAACCCATTACATCAATGGGACCCTATGTGTTTTTACAAAAAGCCTCAAAAATAATGATAAAATATGTTTATACCAACGTCGTTGAATTTTCACTTTAGGCATCTGTCATAAAAGACATTTCAAAAGATCATGAACTCCAATAGAAAAAAGCCCAGGATCTCGGTTCTGCGCTTGTCACCATTAATAAAGATATTTTTACACAAAGAGAAGGGCACGATAAATAACTTTTATGATGGTAACCCTGATTAATCATCGCGCAGGTCAATGCACCCTGATAGAGGGGACCGACTGCTCTGCGTGAGGAGCGGGGAGCCCTCGCCTCGGCCTACCTGCCGGAGCACGAGATCCTTCTTTCCTTTTCTCATAGCGAGGTCGGGGTGGCCAACCTTAAACCGGAAATACTTAAAAATTGACTAAACCAATGATTTTCGTTTCGCCTAAGAAAAGCTAAGAAAAAAATAGTATATTTGTATGTATATATATATATATATAAAAATTAATTAAGTTTGTCTCGGGATTCAGATTGCACTGTAGGTCAACAACGTTCAGGATTTTTTTATGAATAGCCTGGCATACCAATATATCTCCCGTGAGGGCGAGTATCGTTAAACTGCAAACTATCGAGGTGTGTTTTGGAAACATCGACAGAAAACTAGAACTTGAGAAACTTTTAGACACTGGTAAAGTTGAAGTTCAGCTTACAGCGGAAGTTTTACAGTGGATGCAATTATTACCATCCGGATTATGTATGCTATCTGAACGTACATGTTCACACGGGGGTTAACCCCTTCGCATGCCTGGTAGGGTCTGACAGACCCAGAGTATTTTAAAACAACGAAAAACTATTTAAAATTTTGCGCAAGAATATCTTACCTTTCAGTAGCTCCCGCTAATCGAGTCACGCCAGTATTTTGTAAAGCATAAAGGGAATTTATTTCTACCCACGCTACCCTCGAAAGCACATGTTGTCAAAGTCCATGCAGGTCTCATATACCCTACCAGGAACACTAACTAATTGTTTTGTAAGGAGCTATTACGTTTTCTTTCAGCAATTTTTTTATGTTTTTTTTAACTAACCGCAGAAGATATTGAAGCACAAGTATTTTAAGAAAACCATGATTAGAAAAAACTTTTAAGTTTGGTTCACTTACATTCCGATACAAATGTTTTTTTTTTTAAATTGTGTTGATGATTCTCAAACACCTCCCTAATATTACGGTGTGCAATATGTTGTAACACAAAATATCACCAGAAAAAGTATTTGTATCACTCTTGCAATACTCGTATTTGCTTAGAACACTCAATTTTCTCTTCCCAAAAATGTGCCATTTTCGAAGCCTAAAATTCTAACAAAGCTTAATCACAAATATTATTTTCTTTAAAGTAAAACCTTTAATTAAATATTGAAAAATGGTTTCTATACAACATACAACGCTTCATTTTGTTTATGATTTTACTAAGTTTTAAGTTTTACACGACTATTAAAAACGTTACTTTTTTGTTAGTTAAAAATTAGGGGGCTTATGTTAAAAAAGGGAGTTGTAATTTCTGAAATGTTTTTGTATTTATGTATTCTTCATCTCAAGTCGGTCCCTCATTGCTGAGAATCGAGACCCCTACTCCAATTTCCATGGGGGCCATGGATTCTCTTCTCCTCGTGGTCTTGCCCTGCGTGGAGTACGAACAGCGGACACTGACGTACCGGATGCCAGTGAGACTTGGTCACCCCAGCGCGTTGGTGACCTTCCTCAAACACTTTGTCAGCGAATATGAGCTGGTGATACATTTTTTTGCACCACTTCGCCGTAGTTCTGGGAAGGCCCAAACTCTTGACAAACGACTCTTGAGAACGTTCAGGAGCGTTCTCAACTTTGGCGCGTTTTTAAATTACCAACGTCCTCGAAGTTACTTGGGCAGACGGTAACACTATAAAAGCGGACGGCGGGCCGCTCAGTCAGTCATCAAGTCAAGTCAGCAGTGACAAGTCACACGGATAGTCAAACAGTGCTGACAGTTGTACAGTTATAGATAACAACAATCCAGTGCGGTAGCTAGCATTCGGCCCATTTTCGGAACCCTTGTTCTACTTTCGAGGAACACATCATCTCGCAGATTATAAGATCCACCGCACCTTCAGCTCAAGAGATCAACTACATACTGTGCCTTACAAGGTCCACCACACCTTTAGCCCAGTGCAGGTGCACCGCACCTCGCAGCCAATGAGATCCTTGCTTCACAAGATTTTCCTGCTCCGCAGTTGACTCTAACTCATCCGAGTCACCGCCTTTCATCTTCACCGCCATGGTGCCGAGCGACGGCCTGGAGGAGCAGGTCATCTCCACTAATTACGGTGTAGAGCAACATGTTGGCGAATTGAAACCCATGGTATTCATCACCATAGAAGCACGACCTTATCACTCTTCACAACTACGCACTGCTGTTCACACCTCTATCTACACCGCCGATCTAACCTCGCCACATAGCTACTAATTTGACTCGCCAACTTCTCCGCCTTTCTATGACCGCCTTTATTGCTACCGCCTCCATCCCTCATATTTAAACAAGAAAATAAAACTAAAAAAAGAACAACGATGTATACAATTTGAACAAAAAAAATCGTCGGGTCCCACAGACCCCACCAGGCAAAACTAGTGGAATAATTTTATAATTTCACCGGACAAGCGGAGGGTTAAGTGGAGAGTTGCCAACCGTTAACTTTTCCATGCGATATCATGTATTATTGCATATATTATCCTTCTCTGGGGATGTTTTTGTTTAACTAGACTCTTTACTCGTAAGCTTTTTAATCTCGAATATGAATACGGCAGCATGCATATAAAATAATGATTGCCATAACGCTAATACTCGTATTTCATTGGCTAGAGTAAATGCCTTCAATAAAGATAGATTTATTTATTTGCATTCCTAAAGCCGCAGTTCCTGTAAGTGTTTAATTTACTGAAATTGTAGTTCATGTATTATCTAAAACAGTATATTTAAACAATCCAAACAGGTTCCGAAACCCTTTCAACACAGGTACAAAAAAATCAAGCCACATGCACGGCATCTGCTCTACCCTGGCGGAAATCGTTTTTAACCGAAATCTGACCGACAAAATTAAGATTCCTGCGAGACCTTTGTTCTTGCCAAATTCGTCCCTTTATTTTTTTATAATCCTTCCAGCGGGTCCATTGCAGGGGTATCCGTGGTACGGGGTTGGCGTGAGAGGGTACGAGGACGGGTAAAGAGTACCACAGGTGTTTCTCCTTCTGTATACCATTGTTTAAGCTGTGTTTGGGTTTCGTTTTAACTGTGTTTGTGTTTTGGTAAGCCTGCTTGTTGAGCTGGTGTTAACGAAGGGTTCAGAATTGGAATGACAGCCTGAATCTCTTGTGCACCAATTTAAATCTCTGTTATGAGAACCAGAGAACGTTTAGATATGTAGTTGAGTACGGGAAAGTTTGATTGAGACAGAGATATTGACAGACACAAATAGAAAAATATTGAATCTTGTAATAAAATATACTAGGCTCAACGTGTTTTTGCATCCAAACGTAAATCAAACATTAACGATATAACGATAGATGATTAAAATACAAAATATTTTATTAATAATATGTCAAACCACAAAGTGGTTATTTTTTACGTTAATGGTCAACCAAAGGGTTGTTGATAATTATAAAATATTTTTATTTTAAAGCTTACAATATTTTTTTCAGGTTTTAATCTTATTTTTAACAAGACATATAAACAAAATATTTGAAAATTAGATTTTCTTGAAAACATCGGAAATTTACTCCAAGATCTGAATCATCTAGGTAGAATTTTTTGTTATCGTAACGTGTGGTTTGGAAGTTAAGTAAAGGTAAAATTTTAAATCTAATGCATAAGTGAAGCAACTAAATTTGAGAAATTTACTTTTATTACACCTTGCATGAGGCAACTGAGCCTAATAGGTTTGGTTGAATGCTTTACTTATTGACTGTCATAACATTGGCTCTTGTAATTACATTTGTTTTGTATTATTGGTTCAGACCGTTTCAAAGCGCACGGTAAGGAGCGAGTAGTTAGGTTATCGCCTAATAAAAATGTCGGTTTTCAACAAATTGTTAGAGTGTTTCGAAAGCAATAAAAACGAAGAGCGTAAAATATGTAGCTCAAATTTCGATTTGTATTCCCAACGCAACTCATCGGGGACAAATAGCCATTGGAGCGTGCTCGAAGGATCCAACAGGACCTTTTCGAATTACTTACGTTTGAAAAGATCGCTTTTAAAGTAAATAATTATTTTAAACAGCAACATGGCCGCAAAAGGCTTCACACGACCTCAAAAGCTGGTGGTGTTGGAGTTTAGTTTGCTGTGAAATAACAGACCTAATGGTAGATTTTACGAAAGCTTCTGAAATGGCGAACATTTGAAATGTTGCCATATCGATGGGTGGATTCCAAACCGAAACAAAATCAGCGAAATTGAGTTTAGTCGAAATTCGACTGGCAGTATCATGTTACCAGTTACGAGCGGTGATGGTTTTGGGGATTTTCGTGATTTTGTAAAACTTTATTACGGGAAATTAGCTTTCGTCGAACAAAATAATCATTTTCTCTGTATTTTCATTAAAAAGACGGTTTTTTTGACAATACATACTAATCCAACACCTCTGCCATAGGTCACTCCAAGTGGTTCGCTACGTTTGGTGATTTAGCAGGGGTGCCCGGGTTCATGGGGTGACCTCCTGTGTGGAGTTCATATAAAAAAAAATGATCAACTGGAAATGATTTTTTGACGCATATTAAAATTGAATTGTTGAGCACAATTATGAATATGTTTTTAACTTCGAATTGTTTTTGTGTAGATATTACTGGAATTATGATGAGACTGTTTTTCAGTTTCTAAAAAATTACGAAAAACCCTTGAATTTTTTAATAACTTGTCACAAATGTGTGGAAATTGTTTCGGAAATGATTGTTGGAATAAGTGAGTGAACGTAGATGACATCGGAAGTTACTCGAATAAAAAACTGGTACCACCAAATTAAGATCAATGTGTGTCAATTAATCTTTTCCATGCGTATTTGCTACATATTGTGAAGATTTAAAACGGAAAACATGTTTGTGGTAAGCAATAAAAAAAATTTAATTTTCAAAAACATTTTCATTGACATTTTTAAATATTAGCTCAAATATAGGATTTCTTTTTCATTAAGATTCCATTTGTGCCTACGTATTTATTGGCAATAAAATTCTTTTCAAGCATTCAATACACTGGAAAGGAAATCTGAAACCCCTTCAAAACAAATAATCGATTTATTTATATTTGTTTATCGAAATAAACTTCAGGCAGGGTAGCGAAGGATAGGAAATAGGCAAATCATTTCCAGAATAAAGGCTGCCAAAAACACGAGAGACAAGCCGTGTTTACGGTGGTTTAAAAGCTTCACATTTTATTTATTCATTACTTCTCCGCGCAAACAGATTTCAAAGAGTGTTTCGGATGGAAAAAAGCGGAATTCAATCATTTGGAGGATGAGTGAAACCGCTCCCAGCGCCTTGTATCAAACCTAACACTATGCGAGAACTCCAAACTCCACCATTTTTCATTGCCACCCCTTTGGAAGGCTTCCTCGCCACTCTTATTGGTAAACAACCTCCGAAAACGAAATAGAAAAGTTCCCCTTATTTGTTTTGGGCCACGAAAGGAAGTTCAATCGCTGAATGTATAAACGATGCATAATGGAGGCTTCTGCGGAGCGGGAGTTATGAGCTCGCTGTTCGAGTTGATACGTCGCCGTGGGAACTGCAGAACAGCCAATTTACGAGCTTACTATCCATGCACTCAAATAACAATTAGTTGCTCAAAATCACATATTTTATGATATTATATAAACAGTGTCTTCTTTGTCCTAAGGTGCATGGATGAAACGAAAAAGTGACACTAAAAAGAGAAACACAAACATCTATAGCATAGATTCTCAACCTTTTTTGCCCACCGCCCCTTTTGAGAATATTTTTTTTGTAGCGCCCCCCAACTGCATTAACATACAATCTGTCGTTGTGAATCTGAAACAGCTATTATCACGATTACATTACCACAACGGGGGGGGGGGGATAAAATGATCAATCAGAGCCTTTATGTAGGTTTTTTTTTTACATGAGCTCCACACAGGAGGCCATGAGGAAAATAGTTTCCCTCAGGGCCTATATCATCTTTGGGGATGCTGTGTGGAGGTTTTTTTAAGGAAAAGGAGGAGACAAGAGTTCTGGGAAGGAAAAGGGTTTAAGGAGTGGGTAGGAATCTGGTATTCAGTGTGTCCTGGTCATCCGCCTCCAAGATCTAGACAAACCTCACCCCATGAACCCGGGCACCCCTGCTAAATCACCAAACGTAGCGAGCCACTGGAGACTGGAGACATATAACAGATAATACTGTCAATTCTTGAAGGATTGCAAAACTTCCGTTATTTAATAAAAAAACTCGTTATAATTTAATAGCTACAAACAGTTATTTTATTAACGTCATCTGCATTTATAAATATGAGACATTTCACGTGAATTCGGAAGTTTGAACTTTTTTAATTCCAATCAAAAAATAAAAAATTTCAAATTATCCAATGTAATGGAGATCTAAATGTAATAGAATCTTTTAGTTCAATTTTCGTCCACTTCCCGAACTATTGAAATACGCAAATTTTCGCACATGGTTAAAAATTATTACAATACCAAAACAACAAAAATTAACCAATATTAAAGTTTACTTTACTTTATTAGCACGTGATTAGCGTGTTTTGTTTATATTTTTAGGTCATATTTTTTACCTGCCAACACCCCCCGGAAGGTCTCAAACCGCCAAAAGGGGGCGTTATCGCCCACGTTGAGAAACACTGATCTATAGGATTTAGCCTGCAAAAGGATGAGATAGAATAATCGGTCTCCTTTTTGTGCGGTGCTTCATAGCTTCCCCATTCTTACCTACTTTAGTTTTCTGAAGGCTTCACTTCTACCGCGTGTGAACTGCACATTTTTTTTTTATATATTTGAACCCTCTAGTAGTTTCACTGAGGTACCCTAAGATGGCGGAGGACAGAAAGTCTCTTGCAGCCAATTTATCACAGCCCTCTTGCAAAAGTCTAGAATGCTTACATGGGTTCCATGATAAAATAAAGTGGCATTTCAATACCCCTCTGAAAAGTCATTTAAAATAATAGTGTAGTTTATGTGGTGATTTTTTCCATATTTTTGTCGTCGAATTCAGTGCACCTTTTCCAATACATTTAGTCATTTTATAAGTATTTGTGGTTGTTTCATCGGAGTCGCCAGATGTCACTTTTTTGTCTTTTCTATTGCCTGTTCATTTTGGAGTGGTTTGAAGATTGGGTATTGATTTTACAAAAATTAAAATATTTATTTTGTTGGAATTCGTAGGATTCGATCCTTGGTTAAATGTCTGCAAAGGTTTGTCAAGCGCTTTATACCACAACAACAAAATGGACTTGCGTGGGACTGTGGATTTATCATATTGTATTGGAACCGAGTACCCGTGAATTAAGTTAATATTTTATTGCCATCTCATTTATTGCAGTCTAATTCCTATAGATGTTTTTGTTTGTCTATTTTTAGTGTCGCTCGTTTCCGTTTCATCGAGTTTCCAATCACAACGGTGCTAAAAAAGTTTTCACTTAAATAAAATCATAATTTTTATTGACTTCTCAGAGGGTTGATGAAGTTGTACATTGTTGTTCAGTCACCGTTTACATGACACATTTAGAATAATTAGAAAAACGTCACATAAAACACGTGCATAATGGCCAGGTGTTCGGGGTCCTTTGTGAGAGTATTTATCCGATGTCCGTGTAATAGAGCCAGCCGCAATGTTTAAGATTAGTTTATCTTCCTGCATGCTGTTACGGATCACAATGAATTGGAACTTGTTATGGTAGGTTTCTTATTCAGAATTTCCTATTATGGTTTTCTATCTCGTGAGATAATCCGGATTTGTAATTATTACACTATTATGAACATAAGTAATTGGTTATTTTCCTATACAATTAGTCCCAGGTGCAGATTTTGCCTATGACGATATTATATTACAACGCTAAAACCAATACTTTAAAAAATCTTAACGTAAAACAATTCTGTACCTTAAAGGTTAAACCACGTAAGTCCATAGCAATTACTATGGACTTACGTGGTTTATCCTTTAAGGTACAGAATTTATAAAATCTCCATTTGGGGAAAGTTACAAAGATGGTGCTAAAAAAAATACTTAATTTTTTAATATTATGCTTTAAAATATTAAGATGAATTGATTTTTTGGAGTGTACTATCATACACAATTCGAATACGACCAAATGGTTTTGTCCGTGTAAATACTCAATTCATTTAAGAAACGTGTCGAGGCGATATTGTATTTGCAAATTAATTTGGAAGGCGTATGGGTATGGGTATCGCCGCCCATGGAACCATTTACCAGATAACCACCACTCCTGTCATGGGTCACCCGCGATTCACTGTGTTTTGTGACTTAGCGAGGGAGGAGTGAGGTTTGTCTTGGTCTAGGCGATGGATGCGTTTGCTTACTGCGTGGCGGTCCGGATCGGGTGAGATTTGTTGAGAGAGACCTTTTGATATCTCCAACCGGATTATCTCGCCATGCAGCTCAGTGGGACGAATGGATTCAAACGTCAGTCACTCCTAGACACACTGACTCCCCGGTTCCAGCCCACCCCTAATACCTTTTTCCATCCAAGAACTTCTTCTCTTTCCTTTCCCTAAAAAGACCTTTCATATGTCATCCCCAAAGACGACCTCCCGAGAGAAATGGTTCTCCTGTATGGTTTGTAAAAAAAATAAAAAAATCGGATTGAATACATTAATATTGTAATATTAATATACAATATTGTAATTATTGCAAAATTAATTTTCTATGCTTATGAGTTCGTTCCCCTTGTCATATCTAAATATCCCTTTATTTTATGTCTTCGTATTGTGAAATTTTATTTTTCTACATCTATTTTCTATATTGCAGTCTCTCATTATGTATGTGCTTTAGTGTAATAATTAATATTGCTCAAAAACTGCTTTGGTAGTTAAACAGATGCTTGTAGTGACGAATTAAAAAAATATACAAATCACAAATACAATATTGTCTTCTGTAAGTAGCACTCGCCAACAAACAATTCATTTTATTTTTTTAAAGCTTAACGTGTAAAAATTTTTTTTTTCAGAATATTTTAATTAGCGCCATCTGTGAACGCAAAACTATGATTGTGTTACTCCAAAACAACTTATATTAACTTCTAGTAGCGTCTTACGAAATTCTTTTATTTGATACAACACAATAGTTCCAACTCCCGCAGTGGAACGATTGTATCCCCGTTTGGGGAAAGTTGTGAGACTGAAGAAAGTATAAGGGGAAGTCGAAGAACAAACGCGCAAGGAAACAACACACCAACAAAAGATACACGCGATCTGAGCTCAAACCAAGGAGCTTAGCATTTTCCGATGTTCAACATTGAACTGAAAACGTGTTCAAAGGAAAAATCCTTATTTTAATTCCACGATGAAACATGAAATCTTATTAAAAGACGTATTTATTTACCTGGCAGTGAGGTTTTTCCGTTCTTCTCGGTTTTCCATTACTCGGATTCATTTCCTTTCCTAGGACCGGATGCATTTTCTGGTGCCGAAACGGATGGATAAAATATATATTTCAGACCTGCTTTACGGACCTTTATCGCGCTCCTATTGGATATTATACTACACCTGGGAAGATGGTTTACTTAAAAGTTAAGGTTGAAGCTAAATTCCTTTAAATAAGTGGAAAATGCTTTCAGCGTCGCCATTTTCTTACATTTATTGGGAAGTCTGCACAAGTCCCAAAAGTGCTCTGTGCGAGTCGGCCTATGGAAATTTCAATAAGACAGAAATGATGTGATGGTCTTTCACTTTGATAAAAAGATTCGTCAGCGTATTACAAGAAAGTGGTCATCTATTCAAGAACAAATTTCAACAAATTTTTCATCTATTTAAAGTGATAAGCCACATTTTATGATAGAAAAAACTAGTCAAATGACCAGTTCAGAAGTGCCTTCAATTCTTTAACCGTCTTTTTGAGGAGAGGAAGGAATAAACATCGGTCTTGAAGAGACCCATGTTGGAGGAAGGAAAAAACACAGAGGCCGGCAAATCGTTCTATAGTCGAGCAGTTGAACACAAGAACGAGTCGAATAAGCGATCCGTTCTCACGTGACAAATGTCAACCGTGTACATATATTGAGCACGCGTTTGTGTTAGCACGTGTTTCCCGACTATGCACCGGTGCCGAAGGAATCAAACAAAAATAGCATTCCCACCCGACACATGTGCTCTAAAGATTGCAATCCGCCTGTTAAGATGGGAGAATCCATCAAACGGATCGCCCGTTTCTGCACAAAGTCGAGGGTATTTTTCAGGTATTTTGGGGCTCCAGACCAGAGGTGGCTGCCAAATTCAACCGTGGGGCGCACTTTCAAGGGAGATATGCAACAAATCGGTAGAAATTCGGGTAGCGGCGGCTTAAATAAGAATAGAAAAGTTGATATCATCATAAATAACCCATTTCAATTAAGCTTCAAGTCCTAATGACGAAAAAAAATAATTCATGTACGTAAATAAAAATAGTATTTTCTCCAAATTCCACGAGAAAGAAAAAGATTCATTTCTCTAAATAAAATAGCAACCGTAAAGAAAAATTGTTTTCTCAATATCATTTGCCGCAGAGAGAACAGTTATATTCGATTTCCTTGTCGTCGTTTAGATATATGTATTTCTGGCACCCATCGGCCGAACGATTGGATTCTATATATAAACGAGGCAAAATGGGAACTGAGATTTGAACAAAATAATTCCACGTTCGAGTTCTCTCACGGCACACACGGTACATTTATATTAAAAATGTACTTTGAAATATATTATTCATAAATATATAGCTATTCAGAGCGTGTTTATAGCTGTTATTTATAATTTTAAAACACGTCGGTCAAATATTAAAGTACGACCTTTTTGTGTGTGTACATAATATTTCAGATAAAATAATTTATTTACATTTTATGAACCTATAGTGTAGCTATGCGGGTACAAAGAAATAAACCAGGTAGATTGCTTTCGTAATATGATTGGGGCATCCAACGTAGCAATCGCAGTTAATGGTTTTTTTGCTTAGAGACAACCTAATATCTCTTGAATCCTTCACCGAATAAAGTGATTTATCCATAATCCAAGAGTGTTATGCCCACTATCACTTACTTCTTTAACGTATTCAATCTCGTGTCTTGTATTCAAATCGATTGGATTTATGCCGACTGTGTAGTAGTAGGTACATTACTGAGCAAAAACTATTTTTTGCCATCAAATGTCCGCAATATGACATAAAATAGCTGAATTATGTCCGAAAAGAAATAGATCATTATGAAAAAACTGAGTTTCCACAAAAGAAAGAAAGACTTATCTCTTGGAGTGGGAAAAATGATTTATTTTATAAATGAACGCGTCTCTGCAGGAGTTGGCTGTTTACATTTGCAAACAGAGAAATATGGCTGATTTCAGCATTATTTTACAGTGTGCCAGATTCCAACAGTTTCCGAGCGTGCTCTAATTTTCACACTATAGCCTTTATTTTTCAGAGTGTACACATTTAAACAGCGCGGATACCCATTATTTCAAAGGATCCACATTTTTACAGCGCGCCATTTTTATACACCGTGTGTCGGCATTCGCGGGGAGCGAGCCATCACAATGAGCCAGCCAGGGGCAGGAGAGTGTGACAAATGTGTTCACGGGAAGGAAAACAAATCGGGTGAATGAAGGGTTCTATTTACACGTTCAAACTGCCCGAAAAGTCCACCGAGTGGCGATGGCGGTGCCAGTTTACTGCAGCAAACAACTACAATTGTTGCAACGCTGCGATCTCATATGCGGACGGCGTAATTATTATTTTGCTAAAACATCTAGTGGAAACGCTTTATACGACTTACACAATTCAAATATGAAAAGGAAGTTTGGGGTTTCTATACAGGTTCCAATTTACACGTTTTTACAGAATACTGCAGAATACCTTCGAGTTTTCATTTTGAATTATTCGAAGCGTGATACATTGAGAACAATTGATACAATGCTATTTTGCAGCAGGACAAAACATTTCTTTCGGAGTAAGCAATATTTTTATTTTTTATTTATTTATTTTCTTGAACAAACACTTTACAGAAGATTACTTTGGTTTACATAGATAAGAAGTTTAGTAATAAGAAAAAAAATGTTAATGATCCGTAACTGTACGTAAATAAGTTAGTAGTAGTATTTTGTGAACCCCTCACTAGGCGAACCTGTGCTGGGGTGTTCCCATGTTTGGGATTAAGTGCTGTTCTGTCGACATAAGTAGAAACACCATATCCTCCTTGATATTGTCAAGATGGGTATTGTGGGTCGACCCACAGCGGCAGTATCATGCACATAAATTGAAGATTAATTGTAGTTAGGATCTATATGCAGTTGTTCTTAAACGGGCATACATTTGTGATTTTGTTTATGATGAACATTTTTTCTCCGTTGACATTCTCGGTACAACCTTATCAAATTAGTGACCAACTCATGTGCTACGGATGCTCTTTTCAAACCAGAATTACGTTAGCGTCTCAGAAACTAACTAGAAACTCTCAAAAACGCTAGGGGGGCTAGAAGAGCCCCCTTACGGTATATTGATAATGCCCGATCAGTAGGAACAAATCGCAAGTACGTTTTACTGATTAGTTAGGTATCTAGCTCTGGTCTGTCATCACACCTGATAAAACCTTACACTCTTTGTGAAAACGGGCAATCGAATAACTGTGAAAGAAGGATGTGGGTGAGAAAGAAACCGCACTGTGACAAAGTGACAATATCGCATTCGAAATCACAGGCACCTACTTGTAAGACTAAGGATGGGTTGTTTCAAAAAATTTGATGAATTCATCAAATATTTGAAGTTGATTTTCACGTTCTGTGTAAGTTCTATTCAAGTTCTGTTATTACATCGTTATAGGACAGTTGCTTCACAAAACTGAAACAATCACAGAACTTGAATAGAACTTACACAAAACGTGAAAATTAACTTCAAATATTTGATGAATCCATCAATTTTTTTTAAACAACCCGTCCTAAGGAAAGTTCGTTTCATTTGTATTTAAAAAATGAGAACAAGCCTTTTGCCGCTGTAGCGATATCATAAGTAAACAAAGAAATACATAAATTTCTCAGAAAGTTAATCCACGGATTTGTGGTTTATTTGCGGGAGCAGGGAAGGATTCATTTGAGCAAATAATTATTATCTCGACAATAATAATATCTTCGTATGGATTATATCATCTGGATAATTGGGTCTGAGGAAATTTGGTGTAATTTTGGTTTAATGGACCGATTCTCTTAATTCTTGAATGTTAACACATGATTGGCGATGTATATTGGGTAAATAACAAAAGGTTTCCCAAACCACTGATAAGTTCACTGATCAATATTATAATATGCACCTTCTTGGAATAATCAAACCATAGCATTGGATGCCGGGATGATCGAATGGTGGTAGAAATAAAAGGGAATAGCAAAATTAATTCATTTCCATGTTAATGCACGCACTTATGAAAATTTGCGTAAACTTAACAGGTCAATGTGATAGGATTGTATGTTTTTCATTCATATAATCAGATTTTTTTAAGTGAAACTTCTTTAGCACCGTTGTGATTTGAAACTTGGATGAAACGAAAATGACGCATTACAATACCCACGAAGCGTCAAACTACGCTCACTTTTCAAGGCTCCTACTGGTTGGGATCGTTTTTGTCAAGTTTTGCTTCTACCTCGTGTGAACGATTTTTTTTTTTTTTAATTCTGACAAGTAAGGCATTTTTATATAAAAATTTGGTTGTCTGTAAAGTCGGTTCACGGACGATAATTTTACGTGATAACGTCATATAATAACGATGGAGTGGAGGAGAGAGAGATGCGTCACAAGCCGAACGCTTGTTCCGCGGTCTCGCTTGCACGGTCGGCTCAAGCGGAACGTGACAATGAGTCATGCTTTTTCGTGCATGCAGCCGGTGTTCATCGATTTATAAGACGTTATCACGTCAAAAATATACGTGATTACTCTGAATTTGCTTTTAAATCTTTTCAAATTATACTAAATATTTATTTATTGTACCTTGAATTAGACCAACTATATTGATTTGCAAAAACACACTAAAACCAATTGAAATACCGTTCCAATGACAGAATATCAAAACCACGTTTATATCGGGGTAGTGTAAATTATTTCTTGGCTTGTTTAAGCTTTAAACGATAGTTTTTATTAAATGTCTCTAAGCAAACATTTAATAAAAACTATCGTTTAAAGCTTAAAGTATACCGAACACAAATCAATGAACACATTTAATAAAAAGTATGTCACCTGAAAGATAAATATTTACCAATCTACGATTGTTGATTTGTTCAAATATTTAATTACATAAAGTTAATAAAACTGTTGCTTAATTTTTAAAAAAATAATTTATATGCAAATGATTCGAGGTTCATTTATAATTCATATTGAATCTAGATTTGAAAAGTCGTACGCCGAGTTTGATTAATGTGAATCCCAAACACAAAAGAAAGTGAATGCTTATAAAAGTTTATTATTCCAACTAAAAGTATTTTCATGTTCGTAGCGTGGATGATTCTGACGGAAAATTAATTTTCCCAACAGATGGAATTAATGAAGGAAACAATTGAAGGTCTAGATCAGGGGTCAGCAAGTATTATAGAGTGAGGCGTCTTAAAAAATGCACTACAGGTCACACCGAACTTTTTCGACAACCAAACCTCAATTGTGACCCCTTGCATGTTGGCTGAATCCTGTATAATTTTTGTTTTATATGGTTCGGTTATAAATTTCATTATTTCATGTTCATTATTTTATAAATATTAATACAAGTTACAAAATGCTGTCATTTGTATAATTCTGAGATGAAAAAACGTGTCTTAAAGATAGAGCTAGAAAATGCTGTCCGAATCCTAACTATGTGAGAGAAAAGTTTTCTTAAGACGTTATCATGTAAAATTATCGTCCGTAAACAGACTTTACAGAAAACCAAATTTTTCAATTTTTTTTTTTTTTAAATTTTAATATATTTAATTAAATTAATTTTGATAGTTTTATTATCAAGTTCTGCAAGTATTTTAATAAACGCCCAACCCCTCATTCCGACTCCACCCATACCAATACATATAGAGTTTTTATGATTTTGGTTGAAAAAAAATATCAAAAAAGTTGCCGGAGACCAAAATTTAATTTTATTTTTTTGCTTAAAATTTAAATTTTTATAATTCCATTTGCGGTTAAAGTAAGTTAAGCACGTCTTTTAACACCCTATATATAAAAAAAAATCCTGAATTTATAGCTGAACAGAATCCTTTGGCAATAGGATCAATTTAATAAAAATATAATGTTTAAATGTTGAATAATCTATTCTCAAATAGATGCTTTTATTTTTATTATTATATGATGAAGAGAGAATTTATATCGTTTAATATTTGATTCGGACCGCGGCTCGTCTGTTGCCATCCGCTGTCCAGGATGAAATAAAAAAAAAACTTTTAATACAGTTGTTTCCGAAGTTGAAACAAGATTTTCGAAGTTTACATGCGAACTTTCAAAGTTAAATGAAATTTCATTGTCCAATGTCGCGTTAAACTCGTCGGGATGCTCAGACAAATCCGATTGCTTCGGTTCTTTGTCTCTACGCTTTGAGGAGCCTCGCGAAAGACACCTTTATTGTATTTATAAATAACTTATTTTCTTTTACATGAATCATTTGTGAGGAGGGTTGAATATATACTCGATTTAACACGCTTTCAAAAAAGATTTAGTGACAGATAAATTTTGAAATTTCATGTATATAGATTTCATCGTTGAAATTCGGGACTAAGGGTCATAAGTCTTAAGTCACAAGTCGTTAGCCTTGAATCGGAAGGTCGTCCATGGGAGAGTCCCACTGTCCGGAGCAAAGGAAATATGGCGCCCCCAAATGGGAAAGTTGTTGGATGGAGGTAACTGCGGTAAGAGAATTGGCGAAGGCGCAATATTTAAAAGTACTCGCGTTGTGACAGATAGATCAACTAATTTGGAGCAACTTTTCTAGAGTATATGTTAGTCTAGCTCTGAAAGTATTTTCCACATTTTAATGATAGGTATTGTACAAATTTATATTATTCAATTGAAGAAGAAGATAACACTTATAATCTAAATGAAAATGTGAAAGAAAACAAGACACAGAAAAATAGAAATAGACAATGGTCGCAACTGGGACTCGAACCCAGACCTCTCGTCTAACCGGGACGTGATAATAGATTATAAGTGTTATCTTCTTCTTCAATGATATATTAAGTTGATGGGAATAACCTTCAAAAGTTATAAAAAGAGAGTTTTTCTTATAAAAAATTTTATATTATTCCGTTTGCGGAGTTTTGTACTAACGACCTCTGTTAACAGGGAACTATTCCCGCTCTGCTGTGGAACTCAAGCTCCTGATGATTTTTCTTGTTAAAATTTAGTATCAATGCCAATACGTCAGCATTCTAGTTCAGTTGTAAAATTTTATTAACAACTAGCTGGGGTACCCGGCTTCGTTCAGGGCAACATTCGAGAGTTTTCTGGAATGTTTTTTCAAGAGTTAGCGAACCATCCAGAACGTTCTCGAAACTTTTAGACTCACCGACATAATCCGCCACTCCTTCCAGAGCTTTCTAGAGTTTTATCGAACCTTCCAGAACTTTCCGGAAGACTGTTCTTGAAATTCCTAGAGGGCGAAACTTTCAGCCCTTATATCTTCAAAAGCACGCCCTTTAGGTAAAAACGGGACACCTCATCCTGGAGGGGGATAGAGATCTACCACACCATATAACTCCCTTGATCGTACCGGGACTCGTTTCTGAGTTTTTGCGGGCGGAACGTTTTTTTTACTATCTTTTATAATATACATTGATTAAATTTTATTGAGTTCGCGTGATAGTTCATTTTATCACTTACCTAATGCAGGCGGTTTTTTATTGATAGGTCACAGATTTGATTCCCGTCCATTTAATATATTAGGTTCAGTTGCTGCCAGTTCTGGGTGTTTTAGATCAAGTTTCATCAAATTGATCAATATGATGAAACTTACAAAACAGTATATAAACAGAGTTGTCGCAAGAAAAGTTTTACATAAAATAAAAGAACGGCGTTTAAATTGTTAGCCTAATCGGCTTCACAATACAAAGGCAAGATTTCGGGAAAAATAAGAATATGTTTTTTATCAAAGTAAAATATTGTAGGCAAACAATTTCATAAAGCGTCGTTTCATAAAAATAAACACCTCGAGCGTGCCTTAAAAAGTTTCCGTTCAATAAATTAGCTTTTTTATATTTAAGAGCCTTTTTAAAATCAGGGATTATTTTTTGTTCTTGTAGCACTGAAGTATACTCACGCAGCGAATAAAGGGACATTTAATTTTCAATCGTTCAAGTTTTTTATATTTACCAAATGTACCATATCTTACAAAAACATATTAGGTTTTATGAAAACAAATAACTTTGTGTACACCACTATTTAATTAACAATATCAACATGTTTCGAAAACTATATTTTCTTCGTCAGGATAATAAGTTAATAAAAAATAACAAAAGACAAACAAATACAGACAAATTAGAACATAGACAACTGATTTCTGATCTCAAGTGATTTTTGCCAAAAGTTATTGTATAGTATCCAAATAGTCAAATATTAACAATTAAAAAGTAGGTATTTTATTGTATTTTACTTTCTTTAAATATATTTAAATTGTCCAATTAATAATAATTTGTACCTCAAAATTGTCATGGATCTCTAATATAAAAAAAAAACATTTAAAGTAATAGTCAGCAGTGTTAAAGGTTAATATCAACTATCGGTGACTTCTTCACAGTGTATCAATAACGTACAAAGTCTTATTAACCATCATGACTTAAATCAGACAAACATGATGTCTTCCATAAATATGTATACTGCAGTATCCGAAAATACATAAAACTTTTTTGAAGTGAAAATTTCTTTAGCACCGTTGTGATTCGAAACTCGATGAAACGGAAACGAGCGACACTAAAAAGAAACAAAGACATACATCTATGGAATTTAGCCTGCGAGAAAATGACATAGATTAATCGGTGGCCTCTTTGTGCGGTACCTTGTGGAATAAAATGTAAAATAATTTTTAAACTTGGTAACAATATTATAATAAATAAATCCTACAAATCCTACGCCACGAAGTGAATTTGCGAATTTTGAAGAAACATATTAGGTTGTTCGAGAGCAGCTATACACATTATTTTATTATAACTGTACTTACTAAAAAAACACTGGGACAACAATTACTAAAAACCGGTCGCAGGATATCAACTGATGTTGGAAATTGTAAAAATCTTCCCTGCTGTTAGATTAAGCTGGGGTTCATTATTGAAATATTTTCGTTTCAGAAACCAGACTCCAAAAATATTTATTGAAAATAATCTGGCAAATCTTGAAAAAGCAAGATTTGCGAAATTCTATCCCATAAGATATTTTTTTAATGTTTTCTAACCGCCTTTGTCGAAAGTTTTTCGGGACTTGAACCCACTTTAGATTTGGCGAGGTTTCAGTTTGATGAAATTTTATTCAGGAAGAATAAAAATAATATTTTCGTTTTTGTCGTCGGAAAATGTGAGCCCCGCAAGAAGCTGGGATGAGAGTTGGTCGGTTCCTCGATGATCCAAATAAACAAAGGGGAACGTAGGGCAAAATATTTGCAAAACGTTTTCGAAACGTACTATATTTGCTTTCAAGATGACCTAAGTAAGTACGTACTTTACGTTGATTAAATATTGTTTTTCTCATTCTTATCTAGAAATAAAATAAATAAAATAATTCTCTCTTTCTAGTTCGGTACGTATACGAGTTCAAGAAAACAAACAGATTCGTGTATTTATTGTTATCAAGTGTAATAACTCCCTTTTAATTTTGACACGGTTATTTTTTTATTAATTATTAATTGTTTTTGTTTAATTAAATGAAGACATTATGAGCGAAACTCAATCGAAAATCAGTCCCAGAGGTGTAAATATCTTTTCCTGATTTTTCTGTTTCCAGATTTTCGATTGAGTTTCGCTCATAATGTCTTCATTTAATTAAATATTACAGTTTGAGGTTTTACTTATAAAAAGTTAAAATAAAAAATAATAATTGTTTTTGTGTTTAATTCGTAGAACTCCATTTAATTTGTTTTTTTTTATATATTTAATTGAATTTGATTTCGATTACACATTTTTAAATTTCTTTTGCAATTTTTAAAGAAATTGGACCGAGAAATTTGAGACATACAAATTTTTCTAATTTTTTGTTATTTATCTCTTTTGTTATTTAGCTGCAACTAAAATACATATTAAAAAATGTGCAGAACTTGATAATAAAACTATCGAATTTTATTTTAATTATATATTTTAAAAAAAAATAATTGAAATAAAAAATATTTTTTTTTCAATAATATTATTATTTAAGTTATAAAAAACATTATTGTAGAAAGCAATCACTTTGTGGTTTGACATATTTAATAAAATAAAATACTTTTTTGTTTAAAACCACGAGATTTATTAATTTTTGAACCGACCGGTTTCGCTTAACTTAAGCATCATCAGGGTACAAATTAATACTAAACAAGAAGTACATAATGTGTGCTTATATATAACAAAATATAGAGGGAGACAACGTGATACAAATATTACAAACAAATAAACGGTCATAAAATACATTAACATAAGTACTCAAGTAATGGGAAAAACAGAAAGATAATTATGTAGACTAATGGGTTATAATAATAAATTTGGAGAAACAAAGCATTAACTGGCATGGTGATAAGGAGCGCTGGGAATTTTTATTTTTAAGGGTTTATTGGAAACAGACCTAATATAGGACTGCTTGATATGTCTAATTGATTATTAAGTATATGACTTTTGGTTTTTACAGCTTTTTTTATTTCTAGCGCCTCTAGATTGTTTAGTCTGTTACCATGCCCGTTTTTATGTAAGATGTTAGCACCGGTGCTATGACAGAACGTATGATCTTTATCGATCAAATGATTTGCGAATTCTGAAAAACCGTTATTATTGAGGCAACGGAGATGTTCCTTTATCCTAATATTGACACTACGTGTTGTCTTACCGATATAGAAAGCCGAACAATTATTGCAATTTAATTTATAAATTCCCGAATGATTTAATTTGTCGTCCTTATCTTTCGAATTAATTAGAAATTTACCTAGATTGTTATTAGTATAAAAGGCCGGTCTGACTTCAGAAGGGAGGTTTTTTACACTTAAGGTAGAAAAATTATTAATGAATAAAATTCGCCGCCATTGATGATTAATATTATTATCATTGATTTGAGGACAAGGACTAGCAAATAAGAAGCGATTAACGGCTATTTGTTTTAGTTTTTTATTTAAGATTAAATCTATAAAATGTGATTCATAGCCATTATTTACCGATTATTAATAATCAATTAGACATATCAAGCAGTCCTATATTAGGTCTGTTTCCAATAAACCCTTAAAAATAAAAATTCCCAGCGCTCCTTATCACCATGCCAGTTAATGCTTTGTTTCTCCAAATTTATTATTATAACCCATTAGTCTACATAATTATCTTTCTGTTTTTCCCATTACTTGAGTACTTATGTTAATGTATTTTATGACCGTTTATTTGTTTGTAATATTTGTATCACGTTGTCTCCCTCTATATTTTGTTATATATAAGCACACATTATGTACTTCTTGTTTAGTATTAATTTGTACCCTGATGATGCTTAAGTTAAGCGAAACCGGTCGGTTCAAAAATTAATAAATCTCGTGGTTTTAAACAAAAAAGTATTTTATTTTATTAAATATGTCAAACCACAAAGTGATTGCTTTCTACAATAATATTAAATTGGCGAGTACGGCCAAAAAAGCAAAAATGTATAAAAACTTCTCAATTAAGTATAAAGTGATGTGTATTAATATATACTTTTTGAAACAGTGCCTTAAAACAAAAGTGTTTCCTAACTACTTAAATGCGCAGTTCAAAAGCGCAAAAAATCAATCATCAATATCTCAATCTTCCATGCATAAAGCTAAATTAACGTGGTTAAAGGAGGACCTAAAAAGTGCATATAAACAACGTAATAATATAAAACTTAATTTAAAACTATTACATACTGAACTAGTGTATGAATTGCACCCTGTCGAATGGGACCTATTTGACGATAAAGTGAGACACTTAGCTTCTGTTAAATCTTTTAATAAACTTAACACAGTAAATAAAAAACTGAAGAACTTGTGCCATGTAAATAATCCGGATATTATTAATAATAGTAACCCAGAGCCGGTCCATACATTTTTTGACCGTGTACAGAACCTGTCTTCTGTACATTTTCTTCCAGAAGAGACGTCCCTATTGGCAAAGGGATTAAAATATAACCTTAAATATTCTAATAATAATTTTAATGCTGCAATAGAAGAGGTTGCAGTGGATATAGACACAGCTCTATGTAATAAACCAAAAAAATTCTGTTACAAAAGTGCTGAAACTTTACAAAAAATAATACCAAAATTTAAACCTAACCCAAATCCTGAGTTGAAAATAATGAAGAATATTCGTGCCAAACTAGCTGATGAAGATTTAATCCTCACGAAAGCGGACAAGGGGAATACAGTAATTATAATTCCTCGAACTGAATACAATACAAAAGTGGCGGACTTCATCGACACTGACAATTTCACAATACTGACGAAAGATCCAACCATTAAGTTCCAAGAAAATGTGAAACAAACTCTTCAAGCATGTAAAACTAAAATATTTCAAGATGAATCGTATCACAAAGTAAAATTTTTAAATAAAAATCCCAAAACTCCTAAATTATATGGGTTCCTCAAAATACATAAGAATCATTGCCCCATCAGACCTGTAGTTTCGTGTTGTAATGCCCCAAATTTTAAAATATCATCAGTTATTACTAATGTGTTTCAAAATACCAATGTTTTTTCACCTAAACATACCCTTAAAAACTCTTTTTCATTGGTAGAAGAATTAAAAGATATGATTCTCCCTAGTAATTCTAAACTAATTTCTTTTGACGTTGTAAATTTGTTTCCCAATGTTCCCATAGAAGAGAGTAAATGTTTAATTTCTGATTTGCTAAATAGCTCTGATCTCTCTACAGATTTAATAAAAGATTTAACTTCCTTGTTTAATATGTGCCTGAATCAAAATTATTTTCAATTTAATAATGTTATATATCAGCAACGGGACGGCCTGGCTATGGGCAGCCCTACCAGTCCTCTGATTGCTGATATATTCATGGATAGCCTAGAGAATAAAATTTTATCTAGTACCTCACCTCTTATTAAAAACGTTCTGTACTGGAAAAGATATGTTGATGATGTTTTGTGTATATGGTCAGGGACGGAACGTCAACTTAATTCCTTCCTCAATCTTATAAACTCTTTTCATAATCAGATTAAATTCACGTTAGAGATAGGCAACAATTCAACCTTAAATTATTTAGACCTTACCTTATCGATCGTTAATAACAAAATTGATTTTAACATATTTCGTAAACCCTCTTATACTGACATTGTCATACACAGCACCTCCAATCACCCTATTTCACATAAGCACTCCGCATTCCATTCAATGGTCCATCGTTTGGTCACAATTCCAATGTCCGATAATAATTTTGCTAATGAACTAAAAATAATTAAAAAAATAGCGGTAAATAATGGCTATGAATCACATTTTATAGATTTAATCTTAAATAAAAAACTAAAACAAATAGCCGTTAATCGCTTCTTATTTGCTAGTCCTTGTCCTCAAATCAATGATAATAATATTAATCATCAATGGCGGCGAATTTTATTCATTAATAATTTTTCTACCTTAAGTGTAAAAAACCTCCCTTCTGAAGTCAGACCGGCCTTTTATACTAATAACAATCTAGGTAAATTTCTAATTAATTCGAAAGATAAGGACGACAAATTAAATCATTCGGGAATTTATAAATTAAATTGCAATAATTGTTCGGCTTTCTATATCGGTAAGACAACACGTAGTGTCAATATTAGGATAAAGGAACATCTCCGTTGCCTCAATAATAACGGTTTTTCAGAATTCGCAAATCATTTGATCGATAAAGATCATACGTTCTGTCATAGCACCGGTGCTAACATCTTACATAAAAACGGGCATGGTAACAGACTAAACAATCTAGAGGCGCTAGAAATAAAAAAAGCTGTAAAAACCAAAAGTCATATACTTAATAATCAATTAGACATATCAAGCAGTCCTATATTAGGTCTGTTTCCAATAAACCCTTAAAAATAAAAATTCCCAGCGCTCCTTATCACCATGCCAGTTAATGCTTTGTTTCTCCAAATTTATTATTATAACCCATTAGTCTACATAATTATCTTTCTGTTTTTCCCATTACTTGAGTACTTATGTTAATGTATTTTATGACCGTTTATTTGTTTGTAATATTTGTATCACGTTGTCTCCCTCTATATTTTGTTATATATAAGCACACATTATGTACTTCTTGTTTAGTATTAATTTGTACCCTGATGATGCTTAAGTTAAGCGAAACCGGTCGGTTCAAAAATTAATAAATCTCGTGGTTTTAAACAAAAAAGTATTTTATTTTATTATAAAAAACAGTTTATTTACAAACAAGTTCAGCTACGTAATTATTATTACGCGACAGCTGTTTCATCTTTGGAAGTTTTGCCTTCAGAAGGCGAAACATCTGTCACGCATAATAATAATTACACAGCAGTGCTTGTTTGTAAATAAACTGTGTTTAAAAATATCATTGAACAAATAAAAAAAATTATAAAAATTCATTTGTCACGAACAAAGGATTTTCAGAAAAAATTTCACGATGTTCAAAAAAAAATTTTTTTGTAAATATATATTTTTATTAAGAAGTTTTTTTTATGTTGTGCATGAATGTCTTAAACAATTTTATATTATCTCTTGCAGGTTGTCATAAATTAAATCTCAAACCCTCAATCACGTCTTTCATAAATTAATATTCCTCGGTTTATTACTTGGGTATAATGGAATATATAATTGTTCCACAGAGTGTGATAAAGATTGTTTGGCACAACTTTGTGTTCGATAAGCGTAAATACATTTTTATACACATTTTCCGTACATCAAAAAATTTTTTATTATGAAATATACGCAGATGGCCTTCGATATTTGCTAAGGACGTAATCGTATTTTTCAATTGCGATTCATGAAATATTCACACGAGGATGGAGGGTGTTTTTTATTCATGAATTTGGAGGAAAAGGTTGCGCTGGCCGTCCAGCGGCAACGAGAAATGGTCACCAGAATTCACTTAACTCATTACCTGAATGAATATTATAACGTCCGGATCGTTCTTTCCCATTTCTTCCATTTAAATGGCCCTCAGTACCTACCACGGAGTGGCATTCACACTAAATTTAAACCACATTAATACGACAATCCCACAAAAAAAAAACAAGTTAGCTACATCAAGACTCGATAGAGGGATTATTTTTATATCATTAAGAAATATGAAAAATCACGCACATTGAGGGGCAATTATGTAAGTTTAATAAATGCAGCGTATTAATGGTAGGTGTACGTTTTAATCCTATTGTACCTATTTATATGACTTTGCAGTGTTGGAGGAAAATATCGACAAAATTATGTATAATAATCTACAGCGCAGAATCAAAATATATAATGAAATGATTAACAGTCACATGTTACTGCCAAAGGAAGATGAAAACAAGCAAAATTTCGATAAAAAATCATCGGAGTTTTTCTATCAGAAAAGAGAAGGAACACAAAACTAAAATATTACGAAAAAATACAAGTTCACACGAGGCAGAAGTTAAACCTTCAGAAAACTAAAGTAGACAAGAGGCACTAAGGCTACGAAGCACTAAGAGGAGACGGAGAGGCTACGAAACACCGTACATAGAGGAGAACAATTATTCTATCTTGTTTTCTCACATGCTCGATGTGTGTTTTTCTCTTTTTATTGTCGCCTTTTCGTTTTATCTTTTCGTTTTCACTTAAAAAAAATCATCCTCAAAATCTTGAAAAGCCGGTTAAAAGCAGAAAACCGAACCAAGAAAACTCTAGTACTCACTTCCAAGCAAAGGGGTCCACGGCAACTTGACTACTTTTCTGTACTGGTATCCACAACAGACTTCATAATTATTTTCACTAAAGCCATCAGCTTCTTTATTTTATAAAACAAAGTAGTAATGAACTCTCCAATGATACACTTCCAGCAACTAAGACTAAAACTTATAATAAAACTTTTCCATGGGGCTGAAGGCGAAATTCCAGATTTCCGCACCGTCTCACATTGCCATAATTAGCAGAATCCAAATAAACATTAATAAACAGGTGCATTAAAGACTAGGGATTAAAATCGCTTCATGAAAATCACCTGAACATCCGCCAACATTCGTATAAAATTATGCTGCTGCGAACTTCGTTGTAATTGCTTTTTATTACACGCGTCGAACGTGTAGAAGAGAGGAAGGTTATAATGAATCTATCGGCGGCATGCCTTAACGTATCTAGGTAACGTGGGTAGGTAGGTATGTGACGTGCAGCTGCTCTTAATTCAGACAAATGACTCTTTAGCTTTACAAATTGCCAAAACCATACGCTGGAAGCAAAGGGCCCATTATTTGGGATTAAGGACATTCACGATAAGTTTGAAAACCGCCGACATTCACCTTTTTGTTCGCGGCCGTAACTAACGATATTAGCTATATATTTCTGATTCAGTTGTTAATAAGCACGTCTTTACAAATTGAATGTGCTAAAACCGCGAAATTCTGCAAAAATCGTGGATTTTCACGTTTCCTAACTATTATTTTTACTATTTTTTTACACCTACTTTATTATTATCCGATATTTGACATTTATGAAGAAAGTCAATAATATGCAATTAATATAAAGTTGTGTTAATGGTACGACTTCTTATGACGGATTGTTTTAGAGTATTTGAATTCTTCATCAAATTTCAATGTTAATTTTTAAGTCTTGTAAAGGTTCTTTTCAAGTTATGTTATTGTATCATCATTGGCCAGTTTTTCAAAAAAAGTGTACTTGTGTGTACTAAACGAAAGTGTACTACAATTTGCAAGCCGCTAAAACTCAGGAACGAGTCCCGGTAGGATTAGGAGAGTTATATGGTGGAATGTGAGATATCCATGAAGAAGGTTAACGTTTTAACCGGAAGGGCGTGCTTTTGAAGATATAAGAGCTGGAAGTTTCACCCACTAGAATTTTTTAGAACAGTCCAGAACATTCAAAAATATTCGAGAGCATTTCACAACATTCCAGAACATCCCGAAACATTCTGGAATGTACGGGAATAGTCTGAAATGTTCTAAAACATCCCGGAACATTTCAGAACACTCTCGAATATTCTGGAACATCGTGGACCATTCGAAGCCTTTGGTAGGGGTATATAAAGCAAGATCCGTCGTGGGTTCGAACGTAAGTTCAATCTCATATCAACTCCCTGACCGAAGCCAGGTACCTCAGCTAGTAAAAAAAAAAAAATTAGAGTGTCCAATTCACACGCGGTAGAAGCGAAACTTTATCAAAACAATCTCAACCAGTATGGCAAAAGTGAGGTCATAATCAAGCAAGCAATTTCAACCAATAGGGCTAAAGTGAGGTCACTTCCGCTTCATATCTCAACCAACAGGAGCCTTGAAAAATGACATGACATAATCAAGGCGGCCAATGATCACATATCAACGCTTTGTAGGTGTTGTTTTGCGTCATTTCCGTTTCATCCGAATTTCAAGTCACATCGAGGATAAAGAAGTTTCGCTTCAAAATAAGAATAAAAGGCGTGTTAACTACTTGTAAAATGTATTTTCTGATTAATTACTTTAATTCGAATTAGGAGCTTTTTATTAGAGTGATCATAATGATCGGATACAAACCCGGTGCGATTTGTCCCGACATGGTAACGGGTCGCTGGGGAGGAATTTTAGCTGGCATCTGAGGACTGCGTGGGGTGGTGTGATTACTCCACCCCTCTCCCAAACCACTCCCACCCATCTCCCACGAACCGTTAGCGATCATTTAATATTAGCAGCGACGAAATACCATTCAAAATAATTGACGTCCCAGATGGCAATTAGTCAGAATATCAAAATTATAAAGTAGAAATTTATCAAGGCGCGTAACCTGATATCGGGCATACGACTGTACAGGAAAATACTTTATTAGTATCACAAGGAAACGGTTTTGATTAGAAATACGTTTTAAGATCATTGCCTTCCATAAACAGTGACTGACGCTCATTTCGCGAAACTTTAAGCGGATGTTCACGAAAATTTAAACAATACACAGTTTTAGTCTTAACCCGTCTAATCACAGGAGACCCAAGTTGTCCCAAAACATCATATGCCGTTATAATAACAGGAGACCCAGATTGTCCCAGAGCGACCGTGCATTATTAAAAGTTAGATATCTCTCTTCCTGTCGTTCAAACATTTGTAATTTCTTTTATGTTAGAAAGCGAAAGAAATGATGCTTCTTGCTATAGGAATATACGAGCTATGTTGTTTAGATATTTTACAAACCCGATCGTAAGTGACGATTTTATTTTGTGCCAATTTGTGACGTAGCAAACATTTAATTTTAAAATAAAATTATATGAATGTCATAAAAAGTGAGGTGACAGTTTTATTACAAATTTTATTAAAAAAATGAATCTATATTTAAAATTTACAGTTTATTTTATTTTACGTACTTTTTTAAGGAATCCCCAGAAACGTATTTTTAAGCAAATTTACATTTTCAATATCAAAATTTTAATATTTAAAAACAAAAATTTTGATTTCTAATAAACACATCGGAAAGATTATTTTATCCAGATTGTAGAACAATTTTCGGTTTTGCAAAAAAAATAAAAAATAACCAATAAAAAGGATCATTTAAAATGCACGGGAAGAACCGGAAATTTTGCGCGCAAATCTTGACAGGCAAAAGTTCATAGATATTATTTTCTCATTATTCGAAGGGTTAAATATGACGGATATACAACTTTCATTCGTTCGGTTTCACCTTCAATTTTTAAAACCTTATTTAAAGTGTTTTTGAAAGGTGATGAAATATTTTCAATTTTATATTTCGAAATAAACCTAAAATAACACAAAATTTTTTTTAAAAGTGACCTAACCTAACCTAACTTAACATTTTTTCTATTCAAATTTCTAATAACGTCAAAATATAAAAACAAAAACACGTTTCATTGGGTGAATGTAATACTAACATTATCGTCAACTCACTCTTTTATCGTTTCATGTAAACATAATTAATAAAAAAATCCAAAACTTCCCTTTTTTTCCAAATTGCGGTCGGAAACTTTGGTTTTATAAAGATGTTGTACATTTTGAAGTGAAAACTTATTTAGCATCGCTATGATTTGCAAACTCGTTGAAACGAAAAACAAAGGGAGATAAACACATACATCCATAGGCTTTAACCTGCGAAAGAATGAGATAAAATAATCGGTTTCCTCTTTGTGCGGTACTTTGTACCCCCCACTCTAGTCTACTTTAGTTTTCTGAAGGTTTTACTCCTACTATTTCGTGGTTTACTTATAGATTTGAATATAAAGCATGTTATTTTCTTTATTGAACACCATTTAGATCATATTTTTAACCATAAGTGTAAAGAAGACACAACAATTTCCATGAGACCTATTAGAGTTTTTCCGAAAAGTTAAGAAATTAGCTTGAGGGGTTAATAATTATCACCCACTGAGTTTTGCTGTATGAGCGTGAAACACCGTGAATATTGTTTTGATTTAAAGCTGTGAGAACATATAAGAATAATAATTACTATTGTGCCTTAAATTTGCTGAATCTACTTAAAATTACAAAGTTTAATCTACCGTGCGAAATCGGAAATTAGCATAACAAAGAGTATCGGCGCCTGGTGTGTTCTACAGCTCGTGTGTGTTCGCGGAGTCGAGGGGAAAGCCGGTGGGACAGTGGAGAACAGGGGAAGCTAATAAATTATGAACTGCCACGTAAATAGCCCATCCAATGCTCCGTGAATTTAACATTATACCTATTCGTACTTCAGACGTCACGGTGCCGTATTTTCATAAGCGAGACCCTTATCAAGAGCGTGGAGGGAGGCCCGCAAGAAGTGGGACGACCCTATCCATTGTTTGGTCTTCAGTTCAGTTTTCAGTGAACAGTGTCAACCTCCTCCAGACCCGCGGATGTAAATGTAATTATACCGCGTTATTGTGTATCCAGACCTTTGCATCTGGCCTCGACTTTATGGCTGTTTCACGGATATATTATATTAATACAGATGTCGCATGTCATATGGTCTCACTCATAAGTGGCAACTTCAATTTCTCCCTTTCACGTACACGATAGCAAAACCTTCAAATTTGGTAGTTTTTGTAGATATAAATCTTACTCGCCACACAACCCCCTATTATTGCACGATGAAAGATAATTATTTTTTACTCCAAATTTTTACTTTTAATTATAAAAATTGTTTACTCATCAGAAACTTTAATTTTTGACATATATTTTGATTTTGAGTGATAACGTCTTATAAATCGATGAACGCCGGCTGCATGCACGAAAAAGCATGACTCATTGTCACGTTCCGCCTGAGCCGAGCGTACAAGCGAGAATGCGGAACAAGCGTTCGGCCTAAGCGTTCGGCTTATGACGCGTCTATCTCTCTTCCACTCCATCGTTATTATATGACGTTATCACGTAAAATTATCGTCCGTCAACCGACTTTACAGACAACCAATTTTTTTTAACTTTTTAGTATAAAAATTGTTTACTGAACCAGAAACTTTTTTTATTTTTTATGAATATGCATTGAAAACAGCTACAACTTCTTCGCCTTCTATATAACAGGGATAATAAAGCCTTCAAAAAAGTTAGGTTTGTGTAAATAAGTTTCTCCCTCTCTCTCCTTTTCGCCATATCCTGGAAGTTAATTAATTAAAGAAAAGTGCCATAATTCATCTCTTATTTAATTAAGTGAAAATTATGCTAAACTAGATTTCCCTAGCTTTTTTAAAGCCTGAAAGTTCATTTGGGCCTAAATTGCTAATATTTTTTGCTTGGAATGAAACCAAGCAATTTCACTTTAAAATGTAAAAGTAAATGTAAAACTTGGTTTTAAGATATTCCGCAAGGGAGCAACGAGTTTTAAGCAGTTTTTAGCAGGTACCTACATATCGAAAAAAAAATAATAAATTCTGTATTATTTAATAGTCGTAACAAAAACCATGATCTGTATTTTAACAAAAATTATACAAAAATAATTGACCACATGACATGCTTAACACAATACTAATTACATTAATACATGAACTCGTATTTAATAAAAGATAAAAGAATGAGAAAATCAGTAATTAATTAGTTAATTACACAGGCCAACAGTGAAAAAACTTTTTTGATAATTTTTACTAATTCCTGCGTAATTTGGTGTCCTGATTACGAAAATAATTATAAAAAAGTCGTATCACCCACCAATTTTTCACATTTCACGATTAAATATGCCTGATTTGCCTTAAAGTCCACTTCTTGCACAACCATCTAGACTTTTTTCCGGAAAATTTAGGTGATGTAAGTGAATAGCAAGGGGAACGGTTTCATCAGGACCTAGAGATGGAGAAACGATACCAGGGACGGTGGAATATCAAAATGATGAGTGATTACTGTTGGTCACTTCACAGAGAACAACAAAACGCATTACATCGGCGAAAAAGCTACGCAAAAAACTTTACAGAAAAAAATAAGCATCTAATATTCAAATTTAAGCAACTAAACATGATTGTAAGCAAAACATAACCGATTTTAAAAACTTTTAATTTTTTAATTTTTATAGATGAAATTTTCCCTATTTTTTTAAATATTAAATCTATCGACATTCTGATATCTCATATTCCTAAAAAATGGTGGGTGATAAAAAAAACTGCTATGAAATACGGTTTCAGAATTCAAAATTACATAAGATTTTGGTAAATTTGTTTAAAAAGTTTTCACAAACATTTTTTTTGTTGGCCTGTGTTATTATTGTAGATTTTGCATAACATGCCTCACTAGGTAAGTTGAGGCATTTATGTTATTGTGTACTAATAATAATTATACCTATAGTTGTTACTTTTTTCCATTAACTTCACACAGGAAACCCTGGAGAATTAAATTTTCCTCAGGGCCACGTCATCTTTTAGGATGCTAAATGGAGGATCTTGTTTCAGTTTAAGGAATATTATCGTTAGTAGATTGTTGCTCTGAGGTTGGATTTGAATAGTACATGGATAATTGTATGTTCGGTAGTTGTAAGTAAGTAGGTATTTATGAAAATCAGTATGGGCGAGTGCACTAGTTATCAATTTTTACGTTGTGTTTGTAATTTTTCGGTAAGCACTTTGTTTAATATTTTCTAACAAATTTATAAAAATTTGTGTCGCAAAGTAACTAAAACTATGTATATGTGAATTTAAAAGTTACCCAAAAGTCTTTCATTAAACCATTTTACAACAATAAATTCTATTGTCTTTTCATTGTAATAAAATAACTCGTAAAACATCAATTTCTTGCCATTATCAGTAATTTAACCTTTATTAAATGTCAAAGAAAATTGGAATTAATCAAGTATTAAGTTATTAATCTTAAGTTAGCTTATGTCGAAGTATGTGTCAATAACTTGAGAAACATTTAAACACAAAGTTTTCAATTTTTGGCTAACTTAATATAATTTTTTATTTTTTATTTAATGGTATTCAATCACTAACAAAATATTTGAGGTGGACATACTTTTTTAATTTCTTTTTAAATTTAAATATATTCTCAGTTATTTCAATCGGGATTTTGATATAAAGTGTTTTTTAATTATAACATAAAGTTTGAAACACTAATTTGTTTTACGTTTCTAGTCCCGTGTCCGTGTATATCGTGATATTAATTTATTCTTCTTTTCAGTTCCTTAGACTATGTTGTTGATGTTGACATCAGTCAGTAATGATTAACTAACTGAGTGCAGCCAAATCCTGTTTTGATACAACCACTTTGCATTTCGTTTGCCTATAAATTTATTTTTGTGATCCGTGTCCGGTAAAACCTCTAGAGATTGTAGCCGTTTTTGGTAGCACTTTTCATTTCGGCAGAGCGCACGAGTGGTGCAATTGTTGCGGCTGTAAAATAAAGCTACTGTTAACAGAACTACTAGTTTTAATCTGGAGAATTCTACACAATCTATCAAAATCAGTAGAGATCTCACGTTATCGTGGTCAGTCAGTTATTAATAAAAAAATATGCAGTTTGCTACGAGTTTCAGTCTCGTTACGATTTAATCTGTTCGAATGTTGGCTAAAGTTATTTTTAATCTCTTGGTTTTAAAACGACGTTTTTCTGTCGTGGTGCGCGTCTTATTTAAGACTAAAGCAGAATATCGGGGAACAGGGAAAAGAAGATAAATCACTTTTAGGATATAGATCATAAAATGTGATAAATTGCTCCCATTTTTCATTTCGCTGTATTGATTTACTGCGAATTTATGAGAAAATGGTTGATTATATTTTATTGAAAAATTAAAATAAAGATCCTAGTAAATTCCGTAGGATAGTTTCGGAGACGACAGAGAAAACTCAACAGAAGCCAACATATATGTTATTATATAATAACACATTGTAAGAGTAATTTAAGACTTTTTGTGCTAATTTGAAAACCGGCTTTGTACAAGATTCCTAAAGTATAATGAAATCTTTTTTCAAATCGAGAAAGGAGTGTTTTACAAAATATATTGTAAGGTTTTATTAATAAAATTTAAAAAAAATGTTAAGACTTGAAGAATTGACGTCACAAGGGTGTAAAAATTCCAGTTAAAAAACCGCGATATTTTCATGATGCCAGAGCTCACTGTTTAAGAGTTTGGGCTGGTTCAGTCATACGATAAGTAAAAGTATTATCTGCTTTGTAAATACGATTTAAATGAGCAACAGTTATAAGGTTACCATAACCATGATTAGTTACTCATAAAACCCAACGGAAAGGAGTTATAAACATTTTAACAGTTTGCATACCTATAACTGTTGTTTTATAACTCCCCGAGATATTATTTGTGTTTGAAAACTTCGAATAGGTAAATAAAGCAACGATCAAAGTAAGAAAGTTTTTGCGCTACAGTTTTATTCGCCATTTCATTCAAGTAGATAGTTTTCTGGATTTTTTTAAAACTTCAAATGTTTCCATTTTGCCATTAGCTGACTTCCTGAAACTTTGGCGCAAAGTTGAAAATATTTTGCTTTTTGATCGGAGAACGAAATTTGAAAATAAAAGATGGATATTTCTAGAAATTATGTTTTCATGTAATACAAATTACACTAATTGACGGATTGTGCAAGGTTTTTTGACCCATGAAATGAGACATAAGAATAGTTAATTCCACTACTTACCGATAATAATCTTCCTATTTCAAATATACTTAGGTGTAATGTGGAAATTGCAATACTCGACTTTGCAAAAAAGATGGTTTATAATGGTATTATTTTAAACAATCAACATTTTTCAATAAAGTTGTTAAATTATGAAAAATAAATCGAAGATTTTATTAACTCTTTAACTTCAATAATGTCACATACGCAATCAAATAAAAGCGTTAAGTCCAACGCCAACCCTATTGGAACGCTGAATTCTAAATAACTTTGGACAAGACATCATTAAAGCAAACATTAACGAAACAAGAATCGCAAATCTACTTCTTTGTGAATTATTCGAACAATTCTTGACACATTTCATTCAAATTTCAAAATAGATATTTATATTTGTTATTTATAAGGAATTGCTTATGAATATTATGAAACGTAACAACGATTTTTTAATGTTTAGAGTGCTAGTTAACTTATTTCAAATTTGTGAAAATATGGTAACATGATTAAATAATAATAAATAATAATTAAAATAATAATTAATAATAATAATTTAAATATGGTAAAATATGGTAGGTTAAAATGTTTATGTTTAAAGTATGTGCCGTAAAGTATTTTTGCTAATTAAGGGCACACAACTTCGCATCCCCAAGACAACTTAAGCTGACAGTTAATGTTTCGAAGCCTCTTTAGATTTAGTAAGAGACGGGACCCTTCAGAGTTGAGTAGATGTGGGTCGCTGACGTTCATAACAGATTTCATATAAAGATTGAGTGCCCTGAAGCCCCTGATTGAACGATCGACGTTGAACGTTTAAGGAAAAGCTTTATTCCGATTTGAAGTCTTACGTTACACATTTCATCAAGGTTTTTGTTCCTCCCTCATATTGAGAGCTATCGTTGAAGCATAGTAAATTGTACTTAGAAAAAATTATTTCTAAAGTATTCTGAAGAAGGGAAATGAAGCCAGAAAAAATACGAAGCAGCTTTAATATTGCACTTCATTTTGTTAATTTTCCAACTTTACAACCTTCATTCAAACCAATGCTGGAAGATAATTTTGAAGTAGAAATCTATGTCGTATGCTTGTGTTGTGTGTTTCACAAATGGAGTAAATATTTTACTTAGCCAACAAACTCTCGCCCATGAAGAAAAAGTGATAAAGTTTCGCGGTTATTTTCACCTTGTAAAAGTTTTCCGCCCTCGCTAACAGTGCAAAAGCTTTTAAAGAAGTATACACTAATACCGGCCTTAAAGCATAAACTTTGGATTCTAAAACGACAGTAAAATCCCATAGCTTTGTTCCGCAAACAACTTCAAAGGAAATACACAAGTTATTCGCTTCGTCACCATTATGATTTTCATGAACCAATTATCCTAGAAGCATGATTTAAATACAGGCGATCGTTTTCCAGATCAATTTGAGACATTGGTTTTGGGGAATTCAAACCGATCTGACCTTAAATATATTTTGCAACTAAGTTTTCTCTTGTGTTCTTAATCAGATGGATATTGTGGCTTTGCACTAATCAAAATACATTCAGAGAAGTTCACAGGTTGAAGTTTGGTAAGGAAAATTATTGAATATGAATAATTCATTGAGCACAACACAATTATTATTTAGTTTATGTCTTAATTTAAAACCCGACTCAAATTGAACGGCTTAATATTATGTATTTACCGAGGGCAGTTGACCAGACTGTGATGTGATAGTCTTATAAATAATGTCAATTTTCGACAAATAAATGAACCATAACCAACATCGCCAGTTTAATAATGCGTTACTGTACGTAATTGGTGTTATCATTGCGTGGGTCTGCTGCCAAATGTTCTTATTGTTGTACTGTGGCGGAGTCGTTGCCAAATTTAAGTAAAGCCCATAAACGTGTTTTAACTTACTAAACAAACTAATCGGTATTTTGAAGTTTTGTTGACACTTATAATTATGTTGGTAAACTTTTACCAAGATCGGAGAGCCTCCAAACATCTTGAATGGATATGGATTTACGTAGATATTATGCGATTCATCGCCACATCATTTGTCAGAATTTGAACCAGTCATCGCTTGGCAGTAACCCCGCGATATAATTGCCTCGGTTTGCATTATTATGTTCCTACTTCAAGATAGAAAGGCGGAATAGATTTTCTCAAAATACATTTAAGAATGATGAAAAAATGTTGATCTGTCCAGAACAAAATTAACATTTTTACGTTTTATTTTCCGTAGTAAATAGTAGTTATTTAGGTATATTTACATTTTTTAATCAAAAGAATGAATAGGATATTCCCTTCTTCTGGGAACACCGAATAAAATACCGTTTATGAAAAAGTGAGTCATTCCTTAAATGCAAATGTTCTAAAATTATTAGTTACCTATTAGTATTTTATTTATTTTTTTGTTAAATTCGAAAGTTTGAAAGAAATTGGAATTTTTAACATAGTTTTCTTTTTTGTGTTCTCTGATGCTAGTTTTAATTTTATAGTTGTCATTCCTATATTACTGTGCATCACAATCATTTCATTCTAAAGTCTTAGCGTATATTCGTTTTATCTTTGTTGTTAAGTTTTCAGAAGCGAAAACTTCTTTAGCACCGTTGAGATTTGAAACTCGATGAAACGGAAACGAGCGACACTAAAAAGAGACAAACACATCTATAGGATTTAGCATGCGAGAGAATGAGATGGACTAATCGGTGTCCTCTTTGTGCAGCGCTTCGTAGTTTATCGGCTTCCTCTTGTGTGGTGCTTCTTAAAATAAAATGTAAAATAATTTTTATGCTTGGTAACAACATTTTAATAAATAAACTCTACAATTATCCTACTCCTGGTACTCTGCATTTGTCTCATTCTCTCTAAGTTTAGTTTTCGAAAGGTTTCACTACAACCGCGTGTGACTTGCACACCCTGATATTTTTTTTTTTATTTAAGAATCAGTGAAAAAAAAATTCTTTTAAATAAATCATTAAACGAGAAGTAAGTAATTCAACGGTTCGCCATTTACATATTGGACGAGCAAGAAAAAAACTAATCATTAAATCATTTGGGCAATATCCTTTATTTATGAAATCACTAAAAAAATAGCAAGCTCTTAAGACGATAATATGCCCTAAAATATATTCAGAATCTTAACGACGTAAGTAAAGAAGCCGTGTACACAAATTGCGACTCGCGACCCGTGTATTGGACGGACGTACTGTCGAATTTGCTTTATCAAACAAAATAAGTAGAAGAAAAATAATGTGGGAATCTTAATGACGTAAGTGAAGAAAGTTTGTAAACAAATATACGCCTGCGGCACGGCGTATTAGACGAAAGCACGGTCGAATTTGCCCTAGCAGGCCTGGAGATTCGACCTTTCCGCCGCGTTCATTTTAATTAATTCTGAAGAGCGTGCTTCTAATATTTAAGTTGTTTCTAAACGTTTCCCTCCCGAAGTTATCAATTCATCGTCTAGAAAAATAAAATCTGGTGCTTACCCCTAACTTTATAGTTGAAAAACAGGTTATAAAGTTTTAAAATCGTTGTACGTAAAATATATTGATGGAAAGGTATTATTTTTATGTAAAAACTTACACCTCCAGGGGTATGTTGAAATAAAAAGTTGTTATTTATCTATTTATTATATTTTTAGGGAAATCAACAGTTTACAACTTGATTAATTTATACAATTTTTATTTACCTATCTGAAAAACCAATTATAGATTTCCTCATTATACTATTTTATTATGATCTATAAAATAAAAAAGTAATCTTACAATACCTAAGAGAAATTACATTATTACAACAAGAGGCAGTACATAATATAAGTCGTTCCATAATATATCATACAGTTTTGTACTCATTAATACATTTTTAATACATCTTAAATGCATTTTTAATAGATTTTTTATATTTATTTTTATCACAATTGAAGATATCTACTTCAGAGAGAATATTATTATACGTTGAACACAGTCTTATAAAGCAAGCATTTTTATTTGAATTTGTATTGCAGTGTTTTTCTTTTAAAATATTACATGAACGTGTGTGCCGTGTAGGTACTTTGAAATCAATTCTGTTCAATAATTCAGGACAGTCAGTAATGTTGTTTACGATTTTAAATAGCAACATTGCATCTGAGAATTGTCTACGTACACTCAATGTATCAATTTTGAAAAATTTCGTTGTATCCAAATAATTATTAAATCGATTGTGTGATTTATAAGAAATGTATTTTATGATTTTTTTTCTGAATCGATTCAATTTTGTTTATATGTAATGCATAAAATGGGGACCACACAGTTGACGCAAACTCTAGATGGCTTCGTACATATGCAAAGTATAGTTGTTTGATAATTACAATTTTTGTGAATTCTTTTGTATTTCTTACGAT
This sequence comes from Glyphotaelius pellucidus, assembly GCA_936435175.1. Classification (NCBI taxonomy): domain Eukaryota; kingdom Metazoa; phylum Arthropoda; class Insecta; order Trichoptera; family Limnephilidae; genus Glyphotaelius; species Glyphotaelius pellucidus. The sequence goes on along the minus strand of OW386542.1, from coordinate 24,558,604 downwards.
GAAACCAAGCATTTTAGCTGCTGTATTTGTTATTTGATTGATATGACATTGATATTGTAACTAACTATCGAGAGTCACACCTAGATCGCGAATATTGGAGCTGGTTACAATTTTGTTCTCATTTAACATATATTGGTATATATTTTTTTGTCATTTCTTGTGAATATCACGTGGTGATACTTTGAATCGTTTAAAAATAACTGGTTATTCTGACAATATGTAGCTACGCTATTTAAATCATCCTGTAATTTGATACAATCGTTTAGGTCATTTATGGGTTTGTACAGTTTGGCGTCGTCGGCAAATAATTCTAATTTGGAGTATTTTACGATTTTATTTGTCACCAAAACATTAATATATAAAATAAAAAATAACCTTGCCTGAGGAAATTTCTTTGAAATCTGATTTAAATCCATTCATTGCTACCGCTTGTAATCTATTGAGTATGTATGAAGTTACCCAACGAAACAAGTTAGCACGTATACCAGAAGACCAAAGCTGTTTCATTAATAATTTTTGATTGATTTTATCAAATGCTTTGGAAAAATCAGTATACAGGGCGTCTACTTGAGTGCGATTGTCCATGTGATTAACAATAAAGTCGGTGTATAAAACAAGATTACTTTCTGCCTTTTATGAAGCCATGTTGTTTTTTTGTTATAATATAGTTTAGTTGTGAAGTTAAACATTGACAGACTATTTTTTTTCCATTAATTTACTTAAAATTGATAGTTTCGATAGTTTTTAACATTAAAGTTGTGAATTCGCCGGAAATAATTGTGAGTTTTGAGCAAACAAACATTATTATGGTTGTTTACCGCCTTAAGGGTGGTTACTTAAAGAAAGGTTACGTTAGTTAGGGGTTATCATTATTATAATATGCTAATCAATCTTGTTCTGCATGCTGACTTCAAGTGGTTTCTCAACTGACTATATCTATTTGCCGGCAAAAAACATAGATGAACAAAACCTCAATGACTGACCATTTAAATGGTCACCAAAACAACAACAAAACCTCAATGACTGACCATTTAAATGATAGCCAAAAAACAATACATTTTTTTTTTAGTTAACATAATTTTCTACAATCGCTTATCTCTCGTTATAAGGCAATTTCAATAAAATATAGATTTTGCTGTAGGCTAGGTAATATTTTAAATCTATTTTCCTCCACACGCTGTAAATAGCGAATCATCTTGCATAGCCAAGGGTACAAAATATAAACATTTCAGTTTATATTGCCTATCATGAATAACGAATAACCGAACCCGATGTAAATATTTCCCTTGTAGTTGCCTCGTTCATAAAAGCCAATCTCAGTTCCGCTTATAATGGGATAATATGATTTTGTAGCCTGTCATTAATATTACAGAGGGCTCTTTACAGAAGCAAGTCTTGAGAATAATAAGATCCTTGCACAGAAAATGGCACAGTAGCCAATTAATTTCATATCAAAGCGATTATAATTCCATTAACAGCCCGGATTTAGGATTTTAATTCAATATCGTAAAAATACGTAAATAAGCCTTTAAGACGTAGGATTTGCCCTACTATTTCAATTATTCGGCAAATACAAATTGCCATAACTTTTAATTGTGTCTACGTTCTATATATAAGATTTCCTTATTTTACAATGTTACCATGTTTTTGAGCTGTATGTACTTTAAATTTAAACACTTTAATGGTTATATTTATGATGGAAGTCATTGTAATGCTTTTTTGAAGTGAAACTTCTTTTTTTAATTTTTTACTTTAGTTCCATACAGGAGGCTCTGAAGAAAATAATTTCCCTCAGAGCTTATGTTATCTTAGGGGATGCTCTGTGGAGGGTCTTTTAAAAGAAGGGAAGGATAAAAAGTTCTAGGGAGGACGGTATGAGTGGTGGGTTAGTGTATCCAGGAGTGACGGACGTAAGAGTCCATCCCTCCAACAGCTGTGCAAGGCGATGGGTCTGTAGAGTCCGGCTGGAATGATCAAAAGACCTTCTACACCCAGTCTCTCTCGATCCGGCCAGCCACGCAGCAGGTGAGCAGATGCATTCACCGTCAAGACAAACCTCACCCCATGAACCCGGGCACCCCTGCTAAGTCACCAAACGTAGTGAACCACTTCCCGAGACCCATAGCAGAAATCCATCCATTATCCAATAAATGGTTAAATAAGAATGATGAAAAGAGACAAACATCTATAGAATTTAGCCTGCAAGAGAATAAGATATAATGAAACCTTATCGCATTGGCCGCTTTGATTATGAGTTCACTTTTGAAGGCTCCTATTGGTTGAGATGTGTGTAAGTTATTGTCAAAACGCATATGAACTACACGCGATTTTTATAAGTTTACATATTTTTGGTAAAAATATAAAATTAGTCCCGCGTGTGCAGCCAGCATTATTATTTTCCGCTATATAGGTACGGGCTAATCACAACCATGCAACGTTGCCACAATCGCGTCCAGTAAGCTCATATAAAATTTATCGGGTAAGAGTAGACCTCACACTAAGGATTTTTAGCAGGTATGTATTTTTGTATGAGAAAAAATAAGTTGGAATTTCAGAAAAACGTTGTTAATCTTTTTTACTCCTACCATCATGTAGAATCACTTCCCGAAGATAATGCACTTTACCCCTGGACACGATGTATCTATCTTATCTTAATATATATATATATATATTTCTTCTGTCGGTGTGTATGTCACTGAACTCCTCCTAAACGGCTGGACCGATTTTGGAGAATTTTTTTTGTGTGGGTTCAAGGGGATTCGAGAATGGTTTAGATTCACAATTTGGTCCAGTGGAAAATGTTCTTTTAATTATTTTTTTTTATTTCTAAGGAGTTGTTGATTTTGGAATGTTTTACATTGGATCCGGCAGACTGCGCTACCATCGCAGTATCGAATATTCAATATTATTCTATTTTAATTTTAGTTTGTCCCGACAGTTGTGTACAGGACAACGTCTGTCGGGTCCACTATAAATAAATAAAATAAATTGTGGAACATTCCAGAACACTCTCGAATGTTGTCCTGAGCGAAGCCGGGTAACCCAGCTAGTTTATGTATATATTATTTGGTGAAGAAAATTGGCTGCGACTAGAAAACATGTTTATCGATACACGAGTGTTATTTGTAAACGTTATTTCATGACCCAGTGCTTTGTAATGCTTTCGACCATGGAAACAAAAGCAATAACATGCTTGAAGGATCTGCGATTTTCTGTGTGATTACAGATTAAAATAAATTCATAGTATGCACCGCCAGCTTATACCGCCGCACTAATGAGAACATACATTTGTAGTATCGTTCAACACATTGCAACTTTACAGCATTGGTTAGTTCGCTTGGTGGTCAGAACGGGGTATAAATCACATCTGAATCGGTTCCTTACACGTTTAACATTTACTATTATAAGAACAAGTCTCCTGAAATATCTTCAGTGGCTCGAACAACGCCCCGAAATACGAACTTCGGAGCAAAATGGAGATTTACCAGCCAATATTTACATATCAACGGTTAAAGTTTCTTCTTTCACATTTGATATTTTCTTATTACTTTTTTTACTTATATTGCGGTAGTTGTAGCAATACGTGTCACAAATTTATTGGCACAAGCAGCATTTAGCTTTTTTGTTTAGATTCATATAATTATACATATTACAAATATTTTATTTCTAAAGTAATTCATTACAAATGTCATAACTCATAATCCTACAAAAGAGCTACATACATAAGAGGTGGAGAATAAAGATACATGTCACATACTTTATGAAGTGAAACTTTTTTAGCCAAGTTGTGATTTGAAATTCGAATGAAACGGAAATGACGCATTACGGAACGGAAGCGTCAAACTGCGCTCATTGGCCGCCTAGATTACGGCCTCACTTGTCAAGGCTCCTATTGGTTGAGAATGTGTGGACGAAAGTTTCACTAAAACCGTGTGTGAACTGCACTTGTTTTTTTTTACATTAGCTTCACACATAAGGCCCTGAGGAAAATAATATCCTTTAGTGAACACTGCGTGGAGGGTCTTTTTATTGAAAGGGAGGAGAGGAAGTTCTGGGAAGGAAAAGGTGAGAAAATATTAAATAAAGTAACAGTTTATGGTATTTCATTAAAAATATCAACACAATTCAAATAAAGATTGATATCCTTACGATTTTAAGCACTTATTTTGCCATGCGAGTTACCTATCTCTTGAATCTAAACGATATTTGCTACGATTTACACAGACAGGTTTGCGCTTTTTGAAAATAACCAAATTCCTGTTTGGAACCCATAAGGCCTCGTTTTTTCTCAAAATATTTCTGCTTTCCAATAAAATCCAAATAAATTAAAAAATTTTTGAAACTATTCGAAAACTAAAAACTGTTTTTGAAGGTTGACGAAATACGAAATTAATAATTTGAAATAAACACAATTTTTATTAAAAATTTTGACCCATTTTTTAAAATTTGTAATAAAATTTTTTAAAAATGGATCACCTTACGTTTTTTCCAAGTAAAATTACTTATAACAACACAACAAAAAAATAAAAACACATACATATTTCATTAGGCAAACGTATTATAAACTTTATCGTCAACTCAATTTTTTGTCGTTTCATGTAAAAATAATTCATAAAAAATTTCCAAAAAAATATTTTTATTTTTTTTCAAATTGCGGTCGGATACGTGTGAATTTGAATTATTTTACTGTTAACTTTAAGATTTGAATTCAGAACTTGGTGTTTTTTTTCTAACACCGTTTAGATCATATTTTTAACTATGATCGTAAAGGAGACACAACATTTTCTAAGAGACCTGTATGAGTTGTTCCGAAAACCGAACCAATTATTTGAGGGGTCAATAAATTAAACAAAGTTATTTGGCTTTCAGTTTAAGCCTTTCAAGATAAAATTAATAATACTGCCCTTTTCACAGATTTTTTGATTGGCTGAACATTGAGGACTTATACTAAAAATATTCGTATCGAGGTTTATAAGAAGGTGTTCCTCTTTCTTTATATACAAAAATTGTGAACGATGAATAAATCTTCCCGGGGTAAATATGGAAAGATAACCTTATGATTTTAATGATAAAAATTGTACCATGGAACGTTATGCAATATTGCATTTTATTACAAAACATCGTCGCAGCGACCATGACTAAGCAATGGAGACCTCTCTCAATTAACATTTTTAAAAAGTTTCACGTGACGAAATAATGTGATTCTTTTTAAGTTTTGGCTAGATTTGATCATTGGGTAATAAAATAATGAAATAATGTGATTCTTTTTAAGCTTTGGCTAGATTTGATCATTGGGTAATAAAATAATGAAATAATGTGATTCTTTTTAAGCTTTGGCTAGATTGGATCGTTGGATAATAAAATAATGAAATAATGTGATTCTTTTTAAGCTTTGGCTAGATTGGATCATTGGGTAATAAAATAATGAAATAATGTGATTCTTTTTAAGTTTTGGCTAGATTGGAACATTGGGTAATAAAATAATGTGATTATTTTTAAGCTTTGGCTAGATTGGATCATTGGGTAATAAAATAATATGATTCTTTTTAAGCTTTGGCTAGATTGGAACATTGGGTAATAAAATAATGTGATTATTTTTAAGCTTTTGCTAGATTGGAACATTGGGTAACAAAATAAGTTCTTACACAAAAAATATAAGGGAATATAAACCAATATATCAGAATGGCAGAGCGGATCATTTTAATGCGACGCGGCGACCAACCAGGCTGACCAGCGGGAGTGAAATTATATGATAGCCGACCAGCGCACAAATTATCAGAGACCATTTTTCAGTGCGCATAACCTACTGCGCACTTGGGGGACAATCCGAATGGTCCCTTTGGGCATTTTGCGATTCTTTCTCGATCATAGGCAAACTGAGAACCGCACATGCGCTCTCGTATGTGAATTTCAAATACCGTGGAGATAATCCAATTGATCCCCTCGTAACAGAATACCGAACCATTTGTTTGCGTAGTTTCGGGCGGGAATCGCTCCCGTTCAAATTAAGTTAAGTTAAGTTCAAATTATTAAGTTAGAAAAAGAATAAGAATTAATTTGCAAGATAAAGAATTATTTTTATTTTACTATATTATTGTTATTAATTGGTTAACATCTACAGAAATTTTATATTATTTTGTGTTTAGATATCCGATTAGCATGATTTGACCATCAAAATTTTTGTTTGAGAAATTTAATATTAGGTATATTTTCCTGATGGTGAGATTCCGGTACATTAGGTACACGTAAAAAATGTTGATCCCCACCATTAAAGAAGTGCTCGAGTCGCCACTGCCTATGGTACTGTTACATAAAGTCTAAGTTTTCAAATTGAAAATTTTCTTAGGAAATATTAAATAAAATGAAGTTTTATGCGAGACTTAATTTAAATAAAAAGAAAAAGTTTAAATTCTGTCTAGGAGTAAATATGATGACTGTTAAGTGTTATTCAAGGTTTGATATATTTTTTAAAAGAGTTGGGACGAGTTGTTTAAAAAATAAATTTTTGAAGTTAATTTTCACGTTCTGTATAAGTTCCATTCAAGTTTTGTTTTTTATATCATTATAACCGCCTGGAGCCATTGAGACTAAGGGGTATGTTATGAGGCTGAAGGTGGGGCGAGGGAAGAAGAGGGTGGGAAGAGATGGGGAAGAAGAAGGTGGGGAAAAACCATGCTGTTCACATGTGGTCACCAAACAAGCCTAAAGCCATTTCAAGCAAAGTTTCAATTCTGAATGGTGGTCTTCCACCAGGGCGATACTGAGAGTACCTTACACTCCGGCAGTGATCCTTGTTCAAATTCATGTAGGATCAATGAATGCATGCATCATTAAAAAAAATGTGTTCCTCCCTTTTAAAACCTTTGAACCTATTCAGCTCTTGAAAGCCATTTTTTTATGTTGGATTTATTCATTCAAAGATTATTCGTATTGCACTGGCTCAGATAAGTTTCTAATGATCTGGAAAAGGCATTTATTTCACCTACTTTTAAATATCTTACCTACCTAAGCATTTATTTCAGAATATCTAATTATACACTTCCGATAAATCTACAAGAATGAAAGCTGAATACTAACTTCTGTGATTTTATGTAAGTATTATATTTATCCACTTATTTTACTGCCCGGCTTCGTCCGAGCTTCAACAGTATTTTTGATAATTAAACAATATTAAAAATATGTGAAAATATAACTACGGTATCTTAAACGTCTTAACGTTAAACGCTAAAAAAATTGCTTTGCAAAAGAAAATCCGAGCAAATTTCATTGCGCCAGAGCTCACCATTCGCGAGTTTTAATTTGTCAGGCACACTCAAATGGATAATATGCTACTATACATTTGAATTAAAACAAAGAATCTTATAAAAAATTACGTAGCTAAAAATTGGTTACATTTTTAATAAATTAACAATTTATATTTATTTTGTAAAAACTAATCAATGTTGATCTCAGTGTATATGGAAATAGGTTTTCATACAAAAAGCAAATAACATTTCGAAATCAAATAATAAGTTTTAAAACACAGGAAAAATCTTGTTTATGCGCGCAAATCTGTACGTGAATATTAAAATTTCTAAATTAATAAGTAGAGTTCTGTTTGGTATTTGTGGCTATTGAGCCATTATTGATTTAGCATCGTGTATTTGCGTGATAGATATTATGTATGTAGCCGTGAGACGAGCGCCCGGTTCTAATTCGGGAACGGTCAGTTTCCGTTTCATTGAAGCTTTTTCTCGGGCCCTAGCGGCCACTGTGCGAACCGCACTCGGGATTTGAATTTTGGAGGGCATTAAGACCTATTCGCCCACAATTCACAATCGTGATTATTTTTGATTTATTTATTTTTATATTTCATCGGCCTAAGCTAATCAAAGATTAAATTACCGACTCTTTCTTTTTATCAAACTAAGTCTAAAATTATTACCGATCCAGAGGGATTACGGACCGAGTTTTAAACACCCCATCTTCAGCAGAGTAGCAAACCTACCTATCGGATATCGACATAATAAAGAAAATAAATAACGTTTATCCGTATATGTTAGTGGTTAGTGAGTATTGAATAAGTGTACATTCCTATTTGAAAAATGTATGACGCCGGAAATTGATTCATAAAAAAATAGTTAAGTAATTTTTTTGATATGGAACAGAGGTTTATAAGGTATAACTTATAAGGCAATCAATATCCACAAGCAACGATCGGGAACCGCTGGTTAAAACAAAGTTGATTATTTTGCAGGATTTTTTAACTATAAAATTATGATATTAGGGGAGTGTGGTGATTTTTTAAGCTTTGAAGTTGGGTCAAAAAAGGTTGAGAAACACAGATCCAGACTCTAGCGCATTTTAAATTACGTTCACTCAGACCTGCAGACCTAAAGTCTTTTCTGCAATTGGAGGAATAGTAAGTATTTAACGAGCGTCCATCCTTTAAAAGACTCAAGGAACTAACTACTAAGCCCTAATGTACTTTTAAAATATTTTCATCTGGCTCCAAGAAAATAATATTAAAATGAGCATTTTGGTCTGCGAATCGTAATGTTGGAAGTTAGTTATGCAAACCTTAATATTATTATAACATAAGCTTTTCAGTTGGAGATAATTCAACTTTATTCCTTAGATTAAAGGCTCATAAAATAAAATATGGGAATTATAGTCTGAATGTTGTGATATGGAATATTTATTAATGACGTGTATTTTTCTTTATTCTTTGAAATGTGGAAAACAATTGATGGAGGTCAAAATGGAATGCTGAGAATATTCATTCAATCGACGGCATCAGAATTCATTTGTTTCAACACAGATGCCATATGGAAACTAATGAAGGGGACATTCTTTTACGATATGTTTTGTTGTTTTTATATGTCCAAATTCACACAATTTAGAATCCTTTAGACCCCATCTAAGTATCAACGGCTGTGACTGCACCGGGTGCAGTTTATTGTAGTTCGCGTCTTCCGAGGAAGATAATCCTGGCAGTTTAATAGTTGAGTCTATAACAAGGTAATTGTTTTTCATGACCGAAGACTGCCATTGAGATCGCCATAGTGATAGAATCAGATTTTACGTGCCTTTTGTAATAGAATCATATTTTCGCCCACTGTCCAAAAGGATTTCTCGGGTCAACATGAATTTCTTCCCATTTCAGTGTTGCCATTCACTCCTTTTCGTATTCCCTGAGGTTTTTTGTTACTCTAATGAGACGCTTCTAATCATACATATTACAATTAAGTCAAGCCTGTAAAAAGGATATCATAAATGACACTAAAGAGAGACAAACACGTACATATTTTATGATTTATCGTGCGAGAGAATGAGATAGAAATAAAATATTTATTCTATTCACACAATTTAAAATATTTATTTATTCTATTCGGTTCCAATATAATTCCATACATCCACAATCCCACGCAAGTCCCTTTTAGTGATGTAAAGTGCCTGACGAACTTTTACAGACATTCAGCCAACCAAGGATCGAATCCTACAAAATCCAAAAAATATATATATATTTTTGTTTTTGTAAAATCAATATCCAATCTTCAAACCACTCCAAAATGAACATGCAAAAGAAAACACAAAAGAATGTGACATCTAGCGACTCCGAAGAAGAAACCACAAATACTAATAAGATGACCAAATGTAAGAAAAGGTGCACTGGAATTTGACGACAAAAAAATATGGAAAAAAATCATCCTTCACATTGAAAAAAAGTGCTTCGTAGTCTCCCCACTCTTGTCTACTTTAGTTTTCCGAGGTTTTACTTTTATCGCGTATGAATTGCACACTCTGATTTATTTGTTCGTCACATTTTTGTTCTTTTAAAAACAAGACGTGATACTAAACCATATACAATTTATTGACAGGTGTTCGTAGGAAAATATTCTACTTGCCTCCACGGCAATTTTATATTACGTTTCTCACGTTAGTGTACCGCTTCTAAGGTCTCGATTATGGATTCATTGCCTACAATTACCTCTCACAAATCGACGTATTACGAACGGCCTATGGATGACATTGAAAATAGAAACACCTGTTGCGTTCTTCAACCAGTTCGATGAGTAAGAACTTGCGGTCTACGGACGTGAAAACTAGACCACGGAATAAAACTGCATTTTCAGAGTATCGCCAAGATTGGAAGCGAGAAACTAGCGAAACAGGCATAAGTAAATCAAGTTCTTTGGATTGTTACGTAAACGACAAGTAGTATTGGCAAATTAATTATAGGTCAGGTGACACTGTTTCGGTGACCGGACAACTCAACAACAAGCAACATTAACACTTCCTTTGAAAAGTCATTAACAGTGATGAGAAAAAATGGTTTAATGGGTAACGTTAGGTTAGGTTATAGGAAAACATAACTATTAAATAATCATTAAAAGTAAGATTTTTCAAAGAAAAATCATTACTTTTAATGATTATTTAGGGGGGTGTTGAAATGCCACTTCATTGAATTGTCATGGAACCCGTTTCGCAGAATTTTCTTCATTAAAAAATTTATTTATTTCAACACAGATGCCATTTGGAAACAAATGAAGGGGACATTCTTTTACGATGTGTTTTGTTTTATCCTGAAATTATTGAAAAAGTTCATGATTTTAGTGACTTGCATATAAATTTGCAGGAATAATTTCATGTAGACTGGAGAGATTTTTCACAAAACGCCGAAATAAAAAAGTTAAAATTAATATAGCAACGAGTTATTTTGGAATTGCGAAAAGAGTATAAAACTTATAAATATTTAAAAGAATTTACCTTACTTAAAACCCGCTTTTCTTTTTAAGATTTTTTCCACGTAAAATTTCAGCCAGTATATAGGTGCTTTATTGTCATTATTATATCATTAAGAGTCATACGAGAGCAAATCCATTTTTTGAAGTGAAACTTCTATAGCACAGTTGTGATTTGGATTTCGGATGACGATTAGTGCACCTGCGACGTATCAACTGCGCTCATCGGCCGCTTTGATAATAATGTCACTTCTAAAGGCTCCTATTGGTTGACGTTTGAAACGGAAATTAAGCGAGGTCTGCGCTCACTGGTCGCTTTGATTATGACCTCACTTTTCAAGTATTGGTTGAGATTGTTTTGGTAAAGTTTCACTTCTACCGCATGTAAACTTCATTCGATTTTTTTTTATTATTTTTTTTATTACGAGTTCTTTTTCGTCCACATTAACAGTTCGCCGAGTATTGTAGAGTGTAGAGTGTATTGTAGAGAAAAAATATGTCCTCAATTTAAACAATTTCAAAACAATCAAATTTAATTCATGAAGAAGAAAAAAAAATCGAGTGCAGTTAACACGCGGTAGAAGCGAAGCTTTACCAAAACAATTTCAACCAATGAATAACCAAAGAGAGGTCATAATCAAAGCGGCCAATGAACGCAGACCTAGCGTCATTTCCGTTTTATATTTCAACCAATAGGAGCCTTGATAGGAGTTTGATGCTTCGCAAGGTGTGCGTCATTTCCGTTTCATCCGAATTCCAAATCACAGCGGGCCTATAGAAATTTCACTTCAAAAATATGTAATTTAGGAGGATTGCAAACAGTTCAAAATAATATTATTTGGTTTTGTACAAGTAAAATGTATTTATGATTGTAGAGATAAATGAGGACCTACAAATTTGAATATAATTTTTGTATTGTTAGCACAAATTTTTTTAAAAAGAATACTTAAGAAATATATAAACAAACAACCACCTCTTCCCACGGGTAGAAGTTACATCAGCAGATCACCTAACAAATCTCGCAACGCACCCGTTTAGCCCATTGAGTCTCGTTAAGTATAATTTGCTCAAACTACATAATAAACCAATTTCCCTTATGCACTCGTATGACCCAATGAAACGGGACAATTCCAAGACAACTTGCATCCTCCCAATTTGCCCGCATATGCTTTGGGCTTGCTGTGATGACACCAACAAACTTTTTATAGATCCTATTAGACACACTTAAAGTTGATGACCCATATCATTGCGTGTACTTCTACGACCACCATGTCGGCGTGTGCCCAGTTTAGTAAACGTAACACTTTAATTAAGCGAACATTAAACATGCCGTGAAGCACCAGCACTATAATTTCTTTGTTTGAACGACTTTATTAGGGTTTTAACTAGCTTGGCATAAACTGTGCCGTTTCTAGGGCGATAACGCAATTAAATAAAAATTCTCTTAACTGTATTTTTTAATACATCTTTTAAAAGGTTTTTTAGCCTAGCCTTTAAGAGCCATTAATCAGCGGCCGAGAATTTAAATTTCTTGCAATCGCACTTGCAACTGTGCAGGGCGGTTCTGATGAGAAAGATTAATTATTCTCCATACCAGCATTTTAACGTAATAACTCAATATTGATTTAATTTCATACCAAATGTGCTTTGATAAATACCCACATTCAAAAATGCTCAAACTCGTGATGATAAAACAATTGAAATTATGTACTTCGAGTAATTATTGTTTGATCAAAAATATACATATATAATTTTTTAATAATGTCATAGCAAAGTAGGAATGTAATTATTTGTAATATACTAGTTTTTAAGACCGTAAATAAATAGACAAACTGAAGTATTTTCGTCACAAAACAAGGGCAGGGATCTTTTTTTAATGATTTTATTTGAACTAAATTAAAATTCTGAAAAGTAGGTTTCCCGAATAATTTATTGATTTATTTTACTGCATGATTATATTATTTGAAATGTATGTTGGATAATACAAAATTTTTTTTGAAAATTTAACAAATCTGCCAACGACCTACGGTAAAACCTTATTGTACTAAAAATAAACATATTTTCTCAAAATTCAAAAAATAGCTTAACTAGATAAAAGAACAGTCTTTCGAAATCAATTTTTAATTTTTTTGTGGAAAAGAATCAATACGTCTAAAAGTTGATTTAAAAATGATATATTTCCGGTTTTGTCTGGTTATTCCCGTTTAATATATTTTTTAAAAGGTTTATTGTTTGTTTATTTTATCGTAGCCTTTAAATAGACTCGGTTAATTTCCAATGAATTTGAGAGGCGGGTATGGGTACCACCGCCCGGGTACGAATTGTTGGAAAACCAACACCTCCGTTAAAGGTCACTCCAAGTGGTTCGCTTCGTTTGGTGATTTAGCAGAGGTGCCAGGGTTCATGAGGTGAGGTTTGTACGGGTCTTAGCAGTGGAAGTATTTGCCCAGCTACTGCGTGGGGGGGCGTATCGAGAGATACTAGTTGAGGGAGGCCTTCCGACCTCTCTAGCCGGACTCTCTCAACCAATCGTCTTGCACTGCAGTTGGGGGGATGGATTCATGTCAGTCACTCCTGGACACGCACCATCAAATTCCAACCCACCCATCATATCTTTTGCCTTCCCAGAATTTCCTTTTCTTCCTTTCTGAAAATACCCTCCACACAGCATCCTCAATGATGACATGGGCCGTGTGGGATAATTTTTTTCCTCTGGGCCTCTTTTGTGGAACTAATGTAAAAAAAGAATTAAACGTCAAACAAATTTGTACAAGTATTGATGGTGGATATTTATTGTCATGTAAAATTTTATTTAAAAATTTCCAATAATTTTACATTTACATTAAAACCAGCAAAAAGTGATAGAAATCTGAACTATTTAAGCAGTAATGTGTTGTTAAATCTTTGTGAAAAACAAATCACTAGCTTTTTAGATCTGGAATTTAAATATAAATATTTACAGTTCTATAGGATCAATTTAACTAACAGAAAAAATCAGAGTGTGCAATTCACACGCGGTAGAAATGAAACCTTCAGAAAACTAAAGTAGATAAGAGTGGGGAAGATACGAAGCACCGCACAAAAAGGAAACCGATCTAAATTCTACTGACGAATGTATTTGTTTCTTATTATTTTTTATTTTAACTTTTATGAGTAAAACCCCAAATTGTAATATTTAATTAAATGAAGACAATATGAGCGAAACTCAATCGAAAATCTGGAAACAGAAAAATCAGAAAAAGATATTTACACCTCTGGGACTCGAACCCAGGACCTCCCTACTTTCCGGGTGGGTGCTCTTGTCCACTGAGCTAATGGGTCGATATCAAATTCGGTCACCTTTAACTGTACCATACTTAGATTATGTGATTGTTTCTATTTAGTACCGCTATTTTTTGTCTCATCGAGTTTCAACTCACAAAAGTGATAAAGATATTTTAATTTTAAAAAAACCTGACAAAACATCACTTAATTTTTCCATAATTTATTTCAATTTATTTATTGTTTCTTTACATGATCGATAATATTGTTTACAAATCAATTATTAACGTTACTAAGACAAGCCTGTGTTGAAATAAATGATTTTATAAAATAATGAAAATAACATAAAATAATATAAGCATTGAAAAAACAATACTGATAAATTAATGTTTCTTATGGTAATAGGTAAGTTTCTGTTTCTGTAGATAACCGGTACCTACTTAGCTAAAACATTATTGTGTAATTACTAATTATGAACAAATATGGTGAATATCAGATACATCGGATATCAACTACAATTTTTTTTTTAAATCGAATGCACTCACACGCGGTAGAAGCGAAACATCACGAAAACAATCTCAACCAATAGGAGCCTAAAGCGATATCATAATCAAAGCGCCAAAGAGCGCAGTTTAACACTTTACACTGTAATGCGTCATTTACGTTTCATTCGAATTCCAAATCACAACGGGGCTTAAGAAGTTTCACTTCAAAATAATGAAACACACAAATAAAGCGCCCTTGAGGCGAGTTTTCCACGAAAATGGCGCTTTAGAAATAATCCAACAATTACTAAAAAGTGCAAGTCCACTATGAATTATTTGACGAATTTCGCTCAAACCAAAAATATTCCCAATTATTAGTCAATCGCCTACCAACATTGCACAAATTATGCGCGTTTGGTAATATAAATTCCCGTTTTAATATTATTACACGCCTTTTATTAAATTAGTGCAACGTTATGCTTTATGAATGCGACTGGGACGGCTCTACAGACATAGCTTAGTCTTAGTGGAACAGACTAGGCAGAATCCCAAAGCGAGGAACTTAATTCCTTTTCAGCAATTTTATTGCTTTGCTTAGTGAAAAGCTTGGTCTTTATACGGCTCTCCATTTACATTTTTGCTTTTTATTTTACAAGATTATACGAATAAGCAGGCACAACACGGTTTTCCCCTTTGTGAACAGCTAATGTTGATTGCATTGAGCTAAAAATATGCATTAAAGATTTTGTTTCGTAACTATTTTTGTCATATAAAAGCCCAAATACCCCAAAGCCGGCGGAAGTACTGTTTGCAAATATGGCAATGAGTTTAACTGGAACGAGAGAAGAAGGGAAAGTTAACGAGGAAGGTTGGGAAACACCTAGCTTTTCGGATCTGGTATCATATCTAAAGCAATTTCAAGCTATGTATGGATTCAGAATTGTAGTCACCAAGAGTACATTTTGCTCTAGAACTATTTTATAAAGGTTTTGTAAACAATCTGATGTTGAATTATTTAATAACAATATTGCATATTTCAATCCTCTCTCGAATGTGTCGTCTATATAATACCATAGAATGTGACCATATAGATATCTACGCAAACAATCTCACATATTTCAAAAAACAAATTATCAAACTCCTACCATGACACTTTGTGGAGAATAGTTGTAGCTGCTTTATTGTTTTACCCTTTCTTTTTTGTCTCTTTCTCTGCAGGATATTATATTTGAAACTACTATGTTTTATATTTCATTTTGATGATCATTATTTCTGATATCATTACAAGCATTTTCGTCTAGTAACAACTTAACATTGATTACTCAAGCTGTGAACATTTCTAATTGGAGTGTTAATATCTATGTAATGGTTCCATGCCAACTGAGAGTAAAGTCAACTCAACACCTTAAAAAGTCATTAAAAGCTTTGAAAAAAATAACTCAAAATTAGCCGATAACCCTAACCTAACGTAACCTATTTGACCAATTTTTAATTTATTTTTTTTATCACTCTAAATGGCTTATCTGAGATGGTTTCATTCCGAGTTGTCCGGTCACCCTATGTAATATACCAAAGGCAATTCTATTATTGTAATAATTGTTAAAACTGTAAATGTTTCAAACAATAAATAAATAAGTACATATTATTGTAATCATCCAATCCGTTGATCCCATCTGCTAATTTAATTAAAAACATTTATTGTGAAATTTCATCACTTAATAAATCATTTCAACGATGAATATTAAAAGCTTAAACCCTACCCTCATGAATATTTCGCACTCGAGGGGATATCAAATATACGAAAGTACTATAAAAAATACAAATTTACGACCACATAAAATCCTTTTCACATACATTTTATGCATGCGTTCAAGTAAGCCGAGAATAATCGAACATATACGAAAACCTGAATGATAGATCTAACAAAAGAATATGTAAAGCTTAACCTATCTGGAGTATCTAGTACGTGGAAAAAGTCTAGGACAAAATACCTAGGACACATATTTGCGGCTAACATGTCCGGTACTACGGAGATTTAACGACAATATCGAGCGCTGTAATGAGAGGGAACATAATTTAAAGTCGTTTGCTAGGATGCCGTAAAATAGATACGCTCCGGCAGCGTGGCCTTTTTCATACAGAACTTGAAATTGGATTTGATGCCAAAATGCCCAAACAAAATTAATATATTTTTTATCATGATGTGTAGCATATATCTTGTACTGATGTGTTCTACATTATTTATTTGTATTTAAAATTATAAAATATAAGCCATAAAAGAAATCATTTTTCACAATTTTAGAGGCAAATATGGCAATTATTTGTGGATTAATGATAACTAGTGGTCGCCCAATGGTCGAAATTCGACCATAATTGTAATGTTTTTTTTATTGATTTAATGTATTTTTTATGCATAATTAAAAAAAAAATTAGCTTTCTGCACTCCTTTATATAAACTATGCGAAATTTCATAATCCTCCGTCCGCGCAATTTTCGTAAAAAGGGGTTCAGAGTTTTTGCTTCACGTAATAATATACTGATTATTTTTTTTTAAATTTATAATGAATGTTCTTGGTTTGTCCCGATGGGTTCCTAAACCATTCGTCCGATGGCAATGAAACTTTGGGGATTGAATGTGCGCATACCCAAGATGATTTATATATATATATATATATATATAATAGTGAGCTCTGACGTTATGAAATTTTTTCCTATAGTATTCATCCGATTGCTATGAAACTTTGGTGAACTGTTGCGCGCCTGTCCGCGAAGGTTTTCGTATATATGTTTATATACTGGTGAGCTCTGGCGTTGTAAAATTCGTATAAAATAATGCAATACGTTGCGCGCAAAACGGAAACGACAATAAAAAGAGACAAACACATGCATCTATAGGATTTAGCCTGCGAGAGAATGAGAATAAAACCTTTCCATCATTGGCTTTGATTGTGAGCTCACTTTTCAAGGCTCCTACTGGTTGAGATTTTGTTTATCTGTGCCACCCATTTGTGCCAGAATAGCGCTGTTATTGTTAATTTTATTATCTTGGCATTGCTTTGTAAACAGGGTATATTGTTTGTTCCATTTTATTTGATAAATATTTTGTGAGGACTCGCAAGGAACACTATAGGATTACTTTTAAGTTTATTACAGTTAAACTCACTTGAAGTGAAATAACACAAAACTGCGGTACACAAATATAACGTTATTATTATTATTTTTTATATGTGCGGTGCTTCCCCACTCTTGCCTACTTTAGTTTTCTGAAGGTTTCACTTCTACATCGTTTGAATTGCACACTCTTTTATTTTTTTTATTAATGCATTAAAGGTTTTGAATCTTTGGCATATTTTACTGGGGAACGCCTTGGTAGATATTCGATGGAGATTCAAAGTTATTCATTTGACTATGAGATCAGAGATGGCGGGTTCAAACCCGTCACGAGCTAAAAAATTGATTAATTTATATATATTTTATATTTTGACGTAGTTATATTTTTCTGTCTCATTTTGTTTACTCTTTCTTTGGCTTTATTTTTATGTATTTTTCAAAGGTAATCTTCATTATTGCTGGTATAAAAATTATCAAGAAAACGGGTGTCACTCTTTGTATTGGATACGCCAGAAAAATATTATTTGACAATTCGCTCAACCTCTCTCCTAGCAACAAGCACATTGTCTCTCTCACTGTCATGAATTGGCTCATACGAAAATTGTTCGTACAATACGGTGTGAATGGGTTAAAAGATATATAATTACATTGTAATTCAAATGTCACGAACGAGAAGATAACAAAACGTTATTTGAATTTATATTTAAATTGTTCCGCTGAAGTTAAACGACAGATCTTATAGGGAAGTGAAACAGATAGTCTCGACAACCTACGTGTTGTTTACATGTTGTTAATTAAGAAGAATAAGATTGGAAACAAATTACATATAAGTACAAAAAGAACTCTATCATTAGTGTACCACGGTTATTTATTTATGTGTTTAGTAACGCTCTTTTCGAGGCTTTCACATATCAATAGTAAGAAATATTTATTTTACAGTATTTAATGTATATAACTGAACTGCCTCAGTAACAATATTTTATATTTGTTTAAAGATAAATTGAAGATGTCCACCGACTTAAAAAATTAATGTAATTTTTCTCATTAATAATATTAGATATCCTTTTTCTGTTTTTCTTTCTTCTTTTTGACGTGATAACGTCTTATAAATCGATGAACGCCGGCTGCATGCACGAATAAGCATGACTTATTGTCACGTTCCGCCTGAGCCGAGCGTACAAGCAAGAACGCGGAACAAGCGTTCGGCTTATGACGCATCAATCTCTCTTCCACACCATCGTTATTATTTAACGTTGTCACGTAAATTTATCGTTCGTAAACCGACTTTACATGCAACCAAATTTTTTTTTCACGATTTTCAATTTTTTGTAAGTTTGAAGATAAACTGAAAATCTTCATACAAATTATCGAAATTTAAAAAAAAATCATTTTCAGCTACAACAACATCAATAACGTCGTATTTTGTTAATGTTCTCTTTCATATGTAATATTTGTTTTTTTTTCTCGTTCTTTGCTCTTTCCGAATATTTTTTATTAATGATATTTACATAATATGTTGCTCCGCGTTTTTAACACGAACACTGCTCTAAAAAAAAGTGTAACAAGACTTACATCATTTATATATTTTTTAAACTATATGCATGGTATGTTTCTAATGTACCACTAAAATAATTTAAAAAATATCTCATTCAAAAGTGCATGATACTCTCGGTTCCTCTTTGTTGAGAAAACGTCAATCACAAACTCTAAAAGTTTAATGAAATGGCTTTAACTTCATTTAGTCGTGTAAATTCCAATCATCGGATTTTTTTATCCTACTTCTACATAACTTCCGTTGGGTATTTCGTTTAAATGGGGTGGGGATGGATTAGTTAAAATAATTTGAATGGATTTTATGAAAGTAGAACGAACTCTATTTATTTTTTCCACAAAACCTTCATCCACATAAAACTGTTTTTTTTAAATATAAACAAAGATAAATCCATAGTCCTACGCAAGCCTCATTTGGTCTAGTGGTATGAAGCGCCTGACGAACCTTAGCGGCTAGACATTCAAAGGACCAAGGGTCGAATCCTATGAAATCCAAAAAAATAAATGTTTTTATTTTTGTACAAACAATATCCAACTTTCAAACCACTCCAAAATTAACAGGCAAAGAAAACAAAACGAAAGAAAATGACATCTTGCGACTACGAAGAAGAAAACACAAATACCAATGAGCTGACCATATGGGAAAAGGTGCATTCGACGACCATATGGGAAAACGTGCTTCATGCGGAGATCCACTCTTGTCTGTTTTAGTTTTCTGAAGGTTTGACTTCTAGTGTGTTTGAATTCAATGATTTTTCTGTGATTTTTATTTTTTCATTTATTTTAATTACAATTATAATAGTTTGATGCTTAATTAACGGTAACATGCTCTTGACATTCGAAAACCCAGTACATCTCATAATAAACAGTTTATGTTGCAGTCATTGTACACAAGTATAACAATGACATTACAAAATAATGTTAATGTTTTATTCAAATTGTCGAATGACTCATAGAGAAATTACTATGCTCAAGTCGAGTGTGAATGAACTATCGACACCAAAGGTCCTCCGTCTGGGACAGGGCAATGTTAGGAATACAGTTGAATAATCATATTCATGGAATAAGAATTCATGTTAAGGCTGACAGTTTTCAAAGCAGTGTTTCTAAACATATCGCATTTTTAACGACTTTAACCACTGTAAAACAACTAAAATGGAAATAACACAATAATTTTGTTTGTAACCACGATTTATTTAATTTTTCTACTACCGATCGGTTTCGCTTTACACAAGCATCTTCAGGGTATAAAAATTAAACTGATCAAAAATATACATTGTGTGAGCTTATATACAGAAAAAAAATCACTATTTACATAAGATGTTGATTTTACCCTCTCACTCTTTTCTTTTATTATGTTTTGTCTTTTTCTATATGTAAATAAGCTCATACAATGTATATTTTTGATCAGTTTAATTTTTATACCCTGAAGATGCTTGTGTAAAGCGAAACCGGTGGGTAGTAGAAAAATTAAATAAATCGTGGTTACAAACAAAATTATTGTGATATTTCAATTTATAATTTGTCAAACCACAAAGTTACTGCCTTCTACCAAAAAACAACAAAAATGGCTTCTTCCAAGGGCGAAACCACAAAATACAGTTTATTCTTAGGGCAGACGGATGGGAAGACGACAAATATCTGCATTTAACAACTGAAATTCACCAAATGCCAAACTACTATGAAAAGATGAGAAAAAAAAAATAACCAAAAATCAGAATGTGCAATTAACGCGAGGTAAAACTGAAAACTAAAGTAGACAAGACTACGAAGCACTTTTTTATGAATGTGAAGGATGTTTTTTTTCATATTTGGTCGTCGAATTCCAGTGCACCTTTTCCTATACATTTGGTCACATTATTAGTATTTGTGTTTTCTTCTTCGGAGTCGCTAGTTGTGGGTTTTTTTTATTATCTTTGCCTATTCATTTTGAAGTGGTTTGAAGATTGGATATTAATTTTACAAAATAAAAATGTTTACTTTTTTTTGGATTTTAATAGGATTCTTGGTCCTCTGAATGTCTGGCCGCTTAGTTTGTCAGGCGCTTTATACCCCTGGACTAAAGGAGGCCTGCGCGGATTTATCGTATTATATTGGAACCGAGTACTCGTGCAATAAATAAATATTTTATTGCCATCTCATTCTGTCGCAATCAAAAATCCTATAGATGTGTGTGTTTGTTTCTTTTTAGTGTCGCTCCGTTTCCGTTTCATCAAATCATTGAATTTCAAATCTTGTGCTAAACAAGTTTTCACTTCAAAATTAAATCTTCGGAATCAAAATTATACTTTCAGGAGGGGGAAGTGACTTTTCAAAATTAACTTATTTAGGGGGGAGAAAATGACAAACAATTAAAGATTAATTGGAAGCAACATTTGACTATTGTAATGTGTAGGTTATGCCATCACCATTAATGGAAATGCTTTGTAGTGTCTTGTTTTAATTTGTCTTTGAGAACAAATGAATATTTCATGGCTTATCAAGTCGGTGAATATTGCAGCAACACGCCAGCGTCTAGCGGGCGTGGTGAGATAGCTCGGCCAAGTGGAAGTCATCAGAGTGGAATATTTTACAGGATCATTGCATAAATATTTTTGTAAAACACGATACCATAATGAATGAAGAATGAATTATATTTACTAATGTTTATTCATATTTAACTAGCTTTACCTAGACTATGCTCGGGTTAAAACTTTTTTTCAACAATTTGCTTAATATGGAAAATAAAAAAGTATGCGCCGGGTGTTAATAAATAGTTTCATAGCTCATGATGGTAATGACATTGCGACCTTACAGAGACAGATGTTCTAACTACTACGAAAACCAATTGCGAGATTTATAGTAAGGTTCGATCTACGTATTCCAAAATTAAGAATGTTTGGGAGGCTGCGAAACACCGCACAATGAGGAGACCGATTATATTATCTCATTCTATCGCAGGCTAAATCCTATAGATGTTCGTGTTTGTCTCTTTATAGTGTCGATATTTTTGGTTTCATCGAATTTCAAATCACAACGGTGCTAAAGAAGTTTTCACTTCAAAAATGAAACTATTTATCTTTGTACACGGAAACAGGGCTTGGGGACAGTCATTTGCGTATGCATATGTTCTAAACAGGATATCTGCGACGTGGTCACGTAGCCCGGGCATAGGAAACAAGGCACAAGCAGCTAGTACCTAGCAGCTAAGAGCTAGCAGCTAGCACTCCTGACTCCTACCTGCGTGCGTTACCGAGCAATGACTAAATTACCGAGACAGGAAATGGTAGAGGAGGTGGTTACAAAGCGCACAAGTCGCCTTTCAAGCTACAATCCAATTCCGTGATTCAGTTGCATAATAAAGGTTTGTATTCATTTATAACACTAGCTTTATTATCCTAATTTTCTGCTTTGTAGTTAAATAATTTTTTTAAATATCAATAAAGATCTATTGGTTTTCGTGCTAACCTGTTTCTTTGGGTGATTTCATAATACATCACAGGCGGTACCGATAAAAGGCAATTAAATTTTAATCTGTTTTCAAAGATTAAAACTTTTCGGGCATCCAACAAGGATCTCAATCTTGGTCCGTTATTGTTTTTTATGTATGCTAGCTTTTACCCGCGGCTTCGCGCGCATGGTATTAGGTGGAAATACCACTGATTAATTCATTCTCTCACTCACTCATTAATTCATTCATTCATTCATTCGAATGGTTTAGCAACGCTTAGGCATCTCATTTAGCTAGTACCCGGCATGCGTTTCAATGCCATTCAAAGAAATAAATTGATTCTCCCTGCATGTCCTTTCCCGTGCATCCCCGTTCCCTTCCACCTTCCCCGTCTTCCCCCTCCCTCGGATTTTTATAAATATAGATAGAAATAATTGTATATAGAAACCATCGCAGGCATGCGCACATCAAATCTCCAAAGTTTCATCGCAATCGGATGAACAGTTAGCAATGCATAATTTCATGATGCGAGAACTCACTATTGTATAAAGAAACTATCGCGGGCATGCGCACATCAAATCCCTAAAGTTTCATCGCAACCGGATGAATGGTTTAGCAACGCATACACCTCATACTCATATATATATAAATACACAAACCCAGAAGCAAACACATTGCGATTTTTATATACGAGTATATATAGATATATGTTTGCTTTAGTGAATGTCGTAAAACACTCATAAATTATTCGCCGATGATGGCAAACTGTAAACACCCATAATTAACCTAATTGTACAAATTACAGGATGACTTAAATAGCGTAGACATATACTGTCAGAATAACCAAATATTTTTAAATGGTTCAAAATGTAACCACGTCATATTCTCAGAAAACGCAGGTACATAACTGTATATTCGTTAAACGAACACAAAATTGTTACCAGCGAATATGAAATAAAAATATGCGCGATGTCGGTATGATTGTAATGATAAGTTAAACAAAGCAGCTGAAATGCTTCGTTTCGTGACTTTATTTTTGTATTTGTATAGAATTGTTAAATTTTGCTATTGAATGACACGCATGTGTCGAAACCGGTCGCAGATAATTTGAAGTTAATTAACTTAAACATTGAAATTTTAACTCTTCAAAAAAAATTGGTTGTCTATAAAGTTGGTTTATGGACGAAAATTTTACGTGATAACGTCATATAATAACGATGGAGTGGAAGAGATATAGATGCGTCACAAGCCGAACGCTTGTTCCGCGCTCTCGCTTGCATGCTCAGCTCAGGCGGAAGGTGACAATGAGTCATGCTTTTTCGTGCATGCAGCCGGTGTTCATCGAATTATAAGACGTTTTCACGTCAAAAATTGTTTGCCTGTAAAGTCGGTTTACGGACGATAATTTTACGTGATAACGTCATATAATAATGATGGAGTGGAAGCGATATAGATGTGTCACAAGCCGAACGCTTCTTCCACGCTCTCGCTTGCACGCTCAGCTCAGGCGGAACGTGACAATGAGTCATGCTTTTTCGTGAGTGTAGCCGGCGTTCATCGATTTATAAGACGTTATCACGTCAAAAATGTGTAGAAATTGTTATCTAGTTAATGCCCAAAAAATACTAAAAAATCGCTATTTTTCGTTTCATCGAGTTTCAAATCACAAAGATGCTAAAGAAGTTTTCATTTAGTTAACACTTAACTGTTTAATAAATTGTTTAGATAGGTAACTAATATATTACCATCACTACACTACTAACAATGACGAGTAAAAATATTCGACGGCATTGAACCGAAACTTATGATTATTTATCCTCCACATAATTCACGTTGAATAATAATTCTTGTTTAAAATTATTACCTATTATAATAATTTTAGTTATTCGTGGGCAAAAACATTTCACGCTTAGAGACAAAATATTTCGAATAACTGCTACTTCGATTGGATGATTCAGTCCCCTACGTTTTACCGTCAAATTGACCGGAACATTTGAAGTGGAGTTACGATAGTCCACAATTATTATTATTGCGCCATAGCTTTGAGGCGTAAACGTTAAATTCACAGACAAAAGTTAAAGCACTGCGTTTGTTTTAAATAAATAATAGTATTCCAGTCAGCGAACAACCCAGTTTAAAATTAGTAATGGCAACACCCCACCGCGTACCTACGCACTTAATTTGTAAAAAGGCTTAAAATAATCCCAACGAGGGAATAAACATAAAGAATGCTAAACTTTTATGCGAACTTTTACAGTAAGGTTTCGTTTGTTTCCGCATTAAGAGAAGGATCAGCTTTTATTCCTAATGATTAAATCATTTTAATCTCAGGAATTCTGCGTATAACATCTTTATGTCGGATCCTTTAAATATTTCTTTTAGTCCTGGGGGAGACCGCTCCTGCTATTGTGAGAGCGAGCTTTGATGATATCTTAAACAATATCCACGAAGCAAGAGTTCAAACAACAAGACATATTTTACGGGATCGAGACACATTTTTCTCAACTTATAATAAGCAATCCAAAATGGAATCCTAATAAAACTTAATCTCGCAAAAACTTAAAAAATTTCCGGTTTTTCTGTAAAGACTTAGGTAAATTACTTTTTTCAATGTCGCGGAATATCTCTTGGGGGAGTTAAGTGTATCCGGCACAAATAATGACCCAACGATGACAAAGATTATTAAGTTGTTCCGTTTAGCATCTGCTTGAAATATTATAAGTTCACACAGATAAGTATACACAGGTAAGCATTTCATTATGAAGCGGAAAACAAAACTGTATTGTACTATAATGTAAACATTAAAAGCTGGAAAAAAAAATATTTTAAACTTCAGCAACAAATAAAGCATTGCAAGTCTCAATTTTTTTTAAATATGTGCATTATTCCGTCTAATACGGCATAATGGACATTTTGATCGTGACAGAAGTCTGCGACAACAGCTATTATCTATGTATAAAAATGAAAGATATATTATATTTTTACATTTTATTTACGATTCCGAGCATTGAAAATTTGAATTGTAAATAACGGTAATAACACACTGTGACTACCTTTCAAAATTACATTCCTGGAATCGTTCTCTCGTCGTAACGACAATTTCGAAGCAACACATCAAAAATAATCATTTTCTTTGCAAAATATCAGACTGCGAAATGTCGAATATCATTATAATAATTTTGCTTATTTTACTTTCAAAAGTTTTGACGTTGCTAGTCTGATGATGACTATGTTTTTGATTTGAAAATATCTTTAAAATCGATGTCCGAAGAACGAACAAATCGCGCCAAAATGAGCGGTACTTTCTGTCCAAGTAATTTCTCAGTCGAGCCTGGTGTTATATATGTGGGTAGGTATATTATAAGTTTCAAGGATTTTGTTGCTGATGTGACGAAAAGTACAAATTAGTTTTATTTGGAGGTACATATCAAAAAAATATATTTCCTGTATTCATTAAATAAATGTAAGTTGAAGATGATTTAAACAATTCAAAACAAAAAGAATATGTATCATTTCAATGTAATATACTCATAGACCTTTACTGTGCACAATTGACGGTTTATCGAAAATAAAAGCGGCAGTGTCCGACACTACCTTTCTACAAAATTTCAGCGACTGTGTCCGACACTATCTATCCACAAAATAACAACGGCACTGTCCGACACTGCCTATCTTCAAAATTTCAGCGGCAGTGACCGACACTACCTTTGTATAAAATAACAGCGGCAATGTCAGACACAACCTATCTACAAAATAACAGCGGCAGTGTCCGACACTATCTATCTACAAAATAACAACGGCACTGTCCGACACTGCCTGTCTACAAAATTTCAGCGGCAGTGTCCGACACTACCTACCTACGAAATTCCGATTCCTACCTATGATTTTCCATTGTTACAGGCATCAAAAATACCAACGATATACAAATTTATAAAAATAATAATATATCTATTTATAAAAATAATACTACATCTACTTTATTTATAAAAATCAAAATGTGTTTGGGGATTTGTGAGATGTCTATGTATTGCTTTATTTAGCATTGGAAATGTTTGAAACTTTCAAAATACCTTTTTTAAGCCCCCGCGAAGATTTGAAAGAAATGATAATACATCTGAAATGTTTTTTAATCATCACAAAAATTCTTGCGAAATTGTCAAAATTAGAGAATGACATTTTGCAACACAATCATTGTTAAGTCAAAATTCACTTTTCAAAACTCTCTATATTAATGAACAAATTTGAAGTACAATCATAATAATTTGAATCGAATCAAGAATTATAGATATTTTGAATAAGTACTTACCTTATAGGTGATTATTTAAAATTTTGATTGTTTGTTCTTGTAATAATGTATACAAAACTGAATATTTGTAATATATGAAATATGAAAATTTTAATTTAAAAAATGTAATAGGTGGCACGCGAGTTGTTTGAAAACTGAATGTATTGGGACTGAATATATGGAACGTGGGAGGGGGGTTGGCGGGACGAGTGAGAGGTGAGAGGGAAGGCGGGGAAGGTGGAAGGGGAAGGCGGGAGGGGAAGGGGACGCACGGGAAAGGACGTGCATGGAGAAACAATTTATTTCTTTGAATATGGCATTGCAACGCAAGCCGCGAACCAACTAGTTAAGAATAAAATTTTGCTAGCAGAGCTTGGAACCAGATAGTTATGAATAAAGTCATAGTTATTACATCGTGAAATTCGATCGTTGAGTTTGTATATGAAATTTGCATAAAAATTTGTACAAAGGCACAACGTATTTAGCAAAAGAAGCCGAGATAATTCCACTTTAGATGTAACGAAAACATCGTCACATTTTGATTAAATTTCCGAAGCCCATCGAAAGACGAATAATTGATGTAGATTGATCAGCATCTCTGAAGATCATATTTCAGCGTTGATCTTAAGGTTCTATAATTTATTTAAATAAATTTCTTCATTAATTCACGTCGTTCCATTTCACACCGACGCAACGAGTTGAGATATTAATTTGAATTATTTTGGTGGCTTTTCCTGCTATCTTAATTACCGCATTTCTGAAGTCTGAAAAATATTTTTGATCAGAATTGTCGATTTATTGGGAATTTAATTACTTCATCAAGAATAATCAAATTGAATCATGAAGAAAAGCAGAATTTGTCTAAATTAATTCATTTATTTTTAGATTGGCGTATTTCCTCGTGTCTCCGCTTTTCCACAACGATTGCGATTTCAAAGGTTGTATTCTGGTGGTTGTCATTTTTGTAAGTCCGTCCACTTGACATTCTTATCTTCGCAGGCCGTCAGAAGAGTGACTTTCGTTAAAAAATTAAAATGGTGTGAAGCCAGTTACTAAAAATTAACTTAAAAAATTAGATTGCTTCCAGAAAACGAGTTATTAGTTAGTTTTTTTTTTTTTAATTAGTTTTTTTTTATGAAACGTCAAACGAAGATTTTATCTTCCTCAAAACCAGGAAGGTGGAAATTTATCCAAAAACCTAATTCAGGAAACCATGTTAAGTATGATAAGTTAAAATATATTTTTTGAAGTGAAAACTTCTTTAGCACCGTTGTGATTTGAATTTAGATAAAACGAAAATTAGCGATACTACACAGAAACAAACACATACATCTACAGAACTTAACCTGCAAAATAATAAGGTAGTATGATCGGTCTTCTCTTTGTTCGGTGCTTCGTAGCTTCCCCATTCTTGTCTACGTTAGTTTTCTGAAGGTTTCATTTTTACTGTTTGTGAAAAGCACTATCTTTTTTTAAGTGAAAACTTGAAAACTTGAAAATATGAAACGGAAATGAGCGACACTAAAAAGACACATTTAAACACATGCATCTACAGGATTCTGCGGGAGAATGAGAAAGACGAATCGGTCTCCTCTGTGTGCGATGCTTTGCGGTCTCCCTCTCTTGTCTACTTTAGTTTACTGAAGGTTTCACTTTTGAACTGCGCACAATTTTTTACCAAAAAAATATGTATTTATTCACGGGTACTCGGTTTCAATATAATGCAATAAATCCACGACCCGATGCAAGTCCTCTTTCTTGTAGTAGTATAAAGCGCCTGACGAATCTCTGCATATATTCAGCCGACCAGTGATCGAATCCTACAAAATCCAAACAAAAATAAAATAAAAAAATTGTAAAATCAACATTCAATCCATTCCGAAATGAACAGGCCAAAAAACGCAAAAGATAATGACATCTAGCGACTCCGAAGAAGAAACTACAAATACTAATAAGATGAGTATATGTATATGAAAAGGTGCACTGGAATTCGACGACAAAAATGTGGAAAAAATCATCATTCACATTGAAAAAAAATGTGTTTCGCTCTTGTCTATTTTAGTTTTCTGGAGGTCTTACTTTTATCGCGTGCGAATTGCGTACTTTGATTTTTTTTATGTAGAAATAACTGATTAAAACCTTAAATTGCAATGTTTAATCAGTGAATTTAATAAATATTAACTACTCTCAAATGAATAATGTGAAACAGAAAAAAAATCAGTCGGATCTAAGAATTGAACCCAGGACCTCTTCCTTGCCTCAGAACATATCAACTTACGCCATTTTTAACCTTGTAATAAATACTTCGACTGAGAGCTACCAACAAAATCTTCATTTTTATATATTTATTTTATACACAAAATAATTCAACCGTGAACCTTTTAAAAATAAAAATTGATTAAAAAATAAGTAAACTAGTACGAGTCTTGTGTCTTAGTGATATTAAGACTGAGTTTAAAAATCTCTCCAGTTTATTCGTGCGGCAGTTTAAAAGACGATTTGATTAAAAACCCGAGGGACGCCAGTAGACTGCGGTGCTTTTTGCGAGGAGAATTCACGCCTTCAGAGCGCACTCTATTATGCACTCTAGTGGTGTGGTCGGGCTCGTGCGAATTCGTGCGGATTCCGTTGGTTTGAGTTTGGACTGTCTTTAGTACAGTGCAGGGAAACTGTCACTTCTGTATTAATGGGCGTCCCGGCGCGGGGTACCAACACCATAAATAGATGGGGATACTTAGTGGTCCGGACATCTTAAGTGATCCTTGTAGTGTGCTGAGAAACTTCCATATCCGAGAACCGCAAGAGCAGAGTCGTCACAGTTTAACAACAGAACACTTAATAATAATTCTAAGTTCGAACGCTTATTATTTAAAAGGTACATTGATAAATGGTGTTTTCAGCATCAGTTAGTGCTTGCGCTCAAAAAGATCTTTTTGGTAAGCATAATTTTTATATTTTTGAAGTGAAACTTCCTTAGCGCTAAAAAGAGACAAACACATGTATCTGTAGGATTTTGCCTGCGAGAGAATAAGATATAATGATACCTTACTTACTTACAGTATCTGCGATGCGTCAAGCTGGCCGCTTTATCATAATATTTTTCAAGGCTTGTATTGATTGAGATTGTTTTAGTGGAGTTTCGCTTCTACCGCTTCTCGTTTTTTTTATATTAGCTCCACATACGAAACACTGCGGAAAACAATTTCCCTTGGGTCGTAGGACATCTTTGAGGATGTTATGTGGAAGTTATGGACACGAAAAAGGTATAGGTGTCTAGGAATCTGAGCGTCAGGGTGTCCAGGAGTGATGGAAGTATGATTGCGGTGCAAGGCGATGAATCGAGAGAGTTCAAACCAGTCTCTTCCGATCCGGTATGAACCCGGGCACCCATGCTAAGTCACCAAACGCAGTAAACCAATGGGAATGTTTGTTTTTCCTTTAAAAAAAAAGAAGAAATAAACGTACATAAATTTTTAATGTAAAAATTTTGAAAGCAAACGAGAAAACGGCTCACCGGCTTTTAAAAATGGCTCAACTTACCTTTTTTTCTATGTAAAATTACTGAAAAAAAATATTTAAAAAAACACATATTTTATTAGGCAAATTAACATTATCGTCAACTCACTTTTTTTCATTTCAAGTATATAAAAATTCCAAAAGTTAATTTTTTTTTCCTTCAACTAACTTTGAATACATAAAGGTGTACATTTTTAGATTTGAATTTAAATCATGGTGTTTTTTCTTTGTAACATCATTTCTAACTATAATAGATAGACACAACGATTTCTATGAGACTTATTTGAGTTGTTTCGAAAACTGAACAAATTAGTATTAGGGGTTAATATTTGGGTTAATAAGAAATAGTTCTTCGAATCTCGGGCAAAGTAATTTAGTAATTATTATTACTGATCTAATCAACTATTCGAAAGCTTTTTTTCTCACCTTTCAATGAAAGAAAAACAATAATAATGTGATATGGATCAAGTTACGCGCGCGCCGTAACTTTGGTTCCGAGAACTTGATAAGTAAAATGTAGTGAAAAAAAAAATTCCAAATTCTCCCCGGTCGAAGATACCTAACTAAAAGCTCTTAGATAGACAGAAGGCCTGTGATGGGGGAGTGAGGAGTGAGGAGGGGTACTTGAGTGATAATTAACTCAATAAAGTCAAAGTGGGTTGGATGGGTCGGAAATGATTTACCAAATGTCTTTACCTTTCGTGCCGATCTACAACAGCTTAGAGAGACATTTAATTATTTCCCCGATACTCCGAGTCGCAAACAATAAAACAGCGAATTGGATGGTCTATATTTAAGTTGTTACAATGTAAACATAATTTAAACCGAAATCAAGTAATGATGGTGTTTTATGGGTACATTCTAGAGTCCTTAAAATACTTAGACCGCCGCGGTCTGGCTAGGACTACAACTGCGACAAAAACACCTTATGGTCCCTCTAACCATAAGTTTCACTTTCAAAATCGGGCAAAAGGATTTTTACGTCTGTCAACTATCGTTAAAATTGACATTTTGAAAATGGCCTTGAAAGCCGAAACAGCTGTAACAATAATAAAATAAAACTTTAGCATTTTTTAATAATCAAATGGAGTTTTACGAATTAAATCAAAAACAAAAAATAAAAAGATTTTTTTGTATTTTATGCATTTCGTTTAAATTTTACATGAAATCACTAAATAACGTAGTTTCTGTCTGTGGGAAGTTTGTAAGAAATAATTTAATCTTTGATTTTTGATCAGATCTCAACAAAAGATGAATAACTAAATCTTTCCATTCGAATTAATCTGCCCCCCCCCCTTCTTTTCACTTCTGAAAAAAGTTATTATTGTCTCCAGGAAATTTGTAAGAAATCACTGAATTTTTGTTTAGTGCTCAGATCTCAACAGATGATTATCTGAATCTTTCTCCCTCTCTCTTCATTTGTAAAACGTCTTAATATCGTCCTAGAACAAGTGATAAGACAAGTTTCACAACCGCTGCACAGGTTGCGGGGCTGAAGAACAGTACAGACTGTAGATTGGAGAAGTGTAGAACATCCCTCCCAAACTGACTCAAAGAGAAGAGAAAAGGCGGACTTCTTTGTTCATTCATGTAGATGAACAAAATAAAGTGGCGAGCCTTCGACTAAATCGCTTTGAAGATGTAACAGGCATGGACATTTGGGTTTCCCTTCTTAAACATGACAGCCAGAACGGTAATGCAACTTCCGTCTTCATCTAAGGGTAGGTACATTATTTTATTCACCGAGGGAAAAAGACCTACATTGGGCTGGGCCCTCAACGCTTTTTTCGATTATGGGAGGGGTCTCGGTGCGCATTCGAATACTGAAAATGTTACAAGAAATACAAGACAAAACTGCGACTTGAAAAAAAGTTAAATAAAATAACAAACTAACTACCAACCCAACCTTGCTTAACCTATGATTTCATCATGTCATGTTTTGACACTGTTCTTTATTATCTGAAAATAGATTAGGATAAAAGAATACGAGTGCAGTTCACATACGGTAGAAGCGAGACTTTACCAAAACAATCTCAAGCCTTGAAAAGTGAGGTCATAATCAAAGCAGCCAATGAGCGCAGATCTAGGACCTAACGTCATTTCCGCTTTATAACTCAACCAATAGGAGCCTTTAAAAGTGACATCGTAATCAAATCGGCCATTGAGCGCAGTATGATGCTTCGCAGGTGCAAATACGTAATTTCCGTTTCATCCAAATTCCGAATCACTAACGCCGCTACAGAAGTTCCACTTCAGAAAATAGATACGATAAAATAGATTTCAGAAAATAGATTACGATAAATAATACAGTAAAATGAGAAAAGTCCATTTCAAGCTGTTTGATTTAAGAAAATCATGAGAAATTTATGAAGTTCTAAGGGCGTGATAATAAACATTCGATAGTGGAACACGTATACAAAACACGATTCACAGAAAATGAAGGGATGATAATGCCAATGTATTTAAATATACACGACCAGAGACGGGACAATAATACATACCGTTTATATTCAACAAGTTGCTGTACGATAGGAACGACTATTGTAATGTCTTTTATTTTTTGTTTGAGTGAGTTTTTTTTCATATTTTCTTGTATTTATTTTGGTTTCCTTATTTTTTTAATGGCATTGAAATTATTTTACAGCATGCATTTTTTTGTACTAAGTGTCTCTCGTCACTACAGCTGATCAGAAACTAAGTAAACTAAGATTACGAAAGGAATATTTTTTAATGATATAATTTTAGTGTGTAATGTTAAAAATTATCTCAAGATATTATACTCTTAAATTAAAGTCGATCGCCGCGTCTGTCTGTCTGTTCGCTAAGAAACTCAAGAACTACTGAATGGATTTTCATGCGGTTTTCACCAATAGATAGAGTGATTCATGAAAAGATTTAAGAATATAATTTATCAAGGTTTTGTGTAAATTGGTTGAAATATATAACATATAATGGGAGCGGGCTGACAAGCGGGCGGGCGGTGTGGATTTGATTTGTATGGCGTTGTATTTTAGTTAGCCACAGCAACGCGTGACCGGATCAGCTAGTATTTACATAAAAGAAGTTACATATTTACGCCATGCGGTCGGCCGGGCAGACGCATGGCGGACGCCGGTGTTAGTTTGATTTTTATACAAATCTTCAGTTTATGACTACAATTTTATGTTCCAATTTTGAGTGCTGAATCCTAACACCGTTCGCAGTGTACATTGACGTATCATGTTTACTACTTGACCTAAAACTGCTTATGCATTTGTTCCTCATTCTACGGTCTGTGTAACAAAAGGTCAATGGCTGCCTTCCATTTTGTTACCCCCCTTTTAGAATTTTCCATTATGATACGACGTTATTCCCATAGCTATTTAAAGCCCCGCAACCCTTCGTTCAATCAATGATGTCATAGTATAATATACGAGATGATATTTGGAAGACAGGTATTTGAATATAAATAAGTTTACATTAAAGATTATAAAAAATATCAAATATATATAAACTTCGTCGATCTTTGAAAAAGTCGCATAAATAGGTAAGACATAAAATTTCCTATATAATAAGAATCCTATGTACCACCACAGAACTAATGTACAAGAAATATTGCATTAAACTTCAAGCTGGTTAAGCTTTAATGCCAGCCTGACGTTGACACAGAAATCGTCACAATAAGGAACTCCAGTGAAAAATATTATGGCTAAAAAAAAATGTGTTCATATAGACCAATAAACGCTGATTCTGAATATATAAGTTGTAATAAATAATATTTAACGTAGAGTTTTAAAAAATATATTAAAAAGTCCATTTTAAAACAGTTCATTAAAACACCCTGCCAAGTTGGTATTATTGAATTTGTGAGGCGTGACGTCACCGCGTCCATAAAACGCTCCAATGCTGAAATTCAAAATGGCCGGCGATGATCAGCTGATTCCAGTTGTCTACAAAATTCATACTTTGGTTGGTCATTATGACGTCACTCTAGATTCGGTGGTTTTCGGGGATCTTGAAAAATTAAAACTTTGACATTTATTTTAACTATTAAAACTAACTATAAAAATAAAAATAAATATGCAGTTATTTAAGTTAGAAGGTCATTATTCATTTAAAAAAATTTAAAAAAATTGGACTGGAGTTCCTTATTGGCGAGTTTTATAAGGGGCAAGCCTCCCCGCCCACGCCTTTCTCTGTCGCACTTTGTTTTTGCGCATCTTTCTCTGTCGCTTACGTTCATTGCAATTAATTATCACGCCGTTCTGCAGGGGTAGGCAGAGAGGACCGACCGCCAAACAACGGTCTTGGTAGACACTCCTTGCCTTATTCACATTTAAATATCGTCACACACGTGCCCTTCTATCATTTTGACTCTTCGCATGGCCCGACTGATTCATTTGGTCGTGCCATGTACGTTCAATGTAAAGTCAGTAAATGCTCGAGAACGAATCGAAGAAAGTTCAGAGCGGTGTTAAACTTTGGTTTAACCCCGGTTTATGTTTACATAATAAACTACATCCAACTAAATATATTATTATTAAGTTCTCTTAGTAGTTCTGTAGGCAGGAATCTGAAATATTCATTCAAAATCTTATTATGGAAATAAGAAGATCTGAAAATGTTTACAGAGTTTTTGCTGTATACAATAATGAGAAGAAAACATTTACTTTCCAGTTCTTTGAACAATAACCTCTGTTAAGTAATGAGAACATTCCAGTTAACGTGTAATTATTATTTCTCGTAAAGCAAACCTTTCGCAGTAATCATTATTCATTTTGTTTTCCAGATTTCTGAGAAATTTCGCGTTTTTTTCCCAATCTCTTTTGATTTGTTACATTCGGTTGGATTGAAGCAAAATTAATTGTATTTTAATTTGATCTTCTTTAAAATTTGGCAGCGCAAAAAGTAGGGGTTAATTAATCAATGAACGTTTGACTTCGTGAAAGTTTTTTTTAAGTAAAACTTCTTTACGCACGCTTGACATGGGGAATAAGCTGGTGAATGCGTAAGGAGAGCGTTACGAAAAGTGTAATCGGGCGAGGCGAACGAAAGTTGAGAGGGAGATATAATTTTTCGAAGAAAACTTCTTCATTAAGGGTTTTACTTTGTGATGGCATTATTTTTTTTTTTTTTATTAAAACACAAATATCTTTGTACACATCACTTTTATTTAATATACACTCAACATGTTTCGTGAACGATGCTCACATCATCAGGAGATATAAGTTAGTGAAGATAAAAAAAGAGAGAGTTACGTTTCGTTTATTACTGTAGGGGCAAGAGGGAAAGGTGCGAGCACACATTTTCGTTCTCTCTTTCTCTCATAGCCAGTTACGTTTCGTATATCTAAGACACAGTGCAGGCCTATTGTCTGTATCACACTGTAGGAGCAAGAGAGAGCAGTGAAATTTTACTTCAGTCGTGTGGTCTAAAGCACACTCGTATTTTTTTCGTTGCGTGAAGTAAACCGACTTGCGAGTAAAATTAGAAAAAACTCATCTATTGTGGAGCACATTCCATGTGTTGTTTTACTATTACAAAACATAATAGTAATTTCAACGTACATTACCGAAAAAACATACAAACATCATTTTCTTAATCAAAATTAGAAGTTTGTTAAGAATTTAATGTGTCTCGTGATTTAAGTTAATGAATATCTTCATTAATTTCGAAATCTGCTTGCGAAAAAGATAAAACAAAGCTAATAAAGTTTTCACGGTTTATACACATTAGGAATGTATACCAGTATTTTCGAATAGTAGATTTCGCATTCAAATGGGGACGTTTCTAAGTTTCTCTTATTTCCTAATCACAATTTATGTAAGTACTTAAATACCTACCTAAAAAAAAACTAACTACCCATAACGCCGTTTCCCCGTGAGGTAGGCAAAGAGGACGGACCGCCAAACAACTCGATCATGGCGTACACTCCTTGCCTCGTCACATTCATACAACGTCTCATATATACTCTTCTATTATTCTGACCCTTGACAAGGCCCAACTCGAGTATCTTTTTTTATATGAAAGAGTTCCAGCTGCTCCCGTCTGGAGCCAGTGAGACTATGGCATCCCCAATTGGGGTATGATGTAAGGCTGAAAGTAGTGGGGATGAGAAGGAGATAGGGAAGAGGAAGGTGGGGACGTACTTGGCTATTCAGAACTGGTCACCAAACATGGCTAAAGCCATTTCAAGCAACGTTTCAATTCTGAATGGTGGTCTTCTTCTACCAATCACATTTGCGTTTTATTCTCTTTAC
Organism: Glyphotaelius pellucidus; assembly: GCA_936435175.1. Lineage (NCBI taxonomy): Eukaryota > Metazoa > Arthropoda > Insecta > Trichoptera > Limnephilidae > Glyphotaelius > Glyphotaelius pellucidus. The sequence goes on along the minus strand of OW386542.1, from coordinate 24,522,002 downwards.
ACCCTTTCTTTATTAATTATCTCTACTATTCATGCCAAAACCATCTAAGCGTACCTTTCTTAATCTTACTTACTATGCATTGCATTCTTTTAGGAACTCCACATTTCTCACACGATCGTACATTGTTTTGCCGCACAGGGATCATTTCTACAGTATTCAGTCTACTTTCATCCTTCCTCTGCCAATTTAATGCTTCACTGCCATACACCAGAGTAGGCACCGGCACTCCATTGTGGACTGCTAGCTTCGCTTCTTTCGATAGTTTTTCGTTAACGCCAACGGCGTTCAGTCCTCCATTAATGGAGCTATCTGCATTTACCCTTCTTTCCATACCTCTATCAACTTTCCTATCTCTCGTAAATACACTTCCCAAATGCACAAACTCATCCACCTGCTCTAAGTATTCATCATTCACAACTACATTAGACTTACATTAATCATTATCTCATTCTTCATACACACCTACCTACTTAATTATAAACCATATATTTTGTGTAACTTTTTTATTTCAATTAGGAATTATGTTATAATGATATGAAAGAATTGACACTTTTTCATTGACAATTAATTTTTCGATCATTCGTTCAAATAAATATTTCACGTTTGAAATAATTACTTCACGACCAATAATACTTTAAGGAAACACACAGGAAAGTTATACCGATATATTACCCGGAAAAAAACTTCGGAAAAGTAGTGGCTAAAATAAAATTTTACATAAAATTGGAATACTTTGTGAACAAATTTAGCATTTACAAAATTCAGCTCACTCAGATTTGTTTCGTTTCCGTTTAATTTTGCCGAAGTTGGCTCCGTCGCTTTCTCATATTTAAGATATTCCCACTTTTAAAACAAATTAAAAGTTTGATACCCAATTACACAACTTACACAATTTCGGTTGGGCCACTGCATTAACTCCATTCAATTGGAGGGAGACGTAAGAACCTGTGGAGACACGAACATATATTTTAATGAATCAATACGTGTATAACTAAGTCTGTGATTTTGACGCCGAATACATGCGTAAATCGTTGCCGCGTATTTTTTGCCTTAAAACAATGGAAAAATGTCTAAACTACAAAAAGTTCAATAAAAATTACATTCGATGACAGTATACATTGAACAATGACATTCGATACTGACTGTAGATAACAGTAAACAAAAAAAAATTCCGTAGTTAAAATCGGAGTGACACCTGAAAACTCTTTTAATTTTTGTGTTTTTTTTTATTTGATTTGTTGAAATATAGATATAAATATTTTTGACGTGATAACGTCTTATAAATCGACGTACGCCGGCTGCACTCACGAAAAAGCATGACTCATTGTCACGTTCCGTCTGAGCCAAGCATGCAAGCGAGAGCGCTGAATAAGCGTTCGGCTTGTGACGCATCTATCTTTCTTCCACTCCATCGTTATTATATGACGTTATCACGTAAAATTATCGTCCGTACCCCCCCCCCCCCCTCCCCCCCTCCCCAACATACTCGAAATCACGTGTTTTTTTTTAGTACAAATTATATTGAAAATTTTGTAGTTTAGATATTTTTCCATTATTTTAAGGCAAAAAGTACGCGGCAACGATTTACGCATGTATTTTAGACGGGGAAATCATTGCCTGGCAACGGTGAGTCAAGGCCATGCGCCGCTTTTTGGTTTAGTAATCGTACGTTCAACAAAAATAAAAACAAAACACGTGATATCTCTATCTATCTTGTGATATTTCGTGATCTTTTTCCAACCCCCCCCCCCCCCCCCCCTTTCGAGCCTCACGTGATTAGTGGATGACCCCTAATTAGCGGATCATTCGTCAAAAGTTACATAATTTAATCTTTAAATTTATGTAAACTAATTAATAATGACCACCAATTAATGAAACCACTTCTTTGAATTTGTTTTTTAAGGCAATTGAAAATCACAAAAATCCCATTAATATTAATAAATACGTGCCAAAAATATGTTTTCTATGAGGGGGGGAGAGGTTGCAGACATACGTTCACCGTTTGTCTCATTTTTTACTGTTGTTATTTAGTGGGTAAGAAAAAGCTGCAGCATTAAACGAGTATGTAAGAACATAAGCAAAACTATCAGCGCATTGATATTTGAATGTTTGGAATTCACTCGCACTTCAATATTATCTTTGTAGCTATATTCCATACTTTCAAAATTATCTTCACGGCTAGTAGTATTGTGGTAATTTACGGAGACATCAAAGTGACGTGTGTGACAGAGATGTAAGAAAATGATGACTTTTTTCCTTTGGAGGAAATAGACGTACGTTGTGTATCTCATCTTCTGCAAGAGCTGCAGCATTATTGTGATAAGGAACGTATGTTTATTGCCCTTTTTATGACGTCACGGTACCGGTAATTTTAAAAGCGCTCATTATCATCATAAAAAATACTTTTAACATACTTACAACATATTTCTTAGTTGAATGATATGATAGATAGGTAAATGCGAACGATATTTCATGGAATGGCTTTTCTGCCCATAAACGGAGATATAATCGTGAAAGCACAAAATTTTAAGACGAATTAACATTTTATAATGCCTACAAAACAAACACGTGGTTATTAAAACTATGTAACAATAAGACTATCTCTTTCACGCATCAGACGCCGGTAAATTGAACTGAAACTTAATGTGAAACAATCTGAGCGAAGATGTTTGCTAATAAACACCTGGTTACGTTTGGGGAGGAAGTGAAACCGTAAAGTGCTTACAGCTTACGGGAAGCCTCTCCACGTCATTAGTTATTAGTTACTAGTTATGTTTAATTAGTTTTTAACTCGATCTCAAACCTATTATGAGCGTAGGACTAGATACACAACTCTAGCAACTTTATGCAAAACTTTTAATTCTGAACCCTAATTTTACCCATATTAAATAATTTATTAAGATTGTTAATTTATCACTGTTGATAATTTATTATTGCGGGGGATTGCGAATAAATACATTGGTGAATAGCATAACCCGTTCAGAGTTCAAAGTTGTTATTCAGTTTTTGTGGTGTTTTGAATATGGCGTCGCTTCGTACACAATCTCCCGAAGTCAGACAATGAGACACTTGCATGTATTTTGAATAAGATCAGAAATAGTAGGTAATTTTAAATTTAAAAAAATCGTTTTTGTCTCATGACGTCCCTTAAGGCAGTATTCTAGTCTAGAAAAACAAAGTATTCAAAAATATCTCCCTTAAAAGATTTTTCACAATTCGCATTATTTTAAAAGTTATAACCATTCTATTGTCGCGGTTTAGACGGAATCTAACCAGAATCTAAATAGAAAAAATGTTAAATGCATTTTTCCCAAAACTACTTTTTTCGAGACGGTTGACACGAAAACTCCAGTTCTACGGAACCAACTTGCTTGAAATTTGGTGTGAGCTTTCTTTAGACATTAGATAGCCCCTACAAGAATTATAACATAATTTCAATTTTTACTATTTTTTTTAAATTCCGGAAAGTCAAAAAATGTCTTTTTTTATTTCACACAGCCGCCATTCTGCGAAAAAAAAATCTTTTACTTTTCCGAGATACGGACCATAGCAGCATTTGTCTGGATTAAGAATTAATTTGTTTTTTTTAGATTAATAGGAGGGTTGCAATCGTGTCAACCAGGGCGCGCCATTTTTTTTGAGATCTTCCACCTCAACACCCTGTAACTTTTCAAATTTTTATTTTTTCCTTGATTTTTTTTTATGTATTCTTTTATGTTTAATAAATATTTGGTAAAGTAATGGCTGGTAAAAATATCATTGTTTTTTTAATTGCACCTGAAAAGACACCTACAATTCATGCTTCTAGACTAATAAAAACGACCTGATTTGTTGTAGTTACTTGTTATTTTCATAATGTCCAAAGGGTATTGATAATTTCAGTTTACGCACATTAATTTAACAAAATCGAAAACATATTTTAATTGCTAAATTTATTTCCGCCATCTAGAACCCTGTTCTTGAAAGTTGGGTAAGTCAAAGCTTGAAATAACAAATTAACTTTATGAAGTAAAATTTTATTTAGCACCGTTTTGCTTTAAAACTCGATGAAATGGAAACGAGTGACACTAAAAAGAAACAAACACGTACATCTGTAGGATTAAGTCTGCGAGAGAATGAGATATTATAATCGATCTCCTCTTTGTGCGGTGCTTCATGGCCTCCCCACACTTGTATACTTAAGTTTTCTGAAGATTTCACCTCTACCGTGTAGAGGTGAAATCACCTTTAGTGTAGCTATTTTTCGTTTAATTGAGTTTCAAATCACAGCGGTGCTAAAGAAGTTTTCACTTCTAAATTACGTAGCCAAACGCAAAAATTCGTGTTTTCGCAAATAGGTAAGTGTTTAAATGTAATATTTTCCAAAAATCGCGGATTAACAGAAAAAGAAATATTAATGAACCCAAAAAGAAATGAACATGCAAGTGGCTCTAAAAAACACACTTAAGTGCAAATAATTGAATGAGCGACGAGGAAGTAGCACGAGGAATGTTGCGTTATCGCCCCGTTTAGCGTTCAGCCGGCAATGGGGCATGTGGTTTGTGTTTTACGTTTAACTACCAAGTCGCTCGTTCCCCCAGTCAAAACGCCAATATTCATCACCGTTCTGCAATTTGAGCATAGCGTCATTGATTCCCTTGGTTTATTGTGCAATCGGGAGTCACACCAGTCAAACCGCTCTCATCTTGTTTCCTCTGTCCTCCAGTATATGTTTATCCACGATTTGCTCTCCTAAAAACAAAACTCTCCACGGCGAGGAGTTAATTTTTTAATTCATAAAATGAAACGCCTTACATACGCAAATATAAAAAACACAATTTAAAGGAAAAAAACTTTAAAATGCTCTATAATATTATTTATAATTTTGGGTTATATGGCTTTTTTGTTATATTCATCATGAGACTTAAATTTTATTTGGAAAACCTTCCTAACACTCTTTTGACAAGCATTAGGGGAAGAGTGTTTACGACGGCATACTTATCGAATTCGAACTTATTTTTAAAAAAAGTGCTATGAATGTGAGGTTATTAGTAATAGACCCTTCTCTATGACCAATTTGCTATCATAAATGTTAATAAAAAATATAAAATGCTTGATTTTCATGTAAAAAATATTAAAACAAAACCCATCTCAAACATGCCATCTTACCAATACCCATTGATAAGATATATTTATATTTAGGAGAGTTGGAACATATGTCACAAATAACATGGTTTGCAGTTCTGGGAAGACCAATCGTCGCCTCAGTTCTTGTTTGTTCAATAAACCATTAGAAAATTTTACAGGAAGAGAAGGTTTTCTTTCATTATTTCAATGAAACATTATGAAAGGTGTTTAAGATAAAGGTATTTTAGTAAAGGTAAAGGTCTCCTTAATTTAAATAATTCTTAGTTAAGTGATAAACAATACTTTTTTATACTCTATTTTTAATTTTAAAGTGGAGATTGAACAAAAACTATAATGGTCTGTTGAACAAACAAGAACTGAGGCGACGCAATGCATTTAGCATGGCGCCATTTCTTACAAATTAAAAAAAAACTATCATGGAGCCATATCTGAAAAAAAAGTTGTTAAATTAATTTATGTTCAACTAATACCTTTTTATTAGATACTAGCTTTTCCCCGCGGCTTCGCTCGCATGGTATTACGGGAAATTACTGTAGCGCTTGCACTTTTCAATTATCTCCCCCCCCCCCACCCCCACCCCCATCCCCTCCCGCATTCCATATATTCATTCCCTTATATTCAGTTTTCAAACATCTCGCCTACCACCTAAATTTCATAATGCTATGGCTCAAAGAAAAAAAGAATTACTTATCCAATTTATGCGCTTACAAACATTTCGGATGTTTATTTTTATTTAAATATTTGGAAGTTCGTAAATATAATAAAAAATACTCTATTTAATATTCAGTCTTTATAATCGTTACGAATTATATTTTTAATATAGGAACTCTCATCTGACATTTATTCCAAGCTTGTCCAAAAAAAAATCGAATTCTAATATTTGAATTTTCTGCAGTAGTAGCTGACCAGTAGACTGAGTACCTACCAGCATAGAGCCCAAAAATATATCAACATTGTTTCCATGGAAAAGATTTTTTTCTGATGTTAGCAAAAACTCGCTTTTGTTAGCGACAGAAAACGTATAACAAATATAATATATTCATATTTATAATTCCATAACGCCGGAGCTTACCATCATATACAACCTGTAGTCTGCGCATATAATTTAGCTTTATATTGGTGAAAGAATTATTAAAGTCTTTATATTGTGTTATGCGTGAAAAGGTCATAAACAAACTCGAGCAGTTGCGCATTTATAATATTAGTATGGATAATGTTCATTCATAAATCCAAAACGGTGACGTTTCATTTTCAACAAAAAATTCTCAAAAGATTTCTCGTGAAAGATACCACCGCCTCAAGGGGTATGCCATCTCAACAAAATGTACCAAAATGAACATGTTTGAAAATGTATTTAAAGCTGCTACGAAAAAACGCAAATCATTTACTCTAATACAATCACAAACTATTCAAGTATTTAGTACATTTATACTAACCTTATTCCATGCAAGGCTTCGGCACCAGGTCGATTCAAAACTTCACACAATATTGTTTCAAAACAGCGATTTTACAACAATGATTCGTGACGCTCGGCAAAACATTGACTAACTTGCACCTAACCTAACCCTCCAAACCAAGACCAATCTGACAAAGTTATCGGTGGAGCCATATTGTGGCTAATTTTGAAAATATGGCCACTATGCCATCTCAGCCGCTATGCCGTCGTAAGCACTCTTCCCCTACTGCGAAGTTTAACAAAGTGTTTTGAGAGCAGTTACAAAAGAGAATGAAGCTCATCGTAACGTTCTCTAAATATTACACTCGGTTCCCGTTAAACGCCAATTCTCGGCCCGTTTCGACTTTTGTTCAAATCGTAACAGCCGCAAATATAACAACACGACTGGCATTCAAATTTGCCGGAGTTTGAAACAGTATTATTTACTATTTTAATATGCGTTTCTGATACGATTAACGGCATATTTGTGGTCTCAAATGATAAAGATGCTCACAGTAACTAAATAACTAACCATCACGCCGTTTCACTGCAAGGGTAGGCAGAGAGGACGGACCGCCATGCAACTCGGACTTGGCACACACTCTTTGCCTCACTCCCATTCAGACATCGTCTCATACATGCTCTTCTCTTTTTCTGACTTTTGACATGGCCCGACTCAAGTATCTGTTTCACTTGATCATGCTATGTCTTCCTCGGGCGTCTCCGACTTCTTCTCCCATTTACTCCCCTTCTCTCCCTTCTTCTCCTTTTCTTCGTTCATTCGCTCTACAGCCCCATCATCCGTGGTTTTACCACTTGTACGACTCAGGAATCAAATTGTTACAGCATTCAGTCTTCTTTCATCCTTTTCCAGTTCCATGCTTCACTGCCATACATAAGGGTGTATATATATTTCATACATACTCCGTTGTGGACTGCTTCGCTCCTTTTAACAGTTTTTTTATTAGCGCCAACGGCTTTCAGTCTTCCATTAATGGAATTACCTGCATTTACTCTTCTTTCAATATCTCTATCAGCCTTCCCATCTCTCGTAAACATACTACCCAGATACAAACTCATCCACGTGCCCGAATTCATCATTGACTATATTGCACACTTTTTCTGTACTCTCTCTTTCAAACACCATGACTTTAGACTTACTTACATTCATCATAAATGCATTCTTCATACATACTTTGTTTATCCTAGACACGAGAGACTATAGATATTCCTTAGTATAAGAAATCAGTATACACTGTCATCAGCATAACTGTTTTCAGAGTACTTAACGCACGTTCAATATAGAGACCAATTACCCTGAAAACTATACATTACTCTTAATTACGGTTCATCAATCGAACCGTTGATCTCTCGTTAAACTCAATAAAGTAAACATTACTAATTAGTTGTTATAACGTCAAGACGTTATTAGAAGTAACTAGATCCAATAAAAGCGTCGTTATATATTAAAAGCTCTAGACAAAAGGTAATCACTTCGTCGATTTAGAAGATCCTATTAAAATCCTCGCTTCAAATTCGTACATTTAACGATATTGGTCATTAACCTTGCAGTTTATATCTACATAGATTTATAGCCGCTAGAATTTAACATCCACATTAAAGTTATTTTTGAACGGTAACTCGCGCTTTGCGAGCTCTTCATAAAATAAGGCCGTACTATTTTATTTAGACGTTAACTCTTTTAATATTCTGAGTTAACTGTTTTTCGTTTCGATTCAATGTTTTCCTCAGCTATGGTAAATGATTTATATTTTAAACGGGTAGTCGAGCTGAGTATCGTTTACTAACAAGAAATAAAATTCTAATCAGTAATAAATTTTAGAAAAACTGTGTTTCGATTTTTTCGAACTTCCATTATCGCCGTAGAAAATATTGAAAGAATCTCAATTGCTTCCGAGCCAGTGGTAATCCGGTAAATTATGAGGAAATGGGAAAGGGGAGGAAGTGGGGAAGATGAAGTTTTGGAAATGCATGGCTATACAGATCTAGTCAAAACACAGAAATAGCCATTAAAGTTGTGAATGGTGGATTCCACCGCAAAAAAAAAACTAAAAATATTAATTATTCCATCCCACATTTTTTTCCATCCCATCCCACATTTATTTCACACCCATCCCACATTTATTTCCATGCCATCCCACATTTATTTCAACGTTTATTAATTCTCCATCGTCGGAATTTGCTCACACCTTTTGGGTCAAGGGCCGATATTTCACCACTCAGCCACGGAGGTCGTCAAAACGACAAGGAATTACGATCATATGATAAGTAAAGCTTACAAAAAGAAGTTCACAATAATAACCAAACAATTTTCGAATTTTAGTAAGTAAAAATTTTAAAACCTTTCACTTACTCCTTTATTACTGGAAATAAGATAAGCCGGCACAAGTCTATTTAAGTCTGGCAAAAGGACTTGGAGAGTCTTCGGGGCCTATTCGTAGCCTGACCTATATAGGTTGGGTACCTATTGGAGATGATCTCGACGTCAATAATACTAATATTAATAATAGACGGCACAGATACTCGGAAATTAAATCACATCACTTCTAATTGAGAGAGCTTCTCTTCAAATATGATATTAAATCACTTATTTTAAATAAGGCTCCTAGTCATATTCAGACTTATTGCGAAACTTGATAGTGGTGTGATTTTAATAACAGTCCATGCCTTGGGGGGATAAATGTAATTTATTCGCGGACTTCTTCCGGTCTCCGAGATGAAGAATTTGTACTTCTTATCTTTTTGCAAATGGTTTATGACTGAAATGACTGTCGGGCAATCTGGTGACCGGTGCCCGGTGACTGGTGACTGGTGTTTGTTCCGGAATGCGAATTAATCTTGTTTATCTTGTCCGAGTGACGGACGAGGGGTGCTGGAATGAGGAGTCAGAGCGAGTTAGAAGTGCACTCACTACACGTCTCTGTCAAATCGCAAATGTCCGAGACGCTCATTCCCGATTTATTTATGTCCACTTTCTTTACAGCACAAAGAGAATTATGATGAATTAACTCAATAATTTGTATGTAGAATGGGTTCCAATGTTATGACCGGATTAAATCTAGAGCCTCTTGATTCTTGAGAAAGATTTTGACTCTGTGTAAAAATTCCTTGTGATAGATTCCCCTATTATATTATCTAAACAGACGAATCGCAATCTTTAGAAAACAAGAGATGTAGGAGAATTCCGTGTCTCGGGCGTATGTGGAAGGTGCTCCAAATAATTTGCGCATTTGGTCTCTTCAACACAGAAACACGGCAGGGAGATATGTCAATTGTAAAATTTCTATAAAACTATTTATGCATGCATTTAATTTAAAGCAATGCCGATCTTGGCTCGTCATTGTGACTGTATGTATCATAGACTGTTGACTCAATATTTTATAGTATATGGATAAATAAAACTAAAGTAAAAATAATCTAATAAAGCAAATTGATAAGATTAATTTCTATAATTAAAAGTAATTACTATCGTGTTTGTTTTAAGGAATCGACATTACAATTAATAACATTAAATGTCGTTTCTTTCCTTACGGATAATTTTTATTACTAGATACTTTTCTTTATGTAAATCTTGTGAGATTAACAAAATAAACCTCCGACTTTCATTACAGAGAAACTCAATTGTGTTTTAATTAATTGTGTCGTCCAAATCACAAAAATATCATTGTATGCATATTGTGAGGGGTGTTAAATAGTTTAAATTTCTCCTCTTGTCCAGGATGGGCTACACCGTACTCCCGATTTATATTTGTATCAATTATTTCGTATGAAAGCATTACTAGCATCGATTCAATTAATTCCGCCACCAAATATTCCGCAGCTTTGGAAATAGACACGATTTGACCTACGGTCATTGCCACTAAAGACACTTATAATTGGGCGTGATTGACTGCTGTAAAACAAAAAGTATTTGTACTACGTTCTATCTATCCAATAAAAGTGAGACATTTTTTTAAATAATCCAATATTCGAGCTGCTGTAAAACAGTTCCAAGTCAATAACTTTTGAATTATGAAGATCCAATTTTATCGGTTCATTAATTTTATCTCTTGATACAATTCTGATTTATCTCATTAGATAAGGTAGTCTCACAGTATTACGAAAAGTTTCGAGAAGAAGACTGAGAGGGCGAATGAACGGAGCAGGTGAAGGTGAAGGTGATCAGTGGAACGACTCAGCGTGAGGCAGAAGTCCTGGGGAGCAACACTCAGTTGTCAGAAATCATATTAAAAGTTGAATTAGTATTACCAGTAGAAATAGTATTGTGCATCATATTATTCAGTCTTCCAACTCATCTTACTTTGCTAATCAAGTCACAATGTTAAACCGTCTCCAGATTATTTGAGGTCCGTTATTGTTTAATCTGCGGAATTAACGTAAAGTTAAAAAAATGTTTAAAGTCAATTAAATACTATAAACAAACATTTTTTTTATTTAAACAGCGATCTCGGATCAAAAAAAATGAGTGTGCTTTAGTACACGACTGAAGTAAAACTGCGCGCGCACTGCTCTCTCTTGTTCCTACAGTGTGATGCAGACAATAGGCCTGCACTGTGTCTGAAACGTATGAGAGAAAGAGAGAAATAAAATGTATGCTCGCACCTCTCTCTCTTGCCCCTACAGTAATATATGAAACGTAATTCTCTCTCTTTCTATCTTCACTAACTTATATCTCCCTCTCAACTTCCGTTCGCCTCGCCCGAAACTTTTCGTATCGCTCTCGTCACGCATTCACCAGCTTACTCCCCAAATCAAGCGTGCGTGAAGAAGTTTAACTTCAAAAATTCACGTCAATACTTTCGAAAAAAATTGTTATTTGGGTATCATGATTGCTCTTTTATTCTGTTGTATAGTAAAAAGATGATCGTTTTAATTTTGGTTAAAATGTCGCCAAAAGGGGATTTTCTAATAATTGAAGAAGTAATAAAAAGCATTTGATTTTGACTAATAGAAAGTCTCATCTCAAGTCTTCGACATCCATTATAACTTGTTGGAGTTGTTGAAGTGTTGTTCCATGTTGCACCCTTTAGGGAATATTGCCATGATAAAAGTAGAAAGCAACTGAAGAAGAACAACTCTAAAACTTATTATTATCTATGCCAAAGTGCAAAATATACCAAACGTGTATTATAAACGTAAATAATATCAACGGAAATTACAGCGGAGTTCATGAAAATTCTCAAAAGCATTCTTAATCCATCAATTTTGACGTGAACTCAGATTGGAATTGACTCAGTCGCGCGAAACTGTCGATCAATTTATAGTACCTACCATAAATGTACGACAACAGGAACTGGGAACCCCTTTCCATCCATTTAATATCGTTAAAGAATTATTACGTCAAAGTAGACGTCAATCAGAAGGAAATAAGCGTGGAGATAAACCATAAAACAACTGTAAAATAATGAGATATTAAAGAAACGCCGATTTCGCGTTTGAATAAAAAGAAAGTAAACAATGTTCTGGTGAACAAAAAAATTAAAAAGAGCATTTCATTGAAAAATAAAAAATGCAAGTGTGCAGTTCACACGCGGTAGAAGCGAAACCTTTAGAAAACTAAAGTAACAAGAGTGGGGAGGCTCGAAACACCGCACAAAGAGGAGACCGATTATTCTATCTCATTCTCTCGCAGGCTAAATTATATAGATTATTGGTCGCCCAATGGTCGAAATTCGACCATTGTTGTAATTTTTTTTATTGATTTGAGTGATTGATGAGAGTGTGTAATTCACACGTGGTAGAAGTGAAACTAGAAAGTCGCTAGATGTCGTTTTTTTTCTTTTGTTTGTTTTTTTAAAGTGGTGTGAAGCTTGGATATTGATTTCACAAAGTAAAAATGTTTTTTTTTTTGATTTCGTAGAATCCGAACCCTCTGTCTCTCTGGCCGCTGAGACTTGTCAGGCACCTTGCCCACTACATTATGGAAGGCACGCGCCGAGGCGCAAATTTGCTATATAATAGAACATTAAATTAAACATTAAAATTATTATATAAAAGAACCGAGTAATTGTGTAGAACAGAGTTGTGACACTATTCCGTTTCACCCGAATTTCAAGTCACTAACGGCCATAAAGAAGTTTCACTTGAAAAAATTAGCATTCTGCACTCCTCTATATAAACTATAAGTGTGTGAAATTTCAAACTCCTCAAAGGGGTACAAAGTTTTTGTTTTACATATTAATACACTAATGTATTTGTTTGTCTCTTTTTAGTTTCGCTTTTTCGTTTCATCAAATTTCACAACGGAGCTAAAGAAGTTTTATAAATCAATAAAAATAATATAAATAAAGTGTCATGTTCAATCAAATTAAACAATTTCCTCGGTGTTGCGTGGTCTAGACCTCCGCATGGTGTTCATGGTCAGTTACGTAGCGTTTCGTTGACCCCACCATTGCAAGCGGCAAATCCATGCCATTGAAAATCACCATAAAGCATAAACTTGGGTACTTATATAGTATTATATTAGCATGACGCGTTTGCTTTCGTTCAATAGGAACCGGCGCGCAAGGTCATTAGTGTTCACGCATTTCATCTGCCTGTCGCGTGTCGTGTGTCGATGTCGGTGGGAGGCTCATTTGAATGGTATTTCGCTTGTGTCGGAGTCAGAGCTAAGGTCCGATATTCGGCGGCCTCCACCGACCAGAACCTGACCGGAGTACATATTATTCTTTATTACAAAACGTCGCGCGTCGTCATAAATACCTATGTTTGGATGTTTCAACTAACATAGATAACGTGCAAACCTTCGATTTTACAAATTAGTGAGCATTAATAAGCTGTAAGCGATGTCCACTACGAAGTTATTTCGCTAGGAATAAGTTAGTTTTATGAGTATGTGTACATTGTTTTATGCCGTAGTCTTACAGTAGGCCTTAGAACAACAAGTGTCAGCTGAAATCTGGCCCTTGCGCAGCTGGGAGACACGCTGGGAGCGTGCCCAACATTTGTACACAGTTAACACTATTTGACATGATTCCATGCCAACTCAGAATCAAGTCAACTCAACAACTCTTTGAAAAGTCATTAAAAGCTATAAAAAAAATAATTTTAAAATAGCCGTTAACCCTAACCTAACGTAACCTATCTAACCAATTTTTTAGCATCACTCTTTATGACCTTTCTGAGGTCTTTCTGAGTTGGTTTCATTCTGAGTTGGCCGGTCACCATCTGACGTAATAGTGCGTACATATATACGATGGCTCCATGATAGCTCAAAATCATGCAATTTCAACACCCCTTTCAAAATTCATTAAAACATATTTAAATAAATGGAAAGTTGCCCATAACCTACCCTATTTTACCATTTTTTTTAATTTTTTTCATCACCTCTAATGGCTTTTCAAAGTTGACGTTGCTTTATTCTGTGTTGTCCGGTCACCGAATACGATGGGTTATTGCAATCAGAAGCTCGGTGGTGTGATAACTTTTGTGAAACCTCCCTTTTACAGGTTCAATCCTTATTTTCCGTAAAAATTTATTAATTTATGAGTATTTTCGGCTTTGCCAAGATTGAAACCTTGTTGATCTGGGTATTTCCATTATGAATTAATAAGTTAATATTATAGCTAGTGTTCCACTACGTAGCATTTTAGCCAGCAGTCGGTAAACAAACGATGAATCCATCATATAGACGTATCTACATGGCTAAAAACCCAACAGTTGTACAAAGTTTACCTACGCTGTTTTACGATATATCGAACGGCGCCAATAATACATTATTATTTATATTCAGTACACGCTTAAAACTTGATCCCATGAACAAATGTATACATGTTTTCGGAATGGTCTTGGCATTACTAGTTTGTACTTTCTTAGTTGACTTCAATTAAAGGAATTTCGCGTCGGTCGGGATCGATCAAGTAATCTTGATTTAAAGAAAGATTAATTGTCCCCAGTTATTTACGGCTCATTAAGCAACAGAGCCTAAACCTTCTCTGCGATTTATTGACCTCATCTCGATCTTTATTTTCTCGGCTACTATTTGTCGTCTTCCGCTCATTTTTTCGAGTGACCACGGAATGGTTTTTATAGACGATACACAAAAAGCTTAAAATACCAGGCTTTTGCATACTACAACGTAACGACTCCAGTGTATTCAATTTCTCGAGAGCTGTGATTCCCAGCCATGACGCAAGCAAATGATTGCTTTTTGCGAGGCGTGGATTATGGTTTTCACATATTTTTTGCGGACACGAATGGCCAGAATCAATGTCCGAGACATGATTGAATCCAATGAAGAGAATGATCAATAGGTGTGGTGGGAATCGTTAGCAGTTTTTCCGGGCTTCCCCTACATATCCTTTTCTTCATTTTCGTTCAACTTAAGATTATTCGCTCTTCGCTCACTTTCATTACCCGTAAAATAGAACCATAAAAGCAAAAGCATGTTTTGTCGACAAGGTTTGCTTTTTATAGTTTCGGAACGTGGATAGGTAACTTTTATTCTTTCTGGCGCCTTGACTGATCAGGAGTAAACTCGCACTCAATACTGACAGGCTGACTTTTTCACGTGATATTACTACTTCTCACACGCGGGGAATGAAAAGTCAGAACAAATGTCGATTGAAGCCTATTTTGACAGTTTTGTAAAACAATCCGCTAATAGATATTATAACGCAAAACATGCGGGGGACAATTTTGTTTTATAACCTTTACTAGCTTTTACCCGCGGCTTCGCTCGCGTGGTTTGTAGCGCTCGTGTACTGTAGTGCAGGGGGAAGCTACTGTAGCGCTTGCACTTATCAATTATTCCCCCTCCCTCCCTACCCTCACCACTCCGCTCCACACCTCCTCCTCCCTCCTCCTCCCTCCTCCTCCCTCCCCCTCACCTCCCCCTACCTTCCCCTCCCGCATTCCATACATTTCTTCCCGGTACATTCAGTTTTCAAACAGAGCTCACCAGTAGTAAGAAGCATTTTGGTGCAGTCGTTCGGAAGTTAAACATTTCGGAGATTCATTTTTATTTATATAGGTAGTAGATATTAACTACGATTTCCCGCATATACACAAACATCGTTTCCACGGCAACTTTTTGTTTTTTGACGTTAGGCATAACTCGCTTTTGTAAGCGACAGAAAACGTATAATAAATATAATATATTAATATTTTAAATTTCATAACGCCAGAGCTTACCATTATATACAGCCTATATTACTCGCACATAATGTAACTTTCCATTGGTGAAAGAATTTTTAAAATCTGTTAATTGGTTTATGCGTGAAAGCGTAACAAACAAATACACGCAGTTTCGCATTTATAATATTAAATATAAATTATATTTTAATAATGCTATACAGAAATTACACCGCTGAAAAAACATCTTTTTATCACACTTAATATTCGAGCCAATTGATATGTAAGTTTATGTCCAATTAACTAATAATATCCACTAACGCAATGAAATATTAAAGTAACAAGATTATATTTATAAGAAAAACTTTTTACACACTGCTTGTATTACTTGTTGGACTTGTTTAGCTTTCTGTTTCCTGACAAGACCTTAACACATTCGTACAATAATTATATTACAACAAAGATATGTGTAGTTTGAACTTGGGGACATAACTAGTTATAGAAATTACATTATTTAATTTAGAAGATTCGGTACCTATGGACCAAATGTAATAAAAACATGGCTACATTTCGTCGCCTTAGTTCTTAATTGTCCAAACAATCATTTTAGTTTTTATTCAATCTCCACTTTGAAACTAAAAACAGAGTATAAAAAATAATAGTTTATCACTTAACTAAGAGTAATGAGAGCTTTATCTTAAGGCGGCGCTATTCGGCAGAAAAAGAAGAAGATGGAGAGATGTGTAATTACGAATGTTGGAAAGAGCGAGCTAATATTTTAAGTGATGAAATCGCAGCGAAAATGGCTAAAAAGCTTAATAAAACATGACCCGTTTAAAATCTCGTGGAACTATCTTAAGTATCATTTAAAGAAACATTGTGAATTTTTTCACAAATATAACTTATAAAATAATAGAAATAGACTTGTTTTAAATAATTTCCGGAGCATACTTTGCGATTTTTTTCTATCGAGGGAATTTCATACAATTTGCGTTTCGGCGTGGAACGTATCTAGATATTATCTTAAAAAATAACGTATATTTTTTTAAGAGCTTAAAAACTTCAAATGTTTAAGGGAGTTATGTAAGAAATCGGTCGAAATTCGAATAGTGGACCCTTAAACAGCTTTCATAATGTTTCAATAAAATAATGGATTCTTCTCTCTTGTAAAACTCCCTTTCCCTTTCGTAAAATTTTCTAATGGTCGTTTGGACATTTAAGAACTAACTAATAACTGAAACTGAAAAAAAATCATACGCGTTATACATTTTGTCGATCTGAACAATTGAGTACGTTATTACATATTAATATCATCATTCGCAATTTTTAAAACTTAAAATAGAACATGTTTCATGATTTTTTTTAAGTAATTTATTTACATCCCTGGAATACATTCGTAAAAAGCAATCATCGGGTCCTTTGAGTAAAAGCGTGACTACCGCCGCACAAGGAAGGAAGATCACAGGTGAAGAGAATTACATACAAACAAATAAAGAATACAGTTTCTTTTTACTTGCCACCTCATTCGAGTGTTCCACTGGCGCACATATACCTATTTATATTAAATATATATCAAAACCATTTTAAATATCTTTCACACTGAGAGCACCGTTCTAAGTTAAAAAAAGGCAGAAATATTTAGATCAATGATTTTTTGGCCAAAAAATTTTTTTTTGATTTTTTTTATATAATAATATGAAACAATTTTTTCTTCGTTTTTCCATAAAATTGTTCAGTATTTAAAGATATTAAATTATGTCATGATTTATCACCTTGTTACGTTAAGTCACTCCCCGCTTCTGATATGAGAGTCTTATAAATAAAAATTCTAGTGTGTACTAAGGATTCCACCAAAAACCTGATGTTTTATTAAATTATGTACAGGCGTGCTCTGTTAGCACTCACTTTTCTAAACCTTTCTCTTTACTCCCACTAATAATTTCATGAACGCCGTGATAAAAAGGCTGTAATCCTATAGTCTTCTCCCCAAGTGTCAAAGGAAAACTCGCGTCCTTTGCAGAACGTTTTTTTTTAATTTATTTCTAGTTAGCCAAGATAATTTTTTTATGGAGCTGAATAATAAAATCTTGAATCAAAAGATGATGTATGTAGGTACTGTTATTTGGAATACACAAATTAATACAAATTTAAACACATATTTCGCACAAAAAAACTCAATACGCTTATCTTAATTAAAAAAAAAAATTCAAATTTTCCATTACATTTCTGTACTGGAAAGAAAAGATTGCAACAGAAAATTAATTGGTTGGGGATTCAAGGAACTTTAAATGTACAATATAACTTCTAAAGAACACAATTATAAAAGTAGGTTAGTCCAAATATAACGATAACCGCTGTATAATAAAAAAAAAGTTAGTCCAAATATAACGATAACCGCTGTATAATAAAAAAAAGTTAGTCCAAATATAACGATAACCGCTGCATAATAAAAAATAAGTTAGTCCAAATGTATCGATGACCGCTTTGAATTACGCCATTTTGTCAACTTGTTCTATTATACCTTCGGCGTGCAAATAGGTTACAAAAACATTTTTGAACAATATATTGTCTATTGGTGTCTAAAGCATAGACTTGAAGATCTTAAGAAAGGTAGTTTCGTATTTTAGAGAGGAGTAAGCAGGTGTAATCTGTTTTTTCTCGTAAAAGATATTTTTTTTACACTGAGACCTGCAAATGGCAGTATTCAATTGCTTAAACGTATGAGGGGAGACGCTATTCCATGAACGAATTGAGAGCAATGATGCAGGCTAGTTAAGAATTGATTACTCTGAGAGATGCAATTGATATGACCCGGTACACTCTGTCCTAGGTTGACTTTAAGTTGGCCATCGGAACATGAAAGGCTATTTTCTGTGCTGAAAAGAGGATAAGTAATACATCGCTAAACAAACAATATAAACATATAGACTTAGCAAATCGCACAAGCATTTCAAATATGAAGTTCTTAAGATCATACTAAGGTAAGTACATACATTGAACATTCCTTAAGGTTAACAAAATAATGTGTTACAGTGAATTATTAATAATATTCAATTATCAATCCAAATAAAGATTTACTTAAATGGATTTGGGTTGCGTAATCCTTGGAATGGTTTGGGAAATGTTGTGTAGGTAAGGAAGAGCGTTAACCAAAAAGCATCAGGTGAATTACAAGAACACACGGCAAGGTACATTGTACATGTTTCATGAAAACGTCGCTGTAAAAATTATCCAATTATTTATTACGACACATGGGTGTAGGTTACCTACGAATGAAAAAATGAACACAATCTTATCAATATATACAAAAATTTAGGTTTTGTATGTTTGCGTTCGCAAGTCTCGGAAAGTAATCGATGGATTGGCTCAATTTTTTACAGATCATTGCATTTTAGAAGAAAGGTGTTCCTATAGATAATGGTAAGCTTTAGCGTTATGAATTTTTTATAAAAAATAAAAAAAATTGGTTCTGCACGTTTGTAGTAGACTTGTTCTTGAGTTCAACAGCTCGGCCATGGAACGATTTGCCGGCCTCTGTTTTTCTTTTTTTCCTTTTTACAACATGGGTCTCTTCAAGACCAATGTTCATTCCTTCCTCTCCTCAAAAAGACCCTCCACACAGCATCCAAGATGACATAGGCCCTGAGGGAAATTATTTTCCTCAGGACTACCTGTGTAGAGTTAATGTAAAAAAAAAGTAATCGACGGATTGACTCAATTTTTTTACAGAACATAGCATTTTAGCAGAAGAGTGTTTCTATATATAATGGTAAATGCTGGTGTTATGAAATATAGGGAAGGCAGGAGGGAGAGGGTAACGAAAGAGATGAGGTTGGGGGGAGGTGGAAGGAGAACGCATGAGGGGAAGGAGACGCGCGAAGGGAACGGGGACGCCTGAGAATGGACATGCAGGGAGAAACAATTTAGTTCTTTGAATGGCAAAGCAACGCATGCCGGGAACCAACTAGTATAATATATTAAAATAGTGTAATCACTTAGAAAGACATTTGAAAATAAATTGTAACTGTTAGAATAAGGTGAATAATTGAAAATAATAAAGGGTTGTTGTAATGGTACGATGAATGATTAGCGATCCATCCGATCATTTATGACACACCGCTCTCATTAGTCTCATGGATTGTTTCTTCTCTATGACGCTGTAATCTGTCCATTGTGATGTTTTGCATTCGACGCAAATTCAAAGGAACCGGAATACGTTTTTTTTTCAATCCGCTGTTTCAGCTGTTGCGCCATGATCATAAATCTAATCACATGTTTTACCGTATTTCCTACACGAATTATTGTTAATTTGTAGGTACGTACGAAAATATTGTATTCTATGAACTTCAAAATAATTTGCCTACCCACCTCACGACGTGAACCCACACAAGCTAATAAAAATAATTGTTATTTCTAGCTGGATATAAAATGGCGCTGTAAAGGAAATAAAGGTGACATTGAACCTTAAAATAAAGAAACCCTCCGTGGAACGCTTTTTTCGCTCAATATTCTTCTTTATTTTTATTTCTATCATTAACCTGCCATTGGCTGAGTTATCATCGCTTCTGGTTGTCTGGCTAAATCCAACATCACGACACAAGAAACGTTTTTTGCTTAATGTTGGTAGTAGGAGATTTTCAAATAATATTAGGTTAGGTTATTCGTAACCGGGGAATGTTTGTCTTTCTTTTTAAAAAAACATGTTATTGTAATAACAATTTTTTTCCGTTTACACTGTTATTGTTTGCCAATCTCAAAACTTAACTGTAG
Organism: Glyphotaelius pellucidus; assembly: GCA_936435175.1. Classification (NCBI taxonomy): domain Eukaryota; kingdom Metazoa; phylum Arthropoda; class Insecta; order Trichoptera; family Limnephilidae; genus Glyphotaelius; species Glyphotaelius pellucidus. The sequence continues at coordinate 24,501,577 of OW386542.1, read as the reverse complement.
GTTGGCAGTTCGGGAAGAATATGTTGTCATTGATTTTCGTGAATTTGATTTGTGGAGTCTAACTAAAACTCTAAATTATCTATTTGTATTAATTGCTCTAAGCAAGAGACACGGCTCTCATAGGTCTCGTTTCTCAGCGACACATTGCATAATGGAGAGTATTTATTCATTAATTCACTTAAAGGTTATGATTCTGCAAACAAAGTGTTTTATTAAAATAATCGACGAACATAACCTTGTGGGTACATTGAAAAGGTAAGGCTGTATAATATGTAATTAAGTAGCAGCATTGGAGGAGTGTGTGCTTACCTTTGCTTGGAATGTGATTCCATGTTGGAACGCCTCCTCCGGGTGCAAGGGCACTCGGGTGTCGAAGTCGTCGTTCTGCACCAGGTTGTACTGCTTCTTCGACGGCATCTTTTCGCCGCTGTTGGAGTTGCGTAACTTAAAACTTAACTTAAAGCGCTCACTCAAACTCTGCGACATTTAGGCGATTATTATTCGGCACTTTCACACTGTCGAAATAGAATCTACTCTCCGATAACTCGGCGCAATTGAAATAGCAATATTGTGCAACACTGGGGGAAGTTTTAACAGTCAGAACCCTTGGGGTGATGACTAGCGATTGACAAACTTCAGCGGATGAGTGTTGCTGATAGTTGAATGCTGGAGCGAGTGGCGGTAGCGAGGGGACTCTGCACTCATTGCGGAAATATTTTTAGGTCGGACAGATCAACTATCACCTGTCAATGCTACGGGAGTGTGCTGGCGGTATACCTGGAAGAAAGGAAAACATCATTAGTAAAACAATTTGCTAGTAGTTCTCAGAATGTTTTATACTCAGACGTAGTCTATGCGTGATGTGAGTCAAGGAAATATTTTACTTTAAAATAATCTAAGTCTGAAACATGGAAAAATAATAATAGTATCTGTTCACATGATTTTTTCAGTACCAATTAAAAGGGTATTTCAGGGCCCCATAACTTACGTTAATATATTTTTTAAACTGTGCAATTTAATCATTCCACGGTTCACCGTTCGAGCTTCAAAACTGCTGAATCTTCAGTTAAGAGCCATTGACCAGCGGCCGAGAATTTAAATTTCGTCGAACAATGATCTTGCGATCGTACCCCTGCAGCTGTGCAGGGCGGTTTCGATGAGAAAGATTAATTATTCTCCATACCAGTATTTTAATATAATAACTCAATATCGATTTTATTTCATTCCAAAGTTTTTTTGATAAATACCTACCTACTTTAAAAATGCTCAAACTCGAGATGATAAAACTATTAAAAAATTTTGTACGTTTTGTAATTATTTTTTGATCATAAGTGTTTATAATTTTTCAATAATGTCTAAACAAAACAATTTTTTTTTTTTTAAATATGTAAGTTTGTAAGACCGTAAATAAAGAGACAAGAGAATTTTCGTCACAAAACAAGGGCGCGGATCTTTTTTTTGTGATTTTATTTGAATCAAAATTAAAATTCTAAAAAATAGAAATAATGATCTACGCTAAATCCTTGTTGTACTAAATATAAACAAATTTTCATATAATTTAAAATCTAGGATCACTAGATTAAAAAAAAAACAGATCAATTTATGATCTTTTTGTGGAAAAGGGTCAATGCGTCTAAAATTTTACTTAAAATGACATATTTCCGGTTTTGTCTGGTTATTCCCACTTAATCATTAAAGTTTAAATTAATTATATTTATCACATCGTCTCCAGTGGGTTAGAATAAAATAAAAGGAGCGGTGATGGTACAGATATACCCATCTAAAAAATAGAATTCATGTAAATTTCATTCAATTTTTATCAACATCTTTAATTTAAAAGGTGTAATTCATTGTAAGGAATGGTTAAATTTAAAAATACATGTATATCGATTATGTGAGGGCGAGCGAGATAGTGTTTCGACGGCTGTATAAATTTAATGGGCGATTATGTGCGTTTTAGCACTTTTTATAAACAATAATTATATTTTTAAAGAAGAAGGTAACAATAATCATCTAAACGAAAATATAAAAGAAAACAAGACACAGAAAAATAGAAAAAGATAATATACGCAACTGGGACTCGAACACAGAATCTCCCGTCTAACCGGGACGTGTGACAATGGCGTGTTTACCAATTCCGCCATTGCCACCTACTGTCAAACCGTCATATAAGTCAATCTCATATTTGAAATAGTACCGATTAGACGAGAGGTTCTGGGTTTGAGTCCCAGTTGCGACAATTATATTTTTTCTGTTTTTCTGTGTCTTGTTCTCTTTCATATTTTTGTTTAGATTATTATTGTTATCTTCTACTTCATTTTTTTTCCTTTGTAATCAAATCATCATTTATAATATTAGTATGGATAATTTTAAAATAAACTGACGACAACCATCAAAAGTTATAAAAAAGGAAGTTTTTTTTATATAAAAAAATTAATGATTATTTTATTCTCACTTGAACCTTGTGCGATTAAATTTATTTTACCTCAAATTGTTACAAAATTTTTGACGAAATATTAGAGCAAATGAAAAAAGCCTCAACAAAAAATCTATGTCGTTATAATAGTTTTTGCAAATACTGATTCATTCCTGACCCACCACCGGACGTGATTATTTAATTTTTTTTAGATACGCTAATTAAAACCTTTTAGGTTTTCTTTCCTATTAAAATCTCTGAATAAATAAAGCGCTTCTCAGTTGTACTCAAACCCTTCCTATTTGAAGTGCAGCTTTTTTTATATAAAATGTAGTAATGCTTCACCAATGAATATGCTAATCGTATGAATTGGCGTCGAAGTGCATTATTTTGCAGCGGGTACGTCGCGGTCGTGAGTGGTTGCATATTCTTATCTCTAGCCAGCTGCAAATCCACGCTATTTGAGAGAAGCCTGCTTTGAATGTCTAATGGGTACCCGCTAAAAGGTAAAGGAGTATTTCTCAACAACCTTAGATTCAACTACAGAAATAATATGATGGCGGTCAGTTGAAGTAAACACCGAGCAACGGGGCTAGGTCCACACTCCGTCATGTATAGCGTTCTGCGTTCAGTGTTCTGTGTGCTGTATACACCGGGGTCATCTCACGTTTTTACAAAGTTTGAGATCTAAAACTTTTCAGATTAACGACCCAATTTCGACATGACAATTTTTTCTATCTAACCTGACTGAAAATTTCGGGGTTGAGGCTATTTCATTAACTCCACGCAGTAGGCCCTGAGGGAGATTGTTTTCCTCAGGGCCTACGTCATCCTTGAATTTGTGTGGAGGGGCTTTTTGAGGTGAACAAAGATACCCATATTGTAGGAGGAAGGAAACAAAGAGGCAAATCATTCCACAGCCGAGCTCTTGAACTCAAGAACGAGTCGTAGAAGCGACCCTTTCTCATATGACAAATGTCAACCGTGTACATATTATGTTGGGGGCGCGTTTAGCGTGTTTCCAGATTATTCACCGGTGCCAAAGGGATCAATAATGCTAGTTCCTCGGAGCATCTTCCACTGTAATAACGGTAGAACCAAGACAGCTTACCTGACTTGGTTCTTACCTGATGCTTGTGATTCAAAGATTGCAATCCGCTTGTCATGATAGGGGAATTTATCAAACGGAACTCTCGTTTCTGCACAGAATCGAAGGTTTTTCAGGAATTTTCGAACCAGACGGTGGCTGCCAAATTCAACAGTGGGCTATTGAGGTGATTTTTCACAAAAATGGCGTTCTAGAAATTATCCAATTATTAGTGGGAAGCACTTGCGCTTTGCAAAGGGTCAGCAGGTGTGTTCTATTCAGTATCTGCGGGACCTGTATACGATCAGAGGCAGAGCTTCTGAGAGGTTAACTTGACTCTGGCTTCGATGGAGCCTCCGTGACTGAGCTGGTCACTTAAGATTTACACCAATTGCTTCCGTTGAAAGAAACTAGATTGTCATTTTAGACCTACCCTAAGAGGAACCTTCCTTGAGGTAATCCATCATCCGCTTCAAAAGCCTCCGAGCTATTGGAGTTTGTGTGCCTTTCGGGGGCTTATCAAAGAAAAAGCTATCATGGACTGTATTGTCATCTGCGTAACAATGAATTGGTGCCCACGACCAAAGATCATTGTTGTGCAACGAAAACAAAGTCGGAGACAGAACCGATCCTTGTGAGACGCCAGCATTTATTGAATGTAAAATAGAGGCAAATCCATCAGCAACCTTCTAAATTTAACTCTTCCTAAAAAAGTTGGCAATTCACGTATGCAAGGAAGGTTTTTAATAATGTTGTTCTTCTCGAGATATGTGGGCAGTTTGTCGTTGATTACACGTTCCATCACCTTGGATAGAACGAATATATAAGGATATTAACATTCTTAAGCAAACACAATTGTTCCCTGAGACCAAAGTGCATCCCAACAACCAGAAGACCTAATCATACTAATTTATCGTTTGGAAGCGTTATTGTTTCCCTTTCACCACACGCGCAACCATTTTGGTTTTACTGTCTTTTTTAAAATGGTGGCGGCCTGTAACATTTTCGTGTAGAGGTAACTAATTGCTTACACTGTTGCAGCATAATTTTTTTTCACTTATTGGAAAATGAATGCAGAGTTCTCCTGTGTTCTCTAATATGGTAAAAGTCAGAAGCCGCCTTTTATATGAAGAACCTAAATACCCTTATTATCAGTTCAAGCATTGCAATTATCAAAAATTCACATATTTTACTTTTAAAAACAACTTTTTCCTTTGAACCATCCTGGTAAAGGTAAAAGGTAGGTACGCTCGGAACAAAATTATCACAATTAAAAATTCCATTGCGACCCACAAATTGGGAACCTCTGTTAATGATATTCGATTCGAGACAATTTTTAGAATAGTAATTTGTCATGATGTCTAATAAAGAAAAAAACTTGTGGTTCTTGCCCGTTAGCAGTGACGAATTAACGCGATCATTCCTGTGATTTCTGACGTAATGGAGATGTCGGAATGTGTAATTTCAACTTATCGGCGAGCCCGTCAGGGATAAGATAAGTCATGCATATTGCTGACTGTAGAATTCATCCGATGAGAAAAACTGTTGACAATTTTCGTATGCACTGGAAATTGGAGTCATCTTGGTAAAGTGAGGCCACCTTATAACTTTCACTCGGTATTCACAACTATCTGGGAGTGCAGTCACAGAAACTGCGTAGGAAACTGGTTTCAGGCGGCTACCTACATAAGATTACGGCTACAGCCAGTAGTTGTAAAATTACAAAATAAGCCTTCTAGAAATGCATTCAAGAATAGGTACACGAGTGCAAGCAAGACTGCTGCGGGTATAGATCCGTTTAATGCAGCAGTGTAGGTGTGGACGGGAAGATGAGAGAAATAACTATAATATTACATCAATATGTATGGAGATGGGACGTGAGTTGAATTATGATGGGAAACATTTGAACGAACTGCAAGATTATCGGCAGCAGCGCAGAAAGGACTTGCATTATAAATAGTGCAAATATTTAATGCGAGATCGCAATGAATGGATTTCCTTTCGCCATACTTATTGTCACTAAACAAGACTAACAAATTTTTATGGTTGGTATTTTTTATAATGTTGTGTGTCTATGCAAGTCTCAGAGTAGCATTGTCAACATGGCAAAATGGCTGTACATGGACAGTAGAAATTTCAACATTCAAACTCTGGGAAATTTATGATGATTACTAGGTAAATAATGCCTGAATGTACATAATCAATTTCCATTTTCAGAGGAAAAAATCTTTTAAGTTTAGAAATTTACAAAGAGAAAAGTCTTAGGCGAAGCAGTACCAACTTCGTCTAAGATATCGCTTAAAATAGGTATCCATCATATTATGAATCAGTAAAGTGTAATATGTGTACCGTTTGCGCCGTCCTGTTTTACTTAAGGTGGAAGGTTAATCGTGAGGTTATCTTAGTACGACAGAAATAAAATAGTGTCAGCGCACTGCAACACAAAATGCACTAGAATTGCCCGTAAATATATTGTTTTATAATAAAATCCTGAGACCGTCCCATTGCCTACGCTTGTGATCTGAAGAAAATGAAGTAAGCCTGCTATATTTAGGTATAGATAAATAAACCTCTCGTGTCAGGAAACGAAGTTCATACCAAAAACGTGCAGTCTGCAACAAAACACTGCCTGATGAAATTGAAAGAAATTAACACCAAGTGTTATGTCAATGTGCCTACTATAAGAGAATAAGTAAATATTTGAGTGACTCAAATATACAGCAACTAACTAGGAAAGTAGCAAAGAGATTGTAGCTAAAACAATACGAACCAATTCTCTTCGAGGATCAGCCTATCACTATTCCTGTTAGAAGGGAATAACCAGACAAAACCGGAAGTATGTCATTTTTAAATCAATTTTTAGACGTATTAACTCTTTTCCACAAAAAATTATAAATTGATTTCGAAAGACTGTTATTTTATCTAGTGAAACTATTTTTTAAATTTTGAGAAAATACGTTAATTTTTAGTACAATAAGGTTTTACCGTAGGTCGTTGGCAGATATGTTAAATTTTCAAACAAAATTTTGTTTTATACAACATACATTTCAACTCATATAATCACGCAGTAAAATAAATCAATAGATTATTTGGAAAAACCTACTTTTCAGAATTTTAATTTTAGTTCAAATAAAATCATTAAAAAAAAAGATCCGCGCCTTTGTTTTGTGACGAAAATACTTCAGTTTGTCTATTTATTTACGGTCTTACAAACTAATACATTTTTTAAGAAATTTACTTATTTATTTGTCTTAGACATTATTGAAAAATTATAAATACTTACGATCAAACATAATTACATAAAGTTTATAATTTTAATTGTTTTATCATCACGAGTTTGAGCATTTTTGAATGTGGGTATTTATCAAATAAATTTGGAATGAAATAAAATCGATATTGATTGATTTATGTTAAAATGCTGGTATGGAGAATAATTCATCTTTCTCATCGGAACTGCCCTGTACCGTTGCAAGAGTACAATCGCAAGTTCATCGTTCGACGAAATTTAGATTCTCGGCCGCTGGTTAATAAAACCTTTGTTATTATAAAATAATATTTTGAATGTTGTTGAGATAAGTTATAGCAACTAACAAGTAAAGTAGCAAAGAGATTGTAGGTAAAACGAACTTAACTGAATAGCTTCTCTTCCCACGGGGATCAGACTGTTTCACTATATATGTTGTTGTTGTAACCTTTGTTATTGTAAAATGAAAGGATATTTTAAAAAGCTTGTTTTAATTCACATATCATCATAAGCATCCAGAAACATGGGACGGTGTGTGCCATATTCAAAGATTTCATTGAAATTTCGAAGATCGAAAAAACACAGTGCAGCAACTCTAGATTGCTTAAAAGATCATTGTTTACACTATCTGCTTACCTACCTAATACATCAAATCATCCTCGCATTCGAGCCGCGTCTTGAAGGCATCCCGAGAACCTCACCACTGGCCAACGAAGGCCAACTTAGAAATATCTCACAATCTCATCATCGTCTTGCCTAGTCCAGGCATAATAACACACCGCACCGCATAACTCACTAATTCTACTACCTCCAAACAGGCTCCTAGCGGCGTGCTTGTAAAAACAGAAAATCGAATCTCACATTGGAATGTGATGTTAAAATAAAATAAAAATTGTTTAGATATCTTTTCAACGGGTTCATCATAATATTTAGAGTTAAACTTTTCAGTTCATTAAAAATTACAAAAAACAAAACTTTATTAATGCTGGATGAGAATAAAATTAACACTCTGAGGAACTCCATCGAAATACATTATGACTTAAAAATATTTATAAATTTATGTGGATCAAATTAATTTGTATAATTCGTCAATTTTGTTTTGATATTAATCATGGATTTAATTTTGGCGAAATTCAAATATAATTAGTGTGACTTTCAGCAATAAATTGTTAATGTCCAACCGTTAACGGCAACCGACAAACAACAAGCATCCATCGAAATTATGATAGTTATAATAATAAAAAATTATAATAATACATATTGGTATATGGTGGTACATGGTGGTTATTCTATGAGTCATGGTGGCTAAATAAGTAAATTCGTAATTTTATTATTTAACTTTTATCTACCAATATTTATATATACGAGATTAGGCGAATTTCGAAGTGAAAACTTTTTCCCTTCAAAAAATTTGAAATTCGATGAAACGAAAAAGCGGCACTAAAAAGAGACAAAAAAATACATCTTTTATTTATAGGGCTTTAGCCCTCGAATGAGATAGAATAATTGGTCTCCTCTTTGTGCGGTGCTTTTTATCCTATCGGTCTCCTCTTTGTCCGGTGCTTCGTAGCCTCTCCACTCTTGTCTACTTTAGTTTTCTGAAGGTTTCACTTCTACCGCATGTGAACTGCACACATTTTTTTACATTATTTTATTGCGAGATTGATGAAATATTGCACGCTGGTCGTTCAAAACAAGAGGAGGAACACTATCTACAAGAAATTTCTAAAAGCCCGGGCAACGCCGGGGACTTGGCTAATTATGAATATGAAATAAAATTATCTATGGTAGAGCTAATTTTTTATCAGGCAATTGAAATCATAACCTCAAAAACACGATTCGGACATGTTAATCGATTGCGGTGATGGTTGTATACATCTTGGTACACTGCATAAACAAAAGTGACAAGGTGTCGTCATTTTACAACGTTTTCTTGAATTAAAAGCGGTTAAATTTAATAATAAAAAACATCTGGATTTTCTCATAAAAATCTATCAATAAACTGACTAGGTAGGTACTGACCGTAAAACGACAAAATTCGATATGACGTCACACGTGACACGCCACATATTCATGCATTTTGGCGGACTTTGAAAAATTAAAACTTTATTTATTATGGATATAAAATATATAGTTTCCAATTATTAAAATATTAATAAATTTCAATTATAAAATGAGTTATTTATGTATTTAAATTAGAAAATGAAAAACATCTTTTGGCCAGAAAACCGATAAATTCCGTGCTACAAAATTACATAAGTTCCTATGTAATTTTTTGACGTGATAACGTCTTATAAATCGATGAACGCCAGCTGCATGCACGAAAAAGCATTACTCATTGTCACGTTCCGCCTGAGCCGAGCGTACAAGCGAGAACGCGGAACAAGCGTTCAGCTTATGACGCATCTATCTCTCGTCCACTCCATGGTTATTATATGACGTTATCACGTAAAATTATCGTCCTTAAACCGACTTTACAGACAATCAAATTTTTTTAATATATGATACAATGGAATAAACAAGTTCAACAACAACCTTAAAATGGGGCCACTTAAACACGAAGATGAGGAAATCACGAAAAAAATATGCACAAAGTTACACCAAAACACAACCTTCAGTCCGCCTCGGAACATGAATCTCTGGTGAGGACTATATTATAAACTATTGCACATAGTATTATGATCTTTCAAAATACTCAAAAAGTGATAATCATAATATATTCGTCTCAGAACAGACACCGTCTAGTGAGGGTTACTTACTTGTTTGTATACGATAACATTATAACAATAAACGCCCGGGTTGCCGGCACAAAAAAGAAAATAAAAATATGCAGATGACACAGCACTTATAGTATCTACACAAGTCCTCGGATTGGAGTTTTCTTTTAGTGTAGGAACCTAATTGTATTATCATTTAACCCTTCAGGCTAATTTATTCGGTTTTCCGAACAACTCTAATAGGTCTCGTAGAAATCGTTGTGTCTCCCTTATTATCAAGGTTAGAAATATAATCTAGAAAAAGAAAACACAACGTTTTATATTCAAATCTAAAAGTTAACCGCAAAATTCAAATGTACTCCTTTTCCGTCCGTACAAAGTTTCTGGCCGCAATTTGAAAAAATATTATGAAACTTTGGATTTTTTTTATTCATTATTTTTACATGAAACGACAAAAATGTGAGTTAACGATAATGTTTGTAATGCATTTTTCTAATAAAAAGTGTGTGTGTTTTTTTTCGTTATTAATTTTAGTGATAACTTCTTTAGCACCTTTGTGATTTGAAACGCGATGAAACGAAAAATAGCCACACTAAAAAGAGACACCTACATCTATAGGAGAGCCTGTGAGAGAATAAGATAGTATGATCGGTCTCCTCTTTATGCGGTGCTTCGTAGCCTCCCCAATCTTGTCTACTTTAGTTTCTGAAGGTTTCGTGATCTTCCGACAAAATAGGCTCTAGACCTGAGGGGTTAAACACATTTTTAAAATGTATTGTACCTAATTTGGGTATATAATATGTTACATTATATATGTGTCGGCAAAATGTAAAAATTCCAGGATTACGAGTGTCATCTCTCTGAGCTAGCGGTGACGTCCCACCCCCAGCATATTTCAATAATACGAGATGGTAACGTTGAAATATTTCAAAATATAGCATAATATCTAGGTATGACAGGTACACTCCAGTTGGTTGGATCGACCATGGCAACCTTGGGCCGGCTGGCGGCACCTACTCTCGGCGCGGAGAACAGCCGAACCGGTTTTGGTTCTTGATAGAAAAAATCTTTTATTTTCGATCCTTCATGATGACGGCCGAATTTCTCTCTGTGCTTCGTCATTTGAACAATCGGACTAAGTCTGTATTTCAACTCATGTAATTAATTGAAATTCTAAGGGAAAATATTTCAATTAGGTTTTTATGCTGTTAGGTAGTTTCTCCCAAATCAACATAATATTGTGTACGTTCTAAAAGACTAAAAAATGGTAACAAATATGAATATTGTGGACTCTACAAGGTAGAAGAAATGTCAAGTTTGAAACTATTTGCAGGCATGTGCAAGAGGCAGCCGATTTGCTCGGCAGACGATTTCAGCAATTTATTTAAATAAATACCAGTTCAAACCCTTTTAAAAATCTCTAATTGTTTGATCTGAAAGTATTCAAAAAATATATTTGACTCAAACTTGAAAAATTACGAAATCAGTCAAAATTTAAACAAAAGACCGACCCACGTCAGAATTATTATTTCATTAAATCATTTTGGTTCCTACTTTACCACTTTTCTGAATCGTACCAATTATCAGTCCAATTTTGAAAATAAGAGCGAATCCCAGTTCTAGAGTTCATTGAACCCGAGTTTCACATAGACACAGAAACAGAGACACACCACCGAAATTATTTATTTCGACTCAAAATTACAAAAGAATGAAAATTTGACTTTAGTAAAAATGTTTTAATTCTAAATTTATCTTAAATCTGACAAAAGCCACGGCACACCCACTCTTCGGTGATCATAGTTACTTAGATGTGTTTAGTATTATGTAGCTCATACGAGACTACGAAAACACGTCGTGATCAATTCTCAGTATGCGGGGATGGGTCCCATGATTGTTCCGATACCTGTTTATCCATATTTAAGGTTTCGAACTAATAAAACCTGCCTTATTGAAGTTATATGGCTTCCAAGGGTAAGATTAAGCGCGATTATCAAAGGCAGGTAGGTAGGGGAAAATTATTACAATACCATAATACCTACCTACTATTTTGGACGATTGAATCTTTTAGGAATACGCAAACATAATATTATTCTTTACTTCATATATCATTTCACAATAATGAACTCCAAGGCAGATTTTTCGCTAATAAATATGTTATAATTTTAAAGTATATATGTACATTTGCGTACTGATTTTTTTTTTTAAAAAGACATCATGAGATAAGTATATCTAAATTTATAAGGTTTGGTGTCCCACAGGGATCAATTTTGGGTCCAATATTATGTATAATTTATGTTACAGCTACGTCAAAAAATTTTAGAAAAGCGCCCAAATTAATTTTCGCAGATGAAACAGCATTTAGTATCTAATGAAAATCCTCAAATGAGATTCAAGAATTACAAACCGACTTCAATTAACTGCTTAGTGACCATATTCTATATACCATCTTACATATACCATCTTTAGCTGTTTAGTGACCAGAAGGTTTAGCTTACCTTTAGTAAGGTTTAGCTATCCCTCGTCCTTTTCTCTCCAGCCTCGTCTAAACTCTAAATAAAACTAACGTTTGGGTACTTTCAAATACTTGTGTTGTATTAGGTACTACAACTATACTAACGTATACTTACATTTGTTAGGTAATTACCATTATTTAAAAAAAAATATGTGCATATCACACGCGATAGAAGTGAAACCTTCAGAAAACTGAAGTAGATAAGAGTTTTGGAGTAGGGGAGGTTACGAAGCACCTCACAAAGAGGAGACCGATTATTCTATCTCATTCTCTAGCAGTCTAAATCCTATAGATGTATGTGTTTGTCTCTTTATAGTGTCACTTTTTCGTTTCATCGAGTTTCAAATCACAAATATGCTAAAGATGTTTTCACTTCAAAAATCTAAGTTTTGCGTGGCTCTAGGTACAGTACAGACCTGCACGTAAAAATATTTTTAAATTCATTGCTTATATGATTTTTAAGGGTTAACCCCGTACCTATGCAAACCATTACGCCTGCCCTTATTCATTGAGAGGACTGACCCTTGGATGAAGTAAAAATTAAGTACCTTCTCCAGCGATTCGCAAGCGGTGGCCAGCGGGTGCAATTCTAAAAAAGCCAGACATTTTCTAAGGCGAAAATAATATTACAATATTTAACAATTGCTGAATTGCTTGGTTTTTAAGCAATATCTTGAAAAATGAGTGTGCCATTTTGAATTATTCTGTCTAAATTTTGAACCATTCTGTCTATCCTTATTTAATGTTAAAGTTTTTGTCAACGTTAAAAAAATTACATTTTCGTTGTCACTTCGGCGTCTAAATTCCGTGTGGTGATCAACGTTCAGTTAAATTTAGGTTATTTTTGGTGGGAACGAGTGATGTGGTGATTTTTGAATTACAAAAATATCTAAATTTAATTTGACAGCGAAAACCGTGCAAATGAGCAAATTCTTGAAACGTTAAGTGACAGTTGTAAATCGGGAAAATCGCGAGGAACGGAAAGAAAACCACCACTGCAGCCACCATTTTTAAGCGAAAACTTTTTTAGCACCGTTGTAATTTGAAACGGAAGCGAACGACGCTAAAAAGATGCAAACACATACATCTGTAGGATTTAGCCTGCGAGAGAATGAGAGAGCAATAAAATATTTATTTATTTATTTCACGGGTACTCGGTTCCAATGTAATGCGATAAATCCATGGTTTTACTAGTCTCCTTTGGTCTAGTGGTATAAAGCGCCTGACGAACCTAGGCGGCCAGACATTCAACGGACCAAGGATCGAAACCTACGAAATCAAAAAAATAAATAAAATAATTTTTTTGTCTGTAAAATCAATATCCAATCTTTTAACAAAATGAACAGGCAAAGAAAAGACAACTAGCAACTCCGAAGAAGAAAACACAAATAGTAATAAGATGACCAAATGTATAGGAAATGGTGCACTGGAATTCGACGACAAAAACATGAAAAAAATCATCCTTCACATTGATAAAAAAAAGTGCTTCGTAGTTACCTCACTCTTGTCTACTTTAGTTTTCTGAAAGTTTCTCTTATTGCAAGTGAATTGCACACTCTGATTTTTTTATATCTCGATATCAACAAAACGGCTTTTATTTTGGGTAATTTAATTTTTCATAAGTCACAATGATTTTTTTTTTATAGTGCCGTTTTGTGATAAAATCATCCCAACGTCGCCGGGCGGAGAAAATATTCCAAAGAGAGAAATCTGTTTTCTTATTGAACAAATGTAAATTATGACAAAAACATTTCAAATTTCCGCAACTTATGATAAAAATGAGTATTAAGGCGGCGTTTCTCGGCTGAAAAAGAAGAAGATGGAGAGATATGTAATTACGAATGTTGGACAGAGCGCGCTAATATTTTAAGTGATAAAATTGCAACGAAAGTTGCGGAAAGGCTTAATAAAACATGACTCGTTTAAAATAGAGCAAAAATCTCGTGAAACTTATCTTAAGTATCATTTAAAGAAACATTGTTAATTTTTTCACAAATTTAACTTGTAAAATAATAGAAATAGACTTGTTTTAAATAATTTTCGGAGCATACTTTGCGATTTTTTTCTATCGAGGAATTTCATATAATTGCGTTTCGGCGAGGAACGTATCTAGATATTATCTTCATAAATAACATAAATTTTTTTAAGAGCTTAAAAACTTCAAATTTTTAAGGGAGATTTGTAAGAAATCGGTCGAATTCGAATAGCAGCGGCTTAATTTATATCCACCACCATAGGAATCCACCACCACATGATTTCTTAAATTAAAATTAAAATTGATTCCTAAGAAACGTCCCAGCACTCACATTAACTCTTTTGGGGTAGTTTCTGGTCGAGTTTTTTACAAGATAGGTACCGAATTCAGTGTCAACCAGTGACTTACGACTTGCCACAACTTACAACACAGATTAATTTGCTTTTTTCTTGTTATTCTACTCAATGACTATCCTGCTAACTGGTATCTAATGTGAATCTGTTTGAAGAATTCTACATTAATTCCATGGTATCAACAATGTTTGTTCACGAAAGTCTACTAATTTGCCACAACTTACAACACAGAATAATTTTTCTTTTCTTGTTATTCTACTCAATTACTATCCTGCTAACTGGTATCTAATATGAATCTGTAGAAGAATTGAAGAATTCTACAATAATTCCATGGCACCAACAATGTTTGTTCACGAAACTTAACCGTTAACTTGTCACAACTTTCAGTAGAATACCAAAATACTTTTATTTTATTAGTTACAAATGTTATTGTCTTGATAGCTATCCGACTAACTGGAAATGTGCAATTATTTGTAGAATTCGTCATTTTCACATCGCGTGAACAAAGTTTTTGACTTAACTAAAGCTTTGAATATTATTAACCAGCCGCATTAATTACAAAATAGATTTTAATTTTTCATTTTATGTTGCAAGCTTTATTGTGTTTAATCGTTTTCCTAACCAGCAACTAATGTGATTCTCTTTAGAATCCATCATTAATTCCACGGCATAAACCAACCCATAAATTTGGTTAAACACAGAATAGCAGCAGATGTGTTGCGGTAGATAATATTAATTTATTATCTAAACGCGTAACAACTGTTCCAAAGAGGGTAGAAAACGTCGCAATATATTACTATATCAATAGCTCTGTGTTTAATCGTATCCATTTGCGTAAACTAGAGAGCGTCATTTTTCATTAAAATGTTAACCACTGGAGCGACAGCGCAATTTAAAACTTTTTCTCCGATTGCTCGACATTTTTTAGTGATCATTTTAAATATTTTCCGCCCAAATTAAAAAAAAAATCATACTTTCGAATTTTAATACGGAGACAAACGAACTGATTAGATCTATAAAGCCAATAAATTCACCTATCTTTTGTCGATTATAACATATTCGTAGGATTTATAAAAAAAAATATGAAATCGTAAACTTCTTACAAATAAGAGAAAATTTGCCAAAATTGGCAGCAAAGCAATCCGAGGTATTTTAAATAGTGCCATATTGTGGCAAAAAGCGCTCCAGTGGTTAAGAGTTTTTCATATTTTTTGTTTTGTGTATAATATTTAGAAAGAGGATTCCGCTGATGCTAGAAGCTCTGTTGTTACAGTAGTTGTTGTTGTCTTCATCTTTTCCATAAACGACGCCTTCATCACAATATAATATTTTATCTTAGAAGAGAAAGCACTTTACTTCTAGCTCTAAAAAACAATGGAAAAACATACCTCGAATTTGGTTTCTGTCTTGTTGTCGTTTAGAAAAAAGCCGGACAGGTAACAACCTGCCGCTAAGAGCTCCGATGTGACATCACTCTCAGCGACAGGACCATTTTATGGAATATTATTATATATTTTACTTTTGCATCTTACCTCTTACATTCTCGTCTTTTACAAGAAAGGGATACCAAAATGCAAGCTACCTGCCTTATCTATATATATATTTATATAAATCAAAATGTGTTTGGGGATTAATGATTAGTGTATTGCTATATTAAGCGTAGGAAATGTTTTTAACTTTCAAAATACCTTCGTAAAACCCCTGCGAAGATTTTTGGATTATTTCAACCACTTGAGATAGTTATCCGACTACATCTGAAAAGTTTTTCAATCATCAAAAAAATTATTGCGAAACTGTCCAAAATTTGAGATTGGCATTTGGAAAACAATAATATTTAAATCAGAATTCAATTTTCAAAACTCTTTAAATGAATGAATTAATTTGAATCGAATCAAGAATTATAGATATTTTAAATAGGTCCCTATCTTAGATACCAAATTTGATTGATTATTCTTTTAATTGTTTTTATGTGTATAACATATCTTTAGAGGAGGCCTATGTCGAAAGACAAGCTGTTTCTAAAAATAATCACCCGAACGCTGATATTAATTTAAAATAATATTAAAAAAAAAATCTATATATATATATTAATTAGATTAGAAGAATGTAATAAGTTTAACGGCAATAAATGTTAATTTTATTTTATTTCTTTTATATGTATAACATACAAAAAGGAATATTTGTAATACGTATATGAAAAATGAGAATTTGAATAAAAAAAATTGTAATAGGTGGCACGTGAGCTGTTTGAAAAGTGAATGTACTGGGAATGAATGCATAGAAAGCGGGAGGAGGGTTGGCGGGAGACGGAAGTGGAGTTAAGGTGGGGAAGATGGAAGTGGAACGCTGGAGGGATAGGGAACGCGGAAGTAGAACGGGGACGCAAGGGAAAGGACACGCAGGGAGAAACAATTTATTTCTTTGAATATGGCATTGCAACGCATGTCGGGATCCAGCTAGTTATTTTATATTTATTTGTTTATTTATATTCTCGAACATACATCTTAGAGTTGATTACAGTGGTTTACATAGATAATGAGTTTCAGTAATACAAAAATATGTTAACAATCAATAACTGTATGTAAATAGGTTATTAGTAGTGTTTTGTGAACTTCACTAGGAGAACCTGTGCTGAGGAGTTTATTTTATTTTATATATATTATGTTCAGCTCTTACCTCACAACCAGAAGTAAAGTGTTGGGTTGATACCCAGATAGATTGTGGGAGAGATACACAGACACGAGCCCTGAGTGCCTAGGGGACCAGAACCGAAAGGGGCACGCAGTACCTACCTAGCACGAGCTACCTACTAAACTTGTCTCACAATGGCGGTCGCCCACGCGGGTCTCTGGTCCGGCCGCCGAGAGCTCAGCTGCAACCTCTCTTTCTCTTACATTCATTGTTAATTAGAAGAGGGAGAGGTTTCAACGGAGATAACTGGGGTTTACTTTTAACAACACACAAGCGCATGGCACGCGGAACTTTTACATTTATTTGATTCTTTTTATGGAAGGTTTCAATGGGTTTACAATGTACCAATAAGTACGGTCTTTCCGATGAGAGTTCCGTTGTAAGAGTCTCCGTCCGGCGAGCTCTTTTTTTCTGTTAATTTTTTTTTTACATCAGCTCCTTAATACGGGGGTATGAATCTTTGCCTCCCCCTGCGGTGCAAAGCGATGTTCCGAGAGATCGTTGCCGGGGAGGTCAAAGGTCTCCCTCAACCTGTCTCTGCCGATCCGGTCTGCCACGCATTTGGTGGGCAGACGCATCCGCCGTCAAGATCCGAACAAACCGTGCTAAGTCACCAAATGTAGCGAACCACTTGAGGTGACCTATGGCAGGAGTGTTGGTTGTCCAATAAAGTGTCCAATTAAAGCGGCGGTACCCACATCCGCCTCCGCCAGACTTTATTATTGATTAGTTGCAATCAGCGGTATCCTTTTATTGTGCATCTATGATAAAATACCTACTTACTTATATAAACCGTGTTTCTTGTTTATTCATAAAAACGTAGAGATTTTTTATTTTTCGATAAAAATTAATAAAATATTAGCTGCAAGATAATTTGTAATGCGATTGATGCGAAAAACGATTGTCCCTAAAAAGAGTTCCCTAAAGTAATAACCCTTTTTCTGATTTTTGTCAAACCACTTTCTTAATTTTATGCTAATACACGCCAACCAACAATGACGCAAGTAATTAATAAGTAAAAAAAATAATAGCTCTACTCTAAAAACTAGATTTTCCACAACAGTTAAAAACTGAAGAAAAAAAATAAATTGCTCACTTTGAAAAACCATTTATTTATTGGATTATGAAGAATTAATTACCCATTCAATATTTTTGTGAAGATCTTAAAACTCAGTTTATAAATAATGATTGATCTTTCGATTCTCTTGGGTGTTTAAAGATAGATTCGTATGTACATGCTACTCAGGCTTTACTCGTATACCGCGTGAATATCGTACTGCGTGCTGCGTGCTGCGTGCTGCGTGCTGCGTGCTGCCAGCCAAAGGTCGGACTCGAACCCCAGCATCGACAGCTGAAATGGGTTCGGATAAAGTACCTTCACATCTCAAGGTACTCAGTGGGCACTTTCTAAATCCTCAGGGTGTAAATAAGTCCATACGTTGAATTCATTTTAAGCATTCATACTTATATGTAATATAGTAATACCTTGATTTAATAAAGTGCATATCTTTTGATAGCTCATTCCTCTTGGAAAACTACGACTTGTAAGTCCTGAAAACTTTCGCCGTAGTTGTCACCACAAAATTTTCAAGATACGGAAGAACAGATAATCTAGCACATTTTAGCACGACAAGCGGAATGGTGCTATTGATTGAAATTTCTACAGCAGTTTGTATATATAATTACTCTTTAAATAACCTTAAAATTATTTTTTTATTAGTTTCAATCTCCCCATTTTTATCAAAGCTAAATTAATAGTTTACGCTGCTTCAATCCTTGAAAATTCATTTTGTGGCGTCATTTTAATTAAATGAAAACAAATCAATTTGTAAAACATTTGAAGAAACCTTTGGTTTTGAAACATGTAGATAATTGTTATTAAATAAGTGGTGTTTTACAAAGTGATTTGTTTTCATTTCATATTTTTGTGCTCTAAATTGATGATTAATCTGTCGCTCAGAAAATTAAATAAAAAAAAATTATTTACAAAAATGAAAAATACACATCGGTTATTATTTTTGTTGATAAAGTAAACTTGTTTCTGTAGTGACCCTTTACCCTTAAATGATTAAGTTAAGGTGAACTTTTAAAAAGGAATATATGCGTTCGAAGAGTTTTATTTTTTTATGTTCATTTCTTTCAAAAAAAATAATTTTTCTGCTACCGGTTTCAACACATCGTTGAATTATGGTAGCAGAAAAATTAAAAATTTCAAGTAACAAATGTACATGAAAAAATAAAACCATTCAAAACAAATCGTCCAGAAATTTGTTACATAGTTAATGCCTAAGAAATACAAAAAAAAGAATATATGCTTACAACTTCTCAACGCATGACTCAAGTTCATCTCGCACAACTGAGCAATTTTAATGTTTCTTTGTTCTCCAGTAACCCGAGCTTAAAAGCATATTTTACTCTCAGTTAAGACTGTTTTCCTCGTGCTCCTTGCGCCCTCTGCTTTTGAACGCTTTAGTCCTGCAGTGTTTCATGTTTCCTCTCTTAGCTTTATCATTTTTAAACATCAAATTTATACCAGAATAATTCCAAGAATCAGAAGATGAAATTTAAATTACTTTAACATCAGTCTAACTAAATATCTTAATTATCAGTATTTCTTTGGCCTCTTCTACATATCATGTACAAGCATGTGTCTTCTTTTTGACACTCGTTAGCGCATATAATTATAATATGACGATCTTTGTGAATTTATAAACTATATATAGGAGGGCTGATGTGAAAATTCTCTCTAGTACTTCCGAAAGAACTGATAGCTAAACTTATATTTAAAGAATAATGTTCAATAATTTTATTATAAAACTTCAAGGGCAACACGTTAATTTTGTACTCACCCAAATATAACACGGAGCCGCCGATGAAAAGTGAAATTGTTTATATTGGAAACTAATCGAAGGCCAATAAACTTATTTTAGTAAAGCACGAAATGATAAACGGGAAACTTTTCTGGAACCACACATTGATCCTTGGAGTTTTAATGACTGCCACAAACTTCACACCAACAATATTGATATTCAATACATTCATCGATGTTATCCAACACAGTCGGAGCTCTGGATCGGAACAGAGTCCACGGGGTGACCAAACTAAGTTATCGTTAAACAAGCGACAAAATTAAGACAAAACCAAGATGCGTTTCTTGCGGTGTATTAGTGCGCGCGAGCCATGTGTCGGATAAAGGATTATAAAAGTTATTTATAAGTTTAGTGTAAAATAACGCGCGCGGACTCTCGTGAGGACTGAAAGCGACGTAGCTTTACCACGAACACAACCAGCCGGCAGAACTTGCCGGCAGGCAATGAGGCAATGTCGAATACTCCGAACTCGGTTCGCGCGGGGCCAGCGCGCTCTCAGCAGTTGCTTTTTCACCACACACAAGACAAAAGCTCCGGGAAGCTCCTCGTTTCTTCAAACACGCGACCTAAATGAACTTTTGCTTTTTGAAGATATCAAGCCGCTGCACAATTTACTGAAAACTCCGAAACCAAGTTGAGAAATATCTTTCGTGCACTTGCTTTTAGAATAATTACGTATAACAATTATATTTTCATACGTATTTCAAGAATAATTATTGATTTTGGTCTCGATAAAAAAAAACACACAGAACACACTTACCAATAATGCTACCTTTATCTTGGTTTTATTGAGGGGGTATTCTAGTCTAGAAGCATGAATTAAGGGGGTATTCTAGTCTAGAAGCATGAATTGTGGATATTTCAGGTACTATAAAAAAACCATACTATTTTTACAAGCCATTATTTTACCAAATATCTATTAATCATTAAAGAATACATAAAAAAAATCAAAAGAAAAAATTCAAACAGTTACAGGGTGTTGAAGTAAAAAAAATTAATGGCGCGCCCTGGTTGACACGATTGCAACCCTCCTAGTAATAAAAAAAAAAAAACAAATTAATTCTTAATCCAAACAAATGCGGCTATGACCCGAACAAATAAAAAGTCAAAAGAATTATTTTTCGCAAAATGGCGGCTGTCTGAAATAAAAAAGACATTTTTTTACCAGTTCTTTTGGCTTTCGCAATTTTAAAAAAATACTAAAAATTTAAATTTTGTTATAGTTCTAGTTTCCGCCATATAGAATAATGTATAGAGAAGACTCACACCAAATTTCAAGCAAATTGGTTTGGTAGAACTTGAGATATCGTGTCAATCGTCTCGAAAAAAGGGATTTTGAGAAAAATGCGTTTAAAATTTTGTTCTATACAGATTTTGGTTAGATTCCGTCTAAATCGCGAAATTAAAATGGTTATAGCTTTTAAAATAAAGCTAATTTCGAAAAATCCTTTTGAGGAGATATTTTTGAATATTTAATCTTTGGAAATATGAAGAAAAAAAATGTTTTTTTTTCTAGACTAGATTACTGCCTTAAACTGATAATGAAAAAGAAAGTTCTAGTATGGCAGTTAAATTATTGAAGCTTGAATATTCCTTGAATTTTACCTCTGAAAATCATTGAACATGTGTGCTTACAAATCCGTAGCTAGTATTAATAATTATAATTTGTTAGATAAAAAAAAAAGTTTTTCTAAGAACAACGCTTTCATTGCATTCTGTATCAAAATCATGGTTAGCTAATAATATTGTTGTTTCGACAAACTTAAAATTTCCTTACAGAAGGAAATATATTTTGATGATGGATTATATTTTTTATAATTGGTTTTTATTTACTGTAAAATAAGTCAATATACCAAAAATCCTTCGCTTCATTTGATAATGCTTTGCAAATGCGAAATAAAAATTGCCGACGCAAGAAATAAATCATGAATAACAAACTTGTTGATCAATTCACAAAATGTTGTATTTTGTAAATATGTAAATGTTTAGGTGCCAATTAGAGTAAGTGAGTGCTTTAGGAATACCGCCTACCGAAGCTTGTCGTGTTTATTTTTTATTAATTAATTTTTTATGGTTTTATGTTCGCATTTATTTTATTTCTCTTGGCAGCCATTCAACTGAAAAGCATTAAATACTATTTTCAAATACAATGATAAAAATTGTTCCCATTATTTTCAATCCTAAATTTCATTACTTCATTTATTAATGGACGTTCTTTAGAGGTTCATCAAATAATAAAATACTGAAGTTTCTATTTTATTTTCACATAAAATATTCAAATCGTCTACTTCCGATGAACCTAAACGAGATTATCATGCTAAAAATAAACGATTAACACTAGTTCGAAATAATATTTCGAAACAATTCGAAATTAAAAGCACTAAGATAGTTACGGTTGAGGTATTAAAATTTATTATTCAAAATGTTTCCGTTGAAATCCTTTTCAGGCACCTTTCCAAGTTAGTATAGGACTGTTAGTAGACTGGGCACTAAAACTGGCATCTTCTTTTTATATTAATATATTATTTAACCCTAATGCTAACTTTTTTCATAACGTTTTCCAAACAAAGAAACTGGTTCTCTGTCATCTTTGGGGATGCTATGTGGAGAAACTTTTCTAAGAACCGAAGAGAGGGATAGTTCGGAAAAGGAAAATGTATGTAGGTAAACGTGGATAGGTAGGAATCTGGGATCAGTGGACGTATGAATCCATCCCTCCCAATGCAGACCAAGTCGATAAGTCGACAGAGTCCAGCTGTAGAAGTCGAAGATTAGTTGGAATTCAGATTCAGGACACGGTAAGTAGATCCTCATATTTGATTTATTTATTTGAACGCCATAAAATGGCTTTCACAATCAAGTGATATATTAGATTACACAGTGGTACACAGGAGAATATGTTTAATAATAATAAAATAAGAATGTACATTAAACCAAGTATGTATGATAATTTGATTTAGTTGTAGGATACAATTATCTGTTATAAAAGAGTTTTGGGCGTCAAGTGTGCAAAGTTTCATTAATCTCGAAAAAATACTGTAGATATTTTTAAAAATTAACAAACCCACGCTGCCGCACGAGGGCACTTTTCTTAGCTGAAAAATAGCTGAAGACCCCGACCCCAACCTTTGTTGCCGTCGATTTTTCGAAATCGGATGTAGACCGTAATCTACTTCTAATTTTGAAATTCAAGTGCTCAAGATTTTATCAAAAAGTATCAAATACTGCTTTAAGGGGTAGAAAAAGGCGATGGGGGTGGTTTTAATGAAATCTCATGTAAACATAACCTTCCTCTTACATTGAAGGTCATGAGCGAAAAATTTCATCAATCTCAGAATAAAAATGTAGAAGCTAATAATAAAGTAGAAAATAAATAGCTGAAATCGCCGGCGTTGCCGGCTCTTACCGCAAAGTTTTTTAAATCAAATGTAGACAGTAATTTTCCTCTTATTTTGAACATCAAGTGTGCAAACTTTCATTACAAGTAGAAAATAAAATAAGTGGAAAAAGAAAGCTTTAAGGGGTGCGAAAATGAGATGGGGTGGTTTTTCAAAAGCTCACCTAGACAGTGACTTTCCTCTTGTTTTTAAGGTCAAGTACGATAAATTATACTAAATATGATAAATTGTTTCAACAATTAATTCACTGAAGATTATTTTATAATAATTATTTCTATGGCAAAAAATTTCATTTCATTGTCAGTTTTTGAAGTGAAAACTTCTTAAGCACCGTTGTGGTTTGAAACTCGATAAAACGGAAACGAGCGACACTAAAAATAGACGGACAAATACATCTATAGGGTTTAGTCTGAGTCTGAGAGAATGAGATATTTACTTATGCAACAAAATATTTACTTACTTCACAGGTACTCGGTTTCCAATATTATACTCATACAATAAATTCGCAGTCCACGCAAGTCGCTTTTGGTCTAGTGCATAGGTTCTCAACGTGGGCAATAACACCCCCTTGTGGGCGTTTCAGACTTTCAGGGGGGCGGTAGAAGACCAAGAGAATATTAGGGGGCATTTCAGACTTTCAGGGGGGGTGGTAGAAAACCCAGAGAAACCCATCCCATCCCGCCCCAACCTATCCCATTATGCCCCCAGTTGTGTAAATATAATCGTGACAATAGCTGTTTCATATTCACAACGGCAAATGGTAAGTAAAAGCTGTTGGGGGCGCTAGAAAAAAAAATATTCTCAAAGTGGGCGGTGGGCAAAAAAGGTTGAGAATCTGTGGTCTAGTGGTATAAAACTCCTAATGAACCTCTACAGATATTTAGCGAACCAAGGATTGAATCTTACGATATCCAAAAAAAACTTTTATTTTTATAAAATCAATATCCAATCTTCAAACCACTGCAAAATGAACAGGCAAAAGAAAATACAAAGAAAGCGACATTTAGCGACTCCGTAGAATAAAACACAAATACTAATAAGATGACCAAAACTACAGGAAAAGGTGCACTGGAATTTGACGACAAAAATATTGAAAAAAAATCATCCTTCACATTGATTAAAAAAGTGCTTCTTAGTCTCCCTACTCTTGTCTGCTTTAGTTTTCTGAAGGTTTCACTTCGACTGCGTGTGAATTGCACACTCTGATTTTATTTTTAAATTATTTCAAAAGATTACCGTGTGTCGGTTTGTGTTTCTTTTTGATAAAAATATTAATAGAATAACAAATCAAGTAAAATTATTTAGTTATATCACTGAACATAAAGCATTACATTTTTTAACCATTTCTGGTTTATAAAAAAATGCATGCAATTGGCTTATTTTAACGGCTAGATAAAGTTATTTGTAATGAAAACCTAACCACTTAGATGTAGAATCAAATATGAAACCAATGGCGAAGCTTAGGACCGATACATCAGTAAGCTTTAGTAATGTTCCACCAAGTTTATCTTACCAGAGTTTCTAGCATAGACAAACGCAACAACAAAATACCTCTCTTAGCGGGCATTGAGCAACAACTGATACATCGGCCCTTAGTATTCGTGGTTAGGAGTTGTGTTGGTTAATGTTGGCATAGTTTACTTAATTATTGTACTTCAAAATAGATCTCATACTATTAATACCAAATTGGCAAATACCTACTTTCCACTGAACAGAAAATCAAAGAGGTTTAATCTACTGATATCTATTGAAACAAAATGGATGACACCAATTTGAATATGATCTTTCGACTAGACATGAGAATAAAATTGACAAGAAATAGTTTCGACGTATTTAAAAAAAATTTAACAATTTTACCCAAGGTAACACAAAATTGACCTGACTTCGAGATCACAGCCACGCCCGAAGGATGCAATAAAGTCTAAATTACGTGTTTAATTAAATTATTTAAATTAAATTAAACTATTGTTTATTTGAAGGCATAATCTTTGAAATGGCCAGAAAAATAGTAATAGAGTAAATAATAAGTAAAAAGAGATAGCTATAATGTGACAAAGTTTTATACCCCTTTCTAAGTCATCTTATATATAAAAATCATATCCGGCCGCCGGATATCCGGCTGAACCTAGCTTATTGGCGACTCGTTACACGAGCGAACCGCACAAACGACTGGGTGGACTCGGATGAGTTTGGCCCCTTTCATTTATGAGTGAAACTAGTGTTTCATTGTCTTATTGAATTGATTGCAAACAAGATCATTTGAGGTTACGAAAAAGCGTGCTGTTGTAGTTTGAGGTGATTTTATTAGTGTTTCTTTCTATAAATTCAAAGAGATTCAGTTACCAAAGAAAAATATCATCGATGAAGAAAAGATCTCCTTTATGGAAATATTTTGATATGAAAGTGAACATCAAAAAATTGCTATTTGTTCGTTATGTAATGTTAAAATTTCTCGTGGTGGGAAGGAAAGAAGGCAGGTATGTACCAAACGAAAATAGCTTACCTCTTTTCTTCTGTTTTTAATTACTTAATGGAATTTATCGTTGAACGAACGATTTATCCATTGAATTTTATGGTTAGATAAATAGGTGTAACTGGTATTAAGTTCAATCAATACACGCAGAGAAATCGATTTTGGCCTTCACTAAAAAATGACATATCTTCTTAATAAAATATCCATTTCACGATGTTTTATCGATTTGCTTGATAATATATCATGCTGTTACAAAAAAAAACATTTTAATAACGTTATATACTTTGAATATTAGATTACTAATAATTTATTAATAATTTCTACAGTTTACTAACAAATTACACATCAAAAATCAAAATATGGCATTTTATTTTAACACACTGTTATTTAAAATTATCCGGTATCCGGCCGGATTTTAAATTTAGGCCGGATTTTAAATTTAGGCCGGATACCGGATATTTACCGGATATCCGTTTCATCTCTAGTTATTATATAAATAAATAGTTAAGTTAATTGTTAAGTGAATAAAAAATAATTTTTCAAATTTGTGACTATACAGCTCTTATTATTTTTTAATACACAAATCTTAAATCTAAATTAAAAATTTTAAATGTCCACCAACTCGGCATCATTATCACCCTCCATTATTATTCTGGGTAATGTGGAGTACATACAAAAAGCTATTATAGTACATACATTGTTCGTCCAAGAATTTCCGCACTGAAATAAATCTCGAATTTTATTAATACGTGGGTTGTTCTTCTTTTTAACCTACATAACTTTTACCACTCTGTCACATTTCCACCATTCCGTCACATTTTGTTTTTATTATAAATTAATCTAAATCTCAGAGGGGAAATTGTAGCAAGGGGGGAAGGAGGCCTAAAATACCTATTGGGGGTGACAAGTATGTATAAGCCGCGTGTATACCCATTTCGAATGAAAACCCACGTGACGGAGGTGTCGTACGACATAAAAATTGTAGGAGACAAGTTCTTGAGATTTTTTAAAAATATTTAATTAAACATCATTAAAAATAATAATCGCCGTTCCTTGAGAGGTGGGGGGGGGAGGGAAGTACAGAAGTGTGACATTGTGTGACAAGGGGTATGTGGGGGTCACCAGCTATGTGACTCGTGTAAAAATCTATTACCTCTTGGAGTTTAAAAATAGTTTTATAATTTATGTCATCAAATCATTTTTTGTAACATTATAGAATACACGCAAGTCGAGGTGGCAGAAGACAGCTGTGATTTGTATGAAATACACTTCTATCACGAGGAGTTACACCTCTGTCACGTAATTTTTACTACAAAAATATAAACACATTTTTTTTAAACGCACACAGTCGTTACGTCTTTAGTACAGTAGATTAAGTAATAATAATATTGGTAATTCTGTTGAATTTTTCTCTACGCAGCTACGCAGTTAAAATCCATTTGCAAGATACTTTTTTTTGGTACCGGAAAAAATATATATTCGCAATCTACCCAACATCAAAGCCTTGCAGATTGTCTAAAATCCGTTCGCTAGGCGCATGTTTGGCGCCTGAAAACTATTATTTCGCTAACTATTCAACAATTTATTATTGTTGTTGAATAGATTGCGTGGCTTTGATATTGAGTAGATTGCAGAAATATGTTTTTCAGGATTTTAACTGCGTAGTTTCGATTTTGTGTAGATAGGGAATTATTAATAGTATTTGGATGATTTGCATAGAGTTGTAATATAGTGTAATTATTCTAAATGACGTACATATTTGATTGCCCTTTTTTATTTGCATTGATAAGCTTTCGAAAACAGTTTTTTTTGTGTATAAAATGCAGAGCAATAATAGTATTTGGATGAATTATAGAGCTGTGCTATTAGTTTTTTTTTTTGGTACATTATAAATAAAATAAAAATTATAAAAATAATGTGTTACATACATTCAATAACCATTTTAATTACCCTATTAGTAGAGAAAAATCTCGGGTCTAACTATGGAGCGAGAATATTTACTAATACACGTTTCGAAAAAATGAAGGTACAAGGTACTGCTTATAAATGTAAGTATAGTTACAAAAAAAAACAGAGTGTGCATTTCACACGCCATAGAAGTGAAACCTTCAGAAAACTAAAGTAGACAAGAGTGGGGAGACTACGAAGCACCGCACAAAGAGGAAACCGATTTCACTCATTCTCTCGCAGTCTGTATGTATGTGTTTGGATGTGTTTGAACCGTTTGTTGACACCGATTTCACTATCTCATTCTCTCGCAGTCTGTCATGTATATGTTTGTCTCTTTTTCGGACGCTATTTCTCGTTTCTTCGAGTTTCAAATCACAACGGTGCTAAAGAAGTTTTCACTTCAAAAATGAAAGTATCAGGTATTGAAAATATTGGAAAATAAGTAAAAAAACATTACTGGAAAGCATCAGTTGAATAAATCTGTAGGTTTTCGGTAAAAATGTAATGTTATTTTTGAAGTGAAAACCTCTTTAGCACTATTGTGATTCAAAACTCGATGAAACGAAAAATAATGACATTAAAAAGAGGCAACCCATACAGCTATAGGATTTTTTTCAATTTTTATTAAATGTTAAAAATGGCGAAAAAATCACTTCGCACTTATACATACATTTTTTTCCAAGGCACTGTCCTCCTGCGATATCGACTAAGTAACTACCGAACAATTCAAGTAATTTAATAAAACAATGTACTGCGTTTATAATTCTACCTTGGATTGCACTTATATTGCAGCGATCGTACTACATATTCTGTACTGTATTTGTTAATCTATCTTGGATTGTACTTATATGGCAGCGATCGGACCACCTATTCCGTAATGTAGTTGTTAATCTATCTTGGATTGTACTTATATTGCAGCTATTGGACTACCTATTCTGTGCAGAATTTGTTAATCAATCTTGGATTGTACTTATATTGCAGGTATCGAACTACCTATTCCATACTGTATTTGTTAATCTTTCTTGGATTGTACTATATTGCAGCGATTGGACTACCTATTCTGTACTGTATTTGTTAATCTATCTTGGATTGTACTTATATTGCAGCGATTGGACTACCTATTCTGTACTGCATTTGTTAATCTATCTTGGAATGTACTTATATTGCAGCGATCGAACTACCTATTCCGTACTGTATTTAATAATCTTTCTTGGATTGTACTTATATTGCAGCGATTGGACTACCTATTCCGTACTGTATTTGTTAATCTTTCTTGGATTGTACTTATATTGCAGCGATTGGACTACCTATTCTGTACTGTATTTGTTAATCTACTTTGGATGTTATTTAGCCCAGAAAATGGTTTCGACTTTCCGCCACCGTTCTGCGCTTTGAATGGCACGACCTAGTTGCGACATCATTTCATTCAATTTCAGAGAAATGCATGTGTATGCGTGTGTGTACGTGCGTGAGTGCCACCAAAAGTTAATATAATACATTGTTATCGACAACCATTCTCTCCGCCGAGTTTCAACTCGATCGGATCGCAAAGTGGGTTCCAAGATTTGTATTCGTTCATTCAATCATTAACAAAAACAAAATTTAAATTCAAATGGATGTATTTAACTATAACAACAATCTCATCAATTAAGAATCACTGGCCTAAAGCATCACATTGAGGCTCATTTTTTTTTAAATTTTATGAATAATTTTTGTTATTTGATTTTTAACTGATGCAAAAAAAATTACATTTCGTTGTTGTATTTTATTGATGTGTTGCTTCTTGTCAACGATGTAAAACTCTTCAAACTTATAAATCTTTAGAAAACTGCATAGTAGGTATTCACAATCAAATAAACTTAAATAAATTACAAACTTTATTGTTATAAACTCAACAAACTTTTTTTTTTTTTTTTTAAGTTTTCTTTATTAATTGAAATTGTTTTTTTTTTTTTTTTTTACAGTTAATACCGCACAGGAGTCCCAACTGCTCCCGTCTGGAGCCAGTGAGACTATGGCATCCCCAATTGGGGTATGTTGTGAGGCTGAAGGTAGTGGGGAGGGGAAGGAGATAGGGAAGAGGAAGGTGGGGAAGTACCTGGCTATTCAGATCTGGTCACTAAACACGGCTAAAGCCATTTCAAGCAACGTTTCAATTCTGAATGGTGGTCTTACACCAGGGCGATACTGATAGTATCTTCCACTCTGGAACGTGCCGCAAATATACTATATATTATTTTAAATGAATAAATTGTGAAATAACACAAATTTAATCAAATAAAATTTATTTGCGCACGCCGGGTTCGAACCCGCGACCTTCGGATTGTGAGTCGAGAGTCTTGCCTCGGGACCACGGAGGCCGTTGTTACATAAATTTTTGAATTTTTCGACCACCATGCCCGTGTTGTTGTGGTCGTCAAACTTTATCCAAACATTAGTAAATATCATAAAAGATTTCGTGGAGTAAATCAGGCTTTTCAATAATGGTTAAGGTGATCCAATAGTCCAAGAGAAAATCAAAACCGGAATTCACATCCCTTTTTTGGAGGAGTTTAATAAGAGAAAGGTTGGAAAAGGTATTTAAGAATTTTTTTTACAGGTTGATTTCGTAAAAGTTTGTAAAAATGACTCAATTTTTACGCGTTGTTTATTATAATAACAAGGAAATTTAAAAATGATTTCACGGAACCAAGCGACGCGGAGGCTATACGTCTATTCCCCGCTCCGGCCAGGGCCGAACTGATACAAAATGGGTGTGGCAAGTCAGTAGTCCTTGGGTGGACGGCATAAAGTTCACTTTGAAAATCCAAATTCGTCGACTGCCGGCCGTATTGTAAAATAACAACGCGAAAACGCATATTTTTTTTATTTTCTGAAGTTCGGTTTACTTCGTTAACATCAATTTTTTGCGATTATTATAAAAGAAACTGAATTTGCTACATAAAACAATAAAACCATATCCGAAAAAAGGGTTTTTAAGTAGGAGAGTTTCCACTTAAAAGTGTTTTTTGAAGTAAATACTTCTTTAGCATGGGTGTGATTTGGATTTCGGATGAAACGGAAATGCGATTAGTACACCTACGACGCGCGACGGCGCTGCCGTCAACTGCGCTCATCGGCCGCTTTGAAAATGATGTCACTTCTAAAGCTTCCTATTGGTTGGGATATAAAACAGAAATTACGTGAGGTCTGCGCTCATTGGTCGCTTTGATTATGACCTCACTTAACAAGTATTGATTGAGATTGTTTTGATAAACTTCTTCAAACGTGTCAAACTTATTTTGTGGCACCATTTTAATTCAAAATTAGTCAAAATAAGACCGGTGGTTTCAAATTGTGATGCTCCTAGCAATAAAATATCATCAATAATTAATAGAATTATTATGGATTCACATATTTTTCATCCTTAATCACAATTCAAAATTCATTTGATTTAATTGAAAACTTAAAACTTTTGGAAATCCCTGACAAAGCATTATTAGCATCATTTGATTTTCTTAATTTAATTTATATTCGCTCCACACGGGAGGCCATAAGGAAAATAGTTTCCCTCAGGGCCTATGTCATGTTAGGGGATTCTGTGTGGAGGGTCTTTTTAAGGAAGAGAAGGATAGGAAGTTCTGGGAAGGAAAAAGGCATTAGGGGTGGGTAGGAATCTGAGAGTCAGTGTATCCAGGAGTCCCGGACATATGAATCCATCCCTCCAACAGCTGTGCAAAGCGATAGGTCGAGAGAGTACGCCGCCAAGACCTAGACAAACTTCACACCATGAGCTCGCTCACCCCTGCTAAGTCACCGAACGTAGCGATCCACTTAGGGTTACCTATGGCAGAGGTGCTAGTTATCCAATAAATGATTCCCGGGGCGGCGGTACCCATACCCGCCTCCCAAATTTAAATGTCACGCGTCTTCCTCGGGCGTCCCCGACTGCTTCTACTATTCACATTAGCGTCACAAATTCTCCTTACACTTCACTCACATTCGCTTACGCCTCAGGGATCTCAATTCTACAGCATTCAGTCTACTTCCCTTCCTCTTGCTTCCTCTGCCAGTTCCATGCCTCACTGCCATACATCAGGGCAGGTACCAGCACTCTATTATGGACGGCTAGCTTCGCTTCTTTGGACAGTTTTTTTGTTGGCGCCAATTGAGTTCTATCCTCCGTTAATGGAGTTACCTACATATACTATTATTTCAAAATCTCTGTCAGCCTTCCCATCTCCCGTAAACATACTTCCCAAATACACAAACTCATCCACCTCCTCCAAGTATTCATGATTCACAACTATGTTGCACATACTCTATCTTTCAAACACCACGATTTTAGACTTACTAACATTCATCGTTAACTCATTCTTCGTACATACTTCGTTCATCCTTATTGGAAATCAGTACCGCATCATCGGCATACAATAGGCAACAAACTTTCAGATTACCCAATTTCTCGCCCAATCCCATCGCGAAATTTAGGTGGTAGGCGAGATGTTTGAAAACTGAATGTAAGGGAATGAATATATGGAATGCGGGAGGGGATGGTGGTGGGGTGGGGGGGTGGGGGGGGGGGGGGGGTGGGGGGGGGGGGGGGGGGGGAGATAATTGATAAGTGCAAGCGCTACAGTAATTTCCCGTAATATCATGCGAGCGAAGCCGCGGGGAAAAGCAAGTAATTAATAAATCACAGAAACTTATGCTGAAGTCTCTCAATTTTTTGTTGGTGAGTCTTATAAAATGCAGCCCAGATTGTTGAAATATACTCTTAATTACTTCTCACCAACCCAGTGAATAGCAATTTAATCCGGCGTCAGCACAGTCAAAATATGTAACACCAATGGTAGGGTTGGGTCTAGGAGAATTAAAAACTCGCTATGATTTCAATATTTAAAAGAAATTTCGTAACATTTTGCAATAATTTGATAAACAACTATATTGTTTGCGAGATTTTGGGTTAAATAAAACAACTTCATATAAAACTATCTTTTAATGACATTTTTATAAAAGCATAATCAAATTTGATCAAAATAGACAATTTCTGTCTTAAAGTTATAAAATTTCAATAAAACATAAACTTTTTTCTCAAAATGTGAACTAATATCATACATACGAATGAAATCTTTAGTAGGACTAAGGATAATACATCAGTCCCATGAGTTAATCTTGCATATTATCATTTGCATCTGCGCAATCTCCACAGTACAACATTGCATGCTGACTGCAGATTCGTCCTCAGCTTCCGACGTAGAATTTTCACAATCGGAGTCAGATTCTTCCAAAATTTTCGAAATTTGCTGCCGTTCACGTTCTTCGCGATCCATAATTGCAAGTTCTGAAAATAGCAAAAAAAATCAATAACACACTTTTTAAGTAATGGCGCAAAATTACGACACGAAATGTATGGTTGGGTCATATTTACCTTTTTTGTGTTTAGCCACGTCTATCCACTGTTACGGCCACTACATCACTGAACGACTGAACAGCGATAGCCCGCGGGGAGGGGAGATTGTTACCTCCAGCCACTGAGAAGTATGGCAACGTCGCACAAAAATTTTAAGAAATAAGCGAATTTTAAAATGGCGCGGGTTAAATTGACCCAACTGTGCGAACGCCGGGTTAAAAAAATTAATTGATATAAATTCTTTTACCGAATGAACATTGAATGAATTTAAATTCTTTTACAGAATGACCCCCCAAGCATTTCATGGCTTTATTAGTTTTTTTTTTCATTTATATGAGGAACAAAAGTTAATTTACTGTCAAAAATAATGCCAAGGTCATTAATTTGTTTTACTCTTTTTAGGAAAATGTTGTTGATGCTATATTGATATTTGGGATTTTTGATTCGGGTAAAAGTTATTGTTTGACATTTTTCAATATTTAGGAACAGTTCATTAAGGAGCCACCACTCTTGGAGCCTCAAGATATGATTGTAATATGCAACAGACATTAAGATTAGTATATTTTTTTTGTAAATTTTAAGATCATCCGTAAATAAAAGTAACAACTCCTTCATGATGGTACTAATGCCGTTGATGAACAAGGAAAACAATACTATACCCAGATTTGACCCCTGCGGGACTCTGGTGGAGATTTCGAACTGATGTGAAAAATATGAATTGGTTTTGACTGAAATTTTCCTTTTGTAAAGATAACTTTCGAACCATCTCAAAATATGCCCGTTTTTCCGAGGTATTTTAATTTGTGTAAGAATTTTATGTGAGACTTTGTCGAAAGCCTTCCTAAAGTCTGTATACACTACGTCTGTTTAAACGATTCTTTATAGTATTAAATTTATTTTCCTTAATAATTTTAATAAAAAGGTTAGGTCGTTTATTTTTTGTCTGTTTTCTAGAGTTGGAATATTTAAAATATTCATTAAGAACGGATAATTTATTTGATCTAAAGGGATATTATGTTTGAAATTTACGAGACGTAGAAATTTTCTTTGAATTCTTTCAACATTATGAATATGAATTTTGTAGAAGGGCGACCAGACTATGTAGTTATGTTCCATTAGGCTTCTAACGAGGGATTTGTATAACATTTTAATGATTTGTAACGATTCAAAGTTTTTAATTTTTCTTAATACAAATCCTAATGTTTTCATACCCGTATTAACAGTATGTTGAATGTGGACCGTGAAGTCTAGTTTTTTCCCATTATTATGCCAAGATCTCGCATCTATATTATTATTAGTTTATCTGATGTTAAATTACTTTATCAATCTCAGGCGAGAGGTTAGAGAGCAGAGCAGATTCAAATATTTTCGTGATTGACGTCTGGATACATGTGGGTCGTAGTTGAATATATCAGATATTTCACCTTTCTTGAAGATGAGGGGCTTTTTTTAGCTAAAGCTAGTTTTTTTCATTTATTTATTTTCAGATTTTGCAGGTAATACCTACTTAAAAAAACATAGACTGACCGATACAAACCAAATATTCAACAATTGTGGCGTACTAGATATACGTTATACGCCAAATATACGTTAAAACACTAAACAACATATTTCACCAAAAAACAAATTTCAACAAACACAAAATATCACTAACAGATCACTTATATAAGCGTACAAAGAAAACATAAAAACTCCGACGGTAAATACAAGCTTTGGACAAAGAAACTATAAATATCATGCTATAAAAGCGTTCAACAGTCTAACACTTGAAAATAAAATTGACGAAAACAAAAATAAATTCAGACACAAAATGGATTAAAGAACAAAAAAGACAATATTACCGAAATTTCATAACATGAATGAATAAAACATATGAAAAGAATAAGAGACGCAACACACAAAAACAATATAAAACACACAACACATAATATAAGCCGATTTTTTTATTTAATTTTATATTTTTAATTTTACTTTAATTTTCACTTTAATATTGCTTCTTTCTTTAGCTTAAAGTTATCATAATTTAACGTTTTTTTATAGTTACCAACATTACATATTTTTCTTACCAAAATTTGATATGTATTCAAAAAAAAAATCTTGTTTTATAAAATGGGGGCCTCTGCGCGGGTAAGCCACCCAGTGAGGCCAACATTACCATATTATACTTAAAAATGTAAAATATTGCATCAAAAATAAATAAATTGCGTCTCTGTACGAGGGAAGCGTTGCGTGTGTTAGGGTGAACAATAGTTTTACGGGGTGGTTTGACATCACAAAAGGTGTTAAGCAAGGCTGCGTAATGTCACCATAGTTATTCAATATATAGGTACATGGATAATTAATTGTAAGCAAGAATTGAAAGAGATGGGATTGGGCGCAATTGAGTAATCTGAAAGTATGTTGTCTGTTGTATGCTGATAATGCGGTGCTGATTTCTAACAGTATGGAAGATTTACAGTCTCTAGTCTCTATAGACTGTATGTATGAAGTCTGACACGACTGTCTGAACGATTCCAACAATTTCATTTTACAACCCTGGAAAAAAGAAGACAATTTGCTGACTTAATATGTTTATACAAAGCAAGCCTGAGCAAGTCTGAGCAATATTCATATTGAAGTTCCTAATAGACGTAATTTAAGGAGTCATAAAATATTCCATCTTGAATTATTTAATAACAATATTGCATACTGGTGTAAAATTAATTGCTTGAAACTAAATGTCGATAAGTGCAAAATTATGTCCTTCTTTAGAGCTAAAAATCCGATTGTTTTCGAATACAATCTAAATAATAATTGCTTAACAACTGTCCAATCTATTAAAGACCTTGGTGTCACTCTTGATAGCAAGCTTTCTTTTCGGGTATTGTTAACAAATCTCTCAAACTACTTGGTTTCATCACTAGAATCTCTTCTGACTTCAAAAACATAAATACTCTAAGAACTCTTTACTGCTCCTTGGTCCGACTCCATCTTGAATATGCTTGTGTTATATGGTCTCCTTTTTATGCTATCCATATTCGTCATATTGTGTCCGTTCAACATCGGTTCCTAAAAGGGATTGCTAGGAGGCTAGGATTAGAACAAGGCAATTACTCATATAAAGAAATCGAACAAAATCTAAACCTTGCTCCTTTAGAAGACCGCCGGGAAAAATCTGTTCTCATTTGTTTCTTCAAAATTATCAACTATATTATTGACTCACCTACATTATTACAACTTATCTCATTCAATATGCCCTCTCTTAGACTCAGAAATAAAGAACTGCTCTTCCTCAATCAACATTCGACTAATTATGGTTATAATTCACCACTATCCAGAATGTGTAGAATGGTCAACTCAGGTCAAAACCTTGATTTTTTTGGTATAAGCCTAAGTGATTTTTGTCGCTCACTAAACAATTGAAGATATCTTATATTATTATATTTTTAGCAGTCTTGACTTGACTTGACACTTCTATTTCTATTTTCTTATGTTTTATCTGTTTGTCTTTGCTTTCATGTACCATTCTTTATTCTTGTAATGTACATTTCCTAAATTTCGTGTTACTTGTTTGTAAATTGGACGTTAGTCCGTTAATAAAAAATAAATAAATACTTCAATCCTGTCTCTCGAATGTGTCGTCTATATAATACCATTGAATGTGACCATATAGATATCTATGCAAACAATCTCACATATATCAAAAAACAAATTATCAAACTCCTACCATGACACTTCATGGAGAACAGTTATGTAGCTGCTTTATTGTCATACCCTTTCTTTTTTTTTTCTTTTTCTCTGCAGGGTATTATATTTGACACTACTATGTTTTTTATTTCGTTTTTTTATTTGTCCGCGTCACAACAAATTAACCCATTCACACCCAGTGATAAAAATCCAAATACACAATTAATTATTACTAATTACAAAGAACAAAAGAAGACAGCTCTTTATGAAAGTCATACGATAAATATGTGGTAGATGTCACTGCTAGCGAAGCCAACAAAACTGTGCTTTGGTTCCCTCCTTATCCTGATTAATTAAACCCGAGCGAGTATAGTCGAAGGTAAAATAACATGTTGAACTAAACAATATCTCCTTCAAAATAAATGCCTAAGAACGAAAAAGTTACATCAGAGCATTGGAGTAATTTTATTCGACATATTATTGGTATTGAGCGAAAATTTTGGAATGTCCATCATATTGTTCATGACCTCGAGGACAACAATGATGATTCACTGGATTTTAATGTTTCAAGTGAATCATCTGAGGTGTTTTTTTTAATTGGCAATGATTATATCTTTAACTTCGGATTAATTCCTCCGCCAATTTGATAAATCTCATGCCGCATAAAGTACAATATGTATTTAGTAATACTATCACCACCATTATTTAAATGTTTAAATTGTTCTAATTTTTTGTCAGACAAATAAAATAAAATTTAATAAAATAATTCAATTTTTTTAAATAGTGGGTTTGAATGTGTTAGCGTTCGCCCTGTTAGCAGTGGGGAGAAGGGGCGGAGACATGCGCGTCCACGAGTTGTTCTTATCTTGGATCGAGAGTATACATTAAAATTTTGATTTTGGAAATGTAAATTGGCTTAAAAATACATACCAGCGAATATTCTAATTAAAGTAAGTACTTTTTTTTTTTTTTTTTTTTTATTCTTCATTTTAATCACCCGCTAAACTGCCAAGGCAGTTTGTCAGCAGGTCAATTTGACAATATTAATAAAACACTAAAACATAAAATATTATAAGAAAACACAATAGCAAAATAGTTCCAGAAGAATAACTTTTAAGTACCTACAATACAAAAGCATAAAATATACAGACAGACAGATATAACACAGGTAAAATATATATAACAACTTAAAATAGAATAAGCTTAAAATTATAAATACAGATTCCTTTGCAGAAAATTTGTAATAAAACCGTCACTTCACTTATAACTTCATACAATTTTATTTTAAAATTAAATGTGTGTTTTGTCAAAAGTTGGCGCAAAATAAAATTGTCACTCATTATCGGGTTTGTAAACTATCTGAACAAAATGGCTCGTATATTTCTAAAGCAATAAGAAGCATTATTTCTTTCGCTTTCTAACAAAAAAAAATCACAAAAGACAGGAAGAGAGATATCTATCGTAATAATGCACGGTCGCTCTGGGCCAATTTGGGTCTCCTGTTATTATAATGGCATATGAAGTTTTGGAACAACGTGGGTCTCGTATGATTAGACGGGTTAAAGCTATAAATATCGTTGTTGCACTGTCATACTGTGTCCAAAATATTGTTTTTTGCAGAATAAATTGTATAAAAAAAGACGTTGCATCGTTTCATTTTATTACCGTCTCAATTCGAAATGTTCCATCATATAAATGAAAAATTGTATGTTTAGTTACAGGAAAATAGCATTGTTGGGTAAAAATTACAAAAGATATATTTTTTTTAAGAATAATTTTTTTTTAAATTATCAAATATGTAATAAAATATCGGTATAAACTTACCCAAAACATGGTTTTACCTAAATTGTCTCTCACTAAATACCGAGAAAATATATTTTATCCCATTCTCTTTGAAAGAAAACAATGTCAAGAACAATATTACTGTTAAAATCCATTCATCACAGTGTGAAAATAAAAAGGAATGCAAAGATGACAATTGTTTACCAATAACATGCAAAAATAGTATAAAGCATCTGGGTGTCATAGTAGACAGACACTTAACCCTTTGAGGAGACGAGTATCGCCGCACGTATGCGGCGGCACTCGGACGATCCAAATAGAGTATTAATTATAGAGTATTAATAGTATTGCCGCATACGTGCGGCCGTACTACTTAATTCCGTTATTTCTATGCCATGCTCGTAATTTCGATTAAATTATGATTTTTAGAAAAAACGAACATATTTGTCAAATATTTTTACGTATTCTAACAAAAATTGTTATGTATCTATATAAATATAAATTACTAATTCAGTGACTCTCAACATTTTACAAACAGTGTTTTCATAAAAAAAAATTATTTATAAAGAAAGAAATGTACAATTATAAAAAGATAATACTAAAATTAATAAAAAAAGTATAAGTAAGTTCGAGTTGGAAAAATTCAGTGACTCTCAACATTTTACTATTTATTTACAAATTTAGGTTCCGTATGTTTGTGTCCGCAAATCTCGAAAAGTAATAGATGGATTGACTCAAAATTTGTACAGAACATTGCATTTTACGAGAAGTGTTTCTATAATAATAATAATAATAATTGGATGATTTATATAGCGCCGTTTTTGTGAAAAATCACCTCAAGGGCGCTGCACAAACTTACAATACATTTCTAAAATCTAGAAAAACTACAAACTAGACAAACAATTAAAACAACTAATGGCTAAAAATTGCATCCACAGGTTCATAAGAAAATATATGTACAATGTCTCGACCAATGAACGCGATGCTTCTTAAAAATGTATACAGGTCCATACTTACCTGGGAGGTCGCTTGAAATTAACACTTATTGTCTATTAAGAAATTTAGATATAGTTCGCACGCAGAGGACATTATTGTGTACACTTGTTATATGTGTTTAATCCTGAAATATATTTTAATATTAGTATAAAATACATTCTTTGATGAGTGTATTTTGGAAATCAAAAGCAACATTTTATAGTGGGCGGTACAGTAGTACAAGGATTTGATCTTCCTAAATGTGATTCGTAACGAGACAGATTGATGTGCAAAGATTCAAGTAATTAGAAAATTAATTAGAAAAGTGTAATTAAGACATATCATAGAAAATAAAAGTATGATACTCTCAGATAGGTTTATTTAAATTAAGGATATGAGAGCCCAAAAAGGTAGGTTTTTAATTTGGACCTAAATTCTGTTGGGCTTGTTATGCATCTTAGTTCCGGAGGGAGTTTATTCCAAGCCTTAGGCCCAGATACTCCAAAAGCGCGATCTCCAAACTTTGTATTTGGCTTGCGTTTAGGTTCCATTAGTCTGCCTATAGCTGATGATGTTGCTGATCTAAGGGTTGACTGCCTCGGACCAGTATTTTCCGGGACACATAGTTCAGAGATATAAGGTGGGGCCATTTCATTGATTGATTTAAACACCATCCAGCACAATTTGTACTGGATTCTTTCAGGGCACTTGAGCCAATGAAGGTTACGAAGGTGTTCTGAAATGTGTGAATATTTAGAGACTCCGGTTATGAGCCGTGCCGCTGCGTTAAAAACGGATTGAAGTTTGTCAGTTTGATATTTTGGAAGGCTAGCATAGATACCGTTACAATAATCGAGTCGCGAGACTACGTAAGAGTTGATTAGTAGTTTTGTCGCCTCTGTAGGAAGATTTCTTCGGACGGACTTGAGTTGTCTTAAGTGAAAAAAACCGGTGCTTACAGTCCTATTTATTTGACTTTTAAACGAAAAGTCTGAATCTAGATTAACGCCAAGAAGTTTGACGGTTGTCTTGGGAATAATATCGCTGCCGGAAATGGAAATAGGCGAATCGTCTATGAAATGTTGGCGTTTGTTTGTGGCCGCCCAGAGAAACTCAGTCTTAGAAGGGTTCAGCTTTAGCTTGTTTGAAGACATCCAACGAGTTATTGCTTCTAAGCATTCAGCTACACGAATTTTGAGACTGCTGACTTCGTTTGGAGTGCAGTAAAAATAAACTTGCTGATCGTCAGCGTAGCAGTGTGACAAGAGACCAAATGACTCGATTATTTCGGCGACATCATTTGTAAAAAGGATGAAAAGAAGTGGACCTAAAACGGAACCCTGGGGCACTCCTGAAGAAAGTCTTGCGAAGTTTGAGAGTTTATTTCCAATCTTCACGGCTTGCAAGCGATTGGATAAATATGACGCCAGCCAATTTTTGATATCGGAACTCAAACCAAATGTTTCCTCTAATCTCTTAATGAGGAAGTCGTGATCAATCGTGTCAAACGCTGCACTCATGTCTAAGAGTGAGATAAGTGCTAACTTACCTGATTCTATGGCTAGAGTTATATCTGACAGCATACGAAGAAGTCCGGTTTCTGTTGAGTGAAACCTTCTATATGCGGATTGTCGATTTGTTAATAATTTGTTTGAATTCAAGTGACTGGTTATTTGAGTAGCAGCAATTTTCTCCAGGATTTTTGACACGAAAGGTAGATTTGAGACGGGTCGATAATTACCTAAGTTATCAGGGTCTAGTTGTGACTTTTTTAATATTGGTGTAACTACAGCTGATTTTAGTGATTCAGGGAAATCACCTGTACTATATATAATGGTAAGCTCTGGCGTGATGAAATTTGCGTAAAAAAAATTACTACGGGTGGTGTGCGAGTGGTTTGAAAATGTGTGTATTTTTATTTGAAAGCAGGAGGGAGAGGGTAAAGAAGGGGGTAGGGATCGCGGGAAGGGTGACGAGAGAGGGGGAAGGCGGAGAAGGTGGAAGGGGAACGCAGGAAGGGAAGGGGACGCAAGAGGGGAACGTGGACGCACGGGAATGGACATGCAGGGAGAAACAATTTATTTCTTTGAATGGCATTGCGACGCATGCCGAGTACCAGCTAGCGTTATATAAATATTGTGACGTAAATATTTTACGTATTATAATGAACAAGAACGAATTAAGGACACAATGTATGAGTGTTGGATGTAATGTTCCATTATGCACGTATCCGTGTTTTGAGGAATACCACACGAAAGGAATATTTTAGCTAATGTAAAATAAATAATACAAAATAAATACGAAATGTAAGTCTAACGTTATTCGCATGTTGAGATCTACTGAATTAATACTTTGTTTTTATTTTTAGTATTATTTTTTATTTCTGTATATTTACTTTTATACAAACAAAAAAAAATAATTAAAACTTTTTTTTTTTTAATGTTGAGAGCCACTGAATTTGTCCAAGTTATTATAAGACTTTACTTAGACTTTTTTAAATTTATTTTTAGTATTTTTTTATCTTTTTATTATTGTATATATTATCTTTTTACATAATTTTTTTTTACTTTCTGTTTGTAAAATGTTGAGAACCACTGAATTTGTCCAACTAATTTTAAGACCTTACTTTTACTTTTTACTTACATTACTTTTTTTTTATTTTTAGTATTATATTTTTTTATTATTGTATATTTCTTTTTTTATAAATAAAAATAATAATTTTTGAAAAACCTTTGTAAAATGTTGAGAGCCACTGAAGTAATCCACTTTTTTATAATTAGTATTATCCCTATATTATTGACGATTTCTTTCTACATAAATAAAAAAATAAATAAAAAAACTTTTTATTTGCAAAATGTTGAGAACCAAAATTTACAATGCAATAATAAAAGGTTAAATATAGCAATAAGAAAGCTCCAAAATAACTCATGTAGTAAAAAAAAGGTAAGAAGATAATTAATTAAATCGAACACAAAATTAAGAAAAACTTGAAAAATAACTCACTCCCACGGTGTAGATGGCAAAAAAATAACTCACTGCTCAAAGGGTTAAAATGGAAAGAACAAGTCCAAAATACGGTAACCAGAGTAAAAAAATTATTTACATATTCATAAGACTGAGAAACATTCTATCACCTAGTATGATTAAAACTATTTATTTCTCTCTTGCCCTGTTCTACAATGTAGTTATAATAAGGTATTAAAACTAACCTCCTACCTGTAGAAAGGGTTCAGAGGTTGATTCTAAAAGTCATACTACGAAAACCATCTATATTTCCAACAATACAGCTATTTAACTCTTTTAGGGTTCTCAGTCTAAATAAAATCTTCATTAAAAATAACTCATTGTTGTAAACTCACAAAGATCATTTCAATACAAAAATAACATTAACAAACATTAGTAACCGATCAAGATCACGTGGCAGTTTAGAAATCCCTAAATTTAAAACGAGCGCTTCTCAACACCGTTTTGCTTATCAAGGTATAAAAAATTTTAATGCCTTCTTCCCAAATAAAATCAAATCTGTAAAAAAATTTAAAGTTTTGAATTAGCCTCTCAAAACAATAAGCTTTTTTTAACACAATTGTAAAAAATGTGGTTTGGCTTTAATTGTAGAATTTTTTTTATAATGGTACCAAATTAATTTTCTGAAAACATTATAAACATAAATACCACAAGAGTTTTGATTTTTTTTTAATTTCTCAACCTCTTGAATGTCGGAGTAGGAAAATTGTCAATACCCCCAACACAGTTTGGGCTTCACTGGTGCTGAGGCCACATATTACAACTGAAAGGAAATACGGTAGGTATGTAAATAAAACGAAATTAAATAAAATGAGGTAAAATAAATAAAAAAAGGCAGTTACCAAAAATTAGGCAATACATTATTACAATGTGGTATATGGTTGTGCATATCTATTTATATTGTGTATATTTATAGGATATAAAATTTATACAATATTGTCTTTTTTGTCCTAATCCATATCTTAATTTTTTAAATGAATTTTTTTTCCCTCATTTTGTATCAAGTGTAAGATTGTTGAATGCTTTTGTTTCCTAGTATTTATGAACAATTATTTACTTGAACATTTCATTATTAAAAAAATGTTGTAAATAAACTTTAAAATTTACTCCGAGTTTACCGAAAATTTTTGACATATATTTCTGAGGTACTGTATCTATAAACTCGGGTTACTTAATGAAACCATAAATTACCGTCATCTGATAAAAGAATAATTACAAAATAAATATAGAAGAATTAAATGTTTCCGATCCGAATTTTATTTTTAAAATGATTATTGGTAGCCCTGATTCAGTCAACCTAATATTTGCCTTTACACCAATCAGAACTACTCAATCCAAAATACGATTTAATATTGATAATAAGATCAGGATGGAGCAGTGGCGTAGCTAGGAGGAGCGGTGAGGGCGGTCCGCGCCGGATGTCACCCCTCATCGGGTGCCACCGTGGAAAAAATATACAAAGAATATTGTCACAAAAATATTTTACACATGAACACAATCTGTTATTTATATTTTCGCTCCTAGCTCTTACTATAGCTCGGTTGGAGATTCCGCTGAAATATTCCTCGCTTGTCACCTCTGTCTCATTTCTTTCGTACATTGTGATTGATGTGAACTCGTGAAGGGAATTATTGCTTATTGGTTGTTGAAAAGTTGTAATTCTGTTAGAGTTAGTGTTAAAAAAAATAAGGTAAGTGGATTGAATAGTTAATTTTGTTTGGGAGGTGGGGTGACACCACGTTATCTGACCGCTAGCTACGCCACTGGGACGGAGTCATTTAGTTAGAGGGTACTCGTTTGTACAGAAATTGCATGTATTGTAGTTATTATAGATTTATTATGTTAAACTGA
Source organism: Glyphotaelius pellucidus (assembly GCA_936435175.1). Classification (NCBI taxonomy): domain Eukaryota; kingdom Metazoa; phylum Arthropoda; class Insecta; order Trichoptera; family Limnephilidae; genus Glyphotaelius; species Glyphotaelius pellucidus. Next base: position 24,457,201 of record OW386542.1, on the reverse strand, counting down.
GCTAAATTGAGATACAAGAAGGCTGCAACAGCATACCTTATAAATAAATACGAATGTTTAAAACAAATCTTCTGTGTTGGCTATAGCGGCCTCATAGATATGACACAATTTTATATTTTCGATGATTACTTTTTTTGTGGTATGTATTTGTATTTTTGTGGTATTTATAGTACTATAAAATAGAGTTTGATAATTCAAAAAATTCGTTGAAATACATGAATACAAGGAGAAGGGAGAAAAATGCAAGTTTGTAAATTAGGTCGATTGAGGTATCGTTTACTATTTTTTCATTCATGATGAATCGGAGGAATTCCCTAACACTCCCAAGTGGATAGAATCAATGTTCGGTGAGATAAGACAAGTTTTAAGTGGAAAAATTAAATTAAATAAGAAGGCTTAACCCCTAGAGGGATGTTTCACCACTTTTTTGTACTGCCAAGATCTGTGGATTTGCATTTTAATACTGTCAAGATAAATGTAAGACCAAATTTTCATGACTGCACGAGTTTTGTCATTTATTTTGTGCATTTTGATACTACTTTACCTGTGCCATTGGACGAGTCTTTTATCACTCATTGGTTCTGTTTATATATATATCATTTGTTCACGTATCACATTACAAATCATTATGTATCATCCATCATAAATAATGTAAAAGCCCATAAGGGCGTACATAATAAATAATAAGTACTATTGTAAGTTTTCACTTATTAGCCGTAATGGTTTATTTGCACATCCACTTCAGTAATTATGGGGTTTTCAATATAAAACAGTAAGTTATTAAATAAGCATTAAGTACTATATCTAATTTAACATGTATTTTTTTCAATCCTTTGTATAAAATTCTTTTTATGTGTATGTTGCACTCATGACGAGACATTTTTTTTAAATGATAATACCTAATAGGCGCATTGTGAACAACATAGTGTTTTATTTTCATGTGTCTACCATAATTACGGAAAAAAATGATTAGAAGATTATGTATATTGAAAAAGCATGTATTTAGAGTGATATCATCATCAATTTACGTATGTACTGTTTTAATGTGGTTCTACTTACTCCATTGATGTTTAGAGGATACGTATTATAAAATAACTGATAATAAATTTTTACAGGTAAAAATAATCCTAATGCGATTTTAAAATAATCACATTGGAATATTGGCAGACATGTCGATAACAAACAATCGCAGATAAATTAATGCATTCACCATGTGCTAATTCAAGAATATATTTGGACTAGTTATTTGGTGTTTATGGGTGATGGGTTCTGAAGCATGATAGAGAAAAAAATCATTTTAATTATAAATCTAACCATTTATTGTAAAAGCCGTGTGAAGACCTCACCACACATTATGATATAAACATGCAATCCCATACAAACTAAAAATCTGATACTGTTAGCCATTTGCTGTTGAAGGGTATCGGACAACAGTTGTGAAATATACTAATTCGTAATGGCATACAAAAATGTACTACTTCTGATCGGATTAGTACTCTTCAGATTTGATAATGGGTAAAATATTAAATTTCTCAAAATACTTTTCATATCAATGTTACATCATACGATTATTTTATTTATTTTATTGGGTCATTTCAAAAATTGATACTAATTTGTGAATATTAAATGTTTTTTACATGAGTGGAGTTGATTATTATTCAAATGGAGGATAGAAGCAGAAATTCATTATTTTTACTGTGTAGGTGTAACGCAACACCAGTTCAAGTAACAGTTAAGCAAGGTGTGATTGAGGGGAAAACAGTGACTTCCAGAACAGGGTTCCAGTTCGACAGCTACCAAGGAATTCCTTATGCTAAGCCTCCGCTTGGAGATTTACGGTTTCGGGTAACTCAAACTAATCTAAACGAAAAGTCTTCATAATAGATGCATGTTAACATTACATGGTTCTTTCAAATAGAATAAAACTCAACACTAATCTAAACCTCTTTGAAAAGTCATTAAAAATTAAATCAAAGTGTACAATTCATATGCCGTAGAAGATCTTCAGAAAACCAAAGTAGACAAGATTAGGGAGACCGATTATTCTATCTCAATAGCAGGCTAAATCCTGTAGAGTTACGTGGTTGTCTCTTTTTAGTGTCGCTTTTCACTGAGTTTCAAATCACAAGGGTGCTAAATAAATTTTCACTTAAAAATATTATTTATATACTTTTTCACTAAACTCAAGAGTGTTTCAATATTCAAACGTAATTTCACTTTGAATTTTTATTCAAGGATCCTCAAACGGCGGACAATTGGGATGGAGTTCTCGACGCAACCAGAATCAGAAGTGAATGCGCTCAATTTGAGGCTGTGATTACACATTTAGTGTTTGGATCTGAAGATTGCCTTTTCCTTAATGTCTATGTACCCAAAACTGATGTCAAACCTTTGGCTGTTATGGTGTTGATTCACGGGGGAGGTTTTGCTCTTGGAGATGGAAGTCCCATGCTCTTCGGCCCAGATTACTTGGTCGCAAAGAGTGTTATCATGGTATCAATGAATTACCGACTTGGTGCTTTAGGATTTCTGTCCCTCGGTACTGAGGATATTCCTGGCAATGCTGGACTTAAAGACCAAACACTTGCTCTGAAGTGGGTCCAGAGTAATATTCACTTTTTTGGTGGAGATCCTGAAAAGGTCACAATTTTTGGAGAAAGCGCAGGGGGAGCTTCTGTCCAATACCACATATTGTCTCCCATGTCTAAAGGATTATTCCACGGAGCCATCATGCAATCAGGATCGTCTAGTAATCCATGGGCTCTGCAAAAACATCCACAACGTAAGGCTCATGAATTGGCTGAGATTTTTAGAAATGGAACAGATATTAAAGATATTGGGGATTTCTTAAGAACAATACCGACCACTGAATTAGTAAAAGCATCTGTAACACCACCTCTCTTTGATAAAATTCCATTTGTTCCGTCAGTTGAAAACGATATTCCAGGAACCGAAGCATTTATTAATCGTTCTCCTGACGACATTATGAACTCTGGAGATTTTCACAAGGTTCCTTCAATGTCAGGTTTAACTATGGAGGAAGGTTGGATTTTCAGAGGAAGAATTTTTAATTTCGCTGCAATTAATGATGCAGTAAAAGAAAATCGTGTTCCGAATTTAAGCCAATTTATGCCAGATGAACTTAGAACTAAGTATGGAAATGCCACTGATGAAATTGAAGCAAAGCTCTCACACCATTATTTCCCGGCAACGGAAACCATTTCGGATGGCACAACACATTTGCTTTCGGACTTTTTCTTTGTGAAAGATATTTTATCATCAGCGAGGCAGTTCGCAAAGTATTCTCCCCCTACTTTCTTTTATAGATTCTCTTACACCGGTTCGAAAAATCTCTTACATTTTTTGGCTCCTGAATTAGTTTATTCTGGCACAGCTCATGCTGATGAATTGGCCTACTTATTCTGTCCTGATTTAATGAATATCTGCGATATCCAAACTCCTTCAGATGAATTGGTCTCAGATAGACTGCTACAGATGTGGACCAATTTCGCAAAATTTGGGTAAGTACCCATATATTTCTAGGTGCCATTTAAAAAATAACTGATTAACCACAACATTGTTTCTCCGGAGGCGGGCAGAGAGAGTGGAGCACAATGCATTTCTGTCTTGGTATACTCTCAGTTTCTTAATTCACATTCGTGCGTCATATCATTCTTACTCTTGTTATTCTGACTCCTGGCACTTTCTCTGTTCATCCTCTCTCTATGCTCAAACCACTAAACATTGCTTCCTTAATATTATTTATTACGTTTTCATCAGTCGTGCATTATTTCCGGATATCATACATGGTTTTACAGCAGATACACTTTACGGATCTTATTTCTACAGCCCACCTATTCCTCTACCAGTTCCATGCCTCACTGACTTATATCAGGGTTGGTATAAGCGCTCCATTATGGGCTGCTAGCTTCCTTGGCTAACTAAATTTAAAAAATGAATTAGTGTATACATGACATACCTATATTGATTTTTTACATGTTATTTTTGCAGAAAACTTGACAAATCTTAACATTTTTATAGGAATCCAACACCAACATCAAACGCAACGGCCACTATCCCAATAATTTGGGAGCCTGCTTCTCCAACTGACCTTGTAACCCTGGACATCAGTAAAGACCTCAAACTCATTTCAAATCCTTTTGTGGAAAGAATCAAAATTTGGGATGAATTATCAACCATGTAAAATATTGACGTATTATGGAGCAGCACATTTAGATTTTCTCTCTATTTTTTCATTAAAGCTAGAAATATCGTTGTTGCACTGTCACACTGTGTTCAAAATATTGTTTTTTGCAGAATAAATTGTATAAAAAAGACGTTACATGGTTGCATTTTATTACCGGCGCAATTCAAGACATTCCATCATATACATGAAAAATTGGGTTTAGTTACAGGAAAATATTATTATTAGGTAAAAATTACAAAATATACATTTTTTTAAAGAATAATATTTTATAAAAAAATATCAAATATATAATAAAATAAATAAAATTTCAATATAAACTTACTGAAAACATGGTTTGACCTAAATTGTCTCTCACTAAATACCTAGAAAATATATTTTATCCCATTCTCTTTGAAAGAAAAAAAATGTCAAGAACAATGTTACTATTAAAATTCATTCATCACAGTGCAAAAATAAAAAGGAATGCAAAGATGACAATGTTTACCAATAACATGCAAAAATAGTAAAAAGTATCTGGGTGTCGTAGTAGACAGACACTTAAAATGGAACTAACAAGTCCAAAATACGGTAACCAGAGTAAGAAAACTTATTTACATATTAATTAGACTGAGAAACATCCTATCATCTAGTATGATGAAAACTATTTATTTCTCTCTTGCCCTATTCTACAATGTGGTATAATCGGATGGGGGGGATTTTTAAAACTAACCTCCTACCTGTAGAAAGGGTTCAGAGGTTGATTCTAAAAGTCATACTACGAAAACCGTCTATATTTCCAACAATACAGCTATTTAACTCTTTTAGGGTTCTCAGTCTAAATAAGATCTTCAAAAAGAAATCAATAGTACCCTTTACACACATAGTTGGGAGCGGGACGTGCCCTGCGCCACTTCAGGCAGCCGCGCAGAAAAGTAAAGACCGAAAGTAAGATAGCGGTTTACAGCGCAGTTCACTGTGAGACTTTTCTGCGCGGCGGCCTGAAGTGGCGCGGGCGACACGTCCCGCTCCGAACTCTGTGTGTAAAGGGTACCATTGTTGTAAACTCACAAAGATCATTTCAATACAATAATAACATTAACAAACATTAGTAACCGATCAAGATCACGTGGCAATTTAGAAATCCCTAAATTTAAAACGAGCGCTTCTCAACACCGTTATGCTTATCAAGGTATAAAAATTTTTAATGCCTTCATCCCATATAATCTGTAAAAAAATTGAGAGTTTTGAATTAGCCACTCAAAACAATAAGCTTTTTTTAATACATTTTTTAAAAATAAAGTGGTTTGGCTTTAATTTTAGATTTTTTTTATAAGGGTAACTCTCGACTCACAATCCGAAGGTCGCGGGTTCGAACCCAGCGTGCGCAAATAAATTTTATCAATTAATTTGTGTTTTTCACAATTTATTCATTTAAAAATAATATATAGTATATTAGTGGCACGCTCCAGAGTGGAAGATACTATCAGTATCGCCCTGGTGTAAGACCACCATTCAGAATTGAAACGTTGCTTGAAATGGCTTTAGCCGTGTTTAGTGACCAGATCTGAATAACCAGGTACTTCCTCTTCCCTATCTCCTTCCCTTCCCCACTACCTTCAGCCTCACAACATACCCCAAATGGGGATGCCATAGTCTCACTGGCTCCAGACGGGAGCAGTTGGGACTCTTGTGCGGTATTTCATGTAAAAAAAATTAAAAAATTAGTTTTCTGAAAAAATTATAAACAAAAATAGCACAAGATTTTTGATTTTTTTGAATTTTTTTTTAATTTCTTAACCTCTTGAATGTTGGAGTGGGAAACTTGTCAAAATACCCCCAACACACTTTGGGCTTCACTGGTGCTGAGACCCACGACATATTACAACTGAAAGGAAATACGGTAAGTATGTAAATAAAACGAAATTAAATAAAATTAATAAATAGTTTATGCATACCTATTTATATGGTGTATATTTATAGGATATAAAATTTATACAATATTGTCATTTTTGTCCTTTAATCCATACCTTAATTTTATAAATGAAATTTTTTTCCCTCATTTTTGTATCAAGTGTAAGATTGTTGAATGCTTTTGTTTCCTAGTATTTATGAACAATTATTTACTTGAACATTTCATCAAAAGAAATGTTGTATATAAACTTTAAAATTTACTCCGAGTTCACTGAAAATTTTCGACATATATTTCTGAGGTATTGTATCTATAAACTCGGGTTACTTAATGAAACCATAAATTACCTTCATCTGATGAAAGAATAATTACAGAATAAATATAGAAGAATTAAATGTTTCCGATTTGAATTTTATTTTTAAAATGATTATTGGTAGCCCTGATTTAGTCAACCTAATATTTGCCTTTACACCAATCAGAACTACTCAATCCAAATACGATTTAATTGAAACAATAAGATCAGGACGGAGAAGTGGCGTAGCTAGGGGGAGCGGTGAGGGCGGTCCGCCCCGGATGTCAACCCCCATCGGGTGCCACCGTGGAAAAAAATTACGAAGAATATTGTCACAAAAATATTTTACACATGAACACAATCTGTTATTTACATTTTCGCTCCTAGCTCTTACTTTTGCTCAGTTGGGGATTCCGCTGAAATATTCCTCGCTTGTCACCTGTGTCATTCTCATTTCTTTCGTACATTGTGATTGACGTGAACTCGTGAAGGGAATTATTACTTATTGGATGTTGAAAAAGTTGTAATTCTGTTAGTGTTAGTGTTAAAAAAATAAGGTAAGTGGATTGGATAGTTAATTTTGTTTGGGAGGGGGGGTGACACCACGTTATCTGCCCGTCAGCTACGCCACTGGGACAGAGTCATTTAGTTAGAGGGTATTCGTTTACACAGAAATTGCATGTATTGCAGTTATTATAGATGTATTATGTTAAACTGAGCTAAATTGAGATACAAGAAGGCTGCAACAGCATGCCTTATAAATAAATACGAATGTTAAAAAAATCTACTGTGTTGGCTATAGCGGCCTCATAGATATCACACAATTTTATTTTTTGGCTGATTACTTTTTTTTGTGGTATGTAGTTGTATTTTTGTGGTATTTATAGTACTTGTAAAATAGAGTTTGATAATTGACAAAATTCGTTGAAGTACATGAATACAAGGAGAAGGGAGAAAAATGCAAGTTTGTAAATTAGGTCGATTGAGGTATCGTTTACTATGTTTTCATTCATACTGAATTGAAGGAGTTCCCAAACATTCCAAACAAGTGGATAGAATCAATGTTGGGTGAGATAAGACAATTTTTTAGTATAAAAATTAAAGTAAATAAGAAGGTTCAACGTTAAGAGGGGCGTTACACCACTTTTTTGTACTGCCAAGATCTGTGGACCTGCATTTTTATACTGCCAAGATAAATGTAAGACCAAAGTTTAATGAATGCACGAGTTTTGTCATTTATTTTGTGGGTTTTGATACTACTTTACCTGTGCCATTGGACCAGTCTTTTATCACTCATTGGTTCTGTTTACATAAATCATTTGTTCACATATCACATTACATATCATTATGTATCATCCATCATAAATAATGTAAAAGCCCATAAGGGCGTATATAATAAATAAATAATAAGTACTATTGTAAGTATTCACTTATTAGCCGTAGTGGTTTATTTGCACATCCACTTCAGTAATTATGGTGTTTTCAATATAATACAGTATGTTATTAAATAAGCATTAAGTACTATATCTAATTTAACATGTATTTTTTTCAATCCTTTGTATAAAATACTTTTTATGTGTATGTTGCACTCATGACAAGACATTTTTTTTAAATGATATACCTAACAGGCGCATTTTGAACAACGTTTTCAAGTGTCTACCATAATTACGGAAAAAATGATTAGAAGATTGTTTATATTAAAAAAGCATGTATTTAGAGTTATATCATCATCAATTTACCTAAGTACTGTTTAAATATGATTCTACTTACTCCATTGATGTTTAGAGGATACGTATTATAAAAGAAAAGATAATAAATTTTTACAAGTAAAAATAATCCAAACGCGATTTTAAAATAAACACATTGGAATATTGGCAGACATGTCGACAACAAACTATCACAAAAAAATTAATGCATCCTATTCGCATTCACCATGTGCTAATTGAAGAATATATTTGGACTAGTTATTTCGTGTTTATCGATTATGGGATCTGAAGCATCCAAGGTCTACAATAATTAAAATTATGATGATGTAGGTACTTAATGATTTTAGTAAAATGATTTCAATAAGAGAAAAAATCATTTTATTTATAAATCTAACCATTTATTCTAAAAGCCATGTGAAGACCTCACCACGCATTATAATATAAACATGCAATCCCATATAAACTAAAAATCTTACATATTAGCCATTTGCTGTTGAAGGGTATCGGACAACAGTTGTGAAATATACTTATTCGTAATGGCATACAAGAATGTACTACTTCTGATCGGATTAGTACTCTTCAGATTTGAAAATGGGTAAAATAATAAATTTCTCAAAAATGCTTTTTGTATCAATGTTACATAATACATTTTTTTAATTTTTAATTTATTTTATTGGGTCATTTCAAAAATTGATACTAATTTGTGAATATTAAATGCTTTTTACATGAGTTGAGTTTATTATTATTCAAATGAAGGATAGAAGCAGAAATTCATTATTTTTACTGTAGGTGTAACGCAACACCAGTTCAAGTAACAGTTAAGCAAGGTGTGATTGAGGGAAAAACAGTGACTTCCAGAACAGGGTTCCAGTTCGACAGCTACCAAGGAATTCCTTACGCTAAGCCTCCGCTTGGAGATTTACGGTTTCGGGTAAGTCAAACTAATCTAAATGAAAAATCTTCTTTTCAGCAAACACATAATATTATTAGGGATGCATGTTAACATTACGTGGTTCTTTCAAATAGAATAAAACTCAACTCAACACCTCTTTGAAAAGTCATTAAAAATTAAATCAGAGTGTGCAATTCATATGCGGTAGAAGTGAAATCTTCAGAAAAACAAAGTAGACAAGAGTAGGGAGGCTACGAAGCACCGCACAAAGAGGAGACCGATTATTCTATCTCAATCTCTCACAGGCTAAATCCTATAGCTTTACGTGGTTGTCTCTTTTTAGTGTCGCTTTCTCGTTTCTTCGAGTTTCAAATCAGAACTTTGCTAAATAATTTTCCGCTTAAAAATATTATTTATATACATTTTCACTTAAGAATCTAAACTCAAGAGTGTTTCAAAATTTCAAACATAATTTCAATGCACTTGCACTTTTATTCAAGGATCCTCAACCGGCGGACAATTGGGATGGAGTTCTCGACGCAACTAAACTCGGAAGTCTATGCCCTCAATTTGAGGCTGTGATGACACAGTTAGTGTATGGATCTGAAGATTGCCTTTTCCTTAATGTCTATGTACCCAAAACTGATGTCAAACCTTTGGCTGTTATGGTGTTGATTCATGGGGGAGGTTTTGCTATTGGAGATGGAAGTCCCATGCTCTTCGGCCCAGATTACTTGGTCGCAAAGAGTGTTATCATGGTATCAATGAATTACCGACTTGGTGCTTTAGGATTTCTGTCACTTGGAACTGAGGATATACCTGGAAATGCTGGACTTAAAGACCAAACACTTGCTCTAAAGTGGGTCCAGAGTAATATTCACTTTTTTGGTGGAGATCTTGAAAGGGTCACAATTTTTGGAGAAAGCGCAGGGGGAGCTTCTGTCCATTACCACATATTGTCTCCCATGTCTAAAGGATTATTCCATAGAGCCATCATGCAATCAGGATCGTCTAGTAATCCATGGGCTCTGCAAAAACATCCACAACGCAAGGCTCATGAATTGGCTGAGATTTTGAGAAATGGAAGAGATATTAAGGATATTGGGGATTTCTTAAGAACAATACCGACCACTGAATTAGTAAAAGCATCTGTAACACCACCTCTCTTTGATAAAATTCCATTTGTTCCGTCAGTTGAAAACGTTATTCCAGGAACCGAAGCATTTATTAATCGTTCTCCTGACGACATTATGACCTCTGGAGATTTTCACAAGGTTCCTTCAATGTCAGGTTTAACTATGGAGGAAGGTTGGATTTTCAGAGGAAGAATTTTTAATTTCGCTGCAATTAATGATGCAGTAAAAGAAAATCGTGTTCCGAATTTAAGCCAATTTGTGCCAGATGAACTTAGAACTAAGTATGGAAATGCCACTGATGAAATTGAAGCAAAGCTCTCACACCATTATTTCCCGGCAACGGAAACCATTTCGGATGGCACAACACATTTGCTTTCGGACTTTTTCTTTGTGAAAGATATTTTATCATCAGCGAGGCAGTTCGCAAAGTATTCTCCCCCTACATTCTTTTATAGATTCTCTTACACCGGTTCGAAAAATCTCTTACATTTTTTGTATCCTGAATTAGATTATTCTGGCACAGCTCATGCTGATGAATTGGCCTACTTATTCTGTCCTGATTTAGTGGGTATCTGCGATATTCCCCAAACTCCTTCAGATGAATTGGTTTCAGATAGACTGCTACAGATGTGGACCAATTTTGCAAAATTTGGGTAAGTACCAATATTTCTAGGTGCAAATTAAAAAATAACTGATTAACCACAACATTGTTTCTCCGGAGGTGGGCAGAGAGGGTGGAGCACAATGCATTTCTGTCTTGGCATACTCTCAGTTTCTTAATTCACATTCATGCGTCATATCATTCTTACTCTTGTTATTCTGACTCCTGGCACTTTCTCTGTTCATCCTCTCTTTATGCTCAAACCACTAGACATCGCTTCCTTAATCTTGTTGTGCATTATTTCCGGATAATATACATGGTTTTACAGCGGATACATCATAGGGATCTTATTTCTACAGCCCACCTATTCCTCTACCAGTTCCATCAGGGTTGATATAAGCGCTCCATAGTGGGCTGCTAGCTTCCTTGGCTAACTAAATTTAAAAAATGAATTAGTGTATACATGACATACCTATATTGATTTTTTTACATGTTATTTTTGCAGAAAACTTGACAAATCTTAACATTTTTATAGGAATCCAACACCAACATCAACCACAACGTCCACTATCCCAATAATTTGGGAGCCTGCTTCTCCAACTGACCTTGTAACCCTGGACATCGGTCAAGACCTCAAACTCATTCCGAATCCTTTTGTGGAAAGAATCAAAATTTGGGATGAATTATCAACCATGTAAAATATTGATGTATTATGGAGCAGCATGTTTAGATTTTCTCTCTATTTTTTCATTAACCCTTCAAATAATAACAAAATAATATCAATAAATTTTTGCCTGTCAAGGTTTGCACGCAAAATTCCTGGATCTTCTCACGCATTTTAAATGTTCCTTTTATTGGTAATTTTTAATCATTTTGCAAAAACAGTTTTTTTTTGTAAAATACAGATAAAATAATCTTTCCGATGTTTTTACAAGAAATCAACATATTTGTTTCTAAATATAAATATAAATATTAAAATTTTGATGTTGGAAATGTAAATTGGCTTAAAAATACATACCTGCAAATATTCTAATTAATAATAATAATAAGTTATTTATTTCAGCCGAACAGAGCGGTGGGTGCAATACTCTGTCAGCCATATAAAAGTATACATTACATACTATATGAAAAAGAAAAAATAAATTAATAAAAAAAGATTTAAAAAGAGATATATATACACATATTTAGTACTCGTATATCTACTACGGGGGCTTCAGATGAATTCTCCATGTTTGGTGAAGAGGCGCGCCCTGCCACTGGGCCACGGCCAGGACTAGAGTGTTCTCCGATCTTTGGTAGCGCTGTCTCACCCCGGCTATTCTGTGGCGCATCAAAGCGGCGAACCCATGTACCCTTCCTTCTGCAAACATCTGCGAGGCACTGCATCGCCAAGGTAGGCCGAATAGCGCCCTATATGCGTTATTGTATTGTACTCGAAGTGTGTTCATGACGCCTTGTGAGTATCTTGTCCATAGTTCGCCGGTGTAAAAGCTCATGCAGTAGCTCTGGAATATTTGCTTCTTCACCGGAGAACTGCACTCATTGTGTACAGTACCTACATAAAATAGAATAAGCTTAAAATTATAAATATTGATTCCTTTTCTTCAGAAAATTTGTAATAAAACTGTCACTTATCACTTCATATAATTTTATTTTAAAATTAAATGTGTGTTATGTCAAAAGTTGGCGCAAAATAAAATCGTCACTTATGATCGGGTTTGTAAAATATCTGAATAAAATGGCTCGTATATTTCTAAGGCAATAAGAAGCATTATTTCTTTCGCTTTCTAACAAAAGAAATCACAAATGACAGGAAGAGAGATATCTAACTTTTAATAATGCACGGTCTCTTTGGACCAATTTGGGTCTACTGTTATTATAACGGGATATGATGTTTTGGGACAATTTGGGTCTCCTGTGATTAGACAAGTTAAAACTAGAAATATTGTTATTGCTTTGTCACACTGTGTCCAAAATGTGTATTGTTTTTTGCAGAATAAATTGTATAAAAAAAGACGTTACATTGTTGCATTTTATTACCGGCTCCATTCGAGATATTCCATCATATAAATGAAAAATTACATGTTTAGTTACAGGAAAATAGTATTGTTGGGTAAAAATTACAAAAGATATATTTTTTTAAAGAATAACATTTTTAAACGACAATTCTATGATGTTTTAGAAAAGAAGAATAATGATAAATACTAATCTGTTATAATTGCTAAAATCTCTGAAAATTTTTTTAGCAGCATATGTATATATGCATTGTACTCATCTTCCTTTTCCAAGTAGAAAAAAAATTGATTTGGCATGCTTCATATCGCATATTTACTGACTCATCTCCGTTTTCCAAAACAACCGAATTTATCCAGTCAAACGATGGCTACCCATATTTAGGTCTCATCCCTGTAGGCTGTCTTTAGACTTTAGGTAAACGGTTTTTGCCAATTTATGTAGATTCATTGGCTTTAAACCAAGCAATTTACATGTTTCCTATTAAAATTCGGAGGTCTGATTTTTGCCTAATACCATGCCATCTAAATAACCTACGCGCCACGCCATAAAAACTTGTATATGTGAAATTTCAAACAAAGCTACCATTGTAATTCGGTTTCGAATTCAAGAATTCGTCAAAGGATAGCGCCACTTTCGTTAGCGGGTCGCATGAGAACATGCCCCCCCTAGGCATAAGTACTATGATTTTGTAAATTTGAATATCTCTCCCGGTATGGAAAGATTGATGCTAATACTTGCATTGTATCACGCAGCTATATATTACATATGACGTATTTGCCCGTCTCGGTTACTTTGACCCGGTGGCTAGCTATCACTGGATCACAGTGGAGCCGAGGAACGGGCTATTTTTGGAACTAGTTCCTTTCGGATTTATAAAATGGTCATCAACAATCTAACTGGGCGAAGCCCAACCAAAAGCCGTCCGCAGGGCCTAGCAGCAAAAACCTGCGGAGCGGGTTTTTAACTGCTAGTTAGTAATTATTATCTTGTACAAGACGCCCCGCAAGCGCAAACCAGTTGTGCATATTTCGAAGTGCACAAAATAGTATCAAGACAGCCTGGCTGGCAAAAACAGTGACATGAACAAGATATTTTACATTCATAATGGCAAATGTGTTGAAGCAGTGCAGATATATTTACTCATCCCGGGCACTATCGACGCATGCGTGAGTAGCCTTGAAGGCTAGAGAATTTTACATAACTTTGACCATGCGTAAATCAATGCTTCTCGAATGGATTCACTTAGGAATACTAATTGAAAATGTTAGCGCTACAACATTCTCATTTTGGCACTTGTGCATGGTAAATTTAAACAATTTCACAAGATTTTCAGCAATGAATTGCATAACTTTTGCTTTTGAGATGATTCTGCGAATTCTAAAGGAGCAGAATTATTTATTCAAATATTTTATCAATGTGACTTAAAAGCATGAATGAATTGCAGTATCCCAATTCATTAATTTGCTTCACCTAGATACATTTTAAGTGTAATGCTTTGCTGGCAATTTCAGTAACGAGTCTCCTCCGGTACCTTTTTATATGCGAACACCTCACAAGAGTTCCAATTGCTCCCGTCTGGAGCCAGTGAGATTATGGCATCCCCAATTGGGGTATGTTCTGAGGCTGAAGGTAGTAGGGAGGTCTATGCTGGTTTTGATTGCCTAGTAACAGCCTTACTAAAAAAAACCCAGTGAAAGATTTGTTACTAAAAATCCCAGTGAAAAATTTATTCAATTGATGAATGTGTATGTGAAAACATTGCTAATTAAAAAAAATTTCTTGGAAAGAAATATAGATTGCTTACACAGCCTGAGGGTAACTAGTTTAACTCAAGTACACGACTGTTTTGTTAATGATTTCTGAACCAATTTTGTAATTTTTCCAACGTATTTTAAATGTATATTTCTTATTTTTGAAGATGTCGTAAAAACAAGTACCATTTTAGAAACTAGATAAAATTACCTTTTAGATTTTTTGTATTTGATACATTGTCTGTCAAATAAGAGTAGAAAATATAAAAAAAATGGAACTACAAAATTTGTAGGCTGGCAACACTAATTTACCTGTCAAATGTTCTTTCTAAGTGCAAAGACACTGAATATACAGAACACTGTATATTCACTGTAATACACATTTAAAAAACATTTGTTTGTTCTTAAAAAAAAACTAAAATCGAAGAAGCACTGTTGTTAAGGTACCTACTTAATGACATAAATTTGATTAAATTGTGTTTTACAAAGTGATTGGCTTTCATTTAATCCATACTTCCATACTTAATATTATAAATGCAAAACTGCTAGAGTTCGTTTATGACGCTTTCACGCATTAACCAATAAAAAGACTTTGAAAATTGATTCACCAATAGAAAGCTAAATTATATGCGAAGACTATAGTCTGTATATGATGGCAAGCTCTGGCGTTATGAAATTATAAATATTAATATATTATATTTGTTATACGTTTTCTGTCGCTAACAAAAGTGAGTTATTTCTAACGTCAGAAAAAAATCATTTCCATAGAAACGATGTTGATATATTTGTGGGCTCTAAGCTGGTAGGTACTCAGCCCCCTGGTCAGCTACTGCTCCAGAAAATTCAAATATTAGAATATGTTTTGTTTTTTTTGGACAAGCTTCTGTTTTGGAATAAATGTCAGATAAGAGTTCCCACATTAAAAATATAATTCGTAACGATTATAAAGACTGAATAATAAATAGTGTAATTTTTTTATTATATTAACAAACTTCCAAATATTTAATTAAAAATAAACATCTGAAATGTTTGTAAGCACATAAATTCTGAACGAATGAACAAAATTGGATAATTCTTTTTTTCAATTTTTTATAAGAAAAACTCTCTTTTTATAACTTTTGAAGGTTATTCCCATCAACGTAATATATCATTGAAGAAGAAGATAACACTTATAATAGATTTAGATTATAAGTGTTATCTTCTTCTTCAATGATAAATTCTTTTTTTCTTTGAGCAATAGCTTTATGAAATTTAGGTGGCAGGCGAGATGTTTGAAAACTGAATGTAATGGAATGAATGTATGGAATGCGGGAGGGGGTGGGGGTGGGGAGGAGGGGGGATAATTGATAAGTTCAACCGCTCTAGTAATTTCCCATAATACCATGCGAGCGAAACCGCGGGGAAAAGCTAGTTTAATATAAATTTGAATTTAACAGTGGGTAGAAAGGAAGAATCATTAATGGTGACTTTTAGATCGCAATGTGTTAAATATATTCAGATCTAAAATTAGATACATGATACTTAAGCTAAAATAAATGTGAGCAATTTCTAAACTGTGCTTTATATTTCATTACAATATCGTTATTCTTCATTATGTTAACACAAAATTGCAAAGGTATAATAATAATATACCTATATGCAATTCTGATTTTGAGATCAATAGGTATCTATATTGCAATGAAAAAATATTTTTTTCACTTTTATGCCTTTTTAATTTTTAATACAATTGTAGGTATACAGCTTTAGATTACCACCATGATTATATTTTTAGTATTGCCATTTGAACAACAGCGGCGCCTTCCAATTTTTTCTACTCTTATATGACACTGAATACAGCGTTTAAAAATTGCCATATTTCAGCTTCAAACACAAAAAAATGTTGAAAGAAAAGGCTTACCATAAACATTTATTAAAACGTCAAAAATTTTCGGAAAATTCAAAATTAAAAATACAGTCCTTTTATTTAAAGAATTTGCAATAAACCATCACTTCATTTTTTATCTTGTTCATACAATTAAAAATTATTAAAAAAAAAATTATAATAATTCCCTAAGAATAACTGAAAAAATCGGACTTTTGGATTCGTTTTTACGCCATTTAAACTTGATATCTTGAATTTGTATGTATTTATAAATGCAAAGGGCATTATTTATATTATTAAATAAAATTTCTTTCAAGGAAGTTTTATTACTTAATTCAAGCGAAAAAGTCATTTAAAAAATAATTTTTCAGAACTAATCTAAAAACTATTAGCAAAACTAAAATATCAACAAAACATTATTTAAAAGACTAAAACTGAAAAAAAATTAAATTAGTACTAAAAATTATGTTGAACTATAATAATGTAACAGTTAGTTGATCGTTTAAATGGAAATTATGTTCAAAAACATTAAATTATCTAGGAGTAAAGTTCCACACAACATAGATTTAACCGAGAAGAGCGCGAACCGACAAAGTGGCCGCGCTTGCGCACAACTAGAGAAATATAATGCAATCAACATAATAATCATAAAAAAAGTGATATTTTTTAGTAAAGGTATAAAAATGCCGTTCATGGGGCATGCAACAGATGTACCGTTTAACAATCGTTAAGGCGTTTTTTTTAGTAAGACTGTTAGTGTTTAGACTTGATCTCATCATAACCAACAACACATAAAGTATGCTTCTATCTTCTCAGAAACCTCCCAAGTAGAACATTCTTACACACAAAATATATGATTAAACACAACATTGCTGAATGTAATGTTTGTTTTAATACGTGGGCATGCTTAGTGATGCTTTATGTTACCGACCAGAACATGCCAATCTCAGTGTTTTTTACTGCCCGAAAGTTGTGCATTGAACATTCAAAGATAGGCTCATCGATGTGATGCGTCGTCAATGGATACGCGGGCTTGATTGTGTGGGCTCAATGGATATGCGGAAGTTGATTATTGAAAAGTATAGTAGATTAATAACTTTAGTTAAAAAGTAAACCAAAATAATACAACTAACTGTTATGAACACTCTTACTTTAAGCTGATGGAAAGTCGCTCAATACAAAAAAAAAGATAAAGAAAAAGATTCTTATGTGAGTAATATAGAATGTCAGTTGAGTCGTCGATTTATAATTTAGATATTTCTGATATTTATTAGCTCTAGATATTTCTGCTGATTCTGTTACATTCATCAAAAGCGCTTGAAGTAAATTAAAAATAAATAAATTATTCATATTTTTTGCTAAAAAATCAAAGTAATACTAAACAATTATATTGATATTTAGCAAAAAAGTTTTTATATCCAAACTTTTATATCTAAAGATTTCTGATAAATCCAGAGCGGGTTTCACAAGTCCACGACTCATTTTGTATATTATTTGAAACTCTTTGCGCAAGGTTTAAAAAATTTCGTAAACTAGTTAGTCTCAGGGAGAACTCTTATAGACTCTCAAATGAAAAAGAGAAAAGATACTAGAATGATGACGTCACAAACGATCTCTCGCTGGGATAATGTCTTGTTCTGTATGGGAAGGCAAGCAAACACAACTATTAATTTATACACATTAAAGAGTATAACTTCCAGTCATATTCCTCTCTTAAGGGGTTAGGCCACCCTAGAGGCCGAAAAAATAAGCTATTTTAGGATTTTTTTTCCAGAAATACTACAAAATAAATCGAGATTCCAATATAAAGTATTTATTATACTTATCAGTGACTATACACAAAATTTTTTTTGAATTTTTGATTGATTTCAAAATGGCGGCTGTGCAGCGTTTTTCTGATGACTCCGTATTTTCAGGGTCCACGGCCGGACACACAACTCCTGTAATTTTTGAATTATAAAAATAATTTTTTTATTTTAAATAGTAACTGCTATAGAAGTACGTAGGTGTTTTTCAATATATTAATATTTGGCCAAAGGCACACTTACAAAGTGGAAAGTTAAAAATTTGCCTAATAAATCATCAGTTAATTTTTAATAACAAATATTAAAAAAAAATCCTACGTACTTCTATAGACAATGTATTTTTGAAGATATATTCAATATTTCAAGTAAATAGATTGAAAATTGTCTGAGTTATGTTTCCCGCAAACTTAAAAAATGCTGTTTTGAGATACACGCGTTTGAAGTTATGAGTAGTAGTAATAATTTTGCAATACCTTCAATCTGCGATGCCCGCACCACACAATTGGCTTTCTAGATTATCGTCCTGCTCTTGCTTTTCTTTTCTGCTTGATATTAAAGCGATCCTTGTGTCTTTTACCCGTTCAGACAGCGATCTCTCTGAATGCTTTATGCGCTGTTTGTCGATTACTTATGTAATAAGTAATAAACTAACTACTGTACTAAGTACTGTACTAAAATTCGAAAATCGAGTACTTAGAGATTTTTTCCCACCATAATCTTTTGGGACATCATTTTTGAGGTCTTAGGGGACAATTTAAAAAAATAAAAACGATTTTTCGAAAATCCTAGGGTGGCCTAACCCCTTAATCAAAAAGTACAACACTAAGATATATGCACCTAATCTGTTTGTTTCATCATTTATAATATTTTTTGTTTAGGGCCCAATACTTAATATTGTTATCAGTAACATCAACCTTTTAAAAAGTATAATATATCATTTACCTAATCTTAAGAATAATATGAAAGATTGTTAAATTTTAAGTAAAATACGTTTATTTTTCATAATTTCCCGATTCTAAAAATATTAACAATATTTTGCATTACATATTTATTTACGCTTCTAAATTACTTTTTACTCTGATAAACACCGAACATTTCTTTAACAAAGTCAAAACTAATAAACAATATTTTACCAAAGTAGATCTCATATAATTTTTTTGATTAAATGTACAGTCTGTCTATGGGCAGAATAGGTGAGGAAGAAAGGCAAAAGAAAGATATGACAAGGGGTTAGATTAGTTTACATAGGAGGTAGGTATAGATTCAAAATAAGCAAATAATACCAATAGTTTTCTATGAATAAGAAATTTGTTTCCAAGAATATTTTTATTTTAGTTTCATAAATTACCTTCCTTGAATCGAATCAAACACAATTTTTTTTAAATAATCATTACAATTACACTTTTATAGTACATACTTACATATACATATATTCATATTATTATATGAAAATCACAAGTAAAACATTTCAAACTTTAATTTGAAAGTGCACCATAAGAAAAGTACCTACCAATCTTGGCCTAACCAAAAAGATGTTACTAAATAAGAACATTTTACAAAATTAAGTTTTATGTTTAAAGTTATCAGGTCAAAGGAAAAGCGTAGAACATCTGTGTATTATATACGATGACCGCTGTAGCATGCCGATGTACATAATAATATTAAACAAATATTAAAGATGTTAATAATACATATTATTCACCATTAATATATTAAATACACGGACACTAATCGGTTTGGGTGTTAGAAAGTTGTGTTCATTGTGATAATTGATGAATCTTACACAAATAGCTTTACAGCAGCAACATTGATGAACACAAAATAATAAAATGAAGACTGTGTGTTTGTAAACACAAAAATTATAAAAAAGTTTGCCATAAAGAGAATAATAATTTTGCACCTAAAGGACTTTATATTAAATAACTGCGAAGGTCAATTATTATTACAAAAAAATCAGTCTCTTGGTTTCAAACATAAATATATTTATTATGTAAATGAAAAAAGTAACAAAAAGAAAAGAAGGGTTTTGCAGGGCAGGATGGTGGTGAATACTTAAAAAGTATGAGTAGCTTTTTCACTACACATACTAAGTTACATAAATTAATCAATATAATGTAAGACTTAGATGGCTTAATAGTAATACAATAGTGCCAAAAATTAAAAACTTATTTACAAATAATTCAATAAACCAAATGGCCACATAAATAATCATATTATGTAGCTAATACCACTGTGGAAAGGTGCTTATGAACTGAAACATAAAAACAAGAGGAAATGATCTACTAAACCGATACAAATGAGGTCGCCAGCGCAATAGTGCAAATTTAACCAACGGCTATAATAATACATCTATTTTTTTTGGGTGACAACACAGGCGGGCAAAAACAATGAACACGTTCGGCAAAATGGAATTTGTTTTAAACCGATATATCTTTGAAAATAATATGTATACTTGAATGATTTTTTTTATATAATGCTCACAATACCCCAACTATGCAAGTATTCTCCAAAATTATAACCTACTTTGTAATAGGACTCCATAAACAGAAGTTAGTCAGTGTTGGGCCATTTAGTGACTTTTTATGTGTTAAAAATTATTACATTACAAAAAATTGGTTTTCACTTTAGTACAAACAAAAATACAATTTGTGCATCTCCATCAAATTGTACGTTTCCTTTTGATAAATTATTCTTTCAAGAGACAAGGAGATAAGAAGTTGGGGAAGACTTGTGTACCACGTATGCATATATTTTTATATGTCCCAACTATGTGTACATTTGGGACCCTTAGATTTGTGTACAATACTCATAAAAATATTTGACAGCAATGCTTTTCTAGGCATTTATGTAGGACCAGCGTAAAAGGTAGAACTATCCTTCCCGCTGAAAGTGTGATAAGTGAGAATAGTATTCTGAAAGACTTGAAAATTTAAGCGTGTTTTTTACAACTATTGCGAAGCAGTATTTATGACGCAATGTTTCTTTTCTTGTGAAAATAAAGGTTGATGGTTTTTTTCTAATAGTAATGTGTGTCATCGATAGGTGTGGATTAGATTGATTTCTCAAAAACTCTTGTGCTTGAGACCTCAAATGATTTTATTATTTTGATCATACATACTGCCAGAAAGTAAATACATATTTATTCATAGAAAAACTTTTTCCAATCGATACCATATAGCTTTTAGCTCGCAATTTTTTTTTTTTCAATATTGTCTGTCTAACATTTTAATTTCATGATAGGAAAGTGACTACCATTACAACGAATATACCAAATAATATTTTGCATAATTTCTTCCTCCCTCCCACATTCCCTAAAAATTTTTTTTATAAATTTAAGTGCCCAAACTCCTTTCTACTTCAGATTCTAACTTGAATCTTGACACTTTTTGTGAAAGCGTGATTAAACTTTGTAAATGTTGTAAATTAGGGAAGCCTAATAGGCCACTTGCATGGATTTCATAATGACTTGAAAAAAATCGTGTGGATAGATTTTTCTACTAAGATTATGAAAATGTTACTAGAAATTTTTAGAAATTTATAGTTTTTTTTTATTTTTAATTAAATAAATCCGTTTTTGGGCTTGTGACGTCACTACATGAAAATGTTCCGTCTTCGATAATATTCAATTAATTTTGTAAAATTCCACACTAATTTTTTTTTTATGTATTGCAACACTTTGATTTCCAGCGAATTTTTGAATTTGACACTAATGGTATGACCACACTGGGGCCAACTTCCAACTGAAAACGTTTGGAGGATTCGGCCCAACACATCAGTCTGCGCAATATTATTACGGGAGAGTGGTAAAAAATATTATTGTAGCAGACAAAAATTGTTTAAAATTTTAAATTTTTTAGCTTTACGAATCGAAATCAATATTATGGAAACCGAGGCATCACCTGCACAATTGTAGGCAACTGATACGATACAGCGCCGAATCAGCTGTTCGATGCCGCCATTTTGGAGTTCGAAGTTCGGAGTTGGAAGGTTGGCTTTGGTGTAATAAAATTCACTTGCTTTATTGCTTGCAAACTTCGTTACAAGTACTTTATAAATTATGTCCCGTCTTTCCGGTTTATAAAAAAGTGGTCGATTTTTCAGATTGAAATTTTCAAAAAATCGCTAGGGTTTCAAAAATACAATAAAAAAAAAAATTGGAATGTCTTAGAATATTTGCCTAAACTGGAAAAAAATTAAGAAAATGTGATGCAAAAGGCCTATTAGCTAGGTTTTTACAGTTGGAAATTGCCTTTTCTCCCATATTTTGGGACTAATCCTAGGCTCAACCGAAGTTAAGTTTTATAAAAGCTAATGAAAGGCTTTGGGTCTATAAGCGAGCATAAATTGGTGTAGCTACTAATACGAAATTCTTAACTTAAACATCTACAGCAAATTATTTGGAATAAATTTAACGAATAAATAAAAATTTCTCATAGGAATAATATAGCTTAACACTTAAATTAAATGCAAATACGAATTATAAGTCTTGTGTTATAATAATTGATCATTGGTTGCCAAGCAGGTGAAGAATAAGTGAGAAAGGAAATTTTATGAATTCAGATGAATATTAATTATCAAGACTTTATTAATTTAAGAATTCATGAATTTTATGACACTGATTTATTAATTTTTAATGTTTTGAAAAACTTAATCTCTGCCTGCGACCAATAATACACTTACAACCTATAGTATAAAGCATTAAAAAAGTAATAAATATCATAATATTTGAGAACATATCGGTGGTTTTTGATGGTATAATACCAAAGTAAATTTTTTACCTTTTTTTAATAAAAAAAAAATGAATGTACTATTTATGAAAAACTTAGTTTTAGGTTTCCAATTTGATCAAAACAGTATTAAATTAAATCTACAATTATAATAATTAAATTAGTGCAAAACAATCAAGGAAAAACAATTAGAATTGTGGCACAGAGAGAAATCGACTGAATATAACATATTTACTTATTCAAGGACCAAGTTCATGTCTACTCCTTAGTGTATCACAAATATAAAATAGGTAAATCAATAGAATGGAATGTAATACATGAATCACATTAAGCTCGATGGGGCTAAAACTACATTGCGATGTAATTCAACACTCAATTCAGATAACCAAATATACATAAATCACACGGAGAAAGGGAATGTGTTTCTACAACACTAAATCATTTGACAATGTTACATCTTCACAAATCTGAATATAAGAGTTTAATTCACAAAATACCAAAAAGAAGCCAGAAATTGTAAGAGATTTATTTATAAACACAAATTATATGAAATAATAAATTGGCTTTATGATTTTTAAAAATAAATTCTATGGATTTTTCTTATAAAAATATAATTTATAAACTCCTTCATTGGGACTTGCGTTGTGGCCTGCGCTAAACTATTATCAATGTCGATTTTAACAAAATTGATGAAGGAAAAAATACTGGTATGTATGCATATGAATGAAATTGTGATTATAGAAATAATCACAATTTAAATGAAAATAAAAAAATGATTGAAAAGGGTGTTAAATAAATGTATCATGCACATTTGTATGATGACTTTGTTACTTTTCCAATAAATTTAATAGGTTTAATATTATGTCGGTGACCCGACAGTTGATCTGTAGACAGTTGATCCGCCAACAGTTAACCCGCCGACAGTTGGCTTCCCAAAATGATATTTAGTATAAAATTATAATTTTTTGTGCATTATTTACCAATTCCAAACGTAAAATCGACTTCAAAAATACCCCTAATAATAAGTTAGTATGAATATCAAATGAATATTTAAAGTATCGATTTTTGTACTTATGCGCTGGTATTCACAAATACAGAGAAGCAGATTTTTCCTTGATGCCTTTGAATGAAAATATGTTTTAAACTTTTGTTATTCGGTGGTACATCCTCTCTGCACATCCCTTGGGGGTCACTTAGTTATATTTTGTGTAATTAGGTATACCGTATTTTCCCTAAACTGACAGCACATTGTACATAAGTAAGCCGGGGGGCCAATTGTCTACTGATCAACTGTCATGGAACTGTCACGGAACCGTCAAATGCATAGTAATTTATAACAGTGCCCTAGATAGAATTGGGTATTGGTACATTTCTATCAATTTTATTGAAAAACATTGCCACTGATGGATTTGGGTATCGATATAACTAAATATAAATTAAATAGTTTGAATTTGGCATTGGTAAAATTTAATAAAAAAATGTTGAAAATTAAATATTTTGTTCACAATTGCCACAGATTGTATTGGGCATTGGAATTAGGCTTTGGTAAATTACAAATGGCGTATAACTGAAACGCACATTATTTCCACTAATATAATCAGAAATCAATACATTTTCAAGTGACTGAATTAAAAGAAACATTGTTAAAATAAATCCAAAGATGTATATATTATTATTGCCTTAAAAAGCAGAGGGCGATGGTACATTTTCAAATAATTTATTTGAAAGAAAAGTATTTATATATTTCAAGTCTTAACAGTTATATTACCACAGTGGGCACATATTATTTTTTTATCTCTTTAGTTGTGAAAAAAGTGGTTAATGTAAGTTTTCAGATGCAAATATTGCCCCGGATAATAATGGGCAATGTTCGGTGAATATCAAATAACCGAGAAGCCATAGTCAAGCTGTAAGTTGCGGGCAATGTTGAGAATGGACACAAAGTGTGTGGACACCGGAGGGGTGAGGCGAACGCGCATCAGCCGCTCTCCCTGCGTCAGGCCCTCGGGAGTCTGCTCGTCGTGCACATACACCTCCATGCGCGCCTTCCACAGGTTGGCAGTCTGGAATGAACACAAACAAACCACTTGATTAGTTGAGACCTCAAAATCTTACCAAACTTATCCAAGCTACCCTTCGTATTTCAAGAAGTATGGAATTATGTATTGTAATAAAAGAATATTAGAATGCCAGTTTAACACATTGTCATCGGGACACGGCATTTGCCGTTTTTCGCGGACTGTCGGTCAACTGCGGGACACGGCAAATGCCGTTTTTGTCGACTGTCGGTTTTTGGCGGGAAACGGCATTATACGGGTTTGTTATCAGCGTGAAATAAAATGCCTTGAAGGGTAATTTGCTACCTGGGTGCTAGGCGACAGTCTGTCGATGTTATTTGAGATGCCTTGTCCGGATTGGCTAGTGTGCCGCTTGTAAAGGCGTCGCCAGAAATCTAAGGTTTTTATGCGATCTCAATCTCCAGTTTAGTTTGAGCCATTTCACGTATTGGACTATTTTTCATACCGCTCGCACTGTTTTGTTTAGCATTGTATAGGACGTTATCCCTACAAAAATGTCTTTCGTATTTTTTTGTATTTTGTTTTATTATGTACAGTTATATCATGTTGCCAAAGTTTTGTAAGGAAAAGTGACAACCGAATGTGTAATCAAAGCAATTATAATTTATTTTTGATGATCAAATGTCATATATGATTTTTTTGAAAATTTCATTTGAAAATATTATTTGGTTTGAAATTGTGTCAATTTTAAGAAATCGATATATTTTTGCGCTAATCGCGAAAAACACCCGCTAAAGGCTATAGTCTATTGTTCGAAGCTCCCGAATACAATGTGTTAATATCAGCGATTCTTGAAGAACGATACACCTTCAAGAGGAACTTCCACTAATGCATGGTGTTAGCATTACTTAAATCTAATGATTTAAACTGATCTTAAATTGATTAACCCGACTTTACATAATTAGGTTAAAAAATGCAACTGGGAAAAATACCTGTTTGATGATAATTTGTAATGATCTCCCCATCGACATTTCCTGGTATTAACCCACAAATTGGGTCTATTATTTACTTTTCAGAATTAATTTTGATTATCGATAGAGACAAAAATTGACGATGAAATAATTCAAACCTGTGCTTCGGCTCGGTCATGCATCGGCAGAAAGCCGATGTTTAGTACTTCTCCTTCCTGCACAACTCTGCAGCCACCAACTTCCCACACATACAGGATCCTGTCCAGATCAATATCTACAATCACCAACCACTGAAAACAAAGAACATTAAGCACCCATTTAATACAAAACTAATGTACTATTACATTAAAATAACAATGAACTAATAATCAAAAGGTTTCCCCAAAGGATGGAGAGGTAATGTGCTGAGCCAAGTTAGTATGATTAGTTAGAAGTTGTTAGTTGATTAGCTGATTGGTTACCTGGGTGGTGAGGACTAGTCCCACGACAGAGTCATTGTCAGTGCCAAAGCCTTGACAGGTGAACAGCAGCTTGTCGGGCCCCTTGCCCATGCGCAGCCGCCAGGCCTGACTCTCTGCCTCCACATCATCCAGCAAATGCCTCAAGGGCATATCAAAGGGCTGGAATACCAAAGCGTTAAATAAGGCATGACCTTGGCAATACTTTTTTTAGAAGATTAAGTTAGAATGATGACAAAAAATCTGAATCGAATTTATTTTGCAAATCAGATTATCTAAACCAAAGATATTTAAATACAAGAGATATGCTATGGTGTCCGCCCGACGGTTGGCGGATTACTTCCTAATGGGAATAGTTTAAATACGGAAAGTAGTTGATTTTTTAAGGTGTGCAGTAGTATTGGTGAACAATAGAGTTTGAATACGGAAAAAATTTGTTAATTTTGTTGATTTTTCGAAGTGTACAGTAGCATTGGTTAACAAAATCGGTGACACCGGGAAACACAGTCCCACCCAGTAAAAACTGCGGATAGCACATCTCTTATATTTCAATATCTTTGATCTAAGCTAACAACCATGAGTCCACTTATATAAATTATATATCTAAAAAAAAAATTTTAAAATTTAAAGGTCTTACCGCTTAGGATTTAGGGAAAAACCTCTTTCAAAGTTTTGAATTAGCCACTCAAGAGAAGAAGACTGAAGACTGCTCAAGATGTGTAGAGAAACGATATTTCTGTTCAACAAGACATATTATCGATAACAAAAACAAATTATGATAATATAGTACCTTAGGCTGTGGAGCCCAGCCAACTTGTCCCAACAGTCCCTGAGATGTGAAGGCAAGCAGGTCTGCAGTAGCGCTGATGGGCATGGTCAGTGCAGCCAGCAGCACCCGGCCCAGCATGGTGGGCCCAGAAATGGGCCCACTCACCAGCCCGGTGGCCCCGCCCATGATGCTGCGGGCCAGGCCCCTAAGGCCACGGTACAGACCCTCAGGCAGCCCGGGTGGCAGGGAGCGGCGCGCCTCTTCATTGAGCCGGATGTGCTCCTCGTCCAGGGACAGGCGGTCTAGATTCCGGGCCACCGAGCCCATCATCATGCCCACCGATTCTACCGTGCCTGCAATTTCAACACAGATCAATATTGCAAATGCAGTCATTGTATTTCCAGTAAAACGCACCAAACATCATATTTGTACACTACGACCATGACAAGAGTTGACGATGTTCCTGAAAGACAATAGCAGAAGTGCGATCAATTGGTTGTCAAGAGTAATTTGTAAAATAGACAAGTATATTTCAGAATATAAACACAAGCTAATGAAGCAAAAAGCTGGTAAGGAAGAAAAGAATAAAAGAAAAGTTTGAAGAAAAGAATGTGACGTACGACAGGTTGATGTGATTCCTATATTGTCACAGATACCTAGTGATATACGTTTAAGAGAAATGAACACAACTAACCGTGAGTTAAGTTCCTCAGTAAAGTGGCGGATCCTGAGGTGACTCCAACCAGCAGTCCCCACGGGCCGTTGCCAATGAGCCCACGACATGGTTCCTCTACAAGTGCTCGTAAGCCCGCCCCAACACGCCGAGCTAAACCACCGGGGCAACCTAGAATCTCCAGGGAGCCAACCACCCAGCCTAAAAACAACAAATATTATACAATTTATGAACAAATTATGCAAACATTTCTCTATTTTTAGATGTTTAGACTTCTGTGAGGATATGTTTACAAATCTTAAAGGGGTTAACCCATTGACCTAGTATACCCTAGACAAGCCGTCTCATAGTAAAAATCAGAAAAAAATAACCCCAAGTATCAGTAATTTCGCAATACAACTCTCCTTCGAATTCCGCCGTCTTGCATGCGAATTCTCGGCAATATAAAACTGAGCACTGTCTAATTCCATTGTGTGATTTGTCGAACTAACACTTCAAAAGGTGAACACGTGTTGCATGCGTGATGTTTCGACAAGCTGTGTTGTATATAAATGGTTTTCAAAGTGGGGATCGCGAGACATTCGTAAATTTAATTAGACAAAAATATTTTTTTACTTTATTATGACAAGCGATTCAATTTCGGAGGCGAGTATGGGTACCGCCGCCTCGGGAACCATTTATTGGATAACCAATGCCTCTGCCATAGGTCACCCCAAGTGGTTCGCTACGTTTGGTGACTATGTAGGGGTGCCCGGGTTCATGGATTGAGGTTTGTCCGGGTCTTGGCGGCGGATGCGTCTGATAATTTTTTAATTTTATTTTTCTGATGAACCGTATGGCTCGTTGTCAACCACCAAGCAGCAATTACGTCGAAGTGTCCTGTTGAAAGCGGTGTACACTCTTTAGATTAACCATACTTTAGATTCGTGTACAAAAACTTGTACACAGTCCCGTATATGTATATATTGATCATGAGTTTTAAATTTTAAAAAATCCATTCATCGTTTGCTTGAAAATAATTACGAAAAATTGACCCTTTTACCGCCCACGCACCGTGGGCTGCCCAGGTTGGTCGCTTATCATTAACACAGTGATGAGCAACCAGCAGCCCGCAAGCCCTTTTACTGCTTTCCGGACTTTTGAGTACAAAAAATATCAAAAAAATTGCGCTAAAAAATATTCAAAGGCTTCTGTTCTGCTTTGCAAAATGTCTTAGCCGAAAACTATAATCTTTCTTAAAAGTTTTGAATCAGCTGCTCAATCATTAAGTTTTTTTTGTGTATAGGTAATAATTAAAAAATGACAGAAATTCGTAGTTAATTAAAGCCCGTTAGTAAGCGCTCAAAAAGAAGAGGAAGGTGAGATATGTAAATACGAATGTTAGAGGGAGTGCGAAAACGATAATATTTAAGCGAAAATTGTGAAAGTGTTGAATAAAACATGAGTCGTTTAAACTATTTTAAAATAGAACCAAAATCTCGCGGGAAATGTCATAGCTTTAAAGAAAAAAATTGATTATGATTTTTTTCATATACATAACTTGTAATGTAACAAAAATAAAGTGCTTATAATAATTTTCGAAATATACGATTTTCTTCTATCGGAAGAATTTCATTCAATTACCGTTTCGGCGTGGCAAATGTATAGATATTATCGTCAAAAACAACATATATTTTTTTAGAAACTTAAAAACTTAAAGTGTTTTAGAGAAATATGTTGTAAAACGGTAGAAATTCGGAATGCTATGGCTTAAGATAGGTTAACTTTCGACCTTAATTGAAGAATAGTGCAGCGGTTTTTTGTTAAGATCCGCGTTTAATGTATTTTAAAGTTTTCCGTTTTATACAAACCGGGTCGCGTTTTTAAAAAGTTTAAAAACCACTGCCATTTCGTGATGCCAGCCTTTCGTCTATGGTTAGTATCGGTGTGTGGTGAC
This sequence comes from Glyphotaelius pellucidus, assembly GCA_936435175.1. Lineage (NCBI taxonomy): Eukaryota > Metazoa > Arthropoda > Insecta > Trichoptera > Limnephilidae > Glyphotaelius > Glyphotaelius pellucidus. The sequence goes on along the minus strand of OW386542.1, from coordinate 24,427,494 downwards.
GTCACAAGCATTTGGGTGATTAAGTGACGTCAGAAACTTTGCTTGCCAAAAAAATAATACGTCAATATTATTACATTTATTAAAACGCTGCCTTAAAGCTATCGGTAAGGCATAATTTTTTTTATGTATTCAGATAGCTGGTTACATTATCGAAAATAAAGTCCGCGGACTGTACCTTGTACAATATTCGGAAGTAGGATATTTTTGTGTTTGAAAAAATTAATTCCGTCAGGACGGCTGGGACAGCAATTAGTTTCAGTGTGGACCGATAAAAGGTAAAACACAAAGCACTATGCGATCCAAATAGTACGAAACAATGCACGCACTTTTTCATAAATGGGCCTTGAGCCAGTTTTATTTGGTTTCTGGCGTCATTTTTAATTTCACAGGGCATGTCTTGATATACTTGGTCGAAGGGTTAACCTCTCAAATGCCACGGGAGGAAACTCGAAAATATCGCGATGTTTTGACTTTGACAAAATATTTTGCGGATTTATTTTATGCTATTGTATATAATATTTACCGAAACACGTTCCCTGAACAATAAACTATGCTTACAAATAATATTACTTGCATTTATTTGACAAATTGATAGATTTATCGATCTTTTCATGACATGCGACGCTCAAAGTTTGACAGCTCAAATCGCGGCAGAAATGTCATTTCGAAAGTCATAGATATGTGCAAAGATGATTATTTGAGAGGCCAGGTGTGTTCCTTTTATCTGTTACGTCAAGAACAAGAATGCCCCAAGCGATTCTGACCTTGTCCTTCATACATTTTCTTTATACATAAGGTTTAAAATCGCATCTCAAAATTATTTTTTTTTATGGCGCGTCCTGGGCGCGCATTTGGCAGTCCAGGAGTTAAACATAACAACACAACCGAGAGTATACAACCAAAAATGCATGTAAATAAAACATATATATACCTATTATGACACTACACGGTTTTAAGAAAGAGCTTCTATATCCATAAGTCTGTTTAAAATTAAGATAATTTGATAATAAATCATATAATGTATGAAAATAATTACCAGCACGGTATATAGCTTCTGAGAGGTAATGCATGGTGAGAGCATGTCCTAGTCGGAAACTGGTTGTCATAAAGTTTTGGCGTAAAAAGGATGACAACTCCAATGGGCTATGGTCCAGTGCTATGTAAACATGAATCTGTAAGTAATAAAGCACAATAATTAATACTGACTTTTTCGCCTCCAATTAGCAGTGAAAATAGATAACATCATTAATAATAACCTCGAGCTTCAGAATCTAAATGAGCGTGCGAGCATTGTAAGATTCCGTAGGTCCCAAAGAATGCAATGGGCTGGTCATGTAACAAGAATGTTAGAACAATAAAATCATGGCAAATGGGTGCAAAAACAGAACAATAAAAATCAAGGCCAAACGGGTGCCATAGTGGGAGTGAAGGCAGACCTAAGAAGATTGGAGCAAATGAAAAGGTCTTAAGACTAGAGGCAAATGACAATGGATTGGAGCCACTAAAGAACACCTGCAGAGGAGACCAAATGAAAAAAATGAGGAGATCATCTTGCTGTTTTATGTTGACGGCACAATCAACTGTTCTACATATCAATAAGTTAAATATTAGGCACAAAGTATTAATTATAATACAGAAACAACTTACGTTTGAGTGGAGGCTGAGCAATAAATTCAGTGGTTTGATTGAAAGACTGCCAGAAAACCAGATAGGATAAGCCATTGCATTCATTTCAGCCATTATTGCTTGGGTCACATTGACAGTGATGCTCGGATGGATGGCATGTAAAGACCCTGGTACATTGCACTTATGCGGGTTCGTCACGGGTCCAAATTCCGACAAGTAATTAATCAAAACAGATAAGTACTTGTCCTCTAGGTACAGCGACATGGGTCCTGTAGTTACGTTTAAATTGGTAAAAGCTGAAAAGATAAAATAGTTTTTGTTACATGCAATGGAAAAAGCTTTCACTACTCGCAGGTTTAAAGCATTTAAATAGTTATAAAGCCACACTTACCCCATTCTATTCTGTCAGTGCCATTCGCTGGCCAAATATCTAATCCTAAATCGCAAGACAGAATAAGCCCGTCATCTTCAGTGGGTTCCTCTCTGTTTTCGTTCACTGGTTGCGATGAACCAATCATCATTACTGGGAAATCGAATTTTTTTGTATAGAACATGGCATTGTCCATTTGTATTCTTCGTGTAGTTAGTTTAATTTCCGACTTCTGAAAAAAAAATTTCTTGTCAGCCGTGATTCAAAATTTTGTTCAGATTGAACAGGATTTCAGATTCAAATTCAGGTAAATGGTCAAATTCAGGTTGCCATAGCTTCTCAGATGGGAGTTATTATTATGTAGACACATAAGAATACAAATCCCACTATAATATACTACAATCCTGCATACAACGGTCATTCTACATCCGGTATGCGAACACAGGATTGAACAAAGTAATTTCAAGTTTTCCCCACTCCTGTACTCCCATACAGTCTAAAAACGAAAATAAGCCATGCACAGCTTTGGTTCCTAAATGAACTAAAATGTATTATTTTATATTATTTTTTATTATTAATTCACTTTTTTGCCTCCAAGCAGCGAGCCGCGGCGTGTAGTAGCATGTTTTGTATTTCTGTTCTATCTAAAGTCATGCTGGTTCTTCTAAAGTAGATGATTTGTTTCTAGATAGTGATAAAGCCTTTAATAGCGCTTTCCAAGATTTTTGACAAAGTATTTAGAAGAGTAATAGGCCTATAGTTATTGATATCATTTTTTTGAGATCCAACTTCTTCGTTTGTATCAATAACTTTGACAATTTGCGCATTTTCTAGGCATGTCTTTGATTTTGACTTTTCGCTGTGAATTTTAAGGTAATCTTATGTTGCAGTATGGATGTTTTATTATGATTGATTAGTTTTCGCCGTTCTAGGACACAGAAAAATTTAAAAAAGCGTGTTGCCAAATGTAGGAGTTGTGTCAATTAATAAATATACTAAAAATATACACTCATCTACTGAGGCAAAACAGTGAACTAAAATAATAATTTGCTTTCTTTTTAGTACCAAAACTGCATCTGGCTTATTTTCATTTTTAGATTGTGTGAGGGTACAGAAGAGCTATTCTCTATCTTTTGTGTATGTCGAGATATCCTGTCAGATTTGTGTGATTTTCTACGGCTGTTATTTGCTTTTTCTATCGGCCGATGTCAAAATTTCAGCTGTGAGCTGTCACTTATTTTAGTTTGGATCGTTTTAAACACAAATTCCTGCAAGTATGCATGATTATTTATTCATTTAACAGCTGTAAAAAATCACACAAATCTGACAGGACATCTCGTGGGAGAACAATCTCGTTCTCACAAAAGATAGAGAATAGCTCTTCTGGAGCGAGGAAAACTTGAAATTACATATGTTTAATACCAGACATTCTGCGTTCCACATTCGTATACCAGACGCAGAATGACTGTCGGGTGCAGGATTGAATGAAAGTGGCCGCAATGATAGCGGGATGTATATATATATATATATATGAATGTAGTTTGATCACAGGCTGCTTTTTTTATTTTATTATGCATTTATTTTCACACTTCCCTCAGTTTTACAAGTTTTTTAGAAAAATATTAAAAACACTTTGACTGTACATATTAGGAAGTGAACTGCATGAATATTAAATCAAATAACATACCCTATTATCGTAGTGATCCACTTGCGTTTTTATTTCTGTGTCATAAAAAGATATTGAGGCAATATCTCCAGATGGGCTTAGTTGCAGAGTTTCACCACATTTTGTTATGAGGACTAAATTAATTTTCCCCAGTGACAATACAGCCGAGGACTCTTTTAAAAATTCCACAAGGAAGGGGGGTACTTTTGAAGGAATATCCACGCCATCTGGAAATTAAAGCCCAACGATACAATCTGAATACATGTTATATTTTTTATTGAATTTATTAACTTTATGATGAAAGAATTCTTTTGAAAACTCAATAACTTTGCGTGCATCAGTTTTTCGTGTGTTTAATTAATAAAAACAATTCATTATTTACGCCAAATAGTTTTGACACTACCCATGTCATCATCGGAGCACATTTTTTTAATATTTTTCTAACATTAACTTCTTACACAGCTTTTATTGATATAATTTAGATATATAATTATTTTTGAACTATATGGCCTGATGATGACACGGATAGAGTTGAAACTAGTTGATGTGTGAAAATAATAATGTCTATGGGAAGGGATGTTGAACTGGAATGGATGGTTGTAACAAAGCAGGTGTATCAGTAATACTGTTGATAATTTTAAATATGCAAATTAGATCAGAGTCCTTTCTACGTTTTTCTAAAGAAATGTTTAAAGTTTGTTCAATTTCATCATATGAGTACTTGCCTCTTTCAAGACCTAACCTCCAAGCAATTCCTCTTAGGAAGCGATGTTGTACGGATTCAATGTGACAAATGTGGTCAGCATAGAAAGGAAACCAAATGACACTAGCATATTCAAAGTGAGGGCGAACCAGCGAACAGTAAAGAGTTTTAAGTGTACTTATATGTTTGAAGTTAGAGGTAATTCTGTGAATGAAGCTGAGTAGTTTAAGAGCAACTGATACACCGGCCCTAAGAAGGTTATGTAAGTACATTAGACAAATGGATATTACCTGGTACAAGGGGATTCTTCAGAGGGCGAGTGTTCAGACCTAAACTGTTCAATTTAGCATTTTTTACATATTCGGCATCTAAAAAAAGTAAAAATTTATTACAATAGAATAAAATCATAATCATTATTTATCAAATAACTAGAATTAGAGATGGGCAATCAAATATAATTGAGGCCAGCCTTGGGTGACAAAAAAAACCTTAATAAACATCAGAATTTTGAAAGCCTTGACTTAATAATATTAATTTACATTTTAAAAGCAAGTGATTCAAGCTAAATCTGTTAATGTTCACTAAATCTCATCTTAATGTCGTATAAGAACAAGATTTTCGAATAATTTTTTATCTATTTTTATAAAGAAGAGTGTCTGTGGCAGGCGGGCAGACACAGTGGGTGGCGTGGATTTGATTTGTATACAAATCTACAGTTTTATTCCGAGACTGATATAATTTTGCACATTATGTCCTTCCAAACAAGAGGAGGGTCGGTATCTACATTAGAGCCTTGCAACTAAGTATTTATATTATAAATGTTCTGAAAGTTATTCAGGGCGGGTTGTTTCACGGAATTTTAACAATTCATCAAATTTCAATTCAAGTTCTGTTTTCATCATGGGCCGGTTGATTCACAATACTTGGATAATAACAGAGCTTGAAGAGAACTTTCACAGAACTTGAATATTAACTTTGAAATAATGATGCGGTGCTGATTTCTAACACTGTGAAAGATTTACAATCTCAGGATGAACGAAGTATGTTTGAAGAATGCGTTAATGATGAATGTAAGTAAGTCTAAAGTCATCAGACTTACTCACATTCATCATTAACTCAATCTTCATACATACATCAAGTCATGGTGTTTGAAAAAGAGATTATGAAAACAGTGTGCAATATAGTTGTGAATGATGAATTCTTGGAGCAGGTGGATGAGTTTGTCTGTCTGCGAAGTATGTTTATGAGATATGGAAAGACTGATAAAGATATTGCAAGAAGGGTAAATGAGGTAACTCCATTAATGGAGAACTGATGTCATTGACACTAACAAAGTAGTGAAGCTAGCAACCCACATGGAGTGCTGGTACCTTTCCTGATGTATGGCAGTAAGGCACGGAATTGTTGAGAAAGGATGAAAGTAAACTGAATGCTGCATAAATGAGAAGAGATGGGGTAGAACCATGTATGCAAGGCCGATGTAAGCGTAATGAGTAAGATTAAGTAAGGGACCCTCAGATGGTTTGGGCATGTAGAGCGAATGAATGAAGAATGGCGTGTAAGGAGAACACATGACTCAAATGTGAATGGTAGAAGAAGTCGGGGATGCCAGAGGAAGACATGGCATGATCAAGTGAATCAGATACTTGAGTCGGGCCATGTCAAGATAATAGAAGAGTATGTATGAATGTGAATGAGGCAAAGAGTGTGCGCCAAGACCGAGTTGTTTGGCAGTTTAGTTAGTTAGTTAACTTTGAAATTTGATGAATAGTTCAAATTTTTTGAAATAACTTATCCTTAACATTCACAAACCTAACATGTAAGCGTAATGAGTAAGATTACCCCTTTGGCCGGTGACTTCGTACATTTTCCTTATATCGTCTTCATTCTGAAATCCAAAATGCAATATTAATAATAATATTTATAAAAAATCCACAGTTTGATCTTTTTGAAATTAGCATCAAAATTGTTTAATTTTATATATTTATTTATTTCAGGTATTTTTTTTATAATATTTGGAAAAAATGTGACTTTACTGAGGTACTCCATTCTAAGGTCGCATTGTTTATTAATTACAGTGAATTGTTACTTCAGTAATAAAAAGCAGTGGATTTAGTTAAGATGTGCAATAGAAAGGGCTTGAAGATGTGTAAAATTAAAAAGTTATCTAAAATACAAACTTAAAAATTGCACGGTAATTTTTTTATTTAAAATTATTACAATATGTATCAATATGCATTGTATTCTCAAGAGTTAAGAAACTCATTGGGTAATAAATTCATAATAATGGGTGTTTTTTTTTTAAAGGTATACAAATTCAAAATGAAAAAAAAACACATTAAAATAATGTAAATGTCTATGATATTGGCTTTATTTAATAGATAATTTTATGCCATTCTTGTTTAAATGTGATTGCACATGAGCGCCAGGGCTAGCTCAAATGAAGCGCAATCTTGAAGTCCAATTTTCGACATTTTTATCGAACAACTGGGGCCATATATCGGCAAAACCACGGCGAATGTTGACTTCCAAATGGTCCAACGTTTCTGGTTTATCAGCATAGACTAGTGACTTCACATACCCCTAAAGAAAGTAATCTAATGGTGTGAGATCAAACGATCGTGAAGGCCTAGACCCAGATCTTTCTGCAGAATCTTCCACGTGGATGGGCACAGCTGCAATTGCTGTGCACGATGGCGAATTGACTCATTCGGATTCTCCTCAACACTACTCTTCACAGCAGCAAAAAGTTCTTCTGTGCGCACTGTTTGTCGTCTTTGTGGATGCGTATTATCCAATAGAGACTAGAGTTTACGTGGCGCGTAAACGATCCATGATCTTCCGAATAACCTGCTCGGATGGATGATTATGTCGACAGTAAAATGGACGTAGTGAACGATAAGTTTGGCGAACCGAATCATGATTTTCAAAATAAATTTGCACAATTTGCAAGCGCACATTCTGACGTCAGTCTATTCGTAGTGAAATGGCAAAACGTACTGATTACAAATCAACTGTCAAATTGACAGTCTGTAGAAACAATGTTGTCAGTTTAAAAACCAAACCTCTAAAAAAATCACCCTTTATTTGAATAATTCGTTTAGGTCAGGAGTTTTGGAAAGTTGGCATCTAATGTGGTTTACTGTTATTTATATATAAGTAGGTACACATAATTTTATATATAATTTGTTAATGAAATGCACAAAACTTACATATAATCCACGAGAAGTGTTTTCATCAAGGCGAGCCCTTATCTCTTTAGCCGATATGTCCAGCTGAAAATAAAAGACATAATATAAATTGCAATTGAATATGCATAATAATATTAATTAAGAGTCTAAAGAGGGCCAGTCCTACTGCTAGCACCCATAATTTTACGGCAACCATAATTTTAAAGAATGTTGAGAAAGGGGAGATTAAAGGAAGAAATTGGTGACTAAATAAAACTAATGCCATTTGAAGCAAAGTCAAAAAAACAAAAGTAGAATTGTGCACGTACCTGGGTAATGTCTTCTATGGTGACTACTGATGAATGGGGGTGATTTTCTACCCTGACCTTGATGCCTTTCGTAAATCCTGGCAGATTGACCAACTGATCTATACTGTCACAGTCCACGTTAACAGGACTGGACCATTTGGGCATATCCTTGTCTGATTATAAAGTGAACATGAATCATAATTATAAAGTGAACATGAATCACAACTATCATGAATCTCGATAATGTTGAAAGTTATTGTACTTAACTGATAATTTAAATACACTTCTTATGAAGAAAAAAATTTATGTCTTTTCCAAGCATGCAATTCAGAGGAAAAATTTGTATATACAATTTTTTTAATACTGCTCTATTCGGTTACAAATGAGGAAAAATTTTGAATAATAATAATTTTAAAATCTATAAATATTGATTAATTGGAGAGTTACACTTACTGCCACTGTAGTGGGCGAATAAGACTTGAGATGTTGGTTCTCTGGCAGCGTAAGCAGATTCTGAACTAATGTCGGGAAAGTGCAGAGAATGCGTAGGCATGGAATAATACTTCTTTTCCCCTGGTTTCACTTGGCACACCCAGTCACTGTATTCACACTCTTGAATAACCTGCAATATATTAAAATTATATATTATTCTCATAAAAAAGGTTCAATTCAAATCGTTTTAAAGTAGATGGATGATGCCACAACTTTGAAAAGAGTTATTTAACTTTTTACTCCTACTACATATGTATGTAGATTCACCCCCCAAAGTAAATTCACAGCTAGCAATGTGACAATACCAAATTATTTGTTTGAAATGCACAAAAATTGCTAAATTAGCGATGGTTTTCATATTGTGGTCATAATAGTTAAAAGAAGTGGCATACTGACACTAATGTGCAGGACGTGCAGTCCGTAAAGGCTGAAATGCTGGGCCTAGCCTGACCCAAGAAAAACCAATCACAAAAAGGAGAGAAAAAATTTTACTGAGACAAACCTCCGATCAAGATACATTTTTTCCATAACTTTTTGAAATTTTTGAATTTTTTTTTTGTTACTATCGTTTGACAATCCAATCAAATGGAATTGTATTGTTCCTACTTGAAAAATTTATACATTTTGTTGCAACCTGATTTATTTCTCTAATTTTTTGTAGGATATGCATGCACTAAAGGCTGTGAAAGAGTAAGACGGCCCTGACAGCAATTTTTGCACAATGAAAAATGTTGGTTTTGAAATTAGGTTTCCTCCACTAAATGTTTTGCCCTTCTCGAAAATGTTGGTTTTGAAAGTAGGGACATCATGTTATCCCTCCACTAAAGAGTTTACCTTTTTCGAAAATTGACCTAAAAATTGCTTTTTCATGTTAGCCATTAACTTTGAGGAAAAATTAAAATACTGAAGAAAATTATGACCTAAAATCTCAAATTAACACTTTTGAATGTATTATCTAAATCTAAACTGTTAATTTTTCTACCGTTTCGAAAATTGACCTAAAAATTGCTTTTTCATGTTAGCCATTAACTTTGAGGAAAAATTAAATTACTGAAGAAAATTATGACCTAAAATCTCAAATTAACACTTTTGAATGTATTATCTAAATCTAAACTGTTAATTTTTCTACCGTTTTATCTAGTATTCCCCTACAGCTGCCTTATACGCCGTAGGGTCTCAATTACATTATATTGTACATTGTCATATAATTTTAATATTTTGAAAAACAATGAAAGAAAAGAAGAATTACAAAAAACTACACACAGTCTCCTTTGGTCGTAGAGCAATACACGCAACTAATGTGACTTTAAAAATGGATAGATAAAAGTGATAGAAATAAAACATACAAACCTTTTTCACATAATCATTTGTTGCGGGTAAAAGCAAGTTCGATTGGATGGCTTGTCCCACAGCAATAGGCACATCTGACAAATTTTGTATCAACAGTTGAGGTGCGATATCTCTGTGGACAGCAATATAAGTTTGATCTTTTTCACGGGTGCATGTCACCACTATCGGAACCTAGAATTTTTTAATTATAACATTTATTTAAATACCTATCCACATTCTGATAATAAAATATACTCAAACAACATGTTGCAATTCTTACGGATACATCCTCAATCGTGAAAGACAAACTTCTGCGATTAGCATATTTATCCACCCTGAGAGGACAAGTTAAGGACAATTGACTCATGGAAGAACCCAAGCAGACGAAGAAAGCATAATCCTTCTCTGTAAGTATCTCACCATCCTTTGATGTTACAACTTCTTGCTCCACAGGCAAGCAGAATTGTGTGATAGGAATTCCAAGTGGACTGTAAAATGAAGAATAATTATTCAAAAAAACATAATAATCTTGAAATGTTACAAACTAAAATAAGGAGTGTATATTTCACCTATTACCCGCATTTTATTATTTTGTAATAAATGTCACAGTCTGACATTTAATAGAGACAAAAATTTAAATAGAGATTTTTAATAGAGAAAATTTTGAGTGGGCTATGGATTATTCAAAAGATTTTAACTGGCAACATCAAGGTTGCCCACAGGAAAATGAATTTATGTATTTTTCAAAAGGAGATGATTCTCCATCTTGCTTACATAAATTTTTGAGAGCTTTAACATATTACAACTGCGTTCATATATTCATCCAACTTATGGTAATTAATGCTTGAGTAGGTTGTTCAGAATTTTATTGATGTAAGTGCTCATAACGACCCTACACACTTGTAATATGTATTCCTGAAAATATACAAAGGGTTGTTCGTAGCCGACTTCATACGTAAATATGAGATGTGCGTAATTATAAAGACGAACATAATTAATAATATTTAAATACAGAATATGTTTTAAGCAAGATTATTTTTATTTACCTCGTTCACATTCATAATTTTTTTAAGTATATACTAAGCGTGAATCTATAATGACAACGGCCGACAAGTGAATAATCGACATTAATTTTAACGAAATAACTATTAAAATTAATTATTTTCCAATTCCGGAAACTGAAATACTTACTTCCCGTCTATTAACTATCTGATATTAAGTTTTTTTAAATATAAACTGCACATTTAGCGTGTCCCTATTTTGTAAATATTTACCGAGATGTTTTACATGGGAAAATCGAATTTTAATGCATATTTTTCCGTCTATCCCGACTGAAACCGATGTTTCTTTTGGTAATTAAATTTAAAAGTAATTTACTTTTCAAAATCTATGCCTATTAAAAGTGTAGCGGCGTGCAGCGGCTTGTTTTTGACTTTTTGAAATATTGGCATACAGAGCTCCGGGCCAAAAAGGCCCCTTTCTCTTTCATCATGAATTTATATTAGTGGTTGTTGGAAAATTGAGGCAGCAGCTTGTGGATTATTTACCAAACAAATTAACAGATTCGAATAGTGTATTAATTTTTTTTTTAAATACGAGTTTTGTTGTTTTTCTTTAACTCGTTGCTTGCCGAGTACACGCCGGCGCGTGCCAAATGCGATTTTAAACCTTAATTATAAAGAAAACGTATGAAGGATAAGGTCAGAATCGCTTGGGGCATTCTTGTTCTTAAGGTATAGAATGCTTTGAACACATCTATGAAACCCAAATAATTTCTATGAATTCTTTATGGATCTATGGCAGAGTTTTTTTCGGAGCATTTCAGCTGTCAGTTCGGTTGCAACATTCTCGTAAAAAAGATCGTAAACATATGAATGCGTCAAATAAGCGCAAGTAATGTTGTTTTTAGGCATAGTTTATTGTTCAAGGAATATGTTTCGGTAAATATTACATAAGATAGCATAAAATAAACCCACAAAATATTACATCAAAGTCAAAACATCGCGAAATTTTCAAGTTTCCTCCAGTGGCACGGGACGAGTTAAAACGAACTGTCAAACTCAAATGTGAAGAACAAATTTCAAATACAAATTGATTACCTCAGTATTGTCAGAGTAATGAAAAAGAATTTTACCATTTGAATAAATTTCTAGAATATTATGTCAAGCTGCAATAGCTATAAGTTTGGTGTTGCAAAAACCAAAAAAGTATCGAATTTTACAGCAGATTCAAAATACCGTTTTAATATTACAAAAAAAACGTAACTCCAAAGCTAACGCTAATGTGCCACTGATTGATAAAATAATTCTGGGGATGCAAAATCATTATGAAAAATAAAATTTTTTAAAATAATACAAAACAAATTAATCATTTGTTTACAAAAAAAAAATTGTCGACTTTGGTGGTAACAGTAGTACTAAATACTTCCTGTGTAGATAATAATATTAAATGATACTTACCAGTCTTCATTTTTTAGCAAAAGGTATGAGCCGAGGCCGCTAGATGGATATTGTACTTTTGTTGAGTTTTCCACCAGTATGGCAATGGGCATAGCCTAAAAGTAAAAACCACTTAAAATCAACAATTTCACTAACATCTAGTATATAATAAAACATTTATTTTTTGTTTTATTGCTCGCTTCAGAAGAAAACAAGCTTTAGCTTTCAGACTTGTAAATCTTACAATTAAATCCAGGGCTGTCTGGTTGACAATAACGTAATTGCTTGAAAAGCGGAAAACATTGACGTTATTCCTTATTTCATGTGCCATGCTCAGTATGGTAACCTAAAAATAAAAAAGAACTCATTAATTTTACAGAATGTATAATTCTAGAACAGTAGGTACATAAATAGTAGGTACATAAATATATTAAGCCGACTTTGCACTATAACCGAGTTCTACTCCATCAGAACAAAATTTATTTGAGAATAATAATAACTAGCTTTTGTTTGTTGCAGGCAACTTGGTAAAAGTAGTAAGCGATTTGATGTTTGAATGTGGATGAAGCAAAGAGTGTGCGCCTAAAAAAGGGCACGGGGAGTTAATCGTTCAATTTTTTACACCTGATACTAAGCCACTTAGGTCGCCCGGGTCAAAGCTTTCAGTACGGGCCTTTTCTCGAAAAAAGAAGCCAAGCAGCTTACTGCTCTATCTTTTTTTTTTCAATTTGGGGTTGTGTAGGTTGATACACGTAGTTTGATACCCATATCACCTACTTTCCAGTTCCAACAAAGACTCCTACTACTTTGAGCCAATTTGAAAACTGGTCCAGGAAGCTTACTGCTCAATTTAGTACACCCGCCACTGAGCCAATCTAGTTGCCTGGCTCAAGGTGTTCAGTATTTTATTTAATTTTATTCAAAAAACCAACTGAACACTATCTCATAATAATAATGATATTAATTCAAACTCACAGTTTTGGTGCTTGGAATTACAAGTGATTTCACCATATTGATGACAACACTGCTTCCATCATCTTCTTCACTGTGTTCAGTCTTTATACTGAGGGGCGGAGAGATTTGTACGCTGTTGTCGTAGATAGTGACTCCAAAGTAGAACACCGGCTAAAAGAAAGGACAATCATTATCAAAAATTGATTAATGCAATATAAGAATCCTAGAATATACAAAGCTCTCTTTTTGAAGGAGTAGAGCAGTAATTGGTTAGAAAGTCGTGACGCAGCTCGAAGTCCACACTCCACCGGGAGATTTGAATTCACTGCAATACAAGTGGTGTGTGGCGTCAAGCGATACTAAATGCGTTTGCAACTGATTTATTTGTAAAAAGAGTAATTTACAAATTATTATTTACTGGAGTGTTCAAAATGAAAGGAAAAAATGCCAGGAATATTATTAACTTGCACTGTTACTTCTACGTTGAGGTTAATAGAGCCTTGAACATTGATTGTACTCATAGCAGTGGCGGTCCTTGAGTTTTCAGTGAGCTGCTAAGAGTGCTAAGATTGAAAAATACAATGTTTTTAATGTTGTTGCAGCTGAAAATGAAATTTATTTTTTTCAAAGTTTTTTTCATGAAGATTTTCAGGATGTACTGAAATGTGGATGCGTCGCATCAGTTTCTGCACAGAGACAAGGGTTTTTTTTCATTTATTTTGATTGTTATCTGATAATACTATCAGATAACAATTGACTTCGAACTTACAATGAGATTTGGCATTGGTGGGGTAGCGACGGCCATATGGTCCAGAGAGCACATCTCTTGATGGTCCTCACCCATGAGCGACAGGCACAGACCAGAACAGTTGCAGAACAAGGTCCAGGGGGAGATCTCCACCACCACGGAGTCCACCGATGGGATGTCATAGTTCAGCCTCACCTGAAACAAATGCATTAATAAATCATTTTTAATCATAATAAGTACATTTTCAAAAAAAAAACAAGACAAAAATAAAAAGGCAATGGTCGCAACTGGGAATTGAACCGAGGACTCTCTACTTAGCCAACTCAACCATTGGGACCCATTTATTTTAAGTCATTTTTGTCTTCTGGTATTTCAAATTCAGAATTAACAATATTATATTCTTATTTATTATTTTAACTTTATGAGTAAAACCTCAAACTGTAATATTTAACTAATTTTAGCCAAATTTTTTCGGCTGCTACATTATTATCTTCTTCCTCAATGATATATTACTTATGGGTGTAGATTGATGGTATAACCTTCAAAAGTTATTAAAACAAGTTATTCCAATAAAGTTAAATAAAAGTAAGTTCGTATAAAGTAACTCTATGAATGGAATTGATTGAAGGCTGTAATCGGCAGATTTTTTTTCCGCTTTTAATTACAGGAGATAGCAGAAATTATGACCACTGAACCCAGCTCACGTGTGTAATTGCATTGATATCGAGTAGGTATATAAAAATATGTACATATTTTTTTTACACTTACAATAACTTCTTCGGGATACCTATGGTGGAGAGGAATCCATTTATAGTCTCCATCTTCCAATGTAGTGTATGGCCATTTGTCTCCCTCACCTTGCCTGAAAGAAATAGTTTAACTCAGAATTTATTGTTTAACTTCAGACGAGGAAACCATCTAAGACACAGATATTGCAACATTTTTGATTACAACACAAATTATTTATGTTTCTTTTTACCATTCTCTAATATTTGCAGTTGTAGTTGCCAAGTCCAGATTATTTGAATGTTGCTGCTTTAATAGTTGCTCTTTGTTGCAGAAAATAGTAAAATGCTTTGTGCTCAATTGCTTGGCATCTTCCCTAAAACCAAAATAAAAATACGTAAAAGTAAAGCAAAAACATTATACACACTACAACAAAGATCTAGATAATAAATTATTTGTCATCAAAATAATGGCGTTTAACCTCGTTCTCTAAAGAATATGGAAAAAGAGAATGTCCAGGCAACTTATGTAGACTACCGCAGAGCAGTGATCAGTCTCCCAACAGATCCTGTGCTAATTAAGAAAAAATATGCAGGAAGTCAAAGTTGCTAATAAACTTCTCCTGTCTGCACAGAGACAGTTCAGAACAGAAAGGAACTGAGTATCAAGGACAGTGTGTTCCAAGATACAATTGAAGGCAAAACCAGAAAGACAAAATGTTAAAATGAAAAGCTGATGAACCAAAAAGTAGCCGAGTATAAAACTATTTAGTTTGGTTTGTCACAAGATAACATTACCGGAAAACATGCTTTCAGGAAAAAGCTGAAGGGTCAGCTAACGGAAATTGAACAAAAATCCAGTTCGGTTTGTCTCAAAAATTTTCCAAGGAGAAGAAGCTGGAAATAGGATATAGAATAAAATGTTCGGTCTAACTTATTATAATGTAAACCCAGTGCAACTCGGTAAACAAATACAATAGAAGATTAAAGTTCAACTAAAGGCAGAGTCTAAATCATTGAAAATAGACGCCAAACCCAAAAAAAAAACCATTCCTATGGTAATCGATACAGATAGAGCAGCCATTGAGCTTTGTAAAACGAATGAGCTTGCTGACAGAGACAACAGTCCCAGCCATATTCCAAGACAGGAAAAACATTCAACCACCAACAACAGTCGTCTAATCGATATAGATAGAGCAGCCATTGAGCTTTGTAAAACGAATGACCTTGCTGACAGAGACAACAGTCCCAACCATATTCCAAGACAGGAAAAACATTCAACCACCAACAACAGTCGTCTAATCGATACAGATAGAGCAGCCATTGAGCTTTGTAAAATAAATGATCTTGCTGACAGAGACAACAGTCCCAGCCATATTCCAAGACAAGAAAAACATTCAACCACCAACAACAGTCGTCTAATCGATACAGATAGAGCAGCCATTGAGATTTGTAAAATGAATGATCTTGCTGACAGAGACACCAGTACCAGCCATATTCCAAGACAAGAAAACATTCAACCACCAACAACAGTCGTCTAATCGATACAGATAGAGTAGCCATTGAGCTTTGTAAAACGAATGACCTTGCTGACAGAGACAACAGTCCCAGCCATATTCCTAGGAAAAACATTCAACCACCAACAACAGTCGTCTAATCGATACAGATAGAGCAGCCATTGAGCTTTGTAAAATAAATGATCTTGCTGACAGAGACAAGAGTCCCAGCCATATTCCAAGACAAGAAAAACATTCAACCACCAACAACAGTCGTCTAATCGATACAGATAGAGCAGCCATTGAGCTTTGTAAAACGAATGACCTTGCTGACAGAGACAACAGTCCCAGCCATATTCCAAGACAGGAAAAACATTCAACCACCAACAACAGTCGTCTAATCGATACAGATAGAGCAGCCATTGAGCTTTGTAAAACGAATGAGCTTGCTGACAGAGACAACAGTCCCAGCCATATTCCAAGACAGGAAAAACATTCAACCACCAACAACAGTCGTCTAATCGATATAGATAGAGCAGCCATTGAGCTTTGTAAAACGAATGACCTTGCTGACAGAGACAACAGTCCCAGCCATATTCCAAGACAGGAAAAACATTCAACCACCAACAACAGTCGTCTAATCGATACAGATAGAGCAGCCATTGAGCTTTGTAAAATAAATTATCTTGCTGACAGAGACAACAGTCCCAGCCATATTCCAAGACAAGAAAAACATTCAACCACCAACAACAGTCGTCTAATCGATACAGATAGAGCAGCCATTGAGATTTGTAAAATGAATGATCTTGCTGACAGAGACACCAGTACCAGCCATATTCCAAGACAAGAAAACATTCAACCACCAACAACAGTCGTCTATTCGATACAGATAGAGTAGCCATTGAGCTTTGTAAAACGAATGACCTTGCTGACGGAGACAACAGTCCCAGCCATATTCCCAGACAGGAAAAACATTCAACCACCAACAACAGTCGTCTAATCGATACAGATAGAGCAGCCAATGAGCTTTGTAAAAGGAATGACCTTGCTGACAGAGACAACAGTCCCAGCCATATTCCAAGACAGGAAAAACATTCAACCACCAACAACAGTCGTCTAATCAATACAGATAGAGCAGCCTTGGGGTTTGTAAAACGAATGACCTTCTGACAGAGACAACAGTCCCAGCCATATTCCAAGACAAGAAAAACATTCAACCACCAACAACAGTCGTCTAATCGATACAGATAGAGCAGCCATTGAGCTTTGTAAAACGAATGACCTAGCTGACAGAGACAACAGTCCCAGCCATATTCCAAGACTGGAAAAACATTCAACCACCAACAACAGTCGTCTAATCAATACAGATAGAGCAGCCTTGGGGTTTGTAAAACGAATGACCTTCTGACAGAGACAACAGTCCCAGCCATATTCCAAGACAGGAAAAACATTCCACCACCAACAACAGTCGTCTAATCGATACAGATAGAGCAGCCATTGAGCTTTGTAAAATGAATGACCTTGCTGACAGAGACAACAGTCCCAGCCAAATTCCAAGACAGGAAAAACATTCAACCACCAACAACAGTCGTCTAATCGATACAGATAGAGCAGCCATTGAGCTTTGTAAAAGGAATGACCTTGCTGACAGAGACAACAGTCCCAGACATATTCCAAGACAGGAAAAACATTCAACCACCAACAACAGTCGTCTAATCAATACAGATAGAGCAGCCTTGGGGTTTGTAAAACGAATGACCTTCTGACAGAGACAACAGTCCCAGCCATATTCCAAGACAGGAAAAACATTCAACCACCAACAACAGTCGTCTAATCGATACAGATAGAGCAGCCATTGAGCTTTGTAAAAGGAATGACCTTGCTGACAGAGACAACAGTCCCAGACATGTTCCAAGACAGGAAAAACATTCAACCACCAACAACAGTCGTCTAATCGATACAGATAGAGCAGCCATTGAGCTTTGTAAAACGAATGACCTTGCTGACAGAGACAACAGTCCCAGCCATATTCCAAGACAGGAAAAACATTCAACCACCAACAACAGTCGTCTAATCGATACAGATAGAGCAGCCATTGAGCTTTGTAAAACGAATGACCTTGCTGACAGAGACAACAGTCCCAGCCATATTCCAAGACAGGAAAAACATTCAACCACCAACAACAGTCGTCTAATCGATACAGATAGAGCAGCCATTGAGCTTTGTAAAAGGAATGACCTTGCTGACAGAGACAACAGTCCCAGACATATTCCAAGACAGGAAAAACATTCAACCACCAACAACAGTCGTCTAATCGATACAGATAGAGCAGCCATTGAGCTTTGTAAAAGGAAAGACCTTGCTGACAGAGACAACAGTCCCAGACATATTCCAAGACAGGAAAAACATTCAACCACCAACAACAGTCGTCTAATCAATACAGATAGAGCAGCCTTGGGGTTTGTAAAACGAATGACCTTCTGACAGAGACAACAGTCCCAGCCATATTCCAAGACAAGAAAAACATTCAACCACCAACAACAGTCGTCTAATCGATACAGATAGAGCAGCCATTGAGCTTTGTAAAACGAATGACCTAGCTGACAGAGACAACAGTCCCAGCCATATTCCAAGACTGGAAAAACATTCAACCACCAACAACAGTCGTCTAATCAATACAGATAGAGCAGCCTTGGGGTTTGTAAAACGAATGACCTTCTGACAGAGACAACAGTCCCAGCCATATTCCAAGACAGGAAAAACATTCCACCACCAACAACAGTCGTCTAATCGATACAGATAGAGCAGCCATTGAGCTTTGTAAAATGAATGACCTTGCTGACAGAGACAACAGTCCCAGCCAAATTCCAAGACAGGAAAAACATTCAACCACCAACAACAGTCGTCTAATCGATACAGATAGAGCAGCCATTGAGCTTTGTAAAACGAATGACCTTGCTGACAGAGACAACAGTCCCAGCCATATTCCAAGACAGGAAAAACATTCAACCACCAACAACAGTCGTCTAATCGATACAGATAGAGCAGCCATTGAGCTTTGTAAAACGAATGACCTTGCTGACAGAGACAACAGTCCCAGCCATATTCCAAGACAGGAAAAACATTCAACCACCAACAATAGTCGTCTAATCGATACAGATAGAGCAGCCATTGAGCTTTGTAAAACGAATGACCTTGCTGACAGAGACAACAGTCCCAGCCATATTCCAAGACAGGAAAAACATTCAACCACCAACAACAGTCGTCTAATCGATACAGATAGAGCAGCCATTGAGCTTTGTAAAACGAATGACCTTGCTGACAGAGAACAGTCCCAGCCATATTCCAAGACAGGAAAAACATTCAACCACCAACAACAGTCGTCTAATCAATACAGATAGAGCAGCCTTGGGGTTTGTAAAACGAATGACCTTCTGACAGAGACAACAGTCCCAGCCATATTCCAAGACAGGAAAAACATTCAACCACCAACAACAGTCGTCTAATCGATACAGATAGAGCAGCCATTGAGCTTTGTAAAATGAATGACCTTGCTGACAGAGACAACAGTCCCAGCCAAATTCCAAGACAGGAAAAACATTCAACCACCAACAACAGTCGTCTAATCGATACAGATAGAGCAGCCATTGAGCTTTGTAAAACGAATGACCTTGCTGACAGAGACAACAGTCCCAGACATATTCCAAGACAGGAAAAACATTCAACCACCAACAACAGTCGTCTAATCGATACAGATAGAGCAGCCATTGAGCTTTGTAAAAGGAATGACCTTGCTGACAGAGACAACAGTCCCAGCCATATTCCAAGACAGGAAAAACATTCAACCACCAACAACAGTCGTCTAATCGATACAGATAGAGCAGCCATTGAGCTTTGTAAAACGAATGACCTTGCTGACAGAGACAGCAGTCCCAGCCATATTCCAAGACAGGAAAAACATTCAACCACCAACAACAGTCGTCTAATCGATACAGATAGAGCAGCCATTGAGCTTTGTAAAACGAATGACCTTGCTGACAGAGAACAGTCCCAGCCATATTACAAGACAGGAAAACACTTTCTTCTTGTGGAAGATGACACGAAGAATGTAAAAGATGCTTAAGTGTTGGAGGAGATCTACCGAAATGTCGGAAAATAATGATTAGTACTACCAACTTGGCCCAAAACGGTTGAATCAAATTTATTCAATGTAAGCTGTGAAGTAATAAGAAAGAAGACATTAGAGTGAATTTTAAATAATTAAATCATGTATTTCTTTAGTGCAGTAACAAAACGTGTTCTATACCCGCCAGAGAATGTTATTACATGCTCTACTTCTGTGGATCCAGCAATATTCAATACTTGTGTCGATCCTTTACCGAGTACGCAAGATTCAATGATGCATTTAGTATGAGGAGATTTGACGGAAAACTGCAAAATAAAGAAAAGATTAGTTTATTACAATAAACTCCACATGTGTCAAAAAACTCTCAACAATGTTACCTGAATAATAATAACATATTATAACATCTAGATCACAAACGTATAATAATTACCTCAATGGGCATGGGGAAGTGTGATCTGATGGAGTAAATAGGGGAGACAGTCACCAATATCTGTCCACTTTTAGGATCAACGGTCACGCGACACCATACCGATATATCATCAGCTTTATGCACCATAGGAACTGAAAGAAATATATTATACGATTTTAAAACATTGATAACAATAATTTATGTAGTTGAGCGACGCTAGGTGACTTTTACATTCACGACAGCCTCGTGGTTGAGTGGTTACGATCTTTTGCAAGGTATCCGGAGGTCACGGGTTTAATTCCTGGGAGTGCACAAGTAAATTTGATTAAATTGTGTTATTTCAAATTTATTCATCAGGATGTAAACTGAAAGATTTTATCCAGTGGCTATTTAGAATAAAAAATGTAGGTTTCATTTTGCCGTCGGATGATATATTTTTTCAATTCCATTCAAAATATTAACCCTGAAATATATCTACCGACTAAATAAGTCGTTAACATAGTTTCACAGTCCAGTATGATTCAAAACTGAAGTAATAATTGGGTTTTACTCTAGCGGCATAATATATTTTACCCTTACTTATAAAATATATTCTAAATTATTTTATTTATTTTATTTTTATTCTAAACATTATTCTATTATTTATTATTTAATTATTATTTTATTATATATTAATTATTATTTATTCTAAATTTATTAGAATAAATTATTCTATTTTATTTCATTCTTAACATCTGGGTAGTCCAACCACAAAATAAATAATTTCATATAATTTTGTAAGTAATAAAATTTGTTTAAATGGTTTGCTAACATTTCACCAAAGTAGATATATTGTGTACAGGGTATAACAACACTTTCTCAAAAGATTTTAACCAGCGATTCCTGAGCATATTAATTTGGAGTAAAAAATGTAGATGTCATTTTGCTGTTTGATGATATTTTTTTCAATTTTTTTTTTTTTTAAGATCGGAGACGGTTTACGTATATAAAGTTCCCGTGAGCACTTAGGCCATAGGCCCATTGTGCTATCTCCTATTTTACCTCATTCCTTTGACAATAACCCAGTCCCTTTTACAAAGTTCACCAGGATTGTCATTGGAAATGAAGCTATATCTTCTGGTTCGACAATGTGTCTTCCCAGGTCTCATTTCTCCTCTTCACTCCTCCGTGGTTCCCTGAAGGCCCCACGAGGGAAGAGGGCTTCATCTCTCCTCTCCACTCCTTAGTTCCCCGAAGGCTCCACGATGGAGAGTCCACCTCCCCTTGGTTCCCTAAAGGCCCCACAAGGAATAGTCCACTCCACCTTGGCTCCCCGAGGGCCCCAGGAGGGAAGAGGACATCTCTCTTCCTCACTCATCCTTGGTTCCCTAAAGGCCCCATAAGAGAAGAGTTCACGGAGATGGCCTCATTTCTCATCTTCACTCTCACATGGTTCCGTGGAGGCCCCACATGGGAAGAGGACATCATCTCTCCATTTCACTCCTCCTTGGTTCCCCAAAGGCCCCGTGCCGGAAGAGTGCCCTTTCCCTTGGTTCCCCGAAGGCCCCACAAGGGAAGGGTTCATGGAGGTGGCCTCAGCTCTCCTCTCCATGGCTTCTCCTCTTGGTTCCTCCTATGGGCCCCAGGAAGGAAGTCCATAGAGGTGGCCTCAGCACTCCTACGTTCCCAAAAGGCCCCTAGTTTTCGAATAGTCCAATTTTTTTGTCCCACGAGTGACCAGGGAAATAGAAGGTCCACTCCAGCAGAGCCCCGAATGCTGGAGTAAGGTCTAAATACTCCGCGATGCGACCTTGTTTCTCGGAGGCACCGTTTGTGACACTGTTCCCCAGGGCATTCAGCCTGAGCACGGTAGCTCACACCTTGGCTTGGGATGGCTATTGCAGGTTTGTGTTTCCACTCCCTGAGCGATGGGTTCGCCTCACTCCCTACGCTTCTTTTTTTCAATTAAAAATTTTTATTGTATTTTTTATTGTTTTTAATTGAATTTTTTTCAATTAAAAACAATAAAAATATTTTTATATCACATGTCTCAACTGAGTAGTCGTGTATGATTGCATAGTGACGGGTCATATAATCAGCACTCTGCCTCTTTCCAGCAGCATGGTAACATATGAAACAGCGCGCATATCACTTGATCCCGTCGCGACGTACAGGGGCAACATATGATTGAAAAATACTTTTTTGTTTATAATAGAAAAAAATATCATCGGAGAGCACAAAATGACCAGTGGCGGCCAGCTCTTCCAAACACCAAAAAAAACATATTTCCCAAACACCAAAAAAACATATAAAATTTTCGAAACGCCTCATCACAGTTCACAATATACACTTCGGTTAAAATGCATGCATAATATAGGTGTTTATATAACTGCGCGCGTAACAAAGCAGATCGTTGTGTGCCTGTATTCAGAGTGGTGGTTCGTTTTTCAAATTGATCATAGGATTTACGAGAATCCTTCCGTAATTCTCTTACGAGCCGAAATCGTAGGTAGGTTGAACGCTTTGCAAATTTTACCGAACCGTGGACGGCGTTCGAAAAATTTCCACCACATCAAAAGGAACGGTTTGTTCTGTAGCATGTTAAACGACATCATGTCTTTAATTAACACCTACTCTTTTTCATTCTATGTTTTGCTCAGCATCGACCAATGACAGCCCAATACAGTAAAACTCGCTTAAGAAGTTCCCACTTAAGAAGTTTTCACGCTTAAGAAGTTTTGATTTTCGGTCCCTTGAAAATTCCATACAAAAAACTGCAAAAAACACGATTTTTCCCACTTAAGAAGTTTTAGAGCTAAAACTGCTTCCCGCTTAAGAGGTTTTAGAAATCCGGCGGTAAAATCAACATAAACGAAATATTGTGCCGTAAAATATCTAAAATGAACCTTTTAAGTCCAAGTCATAAATTGAAAGACGTTGGCTTCACAGATTACGCGCGATCCTAGTACCTGAGACCATAAACAGACCCTTTGTCGGTGGCCGCCGGGCCATAAGCCGTAACCCCTAATCCCCTAACCAGGTACAATAGCAATTCGACATGTGGAACAAATATGCAATGCGGAATTATGTAACGAATATGCAAGCGTCTTTAAGGTTGAGTTCAATATAACCTTTCATGTATTTTTCGGCCTTAATGACAACGTGGGCTAGATCTACACTTGCCGCCTCCTTCAATAATCTTCCTTTTGATACTGAACATAGAGATGTTTCATAATATTATTGTATAAAATTTTTATTCCATCAAATTTGTAAAACACAAAAAACTTTTGATTAAATCTATCGGATCACGGTTAATACGGAATATTTCACGTTCAAATAGCTTTATTATTAAATAAAAATATGATGAAATATGCCGGGGGAGATGGTAAAAGATGCATTATAATTAGGTTTTTTTAAATCAAACTTCAACATTTGCCGTGCATCATGTTTCAAGAGCCGGCCGCGGCGGTAATCAACCACGAAATTTCGATTTACGCGAAATATATCGTATTTTTATGAATTTATTTCGAGTGGGTATTCGAATTTAGAGGGCCGGCCGCGACGGGATTCGGCCGCGACTTTCGATTTACGCAAAATGTATCGCAATTATGAATTTTCTTTGAATATCTAAATTTGAAGAGCCGGCCGCGGCAGTAATAAGTCGCAAAAAATTGATTTTCGCGGAAATTTGGGGTATTTTTACGAATTTATTTCGAGTAGGTATCTGAATTTAGAGGGCCGGCCGCGAAGGGATTCGGCCGCGACTTTCGATTTACGCGAAATATATCGTAATTTTATAAATTTTCTACGAATATCTAAATTTGAAGAGCCGGCCGCGACAGTAACAAGCCGTAAAAATTTGATTTTCGCGGAAATTTGGGGTATTTTTACGAATTTATTTCGAGTAGGTATCTGAATTTAGAGGGCCGGCCGCGAAAGGATTCGGCCGCGACTTTCGATTTACGCGAAATATATCGTAATTTTATGAATTTTATACGAATATCTAAATTTGAAGAGCCGGCCGCGACAGTAACAATCGCAAAAATTTGATTTTCGCGGAAATTTGGGGTATTTTTACGAATTTATTTCGAGTAGGTATCTGAATTTAGAGGGCCGGCCGCGAAGGGATTCGGCCGCGACTTTCGATTTACGCGCTATATATTGTTAATTTATGAATTTTCTACAAATATCTAAATTTGAAGAGCCGGCCGCGACAGTAATAAGCCGCAAAAATTTGATTTTCGCGGAAATTTGGGGTATTTTTACGAATTTATTTCGAGTAGGTATCTGAATTTAGAGGGCCGGCCGCGAAGGGATTCGGCCGCGACTTTCGATTTACGCAAAATATATCGTAATTTTATAAATTTTCTACGAATATCTAAATTTGAAGAGCCGGCCGCGACAGTAACAAGCCGTAAAAATTTGATTTTCGCGGAAATTTGGGGTATTTTTACGAATTTATTTCGAGTAGGTATCTGAATTTAGAGGGCCGGCCGCGAAGGGATTCGGCCGCGACTTTCGATTTACGCGAAATATATCGTAATTTTATGAATTTTCTTCGAATATCTAAATTTGAAGAGCCGGCCGCGACAGTAATAAGCCGCCAAAAATTGATTCTCGCGGAAATTTGGGGTATTTTTACGAATTTATTTCGTGTTTATTTCGATCTGAATTTAGAGGGCCGGCCGCGACGGGATTCGGCCGCGACTTTCGATTTACGCAAAATGTATCGCAATTTTATGAATTTTCTTCGAATATCTAAATTTGAAGAGCCGGCTGCATCGGAAATCAGCAACGAAATTTCGATTTACGCGGTAATACATCACATTTTTATGAGTTTAACGGGATGGGCGCGACGGTCGCGGCCGCGAAATAGGTCGCGAAAATTTCAAATTTTTATGAATTTACTTCGAATATATGACCGACCGAAAATTCGATTTACATGGGAATAAGTCGTATTATTACGAATTTATTCCGAAGAACCTACCCGTGTTTGAATTTGCAACCGAGGAACCCAATTTTTGGCGATTTTTTTACGAAATTATTTTTCGTAAAATTTCGAATTATGTGGGAATTCGTTAATTCAAAATTTTATTTTTGATGTCCCGTGGATTTCGAATTAACGGGGTTCTACTGTATATATATTTTATTTTTTTTACCGCTTGGAGCATATAAGCTTGTTTTCACGACAATTTAATATAGGTAGTCAAACGAATGACTCGAGTTATTAATTGGCTAAAATTGAATCCCACTTAAGAAGTTTTCCCACTTAAGAAGTTTTTTTTCCCCAGTCCCTTGGAAAACTTCTTAAGAGAGTTTTACTGTACATACATAAACAATGACAATGACATGTTATGACAGTATATATTTTATTCAAGTTTCGGATGCGCCAGGAAGACGTTTGGATGTGTGATAAAGTGAATTTTTTTTTTCACTCGATTTTCGTGCCAATGAGTACAATTTTCTAGATAAGTTTAAATTAAGGAATGAACTACTGTTGATTGAATTTGAATTCACATTGATGGGGCAATATTTATTTTACAACTCTTTTACAATAATGGAATATGGGATGTTTTTTCAGAGTGTTATTAAAAATTGTCTTCACAATCCATATGACGTCGGTTAAGATTACTATTAGATTAGTGTTTTTTCAACTTTAAAAAGAATTTAATCTTTCTTAAGAAATACAATTAATTCAGACTCAATGCATTGCATGCACCCAAAGACAACGGAGAATCAACCTAATCTACAAATAGGTAAAAAAAAATCATAATTAAATTTATTTTAATTAGAGTAGGTAGGTATTATGTCCAAGATTTTTAACGCATCACCCATTTTTATGAGCACCAGCTGCCACTGAAAATGACGTGTACATTTTTACTCCAAGTATGCTCAGGAATCGCTGGTTAACAGGTTCGCTGCCGGTGACTCCGGTCGGAGCCATTCGGTGTCTTGCACTGGGTGCCGGCGGCTCCGGCCGGAGCCATGAGTAGTCTGTCTGCACAAACATCAGTTTCCTGCTGGCACTCACGGCGGATGGTTGTTTTTGTAGCTGGCGTCGTTGTTGACAATTGTACCAACATTTTACAAGAATTGGTTTTCAAAAAAAAATTAGGTTATTGTTGTAAAGGGCCATTGAAAAAAGTACACGATAAGTTTGTGTTTTTTTAATTTTTTCTATGTAAATAAAAAGGATAAAGTGCAAGAGATGCCGATTATACACGAAAAAAGGAAGAGGAAGAAGGATTTGATCATGATTTGATTTGACCACTGTATCGATTGCACAGATAAACCTGGTTTGTGCGTTGAGTGCTTCAATGAGTACCACCAAATTTTATAAATATTTTTTTTATTCATGAGATGTATATTACTTTATTTATTTTATTTTATTTGATTTGCTACTTGTATTTTAGTAATTATTTGTACGAAAGACAAAAAAAAATTGTCTATTTTTGCTTTTTTTTATCAAAATAAAAAGTGGAGAGTAAAAAGAGTGCAACTTTTTTTACATTAACTCCACACAGGAGGCCCTGAGGAAAATAATTTCCCTCATAGCATAAGTCATTGGGATGCTGTGTGGAGGGTCTTTTTGAGGATAGGAAGGAAGGAACATTGGTGTTGAAGAGACCCATGTTGTAGGAAGGAGGAAACACAGAGGCCGGCAAATCGTTCCCTAGCCGAGCTGTTAAACATAAGAACGAGTCGAAGAAGTGACCCATGTGACAAATGTGACATATGACAAATGTCAACCTTGTACATATGTTAGGCGACCAAACAGACGAAACCGCCGGCACCTGCTAAGTGATTTTCAACCGTGGTGCCGCCGGCTCCGACCGGAGTCGTGAATTTTTTATTTTATTTTTTACATTTCCACTGAAAAAAAAAATTTTGCAACGATACATTATTCTTGTAAGTATATTTAAAAACTAAAAAAAATAAAATAATATTTGGCACCTAGGATCAGTTATATTGTGCGTAGGCGGCAGCGAACCTGTTAAAATCCTTTGGGTATATGTTATTACACCCTACGTATATGTGCACAATACAACTCGAATGGTATGTTAGGGCAATTGGAAAGATAATATTATAGCATCTTGAAATAATGTATACATACCTTTGACAAGCCAAGGTACGTTACTTTTGCTGCACTGTTTCAGGGGAATATCTCCAGTCCAACCAGCATTGGAATGTGCTACATGCATCCTATACAAATGAAATTTTCGAGTTTCAAAATATATATATTTTTTTTTAAATTTGATAAGAGCCAAAAAAAACATAAAAAAGAAAAACAACATAGAAGAACATCGAAAATTTGAACCAGAAAAATCAGAAAAAGAAACGGTCACATCTAGGAATTGAACCCAGGAATTGAAGCCTTGCTGGGGCGGTGCCCTACCACTGAGCTAATCGGACCCTATCCTCTTCTGACATATTTGACTGTATCATTATCTGTATCAGTATCTTCGACTAAGAACTTCCAACATTATCTTCAATTCCTCAACACACATTTTTATTGACTGCTGTCTTTATCTATGATTGCAAGATTCATCTCAAACTAAATGCTACCTAGACAGCATGTTGGATAAATTTATCCATTTTTATTTCATATGCGACATCTATTGGCTTTTCTGCAAATTTTCGATTGAGAGTCGCTAATATTGTCTACATTAAATAAATATTACAATTTGAGGTTTTATTCATTAAGTTAAAATAAAAATAAATCTTACCTAAAAACAGCATCACAAGTATCATCAAGGAAAAGCGAGGCCAGTTGAGTGTTCCCTTTAACAGTGAATATTGGACTAACTCTAATTAAACCACCAGGTGTTTTTTGATGCAGCTGTAATCAAAATAATTTATTAACATTACTTAGGTTTTTTACTTTTGCTTGGTACTTAGCTTTTACACTTTGTTAATTACTTTAGGGTTGGTTGTCCGTTTGTAGCTTTGGACAACAATTCAGAGTTAAAGGTCGGCACTACATCACACAACTTTAAACAGCGGTCATTCAAAACCATTTTAAGGCGGAATTTACGAAAACCGAAATAATATTTCGAGGCGGGGAGGAATGAAGTAAAATCAAACGGGGAACACGCTACACGCTTGGAGAACATACTACGAAACAAAGCAGCGAACAAATCCATTAGACTAGATGGTACCCTTGAGTAAGGTTTGAACATGAATCGCTTAATAATGGGCATCTTTCAAATTATGTTTATTAAGTTGTATGTGCATGTTTTATGTTAATTTTGTGGTAAAGTTCATGATTTTATGATTGCTATCAGATTTCGATGAAATATTTGATAAATTATTCGACACAATCAACTGCACTGCAAGACGGTAGGCAGTAGCTTATGACTCGTAACCGACATATTCTTCATTGACAGATGTCAAAACAATACGGTATTCAATTACGCATCATTTTTATAATATATGATCATTATTATGTCTGAATATATTGGCATGATAAATAAAATATCGGTCATTTTCAATATTTATTATTATTTACAAAAAGTTAAAAAAAAAAAAAAAAAGACAGACATTCCCGGGCTACGAAACTGCGTGCATACAAGGATATTAGAGCAAATTCTTCTCAAAATAACTTTTCAAGTTTCATTTGTAAATGTCATATTTGGGATGTTTTGGATCACGGAAGAAAGTGGGTTAGAAGATTTATGGAAAACTGTGTACGGAGGTCCCACAGTGATACACGTGCTAAAAGGACTCGCTTATGCAAGAGCTGTAAGAGCCTATGTTCTTACAGGTGCTGCAATCGTCAAAATAATTTGAAATGACTCTCATGATACACTTTTTCCTCGTGAAATAAAAGAAACATTGTGAACAGCGTTAAAGTGTTGAAGCGTTTTTTTATATCGTTAATCAATTAAAAAGTACTCAGTGTTTCAATTTAAAACTATAAATACCTACCTAAGCTCAAATCGGTCATCTGCAAGCACAGTGTGCTAGGCCCGACCGCCAAGCACGCCTTGCCGCCCTGCTATTGAGTCGGATTTTGACCAGTATTAAGGATAAAAGTAAGCAGTTATATATCGTTTTAAAGCTTATTAAATTTGGCAAATAGATTATTTGAAACATTTTTGCTTGGTCCCTCATATAAAAAAAAATCATCTTTAAATCAAAATTTTACGAAAAGAATTTTTTTTTTGCGACAATGTCATTATTATTTGCCAAACCGTAGTAGATAACAAAAAAAATTCAAAAACTTATTTTTAGACAGCTTTCTAAGAAGTGTAACAGTGTAATTTTTTTCAGATGTATATTAAAGTTTAAGAGATATAATGGATTTTGTAGAACTCTAAAATTGCAAAGTTTGGCAGGGGACAGGGGGGGGGGAAGCAAGCGGGGGAGGGGAGTTTTTGGAAAATACTCCTTGTAAGAAGTACTATCCACCTGCAAAAATTCAGCTTTCAGCTCCACCCCTCGAATTGGACCGAATCTGCCAAAAAACTAGGAAGTTTCAAAAATATCCAAGCAATTCCACCTAAAAATCGAACCGAAACTTTAAAAATCTACTACCAAAACATCCGCGGACTACAATCAAATCTCGATGGCCTACGAGCAGCTCTACCTTCTCATCATCATGACATTATTATACTTGAGACGTTAAATTAACGACTTAACATTTTTATTCAAAATATTTAACTCTAATTTTGACTGTTTTGAACTCCTGCAACTCTTTAACTTACGAACACCCACAGTAACAACACGAAAAAATACAATATTCTACAGCAGCACTCATAAGCGTAACTACATTGCCCACTCTCCGGTACAACGACTTCACAAATAGCTGTATTCTTCTGTTTTTGTTTCTGTGTTTGTATGACTTTTATCTATTTTATCTTGTAATTTTATTTTTATTATTTTCTATGTTTCAAAGTATCTGTCAAATTAAAATTACACCACAAATCATGTAAAAGTAATCTGGGCGTTAAATAAATAAATAAAATAAATGTCCTTTCAAATGCAAAACACGGCTTAAAACCCCAAAAACAAATATCGAAAATATATTCCATAGTTTACATTAAAAACCTGCGGCAGCAATGTGAACTAACATGTTTCAATATGAAATAGCATAATTTGTTTGTTATTCAAACAAGATAGTTTTAATAATTGCTGCAAGGTTCGCTAGATTCATACTGGGAGATTTATGGTGAGGATCGTTTCGTGTTTTTATGAAACTTTTTCCCTACTTTTCTCAATAATTATCTCGTTCAATTAATAAAATACTAATAATATCTATCCATACCTAATAAACAAGAAGTTTCACTTCTGTCGCGCGTGGACTCCACGTACGCGCTTTTTTTTATTTTTTTCAGTTTCAACAATTTTTTCTTTAATCTTATATTTAATTTTTAGGAGTGTGTCGATTTCTTTTTGTTGGTTTGCAACCTATTTTACAATTTTGTTACTTCTATTATAACTTTGTAACTCATTTTATTTTAACATAATTTATAAGATATACCATTATTACAATTAAAAAACTGTATAATTAGAAATTTAATTAAAAGCTCAGTAATGCGTAAATAAATACATAAACAAAACTAGGAATATGATTCTGGTGAAGGCGCACCCTAAGACATTATACGCCGCTGGTTTCTATAGCCAATGTTGTAGACGTGGCCGGTCGGCCGCTATTAGTAAAAAAGTCAACCTGGTTCTGAAACAATACACAATAACATAACGACGTTCCTTTAGTTTGACCTCTTTTCTGATGTGCCAACACATTTACATATTTATTTTTGAAAACATTTGACGTCCTCTCACTCTGAAATCATCTCGTATACTGACGAGAAAAAACTCATGTCGCGGTTTTTATAATACCGTGATGCGAGTGACAAAATCGTTATATTGAAAAACAGTTTTAATTTATTTATGCATTGTTTTAATGCTTTTTAAAATAATTTTATTCAACAGACATTTAGAAAACATTGATGTGATGATAATGTATATTTTTATAATTCTCCTGTATTTGGAATTAAATGATGTAATTGAACTTTAAGCTATTTTTAGAGGTTGTGTAAATATTTTTTTACGCATTTGTTTTAAAGATTTTAACATATTTTATTTTTCCTCCATTTAGAAGAATAATTTTTTTGTTCAAAACATAATATTATTTTCTAATAAACAGTATAGAAATCTTCTAAAAACTGCATCAAAAACCGCGTTTTTGCTGCGTTTGCGGTAATATACCCTTAAGAAATCTTCATTTTTGGATTATCACCACATCCACTCAACCATGTGAGTCTTCACAATTCTTTTGACCATGTTTGAAATCAGTCACTGAAGAGTGTTTGTGGAAGATGAAGAGTCTTCCAAAACAAAAAGCATCCAAATTTTATGTTAGTGCGAATCACGATTTCTTCCATTCTTGCAAAAATTTAAAACTCTGCCACTTCCACAAGTTGTCGTTGTAGTCAAGTTGCTATAATGCATCAAAATTTGACAATTGTTCATGTGCACAATTTGTCAAAGACAAAAAATATTTTAAACTACTACCTCCATCTAATTTTCAATCAGCCTTCTTATGTAATTAATATAGGGAGTTAAGTAAGTATAAATATTCATTATAAAACTATAAATCTATACTAATATTACAAAGAGCAAAGATTTGATTGTTTGTTTGTTTGCAAACTACTGCAGGCCCTGTAGGCTCCGAAACTACTGAACCGATTTAAAAAAAATCTTTCACCAATAGAAAGCTACATTATCAGCGAGTAACGTAGGCTGTATGTAATGGTAAGCTCTGGCTTTTTGAAATTTGTATAAATGAATATGTGTGTATTTCATATATTTTTGCAGGAGGGGGGAAAGGTAGGGGGAAGATTGGGTTCGTGGAGAGGGAAGAGACGAGGGAGGAGGAAGGCAGGGAAGGTGGAAGGAAACGGGGACGCACGGGAAAGGATAAAAAAGGAGAGTCAATGTATTTCTTTGAATGGCATAGCAACGCATGCCAGGAACCAGCTAGTATTATATAAAATACTTAAAAGGTACCTTGATTTCGAGGTTGTGTTGAATGAGATTGAACACAGTCAGGCGTCCCATAAAGGTAGCAACACGGTGGAAGGGACTTGTAGCCTCCACTGACACAAATACTGAAAGCACCACCGGGTTGGCATCACTGATACACTTGGCACTTTCCAAACCTGGTTCATCTATCTGGAAACCTAAATAAAACAGAATAATAACATAAGTATTTACGTACTTCTTTCAATATCCAGGGGTGCAGAAGAACGAATGCCACACTCGACACCCGTGGTCAACCTAATAACTCAAATTTCAGCCTCAAATTAAATTTGTTACCTTTTTCCGATCTCCAGTTGCCCTCCTGTATGGTAACAGACAGGCGTTGGGGGAATTTTTTAGCATGGTGCCAGGCATAGAGAGTGGCAGAGAGGGGCTGTATCAATATCTCTTGCTTGGAGCCTTCCTGCCTCAGCAGCAGTGCAACACTTGTATCATTCCTCAACATATACTTGTGGTACATCGTCTGTGGGGTGAACGAACTAGAGCATTCTTCACAGTGATTAGGATCTGGTGTATCGTCGCTCTGAAAAGAAGTTAGAGGGTTATTTGTTGTATCGAAACAGCTTTGAAAACTCAATAAAGGCAGTCCATTGCCATTCATAAGTAATAAATTATAAGTAAATGTTAATGTGGTTGGTTATTGGTATGCATATCGTGTTGTTTTAGCGCAGGCCCGAGAAATATCACCCATTAGAGTAGCTTTAGATGTAAGAGCAGCCAAAAACTGGAGACATTTGAGGGGAGACTTAATTTCTAAGCTAAACTCTAAAAGCCTGATGAATAAGAAAAAGCACATTTCACATAGGTATATCTATCAATAAAACATTCACTCCCGTAACAAAATGGCCAGGAATCATTGACTCCAATTTAAAGATTAAAAATGAATTTAACCCTTGGATAAGGTTTTATTCCTAAGAGATAAAAACAATGTATATACCTGATTCACGGCAATGGCCAGTGTTTTCAATGCATCTGGACTCAGTCGCACCATAAGTTCTCCCACCCTAACCTTCACTCCAGTTTTGGTAGTATCACTCATGTGTGATAAACATGGGATATATCCTCCCCACCAATTTTCCACCCGAATGCCAGTGCTTAATACGGTTCTATAGAGACTGAGATCTTTGCTGTCCAATGTGTCCAATCTGGGGAAATAATTTAACCAATTAGGAAAAAAATAAAATTGCCTTAAATATGAAAATTGAGCATTATAATTACCAAATTGTAGTTTAAAACTATTTGAATATTCTTACGATATATTAGAATCAATTCTGAAGATTCCGACATTTTTTTGCCATGTGCTAGCTCTTATTCTAGTAAAGTAATAAGTAAGCTTCAGGGAAGAATGTGTTGGTGGAAGATTACCATCCAGCAGGAATCTTTTATCCCTGTCTTCAAACTCTTGATTGGCTGAAGCTCTTTTTCTGCAAGTTAAAACATTGCTTAAATAAATTCGGAGCTGAAATTAGCAAAAAAACAAACCAATATTATTATTACTAACAGTAGGGAAATGATGAATGTATCTCAGATCACAAAAATGTAATAAAATTTCACTTAAAAATAATTATTCACTTACAGCTTTTCTGAATTGTTATACAAGTTCACTTCTGCGTTTCCTATCTTTACAAGGAACTGCATACGTGGTAACATGTCTGGGGAGGTGTAAGAATCAATCCTCAGTGTATGAACTAGCTCTTGGACAGTATATCCAATAATTTCAAAATTGGGATATGCTAACGGAGTTTCACGCTGGAAAACATTGTAAAAAAACAGGAATGGTTATTTTTATAAATACAGAATTGTAATTGTCTTTAATTTAACCAAAGTTACACAATTTAATATGGATTAGAATTTTTTTCATGCCTTGAAAAATTCTGAAATGGTGAGTTCTGACTTTTTATAGTGGACATTCATAGTGGTAGCATCTGCAAACTCACCGGGTATAATCGAGGGGGGCAGAGATATTTGTTTCTATCGAATAAACGGGGTTTGGGTGCCCTTTCTCGAAATCTGGTTTGTTCTTCAGCCGGGGTGTACATCACTATTCGCCATGCCGTGGACATAACAGTGTCTAGAAATAATATTATAATAATAATGTATACATAAATATGAAGAAAAAAGACATTCAGTATGCATTTATTATCAAAGGAAATGGATTGAATTTTTGATATGTAAAAACTTACTTTGGTCATAGTAAGGGATGTTTTCGTTGACCAGTTTACCATCCACTAATTTGAACTTATAGTAAGTTATGAAATCATAGTCCAGCTCAGAATAGTACTCCAGTGAACATAGTATATCATCTTTGCATTTTTCATCCAACTGAAACAACGATTAACATTTTTTTACATTAGCTCCACACAGGAGGTCTTGAGGAAAATAATTCCCCAGTCATGTTTGGGGATGCTGTGTCGAGTTTCTTAGGAAAGGAAGGAGAGGAAGTTCTGGGAAGGAAAGGGGTATTAGGGGTGGGTAATCTGGGGGTCAGTGTGTCCAGGGGTCCAGACGTTTGAATCCATCCCTCCCACTGCGATGCAAGGCGATGTTCCGAGAGAGTACGGCTGGAGAAGTCAAAGGAACTCCCTCAATCATTCTCTCCCGATCCAGCCTGCCACGCAGCTGGTGGGCAGAGGCATCCGCCTCCAAGACCACATGAACCCTAGCACCCCTGCTAAGTCACCAAACGTGGCGAACCATTTGGGGTGACCTATGGCAGAGGTGTTGGTTATCCAATAAATGGTTCCCGGGGCCGCGGTACCCATACCCTCCTTCCAAATTAACATGACGAGTTACAGTAATTATTACAATTTAATTTTTAAAATTATCTATCTAAATCGCTTTAGTGGCTATCGATCATAAACATACGTACATAAGATCATAAACATACCTCAATTATATCTTCAGTGCTTATTTGGGTAATTGTACGGGGACACGGGTAGCACAACACAAAATAGCGGTCTTTTAATAAAACTTGATATGGGTCAAGTTGACATCCTGTATTCTGTGGACTTTCTATGTATGTGAAGGCACCAGCTCTGTAAAATTAAACACATTCTGTTAGGATATTTATTTATGAAATTATACAAGTCCTTAAGATTCAGGACCCCATGAAAAGGTCCGCAGGCAAACTAAAGAAGATGTATTAGTCAACATCTTCTTTACTACTACTACTGTGTGAAGGAAGATTGTAAGACGATGGGAAAGCCTAAGGACTGGAGTTGAATTTTGAGGGATTAGAGTTGTTGGAAAACATTTCTGGAAGGTGCCAAATTCTACTCTAGCATCTGATGATACCCTCAATTCACATTGCCATATGATGCAGTTGTACAGGCAATATTCCCGTTGTGGTGGATCAAACAGCAAGACAATTAACCGTTAGAATGCTACGCGTCGCAAAAGTGCTGCGATCGTTTGTATCGAAGATTGCGACGCATCGCAAAAACGCTGCGAGTTTCAGTGTGTTTTTGGTGCTCCGTGGGATTGGACGTACTTTAACCTCGTGCATAATTTGTAACGATAGTGCATTCTTATACATTTAAAAATAAATTTTTACCATTTTTTTATATGCGTTCGCTGTAGGAAAGGCCTACACGCTATTTGTGCGGCAAAACATAATTGTTGAGCTTTTTGTTTTATATTTCTTAATTTCAAAGGGAAATAAAATTGATATTTTATGTTTATTTTTTCATATTCATATCAATAAACATTTTTTCTTTATAATGCAAAAAGAATTAATAAAATTTATTGATATTTGTCTAAATTAGAGTGTTTTATATGACATCATTATTTCTTCCTCTAAATAAATCAACATATATGTAGCAATTCTCCAACATGTTTGAAACAATTGCTTAGCACTAAAACGGTTAAAAAGGATAGCTAATATATTGTAGCAAATATATTAATAAAACAAATATATTAACTACTATGTATCAATTTTTTCATTAGACAAATTAAAAGGTCACCTCAGATCATCCTTGTAATGTTGTTCGTATGGAGAGGGAGAATTTCTTCCAAAATAAATTGAGGCATCAGGATCAACCTCTTCAGGACAGTCAGCATTTTCCCTTTTGAATGTGGCAGAAATACCCTGAAATAGAGAATCAATTTAAATTTACAATAATTTATAAAGCTTTTGTTGAATCATGTAATGAACATAGATCACAAATGAAAAGAATTTTTGATGGAAGCAAATATAAAATTTTAAATCCTTACTGCAAATCTATCCCTCCAGAATGTAACAATGTCCATCAATGCACTCATTTGCTTCAATCCAAACTGACACACCAGTGGATCCGTCTCAAATAAGCATTGGATTGATGGCGTATTTCCAGGACGCTCGCCTATTCTCCAAATCTCACGCGAAGCTGTCACATCAAACCTGTAAGAGCAAACATACATTTATATAAGTCAACATTATGTTAGGCTATATTCTACACATTTATTAATTTGAAGTGCTTACCCGACAGACCACGGATTCACCACCATTGAACGGTCATTGTTCTCTTGGGCCACAGATAAAATCATGGAACTGACTAATCCGAACATTGTCACTTTGTCAATTCTGGGTTTGTTTTCAATTGTATTTACAAAAGAAGTAAAACATAGCAACACTTCGGCGACTGATTCGTCGAGTGTTTTAACTGAAATAATAGTCTGATCAACTGTTAATTCAACCACAGCTATTGTTCCTAAAAAAAAAGCTATCATTAAATATGATTATAAAAAGACAAATATGTCTGTATGTAATTTATAAATCATCTTTAATCTTACCAAACCATTTACAGAGCGGGTTTAGCTGATGTTCAGCTTCCTCAACTGTTGCATTAGGGTCCAGCGACTGATACATTTCGTTGGATGTATCATCTAGCGTTTCAAACATTTCGACAGTTGTTGAAGTTGGATGATTTGTTACAGAAGTCAACTAAAAGTGGTAACAAGGATTAGTATGTATCGTACAGTTATTTAATGCACGTATCAAGATTTATATACACACTTATGTACTTACTATTCTATGAACTTCGAGTAATTTGTTAACTCGATTGTTGGTAACTGTATATTTGATGGGGCAGTCCAGATTTATTTTGAGAGTACTTAAATTTCTAGAACCTGTAACTTGTACTTGCTATTAAACAATTGTATATGTAATGTTTTTACAACGATATTAGAATTCTCATAATGAGAATAAAATTTGCCTGGGAACATTTTTGGAAGTTTTTTGGGAGCTTTGTGTAAATTTTCAGGAGGTTCTTAGGAGTATTAGGCAAACAGGTAATTTTGCAAGATAATGCCAAGGACAAGTTCTAATAAACTTACAAGAGACCCCTAAAATCTTATTCTCGAAAAAAAATTGAAAAACCTTTTGTTTTGGTCTTACATGAAAAATACTTTGCAGTAAATAGTGCCGGGGGAACACCAGTGAAGATATTGGGCAAGCCGGGTCTTGTCTCCATGACGTGGTACTGAAAATCTGACGGTTCCGGTAATCTCGGCAAAGGAGCGTCTCCACCCAACACAATATTGGCAGAGTAGATGGACGACTGGAAAATGAACATCACATTTAGATTATTTCATATAATATTAATACAATTATAGGGAACAATTCTTTATTTACTAAAAAAAAGTTATAACACACTCTTCTTTATTTACGCATTCATAAAAATTATATATTATGGTTAATCAAATGAATAGTTAAGCGGTGTTAAGGTTTGAGTATTTATTTGATAAACTTTGCTATAGTGTTATAAAGGCTAAGAAAACAGGTACCTGAATGTGATTTATGCTATTGTGGTTTGAAATCGCAATGTTTGGCTGTTGTACAACTGCATAAACTAGTCCGTTGGTAAGAATCATATTTTTAGCTTGATTCTTGGCAGAACTCTGCAAGAGAAAGGAAATTACAAATAAAAACAGATTTGTGTGCATTCATGTAATATTGTGCATGTTACATAATACGCTTTGAAGTTTTAAAAGGAGAAATATTTAATCAACAAAAAAAAATTATAAAATAACATAAAATATATTCGGACCTTCATCTTTTCTTTCTTTGGTGGCTGGATCCTGATATCGTCATACAGAATGAAAGAAATTTTCCCCATTGTAATGCAAGCATCGTAATATTGGATTAAGGCTTTTCTGTAAAAGGAATAAATTTTCAACACATAAGTTGTTGCGCCATTAATAATTTGACTGAATTATAATATAGTTCATCAAAATTCAATAATATTTTGACTTCTGCATTCCCCCAGATAAGGTAACTGACCTGAGTCGGTTCCACTTATAGTCGGTTTGTACTAGACCACTAGGTTATATTTATAATTATTAATATGTTTAATGAATGTTAATTTAGTGTCAAAGGTTATTAGGTTATTAGGTGATGCTGTGAAATGAAATTGCAAACCATTTGAATGTGGGTCATTAAATGTCATGCAACTATTTTTAAAGAGTCACCTGCCTAAATGCTTATTTAAAGAAATTGTAAATTGTTTGTAATATTGATTTATATATAATTGTGGCTAAATTGTGTTATTTACAAGGGCTATCAGTAAAATAAGGTCTCCAAGGTGCTGCGTTCGCGAGAAACGATTTTATGCGAGAAAGGCAACATAGCCTGGTTCCCCCACGTCAAATCCCTACCAAGTTGCACTCTCTGCGACACTTAGTCTAGGCATGGCAACTGTTCGCTCGGTGTGGCAGAGCTTCCACTCTCCGCACCTACCAGGTGTGAATTACATCGATATTCCATCACTTTGCCGGCAGACAATTTTTGTTTAATCTTCCGCGGCTTCGACGAATCTGAATGACACTACTGACGGGATTGATTCTTTGTCTTCAGAGTCGTGTAGTGTTGTAGTGTCATTTAAAATAATTTGAGAGAACGAAATAAGTTTCAGTTCAGCAAACCCACGATTATTCATATATAAAAATTGTAGTTTAAAGTATATGTAAAATATTTTAGCTTTCAAAATTGCAGTATCTCAAAAATATGTGTTGTGGGTTGTTGACTTTTGTCTGAACGATGATGATATGCATTGCACATACCTTGCTGGTGCATCGGCAGGCTCTAAAGGGGTGGTCTGTCTCGTTATCGGGGAAGCAGTTCGGTCGCTTGCAATCCCAGTGTCGCTTAGCGAATTAGTCCTCGTATTCCACACTGTTGGGTTACTGCTGCATGTTGCCACGGTAGTTAAACTGTCTACACTGATCCCACCTTCATCTATAAGAAAAATGATTGATAAGTTGACATTGGGAAACTTCAGAAGATTAAATTTTTAATAAATCGTGAAACATGGACAATTTACAGGTTGAAATGATAAATTTGGAGACTTCTCGGAAATAAGTATAGCAGGCATTCTCTAAAGGAGAATAATGTATGTAAGATGTGAGTACATGTTATAAAAAAATGAAATTTATGTTTTTATATTTTATTCAATTTTCAATGTTTCAATGAAATTTTGGTGTGTGTGAAATAACAAGAAAGGAGTGTAAGGAGAATGTGAATGGTAGAAGAAGTCGTGGATTCCCAGGGAAGACATGGCACAATCAAGTGAATCAAATACTTTAGTCAAGTCATTTCAAAAGACAGAATAGAAGAGTATGTATAAGAAGATGTATGAATGTGAATGAGGCAAGGAGCGTGAACCAAATCCGAGTTGTTTAGGTGTCCGTTCTCTCTGCCTACCCCTGCGACGAAACGGCATGATGGTTAGTTAGTTAGTGAAATAAAAACAGTGAAGCTAAAAATATGTTTTAGTGAGCAAAGCCAAGTCCTATTTTAATTTAATCATTAGGTGTTCTGTCTGCCTGTAAATTTGTTTATTATGTTCCGATTCCGGTTCAAGATGGTGGTTGTTGGATACTGTCTTTATATCTCGCAAGAGTTTGCATGATCATGCTTCCTACTACAAGCTCTCTAATCGAAGCAAGTTTGAAAAAAGAATTGTCATTAGTGTCCGACCTAACTTTCGGTTTTGGTTTCGGCCTAGTTTCGGCAAAAAAACGGGTTTCGACTTAGTTTCGATTTCAGTTGCCATTCAGCCGAAACTATGGCCTGAACTGAATTCGGGAGGTTTCGAGCTGCGATCCGACATGTTCGGTGCACTGAGCTGCGAGCGAAGAAGTATCTTTTCGCTGCATCCGCGTTCATAGTCGTGTCAGGACTTGTTTGTGTTTGTACCGCAAATAGAACAAACATTTGCTACTATTTATTGTACTTACCTTTGGAAATATATTTTTTTATGTATTCATAGTATGGACACCCATGGGTTTCACACAACACTTTTTCAATAAGATCTTGAATCTCTTTTCTGAAAAAATAAATAAACACGATTAAGCAATCACTTTGTTTAAGTCTGCAACTCAAATAAGTAGTGATGTTATATTTTTTTCATGGTAATTATTAGTAAAATATGTTTATTTTATGAAGAATAAATTGTGGCCAATATGCTAGGAACATTATAATATATTATTTAGAATGTATGGCCATTGAACCATTCAAGGCTTACCTGAATTCCTTTTCTTCTTTTATTGTCTGTGACAACAGTGAAAACTCTTTATAAAGTGATGTTAATAACTTCAATTGAGATGTAGACATGTGAATACCAATGTCGTTTAGTATGTTCATGTCAACAGCTGGGCCGGTAACAAAAGTTGTTCTATAGAACATTGCTGGGGCCAATACAATTACTATGTCAATACTGAAATAAAACAATAAAATAATTTTAAAATTTAGAACAATATTAAATAAACACTCCAAAGCCCCAGCTGCACAATATTAATATTTTGAAAGTACAATTTGATGATATGCAAAACATCATAAAAGAAATAGTAAATGACAATTAACAAATGTATCACTAAATAGGCGATCAAAACAATGTAACCGCCATTCAGCCACTGTTTAGGCGAAAGTCACCAGCCCGCATGCACTAGTTTTGGGACACCTAAATTTGAATATTAGAGAAATCATGCGGGTAAATAAAACTTTGAAATTTCCATTACATAAACTAGCAAAGTAATGCATGATTTGAAGATTTGTTTTGAATTGAAGATTTTTTATTTGAGTTTTTGATCTGTAGATTTGTCTAGAAATATTACATTTGCTTTAATTAAATACTGCGAGCAGAACTTGCAGGCATCAAGAATCAAGCATTTATTTTGAAAATTCTATTTATAAACCCAGAAAAATATAAAGTAGGTCTTTTTTGGATACGGTGTTGGTTTTGTCGAATAATGTGGCAAATTAAGTTCTTCAAAAAATGGTCGTAAAACAATTTAACATTTGTGGTTAAATGTCGCAAAATAAAACAAGAATTTAGGCAAAGTTTTATTTTTGCATTACAAAGCAGCAGCTGCTGTTAAATGGGAATTTCAATCATATTGCTATCTACTCAAGGACTGTGTGATTTTGGCCGATTCCGAATGTTTCACGCCGCTGAGCATCGCGTTAAAACCATATTTTAAAGTTTATGTAAAATAATTTTAACTTTCAAATTTGCAGTTATCTCAAAAATGCATGTTGTGGTGTGGTGACTTTTTCCTGATTTATCACCAAAGCAGAACCAAATTTAAAGATTTTCATGATGTGAAGTGGATAGTATCAACTGCCTTATATATCAATAAAATTAACATTCGCTACAAAGTTTGATGTTCTTTATTTCCGTGTAAATCAAAAAATCGAAGCCGGCCTATTAAATTGATGATTATGAAACAATTTAAAAAATTTGCAAGATGTATATGTATGTTTAATAAGTAAATCGAAATTTTACGGCATTTTACTGTCACGACCGGCCTGTCAAATTCAGATTATACTTAAAAACTCAATTTTTTTTACTGTCTTATCCTAAGCACGTCAGGCAGACGTGCGTAGGCTCCACTATCGCTATGGAAGAAATAAGTCAAAAACTCAAGGCAGTTGTTTTACTATGTACCGTAAGCGACACAATAGTAATTTACAATATTTTTTGAGATCCTTATGATGTTTTGCCTAAACTAAATTTTGGCACACTGTAATTCATTTTGAGCATGATATTTTATTTGGTATTCCCAAATATCGAGGCGGTGCAGATAGCCATTTAGGATATGTTAAAAAATTTCCATTTAAATAAAACTTTCGGTTGCAGTGGTTTGGCGATCATGGCTTGAGATAATTGCTTTGCTTTCCTTTATTAATAAATGCACTTAAATAATAATTGCTTTCCTTTATTAATAAATGCACTTAAATAATTAAATTGATGACATACGGATCTATCAGCCGTGTTAGATAGTCAGGATCGAGTCCGTCAAACTCATCATCCATATTATTCCAATCCAGAGCTGGGTTTTCACGCTTTGGAAGTTCATATGCATCCTAAGAAAAATGTTACAATTATGTTAATACAATGCAAATATTTACATGTTCAAAGTTTAGTAGATTACATTTCAGTTGCAGTTTAGAGTGACCAATGAATTATCAAAATTAAAGTTTACCTTCCTGAAGGTAAGTTTGAGTTCCTCCCAATTGCTGCTACAGAGATGTAGACCTCTGATGGTGATCTGAGCTTGTCTGTCTTCCAGTGGTCCGCCCGGCATTCCGAGCCATCCGTCTCTAGCTGCGGTCTCATATAATTCACGTCTCTCAATGTATCTGATAAAAAAAAAACAAATTCCTAAATAAGCAAACACTTTGTGGCTTGACTTTATACAAATGAAAAATGTTCTTTGTTTAAAATCACTTTATTTTATTTTTAAACGTCGACCGGCTGATCTCAACCTTCATCAGGACAAAGGTATAAACTACAGTACAAAGAAAGATTATAAGGTTAACAAAAAAGAGAAAGAAAGCATGTAAGATAGGGAGAGAACATGTGACACCAGGGTAGTAGAGGAAGTAAAAAAATCTTTAACCATACACAAATCTTTTTTACTATTTTCTTTTTTTTTGTTTTATTTGTAATCTCATAATGCTTGTGTTAAGTGAAACCGGTCAGTCGTAATAAATTAAATAAATGTATAAACAAAGTTATTGTTTTATTTCATTAATGTCAAACCACAATGTGACTGCTTTCTACCAAAATATACTGTACTTATGTTTGCTTGTGCTTTGTCACAATCTAGAAACATATGCATTTTAAATGATTATTCACCTTGATATGGGATTTTCTGCTGTTGGCGCCAGGACAGTGGACACAATCTGAAGTAAAAACAATAGAATATCAGATTTATTTCAATTCTTGCAATATGGCAGCAAAAAACAGTCAAGGTGGGGTTGATCCATCATAACATTTACCTGAATAACTGCGGTATCTTGGCAGGTACTTTCTTCCAAATTATCTCTGTCTCCTGGGAACATGATTCTCAACTGGTGACTTTCAAAGTACAATAAAGGAACATTTTGAACGTTCCAGTACTCGGGGCTAGAATCAGAGAGGAAAGCATTATTTACAATAACTCTAAGGCCCTCCGCTCATGGAGAAACCGAAAAAAACCAGTTGTCAACGCAATCGCAATCAACCTCCTGAACAAAATCTATATTTTTCTGATCAATAACAAAATAAACTGATACTTGAAGCCAAGTGCCGATTATTAAAGTTTTCATTACTATAATAATGTTGAAATATTACAAAAACGGTATGTCTACAAAGAAATGCAATTAATATTTTTGATCTTACTTGGCTATAGTTGGTATTATGTTTGGGTGAGCAATGGGCAAGGCTTCACAGTAAAGAGGTGTGTATGCCGGAGTAAGGGCGATGAGAAAAGGCTGCAGACACGGGCCACTGAGGACTACATCGAGGCAACCCAAGCTTAACTCAGCTTCGCACACATACTTGTCCTTCGGGCACTGCATATACAGAAAATAATTATAATTACATACATAATCTTAGAAACATTTTGCAAATAGAAGGAATCCATCAGTTAAATAAAAATAGCACACCGTATCAGCTAAATTATCAAGCGACTA
The DNA here is from genome assembly GCA_936435175.1 of Glyphotaelius pellucidus. Taxonomy (NCBI): domain Eukaryota; kingdom Metazoa; phylum Arthropoda; class Insecta; order Trichoptera; family Limnephilidae; genus Glyphotaelius; species Glyphotaelius pellucidus. The sequence continues at coordinate 24,382,975 of OW386542.1, read as the reverse complement.
CCTTGCTGTGTGGCAAGCGGAATTAGACATTCTTTGTAGCTCAGTATAAAGGAAATCAGAACTACAGAAGTGTTAAATCCAAGTTAGAAGGGTTCAAGTTAGTGTACTGGCCCGCCTTTACTAATGCATGTCAACTCTGGATGAAAAATAAGAGAACTCCTGCTAATTTTAACAGGAAAAATTCAGAGGGGGTGCCTCACTCACTCTTAGGATGCCAGTGAAAAAAGATGTAAGAAATATGGGAATAAAATAATTTAATAAAACTTACAATAAGCGCTTTAGTTGATTTTTCTATTCCATCATCCCAACGGCTGTATACACTTTGGCACCTTTAGAACAACAAAAAAACAAGCATTAACATGATAACTTTATATAACTAATATTTAAATATAATAAGTCTGATCTTATTTACCTTGCTAGGGTGAGGGTCATATAGAGGAACCCATTGTCCTCCTTGGACCTTTTGATTCCTCTCGTATCAACAATTTCAATATCTTTTTCTCTTTCTTGGATGACAATTCCAAGAAACTTGCCCAATTTCCATCGACCAAGAGGGTCTTCCCTAAAATGTAAAAAATTATCATAATAAATGCCACAATATGCATGTAATAAACTACATATTGATTTATTTAAAGATTAGCAATCTAAAGCATAAATGGATAAAAAAGATTGCATGATGCACATAATAATTTTTTGCTTAGGAACCTGAAAGCAAGATAAAGACAAAAAGAAGTGGCCAGACATGATTTTGCCAAAATGTATGTATTTTGTCCCACATAAAAGACCAGATACTATAATTAACTCAATGAGAATTGAAATCAGCAACACTTGCTTAGCATTGAATGTATTTGTGCATCGGTATTCGCTTCCACCGTTCCTATTTATATTCCACAGAGAGACCTATACATAGGAAGCTTGAACATTGAAAGCAAGCTCAATGTAAAAGATGGAAGATTTTTAAATCTTGCTGTTCAAGAGTTTGCTGAAGATACTACGACAAATTAGCTAACTAACTACTATGACTGAAGATAGCGTGACAGACTAGCAGGGTCTAAAGTAACAGTGCACAACCCACGACCGTATGCAACATATCACATTTGTACTCCGTGTGGCCCGCGAAGGTTTTAAAAATAGTAATGCATCCATCCTGCCAAATAGGTTGTGCATCACTGGTCTAAAGGAACTGAACAAAGAAACAGTGGGTGCTTCTGAATATTATTTTATTAAATATATTAAGATTTCTGTGACTGAGGAACCGGGTTCAAGGTGTGGAAGAACTCTTTAGATGGCTGATGATCAAAAGAAATTTGGCATGGTTTGGCCAACTGTCTCCAAGAATAGAGCATGCAGAGGAAAAAGTAAAAAAAATATGTAATTATTATCAATGAAAGGGTACCTTATGTAGTGATGGATGGTTGCTGTCACAATCTTTGATTTTAATTTGAAGTATTCCGGATGCACGTCTATGCTTGTTGTTACATCTTCAGCATCAAATACGAGCTTCAGATTGCGCAGTTTAAGTTCCGATTCCATTATTGCACCGTCTTCTGTACACAGTACTGTTTGCTCATGTTCCTCTTCATGGGTTGAAGCATAAAGTTTGAGGGTTATCTTGGACACGGTTACCTGAAGCCACTTTGTTAATACTATTTCATCATTATTGGCAGCTGTAAAAAAAAAAACAGTTAGGATGGGTTGTTTCACAGAATTTTAACAATTCATCAAATTTCAAAGTTAATATTCAAGTTTTGTGAAAGTCTTATATTGGTTCTATTATCACTATCAGTACTATGAAACGGTGACCGGCCAACTCAGAATGAAACCAACTCAGAATCACATCAGAAAGGTCTTAAAGAGTGATGATTGAAAAATATAAAAAAAAATTGGTTAATAGGTTAGGTGGGGTTAACGACTATTTTAAAATCATTTTTTCATAGCTTTTAATGACTTTTCAAAGAGTTGTTGAGATGACTGTATTCTGAGTTGGCATGGAACCCTATGTAACACCCGGCCCATGATAAAATAATAACATTACTTGAATAGAACCTTCACGGAACTTTAACCTGAAGTATGAGATGAATTGTTCAATTTCTGTGAAACAATCAGTCCTTAATAAATATGTTATATTTTTTGACAAATAACTGCTTATTATTGTGTTATTTTATAATCATATATTTACCTTTCGCACTTTCAGAATTGTCCGTGACTCCACTATCACAACTAGGCAGTTCACTGTAATAAAATAAAAACTGATTTAGTGGAATTCAATCCTAAGTAAAAACAGAAAAAAAGTGTAATACATTAAAAGGATAAGCTTGACCTGCAAGGTAGATGACTTATCTGTTAGGGGAAACTTGCAGTTTGCTGGTATAAGGCTGAAGTTTTGGAAAATTCGACAAGAAACCAGTTGTAAATGTATTAGAATAAAGGATTGTCATCACATCTCATGAACTTACTTGCTGCGGGAAGATACACTTCTATTGAGTCTTGTTGAATTCAACACAGGACGTTTTCCTTTGATTAATTTACCGTTCGGGGATATCATGTTCATGCACTGGATATTTTCCACAATTGCACTGCTTAGCTCTTGAATTCCATGACCAATTGCAATTATGGTAGAAATCTTAGAAAAAAAAAATTATACATCAGTATTTAATAGTATGATTCATTAAAGAATTTATTAAATAGAAAATCATACTTGTTTTCGGTTGAGTGATATTCGCAAATTTCCAGTATCTGTGTGCAGAAACACATTCAGAGAAGCAATACCAGACGGAGGTCGAATTGGCACCTGCAACAAATAAAATGATTGTACAAAGGATTTATTTTTAGTGACCAAACAGTTGTATTGGTTGAACTTAGTGGCGCCTCGCGGTATCCTCAGATTAATCAGTCGAAACGTTGGACACTATGGCTGTAAGAGTTAAAAGTATTACTGAGCCATTAAACACTTCATTAGTACAGGATATCTCTATGTACCTTCTTCAATATACTGATTACAGTTAGTCACGTGCGTTATTGGGAAGAGCTATCTGACATGGTCTCTCCGATCCGCTTAAAAAGTCTATAATGACGCATTTCAGATTCCCCACAACGTCACCAGTCAGCAGACCGCAGGAAAGCCGAACTATACATATAGAGTAAGTAGAGGTGAGCTGGATGTTAATGCTTACAACATTTCCAAAATAAAATAGAGTTGTACTATTTCACAGTTCTAACTTAACCAAGGACATAATACTTTATGAATCTCAATAATTTGGAGAGTGATGGCTTCTACGAAGAAGGCGAAAAAGGAACTTACTTTGACTTTCTTCGGTGAGGGTTTGCCGGGTAGCTTTCCAGAGGGTTTCCCGTTAGGACTATCATCGGGTTTTTCGGCTGGTTTATCAGGCAGGATTGGTGCTTTCGTTTTACTGGAAAAAAATAGTAATTTTTCTGTACAGGTAAGAAAAAAAAGAAAATATTAAATTGTCTTTCCTTAAATAAATAAAATTAAAATACTTTTTTTTCTTGTCTTTCTTCTTTTGCGATTTAGTTCTGGGTTCTTCTGGGGGTGGCTAAAAATGAATAAAATAAGAATTAGGTTTTCACGAGAGAATTATAAAATCAAATGTTTTTGAAAATGTAAGGGTTTGTTGGATTCATAGTGTATATACTATAAATAATTTGAAACCTACTTCAGGCCCATCTTGGAACATTACTGTTCGGGAAGAATTATGCAAACTGGCACTTATGTCCTTTTTCTTCATTATGAGGCTCAGTATGACCATGGTGGAGGTAGGCTTCAGCACCCATTCATGAGCGTATGTACCCAAGTGATTTCTTGAGAGAGTGTGAACACTGTAATCCTTTGCTTGCAAACTCCATGGATAAGACCGTGATCCTGTGAAAAGCATTCATTTTTAATAATTGCACCATTTTTGTTGATGTGTAAGTTCAAGAATTAAATTTTGACTAAAAACTCCACAGTAATAAACAGTACATAGGAGCAATACATCTGAATTCTAAATACATGTAAATCTTACCTGTGGTCCAGATTTTTTCTGGTATAGCAGTTGGAAACCCATGCACGGTGTAAGGCAGAATTTGGTTCCGCAAAAGGGTACTTTTGAAAAATATATTTGGAATGCTGCAAAAAATAATAACAATTAGTGACATATGTATACATATTGGAAATCGTCAACTCCCTTTTATGTAAAACGAAAGTGTGGTAAATTGTAAATTTAACAAAAAAAAATTTCAAGGGAAAAAGTTGAAGCTAGCTTTACACTTATAAGTTTTTTCCCGTAAATCGCTCATGTAAGCGATTTATGGCCAAATTACCAATTGTAACGACACCTAAAGTCACTTAACGTAATTTATAGCAAGTTACAGAACTTGTTCTTTCGGAAGTTTTTTGACAGGTCTAATAGCGTCCACGCGTCCAGCCTTCTCACAGCTTATAAAATCAGTTTGATAAGTTGAGAGACTTGCCGCAAGAAATAGTACCAAAATGCGCAGTTGCAAAATGTCAAAAATTAAAAGACAATTATTTTCGGGATTTTTTTCCTATAAAACTAGTAATTATTTCCACTTATTTAAGTTATCTAAAAATGAGAAAAATCCTTCTTTTCGGTTATTATCGGTCCAATCTTTTCTAAAGTCAATGTTTCTGTTTTTAAAATTACGTATTTGAATACGAAGTTATTATACGAAGTTAATACGAAGAAATTCGGTTGCTGTAAGCAGCTAACAGGTAGCTGTCATTCGGATAAAATGAAAGAACTCCGTTAATTTTCACCTTTGACGGCACAAAAGCGCATGGAGAATTGTTTAATTAGTCAAATTCTATTTCAACACTTTATTTGGGCCTTTTCGTCTTTATTGACAAAATCGCGTAAATTTGACAGAGGCAGGTCGTTGTTAAAAGGAAACCATCTTACCACAAATAAATTTACAGATGTAAACGGTCGAATGAGCATTTACACAGGTCGAACTTCCGTGATCATTAATTACCACAAGTCGGATGTGTAAACACTCCTGTGAGTAACCTGTCAAAATCTTACATAATCCGTAAATTATAATTACGAGTGTAAAGCTAGCCTAACAATCAATAGATATTTTTTTGAAAGGAGATGATCTTGAGGCAAATATTTTTTTTATAAATTCTTTCAGCTTCACAAAACCTACAATTTATTTTTATTGGTTTAGTTAAAAAAAATTCGTTGTAGGTAAGAACCCTTGCTTTTGCTAGAAAAGTAATATTTTGAAAATATATTGTATTATACTTCGTTAAAAATATATATTGGTAGTAGGTAGGTACCAATTTACTTTTTTTTTCTAAACCTATTTCTGATAAAACGAGTATTGCAAAAGGAGAAAATTTATTTATCCCCCTTGCGCTTGTTACAACCAAGATTGGCTGCTTGTTAACAAACTAATAATAAAGGCCTGATGGCTTTGTTATAACCTCTTTTTTCTCGTAAATAATGCATACAACAGAAAATGATGGTGATATGAGGTTACAACAGAGCTCTCAGTGTAAGAACTATAATTCTGTAATACTCACTTCAGGACCAAGATGCTCTCCATACCAGAGTAGGTGTCTCGACTCACACCTCGGACCATAGCCTCCTCAACAGTTTGGCAGTTGATGGCAGATAGAGATCTCGTGGGCAAGAACACTGACACATTTTCAAAGTTGAAAAAAACTGGGATATGTCCATATGCGAAGATTTTACAAACCAGATAATCACCCCAGGAATCACTTTCATACTCCTTCTTTACCTGTATAAAAAGGTGATAAAGGAAATACAATGAACAGCTGTACAACAGAATTGCAATAAGTTTTATAACCCAAAATTAAATTGAATTAAAACTACTTGGAAAATACATTGGATATTATCAATGTTAGGTTTTTTATTGTTAAAAAAATTCACAATTAAGTTAATTATATTATTCTTGGGTTACAATTTGAGTTCTTTTGATAAACAAAATAACTTACGACAGCTGGAGTTGGATTTGTCACATCTCGAGAAGAAGATGGCGCACTACTTGCAGCGTGGACGTAGTCCTTTTCTCGATCGGAATGTGATTGTGGACTAGACTGTTTGTGAAATGAGCCTTTACTACTTGACTTTCCAAATTTCTAGAACATATAGAACAGAATATAGGGTGAATTACAAATATAAAGGGTCTTCCAATAGGGACGTCCGAACTTTGACAGTTGATAGCGGCCATATTATTGAAGAATAAATGACAGCCAAATTGGCTGTCATTTATTCAGTGTTTTGCCAAATCACTATGGATGGATATAGCATTCGACAACACATGCAAATGATAAAATTGTTTAAAATTGTTTAATGATAAATTCTCACGTGGAGATTTGACTCCGTTAGACTTTTCCTTGTGGGGATTTCTTAAGTCGCAGGTCTAAGCAAATAAGCCACAAACCACAGCGGGCCTCAAAACCAACATAACCCATGCCATTGGTCAAATTCAGCCTGATTTATGCACCAGAGTCATGGAAAATTGGACGTTTCGAATGCGCGCCACCCAGAGAAGCCGCGGCGCACTTTTGAACAATGTTATATTCCATACATAATGGCATCGATAGGCCTTTCAAATGAATAAAAAATTTCGATGACATCTCACACACACTCAGTTTTATTTAAATTTAAAGATAGGAAGCGTTTAATGAAAGACCCTATTGTACTGTAATGTTGCAACAAAAACAAAAACACTTTATTTACCACCATTTCTTCCAGAGATCTTTTAGGTGTTTTTTCCATGGGGGCTGGGAACGAATCTGAAAATATTAACATATGAATTGTTATGAAACTAAATATATAATAGGCCACTTGCACAAATTTATTAATTTTTTTTCCAGTTTAGGCCAAGACATTCTGTATTTTTTTTTATTGTATTTTTGAAACCCTGGCGATTTTTTGAAAATTACAATCTGAAAAATCGGACCATTTTTTATAAACCGGAGCGAAAAAACAAGAATTAAGTAGTCGAATATCATTTAAAAAAAAACGACATATTCTCATAAATGGCAGAGGAGAATAACGAGGCATACCAAAAATAATTACATCTCATCAATATTTTTACATATAACTTGATCTTGTGCCTTTTGTTTGATATTATCCAAATGTTGCGATTTAAATTACACTTATAATAAAACGGTTCTTGTGAATTATAATTATTATTATGAAATTTGATTTTGTTAAAATCAGCACCATGACCATCACGCTTCTAAGCCGCTATCTGTCAAAATGTCAAACCAAAACTCTTCAATTCGAATTCTGACAGTGCGTTTAGTTATTTAAAAATGGATCCGTGTAACCACCATACGAAAGTACCTGTAACAAAGTTCGCAAGCTACAAACAATAAAGCAAGTGAATTTTAGGTGTCAAATTCAATAATTCGCCGGAAATCAAAGTGTTGCTACATAACAAAAAAAAAAATCAGTGTGGAATTTTACAAAATTAATTGAATATTATCAGAGACGGAACATTTTCAGGTAGTGACATCACGAGCCCAAAAAGTGGATTTATTTATTAAAAAAAAAAAAATTAAATTTCTAAAAATTTTTAGTAACATTTTCGTAATCTTAGCAGAAAAATCTATCCACACGATTTTTTCCAACTCATTATGAAATCCATGCAAGTGACCTATTACCACAGGTTTGGAAGTTATAACTTTAGTTCAAAAATTTGATAATTGTCTCCCAAGAAAACACTTAGCTTTCCTGCCACCAATTGTACTTAGGGCATACATTTTCATTGCCATATTCAACTCCCAACTCAATTGCCAACTCCCCCAGAGTAGGTAAGACGATATGCACAACCAAGGTGCCTTTATGAAATTATGGGTTCTCAAACCTTAAATTTAAGAAATGGAAGTTGTAAAAAAAAGTACATATATTCTGATTTAAGTACCTTCTGGCGAGTAAACAAATTCGTCGGGATTTTCAGTAGAATATCGGTAGGTCAGCCATTCGCATAATAAAGGGTCTAAAACGAAGGTGAACGGATCCACCTCAGTACACAAGAAAGGGTGGAAAAGAGTGCCATCCGACATCTGCAAAACACCTCTGAAGAATGGCAGACTGAAAAATGTATTAAGATTAGTCACGAACGAATAACACAAAAAATTCCCATGTCCTATGTACCTACTTTTATATAGCCCACGGCTATTGGTAGTACATAATTCCCAATTGTTTTCAGGCACATTAATGTATTTTAATCACTATTTACAAACCAAAAATAAGGGTTTGAAAAAACTTTACACTGAAAGACATTTTTACAGTAGAATTGATAAAAACCTCTCATTTTCCTGAGAAATTTCTGGGTTATTATCCAGATTTTTATCAGCATTATTTCCAGGATTATTTTCTGGATTATTTTCAGAATTATTCTCTGGATTACTCTCGTGATTATTTTCAGGACTATTTGCTGGATGTTCTGAGGCGGAAAAAACCCACACGGTTTGTGCGTCATCATACGGGGGAGCTAAAATCATGAAAAATTAATTAGAATCAATTAATCAGCAAGAAAGAGAAAAAATAACTATTCAGGATAACAATTATTTTTTAACCACAAAAATTTTAAATCAATATCAAAGCACCCAGAAACCCAAAACCTGCAGACTGAAAATCAAATGCGCAGACCTCTGTCCTTTAGAGGAACATAGTATCTAAGTGAAATCCTTTTAAACAAAGTACAACCGTACTATTTCAGTGCTATAATTGAAATTTTACGTGCCGCCAAGTATTTTCAAAATGACTAATGCCAGGCAGGGACAAAATGATGAGGACTTAATTTGGGGACAAAAATGTACAGGTGATGGTGGAAACCTATTTAGTAACCAAGGACAATCCTTTTTTACTAGGTTTTTCTTCTTTTAAAAAATGAATACAAACCATAATAAAATGCTTCCATACCTTGTGGTAATTTTATTGCAAATGCTTTAATACTGTTTATGTGAAGACGGTGTGTTTCTAAGTCGGTCAAGTAGACGCTTCTAAGTAGAACACCTTCAAAATTTACCTCCAAATGTACCATCTCTGAAAACAAAAAGGAGCCTGTAAAAAAATTCAGCAAACCCACAAAATCAATACATCAATTCGCAAAAACCAAATTCGCACAGCCGCTGCTGATAATTAACGTAGTACAGTGAAAGCCACATACATATATATAAGATTCGCAAATAAGGGTTTTCAAGATTAAGAAGTTTTTTTTTCGGTCCCTTGAAAACTGAAAAAAAAAATGCTATCCTATATTCATAATAAAGTTTACGAGAGTTTCACCGTATACATAATTTAATTTCATGTTTATTGGTATTACACCTGCTCTCTATTCATTCGCAATGTATTTTAACCGTTAAGCATTCACAACATATAAGCGACATAAAATTGATAACAAACATACCGTTTTCTGTATCCTCGATGAGCGTCGTACCACACAGAGGAGCGAGATTCCTGTTCTTGTTGACCACACTCTGCAGTATGTGGTAAAGGGTTAATAATTTGGGCATAGAAGCACATACAGTCATTGTATCTGAAAATTGAATTTCAATGTACATATGCACATAGTTAATAAAACGAGCATTATGTCTAGAACACACATAGATTAAATAATAAACAACAAACAAAGTAAATGACATAAATATAATGTAAAACAAATTGGATGTATATTTTTGCACTTATAAAAATAATAGAATTTAATGTTGCTCCAAAATAATAATTATTACGATAACATACCAATGGTGAGCATAAAGTCGTCATATATGATGGACAAGTCATTATCCCAATATTCTGGCAGAATCAGATGTTTCATTTTGACTTGAAAGGAACAGTCGGTAATTATTGGAGAAAATAACTCCGCGATTTCATCATTCTTTTTTGGATCATTCGTCTGCAACACAAAAAAAAACAATAAAAAAAAAAAGTTCTGAAGTGTGTTGATTATTAATAAATAATGCAGCCAGTGCCCAGTGACCAAACAGTCCACCTAAGTTCCATACCCATTCTTGTGGATTAACTTTGACTAACCAGCAGATTATTTGACAAATTGTCAATAGAGTTTCAGTCAACGAAATAGTTTTAGTTTTAAGGATTAAATGTTATGCATTTCAGTAAGTTAAATTAATGTAAAAATAAATTAATGTTAAAAGTAAATTAATGCAATTTAAATTCCGTAAGGGTTTAAAAATTGTTAATTGGGGCCAAATTTCAACTTATATTTAACTTAGATTGCTCATCAAAGATTGCAAATAAATAACTTACCATCTTTCTCTTTTTGTCCATTTCCTCCTTCTCCTCTGCCTCGGGTTTCTCCTTTTTCTCTTTTTTGGTGCCTTCTCTATAAAGCGAGCACTCGAGGTTATAGATCTTAATACTGTAGTCCGTATGGCACGCTTCGAACATCGAAATAGGAGGATCTGGTAGCTGACAAGCTATATACGTGAGCCTTGAAATAAGTTCAATCAATTAAATATTATTATTGCACATTGGACACATTGAACAACGATACTTGCAATTGAAAACTTTATTTGTTGTAGCTTATGCTTCAGCAAATGACATTACATGATAGAGCACTTCAAATGAATTCAATGTTTACTAGCTTGTTTTCTCGTCAGCGATTTCAACACTTTTTTCTAATTGTAGAAATATTATGTCTTTTATTCATTTTTGACAATTTAATAAAAATTAGTGACCCTCCTTCAGGTAATATGTAATTATTACTTTCAGGTTCTTAGGTAATGTAAAGATTTAAAAAAAAAAAAAAATAAACAGTACAAAATTTCAAACCTATTCGGATACATGGGCTTCACAATGGTCACCTCCATATCTTCTGCTTCAAAAACAACATGGGGGACTTTTTTACGATTTTTGCAGCATTCTTGATAATTGGATGGCACAGTTGTTTCAGGTTTCTGAAACAAGTGAAAAAATTAATTATAAAAAAAAATTATTAAGGAATTACTTTTTTACTTTAATTTTTTTATTAAACACTACGGTGGTTGATTTATAGTTATATTAATCGTTTTAAAAAATGGAGGGTTTTGAAGTTTTTACCGAGGAAGATTTAACTTTTGTGTCACAACATCCATTGCTGTTTGATTTAAATACAAAATAATATAAAACTAAAAAAATAAAAATTTGGAGTGAAATTGCAAATCTTTCATAAGAGATTGAATCGTAATAAAATATTAGTTAAACTAGATTTAAAAAATGGGACAAGATAAGACGAGTAAGTGGTTGATCTTATAATGACTGGAGTCCGCCGACGATAATATTGCGGACTGTCGCGATGTTCCGAAGTGGCCAGCCCTTCAGTGATGCTAGAGACATCGAGGTCGGAACATACCATAAGTTGTATTCTTATCAAAATGTTGAAAATACAAAAGAAAAAAAATGATCAATTTGACGCTTACAATGTCATGATAAAGTTAATATGAATTTTTTTTTTCTGTATCTTCAAAAACGTAAGAGAATTTCACTGTATTACAAAACTTATAAAATAAACAATCGCCAAAAAATTCTTATTTGTACAGCTGCTTCCTTACCCAAATGCAATCCTGAAAATCAAAGGGATTTACAAGTCAGCATATTTATTAAAAAAAAAAACAATCATGACTACATGACACAGCATCTCAGGACCATGCTAAAAATATTCTTCGCACTTCCTGAAAGAATACAAAAAGATCGCACCATGAGAGATATTGTCAAATTCTTAATCCATAGAATCCAGCTTCTACACTGCAATCTGACAGGGTTTTTTTAACTTTTCTTACGAATTGCGAATTATAAAATATCGTCCACCTTCGCTTTAGGATTAAAATTAAAGTAACAGAATACTTCCTTGCAGTGATAGCAATACGGTTGAAGAATTTTTTGCTGAAAAGTGTTCCAAAGACATAATGATAAAAATAAACAACCGCAACAGTAATAATATCTTCAAAGTTAGGAAAAGATAAAAATGCGTGTGCGTGTGCATAATAGCATCTTAACCTTCAGGCTGCTTTCATTGTATGGGTGATCTCACCTCCACGCGGTGCTTTTTTCATCTCTTCTCAGCAACAAACAATACTTTTTGAGACTGTTATCTTCTTCCTCTTCTTCTTACATACATAAAGTTCATTGTCCGGGGCCCAGCGGGAGGATTGTATTTGATGGAGAGATTTGAACGCTGAGGGGGGAATTTTTACTTTAACGCTGTCAGTGCCAATCACTCCCGTGGGAGTGGTACCATATGGTGACATCATAGAAGGCAGCGAACAAGTTAAATCCTTATCCAAGATAAACAAATAATTAATTTATAATAAATTTATTGAACATATTTCTCAAGATGTCGGGAGAGATGCGTCGGCTGTGTAACACATTTGTACACAATGCATCGACAAATCTAGAAACGACTCAAGTCAGCTGCAGTGTGAGAAGCAAGGGTGATGAAATGACTTTAGCCGCTTCTCACACAAATTCCTGGCTACAAGCGGTGTACCTCAATGGTCACATTTAGGCCCAATACTGTTCATAGTTTTTATAAGTGATATTGTCAGTGTTTTTGATAATAATGTGATAAAGTGTTGCTTTTCGCCGATGATTAAAACTATTTAAACTCATAAAAACAATAAACGACCAATGGCATAAAATTATCTATTCAATATAGCCAATACCATAGCCATCAGGCGCGGTCCGTCCGTACATACTGTGGATGCTACGCTTTCCTTCTTTTCTAGGTTTAAAATAAGTATAATAATTATTATGTATTACATATTTCCGAGATTTGCAATTCTCTCCTCTAATCATACTGTATTAATATTATTAAATACAAACCCTTCGTCCAGTTGCAGTTTGATTGATATTTTCCAGTGGAGCATTTTGCAGGTGGCTCCAAGATGCCATACTGAGTTTCTGTTTCTCCATATATATCCGAATCTTAGTCTGCGGGATGAAACAGATCATAGCATCGAAATCATCAGTTTTGGTTGGTGGTAACTCATGTTTTAGGAGCACTGAAAAATAATTTTATGTGAAAACTTATGAATCAAAGTAATTCATGAAGATATACGGCAAAAATGTATGTATCAAAATATTTCAAACAATTTTACAATCAGGTAAAAATTACTGACAACGATGTTAAAAAAATTTATAAATGTATAATAATAATTGGGTTCAGAATATTAAGAATCGGTTAGTAATAAAATCAGTGCACTTACATGGTTTGACCTTAAAATATGGCGCATAGTCGTATGTGTTGGCCGCTTTTGTAATTATTGAAATTCTATGCATTAAGCCAGCGCATAGCAAATAATTGATGGGGCCAAATACTATATTCATGGAAGCACTCTCATTGAGATTACTAAAAACAAAAACAACAACTATTCTGATTCGTGCAAAAAGTGACAATACCATTTTATTCTAATGCAGTTCAAACAGACAGTACAAAAAGTTATGCATAAAAATAAATAATTAGCATAAAGTGGCGGCTCGTGACTTTTGAGTGTTTTAGAATGATAAAACTGAAAAAAAAAAACATAGTATTATTTTTTTGTACAAAGATTTTTCAGCATTGGCAGGCAATCCCCCACCTGAAAAAAATTTTGAAATTTTGAAACCCAGTGAAAAAAAATTTTAAAAACAATTCCAAAAATGTCATTAAAAAAAATATTTTCATTTTAGAAACCCGTAACAAAATCAATTGTATTTTTCCATTCTAGCACTCTAGCACATAACAAAAAAACGCAAGTCGCTGCTGAGCAGAAGATAATGTTATATTTTATCATTTTAAATATCTAGGTGAAGCAGCGTGTTTGAAAATCACAAATGTTTTATAATCTGTAAGTGACCATAATAAAAGAAAACTTAAATGAGCCTTTGCTGATTAAAATAGTAGATGTCAATTTTCCAAGCAACATTGTAAAATTGTAAAAATATATTACACATCAAGACACCGATAGCTTTGGGATAATATCATTGCTTTTATGGTCTTATAAATTGCTTTAGAAAAAAATAAATTTAACAAATAGTTTTTTTTTTACATTAACTCTCCACAGGAGGCCCTGAGGAAAATAATTTCCCTCGGGGCCTATGTCATCTGAGAGGGTGTGGGTTTTGAGGAGAGGAAAGAATGAACATTGGTCTTGAAGAAACCCATGTTTTGGGAAGGAGGAAACACAGAGGCTGGCAAATCGTTCCACAGCTGGGCTGTTGAACTCAAGAACAAGTCTAAGAAGCGACCCGTTCTCTTCTGACAACTGTATACAAATGTTGAAGCTATAGACCAGCGGTAACTGCCAAATTCGTGGGGTGCACTTGCAATTTGTGCAGGGTTGTGCAGGGCCCTGCACAATACGCCTAGTTTTTGGGAGGCTAATTTAACCCTGGCTTCGATGGAGACGCCAAACCTGAGCTGGTCACTTATAGTTACACCAAGCATATCAATGGAGGGCCTATTCGGAAGATTGCTTCCATTGAAGGAGACTAGGTTTTCATTTCAATCCTTTTCAGACTTAATCAGACATGATTGGTCTTTGAAACGTTAAATTCAACGAGATCATTTTTACCCCAAGAGAAAATACTCTCGAGGTAACTGTCCATTCTTTGCTTCAAAGCCCTCCGAGCCATTGGAGTTTGTCCACCCTTTGGAGGCTTGTCAAACAAAATGCCTTCATGGACTGTACTGTCACCCGCATAACAATGAAATGGTGCACACAACAAAAGACCATTGATATGCAACAAAAACAAAGCCGGAGACAGAACCGATCCCTTTGGGTTGCCAGCATTTATTGAATGCGAGAAAGAGGTGAAACCAACAGCAACCGTCTGAATCGACCTCTCCCTCAAAAAGTCGGAAATCCAAGAACACAAGGATACGGGAAGTCTGTAAGATGGCAGTTTGTTGACAAGTTCTCGGTGCCAAACCCGGTCAAAGACCTTGGAAATGTCCAGTGCAACCATTTGGGACTCACCGGAACGTTCCATGCAGCGCGCCCAAACATGCGTCACATACCCGAGAAGATCGCCGCACGAGCAGTTCCGCCGGAATCCGTATAGACCAGGGGTGGCCAACTTGATTAGACCCAAGATCTACTGTTCACTGACAAAACGCTGTGCGATCTACCCGGTGTAGCGTGGGTGTCAGTCAGCGCCGGGGGGAGGGGGGGGGGGGGAGAGAGAGTCACTGCACTTAAGAGTCATAGTTACGTCGACCGGGGGGGTCCGGGGGGGGCCGGTTAGGCCCCATCCGGTAGGGATCCGAGGTTGAGGAATGGACCCCTGATCGGACCGAACTGAACCCCTGCTCTTTGAGCTGGTCAGAGGGGCGACGGTCGCCGCCACGGTTTGTCTGGGTACCGTTACGGCACCCGTACGGCGTACTTACAGACTCAGTGATACCCTCAGGGAGTCACTGGACCCAGGGGGGTCCGAAAGGACCGGCTGTAACATTCGCCCCAGCGCAGTCGCAGCGTTTACTAGACTCAGAAACTACCATTTAGCCGTTGGCGAACGGACCGGCACTCTGCAGGGCGGAAAAGTCAACCCGTGCACAGAGCGCCGGCGGGGATGAGGCCTCAACAACCTCCCCCATAAGCATACATGCGCGCGCATGGACAGGCCCACGAGCACCCACACGCTGTCCCCATTTGTAACTAACGGTCCCAAAGCACTGCCCCTGCGAGGCCGACCTCTGATGGGATGGTACCGGCAGCCTGTACCGATAGGGCTCCATCCCCCCACAGTTCCTTGTGTCGCATACGCACTGATACAAGTCAAAGTCGAGGGCCCACAGCCGCCCTCTACCACATCTCAACTCCTTACTAGGCTTCGTGAGACCTTTTACCCAGAACGAATCCTGGAATCGGAAGACACTCGACCTAGTTTTAAGGGTAAACGGTCTACCAAGGGACGTGAATCTCGGATACTAGTACCTGGGGATATAGTAGATACAGAATAAAAGAATGTTTTCCTTTTAAAGTGTCAGCAGTTGAAAACAAAACTGGAATTTTACATTCTGAACACAAAACTGGTTTAAATTAAATCTGTATGTGGCGAATAGAGTGGGCCGATTTTCTTTTCTTCCGAATTTCTTTTGGCGCTAGTAATAAAAAGTTGTCTTTGCATCGAAAACATCGAAAAAATTTAGTATTAAAAAAATCAAAAAATATCCTAAGGTTCCGCAAGACCTTTGAAGTTTGAGAAAATATCGAAATATTTCCATTTTTTCAACCATTGCACAAAATATTCTGAAATAGTTTAAAGATATTCATTTATGAGTTCTTGTTAAATAAAGTCTATAGCTTCGTTGTATAAAATCACCATTTATTATTTTTGCAGTAGTATGGCACTAAACCACGTTCGACCGCAGTCCCCAAACCCGCCCTCGCTTGAGCAGCGCGCCGTGTTGACCGTTCCTTAGTCGACCGAGGACCCTCTGTTTCGTGATATTGTTGTGTAGGTAACTAAAAGTACTTTGAAAATATGGGATTAAGCTTCTTTGCCAACCATTTCGAAAGAAAGTTTTACAAAAATTATTAAGGCATATCAACATAAGTATATAAACTTGTTGAAGTCATAAAAAGGTAGAAGAAATACAGTTCCCTTCCAAAGAAGAGTCTCTCCATTTAAAATCACAAGCTCCCTACTGTTTGTTATTGATATTGTAAATGGAAAGACAATGAATGCAAATTAAAGACAATAAATGAAAGTTTCCCCTAAGGAAGAAGAGTATTTGGAAGACCAAAGAGGTGAGATCTGCATTTTTCATTGCAACGAGCTGCTTCTATGCCATTTGATTATTAAGTCGGATGGTACAACCATTGGACTTCATGATTTTTCCAGCCCCGTAGGTTCAACTCTTCATAATTGGCATAATTTACCGGTACAATCTTTTTTCAAATTTATGTTGAGTATTCAATACCAAGATTTAAGCACCGATCAAAAATACTTGCTTGATATTTTCAAAGTAGTTTCCAGCGGACGTTGTCATCCTGATATTGCCAGAAGAACCCAGGAGTGATTACTACAGCGAGTTAAATCCCACGATTATGTATTGGAAGCGCAATGCCATCATATTTTTTCGTTACGTTAGCCACGTTTATCATGAGGGCATACGCTCCTATGTGGTTTGATATAAAACTACATGGGTCGTGCAAAAAGGTGCGAGGCATATTTTTAGCACGATTAAATATTCGCGCTATCTTCCGGGTGAATTAAAAGCAATAGTTAATCCTGTACAGCAAAGGGCATACTTCGCTCATACTGAAAATTTACTCTTGTCAATGATAATCGATGAATCACCTACCATAAAAAAACTTGGAATAAGGCGTTTATCGAAAGCCAGAGAGTTATTCCGGACAGAAAATCGAACATTTAAAGTACTCCCATTAAATTTTGATGCACAATTCTACTTTGATTTGATATCTTGGCAAGATACGCCAATCATGAATCCTCCCATTTTGGAAAATGTAACGGAAGAAGAATTATAAAAACTTAACCTAACTTCAGAAATCAGCTCCATTTACAAAGAAGCTTTTTCCCATATTTTAATAATACTTTTAGTTACCTACAAAACAATATCACGAAACGGAGGGTCCTTGGTCGACTAAAGAACGGCCAATATGGCGCGCTGCTCAAGCGAGGGCGGGTTTGGGGACTGCGGGCGAACGTGGTTTAATGCCATACTACTACAAAAATAATAAATGGTGGTTTTATACAACGAAGCTATAGACTTTATTTAACAAGAACTCATAAATGAATATCTTTAAACTATTTCAGAATATTTTGTGCAATAGCTGAAAAAATGGAAATATTTCGATATTTTCTCAAACTTCAGAGGTCTTGCGGAACCTTAGGATATTTTTTGATTTTTTTATTACTAAATTTTTTTGATGTTTTAGATGCAAAGACAACTTTTTATTACTAGCGCTTAAGGAAATAAGAACTATTTTTTTTCACCATACAGTTGCGGCCCACACTAGTGGCGAATTAAAACAACACTCAGAACATAAAAATGGTTTTTCTTTGATTTGTCGGCACATACATAGTCTGCAACTAGGATTTGGAATGAAAATGGATTTTCTTTGATTCCGGCAGCACATACATAGTCAGCAATTAGAATTTTACACTTCGAATAAGAGAATGTTCTCCTTTGAAATGTGTCAGCAGATGAATCCACAACTGGAATTTAACATTTGAACACAAAACTGTTTTTAAATTAATAGTGAATCTGCTTGCGAGTCACCAGCTTAAATACTCTTATAAAATGCGTATGGTTTTCCCACGAATTACGAATTTTAAAGAATGGTTTGAAACAAAAATTTTAACTCCATTCTAAGTATTAGAACGATTTTCTTCAAACTGTGTCAGCAGATTAATCCACTACTGGAATTTTGACAAATCATTCGGAACATGAAACTGGTTTCAATCTAAAAGCTTATCTGCACGCGAGTCTTAAGCTTTAATTGATACTACACCCAGAACACGAAAATTGTTTTCCTCCTTTTTTGTACTTGGATTACATGGATGGTTTGATGATCCGTCGGAACACAAATGATGATCCATGAAACTTTCTTAGAATAGTCAAAGCGTTACCCACGGACCCCTCTCAATCATTCTCACTGAATATTAGTCATAAACAATCTAAGCGCAAAAAAAAATAGGGGAATTCTTGTAATTCACTACAGACGGTGTTGCAGTCGCTACAGTGATCAAGATGACATTATTATACATTAATTTAAGGAAAAGGGATTCCCCGGTTTCGTCGGTTTTTTTTTATTTGGGTTTTAGTATAAGTAATGAAAAATTCCGTGCTCATTTCAATTGGTCCGAATCTTTAAAATGCCCCCCCCCCCCCCCCCTTTAAGAAATATGTCGCAATGCAGAGTAATTATTTCGTTTTGCAATATGATGCGGTCCATTTGATATGTATCTGCAATTTTTTTGCCATCTCATAAATATTACTTTGATGAATGGAATTATTAAACGGATAACTGATGAATTCCACCAAATTCACAATTTTCTTGAAATAACTAAAGCGATTTTCGAAGTCTGATACCAATATCTTAATTTCTGCTGTGTACTTGTCGGGAATGAAATTGTAGGTAATTTTTTTCCCATATGATCCTTGCTGTTTAAAAATTGTTGAATTTTTTTCTTTTCAATGTCGACTATGCTGTTTGACTTTGGAATGCTGCAATATTATTCTTGCCTTTTAATTCCAGATTAAACGTGCTCAGTTTTCGGGTAAAATCTGCTAAAAATGCTGAATCACTTTGCCAGTCTAAATCACGCAGTTGCTGATAATCATCACCCCTCTCTTCAATAAATTTTGTTCTTCCGTGAATTTATCAGGCCACGAGTTTTTCCTGAAGATGATACGCGCAGCTCTTGTGCGGGTTCTTGTTCGGCTACGGGTCCAAGTTCTTGTGCGGGGCGGGTTCTATTGGGTTTGAGTCCTTGGCCAGACCCGAGCGCCCGATCGACTGGCCTAATAGCCGCGATCGACCATCCCTGGTATAGACGGTCATTACTAATTTTGTTCTTGTCGAGGTATATGAGTAGTTTGTCATTGATCACACATTCACGGTGATTGGCAGGGTTGGAAAGGTAGTATAATTTTAAAAAAGCATTTTTACAATGGTATGCAAGGTGTTTAGATATTGTTATATTTTATGTCTACTGTTAAATGTCAGATTGTACATTATAAATATAATAACGCAATATAACTTTGTTTTGTTAAAAAAGTTATGGTACAATTTTGGACTGTTTTTATAGTACAAAGATATAGTATAAATTCGATTGAAGATCAAAGTTATAAATTGAAAATGCAGCTTAGCTAAGCTACCTAAGACAAAAAATTTTCCAAAGAATAAAAAGTTTCAATCTCTAAGTATTTTTTTTATATGAATACCC
The DNA here is from genome assembly GCA_936435175.1 of Glyphotaelius pellucidus. Taxonomy (NCBI): domain Eukaryota; kingdom Metazoa; phylum Arthropoda; class Insecta; order Trichoptera; family Limnephilidae; genus Glyphotaelius; species Glyphotaelius pellucidus. The sequence goes on along the minus strand of OW386542.1, from coordinate 24,363,074 downwards.
CACCAGAGTCCCCAACTGCTACCGTCTGGAGCCAGTGAGACTATGGGATCCCTAATTGGGATATGTTGTGAGGCTGAAGGTAGAGGGGAGGGGAAGGAGATGGGGAAGGTGGGGAGGTACCTGACTATTCAGATATGGTCATCAAACACAGCTAAAGCCATTCAAGCAACGTTTCAATTCTGAATGGTGGTCTTACACCAGGGCGATACTGAGAGTATCTTCCACTCTGGAACGTGCCGCAAAAATGCTATGTATTATTTTTATTTAATTAATTGTGGAATACCACAAATTAATAAAATAAAATTTATTTGCATCGGGTTTGAAACCGCCACCTTCGGATTCTGAGTCGAGAATCTTACTTTGGGATCACGGAGGCCGTCAAAATACATAAATTAAAAAGGAAGAGATATATATTAAAAAAAAAAAAATTGTTATGATTTTTGCCAATATTATGTATAATTTTATCTTTAATTAGGCAGTGTAGATAATGGAAATGGCAAACTGCATTAACCAAAATCCTGGCTTGAACGCTTGTGTTTGGCATAATAGAGAAACATTTAAACGTGATAGAATAAAGTACATCAAATTAAAACTCATTTTAAAAATTTATTACCGAAAATACTTGAACAGCGAAATCAGATCAATTGAATTAAACAAGTGTAATACTTACTGCACAACATTAAGGATGGGTTGTTTCAAAAAATTTGAAGGATCCATCAAATATTTGAAGTTAATTTTCACGTTCTGTGTCAGTTTTAATCAAGTTCTGTTTTTACAACATTATAGGCTAGTTGCTTCACAAAACTGAAATAATCATAGAACTTGAGTAGAACTTACACAGAACGTGAAAATTAACTTCAAACATTTGACGAATCCGTCAAATATTTTGAAACAACCCGTCCTTATTCTTTTTTAGGAAAAAAAATGCCATTAGTATCTAATTTAAAAATATAAATAGACTACATCTTTCATTTCCAAGAATTTATTTAAATGTTTTTTATTATGCCCATCACTAGCTTGTACTATCAATAGCTGTTGTAGCAGATACGCGATACAGTTCTTCTCTAGAATAATAAAGGCCAGCCAAAAAAAAACCACTAAATTAGTACCTGTACTCGAGGTCGGCACTCAATTCGACACTGTGGTCATAGTCTTCTGGCAAGTCAATGGTGTAAAGGTAACTGAATGATATGGTTGGGCAAACGGCGCTCATTTCTTCATCACTCATTGTCTCTACAATACTGGAGTCGTCTTCTTCCACAGGCCAGAGGGCCGGGGCGCTGGGCAAAATAGGCTCACCAGCCTCATTGAATTCACCATCCTCGTTGCGATCAGAGTACTCAACAATCTCTACTGAGCATATGTATTTTATTTTGCAGTCCTCCTGAAAATGTTCATAAGTCGAGTGGGGGGAAATGGTGAAATGAGCAACTTAAAAGGGTCTGGTTTTGATTAGTATCATCAACATTAATACTATTATTTACTAATGAGGAAACTTCTGGAACCACAAAAAAAAATCTGGAACTGCTGATGATATTACTTTTCTGTTTTAATATTAAAATTAGTCAGAGTTGCTTGAATGTTGTAAACATTTCGGCAGGGTTAAAGTATACTCAAGCCCAACAATATAAAATTCTAGACCAGTTCCAATCACTTTTACAATTTGTTGCTGTCAGTATGCAGGTATCTAATGGATAACTGGGGAGCAATTTCAGAGATCTACTTCTTATTTCTGTATAATATTTGTAAATTTTCAGCATGTTTGTAAAAGCCCTATGTGCTTTCAATAAATAAATAAAATTTCCAGTGTAGTTCTAAAACACAATAATAGGATGACACATTTGAAATATTTGTATGTAATAATAATTGAGAAATTTACCGCAGGATTTTGACACAAGGCAGGATTGTGAAGACTCAAGTTGAATCCTCCCAGACCGACGCGCATACAGAAACGCTGGGAGCGAATGGAGGACTCGTAAAGCATAGATGTCATTTCAATGAAGAATAGTTCGTGCTTTGTATTATCTCTGTTGTTGCCAATAATCGATCTACTCTCTCCATTTTCAATCACCTAAAAAAATACATTTTTCAACTTACTTACTTACTTAATATAACTCAATTATTGCAATTGACAGAAGTTTGGGAAAAAGCGTGATTCATTATAGTCATCATAATTGGTAATTGTACATAAGTCCATTTTTTCACAAATACAGATTTAAATCTTATTCACTTTTTAGCATTTTTTAAATACACATTATGTACTAGAAAAATGTCATGCATGAAAATTATAAATAAGCAAAAATCGTAACAAAAGAAATAAAAATAAATTAATATTTTTTAATATACAGGGTGTTAAGGGACGTACTTGATTTACTTTATTTAACCATTGATTCCTGACATTATTTGGAGTAAAAATGTAAATGAAATTTTGATCTCCGGTGACATTTTTGATGTTTTTTTTTTTAAATAAACATTTTTCTTTTTTTTCTCCAATCAAGCTGCTAAAATGGACTTAGGTAATTTACTAATAAGGTGGTGTTATGTTTTACAAGATTAGGGAATGAAAGCATAACCTGCAATAGCCGCTTAAACTACTACTGTTAAAGATTTGTTAGCATTGCCTCCAGGATACAGAATTATCCTTCAGTGTATGACACCTTAGAGAAGCTTTCTGGGTACTGGGGGGATTTCCATATTTCTCTAGATATTCATAGGATAAAACCTGAATTAAAATCTTGTCTTTCGAGAAACCAACACACATTTATAACAACTTTCGGGCTGGCAAGAAAACAGTAACTAATTGGGAATCTTGCACAACATGAGGTACGAGGGGAGATTTTAAAGTTCGCGGAATGGGTAGGTAGGTGATTGGTGGGGGTGTCGCTGAATTAGGTACTAATTGAACAACTCATTATTAGCATAAACACCGGGTTTTATCGTAATTAGGTCATTAGTCTTTGAGCTATTGTCGACCAAACAAGTCAATCGGGAAGAAATTGTGAAATATGGAGAAAATCGAGTTCCGCACTGCCATAAAGTTCCTTACCAAGCAAGGAAAATCAGTTCAGACCGTACCGTAGAGGTGTCATCCGTTTACGGGGACTCTTGTCCAAGTAAAACTATGGTTTACAAGTGGCATACCCTCTTTAAACAAGGCAGGGAGTCACTTGAAGTCGACCCATGGCCAGGAAAGCCAATCGAGGTGACCACTCCGGAAATTATTCAAAAAGTCGAAAAATTAATATCAGAAGTCCAATTAAAGAAAAAACAGCTTGCAGAAATGGTCGGAGTAACAGATACAACCATTTTCAAAATTCTTCATGGAATGCTCACGCCGCCTTAAAAGCAACAGCGCGTGGAGTGTTCTCGTGCATTTTTGGACCTCTGTAGGGAAACAAAGATGGAGTGTTTGCTCAAATTGTTACTGGTGATGAAACTTGGGTTCATCATTATGAACCTGAGTCTAAACTGGACTCAATGCACTCAGTGGCACAGAAAGGCTCACCACCACCCAAAAAGTTTAAGGTGTCACAATCGGCTAGGAATATCATAGTGACAGTCTTTTGGGACTCGAAAGGAATCCTGTTGATCGATTACAAAGATAAAGGTGTCTTCATAACCGGAGATTATTTCGCTTCAACCCTATAGCAATTAAAGGAAGCCATCAATAAGAAAAGGAGGGGAAAATTGACCAAAGGCGTCCTCCTTCTGCACGACAACGCGCCTGTTCACAAGAGCCGTGTTGCGATGGCTGCCCTGCAGAAGGTGGGCTTCAAAATTTTGCCACACCCACTCTACAGTCCTGATCTGGTTCCCAGTGATTATTACCTATTTCCAAACTTGAAAAAAGAACTTTGTGGGGAAAAGTTTTGAAGAAGTGAAGGATGCAATTTCGGTGTATTTTTTAGACAAAGACAAATCTTTTTTTTTTAAGGGTGTACATAAGTTAATTTAAAGATCCGAAAAATGTATTAGGGTAGCAGGCGAATATATTAAAAAGGGAAAAATAATTTTGGATTTTTATTACCTTACCCCCATTCCGCAAACTTAAAAACCCACCCCGGTAGACAAAAATAGCTCCCTGAGAAGAACTACAATGGCTCCTTTGTTTGTAAGAGGTGATAATGTAACTTTTTTCCAACATTCTTTGTGAGATATGATAAAACGGAGACTACATTGTTGAACCAAGTAAAATTGATAAGCGCGAAAACTTGGCCCTTTCAAAAGGGGAGGGCTGTTTTCAAGAAGCCTGAGTGATTGCAACTGTGCTAACAGCTCAGCCATTATGACCTCCTCAACATCGTAAAGGCTTGAAATATTTTTTGATAGAACTTACTTCAAAGGTTACATTTATTTTATCGAAGCTGATTCCAAAGAGCAGAACCGGCTCTGCCTTCTGGTCACGGGGTTCTGCGTCATCGTCGACATAATACACAATCGGCATCATGAAAGAGAGGGCCCAACCAGTCCAGGAATCTTCGCGTGTTGATCCTAGAGCAGAAAGTCACATTACATGTCTCTACCAGATGTCTTTGTGATCATTCACAAGCGCGCACGCCACTCTCGATGTGACTTCCTTGGACTGTGAGGAGCGGTGAGGTGTGGGGAGCGGGGGATTTTATATTTAGGGTGAACTGCGAAATCGTGCCACTATTCCTTACCTCGCTATGGGGGCAAGGAATCGTGGCACCCTTGCGGTCCGGCCCGCCCACACTAATGGAATCATTATCTGTGGTTATCAATGGAATCTCCATCACTGAATGGAATTCACATTATCCTACTTATTCGGCATCATAAGTAGGATATAAAATAATTTTAGAATTAAGAACGATATTAGATTCCCTGAACATTACTGGGTCTGGGCCCCCAATTTTATCTTTGTTTTTAAACTGCTGGAAGAAAATAGTTGGATTGGATGAAAGAGCGTAAAGAGTATTTTGCGTATCCGCAAAAACTTCGCGCATAACGAAATATGGTAGGACCGAGACCCACCACACCGCCGGGAGTAGGAGTACGGGGGCAAAATAAATATGGATGTGCATATTCACAAACTCACTCTCAACACACCACTTGCCAAGCTGTTCTTCTCGACTATACGCTCTGCCCGATTGTTTCCCGCCTGATCTACCTTACACCCTGTTTGACTGTTACATATCTGACCATTGCCTCTTCCCGCTCTTGGATATCTTATCAGTGTACAAAAGTCAAATTCTCAAAACCCAATAATCGTTCCATTAAGATAGTTTGACCTCCTTTCGCAAAGTGATTGATATCTGGCGGTTCCAGGATCAGGCCCTTACAAGCATGGAAGTAGGGGCTACGTCAAAACTGAACGGTGTCTATTTTAGTCTATGTGTGGGACAGAAGTCTCTTACAATGTTACAATGTCTGTTAAATGTCCCGGTGAATTAAAAATGTGAACTGTCCTGGATTTGCCAAAGATACAAGCTGCACTTTTTACGGTGAATTTTCGAAATGTCGCAAGTAAATCCAGGAATAGAAGCTCAAACATCAGCTCTTACTGCGGGCAATATTTTCATGGGAATGTAAAAAAATTGGACTTCGGTTTTCTCATAAAAAGGGAAAAATGTGAAAATATGGATATATACGTATTTTCATTTTTATGTGATTATTATACAAGAGTTCTACCTACTCAGAACTAGTGGGACTATGGCATCCAATTTGGGGTATGTGTAAGGCTGAAGGAACTGGGAAGGGATGTACCTGAATGGGAAGTACCCGAATATTAAGATTTGGCTAAATAAACATGGTTAATGACATTTCAAGCAATGCATAGTTTCTGAATAGGGGCCATCCATAAATTACGTCACACTTTAAGGGGGGGTAGAGAAGTGTGACGTTGTGTAATGAGGAGTATGGGGGGAGGTCATCAGCTCTGTTACGTCACATGTAAAAATTCAAATTATTAAAAAACAAAAAAAAATTTGATGTAAAATTGCAAAATATGTGACGTCACACTAGTGGGGAGGGGGTCTCGCAAATGTGATAATGTGTGACAGGGAGGGGGGGGGGTAAAAAAATCATGAAATTCGTGTGATGTAATTTATGGATGGCCCCGTGGTGGTCTTTCAAGAGGGCGATGCTGCGAATAGCTACTTTATACTCAAATTGCAATTTTATTTCAAAATAAGTTTAATAACCCCACCTTCATTTGGTTGAATGTCTTGGTTTGATTTAGAGGCCTTGGATGCACCAGCAGTGTGCTGATTAGCAGAGATGTCCGTCTTTGAAGATAATTTCAGCTGTTTCTTCTTCAGAGCCCAGAACAGGTTGGCTATGCGCATCAGCATTGGAATCTGCTGACTTGATATAACAATGTCCAGCCTAAAAACATAAAATCTTCATTAATAAATAATCATCATGAGACATTCTTTATCAATTGCTGGATGAAAATGAAGTTAAAATGTATATGTCATAATTGTGACCGATAAATGGCAAAAAATCAGAAAAATCCAGGACAAATATTAGGGAATTTTTTATGATTTCAATACAAAATGTTATGTTAGTTATTGCAAATAATATCTAGAAAAAAATTCAATATGACTTACAACAGTCTTAATAATAATAATAATAATTGGATAATTTGTAGAGCGCCGTTTTTGTGAAAAATCACCTCAAGGGCGCTGAAAGTCTTCCATTTAGATATAATTTATCCATTACTGCGTTGCTGACTCTTCCGCTACGCAATATTCCTGGTAATTTTTTTTTTTTTTATATTAACTCCACACAGGAGGCCCTGAGGAAAACAATTTCCCCCAAGGCCTATGTCATCTGAGATGCTGTGTGGAGGGTCTTTTTGAGGAGAGGAAGGAATAAACATTGGTCTTGAAGAGACCCATGTTGTAGGAAACACAGAGGCCGGCAAATCGTTCTGCAGCCAAGCAGTTGAACACAAGAACGAGTCGAAGAAGCGACCCGTTCTCACGTGACAAATGTCAACCTTGTACCATATGTTGGGCACGCATTTGGCGTGTTTCCCGACTATGCACCGGTGCCGAACGGATCAATGACACTAGTTCCTCGGAGCATCTTCCATTGAAATACTTGTAGAACAAGGATAGTATTCCCACCCGGCACCTGTGCTCTAAAGAGTGCAATCCGTCTGTTAAGATGGGAGAATCTATTGAACGGACCGCCTGTTTCTGCGAGTCGAGGTCTTTAGGAGGTTTACTGAGTCGAGGGTATTTTTCAGGTATTTTGGAGCTCCAGACCAGAGGTGGCTGCCAAATTCAACCGTGGGGCGCACTTGTGATTTGTCCAGGGTTAGCAGTTGTGTACTGTAGTCGTTGGTCCATTTGCAGATATAACAGTCCCTGCTGCTGCTGTAGCCTTTCGTCCCCTTATCTCCAATGTTATGTACACAATAACAGACAAAGAGCATTGTGTGCCTTATTTTTAGCTTCATACGTTACCTTGTGACTGTAGACAGAAGCATTTGTGACTGTGGACAAAACTTAATAGCATTCAAAGCAGTGGACAATGACACGTAAAATCGAGTTGAAGAAAGAGATGTTCGATGAAATGTGAAAGCTTATATTATAATTCCCACCTTGAATAAAAAAAATAAAAAATAAAAATAAAGGGCATTAAAAGACAATATGAAAGCTTCATTGAGATTAAAAAAAGGCTTTCACCATGACAAAAACATACTAAAGCATTACTAACACACTAGATTTTTGCCCGTTGCAGGCAACTTAATCAGTTAAAAATATATATATATATATTTTTTTTAATAAATAATATAATGAAAAACTTTTAGCATTGTATTTGGTCCCAATTTATTATAAAAACCGTTAGTCGGATACCTACCCAGTACATACCCAAACAAATAATATTTGTGTAGGTACCTATGCATTTTCTCAAAAAAAATTGTGTGAACCTTATGTATATTTATTATTTTTTTATTAAATTCTAATGTGAATATAATTATGAATACTGGGCAGGTACTTTTTACCAATCCTAGAAAAACCTTTAGCATTGTATTTGGTCCCAATTTATTATAAAAACCGTTAGTCAGGTACCTACCTAGTAATAATAATATTTGTGTAAAACAAACAAATAAAAATAAAAATAAATATACCAAACAAATAATATTTGTGTACGTACCTAAGCATTTTCTCAAAAAAATTGCGTGAACCTTATGTTTTTATTATTTTTTTATCAAATTCGTAATATGAACAAAATTATGATTGTAAAAAGTACCTATCCAGTAACTAAAATCATTCAAATTCAACTGGCCACAGTTATTAAAACACCTGTCAGTGGACGTCGCGTTTGGATCCCACCCGGGCGTCCCGTGTTCGATTCCTCGGCTGGCTAAGTCCTCCATCACAACACAAGCAAAATTTTCAGCTTTATGTGGTGGTAGTAGGTGATTTTCTAAGATTGTTGGGTTATTCGTAACCCGGGAATGTTTGTCTTTCTTTTTAAAATAAAGAAATTAAGACTTCGAGAGGGTTTCTGAACACGATCTTCTTCTTGATTTTTCGTAAGATATCAAATTTTTTGCACAATACAGTAGGACATTTTAAATGAAATTCATATATAATCTCTGGTCATTGATATTTTTCAAACATTACAGCCAGGACGGGCCTTTCGAACGCAATCTGGTTTTCAATTAAACGACTCCTAAACACGCTTACTGCCATATATACGCTATATGCTTATACGCTACTGCTGAATTCTTAAACGGATAAAATCGTATTTTTCACATTCTTGACCTGCCTTAAAAGCTTGTTGTCTAACCAAAATGGACATTGGCTTGCGAGCCGAGGCTAAAAAGTGAAAGGGCATAAATACGAGGTACATGTAAGTGCAAAAGGGTATGAGTGAGTGCAGGGGAGGCAAGGCAATTGTGGGCAAGGAGTGAAAGGCAATTTTCAAAAGACAAAATACCTTAATTTTTTAGACCAAAATCAGGAACGGAGATTTGAATGAAAAAATATCTATGGTCCCTGTCTAGCGAAAATGATCTCTACGGTCGATTATCCCCAAAAGGACCGGGCTCACAAAAAAGGCCCATGGAACAAATACTGTATATATGGATACTGTGTCAATATATAAGTAAAGATTATATCTCTGTTGAGTGTAATGGAAATTGAAATGAAAGTAACTTTAATATATTATTGCCTATTACAGAAATGACAAGTTTGAAAAACATTGCCATGTGAGTCACAAAATGACACACGCCCTACAAGGCAAAAATATACTAAAGCATTACTAACATACGGATATTGTGTTAGTATGTAAGTAAAGATTGTATGTCTGTTGGATGTAATGGAAAGAACGAAAGTAACTTTAACATATTATCGCCTATTACTAGATATGAAAAGTTTAAATAACATTACCGGTAAAGATTTTATCTCTGTTGGATGTAATGGAAAGAATGAAAGCAACATTAATATATTATTGCCTATTACAGAAATGACAAGTTTGAAAAACATTGCCATGTGAGTCACAAAATGACACACGCCCTACAAGGCAAAAATATACTAAAGCATTACTAACATACGGATATTGTGTTAGTTTGTAAGTAAAGATTGTATGTCTGTTGGATGTAATGGAAAGAACGAAAGTAACTTTAACATATTATCGCCTATTACTAGATATGAAAAGTTTAAATAACATTACCGGTAAAGATTGTATCTCTGTTGGATGTAATGGAAAGAATGAAAGCAACTTTAATATATTATTGCCTATTACAGAAATGACAAGTTTGAAAAACATTGCCATGTGAGTCACAAAATGACACACGCCCTACAAGGCAAAAATATACTAAAGTATTACTAACATATGGACATTGTGTTAGTTTGTAAGTAAAGATTGTATGTCTGTTGGATGTAATGGAAAGAAATTAAAGTAATTTTGATATATTATTGCCCATTACAGAAATGACAAGTTTGAACGACATTGCCATGTGAGTCACAAAATGACCCGCCCTACAAGGCAAAAAAAAACTAAAGCATTACTAACATACGGATATTGTATTAGTATGTAAGTAAAGATTGTATGTCTGTTGGATGTAATGGAAAGAACGAAAGTAACTTTAACATATTATCGCCTATTACTAGATATGAAAAGTTTAAATAACATTACCGGTAAAGATTTTATCTCTGTTGGATGTAATGGAAAGAATGAAAGCAACTTTAATATATTATTGCCTATTACAGAAATGACAAGTTTGAAAAACATTGCCATGTGAGTCACAAAATGACACACGCCCTACAAGGCAAAAATAAACTAAAGTATTACTAACATGTGGACATTGTGTTAGTTTGTAAGTAAAGATTGTATCTCTGTTGGATGTAATGGAAAGAACGAAAGTAACTTTAACATATTATCGCCTATTACTAGATATGAAAAGTTTAAATAAAATTACCGGTAAAGATTTTATCTCTGTTGGATGTAGTGGAAAGAATGAAAGCAACATTAATATATTATTGCCTATTACAGAAATGACAAGTTTGAAAAACATTGCCATGTGAGTCACAAAATGACACACGCCCTACAAGGCAAAAATATACTAAAGCATTACTAACATACGGATATTGTGTTAGTTTGTAAGTAAAGATTGTATGTCTGTTGGATGTAATGGAAAGAACGAAAGTAACTTTAACATATTATCGCCTATTACTAGATATGAAAAGTTTAAATAACATTACCGGTAAAGATTTTATCTCTGTTGGATGTAATGGAAAGAATGAAAGCAACTTTAATATATTATTGCCTATTACAGAAATGACAAGTTTGAAAAACATTGCCATGTGAGTCACAAAATGACACACGCCCTACAAGGCAAAAATATACTAAAGTATTACTAACATATGGACATTGTGTTAGTTTGTAAGTAAAGATTGTATGTCTGTTGGATGTAATGGAAAGAAATTAAAGTAATTTTGATATATTATTGCCCATTACAGAAATGACAAGTTTGAACGACATTGCCATGTGAGTCACAAAATGACCCGCCCTACAAGGCAAAAAAAAACTAAAGCATTACTAACATACGGATATTGTATTAGTATGTAAGTAAAGATTGTATGTCTGTTGGATGTAATGGAAAGAACGAAAGTAACTTTAACATATTATCGCCTATTACTAGATATGAAAAGTTTAAATAACATTACCGGTAAAGATTTTATCTCTGTTGGATGTAATGGAAAGAATGAAAGCAACTTTAATATATTATTGCCTATTACAGAAATGACAAGTTTGAAAAACATTGCCATGTGAGTCACAAAATGACACACGCCCTACAAGGCAAAAATAAACTAAAGTATTACTAACATGTGGACATTGTGTTAGTTTGTAAGTAAAGATTGTATCTCTGTTGGATGAAATGGAAAGAAATTAAAGTAACTTTGATATATTATTGCCCATTACAGAAATGACAAGTTTGAACAACATTGCCATGTGAGTCACAGAATGACACACACCCTACAAGGCAAAAATATCCTAAAGCATTACTAACATATGGATATTGTGTTTGTAAGTAAGTAAAGATTGTATCTCTGTTGGATGTAATGGAAAGAAATTAAAGCAACTTTGATATATTATTGCCTATTACAGAAATGACAAGTTTGAACAACATTGCCATGTGAGTCACAAAATGACACACACCCTACAAGGCAAAAATATACTAATGCATTACTAACATATGAATATTGTATTAGTATGTAAGTAGAGATTGTATCTCTGTTGAATGTAATGGAAAGAAATTAAAGCAACTTTGATATATTATTGCCTATTACAGAAATGACAAGTTTGAACAACATTGCCATGTGAGTCACAGAATGACACACACCCTACAAGGCAAAAATATCCTAAAGCATTACTAACATATGGATATTGTGTTTGTAAGTAAGTAAAGATTGTATCTCTGTTGGATGTAAATTAAAGCAACTTTGATATATTATTGCCTATTACAGAAATGACAAGTTTGAACAACATTGCCATGTGAGTCACAGAATGACACACACCCTACAAGGCAAAAATATCCTAAAGCATTACTAACATATGGATTTTGTGTTTGTAAGTAAGTAAAGATTGTATCTCTGTTGGATGTAATGGAAAGAACGAAAGCAACTTTAATATATTATTGCCTATTACAGAAATGACAAGTTTGAAAAACATTTCCATGTGAGTCACAGAATGACACACACCCTACAAGGCAAAAATATCCTAAAGCATTACTAACATATGGATTTTGTGTTTGTAAGTAAGTAAAGATTGTATCTCTGTTGGATGTAATGGAAAGAACGAAAGCAACTTTAATATATTATTGCCTATTACAGAAATGACAAGTTTGAAAAACATTGCCATGTGAGTCACAAAATGACACACGCCCACAAGGCAAAAATATACTAAAGCATTACTAACATATGAATATTGTATTAGTATGTAAGTAGAGATTGTATCTCTGTTGGGTGAAAGAATGAAAGCAACTTTTATATTATTTCTTTTCAGAGAAATGACAAGTTTGAACCCCTCCACCCCCCCTCTCACAACACATTGCCTGTGCCTGAGAGTGGGTTTTTGAAGGGCCATGCATGATTTGTAAAAATAAAGAAAAAATATTACAGCAAAGGGAAGAAAATCAAGACCATTTGAAAGCCTAATTGCGATAATAAGGGCTTGCATTATGACAAAGCGCCGTCTCTTAAATTCTCTTGATTCTATTTTTGCTTTCTTCCTGTTTCATAAATTAAAAATATGGAAAGGTGGAAAGAAATTGACAAAAAAAAATATTTTCATTATATCTGCTGTATTAGTTATCTACTATTAAGTAACTCTAATTATTGCCTATTACTGAGATGAGGAGTTTAGAAAACATTACCACATGAGTCACAAAATGACACGCCCTACAAAGACAAAACTTACTAACGCCTTACAAACATTAAACTTACCAGAATAGATATTGCAAATGTAAGTTTTTGTGGGTTATTTTCATGTTTTTTTTTTAATTTTATGTTTCAATGTTTTTTTTGGAAATCAACGATTGTTATCTATTTATTGGAAAATTAAATAAAAAGATTGACATAAACAAAGACTAGAAAAAAATAGTTTTGAAAGGCTGGAATTATGCAATAAACCATTGAAGACCTTTGGATGAAAACCTCAAAGGCTCATGTTGTTCTAAAAAGTTTTTATTTCATTTTTCAGTTGTTATCTATGGGTCCATGAAACAGTTCTTATTAAATATTTCTAAAATCATTTGTCCTCCAAATTGACTGTCAAAAATATGATACTTTTGTAAAAACAACAAATATTCATAAAATCTATTTGAAAATAAAATTATTGGCACAAATGTTCATTGCTTTTTTACTGCTGCGTGGCGGCGCTTTAATCATTAACTTTTTGATATTTGTTTGTAAATTATTACTTTTCATAGCAAATTCTTCATATCTTGAAGAAAAAAGAGCAAATTTCCAAATCTTTTGTAAAAGCAGCAAATGTCACGTTGAATTTTTAATTAATACAAAAGAAGAAAGTTCTTTGTTTAAAACCACTTTATTTTATTTATACATGTCGACATGAATACATGTTGACATTTATACATGTTGATCAACTGAACAAAAACAATAAACATAAAACTAAATTTCAGTACAGCGGAAGATTATAAGGTAAACAAAAGAGTGAGAAAAAGCATATACGAGAAGTAGAGAGAGAGACTGGTTGGTAGGTAGACCCTCCACCAGACCCTGCCCCTCCACTAATCATAGTCTCAGATGTTCTCCCTCTCTTAAACGCCTTCTCTTTTGTTTTTCTTAAAATCTTCCTCGGTCCTATAAATTATTTTACTGCGATAATTTTAATTAATTTTTAATTATACTTTCTTAATTATATTTTCTAAACCCATTCATTTCTTAAAAGGTGAATCTATGTTATTTTTAAAAAATAAAACTCAGTAGACCCGTGGTATTCAGTTTAAATGCTCTCCTGAAAAATAATCCATTTTGTGACATTTGAGGTTTTCTCCCCAAGGTCTTCCATTCTCGAGTCAATGGTACATATTACAAAATTATGACAGGGCTAAGCACAATGGCAATGCACACGACAGTACAACAAAATAATGGAAGTACTATACAGAACAGTTTTTCACACAATATCAAAATGATTATTTTTAATAACTTACTGAGGACTGCTAATGAAACAGCGAATGTATTTTGGATTGGGGTTGGTCAGGTTATAATAAGCTCGATCCATTCTGAAAAAAAAAATCAAAATAATACCAAGAAACGTTAAGTAACAAATAATGGCAGCATAAAATGAAAAACAATATTGAAAAAAAGAAAATGACATTTTTAAATTACAAAATGAGAAGTGATTGAGTCGCATCCAATAATTTTGGTACCTTATTTCGGTTTCGCATCGGTAGAGCAGCGGCTTCATGAAGTTGTCTATTCTGCCTGACGAGTTCCTCTTGTCCAGACAAATAGTGAGATCACTGAGTTTAATCTTCTTCCTCACATGAAGGTCCTCCACTGTCATATCTGAAAAAGATAAATTTAAAAGTCACACTCAAAACTATTTTAACCCTAGAAAGATAATCTATGTCTTTGCGACGTAAGCGAGACACGAGTATTGCTGTCTTTTTTTTATTTCGCAACGTAACGCGCTGTCCATCTCAGTTAGCTCAGTTGCCGAGCAGAGCTTGTGAAGGGCGGCTGGGTCACCACGGTAAGTACAATAATTACCTTAGACATAAATACACCATAGACATGATATGATTATCTTTTGTGTAACTTTTGGACTTCTTATAAATGTGATTTAGCATGAAAAATTATGTTGTTATTATTTATAACAACTGATTAGCATTTAAACTTTCACAGGGTAGTAAAAAATAAAATATTATTTTTCATTAAGAAAATATTAAAGTTTATAGTTGATTTGTAAGTTTACAGCATTTATTTTTACGTTACTCTTTAATAAGTAATGTAAAAAAAATGCTGTAAAAAATGGCAGCATAATACTCTACTCAAGAAGCTACGGTTGTAGCGAAACCGGGTCGCAATTAAGTATAAAAAATAAAAGTGGTGTTTACAAATTTATTGTTTTATTTCAAATTATAATGTCACATCACAAAGTATCTGCTTCATATAAACAAAAAAATATATATATTTTATTCGCTCAATGTTATTAATGTGAATTTTGTAAGATGGGGACCAAACTACCGAGTTGTATTGGATTAGGCTTCTAACTAGAGATACGTATGAGTTTAGAAGATTCATTATCATTAAGACATCAATCAAGAAGAAAAATCCTTCTTCTTCCCAAATGATGTGAAAAAACGTAATGATAAATGAAATGATAATGATAAAAAAAAAAACATGATAATAATGTAATGATAATGATAATGATTTATTCCTGTAATATTCAAAAATCTGTTTCTGAAAAAATTAGAAAATATACAGATTTAGGAAATGAGATTAAAAGAATTTGGCATTCTCGGACTATAAAAATATTACCATTTGTTATTTCGGCTACTGGCATTATACCTAGCTCTCTAATTAAAAATTTAGGCTTATTAGATTTGTCAAAGAATCTTTATATAAAAATGCAAAAATCAGTCATATTAAATACATGTAGGATTACGAAAGATTTTTTAAATATTTATATTGAGGGATCGGTAGGATTTATCGGTTCAGTTAGGAGTTCTATCGAGCCGAACCCTCTGATATGAAAATATCTGGAGTCGGTGAAGTATTTTCCCATATGGTCTCTGGTAGGTTGACGTGTTGTTCTTGTATAGTTTTGTATTTAGTATACATACAATGCAATTACATCGCGTGAATTGACTAGATTAGCATTTGTGGAAAAGTGTGTGGAAGGATTAAGTTTTTCCTGTGAGGAAGATTTAACCCGGACATAAAATCTAGAGAACAATAAATAATGATAATGATAAAAAAAAAACAAAAAATCAAACTGCTCTGACTTGATTTGTGAAGCGGTGCACGGGATAAGGTCTGATAAAAAAATATTGAATTCCTTTTCAGTGGAGCGATATGATAGGTATGCAAATTTTACTTTTACCCAACATACTGATAAGGTTCATGTGACCTAAATAAGTGAATTAATGGTATTATATATATGATACAAAATACGACTTACCGGAAAAAGAAGGCTCCCATTTGCCATTGACGCTGTCCATAGAAAGGTGTTTGATGTTGACTGACAGAACAATGTCTTCCTCGACATATTTCAGGATCAGGTTATTGCAACGGAATGAAATGTTGTTGACCACGCGGTTGACCAATGACTGGACATATGTGGCAGGGGCCTCCAGTACTTCCCTATGAATTATAGAAAGGGATAAGGTTATAATGTTTAAACACAAATTCCTTTCAACAATTGTTGCCCAATTTGTTGTTACGAGGTCTAATTAATAATTTTGTTTTAATAATTTAATTTTGAAGTAGAAAGGAAAAAGAACAATAACTTACTTTTTGATTTGTCTGTCGACATGCGGTCTTGGCTCCGTGGAGGGCTCGGTTTTCAAAGTCAGGACACATTCTGTAACAAAATTGCATTGTTTATGTAGGTATTTGAAGGTGGTAAAAAGAGAGAAATAAAAGTTATTCAGAAAATTGATTGTGTTTATTTCACTAATTTCACCAAGTTACGGTAATGATTAAGATGTGGCAGATCTCTTTGATCGGTGATAATTGAAAAAAATAGATCACTGAATTTGAACTCAAAGCATTGCTTGAAAAGAAGAATTGCGCCGTAGTACACTCTTGTTGGCAGAACGCAGACAGTGTTTATGTAAACAGCATCACACAATGTGGTGACTTTGGAGAATGTTCCCAAAGTCTCCAAGCTCTCAAAGAATAGCATGTTATCACCATGCATTACGCACGTCCAAAAGATTCGAGTCTGCGTAGTTTTACGATAGCGTATCTTCTAGTAACTTGACGATGATTCAACCCCTCTCACAATGATGAAGATGATACATGACTGATGACTTTTCCTTCGTGAATCAGCTGCTTCCTCATCTTGAATCTTCACCAGCTATACAAGATGTATGCAGAGCCAGATGCCACTGCAGTACACGATAAGAGTCGATAATGAAAAATGATGAAACGCATTGTCCATTGCTTGATTATCGATGTGATCCTCTTTGGATTGTTGCGAACCCATGATGATGGTTGTTGGAATCAAACTGTGAAATTATCGCATTGTTCCGTCTTACATATTACTCGTCAACCGCGGTTGTTGTTGAATATCGCTGTCAGCAACTGCAAAGCAAGTCGGCTTCTCGGAAATGTCAATTTCGAATTAAATTGTAATGTTAGCAATTCCTAATTGTCGCTTTACATAAATGTTATTGTGTTTCATCAATTTCAACAGTCAGCACTTTTGTCTATTGTTCTCGATGTTTCTCTTAACATGACACTTTTGATAATGTGAGGACAAATAAAATTCCACTTTAAATGAAATTAATTACATAATTTGCTTTTGCGCGAGTTTATTCTGTGTTACTGTAAATCTCTCAAATACAATTTCCAGATGGTGGATGTGTGAAACGAATATAACAAGAACGTCATCAATATACGAATAACAGAAACTGAGTCCTTGGAATCAATGAATTGCTGGAATCTTTGAGCTTGATGAGGACATGACACAAAAGGAAATTTGAATAATCCAAAGGGCGTAGTGATTGTTGTCTTATGGATATCTTCTTCCGCCACCAGTATCTGGTTTTATGCTCAAACTAGATTAATCGTACTAAAAATTCGTTTACCACTGAGGGATTGTGAAAAATCCTTATTATGTCGCACTGGATAAGCGTCTGGTATTGTTCGGGCATTAAAAGAGTTGTAGTCTTCACAAGGCCGCCATTGTTCATTGAATTGAGAACTAAATGAAGTGGAGATGCCCAACAGATATTGAAATGATGTGCAATCCTAGGTGACATCATAATTTCAAAATCTTTCTTGGCAGCTTTGCATTGTTCGGGGGCAAGTCGTCATGGACGCTCCGACACCGCGGTCCCAGCTTAATTGTGTTTACATTGTCCATTTTATTGTCCCAGTCACGTAAATTGTGTTTACGATGCTAAGTATTTGTTATATTGTTTGCATCATTCCTCTTGGGAAAGTAATATTTGGGTATTTTAACAACAAAGTATGATAAATAGATTTAACAACTAACATTTTAATCGATGCTGTTCGATGTTCCTCGGCCTGGTGCAGCGAGATTAGTTGTTATGTCTAAAAGGCGCTTGTTTTTCGCATTAACCAACAATCTGTAGTATGCCGAGAAGCGGATACCAATGACAGGGCGAGTGATATCAGCAATTACGAAGCGCCATGTGAAATCTCTGCATAGTCCTAGGCTTAATTTTAACGTAATTATATGTTAGTTTGCAATGTTTATTCCATTTACCGCTCAAAGTTCATAAGAAAATTTTTCAGAGCATGCTAATACTTTGGTATGCTGGTACATAAAGGTGTCAATCAGGAATTTTATTTTTGAATTTAGGTCGGTGATCAACATGCATCGAGAGGAAGGACTGATGTTACTGGCCATCAGTAACTGCCCACAGGGTTTTACTACTGGAAAGTGCATGGTATTCTGCACACACTGGCATTTTTACCGAAGCGCTAATGGTACCATCATTTTCCAGATTCGTCTTAAGAATTTCTGTCACATGAGAGGGAGCGCTGCCTGCTCGGGAACCCGAAATGGGGTTTCATGGAGCTCGGTTTGATGTATGTTGGTGTGCATCAAATGAGCCAATCTCTTGCCAAATCACTGGAAATTTTCTGGCGCATGGTTTGGACCATCTATTGCATTTGTCTGGTGACGATTGGCTCCATGTGCATCGCCTTGTTCACATTTGGGTGTGCAGATGAGTTTGCTATGGCGTCCGCCAGGTCGGCTGCTATTTCATTGTGTCCATGGTGACGCCAGCTGCCTTGAAACTTCATTCAGTCATACTGAACAACATCTCAGGATCTTCCGAGCAAAAGGTTGGGATTCGTACCACTATCCTGTTGCACCTGACACTGTGGGTTTGAGATTCATTTTTTAATTTTTGCTTTTCACAATTAAAAAAATTTTATTTTACATAAAAACGTGAAGTCTCTACTAATTACCCTTTATAACACTGGGTCACCAATGTGTGTATTTGAAGAAGGTAGAGAGGGAGAAATAAAAGTTCAGAAAATGGAGTGTGTATTTATTTCACTAATTTCACCAAGTTGCACAATGATTAAGATGTGGCAGATCTTGTTGATCGATGGTAAATGAGAATAAGTAAATGACCGAGTCTGTACTCGTAGAATTGCTTGAAGAGAAGAGGAATCGCGCTGTGGTACACTCTGATTGGCAGAATGCAGACACAACGTTTATATAGGAATGACTCCCTTCCTCTCTCTCTCAGCATTTAATATAGGAAGGACTCTCTCTCCCTCAGCGTTTTTATAGGAAGAATTCAAGTCTCCATAATTTAATGACGGCATAGCTTCTAGTAATTTAACGAAGAACCACCGTTGAAGGCTTGCTGCAGAGCTGCGGGTCTGCAGCAGGGCTGCCACATTTACATAAAAACCGAAAAATAAAATAGACACTTAATTTTATTAAATATATATTTCTGAAAATTACCAATGGTGTTGATGGTGACCATAATTGGTTCTGACATAATCTTCATCCATGGTACTTGAATGATGAGCTCGTGGATGGTGCCGGATGAAAGATGAAAGGGCAGATTTAGCTCTTCTTGGATAATATCCGTCCGCAGCTCCAAGTTGTGGAGGGCCAAAGCGCCTTCCCATAGTGACAGCTTTAACAAAAAATTGGCAATTAACAGGAATATTTTCTCCCAGTACACGCGATAACAGGGAAGGCTTAAGAGATATTTTCAAATAAAGACAAAATTCTTGTCTTTTATCTTATTTAACCTCTCCCCCCACGGGATGATTATTGAAAGGTACATCCATGTGAAATTAACGCGATTATTCACATTAGCGAAAATCGGATTTGTGCAGATTGCAATACTAGCTGAACGAAATCCATGGAATCCATGTTACTCAGCATAAAAATAGAATAAGAATAAGAATAAAACGTGTAATTGCAAAGGGAATGCTTTTTTAAAGAATTTATTTTTAGTAGCAACTTATAGTTTCCAGGTGCATACTTTGGGAGATGCGGATTGAATGTTTGCTGAAGCGGAGAGAAGAACACAATCAGATTTAAGGAGTACATTAGGGAAACGAGCGTCATAGAGAACAAAAGACTCTCAGTCATGGCTCGACCATCTCATTTCCCTACTATTTTCCTTTAGGTACACAGCATTCCCAAAATTCCCCAAATTTTCATGCTTTAACTGCCCAAACTCTTGTACATTAAACCATAAATTCGCACTTGGTGAATGTTATAAAGATAAAAAAAAAATTGCTTATCTCTAAGTAATCCGCTAATAAGAAACAAAAATAAGCCATACAAGTTAAAGGCAGCTTAGCTTTATGACCACAACATCAGATTACGAACGCTACCTAAGAGGTCTGGTCAAAATCTACCATTAAAAAAAATTGATGGAGGGGAGCGGGTACAGCTACATGAAACCATTTACAGAACGAGCAACACCCTGCCTAAGATCTCCCATGATACGTGAATGGAAACCTGACACGTCCACTCATGTAGTAATGTGTGGTAAAACCATGTACGATGGAACTGACAGAGGAAGAATGAAAGTAGACTAAAAGCGTAGATACGAGATCCCTGAGGCGTACATGCAGTAAAACCATGTATGATCATATGAGAAATGTGGAGATCCTCAAAGAATACAAGGATTACAGTAAGTAAGAATAAGAAAGGGATGCTCAGATGATTTGGGCATGTAAAGCTAACGAACAAAGAAAGGAGTGTAAGGAGAATATACAACACAAATGTGAATGGTAGAAGAAGCAGGGACGCCTGAGGAAGAAAAATATTACATACATACGAGGGGCGGCTGAAAAGTTTTGAGCCTAAGGTATTAAAAATGCTGATAGAAATGCACAAAAAATATATTTTTCAATATAATCTCCCTTCCTACATTTATTAAAAAGAGCTTTTAACCCGGTAAAAAAATATTCGCCGTCTTTGCCTTCAAAATGTTCATTTATGGCCGCCTTCATTTCCTCGTCACATGAAAATCTCCGTCCTCGGAGGTCCTTTTTCAAATTGGAAAAAAGGAAATAATCGCTAGGGGCCAGGTCTCGACTGTAGAGTGGGTGGTTTATTTCTTCAAATCCTGTTTCGGCGAGGGCACGCCTTGCAACTCTGGCAGTGGACGGGTGACAAGTGGACGGGCGCATTGTCTTGCAAAAACAGGACTCCTTTTGCCAGTTTGCCTCTCTTTTTCTTGACAATCACTTGACGAACCTTTGTCAACAATGAGGCATAATAGTCACCGTTCATTGTAGTATTTTTGGGAAGGTAGTCGATGAACAAAATTCCTTCACAATCCCAAAAAACAGTGGCCATGAGCTTGGATGCCTTGGATCTTTCCACTTTGAATTTTCGTGGCGGCTTTTCTCCCTTTTCTAACCAATGCATTGATTCTTGTTTTGACTCCGGATCGTATTGTCTAATCCATGTTTCATCGACAGTAACAAGGCGAGAAAAAAAATCGTCAGGATTATCGCCACAGATGTCCAAAAACTCCTCCGAAGTTGTGACGCGATCGTGCTTGTTAAGAGGCGTGAGAATTTTCGGCATCCATCGCGCACACACCTTTTTCATGTGCAAATGATTATGCAAAATGTCACCGATTCGTTCTTTGCTAATGCCTATGGCGCCACAACTTGATTCGCCGATCTTCCAGAACAACTTTTTTCACTTTTTAAATGTTTTCTTCGGTAACGGCGGTGTTTGGGCGTCCCGAACTGGGATCATCTTCAAGCGACTCCCTGCCGTGTTTGAATTTACGGCTCCAACGTTTTACGGTGGCAAATGAAGGTGCTGACTAAATAAATGCTGCCCATAAACTGCAGACATCTCTTCAAATATTTCCGTCGGCGTTTTGTTTATCTTTGTAAGGAATTTTATGACAGCTCTGTACTCCAATTTCGTAGAAAGCGCTGATGAGTCAGACATGGTGATGTATTTTTTATTTTTTACGTATTTCATGTATTTTTTACGCATAATTTAAAAAAAATATTAGCATTCTGCACTCCTTCTCTATATAAACTATAAGTGTGTGAAATTTCATATTCCTCCGTCTGCACAATTTTCGTAAAAAGGGGTACAAAGTTTTTGCTTCTCATATTAATATACTGATGATGATGATTTAGCCTGGCTCCCCTTGTTGTTTTTCTAACTAACGAAAAATATAATCGAGTATTCGTATTCCTACTAATTTACATATTCACAATAACGTTTTCTTCTTCTAGCCTTAAACTGATTCAGAATTTTATGGAGTAATCAACGTGAATGTTTATGCTCGATTTATCTTAATAGCTTACAGAGAAAAACACAGTTTTTAATCTCTTGGAAACTATTGGTATTTTACATAAGTCCGTTAAGATTTAATGGTGTTGAAATGAAGTACAGGGTATATGGATTTTTTTCATTGAATGCTTGGAAGGAGCCTTCTCAGTCTGGTCGGTTTTATCTTGAACTTTGTTTTTGATGCGCATGATGACGTTTTATCATGCGCCTTTTGTTTAACCCGCAAAGGGCACAGAGACTCTAATGGCTCGGAAAATTTTGTAGCAGAAAATGGATGAAAAATGGACTAGGGAGAGGGGCCAGAATAATCTTGTTGAAATCAATGTTCCAATAACCCAAATACATATGATTACGCCGAAAAGAAAAAATACAATTAGAATATGTGTTTTTGATCAAAACATCGATACTCTGTTTCTACAAGATAAGATAAGTTTCTCTCCAAAAAAACAGATTGGATTGTTCACATGCAGACATTTGTAAATACCCAGTATAATTTTTTAATGGACTATGTTAACCGTCTCCGCATCTTGGCGTCAGAGTGAGTGATGTAGTATGTGGTGGTTTCATAAAGGTGTACATTTTAATTGTGTTGCGGTTAACTTTTAGATTTTAATAAGAGCGTGGTGTTTTCTCTTTCTAACACCGCTTAGATCATATTTCTAACCATTATAGTAAAGGAGACAAAATGATTTTTATGAGACCTATATGAGTAGTTCCTAAAACTGAACAAATTAGACTAAGGTTAAAAAAAAAAAGAAACGATTCACCAGTCTGAAATTCCCAATTCTGATAACTGAATTCCAATTACGCTGGAATCAGGTTGGAAAACTTGCTTTATTTAATTTCTACAAACCTTTCAGTGAAGTGTGGTAACACCATCACCTGGCGGTGTATATGGGAGATTTTACAGCCCCCATTTTCTATGGAGATACTCGACGAACGATAAAGATGGAGAGCAAATTACTGATTGGGCATCAGCGCGGGATGAAAATGTGCATATCATGGTCTTTATGCATCAAAACACAAGAATCCTTACTAATTTGTGAATTGCGAAACGGACTCAAACTCGGAGCCGGAACCCAAATGCTTCCACCGGCATCCCCGCGTTCGTGATTCGAGCCACTTGCGAGTCGGGAACAGCTCCCGAGTTCGAGTTCTTTTGCTGGTTCCGGCTCCCTTACCCATCTCTAGTACTTTCGGCCCACATAATTGGGAAAATATTGGCAGTTTTTTTTTTAACGCTTGTGGTCTACTTGACACCAGCTGTGCGTATTTTATTTATATAAAAAAGATTGTTTGGGCGGCTGTCGGGCAGGCGGACACCGCGCGGGCTTTAATATGTATACAAATCTACAGTTTTATTCCAAGATTGATGAAATTTCGGACACTTAACCTTCAAAATAAGAGATGAGTTCTAAAAACATGGTGGTCCTAAAAAAATATTGACAGTTCAAGATGATATTGAGTGCTTGGATTCAGCAAATTAATCAATTTCTCAATCACACAGTTTCTCACAGGAATAAAATTTAATAATAGAGAGCATGTAAATAGACTGCACACATTTCTTGCTTTCCTCCCATCCATCTATATTCTAATACTTCTAACATCTCCTCTTCTAATTTATTCCTGAAATGGCCCTTCACGAGAAATTTAATAAATTAGGATGTTTCAAAAAATTCAAACAATTCAAAAAAATTTTTAGGTTAATTTTCACATTCTATGAAAGTTCTATTCAAGTTCTGTGATTATTTTAGTTTTATGGAGCAACTGGCCTCTAATGACATGATAACAGAACTTCAATAGAACTTACACAGAAAGTGAAAATTAACAATTTTTGACAACAACCCGTCCTTAATCATCAAGGATTTTCAACATTCTTTCTTGCATTTCCAAATTAAAAAATAAAACAATAGAATTTTTAACTTCAATCTATATAATATGTATTACCAATTAAATCGGGTCAGCAATTGCTAATGATTCTAACATAGCTGGTTACGAAACCACGGGAGACTGACTATCTACTCCTGTTTTAAAGTTATAGCATGTTGAATATGGGTGAAAGAGCTGGACTCTCTAGGCCCATCGGATTTTTCCAAGCCTTTACCGTCCAAGGCTGGTAGTGAACCTTTCATTTTTTCCACAATTTTTTTTTTTACCAGGAAAAAAAATAATAGTGAAAAAAGGATACAAACTATTGTTTTCCGAAGAAAAAAACATCATAACAAAAATTGATTTTTTTGTTTTATTTATCGTTATATATGTATTTATATTTCTTGTATTTTTAACATAATATATAACATACCTTTCAAGGTTATCGAAAACATAAAAGCTTATTATCATCAAATGAAACAAATTTCTCTGGCGTTCAACATGAAAGGAGAATATTTGAAATCCCATTTTTCATTTCCTAATGTGGAAGTGACTCTAAATGTGTGGCATATGGAAAAATATTCATTTTTCATTCAGGTAGACAAGAAAATGTTCATTCCCCGTTTGGAATGTATCCAATTTCACTTGAAACCCCCTGATTATTGAGGATTTTTCTTTCATTTCTACCAAAGTGAAAAAGGTTATTTTTTTATTTTTAATCCATTTCAGAATATGACACATCCCGCTGATGCCAAAATTATTTGATAAAAATATACCAATCAAGAAAATCCCACGGATAAAGGTTATTTCCGACTGGAAATACCTGCAGTAAATTTTAGAGCAAATGTTGTCCACATAATATTATAAAAATGCATTGAGTGGATCTGCAATAACGCCATATTGGAAAAGGGATTTCACGAGTTCCCGCGAAAAACCTACCGTCATTCTAAAATTGCACTTTTGACACAATGATTGCAAATTTGAAAATAACTTATTTCCTTCATTAATTAATACGCAACGACAATGTTTTTAGCATGCAGATTCACCGTTTACATAAGACGAAGTCTTCACCGTTTAATAAGCTAAAAAAAACATTATTATTCTGGAGGCAAAACACCGGTAGACTGTTGACAAACCAATGTTTCTGTCTGTCAAAAGTAAGCAAATTGTCCTCTCACAAAAGAAGGACCTAGAAGTACATATTCCGAGTGGAAACTTATAGGAAAATTAAGTAAATTGAAGACGTACCGATTGCGCGTGAGACTGGAAGTTTTTAATATACTTGTCAACATGAGACAAGATAATAGGGGTGACGTACGCGTCTGCTCTTTTAAACATATTGGAGGCACTTTACATTACGTTTAACAAGTAAAATAAATAACTTCGCGAAAATGTTTTATCGCGAGCCAGAGAGCAAAATAACACACAACCACTTGATCATGTTGTTTATTTACTATTTTCCTCAATTCATTTCAAAACCTCTCGCGAATACGAACTTTCCTACGCAGGACATCTCGAGAGAAAAACTTTAGACAGGAAAATACTGAATGCATAGAAGACGATGTTATCAAACCATAGATTAAAAATCTTGCAATAGATGCGCAACCGACTACCTTTTAGCACCCACACAACCACACGCTCACTTAGGAGCGACCGAAACCCGCGCCAATTTTGACCACCGCGCCAAAAAGTTTCACAGTGAACTGAGCTGTAAACCGTTATCTTACTATTGGTCTTTATTTTTTTGCACGGCGGTCTAAAGTGGCACGGTATTCGGACGCTCCGAAGTGTGCATGCGGGGGGTGCTTTTTAACTTTGACTGTTTCGAATGAGTGAAGAATTGAGTAGGAACCTGCACACATTCTAATAATCTTGGAAATTAAAGTGAAGGTTTATAATATAATATTTATAATGTATATATTATGTATGTATTTTTATTTTTCCATTTATTAACATTAAGCATGTGCGTTTTTTTAAGGTTCAAAGAGTTGTAAAGATGACCATTTCCCAAAAGTACAATAATGTCAAAAGTGCATTGTTCGGTTTTTAACCATGTTTTTGGGAGTGACAATGCCGACGAGTCAATGACACAGTTATTGATCACGTCATGAGTCATTACAAGCATTTCCCATTGAAACCCCTTTGAGCACTCATACGAGAACATTAGAACGCAAAAACAAAAGAGTGTGTAATTCACATTCCTGTTAGTGAAACCTTCAGAAAACTAAAGTAGACACAAGTGGGGAGACTACGGGGCACTTTTTAGCAATGCGATGGGAAAATGATTTTTTTCAATATTTTTGTATTCGAATTCCAGTGCACTTTTTCCTATACAATTGGTCATCTTATTGGTAATTGTGGTTTCTTCTTCGGAGTCGCTAGATGTCGTTTTATTTTGCCTCATCTTGGAGTGGTTTGAAGATTGGATATTGATTTTACAGAAATAAAAATGTTTTTTTTTTGTTTCGGAGGATTCGAACCCTGGACGGCTGAATGTCTGCAAAGATTTGTTAGGCCAAGTCAGGCGCTTTGTACCACTGCGCTAAAGGGGACCTGCGTGGGACCGTGGAGGTATCATATTGTATAGGAACCGAGTACCCATGAATAAAATAAATATTCTATTGCCATCTCATTCTCTCCCAGGCTAAATCCTGTAGATAGATATACGCGTTTGTCTCTTTTTGGTGTCGCTCGCTTCCGTTTCATTGAGTTTCAAATCAACACCGTGCTAAAGAAGTTTTCACTTCAAAAATCAAAAATTGAGAAGGCGACCCAATAAATTCATTATTCTGTCCCAAACTGTCGAATTCTTAGGCTTTTCGTGAAGTTTTATGAGATCTAAAAAAATATATATTATTTTCCATCGGTTTACGGATCAAATTACAAAAAAAAGTCTTTTAATATGTATGCGAGTCGAATGCCGGTGAAATGTGATTTATGTAACAGTGTGCACTCTTTTCTCCTTTTCAATTTTGTGAAGGTGACATCGTCTGCAGCGGAGTGGAAGATAGTGAATTTCCTCACTTGAAATAAATTTTCAATTTTTTATGAGAAAAACTCTCTTTTTATAACTTTTGAAGGTTATTTCCATCAACGTAATATATCATTGAAGAAGAAGATAACACTTATAATCTAAATGAAAATATGAAAGAAAACAAGACACAGAAAAACAGAAAAAAACAATGGTCGCAACTGGGACTCGAACCCAGACCTCTCGTCTAACCGGGACGTGCGCGTTTTCCAATTTCGCTATTGCCACCTTCTGTCAAACCATTGTTTTTTTCTGTTTTTCTGTGTCTTGTTTTCTTTCATATTTTCATTTAGATTATAATTGTTATCTTCTTCTTCAATGAAATAAATTTACTTGTAAAAAGCTAAATGTTCAATAATAGTTTTTAACACGTCCTTAACAAAATATTGACGTCAAACTACGGCTGAAAAAAGTGTCCACAAAAAAAATGAATATTTGGTTTTTTGGATCCAGTTCCAATTCTGGATTCGCAGCTGAAAACACAATGGCTTATGAGACAATATAGCGAGTATTATATGAGTTTTCAGTAAATAAATTAATGAGATCTGAGAATCGCAAAAAACGCAATCACAGATTGCACAATCAATGTGCATATTTTGTTGCCAGGTGAACCAGGAAGCGCATGCGTGTGCATTGCAATGACGGTCATCGATTTCAACCTGAAACCCCTATTTTACCATTTTTTAATCCATCACCTATTATTTTTTTTTTCCAACAGTGTAGGTGCTTCCATAGTCTCTCGGTAACTTTACCGCTAAATAACCCCCCTTTTCAGATACTCCGTTCATGGATCTGTCATTTTCATTCTCTAGCTATTCTTTCCGAGGGCAAAGAAGTATATTACAAAACATCTATTATTAAAATACAAATTAATAAAGTGGCTATGGCCAATTCAAATTCATTCATTGGCATTCGCAAATGTTTGTACCTACTTATCGGGTCTCCGGAGCCGGTAGCATTACCTATATAGTATGCCCGAAATTGGACTGTTGTAATGGAGGTGAGAAAGAGATGTTGAACGATGATGTGTAATATAATTAATACATCTTGTAACTTAAACTACTTAAATGAATTGCATAAGTTAATGACTGTACACTGTACCTACCCAATCTGTAAACTTCATCCGCCATAACACAGGGACATCCCTAGCATGACGGATGAATTAACACAATTTTTTTTGTTCATTGTATAAACTTCTTTTAATAAATAAATAAAAATAAATAAATAAATATCTGGTCTATTGAGATTTGATCACTAAACACGGCGAAAGTCGTTTCAAGCAACTTTTAAATTCTCAAAGATCTTCACCAGGGAGTAATTGAGAGTTTTTATCTCTTTAATTTTGTCTTCCTTCCTTATCTTTTTTTGTCGAATTTCAATTTATTTAAAAAATACATATATGAATATTTCTCACTCTTTTATATTATGACTTTAATAATAGAAAAAAGTTCTTATACGCCCTTTAATCTTAAAACTATTAAAATTCTTTACCCTGGGTCGGGATTTTTCATATTCCAAAATAAAAATGAACTACCTTTTCAACAAATTGTAATTGTAATCTGTGAAACCATTTTTATTTAAATAATAATGAAAGACTTAGTTTTGAAGTGAAAACCTTTAGTACCGTTCTGATTTGAAACTCGATGAAACGGAATTGAGCGACACTAAAAGAGATAAACACGAACATCTAATTAGACCTGCGAATGAGATAGACTAATCGATGTCCTCTTTGTGCGGTACTTCGAAGCCTATCGGTCTCCTCTTCGTGCGGCGTTTCGTAGAATAAAATGTACCATTATTTTTAAGCTGGATAACGATATTATAATAAATAAACTCTACAATTATCCTATTCCTGATATTTTGCATTCGTCTCATTATCTCGAAGTTTAGTTTTCTGAAGGTTTCACTTCTACCGCGTGGGAACTGCACACAGGATTTTTTTAACCACTGTTTTTTAACATGTTTCGGAACCAATGGTCCATTCATCAGTATGTATACAAACTACACTAAAAATTAAATTGCCACACCTTTGTGATTGTGATGGTGACCGGACAACTCAGAATGAAACCAACTCAGAACTATCTCATATAAAGCATTTAGAGTGATAAAAAAAATAAAAATTGATTAAATAGGTTACGTTAGGTTAGGATCATCGGCTAATTTTAAATTATTTTTTTCATAGCTTTGACTTTTCAAGGAGGTGTTGAGTTGACTTTATTCTCAGTTGGCATGGAACCGATTATGATGCATGCTGTATTTCTCCAAAGATAACATAGAGTGTAGGCATAAACATTTACAGATTTAGGAGGTGGCTGTTAGTAAAAAGATTTTTTTTTTTAAATTCTTAATTCACCATTAAAAACTTCATGAAACGTTAGCAATAGAATCAAAGGGCACCTGAGGTGTTTATAATATTGATTATTGGGAATTAGCAAGCCATATATTGGAAACTAATCATTATTTTGACGTGAATAAAGGTTTGGAAAATTTGCACACGAATACCAGAGGTTTACAATAATCATTAAAAAAAATTAAATTTAAGAAATAATAAATTTGTTAAGTTTTTATGGTATTATGAACTCCAAAATAGCTACGTATTTTTAATTTTTAGCATTTATACTTTGTTACTCATTACTGTTGTGTTAAAAATTTGTAAAGATGATACTGTTTTTTTCAAAACCATAAATAAATGATTTTGTGTTTGAACTTTAGTGAGGGTTTCCAGTTCCGCCCTGGCGAAATCCCAAAATTGATCCACGATACGAAACAGCCCAATAATTATCAACAATTCCATTATTATCTATACATATTATATATACGTACATATATTAATATGTGAAGCAAAAACTTTGTACCCCTTTTTGCAAAAAATGCGCTGACAGAGGAGTATGAAATTCCGCACACTTATAGTTTATATAGAGAAGGAGTGCAGATGCAATTAGTTTTTCAAAATTATTCATAAAAAGTACATAAAAAACATTACAATTATTGGGCGACCACTATTTTTATATAATTCTTGTACAGTTTTAGATATTTCAGACTCAGCATCTTCGTATTCTATAATTTCATCAACTCAGATAAGTTGAGTCTTTTGTGAGGTGTCACGAAAAATTACTCGATAAATTCTCAATCAACCTTTCTGTATAATTATAGAAATATTCAATTATTTAAATTATAAAATAGTTTTTTTACGTGGGAATTTAAGTAGATACCGGAAAAATATTTTTTTCGGCTGTCAACATTATTTTCCAGTTTTGCGGTGTAAGCACTGAGAGGCGCAGTGCTGCTGTTGGTCGTTTGAAGAACTAAAAAATCGACGTCGAAAATGTCAGGCAGCTATGCCAAGTTCTGTAAACGGGTCGTCGCCGTGTTAAGTTTTCGAATGTAGCGAACGTAAATTGTGCATTCACAATTCGTTAACACGTTTGTTTAATTTATGGCATTAGAAATAAGTTCACCTTTGTGTCAAATGTTGTAACTACTTTCCCGTACCGCGGGCTGGTCGGCCGGAATGAAGCCCGTCTATCATCGGCTGACTCGCATTCCTCATATGTTTTCAAACAAGCCGAGATTCATTGTTGATTTACTATTCGCCGCGCTGTGTTTATGAAATAAATGATTCGAAGTGTTAAAAGGTAGTAGTTCCGCAATCGAATTAGCGATGGGTGCTCAGCAGGGAAAGGAAAGAGGTGTCACGAGTGGAGCATCTATTCGGAACAACAGAAGCAAGCCGAGGGTACCGAAAGACCCCCGGATATTGGGATCCAATATATTCACAGAGCACAGTGGTATGTCATCTAATTTATTTATTTTAAATTCTCACAAATCTTTATTGGAAGATTTCATGTTACTTTTGGCTTTTTGCATTTCTACACGTCATTTTTTTTTAAAATTACTGGTGTTGTTTTCATAATACCTTGATTAGGACCAGTCTTCTTGGAAGCTTATTTCAGGTTATGTTTTGTTAATGTATTTTAAAATTACCAACCAATGCAATGATTTTGGACAGTAAAGATGTAATACTCATGAATCTGCTTTTGTTTAATCTTGCTCTATATAATTTCGTATTTGAAGATTACTTTATTTCATCGGTATACTATTTGAGTGACATTCTAAAAGTAAATAAAAACAGCTATTGTTGACGTTTTATGAAAGAACAATAGTTAGCAAAGAATTTGACATTATTTCGGAGTTTCGTTTGGGCCCTGTGTATATATGATAAATTTTGTCAATAAGTTTTACATCTGGGATGAATCCTGACTAGTTTGTTCCCTTGATAAATTTCTTGTTTTGTACTCAAGTCTTTTTTTGTACTCCTTATCAGATCACCTGATCATTATTACTGTCATTATTAAATATCTAGAAGCAAATACTCGAAAGCTTAAATGCCAGTTACAGCCTAGATTATCATTTTATGTCATAGTTTATTCCATCAGGAGCTGTCACCCATTTCTATACACGAATACTCCCATATTTCTACCCTATTTTATACTCTTCTTTCATCGTTTTTATAGGCTTTTTCGTACGGGCAACAAATTATTATGATTTCAGCTGATCTCTGACCGTTGTCTCAAACTAATAAACACAGCTGCCATATTTCATCAATGATTTCTTATTCATCTGGTGATTCTCAGGTGATTGTGAAGAATGTCAGACTCACTGTGTCTGTAGTCTTCCTCTTGGGAACCTCCGCTTGCTGTACTTTTGGCCTGTATTTGTCGACCCTGGATATTGACGAATATGCTGTTTATGATTCTGTTTTTACTACTTTCTTCATCTTATTATCCTTGGAATAATCACAGCTTACCGATTCCCAACCATTCTCCTTGCTTCTTTAATATTAAAGACCAAAACCTCTCAATGGCTTCAAAATAGAACATTATTAGGTATGTTCCTTTTCACTAAAAAAAAATCGAGGTGCTCAAATTCCTTTTGTCTGGGAATATTTTATTTTTACCGTGGGAACTTTAGGTCACATAGATACTTTTTGGTTGTCCTATTCTAAACGTAATCAAGAACATATGTCCGTAGTAATGTTTATTTGTCAAAGTAAATGAAAAAAAAATGGTTCTATATTGTACACTTCTGAAATAGATCCCGAAGAAAAGTTGACTCATCTCAAAATTTGTTGAATTTCATCATATTTCGTATTTGAATCAAACAAAATGGTACAAAGTTTTAGGTGAAAATACACCATTGAGAAATACAAAATTGCTTGAACGCGACCAGACCTGGATAAGTGGATCTTCTTCAACTTATATTACATCTTTATTCTTCCTCTTTCCCTCCCCCTGACCCCAGACGACAGACCTTTTTCCCAATATTGCCATAGTTCCACTAACTCGAAGAAATTGAGAGATCGAATAGTCCATCAGTGTCATCCCATAAAAATCATTTGCGTACATACTACCTTTATTACCCTGTTTCGCTCGATATTTGCATTGAGAAATTTTTACAGTTTTACGTCACATTTTTACAGTTTAATGGATATTTCAAATTCCCATATTTCTCACGATGGAAATGTTTTGAATAGCTGAAAATAATTGCATTTAAGGCCAAAATACCCAACCAAACTGCATAATAATATTTATTTTCTTCAATAATCGCAAATTCACTTTACGGCGTCATTTTGATTACATGAAAACAAATTATTTATTTAATCAAAATTATCAACGTATGTATTTCGAAACCAATGGTTTCTTCGTCAAAAAATTAAAACTAATGGTAACTTATTTCATTTTATCCTAAAGTAGAGACTCTGATACATAACTTTAATTTTTAAGAAATGTAGCACTAAATATTGAAAAAAACAGCTTTTTTAGCTTTAATTTTACGTTTTCAGAGCATAAATAGGATAACGTCAAGGAGTGGAAGTCGGCAAGAGGGGAAAAACAATTAAATTATCCAAATCACTTGAAACATGTTTATTGTATTATTGATTGAAACTCAACATGGCACATGTTTCTACAGTAGAGTGTGTCATGTTCGTTCTACGATCTGTCAATACCAGATTATAGCGACTAAAAAATCTTTCTGCGTCAACACTATTCATAGGGACCCACACACTCATCAGAGCTGCCTCAGCTAATTCTCTGTGAACAATTTTTGCAGCTAAGAGTAGCTGAATTATATCTACAGTGACTCCATCCCTCACTTGCTCTACAAGCTGTCTCTGAAAATAGCTGTTGCCTTCCAGGAATTTACTGTCATCAACAGATTTGAATGTTGGTGCAAGCCTACTTTTACTTGCCAAAAGAATACCGTCTGATCGCTGGACATTCTGACCTACAATCGCAGGATTGAAAATTTTACCTGCGTACTCAAGAAATAGATTAGTGCTGTTGTCTTGACGGTTCAGCATATGAGATGCCAGTTTCACAGAACTCTTCTGACAACTCTCTCTTATTTGTGTTTTTATTTGGATTAAGACAACCTGGTTCTTTACCTCCTGCGCAGTCTTTAAGGTTTTGGCAGGGAAAACACCATCACTCAATTTTTTTAAAGTAAGGCTTAAGGACACCAAGTTCTCCTTTGTCGTAAAAATCGCTGCTATTTTAATGTATTTAGCGCCAAAAACACCATTTATTGCTTTAATTCGCAAAAATATTTTTAATGCTATGAATCAGTGTCCCTATCCTAAAGAAATCATTTCGAAACATGTTTTTATCCCGAACTGATTTTCTCCGACCACGTATCGCGGCTCACTTAGTCTTGCTACATGGATTTCTTGGATTCATCATCAGGACTTACAAGCAGTTTAATAACCAAGAAGCTATGCGAACACCGTTCGATGACATACTGAGAAGCAAGCTGGAAGCAAGCGATGTTTGGGCACCATACCACCGGAAGTATATTGATATGTTGAGGCAAATCAGAAGAAACTCCTCAAATATATCTATGCAGACGCATGGAACCTGTCCAAGGTTCATGCACCATACTGACTTACGAGGAAACTGATTCTGTGTCTGGAAACTAGGCAGAAAGTAATCTAGCTATCATGTCTTTCAAAATTTGGAACAATTTCATCGACAACCCTTTCCTCTTGTGATGCTATGATTTATGGTGTACCAGACACCTACACCTACAGCCGGGGTCGTTACCGCCTTATGTTCAGAGTACCAAACGGTAGAACCGACGACCTTGCAATGACGAGAGGAATGGTGATGTTAAATTAACTTATAAACCGTTTGGATGTAAGTAACCGTCCTCTAAATGCCTTAAAATTTTTATTGAAGAGTCACCTGCCTAAATACTGCTGATACTGTGACAAAATTGTACCGTAATTGGATAATATTTTGTTGTACAATAATAATAAAAACAAATAAAAAATTGTTAAATGTTAATAAAAAAATAATTAAATGAAAACAAATCACTTTGTATACACCAATAAGTGGTGTATATAAAGTGATTTGATCAAATAAGTGGTGTAAACAAAGTGATTTGTTTTCATTTAATTATTTTTTTATTAACAAAATGTATGGGAATTATCTAGTATGGATGTGAGCTATTTTATTTATTTGTGTTTTAAACTGTAAAATATAGGCCACTCAATAATTTCGTTTTTCACGATTTTAGATGCAACTTTGGCAATTTCTTGTGAATACACTTATTTTGCAACTAATGGTTTTAAATCTCGCCGAGTCATTCATAATTAACACAATAACACATTTAACTTCGTTGACACAGTGGCCTGAATCATTAGTCCTTCGACTTACAAATCACTTACGGTACAAGTGCCCGACTGCCAATTAGGTTATGACTTCATTAGAGGGTAGCTTTTGAAGCCCTCCGACAATAAATTACTTATTCAAAGCGAGCAGACAGACAGGGTGATTTTCTCACCGTGATTAGGGGCCTTTTTTTCTCCGGGACACCACGGTGGCACAACCAATTGGGACACCAAAACAAATATAGCGCTCTATAGAGGATCCCTCACCTGTGTCACGGTGTCCGCTCGGTATCGCCACGATTTGGTGGCCGACATCAGTATCTACGCAAACACTGTCAATCGTACAGCGATATATGGCGGCTGGGTGGATGGGCGACTGACACAGTGGTGTCCCGGTGAAATAGAGCCCTACCAGCTACACCAACAAACATTGGTTCATATATGTACATTGTACATTTTATAAGAATTCTGTATATTCTGGTGTCCGCGTTACCGGGGGGTGGACATGATCAGTGCAAGCTGAAGCCCGGAACAACTCGGCGGAACTGCTCTTGTTCAAGTAGGTTTAAGCCGCGTAGGTTCCGAAGCCATGAAGCGCGTTGACACGCGCGTTAAGGTAGAGGTGACCCTCAACTACTGTACGTCTTCCATAAATCTTCCCTGGATTATTTATTTTATTTATTTATTTCAACGCCCATTTTACATGAATAGTGTATAATACAGACAGTTTTTAAATAAAAAAGATGAACTTGAAGAAATAAACATCTTGAATAGTAGGTATAAAGTAAAAATAATGTATTTGAAGAAAAGAGAAAGTTTTTAAGTTACAGATGACGTAGAAATAATAATCAGTGCAGGCTAGTAATACAAACTTTACAGAATAAATAAAACTAATAGACAAATATATGCAATAGCTCCTTTGCGATGCTTCTTAAATATCAAAATATGCTACATAAAAGTATTTGAGATATTTCTTAAACAGTGGTAAACTTATATTAAATACGTCGATCATTATCATCAATAGTGGTTTTTGTTACACCTCCTGACCGATATATTGGAGTTTTCTTCTTCCATAATTATTTCACTTTTATTGGGCGTCCGATTAAGCCGCCGCATCCCGAATTTCTACCGATATTTTACATATCTCCCTTAAACATTTGCAGCCTTACTAAAAAACCTCGCAATTTTTTTATTCAATTGATAAACGGGCGTGGATGTGAAAACATTACTACTTAAATATACGTTGCTTACACAGCCAGAGGCGGTTGTTTATCTGTTGTATATAAATAATTCAACATCGGTTATCGAAATTTTTCCAACGTATTTTGAATGTTCTATATATTTCTTATTTTTGAAGATGTCGTAAAAACAAATATCATTAACAAAAACCAGATAAAATTACCTTTTTTTTATTTGTATATTTGAAATATTCTTTAGTATTAAAAAATTGTCATATTTAAGCTTCAAACATGGAACAAAATTGAAAAAAAAAATCTCACCAAATTTTTTTTTAATGAATGGAATGAATTCGGAAGGAAATTGTCACCTCACTTTTTCTCTGTATACAAAAAAAAATTGAAGTTTGCTTTAACCCAAAAAAAATCTGACACCTTCTTTGATACGTTTACCAACACATGCATTAGATATTAATAATAAAAAAACATCACTTTTAAAGAAATTTTCATAAAATAAAGATTCTAAAATTTGTTTATTTATGACACATATAAAACCATTTTCTGACAGTTCAACATTCAAAACTGATGAAAAACCACAAAAAAACAATACATATATTATTAATTATATGAATAGAAGAGTGAATTCATCACTATAATAGAAATCATTAAGTAAAATCACAATATTTACTAACATTCGGCGGAGAAATTTTTTTCGTGGCTTTACTGTTTTTCCAGCGCGAAGGACAAATGCGAGCTATATTTTTTCAGATTGCAGATTCGGCAATTACTTTAATTATAGATATTATATTCAGACAGTGTCGCAGAACGTGTTATTGTGGTGAAGCAGCAAAAATGCTCTCTAGAATTCTGGCATCACGAAATAGCTTTATGTTATTGTTGCTATTTTTTAGCACAACTATTTTCCTCTACGAGCTGGAAGTATCCATGTAATTGTAAAAAATAGGCTACTTATTGTTTTTCTCATTTTTAAAACTGTTTAAATAGATAAAGGGATTGTTAAAAAATCGAAGCCTGCTATTAACTTCTCTAACTACGACCCCAAGTATTTGAATCACTTATTCGTATCGTGTTTTCCTCGAGTGTTCCCGACCATTCACTTCCACTCTGTATACTTCTTTTTACGTTCAACCGTTCTACATTCCCAATCTATCTAAGCATCCCTTTCGCCTATTCATTACGCCTACTTAATCCTTGTAAGTAATTTCCTGATCTTCACATTTTTAAAACGTTCTTACATGGTTGTTTATACGTACGCACATACGCCTCAGGGATTTCATTTTTACAGTATTCAGTTTACTTCTCTTCCTTTGCCAGTTCCACGCCTCACTGCCATATCCCATGGTGGGTATCAGCACTCCAGAAGGTCACTGTATAATTGAGATTACATTGATGAAAACCACCCCATTGTATTTTTTTGAATTTTCCTTGATAAAATTTTCCAAAATTGACGTTAAAAATAGAAAAATTACTGTCTGCGTCTGATTTCCAAAAATTCCACATAAAGACCGGGTAACGCCTGGGACTTCAGCTATATCAACGACAGAAAGGCTAATTGACGTAACCAACATTTTTTCGATTTTCATTTTTTGATGCAAATTCACTTCACAAAAAAAATTCGTCGATCTGTATATTCGAGGTTTGTATATAAAGAAAATTATATAAACATCGGGTATACCGATCGACGAAGTTTAATTTTAAAGTGAATTTGTATCGAAAAGTGAAAATCGAAAAAATGTTGATTATGTCAATTAGCCTTTCTGCCTTCAATATATCGATCTGTCAAAGATAAAGAAGTGTCCCGGTTCGACTTGTTTTTATACAAATCTATGGTTTCATTCAGAGATTGATGAAATTTTACACACTCTACCTTCAAAATAAAAAAAAAGGTCACTAAGTCTGATTCGGAAAAAGTCTATCTAAAGCCTTGTTATGATTTGTTGTGATTCAGTTAGTAGGTATATTTGTTATAAATAACAGTGTTGTATTGAATATTGCATTGCGGCTGTTATTTCTAAAATAGGGCCCGCAAAGTCATAACTTTATTCTAGAAAATGTACTTTGATACGCACATCAGATAGAATGTAGTTTTCTGTTCGCTGTTGCTGGGGTTTGTCCTTGCTCTTTAAAAGTCACCAAAATGTTCAAGTAGATACTAATTTCGAAGAAGCACTGTAGATATCTACTGCAATATTTTAGGTACCCAATAAACAGGTTCATTGGTGAAGTGTACGCGCCTGCTCTCCAGCTACGTGGCGGCCCAAATCGGAAAACCCTCTGACCTCTCCAGCTGGTCTCTCTCACCCCAACTTGTCTTGCGCCGCAGCGGGAGGGATGAATTCAAACGTCCGCCACTCCTGGACATGCTGGCCCCTAGATTCCCGCCAACACTCATACCATTTCCTTCCCGAACCATCCTCTCCTTCCTTTCCTCAATAAGACTCTCCACACAGCGTACCCAAATATGACGCAGGCCCCGAGTGAAATTATTTTCTTCATGAGTCTAATGGAATTCTTCATTCGCTAAGGAGTAAATCTTGGTCAGAACTATGTGAAATTGCAAATCTAGATGACGCCTGGACATACTTTATAAATTACCTACAAACTATTATTAACCAACAAACTAATATTATTGTAAAACGTTTACCTAATAACATCTTACCAATTAAGCCGTGGATGACCCACACTATTATTAAATCTATCCGTAAACTAACAAGCTCCACAAAAAAGTTATAAACAATCCTTATGATATACAACTTCGAAACTTTTATAAAAGACATAGAAATTTATGTACCCAATTAATAAGAAAGGCCAAACAGATGTACATACTACCAACATAAAATAGAAAATTGTAATAATGATCCTAAAACAAATTGGAAAACACTTAAAGAAGCCACTCATTCTCAACCTAATCCTATAAATGACTTGAAACAACTCACTATAAATGATAAAATAATTAGTTTTTCTAATAATCCCAATATTATTGTTAATCATGCAAAAAAATACTTTTCAAAATTGGTGAAGAACTCGCAAGAAATATCGGAGAAAGTTCTACCAATTCCAGCACACAAGGCTGTAATACAAATTGGCCCAATAACTTGAATTTAAGTCTAAAACAAATTTCGAATGAAGGTACTAGAACGATCATAAACTAATTAAAGAACTCATCTTCAACTGGCTTGGCTATCGTGAAATATAGCAATTTTGGACAACAACTGTCGATTTTTATCATTCAAAATAGGAAATAAGTATAAAAAATATAAATGAAAAGTATAGAAAATATTTACTTGCAATTTTGGGCAACTGTTGGTTTTTGTCGTTCGGAAATTTAAACAAAATTTAATCAAGAAAACTATTGGTATTTTATAGAATGGAAACCTTTAAAATGCGTCAAACATAGATCTCAACAAAAATCTTATTACTTATAGCTGTAGCTGCTGATTCAAAACTTTGAAGACATGCCGAAGTTCTCCGCTAAACCCTTTTGTAAAACAGAACTGAAACTGTTGAATATTCTTTACCGCAAATATTTTGATATTTTATTTAGTCAAGTGGGCAGTACGAAAACGCTCGCTGGCCGCAGGTTGCTCATCACTGCTCTGTAAAAAAAAATATTAAACAGATATCGATCAAAAATTTAAAATATTCTCTCAAACATCACAACTACCCACGCCTTGTATGTTGCTAATTGTCTCTTTAATTTTCTACACTACTTAGCCGCTGTCTATCGGCTGTGCTGATTAGTCCACCAATTAACAGTTCGGGTATAGGTATATAAAGTACGTAACAGTCGCAGCCACAAAAGCGGAAGGTAGTTGTCATGTTTGAGAGAATGTTTTTAATTTTTAATCAATATATAAGTTATTATTTTATAAATCTGTGTTTAATTACCGAAATCAATCTTTTTTCAATAATACATAATTATTATTTTATAAATCTGTGTTTAATTACCGAAATCAAACTTTTTTCAATAATACATACGGGTATAACGGAAACACTACATATATTTAGAGCAGAGATGAGCAATCTGCGGCCCGCGGGCCAAATACGGCCATTTCGTTTGGCCAGCGAGATTTTTCGTACTGCCCATATTTGCGGTAAAGAATGTTTAACGGTTCGGGAAGACCGAGCACCGGTCGCAGCCACGTTATATAAATTAATAATTAACAGTTCGGGAACACCGAGAAACAGTCGCAGCCACCCGTATATAAATTAACAATCAACAGTTCGGGAAGACCGAGCAACGGTCGCAGCCACCGATATATAAATTAACAATTAACAGTTCTGGAAGATCGAGCAACAGTCGCAGCTACCGATAAATAAATTAACAATTAACAGTTCGGGAAGCCCGAGCAACACTCGCAGCCACTGGTATATAAATTAACAATTAACAGTTCGGGAAGACCGAGAAACAGTCGCAGCCACCGGTATATACATTAAAGATTAACAGTTCAGGAAGACCGAGAAACAGTCGCAGCCATCGGTATATAAAATAACAGTTCGGGAAGACCGAGTAACGGTCGCAGCCACCGTTATATAAATACCCGCTCTGAGCTCTCTTCAAATGTGAATCCACTTACTTTTTGGACACCTGGTTCGGCGGCCACTGACGAGGGAATGTAATTCACTTGGTTGAATAAATAAAAACGACTGAACGAAATTGTAGATATTTCTATTTCCCTTCTGGAGCAGGTTATTTTCAACGCGTTCTGTATTGAATCACCTATATTTTTTTGCGAAAGAAATTTTAATTATTAATGTTTACGCCCTTTTATTGTGCCTAGTAATATCCCTAAATAGGATTCTTTCATCCTTAATTCCTTTCAATATTTCCCGACAACATTAAAGCAAAAGTTATTTTGTGTTTATTTTCGGCACGCCATAATACATGATAAATTAACACCAATTTTTATATTGTGTTTAATGATTTGATACATTTTTTTACCCCACACAGTTAATGTAAAAAAAATTAAATAAATATCAAATCATTAAATACAATATAAAAATACTTATTATTTAATTATTTTTATATTAATTACATATTTATTAATAACATTTCACTGATTAAGATTTCTGTTGGCACTTTTAAGAAGTCTTGTAAATTAATTAAATTAATAAGTAAAAAAATATTATTCCACAATATATTTTGACTTGGCTCTCTAATAACCGTTGAAAGTTGAAATCGAACAGTCTATAATAAATTATGCATCTAAACAGGCCCGCACCAGCAGTTAACTTCAATGTTTTGGCATTTAATTAATTATTTCACTATTTAATTGAAGTTATCGCCAAAAGATGTAACGACATTGACGTTATTGCTGTTGGCGGCCCTAGCCAGATGACCGCTCGTCGTCTGTCGACTGTCGTCTGTCAACTGTCGTCGCACTAAAGCCGTGTAGTGTTTTATGTACAGCACAATCATTGAATAAAATAAAAATTAGAGTGTGCAGTTCACGCGCGGTAGACGTGAAACCCTCAGTAAACTAAAGTAGACAAGAGTGGGGAGGCTACGAAGCACAGTAAAAAGAGGAGATCGATAGTGTACGAAGCACCGCACAAAGTGGAGCCCAAATATACTATCCCATTCTTCGCAGGTTATCCTATAGATTTATGTATTTGTCTCTTTTTAGTATCGCTATTTTTCGTTTCATCGATCATTTTCTGCACATTAATCACAACCCTGCTAAAGAAGTTTTCGCTTCAAAAATTTGTGTGCAGTTCACACGCGGTAGAAGTGAAACCATCAGAAAACTAAAGTAGATAAGAGTGGGGAGGGTATGAAGCACCGCACAAAGAGGAGACTGACAAAATCCTTTAGGTGTATGTGTTTGTGTCTTTTTAGTGTCGCTTTTTCGTTTCATCGAGTTTCAAATCACAATGGTGCTAAAGAAGATTTATGGCAGTGACAACACATATCTATTATAGTTATGTACATCGATCTTAGTACAAGAATATGTACATCGAGCTAGTTGATTAGTCAGATATCTCCGAAAAATCAAAATTTGAGTTGAGTATGTAGTTATACAAGGTGTCCGAAAACTCGTGGTACAAGCGGGAAACTGGGGTATCTACATCACATAGAACCCAAATAAACATATAGTTTTTCGATTTGAGCATTTTTACATTTAAAAAAACAAAAAAAAAAAATTTCGGCTACTTTAGGGTTCAATTTTCGGTACCTATTGTTTTGACAGGTACGCGCCAACAGAGCAGACAGCAACAAAAGCCCCTTATACGCATACATTTTGAAAAGTTGACTACTTTTAATCTTTATTACCAAGAACCATCGGTTTCTGTCTGGATAGACACCGGACGATAGAAGCCAGATCTTGCGGAAGCGTAAAACGAAACATGAGGTTCGATGGACGGGATGATTTCTTTTGGAATTATTATCCATACTAATATTATAAATGCGAAA
The DNA here is from genome assembly GCA_936435175.1 of Glyphotaelius pellucidus. Taxonomy (NCBI): domain Eukaryota; kingdom Metazoa; phylum Arthropoda; class Insecta; order Trichoptera; family Limnephilidae; genus Glyphotaelius; species Glyphotaelius pellucidus. Next base: position 24,320,436 of record OW386542.1, on the reverse strand, counting down.
CTGCTCGAGTTTGTTTATGACCTTTTCAGGCATTAACCAATAAAAAGACTTTAAAAATTCATTCACCAATAGAAAGCTAAATTATATGCGCAGACTATATGTTATATATGATGGTAAGCTCTGGCGTTATGAAATTATAAATATTAATATATTATATTTGTTATACGTTTTCTGTCGCTAACAAAAGCGAGTTAATTGCAAATTTCAGAAAAAAATCATTCCCTTGGAAACGATGTTGATATATTTGTGGGCTCTAAGCTGGTAGGTACTCAGCCCCCTGGTCAGCTACTGCCCCAGAAAATTCAAATATTAGAATATGTTTTTTTTTTTTTTGACAAGCTGGAATAAATGTCAGATAAGAGTTCCTACATTAAAAATATAATTCGTAACGATTATAAAGACTGAATAATAAATAGTGTAATTTTGTATTATATTAACAAACTTCCAAATATTTAATTAAAAATAAACATCTGAAATGTTTGTAAGCGCATAAATTCCGAACGAATGAACAAAATTGGATAATTCTTTTTTTATTTGTGAAATTTAGGTGGCAGGCTAGATGTTTGAAAACTGAATGTAAGGGAATGAATGTATGGAATGCGGGAGGGGTGGGGTGGGAGGAGGGGGGTAATTGATAAGTTCAACCGCTACAGTAATTTCCCGTAATACCATGCGAGTGAAGCCGCGGGGAAAAGCTAGTAATGAATACATTTGTTATTATTATGACGGCTGGTGATGGACGGGAGGATGGAAGGACGGGAGAAGGTGACGGAGGGCACGGGGCGTATTTCGTTGAAACGGGGCACGGATTAAATAGAAGTTCACTCACATCAGTCTTGTCTTGTCAAAAGTGGGCAGCTATAGCAACGACAATAAATAACAAAACTTCCACCGATATCGGGCACGAACACACACTATTCTATAACATCAGATCCGTATATTTATCACATCCGATCTACATATTGATATGATTTAATGTTAATCCACTATAATCCGCCGACGGCAATCGAAAACAAAACAAAACTGACATACGCATAGAAAGAAGCAATTCGTAGAAAAAAAGTTGTATTTTTTAAAATTATTTAACGGGCCTTCCCCCATTAAGGTGATCTTGGCCATTTCTTTAAGTTATTTACATTTTTTTTTTTCTTAAAGTCATTTTTATTGATGTTTTTTTTTCAATCATTATTTGAAAAACAAAATGATAATGTAACTAATTTTTAAAATATTATTTTTATTTTAATAAATAAATAAATAAAATGAAAAACAAAATGATAATGTAACTAATTTTTGAAATATTATTTTTATTTTATTTTATTTATTTTATTTTAATAAATAAATAAATAAAATAAAAATAATATTTCAAAAATCAGTTACATTATCATTTTGTTTTTCAAATAATGATTGAAAAAAAAACATTTATAAAAATGACGATCAACATAATAAATTAATTAATATTGCATAAATTTTGATTTTTTGATGTTTTTTTTTCATTATTTGAAAAAATGATTGAAAAAAAAATATTTATAAAAATGACGATCAACATAATAAATTAATTGATGCAATATTAATTATAATTTTTGCAATTTTAATTTTATTTTAATTTTTTGATCTTAAATGTAGACATAACGGCGTTTTTATTTTTGTTACGATTTAATTAGATGAAAAAAAAAGTTACAAATTTATAGTACATTATGTAGTGTTGTAATAAAATTAAATTAAATCTTTTTGAATAAGAAATATTCCGTTTTAGTCGAAAAGAAGAGTAAGTTATAAATAATACTATTCGTATATTATAATACTATAATTAATCTTGCTCTTCGGGAGGCGAATGTTCCTAAGAAATGCATTTAAAGGTACGGATAACAGTAATTGTTCACCCACACCAGATCCGTGGTAGCTGTTCTAGTTTTAAATAATATTTATTTGGTTGTTTCACGTACCTGCCGTCTGTTTGTTCCATGAAAGAAAGTTTTAGAGACGCAAAAAAATCACGCATAAAAACTAACATTTCAAACGTTTTGTTTCATGACACGACAAAAAGTAACAAAGATCGATAATCTAATAACATTAAAAAATGATGAATTATAAATACTATTTCAAAATAATTTTCATCGGTAGGCACTTGACGTGATTATTTAATCAATGCCTCTGGTGAAAAAATAAATTTGGTTTTTGTTTTGGCAGCACTGATTGCAAATATTTCTATGGACTTTCTTTGTCAATGTCGTTATTTTAATGTCAGCTGTTTGTAACCGTGCAGCGACCAAATTATTTTATTTTACACCGAATTTAATGTTGGGTGATTTTAAAATAATGCTTTAAATACGGATTTATTTTAATTTTAAACCGTTTTTATTAATTATGTACTTTGATCGTCACTTATAATTTACAATAATTTGACCAAAAAAAATCAACTTCTGACTCGATTTACTCGAAAACGAAAGCTCAAATCAAAAAAAGTTATACCATAAAATCGACTCAAAATGTGATGTAGATTCCCCAGTTTCCCGCTTGTACTACGAGTTTCCGGACACCGTGTATATAATAGAGTGCCCTCTATCTGGTACAATACTCAGATTACTCATAAACACCACCAAATTCAGAAAAACTTGTAGTGAAATAAATTTAAAAAATAATGTTTTATGGGTCATTAGTAGGAAATTTCAAAATGTCATACTAATTTAGCAGACTGTCGTGCCTCCCAGTGTTATTTTGTCGCATATTTAATTTGTCAAATACGACACGTGTAAATAATATTTGATTTATGTAAGTATTTGGAGATGTCTGACTAATCAATGGACGATCGATACGGTTGCATTTATACGGTCGGAGTTAACATTTTGAAGTTTGATACAGAAAATAATTTTAAAAATACTTTTGGTCGGCTGTCGCCGGCAGCCGCCCCTTTCTTTGGTAGCCCGAGTGCGCGGCACGCGTTGCGCGCCTCATACGCGCTGCAAACCTGCTTGTCTTAATCGTACAAACCTGGAAGCAGTTCTGGTTTTCGCTGCAACTGTTAATTGCACATCGCGACAAATCAACTTCTTGATATTCTTCTTACCCGGCATGTCAATGCTCCGTAAAACTTTAATTATTTATTAATGTTCTCCACAGCAGCTGTAAAGCTATTTTTGTAAGGTTTGTCTAACACAAACAACGTCACAAAAAAATGCAACCGGCATCGGCCAAGTTTACGTTGTAATCTTTGTACGCATTTCTTAGCACTGAGCGGGAATCGAATCTGGAACCTTTTGAAAAACCCAGATCGACCTTTGAATTAGGGGTCGTCCATTTAATCACGTTGGGGGGGGAGGGGTTCGGAAAAAAAAACACGAAATATCACAAGGAAGGGGGGGGGGGGGGGATATAATGAGATGTCACGTGTGTTTATTTTTCACATGAAGGCAAAAAAGCCAGGGCATCAGAAATATACAATTTTGAAACCCCAAGAAAATGTTTAGGTTGTAGCTGCATATATATCGACGGTCCCGAAGAACAACGTTGGATGTGCGATTTTGTAGTTTTGCAGTAGAGCTGTTTATAGTTTCGTTTCTGCATTTTCTGCATTTTTGTTACTGTTTTTTTGAGATGAAGAAATCTGCTGTTTTGATATTTTGCCCTTGATTTCATTTCATTCAAAATTTTGAAAAACCCAGATCGACCTTTGAATTAGGGGTCGTCCATTTAATCACGTTGATCATTCATTCACGAAAAAAAAACACGAAATATCACAAGGAAGGGGGTGGGGGGATATAATGAGATGTCACGTGTGTTTATTTTTCGTTGAACGCACGATTTCTCAACCAAACAGCGGCGCGTGGCCTTGACTCACCGTTGCCAGTCAACGATTTCCCCGCGCGTTGCGACAACCGCTCGGCTCACCAGTCGCCAGTAAGTCTGTGATTCTGACACCGAATACATGCGTAAATCGTTGCCGCGTATGTTTTGCCTTAAAACAATGTCTAAAATAGGAGATCTGTATAAAGACCTATTTGCAGAGTATAAAAGGGGAAAAAAACCTAGTGTAATCAGATTATACCTGTACTCAAAGATAATATTCTGAAAATTTCAATACTTTGTACTAAAAAAACACACGTGATTTTGGGTATGGGGGGGGAGGGAGTAGTCTAAAACCTCACCACATATCACCGGGGGGGAGATGCTAAAAATAAACACGTGATTAATGGACGACCCCCTGCGTAAACAAAAGAAGCAAAGTAAGAATCCTTCGGTGGAGCTGTGAATTCATTCATGCCATTTGAAAATTTCTCCCGTCACGTCGTCGTCCGCAGGAAGCGTTAGTCGCTGGTCTTTGGTCTCCGGCAGTCGGTCAATGCACCCACCCCCGGGTTGCGAAATGACAGCAATATAGCATGAATGTCCCCTACACATCTCCACCGAAGGACACTACCCGTGCTTCATTGGTTTACGCAGGAAAAATAAGGGTTCGATACTTTTTGAACACACTGCGTGTGACAATAGACTCAATTTGATAATATTCGGCGACTATTAGTTTATCAAGAGTAGGTACAATTCTATGTACAGTTCTAGTACACAGTATGGAATGGTAGAAATTTATTCTAATGTAAACATTCTCCGACACACTGTGTTTGTGAATAAAGATCCATCTTTTACCTACATCGGTTCATAAGCATGATGGTTGGAGTTGAGGAAATAAATCAGGGAATTATTTTAATCATGCGACATGGTCCGGCAACAAATTAATTAAGCTATTTTATAAGATGATGCATATGTGCAAGGACAAATCATTCAATGAATATTGCAGATCGAGAAAAGTACTAAGATAACTAGCTGACGTGTACCCGGAGTTGTAGGGGGTTTATGAATGGTTTGGAGTACCTTAAGTTTTGAGATTGTAAGTTCTAGAGTACTTGAAAACTGGATTCAGTTTTAAGGTGGAAATAATATAATTTAAAGAATTGAAAAAGAATTTGTTTCATTTGATCGTGTCACATATTCGTATACATTGTCCTTACCACGTCTTACATTCTCCTTACAACCCTTTCGTCGCTCCTCACATACGCCACATTTTACCAGTGTAAGTATTTGAATAATTTGATTGTGCTATACCTTGCTCGGACGTCCCCGACTTTTTTAACCGTTCACTTCCACGTTACATTCTGCCTTTACCCCCTCTTTCGTTCATTACGTCTATTTCCACCACACATTAGTATTCGTTTCACTCGATCGTGCCAAATCTTCCTCGGGCATCCCCGAATTTATCTAACATTCATTTCCTCGTCATACATTCTCTTTACATCCCTCTATTTTCATCACATATTTTATATACATAAGTATTCATTTTACTTGATCGTGCCTTCAATGTCATGTCTTGTCTTCGTGTCTTCCTCGGGCTTAACTTCCACATCATATGTTCTTCTTACACCCTTTTCTACATTCATCGCTTACGCCTAATTTTACCAAACATAATTAATTGTTTCAGTTCATCGTGCCATGTCTTCCTTGGGCGTCCCTGACTTATTCTGTCATTCTTTTCTACGTCGTAAATTCTCCTTAAACCTCTTTCTTCGTTCATCACGTACGCCTCATTTTATCACACTTGCGAGTATTTAATTCACTTGGTCGTGCCGTGTCTTCCTCGGGCGTCCCCAACTTCTTCTACTTTTCACCAGGTTATACATTCCCCATTACCCTTTTCTTCGTTCATCGTACTCTTCCTCGGGTGTCTTTTTCTACCATTCACTTCATGTAGCATCTTGAAATCTTCATCGTAACTGTTAAAAAACTACATTATATCCATTTTTGATTGCACTCCATATCTCGTTCCAGTGCAGAGATAATGCGTGAAGTCTTTCTTAGGTCGGGCGTCCTAGACTTTTTCTACCATTCACTGCTAAACACCATGTTGTTACAGTTAAAAAATATTTTATAACGACCTTAATTCGACTCCGCGTCTCATTCTAGTGCGTAGATAATGCTTTAAGTCTTCCCCGGGCGTCCCCGACTTCTTCTACCATTCAAACCACTCTCTCACTTCACCCTTTTGGCACTTTTACACCCTTTGGCCCCTTTTACACCCTTTGGCACCCGTATGGCACTTTTAAATTTTCAGCGTAATCGATCCAGTAGTTTTTGAGTCTATGTAAGGACATTGCCTTTTATTTGTAAGACAGATAATATAAATATAGCTGAGATTGCCCAGGATTTACGCAAAGTTTTTCGGAATCAGATGTGGACAGTAATTTTCCTCTTATTTTGAACCTCAAGTGTGCAAAGTTTCACCAACCTCGGAATAAAACTCTTGATTTGTAAACAAAGCAAATCCACGCCGCCCGCCCGCCACAAAACCGCAAACAGACAATCAACTTTATATATATATATATATATATATATCTATATCTAGAAAATATTCGGTTATCTTTTTCAATATTCGTAAATATTTTAGAGTTCTTGAAAAACCTTCTGAAATGTTTGATGCTAGTAGTTGGTGACTTCACCCATCAATTCTACAAAGGTCGATTGTTTGGTTGCAGAATGGCGCGCCAGTACCTACTCGCGTGCGCTGGTCCCTATGACCTTTCTGTTTCATTTCCTGTCGTAGTTAGTATCTGCAACAATACGGAGTTAAACAACCAACCTGAACTAACAGTATCATTATTGAAGAAAACTATATCTACTTTAAATATCAATTAATTATATGTATTCATTTATTGTGCATTCGTTGACACAAGTGCAGAGTGTTTCCAGTGTCAATATAAGGTATTTAATTTGAAAGGGTAATAACTAGTATCCGGCTGGCGGTGGCAAAACCATTGGGAATGTATGGCGAGCTATATGCTAAAATAGGCCAAGCCAAATGATCTTTTATAGCTAAGTGTTGGCCCCATAAAACAAATTTGACTGTTTAAATAACGATAATGCAATTATTTTGCCTTTAATATTGGAATTTTCGTTTTGCCACCGCCTGCCGAATACTAGTAATAACATAGATCAATATCAGTTTAGTTTGTTTGATATTAGTAGTATAAAGCCCTCACTGTGCCATTTCAACGCCCCCTAATTTTCTCTGGGTCTCCTACTGCCCCCCTGAAAGTCTCAAACGCCCACTAGGGGGCGTTATCGCCCGCGTTGAGAATCTACAATTTGGACTGAAATTATTTTATTTATCTTGAGTTAACTCACATCATCATGTATGCTAATAATATTTTATAAACATAAATTTTTAAAAATTATTCAAAAAGTTTTTAAAGCTTGCAGGAATGTAAAACTGAAAAACTACTTATATGTGAAATAATATTTTTAATACGTAACGTGAAATAAAATAGAAACTTTACCATAAATGTAAGAAAAACAAAGCTGTAAGACAATTAACTAAAATTATATTACCTACGCTACCTTAATTTGTATGATTCAGCAAAGAGCTGGTTTAGATTACGCCTTTTCTTTATTATTTTTTTTTATCCTTCATTAGACTCAGTTCTATGGAGTTAAAATGTATAATCCAATGGAGTTAATATGTCTAATCAATGTACCCCCAAACTTGTTTCCCAGATCACGCATTGCATCTTATTAGTTGGTGAGTAATGTATTTAAAAGTCATTGACATTTTGGCGAACATATTTAACATATTACGTAGTTTGCTTCACCGTCATAAAATTTTGCTCCTTTAACAGGTCCGTGTGTATATTTTGATGACCTTATCCTTACTTTTAAGAATTATGCTGATCTTCTTCTTATATAAATCAACACTATCGTTCTTCTCTACAATACATGCAAAGTCTTCATGATGATGACATTTAAAGATGTCATTTAACTTCCGACGCTCTTTAGCATTTTGTTCCCAGAAAGCCTCTACAGGTTGTCCAAGAGGCGCTTCCTTGGTCTACCCTAAACTATGGTGCCAGACAGCTAGCATCATCGTAACATCATCATAATATCTAGTAACATCGTCCTACATTTACTCTCAAATCAAGTCCATGCTCATCGACCTACGCGGGCTAGCTGTGAAGAGTTTATGGGTCATGCATCATGGTTCTTGGTTGCTCTTCTGTTCATGTATCTGCATCCACTGCACACCTCTCGACTCTCCGGCCACGCTTTCTCATTCATAACCTAACCCTTTTATCTTCCACTCATTATGCAAGTGTGAAACAATAATTTTGTAATGGGTTCTACGAGCATTGAGTATCGCCTCGATCCCCTCCCAATCACAGGCAGTAAAGTGCGTTATCGCCGCACATGACTCGGTGCATAGTATGACTGATAAAGCGACTTCACTCATCCGCACTTCAAATGGCTCCCGTCGAAAGTGATAATAGAGTAGACACGTTTCCTCCGGTCTCTGTCCGAATCCCTTATCACAATGAATACTGACGCACGGTAAAGCCATCGCCACCGCATTCGAAAACTGCTCATGTATGCAAACCGACCGCCGCCGTGGGCTTTTTGATTATTCCGACCTAACCGGACGCAGCATCTTGAATTGTGGTTGATTTGAATGTTACTTATTTTTACAATGTAGAATAATGTAATAAATTTTGTAGTTTCATAGTGTTAAGCACCATGTGACAATATGTCATGCATTAGTAAGGCTTCAGAAAGTTATAACAGTTTTTTTCTGTCGGCCATTCATGGTCGATTTTTCGTCGTTCACCGTCGTTCCCAAAAAATAATGTTGTTGCAAAAATCTAGTTTCGAAATCAGTTTCGGTTTCGGCAGAAAATCTGCCGAATCTTGACGCACCGAAACTCTTCCTTCGTGAATTATCGCCGGGTGAGTTCGTAGCTCGTGTGTCACCCGCTATCAGCTGAGTTCACCGGCCGGTCATAAATAAAATACTCAATCAATGAGGTCCTTCCCTTATAATGCAAGTGTTGATTGTTGACAAATTTTTGTTCACAGAAGTAGTTAAGTTTTTTCTTCAAAATTCGCAAATTCACTTTGTGGCGTCAATAAAAATCTTTTAAAAAACAAAACAAGAAGTTTGGTTATTTATAATATTTAATTTACTATTAACACTTTTTCTAATTTCTAAAATTTCTAAATTATCTAATTGTATACCCGTTGTGTTAGTGTGTAAATTTTTTAAACCTTTGTTAATATCAACATTATTGTTAATTAAATAGTGGTGTACACAAAGTTATTTGTTTTTCATTGAATTTGTCCAAGTACGGAGTGAATAAGAATCTCATACAAGCAATTGCGTCTCTGTATGAGGGAAGCGTTGCATGTATTAGGGTGAACGGTGATTTTACGGGGTGGTTTGACATCACAAAAGGTGTTAAGCAAGGATGCGTAATGTCACCGTGGTTATTCAATCTATACATGGATAATTGTATGCAAGAGTTGAAAGAGATGGGATTGGGCGCGAAATTGAGTGATCTAGAAGTATGTTGCCTGTTGTATGCTGATGATGCAGTGCTGATTTCTAACAGTATGGAAGATCTACAGTCGCTCGTGTCTAGGATGAACGAAGTATGTATGAAGAATGAGTTAATGATGAATGTAAGTAAGTCTAAAGTAATGGTATTTGAAAGAGAGAGTACGAAAACAATGTGCAACATAGTTGTGAACGACGAATACTTGGAGCAGGTGGATGAGTTTGTGTATTTGGGAAGTATCTTTACGAGAGATGGGAAGACTGATAGAGATATCGAAAGAAGGGTAAATGCCGGTAACTCCATTAATGGAGGTCTGAACGCCGTTGGCAGCAACAAAAAATTGTCAAAAGAAGCGAAGCTAGCCGTCCATAATGGAGTGCTGGTACCTACCCTGATGTATGGCAGTGAGGCATGGAACTGGCAGAGAAAGGATGAAAGTAGACTGAATGCTGTAGAAATGAGATCCCTGAGACGTATGTGTGGTAAAACCATGTATGATCGTGTGAGAAATGTGGAGATCCGCAAAGAATGCAAGGCTGATGTAAGCGTAATGAATAAGATTAAGAAAGGGACGCTCAGATGGTTTGGGCATGTAGAGCGAATGAATGAGGAAAGGAGTGTAAGGAGAATATATGACGCAAATGTGAATGGTAGACGAAGTCGGGGACGCCCGAGGAAGACATGGCACGACCAAGTGAATCGGATACTTGAGTCGGGCGATGTCAAGAGTCAGAATAACAGAAGAGCATGTATGAGACGATGTATGAATGTGAACGAAGCAAGGAGTGTGTGCCAAGATCGAGTTGTTTGGCGGTCCGTCCTCTCTGCCTACCCCTGCGGGGAAACGGCGTGATGGTTAGTTAGTTAGTTAGTTAGTTGAATTTATAATTTTTGTTTGTTTTATAGCAGTAATATCAAAAAAAAATTTCACATACTTCAATTATTGTTTTATTTTTTTTATTTGATTAACACGTAACTGTCTCGTTCAGTGTAAAAAATAAGCAAAATTTCATACAACAGATTTTTAACATGTCTAAAAAAGTTAAGGTTTCGATTTCGGCCTCGATGTTCCATGGTATTTTCTATGAACGCATCCGAAATGCAAAAACCGGCTGATGAACAATCGGTATCTTTATCCGAGTAAAACGAGGTTGATTTTTCATTGTAAAAAGATTCTCTTTTTTAGTATTATCCAATGTATTCTAGAATATATATTTTATATATATATATATTATTACTATATATATATTTTTTTATATATTAATATGTGAAGCCAAAACTTTGTACCCCTTTTTACGAAAATTGCGCGGACGGAGGAGTATGAAATTTCGCACACTTATAGTTTATATAGAGGAGGAGTGCAGAATGCTAATATTTTTTAAAAATTATGCATAAAAATAGATTAAATCAAAAACAAAAACATTACACACACTACCATGTATTTGACACACACACTCGCGTCTTTACTTTATTGTTTATTGTTAAAGTCTATGGTCAAATTGAGAATAGATTAATATTGTTTGTTTTTAATATTATTTGTCTATGGTCTTACTGAATGTCAAACATAAAAAAACATTACAATTATGGTCGAATTTCGACCATTGGGCGACCACTAGTATAATTAAATTATTGATTTATTCTAACGAAATAATAAATAAAATCAAACAATATAAACCCGAATGTTTCTACGTAACTTACTAAAAAAAAAAAAAAAAAATGTAAGTAATTCTTATAATTTCATAATAGTTTATTTATTCTTCCTAACTTACAATGGTAGGTAGTCATCATAGTTGCCTTCCAAGCAATTTCGGGTTTGGGTTTCGACTCTCGGCCTTGGCAATATAATCAAAAAACTTAAAATTCATTTCTTCACTTGCGGGCACCCACCTGTATATTTTTAAAATTATTTTTTTGTTTATAAATTTTTTAAAGTGAAAACTTCTTTAGCGCCGTTGTGATTTGAAAATCCATGAAACGAAAAAGCAACACTAAAAATAGACGAAAAAATACATCTGTAGGATTTAACCTTCGAGATAATGAGATAGAAAAATCGGTCTCTTGTTTGTGCTTCGTAGCCTCCCCACTCTTTTCTACTTTGGTTTTCTGAACGTTTCACTTCTATTGCGCATGAACTGCGTACATTTTTTGTATTTTTACTTTTATCTTTACAAATATATTCCACGGTTTTTACAGGCCTGTTCTAGTACGTTATAATAAACTGCTAATAGCGTTTATAGGTGTTACAAAAAAATCAAATAAATTTGCGATCAGAAATAATGTCGTAAAACAGAAACAAATTATTGTTTACACTTTGCATACCTACTCATTATATTTTTATTATAATTAACGCGATGTTTATATAATAATTCAAGAATAATAATATAACACATAATTGTTATAATGACGAAGAGATCTAACGATATCAGCGCAAGTAACTAGACAGGATAATAGTTGTTATAACTACTAATTACACTTAGGACGGGTTGATTCATAGAATTTTAACAATTCATCAAATTTCAATATCAATCAAGTTTTCGATGAAAGTTCTATTCAAGTTCTGATTTTATTCAGGTACTGTGAAACTACCGGCTCATGATGAAATAATACCAGAACTTGCTATTTAACTTTGAAATTTGAGGAATTGTTCGAATTCTGTGAAACAACCCAACCTTAATTCTGTTTTTACACGGGAGGTTACAAAATGGACATGGAACGTACTGCAGTGTCTATGAAGATATGTTTGCATATTATCACAACAAACGTGCAGTCGAATTGCCATGAAATGTTGATAAAAGTCAAACTATTATTTTGGTACTTGTAATCTCACGGTACGTAGGTAGGGTAGTCCAGTTATAAAAAGTGTAGTCATAATAACAAAACAAATTATGATAATGACATCTCCCGTTCTCCCCGTTGGGTAACGGAAGGGAAGCGGCGACAACCTGCGCAGACTTCATAGTGACTGTTTCAGATAACTCGTTCTTTTGACGCAAGTGTCTTATTTGTGGGCTGGTAAACAATTTTCGATGTTTTCTCTTGGTGATTCTGTATCTTTTGTGTTAAGTCAGCGTTACGAGATAAAAGACAAAAGGGCAAAATCCATCGGAAGGCGTTCGTCGCGCGTTATCGGCTGTCAAATTTCTGTGATTTTCAATAGCTTTCAAAGGCTTTACGAATTACTATCTTTAATATCTTGTTAGGGCTTATATGTAAGTAGTTACAACATGTCATAATATTATGATAGTTGCATAGGAAGCTCACCGCGGAAAGCTCACTTCGCATAGGTACCATTAATTACGAATAATATATAATATTTATATAAGTTCAAAAATACGAATTTACTAAAAGCTGTTGGGCTGTTGACGCGTCGTGTTGACATTTGCACTAGTGTTGTTACCCTTTTTGAAGTGAAAACTTCTTTAGCACCGTTGTGATTTGAAACTCAATGAGACGGAAACGTTCGACACTAAAAAGAGACGAACACATACGGGATTTAGCCTGCGAGAGAATGAGATAGTATGAAACATTACCTTCATACGGTACCTACGAAGCGTCGTGCTCTGTCAAGCTGCGCGCATTGGCCGCTTTGATTATGAGCTCGCTTTTCAAGGCTCCTATTGGTTGAGTTTTTGTGGGTGAAGGTTTCATTTCTACCGCTTATAAACTGAACTCGATTTTTTTTCTCAGACTCATGGTTGCGATACCAATTTTTTACGGCATAGCGGTTTTAGTGAAAAAAATTACTCGTGTTAAGGCGGTACACAACCATAATAATTTTTGTTTGCTCAAAACTCACATTTTAATTATTTCCGGCGAATTCGTAACTAAGATAACTTTTTCAACCGATACCTGGGGATGTAAGTTCTTTATATTTAAAATTAATAAAAACAATACCCTTACCATTAATATATTTTACGTACAACTATTTAAAACTTTATAACCAGTTTTCAACCATAAAGTTAGTGGTAAGCATCAGATTTTATTTTTCTAGATGATAAATTAATAACTTCGGGAGGTATTCATTTAGAAACATCTTAAATATTTGTAACACTTCTTCAGAATTAATTAAAATGAACGCGGCGGAAAGGTCGAATCTCCAGGCCCGCTACGGCGAATTCGACCGTACGTTCGTCTAACACGCCGTACCGCGGGTGTTTATTTGTTTACACGCTTTCTTCACTTACGTCGTTAAGATTCTCACGTTATTTGTCTTCTTCTTCTTTTCTTTGATAGGGCAAATTCGACAGTAGGTCCGTCCAATATACGGGTCGCGAGTCGCACTTTGTATACACGCCTTCTTTACTTACGTCGTTAAGATTCTGAAAATATTTTAAGCTATGTTGTCATCTTAATAATGTGCGCATTGTCCCCCAAAAAGGGTTGAGAAATACTGATTTAAAGTAAAGGGCCTCAAAACACAACTCATCCCGCATGCGTCATCGGCCATAGGTGTGCAGTCATAAACATCCGCGGGTACAGATATACCACTATTACCGTTCCCCTTTTATATCTTTTAGTAGACGGATTTGCATTCTTGGACTGATTTTAGAACCACCGAACCTTCTCTCCAGTGTTTCTGTGGGTGGAGCGAACCTTGTCGTATCCGATGCAGTCATACCACAAAGACATTCTTTTACCATTTTTTTAGAATCGGCGGACAACGACTTATTCTAAGTTATTTCAATGAATTGTTTTTGTAACTTTCGTTGTTTTATTAATTCTATTTAATTAATATTTGTAATAATAGTATATAATCAAAAGATAAAAGTAAGACAACGAGTTTCTACTACGAGTACTGTACTAAACTAATATTTAGTAATGAATCTTAACATTTTTTACATTAGGTAGGTTCCAGAAGTTCGTACCAGATAGAAGAAAGAGACTCAACCAAATAACATGATACACAAAACAAGTGAATTTTACTCCATTTGAAAAGGCTTTTTTATAGCTCCTTGACCCGAAATTTTCTAAAAGACTTTACAAACTGTGCTTATTGTTTATGTATTTACGCCCTTGTCTTGTACAAAAAACAAAGTACCTACTAGTAGTTAGTGTGTTAAAATTAACCAAATAAAAATAATAATAGTTATTCCCAGTTTCATTGCACAGGATGTTCAATGCGATGTAATACATTACATCGAACAGTTTATAAAAAAAATGTAAGAGGAACAAAATTAATCAAATAAAATGAAGAGAAAAAAGTATAGGTACATAAATAGCAGAAATCAACATTAAAGGAAAAATCAGTGTGCAATTCACACGCGGTAGAAGTGAAACCTTCAGAAAACTAAAGTAGGCAAGAGAGGGGAGACTAGAAGCACTTTTTTATCAATGTGAAGGATGATTTTTTCCATATTTTTGTCATCGATTTCCAGTGCACCTTTTCCTGTACATTTGGTCATCTTATTAGGATTTGTGATTTTTTTCTTCGGAGTCGCTCGATATTGCTTTCTTTTGTGTTTTTTTTGCCTGTTCATTCTGGAGTGGTTTGAAGATTGGATATTGATTTTACAATTTTTATTTTTTTTAAATTTCGTAGGATTCGATCCCTGGTCGGCTGAATGTCTTCAAAAGTTCGTCAGGAGCTTTATACAACTACACTAAAAGGGGCTTGCGTGGGACCCTGATTTATCGTATTATATTAGAACCGAGTACCCGTGAATAAAATACATATTAAGCCATCTCATTCTCTCACAGATTAAATCCTATAGATCAGAGGTATTTAACGTGGGCGATAACGCTCCCTTGTGGGCGTTTGAGACTTTCAGAGGGCCGTAGAAGAACCAGAGAAAATTAGGGGGCCTTGAGATGGCACAGTGAGGGCGTCGGCAGGTAAAAAACATGTTCTAAAAAGACAAAAAAAACACACTAATCACGTATTAATAATCTTACGTGTATTATTATTATTAAGAATTGACACAAAGGGGGTAGCATCCCGGTACTTAAAATAGAAATGGTAAGTAAAAAATATTGGGAGCTGTAGAAAAAAATATTCTCAAAGTAGGCGGTGGGTAAAAAAGGGGTGAGAACCTATGCTATAGATGTATGTGTTTGTCTATTTTTAGTGTCGGTCGTTTCATCGAGTTTCAAATCACAACGGTGCTTAAGAGGTTTTCACTTCAAAAAGTAAATGTTAGCTATATTATAAATATAAAACAGGTGTCTACGTTATAACGGTCTTTGAAAGTTATGCAATTCAATACAAATTCTTTAGTATTATAGCACAGTAATTATAATACTCACGTTTAATTTGCTCGGGTATTGTGTGCATATTCGAAAACCAGTTACTGTGGACCTCTGCGTTCTCCAGTGACCTTCGGTGATAAGAACTAAGAACTACAGAATAATTTATTACGGCCGTATTCGCTCATTAAACCGCACGTATCTGAATAGCATTATGAAGGAACACGATTAACCTGTCGTTCAGTGTATATTTAATTTTATTTGTTAAAAAATCCGCATTGCAAGTTGTTACGAATAAAACATTGGTAACTGATAAAAAGTACATAGAAATTCAATCTGGAATACCATACATTTTTTATATAAATAATTTTTTTTTGTCTTTTCAGTCTATTGGTTCTCAGTTGTTAATGCAGTTCTAAAGTTGTGTACCTTCCGTTAGAGTTGGCATTCAGCTAAATCAGTGGTTCCCAAAGTGGGCTCAGGATCATTCAGGGGGTTCGTGGAATTTGAAATTGTGTTGGGGGTCCCTGAACAACGTCAGCGGGTCAGCGCAGGGTTTAACGTAAAATAAAAAAAAATTGCCTTGGATTTGATTTTGCTAATTTTCGGCACTAAACGGAGGAATAGTGTGTATCGTTGAACACTTTAATATTTGTAGATTCGTTATCGATATATCTTTAGATGGCTATATTACCTAATAATTATTAATTTATTGTTTGAATCGTTTACAAAGTGTTGACAATTATTATTATAGTTATAAAATTGCCATTGGGATGTCCATAGGTATTAACACTCCAATTATAAATGTTCACAGCATGCGCAATCAATGTTTAGTTGTTACTCCAAAATGAAATATAATACAAAGTAGTGTCAAATATAAAACATAACCTGCAGAGAAAGAAAAGAAAGATAAGTAATAAAGTAAGATTCAGTACTGTTTATCTTGAGATAATTTTTAAAAGAAGTACAAAACAAACAGTAATTTGACTTTTTGTGTTATTTTTGACAGTAATAGATTGATTTTCAAAATCTCAAAAGTTTGTGATTGTAATTACATTGCGATCTGAAAATATATTCATCGACCTTTAAACTGCACACAGAAAAAGCTGTGCTAATTTTATGGCGCTAGAGCTCGCCGTTCGATTTTTTTTTTGTTTCGCAGAATGCAGGTAGCTACTTCCCAAGATATATTTTTGTCTCTTTTTTATCCCACCTTCTTCAGCCTAACAACATACCCCAATTTGGGATGCCGGAATACGACTAGATCCGGACAATTGGGACTCTTGTGCGGTAAATAATTACAATGTTTTTCCTTCATTACGTTTAAGGTAAAAACACGCATTACCATTTGTTCAATGGTTGTTCGTAAAATAAATTCAATTCAGTTGTAGTTTGTTAGTCACGGGAAATTCCCAACGATATGTCAGATTTGAGCTTCCCGCAGGACCAACGCTAGGCGTTGCGGGAGGCACTCAACCGCACAACAACCAACGAGAGTATTTTTATATCGTACTACTTATTACTTGTGTTTTAGTTCGTCTCACTGAAAAACTGTCTAATGCTGCGTATAAATGGATGTTACCGCGAACCGAACCACGAATTACCGAAAGGAACGAAGTGACCCAAAGGAGCTTGCTTCGTTCCTTTCCCATAATTCGTGGCTCGGTTCGCGTCTCGATTCGTAAATGTATACGCAGTCACAGAGAACATCAATGATTTGAAATATGCTATACAACTTATGCAGCTATTTTCAGCCTGTCTCTTCCTTTGAACAACGTTATTTAAAGAAAAAATCTTTTTGTAAGTTGGTCCATCGGCTTATTTATATACCAACCGGTTTCGCCACGGTAATTTAAAGGTACATTTTAAAGGTAGATAAATAAATAAATTACACTGTCGTCACATCCGGCGAACGGAGCGCGATATTTCCGGCGGATTTGACAAAAGCAACTTTTCGCCTCTATTCCTTTACTTTTGCACTTGTTGCAGTCAGGGTTGGCACTTATGCAGCCAGCTTGACATGGTTAACTTTGCAAGCGGCTGAAAAAAGACCCAAAGACGCCACGTTTTTTGTTATTCGGCTGTTCTAATATTTTCGTTTGGCTAAACGTTTTATAAAATTATAATATTATGTTAGAACTTCCTTCGTCTTCTGCCGCTAACAATATGAATATTAAAAAAGGATATAAAATAATTTGTAAAATGTGTAGAATATAATATGTAGGTATATCTTTACATAAAAAAATCTGTCACGATGTTTGTTCGAGATAGACTCCGAAACTACTTAACCGATTTTGATGAAATTTAGCTTACTGTATGTAATTTGGTCCAACTTAAAAGATAGATAAAAGTTTTTATCTCGATTATTGATCCCAATAGTTATTATTGCGAATTAAATGTTTGTTATAGGACAATGCTTTGTAATTATTTGTAAGTTTCATAAGTTTCTAACAGATGGCGGTGTGAGTTAATTTATCGACACAACACTTGTAAGCCTATCGTATTTATGTACCATTTATTTTATAATATTCTTTATGTACAGCGCCCTTGAGGTGATTTTTCACGAAAGCGGCGCTTTATAAATCAGCCAAATATTATTATTAGTAGGAATATTTCACTTACATACGCATCAACATCCGAAATTAGTATGTTTAAGTATTAAACTGACTGAATATTCTAACGCGTGTGCAATATTGTTAATATAAGAACCATGAAACTTGTTTATGATGCATTGGTGCTTTCATCCATTTCCTGTGGGATAATCGCCTGGGGAGGAACATACAATAACCGTGTAAAACCATTAGAAATTTCTAAGAAGTCTATCATTTAGATTGTGTACCATAATACTAAGGCCTGCTCCTCCTATCAATTGTTTCAGGAAACTGAAATTATGAAACTAAGGCGGATCTACTGTATCCATGTCTGTCTACTGTATCTAATGCCTTAAATTTATGTAGTCGTCCTATCAATAAAAAAACCCTAATCGCTCTAGCCAGAGACATACTACATGCATGTACACAGTGCCCCGTTGTAAAACCAGGCTGGCCCAAAGACTGCATTTTCCCAAAATCGTTTAATTTTTTACCAAATTCTATCAACATGTTTCCAAATCTGAAATATTAAAAATGTTAAAAAAAAATTGTAGTGAGTAAACTTTTTCTTATAAATTTATTCTATACTTGGTCTACCTATATCTAAATATCTAATATCTCAAATATGCCGTGTCTGTCATATTTATTTTATTCTTTTAAATATTATAAAAACCTTTTTATCACATTAATCTATTGGCCGGTACTGTATTTTTTACACCACCACTGTTTTATAAGTATACTAGCTTTTCCCCGCGGCTTCGCTCGCATGGTATTAGGGGAAATTACTGTAGCACTTGCACTTATCATCCCCCCCTGCCCCCCTCGCCCCACCCCTTTCCGCATTCCATACATTCAGTTTTCAAACAGCTCGCGTGCCACCTAAATTTCATAATGCTAGAGCTCAAAGAAAAAATAACTATCCCATTTGGTGCAGTCGTTCGGAATTTACGCGCTTACAAACATTTCGGATATTTGTTTTTATTTAAATATGTGGAAGTTTGTAAATATAATAAAAAATAACACTATTTATTATACACTCTTTACTATCGTTACGAATTATATTTTGAATGTAGGAACTCTTATCTGACATTTATTCCAAAACGTAAGCTTGTCCAAAAAAAACATTACATATTCTATTTGAAATTTCTGGAGCAATAGCCGGTAGGGGCTGAGTACCTATCAGCATAGAGCCCACGAATATATCAACATCGTTTCCATGGCAACGATTTTTTTTCTGACGTTAGAAATAACTCGCTTTTGTTAGCGACAGAAAACGTATAACAAATATAATATATTAATATTTATAATTTCATAACGCCAGAGCTTACCATAATACACAGTTTATAGTCCTCGCATATAATTTAACTTTCTATTGGTGAAAGCATTTTTCAAATCGTTTTATCGTTTTACGCGTGAATGCGTCATAAACAAACTCGAGTTTCGCATTTATAATATTAGCATGGATACCATAATACCCACGCACAGGCTTCGCGTTTCTGGGATTTTGTTACTGTCTTATATTTTATTACGTACCTGTATCTGCCAAAAGAACTTTGTCAAAAAACAAAAAAAGGTGCAATTCACACGCGGTAGCAGTGAAACCTTCAGAAAACTAAAGTAGACAAGAGTGGAGAGACTACGGAGCACCGCACAAATAAAAAATTAAAAATCCAGTGCAGTTCCAACCAACAGGTGGTGCCTTAAAAAGTGACCTCATAATCAAATCGACCAAGATTTCATTCTATCTTTTTCTCTCGCAGGCTAAATCCTATGGATGTCTCTTTTTAGCGTCATTTTTGTTTCATTGATTTTCAAATCACAACGGTGCTAAAGAAGTTTCACTTCAAAAAAGCAGAAAAAATAGTGGTAGAAATTAATGGGAAATCTATGGATCGTGAAGCACGAAGTATTATTGTCAAGTTTTTGGCCGTCATGTAATTTGAAAACCTTAATTGAAACCTATGTATAATTGTATATTGCATAATTTATTAGTATAAAAAAATTCAAGGATAATTATTTTCTGCGAAGATGGCGACACAACTTGAACTGGAGGAAACACATCCTTGAATTTTTTTTTATATTTTTGATTGGCCATTTTGGCCAAAGTGCATCGAATAATTTATTCATCTTAATAATAAAAACTCTTAATTAATTGAGAATTCTAATAATTGAATGGCTCAAATAAAGCCTTTGTCCTCGGGTGTTTTTTTATTGATATCCCCAATTCAAATTTATGTGTCAATCTCTAGTGTGGGCACCAGCACCTGTACTGCCAGTACTGCCTGTCGGGTGCTTTTATAAACACTGACCGATTTCTTAAATAACTGTGATTAAAAGAATAATCGATGCTCGCAATGGCCGCAGCCTGCCAGTAAATGACCCAAATAACACACTTGTCGAATGGTATTTTAAACTAGTCGATTTTTTCAACACAAACAATTTATGTTATTTCGTTATGACATCAATTTATTTGCTTGTACCTACCTGATCACATTTTGTAACTTATTTGATTTTTATGCAAAATTAGTATGGCTTTGCTCAAGATTTGAACTAAACAAAATAAAGTAATACAAAAAATTATCGCATATCTTGTTTTCTTCTATTTTAGTCTTTGATATTTCGAAGTTCCATCGCGCATGATGGAAATGTCGCAGCAAACTGAAAGTGGTTGCTGAAAATAGTTTTCTTGGTATACAGTTAAGATAACCTTAATAACGATAAAGGTTAAATATGTGAAATTTACATTAAAAAACATTAACGTCGTTCCTCTGTAGAAGTTAAATGTATTCCGTTAAAATAAATACCTGGTTCTATTCTATTTATTCAATTCTAATGACGAAAAATCAACAGTAAAATCTTTCGATGATCGTCTTCAGTTGTTTATTAGAATATTTATGTATATGTTTTTATCATGCGCTCCAAAACTGGTGTATTGGGAGAAGCTTTGTTGGATTTCCAAATATTTTGTTGTATACAAATGAAAATACAGTATTGTATTATAATGCAACTGTTATTGACAATGCTTATTAGTATGCGGGCGGCATCCCAGAACGATGTTTGACAAAATAGCTAAAAATAAATTATAAAAATTTAGTTCAAACATTAAGCACTCTTCCTAAGTTATTGTAAATCAGGGATCAAGTTGTTTCCCTCTCAGTAAAGTTTCCTCTCAGGAAAATAAAGTGAATATAGAATGAAACATAAGTGACACCGATGAATTCTGCCCTGTCACTAGTGAGTGACTTTTATAAGTAAAGATGTCAACGATTTTTCTGAGGACAATCAGAAGAAGAACCGGTATAATCTTACAAACCTGTCAACCGCCACGTGTTCTACTCTTAGAGTATTATTTATGAATCTGATGCGTAACGGAAGATGCTGTACACTTCATAAAAACTTTGCACATTCTCGAGAATGAAACTGTATTATCGTTAGTTGTTTCAGAATGGTCTCTATCAGTAGTTGCTATCATTTTCTGTCTCGGAGGTGTTGATACGTAATTGGGTATTTGGAGCAGTTAACAGAAAAATACTTTTTATAAGTGGTAATCCCAAGTATAACTGTTTTAAGTAGATTGTTTTTGTCTATGTTTTAATGCCTTCGATTTATCAGGTCCCCCTCATTATTGCAGTGTCCAAACGGTGACCCGACAACTCAGAATCATGCAACTTCATCGCCTCCTTTGAAAAGTCATTAAAAGTGATGAATTTTTTTTTTGCTTAAATAGGTTACGTTAGGTTAGGTAACGAGTTATTTTTTTTTCATAACCTTAAATGACTTTTCGGAGGGGTGTTGAAATTGCATGACTCTGAATTGTCATGGAACTTTGAGAATATTTTTTTCAAGCGCCCCCCAATTGTTTTTACTTACCATTTGTCGCGAAATTGAAACAGCTATTGTCACGATTATATTTACCACAACGAGGAGGAGGGTCCCGTGGTGTTACCTCAGTCCTTCGTGTATTCATGATATAGTATCAATTCTTAATAATAATATTACACGTAAGATTTTTTTTAACTATCCCAGCCCTCACTATGCCCCCTAGTTTACTAAACGACCCCTAGATTTCTCTGGGTCTTCTACCCCCCCCCCCTGAAAGTCTCAAACGCCCACAAGGGAGCGTTATCGCCCACGTTGAGAACCTATGGTCTAAAAATATTGTTTTCAGAAGAGATGAATACGTGTTTTAAATTAGTTGCTTTTCCTGTAATTTTGTATTTAGTTATTACGCCTGACTAGTAGGTACTATATTAGTCCAGTAATTCTGGAGCAACTTAAAGCCTCTTTGGTGTAAAAAATGCATTATTTTTAATAGCAAGGATGCCTCACTATCTTAAAAGGTGGATTTTGTATTCATAACTGTACCTTAAGATGAAGTTATTCGTGAAATCATATTTAGATACTATTTAGATTAATCTTTACGGCGAATCTGTTTACATTATTAACATCAAAAAATATGCTAGGGATAAATTAAGGCTTTTACTAGCTTTTTTTTTGTATTGGAATTACAATAAAATTATTAATTACATAACAAGAAACATAAACGAAAACCACTAAAAAAAATGTTTTTGCATGATTTAACTATGAAGTAATATATAAGAAACAATTTTTTAAAAATACCTCTTCATGGCTAAGATTATTTTTGAGGTTTTGCGTGTTCTTATAAAATTATGCCCAAAATAAATAAAAACCACTTTTTCGCTTACTTGCCTCGTGCAAATAAGACGCTCGATTTTAAATTTTGAAGGCATGAGAATCGAAATATTTCTAGCGTTTATAATCCTCTTAAAAGTTTACGCTTTAATTTACAGATATAAAATATGTTATATTTCACTGTTAAAGCTGTTATTTTATCAAATAAAGAAAGGCTTCGTGTTTTCTTGTACAACTTATGTTAAGTTACAGCGCCACGAATCTAGGAAGTTTTACTATTTTATTTCTCGAAATAGCAATTATTTATAAATGATTGAATTGCTGAATTATAATTATTGGCTGAAATATGCTTTATAATTGCGAACTGATATTTCTCTCGTGCAAATTATTAAGGCCGTTGTTAAAATAATGTGTTGAAACCATGTGCATCCCAAACCAGGGAAGGATTGAGTAGAGTTGAGTAGTTGTGCCGGGGTATTATGCCCAGCCGGCAATAGGAGCAGGGCACAATGGAGAAGATTAAACGTCTGTCTGATCAGGCTTAGAGGCTTCTATCTCGGGATCTAACGGACGAGTGGATGAATATTCCGCCAGCAAAGCTCTGGCTTCCCTTAAACCTACAAAAAGATGCGCTTTTAGCGCACATCTATCGGATTACATGAGACAGACAAGATTTACACTGACTTAAATCGTGTCCTGAACTCATTATTATGCAAGATATAAAACCCGTCAAAGTATATATACTAAGGATTTCATAATTTATGTAAATCTAGAATACCCGAAAAATCAGTGCAACATTTGCATCGAATCATTTCCGAATTGGTCCCAAGCGGAGATCGCAATGACAATATTTATAAGTATCGATCATGGAAATTTGATAAAGTAACATAGGTTCATAATATAAAAACAGAAAAGAAAAAAATGCCCACTGGCTCATGTGAATTAAAAGTGTGAGTTCGAAATACATGAATGTCAATGATATGAAAATAATTATGGAAATTAATTGTAATAACACTATGTGGATCGTGTGAACCAATGAAAGTGTTCGCCGTGGGTATAAATTATACATCGCTACGAAGTTGGCGGTTGCATGGCGAAGTCATTCAACCTAATACATATTTTTATAATATGCACCTCGACTTGGCTTTTAGTTACATGATTTAAGTCGAGAAGGTTTCAGCTTAGTGTCAAAAAGACTCAAATTAAATTAATTAAATCTAAATGTTAGTAAGATAAAATAGTTGAATATGCAAAATGATGTATACTAGTGTCCAATGGTTATATTAATGAAAAAATCATAAAAAGCTGACGAATTAAATATCAAGTTGTCATTATGGACTCAAGTTGAACTTCTAAAAAAATAAATTAATCGGCGGATTAAACGATTTCAAGAATATGCGAAGAATATATTTCTTGAAACAAAGGAAATAAAGAAACATGTCAGATTATTGTTGATAAACAATACAATTATTGTTCAAGTAGGTATTCTTTTTCCCTGCAATGAAGAGAAAATGAAAAAGCTGAACGTAATCTGCATTGAGTGAGTTTACAAGCTACTAGCCGATAAGTTTAAAAGCGAGTGAGATTGTCACGATGACACACAAAACTGTCTACTCGCTTAGGAGCGACAGTAGCAGCTAAAATAACGACTCCAGCGCGAACCAATTCTGTCGACATTTTGTAGAAAACTTGAGCTCGCAGCTAGCGCCACACGCTAGCCAGTAGCGAGAATAACGACTCCCACGCGAACTAATTCTGACAGTTACGAAATCAGCTGTTGGTGGGCCGCCATCTTGAGGCACACGCTGACGAATAGCGAGCAAAGTTTCATCTTTCAACTTTTTTCTTAGATTGTCCACAATCAGCTAGTTAGCTAGTAACACGAATAAACTGAGCGAGTGAATTTCCCAGTTAGTAGCTTGTTAACTCGCTCAACGATATCGAGGCTCAGATGAGTTTGTCTCATATTTAAAAAAATCAGAGTCCAGAAAACTAAAGTAGACCAGAGTGGGGAGGCTACAAAACACCGCACAAAGTGAAGACCGATTATTCTATCTCATTCTCTCGCAGGCTTAATCCTATAGTTTGTTTGTCTCTTTTTAGTGTCGCTTTTTCGTTTCATCGAGTTTCCAATCACAACGGTGCTAAAGAAGTTTTCACTTAAAACAGTTTTTTTGATGAAAACATTATAATATTTAAGGAGTTAATAAGACAGTAAAATTTGTTTTGCGATTCACGCGTCTTCACACGAGTCACAATTCTGTACAATTCCTAATTCGAATGGCAGTGCTGCAGTAGGTACTGCTGCGCTGGACATTGTATGTACCGTGACATCACACGCTTATCGGTCGGCCGCAAACAATGATGGCTTATCTTCGGTAGGTACCTACAAATTGCAATTTTTCAAAAATTCTGAAAGTTCTGTTCTCATCAAATTTGATTAATATGAAAATAACATAAAATTTCGATGGAAGAGACAACCTCATTGGTTAGTCTGAGGATTTCGTAACATGTTTTTTTTTTTGTTTTTCACGGCCGGCGTGGTCCAGCGGTAAGGCTCTTGACTCGCATTCCGAAGGTCGCGGGATCGAATCCCGGCGTGGCTAATAAATTTTATTTGATTAATTTGTGTTATTTCACAATTTATTTTATTTTTATTGTTTAATTTATAACATTGTTACAGCATTGAACATAATAGCAGGCAAAACAAAATTGTGAAACACATAATTCAATGATGTTCTACGCCAATTAAGAGTGCTAGCTCTTAGGAGTTATTTCATAATTATTTAAAATAATATATAGTATATTTGCGGCATGTTCTAGAGTGGAAGATACTCTCAGTATCGCCCTGGTGTAAGACCATCATAAAGAATTGAAACGTTGCTTAAAATGGCTTTAACCGGGTTTGGTGACCAGATCTGAATTGCCCCTGTATTTCCCACCTTCCTCTTCCCCATCTCCTTCCTCTCCCCACTACCTTCAGTCCCACAACATACCCCAATTGGGGATGCCGTAGTCTCCCTGGCTCCAGATGGGAGCAGTTGTGCTTTTGTGCGATATTCATTAAGGAGGCACTCTTCGGCTGAAAAAGAAGAAAATGGAGAGATGTGTAATTACGAATGTTGGACAGAGCGCGCTAATATTGTTAGTGACGAAATCGCTGCGAAAATGGCGAAAAAGCTTAATAAAACATGACTCGTTTAAAATAGAGCAAAAATCTCGTGGAACGTATCGTATCATTTAAAGAAACCTTGTGAATTTTTTCACAAATATAACTTGTAAAATAAAAGAAATAGACTTGTTTTAAATAATTTTCGGAGCATACTTTGCGATTTTTTTCTATCGAGGGAATTTCATATAATTTGCGTTTCGGCATAGAACGTATCTAGATATTATCTTAAAAAATAACATATATTGTTTTTAAGAGCTTAAAAACAATATATGTTTAAGGGAGATATGCAAGAAATCGGTCGAAATTCAAATAGTGGTCCCTTAAAAAAAGGATGTTATAATTTTTGAAAATTATTTTCAATAATTTCTCGATAGCCTTAATTGATAGACTCAATAACTAGTAACGTGTCTACTAAGTAGTAATAGGTGGTATTAACTGGCGATTAGAGTTTATAGCAAATCTTGTAATGCGGTGCGTGCGTGCATTTCACTAAATTCCACTGGTCGAAACTACATTAATTTTCCACCTCGGTTGGTGTTTATTGTACGGCTGAAAGACCGCCTGAGAAAGTAAGAGCCTACTTGACTACTCACTCAGCTCTAGCCACCCCAGTCATTCTCAGCTGAATTTAATTTTATATTAATTCCACACAAGTCTTTATCTTCTTTGGCGATGTTGAAGGAGAGCATCTTCGAGGGGGGGGGGGGGGGGGGCTTAAGGGGGTATTCTAGTCTAGAAAAAAAAAACATTTTTTTTTCTACATATTTCCAAAGTTTAAATATTCAAAAATATGTCGTTAAAAGGATTTTTCTAAATTCGCATTATTTTAAAAGTTATAACCATTTTAATGTCGCGGTTTAGACGGAATCCAACCAAAATCTGAATAGAACAAAATTTTAAACCCATTTTTCTCCAAACCACTTTTTTCGAGGCGGTTGACACGATATCTCAAGTTCTACTAAACCAATTTACTTGAAAATTGGTGTGAGCCTTCTCTACACATTCCTCTATGGCGGGAACTAGAACTATGAAAAAATTTCAATTTTTACTATTTTTTAAAAATTTGCAAAGTCAAAAAAACTGGTACAAAACGTCTTTTTTATTTCAAACAGCCGCCATTTTGCGAAAAAAAAAATTTTTTACTTTTCGTTAGTTCGGGCCATAACCACATTTGTTTTGATTAAAAATATTTTTATTTTTTTTTAGATTACTGGGAGGGTCGCAATCGTGTCAACCAGGGCTCGCCATTTTTTTGAGACCCCCCTCTTCAACAACCTGTAACTTTCTGAATTTTTAATTTTTTAGTTCGATTCTTTTTTTAATGGATTCTTTAATGTTTAATGAATATTTCATAAAATAGAAGTTGGTAAAAATATTATTGGTTTTTTTTGTTGCACCTGAAAAAATACCCACAATTCATGCCTCTAGACTAGAATACCCCCTTAAAGAGGACAAGTCATCCCACAGTCGAATTCTTGAACACGAATAGTGAAATCCGTCTGCTCTCACGTGGAAAAAGTCGACCCTAGGCTCGCTCCAGGCGCTGAAGGGTCTCTGACCATAGTTCACTGGAGGATCTTTCATGGTTTTTTTTATTTTTATTTTTGACGTGATAACCTTATAAATCGATGCTGCACCGGCTGCGTGTTCGAAAAACCATGACTCATTGTCACGTTCCGCCTGAGCCGAGCGTGCAAGCGTTCTTATAAATCGACGAACGCCGGCTGCACTCACAAAAAAGCATGACTCATTGTCACGTTGTCACGTTCCGCCTGAGCCGAGCATCGTTATTATATGACGTTATCACGTAAAATTATCGTCCGTAAACCGACTTTACAGGCAACCAATTTTTTTTTTTTATATTAATACCGCACGAGTCCCAACTGCTCCCGTCTGGAGCCAGTGAGACTATGGAATCCCCAATTGGGGTATATTGTGAGGCTGAAGGTAGTGGGGATGGGAAGGAGATGGGGAAGAGAAAGGTGGGGAAGTACCTGGCTATTCAGATCTGGTCACTAAACACGGCTAAACCCATTTCAAGCAACGTTTCAATTCTGAATGGTGGTCTCAAGCCAGGGCGATACTGATAGTATCTTACACTCTGGAACGTGCCGCAAATATACTATTTATTATTTTAAACGAATAAATTGTGAAATAACACAAATTAATCAAATAAAATTTATTTGCCACGCCGGGATTCGATCCCGCGACCTTCGGATTGTCAACGAGAGCCTTACCACTGGCCACACAACGTGTGTCTTTTGAAGACTTCTTCGGATAATCCTAACGATCTGTTCTGAATTGTGGTAATTAAATTCTGCAAGTCCCTTCGATCATAGAAAATGGACTAGAAAAGACAACATATTTATGTGATGCAATTCGAGTCACATGTTTTTGTTATAATCTGTAGGTACTCATTCCAGACTACCCCTTGTACTGCAAGCGCAACACTTGTGTATGAACGAGAGCAAACCGTATTTCCGTCGTCTGACGGTATTGGTTGAAATGCCAAGGTAATTTAATGGATTCGCTGGACGTACGGAAGTCTCCTACCCCCGCTTCCCACCCACTGACCCACCCCGCGGTCCACCCCTCTACTCGGACACGGAAGCCGGTAGCCACTTGGTTCCGGCATGACAGCGCTGTCACTGACAGGGATGTATCTAATGTAGTGCGTGGATTGCATTGCTCAGTAACTGCCCAACCTTTCCCGGCAAATTCCCGGATATTTCCCGGCAATTACCCGGACCTTTCCCGGCAATTTCTCTCGGTCTTGATCCCTTTGATAGGTAGTAGAACACGTATTGCGCGGTTAAATTGTTTTGTTTCCGCTTCACGTTCGTGGTTTTGTTTGATACGTTCAATGAGCTACAATAGAAGCACTCTGTTGCAGACTTTTATGGGTTATAGTACTTACATTCTACTTCATTTCTTTAAAAATAACAAACCTTTTCGGCTGTGTCCTCATACTGTCGGGTGGTCATTTTAAAAATTAGATAATGCAGAAATGTTAGTATTATCTTCGCATATAATATGGGAACTCCAGCTATTTCGGGCTACAAGTAACAAGATGTTCAAAATAAAGTCAAATTTATAAAATACTAGCTGGGTTACCCGGCTTCGCTCAGGACAACATTCGAGTGTTCTGGAATGTTCCACAATGATGTTTCCGATTCCTTGTTCCCGAACATTTCACGACATACCTCCATCCCTTATATCTTCAAAAACATGCCCTTTAGGTAAAAATGGGAACTGTCATCCTGGAGGGGAGATAGAGATCTACCACACCATATAATTCCCTTGATCGTACCGGGACTCGTTTCTGAGTTTTTGCGAGCCGCACGTTTTTTGGACTTTCTTTTATGGTATGTATATTGATATGTTTTGCGATAAGACAAGGTTATTTTGAATAAATAACATTAAATTAGAATGAAAGTTTTTATTCAATAATCTTAATAGCAAAACAAAAAAAATTGTGTGCTGAAACATCAAAAACTCTGGAACAGTGATCTCTGGTATTATGAACATTGAAATAATTTTTCTTTCTAGATTTAACGCAACTATTTTTAGTACGCTGCTTCATTTTTGTCGTAATTTAGAATAGGCCTTGATCAACCCCTATTAAAGTACTTATTTAAGAAACGGTACACACTAGGGTGAACGCTATAGCTATTGGACAGTTAAGAGAATGACTTTTTTAAAAAGTGTATAATTAAAAAAATATGATTATGTAGGAAATGTTTCAGGTATGTAGTGCCGTAGAATTAAATGGACTTTAAGGAAATATAGATAAAAATAAAAAAATACCCAAGGTTTAATTAATTATATTTTATTTAACTGAAAAGTAGGAGAAAATACAGTTATTGGACACTTTTTATAGTATTGGGAAACCAGTGGCACAGTTATTGGACTCTACATTTAAATTAAAACGTAAAGCAAAATGAATGTCCTAAGTCCTACCCATATGTCAGCTCTGGTTCTACAAACATTAAAAAACAAAATAATGTTTCCAAACTCAAAAAAAGAACTAATTTTACGGCAAAAAACCCTCTTCAGCGTTATAGTCATTGAGATATTCTAATATTTGCGTTATGCTATCAATTTGGGAGGCGGGGATGGGTACCGCCGCCCCGGAAACCTTTATTGGATAACCAACACCTCTGCCATAGGTCACCCCAAATGGTTCTCTATGTTTGGTGACTTGGCAGGGGTGCCCGGGTTCATGGGGTGAGGTTTGTCTAGGTCTTGGAGGCGGATGACCAGGACACACTGAACCCCAGACTACTACCCATCCCTTAAACCCTTTTCCTTCCCAGAACTATCCTCTCCTTCCTTTCCTTTAAAAAACCCTCCACACAGCATCCTTGAAGATGACATAGGCTCTATAAGGCATTATTTTTCTCAGGGGAGCTCATATTAAAAATGCTTTCATCAGACCCATCAGATTCTTCAGACACCTTATAGCATACGTAACATAAAAACGTGTCATTTTCCTCCCTTATTGGTACATTTTCAGAATGCTTTTTTGGTTGCAGTTGACATGAAAAATTCGAACGCACTCAGAGCACTTAATTTTATCAATTTCTCTCACATGCCTTTAACACCTATTACATCTATTTAAAGATTTGTTTTCAATGGTATTTTTCGATGATTCTGTGGTTAAATCTTCCAATTGAGCATTTAATGTGCTAGGCTCATTTTCTTTTGCCTGCTTTCTATTTTCGACATTTTTTTTTACCATTTTCAAACGCTTCATATTCTTTCCTTCATCCAATCGTCGTTTTTTTCATCCCGTACTTGTTTTTTTAGCTTTTTTCATTTTCAACTCTGATCTTTTCTCGTGCCTTATTTTCAAGGACTTCTTGGTTCTCTTTGGAAGAGTTATTATGCTTGCTGTTTGTCTCTTACCTTTCCTTTTAGGTTCTGCAAGCCGAATAAGATAATCTTTTTTCGTATTTTTCATCTCGATTTCCTCATTACTTGGGTTATAATTCTGTGTCAAAAGCAATCTATTTATTGCTGAAGAGCATGCCTCTGACATACCTTCAATTCCTGCGCAAGCAATTTAGTCTATTGCAGTTGGCACGATGAATGCACTTGCGACTGAATTTTGTTCATGAATTAGATCTTCAGTGGAATTCAAGGAAATTTGCGAATGTTTTCGATGTTAAGAGTGGTATGACGTGAAGAAAAGAAGTAGGAATTGGTTTCACGAGTCGTAGTTTGTTCGAGGATGCATTTGTTTTAGAAACTTGTTCTTGAATTTCATCTCCAGAATGATGCAAACTGTGCGGAACTTCTTCAGTATATCCGCCGTTTGTTTTGATTTATAAAATTCTCAGATCCTGAATAAAGTTAAAAGCTCCTCGTTTTTATTATGTTCAACAATATCAGTAAAAAACCAAACCTGATACATTAGTTTAACATATAAAATAAGAACTAGGTAGGTATCTGGTCTATGGGCGTAGCCGGGTTTTGATGTAGGGTTGGGCAAAATATAAAAATCAAGAGTAAGTACCGAAAAAGTAGGCTTCTACAACATATTCATGCTTTAGGCTCTATGAATACAAAGAATACGAACAGAAGAATGAAAACCATCCTATGAAGTGCTGTAAATTTGAAAACGCGACTCGGTCGACAATCCCAGAGGTCACGCATGGCCTGCTAGTCAGGGTGGGGCAAACGCCACCCCTTGCCGCTTGAATGGGGTTTTCCTGGGAATCCCAGTTAGAAATGCCTGCACAGAGTCCAATATATCTTCTTTGGATCTTGGAAATCCTAATTAACAAATCCAGCCTTCCAAGTCTTGCTCCTCTTGATTTGAAAGATATGGATTAGGCCCAAAATTTAACTTTGTGTTTGAATGGGTCGTCTTGTAGTAGAATGGTGCTTGGAATTTCATATTTTTTTGATGTAGTCTTTATGCCTGCCCTTGCGCTGATTTTCTCTAAGGCTCTGTTCAGTAGTTAATTGGTAAAATAGGTTTTTTGGGCATTTTGTGAGACCTTAAAAAAAGGGGTAAAAAATGTTTTAGTAATTGGACCGTACCTTGTTTTAATTATTGGACACCCGTCCAATTACTGAACGCATGATGTGAGTGAAGTGATATTTTGTAGAATGGCTCTAATTGGCATACTATTGAAGCTCACCAACTTTCATGAAGATCGATAAATTTTAAGCGGAGACAGTATTAGGACAGGGCGTTCAATTACTAAAACATTCATAAAATTTGTTATAGTAATTGAACACCAGAATTGTGAGGTTATTATCCATATTACTGATTAAATCTCAACAAATAAACATAGTTTGTAGCCCTTTGCAACCTTCCTTAGAAGTTCTTTCCAAAATTCACTGAATTTGTATGAAATAATCAGCAATAAAACATCTCTGTCCCTTAACCAAGTTGCTAAAAAAATACATATTTTAACAGTTTTAACATGACTTGAAATATGAATGAAGTTGTGTTAGTGGTGACAACTGGTAGTAAATATTAGAACATGCAGTCGTATAAAGGAGAAAACAAAGTAAAGATTGGTCCCTCTCCCACTTACAGCAATGCTGAGATTGTCTTGTTTTGGAAGTTTAAAGTTGAAGTGTCCAATAGCTATAGCCCGTTCAATTACTATAGCACCCACCCTATGTACGCATCGGCATCGGCAAAATTAGGGAATTCCCTGAATTTTCAGGAATAGCTCAGGGGTCAAACATAGGTCTCCTGCTATTCCTGATATTGATTAATGACTTTCAAGAATGCATCCAAAGTTCTTGCTTGCTTTTTGCTGACGGTCTCATACTGTTGCTCAGGATGATAATATATATGACATTCAAGATGGCATACATTCTTGAATGGCAGGAAACCATATTTTAGCCAGCTCACATGCGTCACATATAAATCGCCGTAACTCCCTTGTTATCAAAGTGAGAATTATGTTCTAAACTGTGGTAGAAAGGCAAAACACCACGCTTTATAGTCTAATATAAAAAATAACGACCATAAAAGTAAAATGTACACCTTTATAAAACAAAGTTTTGAATCGCAATTTGAAAAAAAAAATTGAAACTTTGATAATTTTTTCGTAATAATTTTTATATGAAAAGACAAAAAAGTGAGTTGACAATAACATTTGAAATACATTTTTCTAATAAAATATTTAGGTGTTGTTATTTTTTTTCGTTATCAGTAATTTTAGATAGAAAAAACGTGAGGTGAGCCATTTTTAAAACTTTTCTATGTTTGCACACAAAAATTTTTTATTTTGAAAAATATATGTTTATTTTAAATTATAAAATTTGAAAGCGTATTCTATGACCTTTCAAAAACAGTTTTTAATTTTGGAATATCGTCAGAAATATTCCACTTATTTGCATTTTATTGTTAAGCGGAAATATTTTGACCATCTGAAAAATACGCCGAAATTTTGAAGGGTTACTTGATTTTAATGCAATATTTTAATGGGCCGATGAGAATATAGTATCCTTATTTTTTAAAAAAAGTTTCACTTTACCATGTACAAGCGTTCAAGAAGCCCGATCAAATGGATTATAAGCCAAATAATATAAATTGTTTTCAACGAAATATAATTAGGGACATAAGGGACCTCGGGGTCAAATTTATTTCCAAACATACTTTTCAGATCATATTTTATTGCAACTACCATTATTGTGTTAATGATGAACTACATTTTAAGATCAAAACTAGAATAAGATTCTGCTATTTGGGCCCCGTACCAGCAAAAACACATCACATGAATTTGCTTTCTGAGACGCTCTACGAAAGTCTCCATACCAGGAAACATTTTTCCATTCGCCCTTCCAGCAACAGCATTTATAATAATGAACTACGCATTATGTTATTGACATCCTATACTTCCTGCAACACTATAAATTATTCGTACCAAACAACTACCGCCAGGGTCGACACCACTACGTGTTATGTATTCCATGGCAGAACATACGTGCTGGCCCAGCACAGCATGACAAGTATCAGTATGGTGCTGATAAATGATATCTCCAGGTCTCCTGATATTTTCAACATTTTGGTCTTTCTGCAAAAATTCAAAAGTCATATGACAAGTATGGTGCTGATAAATGACATCTCCAGGTCTCCTGATATTTTCAACATTTTGGTCTTTCTGCAAAAATTCAAAAGTCATATGACAAGTATGGTGCTGATAAATGACATCTCCAGGTCTCCTGATATTTTCAACATTTTGGTCTTTCTGCAAAAATTCAAAAGTCATATGACAAGTATGGTGCTGATAAATGACATCTCCAGGTCTCCTGATATTTTCAACATTTTGGTCTTTCTGCAAAAATTCAAAAGTCATATGACAAGTATGGTGCTGATAAATGACATCTCCAGGTCTCCTGATATTTTCAACATTTTGGTCTTTCTGCAAAAATTCAAAAGTCATATGACAAGTATGGTGCTGATAAATGACATCTCCAGGTCTCCTGATATTTTCAACATTTTGGTCTTTCTGCAAAAATTCAAAAGTCATATGACAAGTATGGTGCTGATAAATGACATCTCCAGGTCTCCTGATATTTTCAACATTTTGGTCTTTCTGCAAAAATTCAAAAGTCATATGACAAGTATGGTGCTGATAAATGACATCTCCAGGTCTCCTGATATTTTCAACATTTTGGTCTTTCTGCAAAAATTCAAAAGTCATATGACAAGAACCGTAAAATATATACTTATCTATTTTTAAGTTATGCAAATTGTTACACGCGTATTGTGATAGGATTGATATTGTAAATTATATTATTAATATGGATTCTTCAAAGTTCGTAGTAATGTTATGGAACTTTGAAATATTCATTTAACTATCAACAAAGACAGTTTTATCTTCATATGGGTATGGAGATCTATTTATTTATTAACGGGCTTAGGCCCAATTTACAATCAAATAACACGAAATTTGTAAAAATTCTACATTATTAAATGATGGATATGAAATCAAGATAATAATAAGAAAATAGAAGTGACAAGGCAAGTGGAGATTTAGCTAGAATTCGAAATAGTTATAAAATATCTTCAATTGTTTAGTGACCGACAAAAATCGTGTAGGCTTATACCAAAAACATCACATGCGGTAGAAGTGAACCCTTCAGAAAGCTAAAGTAGACAAGAGTGGAGAGGCTACGAAGCACAGCACAAAGAGGAGACCGATTGTACTATCTCATTATCTCGCGGGCTAAATCCTATAGATGTATGTGTTTATCTCTTTTTAGTGTCGCTATTTTTCGTTTCGTCAAGTTTCAAATCGCAACAGTGCTAAAAAAATTTTCACTTAAAAAATCAAGCTCTTGACTGGAGTTGGCCATTCTACACATTGTAGAGAGTGGTGAATTATATCCAAATTTAGTCGAGTGTTGTTTGAGGAAGATCAGCTCATTATTTCTGAGTTTACGGGAAGGTATATTGAATGGGATGAGTTGTAGTAATGTAGGTGAATCAATAATGCAATTGATAATTTTGAAGAAACAAATGAGATCAGAGGTACACGTTGTTGGTTGGCTCATATTGGTATTTGCATTGTTAAGTACCAAAAAGTTTATTGAGTCATGGGAGTTTATTTGGGGAGATCCAGGTTGCATCTTGTAAATACTATTATAAGTTATGAATCTCCTAGTTAGTACCTGTTGACATAAATGTATACATCGAAGCCTAGGTATGATGACCGAGGAAGGCATGGACATCAGAAGCCTCATAACTCGTGGCGTGTCACGCGGGTGTCAAAAGTATCATTTTACACGATATGACGGCTTTCTCAGGTATAGGTACACCAGAAACACACACATATATTAAAGTTAAGTCTTTTAGAGAAACCGACTTGGAACTGATCAGTTTTCCATCTTCTTTTGTTGAATTTTCCGTCTAATTCTCAATAAAGTTCAGGATTTGGTAATGTAGACCGTCAGATTTTCCGTCGACCTTTTGTTCTAACTTTTCCCACTACGAATTCAAATGTGTATTTTATTCATATAAGCCATACCTACTGAAGAAACATGATTAGCTGTTTTCATTGAACACCCGTCACATTTGAGGTGAGCCATTTAATTTTTTATACTTTTGAATGATTCCCGTCATCCCTGTTAGTTCTGCCAGCTTTTTGTAAAATTTTGATGACCTTTATGAGCGTAAATCATTGGCTGATCAAATAATCAAAAGTAGAATTTGACCAAACGCCGACGGGTCGAGAACTAGATGCTAACGGGGACCGTCCATTACAATAGAATAATTAGAAATATGGCTGAGTGCGGACGTCAAATGAGACGTGAATCCAAACAACCACGCCTTATTTCTTCTTTTATACCAAAAGTGAGTTATGAAAATATGTTTGTGATCGACGTTTTTGAAACTCACACACGCTTTTCAAGTCTGGTAATGCCTTTTTAATTAGGTAGGTACCGTAGAATGGGGTGATTAGAAACAGTTTAGCACATTTTCGACCTTATGGCTCAGAAACTGTAAACTCAAAGTACATTGAAATGTCTTATAAATATTATGGTAAGTCTTTTTGTTTCTATCCACTTATAACATGAAATATGCACTCTTATTGAGAAATTAAGATAACACTGTGATGTTTCAATTCACCTTCGCAGTGGGGTCAGTAGAAACATTTGTTTTATTATTATTATTTCAGTAGAAACATGTGAGAAAATTTAAGTCTTTATTTATAACACACATAGCTACATGGATTCAAAAGTATTTTTTTAAAGTAATTTTACTCACTAGGGCACATAGTTCTTATCTAAGCTATCATCACTGTCCATAAAGCACATTGTACATCAAATCAAACGGATTTTTTTCCTTATTCAGTCTGAACTATAATATTTCATAGTGTGATAAATTTTACAATTTTATTTAATTATAATTGCAACTCTTGGTGAGAAGCGGATGGATTTACTGCTGATTAACATTTCTTGGGAGGACGACGGCGATTAAGGTATTGTTTTATGATGATGCGTAGATCAACGAATCTACTGGATAGCCCCATTCGGCACATGCGTGTGTATATGGTGTCTATGGTGTAATGCTGTTTTTGCTAATAAATAAATAAATAAATATAAATAGTACGAAGTAATTGATGTTGTGTTTTTTGGCAGTCTGTGTATGACAAATTTTTCTTCTTCATTATATGTCTTCTAAAGCTTGTTCTATCTTTTTTTTATGAGAAAGGTGGAGTCTGGATCGAGGATTAGGCTTGTGGTTATGTAGCATGTTGTAGTGTAATGGATCATTGAAAAAAAATATATATTGCCGTACGAGCCACACAATTTTTTCTTTATTTATGTTTCTATTCATCACGTCGTTTCCAATCATTATCTCGTTTCTCTTCACTCCTTATGGTGTTCTAATCACCCCATTCTGATATAAAATTCACCGGTAAAAATACAAATTTTACAGTTAATAATAGAAATGCAGCTTACTTTAATCAGTTTCTATTAATATGTTTGGGAAATATGAGAAGCACAGGCTGAATTAATGACTGGAATTAATAGGAACTTACTAAGTTTTGCGGACCAAAATCGGACACGAAAAACTGTTTTGACAAAAATGCTTCAAATTTTTTACTTCTGTCTTGCCAAAAACAGTTTCAGGTTACCAGGAAACATAAATATTATTTTGCCAAATTATGGTGGAAATTTAAAACATAATAATAACTATTATTAATTTTTATTTTAACTTTTATGAACCACCCGTATTATCTTCATTTTCTTAACGCATATTTTATTGGCTGCCATCTTTATGTATGATTGCAAGATTCAAACCCGTACTTAATGCAATCTAGTCTGGATAAATTTTTATCCATTTTATTTAATATGCGACATCTTTTTGACTTTTCTGCAAGTCTGGGATGAATATTATCGAGTCCCAGAGGTGCTAATATCTTTTTCTGTTTCCAGTTTTTCGATTGAGTTTCGCTCATAGTGTCTTCATTTAATTACATAATAATAACGATTGAGAAAAAAAGGGGGGCATGTGAAGTTATTTCTCTAAATTGTTTCTATTCACCCCTAAGTTTCCAATCTCCCCATTCTACGGTACCTGTTTACATTTATACAGGATAAAATACTCACTTTTGTTGGCCATTCGGATTTTAATGACTAAAGCTTCTTTAATGACGCGTTTCACTTCCGACGATCCATTGTATTTTGTTTGCTCTCAGCCTCTGCAGTTCGGCCAGCACATTTTCCACGAATTCCCGTCTTGGTCTGTATAAAGGTGCCAGATGTCTTCGTTCAGAGTTCGTTTCGTATCGCGCTGTAATGACTCTGTCCTTGCTGGGTCGGCATACATGAACAATCCCTGCTAATCGACTGGCTGTCACGCCGCTGCTTATGAAGAGTCAATGGGTCAACAAATGTATACATTATAACTAACCACTAACTGTCTATCACACAATTACTTCGCCAGGATAGGTAGAGAGGATGGAATCACTGGAACCACTGCACCGTCCTGGCGCACATTTCCTTCATCCATCCATTTTTTGTAAAAAAATTATTGTTTTTTTAATTGCACCTGCAAAAATACCTATAATTCATGCTTCTGGACTAGAATACCTAGAATAGACTAGAATACTGCCTTAAGGGGGTATTCTAGTCTAGAAAAAAACATCTTTTTTTTTCTTAATTTTTCCAAAGTTTAAATATTCAGAAATATTTTTTTAAAAGGATTTTTAGAAATTCGCAATATTTTAAAAGTTATAACCATTTTAATGTCGCGGTTTAGACGAAATCTAACCAAAATCTAAATAGAACAAAATTTTAAACCCATTTTTCTCCAAACCACTTTTTTCGAGACGGTTGACACGATATCTCAAGTTCTACTAAACCGATTTACTTGAAATTTTACTTGAAGCTTGTGAGCCTTCTCTTTACATTCCTCTATGGCATATCCTCTAGAACTATAAGAAAATTTCAATTTTTACTATTTTTTAAAAATTTGGAAAGTCAAAAAAACTGGTACAAAAACGTCTTTTAAATCAGAGAGCCGCCATTTAGCGATTTTTTTTTTACTTTTCCTTAG
The DNA here is from genome assembly GCA_936435175.1 of Glyphotaelius pellucidus. Lineage (NCBI taxonomy): Eukaryota > Metazoa > Arthropoda > Insecta > Trichoptera > Limnephilidae > Glyphotaelius > Glyphotaelius pellucidus. Next base: position 24,281,433 of record OW386542.1, on the reverse strand, counting down.
TTTGGGCAGTAGCCGCATTTGTTTGGATTAAGAATTATTTTTTTTTAGATTACTGGAAGGGTTGCAATCGTGTCAATCAGGGCGCGCCATTTTTTTGAGACCCCGCACTTCAACACCCTGTAACTTTTGAATTTTTAATTTTTTCATTCAACTTTTTTATTTTAAATGAATTCTTTAATGTTTAATAAATATTTGATAAAATAATAATTGGTAAAAATATTATTGTTTTTTTTTATTGCACCTGAAAAAGCACCTACAATTCATGCTTCTAGACTAGAATACCCCCTTAAGTTCCCAATTATGTCCTCTGCGTGCGAAGTGTAGGTACCTAAATTTCTCTAAATAAACAAAAAACAGTGTTAATCTCAAGTAACCTCGCAGGTAAGTATGGTCCTATATATTTTCTGCCTGTACAGTACATTTTTATGCAGCATCGCGTTCATTGGTCAAATCATTGTACAAATCGGTGATCAATGAACGGATGTAATTTTTAGCCATAAATTGTTTTAATGGTTTGTCTAGTTTGTAGTTAGAAGTAAGATTGTAGAAATATATTATAAGTTTGTCCAGCGGCCTTGAGGTGATTTTTCACAAAAACGGCGCTATTTAAGTCATCCAAATATTATTATTATGCTCTCCAAGAACCTAATCACAACAAAAATACCCCAAACCCAACGAAATAATTCGATTAGTGGTTACTAATGCATTTCGTTTCCATTTCAATTTGTTATTTCAGATTAAGGCCAGGCGCACACGAGCAACATTGCTGTGTCAGTCTATTTTAAAATCCAAATAAAAACAAAAAAAAATGTTTGTAAAGTCGGTTTACGGAAGATAATTTTACGTGATAACGTTATATAATAACGATGGAGTGGAAGAGAGATAGATGTGTCACAAGCCGAACGCTTGTTCCGCGCTCTCGCTTGCACGCTCGGCTCAGGCGGAACGTGACAATGAGTCATGCCTTTTCGTGAGTGCAGCCGGCGTTCATCGATTTATAAGACGTTATCACGTCAAAAAGGTCGCCATAATACCGCGTCGTCGCGTGTGTGCACTGCGCACCTCCATTTTACACCGTTATGGATTTTGAAATAGTCGCCGAACTGTCACCGCGACAACAGTCGCTCGTGTGCGCCTGGCATTACGATTATGCTCATCGCTACGTCTTACGTCTCGGTTGTATTGGTTTACTTTACATGAAAGGAAATCAACGCCGAGAGAAGATTACTAACTTGGCCATACAAAATTAATATCTTATTAAGTCAAGCGTTTTACGATTTCTAAGAAAAAGTATGTATCGTGTTTTACTTAACCCTTCAGATTATAAGATTCTTTCGCCAACTTTTACTGAAATCCAGCGGAAAATGAGATTTCAGTAAAAGTTGGCGCTGGCAGGAAGTCTCGTTCCCTCTATTTGGCCTCACAACATTCCCACAAACATATATATAATAATTCCACTTGCAGGCAGTCTCCTTACCTTATCGATTTCTTAGCCTCATCTTACCACAAAATAAGACATGTCATAGTTCCACTAGAAGTCAGTTGGAATTATTCCTGTACCACATAAAAATCTGTTTAAACCCTCGGTTAGAGCACAATCGACCTAAAATTCACAAACTTACATCCATTTAGCAATGACTCAACGCCATGAATAAACTCGTTCAACTAAACCCACCCCTTTCAACACGATGACGAAATATTGATCCCTAAACACTCGAGTAATAAATCGTCAATGTGTAAATAAGAATAATAATATTTTTATGATTTGTATAGCGCCGTTCTTTTAAAAATCACCTCAAAGGTGTAAATAATCGAGCATTCGAATTCCATCAATTCGTATTGTTTCATCCGTGTCGACATCGAAACCAGTCGGGCAGAATCGAACGGAACAAATCTGCCGACGTTTGAACGTCGGAGCCCGGTTCTTGAGAACCGGGCAGCAATTTTGGTGTTGTCTGTCAACAAACGGGACAAAAATTCGAATGAGTTTCACTTAATATTATAGTATACGCCAAACGGCTGTTGCATACGAATGTGCTCTGGCGGATATTATATGCGAGCAGCGCTATTATTATTATTGCGCTCGCGGTGAGAAAGGGTTAAACATGTGCTCGGCGACCAGTGCCTCTCAAACTTATTTTAATTCAATTTGTTCGTGTTCAAATATGAAGCCCGACATACAGCCCGATTTTGATGTATTAATCATAACTAGCAGTTAAAAACTCGCTCCAGATTTGCAGGTTTTTGCTGCTAGGCCCGTCTATGTATTTGTCTCTTTTTAGTGTCGCTCGTTTCCGTTTTATCGAGTTTCAAATCACAACGGTGCTAAAGAAGTTTTCACTTCAAAAAAATTGTTCCAGGATTTTAATTGACACGAATAGGTTTTGGTACAACTTTGTATCACTCATTAATACTAATAAAAGATTCATCATTTCGCACCCGGGGGATAACAGAGGCACAACTAAAAAAACTACTTTTTTCAGGAGAGCAGTTCGAATTTTTTGTTTGAGTGTATTGAATCAGTTTTTTAACCAATAAAAATACATTATATATTATTATATACAATTATACCAAGTCAGTGGACATCTTCAATTTATCTTTGAATAAATTTAAAATATTGTTATTGAGGCAGTTCAGTTATGTACAATAAAATGTTTTTTCTATGCTATATATGTAAAAGCCCCGAAAAAGGGCGTTTATTTATAAATAAATAAATTATTTCACGAAAGTTGAAAAGCAGTATATTAATATTTATCAGGTTTAATATTACAATAGTGTCAACGAGATCATTGTGCCACTATTTTTGCTTGAATTCGAGTAAAACGTTATTATATAAAACGCCATATTCGCTTGGCACAATAACATTTTTAAATTGTGGTTTTTTTTTATCGAAGATGGAATACATATCCAGGAACATTTCTACATACTAAACTCAAAAATGTTTTTATTTGGCTTGTGCCACTGTTATCCATCAGGTGCGATTGATCGTAACGTTTATCTCATTAGTTGAGAAACGTCGGGCTATTAATGAATCTGTCAATTTTGGGAGTGTTCTGGAGTGGTATTAATTGGCGGAGGTGTGTTATTCCAACCGAATTTATTGAATCCAGCGCAATCCTCGAACATCTTCAAAATGTACATTTAGGTAGATAGGTATTATATCTAAATGGTATAATTAATAATCTATACTGGCCGATTAGTTTCAGCTCGAGCACAATATTGTTAAGTTGTTGTCACTTTATTCACTCTGAGTATTGCATTGATGTTAGATAATTAGTTATGAGTGTAACATTAATTCTGTAGTGCTGGTTAGGCATTTAATGGTCATTCATATTATTAACTGTACAATTGTGCTTATTTTCTTTATGCGTAACTAAGCGGAAATTACAAAATAAACATGTTAACCTAGGTTAAAACTTTTATTCTTTTTTCCATTTATTTCACTGCTTTTTGAAGTGAAACTTCTTATCGCCATTAGTGACTTGACATTTGGGTGAAACGGAAGTGCGTTACAACTCAGTTCTACACAAATACTCGATTCTAATATAACGCCGGAAATTCGCACCTCAGCGCGTGCCTTCCATAGCGTAGTTGGCAAGGTGCCTGACAAGTCTCAGCGGCGATAAAGACAGACATCGAGCGAACGGGGGTTCAAATCCTACGAAATCGAAAAAAAATAAATTATTTTGTGAAATCAATAACCAATCTTTAAACCACTTTAAAAAAACAAGCAAAAAAAAGAAAGCGACATCTAGCGACTTTCTAGTTTCACTTCTAACGCGTGTGAATTACACACTCTGATTTTTTTTTTATATTACCGAGAACTCCTTTCTTAACCTTAGAACACTAATAATTACTACGGCAAAATGACGATTCCTGGAAAAAAACAATATTCGCGACGTTCCCGCGCCCCCGCTTCACAGTACCTTCCTAATTTGGTCCGTCAGTGTGCCACGCGCTTTCATTGTGTCATGGTGTCATTTGTGTGTTGACTTATAGCAAGAGTGTCGTAAAATTTACGATAGTTCAGTATTCTAGGGTTAATATGTATGAAATAAAAGAGCTCATAAAAAGTATTTTGCTCATTGAATCTGTTCCAGAAGTGGCAACAATTCAAGAAAAAATATGGCTTTTATACATGCAAGTCAAAAAAAAATGACAACAATGCATGAAATGCAAAAGAGCCATTTGTAGCCTTCACGTTATGCCATTTGCATAACGTGAAGATGTGTCCCAACTGTGTAGAATATTTTTTTTTTTTATTATTACGTGATCTCTTAAATCCAAAATCCTATTACTTCTAAAATAATAAAAATAATGATTACCTTATTTATTGTCGTTTTATTTATATGTCGTATTTTTTACGAATGTTTAGTAACAACATCACTCGTAGGATAGTTTAGTAATCTAGGGTTAAACACAAGCACCAGCTTACACTGGGATAGAATGCAACGGTGTTCTGCAAAATCTGTTGATCTTGTAAAATATGTAACAAAAAGATACTAGGTACCTAATAAAGAAAAAATCTACGGGACTACATAGACAAGAGTTGACAGTAAGAAAAAGTGATTCGTCTTACTTATTCTTGCAAAATTTTCATATAAAAAAGTGGCAGGTATAGGTATACATTATTAATGGTTTTATAGTATAAAACAGTAAACTCTGTACATGTTTTCAAAATTATTTTAATGTCGTAGAACGAGTTTGCTTCTGTGTTTTTTTGGTTTGTATCGTTTGTGCGGCGTAGTAATAGCATAACAAAAACATATATTTTGCAAGAAAGTTGGACGAAGCATTTACATACAAATTAAATCTACGTACATAACTACACTTGGTTATAATTTTAAAATGAATTCTTAAAGATCATGCCATTCAATTCGACGCCTGAGAAAGGGCAAAGTTCGATGAACCTTCAAAAATGTCTTCAGGCATCATTATGGGTCATTGATGTGTACAAAATAGAATTTTATTATACAAAATAGTAACAATTATTAATGTCGTGCGCTGGTAAGTAAAGATATAAAACGTTTGCTCATTGTTTCTGTGACGCTATTTGATAATCTTTGACTAATGACTGCGTAAAATTTGAGACAAATCGGCCGAGTAGTTTTTTTTTTGCTTCACACCATGCAGAAAAAAGTAGTTTTGAAAAGTTCGTTAGTCGGGGAATATAATTCAAATTCAAATTTCTCTTGCAAATTCCCTTGAAATTACATCTGAAACTCCAGCGAGGAATTTCGGACCCTAATAATAATACGTTAGGTACCTATTTAATGGTTACCTCGGTGATTTCATTTCCTTGTCTGCTAAAGCTTTGAAAATAGAACCCACCTCCATCGAGAATCTCTCCGCATGAATTAATGTACTTCCGTACAAATACATCATGAACCCGAACAATGGTTTTAGTAGGAATTTAACATCAAATTTTGATGACCTTTTGTAATGTAAGTAATTTGATAGTATATTTTCAACTTCTGAATAAATGCTTTTGAAAGGCTGTCGCTCCGTTTAGTATCAAAATATTTCGGATTCTTTCCCTCATTCCTCTTCTCCAACATTCCCCAACGGTGGGTTAGTTTATAGTCCCGCTGGCAGTAACAAAAATGACAAACCAACACTTTTGAAAAGTTATAAAAAGTCATGAAAGTGATAAAAAACTAAACAGGTTAATTGGGTTTCATTAGGTTAAGTTTATAGTTTTTTTCAACAATTTTAATTACTACATAACTTTTGAAATGTGTGTTGATTTGCTACTGTTGTTGTGGAACCTTAATTTGTTTAGTACCTTCCTTAGGGTTTACTGCTCTGAAATATTATAGTGTTCTGAACTTGGTGAGGTTCTTTATCAACAGGAACACCGATTAAATGGTATTACCACAATCCTACGAAATAAATATAGAATTTATATAAATTTAAGTCTGCTAAAATAAAGTAAAATGAAAATGTTATAGGATTGAAGTAAGAAAAGTCACCTGTCTAAATGCTAATATGGCGACTAAATTGTACGTAATTGGAATTATAGTCTGTTGCACAATAATAAAAATATTTATTTATTTTATTTAATGTATATATATAAGTATACAGAGGTGTATAAATAAATATAATAAATAAATAAATCTTCAAGAGACTGTATTCGTAATCGTAAAAAAAAATCGTAAAAAATTGTCATCGTCAGATTAGTACCTGAAAATTTATCATACATTTTTTTTTACATGAGCTCCACACAGGAGGCCCCGAGGAAAACAATTTCCCTCAGGGCCTATGTCATCTTTGGGGATGCTGTGTGGAGAGTTTTTTTTAATGAGATGAAGGGGAGGAGAGTTCTTAGAAGGAAAAGGGTTTAAAGGTTGGGTAGGAATCTGGGGTTGAGTATATCCTGGTCATTCGCCTCCAAGACCTAGACAAACCTCACCCCATGAACCCGGGCACTCCTGCTAAATCAACAAACGTAGCGAACAACTTGGGGTGACCTTCGGCAGAGGTGTTGGTTATCCAATAAAGGTTCCCCGGGCGGCGGTACCCATTCCCGCCTCCCAAATTGTAAATATATGTATTATTCAACTCCTTTTTAAGGTGTGCGGTGAAATTTTAATCCGCAGTTTATAATCATTCGTTCCTCGCTCATACGATTGAAAAATGCCTTTAACGTGTGTCGTGTAGAAAATAAATTAGTGAGCTTATTTTGTTGGATGATAATGTTTCATTGGAAGAGATTGCCGTTTGGCTGTTTGAAAAACTTGAATGATATGTAATTTCTATAACTTAATTTTCAAACAAGACTAGCCTTCTCTAAAGTCTGTCCATTTATATAATTTTGGACAATTCCATGAAACATACTTTTCATGATTTTTTTACGTGTTCCAAACACATATAAAACTACTACGTACCAAGTACACACATACAAACTATTACATACTAGAGCAGACCCGTGAAGACTCATTGGTTGGTCTGACTTTTTGATAATTCAGTTACAATTTTGAAAATGACACTTCAAATAATTTTCAGTTCAAATATTATTTATAGGTAGTTACTTTATCGCTTGTCTGAATTCTTCACAAAATCAGTTCCAAATTTGAAAATGACACTTAAATTCAAAGCAAACCCGAGTTCATTGAAGCAAGGGGCCAGAGTTAAACAGGACAGACAAAAAAATATTTTTCGGTTGGTTTGGTTTCTGTGGTTTTTGGAATTATCGTTGATTGATTGTTATTTACTCTTTGAAAGTTCTTTTATTTCTTTTCGGGGAATGGTGGATGGCATAGCTATTTTACGTTAAAATCTTATTAAAGTTGTTTCAATACTATTATAACTAACTAATTAACCAATCACGCCGTTTCTCCGCAGGGGTAGGCAGAGAGGACCGCCAAACAACTCGATTGCCAAACAACTCGACCGCACACACTCGTTGCCTCATTCATTCATACATCGTCTCATTCATGCTCTTCTATTATTCTGACTCTTGACATCGCCCGACTCAAGAATCTGATTCACTTGGTCGGGCTAAACTGTCAATACTATTATAATATATATTATTTTATCTATCGAGGGTTTTAAAGGAGTAGAACCATAATTCATACGCCGTCAAGCCGTCTACCACGTTTCATGTTGCGCGTGTGGGGGCGTCCCGTACTCTCGTAATAATTGTTTATACGTCTTTCCCCTTCTTGGTTCGATTGATTTGTTGAATGATTGTGAATAATTCACTTGCCGGCCAGTGTACACTGTACCCGGGTCCCGTACGGACCATGTCTGTGCTCCCGCGAACACGAATCTTCCAGTAAATACACGGCTGAAGGGATGTAGAATACAGCTAGAACGGACTGGATCAATAAAGAGGTTTGGTCGTTGCAACAGGTCTCTTCCCACACATACTCATTACCATTACGAATCGACTACGTGTGTACACTGTGTGCAAATATATTGCAATTCAATCGTACCCGACACCGGTCCGCTTTTCTCCCCCCTCCTCTCACCCTCTCACCCCGTTTGGCGACCACCCTTCGCAGGGGAAAGTAGTAATGCGACCGAATGGCTTGGTACGCGATTGATGAAGCGTTTCATTTTACATCGAATCCATACAATCTACCATCACGTGCATGCATTTTTAAAACAACGCGCATTCAATCTTTCGCACGGGTTTCGGAAATTCTCCGACTCTTATTGGCATTTTAGGAGTGCTACTGAGTTTACAAGTCGGAACACGTCCGGGAGTTAGAGCTAGAGCCTCGAAGGAGAGCGCAGCAGGTAAGACTGTAAGCTGTAAGACTGGCTAAGGAAACGCCACACGTTTCATTTAATCGTTATATCTGCGCTCTCTACTGACTGCTGCACATTTAAATATTTCATTTCTATTACAAAAATTATCTCCTTTTTGGTATTATCGTTTTTGTTAAAACGTTATTACTAAACAAATATGTAACTAGACCTCAACAAATACCCACTTATCATTGATCAGATGATCAACTATTTTATGAGTCTTTTTCTTTTGATTTTAGTTTTTATTTTATTTTATTTTAGTCAATTAATGTGCGCAACGGGCAGGGACGTTAAAAATTATAAATAAATAATAATTACCGACCGTTCAATAACGGTGTACAACAATTTATTTTTTATACATAAAATTAACGTAGAGATGACGTTTAAGGAACTGAAAATAAAAATAAATTACAATCACGAGATTCACGACACGGGACAAGAAATGCAAAGAAAATCAAGTACCCGGAAATCTCTTATGTACCAGGCCGTTTAATTTTATAACCAAACCCCGAATGAAATTACTGAAATTGAAAATATGAAGGTGTTAAGAAACTATGTCTTCCTCAAATATTGATCTCTTGTTTGTGATTGAATATATTTAAAGACGTTCTTACTATGTTTTGATTAATAAATACATTTTGATTCTATATTATATATTCTACATGAATGTAACACTAAAAATTATGCTTGTTTTGACTCTTACGGAATACATAGATGTCTTTTAGTTAAAGATTGCGATGTGTTTGTATTAACTGCACTAATTATTTATGTGAAACACGTGACTGTTTAAATGTATAAATAAAATGTAAACTCTTCTTCCATCCACAAGCGAATGCTTTTAATGGAAGACCAGTAATATTTTAATATGTACCATTAAAAATTTCGCTGTTTTCGCGAAAAATTGTCTAAATAGCGCTGTACCAAAGAGGCTAGATTAGAATTCACCTTGCAGCTCAATCGAGTGGACGATTGGAATTCTAGACCCTTGTTCAAAATTTTAAGATATTTTTTTACTACTAAACGAAATAAAGCAATATGTTACAGTAAAAATATTTTTGACTAAAATTAGCATAGATTTTACGAGTGAATTTACTTATTTAATTTAGGAAGCTATCAAGTGAATGGATTAGCCCCTTAATGAATTTAATAAAATATCTTATAATATATATAAGATATTTTAGATGTGTTTCACGATTATCGGTATGTTTATGTAGTATTTTTCATAGTATCTGCATAATATTTTATTTATTTATGAAAAGTGCATACAGGAATGAATGCAAAAAAAATTATTTGGTGTTATATTTTTCCGAAGAACAAATTTTTTTGAGTAAATCTGATATTGATTTAAAAAACGAATGAAATTCTTGGCAGGATTTGTTAATTTACTTTTATAATTAACGTTGCTTTAAGGACACCTACTTTCAACTGTGTTTTTTCACTCGCCCATAATTTATTCACCAGAGAGAAGACTTTTCTACTGTGCATTAGTGCCGGGCAGATATAAAATATATTTAATAATTAAACGAAAATTCTTGTGATTCAAATTATTGTCGCGAAAGTTTTTGAACAATTTAACCCAAAACGGTTGAAATATTCTCAGTATTCCATTCAAACACTTTTGCGGTGTAATGTAGTTAGAAATAAGTGAATACTCGTAAAATATTTCTGTATCTTGGTCACCAGATTCTACCGCCAGGATTCTTATTTTCGCGCTGTTTTTATATTATTAAAAATTCTACTGTGAGTTTCTTTCTTTTCGAAAACGGGATATTTTAGCGTCCCGAAGCTGCGTTCGGGGACACCGGGACACGCTGCCTGAAAACGGGACTGTCTCGGTGAAAACGGGACGTTTGGTCACATTAAGTATACCACGCGATGGCGGGAAGTCTCCCGTTGCGCCAGACACCGCTGTAAACTCTCAATAGGCGAATAAAAACGTACCGCTCTCAATAACTATCCAGTCTGACTCTTGAAATTCAATTTCCTGTAATCTTTCTTCCGGCATCGACTAAATATGTTCTCTTCCTCCTGCTTGTGTCGATGCATCGGTGTTTATCTCGGCGAAGAGATTTTCGTATTTTCTGCTGTAGATAACGTGGGAATTTTGCGGTTTTTATTCCCTTTTGCGGCTCTTTTGTGAACTTATTCCGTCACGACAGCCAGGTTCATTATTTATCGAATAAACGACAGATTTCCGGTTTGCTCCGTTCACATATACACTTTTTGGATCAAAGTTAACAATAAACTATAAATAACGGTATCGTGGCAGCTATAATGCACTAGTTAGACATTAAAATACATTAATTTAATCAATCGCTAGTTTATTGTGAAGAGAAAATAACTGGTAACTGCGAATGTTGATATGTAAATGCTGACTCATTAAGATTTTTTTAAAAGTATCACTGCCGACGGAAGCCGATCATTACGAGCTTATTTATAGATTGGCAATACGAAGCCGTACCCCCGCAGAGGTCAGGGAGGACTAAAGTCCTTGATTGTGAATCGTCATTAATTTTTTAAAATTTTGAAAACCCTCTGTCGTACTTCGACCGTTTTAACTTACAGAATTCCTGTTTTCGCCTGTTTTTAAACACTATCTCTGATTTTTTTTTCTGCCACATTCGTCTCGTATATCTCGTGACAATATTTTATTTATTTTTTGTGAAATACAGTGAATCTAATAACATTTTAAAAAAAGCAAACCATAATATTACATTAGGTTCCACGACAACTCAACAAAATGGCATTTCAACACCCTTTTTGAAAAATGGTAAAAAATTATGAATTTTTTGACGTGATAACGTCTTATAAATCGATGAACGCCGGCCGCACTCACGAAAAGCATGACTCGTTGTCACGTTCCGCCTGAGCCGAGCGTGCAAGCGGGGGAGCGGAACAAGCGTTCGGCGAGAGCATGAAACAAGCGATAGGGAGGCACAATCGGCCTAAGCGTTCGGCTTGTGACTGTAAAATTCTATGTAAAAGTTTTCTTACGACGTTATCACGTAAAATTATCGTCCTTAAACCGACTTTACACACAACCAATTTTTTTTTATTGAAAACTTCTTTAGCACCGTTGTGATTTGAAACTCGATGAAACGATAAATAGCGACACTAAAAAAAGACAAACGCGTACTTCGATAGGTTTTAGCCTGCGAGAGAATGAGATAGTATAATCGGTCTCCTATTTGTGTGGTGCTTCGTAGCCTTTCGGTCTCCTCTTTGTGCGGTAGCCGCTCCGTAGCTCCGGTGATCATTAATAGGTTGGTCCTGCCTCTTGGAAATATTGGAAGAATTGTGGCTGAAATTTTGGATTAAAAAAATTTAGTATAAGGGTCACAGTACAACAGACGGTTAGCACGCGCTTCGCAATTAGATTTTATTATATCCCGGTGCCATTTTGTCCTTGTGCTTATCCGACCTACCTACACCTACTGCTACATTATGATTCATGAATAAGTATTTTTATATTCATGATGAGAGCCATTGTTGTTGTTGAATTATTATACAAACGTCAGTCGGCAATGTCGTTATACTGAGTACTGAGTGCCGATGCTCAGGTTCACCCGAGGCTGTACTTCGGCGGATCGCTGGAACCGGTGACCGGACAACTCAGAATGAAATAGAACCTCCCTTGAAAAGTCATTAAAAGTGATATAAAAATATATTTAAAAAAAACTTGGTTAAATAGTTTACGTTAGATTAAATTACGGGCTATTTTTAAATGATTTTTTTCATAGCTTTTAATGACTTTTCAAAGAGGTGTTGAGTTGTGTTGATTCAGAGTTGGCATGGAACCGCCAGGACCACGGTAATTCGCAGCTGAAATCTTATGACCGGCTGAGCATTGACGCCTATTTTGTCGGAAGCTTAAAATATTTCCGCTTTCCAATAAAATAAAAATAAATGGAACATTTCTAGGCGCATCCGAAAACTCAAAACCGTTTTTGAAAGGTGATGAAATACGCTTTCAAATTTTATGATTCAAAATAAACATATAATTTTTTAAGTAAGTTTTAGAAATTGGCTTACCTTAGGTTTTTTCTAACTAAAATTACTGATAAGGGGGCATCGATTAATTACATGAGCTGTTTTTTTTCTATTTAGACTCCTCTTGGTGAGATTAAGTGAGATTTGGTGGGACCCTCCCCCCCCCCCTCACGTAAGATTTACAATTCAGTTGTTAAAGGACTACATTTATTTTCATAAATAATAAAAATAATACGTACATCCGGTATGTTTCAGGATTAAATCACTTGAAATAAGAATAAATCCGATTGTTTACAGTTCACTAAAGTAGAAAATTCACTTTACTGATTTTCAGTAACACGTTTACCGATGAATTGCTTGGTTATTGTATACTGTAAGTTATAAATTTAGGTGATTTCTGCGGAGCGATATTTAGGCGTGCGGTCTGATTGAGAGGTACTTTTTTCTGTATCTTATTTAATATATTATGTCATTAGTGCATCGTGGTTTAGGTATAAGTCTTTTCATGACGTACAGCTCAAGCAGCTTTCCTGAAATATTATCAATTAATTTCATTAAAATTTTTATACTTTTTGTTGCCTGGCGTTATCTGGTTGCCTGGAGTTATCCGACTCTTAAAGTTTTACAAATTATTTAATCTGATTCCCTTTCTTTTTTCGACAATCAGTGCTGACTGTTGTATTTCTAAGGAACGTTTCAATACAAATTATCATGGTCTTCTAACAATTTTTAGATTCTGAATTATAAATCATCTTAATTTGTACTTTATTGATCTTTTTTTGGTTCCCTTTTTTCGGAAATCGTCGTAATTTGCATTCTGCCAACACGTCTAGTTGTTTCTTACAATTCTTTTGTAAGACTCTTAATCAGTTATGTTATCGAGTTAGAAACTTCCGTGAGAAGCCATCCTTGAATGAGGTCCTATACCGATTTCCACGACCCTTGAGGTGATTTTCTCACAAAAATGGCGCTATAGAAATCATCCAAAAATTATTATTATTATTATATCTTCCAATTCCGTTAGGTTATCAGCTAAATAGATTTTGTTATTTAGTGTTTGTTTCAATTATCTACTAACTGTTCAGATCCTGCCGCTGAGAACTCTGTTGTGGCCTCTCTTTGCGTTATATGCGTCATATACGAGAAAGAGAGTTGCAACAGGATGCTGGTGTTAAAGACATTGGCGATCTTCCTGCGCTACTAGTTTGCCAGTGATCATGAGTTTCTTCAGCCTCACTGGATACCTCAACAGACGATCTTGTCAGTTTTGATGACCTGCTTGTCTGTGTTGTTGCAGAAGCCCTGCTGCAGAGCCGGCCGCTGCCGCACATCCCGGCGGCGGTGCCGAGCGCGGCCGGCGAGCCCGTCGAAGGCCCGACTCCTGCGCCGCTGGTCGCGCCCCCCGCGCCCGCCCTCCCCGGCGGCTCGCTGGACTCGGCCAACCGCTGGACCAGCAAGGAGAACCTGCTTGCTCACCACGACGATGACGATCCCCAGCTGTTCGTCGCGCTCTATGATTTCCAGGCCGGCGGGGACAACCAGCTCAGCCTGAAGAAAGGTTCGTTTCTTATCTTTCTTCCATGATTTTTTTTGACCTTTGATAATTTTTCTTCCTTCCTGTCTCATTGCCCTTATTTCCATCTTCCATTTTTTTTCCCTACTGCTTCCATTATAAAATCGGCTGTGTTTTGGTAAAACCCTTAGATTGTTTGTAGATTGTTTCGAAGAACAAAAAAAACAGTTGAAATTACTCAACCCTCAAATCTTTCATAATATAAATAGAAATGCAATATCTTAAATCAAAATGTTGAAAAACAAATAACAGCTTTTGTGTAAACTTAACGATTTTTAGTTTTACGAATAACCAACAACTCTGCCATTGCTAAGCGGTCCGCCACATTTGGTGACTTAGCAAGGGCACCCGGGTTCGTGGGGTGAGGTTAGTCTTTATGAAGTGAAACTTCTTTAGCACCGTTGTGATTCTAAAAAGAGACAAACACATACATCTATAGGTATAGCCTGCGAGAGAATGGGATTATCTGGGCGAAGAGAACAAGGCTCCTATTGGTTGAGATTGTGTGGGCGAAGGTTTCACTTCTAACGCGTGTGAACTGCACTGGATTTTTTTTATATAAAAAATGTCAACCTCAGAAGAAAGCTCGCTTAGTAGTGCAGTCATTCTCTCCAAAGGCATGATCATTGCTAGGTTGGTCCTGCCTCTTGAAAAAATAAAAAAAAACCTGTGCTGCCTGGCTCTGGTGAATTTATCGGGGACATGTAAAGCAAAGCATTCAATTTGTGAGGCGGGTAAGGGTACTGCCGCCCCGGGAACCATTTATTGGATTACCAACACCTCTGCCATAGGTCACCCCAAGTGGTTCGCTACGTTTGGTGACTTAGCAGGGGTGCCCAGATTCATGAGATGAGGTTTGTCTTAAATTTTTAATGACTGCAATATGGATTCCGGCAGAACCGCTCGTGCGGTGATCTTCTCGCATATGAGACGCGTGCTTGGGGGCGGTGCTTGGTATGTTTCATTCAGACCCAAACGGGCGAATTGGACATTTCCAAGGCCTTTGACCGGGTTTGGCACCGAGGACTTGTAAAAAAACTGCCATCTTACGGACTTCCCTTGTGTACGTGGATCGCCGATTTTTTGAGGGAGAGGTCGATTCAGACGGTTGCTGACGGTTTCACCTCTTCCTCCCATTCAATAAATGCTGGCGTCCCACGGGGTTCGGTTCTGTCTCCGACTTTGTTTTTGTTGCACATCGATGACCTTTTGTCATGTGCACCAATTCATTGTTACGAGGATGACAGTATAGTCAATGATGGCTTTTTGTTTGACAAGCCCCCAAAGGGCGCACAAACTCCAACGGCTCGGAGGGCTTTGAAGCAAAAAAATGGACGGTTACCTTGAGAGTGTTTTCTCTTGGGGTAAAAATAATCTCATTGAATTTAATATTTCAAAGACCCAAACATGTCTGATTACGTCTAAAATAGATTCAAATGAAAATTTATTCTCTTTCAATGGAAGCAATCTTCCGAACAGGCCCTCTATTGATATGCTGGTGTAACTATAAGTGACCAGCTCAGGTATGGGGGCTCCATCGAAGCCAGAGTTAAATTAGCCTCCCAAAAACTGGGCATACTGTACAGGGCCCGCAGATACTTTAATAGTATGCAACTGCCCTTTACAAATCGCAAGTGCGCCCCACGGTTGAATTTGGCAGCCCCTACTGGTCTGGTGCTCCAAAATATCTGAAACTAACCCTCGACTCTGCAGAAACGGGTGGTCCGTTTGACAGATTTCTTGATCTTAACAATCTTTATTCTACCGGTGCTATCCTTGTTCTACCAGTCTCCTCTTTCTGCGGCGCTTCATAGCTTCCCCACTCTTATCTACTTCTGAAGGTTTCACTTCTACCGCGTGTGACTTGCACACCCTGTTTTTTTTTCAAGTGCACCTTTTATCGCTGCATTAATTTAGCTACATTTTGTAAAACATCCAACTGGGCGTAATAAAGGCTTGCTAATTATGCTTTACTACAAACTGTTCATGATTATGTTTTTATAAAATCAACAAAATTACTACTATATCTTTATTTTATTATGTAATGTATTAAACACTTCTTATTATACTCCTGAACAACTTACCTATAATAAAGTGATGTGTATAATCTTTCAATAAATAAAATAACATGTCACTGGGGTTTCCTGCTCCCTCGGCGTTAAGGATAAATTACCCTATTAGAGTCATACATCAAGACATTTCAATCCTTCCAATGCATATTCATTAAAGCCCTGCCTCATCAGACGTCTAAACAATACAAGCCCATTAGAGCCAATCACAAGCGTCAAGCACAATCGTTTATGAACCCCGTCCTTCTTGACAGCTATTCGAGTGAGTGAAAGGTGGTTATGATTGATGAAAGATTGTGTGATTCAATAGTGGCATTCTGCATTGTGTGTCGACGATTGAACATGACATTGTTTTCTTTTCTCTGTTTGGTCACGCTATATTTTTAGTAGTTCTATTTGCCTGCTCTACAATCTCAGCAATAAGTCATCTCATGCTCTATATCTCATCATGAAGAGCGAAGCTGAGCGTCGACGAGGTGACCAGAGAAACTGTGAAGCACTCTCATTCTCGGGCCTTTTCGAGCAGTCTCGAGAGTCCAAGGCAGACATAAAATAATAGTCATCTTCCTGTTGATTCTGCTAGGGTATGCTTTAAAAAAATTATACTGTGCAAACTGTTTTAGTAGGTCTTTGATTTTCAACGAACATCACTTTCTAGTACATCACTTAATAGGAAAATAAAATTAAAACGTCAGACACAAAAAAATGCTCTACTCTTCTAAGTTTCTTTTTTAAATTCATGTTTCACCGCACAAGAGTGCCCCTTTCAGTACGGTGTAAAGGCAGGGGAACTATGTTGCCAGCATTGGGCAGCATTTTGAGGTGCGTAAAGGAGGAGCTTTAGGAAGGGATTTATCAATGTCGGTCTTGAAAAGGCCCGATTATATAAAGGAAAAAAAGCAGATGCCGTTAGCTCGTTCCACATACGAGTTGACTTACATAAAAACGAGTCGAAGAAACGACCCATTCTCATGAAGCCAACATCAACTGTGAACGGGTGTTCCGCTCGTGCTCATCGAGTTTCACGCACTTTTCTGATTCATATTGTTCACAGATCTTACGATGGATTTGTTCACAAAAATCGAAATGATCTGTACGAAGCACTTCACACATGAATGACACATCATTACTTTGCACCAAACAAATTATATCATTTTCTCACAGTAAATAACGAGCTATGCTTGCGACCTCAACCCTTTCGAATTTGAAAAGGTGAAGGAGGTTGTACGAAGGAAATAATGCCAGAATTTCGCATTTTTCAGTATTTACTGTAAGCTTCCGTTGCAGAAAATTGTCCAGATCGTTCCACTTCAAACTGTGGTCAAATAACCTGCTTTACACTGTAAATTTAAAACTTTTCCCATGCAAATATTTTCCTTCAATTTCAGCATATGAAATTATTTTCTATTTACCGAGGCATCCTTCTTTCAATGTTTACTCAAGAGACTTTGGTATCGTCCGTGCAAACAGTCTCCCGTTCCCGTTGGAAAAATCTCAAATATCCATGCTATTACTTTAAACTTTCTGTTGTTTTTATTTTCTGCAAAACTGTTTTTATTTTCTTTCAAATAGCATTGCTATTTGCATCCTGTAAATATGCATGATTAATATTTCTAAACTAGCGAGTTCCTAGCATGCATTGCAATGCCACTTAATAAAGAAATTGTTTCTCCCTGCGTGTCCTTTCCCATTCGTCCCGTTCCCCTTCCGCCTCCCCTTCCTCTCCTGCGTCCTCTTCCCCTCTCGCGTTCCCACTCCGCCTTCCCTCTCCCCATTCCCCTCGGCCGCTTCCTCATCCCGTCTGTAATAACTGTACATTTATTAAGGAGTGGGGGGAAGATAATTTTTTCAATTGACAGCACAGAGAGCCTAGTTTTTTTCTTAAAATTGTTCCTCCTGAAAATAAATGTTACGCTTCTTAAGAAGTAATTTATAAAATTTATTTTTACTTCAAAGATAAGATTACTTGTGATTTAGTCAATCTTTGATTAGATTAGTATTCTTGTGTTCAATCTCTTACAAATTTACCGGAATGAAATATCATTTTATTTTATCTTGGAAGTAAAGTCTGATTGGATTTGATTGGCTTAAGTAATATGTAACCTCCCTTTAAATATTACAATTTAAAAAGGCTCTTCATTTTAAACACCCCCCCCCCCCCCGATGTTAATTTACTTTATACGGGTACTTATACTTATACATTTTTATCTACTAAAATTTTGTTCCAAAAAGAGGCTCTACAGTAAAGTAATAAAATTTATCTGCATACTTAGTTTTGTTTTGGTTAGTTACTCAAATTGAAAACCCACACTTTCCCATTTTCATGTGCCTCACATCATTAGGTTTTGTTTGCGGTTGGGTCGATAGCTGTGCACATTGTCATTAGGACTGCCTGGTGGTTTTACTACCTTCTCTGACTTATTTTTTTATGCATTTTTCCCCGTAGATTTCAGAAGAATTATTCCACGGGCTGCCACTTTTATTTCTTTTTGTACTTGTATACTGCTTACTAACCCTCACTATGCATGACATTGGAGGGTCTAGAGTCGTTCAAATAAATGTAGCTTCGTTCAATACAAAAATAAAGTCTTGACATGTGCGGTGAAGGAAGAAACAATATGTTTCCTTATAACGCCGTTGGGAAAGTGGTGGGGTCCCCTCCAACGCCTCACATCGTTCCCCATTTATGGAGATTCCACAGTCTCACTGGCACTAGGCATTCTTTCATCATGATTTTTTTCCACTTCCCTTCGGGTGTTCATAATACGCTGCAATAAATTAATTTGTACCGCAGTATTGAATCCATTCTTACGCTTGATGATGTGGGTAATTTTAGTCTTTGTCAGTCTCTTTTGTTTGTATTATTATTATCACCATAAAATCTGTATGTATTGTCTGCTATAAAAGATTTTTCACAACAATAGAATGTGTAATGCATAAATAGTTTTCTTGATATAACAAAAATGTTTATTATCCTTGCTATCAATATTCTTATCGTTTTGCAGTATTTTGCAAGTCACACTATTATTACATATTTTGTGATTAACTAAACAATGACTTTATATAAAGTAATGGACATATACAGAACTGGATTTTGTAGGCCGAATTCGAGACTTATTAAATTCTTAAATTCAACAGCCTTTAATGTTTATTATATATATTTTTTATTAATTACTACTTGTATACTTTTTCCATTGTAACCCTCCAAAAATTGGGCGTATTTTGTCAGAAAGTAAAAAATATTTCCGCTTTGCAATAAAATACAAATATTTTTTAATTTTTTTTTTTTTATTTCTGTCATATATTCAATAATATTATTATTCAATTTATAGAAACAGTTTATTTATAGTTAACAGTTTATTTAAGTTCTGCTAGGTAATTATTATTATATGTGACAGCTGTTTCGCCTTCTGAAGTCATTATCAAACTGTCTTGTATTATCAAACTGTCAGTTTGATAATGTCTTCAGAAGGCGAAACAGCTGTCAAGTGTAATAATAATTACCTAGCAGAACTTGTTTATAAATAAACTGTTTTTATAAATTGAATAATAATATTATTGAATATATAAAAGAAATAATAAAAATACAAATACATGGAATATTTGTGAATGTATCCAAAAACTAAACACTGTTTTCGAAAGGTGATAAAATATGCTTTCAAATAATGATTAATTTGTGTATGGATTGCCCCCCAGGCGAGCAAGTGCGCATCCTGAGCTACAACAAGAGCGGCGAGTGGTGCGAGGCGCACTCCTCCGCCGGCCAGATGGGCTGGGTGCCCTCCAACTACGTGACGCCCGTCAACTCGCTGGAGAAGCACTCCTGGTACCACGGGCCCATCTCCCGCAATGCCGCTGAGTACCTGCTCAGCTCGGGTATCAACGGCAGCTTCCTGGTAAACAAATTCCCTATATGAATGTACCATGGTAATGTACCATCATCCTGGGTAAACAGCGTGATGGTTTGCTAGTTAATTCACAATCTTAACTTTAATGAACAAAATCAGTGTGTATGAAACTAAATTATTTCGAATGGTGACTTTGGTGTCATTAAAATTTTTTCTAACTGGATTTTGTTAGTCTGAATCTGGAAGTTAACACAGCTGTTTTCAGTTCTCAATGTCGTTTCCAATATGATCAATGGAGATTTGGAATATTTATTTAACTGAGAAGATGGTTTTTTTTTAAATGCTCATTGATTAGTACATTAATTCGATCGAAATCTCTTTGTGCATGCTGAAATCAATGTTCATGTTAAGAATAAAACACTTTCCATCTTGTTTGCTTTTTAAATAAATCGATTTGAATTTCGATTTTGTTTTCTTGAATTAATGAATGCAAAATCTTGGAAGTGGAAATTAAACCACTTCCCGACATCCGATCGAACTGAAACTCGGTAGATAGACTCGTTGTCAATGACAACGTTGTCAAAGACTTTTGTTGGCACTCATGCACACACTCGAATTTCTCTGAAATTGGCTACCAGCTGGCCCAAGAGATGGCCCGAAAATTAAAAGTAGATGTATAATAAAAAAAAAGAAGTTTTTATTGCGGGTTGATTATTTACTGAACTTCTTCACAATGCTACATTGTCAAACTAGATTTTATATATATACTGCTTCCATATTATTTTAACGAACATTTAATATCCTTCGGTCATCAGGCTCTTCCTTGCATGCGTGTCTTTGTTATATTAAATACACTCTGGAAGACATATTATGAAAATATTAAAGTGTAACTAAATTACCCAACTATACGTCGCTTTTCCCAAAGTTTCCATTTCGATTAACAAAAAATCAACAGTCACTTTGTTCTCTGCCTTTCAATTTCTGGTCTGGGATTCAGTATAGTTTTCTAAATCTCACCCAACTTCATTTAAGTTTAGAAAATAACCTCAAAGAGAATGAGTTTCTGAGAGAAAAAAGTGTTGAAGAGAGTGAGATGTTTTTTCAAAAAAAAATTTTTAACTTTAATTTATAGTATGTATTATTATAAAAAATACGTTTTTATGATTTAAAATACCTTTATAATACTAAAATAACTGAATTAATCAGATATTAATAAGAACAAAAAATTTCGAATTAATATTAAAAATGAATATTATTAATAGGAAAATTTCTACGAACCCCGCTGCACCAAGGGTGTCCATTATCCTTTGAGCAGATTTTTTTTTGGCCGCCAACGGTGCGGCCATACTCTCCTAAAGGTTAAAAGTACAAACACACAGAAATTAGGCATAAACCCATAATATTATTTTTTATAGTTCAGACCTTTTCGCAGTCACTAAGCATAACTTTATCTGAAAAGAGTATATATTCTATATTCCATTTATCTGAAAAGAGAGTAAGTCAGTACCTGCTGTGGATATGAAAGTCTAGCCGAGTGTCATACCCACTACCCACCACATGTAGAAGTATATTGTAACATTTTCTACTGTCAGAAAGTAACATTTGAATAAAAATGATTTCAGGTACGCGAGTCTGAATCCAGTCCCGGTCAGCGCAGCATCTCCCTCCGCTATGAGGGCCGCGTTTATCACTACCGCATCAACGAGGACTCTGAGGGCAAGTGCTTTGTGACAGCTGAAAGCAAGTTTGGCACACTCGCCGAACTGGTGCACCACCACTCGCAGCTCGGCGACGGTCTCATCACACAGCTGTTGTACCCGGCGCCCAAGCACAACAAGCCCACGGTCTTCCCGCTCAGTCCCGAACCCGACGAGTGGGAGATCGACAGGACGGACATTGTGATGCGACACAAGCTCGGCGGCGGGCAGTACGGAGACGTGTACGAAGCGGTGTGGAAACGCTACAATATGACAGTGAGTTCATGCAGTAGATTGTCGGATCATACCCACCAGGGGTTTTACCCACTAAGTGTTTTTTTTATTTCTAACCCCACTTACTGGCATTTAGTCTGTGAACGGACCTGTAGATGCAGATCCTTTCTATAGATGTAACTTGTAGGCTCACTTGAAAGTAAATTCTGAACTGTCTGCATAAAAAGCTTTCACTGCCGTTTCCCTTTAACCCCTTTGTTTTAACTAATCTCAAAAATAGACTTACCACTGCTTTACAATCAATTTGAAAATATACCCTGCGGGGTTTACCAAAAAAATAGTGATACTGATACAACTCATCACGAAAGAAAATAGGTAGTTAGTTTACCTTACTGTCAAAGGCCAAGGAGGAAACCACGTAATTTCGCAAAGTTTTGACTTTGAAATAATATTTTGTGGGTTTATTTTGTGCTATTGTATATTATATTTCCGAAACACATTCCTTGAACAATAAGCTATGCATAAAAACAACATTACTTGCGTTTATTTGATAAATTGATAGGTTTGTCGATGTTTTTCACTACCTACCACGCTCGGAGTTTGACAGTTCAAATTGTGGCAAAAAATTATGTTCTGACACCATAGAGAATTTAATACAAATTATTCCGAGTGGCTAGGCATATTTCGGGTGGTTCCATGCCAACTGAGAATAAAGTCAACTCAACACCTTGAAAAGTCATTAAAAGCCATGAAAAAAATAATTTAAAATTAGCCAATAACCCTAATCTAACACAACCAATTTTTTATATATATTTTTTTATCACTCTAAATGACTTATCCGAGATGGATCTGAGTTGTTTTCATTCCGAGTTGTCCGGTCACCATTGCGGGTACCTGTTACGTCAAGAACGAGAATAATTTAATGAAAAGGGATAAAGGGAAATGCTAACTGTCACCATAGAATAATTCTCCTTTTTTCAACCACACTCTCATTTGTAAATATAGTAGAATCTTGTTAATTCGAAATTAATGGGATATCAAAAATCGAATTTTGAATTATAAAATTAAGTTCCTCGGCTGCAAATTCAAATTGTGTTAGACTCTTCCGAAGTAAATTCGTAATAATACGACTTATTCTCGTGTAAATCGAATTTTCCCAGCCGTTTACCTTCGCGGACGGCCCTGGAAGTTCATAAAAATTGAAATTTTTCCATTAAATCAATTTTTCGCGGCTGTCTCTTTAAACTCAGAATTCGTAAAATAAATTTCAAATTGCGAATCAAGCCTTCAGGCTAATTTTTTCGCTTTTCCGAACAACTCGTACAGGGCACATAGAAATCGTTGTGTCTTGCTTACTATCATGGTTAGAAATATGAACCGAACGGTGTTAGAAAGAAAATATCAAGCTTTATATTCAAACCTTAAGTTAACCACAAAATAAATAAAATGTACCTAAACCTTTATGTGTCCAAAGTTTCCAACTTCAATTAGAAAAAAATTTATGAAATTTTTTACTAATTATTTTTATATTAAACGAAAAAAAAGTGAGTTGACGATAATGTTTACAATTAATTCATTTGCCTAATAAAATATGAGTGTGTGTTTTTTTTTGTTATCCGTAATTTTAGTTTGAAAAAACGTAAGATGAGCCATTTTAAAAACTTTTTTTGCATTCAAGATTTTATAGCATATTTTATCACCTTTCTAAAACAGTTTTCAGTTTTTGGATGCGTTCAGAAATATTCCATTTATTGGAACTTTTTTTTGGCAAAGCGGTAATATTTTGACCTTCTGACAAAATAGGGTTAACAAATTTTGAATTATAAAATCATTTTATGTGAAAAAAATTTTCTGTTGATTTTTTAGCAAAAATTTCGATTTATTCGAATTATCGGGGTTCTACTGTAAATAACAACTTTGCATTCATTGGTTGCCTTTTCAGTTGTTGAGGAATGTTGTGCTTTGTCTTGATCAAATATGTTGATACATTCTTTGTTTGTAATTCCAGGTTGCTGTCAAGACTCTCAAAGAGGACACCATGGCACTGAAGGACTTCCTGGAGGAGGCGGCCATCATGAAGGAGATGAAGCACCCGAACCTCGTGCAGCTGCTGGGAGTGTGCACACGCGAGCCTCCCTTCTACATCATCACCGAGTTCATGAGCAAGGGTAACCTGTTGGACTACTTGCGCAACGGCAACCGCGAGCACATCACTGCCGTTGTTCTCATGTACATGGCCACGCAGATCGCCAGCGGGATGAGCTATCTCGAAAGTAGAAGTTTCATCCACAGGTTTGTTACCATTGCTACTTTATTTTGAATAATAATTGATTAAAATATCCCGTCGCTATCGACTCAGCCATATTTTTCAATGACCATCCAGTAGTGACTTTTTTTATGAAGTTTTTGATTTTCTTGTCATTTGCTCTGATTGTTAAGTTCGAGACATTGACCGCAACTTTGGCAACCTTTTTGGCCAACTGTTAAAAATTACCCGTGAAACATTTTGGGGGGGGCAATGATTGTTTGGGGCTTTTATTTGTCCAATTCCAAAAATTGTACATCCAAGGTTTGTGTATCTTGGGTATTTGTTCATTTAAGTACCTAAACTAAAAGTCCATCCAAATTCATTATTCTTTCTAAAGTGAACTTTAGAAACCACGGAAAAATTCTGATCCTCCACAATTATTTTCGTCAACTGGCTGTCTTTTAAATTCACAAATAACAATGCTTTGATTTGAGTTCTATCTGTAAATATACTTGAGTACACTTGATTATCCACAAATTTTGGATTCGACATCATGCACTCACAGATTGTTCAATTATTACAGTCTTCAATTTAAGTCAATTTGGTTTGGTGTGATGGCCAATTTAAGTTCCAGAACTTTAATTCATGCAGTTTTCAATACCTTTGCCAATCCAAGTTTACTCAATCAAAATATCTTTATTTTGCATAATTTCACGTTTGCACACTCTAATAATGGATCTACAATATTGTGTTATTTTATTGAAACATACATGTATATCTTTGTTTCTATTATTTACCTTTTATGTAAGGGTTGCGACTTATTTGTAACATTTCCTTGTAATGTATCATTTGTGGAAACCTTTTTGCCTTGTAGTTTTTATAATCAGCCACCACATAATGGGCGTTAACTATTGAAATGCTCTGCTGTATAAATCCAAGTATTTATTTCACCGCACTTTATGACATCCTCACTGATTTGTAAAGTAAGATTTGCGAAAAAGCCCATGTAATAGTTGAGTTTGCGGCTCTCTTTGTATTTATTTATGCTGTATCTCTGTGTGCTTCGAGCGGTTTATTTCACTGTATTTACTTCAGCAATGTTCGAATTGTGTGCTTTATTTTACAATTGTTTGTTACAACTTAGACATTGCCTTGCGTTACAATTCAGCATTTTTGTGAATAACAGGTTTCAATTTTGGTTGTTTTAAGTTCTTAAAAAGTTAGATTTCTCAACTTGATTGGCAATTCAATAAATTTTATAACCCAAATTGTCTTATTATTTTCATTATGTATCAACTTTAAGCTTATATTTATTCTGTTGTGAATATTTTGACAGTGTTCTTTAAAAAAATTATAAATAGTCTTGTTTTACAAGTCTGCCTGTGTTTAAAAGAAAAACATTTATGGTCTGCAATCAGTTAAGTCAACACAGCCTTAGTTTATGTAAGTTACTTGCCATTTACAAAGAATCTAAGCTTATTTTAGTTTGTTTTCACAGTATTTTGTCGTCTCAGTGAAAGGCAAACAAAGTTGCTTGTGACCTTTATGAAACATAATTGCATTGAAACCTTTTAACCAATCAATTGATCTAATGTGGTGTTGACTTCACTACATTTTCTTAATTTTTTATCTTATGTAATAATTTGTTCAAATACATTACAAGTGATATACACATTTACTACATTTTCTTCATTTTTTATCTTACGCGATAATTTGTTCAAATACATTACAAGCGATATACACATTTACTACATTTTCTTCATTTTTACCTTATGGGATAATTTGTTCAAATACATTACAAGCGATATATACATTTACTAAATTTTTTATCTTACACGATAATTTGTTCAATTACGTTAAGCGATATATACATGGTTTTAGAGGGCGTGATTAATTAACATTGCATTAATTGATATAAACTTTATTGTATGGACTTTATTGTATGGAATCCTCAAGGAGATGCACTTCAACATTCGGAATCAGATGAAATCGTGCATTCCTTATGCAGATGGTGATAATGTTGAAATTCCCACTTAACGCCAACCGCCTGTTTTGATGTATGCAAATAATCATCGCCGAAATGCGTGTTTCATTTTATTTTGTGAAGTTTGGGCTAAAATATTGATATGTTTTCTGATTCTGAAGGGACCGAAAAAAAAGGATCCAAATTTTGCAATTTTCGTACTTATGGTATGCTAATTAGGAATGGCATGTTACGCATTCAACCGTCCCGTTGTGGTAGAATGAAAAAAACACGTAGAACTTGCTTTCTATTCATTAAGGCCGAAAGGAATTGCTGAAGGAAATTAAAACTTAACAATGCTCTATAATTCTGCTGTTCGTTGCATAGTTCATAGTTAAGGCAAAATATGGTATGTTTACCTCTCCGTAGTAACCTGCTTCAATAGAATCATAAATTTGAAAACTTTGTTGAAAAAAGGTTCATTTTATGTATATTTAGACACAAGTTTTGGTTTATGACAGTTTTACCCCGATCTTCCAAAACCTCTTAAATCATACGCAGACATCGATTTATCAACCTCTAGATTTAATTTGATAGAAACAAATTTGCAAGACGAATGCGAAATGAATCCAACGAAACTTTGTAAAAGATAGCTTGACACTTTTATCATTTCTGTTCGATGAAAAATAACACTGGCCAACAAAAAAAAATGTTTGTGAAAACTTTTTAAACAAATTTACCAAAATTTTATGTAATTTTGGATGCTGAACCCGTATTTCATAGCAGTTTTTTTTTATCACCCATCATTCTTTCACAATATGATATCAATTTAATGTTTTGTTTAATTTAATGTTAAAAAAATAGGAAAATTTTGACCTATAAAAATTAAAAAATTCATAGTTTTTAAAATTGGTTATGTTTAATTACTTAAATTTGAATATTAGATGCTTATTTTTTTCTCTGATAAGTTTCTTGCGTAGCTTTTTCGCCGATGTGTTACGTTCTGTTTTTCTCTGTGAAGTGACCAACAGTAATCACCCATTATTTTGGTATTCCACCGTCCCTGTTATCGTTTCTGTCTCTTTTATGTTCTGATGAAACCGTCCCCCTTGCTCTTCACTCACATCACCTAAATTTTCAGGAAAAAAAGTCAAGATGGCTGTGCAAGAAGTGGACTTTCAGGCTCATCAAGCATATTTAATAGTGAAATGTGAAAAATTAGTGGGTGATACAACTTTTTTATAATTTTTTTCATAATCAGGACACCAATTTACGTAGGAATTAGTAAAAATTATGAAAAAAGTTTTTTCACTGTTGGCCTGTGAATCAGTGGGAGTCAAAAGTAAATTTTTAATTTGCTGGCAAACAGGTGATGGCATCATGCGGGAAGAGATGGTGGTAAAATTGGTATATAGGTGGGTAAAATTATAATACAGGTTCATGTTAGTTTCTTCTCTTTTTTATGGGAGTTCGTTGTACGAAGTTGCAGAAATCCACCACTAGTCCACAGTGGGCTTCTGATACTGTTATGTCTGCCTTATCCACATTCAGATAATTGTGTTGGGACTCTTCAAGAATAATAAGGTCCTTTTTTCAATCTGGTTTATTATTTATCTTTACGTGTTTACAATATATTATACTTCTGGGTCACACAACCGACTCTAACTATCCACGAATTGAATCTAGGCTTCTTGACAGTCGTCGACCGTCACCGGCGGCCGTTCGGAAATGGAATCGACAGACCTAGTTATAAAAGCGCCAGCTTTATTTGGCTTGGCGTATTTCGGTATATCGCTCACTGCACAGTCCGAATGAGAATGTATGTTGAGCTATATGCTGAACTATGCAAAGCCAAATAACCCCGGCGCTTTTATAGCTAGGTCTGTCGGCCCCATTAACCTCAACAGCGTTCTTGTTTATGATACATACAGCATTGGGGTGTACTGCTCTTACTACTGGATTCTGTCGGAACTTGATAGAGCTTAAGCCTAACAACATCTATTTAAATTTTTTTTTTTAAAGAAAGACAAACATTCCCGGGTTACGAATAACCTAACAATGTTTGTAAATCTTCCTACTACCACCACAGAAAGCCGAAAATGTTGCTTTTTCGAAAAGCAACATTTTGTTGCTTTTCGCAAATTGATTCGCTTGTTCTGATGGAGGACTTAGCCAGCCGAGGAATCGAACACGCGATGCCCGGATGGGACCTAAACGCGATGCCCACTCAACCACTGACCGGTCGAAATATCAATCGAAACTAAGGATGGGTTGTTTCAAAAATTTTGATGGATTCATCAAATATTTGAAGTTGATTTTCACGTTCTGTGTAAGTTCTATTCAAGTTCTGTTATTACATCGTTATAGAACAGCTGCTTCACAAAACTGAAATAATCACAGAACTTGAATAGAACTTACACAGAACGTGAAAATTAACATCAAATATTTGATGAATCCATCAAATTTTTTGAAACAACCCGTCCTAAGTGTCTTTCAAGTACACTATAGATACCAACTCTTATTTGTGTGCCAGTGATGCATATGGGGTAAAAGTGTTAGGTCATTGATGTGATAAAAGATCGAAAAGTCATATTGATGTGATTAATTTTAAAGTACTTGTAAAATAGGTGCAAAATATTTTATTTTATGAATACTATTTATCTACAATAGCCTGTGTTGATTTGAGTATGTATAAAAGGTTCCATGACGACTCGGAATCATGTAATTTCAACACCCCTTTGAAAACTCATTAAAGTTGTGAAAAAAACACATTAACTCGTTACTAGCCGTTCGATCACCGGTGATCAATCGACGCAAACCAAAATAATCACTAAAAAATAATTTTGTTATGCGATTTTAACCCTTATGTATAAAGAAAACGTGTGAAGAAGAAGGTCAGAATCGCTTGGGGCATTCTTGTTCATAAGGTATAAGATACCATGAACCCACCTAGAGCAGCGATATAATTTCTTTGAGATTGTTTATGACACGGCCTGCGAGGCTGCGCGTCGCCCGGCTGGACAAAATGGCGGCTGTGAAGTCTCGCGTCGCGGGCGACGAAATGATCGTAAAACGTATAAATTCATCGAATAAACGCAAGTAATATTGTTCTTATGTATAGTTTAGTATTCAAGGAATGTGTTTCAGTAAAGATTACATAAGATAGCATAAAAATTAACCTGCAAAATATTACGTAAAAGTCAAAACATCGCGAAATTTTTTCGTTTTTTCCGTGTTATTTGAAACGTAGTAAAAAGTATAAATTCATTGAATAAACGCAAGTAATATTGTTCTTATGTATAGTTTAGTATTCAAGGAATGTGTTTCAGTAAAAATTACATTAGATGGCATAAAATTAACCTGCAAAATAATACGTTAAAGTTGACGTTTTTTCGTTTTTTCCTGGCTCGTCAGGGGTTAAAAATAGTCCATAACCTAACTTACCTATTGGGACTTATTTAATCAACTTTTTATATTTTTTTTCGTCATTTTTAATGACTTCAAAGTAGGTGTTGAAGCTACATGATTTTGAGTAGTCCGTCACTGTATAAAAAAATATGTTAGATCAATGATAAAAATTTATTTTGGTTTTGTACCACTTTTACTATCAAACTTGACACATCTGTATATAAGCATTGCAAATTACATATATGAATCTTCATTAAGCATTTCGTAAACATAAGTTTAATATTAACATATAAAAATTAATATTTCTTTGTTTGTCCCTTATGTTTTCTTAGGTTCCATGCTAACTCGGAATGAAACCAACTCAGAACCATCTCAGATAAGTCATTTAAAGTGATAAAAAAATTATTTTAAATTAGCCGATAACCCTAACCTAACTTAACCTATTTAACCAATTTTTTATTTTTATTTTTTTATCACTCTAAATGACTTATCTGAGATGGTTCTGAGTTGGTTTCATTCCGAGTTGGCCGGTCACCGTTTTCTTAAACCATTTATCCAATTGTGTTGAAACTTGGGTATTTGATGTGCGTTTGCCTGCAATGATTTCTATGTATAACAGTGAGCTCTGGCGTTATGAAATTATTTCCTGAACTATTCAACCAATTGCGATTAAACTTGGATGATTTGTTATAAGCATTTCTATGTACTAGTGGTCGCCCAATGGTCGAAATTCGACCATAATTGTAATCTTTGACATTCAGTAAGACCATAGACAAATAATATTAAAGACAAACAATATTAATCTATTCTCAATTTGACCATAGACTCAATAAACAATAGAGTAAAGACGCGAGTGTGTGTGTCAAATACATGGTAGTGTGTGTAATGTTTTTTTTATTGATTTAATGTATTTTTATGCATAATTTAAAAAAAATATTAGCATTCTGCACTCCTCCTCTATATAAACTATAAGTTTGGGAAATTTCATACTCCTCTAACCGCGCAATTTTGTAAAAAGGGGTACAAAGTTTTGGCTTCACGTATTAATATTATGATGATGATACTGAGAATGTATGGCGATCGATATGCTTAAATATGCAATGCCGGCGCTTTTATAGCTAGGTCTGTCGACCCCATTAACCTCAGTAACATTCTTGTTTATGATACACACAGCCTAGCTTTATGAAATTTGTATAAATATTTTGCAATAGGTGGCGCGCGAAAGACTATGACGTATTTTTTGTTCACTTTTCCAGTTTCATATGTATTTTTAAAATGAGTACCGCACAAGAGTTCCAACTGCACCGAACTGTCCATTCTGTCAGTTCTTTGCGAGACGTAGTCGCAGGCTTCTCACTTCCTTCCATCTGTATATCTCGTCGATTCAGCATTTTGAAAAATGAATGTTTTTTCATATAGTTTGGCAATAGGGAGGGAAGGAGGAAGGGGGAGGGGATTCCAGTAGGAGGGAGAAGAACGAGGGGGTTCGCTGAAAGGGCGACGAGGGAGGGGGGAAGGCAGGAAAAGTGAAGGGTAATCCGGGAGGGGGGAGGAGAAGGAAGGAGGGGAGGTACCTCGTCCCCCCTTCAGCGAACCCCCCTGATGACGCTATTACGTTAAATTGTTTAGATGATGAAATGTTTGATTAATGGATTTAATTTGTTATCTTTGAACTGTTTCGATTACATCTACGTCTGTGAATATTTTTTAAGTGACACTATATTCTATTAAAATGAGATTTATAAATTGTGAAAAATCTGCCCTGTATTACAAAATTCTTTAACGACATCGTTGTAAAAAGGTTAAAAACCTATTAATTGTGTAAACAAATATTTTGCATTGAGTGTTACATTATTTAAGTGAAAACTTCTTTAGCACCGTTGTGATTTGAAACTTGATGAAACAGAAAAGAGTGACACTAAAAAGAGAAAAACACATACATTTATAGGATTTAGCCTGTGAAAGAATGAGAGCGATAAAATATTTATTTTTTCAAGGGTAATATGATAAATCCAAGTGGTATAAAGCGCTTGACGAACCTTAGAAATAATAATGCAAATTACAAAGATGTATATCCGTGTTTTTCCACCACGGTTGGTCAGTTTCAGATTTACAAAATTGCATGATTTATATCTAATTGCACAAATCGAATTTTTTTGATTTACAAGGACAAATTTTCAGGAGCGGATCAAAATAATTTTTGAATTTTAATTAAAATAATTTTTGTATTAAACTTTTGGCATAAATTGCGAAATATGATTTTTTTTTAAATATTGGGGTTCTGCTATAGTACTTTTATTTTTAATTTTAATGAATTCGCTACAATGTTTAGTTCCACTGGACCTTAATTTAGTATTATTTTTATTAACTATCACAGTGAGTTAGTCATGAAATCTTTTTTTTAACATTATTTTATTTCAAAATATTTATTAATTTTAGAGAAAGGATCTTAGTTCTGTCATGTCCACTTAAAAAATATTGTTTTCATGCAAAGTTAAAAGTTTAAAAATTCCAAATAAAAAGCAGGCCTATTATCAATAATTGACCATATTAATATTTTTCAGTAAATATTTTTTTCATGGTTTATTTCCAGCTGGAACATTTTGCATTTTTTTTAATCTTCCTTGGTTTCATAAATTGTTAACCCTCTTGTGCATATATGAGACCCACTTTTAATTTTTTGTGGCAGTTTGTATTTTTCTTTTAACTACACAATTACCTACAAATTTGTGCCTAGTATTGAAGGCAAGAATTATTTGTTTAAAATTATTTGCGTAAGGCATATGACGTCTCGAGCATGCTCAAAAGTCACGAGCCGCCACTACTGATTACTGGACTGGATTAGGGAACTTCTTGCGAGAACTTTTATGTGGTTATTTTATTAAACTTTCCAATTTATTGATTTTCTGCCAGATTTTTCACAATGTAAATGTAATTGATGCAAGTCCATCGCTCGACCTTTTAAAACATGTTAGGTTTTCTTTGGCAACAGGGATCTGGCGGCACGCAATTGTCTGGTGGGAGAGAATCACCTGGTCAAGGTGGCAGACTTTGGGCTGGCGCGACTGATGCGTGACGATACATACACCGCACACGCCGGTGCCAAGTTCCCCATCAAGTGGACGGCGCCCGAGGGCCTGGCCTACAACAAGTTCTCCACCAAGTCTGACGTGTGGGCCTTCGGCATCCTGCTGTGGGAGATTGCCACCTACGGCATGTCACCATATCCCGGCGTTGACCTGACTGATGTTTACCATATGCTGGAAAAAGTAAATAAACATTTCAGTAAAAACAATAAGACGGATGTTCTTCCAGCGTGCTTTTGTGGTCAGATGTGTCTCCTTTAGGGTGCTAGCCAACTACAAGTTTATGTAATCCATTAAAATAAGTACATGTGAAAAGACTGCTATTTATGCTAAGTGATGCTCGAAATTATGGAGTTGGTGCATTTGTTGACACATCGAGGCAAATGTTTTCTACACTCTACTCTTTGATTGACAGATATAAACTTAGAAGCATATCTGGCAATTAGATATTTGACTTAATGGTGGAATGATTTACTTATTTAATTCAATGATAAATTACACATTACGTTTTAAAAATTAAAACAGCAATTATCTAGATATCAGTATCAAGTTTGCAAATGCTGGTAGAAAGGAAACAGAATCTACTAATCTGCCCTCAAATTGAATATAAAATGAGATTGTGGTTTAATGTTTAGGGCTACCGAATGGAGTGTCCCCCAGGATGTCCACCCGCAGTACACGAGCTGATGCGCGGCTGCTGGCAGTGGAGTGCCCAGGACCGGCCCTCTTTCCAGCAGATCCACCACGCTCTGGAACATATGTTTCAGGACAACTCTATCACTGAAGGTATATTGACCTTCATTATTAACTACTGCGTTTTTTTGATTACTTATTGTTGCGCCACCAACCTTGCGACCTTGCTGTGCGAACCTTATTGTATTTTTCAATTGAGAATTCTTTTCAAATGTGTATTGGACATTATCTTTGCAACAGTTTATCTCGTTAGGGTTAAATGGATCATGAAAGCGTATACGTGTACTAAGGCATGTTACACATTGGCCTCATCTTATCTTTGCAGAGGTAGAGAAGACTTTGCAGGAAGGAGGCACCCCCCCGGGCAGTGAGCCACAGCCAACCGGGCCGATGTCCACCTTTTCTAGTCGAGCGCGCGGTGCGGGGGACCGGGCCACTGCGCCTGCCACGCCCCCTCCTGTTCAAATGAGGAGACCAATTAACAGAAGAGGGAAACAAGCTCCAACTCCACCGAAGAGAACAAGGTACTGTCTCCCTTTATTTACCGTAAGCTGCTCAAAGGATTCTAACAAACTGCAAGTTCTAGCACTGTTGTAGCTATGAGAACTTGTGAGGTTGTGCGAGCTGATGCTTGTATAATGAGGCTGTTTGTCATAAGCGGTTTTACACAGAGTGCTTCTAAAACTTTGCGAAAGTTTGTCACTCACAAATGAGTTGCGATTTTAATTTATATTTGAAATACTTAATTTTGGCAGCCATATCTTTGAAAAATAATATGAAGCGTCCAATATAATATAAGAAAATAATAATATGAAAATCTCGAAAACAAATGCTTAAGATGATATTGTTACTCTTACAAAATATGAAACATTTGAATCCATCAAAAATGATGTAGAACGAGCCATTGTAAATACAATTTGAATGCGTCGCTAAAAAAAAGGGCCCACATTGTATTTTATTGTCAAATATTAGGTGAGGTGGGTTTGTCTTCTAGGTAGACTATGTGTATTTGATTACAATGATTATAATGCTACCAGCCAGGTAGATTGTCAACAATAATACCAAGATTATTTATTAGGCATATATAATCGGCATAATAAAGGCATCAATGATACTTAGGGCACCAGATGAGGATCTAACTCATTGGTTGGCAGAGCATTGAGTGTCTATTATTACAGGGCTTCTATTCTCAGGTTGTAGGTAAGACATTGACAACAGCCTGTTGTTGGTGGTTGAGGCGATGCATCCTGATAAGGAGAATGCATCATCAAGAAACCAAAACTCGGAGTAGATCGGCTTTGGGTGTTGGCTGGCGGCCAGGGAATATGGGTCACCAAATCCCCAGGCGGCAAGGCGTTGGTGTCGGCTCTTCCGGCTCGGGCTTATCAGCAAATCAGCTAAACTCATCACAACAAGTGGCTGATGCGCCAACCTTGTGGTGTTAAAAAACTTTAGTATCGCCAACATGGCGACACATAATTAGGTACTTTAAAAGTATAAAGAAAACCACTCACGGATTGCAAAATTTAACAGCGATGCAAGAAAATGTCAATGTGTAACAAAAATAATTTGTCTTGTAGAGAGAATGAATGTTTTCTCATAATTTGATGTTGCTTTCAGTTTACTTTCATCATGCAGTTCATTTCGTGAATCGCAGTATACTTCTGAAGACAATCACAACATGCCTAGTGCCGTAATTGAGGATCATATCAACGGTAAGTCAGCATTCTATAACTTTATACCCACAACCTGAACGTGGTTTCTGTTAAAGTCCTACGTGACCCGTCAGTGAGCACAATATAAAGAGTTTGGTGTGGCAGGTACCTGGGCACACCCTTGTATCCGGGTCAGATCCATCAAGTGGTTTTTTTGTCCCTTTGCTTGCTAGCTCATAATCCCACTCGTCTGTCTTGGTATCTTAACCTTCTGTTCACCAGCGTATCCCGGACTGCCCAGGACGCGCCATAAAAAAAAATAAAAAAAAATTTTGAAATGCGATTTTAAACCTTATGTATAAAGTAAATGTATGAAGGACAAGGTCAGAATCGCTTGGGGCATTCTTGTTCTTGACGTAACAGATATAAGGAACACACCTAGCCTCTCAAATAATCATCTTTGGACATATCTATGACTTTCGAAATGACATTTCTGCCGCGATTCGAGCTGTCAAACTTTGAGCGTCGCATGTCATGAAAAGATCGATAAAACTATCAATTTGTCAAATAAATGCAAGTAATATTATTTGTAAGCATAGTTTATTGTTCAGGGAACGTGTTTCGGTAAATATTATATACAATAACATAAAATAAATCCGCAAAATATTACGTCAAAGTCAAAACATCGCGAAATTTTCGAGTTTCCTCCCGTGGCATTTGAGAGGTTAAGGCTACTATTTAAAAATCATTTCTCTAAATATATCTAACTATGCCTGATAAACTACTTGTAGTAGATTATATACTATTTTTATAAATACATAAACACATCTGGTAAGACAGAACAAATTACAAAAACATAATTTTGTAAGAAGAAGTAAGTAATTACTAGAAATATTATTAGAAAATAGAATCAGCTGGCGCACTTAGCTTCAGCAATCTAGAAGTTAATGGTAGTCAGTTCTTCCAAGGTGGTCTTACATTATGTGACATGTTTGAAATGGCATTGGTTACTTTTTAGTGCCACTAAAGTCTCCTGCCTATAGCTTGTCAACTTTTGTATTACTTATACTAGATCAACAGAAAGAATCTGCCTTGAGACTTATTTCCGGTGTTATTCTAAATGAAGTATCATTATTACCACTTGTAACTTACTTCTTGGGTAATTTTAAAATCGAATATTGTTTATCTTCAGTCCTTAATGAACCGGATTTACAATAAATTATTATAAACATCAGACCAGAAATAAAGGCAGAAGTTACCTTTCTGTTCTAACGAGCAGCACAGCGAGTGCAAAAGTGTTTTTGTACCTCGAACCAAGAATATAAAATAAAATCTCTCTTTAGTTCAAAATGGATATTAGATTTAGACAAGATAGATTCAGAAAAATTGCTAAAACATATCATCTGATAATAATTTATTTTGACTAGTTTTATCTTGGCTTTTATTTCTATTTTCATCTTTATAAATTAACATTGTACCAACTAACAAAACTTTATGTAACAAATTGTAATATTGCACAATAATACATAATAATATTAATTGGATAATTTGTTGAGTACCGTTTTTGGGAAAAATCACCTCGAGGGTGTTAGAATCTAATGTTGACTGGGCCATCCTCGAATGGCTTGATTCTGTACAGTAAAAATGTAAACAATAAAAAAATTCTTATTCAATAAATATTAAGAATACCTGCCTTATTCATTAAAAATGTTCCATTGCCTGTTGCAAATATGAATCATCATGTATTTAAATAATCAGGGAGCAAGTGGGCCCAGTGTGGAAAGGCTGCATCTTCAGATGGTTCCTTACCCGAGCAGACACCGGACACTGACACCGAGTCCATTGGAGGGGC
Source organism: Glyphotaelius pellucidus (assembly GCA_936435175.1). Classification (NCBI taxonomy): domain Eukaryota; kingdom Metazoa; phylum Arthropoda; class Insecta; order Trichoptera; family Limnephilidae; genus Glyphotaelius; species Glyphotaelius pellucidus. The sequence continues at coordinate 24,244,861 of OW386542.1, read as the reverse complement.
GGACGGGGTCATAAAGCCTGTCAAGCGTCGGGCCCGCACCTATCCGCCAAAGGACATCACGCAAAAGGTAGTTATTACTTACAAACTCTAATAACTAGCACTATTGATTTATCAATAACAGATTAACCGATAACAGCCAGGAGGGAAGTGCACAACATTGGTCCCTTATCAGTTGACATTTGGGACTATGGTTCACTTTGTCCATTACTTACCTGCCGACCAAAACCGATTGTTTGCCAGGTTCCATCAGATATCCATGTTTTGTGAATGTTATTTCTATTTTGTTGTTCAAAATACAATATTTTTCAATATTCCAACTTTTTAATTTTTTGTATTTAATAAATAATTGTGGTTAATAATTTTCCAGATTGTACCACAAGTTGCTGCACTGGAAGTACAAAACGTGAAGAGGGCCATTAATAGATACGGTACCCTACCAAAGGGAGCCCGCATCGGAGCCTACTTGGAGTCTCTGCGGCGAGAAGGAGAGGATGGAGAGGGGGAGCCTGAGAATGAGGGTCCAGCGCGGGCCCCAGCGCCACCGCACATGATCCGCAGCAACTCTTCGGGGGGAGTGCGCTCCTTCACTCGCACCACTCCTAAGGAGAGACCTAGCCTGGCTGACCTGGAGTTCCCCCCGCCTCCTCCCGAACAGCCGCCCTCCCCGCTGGCCTGCTCCCCCCTCCCGCCCCCGCCGCCCCCCGAGGAGGACCTGCCCCCGGCCAACTACAAGATGCTGGAGCTCAAGCTAGTCACGGAGATCAAGGAGAGCGCCGACCGCAAGGGGCGACACCAACACTCCCCCCCTCCGGCCGCGCACCACATCTCCATCGGCGATCCTGTAGCCCGCCTAGTCTCCGAGCTCTCGCAAAGTTTGAATTTAGAATGTGCCCGAGTTGACAATCATAAGATAGTTGAAGAACACGAATCATCTGATATTACTCCAGTATCGTGCCTTGATTCTAAATTTATTAACAAAACAGAATTAGGAAATAATTCCAAAATTGAAAACACTAAAAATACCTACAAATCCCAACTAAAAAAAGTAGAGACGCAAAAGAAACCTTTGGTTGCTAAATCTGAAAGAGAGAGTACAGGATCAATTGTTGATTTTAAATCGAGGCTGCGAAAAGTGGATACTTCAAATGGAGCAGTGCCCAAATTGGATAAAGAAGTAGACACTCCATCGGATGATAAAAGCAATGAAATTTTAAAATCTCTCATTTCTAAGGAGCCAAAAGAAATATTAGACATCTCAGATTCTAAGAAGAGTGAGACAGAACTAAATGCGGCATTGATTACAAAAGTGGAAGAAGATGACGATAAGCGGCGGAGCACAGGAAGTATCAGTAGTCTGAAGAAGCTGTGGGAGCCCAAGGAAGCGGAGAGTGCCCCTCAACCCAGTCCCAAACTGTGTAATAAAAATAAAAAGCGAATGGATGAAAAGAATTCAGAACCACCAAAGTCTGAAGTAGTTAATAAAGAACAAAAACCTGAAAATGGTTCCATCTCTAACATCATGAGTCGCAGTCTGAATGCTAACAACAAGTCTGTTGAGAGAAGACAGTGGGTTTCGGTGAGCGAGGAGAAGCCCGTAGTACCCGCCAAGCCGGCGGTGAAAGGCGGAAAGCCAGGGTCAGCCATCTACGCCACTCCAGTGGGCGGCGGGCCAGAGGGCATCGCTGAGCTGGCGCGGGGCTTGGAGGCGGCCCTGCGTGCGGGAGGCCCGGGACACTGGGCCCGCCTGGCGGAGGGGCTGGGTGCGTTGGGGGCCGCCTGCGTGGCCCACTGCGCGGAAGGCGCCCCCCCACAGCGCCTTTTCTCCCTACGGGCGCTGGCCCCACGCCTGGAGGAGCTGCAGCGGGGGGCGCGCGCCCTGGCCCGGCCCCGCCCCCTCGCCGCCGCGCCCGATCCCATCCTACACGCCCAGGACGTCTCGGCCGCTCTCAAGGATGCCATTACCACTGTTGCACGCTAGGTTCTGCTAACAGTTATCTTCCATATACACGCAATACAAAGCTGGAATGATTTTGACATTATGAGACCATTATGATACTTCCGTAAGGTTCACATCCTGATAAATATTGAATTATGTTTCAGTTTGTGGTAAATCTATTACTTAACATAGATGTCTTCATAAAATTGTACATAAATCTACGAATGAAAGGAATGGCTCCCGGTACAGGAATAATGAAAGTCACAATTACGAGAGACGGACTGAAATAAAAGTGAATAAGTATAAAAGTATATAATAAGGTATATTTATGAAGTTCATTGAAACATGATAGAAGAGCAGGATGATGTGCTTTAAAAAGAAATACACATTCAATATTGATTAATATTTATCATTAAACAAAGCGCATTGTGACTTAAAATTTTAAATGTTTCTTTACTTGAATTGTTGAAAGAGGTTTGGAAAAATGGTGAACGTTGAACTGAAAGTATTGGTAAAAAGAACATACATAATGTATATACTCTGTAAAATACTGATGTGAAAATAATATAAACAGTATTTAATTTTCTTTTTTGGGATTGTTGCCTACAGTGGACTGGACTTTCATTATTTTTTGAATTGTAAGATACTACTTATTTATAATATGTTTTCACAAATTTGCAATAATTTATTTTTGGAAACATTGAATTGCAAACTCTATAATATGAGGCATTCAATCTAAATCGATGATTCTGAAAATGAAATACGAACACAATTTACATTGTGTACTGTATCCCCTGTTTTAGTCTGTAGCTTTCTAGAATTTGACTATTGGACTTTGGTTAGACTCTTCACTTAATTGTAACATTAGAACTATGAACCTACGTATGCAGTGTGCTTTAACAGTATCATACCCTTTTTTATCAATGTGGCCATTAATAGCGGGTCGACCGATCAAATATAATTATCTAGTAATTTGTCAAAATGTGATGTAAACCGGAGAGATCCACGCAAGAAATGAATTTCATAGAATTAAGACGAGACTAACATAAGTGTAATTATTTTAATACAATGTGTGAAAGGTTGGTTCATGATTTTGTACTTTACTTTAAATGGTAGAACGGTGTGAAGAATATTTACAACTATTTAATAAAATCCCTTATAAATGATTTATATGTGAATAACATCTCTTAACCAACATTTGGTAAAAATGCTTGATGTGATAAAACAACTTCTGTGAACACATTTCCCCTGCTTTAGTATGTAGATTTAATTGATAGGATTTATTGCTCTCTTATTTTGTTATTTATCCTTTGAATGCTGAGAATGGAAATAATTGAACAGAATAGATGAAATAGTTGCATGTTTATGGGTATGGAGGGTGTGGGACGCAGCTCAGTGTCTGCCGTGACTACCCACTACTTATTCTAGCTCTCTTTCCCCCATCATATACCCATTGTCGTATTATAGCCACCATATTTGGTGAGACATATAAATTCAACTTGAATATTGTACGTTTAAATATTATTATTTCTTATATTTTCTTACGGCTAGCTATTGGTATCACCAAATTAACTTTAGTTTTATTCTTGGAAACTTAAATCTTACTGTTGATTGAGTACATTCCTCTTGGTTCAAGCTACCTTTCAACAAGATTTTATCTAATAATGAAATAACACAGTAATATTAATTATTATTGTTTATCCAATTATAGTTATAATATACCAAAAACTATATTAGAAAGAGGAAAATCAGGTTAGTTTTCCCAGGCATTGTATTTCTCTTTATTAGGGCTGTTGGAGTGTGGTGTACATAATTTTACCTTTCCCGTACAGTATCCTGGATAGGCTTCCCAACACATTATTACAGGATAGATAAAATACTTGAATACACACATGTAATATTTCCCTTCAAAGTGTTGCAACAAATAGTGCTTCAGGCCAAATATAAGTGTATCTCTTATGTATATTCAAGTTTGTCTGAGCTAAATTTACTAATTACTGGATGAAATATACATAACTATAAATTTCTGTAAATATTTTCTGACATAATAGACCTTTCATTAATTAGCAAATAATTATGCTTACTTATATATAATTCATTCTTCATGACATAACATCAATTCACTGTCTGATATATCTCATCTCATTGGAGAATAAAGTTGCATGTAATAATTCAAAGGTTGTTTTTGATTTTAATTAATTTTCATGCATGTAATATGATACGATCTTATCATAGTATGTATTTAGCAACCAGATGCCATACACCAATATGGATAAATATATACATAAGCATTACTGGCCAAATTAAATTGAATTTACAAATATGAACATATTATTATCTTTTTTACTGTAAGATCTCTATTTTCAATTTATCATTTTGGGGGCTTAAGTAATTCACATGGATCACAGAACAGAACATTCATAATACTTAATAATAAATCTATGTATTTTTGAGGTTGGTTCTTTATTTAGATTTAAACAATTATTTTACTTTTAGTAATGAGGCTTCATCCATTAACCATCTTCCAAAATCGTTTTAAAATTTTCTTTCTTGCTCTGGTAAGAAATACAAAAATTGGTAAATACATTTATAGAGGTACAGGTACAGGACAGGTGTCCGCTGAGTATCTAAATTTGTTACAAAATTGTAAGATTGCAGATTCCCTGACGTATTGTTTGATTAATGCATTAGTCTAAATAGTAAAAAGTTAATATTTCATCGTGGTTATTATGTAATTGCTAAATATTCCGAATATGCTGTGATAAATATTTGATTTGCAGGGGGCATTTCGCTCAGTGGTATAATAATTATAATTCTTCTTTCCCTTTTTCAATATTTGGAGAAAAACATAATGTTATATGGAGTTGTATTGATAAAGCCATGTCTGCCGCTGGTCTGGACACTTAATTCTAGAGTGGTCATCAATCTTTATGAAATGAATTTGTATCCTTCACTTAATTAAGACGATACTGATTTATGCTAGTCTTTGTATGTTTAAACCTATTGTAGTATGTAAGATGATATTCAAGACACTGTTACTAAATGATAGTGCATAATCTATATTTTGAAATTTTCTCAATTGCAATATTAATTTACTTCTTTTATGTTATTTTAAATTTTTTTGAAATTAACCACATTTGGATATTTAAAATGAAATCTTATCCATCGAAGCAGCCATATCAAAAACTACGTAAAAAACGTATTAAAAACTTGTAAACAAATACAGTAAAAGCACTTTTTTTTATGTTTTTCAAAGGAACATTAAAAAAAATTTAAAAGTGCGGAAACGAAAAACGTATGGAAAAATTTGGTTACCAAGTACCTCCACAATTTTCGAATTAAAACTATTATTGAATAAACTCTAAAACTCTATTACTTTGAAAACCACACATCATCAAAACCATTTTTTTCTTATTGTTTTGTGCTGAAAAAGCGAGGTCCCATCTCTTCTCCAATCGTTCCTAAATTTTTCACATTGGAAATAATTTTGGTTTTTGCACATTAAAAAAAAAATTCAACTCCCTTTTTAATACTCATCTACTGAAATTCTCACAACCGCTAATCCCAGTATCACAATTTTACCTGGATAAAATTTTTTCTGACAAAGACAATAATCCCCTACAAAAAGTCATCAAATTGATAACAGATTTATGAAAAAATACAACAATTTGTTCCCTCGGAAATTGGAATTTATGACAAAAATGTGAAAATCATTTTTTTTTTAATATGACATTGTTTGAATATCCCCTTGAAAACTGAATTCGTGACACTCACCAATACGCCTGGCCCGTCAAATTCCAATGAACCAATATGTATTAATAATTCAAAACAATTTGTAATTTTCCTGCAAGTTATGACATTTTTAAAAATTTGCGCTTAAATTGACATTGTTGCGTTTACCGGCTGGCGGACTGTCAGATTACAATTTAGAAAGTATTATTCTGAAATAATGCGGTATATTCCTCTTTTATCAATATTTCTTTTAGAAAACTTTACATTGCCTGAATAGTCGAGTAGCAGTGGAACTGAAAAGTAGTAAATTGATGTTGAAAGAGCGGCCCACGATCTGTCAGATTTTGAGACATTTAAAGACTAAAATAAAAGACAAATTGCAATTTAACAATAATTATTAAAAACGTAAATAAAATGTAAAAAAAATAACTTAACAATTTAACAGAGAAACAAACTACGTTGTTTGTTCCTAAAGTATACAATAAGCTTTCGAATAGTAAAATCTGCTGTGATTCGAACATATATTCTGATAAAATTGTTATTTTAGTGAAAGTGAATAACTAACTAGGAACAAAGGAGTAAGGCAAGGTTTTAACCCTGCTGGCGACAGTTAACTAATAACTTGATAGTTGGAGGTGGTGATCCCTTTGTCTCTTTCTCTCGTATTATTGTTCTACGCAAACTGAGTGAGAAAGAAGGCTTGTGTTTTCGACTCGTAGTGCAGCTGCGGCAGGCAGCATACTGGTGTGTACTTTGTTTTTAGCCGATTATCACCCAGTTTTTATGATTGTTTTATAATATAATGTTGACCACACAAAAAAGGTAGGTCCAGGTACACATTCTACTTTTGGGTTTTAGCGATAATTTCAAGCGGGGTCGGTTTGTAAAGCTGGTGGCGGTTTTCTATAAAGTGCGTTTGTGCAGTGAACTACAATAAAAATATAAGAAAATAAGTCAAACCTGTATTACAATTTTTGGGAGAATAATATCATCATAATTCAATTGATTTTTTTATATCTTAAAAAGTTAAAGGATATTTAAAAAAAATGCATTACTGAATTCTTTTTCTGGGATTATCTAAATTAGAGAGAGTGGTCTAAAGAAACAGATATAACACAGAACTCTTGTTTGGTGAAAATGTATTACCCTTCTCCGGTGCGGAAGTCTGAGTTTCAACTTTATATTCTTTTGCCATAGACTTTTTAATGAACCACTGAATTGTAGCTAGTTTGCTGATCTCGTTGCTGGTGCAGTGAAGTATTGAAATTCCTTTAGATCTAGTGAAAAATATATAATACCATTGTAGGATTTTTTCACTAGAGAGAATTTTTTTCTCCCGTTTTTATCCCTGTGGGTTAGGTCCACGAACCGCCTCTGTGTAAAACTGACAAAATTAATTAAATTGTTAATTGGGGGGAATAGTTGTATGAAAATTTATGCAATAAATTGGGACCTTGAGTTTTTGGCATAAAAAGTGGGAAAAAGTGAAACAGGTGTAATTTAAAACTGAACTTTAACTGTACGTAGATGCAATATTTATGAAAATTACTTTTGAGCTAGTCTTAAGTTTGTTTTAATATTTTGTGTCCCTTTTGAGAGCACTATGGAATTTAATGTTATTTTAATTTAGTGTAAATTTTCAATGTGTTTTAAATGGAAAGAAAATTTTCAAAATATGGAGTGAAGGGGGGGTAGATATACTGCAATAATTATTGGCATTTAGGCATTCTCTTTAGTCTAGAAATATTTTTCATGTATTTTTATAGTAAACACAGCTTAACATAAAAATGTCCTTTATTGCCTGTCTACCCTCGGACTACATTTCGTAGCAGCCCTTGTGTATCCAATACTAAGATATTCTATGCTGATTTTGTATGCAAGTATTAGGCTGGAAGTAGTGCCAGGCGTGGGTAGGGTGCATTCGTCAGTCTCGACTGTCATTCTATGCTATGATGCCACAGTGCCTCGCCGATGTTGTGTTTATTAATATTGTATTCATCAAAGTCTGGAAACAATGGCGCAGCGGTGACGAACTGGACCAAAGGTCCTCATACGCAGCTCTTCATTCATTCATCTACATATTATCGCATGCAACCGATGTACGCCTGGCACTATTTCCAGTCTTATGTATTATTATTATTACAAAAAATCTTAGAAAAATCTTAGGTAGAATTCATATTAAATACCAAACAGTTGCTATAATCTGTGTGGAAGACTGTTTGAAATATTATAAAGAATATTATCCAATATTTTATTCTTTTTCATGTATTGTAAAAAAATATTTATTTGATCTTTCAATACAGTCGAGTTAACTACATTATGTTATAAAATGCTGGAGGATTCTAAATTTGGGTGTTGTTAACTTTGAAATAATGTTAAAAAAGAAAATGGCCTAATGCCTTCAACTTAAAAAAACTTAACTACATATTTATTATGGTACTGCAGTGCGAACAAAGTCACTACAAGTGAAAAAAATACACCATTACTTTTTTTAAAAATAAATATGAAGCTTGATAAAGTTTGAAGCTGGAACAATACCCTACTTAATTTTGAGTGTAATTATAAAATTATATACTTACGGATTTTTCTTTTTGACAACATGGCCTAAATTCCTAAACCACAATAACATCAGTCAGTGTCCCCTAAGGGGAGGGTGGAGAGGATAGAGAGCCAGATATAAGATCCCAGCAATGCTACATACATAGTATACTCACATGAAAGTATTGCGCAGTTGCGTATAATTTCATGAAAATTACGAACTATTACTTTCCACTCTTTACCAACAAATTTTCAATATTTATTTATATAACGTTACAGTATACAAATAGAAATTATTATATTATTATGGATATTTTTTGTTTTATTTAGATTCTAAAAAGAATTCAGCCATATTAAAATAAAAATTGACTGTGTCGGAATTCTTTAACAATATTATTTGTTATCCTCAAATAATATCCATTAGTAAATTCCAAAGATTTAACAACATGCATTTAATCCATTTTAACGGGAACATAAAATACAAAATAAAATGTTTCTTACTCTGAATTATTGTGTTTTTATTATGCTTGTTAACCCTTCCGCATTATTTTAGTTTCCAAAAATCTGATGCAGGCAGAAACTGGTACCGTCATCTTAGACTTCGGACATTTTTTCATGTGTTTTTCAAGTAAGTAGGTATCTGGAAAACTATCAGAGAGAAAAATATTTGTAATGTACGTTTGAATTGGTATCTGAATTATATTTATTTATTATGTACCAATATGTAGTAAATTATTCAATAAATATTGTCCATAGTCATTACACTTGACCTGGTGACTCTCGACAGCTCAAGCACTAAACATCAGAAATCAGGTGTTCAGACAACTGGTGTTCCATAGTCATGCTTTTATTTATTTATTAAAGCAATTATTTATTCCAATTCAAAATTAATAGAATTCTTTTTTTTAACCACTTTTATTATGTTAAAAAACCGACAAGTTTCGAGAGCGATGCTCACTTCCTCAGGGTTTACTAAAAACTGATATAACAATAGACTTAACGATGTCAATGGAAAGATTAGGAGTGGGAAGGGGAGTATGGAGGGTACAATTTACAAAGGGAAAAGTTCAATAGCGGGTCATTTAAAAATATTTTCTGATTATGTACAATATTTAAATTCTAATTTTTAATATTTCCAATTTGTCCAACTTAACGCCATTAAAATTACAATGTAATAATTCGATTCCACTATTCAAGTCAAAAGTGAGACTAGTCTCCAACAAATGGAGGTTTATTTATATTAATATTTATTGGAAGTCGTTCCAAGAAAACTAAATTACAATCCCGAGACAAGGATACGGAACGTGAAATGCGAAGCAAATTAGATTTCCAACGAGGAAGAAATGAAGCACGCGAAATCCTTGTGTTGACCTACAAATACAAAAATATTTTTCCTTTCATCTAATTACATAGACTCCATTTTTTCCTATCTTTATTTGTTTTTCAACAATGTATAGTTTTCGGTGACATACTTCTCAGAGTTCATTTCTGCCGTAATCAGTCTATTTCAGTTCAGTCAATCATTGCCTTGCGGCAACAAAATTTGTTGCTTTAATCCTGATTTATGCTAGTCTCGCACAAGCACCAGGGTCGTATTTAAGCACAGGCTACCAAGCTGCGACATATGGGCCCCTCATCACAAAGTGGCCCGTATCACAAATAGTTTAAAGTTAAGATATGAAGATATTATACGTACATTTTAAATTAAAACTACTTTTCAAATTACACCGAATCTATTAATTTTCACAACTTCTATCAATTCCTTTCAGAAATATTGAATAGAAGTAATGCATATGATCGAAAATTAAAACAAGAGTGTGGAATTTTTTTTTTAAAAGAAAGACAAACATTCCTGGGTTACGAATAACCCAAAAATATTTGAAAATCTCCTACTACCACCACAGAAAGCCGAAAATGTAGCTTGTGTTGTGATGAACGACTTAGCCAGCCGAGGAATCGAACACGGGACGCCCGGGTGGAGCCCAAACGCGATGCCCACTCAACCTCTGACCGGAATGTATCGGGAGCATCTCCTATACTTATCCTATATTGCTCTTCCTCCCCCCTTACCTTAAATTGATTTTAAGATACAATAAAACTCCATCTCCAAGCAATGTGTATTGATTTTATATATATATATATTTATCTCTGAATTCTATGTACAAGCTGTTTATTTCTTACAAATAAAAATAAAGAAATCATAAGTATATTTTTCAGTACAAAGTGTAAGAGCAAACCAATTAGCCACTCACTAAGCTATTTGCAAGTTAAGTTAGATGTAATGACAACTAGTGACCGACCGAAGGTTCGGTTTCGGCAAGTTTCGGCATCAGTTTCGGTTTCAGCAGAAAATCTGCCGAACCGTCGGCCGCACCGAAACTCTGCATACGTGAATTATTTCTCTTCATTCGGCTGAATTCGGGTGAGTTCGTGGCTCATGTGTCACCCGCCATCATCAGCTGAGTTCGCCGGCCGGTCCGGCGTGATTGTGTTTGTGAGTTTATGTGTTATTTCTCGCATTCTGTTCTAATACTAAAGTTAATTAGCAATCTAATAATATTATTTTTTTTTTATTTATTTAAGAACTGATTTTTAAATTAAGTACTTAATTGTCCTACAAACTAACTGTAGTATAATTTGTTGAGACTGATTAATTTATTATAAGAACGGTATTTGCCTTTCTTTTCTTTCTTTGTTGAGACTGATAATTAATTACTAGTTATTAATTAGGTAATTATACAATACTAACTGCAATTAAAAGATCTCAATAAATGTTAAATTTAATCAGAATGTTTTGATTGTACACACAATTAAAATTAAAATTCTCAATTAATGAGGTCCTTCCTATTAGTGTTGATTATTGACAAATTTTTTCCCGAGAAGTAGTTACCATATTTTGTTAATTTTTATAATTTTTGTTTGTTTTATAGCAGTAATATAATTAATTTATTTTTTCAAACTTCAATTATTGTTTATTGTGTAAAAAAATAAGCTAAATTTCAGTAAGCAATAGATTTTTTTAACATGTCTAAAAAAGTTTCAGTTTTGGTTTCGGTCGAAACTGAGACAGATACCAAAGGTTTGGTTTCGGTAGAAAGTCTTGTTTCGGTCGGGCACTAATGACAATTACTTCATTTTATTTCAAATTGATTATAAAAATAAATTATTATAAAAATAAATTAGAAAAATACACACATAACCGCCGGGATTATAAAATAAAAATACACATGTAACCCTATGATTTATACTCAGGGGGTATAAATCATAGGGTCCGGTTTTCACGAAAGTGCCCGGCCTCTGCCTCCAAGGCCCGAGCAATCGCAGTACCAAATAAATAAAGTGCCTTTTTTATGAAAACGGCGTATGAAAATCATCCGATTATTATTATTATTATTTATTAAAGTATATACCTACAATTAAAGGTTTACTTGAAACAAAACACACCGTTATAATAACAAGGGTATCATGTAAGTCTCTACTTTAGATATGTCGTTTATGTATAAATTAAATGTGAAAAGTTTAGTGCCAGATACAGATGTAACGTTTCATCTTGGTCAGGGCCGTTTTTCCACCTATGCTCGAAAGGCCCCGCCCTAGGGCCCCAATGGCCATTTTTACATCAATGTGACATTTGACAAGTGGGTATTTTTTATTTATTTATTTTTATTTTATTTATTCATACACGCCTTGAAGGCTTTTACAGAATCACATTATTAAAGTTACACATGTTATTCAGGAGTATAATTGTAAGCATGAAGTATATAACATTATAAACTGTACTTTAAGGATACAAACAGGTTTAATATGTACATAGGTATGTAGTTTTGTTATCATTAAAATTGTACAAAGGAGTTAATAAGTTTATATAGTGTAATAATGGTAAAACAGAAGAGTGCTTAAGGTACTTTAAAAGTAGTTATTGAGGAACGTGTAATTAATTAGGTTAGTATTTTTTTCTTTCATAAATTGAAATTAACCCGCCATTGGTGACGTATGTGTCTGTGAAACCGGGTAATTCGAAAAAGTGTAATATTTGTTTTACCATTCATCGAATCACTGTGATTTCAAGTAGCTGTCTTATTCCACGCCCTCTACCTCCAGTCTTCCCCTCGACAGCGACGTTGGCGCACGTTATAGAGTTTTGGCGCCAACCCGGTACGTGAGACCGGCGTCACCAACTAAGTAAGTCAAATGGTTATTGTGTATGTTTTTTATTTGACTTATTTTGATAAGGCTGTTGTTTCTTTATATATGATGATTATATAATTTTAAGATTAGTAAGTTTTTTGCTCGATTTGACTGCTATTTTACGAAATATTTACGCGTTTGTCGTTCAAATCATGAATTTTGTTTCAGCATGCCTTACGAAAGTAATCAGCGACGTCTCAAGGGGCTTCTGCAAGAAGCATTATCTGATGAGGACAATACATTACAAACATCATCGGAAAGCGAATCTCAAACCAGTTTCTCTTGCCATAATGTAAAAAGTATGTACCCCTTGAGCACGTAGTACCTAATTGCTCGAGTTGTTTGGCTGTTGAAAATGATTGATTTTAGTACCTATTTATTTTTATTTTTTGGTAGAAATATTACCAATTTTTATTTTATTTATTTTGTGTTTGTTGTCATAAGACTGACGAAGAATGATTTTGTCATTAAATATTAAAGATTGTTGGGAAATCTTTTAGTTATAAATATTGTTAAAATATCTCATAAATATAATGCATCTAAAGATATTGTGTTATGTTAATAAAAGAGAATTGATTTATGGAATACCTTTGTTTTATTGACAGAAAAGGATCTTATTTTATAAACTTTCCAATGGAAAGCAGCATGAACAGTAAATTATTGAAAAACTGGTAGTCAAAAACCCCGGTGCGTGAGACCGGGGTCACCAACGATGTAAGTCAAATTCACATCACCAATAGCGGGTTAAAAAACTTAAAACCTTTTTTTGTTAAGTTGGTTTAATTAAAAAAAAATCAGAGTGTGCAATTCACTCGCGGTAGAAGTGAAACCTTCAGAAAACTAAAGCAAGAGCGGAGAGACTACGAAGCATCATACAAAGGGGAGACCAATTATACTATCTCATTCTCTTGCATGCTAAATCCTACAGTTGTGTGTTTGTTTTTTAGTGTAGCTATTTTTCGTTTCATCTAGTTTCAAATCACAACGGTGCTAAAGATGTTTTCACTTAAAAAAATACAAGTGTGGAAAACACACGCGGTAGAAGTGAAACCTTTAGAAAACTAAAGTAGACAAGAGCGGGGATGCTACGAAGCACCGCACAAAGAGGAGATCGAAAAGCTATGAAGAACCGCACAAAGAGAAGGCCGATTATTCTATCCCTTTCTCTCGCAGGCTAAATCCCAGATGTATGTGTTGGTCTCTTTTTAGTGTCGCTTTTCGTTTCATTGAGTTTCAAGAGGCCAACATTATCAATGTATTTTATTTTATTTCAATTTGTTATTTAATTTATTTATCTTATTGAAATTTATTAAATTGTAAAATAGAAGGCAAAGCACCCAGTGAGGCCTGCATTATCAATATATTTTATTTTATTTCTATTTATTATTTAATTAATTTATATTTTTAATAATTATTTTAAAATTTTAAAATAGAGGCCTCCTTGTTTGAGAAAATATGTCACTGAAAAAAAAAATCAGAGTGTGCGATTCACACGCGGTAGAAGTGAAACTAGAAAGTCGATTTCTTTTCTTTTGCCTGTTTATTTTAAAGTGGTTTGAAGATTGGGTATCAATTTCAGAAAAATAAATATGTTTTTTTTTTTTGGATTTCGTGGGATTTGAATTCCGTTTGCTGGATGTCTGTCTCTCTGGCCGCTTGGATTTGTCAGACGCCCTAGCCGCTGCGCTGCGGAAGACTCGAGTCGAGGCGTGAATTTACCGCATTATATTAAATTTTAGTGAAGCATTTCCGTTTCATCCGAATTTCAAATCACTAACGGGGCTATAAAAGTTTCACTTCAAAAATAAAAAAAAATGAAGTAGGACATGGCTAACAGAGGGTAATTTCGCAAATGGGTGAGAATCTGGGTGAGAATCCAACGGTTAGCCAATATATTAGCTTACAAAAATTCTAACTGCATAATAAAGTAAAATAAGTTTATTTATATCCTCAAAGTACTCATCGACAAACTGCTTAAAAGTAGTTTTTTGGGACTTTCCTTTTTTCTGTATAATATTTTATTTTTGTTGTCATATTGTATTATTTTGTATTTATAATAAACCGCTTTAAACTTAAACTACTTAAAATTTTATTGTATTCCATTTAAGAAAATACTAAAGGATTTCCATTTAAATATTATAGTGTTACTAACATCCTAAAAATTAAAATCGAATGCCCTCCCCAAAAAATGTTTCCCCGTGCTATAGAAGAAGATTATAGCTGCCGTGTGAGACAATCTATAAATCTATATATCGCTTATATTATGGCGCTCGTGTGATACTAGCTTACTTATTATTCAGGATTAGTACATATCACCGAAGAGATAAAAAATAAAGTGATGGAAATAGCCATTTCTATTTTTTAGACAAATATGATATTTGTAAAATGGTCAGCAAAAGGTAATAGAAATCTTTATTTTCCTGTAATGCAGAATTAGGCGTTTGTGGCCGTATTGGATGCACGATTTTTAGATATTTTTTTCCTAACTTCTGGTGAAATTGGTCTGGGGCCGAAAGGTTCAATAAATTAAGTCGAAAGGGCTTATGTAAATTGGCGACACCTACCTATAAGTTTTCTTTTAGATCACACTTCTAGGATTTTTTGTTCAGTTGTCCGTATTAGTCTTCTACTAGTAAGGACAGCTTCGCTGCCTTTGACAACTTTTAATAGGCGACTTCTGCATTCGGTCCTGCATACATCCTTTTGACAATTTCCTTATTAGCCATCTCGTCTCTCGGGAATATGCTTTCTAAGTAAGTGACTTAAATCAATTTCTCCGAGTAATTATCGCTAATTTAATTGCCTACTAACTAACTGCTAATCATCATACCGTTTTCCCGGATGGGTGGATCTAGAGGATAGACTGCCCCACAAGTCTATCTTGGTACTCAATCCTTGCTTCATTTGCATCCATGTTTCGTGTCGTGCATACTTTTTTTGTTAGCGCCTCCGTACATGGAGCTACTTACAAGCTATTCGAGTCTGATGCGCGAAGCACGCGCACCGCTCGTGGGTACCCGCCATACAATTTTGCTGATGTTCGTACACGGCGGTACGCGACGGATGTCGGGTTGAAGTCGGTAGCGCGCTACTGACGGTGCTGGTAGAGCGCTACACGCTGCAGCATTCGGGTCTACTACTTTCGTTGGACGTTTGACAGAAATGGCGTCGGAACATGAAAGTAATGTTAGATTTGTTCTGGAAGTGGAAAAAATGCGTGTTTATATAACTACACATTACCAGAATACGTAAGAAAGGATTTAGTGGAGAAGGCATGTTGGAAAAAAAGCCATTTGACATCGTTTGACATCGTGTTAACTCCACGGCTGCACGTGAAAAATGATCAAGTTCCGTATATTTCGGGTAGCGCCTTGTACGGAAACCAGCATTAAAAAGTAGTATATCTGCAGGGTACTTGTGGTTGTGTCACAATCACGTAGTTTGTAAGTATCTCCATGAACGGAGGGCCTTATTCTGATTCTTGACTTGATCTCATGATTGACTTGACTCATTATTCGATTTACATTATGGTGCCATGTCTGCCTCGAGATTCCTGACTTATTTTACCATTCACTTTCATATGAAAATTTTGTGGAATTTCACTATTCGGTTTAGTGAAATCGAAAATCTTGTGTTGACTTTTGATGAAGCAATTGTTTATTTATTTACCTATTCATTTTCAGGAAATCGACAGTTTACATTTTTTTTCAGTTTGTACATAGTAATATAGCCAAAATAAAACCAATTATGGATTTCCTCTTCGTGACTTTACCTCTAATAAGACAGCATAATAAGGAATACGAAATAATTAAATTTATTAGAAAGGAATATAAAGCCAAAAATTATGTAAAACAAAAAATTATATCAAATGAAAAATTACATAAAACAAAAAAATATCAATACATTGGTAACCATAAGAAGACAGGTTGTACATATAAATCAAATCATAACAGAATTATAAATATAAACAAAAGAAACATAACAATATTTACGAAACATCGCAAAATCGCTATTGAAAATGTCCACTTTGGATAATAATAGGTACACTATTATAAATTGTACCTAACTATTGCATAGTCTGTTCAAGCAAGAATTCTGCTTAGATTTTATTTATTTATTGTTATCAAGTTTATTTTGTAGAACTCCATTTTAATTTTAATTTCTTTTATATATTCGGTGGGGCAGAGAGGAGTTACTAGTTTAAAAAAAAACTGTAGGCCCCCAGACCGAGCAAAGCGGCGAGGCGGGTGCCGTTAGGTCCGGAAAATGATGCCGTTTTTTTTTCATGATGTTTTGAAAATGATATCGTCCGGCGTAGCAGCCTTGGCGATCAATACACATATTGAGCCTTTCGGCCACTCTTCCCAGCACATTTTGCAGAATTCCAGCGATGACGTCCTCAATCGCCTTCTTCAGAGCTTCAAGGGTTTGATTAGTTTTTTTACCTCAGCTTTGACGTATCCCCACAGAAAAAAAGTCACTCGGGGTCAAATCGGGGGAGTGAGGGGGCCATGGAATATCCTCCCCGCAAAGAGATCAGGTGACCTGGAAAGAGCTCTTTCAAGATTTCGCGTGAAAGATGGACAGCATGGGCCATGGTTTCATCTTGTTGAAACCAGAAGGCTTTTGTGTCGCGTTCCTCGCCATGCTCTTTCATTTTGGGACGCTTAAGAGCTGGTTCACACTACGCTATCAAATATAAAAGATCATAGAACGCCAAATAACGCTCTCCATACAATCCCTTCAGACCGTTCACATCTAAGCGTTTTTAAGCGCGTTTCTGCGAGCAGATATCTGTTGATTCGCGAGCGAATATATATATATATATATCTTTTGTATTTGATAGCGTAGTGTGAACCAGCTCTAAGGTGCTCCAACATCTCACAACAGCGAGAAAAAGTCACGGTAATCATTAATCCTTCATCGATAGTGCACAAAACAACGCCCAGGGATACAGCAGTTACGATTGCAATGCAAGCATCTCTACGTTTCACAAAACTTTGTGGGCTCAAGTGCATGCATTATCTTGTAGGGATACTGGTGAAGGTCTGAGTGTAAGATTCGATTTAAGTTATCGACGATATTCCAAGCGCAGCGGTATGTTTCCGCGCTGATCGGGTTGGAGACTCTTCAATTGACGCTCTTACTACCGCTATGTTTTCAGGTGTCCGCACACTTTTAAGTCGCCCAACTGGTATTTTGGGTTCTGCAGTTCCTGTCCACCTTTCATTACTGATCCATTTCCGAATGGTTTTAGGATCAGGAACACTGTCATTACGATTTAACTCGAACCGGATCCGAAAAGCCCCATGCGTACACAACGCTTTCCCCGTCTCCACAACAAAGCCCCGGTACCTACTTACCTGACCACGGCATGGTCACTACTATAAATGGCATCATTTCCCTGACCTAACAGCATCCACCTCACTCGTTTGTTCGGTCTGGGGGGCGTTCAGTGATTTTTTGAAACTAGTAACTACTCTCTGCCCCACCCTGTACTATTATTTAATCTATAAAAATAGTTTGTTATAAACAAGTTCTGCCATGTAATTATTTTTACGCGTGACTGTTGTTTCGCCCTCTGAAGGCATTATCACACTGTCAACAGTTTCAATTACAAAAATAAAAGTGCTCATTTGTCCAATAATACTATAATACTATACCCTAATACCCTAATTCATAATTTTTTCTCAAATAACGCGCGGCTGACGTCTTATATGAGACATACCAATTGAAAGGGAGAAAATGATGATCGTGCAGACCCGTGTTTCTTTGTTACCACCTATCCCCAGGTCACAGTAAATCTATTTATAAAAATTAGCTTGTCTGTGCCCGACAGGAGGGCGGCCGTGTGGCGGACACCGGGCGGGGGGCGTGGATCTGATTTTAATACAAACCTACAGTTTTATTCTGAGACTGATGAAATTTTGCACGTTTAACCTTTAAAAGGTCAGTGTTAACATTCAATTTTTGAAAACTCTGCCTGAAGCCCGGTAAATTTAGTTAGCCCGGGGAATTTGGTTAGTCATACTTACAATAAGGCCATTATAGAAAAGGCGAAGATATTAGAGACTTGTATTTTCAGAGCTTGGACACGAACAATAATTGTGAGTTCCTGCAGGTGAAAGAATTTAATTCTTAAATACGTTTGTCAGACAGTAGGTAATCACCCGCTCCCCAGCAAGTGACTCGAAGCGACCACTTAATTTGCAAAGCGCCGAGAACTGGAAATAATCTCAACCGGAAAATGTTCATTTGTCGCCGCTTAATGTTAGGAAATCTCGCTAAAATCTTGCGAGGAGATTGAATTGCAACCCGGAGTCTTCCCTCGGGCGTGGGATAATAACTAAGGATACCTAATACCAGAATAACAAATTATAATAGTTGTGCAATATTTCTCTTATATATCTAGTTAGATATTTCGGTATTATACAACATTGAACGTTATCATACGTCTTCCTTTTATAGCTTTTCAGAATAACGCTCTCGTCACGCATTCACCAGCTTACTCCCCAAGTCAAGCGTGCATCGTTCGCCTCACCCGATCACACTTTTCACAACGCTCTCGTCACGCATTCACATTACTCCCCAAGTCAAGCGTGCGTAAAGAAGTTTTACTTAAAAAAATCTCGGCTAACTTATCCTATATGCTCCGCCGACAATAAGGAACTCCAGTAAAAAATATTATGGCTTTTTAAAAAAATATGTTCATATAGGCCAATATACGCTGATTCTGAATATATAAGTTTTATTACATAATATTTAACGTAGAGTTTTTAAACAAATATTAAAAAGTCCATTTTAAAACGTGTCATTAAAACACCCTATTGCTGGATTTTGGCGGCGTGACGTCACCGCGCCGCGTCACCTGGGTCAAAGTTGTATAGAAATCAATAGAAATGAAGACGCAAGCCGTTCGGCATTCCGTGTTATTGGTTTATAGAGAGTTGGACATATAATAGTTTTTGTTTTTATTGAAACATTATTTAGGCCTAAATAATTCAATATCAAAAATAAAGTATCTCTATTAGTTTATTTATATTATTTAAAATATTCAAAAACTTTAACTGTACAAAAAACGATCGTATTGCCCAGTAATGTCTATGAAAACGCTCCAATGCTGAAATTCAAAATGGCGGGAGTCGAACAGCTGATTCCAGTTCCCTACAAGATTCATACTTCGGTTAGTCATGATGACGTCACACTAGATTCGGTGGTTTTCGGGGGATCTTGAAAAATTAAAACTTTGACATTTATTTTAACTATTAAAACTAACTATAAAAATAAAAATAAATATGCAGTTATTTAAGTTAGAAGGTAGAAGGTAATATTTAAGTTAAAGGTCATAAAAAAAAAAATTGGACTGGAATTCTCTATTGGTACGCCTCGTCATACTTATATACAATATGCAGTCGGTTTAAAGAAAATACGGTACACCTAATTACACAAAATATAACTAAGTAACCCCGAAGGCATGTGCAGAGAGGAAGTACCGTCAAATAACAAAGGATAAAACATATTGAAGAATCTCCCTTGTAAAATTTGGTGTTCCCCAAGGGAGTACGTTAGGACCTATTTTGTTCAGTATTTATATAAATGATCTGTGTAACAAAAATTTTCCAATCACGTTATAACATTTGCAGATGATACTGTCTTAATATTTGAAGGTAAAACATGGAATGATGTACACTGCAAAGCAAAAGATGGAATAAGACAGCTAAAACTCTGGTTAGACTATAATCTGTTGACACTCAATTCGGAAAAAACTAAATTTATACGATTTAGTGTGACAGAAGCGGGCCAACCCAAGGAAGCATATAACATTTTTATACGCAAATGCAGTGACTCAACTACCTGTAATTGCTATAAATTAGAAGGCGTGGATAGTATTAAATACCTTGGTGTTATGTTGGACAAATGTCTTAGATGGGACGGACACATGGAACTAGTCACTGCAAAGGTTAGAAAGCTTACATACATGTTTATAACGATCAGAAATATCTTACGTAAAAAATAATTGAAACTCATCTATGATGCTATGTGTGGGTCGCTTCTAGACTATGCATCCCTAGGTTGGGGTGGGTGTGCAAAAATTGTTTTGGACAAATTAGCAAAAGTTCAAAAATCGCTACTAAGGGTAATCCTCAAAAAACCATTTAGATATCACAGCGATGCACTATTTGAAGAGTTACGAGTTCTGGATGTTAGACAACTATACATGAGAAAATTAATTTTAAACACCCATAAACAACGCCACCTCTACCCATCTATTAACCACTCTCACGACACCCGACACTCACGGAGAAATCCAATTGTACCACTCACAACCAAAACATCTCTTGCTCAAAGACACTTCTCATTCTTAGGTCCAAAACTATACAACTTAATGCCCGATGCTTGGAAAAACGAAAGCACAGATGTTCTTCGCAGATTGACCACTTTTTGGTTTCATCAATTAGGGAGAAAGGAGGGTGAACTTTTACTACACAAAAAATGAAATCAAACACAAACCAAAAACAATAACAAAAATTCCAACAAAAAATAAACTGTGTAAAAGATACCTCTATGTTCTAATCGTTTATATTATGTGTATGTATGTGCGTACCGATTACTTTTAAATTAGAATTTTACCAGGCAGCAGATAATCTTATGTTTTAATTGGATATTTTATTTTATTCTATCACTTCTCTTTTTTTATTTCATATTTATACAAAATATACATGTAAGCTTATTATTTTGTAATGCAAACGCCATTTATAAGTTTATTTTATTATTATTTTGATAACTACGAAAAGCATACAACAGCAATAATCATACATTAATTGTTTATAATTTTAATTTTATAGTAAATACTAGCTGACCCGGCAAACGTTGTTTTGCCATATACATTATTTCTAGGAAAATAGGGGTTGATGATAGAAGGGTGAAAATTAAGGGCTGTATGTATTTTTTTATGCCTCACCATAAAAAAAAAAAAATTGTTAAAAAAATGTAAATAAAAATTCGAGGTGGACCACCCTTAACTTTTAGGGTTGTGAAAAATAGATTTTGGCCGATTCTCAGACCTACTCGATAAGCACACAAAATTTCATCAAAATCGGTCCAGCCGTTTCGGAGGAGTATGATAACAAACACCGTGACACGAGAATTTTATATATTAAGATAATTTTGGGGGGCCAGTTGTCGGCAGATCAACTATCGGGTCACCATCCTATATATAACCATTATTCATAGGTTTAAGCACCGAATAGTAAACTCAGAGTTTTTAAATAAAAACAAATTAGAGTGTTCAATTCACACGCGATGGAAGAGAAAGTTTATCAAAACAATCTCAACAAATAGAGCAAAAGTGAGGTCATTTCCGCTTCAAATCTTAACCAATAGGAGCCTTGAAAAATGACATCATAATCAAGGCGGCCAATGGACACATATTAACGCTCTGTAGGTGTTGTTTTGCGTCATTTCCGTTTCATTCGAATTTCAAGTCACATCGAAGCTAAAGAAGTTTCACTTCAAAAATCGTGTTTTATAAATCGAAAATGTACGTTGTCGTATGGATAAAGTATGAAGAGGATAGTGAAATACCTCCTTAATGATTTATTTACTTTCGCCTTATAAGCTTCTACCATCATTAAAGGTGGAAACGTGTTCCCATCATTAAAGGTGCATTGGTAGTGGGCAAAATAATTGAATACGCGACGCGCCTGGTTGAGAAATTGATACTGCTACTAGCCGAACATTTCGATTCCTCTTTGTCGCAATCAGAAACGATTTGATTTTCGGAACTTTCAATCAAAAAGGCCAAAATAAAACCAGTATCACAGATAACATTTAAATAATATTAGTGGGTTCCCAGCATGCGTTGCAATGCCACTTAATAAAGAAATTATTTCTCCCTGCGTGTTCTTTCGTCATAACCCTAGTGTTTATATGACAATTAATTTATGGGACAATTCCAGATTCCACCTTAACAAAGCTACAATGTCAGACTGTCAGATCAAAATAGACGGAGAATTGTTGAAAGAATTCAGAGGGCTTTAACAGGGATTAAAACAGGGCCTGGCTCCCATTCTCTTCAACATTGTGCTCGAACATGTAATAAGAAAAACGCTAATAGACATTGGCTCAAATATTTATTTCAAGAGTAGTCAAGTCGGATATGCGGATAACATTAACATTGTCAGAAGATCAATTTCAGCCAATAAGGAGATCTCCGATCCTTTAGAAACAGCAGCACGAGAAGTTCTTAAGTGGAATTACTCCTTCTCACAGAAGAAGGGGTGGTGCACAATTTAAAGACAACTACTCATACGAAGTGGTCAATCAATTCACCTGCCTGGGCTCCAGTCTGACAGAGAACAATGAGGATCCAGCAGAAATCAGAAAGAGAATCACAGCAGCAACAAAACATAATTCTCTTTGTTGCCAGTGTTTAAGTCACGAAGCGTCCACAGAAAAACCAAAATAACCATACATAAGACCATTATTAGAACACTGACACCGACGGTAAAGATGGCTGAAATGCTGAATATTTTTGAAAGGAAAGTGCTGAGAAGAATATGCGGACCCGTGAAGGAGGGGGAACAGTGGCGCATCCGGCTCAACAAAGAACTGTAGGATATATATCAGGCCCCTAGTTTCTCAGCCCATATTTTGCGGTAACTGAATTGACAAGCAGTATTAAGAGCTGGTTCACACTCAGCTATCAAATATAAAAGATCATAGCACGCCAAATAACGCTCTCCATACAATCCCTTCAGACCGTTCACTGATATATAGATATATAGCTCAGTGTGAACTAAGCATTAACGACAGAAGTAGATATGACGTTCTCTCTGAAGAAACCATAATAATAATAAATTTAACTTATATTAAAGTTGTCCCCTTTTCAGATAGAAGCTTCCACCAAGTAGTTATTAAATCAATAGAAGGAAAGGATTAAGTTAAATTACCCACCTAAGTCTGCGAAACGAACTGGAGGTGGTGTGCAAGTCTAAAATATATGGTTTATGTAGGAGTTATTAATTGGAAACTCTACAGGCTTTACTCTGCATGTTCGTCTTTCAAACTCCTGCACTGAATTAATATTCAGTATGCAAACAGCTCCCGGAGAAGATACATTATGATAAGCGTAGCGAAGTCCTGTTTTAATTTTTATTTTTCGTTCAAATTCGTTTGTACGTTCTGTTTCTGGTTCAAGATGGTGGCCGTCTTAAAGAATTATTTTTAATTTTCTTGAAAGACTGGGTGTAAAGTAAAAAGTTTAGTAAAGATTATTTTTTCAAATTTGAAATCTTCGTGTTTACTTAGGACTTACTCTTTCACATTTTTTCAATATCATGATGCCTCGAGAAAGTTAAAAAAAAATTGTTGTTGAGATAGTGACGTTTTGTTTTATTTCACATTTGTTACTAAAAAAGGCCCGAGGCCTGAGGGGTTAAACAAACCTGACTCTGACCCCCGTTATTACGTCGTAATGTGAAAACACATTCTCTAATCATTATTTAATAAAGGGTAACAATAATGTGACAAGAGAAGCGGTAGTAGCCGACAATGTTACACGCACGTGTTTAGATCCATAGACATTCAAATTGAGAGACGAGAATGAAAATTTGCAAAAGAATGATTGTTCAATCAAAATTAAATTTTCAAAACTCTTTAAATTATTAAATTTATTTGAAGCACTCACTTATGGTACTAACTAAAATCGAATACTTTGAATCTAAACAAAAATTATGTTTATTTTAAATATGTATCTATGTTAAGTACCAAATTTGATTGATTGTTCTTATAATATACAAAAATTAGTGTTTGTAATTGAAAATTTGTAAAAAGAATTGCAAAAGGTGGCACGCGAGCTGTTTGAAAATCTGAATGTACCGGGACTGATATATTGAACGCGGGAGTGGGGAGGGGATCGCGAGAGGGGGGTTTGCTGGAGAGGGGAGAGGAAAGGCGGGAAGGTGGAGGGGAACGCGTGAGGGAAAGGGGACATGGGAGAGGAAAGTGAAGCGAATGGGAAAAGACAAGCAGGAAGAAACAATTCTTTGTTAGTGGCATTACAACGCTTGTCGAAAACTCGCTAGTTATATATATATTAAAATGAAAGTTTCTTTATTTGTCCCTATGCGTTCCTATACCTATTAATCCGATAGCGATGAAACTTTGGTGATTTGTTGTGCACATGTCCGCGAAGGTTTCTATATGTAATGGTGAGCTCCGGCGTTATGAACTTTGTGTAAACATTATAATTTGTATACAATTATTTTTAAACATTATTGTAATGTTTTAAAAATGTACGTATTTCAGCGGCAGGCCAAAGTCTTTGCCCACCTACTGCGTGGTGGGCCGCATCGAGAGAGATTGGTTGAGGGAGAGATTGGTTCTAACCTAGACCTCTCCGGCCGGACGGAGGGAGGGATGGATTCATACGTCCGTCACTACCGACCCCCCAGATTCTTACTCACCCCTCATAACCTTTTTCCTTCCCAGAACTTCGTCTCCTTCCTTTCCCTAAAAATACCCTTCACACAGCATCCCCAAAGACGCAAGAGGCCCTGAGGGAATTTTTTACCTCAGGCCTTCCTGTGTGGAGCTAATGTAAAAAAAACAGTAAACAGATTTGCTGAGTAAATAATATCGGAAAACATGTAAAACTCAATGTTACACAAATGTTACTACAAAGCTTCTAACATTGCTCCTAATAACATGTACAGAACAGGAAAACAATTTTAATAATTAGAAAAAAATAGTTAAAAATAAATCTTTTGTGCCTAATACCTGCTTACACTTTAAATGATGCCTCTATTAGAATACACACATGTTTAAATCCCAATGAATGTTGCCAGTGTCCCTACATTGAGCGCACTACACAGATGAAATACCACGGCCTCACCATTGATCCATATCTCAAATGGAATCTGCACACCCAAATAATTGCAAACAAAATAAGAAAAACCATGCACTTTTTCAGGACGATACGAAACTTTCTCGACTTACAACACTTGAAAATGAGTTATTTTGCAGTCTGTCAATCTATAATTGAGTATGGAATCATAGCATGGGGAGGTGGCACTGCATCTGCACTAGACCCAATCATAAAGGCATAGAAAACTATTATAAAAATAATCCTTAGGCTACCTCTAATTACAGACTCAAACTTAGTCTTTAATATTATGAATGTGTTTGACGTTCGGCAGATATATGCAAAAACAATCCTCACTCATCTATACACAAATATACATAAATACAAATATGCAACTCACAAAGAAAACATAAAAATTTGGATTAAAAGTAATGGTAGGGCCTTTACCGGTGCACTCACCCA
Organism: Glyphotaelius pellucidus; assembly: GCA_936435175.1. Taxonomy (NCBI): domain Eukaryota; kingdom Metazoa; phylum Arthropoda; class Insecta; order Trichoptera; family Limnephilidae; genus Glyphotaelius; species Glyphotaelius pellucidus. The sequence goes on along the minus strand of OW386542.1, from coordinate 24,219,140 downwards.
AATCCACAATAGAGAACTCCAGTCCATTTTTTTATTTTTTTTTATGAATAATGACCTTCTAACTTAAATAACTGCATATTTATTTTTATTTTTATAGTTAGTTTTAATAGTTAAAATAAATGTCAAAGTTTTAATTTTTCAAGATCCCCCGAAAACCACCGTGAAGTCATCTGGCCCTGTGACGTCATCTGGCCAAAAGTTTTAGTTATTTTCAACAGATGTTGTCATTTTGTATGGAAGAACTGATGAAACTATTCAATAAGTAAAACGTTATTTAGATGTAATTATTTATTTATTATATTATATTTATTATATTTTTCAATATTATTACGGGAGAGTGGTATAAAAATTGTTTGAAATTATTATCTTTTTAGCTTTACGAATCGAAATCAATATTGGAAACCGAAGCATGAATTTCGTATGGAACTGGAATCAGCTGTCCGACCGCCGCCATTTTGAATTTCAGCATTGGAGCGTTTATGGAAGCGGTGACGTCACGCATTACAAATTCAATAATACCAACTAGACAGGGTGTTCTAGTGAACTGTTTTAAAATGGACTTTTTAATATTTTTTTTAAAACTCTACGTTAAATATTATTTAATAATTATTAACTTATATATTCAGAATCAGCGTTTATTGGTCTATATGAACATATTTTTTTAAAGCCATAATATTTTTCACTGGAGTTCCTAATTACTAACGATACCAATGTATTGGTTGGTATTACTAGAGCTTATCATTAAAGTAATCATTATATCATTAATACAAATGTAGGTATGTTCGCAAGTATTTTAGATAGACGTACAAAATAACTGCCTCAACACAGGCTAGCCTAGTGAGGCGGGTTATAAAAATCTTCAACTATATAACTATGAATTTGTATTATGTAATCTACCTTTAACTTAGGATGGGTTGTTTCAAAAAATTTGACGAATTCGTCAAATATTTGACGTTAATTTTCACGTTCTGTGTAAGTTCTATTCAAGTTCTGTGATGATTTCAGTTTTATGAAGCAGCTGGCCTATGATGATAAAATAACAGAACTCGAATAGAACTTACACAGAACGTGAAAATTAACTTCAAATATTTGATGAACTCATCAAATTTTTTGAAACAACCCGTCCTTATTGTTCATATGAATATTACTTTCTACTTGTAAACTCTTTGTACTGATTAACCTATTGTAAACTACACTGAACTTGTATTTTCTTAGTTATGTTTCAATTTTAATTGAATAAAGATTTATACTATTATTATTATTATTATAAATAAAGTATTTTAACCAAAGTGCAATCTTGTAAAAAAAATTGGTTGTCTGTAAAGTCGGTTTACGGTCGATAATTTTACATGATAACGTCATATAATAAAAATTGAATGGAAGAGAGATAGATGTGTCACAAGCCGAACGCTTAGGCCGAACGCTTGTTCCGCGCTCTCGCGCGAGCTTGCACGCTCGGCTCAGGCGGAACGTGACAATGAGTCATGCTTTTTCAAGAGCGCAGCCGGCGTTCATCGATTTATTAGATGTTATACGTCAAAAAAAATTCGAGTGCAATTAACACGCGGTAGAAAACTTTGCCAAAACAATCTCAACCAAAGAAGAACCAAGGAGCCTTGAAAAGTGAGGTCATAATCAAAGCGGTCAATGAGCGCAGACCTAACGTAATTTCCGTTTTATATCTCAACCAAGCCTTGATAGGAGTTTGACGCTCCGCAGGTGCTGTGTGCGTCATTTCCGTTTCATCCGAAGTCCAAATCACAACGGGGCTATAGAAGTTTCACTTCAAAAACACAGAACCGCGGGCGAAAATCCTTAGAATAAATGAATGTGTTTCAGTATAAAACACAGCAGGTGCTAGTTTATCATACTGTTGTTGTTTCCCTTTCAGTTGTTTGTGAATGGAATAAAATAGTAATATTTCAAAGATGTTTTGTCGACAGACTTACATTCAACTGTTCAAGTTATATATCAGAACATCAAACAAACACTATTTTAAAATTTTCTTGAACCATGTTATAAAAGGTGTTATTATTACCTTAAATGTTATAATACTATACAAGGCTCTAAAACAGGGATGTTTGATTTAATATATTACTTTTCTTTAAAGACTAAATTTATAAGATGACTAGTGATTTCCCGGCACGCGTTGCAATCCCATTTAATAAAGAAATTGTTTCTCCCTGCGTGTCCTTTCCCATTCGTCCCGTTCCCCTTCCGCCGCCCCTTCCTCTTCCCTTCCCGCGTCCCCCCACCACCTTCCCCACCTTACCTCTCCCCTGTCCCGCTCCCCCGTTCCGCCAAACCCCTCCCCGACGTTTCATATATTCAGTCCTAGTGCATTCAGTTTTCGAACAGCTCGCTATTACAATTTTTATATTCAAAATTTAATATTATAAGAACAATCAATCAAATTTGGTACCTACCATACATGTACCTATTTCAAATGCCTGTATTTCTTACTTACTTACTTAGTACTACTTACTGTACTTAGTAATTCAAGTAGATTCATTAATTTATCGAGTTTATTATAAACAACCAATGGTTTGCAAAATGTCATTCTCAAATTGTGACATTTTTGACAGTTTCGCGAGAGTTTTTGTAATGATTAAAAAACTTTTCAGATGTTTTGTCATGTGGTTTTAATAATCCAGAAACCTTCGGGGGGGTTTAAAGAAGGTATTTTGAAAGTTTCAAACATTTCCTATGCTTAATACAGCAATCATAGACAATTCACTTATCTATATGCATATTTATAAGCAAACATATTTTGATTTTCATTATATAGATTAAAGCTTTTCATTCTAAAACATTCTACAACAAATTATTGTATTCTTGGGATCTAATTGAAAAAATGATCGTTTTAAACAGCAGATTCCGTTATCTTCAAAATTAAAGTGCTCCCTCAATAATGTTTCGCGAATAAAATCAACATGTTCGCACTCAGACTTGGTTATTCCGAGAGACTCCATTTTAGGCAATTACGATGAAATTGCTTATTTAATTAAATCATCATTCCATTTCAAATAACATCTTCATTTTAACTTCCATTGGCAGTGCAATGATCTTAATTTTATAAGACAATCTATTTTGGTTGGAATAATACAAGATGTATCTATACAAATGCATTTACTAGATTACTTGTGGAAAGGAAGAGAAATCTTAGACGCATATTCACTCCTTTCAACATTCTTCGTAGGTACTGTACATGGGTAAGTTTTCATTCTATCTCATTCTAAATCCTATAGATGTATGTGTTTGTCTCTTTTTAGTGTCGCTCGTTTCATCATTCAAATCACAACGGCGCGAAATAAGTTTTCTTTTCAATGATTTCGACTGTGTTTAAAATAAAAGCAGTATCGTCAACATCTATTTTTACAGGAAAAAACGAAAAACGTTTCAAGAGTGAATTTTTCAAAAGAATAACAAAAATCAAGTGCAGTTCACACGCGGTAAAAATGAAACTTCACCCACACAATCTCAACCAATAGGAGCCTTAAAAAGTGAGCTCATAAACAAAGAGGTCAATGCGGCCTGCGCGACGCTTCGTAGGTACTGTTTGTAGGTAAGGTTTCATTCTACCTTATTCTCTCGCAGTCTAAACCCTATAGAGGCAGTATTCTAGTCTAGAAAAAAAAAAAAAAATTTTACCTTCACATTTCCAAAGCTTAAATATTCAAAAACATGTAAAAGATTTTTCGAAACTCGCATTATTTTAAAAGTTATAACATTTTAATGTCGCGGTTTATTCGGAATCTAACCAGAATCTAAGTAGAACAACATTTTAAACGCATTTTTCTCAAAAGAACTTTTTTTTTATACGGTTGACACGATATCTCAAGTTCTACTATACCAATTTACTTGAAATTTGGTGTGAGCCTTCTCTATAAATTACTTTATCGCGCTCACTAAAACCATAACAAAATTTCAATTTTCACAATTTAAAAAAAATTTGGAAATTCGAAAAGAATGGTAAAAAAATGTCTTTTTATTTCAGACAGCCGCCATTGTGCGAAATTTTTTTTTGGATTTTTCCTTAGTTCGGGCCAAAGCCGCATTTGTTTGGACCAAGAATTAATTTGATTTTTTCTTTTAGGGTTGCAATCGTGTCATTTTTTTGAGACCCTCCACTTCAACACCCTGTAACTATTTGAATTTTGAATTTTTTCGTTTGATTTTTTTTTAATGTATTCTTTAATGTTTAATAAATATTTGATGAAGTAATGGCTGGTAAAAATATTATTGTTTTTTTATAGCACCTGAAAACACCTAAAATTAATGTTTCTAGACTAGAACCCCTTAATCGAGTTTCAAATCACAGCGATGCTAAAGAAGTTTCACTTCAAAAATGACATGTTATTAATAAACAAATATTTTAATAATTTGTAATGCGATTGAGTTGATTGATAGCGATTGAGTAGTTTCACCATGAGCGGATGGCCTTGTAGTCCTAATTTTTCCAGTATTAGGACGAAAGTACGCGAGTTTAAGTAAAGTCGTCCACTTTACTGAAGAAAAGAAGTATCGTTATTTCATTATTTCACAATTACTCGATATTAATAAAGAAGTATTGCTACAAATTCAGCGTCACCTGTCCGGTATGCGAGCACCTCCTTAAATCTCCAACAGGACAGCGAAGCGGAATAATAACAGCCAAATAAGAAGCCCAGCCACTAGGGGTCGCTGTCAATGATATAATGTATCATCTGAAATTGTGTAAGAAACCAATAAAATTATAGATAGGTATGGATATAAATCCAAGAGAAGATATAAATTAAATGTAGTTAGTATGTTAGTACAATTGCATATAAGAAGACAATAAAAATAACATTTAAAATAATTGTAAGATAGGTATGCTTGGAGGCACCATCCGGCTAAATTCGAATATTACAAACCTTTTTTAAAAAACCTCCAAATCCATCAAATTTTTCTTGTGTCAAAACATATGTTCGTACAACGGAAAAATTACGATTCGCCACTGCATTATGTAGAACTAATTGCGTTCAGGGTAGCTTTTGGGTTAGACGCTAAGGGCTAATCGTAGACAGAAATAAGAATAAAGAGAGAGAGACAGGATCATGAGAAAAGTTTAGTGCCATTGACCATTACCTTTTAGCATATTTCATGCAGATACACTTTATGATAAAAATTTGAATCTAAAAATTCTGAGTTTCTCTCAAAGTATTTAAGGAAAAATAATGTTATACATTAAGTTTCATAAAACAACTGTGTTAGCAGGTACTTCCCAACCAACCTACCCCGTCCCCTTTCCCTCGCCTTTCTTTACCCTAGCAGTATTCCCTAGAAAAATAATTGCACCGACTCTTGTTGGTACGATATCACAGTATTTTCTGGAACTAGCTAGATTTTAAATACCAGATAGGACTAATACTACTCTCTCCCCTTTGGGAGGTATCTCTCTCACGCTCTTTGCAGTAACGTTTACCTGGAATACCCGAGGATCGGTTTTCCACTTCAGCCGAAACGACGCGCGTCGCAAAGTGCAGGATTTAAGAGGTAGCGTATAGATATACTTGGTCGAAGAGCGTATAGCTATCAACTCAATTTTTTCACAAAGCCTTTCATTTTGCGTGACACTTAAGTAAACAGTGTTAGCAAACTAGAGACAATTATTTCGAGTCATACGTCCACAAAACTAGTTTTTGTACACCGCAAATTATTTATCTGAACATTTACTAATTTAATTCTGAATTTGGTAGATTGGTAACTTAGTAATTGGAGTTAGTTAGTTATTAGCTACTTAGTATCAAAATAAAGTGAGGTAAATAAAGTTTTATGACGTGATTAACGTCTTATAAATCGATGAACACCGGCTGCATGCACGAAAAAGCACGACTCATTGTCACGTTCCGCCTGAGCCGAACGTGCAATCGAGAGGGCGGAACAAGCGTTAGATAGGCACGATCGGCGTAAGCGTTCGGCTTATGACGCATCAATGCAGTTTTTCATCAATGTTTTCTTATGACGTTATCACGTAAAATTATCGTCCGTAAACCGACTTTACAGACAACTATTTTTTTGTCTTTTAATTAAATTTAAATTTTACAAAAATACTGAAATTTTCTATTTTATTTATTTTAACTTTAAATTTTACAAAAATACTGAAATGGAAACATCGTTTGCAGGATTTATGTCTTTGTTCGATTTAACTTTGCGAACTTTGGTTGTTTTTTTAACACTCCCAATATTAAATGCAAAGGCTTTTATAACCCTACACCAGTGATTCCCAGATTTATTACCCTTCAAATAAGCAAGATTCCCAAGTTTTCCAGATGGACCCCCAGGGGTCCACGGGGGACTCCACGGGGGTCCACGAAGGCATGAGAGAAAAATGGGGGTCCACAAGTTGTAAGAGGGGGTCCACGAAAAAAAATCTGATTTCGATAGTAAAGAACAAAAATGTTGGCCTGGCTTTACCTATCAATAAAGGCAGATAATACACAAATCAAAAAAAAATTAAGGGAACAAAAAAATTCCAAATTTTTTGGTGATTTTTGACAGGCTGTATTTTGGTGAAAAATGGTCATATTGAGACTTTAAAAAAAGCATTTTGAAGCTTTTGAGATTCTAATTTTCAGATTTTTGGCTAAATTTTTTTAGGTGATAAGGTTCTCATGCAATCCTAACAGATAGCGCGAAAAAATAATTTTGAAAATAAAAAAATAAAAAAAAATTTCAGCTAGGCCGGCAAGTGGATCAGATAGCTTGTTTATTTAGCATTAATTAGTTTTTAATGCCTTTTTGTAAACCCTCTCTTAATTTTTTTAAGTAGTTTATTTTAAGAAGGTCAGCGACTGTTACTTTTAAAAACTTGCACATTAGATATTGAGTACTCGTATTTCGGTGAAAAATTGTCATATTGAGACCCATCCCGTGCCCATATCCCATCCCGCCCCCTGTCTCATATCACATTACTACCCCCCCCCCCCCCCCCCCTCCCGTTGTGACAGACCACAACTCCAGCGTTATAGTCAATATTCAGTACAACGCGTGTCGAGTTTTGGGAATTTGGTAGAAATGTTGCAGCAGGGGCTCCACCGAAACCAGTAAAACTTTGAAAGTGGTCCACGAGAAAAAAAAAGTTTGGGAACCTCTGCCCTATAATAATAAATAAACATATAATAATAAATATCGTTAAAAAATATTATTTGTTTTGAAAGTTGAATTAAAAGAAAATGTTGTCTTGGTCCACCATAAAATCAATGCATTTAATTTCATAATTTGAACTCTTCTTACCTTAGCTGTTGTGCAGTGTGGAACATGCTGATCTATTATTTAATCACAAACCCATCCATATTCAGATAAAGTTTATGCAGTTTCCGGCAGGATTGCCGTGAATAATGAAAATCGGTGTTTCACCAACTTCAAACTCCCCAATACGGCAAGTGCCTACCTAACTTGTGAGTCTCTTACTCATAGGGAAAAAAATAATGTGAGTTATATGAATTTATACATAAATCACAGGAATTTTTAGCTTTTGACAAAAATAATAAATTTATGTTTTAAAAATCACATTTTGATGATGAAAAGCCACACTCTTTTTTTTCCAGATTTAAATAAAATTGAAATACCGCATATAAGAGTCCTGAATGCCCGAAGCCAATGGAACCAAGGTTTTCTCAAATGGGGTATGTTTTTATTCCGACTTTTGCACACTTGACCTTCAAAATAAGTGTTAAGTAACTGTTTGCATGAGGTTTCGAAAAACCACCTTTTTTTTTACATGAGCTCCACACAGGAGACCCTGAGGAAAATAATTTCCCTCAAGGTCTATGTCATCTGTCAATGTCATCTGTCAACGTCAATGTCATCTTTGGGGATGCTGTGTGGAGGTATTTTTTTTAGGAAAAGGAGGAGAAGAGAGTTCTGGGAAGGAAAAGGGTTTAAGGGGTGGGTAGGAATCTGGGGTTCAGTCCTGGTCATCCGCCTCCATTACCTAGACAAACCTCACCCCATGAACCCGGGCACTCCTGCTAAATCACCAAACGTAGCCAACCACTTGGGAACCACCTCATCTCTTTTTCCAACACTTTTTTTTTAAAACAGAATCGTGATATCGCTAGATGAAATTTTGCCCTCTTGACGTTAAAAATTCGAGGAAAATTAGTGTCTACATCTGATTTCCAAAAAAAAATTAAAATCCGAACAACACCGGTATTTCGACTATAAACTATATATCTAAAAAAAACAATATCCATATGTGTGTGGTTTTTGTATTTAAAGGGCATTTTAGGTACAAAAACCACTGGATTTATTTCGTTGAAAATTTCAGAGTTTGTTCTTATTACTGCCATGAGTGTTTAGAGAGTGGTATCATATAGATGGATTATCTCTAGGTACAGAGTCGAATTAAAATCGATGTATGTAATGTGTTTTTTTTTAATAATATAAAGTAGTTAATGGTGACAAAAGCAAGGGACGCCCGAGGCGTAACGTTCTGAGATACCTAGTCGAATTAAAATCGAAATAATAGTTTTTTTATACCAACAAGGTGGTGTGCAATTGAGAATTCTAGAAAAAGTTGGGGACGCCCGACAGAAGGAAGTGTCTTTGCACTGGAATGATATAGAGTCGAATTAAAACGGATATAATATAGTTTTTTTAACAGTAAAATTGAAGATTTCTTGATATTACATGAAGTGAATGGTAGAAAAACGACAAGGACACCCGAGGAAGACATAAATCAATAATTATTTGTGAATTACTTGTAAAATGAGGCTTACGTGATGAAGAAAAGTATAAGGAGATTTTTTTACAGGTGTACCACGCAACTCCACGTCCAACTGCTACCAACCGTCTGGAGTAAGTGACCCTATGTATAGCATTCCAAATGATTGTTGTGAGCAAAGATATTGAAATATAAGAGATGTGCTATCCGCATTTTTTATGGGTGGAACTGTTTCCTCGCCGATATTGTTAACTAATACAGCACACAATTGTTAACCAGTACTGTACACCTTCAAAAACCTACTAAACTAATATTGGGTAGTATTCCGCCGACGGAGGGGCGAACATCATAGCATATCTCTTATATTTCTAAATCTTTGGTTGTGAGACTGAAATAGTATGAAAGGAAAGGAGATGAGGCAGATAAAGGTAGGGAATTACCTGGTTATTGAGATCGGCTAAATCCATTTGAAGAAACGTTTAGATTCTGAATGTCGGTTTTTCACCAAAGCGATGCTGAAAGTGTCTACCACTCTGGAACGTGCCGTAAAAATACTGTATATTAATGATTAAATAGTATGAAAGGAAAGGAGATGAGGCAGATAAAGGTAGGGAATTACCTGGTTATTGAGATCGGCTAAATCCATTTGAAGAAACGTTTAGATTCTGAATGTCGGTTTTTCACCAAAGCGATGCTGAAAGTGTCTACCACTCTGGAACGTGCCGTAAAAATACTGTATATTAATGATTAAATAGTATGAAAGGAAAGGAGATGAGGCAGATAAAGGTAGGGAATTACCTGGTTATTGAGATCGGCTAAATCCATTTGAAGAAACGTTTAGATTCTGAATGTCGGTTTTTCACCAAAGCGATGCTGAAAGTGTCTACCACTCTGGAACGTGCCGTAAAAATACTGTATATTAATGATTAAATAGTATGAAAGGAAAGGAGATGAGGCAGATAAAGGTAGGGAATTACCTGGTTATTGAGATCGGCTAAATCCATTTGAAGAAACGTTTAGATTCTGAATGTCGGTTTTTCACCAAAGCGATGCTGAAAGTGTCTACCACTCTGGAACGTGCCGTAAAAATACTGTATATTAATGATTAAATAGTATGAAAGGAAAGGAGATGAGGCAGATAAAGGTAGGGAATTACCTGGTTATTGAGATCGGCTAAATCCATTTGAAGAAACGTTTAGATTCTGAATGTCGGTTTTTCACCAAAGCGATGCTGAAAGTGTCTACCACTCTGGAACGTGCCGTAAAAATACTGTATATTAATGATTACATTGTGAATATAAACAATACTACTAATAACATACAAAATAATCAAATAAACGTTCCAGAGTGGAAGATACTATCAGTATCGCCCTGGTGTAAGACCACCATTCAGAATTGAAACGTTGCTTGAAATGGCTTTAGCCGTGTTTAGTGACCAGATCTGAATAGCCAGGTACTTCCCCACCTTCCTCTTCCCTATCTCCTTCCCCTCCCCACTACCTTCAGCCTCACAACATACCCCAATTGGGGATGCCATAGTCTCACTGGCTCCAGACGGGAGCAGTTGGGACTCTTGTGCGGTATTTCATATAAAAAAAAAATAAAAAAAAAAACTATACCTACGTGCGTTCGCCGGGAATGAACCAGTGAAATGTGACATCCCGATTCATGGCCAAGGATCGTAACGACTCTGTCAACCACGGAGGTCGTCAAATTGCCCATTTGATTCGAACCGCGACATCAAATTAAAAACCGACCGTCCGGACACAGAACTCTTCAAAATTATTTGTTAAATATTTTATATTGAAAATATATATATTAATGTCATTAGAATTAAACTAGCGCCAACCCGTGAAAAATTCGCAAGATTTTTAATAATATCAGAATTCAATGAAAGTACATAAATGAGTTGGAAATGATTACTTTTTAAAAACAAAATAAATAGGAATGGACTTGTCACTTGGGGGATGGAAGTCATTTTTGTATGTAGCAATGTCACGAGCGGATCGTAAAAAACACCTTCCGCCAATGTAAATAACTCAACGCTAATCCGCCGACTGCGGTACCGTTCTCACTCACAAAAAATCGGCGAAAATGTAAGTTACATGCGAATAAAAATATTCTCGTTAAAATTGCACACAATGAAATTTCGTATATTTATTTGATTATTCTGGTTATTATAATGAATCAAGTATCTTGTTTACTATCCGCAGAATTTATTAATACATTTTGTAGAAAAAAGAAACGCCCTAAAAATTGATTTATTTGCCCTGCGTATAATTTCTATCTACTCTTAAGCCGCCGCTACTCGAATTTCTACAAACTTCTTGCATATTTCCCTTGAACATTTGAAGTTTTTAAGCTCTTAAAAAAATATATGTTATTTTTGAAGATAATATCTATTATCGGCGAAACGCAAATTTTATAAAATTCCCTCGATAGAAAAAAAATCGCAAAGTACGCTCCAATTTTTTTTAATTTCACGTCTTTCTCTATTATTTAACAAGTTATATGTATGAAAATATTCACAGGGTTTCTTTGAATGTTGTTTTAGACAACCTCCACGAGATTTTTGCTCTATTCTAAACGAATCGTGTTTTATTAAACATTTTCACAATTTTCGCTTCAATTTCATCGTTTTAAATATTAGCGCGCTCTCTCCAAAATTCTTAGTTACATATCTCTTCATCTTCTTCTTTTCGAGCGAGGATACGCCTTAAACAAAAACAAAACCCGGGAAGTATAAAATGCTAGCGTTCTGTCTCTATGAGGTGAAATCACACACCAGGATGGAATTTTTCCACCGGTAAAATCAAACTTGTTGAAAAATTCGATCCAAAATCAAACCTATTTTATCTATAAAACGAGCGTCCGGAATAACTCATTCAGTGCGTCGAGTGTACTCAAAATGTCCAACGTACTGAAGAGAAAAACCTTTAGAATTGTGCTGTGGACGTGTCTGGTGTGCTCGAAGTAAGTGTGCTCAATTATTAATTCACTTACTTCGGGTGATTTATCAAAAAATTATAACCAATTTCATTGGCCTAGGAGTCCAAAATTTATCTAATGTCTACGAAATCTGTAAATAAGGTTGGAAACTAAATTTTTCTTCCAAATCGGCATAGATGACGCTTTTAGGAATTAAGCGTTCAGTGTTATTATAGTGTTATCGCATTATCCGTAGCAAAAATAACTTAACTTTTTCTGCTTTTAACTTTCCAATTTTATGTTTTATTCTTTCTCTTCTTTTCATTTCCTCAATTTTCCCTCTTTTTGTATAAATCATGGTCCATATATATTCACACTTATCCTAATTTGACTGTCCTAAAACGGGAATCATCCTAGTTGGACAGTCAAAACATTTTATAAATAATGTACATAAATGTGTAAATATTTTACTAAATAAAAATGAAATAAATAAATAAAACATTGCTGAACATTGTTTTGTGATTTTTATTAATATATATATATATGCGGCAATATGGAAAATAGAACTATATGAATTATGGCAATTGGAACTCCAGAGCGGTATTTATATAAAACAATTTATTTTAGAATCACTTTCAAAACTTCCGAAGCTCTGCGCAATCTGTCTCTACACTCGAGAGTTATTATCTCGTGTTTTGTAACCTTGGTAGCTGATTCAAATTGATTCAGAGACCATTTTTCAGGATTTCCCGATAAGGCAGCTTTACTATCTATCATTCGTGATAGATGTGAGGGGAAATCAATGAATATTAAGGTGTTGTGAAGTACGATAGCCAGCAACCATCGGCAGTTACAGTAACAGGAGCCTTTTTCTCTTGACTTTCAAACATGAATGAATATGACAGTAGTTTTATAAACTATAATAATGATTTGCACTATTATGAATAATTCTATTTGTAAAGAGCGCACAGTAACATTTTCCTAATCTATTATAACACAATTCTTTCTTAATTTAGGTGTATTTCGCACCCTCTCTAATCAGAAGTTATGAAAAAAAATAATAGATAGGATTACAATTATTAAATGAAAAGTTACTAAAGTAAGGGTAAACAATATGCAAAAAAAAAAATTAAAAAATTATCCTTTTCCGGTTGGAATAGAAAAAGATTAAAATTTTATGTATTAGCATTCTACAAAAAATGTACACGCTGTATTGTCTTTTCATCGTTATTCAGTAAAATATTACGTAAATGAAATACTGTACTTTATACTTTCAAGAATCTAAACCCATTTTGTTAAAATGGTTCTGGACTGTAATAATGGGACTGAATCATAAAGCAGATGAGTTCGGAAAGGCTGAGCTTGATGTTATTAAGTTTTGAAAAAGACGGCAGAGACTTCTGCAAAGTCCTTGATGGTCACAGAAAGAATCAAATAAGGATAAGTAAGTAATAGAAAATATATTTGAAAAAATATATATGCGTGAAAATAATAATTATTTAAATTAAAATAATAATTTGAATAAATAACACTACTTACTGACTAACTCGACAAGTTTAAATGCTCACTAATTAACCCAATTTTAAACAATCAGGAGTAAATAAAACTTATTTCCCACACCTTTCATCACCAAGTTTGGACTAAACAGATAACCCCGTTTGAAAGAAAACCGATGTTGATAAATTATAAAAGACCTTTTGATTTTCAGGTTCGACGCCCAACCCAGCAAAAGGCCAAAGAAAATTAAATTTATAAAAAAATTCGATTTATATTTTTCACATTACGATGATTTTCTTTCAGAATCGCTTTCCTATCACTAGTCAACATGAATCCGAGAAGTTCGTTCGAATCGGCGCACGGTGTTTCCTTTAGAACAATCTAACAAGACAAAAAGATTTCGACGATGTTTTTATTTATGTACAAAAACATACTTACACCATAGAAAACAGTACATAGCATTATGTTCGCATCAATAAACAAATTAAAACAATACGCGCTACACGTGACAACGATGTAAACACGACACTTTGAATGTGCCAGGTGGCTTCCCTGCGGCCCATCTCTTTCGGATGTACGTGCTGTTCGGTCGTTAGTGGTGTTATTTGAAATTGTAGAGAAATTACATCAAGATAAAAATTGAAGTCCACGGTGTATTCTATCAAATTTATTTATGTATTTTATATTTTGCCTCTTCTGTATTACTTATTAGTCATTAAAAAATCGTGAAACCATTATCAATATTTACAATTATTTTCCAAAGTTTGATTAAACTTTCAAAATCGAGTACCAATTTGTACCTCCAAACTAAACTATTTTCATATAAAACCATTCTTTATCTATATCATCTTATAGAATTTGTCTGCTCTTACGTGCTCTTTTGACTTTTACAGAGCCTCTACCCTTGATCTATATTTTTGATATTTTGAAGATGTTAGAAAAAAAAGCGCATCAAAGTCAAGTTGCAACACGGAAAAAATTTGGTTAAGAAAAACAATTTTATAGGTCTCAAAAAAAAATTTAATAAAGAAGAAAAGCTTTATTTCTATTAATATGTCATAGAAAATGGAAAAGAAGAATATCGCTTCATTTCTATTAATATTTCATTGGAAAAGGTCGAAGATATACTCTTCCGGTAGTTACGTGTAATAATGGACTACGTGGTGAGCGAGAAAAATAATTTGGTTTTAGCTCGTTAACAAGTAAAATAAGAAAAATTAAATGTCCTCTGAATTCTCGAAGTCTAAAAGAACTATTTCATGCTGCTTAAATCAGCTTGAGGTCTGATGGAAAACGGGAAGCTGTAATATCCGAAATAACCACAATATCGAAAACATCCCAATGTCTTATCTAGTGATGACTTAAAATTATTGTCGATTTCGGAAGTACCAACGTAGAAACTGCAGAGGTCTGATGACAATGTCACTTAGGAATATTATCATTTAACAAAAGTGATGATAGTGACTCGACCATAAACAAATGTCATTCGGTTTTATACTTATATTATGTAAAAAATAATATATATATTAATTACTTAAAATAAACAGATTGTTATGACTTATTTGAATCATTGTAGTACACGCCATTTATTGGTATTTTGTTTTACTTTGAAAATTCTGTAACAGTGGTTGAAATAAATGTATATTTTTTTAATAATTTTTTTTATCATATTGTGACCCTTTTACATCACATTCCGTGGAAAAATATTTTTGTCTAGCTAGAATGGGATTTGGGACCACTGTGCGGCAGCCTGGAACAAGGGAAATCAAGGAAATATCTGAACCAAATCTAAAGAAGACAAGAGTGGGGAGGCTTTATTTATTACATTACATCGGATTTATACAGCAAAAATAACCTAATAATAATATTTCAAAATAACTGTAAATACTAAAAATGTGGACAAGTGTTATTATGTCTTGTAAGTCGATATTAGTTTCTAGCTAGGCTGATTGCCCGTTTTAAGGAACCAAATGCTGGTGAAAATGCCAGAAATGTATTATGTAAAAAAAATGTTTTGTTTTTTTCTAAATTAAATATGTTCTAAGTACTTACTTATTGTGCCATTAATAGGTAACCATGTAGACTCCATCCTACCCAAGCCAATCAACCGTTTAGTTATTAATGAACCGTTGCAGGACTTTTTGCATGTTTTAATATTTAATTCTCGGAGGATTTTATTATACAATTTCGGTCCCGGATATCTATGTCTTTTGATACTTAGCGGTATTTTTCCCTGGGACTACGAGATCCTTTCTAGTGTGACTTCTCGTAATATATTTATGTTCAATTTTACGAAGAGTCTTCTTGAATTTCAGGAATTCCGCAAAATTCCAGACACTTTAAGTTTGCTTCCATGTTTTTATGTTCCGCGTCAATCTGCAATGACTGGATGCGGCTTTGTAAATTTGTCATAGTACTTTCGATGGTTTCTTTTTTATCGTCCAATTATTTGTTGTTAGTACCAGCTCCATTTTTTTGATAATTTCATCGTATTTTGAACTAATGAACTCCAATGATTTCTTTGTGTCTAAGTTTTCTGCTTCTAGTTTTCGCTGAATGTTGGATTCAAATTCGTTCATACCTTTCCGCTAAAAGTTATCAGCTAAAGTTAGCTGCGTTGTTTCTATATCAGGAGAGGGGGCAATCGGGATAGCTGTGAACTTCTTTGTTTTGGTGACCGGACAACTCGGAATGAAATCAACTCAGAACCATCTCAGATAAGTCATTTACAGTAATAAAAAAAAAATATACAAAAAAATGGTTAAATAGGTTACGTTAGGTTAGGGTTATCGGCTAATTTAAAGTTATGTTTTTCGTAGCTTGACTTTTCAAGGAGGTGTTGAGTTGGCTTTATTCTCATTTGGCATGGAACCCTTTGTTTTATCAGTGTTGCTGCGGGTGGTAGCCATATCGTCGTACTATATTTTTAATTCGAAATGAAGATGGTAAACCTTGATAGGTATAAACTTAAAAAAAAATAAAAATTTATTGTGTTCAGAAATGCCCCTCGCATTATCTTAATTTATGTAAATTGTCTATGGCTATGTATTAATATTGTCTATGGATGTCTCTGGCGTCACAATGACACTAGTTTTCACACTTTCAGATTCAATTTTTAATTCAGGATATGTTATCAGGTGGTTTTATAGTCGGTACATTGATATTAATTACGGAACTGTTACAATCAGCTGTTGTTGTGTTGAAGTGTTGCCACAAACCTGATATTTGTATAGCGCAATTTTGTGTTATTTCGCTTAACACAATAAAATTAAAAGTAATCCTTTAGTGTTCCTTACGTCCTTAAAACATATTGATCAAATAATATGAAACAAAGAATATACAGTATGTACAAAACAGAGAACAAAATTAACAATAACAATGCTGTTTTGGCACAGGTGGGTGGCAAAGATAATGATAAACAAAATTTCAACCAAGCCTTCAAGCCTTGAAAAGTGAGCTCATAATCAAAGCGGCCAATGCGGTAAGGTTTCATTCTATCTCATTCTCTCGCAGGCTTAATCATATAGTTGTATGTGTTTGTCTCTTTTTAGTGTGGTTTCCGTTTCATGGTATTTCAAATCACAACGGTGCTAAAGAAGATTCACTTCAAAAATGTTTTTAAAATTCTTCCCTGAAATTTATCAGGGAAGTAATCGTATTAGAGCGACTATTTCTATTTCAGAGTTACACCACTCTGGAGATGATATATTATGTCAGTGATTAGCTCTTGCCGCATAAGCCGATAAATCTGACATATAGGCCCACTGCTGACACGCGATCGCTGTCCTTGATGAGCTTTGTGCTTAGTACATGTAAGCTCTAGACTTTGATATGTATAGTATTGAAACTGAAGAGAATATTATACGCAATTTAAGGGAAAGTGGATCTTTCTGATGTGATATGGGAGGTTGTCTGAAGCTGTAACGCCCGTTACAGAAAGAGCTGAGACTCTGAAATTTGTGTTGGAACTGCATATTTACTGATTTATTCTTTATTTTATATACATAAATTTTTATACATTGCTTACAAACATAATTTCTTTCATTCTTTGAAGATGGTCGCGTGACTCGGTAAATAAGTAAATTTTGCACGCTTAATTTTGAACTAACTAACAACCATCACGCCGTTTCAGAGGACGGCGGAGAGGACGGACCGCCAAACAACTCGATCTTGGCATACACTTCTTGCCTCGTTCACATTTATACATCGTCTCATAAATGACATGGCCCGACTCAAGAACCTGATTCACTTGGTCGTGTCATGTCTTTCTCAGGCGTCCCCGACTTCTTCTACCATTCACATTTGCGTCATATATTTTCCTTACATTTCTTTCCTCGTTCATTTGCTCTACATGCCCAAACCGTCTGAGCGTCCCTTTCTTAATCTTACTCATTACTTTGCGGATCTCCACGTTTCTCACACGATTGTACATAGTTTTACCACCTACACGCTTCAGGGATCTCAATTCCATGTTTCACTGCCAAACATCGGGGTAGGTACCAGCACTCCATTACGGACGGCTAACTTCGCTTCTTTGGACAGTTTTTTGTTGGCGCCAACGGCGTTCAGTCCTCCATTAATGGAAATACCTGCATTTCCTCGTCTTTCAATATCTCTATCAGCCTTCCCATCTTTCGTTAACATAATTCCCAAGTACACAAACTCATCCAACTGCTCCAAGTATTCATCATTCACAATTATATTGCACATTGTTTTCATACTCTCTCTTTCAAACACCCTGACTTTAGACTTACTTACATTCATCATTATTTATTTTTATTTTTTTATATGAATACCGCACAAGAGTCCCAACTGCTCCCGTCTGGAGCCAATGAGACTATGGCATCCCCAATTGGGGTATGTTGTGAGGTTGAAGGTAGTGGGGAGAGGGAGGAGATTATGCAGAGGAAGGTGGGAAGTACCTGGCTATTCAGATCTGGTTACCAAACACGGCTAAAGCCATTTCAAGTAACGTTTCAATTCTGAACGGTGGTCTTACACCAGGGCAATACTGAGAATATCTTCCACTCTGGAATGTGCCGCAAATATACTATATATTATTTTAAATGAATAAATTGTGAAATAGCACAAATTAATCAAATAAAATTTATTTGCCACGCCGGGATTCGATCCCCCGACCTTCGGAATGCGAATCAAGAGCCTTACCGCTGGAGTACGCCGGCCGTCGAACTAACTCATTCAGTAACTCATTCTTCATACATACTTCGTTCAACCTAGACACGAGATACGTAGATCTTCCTTACTGTTCCACAGGAAACTTATATATTTAGAATTTCCAATATTTCTTTACAAAAAGTATAAAACACAACATTTAAATTCACTCTTTAAAATGTTGAGCTTCCGCGACCTAATAATACCTCTGTAGTAAAAGTATTAGGTATCTCTCAAGTCGTTTGTCTCACCTTCATTTATTGTGTTTGAATTGCACAATTCCCATTGGTCATCAAGTCATTTGATCCCGTTGAAAATCGTTCAACGTAGTTGGATTTGGATCTACGCAGGGCGCTTTGGCCAATGGATTCAGTATATCCCATTGCAAATATTGACTCAACTATGTATTAATTTAGAAGCAATTTAATGGCTTTAGCCGAAGTTATATTATTAACCGACATGATTTGACAGTAGTGGCAGAACATTTTGTTTATTTTAAGGATTTTAGTGAAAATTCTGCAATGAACGTCAAATTTAAAAAGCGCGTTTGAAGTGCAAAACTGTTTTTTAAAGTTTGTTTATTGAAGTGAAAACTTCTTTAGCACTGTTGTGATTTGAAACTCGATGAAACAAAAAGTAGCGACATCAAAAAGAGACAAACACACACATCTGCAGGATTTAGCATGCGAGAGAATGAGATAGAATAATCGGTCTTCTCTTTGTGCCGTGCTTTGTAGCCTCCCCACTCTTGTCCACTTTAGTTTTCGGAAGGTTTTATTTCTACCGTTTGATCGGCGCACTTGAATTTTTAAAATATTTTTTAACCAAAATAAAGACTTGAACATTAAAAAAAGTGAAGTACGAAGACAAGACGCCTGCACCCTTTGCAGAATTATTAAATGTGTATGATTTGTGTATTTCTCGTGAGAAAATCCTGTGTTGAGAGCTGGTGCAGTTTACGACAGTAATTACTTTATTTATTTATTTATTGTTTGAAACATTTACAGAATGTTAACAATTATTATAGATGCAAAATTGCCATTGGGATGTACGTAGGTATTAACACTCCAATTATAAATGTTCACAGCATGCTTAATCAATGTTTAGTTGTTACTACAAAATGAAGTATAAAACATAGTAGTGTCAAATATAAAACACAACCTGCAGAGAAAGAAAATAAAGATAATAAAAATAAAATGATAATAGAGCAATCAAATAATTGTTCTTCACGACATATCATGGAAGAAGAGTGTTAATTTACTTTTTGAAATATGTGAGACTGTTTGCATAAATACCTACATGCTCACTTTCTACGGTATTATATAGACGACACATTCGAGACAGTGGATTAAAGTACGCAATATTGTTATTAACTAATTCAAGATTGTATTATGACTTATTAAATTGCGTCTATTAGGAACTTTCATATTAATATTGCTCAGACAATGAGTGGTTCGAAGCTTATCATGAATAATTTTGTATACCTAAGCATATTAGGTCAGCAAATTGTCTTCTTTTTTCTAGGGTTGTAAAATGAAATTGTTGGAGTCATTCCTCGTAAGATACGAGTAAGGCATTTAAAAATAGTGTGGATTCCAAAAAACACTCCCATACTCCAATTTGCTTCTGACCTGAGTTGTATAAGGTTATTATGGATTGGGGTTTTTTGAATGGTTTCGATATTCTATGTATGAATCCCATCATTTTCAAAGATTTACACGTGATCTCACATGTGTACATTAAACGTAAACTTTGAATGAAGAGTGATTCCTAGATCTCTTACAGTGGTGCATTTAATCGAACATTATTAATGGAATATGCATAATCCTTTCGTCTTCTGTTACGAGTAAAGGTAATAAAGTAACATTTTTTAATATTTAAAAATATATCGTTTTGAATACACTAATTATTTAGTGTATTCAAAAGGTCTTTTTGAAGCATAACAGAGGAAATTTTGCGATAAATCTTATTACAATCAAATCCTGTTACCTTAAAATGTAAAATCCCCATGGGCGCATACAATTGTAATTAAGTAATTTATTTAAGAATCCCGGGACGACCCCGACCTATCCTTCACACCATCTGCGTGATAGAACATTTTTTTGACATAAGAATCACGTTTTCGCAGGTTTATGATTCGAATGTGATTAACAAGATTTCCTTTTTTTTAATTTAATGAAAACAAATAACTTTGTGTACACCACTATTTAAAAGTATTTATGCAAAGTTGTTTGTATTCATTAAATTAATAATGACGCCACAAAGTGAATTTGCGAAGATTGAAGAAACAAGATTTCCACTTATTTCAAATGTTCACTTTTTATGCATTTGATGCACGTGGCTTCAGAACTTAACATGAAACGACCAAAAGATAACTTAATACAAATATTAGATCGAAATGCAAGAAAACTTAATAAGCACACATAATTAACTCACCGTGTTCTCAATCAATTCCATTAAAGTGGGGTAAGCTATTAGTCCGATTATCCGATGCGCCGCGTCCTTCGCTCACACAAATAGACTGGTAGAGATTATCTATTATATCACACATATAATATATATTTATATACGTACGAAACAAATAATTGAAATTCACGGAATATAAAGTTGAGCTTTTATACCACTCATTATCTTTATTTTGTACATTATCTCTTTTTCATGATTGTTATTATTTATGAACGTTATTTATGTGCCTCACATGAAACCCATCTGTAAGGCTGATGATATCAGGGAGGTAAAAGAGGGTGTGGTCGTTCACCAGAGCGACACTGAAAGTTTCTACTCTGTCAATTGACGGTTTGATAATGCCTTCAGAAGGCATGCGTAATAATAATTACCTAGTAGAACTTGTTTATAAATAAACTGCTTTTATAAATTAAATAATAATATTATTGAATATATAAAAGAAATAAAACATTAAAATGGAGTTCTACAAATTAAACTTGATAACAATATTCAGCTAACATTCTTTGAGGCTTCACTGAGTAGTTGGCTAAGGGACACCGAAGTTACGTGTGGTTTATGGTCAGACCGAATGCCATTCTCATTTTTTGTTGGTACTTTCCAATTGATTTGAGATTTATTGTATTTTTTATGTTCCCTATTTTATTCAGGTGCTTGCAGGTTTTTACACGATGCAATGCTGCCTCATGGAGCCTCATGAATGAGTTTTGTTGCCCTATTTACTTCATATTTGTCTTACTTACCTACTTTTTGGATTTTTTTTTGCTGTTAAGCACTTGCACACTGCTTACTAACAAAGTATGCAGGGACACTGGAGGTCTAGATTCGTTCAAAATAAATAAATGTAGCTTCAACTACAACTAGCGAACTCAAGACACTATCATCTGGTTCATCTCCTCAGGGGGATATAAAATAAATCGGAGTGTGCGATTCATACGCGGTAGAACTGAAACCTTCAGAAAACTAAAGTAGAAAAGAGTGGCGAGACTACGAAACAATTTTTTTATCAATGTGAAGGATGATTTTTTCCACATTATTGTCGTCGAATCGTGCACCTTTTCCTATGTATTTGTTCTGCTGAGAGTCGCTTTCCTTTGTGTTTTTTTGCCTG
Organism: Glyphotaelius pellucidus; assembly: GCA_936435175.1. Classification (NCBI taxonomy): domain Eukaryota; kingdom Metazoa; phylum Arthropoda; class Insecta; order Trichoptera; family Limnephilidae; genus Glyphotaelius; species Glyphotaelius pellucidus. Next base: position 24,197,280 of record OW386542.1, on the reverse strand, counting down.
TTATTTTTGGAGTGGTTTGAAATTGGATATTGATTTTACAAAAATAAAAATATATAATTTTTTATTTCGTAGGATTCCACCTTAGGTCCGCTAAATGTCTGGCCGCTAAGGTTCGTCAAGCGCTTTACACCACAGCGTGGGACCGTGAATTTATCGTATTATATGCTTTTGTATTGTAGGTACTTATAAGTTATTCTTCTGGAACTATTTTGCTATTGTGTTTTCTTATAATATTTTATGTTTTAGTGTTTTATTAATATTGTCAAATTGACCTGCTGACAAACTGCCTTGGCAGTTTAGCGGGTGATTAAAATGAAGAATAAAAAAAAAAAAAAAAAAAAAATATTAGAACCGAGTACCCGTGAAATAAATAAATATTTTATTGGGATATCATTCTCTCGCAGGCTAAGTCCTATAGATGTATGTGTTTGTCTCTTTTTAGTATCGTTCACTTACGGTTCATCGAGTTTCAAATCACAAGAAAGTTTTCATTTAAAAAATTGGAAATATAATTTTTTATTTTTGAATTTCACGCCCAGCTTCGCTTTTACAAGTTTATTATTTTGTTTAATACAAAGAACATTTTAATGAGCACAACATCACAAAAATAATATAATCCACCATGGAAGATGGAAGAATAGTACAAGAAATAAATGAAATGAGTTAAAACAGAGCAGGGCTAGGCAATTTGTTTAATTAGAGTTGTTGTTCAGCTCTCCGATATAAATTCTACAACTCCTACAAACTCCTGTTTATATTATATTATAATCATTACCGACAAACGGAAGAACATTTTAAAATGTAGGTTTATCTCAAAGCTTTATTGAAAGCAAACGAAATAATAATTCAATTAAATAAACACCCAGCGACATTAAACTTGCGTCGCGAAAATTCATTCGAGTGTTTAATTCTCCAACTTTGATTCAAGAGTTAAATTGCATACGTTAATTTACTCTTAGTGTTGGCGGCGTAATTTTCTGACAGTGATATGGGGTGTTAAGATGGAGTTTAACTAGTTGATGTCATAACCCTAATTATTATTATTTTTTGACGTGATAACGTCTTATAAATCGATGAACGCCAGCTCCACTCACAAAAAAGCATGATTCATTGTCACATTCCGTCTGAGCGTGCAAGCGAGAGCGCGGAACAAGCGTTCAGCTTGTGACGCATCTATCTCTCTTCCACTCCATCGTTATTATATAACGTTATCACGTAAAATTATCGCCCGTAAATCGACTTTACAGACAACCAATTTTTTATGTTAATATCGCACCAGAGTTCCGGGAGAGTTCCTGAATCTTCAAATATGGTAATTAAATACAGCTAAAGCTATACCAAGCTTAGTTTTGACACTTAATATGTACTCTCAATATGGAGAGTATCTACCCTTCTGAAATGTGCCGAAAAATGATGACGGTACGGGAGAAGTCAGTGACGTGCAGTATATTATCAGTTTAAAAAAAAATAAAAAATTTATATTAAATTGACACACAGTAAAGCCTCGATTACATTGAGCGAGTTTACTAGCTACTAGCGGGTAAGTTTAAAAGCGGGTGAGTCGGCGAGTGAGATTGTCATGATGACACACAAAACTGTCTACTCGCTCAGTAGCGACAGTAGCAGCTAAAATAACGACTCTCGCATGAACCAATTCGGTCGACATTTTGTAAAAAAATTGTATCGAGAATTACTGCTCCCGCGCGAACTAATTCTGACAGTTACGAAATCAGCTGTTGGTAGGCCGCCATCTTGTGCGAGTAGCGAGTAAAGTTGACCAGCTTTCAACTTTTTTTGTAAATGATCCACAATCTGCTAGGTAGCAAGTAATACGATGACACCGAGCGAGTTTACTAACAGATAGTGAATTTCCCAGATTGTCATCATCATCATCACTCTTGGCTCTACAACCCCTGGTGGGTTTTGGCCTCCTCAAGAGTCTTCCTCCACTCACCTCGGTTTTGGGCCAGTTCTCTCCAGTTTAGAAGTAGATTGTAAACTCGCCCAATGGCACACAATTTTGTCAATTTATTAATCAATTTTTTAGGGTCAGATAGTGTCTTCGCCCTTTCACATTTGTGTATTAATAATTATTTTAGAAAAATATATTTTTTGTTAATATAAAATATTACGTAGGTACAATTTGCCGATCCTCCCGGAGAATTGGTTTTTGTCACCAAAGCATATAATAATAGATAGTATTTACCATTAAACATGTTGTCCGGAAATTGTAGTACGGGAAGCTGGTGAATCCACATTACATTTATGATAAAGTTTTGATTTTCGAGTAAATTGAGTCTGAATTGGAATCAGGTTAAATTTCAAAGAGATCGGTCGCTAGGAAATAAATATCAGCTGTTTTATGTTTTTTACTCACCGAAGTTGCCAAAAAAATGATAAGTTTAAAAAAAAGAATTGCTAAGATCTAATTTTTTTCTGGGTTCTCTGTGTGATATAGATTTATCAGTTTCTCCCCTATACCACTAGTTTCTGGATACCGCGTCTATATTTGGTGATAATGATTGTTACTCTAGGAGCACGAACATACTTTGGTTAACGAATAGACTATTGTCAATTGATAGAGATGAGATGATTTTCAATAAAAGCAGCGCTATAAAATTTATATTTATTTCCTTACTGACTTTATCACAAACGCACCACACCCGTCGTTTTATTTCAGAAACAATACATAAAGATATGATGGTTTAAAAATGTTAGTAAAGAAATCAATATTTTTTCAACTGTTATAATAATGTCTAGTTTTCCAAGATAAAGACAATATTTTTGAAGTGAAAACTTCTTTAGCTTCGTTGTGATTTGAAACTCATAATAATAGACATAGCATCACTAAAAAGAGACAAACACATACATCTTTAGGATTTAGCCTGCGACTGAGATAGTATAATCGGTCTCCTCTTTGTGCGGTGTTTAGTAGTCTCCCCATTCTTGTGTACTTTAGTTTTTTGAAGGTTTACTTCTACCGCGTGTGAATTGCAGACTCTGTTTTTTTTTAATCCGCGTCAACATTTTTGCTTTCGCCATTTGAAAAGATTTAATAAAAAAAAATGCATTTGATGTTTGAATAAAACATGTATGTATTAAATATTAAATCGTGCCCAAAAACTTGTCAGATGAAAAAACGAGAATGAGAAAACTTGTCCAAATTTGGGGTCATCTACGAATGTTCGTAGATGTGGTCAAAACTAACATATTAGGTTTAATATAATTAAATACACATCAAATAATATTAAAAAATAAAAGATTGAAAGTTTTTACAAAACCTACTTAATAAGTAAACATAATGTTTGTTCAGAAGTCTAAAAGCAAAGCTATTTTTAAATATGACGAGTAACCTAAATGATGATCATAATTTACTTTATTTTAGCAAGAAGGTATATAAAATTACATTGGGTAAGTACCGGCCAACTCTTTTCGTTACTTTTTCATGTATTACAATGTCTATTAATATTCAGCTTCTTTTGTCTCGCTTGCTCATTTAGGGTTCTCGTTCATTCATACCTCCCTCCTTTGTTAAGAAGAGAACACCCCTGCTAGTTTTTTCCGGTAACGTTACGTTGATAAAACGAATACAACGCTCACCATCCTCGACATTTTTAATAATTATATAGCGTGGAATTAAGTGTTTATAAATAAAATATAATAGAAGGGAAAGAAGGACGGGAATATACAGGCCACGAGCGGCGCAGGAGCTTCGTACAGATACGAATCTTGCGGTAAAATATGCTGGTCTTGCGCATCGTTTCGGATGAATTAGATATATTTTTAAAGTGTGGATGTTTGTTGTGAGCCAGGAGCGATCCACGGCGAGTGGCCACGCTTATCGTGGGGTGTAGCAGCCAGCGGCTTGCCCGTAGCTCGTAGCCCGTAGCCCGTAGCACGTCGGCGCGGCGCGGCGCGGCAGATAGCGGGTAGCGGATAGCGGCCGGCCTACGTCAGAGAACTGCCTGCACACTACTCGGCTCGCGGCCGGCGGATCGCGGCTCATGGCGCGGTGCTCGGTGCTCGCTGCTCAGTGCTCGGTGCGGTGCTCGGTTGCTCAGTATTGATTCGTCACCCGGGGGGGACGCGCGTGTCGGCTTCTTTAGGAATCAGCTCCTACAACAGCAACATATGGTTCGGAGAGCCGCCTAAGAGCAGACCTGCCCACAGGACGCCTCTCGCTGCAGTACGGCGACAAGAGTTTCAGCGAAACGTCAGTTTACAGAATGGCGCGTATAATTCGAGTGTCGTTCATTTTTATTGGAGCTTTGCTGATCGCACTGTTTGATGATTTGGAGAGCTACCAAATAGGTATTTACATTTCATCTGATTATATCCAAATTTTTAATTTTGCAATATTTTACAAATAAAATTACAAACACCTCAAAAAATACATAAGAAAATAATATATTCCTAATTCGCACTGAGAAACGAACCTGAAAAATATAAAACATCTCTTAAATATGTCTTATTTAATTTTTAAAGTGTGCTTTCTCAAAAATATTGTTAGTAAGAAAACAGTGTTTATTACAGATGTATTGTATGGTGTATTTATGATATTATGTTATATTACAGCGCAACAAATTCATGTAACCTTTCAATGTGCCTAAAAGCGAATGTTTATACTTTGACAAGCAACATATTGCGGTAGGTATGCTTGACGGGCGTAGGACACACACCTGTCGGTAGCTGCTGAATTATTAAACCTAGTGTGAACATGTGAACATGTGCGCCTACGTTATATTACAGCCTTTTGTGTTTTCAACGAAAATACCAATCATATTTATTATTTTATCAAAACGTAAATTTACAATATTTTAAAATAATAGTGTACACACGTAATTATTGACAAGAAAAACATTTCATCATACGTGACTACCAATTTAAAAAAAGATCATGTAATGCACTTACAGGTACACATCAATGTACCATTCAAAGATTATTTAGCGTCATTGATCCCATCGGTACCGGTGTGGTCGAGAAACACGCCAAACGCGCGCCCAACATTTGTACACCACTGACATTTGTCAAACGAAAACGGTTCGTTACTCGTTTTTTAATTTAAAGATTTTCCGGTCTCTGTGTTCCTCATTTCAAGACCTACGTTCACTCGCCTCCTCAAAAAGACCCTGCACACAGCATTCCTAAAGATATACACCCTGAGGGAAGTTATTGTCCTCAGGGCCCCTGTGTGGGGTTAAAAAAATAAATAAGGAAATGTTATTAACGTAAGAAATATCATTTTAATTTGTAAAGGTGTTTCAAGAGACAGAAACTAAACGTTTGCGTAAATCTAATGTTTTGGATAATAAAAACACATTCACCTCTTTAAGCTAACAGTTCATTGTAAAAGCACGATAGTTTTTTCCCCACGAAACAACGTCAGAAGAATATAAAAGTACACAGGTATTTACATAAATTATCATTCAGTATTATTTCTCGTCGTGTTTGCAACCCATTGCTGTAAAAAATTTATATAAACTCACGTATGATATATTGTACGTGAGTATGGTTAAAAAGTATCTAGCAATTTTTCTAAAATATTAATAATCAAAAGAATAATCGCCTGTGTAAATACCGGAAATGATTTTTATAAATATTTAAATACCAGATGCATTAGTCGTGTAATGTCAAGAGACAGAATAACAGAAGAATATGTATGAGACTATGACTCCTTGCTTCATCAAAGTGAATGAAGCAAGGAGTGTGTGCCAGAATATAGTTTTGTAGCGGTCCTTCCACTTCTGAGAAACCATTAAATTAAATATAGATACGTTGAAGCAAAACCACTTCCATACGAGTTCCATATTTTCTTTTGCGAAATCCTCTGAAGAAAATAGACCTTAAGAGGCTACAAGGTATTCACTTTCCTCAAAAAATTATCACACCTAACCTAACATAACCCAACCCAAACAAAAAACGTTATTTCTGAAGAGTCCCTTCTCTTTCATATTTTCATATAACGAAATTTTTTGAAATTTTCATTTATAGAAAATACGTTTCTTCGTATTTTCTATTATCATGTATCTTCTACATTTCCATACAACTACAATAAACACTACATTTCAATAATAACTGTGTAACTGTCTTAAAACAAGAAAAAAGAAAGTATGCAATTCACACGCTGAAAAAGTGAAACCTTCATAAAACTGAAGTTGATAGAGTGGGGAGACTACGAAGCACTTTTTTTATCAATGTGAAGGATGATTTTTCCAATTATTTATCGAATTCCAGTGCACCTTTCCTATACATTTGGTCATCTTATTAGTATTTGTGTTTTCTTCTTCGAAGTCGCTCTATGTCGCTTTCTTTTGCCTGTTCATTTTGGAATGGTTTGAAGATTAGATATTGATTTTACAAAAAAAAAAATATATTTTAGATTTCACAGGATTCGATCCGCTAAATATCTGGCCGCTGAAGTTCGTCAAGCGCTTTGTACCACTACACCAAAGGAGGTGGATTTATCGTATTATATTGGAATCGAGTATCCATGAATTAAATAAATATTCCATTGCTATCTCATCCTCTCGCAGGTTTATTCATGTTTGTTTCTTTTTAGTGTTACTCATTTCCGTTTCACCAAGTTTCAAATCACAACGGTGCTAAAGAATTTTTCACTCCAAAAAAACACATGCACATCTTAAGACAGGTTCCTCTGGTGAGGTGTTCGCTGAACACCATAATACGTTTTTAAAATCATTTACAGTACCCACACATCATCATTCTGTATTTCTTTTTTGTCTTTCTTAAAATATCTTATAAAATTTTTTAACCTAATAATATAATAATTGACACAACAATACAACCCACAAACATACGAGTACCTCGACACAATCATTGATATATATATACAAATATAAAAAGTGAGGTGTTCACAAAACAATGTGACATTTAAATGCGTTACTATAAAAAGTGAGGTGTTAACGAATTAATGCGACATTTAAATGCGTTACAATAAAAAATTAGGTGTTCACGAAACAATGTGATATTTAAACGCGTTACTATAAAAAGTGAGGTGTTAACGAAACAATGTGACATTTAAATGAGTTACTACAAAAAGTGAAGTTCACGAAACAATGTGACATTTAAATGTGGTGTTTACGAAAAAACGTGATATTTAAATGCGTTACTATAAAAAGTGAGGTGTTCACAAAATAACGTGACATTTAAATGAGTATATATCATTCTTACTCTCACTTATAATCTGTAAAATGTAAACCGTATATACGAGCATAGAAAAAAACTTACTCCAAATACTCCACTTTCATGTAATATGAAATCGCAAACCTAGGCACAACCATGTTTTCGTAATGACAGATATAAATACAAGGTTACTGTGTTTTATTTCATAAAATTCGATCACTAAGTTACTTACAAAAATAGCCCTTTTCCCAAAATAACATCCAAAGAATAAGTATTTCCTTGCATTGGTGGTATTCGTAAGGTTATTTTTAAGCAATTGATTGAATTTATTTTTTACGTAATTTTAATGACACACATTTTGTTGGTCTGAAAAGATGTAGACGTTTTCAAGATAAAATTATGCCACCAAAATATATAAATACATAATCAGATATTCTGAGAAAATTTTTAACTAAAAGATCTTGTCGGATGTACGGAAATAGACGTATCACAAATTTATAACCATTGATACTGCCCAATAAATTGATGAAACGGATATGAATTGAGTTTAATTTATTATTGTATTTTATTTTATTTCATCTCAGTTTTATTTTAATTTATTTCCATATTCTGAATTTTATTAAATTGTAAAAAAGGATCTCAGCACCGGTAAATTGACTAGTGAGATCAACTTTATCAAATAATGTTATAAATATGTAAATTTATTGTGCCAAATGAGAAACAAAAAATGGCATCATAATTTTAAATGAAATGAATAAGGGAAACGTTTTTAGCATTGCTCTACCAATCTTAGTTTTAGAGAAATCCTTTATGATTTTTTTCATCCAAAAAACATAAATTCTCCTGAAAGATGAGTTCTACCAAAGTGAAATTTGCATAGTTGTGTCAAAATTTTTATTTTTGAAGTGAAAACTTCTTTAGCACCGTTGTGATCTGAAACTCGATGAAACGAAAAATAGCGACACTAAAAAGAGACAACACATACATTTATAGAATTTAGCTTGTGAGAGAATGAGCATAATCGGTCTCTTCTGCGCGCGGTGCTTCGTAGACTATCGGTCTCCTCTTTGTCAGGTGATTCGTAGCCTCCCAAAGAGATAATTTCCATGATAAACTTTAAAAACCACTTGATTAATTGTACAATATATGGTAATAGTATATATATATTTATATAATAATAAGTTTTTTTTTAACATTTTAGAGAAGTTCAATAAGGACAAAATCGTTAAAAGAGAATCGTTAATCGTTAAATTAGTAAAATCGTTAATCGTTAAATCAGTTAAGTCGTTAATCGTTCAATAAATAATTTCTTTGTATTTCGATTGACAATGATAGCTTTGCAGGAGATGGTCGTTATCCTTATTTAAGTAACGTTCGTTAACTTATTTAAACCTTGGACCTTCGTGTTCACAAATCCACACCAGCTATGCTACCGACAACTAGTTTAGCGTAAATAAAAACCCATATCAAACTTTATTATTTACACATTATGTCGATTAACAATGCGGTAAAAGGAAGTAATTTATTCATAATCTTTTTTATCTTATTATTTTAGCAAATCTCCGTATGACGTATTTCAATCGACAGGGTTTGTAATATAAAACGGCTCTAATTAAGCAATCCTTTAACATCGTAAGAATAATTAAATATTAATTACAACCTTTGTTCTGTTCTAAAGTCTCCGTGGGGTTAAGTAACCGACAGAATAACCTTCGTTATAATTTTTGTTTTACCGTTTTTTTTCCAAACTCTTAGTAAATTTATAATGTGATTACTGTTTTAACAATCTCGACAATGTCGTTAACTTTATCCAAGAAAAGACAAAGATTTAATCAAAAGCTCTGTAAAATCCTAACGGACCATTTCCATGTAAAATGCTTTTAAAGCAAAATAATGCCAATAACCAAGTATTTATAGAAATAATCATTTTAATATTTGATAATCTTTTCAACGACGTCATTAGACCCAGTAGGACCTACCAACCTTAATTTCATGGCATTTCAATGAATTTATTTTCAGATAGAAAATCTATTTATTTAAAATAAATATTAAAAAAATTGCATTCTCACAGTAAAATATTTTCTTTTCACATTTTATCACTCCATGACAGACTTTTTTCCAAATCAGATCTGTGTGTTTAGGGACGCGCTTGACTTACTTAAACCAGTGATTCCTGACATTATTTGGAGTAAAAAGTGAAAATGAAATTTTGATCTCCCGTGATGTTTTTTTTCAGTTGACAGTCAGGGTTGGGTGAGGGGTCGGGCGGTTACTCGACTGAGTAACCAGTGATGATATGTGAAAGATTTATTTGTTAGGTTTAAAAAAAAAAATAAAACAAAAGAAAAACATCCCGAAAACTCACCGGAGACCAAAATTTATTTTGCACTTTTTACTCCAAATAATGTTAAATAGGAATCACTGGTTAAAGAAAGTCAAGTACGTTCCTCACCACCCTGCATAAATATAAAAATACTAGCTGGTACCTTGAAGTTTTGAAGCTCTTAAAAACATATACGCTATTTTTGAAGATAATATCTATACAATCGTCATGCCGGAACGCAAATTATATGAAATTCCCTCGATAGAAAAAAATCGCCAAGTATGCTCCGAAAATTTTTATTTTCAAGCCTGTCTCTATTATTTAACAAGTTATATGTATGAAAAAATTCACAGTGTTTCTTTAAACGTTGTTTTAGACAACCCTCGCGAGATTTTTGCTCTATTCTAAACGAGTCGTGTTTTATTAAACCTTTTCATAATTTTCGCTTCAATTTTATCGTTCGAAATATTAGCGCGCTCCCTCCAACATTCGTAATTACATATCTCTCCACCTTCTTCATTTCAAGGTTGGGTACGGGGCCTTAATAAAGAAATTTTTTCTAACTTTGAAATTTCCCGCAAATACATTAACATCGTTTCTGCGGCAACGATTTGTTTTCCACGACATTGATTTGTTTTGCTTAGCAATACCTCGCTTTTCTTAGGGACGGAAAACGTATAATAAATATAATATATTAATATTTATAATTTCATAACGCCAGAGTTTACCATTGTATACAGCCTATAGTACTCGCATATAATGTAGCTTTCTATTAGTGAAAGAATTTTTAAAATCGTTTTTTTGGTTTATACGTGAAAGCGTAACAAACAAACACACGCAGTTTCGCATTTATTTAGTATAGATAGAGCAGTGCTTGTAACCAACCTGCCTGTCGTATAATTACTTTCTGACGAGTGGTAAATATTCTCGTGAAAAAACCACCAATTGCTAAAGTCCTGTTTTGTTACTTCATCTGAATAACAGATACTTTCCATCCTTCGTTTTCCGTACTTCTTTCCCCTCACACTCTCAATATATCTAATTGTGGGACTGAACCTGAATCTTAATATATATTAATGTCAGAAACCGAATCTCTGCTATTTGATATATAAATGACAAATACATATAATTCGGCCTTCAACAACGTTTTCATGGAGTGCTGATGAACGCGAAATACGTTAATTTATTATTTCGAATCAAAATTTGCTCTTATTGTGAATGCAAATGTCTCATTTAAATCACCAACCGACCACCAATACAGATTTGCATCAAATCAATCGAAGAAATGATTGTAGGGAGGAAAAGCTTTGAAAAATTCTATTGCCAATGCACAGAACAATCAAAAGGTAAAGAGATAGAGAAAGATAGAGACAGATTTTTACTTTTTTACTTAGTGATAGATTAAAGTAGATATTTTAAGATTATGAATTAAAGTAAACGGCGTAAAGGACGAAAACTGTAAAGTAATACATTAGTTTAGCAAAGCAGCAAAACTATTGAAGTCTTAATTTCTAGCACAACGCAAGTATTTTGGAGTTTCGACAAAACGATTAAATTATAGAAAAATTGAATGAGATTCCATTATTCGATGTGAAGCTGTAATTAGTATAATAATTAGAACATAAAGAACTAACTTATTTTATTTTATACCTCGTGAAAGCAAAGGTTTAATTTATCTGATAGTATTAATACGTTAGCGTCTGCATGGTTGAATTTTAAATACCCGGCTTCGAGTGCGTGTCTGAAGCCGCGCCGTATACGCCGCGCCATACAGACATCTGTGTACGTGAACTTTCAAACAAAGCTATCGTTGTAATTCGGTTTCGAATTCAAAACCGTCAAAGGATGGCGCCACTTCCGTTAACAGATCGCATGAGATGATCCCCTCCTAGGTATAAGTGCTACAATTTTGTAATACCACTCACAGATATCAAACAAACAGCCAAAAAAAAAGTATATATATATAAAAATAAAAATTATTAACGCCCTTTATCTTGCCCTTGGTAGCTCGAACATCTGGTAAAAAAAAATAATCCATCAGGTGACATTACTACAGTTTGCAAGACAAAGGGGTTAATTGTAATGTAACTGTAACTTACCAAAAACCAATATATGTATTATTTATTTGAGTGTCTCTCCCGATACGAAAAGATTGACGGTAATACTTGATTGTATCACGCGGCTCTTGTATGATATCATTGCCTGTCCCGGTTACTTTGTCCCGGTGACTAGCTATCACTGGATCACAGTGGATCCGAGGAACGGGCTATTTTTGGAACCACTTCCTATCGGATTTATAAAAAGGTCACCAACACTCTAACTGGGCGAAGCCAAAACCAAAAGCCGCCCGCAGGGCCAGCAGCAAAAACCTGCGGAGCGGATTTTTAACTGGTATAATTAAGATAATATTATGTAATATAATATAGGTGAAATGCATTTTGTAATACGGGTATTGTAAGCATCAATGTGGAATCAATTTTCCTTGAAAAAAAATTCCATCTCGTTTTAGCGTTTCTGAAAATACATTGTAAAACCTTTCCAAAATTAAAAAAAGATATGTAAAATCATTTAAAAGTCTTCTAAAATGTTAACGCGTTATCATAAAAAGTCAAACACTTTTTACAAAAAAATTAGCTTGTCGGTCTCTGAAGATAATCTTGAACACATCAACGTTGCAGCATTTCAACGAACGAGCAACAAAGGGTTTGAGAAAGGCGGGCGAGGTAAGAAGCAAGAAGCAAGGTGGACTTGTTGCACTCTTTGTGGCGTTGGGTTTACTTGCCAGCAGTCCTAGCGACTTATCCAACTCCTCTTATCAAGCTATTCGGCCGGCGGAAATAGCGGCCATTTGATGGGAACGGTTGAGCGGGCTACGTTTTATTGCGGAATATTTTGGCACAACACATTTACTACAATAATACCACGTCGCTCGGATTGCTGGCGATCTTGATTTGATTAGGGATCCCATTCAATTGTCCGAGCTCCGATTCCGCGGAAATGCCAACGTTCCAAATTACTCGGTGTCTCGCCGCCGTAAAAGGGTGTTGGAATTTTATGGGGAGGCTGTATTTATGTAGGCTTTTGTTTGCTTTTACGCCAATATTAAAAATGAAATATTTACTGAGATATTGGGAAACTTCCTAGAATTTAGGCATAACTTTCGACGAGTGAATAAAGAGAGATATTTTTATGATTAAATGTTTAATTGTTAGAGTAAGTAGATACATTATACCAATGTGGTTTCAAAACTCGGGAAAATGCTAAAACACCCAATTTTTTTAAATCGTTTAAATTGAATTTGAATATAAAAATACGTTTTTTTTTCGTTATTTATTTTTAGAGTGTTTTGCCGTGTTGCGCTACCTCCTTCTTTAGCCAACGTTTCGGATAACGTTGCAGTGTTCATCATCATGGCAGATGTGTATAAAAATATATATTTTTTAAAATAAGTACAAATACATCCAACAAAGTGTTGGGTGCCGGCCAATTTTTAATTTCTCCCTATTACCGTCATTTCAAGGGTAAATTATTACTTGTATGTACAATGATGGAGGACTTGGCCAGCAGACGATTACGTGATGCCAGTGTACGAGCCCAACACTCGGCCACCAATTGGTTAATTATATTTTCGTATGCATTATGAATCCCATCGTTGAGTGTGCTATACCACCCCTGTTACAATCTTACTTTTTATTTATTTGGAAAACTAGCAGTTACAATAATTTACAATGTATGATAAAATACGTTTAAATTATTTAACCAACAATTTTGGTCAAGTCAACAAGTCAGGTTTTCACTGACGTACATTAAATATTTTGTGAATATAAACAAAACGAGTTACATTAGCTTCTGTGGATGGGATGATGGGAGGGAGGGGAAAGGAATGGGACTGCACTGTAATTAGTAGCATAATGTGTAAATGTTATTTATTGATTTGAGATTTGAAAATGTTAGGTACTGTGATAAATAAGTCAAATTCATCGTTCGAAATGTTAAAGATGTGTGAATCGCGGTGAATGAATGTATTTTATTGCGAGTTAGTGTTTTGCTTTGTGGAATGTTTAATGCGTGGTTTTGTCTGATGGGCACTCTTAATTGAATTCTTCCTAGTAATTTCGGGCAATCTGCCGTAGAGGTAGCTTTTTTTGTAAAAATAGTACGTCTGCTGAATTTCTGGCAGACACACGTTTGACTCCTCGTGGCTCAGTTGAGGACTCAGAAAATCAAGGTATCATAGAAATCGGTTTTGCACTTTCCCAATCTTTTGTATGTGTGATATATACTTGGGATTCCAGATTTGAGAGTGCGTACATACGCAAAGTAAAGCATTTTTATGGTATTTACTTTTTTTTTAAATCTTTGCAGATTCCGAGTCAAGTACCAAGTCTGAGTCAAGTACAAAGTACCTTAGAACCATGGATTCGATATGGCGGTCAAAAAGTAATTTCAAGTCTAACACTACTCCTAAGTCCTTGGCTTCGTTCCACATCTTTCATAAACTTAACTCGAAATTTAACTTTCTTTGAAATGGTTTAGTTTTAGTATAAATACGTACATTAAGATTTTAATTACCTTAAAATTTTTAACCTTTCTCACACTCTTCTCCGACCCCTGAATAATTTCTGTCCAACTCTCAAAATCTCTCAAATACGAAAGTTATAGTCCCGATGGCATTTGTAACTTGGGACCGTTGCCATACGACAAAAACTTTTTAGATCTACATTGCGAACATTGAAAAGATATTAGTAAATAAATAGGTAGGTAGGTGTTTAGCGTAATACAATTTAGCTTTCATTATGAAATGTACCATTTAAAAAGTGGTTATTAATTAATAATTCATGTAATTTCCTACCCATGAATTTCAATTAAAAATATAAAACCAAGCTTTGACGGTAAAAATCTCATTAAAAGTTGCGGAATCATAAAAGGAACATTGGTTTCGTCCGATCTTTAAAAGAGGTAATTAAAACTCCGTTGGAAAATTAGTTTTCAGCTTTTTTGCAAAAGCCCCTTCATTTATCCCATTTACTAGTTGGTACTTCAACGAAAAGTTGGTTATTTGAGTGACGTAAAGCGTTAACTTTCATAAATTTCTGCCTGGAATCGTTGAACTCCATCGTTTTGGGTTTGGTTATTCTGTTCATTAGAAGATAGTTATCATTGATTCCGCATTCACTTAGAATGTGTAGGTCAAAGTCTGCGACCGGTTTTGTGAGAACTACCATTAATTAATTAAATTTTTGTTGTATATATCTGTAGGTTCATGGAAACTATTTTAGGGCAGAATGTATTAATATTTGTCCAACTTCGAGAGCACTGGTTGCTTCAATAAATGGAAATTGTGACATATTATCTAACTGATCAGCTATTTCTAACATTTATTAGGATTGTAAAAATATATAAAGAAGTAATCTAAAAAAAGTCTATTACGCACTAGTCCTATCATTAAATCAGTATGGAATTATTGGATGGGGAGGTGCATATGAAAAAATTGTAAGTCCTGTAAAAGTGGTTCAGAAAGTAATTATTAAAGTAATTTTGAAAAATAATCAACATTCTCTTCAGCAACATTGTTAAAAATTTTCGAAGTACCAAAAATTGAAGAGCTATTTACAAAAGATTCAACATTACAAATATTTAAAGAAAATGTAATAACAAAATTTAAACTTAACTCATCATTAAGGCATAAACATAACATCAAATTTCCTATATT
Organism: Glyphotaelius pellucidus; assembly: GCA_936435175.1. Taxonomy (NCBI): domain Eukaryota; kingdom Metazoa; phylum Arthropoda; class Insecta; order Trichoptera; family Limnephilidae; genus Glyphotaelius; species Glyphotaelius pellucidus. The sequence continues at coordinate 24,182,101 of OW386542.1, read as the reverse complement.
TTCAACGCAACAAATGCAAAATAATTATATTTACTAAGGCATAAAATATTTTAATAGTCTTCACGAAGAAGTAAAAATAATAACTGATTTGGTATCATTCAAGAAAACTGATTTGGTATCGTCAAATTATTCTTAAAAAAATAATAACCACGACACCATCAATCAAAATGCTGTAACTTTAGATTATATTTATTGTATTGACCGGTCAGTGGTTGAGTGGGCATCGCGTTTGGGTCCCACCCGGGCGTCCCATGTTCAATTCCTCGGCTGGCTAAGTCCTCCATCACAACACAAGCAACATTTTTGGCTTTCTGTGGCGGTAGTAGAAGGAGGTTGTTGGGTTATTCGTAACCCAGAAATGTTTGTCTTTCTTCATAAAAAAATGTACATTCTATTATATTATTTATGAAATAACTCCTACACCAAGCTCAAGAGCTAGCTCTCTTAATTGGCGTAGACATCCTTGAAAATGTGTATTTCACAATTTTGTTTTTTGCCATAGTATTGTAATTACCAATGTTATAATTTAAACAATAAAAAATAACAATAAAATAAAATATCGACGGAATTGAAACAAAGTTATCAAAATGATTCACATAAGATGAAAATATTAAATAGATTCAAATTGATGCTTAGGTTTATTTTTCTCATTTTCATAAATAATAACTTTATCTAAAATTATTTTTAGTTGTCTATCACACAGTAATGACAGGAAAGCCAAAAATCTATACTACAATAAAAAAAAAATCCGAATGCAACAATGATCCTAAAAAAATATGGAAATTTCTCAAGGAAGCTACCAATTCAAATAAAGCCATTGACACCTCAAACTCTCTCAATATCAATGATATTACCGTAGACTTTACATCGAACCCCAACAAAATTGTAAATTATATAAACAATTACTTCGCAAATATAGGTCCAGAACTGGCAAAAAAATTCAAGTAAATAACGATACGCGTGGCCCTAGTGCCCGCACAACCAATGATGGTTTCCCGACCCGCTTTATTCTTAAAACGAATACAAAGAAAGAAGGCATTGATGAAATACCTAACAGTGTCCTTAAAAAAATTGCCCCTGGTGTAACTAAACCATTTACTCATTTGCTTAATATTAGAATCCGCCAAGGCATATTTCCCCCCATTCTAAAACAAGGTCTCATGATCCCTATTTTCAAAACAGGCTCCAAACTTGATATTAGTAATTATCGTCCTATTACGTTGCTTAATTCCCTGTCCAAAGTATTTGAAAAGATCGACTATAATAATCTGATGGAATACCTGGAAACCAACAACCTATTATCGCCTAGATTCAGAAACCATAAAAGCACCAACGATGCCATAGCCACGGTCATTGACCATATCTCTGGCCACCTGGATAAGGGTTCGAAATGTTTATCGGTATTTCTCGACCTACGCAAAGCATTTGATACAGCCTCACACTCACACATCAAATTAGAACGCAAAATGTTCAATATAGGTATTATAGGAATAAAAAATTAGGCCTCCTCTCCAGCTTCTTATCCGACAGATCCCAATACGTTAAACTCAGATCAACAAAGAGTCAATATTTGCCTATTAGTTACGGGGTCCCACAAGGCAGTGATATAGGTCCAACGCTCTTCCTAATATATATTAACGAGTTGTGTAACCTAGACATCGATGCCACTATTGTCAGTTTTGCCGATGACACTGTCCTACTCTTCCATGTGAAAGACTGGCCTACCTCATAGTACAAAGCAGAGAAAGGAATTCAAAAGGTGAAATATTGGCTTTACTCAAACACTAAAAATCAACTCTAAATGTACAGAAAACAAAATACTTACTGTTTAATCTCACCAATATCCCAAAGTCAAACCTAACCCCACCTTTAAAAATACACAAATGTAAAAATACATCTTTAAACCGGAATTGTGACTGCCCAAGCCTAGCCAAGAAAACTTTATCAAATATTTAGGATTAACCTTTTATACACACCTAAACTGGAAGCAACATATACATAACACTACAAACAACATCCGCAAATCTATATACTTTTACAAACAAACACGAAATTTCCTTAACTTAAAACTTTTAAAAACAGAATTCTTCTCACTGTGCCAATTTTACATCGAAACGGAATTTTAGCTTGGGGTAATGCTTATTCCAGTGCCCTCGAAAAACTAATCATAAAAATATTTTTTAAACTGTCTCTTACTACCAGCACTAATACGATCTTTAATACTTTCAACGTTATGGACATAAAACAACTCTACGCAAGATCCACATTAATTAATTTACACAAAAACAACAAAACATCATACAAAGCAACACAAACAATGCACAATACCCGAGCCAAAAACAAAGAACTTCTCCAAACTCTTTTTTCCAAAACTACCTTTGGACAAAGACACTTCAAATACATAGCTTGTAAACTATACAATACACTACCAGCTACGATCAGACAAACTAAATCCTTGACAAAATTCAAACAAGATTATAAGTATTGGTCGCCACACTATTATAACATCTGTAAAATAAATCACACATAGACAGAAAACAATTTTCATACGACCTAATCCATATAAAATAAATAAAAAAATAGAATCATGTCAAATCGAATTCTATAAATAGATTTGACAGGATTTACTATTTACTGTACTTCATCTCATTCTTCATTTATATGATAACTCTCTTTAAAGTATTTACCTACACCTCCAATAACCTTTCTATTTTTATTGTATTCAAATAAATATGTATGTAATCTTAAATATTCTTGTAACTACCAAATATGTTCCTTAAACCTTAATATGTTCATGTCTCGACACAGGTATATCCTAATGAGACAGGCATCGAAAAACCCAATGTAAACATACTGTATATAGATAAATAAAATAAAATAAGAAAATAAAATAAATTTTAAATAATAAAAAAAATATTAGTAAATAATATTTATTTAAGTAATGATTGATTAAAATTCAGCGAATTTTGTTTACGAACTATTGGGTGAGGGATTTAGGAGATGTTTGGTTTTGTTATTAAGTACGACAGGTGTCCTAACGCATTTGCGTACATTTTTATACCTGCCCCCCTCTGATCAAGGTGAATTTGAAAATGTTGTCCCGTGTAACCTTTCGTGCTATAAACCATATATATTTGGAACAAAATGTCAGGTGTCAAAAGATGTAGGTCGGGGAGTTGGTTCTGCAATTCCAACTAGAGTGGTATTGAGTATGACTTCTCAATTTGTAGATTATTTGTTGTGTGTTTTAACGTCATTCCGGAAGTCGTCACTGTCTTATTGGTTTTAAATATAAGGATTATGGACCTCCATTATTGATTGATCCATGTTGTTTTTTTGACGATACAGTACGCTGTGTCTATGTCTATGTTAAGTTACACATTAGCATTTGTTGTTTTTCGGATGTTGAAAATCATATTATTAATGATTTCCCCATTTATCTCAAGGATCTCCCTGATTTACCTCAAACGAGGACAGAATTAAATAAGAGTCAAAAGGCTACGTGACGGACAGACTGCCAGTTTACTGAGAAAAGAAAGCTGTTTTCTAAGAACTATGACAAAAATACAAGATCTACTGAGACCTGAAAAAACCAAGTTTATTCTTGGGACAGCATGGAGTTTATAAAGTCAGCTGCTCTGGATGTGACAAGGGCCCGTGTAGGTCGGATAGAACATTTTAACTAAAACAAATTTCATAATATATAAAGTACTGTATGTCTTCACTATATCTTCTGGCAGATGTAAATAATTCAATTGTAAACCGTGTAATTTGCCGTACTTTTCTCTTCCCAACGTTGTCCTGCAGGGTAGTGATATGGTAGTTGTGGTGTAGTTCTCCTGTCTGTACGTACACCTTATAGATATCGCAGCGTATATGTTATTGCTAATACAATACTAACATGCATTGCTTGCTTACAGCAATTTATTTGTTTTATTTATCTCATTAGTTCGAAGCCAATTAGAATATAATTCCATCATTTGGTCACCTGACCATAAAATTTGCATAAAAAAATGTTGAAAGAATTTATTACTTTAAGTTAAATGTATCCTTAGAACTAATTAATTCCACTTTTTATATACCTTAAAAAATTCTTACGTATACACTTCAGGACCGGCGAAGGATACACGACCTACATTTTTTAAATTTTAAGTTTAGAGCTCGAGTGTTGCAAACTCTTAAGGGGTTATGCGCAGTAAGAATTTTCAAAAATTCTTTTTTTTCTTTTTATATTTCTGGAATGTATATTTAACTGATAATATTCCCTGAAAATTTCAAATCGATCCGATAAGTTTTTTCCGATATCTACGTATATTTGTAAAGACGTCTCGGACTATTAGAAAGTAGGCGGAGTATGGACCGGAGTAGCAGCTGCTCTTTTTTTTATTTGTACTCCTAGGTATAAATGACCTTATGAAGGGTTCATTTTATACCTGAAGATCGAGAATTGTGAATGAGAAGAATCGAGTTATTTCTTGTACAAAATATCATTTCAAATAGTAATGTGTAAACTTCTTCCGAAACTTTAGCGTTTTTCTGAAAACTATATTTTCCAAATTCAAGATTTCTAAAAGACGGCTCAACCCATCGGTTTAAAATTTTAACAGAACCTTTTCAAATATATTCCTCAGGTGTCAATCGAAAGATAAAGGTGTCGAATGATTATTTATATATATTTTTTAAATTTTACGTGGCAATTTTGGTCGAAAAATCGTTTTTTTTTACGAAGTCGCCATTTTGTCAAAAATCAAAAATTCGTATGTTCCTTCTGTCAATACCTAGTTTTATCTATCCACTAAAAGAATATTTTAGATTTTTTGATTTCAAATTAACTCTAACGGAGAAATCGTGGTCACCGCCGAACACCTTTTTTTGGAAGACCTTCAGGAGATCGTCTCCAGGAGCAAACCAGATCAATATTTTTACAAATCATTAGTGCTATTATAAACTTAAATATCGCCACTAAATGTATCTAACTTTTGGTTTGTAAAATAAAATACCTTTTCACAAAAAAATTATAAAAAACGTATTTTTTCGGTATAACCCCTTAAATGTTGCCAATTTAAGAGTACCTACTCGTCTCACTAGGCATAAGGAACTATTTCAATGTCACCATTCACATACAAATTATGCGGCAAACTTACCAATTCCTCGCCTACATAGTTTAGCAAACAAATATACAATTGATTTCAACATTTTTAATGTAACAATTTCTATTTTATTTCTGATAATTTCGGTTAATTATTAACATCATATTATTTTCTTCAAATTTATCTAATTGCACTGTAATATAAGAAATTATAACAAAATATTAATATTATGTACCAAATGTAAAAGCCCCAAAATAAAAATAAAATAGAGAGTGTTTTAAAATAAATAAAATCATAGGTAAAGTAAAGCTTTCGAAAAACTTAAAAAAAACATTTTTGATACTGACAATTCGTGGTGGAATTCCATTACAATAATATAATAAAACAATTATAAAACTTTTTTCCACCAAATTTTTGTAGGTGACACTGATTTTCAGTTTTAAAACTTTTTTCCACCAAATTTTGTAGGTTACACTGAGTTTCAGTTTTAAAATTGTAGTACCTTTTTAGCCAATAACAGTCGGTGGGCTTAAAAAAGACAAAAAAATTGTTTTTCAGTAAAGTTTCGCAACGGTATATCTACACAAAGCGTATACAGACACGCAGCAACACCAACAAAACTCCAAGTAAGTGTTGTTCGCATCAATTCTAATTTCATGACCTATGATGGCGCTCTTGTGAGTTGCCACACGTAAAAAAAAGTTTCGAGAGATATAAAATAAACGGAAAAATAACACGAATGATGCCGGGTACGTAAACAAGTTAAACGTAAAAAGATAGCGTTCTGCACGACCACTAAGGCCATATTTATATATAAACATAATTAGTAAGGTAGGAACTTAACATGCAGAATTACAATGTTTGAATAGGCTAGATAGGTACCTACTTACTTTGTTTGATAACAGTCAGTAACCTGGCAAAGGTCCTGCCACTAAGAGCCACGTTACAATCTCTCCTTCTGTTGCAGGCATCGTTTACGAGAAAGAGGGAGATGTCACAACCAACAGGGTTATCGGCAGTGTGAGTACAATTCGTATCAGAATGTGTGTGGTAGAGAGCCCACTCGTTTGCAGCTGGCGATAATAAATTACTTGCGGTTTAGTTTAGTAAGAATACCTAAGTATCTGTATAATTATTATACATCTATATTATTTTATTTCCACCTATGCTGCAGCATTAGCTGACATGACATGACATGTACCCTACCTTGCTCAGGATAATGCATGGCTTGGACTGAATTTTGGTGACCAGGCAACTCAGAATCATGCAACTTCAAAACCTCATTTAAAAAGTCATTAAAAGTGATTAAAAAAAATTGTTTAAATTCTTTACGTTAGCTTAGGTTATCCCCTATTTTTTTCATAACTTTTAATTTCAATGGACGGAGGCACAATCAGCCAAGAAAGGGACGTATGGAGGTGCCTTGTCGTTGCAGTGGGTCCCCGACCCGAATAGGACAAGGGAAAGAAGATGATGATGAATTTGTTTATAACTTTTCAAAGGGGTGTTGAAATTGCATGATTCTGAGCTGTCATAGAACAAAAAATTTGACGTTGTGAATTATAGTAAACTAGGTGTGATTTTAAGGTGGAAGTATATGCCGATTGTGGTTTGGTAAAACCCTTCAAACCACAAAATGGAATTTTAACAGGAGAAGAAAAATACTAATATTTACGGATTTGTAAAACTAAATAAAAATCTCGAAGTTTAAATGAAAGTTTTATAAATCCGATAGAAACTGGTTCCAAAAATAATTGGTTCCTTGGAAAAATAATCTCAGGCGATCCAGTGTCTAGTCACCGGGACAAAGTAACAGTGACAGGCAATGACGTCATATATCATACATAGACGTATGGTATTATTATTTACAACTGCCAGTTACAATCATGATCATATTATCATCAATCTCTCCATACCAGGAGAGATTCACGAAATTATAATGTCGGAAGTGTTAAACTTTACGCTGGTCTCGTATTGTATTTGCCGGTGACTTAGCAGGGGTGCCCGGGTTCAAGGGGTGAGGTTTGTCCGGGTCCTGGTGGCGGATGTGTCTGCCCACCAGCTGCGTGGTAGGCCTGGTTGAGGGAGACCTGGTGACAGTGGGAGGGATGGATTCAAACATCCGTCACTCCTGGACCCACTGACCCCCAGATTCCTACCCCCAGATTCCTACCCAGGTTCTCAAACCTTATCCTTCCCAGAACTTTCTCTCCTTCATTTCCTTTAAAAGCATCTCCAAAGATGGGTTACACCTTGAGGGAAAAAAATCCTCAGGGCCTCTTGTGTGGAGTTATTGTAAAAAAAGATTAAAGATATTTCTGAAAAATTAAAGAAACAAGTTATTATTTTTAAATGTGACGAAGGTAGGTACCTACATTGATTTTAAAAATGGAGAGGTAGATACTTAAATACCTGTCGATAGATATAAAAGTAAATATTATTTAAAGAAAAAACTTGCTAAACTTGCTTTCCTATAATAGTAGATAGGTATACAATGCATAAAATACGTTACAAATATATCATTCGCTTGAAAAAAAATAAACCCGAAAATAAAAACAAAGTTTTTTTACTGCCTTACTATTTTACTATAATACTATTTACTATTATCAATTTTCGAGCCATCTCTTGGGCTGGCTAGTAACCAATTTCAGAGAGATATGTATGTGTGCGTGAATGCCACCGAAAGTTGATAGTATTCATTATCTTAGACAACTATGCTTTCAGCTCTATCGGATGTCGGGAACTGGATTAATTTCCACTTCAAAATCTGCATTCATCAATTACTTCACAAAAAGAAAATCGAAATTAAAATAGATTTTTTTTAAACCATTCTAATTCAATAAGATACAAGTTTAGCGTCCACGAATTTGGGGTCCAGAGTAAAGGAGTTTACCGCGCTGCACAAATGTCGTCGCTACGGCTGCTGACCGCTTACAGTTCTATTTCCATCGCGGATATGAACTAATGTTCTTATCAATACAAGTCTTAGTCAAGTGGGATGATGTTAGATAGTAAAGCATTTATGACATGATTGAATAAAAAATATACATGTATTGCCTAATCCTTTGAGCGGTGACTTTATTGTGCAATAGGTAAATCGTAAGTTCCGAAGTCCGTCGGAAAAATTCTTCGGAATATATATTATATCAAAGATTCCGAAGTCCGTCGGAAAAAATCTCGAAATAAGGTGGTGTTGTTCTGTTGTGAAAATGAAATTATTTTATTTAAAAAATAAAATTGGAATGTTTGGCCACTTTTTTCCCCTTTTTAACTTTAACAAACAAATGTGGAAATTTAATAAAGTGTAACTGACATTTTTCATTACCGCGGTCTCACCGAAAAACACTGATTTACATTAAACACGGATGTTCTCTGAACATTGAACATATATTACACTGGATTAAATATATAATACTAAATTTACATTATAATAACATTATGGCCAAAACGTTAAAGGTTGAAGTGGGGCTGGAGAGGTGCGGGGGCTGCGAGGGTGAGAGAGATACAGATGGTGTGGAGAATAGGAACATATTATAAATAGGACATACAGATTTTTGTGATTATTAAATACATTTTCAGTGCTGATTAAGGCATTTCTTAATTTATTAAGCCTATAAGTTATCTCATAATTTTCCTTATTTTTAATTTTCACAATTCAATTTTTTTGCGTCACTTTTTCATTCACACGTCCATAGGAAGGTATAATTATTTTAAAACGATGATTGTTTGACAAGCGCAATAGGGATTCTACTCGTAATAAATCATTATATTTATTAAATGCGTTTAAAATTACTTTTTTATTTTTCGAAAACGTACGCTAAATTTTCGACAATTTATCTTTTCAACTTTACAGTTTTTGAAGTGAAAACTTCTTTAGCACCGTCGTGATTTGAAACTCGATGAAACGGAAGCGAGCGACATTAAAAAGAGAGAAACACATACATCTCTAGGATTTAGCCTGCGAGAGAATGAGAGAGCGATAAAATATTTATTTATTGCGTGGGTAGTAAGCTCCAACATAATACAATAAATCCACGGTCTCACGTAAGCCTCCTTTACTCCTGTGGTATAAATCGCCTGCTGAATCTTAGCGGACAGACTTTCAGAGGATCAAGGATCAAATCCTATTAAATCCAAAAAAATAAACGTTTTTATTTTTGAAATATTAATATCCAGTCTTCAAACCACTCCAACATGAACAGGCAAAAAAAACCAAAGAAAATGACATCTAGCGACTCCGGAGAAGAAAACACAAATACTAATAAGGGGCCAACCATAAATTACGTCACACCCTAAAAGGGGGGGGGGAGTAGAGAAGTGTGACATTGTGTGACAAGGGATATGGGGGGGTCATCAGCTCTGCGACATCATGTAGAAATCTAAATGATCTAAATGATTAAAACGCAAAAATAATTTAGATGTAAAATTGTAAAATATGTGGCGTCACACTAGGGGGGAGGGGGTCTCACAAATGTGACGATGTGTGACAGGGACCGGGGGGAGGGCGAAAAATCATGAAATTCGTGTGAGGTAATTTATGGATGGCCCCTAAGATGACTAAATACACAGAAAAAGGTGCACTGAAATTGAAATGACAAAAATATTAAAAAAATCATCCTTCACATTGATAAAAAAAGTGCTTCGTAGTCTCTCCACTCCTGTCTACTTTAGTTTTCTGAAGGTTTTACTTCTACCGCGTGTGAATTCCACTTTTTTTAATTTAAGAATTATTTGAACAATGTTTATTGTTTGATGCCCTGTATTTCGGTAAATATTAGGCATATAAAAAATACAGATAAATTTCACAAAATTTAACGCTTCACAAAAAAAAACCACGAAAGTATTTTTGTTTGTACGACCAACACTTTAGCGAAAAACTAAAATAGTGACACAAGTTGGATATTTAAGCACGACCTAGGTAAATACAACATATTTTTATAAACGAAATAACCTTTGGCACGGAACCCCCCCCCCATGTGGGAGATTATTCAGTGCAGTATCATTATAATATATACACATCAACATATTCAATTTCGTTGCCCTGTCTAAGTAAGATATTAAGGTTTCTTGAAGCGACATGGTAGAAAATACCGAGAAACGAAGGTTAATAGTCAAACCTTTTCCGCAAATGACGCCGACGTCAGTCTAAATACGGAAATTGAGAAGATCGGCGGTTATGAGATTCATTACTATTAGAAAACTGTGATCAGCGCCTTGATCGATCCGGAATACCTCGTTTTCTCCGAACCAATGAGAATATCGAAAGGGGTTAATGAAAGTTCAACCGATGATGAAGAAACTTTAATCTTACAAACTTCAACTTGAAATGCCTTCAAAGAAACTGCGAAAAGGAGCCATTTGAACCTTTCGTAAAAATTCAGTTGGTGCAAGGATTTTTCGATAAATTGTCTACTGAAGCCCTAGAAAGCATCAGATCAAAGACCACAATATCGTCATAAATGTTCACTTAAACAACATTTTGAAGTGAAAACTTTTTTAGCACTGTTGTAATTTGAAACTCGATGAAACGAAAAAGTGACACTAAAAAAGACAAACACATACGTCTATAGGATTTAGCCTATGAATCTTTAGAGAATGAGATAGAATCATCGGTCCCCTCTTTGTTCGGTGCTTCGTAGCCTTCCCACTCTTGTCTACTTATGTTTTTTGAAGGTTTCACTTCTACGCCAACTTTTGGTTTGTTTTCTTTTTATTATTATTACATATTTTTTTCATTTATAAAATAAATTGATACAATGTAAAATAATATTATTATTTTTCATTTATGAAATAAATTAATAAAATGTAAAATAATTAAAAATCTAAAGTCTCATTTTTTTTACATTAGCTCCATACAGGAGGCCCTGAAGAAAAAAAATGTGGAGGGTCTTTGGAGGAGAAAGAAAGGAGAAAAGTTCTGGGAAATAAAAAGGAATGAGGGGTAGGTGGGAATGTGGTGGTCAATGCAACTAGGGGCGACGGACGTATGAATCCTTCCCTCCCACTGTGAGGCAAGGCGATGGGTCGAGAGAGTCCGGAGAGGTCTACGTTTTGTCTCCTTCAATCAAACCAGCCACTCAGTTGATCTAGACAAACCTCAACCTATGAGCCGGGTACCCTTGCGAAGTCACCAAACGTAGCGAACCGCTTGGGGTGATCTATGGCAGGGGTGTTGGTTATCCAATCAATAATTCCAGGGTGGCGGTACCCGTACTCCGCTTCCAAAGTGCTTGCAAAATTCTGAAAAAAAGAAATAAAACAGATATAACGAATTTAAACGTTAAATGTCATTTTTGCCACCCAAATGCACTTAACAAATCGATTTTGAAACAAGTGTAAAAAAAATCGGTTAAGTTGCCTCTTCATCATTCGGCACTGCTCGCAACTCCATCGTGACGTCATCTGGTTTAAAGTCGTATGTAGCTCTTTACATTGCAAATTGGCCCCAACAAAACTTTTAATTAAAAACGTCTTTAAAACAACAACTGCCTTTTTGGTTAGAAGGTGAAAATCCAGACTTAACACTTGTGTCTGATTTGAACGGCAGATTTCTTCCTCGGGGGATATTTGAACGAAAATGTCTCAGTGAAAACGAGACACCAGCAAAATACTAACATAAAATCAACACTCGGCGATCACGAAATATCACAGCTTCAAAAATGCTAAATTTTATGACGGCATTGCAGTTGAAAGCGTACCGAAAAAAAGCAAAGAAAGAAAAGCAGATGACCTACTTTGCTGTTCGCATGTGAATAATTGCAATTTTCTTGTTGCTTTTTTTAATAAATTTTCCAGAATTTACGTGGCAAATAAACCGTTGGACGCTAACGGCGGATCTGATGGTTGCCGTAATAGATTACTGGTTCAGCGCAGTCGCTGAAGGGCTGCGTAAGTGTCGGACAATGCGATTGATAGAGAACTTTTGTGTTACGGCAAATTAGGTCACCAACAACCTACGTGACACAATATATTTTTTTTAACTTTTGAAATCAATATTTCAGAATGATATGGTAAGCCGACTAGAGCTTGGAACTATCCTATTCTGTATTCGTTTTCTGAAAATTATGCATTTTAGAATATCACAGTGGACCCGAAGTTTTCCACGACAGGATTAGAGCTGTGGCGTTATCACTCGGCGTTCAAGTGTCAATCACCGCAATATCCATTATTTTCTGATGATAGAAATTTATACAGTTAATTAATTGTTGGACGTTGGTTGTGAGACGAGTTAAGGAAGGGCATTTCTTGACGAGGCCCCCGTTTAAAAGATAACAAATACCTGCCATTTCGAGATGGCGAAAATACTCGTTTTATTTCTGCCGATATCAACAGACTAACCTTCCGAAGAATGGAAATTCAGTATTATATTAAAAATAAACAAATACTTATAATAATATTAGCTTTTCCCCGCGGCTTCGCTCGCATGGTATTAGGGGAAATTACTGTAGCGCTTGCACTTATTAATTATCCCCCTCCCCTCTCGCCCACCCTCCCGCATTCCTTACATTCATTCCCGGTACATTCAGTTTTCAAACAGCTCGCGTGCCACCTAAATTTCATAATAGAGCTCAAAGAAAAAAAAAATTATCCAATTTGGTGCAGTGGTTCGGAATTTATGTGCTCACAAACATTTTTAAATATGTGGATTTTTTTTTTAAATATGTGGAAGTTTGTAAATACAATAAAAATAACACTATTTTTTATACAGTCCTTATAATCGTTACTTATTATATTTTTAATGTAGGAACTCTCATCTGACATTTATTCCAAAACATAAGCTTGTCCAAAATAAAAACAAATCGTATTCTAATATTTGAATTTTCTGGAGCAACAGCCGACCAGTAGGTAGGGGGCTGAGTACCTACTAGCATAGAGCCCACAAATATATCAACATCGTTTCCATGGCAGCGATTTGTTTTCTGACGTTTGCAATGATTCGCTTTTGTTAGCGACAGAAAACGTATAACAAATATAATACATTAATATTTATAATTTCATAACGCCAGAGCTTACCATTATATACAGCGTACAGTCCTCGCATATAATTTAGCTTTCTATTGGTGAAAGAATTTTTCAAATCGTTTTATTGTTTTATGCGTGAAAGCATAACAAACAAACTCGAGCAGTTTCGCATTTATAATATTAGTATGGATGTTTCTGAAAGATCAGCCTTTGCTTTAATCTATATAATCCAATCCCCCCAGACGATTAAGGCTGATTTCCTTCATGGTAATAATTATTAATATTATGTAAAATGAATGCAATTTACGCGTGCCGCTATTGTGGTACTTAAACGACCTTTCAGTAATAAACCTGAATATTCATTAGTTTCGTCTTGGGACGCTGCTTTTCATCGCCTGTAACCCCGTAGAATGCTTTCATCGTTGCATTTTCACTTCAACAGTTATTAAGATCGAGAGATATAAGAGCCTATGAAATTTTGGATTAAGTAAGCAATTTGCACCGATATTATAATATTATGATTTAAACCTATCTAAACGTATAATTTTTAAGATTTGAAGATATGAAAAATATTTTAGATACAAAAACAGAAAGGTATAGAATATTTTATTAGTTTTCCTCACTAGAAAATCGAGTTTTCAGCGATTTCCACGGTTCAACAAGCAGGGTATTTTCGGTAACTTCTATGAGGATGTTTTTAAAAATACTATTTAGTTATTTTTTCTGACAATAATTCCTTGCAAAGATTTGGTGAACTTAATATGGGTTGTCAATAGATTTTATTTGGTGGACCTAATACGGTAGTTATTAATTGATTATAAAATATTATCAAACAAGTTAACTTGTTTGAGTGAGAGTGAGAGTTTGTTACATAATTTAATAGCTAACGATTCAGATATTCATACTAAGCCTTCTTATATATGTAAACCCATTCGTATACGGAACTATGTACTTACAAGCGAGTAGAGCTTCATGCGAATAACGCCCGCGTCGCGCCGCTCGTGAATACGGACGTTTACCATACGACGCGCGTAGCATCGAGTATGAACACAAGCAAAATAGTATGGCGGGTACTCGCGAGCGGCGCGTGTGCTACGCGCATGAAGTTCGAATCGCTTTTAAGGAGCTCCATGTACCATGTACCAATGGGCTAATACTACCCAAATGTAGTATGATGGCGGAATTACACTTGTCTGTCGTGCCGTTCTGAGTTGTCCGGACACTGATAAAGATTGAGCTTTAAATATACGTAGAACATTAAAACAATGTGAAATGGTTTAAACATTACATTACAAGAGCAACAAAATAATATTTCCTACTTCAAGGAATATAAGTGACATGAAAAATACACACTTAATCTCATGATCCAGTTGTCTTTATTGTAAGTGTAAATGCGGAATTACACTTGTCTGTTGTGTCGTGTCGTGACCCGACAGAACGGTCTCGGTTTCATACATTTAGTATGGTGATCATGATCAAGACACGACAGACTAATATAAACGTTACCATACTAAATATTTGAAACTGATACCGTTCTGACGCACATGACACGACACGACAGACAAGTGTAATTCCGCCTTTAAAGACAACCGGGTTCTTTAAAGTAGTAAATATTATTTTGCTGCTTTTGTAATGTAATGTTTAAACCATTTCACATGGTTTTAATGTTCTACGTACTTATATTAAAAGCTCAATCTTTATTAGTGATCGGACAATTCAGAATAAAATCAACTCAAAACCTCCTTTAAAAAATCATTAAAAGTGATGAAAAAATTGGTAAAGTAGGCTACGTTAGGTTAAGGGATATTTTACATTTTTTTTTCGTAGTTTTTAATGACTTTTCAAAGAGGTGTTGAGTTTAGTTGATTCTGAGTTGAATGGAACCACCTTTATTAACCAATAGAGAGAAGCAAATTTCTTTTTCGTAACTATTTACCAAAAACCTTTTCTATTAGGTGTTCTTATTTCTTGGTTCCATGCCAACTGAGAATAACCTCAACTCAACACCTCCTTGAAAAGTCATTAAAAGCTATGAATAAAATAATTTTAAATTAGCCGATAATCCTAACATAATAACCTAATTAACCAATTTTTTAAATATATTTTTTATCATTCTAAATTACTTATCTCAGATGGTTCTGAGTTGGTTTCAGTCCGAGTTGTTTGGTCACCGCATACCGATGATAGCTGCGTTGTACCTCTCCCTCTTTCCATAGACGACAGACGAAACAAAACGGTTTGAAATAAAACTGATTTCGCCAAGATACTTAAGCCGCATAGAAATGAAATATATTTTCTGTTTTTCAAGAAGGAATTTCGACATAAACATTTTTTATGTGAATACCGCACAAGAATTCTGACTGCTTCCAACCGTCTAAAGCTAAAGTTTAATTGTACCCTATTGGGGTATGTATTGAAGCTGAAAGTAATGGGGATGGGAGTGAGATGGGGAAGGTAACGTGATGGCTATTTAATTGTTACTGGATAATCAGATCTGAGTACCAAACACGGTTAAAGCCATCCCACGAAAATTAATTAATCGTGAATCAACACAAAGTAATTAAATGAAATTTGATTCGAACATGTGACCTCTGGATTCGAAGTGCTACACCTTGACTACGAAGGCCGACGCATTGTCGAACGTCGTTTGATACGCTTAAAAGCCTGTTCACACACAGCTATAAAATATAAAATATCATCAAATAACGCTCTCCATACAATCCCTTCAGACCGTTCACACCCAAGCGGTTTAAGCGCAGATCAACCATAGACAATATACATATTACAACGGAACCGCTCCAGATGCGACATACGAGAAGTTAAGCGCCCCCCTCTCCGACGACAACAGGAGAGGGTGTCATTTTAATTACGGAGCTGCCTAGACAGATGTCAAGTTGACAGATTCAGTACAAAAGATGTGCATTCTGTTGCCACTCCTTAATTCACCTGACCCCCTACCTAGGAAGAAATATTTGATAGCGAAGGTACAATATATAAGCGCTCGACGTTCAACAGATATCTGCTTGCGATTTCATAGCCGTGTGTGAACGAGCTTTGGTCGCACAATTCGAGTTCAGTCAATGACTGAGTAAAGTAGACTACTGTCAAAAGAGAAAACAGCAAACAACAAATAGTTTAGTTTTGTTGTTTATTATTTGTTTGTTATTTTCTTCAATGGTCTGTTTTGTCTCTGGTCTCTTTTGTTGTCAACTCTTGCTGTGATCCGTGTAGGTTTTTATCCGTTTTAATCTTCGTTGATAATACTAAACAATATTATTTCAAAACAATTCAATAAAGACATTCTGTTCAGGGTAATGAAATCTAGAATTAGGTCTCCATGACAGTGTCTGCCTGTATAATTTAATGGTCATAAAAATAAGTGAGTGCGCCGCAAATGCATTCAAGTGACTTGTTGCATAGTTGGCTGCTACTCTTGACATGAGTGGCTGCCGCCTCCTCCAGACGTTTCATTATTCCAACCCCTTCGATGACATTATTATTCAAACAGCCACTTAATCCCTTTAACATTCTTATTATGCGAACGCGAACGGGCTTATTCGTGTAATTTTGTAAATAGCAGTACTTTTGGATGCTTTTGTGCAGTAAATTGTGTTTGACTTAGGAGGAGGATTTTGTATTGTTATTGTTGAGGTTAAAAATAACGGAATGGAGGAGATACCTACCTAGCTCTTGATATTTGCTTACGATATTTATAAGTTTTTTTAAAAGTTAATAATATTATTCTGAGTAGAAAAGGCTAAATGTAAAAAGGCGGTGCTTCCCCGCTCAAAAAGAAGAAGATGGAGAGATATGTAATTACGTATGTTGGACAGAGCGCGCTAATATTTTAAATGATAAAATTGAAGCGAAAATTGTAAAATGTTTAATAAAACATGACTCGTTTAAAATAGAGCAAAAATCTCGTGGAAGGCGTCTTAAGTATCATTTAAAGAAACATTGTGAATTTTTCACAACTATTACTTGTAAAATAATAAAAACAGACATGTTTTTAATAATTTTCGGAGCATACTCAGCGATTTTTTTTCTAGGGAATTTCATATAATTTGCATTTCGACGTGGAACACCTCTAGGTATTATCTTCAAAAATAACATATATTTTTTTAAGAGCTTAAAAACTTCAAATGTTTAAGGGAGATATGTAAGAAATCGTTAGAAATTCGGGTAGCGGCGGCTTAACCTTGCTTTAGATCAGGCATGGGCAACCTTTCCTAGGTTTGGGGCCAAACTATCATTCTGTCTCCGAGTCAAGGGCCGGACCAAATTATTAAACATTACATTTAGAAAAAAATTACATAACATTATTACATAACATTACATACATAACATAACGTTACATACAACAAGTAATATTTAATTATATAAAACACGTTGCTACTTCTTATATATTTACTGATAAACGACATAATTTATCAGTGATTATATACTTGTACGACTGTATATCAGTGATTATATACAGTCGTTTATATACTGATTTCAAAATATAATGTGAAGATTGGTTTTGTTGAACTGCTAGACTATCAATATATTAGCGTTGGTATTGCTTAAGGATAACCGCACCGAATTTTCATCTGTTTTCCTCGTTCGAATTTTTGTTTTGGTGTTTTTCATTCTCGAAAAAAAACTGTTCACACGTAAATGTGCTGCCAAAAAGAAAAATGATTTTTCTTACAAATGCTATTAAATTTGTAAGTTTTTATTCCACCAAATATAATTTATAAAAATCCGCCAAAGCAATGTTGTTAAATTGTGATTTTAGCACTAAATCCCCCTGATGTTTAATAAGTTCCATATGTAAATTTGTGTCATCTCCGTTATTTAATCTCTTCCTGGAACTATTAATTTATTTCTCTGTTACTTCGCCGAGATGAATCAGGGCCGTACGAAATAGCTCGGAAGGCCGGATCCGGCCCGTAGGCCGACGATTGACCATGTGTGCTTTAGATGAAGTCTTTCAAACTTATTCAATTTTTTATCGAAAATTTTTCTTGAACAGTGATGCCATAAATGGGTCTAGTAATCGAAAGGTAAATTATAAGTAATCGGCAACATCAATGTTCTTTCATAAGTGGTGATGTAGATTATATTTTTGGGGTAATCTGTTCAAGGGTTGTATCCTTACACCGCAGACAGTACTATCGAGACCTTGCCCTAGATCAGTGATGATCAACCTTTTAAACTGGAGGACAAATTCACATATTTTCAATCTGGTCAGGAACAGCTTGAAATTGTAAATTTAGTCGGCGATTTTGCAAATCTATTTGTATTTTCTAAAATTGTAATTTTTTTATAAAACAATCATAGAACTGAAAAACAAACTGCCGCAGGCAAAACTTCTATAACTTCAAGACCAAACCAATAAATGCTATCGATTTTTTATTTATCATTCAGAAATATTAAAGGAACGTGTAAAAAATACCAACATGCAATTTTATACGGCTAAGTGAACAGTATTAAAATGCCTAGATTATATAACGGCCATCAGATTAATTTCTGTCTATATCGAACTGTTTGGACCTAATACCCATTACAATGATATACAGATGAGAACATTTATTATTAAAAATAAATTAACTCATATTTCATGAAATTTCTGAATGCTTCCGAAATTCTTAAATGTGCTACATATTTTTGAAGAAGTTGTCGTACACCATTGTAGAAACTGAATAAAATTATCTTTGAGTTGTTGAAATAAACATTGAAATTTCTAAATAAATAATTTTTGATATCAAACGTGAAAATATTAACAAAAAAATTAATCGAAATATTTTGACTCGAAACGTTCATAACCTTGAAAAAATTCGATAATTTGAATTTTTTGTAAGGAATAACGAAGAAAACTGTAACTTTACTTTTTATGCCGTTTATATAATAAAAAACCCAAAAGATACAATAAAAAATTTACTTTCAACTTAAAAAAAAAAATTCCGCCAATTTGTAAACGAACACTTGGATTTTTTTTGGATTTTATCCTTTGAATCTAGTATAATATTGGAAACAAACTGATAAGAATGATTATTTCTCTTTCCAAGGACGAACAATCAACGATCATCATATATCTACGCATTATAGAAAAGAGATAAAAATACTTTTATAATGTTTGGACGCTCTGGTCAGATCGATCCTACAGAGGTTTAAAGGTATGTATATAATATTTGTGGCTTGTAATGTCCTTCCAAGGATTGATGGGTTAATAATATTTTACTAAGTTCTAAAGGATTTTATTTTTTGTCATCGTGAGTTGGTCATTGGTTGTAACGGTTTGGATGTAATTCTGCTTTTGGACGACTTTTCATTAAATGAAATTCATTACTTGTTACCACTTAATTCATTTTTATTTTCGCCCAGTTTCTAAGAACCTTGTCTTCTTCAAAACAGCAATACGGGAAGATTTTGTATCTAGTAATAAAGTTTGTCTTGGAGTGGGTAGAAGAGGTGGGTGAAGTGGGTAGATGCGGCATTTTCTTTGAACAGGCAATAGTTATAACTGAGAAAGTTTCCACCCACTTAAATTTCCGGAGTAAGGTAAGTTTTATCTTATTTCTCGTGAAAATGATCAAAAAATTTCAAATACCAAAATATTTCTTAACAAATGAAAACAATTATTAAAATATAAAAAAGGATTCGACGGGTTCAAATTGAAATTAAATTTTATTTTATTTTATTTTTTTGTTCATATGAAGCAGATACGTTGTGATGTGACATTATAATTTAAAATAAACAATAACTTTGTAAACACACTTTTGTGTTTACAAAAGTTTTAAAACGAGTGTTTACAAAGTTATTGTTTTATTTTAAATTTAATTTGATATTATCAAATTACCGAATTACGTTGGAAAACAAATTTCTCGTACGCCTACCTCTAAATTTAAATTTAGACACAAGGACCGCGTTTCAAGTTTTTTATTATTTTATTTTATTATTTTTACAAAGTAGATTGGGTATTTTTTTTTAAATAACAAAAAAAAATATTTGCTACTAAAATCATGGAAAATAGAAATCCTTAATGGCCTATAAATTATAATTTAAACCTCAAATAAATAAAATATCTCACGTCTGCACTAGATATTTGCTAAACCTTCAAAAAACTAAAGTAGACAAGAATGGGAAGGCTACGAAGCACCGCACAAAGTGGAGACCGATTATTCTATCTCATTCTTTCGCAGGCTACATCCTATAGGAGTATGTGTATGTTTTTTAGTGTCGCATTTTTATTTTATCGAGTTTCAAATCACAACGGTACTAAAGTAGTGTTCACTTCAAAAATAGTTTGTATCGGTATGTAGGCTTCAAATCCAAAATTAAGTCATGTGTAAAAAGGCTGCGCGGCTGTTTCTCAAAACATGAATTGGCGACATCAGAAACAAAAAAAAAACATTGGGGCAGAGCAGTTGCCCCGACCTTAGTGTACGTATTTTTGTCGGAGGAGACACACCTTAACGTGAATACTAGCGATACCTACTACTCGTATTTCGTTGCTTTATATTATTCTGTAAGCGTAAGCGACATAATGAATGGATAGTAAGCTCTTTGTGTGATACGTTTGCCCAAAAAAAACTCCCTTATACCATGTAGCATCAATGGAACTATATTATTTCTGTACCGCTGTGCGATATTGTGAGGCGAGTGTAACTGAAATATTATGAAAATTTTTGAATTTGCATATTCAAAATAGACAGGTGTTGGTTATTTACCGAGGGTCAAGGAGTTGCCGGTTTGCAGATCGTCTTGTAGTTTAAATTCGGGTCACGGAAAATCGTTTTATCTGGTGTGATTTTCTAATAAATGCCGATGGGTTCTTGGCAACCTCCCTCTCTTTCTCATGAACATGTACGTAACAGATAGAGAGGTTAGATACATCGGCACGAGGGACGAATAATTTATCGATACAGGTCAATTTTTAAGACGTGGCACGTTATCATTGTACTTAATGCTAGTAAAGATAAGTAGACAGGCGTAAAAGCTGGCTTTAAGAGATGGAAACAGATTTATGATCTCATCGCGCAAAAAAATACAAAATAATAAGTTAATAGATACTCAATGACAATTATCGAATTGCACACCGAGCGCAGTTAATTTTAGTCGATTTAGATGATAGAAAATATTTTGTATTATATGTGATAAATGGAATAAGGTACCATGTTTATTTATTTTTTTTGATTTTAGCATGTTTTTTTATTTATTTTTTATTTTAGTAAAAAGAAAATGACATTTCACTCATTTAACTAAAAAAAATAAACACTTTAAACCAAACTAAAAATTATTGTACAGCGCTATTATATTTCATTATTTTGTTTTTCAAGAATAAAAATTAATATATTTTTTAATTTACCAAGCTTTTCTTCGTTTTTAATGTCGTTTGGGAGGAAATTGTATAAGTTGGATGCTATTTAAATGAATTCTTTGTTTGTATGTACTATTGTTTATTTTGTATATAAGGAGTCATGTATTGTATTCATTTAGTTTTCTTAATGTTAATAGTTTTATTTCCGTACATCATTTTTTTGTGGATGTTCTGAGTGAAATAGTTTTTTGATTACCTTTTTTTGTATTATCTCTAATTCATTTATGTAAGTTTCACATGCGTTTCCCCAAAATTTAAATCAAATAATTTAAATGTGAGTGTGGGAGACTATAATATAAACCCTTTTGTTAAATTTATTTGGCAACAAATATGGCGGGCTAAATACGCTAATTAAGGAGATGATTTTATCTTTAATACCCTGTAAATGCGGTTTAAATGTCAAATACTGATCAATGATCAGGATTTACAGGTAGTTACACCCCAGTTACCCTAAAATGCTTAACAAACCATCTATTACGAATATGTATTCTTGAAGTGAAAACTTCATTTGAAATTCGATGAAACGGAAACGAGCGACACCAAAAAGAAACAATCACATCCGTGATTAGCATGCGAGAGAATGAAATAGTAATAAAATATTTATCTTTTTCACTATCACACGCGAGTCTCTTTTAGTGTAGTTGTTTAAAGCGCCTGACGAACCATTGCCTGCATTCAGCCGACCAGGGATCGAATCCTACGAAATCTAATAAAAATATATTTTACATATATATTATTTTTGTAAAATTAATATCCAATCTTCAAACATAAAAGAAAACACAAAAGTAAGCTACACTAGTGACTCCGAAGAAGAAACCACAAATACTAAGAAGATGACCAAATGTATAGGAAAAGGTGCACTGGAATTCGACGACAAAAATATGGAAAAAAAGAGTCCTTCAATATAATATAATAATCACCTTAGTAGCGATTGAAATTCCGTAATTAACGGTGATGAATGCGAGAAGTGTAACCTCTGTAGTCAGTTGATCTAAATTACTAATAATCGTATCGTATCACGAATTGGTTGCGCAAATCAATTCGTTCGCAGGCGGGTGCGGTGCGAATCTAAAACAACAATTACTGAAAAACTACTCAACGGAAAGGAAAGGATAGGTATTGCCAAAACTTACCGAGTTCACTAGACGTTTGCCGCTGGTTCTGTGGTCCTTTTAACAATTCTCCTTTTGTCTTTATAATAATAGTTCACTTATAGTAGTAAACACGGTTACTTCTGCAGCCGCGGCGGGTGTAATCATAAGTTCCCAAATTGAGCTTATGGCGTTACTTTCAATCACGTAAGATGCACAAATTTTTCCGAACCGGATGCGTTTTCAACGTCAATAAAAACAAGTGAATGCGGAAATCGAACGTTTTATTTCGTTTTGTCTTGGCGTGGGATGGGTAGGTACTTGGTGGAAAGGTAGAAAGGTAGGTACTTTGGTAAAGGAACTGAGCAAAGGAATAAGCAGTTTTCCACTACTAAATCAAACAAAAAAGAACTTTGATTGGCGCAAACAATCGCGGTACAACTTGGAAAATTAAATTTAAGGAAAATATTTTCAAACAATAAAAATTCTGCCATGAAGATCAAAACTGTAAAGCTGTCCGAAATGTTGGCTAAAGTTGGTGGAAACGCAACCCTGTGGCTCAATAATACTAAAAATCAAACCTCAAAACAGTAAATTTCTTTGTGTCATCTATTTTCAAATGCCTTTTAATTTTTATTTTTGGTTTAACTGAGATTTGAACCTTCCTACCCAGTGACCAGATTCAACAGCGATACCAACTCCATTTTCAAATGTCTTTTAAAACTTATAAACACTTGGTTTGAAAGAAGTTTGAACCTTTCTACCCAATCAACCGCGCTATCAACTGGTCTAAATTGGAAGCTGGTAAGATCAATATTTATATCGTTTATTATATATCGTATATTATATATATCGTAAGGCGGGCTTCTCGCATTTCTACTGATTTATCACATATTTTACTTAAATACTGTAAGTTTTAAAGCTCTTAAAAAAATATATGTTATTCTTGAAGATAATATCCTCGATAGAAATTCCTTTGATAGAAAAAAATAGTGTGTAATTCACACACCGTAGGAGTGAAACTAGAAAGTCGATAGATGCTTACTTTCATTTCTTTTGCCTGTTTATTTTAAAGTGGTTCGAAGATTGGATATAGATACAAAAAAAAAGTTTATTTTTTTCGATATCGTAGGATTTGAATCTCCGTTCGCTGGATTTCTCTGGCCGCTGAGATTTGCGACGCACTATACCGCTGCGTTTTGGGACGCTCGCGGCGAGGCGCAAATTTACCGCCTTATATTAAAACCGACGACCCGTCATATAATATATTTTAGTGACGCATTTCCGTTTCACCCAAATGTCAAATCACCAACGGGGCTAAAGAAGTTTCACTTCAAAAAGTGATGCCCGGTAGACCCGGTAGTCACGGGTCGCGGTAAAAGCGTACTACTAAGTGTACAGTGCAAGTCTCTTAGCGCGATGCAACAATGAAATTATTAATAGTTTCAACCCCATTTTCTAGGGAATCTGTCACAAATTCTCTGGCGGCCCGGAGGCGGCGCGCGGCGGCACTTTTCCCTCTGTTTCGCTTGTTATTGGTTTTAAAAAATGCGAGTTTTTGCAATCCCGTTATTAATTGAGAACTCGGAAGGGGGTTCGCGGGACGGGAGAAGGGGGGAAGTGGAATGGGGAGAGGGAAGGTGAAGGAGGCGGAGTGGGAACGCGAGAGGGGAAGGGGACAGAGGGAGAGGAAGGGGAACGGGACGAATGCGAAAGGACACGCAGGGAGAAACATTTTCTTTATTAAATGGAATAGCAATGAATGCCGGGAACCAGATAGTTAAGGATAAATTGAAAAACATTATACGCTTAGTACCATTTCTATTCACTGCCATGCTTTGAAATTTCAGAAGTTCTTTTTTCATTGTTGTTAATACTTATTATTATTACTACTACTATCTTAGAAACCGATTATTCATGGTGGAATTCTTTTATGTAAGTTTTACAATACCTTTTATAACTTTCTTCCTCTTAGAATACACTTGTACAGGTTGTTTCACAGAACTTGAAAGTTCTGTTATCATTTCATCGTGAAACGGTTGTTTCATTGTACTTAGATAGTGCAGAACTTGAATAGGTAACAAAACTTTTGTGAAATGTCAACTTTGAAATTCGATGGATTAACAATTTCTTAGAAACAACCTGTCCTTAGAATACCAGAACAAGGCGTGCAGTGTACAGTAGGGTGGGTCACGACTGTATGGGGAAAAAATGTCTTGTTTTGATTTGTCTAATAGTGATAAAAGGGTGTTAAATGGAGATATAAAATCACGTAATTTTTTAAATAATATTTGGATATCATCTTCTTCCTCCGGATCGACTTTGAAATTTCCAACCCACTGAGAAAAACCCACTCTTGTTAAATCATTAAAAAATGTTAGATAAACCATTAAAAAGAACTATTTTTTAATAAAACACGGAAAAAAGGGAATATTTATATTTATTTATTTAAAAATACATTTTAATATAATTCAAATATCTCAAGGCAGTGTATTCAAATACCAGCAAAATCCTTCTTACTCTCAAATTTCGCTATAATTTTGCGAGACTCAATTTTGGGACTTTTTGAAAACGATTTCATCAAAATATATTACATTTGCTATGGAAGATTACAAAAAATATAGTTGAGTAAAAAAAAAAATTAAAACTTTCAAAACTTTGAAGTGAATCCGGAGGAAGAAGATCGTATCAGAAATTTGAAAAATTTTAAACACGTCATTTTGAACCCATTTGGCACCCTTTTATCGCTCTTAGAATTTGAAATTAACATTTTTTGTTAAATGACCCACCTTAGTGTACAGTGTGTGCACATCTACCAGAAATAACAAACCTTGTAATAACACTTCTAGGTGAACTTCTAGGTGAACTTCTAGGGAGGAGGAAATTATAAATACATTATCTTATAACTATACAAACATGTTTTGTCTAAATAATTTTTAATTTATTTTTGAAGTGAAACTTCTTTAGCACGTTTGTGATTTGAAACTCGATGAAAAGAAATCTACAGGATTTAGCCTGCGAAATAATGAAATAACATAATCGGTGTCCTCTTTGTGCGGAGCTGCGTAGCCTATTTGCCTCTTCTTTGTGCGGTGCTTCGTAGCCTATCGGCCACCTCTTCGTACGGTGCTTCGTAGCTTTCCCATTGTTGTCTACTTTAGTTTTCTGGAGGTAGTTTTCTGGAGGTTTCACTTCTACCGCCGTGAACTGCACACTGATTTTTTAACTTAATAAATATGTTTTAACGCCCACAATTTATTTATTTTACTTTACATTGTTTTATTTCATCAATTCATGTGTTTTGTTTAAACATCGAGAGTTATTAGTCTAAATTTGTTGTGAATGAATTCTTGAAAAAATAATAAGTAGGTGTATATTATGTACAGGATATATCAGGACCAACCCGACAGACTTTAACAAGCAATTTCTGAATGTACATGTAGAAAAAAATTACATTCTGTCATGTTGGTGCTGTCCGTCGACTCTTTTTATCATTAAAAACAAAAAAAAAATCTAAGTACCACGCAGCGCCATCGGATACAAACTAAATGCCTCCGTACATGACGCTACTTACAAGCTACTCGAGCCTCATGCGCGTAGCATGCGCGCCGCTCGTGAATACCCACCGTACGATTTTGCTAGTTTTCGTACACGGCGCTACGCGGCAGCTGTCGGTTTGAAGTCAGTTTCATGTTACCGAAGGTGTTGTCGCACGCTACGCGTTGCATCATTCGTGTCTGCTACTATTCGTTTGACGTTTGACGGAAATGACGTCGGAATATGAAAGTAATGTTAGATTTGTTCTGGAAGTGGAAAAAATGCATGTTTATATAACTTTACTTTACCAGAATACATAAGAAAGGATTTAGCGGAGAAGGCATGGATTGATGTTGGAAAAAAGGGTATTTGACATAGCTTGACATCGTGTTAACTCGACGGCTGCACGTGAAAAATGACCAAGTTCAGTATATTTCGGGTAGCGCCATGTACGGAAACCAGCATTAATGAGTAGTATATCTGCAGGGTACTTGTGGTTGCGTCACAATCACGTAGTTTGTAAGTATCTCCATAAACGGAGGGCCTTACTAATCGGGACTAACACGGGACGCGATCCGTCTGTGCGGTCTCCTGGATCGAGGCGAAACTCGTATCACATAACAAGTTAGGTTGTATCCAATGGCGATAGGTAGTAGAATTTATTTGTACGTTTTTAATTGGAAAATGTCACTGATTGGCAAAATGACGTCTGAGCTTTTTCAGTTACTTTCTGATACGTCGGTATATCTTCATAATATTACGTGTTTTATAATGCTAAACGGTTTTGCCCAATTGCAACCCTCTTTGAGATTTAACTTTTGAACCCTGCACAAATCACAAGTGTGTCTTCTTGTTGAGTTTACTAACCACATCTGATCTGCAAAACCAACATAACTGTAAAATCTTTGTGTCACTTCAGTTTTCAAGGTACTAACATTTTTTTCAAAAATGACCTCGAATGCAAAATCATTTATTTTGCTCATTTCTATAACATGCTTTTCACAAAAAACCTTATCGTAATTGCAATATTTAAAGCATAAAAGTTCGATGTAAATTCTGTAGCAAGTGATGTTTTTTTTGCCCAAAATTGGTACCTACATTATTGACATTTAACGCATTAGAATCGGAGTTTTTACATCTTTCAATTAACTTGATTGTTTCCTCCCTCCTACAATAATTCACTATAAAACTTTCAATGATATTCAAAATAAATCATTTTTAGAAGTCTGCAATTAAAGTAACATTTTTATCTAAAAAATAAGAGACAACTAAGTGAACACTTGATGAGTGCTATTTTTAAATCAATTTCATAATTGTATTTTCCGGTCCATTACACTGCCAGTCGGGCCATGTAAAGTCGTTAATTATTGCTTCTTCTTGGAAGGCGGCTTCTCATCATCAACATTAAATCGAGAAAAAGAAACGCGGCTGAGAATGAAGGGATGCACTGAAAGAGTCTCTAATGCGGCGTGGCATTAGAGGCTCTTTCAGTGGCGGTCGGACGTCTCAATTTGCCCGTCGGCGTCGGTAATTTTAATCTGTTATTGACATTATTATGTTATTACCATTATACGACGTTTTTTTCTGGAAAGCACGGCCTTTGAAAGATGGGCATTGTACCGATAGGCGAAATTGGATAATAGGTTTTAAAATATTTTCTTGTTTACCTTTCATTTCAATTTCATAAAGGATGTTTTTTTTAAATTGTTTATATTTATTTAGGAAACAAACAGTCGTTCGTTAAATTATAGATAACAAACATTATGTTATAGACCAATTAAGTTAAATTTTGGTTTAGTATTTGTACCTTCACAATATATTACAAATGACAAAATGAAAAATAAACACTATCATAATAATAACGATAAAAACATTTAATTTTTTACGAGAAAAACTCTCTTTTTATAACTTTTGAAGGTTATTCCCATCAACGTAATATATCATTGAAGAAGAAGATAACACTTTTAAATCTAAATGAAAATATGAAAGAAAACAAGACCCAGAAAAACAGAAAAAGACAATGGTCGCAACTGGGACTCGAACCCAGACCTCTCGTCTAACCGGGACGGCGCGTTCTAATATTCATTTAGACTTTCATAAAGTCAATAGTTCCATATGAATAAATTCGGATACATTTATCCGAGACGCTATTCAGGTTACAAACCAATTCTTTGAATGATTGTTTCCAATAAAAAGAGTAGTTGCCTATAATATGGAAAAAGAACTAGTTGAAGATAATATTAATGATTCTAAATATTTGAAATACGAGATAGACAAATATGACGGTTTGACAGAAGGTGGCAATAGCGAAATTGGAAAACGCGCCGTCCCGGTTAGACGAGAGGTCTGGGTTCGAGTCCCAGTTGCGACCATTGTCTTTTTCTGTTTTTCTGTGTCTTGTTTTCTTTCATATTTTCATTTAGATTTAAAAGTGTTATCTTCTTCTTCAATGATAAAAACATTTATTTATTAATAGATTTTTCAAATTTATATATTTTGTTTATACTACATTGATTCTATTGATGGAATAAAACACAAAGAAATACGTAAAATTACAAACAAATAAAGAAATACAGTTGCATGCATATATAGGTACAATAGAATAAACTATCGATAATGATAGCATAACTTTCACGAAAATAAAAGCTTTTTTTTTGCTGTATTTTCTATGATTTCATGTTACAGTTGAAAATGTCTACGTAAGGCATAATTATTATTTTTTTTACATTAACTCCACACGGGAGGCCCTGAGGAAAATAATTTCCTAAGGGCCTGTGTCATCTGGGATGCTGTGTGGAGGGTTTTTTTGAGGAGAAGAAGGAATGAACATTGGTCTTTAAGATAACCATGTTGTATTAGGGAGGAAACACAGAAGCCGGCAAATCGTTCCATAGCCGAGCTTTTCAACTCAAGAACGAGTCGAAAAAACGACCCGTTCTCATGTGACAAATGTCAACCGTGTAGATATGTTGGGCGCGCGTTTGGCTTGTCTCTCGTCTATGCACCGGTTCCGAAGGGATCAATGACGCTAGTTCCTCGGAGCATCTTCCATTGAAATACCGGTAGAACATGGATAGATTTCCACCCGACCCCTGTATTCTAAAGATTGCAATCCGTTCGTTAAGGTGAGAGAATCTATCAAACGGACCGCCCGTTTCTGCACAGAGTCGAGGGTATTTTTCAAATATTTTGGAGCTCCAGACCAGAGGTGGCTGCCAAATTCAACCGTGGGGCGCACTTGCGATTTGTACAAGGTTAGCAGTTGTGTTAAACTATTAAAGTATCTGCGGGCCCTGTACAGTACGCCCATGTTTTAATTATACGACATATTAAAGAGTTTTGCGTGTATTTGAATTTATAATATGGTATTCTAAATAAATAATTCGACTGGTGTTATCATACGTATAAATGAAACGGTTCCATGCCAACTGAGAATAAAGTCAAATCAACAACTCCTTGAAAAGTCATTAAAAGCTATGAAAAAAATAATTTTAAATTAGCCGACAACCGTAACCTAACGTAACCTATTTAACCAATTTTTTTAAATATATTTTTTATCACTCTAAATGGCTTATCTGAGATGGTTCTGAGTTGGTATCATTCCGATTTGTCCGGTCACCAAATGAAACATGTGGTAGAATACAAAGGGTATCTATATATTTTACAGTGTGCTGCGTTTATGAAACAAATGGTGTTAAATTCATTGACAGGCAATTATTCAAGATATTTTCATAAGTTTAATTTGGCTCCATTTCATATAAACTAAACATTAACCAGCTGATTTCACGGTTTCATAAATGGAAAAGTATTAGAAAGTCCTAAAAGTCAGAAGCAAATAAAATAAAACTTGGTAAAGCTTAACAACAATATGGTCCCCAGCGTTGCTCACAATAAGGAACTCCAGTCCAATTTTTTTAATTTTTTTAAATGAATATTGACCTTCTAACTTAAATAAATGCATATTTATTTTGGTTTTTATAGTTAGTTTTAATACTTAAAATAAATGTCAAAGTTTTAATTTTTCAAGATCCCCGAAAACCACCGAATCTAGTGTGACGTCATCATGACCAACCGAAGTATGAATTTTATAGGCAACTGGAATCAGCTGATCATCGACGGCCATTTTGAATTTCAGCATTGGAGCGTTTTATGAACGCGGTGACGTCACGCCTCACAAATTCAATAATACCAACTTGACAGGGTGTTTTAATGAACTGTTTTAAAATGGACTTTTTAATATTTTTTTTAAACTACGTTAAATATTATTTAATACAACTTACATATTCAGAATCAGCGTTTATTGGTCTATATGAACATATTTTTTAAAGCCATAATATTTTTCACTGGAGTTCCTTATTCTTGTAGTTCTATCAGTTTTTCCCCTCATTGAGTTGAAGAAATCCGTTGACTTAAAGATGAAGAAGTTGTAAAGTCAATTTAGATAAACAGCGCCGTTATTAAGGGCTATTTATTGAGATTGTTGAATTGATGGCGCAAAAATTGAACATGTAATGAAACTTGACAAGGAGACAAGGGTAATAGTGGAATATCTTCTAAACCGCGCTCTTTTAGTCATTTTTATATTGTAAGCAGTCTCGTGGCGTTTACCCTGCAAATTCTTGGATTATTCATCATTCATTTTATTATTTTAATTATAAATCGGAAAATCTGCATCAGAATCAGCCAATACTCACTAAAGCTGAATAAAAAAATGTTATGAAAATCGCACAGCTTTCTTCTCTGATTTTATCAGCATCGGTTTCAAAGATAGCTTAAAAATTCGACATAAAAAAGAGTGCACATTATTATGTGTTCACTATTTTTTTAAATGATCAATAAGAAAAATGTTTCGATAAATCAACGTTGAAAAATGATAATCTGTAAGGTAAATCACGTTTTTTTTAATAAAACCATTTTTTAAATTCTTTTTTTTTTTTACATTAACTCCAGGAGGGAGGAAAAACAGAGGCCGGAAAATCGTTCCATAGCCGAGCTGTTGAACTCAAGAACGAGTCAAAAACACGACTCGTTTTCATATGACAAATGTCAACCATGTACGTATGTTGGGCGCGCGTTTGGCGTGTCTCCCGACTATGCACCGGTGCCAAAGGGATCAACCAATCAAGGGATCAATCTAGTTCCTCAGAGCATCTTCCATTGAAATACCGGTAGAACAGGGATAGCTTTCCCACCCGACGTCTGTGCTCTAAAGATTGCAATCCGTTCGATAAGGTGGGAGAATCATCTATCAAACGGACCGAGCTCCAGACCAGAGGTGGCTGCCGAATTCAACCGTGGGGCTTACTTGCGATTTGTACAGGGTTAGCAGTTGTGTACTATTAAAGTATCTGCGGGCCCTGTACAGTACACCGATACTGTAACCAACTGGTTCATTGCGGCTCCTACAATCTGCAGCTCAATGCAGGTTTATAGCAGTAGTCCGGTTAGCAGGGGGTCCGGTGAACTAATCCCTCACAACGTCACACAATCGGGTGAGAGTAAAGCTTCCCGGGCTAAACACGACGGCTTTTGTGAGGTGTCACGTAAAAAAATTGTGTCCAGTTTACACGCGGTAGAAGTGCAGCCTTTAGAAAACTAAAGTAGACATGAGTGGGATGGTTACGAAGCATCGCACAATGAGTAAGCCGATTATTCTATTTCTTTATATCTCAGGCTAAATCCTATAGATATATGTGTTTGTATCGTTTTAGTGTCGTTTTTTCGTTTCATCGAGTTTCAAATCTCAATGGTACTAAAAAAGTTTTCACTTCAAAAAATCAAAAATCCTCACCTCGAAGGAACCAATTGCCCAGAGTGATTTTAAGTGGCAGAAAATATTGTTAGATTTGTAATGTTATTTTTAAGAAAATAACTTGTTATATCTCTGAAAACTTGAGTTATCTAATTCTAATACGTGTTCTTTTTGTCTTTATAATAACTTAAAAACCAAAAATATTAATTATTGAATAAAAATATTTTAGAATCTTAATTTATGCGTATTGAACATGTATTCAACATATTATTTGCCAATCTTTTAGACAATTATGTATTCTTAGTCTATAAATGTAAAAAAAAACGAGTGCAGTTCACACACGGTAGAAGCGAAATTTACCAAAACAATCTCAAACTATGAAGAACCAAGGAGCCTTGAAAAGTGAAGTCATAATCAAAGCGCAGTGAGCAGGCCAATGAGCGCAGACCTCGCGTCGTTTCCGTTTTATATATCAACCAATAGGATCATTGATAGGAGTACAATGCTTCCCAGGTGCTGTACGCGTCATTTCCGTTTCATCCGAATTCCGAATCGCAAACGGGGTTAAGGAAGGTTCACTTCAAAAATCGCGTGCAGTTCACATACGGTAGAGGAAACCTTTGCCCACACTACCTCAGCCAATAGGAGGCTTGAAAAGTGAGCTCATAATCAAAGCGGCCAATGCGCGCAGCTTGACAGAGCGCGACGCTTCGTAGGTACTGTACGTAGGTAAGGTTTCAATTCTATCTCATTCGCTCGCAGACTAAATCCTATAGACGTACGTGTTTGTCTCTTTTTAGTGTCGCTTTTTCGTTTCATAGTGTTTTAAATCACAACGGTGCTAAAGAAGTTTTCAACTCAAAAGTTTGTTACTCATTTTAAATTAAGTCACATTCGCCCTAGTTGTACACAAATAAAAATCCATAATGTAACTATCAATGTAAGCAAGTACTGAAAAGATTTTGAAATTTTTGAAAATTTTAACAAATATTTGGAAGAAAAAAAATCAGAGTGTGCAATTTACGGTCGCGCAAAACGCGGTCGAAGTAAAACCTTCAGAAAACTGAAATAGACAAGAGTGGGGAGACTACGAAGCATTTTTTGACGTGACAACGTCTTGTAAATCGATGAACGCCGGCTGCACTCACGAAAAAGCATGACTCATTGTCACGTTGTCATGTTCCGCCTGAGCTGAGCGTGCAAGCGAGAGCACCGAACAAGCGTTCGGCCTAAGCGTTCGGCTTGTGGCGCTTCTATCTCTCTTCCACTCCATAGTTATTACATGACGTTATCACGTAAAATTATCGTCCGTAAACCGACTTTACAGTCAACCAATTTTTTTATCAATGTGAAAGATGATTTATTCCATATATTTGTCGTCGAATTCCATTCCATATTATTATTCCAATTTCATATTCAATTATCTAAACTGCATTCATAGTTGAATATCCACCACTTACCGGACATCCTGTATATACCCGTACGCAAGGAAAAACTCTAATAATAATGAACGCCTAGGCAGTCGGCATTGAAATGAAACAGCAATTATTCATATACCCTTTTACTTCATTTACACGTTAAATAACCTAATTTTTATCATTCGATCCAATTAATACAATATGAGGTAGCACTAATAACCTGCGGTCAGCCGCAATTGATTGCATTTAACCGTTGGCAGCTCGAGTCAACAGGCGAGGTAGGGGTGGTTCAGAATTAAACCGACTGACTATCGGTCACATCGGTCAAATGCTTCAGAAGTCAGTCTTTTGTATTGTATGGCATTGAACTTTCGTTATTGAACTTTGAGTCAAAATTATAAAATAATCTTAATTATTTTAATACAATTGTAATTAATTGCAAGTATGTAATGAAAATGGTTTTAATAGCTATTGATCAAGCTACCAGTATACCTACAATTAATAACATATACAAATTTAATACTTTAAATACACTATATGAGACTACAAACTAGTACAGTCATTTCAAGCAGATTAACAAACTGCTCCTAAACTCTAACAGAAATAGTATGTTCTCAAATAATCTATTAGATAGGTACCCAACTTAATAGCAATTTTATTATTAAAAAAAAAAAAAAAAATTATTTAGTAAAATATTTACACATTTATGTACATTATTTGTGAAATGTTTTGACTGTCCAACTAGGATGATTCCCGTTTTAGGACAGTCAAATAAGGATAACTGTGATTATATATGGACCATGATTTATAAAGGGAACTGGTGTTTGCATTTCATTTTATTATTACGCATTTATAATATGACCCCCCCCCAGATTGTATTTTATGTGGTCTATAAATGTAATGTCTGCTTTGTTCACATTCAGACATTGTGTGAAGTGTTGGGATTCTTCCAATGAATATAATTTTTTTTAAAAGCAAAACTTGTTTACCATTGTTGTGATGTGAAACTCGATAAAACGGAAACGCGTGACACTAAAAAGAGACAT
The DNA here is from genome assembly GCA_936435175.1 of Glyphotaelius pellucidus. Taxonomy (NCBI): domain Eukaryota; kingdom Metazoa; phylum Arthropoda; class Insecta; order Trichoptera; family Limnephilidae; genus Glyphotaelius; species Glyphotaelius pellucidus. The sequence goes on along the minus strand of OW386542.1, from coordinate 24,147,843 downwards.
TATAGGATTTAGCCTGCGAGAGAATGAGATAGACTAATCGGCGTCCTCTTTGTGTCCTCTTGAGTCTATCGGCCTCCCCTTTTTGCGGCGCTTCGTTGAATAAAATGTAAAATGATTTTTAAACTTGGTAACAATTATAACAAATGAACCCTACAATTATCTTCCTCCTGATACTCTGCATTCGTCTCATTCTCTCGAAGCTTACTTTTATTTAATTATTTATTTAATATAAACGGTGTACATATACCATAAACACGGATTACCTATCACAAAATCATAGTTAAATAAGAAATAATAAATTGTGGCTTTTGATTGATTAAGAAAAGACACCAAAGATACAATTACATATAAAGTTCTATAGTGCAAATAAAATTAATACTGATAGAAAATATTTGAAAGTATAGCCTTCTTCTCCTTCTAAGTTTTTTAAAGGTTTCACTTCTACCGCATATGAACTGCACACATGATATTTTTTTTATAAATTTGCTCGACACAGGAAAATGATTCCCCTCACAGGCTAAGTCGTCTTTGGGGTGCTGTGTTCAGGGTATTTTGAAGATAAAACTTATTCAGCACCGCTGTGATTTGAACGATGAAACGAGAAAGTGACATTAAAAAGAGACAAACACATACATCAACAGGATTTAGCCTGCGAGAGAATGTGATAGAGGCACCTCTTGTGCGGTGCTTCGTAGCCTCTCCACTCTTGTCTACTTTGGTTTTCTGAAGGTTTCACTTCTGCCACGTGTGAACTGAACAGATTTTTTTTGTTGTTGTCCCTCTCTAAACAAGTATTTTCTTTCTATCAAACGTTAGGTAAAATTATCCCCCCTTCAGTCAACATTTCGTCTCTTTTAAGAATGAACTCGACTTCAATTTAAATATTGGTAGTTGTGAAACTTTCCCATGTAAATAATACTAACGTGTAAAAAGTTGGCCAGATTGCCAAATTGAAAAGATGGCCAGAAAGCCATAATAATTCTTACTGATAATATTGTGCTGACATCATTTCAGATCTTATTTTATCCTAAATATAGTTGCAAGATATAGACAAATTATTATTTATAATAACATATCATCTAATCTAATCTAACCAAACCTAATCTAATCTAACTTACCTGACCCAACCTAATCTAATCTAACTTACCTGACCCAACCTAATCAAACTTGACCTAAGCCAACCAAACCTAACCTAACATATCCGAATACATTTTTAATGAAATTTAAACAAAGGTCCTTACAGTAAGCGCGTTTTAAATTAAACTTATTAAAAATCATTTAGATATAGTTGTTTATCAGTTGGATAAAATTTTAAACACATTTATTAGTAAGTGGGTTTGTGATGAATAAATACATTGTTTTACTTTAGCTCCACACAGCAGGTCCTGCGGAAAATAATTTAGGGGATGTTGTGTGGAGGGTATTTTTATGGAAAGAAAGGAGAGTAAAGAAAAAGGTATGAGGGGTGGGTAGGAATCTGAGGCCCAATGTATCCAGGGGCGACGGACGTATGAATCCATCTTTCCAACTGCGGTGGAGGTTAAAAGGCCTCCCTCAACTAGTTTCTCTCGATTCAGCCCGCCACATAGCAAGTGGGCAGATGCGTCTATCGCCAAAACCCAGACAAATCTCATTCCTATGAACCCAGGCACCCCTGTCACCAAACGTACCGAACCACTTGGGGTGAGTTATGGCAGAGGTGTTGGTTATCCAATAAATGATTCCCGGGGTCGCGGTACCCTTACCCATATTCGTATGTGTATTCCGAATTGAAATTCAAAGGTTTACAGCGTATACTGTACAAGTGTACCTATATGTTAAACTCGAAACATGTATTTTTGTTTATACAATTAATAAAGAGAAAAAAAAGCAGAGTGTGTAATTCACACACGGTAGAAGGTAAACAAGAAAGTCGCTAGATGTTGCTTTCTTTTCTTTTGCGATAATAAGTGGTTTGAAGATTGGATATTGATTTCACAAAATAAAATTTTATTTTTTTTGGATTTCGTAGGATTCGAACCCTCTGTCTCTCTGGCCGCTGAGACTTGTCAGGCACCTTGCGCACCACGCTACGGAAGGCACGCGCCGAGGTGCGAATTTTCCGCATTATATTAGAACCGGATGTAGAACTGAGTTTCCGTTTAGCATTTCCGTTTCACCCAAATTTCAAGTCACTAATGGCGCTAAAGAAGTTTCACTTAAAAAATCGAAGTTAATAAAAACGTATTTTACAAGACGATTTAACAAATAAAATTAAAATTATTTTTCGCAGGATATTGTTTGAATAAGCGCCTTATATTTCCGCAGACTTATCATCTTACCGTGTAATATGACTCCCAAGCTCTGACGTTTATAGCTCTTTCAAATACCAAGGTAAATAAACAAACACTCGTAAAATTTGATATCTAACATCCTGAAGATTGATTTTATTTATTTACGCAATAAGGCTTTTAAAAAAAATGTGACATTTACATTATTATTATTTCTACACGCGTACAGCCTTTGAGAATTAATATAATAGTTTTTTCTACGAATCAACACAGAAGCATTTTGATATTTGTAATGTCTATCACTTGCGGGTAAAGGCCGTATTGACCCGTTAATACATTACACTTTATTCTGGGGCCTGTCTCTCCAGAATCCGATGATTAACAATTAATAATAATTGAGAGTCGTACAACTTTTGTATACGAAGTAGTTTATTATTGAATATAATAATTGACAATGTTATAATAGCTTCTGGCTTGTAAGCCTGTTACCAAAGAAGTGCGCTCCTCGGCAGAGCGCTGCGTTTAAATGTGAGACGTTCGGAATATTCCGCCGCCGCTCGGCAAACCCAAACCCCTCTATCCATTAATATATTAATATATCACAATATTCAAGAGAAATTTTATTGATATTTCAAATACAAAAATCAGACTAATCGATTTATGTGAACGTTGATTATGAACCTCCCTAATTAGCTATTATATCGATAAAGGTGTGTCCTGCCAAGTTTAAAAGAATTCATTCGTTAATCAATTTTGAATTTCAAAAATGACGAACTATCTAACACGTCACTTCCTAGATATTATACTCAGTCTTCAAAGTCCTTCCTACATTCAAATTCTCACATACCTAGGTATTCTTCTATCATACATTCTCTTGACATGAATCAACTATTTTTATTTATTTTTTATTGAAATTGTAAAGCAAAGATTCTTAAAGTGACTAAAAATTAAGTAATTGCTTTATTATATCTTTTCTTTCTTTATCTTTTTCTGCACTACGTACGAACTATTTTTATACTTTATTTTGTTTTTTATTATTTCTTTTGTTTTACTAGTAGTTTCTCCACCCAGTAACAACTAAACCTTGATTTATGTTTGAACATTTTTAATTGGAGTGTTAATGTCCGTGCACATCCCAATGGCAATTTAATTAATATGATAATTGTTATCACTGTTTCATGTTAGAAATATATATTTAACAATATAAAAATTTGTTTGTAATTCACACGCGGTAGATGTGAAAAGTTCAGAAAACTAAAGTAGACAAGAGTGGGGAAGCTACGAAGCACCGCATAAAGAGGAGACCGATCAGTCTATCTCTTTCTCTAGCAGACTAAATCCTATAGACGTGTGTGTTTGTCTCATTTAAGTCGCTTTTTCGTTTCATCTAGTTTCAAATCACAACGGTGCTAAAGAATTTTTCATTTCAATAATATGGTACATATTATTCTTAATTAACACATTTAATTACACAGAAGGAGAAAGATTCCTTCATTCATCTCTCACCCCAGAAGATAGGTGGAAGCTTGAGTGGCAATCGGCCAAGGTGAAAAATGCCCATCTCGTACAAGACCCCACTGAGAGACAGCCTGGATTCTCTTTGCCTCACTAACTCTGGTCCGCCATCAATAGGATAAGATGCTCCCACAACCGTTGTGCCCGTATGATGTGTAGATGGGGCCTTAAAGAGTCGGAGATGTGTGAATGCGGTGAGGTGCTGACCACCAAACACGTGGTCATCGAATGCCCGCTCCAATCATTCCCCGGCGGGATTGATGAGGTCCACAGGGCAACGCCTGAGGCCCTAGACTGGCTCGCAAACCTAGACGTCCCCTTCTGACCCCACCACCGTACGAAAGAAGAAGAATTACACAGTTGGTAGAGAAACATTCTCGGGTCTAACTGGGTTCTAGTCTATTTAAAATAATGCTTGCTTAAAAATAGTTAGGACCAGTTGTTTTATAGAATTTGAACAAATCCTCAAATTTCAAAGTTAATTTTCAAGTACTGGGAAAGTTCTGATCAAGTTCTCATCCCTCGGGGCATCTGATATCTTTGAAGATGTGTGGAGGGTCATTTTGAGGAGTGGAAGGAGTGGACATGGGTGTTGAAGAGACTTATGCTATAGGAGGGAGGAAACACGGTAGCCGACAAATACGTTGAACTCAAGAACAAGTTGTAGAAAAAACCCGATCTCATTCATTTATTTACGCCCTAGTGGGCTTTTACAAAGATAAATAATATATAATGATAAAGTAATAAGTTATACAGGTGTTTTACAGTTGTTTTATTTTATTTGTCATGTGACAAATGTCAATTATGCACCGGTGCCGAGGGGATTGATTACGCTAGTTTCTCGAAATATTTGAAATACCGGTAGAACAAGGACAGCATTTCCACCCGATGTCTGTGGTCTAAAGATTGCAATCCGTTCGTTAAGATATATATAAAAACAGATCATCAATACAACCTTTACAGAACATGAAAATTTACTTTGAAATTCGATGACTTGTCAAATTCCGCGAAAGAACTGGCACTAAAGGCAGGTACAAAAAATTAAAGTATCAAAAATATTAGATGTTGGACAATAGATAACTTTTTTTATTAAATCGGGTAAATCGTTAAGTAGCTTCGCACCCAGATATCGTAATGGTATTGTGCAGCTGACGTGTTGTACATAATATATATTCCCAAGTGTTTCAGTCCAAGGTCTATGTTTCACATCTTCACGGGGTGTCCCTGACATCTTCATCCGTTCACGTCATTTAATCTTGACACTCCTTCCTCCGTCCGTCCGCTCTACATATACAAATTGTTAAGGATACTAACATCGTCTTGCATTCATGTCGGATTTCCTCATAAAATACTATTTTATATTACAATGCAATGACATACATGTTTACAAACATACGTATGTTTTTGTCTAATTATTTAGTTACAAAATAAATAATTTATAAACTATTGGTTCCAAAGTAAATAGTAAATTAATCACAAAATACCCTAATTGGGGGTGCCGTAGTCCCATTTGGGTAGCGGATATGGGTACCGCTGCCCTGGGAACCATTAATTGGATAACCAACCTCTGCCACAGGTCATCCCAAGTGGTTCGCTAAGTTTGGTGACTTAGCAGGGGTGCCCGGAATTCACTGGATAAGAATTTTCTAGGTCTTGTCGGTGGATGTGTCTGTCCCCCACTGCATGGCGGGTCGGATTTGGAGAGGTTGGTTTGACGGAGACATTTTTACCTCTCCGGCCTCTCTCAACTTTCTCGATTCATCTCGACCCATCGTCTTGCACGGCGGTAGGAGGAATTCAAACATTCGTCACTCTTGGACCCACTATTCCGCAGATTCCTACCCATCTCTCATACCTTTTTCCTTCCTAGACCTTCCTCGCCTTTCTCTCCTAAAAACCCTCTCGACACAGCATTCCCAAAAATGTCATAGGCCCTGAAAAATATTATTTTTCTTAGGGCCTCCTTCCTGTGTGGAACTATTAATGTAAAAAAGGATCCTGACAGTTGGAAACATGCGGGACTCTTGTGAGATTTACACAAAAACGGAGAGATATTCGATATTTTGAAATTTTTTATCGATTTCAGCGGAAGTAAGGATAAGTAAGTTATGTCGGGCACACGGACACGCCCCCAATACACTTCTCTCGAAACATCTCTTCGGTGGACATTAATGAGAGTGCCTGCTACTGACGTCGATGCACCGAGGCGACACGACGCTTGCGGCGATGCTGCAATTCCTCGTCGAACAATTTACAAGCTTCAAGCGTGATCGAATCTACGCCCACGTATATCATGACGATGACATTAATCGGTAAACTAACAACTAAATAACGACGTTTTAATTATTTAGTAATTATTATATTAATAATGACTAATCTAACGAACTGTTGTATGAAATAACTTCCTCTCATACTTTCTTACATTAAGTCATAGAGTTTTTTATGTGTTCCGAGAAACATCGAGAACATACCTAAGTAAGCATTTCAACGCATGGCACGTTATATCTAACTAACTAACCATCGCGTCATTTCTCTAAAAGAGAAGGCAGAGAATATATGTCGTCACACTGTCTTGGCGTAAGCTCCTTGTTCTTTCGTATTCATTTATCGCCTCATACGTACTCTTCTGATATTCAGACTCTTGAAATGACCATACTCAATTTTTTTTCACTTGGTCATAATGGTTATGCCATGTCTCTTCTATATCTTTTTGACAGCAATTTTTTTTTTAATGATGATAAGTAAAGTGATAAAGAAAGCCGAGCTCAGCATCAAGACAAAAATGGCAGTGTTCAAAACGGTATACCGCCCGACGCTCACTTACGGCCACCGGATATGGATGCTAAACGAACGAACACGCTCTAGAGTACAAGCTGTCGAAATGAGGTACTTGAGAGGAGCGGCAGGGGTTACGAAATGGGATCACGTAAGAAATACGACAATCCGATACGATCTGATAATTGAACCACTGCTAGTCTTCATAGAAAAATCACAACTGAAATGGCTTGGACACGTACTAAGAATGTCTGATAACCGAATTCCGAGGAAAATACTGAGTGCGATTCCACAGGGTAGGCGTCCAGGGGGCCGCCCCAGACACAGTTGGGCGAGGCAACTCCAGAAACTGTGTGAGGAGAGGCCGAAGGCCGGAGGGAGGACGGAGGCCGAACAATCAGCACAAGACAGGGACGTATGGAGGAGCCTTGTCGATGCAATGGGTCCCCGACCCGAATAGGATAAGGGGAAGAAGAAGACGACATATATTTCTGAGATGTGTCTATCAACTGAGTGGTCAATGGGATATAGCACGCGTGGTACCTGTTACCTAACCCACAATCCTAGCGACTTTTTCTTGGGTTTGCTCGGAATTAACCATCTACGGATCAGACGGTGCTATGTATATTGCTATACATTTATTTAGGCTGATTTGTGGTTTGCTTGACAACTCGACTATCATGAGAGCATTCATTTCTATGTTCTGTATGGTTGTCTACGTCACCGGCGGCATGTATTGTTTTTATTTCCCGGCCTGCAGAACTACCTTGCCGACGGTCATGCCAGTGGCGAGAGCTCACTTGTTGTTAAATAGCACATCGGGTATTTACATATATAATTAACGATTCCACGCCAACTGAGAATAAAGTCAACTCAACACCTCTTTGAAAAGTTATTGAAAGCTTTGAAAAAAATAATTTTAATAGCTCATAACTCTAACCTAACGTAACCTATTTAACCAATTTTTTAAATACTTTTTTCATCACTTTTAATAACTTTTCTGAGGTGGTTCTTAGTTGTCCGGTCACCATAATTAACATTGATGAAACTGAGTTTAAACAGCAAGTTTTGTTACCTACTACTTAAAACCGGCATTTTATAATGTTTATTTCTTTTTTGTACTTACATTTATTATTAAATTAAAAAAATTTAAAGCGCATTAATATTGTAAAATTTTGCGATATTTTTATAAGCAATAAAATAATGTAATGGAATTGAATTATCGACCGTAGCGCTCTCCCCTGCAAAGTGTATAAAAATTATCTCTTCAATTTCGTGTTTTATAAGACATTGAAGAGATGTACAACATACAATCCCATAGCTTTAACAGCTGTTCTGTACTTCTGTAGCTCCCCGACGTAAGGAATTTTCATTGGGTAGAACTAGGGATGAGAAGGAAGATAAGAGAAAGAGTAAGTAATATCTACCAAACTTTCAAACACAATATTCCACTGAAGAAACAAATCGATGGAATTGAGTTGTGGGCGTGTCTGTGTGCCCTAAGAAAGGACAATAAATATTTTCTTATTTCGGTGAATACTGATCAAACATTTTCAAATATCGGAAATTTTTTTTGAAAAGATATTCAATTTCATTGGCACGTCATGTTCATTGGCATGGCATGTTAGCTCTTATGTAAATTGGCAAAAATAATACCACGAAAGTGATTTATTCTCAAAAGTCGTTTTGTGTGGCGTTTACTATTTTTCTATTTATTTATGGTGACCAGACAACTGAGTTTGAAACCAACTCAGAAGAACCACCACAGAAAAGTCATTAAATGAGATGACAAAACATATTAAAAAATTGAGATGACAAAAAATATTTAAAAATAGGTTACGTTAGGTTTGGTTTATTTTCTACGCTCATATAAATAATATTGGGTCAGAAATTTGAGCTTTCTATTCATTCAAATAAAAATCATATTTAAAATATGGTCGCTGCCTGGTTTTTGTCTGATATCTTGTTTTTTTAGTATGTCAAAATAAAACGGCGTCCAGTTTTAGTAAGAGACATTTTTTTTAAATAAGGGTAGGGAAGTATCCCACTGAAAACTTAACACATTATATTTGTTTTTCGTAACAATGTTGATTTTTAAATAATTATTTGAAGTTCAGAACTATTCCGGCAATCATTTTAAATCCCTCGTCGAAATTTAAACAGCTCCTATATTTGTGCTTAAAAACGGTAACATTTGTACTGCTTTTAAAATCAAATTGACGAATCAAACATTTAAGTAATGAAAATCCAAATAAAATGTTCTTCATTATTAAGGTATTTTTTAAGTCCCTTAGCAATTCTCTAATGGCCACCATACAAAATTGAAAAGATAATTTGAAAGGCGAAAAGTGGCCAGATAGCTGCCAGAAGAGCTATTCTTTATCTTTTGTGAGATCGAGATACATCTTCTGTCAGATTTGTGTGATTTTCTACAGCTGTTAAATGAATAAATAATCATGCATACATGCAGGAATTCGTGTTTAAAACGACCTAAACTAAAATATGTGACAGCTCACAGCTGAAATTTTGACATTGGTGTATAGAAAAAGCAAATAACAGCCGTAGAAAATCACACAAATCTGACTTGAGATCTAAAGATAAAACTAAAGATAGAGAATAGCTCTTCAGATAAGAGTAAATATTGCTTCTTTTTTTGCCTTTTTCTATTATTTTACTCCCCCTTCTCTAAATCTACTCAAAAACGACACATTCGCCTCATAAACAATAACGATGCTTTTTGTAAAATCCTTTGATTAAAAAAATATTTTTGAAGTGAAAACTTCTTTAGCACCGTGATTTGAAACTCGATGAAAAGAAAAATAGCGACACGAAAAAAAGACAAACACAAACATCTATAGGATTTAGCCTGCTAGGGAATGATATAGATCTCCTCTTTGTGCGGTGCTTCGTAGTCTCCCCACTCTTGTCTATTTTAGTTTTCTGAAGGTTTCACTTCTACCTCGTGTGAGTTGCACTTTCTGATTTTTTTTTATGCTAGTGGCAGTAGTTCATATATGTTTGTTTTTACATTAGCTCCTCACACGAGGCCCTGAGATAAATAATTCACCAAGTCATCTTTGGGGATGCTGTGAGGAGGAACTTGTGAGGGAAGGAAGGAGATGAAGTTGAGGGGTGAGTAGGAATCTGGGGTTCAGTATCTCCAGGAGTGTCAGACGTATGGATCCATCGCTCCAACTGCGGTGCAAGGCGATGTTCCGAGAGAATCCTTCTGAAGAGATCTCAAACATTCTCTCCCGATCAGGCCTGCCACGCAGCTGGTGGGCTTTTGCATTCACCACCAAGACTCGGACAAACCTAACCCCATAAACCCCGGGCATCCCTTCTAAGTCACCAAACGAAGCGTGTGTATGAAACGTGTGTATGGTACGTGAGTATGTTAATAAACTCGCGTAAAAGCTTCAGTTCTTTTTAATTTATTTGCACATTATTGACTAGTAATGGTAACAAATACCAAAAAAGTAGAGTCTTGACGTGTGCGGTGAAGGAGGAAACCATATGTTTCCTAATAACGCCGTGGGAAAGTGGTGGGGTCCCTTAAAAAAATGTCTAGTGAGGTGGGTAAAAGAAAACTAAGTACCAAAATGAATATAAAATAAACGCCCGGGTTGCCGGCACTGAAACTGAACTGAAAATATATGTTTTAAAGAAAACTTAGGTAGGTGTGACGTGTGAAGGGGATTATTAACATTATTTCAAATTGATACGATTTGACGTAACAATGTTACCACAGCTGACTGCCGAACAATGACTGATTCAATTCATCTGTTGTTGAAAAACAGAGTTTTCGCAGCCCGGTTTGTCGAGGTATTGTTAACGACATTTCAATGGGGATACATTGAAATGTCGGTGTATTACGTACTCGTTGTTTATCCGCGACATAATTAATTTGTTCGCAAACAAAATGTTTTACATAATTAAGGGATTTGGTAGCTACTTTGTACCCAGGGTATATTTCATTCATTTCTCTTAAGAGCGCGGCCTTTTTATACAAAAGTTGAATTTGAGGCAAAAAACATATAAATTAACTGAATGGTCTTTTTTAAAACAAAATTTATATATTATAGCAAATGTACCAGATGCATTTCTTATTTATTTAAATTATAAATATAGACCATTAAAGAAATTCATTTTTCATGACTTTTGTGTGTCAATGAATAAATTAATAAAATAAACGTTTTTTAAGGGTTTTTTTTTTTAAACTAGCTGAGGTGCCCGGCTCCGCCCAGGGACTTAAGCCGCCACTACCCGAATTTCTACCGATTTTTGCATATCTCTCTTGAAAATTTGAAATTTTTAAGCTCTTAAAAAAATATATGCTATTTTTGAAGATAATATCTATACAACTCCCACGCCGAAACGCAAATTATATGAAATTCCCTCGATAGAAAAAAATCGCAAAGTATGCTCCGAAAATTTTTATTTTCAAGCCTGCCTCTATTATTTAACAAGTTATATGTATGAAAAATTCACAGTGTTTTTTTTAAATGTTGTTTTAGACAACCCCAACGAGATTTTTGCTCTATTCTTAACGAGTCGTGTTTTATCAAACATTTTCATAATTTTCTCTTCAATTTTATCGTTCGAAATATTAGCGCGCTCTCTCCAACAATGGTAATTACATATCTCTCCATCTTCTTCTTTTCGAGCTCGGGTCCGGGGCCTTAATATGAGATTGAACTGACGTTCGAACCCATGACAGATCTTGCTTTATATACCTGTACCAGTGGGTAGCCCCACCCTAACAAAAAGGACTTCGAAAGGTCCACAATGTTCGAGAACATTCCAAAATAGTCGAGAGCGTTTTGGAATGATCCACAATGATGTAGGAACGTTCCAGATTATTCCCAAACATTCCACAACATTCATTCATTCATCATGTGGTTGTAATAATCCAGAAACCCTGTCGAAGGTTTAAGGAAGGTATTTTGAAAGTTTCAAACATTTCCAATGCTTAATATAACAATAAATAGACATCTCACTAACTCCCAAGCAAGTTTTTTTAAAAGAATTTAAAGATATTGATTATATACATAAATCAGTCGTTCGAAATTTAAATTTAATCCCATCATGCTCCTTTTTGACCCATATTTTATTTATTTTGTACTTCAAGTGTAAGGGGCAAACTTGAGTTTTTAAACACTTACCATAATCTCGCAAATAATATGCCAAAGTTCCCTAAAATCATAAAAAACCGGTTTCTCTAATGGCCTTTACTTTATAATTTAAAACAAAAATAACAAAATTCTTCTGAAGCTACAGATATGCGTTATAACTTTTGATTTAAAAAAAGATCACCCAGTTTGATGAGTATTTTGGGATCAAATCAGAATTTAAGTTTGTTTGAAAAAGGTCGGGCAACTGTTCTCCTTGTCGTCACCGCTTTGAAGGCATCGGGCATCAGAACAATTAATATCTATTTTTAATACATTTTGTAACTTTCATTTGTGGCGTTTGTTAATTTAGATCTTAGATTTCAATTCGTGGGAGAAAAATATCAATATTTTCAGTTGTCTTCAGAGAAAATAGGTTGGGGGAGATATAATTCAAACACTTTTAGTATGCAATACCACGTTCGATTACATCCAGCATTAGTTCAAAACGATTTTGTGGTTTCGGCTCAGCCTACCGCCCGACCACTTTTCATCGAGGACGCTCGGGTTACCCTGCTCTGCCCTGATTATTGTCATTTTCACCGCAAATCAAGGTAGCCGCTCAGAAGCGTGCTTGCTGTACAGAGTGTACAGGGCCTGCAAATATTTTAATGGTGCACAACTGCTCACCCTTTTCAAATCACAAGTGTGCCTCAATATTTAATTTGGTAAAACGTACGGTCCGTTTGATTGATTCTCCTAACTTAACAAACGGATTGCAATCTTTAGAGTAAATATGTCAGGTGGAAATGCTGTTCTTGTTCTAGCGGTATCTCAATGGAGGATTATCATACTGACAACATTTCAACAAAGGTGTAAAAATTGATATTCTTTATATTATTCAACGTTATTAGACAACAAATCTAAGAAAAATGCGTTTTAGACTGAGCTAATCCATTTTAACGTATTATATGCTTGTATTGCTTGGGGAGCCTTGGGAAGAACATTTTTTTAGATCAGCTTGCGAAGGCCCAGAAATCCATAATTATTAGAAATTATGCTATACCTATAAAACCTATAAAACCATATAGGTTCTCTAGAGATGAGCTCTTCAGAAAATTTAAAATCGCTAATCATTAAAATTACATAAAATACGTCACTACCCCACGTACAAAAAAACCAAGAAAATCTTTTACAAAATTAATAAATTTATTACCAGAAGTTAAAGAAGTCACATCAGAAAGTATCTCCCGATTCCGAGGAGTGATACGGCAAGGTATTAAAAATTATCATACATATTTATTGGGGCCGAAATTATATATAAATAAAAATTAAAACCTGGAAAACGTCACACATCTGTCCAATAATAACTAAATGGTTCATTGGTTTGAATAGAGGCGTAGAGAGGAATCTGAAAATTTGTTAAAATTTAATAATGTCGCTTATTTGTAACCCTCTGGATACTTTGAAGAAAAACATATAAAATATTAACAGAACAATTTATACGCACCTCAAATCGGCTCGGTTCCCTAGAACAGGCAATTTGCCTAGATGTTAACTTATATCGATCTAACAATATGTAGATAATATATACATTTTGAAAAAAAATAAAACGCAACGAGAAAATGTTGAAAATTTGTCACTTAATTAAAACTTGATAAAGGTTTGAAACAGCCTTACCTGCGTGGTCTGCAATGTAATAAAAAAAACATATTGCATTTCTACAGTTTAAATCATGGATTCCATCGAAACAAATAAAATCTTTGGAAAATCGGGACGCTATAAAAAAATTGCACGATCAGTTAATTTTTAGTCGCGACATTTTGTAATTTTCATTGGATTCTGGTTTTGACGATTCTTTTCATACATTTTTATAAGGTGATTTAAAATTAGTCATAATTAACCTCAAGGAGGCTCTTTTCGCTCATGTTCACGTTTTACACATCTTTTACTCCGTAGTCGCCAGAAAATTTTAAAAATAACATTTATTAATCTATGTGTATAAAAATTTAGGTTCCGGGTTAGGGAAAGAAGAGGTGGAAGGGGAACGGGGACGAATTAACAAACGGGGACGAATTAACGAAACAATATATTAATTTAGGTGGCATTGCAACGCATGCCGGGTTCAGCTAGGAATGGGAGGGGAACGGGGACGCATGGGAATGGACATGCAGGGAGAAACAATTAATTTCTTTGAATGTCATTGCAACGCTCGCCGGGAACCAGCTAGTATTATAATAAAAATACAATCATTTATGTAAATCACGGAACAATTCCATATAATAATAATAAATTTTTGATTGAATGGACGAAATCGCATTTACATAATTTCTGTGTAATCATTAAACATACATTTCGATTAATTTTTAAGTATTTCAATCAAAATGAATATGCCGAGAGATGAAATAGTAGTTTTAATTAAATTTTAATATTCTTGTACCTGCCAGCTTTCATATTTTATTTAATAATATGTAACTTATCAAATATCATGACCCAGAATAGATGTCACCGCAAGCCACTGATGTGTGTACGTACATTTGCATGTGCAAGTTTGAAATTCTACATCCACTTTTAATATTGATGCCACAATCATTTATATGGGATGTTACCCCCGCTGGGCATTTGATAATAAATTAACGCATGGCACATTAATTTTGCATGTAGTTTTATTCATTACACATTTTTCTGTTAATAAATTTATTAATTTATTCGCATTAATAAACGGCCTTTGCGGTTGAGGAGTAAGGCTCTCGACCAGCAATCCGAAGGTTGCGGGTTCAAACCTCGGAGTGCGCATTATATTGTATGTGATTACTTCACGTTGTTTAAAATAATAAATAAAATATTTACGGCACATTCATCCTGGTCTAACAACACCATTCAGAATTGAAACGTTGCTTGAAATGCTTTAGTTTGATAACCAGCTCTGAATACCCAGGTACTTCCCTAACTTCCTCTTCTCTGTCTTCTTCCCCTCCCCACTACATTCAGCCTCAAAACATACCCCAATTGAGCATACCATGTCTCTCTAGCTCGAGATGGTTGGGAGCAGTTGGGACTGATGATAAACCTTCCCTTCCCACTTTCGCACCCTAAAAACAATCAAAAAATTGTTCGTGTCAGTCGCACTGGCTACCTACCCAGATTATTGAAGAATCTGGACCTCCCCATCTTTTCATCCGCTTCACACTGTTCACCAATGTGAAGTATTTTCACTGTTTTTGAAGTGACAACTTCTTTAGTACCGTTGTGATTTGAAACTCGATGAAACGGAAGCGAGCGGCACTAAAAAGAAACACATACATCCATAGGATTTAGCCTTCGAGAGAAAGAGAAACCAATAAAATATTTATATATTGCACGGGTACTCGGTTCCAATATAATACACAGAACGCAGGCCTCCTGTTGTCCTGTGGTATAAAGCGCCTGACGAACTTTGCGGCCAGACATTCAGAGACCAAGGATTGAATCCTATTAAATTTAAAAAAATATATATTTTTGCGAAATCAATATCCAATCTTCAAACCGCTCCAAAATGAACATGCAAAGAAAATACAAAAAAGCGACATCTAGTGACTCCGAAGAAGAAAACGCAAAGATTAATAATATGACCAAATGTATAGGAAAAGATGCACTGGAATTCGACGACAAAAATGTGGAAAAAATCATCCTTAACATTGATAAAAAAAGTGTTTCGTAGTAACCCCACTATTGTCTACTTTAGTTTTCTGAAGGTTTCACCTCTACCGTGTGTGAATTGCACACTCTGATTTTTTTTACTGTCAAAAAAAATTCAATTTTCCTCTTGACCTTTCCAGTAGGGTTACCTACGCCATAGCCAAATTGGAATTTGCTGTTTTAGATCATTTTAAAAATCTATTAGAAATATTTAAAATTTTATAATCTTAGCGCGAAAATCATATCCAGAAAAATACACAGAATTTATTGATTGCCACTTGAAAGTGGCTCCTTTTGTCGGTCTACAATATTCTCTTTTTAATATGCTTTAGTATATGGAGATAATTAATAATAGTAATAACAATCTTTCTCCGCTCTGTATAAAAAAAAACGAAGGATCCCATCAAATCGCATAATATCCCTTTAGATCATATAAATTACCCGTTCTTAATAAATATTCTAAATATTCCAACTCTAGAAAACAGACGAAAAATAAACGACCTAACCTTTTTATTAAAATTATTAAATTCTAAATTCAATTGTTGTGAACTTCTGCAATTAATTAATCTTCATGTACCTACAAGAACGAATAGACAAATAATAACATTTTATAGGCATACATCTCATTCCAACTATAGTTTGCATTCTCCAATACAGCGTTTACACAGTCTTGGCAACAAATATTTAAACAATATGGATGTATTTGATAATAATTTGAATTTTTCAAACTTCAAACGGCGTATGTGCCAACTATTTCTTCCTACTTTATAAACTATCTTTATCTCTATTTTAACTAACTTATATTCTGTGTTATCTACTTTGCGTCAACTCTTAAATTTTATGTTACCTATATTTTGTTTCTTATACTTTATGTTATTTCCTATATTTTGTCAAAAACATGTACTGCACTATATGTAAAAGCCCTTTGTTCGTTTAAATAAATAAAATCGGCAATTTAAATTTCCTAATGAAAAGTCTAGTTGACCGTATCAAAGGTATTCATGGAAAGCTTAAATCAACAAACCCGATAATCACTTTTCCGAGTCTGCCACCGGCCAGCGATACTATTGGTTGACCCGTCTGAAGTGGTCGATGTAGATATATTTTCAACTTGGGAGGTGGGTATGTGCACGGCCGCCGCGGGAACCATTTATAGGATAACTTATACATCTATCACTCCAAGTGGTGACTTAGAAGGTGTTCCCGGGTTCATGGAGTGAGGTTTTTCCGGGTCCTGGCGGAGGATGCATCTGCCCACCAGCTGCGTGGCAGGTCGGATCGGGAGAGATTAGTTGAGGGAGACTTTTTAATCTTTCCAGCAGGACTCGCTCGGAACATCACCTCGCACTGCAGTGGGAGGGATGGATTTATCATGAAGACACTGACCTTAAGATTCACCCTACCCTCATATCATCTTCCTTCGCAGGATCTATCTAAAATTTATCTCATTTCCTTTCTCAAAAGACTCTCCATATAGCATCCCCAAAGGTGACATAGGCCCTGAGGGGAATTATTTGCTCGGCGCTTCCATGTAAAAAATTGGTTGTTTGTAAAGTCGGTTTACGGACGATAATTTTACGTAATATAATAACGATGGAGTGGAAGAGAGATAGATGCGTCACAAGCCGAACGCTTAGGCCGAACGCTTGTTCCGCGCTCTCGCTTGCACGCTAGGCTCAGGCGGAACGTGACAATGAGTCATGCTTTTTCGTGAGTGCAGCCGTTATCACGTCAAAAATAAAATTTATTATGTTACGTGTGAAAAACATTTTTCGAATAATTTTGTAAAAAACTAAATATATTATCCTGCAATGATTTTTCACGGGTTTGCGCTAGTACCTACAAAAATTGAAACAATAATAATTCATGTGCAGGTATTGCAACAATTCATTCTTATAATAAATAATGTACTTTTTTATCTATGTTTTAATAATAAAGATGTACCTACCCCATAAAAAGCTGTTGTCGTGTGCATAGGGGGATGTTATTTATTTTGTTATTAAAAACTTTGAAATGAAAATTAAGAAAGTTGAAATTTGAAAATGTTTGTATTTTTTCGCCAGAAATAATTAAAAATTGAGCTTTTTTCTGGCTTACAGACACGCCAACAATATGCTTATATTGTTTTATCTCTTCTTGCATAGAATAAAAAGGAACACAAGAAACACGATGTGGGCGTGATCCATAATTTTGACCATTCTAAGCTTTAACTTTAACTCGAGGAAAAAGCCTGCGCGGCACGTTCATACAAATCTTAATTTTGGATTTTAGTCCAAAATACCCAACCAAACAAAAAAATATTATTGTAATCTAAAGGTATATCAAATATTATCTAGTACGGGTATGTTCTGAATGCAGGCCATTAAAGATTTCTATATTTCATGATTTTGGAGGCAACATGGAATATTATTTGTGAGTAAATGATAAATATGTTTTAAAATATTAATTTTTAAAATATGATGAAATAATAAAAAATAAAAATAAATTATTAAAAAAGCATTTTGATGGGCTCAAATTTTCATGACTGACCTATTTACGTCGGAACACAAATTTGTGGAAATTAAAAATACTACCCAAAACCACATTTTTATGATGCTTTTTTTTTCATTATACAGTAGATAAAGCATTTTAATAATTACAATTAACTCACAAAAAAATTCAATAGTTGCCACCCAAATAAAGGAACATTGAATTATTTCACTACCTTTATATCATATTAACAATTAAGTAAAATAGCACATATCCGTACTAAATACATAGTTTATTTGGGTATTTAAGTCTCAATTTCAAAATTTGTTTTGTATGAAAAGGGCCGCTCAGTAGTTCCTCTTAAAGTCGTTTCATCACCGTTATGAAATTTATCTTTCGATCAAATGAAGTAGCGATTTACGAGTTTAAGAGAGACAGAACGCGTGCTATATTGGCTAGAACCAAAGATATTAAGACGGTGTTTTTTTTTATATGAATACGCACAAAAATACCACTAACTAACTAACTGGTATGTTGTGAGGCTGAAGTTAGTGCGGAGGAGAAAGAAATGGGGAAGATTAAGGTGAGAAGAACTTGGCTATTCAAATCTGGTCACCAAACACGGCTAAAGCTATTTCAAGCAACGTTTCAATTCTAAACGGTGGTCTTCCACCAGGACGATACTGAGAGTATCTTCCACTCTGGAACATGCCGCAAATATACTATATATTATTTTTATTGAATAAATTGTGAAATAACACAAATTAATCAATAAAATTTATTTGCCACGAAGGGATTCGATCCTGCGACCTTCGGAATGCGAGTCAAGAGCCTTACCGCTGGACCACGCCGGCCGTGACATCAATTTCCGTTTAAATCTTCGTGGAAGTCTTTTCTAGTGTGTATCAACTGTTCAGTGCATATCACCTACCACCACCGCTTTCAAATTGGTTTTTAAAATAATTTTATCCGGCACATATTACATTACAGTTTGTTAGAAAACTCCCAGGTTTCATGCATATAAATTTCAGCGTGGGCTTGAACTTGCTTCCTTTATAAAGCTTCCTTTATAGCTGTCAGACAAAGTGTTGGATAGGATGAATCTGTGTAAAGTACTCAATACTAGAATGAGTTGTTGAGATTGTTGATAATAAACAAACACCTCACCAGCTCACCATCCCACGCACCGCCTCAAAACATTTGTAGTAATACAAAATTCTAAATTTGTAGTAAAACAAAGAAAAGGCGTTGGGACGAATATACGTTGTGAGGTGGTGGGACATTTTACGTTTTAATATGGGACATTTGTAGTGCATTTTGTAAGAGGTACTCAAAACTAGTCGAGAGTGGAAGAAATTAATTAGTGTATATATTACAAATGTAAATCATGGTGATCCGACAGTTGATCCGCCGACAGTTGTCCGGCAGAAATAATATTTACTTTAAAATTTTAATTTGTTGTGGATTATTTACCAATTTAAAACGTAAAATCGACTTCAAAAATACCCTTAATACATAATAAGTTTGTATGAATATCAAAAAAATTTATACACAGTCGAATTTTTTTGTACTTTATGCGCTGGTATACCCAGTGGTGACCCGACAATTGATCCTCCAACAACCGACAGTTGATCTTTCCGACAGTTGATCCTTCCGATAGTTGGTCCGGCCGACATTGATCTTCCCGACAATTGATCCTTCCGAAAGTTGATCCTTTAGAAGATATTTTCTTCAAGTAAGTATGCAAATAGGATATACGGCCGTACAACCAAAGTTTTGAGTGAAAATCCGGTGTAAAAATATTTTTACTAACAATAATTTCGACTCTCCGAAGAAGCATGCAACAACAAAATACGACATACTTATACTTGCATATAAAATAACTTTTTTATATGAATATAACACAAGAGTCCCAACCATCTCGAGCCAATGAGACTATGGAATCCTCAATTTTGGTATGATGTGATTCTGAACGTAGTGGGGAGGGGAATGAGATGTGGAAAATGTACCTGCTATTCAGATCTAGTCACTAAACACGGCTAAAGCCATTTCAGGTAACGTTTCAATTCTGGATGGATACTGACGAATATCAAAATACGACATACTTATATGTGCAGTGTATTTATACACTCTATCTACTTACGATTTTACGGGTGTTCATCGCCGCCCCGGGGACCATTTATTACACCCCTGCCATGGGTCATCCCAAGTGGTTCGCTACGTTTGGTGACCGGTTTATGGAGTGAGGTTTGACTCTTTGGATACTAACTTGAAGAAAAAAAATTCTTAAGGATCATCTATCGGAAGGATCAATTGTCGGGAGGATCAACTGTCTGCCGGACCAACTGTCGGAAGGGTCAACTGTCGGAAGGATCAACTGTCGGCGGACCAACTGTCGCAGGATCAATTGTCACCGGACCAAATGTCATGGAACCCAGATCTAGTAACCAAACAAGGCCATCTCAAGCAACTTCTTTCATCATGGCGACATTGATAGCATCTTCCACTGCAAGATGTGCCGCAAATATTTTATGTATGGGTAGTTCTACAAACTAAGGAATTTTCGGTGGCTCGGCCAAAAATTATAAAAAAAAATATGTTATAAACTTTTTTTTTTTACGGCATACTGTTATTTTCAGTTGTTTCTAGTTGGTCACTAAAAATTGTTAAGATTGACAATTATTTTCTAAATGAAATTATTGTCCAAAGAACCAAATTCTCAGAATCCTGCCATGTCCCTCGAACTAATTTTAGCTCAAAGTGCATCGTGTTTTACTTATTTCGACATCAAGGACATAAATGAAATTCTAATTAATGAGTTTACTGTTTTTTCTTACTGGGTAAAATAACTATTATCTTGTATGTTTTTAGGTTTTCACGGCAAAAAAGTATTTTTGTTATTGTTTTTGGGGTGTTATGCCGTGTTTCGCTACCTCCTTCTTTAGCCAACGTTTCGGACAGCGTTACAGTGTCCATCATCAGGGCAGATGAGTAAATGATATTGGTGAGAGTGTTTACTTATGTGTGTCGAATCGATACCGTGCTGCCAGCTCCATTTCTCCACGAGCTGGTGTTAGAAAACATTCAGCATGGTTTTTTGCGTTTAGCTTTGGTGTAGCCGTCAATTACTGGATACCAAGAACTATTGAGCTTAGCTCCGTCGTCTCTGTTAATATTGATGGGGTTTTTATGGATTTCAATTGCCTCCGTAATTAGGCGTGCTCTGTAAGTTTTGGGTCTTCCCAGGACTTCAGGAACAAATCCAAAGTAATGGCCGGTTTCGATTAAGTGCTCGGCGATTGCCGATTTGTCAGGGTGGCCAAGTTTACAAGCACGAAAGTGTTCCGAAATCCTTTTGGAGATCGTCCGCTCTGTCTGGCCTACATAGACCTTGTCACATCCGGAACAGCTGAGTTTATATACTCCATCTGTTTCCAGAGGAAACTTAGTCTTTGCCGACCTCAGTAGGTCTTGGATTTTTGTCGTGGTTCCGAAGACCGTCTTGATGTTCTCTTTTCTCAACAGCCTGGCAATTCTGTCTGTTACATTATGGACGTAAGGCAGGAAAGCGCAGCCTTTTGACTCTTGTTCACCCCTGTCTTCGTTTCGTGCTGATTTACTCATCTGCCCTGATGATGGACACTGTAACGCTGTCCGAAACGTTGGCTAAAGAAGGAGGTAGCGAAACACGGCATAACACCCCAAAAACAATAAAAAAATAAAAAAAAACTATTATCTTATTTTCTCATAAATATATTCAGAAAATCTTGTTTCAATTTTGTCCCCGCGATGTAATGTCAGGATCCTGCTCAATGTAAAATATCAAATATTTTTTACGTTTTTTGCCGTGCGATGTTGCCGTACTGCTTAGTCGATCGTACCTACGACAGAGACAAAGAATATCATTTATCTGTTGTTACCTAGCGCATAGTTTAGTCAGCCCAGTGCGGTCGGCACGGCAAGTGGTGTCATAATCAGCGGAATTCTCAGAATCCTGGTAAGGTATTTATTTACGAAATTAATAATGAATGTAAGTAATTTTAGCGCTTTGATATGTAAGTTTCTAGCACAAAGGCTTAGTTAAGCTTAATTTTATGTAATGTTATAAATTGATATGTTTTTTTTTACTTTTAGTCTATTAGAAATTCTCAGGATCCTGGTCTCAGGGTCCTGTCCAATTGCGAACCTATTTAAATTATTAAATTATAAAACGAATTATTTAAATGTCCTGAATGTTCAGCTGACTGTGATTACAAACGTTTAGCATAAAAAATAATTAAAACTAGACTGCCAAAGTTTCTGTTACTATCTTTAAGTGTTATACTAGATTAAAAAGTAGTTTACTCTTAGACTTTCATGTTGTTACTTTACTTTTAAAAAAATATGTTAAAAAGCAATTTAAAAATTGTGAGATAAATGATACTCATAAATATAACTTTGATCTCAATTGACTTTAGTTATTTTACTCAGTTTCGTGGTTACACTCTCGGTTTCCTGTGTCTTGATTTTCTTTAAATGGCAATAAATCAAAAATTATTAATTATTTTGACTGTTCCGCTTAGGATTAGCTAAAAGGCGCTGTACTCTTGTTATTAGAATGAATTCCGCTACCAGAATGTTTAAAAAATGTCTGGCCGAAATCAGGCCGAAATTCTTCCTCAGTTTGTAGAACTACCTGTATATAAGAGTACATATAATAATAAACTCAATAGCCCGATAAAATATGCGTAGTAGATATCTACGTATTTTATTTTTAGCGTGACGTTATTAACGTGTCTCAGACATTTGAAATTGACAATGATGTTGACGATTTTAGCTGTTTTACGTAGTTTGTAAGTATAATAATAATAATAATAAGTTATTTATTTCAGCCGAACAGAGCGGTGGGTGCAATACTCTGTGTATAAAAAATGTAATATTTTATAATCGTTTTGAATCCTCGTAAAATCCACAAACATATTTTTACAGTTAAATAACAGCTGTGAAAGCTTTTAACTGGAATAACACGTCAAACCCGTCTCTGTTCCATTCCACTTCAAAGCCTTTCTGAGCACGAGTATTGTACAAGATTTTTTTGTTTCTAAGTAAGGTTTAAACACTAAACTCAATAATACCTACCATGCTTATGGAGAAACTGTTTGAACTGATTTCTTCCCAGCAATAAAACCAGTCTCAGACATGTGTTCACATCGTTCCATTATTTTATTTTATCTTTCTCATTTGTAAATAGCACCTTCACGTATAACTAGGTAAAGTATCGGTTTTATTTATATTTTTTTTTTACATGAGCTCCACACAGGAGGCCATCAGGAAAATAATTTCCCTCAGGGCCTGTGGCACCTTTGGGGATGCTGTGTGGAGGGTTTTTTAAAGGAAAGGAAGGGGAGGAGAGTTCTGGGAAGGAAAGCGTTTAAGGGGTGGTTAGAAATCTGAGTTCAGTGTGTCCTGGTCATCCGCCTCCAAGACCTAGACAAACCTGACTCCATGAACCCGGGCTAAATCACCAAACGTAGCGAACCACTTGATCAACAATAACCGCCTAAATAATATAATATACATAAGAGGATGACACATTGTCTCGAATGTGACGTGAATCTGCGCAAACAATCTCACATATTTCAAAAAACAAATTAACAAACTCCTACCGTGACACTTCGTGGAGAACAGTTATGTAGTTGCTTTATAACCATACCCTTTCTTTCTTTCTTTTTTCTCTTTCTTTGCAGGTTATGTATTATATTTGACACTACTATGTTTTATATTTCATTTTGATTATCATTATTTCTGTTATCACTACGAGCATTTCCGACTAGTAACAACGAAACATTGATTACTCATGCTATGAATTTTTTTAATTGGAGTGTTATTATTTATTTACATCCCAACGGCAATTCTAATATTGTGATAATTATTAACACTCTGTAAATGTTTCAAACAAAAAAATAAATAAAAAACAAAAAAAAACAGACAAATTATTAATGTTCACAGATAGGTATTTAGAAACATAAAACTAACTGAATGTAAATTAGAATATTTAAGATAAAAAAAAAAAAAAAAAAAAAAAAAAAAAAAAAAAAAAAAAAAAAAAAAAAAAAACAGAACTAAGCAGCCATTTAAAAAAATAATACAAATGTAAATTCTACAAATGATAAACCTATAATACACGACAATAAAATGTGATTATAATTATACTGAAATAGACTGTGAAATAGATACTTGGATTGGGACGGGTAAGGGGAGGAGAGGGATAAGGGAAAGTTGTCAAAAGCTTATTTCTGAGACAGTAATCCGTCAGTTGGTCAAGATCTGCTGTAAACGCACAGAACAGTCTGGAGAGCTTACAGGAAGGTATATATATCTTCATTTCGAGAGAAATTTGAGCTTTGTGAAAACATGTCGTAATATCATTTATACAGTTAGAGAAAAGCAAAGGACCCAAAATCGACCCCTGAGGCACACCGAAAGGGATGATTTTCCAGATGAAAATTTCTGGAGGAAAACTCACCCACCGCCGCAGCCTGGGAACTGTTTTTTACGTATGAAGATAATCAACGAAGGAGATCTCCATGAATACAAGTTTGCACGAAGCAAGTTTTCTAAATAGTACGCTGTGGTTGATCTTGTCAAAGGCTGTGGTACAGCCTGTATAGATTGTATTACATTGCACACGTTTATCCATGGAGGCAGACAAATAATTTAAAAATATTGAAAGATTTGTAGCAACAGAGCGATCTGCAAAGAATTCATACTGAAATTCATTGTTCGAAACCTTTACCACGGGGAATACTGGTCATAAGCTATGTTTTCGAATGCCTTTTAAAAAAATGCAGAGCTTGGAAATGGGTGTATAATTATCTGCTTCACACTTAGTTCCCGATTTATGAATTGGTGTGATGTAGGCTTTTTTCCGTACCAGTCTTGAGCGATATATTAAGCAGTTTTGATAGAGGAAGTGAAAAATGATTTGCGCACTCGGTAATCAACGGTGGTGGGATACCATCTGGCCCAGCTCCCTTGCTGGAATCGATCCGTTTTAAATATTTAATACAAGGTCAGCATCGATAAAAACTAATTCCATCGCACAAACCTGCTTAACTACGGAGTCATCGCAGGAAGCCCCCAGAGGGTCAGCCGGTTTGTGGAAGGAATGAAAATAAGCCGAGGGTGGCCAGACTGCCTGGCCACCCTCGGCTGTTATATCCTTTAGATTTAATATGCTAGGAATGGATGCTGATAGTTTTTTCATTTAACATATGACCATAATACCTTGGAATCTTTGGGTTAAAAACTGCTCCGCAGGTTTTTGCTGCCAGGCCCTGGGGGCGGCTTTTGCTTCGGCTTCGCCCAGTTAGTGTTTGTGTTTAACCATTTGTTTTCCAATGGGAACTGGTTTCAAAAATAACCTATTTCTCGGATGATCGAGTGATAGTCACCGGTAAATTAACCGAGTGAGGCAATAACGCAATATGTAATATATAGCCGCTTGATATAACTATGTATTACTGTCAATTTTTCCATATCCGGAGAGATTTTTAACAAATTCGTGGCAGTTATACCTAGGGGGGACACGTTCCCGTCCGACTTGATGACGAAAGTGGCGACATCTTGTGAGGAATTCTTGAATTCAAAACCGAATTACAACGGTAGCTTTGTTTAGAAGTACACAGATGTTATTTGTGGCGTCAACATGCACTCGAAACTGGGTTCTGAAATTCAACCACGCAGATGTTACCGTATTAATACTGTTCGATATTGCCAAGAAAGGAATTTGCGATTATTGAAAAAGTAACCTGTTAGAGTTCACCATTCGAAAGATTTCGCTTCATCAGCCAAACATCAGGTAATCTGCTTTATCTGCGTAACGTAGTGGTATGAGGTCGTAGGTACAAATTTTTAATCTACAATTTAATTATACTTCTAATTTACTACCTATTACTCCCTACAATCTAAACGATGTGCACGTAGATTTTAAATAAACACGTAAACACCTCAGCACAGGTTCTCCTAGTGAGGTGTTCACGAAACATACAACAATACCTATCCACAGTTTCACCTTCACAAACCTACCTTACACCCAACATAATAAAATTATAAAGGTAAATACTGTAATGTATAGAAATAAATAAAATAAAAATAAAATAAATTTTAAGACCTACCTACATTATTCTAAGAATAAAATTTATCAGAACACCTGTTATCAGTTAAATCTAGCACTTGCTCCGTAGTGGAGCGAGAGGAAACTTTCGACATTAAAAATGAACGAATTTTGTGTAACATGGTTGTCTTTCTTCGTAAAATGTGATTTGAAAAGTTTCGAGGGAAATAACATATTATTGTAGTTTATTAATTAAAATTTTTATGTCAAGAAATATTCAGAATAAATTAACGGAGTTCATTATTATGGGGAGAAAAGTATTTTTTATTAGAAATTCCGACATATCATCAGTTTTATTTATTTACTATTTTTATCCCTCAGGCTAATTTTTTCGCTTTTCGGAACAACTCGTAGGGGCTGACTATCTCTAATGACTCCTCTACCGAACCAAAGTGGACAAATCAATATCTCACAGTTGGTTCCTTGGTACTGAGCCCCAGGACTGTCTGCTGGATCTCTGACGGCTCAAGGCCGTGCAGTCGTTTATATAGGCCGCCTGGAGGTACATCCTTTGGTAATTGGGTGGCCGGGAGCGGGGAGCTGCTCGCTGATTAGTCGTAAAGTTAATTGTGCAACCAATGCAAGTCCTCTGGCACGCTGAGACGGCAGACAAAAATGCTGTATTATGTATGAGCGAGAAAGTATTCGAGCCCGCGCGGTGTATCTCGTTACAATATGCGATTTTAATGTTTTCGAACCCTCTTTCACAATTTGTTGAACACCTACGTAATTGGTTGAACGTCTACGGTTCGTGAAATTTAGTTTCTCATTCAGCCTCATTCTCTTTTTATGATTCGTTTTCGATGAGTATTAAAATGCAAATAAGAAAGTCCAAATAAACACGACTATTAAACATTTAACAAATTAACACGACTATTTAACATTTGAAATAATCATCGTTACTGATCATCTCCGGTCAAGTTCCCACAAAAAAATTCAACACATAATTACGCTACAAGGTTCACAGAAAACTTATTAATACCAAAAGCAAACAAAACAATATTCCAAAAAGGAACATATTACATGGCCATTAAAGTGTGTAACAATCTTCCACAAAACATTAAACAAATACAAGATACACTCAAATTCAAATCATCACTAAAAACATTTCTTCTAAACAAATGTCATTATACTCTTATCGAATACCTTATGTAAATTAACTCTGTTTATTTTTATTTTTAGTTTTTATTTTCTCATATGTAAACATGTAATTGTTTGGTTTATAATGTGTGTATTTTTTGGTTAGCTGGAAGAAATAGAATTTATCTATAAGCTACACCTTTTGTACTTGTGTTTTTTTTGTGCAATAAATGGTTTTGAATTTGAATTTGAATTTGAACCATTAGAATTGAAATCATCTGGTAACACATACGGAACGTACAAACAAATTTACAGAGAAACAAAATGAAAAATGATTGAGTTGCAACAAAACATCACTACGCTCAATCCATTGTTACATTTGGAATTATATTGAAATATCCCAATAAAACAATAAAGAGGAAAGTTGGTAAAATACCGCATAAAACTGTTGGCAAGGTGATGCAGTGTGATGGCACGTTGAGAGTCATAAAAGTCCACTCAGAACTAGCTGGTAATAGCCAATCAATAAACAGTAGTCCATTGCCATTGATGCGCTCGATAAAAATGTCTCATAACAGAGTGCAATTTTTATTCTTCGCGCCTTTACGGGTATTTGCGATATTTCATATAACGCTGTTGGTTTGTCGAGTTTTTATTAGTATGGGTCGATTTGCGTAATCTGTTATCGAAAACGTAAATTATTATGGTTGCAATGTTGTTCCATTGTCAACTTTTAGAGATAGGAATGTTGATATCAGGTGAGATTATCAGAGACCAAAGGAATTTTCAGATACTTATTTTCACAGTTTGCTTTTTAGCAAATTACTAAACATAGGTGCCATTTGCGTGAACAGTGAAACAAACAACACCCATCGCTTGATGAGTCCTCACAGAACACGCAGAAAGAACGGAAAATAGACCGATGAGTCTAGACCGTAGGATGTTGACCATTGTCAACTTTTACAGATAGGAATGTTGATATCAGGTGAGATTATCAGAGACCAAATGAATTTTTAGTTACTTACTTTCACAATTTTCTTTTCAGTAAGTCACTAAACATAGGTGCTACATGCGGGAGTAGTGTAACAAATATTACTTATCGCTTGGTGAGTCCTCACAGAACACCCAGAAAGAACGGAAGATAGACCGATGAGACTAAACCATAGGAAGTTCACCATTGTCAACTTTTAGAGATAGGAATGTTTATATCAGGTGAGATTATCAGAGACCAAAGGAATTTTTAGATACTTATTTTCACAGTTTGCTTTTCAGTAAATTACTAAGCATAGGTGCTAGATGCGGGAATAATGTAACAAACAACACCTATCGCTTGTTGAGTCCTCACAGAACACGAAGAAAGAACGGAAGCTAGATGACACCGATGAGACTAGACCGGAGACCAGAGACTATGCACGTACGCTATACCTCTACAAAATATATATTGTGATAGGTGATTAAACTCATCCCACTGATAAATGTCCACAACGTTTGTTATATCGTTTACTGTCAGTCGAAAACAGCTTGTGTCAAGTAAGTAATAATGACGTTTGCGAAAGACGCAAATGATGTGTGTCGAGAAATAGGTGTGCTAATCAATTTAGTTTTGATGTATTTTGTTTAAACACCCAGAGAGCTTTTAAATATGGTACTTTTTTTTGAGAAATTATAGTTTTAAGCACGAGAAATAAAATGCATTATTATATATTATCAGCCTCACTAAAAAAAACCTTCTACGGCCGATAATCAGTGGGGCATTATTGGCGCGCCTGCGGATTTGTTCTCCGCGGCCCGCGATGAAAAAAAAGTTTGGTATATTTATGGCGGGATTTTGGTAAATTTTGTTAGTAAATATTGTGATTTTACTTAATGATTTCTATTATAGTGACCAATTCACTCTTCTAGTCATATATTTAAAATATTTACCGTGCTTTTTCAGCAGTTTTAGTCAAGCTACAACACAATAAACGTACTTTGAAAGATGAACTGTCATAAAATTGTGTTATAGGTTACACAAAAAATCAAATTTACTTTTAAGGACCTTTATTTTATGAGAATTTCTTAAAAGTGATGTTTTTTAATAATATAAATATCTAATACATGCGTTGGTAGACGTATCCAAGAAATTAACGTCTAACAAGAAATCCGCTTGAAATGTCGGTTTATTTTTAGGTTATTTTTTTGGTATTAAAGCAATTTTTTCATTTTTTTTATTGTATGTACAAAGAAAAAATGAGTTGACATCAAATTCATTATATAAAAGGGCTGTGTTTTTTAAATTTTGTTTTTTTTTTTTTTTAATTTCTCTTTTTCTTTGCAGTTTTATCCGCTAATAATTATAACTTGTTATTTCCGGAATTCTTATTTCTGATATTATAGTTTATGTCTTATAATATAAGTTATATTATGTAAAAGCCGAAAGGCGTTAATGGTACAAATAAACAAATAAAATACAGGAAACGGAAAATATAAATTCATAACTGGTTTGACAATAAATTTGCTAACTTTGCTGTCTGCACTGAAAATAAGATACCTAGAAGATCTAGACCGAATTGAAAAAAAAACTAATGTTACCAATTTACGTAAGATCTTTAGATCAGCTCCAAACAGGCCAATGAAATGAATTACCTATCCCTTCAAGAAAAAAATGGTAATCCAAAATTTTCCGATTTAATGCTAATCGGTGACATAATATCACAAATAATGTTATTTGCTGGATAGAATAGGATCTACGGGCACATATATTTTACTATTTTATTATTATTATTATTTAAAGCGATAAAATATCATTTTAAACCCGTGAAAAGTAATGCGCTAAGTATTATTCGTGTGTCGTCAGCATTGCAAAAAATATTTCGCATTATAAAAATATTTTTTAATAATTTTTATTTATTTTAATGAAAACAAATAACTTTGTATACTCACTATTTAATTAACAATATCAACATAAATATTAACTTATTATCCTGACGAAGAAAACATAGTTTTCGAAACATGTTGATATTGTTAATTAAATAGTGGTGTACACAAAATTATTTGTTTTAATTAAATTAATAATGACGCCACAAAGTGAATTTGCGAATTTTGAAGAAATTTTTATTTATTTTTATGTTGAAATACATTTTGGCATTTCGATGTTATCACTGTCATATTATTTAGAGTATTAACGGACTTATTTTAACAAGTAATTAGAGACATTATTTGAAAAAAATGTAAATGAAATTTTGGACTCCTGGGCCTTTTTTGATGTTTTTTTCAATTTTTTTTTCTTAAAAAACCAAACAAAAACATGTTAATTCACATGTTATGTCGTTACTCACTCGAATAATCGCCCAATCTCTCAAGCCGACCCTACTTTTACAATACCTACTATTTTTTAAATGTTTTAAATTAAACCAAAAAATATCACAAACCTCACCGGAGACCAACATTTCATTTTGATTTTTTACTCCAAATAATGTAAGGAATCACTTGATAAAGTACGCCCCTCAACACCCTGCAGATATTTTTGTTTGTTATTTATTTTAATAAATAAATATTAAAGTAATAACTTTTATACATAAAACCTTTGTCTAGGGATATATTCCACACTGGCATCACCAAAATAACTGCAAGGTAAACTTTGTCAAGTTGTATCTATGGAAATCTTTCCTATATTATTGTTACAAGATAAGCATGTATGTAGAACGCAAAGTGGCCAACAAAAACCCGTACGCTAATGAAAGTTTGGAGTCGCCGAGAACACCGCAGCCGAGTCACTTCTGTTTCCGGTCTTCTGTGATAAAGGAAAGAGGGAATATAATATATGTATTATACACAAGAACGGCGAGTGCTGAAACACTTTTCAGGGGTTTTGCAATCGTGGTTTGCGAACTAGGATAGGGTGTTTTGATATACTATTAAACCCAATTTTACTCCTAAATATAACCACCATAGGCAACATTTCAACTACAATAGGTCACTTGCATCACATTTAAAAAAAAAATTCCGGCTTAGGCAAATATTCCGTTTTTTTTTTAAATGTATTTTTGAAACCCCGACAATTTTTTTTTGAAAATTTAAATCGGACCATTTTTTATAAACCGGAAAGACGGGACATAATTTATAAAATACCTGTAACGAAGTTCGCAGGCAATGAAGCAAGTGAATTTCATGCTACTTCAAGCCAACCTTCCAACTCCGAACTCCAAAATGGCGGACATCGAACAGCTGATTCGGCGGTGTATCTTATCAGTTGCCTACAATTGTGCAGGCGATGCTTCGGTTTCCGTAATATTGATTTCGATTCGTAAAGCTAAAAAAATTAAAATTTTAAACAATTTTTATCCGCTACACAAATATTTTTTACATCTCTCCCGTAATAATATTGCACAAACTGACGTGTTGGTCCAAATCGACCAAACGTTTATAGTTAGAAGTTAGCGCCTGTGTGGCCGTACCATTAGTGTTAAATTCTAAAATTCGACCGAAATCAAGTGTTGCAATATATTTTTAAAAATCTGTGTGGAATTTTACAAAATTAATTGAATATTTTCGGAGACGGAACATTTTTATGTAGTGACGTCACGAGGCCGAAAAACGAATTTATTTAATTAAAAATAATAAAAAAACCTATAAATTTATAAAAAATTTTCGTAATCTTAGTAGAAAAATCTATCCACACGATTTTTTCCAAGTCATTGTGGAATCCATGCAAGTGGTCTATTATGGGGAATGAGTAAAAAGAATTGATTGAATAAAGCATCTTGGATGGGTACCGCCGCCCTCGGATAACCAACACGCATGCCATAGGACACTCCAAGTGATTCGCTACTTTTGGGGCCTCCTGTGTGGAATCATTGTAAAAAAAATAACAAAAATAAAAATAAGAAATCAATAAGTTTGCGTGCTATTGCAGATCTGGTCTGTATACACGAGTACGTGCTACTAAACAGTCGGTAATATTTTTTATAAACGTTTGCGTATCCCTCTCGTACATTATCTATTCAAGTATGATCGTCGCAAGTGACACAATAGATTAATGCTGACGATGAAAATTGCCATCTGGTATTTGGCAATAAACTCACATTTCTACACGATATACATAAATATTAATTTGCTCAGAATTCAGTGACTGGTTACTAACTTGACGTCGTGAAATTTACCCAACCATTTTCAGTCCGTAAAAAATTTCCATCATGAGGTATGAAGCTCTGAATTACCCGTTTAACTGACAATATCTAGGACGAGAATTGATATTTTTGGCAAAATGTAAGTGTTTACCTTATTTCTGAACCTAACGTTTTTTTAAATAACAACAAATGGTTTTTGAAGTAGGAGATGAGGCTTTTTTGGTAAGGATGTTTCTTAATAAGACTTTTGTCTTAATAAATTATAATTACAACTTTGTTTACACCACTATTTGCCAAAATCAGTGGTGTAATTGGGGTAACTATGAATTGTAATAACTATTGTAATTTACTTCTTCAACAGTCGCATTTTGTGGAGTCATTTTAATTCAATACAAACAAATCACTTTGTTTACACCACTTATTTAATCAATTTTATTATTTGTGAATGGCGCACCAAAGTTCCAACCGCCTGGAGCCAGTGAGACTATGGCATCCCCAAACGGGTACGTTATGAGGCGGAAGTTAGGGGAGGGGAAGAAGATTGGGAAGAAGAAGGTGGGGAAGTACCTGGCTATTTAGAATTGATCACTAAACACAGCTAAAAGCCATTTCAATCAATATTCATATCTGAATGGTGGTCTAACACCAAGGCGATACTAAGAGTATCTTCCACTCAGGAACGTGCCGAAAATATACCTTTTACCTGCCCATGCCCCCACTATGCCAACTCAACGCCCCCTAGTTTTCTCTGGGTCTTCTACCGCCCCCCTGAAAGTCTCAAACGCCCACAAGCGAACAACGCCCACGTTGAGAACCTATGGTTTAGAGTTTAGAGGAAAAGACTTACAAGTTTTGTTTGCAATCATGTGATAAATAAGCCAGACGAAGTTTTATTTATATTCAAGTCTGTTATTTTAAATGAGCAAAATTTTTCTCCTTAATTTATGACAAAACTAAAAAAATTCACAGCTGATCATTTCTGCAAAGTGCAGAAAGAGTGTTTTCTTATTACACCTTTTGAACATTTTACAAATACGTCATATTAATAGATGTTACCTACGTAATACACGGATATAAAATTAATGATTAATTTACACCAAATTTTATGTATTAATTTACACCAGAAAGCAATCCAAGTTGACAGATTTTATAGATATGTTATTTGAATATAGTGCAATAGTCTCAATTTTTTTATATTTTTTTTTTTATTAATACCGCACAAGAGTCCCGTCTGAAGCCAGTGAGACTATAGCATCTCTAATTGGGTATGTTGTGAGGCTGAAGGTAGTGAGGACGGGAAGAAGATGCGGGAAAGGAAGGTCGGAGAGTACCTGGATATTCAGATTTGGTCACCAAACACTTCTAAAGCCATGTCAAGCAACGTTTCAATTCTGTGTGATGGTCTTACACCAGGGCGACACTGAGATTATTTTCCACTCTGGGACGTGCCGCAAATATACTATATATTATTTTTAATGAATTAATTGTGAAATAACACAAATCAATCAAATAAAATTTATTTGCCACGCCGGGATTTGATCCGCGACCTTCAGATTGCGAGTCAAGAGCCTTTCCGCTTGACCACGCCGGCTGATGTCGTATTTAATTCAAAGCATTCTCGAACCCTCCTGGTGCCAAAAATATGGTCACATGGTTTGCCTCCAGCGTCGAAATGATTCCCAGATATCATCTTAGGGCAAGGCTATTAGTTTGAATGTTTACGATAGGAACAGTTTTAGCATATTATTTTTGCATTATAATCTTAGCAGTTTACGAAACCGCATAAACCGCTTTATTTTACAAATAATTACGTCATACCTTATAATATCTACACTGTCTTTAATTGCTTAATGCATACATTTACAGAACTACAAATCTTTATGTATATTATTAATGCGAGTATAACCTATTTATGCAGTTGGCGTTAGTTATTCGCGAAAAATCATTGTTTTTATTCTATTTTTATGGGAACGAAAATATTAGTATTAACAAACATAAAATAAAACGGTGGCGACGTCGTACATGTTCAAACCGCGAATGATACTTGATATTTTATAACATTTTGTCAGTAATGAGAAGTCCCTAATTTTTGATTGGCGTTAAGATGGCTAAAAATAATGATGTTTTTTGAAATATTCTTTACAATAATAGTTGTAAGCGTGTGTAATACAATTTTAATCACAATTACAATACTAATTACGAATACAATAAAAATTGATACAAGATAAAAAAAATGAGGAAATAAGTTAATTATTGTTGGAGGTTTTGTGTATAAACGCCTCATTAGGCAAGCCCGTGTTGAGGTATTATTTTATCGATTTTTCGTTTGTATACTGAAAATTAATTATGTTACTATTGCTTATTGCTACTTGCTGCAGTGCTGTGACTAATATTATTATTATTGTATTTATCTAGATTTTTGCTATCCGTTTGGATTTAGATAGAGGATAATAATTTTGTTGACTCGACAGATAACATTGGCATTTGTTGATTCGCAGGGGTCCCGGCCATGGAAGATCTCAGCGCGGAGATGGAGGGAATAGAAGACGGCAGCGAGGACGCCAGCCCCGACATGGCCCGCCGCATCATGCTGCAGATGCGCAACTTCCAGGTCCAGTCCCAAGGCCGCCAGTACCCCACCGTCCACATGCCCAGTCTGCGCAAGCTCTACACTGAGTACAAGAGACAGGCAGACAAGGACTATGACTACCAGCCCATGGGAGAGCCCATACGCCCTTATGATGTGCCTTCCGATCCCGAGTTCACGTATCGCCTGGAGAACGAGCAGTGGGACCCGAAGACCCCGACGCAGAGGTCGCCGTTCGCCCTGCCACCGCCTGACCAGCACTACTACCGCCCTGGCTCCGGGACGCGCACACTCAAACCTGGTCAGTCACAATTCAGCAATGTTTTTAAACTGATTGGGGTAGTCGTGTTGTACTTCCTCTTCCTTCTTGAAACAATGTTTCACCAGGGGTTTCCTTCATCGGGAAAGTTTTTAAGCATTTACGAGGAAGGCCAACAAGGTTTTCTACCCATAAAATCAAACAGCGAGCGTTTTACCATCAGCATGAAAATCTAAAATCTGACAGCCGTTCTAAAAATTGTAGATAAGATAGATTATATTATAAGTTTGGAGTTTGGGATCACACTGGACTACTATGCAAGATGAGACTCTGTGATCCTAAACTCCCGACTTTGTAACAGCGTTTTGCGATATTTTAACCAAAGGGCGATTCAAAATAATGTCAATATGTACCAATATATTTAGATGTTGTTCAATTTTTAGCCTAGTTGGTATTGCCCTTTATAACCTGACCTAACCCAATCATCTAAACCAATTTCACCTTCCTGATTATAAACTCACTTTACCTGATCTATCTTAAATTTGGTTAAAAACCGATGGATTCAAAATAATTTTTTTTGTTTTTTTTAAATTTATTTATTTTATTTTATAAATCAACAAACAAGTTCCGCTAAGCCAATAGCAATTGGCTTAACAGCAGGTGCTTATAATTACTTACAAATATATTTTAAGTTATAATTTACATCTTTTATCTACAGTTTAAACATTTTTTCATAAATTTTATCATAAGTATCAAAATAAATATTCTTTTTCCAATAACCAATTAATTTTATTATTGAAAATCCATTATATTAAAAATCCACGATTTTCATACGAATATAGAATTCGACACTGTTTTCAAGACCGAGTTGCGGCCGTTTTTATTTTCGGTGTTTAATTCTATTTATTTTTTTCAATGAGAGTGTCAATATTATTTTCAATGATTAAATGTTACGATGAGGTGTATTTATAATTGAAGTGTATTAATAAAGTTAATTCTATAATTAAAATTAATTTCGTAACAGCAAATTCACACAACACCCATTATTGTAACCGCACACAATAGACACTGCGTGTGAATTTAAACTCATGTTTATTTAAGTCACCAAGGTATTTTCATTCCATACAAAATCGGAAAAAAGCGATAGAAAATAAACTGAATTGAAATTATGTTTATGAATAACTTGTTGATTGTTTCCTGTGTAGCGATGAAAAAGTATATTTTGTTGTGATTGCTTATAATATTAATTTGTGCTGTAGCAGGTAGCTACAATATTTTATTACATTATTATTTATAACAGCGATTGTTCTAATACTATTGTTTAGAAATGACTTAATTGAAAGAATTATAATTTATGTTTATTATTTTAATCATATGTAAACGCTTTACAAATAATTAGAACATTATGATAAGATAAGAGAATATGAAACCTCAACTTAATTAGTATTTTGCTGTATTATGTTAGAATAGGTTAGGTTGCTTTACGGATAGGACCTTTTCACTTGTTGGACCGTTTCACTTATCAATAAGAAATATTTTTGTTAATAAAATCCAATACATTTATTTTAATTTTATATTCTACATTTATTATGGAGACACCAATGATTAAATAAAATACCAAAAGAGAGAACTTGACATATCAATAAAAGATTCTGTTCAGACGGCTCTACGAAAATGGCGACCAAGATTTATTATTTAAACTAAACCATTGAAACGGCCGCCATATTTTGTATGACCGTTTGGACAGAATGTTCGGTATGTATGGGTCGGTAGCGAAGTCCTTCTCTTAGGTATTTTGTCTCATTTGGGAGACACCAATTTCTGAGAATCTTATACGAGTAGAATTGACAGTGATCTTTTTACAAGTACCGGCCTTATCTTGGTTGTATTTCGGGAAAATAACGTACACGTTTTCTTGTATAAAATCATTTTGTCATAATAAAAAAAGTTTCAAATTGTTTCTTTTAGCCTTCAAAAGTTCCAACCTTTTTAGTTTATTTTAAATTTGTTTGGAGATCATTAAAGGTGCTTTAAAATAAATATTACTTTACGTACCTTACAAATTGGTTTTTGAAACATAAAATCATCATAATTTTTTACGGGATAGCCATAAATTTCATATTTTTAGACGTACTATACCTACTCCCGGAATTTAGCTATAATAAACATTAGTTCAATTAAATCAATATGGGTCAGATGTTTGACGGATCCAACACATCGACATGTCATCAAATTTAATTTTTTTAAAACATTTGAACGACTTCTGATAAACGCCGATTCTCGGCCAGATTTAGTTTTTGCCTAAATTGTAATCAGCTGACAAACATAACAACGCATCAGTTATGATCTTCGACCAAGTATATCAAGACATGCCCTGTGAAATTAAAAATGACGCCAGAAACCAATAAAACTGGCTCAAGGCCCATTTATGAAAAAGTGCAAGCATTGTTTCGTACTATTTGGATCGCATAGTGCTTTGTGTTTTACCTTTTATCGGTCCACACTGAAACTAATTGCTGTCCCAGCCGTCCTGACGGAATTAATTTTTTCAAACACAAAAATATCCTACTTCCGAATATTGTACAAGGTACAGTCCGCGGACTTTATTTTCGATAATGTAACCAGCTATCTGAATACATAAAAAAAATTATGCCTTACCGATAGCTTTAAGGCAGCGTTTTAATAAATGTAATAATATTGACGTATTATTTTTTTGGCAAGCAAAGTTTCTGACGTCACTTAATCACCCAAATGCTTGTGACGTCACCACACACCGATACTAACACATAGACGAAAGGCTGGCATCACGAAATGGCAGTGGTTTTTAAACTTTTTAAAAACGCGACCCGGTTTGTGTAAAACGGAAAACTTTAAAATACATTAAACGCAGATCTTAACAAAAAACCGCTGCACTATTCTTCAATTAAGGTCGAAAGTTAACCTATCTTAAGCCATAGCATTCCGAATTTCTACCGTTTTACAACATATTTCTCTAAAACACTTTAAGTTTTTAAGTTTCTAAAAAAATATATGTTGTTTTTGACGATAATATCTATACATTTGCCACGCCGAAACGGTAATTGAATGAAATTCTTCCGATAGAAGAAAATCGTATATTTCGAAAATTATTATAAGCACTTTATTTTTGTTACATTACAAGTTATATATATATGAAAAAAATCATAATTAATTTTTTTCTTTAAAGCTATGACATTTCCCGCGAGATTTTGGTTCTATTTTAAAATAGTTTAAACGAGTCATGTTTTATTAAACACTTTCACAATTTTCGCTTAAATATTATCGTTTTCGCGCTCCCTCTAACATTCGTATTTACATATCTCACCTTCCTCTTCTTTTTGAGCGCTTACTAACGGGCTTTAATTAACTACGAATTTCTGTCATTTTTTAATTATTACTTATACACAAAAAAAACTTAATGATTGAGCAGCTGATTCAAAACTTTTAAGAAAGATTATAGTTTTCGGCTAAGACATTTTGCAAAACAGAACAGAAGCCTTTGAATATTTTTTAGCGCAATTTTTTTGATATTTTTTGTAGTCAAAAGTCCGGAAAGCAGTAAAAGGGCTTGCGGGCTGCTGGTTGCTCATCACTGTGTTAATGATAAGCGACCAACCTGGGCAGCCCACGGTGCGTGGGCGGTAAAAGGGTCAATTTTTCGTAATTATTTTCAAGCAAACGATGAATGGATTTTTTTTTATTTAAAACTCATGATCAATATATACATATACGGGACTGTGTACAAGTTTTTGTACACGAATCTAAAGTATGGTTAATCTAAAGAGTGTACACCGCTTTCAACAGGACACTTCGACGTAATTGCTGCTTGGTGGTTGACAACGAGCCATACGGTTCATCAGAAAAATAAAATTAAAAAATTATCAGAAGCATCCGCCGCCAAGACCCGGACAAACCTCAATTCATGAACCCGGGCACCCCTGCATAGTCACCAAACGTAGCGAACCACTTGGGATGACCTATGGCAGAGGCGTTGGTTATCCAATAAATGGTTCCCGAGGCGGCGGTACCCATACTCGCCTCCGAAATTGAATCGCTTGTCATAATAAAGTAAAAAAATATTTTTGTCTAATTAAATTTATGAATGTCTCGCGATCCCCACTTTGAAAACCATTTATATACAACACAGCTTGTCGAAACATCATGCATGCAACACGTGTTCACCTTTTGAAGTGTTAGTTCGACAAATCACACAATGGAATTAGACGGTGCTCAGTTTTATATTGCCGAGAATTCGCATGCAAGACGGCGGAATTCGAAGGAGAGTTGTATTGCGAAATTACTGATACTTGGGGTTATTTTTTTCTGATTTTTACTATGAGACGGCTTGTCTAGGGTATACTAGGTCAATGGTTATGATGGTTAGTTTATCATAATTAGATCGGTTTTTAAAGGGAAGCGTTCAAGTGTCCACATATTCGAAATAACACTTATGACATTGTCGTAAGGGACGATCGTCAAACAACTAGCCCTAGCCCTTCATTGTTGCTTAAGCAATCCTTTTCGCGTTTAACGAATATTGTTAGATTTTTTGTAACCCGGTGAAGTTTGTCTGTCTTTTTAAAAATATAATAGAATAGTACGTCAAGAAAATTAGGTATATCACGTGCTTGTTAAAAAAAAAATAGAATAACGAATAGTTTTCGTCAGTGTCTTCAGTTATCAATAATGGATACAAGTTAAACAATCGCAAGTTCTTTGAAGAGTATCAAGTAATTTGATTATAATCAAGTCTCATCAATAGCATTTCCGTTTATTAGAATCAAATTCATTCAATAGTCCAATTCCCTGGAATAGAATAAAATTTGGTGAATAGAATCAAGTCCCTCGAATAGAATCAATTCCCTCGAATAGAATCAAGTCCCTTGAATAGAATCAAGTCCCTCGAATAGAATCAAGTCTCTAGAATAAAATCCAGTCCCTCGGAAAAAATCAAGCCCCTCAAATAGAAACAAATCTTGAACTAATCTCGCTGCTTATAGAACCGAAGCGCGACTCGGGTCTGGAGCAGGGCCAGCGCATACTGCCGGGGCTGGCGGACGACCTGGACTTCGACTTCGAGGACTCCTTCTCTGAGCCGCGTCAGCCGCGCCAGAACCCTAACCTCGCCGCTAACAAGCTCAACAAGCTGATGAACTCCAACGACCCGAATCATCAGTTCGACATCATGGACAGCGGCGAGCCTGCTCCTCAACGGTAAGCCACTTTTATTTTCAGTATCTACTTACATTAAGAAGAAACGTACAAAATTATTTCCAAAATTAAATTTTTTCGAGTCTCGCTAAAACGCACCAAACCCATTACGAAGTTTTTTTTTATTTCGAAAGGGGAAATTTAGTTACTACTCGGTACCGAGACGTTTTTTTTATTTAAAAAAAACCGCTTTCAAATGAAAAAGTCATTGTGAAATTATCATTCAAAAATGTCGACAACTTGTCACTATTGTCATTGAATTAAACCGATGTATAAAAATATAGCCATTTCCGCATTCGATTAAAATTTTCCAATTTGTTAACCTCTCGTGTGTACTTTACAGCACGAACTGAGTCTAAAAATCGTTTTGTATTAGGGTGAGATATATGATTCGAGCAGTGTTCGCAAGAGACTACACCACGCTTTGTATTTGCGTCTAAAAGTTTACCATACACTTTCAAATATTTGTAATACTTTCCAAAAATGTAAATAGATCGTAAAATTTGGCATGTTTGCGAAAGATTTGTCAAAGTTTGTGAATTTTCTATTAATAATTATTATTTTTAATACAATAATAATTATTTTTTTATTGTATATATATATATAAGTTATAGTAGAAACACATTACTAATAAGTATTTCTACAGTTTACAAGAATAAAAATCAATCGGTAAGCGACAAAACAATCGTAAAAAAGTTCCTCTATTTTTGAAATTGGAATTTTGATTGCTTTTATGTCAAATTTCGAAAGTCTTTCATCTGCTTTCAAAAGGGGTATTTTATTTAGATTTTAGATAAACATTAAAAATCTGGGAATCTATTTAAAAAGTAATACTTCTAAATATATCCAGAATCTAAAACTAACCTAGGGGTCAAATCTTCCGAATCTTTGGGGAGGATGTGTGGAGGGATTTTTTGGGAAGAGGAAGAGTGAAAGAGTGAACTTCTCGTAAAGAGACCAGTGTTGTAGGAGGGAGAATTGACGAATCGTACTAGTCGTAAACTAGTCGCACAATCGACCCGTTCTCAACTGTCAACTGTTTACAAAATGTTTGGGGCGCGTTAACGTGTATCCCGGCTACGCACCGGTGCCGAAGGGATCAATGACGCTAGCAACTTCCATTCCGGTAGAAGAAAGACAGCATTTCCACCTTACGTGAGTGCGCTAAAGATTGCGATCCGTTTTTCTATAGGGAAATGTGTCAAACGGAGGAGCACTGTTGTTAAGTTACCTACTTAATAACATAAATTTGATTAAATAGTGATTTGCTTTCATTTAATTCATAAATTTGAATTTAACAGTAGGTTGAAAGGAAGAATCACTAATGGTGAGTTTAGTTACACTACTTTAGATCTAAATGATTAAATATATTCAGATCTAAAATTTGAAACATGATCTAAAGCCCGAGCAGCACTAGGCACTTAAGCTAGTATTAAATAAATGTGAGCAATTTCTAAATTGTGCTTTATATTTTATTGTAATATAATTATTCTTCATTATGTTAACACAAAATTACAAAGGTATAATATAATTTTCCCAAGCAATTCTAATTTTGAGATCAGATTCTAATTTTCTATATTGCAATGAAAAAAATATTTTTCACTTTTATGCCTTTTTAATTTTTTACAAAAATGTAGGTTACACAGCTTTACAATTTCACCAAAAGTTATATTTTTAGTATTGCCATTGTGTGAACAGTGGCGCCTCCTACGTTTTCTACTCTTATGTGACAAATTGTATTTTAAGTTATAATATTTTTTAATAGTGTTCCTTATTGGCCCAGTACTATGTATGCCAATCTATCAAAAAGTCACCCAGCTTTCAACACGTACTTTGCAACCCAATATAATCTCGACAGTACCGGTATGTAAGTGTGAAGTTTTCCATATTGCACGAAGGAAAAAGGCCCTGCAATGGGGTGTGGCATGTCACACGTAACAAGAAACATAATGGTGCCTACATGTTTCAATAATCGGTATCATATTCACAAACTTCAACACACGGCACTTGCATTCGAACACCCACAAATCAACATATACCGAGCTTTGTGAAAAAATGCAAATTGTCGACAACCAAAGGGTCTACTAGCATGGTCGATCGATAAAACCCTATATCAATACAGTTGATCGCTCGACAATTGATCTCCGAAATAATATTTACAATAAAATTATTATTTTAAGTACATTATTTACCAATTTCAAACGATCGTTATTTACCAATTTCAAAAATCGGTTTACAGTGTTAACATCATAAAATATGCTACGGATAAATTGAAGCTTTTACTAGCTTTTCTATGTATTGGAATTACAATAAAATTATTGTTTACTTAACAAAAAATATAAGCGTAAACCACTAAAAAAAAGTTTTTTCATGACTTAACTATGAAGTAATATAAGTTTTTTTTTAAGTACCCCTTTATGGCTAAGACTATTTTTGAGGTTTTGTATGTTCTAACTTTTTTTCTTTCTTATAAAATTATACACAAAATAAATAAAAACCACTTTTTCGCTTACTTGCCTCGTACAAATACGACGCCCAATTGTAAATTTTGTAGGCATGAGAATCGAAATATTTCTAGCGTTTATATTCCTCTTAATAATAAGTCGGTATGAATATCAAAGAAATTTATAAATAGTGTCGATTTTTTTGTAAATAGAGAAGAAGACTTTTCCTTGATGCATTTGAATGAAAGTACGTTTTATTCTTTTGTTATTCGGTGGTACATCCTCTTTGCACATCCCTTCGGGGTCACTTAGTTATATTTTGTGTAATTAGATATAACTATTTTCCCTAATGTGTATAATGCACATTGCCGACAAGTTTTCACTTTAAAAATCAAAAATCAGCTGTATGGCAAGCTGGATCGGAAGAGAGCCCTTTTGACTTCTCCAGCCGTACTCTCTCGGGACGCCTTACACCGCAGTGGGAGGGATGGATTCATACGTCCGTCACTCCTGGACCCA
Organism: Glyphotaelius pellucidus; assembly: GCA_936435175.1. Taxonomy (NCBI): domain Eukaryota; kingdom Metazoa; phylum Arthropoda; class Insecta; order Trichoptera; family Limnephilidae; genus Glyphotaelius; species Glyphotaelius pellucidus. The sequence continues at coordinate 24,104,644 of OW386542.1, read as the reverse complement.
GATTCCTACGCACCTCTAATACCTTTTCTTTCCCAGAACTTCCTCTTCTTCCTTTCCTAAAAATACCCTCCGCACAACATCCCAAAGATGACGTAGGCCCTGTAGGAATTATTTTCCTCAGGACCTCCTGTGTGGGGCTAACGTAAAAAAACATGTTAATATTTTTCTACATAAACGGTATTGAAATTTCACTTCGGGCGCTAAGCTTTTAGCTAACCCACTCAAAAACTACTGACATATTGAATTTCGTGAAAATTGTCTTGTGCCTATTCGGCGTAAAATCCTTGAACTGAGTTTCCTGTAAGTATATAGTAATAGGTTCAAACAATGGGTTCGCGAAGATAATATTACGGGTTAGTAAATCCATTATTCAACGTCAACTTTGAATATTGATATTTAATAATTAAGATTAAGGTATGAAGGTAAGCACTAATATGGTAATTCTGCATCTTAGATATAAGTAACTTATTTAGTGCTAAACAGCCCTTTATTGAGAGTAAGATTTTCAGGTATTACAAGCTATGAGAAATGCCCCAGGCACTGTAAGCCCGCTTGCACACGTCCGTTTTTTTCACCGGACAACGGACCGTTTTTTTTGCCGGACTCGCAATGTTGTACGGCGTGTAATAGATATTTGTACACGCACCGGATACGGACCGGTATCCTGCGAATCGGGCAAAAAAAAAACGGTTCGTTGTCCGGTGAAAAAAACGGACGTGTACAAGCGGGCTAAGAGTTAAAACAATGGAAGTGTTTTGTGTTCAGTGGCAGTTTCTAGTCTCAATAGATTACACGATAAAATAAAAATAGAGTGTTCAATTTATACGCGGTTGAAGTGATACCTTCAGAAAGCTAAAGTAGACAAGAATGGGGAAGCTACCAAGTACCGCACAAAGAGGAGACCGATTATTCCATCTCATTCTCTCACAGGCTAAATCCTAAATATGTATGTGTTTGTAGTTTTTTAGTGTCGCTTTTTCGTTTCAAAGATTTTTTCACTTCAAAAATAAATCATGTGTGCAGTTCACACGCGGTAGAAGTAAAACCTTCGAAAAACTAAACTTCGAGATAATGAAACGAATGAAGGTTATCAGGAATAGGATAATTTTAGGATTTATCCATACTAATATTATAAATGCGAAACTGCTCGAGTTTGTTTATGACCTTTTCACGCATAACACAATATAAAGAATTTAATAATTCTTTCACCAATATAAAGCTAAATTATATGCCCAGACTACAGGTTGTATATGATGGTAAGCTCTGGCGTTATGAAATTATAAATATTAATCCATACTTCCATACTAATATTATAAATGCGAAACTGCTCGAGTTTGTTTATGACCTTTTCATGCATAACACAATATAAATAATTTAATAATTCTTTCACCAATATAAAGCTAAATTATATGCGCAAAATACAGGTTGTATATGATGGTAAGCTCTGGCGTTATGAAATTATAAATATTAATATATTATATTTGTCATACGTTTTCTGTCGCTAACAAAAGCGAGTTTTTGCTAACGTCAGAAAAAAATCTTTTCCATAGAAACAATGTTGATATATTTTGGTGCTCCATGCCGGTAGGTTCTCAGTCTACTGGTCAGCTACTACTGCAGAAAATTCGTTTTTTTTTTGGACAAGCTTGGAATAAATGTCAGATGAGAGTTCCTATATTAAAAATATAATTCGTAACGATTTTAAAGACTGAATGATAAATAGAGTATTTTTTTATTATATTAACGAACTTCCAAATATTTAAATAAAAATAAACGTCCGAAATGTTTGTAAGCGCATAAATTCCGAACGAATGAACAAAATTGGATAAGTAATTCTTTTTTTCTTTGAGCTATAGCATTATGAAATTTAGGTGGTAGGCGAGATGTTTGAAAACTGAATGTAAGGGAATGAATATATGGGATGCGGGAGGGGATGGGAGTGGGGTGGGGGGGGAGATAATTGATAAGTGCAAGCGCTACAGTAATTTCCCGTAATACCATGCGAGCGAAGCCGCGGGGAAAAGCTAGTACATTATAATTTTGTAACCAAGTTTAAAAATTATTTAACATTTTATTCTACGAAGCACCGCACAAAGAGGACACCTTCTCATTCTCTCGCAGGCTAAATCCTGTAGCACTGTTTGTCTCTTTTTGGTATCGCTCGTGTTCGTTTCATCGAGTTTCAATGTACAACGGTATTAAAGAAGTTTTCACTTCAAAAATAATTAAAGTGGTTGATTTTGGGAGCCACCTCTGTGCTGGAGCCAGTCTGGGTATAGAATGGTTCAAAAAATAGAACAGGTATAAAATGGTAACAATAAAATATTATGTGATAACAAACTTAAACCAAAAGAGCAAATTAACTATGAACACTCTAAAATGCAGATTTTTATTATTAACCCTACACAGGGCCTATTTTATCTTTGAAGATGCTATGTGGATTGTTAAGGAAAGAAAAGAGAGGAAAGTCTTTTAATTTAGATAATGATTGATTGTAACATAAATAAAGTCTCGTAAAATTACATAAAGTAACAAAAAATACATCCTCTGAAAATCTTACATTTACTTTCGTTTGGTATACTGCTATCTGCATTTTAACGTGGAGTTTTTTTTTTAGTAAGCTGGTGAATGTGTGACAAGAGCGTTACGAAAATTGTGATCGGGCGGGGCGAACGAAACATAAAGAAGTTTTACTTTTTTTAAATTTCTAATTCGGCATAGTTGGAAAAGATGTTCTGCACTATATATTAACGATTAATATTGTATAATTTTCATATTTTTATTATTGGATACCCGCAGAAGCACTATTTGTTTTCATTTTTACGATTTTAGCCAAATATTTATGGCTCATGAACTGAGAGAATAGAACAAACATTGAGAAAAATACTTGTCGGTAATAATAAAGCAAATTAAAAATCTAAAATTCTTGAAAGTTGCTATGAACGGTACTGTATTTTGGTGTTGAAAATGGACACATGTTTTCCCGGTTTTAACCTCGTTTTTATTAAGCCACCTCGTCTCAAGGGTCCACAAACGGTTGCTGAGGTTTCTGTTACAATTTAGTGACAAAAAAATCGTTGTCATTAGTTGTTTGACATCGTGGTGTGATTGTTGAAGGCTTGTGAAATTTTCTCGTTATTTAAATTTGATGAGCAGTGGATCAATCAAAATTATTTTTGGGAGGTGGGTATGGGTACCGCCGCCCCAGAAATCATTTATTGGATTTCACACCTCTGCTATAGGTCACTCCAAGTGGTTAGCTACTTTTGATGACTTAGCAGGGAGCCCAGGTTCATGGGGTGAGGATTGTCCGGGTATTGGCGGCAGACGCGTCTGTGCACCTGCTGCGTGGCGGGCCGGATCGAGAGAGACTGGTTGAGGGAAACCTTTTGACTTCTCCCGCCGGACTCTCTCAATCCATCGCCTTGTACCGTAATTGGGCACTTTTCACTCCTGGACCATGACCCCCATATTCCTACTTACCCTTCACACCTTTTTCCTTCCCAGAACTTCCTCTCCCTTATTTCTTTAAAAAGACCCTTCACACAGCATCCCCTAAGATGACGTAAGCCCTAAGGAAAATTATTTTCCTCAGGGCCTCCTGTGTGGAGCTAACGTAAAAAAAACATTTTTGTACTTTGAAAGTACGAATAACTTCTATTTGAATATTCCTACGCAGGGCTTTCAACATCTTTTTCAGCGCCAATTCTCTTAATATTTTCTGTAATGGGCTAATATGGCTAACAATATGTTTTTATGAGTCCTAAAAACCATGACGCTGGATTGCTGAATATGTAATATTCTTAATGTTTTAATTCCAGGATCTGGAGAGGATATTTACACAACAGATTTTTTAAACAAAGAACTAAGTAGGTACACAGAATAGGAAAAAACAAAATAATTAAAAAATAAAAATTAAAAAATAATCAATTCTATGTAGGGCGTGGTCTTGGGTGAGCTCGGGCCCAGCGCTCGCTCAGGAGTGGGGTTTGGTGCTGGAACGCTGCGGTCACCACTGTATTGTCGGAAGTCATTAGCCGCATTCTGGCTTCAGTGACCCGATGTCTCATCAGACCGGCGAATCCGTGCAATCCTAGTTCAGTGAACATTGTCGATGCACTGCTATATCGTCTGAATCCAAATATAATTCTGCGTGCATCATTATATTGGATCCGGAGCCGTTCCATCGAGGTGGTTCATTAGTTACACCATGTTTCACATGTATATGCAAAATATCGTGAAAGCACTATTAACGCCTATTTTCGGGGCTTTACATTAGAATAGTAATATACAGTATATAATTTATTGTACATAATTGATTTGCCTTAGTAACAATATTTTATATTTGTTTAAAGATAAATTGAAGATGTTCACTGACTTGGTATAATTATTTCCCTCCATTAGCAAAGCATTCTGGGCAAAGAGGAATACATATGGTAGTTAATCCCAGAATTTCTGCACTGTAATAAATTTAATATATTGTTTCATATAAATGTCCAGCACCAATAATGTCCACTGGTCTCTATTTAATGTTGAAACACATTGTTGCGTACACTTTTAATGGTTAATAAAAAGTTTGCCTTTTAAGTTAACAAATTAATTGCTAGTTTTTTCGAAGAAATATAAAGCCTGAGAATCCGGTTCGCTGTAGTGAGCCGTTTGGAATGTACGATTTTACCAGGATTTTCAGGATATGTATCCTAAGTACCTAATTGCTATCTGATCCTTTTAAACTAACGTATTTTTCAATTTTTGTTTTTCGTGGGATAACCTCCAAGTTAAAAATTCTGTCTTTACGGCCATCGAAATATATACCAAATTGATGGAAATCGATCATTAACCGATGGTAAGCAAGGGCGGATTTTTGAAGTGAGATCTCTTTAGCGCCGTTAGTGACTTGAAATTCTGGTGAAACAAAAGTGCGTCACAATTCAGTTCTACGCAAATACTCGGTTCTAATATAGCGCTGTAAATTCGCACCTCGGCGCGTGCCTCCCATAGCGTAGTTGGCAAGGTGCCTGACAAGTCTCAGCTGCGATAAAGACAGACATAAGGCGAACGGGGGTTCGAATCCTACGAAATCCAAAAAAAAAACATTTTTATTTTGTGAAATCAATATCCAGTCATCAAACCACTTTAAAAAAAAACAAGCAAAAGAAAAGAAAGCGACATCTAGCGACTTTCTAGTTTCACTTCTAATGCGTGTGAATTAAACACTGATTTTTTTTGTTTATTGGAGCTCGGCGAATTTTACTCCGTCCTGTCCACAATGCGAAATGTATCACTCGGAGAAATTAACATCTTATAGTAGATATAGCAGTAACGATCGCAATATATTAGAAATACAATATCTGTCTGAGTTCTGAACAGGGCGCAGGAGGCCCAGAGAAAAATAATTTTCCTCAAGACCTATGCCATCTTTAGGGATGCTGAATAAAGGGTCTTTTTGAGAAGAAGGAGGAGTGAATATCTGTCCGATTTCCATGTTGTAGGAGGTAGGAGACACAGATACAACCACAGAAGAAATCCACAGCGGAACTGTCGAACTCAAAAACGAGATACAGAAACGTATGGAATATGTTTTCGTTATACTTCACTTGGTACTGTTTCTTGAGTAATTGCATACGAAGTACGTTTTTCTGACATTTTTAAGACTGAAGTTTAACTGTACGAAGAAACACGATTTAGTTAAATTGTTTTTGCCCTCTGCTCAGAGCCAAGGGTTTTTTGTGGCTTCAGACTGATGTGATATATTATTGTTACCCAAACCAACTCACATTTTAGTATTTTATCAATAATATATTAGTAAAACTAATGACAAATTGAATTACGTCTCAAAATAGTTTTTTTCAATAAAAGCTTACTTATCGTACGATAAGACGTGACGACTTGAATTTATAAGAAAAACCTGTATTTTTAGCATGGACGCTTTCTCGAATCTACTCCAATTCGGGAGACGACTATGGGTACCGCCACCCCCAGGAACCGTTTATTAACCGTTTACCAACACACCATGGGCCAACCCACGTTTGTCTTTGTCTTGGTGGCGATTTGCCCACCTGTGTGGCGGGCCGGATCGGGAGAGACTGGTTGAGGAAGACCTAAACCCCTCTAGGACTCTTTCGACCCATCGCCTTGCACAGCAGTGGTAGGAATGGATTCATACGTTCATCACTCGTGGACACACAGACCCCCAGATTTTTGCCACCCCTCATACCTTTTTCCTTCCTAGAACTTCCTTTCCTTCTTTTCCCTAAAAAGACCCCCCACACAGCATCCCCAAAGATGACAAAAGCCTTGAGGGAACTTTTCCCCTACGTGTAGGTAATATGGTATTTGTGCCAATCCTGGCCACATCTGTCCTTTGTCCGGCACGAACATGTTACGACCTCCCGCCATGAATATAAATCAGTTGCAATTCTGTTCCCGTCAGTTCCTGCAATCCTATTAACCCATATAGGCAACAGTTAATGTAATAATATTTGCATGTATGGCTCATTGGAAGCCAACACAGAGGAAATCGTTTCCCCAAATCATCATCCAACATTAATTGGAAAAAAATCTAACTTTTTCTTCTTTGATCCATGAAGAAGATTTATGTCCAATACATAAATTTTTTTTAAATTTAAAATAAAGCAAGTTTAGTAGTGTTGTTATTAAGTTCTGCAAGTATTTTAGTTTTGAAGAGAAAATTTCTTTAGCACCGTTGTGATTTGACAAACACATACATCCTGCCTGCGAGAGAATCAGATGGTATAATCGTTGTGCGGTGCTTCGTAGCCTCCACACCTACTTATTGAAGGTTTCACTTCTACTGCGTGTTAATTGCACATTCTGGTTTTTGAAGTGAAATTTCTTTAGCACCAAAGATATTTTAGCACCGTTGTGATTTGAAACTCGATGAAATGGAAACAGCACTAAAAAGAGACAAACACTTCTGGTTCTTATGTTTCTCAACATGGACGATAACGCCCCTTGTGGGCGTTTGAAACTTTCAGGGGGCAAATACAAGATCCAGAAAAAATTAGGGGACGTTGAGATGACACTGAGAGGGCGTGGGCTTGTAATAAAAAAATGGTCTAAAAAAGACAAAAAAAACTTTAATCACTTACTAAAAAAGCAAAATAAACTTTAATATGCCTTAGTTTTTGGTTTTGTAATATTTTTTATTACGTATGCGAAAATTCACACATTTCGGTAGTTCTGTTCAATTTTCATTCGAAGTGAATTCTAATTCTCGCATTGGACGCTTTGATAACGAGCTCATTTTTTAAGGCTCCTATTGGGTGAGATTGTGTACCGAGTGTGAACTGCGCTCGATTTTTTCAAGTGAAAACTTCTTTATCACCGTTGTGATTTGAAACTCGATGAAACGCAAAAGCGACACTAAAAGAGACAATCACCTACACCTATGGGATTTAACCTAAGAGAGAATGAGGTAGAATAATCGGTCTCCTCTTTGTGCAGTGCTTCGTAGCCTACCCATTATTATCTATTTTAGTTTTCTGAAAGTTTCACTTCTACTTCATGTGAACTGCACACAGTATATTATTATGGTGACAGTTGTTTTGGCTTAAAAGGCCACTTTCAGATTGTGGTTAGATCCCTTTGAGACGACTTAATTATAAGATTATATGTACTCCCCCCCCCCCCCCTATTTTCAATTATTAAAGTGCCTTAAATGATTTATTATCGGTTAAACTGATTTACTGAGAACATAATTGTGACAATAGATTCTTTACTACTGCGAGGGGTACTTTGAATTCTATTTTCCCCACATTCCCTACCATCTAAACACAAAAACAATTATAGTTACATACTATATTAGATTATTAACGTTCTCCAAAATGACCTTGAAAGAATCTCATCCTTGCGATCTCTCGAAAGAAACCATTCCTTTGTTTTGAATGCAATCATTAATGTTCTCCAAAATGACCTTGAAAGAATCACACACTTGCGATACTTTCAAGGACATAAAAAAACCATTCTTTCGTTCCGAATTCAACTATGAATGTCTCAAAAGTTGTCTTGAAAGAATCTGATTTTTGTGATATCAGGCACGAAACCATTCCTTTGTTAAGAATATTATGAACTAATGTGCAATTTGGCTGTCCTGAAACGAAACCTTCCCAGTTGGACAAAGATAAAGACAAATCATCACTTTGAAATGTATTATATATATAAATAAATAAATAAATTAATAATGAAAAAGATAACATCAACAACTCTTTCTTTCTCTATTTTTCAGGAGCTGGGTAAGATCAGCGAATCATTTTATTGTTTAAGGGTCCACTATTCGAATTTCGACCGATTTCTTACATATCTCCCTTAAACATTTGAAGTTTTTAAGCTCTTAAAAAAATATATGTTATTTTTGAAGATAATATCTAGATACGTTCCACGCCGAAACGCAAATTATATGAAATTCCCTCGATAGAAAAAAAACGCAAAGTATGCTCCGAAAATTATTTAAAACAAGTCTATTTCTATTATTTTACAAGTTTTATTTGTGAAAAAATTCACAATGTTTCTTTAAATGATACTTAATATACGTTACACGAGATTTTTGCTCTATTTTAAACGAGTTATGTTTTATTAAGCTTTTTTGCCATTTTCGCTGCACTTTCATCACTTAAAATATTAGCGCGCTCTGTCCAACATTCGTAATTACACATCTCTCCATCTTCTTCTTTTTCAGCCGAATAGCGCCGCTTTAAGATGTGCCGTTATTGCTTTAATAAAATAAAAATAAGAATATACACTACATACATACACTATCAAGTCAAACTCAAAACGGCAGTAAGTTGCGGGAGTACAATACATACATAAACTTTACTTTGTGTTTTACAGAGTTAAAATAAGCAGTCAAAACACTAACGACCAATGTGGCGTTTGTTTATCCAGCCAGCGCCAGCGTCGCTTTTTGCGGCGAAGGTATGGTGCGTGCCTCGCTTAGCAATGAGACCTGAAATAATGGATCGATCCTCTTTTAACAGGATTAGGATTGACTCTGTTCTGCTGAATCGCAAAAAGAATCAATAACATGTGTTTTGGCAACAGACTTTTGTAATCATGCTTAAAACTTACGCTAGGAAGGAAACTAGAAATATTGGATCAATCTTCCTTTAAGACTCAGCTTTTAAAGAACGACTGAGAAATCAAATTTCATCAAAAGATGGTCTTGGGATCGTACCCTCGCTTTATATTTATATAATAAATTTAACTTGCTAAAACTCATTACGATAAAATTATTAAAAATACGTACTTTTTGTAATAATAATAATAATAGTTGGATAACTTGTAGAGCGCCGTTTTTGTGAAAAATCACCTCAAGGGCGCTGTACAGCTTATTGAAAATTCCTAGGTTCTATCTAATTTAACTATTTACAAACAGATACAGAAACATACTTACCTAGCAGGTCACTTCCGAAAAACACACTTGAATTAGAAAGTTAATGCTTGCAGAAGATACGGCTTTGCACGTGGAGGGCATTATATTAGAAAAACTGGACATGGCATGATTCTACATTATTTGCTACCGCCATCGCGGTTAGTATTACATTTATTAAAAGATTAGTGGCAAAAATAGAGTTCACATTTATTTTTGGAGACTGGAGAATTTAGGACTCTTTAGGGCTGGAGGATGTTCCTGAAATAATCTTTACTGACGTTTATTTATTTTTTTATTTATTTTTTTTATTTATTTATTTATTTTTTTTTTTTTTAATTTTTACAAATGAATTATTTACAATGTCGCGGGTATTGAAGGTGATGGTAAATTAATATACTAGTTTTTTTGCCCGCAGCTTCGCTCGCATGATATTAGGGCTAAATTACTGTAGCGCTTTCACTTATCAATTATCCCCCCCCCCCCCTCCCTCTCGCATTCCATACATTTATTCTCGGTATATTCGGTTTTCAAAAGGCATCCTAAATTTCATAATGCCAGCCAGCGTTTTTTTGCCAGCGCTAAAAAAAAGAATTTTCCAATTTGGTTCAGTCGTTCGGAAGTTACGCGCGTAGGTACCAACATATCGAAGATTCATTTTTATTTACATAGATAGATAGATATTAACCACGGCGCCTGAAATATCAGTTTTAACATCGTTTTCACGGCAACGATTTGTTTTCTGACGTTAGCAATAACTCGCTTTTGTTAGCGATAGAAAACGTATAAGAAATATAATATATTAATATTTATAATTTCATAAGGTCAGAGCTTATCAAAATATACAGCCTAGTCTTCGCATATAATTTAGCTTTCTGTTGGTGAAAGAATTTTCAAAATCGTTTTATTGTATTATGCGTGAAAGCGTAACAAAGAAACTCGATCAGTTTCGTATTTATAATATTACTATAGATTCGTTATAAGACCGTTTGTAAGACAATAAAATATGTACAATATGACCTTAGAACGGGGTAACCCAGTAAGTACACATTTTTTTTAAATTGTAAAAAAAAAAACTAAAAAATCCTTATCGATCGACCATGCTAGGACTCCAGGAACTCTCGATATCAACATCTTGGCAGCTCGCCGAATTTTTTTTTAGGAAAACATTTTTTAAAGATAATCTCTGAATATGTTGAAAGAGGTTAAGCGTACTCGAGGGAGATCCCAAACACTTTTTTGTGCTCGGAAAGCGAGAACTTCTGCCTGACGGAACGCGTCAATCAACAGAGTAACGCAGTTGATTCTGCATTGACCATTTACATTTTCAATGTCACTAATAGCTTGTTCGCATAGGACAAGTAGTTAGTCGTGTAAGGAGTTTACTCGCTACTTGACTCACCAAAATGCAACTACTAACTACTAAATTTATGGTGTTCGTACACGTTTAGTTACTAAAATATTCGCTACTCTACTACTAGCTACTAGCCTAGTCTGTACGACAGACAGACGGACCATTACAGACAGTTCAGCAACTGTCCTTTAACGCATGTCACAAAATAATAAAACTGTCATCTATGACCTTTTCGTACTTACTAGTACCACATATTTGTAATCTCCTCGGTAATATATTCAGTAGACATTTTATGGAGAACATTAATAAATAAATAATAACGTATATATTATTAGTTGTAATATCACAATGTTACAATGTCATAACATGATTTATGTACCCGGGCAAAATCATATTTAAGTTTTGTTCTATGAATTTCATAAATATTGTGTTTGTGTAGTTCGCCGTTTCTTTTTTGACATGTTTCCAAAATTTTAGAAAATACCAACAACGTTTTTGCGTTGTTTTTGTCGTTGGTATTTGAACGCACTCGCAACCTTACAGTACCCGAGATGGATATCAAATTACGTATTATTCATTTTCCGGAATTTACGGAAGTCTTAAAACTGACGCAGTAATAGCGTCCCACAGTGAGCTCTGTCGTCTTGAAAAGTGAACGGCATTTGTGTCTAAATAACTTCTTTATAACCTTCGTTGGTAGATGTTTATAAAGTAAATTTTATATTAAAAATAACAATTTTCAACGCGAAACATCATATCCACATGACCTGTAGTGCTAAAACACTTTGTGTGCAGTTCACACCTTCTGAAAATTAAAGTAGACAAGAGTGGGGAGGAAGCACCACACAAAGAGGAGACCGATTATTCTAACTTCAGCGATTATTCTCTCGCAGGCTAAATCCGGTAGATGTATTGTCTCTTTTTCGTGTCGCTTTTTCGTTTCATCGAGTTTCAAATCACAACGGTGATAAAGAAGTTTTCACTTCAGTAATAGCTTCGACATTATATAAAAATGCAAATACAAAAAAACACTTAATTTTTTTTTGGCTTCAGCAAATCTTTCATATTTGAATAATATTTTCCGAGAAAAATTTCGGAATTTTGAATTTCACAGATTTTCCAAAGATCAGTCCATGGTCCGCAACGACACAGACAAATGTTCCAAATTATCATAAATATTTACTCATCCATCCATTGCGGGTTTAAATCCCGACCTTTCTCCACGGGAGCACACTTCCACTTACGTAGGACCTTAGAATGATATAAGTGGTGAGATTTATCCTTAAAAATGACCATTATTTGGTCTCTCAAACTACATGCCTTAAATCTGTGGGAGGATAAAAAGTGATGAGTCGAAACATCGAGGTTTGATTGAGGTGCCCAAATTATCCCCACGTTACTATAGACAGCTATAGATCCATTGTAACCTTTTATTTGTTCATGAATGAGGCATGATGTATACAAAGAGGATACACCCTACCTCTCTTTTGTGTGCTTATTTTTTCTTTTCGTGCTAACATGTTTCTCTTACCGTATGCATGTTTCTTATAATTAGTTCCGATATCGATATACATTCTTAACTTTGCAGTCGGAAGGTCGCTAGTGTAGATTTGATTGGTTCGATGGTTAGTTTCTCTTTTGGCCGCATACAACGTTAAATGTGTCAAGCATTAAGGATTTGAACAAGGAGAAAAACACGACAACATAAATGCTTCAGTGTACATACCAAGGAGTAAAATTTCCTTCAGGGTACCTAATCATTACGTTTAAATTACTTTGACTGAACTTTTTTACTTGAGCACACAGTAAGTACTCTTTTAATACATTAAACTGGTTTAAACTTTATACGTATGTGAAACATTTCTAGTATCTACGTTGTTTGCTCTTTAATTAGTGAAATTGCCAACTACAAAATGTTAGGTAAATTCTTGGCATGGAAAAGAAAACAGGGAATGATATCCAGTCGCCGCTTCTAAGACACGTACCTTTTCTTTGTAGGTGGAGTTCGTTAAAAAGATTATCCCCGTATTTTCCCACGGGAAGGCGAATACGCTAACGGCTTGCATTTCCAAGAGGATTAACAAGTAGATTGCTACGAAAATATATCATGAAATACACCATCTTTGCCGTAATGATTCTTGCAAGACTTTTCTCGTCAAACTTGACTAAAGACAGGAAAGACAGACTCGAGAAAATTCTGGAAAAATAATTAATGGGATCACATAGATATGTAGGTATCGCAGCCAAAGATTAAACGAATACAGAACGTACCCACACAGACAAATTGCTTGCATTCAGTACCTACGTTTGAAAATGAAAAGCAAATTCCGTTGAAATTTATAAAAGTACATATCTATATGATTTAGTAATAAGAAAACCGTATGTTTTACCAATTTTTTGAGAAAAAATGTTTCGGACAAATGTTGACACTTCACAAGAAAGGGGTGTAAGGAGAATGTGTTTCGTGGTAGAATGATAGATGGGCATGGCATGGGAAGTTAATGGTAGATGAAGTCTGGGACGCCCGAGGAAGGCATGGCACGATCAAGTGAAGCGAAAAAGTATTCGTTATGTATATAAATGATATTCATAAATGTGTGTGATAAAATTAGACGTATGAGATGAACGAAGAAACGGTTTTAAGGAAGTTAATGAAAGATGTCGAGGACGCCCGTGGAAGACATTGCACGATCAAATAGAACGAATTATTTTTATAAAAATATATTTTCACCAAAATGTACCCAATTGTCAGTACACTAGAACTTACAATCTCAAAACTTCAGGTACTCCAAACCATTCTTAACCCCCGAACAAGTCAGCTAATAAAGTGGAGAGAGGTATTTTGTACAGCCAGCTATTATGCTGGTGGTTATGCATACAATATTTATTCTTGCACGTAAAGTTTAGTTTATGTTTGGTTAGGATAATTGGGATGATAGTTCAAAAACTACTTTCCAAAGCACCTATGAAACGTACAAAGCGGTAGTTTTCCGGGTCGCGTGTTTTAACCCCCCGCGCATTAACAAAGCATTATTACACCCATCCGCAATTCCGCATGCCGATTGCCGAACTACCAAATCGACTGGATAAGCGGCACTGAAGTCCTAAACCGATGGAAGTGTGTTATGGGCGTGTCGATTTCTTAAATTTTCATCACTCCTGGTGAAATCTATCAAACATTTTCAATTGTTGAATTTCTTTCACGAACAGACAACAAATTTCTTTGGCCTGTCTGAGGCCTAGGAGTTAACAGTTCTTACGTCAATTGGCCACATCAGTTTTCTTTCAAATTGTAGGAGATGTGTCTATGTTCGTAGTACGATGAATTTTATCTTACTTCGGCTGAAATTGTTAGAAATTCTTTCTTATCTTATGTGATTTCTCAACAGTTCGGAACCAGTGGTATTTTCTATGGCATCTCCGATAAGAGTACGTTTCACTTGATCGTGCTAGATTCTTTCACTTCAAGTAGTACAATAAATTAGACTACATTAGACTTTTATTCGACTCCGTATTTTATTTCAGTGTAGGGATAATGCATTAAGTCTTTCTCGGGCGTTCCCGATTTCTTCTACCATTTAAACCCCCTCTCTAAACCCACTCTCGGCACTAATAAGAACAAACTTTGACATTTTCAGCGAAATTGGTCCAGTGGTTGTTGAGTCTATAGTCTATACGAACATTGCCTTTTATTTATGTAGATAGAAATGTAAAATAACAACAAAAAATATTTATCTAGGCCGACAAATATATTTAACCGCGCTGCAACGAAGGTTGTTAATTCATTTTACTGGACAGTCTGGGACCTAGAAGTCGAAATTTCTGAAAAATTGGTAACAAACAATGCTTTATTTAGATCACACTTCTAGGAATTGTTTACACGGTAATAAGTGGCCTGAATCAGTGTTGCCAACTCTGCTCCTTTAGAGCTAGATTTAGGTCCGAAGTCAGCTCCAAAAAAAGGGGTTTAGATTCTTAGCTCGTTTTTTTTCGGATAATTTAGCTCCTTTTTTTAACCAAAACTCGTGAAGGAAAAATGACAATTCAAGATGTATTTCTTTAGGAATCGGTTATTTTCGAATTGAAAACTTTCCCAAGAATTTCTCTAGCCACCCCTAGCAGTGGCGGATACATATGGGGGGCGCGGGGGGCGCGCGCCCCCCCTTGCGAGGTCGCCATCCCGCAGGCTATTCGTTCGTTTCTTTCGTCATTTGACTCTTGAGTCGAGTTATCGAGTAGGTATACTTTCTTTCTTACTTTTCTACGCGCATCTTCTTATGTAGTATTTATACTTTCTTATGAACACTCATCCTGAAATTGATTGTCCTACTGACGATGTAATTATCCAATTTGCCAGGAAGAATAGGCACAGAAAATTCATCATTTAAGGAAGAGAACCACAATTGTAACTTTTCTGTATCATAAATATGGCATTGTCTTGTACATGTGTATAATCAGTTTTAATAAAACTTTGCATGTGACTTGATTATTTTTTATTATGATAAAAGTAAAGGTAGCTAAAGATATCTTTAGCCCCCCTTCCTTGAGTTTTTTCCGTATCCGCCACTGGCCCCTAGGAACCGAAAATGTAGACTTTACAAGATTTTAGCTCTTTTTCAGCTCGTTTTCGGGTGAGGTCAGACTTTATTTTAAAAATCACATTGGCAACACTGATCTGTATGTGCAATATCCCCTGTGATACTCTGGCGAACTGGCCCGAAGCGTTTTCTGGAATTCCCGCCGGACATTATAGAATGGATCCATATACAATAGTATGTACTAAAATATTAACTATCCAAGATCAACTGCAACTCTTTACGCACGTCGAGAGTAATAATACTGACTGTGTATATCACTGAATAAATAAACGGATAGGAGTGCGTTGTGGGCGTGTCCGGGTTGCACGAAGAAAGCTTATATTTTCCTTACTTACAGCGAAAATCATCAAAGCAAGAAGAGACAAGAAAAGCTAAGAAAACGCAAAAAAGTCCAAGCAGAGAGGAGAAGGTCCAAGAAGAAGCAAGAAGTTCAAAGAAAAGCCAAGAAGAGACAAGAGTAAAGAAGAGTCAAGAAGAGCCAAGAACAGCCAGAAATAGAGAAGAAGATCCACGAGCACCCGGAGATAAGAAGACGGAAGAAGAAGAAGAAGAAGAAGAAGAAGAAGATAAAGATAGGGAAAAAAAAGAAATATTAATCCTCAATCAATCCTAAATTCCAGAATTGACTTTTTGGGTTGCCATATATACCGGTTGAGTAAACTCCAACCTCCTCCCTATTCTCAGAGCACGTGTTAAAAACAAGTCAGTACCCCCTGGTGTTCCGGCCTCATCGGGACAGTAGTCAGTAGGACCGTGGCATTTCCAATTGGGGTATGTTGTGAGGCTGAAGGGAATAGTAAGGAAATTAAGGAGATGGGTAAGAGAAAGGTTGGGAAGTACCTGGCTATTCAACTATGGTCGCTAAACATGGCTAATTTTATTACAAGCAATATTGTGATTTTGAATAGCTGTGCTATCACCATGACGATAATGATACAGTGGTAATATTACACTTCTGGGAACTATCTGTTCAGTGCTACGTTTGTAGTGTAATGTAGAGTTATACAAGCTTGAACATGAGAGTAGTAATGCAATAAATCTATTAGCGACGAATAATTGATTAAAAGCATTGCCACCAATAACGCTTAAGGGTATTCAACTGATCGCATTTCACTATAGCAATACACAATGTCGCGAAACACAGAGTTTCCGCTGCAAATGAAGTTACCCGGAGTTAAATCAAAACCACCTCTGCCCAGGCCGGGATACTCAATCAAATCGGCCTCTTATTTCAATAAGATCCTCCCATATAATTATATTATCAGCCATTATAACTCATAGCGGTAACACAATGAATATATACAGGGTGTTAGGAAAGTACATAACTTACTCCAGTGATCCTGTTATTATTTGGAGTTTTTTTTACATTAGCTATTTATTTTTACAGGAGGCCCTGAAAAAATCCTCACGGCCTATATTCCTCATCTTTGGGGATGCTATGTTGAGGGTCTTTTTAGGGAAAGGAAGAAGAAGAAGGGAAGGAAAAAGGTATGAGAGGTGGGTAGAAATCTGGGAGTCAATGTGTCTAGGAGTGACGGACGTATCCCTCCCACTGCGGTGTAAGGCGATGGGTCGAGAGAATGCGACCGGAGAGGCGTAGGTTAGGTCTCTCTCAACCAACCTCTCCCGATCCGACCCGACACGCAGTAGGTGGGTAAACGCCTTGGCCGCCAAAACCTAGACAAATCTCCCCCCCCCCCCTCTGAACCCGGGAACCCCTGCTAAGTCACCAAACGGAGCGAGCTACTTGGGGTGAGGGGTTTTGGTTATCCAATAAATGGTTCCCGGGGCGGCGGTACTCATACCCACCTCCTGAAGTGTGTAAAAAATGTGGTTGAAATTTTTGTCTCCGGTGACATTTTTGATATTTTTTTTTTCAACTTAAAATATAAAAAAAACACTAGGTATTTGCAAGTTAGAGTCGGGTTGTGGTAGGGGTTGTGAAAGGTAGGATCGGGTAGGGAGGGGTTGTGCACTTACTCGGCTGAGTGACTGAGTGACGATATGTGGAAGAATTTTTTTTTATTCTTTTTAAAGAAAAATAATTTGAAAAAAAAAACATCAAAAAATGCAAGTAGCAACTTCAACAGAAAAATTAAAAGAGGCAGAATGTAAAGGAAGAATAGCGTATAACATATATGACAATATAGTGTCCTGGCATGGGTTGAGGTGGCTTTGGTGAAATGCCAACCAACGTCAACCCAACGCCACCCGGCGTCGCCCACCGCCCACAGCGCCGCATTCAGAAGAGAAGACCAATTCGCTACTTTTTGCAGCCAAACTTTTCTGGGTCTGAGTTGTTACCACGAACAAAAAAATGTTGAAGCGGTGCGCGCTACTGAGATCTGGTTTTGTGACTCTATACCTACTCGTAATTTAGGTGGTAAATTTTCATTACATTTTTCGTATTGACCTATTAACTTACAAAATATTTTCCATAAATGTGCGAGATGAGGTATTCAAATCCTTCAACACATAGAATAAAGAAAATGACACCAGAAGTGTCTTCCATGCAAATTTGAATGGAAACAAATGTTTCATTTAGCTTAACCCAATTCCTGCATTCCGTCTCACTTACGCTCGTCTGAAATCATAGACCTCCATCCCATTTGAACTTCAAAAAAGCACAGTTGAAAATGAAAATATAGGGCCCAAATTGGGTCTGCATTTCTGTACCTTAAGGGGGGTAAGGTTTTAAAGGCGAAAAAAAGGCATATTTTCGTGATTTTTTTTTGAGAAACGAATAATGTTGGCATATTTATTTTATATACACGTTATAGTATGACATCTGATGTATCTTTGAAAAAAAAATAATTAAAAATATTAATAAATAAGTCCGTGAGAGCGAATCTCCGGAGGCGCCTCGAAAAAAGGTGTTATGCGGTGAACATCATAACTAGTTAACGGATCATATGAAACAAAAAAATTGAAATGATTTTAAAAGGTGATATGCTTTTCCCAGGTAGTAGCGTTTTTTTATTTTTTATTTTTTTGCAGCACGTTGAAGTCAAAAATGCGATTTTCGCTAAAATTTTCGGTGAATTTGTTATTATAAAATGGTAAAAAAAAACTCTTCGTCAATACCTTTTGATTTACGTGTAAATATAGGGTACAAAATTTCAAAAAGATCGGTCAAGTAAATTTTGAGTTATGATGTTCACGAACTTAAAAAAATTATTTGAGAGAAAATCGATTTAAAGTTTTTTTATACTCGAAATATACCCGAATGGAGCAAGAGGACCGGTTGCTTGAAATGCTGTATCTTCGTTATTTTTGCTCCGATTTACTTGAAATTTTGACACAATATTTTCGACATGTTGTACATTTAGAAAAAAATTCAAAAATGAGTTTTAAAACCTTGCCCCCCCCCCCCCCCTTAAGAGGAAAGTATGCGCGGCCCATTTCGGCCAGTTTTATACAAATCTTAAATTTGAATTTGAGATCAAAATACCCAAACAGACTGAAAAATAATTTTTGTAATCAAAAGGTATATTAAATATATAGTACGGATGTGAGCTACTTTATTTATTTTTGCTTTAAATTATAAGATATAGGCCATTAAAGATTTTAGTGTTTCATGATTTTAAAGGCAACGTGTGCAATTATTTGCAAAACATTAAAAAATAATATAACTGTGTTTACTTTACAAATACAATGAAAAATAAAATTAAAAATACAATATCGTTAAAAATGCATTTTTGAGTAGTAATTTTAATGCATAAACGACAAATTTTTGTTCCGCCGTAAATAGGTAATTTGTATTCTAAATTTACACCCATCAAATTTTATTTTTTATTTTTTTTTTATTTTATATTTCTACGATAAATACAGTATAATTATTTTTTTTATTGTTTTTAATTTACTCACAAATAATTGCCTTGGCTTATAATTTAAAGCAAAAATAAATAAAGTAGCTCAAATCCGTACTAGTTATTTGATAAACCTTTTGATTACAAAAATAATTTTTCAGTTTACTTGGGTATTTTGATCTCAAATCCAAATTTAAGATTTGTTTGAAACGGGCCGAAAAGACCCGCGTAAACGTTTCACTTAAAGGATAAACCACGTAAATCCACAGCAATTGCTATGGACTTACGTGGTTTATCCTTTAAGGCAATAACACAAGGCACTTCTTGTGTTATTTTTTAATTTACGCTTCAACACTTAAAGTAAAATTGCCCACTTGACGTTCAAAATTAAAGGAAAATTAATATCTTCATCTGATTTCGAAAAACTTTGCGTAAAGTCCCGCAATACCGGGACTTCGGCTATACTTATTTACAGGGTACAATTCAAAATGAACTCAACTCGACACCTTCTTTGAAGTAATGACTTCAAAGAAGGTGTCGAAGGTGTTGAGTTGAGTGAGGAAAAAAACTTAAAGTGAGGAAAAAAATATATTTAAAAAAATAGGTTACGTTAGGTTAGGTCAGCTATTTTCAACCTGTGGTACGCTTATCCCTTGGGGTACGCGAAACAAAACTTGTAGGGGAGGATGGTGATTATCTACAGATAGGAGTGGATCATTTGAAAGTTCAACAGATATTTTAGGATAGTTTGAAAGAGCTAAATCTAATAAGCGATTGTTACTGTTGTATATAAAATTATGTTGGTGAACGTTTCGAAAGTTTACCATGTCTAAAATTTCACGTGTACGATCGTTTTCACTTTCGTTTTTGATGAGACCACAGTTTTTTGCTTTCCATGAAAGGTTTGGTAAGTTATAATCCCCAAGAATAACAATTTTAGAGTGAGGCTATATTGATGAAATTGTTTCGATATCTTCACAGTCTGGTTGAGGGTCTATATGATTGAGGGCCAGAAAGTGGTGGTAGATAGGCCTTCCAAATGTGAGTTTCTCGACAGGAGTCGTTATTTGCACAAAAAGATGTTCGATGTTATTGTGTTTCGTGGTTAATTTTTTTGAGGACAACTCCTGTTTTATTGCAATTGAAACTCCCTCACCTCTTGACTTAGAACTTGATCTAACGTTTCTGTCGCAGCGAAATATTTTGTAGCTTGTAAGACCTTAAATTCTTTGTAAGACTAATAACTTTAAGTTTCACCCTGTGGAGGGCAATAGTAGTGATCTTTTAAGCATTTTGCTTTTTGACTTGTACAATAATAAAATGAAACAATAAGCGCGAAGACAATGCAAAGACAGCTAGAAACTAAAAACACAAATAAAAATAAAAACTAGAGGCCGCCTCAGATCTCAAAATAGAACACTCTATTGAGACGGACTGGGAAAACCATGACAAGATTCTTATATTAATAAACTATTTAAATCATGCCAAATGAAATTAAATAAATTATTTTTTTTTTCAAATAAATGTTAATAACATGTATTTGATTGGTCATTTCTGTTTCTAGGAATGCGCCATTCAAGATCACGTCCGAGCGAGACATCCCGACGTCCCTGGGCCCGACGTCCCCGCGGCACCAGCTCGTGCAGCAGTCCATCCGTAACCCCGCGCTGGACCAGGCCATGAGCATTTACATCTACGCCATGATCGCCGGCATCATGGCCGCAGCCACCGTCACCGTCGCCGCCTTTGCTTTTGGCTGGTACACGTAAGTTCTACTAAGTAGTGCCTAGTAAGATTAAATTGCTTTACTAACTGCGTAAAACATCACTGCACAACTCTTTATTTGTGCACACTCCTTGCTTTGTTATAATTATCATACAATGTGACGTATGGGGCTTTTAAGTTAATAGGTACCAAAGCATCAACAGGAATAATGGAACCCGAAAAACTTCATCTAGATTTAAAATAATTATTTTAGAAAAATAACATGCTTTTGGAAAACTTTTAAAAGCTAAGAGCTAAGTGTTCAAAAGCATGGTTTTCTATCTTTCTAAAGCTATGTCTAAGCTAATTTAAAAGAAGATATAACGAGCTTTACAAGAATGTATCATTTGGTGACAGATATGGCACAACATGATTCATGTTTTCTAGCAAATATGCCATTCAGTGACCCCGAGTGGTAAATTTTATAATTTTTTTTCCTAGAATACTCGCAACTCGTGGTATTTGACGAGTTAACTTGCCCTACTCCACACCCTCCTTGCTTCATTCTCACTCACACATCATCTCATAAACACTATTGATTCAGTGGTTCAGTCTCCACCAGCAATACTCCAATAGCAGTAGAAATTGTGAATATTTTGGTTATCTGGAACCGGTTTTTTTGTTGTCATTGGAGCAGCGATATTATTTCTCTGGAGAGCAGGATATTTTTGAAATAAGCTCTTTTTGGAATATTTACCAAAAACGAAAAATTGTAAAATGCAACTAAATACTTCGAAATTTTTTAAACTGTTCTCAGTTTGGAACCATTTCCCTTTTTTCAGAATTTCTTTAGCCACCCTCTTTTGAAACCTGGCGGTTGCTACTACGCCTCCGATGAATATACTGTGTCTACAAGGAAAGTTACTCATCTAGAGTCAAGATGAGCTTTCGTAAGAGTTTAAAAGAAAAACCCATTATAACTTATTTTTGAAGTGAAATTTCTTTAACTCCGTTGTGATTTGAAACTCGATGAAACGGAAACGACACTAAAAAGGGACAAACACATACATCCATAGGATTTAGCCTGAGAAAGAATGAGATAGAATGAAACCTTATCATTGGCCGCTTTTTAATTTTTTTTATTTGAATACCGCTCAAGAGTCCCAACTGCTCCCGTCTGGAGCCAGTAAGACTACGGCATCCCCAATTGTAGTTGTAAGGCTGAAGGTAGTGGGGAGGGGAAGGAGATGGGGAAGAGGAAGGTGGGAAGTATCTAGCTATTCAGATCTAGTCACCAAACACGGCTAAAGCCATTTCAAGCAACGTTTCAATTTTGAACGGTGGTCTTACACCAGGGCGATACTGAGAGTATCTTCCGCTTTGATTATGAGCTCACTTTTCAAGGATTATCTTGGTTGAGATTGTGTGTAAGTTATCGTGAAGATTTCACTTCTACCACGTGGGAACTGTACTCGGTTTTTCTTTAACTGTGGTTAATATTGGCATGCTTTCCTCTACAACCAAAGGAAGATTGTGTGTAGTTTTTCAAGTTCCGGTATGAATATTGTAGGTACATTGAAAAAGACTATTTTATTACCATCTAAACGAGTACACTACTAATTATTTACCAAATTCATGGAAGGATATTATTTGATCGTAATTTTTTTCGAAAACTTCTCATGATTCGTTCTTCCAGCTTTTCAGCCCTAATGAACTGAAAGCCTCCTCGGATTGGTGGGGAAACCAGCTCATGTTTTATTTCGCTTATTTTTTTAATTCTTTGACTAATAATATGTTTGAACACGGCAGCATGCAGAAAAAGTTGAAGGCTGCAGCTGATGCAGAATATCCTGCCTATGGAGTGACGGGACCCAACCCTCAAGGAAGCCCATCCGGAGACCGGCGCCTCGCACACTCTGCCCAGCTGTATCACTACCAGCATCAGAAACAGCAGATAATTGCTATGGAGAAGTAATCCAAATATCCATTTCAATATTATTATATTCAAACCTTTTTACTAAGCATAACTTAGGTTAAACAGGGAGCTCCTGACTTACTTGGTAAATCTTTAAACACAAAAAATGCCCTGGTTCAACCAAAGTTTCTTGTGATGATTTTCATTAAGATGAAGCCATGTGAAATAACGCAAAATCATGTATTTTTGTTTTGAAAATTTGATCGCTTAAAGTATTGTAGATGCTTCAATTAAATACTGCGTGTAGAACATATCTTGACCCTTAAAAATATTGTTCATTTTTTTGTCTTTTAATAAGCCTAGAAAAAAATTAAGTATTAGGTATATAAAAAAACACTTTAAAGTGCAAACTCTCGTACTTATAAAACCCTTTTCGGATATGGTTTTATTGTTTAATGTGGCAAATTCAGTTTCTTTTATAATAATCGCAAAAAAAAAATATTTGCGCCCGAACTTCACAAAATAAAATAAAAATGCATTTTCTAGTTGTTATTTTTATTATACGAATTTGGATTTTTAAAGTGAACCTTATGCCATCGGCACAAGAACCATGCAATTGGCAGATCCATTTCGTATCAGTTACACCCCGCCTGCGGAGGGGTATAGAAGTCCTAGACTTCGCGTCGCTTGGTTCCGTGAAATCAATTTTAAATTTCCTTGTTATTATAATAAGCAATATGTAAAAAAGGAGTTCATGTTTTTTACAAGTCTTTACGAAATCAACCTGCAAAAAAAATTTCTCAAATACCTTTTCCGAAGCTTTTTCTCAAGTATTTCTATACTCCTCCCAAAAAGAGGCGTGGATTCCGATTTTGACTTTTTCCTGGACTATTGGATCACCTTAAGTAACAAAGTTTTTAGAAAAATATTCAATGCACTTTGCACATATTTACATACCTTGTGGATTGACTTTGCCACACCCAACGACATAAACTGAGAGAACCTGTACCAATAATTAGTAATGTCAACTCTTCCAACGTTTCTGGTAGGACGAGTGCACTCTTCCACCATCTCGATGGAAACCAGTGATGCAATCTACTACAATCCAACAATAATAATCTCAATCTACAATTTTATTTTTACATTTGCTCCACATAGGAGACCCTGAGTAGGAAGTTCTGGGAAGGAAAAAGGTATAAGAGGTGGGTAGGAATCTGGGTGTCAGTGTGTCCAGGAGTGACGAACGTATGAATCCATCTCTCCAACTGCAGTGCAAGGCGATGGATTGAGAGAGTCCGGCTGGAAAGGTTAAAAGGCCTCCCTCGACCAGTCTCTCTCGATCTAGCCCGCCATGCAGACGCATCTGCCGCCAAGACCTGGACAAACCCCACCCCATGAACCCGGGTACCCCCACTAAGTCACCAAACGCAGCGAACCACCTGGATATAATGATCACCACAAAAAATCATCTGACTGCTTAAATGTTATCGTACTTGATGGCCCTTTGAAGATGCGAGGAGAATTATTAACATTTTCCTGTATGTTTATTGGAAATACATATTTCGTTTTGTCGGTTATATTTTGTATTGTTCTCAATTAGTTATTAAGTTTTACCTAACCAGTTGGTTTTTTGTATTCTAGCCGAACTGGAGTAACTGAACGTAATGGATCCGTTTCTGATGCGGAATCGGAAGATGAGAATGAAGAAGGAGACTACACTGTCTATGAATGTCCTGGATTTGCTACCGTAAGTAAAAGATTTTCTTACAATAACACTGCTGTTATCATCTACTTTCATGCTCTTCCTTCGTAAAGTAGAAATGTTGGGCGGCACCGATAATGTATAACATCTTGAAGATAGTCAACATATTCCATATTTCACTTCACCCACACTATCCAGCTAAATACAGCAATAGTTATAATAGCTCTCATGCTCAAGAACACAGGTAACTAAATATTGTGATCTCGCTCGCCCAGATATCAGGTGCCCTTCTACAGGGCCAGCCCTGATCCAAATGGTGCTAGTAAAGTGCTAGTACTGGAACTAGTAAAAGCTTCAAGGGCGCTGTATTAGGTGACAGGCATTATGGCTCTTTGACGCCTTGGCATGTCAGCGCCCGGAGTGGGCTGCTCCAATTGCACCTACCCAGGGCTGGCCTTGCCCTTTTATTCAGTTTCGGACATCAAAGACAGACTTGTCGTATCAATTTTCTTGTGTAATTTTATTAAATTTCATAATTGTGTGTATTTTCAGACTGGTGAGCTAGAAGTGAAAAATCCACTTTTCCTGGATGAGCCCACCCCGGCAACACCGGCCGCTAAAGTCGACAAGTAAAAGAAGTCATTCGCTCAACAGTAATAAATAATAAATCATTACTCCACCCAAAAACACCGGTATGATGATGACGTTGCTACAAATACAAGCATTTTGCTCTCATTTTGTCAGCATCACAGAACATGATGGAAATTAACATAACTAAGCATTGAATCATTCCTTTTATTTTTTTGTTTTGTTTCTGAAGCTATTGTTTGTTGAAGAAATTATGATACTGTATAATAAATAACAAGATTAATACCTATTTATGCAATTGGTAAAATATATAATTATTATGTAACTTCAAGATTGTAAGATTCATATTATAAGAAACAATATGTTAACACTATATCTGAAGAATTATTTCCGTTACATAAATTATGTACGCTATTTTGCAAGCTGTTAGTTAAGTAGCATATAAAAGGAACAGAAAGGGAAAAGTAACAATGTGCTGAATGAGGAGTCCTGAGGAACCTGCTGGTGATGGGTTGAGCCTACTCGGGGGCGAGGACTGCGTTGTCACATCACACTACAGACAGAGAGGCTTTGGGCAGGGGCCAGGCAATTATATGACAATTATATATTTGTCACTCAATTAAACATAAAGTCTGTAAATTAAGACTTTGTAAAAATATAAGGTAAATACATAATGAAGAAAGGTAAATCTGATAAATGTCACAGCAGAATTAAACCTTACTTTCAACTAGTGAAAAATCATTGCAAATTAAAATAATGTAGAATCACGTCCGATCAGATAAAACTATTAAGTTTCTTTATATATTTTATTATATTAATTTATTTTAAGTTAAGTTTTCCGATGCAAGCGAATTAGGATTACACATTATAATCGTACATTTAGTCATATTTTAAAAGTGTTGAACACAATAGATTATAAGTAAATTCACTTCAGCGATGCTTTAGATGTCTTTAATTAAGTAATTAAGTATAACTATACTATTTGCTATGTCTCGGCGGAATCACACCTTTCCGCTAGTCGATGAAATGATTAAGCATAGTAAAACTACCGTCTACTTAATTTTATGTAAGTAACTCAAATTGTTTCAATCTAGTCCAAATGAATACGAGTACAGTATTTATTCAAATAAGAAAACTAATTACACAACTAATCTGACTACTATTAAGCAATGTGCACCTAAAATGTATGTACATATTTCCATATTTCAATTTGTACAATTTATAGTGGAAAATAGATAATTTCTTTCATTCATCCCAAATTCAAAGAACTGTCCTGATTTTGTATTTCCCAAAAAATAATCTATTCTTACGACATTTCAGATCTTAAAAGACATTGAAACTACAGAATCCTTCCATATTGGAAATAATAAATCAATTCCTGTCTGAGGAAAAATAAAGACATCTAAACATATTATACAAAAGAACGCACAAAATTCAGAACTCACCACCGGGAATCACCTAAAATATCTATTTTTAATAAAATATTTTGAAACAAAATATTAATGTACCTATTATCCTTCTCTCTATTTGACTTTTCTGTCCAAAACCACTTTAAGTATACGGTAACCTACAATTTATTACATATTTGTAACTACTAATTTATTACATATTTGTAACTATGTGTTTTAATTGTATTTTAAGAGTGTAACCAAAGATCAAAAATGGAGTAGTTAGATAAATTTATATAAAATGAGAAAATATTTTTATATATTTATTATATTGAATAAATCACCAAAATGAATTGAGTCGTGGTGACAACACCTTTGGATCAGACATCAATAAATTCTCCAATGTGCTGAGATATTTTGGTTAACATGAAATTGACTAATTTTGCGTAAGCGTAGATTCCTAAATATATTTATGTTCCAAATGCAGGGAAAACTATGCCACTGCATTTGCATACGGTATCGATAATAGGGTTTGCCTAAGATTGTGGTGAGATAAAGTACCAAAGAAGCAAGGATTATTTTTAAATAATATTTTCTCATATATTTAAAATTATGTCAAGCTTAGATGTACAATAATTTATACTCCGACCACTGAAAGTTTGCATGCGCTGAAATTAAGAACTACTGTTCATTTGGGACGAGTTGTTTTAAAAAAATTTAACAATTCATCAAATATTTTAAGTTGATTTTCACATTCTATTTAAGTTCTGATATTATATCATTATAGGCCAGTTGCTTTATAAAACTGAAATAATTACAGAACTTGATTTCACAAAACATGAAAATTAACTTCAAATATTTGATGAATAGTTCAAAATTTTTGAAACAACCTGTCTTTAATATCATCTAAAAAAGAAATCTAAGAAGGTGTCTTTCAAAATAATGTATTTTGCAATTTTTCGTAGTTCCTGATTTCACCGTTGATGGTGGAATATACATTATATCATATATAAATATAAGTAATATAATACCTATACTTGTGGAATTCAATTTTTCTCTTGTGTCATGATAAATATAATAATATTACGGTAATGATAATTCAGTGATCCTATTGTCCTCCGAAACCAACTTATCGCACTTGTGCTTCTTGCCGTGTCTTTGTGCTGGAGGCAAGAGGATATTTCATTATAACTGTAAAGTAGGTACTTAATACGCTGTAGTAAAAATATAACAAGTTATTAAAGTAGTGAAAGTAGTAGCTATGTGTTTTACTCATTCCCTTATTACCTGTAATTTATTCGCACTGAATATATTAATCTTTTTAAAATCATTATTTTTCATTTAGTAATATTATCAATAATTTGTCAGTTTTCTTACAGTACCCGAACGTAGCATTCCGGTTCGTATTGTAGCGTTAGAAATGTATTTAATTTATCATTAGAAACAATAAAGGAGACAATCAACTAGTTTGTCCAGTGGTTGGGCGACCCAGCAGAAATTGTGTTTTGGCTACATACAGTAGGTTTCATCAGTGATTTATTTGAGCGAATTCAAAATAAAAAGACTACAAACTGTTAAAAAAAACCTTATACCGGCACATCTACTCATTTGGTCTGTGAATTAGAAAATTTTCATTTGCCATCGACGATCGCTCCTCAGAAGGTTAAACCGTTCTTTCAAAATAAATACCTAAATATGCCCCAAAGCTTCCCGGCGATTCAGGTAAGTGATTTAAACTTGTTCACTGACTGTAAAACCATAAGGCC
Organism: Glyphotaelius pellucidus; assembly: GCA_936435175.1. NCBI lineage: Eukaryota > Metazoa > Arthropoda > Insecta > Trichoptera > Limnephilidae > Glyphotaelius > Glyphotaelius pellucidus. The sequence goes on along the minus strand of OW386542.1, from coordinate 24,076,432 downwards.
TAGTTGTTTTAAAGCTTAACAAAATAATGGTTGTCTCTCTTATGCTGATCACAATTTGATCAAAAGTTGAAACAAACTGGAAAAAAAAATTAAATGGCCCCATTTGAAGACTTTGTCAAACGTGAATTTCTGCAAAATAATTGGGCCTAAGTAGTGATCATGGAATTAATTATTCGTGTGATAGCCTTATCTTATCGATTAAACTAAACTATTACAGGATATCAATAAATTGCACCGGCATTGTGTGTTGAAAGTAATAAATAAAACCCAATTAGAACTTTTTTTGCTGTTGTAAACCCATTGTCTCCTTTTTGGTAAAAAAATGTTAAATTTTAATTGCAGCACAATATGCAACTTGCAGTAAAGTTTGAGGGTTAAAAGCTCAGTTTCGCCATTGTTAAAAAAATGGTTGAGATCCTTTCTTTATCGAAACATTTTATCGACTTCATTTTAAGATTGTATAAGAATTTCTATGAAGTTTTTATTTATTAATATGGTATTATTGATACCATTATAATGGCGCGTACTCACTTTCTTGCCAGCCGAACCGTGAGCCAAACCACGAATCATGGGAAAAGAGCAAACCAACCACTAACAGCGGTTTGTTCATTTCTTTCCCAAGATTCGTGTAACATCTAATTTGTTTTGTGCAAAAGTTCTAGGGGCCGCCTGTTTCAACAGAAAGCTAAATCGTGAGCTAAATTAAAAATTTAACCATCAATAAAAGTAACAAGGATGTTATAAAGGACCATGAGCGTTTTGCTATAGTATTGATTATTAGTGTGGCCAGCCCAAAAAGCAGAATATTCCTCAAAATTATGTGAAAAAATGCACCACATTTTTTTTGGAATTGTTGATCAGTTGATGTAGGCTCATTTCAATTCTGTCAATTTAACGATCACAAGTGTCGAAGTTTTGTCAACTGAAAAACGAAAATGAGCACAATCCAACATCTATCGATCATACATTTTCAAAGATAGAAATTGTTTCTTGACTAGATAATCAATTTCAACTGCCTTTCTGCGGATAAGAAGTCAGAAGGTCTTATGTAAGTTGGTGACATCAATTTTCTTTCAAATCGGTATAGATCAATATAGATCACACTCCTTAAGATTTTCTGTTCAGTGGTTTATAGCCATTTTTCGATTTTCTGGATTCAACGATCAAAATATTTAGGTTTCAGTTCTGTTTTACAAATTACAAAAGTCTTTAATGTTTTGAATCAGCCGCTCAAAATTACAAGCTTTCTTTACATGGTCTTTCATATGGATTGTCAAACCGAAGTAAACTAACTCAATTTTTGAAGTTTCTGAGTTAGAGTTTGAAATGAGGGCTCCGAATCATAATCTAGCTCTGCCAGAGAGAACCAATTAGAGAAATACTGTCTTGACCAATCATAGACAGTTTTTATCTGATTGGGAATAACCTTCAAAAGTTATAAAAAGAGAGTTGTTCTAATAAAAAATGAATATTCATTTAGACTTTTACAAAAAGTCATTATGTGTTCCATATAAAAATAAAATCGGATATATTTATCTGAAACGCTATCTAGGTCACAAACCAGTTCTTAGAATGATTGTTTCCAATGAAAAAGGTAGTTGTCTATAATATGGAAAAAAAATAGTCAAAGATAATATTGTTAATTCTAAATTTTGATAAATGTGATTGACAAATATGACGGTTTGATGGAAGGTGGCAGTTGTAGCCGAATTGGTAGAGGCGTTATTCCCGATAAGATGAGAGGTTTTGGGTTCGTGTCCCAGTTGCGACCGTTATCTTTTTATTTTTCTGTGTCTTGTACTCTTTCATATTTTCATTTAGATTATTATTGTTATCTTCTTCATCAATGATATATTACATTGATGGGAGTAACCTCCAAAAGTTATAAAAAGAGAGTTGTTTTAATAAAAATTGATTATAATTTATTTGTTTATAAAACATTTCATATTTTTAATCCTTCACATTTAAAAAAAAACTAGTTTACTATTTATATTACAGGTGCATGCTGGAACATAATTAAATTATTAAAAAATAAATGTTGACATATAAACCATATATAAATATAAAAAGATTTAGTTGATTAATTTTTAAGAAATTTTTTTTTTTTTTTATAAATTAGTCATTACGTTTATTTACATTTTTTTTACGATTTCTGTCCGATATCTTCTGGTTGATGAAATACAAAATAAAAATAAAATTATTTGTCACTAATGCTTAGTATAAAATTTGACATGTTTTCATTTCTTCTGCTAGCAGTATTTTCCCAAAAATAATCCAAATTTCATGACAATATTATGGCAATATTCTTGAGATGGATTCAATAAAATATCAGGGAATCTTATCTGAAATTTAAAAAAGTTTTAAAATTGAAAACATCAAAAACAATACCTAGTTAATTTGATGTAAATTTCAATTATCAATTGTTTAATATTTTATTTATTTATGTTTTCAATAAATCTTCCATAAATCATTCCCGTTCAGGCGAAAATCATCAATCCATACACAAGTGTGTGGAATTTGAATAAAAAATGAAATTTACGTTGTATACCAATATTACCTTAGCTTTTATTTTGTATTAATACCACCATAATAACGCTCTTCAATATAATCACAAATTTTGTGAGATAAACAATAAGTGAAATATTTACATGTAGTTAAATTTTGTTTATTTTTATACTTTAATAATTAGTCTACTATTAATGTTTGTAATGTTATATTTCAAGTTTATTTTTCGAAATAAATGTTGGTGTGAATTGAGAGACAATAATCATGATTTTATCAACACCCAATCACCTTTTCTCATTACATATTTCAATTTGACATTTCAAAAATGATGCATTTTCTTTAAATTTAATTTTTTAACATTTCAACTTCTTTTACACTATCCTACAAATATTCTGTATTAATACGATCCGGCATCCTCCACCAAGAAATATCCAAATGGAAATGTCATAGTTTTATGATGAAACTGTTAACAAGATATTGCAATAATTTTTTTTGAAGTTTGCCTGATTGAGCGTGAATAAATGGTTCCGAAATTGATTGCTTTTAGACCTTTTACGTAAAATTTAACTTAACATTTGAACCATGTGTACTTTTCTTGGAATTTATGAATATTTTGAATTGACTAGTTAATAAATTGGACTGTAAGCAATGGAAATCTTCACCAAATTGGTAGGTACTTAATATTTATATTTGGGTTCCCTAAAACAATAATCTACAAGTGAATCCCTCTATTCTTTGGTTCGGAAAAGTGACATAAGTTACTAAAAGTGATAAAAAAAAACTAGCCTACAAAGCAAAAGTAACCTACTTAACATTGAATTTTTTTCATGATATCACTTTTCAAAATTATGTTCATTCGTCGTGTTCGAGACAACAATTTTGCCGATGTTCCGGATTAAAGTCAAGGCAGATACACTGAGATCGCCACCACAGCACTAAAATCGTTAATGTCATTTCTTCCAACATCCTATCTATGTGAAGTAGTAACGGCAACCAAAACAAAACAAAAAAATAAACTGAACATAATCAACACTTCGGGTGTCATTGTTTTCTATTACTCCCAGATGCAAAGAAGCAAGCTCGAGGTTCTCATTGATTTAGCGTTCTAGTGAGTTAAAATGTTAAATCATTTTATATTCATTTTTTGGCGTAACAGTTTAAATACAATTAAATTAAAGTTATTAAATCAAAATACCGTCCCCCTCAGCGATCCGCGGTCAATAAAATGACCGGTATCGCTGGTCATTTGACCGGTAATAATCAAACCTTGATCGGTCCGCGGAGATAAAAAGGTTGGGACCACTGACTTAGGGGGCCAGTTACATTTGTCTCCAAGACACCCGAGCCCCACAAGAGACCGTTTACTGTCAGTCTGTTGGCATTCATACTTTAAAATCTACATTATAAAAATTTGTGCAAAACATACAAATCTAATTTCACATTGAAATTGCATCGAATCTAAAAACTTGTTTGTGTGGGTTTGTGAATTTTACCTGAATGGGGATGAAATTATCTGCACCACTTCGAATCAATTTTGTATTAGAAGAATTTCATTATTTTAATGCTTGTGAAAAAAAAAATATTGAAGATACTTACTTCATTCATAGCATTTGGAAAAGCTTGGGATTGAAGACAGAATCCACTATGCCTTTTGTATCTCGCCCCATTCTTTCCCTTTATTGGTGGTAAAATCTCTGTTTGACTGACTCCCTAAGAACGTTATAATGATTCAGTTAGAAGCAAATAAAATTGATTAATTAACAACAGTTTTCACTGCTATGCAAAGATTAATGCAATAATATAACAAGACAAACAATTTTTAATCAAGCTCAACAATCTTGAGTTAGTCCAACTAACTCCGCTATTTTGGAAATCATGATTTCTCTAGTCCTGATTTTTTTGAAGATAGCACCAGCGTGGATTGTTTTATCTTTCCAATAAGACAATGGCGTTTACATCAAAAATCAAATTACTTTAAATATGTAGGATGTATGTATTCCTATTACAAGTTACGTAGAGCTCAATGAGCCATATTACCTCACAATACAAATAAACGTGCACATGCACTAATCCAACAAATAAAGCAGTAATATGTAGCAGCTGGCCAGCAAACCCATCGAGACGGCTTGAATTATATAATCGAACAATATCACGCCAATCGTGCTACAAAGGCTGGGTTATATACATAACACATAGTGAAGACTTCTAAAATATTTCAATGTAAATATTTTAGCACATACCTAGATTTTATTAAAAAATGCTTGACACGATGACAACTCCAACATACATTTGATTTGATGGACGATTGAAAAGTACCAATGACTTGTGGAGTCATCTGTGTATTGGTATTGAAACTAAGAGATATAACGTTTTAGTGCGGCGTATTACCCAGATACGTTTTGCATTGATGGAATGGTGTTGCAGAAAACTGAAGTAAATTATATCAGTTTCTTTATTCAATTTCTGTTCCTTGGGTTTTGTCCCGAATAACCAGCTGTCCCAATAAAGCGGTGTACCAATTAAGCGGAATCAACTGTATATATGTTGTACTTTCTTAAAATAACTGAAAACGAAGTAAGATGGAAATAGTTACCTCACGAATACAATCAGAATCCGGTAGAAGATTAGCCGTGCTGAACTGCAACCCGGGTTGGTCGCTATATACTTCTAACACCCTGCCAGACTTAGGGTGAACGACTCTGTGAATCATAAAATTGGAGTTGTATTATTAGTTACACCAAATAAGATAAATGAACTATGAAATACAATAGTAACAACTGTTTCATTATGCTTTCTCCCTCCAATAACCGATTTCTACAAAATCCACCTAAATTGAGACGACCAGTACGAGTAACCAAAGCAGTGACCAGTAAGAATTCCCAATATGCCAATACGTTAATGTGTGTTGCCTTGAAAAAAAAGTCACAAGAGTTTCTCGTGTTTTTGTACTAACTTCAAATTGGTGAAATATACTTACCAACCCAATTATTTTTTCTCCTCGGTAAATTTTCGAACTCCAAATATATCAACTACTCTTCCCACAATTGCTTTTTACCATTCCGATCATGATTGGAATACTCATAAAATGACTTACACAATTATATAGCTGATTGGATCCCAGAAATAAACTTCTCGTTATCAAAACTGACTGTTGCCTGAGTATGTAAGCGTCCATTTGATAACATGTAAATTATTAGTCGCTGAGGCTTGCTGGTCGCCGTTATTTTTTTCGTGACGAGCGACCAAGTACATAACCATGCATTTAAACAAGGGGTTCCCAACTTTATCTTTTCTTTTTATCACTTTTCAAACAAATTTTTCTTCAAAGCTATGGCAAAGAATTGTTCCTTGGTCCCTTCCCCCCACACTACCACTTCCTCCTCCGGCCTTCAGCAATCGGTCTATTGGAAAGCAGTTTATGCAGTACGTATTCTGTATATAAAATACATAACCGCATAAAAAAACATTGCAGCATTACGAAATAAACTATTATTTATGTAGTGAAAGCTTAATAAACATAGTGAACATCGCAGCAGAGGATCCGTCATAAGACCCATTCCTTACATTTGTTGCCAATACACACGAACGATCTCGAGAAATACAGATGCATTATTTGCCGTATAAAAATCTTGTTGATGTAAACAGTTAAATGTGGTGTAAACAGCTAAATATTTTATTTTTATTTGCTTATTAATATAAAGTTTCATACTATTACCGTGATGCGAAAGTGAGTCCTTGATCGGAGCCTTTGGTGATGCAAAAATTGGAATCATACGCATTCCCAGGAATCTTAGACAGGACCTCTGAGAGCAGCTTCGGTATTCTGAAGTCGTACAGGGTTCCCCCAACTGGCATTATTTCACCTGTGGGCCACCGTTTTTGTTTATTTTTTTTAAATGTCAGTAATTCCTATATTTCCTAGTTTGTCAAAAAGATGTGAGTGGTTTATGGTGTCAAATGCTTTAGGAAGGTCAAGGAATATGCCAAATGCATTTTTCGTGCGAGTATATTCTTTGGCGAAAGCAACTCCAGAGGTGATAAAGGGAGAAGCTCGGCCTGCATTGGATAGACCACAGAAGGATATCTTGTCTATCCAATGTCTTGGCTACTTCGACCAGAAGTAGCCAAGACCACATTGGATAGACCAGAAGTAGCTCAGGCGCTTAGTCCAAGTGATGGATCCTCGAGTGAATATGACAAAGGGAATAAGATGATGATGATTTTTCTTAATAAAAATAATAATTTATGATCAGCAGATAAAGAAAGAATCAAATTACAATTATCTCATCGAACAGTATTAATACGGTAACGTCTGCGTGATTGAATTTCAGAACCCAGTTTCGAGTAAATTTTTTGTACACGTACGCAGATGTTTTTTATTTCACAAATAACATCTGTGTATGTGGAATTTCAAACGAAGCTACCGTTGTAATTTTAAATTCAAAAATTCGCCACAAGATGTCGCTACTTCCGTCGGCAGGTTGGTGTCGACGTGCTCCAGGCAAGTGTTACTACGATTTAGTGAACTTCCGAATATGAAAAGATTGACGGTAATACTTAGTTGTATCAAGCGGCTATAAATTACATGTTTCGTCATTGCCTATCTCAGTTACTTTGTCCCGGTGACTATCACTGGATGACAGTGGATCCGAGGATCAGGCTATTTTTGGAGCCAGTTCCTATTGGATTTATAAAGTGGTCACAAACACTAACTGGGCGAAGCCGAACCAAAAGCCGACCGCAGGGCCTAGCAGCAAAAACCTGCGGAGCAGGTTTTTACTGCTAGTTTGATAGAGAAAGTTTGAGATAAGATTTTTTTTTTTTTTTATTCTTCATTTTAATCACCCGCTAAACTGCCAAGGCAGTTTGTCAGCAGGTCAATTTGACAATATTAATAAAACACTAAAACATAAAATATTATAAGAAAACACAATAGCAAAATAGTTCCAGAAGAATAACTTTTAAGTACCTACAATACAAAAGCATAAAATATACAGACAGACAGATATAACACAGGTAAATTACTGATAGATTAAATTAATTATAGATAGTATTTATACATAAGATTACAAACAATATCAGTACAAAAAGTTTTGACCCATTAGCCATTTTTTAATTTTTCTTTTGAGATCAGTGGGGCAATTGGATTCGATTTTGAAATTCATCGGCATCTTATTAAATATGGTGGGGACAAAATAAGTGAATGTCCGTTGGCCGTATTTATTTATAATTTTCGGAACGGACAAACCCTCATTCTTACTAAATCTAGTGCCATGTTCATGATCTACTTTTTCTTTGTAAATTGAGTCCGACAATAGGTTTTGGCATACAATTTTAAACCATAATATTCCTCGCACAGGTAACATGTTAACTGATTCATATAGTAATTTTATGTCCCTTCTTTGTGCATAAACACTTTTGCTTACCAAGAGCTTAGTCAAAGAGTTTTGAATCGTTTGAATATAACCTATATTTGTCTTGCACGAGTTTCCCCAAGATGTTATTCCATATCTGATAGTGGATTATTTTAATTAGTTGCATTTTTCTTCAATGTCTGATCTAATCGCTTGGTCAATAAAATAATCTTGGATAAATTATTTTCCGTTATTGATTTTGGGGTGTTATGCCGTGTTGCACTATCTCCTTCTTTAGCCAATGTTTCTGCCCTGATGATGGACACTGTAATGCTCTCCGAAACATCTAAAGAAGGAGGTAGCGCAACACAGCATAACACCCTAAAAACAAATAACGAAAATACTTTTAGCCGTGAAAATCTAAAATCGTATCTAGGATAAATTAGTTTATTTCACAATTCGTAGTTCAGAACCTACCGGTTGTTATTTGTTCATCAGTTACGGGAGTATACTTGTCCGCATTGATTGTAAAAATGTGGTTGTACAATGCGCTTCTGCCAGCATGCTTTAAAAATAGAAAACAGTAGGTACATTACACAATCAAATCATACAAAACTAGAACAGAAATTCCATGTTGTTTGAGCATCGAATACTTACATGACCTGCCAAATTGAAATATATGCTATTTGATATGTTAACCGGAGTCGGTTTCGTTGTAGTGGATCGAATTTTAATTTTAACAGTATTGTCTGCTGTGACCTCGTAAGTTATCTGAGTCAGCAAACTTCCCGGGTAACCCTCTTCTCCATCAGGGGATAAATAGCTGAGACTCACTTTCTTGCCTTCGACGCTCCAATCCCAAATAACTTTATCGAACCCATGATTACCCCCATTACTGTGATGGCCAGATCCACTATTCTGACTCAATTCGATAATTTCACTTCCGACTGAATAGCAACTGTCTTGAACGACATTTGCCACACGACCGATCGTCGAGCCAAAATAATGTTTGGCGTTATCAACATAATGGTCAATTTTCTCGAATCCTAGCACAACATCAACAACGTCTCCGTGCCTGTCTGGGACTTGTATGCAAGTGATGGTTGCTCCATACGTGATCAATTGAAAGGTCATTTTATTTTTGGTAATCCATGTGAATCTCTTAGTGGGGATTATCTCAGTTAGAGAAGCATGACTAAAGCCAAAAGAATCTTCAATTAGCTGTACGTCATCTGGCGGAGGAGGAGGAATGATAACTTCCTCAACTTCAGCCACTGATTCTTCTCCTTCCTCTCCTTCCCCACTTTCCTCTCCCAAATCAATATTTTCACTCATATTAAATTTGTGTGGCTTTTATAATTAATTATGACAACTTGAATTTATGATATTTTTTACAGAAATTTTAATATTTTTACATTTTATGATGATTAAAAAATTATGACATTTTAAATAATAAATGAATGGTGTTGTCATAGCAATACACAAGTCCAAAAACTTCTTTGCGTATAATATCATATAGGTACTTGAATTACTACCTACACACATAATAACATAAATAAACCAATCAATAATAAATTACTATAAGGGGAATTTTAAATTGGTACTTTTCAGGTAAACTTTCGAAATCACTGGATTTAATACGAATAATTTTTAGAAAAAACTTTTTGAATCACCTTAACTACTATAAAAGACAACTTTTTGAAATCGGGGTGATGGAAAATACCGCATTCAGCAATGAAAGCTCACGTTTATTAAATCGAACAAAATAATTACTTACTTATAAATATGCTTTATTTTTCATTTCCGAAAATTGTAATACTTACTTCTTACTATTATCTAACTGATTCAACGTGTTTATTATTTTTAAGGTGAGCATTTACCGTCATAATTCGTTACATGGCGGTCCTTGAAAAATGACAATTCGCGGTTTTTAATGTCATCAAACAACCATTAAAATGCATAATTTTTGTATCTGGTGTTCGATAACTGAATTACTCACTACTGACTAGTTTCTAACTACTACAAATTATTTTAAAATTTTAGTGCATATTAAAAGCGTGTTCATATTTTGAAAATATTTACCATAAAATTTTATTTGCCGGCAACCCTGGAGTTTATTGGAATGAAGATAGATATTATATAGACATAAATAAACCAATCCCTATATGACACTAATATTATTAGTAAATATAAACAAATATTATTTGTTATGACAGATGACAGATGACGATGACAGTAAACAGTTTAGCCACCTTCATAAATATACTAATCCCGCCTTTGTGGAAGAACAGTTCCATGTACGTAGGGTTACCATCCATCCGGATTAATCCGGACATGTCCGGACTTCTAGCCTTTTGTCCGGCCCTTTAGTTTGTCCGGATTTTTTTGGTTTAGAAGGAATATGAGTAATAACACTCACATAAGTAATATCAAATAAGTCTGTGATTAAAATGTCCGGACTTTTTTTGGACTGTCAGGCTTTTTGCCAGGAATTTTCAATTTTCTAAATGGTAACCCTACACGTACGGCGCCCAAAGTTCAAGAAAACGAATATGCGGTCGTTATATCGTCACTTCATTTGGATAGGGTTCTAACTTCACTTTGTTCTGAGATATGAATGTCAAAGTTTGCAAAGATGATTTTTTGTAATCTATATACCAATTTCCGATTTTGAGGTTGAAAATTGTTTAAAGTATTTTAGTTGAACATATTTTAAAGGAAAGTATTTAGACCCTTTAGACCCTTTTAGAACATACCTAAAACGCAAATGTGCAACCAGCTAAGGGATAATAATTCATTGCACAAGGTTCTAATTACATTGCCTTAATGCAATTACCAGCTAGGGCCACGTCCTATTTAAGTATTTTCCATTAAAATACGATCAACTAAAATACTTTAACTAAAATTGTTAAATAGATTACAGAAATTCGTCTTTGGAAAGTTATAAACCTTAGAAAATGATAAGGCGTAGTTAGAACCCTATCCAAATGAAGTGACAAACCATAATGCGCCTCAATTTAAGATCAACTGTCTGATACAAACAAAATAGAGAGTGGAAGTGGAGTTAGAACCTTGTCAAATGAACTATTATTGAAAATGCTTGATGTTATAACTTTGTCATATATATATATATATATATATATATATATATATATATATATATTTATATCTACAAAAATACAACACAGATGGTTCTAAAAATTATTTTGGGCACAGAAATGCTTTGACATTCAAAGGTCATTTTTGAAAAAAATGTCAGTTAGAACCCTATCCAAATAAGGTGACGATATGGCATGAAGCATTAGAAAGTCGTGACATAGCTTGAAGTCCATTTTCCACCGGGAGATTTGAATTTACAGCAATACAAGTGGCGTCAAGTGACTCTGTGACGTCAAGTGACGCATTTGCAAATGATTTTTTTTTAATATTCGTTTGGTAAAATTGTTATTGAAAAAAGGGATAAATCCCAGGAATATTTGTAGTGTTAAATTTACATTGATTATGAGAATAGAGGATATTAGCGTCTTGTATATTGCTTTTCTAGACATTAAATTGATTAAATTGAAATACTCAAATTTAGAAAACGAGAATAAAGTTATTCATACAAAGAATCGCACGGAGTAGTAGATACTCTCAGTATCGCTTTAATGAAAAACCTCCTCCTTAATGTCCTGTGGGCTCTATGCTGGTAGGTAGTCAGCCCCCTACCCACTGGTCGGCTGCAGCTCCAGAAAATTCAAATATTAGAATATGTTTTTTTTTTGACAGGCTTAGGTTTTTGGAAAAAAGGTCATATTAGAGTTCCAACATTAAAAATAAAATTCGTAACCATTACAAAGACTGTACAATAAATAGTGTTATTTTTTAAGTGAAACTTCTATAGCCCCGTAGTGATTTGGAATTCTGATGAAACGGAAATGACGCACACAGCACCTGCGAAGCATCGAACTCCTATCAAGCCTCCTATTGGTTGAGATATAAAAGGAAATAATGCAAGGTCTGCGCTCATTGACCGCTTTGATTATGACCTCACTTTTCAAGGCTCCTTGGTTCTTCATTGGTTGAGATTGATTTGGTAAAGTTTTTTTTTTTTTTTTAAATTATTTATTATTTATAATAATATGTTTTACATGGTACATATTAATAATAATACATCTTAGTTTTTTTTACTACTCTTCCATTGAAAGCATTTGCTTGTGTATGTTTCGTTTATTATATTTACAAACTTCCATAGTTCAAAACCTATCAACGGGCAGCCCCACCCACATAAAAAGGCTTTGAATGTTTCACAATGTTCCAGAACATTCCACAACATTCGAAAGTGTTCTCGATGTTCCGAGATGTTCCCGAACTTTCCAAACTATTCCCGAACATTCCAGAATGTTCCTGATATGTTATGGAATGCTCTCGAAAACTCTCGAATGTTTTAAACTGTTCTAGAAATTACCACAGGGTGAAAATTCCAGCCTTTTTATCTTTAAAAGCACGCCTTTCAGGTAAAAACAACAACCTTATTCACGGACGGGGGATAGATGGCTATCACACCATATAGCTCCCTTGATCTTACCGGGACTCGCTTCTGAGTTTTAGCGGCACGCACATTGTAGTACAATTTCTTTTATAATTTGTATATTGATTATCACAAAAGAAGACCGTTCACTTTAACCCCTTATCATTTTTTTATCTTCACCTGTCACTGGCTGTTTTCACTTCTCAGATAACCGCCTACAAAAATATACACTTGTCTTTTTCGTGTCCAATCAAAATATGGTTCCTCGTTTCCATGGCGACTGCATCACAACAAGTTGTCAAAACAAGCGTTAGATTTTGATATTGTTCAATTTGTAACAGAAAATTTGTAAAAGTTTACTGTGTTTGCAAGTTGTTTTAAATTATTGGTCATGGATATTTGAGAACGTTTTGATTTTATTACATGCTGGCCTGATGATGTAAAAACAAGAGATACTTGTTGTAAGCGTTTGACCGGCCTTCATCGAATGTCATCGTTAAATCAACCATCCCTGTTACAATCAATATAATTTAACACAATAAATTAATCGATTACTTGATAATAAATTATTAAATATGCGCGTGATACGGAATTGGATGCTAAAAATTCAAGAAGCAGTGAGCGATGAATATTCTTCGTAAGTCTTACAATATTTTTTCATATTATTTTTTCACTTTGTTCTCTATTTTAATCTACCCCGTTCACAGTCAGAAAACATTATTTTAATTAAAAAAATTTTGAGTTAATTTTTTCCCATAGGTTTTCTTGTCGGATTCTCGCAACAATGTACAATATAATTTACCTGTGTATTTGATTTGTTGGCTGGGGTGGTCCATTCAAAAATTCTCTTTTGCCTTTAGAAATCATCCATTGAATATTAATAAAAATCATTTTGGTAAATAATCCACAAGCCACCGCATGTCGCAACACTTTTAATAGGCGTAGATTTTGAAAGGTAAACTGCTTTTAAATTTAATTACCACAAGAACCACCCTTTTTAGTAGTGATAGACGGAAAAATGTGCATTAAAAATTGATTTTCATTCAATCAACGTCACTGAGAATGTGACCATTCCGAATCGGCGCCATAGTGCATGTTCAACAGAATATTGTGGATGTGCTGTTTTGAGCATTGGTATTCCACAGGAATGCATATAAATATGTATTTATTTATATGTTTCTAGCTTACACAGCACATGCTACAGTCCAGATGGAAGTCAGTTGATAGTAGCGGCAGATGAAAATATTATGGTCTACAACCCAAACGATGGCATCCTGATAAAACTTTTGAGGGGGCACAAGGATAAGATCTACTCCGTGGCTTATTCCAAAGATGGCAAGAAGTTCGCTTCTGGGGGCCAGGATAAGACAGTCATCATTTGGAACTCTGAACTGGAAGGCATTTTAAAATACTCGTAAGTAGGTTACGACACTTTTAAAGTGAAAACTTCTTTTGCACCGTTGTGATTTGAAATTCGATGAAACGAAAAAGTGACACTTTTCATTCATCTATAGGATTTAGCCTGCGAGAGAATGAGATAGACTAATCAGTCTCCTCTTTGTGCAGTGCTTCGTAGCCTCCCCACTCAGAAGAGCGATTCTCTATGTTTTTTGGGATTGTTATCGAGATAACTGATGTGATCTCCTGTCAGATTTGTGTGAATTTTACATATTTATTGTAAAATATTTTAGTTTAGTTCGTTTTAAACACGAAATGATTCCTGCATGATTTTTTATTCAATTAATATACGTTGTACATAGAAAAAGCAAATAAATCACACAAATCTGACAGGAGATCACGTCCGTTATCTCGATAACAATCCCACAAAAGATAGAGAATCGCTTTTCTGGTCTACTTTAGTTTTCTGAAGGTTTCACTTCTATTGCGTGTGAATTGCAAACAAAGTATTTTTATTTTGAGTAACTGAAGTCATCTTTTTTCTTTGGACAACAACAGTAGGTACTTCTTCTCTTCATAAGTCTTCGGTCATTCACTTTTAGACATAGGCCTCCCTTAAATGTCTCCAGTTTTGCCGATTCTTGGCTTCTCTCATCCGTTTGAAGCTGGCACTGTACTTTAGGTCATTAGTTTTTCTCATCTGTGACCTCTGTTTATCTATCCCAACGACATTGGAAATCCAATGTTCATCGTTTGCTATGTGCAAGAAATATTTATTTTCTCATGATTGGTTATACAATTATTATTAAAAGATCCTTATATTTGTTTATAGACATAATGACCCTATACAGTGTTTGGCATACAACCCAGTGACGGATCAGCTGGCCTCTTGCTCCGTGTCTGACTTTGCTTTTTGGTCATCTGATGTGAAGGCAGTTCAGAAGCATAAACTGGGTTTCTCAGGGCGAATATCTTCATGCTGTTGGTCTCCAGATGGACAACTCTTGGCGATAGGAACTTCAACTGGATTTGTGTCAATACGAAACAAGGTTTGTAATTTATTTACTAACTAACTAACCATCACGCCGTTTAAATACTTACATTCATCATTAACTCATTCTTCATACATAATTCATTCATCCTAGACTTGAGTGACTGTAGATCTTCCATAATGTTAGAAATCAGCACCGCATCATCAGTATACAACAGGCAACATACTTTCAGATTACTCAATTTCGCGCCCAATCCCATCTCTTTCAATTCTTGCGTACAATTATCCATTGAATAACCACGCTGACATTACGCAGCCTTGCTTAACACCTTTTGTGATGTCAAACCACCCCGCAAGGCGTAAAGGAGTAAAGGCGCCGTTCACCATAATACATGCAACGCTTCCCTCAAACAGAGACCCAATTGCCTGTATGAGATTCGTATTCACTCCATACTTGGACAACACCTTCCATAGCTTTTTCCTGTCAACTCAGTCGTATGTTTTAACTACATTTAACATAAAAATATAAGTAGAGTAAAACTACTTTTTTACATACAGTCGGAAGAAGCTGTACCCTTGTATGAGTCACATGTTTAAAGCTTACATATTTTTAGATGGGCGAAGAAAAGGTTCGCATCAATAGAGTTGGGAATCCCGTCTGGGCAGTGTATTGGATGGATAATTACCTTTTAGTCGGAGATTGGAGTGAGACTCTGTCCTTCTACAATGCCTCTGGGCAACAAGTGATGAGGGAGCGACCTCTTGGTAAGCCTGAAGATTTTTATTTGCACTTCACTTTCACACTGATACAATCGCATTTTCATTTATTGTAGTATGTTGTGTGCAGGTTTTTTTGCAGATCCTGACTATTTTAATATTATCTCTTTGAAACAAAGTATTTTAAAAGCCTTTGAGTAAAATTGTCTGGTGATATTTTCAGCGGTAAAGACTGAAATATATTTTTGCTTTTCTCTCTTTGAAGCATGTTCATTAACTGAACATAAAGTAATCTGAAGGAATCTACTTTGCCTTTCACAGAACAAAGGTTAAATTTATCGCAAAGCTTTTAAAAGTATGTACAAAATTGTTCATCAAATTTCCAAAATACGCCCATATGTTTTATGAAATTTCTGCTATTTGCCTTATCCAACAAGGATATGGGGTTTGGTAAAGAATTAATCCACTAAACAACCGATAGGGAAACAATGTTATAATCCGCCGGTTTAAGAAATTTTTCAGTAGTAATAGTGGTATTGCTCTCTAAGCTTTGTAAACTCTGGATTGTAAAACATAAAATTATTATCATTTCAGGTTTGCTACCAACAACCATAAGCACATTGGGGGACAATATTTTGGTTGCCGGGACCGGTGGTTGGGTCATTTTAACTTCAGAGGGCGTACCTGTCTACAATGAACAGAGCAAGTGGATTTGGTCCATTCAAGGAAACCCTACCAATCATTCTATAGTAATTTTATTTTTAAATACTTTTTATTTATGTCGTACCCATCATTGATTGTGATTGAAATTTCAAAATATTTTGAAAGTTTTTCTCTACTATTCCTCGTCCATTTTTAAAGGCTTTGATTGTTTTTTTTTTAAAACTGTTTTTTTTTTCAGTCCCTGGGAAGTCAAGATGGCAATTTGTGTTGCTACGCCATTGTTTACAATACAGTTCATGGCCTCTATCGAGAGAAATATGCATATAGAGAAAATATGACAGATGTCATAATTCAGGACCTAACTTCAGATGCCAAAGTTAGAATAAAGTGTCACGACCGGGTGCAGAAGATCGCAATTCACAAGAATAGGCTTGCGGTATTTATTTTATTTATTTTCTATGCATGTAATAGTTAATGCACAGTTTTACAAAACTCATGTAAGTGGGTTATTGATGATTCTTTGTATTGATATATTTACAAAGTTTTTCTTGCAATTGGAAAGCCGATTTGCCAATTTGTCAAATCCATTTTCTTTAGGTAGTTCAATTCCCAAAACGAATTCCATCATGAATTATGTCTTGTTATGAATATTGTTAGTTGATAAGTTAGTTAGTTAGTTGGTTACCATAAACTTATTTTTCTGTCGGATAATAAGATAAGGCGCCGTATTGCTTTCTTCATATTCTCTAATGTACAATGAGAAAAGTATAAATTCTAAGTATATATTCTATGTCCCGGATAATTTCACGCGAGGTCGCCAACACAGGCTTTTGAATCTTCCCAGGTGCAGAACTAACTTACCAATGGTGATGCCCCTGGGAAGACTCACTAGGTTAATTAACTGCCTTGCAGGAAATGTGGAAAGTATCCATCCTTATTTCCAAAATGATTTTAAGCGTGATATAGAACTTATGTTTTAAATAAATGTATTAACTGTAAATGTAATGATTATGTATCTTTTATAACCGATTTTGCAATGTATTAGTTTTATGCTGTTTTTGCAAATAAAAAAAAATAATAAATAAATAAAATAAAATAAAAAACAGTGAATAAATTTTTATAAAACAGTATTGAAACTCGGAAAAGCTCTCAGCTTTACTTATAAACTTTTTATGTATTTTTGTTAAAAACAATCAGGTTCAGTTACCAGAGAGGATTGTAATATATGAGCAACGATCAAATGAAGGGATGCTTTACAAGGTCAAGGAAAAGATTCCTCTTAAGGCGGAGTGTTCCCTCCTGGTGGTTACCAGCAGCGCCCTGCTCATGTGTCAGGACACCAAGCTGCAGATGATTGGCTACAACAGCCCCACCAGCTGGCGCGTCCCTGCCTCCATTCGATACGTCAAAGTGGCGTTCATTGCTAAAAAAGAGGTCCTGTTGCTGGGATTATCTAATGGACAGGTTATTATGTTTGTTTGTCATTTTTTATTTCTCTCTTTCTGAGCTAGATGGGGGGAGTGTTCAGTGATGGGGGGAGTGTTCAGTGGTTGGAATAAGACGCTTCTACATTGATCCAGACTTGATATTCAAATAAGTATTGTTTTATTCAAGCTACCTTTCTGAAAATTGTAATAGACATGTGCATAACAATCAATAATAAATAACTGCTAAACTTCACGAAATAATTTTAACTCTTTTGAAAAAAAAGTTAGTTACGCTCAATTTTAATTACACATTTTAAAACTTAATCCGTGTTCTTTGTGTGATGTTGTAAACTGCCCGTCTTTGACATCTCGAATGGGGTTAACCAACCATTAAGGAAACACCAATAAGATAAGATAATATTCACTTCTATTTATTGATTGAAGAGTTTTGTTATTTTTGTGGGTGGTTTTATTTTCAATACACTGACCTCGCATAGCCGATCTCACAACAATAAACATAATAGAGAGCACTGTTTTAAAGATATTTTTCTTAATTGTTTATGTTTTTTTACAGTCGGTTTTTATTTCAGGAGAGTGTCCTTTTGTTCGTACATGGAATTTGTGTATAGATAAAGCATTTTTATTTTTATTTTCTTGGTGAGGTTTTTTTTTATTTTTTATTTATATATTTCACGGAAACTAGAAGATTCAGAAGGGAGAAATCGGAATATTTCAGAAGCCTTTACCACTGGGTAAAAATAGCGTGAGGGTGAATGGGTGGGAGTGGGGTGGGGTTGCGTGGCGAGACAAAGTGGCTAGTTCAAATCCAAAGCTAGATCCAAGAAGGGTACAGAAGAGCCAAGAATGGGCGGTAAGAAGTAAGAAGAGACAAGGCGTGCAGAAGGAATCGGGGGAGGGAGGGGAGGGAAGATGCAAGCAGGGTCACAAGTCACTAGAAGAGACAAGATGAACCAAAAAGAGAGACGAGAACATCCAAGAAGAAGCAAGAAGAACCAAGAAGAGCCGAGAAGAGATGAGAAGTTTCAAGAAGAAGAAAGAAGAGACAAAATACCAGAAGTGTAAAAAAGAGGCGAGAAGATGCAAGAAGAGCCAAGAAGAGACGAGGATATCCCGGAAGAGACAAGAAGACACTAGAAGAAGCAAGAAGAGACAAGAAAAGCAAAGAAGAGCCGAAAAGAGACAAGTGACAAGAGGAGTCAAGAAGGTACGAGAAGTTCCAAGAAGAGGCAAGAAGAGCCAAAAACACCCAAAAATATATAAGTGATCCAAGAAGAACCGAGAAGAGGCAAGAAGAAGGAAGAAACAAAGAAAGGGGAAAAAATAACGCTCAATCCATTCATTTATTCCTGCCCATCCTTAATTCCAATATTGGCTTATTAGGTTGCCATGTATAATACCGGTCGATTAAACTCCAACCTCCTTCCCATCCTCAGAGCATGTGTTCCAATCCTAACAAATCAGTGCCCTCTGGTGTACCGGTCTCACCGGGACAGGAACGCTCCTGGCTGGGGTGGTACAATCGTATCGTATCCCTCTTTCTGAGCTAGATGGTGTCTAGATGCCACATTGATGTGCCAAATGATCATCTCTCAGTACTTTAAAATTTTTCATTGAAGAAGATAGTACTATCAAATCTAAACGAAATATGAAAACGAACAAGACACAAAAAAATAAAAGCTAACAGTCGCAACTGGGATGAAATAGATAGCTGCCAATAATATGGAATAAAATTAGTAGGAAGATAGTATTGTTAATTCTGAATTTGAAATATGAGATTGACAAAAAATACTTAAAAATAAGAGGTCTCAGTGGCTGAATTGGTAAAGGTGTTCGTCCCGGTAAGTTGACAGGTTTGGGGTTCGAGTCTTTTTGCGACCGTTAGCTTTTTATTTTTCTGTGTTTACTTCAATGATATATTTTATATTTACTTTTTTTTGTATTTATAAAATACACAATAATATATTAATATTTACATATACGAGATATGATACGTTAAATCACCATACAAGGCGGCTGCCTGTTTCACGGTGACCAACAGAATATAGTTACTTTAAGTATAGTTACGTTACGTGAAGTCTGACGTTGATGTGAATAACATTCAAAAGTTATTATATGAGAGTTATTCTAATAAAAAATTGATTTTTTTTAAATTTTCATTTATTATCATTCAATCCTGCTTTGTTAACAGGCGACTACAGATTGATAAAATTTTATGTGGTAATGTGGTACATTTTCAAAACGTTTAATAATGATATTCATAAACATTTTTTCTTTTAGATTTGGAAAGTTTTCGTCGACATCCCATCCGCGGAACTCTTCATAAGTATAACCAGTGCAGTTAGATGCTTTGATTTGAGTGCCACTAAATTATTGATTGCTATTGTGGATGAAAATTCTGTTTGCGGAGTATATGACATTTCAACTGGCCATCACAAATTTTCGGTGAGTACATAATAATAAATCTATTATTTATTACCACTATTTTTAATTATATGTATTATACGTAATATATATTATTAAAATATTACATATACATATTTGGGATAGCCGCAGCCGCGTATCAGGCGCGGTCCCTTCATACATATGCCGATACATACGTTGAATATCTTTCGAATATCTATTTAATTAATTTAATTTTAGAACTGTAATAATTGATGTGAAGCATATAGAGCTAATTTGACATACTATTTTTGTCAGTAACCTTGTTCGTGGGCTAGTCTGTAGATATTTATATTTGATATTAGGTAGGTATTATATACTTCAGCATCCCTTATATAAAAAGTCACCGACCGCCACTGCCGCGTATCCCCTCAGGCTTTTACTCGGTTTTAGGAACAACTCATATAGGTCTCATAGAAATCGTTGTGTCGCCCGATAACGTCATATTTATCACGACTATCGTAGTGATAAATATGATATAAATGGTGTTATAAAGAGAGAACACCTCGCTTTACATTCAAATCTAAAAGTTAACTACGAAAGAAGTAAAATGTACACCTTTATGAAACCAAAGTTTCAGATCGCAATTTGAAAAAAATTATGAAACTTTAGGAATTTTTCATAAATTATTTTTACATGGGACGATAGAAAAGTGAGGTGAAAATAAAATTTATAATCGATTGTCTAATAAAATATGTACTTATGTGTTTTTATTTTTTTTTGTTATCAGTAATTTTAGTTAAGAAAAACGTGAAGTGGGCCATTTTTAAAACTTTTTTATGTTTGCTGGCAAAATTTTTATATTTAGAAAATTGCATATTTTTTTCGAATTATAAAATTTGAAAGCGTTTTTTATCATCTTTCAAAAATAGTTTTTAGTTTTCGGATATATTCAGAAATATTCCATTTATTTGAACTTTATTGCAAAGCAGAAATATTTTGACCTTTCGACAAAATAGGCATGAGGGGTTATTAGGAGCCATCCACAAATTACATCACACCTTAAGGGGGAGAGGGGGGTAGAGAAGTTCAACAAGGGGTACGGGGGGGGGTTTTCAGCTCTATGACGTCACATGTAAAAATCTAAATTATTAAAATGCAAAAAATTTTTAGATGTAAAATTGCAAAATATGTGACCTCACTCTAGGAGGGAGGGGGTCTCACAAACGTGACGATGTGTGACAGGGACGGGGGGGTAAAAAAATCATGAAATTCGTGTGACGTAATTTATGGATGGCCCCTAGGAAAAAAAAATGTTTGGGCCTGATGAGTCCGTTTAATTGGAATCGACTATTTATATTAATAATTATTATTATGTAGTGTTTTTTTTGTTTATTGCGGTCGAGTGGTTTCTATTTCAGTCTGTATTGGTGTCAGTATATTTTCTATTTCTAATCTCCCTCTGTTTTATATCTAGCTTTTATTTGAATTATAAATGTCAAAAAGTTGTTGTGATTTTTGAATGGAAGTGGGATTTTGTTGTAAAGTTTAGTACCAAGAAACTTCTTTGTCTAAAAAAATCAATTTTGAAAAAAAAAAATTAAATAAATAATGTGCTATTTCCTTCCAGGTGGAAAATGTATCATCCGTTTCGTACCACATTTCATGTGAGAATCTGCTGTCGCTGTCTGGTGGTGGCACCTTGTCCATTAAAGCCAGCGAATTCCCCGAGTTCCTGCAGTCCCAGGCAGGCTCCGTAGTCGGCTTTCACACTGGAAGAGTGTTTTGCCTTCAATCTAACGCCATGCAAGCTATCTGCATTCCACTGTCCCATTCCATTCACCAATACATACGAAACAATCTCTTCAAGTGAGTCTCTTTCTACAAATTATGTTTGCAATTTATCTACCAAATATCTATTGTTTATGTAAGTTGAATACTTTGCGAGCCAATAATTTGAAAATCCTTTTTTTTTGGTGCTTTCAGTCGAAAAGCGCAAGCCACATTGATTGTTGCTTTCAAATTTTGAAATTGATTAATAAACCACTTGTACTCCGATATGATTTTAGATTTTCAAGGCCAAAAGTATTGTATGAATATTTATTTTTACAATTCTTTATTTTTGGTATGATGTATCTTCTTCTTTAGCTAACGTTTTGTACAGCGTTATAGTGTCCATCAGCAGGGCTGTGTGTAGACAGATGTGTAGGCAGATGTGAATCTGCCCTAATGATGGACGCTGTCCAAAACGTTGGCTAAAGAAGGAGGTAGCGCAACACGGCATAACACCCCAAAAATAAACACTTGTACTTCGTTAAAGTCAACAAGGAACTCCAGTGAAAAATATTATGGCTTTAAAAAATATGTTCATATAGACCAATATACGCTGATTCTGAATATATAAGTTTTATTACATAATATTTAACGTAGAGTTTTTAAAAAAATATTAAAAAGTCCATTTTAAATTTCCATACTGAAATATAAGGTTGTACTGATCGAACATTTCAGCCAATTATACGTTAACGAAGTCACTACATAATGAGTTTTTTGATATTATTGTTTATTTTTAATGCCTGTATAATGTACTACGACTGTAATTAAATATACACAAGCTTGTAAATGGCACTTTGTGCCGTAAATTTTAAATAAATAAATAAAATGTGTTTTTTTGTATTTTTGTTATTGTTTTTGGGGTGTTATGCCGTGTTTCGCTAACTCCTTCTTTAGCCAACGTTTCGGACAGCGTTACAGTGTCCATCATCAGGGCAGATGAGCTGATGATGGACACTGTAACGCTGTCCGAAACGTTGGCTAAAGAAGGAGTTAGCGAAACACGGCATAACACCCCAAAAACAATAACAAAAATACTTTTTGGCCGTGAAAACCTAAAAACATACCCAAATAAAACGTGTCATTAAAACACCCTGTCAAGTTGGTATTGGATTTTGGCGGCGTCACCTGGGTCAAAGTTGTATAGACATCAATAGAAATGTAAGACGCAAGCCGTTCGACATTCCGTGTTATTGGTTTATAGAGATTTGGACATATAATAGTTTTTGTTTTTATTGAAACATTATTTAGGCCTAAATAATTCAGTATCAAAAATAAAGTATCTCTATTAGTTTATCTATATTATTTAAAATATTCAAAAACTCTAACTGTACAAAAAACGATAATAATGCCCAGTAAAACGCTCCAATGCTGAAATTCAAAATGGCGGGAGTCGAACAGCTGATTCCAGTTCCCTACAAAATTCATACTTCGGTTGGTCATGATGACGTCACACTAGATTCGGTGGTTTTCGGGGGATCTTGAAAAATTAAAACTTGACATTTATTTTAACTATTAAAACTAACTATAAAAATAAAAATAAATATGCAGTTATTTAAGTTAGAAGGTCATTATTCATAAAAAAAAATTTAAAAATTGGACTGGAGTTCTCTATTCTGCAAATTAACCATCCCCAGGACATAAGTAAGCAAGAGCACACAAATCCTTAGATAGTTTTTATGCCTCCTGAATAATTTTACAAAGCATCACTTTAGAACTTTGGACAATTGACTTTTTTTTTTGGTTCAAAACAAATATGTTTTTGCTCATTTCTCTAACTAAAATAATTTTCAGAGTCATCTGTGTTGTTGTCTTCGTTAATACTTGTATGACGAAGTCTAAAATCAAGTTTTTAAAGCTTCCATTTATTTTACAAGGTTCTAGTATTACTTTGAACCTTTTGCAATTGCCATTTTGTTTGTATCTGACTATTGATTGTTTTTACGAAGCGCAGTGTAGTTCGTCACTTTAGTCTATAACTTATAGGGTTATAACTTCGCCATACCGTGTTCTGAGGTGTCAAAATTTGCAATGACAAATACTCATAATCTTTTAACAATTTCTGATTTTGAGATTCAATCTTTTGTAAAGTATTTTAACTGACCATTTAGAGAAACAAAAGAGTGGGCCCTATTTTGGAACGGCATAGCAGTTACATCCTTATTGCATAAGGCTATAATTACAATAATAACATAAATTAAAATATTTTATACAAGATTCAACCACAAAATCAGAAATCGGTAAATAGATTATGAGAAATTGTCTTTGTAAACTTTGATATTTCAGAACAAAGTAAAGTGAAGTTGAAGCCCTGTCCAATCAAAATGATGAATTGGTTTTTCCGTAGTATTGTATTTACATATGTTTTTAATATTTTTTCTTGTCTTATTTTAGAGAGGCTTATGAAATTGCTTGCTTAGGCATCACAACATCAGAATGGGAACAATTAGGATTTGCTGCTCTTGAAAAACTTTCTTTAGACGTGGCTAAAAAGGCTTTTCAGAGAAGTGAGAATATCCTTTATCTTCAACTCATCGATTCCCTAAAGGTTTATAATATGCTTTTATTCCATCTAAAAAAAATTGTGTTTGTTCAGAATGATAACGTTGCACGGTATAGCTTGTTTAAACTCCTGTGTATGTATTTATTTTGGGTTAAAAAAAGCTAATTTAATATTACAATAATTTTAATTTGTGTGAATTTTGCACTTTGCACAATTGATTCTTACGCAAGTACATATGCACTACCTTTGTTATTGAATTTAAAGGTGCAACAGGATGATTGACCTTCAAATGGGACAAATCAATTTATCAGGTAATTTCAATAGGGACGCTGTTATTCAATCAATAGGCTACTTGCATGCATTTTATAAAAACTTGTAACATGTGTTTCCACAAAGATTATGAAAATGTTACAAAAAATATTAGAAATTTATAGTTTTTTTTTTCTATTTTATACATAAATATGTATGGTCTCCGAATTTCTTGTATTCATTTTTATCAAATTCCACAGTGGTTTTTAAAAAAAATAAAGCTTCACTGAAATTACCTTCGGCTTATTGAAGTTGACATTTAGCATTTTTATTTGTGCTTGCAAACCTGCAAACTTTGTTTAACAAAATTATTGACCAATATTTTCAATTAGACAATATCTATAATTATTTTTACAATTCTGAATCCTACAGTATATGAATCAAATTTCAAACACATCGCCCACACTCCCCGCAATTTGAATTTTAACAGATTAATGAAGTGAAGTTCGCACAGATCTGTATGGCTTCCGAAGTAGGGCCAATGCATATGTTGTAAAATACTCACAATACATTTCAAATTCCCCATAATCTTCCCACAACTTTCTCTACCTCCAAAATGAAACGAAACTCTATTGAAATTTGTATTTATTTTTCTATTATTCAGTCAAGGAAACAAAATTATAGTTTAGTCTCATCTGTAATTATTTTTCCAAATATTATTTTTAAATATGGTTGGATAATCAGGAAATTCTTTTTTAATTGGTTTTAGTTACGTCAGATCTCATATTGTAGAATGTTCGCATTTTCCAAGTTCAAGTCCCCACAATTTGGGGAATTTACCACAAATTGGAACCCTGTTCCGAAGTGGCTGGCCTTATTAAAAAGTGATTTTTTACTATTTAATTCTATTTTATTCCTCACCGTCGTACTTAAAGCAAATAATGATTACCGTAACACCATTTTTTAAGATTTAAAATTCTTTAAAATCATTGAAATGCACTGGCTTTTAACAAATCATTTATATTTGCAGGAAACGTTGAGTTTGGGTAATGAGTCACTTGCCTTGGCTGAGATATGTGCGTTCCGTGGAAGATACGAACAAGCCGCTCGGATATATGTCTCCCAATCCCAGCACGGACAAGCCCTCACCCTGTACACGGATCTCCGCAGCTTCGGCAAGGCTCAGGTCAATACTGTTTTTTTTTTTTTAATCCTTTGAAACCTAATGTTAGTTCAAAAGACTTTTATTTTTTTAAGTTTTCTTTATTCATTGCATTGTTTGTTACATGAATTTTAGGATTTTTCGACCACCATGCTAGGCACATGCCCGTGTTGTGGTGGTCGAATTGCTACATTACTTTGAAACTAAGATAATTTTTTTATTTATTCTGTAAAATCTCAATACTGTTTCCAAAGATTAAACGGATTACAATAATCTGATAACACGGAAGAAAGAAATACTAAATTATATTATTTATCATGCTTTGTGCATTTCCAGGAGTTTGTAGGTACCGGAGACAGTATTGCATTGGTCAGGAAGAAAGCCGAATGGGCTTCTCATATCAATGAACCGAGAGTAGCTGCCGAAATGTTCCTGGCCGCCGGTGATGTCCAGAAGGCCACTGAGATAATGGCACAGCATGGATGGGTTGATATGTACTACTCTGTTCTTAATATCAAAATATTGACTTAAGCACAAATGAATCTAAGCCACAATTAATAAAATGTTTATATATACATAAACATTTTTCATAATGTTTTTTCAAGGTTGATTGAGACGGGTCGCAGCACAGACAAGGGGGCGGCGGAGTCATTACGACATATAACGGAGGCCTTGAGGAATTTGGGTGAACTTGAGGCGGCTGCAGAAATTTATCAACGACTCGGAGACCAGAACTCTGTAATTCTGATGGCAGTAGAGTCGGGCAACTGGGATCGGGCCTTCCAGCTGGTACAAACTTCGCCTGAATTCAGAAAACATGTATACATACCGTACGCCCAACTGATGGCCAAGGAAAGCCGCTTCATTGAAGCACAAAAAGGTCGGCACAATAACACTAAAGATACCTGTCTAAATTTTTGCTGTGTATTTACTGACAAACAAAATGTATTTTCTGTTTTCTTGGTTGACTTTTGGGATATTGAGTCATATTTCGCTTCCTTCTTCTTCAAGGCCAATGAACTTGGAGATCTGTACGGTGTAGTCAGCAACACTGTTCGAAATCTTGGCTCAAGAAGGAGGTGGATTTGCCACCCGGTTTAATGCCTCAAAAGTCAAACATTCTAATACTATTGGCCGTGAGAATTAAATTTTATTTAAATATCCACCTAATTTTATGCTTTCCTTGTAACTTGCAGCATTTTATTTGGGTGGTGAGACTGAATCATCTGAACGAGTATTGAAAATTTTAATAGCTAATGCGATTGTGGAAGAGCGATTTAGCGATGCTGGTTATTTGTATTGGCTCCTCGCATCTCAGTGCTTGGAAATTGCGAATGCGGCGGAGGATGAGAGGTGCGTGTATTAAAATGTACTATTGTTAAAATGTTTTTAATTTCTAATGAGTGGTCAATGCTTTTAATTTGTTGGTTTCAGATTGTTTAAAGCTGCCCTGAATAACTACCATGAGAATGACCGTCTAGCGATGATTTATCACGCTTTTGATTGTGTCCACCAATCTGTTTATGAACATTTTTCGCTTTGTCAACCGGAAACTCTGTTCAATGCAGCAAAAATTGCACTGTCTCTCGTGGAAATGGGAACAGACACTCCGAAAGGAATATCATTATTGTATCCTTTTCCAATTTTGGAGAAAATATTCATAATTTGAAATAAAGATGCTCAAATTTAGTGCAAAATTTTATAAAACATTTACTTATCCATAAGGTGAGTTGGGGTAAATCCGGATTTGGGGGAAGATCGAAAAACTCGATTTTTGCGGTATCGTGGCAACCTATAATATGCGCCAATACCTCTAGAGGAGCACTATTTTATTACGCATCGCACCCCCTTCGGTCGGCTCTAAGAAGCTAAAGTGTTAGGTTGTGAGGCGCGTTTTTTAAACAGGTGAAATTTTGCTGAAAATTGTGAGATAATCGATCTTACCCCATCATAAATATCTAACTTTTGGCAACAAAAGGTAAGATTAGGTGCCGTTTTTAGTAAATCTTACTGCTAATATGCTTAATTGAAATTTTAGAATGAATGCCGGTCTTACCCCAAAAATTTCCGATATTACCCCACATTGAAAAATAATTTACAGAAAGTTTTGATTGGAAGTTTTTGGGTGTTTTACAGTGGATAACTCGATAAATAAAAATTTATTCACATAGATAAGATCTAAAGGTAATGTAATAAAATTAAAAACTTTTCGGGAACACAATGAATTCTTCATTAAAAAATTCCAAAGTGGACCAATGATCAAAAAAATTCATCTCATCAAAAAAGCACAGGGTCTTACTCCAACCCACCATACTAATATTATAAATCCGAAACTGCTTGAGTTTGTTCGTGACGCTTTCACGCGTAAAACAATAAAACCATTTTAAAAATTCTTTCACCAATAGAAAGCTAAATTCTATGCGAGGACTATAGGCTGTATATAATGGTAAGCTCTGGCCCTATGAAATTATAAATATTAATATATTATATTTGTTATGCGTTTTCTATCGCTAACAAAAGCGAGTTATTGCAAACGTCAGAAAACAAATCGTTGCCGTGGAAACGATGTTGATATATTTGTGGACTCTATGCTGGTAGGTACGCAGCCCCCTACCTACTGGTCGGCTGCTGCTCCAGAAAATTCAAATATTAGAATATGTTTTTTTTTTGGACAAGCTTATGTTTTGGAATAAATGTCAGATGAGAGTTCCTACATTAAAAATATAATTCGTAACGATTATAAAGACCGTACAATAAATAGTGTTATTTTTTATTATATTTACAAACTTCCACATATTTAGATAAAAATAAATCTCCAAAATGTCTGTAAGCGCAATTCTGTACGACTGCACTAAATCGGATAATTCGGTTTTTCTTTGAGCTCTAGCATTATAAAATTTAGGTGGCACACGAGCTGTTTGAAAACTGAATGTACCGGGAATGAATGTATGGAATGCGGGAGGGGGTGGGGGATGGGGATAATTGATAAGTGTAAGCGCTACAGTAATTTCCCCTAAATACCATACGAGCAAAGCCGCGAGGAAAAGCTGGTACATATATATATCTGCAAATTTATACTTAAAACTTACTAATATTCTGTTGCTCAACGTTATTATTCAATTATTAGCCTTAACTCAATAATAGCTGCATATACTTGTGTCTCGCAAAGCAAGGTCGGAGTCTCGGAGCTAACAAGCTTGCTCGACAAATGCTGGATAAAATACAAGTGTTAAAAGTTTTGCCAAGGTTCCAGGTGAGTCCATCTGAAAAATCTATCTAGTTATTTAGGTAAAGGTCACGCAGGTAAAGTTGCAAACAAATAACCGATACTTGATGTCCTCGCCAAATATCGCTGGGAGAGCGCCTTTTTTTAAATTTTTTTTTTTAACATACTTTTTTTGTATTTTTTATTGTCTTGATTATGCCAGGTTATTATGTATTATTTTTTATCAAAAAACGGACTACGAATGTATACATTCTAAAATATAATGTTCAAAAAGTTTTCCAGAGTTGTCTTTTTATTATTGAAAGAATTGCCTACATATTTTCCATTCTAACTGGAATTTTGGTTTTTATGAAGTCAAATATCAAGTTTGGAATTTGGTATGCAACCATCTGTTTGAGTTTTGAGTACTGTGTTCGGATCAACCGAGCTTGTGATACATATAATAATTATAAATTAGCTTTACGGGTTTTTTACTGCTAGGACCTGCGGGCGGCTTTTGGTTGGGCTTTGCCCAATTTAAGTTTGTGACCATTTATAGACCTTTTGTAAAACCAACAACAGCCAATAAAATGTTAACTTTTAATAAGTTGGCATATTTAAATGATGTTCGCTAAATTATATTCTTAAAGCGTTATTATCAACACCGTTGAAAGATTGTTTTTAAGTCGTAATAAAATTGTAAATACGTTATTCGAAAATTTAAAAATACATAATTGTTGTTATCTTAATTTTAATTCAAATCCTTCCGTCAAATTCCTCAACTTTACAGGAGAAGGAATAAACTGTTAGACCACGATCTTAATTTCGTAAAAAAACGAGTTATGTAGAATATGCTATTAGAATTAAAGTTGGCTAAAGGAGGAGGCGCAACGAGGCATATCGTTACCTAAATTCTAATAGCATATACCTCAAATGATCATTTTAGTCTTTCTCCGCAAAGAAAGTAAAGTGGAGGTTCACGTCGATAGAAATAATGCACAATGTGTTACATTACATTAACATAATCATAAAAGTTGTATTTTCTCTCAATTTTGGCAGTTAGTAGGCAGAAGCAATTTGCGAACAACGCCATCTGTGAACTTTTTTAACACACCACGGTAAAAAAAACGTAGTGAGAATGTTGTGCAGTAAAGTAATCAGAAGTGAATTGCAAGCTTTGTTACGTTTGAGCAAACTATATTGTATTGGATTACAGATGGCACCAATTCTGTTGGCGTACAGGCTGAATGTGTATGGCAGACATAAGGATAATAATACATCGATGTACTTACAAGTGCATATCCCTACTCTATCTCAGAATAAATTCAAAGTGGAAGCGCGATTTAGCAATGCTACCATTGAGGACTGAATTGTCAACACTTGCTTTGTCTGTAAAAGATTATCCATGTTCCACAGGAGAGTGTGGAGGTGCTAACGCTAGTGTCCTGGGCAGGTCCGTACTCTGATGGGGGATCGCTCGCCCCGCTCTGCTACCGCTGCTCACACCGCCTGCCACTGCTTGCCACCAGATGTCAGCATTGCCAGCATGCAGCCTTCCACTCACACCTCACCTTTGGTATTTAATTTCTTCTTTAAACATAAGCTTATCGATTAATCTCACATTACGATTTATCGTAGGTACGGAACATTTAACGAAGTAGGTATAACTGGGGTTAAAATGGATTATCTAATTAGCAATGACGGTCGGTGACTTTTTATATAAGGGATGCTGCAGTATAAACCTAATATCAAATATATAAGTCTATAGACTTTCCGAACAAGACATAATTATCGACAAAAATAGTATGTCAAATTATTATTTATTATTTTAACTTTATGAGTAAAACCTCAAACTGTAATATTTAATTAAATGAAGACATTATATCGATTGAGTTTCGCTCATAATGTCTTCATTTAATTAAATATGTCAAATTAGCTCTGAAAAACCTTTATGCTTCACATTAAATATTACAGTTCCCTAAATAAACTAATTAATAGGTATTCGAAAGATATTCATTGTATCAATCTGATTCGGTTATTCAAGATAAACCATACTGAGCTAAACTGTCAAAAGATGATCAGGCAAACAAATCTCTAATGGTACTAAGTCCACTTGCTTCGGAAAAACTATTCTGTGCACTATGCCTATAAGCATTAAAGTTGTTTTCTGTGCGTTGGATGCTCCCGTGGAATCGGTATTTGGCCTTAGTTCAAACATGGCAGGCTTGACTAAATGCGCATGCGCAAATATCAAAAACATTAAACTCTTTCCTGTTTCGTGGATGCTGAAAGACCGAAGCATCCAATGTTGCTGGTGTTGGTGAGTTTATGCGATGTTCGAGCATTGAGAATGTAAACATAATACATATGTATGTTTTTCAGGCTGTATCGCGTTAGTATTGGTCTCTGAGGTTGGTGTCGTTAGATCGCAAAATCTAGTGCGGTTTATGGCTAAAAAAAATAAATCCTAGGCTTTTTAATTCGGAATAAATACACAATAATAATTATTATACTTATTTTAAACCTAGAAAAGAAGGGAAGCGCAGCTTCCACAGTATGTATGGACGAACCGTCCCTGTTGAATAGCCCCCGCTGCAGTGAGGTTACTCTGGCTGCCCACCAAGATTGGTGTCCTAGATTAGACCTAGGCTTTACATTGTTGTAAGAGTCACGTCTTAATTTTTAATTAATGAATTCTTCTTACTTTCTCTTTATGCATATACATAAATCATAAGTGCTAACCCGTTAGAGAGTCATAACCCATTAGAGAGTCCTGTTCTCTAGAAAATGCCTCATTTTCTGCCGGTCTGCTGCTGTTTTCTTCCAGTTCATTTATTGTTATTTAATTATTAACAAAATAAAGTACAAAACCCTATCAAACGTGAACAAAGCCAGAAGTGTGGGAAAGACGAAGAGGGAAGCAGTCACCAGTTTGGAAACGTCCGTGTGTCTTTGCATGCCTAAACAATGTCGTATTTGTTTGTAGAATCCCTACCCCTCGTTGCCTTCAAGCCGGAAGATGGAATATCAATAGAGGAAGCGTTGCAGTTGATTGAATCCAATTCTTCATCACCATTGGCGTACGAAACAGATGACATGAAAGGAAATGCAGATGTTTTTCAAGTCAATTCTTTAGTCGACATGGAGGATTCTTTTGCGAAAAAAGCTTACGAGGTTTGAACAATTATATATTTTCATAAGAAGCTTGTAGTTTGATACAAAACAATCATTTGCCTTATGATCAAGATTTATGGTTAAGTCCATACATCAGCAGAAATTTTCCCCTCCCTCTTGAGCGAAAGTTTCCGACAGCCTTGCAGTGTAGGTCAACAGGAAATCCATCACGGCTTATTACCCTAAAAGTCAATCTCTCGAACAGTGAGCTCTGATGTCATGAAATATCTACAGCTTTTGCTGCCCGGAAATTCTAGGTGAATTCAACTATTTTCAGCTCACTTTGTCATTTCCATCATGAGCTATGTTTCTGTAGAATTAACTGTGTTTAAAAATAAGACAAGACCCTATATTATTCTTCCTTCCTGGTGCTGCCAACTTAGTTGATTTGATCTAATTATTCAAATATTTCTGTAAATATAAACTCAGATTTCGTATTTTATGTATTTCTCCGTAATACAATTATATATTGGATTAAATAATTACAATATAAAATATTTATCAAACGCAACAGAAAAAAAAATTTGTCGGGAAATTGGCCAAAAGTTTGCCAATACAGAGTAGTTTCACCGTTATAAAATTCTTAGTAGATAGAGAGGGGTTCATATTAACTTCCTGTGGTTTTGGTCTAAATGTGGCCGTTTGGACAAGATTTGAACATACGCACTACTGCCCGCTATCATCCGGCCAATGATGCGCCTCGAATGGACACTCACACACTTGTGTGTGGGTGTCCGTTGTAAAAGTTGTCCTTTGTCTGTAAAAGAATTAGTAAAGAATCTTATAATGGTGAAACTACTTTACCTAATGCGGTAGTGAGCGACAGGAGCTTTCCGCTCACTGCTTCCGACTGTACCGCGATATGTGTTGCTTAGTTGCAGGTCGGCTGACACTGATGGACATATAATTTTTTTATGCGTGGCATAAAAACATGCCGATGTTTTTCCTCATTTTCAGGAGTTTTGTTTGCAATATTTTATATGTGTATTCACATACATTATGGATATCTAATATTTTAATTATAATGATTACTGTAAATAATAAATGTTAATCAGGTTTATAAAACTTGTTTATAATAAAATCACAAAATGGAGCATGTAGAATTTTTTTGCACAGTAAGGGAACGCAAAGGGTTGAATATTTTTTGTTCAACAAAATAACAAATTTCTTACGAAGGGCAGTAATCTAATGCGTATTCAATTTCCGAGAGAAACCCTAGTTATTTTATAACAATGAATTATGAATTATATTCAATTAATCCGAGAATTAAAAATGATTCTGTTATTGTCGTGCTTCCAGGAGGACGTAGGTGGTCTGGTGGTGTGCAGTCGCGAAGAGTTGCAAGCCATGTCTCCCGCCAGCATAGTGGTGGTGCAGCCACCCTCACCGCTCCCTACCATGCTCTACAGGAATGTGATGCCAGACCTTCAGGTGCAGGCCTGCTCACATTGTTACAAGGTATTCTATTAAAGAATAAACAACAGAAACTGCTGGGTCCATTTAGGGAAAATTCATGTCATTGTATTGTTACACATCAATTTGAAAAATCTTTACATCAATCCGTAATTTATAAAACCATCAATTTTATGTACAGTAAATAAAGTATCAAAAAAAGGCTAGCAGGCGAAATCCACTAACTACTTTATTGGGTTACACTCCTTGATTCATTTACATTCATAAATCATCTCATCATACTTTTCTACTTTTTGAACTCATGATATGACCTGACTTAAGTATTTGATTCACTCCATCGTCCAATGGCCCGACGTCTTCCACCACTTATTCTACTCTTCCACTATATTTGTTTAGGGTAGAAACACGTAGAATGCAGGTTTCGTATTTCAGATTACCGGCGCCCAGCACCCGAGCTCACAGGCAGCAGTTTGTACCGAGTTGTGGACATCTGAATCTAGCTTCATTGTGTGCGGTTTCGTACGTTTACATAAAAACATTCTTGTCGGCGCGCCTGCGCCAGTCGGCCGCCCAATGGTCGACTCGGAAACCTGCGTTCTACGTGTTTCTATCCTTAGATTCACTGTGAAGCTCACTTCTATTCTACTATTCCTCTATTATTCCACTCTTCCACTATATTTGTTTAGATTCATTGTGAAGCACACTTATTTATGAAAATGAGTAATAAATCCATAAAAATATCTTTGGATTTCTAGAATAAACTTTTTTTTACATAAAATAAGAGGGTAAAATTATTTAAAACATAATTGGCTATTCTGGGGAAACTACTTAGGTAATATACACAAAATTTTTGATAAATTCATTGTATTTTCTACTAAAGTAGTACAATTAATAAAAACGTAATTTAATAAAACATCGGTGAGCGATTACAAAATAACTAGCACCCGGCGCACAAAACATCATTTTACACGAGGAGGGGTTTGTATTTGGCAGGAGCTCCACATCCCAGTGGTAAATAGTCTATGTGTTTTGTTAGTTTGGTGGTAGTATTTTTTCACAACCTAAAATTTTAAATTGATGCACTTGTTACATATATGTTTACGCATTTGCTGTCATATCTTTTTGTTCAGCATGTAGGTAGCTTACCTCTTGGAGTGACCACATTATTATTTTTTGAAAATAAATAGACGGTGTACATACAACGAGCACAGTCTAAAGCTTCCATCTTCTCTGCCTATTTATGTGGAGAAATGGAGTTATGTTTGTTTAACCAATCAAGCCTCGAGCCTATTTTGTCGTAAGGTCAAAATATTTGGGCTTTGCAATAAAACCCAAATAAATGGAGTATTTATGAACGCATCCGAACACAAAAAAAATGTTTTTGAAATAAGCATTCAAATTTCTAATTAGAAATAAACATACTTTTTGAAGTGTAAAAATTTAAATGTAAAACTTACGTTTTTACTAACTAAAATTACTGATGAAAAAAAAAATATACACATAGTTTATTAGGCAAATGTATTATGAACATTATTGTGAACTCACTTTTATCGTTTCATGTAAAAAACAATTAATAAAAAATTCCCAAAGCTTAATCTTTTTTCCAATTGCGGCAGGAAACTTTCAATTCATAATGGTGTTCATTTTAATTATTTTGTGGCCAATTTATTGATTTGAATATAAAGTGTGGTGTTTTGTTTTTCTTACACTGTTTAGATCATATCTAACCATAATAGTAAGGGAGACAACGATTTCTACGATCTACATGAGTTGTTCCGAAAATCGAACAAATTAGCCTGAGAGGCTAATAAGGCTTCAATACAATCAGTGTGCTTGTAAGTCAAAAAGTTGTGTTATCTAAGGACGGGTTGTTTCAAAATATTTGATGGATTCATCAAATATTTGAAGTTGATTTTCACGTTCTGAGTAGGTTCTATTCAAGTTCTATGATTATTTCAGTTTTGTGAAGCAGCTGTCCTATAACGATATAATAACATAACTTGAATAGAACCTACACAGAACGTGAAAATCAACTTCAAATATTTGATGAATCCATCAAATATTTTTAAACAACCCATCCTAAGATCTTTTTTCTTTTTAGCTCTTTTACATTGACGACATGGAAATGCAGCATATAACCAAAGGATTCTGCGCCTTTTGTCGTTCGGCCATATCAGAGGGGGGATTGAACAACAGTGATCTCATTCTGTCTCCAAAGCGCACCCCAAGATCTGCCGAACAATCGTTATCTTTGTAAGACTTTACTACTTCGACATGATTTCAAGAGTGATACTATTATTAAAAGTTATGGTTTTTAAACATTAAGTACTTGTATGGAACATACATGTACACAGATTATTAATTTTAAGCACTCTGTAACTATAATAATTAACCTTTGTAAAGATTTAAATCGATTATGAAATGAAAATTTTAAGACCTTCTCTGCTTGTCTTGGAAACAATGTGGAATTAAAATTTTATCTATTGATATTTTGGACATGTTTTTGTGTTAGTGTTTGTAAGGAAAATAAAAATAATATATATATTCTTATCGAGAAATGTCTTTAATTTATTTTCTGTATCTATTCTCACTTTGTTCCTAATTACTAATCACTAATTGAATAAGTAAGGCTGTCGTCTCACAGGTTGGTAAGGAGTTGACATAAATCGAGTGCTGTAAGGATGCGGGAAATGTTGCTCGATGCATGCTGCGTGGTCTCTGCACACGGCAGATGTCAAGTAATAATTTTGCAACTTGTAGCCCAGTAAATTGTACAGAATTCCATTTTGTCATACGTGCATCTGAGTGTTTTATCCATTCTACTTTGCGGTATATATTATTAATTCCATTTAACGTTAGGTAAATAATAAATTTACAAAACAATTGTTAATCCTAACATTCAAATTGGGTTCCCCCTTGTCATGTCATCAAATAAATTAACTTTTGTCAACTTCCATTTTATTTTGTCCTATATATTTTTAATTCCATTTTACCTTACATCAATACAAAAGTTACAAAAAAAATAGTTCTATCTTGTTGGAACATTCATTTTGAGTTCCCACCTAAAAACTATGAAATAAACATTTCGTATTATCAAATAAGTCTTTTCAAACTTAAAGTGAAATTTTTTATTTTATCCATTATTATAAACGCCTCAGGCCTCGGGCCTATTTTGTCAGAATGTCAAAATATTTCTGCTTCGCAATAATATCCAAATAAATTGAACATTTCTGAACACATCCGAAAAATTTTTTTTTTTTGAAAACTTGATGAACTACGCTTTCAAATTTTACAATTCGAAAGAAATTTTTTTAAATAATTTTTGAAATATAAAAATTTTGTTTAATAGGTTACATTAGGTTAGGTTATGCGCTATTTTTCAAAAAAAAATTTCATAACTTTTAATCTCTTTTCAAAGGGGTGTTTAAGTTGCAAGATTCTGAGTTGTCATGAAACCATAAAGTTCATAATTTGTGGTAGGCGTGTGGATTTGATTTTATGCAAATCTACAGTTTTATTCCGAGGTTGATGAAATTTTGTTCACTTGACTTTCAATGTAAGGGAACGGTTGAGGTCTAAATAAGATTTCCAAAAACCACCTCTGTCCTCTTTTCTCATCCTTAAAAGCAGTAGTTTGATACTTTTTAATGAAATTTTGCACACTAGATGTTCAAAATTAGGGGAAAATTACAATCTACATCTTGTTTAGAAAAACTCTGCATAAAGCCCGGGCAATGCCGGGACATCAGCTGTATATTTATCTCTAAATGCATTTGTAAAGAAGTGTCCTTGGGGATTTGTTTTTATACAAAAATTCACAACGCAGAAAGAAAAAATTAAAAATAAAATACAAGGTAAATTTCGCTAAACTTTTGTTATTTATTGGTAATTTTTAAAGGCATTGGAGGTTATCCACCACATACCCGCCCTGGTATAAGTAACAGATAGTTACTCCTTCAGGGCTCTTGCAAGGACTCTAATTTTTTTTAAAGAACGAAGCTACATTTAATTTAGAACGAATCTAGACCTCCAGTGTCCCTGCATACGTTGTTAGTAAGCAGTATGCAAGTGCTTAGCGGGAAATACAAGATACAATATGTGTTAGTATGATATAGACAAGACAACGGGACAGGTTGGTGACAGTCCACGAGGCGGCAAGCGCTGGGTGATTGCATCCAGCATATCCTACAAGCACCTGTATGGGAGGAAGACACATTGGAGGACCCACCACTTACCCTCTCTGGTATAGGTAACAGATGGTTACCCCTTCAAGGCTCTTGCAAGGACTCTAATTTTTTTTTATAAAAACGAATCTACATTTAATAAACGAAACTAGACCTCCATTGTGCCCGCATACGTTGTTAGGCAGCAGTATGCAAGTGCTTACTATGAACAATGTTAGTATCAAAGAAAAGTATAAAATATTACCTGAACCTCTTTTGGGTAAGGAAAAATAAAAACAAAAGTAGGCATTATGCCTACCCTGCCTGACCTTTATGCACATATTAGCACAAGACATAAAATAAAATAAAAATAACCAAAAAAAAAAGATGGAGGAGGAAGACACAGTGCACAAATAATAAGGGCATGGCAAACGGATAGGAGTCCTCTCCAATCGATTGGCAGTTCCAGCAATTTTTAAAAGCAGTTCCAGCCATTTTTAAAGGCAGTCAGTATTATACCTACCTATAAAAAAAATAAAATAATAATAATAATTGGATGATTTATATAGCGCCTTTTTTGTGAAAAATCACCTCAAGGGCGCTGCACAAACTTACATTACATTTCTAAAATCTAGAAAAACTACAAACTAAACAAACAATTAAAACAACTAATGGCTAAAAATTGCATCCACCGGTTCATAAGAAAATATATGTACAATGTCTCGACCAATGAACGCGATGCTTCTTAAAAATGTATACAGGACCATACTTACCTGGGAGGTCGCTTGAAATTAACACTGTTTATTGTCTATTAAGAAATTTAGATATAGTTCGCACGCAGAGGACATTATTGTGTACACTTGTTATATGTGTTTAATCCTGAAATATATTTTAATATTAGTATAAAATACATTCTTTGATGAGTGTATTTTGGAAATCAAAAGCAACGTTTTATAGTGGGCGGTAACTGTACCGCCCACTATAAAACGTTGCTTTCGATTTAGTACAAGGATTTGATCTTCCTAAATGTGATTCGTAACGAGATAGATTGATGTGCAAAGATTCAATAGAAAATTAATTAGAAAAGTGTAATTAAGACATATCGTAGAGAATAAAAGTATGATACTCTCAGATAGGTTTATTTAAATTAAGGATATGAGAGCCCAAAAAGGTAGGTTTTTAATTTGGACCTAAATTCTGTTGGGCTTGTTATGCATCTTAGTTCCGGAGGGAGTTTATTCCAAGCCTTGGGCCCAGATACTCCAAAAGCGCGATCTCCAAACTTTGTATTTGGCTTGCGTTTAGGTTCCATTAGTCTGCCTATAGCTGATGATGTTGCTGATCTAAGGGTTGACTGCCTCGGACCAGTATTTTCCGGGACACATAGTTCAGAGATATAAGGTGGGGCCATTTCATTGATTGATTTAAACACCATCCAGCAAAATTTGTACTGGATTCTTTCAGGGCACTTGAGCCAATGAAGGTTACGAAGGTGTTCTGAAATGTGTGAATATTTAGAGACTCCAGTTATGAGCCGTGCCGCTGCGTTAAAAACGGATTGAAGTTTGTCAGTTTGATATTTTGGAAGGCTAGCATAGATACCGTTACAATAATCGAGCCGCGAGACTACGTAAGAGTTGATTAGTAGTTTTGTCGCCTCTGTAGGAAGATTTCTTCGGACGGACTTGAGTTGTCTTAAGTGAAAAAAACCGGTGCTTACAGTCCTATTTATTTGACTTTTAAGCGAAAAATCTGAATCTAGATTAACGCCAAGAAGTTTGACGGTTGTCTTGGGAATAATATCGCTGCCGGAAATGGAAATAGGCGAATCGTCTATGAAATGTTGGCGTTTGTTTGTGGCCGCCCAGAGAAACTCAGTCCTAGATGGGTTCAGCTTTAGCTTGTTTGAAGACATCCAACGAGTTATTGCTTCTAGGCATTAGTCAAAAATAGCAAAAATAATCAAGTGGAAGTTTCGAATGACTTGCCAAAGCACCCCCACACGTATACTTCGAAGCGCGCCACTTCTGGCCGCCGCGCAAAAAAGAAAAAGACCTAAAGTAAGATAACGGTTTACAGCGCAGTTCACTGAGAAACTTTTCTGTGCGGTGGCCTAAAGTGGCGCGCTCCGAAGTGTCCGAATGCGGGTACTCGAGCTCTTTATTATTTGAGTAAACACTCAAATAATAACAAAAAATTATTATTATTTATCCCGGCGGATGGCAAGATCGTGGGATATGGGGCACGTGCAGTCGAGAATGGGAGTGCTGTGATTCTTTAACTGTGAGGTTCGGAAATATGGTAATACAGCAAATAATAATAAAGTATCTTTATTGCGCCTTTTGTATTTTATAAGTACCTACCGCAACATAGATGATCACTGATCGAAATTAAATTTTTGAAGTGAAAACTACTTTAGCACCATTGTGATTTGAAACTCTATGAAACGAAAAAGCGGCACGAAAAAGAGACAAACACATACATCTATAGGATTTAGCCTGCGAGAGAAAGAGATAGAATAATCGGTCTCCTTTTTGTGAGGTGCTTCTCAGCCTCACCATTCTTGTCTATTTTAGTTTTCTGAAGGTTTCACTTCTATCGCGTGTAAGCTGCATACTTGTTTTTTTTTGGTATTGTGCCTTTATCATAATAATATGAGCCCTACTCAATATTACCTATATTATAAAAGAAAGTCCAAAAAAACTTGCGAACCGCAAACACCCAAAAACGAGTCCCGGTTTGATCAAGGGAGTTATAAGGTATGGTAGATCTCTAACCCCCCTCCAGGATAAGGGTACCCGTTTTTACATACAAGGCGTACTTTTGAAGATATAAGGGCTGGAAATTTCGCCCCCTAGAAATGTCAAGAACAGTCTTCCGGAAAATGCTAGAAGATTCGATAAAACTCTGGAAAGTACTGGAAGGAGTGGCGGAGTATGTCAGTGAGTTTAAAAGTTTCGAGAACGTTCTGGATGGTTTGCTAAAGCAAAATAATGGAAGGAGAAAATTCTAGAAGCTTTCAGAATTGAGTGGCGGAGTGTGTCGGTGAGTGTAGAAGGTTCCGAAAAGTTTAGAAGGTTCTATAAAGCTGTACAAAGTTCTGGAAGCAGTGGTGAAATATGTCGGTAAGGTTCCAAAACGTTCTGGGTGGTTCGTAAATGCTTTAGAAAGCTATGGAATGAGAAAGTTCTAAAAGCTTTCAGAAATTAGTGGCGGAGTGTGTCGGTGAGTCTAAAAGGTTCTGGACGCGATGGTAGCAAATATTCTGTTTCTTATATTTTCGCTTTTTTAGATTAGCTCTCCTCAGGAGTCCCTGAAGAAAAAAATCCTCGGGATCTATGACATCTTTGGAGATGATGGGTGGAGGGTCTTTTTTGGAAAAGGAAGGAGAAGAGGTGCTGGGAAGAAAAAAGTATGAGGGGTGTGTAGGAATCAGGGAGCCCAGGAGTGACGGACGTATGAATCTATCCCTCTCACTGCTGTGGAAGTCTCTACCGATCCAAGCAGAAGGTGGACAAACGCATCCGCCGCCAGATCATCCCTGCCAAATCACCAAACGTAGCGAACCACTTGGGGTGAACTATGGCAGGGGTGTAGGTTAGCCAATAAATAGTGTCCGACCGAAACAGGACTTTCTACCGAAACCGAATCTTCGGTATCTGTCTAAATTTCGGTCGAAACCGAAACTTTTTTAGACATGTTAAAATACTATTGTTTACTGAAATTTGGACTATATTTTACCTCATTGAGTATTTTAATTGCGTTTAAAATCACAACATTCTTATTGCACGTATTAAATAAAATCAAAAAAATAAAAACAATAATTGAAGAATGTGAAAAAATAATTATTTACTTCTTTGATATTGCTGCTATAAAACAAACAAAAATTATAAATAAAAAAAATATTTAAACTACTTCTTGGAACAAAATTTTGTAAATAATCAACACTTAGTTAACGCAGAGTTTCGGTGCGGCCGAAGGTTCGGCAGATTTTCTGCCGAAACCGAAACTGATGCTGAAACTAGATTTTTTTACCGAAACTTACCGAAACCGAAACCAAACCCGAATCTTCGGTCGGTCACTAGTTATGAATAAGAAAGATATATACATATTTTAGTACGTTTCTTGACTACAACTTTCCACTCTGATTAAACTAATTTCACTTAAACAGCGTTCCTCCAATAATTGGCAAATTACTTTTCACAAAACTAGGCCGCCTGGGAATGCAACCAACCTGTCACTTAATTTTGCCCCCACTATTTTCATGTGAGTGATCATAATATCGCTTGCTGAGGATTGGTTTGTACTCCTGTATTTTTAGGTTTTTTTAAGCTGTGATTTGAAGTATATGTCAGTTCGTTCAAAATTTACTTATAGATAGATTAACCCTTGTATATTTTAAAAATACTTAAAGCAATTGGTTTGAAATAAAGGAAACAAAAATATAATTTTTTGAAACTCAAAAACTTTAATTTTTCAATACGAGTTTTTGTGGACATAGTAAAAACCAGTCCTCAGCAAGCGAAATGTTGAAATCAATCTCCGCCCACCCTCCCCCTTTCCTCCGTGCAGCCCGAATTCTTGGCTCCATTTGATTTACATCTATTCACTCCCGTGAAGAAGTGGCTTGGGGCCCAGCGCTTTGATAATGATGAAGATCTTCAATATGCTGTAGCAGGTTATTTGTTGTTGTTGGGCTATTTCCCAAGTGGTCGAGTTTTTGCAGAAGGAATTAACAAAATTGGTGAAATGCTACGTCAAATGCTTGAATTTAAATGGCGACTATATTGAGAAATAGTGGAAAGCTGTAGATTTAGAGGCCCAGTAATAAAATATACGTGTACAATATACATTTTTTTATTTATCACCAAACGATGGCTACTTTCCGAACAACCCTCGTCCTTATTTTATTCGCTTGTAACAACAAAAAATCATGAAAAATACAAGAATAAAATTAAAAAAACTCTAAATACTTTTGCTCCACAGTTTGGTGATTCCCTGAAAAGTTTTTCATTTGGTCGGTAGTTGGTAGATTCGACGAACTTTCTCGAATATTATCATATTTCATAAATTACATTATTGTTAATTATTATTGTTCCACATACCGGGTCCGTGCGATGTAAGACCAAGCAACAACGTTGTAAATTGTTTTCGTCACGGATAACTTTTTTTGGAAAAACATCTTTAATAATTGTGGTTTTTCTCTACTCTAAAGGCAAGATAAACACAGCATTACAAACATATAACTTTGTAAAAATATTATAATTGCAATATACCTACATTACAACTTGTGCAACCACCATCAAGATGGCGCCTAGATTACGGGGTAAGTTTCGTACAGCAACAAATATTTATATTGTTGGTTAGAACCAAAAAATAAAATGTTAGAACAAAAGTTTGTTAGAACAAAAAATAAAATGTTTCTTGAATACCAATCTGCAGTTCCTGGTCCATCATTGGAAAATGTATTTCATGAAGTCTTCATGATAAAAATGATGCCGATTAGTTTTATTTGAGTTTTCAAAACTAAATGGAATCAAAGCTAACTATTAAAAACTTTACCTTAATTAAAAGTAGGGATTTTTAAAAAATTTCTTATATTTTCCACCATTGAAAATTCTAAGAAAGCCATTATTTCTCATCAATTTGGAACCAATACCAATAATTATCACTGCGGCACTAGATTAAATTCTAATTAAATTCCCCCCTAATTAAATTATACCTATTGAAATAAATTAGATAAAAATGCACCCCTATTCCACTTAGTACTTAACAACCACACAACTTCAACATTTGATATTTTTTCAGTCAAACATGGCCAAGTTTCTACAGACCCAGTTGCAAAGAAGAAAAGGAAGACTGAGCAAATATCAGATGTAAGTTATTATTAAAAATAATATAATAAAAAAAATAATAGTGTACTTAACTTCACCGTCAGTAAATAATTAATTAAATAATATTTTATTATTAAATATTATTTAATTAAACTTCACCGTCGGTAAATAATTAATTAAATAATATTAAATAATAAAATAATATTTAATTAATTATTTACTGACGGTGAAGTTTAATAAATAATTAATTAAATAATATTTTATTATTAAATATTATTTAATTAAACTTCACCGTCAGTCTTCTGTCTTCCAACTAATATAAGACCTCACTCAAATGTTTCCAGTTTTGCTTGTTCTAAGTTCTCAGAGGCTTCGAATCCGATAGTTA
This sequence comes from Glyphotaelius pellucidus, assembly GCA_936435175.1. Classification (NCBI taxonomy): domain Eukaryota; kingdom Metazoa; phylum Arthropoda; class Insecta; order Trichoptera; family Limnephilidae; genus Glyphotaelius; species Glyphotaelius pellucidus. Next base: position 24,032,546 of record OW386542.1, on the reverse strand, counting down.
TATCAGGTCATCAAGATTTGGCAGTCGGAAATATGTTGAGGTTGCAAGTATTATTATAAAAATAATGGATGACAAAATGTAAGCAAATTCTGTAATTTTTTTTTCAGAGGAAACGAACACTAAGAAATTACGATAATGTACAAAAACAGGAGGCTTCCCCTGAAAAAATTATCAAAGTTGATCCAAAACCGAAATCTCTTTCAAGTTACAAAAAAAAGAAAAATATTTTCCCCACGGTGACATATTCCAAAAATTCACAAAAAGTTGTTACCACACCAACTATTCAAAATACGTTTCAAAGGATTTTTCACAAACAGGTCTCTAAAGATTCAAGAAATAAGAAAATGTTTCAATGTGGGTTATGCAGAAATTGTATTTTACCTGAGTGTGGAAAATGCATATTATGCCATCAAGCCAATGAAAAACGAAGAAAAACAAAAGACTGTATTCACAAAACCTGCCTCAATATTATTAAGATCCTTGTTGCTGAAATTTGTGATTCCAAAAAAGCTCGTATTGTTTCAGTGTCGTCTGCTTTGACAACGGTGGGTAGGCGAACTTACTATTCAGGGATGTTAATTGGGAAAATTGAAGTAAACACTGGAGATTTTGTTTTGACTCGAGGAGAAGATAATAAATATCCGGAGGTTCTGAAAGTTCGGAGCATTTGGTGCAATAATGATGTAGGAACATTCTACTTCCACGCTCAAACATTTTATAGATCTTGCGATACAATCTTGGGAGACATTGGAAACCCCAATGAACTCTTTCTAACGAGATCTTGTTTTATGAGCGTGCGCGCATCGCTTATCGTCGGAGTTATCAATGTAAAGAGAAAGAGAATCTTTTCAACAAAAAATAATGATAGCAATGACAATACCTTATTTTACAGTAAGATGTATTGTACGGATGAAGCCACATTTGAAGATATTCCAGAAGATTTAATATCCAATGATGACTTCTTAAACCCGAGTCAATGTCCTTCTTGCACACACAGGTTAAAGATTTACAACAATTCTTTGCCCAGTTTTATCATTAAGGATGGCGATACACAATTCAAACGCAATGGTATTGTTTATAAGAAAGGTTCGGCTGTATTTTTAAAACCTGATACTTTTGACATGTTCAATTTTTTTGAATTGCAACACAAAATTTCTATGGAACCTAAATTAGAAGAAACGAATATTGATTGCACTGAGTTCTACCGCAAAAAATATGACACAGAAGGCCCAAGTAAATACAGTCAATTACCATACTGTGTTGGGTTTATTGAAAACATTAATTTCACTGGAGACCCGTCTGACTGTTTTGTTAGCCCATATGATATCAATATAACCGTAACAAAATTATACAGGCCAGAAAATATTAAAGGCATTGACTTAAAGGCCCAAAGTTTTGATACTAATTTGCTGTACTGGTCATGTGAAAAACAAGAAATTAGTATTATGTGCATAGTTAGGCCATGCGAGTTATATTATTTACACAATATTCCAAAGAATATCACGTTAGATGAGTGGTCATCTCAAAATATGGACAGATTTTATTTTATTCACAGAAACGAAAAAGACTTTGTATCAATGCCTCCTTACGCTAAGCTCATTGGTTTGGAGAATACCATCCCTAGTGAAGATGATGAGGGATCAAAGGGCAAGCGATACAAGTGCAAAGGCAAAGGCAATATCACTAGAGTAGCAGAACCGATGAAGAGTATGGATATCTTTGCTGGGTGTGGTGGTCTCTCTGAAGGGCTACACCAGTCTAAAGTTGCTGTCTGCCATTGGGCTATAGAGAATGAGTCCTCAGCAGCCCATGCGTTCCAACTGAACAACAGAGAGTGTTCCGTTTTCCAAGAAGACTGTAATAGTATTCTGCACAAGCTTCTTAACGGTCAGGAAGATGGTGATGGAGGAGGCACTCTACCAGGGCCAGGAGAAGTGGAGCTGCTGTGCGCTGGACCTCCCTGCCAAGGATTCTCTGCCTTAAACAGGTTCACCAAGAGGTCATTTTCCATATTCAAGAGCTCTCAAGTGGCAACTGCACTATCTTTTTGTGACTATTACCGTCCCAAATATTTTCTATTAGAAAATGTCAGAAATTTTGCTACTTATGAAGGTGGTATGGTTTTGAAACTCACCTTGTTCGCCCTCCTCCAGATGGGCTACCAATGTCGATTTGGCGTTCTGCAAGCTGGGAATTTCGGGGTACCACAAACTCGGCGACGCCTGTTTATTGTGGCTGCGACTCCAGGATTGAAACTACCCAACTTTCCGAAACCTACTCATGTCTTCAACTCTACTTCGCTATCCATATCTTTAGGAAACGTCAGATTCAGTCACAAGGATTGGGACGATTCAGCTCCTAGAAGAAACACCACAATATATGACGCGTTGAGTGACTTGCCTTTTATTAGAAATGATCCATTCAGCCCACCTCATGCTTCTGATATTCCTCCTTTAAAACAAATTCACAAGTATACTGATTTTCAAAGAAAGATAAGAAACAATGTGAAATACTTGTTTGATCATGATTGTAAGACGATGCCTCCACTGGTATTTGAAAGAATTATTAGAATACCCCAAATCGGTGGATCGGACTGGAGAAATTTACCAAATGTGGAGGTAACTTTGCCAGATGGTACGCATATTCCTGTGAGTATACTAAATTCCCCTTAGTAAGTGCTTGATATTACGGTGACTGGACAACTCAGAATGAAAGCAACTCAGAACACCTCAGAAAAGTCATTAAAAGTGATGAAAAATAAAAATGGTTAAATAGGCTCCGTTAGGTTAGGGTTATGGGCTCTTTTAAAATTATTTTTTTCATGGCTTTTAATGAGTTTTCAAAGAGGTGTTGAGTTGACTTTATACTCAGTTGGCATGGAACCGATATAACAAACCAAGGGATCTCTAAACAATGCTAAAATTAATTCCAGAAACTTAAGTATACACATTCATTAGCAAGTGGATTGAAGAGAGGTGTATGTCCGTGCGCCGAGGGTAGACCGTGCGACGCAGCTTTCAGACAGAAGAAGACGCTCATTCAGTGGGGAACTGTTCATACAGCTGACCGCCATAACCACTGGGCAGGAACTTACGGTAAATAAACTTCTGACTTATTCAGTCAGCTAACAACTTGCATTTAACTGGAATTGGATTTACTGGAAACATAACGCAACCAAAAGTAACATTACATTTGGCATTTGATTACAGGTCGTTTGGATTGGAACGGTGTTTTCAGCACTACCATTTCAGATCCTGAACCCTCTGGAACTCAAGGGAGAGTGCTTCATCCCAGTCAGAACCGAGTGGTGTCCGTACGAGAGTGTGCGAGAAGTCAAGGTTTTCCAGACCGATTCCGATTTGCTGGAAGTCTTCAAAATAAATACTCCCAGGTATGATCCTTTCCTGTGATGCCGACTCAAATTTTGTAATAATTTAGCCTACCTTATCTTTACATCACTAATTTGCATCTTAATTGACTGGATTACACATTTCAAAACATAATTTAGATAATGCTTGCACTCAGATAACCAGAATTTCAGAATAGGAAATAATAAACATAAATAATTTAAGATGGGGGGGTGCAAGGTTTTAAAGGCCTAAAAAAGGCATATTTTCATGATTTTTTGGAGAAATGAATAATGTTGGTTTATTTATTTTATATACACGTTATAGTATGATATCTGAAGTATCTTTGAAATTTTTTTTAATAAAAAATATCAATAAATAGGTCCTTGAGAGCGAATCTCCGGAGGCGCCTCGACAAAAAGTTGTTATGCGGTGAACATCATAGCTCATTAATGGATCGTTTGAATCAAAAAAGTCGAAATGCGTTTAAAAGGCGATATGTTTTCTTATCTTATCTTATTGTTGAAGTCAAAAATGCAATTTCTGCTAAAATTTTCGGTGAATTTGTTATTATAAAATGGAAAAACACTCTTCGTCATTATCTGCTGATTTATGTGTAGAAATAGTGTGCAAAATTTCAAAAGGATCGGTCAAGTAGATTTTGAGATATGATGTTCACAAATTTCAAAAATTTGTTTGCGAGAAAATCTATTAAAAGTTTTTTTATACTCGAAATATACTTGAATCGAGCAAGAGGGCCGGTCGCTTGAAACGCTGTATCTTCGTTAGTTTTGCTCCGATTTACTTGAAATTTTGACATGTTGTATATTTAGAAAAAAAAAATTAAAAATGAGTTATTATGTGTGGTAAAACCATGTATGATCGTGTGAGAAATGTGGAGATCCGCAAAGAATGCAAGGCTGATGTAAGCGTTATGAGTAAGATTAAGAAAGGGACGCTCAGATGGTTTGGGCATGTAGAGCGAATGAATGAGGAAAGGAGTGTAAGGAGAATATATGACGCAAATGTGAATGGTAGACGAAGTCGGGGACGCCCGAGGAAGACATGGCACGACCAAGTGAATCAGATACTTGAGTCGGGCGATGTCAAGAGTCAGAATAATAGAAGAGCATGTATGAGACGATGTATGAATGTGAACGAAGTGTGTGCCAAGATCGAGTTGTTTGGCGGTCTGTCCTCTCTGCCTACCCCTGCGGGGAAACGGCGTGATGGTTAGTTAGTTAGTTAGTTAAAAATGAGTTTTAAAACCTTACCCCCTTAATGAAAATAAAATACTTTGAGTTCATGCACCTCTATTCAATCAAAATAATCGACACGATTTGAAACCAATGGTTTCTTTGTCAGGATAATAAAACTGTCATAAGTAAAAGGGCAGCTGGAAATTTTGAATGGTCACGTTCTAATGTACTTTTTATTATAACAGGTTGATAAACATGAAAGGTCTTGAAAATTAGAATGTGACCATTGAAAATTTCAAGTTGCTTTTTGCTTATGATGGCAAAATAGTCGTGTAAAGTATTTTAATTTCATTAAATTAAATGATGCCTCAAAGTGAATTTGCAATTATTGAAGACATAAATAATTATTTACAGGTTGGAAACGCTGTGCCACCTCCATTAGCTGCTGCAATTGGGAGAGAAATAAATAAGTCCTACCTGGCAACACTCACATAGCAACACTAGGAGAGCTGCTGCTGAAGAGAAAGTGATAAAGTAATACCAAGTTCTTATTCACACAGAAACATATGGTTTGATGTGAGTTTACCAAAGATATTGAAATATAAGGAGAAGGGCTATTGGCAGTTTTTACTGGGTGGGACTGTGCTTCCTGGTGTCACCGATATTTTAAACCAATATTATTGAATACATTAAAAAAAATCAACTAAATGAACGAATTCTTTCCATATTCAAACTATATTGTTAACCAATACTGCACAACTTCGAAAAATCAACTTAATTTCATATTCAAATTATTCCCATTAGGTAGTAGAGACAGTCGGGCGGACATCATAGCATATCTCCTTATATTTCAATATCTTTGGAGTTTACCCATGTTGGCGACTGCCGCACAGTTTTTTGCTGCTTCTCGAGTTTAATTTAAAAATGGAAGTAGAAAATGCTAGGTAACCAGACTGAATACTCTCTTAGCTGCTCAATCAGCTTATTTTGAGCTTTTACTTTATTATAATATTTTTTTCTAAACAAAATAACTGTTCATATTCATCTTATTTTTACCACACTTAAGGGGAGAGTCTAGTCAAGTGGTGTTTTTTTTTTTAATGGGTTTTTTTTTCAAAGATGAGCTGTGATTCCAGTCAAAGTAAAAAATTCGTAGGTTTTCACTCGTAAAAAGCATAAGTTTTTTCAATACTTAGGGGCCATCCATAAATTACGTCACACAAATTTCATGATTTTTTGACCCCCCCATACCCCTTTTCACACTTCTCTACTCTCCCCCCCCCCTTAAGGTGTGACGTAATTTATGGATGGCCCCTTACGGTTGTAAGCTGATCTGCGATTTCTGGAACATATAGTAAGGCTTCAGACTCCTCAAAGTACTGTTGCTTTTGAAGTTTTTGCTTTTTTTGTGCAGATCGACCTATTTGGTTGAGGCTGCGCCGTGCTTGCTGCTTTATACATTTCGGCATAATTCGTGGTTTGCAAGCCAATTTTCAAGTTCAGCAGTTCCATGATCTTCAGAAAAGCTGAAGAGCCTTCATTATACAGTTGTACAATATATATACAAACAAAGCAGTTTCAACCATTGTCATGCCAGAATTGAGATGTTTTGGGGTAAAATGCCAGATGGTTGGTTGAAGTTTTCGTTGACATATTGCGTATGCCCACCCAAAAATACCTTCAAAATGTCATCATTGCAAAGATATGATCGGCAATATATGTTTCTGTACATTAGCATGAAGAGGTTCTGGAATATTCAGTGCCTCTAACAATGGCCACTTGATACTTGCACCAGCTCTCGCCACCTTCCGGGCAGTCGAATTTTCATTGATTGAAGTTAGATATTGATATGCGCACCGCTCCCAACTAAATTTCAATGTCGAATTTGATGCTATAACTTTGGGAATGTGTTTGCCACATCTCAAAAAAAAGGAAATTTTTTGGATTGGTTGTACCAGACTCTCTCCTTAACAGTTTTTCTACATAATTTTTCGAGATATTATTACAGCACGTTTTATATCACAGAGAAACCCTCTTAAGAAGTTTCGTGGCTTAAGAAGTTTGTTTTTTCGGTCCCTCGGCCCAAAATTGGCCCAATTTTTCTCACCAAGGTTTTCCTGCTTGTTTTTTCCGGTCCTTCTGAAAACTTCTTAAGAGGGTTTCACTAGCAAAACAGAAGAAAACACTTTTATTTTTGCACCAATTTATACAAAAAATTTATACATAAGTAACCGAATACTCTTATAGCCAAACATTCAGCTTATTTTCAGCCTTTAGTTTGTTATAATTTTTTTCTGTACAAAATTAGCGGTCGTATTCTTCTTATTTTTTACCACACTTAAAAGTTTTTCCACAAGATGTTTCAAGATATTATTATTTCAGCACATTTCATATTATTTAGCAAGGCAACATAACACACTTCTTATAATATCGACCCATAATAGGCAGAACAGCGTATCCGCTGAAAAGTAAATTATTCAGGAGAAGGTTTTTTTTAAATAACTTTCTTCATTGATTCCAAAAAGGATTTTGGTTAATTAGGATTATTAACCTTTGGTTGCTGCCTATGTAACGCTGATAAAACAAATATCTAAATGCCTTCAGTTTTTGAGATAGTGGCGGTAACGCTGTTTTGCCTATGACGCTGACAGACTTTTTCCCTAGGAAATGTCGTGTACGCTGTTTGGAGCACCAAATTATTTTTGAAATATTTATCGATTATTTATGATAGGTAAACAAATAACCAAATAAAATGGTTCCATGACAGTTGATCCTAAAGTTGACTAAATATAATGATTTGCAAGTAAGTATTCAAAGAGGATATACGGCCGTATAACCAAAGTCGATATGCTTGTATCTGCAGGCATCTTGATTGAAAATCCGTTGTAAAAATATTTTTACTAAAAATAATTTCGACTCTACGAATGCGCATGCGGTAATAACAAAATACGACATACTTATACGTGCAGTCGGCTTATCAAAAAACCGCTATACAACATCTTTAATCTGATTAAAACACCAGAGGCCCAACTTCTCCCAACCGTCTGGAGCCAGTGAGACTATGGCCTCCCCAATGTTAGTATGTTATGAGGATGAAGTTAGTGAGGAGGGGAAGGAGATATGGAAAATGTACCTGGCTATTCAGATCTAGTTACCGAAAACGCTAAAGCAATTACAAGTAATAAGTCTAATATCTACACACCACACCAGCGTAGAAATACAAAAAATCATACAATATAACTTTTATTCGAAAACAACACAAGAGTCCCAACTGCTCCTAACCATCTGGAGTAAGTGAGACTATGGGATCCCCAATTTTAGTATGTTCTGAGGCTGAAGGTAGTGGGGAGGGGAAGGGGATGTGGAAAATGTACCTGGCTATTCGGATCTAGTTAACAAACACGGCTGAAGCAATTTCAAGTAATAAGTCTAATTAATACCTTTTCACCACACACCAGCGTACAAAAAGCAAAAAATCATATAATGTAATTTTTTTTATCCAAATACAACACAAGAGTCCCAACCGTCTGACAGTCACAACCAGTGAGACAATGGCATCCCAGATTTAAGTATGTTATAAGGCTGAAGTTAGTGGAGAGGAGAAGGAGATATGGAAAATGCACTTGGGTATTCAGATCTAGTCACCAAATACGGTGACTAGATCTGAATAGCCGGGCACATTTTCCACATCTTACTCCCCTCCTCACTACCTTCAGCCCCACAACATACTAAAATTGGGGATGCCATGGTCTCACTGGCTCCAGACGGTTGGGAGAAGTTGGGCCTCTGGTGTTGTATTCAGATTAAAAATGTTGTATAGCGGTTTTTTGCTAAGCCGACTGCACGAATAAGTTGGGCCTTTTGCGTTGTATTTGGATAAAAAGTTATATTATATATATTTTTTTGGTATTTTTGCACTGATGTATAGTGTATAATTAGACTTATTACTTGAAATGTTTTAAGCCGTGTTTGGTGACTAGATCTGAACAGCAAGTTACATTTTCCAGACCCCTTCCCCTCCCTTCTACCTTCAGCCTCACAACATATCAAAATTTGAATAGCCATAGTTTCACTGGCTCCAGATGGCTGGGATAAATGAAATTATTTGCATTACTACTTTTTGTACTAATATTCAAATACAAAACACTATATTAAAAACACTTAAGTATTTCCGTTTAGTTTCCTATGCTACTAGCCGCTGACACATCTGCACTAGTCACCGTAGTATTTATTATAAAGGTTTTAAAATGTTCAACGAACTCCCGGTAAATGTAAGGAAGCTAAAAGTCTTGCAGTTTTTCGTAAATTATGTCTCAATGTTGTGAAGTTCAAATTTTAATATTATAGTAGTTGTAGATTAGATTATATTAGATAAAAAATGTTAAGTTTTATAGCTAAATAAAATATACTTAAAAATAAAAAAAAAGATGGATGCCAACCGACTAAACTGAAACATTCTCGACCGACAGCGTAGACAGCGTAAACACCGTAACCGACCATTGTCGCTTACGCTAAAAGCTACAGCTACAAAAAAAGTGTCAGGCAAATAAGATAGAGCTGCAATATTTTTGTCACTGATGTATTAGGCAGCACTGAACAGTTTTCTGAAAAAAACGTAATTTGACAAAAATGTCGTTAATGCTGTTCTGCCTATTATGGGTCGATATGTGCACCAATTTATGCTCAAATATTATACTTACATTATACTCAAATACTTAGCCCATTTGTACTCAAAGTTCTTGAAATTTAACAAGATCGATATTGTAGGCATCAACATGGTGGAATAACAAAAATCCTGAAAACAACTATCGCAGAGAAATGTTCAGATTTTATATGTGTATAACAAAGGATTAAAATAAATCATGTTTAATAATTTTTTGTTTTGTTTATTTAAACTAAATTATTGATAATATGTATTTACAAATCAATAATTGGGACAAAGACAAACACGTTTGCCTCAAATAGTAATTATTACATACCCAGAGTATTTTACAAAAATAATTTTATCATCGAACATCATACACCTAGTACGAGGGTCTTAAAAACTTTCCTATTCACAAAGCATTTTGATTTATAATTAGGGTTTATTTTAAACCACACATTTTGTGTTTATTGGCACATTTCTATAGCTCTCATACACAGGTGTTCATTTAGATTTATGTTTGTCTAGTCATACAAACTGTTAGTTCAAATAAATAAGTCACAATATGTAAAGATATGTAAAATGAAAGTGTTATTTTCACATTTTAATTATTGAAACGTCATCTTTAAATTGTGACAGTAACTTGTACGCTTACTTTACTTAAATAATTATAATAGTTGTTGTCAATTTATCAATACAATAAATATTATATTGGATTGAGAAAGAAATGTAGTAATATTATGTATGTAGGTATATTAGGATACCTATATTAAAATTTTTACTCATTAAGGAGTCTAGTTTTTAATTAAATAAAAAGTTTGCTTAATATTCATTTCTAAATAAAAAAATAATAGTGTATAAAAAAACCACATAAACCTAGACATAAGATAATTTGTTGAATTCCAATTCTGAAAACACTACACACCTAACTACAGATAAATGGTATCAATATGGAAAATGACATCAACAGTCCAAGTGTAATTTACACAAAACGGAGACAGGAAAAATAATTAGGTACAATTCGATGTTTGGAATTTTATGTTATCTAATCGTAAGATTTAATTTCTGTTGTTCACGATTGGTAATCGCAAAGACAATGGAAAAATAGATTTGATTGATGAACATAAACATGGAAAGGAAATTTCAAGACATGGTAACCTTTCATGCATGACTATATTTTGTAAAAATAAAATTATCAAGATAAAAAGTATTATTAGTATCCAGAGAGGACACTTACAGTAAATACTGTCTTCGTTAATAGAATGAGAACAGTTGAGATAATATTCATTTATAGAATGAGAATAGTTGAGATATTCTACATTTACAGAATGGTTCCAGGCCGTCTGGCGGTCAGTCGTCTTCTGCCGGCCAGGAGTGAGGACAGTCCTCTCGGAGCCTCGGTGGCGGTCTCCTCGCTAGCAACAACAGTCTCTTGGTTTTCTTCTGAGGAGTTAGAGCCGTTTCCACCTTCGGTCGCATCCGTGTCCGCAGCATCAGATGCTTCGGTCAGAGGCTGGCTCTCTGTGGAGGATACTTCGGTCTGGAATAAAAATCAACAATTATAATTAAATATTATAATGTCAAATAGAAAACACTGCACTAATGCCTAAGATCTATGTGTTTATATAGACAGCAAACCCATTTTTGGGCAACATATCGAACAAATTATTTCAAAATCCTACAATATACTTGGTTTCGTTCAACTAAACTAATGCAGCAAATAACTCATGTAACGTACGCCCACAATGAAAATTTACGAAACTTTGACATTTTCCATGATTAAGAGCTAAACTTTGACGACGGGCGTGGCCGAGCGGTAAGGCTCTTGACTCACAATCCGAAGGTCGTGGGATCGAATTCCGGCGTGGGCAAAAATTTTTTATTTGATTAATTTGTGTTATTTCACAATTTATTCATTTAAAACAATATATGGTATATTTGCAGCATGTTACAGAGTGTAAGATACTCTCAGTATCGCCCTGGTGTAAGACCATTCAGAATTCAGAAATACACCAGAGTACACCATTCAGAATTGAAACATTGCTTGAAATAGCTTAAGCCGTGTTGGGTGACCAGATCTGAAGAGCCAGGTACTTCCCCACCTTCCTTTTTCCCATCTCCTTCTCCTCCCCACTACCTTCAGCCTCACAACATACCCCAATTGGGGGTGCCGTAGTCTCACTGGCTCCAGACAGGAGCAGTTGGGACTCTTGTGCAGTATTCATACAAAAAAAAAAACAAACTGTTTAAAATTGTTAAATAATTATTACAATTCTTGAGCATATAATTCTCTATTCCGAAATTTCTCTTCATCTCTTTACATACTTTCTTCCTTTTTATGATTATTACTCATACACTTGGTTAAGATTAAGAATCATTCTCGAATATCATTCATCTCATAATCGAAATTACTCTTGCGCCAATTAGATTTTGCACAATGATCGCCAAAACGTAAAAGCCCCGAAAAAGTAAAACATTGAATCCGACAAAAATTTAATTTTACAGAAAAGTTTTTTTTTTTAAATTTGATAACTGTTGATGAGATTTGGATCCACCAAAAACTCCTGAAAGTAAACAAGAGTCAAAACAATGGACAGGAACAAATCCAAAGAAACCCAAAAAATCAACCCCAAAGAAGGCAAAAACGATTTTGTCAGCGACTAAGGTTATGGCAACTTTTTTCTGGGATATAAAAAGAATTCTCTTTATTGATTACCTCCAGAAGGGTAAAACTACCAATGGTGAGTACTATGCTAACTTACTGTAGCGTTGGAGTCACAAAGTAAAAAGAAAACGACCATTTCACCACAACAATGCTCCAGCACACACCTCATTCGTCACAATGGCTAAAATCAACCAGTTGAAGTTCGAATTACTTACCCAACCGCCTCATTCGCCAGATTTAGCATCCGGCGACTATCATCTAAGATCAAAAGATGGCTCAGAGAACAAAAATTTCAAAGAAACGATGAACTCGTTGGCGCTATAAGTGGGTATTTTGAGGAGCTATAATGTATTAGACTTCTTGGAGATTATGAAGATTACGAGAAATAGAAGCAAAAAAATAAAAATTGGTGTTTTCTTTATAAGGCTGAAAAATTTTCACCCCACTCTTGCATTTTATTGAACACCACCGTACATTACGAAAATCATTAAATTTGCACTGCTTTGGGGATAAATGACGGTTACGTTGTTTAGCCTGGCCATTTAGATAAACATTTGATAATTTTTGTCGCTGTTTACAATGTTTTGCATAATATTATTCTTAAAAGTTCGCTTTGTATGAAAACTTCCTAAAGAATAACTTTCAAATTACTTTTTAAAAAGCTGCTTAAAAGTTGTTTTAGATCAAAGTTTAAAGAGTTTGTAAATTTTATTGTCAAAATTTTATCATTTAAACAATTAGTTATTGTACGGCTACTGTCTAACTAGGTCATAGAAGAAAACGAGTGAAGCACCTACAGCAAAGGACCAACTCATAGGCAACCAGTTTTTTTTACAAAATAGACAATAGTTCTCTCTTCAGAAAGAGAATGTTTTGCCTATGGTAAATGGGCAAAATGTAGTGACTGTCAGAGAGGACTGTGTGCATCTTATAAAATATTACATACATATATTAAAAACGTGTATGTTTAATTTGATAAGGGTTGTGACTTACCTCAGGTTGGAGCTGACGTCTGCGAGCGAGCAGAGGGCTGGGCCGGCGCACTGTGGGGGCAGGGGTGGCCTTGGGCTTGGCAGCCGCCACCTGCAAACGAGGACGTCCCCTCAGTCTTGTCAGTGGATTGGCTACCGTGCTTTCTCCAGGCTGTGAAAACAATACGTTTTTATAACATGGTCAATCTAATGAAGAGGATGAAGAAACTGTACAGCCGCAGTAAGTTAAAACACAGTTTCTCCCTTGAATCTGTCAAGGAAGAAACTATGTTTTCACTTACCACGGCAGCGTAATTCATCGATAGTGCCAATGTCTTGACGAATGAATGTCCTATGAAGGGACTATACAATGTAAACCTTCTTGAACTTTTTAAAAGTATAATCTACGCATTCCCAGATAGCCCCAATTTAAAATTTTTAGTTTAAAACACTTTTTACAAGTCACTCTTTAAAATATTATGGTGAATTAATTGTTACCGCCAAAATATGCTGGCAAAACTATTTAATCATATTCATATTGAGTACGTACATTCACCTTAATATTTTAAAGCACAACTTGCAAAAAGTGTTTTAATCTAAAATAATTAAATTGGCGCGCTCTGTGAATGCATAGATTAAAACGTACATTCCGTTTAATCATGAGTTCCTTTCTATAATGTTTTATGATGATAACGACTAGCTATAAGTATATGCAAGCACATAATTTGAGCCGTTTTCAACATACACAGGATGTCCCAAAAGTGAAATTTATCCTTTGGAGGGCTGATAGGCCAACAGATGATAGACTAGAATATCATAATACGACATCTTACATCAAATTCTTGAGTGCCAGTGCTACAAAATTCAATTTTCTAAGATTATAATTTTTATTACGCAACCCTGATTTAACTAAGAGTGCCTACACCTTTGAAAAATAAAAACATGTTTGCCCATAAAAACAATTCACATGAAAACATGTTTCATGAGTGTATTCACCTGTTGAGTGGTGACATCTCCTTGCTCTGCACTGGATGCAGGTTCGGGGACCTCAGGAGCGGCATCAGCAGGGGCGCTAGCCGCCTCCGTGGTGCTGCTGCTGGCTGTAGGTGCTCCGATACGCCCTCCTATGGCTAAGCGTGCTCCTGGGCGGGGACGGGCGCCTCCAATCAGACGGCCACGACTGCAAAGATGAAAAGTTAAACTTAATCATGTTGAAGAAATATACTTATCTTAACAAAATCTGAAAGATTATAGATTTTGCACAACTAAAACATCAGTCTTAATGAATGACTGATTTATCGTGCATGATGGCAAAACTTTGGTTATTTCAGCTCGACTTTTTTGGTTCACACCGTTTCAACGCTGACCACCTCGTATATACTAATTGAAAGAGAAACATGCCATACTATGTGCTATTGAATTTTTTGGAAGTCAAGCGGTTTCACATCTTAAACTTGATCCAGAAATCATCCGCTATTTTAATTTTTAATGGCATTTCAAATCATTAAAGAAAATTTCTATTTCTTTAATTTATTACATTACATTACCAAGGTATACCCATGAGGGGAAAAAATAATCAATTACTAATAGTTTTTGCCATGACATTCTTTAATGCTGAGTTGACTTAGGGATATGTCTTTTCGATTTTATTTTTCATTTTTTGTTTTTATACATTTCAACTTAGTGATTTGATATTTATTTGTTTTAATATAAATTTTTGTTTTTTGAAAGCTCCGCGAACTTCCAAGACGGGGAGCTTGGTTATGCATTATAATATGTTTGCTTATTCAAAAATAATCATTATCAATTAATTCATGTTACAATGATGGTGTTTGGCGCGCCCTCTTTGAATTATTACAAAAAAAAACAAGTCAGTAAAGCTTGTAGTTCCGTGTTAACGTGAAAAACACTTTGCCTAAAACATTGCAGAAATATAGTCCAATTCAAAGAGGCTAGCTGGTGAAAATGTTGTTGTTCCTTGTCCTGTTGTATTTTGAAAACTTAACACAATTTGCTTTCATTTGCAGTACAATATAAATTATCGCGAAGCAATTTTTGAATCAGCTAAATTCGCTTTCCAACACATCAGAACTAAATTCGCCATGTTGAATTTGTGCTTAGTCATTCCACAAATTGAAAATAGTAATATATACAATCTAAACATAGAAGTTGCACAAACTGATCGCAAAACCAACATCTTAAAACATATGTTCATAAAAAACAAATTATTTACAAAGGTTTGACAAAAAATTACCAGTTCCAATACATTAATACCAAGAAAATAACATATTTTTGTCCTTCTGAAATCCTGCATCAAACCTGACTTTGGTTGATCTAATCTTATTATATATGAATAAAACAATTTACAAGAATGTTTCAATCTCATGCAATAGCACAGTTATTATTAGATTTTTGGTTTCGCATGTCCTCACTCCCTACCAATCTTATTTCATTCTAACTTTAACAACATACAAGTAATTCAGTGGCCAAAATCTGAATTAAAGTCTTGAATCAAAAGACAACAAGGATACATTTAAGCGCATAAGCCATAATAACATATCGATAATATCCTTACCCTAAAAGAGATCGCACAGTAGTGGAGGAAGGTTCAGCGGAGGCAGGGGCTTCAGGGGCGGAGTCAGACTCCTTGTCTCCGGCGGGGGCGGCCGTGGTGCTGGCTGCTCCGGGTAGGGGACGGCGGCCTCTCAACTTGCTCAAGGTAGGTCTGGGGCGCACCCTGGAAACGGAACTAATAGTTACAGTCAAATCTTTCAAACTTAAGTTACTTATGGAACTACTCTACATTTTTCATTGTATTTAGGGATCAAACAATTACATAGTATTATGGTAATTACTATTGATTAGAATTGTGAAATAAACTATTAATTAATATACATACAAACAAACACAAAGTAGGTACAATTTTCGCATCGTACGATTTATAAGAACAATTTAAAACTTTTATCTTTTATGACTTTCTTTTAGTCATTAGTAAAAATTGGTTGTCTGTAAAGTCAGTTTACGGACGATAATTTTACGTGATAACGTCATATAACAACAATGGAGTGGAAGAGAGTTAGATGCGTCACAAGCCGAACGTTTGTTCCGCGCTCTTGCTTGCACGCTCGGCTCAGGCGGAACGTGACAATGAGTCATGCTTTTTCGTGAGTGCAGACGGCGTTCATCGATTTATAAGATGTTATCACATCAAAAATGGGATAAAAGTTTTAAATTGTTTTGATTTGTCAATATGAAAAATAGAAATATTTGTATGGGACGATAAATTCAGTTGGTTTAACTTTATGTTTTCAAGGTTCAGTTGAAGATGTCTATATCTCTTGGTTCTATGACAACTCAGAATCAACTCCTCAATACCTCATTGAAAAGTCATTAAAAGCTATGAAAAAAAAAAAAAAATTTGCAAAATAGTCTCAAATAGTATTTTTTCATCATTTTTAATGACTTTTCAAAGGAGGTGTTGTGTTGAATACATTCTGAGTTGTCCGGTCACCATATCCGTTAGGTGTTTTGACATGTCTCATTATACTCATTAATGAATTAGATTTACAAAGTAGTATATTATGTACTAAGTTAAGGAACCCAATTCACCAGTCAACTCACTGACCGTTATTACTAACATCTCAATTGTTTACACAACGTGATATGATATTACCGTCAGCATAATATAACTGGGAAAAGAAAATGCAGAGTCTTGTTCAAGTACAAGTAATATTTTTTAAGTAACAAAAACACCAGATAAAAAGATAAGAAGGAGGTAGATAGAAGATTTCTGTGAAATATCAGAAGGTGGATGACATGGGCTCAGGCTAATTTCAGGCTCAGGGAACAACTCATATAGGCCCCATAGAAATTGTTGTCTTTCCCTTACTATCATAGTGAGAAATATGATATAAACGGTATTAGAAAAAGAATAAACCACGCTTTATATTCAATTCTAAATGTTAACCACAGAAGAAGTAAAATGTATACCTTTTTAAAACCAAATTTTCAGATCGCGATTTGAAAAATATTTATGAAACTTAAGTTTTTTTTTATTAATTATTTTTAGGTGGACGACAAAGAAGTGAGGTTCAATAACGTTCATAATACATTTGTCTAATAAAATATGTATGTGCTTTTATTTTTTTCGTTATCAGTAATTTTAGTTAAAAAACATAAGGTAAGCCATTTTTAAAACTTTTTTTATGTTTGTATGCAAAATTTTTTTGTGTATTTTTCGATTTATAAAATTTGAAAGCGTATTTTTAAACATGTATTTGGCTTTTATTGCAAAGCGGAATTATTTTGACCCTCTGACAAAATATGGTCAAGGCCTGACGGGTTAAGTGCGTGTACACTATTCTCTATGGCAGCGGTTGTCATACTTTTTGAGCCTGCGTACCCCTTGACTCTTACTACAAATTTGTTATACCCCTTACCCTCTATCTACCTTTTGTAGAGGTGTAATGGAAGATGTGTCTCATTTGTAATCTCTTAATACTTTCATTATTACGTGAATTTAACAATCAAGTCACACAAATACATTTAATGTAATTTTATACAGAGTGTAACATGACTTCGGGCAATTTTAACCAGTGATTCTACATGCGTACCCCCAATTTAGCTTCGCGTACCCCAACGGGTACGGGTACTACAGGTTGAAAACCACTGCTCTATGGCATGGGATAGAGAAGAGTGCACACAGATGGTTCCAATATCCAGTGGTTGAAGAAGTAAAAGTTAATTTATATGAATGCATAAAATTTGGAATCTAAATGAAAAATAATAATGATAAGGCGATGAGCAGCTGGACAAAGCCATAAATAAGTAAACAAAACAGGCAAAATATGTATTATTTTATGAACAACTCACAAATTCTAGTGGGTAAATCCAGTGCTGTAATCTAGCCCAGCAAGTGTATGGATAGCTCGTAATAATGTTATAGATATGATTGATGGTGTTAAAAAATAACTCAGAGAGATTCTTACCTAGATTCAGTGGTGGAGGCAGCTTCATCAGAGGGGGCGGAGGTGGTTGAGGGGGGACGGGTACGACCACTAAACCTGTTGCGGGACGCAGATGGCTGCAAACAGAGGCAAACATATTATTGAAAGGGAAACTGTCACATGTTTAACATTCCACTGTCACTATCACTGCATCAAAGAAAATGTAATATTTCTTACGGGTTTATTGTTTGGCCCTATTAAAGATGAATCAAAAGTGTTTAGCTTTTCCCAAATAAATCATATTTTAAGATAACATAGAGGTGTTACATCGCAGAGAAATTTCTTCGAAGCGCTTTCCATTTTTGCAATAACTGTAATGAAAAAAATGCACTCTTTTATACTTCCTTGGAAAATTTACTACATCAGCTTTACAAAACTTTTTGGCATTGTTTTTACAGCTATGCAAAACACAGCCCAAGGGCATTTCGATACGTGATACATAAAACGGGTAAGTGGTCGGTAAGTGATGGAATAGGATGTTCAAAATCCAACAAAGTAGAATCATTTTGGTAAATATTTACAAAACAAAGTACTATACCACAGTAGTCTATATTACTCATTAAATGCTACTCTAACTGAGTAACTACATATCAGGCCGTTCTGGAGGGGTAGGCATAGACACAACTGTCTTCTGTTATTCTGTCTCTTGACGTGACCCAAAATGATATGTATAAATCAATTTAGTTAATACAATTCATTTCCAATTAGAAAATGTATTGTTGTAAAAAGTACTTATATAAAACTGTAAACACAAAGACAATATAATATCAAGTTATGTCATTGAATATAACCAATACAACTCACTGATTTTGATAATGGAATACAATTACTAAATTAATAATGGAATGACATCGGCTGTCATAAATTGAAAACATAAACAACAGGCGGCCATTATAGACTTTTTTAAATGTTGCGATATAAAAATATAGCGTCACTGGCCGGTAAATAATAAGAGTGAAAGTTCTTGCCTAAGTAAATATTTTAGGGGAGAATTGTTTTCATTTTTTCTTGGTAACAAAATAATTATAATATTAACTAATAATTATACATGTTGTAATTCAAATAAGAAACCAATATGAATGATAACACAAATGTTGCTAATGCTTACTCGAAATGCGATATATCTGTTTGACCGACCGTAACCTAACGACTGTTTGGCTACCTACGTACGCGAATGGACGGGTAAGAATGCGAAGATTGTAAAGCAATGAGCACAATGATGTATTTATTACAAACTATGGATACTGTTAAAAATGTACGGTTCAAGGATAACGTTATAAAAATGTGTAACTTTAATATTATCGTTGATAATTATTGATTTTAAAAACTATCTAAAACCGCACGTTTCCAAACGGTTTAAACCCGCTACAACATTATAATGATATAAAAAACACCATGTTCTTCCCCGTTTGAAATTTTAAGAGTGCACTTGGTATCTGTTTGACTATAGTCAGGTAAGACGGCAGTCACCGACGTTGGCCGGTGTGACGTTTCATATTCATGAACAAAAACGAACTTTTCGTTTTGGCGCAAATCAAAAATGGCTCATTTTAAATCATTATAGGAGATTCATTCGTCCACATAAAAAATAAAAAAAATAAATAGCATCGTTATCGTAATTTTTTAAATAACCTTTTTCGACAATAAAACAAAAACAATAGTAATGCCGATAGTTGGCCCCCCGAATTTAATATTTACGATAAAATTATAATTTTTTATGCATTATTTAAACACTCTATCCAAGTTATCGACAACTGCTGTATTTACAATAATGGAAAGAAGAACAGCTCTATATGAAATAATTCATTAGGATTTTTTCTAGAATGTGGTAAATAATCGCCTGCTGGATATTCTCAGTTCTTTACGTGGTAAATAATCGCCTCCCGGATATTCTCAGTTCTTTATCAATGTGGGTAGGTAAATGGGTAAAGTTTATCATGTAAAAATGGGTTTTACATAATAAACATCATCAAACTGAGTCCTAGGTCCTCTGCTGAGTGAAGGCTTGTTGCTAACACTCCACACCTTACTAATTATATATACCTAATGTTGCGGAGTCTATTCTCTACAATTACCTACCTTCGCTTTGAATTTCTAACAAACAATTCCATAAAACGAGTAAATGAATTCCACCGCGTCCATTACCCATCTGCATTATAAAACTGGTTTATGAAAGTTCAATATAATAATATATGTTATTATTCTACGTAATATACATCGACTTTTAGCCATTCTTCAACAGCAGTTCTCAAGGGTTTACAAAAATACAGAAAATTGAATTATTTTAAAATCGAAAGAAACTAAAGAAAAAATAAAGACCACCATTCAGAATGGTGCCGTTATTGGCGTTGGTTGCTTGAATAGCAAAGTACCTACTTCCCAACCTTCATCTACCGATCTCCTTTCCCTCCCACCCTCTTCTGTCAGCCAAAAGACAGTTGGGAGCAGTTGCGACTTGGGTAATTCCCTGATTTGAATACTTATTAAAAATAAAATATCTAAGTTGGATTTTGTTCTATGGGAAAATTAAGTCAATCAAGGTACTTCACTAAATCTTAAAAAAAGTTTTAAAATGGTCAGTCTTCCATACATCCGATAGAGCTTTTAAAAATATTTTAAAGTTTGAAAGAAAAACTTGATTTGACGCAATTGCCAATTATTGCTGTTGCCCGCTTTTATCTCAACTGACTATGAGTGAGGGTAAGTCATGTTATTTCATCGAAGAAGTGATAGAGTAAGGTCGGTCATCCTGCAATTCAGATCTAGCCATTAATGTAACAAAACAACAGATTTAAATTGGAATGGCGGACCGTGATAAAACTGCTGTTAATAATCATTAAATATGTGCTGCATAATTTAATGAATAATATTGAAGCTAATGAAATGGAATAACAGCATTTAATTAAATTTGCATTTTTCGCAACTTGGCCTCTGCACTTTGTACCCATGACCTACTCGACAAACTTTTTTTAAAACAACACAAAAAATCTAACCAACTGCACCGAACAATTCAACTTATTGCGTTTGCTTAGCAACAGCCCACTTTACACGAATCTACGCCAATAATTATTATCGCGAAATCGTCTCACAAAATTGAAACGTTGCTTGAAATGGCTTTGGCCGTGTTTGGTGACTACATCTGAATAGCCTTTCTACATTTCTCTTCCCTATTGCCTTCCCCTCCCCACTATCTTCAGCCTCACGAAATAACCCAATCGGGGACGCATAATCTCACTGCTACACGATTGGGAGAAGTTGGGACTCTTGTGGGTAATATTTATAATTACTTTACTGAAAAGTACATCTAACCTTTTCAAACATCTCATCAATATTGTCCCATTCAAATCGATACTATTATTTAAAAAAAATGTACATAAATCATTATAAATCATAAATCATGTTCGAGCATCAGTAAAGAATTTTGAACTTTTGTCATCTTTCTCTCATCATCCCCAATGATTTTCGAACAAATCTCGGAACTCTGGATATTGTGCTCACTAGTACACTTATTGGAAAAAAGGGTTTTTATGGCCATCTTTTGGGCGCCTGCACATATTTGTTTGTAATTTATGAATATCTGATGTTATTGTATAATGAAATAATGTCTATTTACCTTGGAGCTTTGTACTGGGGCCGCTTCTTCTTTGGTTATCTTCTCCTCCTCAGCTGGGCTGCTGGTGGTGCTGGATGTTTTGCCTCTTCCGAACGAAGGTCTTCCAAAGCGTCCTGATACCACACACTCATTATTAACCAAGTAATCAATATAATATAGGCAGACACCTTAGACCTAGCATCGCTTCACGCTTGACGCCCAACCTAGCCGTAGGAAATACACAGATTCCCGAAGGCGTAGGTATCGAACAAAAAGTAACAATAATTGTGAAATAAGTCACTAGTCCCACAGTCGCATTTCTAAATTGGGAATCAATTTCGCAAACTAGGAGCCCACGTAGGAAATAAGTACACAAATTTGCAATTGCTAATTACCAAATTACCAACATAGTTACGAAATCGCCATTAAATTGTCATGCATGCATATATTACTCGCTTTAAAGCGTTAAATTTTCACAAATATTAAATGATAATTGGAAAAATAAAACATAAAATTTATTTTAATGAAAACGTAATGTGTTTTTACGTCATCAAATTTATTCTTGGCGTCGTCTTATGCGATCACCGCACTCGAGATGTGTGCTTCTCGCGCACAGGTGACGGCGGCGGATGCTTTCTACGGTGAAAGCAATGCAATGTTGTGAAAGTGCTCCTCGCCCAGATCTGATATTCGTTGATCAAACCGGGACCTAACCTTTGGAAGAACCGCCATTCAGCCAGTTCAGCCTCGTCGTAGGCTGCACGGGCTGCACCGGGACAAAAGGCTAAAGCCTCCCAGCTCGCAGATCTCGACTCGCCGTACAGCGAGCGATGCCCCATCGACTGGGTATTGTTGTAGCCTTTGCATAATAACCGTTATTTCTACACGTGGTTAGAGCAGGGCTGACCTTTCGGTATCTAGGCGCATCCTTATCGAATGTCTTGCAACATATTTAGCAACTTGTTTTTGCTGAATTGTCAGAAAATCAAATAAAAACGACTTTCTTTTACTTCTGGGCTTACAGTAAAGCAAAACTGGTACCCACCACGTCCTCGCAATAATTTTAATAACATCACCAGAAAAAATGTGCATAAACAAAGAAAAAGCACGAAATGCAGAGTTTTGGGATTTCGTTTTTAAGTTCTTCGAGGTGTCTCAATCCTCAAAAAACAGGGCGGACCGACCTTCAGTTAAGTACCTGTAACCTTCAGTTGTCGGTTTGGACCAGTGTCGGTTCTCTTAAATTCCCTAAATAACACTGACACCCCAAAAGTCTCAGAATACAAGTTGCTCGTGAAAATGTGGAAAACCGTAGATCTCACGTGTACCTAAACAGATTTTGTTATTCAATTTCACCACAAGAGGATTATTATGCAGCCACCAAACGTCATAGCAGAGTGTGGACCGTTATTATTTAACATTCAGAAAGTGAAATTTCACAATTGTCTGCGGGCCGCGATGTCTTCAGTACACACACCTAAAAGCTTGCTGGCGTGTGTAATGGTATTTTATAATCGGACAGTTTTTAGAACGAATATTAAAATGTGAAGTGAGATTGATAAATGAATATAAAATAATTTTATAGCTTTCTGGGGAAAGGCCGTGTACTTCTAGATTCTAATATAATATGTTAATTATGAAGTTTTTTGCACACTAGATAATGTACCAAGGCTTACCAGCTTACCAATCCGACAGGTCAGAACAAGTAAACTAATAGGCAGGTTTACATATACGATGGTACGATGAATTTGGTTATTCCAAGTGTAAATCAGATAGGACTCGTACCTTACGATTGTGTAACGCGCGAGGGATTCACATAATCGGCAGGCAGGAAGACAGGTATCTTCTACCTCAGTATAATGCAGCGAAACGTTCCAAAAGTGCAAGTGATTGCGTAATAATCTGTTGTTGATTAATCTTGATCGTAAATTATACAATTATGTATGCTTAGTATCACGAGAGTCGAGAATGAACAAAAATTGTGAAATTCCGAGGCGCCTCCGAGTCGCTCGCTTGAATGGTTCCTCACTTTTACATAGCTTTATGTGCTACAATTACTTTATATCACGAATTGTATCATGTTGTCGCATAAGAAACATGCTGTTTCATTTAATAACCGTTACTAAACTTCTGAGCGAGATACCAAACGTGGAAAAGATGCACACAATAAAACAGTTGACACAATAATTATTACCTAAAATTAACAAAATTAATTAGCATTACGCAAATATCTGCAGCGAAACACAAGACAATGCAAAATATAAGAATACTGCAATACAAGATTATGAATTATCTCCTGAAGAAACGCATATTGGGGTTTATAATGAATTATAATTTATTTAGAACGCAACACTAATGTTGGGATGGGATTGTAGGAATGATTAGCATGATTGTATTGATTGATTGCAAAACAGAGCAGGCGGTGTTTGTAGTGAGGCTCACCTCTGGTCTTAGATCCGGGGGCTGCTGGGGCCTCGGTGGTGGGGGCGGCGGTGCTGACACCCGGGCGGGCCTTGGCGCCCCCGCGAGCCTTGTAGCGCGGGGCCTTGGTGGAGACGGTGGGCGCGGGGGTGGTGGTGGTCGTGGTGGTCGTGGTGGTGGTGGCCTCCGTCGTGGTGGTGGTCGTGGTGGTCACGTCCTCGGTGGTGGTCAGCAGCTCGGTGGTGCTCAAGTCATCGCCCTCGGTGCTGGACTCTTCGTCCTCCGACGCGGTGGTGATCTCGTTCTTCAAGTTCTCCCCGGCGAGGATAGCGTACAGCTCCAGCGCCACCTTGTCCATGGCGGCCATGGTGGTGAACTCGGTGGTTTCCCTGTCTTGGTTGGCGGTCACGGCTTCTCCGGCGGCCTCGTCGGCCAGGCTCTGTGTGTTGCTCTTTCCCTTCTCGGCCGCTTGCTTCTCCTCGGCAATATTCTGCTCTTCTGCTGCTTGCTCGTTCCTTAACCTCGAGCTTACTGCCTCAGTCGGTTTTGCGGACTTCTCATTATCTTCCACACTGTTGACTTTAGATCTAATTTCCTTGTATTGGGAGACTGGAACGTCGCTAGCATGAGTGTTGAAGCTCGCAGAGTCTACTAACTCTAAGCTTGGTCTCCTGGAAATATAAAAATGTGTTTAATACGTTTTGAAGGAAATAAAAAAATAACATTACACCATAATGTATACCAAAAAATATTGTAATATTTGAAAAATTCATCACAGAAGATCCAAAAATTAAAATCGCTATAGTAAAATCCATATTGTTAATGTTAGTTTTCTTTGGAAAAAAGTTGGACATTTTTTAATAATGTTATGTAGGTATAAATCATATGGAAATATTAGGAGTTAACTTGGTTGAGCGAGGAAAAGGTAGGTATTTTCTATCAGAAATAAACTTTCAGGAACTCCGACAGTTCAACATCTTGTACAATCTGAACCAAACCCTTCTAAGCCATGCATAAACGCAAAAATGAACACAGCATCTGCCATCTCTGCCAGTCTCAATTAGGTACACATGTTTCAAGACAAGATAATTTTCGAAAGAATTTCCAAATAGGAACCACATACTTTCATATATATCTACGTTTTGTCTGTTTTTAAGAGAAATTGAGTAGAAAAATTAATTTGTAAATTCATTATGCTTCAAACAGACAAAGGGAAGATTCACGGAAACCAATCTAGTGGTATTCACTGTCTATGTTGCTATGTGTAGTTACTTCGATAGTGGGTAGGTATTCACTATGTTGCTACGTATAGTGACTTCGTTAGTGGGTAGGTACCAAGTAGACTGTCAGTGTAAAGATTTCTCTTATGCCTTTGCTACCGTGAATTATGATATCTTTCTCACAAAACTTGTCCAAATGCGTCAGGGAGAATCCACAAGTAAGGATCCCTCCGTATGCTTAAGTTTTTTTCACGTTATCTGAAAAACGGGTGTTGCAATTTGTCACACACGGAATCTTCCAATCCGCTGAATATCTCGTTTTTCTGGAGTTCCCTAAGGGTCAATTGTAAGGCCTCTTCTCTTCTTTATTTTCATTAATGACATTACCGAAGTCATCAGATTTTCTTGTTTTCTCCTTTTTGCTGACGATCTCAAATTATTTCTAGGTACTATATTGAGGATGCCTGTTAAAGCTGACGTTGATAACATATCTGAATGGAAATTTTTAATTTCCGACGAAACCAGCTTCATTTCAATATCTTGAAATGTGTAGTCCTGACTTTCACCAGAGCATTTAGTTTCACCTACCACAGATACGCTATGCTCGGTCATAATCTCAAACGAGTTTCAACTATAAAGGATCTTGGGATTGTGAATGAAAGTAAGCTAACGTTTCGTGTTCACATCGATGTGCAAGTCAGCTTTAAAAATGTTAGGATTTGTTCTCCGAACCGTCAGAATTTTTCGCTCTAAGAATTTTAAAATTTCCCTTAGGGCGACTCGGCTACATGAAAACCTCGTGAGGCGGGGTGCTCCCTCATGTTCGGGAGAGAGTCCAGAAAAAGTTTTTGACATTTATCTACATGAGGAAGTGCGGCCTTTATTAGTGACTCTATTCGACGAACTTTATTCTGGGCATGTTCGAACTTCACTCCTTGCACTTCAGGAGTCAGGGATATGTCTCCACCCACTTATTCAGACTGCTGCGAGACTGTAACGAGAACGCGTTATGTTGCTTAATCGCATGTTCCTGATGCCAATCACATCATCATAGATTATTCTATCTTCTTGCCTGTAAGACCAACCTGCCCACGGTCCTCTCGGTAAGAAGAAATATTAATTGCTCCTGAATCTCTTCCGATATTTTCCGAATATATTTTGGGTCAAGAAGGGAAATCGTATTAATTCTTATTAGAATCTCTCCTCATTGAAGCGACCTTCACCACTAACTGATTTTTTTTTAAATTTTCAGATCTGCGTACCTAGAATCTATTTTAAATCTTTTTTATGTAAATATTACCTACATGTATTTTTTAAAAATAAATAATTAACTTTTATAAGATTGTAATTTAAAAAAAATGTATTATTTTCATATTATTTAGCTACTTCGCGCAGATGATATTATGCAAAGTTATGCAAATAAATTCCACTAAGTTAAGAGGTCGAAGAGCGTAATATGATGGGGAAATACCCGAGTGAAATGTCAGCTCTTATGACATTTTGTCTTCAAACTACAAGATGTTTAAAGTTTCCAATGTTTACTCAAAATCAGTATTTAATTCAAA
The DNA here is from genome assembly GCA_936435175.1 of Glyphotaelius pellucidus. Lineage (NCBI taxonomy): Eukaryota > Metazoa > Arthropoda > Insecta > Trichoptera > Limnephilidae > Glyphotaelius > Glyphotaelius pellucidus. Next base: position 24,005,918 of record OW386542.1, on the reverse strand, counting down.
ATACTGGTTAGATTACCTGTCTGAAAAGGGAATGGATATTAAATGAGAATTATATAATAAAGGCGAAAAATGTTCTAAGTAAGTAAGTTAGGAATTGTTAGTAAGGATGTGCAATGTGCGGTGTAGGAAGGTCTCAGGTCTCAGTCGAGTTAGGGTAAGTTGTAGGATAGGTTTGTTTGTATTCCTTGAATTGTCAAAGAGATAGGTACCTGACATTCGCCCTCGGTCTGTTTTTGGTCTGGCCGATACTTTCTTCCGCGTGGTTATCGGAAGAGTGTCCTCTAGACTTGTGTCTCGAGGGCTTGTCAGCGATCTCACCGTCAACCTTATCGTGCACGCTTGGAGTGGTGTTACTTCTGGATCTAGGAGGGAATCGTGTATTAGCAGGAAGTCTGAAAGATTACGTTAATACGGCGTGAGTACCTCCGTCCTAGAAACGTGCTCCATTCGTCGAATAGGCACCATGTCTATTTTTGTTCTACCAAATATGCTTCAATATAATGTGATTTATTAAACGATTGTCAAGTTAGTGTTAAATATGTTGAGTGTCACCTTTCATCTCCGGAGTCGTTCTCGTTGAGCGTGGTGCTAGGAGCCAAGTTCCTTCCGCGATAGCGAGAGCGGGTAGACCCTGGAAGAACTTCGTTATTTTCTGGAGCAGCAGTTGTTGTTGTTGTGGTTGTGGCTGAGCCTCGTTCTATTGAGTTGTAGCGATTTTTATTGCGGTTGCTCGACGAGGTGATTTGGTTTTCACCGTCCTTTTGGGGTCCATCGTGGGAGTTGGATACTTTAGTGGTGACCTCGGACGACTTTGCCTCTGCCTTTGCCATCTCGGGATCGTCCTGGTCATCATCGGAATAATAGTAGACATACTCGTATTCGTAGTCTTTTCCGTTGGGTCCCTTCTTGATCTTAATCTTGGAGTTGGTTGCTTCGGAGCCGGCTACGTCCAGCGGAAGATTGGAGTCCGCCGACACAGCCAGCAGGCCGGTGTTGATGGAATCAGCCGAGTCGGAGCCCAGATTGACGGGCAGAACATCGAACGTCCTCGGGGTAGATGGAGCTCCAGTGGTGAACACTGGTTTCTGACTGGTAACTTCGAACTTCTCAACGAGTTTACCTGATTGTGACATTGGCTCTAATTCTACATCCATCTGGGCATTCACTTCCTTTGGTGGTAGTTCAGAAATTTTGATGTTTTCGATTTTGGAAAGCGGGAGGTCTATTTCAATTTCTGTTAGTTTCGGGGGTAGGGAAGATGCTTTCTTTTTCAATTCCTTCTTGATAGCCCTCTTGTCTTCCTCGATTTCAATAATACCTTCACCGCTTTCTCTTTTCACGTTGGAACTGGAAAATGAGTGCCCAGACTTCATGGCGTCAATTACCGGGCTGTATTCTGGTTTGGATTTGAGTTTGCTGTATTTGTCTGTCCTTTCTTCTGTATCCCTGCTGACATAATGAGTGGGAAGTTTCTCAGGGATTTTGTGAGCTGTTTCAAACTGAAGTTGCCTACTCTCCGCAGGATTGGCTTGTCTCACAGGGTGAGGTTGTCCACCAGAGACGAAGACATACTCTTCTCCGCTTCTGGGCTCGGTGATCAATTCTACCTCGGCTCTGCAAGCCGCCAACAAACACACTCCAGAGAACCTGCAACCAATGGACACACAATTACAAATGAGACTCTACATTTTGAGATTAAAAGCAATCTGATGGTTGATACATAGATAACAATACGCAACATTATAGGTAGGTAACCGGTAAGGAAAGCGTTTGGCAATGAATCAGTATTATTTATGAAGTCGAAATGATTTTTAATAAAAACGTAATATAAACTGTTTGACTAAAACTTTTTTTTCTGAATGGCGATAGGTAAATACTAAAAATATTAGACCACGAGTAAATTTTAAGATTTCATTTTACTTAGTTAAATAAATAACATTCCGATCCTGAAATATAATATTTATTATAATAAAATATAAAACTGCATATTCGTTAGGTATAATAATTAATTTAGAAGACATGTAATTTATCGTTTAGGGCCAACACAGGTAGGTAAAACTCCGATGTCTAGGTTTCAAATGACGTAATACTATACGAACGAAGCCAGGTAGCATCTAACCATAAGTAATTCATAGCATTGAAAGTACTGAAAAGTTGATTAGATTGTGTTTTATGTAAAACCTGCTTGTATTTGAAATGAAGCATTTCCTTGACCTTTCTCAGACGAATAAGTTACAAACACATGACTTTAGCTTAACTTTTATGACTTTATATCAACGAGTGTAAAATACTTGGGTCCCATCATCACTGAAGACCTCTCGGATGATGGTGATATTGAACGACAGAGGAGAAGTATCAGTGTATTGTCCAATATGATTGCCCGAAGATTTTTCCAATGCAGTAACCATGTAAAAAAAACATTGTTCAATGCATTTTGCACTAATCTATATACATGCGAAACTTGGTGTAACTACCGAACCACCTCGATGTAACGACTCCGGATCCAATATAATGATGCATCTAGAATTATATTTGGATTCAGAAGATATAGCAGTGCATCGACAATGTTCACTGAACTAGGACTGCACGGATTCGCCGGTCTAAAGAGACATCGGGTCACTGGAGCCAGGATGCGGCTAATGGCTTCCGACAATGCAGTGGTGACCGCAGCGTTCCAGCACCAAACCCCACTCCTGAGTGAGCGCTGGGCCCGAGCTTGAAGAATAGAATTGATTACTTATTTATTTTTTTATATTTTATTTTTATATATATATATGTTTATATTTTTTTTTTTGTTTTTTTTCCTATTCTATGTTTAAAAAAAAAAAATCTGTTGTTTTAAAATATGTTATAAAATATATTATATAAATAATATGTACAATCATATGGGCCGTGAGGGATTGCACTATCCTCCCCACATCCTGGAATAAAACTTATTATTATTATTATTATTAGCGATGCAACAATGTGATCAATACGTTTTTGACCATTCGTATTTTCTCATAAATAATGGACTCTTCAATGTCGGACTGTTTCGAAAGAAATAAAACATCAACGATAATTAGGTAAATAAATCAATATTGCGATGAAAATTATCTAGACACATGTTTCAGAACCAATATTCCTTCATCAGGATACAAAGTACGCTCAATGTAAAGACACATAGTAAACAAATAAGCACAGACAAAATGTAACAATAAGCAGTGGAAGAAGGTAATTATTTCGGTAAAATGAAAAAAAATAGTATTAATTTTGAGTACGCATACTGATGAAGAAACCATTAGTTATGAAAATGTTAACATTTTAAAAATTAAATGTTGCTTTAAAAAAAAGTTAATTATTTAAATTTTAATTAGTTAAATAAGCTAATTATTGAATTTCACAGACACTAGGAAGTTCAACGGAACACACAATTAAGTAAATCTATTAAAACAAACATTAATAAAATAAAATATATAATTGGCTATGCTAGCAGTAGTTGCGTGGCAGAACCCAAGGCCGGCGGAAAAGTAATTGAAAGGCCACGGGCAACTTATTTTGAAATAGAAAATAATAATTCTTCTTGACCGTTATGGAAACGTGTTACAGACACCGATGATAATATTATTACGGTATAAATCACACATACGTGGCATCAACAGAGTATTTTAGTAAGAAAATGTGGAGTAGCTTGTGAATTGAAAGAATAGCACATCCCGACAGTTATTTTCCGTATGAAAAGTGCAATGTAAAATTATCTACAAGTATGAAGATACGAATCTTAAGCAATTTGTTTCGTGTGAGTATCGGAATTCCGAGGAATACTTACGGATACGATCTACACACGTATCAATTTCATAGTGATTAATTTATCGTAATGTTGGATGTATATTTGTACATAAAATACACGATGTTTATAATACACTTAATTGGTAGGCAAATTATTCTACCTGCCTGGGGTAATCGAGCAACAATATCATATTTATTATATCGATGATTGGTAAGTATTGAATTTGGTTTGTGGAGGTTTTGAAGTTAAACTTCTTTGCGGACGCTTGACTTGGGGAGTAAGCGGGTGAATGCGTGACGAGAGCGTTACGAAAAGTGTGATCGGGCGAGGCGAACGAAGCATAAAGAAGTTTTACTTCAGTCGTGTGGTCTAAAGCACACTCGTTTTTTTGTATGGGAATCTGCACACTAAAAAAAGCATTTGATATGTGGTGGACAACCTCTCAATACACTGGATAAAAAATCAAGATATTTACTTTATTCAAAAGATTATAAATCCTAACCAAACATAACCAAACTATAAAAAGTGTAAAATAAATAAACATTCAAGAATTTACCAACTGTACACACATTTATACAAAAATATATACATATTTTATTTTATTTTTTATTTTTTCTATCAATGTATGCGATAATAAAATGTAAAAAAAAATTAACTTTCTACTACGACACATAAATACTTGAAACACTTAATTATAAAAACGTAAACACCTCAGCAGAGCACCTACCTTATTACACCTACCTTATTACACCCAACATAATAAAAAAATAATATAAAATCTTTTTACATACAGCTACTGAATATTAACGTTTTTTTGTACCACTATTTAAACCACTGTAATCATTTGTAAAATGTGTGTTCAAGAATAGCCGTAAATAAATAAGATGTCTAATGTACAGAATTGTAAAAGCTCTTTGCGAAAATGTGCTCGATACAAAAAGAAGATAATTCCAATAATCGCCAAATCATGAGAGGAAAAACAGCTTATTTGACGGAAGACGAGGCAAAGGAAGGTGCCACACCTCATGGCCTTGAAACTTGATGACTTTAAAAAAATGCAGTTTTTCTGACGCAGTCTGCAGGATAAAATTGCCTTTGAAATCCTACTTAGAATTTGAGAGAACACCATCAGAGATTGTAGATATTAATTTGTTCAAACTTTCTTGGTTCCATTCTGTCGAAGAAGAAGACTACACAACTAGCACAAAAGGAGCTAACAACAGCGGTCCGGAACCCCTCCCCCAGGATACGACTGGAAAAAATAACTTGGCTGGACAAGATTTAGCTCCTTTTTGGTTATATCTCACACTTCACTTGAAATGCCCCCAGACCCCCTGGTAGGGCCCACACCATGGGGTCTAGCCTCGGGGTCTATAGGTCCTAAATACGGCCCTGCTACATGAACATAATAATGCAGTGCAAGGATACATCACGCAGCTTTAGTATTATTCTTCGAGAGTACATTTTATGCTACCCCGCGGCCGGTGTGACGTGCAGCGCGATGAAAGGAAAAACGGATTTAAAAGTAAAAGACGTTCCAACTTAAAATTCTTGGCGGTATTTCACATTAAAAAACAAACACATAAATTTTAACACATTTTCTAAGATGTCAACAGTTACGTGGGGTGAATTCGTTCAAAGCTGGTAGGTATTTTACCGTACGAGACATACACAAGAACGCAAGAATAACCTAAGGTAGTTGTGGAGACATTTAAAATTTACTTACTATCTCCCCGTTTATTGGGTAGACAGAGAAGATGTCATCTTCCTGGTTCGATGCCAACTGAGAATAAAGTCAACTCAACACCTCCTTGAAAAGTCATTAAAAGCTGTGAAAAAAATAATTTTAAATTAGCCGATAACCCTAACCTAACATAACCATTTTTTTATATAAATTTTTTTATCACTCTAAATGACTTATCCAAGATGGTTCTGAGTTGGTTTCATTTCGAGTTGTCCGGTCACCCATCTTCCTTCATCCATGTTAACAACCCATCTCAAGCAATCATTTATTTCATTACACACTTGTCTTTTATTCAGATCTTTGACCTTAACTTAATTAATCATATAGGTGTGCATTTAACATTATACTTGAAAATAACTTCATTTAAAAAAAAAAAAAAACGAGTGCTTTAGACCACACGACTGAAGTAAAACTTATATGAGAGGAAGAGAGAAAGAAAATGTGCTCGCGCACTGCTCTCTCTTGCTCCTACAGTGTGATACAGGCAATAGGCCTGCACTGTGTCTTAGATATACGAAGCGTAACTGGCTATGAGAGAAAGATATAAAGAAAATATGTGCTCGCACCTCTCTCTCTTGCCCCTACATATAAACGAAAAGTAACTCTCTCTCGTTTTATCTTCACTAACTTATATCTCCCTCTCAACTTCCGTTTGTCTCACCCGACACTTTTCGTAACGCTCTCGTCACGCATTTTCCAGCTTACTCCCCAAGTCAAGCGTGCGTAAAGAAGTTTAACTTCAAAAAGTATCTACAATGTTGGAATGTAGATAGTTGTTTAAAGGAATGGAATTTCATTACGGAATGATGTACAGACTGCAGCTTATACGCATCTTGTGAAAAACCAATATTATAATAAAATAACGCCTTACTATATTATATATTTTATTGCGATATCGTTTTGAACAGATTAGGCCATGGGTAGTGAAATAACGATTATTGAACACTGTAAACGTTGGGCGAGGTTTGTATTATTGCCTCAAATATTTATTACACAAAGAAATTGCTGACTGGAAATAGTTTATCAACATACAACATCAAAGTACGTAGTTTGGGTTAAGTTAAGTACAATAACAATGTTACAAATAAAGCCTTCAATTGCGGTTTTAAACCAAACAAAAATACGGTAGGTAACTCCTAATGAAATGTTACACTACATTTCCCCACCCTTTATGGTTACTAAATAGAACAAGTATTAAAACGGTTCCGTGGTTTATAACTCTTGGTTGTTAATAGTTTGTAGGTTCAGCAGAAGAAAATTTATTCTTCACTAATTAACTAGCAAATATTAAAATGGGTATGTATATATTGTTTATAATGCTGTCGTAGCTTGGATAACGCTGCATAGATCTCATTTCTATAACGTTCAGTCTACTTTTTACTTCTACCTATGAATTAATGACCCTTCGATCAAATATAGAAGAATTATTTGGTCGAAAATGAATGTGTGGCGTGCAGTTCATAAAGGCTGAAAAGCTGTGCCTTTACCCAATGAAAAATGGGTAAAAAGAAAATATTAAAATGAGATACACATGTAATTTTTCCATAATTCGGAATTTACGGTCATTTGGCCACAATAATTTAATTCAATTCAATTTATTCATTCTAAAAACACAAAATTAATATTTGAAAGCGTTTTTAAAATATAGAAAATATTTAAGATGAGATAAGAAGATTTAAACTAATAGCAACAGCCGTCTAAATTGTGCTTCATCGATGTTAAAATATCGATATTCGAAGTGATTCTCTTCAACAAGACCGCCTCCCAACTGGCGTGACCGTTGGCAAGTTAGTTCTGTAAGCCGGGAGATAAAACAGTTATGCTGTAGGTGACGGGGAACATCGGGAACATAAAGCGAATGCTCTCCGTGATAGTCGAGTTTTATAACAATTCAAATACTCAACGGAAGGAGATAATAACACGACAATTTTCAAATATTTTATGCATATTCCTGAACTTGAAAAACTGCATAGCCTGCCTTTGGTCACAGAGCAAAGCACGCCAATGGTCACTTATATATATTATCTGGATTGGTAAAGTCATTCCAATTACGGCTCCTTAGTAATATTTCCCTCTTTCTCCTTAATGACAAAAACCATGCATCTTACAACAAGAAAGGTTACAAAGGAGTTCTCGCCACAGGACATTGAACTCTATTGTGGGCTGTTAGCTGTAGTAGCCTCGCTGCATTTTGTTGCCAGTTACTTAATATTATATTTATTCCACTGCCAGGCAAATTGGAAACGATAAACCATCTTAAATCTAAATAATGCATTTTGCGTCGAGGGTAATCGTGATAGATTGTTCTCGAAGCAGTCCAGCGACAATAACAGTGAAAATCAGAGACTTTTTGCTCTTTGGTTGAACGACCGGAGTATTCCCCTCCAAATAAAGGTTTATTCAATGTTTGGCCGCAAAAAAACATCCGCAAACTTATTCGAGGCCACAGAAAGTAAAATGTTACAACATTTTGTATTTATTTTGTATTGCTAAAGATTTGTGCGGATAACCCGATGGCAACAATGATGCGATGGATCTGAACACTCGTGATGAAATTTCAGCAATGCCCACAAAAATCACATAAACTGTTGTGTGAAAGAGGAAGGTCACCAGTGAATTGTGTCACTGATCGAATGGGTTGCTTTCGATGTGCAATGGTGAAAGGTCACCTGACAACCTATGATTCAACTGTTTGTTCTTTTTATCTTTACCTAAACCTCCCTTCTTCTATACAGGGTGTCTGAAAACTTGTAGTACAAGCGGAAACTTGTGAATCTACTTCACATGGAGAATCAAAAAAACTTTTTTTCGTTTGAGCATTTCGATTTATTTAAAGCTTTTTTTCCATGTTTTTCAACTAAAGGCATGGTTGTAACAATTAAGCAATTAGAATACAAAATTTAAAATCCACTTTTATCATGTGAGTACTTCCAAAAGTTATTGTAAACTCTGCAGGCCGAAGTTAGAGGTAAGGTTAGGAAAAAAGGTTGGGTTAGGTTTAAAAAAAACGAATTTGGTAATATTATTATTGTTTGGACACTGCATTATTTAAAAAAATACAATATTTTCGGGTATCCTCTCGAATTTTGACTTCTATGTTAATTAAAAACGCGTGTTGACTTTTATGTATGGAAACTAGGACACTAAAGCATTTTTCTAAGTCAGTATTTTCTTATTTTTTTGCCATATAAATGGTCTCTAATACTTAATTTCGTATTCGACAGGGAATTTTATCATTGACCAATGAAATAACGATGTTGAAAATTTAAGATAAAAAAAGAAAATTCAATAAATAATAGCCACAAAAAGTTGTAAAGGGGTGAATAAATTATTTTTCAAATTTAAAAGAGAACAATAACTTAGGATGGGTTGTTTCAAAAAATTTGACGAATTCGTCAAATATTTAATAATTTAATTTTCACGTTCTGTGTAAGTTCTATTCAAGTTCTGTGATGATTTCAGTTTTGTGAAGCAGCTGGCCTAAGATGATAAAAAAACAGAACTCGAAAAGAACTCACACAGAACCTGAAAATTAACTTCAAATATTTGATGAACTCATCAAATTTTTTGAAACAACCCGTCCTTAGTAAACATCATTTATGTGCTTAATATCTTCGGGGCAATACAATGCTCATTATTTATTTTCTAAAAGCTCTTTAGTGCGTCGTTTAATTCGCGTATGTTGATAGATTGATAAACGAGTATTGTCTAATTATGCAGATATTATGATATCACACATATAGACAATATATTTTCTATATATGTGATACTAGCTGGGTTACCCGGCTTCGCTCAGGACAACATTCGAGAGTGTTCTGGAATGTTCCACAATTTATTTTATTTATTTATAGCGGATCCGACAGACGTTGTCCTGTACACAACTGTATGCAGGGACACTGGAGGTCTAGATTCGTTCAAAAATAAATAAATGTAGCTTCGTTTAACAAAAAAAAATTAGTATCTTGCGAGAGCCTTGAAGGAGTAACCATATGTTACTTATACCAGGGCGGGTATGTGGTGGATAACCTCCAATGTACACAACTGTCGGGACAAACTAAAATTAAAATAGAATAATATTGAATGTTCGATACTGCGATGGTAGCGCAGTCTGCCGGATCCAATGTAAAACATTCCAAAATCAACAACTCTTTAGAAATAAAAAACCAATTAAAAGAAAATTTTTCAGTGGACCAAATTGTGAATCTAAACCATTCTCAAAACCCCTTGAACCCACACAAAAAAATTTCATCAAAATCGGTCCAGCCGTTTAGGAGGAGTTCAGTGACATACACACGGACAGAAGAAATATATATATTAAGATGTACATCGCACATCCGACAGAAAAGTGTGGTAAGTCAAAATCAAAATTTTTGAAGCAGAAAATGCCTTTCCTTAGATATTCCAGATAGAAAATTTCGTGACATCAGAAATCACAGTTCAAAAGTTTTTATTATGTATTTCGTATGTTAACAAACATGGTGAAGGGTGCTAAAAGTGTGAAAAAGTTATTAATAAAAATACGTTAGTTTTCAGCAATGAAATCAAGCTTATTTTATGCTCCTGTGTTAATCATAGTTTAGTATTACAATATGTTAATCCGTGTATACCACTGCATATCTTTACGCAAACTGCATCCGTAATTTTATCAGCCACCATTCACGAGTAACCAAAAAAATTAAGAAAAAACAAAGATTAATGATAAAATCTGTGAGCTCTTTGGTCGCACAATGCACAATAAAACTGTGTACACTATTTGCATTTTATTAATGCCGAAGCCTTGAAGATCGCGGCAGTTATTTAAGTAACTGCGGGTATAACGAGTTCATTGAATTGCATGAGCGTAAAATAATAAATTGTTGGGTAAAGTTACAATTAAAATAGCCAAGGATGAAATAGCTCGGCGTGTGAACAATTCTGCGCTAACACCTGAGAGTAGGTATACCACCGAGTATAACACCATTGCCTGTGAAATTACGCTTGATACACCGTTATTTGAAATGCATTTAAAACGTTGTAAATATCAGTAAGAATACTAATTAATGTCGTATTTCATGAGAAGTACGTATTACGTTACTGTTCTAATCTTGCATTTGTGGACGACAGAATTTCACCTATCGAAAGAGACCGCTAATTTACATATTTCTTTAAACTCCTGTTTTGCAGAGATCCTTTCGAAAATGATTATCTGTTCAAGATAATTTTATTTTTAAATTTTTTTTATCAGTTTCATCATAAGTACGGTGAAAATGAGTTTACTTCGAGAAAACAGGCGCGTTCACAACACTGGTCTTTCGGTTTATCACTTCAGTGTGTGCACTGTGTGCCCTGTTGAAGCTTGCTTACGTACAACTGAAAGAATGGTAAGAATCTAAAAAATCCACTGATAGAAGACAGAAGATACTGCTTTTAAATATATCTATTTGAATTTCGAGTTTGTTTTCTCGAATGAATGATTGCAAATCTTGGAAGTGGAAATTAACCTACTTCCAGACATCCGATCGAGCTGAAACTAGGCAGATATACTCGTTATCGATGACAATGCATTCTATCAAATTTTGGTAGCACTCACACACACTCACACATTTCTCTGAAACTGGCAACTAGTCAACCCAAAAGATGCGCAACTAGGTCGAAAACAGATTAGAGATGCATTATAAAATGTTGTTACGGATTATTATTTTTCTAATTTAAGGAATGCTGTCATAATTTTCAAGGTTTATCGTAATGTTAAGAAAAAACATGCATTTTCTCAATACTTACCGATTGGCAAACAACGATTCAAATAAAATACCAACTTTTCTGCTCCATAAATAAAAATCTGTGACGCACCTTTTTTTCTAGAGATAGGAAATAAATCAAGGCAAACAGAAAAGTCAAGACCAGCCGTCGATCCTGAGCCAAGTAAAGCCGACCACACCTCATTGACTGAGACATTTCCCAAGAATGGAGCCTGGCCCGGGCGGTGTTGTACCGCGGTACGACGTGGATTGGTAACACCGCCACCGTTCACCTTCATAAGTCTGCGCCGACCGCCGCACTAGGAAAAGGTAAGTGGTTTATATTGAAATACACACTGTATACTTTACGTACTTACATTCATTATTCTGCTACGATTAATATTCTTGAGCCACGTTTTAATGCATTCATTGTAAAGTGGTTCTTTTACTGAGAACCATAGCTGTTTTTTAGAAAACGACGAAATAGACAAGTTTGGTGGTCTCAATGCAATGAAACGGGTAGTAATAATACACATTTTCTTCAATCAAAAAACTGTATAAAACTTAATATTATTAGCAGCACGAAACCTCAAAACACAAACAAAATGACTGTTGGCTATTTCGATACCATTTATGGTTTTAAATGTGTGTCTGCCTTCGCCATTTATAAATGCAGTCTTCAAACTGAGAACTTATCCGAGGCTTTCATTCCGATTTAATTAAGTACCTGCATTAATTATTGACGGTAAGCTAGGTATTCTTTGAAATATCACTTCTCTTTATCGACTGGTTTATACACAATATATAATATCTCTTATGTGTATATGCCATAGTGACACATAAATAGATGAACTACCAGGAGTTAGAGATGTCTCAGACTTGCACGACCACGTAAATGTCAAATACTTTAGTTAGGTCACGTCTAGGGTCGTAAAAGGAGATGAGCAAATATGAGAAGTTGCAGGTATGTTATATATTATTTTGTACGACGCTAGAAAGGTGTGCCAAAGGAGTGTAACATTCCAAGATTATTTTCTGCTCAGTTCGAATTTGTTTTAGTTGAACAATCCGATTAATTGCATCCGAGATCAATCCAAGGAATAGTTTTATGTCGACAGGATGTGATTCATCAACGCGTTTGATTAGTTCAAGTTTGACCAAGTCCAGCGTAACATGTTCAATTAACTGGAGTGATTGTGAAATGTGGCTTAGCATTGTGATCAGATCCTTCTGGCCGTGGAAACGCGGCGCCACAATACGTGAATATGCTCTCCCACACGTTGACTCAGGAATAAGCGTCCCGCGCGGCGCTACAAACCGCGCGCTGCGCCGAAAAGTAAAGTCCTAAAGATGTCTGGTTGTTGTGATGGGGATAAAGAGATCTAAGACCTTCATTTATTTTACGGGGAACTCCGAAGAATAGAGAAGAATAAAAAAAACATTAATTATTTGCGCAGTTGCCGTCGTAAGAATGATGATTTTTCCACAAATGTTACTTCTTGCAGATTTTTGTGATTGATTCATAGATAGGGCCTGAGAAAACGACCTTTCCGAAGCATTTATCAAATCAGCTTCTAACCACAGTCCCCTTCTCTAGGCGCTGGCAAAGTAAGGTAACGGTTTACAAGTTTGCAGCGCCGTCCATTGTGGAATTTTTCTGGCGATCAGAAGCGGCGCGCGGAGCCCTCGCTCCGAAGCGTGGGTACTTGTAATGCCGGTATTAAGTAGTGAATAATTTGAGCTCGTACAAACACAAGGTGACCAGCGTGCGGAGAAAGATGCTCAGCTCGGAGACACGTTCACCGCGAGGTCAAATCATTTACAGTGGCTGCCAATAAACTACTTAATGCAGAATGATTTTTTTTTCACAAATTGCATTTGAAAAAAGTAAAACAGTAGTTTAAAATAGTTAATTATAATTTATAACCACATACTACTGGCGGCGTTCATTTCAATGTCAATCGCTGGTATTGAACTATTTTACCTTAAGCGCAGTTCACATTATAGAGGAAGTATATCATTTTTACGATAATTTCTATGTTTCAGTGGCTTACAATTCATAAAGGCAAAAAACTGTACTCTTTCATTTGCACACATATGGCTGTCACACTTAAAAGCTTTGAAGTAATTGATATAGGTAATAAATTATTAATATAAATGTATTTCCACAATTTTGAAACAGCCACTGAAAAGCCTCGATTTACCCTTGGCCAGTAGCAAAACATGCCACTGGTAACCACACTTTACTTTACTTTACACACACACTTTATTTTATCAATATGCATACCTACACCATTAAAAGTAATTCATGAATTATTTTTTTTTAAATACAAATAAAAAATAGGAAGTATTTAACAAGATTATGCGCTTTTAATAACCTTCCATACGACGCTTTGCATAAATTATACCAGAAATAATGTAAATATTTTTATGACTAGCAACTTATTTTACATGAGGAAATATTTTTCTATTGCTGCAATGTGAAAAAGTTATACGCGTAGGTAAGTCATGCAAAAACGGTGCTAGTTGTAACGAAGTACTTACTTATTACCGCTAGTATCTGTAAAACGTTTTTCTATAAAGTAATTATATTACTTTTATCAGTCTACCTGGCGTGACCTTACTATGACAGGGCTCTAACCGCTGTTAGAAACAAATATTTTTTTATTGCGAAATAAATACTCACTATCATATCATTGCGGTATCTCTGTATGAAATCTCTTAACATTTTGACCTATATTTGGTTGTCTACTCGTATGACAAGCTTTAATTCGCGCGGAGAGATAAAAGTAAAAATTATTAATATTTATTTACACATCTACAAAGGCTTTTACATGAAGGTGCATGGTACATGGTACAAATCGTAAGCATGTAGTATATATAGTAGAATATCCGTTAAAAACGAATACAAAATAATAATAATACAGGTAAATGCTAAATAGAAATTTAGACAAATTAGAAATCTTAAAAATTAGAAAGAGCGAAATATGTATTTAAATATCATAAATAATCAAAAAATATTTTTAAATGACCCGTTATTAAACTTGCTCCCTTTGTAAACTATGCCCTATTACCCTCCCCCTTTCTCACTCCCATCTTTCTATTGACACCTTTAATTGTTATTGTAATTAGAAAAACCCTGATGATGGGCCAAACGGATGGTCCGATGCTCTGTAGGGAACCCGCTTGCACAGCTCGGGTGTAAGCTGTACACCCTAAAGTTAAAGTTTAAACTTACGGATTACAATACTTCGTTTGTGTGGAAGCACCATGATATGAAACAAGTAAGCATTTCTTACAAAACTTGTCGGTTTTCTGATATAATAATAAAAATATAATAAAAATAAACGCGATTAAAACTAAGTTATCTATTAATTTTGAATTAAAATGGTGCCACAAAATAAGTTTGCTGGGTTTGAAGAAGTAATATTATTTAGGTTTATAGTCAGAGTTCATTAATTTCAACTTTCTCTGCAGGTTATGTTTTATATTTGACACTACTATGTTTTATATTTCATTTTGACTATCGTTATTTCTATTATCACTACAAGCATTTCCGTCTAGTAACAACTAAACATTGATTACCCATGCTGTGAACATTTCTAATTGGAGTGTTAATATCTATGTACATCCCAACGACAATTCTATTATTGTAATAATTGTTAATACTCTGTAAATGTTTCAAACAATAAATAAATAAATAAACTTTGTATTTCGGCAATGCTGACTTTAAAATATCCACAAAACAGTATTAATCGTGGGCTTTCAAGATTCTGTACGGACGAGTAGAGGCTAACTAAGTTGGTCAGAAATAGTTATTCATGAAATGGAATACCAGCATTGTATTACTCGAGAATCAAATCGGGTATTCATTACATGATTTATTTATTTGTAAGAGACAAATAGCTTATAAATAAAATATAGAGATATATATATATATACAAAGTTAAATTAAGTCAAGCCAAAAAGATCAAGATCAATTAAGTCAGGCCATAAAGATGTTAAAGTTATTTGGAGATGAAGTTTTATTATATCTTAAAATTAATTTTAGATGAAGAAGAGAGGAAGAGAAAAATAGGATAAGGATAGGAGATTCTCCTGAAACTTTCCACACTTTTGTATTAATTTTCGAACGTACGTGTTATTTGTATTCGGTATTTCTGAAGGGTATTGTTAAAAATGTCTACATTGTAAAATTTTGTATTATACTGCGCACAAATGAGTGGAATTGGGTAATTTTTTCTAATGTTAGTTCATGAAATAAATTGGATTGTCTTGTTGATCTTCTCGGAGTATGAATTTTTATTAAATTCTAATGTTATTTTTATATTATGCAATCGCTGATTATTCTTCCAAGGGAACAATTTTAACTAAAGAAAAAGTAAATCAAATGTTCAGAGAGTACTTCTAATTTGTTGATAAATCTCAGAAATGTTTTAAGAACTCTCTTAATTTTATCTGTGTGTAATGTGAAATCCAAAATGTAGAGTTAAATAATTCTAAATGGTTTCTAAGGAATGTGGTAAGGACATTAAATTTAGAATAAAAATATTTATTTGAATTCGTTAAGTTTAAGTTATTAATTTTGAGCATTTGTAGCCCTGTCATAGTAGGCCTTATTTGGTTCATACCAGCCAAAATAAACGCGCCGAAGCATGTAACCAACACTTCAGATTCAGCATGCCTAGCTTGCACCATTTTTTTGTACTTATATTGAGTCGATGTTACCTGCATAACAGTTTAGCAAGGCAAGTCACTGTCGTAACGAGTGCTTAATGGTCTTAATACCAAATGAAAACTATTCACCTTGTGATTAAGAAGATTTTAATTTATTTTAATAGATCCTAAAAAATAACAATTTCCGTGACATTCTGATTTGAGTCGCTCTTTCTTTTCTCGAAAGGTAGTGAATGAACACAATAATTACTGAACCACAACAATGGGCATTGATTGAAGCAACGGATATCATCACGGCTGCTTTACACGCGTGACGTGACATCTATTTGTCTAATCTATAATCCGTCACCTGAAGCTCGGCGTGAAAAATGTCATTTTTGAGTTGTTGAACAAGAATTGTTTGTTGTTGGGCATTGTTACATTAGGGTACTATTAAAAGTAGTGAGAAACCCCATCAAAAAGTTAGTCGGAGTAGCTCTAATGTTGGTAAATGGTTTTGAAAATTCCGAGAGATGGCAGGTAGGCACTTATTTCGAAATAAAAGCACGATTACAAAATGTATTGAGATCACGAGTCATATCGGCTGAAATATGATAATGTCATAACTGGCTGTACCTAATCAAGCATTTTAACTCCAAGTAAATATCGTAACCATTGTCAATTACGTACAAAAATTTGGCCCACGCCTTTTTTACAACAATACAATGCATGTTGCAACAATCTTGCAATCTCGTTGTTATCGGAGTTACGCCGTATTGTAATTCTTTAAAATAACCATACGTTAAGACGAAGAAAGAGCTAATTTAATTCAGTAATAAAGTGGTGAGAATTGAAGCCGTCATCGCGGCGCTGCGTGTGAATAGTGTTTTTCGGCGGTGCCCGTAGCCCGTAGCTCACAGCCCCATAGCCCCACAGCCCACAGCCCATAGCGCGGCGCGTCTTGCTCAACGCGCATTTCATTACGAGTTGCACAGAAACACAAACCCAACAACTGCATAAAAACATTCCTTCGGCATTCCTATCGAAACACGCAAAGCATGTTTCAAATATTAGGAAGCTGACCCATTTACGGCCACAATGCAGATATAACAACGAACTGGCTAGACGAGAATAATGCCCTCGAGTTTAAGTGGCTTTTCGTAGACGTACTTGAATATCGTACGGGTATGATCGTCACTTTCACGATCGAAGTCGTTTGCTATCAGGAATTGAAACACGAAATTTACGGCCAACTGTTTCTTTCATTCTTGTTTCGTTCAAACTAAAAACACCTTTCTGTAGTTATTACTCTTGTGAATGGTATGAGTAGCGTTTGTCCCGTCATTCTGAGAAATTATATACTTATCTATTCGTGATTTGTAATTCCCTTGCTGTACTTGTTCATCGGTTAAAGGTTAAAACCCTTTGTAAAGTTATTCTTTATACTGGTAAAAGGTTGGCGCAATTTCATCCCTTCATTCTGGAAAACGATCAAGTTCTTGCATCTATTTATCTCTCTTCCCAACGCTACCTTTTTGTTTAGTTGATAAGAAGTTTTACAGTTATAAAATACTTATTTGAAAAGTTATTCTTTGCCCGGAAAGCGAAAGGTTCGAGTTCGAGTTCTAGAGGTGCCAATATCTTTTTTCGATTGATTAAATATTACAATTAATTAAATATTACAATTTGAGGTTTTACTCATAAAGTTAAAATAAAAATAAAAAATTTCGTCCTAGACTTGCAGAAAAGTCAATAGATGTCGCATATTAAAAAAAATGGATAAAAATGTATCCAGACACTATCTAGATGGTTCGGGTTTGAATCTTGCAATAATACATAAAGATAGCAGCCAATAAAATTTGCGTAAAGAAAATGAAGATAATGTGCGTGGTTCTTAGTCGAAGTTAAATTTAAAAATGACCGAATTGGATATTGATACCTTGGCGCAGTGGTTAGCACGTTTGCCCAGAAAGCGAAAGGTCCTGGGTTCGAGTCTCAGAGGTGCCAATATCTTTTTCTGATTTTTCTGTTTCCAGATTTTCGATTGAGTTTCGCTTACATTGTCTTAATTTAATTAAATATTACAATTTGAGGTTTTACTCGTAAGGGGCCATCCACAAATTACGTCAAACGAATTTCATGATTTTTGACCCCCCCCTAAATTGTAAGACCCCCTCCCCCCTAGTGTAACGTCACATATTTTTCAATTTTACATCTAAAAATAATCAAAATTCAGATTTTTACATGTGACGTCACAAAACGGATGACCCCCCCCATACCCCTTGTCACATAATGTTACACTTCTCTACCCCCCCCCCCCCCCCCTTCAAGGTGTGACGTAATTTATGGATGGCCCCTAAAGTTAAAATAAAAATAATATTTATTTTGGTACATAGTGGAAACATTGTTTTCCCCTTCTTTCTGAGAAATTCTTCATCATTATATGTGGTTTTGCGTAGGTATTAGTAGCGGTTCGTCTTTCCCAACCTAACTTAACCTTTGCGGCACATCCGCGTCCAGCACTCCCGCCCGCGTCGGACGAAAGCATTCCGAGCCGAGCCGCGTCGACCGGCCGCGGCCGCACGGTGGCGCACAGGTGTAGGTAAGCAGCTTTTCGTCATCTTGTTAACACATCTACACGACCGAACCGCTTTCATTTTCATACCTATACGTGTATGATTTGAAAGTATTTTCTGGTTTGACCTAGACATTCTTTTGTATGGGAGATAAATTATCACCAAATTAAAAAGTTGTCTGATTTTTAAGTAACAAGTTGATGTTCGACGTATAGGAAATAAGAGTTTTCTGGTTTGATATCCATTGTTGATTTCAGCCTTATGATTACTTGTCAAATTACTGGTAATTCTGCCTACTGCTACTTACTGGTTAGTAATAGGCAGTAAGCGGTAAGTGCCGATCAAATTCTCAATAACTATAACAACTAAAATAATAAGTAATAATAATAATAAATTACCAATCAAAAGATTAACGTAGGAAGAACGTTGGTTCGTTTTCCACGCGTTAATTAGAAAAAAATCGCAAGTACGATTTTTCTATCTTATCTTTCCAATTCTCATTAGGAAACTTGATAAAAAGTGAAAACGGGAGTTAGTTAGGTACCAGCCCAGTTGCGTAGGTAAATAAATCGTAACTGCCTCTGCGCATGACTAGAAATAATAACGTCATTCGTATTTCTCAGCCGCACAAATAATACCTCAACTCCGACATTTTTGAAATTTTTTCACAACATCTTCGATTATTGCGGTTAATGTCCTTAATAATAATTATTGTGATAAAGCCATAATGTTCACGATTTCCACATAACCCATTTCGTAATATTCGCGATCATAATATCTCAATAAATACCTACAGATCTACCTACATGCACATACATACAAGTACCTACTAAAGGCAATGCATGCAAATGTGCACACACGGGTACGTAAGGTCAATCATCAGAAATCCGTTTTTATAGCGCCGTAAAATGTTACCAACTTTTATGGATAAAGAAATTTTGTTAATGTCGATTCCCCGACTTTAACTTACTATTACATAAATTTTTCTGACTGTTTCACACCATGGTATATCGCAATTCCTCCAACTCTCGATTTATGACAATGAAAATTTATAAAAAACTACGCAGAATTGATTCGTAGTTTGCCACCAATACTAAGGTGGGTTAGCCATTTCTCCACCAACTTCCATCGTTTCAACTTCACAAGTGCTTCAGTCAAAGAAAATTTACAAATTACTTTATTGATACCTAATGATCCAGAAATTGATGTTTTTCGACAATATTTTTCGGTTATTTGGACAATTACTAATTAGTTAATTGGCAATTACAACCTGAACGGTGTGCCTCATCTCCCCCATTTCTCCACCGCGGCTATTTCGCAAGAAATGCTCAGATCAAAGAATACTCATAAAGTATTTTTCAGAACTATCTACCTTATGGTACGTTTCTTAAAAAAATGTTACAATCGTCTGAAATACTGTGTTAAATTGAGTGAAATATAGCACTTCCCCCATTTCTCGAGTGCTCGGGTTAAAGAATACTCATAAAATATATTCCAGAACTACCTACCTAACGGTACATTTCTTGAAAAAATGTTACAGTCGTCAAAAATAGTGCGCTAACTTGAGTGAAATATAGCACTCCCCAAAGAATACTCTTAAAGCGTTTTTTAGAATATCAGTCTATAGTTAAGTTTCCCGACAAAATGTTCTGATCATATAAAATGCTGCGTTAATTTGTGTGGAATACCGAGTTTCCTTCACCTCTTCACCGCGGCTGTTTCGCGAGTGCTCGGGTTAAACAATAGGTATTCGCGAAGAATGCTCTGGAATGTTCCTAATGTTACGTTTCCCATAAAATTTCCCGGTCAACTGAAATGCTGCGCTGTGAGACATCGCGTTTCCCCCATTTCTCCACGGCGGCTGTTTCACCATTGCTGGGTCCAATAATTCTCGGGAAGGCGTATGAGATGTGAGAACCGACCTCTGAACAGCTGTGTTTCCCGTCAAGTGAGTATCTAAATAATCTGTACAGATAATCCAACACCACTACACGAGCACAGGCGCGGGTTGCACACTCAAGATTATATTCCGGATAGAAAGTCCGCTCGCTCAAAATTGTTTTTCGAACGATCGTCATAGATACTGCCACCTTCCCGTTAGTGGCTAGTGCAGAGGTGCCCAAACGACGGATGGGTGGGTCGCGATATGGGTCTCAAATTTGTTTGTGTATCTGCCTTGAAAGGTATGCAAATCTCAAAAGTATTTACGAATTGGAACAATGAATTCGTGAAAGAGACCTACTGCAGAAATTTTCAATGAAAATCTAAAAATATTAGTTTTTTTTTATTTTATTTTATTTTTTATTTTTTATTTTTTTTTTTATTAAGTTAAAAGAAATATAATATTTCGCTTTCTTAACTTAAATACAGAACATATTATGTAGTAGTTTTTAATTTTGTTCCAAAATCTTAAGTTTAAATAGTTTTTTTTAAAGGTTTTTATATTATTTTCCGTTTTTAGATTATCTGGAAGGAGATTATAAATGTGAACTCCCTCGTGGCCAATACTTCTCTTGCCACTTTCAGTCTTGACTGTATTTGTGTACAATTTATTGTGTTGTCTAGTATAATGTTCGTGTACTTGTGATGTTTTTATAAATGTTGTGTTTGTGTGTATAAGTCCATTTTGTATTTTGTAGATTAAAAGACATATGTTATATTCGTACAATGTTCTTATTTTCAAAAGGTTCATTTCCTGGTATAGTTTTTTTGTGGGAGTGTCTGGGTTATAGTTGAAGAGTAATAGTATCTACTCAAAATAAATTTAAGGTAACTTCGCAGTGGTCAAAGAATAAATGAGGCGTAACCGCAATACAGCTCTACACAACACAACACAACAAGTGAAATGATTTTTTGAAGTGAAAACTTCTTTTGCACCATTGTGATTTGAAATTTGATTAAACGAAAAATAGCGACACTGAAAAGAGACAAAAACATTCGTCTATAGGATTTAGCCTGCGAAATAATGTGATAGCGTAATCGGTCTTCTCTTTGTGCGGCGCTTCGTAGCCTCCCCACTATTGTTTACTTCAGTTTACTTTTGTCTATTTTAGGTTTCACTTCTACCACGTGTGAACTGCACACTTGTGTTTTCACACAAAAAATGAATAAAACATAAAAAAAACAGTAGACTATAATTTCCTACAAATAAATTCCCGTAATAAAGTGCTTGCAAAAGGTTTTTTATTATTTAAAAAAAAAAGATTTGCGGTACCCTAAGATCAAGTTTGGGAACCCCTGGACCAGTGCATAGAGTTTAAAAAATAATTAAAAGTAAGATTTTTTATTATTGCTGTTAGTCCACTTTGATAGATTTCTTTTTCATGGCAATCGTTACAAGAATATGTTTATTAATTTGTTTTTAAATGGTTGCTCGAGTTTGATAAGAACGCCAATAAATAAACATTCAACTATCCGTCGATTATATTAATTACGTATATTTGAATGAAACCGTGTAATTGCCCTACTGATACATTTAATCTGGGCTGATTGCAGTATACTTACAATGAAATGAGCTGTTTTAGAAATTATTCGTGTTTGGGAAACTCGAACACTTTTCTTTAGCCAAAATAGTATTATAAAGTTAAGCCAAATTCATGATTTCCAAAACGCATATTATAATTTCTATATAATACACAAATATACAGGTATATTTCTTTATAATACGACCGCCTCTGATTATTGATTATTATTATTATTGATTTTGCATAGGAGAAAAAATCGTAGCCGTTGAACAACAAATTTTATATTGTGTTGTGATTGAGATATCTCCCATGAGTTGTTGGATGAATCATAAAATTGTTATTTTTTAAATCTAGCAGAAGTTCTAAAACGATCCCTTTACAAAAAGAAAGACTGGATCTCGGTTATGTAGTGACCCATAACTTTGCAGGAAGGAAACACACACGTCGGCATGATGCGATTAATTAGCATTACGGAACCTCCTCCACATTGTGCCAAGTTATGAGTTTTCGAACTAAAGGTATTTTATTTTTATAATATCGCACAACATTTACGTTTGTTGATAACTGGAAAAAATTACAATAAAACACAAGGCCAGCTTTCCTGGAAAGCATTCCATCGTTTATTGTGTTATAATTTTACAGTAATATTCAACCATCGTATTTACGAAGTATCTGAGCTGTGTGTTAAGTGCCACTTTACAAGTTTGATAAACTTGAATGTGATGTATTGAATAGCTTTTGAACGCAATGTCTCGGAATACATTACAATAATAATTTAATCGTGTTATTATCTTCCATAATAGGCGAGTTAAACAGAATCCCACACATCGGAAGGGATTTACAGTGATCCAAGGTTTTACTAAGAGACAGGCGTTCTTCTGTTACCTTTTTAAGAGTTTGCAAAACAAAGAGATTTATATTGTGAAGCAGAGTGTGCAGATGCCTCACTCATTGTATAGTTTATGCATAGTCTGGCATTTATACTTGACGCGTTTTCGTGTCTTGTCTGTGCGTGAGGAATGCCTAATACCGTGGTCGTGATCACCTTTAGATAAACTTTTAACTGACTGCGGAGTTGCGGGTACACATGGAGAGAAGGCAGCCGTGTTGGTCCTCAAGCAGCACGTCGCAAATGTCAAACTACAGTTGTTGTTGTTGATGTCATAATCAGACTATTTGGATGCATAAAACCGTTAAGAAACGTAGACGCAGACAGATTTCTTACTTCTGAAAGCTAACAGTAAATGATCCTGTCCAAAATAAGGGATTGCACAAGACGAGCCAATTTGCAGAGTAAGTGACGGGGTGGTCAATGGCATCGTTCGGATCACATCGATTCGAAATATGTTTGTATATTATCACTGTCGTTGCTAGAAGCATGACGTCAGAACTTATCCGAGGTGTTTATGTAGTTTGGTTATTAAATAATGTTTCAATGACAATTTATTACTATAGCATGTAAATAAAATGTAATTACACCAATATAATCAGAAACGATATTGGTTTATTATGATTAATTTATTTCTTATTGCTTTCTATAAACTTCAAGTCGATTACAAAAATAATTCATAATTTTAAATGAACGTAGTTACATTACTAATATCCAGAAAAAGTAAAGCAAATGAATAAGACCTCAATAAAATAATTGTAAAAGGAAAATAGGGGTGACCAAATTAATCACATCGATGTCTTTTATTCACGCCAATATTTGAATTTATTGAACCTGACATTCCCGGCTTACAAATAACTTAACAATATTTAAAAAAAAAAATTGCTACCATCACAGTAAGCGGAAAATGTTGTTTGTGTCTTGATGAAGGACTTAGCCAGTCGAAGAATTGAACTCACGACGCGATGCCAAGCCGTATAATATGAACAATGCATTGGCACTGTACTTACAAAAATCTAGTTAATTATTTTTTTTGTCACATTTACGATCATTAGTGATCCTTTTCATTTTGGAAATGGCTGAATAAACATCGTAAACAACACACCGTGGCTGATTTAGTAATTAGAAGGCGTGTAAAAAACTGCGGGTACCACCGTGCTCAGCCCCTGGCGTGAGGCCAACGGGCGGCCGATGTTAACCCAGCGGAATTGCAATGAGTTCGGACAAGTAAGTGGTGAGAAACGCCTAAAACTTTAATGCGTTTCTATTATCTACGGTCTAAACTAATTGGACGTTGACTTAAAGCAGTATACAGGTCCATATATTAACTGACAAGGAAAATCAATTTGTCTTTTGTCAAGTGCAAACCTTGCACATTGCAGGTAGAAACTATCATCTCGTCAATATTTACTCCAAGTTTTCAGTAAACCTGCTGTTGGTTGATGTGTCTAGAATCTTTTTAAGGAAAGGAAAGAGTGAAAAAAATCGAGTGCAGTTTACACGTGGTAGAAGTGAAACTTTACCAAAACTCTCTTTACTCAACCAATAATTGAACAGTGAGATCATAATCAAAGCGACCAATGAGCGTAGACCTCGCGTAATTTCCGTTTCATATCCCAACGAATAGGAGCCTTTAAAAGTGACATCATTATCAAAGCGGCCGATGAGCGCAGTTGATGCGTCGCAGGTGCACTAATCGTCATTTCCGTTTCATCCGAAATCACAGCCGTGCTACAGAAGTTTCATTTCAAAAAGATATCCATTTTGTGAGTGGGAAACCCAAAAGCTGGTAAGTCATTCTAAAGACGTAGGCTTGGTAATATAAAGAGCCGAAATTGACGAAATTGTCAAACATGTTGAATATTCACTATTCTATCTCTTTGGAGAATTTTCTATAAAATACCGGGAGAAGAGAGTAATATTATAAACATTTCCGTTCAAATATTTGCACAAAACCAAGGGCTTACTCAGATATCAGAATTGACACCCAAACTCGACACCCGGGGGAAAATACAATTTATTTAGTTATGTGCTATTGTAACGTCTCCGGGCGCTTTGTATATGAGCATACGGAGCACACACAACTAAAATACCAGTAAAACAAGCACCGCATTGAGATAGGGGAACTCAATAATAAGATAGGGGAATTAGTTGAACCAGGGAAATCTATTGAAAGAAGACAGTTGAACAAGAGGAAGCTTTGCGCATTCCTCCGCAGGGTGCCACTCCGTCCCCCCCCCACCTCCTCTCACTCGAGCATATCTTCACTCTCACCGATCACGTGATGGCTCAAGGTCACGTGCACCGCGTCCCGGCGGCGACTCGCGAAGAGAGATTTTGAATATATTTTCTTATTTTCACCTCGTGTTACGTCACCGCCTCGAGTAGCACAATAACTTTACAAGCGGAATACATTTCCCCGTTCGCAGAGAAAGTGATCGGTGAAAAACTGCACACACACAATTGATTTAAATACCAATTATTCGCGTGTTCTTTTTCTCTATTGTCAAACATCATTATAAATTGCACCGATAATCAAACATTGGTCAAGGTTTCACAGCAGAAAATCTATATGTCTAAATAGTATACTTTTTTTATTTATTATTTATTTTTATTTATTATTTACATAAATATAAACTTATAAGCACAACGTTACGTTTTATTTGACAAGTTTTAATATTTTTACAGTAAGCAAAACATTTCTTTTTAAATACATTCATTCTTCATACATTCAGGCATTTCATTATACACCTTTAGTCTTCTATACATTAGGCAGTACTGTGATTTTAATTTTTTCATGTGTGGCCAATCTAATTCTATTCATATTTCTTGTTTCGTAATTATTAAAAACAATTTCACCCTTTAAAATATTTTGGAATTTGGTTTTTCATAACTTTATCCACAAAATGCAAGACCCTATTTATGCGAGACCCAAAATCGTTTTTGACGTGATAACGTCTTATAAATTGATGAATGCCGGCTGCATGCACGATAAAGCATGAATCATTGTCACGTTCCGCCTGAGCTGAGCGTACAAGCGAGAACGCGGAACAAGCGTTCGGTCTAAGCGTTCGGCTTATGACGCATCTATCTCTTTTCCACTCCATCGTTATTATATGACGTTATCACGTAAAATTATCGTTCGTAAACCGACTTTACAGACTACCAAATTTTTATGAAAGCGAATTATTGATCTAATTTAGACCTACTTATTGACTGAGCGTAGCGAATTCCTATTTTAACTCAACCGACTTGTATTTCGTCTGTATGTACATTTGTTTGTGTGTTCCATACCCGGTTAATCAATTCAAGACGGTGGTCTAATGGACAGTACCCTGCACCAGAGTTTGCATGACTGTTACGAGCTGTCAAATTGGAATAATAACTTTTTTTTGTTTTATTTCATATGTTCGTTTTTTCTTATGAATTTTTTTTTTTCACATGAACTTTTTTTTTAATTTCAATTACAATTACGTATGATTTATTGAAATTTGTTGTACTTTAAAAAGGAGATCTTACAATGAAGCCACATTTTCATAAAATGTTTACAAATCTTAGTGTTGTATCAATAAAAAAAATCAACCATACCATACCTTAAAAATCTTGCTTAGACATCATATATATTTTTAGCTTTCATCATGCTACTATACTAGAGATGTCAAAAAATTAGAATTAAAAAAAATACATCGCACTTATCTCTATTAATAAAATTTGTTAAAATTTTAATTCTGTTGGTTAAAGTCTTTTTTTTTTATCACGAGCTCCACCCAGAAGGCCCTGAGGAAAATAATTTCCCTCAGAGCCTATGTCATCCTTGGGGATGCTGTGTGGAGAGTTTTTTTAAGGAAAAGGGGAAAGGAGAGTTCTGGGAAGGAAAAGGGTTTAAGGGGTGGGTAGGAATCTGTAAGTCTTGGTCATCCGCCTCCAAGACCTAGACAAACTTCACCCCATGAACCCGGGCACCCCTGCTAAATCACCAAACGTAGCGAACCACTTTGTGTGACCTATGGCAGAGTTCTGTCAATTATTAAGAGTAGAATATATTAAAAATGGAACTACAAAATGTGTAGGCCGGCAGCACCAATTTAACTGTCAAATACTATTTTAAAGCGCAATTACACTGAGTGTGTAGAACACTGTTAATCACAATTTAAAAGACATTTTTTGTCCTTAAAGAAAAAAATAAAATCCAAGAAGCATCATTGTTAAGGCACCTGCTAAATGACATAAATTTGATTAAACGGTGTTTTGCAAAGTAATTTGCTTTAATTTTGTAAATTCGAGCCTGAATTTAACCTGCTTTACATTTCCACCATTATTGCATTTGTGGCGTCCTCCTATGTTTTCTCCTCTTATTTGAAAAACTGTAGCTAGTAGCCCCATATGTCCTGAGAGCCCATATGCCATACCAAATAAGAAACATAAGTTTGATAATTTTCCAATTAAAGAATTCTTTTTCTAGACATTTCAATAGCAAAGACAGTAAAATGTGAAGATTACGTAAATATCCAGTCGTACGTAAAAAAATAGCCGTTGTCCTTGGCCGGGGAATTATAAATTAAAATAAAACCCACGAAAGTTGGTTTCAGATCCGTGGGTGACATCCAATTCTTATATTATCGCGAGAAATGCTTTGAGTACTCACCTAACAAATTAATAAATTTAGTAATATTCTAATAGTGGTATCAAAAAAAATTATTATGTAGTGCGAGTTTGTACAGCAAGACGACTTCTTAATACCGAACGCAAGTTGTAATATTGTGAAGGTACCGTTTGAGAATTCCGTGATATATTTATAATAAAAATCGAAAGGCTCTGGTGAATATTCATACTATAGGAATATTTCTCAAGGTTTTATTAGTAAGGTGCAAATAAGTCATTATTGCACTTGCTCAGAATTTCTCAAATTTAACGATACAAAATATATTTTTGAAGTAAAACTTCTTTAAGCAAACTTGACTTGAGGAGTAAGCTGGCGAGAGCGTTACGAAAAGTGTCGGGAGAGGCGAACGGAAGATGAAAGGGAGATATAAGTTAGTGAAGATAGAAAGAAATAGAGTTATGTTTCATATATTACTGTAGGGGCAAAAGAGAGAGGTGCGAGCACATATTTTCTTTCTCTCTTTCTCTCAGAGCCAGTTGCGTTTCGTATATCTAAGACACAGTGCAGGCCTATTGTCTGTCTCACACTGTAAGAGCAAGAGAAGCAGTGCGCGCGCATATTTTCTTTCTCTCTTCCTCTCATACAAGTTTTAATTCAGTCGTGTGGTCTAAAGCACACTCGTATTTTTTCTGGTTGTTTTTATTTTACTAATTAGATTCTTATTTTACTGTTTAGATTAAAGGTCGCGAAATTGTTCCAAACAACACACACTTAGGATTGTGTGTATTGGTGCATACGTATTCACTTCCGACAGAGATTTGATTGCGAAACGTCACTGATTTATAGCCTTTTGTCGTGCTTTCGCCTTACGCCTACTTATTGTTTTTACCAAAAAAGGTATCTATGCATTGTACGAAAATAAATATTCTTAAGCCGCCGCTACCCGAATTTCTACCGATATCTTACATATCTCCCTTAAAAATTTGAAGTTTTTTAGCTCTTAAAAAAATATATGTTATTTAACCTAGAAGCGTTCCACGCCAAAACGCAAATTATATGAAATTCCTTCGACAGAAAAAAATCACAATCGCGCTCCGAAAATTATTAAAAACATGTCTGTTTCTATTATTTTACAAGTTATAGATGTGAAAAAAATCACAATGCTTCTTTAATGATACTTAAGACGCCTACCGCAAAATTTTTGCGCTATTTTAAAGGAGTCATGTTTTATTTAAACATTTTCACAATTTTCGCTTCAAATTTATCATTTAAAATATTAGCGTGCTCTGTCCAACATTCGTAATTACATATCTCTCCATCTTCTTCTTTTTTAGCGGGGAAGCGGCGTCTTAAAGTATTTGAAAAGTTTTACATTGCATCCTCTGTTATTCAGGAAGTAAGTTCGTATTAAAATGAACATTTTTAAATTTCTCTGCTTTTTTGTTTTGTGCTTGAATTAGATGTTTGAAGTATACAATATGCATCTGTGTAAGTGCTGTATTCGTGTCAACCCTGGCAGCAATGTCTGTACTAGAAATCAAGCTCAAGCAGTGAAAAATAAAAAAAAAGTTGATAAAAATTGGTACATTTTTCATCCCTTCTGCAATTTGACAGACAACCTTCTACAACATTTTGTTGTGCGTAAAAATGCACCGCTCAACCTTGATCTGGTTGTGGCCTACACGTGATATTTAAGCCAGATATTTGATATATTCTGTACCTACCTTTGTAGTTGACTACGACTCGATTCACATGAAAACTTATAGCGTTACTTGAATCCATTGTCCTTCAATCTTTAAGATAAAAAATATTACAATGCCCATGAATTGCATAACTACACAGTGATTGGGTTTAAAACCAAAAAATACACGTAAAAAAATATGGCGCAGTGGAAAAGTATTATGTCAATGGCTTATAAGTGGTATATAAGTGTGCTCACTTAATGTATGTCCGTAATAGTTTGTTTAGAGAAAAACGCATATAATGTGTGATTTACTGTGTCAGGATTATTAGGTTTGGCATTGCAATAATTGTGAACGTTTTTTTTAACATTAACTCTAATACGTCATATTTGAAGATGCTGTGTGGAGGATATTTTTCTGTGAGGAGAGGAAGGAGTGACCCATGTTGTAGGAGCGAGGAAGCACAGATGCCAGCAAATCGTTCCACAGCCGAGCTGTTGAACTCAAAAACGAGTTGTAGAAACCAACTGTTCTCATGTGGCTAATGTCAACCACGCACATATGTTGGGCGCGTGTTTGGCATGTTTACCGACTTTGCGCCGGTGCCGAGGGGATCAATGACGCTAGTTCCTCGAAGCATCTTCCATTGTAATACTGGTAGAATAAGGACAGTTTCCCACCTGACACCTGTGCTCTAAAGATTGCAATCCGTTTGTTAGGCTAGGAGAATCTATCAAACGGGCCGCCCGTTTCTGCATTATATGTATTACGCGTCAATACAGCGTCTGTGCAATACAGATATATACAAAGATTGACATTTTAAACTACACATCTCTAATTTGGGTAAAAGTTCATGTAAGTGAATCTATGAATAAAAACAAATTTAATCTTTTAAAAGAGTCCAAATTTTAAGGTAGATACTGACTTGTCCAACCTATAGTGATGAGAAAATTCAATCTCCTATAAAAATAATTGATCTTTGACATTTATTTTCCGATAAAACGTAGCACAATTGCACAAATGCTCAAGGTCTGTAATATAATATGACTATCGATCAGATATTGTGTACGTATATATAACATTATCTATAATCGAATTGCGGTTTACCTTGCCCTTAATTTTTTAATAAATACTTGTAAAGTTTAAATAGGAACCGACATTTCGCAAGAGGTGAATCAGTGAAGTTTGATATTAGTTGCAGTTGAAAGAGGTGGGTGCACGAGATATTCAGCCTTCTTGATTAATAAACGGTAAGAGCGGCGAGCACAGTATTCCGAGACAGGCCTGTTGTGGGAATGTAACATTTCCATTCGAGATAATATGAAACAAGGATATAAAGCGAGGGTCTCTTTCTCTCTTGTGCAATTACTTCGTCTGCTAAGTTAACCTTTTATCTCTTACACTTCCCGTCCAAATATGCAAATATTGAAATAAAACCGTGTTATTTCAAAAGGCGGAATTATGAAATGAGCATTACAAGTGCTCGCCGATTACAAAAATCTGGCGATAAAAAAAACCATTGGGCCGAAAAAAACTGTTGCGGCAAGTTCAAATATGTATTAATTTTTGAAAGGGCAACAATAATGTATTCATAATAAGAAGTTAACGTTTTACAAAATATCCGTGTTATACGGTCAGCATATAAATGCAACATTTTTTGTTTCTATGACAACCAGTGCGAGGAAATTAATAATACATAATATTGATAGGTTATGAAAACTAAAGAATTTTTGACGTCAAAATAAACATCTAATTACAGGTTCAGGATGGTAACAAAAACGCGATTAAATTTCATGGATTCCTGTTTTGATGATCTCATCATTGGAATTCTTTTATAAAATAAATGTTCAAATTTTTTGTTTTGGCAATATTATTTTTAAATAATTATAAACAAGTTTTTTTCAATTTAAATGTGTGCTGATGACCGTCCTTGGAAGTGTTGAAGAATATGCCTAAATCCACAACAACCAAATGCCAAGTTTATTACTTGCAAAGGTTATCCCGCACGCATATCACTATAGGAATCAATAAATAATAACGGAATTTGTTAAGAATTATGCCGGCAATCGCGAAATGAAATAGAAAGTCCGCCGTTACGTACGCAAAACGGAATTTTCTAATAAACTGCTGTAAATAAATAATCGGATAGCCTATTGCCCTAGTTGTTGATACACCCAGCTATTTTCGCGGTTTACAAAGTTACATAATATCATATTTATTGCAGAATGGATGAATGAAGCCATTAGATAATGGACAACATAAGTGCTAAACACCAATAATTCGTTTCAATCGAGGCCTACTTATCTTCGGTTACTTATTTGCATATCCACAACTTAAACACAATCTAATTTTAAACTTTTTTGTTTGAGTCAGACCATTAAGATGGTTCATTTTAAATCTTCAACTGTTGAATCGTTAATATCTGTTATTTTTTTAATACTTCTTGGCGATAATTAGCCTTCGAACGGTTAACAGCTAATTGCTATTGATTGCTTAATAGTTTTTAGTACCGATTATGCAATAATTTGGATGGATGATGTTTAATTAGACTACAGACCGAATAAAGATGGTGAAAAGAAATATATTTCAATTTCAAAGAAAAATTGTTTTAGTTTGAATTTTTGTATTTATCTAAAAAGTATTATTACAAGTTTGAGAAGTGAAGTAAGACTTTCTTTTCAATGTCAAGTCTTTTATGATTTTGAAAGAGTACCATCGGCTACTTTTTTGTTTTGTAAAATTGAGTAAATCGCAATAATGGACGGCGCACCCTGTATGAGAGGGATATACTGTTTCCCAATACCAAATAAGTAAAATGAAACCCGTACAGCAAGTACAAACAAGTGAATGATGCACACTTACCGGTTATAAAGGTCAACGCATACCAACACGACACGACACGTCAATTAATGACTGAATGTACGAACGATATTTTTACCTTGACTCCAAAAATAACTAAAATTTGACATTTGAAATATGATGAAAAATCTTAGTGCTAGGTATCACGTTATTTTTTACATACACGACCAACAATGTCAGATTGTTTTCCAAGATGCAGAAATAATTAAGTGTCCGAGGAAATCAAGTGTAAGGTCACGTCGACTGAACACTGAATCAGAATTTCTAATATAAATTTCAAAGCGAGGAATTGATTTATTTATAATTGACCAAAACGTAACAGGTTTAGAAACGACTGCTTCAAATCACATTTTTTTCCTTTGAAAGCTGTATGCTCACGTTGATGATACAAAGCACCCCTTTTTCAATTTCCTACTTTTAGTATGAGTAAACTGAAGTCCTGTTAAAATGGGAACTCTTTTTTGGGAACAACCTTATTGCGGTGCCGCTGATAAATGCGTAGTTAATGTAGTCTCGGGAAAAGCTGCCGTGAAGAGGAAGTGTATTAAAAAGATGGATAGACGTGGAATGTATGCCAGAACTGTAAACATTTCAACATAACAACGTGTGTCTTTGTTGGAATGGAAGCGTTGGAAAAACCAATAAAATAGTTTATTAAATGTTAGTTGCTGTGGATTTCATATCGACAATGGATGAGTCGCGCAGTAAAAGAAATGAGAATGCTGTTTAACGATCCGTTAGAAGTAGACTCGCAGAGCACTCTGGCCGCAAAACGCACTATGTGCTAAAGGAATTCAAATCGACGGCGAAAGAGAGTGACAAAGTGCCACTACGTGGCTTATTATATAAGACGAATTGACAAGCTTTACAGATCCGTTGATTTATTTAATGATTATTAAAAGCTGGCATTAGTGCGGGTAATAAAATATATAATAAAGAAAGATGTGATGGAAATTGAGAATGTTTGAATGTAAAAAGATGGCTGTAGACATACTGTTGTAACCTATTTCCCTCTCATAAACGGCGATTGTAACATAGTGGTAAAAAAAATGAGCTCTCAGCGGTTGGATTATAGAAACTGCATTTTTATATCTTTCTAAAAAACATTATATATCATTTATGTATATTTTATCGTACCGGTTTTCAAATTTTTAAATACTTATCAACTTGATTTTAATAATAATAACTAGTTTTTTTTTTTAAATAATTTTATTATCCGGATTGAGTGATGCCATAGTTCCAACGTGACAGTCTTGATCTACCAGTGGGTTTCATTTTCTCAAGTGTTTGGCTCAAGGCAGATATCGTATTTCGCTCAGAGAACCAGTCCGCGCCTATCCACTACCAAATTTACAATATGTATACACGTCTATCAATGTCAGTGGGGGACTTAACACACGGAAAAATAATAATACGTGAACACAGAGGCCAGGCGGCATTTGCATTGCAGTCGGTGGCCCTAGGGCGGGGTAGGTACAGTTAATAGTCCACTGTGGCGAGTCCTGCTCTGCCGGTTGTCGCTCTGGCCGTGGTCTCTGTGAGACCTGCTCTGCGCGACTTACGTAGACAGCGCCAGCACTATATTCCATATCTCCTTGCGGAGATGCATGCCTGTGACAGAAGTGAAGGTCGTATGCTGTGAATGTGATTTGTTAAAGCCTACCGCACCGGACCATCCATATCACAATATATACATATATTCACATTCATAAATACGAAACTTTTACATAATAACTACATTCTATAATATGAACATTGCTCAAGACATCAAACGAAAATATCGAACGAATGTTTTCAACTAACGATTTGTGTAATTATGTTTGAGAAAATAAAATACAGTTAATTACTGAACTGATAAATACCACTTTAAAGTGACGTAATAACGTAAGTTTTTGTAAGTTAAAACTTGTTCGGCATAAACCTAATATGTTTACCACGAAATGTATCAAAAAAATACTAAACTTTGCACAAATGGCGACCAAAAAACTTTGTCATAAAAATCCATTTAATAAAAGTAGTGGTTTTAAACAAAATTGTATTTTCCAGAAATCCGCTCCTGATCTTGATAATGAGCAAAAGGTTCTTCGGGCCGGAATTAAAATTGAAACAACATGAAACTGAACTGAAATAAATTATTTCAATGTTATTAAAACAACTGTTATTTCTTTATTGTTGGTGGTACTACAGCCTTAAAAATAATTGATTGAGAGCAATCAAAAAGAAATTATAGAAATGTTGTTAAAACTGCGAAATTGAATATCGATGTTGTTGGAAATTTAGTTAAAATTGATAATATGTATGTTGAAAATGTTGTTTAGGTTGGAAAAACAGTTGATTACAGAAATTTGGTTATATTTAGAAATGCAGTTGAAATTGGTTTGTGTATTCACGCTTTTATTACACATAATGTAATTTTATTCAGTTTAAATAAAATGGGCAGGCTTTTAAAAAAAATGATTTCTTTTTGAATTTTTGAGGGCAATACATAATTCTAATTTAAAAAGAATCCTTGATATAACTTGTGTATTTACGTATTATAATATAACCTAATGTATGTGTACCTTTGAAATCACAATTGGTTATCTTTATTATACAGGAAGGTTGGTTACCAAGGGCGTGCCGTCCCATTTAAATGATTGATAGAACATTTTTTAGCAGATTAAATTAATTAGCGATCATGTGACGATCTTCACACAAACAGGGAAATTTTTTTTTCAACAGAAAATAAATCTTCTCTATTCTAGATAAGCTAACTTGACCGATGTTAAGTGACCTTGAAACGATATTAAGGGTATTAAAGTGGTGATGATAATGTATATGCATATATTTTTACATTCCAGAAGAGAGATTTTTTTATTGCCGTGTGATATCACACTTCTTTTCATATCAGAAAACATTTTGTTCGAAGAGACAACAACGCACGGACAAGGAAAAAACTTTTACCTTTAATAAGATAGAGCAATCTATCTGTGCGAACACAACAGAAAATATATTAATAATTTTGTCAACATTTCAGAAAATGTATATATAATTTTGTGAACGTAACAGAAAATATATAAATAATTTTGTGAACAAAGATGTTACGTAGTCGTAAATAATGTTGTATCTAAAAATTTCGTTGATTATATAATATACTTCAATGGAGATATTATTTAAAGTTGTACGGTATGAAAATTATATAGAATTAATTACCACACATAAGAGATATGCTTCTGATGTCGTAGAGCAGGTTTAAGTATACCTGGTAGAGCTGGTGCTGCAGTCGGTTCAAAGGTGAAAGAGTTTCGCAATGCATTTTGGCTCAAAATGGCAATTAAATACCTTGTCTGTTTAATCACACCAAAACTTAATGATTGCGCTTATTTGTTGTGTTGCGTAAGGCATACAAAGGGCAATCATGAATCAACAATGATGAAGTCATCAATGAATCAACAGGAATTAAATTCCTATTTGTCCCAACTTGGGAAAAGCTCTTAAACGCAGGCGGGCAATATAATACATAGAGCCGCGGCCGGCTTATCATTTTGGGCACGCTTCAGTGTACCAGTAGTTTTTGTATCTCGCTTGTTCTAAGAAAATGAGAAAGATATTTATCAAGGTGATGACGTGCAATTACGTGCATTACATGAATTTAGCGTTATTATTTAAATGAATTTAAAAAGTGACTAAATCGTTTCTGTTTATAATTTTTTTAGGTAAGTTTGTAAGTACCTCAACATAAAAAAATATATATACACACAGAAACGAGTTAGTCACTTTTCGAATTCATCTACATTTGTTTTTTTTCTCAGGAAGTGTGTTGTAAAGGACATTTGATTGTGGTCATAAATAAGAGCTGGATAAATAATGTAAAAGGAGTTGAATCCCGTCTTTAGAGATTAGAGCGCCGCGAGGTGCCGCTCTACCGCGGCACGGCCATGGGGCCATGGGGACTATTGAAAAAAGCGAAAGTTATTTCGCTACTGACCTTTAACATTACTCTCGTTTGATATTGAGGAATAGCTATAACACATCTTTAGAGCGGTGGCTGACTGAAAGGTAAACCGGCTTCGTGTCGTATTATGGGCTCGCAAAGTGATCACAAGATCGCTATCATTATTCATTTTACTATATTTATAAAGTTGTTTTAAAAAGTGCAAACTACGCAAGTTACAAAAAATGGTGTTAGCAGCAAAATATTTTGTTAGTGTTTAAAAATGAACATGAAACTTACAGCACTATCCTGAGAAGCATGATGTCCACAGGGTCCTTGATCTTTTACTTTTAAAAATCACCAATAAGTTTAATTGTCTCTCGTTATGTATTTTTGTTTAGATTTCCTTCACTGGCTCACATAAATTAGTTGTAAATGTGCACATATAATTTGGTAGTAAGACCGCGGTGTGTTGAAACTGCAAGAGAGAGAACCATGCGGGGTTAGCCGGCCAGTGAGTTGCGCGAGTTACACTAGAGTCCCAGCAAAGCAACTGTAGCTCGGCGGCCACTCTCCGCCACACTTTATATAGCGCCGGCCCCTTCCAGCGCGCAGGCCCCGGCCAGCCGGCCGCAGCCCCCAGCGCGCCAGCTCCCGCCAGCTCCTCCCAGGCCGGCCAGACAGCGCATCGGTCCCCAGACCTACTTCACACACTCCCGTCACAAGTTACTAATTATTCTAATCCTCATCCACAATATCTAATAACGCCTCACCAACAACAACATCTTTATTGGACCATGTTTTATGGCTTCCCCAATCTCCACATCCAAATATATTTATTTCCCATTTTCCAACTGTCCATTGTTTTCGACATTTGACACAAAGTGGTGTCTGCTTGCCAAATGTCTGTCGATAGGTACGTTGGATAAATTAGACATCGCGAATGTTTCTCTCGTACCGCTAATGTACAGGCTCGTCATTCAGATTTCAGTAATAATAAATGTGTGTTTAAAATTGAATCATCCTGCAACGTACATAAAATTGTATAAACGAACGGTTTTTTCATAAATTCCTACGTGGATATTACAAAATCGGTAGCTCGTCGAGATAAATATGGAGATTTCTTCAATAGCAGAAAGTTGTCCCAATACAAAAATCAATACCGTAGGTACTCTTGACTGATTTTTCCGTTTATTGATGATAATTCTAGCGTTGAGACCTCGTTGACGAAATTTCCTAATAATTGTTTTTAAGGAAAATCATTTTAATAATCTTGCGATCTTGTTTCGACAGTGTTACTGGCACTAGTTAATATTTAATAGGTAGATGCGTGCAGGGTTTCGGCTTATTTTATCTAGAAAATGTTAATATTATTATATAAGAATTACTTTACCTTTAGTCAGACTGTGGCAAAATGTGGAACTTTAATTCAAATGCTAGACCAAAGATAAAGAAATTTTGGAAGCAATTGCTTATTAAATAGCTAAAGCACTTCCGTTGACGTTTCGACTCTGGATGATTATTGATGATGGACACTGTAACGCTGTCAGATACGTTGCAACCGGCATAATACCCCAAAAATAAAATTTAATTTAAAATCATTTAATTAATAATTTCTCAATCTTTGCAAATTCAATTTGCAGCGTCATTTTAACTAACTGAAAACAAATCTCTTCGTAAAACACCACTTTTTTAATAAAAACGATCAACATGTTTCATTTTCAGGATAAAATTAAAATAAATGTTTTTTACTTATACAATAAGTGAAGTTTTACAATGTGTTTTATTATCATTTAACCAAATCTTTGGGCTCTGTTGGGGTTAATAGGTAAACCAGCAAATAGCCACATATCATACACGTTATGTTAAATATTTGGCAAATGTACGAGAGTGGACCGGTATTAGAAGTGTGGAGGAGCTATTTCGGGCAGCGCAAGATAGAGATGCATTTACCAGAGTGATCGCCAACGTCGGGGGAGCCTGATAGGGCACACGAAGAAGAAGAAATAAAATATGGAGACAGGTAATTTATTTTTCCTATGGTATTTATTAAGTCAACTGCCCAATGCCCCTTTTCTATAAGATATTTTTAATGAATTATGCTAATAACAAGCTCAATTCAAGAAAGATAATTAGCGCAAAATCCTGACTGTTGTGCAGCAAAGGTTAGCTAAAATAGGTTAGCGCTGATCTATTGAGCTCTGCAAAATTATTCCAACTGCATTAAATTTGCAAAAAAATGCTGTTTGGTGTTTCTTTTCAATGACTTAAAACTTTTAGCGGAGAGATTGTCGCAAACTAGAATATTAGATTTCGTGTTAATAAAAACAAAGCTTAGAAGCGCTCTTACATGTTTACTCGTATAGGTCTCATAGACATCGTTGCGTCTCGGTTACTATCACTACTATCTACTATCTCGGTTAAAAATGTGATCTAAACGGTGATAGAAAGACAAAACACCACGCTTTATATCCAAATCTAAGTTAAGTACAAAATAATTTAAATGTTTATTTAGAAGTTTCGTACCGCAATTTGAAAAAATAATTCAACATTAGGAATTTTTTATTAATTACACAGGCCAACAGTGAAAAAACTTTTTTGATAATTTTTACTAATTCCTGCGTAAGTTGGTGTCCTGATTACGAAAAAAATTATAAAAAAGTCACCCACCAATTTTTCACATTTCACTATTAAATATGTTTGATGAGCCTTAAAGTCCACTTCTTGCACAGCCATCTTGACTTTTTTCCTGAAAATTTAGGTGATGTGAGTGAAGAGCAAGGGGGACGGTTTCATCAGGGCCTGAAAGAGATGGAGAAACGTTACCAGGGACGGTGGAATATCAAAATAATGGGTGATTACTGTTGGTCACTTCACAGAGAACAACAAAACGTAACACATCGGCGAAAAAGCTAAGCAAGAAACTTTGCAGAGAAAAAAATAAGCATATAATATTCATGTTTAAGCATATAATATTCATGTTTAAGCATATAATATTCATGTTTAAGCATATAATATTCATGTTTAAGCATATAATATTCAAGTTTAAGTAAGGAAAATATAACCAATTTTAAAAACTACGAATTATTTAATTTTTATAGGTCAAAATTTTCCTATTTTTTGAAATATTAAATTCATATCATATTGTGAAAGAATGGTGGGTGATAAAAAAAACTGCTATGAAATACGGGTTCAGCATCCAAAATTACATAAAATTTTGGTAAATTTGTTTAAAAAGTTTTCAAAAACATTTTTTTTTGTTGGCCTGTGTTATTTAACGTTTATAATACATTTCCCTAGTAAAATATATATGAGT
Source organism: Glyphotaelius pellucidus (assembly GCA_936435175.1). Lineage (NCBI taxonomy): Eukaryota > Metazoa > Arthropoda > Insecta > Trichoptera > Limnephilidae > Glyphotaelius > Glyphotaelius pellucidus. Next base: position 23,966,730 of record OW386542.1, on the reverse strand, counting down.
GTTTTTGCTATCACTAATTTTAGTTAGAAAAAACGTAAGTTAAGCCATTTTAAAAACTTCTTTTATGTTTGTATTCAACATTTTTGTATAAATAAAAAATTATGTTTGTTTCGAATTATAAGATTTGAAGACGTTATTCATTTCCTTTCGGTTGTCAGTTTTTGGATGCGTTCAAAAATATTCCATTTATTTGAATTTTAATGCAAAGTGGAAATATTTTCACTTTCCGATAAAATGGACCCGAGATCTGAGAGGCTATAGTTTAAAGCTTGCAAATCTGTAAATATATTTATTTATGTATGTTGTACATGTATTGATAAAGTAATTTGTGATTAATATAGTTTTTTGGCTCTCCAAGTTAAAAAAATTACATTATTATTATATTAAAAATTATTATCACAGCAATAAAAAAAATGTGTGCAGTTCACACGCGGCAGAAGTGAAATCTTCAGAAAACTCAAACAGACAAGAGGGGGGAGGCTACGAAGCACCGCACAAAGCGGAGACCGATTATTTACTACCTCATTTTCTCGCAGGCTAAATGCTAAAGATGTAAGTGTTTGTCTCTTTCTAGTGTCGCTTTTTCTTTTCATCGAGTTTTAAATCACATTATATTTACGTTTATGTATTAGTACTTACTCTTTTCCTAGGGACTAAATATTTACGATTCTAAGTAATTGAATTATTGTTGCATTCCGTGGTACAATAATTCAGAACAGTTTCGTTGCTCGATGTGTCTTCACCGTGTAATTCCATACTCACACACACATAGCTCCTAGTTCAAGTTTTTCAATACCTTAACAACTCAAACCTGAAATAACAATAATCTCGTGCAAAACCCAAGGACGGAATGCAAATAAATAATTAAATGAACCACGTCATATCAACATACCTATCTAAAACTAATTGTTTGTTGTCCATACCTACCACTTAAATGCACCGAAATGTGTGTGAAATTCATAAGTTTAGTTTAAACATAACTAAAATGACTTGTAACAATTCTAAAATAGTGTTTAAGATTACGATTACCATTTAAACGCAAAAATCAGAGTGTGCAATTCACACGCGGTAGAAGAGAAGCCTCCAGATAACTTAAGTTGACCAGAGTGGGGAAGCGAAACTGTTGAAGTAAAACTTCCTGAAGCACGCTTGACTTGTGGAGTAAGCTGGTGAATGCGCGACGAGAGCGTTACGAAAAGTGTGATCGGGCGAGGCGAACGAAGCATAAAGAAGTTTTACTTCAGTCATGTGGTCTAAGGCACACTAGTTGTTTTTTTATCAATGTGAAGGATGATTTTTTCCACATTTTTGTCGTCGAATTTCAGAGCATCTTTTTCTATTCATTTGGTCATCTTATTAGTGTTTGTGGTCACTTCTTCGGAGTCGTTAGATGTGGTTCATTTTGGAGTAGTTTGAAGATTGGATATTGATTAACAAAATTTTTTTTTTTGACGTGATAAGGTCTTTTAAATAGATGAACACCGGCTGCACGCACGAAAAAGTATGACTCATTGTCACGTTCCGCCTAAGCCGAGCGTGCAAGCCAGAGCGCGAAACAAGTGTTCGGCCTAAGCGTTCGGCTTGTGACGCATCTATGTCTCTTCAACTCCATCGTTATTATATGACGTTATCACGTAAAATTGCAGACAACCAAATTTTTGGATTTCGTAGGATTCGATCCTTGGTTCGCTAAAAGTCTTCAGGGGTTCGTCAGGCGATTTATACCTTGAAGAAGACTTGCGTGGGACTGTGGATTTATCGCATTAAATTGAAACCGAGTACCCCTGAATAAAATAATTTTTTTTTTAAATCTCATTCTCTCGCAAGCTTAATCTTAAAGATGTACGTGTTTATCTCCTTTTGGTGTCGCTTGCTTCTGTTTTATCGAATTTCAAATCACAACTTTGCTAAAGAATTTTTCACTTCAAAAAACAAATAAGCGAAATACGTAAGATAATATTATATTATATCAATATTATCGTACGAAAAAATAGTTACAATACGATGATAATATATATTATTTAAATTCGCAATAATAAAAATCAATGTAATATAAAATCGATCAAAATGAACAGTGTAAAAATGTATTTTTAATGGACAATTCAGTATATTAAACAATAATTACAAAGTCAAATAAACACTACGCTGACTACAAAGTAAAAAAAGAAAAAAATATGAGTGCAGTTCACACACGGTAGAAGCGAAGCTTTACCAAAACAATCTGCCTTGAAAAGTGAGGTCATAATCAAAGCAGCCATTGAGCATGAGGATCTAGCGTCGTATCCGTTTTATATCTCAACCAATAGGAGCCTTTGAAAGTAACATCATAATCAAATCGGCCAATGAGCGCACTGCGTAATTCCGAATCACTAACGCCGTTAAAGTTTCACTACAAAAGTTTAAAAAGTACACGATCAGAAGAGTCTGCAATCGAAGATATCGCTGAATACTTCAGCCTGATCGTTTTTCTTTTTCTAATAAACAATAAATTTATTTTTCCCTTCAAATTGAACTGAACCGTTGGGTAGGACATGTAGTAGTGGAAAAAAAGCCAACCACAAAATAGTTTCGTCTAATAGCCTGCAGAACGATTACGATATAGGACGTCTAATCTTATATATTATGGCTGGAAAATGTGGAGGTGAACACTTAAACCTTAGGCATAATGAACTTTAGAAACCTATAGGAACGGTAGCATTTTATAGAGGTGGTCAAAACCCTCCAAGAATTGTCCTCGTGTGATTGATCTCGTAAAAAAATGATGATGATGAGACGGTAACTTTTGCCAATCTGAGAAAGTTAAAAATTTTTGAAAGGACATTCCGAATGCACAGACGATTGATGTCAATTATCAATCTAAATTTTACTATTGATTTCAACAAAGTAACATTTTATGAAAATCGTTTCGATAGTCTAAAAAATTCTTACAATATGTGGCGACGACGCGTCGTAATCGTAAGCGTTGCATCACTAAAGTGGAGAAAGAACCCACACACTTAAAAAAAAGAAGCTACAAAATTTAGACCTTCCTAAGATTTATTTTAAAGACCCTTTTATTAAACTTGTTTTGAAAAGGAAGTTAGTATTAGTTACGAAGTATTAGTGAGTTTCTTTTCCTTTTATGTTTGTTTTGTATTCTTACTGCTTTCCGTTCCCTCACCCTTCAAGCGCGCTGTTCATTCATTTCAACAACCAATCTTGAAAAAATCATCCTTCAAAACGTTTGCGCATTACCACCAATGCTAAATAGTTCATCATGGAAGTGGCTTTACCAGCCCAAATACTGGAGTTGGTGTAGTAATGATAAAAAGAAAACAAATTTAATCCCCCCGTTAGAGTTCTCCAGTTAAGGTTTTGTTACACTTTGTTCGAAAACAGATTTTGTAATTTGTGAAAATATGATGATGTTATATGGGTGTTTCGATTGTAGATTGTTTAGTTTGGCACTTTACTTCAGTTAATGAAGTTTTTATAAGGAACAAGTAAATGCGGGTTAGTAAAATGTTTTTCACCTACTGATAAATCTCCGTAGGTGAAAAACATTTTCCCATCAGCTCATGGGATTCTTAACGCACATCAGTAGAAAAACTTCTTCGGTCGAACCTTCGCTACTGAGAATCGTTATCACTTTGCATAAAAAAAAACTGAGTTGCAATTCACACGCGGTAGAAGTGAAACCTTCAGAAAAAAGTAGACAAGAGTGGGGAGACTACGAAGCACTTTTTTTATCAATGTGAAGGATGATTTTTTCCATATTTTTAACACCGAATTCCAGTGCACCTTTTCCTATACATTTGGTCATCTTAGTTGTTTCTTCTTCGGAGTCGCTAGATGTCTTTTCTCTTTTCTTTTCTTTCTCTTCTGCTTGTTCATTTTGGAGTGGTTTGAAGATTGGATATTGATTTTAATGAAATATTTTTTTTTTTAGGTTTCGATCCTTGGTCCGCTAAAAGTCTTCAGGGGTTCGTCAGGCGCTTTATACCACTACACTAAAAGGGACTTGGGTGGGACTGTGGATTTATCGTATTATATTGGAACCGAGTACCCATGAATTAAATAAATATTTTAATGCTATCTAATTCTCTCGCAGGCTGAATCCTATAGATGTATGTGTTTGTCTCTTTTTGGTGTCGCTCGTTTCCGTTTCATCGAATTTCGCACAGCTGTGTCTGTCTCTTCTCTCTACAACTATGTAAGATTTTAATTTCATGCTTTCTCATCGTTTTTTTATTATTTTATGCTATGTTTTATCTTTTTCTGTGTGTAGTATACAAGCTCACACAATATGTATATTTTTAATCAGTTTAAGTTTTTACCCTGATGATGCTTGTGTTAAGGGGTGATATACAGTTAGAATTTTCAAGAAATTATTATTTTTTAAATTTAATTTTCGTAATGTACGTATATCTAAGTACGCACGCAGAAAATTTCAAGTCGATTCGGCCATTATTTTCGAAGTTACACGCATATTTGTAAAAACGTGTCAGAGAATTTGAAAGTAGGAGGTAAACTTTAAACGCGTATTTCTCAAAACTGTGTTTTTAAAGTCGGTGACCAAGATGTCTCGGAAACGACTGAACCGATCAGTCTCAAATTTTAAAACAAGCTTTTGAAGTATATTTTTTAGTTATAAATTAAGATTTTACCTTAAAAATACATTTTTTTTGTAAACAATTTAAGGTCAAAATTTTGGTCAAAATCGATTTTTTTTTGAGAAGCCGCCATTTTGTCAAAAAAATTTTTTTTGCTTTCTCCTTTCGATTAATCAGTAGATTATACATTATTTTAACGAAATCCCTTTGATTTTTTTCATTGTAAATGATCCAGTCTAGAGATATGGTGGTCACCGCAAGATGCTTTTTTTTTAAAGGAGCTTCTGGAGATCAAAATTATAATTTTTACAACATGTGATAATTATCACATGTTATATCATATTATGTTACATTAAAACTTATTTTATTTTTATAAATGTACCGAAAAAGATTAAATAAAGTTTTTCAATGCCTTTTTTAGCAGTAAAGATTTGGGAGAGAACTTTTTTGCATACTTAAGTAAAATTGTAAAAATAAGATTTCTTGTAACTTTTTCTTTAATTCATTGATTTGCGATATGAGCGTGAAACCAAGTTTATATAGTTATAGTAAAGCAACATTGATGCGAACGCTATTAAATTATTTACATTCTGAATACGAAATTTTGTTTCCGAAATTTGTTAAGTACCTTCATTATGATTTTAGTTTTCTGTGACGCCACAATGTTTTAAAATTCAACTATCGCGCAATATGTTTTTATTATTTTCACTGTCGATTGTCCTTTTGTAATGATTCTTGAATAGAATCAGATCAGATAAGTCAAAAATAATTATTGTTATACAAAGCGTGAGAAATTTTAAGGCAACAAAAAATGTAAGAGATAACAAAACAACACAAAATTGCAACTATTATTTTTATTTAACCAATAGACACATTTTAATTTGTGGTACCTTTCTACTTACCTATTAAAGCGTCCTTGAGTTGAAATTTCATATCGAATCATCCACTGAAAAGGTATTTTTTACCTTTTTCGCGGACTCATCGTAAACTGCAGCTAAGTTATGTTTTCGCGTAATTTTTTTGTGTCATTTTTTGTCCTCATGTCCGAGTATGGATATTTAATTTATTTATTGTTTCTTTACACTGCAGGTAAAATGTTTACATTACAATTTGCAACCTCACTAAGACAAGCCTGTGTTGAGGTTAACAATTCTACAAATTAACAAAATAACACAAAATTATACAGATATTGAAAGAACGACATTGTTGTATTTCTCATGGATTGAGATTATGGGTACCTACTGGCGCTAGGTAGTACATTAATATAAGCATGTAGACTTTTAGGGTGACCATAGTTTTGAGATCTGATTTAAAATACAAAATAAATATATTTTTTTAAGGATTAAGTTGTAAATAATAAATATATGTATATAATATAATATGCTGTAAATTTTGGCAGGAGAAAGATAATATTATTTTAGCTCATTAATTATTGATCATGCCTAAAAATCTACTTTGTCCTTTCTAAATTATTAGGTATGATCAATAATTAATTATTGATCATACCTAATATTTTAGAAAGGACAAAGTAGAAAAAATCAAGTGGCAATCCCCGGCTAACACAAATAATTTAACAATCTTTTTAAAAGTCCTCGAGGAATTACGTGACCTGATATTTTCTGGAAGACTTTTAAAAATGAGAGGAGCGTGATTATTTTGACCAAAAGAAGATTTAGTTTGAATTGCCACAAAGTTGCCAATTCTAGTAGTACGAATTTGCTGTGTTCTTTCTGCACTATTTATACTATTAAAAAATCTACAAAGCGTTTGTGTAATATACAACTGTTTAAAATTCACGACATTACAATCCTTGTAAAGAAAATGAGTTGGATATCTAAATTTTTCTTGAACATAAGTTTATAATCAGTTTGTGGGCAATACTAAGTGGTTCTATATAGGTCTTTTGGCAGGATCCCCAGCACACTAGTTTGTTTTAATAGTTTTACGATTTCCGTGGTCGAGCGGTTAAGATCCTCTGCTATGAATAAAGATGTCGTACGTTCAATTCCCGGCAGATATTATTTAATACATACGTGTAATTTGACTTTTCACTAATACACATTAATATGAAAGTAAAATAAGGTAGGTACATACACAAAATGTATAATAAAAACATTTTATATACATTTGTATTAATCAAATATACAACACATTTGCAGAAAGTTTCAGATTGGTAAATACTCTCAGTATGGCCATGGTGAAAGACATAGGGTATATAATGGAAAGGAGGGGAGGGGTGTTAGAGGGTATATACCCCAGTATTGTGTAGGGAAAATGAGAATAGTACTCATAAATTATATTCCTGCAAACAACATTATTTGCACTATTATTATTATCTTAATAAGGGGCCAAACATAAATTACGTCACACGAATTTCATATTAACTTTTTGACCCCCCCCCCCTGTCACATTTGTGATACCCCTTCCCCCCTAGAATTTCATGATTTTTTGACCCTCCCATACCCCTTGTCACACTTCTCTACTCCCCTCCCCCCCTTAAGGTGTGACGTAATTTATGGATGGCCCCTAATGTGATGTAATTAATAAATTGTGGTAAGGTATAGGTAATAAACGCCCTAGGTGAAAGACTACCTTTCGGAATCTAATCTTGCTTAAAATATCTTATCCATGTTTGGTGTACAGGAATAAATAGGCCGATTTTTATAAATGCTATTCTTTGTACCTAAATTATCATTTATTAAGTATTTCTTTACAAGAAATTATTATACCGTATAAATTCTCATGAATTTGATATTATGATTAGATCATGATTACCTACGCATGACCTTTGCTTTTGCGTGGTTAACTTCACCCACCCTTACCCTTTCCTTCCCCTAACACTTCCTTTAACCTCACAACGCTTTGGGGATGCTATAGTTCAACTTGTTCCAGGCTGTTAGGACTCTTGTGTAAAAATAAATGCATTAATTAAATACAATCGCATTTTAACGAAAACGGGCATTTCAATCATGGCATGGCTCATGACAATCCCTTTTGCAATCATCGGTTGGTTTAAATTTCTGAAAGATAGAGTTGCTCTAATTAACTAATTAATTAATTAAAAATAAATGCATTAATAAAATACAATCGTATTTTAACGAAAACGGGCATTTCAATCATGACATGGCTCATGACAATCCCTTTTGCAATCATCGGTTGGTTTAAATTTCTGAAAGATAGAGTTGCTCTAATTAACCAATTAATTAATTAAAAATAAATGCATTAATAAAATACAATCGTATTTTAACGAAAACGGGCATTTCAATCATGACATGGCTCATGACAACCCCTTTTGCAATCATCGGTTGGTTTAAATTTCTGAAAGATAGAGTTGCTCTAATTAACCAATTAATTAATTAAAAATAAATGCATTAATAAAATACAATCGTATTTTAACGAAAACGGGCATTTCAATCATGACATGGCTCATGACAACCCCTTTTGCAATCATCGGTTGGTTTAAATTTCTGAAAGATAGAGTTGCTCTAATTAACTAATTAATTAATTAACAATAAATGCATTAATAAAATAAAATTGTATTTTAACGAAAACGGGCATTTCAATGGAGTGAAAGCTATTCTAAAGGTTTCTTTCACATTTATTTCAAAATTATTTGAAACTCACGTTAATATCGTATTTAATATTGTGTAGAAAGATTCGCTTTCAACATGTAATCACTTATAAATCTTTGTTTTTTTTTTCAGAACGTTATTTTTTACTTATATTTTAAAAAACCTTAAGGATATATATTTTTAAATTTTCTCTATTGTTAGAAATGGTATGAACTAATGACACAATGAATAATAAAATTTTGTTTAATCTCTCAACATTTTGTTGTTAATTCATATATTATTTTTACTACAAATTTCCTCCATTTGTCGTTGTTATTTTAAAATTTTATTGTTTTACTTTTACTTAACTGTTTGATAACGACCGATATTTATGCGTGTTACTTCTATTAAATTGTAAAATTATTAACCCCGATACTGGCGAATCCTAGTGGGGCTAATAATTACAAACTTAAAAATGTATTTAAATTGTGAAGAAGCAATAAATAAATTAATAAATTACATGACACTAGACAACAAATTTTATTTTGGGTATCTGATGATATGCCAAAATTTTTAAATTAATACAAAATAACATAACATGTTTTTCATAATATTTTTTAAATATGCTTTTATAATTTAGCCACTATTTTAATACTTTATAATTTTGTCATGAAACATTAAAAATTTAAACTTTTTTTCAAGGCAAGAGTAATAATTTTAAAGTAAAATGTTTTATTATGTTTATTTATTCCTCCAAGGTCATTATAATCTGAAGTTCCCTTACGTTGGTAATAGTGTTGTCTTGCATTTATTAAATCTGCGTTTTCCGCTGCACCTCGAGTTCAGGCGCATAATTGATGGCTATCTTCTATTTTATTTATTACAAGTAATACAATAAATCCCTTTCCTTATAAAGGACAAAGACAAGATTAAATTTGCAGTGTGTTAAGGGACGTACTTGACTTATTAACCAGTGATTACTGACATTGTTTGAAGTAAAAGATGAATATGAAATTTTGGTTAAAACTTTTCGTGGTGTTTTATTTCAAAGTTTTTTCTCCAAAACCAAACAACATCAAAACAAAATTAGAGTGCAGTTTACACGCGGTAGAAGTGAAATTTTATGAAATCAATCTCAACCAATACTTGAAAAGTGAGGCCATAATCAAAGCGACCAATGAAAGCAGACCTCCGTTTCATATTCCAACCAACGGGAGCCTTTAAAAGTGATCATTATCAAAGCGGCCGATGAGCGCTGTTGATGCGTCGCAGGTGCACTAATCGTCATTTCCGTTTCATTCGAAATCCAAATCACAGCCGTGCTATAGAAGTTTCACTTCACAAAAAGTCTTCGACATTTCATCACTAGTGACTCAGTCGAGTAACTGCCCAATCCCTCATCCCAACCCAAATACCTTTTTTTTGTGTTTCAAGTTGAAAAGCAAAACATCGAACACATCAACGGAGACTAAAATTTCGATTATATTTTTTACTCCATTTGGGAGGCAGGTTTGGTTACCAACACCGCTTTTCAGTTCACCATCTACGCTTCCACCCTCATCCCACCTCAAAGCAGAATTTTGATACGTCTTAGTGAAATTTTGCGCAATTGACGTGCAAGCTTAAACCAATACAAAATTTGTTAAATTAATTCGCCAAAAACAAAAATTGGTAATTGGTATCTACTTCACATTTTTGAAGCATGAAACAATTTTTTTATTAAAAATAATAATTTGGCCGGTGTGTCTTTGTTTCTGTGTGTAACTCCGGTTAATGACCGAACTCTCTAAAATTGACAAAGTTTGTTTTTGAAAGGCATTGATCCTGAGGCAAATATTTTTTGTTTGTAAATACTTTCAGCTTCGTAAATCCTACAATTATAATATCCCGTAATTTTTCACGGGTCTGTGCTAATTCTATAAATAAATGAAAAGTCAAATCCAGAAACTTTCTAACTTCATTAAGCACTGTTACATTCAAACTCGCCAAGAGAAAAAAGACGGTCTCTTGAATATGGCTATTTCTATGCTACGGGCGCAACGTGGCTGGAGTGCAAAGTTGACAATCATTCTAAAAACATTCATCTTGGGTCGCTCGTTCTGGCGCTCGGGAGTTCGTAGCCTTTCACTTCTTCCCATTGTTGATTATTTGACAACAATACCGACCCCATTATTCATTCCAAGAGCCCGCTGAATATGCAATATTGTTTGTTACAATAAAAATGGTTTAAGGACTAGATTTAAAAAATATGAAATGGATAAAGAATGTTAAATATGTGAACTTAACATATTTTGTAATCAAGTAGATATATGACCATTCCAATTCGAGAGTCGCGAATGCCTTTGTTTTTTTTTTATAACAGCGTTTTTAACGTTTTCTGCTAATAGAGCTAGTGTATTATATGCTTTTGGGTGATTTCGTCTGTGTCAAGGAGTGATTTGATAAAGCCGTATGAAAAGAAAAATATTATTAACCGGTATTTCAACTCAGGAAATGCGGAGAAGTGGTTTTCCCCGAAAACACATTGCGGTGATTTAGTGATCGACCACTTCAATTGCATTTTTATGAAATAATATTGGTATGCCGACCCACCTGAATACAAACTAATTTTCTTTGTCTGTGCTGGATATTTCACAATTTTAATAAGCCAACAATAATCTCTTTAGTTCAATCTTTCATGATGTTATGTAATGATTATTTTAATTCAATTTTTTGGTTTTTAATACAGTATTAATAGATTTAAATTGTAAAACACATCTGCAAGCTTTGAAAGGTCAGATGTTTTCTTACATACGTGTCGTCGAGCATTTATTAGAAACACGGGAATCATAATCAAATATATATACAGTGTGTGGTTTCGATGGATAGGTCAATTGGGTACTAGGTAGCGATAACACTGATTTTAGCAGTTACATTAGAAATCAATAATAATAATTTCACTTACTCAACCTCGCGAGACCTTTACCGGATATTACCATCATCTTAAGTATTGTAGGTACTTGAGTTTCTTAAGGTATGAGCGCCTTTTAGGATAACATGTAAAAATGCATTTTGCAACCATCTTTAATTACACATTTCATGTACGTTACCCCGTAGGAGTAGGCAGATAGGCTACCGCACCCACGCTGCACATTCTGACTCACCTACTTCGCATGCACAGCGTACCCACAGCGTGTATCATCCTCGATGTTTTGTTTTGCTTTCTTTTTAGACCATTTTGTATAGAAGCTCATTCCCTCTCTCGTCAGAAGTAATTCTATGGATTTAGAACATTTTTGGCGTTTATTTATGTGTGCCTATTGGATTTCTTTACTTTGCAAATGGTTCATGAAATATTCATTGTGGATATAAAACGACACAAGGATAAACGCTGTGTTCTTATTAGCTGATGACTAAGTTGACAATTAACAACGTGAAACATTATATTGTACTCCTCAACCTCTCTCTCACTCTTCCCCTCCCTACTACCTTCAGCCTCACAACTTATCCCAACAGAATTTGCAATTGCTTTAATTATTATCTTCGTTCTCACCTCAGGTTTGCACCCGTCGTTGCACAGTTTCCTATAATAATTTTCTTCATTGAATCAAAAAAGGCTCTCATCACGACCATTATACAAAGCACTACGAGTATTGCTTAGATCGGAGGCAACGTTGCGCGCCGTCAAACTCAAAACTTCAGTAAAAAGATTCATAAAAATGGACAAAATACCAACCAAATGTAGGTAGTTGTCCAAAACTGGAAGAAGTTAATTCAATAAAATACTCACAAATCATTTTAGACCAAAACTTTAAACGGCTTACTCAAATCTAAAATGTAAGCTCAGAAATTTTATAGGAAAAGAAGAACTCACACGAATAATATACTATGCATTATGATAATCCCGTTTACAATCCTTATGGTATCATTGTATGGGGAAGTTGCCTTGAGCCCCGTAGCACAGAAGACGATAATTATTTTTTTTCTTTAGAACCCTCATAATGTTCACTTATTACTTGCGTACATACGTAGAAAAGTTTTTGGTGCATTAATGTTTTAAGAAAAATGCATGGTTCGTTATTCACAAAAATACTGATTTTTCAGGACTAGAGCCAACGCTACCAAGAAAGAAACAACTGGGATCAAAGTATCTACCTTTTAGAAGACTTTTGAAGACCTACCTGTGTTTTATTTAGAAATCTTAAAAAAGGGATTTTAAAATACATTTTCCAAAAAAAACGTACTACTTTTTTATGGATTGAAGTGGTTTTTTATTTGAATAAAATTGAAAAAAGCTAAATGAACAATTCACCTCAAGTATGGGGTGAAGAGGACCACTTCTAATTTTTTTTTTGAAGTGTTAAATTTTCGAAAAAATATATTTTTCAATTCAATTTGGTAAAGAGTCAAACCATTTACATTGTTTTTTTTTAATAATATTTTGTTATAACACAAGCTTGCGTCATATAAAAAAATTAGAGTGTGCAATTCACATGCGGTAGAAGTGAAACTAGAAAGTCGCTAGATGTCACTTTCTTTTCTTTTGCCTTCTTATTTTAAAGTGGTTTGAAGATTGGAAATTGATTCCATAAAAATAAAAATTGTTTTTTTTTTTGGATTTCGTAGGACTCGAACTTCCGTTCGCTGGATATCTGTCTCTGCCTGGCCGCTGAGATTTGTCAGGCGCCTTACTCGCTGCACTATCGGAGGCTTGCGCCGAGCCTTGAATTTACAGAATTATATTAGGACCCTTCAAATAATAAATTTTAGTGAGGCACTTCCGTTTCATCCGAATTTCAAATCACTAACGGGGGCTAAAGAAGTTTCACTTAAAACTCGAAAAATAAACTGCATCATGTATATTTTACAATGTGGCCTTAGAAAAGGGTACCCCAGAAGGAAACATTTTTCTTTTTATTTTTTTTAATCTGGAAATAATTAAAATAAAATTGCCCATAAATAAGACAAGACGCCTTCGAGAAACTCAGGTGGAGCCGGGTTAGTAACAAGTTGTTTACGTATAAAATATTTCAACACCTTTACTTCATCGTTGTCAGCTGCAATATTAATAATTTTAATGAAATGTGATATTTTTCATAAATCGAACAAAAGAGGTAAATAATGAATACTTAATTTGCAAAGTAAAACACATTTTTTATTTCATAATTGATATATTCTTTTAAATTGTTTTAATACACTGTTTATAAAATTAAGCACAACACGAGCGTGTGCCTTTAATGCACTGATTAAAGCATTCCTTGTTCTACCGGTATTTTAATGGAAGATGCTCCGAGGAACTGGCGTCATTGATCCCTTCAACATATGTACACGATTGACATTTGTCACATAAGAACGGGTCGCTTCTTCGACTCGTTCTTGTGTTCAACTGCTCGGCTGTGGAACGATTTCCCAAAACATGGGTCTCTTCAAGACCAATGTTCATTCTTTCCTCTCCTCAAAAAGACCCTACACTCAGCATCTCAGGTGACATAGGCCCTGAGGGAAATTGTTTTCCTGGCTGGAGTTAATGTAAAAAATAAACTGAATAAAAAAAAAAAAATGTGTGCATTTCACACGCGGTAGAAGTGAAACCTTCAGAAAACTAAAGTAGACATGAACGGGGAGGTTACGAAGCACCGCACAAAGAGAAGACCGATTATTCTATCTCATTCTCTCGCAGGCTAGATCCTAAAGATGTATGTGTTTGTCGCTTTTTCGTTTCATCGAGTTTCAAATCATAATGGTGCTAAAAAAGTTTTCACATGTGTGCAGTTCACACATGAAACCTTCAGAAAACTAAACTTCGAGAGAATGAGACGAATGCAGAGTATCAGGAGTTGGAAAGTTGTAAAGTTTTTTTAATTATAATATTGTTACCAAGCTTAAAAAATATTTTACATTTATTCTACGAAGAAGGAGGCCGATAGGCTACGAAGCCCCGCACAAAGAGTACACCGATTAATCTGTCTCATTATCATTATTAGGTTAAATCCTACTGATAGATGTATGTATTTGTCTCTTTTTAGAGTCACTCGTTTCCGTTTCACCGTGTTTCAAAACACAACGGTGCTAAAGAAAGTTTCACTTAAAAAAAAAAGTTTTTATGTATTTCAACATAATAATAGTATTTTGAAATAATTCACCAGAAACTTTAAGCATTTTCGTTTTATTTGCAGTTGCAGCATTTATCTAACAATGGGTGCTAACATATAGTACAGTGCTATTATTATAACTGCCAAATGCTTAAAAATCGTGAATATTCATATTAAGTGCAATAAAACATTGAAGTTTAAAAAATATTTTTATCCGTACTCGCTACAATCACTTCTTCAAACACAGCAAACTTATTTTGTGGCACCATTTTAATTCAAAATTAATAAAATACTTAGGTTTTTTCACTTTTTTTGTTTATAAAACCAACATGTTTCGTGAGCTATGCTCACTTCTTCGGGGTTTACTTAAATCTAATTATAAATAATAACTAAAGACAATGGTCATAGACATAGACAACTTAATTATAAATAATAGACATAGTCAATGGAAAGGTAAGAATGGGTAGAGGGAAGAGGGGCCACTTTACAAAGGGAACAATTTAGAAAGGGAACAAGTTTAATATTGGGTCATTTAAAAACAATTTTTGGTTATTTAATAATATTAAAATTCGCATTCACGCTCTTCCTGATGTCTAATATTTTTAATTTATCCAACTGAATGCCATTAAAACTACAATGTAACAATTCGATTACACAAAATTTGACTAGTCTCCAACAAGTGATTGGCGAACTCCAAAAAACTGTTATTGTTTAAAGATTTCATATGTTCTTTAATTTTAATTTTTTTTATTTATTTAAGGTTTTATTCCAGCAGGACTGGGAGGTGTATGCAATCCCAGTCTGCCATATTTCATAACAACTATAATATATACAATAACATAAGAGAGTAAATTAAAAGATCTAAAAGAAGAAAAAAGAAATACAATTTGATAACATATTAGGTACCTACCTAATTAAAACATAAAATGAAGACGAGATTCATCACAAAAATAACAAAAAGATAAAATAAAATAAAATAAAAAAATGCAATAAAAATTAAGAATAAAATAAAATTAAGCAAAAATTAAACAGAATAGAAAAAATAAATTTAATTTTTAATTTTTAGGATCGCTAATCCTTATTTCAAAGTTTCTCGCAGTTTTACCTATATAAAAGAAACCACAATCATTACACTTTAATTTATAGATTCCAGATATTTTCATTTTTGAATCTCAATCCTTATTATTTAAAATGTAATTTATAAGTTTGTTATTTGCATAAAATAAGGAATAATTTCATTTGGTACATTTTTAAGAAATTAGAAATTTTATTATTAAAATGCATAATTTTCCTCCATTTTTTCATTCCTGATCCTTTTGTACAGGGTAAATAATTGATTTGAGGAATTTGTTATTGTATCTTTTGTTGTAACAAGTTGGTTTTATAAACAATAAGTTGTAAAAACTAAGTTGTATTTTATTAATTTTAAATATTTTTATGCCTAGATTTGCTCAGCTCGTAAATTGTAAACAGCAAGTATGATCAAAAGCTAGTCATGAGGACAACCACTGATGGAGTCATGGAAATACACAGAAGCAAGCACGATAATGCGATATGCAAAAGGTTTCAGCCGAACCAGTTTAAAAATTTGTTGCTGACATTGGCCTGACCAAAAGAGGATGGATGGAACCGTATTCACGCCGGATGATTAAACATATTCTCCGTAATGCAAATAGTGACCTCAAATAAGGCTTATAGTAGAATAATTGAAAAAGAAAAATCAATAATAATACTTAGAAGCCATAAAAATATTGTGTTATCCATTCTTGAGATTGTTGTATAGTTTGTTTTACAGAAGAGGTCAAAAAGAACTCATTTTTGTCATTTTCATGTGTATTTTTGGGGACCGGATAACTCAGAATGAATTCAACTCAACATTAGTTGAAAGCCATTAAAAGTGACGAAAAATATTAGATAGATTACGATAAGTTAGGTTATGGGTTATTTCTAGATTTTTTGAAGTTCTTTAGCACCGTTGAACAGACAACACATACCTCCGTAGGATTTAACCTGCGAGAGAATGAGATAGTATAATCGGTATCCTCTTTGTGCGGTGCTTCGTAACTTACCCACTCTTGTTTACTTTAGTCTTCTGAAGGTTTCATTTCTGCCGCGTGTGAACTGCACACAAATTTTTGAATTGAAAACTTCTTTCGCGCTGTTGTAGTTTGAAAGTCGATGAAACGAAAAAGAGACAAATAGATACATCTATAGCATAGGTTCTCAACCTTATTTTGCCCACCGCCCACTTTGAGAATATTTTTTTTTAGCGCCCCCATTTGTTTTTACTTAACATCTGTCAGGAATCTGAAACAGCTGTTGTCACGATTATATTTACCAGACCGGAGGGGGGGGGGGGGAAGTACCGGGTTGCTACCTCTTTTCTTCTTGTATTCGTGATATAGTATTAATTATAAGCGTGTTTTTTGGTCTCTTCAGAATATATTTTTATACCTGCCCATACCATCTCAACGCCCCTTAGTTTTCTCTGGGTCTTCTACCGCCCCCCGAAAGTCTCAAAGCCCACGTTGAGAATATGATCTATAGGATTTAGCCTGCGACCGTATGATAGAATAATTGGTCTCCTCTTTGTGAGGTACTTCGTAGCTTCCCTTCTCTTGTCTACTTTAGTATTCTGAAGGCTTCACTTCTACCGCGTATGAATTGCACACACTGACTTCATAGATTTTAATGACTTTTCAAAGAGGTATTGAGTTGAGTTGATTCTGAGTTGTCATGGAACCGTATGTATTGCTCTGATTCAGATTGGTTGAAAATTAAACGTGTTTCAATAAAATCATTACATACTACATATTATTATATTTTGACGGCCTCCGTGGTCCCGAGGCAAGACTCTCGACTCACAATCCGAAGGTCGCGGGTTCGAACCCGGCGTGCGAAAATAAATTTTATTTGATTAATTTGTGTTATTTCACAATTTATTCATTTAAAATAATATATAGTATATTTGCGGCACGTTCCAGAGTGGAAGATACTATCAGTATCGCCCTGGTGTAAGACCACCATTCAGAATTGAAACGTTGCTTGAAATGGCTTTAGCCGTGTTTAGTGACCAGATCTGAATAGCCAGGTGCTTCCTTACCTTCCTCTTCCCCATCTCCTTCCCCTCCCCACTACCTTCAGCCTCACAACATACCCCAATTGGGGATGCCATAGTCTCACTGGCTCCAGACGGGAGCAGTTGGGACTCTTGTGCGGTATTTCATATAATATAATCATGTACTTAAGGTATCGTTCTGATAAGCGACCACCATTCCGAATCTAAACAAAGCCTTACCAAATAATTTAAAAATTGCATCTGGTATCATTTTTACAAAGTTTCAACTGAAATCTCAAAGATCTACACATCAAGAAGGAAATTTTCCACAAAAATGTTATTGCGGAGTTTTGAGGATAGCGTGTAAATGAAATTATTGTAGTGATGTAATTTATGATTTATTTTACTAGCAGAACCTGTACCGAAGGGTTTGAGTGACTTTTTAGATTTATGGGTAAGATTAATTATGACCTTTGCTAGACTAACTATTTTTTAATTCATACTTCAAAGAGGCATTTAAACCAAACTGATTTTATTTTTGTTAAGTTTGACTTGTGTGAATGCCGTTTTACTTCACAAATTAATGCAACACTTAACAATGATTCACTTTTAAGCCTTCACATTTTTTTATAATCTTCAATACGCAATAGAATCGATACAATACTAACTTGTAGGTGTAGGTGCCCGTGTCGCGCCTATTGTTGAATTGTTCCCCAAGGGTAATGATTCGTTTTTTGTGTGTCACATAATTATTTAATCTCATGCATTCATTCGAAGGTGCCCCGCTTAAAAACCAGGGCCGGAACACTTTGTAAAAAAGGCTCTGGCCTTTGACCCTGTGAGTTTTAGGCATTCACTTTCTTTCGTGATTATTTCTTTTAATGGAATTGTTAGCCTTGGCAGTGAAATATTTAGTACGTGCCTATTATTATGGGTGTTCAGAATTTGCTAACCAACGCGCTGTTTTATTACGCGAACACCGCACTAGTTTAATATAAAAGCAAGACATCCCCCCCTTTCATACGTGGATTCTACTAGAGATCTCGGAGTAACAAAATATTTTGTCCTAGGTTAAAATAGTGAATGTTAAAAAAACCACTCCAGCTTCGCCCAAAGATATTCAAGTACAAGAGAAATGCTATGGTGTCCGCCCGACTGTCGGCGGGATTACTTCCGAACGGGAGTAGTTTCCGAGTGGAAGACACTCTCCAGAGTGGAAGATACTCTCAGTTTCGCCTTGGTGTAAGACCACCGTTCAGAATTGAAACGTTGCTTGAAATGGCTTTAGCCATGTTTGGTGACCAGATCTGAAAAGCCAGGCACTTCCCACCTCCCTCTTCCCCATCTTCTTCCCCTCTCCACTACATTCAGCCTCACAACATAGATGCCACAGTCTCATTGGCTCCAGACGGGAGCAGTTGGGACTGTTGTGCGGTAACATATAAAAAATAAAGTTTGAATACGAAAAGTAGTTGTTTTTTTTAAGGTGTGCAGTAGTATTGGTTAACAATATCGGTGACACCAGGAAACACAGTCCCACCTAGTAAAAACTGCGGATAGCACATCTCTTATATTTCAATTTCTTTGAGCTTCGCCTAAACCTCAACACAGCCCCTTTTCAACAGTTGAAACAGGAACAAACTAATTGTATTTATTTACGTAAGAAAAATCGACATATTTAAAACAAAACAAAACTCGAGCAGACTCAGACTTAAAACCACGAGACATTATAAAAAATTTAGGATTTGTGAAACTAAAAGTATTTATCCCAACCAGTGAGCCAGTGAGACTACGGCATTCCCAATATGAGGTAAGGTTGTGGGAAGGGGACGGAGACGGAATGGCAAGAGGAATGTGGGAATGAGGAAAGTACCTAAGTATTCAGATCTGGGCACTTCATACAGCTAAAGCCATTTCAAGCAACGCTTCAATTTTTAACGGTGGTCTTACACCAGGGCGATTCTGAGTGTGTCTTCCACTCCGAAACGTGTCGCAAATATACTATATATTATTTTTAATTAATAAATTGTGAAATAATACGAATTGATGAACAAAATGGATTTTAACCTGCGATCACCAGATTGCTAAGCGAGAGCCTTACTGCTCGACCACGTAGACCGTCACTCCTCCACAGGAGCAATATTAAAAGAATCTCTTTTTGTATGAATTATTATGAACACCACATATCATTCAAGAAGTGATAAAATAGCATCAGGTAGACTAATTTTGTGAATACTGACTTTACTGTTTTCTGCGTAAGCCAGAACCCCATGCATTCAGGATGTGAACAAAATAATTGGAAAATGGATGACGAGTGTTTGTGGTTTAAAGTAGGTTTATGAATATATCAACCTTGGGATCATGGCCGACATTTTCTAGACTTCAAACATCTGCACCTATCTCCTTACAAACTGCCGCTTCTTCTTTCAAGGTCGTAGAATAGGATTTTTTGGTGTTTAGATGTTTGGAACTGCCGCAGGAATATCCAGTGTAGCCCACGTACATTATGTTATACGCGTCATTCATAAACGAGAAAGAGGGAGATTAAAACGAAGTTAGTCAGATCAACTAGTTGCTCTCCTCTTGACAGAGATGACTGCGGGGAAGTTAGAAATATCAATATAATTGATTTAAAAAATATATTGGATATCTAAAAATTACAAAATGACATCTGTGGTTAGTCTCTCCGTGGTGGCGAAAGAGCAAATTTAAATGTTTATGTCTTCTTATTTCATACAATGATGACGGTAACAGCGATTGTGAAACGCAGTTGCGAAATAAATATCTTAAAACAAAAAATAAGATTACAAAAACATATTTTTTTAAGTTAGTAAGGAGCATAATAATTATCCCATACCTAATACCTACACAGAAAAGTGGAATCATATATTAATATATATAATAATCAATATTTATTATAAAAGAAGTGCATAAATGTGCGAGTCCCGCTAAAACTCGTCCCGGTACGATCAAGGGAGTTGTGGTGTGGTAGCCCTCTAACCTCCATCCAAGAAGAAGGTTCCCGTTTTTATCTGAAGGGCGTGCTGAAGATATAAAGGCTGGAAGTTTCACCCTCTTCTAGAACAGTTCAGAACATTCGAGAGTATTCGAGAGCATTCCACAACATTCCAGAACATCGAATGTTGGGGAATGATCGGGAATAGTCTGTAACGTTCGGGAATATCCCGGAATATCACAGCTTTTAATGACTTTTCAAAGAGTTGTTGCGTTGACTTGGTTCTGAGTTGGCATGGAACCGTGTGCTATTACACCCATTATCCATGAAGGATTTTGTGATAATGCTTTTTCTTAAACTAACAGGATTAAAGAAATAATGAAGAAAGGTGAAATAATTCATATAAAAATTCAACTTGTAAGAAAATAAAGCTTTATTGAAAAAAATACATGTATGTACATATTTACTGGAATATTTAAGTAACCAACAACTAATTTTATTTTCCGAAATTCCAAATGTTACCAAATGGTCTTAACTAAGTTTTAACAAATAATGAATTTTATTGGAAACTTAATCTAACATTTAACATGCCTAAACTACGCTTACGTTAGGCTTAAGCCATGGATTATAATTAAACTTGAGGATTATAATAATAATAATAATTAATAAATATTGAGGGTAGATTATTTTATAAATGAATTCGCCAGTGCCTTCATTTTTTGTTGCGATGCCCATTAGAGTAAACATTTTTTTAATACTAACTATAACTACGGCAGATAATAATTCAAACAAACATTTCGTTAGTTCACTATAGTAAGCGATACATTGGCGGATTTAATTCTGTAGTTGGGTCGTTCTTCTTTTTAACAAACATAATGTTCAAATAAAGAAAAATTCAACAGAATTACCAATATTATTATTTTATAACTACTTTAAAATCTACTGTACTAAAGACGTAACGACTGTGTGCGTTTCAAAAAAATGCGTTTATATTTTTGTAGTCAAAATTACGTTACAGAGTTGTAAATTTTCGTGAAAGAAGTGTATTTCATGTTTTATTTCACAGTTGCCTTCTGCCACCTCGACTTGAATTCTTGTACTTATTCTATAATGTTACAAAAAAATGATTTGACGACCTATCAAGTAACAGCGATTATTATTTTTAATGATGTTTATTAAAATATTTTTAAAAATCTCAAATACTTGTCTCCTACAACTTTTATGTCGTACGTTTATTCTGTCGCGTGGGTTGACATTCCAAATAGGTATACACGCAGCTCGTCACCCCAATAGGCATTTTAAGCCTCCTTCCTCCCTTGCTACGATTTCCCCTCTGAGATCCAGAGAAAATTCATTTATAGTAAAAACAAAAGGTGACAGAGTGGTGAAAATGTGACAGAGTGGTAAAATGTGACAGAGTGGTAAAAGTTATGCAGGTTAAAAAGAAGAACAACCCAGTTACCTGTGCCCAATTTAAAAATGTAAATGATTGTTTTATTTTTATTTCACACCACATTCGGAAAGATCATACGTACAATAAATAATCTTTGGCTCCACGATATGTTCATGAGTGTAAACGTGCTTTGCTCATCGGCTTGAAATAGGTGGGTCGCTTCACAAATGGTTCATGATTATGAACTGGGTGGGTCGCGGCTTCATGAACCCGAGCTGGGGGGGTCGCCTCTAGTAGGGCACATTCTGGAACAGGTAGGATACGGACTCTCCATTGTGAGTGCGGCGGATGGCTTCCGCGAACATCATGGACACGTCGATGGTCTGCAAATACCAAACACAGTCAATCAATAATGCATTTATTTATTTTTATTAATTCATTGCACAGTCGGGCGGGACCTTGAAGCATAATTCAGCCCGCATGCAGCCGATGAGAAACTGCCCGGCCGCTTGCTCATTTTAATCATTATCAGGAAATCGAAAGTGCAAAAAACACCGTTCGTGACGTATCATGTTGATTCGCGTAAAATTTTAATAATATAATGGGGTTCCTGCAAAATAAGTGACGACATCCGTGGCGAGCGTAAGCTCTGGGCTCTGCCTCAAATTTTGACAAAATTTAAATTAAATGAATTAATGGTTCGATAACAAAACAAAACAGTGACAAAACGATGAAGAAAAGTGAAGAAAAATAACAATCCCACAACAATTCTAACCTAACTAGATCTGGTGACCGAACATTTCAGAATCATGCAACTTCAACACCTCCTTTGAAAAGTAAGAGAAGAAAAAAAAATGACCTTTAAAAGGGCCGTTGAAGTTGCATGATTCTGAGTTGGAACCACCAAAACTACTCTATAATTATTTCATCATTTATTGTTTTATCCTGTTACCGAAATAAATACAATTTACGTGATGAATATTTGCGCTTGTAGGTATTAATGTGCCACCTTTTTTATAAAAAAAAATTAAATTTGGATTTTTTTTTTTTTACATTAACTCCACACAGGAGGCCCTGAGGAAAATAATTTCCCTCAGGGCCTATGTCATCTTGAAGATGCTGTGTGGAGGGTGTTTTTGAGGAGAGGAAGGAGTGAACATGGGTCTTGAAGAGACCCATGTTCTAGGAGGGAGGAAACACAGAGGAGGTCAAAATAACCAAACAAACTGACTCCCGGGTGGGACCCAAACGCGATGCGCACTCAAATACTGACCAGTCAGTGGTTGAGTGGGCATCGCGTTTGGGTCCCACCCGGGCGTCGCGTGTTCGATTCCTCGGCTGGCTGAGTCCTCCATCACAACACAAGCAACATTTTCGGCTTTCTGTGGTGGTAGTAGGAGATTTTCAAACATTGTCGGGTTATTCGTAACCCGGGAATGTTTGTCTTTCTTTAAAAAAAAAAAAAAAACTAACTAATAATTATTTTGTAACCAAAAAATACCTAATAAGATTTGTGCTACTTTATTTATTTGTGTTTTAACTTACTAAGACCATGAAAAACGTCTATTTTTTATGATTTTAGAAACAATTTTGTAATTACTTGTGAATTAATATTATAATAATATAATAATTTGGTAATTACTTGTGAATTAATGATTAAATGTAAAAAAATTATGTTGCCCTACATTATGTAAAAAAAAGAATTATTAAAAAAGCGTTTTGATGGGCTTAAATTTAAAATTTCCACCCAAAAAAACGATTGTTTTTTTAATTTATATTTTATTTTATAAACACAGTGAGATCACCAAACCAATGATAGTGAGCTCCCTTCAATGAGGCAAGCGATAATTATCATTGTTACACGACCAGCTGCCGCTGCAGTTTTGAGCCGAAACTAAAGCTAGATTTATGAGACTTAGTTCCATACTGATCCACGTATGGAAACCACATTGGACACATACAAAAATCTTTGCATATATAATCATACAGAAATCCAAGTCGATCTAAATGGAATCTGAACGAAAAAAAGATATTATCTAAAGCGCCCATAACTTTAGCATTGGTAAGTCGTAATTTTTGATTGATGTCCATTGAATGTACAAATATTTTTAAGAACAATCAATCAAGTCAAATAACTTCAACGTCTGTTTAGCATTATGTATATTGTAATATATAATTTTAGACATTTTTAAAGGGAAAAAAATGCCCTGGATCATGATTTTATCCGAAAGTATTTAGTTGACGTGTGTGTAAACAAAGTTTTAGTGTTACATAACATTTATTTTTATTTATTCGAGATTATTGTAGTTATATACCACATTAGGAAAAAAACAAAAAATAAACATTTTCTCTGAACGGATATGGTTAAATTGAACAAAGTTTCCCGAGATGAAGCGCGTACGTTCGATAAAAAAGAAAACACTTCATTTTGACCTCTCCGGCCGGACTCTCTCGACCCATCGTCCTTGCAATGCAATTGGAGGGATGGATTCGTATGTCAGTCACTCCTAGATCCCAAGAATCCTAGCCTCTCCCCACAGCTTTTTCCTTCTCAGAACTAGAAACGCTAGAAATGTTTCGATTCTCACGCCTTCAAAATTTAAAATCAAGCGACTTATTTGCTCGAGGCAAGTCAGCGAAAAAGTGATTTTTATTTATTTTGTGCATAATTTTATAAGAATGAAAAAAAGTTAGAGCATAAAAAACCTCAAAAATAGTCTTAGCCGTAAAGGGGTATTTAAAAAAATTGTTTCTTATATTATTACTTCATAGTTAAGTCATGCAAAAACCATTTTTAAGTGGTTTACGCTTATATTTTTTGTCATATAATTAATAATTTTATTGTAATTCCAATACATAGAAAAGCTAGTAAAAGCTTCAATTTATCCGTAGCATATTTTTGATGTTCATAATATAATCGTCGTAAAGATTAATCTAAACTGTATCTAAATAGGATTTCACGTACAGCTTCACCTTAAAACGACCCCCCCACACAGCATCCCTTAAGATGACGTAGACCCTGGGGGAGATTATTTTCCTCAGGGCCTCCTGAGTGTAGTCAATGTTAAAAAAAAAATTCTGACAATTCCATGTACATATTAACGATTACTCTCGTAGTGTCTACCTAACTAACTAACTAACCATCACGCCGTTTCTCCGCAGGGGTAGGCAGAGAGGACGGACCGCCAAACAACTCGGTCCTGGCACACACTCTTTGCTTCACTCACATTCATACATCTGACTGACTGACATTCTTATTCTGACTTTTGACTCTCGTAGTGTCAAGTTGAGCATATGGATATACAAAACGGACACCTCTAATTTGACATTAAACTGAAAAAAAATAAGAATTTCGTTCATAATCTGATATTTTATGTAACATGTGACCAGTTTGCCACTTTTTAGTTTTAACCGACTCTTCTTCAATTCTCACAAAAAAAAAACGCCCACAACTAATTAAATGAAGGATACCCAATTAAATTACTATTGAAATGAAATTTGTTAGGAACGACATCTATAATTTTTTTGAATATTTCAATTGAAGAAGTATTTCATTACGAACAGGATAAATGACCAAAACAACGCAAGAAACAATTTCACCAACCAAACCAAAGATGTCGCTTATGTATACAATGAAACAAAATAATGAAAAAAATGTTTTAAACTTGGAACTTTTTTTACTATAAAAAAAAATACAATACATCATCGACGAAAAATTCATAAGGTATAATAATTATATTATATTCCCTCTTCATTTATTTTGCGTTTTTGGAAGGATTTAAAAAAAAAAGTTAAGAGGCCAGTTGGTCTCACGCAATTAAGGAAAATTAATGCGTATTTATTTTAGTTGTAGCTTTCTAATTTATGTATCTAATGTAGGAAGCAGGTAAGGAAAAAATAATAGTACTGAATTAAGAGAATAACTGCCTGCTGCTGGAAAAAAAGCCACAATAGTAATAGCAAGGCTGTATTTGGCGGTTAACAGCCCGGGAGCAGTAGTTATTTCAAGAAAAAAATATACCGGTTAGGCGTAATTTTTAAAAATGTGGTGGAAGTACGGCGATATGTTGATATAGTAAGTGCGGAAAGTAAGACCGGAAGCATGGTCATGGAACTGGTGGGGTAATTACTACAACTGGGTAACTCCGAAATCAGCGTTTTTGAGTTACACACTAAAATTTGGTTGTCTGTAAAGTCGGTTAACGGACGATAATTTTACGTGATGACGTCATATAATAACGATGGAGTGGAAGAGAGATAGTTGAGTCACAAGCCGAACGCTTAGGCCGAACGCTTGTTCCGCGCTCTCGCTTGCACGTTCGGCTCAGGCGGAACGTGACAATGAGTCATGCTTTTTCGTGAGTGGCGTTCATCGACGTTATCACGTCAAAAAACGTTAAACTTTATTTCCCGTCTATGAATGTCACAAACAGAAAAGTCCGCATTGGAATAATCGAGATATTTGAACAAGTTTTTTGTGGGTACCTCCAAAAATGGTATCGTCGCAAGTGTTTTTTCCATGATTCAATTAGGCAACTAGACTTAGATACTTGTATATTGATATTAAAATTTGTGGAATTGCTTTAGTTGTATTTTTGTATGTAACAACTAGGAAAATCATTAGATTTTTGTTAATAAATATATTTAAAAAAATATTAGCCATTTTTTTTTATTTTCGAAAGGTAAGTATTACGATTTCCAACACACAAATCTACGATTTAATCATACTTATCAGTATACACAATAATAGATTACCACCTTATAGATATGATTTTAGGTTTTCACGGCCAAAAGTTTGTTATTTATTTTTGTGGTGTTGTACCGTGTTGCGCTACCTCCTTCTTTAGCCAACGTTTCGGACAGCGTTACAGTGTCCAACATCATCAGGGTAGATGAGTGATTCATCTCCATAAGATCAAATTCAATACATCGGTGTCGGCAGGTTGAGATTGAGTTGTTCTCAAAATTTTACTTCTTTCGCAAAACAAAAACTTTCACACTTAAAAAAAAAGGATATCTTAATATATATATATATATATTTCTTCTGTCTGTGTGTATGTCACTGAACTCCTCCTAAACGGCTGGACCGATTTTGATGAATTTTTTTGTGTGGGTTCAAGGGGATTCGAGAATGGTTTAGATTCTCAATTTGGTCCACTGGAAAATGTTCTTTTAATTAATTTCTAAGGAGTTGTTGATTTTGGAATGTTTTACATTGGATCAGGCAGACTGCGCTACCGTCGCAGCCGCCTCGACGGCTTTGACCTCGACTTTGACGGCCTCCGTGGTCCCGAGGCAAGACTCTCGACTCACAATCCGAAGGTCGCGGGTTCGAACCCGGCGTGCGCAAATAAATTTTATTTGATTAATTTGTGTTATTTCACAATTTATTCATTTAAAATAATATATAGTATATTTGCGGCACGTTCCAGAGTGGAAGATACTATCAGTATCGCCCTGGTGTAAGACCACCATTCAGAATTGAAACGTTGCTTAAAATGGCTTTAGCCGTGTTTAGTGACCAGATCTGAATAGCCAGGTACTTCCCAACCTTCCTCTTCCCTATCTCCTTCCCCTCCCCACTACCTTCAGCCTCACAACATACCCCGATTGGGGATGCCATAGTCTCACTGGCTCCAGACGGGAGCAGTAGGGACTCTTGTGCGGTATTAACTGTAAAAAAAAAAAAAAAAAGTATCGAATATTCAATTTTATTCTATTTTAATTTTAATTTGTCCCGACAGTTGTGTACAGGACAACGTCTGTCGGGTCCGCTATAAATAAATAAAATAAATTGGGAACATTACAGAACACTCTCGAATGTTGTCCTGAGCGAAGCCGGGTAACCCAGCTAGTATTTATATAAATGCTTAATCCTTTAATTAGTTTGTGGTGGTTTAGGTAAGGTTAGGTTAGATTGTGGTGGAATTGGAGGTGGGAGGTAGATCGGTACCTACCTGAATCTTGGGGCAGTATTTGATGTGACGTTCCTGCGGGATGGTATTGGAGACCACCACGGCTTCGAAGGGCGCGTTGTTGATGCGCTCGATAGCGGGGCCCGAGAAGATGCCATGGGTTAGGATGGCGTAAACCTGCAAAATATCATGATTAACAAAATACTATTCATTGTTAACAAAAACAACATTAAAAACAAACAAAAAAATACGAGTGTGCTTTAGACCACACGACTGAAGTAAAAATTCTATGAGAGGAAGAGAGAAAAAAAATGTGGGCGCGCACTGCTCTCTCTTGCTCCTACAGTGCGATACAGACAACAGGCCTGCACTGTGTCTTAGATATACGAAACGTAACTGGCTATGAGAGAAAGAGAGAAAGAAAATATGCGCGTACACTGCTCTCTCTTGCTCCTACAGTGTGATACAGACAATAGGCCTGCACTGTGTTTTAGATATACGATGCGTAACTGGCTATGAAAGAAAGAGAGAAAGAAAATGTGTGCTTGCACCTCTCTCTCTTGCCCCTACAGTAATATACGAAACGCAACTCTCTCTCTTTCTATCTTGGCTAACTTATATCTCCCTCTCAACTTCCGTTCGCCTCGCCCGACACTTTTCGTAACAATCTCGTCACGCATTCACCAGCTTACTCCCCAAGTCAAGCGTGCGTACAGAAGTTTTACTTCAAAAATTTAAAAAAGACGATCAAGACCACGGCAATGCTTTTAACACTTTTAAACTCTTAAACAATAAGATAAATTCACTAATGATTAGATAAAAACCTGCAGAAGAGTGTTACGGTAAAATTCATTAAACATTATCAAATATCGAATTTTATTTCTTGAACAGATAATCAATTCCATTGGCCTGCTGGGGCCTGAACTCAAAATGTCTTGTATAGTTTGGGCGACATCAATGTTCACTCAAGTCGGTATGGATAATAATCAAATTTCTAGGGATCATCGGTTCAGTGCTGTAAACCCTAAGATGTAGCTATTACATTTCTGAAATTTATTTAACTTAATTATGCTAATACTTATTTATGATACATTTGTTTTACTCAGATTAAAACATGGAACTATGGTTAGTTCTAGGACAGTGGTTCCCAAAGTGGTCCTTAGGGACCTCCAGGGGTCCCCAGGATTATTCAGGGGGTCCGTGGAAAATTAAAATTGAGTTGGGCGTCCCTGAACAACGTCAGGGGGACCGCGCAAGATTTGATATAAAATAATAAAAAATTGACACATTTTAATTCATACGGAGTTATGTTAAGTTAATAATGCTAATCAATATAATATACTCAATATAATATAATAATAATATAATTCTAATCAATATAATATTCTCAAGTTTTCAAAATTGCAAAAGAGAGATGAAGATTTGTTTACTTATTGTCAACACTAAACGGCGCTTAACGGGGGGGGGGGGGGGGGGGTCTCAGTACCAATAAATGACGAATGTCTCTGGAGAGGACATCCAGAGATATTACTATAATATATTATACAGAGCGTTCCAAGAAGAGAGCCAGATTTTGATTTCGTGCAATTTTTCATTATATATCTGACATCCCTAAAAATTTTATATATCATCTGTCAACCTTGCGATTAGTAAATACGTAACGATACCCATCGGATCTTTTCAATTTTCCAAAATGAGATATCGCCACCTTTGAGAATAAATCCTCTTAAAAATATTTAAATCTTTGCTACTATCAATAAAAACTAAAATTATATGACGTCAACAAAACAGATTACGTATTGTTTTGTCGGCTGTTTCTCTGTTTATCAACGTGGAACTTAGCTCTTGAATAGGGCAAAATAGTATTACGAAATTCTCAATGACCCACTAAAAGTTGCATCACTTTTAAGATATTTTAACGCAAGATTGTACCTAAAAATATCTTATCTATTAATATCTAAACCATACATTTTGTGTCACACTAAAAAATCTCGAACGGGGAACTGCTCTTTGTTTTTTCGCACTAGAAATTCATCTATATTCATCTCGCAATGTTCTTTCCATCGCGAGCTTCGAAGCTTTTTAGTATTAGAGGCACTGCTGAAAACCAAGTACATTCCAGGAGAAATCTTGAATTATACCTGAGCAGTGACCCTTTTGTCAATAGAATCAATGATAAATAGACAAAACGTGTAAAATTGTAAAAAATGTGTTGATGAATAAACGTTTATTATTATTATTTATTTTAACAAAAAGATCGATGAAAAAAAACATTAGAAAATATATTACTGAAACTCGTGCGAAGGCGGGTTGGGATATTTGATCAAAATTTCTAAAGATGAAGAAATAAGCGAAGAGTTAACCATCAGGGCTCCTGCGTTTGTTCTTATGTTTGGGTGGTTGGGATAAGCGGAATCATTCAAACGTCAAACATTCTAATTGAACCGGATAGTGATGGATTTCTGACGATGTGAAATGTGACAAAGTCTGAAACGTCTTCACCTATGTTTTTAAAACCTTATGCTGATAAATAATAAGTCTCAATAGAAAAATCTTCAATGAGATAAGCTAAGGGATATACCAAAAATACCAGAAGATTGACTTTCGCTTACAATGCTAATGATAAAGGGGAGAAGATGATATGAGATACATGATAATAATTTTTTTCTAATTACCTTGGTAGCGCCGGCATCCACAAGCTTCTCTGCCGCGTAGCAAATGGTTCCACACGTGTCGGCCATGTCGTCCACGAGGATGGCCACCCTGTTTTTGACCTCGCCTACGAGAACCATGGAGGCCACCTCGTTGGCGCGCTTGCGCTCCTTGTGGATGAGCGCGAAATCCACGTTGAGGCGGTCCGCGATGGACGTGACTCGCTTGGCGCCACCCGCGTCCGGCGACACGATCACGCAGTCCTGCCAGCAGGCGATGTTTTCGCGGATCCACTTGTTGACGGCCGGCTCGGCCAGTAAGTTGTCCACGGGGATATCGAAGAAGCCCTGGATCTGCGAGGCGTGCAGGTCCATGGTGATGATGTGGTCGGCTCCCGCGACCGACAGCATGTTGGCCACCAGCTTGGCCGAGATCGGCGCTCGACTCTACGCAATCAAACGACAATATACTTGTGTGCTTGTACTGCTGCACATCTGATACCCAGTCCAAATTTACAATTTCTGAAATAGGCACTTGCAGCAATTGTCCTTCGTCCTAATATCGTAAAAGAGTTAGCGTGTACGGCATTGCAAATGCTGTGAGGCTAAAGTAAGTGGGAGGAATACGCGGTGGGGAAAGGATGGTTAAGTAGTACCTGGCTGTTGAGATAACTTTCCAGAGGGAGGTAAACAATTGTTTTATTATTTTTTTATGTGCATTACAGATTGATGTAATCCTATTACAATACACGTGACATGTACATAACTTTAAATGAAAAATTTTACAATAATGTATATTTTACAGTTCTTGCCTAAAATGACCCTTGAAACCTTCAAAGACAATGTTGATAATGTCAAGAGATCTAGAGATATCATTTAGCAGCATCATACCTCTTGCTGGGCCAGAACATTCGTTCTGCCGTGTGGAATACAGAGCAAGTCGTGGTGACGACTCCTTGTAGTTGTTCGGTACGAACAATTTATAGCATTCCAAGAGGTATTGGCTGTCAATGAAGAGTTTATGAATGTAACAAATTGATTATTAATAACTGCACGAGTACCTACCTATATTAGCATGAGAATGCCCATCTCCTCTGACCTCTGGCCGACAAAAGACATAATTTAAATGAAATGAAAGATTAAATCAGCATGCTGATAATACTGTAACTACTATTTTTCGTATCAGCTACCAGTATCAAATCAGCTGTGGAATGATATATTGGGTGGTATGTTTCCTCCTTCCTAGAACATGTGTTCAAGACGCAGGCACAAGATTCTTTTCTAAAAAAAAGACCCAAATGATACAAGCCCTAAAGTCTGGTCTTCATCATATCTGAGCGTTCTGTATGGAATTTATGAGAAGACAACTATTATTAAAGTAAACTGAATGTACTAATAATGATGTATAGAAATATGTAACAATAACCGTGTTATTTTTTCCAGGTTTGTAGAGGTGGTTCTTTTGTCCTAAATTTATAATATAGTAAATCCATACTAATATTATAAATGCGAAACTGCTCGAGTTTGTTTATGACCTTTTCACGCATAACACAGTATAAAGACTTTAATAATTCTTTCACCAATATAAAGCTAAATTATATGCGCAGACTACAGGTTGTATATGATGGTAAGCTCTGGCGTTATGAAATTAAAAATATTAATATATTATATTTGTTATACGTTTTCTGTCGCTAACAAAAGCGAGTTTTTGCTAACGTCAGAAAAAACTACAGAAAATTCAAATATTAGAATTCGTTTTTTTTTTGGACAAGCTTGGAATAAATGTCAGATGAGAGTTCTTATATAAAAAATATAATTCGTAACGATTATAAAGACTGAATGATAAATAGAGTATTTTTTATTATATTAACGAACTTCCAAATATTTAAATAAAAATAAACATCCGCAATGTTTGTAAGCGCATAAATTCCGAACGAATGAACAAAATTGGATAAGTAATTCTTTTTTTCTTTGAGCTATAGCATTATTTAATTTATGTGGTAGGCGAGATGTTAGAAAACTGAATGTAAGGGAATGAATATATGGAATGCGGGAGGGGATGGGGGTGGTGGTGGGGGGGGGGGGGGAGATAATTGATAAGTGCAAGCGCTACAGTAATTTCCCGTAATACCATGCGAGCGAAGCCGCGGGGAAAAGCTAGTATATTAATAAAGCAATACTTAATTCAAAACCAAGCAAACTGCTTGCGTCTGCGAAAATAATATTGCTGATCATTTTATCACTAATATTAATATAAAATCTCATAAACGTCAGATAGACTTTGCAAATAAGTATATTCAAATCATCTCACAAAAGGCTATTGATAGATATATCAGAGATTATAACTGGAGTAAACTTATAGAGGAGAAGGATTGTATTCTATTATATGAAAAAATAAAATCTTTAATTAAAATTTTTTACAATACTAGTTCAAAAACGATAGTGCAAAAACCGAAAACACGACCTTATGCAATAAATGAATGGGTAAGCAGTGAATTATTATGTAATATAAATAAAGGGGATAAACTATATAAAAAATGGAAAAGTACACCAACAAACAAAACATATGAAACAGAATACAAAAAAACACGAAACCTTGTCAATAAACTTATAAATAAAGATAAAACTAAATACTATAATAATAAATTTAAAACCTGTTTTAATGATACAAAAAAACCCTGGGATGAGATAAATAATATTTTAGGAACCCAAAAACCCAAAAACGATTGTGATGAAACTATAACACGATACATGTTAAAAGATAGAACTGAGGATTCTGTGTCAAATGATTTTGTGAATTACTTCTCGGATAGCATCAGCAACATGTTACATAAATGCAATCACAAAGCTTCTAATATAGTACTGGAAGAACTACCTCATAGTTTATATATACCAAGAGCAACTATAACTGATATTGAAAATATCGTTAAAAAAATGAAAAACTCTAAAAGCACAGGTATTGCCAATATAAGAATGTTTGATTTAAAAAGAAGTATAAAAACTCTTGGGCCAATAATAACTCATTTAATCAATATGATAATAAAGCAAGCAAAAATTCCACAAGAATTTAAATGTAGCATCACTAGACCAATATTTAAAGGTGGAAAACACATTGAACTGGGAAATTATAGGCCAATTAGTATTCTACCAGCATTAGAAAAAATTCTTGAAAAATTTTTATCAAATAAATTAAATAATTACATTGAAAAATTCGCTATCATAGATCCAAATCAATATGGCTTCCAAAGAAAAAAAAACACTGAAAAACTACTGCAAGATTTTTCCAATTATATAAATAATCAGTTAAATAATAAATTACATGTTATTGTTTTATTTATCGACAACTCTAAAGCTTTTGACACAATAAACTCTTTAAAAATGCTAAAAACTCTAGAAAAAATTGGAATAAGAGGAAATTTGTTAAATTTATTTAAAGATTATCTTACAGATAGAAAAATATGTACCAAAATAAATAATACATTTAGTAAAACAAAAAATATATCTGCAGGAGTTCCACAAGGTTCCATATTGGGACCTACACTATATATAATCTATGTAACTATAATGAAAAAACTTTTCTCTTTTGTAAAACATTTTGTATTCGCAGATGATACGGCATTGGTCATATCACACAAAGATCTAAAAATTGCAATTGAACTCTTACAAATTGACTTTAATCAACTCTGTAAATGGTCACATGATGCAGGGCTATTAATAAATGCTAAAAAAACTAAAGTAATGCATATAAGATCACCTAATGCCAAATTTCAATTTAATCCTAATATTATTTCTCATAACTTTAATTGCATCCACAAAAATATTCAAATTAACTGTAATTGTGAAAGCTTAGAATTAGTTACTGAATATGTGTATCTTGATGTTACAGTAGATTGTTCTTTTAAATGGGACAAACATATTAAAAAAACATGTAAAAGACTCAGATCAATTGCTAGCAGAATGTACACATTACATTTTTTCCTATCAATTGATACACTTAAAATAATTTATATGTCACTAGCAGAATCAATAATAAGATATGGGTTAACAATATGGGGAAATACTACTGTAACCAACCTGAAACAAGTACAAGTTGTACAAAACGCAATTGTAAAATTATTAGTTGTCCCTAACATTTTCAAACAAAGTCACAATACTCCGTTGATGTTTCAGAGTGCAAAAATTTTACCTGTGAAGGCAATACTATGGTATAAAATTATAATTCAGCATACATTTACCCCGCAGCATAAAGAGAAACTAGATCATAAGTATAGCACTAGATTCACGCGTAACGACGGGTTAATAGTTCCGAAATTTAATAATAAGTACGGACAGAGAACGTTTGGATACAACATGCCGAAGATATTTAATTTATTACCTGACAATATAAAGCAACATAATTCTATGAATAAGGTTAAATATATGGTGAAAAATTGGTTATTGGAAAAAGAATATTTATTTTGATACTTATGATAAAATTTATGAAAAAATGTTTAAACTGTAGATAAAAGATGTAAATTATAACTTTAAATATATTTGTAAGTAATTATAAGCACCTGCTGTCAAGCCAATTGCAATTGGCTTAGCGGGATTGGATTGTTGATTTATAAAATAAATAAATAAATTAAAAAAAAAAAAAAAAAAAAAAAAAAAAAAAAAAAAAAAAAAGCAATGAATGAATCGAAGAAAATGAATTTGTAAAAAGGAATAAAGTGGAATGAAAAGTGCGTTAAATATGATAATAAACAAAACACAAATAAAACTGTTTTCATCTATTTATCTTTCATCTACGAGTATTATCTTCTTCCCCTCCCTACTCTCCATAACCTCGGATGCCATGGTTCTACTCCGGGCAGTAACTTAAAAAATAACAAACTACAAAAATACCACAACAAAAAACAACCAAACAACGCTTTGATAAAAATAATATATTATTTATTAGTTGTCACTAAAGAGATAAACCGATAGAAATGTGTTATGGGTCAATATGTCCAAAACAAGATATATTGTTCCTTACTTCCTTAATCACATATATTATTCATAACAAAATTCTTTTCAGAAAAACAATAAGAATTTCTTTGCATTTATTGATTCATGTGACATAAGTTCTAAATAACTTCTAGGAATTATCTGTTTTAACTAATTGTTATAAATAATTCTTTATACCCTTTTTTAACCATATATATTATCCCTACAGCTACAATAAAACAGACATGTACCTACCTCATCGACCAACAAAGTCTATGGCGCGTGGATGTTAAAAATGAAAATACCGAAACCAAAAAAA
The DNA here is from genome assembly GCA_936435175.1 of Glyphotaelius pellucidus. Lineage (NCBI taxonomy): Eukaryota > Metazoa > Arthropoda > Insecta > Trichoptera > Limnephilidae > Glyphotaelius > Glyphotaelius pellucidus. The sequence continues at coordinate 23,931,259 of OW386542.1, read as the reverse complement.
TTGGTTCCCTAAAATTGGGTTACAAAAACATTTACCAAAAAGAAAATCCATTGTCTCGCAGTAAAAGATCGCGAGACGCACTGCTTTTTACCTTTTGTTGCAAAGAGAAAATTTGTCTCCCAATATATTATTATGTTTTTTAAGCGCGGCGACGGAATTAGATTGAGAGTTTTGTTATGAAATTACTCATTGGTTGACCAAATTAGCCGACTGGATTTGTAAGACACGTCATATCTAGAGTTGATATATCGATGACCTACCTAGATTGGTGGTTGTAAGATCCTAAGATAACCTGTATTAACACACTCTATCGAGAAATTAAACACATTTTTTGCATCATAAAATGCACCGGTTAATTGTTACAACATTTTTACCAACTAGGCAGCGAAAATTAAAAAAATAAATAAAAATAAAAAATCGAGTGCAGTTCACATTCAATAGAAGTGAAAACTTCACCCACCCAATCTCAACCAATAGGAACCTTGAAAAGTGAGCTCATAATCAAAGCGGCCAATGCATGCAGCACAGAGCGCGACGCTTCGTGCGTACTGTACGTAGGTAAGGCTCATTTTCTCGCAAGCTAAATCCTATAGACTATAGATCTCTTTTTAGTGTCGCTCGTTTTCATCGAAATTTCATATCACAATGGTGCTAAAGAAGTTGTTACTTCAAAACATCTGCGATTTCAGGCATAATTTTATAAAATAATTTGCATCCGCCCCAGAGTAGTACATAATATAAATGCTTTCTGTATCGCCCTGGTGAGAGGAACCATTAAAAAATGAAGCTTAGCTTCAAATGGTTTTTGAACCCAGCTGCTTCCAACTTCCACATATTCCTCGCCTTTCCATTAACATCAGCCACGCAACATACTCCAAAATGTGGAGTGCCCTAGTCCCAAACGAAGTCTCACTAGGTATGTCCTAGTGAGACAGACATCGAAAAACCTTTTGTAAACATATATTTAATAAATAAAAAAAAATAATAATAATTCAAGGGTATGATTTTTTTTCTTCTTTTATTTGCAATAGCAATTTTTAAGATATCTCACTACGCTTGACGGTCAGCCATATATGTGTTGTTCATTGCAATAGTGGTGTAACTCCTTTTTATTCAAATTTTAACGAGCTTTTTACGCATTCATTGTAGGAAAAAAATACAAGCATTCATTCAATGTTTTATATGTTTATTGTTTAATACAAATCAAAGAAAAAATAAGTTCTACTAACTTGATATGAATAGATGTGATACCGTAAGAAAAGGGGGTTTTAAAATATGGAGTTACACCACTTTTACAATGAACGACGCATATATTGATCTAGAGCAGGAGTTTAAAAATCGTTCGGTGGGCCAGAAAAATATTACTGAGCTTAGGTGAGCCAGACATATAATCCTTAGATCCGTCCATGAACGCAGGTAAATGGCAGATACTACCGTTAATTTGTACCGGTAATTCGGTGTTAAAAATGCAATTATTTTGATTGTACTGGGGGGCCTGGAGGTAATGCTTGTCGTTAAATACTTGTTCTGTTCTTTTCAATAGAGCTAAGAAGAGCGTGATGAACACATACGTCACATCGAATCCATATAACATCGCTTCCTACGAGGAGTTGCTTGGAGATTAGGACTTGAAAGAGGCGAGTATTCGTATGATGAAATTGAACAAACTTTAAACATTTCTTCTTTAGAAAAATGTAGAAAAAACACTGATCTAATTTGCACATTCAAAGTTATCAACAGTATTACTGACACACCTGCTTTGTTACAACTCATCCAGTTTAACATCCCTCAGTCTCATCCTCAGTCTCCTTTATCCAGAATGTCGAGACTTGTTAACGCAAGTCAAAGCATTGAATTTTTGGTGTTAGTCTAAATGAATTTCGGCAGTCGATACGAAATGTGTATTTTTTAAAGTCTTTTAAATCCATCTTCAAGCTTTGACTTGTGGTCTTCTATATGTTCTTTTTATTATAATTTGTCAATGCTCTTCATTTATATGTACTTTCCTTTCATTGTCATCTCTTTTTTTTATTCGTGTTATTGTTATGTTATTAATGGACTATTTGTCCGTAAATAAATAAATAAATGACAGAGAAATGCATTTACTGAAATGATCAGAAAATTGTTAAGGTATTTCAATTCTAAAGGGTTTAAATTAAAATGATACGAGAACGATTTTTTTTCTTTTTTTTGGATGAATACCAAAATCCAAAACATAGACAGATGAAAATTTCTTTTTGGGCAGCAAAAAATCTTCAATTAGGCCGCACACGGCCCGCGGGCCGTAGGTTGGGCATGTCTGATCTAGAGTGAATCTGTTTATTTTGTTAACTTGATTCACATAAATCTAGTGTTGTTTATTTTCGAGATGATACAAACTAACATGCACCGACGTAGGAGTGCTAGCATAATTACGTTAAAGCATGAGATAAACTTCTGACCCGAACCGTCATTTATTCATAATATTATGGCATATTTGTCACATTTTCTATGACCCATTTTTATATACTGCAGTATGTGGTGAGAGTAGTAAACAATATCATTGCTCTGATGCTAGTTTCGAGGCTGACAAAGTTTTGAATTAATTTAGGTTGGGATGTTTCAACCTCCGTCACGTCTGATGGGCGGTTATGTTTTGTCATAATTGAAGGCTGATCAGAGGTCGTTTAAACCCTGAAATAGGCCGTTCAAATCTCAAAAATTCAATGTGTTGCTGATCGTCGATTTGATGGAGTTTGAAATAACCCAGACCTAAATGTGATTTGAAAGAAAACTAAAGTCGCTAAAGAGTAAATACCAGCTTTCAAACTCCAGGTTCCATGTAAAGTAATTTGTTCGCTTTTCGGAATAATTTCTCGTATAAATCGCCGAGTCTCCCTTAATATCATGTTTAGAAATATGATATTTGCGTGAAACGATAAAAAGCGAGTTGACGGTACCGATTATAATACATTTGTCTAACAAAACAATGTGTGTTTTTATTTTTTTTGTTATCTGTAATTTTAGTTAAAAATGTAAGGTGAGCCAATTTTAAAACTTTTTAAGATTAGCATTCAAAATTATTATATTTAAAAAACTATACGATTATTTCTAAAAATACAATTTGAATGCGTGTTTCATCATCTTTCAAACACAGTTTTTAGTTTTCAGATAAGTTCACAAATATGTCATTTATTTGGATTTAATTGCAATGCGGAAGTGTTGAGGGGTTAAATGAGAAAGAATATAGAATATAGATGAATTGTATTAAACATTTGAAAATGTTTAATCCATTTCATCAGAAGTAAGGACGAAATGAGCCCAAACACATTTCTAGATTTATCCGTTCTGTGAATAATTTTGCATTTAAAAAAATGTAAAACCATTGATGGATAGATTTTTTATCGCAGCTGAAAGCAAAAATTGGCAAAAATGGTTAATTTTTAAACCGCTTATAATTCTTTTAATGAAAACAAATAACTTTGTATAAAATAAAACGGTTTTTATTTTTTGTTATTTGTTTTCATTAAATCAGTAATGACGCCACTAAGTGTATTTGCGAAGTTTGAAGAAGCGCTTATAATTCAATTGAAACCCCTCTATCTGATATATGCGTTGTTTATGAGAAACTGAGAGAGTTATAAAGAGTACCTCACATTAAAGACGCAAGATAGGTTACAGAGGAACTCTCAGCGGTAAACTTTCATTCCCGGCCCGTTTCAGCATTAGATCAAAATTTTAATCAGTGTCAAGGTGTGACGGTCACGCGTCAAATCACACGACGGTCAAGTATTAACTTCAGGTATCACAATTTGATCAAAAGTTTAAACGGACCGAGATTTACCGATAATGGGGACCGTTCAATACGGAACAACGTTAACCCATTCCGTCCGAGCCGATATAATTCAAGACGTTTGAAGGCCAAAACATGTTTATTTTTACTTAGTAGGTTAAATTAGGGTAATAATAAATTTTCCTAAGTAGGTTAAAATAAGTAGTAGGTAAAAATAGGGTAGGATAAAATAATCAATAGTTAGCATCAACATTAATTTAGTTGCTGTGGTCTGTTTCAGTCAAAATAATTTCGCACGTGATAGGTTAATCGTCTGGGGTTCAGACATCCCAATCTTAATTATACTAGTCCCAGCGGGAGTTCGTACGTGATGTCATCGTCCTAGTATCTTCTGTCTTTTATGTTTTCAAAAAAGACGCGCGACAAGGAAGAGAACGAACGTCGATTAAACAATTAATTATTAAGTTATAAACACGTTGGTACGAGCTCTCAATGCGACTAGTTTAATACCCAAAAACCAGTAATATACCCAAGAAAATTTGCAAGAAATTACCCGAAATTTCCATTCGTTGGACTTCATGTTCCCGCTGGTCTGGTCCCAGTCTCCTTCTCCAACACTCTGCTAAATATAAATACAATATTAAAAATTTGTTATCTTGTCAACGGATAAACAACACGTATCAAATAAAATAAAAATAGATAATGGACCCTTCACACGGTCGGATCAAATGCCAGGGAATATATGGGGATGTATTTATGTATACCACAATCACTGTTTGATATATACTTGATATTAGAATTAAAAATATCACATATTTTTTTTAATTATGGAAAACTACGAAAAAATATTTGACCAGCGGTATGCACGGACAACTATATGATATTTGATACCAATTGTTTACTTCGGTCGTGCTGTAAGCTGTGGAACAATATTTTTTTACAGTTCACAAAAGTAAGTGTAGAGAGATTTGAGACAAATTAGATTATCTATTGAATCACATAAAAAATAATGATTCGATGTCGCCCTGGCATAATTATTTATTCGCGTAAAAACTTAAATCGCAAGACATTTTATCGTTGGTAAAAATAATAAAACAAATTTTTACTAATTAAAATTCTATCAGGTGAATAAGACAAAAATTCAAGAATCGAACAAAAACATGTTTGCATCATTATTTTCCAGGTTTACCAAAATGGACAAGATAGTAAATTGTGGCTTTTTAAAACGTTACTGCACCATCTTCATATCGCAACGAGAACTTAATGGATGAAAATGCCTAATATGTGAAAGAGTCTATGGAAAAAGACTATCGTCGAAGACAGTGAGTAAAGAAGGCCATTTTGAATGAAAAAATTGTGGAAAAGAAGGAAGAAAGCGTTCTTCAAAAACCCTTCGTAGTTTAAGAACTGCGAAAGGAGACGTTTAAAAAAAACTTCGTGGAAAAAGTCTCTTGAAAGGAAGCATAAATAAACATTTTGAAAAAGGGCCTTCTTAAAAAAATCACAACAGAAAAAGATTTTTTAAAGATAATTGTGCCTTCTTGAAAATATACTTCTTGGGAGAAAACCTCTTTAAAAAGGTCACTTTGAAAGAAAAAAATCCCGGAAAAGCCTACCAAAACAATAGAAAAAGTAAATTGTTCATTAGTAAGTTCTTACCTTGTCCTTTTTGTCTTGCCGAGCGTAAGGGAAGCAGGGAATGACTGCGGTCACCCTGGATGCCGAAGCGATCTTACACGCGTTGATCATGATAAACATCTCCATCAGGTTGTCGTTGATGTCCCCGCAGCCGCTCTGCAGGATGTACACGTCCTCGCCCCTGACGGACTCGCCGATCTCCACGCTGGGGACAACAACATACATCAACACTTTTGGCAAGTTGTTTCATAAAATTTTAACAATTCAACAAATTTCGAAGATAATTTTCAAGTTTTGTTATTATATCATAATGTGGCAGTTGCTTCAAAAAATTGAAATAATAACAGAACTTGAATAGAACTTTCCCAGAACTTCAAAATTATCTTCGAAATTCGATGCGTTGTTCAAATTCTGCGAAACTATCCGTCCTTAGTGCGAATGAAATCTTAAAGAGAGTAGCAAGTACATCAAGTACAACTTATTATTATCTACAAAGTGATTATCCTAAATAATTGTGAAATCTATGACCAAATGATCACCGTAACAATGAATCGGACTTGAAGGTCAGCCATTTTGGCCGACCAACACAAAATATTTGGAAAACTCCGCAATTCTGGCCAACCAGCAGAGGCTGAAAGAGAAGGACTAAACAGACGGCCACGAGTTCAAAATAACCTTCGATGTAGATTAGGTTGAAATATAATCCGTAGGTTTACTGTAGCACTGGTATACTCGTAGCATAGATCTACTGAATCTCAATAGCTAACCTCTGCTCATCGCTTAAGAAAGATTCAACTTTATAAAAAAACCGTTTATCAATTAATGATTACAAGTACACTATTTTATATTTAAAAAATATATTTTGGGAGAAACGGAAATTAATACAGAAAAAATGAAATCCCTGATACTGAGAAAAAATCAACACATGGCCCAATTCATGGGAATCAAATATTTGGACATGGCACATCGAGTCGAAAGAATAGAATTTTCAGTAAATAATCATCTCCGTTACATAATAAACAAAGAAATTTTATTAATGTGTGCTTTTTAACCACAATTCTTATATTATAGATAGGTACTAAAAAGCGCCCACTTATCACAGTGTTTTCAATTTAACCCATTTTTGTCGTAACCCAGGAATAACCCTAGCATTGTAGGCTAAAAATACCTACACCAAAAATGTTCAAAAACCTACAAAGGTAGTTAACTTAGCACAATTCTTATAAGTTTGAATATTACATTTAATTAAATAAAAACAAATCACTTTTACACACCATTTACTAAATCAAAATTATCAATATGTTTCAAAACCAATGGTTTCGTCGTCAAGTTTCTTCGTTAGTTTTGAAACATGTTGATAATTTTGATGGTGTTTTACAAATTGATTTGTTCTCATTTAATTAACGAACTTTGAAGAAGTAAATACATAAATATATATATTTTTAAATATGTTTTAAAAATGACGATACCTACATCGAAACAATTGTAAACATTTCTTCAAACACAACAACCATTTTTATTGTTTATAAAACCGACATGTTTCGAGAGCGATGCTTTCTTCCTCAGTTTACCAGAAATTTCTACCGATTTCTTGCAAATCTCCTTTGAACATTTGAAGTTTTTAAGCTCTTAAAAAATTATACGTTATTTTTGAAGATTATATAATTATATATACAATCCCCACGCCGAAATGCAAATTATATGAAATTTCCTCGGTAGAAAAAAATCGCTAAGTATGCTCCGAAAATTTTTATTTTCACGCCTGTCTCTATTATTTAACAAGTTATATGTTTGAAAAAATTCACAGTGTTTCTCGGAATGTTGTTTTAGACAACCCCCACGAGATGTTTGCTCTATTCTAAACGAGTCGTGTTTTATTAAATATTTTCACAGTTTCCGCTTCAATTTTATAGTTTTAAATATTAGCGCGCTCTCTCCAACATTTGTAATTACACATCCCTCCATCTTCTTTTTGAGCGAGGATACGGCGCCTTAACAATCTTTACTAAATTCAACCTTTTTAGTAAACCCTGAGGAAGAGAGCATCGCTCTAGAAACATGTTGTTTTTATAAACAATAAAAATAGGTTAGAACAAAGAAATCTTTTAATTTTGAATTGTGAAAATGCTTCCATCCTTTTCTTCCCCAACGTTATTGTGAGCGAGAAAATTACGCACGGCGATAAGAAAACATTACTTAAAAATAATAAAAAATAAACGAAAAACTCACCAGGTCTCCAAATTGCTGAATTTCTTAGTCACGACCCGGCCAAGGTCGATGCCGAGTCTGTCCACGATCTTCTGCGTCAGGATGGGGTGAGAGGAACCACCGAAGACCTTGATGTTAGGCATCCTGCTCGTGAGCTCCTGAAGCCGTGGCTTGTCTCGGACTCGGACTGCGGTAGCGTAGAGAGGCGATTTGTCGCTGTCGTTGTCAGCTACCCGCGCGGCTATGCTTTCTGGATTCATATGTCTTCTGGCCAGCGATAAAGCGAATGACCACTATAATCACTGTAAACAAACGTAGACTCTTAGGACTGCAATTTTATATTATACATATAAATATGTTTTCGTCGCTGCAGTTGCAACAATCGTGACATTATAAATATGTATTATGCAATCGTAGATTATTCGGACAATATTGATTCATTCATTTTGTTGCCGTATCTGTTTCGCATATTTATGCACTATAACGCAAACTATAGTATTACACAAAATATCTTATACCATCAAGCAAGTAATGAAACGCGTTAACATGAATAACACTACTTACATACGTAGGTACCTGTACATTTTCAGGTTTGTTGTAACAACTGTATATATTTGTAGGATGTTAAGAGACGCACTTGATTTAATTTAACCAGTGATTCCTGGCGTTATTTGGAGTAAAAAAATGTAAACGAAATCATTATCTTCGGTGACTTTATGAAGTTTTTTGTTGTTGTTTATTTTTAAAAATCAAACAATTTTTTTTTCTTTCACGCGTCGTTACTCAGCCGAGTAACCGCCCAACCCTTCACCCCGACCCTAATTGTCTAATCGTTACCTCAATTGGACAAGGTTCTTAATGATTTTTTTTTTCAAAAACGACATTTGAATACAAAACCATTTCTTTTGTCATTTCTATAACCAAAATAATTTTCAGAACCATGTGTGTTGGATTTCCGTAGACGGGAAGACCAGTTCGGACTTGTGTTAATCCCACACAAAAGTGTTATCAAAAATTATTGTATGAAGAAATTCTAAACTTAAGCCCCATTTTTTTTTCAAGGTTCTAACATCACTTACACTCTCATTTTATTTGTATCTGACAGTGATCGTTGTTACGAGGCGCGTTGTAATTCGTTACTTTGGTAGGATAAGATTCTAACTTCTACTTACCATGTTCTGAGGTTTCAAAGTTTGCGAATACGATTTTCGTAATTTATTTAACAATTTTTGATTTTGAGGTTCTGCGTCAAGTATTTTAGTTTATCATATTTTAATGGAAAATATTTAAATAGGATGTGACCCCAGCTTGGAATGGCATTAGAGAAATGTAGTTAGAACCTTGTGCAATTAATTATTATGTCCTAGCTGGTTGCATACGGCTCTATCTGCATTTTTAGATTTGTTCTAAAATGGTAAGTATACGTCCTATTTAAATATTTTAATTTAAAATGTGTTCAATGAAAATTCTTTACACAAGATTCAACCTCAAAATCAGAACAAGGTAAAGTGAAGATAGAACTCTGTCCAACTGGGGTGACATATTACCTACTGTTTTTTATGTTATTTTGAAAAAAAAAAACATTGAAAATGTCACCGGAGACCAAAATTCCATTAACATTTTTTACTCCAATTAATACCAGGAAACATATTAATTGGAGTTAAAGTAAGTCAAGTACGTTTCTTAATACCATGTATGTATATTATATATAAGGAAGTCGGGGGAAGAAGACTAATGAGGGAAGACGCTCAAGCGCAACTAATTATTTCCCACATTGCTAAATGTCACTCTAATGAGTAATGACAATGACTGTTTTAGTGGTCACCCAAAAGTAGCCAAACGCATGTGTCAGAATATGGAGCTACAATTCAAGAAAACTTATGGGTACCTACATAAAGATCATAAATAGCAAGATGAGCAAGAAAAGGCAAGAAGACCCGTAGAAGAACAAAGAAGAGAAGTAAGAAGAGCTCGCAGAAAGTAGGGTGTGAAGTGCTAGAACAGTGCGAAGAACGAGAAAAGCAAGTAAAGCATGAACTAGGAAACGTGCCAAGAAGTAAGTATACGCTTATTGCAACCCTTGATACCTGTCCATAGAGGAATCTTTCCTTGTTCCCATCCAATCTGTATGCTATTCCTATATTGGCTTTAAGTTGCGAGAAACTCCTTTCTATTCTCAGTGTGCGTTCCAAGTCCTAACATTGGTATTGTGTCGTATCCAAAGTGTGAAAAATAAAAACATATTTTTTTATGAGATCGACGATAATATTAGGTATATGCCTTGATAAAATCCAAGACTGTGTAAAATCCAAGTGTTAACGAAGCAAATAACAAATATTCACTTGAAATAAATGTTTTCAAAACAAAAGTTCTCGTGGCCCCGAGAAGTACACACGAGTATAGACAAAAATTAAGATAAAATATATACATTGGAACTTGGGATGCCAACAAAAATAGGACACCCATCAAGAAATAAGGATAGAAAAACTATATATTTTTTTAATGGTTTGTTATTATGTTATCTTTTATCATCATTTTACGTCAGATATAAGCTTTTGAACCAGTTTTGCAGTACCTCGATAAAATATGTACTTGTGTTCATTTAGTGTAGCTTTATATTTCAGAAGAGGCAAATTAAAAATAAGGGCTACTTCCGTAAAAAAGTTACCAGTTGGTGTTGTAAGTCCAATATTTATTCAAGTATTTATTCAAGAGTATGTCAAGTGGTAACAGAGTGCAGAAGGAGGCGATGTGGATGATACACGGTCATGGTGTGTGATGTAGGTCGAAATGCTGTGGCGGTGAAGATCACTGGTCTTCAGGTTGCCGGCGTGTTGCTCAACACCGTGGTGGTGGAGAATGACCTGTTTATTCAGGCGGTCGCTCGTCGCCGTGTGTGGTGGAGATGACGGCAGTGACTCAGTGAGTGGAGCCATCTGCGGTGCAAATAGTCCTTGTGAGGCAGAGATGAAGGATGTTCTCAATAGCATCAATTGGCAATCAATTGGCACAATAATACATACCAGGGATCTTTGGTCAAGCATGGGGAGTGTGGCGAACCCATCGCCTAGGGAGTGGAAACACAAACCTACAATAGCCATCCCAAGCCAAGGTGTGAGCTACCATGCACAGGCTGAATGTCCTGGGGAACAGTGTCACGAACGGTGCCTCCAAGAAACAGAGTCGGAGTATTTAAGCCTTACTCCAGCACTCAGGTCTCTGCTGGAGTGGACCAACAGAGACCTGAGTGCTGGAGGACTTTATTTCCCTGGTAATGCTGGTAACGTCATATATGAATAAGATAAAAAATAAAGGTCCCTGGTGGGAACCTTGTAGGACACCACTGGTAGCAATAAATTCATAAGATAGACAGTCGTTGATAACAAAAAGTAAACTATTAGATAAGTGACTAATTAACTATGCCAATAATTTGCTACTTATCTTTAATGTTGCTAGCTTACTGATTGGTATTTTGTGGCAGACCTTATCGAAATCCTTGGAAAAATCAGTACAGACGGAGTCTACCTGTTTCCTATTTGTCAACGCTACGTTTATGTAGTAGATCTAGATTAGAGAAATCTATGTTGGCAATTAGTTATAACATGTTTAATATTAGAAGATACTTTCCTAAAACTATTTTTTTCTGGCCCAATTTCGAAAGCTAACGTTAGATCTATCTATATTCCTAAAACAACTTTTGGCCAAAGAAATGTTAGGTACTTTGCAACAAAACTAAACAATGCACTCTCACTGACTATTAGAATTTATTAAAACCTGTTTATAAGTATATATCATTGACGTCTAAGTACCTATAATACCTATATATTGACAATGGTACGATGCTGAATGTTTTTTTTTAAATTTATTTTAAATGTAATATTTAAAACACAATATTGTAATATTTTAAATATAATATTGGATTATTATTTTTGTATTAACTGCTTGAGTTATGAACTGCGCCTGCTCTCAACACAAAATTTCATAGTGAGATGCGCACAGTACATCATCAACATAATGTAATTAATAAAGTTGAATAATGAAAAAAATAAAATAAAATAAAAAAAATCGTTGACTGGTGGGCGATTTTGAACAGGTTGGGAATCACTGCCCTAGGACTACTGAAGTAAACATTTGCGACGCTAGCTAAATTAAAAACAGCAGCCACAAACGGTATTCAGATGCAACAGGTAAATTTTGGAAAAGGACGAGAAAGTTTGGGGTTGCTCTGGTAGACTAAACTTTGCAAAATGCTTGTTTAGAAGATAACTATGAAATTGTCAACATAAGATATGTAGTAAGAAAGCAATGGTTAAAACAGAAAAAGGAAGAGGTCAATGGTCTTATCCAGAATGTCTAATCTTATCTTCAAAGGTCTTATCCAGAAACTTAAAGCCCTGAGGGAAATGATTACCCCTAAGACATATTTGGAGATACTGTGTGGAGGGTCCTTATGAAGAAAGGAAGGTGTGAATCTGGGTCTTGAAAAGAATCGTGTTACAAGAAGGAAGAAACTAAGAGGTGGGTAAGTCATTTCAAAGCCGAATGATTGAACACAAGAACGAGTCGTAGAAACTATCCAATCTCATGTGGCAAATGTCAACTGTGAACAAATGTTTTTGTGTTTCTCAGGTATACATTGGTGCCGGAGGGATCAATAACTACTAAGCACTAGCTCCTTTACTAATAAACGTGTTTTGAATTTTGCACAACTGATGAACAGCCATTTACAAGACATATTCTTTAAAAATGAGTCGAAGAAATGACCCGTTCTTGTGAAGCCAACATTAACCGTGAATGGGTGTTCTGCTTCTTATAGCAGGTTCCATTAAAATACCTGCAGAACAGATTCAGCGTGCCTACTTTATGTCTGTGCATAAGAGGTGGCAATCGGTCTGTTAATAACAGTTGTCAATCAGAATCAAGTAGGTTTATCAAATATTTTGAGGCTCCAGCCCATAGGTGGCTCCCAAAATCAATTGTTCAAAGGCCCTTAGTATATTAAAACATCTACTGCATTGCAAATGTTTTCTATGTTTGCAGTAAATTTGTGAGTTCCTCTCGTAAACATACATCTTGGAAGGACCGTCAGTGAGTTTTATTTAAAAGAAATAATTACGATTTGCACACATATGACGGCCGGCGTAGTCTAGCGGTAAGGCTCTTGACTCGCAATCCGAAGGTCGCGGGATTGAATCTCAGCGTGGCAAATAAATTTTATTTGATTAATTTGTTATTGTTATGTGTTATTCCACAATTTATTCATTTAAAATAATAAATAGTATATTTGCGGAACGTTCCAGAGTGGAAGACACTATCAGTATCGCCCTGGTGTAAGACCACCACTCAGAATTGAAACGTTGCTTGAAATGGCTTTAGCCGTGTTTAGTGACCAGATCTGAACAGCCAGGTACTTCCCCACCTTGCTCTTCCCTAACTCCTTCCCCTCCCCACTACCTTCGGCCTCACAATATACCCCAATTGGGGATTTCATAGTCTCACTGACTCCAGACGAGAGCAGTTGGGACTATTGTGCGGTGTACATATAAAAAAAAAAAATGTAAATTAAAGAGTCTTATGTTAATCGTTAACATTAAATAATCATACTTGAATGTCTTTGTTAAAATAAATCAAATCTTGTTTTACAGAACGACTTTCACTTTATTGGTGACAATATTTATTCATGTTTGTATTTCAGATTCACACTTATTATTACATATAACACTTCTTTTTTAAACCAGCACATTGGCCACCCAACATGATTAATTGTTACCATTATATTATATGTTACCACCATATTTGGCACTCAACATAACCATTATATTTGGCTAGTCACTTCCATATGGCCAGGTAAAATTGACTTAACACAATTACAGACACAATTATGTCTATTAATTGATATTGTTTTCAACAAAGTATTCAACGACACACGCACTTATACATCTTTTGGTTAGGGACGCACTAATACATCTTTTGGTTAGGGACGCCGTACGACACAATGGACAGAGAATTCAAGTTTAAATAGTAGCAGTATGTTTATTTGTGTCACAATGCGAACATTTCTGTACTTGACAGTGTCGTACCCAAAGGCACTTAACATTTTTATTACTGATTTTCATCGACTTGAAAAATCATAAAATTTTGTTCCTCTTATAAAAAATACAGTTTGTTTCTCTGTGTTCAAACCTCTGCTGTTTAACGTGTTCATAGATGTGTTAATAAAATATTAAATTCTATAAAAACTTAACACGCCAGTGATAATCTACAGAATGCTGGATCGTAACGATAAACAGCAAAAGGGTTTTTATTCGATAAGTTTGAGAGGAAGATTTTGAAAAGTATTGTGGTGAAGACAAAAGATAGCCAGCAATCAAAATATTTACTTTTACAAAAGCGTGAAAGACACATATTCAACAAAACAAAACAAAACAACAAAAAGGCATGCTTTAAAAACATTTATGACAGATTGACAAATGTACAGGAATATGAAGAAATAGTTAGTTAATTCTCGATTTCACTCCATTCCGGATTTGAAAAAAGTAGATATTTATCTTTTTAGTAGTTATTAAATGCAAAGATGTAGATATTTAAAATCAGTTATCTTGCAAGCAAGTTATCTTAGCGTCCACAAAACCCCAAGATAGCCTCTAAGAAAGTGGTATAATCAAAAGGGTATGAGGAAATAATGAATTTCATCACCGCTCATTTGAAATCCATTTTCAAAAATATTTTTTAATGTACCGGTATATAAGAGAAATCCTCTGACATGCAGACGACAGTTCATTATGGGAATTTTTTGTCGTCTGCATAACTGACAAGTTCTACTGGCTCAATTATCTGAAAATTTATGTGGAAAAAATCTGAAAAGACAGAAAAAATGAATCCAGCCAAAGAACATAATAAAGCCAAATTTGTAGGAAGTAGACAATAGAAGAAACGCAAAAATGCATAATTTTCATATATCTTCTTCTCCAATAACCATTTTATTGGATTTATTAACTTCAAGTACCTAGCGCAAATGCAAAATTTATTATAATGTTTTATCAAGATACGTACCCGAATCACCAATAGCTTTCTACCTCTGCTTTCGACCGCAAATGGTAACAGTAACTTTGATACATATTATTAAAAAGTATAGGCATAATATATAAGTTCTATATATTATATAAATTCTTTTTTTTTCAATACCAAAAACGTTCTGTGTTCATTCATTTGGAACTGGTGAAAACTTAACAGCATACGTATTTATAAATGACTATACGAATTTGTAACTTATGAAATTCAGACAAAAATATTGGTTAAAATAACCATAAAACAAAATAACAATGTTGACAACCAACATTGACAGATGACAGATGACAAACATAGACAACTTTTTAATCCATAGATCAGTTTACTCCTAGATCTGATAATAATACTTTTTCAATGTCCGGATCTCTTTTTTCAGCCCGATTCCCGAAAGAGACCAAAAACAAAATTTTTCGCTTTGTGGTCGTCCGTTAATCACCTGAGGCTCGAAAGGGGGTGGGAGGGGTTCGGAAAAAAAATCACGAAATATCACAAAAAAGGGGGGTGGGGGGTGATAAAATGAGATATCACGTGTATTTATTTTTCGTTGAATGCACGATTTCTAAACCCAACAGCGGCACGTGGCCTTGACTCGCCGTTGCTAGGCAACAATTTCCCCGAGCGATAACCGATCGGCTCACCAGTCGCCAGTAAGTTTGTGATTTTGACGCCGAATACATGCGTAAATCGTTGCCGCGTATGTTTTTCGTTAAAACAATGGAACAATGTCTCAACTAGGAGATCTGAATATAGATCTATTTGCAGAGTATAAAAATGGTAAAAACCTAGTGAAATCAGATTACACCTAAATTTAAAAATAATATTCTGAAAATTTCAGTATACTTTGTAATAAAAAAATACACGGCGCTAGGCCAACTCGCACGAACCAGCCGTCGCCGGTCTCCTCAGAGGCGATCCCGGGCCAACTCGAACTTCAACCTTCCTATTCGAACTTTCAACGCACGAACTAGCCCTCTAGTATTATGGCCACACTGCGGCAAACTTCCAACTTCAAACGTTTGGATGGTTATGTGGAGGGGTAGTTCGTACGTTGGAAGTTCGAGTTGGAAGGTTGGATTTCGAGTTGGCCCGAGATCACCTCCAAGGCGATCGGCGATGGGTGCAAGTTGGTGGGTGCAAGTTGGCCCAATTCATCAGCCTGCGCGTGTTATAAAAATGTAATTACGGGAGCGTCGTAAAAAAAATGTTTGCAATATAATTTATATAATAGTTTTTAGCTTAACGAATCGAAATCAATATTATGGAAACAGTTGCTTGCAAAGTTGTATGCAACTGATAAGAAATAGCGCCGAATCAGCTTTTTCGACGTCCACCATTTTGGAGTTCGGAGTTGGAGGGTCGGCCGCAGCCATTACACGATCGGCCAACCTTCCAACTCCGAGCGTTCGGAGTTGGAAAGTTGGCTTTGGTGTGGAAGAAGCATAACAATCGTCCGAACTTTTGAAGTTGGAAGATGGCCTCAATGTGGCCGTAGCACTACATTTTGGAATTCAGAATTCAGAATTTCGTCTTTGTTTTTGTTATATCTATGGATCTGAACGTCGTTTTCTGCCGGTTGCAAAGAAAATTGGAATTGAAAAGTTTAAATCATATTCCGGGACCGCGACTTCTGGGCATATCTGAACATTTTAATTGAAAGATTATTATTAGTCCTTAGTCTTGATTTTCAGACTCTGAAACAGAAACAAATTCAGACGTGGGGGCGGTAAGAGTCGCGCCGTGTTGTAATTGTTCTCGACTGTTTGAAGAAAAAGGTACATATATTTCCCCTAAAATATTAAATATTAACACTAACGAATTGTAACTAACTACTTAGGTATGTGAAATGTGATCATTATATCTAGTGTATCGTACTGTCAAGTATTGAAGGCTTTTGTTGTTAAATTGTTGCAAAGTTAATGGTCAAATCTAAATTTCCCATACGTACTCGAACAGATAGTTTATTGTAAAGGCTTGTTCTGACTCAGCCAGTAGTTTAGTCAAGTGGCGAGAAACTCGCCACTTGACTCGCCGAAAATCGTTCGCATTTCTTTCAAGTAGAGTACATTTGTCCCCGCCGCCCGTTGCAAGATGAGGGCGCTTGGCGGGCTGCTACAAAGCAAAGTAAATGTGCTAATTAAGTATATTATAATGCTTAGAAGAGGTGAAATTTTAGAAGAGGCGAAAGAATAAATTAGTAAAATGAAAATAAATAAACTATAGATACAAAAAGAGAATAATAGCAGCATTAATAAATAATTTTAGTGTTGCATCTTCGCTCCAATGCCACAACATTTCCGCGCGTCTACAAATGAACTCTGCTAAAACGGCGGGTTTGGGCATGTTAGTGCGCAGGGACGCGTAGAGGGGTGCGCTACTCGCCGAAAAATTAGAACAAGATGGATTGAATCGACTAATGAGCTGACTAACCCACTCTACTAAAATTATGATGTTTGGACGCTTTTAGTTACTACTATACTCTCCACTCGACTAAAATACTCTACCAATGCGAACAAGTCATAGTGTCCATTCATCAGGGGGCCTAATGACGATCTTTTTTTAATCAAAAGCTGGTTCACACACAGCTATCAAATATAAAAGATCATAGGACGCCAAATAACGCTCTCCATACAATCCCTTCAGACCGTTCACACCTAAGCGTTTTTAAGCGCAGATCAATCATAGACAATACACATCTTAGACGTAACCGCTCCAGAGGCGATATGTCAGAATATAACTCTCCCCTTCTCCGACTAAAACAGGAGAGGGGGTTATTGTAATTACGGAGCTGCCTAGACCCGTGGATGACAGATGTCAAGTTGACAGATTTCAGTACAAAAATATGCATTCCGTTGCTGCTCCCTAATTCGACTGACCCCCTCTCCTACCACAGGAAGAAATATTTGATAGCCTCGTGTGAAAGCACAAAAGATAAGCGCTTGCGCTTCAACAGATATCTGCTCGCAGATTTATAGCTCTTTGAACCAGCTTTAAACATCCGTCCCGCCGATATCTACGTCACCCGTATTTTGACAGATGTTTGACAGTTTTGCAAACTTGGTACTTTATCAGTCGTAAGCATAAATCAATCGGTTCCATGCCAACTGGGAATAAAGTCAACTCATTATTTTTGTCATACTGTGCTTGCTGGTTAATACGCAATATTTCTTTTTCAAACCGTTAGATTTAGCTTTATTATCACGAAAAGTGAGTATTTACGTCGGGGGAGACGAAAAACTTTGCATAAATTATGCATGTTACATTTAAATTTTGTTAAAATTATTTCACTGGCGCGGCATACGCCTTTCGTATTTTCATCATTTTTCGGTTTACATTGCATAGACAATCAATCATCGATCAATGCTGCCAATCATAGAAAAATTATTATTGCCATATAAAACAATACTTTATTCGGGTTATGAAGTGAATGCATTATTGACAAGTTTGAACCCGTATTTTTAACAAAAGAACATGGAAACAGAGATATTAGAATAATTACACATACCCATCTGACAAACCCTGTTTGCCTTGCAAACCATTCAAAACCTGGGATGTATATCTTATTGAAAAGGATAGCACGTGCGCGTTCTTTATTTTCTTTCATTTGTCTTTTATTTTGTAATAACACATACCCGTTAGACAAACCCTGCTTGCCATACAAACCATTCAAAACCTGGGATGTATATCTTATTGAAAAGAATAGCGCGTGCGCGTCCTTTATTTTCGTTCATTTGTCTTTTATTTTGTAATAACACATACCCGTTAGACAAACCCTGTTGCCGTACAAACCATTCAAAACCTGGGATGTATATCTTATTGAAAAGAGTAGCGCGTGGGCGTTCTTTATTTTCGTTCATTTGTCTTTTATTTTGTAATAACACATACCCGTTAGACAAACCCTGCTTGCCGTACAAACCATTCAAAACCTGGGATCTAATTGAAAAGAATAGCGCGTGCGCGTTCTTTATTTTCGTTCATTTGTCTTTTATTTTGTAATGACACATACCCGTTAGACAAACCCTGCTTGCCGTACAAACCATTCAAAACCTAATATAGGGATATATATCTAATTGAAAAGAAGAGCGTGTGCACGTTCTTTTAATTGTTTTCGTTATTTAAAAAAAAAAAATAGGCCTATTTGTAATGATTTTTGCGATATGGCAATCTTATTTAATTGAATAATTTTCCTTTTGAACTGCGCGGTATTCGGGAATATTTAAAATGGCGTGTGAAGTTTGTTCCGTAGGTGTTTACGGATTTTTTAATATTGTGCAGAATCGGGAAATATTATTGGAATGGCTAAGGAACCATGGCGTTATTAGACGAGAAAAATAATGTGAAAAATGCAATAACACCTTTATCTTAAAATCGGATTTCTGATTCGTGTGTACCAAAACAATTACGGTGCAAGTGGGGAAAAATAAAAGAAAAACTAGATGTAATTTTAGTGTAACGGCGCGAAAAAATACATTTTTCTCTCTTTCGAGGCTTTCTGTTGAAGATTTATGTAAATTTGTTGTGTTTTGGACCAGTACGAGACCGCCCCGAACTTTATTCTTGGTGGATGAGTTAGGAATGGCAGGTAGAACAGTAACAGACTGGTCCTCATTTTGCAGGGAGGTATGCGTCAACTGGTGCTATCAAAAGAAAGAGATGATCGGAGGTGTCGGAGTCATCGTAGAAATAGACCAGGCAAAAATAGGCAAAAGAAAATACAACCGGGGAAGAAGAATTGACGGGAAGTGGGTTTTTGGTGGCTTCGAGCGCGATTCAAAAAAAATGTTTGTGTGTGGCGTTTCGGATTGCTCGAAAAATACCCTTTTACAAGTAATCAAGGAGAACAATCTACCGGGCACGACGATAATTTCCGATTGCTGGAGAGCCTGTGTTTGCCTCGGGGATGAAGAATTTGTGCATCTCAGCGTAAATCAAGTGTTACGTTCGTGGATCAAGTGACCGGAGCTCACACACAGAACATTGAGCGTTGCTGGAGGGATGTTCGGGGAAGTGTGCCAAGGTACGGGAGGAGAGAAGCCCACTACTAGGGATATTTGTGCGAGTTCCTTTGGAAAAGGTCATTACCACATCATCTAGACCAAATCGATTCGTTTTTTAAAATGGCGAGCGTCTTCTACACGACGACGACGTAAATCGAGAAGGGGCTGACGCGAAGGCTGGGAGTGAAGCTGAGGCTACAAGGGATGCTGGTGCAGGGGGGAGTAATTGTGATTAGGGAGGCTGGGAGTGACGTTGGGGCTGGGAGTAATGCTGAGGCTGGAAGTGATTCAGATTAGGTATGTACCTATGCAAATTATTTTACCAGGAATTTGTTTTGTACGGTTGGCACCACCGATATACGTCACTGTGTGGTTTATTTATGGTCACTATGGACAAGATTCTATATGGCGTCGACCTCAAGACCGAAAATAAAAGTTTTTACAAATATAAAATTCAATGCATATTTTTTTCGCCTATCTTAACTGAAATCGATGGTTCTTGTGGTAATTGAGTTTAAAATTAGGAGTTTACTTTTCAAAATATATGCCTATTTAAAGTGTAGCGAAAAGCGACGGTTCTTTCACACTTTACCATAATTTTAATTTAGCCGATAATCCTAATCTAACGTAACCCATTTTTATATATATATATTTTTCACTCACTAATGACTTATCTGAGATGGTTCTGAGTTGGTTTCATTCTGAGTTGTCCGGTCACCAAATCAATCATGTAAGCCCGAAAGTTACTAACTAAAAATATATAACGTGAGTTGGGGTAAATCCGGATTAAGATTCGGAGAAAGATCGAAAAACGAGTAATTAATTTAAAAAATTCTAGTGCAGCTTACACGCGGTAGAAGCAAAACTTTACCAAAGCAATCTCAACCAATACTTGAAAAGTGAGGTCATAATCAAAGCGACCAATTAACGCAGATCTCGCGTAATTTCTGTTTCATATCCCAACCAATAGGAACCCTTAAAAGTGACATCATTATCAAAGCGGCCGATGAGCGCAGTTGATGCGTCGCAGGTGCACTAATCGTTATTTCCGTTTCATTCGAAAACCAAATCACAGTTGTGCTATAGAAGTTTTCTTCAAAAAATGTACATCTCCCTTTGTAAATAGTTGTTTCTTTTAGTTTGTTAAGTAAATATTTACCTTCACTTTAATATTTTGTACCAAATAGGTGCGGGCCTGTTGCAATCTTATTAATAACCTTTTATAATTCATTTTAGCAACGGCCAGTCAGCCACAGCAGAAGGTTATCTCTTCCTTCGTTTTATTACTTGCTCAGGGAAGAGCTCAGAGGAGATGCAATCCGAAGACGCGAGTTGAGGGGTCTCTCAAACTCAGTGAACATTCCTGTAACATTATTCATCGCTCATTATCGGCTGTCACAGGACCTATTCAGAGCCTTGTGTGAGGAGTTGAGGCTGATCTTCCCCAAATGTAGGCGAACAACTGGAGTACCCTTGGAACTTAAAGTAAATACAACATTATTTAATTTATCACTTTTTCTTACAATGTCAAACCCCCAATCCTAAAAATTAGCAGCACATTCCTTAATGTGGAAATTACGATTTGTTATTTTTCCTTGTTTATGGGTTTTTTTCCATTTCGGTGACTCTTTAATTTATTTTGTTTGTGTTTCTGCCTATCTTATTTTGTAATGTATTTGCTATACTTATAATATATTTTTTATTTTTAAGGTGCTAACGACACTCTCGTTCCTTGACAGAATCCTATCAAAAATTTGTGAGAAACGATTTTCATTCGAGCCTTTCTCAAAATTCGGTTGGCCAACACATGAGATTGTGTCGCTATTAACCAAATCATGCAGTGACATATCAAATTCCCAGGAACGCAGCAGGAAAGGAATTCTGTCAAACATGGGTATGTTTTGATTTATTATATCTTGTGGTATATTTAGATGACATACTAATGTGTAATTATTTTATGTAATATTTCATAAGTCCATCACCTTGTGTCGAGAAATGAACACGTCAACATGAATGTTATATTAATACATGGGCGTAGTCTAAGGCCAATTTAAATAATATTATATTAACTTTATAGTCATAGAATAAATGCCTTCTATGTATATTTGAATGGAAACCAGTGACTTAGTGCCTTTTGGTTCTTTAACGACATCGTCAAAAAAAGATTAATCGGGCAAGATATTGCCCATCTTATTGTGATACGAGAATTATGTGAATGTAGTGGTTATATTACGTCACTAACAGTTAGGTTGGATGACCCATGGAAAGATAAATAATAACAATGAAATAGGCATACAGCTATAGTTATGAATAAAACCATCCAAGATAAACAAATACGTCAGCACTTCGTAATAGATCAACTAGCCAAGTCATTAATAAATTCAAAATATGAAAGCCCCTACAATCCCGGATTGGGCTCAAACACATTCAAAATTGTTTATGAAACATAATCACATAAAGGCATCCATTGTAGTTCAGAAAGAACCTTGAACGACTTACAAAGTGGTTTGTTTATATTAAGGATACATTTGGTCAATGACGAAAATAAGGGTACACTTGTTTACAGGGAACACCAGAAATATTATAAACAAATGCCTATTACATAATAATTGACCATTCAAGTTACGATCAGTCGACGCCGAGAAAAAGAAATGGTATATTATTCATATGTATGACCACCATAGCAGCACACCTTCGACCGGTCAGTGGCCGAGTTGACATCGCGTTTGGGTTCCACCCATGCTGCGTGTGTTCAATTTCTTGGCTGGCTAAGTCCTCCATCATGACACAAGCAACATTTACCGCTTATTGTTGTGGTAGGAAGTTTTCAAATATTGCTAAGTTATTCGTTACCCGGGAATTCTTTCAAATTAAAAAAAAAATCTTGAACTGGCAGGTTCGCCCAGCGGTGATTCTGCGATCAGTTATATGTCTTTATGTCACCCAGCTGAATTTTAATTAATACTAACGTTTATAATACATTATCAGTTTTAGTTAGAATTTTAATTACTTTTTTTTTTGGAAAAAGTACAGTGTTTCTTGAAATTTTTTTATTTTAATTTTGCTGTCAAACGATGCATCCATCGAGTGAAATTATTTTGAAGTTATTTTTATGAATTCCATATCCATATTACAAAAGTAAATCTATTTTTTGTAATATTATTTACAATAAAAAATGACCTAGTGGTGGTCAAATTCTTAATCCTATCAATGTTTTACCATTTCTTTTTAATTTTTTAAACCCAGTATGCCGTCTAAAAAAAAATCATCAAAAGGGACAATATTTTGTAGTTTTTTTTTCTAATCATAATAATTATTAAATCACTTTTGATCTTTTTGATAGAGATTTCTGATTTTTTTAGAATGAGCCACTATCCCTGACAAAGAAAATTGTAGTGAGGACAGCATCACAGGACCAGCACACAAAGAGATGCCCAATATGGAGTCTTTAATATTTAACCAAGTTATGGCGGAGAAGCTCACAGACCGTGAAAAACTTGTTAATTTAGTTATAGATGAAATGTATTTGAAATGACGAACAACAGCTTCTCTTCTTCTATGCCCAGAAAGTCAATAGCAGATTGCCAAACAGACTTTTGCTACTTGTGCGCAAAATTTTTTAAGACACATCAGTAGAAACCACTCTTCTGAAATAGAAGTTATAAAAATTTCATCGAAACCAGTGAACAGCAAAGAGAGAAAAGATCTAATCACATGGCTGAGGAAAGTGGGAAACTCTTTGAAAAACTCTGAAATTTGCACCAAGCCCTTGAAAAAAGGAAATTTACCGTTGTCTCTGAACAAATTTATACTTTGCAGTCACTGCCTTGGCTTTTATTCTGCCAAACAACTATGGAGGCATAGAAAAATATGCACATCAAATCCCAGTACTACGTCATTCAAACATCAGACTGTTGCCCGCAATATCAACTTAGAAATCAACAAACAATTAAGAGAAAATGTTTTTTCTTGTGCCCGAGCTGACAAGTGCTCCCTGGTAGCTAAAAAGGATAGCCTAATTTGTGCTTTTGAAACACTATTTAAAAATTCACAGAGAAAAACATTTCATTAATGTTACTTATGTTATGAAAAATGAGGGAACTTGTAAGGTTACATAATGAAATAGACCCAAATATTAAAAATCCATTTCATGCATTAAATCCACATTATTTTGATTTGTTCGTGGAGGCTACAAAACTTGTGGCAAAATTTTACAACGAACACAATTGTTATTTAAGTCCGACATATGCAGTGAATATTGCAACACCTTTAAACAGTGTTGCAATATTGCAATTTGCATAAAAAAAAAAAAAATTATATTAATATTCAATAATATGCAATTTAAAAACAATGATACAGCTACTGACTTCAAGTTGGAGATTTGAAATATCAAATCAAGCAGGTAATAATTGGAAAAAAATAATGCTTGTTCCTCTCGCAAGCAATTTAAAAATTATAAAAAACTATCCAACTGAAAAAGCAAATGAAGCCAAGATAAAATTATTTCTAATTGTAATGACAATCCTGTTTACAATGATTTAGTAGAAGTGATTTTTTGTCAAGTACTTTTGCTTAATCGGAAACATCCAGAAAAAGACATCCAAGACTTCCCTTACATATTTAAGAAAAACCAGAAATTGGTAATCAGCAAAATTAGGTAGAATTTGGAGCAGTTTTTACACAGAGAAAACATTTATACGAATTTTAATTAGAGGTTAAAAGAGATCAAGGAGTTTCAGTTTTGTTCAGCTTAGATATCCAAGAAAGTATCAAATTAATTCTACAAATAAATATTTCAAAAATACGCCAAAGCTTACGGGTTGAAAAATCATCATGCAATGTATCAAGATGAAGATCTTTCACTCAAATCCCAGATTAACAAAACAGTAAGCACCATTGATTCGCCCCTGGGTAGGTACTAAAATATAAATAATATTACAGTTTGGTTCAATAAATAGTTTATTAAATAATATTTAATTTTAAACTAATAATTTATATTACGGAAAACAATATTAATGGTCACAAGTCGGGAGATTAACTGGGAAGAACACATTCATTTCGATGAGACTGGCCAGTACAAGAAAAGCGATGTACATTAAGGTACAGGTAAGGCCAATTTTCCAGTCTAATAAGAATTTATTACAAGCGAATGAAATATATAAGCCCAAGAGCGTTGAAAGCAAAGATATGGCGTTGTAGGACAATCCACTCGAGTTGATGTTCACCTGAAAAAAATAGAATAACGACTTAGTTTTTTTGTTTATTTTTTTAACATTATGTTATACCTTGTTCTACCTTGAAATACCGGTATTTCAATAGAAGATGCTCCGAGGAACTAGCGTCATTGATCCCACCGGTACATAGTCAGAAAACACGCCAAACACATGCCCAACATATGTACACGGTTGACGTTTGTCACATGAGAACGGGTCGCTTCTTTGACTCGTTCTTGTGTTCACTTCTCGGCTGTGGAACGATTTGCCGGTCTCTGTGTTTCCTCCTTCCTACAACATGGGTCTCTTCAAGACCAATGTTCATCCCTTCCTATCTCCAAAAAGACCCTCCACATTGCATCTAAGATGACGTAGGCCCTGAGGGAAATTGTTTTCCTCAGGGCATCGTGTGTGGAGTTAGTGTAAAAAAAGTGTGTAGTGTAAAAAAAATTAACCCCACACGATCTCTGGGGATGCTGTGTGGAGGGTATTTTGGAGGAGAGGTAGAGTGACCATGGGTTTTAAAGAAACTCATGTTTTAGGAAGGAAGAAATACAGAGGCTGACAAATCGTTCTTTTGGAGCATCCCGACTGCGCCTCCACCTTAGGGACCAATGACCTTAATTCCTCGAAGCATCTTACTTTGAAATTCCGGTAGAATAAGGACATTGTTCCCATTTGACTGCATGTTTATTTTAAAATTAAAGTTTCTAGATTTTTTCATACGGACAGCTGTGAGAAGTGTATTTCATATAGTTTATCAGCAGGGAAGAAAAGAGGGGGGGAGGGGAATCCGGGAGAGCGAATGGAAATGAAGGAGAGGGAAGAGTTCACGGGAGGGAGGAAGGCGGAAGGGGAAGTGTGCCGAGGGGTTGGGGATGAGGGAGAGTCAGGGGTAGAGGGAGGGATTGCAAAGGAGATATAATAACGGTAGGGGATAGCAGATACCCTGATAAATGTGCTATTAAATTTTACACAACTGATAAACAACCATTAATGCATCGTAAATTGTTGTTTATTTATTATGTTAAATTTATTATGTTAAAAACTTGTTTATTAGTAAGAGAGTTAATGTGTGATGTTTTAGACTTACCCAGTATTCTCCGGGAGTCGTTGGATAGAACCAGGATTTTATCATCCAAGGAAGTCCAAGACAGAGCAAGATGTCGAATGTATTTGAGCCAATTGAGCTGCTGATGCCCATGGAACCATGACCTAAACAAATAAACAAAATGTTAGTCATAGGGAGTGTTATTTAAAAAGAGAAAATAAATTATTTATTTTTTATCTGAATCATTAACACCTTTCTTTTTATTTTACGTAGTATAAATTAAAAAATAAAAACTAAAATATGAAATAAATATTACGTTTTGAGGTTTTACTCATTAAGATAAATTAAAAAATAAATAAATATTCATCCTAGACTTGCAGTAAAATCAAAAGATGTCACAAATTAAATAAAAATGGATACATTTATCCAAGACACTATCTAGATAGCGTTTGAAAAAAAAAGAAAATAAGATAATATTGGTTGTTCTTAGTTGAAGTATGATACAATTAAATATGACCAAAGAGGATAGGGTCTCATTAGCTCAGTAGTAGAGCAGTGCCCCGGCAAGACTAAGGTCCTGGGTTCAATTCCTAGACGTGACCGTATCTTTTTTGATTTTTTTCTTTAGTCACTAGTATTGTCTTTAGTTAGTGTTTTATACTTGATGACATGCGGGGGTACATTTTAGGGTTCCATGACAACTCAACAAAGTGGCATTTCAACACCCCTTTGAAAAGTCATTAAAAGTGATGAATTTTTATCTTTTAAATAGCCCATAACTAGTTAGAATTAACCTAACCTAACATAACCTATTTATTTTTACCAAGTTATTTTTTTTTCATCGCTTTTAGACCTTGCAGAGGAATGATGAAATTGCACATTGAGTTGTCTGGTCACACATTTTGATAAAATACTGGCCATGTAGAGAAAATGCCTGATGATGGGATTCTGAAAATGATCACTGAATGGGTAGCCTGCTCGAAGAGCCCCAGGGTGGAATTAATGGATGGGAAGACCTGACAGGCCAATAGCCTGGACATTGCCTGAGGCGAATAGCTAGGACCTTGGGCCGGTGGAGAAAATTTACTAAATTTGGTGAAAATGCTAATTCCCCCCTTCAAACTCATGAGGTGGTGATGAATGAATTTAAAGTAAAAATGATACCTATATGTTCTACATTCAGTTTACCTTGGTTTGTGACAATGATGGAAGACACAGCTTCTGGAACACTTGTTCCCGCCGCGAGGAAGGTGAGACCCATGACGGAGTCTGGGATATTAATTGTGTCTCCTGTAATCAAAACAATTTGTTATTCACCAAAAAAATCAGAGTGTGCAATTCACACGCGGTAGAAGTGAAACCTTTAGAAAACTAGAGTAGACAAGAATGGGAGGCTACGAAGCACCGCATAAAGAGAAAACCGGTTAAGTCTATCTGATTCTCTCGTGGATTAAATCCTATAGTTATATGTGTTTGTCTCTTTTTATGTCGCTATTTTTCGTTTAATCAAGTTTCAAATCATAATGGTTCTAAAGAAGTTTTCACTTCAATAACAATAAATTAATTGAAACAAACACTTTATTTTTAACCATTAATTTATTTGAATTAACTTGGCTTGCATCATCTGGGTAACAATTTAAACAAAGTGCAACAATTTCATTTTAAATAATTATTATCCTGATGAAGCTTAAGCCCAGCGATACCGGTTGATGAATAAATATTAATAAACTTGTGTTTTTTTAAGTGAAAACTTCCTTAGCACTGTTGTGATTTGAAACTCGATGGAACGAAAAAGCGACACTAAAAAGAAACAAATACATACATCTGTAGGATTTAGCCTGCGAGAGAATGAGATAGAATAATTGGTCTCCTCTTTGTGCGGTGCTTCTTAGCCTCCCCACTCTTGTCCACTTTAGTTTTCTGAAGGTTTCACTTCTAAGCACGTCAACTGCATACAATTTTTTTCTTCTCTTTATTAATAATATGTCAAATCACAATGCGGCTCTCTACAAAAACAAAAAAACTATGCGCATATTTTGTGAGAGAGGGATCAATTTATTTGATACGCTAAATATATTGAATTGTAACTAATTCATATTCATGCAGTGGCATTCAACCGGAATGCACCGGTTTCCATGAACCAGTTGATAAAACTATAGAAATATTTCAATATAATAGTTAAAACAATTGATTTCAGTTTTAATATTTATCCTTGGTCAGAATTACTAACCATTTTTATAAAATATTTTTAGTTTTGCTACTAAGCAGTACAAAATCGTGAAAATTACAAAATCATGTGAAAAATTGGATCGCTTAGAAATATTTTAGATTCTTTAATTAAATACTGCGAGTAGTAGCGAGAATGATCAAGTACTTTTTTTGATTAGTCCTTTTTAAAGCCTAGGCAAAATATTAAGTGTCAGGCTTTTCTAGGCTGTTTTAAAGTTTAAAATATCCTACTTACCAACCCGTTTTCGGTTATGGTATTTTATACAACTAAAAAAATTGAATCCTTTAAAAAATGATCTATAAACACTTAAATATTGATAACTGAGCTTCGCAAAATAAAATAAAACAGGCAATTGGCAATTGTTTTTTTGTGCATAATTTCAAAATATGCAATGCGTAATCTTAAAAGTACCAGAAACAAGACTCCGAAATCATCGCTCAGCCTTACTCATACGAATAAACATCCAAGAACACCTTTCTTCTATTATTTGTGTGGGTTTTATTTCTCGAGAACAAAAAAAAAATTTTGTGGTCATTGAAAAAAGCATTGTTTTGAGTTATTACCAATAATTGTAATTAGCCAAGCCGCCATATAAGACGTGGATCCGATCCAAATGATGCACATGAAGAAGGTGACGAAGAAGAATTTGGGGTACTTTTTGCAGTCGGGGACGGTCAGCCAGAGGAGCAGGTTGATGGGCCAAGTAAGCATCCAGAACACCTTCCCTCCTGCCGACACGTGCAGATCAGGCCACTTCCATATTTCAGTGCTGGACTCTTTAAAACACACCGATGATTAATAAACATTCATGCCTTTGTCAACTATGAATGTGAACAATTACAAAACTAAAATAAATGGTTTTATAAAACGCATTCCTTTTTGTCATGGGTCATAAATATATCTTCTCAATTCAAGGGTTCAAGTTTATTCGCATTTGGTTTCAGGTTATAACTGCCTGCCACCAGGATCTACCAACAATCAGGTAACCGCTAATAAATAATTCAAAAGATTATAACAGGTCAGCAAGCACAATAATCTATTTTCTCCTCGCTTCAGCATATAAGTGTTCCATTTATTTATTTGGTAATTATATTATAACTATGGAATACGGATTCGCTCGCATGGTATTAGGAGGAAATTACTGTAGAGCTTGCACTTATCAATTATCCCCCTCCCTTTTTTTTCTCTCCCCCCTCCTGCATTCCATACATTCATTCCTGGTACATTCAGTTTTCAAACGGCTCGCGTGCCACCTAAATTTCAAAATGCAAGAGGTCACCAGTAGTAAAAAAAGAATTAACCAATTTGGTGCAGTCGTTTGGAAGTTATGTGCGTACAAACATTTCGGAGATTCATTTTTATTTATGTAGATAGATATTAACTACGATTTCCCGCAAATATCTCAACATCGTTTTCACGGCAACGATTTGTTTTCTGACGTTAGCAATAACTCGCTTTTTTTAGCGACAGAAAACGTATAATAAATATTATATATTAATATTTATAATTTCATAACGCCAGAGCTTACCATTATACACAGCCTATATTACTTGCGTATAATGTAGCTTTCTATTAGGTATGATTTTAGCTTTCTATTGATAAAATAATTTTTAAAATCCGTTTACTGGTTTATGCGTGAAAGCGTAACAAACAAACACACGCAGTTTCGCATTTATAATATTAGTATAGATTAGTGTACCTATACCTACAGATCTCTTAATAATATGCATAATATTCTACTACTGTTAATATTAGGCAAGTTCATTTCATTTAACATGAATTATTCACACAACTTTGATCAAAATACACAACTATTAGAAATCGACATACGCAATATCCTTATTTTTTTAAAGGTGCCTCAAAATTATACACAAATTTCACCAACTGTCACAGGGAATTCTGTGACAAAAGCAACTATGTAAATAATTAATGAAAAAATATCAAAATTATAACGAAAAGTATTGAAACATTATTGGATGAGTGCCCTAGTACTTACTGTACAGACACCCACTGTCACAAGGAATACTGTAACAAAAATCAAATAAATGATTTTATTCAATAATAAAATATCAAAAATATAAGTAACCAAACATCATTAGATGAGTGTTCAACAGGGTGGCGATATAGTTCCCCTGTCTTTTCACATACAGGGGCGCCCTTGGCGGTGAAATGAATCATAAAAATAATTAATATGGTGACTTTAAATATTAATATTATCATGGAGCAGAGCTAAAAAAGATAATAATAAAATAATGCTTAAAATACAGCACAGCGCAACGCAATTAAATAATACAATGGCGATTACAACGACTTTAAATCTGAGATTCATGAAAAGCTGAAAACAACAAGCAAAAACGTAGATATTAAATTTTGTCGCTTCACACACTAAAATGTATTCGCGAATGACATTCTCATAACTTACCTGAATCTAGTTTCTTCTCTGATTTGTCGTTTTCAATGTCATCACCAATTTCCACGTCAGTCATAGTCGGGGTCAATAATCCGGGTTTTTCTACAAAAATGTATTGCAGTTTATTATTTTTTATGGAATACTAGCTGGGTTACCCGGCTTCGCTCAGGACAACATTCGAGAGTGTTCTGGAATGTTCCAAAATTTATTTTATTTATTTATAGCGGACCCGACAGACGTTGTCCTGTACACAACTGTCGGGACAAACTAAAATTAAAATAGAATAATATTGAATATTCGATACTGCGATGGTAGCGCAGTCTGCCGGATCCAATGTAAAACATTCCAAAATCAACAACTCTTTAGAAATAAAAAAATAATTAAAAGAACATTTTCCAGTGGACCAAATTGTGAATCTAAACCATTCTCGAATCCCCTTGAACCCACACAAAAAATTTCATCAAAATCGGTCCAGCCGTTTAGGAGGAGTTCAGTGACATACATACGGACAGAAGAAATATATTTATTAAGATATTTTGCCATGTAATTAAAATGAGAAATATTTTGAAAACCTACCATGTTTCAGAAGAGGGGTGACTTCTGTGTAGGGTGTCTTGTTTTTTCCCATGCAACAACTTCTGACAAAATTGCTTATTCCTTTATTGAAGTACATTGCTGAAATAAAACGGGCACGTTTGAAATAAACCACTTAGGACTTCTACTAAGAACTGCTTAAAATCCATATCTACGTATTATATCATACGTGCACAGACAAGAAGACAAATATCATAATGCTTGAGCAAGTTATACATATTAATGTATTAACATTATATTTTTGTAGAATTATTGTTATACATATTTTAACATTATATTTTTGGAGAAAAACATGTTCAGTTCAATGTTGGTACCTACCCAGAATGTAAAGAGTATAGGCTGTCACTAAAATGGTGGCTTCATACCATTCCACCTTGTTGTCTTGAAGAGTAAAAATCAGTGATATCACCGCCACACCGTACATCATGGAGTCCCTGGACACAGCCCACCAGTCTAGTTCTATGACCTGTTGGACATTAATTCCTATAAGTACTTGCTTATTTCTTGGTTACTTACTTTAAATATTTTGATGGTAAAAATTTCACTCTTTGTAAAAAAGTAAAATTATGGCTGAATGACTTTGGTGTTGAAACACTATTTCTATAATTTTTTTGTTAATTCTGTACAACAAGTTTCACATAACAATTGTTTTTCCCTTACGCGTTCCTAAACCATTCATTCGATTGCGATGAAACTTATGTAAAATTTTGCATGGGAAAGGATATGCCGTGGAGGGGTAGAGGGAGATAATTGTTTCATGAATACCACCATTCAGAATTGAAACATTACTTGAAATGGCTTTACCCGTGTTTGGTGACCGGACCTGAATAACCAGGCTCTCTCCCAACCCAGGCTCTCTCCCAACGTCCCCTTCCCCCATCTCCTTCCCCTCCCCACTGCCTTCAGCCTCACAAAATACTCCAATTTTAACCGTTGGGAGGCCGATTGCCGGCGGATTGAATGTTATGGAACAATTGTAGGTTTACTGAATTTACAAAAAAATCGTCTGATTCCCAGCCAAGCTTTGTGGGTTCGATTCCTCTGCTAGCTAAGTCCTCCAGCATTTCACAAGCAATATCTTTCGCTTATAACAAAGGTGATAGAAATTTTAAAAATATTGTCTGGTTATTTGTAAGCCGGGATTCATTGACTTTCGTAGGGAAAATGAGAGGTTCTTATTAAAATGAATGATGCAGGTACCTGTCCGGCCAACAGGCCACAGCAGGCTGGCACGGCGAGGATGTTGAAGACCGCAGAGCCCACAATGGTTCCCACCCCGAGGTCCCCCTCCGTCACAAAGGTCCCCACGCAGTTGATGAACAGCTCGGGACTGGAGCTGGCCGCAGCCATAAATGTTGCACCAGCCACGTCCTCAGACATCTTCAACACTACGGACATGTCATCCAATAATCAAGCATTCGTGTAACATAATACTACTAAAACTTTATGGCTCATGTCAAAACAATATCTCGAATCCCAGTCATTTGTCAAAAGTAACTTTACAGTGTATCTGGTACAAAATTTAAAACAATATATACAAGCTGGCCAAATCTCATAACGTCGCCTTAGTTCTTAATTGTCCAAATGACCATTTTAGTTTTTGTTCAATCTCCACTTTAAAATGAAAATTAAAGTATAAAAAATGAAAGTTAATCACTGAACTATGAATTATTTAAACTATAGAGACCTTTTACCTTTACGAAAATAGCTTTATCTTAAACACCTTTCATAATATTTCATTGAAATAATGAAAGAAAACCTTGTCCACCTGTAAAATTTTCTAATGGTCGTTTGGACAATTAAGAACTGAGGCGAATAAAATTTGTAAGTAAAGTAATTTCTTGTATTAGCAGAAATACTCGTAATATTGCAAGATCCAATATCAAGTTACCATTTTAGTTATATTTTTAAAAGAAATTACTCCTAATTAACAAAAATTTTCAAAATGGATACTTCACGGTACTTTCAGGACGGGTCGTTTCACAGAATTTGAAAATTTCAAAGATAAAATTCAAGTTCTGTGAAAATTTTGTTATTATTTCATCATGGGCAGGTTGTTTCACGGTTCTTGGATAGTAATAGAACTCTCACAGATTTTGAATATTAACTTCGAAATTTGAAGAATTGTTCAAATTCTGTGAATGAATAACCAGTCATTATATCGCGTTATAATTGTTATAATAAAGCATTAGAATTTGATGCATAAAAACAATTTTTAAATAGATCTATTAGAATTTAAATTTGGTTTTTGTGAATTGAATGAATGCAAATCTTGAAAGTGGAAATTAATCCACTTCCCGACATCCGATCGAGCTGAAACTCAGTGATACAGTCTGTCAATGCACTCTATTAGTGCATTCCATCAACTTTTTGGTGGTGCAACTAGTGGTGGCGCAGGTTGAGCCATTTTATGTGTAGGACTGTGGCGGAAAGTCGAAACTGTTTCAGTACATAATGATGAGATTATATGTATTTCAGTAAAAAAATATTGTTTTTACGGGTTTGGTTTTTTTTTTTGATACTTTAGTGTTCAATATAAAATTTATATTATGTGGGATACAATACATTGTTTTGTCAAGAGTTGCGACAAAGGAAAAATTAGGTAATGCTTAGACCCTTGTCACACACACAGCTATAAAAGATCATTTGGCTTGGCATACTTCGGCACATCGCTTGCTGTACATTCTCAATGGGAAAATAAGGCGAGCTATATGCTGAAATAAACCAAGCCAAATGATCTTTTACAGCTGTGTGTGGCATAAGCATTATTCTCATTTATGGTAACATAGGGGCGCATTGAGGTTATTTGATTGCTGGAGCTCAGAACACATTTTACTCTGTGGGTGAAGATTTAAAGGCAATAAATCAACATTAAACTTCTACTTGATAAGAAAACAGTTAGGTAGATTAATTTGAATTGTCAGTCAGTATAGTGACTACACAATACATTCACAACTGAATCAAAATGATATTCCGTGAAATCGAAACTCTTACCTAAATTTTTAATACAAATTTACAATTCAATCTAAAGCCTACTTTGCACTAAAAAATAATAAAAGTTGAAAGTACATCCTTCAAGGGAGGTTAAAACCCAAAACCTGGGTTTGTAGTGTTAACTTTAAATAAGAAAATTTTTTCCTGTTCAAACATGTACGCATAGTTGTGGGAAGTAGGGATGAAAATCATACCGTGACACATTCTTTCAATTGCTGGAACGAAGTAATCATCACAGACTATGGCCAGAAGTACGAAACAGTAGCAGGATATGAGACAATGAACGCCAATCCACCCCTGAAAAAGAATAAAAGCATTTCAATAAAAACAAAACAAAGTGCTTAATCTTTAAAATTTATGTAGTTGCAAATTGATTCGCTAGATGGCGTTACTCCAAGTTTGAAAAATGATTGTTTTATTAATTTTATAGATGAGATTATGATCACCATTTAGTTAATTTAATAAGCCCTATTGAAGCTTGAGCTAAGCGAAACCTGGTTGCCTGTCAATTGTTAATTCAAATAAAAAGTGGTGTGTTTTCTCATTATAATGTCTCACGCCAAAGAATTTGCTTCCTTCGAAAAAAAAAGATTATTTATTGAAATGAAAACTTCTTTAGCACCGTTGTGATTTGAAACTCGATGAAACGAAAAATAGCAACACTAAAAAGAAAAAAACACAGACATCTATAAGATTTAGCCTGCGAGAATGAGATTGACTGAACGGTCTCCTCTTTGGGTGGTGCTTCGTAGCCTCACCATTCTTGCGTACTTTAGTTTTCTGAAGGTTTCACTCTACCGCGTGTGAACTGCACACTCTGATTTTTTTTTATTGCTTACATTAACTCCACACTGGAGGTTCCGGAAGAAAATAAGTTCCTTAAGACATAATATGATTACTAGTAACTCTTTTTGGGGATGCTGTGAAATTAGTAGGTACATATTGAGGAGAGGTGAGTCGGAATCATGATTCGGTGATTTGAAGATTTGAAAGGACCAAATCACGATTAGGTGATTTGAAGATGTCAGTACACATTCTGTGAGGCTTACTGTTATCCTGTAGGTTTGTGGCTTTCAAAATGTGCCCTCAAACACACCGAATTTTGGCCTCAAATCTTAAAAAATAAGCTTTGTATGAAAAAGGCCGGGCTAATTATCCTTTTAAGTGAAATTAAAACTTTTTAAAAATAATTCACAACTCAATCAACTTTATATATTCAATGATAATGAAATAAAACAAATAATCTTACAGCTTGTCTTTGTTGTCGATCGAATCCATCTGGTGGAAATTCATATATGGCTGGTGGCGTACAGTTTCTCGTCTTTTCTTCTATAGGAATTGCGAGGAGGTGACGATTGTGGTATTCTGGAAATAAATAAAGGATTGCAATATTCAGAAAAGAATTTTAAATTATTCTTTGGCGTAAAGACTGGCTAACAGTTATTCTATATCTAAACGTAGTAATAGTT
The DNA here is from genome assembly GCA_936435175.1 of Glyphotaelius pellucidus. NCBI lineage: Eukaryota > Metazoa > Arthropoda > Insecta > Trichoptera > Limnephilidae > Glyphotaelius > Glyphotaelius pellucidus. The sequence continues at coordinate 23,895,618 of OW386542.1, read as the reverse complement.
TTAACAATAACAGAAATGCGAATATTCTACTATTATATACTTATTTGAATGTATGTTGTAGTTTGATGTATTATGTCCTATGCTCACACAAATGGGTTTAAATAAACTTATTTAAACTTTAAAAAGCATACTTTAACAATTAAAAGAAAAATCGACCCACAACGCCTCTTTATTGAGGAAATATTGAGTAACAATATCCATATTGAGAATCTAAATATGCATTTTGAGTATACTACACATATCCATATTCAGTACCTATATCCATAATGAGTATAATATACATATTTAATATCTATATCCATCTTCAGCACAATATACATATTGTATCCATATTGAGTACCTGTATCCATATTGAATACTCATATCCATATTTTTTTTTATTATTAAAAGAACTTTATACAATGAACAAAAAAATTGTGTTAATTCATCCGCCATGCTAGGGATGACCCTGTGTTATGGCGGATGAAGTTTACAGATTGGGTACAGTGTACAGTTATTAACTTATGCAATTCATTTAAGTAATTTAAGTAACAAATTCAGTTAGTAATTTAAGTAACACATTCAATTAATTTAAGTTACAAGTGAGTTGAGTACATATATCCATATTAAGTATAATAAACATATTGAGTACCTACATCCATAATTAGAATAATATACATATTATGAGTACCTGTATCCATATTGAGTACCCAAATCCATATTGAGTACCTATGTGCATATTGAGTATAATATACATATTGAGTACTTGTATCCATATTAAGTACCCATATACACATATTGAGTACCTATATCCATATTGAGTATACATAATAATTATAATATAATTATTACATATTAATAATTATTAATTATAAATAATTATTAAATAATGACCGATATCTAAATAAAATGTAACAGACTAATATTAAAACGTACCTATCGCAAACTAGATGAAAAAACACAAAAAAATTCCCAACCTTCAATTATTTACAGCAATTCTGAAATGAATTAGGAAGCAATTCTGAAAGGAATTCATGAATTGATTTTTCTTAATGTTATTTCTGTTTCATCAAATTGATCATCAAATTCTTAGGACGGGTTGTTTCAAAAAAATTGATGAGTTCATCAAATATTTGAAGTTAATTTTCAGGTTCTGTGTACGTTCTTTTCGAGTTCTGTTTTTTTTAACATCATAGGCCAGCTGCTTCACAAAACTGAAATCATCACAGAACTTGAATAGAACTTACACAGAACGTGAAAATTAACGTCAAATATTTGACGAATTCGTCAAATTTTTTGAAACAACCTATCCTTATTGTTATTTCTGTTTCATCAAATTATTATATTAACAAATATTTTAACAACATGCGCAATGAACATACACGGAGGAAAATTTATATCATCCAAGCTAACCCGGCCACGCGTATCAATAAATTAACTCACATCGCCATCTGTTCGAAACTTATTGAACTTACTAATAATTACAAAGCATCCTATAACAAACATTTAAAGAACATTTGATTCGCAAAAATAAATATTGAGGGCAATAATCGAGATAAAAACTATCCTATCTTTTAAGTTGGACCAAAACACAGTAAGCCAAATTTCATCAAAACCGGTTAAGTGGTTTCGGAGTTTATCTCGAACAAACATTGGAAAGCGAGATTTTTATATATTAAGATATAATATAATATATAAGATATACCTTTTTGTCAAATTGAAATTTAATCGCTTCAAAATTATTTTTTCATAATCTTCTACATATAAAAATATATGTGTTTTTATATTGTATAATAAAAAAAGTACCTACTGATTTTATTATAAACTGTCATTTTTATAATATTACGTAAACAAAACCTGGATAACAATCACTCTGTAAATTTCCATTTCAACACAGTTGTTTCACACCTAGTGAGATGGGCAATACGTCATTACTGTAACCAATAATTTTTTTTAATATGTTTATTTATATATACATATAATATAACTAGCTGATCCGGCCACACGTTGCTGTGGACGTGGAATAGACTGACGTGAAATCGAAACACAACGACACCTACTGAATGGTTACCCAGCCTAGATAACCAAGTGTAGTGTCGATAAATTAACTCACACCGCCATCTGTTAGAAACTTATTGAATCTAAAAATAATTACAAAGCATTGTCCTATAACAAACATTTAAAGAACATTTAATTCGCAATAATAAATATTGAGGTCAATAATCGAGATAAAAACATTCCTATCTTTTAAGTTTGACTATGTAAATTACACATTGTGAGCCAAATTTCATCAAAATCGGTTAAGCAGTTTCGCAGTTTATCTCGAACAAACACTGTGACGTGAGATTTTTATATATAAAGAATAAATATAATATAATAAATAAAGATTAAAATTTTCATGGTAAATAAATTAAGTATCTTTCGAATTACTCATATTGGCGCCAAATCAAATTGATCGCATTTCATCAAACGAGTCACATTCTTAAAACTATGTTCCTATATATAATCTGTGTATTTTAAACTTATTTATGACTAATGGTTTGGTGTATAAGCGAGTCATAGTCTTAAGACGACAATATACCCTAAAATATATTCAGAATCATAATGACGTAATTAAAGGAGCCGTGAACACAAATTGCGACGCGCGACCCGTGTATTGGACGGACCTACTATCGAATTTGCTCTATCAAAGAAAAGAAGAAGAAGACAACTAATGTGGGAATCTTAACGACGTAAGTGAAGAGAGCGTGTAAACAAACAAATAAACGCCCGCGGCACGGCGTATTGGACGAACGTACGTCGAATTCGCCGTAGCGGGCCTGGAGATTCGACCTTTCCGCCGCGTTCATTTTGATTAATACTGAAGAACGTGTTACAAAAATTTAAGATGTTTCTTTATGAATCGTTATTAATTCATCGTCTAGAAAAATAAAATCTGGTGCCCACCGCTAACTTTGTAGTTGAAAAACTTGTTATAAAGTTTTAAAATAGTTTTACGTAAAATATATTAATGGTAAGGTATTGTTTTTATTAATTTTAAATATAAAGAACCTACATCCCCAGGGGTCTGTTGGAATACAAAAGTTATTTTTGTTACGAATTCGCCGGAAATGATTAAAATGTGAGTTTTGAGCAAACAAAAATTATTAGGGCTGTGTACCACCTTAAAATAATATGTTTCTAATGCTTTATTTTTGTTATAATTTCGCAAAGATAACCTCGCAACAAGCATTTCATTGGGCAAACAACACATTTGTCGATAAACTGATTATTTGCGAAGGTGTAGCTGCGCTCGCGCTGCAATTCTAGGCACTGCGGAAGATACGAATCTAAGTGTTTCGGTGTCTATCGCACTTAGATATCGTTTCGCAAAGCCATCGATCACTGTAATCGCACGCCACAAGATACTCTCTCTATCTCTACACGTAAATGTGTTGATTGCGATAAATCAGACGGAACAATGACTTTTTTTTGACATTACAATTAAGTTTTACAACGCGATAGTGGAATTAATTAATTTATTGTGCGGCGTATTTTATTAAACTCATATTATGAGATCAACTTGATGGTACCCGATGACAAACAAAACTAAATCATTTCCCTACCAGGGTATCTAGCACGGTCTTATCGAAAATGTCGGTGACTAGTTGTCATTACTAAGGGTTCCTAATTTATTTGACGTGAACTATTATTTATTCGTCATCGGCCTGCAGTCGTGCTCGGTAGCGAAGACAATTTATCGCCTTTATCGATCGACCGTGCTAGATACCTAGGCAAGAGCTGCAGGATTTTTGAAGTGAAACTTTCTTAGCAGCGTTGTGATTTTAAACTCAATGAAACGGAAACGACACTAAAAAAAGACAAACTCATACATATATACGATTTAGCCTGCGAGAGAATGAGATGAAACCTTACCTAAGAACAGTACCTACGAAGCGTCGGGCTGGCCGCATCGGCCACTTTGATTATGAACTCACTTTTCAAGTTCCTATTGTCTGGACGAAGTTATCACTTCTACCGCGTGTGAACTGCACTAGATTTTTTATTTTTATTTAATCTGCTATGGCTGTTAATTATTAATGCGGTCTATTGCTGTTAACCTTAACGCCGAAAGGGGATACGGAGAAGGAGGTATTCAATTAATAATTAGGTAGGAAAATGTTGTTATAAAAAGGCCAAAATAGACAAAAATATTGTTATAACAAGCTTAACAAAAATTGTGTATTTATAAATAGAATAAAATTTTTATCTTATTTGCATTTATCTTATTTATTAATAGAATCATGTGTATATGTATACACTTTGAAAAGAGTAGATGACATATCGTAAAATTAGTTTGAGTACATAGTAGCTTAATAATGTGTTTGATTTTCACACGCGGTAGAAGTGAAACCTTCAGAAAACTTAAGTGGACAAGTGTGCGGAGTGTTGTACTACGATTTAAAACACACTCAAACGATTTTTTCAGATCAAAATATTGTTTCAAAATTTTGGATTATTATAATTTAAAAAAAATCTAAATTGTAAACCATTGTAATGCAAATAATTATTACATCCAGCCATATTTTTTACTAACACTTGTTTGAAAACTGTAACCTTAAAATATTTTTTAGAATCCCACCGGGCTTATAAAGTAGTAAAATAAATAAATAAAAATTTGCGTTAGGAAATATTTTCAGCTTTTAAAAGCTAAATACTGTGTACTGGTATGTTGCACACCCTCATATACACGGCCGAATATGTAAAACTGAGAAAATTTGCTTATGAGTTTTGCATCTTTTCTATGTAAATATCTTCACAATCCATATATATACCTGTACCAAAATTTTCAATTATACTTAATACGATTTTAAGGTGTGACAAGCTTTAAAATTAATTATTGATCATGAATTCTATTTCTATTTGTGGTCTAAGGCTGCCTTTACACTTGTAAGTTTTTCCCGCAAGTCGCTCACGGAGGCGATTTATGGACAAATTACCAATGAAACCAAAAACGTAACAGAAGTTGTTCTCTCACAAGCTTTTTGACAGGTCTAATCGCGTCCGCGCTAACTTCCAGCCTTCTCATAGCCTATCAAATCAGTTTGATAAGTTGAGAGAATTGCCGTAAGAAATGGCACCAAAATGCGCCGTTGCGAGGTGTCAAAAATTAAAAGAGTTGTTTTCGTAGGATTTTTTTCCTATAAAACTAGTATTTTCATTTTCACAAGTTGTACTTCCGATCAAATTCGGTGAGCATTAATAACCACAAGTCGGATGCATAATATGTAAACGCTCCTGTGAGTAACTTGTCAAAAACTTACGTTAAGTCGTAAATTTTACTTGCGAGTGTAAAGCTAGCCATAGTATAAGAATAACACAAGAAATGCCTTGTAGGCGTGTTTCGCTATCCAAATATTTGCCTAATCGAGGCATATTTTTCTGAACAGAACTGTATTTTCGAAATTCAAATGGAATGGAGATCTACGATGTCATGATCAGGAGAGAGTAAGTGAGGGTTGTTGGGGGTTAGGGCTAAATCGAGATTCTAAACGCATTTTCTACGAACCTTGGGGCTAAATTAAATATTTGTTTCCATTCAAATTTGTATGGAAGGTACCTACTTCTAATTTCCTTCTTTCTTTTATATATGTTGCAGTTTAGAGTTCTAGATAACTATGTTTTATGTACGTAATGTTTTAGAGTTATAGATGACTATTCTTTATTTATGTTGTGCTTTGGAGTTCTAGATAACTATGTTTAATGTATGTTGTGCTTTAGAGTTCTAGATAACTTTAAAATTCTAGATTACCATGTTTTGAGTATGTTGTGTTTTAGAGTTCAAGATAACTTACTATGTTTTGTTAAGCAGAATTTAAACAAAATAATATTTTGGCAAAATTTACTTAATTTTGTATAATGTTAGTTTGTGAAGTGACATTTTTTTAGGTGCCCTTTACGTACTTAATTAAATATTAAAATACCCAATTATTGGCTTATGGCATGTAGGGGAGACTAGGGAATGTTGAAATTTTTTTATTTTAACTATGTGTAGTATTTATCTTTTGTATTTATAGATAAGATGTTTATACTAGAAGAATTAAAATCTATCTAGTTATTTAAAGGGTGGCCACAGCATGTACAGGTAAGCTACAATAACCACTTAGGAGTCGGGGAAGTTCGTTTCAATTATCCCAATAATGGACAATTGATACAGTACGTGGGAATAATTGAAACTCTCTAAATATCTTTGGAATAAATGGAGTAATTTTAATCAAAGTTAAACATTTTCATTATTACAGCAGTACTCAATGAAATTATGATTAAACTTATCACAAATATTTTAAAAACAATAAACACAAATGTCTTGAAATGAAACAACTTTAAATATATATTTTTATTATTTGTGTTTAAGTGCTTTTAGTTATACTAACTGTGATTGTTTGGTACAATCAACAAAGTTTTATTACGATATTATTCTGGAGCAGAATAAAACGGTATTAAAAACAAGTTTTTTGTTTTCATACAAAAGTGCTTGTTTCAACCATCACACTGTTTCAATCATAACACTCAATATCTGACCTGAGAGTAAAGGGGAGGGTACGCGGAGCACCAAAGAAATGTTGAATTGTGATAATGTAGTAGTATTTGCCCGTATTAAACTCTCAGCGGTACTGTTGATAGCTTATCATAATCGTAGTTGCATTTTCTAGTCACAGGGCAATGCGTCATAATGCAAGACAATGAAATAAAACACCACAAGGCACAGTAGGTAGAGTAATACGCGCCCCTATAGTATTGGCACGCCACACTATTATTCCCTCGTAGGTTCAATCAAGTTTAATATATTACATATTTGACGAACAGTTTAGAACAGCGGCTGTCAACTTTTTTTAACCTGCGTACCCCTTGACACTTACTACAAATTTGTTGTACGCCATTGGCTCTATCTATCTTGTGTATGCGTGTAATGAAATACATATTCTATTTGTATTTTTTTTAATACTATCATTATTACATGAATTTAACAATCCAGACACATAAATACAATTAATGCAATTTTTGCAGAGTGTAACACGACTTTAGGCATTTTTAACCAATGCGAAATTGAACAAATTTTGTTCCACGTTTTTTTAACCTCGAAAAATTCGTGCCACGATATTTACCCGCAATTTTTCGCTTCGTACCATAGGTTGAAAACCCCTGTTTAGGAGAACAGTAAAGTAGGTACATACCTACCTAACTGCTTGTATTACATTATTTATACTACGCTAGCTGCAATGTGGAGTGTGGCTTTCTATATATATTAAATCTATTTACACAAAATATCATACACCTTAAAATATGTTTCATATTTATTATATTTCATTACAGTGATAATTATACCTGTAATAATTTGTTAATTCATTTGTACATTCATTTGTACACTTGTAGTTTGAGGTTTATTTTATAACAATACCGTACAGAACAAATATTAGATTTACGATAATAAATATATTATACAAATACGCCAATGATTTATCATTATTGTTTTGTTTGTGTTTTGTGTTTTAATCTACTTTATACGAGTAGCGTTCTACTAACAGTGTTGCTTTTTGTATCTTCCTTACAACAGCCTATTTAAAACAAAGTACTTTTCCATTCTATAAATATATTATATGACCATGTAAGTTTTTAAAGTGTTAATTAAATACATAAAAATTACTTAGTTTTAAACCACTTTATTGTAATTTATACATTATGGCAACTAGTTTTGATTATATCCTAACCTTCTTCAAGGCTAAATTATAAAATATATTTAGGAATATGTAATAAAATATTTTATGCAACAGTATTGAACTGGTAAATGAATGTGTTTATTTGGGATTGGACAATAAACAAAATTTGTCAAAGGTTAAGGGCTATGTGGGTAGGCTGCACAAACTCAAGTGTTTCGTTCCGGTGAATATTTAAAAAAATATATTTAATTATAACACTAGATTCACGAAGAATGAAGGAATGCTTGTAACAAAATATAACAATATCTACGGACAGCGAATCCTAGAATATAATGTGCCCAAAATATTAAACATGTTACCAAGTAATATAAAAAAATGTGGCTCAACAAACAGATTAAGAAATATGCCGAAAAATTGGTTTTTAATAGAGATGCTTTGTTCTATGTCATTTACTAATTCTCATGGACTATAATAAATCATGGAATAATTCTGAAAATCTGAATATTTATATTATAATTAATAATAGTATTTTGAATGTATGTTTTATGCTGTAATTGAACAAACTGAATTATCATTGTTATTGTAAACATTATAATTGAACATTAACATCCTGTTGACAAACTGCTTAATTGGGGCTTAACGGAATTGTACTTTGAAGAACAATGAATTGAAGAAGGTTAGGATATAACCGAAACTAGTTGGCACAATGAACAAATTGTTATAAAGGTATGTTTTTAGGTTTTCACGGCCAAAAAGTATTTTTGTTATTGTTTTTGGGGTGTTATGCCGTGTTTCGCTAACTCCTTCTTTAGCCAACGTTTCGGACAGCGTTACAGTGTCCATCATCAGGGCAGATGAGCATCTGCCTGATTCATCTGCCTGGCTCATCTGCCCTGATGATGGACACTGTAACGCTGTCCGAAACGTTGGCTAAAGAAGGAGTTAGCGAAACACGGCATAACACCCCAAAAACAATAACAAAAAAAATTGTTATAAATGTTTAAAAACTGTAAAGTAACTTATGTTTAATTGTAATATTAGGCTGCTAAGTGTTAACGACAATTTAAAGTGTTGACATTTTACCTGATTTAGAAGAGGCTGAGATGTCGCTAGATGTCGCTGAATCGCCCAGTAAATTGAGGATGAGAAGGTAAACCATCGGCAAACCAAAGAGAAGGATCATCCGAACTGACAGAATCATCTTCTGGTGACTCTTTCGAAACTCATGTCTAGTTCTCAAAACTTGTACCATTTTTAAAAACTTGCTTCAACAACCCAAAAGAAATCTAACACTCAATCTAAATCGTCTTTCGATATATCGTCGTCGATCGTCGAATAATATTTATGATCTACTAATGAAAATGATAATTGCACTGATTAAAATTATTACAATAGATTTCACCAAGCTGTCACAACTAGAGCCAAGCACTACAGACGTGTGCAAGTTACTCGGACCTAGTTGTGTGGAAGACTGTATTAAATTGAATATATACAAAATTACCTCTGGTCTAGTAAATACTCAAAGATAGATAAACAGTTAAGTCTATTTGCAGAGATAATAATTATTGTATAAAACCGATATCAGTTTGCCATTCAATTGGAAACGGTGCGTCTTGTAATCTCTACCCATGAGATAGTGTAAAGATATCTTGATTTAAAATTGAAAGATTTTTTTATTAGATCATTGACCCGTTTTTTTAAATTTATTTATACTGCACAGGGCTACTTTTGTTTTACGTACCTGTATGGTTTTTTTTAACACACTTATTTGTATGTTACTCTTTGCTGGACCCCTAGCACGGTCGATCAATCCGTATCGATAACTTTCGGTAACTTCTCATCGTTCCCTAGCAAGATTACAGTCGCCAACCAATAAAAGAAAACATGTGCGCAGTTCACTTCACATGCGGTAGAAGCGGAACCTTCAGTAAAACTAAAGTAGACAAGAGTGGGTAGAGAAGCTCAAAAAGGAGACCGATCTCATTCTCTCGCGGGCTAAATTCTGTAGATGTATGTGTTTGTCTTTTTTAGTGAGGCTTTTTCGTTTCATCAAGTTTCAAATCTCAACGGTGCTAAAGAAGTTTTCATTTCAATAACAACCACTTAAGTGATCTTAATTTATTACCTGAAACTATAAAGCAACTTAATTCTATGAATAAGGTTAAATATACGCTGAAAAATTGGTTATCGGAAAAAGAATATTTATATTGATATTTATATTTATGAAAAAATGTATGAAAAAAATGTTGAATCTGTAGAAATAAGATGTTAATTATAACTTTTAAAATATATTTGTAATGGAACCATAAGCACCTGCTGACAAGCCAATGCAATTGGCTTAGCAGGACTTGTTTGTTGATATTTAAAAAAAAAAAAAAAACATTTGATGTCAACTGTTGTTTGTACGTTTGCGATCTGCAGTTGTCCTAGGAATCGATGAGAAGTTACCGAAAGTTATCTATACAATTCTCATCAATCAACCGTGCTAGGGGTCTTCACTGAACCCACCTGGATATCTTTACTTGTGCTATATTCGACCTTCTTGATGGCTCGGGAAAAAGTTGAAATATTAAAGCTTTCGTGTTTTCATTTTTTCACGTTTTTTTTACAAATTTTCCTGTACACGGTGTGATCTAGCAACGATGTAAAATTATGAATTGAGGAACATAAGTATCTATTATATGTTGGCTTTATATGTAGGAGAATGAGCTGGTACATAATGTACCATAGTACCGTAAGTATTATTAGAGTTGAAGATATTAAAAGCATAGGGTTTTTAAAGCAAACATTGAATGAAATATTCCGTTACATTTGGAAAGTTGATGGGCTAAAAAATACTCTTCCATACCCAAGAACAAAAGATAAGTTCTCTCTTTACAAATTAGAGCAAGTAACAATGAAACCTATTTACAATTATAATTAAATAGCTTCGGTAGAATGGAGAACTAAACTTGGATAGTTTTTGTTATGACTCAAGTAATGTTGCATAACACTTGTTCAAGATATCAACTTTGCAAAGTATACACATAAACAAGGGATGCAGTTTTGAGACGGTACACATCTTAAAAAACAACAAAAAAAATACACAACTTTAGATATCAAATAAAGCATTCGAGTATATAGTAGGTAGAAATTTTAAGGGTTAATTGTGTAGGTAGGTACATAACCCCTTCCTCCTAAAATAAATGAATTGTGCTTTTTTACAGGGCCACAAGTAGGTGACATAATTGGATCTCGAATTATTCATTTATTGTAAAAGTTTAATTAAATGAAGACACTATGAGCGAAACTCAATCGAAAATCTGGAAACAGAAAAATCACAAAAAGATATTTGCACCTCTGGGACACGAACCCAGGACCTATCTTTTTCCGGGCGAGTGCTCTTAACCACATGTCGATATCCAATTCGGTCACTTTTAACTGTACCATACTTCGACTAAGAACCACCCATATTATCTTCATTTTATTCAACGCATATTTTTATGGGATAACGCATATGGATAAAAATTTATCCAGACACCATCTAGATTGCATTTAGTTCGGGTGTGAATCTTGCAATCATACATAAAGATGGCAGCCGTAGTTTATTTGTATTGTGCTGTTAGCCGAAGAACCAATGTGGGAGAGTGAAGGAAACATCATATTTACAAACATAAAATTTAGATTTAATGTGTAAATTTATTATTTGACCGTAAACAAAAGATCACGGTTAATCGCAATCAGTGCATCTGGTGTGAGGTCACGAACTCTAGAAATGAGGGAATGTATAAAGAAGATTATTATCCTTGTGAAAATATCTGTTAGTATACTTATAATGGTAATTGTTCTTAATAAGTCTTTAAAATTTTAGGCCTTGAGGGGATTTTTTTTCTTCAAGACCTCCTGGAGCTAATGTAAAAAAGAAAAAGTCGGAAAATGGATTAACTTCCACTTCATTCAATCAAAAAACGAAAGTCAAATAGATGTATTAAAAAAGGAAATGGTTTGAACATTTTCTTCCATGGTGATATTTGGAGGGTTTCTCAAACCCTACCTTATCACTGGAGTACTCATCTCACCATTGCCGGGTAAAAATAATTTAAATTTTATTTTATAATTTATAATGTGATTATATAGCTTGTCTTTCTGGTTGTTTAACACTAAAACCTGCGATATTTAATACGATAACCATATGACGTTGGTATATTTGAGATTATGCTCAATAAAAATCCATTGAAAATCTATCCATACTGTAATATTATTAATGCGAAACTGCTCGAGTTTGTTTGTGACGCTTTCACGCCTAAAACAATAAAACGATTTTAAAAATTCTTTCACCAGTAAAAAGCTAAATATGCGAGGACTATAGGCTGTATATAATGGTAAGCTCTGGCGTTATGCAATTATAAATATTAATTTATTATATTTGTTATACGTTTTCTGTTAAATATTGCTAACGTCAGAAAACAAATCGTTGTCATGGAAACGATGTTGATTTATTTGTGGGCTCTATGCTGGTAGGTACTCAGCCCCCTACCTGTTGGTCGGCTGCTGCTCCAGAAAATTCAAATATTAGAATATGTTTTGTTTTTTTTGGACAAGCTTATGTTTTGGAATAAATGTCAGATGAGAGTTCCTACATTAAAAATATAATTAGTAACGATTATAAAGACTGTATAATAAATAGTGTTATTGTTTATTATATTAACAAACGTCCACATATTTACATAAAAATAAATCTCGAACCGAGTACCTACCCGTGAAATAAATAAATATTTTATTGCTATCTCATTCTCTAGGAAGCTAAATTCTATTGATGCATGTGTTTGTATCTTTTTAGTGTTGCTCTTTTCCGTTTCATCGAGTTTGAAATCCCAATGGTACTAAAGAAGTTTTCACTTTAAAAAAATGTGGAGTTACGTGAAGTATACTATACAAATTAAATAAAAGGCATATATTTATGATATATATGTGTGTGTGTATATAAAAGGGAAGTTTAACAATCTACAGTAGGTAATCCAAGCATTCCTCGAAGGTAGAACGAAAGGGTCCGGAATGGCCGTAGGCCTTTTGCTCGTACTTGAGTTTGTTGTAAACACTGCACTGGTAACACTAATAAATCTGTGTGACTCGTATAATAGCTATAGCAGAACACTACAACCGGTCCCAGTACATTCAGTTTTCAAACAGCTCGCGTGCCATCTATTGCAATTTTTGAAGTAAAACTTCTTTACGCACGCTTGACTTGGGGAGTAAGCTGGTGAATGCGTGACGAGAGCGTTACGAAAAGTGTGATCCGGCGAGGCGAACGAAGCATAAAGAAGTTTAACTTCACTCGTGTGGTCTAAAGCACACTCGTTTTTTTTTACAAACAAATTTTAATTTTTCACGTATTATATATAAACTTTTGGGTAGACAGTTTGTAAGAACAATCGATCAAATGTGGTACCTATTTAAAATGTCCATAATTTTTAATTAGATTCAAAGTATTCGATTTTGGTTAGTATCGTAGGAGTACTTCAATTAAATTAATTAATTTAAAGAGTTTACTCGAAAATTGAATTTTGATTGAACCATCATCGATGGTTTGCAAAATGTAATTCTCAAATTGTTTTGAGAGTTTCATAAGAGTTTTTGTAATGATTAAAAAAAATTGGATATCTGTAAAGTCGGTTTACGGACCATAATTTTACGTGATAACTTCATATAATAACGATGGAGTGGAAGAGAGATAGATGCGTCATAAGCCGAACGCTTAGGCCGAACGTTTGTTCCGCGTTCTCGCTTGTGCGATCGGCTCAGGTAGAACGTGACAATGAGTCAGGCTTTTTCGTGCATGCAGCCGGCGTTCATCGATTTATAAGACGTTATCACGTTATTCGCCCTTTAAAAATCTAAGAAATGTGGTAAATAAAAAGGACATGAAAAAGGTCTACTACGCGTTATGTCATTCTCGAATTTATACGGAATCGTAGGATGGGGATCTGTTACACACTGGTACCTACATAACCTGAATACAATTCAAAAAGGAATCATAAAGACCATACTTAAATTACCCATTGGAACGACTTCAATTGAAATTTTTTAAAGCTTTGATATACCAAATGTACAACAAATATATGCCAAAAATATATTATTGAAGCACTTAAAAAATACTGAATCCTCTACTAGAACGTGTATGCATAACACGAGATTGAATAAATATGACATAAAAAATATTCCAAGTTATAAAACCACATTCGTACAAAGAAACTAAACATACTTTGCAATAAAACTCCATAACATCCTTCCCCAAGACAAAATTAATAAAAAAATTCTAGAAGAATAAAAATGTGGCTGAACGAAATGTCAACGAAAAAACCCTAATGAAGACACTAAAAACGACATAGAAGACAAATAAACAACATTTAAACAACTTTAGTCCACCTCGGCACAGAACCCCCCCTAGTGAGGAGGACTAAGAAATACAATATCTATACTTACTTAAATTCACCATTATATTTTATATATACAATTATTTTATATATAGTCTCTAAAATAAATAAAAAATATACAAAAAAGCCAGTGAAAGCTTCATTTTATCCGTAGCATATATTTTGATGTTCATAAGTAAACCGATTCTTCGTTAAGATTAATCTAAATAGGATTTCACTTTTACTTCATTTTAAGGGCCATTTATAAGATTTAGCGTGTTTAAGCGGGCCGAAATCAAAATTAAAAATTAAAACCCGTACTTAATTGTTAAAATTTTTATTAAGTTAGATACTTAATAATTATAAGTTTTCATTAAGTTAAAAATAAGGGTAAAGTGATAAATTATCTTGAGCCGGACACCTGAACCTGACTTCTCTTGTTTTCGATAAGCTCATTGATGTCGGATGTCATATTAGTGGTGGTTATTTTTAGAATCGATTGGAGATGTTCATTCGTAAGCCTGGAGCGATGCTTGTTCTTATTTATTTTCAAAACGGAAAACATCTGCTCGGTTAAATAGGTACTACCGAACATACACAGAATACGTCGTTTCTTGTATTTGGATAGTTGTTCAAACTATTGAAATACTGTGTTTAAAATGTAGTAACATTAACTTCCTTAAATTTATCCTTAACACTGTTGGATTGGAAATCTATCAATTCCATTTGTAAATGAATTGGTGCCCGTGCAGCATCAAAAGTTAAAGGATTGTTGAAAAGTGGGAATTCTTTTTCATCCATTTTGCGAAAATCTTCAAAACGACTGTTAAATTCTGTGATCAGATTCAGAAGTGTCCTATAAGAATCTCTAAAATATATAATGAAAGAGCGCGTTTCTGCCCTCCGTGACATAATATGGTAGCGGGCCGTATCTTTGACACCGCTGACTTTTACGATCAGCATGATATGATTTTAGATTTTTACAGCCACAAGTATTAAAGTGATTTATTTTTAAGTTATTATGCCGTGTTGCGCTACTCCCTTCTTTAATCAACATTTGGGACATCGTTAGAGTGTCAATCATCAGAGCAGATGAAAAAGCATACAACTGACAACACGGCATAATATCCCAAAAATAAATCACATAAAGCAAACAGCGTGTCCCCGGAAATTACTATAGTTTGTGTGGCATAGCATACCATTCTCTTTCAAAATACGTGAATTACATACATACCTTAACATTGCGTTTTCCTGAAGAATATATTTACGGTCATAAAAAAAGGCACTCGTTTTGTAGTCAGCTCCCATTTTATACATTTTATTTTTTTAAATCTGATTAAAACTCTCAAAAACTTGAAGGACTGCAATACGTCTTAAAGATGCAGTGCTGGTTTGTTTTCAGATGCATTATTTAACAGTTAATTGGACGGTGCAATTGACAGTGAAGGAATACAGCATGAATGAATGAAAAGGGTAAAGGTCGGTAGCTCCTTACTACACAATTATTGATCGTCTCTGCTCCGTGGCTCCGTGGCTCCGTGGCCGACAGTTTGCGGGTTAAATCACAAGCCAGCTTGGTACGTAGCGTGATTCGAATTAGCGTATGTCCTAATAAAAAATCCGTTCCCAGTTGTCCCTAACGATAATGCCGGCGGTGGGCGGCAGCGGGGCGGGCGGCGCGGGCGGGGGGCGAGGATGATCCTCTGGCTCCATACTTCCATACACTCTCAATAACAATTGACATATAGTCATTCTTGTTTCGCCGTGCTCGGTAGTATGTCCGCTTAGAGTTGCGCGCTGCGTCATTATCGGCACAGTGAATCAGTGCATCCCAGCACACCATAACTCCAGGATGGATATCATGCCGAACCTTACGGAAGGTATGCTCTGTGACGCTTCTACCCCTTATTTGTTATCCGCCCTTCGTCTTCGCCTTCGCCTTCGCCCTAGCGCTCAAACGCGTCTCAGTGAAATGTGGTTCGGGTCATCTCCACCTCCACAGGTCTGTGTCTGACGTCTGGCCAAGTGTCCGTCAAATGTTGCCTTTATTGTGGTTCCGAGGTTAACCATCGATCAAGCACTGTAAGGCGGTTTGTATGTTTGTTTAATGTGTCTTATTAAGTGCGTGACCGGAGCTCCCGGAGTCTCGGAGTCTCGGGCTCCAGGGAGCCAGCCGAGGGGATATTTCAGCAAGCACCCAGATATGTGGCAATACCCGTAGAAGTGCGCTACCGCTAGCGGTCCTCGGTAAGTGGGGCTCATACGTGCCTCCTTTATCTTGTTCAATCAGCGCAAATGGTCTTGTACCGGCTGGTCCAGATGATTTTCATGAGCGGATGTCTAATATAGATCAAGATCATTAGCATCACGATTCCTTTGCTTTGTGATTTATTGCCTTCTGCAGCTCTGTACCCAACAAGTCCACGCCGGGTTTAACCATCATTATCAACCACAAGCTATAAACGGAATATAAAAGAAAAGCGATTACTTTTAAGAAAAATTGTATCAGCTTCTTTGAAATCACATTTTCATTTCATGCGTTTGTAAGAAGGCGTAAAATTATTCAGCTAGCTAATTTATATTCTGTAAAATTGCTCTCCAATAATTTTATATTTACGGATTTCTAAAGAAAAGTGCTAAAAACAAACAAATTGTTGCAATGATCACGAAACTTTATTTTGAAAACTATGAATGTTTTAAGAAAAAAGAAACGTAAAGACCAATTAGTTATATATTTGATCACTGATGAGGGCGTTTAAGAAAAATGTATTCAATATATCCACTCTTTACATGTGTTAATTTTAACATGCCCATTTACTCAGCTAAACAAACACGCTAAAAAATTTAAAATTCGCATTCACAACGGTCGCAGATACAAATAGAATTATAGCAAAATAATGAGAAATAAGCATTTTGGCTACCTTGGGGGTACAATTAAATAGTCCAATAAAATGTATTATTCTTGAATTGGTTTAGAAATGCCTATGAAAGTGCATAGTTATCTTACAAAAATAACAATACTGCTTTATTGGTAAAGGCCTTCCAAAAGCAAATTGATAAATAAATAAATAGACTCATCTTATTTTTTTATAGTACGTACACCATATTTCTTCTTTATACTTCTACGTTGTTTAGTTTAGTAGAATTGATCTGTGAAGGGAATAATACGAAGGGGTATTTTCCTTAATAGGAAAAATATTATAAACATGCATATTTTTTTTATAACTTTGACACGTAAAAAGGATTTGGGGCAAGCAAGTAATTGTATAGTCAGTTTTAATGATGAGGCACTACAATTAATGGACAATAAATGCTTAGAATTCATTATATTTTAAAGGTAAAGGTGTTCAGGCACACGCGCCGCCCACAAATAAAACAGCATGCATCTGGAAAACTCGTACCCGCATTAGATAACGGATCATAGTATCAAAGCATAAACAAAGTAAACACCAATTAGTGTCAGAGTTGACGTCGAGCTGAGTGTTTGGTATCCACCTAGACGTCGTAGGTTCAATTCCCTGCTAGCTAACTCCTTCAACACTGCCCAAGTAACCGCTGCTTATAATTATGGTAATTGAACTTTTTCAAGAAACGACAAGTTGTTTGTAATTCGGGGATGTTTTCTTTTCTAGAAAAAAGTACTGTGGGAACAGTCAGCAATTTGGGATGCTTTTCTTTTAAAGGTCATGCGCACCCGCTGAGATTGTCCAGTGTCTCCATTGGTCACAGATTTACGTTATTAATTCGCAACCAATGGGATTGCCGCCGCTTAACTGCTAACAAGCGAGGAGATCTGTGCCCTTAGCCTGCCTTGGGAGCGATGGCCTCCGACAGCCACGCCACCTACTTGGCATGGCCAAGGATTAACAATCATCAACTTACAGGGGTAGATCATAACAAACAGAAGCCACTCTTACATCCTAATTTAAATCCTACACACTACAAACGAAATAAACAAGTTTTTATTTCTTGCGAAAATAATACATCACATAATATACCTCACAATAATTTAGTTTAACTATGCATCATAATGATGCTCTGGAGATAATCTATATATATAAAAATCAAAATATGCTTTTTGGGTATATTTATATGAATATATGAGATGTCTATGCGTTGCTGTATTGAGCACAAGAAATGTTTGAAACTTTCAAAATACCGTCTTTCCACCCTTGCGAAGGTTTCTGGATTTTTACAATCACATGACATATATCTGAAAAGTTTTTTTAATCATTACAAAAAATTCTTACGAAAGTGTCAAAAATATCAAAATTTGAGAATGACATTTTGCAAACCATCGATTGTTAAATCAAAATTCAATTTTCGAAACTCTTTAAATTGATGAATTTATTTGAAGTACTCACCTTATAATTTGAATCGAATCAAGAATTATAGATATTTTAAATAGATTTTCGAATAAATACTTTAAGTAAATGAATTTTTACCAACAGTTTGTTTTCGGTGTATGTACACATGACAGAATTGCATTAAATTTAATTTTTATTTATAAATTTAATATTCGGGAACGCATGGGAGGGGAAGGGGAGGTGAAAGGGGAACGGGACGAATGGGAAAAGACACGCAGGGAGAAACAATTTCATTATTGATGGCGCATGCCTGGAACTCGCTAGTGTTGTATATATATTTATACAATAAAATAAAACAATGTCTGGGTATCAAAACACATTTTTATAACCTTGTTGAATATCACAGTCAAATTATATCATAAAACATTCAACGTTAATCGTTTCAAACATTTTTCATGAAGTGAAAAAACCGTTGATGCATTTGCATGAATAGGATTTTACGTAATCAGGTATCTTTAATTCTTCTCAGACAAAAACCGGTTTTATCTCAAAACAAAAACAGCACTTTTTCAGCAGGTACGTTATATGCACATATTTGTACAAAAAAACATAGTTGTATCTTTAGGAAGAATTAAATTAAAGGTGAAGTCGGTGTACAAAAACTATTAAGAATTCGTATTCGTATTCATGTCGTGGCGTGGTATTAATTAAAACCATAAAATAATGTTTTAAGGGGTTATATGGGTTTCACGGTTTCAAAAAATCGAATTTTTTTTTTGTTGACTTACTAATTTCTACAACATTCAAGACGATCCGAGAAATAGTTTCGGAGATACAGCCTTGGGAAGTTGCGCGCTTAAGGCAAAATAATAATGAAAGCTTGAACCAGTTAATCTAGAAAGTTACTCCAAAAATACTTTATGCTGGGTTCTAGGGTCGTTGATAGTACTGCATTGGTTGCTGTTTGCACTTTTAATGAAAGAATATCAGCTTCATAAACTTTATGGCCCTGGAATCGACGATTCAATGTAAGTTAAACATAAAAATAAAATTTCCAGTTTAATTGTCACTCAAAACTTTAATCACGTTTTTCTCGAAACTGTGTTTTCAAAGGCGGTTTTCACGATTTCTCGAGAACTACTAAACCGATTTTGATGAAATTTTACACAGGTCTTTGAAAAACAATTCATAAGGACTTGGACGAAGGATAGATTTTTTTTTTCAATTAAAACTAATTAAAAAAAAAAAATTTGGATCAAATTTCACTGAATTTTGCATTTTTTTGTAAAAAGGTTTACCAAAAATCCAATTTTCACTTTTGTTTTTTATCCTTCGTCCAAGTTCTAGTTTATGATCTTAACTAAAAGACGTATTCTTTTTTTTCACTTCCGATGATCCTGTCGTGAGTTCTGCTGTCAACGCGGACGCACCTTTTTCTGAAGGGTCACCGGAAATGACGTCGCAATGGCGGAGTTTTAAATATTTTCCTTCGAAAATTTCAAAAATTCTTTGTCAAATGTGTATGTTTAAGAAAATAAAAAGTTTGAATAAAATATTTAATTTTTTTATGGAAAAAAAATTGTTGAAAATAGGCCGATTTTTCCCCGATTAAACCCATGTAACCCCTTAAAGCGGGGGTGGAACCAAGAGTAAGTTTAAGTGATATAATTACTGAACCATTAGCTTTAGGAAATTTACAGTATTCACCAAAGTAACAATGGATGATAATTTCGTTTTTGGTATGAAACTGCAATGTAATATAACATAATGCGTGACGAGAGCGTTACGAAACGTGTGATCGGGCGAAGCGAACGAAGCATCGCTTGACTTGGAGAGTAAGCTGGTGAATGCGTGACGAGAGCGTTACGAAAGTGTGATCGGGCGAGGCGAACGAAGTATAAAGAAGTTTTACTTCAGTCGTGTGGTCTAAAGCACACTCGTTTTTTTTACACGGGCTCCACACAATAATTTATAATATAATATAATATAATTACCGAATAATTTCCCACAGGGCCTAATTCATCTTTGGGGATGCTGTTGGATGGTTTTTTAAGGAGAGGAAGGAGAAGAGAGTTCTGGGAAAGAATAGGGTTTAACCCGGGCACTTTTACTTTTACTTTTCTGTAATCCATCACCGTTAAATCCCATTACTGGTAAAAATTCTCTGATGGAACAAATTATAAAATACATTTTTTGAACTCAATGTGGTGCAACACGATTCCTGAAAAAATAGTCTGTAAACTTATTATTTGCCTAAATTAAAAGCGGCGGCTGGTGTTAAGCAGAAATTTTAACCCTTTCAACATCTGCGTAAGAAGTCGCGTGATCACGTCAGATTCCGAATATTACACGCCGAGGAGGCTGAGATTTTCACAAATTAGCATAATTCATAAAATTTTCGATGTCGATACTTTTACTTCAAAAATAATTCACTGACATTTTGAAACTATTAACAGTTTTAATTAGTTTCTAGTAGGAGTCTTATGCTTGCATTTATTTGTTGATTACGAATGATGTTTAATATTGTTGATTAAGAATGATGTTTAATATTGTATGTTTCCATTTTTCATCTCACTGTTTTAATTAAGAATTTATTGAGTTTGAGACCACTGGAGACTCGTGGCCCCTGACCGCTGTATAGTCCAGTGGACAGTCGGCTTTCCGCCACCGGGTCTCAGCCATTAGCCTGGATTTTGATCTTATATACTATCATTATTTATGATCTTTTATAATCGCGGAATATTTTAATTTAATTTTATTTATTTTAGGGAAAGTTGACAGCAAATCTGATATTACACAATAATAAGATAGTTAATTATGCCAATTACCAAATTCCACTGATGATAATGAATGATAAAGTGTGACATTAAAAAGATGTTTTCGTAATTAATTTATTTTTGATGTGATAACGTCTTATAAATCGATGAACGCCGGCTGCACTCACGAAAAAGCATGACCCATTGTCACGTTCCACCTGAGCCGAGCGTGCAAGCGAGAGCGCGGAACAAGCGTTCGGCCTAAGCGTTCGGCTTGTGACGCATCTATCTCTCTTCCACTCCATCGTTATTATATGACGTTATCACGTAAAATTATCGTCCTGTAAACCGACTTTACAGATAACCAATTTTTTTATTAAAATAAATTAAAGGGGATGGGGGCAGGAGGAACATAGAATTAGAATTAAGAGGGAAAGGACGAGAATATATAGGGATTGAACTTTCTATTTTGAGTCATGTTGCTTGGTGAGTTTTCGGTTTATGTCTATTGGTGGTCATTTTCCTTTCTACTTCACCTAGTGCGAAAAAACGCAAATGCATTTTACGTATATTTTACGCATACGCAAATTATTTTACATACATTTCACACAAAATGTACGTGCGTTTGTTCGCATCTACGTTGGATAGGAATACAGTGGTGAAGCGAAATTAGAACCCTATCCAACCAACGTAAGAACATAAGGCATACGCATTTGCATTGGTCATTGGCATCACCAATAAGAAATTAGCAGAATCAAATTTTAAAAAGTATTTTTAATATTTGAATAATTTTTAACCCAAGAATGGATTTACGCTTTCTACCCAATTTCTTTTAATTTTATTTCATACAAAATTCTGCTTGCATTATACCAATTATTTTTGATTTATGTCTTTTGCAAGAATAAAAAAACCATTTGTTATTTGAAATCAGCTGTTTAAAAATTAGATTACACTATCAGAAATCAAAATTTTAATCGCCATTCAAAATTTTATATCAGAAAACACTGCATCTTCTAAAAGTGACAGCCAAAATCTTTTCGGCAATATCAGATTTAAATTTAAAGTGATTTCCTTTGGAGCGAAAATAATCTCACTGGGTAATAAAATTTGTACGTAAACAAGATTGATTGGTGAATAATTATTTAATCTCAGCGACAATTTCAAAGGCTATTTTATTATTGTCTGATTGACAGGCGCATGTCGGGAGGGGTGTAACGCACGGGGAGTTCTCTTGACCGAGCTTTTGAAAACATCATGTTGCGGTCTCCGATCCAGTGTTAAAGTATAATTGCTCAGTACTTACTCAGTACTCATTGTACTGCATTCTCCGGACACGAACAAAACTTACGGTCAATTTGTGTTGTGATCTCCTTTCTTGCCATCAGCGTTATAAAACAAAAAAATCCTTGTAGTTCTTACCAGATACAACTACGAGTACGCAGATGAATGTTGACAGATGACTACAGGCACCGTGGAAGGTGGATACAATGATACTGTGGTTTTAGAGTTATTTTATACCTCCGCGATCTGAGTTTGTTTTATTATACCAATATAACAAATAATATGTCTGTCTGTCTTCCCAAACGACGATTCTGACCTGCGTTTATAATTTATTTATTTATACATGGTAAAAATATATATAAAAATGTTTATTATTGCTGTTTATCCCCAAAGCAAAAATATGCAAATAATTATGTTAATAAGCACGATTTGCCTTTCCAATAATACTTCTTTGGGTAACTAAAATGTTCGGCATTCATTCTTAGATAATTATCCAATATACGTAATTATAATACTTTTCTTTCTGTTAAGAACGGGTGGAAGAAACATTAAGCAAATTATGCTTCTGTTCAGAAAAGTGCAGCACTCAAAGGTGACAACGTATTTTAAAAAAAAATTCTATCCACGACCCACTATTTCCATCCACTTCTGGAAAAATCAAATATTCTCGAATTTTCACATGCAGCAAACAATTTGTACAAGTTTTAAAACCTCCACACAGCAAATAAAATATTTTTTTTTAGTCTTGATACGCTTTCCAAGGGCAAAAACTAAGAAGGTCAACGATTATTCGACAACACCAACTAGAAAATTCATGGTGTATAAATTTATACTCTTCTGGAACCCTGTAAATAGCTACAAAAGTAGGTACCTACCTAACTAGCTATACAGAAAACGTTCGAAGACTAAAAGAAAACGTCAAAGCTAAGAGAAAACAAGTTGGTGGATTTAGTGGGTAAACATAAATGTAATAATTACAATAAAATAACTTTATTTGAATTCCACTTTATAATATACATATATCTTTAACCAACTAAATTCGGTACCCCTTCCGTCTTAGGTACCTCCCATCATCCACCCAGTTGATGATCTCTCTCCCTCTTCTGCTTTTTCTATAAATATTTTGTGACTCAGTTATTTATTAAATATGTTTTATATACCCCTGGCCCCTTAGTACAGTCGATCGATAAGGATTGATAGGATAACTTTCGGTAACTTCTCATCGCTTCCTAGCGTGATTTCAGATCGCCAACGATTAAGTAACAATTCACAATAACTAAGTGTTTTTAATGTATCACTGTTGTTTGTACGTTAGCGACCTGCGGTTGTCCTAGGGAACGATGAGAAGTTAACGAATGTTATCCTATCAATCCTTCTCTATCAATGCTAGGACCTCTGATGAAGGTACAGGTCAAACCGAAACCGGTTGGTTAAAGACACAAAATAAAGGTAATCCAAACAAAGTTATTTATTGTAATTATTATTACCATTCTTGAACAAAACATCGTTATTATCCAAACTAGCATGTTGGTCACGCTTGTAGAATAAATTAACATAAATTCTCGACTAACTCGCGTGAGATTTGAAGTGACCGTGTATACCGGCAGGTGATAAATAGAAACAGCACACTTTTCAGTAAAACTGCTGTACTTCTGCTCACGTGAATTGAACACGTATATTATAAATTGAAACAAGTTATTTTGTATACATTCCAATAAGCGGGGATTTGTTTTCATTTATTTAAAGTGAATTTGCGATTACTAAATATATATTATTATTTACTTCTTGAATTACCTAAAAATGAGAGCCAATGGTCGTCTTAGTTCTTAATTGTTCGAACGACCATTTTAATTTTTGTTCAATCTCCACTTTAAAATGAAAGAAAAAAAAATGATAGTTAATCACTTAACGAAGAATTATTTAAACTAATGAGAAACCTTTTGAACTAATAAAAAATAACTTTATTTTAAACACCTATCATAAATGTTTCATTGAAATAGTGAAAGAAAACCTTCTACTCGTGTAAAATTTTCTAAAGGTCGTTTAGACAATTAAGAACTAAGGCGACGAAACGTCGTAGATACTGATGTTTTTCATGGTTAACCCTTTTTGAAAACATATTATTTGTATGTATGTTTAAAACCTAATAGACGTTGGGCACCTCCAGAAAACATAATTTAATAACAGTTTTCGAGTTAATGATGAAGAAATATCCTATATTTCTATTTAAAAATGACAACTGAAAATGAATTACCACTTTGAATGAACTTTAAAAGCAATAATAATAATTTGGTCTTTTTGTGTTGTTTTAAAAGTGTATCATAATTAAAATATACGACCTAATTTAAATAAAAAAAATTAAAACTGCAACATATTGTATATTTGAGGCGTTCAGCGGAAAAGACCCACATCAGCGAAAACATCATATTGTTATATATTTTTGCCATCATGAAGCCACAATGAACCAATTTTAGTTTTCACTGATTTCCAAGGAATAGTGAAAACTAAAATTGGTCTACTGCGGCCTTATAGATTTGACAAAAAATATATAACAAATTATTTTTTCGTTGGTTACGAATTTTTGTGGGTTGGGCCACTTTTCCGCTGAGCGCCTCATTTTTCAAAATAAAATTTAATGTTAAGAAAATTAAATTACAATATTACCTTAAAGTTTCACTCATAAAAACTTTAAACATTTTTATCTCTAACTATTTTTTTTCAATTCTTATGTTAATACAACATACCGAAGATATTCAATTTATTACCTGACAATATAAAGCAACATAATTCTATGAATAAGGTTAAATATATGGTGAAAAATTGGTTATTGGAAAAAGAATATTTATTTTGATACTTAAGATAAAATTTATGAAAAAATGTTTAAACTGTAGATAAAAGATGTAAATTATAACTTTAAATATATTTGTAAGTAATTATAAGCACCTGCTGTCAAGCCAATTGCAATTGGCTTAGCGGGACTTATTTGTTGATTTATAAAATAAATAAATAAATTTAAAAAAAAAAGTATATTTAAAAATTGTAAAAGCCCCATAAAGGGCGTTAATTAATAAATAAATAAATAAAATATGAAAAATGTGCTGAATAGTACATACAGTAATAGTAAAAAAGGTAGTAGGTACGTTTACAAAAGACTATGGATGTCTATAGAAAAAAATACCAGTGTGCTGTTCATATGCGGTAAAAGTGATACCTTCAGAAAACTAAGTAGACAGGAGTAGGGAGGCTAAAGAGAAGACCGATTATTCCATCTCATTCTCTCGCAGGCTAAATCCTATAGATGTATGTGTTTGTCTTTTGTAAGTGTCGCTCGTTTCCATTTCATCGAGTATCATATCACAATGATGCTTAAGATGTTTTCACTTCAAAAACCTCCTTTACCACCTCTAATCACCCTCTAATTTCTAATCTATATGTCGAATGATAATATTCAGACAAACTACAATATAATTTGGCATGGTACATTTGCTGATGTTCCCACTATAGATTATTATAACCGGTTGTCATAGAGATTTATAATTAATTAACAAGATAAAATAATAAATTAGCATTAAAAAAGATCCATGATAAGGTTTATCGCAATTTTTAACCTAATTTTTGAAGCGTGCTTTTTTGTGTAAAGATATGAGAACACTGTTGAATTCCGTGTCGAATATAAATAATAATAATTATTTATAATGTTATGTCATTCAGGCTGTGTTTTTATTTATTGTTATTTGAATAAGATATTAAAAGTATTTTTCCCACTTATCTGACAACTCAGAATCAGGCAACTTCACCATTTAAAAGTGATTAAAAAAAATCAGAGTGAGCAATTCACATTTGGTAGAAGTGAAATTTTCAGAAATCTGTAGTGGACAAGAGTGGGGAGACTACGAAGTACTTTTTTTTTATCAATGTGAAGTCGAATTCCAGTGCACCTTTTCCTTATACATTTTTGGAAGGAATGTGTAAATAAAATATATTTTATTATTTAATAAAATTTTGCAGCAATAAGATTTCACAGGATTCGGTCGGCTAAATATCTGCAAAGGTTCGTCAGGCGCTTTATACCATTACACCAAAAGGGGACTTGAATTAAATAAATATTTTATTGTTATCTCATTCTCTCACATACTAAATCCCATAGATTTAAGTGTTTGTCTCTTTTTGATGCCGCTCGTTTCCGTTTCATCGAGTTTCAAATCACAACGGTGCTAAAGAAGTTTTCACTTCAAAAATATAAAAAAATGGTTAACTGGATTATGTTACGTTAGGTTAAGGGTTATTTTTCATTGTACTGTTCATAGCTTTAATGACTTTTCAAAGGGCTAAAGAAGAAGGGCAACTCGAAATAACACCACATAATTAATAACGATGATTCTTTTGGCTCTGAAAATGTATAATCGTGTTTTTCAAAGAGGTGCTGAAATTTGCTAGATTCTGAGTTGTCATGGAACCGGTAATATTTTAAATTTTTTCTTTAAAATACATATTATTGCTTTAATTCCGTACGTGAGTAATAACGAAAAACTAGTGGTCGCCCAATGGTCGAAATTCGACCATAATTGTAATGTTTTTTATGTTTGACATTCAGTAAGACCATAGACAAATAATATTAAAGACTAAAAATATTAATCTATTCTCAATTTGACCATAGACTTTAAAAATAAACAATAGAGTAAAGACGCGAGTGTGTGTGTCAAATACATGGTAGTGTGTGTAATGTTTTTGTTATTGATTTAATCTATTTTTATGCATAATTTTTGAAAAATATTAGCATTCTGCACTCCTCCTCTATATAAACTATAAGTGTGCAAAATTTCATACTCCTCCGTCCGCGCAATTTTCGTAAAAAGGGGTACAAAGTTTTGGCTTCACGTATAACGAAAAATGAATTATATTATAATTAACAACGAAAATACATCGATCAAACTACGGTGGTCGAGTCTAAACTGTGAAATTGTATCAATTCCCACCTATTGTTATCTTTTTAGGTTTTCCAGAACAAAGCTTATGACTGGTGTTAGATACCTACCTCCTCTCTTTAGTTTTTTCCACTTCTTTTCAAAAGGTTGATTTGAAATTCGATTGAATTTACCAAACTTGAATAGTTTTAGAAAAATTGTAAAACACAAAAGAAAATAAATTCCATACGTCATTGCAACATAAGCATGTAAAGTAATTAAAATAAAAAAAAAACTAGCTTAGTTGCATATTATTTGCTTTTAAAATGATAAATGTACTTACGTAACGGTGACCGGACAACTCAGAATGAACCACCTTAGAAAAGTCAGTAAAAGTGATGAAAAAAAATTATTAAATTGGTTACATAGCTTAAATAGGTTTCGTTAGGTAAAGTAATGGATTATTTTCAAATATTTTTTTTATAGCTTTTACTGACTTTTCAAAGAGGTGTTGAGTTGAATTTAATCTCAGTTGGCATGGAGCCCAACAAAATGTATCGAATTATACAATTTCTTTTGAATTTACCAAACTTAAAACAGTTTCCCGATATTGATATTCAAAAAGTAAAACATTTTTTAAACATAAACATTTTTTTCGATAGACAAATCGGGAACCAACACCTGCCATCTCAAGTGGTAGGGGTGTCCGGGTTCACGTGGTAAATAATTATTTTACCTGGTTATAAATCCCTAGAGAAACAAACCTACAGAAAAGAGCTGTGGGCGTGTCCATGTACCCGAAATATACTTTATTTTTCTTTACTTCCGGTGAAATTGCTCGAACATTTTCATATATCTTAATCCTTTTTCGAACATGGGAAAATTTATAGTTCAGATGTACAGACAAAAAATGAAGTCCCGCAGGGATCTAAATTAGGCCCAATTTTATTTTGAATGCATATAAATGGTTTATGTATTTTTGTAATCCCCTAGAAAATTGTTTCTTACGCCGACGACACGACAATTATTGCAAACGAAAATTCTTGGATCGAATCATTTTCTAAGGAAACAGAGTGTATTGCAGTTGTTTCAACGTTGATATAATGTAACATTATCGTTTCAAACTTCAGCAAAACCTTTTATTAAACTTTTTATAAAAAAATCGTACAGTTAGAATCCTACAAAAAACCCCACTAAGCATCCCCAAATATGACAGAGGCGTGACGAAAAGTATTTTTCTCGTGATTACACGACAATTAAAAAAAATAAAAACATAACATGTACGTAAAAGTAATCTCTGTATTATTAGTTCATCTCCACCATGATTGTTGAATATCCTATTATTCTCTAAACAATCAATCTGAATTCTGAATTAATCGTTAAATATTTCTTTATCTTTAAAACTTTAATGAAAAATAATAATGTTACAAGTTAATGTAAATTGAGTATACAAATTACAAGTAATGTAAATTGAGTATCTTCAATCCGAACACGTGCAATGTGGTACTATCGCAATGTCTTGTTGAGATATCTGCAGAGATAATATATTGTTACAATTGATTGTTGAACATAATGTTATTAAAGCGAAATGAAAAAACATGTATCTAGTTACCTATATTATATTTAAACACAACAAGGAGATATTTTAAGTTTTTGAAGTGAAAACTTCTTTAGCACCGTTGCGATTTGAAACTCATGAAACGGAAACGAGCTACAGTAAAACGAGACAAACACATACACCTACAGAATCTAGCCTGCGAGAGAGTGAGATAGCAATAATTTTTTTTTTAATTTCACGGGTACTCGGTTCCAATATAAGACGATAAATCCACAGTTCCACGCAAGTCTTCTGTGGTCCAGAGTTATAAAGCCCTTGACGAGCCTTTGCAGACATTCGTGGGACCAAGATTCGAATCTCACGACATCCAAAAAAAAAAAAAAATTTTTTAAATCAATAACCAATCTTTAAATCATTCTAAAATGAACAGGCAAACGAAAATACAAAAGAAAACGACATCTAGCGACTCCGAAGAAGAAACCTCAAATACTAATAAGATGTCCAAATGTATAGGAAAAGGTGCACTGGAATTCGGTGACAAAAATGTGGAAAAATCATCCCACACATTGATAAAAAAAAGTGCTTCGTAGTCTCCTCACTCTTGTCTATTTTAGTTTTCTGAAGGCTTCACTTCTGCCGCGTGAGAATTGCATACTCTGATTTGTTTAGTTAATAGAGATATCGTGCTGAAAAGGCAAAGACCATAACCTCACTGCTAAGCTCACTTTCTTTAATAAGATTTTAAAATGTTTATGTGTATGTATGTACATGTGTGCAAGTATATAAATATGCATGTGTGTGGATACGTGCACTTATTTACACATGTACGCGTGCATGCAAACGCATAAAAATAGAAAAAAAATGATGTGTTCTTTTGATATTCGATTTCTCTTTTCTTTTTTCCTATTTATTACTTTCTTTTGTAATTTATTCAATTTTCATTATAATTTTTCTACTATAATTTTTCCAATTTTCAGCATGTTTATGTATTTAATCCATATCGATGGTCCAGTTATTAGACGGACATCTCCGAAAAATCGTAATTTGAGTTGAGTAAGTAGTTAAACGCTGAAGTGTACCGTCTATCTAGTCCAATACTCATAGTCACCACTAAATCGTTTATAACGCACAAAAACTAGCAGTAAATTAAACAAAATGTTTATGCTTTCTAGGTCACTACTGGGATACTTCAAAATGTCTTACTAATATAACGGTCATTACCAGGTTATGACTCCCGGTGATTTATTCATTTCTGTATAACATGTTAGGTTAACTGGAAGAAATAGGATGTAGGTACCTATAAGTTATACCTTTTGTACTAAATGAAAATTTTGTACAATAAATGATTTTGATTTTGATTTTGAAATTTTATTGCATATTATATAAATCACAGAGAAGTGTAAATAATATAAGATTTGTGGCGAGCATACGAATAATATTTTCCTCATCAACTCAAAACTTAGTATTTGGAGATGTCCGACTGATCAACTGGACGATCGATAAGTTTACACCGGACTTCACAAAGTAACTACATTTCATTGGTCACCGTGAAACACGTAGCCAGTTTATATACATATATTTAAAAAAAAAATCGAGTGCAGTTTACACTCGGTAGAAGCGAAACTTTACCAAAACAATCTCAACCAATACTTGAAAAGTGAGGTCATAATCAAAACAACCAATGAGCGCAGACCTCGCGTAATTTCCGTTTCATATCTCAACCAATAGGAGAGCCTTTAAAAGTGACATCATTATCAAAGCGGCCGATGAGCGCAGATGATGCGTCGCAGGTGCAGTAATCGTCATTTCAGTTTCTTCCGAAATCCAAATCACAGCCGTGCTATGGAAGTTTCACTTAAAAAAAAAGAATTATTGAACCTTTCAGAGTGATCGTACATAGTTTTCGTAGTAGTAATAGAAAATTATTCAGATATAGGTACAGGTGTGTTAGTGATTTAGTTGAAACATTTAAAAACTATTATAATGATTTGATAAGATCGAGATATTTTTTGGCAGATATCATATCTCTCAGCCAAAAAAAATAATAATTTTCACATCAACAATCCTTTGTAAGCGTTTTAAAGGTATCATAATATACATATCTTACTTACAAATTTCATCCGTACGACATCATCGCAGTTTTTTTTATTTCGACCAAAAAATGTTATTTTCGTCAATTTGAGATTTACTGTTTTAAGAGAAAATAATTTTCCCATCAACTCTCTCTTTGTACGCGTTATGAAGGTAACATATACACATCTTACATAAAAATTTCATCCGTACGACATCATCGCAGTTTTTTTTTATTTCGGCCAAAAAATGTAATTTTCCGTCAATTAATGCTTCCGACTTAATGCTTTTAAAGACTTCCAATTAATACTTCCCACTTAATGCTTAATTCCGACTTAATGCTTTTAAAAGAAGATAATTTCCGACTTTTATCTCTTTGTAAGTATTTTGAAGGAATTATATAGACATCTTAAACATGGATTTCGTCCGTACGGCGTGGTCGCAGTTATTTATTTTTATATTACATTTTTCGCAATCTATCTATCTATATCTATTTATATGTAGACGAGTGTCTCCGGTGGCGTGGCTTTGTTTTATATAAACACGTACAGAGTTGTTCCCAGATTTATTAAATTTTGAAAATTTGACCTTCAATGCAGGATAAAGGTCACTGTTTATATGACATTTCTAAAAAATACCCCGACCTCCTTTTCACACATCTTAAAACAAAATTTCGATATACATTGATGAAATTTTGCGCACTTGATAAGAGGAAAATTACTGCAAGCGTATGTTAAGAAAAATTCTGTAAAGCCTGGGCAACGGGCCCGGGGATTTTAGATAATATAATAATATTATGAATCGTGACTCATTGACCTGTCGAGGGGTAAGGCTTTCGACTCTCAATCTGAAGGTCGCGGGATCGAATTCCGGCGTGGGCAAATAAATTTTATTTGATTAATTTGTGTTATTTTGCAATCAATTAATTAATTGATCAATCAATTAATCAATTAATTTTAAAAAGTATATTTGCGGCACGTTCCATAGTGGAAGATACTCTCAGTAAAATCTTGGTGCAAGAATTGAAACGTTGCTTGAAATGTCTTTAGCCGTGTTTAGTGACCCGATCTAAATGAGGTAATTCCCCACCTTCCTTCCCCACCCCACTCTTCCCTATCTCCTTCTCCTCCCCTTTGGGCTCACAACATGCCCCAGTTGCGCATGACATAGTCTCACTGGTTCCAGACAAATGGGACTCTTGTGAGATTTAAGTGTTATTATTATTAAATATCCAGGTGTTCAAATAAAAATACTTCGACTTGATCTGTTACCTGTTGTGGTATCTCTTATATTTAAAAATATTTCGGCCGGTTGATACAAATTGATTATCAGCGCCATCTATCATATGTGTAAGAAGGTTGGTTCATGTCTCACAGCATGATTAAAAGTTTTAAGAATGATATAGCCTTTATCAAATAGGTAACAGAGTTATGTCCACGACTTATCACAGAAAATGTTTCACTAACTCGCGTGTTACGTATCGAATGTGTTTGTTTTCAACCTGTAGTAATCGGTTTCTAGTATTCCGTACCATTTTCGGTCATGGCATTGTGTGCTTTCCGCGCCACTGGGCAATCGCGCCCATGCATTGCGATACACCCATAGAACTATCGATACGCGTATCCATACAGGTACCTACACCTACTACTGTGATACATCGTATGGAATATTGCACTATTGTGTCGACGTAACAGTTGTAATGGCACAATGTTGTGGACACTCCATTAAAAACCTTAACCCTTTGCAACTAATAATATTATATAATAAAATGTGTTCCTAGTCTATTTTTGTATTTAATCTCAAGAAGGGCACAGCACGAGAAACAGTTAAAAAAAATAAATCAAGACTTGAGTAAATTAAATGTGAAGGTTAAAGTCGTACCTGAGGGATAACAGTGGCGCAAGTCAAAAAATGCATTTTTGAGTTGAAAATGCAGAAATGTTCCCGGATATCTATTATATCATCGATAAAAAAGGGCACAATTTAAAAAAATGTTATTGTTGCCTAAAATGCGAATATGCCGTTGTTATATACTAATGTTTTAAATGAATTCAAGCAAAAATAGTGGCACAATGATCACTTTTATAATAATAAACCTGATAAATATTAATAAACTGCTTTTCAGCTTTTGTGAAATAATGTGTTTTTATTGGTTAAAAACCTGATTCAATATTCAGACGAAATATTCAAACTGCTCTCCTGAAAAAAGTAGTTTTTGAAGCAACACTTCTTTACGCACGCTTGACTTGAGTAAGCTGGTGAATGCGTGACGAGAGCGTTACGAAAAGTGTGATCGGGCGAGGCGAACGAAGCATAAAGATGTTTTACTTCAGTCGTGTGGTCTAAAGCACACTCGTTTTTTTTGAGTTATCCCCCGGGTGCGAAGTGAAGAATTTAAAAACAAACTTTTAGAAGAAACGCAATAATCATCGAGTTCACAATAAGGACAATTTAAATAAAGATACGATATGAAAATGTCAAATGGATGAAGGATGCACGAAAATATGTTGATTGAGTGTAATCAACAATAATTTTGAAGCACCCTTGAGATGATTTTCTCCCGAAAACGGCGTTAAATTATTAATTATTATTAAATTATTAATTATTATTATTAATTCTCCCGAAATTATGCAAACATTATTAGTGTTATTACTATTTCCCGTACGGGAATGACCCAAAATGAAAAAGGTTAAATGCAATTAACCAGATTTCAAGTAACATGTACATGATGACCAAAAAGTTTTAGGTTATCGTTTGTTCAGTTGAAATTTGAGTTGAGCATGGAGTTATGTGTAAAAGTGTACCCTCTATCTGGTACAATACTCAGAAACCCCACCAAAACAATTATAATCCAGAAAAACTTTTAGTAAATTAAACGAAATGTTGATGTTTTCTGGGTCACTATTAGGCTATTTCAAAATGTCATACTAACGTACCGGACCGTTGCCTCTCAGTGTTATTTCATATCATATTTAAAATGTAAAACACAGACACACGTAAATAATATAAGATTTATGGTGAGCATTCGAATATTATTTTCCTAATTATCTCATAACTTAGTATTTGGAGATGGGTGACTAATCAACTGGACGATAAACATGTCTCTCAAAGAAAATGGAGATACTTTCATGAGTACATATAATAACATGGGTACATACTGTGTATTCATAATATGGATAGGAACATATTATTTTGAAACAATTGTTTTCCGAAAATTCGCAATTAATTTCGATGCTGAATTGTAATTTATTAGCCAAAAATTGCACAACAATGCGTGTAAATATTGCTTCATTTTTTATTATTCCAACCAGTGTAGAATCCGCGAAAATTCACGGGATTTGTGAAGCAGATATAATTTATAAAATATTCGGCCCCGGATTTCATTGCCTTTAAAAAAATATTGCCAATTTTCTTCATAATTATATTTTTGACGTGATAGTCTTAAAAATCGATGAACGCCGGCTGCACTCACGAAAAAGCATGACCCATTGTCACGTTCCGCCTGAGCCGAGCGTGAAAGCGAGAGCGCGGAACAAGCGTTCGGCCTAAGCGTTCGACTTGTGACGCATCTATCTCTTCCACTCCATCGTTATTACATGACGTTATCACGTAAAATTATCGTCCGTAAACCGACTTTACAGACAACCATTTTTTGTTTTGTTTACAATGAACAGCGTTGGAAAACTTCATCATCTTTCAAAAATTAACCAACGAAATACACATTCCAAATACAGAATTATTTAATAAGCTTAACACGGCGTAATATCGGCACAATGAATTACGATAATTAGCCAAAAGAATAATAATATTAGGCAGGTATATTTTACATTACAGACAACCAAAATTAGTAATGATTTAATTACACGTCTGACCCTGACACAATGCGGAGAGACTACAGTAATTAATTTGATCAACTTATGGAGATGCTGAAAGCTTGGTAAACATGGGACTATTAACATTACCTATTAACGTTTATATTCTGAAACGACGATAATTAGAAGTTAATGAGAAGTATGGTAACAACGAATTCTTATCTTATAAAAATTTTTTGAAGTTGCTGGATCAGTCATGCATCACTCTCGATCCATCGTCTTGCACTGCAGCGAGAAGGATGGATTCACAATGCCCGTCACTCCTTAACACTTTGACAATCAGATTCATACCCACCCTTCCTATCTTTTTCCTTCTCTGCTTCCTTTCTCTAAAAATACCTTCCCAAAGATGACACAGGCCCTGATGAAATTTTTATTCCTCAGGATTTTTTGTATGGAGCCAACCAAAGATATTGAAATATAAGAGATGTGCTATCTCTTAGCTATCCCTAGTTTTTACTAGGTGAGACTGTGCTTCCTGGTGTCGCCGATATTGTTAACCAACACTTCTGCGCACCTTAAAAAAATCAACTAAAGGAACGAATTCTTTCCGTATTTAAATTATATTGTTAACCAATATCTTAAAAAAATCAAATAAATTCTGTATTCAAACTAGGACCATTTGACCGTAGTCTGCTGACAGTCTGGCAGCCATCATAACAAATCTCTTATATTTCAATATCTTTGGAGCCAACGTAATAAAAAGTCATATAAATTTTACATTATTTTCAGCATTATTTACTAAAAGCAGGCTTTTGTTATAAAATAAGTACCTATCAGAGAAAGCATACATTTTCAAATTTGCTAAAACTTACAAAAATACGAAATTAATATTTAAGCATTGTGTATTTTTTTACAAACCTTCACCTACCTCATTACTTTATCTACTTCATTTGTATATTAATTGTTTTTGTGTTTAATTCGTAGAACTCCATTTAATTTTTTATTATATTGAATTAAAATATATAGTTTTATAATCAAGTTCTGCAAGTATTTTATTATGTATTTTAGTTACAGCTGTTTCGGTTTTCGAGACCATTTTCAAACTGTCGATAGATCCACTGATAGGCGACCTTTTTATAAGATTTGAAACAAATGCCGAACCCTACATAATGCACACTCAATTAGTGTGTATCAGCAAATTAGGTTAACCGGTAATAAATCAATCTTCGAAAATTAACATTTCAAATCTTATAAAAAGGTCGCCTATCAGTGGATCTATCCACAGTTTGAAAATGGTCTCGAAAACCGAAACAGCTGTAACTAAAATACATAATAAAATACTTGCAGAACTTGATAATAAAACTATAAAATTTAATTTTAATTAAATAAAATTAAAATTTTTTTAAAAAAAATACTTCATTTGTGATTATGTTACCTAAGAAATCATTGTCAAAATTTTTCCTGTTATATTAACATATTTTTCAATGTTAATCGCTTCAACTACACCTTCACGATTAAATAAATCATATAATCAACTATTTTGGGAAGCAAAACAAGGTTTAGTTTTTATTATTGTTACATCTTTTTCGGTGTTCAAGGTCATTATCAAACTATGTTATAAAAGCTAAAATTCTTGCAGAACTTAACAACAACATTATTAATTTCAAATTAAAATACATAAAAAAAATGAATGCGATTTAGACAAAAAAAAAGAAATAAAAATTTATTTAATAATTTAAAAGAGTGATCGTACGGTTTTAGCGCCACTGTTGTTTTCTTATTAAATAAGCCTCAATATATTAGAATCTTATAATCGAAAAACAACCTCTTTTCCTTTATATTTGAGATTATCCCATTTGCTGTTTATTGCGAGATTGCAGTTAATCTCTAACCGTTCTTGCGCACGAGGATGTGATGCCGCGCATTCCGGCTGCGAGCGCATTAGACCCGATAAATAAAGGATTTAAAATTGCAAACATCCTCCAAAGGACGCGGTCTTGATTGCTAGAGAAGATATCATGATAATTTTGTTATAAGGATCTTAATTAAATGATTCGACCGCCGACAGAAAGCACTGTTTCTTTGGTGTTAACTAAGAATTTTCCTTATTTATTACACTTATACATCATTTTCAACTTTTCATATTATATTATACACCTAATAAAATCAAATTTTCATTATAATGTCTTACCTTTTCATTAAATTTTCCATAATTTTTTTCAATTTCCCAACGTTACATCAGAGATTTTTGTGATTTCAACGCGTTGCTTATTTTCAATTCTGCTTGAAAATTATACAAATTCTAAATAATACTGGAAGCAATTTGAAACTCCTTACTAAAATGATTTCTCCTTCAACCCGCAGAGGTAGTAGCGTTTTACTTTAAAAACGGTTCATCTTGTTTTTCAGTCATTTGTTAACTATCAGATAAAATCGCGCCAGATTTGTTTTTGTTTGTGTTCACTTCGTAACGATCATCGTTGGTCGATGCAACAAAACTTTGCAAATTAATCTCCAACCAGTCAACATTTACAGCAATTTTAAGTTTTTTAGTGCCATGCCACAATAACATGCTATAATACTGTTCGAGTTGGTAAAAAGGCAATGAATGTGATAGTGGACTTGACATTTTCAGACTTCAAGTTGTTCCGCAAAGATTGGTTTCAGTTGACCGGTTGTTGCAGTTGACAAAACTTTGCTGTCTCAGCGAACGTATATAAGTAAACGATCAGATGAGGATTTGAAGAAATTCTTTGAGTATGAGTTGGCCCCATTTTCTTTGACACTGTTCAATGAAAGTGGAATGCGAAAGACAATTAAATATGTCCTTTCATAATCCTGGTTGCAGAAGAAAAATATCATTTTCAGAAGGATAGTGATAGTGGATCTTCTGTTGTAATTGGCACCAGGGTGTCTACTACGTGTTGCCACCCCTATTCTTCAAGGGGCAGCTCAATCCCAAGCCACTGATGTAAATGGTGGTAGGTGCGTCGGGAATGCTTTTGCGCTCTCTGTTAGAGGGAGGGAGCTGATGTCAGGTTTCATATTTGTCACCGACCTCGTGAATGGCTGAAAGCAGTGCTGGTTAACAGAGGACTGTCTTTTTGGCGTAGCATACCATTTCAGGAAGCATACATTCCCAGCCTCTTCAACCTTGTCACGAGTAGAGGAGGGGTTGTAAAAGATCATTGGCCCTTGCTTGATGATATCTGAATCCAAGTACAACTTTGAGAAGCCCACCTTGTTTCTGTTGCAGACGTTGTAACTCAGCCGGTAAATGAATGTAAAAGCAGATGTGTTCAAATCCACTGCATCTCTTGGGTGCTGCATCTCTTGGGTGGAAAGTGCCATTGTTTTGATTTTCCTGCGTCCGGGTTTCAGCAGCATGATATCTTGGGTGGGAGGAGTGGAAGCAATCAAAAGGACAGTGAGGTCCACAACCTCACCAACTACAGCCACAGAATTGTGAGTGGATTGTTCTACAGCAGTCTTCACGATAAGGACGCCATCATCATCGGTGGCCTGAAGAGTCTGTATCCCATTCTCTCGAAGCTTTGTCTGTATTAAAGAGATGAAGTTACATTTGTTGGTAGGATTATATTAAAAATATTCTTGTTTAACAAGTATCGATGTGTTCTATGTCGAATTGCTGTCAACTGACCTTCTCAGTCTGTATCATCGCATCTGTTCTTGAGATTTCGTACAGTTGGCTGGGTTTGCGTACCCACCAAATACCATAGTGCGAGTCATTCCAGGATAGTGGTGGTTCACGTAGGTGATATAACCCTCACAAATTTTGACAACGGTGGCATTTTTTTGCCAAATTACCTCAAAATCCTGCGTCCACTACAATGTTTATCTGAGACAGTAAAACAGCTGTTCGGGACAGATTTAGTTGTCTTTCGCATTTATTTTTCATTGAATAGTGCCAAAGAAAATGGGGCCAACTCATACTCAAAGAATTTCATCAAATCTTCTTCTGATCGTTTGCTTGTACACATCCGCTGAAACAGCAATGTTGGGCCAATTACAACCTTTTCTGTGTGAATTTTTATCGACGAGCCAACAGAAAATATTAGGAATGTCCGATCTTTGCGGAATAACTTAATGTCTGAGAATGTCAGTCCATTATCGCATTTATTGCTTTTTTAACAACTCGAACAGTATTGTAGCAAGCTATTGTGGCATAGCACGAAAAAACCTAAAATTGTTCTCAATGTTGACTGATGGTAGATTAATCGGCATACATATTCTAGGTCTTATATAAACCTGGTATGTATATTATTTAAATATTGTACAACTATTATATTTTCGTTATTATTAAAATACTGATACCCCCTGCGTACCACTGAATCATGTAACACTTGAATGTAAAAGCCATTTTATGGCGTTTAAATAAATAAAAGGGAATTCAATTCTTTACAACTTCTTTCAATTGAATTTCTTTCTATGGTGAATATTTTAGACAATAACTCAAATATAACTCAAAACAGCTGGGAATTCGAAAATTACGTAAAGACAAAAGTTGTGATTAATTTGATGAGCTTTTATTTATTTTAAAATAATTTTCCCCTCCAAAGTACTATTTTTGAGATATAAGTGAAAACCCGAAAATTAGGACCTTTTCCGGCCCCCTCTCCCCCTTGGCTCATTACCTAGACATCAGGACTTTTGGTATGTTCACACCCTAAGCACCCTGAACAAGTTTCTGAAGGAATCGTTTAGCTACCTGCTCACGCACTCTGCACTCCCTTTTGGACCATTCTGTGAATGGACTATTTATAGATATTATTTTCTGCATAAGTTAAACCCTGCTTGTGGACAACAAACTGTGAGAAAACGACGTTTTGTAGTCTGTAAACAAGCAGTTTTTAATAATTGAAGAAGAAGAAGATAATAATATATCTAAACAAAACATAAAACAGAAGAAGAAAATAACAAAAAAAGTAACAGGAAAAAGCCCAGTTGTGACCATTACCATTTTTATCATTTAAGTAAAAGATAATATTAATAAATCTAAACGAAACATAAAAACAAAAAAAGACATCTGGGTAAAACCCGGTTGCATTCATTTATTTTCTGTGGTTTATTTTTCGTTTATATCAATAAATTATTCAATGTGTTATTATTCAAGATGTGTATAATCTTCAAAAGTTTTTCAACATTTTATAATAAAATTAAGCAGATATTTGTTTACAATTTCTACCACGAATCATCTTTGACGCCAAAAATTTTAAATTTAAGAAAAAAATCGCAGAATTATTGATGAAAAGCTAGGGCAAATCATAAGAATATTGTAGTGTTTCGAATCATATTCCCCATGTCCAATTGGTGAATCATTCACGGGTATGATGTAGGTACTAGGTAGTAGTATCAATGTGAGGTTAGATCGACGCTGCCAATACTGAAACGACCAGCGCGGCGCTGCCGTTACGTATCTCCTCGTTAACCACTTAAGCCGATTTAGGACGATCGCCCACCTGGACGGTGTATTTGATGTTTTTTGCGAGTCATTAAAGATGGAGATTTTAATTTGCTCATATCGTGCGCTCAAGACAAAAGTCCCATTTTGGCGAAAGGAAGTAAGTATATAATTTTTAAAAATTATTGACGTACTGTATAATGTACTTACCTACTATTAAAAACAGTTGAATGACATCAATGATTTAACTTAACTTAACATTAATGATGAACCTTTTATTTCATACGACCTCCGTTGTAGCTTTTTCCGTATCATTTCATATTAATTATTATCGTAAGGAAGAAAGACCCTTTCATTACCTTCCACCATCTTTTAGGTTCGCGTCAGAAATATAACTTAATTACTTCACATTCAAAACATAAATATGGTTCGTACTATGCATAATAATGGGACATGCATTAATTACTTGAGCTGTTTTTTTTTTCAATTTAGACTCCCCCTCATTGGTGAGATTAAGTGAGATTTGGTGGGACGCAATCACAAAAGGAGTGAAAGAATTTAATTTTTTTAAATTATTTCTATAATAATATGTATTGTTTTAAACTTGATGCGAGATTTTTATTGACCCGGGACCATTTATTGGACAACCAACACCTCTGCCATAGGTCACCGCAAGTGACCTATGGCAGAGTCTTACTAAGTTTGGTGACCTTGGATGGGTGCCAATGGGTGAGGATGTCTAGGTCTTGGCGGCGGATGCGTCTGTCCACCTTCTTTGTTTTCGCAGTCACTGCCGGTAATTGGGCCCTGGGTGGTCATTACCCCCGTAATGACCACCCAGGGCCCGTTACCCCCGTAATACCTTTTTCTTGTTCATACAATCGAATCCATTTTTTAACTTTCGCATAAGATAGACACTGTTCAATTCGACATTAAAGTCCTTTGCTCGCATCCCTTTGCTTACTTATTTTATTTGACATTCTTTATATGTTTTATTTATTTTATTCGACATACTTTACTTATTTTTTTCGACATTATTTACATATTTTATTCGATAATGACTAATGATCCGATTTAGGTATTTCAACGGGAGCGCGCATCGAGTTCCACTGAATATATTTTTTGACCTGTTTGAAGATGTTATGTCGGTGGGTAGGAAAAGATGGTCAAGTCGAAGGGTAAAAAAAGTCGGGTACACTTGAGGAAGATATGAAAAAAATAATTATTTATTGTATAATTAGGGATATGTGATGAACTAAGATTGGAACAGAGAACGAAGGGATTGTTAAAAGTCGGGGATATCCATGGCATGATCAAGTGAAACAAATGCTTAAGAAATGTATTTTTTTTCTATAGTTATTATTACAATAAAATGTTCCACCCTAAAACACACCAAGTTTTCAGTGATGGTTCACTAGAATTTATAACCTCAAAACTTTTCTCTAAACCTCGAGCAGTGCCGGGATACTAGTATAAAACAAAAAAGCTATTAACTCTATGCCTTACAGTTCAGACTTTTCACTAAGATAGGTACCCACTGTGTTATTGAACTCTACCACTATTATGTTTAAAGCCAAATGTATGTCATTTCACTGCCACCGTCTTGTTTTTACGCTGATAAAGCCCGATTAAAGAATTACGAGGAGTAATTGTTCTTGACAGATAAGTGATAAATGCCCATGACCCACGGGTCACTGTCATTAGCCAACAACTCTTGTAAATCGGATTTCTTTCAGTCATCGTTAACCTTGCGCTCATAAAATTTCATGATTTAAGACACGTGATGTAGGATAAGAAATCAGTGTTCACACGCGATAGAAGTGTAACCTTCAGAAAACTAAAGTAGACAAGAGTGGGGAGGATACGAAGCACCGCATAAAGAGGAAACTGATAGGGTACAAAGCACCCCACAAAGAGGAGACCAATTATTCTATCTCATTCTCTCGCAGGCTTAATCCTATAGATGTTTATGTTTGTCTCTTTTTAGTGTCTGCTTTTTTTAATGAAATTTCTTAAGCATGATTTGAAACTCAATGAAAAGAAAATAACACTAATAAGAGACACACACATACATCTACAGGATTATGCCTGCGAGAGAATGAGATTTGATTATGAGATAACTTTCAAGGCTCCTATTGATTGAGATTGTGTGTAAGTTGTTGTGAAGGTTTCACTTCTACCGCGTGTAACTGCACTCGATCTTTTCGTTTCATCGAGTTTCAAATCACAATGGTGCAAAAGTAGTTTTCACTTTAATATTCAGGTTTTACCTCAAGCGTTTTCGTGTTTCAATTATGAAGTTAATTGTCGTTGAGCCATTTACATTGGGTAATTACACAATAATTTGACCGCCAACAAAAGAACATACTATTGCAATCGTGTAACCACTTGCACGTGTAGAAATAATTTGAGATTTTTACGGCCAAAGTATTAGAGCGATTAATTTTCGAATTATTAAGCCATGTGGAGCTTCCTTCTTCTTCAGCCAACGTTTCGAACAGCGTTACAGTTTCTAGTTATAACTGCTCCGATGATGAACACTGTAGCGCTGACTGAAAAGAAGAAGGTAACGCAACAAGGTGCAATGACCCGAAAATTAATTATGATTATGCCCAAATAATAAATTTTTGAAAATCTCATTTTTTATTTATGCTAAGTCAATATGTTTGCATAGTTCCAATGAGCCCATCAGCTGATTAGCCTGTTTTTTGGTCTTGTAAATATAAATATTCAATTTGTTGAAAAACGGTATGTTTTTCAACCGGATTACCGGAAAAGTCATTAAAAGTGATGATACAAAATTGGTTAAATAGGTTACGTTAGGTTAGGGTAAGGGCTATTTTAAAATTATTTTTTTCACAGCTTTTAATGACTTTTCAAAGAGGTGCTGAGTTGACTTGATTCTGAGTTGGCATAGAACCGTTTTAACACAGCGACTAGAGATTTCTAGAGAGAGTTTCTAAGGCGCCTCCCATAGTATAAAGAATAACATCAAAAGTGCCTTCGGTAGAAATTTGATTGGAAACGAATGTCGCCACTGACTTAGTATCCTTTGGTTCTAGACTATATTACACTTGCTTGACATCTATAATAGCCATCCCATTGGATTTCATAATTTGAATTTCAATAATTATTTTGTTATGGAAAAATAAGGCCCGATTGGCTAGACTTCCGGATCACGAAATACGCCCACTTGGTGTTCCTTCTTTATTCTATCACAGTTTTGTATTGGAAAAATAAGGCCGACTTGACCGGACTTTCGGATCACGAAATACGCCCACGTGGCGTTAAATGACAAATGATACAAAGAAGGATACAAGGGGCACAAATAGAAATACAAATAATGGCGTAACATATTTTTCAGCAACAGCCCAATTTTTCTACAATCGAATCCAAATATTTCTGAATTTTTTTTTAAATTTTTTTTTAAAATTATTTCTAACAAAAACATACTTAACAAATACAGATAGAATTGGCAATTTAAATAGGTAACCCCGCGAAGCTGCCACATGGCTGCTTGTCTGCAGGTTCTACCTCAATATACATCCATTATCATTTGAAATAAATAAAAAACATATTTATAAAATTTAAAATTGTAAAAAGCAAATAGAGACAATCAAATTCTAATGAACTGGTTGGTGCAACCTACTTTACAGTTAATGAAAATAAATAAAGTAAAAAAAAAAAACAACATTTTATGTTTACAAAGGCATACAATATTTAACAGATTTTG
This sequence comes from Glyphotaelius pellucidus, assembly GCA_936435175.1. Classification (NCBI taxonomy): domain Eukaryota; kingdom Metazoa; phylum Arthropoda; class Insecta; order Trichoptera; family Limnephilidae; genus Glyphotaelius; species Glyphotaelius pellucidus. The sequence goes on along the minus strand of OW386542.1, from coordinate 23,851,704 downwards.
TATCTATCATTCAAGAAAAAGGTAATATATTCTTAATAATTAGAAACCATGACATCATCAATCTTTCTTTTTCATCTTTGAACATTTTTTTTTTACAGATATACTGATTTTTCACTCATAATCCACATCTTCACAATTTTTATTAAATCCGTTTAAATTATCGACGAAAATGTCTACTTCAACACACTCTATTTTATTATATCATCGACATATTTGGGTCAGAAGGCTAAAGCAGGCGATGTTATTTTTAAGTCACGGGCAACTAAAAAAAAACAGTTGGCAACTCAAGTCGTTAACACAGGATAGCAACTTGCGAAGTTCAATTACGGTCTGCACACAGGTAACTTCTCAAATCGAGATCGAGTCGAGATCTTTTTAAGGCAGTTGATTTTTGGAAATGAATTTTAAATTTTTTTTTTAATGTTATCGGAGAAAAAAAGCGTAGTCATAGTGCAAGGGGTCCAGATTCGACCCATGTTGTACCCCTCAAGTAACAACTACGGGGGAATATTTTTTTCCCATTTGAATACTGGTACCACGTGTGCTTCTTTCCACAAATCAAGAAAAGTTCCCTTGGTTCCATTCATTAAAACAATAAAAAGCGGTGAACTTAAAGAATCTGCACTACTGTAAAGAAAGGAGGAATTTTATCGGGTGAACCTTTAGTGAAATCTTACTCAAAAACATTTTCTTTCATCTGCACTACTATTTATTGTACCCTGATTACTTTATATCAATTATTAATTGTTTTTGTGTTTAATTCGTAGAACTCCATTTTTATAAAAAAATATTTAATTAAAATTAAATTTGGATTATCAAGTTTTGCAAGTATTTTAGTGTGTATTTTTGTTACAGCTGTTTCGGTTTACAAGACCATTTTCAAACTGTGGTTAAATTCACTGTTGGGCGAGTTATTTATAAGATTTTAAATGTCAATTTTCGAGGGTATATAAATAAGTCGCCTAACAGTGGATTTAATTACAGTTTGAAAATGGACTTGTAAACCGAAACGCCTGTAACAAAAATACATTCTAAAATACTTGCAGAACTTGATAATAAAACTATTAGCTTTGTATTAAGTTATTGTTTGGCATAAAATCATTTGTAGGTAATGCTGACTTAGTATAAACAGAGAATTTGCTTTTTTTTCTTTGTATTCTCCATTATTAACGAAAATACCATCAAGATGCATTACAGGTTGTACCAACAGTACGTTGGTTTTTTGTAATTATTTTGAGTATCACCAGACACCATTATTTGCCTTGCAGACTACTTTTGACAGATTTGTATGATTATTAACATTTGCTATGCATTTTTTGGGTAATTTTTCTTAAATTAGAGAATTTTTTATAATTTGACGCGTTACTACGTTTTTTAAATTTAGTATTTTAATTTTAATCAAGTATTTAAATTTTCATTAAGTATTTTAATTTTAATTAAGTATTTTTTATAAATTTATTATGGTATTTGCTCTAATACGCTCGCATGAATGACAATATATCTTACAGTGTAAACCGCCCTTTTTACAAGTCGGAAGATAAGATAGATCAATTTACAAGTGCCACAAAATTCATAGAAAAATCAATAGAAAAAAAAAATTAGAATAAAAGGTGAAACACACACAGTCGCGCAAATATTACTAAAAGGTTAAAGGTTACATTGACAATTAAAAATTATACATTAATAATTAAAATACACGAAATTATGACACTTAAATAACGGCTATAAAAAAAGTTAAGTTTCATATTTTATGATCGAAATTCCCGGCGATGCCAATTATTACAAGTAGCATTCAACTGAGTATTTGTTTTGTGAGACACGATTTTTTTAAAACAAATCAAAGAAAAGATGAATTATTCTTGGGTCTTGCTGAGTAGTACGATAGCTCCATAATTCCGCAAGTTCATTATCTAATTTAGTTGTTTCGAGTTCGAATTTAGTTGCACTGATTCATAACGCGAATTGCCTATTTTGAATGAAGGAACCTCACAGATTTCTAACACAAGTATTTATTTCCCAATTGAGACATAGTTTCCCTACCGGGTATTGTAGTTTTATTGAAAAAAATATACCTACCTACACAAGTCGTAATTAGCTAAGAAATATTAATATTTTGAAATTTCATTATAATATGTAGATATGTATAAATACTAAATATTATACGTAATACGGTGTCTGGAAACTCGTAGTATAAGCGGGAAGCTGGTGAATCTACAAACGTTACTTTTGAAGTCGGAATTTTGATAATACTTTTTTATTTTATTTAAGATTTCATTTTCGTGTCCGACGTAAGAATTTTAAAGTATTTGAAAAAAAATTGGTCACTGAATGGTAAATGTCGGGTGTTTAATGACTTTTATAAAACGTCGAAACGTGGACTCGGCTCAAAACATCCTAAACCCTTTGATTGATATAATAAAGCAAAAAAAGAAATGCTCAGAACGAAAAAAATGGTTTTTGTGTTCTTTACACTTTGCAGAGTCACCAGATTCCCGCTAATGCTACGAGTTTCCAGACACCGTATTACGTATAATATTTAGTATTTAAACATATCTACATATTATAATGAAATTTCAAAATATTAATATTTCTTTGCTAATTACGACTTGTGTAGGTAGGTAGGTACATTTTTTCAATAAAACTACAATACCCGGTAGGGAAACTAAGGACGGGTTGTTTCAGAAAATTTGATGAGTTCATCAAATATTTGAAGTTAATTTTCACGTTCTGTGTAAGTTCTATTCGAGTTCTGTTATTTTATTACCGTAGGCCAGCTGCTTCATAAAACTGAAATTATCACAGAACTTGAATAGAACTTATACAGAACGTGAAAATTAACGTCAAATATTTGACGAATTCGTCAAATTTTTTGAAACAACCCATCCTTAGTCTCAATAGAGTTTCCGGATAGCAAGTACAATAAAATAACATTAATTACACTTCACAGAACAGTACTTACAATTACGACAAGTAGAATAACTCTTGCATTGAACACAATTATTGTGTTTTTCTGTAAATGTGTTCATAGTAAAATTTTATTTTATTTTTATCAACATAATATTTCTGAACCCAATAGTAAATTCTATGTTGAGTAAAGAATTTAGAATTATTAACCGTTGACCTGGTGCAAAAAACCTGATGTTTTTACAAATTAGTACGTTCTAAGTAACATTATTTATTTTAGCTGTTTTTTTTTGAAGCGGGACATTTGTGCCATTTTTCTCCAAACCACTATGGTTATGTACTCATTGTCGAGTTGTTCGTTTCCTTGCAAAAAAATTATTAGGAAAAATTTAAAAAAAGTATCTCCTTCTGAATCAGTTAACTTTTGTGGCTTTCAAAAAAAAAATTCCCATTCATAATATTATGTTGGTATTTTCGTGCGAAAGCAGATCTAAAAAAATGTATCATTGTATTGCTGTGGATGCTTTTTTGGTAAGTCGTAGCTTTAGGTTTTCAAGGCATGTCAATTGCTGGGAAGCCGAATAGTAAAAAAAATGGTGGAATTCATGAAAACCTATGCACGAAATACGAGAATGATTATCTGAATGATGGCTTAGAATTCTGGTTAAGTTAGTTTTTTTTGTATTTTATCAGACCCGACTGTTATCAAGCATAAAACGCCACCGAAAATATTTCATCTCTAACCTTATTTTACTATGACAAAGCTTCTCAAAGTATACTTGAAGCACAACACTCGTGTTCAAAATAATGAAATGCTCAACAAGCTATAAAATTCTTGTACTTTGGAACTCAAGAAGAATACAATTTTTAACAACTGACCCCTCCGGTGATGATCTTCTCGCAAATAAAACGCATTTTAGTAGTGTCTGCAATGTTTTGGTGAGACGTAAGCAAGAAAAAAAACTCCAAAAGACATAAATTGCACAGAATACGAAATTTTGAAAACACTTTCCTTTTTAGGGAATGTGGAAGCAAATCGCCGCTTCTTTTTACCAAAAAAAATTTACATTGGTTCCCAAAGAATAATAAAAAAACGACATTTTGGTTTCTTTGTTTGGCAATGTGAACGTATACGAAATTTTGAAAACACTTTCCTTTTTAGGGAATGTGGAAGAAAATCGCCGCTTCTTTTTTACAAAAAAAAATTATATTATTTCCCAAAGAATAATAAAAAACGACATTTTGGTTTCTTTGTGTGGCAATGTGAACGTTGATTTCTTGTTTTTATTATATTTACCTACAAACGCTTAAGACATTTATATTATTAAAAAACATGTTTTTCATGAAATTCTTTTAAATTCATGCGTTAATCTCATGCGTCAAAATCTATCAAAATTAAACGTTGCCAGGTCTTTTGCAACCAGTTAAATACATTTTTATTAGTAATAATTCGAAACTAAACCAAAATTCAATCAATAATAATCCACAACATATCAAATCAACCATTTTCTCAAAAAATGTCAGCTTTCAATTCAATGATTCAAAGATTAGTTAATCTCCAAGCAATCTTTTAGTAAATAATATAACTTAATCTAATAAAACAAATTGCAGTTAATAATAGTTTATCACTAAATTAAGTGAAAACATTCTTAAAAAAAGAAGAATAAATTCCTTAAATCATATATTTATCCTGTACATCAAGAGGAGATAAAATGAAGGAAAATAATGTTTTTAAAAAATAAAACACCCAATTCTAGAGTAAAGAATTTTTCCACACAATTCTGCCAGCAATTTATGCAAATAATAAACTGAAAATTACCAACTATTATAAGGACAGAGACTTAAAAATGAAATAATCTGGAGTCTACAAACTGAATTGTAAAGATTGTGGATGTTTTTATACAGGTAAAACTTCGAGGAACTTTGTAATTAAGTAAAGGAGGATATGAAGTGTTTGAACAATAACAGTTTCTCAGAGTTTGCTAATGATTTATGGGAGACGAATAATAATTTTGATTTTAATAATGGAATGTAGTTGCTACGATGTAATTTTAATGGTATTCATTTATACAAATTTGAAACCTTGGAAATTAGAAAGAGTTTTAAAAACCTAAATATTATAAATAACCAAAAAATATTTTCAAATGACCCGTTATTAAATTTGTTCCCTTTATAAGTTATGCCAAATTGCCTCCTCCCCCCTTCTTACTCCCGTCGTTCCATTGACATTTAAGTCTATTGTTGTAAACTCTGATGATGTAAGCATTGCTTACGAAACATGTTGTTTTTTAAATAATAAATTTGGTTGAAAGTAAGCATTTTATTAATTTTGAATTAAAATGTTTCCACAAAATATGTTTGCTGTGTTTGAAGAAGTTAAGAAATGTTCATATTGGTTCTTTCTATAGCGATTTATGATTCTGGAATTCGTAGATAGGTATAGTATTCTGTAGACATAGTTATTGCATCCATTACGGGCAAATGATCTAAAATAGCCCCAGACCATTCTTGATGAACATTAATTTATAGAAACTTCTTACAAACTAAAGTCATTAATCATAATTCTCTTTGGCATTATTATGCCACTGATACATAACCAAATATCATACATTTTATTAGTTGTTGAGTGCGATTGTTGCTCATTAACTTCTTCATGGTTATGTGGCGGAGCAATGTACTCAGGGGCGGATCTAATGGTCAGCATTTCAGTTAACTATAAACATTTCTGTTAAATAAAAAAAAAAAAAAAGTTAACTGTCCCTCCCCCCCTGCTGGGGCCCGGTACAGTTTCGTCTTTACTCCATAGGTACGCGGGGCACGAGCAATCGCAGTACTTATATGCAAGATGATTTTGCAAAGAAAACGACATCATACAAATCATCAAATTATTTTTAACTAGCTGGGGTACTCGGCTTCGCTCAAGGAGTTGATATGAGATTGAACTGACGTTCGAATCTGCGACGGATCTTGTTTTTAATAATGAGTAGCTCTACCCATACGAAAAAGGCTTCGAATGAAGATCCAGAATGTTCCAGAACATTCCACAACATTCCAAAATGTTCCGGGATGTTCTGTAATTTTGTGGAATGCTCTCGAATAATCTCGAATGTCCTGGACTGTTCTAGAGATTTCTAGAGGGCGAAACTTCCAGCCCCTTTATCTTCTATCACGCCCTTCAGGTAAAAATGGGAACCTTCTTCATGGATGGGGATAAGGGCTACCACACCTACATATAACTCCCTTGATCGTACCTGGACTCGTTTCTGAGTTTTAGCGGAAGTCACATTTTTTTACTTTTCTTTTATAATATATACTAGCTGGTATCCAGCATGTGTTGCAATGCCATATTCAAAGAAATAAATTGTTTCTCCCTGCATGTCCTTTCCCGTGCGTCCCCTCCCGCGCTCCTCTTTCACTTTCCTCCTCCCTCGTCACCCCTCCCACCTTCTTTGTTACCCTTCCCCCCCTGCTTTCCCTCTCTGCCGCTTAAATGTATGAAATACACACATTTTCATTTAAACAAATGTCATAACGTCAGAGCTTACCATTATATATATAGAAATATGGAATGCATGGATGTCTTTTAGTTAAAAATTGCGATGTGTTTGTATTAACTGCACTAATTACTTATGTAACGCACGTGACTGTTTAAATGTATAAATATATTTAGAATGTAAACTCTTCTTCCATCCACAAGCAAATGCTTTTAATGGAAGACCAGTACTTCTTTATATGTACCATTTTTGAGATAAACAAATAAATAAAAAAAAATAAAAAAACACTCTTTTACTAAAATGCCATGTTCTGTAAAAATTTAGAGTCAATTCATCGATTACTTTCCGAGATTTGCGGACACAAACATACGGAACCTAAATTTTTATACATAAGATTGATTATTACAAATATACGGAACCTAAATTTTTATACATAAGATTGATTATTACCCACAATAAATAAAAAGGATTCTTGAAACATAATTATAAATAATATTGTTGTTATTCATGACTATACTTTGAATTAAATATGAATTAACTAAGTATGTGTAAATTAAGTATGAACTAAATCTGATAAGTTTAGTGCAATATATATAGACTTAACGCATCGTCTCTATCAGGGCCGGACTTCCACCTAGGCCCCAGAGACCTTGACCAAGGGCCCAACCGAGGCAGGGATCCATAATTATTTTTTGAACTCCAAATAAGAGGCTCCGATGGGAAATAAGTTCCTTAAGGCAAAATTCCAGCTTTGAGGATGCTGTGAAAATGGTACACATTGAATGCCTCAGAAAATTAGGAGCCAAAACGATATTCATCGAGGTCATTAGACGGAAAAAAATCACATTTTTATTTAAGCGGGAAATGTTACTTGTGCAATGATGGAAGAATTAGCTAGCATTAGATTGAATTGCCATGTTTCCACAGTATACATTAGAAAAAAAAAAAAATATTTATAATCTAATGTTAATTTAATTCTATTCTCCTTTCTACTTTCTATTTTTTTTATAAATATAATTTCTACTTTTTATTATAATTTCTACTTTTTATTTTAATTTCTACTTTTTATTATAATTTCTACTTTTATTATAATTTCTACTTTTTATTATAATTTCTATTTTTTACTATAATTTTTCCAATTTTTAGCGTCATTTATTCTAAATCCACATGTTCACACTAGACTCCATATTTCATATAACTTTATCCATTGGTCACCATGACACAGGCAGCCGCCTAGTATGGTGATCTAATATTCTTTATGTAAGTGTCACAAATATGTAACATGTGTTTTATAAATAAATAAATAAAATAAATAAATATTATTTGACCTTTCCAAATGTTAAATATATTTTCATATTTTATGTGAACATCTCACAAGAGTCCCAACTGCTCCCGAGACTATGACATTCCATATGAGCCACTGAGACTATGACATTCCCTATTGGGGTATGTTGTGAGGCTTAACGTACGCGGGGAGGGGAAAGATATGTGGAAAAAGAAAGAGGAGAAGTGCCTGGCTATTCAGATCTGGTCACCAAATATAGCTAAAACCATTTATTTTTTTTTATTAATATCTATAGCAAAATTTGTACATAATGTATTTATAAATTGTATTATATTAAGGTATTATAAAGTTTTTTTTTTTTCACAGTCCTCCTCACTAGAGTTTCCTGTTCTGAGGCGGCCTGTAGTTTTTCCACATTTGTATTTAGTATCCAGTTGTCTTTACATGGTCTTCAGTATTTTTGATAGTTCATTTTCACTTTGTTCTCTCAACCATATTTTTACTTTTGTTTTAAATTTATTTATTTCTGTTATTTTTTTGTTTGAGTTGGTAGAGCGTTGTATAGTTTTGTTGCATTGAATTTCATATTTCTTTGTCCAAAAGATGTTTTCAAACTGGCTGTAGCTAGAATATTTTGGTTTATTGCCCTGGTTGTGTATCTATGTTGGACAGTGGAGTATTCTGATATGTTTTTTTTAATTTTAAATAAAATATTTTTTGCATAAAGTTTTTGTATGTTGTAGACTTGAATGCTTTGAAACAATTTTTCTGTCGGAGTTCTAACCGGTAATTTCAAAATTGTCTTTAGTACTCCTTTTTGGGCTATATTAACCCACGACCCCCGGAATTCTAGTCGAGTCTTGCCCCTCAACCACGGGGCCGTCCGTTAAATAAAAAAGATAATAGCGGTATTTTGATAATAGCGGTACGTTTTTTTTTTTACTTTTAAGGGCTCATCTATGACGATTAGGAGACATAGCACTATCTTGCTTGAACCCTTTACGAAAAAGTACGCGCTACCGTTCCTCTTAAATGAATTTTTTTTTGATAAAAATCATATTAAAAATATACCATTTGCTCCCCTCCCCCCCCGGTCCCTTGTACATTTGCCCCGGTATATTTATTGACTGCCGTCTAAGTCTTAGATCCGCTCCTGAACTTAACAAATCAAATAAATACCTCTAACTCTTAATAGAGTAAATGACTTTACCTATGCTTGGTGACCAGTCTTTTGAGCCAGCTACTTCCCAAGATTCTGTTTTCCTTGTGTTCTTCTCCTCCAACTTCCCTTAGCCTACTCGTGATACTCCTAAAATATGGGTGCCACAATTCGACTGGCTCCGGGTAGTTGAGATAATTGTGCGGTATAACAAATATATTTACGTATATTTACGTAGATAACTATTGTTAACAGAGTCTCTTTTTATCGACAAGATAATAATACAAATCAAGTAAAAATAAATTAAAATATGTACGAATCTATTTTATATGCGAAATTTGAAAACGAAAATCGATTAAAAAAAAATTTAAAATCATGGTCCATGATTGCTATCCAAATATTTGAAAATGGTTTTTCCAGTTTTAATTTTTTTACTTTCTCTGGTATAAACTTCTGTGTTGTTTACGGAAATGTATTTAAGAACTATAATGTCAGCTACGAAATGTTCAGTCAACAGTTTCATATTGACAAAACAGAACGAGAGCTTACGATGGCATTTTGGTCTCAGCTATAGTATAGAATTGGTCAATTGATGCATGACACCATCCCAACGTTGGCTACAATCTTATTGCGGGTCAGAGACTAGTCATAGACGACTTAACTAAATTGGTACGACCCATCCTGGCCTGTCGGAAAACTGTCCACAAATGTGGCCATTTGGTAAAGGGGGATCGTTTCAAATCTGAAAAGATATAGAGGTTAATTAAAAAATGTTTTAAAATGTGCCAACCACCTCAGTTCACCAAGGATCAGTCTTTCCGCGATGTTTTCGAATTTCAAAGTTAACATCAAAATTACAGTGAAACAATCAACCGATGGTGAAATATTAACAGAACTTGAAAAGAATTTGAATTTTTACATTGAAAAATTATAAACAACAAGGATATTCACAGACACAACACAAGGGCTTGCAAGGAAATCAGACTACAAAAAAAGGACAAAACAAATACGCAGAACAGTTTACTATACAAAGGGATGAAGTTATACAACACTCTACCAGAAACTTTAAAGGCCGCACCAATTGGAAAGTTCAAAATGTATTGTAGGAGATACATAAAACAAGAAAAAATAAAGTTTTTAAATATGATATGATATAATTAATTAGAAAATTGTAAACTTAAATGTACAATTTACTAAAATAAAACTAATAAATAATTAAATTTGATGGATTGTTCAAATTCTGTGAAAAACCTATCTTAAGTCTCGCTGGCGATAATTGTATCTGAAAAACGTTGGTTTGCCCACTATATCAAACAAACCAAATGAAAATACTAACTCAATGGTCCGTTACTTCTTCCTCTTTTAAGATGTAATGTTTTAGTCTTCTATAGTAAGTATACAGATGAACGAAATGAAATAACGTCAAAGTGGATTGGTCAGATTTAAAGTAGAAGAACCTTGTTACAAACTGTCATAGTTTTTCTGTCATCGTTGATAAATGTCCTGAGTATTTTACACCATGTAATGTGTAGGTATTAGAGCTGGAGGAGATGAAGAAACATTCACTGACATCATTCATCTTCTCATTCCAAGACGCCTTAGATATGGGTTACGTCGCCTCGTCAACGTTGGCTTATGGGAGTGTCAAATTAAATCTCGGTTTGTTGCTAAAATGGGAAGCAGTTATTTATATTTAATCCAGAAAGTACTCTTGCACCAACACGATACTGAAAACATAAATTATTTTTCACTATGCACCTAAATTCTATCTACACAGAAAAATGTAAGTTATTTTACTTTGTAAAACGGTTTAGCTTAAATTACTTTTGCCTGATGGTTTTTGTACTGAACTCGGAATCAAAAAACCGCTAGAACTCTTCGGATATAGTATCTTTTATATGACTGGTTCAAAATTAATCTTCTTATATTAAATCCTAAAAAATAAAAACTGTGTAAATGTTTTCTCTACATTTCGTTGGTTCAATCTTGGTATAAAAAAAGAAAATGATAAAATGAGACGATACCCGCTTCGAAATAGACTTTGTCTAGTGAGGTGGGTAAAAGAAAACCATGTACATAAATGAAAATAAAATAAACGCCAGGGTTGCCAGCACTGAAACTGATATATGTTTGATATTTTATCCCTGAAAATACCTAGTCATTTTATTTATCTGTAGTAAGGCATATCAATGACAAAGTCAAATCTGGTGTCACTACTTTGCATCATGATCTATCAATTTGGGAGGCGGGTTTGGGTACCGCAGCCCCGGGAACCATTTATTGGATAACCAACACCCCTGCCGTAGGTCACCCAAGTGGTTCCCTACATTTGGTGACTTAGAAGGGGTGACCGGGTTCATGAGGTGAGGTTTATCCGGGTCTTGGCGGTGGATGCGTTTGCCCACCCACCACGTGGCGGGCTGGATCGGGAGGAACCAAGATATTAAGAGATCTTGACAAAAGTCTTCTTACAAGATTTATAAGTAATAATGAAATAACAACCAACCAATAATAACATTTTGAACTCTCCATCCGAACTCTCTTGACTCATCGCCTTGCGCCGCGGTGAGAGGGATGGATTTATTCGTCCGTCATTTTTGAACTCCAACCCCAGTTTCCATTCCATCCCACATACCTTTTTCCATCCCAGAACTTCCTCTCCTTCCTTTTGCTAAAAAATATCCTCCACAGCATCTGCAAAGATGTTATGAGTCCTGAAGGAATTGAACAGTTAAAGCATTTGTTGGAACATTGAATATATTGTCCCTGCTTTTCAATGATTTTTAAATCCTGGCGTACAAATATGTACAAACGAGGTAGCTCTACTGGCCAATGCAGTTATCTACTATATAGGATAATTCTAAGGAGATTTTCAAAAATATTAGGGTTTTTTATGACAATCGTGAAAGAGCAGCCCAGAGCAGCTCGGCTCTGGATTTTAGGTTAAAAACCCGTTAACCCATAAAAAATAGGCATGCATAACGTGAGAGACTACCATTCAGAATCGATACGTTGGTCATATGAAGATAGAGGATATGTGAGCAGAACTAAACAGACGGTCATTTCTTTACATTCCACTACCACATCACCGTCCCCCTCATCCATTCCCAGAACCAGGGATACCGTATACAATTGATTGGTTTAACACTTTAAGCCTAGATTCTTGCAAATTGTGAAATGTATCAAAACAGGTTAGAGTTAAATTATGTACTAATTAAAATGTTTTTGTGTTTGAATTTGCAGTAGAGAATTGTACGCAGGCAGCTATAGATGACTTCCCCAATGACCTGTTCACGCAAGAGCAGCGGCAGAATGGAGCGGTGGTGCTGCATGTCATCGCGTCCCTCTACTTGTTCGCAGCTCTGGCGGTCGTGTGCGACAAATACTTCGTCCCTGCTGTAGACAAAATGTGCAACGGTAAAAGTTACTAATTTATTTTATTTTATCCAATTATAATGTGGTTTTTTTCGACATTATTTTTAAAACTTGATACTCTTTCAACTATTTCAACTTTTCAACTTTTTCAACTATTTCGTTGAATAGCTAATTAGCGACGGTCCTTAGACCACAACGCGTCGCCTTAGTTCATAATTGTCCAAACGACCATTTTAGTTTTTGTTCAATCTTCCTCCACTTTAAACTTAAAAATAAAGTATAAAAAATGATAATTAATCAGTTAACTAAGAATTATTTAATTTAATGAGACCTTTACCTTTACGAAAGTAGCTTTATCTTAAACACCTGTCATAATGTTTCATGGAAATAATGAAAGAAAACCTCCACCTGTAAAATTTTCTAATGAACGTTTGGACAATTAAGAACTAAGGCGACGAACGGTAATCTTTTACTATGTTTTGCCCAATGTTTTAATCACATTTCAATATTTATGAGTAGTGGTCCTTAAGTCTAGAGTTTCTAGAAATTGTGCAATATTAGAGCGTTCTAAACTTTCCATTGAGATCTAAGTACAATATCTTTTTAACTCTAATTTACGGTATTCATATGGAGAGAAGTCGAAATTTATTTTATTGTTTATGGGCGTTTTGATATCTCAATATTTTTAGTGGGTACTCATTAGTTACTGGGTATTACTGAGAAGATTTTTTTTGGACAGGCTCATTTGGGATAAAAATTGTATAGTGTTTACTTTAGTTACTTACGTATTTAAATCCTGATATATTTATGTGATGATTTCAGTATTAAATATGTCAAACGACGTGGCGGGTGCCACGTTCATGGCGGCCGCCACTTCGGCGCCAGAGCTCTTCGTGAACGTCATCGGGACATTCATAACGGAGGGAGACATCGGAGTGGGGACCATCGTGGGCTCGGCGGTCTTCAACATCCTCGCCGTGGCGGCGTGCTGCGGCATTGGCGCTGGAATGGTAAATGCCTTTTTTCTCAGCATTATCTCAACATTATTTAAGAATCTTTTTGTTTTTATTTTTGGAATAACTTAATTACTAAAATCATACATCGAGGTGTATCCATCCAAGATCCGATCAAAGGAGATTGCTGCTTTTGCTTTTACACACCTCAATCGCAATACTTAGTAATTGAAGATAATATAAGTGACTCTCAAAAAATTGAAACAGAAAAATCAGAAAAAAGATTTGGTCGCATCTTGGAATTGAACCCAGACCTTAGCTTTCCCGGAGCAGAGAGCCCTGGCAAAGATTCAATCCCACGAAGCGACCGAATCTTTTTCTGATTTATCACTTTCAATTTTTCGTTTGAGAGTCGCTAATATTGTTTCAACGATTGAAAATCGATACTTGACATAGTCAATACATATCTACACATTTTAATAATAATAGTATTGACTATGTCAAGTGCATCGATATATGTAGCACTACTGAAAACCAAACTCTTTTAACATCTTCTTCGTATGCATCCCTAATTTTGTCACCGATGTAATTGGAGGGTCTACAATATCCACGTCCTTTTGGCAAGTCGTAGAATTGGCATTTTACATCCATTTTGTTCGTATTTCTTTCATTTGAGCCGATGGTCAAATTTAGATGACCGTTATGCTTAACGCGTGTTTTAAAATTGTTCAATGTTAGAGGAAAGTATTGTTTCGTGACAAAAAACATGAGAAGGGTCTGGTTGCCGATTTGCGAAGTCAGGCTAAAGCAACTAGGTTTGACAAGTTATAAAATGGCTTTGGCTTTGTATGACTAGATCATATAACCACTAATAACCATTCTATGTATATGAATGTTCAAGTACGATCTAGTAAAATGTAACCGAGGATCAAAGGCCTAAGACGTGTTTTGAAATAGCATTAACTTTATAAAGTGTAATTATAAATAAGCAAAGGTACAATACTTCACCATATCCATAATATTCTTGGCCATATATAAAAACCACTTTACATTGCCCCGGTAAATATAAACTTATCTTAGCCCTGTGAGAAAAGAAGGTCATAATTTAAAATGTCTTCATAATAAACATACAATAATTGCAGGTGGTTCCTCTGGACTGGTGGCCCCTGACCAGAGACTGCGTGGCCTACGGCATCACTGTGGCCATCCTCATCTGCATAATTCATGACGAAAGGGTGGAGTGGTACGAGGCACTCATCCTTGTGTGCCTCTACCTGGTCTACATTGCCGTCATGTACTTTGACAAGAAGATACAAAAATGGGCCAGGGGTTTGTTGTCTTTTGAATTTTTTCTGCATGGTATTCTTAGAGAAAAACAGCTCTTGTTTCGGTGTTGGTTTCACCCTTTAGTCACCTGAAAAAATTAAACATACCTTAATCGAGTATTTAACCTCAGTAGTTAATGGTAGTAATTGAAGGAACGTTTGACTGCTCTCGGCATTGGTATTTTGTGCATTTATTTTATTTATGATTTTGAGATACATACGTAATAACTTGTATAATACTTAGGGTTCCATGCCAACTGAGAATAAAGTCAACTCAACACCTCCTTGAAAAGTCATTAAAAGCTATGAAAAAAATAATTTTAAACTAGCCGATAACCCTAACCTAACGTAATCTATTCAATCAATTTTTGAAGTAAAAATTCTCTACACACACTTGACTTGGGGAGTAAGCTGGTGAATGCGTGACGAGAGCGTTATCGGGCGAGGCGAACGACGCATAAAAAAGTTTTACTTCAGTCGTGTGTTCTAAAGCACACTCGGTTTTTTTATATACATATATTTTTAATCACTCTAAATGACTTATCTGAGATGGTTCTAAGTTGGTTTCATTCCGAGTTGTCCGGTCACCAATATTTAGTCATATAATATATATATATTTTTTTTAATAAGTTACTCACATAAATAGTTATTTATATTTGCACAGGACAGTGTTTAGGAATCTTCTTACTCTTCCCAATAGTGAGATTTTTATGGAAATTTTTTATAATTTGTTTCGTGTTTTGAGAAAAGTCAGTTTGGAGTCCACTTTTACTCCAAAATATTTAATTTCTAATTTTTATTTCAAAGTTTTAAAGTCTATCAATATTTTTGCTTTTGTTTATGTTACTCGTTGGTTATAAATTTCGTTTTATTTTTACTAAATTTTAATTTATTTTTTGTTCAGCCATTTATTTTGTTTCTTTACACGGTTTTATTATAGTACTACATTACATTTTTTAACCTCAATAAGAAAAGTCTGGTTAATAATTTTACAAAATAATAAAAATAACACAGAACAATATTGATGCATTAACGTTTATTACAAATAGTGGATACCAATTAAGCTGAAAGAAGCCGATGGATTTTAATGTAGATAACGAAATATTTCGCTCTCACTTTAAAAAGAACAAAGATGTAAAGAGAAAACTTTATAATATAATATATTATGGTATATTATATAATCTAGGTACTTATACATAATATAATATATTTTGCGATAATTATTACATATTTTAGGTCTTCACTTAATTGATTCATTACGAGTTCATAATCTTCTCCTGTTACGTATAACAACGTAACAGGAGTCAACCGCAGTAATCTTATTTTAGAATATCAAAATTTTTGATATCATATCTTTAATGTACATTAAAAAATAATTTGTTCGAAAACAGAGCCTTGTGGTATTCCCAAGGAAATATTAATTGGTTCGGAAACTATATTTGGAATTAATTAGTTAAAGAATTTTCGAACCATTTGAATGCTTTTCCTTTTATTCCATTCCTTTATTAATATTTTTTCGATAATTATACATCTGTGCATAATTCCGAAAGCTCTCTGAAAGTCCAGTGTAACCGCAATCGCAAATTTATTTTTATCTGAATCTTTTTTCCAGTTTTCCAGAACTTTTATTGAGAGCCATTTCAAATGATCCACTGTTCTTCATTTTAAAAATTCAATTTTTATGTAAAACCAACGTGCTTTTTTCTTATTATATGTGTCCATACTTAGGTAGCTTGTTAAGGTTTGTTTTGGTCTACATTCTTCACATTTTTATGTATTCCTAATTTTTGGTATTGGGATGACTCTTCATATTTTACATGATTAGGAGAACACTTGATTAATTCGTTTATAGTATTTAATAAATGGTAAGGATTGGCAAACATTCAATTACAAATTTTATTTTAATTCTGTAATTTCATTTGATTTAGAATTGCTGTTTTTAGAAATTCAAATTTCATATATCATTCTTGAATTTCTTCCTGAAAATCACAGACAATGTTCGTAACACTCTAAAAAATAACAAACTCTCTTTAATATTTTCAAAACTTTTTATAAAATATTTATCAAATTTATTGGCTAATGCATTTGACTTATCTGAACCAGTGAAGAAAATCATGTATTTATATAATATTTTGCTTTTGTGTTTTTCAGTTAGGTTTTTATTGTTTTCCGCATTATATCTAATCTCCCCTTTCTTCCTATATTTTGGTTCTGTAGTAATAATTTTTGTTATTCATTTGAGCAGTTTCCGTACAATTTGAAGTTTTGGAAGTGGTCCTAGCTCCTCGTTATTTTCGCTATTTCATACATTCTGTCTCTTTCCTTTTGTAAACTTTTATGGGCATTATTTTTACCCACAATGTATTTTTTGATTGGCTCGTAATTTTATTTTATATCAGTTCGTTCATGGATTGTGAATGTATCTTTATTCTGATATCTACTTTACAGTCAGTCTAATGAAGTAGATAGTAATTTTCTGTACATTATTTAAATAGCTGATTATTCTAACAAAGTAAAGCTCTCCCTTTAATACTCAAAATTTAGAACGATAGTTGCTAATAAATAAGGTATATTCAATTATTTTGTCAACTGTAATAATGCTCTTTCTATATTATTTTATTTTGTTTTCTGTACGATTTCCATTTTACGAACTAGAGCAAATATTTGTGAAGGTTTTATTTTAGATTTTAAAATTACTTAGATTCTTTGATTATTCTCAATGAAAGTTTTATATGTATTAGTCCCGTGTTTCTCCTAAACAGAAATGTATCAGTGCATGGTATTATGTTGATAAGATCACTGGAATTATTTAATATATGATTGAATTTATTTTGTCTATGTACTTTGGTTGCACCTTAACTTATATACATTATTTTTAACTTGAGCACAGCGCTTCTAGAGCTCACGAACGTTCTCGGCAGAGATCCAATGGTGGGAGGAGCCATCACTGACAAAGAAATTGGTGAGTTGGCACGATTGCTATTATCACTAAAATTACTTTAATTATATTTACATTAAGTATTTCACGGTCGAGGTTATTTGGAAAATATCCTCATTTCCTACTAGTCAGTTAACTAACCTAATACCTATGTCTTCTTAAGAACAACAACATTGGTGGAATGGTTCTATACCCAAGAAGATTCAAAACACCGAGTTGGCGAACTCGCGAGCACTTATCAATATAAAAGCATATCTTACAGATTTTGTTTATAAACACTGCACGCGTGAATCAGATTTTTTTCACATAGTTTACAGGCTTGACATTAAAAAGTGGCAAGTGAGAGGAAAGCAGGATAAAGCTAAGCTCATTAAGAGGAAAAAAAACTATTTTGAAAAAATTTCGCAGCAAAATGGGATTGTTAGTAGATCCTAAGCTATTAAGATGAGCCCAAACAAGGAATCGGGTCTACAAATGACGTCAACACCGCTAGACGTTTTTTTAGAATCCATGAATTATCGTCTAACATAACTGACATGTTAACATAATTCGGAGTTACTATAACAGGTATCTTTCAAAAGCTCGTGTGCCATTAGTATCATTGCACTATCTCTTCCAAAACCAAGGACATAGATATTTAATATTAAAATGCAACTGATCCTGAGCCACGGACCCCGAACGGAGTTAAACTGAAACAGTTTGGTTTCGCTGTTCAGAATTCTTGATCAAAATATGATTTGCACAAGACTATTTTTTCTGTAATAGACATTTAAAATTATTCCAATAATAAATAAATATGTCTTGAGAATGGTGGAATTACAGTGTATTTTTAACATGCGTTAATCTGCTAATCGTCAGTTACGCTCGAGGTGAATTACAAGCAACGCACTCCAGATTTCTCAAGTCTGACGATAAACATTGGTCTGACGATAAACACCGATAAGACAAACTGTTCCAGGAAAAATGGATCGTATAAATTTTAAATGAATAACCTATATGCTGAAAAAGATAATATTGATTTACTTGCACGTGGTGAACATGATAGATGTATTCAAACACGAATACATCTATTTTAAAACAAAATAGATGTATTCCTCGGCCTCCATAATCAAGTTCTTGAGATCCAAACACTAAATTCTAGTAGCTAACTATGTAAGATGCTCTTGAGGTGATTGAAATGCTAAATGCATTATAGTAAAATCAAATCAAATAATAATTCAAAGGAGTCGCTCCATGTACTTTAGAAGGTTCTAGCATTAAACATCAACCATACTTAAATACAAGAGCAGAGTTACACATTATGTCAACAAAATCATGGAGGATGAAAACAACAAACGAATTCAGAGACTTCTTTTCTTCAAGCGAAGATCAAGGAGATACCACGAAACACGAAGGAAAACCTTTCTTCCGTCCCACGAAACCAACTATAATATTAATATGTTCATCTGCACCCAATGATAGCCGACCATGTTATGATGAATGAAAGTCATTAAATAGTTGTTACAGCAACTAAGCTAACCACCCTTGGTAAAAATCCAGGGTTCGAAATCAGAGATATGGAGCATATTATAAAGTTCGCAGGAGATCAGCTCTATACCTCATCCACCTAAGAAACACACATAAATGCCGATGGACACAAGTCAAACTGTAATCATACCAAATGATATAATGAAATTGCCGTTCAAACTTTTTCGGCCACAGACAAAGACTTCGATATTCGAAAACATAATTTTATTCACGCTAATATAAAAGACAAACTTTTTATCCTGGATAACCAATTCGGCTTCAAGAACAATATGGTCGTGTCAAGGAATGTAGTAATGGAGTTCAACAAACAATAGCCTACAACAACAAAAAAATCATCGTTTATTGGTGTTTTCTCGACCTTTGCAAGGCTTTTGATCCTATTTTCAACCAATTATTGTAGTAATTAAAGCAGATTTTACAACAGCAGCAGCAGCAATCAATTCAATATGCTGGATATTTGACAAAAATACATCCAGGCATTAATATGATGAAGTGACTTGTACGAATTTGCGAAGAGTTCTCTTGAATTGCACAATTCGAAAAAATCGTAATCATCCTATTTAAACACATGGAGCCACTAAATATTCCACCAATCTAGTTAGTGGAAAAAACTTATTGTTGCTTTAAAGGAGAGAAGGTATGCACGAGGAGGATGTTAGGTGGCGTTAGACTGAAGTCGTGACTCTCGGAGCCGACTGGTAAACATGGATGGAAAAAGGGATTAACGAACAATTAATGGGCCACATATTTGCTACTATGACGGCCAACTTTTGAACTCTAGGTTGTTATTCGTTTATATCCTTAACATTCCCATAAATAGTTGTGACCGGTAATCTACCAATCTTTTAACTGGAAATGTCGTTTGGAAGTTTTTTCACTCTAAAATTTTAAATATTTATTTACAAGAGAAATCTGAACACATGTGTATCTTACTCGAGTGGCAAAATATTTTTAGCTTTCTTTGGAATTAATGAACAGGTTTTTTTGTTATTTTAACTAAAGAAATGCAAAGTTTTCAAAATTTTCAAACTCAAAGTATTAACAAATATTATTTTTTGTTAGAGGCGATTGAGGTTTGTCGGCCTCTGCAAGGCGAGCCCAAGCCGGGAGACCACCAGCAGTTCAACGGAGGAGTCAAATGGCCCGCGATCAACAAGAAGCTCTCCTCCAGTACGGATTTACAGCCGCAAGAAATCATTGAAAGCACCAATGAAACCACTGAATGGAAAGCAGAAGAAAGCAAACCTCCCATAACTATGGAAATCAGGGACAACTTCAACAGCCTAGACGATCCAGACGCAATCAAAATCATTTCTTCGGATGACAAAGACTTAGATGCGCACCACGTTATGAAATCTGTAAAGATTGTGGAAGAACAGAAAGAGTTCAGCGAAGAAGAAACCAATGAAAAGAATCTCGACAAATATGTGCATAGCCTTTTGGAGTGGCCTACAGGAAGAGGATGGTTCATTCAGGTAAACGTATTGTTTTTTCTCTTTCTAAGTTGTACTGACAAGGAATCCTTTTTGGGCGCCGATTTTAGGACATGCTTTTTGAACCACGCTGTGTCAGTTACGTAAGATAGTAAAATTATAAAAATTTGCACTGCGTAATTATAATCCGTATTAAAAGGATAAGTATTCATTTACAATGTATTATAAGTGGTCTATGGCAATGCACAAACATGCTGTTATGATTATACACTTAACACCACTTACGGCAGGATTTTTGTAAAGAAAACATATAAAATGGTAAACTAGGACAGCTATAAGTGGCTTGTACTTTTCGTAGTATTCCCATTTGTATTTAATTTGCGTTTAATATATCAATTTACTAATTTCCTAACGATAAAAGAATAAATAGCTGGTTAGGGAGCAACCGAAAGAATAAACAAATTGTTAGAAGAGTACCAATTTTTGAATATTGGCTCTTGTCACACAATGTTATCAAACCTGTTTTATTATATTGAAACTAGTTATAAAATTTGTGGTTTTTTGAAATATTTTAATAAATACCGGAAAATAATTAAAGATTTATACATAACTAAATCTTGAAAATATGCAATATTATACAAACAATGTTCGTAGGTAAGGGGGAGAATGAATGAATGTTTAAAATGGTTCCATGCCAACTCAGAACCAACTCAACTCAACACCTCTTTAAAAAGTCATTAAAAGCAATGAAAAAAAATTAATTAAAAATAGCTCATAACGTAGCGTAATCTATTTAACCAATTTTTACGTCACTTTTAATGACTTTTCAAAGGAGGTTCTAAGTTGATTTCATTCTGAGTTGTCCGGTCACCGTTTAAAATCAGGAATTAAAAAAATATATTAAAGTTGAGGGAAGATTCCAACATCTGATGAGATCTCCAAATAGGATTAATTTCCCAAAATTACCAGACCAACATTGAAGACTTTTCTGTGATAATAATAAAAAAAAAACACAAAAAAAGTTTAGTGCTGTAAAAAAAAAATACGTGTCCTATACTTTTATTCAAAAATCTATCTTAGTAAATACGTTTTTAAAATTTAAAATCAGAGCATATTATGATCTATTAAAATGTTATATGAGCGCATTACAGATTCCCTTCTGATAAGATTTACAATGTTTACCTTACCGTAAAACATAAGTACCAACAGTTTGTAATTTTCCATCTTCAAAGTGGTAATAATTATATCATGGTTGAAGTTATTAGTTTTATTGTATTTAATTAATCAGGTAAAGATATTAATTTTAACCTTAACGCCAAACAACCTGTAATAGATAAATAAATTGGTTAGGTTGTTGATTTAGAACATTTGATATTTTTAGTCTATAACCTTTTACGGATTTTGATTTCTGTTAATTCTGATTTAAAAAAATGTTTTCTTTCTTGCAATAAAGTTTACTGATAATATTAATATTAAGAAGACTGCATTCACTGCATTTTGATGTATGTATGAACTAAACAGCCACAATTTATTGGTTGAGAACATTAAGTTCTCTTTTACTTTAGTTATACTCCTTATTTATTTATTTAGTACAAGAATATGCTTATATCTTCTTATAACTTCTTTATTTAACTCCACATTTTCATTTATTCCACACAAGGAGCCCGGAGGAAAATAATTTCTCTCAGGGCCCCTACGTCACGTTTGGGGATTTTATTTAGAGGATTTTCGAAGGAAATGAAGGAGAAGAAGTTCTGGGAAGGAAAATTTTCGAGGGGTGGCTAAGAATCTGGGGATCATTGAATCCTGGAGTGACAAATGTATGAATACATTCCTCTCACTGCGGTGTAAGGTGCGGTGTGACTCAAACATTATTTCATGTTAGTAATAGGTAGGTTACCTACTCCAAACGAACATTTTTTGTGTGATACCTTATGTGACTGTAATTAGTAAATTGTAAAGTGGTTCGTAATCTGGTCTATTTACTTAATGTTTCTCTTTTTGCAGACGAGGTGGGTTATAACCTGGCCTATTTACTTAATATTCATCTTCTCGATCCCTGACTGTGAGAAGCCTCGCTTCCGTTCTTGGTACCCTGTGACGTTCCTGATGTGCATCATTTGGATCGGCTCTTTGTCTTACGTCGTGGCTTGGATGATCACCATCTTAGGTGAGTCATTTAGGGCGCTCCTCTCTTCAGTTGCTTTGCATCGGTTCTGCGTCAGTGAGCGTTGGAACAGTAAAATAAGCTCCATAAGCTTCCGTGCTAAGTCACATTTCCAGGGAAATAATATATTCATTAGGGAGTATTTTATGGAATTTATACCTCGGATAGAATTCCAAAAGTTGAATCCCTGCGTAGGTAAAATTTTTCTGTTTTATCAGTAATAATGAAAAATAAATTCGATGGTATGGATTCCTAAATTGACTATGTTGTCTTATGTTAGTGATATGTTCTTTAACGACTGAAATTTCATTAATTTTTTATTACGTAAGACGTATAGGACTTACATATTAAGTGTGCACGTTGTTTACCTTCGTCCCTAGGTATGCAAATTAATGAAGTGATTTTAATGAAGATTTTCCAGGTTTTTCACCCCACCTGAACGGTTGCAACGTCACTGTGTTAGACAAAAATTATTTGTGAAAATAGGTGGTTTAAATCAAATTTTGTTGAGCACCTGCTCAGTGTTCTCCCTCCGTTTTTTTTTTCGTATTTTAATAATCGTTTGACTTAATAAAAATGAATAAAATTATAAAAGGTAATAATACATGCATTTTGATTGTATAGATACTAAAATCTTCTCCTTTTCTTCTTATAAAAGTCTATTATTGCAAATTTTTTGGTGTACTTCTATTGCGCGTCATATTGTGCAAAACTTCTGTCACTAGATCATTCAGAAACCACCAAACACGAGGTGTAAAATGTTTACAAATCTGTTGGTAATCTGTACGAATAATAAAAAAAAACGAATGTATTTTCATAAATTTCAGGACACACTCTGAAGATTCCCGATTCTGTTATGGGAATAACTTTCTTGGCTGCTGGAACTTCCGTGCCAGAAGCGGTCTCAAGTGTTATTGTAGCTAAAAAGGGTAAATTAAAATTTTGATCTTAAAATAATGGAATGAATTATTTAAATAAAGCACATTAGATTTACAATATTATTGATATTTTTTTAAATATCATTTAGGGCCCAGTTGAGATTAGAGCTACTAAAAGTATGAAAGTCGCACGAGAATAATTTTTTAAAGCTTTTTGATTTTGGAATTGTATATATTGTGGATTCGAAAATAAAATATTGTTTTACGGTTCTAGGTCATGGTTCCATGGGAATTAGCAACTCCATTGGTAGCAATACGTTCGATATTTTATTATGTCTGGGTCTACCCTGGTTAATAAAGGCAGCATTTATTCCCACCGATCCGGAACACCATTGGGTAAGAACATTGTACAAATCTCTACACAAATTATTAGGATGTATGCACATGAAAGTATCATAACGATTTCTGCATTCCATGTATTCATACCTATCAGTACCTAATGACTCGTACGCATGTAAACTGGTAATACGCGGTTTTCCTAGAATTTTAGAGAAACCAACTATTATTATGGCTGATTTTGTATACTTTTATGGCGTGTTGTAAATGACTTTTTGCATTGTCTCAATGAAAATGAAGCGACCTATCGCGAATAACTTTTCTTTAAGCGCTTGTGCGTTACTGCGTTGATTACTCTATAATTTAAAGCGATTGTCAATATGAACTGGTGAACAATCAATGTGTACATTATTTATTTAAGCACTTTCACATTGGCGTTTTTTGGTCCCGCTTGTGAGATGAAAATATCCATGTTGAAATGAAATGTATTCCAAATGAAGTGCCATTGTTTGTAAAGTAATGGTACTTTGTTTGAATCTGTTGTATGGTCGTTAGGTGGCCATCAACTCCTCGGGGCTGGAGTACTCCGCCATATCTCTGCTGTCGACACTCTTCATGCTGTACATCGCCTTCTACTTCAACAAGTTCCGGCTCGACAAGAAGGTGGGGCAAGCCTGCCTGTGCATGTACGTGGTGTTCCTCGTGCTGGCGACCTTAATAGAACTCAATGTGTTCTTCCGTGTCAACCTGCCGACCTGCGGACGGTAATTCCACCACAACCACTAGTGACACTACAAACTACTCACCGAAGATTCCAAGCCGTCATTTGTAAGGCATTTTGGTGTTATTACAGCCATGGGACTATTGTTGCATCAAGTCACCTTAATTTATTCACATCGCACCAAAACACCGCCGAAATGAATTCTCGTGAAGCTTTCGATCAAATCGAGTATGCGTTCCACGAACAAGTTTGGTAATGCGTCATTCTCGACTGAAAAGCTTCATCGCACTTTTTTTGGAACGTTTTTCCTCGACTTAAAGTGTTCAGAATATAAAAACACCTTGTCGGTACCGTACCAAATATGGAATATTAACAATATATGCAGAATCTGATAAACGTTGTAGAATAAAATTGTTAGAATATCAGCGCTGTAAGTATTAAAACATTTTAATTATGGACTAGATTCGGCGGATGTTTTGAATAGCTTTTATTTAATGTTTAAAATTCAATTAATTAAGTAGGTAACTATCTGTAATAGAATTTCATTTATGTCTTTATTTAGTATAAATATTCAAGTATTTAAGATCGTTTAATATTAAAAAAAATGCTGGGAGTTTATTATTACGTTTCTCAAATTATTCATAATTATTATTCTAATATTTTAAAATATCCCATATGAACCTCAACATTCCTAAAGTTTATGTGATAATCTAATTTCTCTATTCTTTATAGAAAATTTATATTACCAAACTCTTACTGATAGATACCTTTTACCCATCAGTAAGAGTTTAAATAGATTAGATAGATCAGATGAGAAAAAATAGTCAGGAGGAAATAATCCATCAAATCTAAAACCACGTTCGCAGAAAATGTGTTTTCTATAAATCACGGTAAATGAAATAAATTTTAGAAAATTATGTTAAGTCACTATTTACACAATAAATCACACTTTATTTAAGAGCGATATTATCTAAAATAATTTGAAAATCAATAGTACCTATCTATGTATGTGTAATAATCTGTAATTATGAGAGTGAGCCACGACATTAATAAAAAATTCTTTTTTTTTTCAATTTGTAGAAAACAGACGTTGTAAAGCACGTATCTGTCTAGTACATACTTGTTTGCCTCCTAAGAGGTGTTAATGGTAGATAGTCTCCGTTCTGCAATCGTAATTGGCGTTATCTAGTGTCACGTCAATATATTGTAAAATATTAAATATTTAATGTTTGTAAAATTTGGTCATAACAATTGGATTGGGCAGCCTTTTTAAATTATCTGAGTGGATTGATCAGATCGGTGAATAGTTTCGTCCAGACCAAATCAAATATTGAAATATTGAAAAATCAAATATTGAAATATTGAAAAATCAAATATTGAAATATAAGGAGATGGGCTATCGGCAGTTTTTACTGGATGGGACTGTGCCTCCTGGTGTCGCCGATATTTTTAACCAATACTACTGCACTTCGAAAAATCAACTAAATGAACAAATTCTTTCAAACTATATTGTTAACCAAATGTTAAAATACTGCACAACTTCAAAAAATCCATTAAATTCCGTATTCAAACTATTCCCATTAGGTAATAGTTCCGGCAACAGTCGGGCGGAGATCATAGCATATCTCCTTGTATTTCAATATCTTAGTTTAGAAGTCAAAACAACAAAAATAGATATAAAATCAATTTTTACTGTAATAATTGAATGAGCGTAGCGGAGCTTCAACTCGAACACTTGCATTTCATCTATCTGTAAATGTATTTGTGTGTTTAGGGTCTGGTTAATCTGGATAGTTCCTTTTTATTCCTTCAGAGCGCACTCAGAACTCTTGGCGCACGACCTGTCAATTCGGAATAATGAACATCACGCGAAATCTACTACCAGTGTTTACAGAACTACCACGGTTTCAAAAAGGGATTTATTCAGGATTCATTGCTTAAAATCTGTCGGGTATGTTCAGTTACAACCTTTCCACCATAATACTCCAGATTTGCTAAATATTCACTGGTTGAAATCAGTGTACGATATGTTACACCCTTTATATTCATGTTGTATTTAGTAATCAAGTCCTCACGCAAAAGAAAGATAATGCAATACGACATTTAGATCCGTTGCAGGATTCTGCACCCATGCATCTTGTGATAGAAATTCAAACATTCCACTATAATAATATAATTATCGTGATATTATCGTCTAAGAATTGGTTTGAATTAAAAAATCTACGATTAAAGAAACATATTTTTTATATTTCAATGTTAATTTTTATTTATTTAGTGATTTGCCGAATGACACATTACACAATTTTTTAAACTTTTAAAGTGGTGTTTCCGCAAACCAGCGAGTGTCCAAATTCTTCAGTTAAAATACAAACTTTTTAAATGATTGTCCTTAATCTATTTTATATTCTTTTGTAAATTATTTATTTCGTAATAAAGTTTTTCCTAAAATAAGGGATTTGTATGAAAAGGCCAAAATTAAAGTGATTCAGATTGTACTCATTATTTTAACTTTCATTTTAGCACCAAAAAGATTAATTAAAACATATTTTTTAATATAAAAAGTCAAGAATTTATTCCTCAACTTTTAAAACATATTAAGATGATATTTTAAAGGCAATTAATTTCGATCGTGTATTGTAATTTTATCACAAGATGCATTTAAGGGTTCAGAGTTCATCTAAATGTCGTCCGGTATTAA
Source organism: Glyphotaelius pellucidus (assembly GCA_936435175.1). Lineage (NCBI taxonomy): Eukaryota > Metazoa > Arthropoda > Insecta > Trichoptera > Limnephilidae > Glyphotaelius > Glyphotaelius pellucidus. The sequence continues at coordinate 23,824,511 of OW386542.1, read as the reverse complement.
AAAAATACGTTATCTTTTTCATTTATCTTTGTTTTATTTATACAAAACGCTTTATCTAATTGTTATTTTAACCTTGAAATACATAGTAGATTGATCGCATTTAAGTGCTTTACTGAACAATTACAGCGTTCAATATCAACAGTTTTCAAAGGAGAAGTAAATAATTGGTGTAAAGAAAAATTTATTTCGAAATGTATAATAATATATATGATCATTAGAGATATTATGTGCTAAGGACCAAATTATATTAATATCATCATCATCGTAGCGCCTCTTCTTTTATTTAACGTGGGCGTTACTTCATTATTTCATCAAATAATGAACATTTATTTAATTTCCGTAAATATTATTTTTTTGAATTTTTCCTTCGGTGAACAGGCTAATCTTCCGTCTTAAATATCTGGATTAGAATCAATACCAGATAATTTTTTTGTGTTTACCAGACTGTTTAGAAAAAAAGTTTTATTGTTTAGAATATTTTTTCAAACATAACTTTATTTTAGTTGTTGTAATAATGTGACCCTTTTGTCAAAAATGGAGCAGTTCAAATGAATGTATTATAATGTATCATTTTATTCTTAATATAATGTGAGCAATTTTTAAAAGGAAACCGCATGCTGGAATAGAAAGTACAACTTCATACCTTCATAATACACACATTTTATTTGTATTAATATAAATATATATAACAACCAAAATACTTCATGAATTGTTGATAGTGATAGGCTTTTAACTAGTCGCCTGAAACTTCTATTAATTTTTTTTTAAATTGGTGAGTATTAACTTCTTTTTAAAGCAAAGTCAAACACTTCCGCATTACAAATTACAGTGCTCCACGTACAAGTTCGTGAAAAGGAGGGCGCTCTCGTCTGAGACATAACGATAGGAGGTGTGGTTGTCAGATTAAAATATACAGAGAGAGCGTTAGTTCGTGTTTACGCCACCGCCAACTTAAACTTGTGGGGTTCCTGATAATATTTGAAAATTTCCTGCTACCATAACACTAAGCAAAAATGTTGCTTATAAAGTGATGAAGGACTTAGCCGGCCGAGGCATTAAATTTCCGATGCCTAGGTGGAAACCCCACGCATTGCCAATGTAATTTGACATTATAATTTAATTTTATGATTGTTCCGCAGAAAAGGCTCAAAACAGACACATATTTCAATCATTACAAGTTATGTATGAATCGATGTGGTGTATCTAACTCTTTTTCTAAATAAAATTAATTTATCTGTTAAGGTGATGATTAAAAAGGTTTTTTTTAAGAACACCTATTTTTTATTAAAATATGTCGAGAAAAGGTTTGCACTGAAAACACGACTTTTGTTATTTCTATAATGTATAATATCACAGTTTTGTGGTAAAAGCACGTTTTTATAATAATTATAAAAGTGGTTACCAAAATAACTGTCTACTGGAACTAAACATGCCTAAATAGACTAAATAACCTGCAGGGTTCAGAGTGAAGGTAGTCCTGACAGCCAATAGGGTACTCCAATAGAAGAGGGCGCTACACAATTAAAAAAAATTAAATGAATAAGTGATTGAAGCAGAATATGTGGTTTTTAGAAATATATAACTTTGTGAAATGACATAACGTATTGTGAAAATAAACAATAACTACCTAATTTAATAACGGATAAAAAAAGGTTTTATTTCACAGAAACTTATTGTTTTTAATTAACAATTGTGTTGAAAATGAAATAATTCAACATAATATATTTTTAAATGGAAACAGTCGATTTCAATACGTTATATCCATGTTGGTTGCTTTTCAAGTACGTAATACCGTATATCATAGGGTAGTTATAGTTTTGTAGTACAATTAAATATGTCTTTCAAACAAAACATTTTTAAAAAATTTCAGTAACTAAATGTGAATCGTACCATCTAAAAATGCAAAAAAATATTTTTTTAACGTGCCCTCTCTGGTAAGCTATGAAAAGAAAGTTCTATTGGTATTCTGTATTATGTATGCGATATGTATATTTTTTACCATGCAAACTTAATTATCTAAATAAAAAAGCTAATTTTAAGTTTAAAGCTTTGCATAATTTTTTTGATAAATACTTTTTTTATCACTCCCACCCTTCCACAAGTTTTTCCTTTGTTAGAATATGCAATTTGGGAGGTGGATACCGCCGCCGCCCACTATTTATCGGATAACCAACACCTCGGCCATAGGTCACCCCATGTGGTTCGCTACGTTTGGTGACTTAGCCGAGGTGCCCGGGTTCATGCGGTGAGGTTTGTCCAGGTCTGCGGATGCGTCAGGCGGATGCGTCTGCCCAGCTGGGTGGATCGAGATTCCCAACTATTTGAATCGCCCCTTTTCCCGCTCGAAGATCATCGAGATTTTATTATTCAATTTAATTTAATTTATTTATCTTTCAAGGATACAAATAAATAACACGTAAATAATGATTTATACTCATCGCTATCAAATTTATTTTCTCAATGTTTTACTGTTTTAGCATTTCTTAACATTAAATTATGACATTGTATTCTAGGGTGTTAGAAAATACATAAAAAATAATGTTTACGTTTTAAGGCTTATTATCACTTGAGAACTCAATGTGAATAAATATTTTATGTACAAAGCTAGGCTTGTTAAAGTTAAATTCAGGTTCGAGTTTTTCTTGGTTAAATTATTTACACAGTATATTTACAAAAGGAGTATTTATTAAATACATTATTGATAACACCTTAAAATAACTTATAGCTAATTTGATCGATTATGTTGTGGAACAAATTTAAACATACTTGTAAGTTCTAAGTTTTTCGAACAAGTCTATTCGTGGCATATGAACATAATGAGTATCATCGCTTTTAGTAGCAGCGTGTTTGAACAAAATTGAAAATATTGTTAGTATTTAGTGCAAAGAAAGCAATTCATGTTTATGACAAAACTTAAAACAGTTCATATCCAATAAAAATCATTGAGTAATCCTCGTACGTTCCGCGTTGTGAAAGATGGTGAAGCAAAATTTATAGAATTTGTTTTGAAACGAGACTAATAGGCCCCACACACGATGCGACTTTCAAAAGCCGATATTATTATTCCGACCGCCCGAAAAAGGAATAATAATAATTTGGTCGGCAGTTTTGCATTCACATGGTCTGATCCAACATTACGGATACTGCAAGTCGGATCGTGAGTAGGGCCTATTATCTGTATCAGATGGATACATAATTTTTAATAAACTATTAAAGTTTTCTTCAATAATCCCGAATTCATTTTGTCGCGTCATTTTAATTAAATGAAAACATACAATTATTAATTCAAAAACGGTGGAGTACAAAAAGGAAATTATCTCCATTGTATGAAAGTTGTTTTTTTACTTCAATATTGATACAGTACGTAACATTGTTCATTTTTAATCATCATGTTTATGGAAGACGCTAAAACAAAACAATATATAATTTAAATTGTCCAAACAAGACAATTTTCACCAATAATAAATAATGGATGTAACATACATACATCAAAATAAAATTAAATATGGAGTATGGCACTACTAAAGGTTGGCAGTATGTCGTAACTCAGACGAACCTCAAACTGTCACTAACATATTGTTGGCAAAGAGAAGATCAGCCGCCGAAAACTGCCGATTTCGGTTCGGGACTACCAAATTGCAGGAAACTAAGATGCGAAGAAAGTCTATGTCCAAAGCAAGAAGTTGAAAATAAAGAAAAAAGAAAAACTTCACCTAGCAATTCGGTAAGCCCACTTCAAAGAACATACCAGACTCCATGAGAATAGCGAGAGTGATAAAGATTAAGTAAATCACAAGAATTGTTCCTCCGACAGATTTCTTCAAGTAGAACTTCCCAAGGGAAATAACGGTATAGAGGCAAATAACAGCCAGAATCAGAGACAGAATGATGTAGTCCATGCCCGAAGATTCAATGGAGATGAAGCCGTCCTCTCCTTGCCCGCGGAGAATCATACTCTTGACGAACCATGGGATTCCCAAAGAGAAGAGAATGGCCAGTGAGTTCGCCCCCAAAGAGTTCGACACTCCCATTCCTCCTTCGCCTGAAAAATAAACAAAATATCATCACAAGTTCTTTAGTTTATTAAACCTTTGGTCAAGGTCCAGAAATATTATTTACCATGCCGTTAAATTGGAACACTCGCATTTTTGGGCTATCACCTGATATAAATCCAAAGAAATCAACTTGACATCGTAACTAAATAAGATTTATAAAATAATGTTTATTGCTTTATCAAACTAGTCAGCCTATTAAGCATGTTTGACTGAAAAATTGTGCAGAAAACAAAAAAAAAACATAATTCCTTATAATTTTAATAACAACGTTACAGTTATGTGCAATTAAACAAAGACATGATGGATAGCTTTGAATACAGCTGTACATCCATCAAAAACAGGTGTTGATAACAGGCTAAAAAAATATTTTGATTTGATTTTATATTGGAAATATTTAATCATGCAACTAATTTAAGAAAAATGATTACTTGTGTTATTCCTTACGGATTATGTTCTTAAGTTAATGTTGGATTAGGTTAGATTAGGTAGGATTAGAATAGATAAGGATAGGTTAGGTTAGGTGGAAGTGACTCTGAAGCTGAGGAGGATAGGCCGAAAGAGGATTGAAGCAAAACGGTAAGGACAAAGGAATGAAATCAGCGGAATCGAAGCCAGTGGAGAACTTTATTTGTGGAGGTTTGATTTCGTGTCATAACGATGATGAGGATAAATTAGGCAAGGATGTTTGAACTATCTTAGTGTTATCGAATATAAAGTAATTACTCACCCCTTCTGGACATGATGAAGATAGAACAGGCCTCGGGGAGACATCCCCCGAACGCGAGGAAGGTCATCCCCATGATAGAGTCGGGAATATCAAACAAACCACCTGAAAGTTGGAATAATCAAGTCATTAATAAGTCAAGATATATGTGACCGGGTGATGTAGCCTATTCTTCTATTACAAAAGTTACTTGTTTATTTCCACCGCTCCATACTAGAGGTAACACTGTGCCCCGGGCGAACGGATAGCGCCCTTGTTACCGGGCACTTAGGGGACCCGATGGTCTAGCCCCCATAAATTCGATGAGTTTAAAAAAAAAAAATGAAAACAGTGACCAATGCCATTCAAATTTTATAAAATGACTTTAATAGTTTACAAAAAATATTGTTAAGGAATTGCGCTGAAGTTACCCTCCTCATAAATACGGACCTTGGTGGTGAGTCTAGTTTTGGCTCTTTCCGTAAACAAAAACAACAACAAAAAAATCTGATCAGTATGAGTGTAGTTATCGCAGGAACTAGAATAAAAAAAAAATAAAAAAAAGTTGACAAAATGGCGCGTTGTTGAAATTTAAATACAGAAAACAAACTGTTTTTTCATCATATTTTATAAATAAAAAATAAGAACTATTCAAAGTAAAAACTTTGTTTTAGTTCCTGCGATAAGTACTAGTGTACGAAATAACATAGTAAAATTTCAGACGAATCGGCCGAGTAGTTTTTTTTTTTTGTTTTGCCTCACACCACTAGAAAAAAGTAGTTTTTAAAAAAATGAGTTTGAAGTTTCACCCGACCCTTTACCTGCTTCTGCGCTGACCTGCTAAATGGGCTGTAGAATTTTAAATATCGTCAATACCATTACAAAAAATTTACAGTATATTCAAAGGATTATACTTTCGAAATATTGAATTTTTTTTTTTAATTCTAGACCACCGAGTCCCCTTAATATCAATTGAAGCTGTTCCTAAATACTTGTATCAACATAATAAGTATGGTTGAGCCGGCGAGTGGCGTATTTCCAAACCCTATTTTCAATATCAAAATTTAAAAATTAAGAAATAAAATTAATTTAATTAATATTAATTTCTGAGATACACGTTGGAAAGATTATTTTATCTAGATTTTAGAACAATTTTTGTTTTTGCAAAATGATAAAAAGTAATCAATACAGAGGTGTATTAACAACATATGGGAATAATACCAAAATTTTAATATTGTGAATAAAATTATTAATTTCTAATATAAACACCGGAAAATTTTTTGTTTTTGCCAAGTGATAAAAAATAACCAATAGAGAGGTGTATTTAAAATGTAAATTGCCGCTACAGCGGCTGAACCGGTATAGGTTTTGGAAATACGCAGCCGGGTGGGTAAAAGCCGACAACAATAAAACCTTTTACTAATGTTGAAAAATAATTACATAATTCCGCTCATTATAAAATGACCACTAGTGCCTAGTTGGTTTTAGAAGTTATAGTTTATTTTTAAGAAAGTAAAAGACTAAATTTTTAGATGATTTGTACAGCGCCGTTTTTTGTAAAAAATCACCCAAAGAGACTGCATCTTTTAATTTTTCAGTACCTCGTCCAAATAAAAACTGAATAGTATTTAAAAATACAAAGTTTTGTTTAAATGTCGACCGGTAATATTGACGGTCGATGCGACTGGTAATAAATAATTATGAACGATGTGAACTAATCCATTGTTAACAATTTTCAGAACAATTATTAACAATTTTCGGCAGCGCATTATAATATTTCATCAATTTGTAGAGTAAACTGACTATTTAATGTACAATGATTTTACATACGGCGTATGTTTCCTAAATAAAATTAAGTACAAAAAAACAGATTTGAGAAATGGCTTTTTCCTTTTAAACATATTCGTATCTATCTGAATTTCGATTTGTTTCCGTAAATGAATGAATGCATATCTTAGAAGTGGAAATTAACACACTTTCCGAAATCCAATTGAGCTGAAACTCGATAGACTCGATGTTAATGACAATGCAATCTTTCAACCTTTGGTGGTACCCACACGCATTTTTAAAATTCATTTATCTGTTAACGCCATATCGGGCTTTTATACAACGATTATTAAGTAAATTGAAAACTACAACACGACATAAATAAAAAGATATAAAAAAAGGTATATGATATAATATACCTACTTATTAAGTTATTATCCCATTACCTTTAAAAGACCCAAAAAATTTATAGGAAAACTTAAGCATACTTGCATAAATTATGATTACACGATATATTTACATTAACTAAAAAGTGTTGAACTAACTGAATGTGTCAAAAATGGACGACATCATATTTAAAAATTTACCGCAGTTAGTATACGAAATAAATGTCGGTAACGTCGAATTAGGATTTGGCTAGATGTTAGTGGTGTTCACTCATTTTAGCCAGTCCCTGGGGAGAAAGATTCAAACCTCAACCAAACTAGAATAAAATGTTTTTTTCCTAATTATGTAATTGTTAAAAAAGTTCACAGCAGTTAAGAACCAGTCGCAGTCGCAACCCTCATTCAAACATTTTTTTTAAATTAGCCACTAGCCGGTCCAATATAAGGCGCAGCAAAGTCGAAAATTGAAAACAGAAAATTGAAAATATTGTAGTAAAAAAATCTTTAATTTTTCACGTGTTAAGATAGTAACATTGTACTGGAACAAAAATCAAAAACGCATATTTTACTTTTGTTTTCAGTGTTCTACTTTTTTACGCGGAATGTGCAAAAAAGATGTGCGCGGACTGTGCAAAAAAACATTAGAAGCCAATCCAACCAGTTTTGGGTACACTTGTGCTTTTCAAGTAGTCAATGGATGATTTCTCTTGATCTTGGACAATTTGCTTGAATTCAGTGTAATGTGATCATTAGAAAAAAGTAATTGTTTTCAATCCGTGGGCACGCTTAAACGTCACAACTTAAAATAAAATCTTATGCTATTTTTGACTCGGCACATGCAATAATATTTTAACATGAGCAGCCATGGTATTAGGATAAATCAAACCCATCGTATCCCAGAACTTTAGTGCTTTATCAATTGATCTGAAGAATGCGTTTTATTGATTGTACGATAGCAAATTATCCGGAAAAACATGTTATTATCGAACAGTGGCGATGCGTTGAGGAATCTGTGCTGATCTTAGATCTACCGAAAAGTAATTAAAAAAAAAACAAGGGCGAACACCAACGTCAGAATTGTGATAAAAAAATGCAAATAATTATATGAAGATAAACAATAAGTGCTTTAAAAATTACGATAAATCAAAATTTATTCTTTTGGAAAAGTACAAAAATTGAATCTAATACCCGTTGAGGTATTTTTGATGGCAATGATTCAAACAATTGTACTATGTTTTATCTCAAATGATGATTAATGACTTTAACAATTTCTTGAAACAATGGCTGATAATATAATATGCATTATAATAATCAACGAAAATCACAAAAGAATTGTGATTTTTTTCGAGATAAACGTAATTTTGCTGATAATTTTTACCCCGTGCGTATTTGTCTTGGCACTTACGTCAAAGAAATTTCTTAAAATGTTTTTCGGAAGCCGCTGGAAAGATTATTTATTAGATAACTATCATTGTGGATCCATATCTAAAGCCAATGAGTCAAGTCTTACTAAAGACAATTGAGGTGACGAAGTCATGTACCGAATTACATCACAAATTGTTGTATCACAATCGTCTGAATGTCCAAATATGACATATTGCTTTCACTTCACTAGCATTGACAGTCATAAAAAATAAATAATTTTTACACCATTCAAACTATTCATAGAAGTTGAAAGATACTACAAATTAACACATTCGAAATTTAACGCTCGTGCTTGAGGCTTGAAGTTCAAACAAGTTAGAATGAGCAAAGAGGTTGAGAATTTAAATAAATACCTATAGGGGAGATTTCACACTTGAAACGGCATTTTAACGTAACAGATATTCAGTTCCATAAGCTGGCTCGGAGTAGAAAGGTCTGTCAAAACAGTTTCGATCAAACGTATCGTGAATTAGTCTTAACTCATTATAATAAGGTTTTTAATGTAAAGAACCCTTTAGACAAATAGCTAAAAAGTAGTTTATCGAGACTTTTTTGTAGTGTGTAAAAAAAAAAAAGAAAGAAGAATAGCTCACCAATGGTGGTGATCATCCAGGACACAAAATAGGAGTTTCCTCCGATGCAAACGATGCACATGATGAAGCTTAAGGGGTACAACTTCCTGTAGGACTTGGGTGATGGGATGAGGCAGGTGAGCAGCAGCTTCAGCGGCCAGGTGTACAAGAACCAGATCTTCATGCCTATGGATTTCTCGTGTGGGAAGCGCCAGAGACTCTTGCGGACTTTCACGTCTGAAACCATTCATTACATTTTTCAGTTTATACTCTTTCTCAACTCTCAGATATACGAACATATTATTGTGCTTTTAGTACTAAATATCATAAATTACATTGACATCATTTAAACTGACGAAATCAGAGAAAGGTAGAAATGGGTAACTTCGTTCAATTGATCTAATTTGGGAAGCGGTACCGTGGCCCCAGGAACCATTTACTGCATAAAATCCTCACCACGCCACGTAACTCACCCACAAAATACAAGAGCAAAAACGCATAATCAACTTCTTGTCCCAAAAATTAAATCAACCTTTGCCAAAAAGCACGAATCCTACCTCGCACCTCTCATTTACAACACATTCCTAAAAGAAACCACTTTTTGCTTGAATCAAAAAAACCTAAAAGGGTTCTATAAATATTTCAACACTTGGTTACTACACAAAAAAAGGGAATGCATCACCAAGTTACTAATAATCCCATCTTAGTCTAATCCTGACTCTCTATTTGCATATATGCGATATTTAAATTTTTAGAGATTTATGCTTTCTTATTAATATTGCTTATGTTTTACCCATGTCTAGTTTAATACTTTATATTATTTTGTTGAAATGTTATTGTTTTTAAATGCTATCTAAACTCTTAAATTTAATAAAACTGAATACTGCATGCATGCGTATACGTTTGTGTATGTATGTTATGTTTGTGTGTACGTGTTTATAGGATTAATATGTTTTAATATGCTAATTGTGTATTAATATGTTCATGCACGCATATTTATGTACCCGTCTCAGAACAGACATCGTCTAGTGAGACGGGTTACAGACTTTTCTTGTATTATATTGTTACTGTAATAAACGCCCGGGTTGCCGGCAATTAAAAAAAAAAAAAAATTTACTGGATAACCAACCCCTCTAGTCACCCCAGGTTTGACTTAGCAGGGTGAGGTGTTTTCAGGATTCATCAGTGCCCAGGTTCATCAGGTGAGGATTGAGGTGCCCACCAACGGCATGGCGGGCCAGTTTGGAAAAGGTCGCCTTGGGTAGATTTTTTGACCTCTCCAGCTGGTCTTTCTTGACTCATCGTCTTGCACTGCAGCGTGAGGGATAGATTCACATGTCCGTGACTCCTGGACACACTGACCCGTAAATTCCTACCCATACCTTTTCCTTCCCAGAACTTCTTCTCCTTCATTTCCTTAAGAAGACCATCCACATGGCGTCTCCAGGACCATCTGTGTGAAGATAATGTAAACATTTTTTTTTATCTTCATTGCTTCTCCAGACGATTTAAGGTCGGGTTGACTTCTTTTTATCGTATTTTAATCAATATTCTAAACCAATCAAGAATCCAAAACTTTGTTCTCCTTTTTAACATTGAAAACCAATACGTTTAATTAACATGCTAAACTATGCAAAGTGCAATTTCACAACATAATGTAACTTAGTGACGAGCTAATCGAGCCGCTTAATCGAAAATATTTAAAACGTTGAATTATTTCAACGCAATTAACAATGATTCGTAAAACTACAACCTACTTTGTCCAAAGCAATAATTATTCTCGATGTGGTTTTGGCGCTTCCTCCAAATCCTCGTCATATTTATTTGCGAGCTCGGTGAACCAAAACAATTTTATTGATAAAACATGAGCATAACTGCCTAGAACAGTAGTCGGCAAACTTATTAGCCAAAAAGCCAAATATGTACATTACAAAGAATCGAAAAAAAATTGTGTCAAATCTGTTTATTGATTTAGCAAACATTTATTATTACCTCATTAAATTACGGGTACGCTGTATATAACTTGATTTCATACTTAATAAATATTTTATTCATTGATAAAAAAATTTATGTAATTAAGGAACACATACATTTAAATCATGACAATGACTGGCAAACACTTTATGCGAACAATGTCCTTGCATCTCTTTGGAAAGTTTGAGTAAGTCAGGTTTGTGTGTTGTTTTTCTTAATTAGGCACGATTCCAGGTTCTCACAATAAGACGACTTCTCAGTTTTCTCTTGATAAAGATCATGCTTGAAAAAGATTGTTCGCATGAATATATTGAACCGAAAAGGGAAAGAACAGCAAACGCGTGTTTTTTCAGCTGATCGAAAGAGTCAGGAATATTATTCCAGCCGTTGAAGATGATCACGTCTTCCTTCTCCAGGCCTTTTGCCGCACTTTGCCTAGGGAATTATCAAATGGGTGTTATCCGTATGGGATTACTGACGTCGTACATGCTTGATAACCCAAAGATTTTATTGACTGAGATTGAAAACAATCCCGCTGGTTTTGGCTTATCTAACAGATTTTGTCAAATATATCCGCATTAAAAAATAAATGTCAATCGCGGATTAGTGTGAAGACGTTGGATTAATAATGTTTTAAAACATGCAAGCTAATACATTGGATTAATTTATGACTCAAACAATAAGACTACTGACGACTAATAGAAAAACGCGCGTAAGACCTTTTTACAATTTTATTCACTTCATTTTATTATCTGTTATTCTCAAGTCTTGTAAAGCGTAAATTATAGTTTGTGCACTTTGTGTTATTTAGTTCTTGTAATCGTGGGATAATACTCTTAATGAATGTAGGGCTCTAGAAGTTTCGAACGCTTGGACACCCACACACGTCATAGTGAAAAAATCACTGAAGTGTGTAAAGTATTTTAATGAAGAGGGATATTTGATAAAGGAAGACAATTCAACGTCGAGCCGAATGGCAGACTGAAAGCATTTTCTCAGTGTGCCGTTGGTCAAAGAGTTGGTCAAATATAACAGACTTTTTTGACAATTTAAAACATTATGTTTCTATTTCAAGAAGTTAACGGAATTTACTCAAAACTGAATTCAATTAAAAATTAACCTTGTTTGATTGTATAAATTTAACTTTGCGAATATTCACCTTCAACTGTTTCATCTCCTTCCTGAATGCTTCCGAAGTTGCCGGATTCCCTATCTATTCTAGTAGACAATCTGGTGCTCCGTCTCTTGGAGAGAATTAGAGACACTCTTGCGGTGTAAACGTCTTCAATGGCATCTTCCTCCATGTCTTCTTTCTCAGATTTGGCTAGAAAGGCAATTATTTGATTAAAATCTTAACTTTTTGCAGTTAGTATAAATCAGGAAAAGAAAGTATTTAAAATCATCTCAAGTACTAAACAACACTGTTATTTTCCCCCTGGTATACCATTTTTAATCGCCTTGCTTCCCACACTTCCCGCTTAATGTAGTACGATGTAAGTCTCGTTATCTTTTTTAAAAATAATTAACTCTAAACAATTACCCAATTCTTCGCAAAATTGTCTTTGGCAACGAGATAAAAAGATTTTTTTATTACCAAATCAATCGTTCTTTTATTTTCCTTCATTAACTCTATCACTTGTAATAAAACGTTAAACACCCAAAATAAACAAATAATATTTGATGTGGTTGAATATCCATGAAAAGAAAATTTATATCAATAAACAAAACGTTTTGAAATATTTATGTATTGGTCTTTTCGACATGCATTCATGTACTTCTTCCTATTCATTCAGATACAATTCCACTATGACTCTAAATAATATGTGCCATTTTTTCAAATCTTTCTGTTAAATTTCTTTACGGAAACTTTTTAAACAGTAGGAAAAGATATATTTTCTTAATCTATCATGTATATAACAAGTATAAGCAACTGGTCCAAACCATCCTCACCTGACTTTCCGCACAAGAGTTTGGAGAAGAACTTAATGATCTTCTTGCTATTGAACATGAAGATGAAGTAGACAAAGTAGAGGACAATCAGGATTGTGCATTCCCACCACTCCACCCTGTCGTCCCAGGTCATGGAGACCAGGATGCTGACGACGATGATATAGACAATGCAGTCACGCGTGAGTGGCCGGCGTTTGATGGAAATAGGCTGAAGCAAAACAAATTTATTATGTTGAATATATCTGTCTTACGGAGGTGCTTTAAACATGTATCTCATTGGTTCATATTTTTATTCAAATGAGCCTACAGATATGTTTTCAAATCCAATGGTTTGCCAGGATTTTGAAAAGTTTAAATCCTTACATTTTGCAGGAACCCAATATGTCGTTAGAAATAAATTATCGTGTATAAAAAAATAGAAAAGTTGTAACCCGAAAAGTAAAAATAGAATTCACCGAATTCATTTATAATTTTTAATAATTTTATTTTTTCTAGATAGTCATTAATACTAACATGGTCTCAATAGAGGTTAACATGGAACTTGTTTGTGTATTCCCTCACAAAACAATTGTTCTGTAATTTTTTTTTTCAACCTGATCACAGATTATTTTATAACAAAAAAAAATAGATATATATGTATATATGTATGTTTTTTTTTAAACATCAGGAGGCCTTGATAAAAATGATTTCGGAGATAGTATAATCGGTCTCCTCTTTGTGCGGCGCTTCATAGCCTCCCCACTCTTGTCTATTTTAGTTTTCTGAAGGTTTTACTTCTACCGCGTGCGAATTGCACACTCTGTTTTTTTTAATTGACTTTTGTCTCGTGAATTCAATAAAACTTCAAAGAATGTAATATATTTTAATAACATAAATGCCTTTTGCATGAGTAAATACATACCAATTCGAGAAATCAAGGTTTAAATTGCCCAACATTGATTCCATGTAGTCAGATTTCTCAGAGAATTATGATTGTAGAAAAATATTTTACTAGTGAATTCTCTTTTTACTTCGTGGGTCACATTTTTTATGTTCACTATTTTTAATTTAACAATTTTTTGAAATTTATTTTTACCTCTTATAATATTATAAAATCGTTAACCAAGTTAATCAGAACAAAAACGAAACAGAGCATGAGAAAGGTGTAGTTTTAGGTTATGTTTTTAAAATGTACCTATTTGGATTTTGATTTAATTTTAAATTAACACATTTCCAGACTTTCGATCGCGCTAAGGTGTAGTTTTAGGTCAGGTTTTTAAAATGTACCTATTTGGATTTTGATTTTATTTTAAATTAACACATTTCCAGACTTTCGATCGAGCTAAGGTGTAGTTTTAGGTCAGGTTTTTAAATGTACCTGGATAGGATTTTGTTTTAAGTAAACACATTTCCAGACTTTCGATCGAGCTGTCAGGTTTTTAAAATGTAACTATTTGGATTTTGATTTTGTTTTAAATTAACAAACTTCCAGACTTTCGATCGAGCTTAAACGCGGCAGATAGACTCGTTGTCAATGAAAAGGCATTTTATCAACCTTTGTTGGCACTCGCGCGCACACACACCCACACACACGCAATAAGGTCATTTCGTTGGATATACTGTGATGATATGATACTGTTGGATATACCCACACACACGCAATAAGGTCATTTCGTTGGATATACTGTGATGATATGATACTGTTGGATATACCCACACACACGCAATAAGGTCATTTCGTTGGATATACTGTGATGGAAAGTCGAAACTAATTATCTAAATAATTAAAATAGATGTATTATTGTAAATGAATGGTTAATTTATTTCAGTTTTTGTTCTATACTCTTCTTCATTGTTCAGTTTTGTGTTGGAATGTATACATAAAGTACTTACTTTGGAGGCTGCGAGACCTCCTATAGCTCCCACCCCCAGCGTGTTGAACATGGCGGAGCCCACTATAGTGCCTATCCCCAGGTCGGACTTGGTCACGAAGGTACTGATGATGTTGATGAACAGCTCCGGCGAGGAGGTCGCCACCGCCATGAAGGTGGCCGCCGCTACATCCTGTGGAGGAACACGTTTCACTCACTCATGTTTCCCTAAAACACACAACTGGCTGACATTCAAGCGACCTTGTGAATCCAGCCAACACGAGCAATACGCAACTATATCGCAACCATACGCAAATATTTTTATGTAAAATGATTCAAGTGGCTTATTAAATCAACAAAAATTCACTTTTCATAACCCATACTTTAAAAAATTCCAGTTGCTTGAAATAATTTTTTCAGATTTTCGCGATCTTCCCAAACAATTTTTTTGAAATAATGACATTTGGAGAAAAAACTACATCCCCGGAAAATTGCGAAAACCTAAATAAGTGAAATCATAACGAGTCAAGCCAAAAATTATTATACAGGTTGTTAAGAAACATTCTACTTTAACCAGTGATTTATTGCATTATTTGACGTGAAAAATGCAAATGAAATTTTGGTCTAACCAAAAATTATTCTTTCGCATGTCATCAATCATCTTGGATTACTTAGCCGAGTAAACTCCCACTTCTTGCAACGTTCTAACTGTCTAATAGCCACTGATTTTTTTAATGTTTTAAGTTGAAGAAAAAAAACATCAAAAATGTCGCCGGAGACCAAAATACCATCTATATTTTTTCTCCGAAAAATGTCAGCAATCACTGGTTAAAGTAAGTCACATACGTCTTTTAACAACCTCTATACAAGTTTACATAACATAATATCAAAAGGGAAGTATATCTGGGGCTAGATGCAAGAGGTGCTAAGTGAAATTTATGAATCGTTCAGGAATGAAATTGTTTATCGATTTCTTGGAGAAAAAAAATCTGAATCAATATTTTTACTTCTACGTTAGACAGGCCACAATTTCACCATCCAGAGCATTTGAAAAATGTTTTCATAACAGTACTTTTTCGTACCTAAATCAAATTACAAAAAATTGACATGGACACTTCTAGCACTAACCCTCAGATAAATAGTACAGTACAATTAACCTATTTTTCTTAATCCATTATGCAATAACATCAAATACCAAATTAATAACAAAATAATATTAAATATACGCACGCAAACTTTGTACAAACGCAATTCATAATAATTGGACATAAATTCATAATTTTTTAAATGTTTATATTGCCACGTGATGCACATTTTTGGAACTCATATTGAATATTTTGCTTTTTATCAGCACCAAGTGAACAATCTACGTTATCATTTTAAAATATTCGATAAATGTAGGTATTATATAAGATATATGTATAATGTTAACTTGAAATTGCAATAATAATACAAGACGTATAATATTAAACACCTCATTTCTATTTTTTAAAAATTGTCTAAATACTGTTAGCCACTTCAGTTACTTTCATCCTTCAGATGGATTTCGTTATTTTTTCTTCCTAATATTTTTCATTTATTTACAAATAAAATAAATGGGGGTTAAATATTATAGTAAAGCAAAACGTCCACGTCGTAAGAAATTAAGTGCTAAATTATGTCAGTAATTAAACATTTTATATAAATGCTGAAAAGCAAAGGCTGGGCTTTCCAAGAAAAGAAAAAAATGAACAATTATTTGTTACATCGCTTCAATAATTCGTAATATTTTCGAAATTCATACAACTTCAGAACTCATCTTCCTTTTTTTAGGGATACTAATGGGCGTACGCTGCACAATACTGCGGTCCCATACAAGGCTGGGAATAAAATTTATAGCCTTCTTACTCCCATTTAGAATTAAAGAATAGAATTCGTTACATACTCATGAGTATATAACTTACCGGAGTGATGTGAAGATCGTCGCAGATGCACTCGACCGTGGGGATGAAGTAGTCATTGCAGACCACGGCCAGGAGGGTGAAGCTATAAATACCGCCGATGAAGTGCAACACAATGGCTCCATGCCTCAGCTGTTCATCTGAAAAATGGTAATGTCACAAGTTCATTAATGAAGACGGCCTCAGTGGTCATGGGGTAAAGCTCTCGACTACAAAGCAATTTTTTTATTTATTGAATTAAATAATAATAATAATGATCTTTGTAAAAATAAACTTTACAGTATAGATATAATCAATTTATATTATAAAAGAATGTTTACAAAAGTGAGCGTACCGCTAAAACTCAAAAACGAGTCCCGATACGATCAAGGCATTTAAACGGCGTGGTATCCTCTATCCCCTATCCATGAAGAAGGTTCATATTTTTACCTGAAGGGCGTGCTTTTGAAGATATAAGAGCTGGAAGTTTTACTCTCTAAAAATTTCTAGAACAGTCCAGAACATTTGAGAGTATTTGAGAGCATTCTAAAACATTCCAGAACTTGGAACATTCCAGAACTTACAACATCTTGGAACATTCTGGAATTTTGTCGAATGTTCGGAGTCTGGAACGTTCAGAAACATCCCGGAACATCCCAAATCACTGCTGAACATTCCAGAACACTCTCGAATGTTGTGGAATGTTCTGAAACATTGTGAAGCTTTTTTTAATGGGTGGGACTACTTATTGGTAGGGGCAAATAATGCAAGATCCGTAGTGGATTCGAACGTCAGTTTAATCTCATATCAACTCCCTGAGCGAAACCGGGTACTCCAACTAGTGTTAAATAAAAAAAAAAGTGAAAGTCGCTAAATAATTACCTGGTTAATTATTAATAGAGGTTTTGCATAACATGCGCCACTTGGCAAGCTTGTTCTAAGACATTAATTTTATCAATTTGTTTATTACTAAAAAAATATCTAATTATTTAAGTTCATTTTCTAATTATTTAAAGATTTTTGTTCTAAGTTTGGATTTGGGTAGTGCGTAGGTAATACAATTACAATATTGTTTCGGCGATTCTTTCCAATATTTTATTTATTCTTGAAAGATTTGAGTTTGTTTATGGATAAAACTATTTATTCATATTCATGTAGCGTATATACGGGCGCAAATAATAAATTCGTCTTAAGCATAATTTGTAAAAAGCGTTTTTTCCCTAAAATAATTATATTCGCGCCATCTATGAAAAAGAAGATTATGAATTATTTTGAGGAACACCTTAAATTTGGGTCCACCCAAAGTCCCATCATTACAATTTGTCAAAGTTTTTACATTTAGTATTTGAAAACTTCTTTAATATTAAATAATAATAATTTCTTTGTCAGTGAGGATTGTTTTTGCGTTTTTTAAAAATGCCCAATGGTTTGTGCTTTTTTGCAATTAATCATTCAATAAAAATAATAAATAAATATATTTGCGGAACGTTCTAGAGAGGAAGATACTCTCAGTATCGCACTGGTATAAGACCACCATTTGGATTTGAAACGTTGCTTGAAATGACTTTGTTCGGTTCTGAATAGCTAGGTACTTTCTTCCATCCTTCTACTTCTCCCTGGGGAAAATGGTGCTTTGGCGGTATATGACATAAAAGACAGCTATTTGATAAAAAAAAAACAGGTATTTTAAGTCGAATCGAATGAAAATTTTCATTGAAAATATTATACATTTTTTTTTTACATGAGCTCCACACACTCATTTTTGGGGATGCTGTGTGTAGGGTTTTTTAAAGGAAAGGAATGGGAGGAGAGTTCTGGGAAGGAAAAAGGTTTAAGGGGTGGGTAGGAATCTGGAGTTCAGTGTGTCCTGGTCATCCGCCTCCAAGACCTAGACAAACCTCACCCCATGAACCCGGGCACCCCTGCTAAATCACCAAACGTAGCGAACCACTTGGGGTGACTATGGCAGAGGTGTTGGTTATCTAATAAAGGTTCCCGGGGCGGCGGTACCCATTCCCACCTCCCAAATTGTCCAATAAAAATATATCCAATAATTAAAAAATTATTTAATTTTCTTTTAAAATCTTATGAGCATTCATTAAAATAATAAGATGACGTTATTAAATTATTTTGGCCATTTTATAAATAAATTCGTATTTTCGTGCCTCGAATGTTATCAGTCCTTGCTACTGAATTCCTTATCAAGATAATATCATTATATCAGCGAGGCATTAATTTGATTTGTTGATTCATAACTACGTAGGCACCGGAGATTGTATAAATTTGAGATAAAATTTAATCAAAATATCAATTAATCAGATACAGTACTTAATGTCCTTGATTAATTAATCTTACACGTTTTTAAAATATTTATTGCACAAAACAATCAATTAGTAGAAAATGTGTTATTGATATTTTATATTTATATAATAACATCGAAATTTAAATTTTTGAGATTACAATGGTGAAATTTGGAAAAAATATTATCACATCCCTAAACGAAATGTACAAAATTTGAAGATTCTACATACTTCCCCCCCATAATTGAAATTTTGTATCCAATTTTCTCAGACGTCACAATCTAAGATTAGGGAAGTGAAATGTTTATTTTTTTTGTCACTGGTTTGTTTTGTCATGGAACTATCTACCATAAACCTTAAAAGATTAAAAAAATTGTCATTTACCAGTGAAGAGATCAGCTGGAAAATCTTCACTGTCAGTCTTGTTTTTGCATTCGACCTCCTCCTCGTAGGGACTCATCCGGTGCCATGGCAGCCAGTGCCAGTCGCCGTCAACCAGCTGTGACTGCTTCACCGAATCCTCGAGCCATGATCCTTGGATGGGCGCCTCCGTACGCGGTCCGTGAATAGAGCCTTCAAACAAAAACACATATTTTTAACACTTTTATATTTATTTGAAATAAATGAGAAAAGGTTGATACAAATGTCTTAACGAAATTTTAAAATTTCCTACTATCGTAACCATAATCAGAACATATTGCTACGATTACTCAATAAATAACACCTTCCCCCCAAACACACAAGCATAGCTTTTTATGGGAGTATATCAGGAAGATGAAATGTTTTTATGTTCGTATAATACGAGATGAAATCTTGATGAAATCTTCAGAAAACTAAAGTGGACAAGAGTAGGAAGATAAAGTAGAGTAAAGAAGGCTATGAAGCATCGCACAAAAAAGAAATAGATTATTCTATCTCATTCTCTCGCTGACTAAACCTTATAGATGTATGTATTTATGTCCTTTTAATGTCGCTTTTTAGTTTCATCGAGTTTCCACTTCAGAAGAAGTTTTCACTTCAAAATATGTTATTATTTTTCTCCCAACTATTTATGCACATGTAAAATAAACAGAGGAATTGCACCTACGACGCAACGTGTGGGAGGGAGACTAGCGCATTTACCAACTCAGCTACTAAGGCAGTCACTAAATACCGTAGCGGTTGCCGTTAAGCGGTGGTAATGAAATAAAATTCGCAATTGTTACGGTAAACACAATTCGTATTTATTCGGAGTAGGTACAACCAATTTGCAAGTATGACACAGTTCAATGATAAAACAATACAAAACAATGACAATAACTTTATGGGTATTTTAATAATAAATAACCCAAAGGAAACTAATTATTCCCTCGACCGCTCGTTAAACGATTGCGAGTATCTTTTCTCTCTAAAAACCTGAAGCTGTGCGGATCGACCCGGAAGGCAAACTTAAACTTTCTAAGTCTCACATATCCTTATATCGGTCGGACCATCTGTAAGCCCTAACGACGGGGTGCACTTTCTAATCAATATAATATCCCTCGTCCCTAACCTGTAAGAGACAAGCAATGCGAGACAAGGAAACAAAAAATTCGAGATTGAACATTTATCAATATCCGCTCAAAATAATTAGATTTGCTAATTATTTAATTTATTTATTCATTAAATTACGTAGGTATATAGCAAAAAATAAATAAAAATAATAAGTTTTGTGAATTACTAAAAATATTTAAAATGTGTACAAGTGCTGCTATCGTAACACAATATCAAGTATCATCAGGATATTGTCAATGTTATTGTAATTTGTTATAGTCAATACTCCCTCTTTGGACCGTTCATTTGATTACGGCATAATTCCACGATCAGCGCCAATTTGACTATTTCGACATTTGAAGGATTTCCGAATTCGACCGGCCGGCGTTAGTAATATTTTATATTTTGTGACAGTTGTGCCTCATCAAGAATTGCAACATGAGATTGACTAACCTCTGCCAAGCTGAGAGTCGACAGTAGTTGATGGAAACCGTTCAAAGAAAAAAAATTGTTGCCT
This sequence comes from Glyphotaelius pellucidus, assembly GCA_936435175.1. NCBI lineage: Eukaryota > Metazoa > Arthropoda > Insecta > Trichoptera > Limnephilidae > Glyphotaelius > Glyphotaelius pellucidus. The sequence continues at coordinate 23,803,581 of OW386542.1, read as the reverse complement.
GTAAAGTCGGTTTACGGACGATAATTTTGCGTAATAACGTCATATAATAACGATGGAGTGGAAGAGAGACAGATGCGTCACAAGCCGAACGCTTGTTCCGCGCTCTCACTTGCACGCTTGGCTCAGGCGGAACGTGACAACTTGACAACTTGACAATGAGTCATGCTTTTTCGTGAGTGCAGCCGGCGTTCACCGATTTATAAGACGTTATCGCGTCAAAAATGTGATTGGCATTGTTAGTCAATTTTTGTCAGCCAGCCTTAAACATTTTTAAATACGGAAATAGAAAAAAAATATATTTCTGAGATAATCCATTTCAAAGTTACTGCCATTAATTTATTTTTCTCTATTTGCAACAACATTTCTGTTTTTGCAAATAAAATGGAAAATAGAAATATTTTGCAAATAGATGACAAAAAAATGAATGTCGGTGACAAAGCTTTGAAGTGGATTAACAAAGAAATATTTTTTTATAACTGTTGTCTCATTGCAACATCAGGCCTCCATATAAGATAGACTACAATATATTACAGGGCAGGGCACTGCATTTTTATTAGAGCTCCAGGAATATTTAATCAGACATACAAACAATAACACATAAATATTAGTGCCAATGTACGGCTGAGTCATATTTCATAATTATATGATACTATCCGAAGTCACCGGCGTTGCCCGGGCTCCACACAAAGTTACCCTGTCTGCCCTAGACAGTAATTTTCCTTTTTTTTTCCTTTCCGTCAGGTGAGCAAAATTTCGTCGAGAAGTATCACAATTCTGCTAAGGGGTTGGAAAAGGAGATAACAGCAATCTTCGTCTTGTTTTTTAAAGCAAATCTGCTGTTTTATTCCGAGATTGATGAAATTTTGCAAACATCAAGATAGCCCTGTAGCCTCAAAAATTATTCGACCGGTTTCTCTGAAAATTGTGTTTTTTGTTCTTATATTAGAGCCAGGAGTGTTCAGTCAAGAGTGCTAGAGTTCAGAGAGTGCTTTGAATGATAGAAGAAGTAGGGACAGCTAAGAATGGCTTGAGACTTATTATCTCTACACCAGGCTCCATAGCACGGTCGATCGACAAGGATTGATAAAATAATTTTTGGTAACTTCTCATTATTCACTAGGACAACTGCAGATTGCTAACATACAAACATTAGTTGACGTCGAATATATTAAGAACATTTAGTCATTGCGAACTGTTACTTATTCATTGGCAATCTGCAGTGATACTAGAGAACGATGATAAATTACAGAAAGTTATCCCATCAATACTTATCGGTCGACCTTGCTAGGGGGCCAGAATGAGATACAGAGTCGAATTAAAGTCGATATAATGTAATTTTTTTAACAGCAGCAATGTGGTGAATAGTAGAAAAAAGTCGAAGGCGCCAGAGAAAAACATGATTCAAATATTTATTTGTGGTAAAATGAGGCGTATGTTATAAATGAAGAAAGAGGTGTAAATGTGACATTGAAAGAAAATGGACGAAGAAGTCGGGAACGCCCGAAGAACACAAGGCAGAAATGGCAGTCGAAGATGCCCGGGAAAGACATGGCGCGATCAAGAGAAAGATTCTTAAAAAAATAAACTTCTTAAAATTCTTAGTTATAATATTCCACCTTATATCGACACCCAGTTTTGAGGTATAGTAGAATTCACAAATTTTACTACCAACCATTCTTAACCTCGAGCAACGCCGGGTACACGTCAGTTAATAAAATGAGGCGGATTAATCAGATTAGTTCACTAGGAAAATCTTGTAGGTAATTTATATGACTGAAAGCATTAGATTATTGCCTTATTAAACCTAATCTTGCAATGGTTGTGGCAATAAAACGGATTTGGTGTGATGTATTATCATAATGTTTGCAAGTGCGATTTCTGGAAATGGTAACATGAACGCAACGTAATCCCACGTCAATAATAAATATTTTATAAGCTTTTTTTACATTTATAAATATCACAATTAAAGTGTGTACATATATGATAACTCCATAATCTAAGTCAGATTAAAGTAAGCCAAGGAAATAATATGTAGCATAAGGCTAGCTTTACACTCATAAGTTTTCCCCGTAAATCACTCACGAAAGCGATTTATGGCTAAATTACTAGTGTAAACGACACTTAATTTATAACAAGTTACAGAAGCTGTTCGTTTGCGAGTTTTTTGACAGGTCTAATCGCGTCCGCGCGAACTTCCAGCCTTCTAACAGCTTATAAAATCAGATTGATTAGCTGAGAGACTTGTCGCAAGAAAAGAAGCTGAAAAGAACTCCATTAATTTCTGCTTTTGACGGCACAAAAGCACGTGGATAATTGTTTAATTAAGGCCAAATTCTATTTCAACACTTTATTTGGACCTTTCGTCTTTATTGAAAAAATCGCGTAAATTTGACAGTAGCAGATCGTTGTTGACAGGAAGCCATCTTACTGGAAATAAATTTACAGATGTAAACGGTCGCATGAGTCACAAGGTCGAACTTCCGAACAACTTTCGTGAGCAAGTTGGATGCATGTGCAAACGCCCCTGTGAGCAAAAACTTCCGTTAAGTCGTAAATTTTACTTACGAGTGTAAACTTAGCCTTAGAAGTATTAAAATAATAGCAGAACTAACGAGTGAATTTACATCAAGTTTGTAGTCGATTTTATGGTATAACATTTTTTGACATACATGTTAGCGCCATAAAAAAGAAGTTATTTTGGATTTTCTACATGCTGAAGATTAACTAGTTTCCCAATATGTCTTGTACCATTAGTTTCCGGACACCGTGTACCTAGGTGGGTATATTAAATACTTTGGAAATATTTCCATATAGGTTCCTTCATAATTAAATACTCGTAACATCACTTAAAATCTTGATGCCCGGGGTTAGAGATCTAAGAGAATGAGCGCTTTTAGAATTCCAACGGCAACAGCAATGGCACTGCAATGATTATGGCACAGTTAACGGTTAATGGCACGCGACTTTTCATTTTTTAAGTCATGTGAGGGAGATACATGATAATGATTTTATTTTTCCGACGAGTAAGCAGACATACGTAGATATATCGTTAATATCATCGTTTGTCTCACTATTTTTAGGGTATAAGAAAGACATGCAGCATTATTGTTATGAAGAACATTTGTTATATGCTATTTTTATGGCGTTACCGTGCCATTGCCGTATGAATTTAAAAGCGCCCATAGAGTAAAGACTATCAGCTTCACTTATGTTGGCAACAATGAACTTCAGTAGATCTGCACATGCGCGGATCCGCCATTTTTTTTCAAATTAAAGTTTTGACGTGTGATATTTTACGCGCGAGTCTTATAATGTTTTTGTTTAGACATAATTTCAATTCTAATGAAAACATTATTTTTGTCAGTTTTAATTGAAGCACTTTAAATAATGTATTGTTTTTTTTTTTAGTTAGGCTGTATAACATAAAAACGGCGCTATATTATTATTTATATCGGTGTGTGATTCTAAATATCACAAATATTAACGTGAATATCACATATCGTAGTATTTTATCCTCTGACACCCTGCCTAAAGACAGATGAATGCCATTTTCGATCATTTTTTTTGTTAGCGGAGATTTTCGTTCGATTTTTTTTGCTAGTCATTGATATTAGTAATTTGTTGTTGTTTATTAAAGTATGACACTATGTAATCCAGGGCTATTCTCGAGAAATATCTAAAGTGGGAAATCACAATTTTACGTAGAATGCTTATCGAGAGGACCTTGAAACCTTTCTTTATAATATTATTTGATAACCTACTGAAAGTAACTGAAATGATTTACTGCTAAAGATAGACAAGTTGACACAGTTTATCTATATAATGTATTGATAAGATTTTGTGGAGTTATGAGATTTTTTTTCTTAATAGCGCATTTTTACATAAACAAATTCTAAGATCAAAACAACTTTATTGATTTAATGAAAACAAATAACTTTGTAAACAAATATTAATCTATTATCCCGATATCCTGTTTTTGATATAGTTAGTATATTGATTTCAATTGATTGTGTTATTGTGTTGGAAAAACCATCATTAAAATGTTTTACAAAAACAAAAAAATATAGATAAATGTAATGAACATGAATGCTTGATTGGTGTTATTAATTTATGTAAAAAATCCGTACCTTTTGTTTTTATTCAGACCGAAAAATGTTTGATTTTATATATGGTGTATTTTTTTTTGTTATTTATTTTTGGGGTGTTATGCCGTGTTGCGCTACCTCCTTCTTTAGCCAACATTTCGGACAGCGTTACAGTGTCCATCATCAGGGCAGATGGTGTATTTTGTAAGATTGTTTCAAGGATGTGGGTATACAGTTTAATTATTGCTACACAATTAAACTGTAAAATATAACTGTTTTCGAAACCTAAAATAGACTTTCGTCTTATTTTGATCGTCTAGTGCTCAAAATGTCATCAAAAAGTATCAAAATGGGAAAAGTAAAAAAAAATCATGTAGACAGATACCTTCCCATTGTTTTGATGGTCAAGTGTGCAAAATTTACTTTACATATTAGTTGATCTTAACAATATTAATGCGCAAGTCACTTCCTTTTAAAATATGAACGATTTATAATAGTTCGTAATTCAAATTTAAGATCATAATCTTTTGAGACAAAGATAAGGAAAAGGCCCGAACAGTAAAATCAAAAATATGAACAATTGCAAACGACTGTCAATCAACATTATTTTATAATCTGTTCTTAGTACCAGCAAATCAGTGTTATTAATCTATTTGATGCCTGGGCCAACGAATATAAACCATCCAATGACAAAACAAAATACATAAGAGAAGACTTGGCACACCTGTCCAAATATCTTCCGTCCAAATGATTATATAAAAGTGGCGGTACATTCAAATGGTTTCTGTGGTTATTATTCGATTTTCATGATAAGTAATAAATACAAATACATGATAAGTAATAAATATTGTTTCCATCTCGGCCGCCATTTTTGGATAACCGTTTGGACAGATTGTTTTATTGGTAAGTTAAGTCGTCTTTTATGGTACTTTATTTAATCATTGAACCCATCCCTGTTCTCGGGAAATTTAAATAAAAAATCTTGTGTTTCCAGCTTACAGCGTTTTCGAAATAAATTCTTGAATTTTCAAATAAAAATGAGTATTTTCAGTTGCTTTAATTTTTAATATCTAGACAGAAAAAGTCAAGAGTATATCGAGAGCTTTGTAAACATGATGCTAAGGAAAAACGTCCCTTAACTTTGATGATATACCTGACAATCTTTAACCAGTTTTGAGCATATTTTGATAAAAAAATACATGAAATTTTGATCTCCGGTGACGTTTTTTGTTGTTTTTCTTTTTTTTTTCAAATACAAAAAACTACAAAAAATGTTCCACATTTTGTCACTGGTCACTAAGCCGAGTAATCGTGTAACGGCCAAACCTGAACCTAACTTTCTAAATCCTTGTTTTATTTTTTTGGTGAAACAAAAAAACTACATGGCAGATGAAGCAAAGAAAGGACACCAATGCCCTAATGTGGTTTCACTGGCGTCTGGTACGTCGGTGTCCACAGCTGTCCACGCAGCACAGGACCGCGAGAAGTGGAGGAGCCTTGTTCACATGGAAATCGGAGTAGGGTCACGGTCCTCAGCAATGAGGAACCGACTGGAGAAGAAGATAGAACAATGTGCTTCACGCAACTCGGTTGTATACAATATACATGATATTGGAACCTACTACTACTCTACTTTTCACAATAATTTCCATTTTTTTATTGAACAAATTTCTTGTTTTTTTTAAAACAATATTTTCTATTTCCAAAAGGCATGTGCACGTATATTCCCACCGACAACAATAAATTTAAACTTTTTCCATTAATAAATAAACAACTAAATGTTTATTCCGATACGGGGGGAGGTTAGCGCAGTTCCACACATTCCATAATAGAATATCAGAAAAAAAACAGGTGAATACTATAGTACACAAAAAAGATAGTGACATAATAATAATAAGCCTTTAGGGAACGTCGATTAAATTAGGAGCTGGTATTTTCTCCAGTGTGCGTCAACGCTGGAATATGGATTGAGGCGGGATTTCGTGGTGAGGATATTTCCAAAGCTGCTTAAAATCACACATGAAACTCTGAAAATAATTTCCCTCAAGATCTATGTCATCTTTTGTGATGCTTTGAAGAGAATGCTTTGTTTTCCTTTTTCAATCGGTTTGTTAAGATAGAGGGAATCTATTAAACCCACCTTACTGGCACAGTTTTTCTCAGTTTGGCTCAGTGCCTAATTCGGTCAAAAGTTTTGGTAATGCCAGTGCAACCTCACCGTTACGTTTCAGATACCGTGCACTGCCCTCAAACGAGCGTCACATACCTTACCTACGCGAGAAGATCACCGCACGAGTGGTTCCGCCGGAAAGATTAATTAATAATTGATCTCATATTCGTATCCTTATGTAACGAGCAAGAAAAATATTTGATTCACAATAATAATTAATAATTCGCCTAATAATTCACAATATCGATGGATTACAAGTAAAAACCAATATGTTATTTAGCAAGTTGGTACAAGACTCAACAATAATAATGCATAAGAATAGCAGCTGATTGTTTAGAATAGATAGTGATTGTTTCATTCAACATGAGTGCGAAAATAATATCGCCGCACATAAAAATATTAATGTGGGTAAATAATTGATATTCGAGTCATGATATCATTTTACGTTATTTCCAAACACCTACTAGAAACCTGTAGTGAATTTTTTTATTCCTGGTGAAATTGAAATACCATTGAACAGTTTTACTCTCCATCAATTAAAAAAACCAGACTTTTTAAAAATGTTTATGGTTCAAACCTGATGATTTGAGTTGTAAAGTTCACTGGCTTGAGAAAATTCGTGCCTCGGAAACGGATAGTTTTGGTCAAACGATCGTCCTAAAATAATGGCGGAAGGTAAAAGCTATAATATAGCTGTAATAAAGCTTTTACCTTCCGCCACGATTTTAGGACGATCGTATATATGACTGTAATTTTGAGGAAACATCCTCGCGCGGTAAACGTCATACGGTGTAGTGTTATGAAGTGATAAGATTCCGTCTTAGACTAACTAAAGCATGCCCAATCTGTAACCCAATTGAAAAATTTTGCGGCCTAAAATGAAGTTTTCAGCTTTCTATCTTTTGGATTATTTATCAAAAAGAAGGAAACTTTCTTGAAAACTTATAGGAAACTTTCTAGGAAACTTTCTTGGAAACTTTCTTGAAAACTTATAGTTATATTTTGTAAAATTTGAAATTTCTTGTTATTAGTACTCGGACTCTCGAAGAGTATTTATTGCTTGAAAAGTGCAAGGCGCATTGCCCCACTAGGAATTTATTTTCGCAATCAATTCCAACTAGTATTTTTTTTCCGCACATTTCACATAATATACATGTACGAGTAGGTGAACTTGGTGTTCATTTCAGTTATTTAATGGTGACTCTATAGCAAGTATAGCTCTCATTGTCCGTATGGATACAGTCAGGATAGTTAATTTTAGTAAAAATGTAAAAGATGAATGTGTTTGTTAAATTAATGCAATCATTAGAACACAGATAAAAGGGGAAAATGTTAAATTTAATGGTAATCGCGTATTGTAATAGAATCTTTGCCGCCATTCCTTTGATACTGGTGATCAGTCGGGACGTACGTCAAATGGTTTTCATGTCTTTTTATGTTCAACAGTTGAGCCTTCATTTTTTTATTCTGATTTTTTTTATGCAACACTAAATTAACATTTATTCCTTCCCCTGCTGAAAATGTCCCTCTACATATCCGATAGAATCCTGTGGAAAAACTTAGTGCCTAGATTAAGATAATATAAATAAAATACTTACATTCAATACCACTAAGCTTGATCAGCACGACTAATGAGATGAATAAAAACTTGCATGAAATATTTGTTTTAAATATTCTCAAGTCACGGTCTTTACGTACGAAAACCATCATGTACCCATTAACCGTTTTAAAATTCACAATCTTTTCGGGAAAATTGTGATAAATTGGTACAAAAAATCCGTATATTAACGGCTTTCAATGTTAAATCTTGAATTTAAGAGACGTTTCACATACATAACTGGACAAGTTTGAATACAAAAGCGACGCAACGACGGAGAAGTATTTCGAACTTTCGTTTATTTATAATTAAGTTGTTATTTCACTTAGCAAGTATTACAGATCAAACGAGACCTAACGAACCGAAATTTGAGCACTATGTGTCCTTCCTAAAACGGAGGATGTTTTATACACGATTCGGTTTCATTCGAAACAACACTCGACCGCCATTGACCAATATCGACGTTCGTCTGACTCTGTGTTTGTCGTCTCTGGTGTCTGATTGAATTTCTTACGGATTTTAAGTGGATTGATAAGAACTTTACCTGTGGTGGGTACAGAGTACACGGGAAGCCGTCAGTGATGTGCATTCTTTATTAAATTAGTAAAGGCGCCCGTCATTATTCATCAATATTGTTGAAAAATACTTTTGAACTTTGTAACATTTTCGTAAACGTTATCTGTCCACATTTCCACACTAATATTATAAATGCGAAACTGCTCGAATTTGGTTGTTACGCTTTCACGCATAAAACAATAAAACTATTTTTTAAATTCTTTCACCAATAGAAAGCTAAATTATATGGGAAGACTATAGGCTGTATACGATGGTAAGCTCTGGCGTTATGAAATTTTAAATTTCTTATTCGTTTTCTGTCGCTAACAAAAAAGAGTTGTTGCTAGCGTCAGAAAACAAATCGTTGCCGTGGAAACGATATTGAAATATTTTTTTTATTTCAGGCGTTGTAGTAAATATCTATCTATCTATTTAAATAAAAATGAATTTTCGAAATGTTGGTACCTACGCGCGTAACTTCCGAACGACTGAACCAAATTGGATAATTCTTTTTTTACTACTGGTGAGCTCTGGCATCATGAAATTTAGGCGGCACGCGAGTTTTTTAAAAACTGAATCTATCGAGAATGAATTATGGAATGCGGTAGGGGTGAGGGTGAGGGATAATTGATAAGTGCTAGCGCTATAGTAATTTTCCCCTAATACCATGCGAGCGAAGCTGCGGGTAAAAAAGCTTTTATAATATATACGTGTTTCGTAGCTTGGCTTGGCTGATCTGTTGCCCAGTATAAAAACGTACAATTATTTGATATTTAGTAAGTATCCGCATATATTTGTGGTGATGCGTTGTATTACGATTTCACTTCCAACCAATTTAGATTAGTTAAAATGGTTAATCAAATAGTAAATAATAATGTGAATATAACTATACTGCACATATATAAATTATTATTCTTTCAAATTTTTTTTTTTATCCGTGTCTAAGAATATTTTTGTTTAAAACAGTTTGTAGAATAGGAGATCGTGTTCGATGACCTCTATTCGGCAATAGTCAATTCGACAATGCATCGTAAGCATAGAAATAAGGTCTTTCACATAAAGGAAATTTCACAAATACTACAAAAAAATAACTTTTTTAATTCCTTTCTGTTTTAAATAATGCAAAAAAAAAACATCGCCGAAATGCACGTTTCGTTTTCTTTTGTAAAGTTCAAATATTAATACAATTGAATTAAACAATTTCCAATCGTAACCTAAATAACTTATTAAACAATTAGACCATATTTGAAAATGAGTTTTTAAGTAGAAGATTTTGCACTGCGAATCAAAGCTTTTATTATTATTTTTTCTAGGCTAAAAATACTGAAGGATTCGTGTTCTACTATCTTATGTGTTCTACTTGCAGTAAGTAATTAAAGCATCTATGGTATATTTGGATCAAATTTTCAAACTAAAAACATATTATTTTGCGTTATTTCGCATTGCATCGTCTTAAAAAATCAAATTAGACCCAAAAAACTTAGTAAACACGCGGTAGAAGCGAAACTTTACCAAAACAATCTCAACCAATGAAGAATCAAGGAACCTTGAAAAGTGAGGTCATAATCAAAGCGGCCAATGAGCGCAGACCTAGCGTCATTTACGTTTTATATCTCAACCAAAAGGAGTCTTGATAGCAGTTTGATGCTTCGCAGGTGTTGTGTGCGTCATTTCCGTTTCATCCGAATTCCAAATCACAACAGGGCTATAGAAGTTTCACTTCAAAAAATTGATAATGGCTTGGAAATGACAAAGAACTTGGAACAAAATTAACAAATCATATGGCAGAAATATTTGTGTTGCGGTTATATTTACATAAATACTTCCTAAAGACCTTTACTTAACTATGTTTGTGACGAATAATTTTATCCATCTTATATGATCCCCTTTAATCACAATTTTTAACAACTTCTTTGATAAGTAATAATAATAATAATAGCCTTAATTCAGACAGTAAATTACATAACATTATTTATAATAAACTTTTCACTTATCATGCATCGACTCCCTGTCTGTATGTCACTAGTTGACAAAGGCCTCCTCCAACTGTCGCCATTTCTCTCTATCATTAGCTATTCTTGTCCATGTACCACCTGCTATGGCTTTGATGTCGTCAACCCACCGTCTAAATGGTCTACCTCGTTTTCTCTTCTTGTCACTTGTGAACCAATTCATGACTAGTTTTGACCATTTTTCACTTCCTCTAATTTAACACTTCCACTTTAGCTTTTTTATTGTTTTTATGGCATCTTTGATAAGTAAACTCATAAGTAAATAGCTCCTTAGATAATAAATAGCAAAGGCGTTTGAGAAATCCATGTAGAAAAGAATGGAAGGTCGATGAGGTCGGGAAGAAACTTTGTTTGCTGTCCTCCTGTAGCGGTGTAAATTCTGACATTCACGACACAATCGTAAAACAATTCATTGTTATTAAAATGCTTTCATTAAAATTAGGAAAAAAATATACGTAGACTTTTTTTTTTGTTATTATTAAAACAAATGATTTGTTAAAAGTGATCTTAGAATGGGGCACCCCAGTAAGGACACATTAAAAAATACACCTTTTAGCGGCATCGATGAAAGAAGCACTCACCGTTTGTTTATGAAGTAACAACATGTTTGATATTTAGATAAACGAATTGTTTTGCCCATAATCAATTATATTGATTTACATTATAAACATTCACGTTTTTTTCCACGCTCACGCCACGCACAACACACACACACACACACACACATACACACACGCACACACACACACACACACACACACACACACACACACACACACGATAAACATTGATGGCATGATACGAGAAACATTGAAAGGGGTCAAATTCACGGGAATAAAATATCAATGCGTAAATAAGAAGCTGTGGATTATGTTATTTGTAAGTCTGGTTTTATCAACGCTATTATGATTTTTCGCAAAAACGGCGCTCTACAAATTATAAATATTATCGAATTATAATTTTTATCGGAATTATTTAATTAACGTCATACAAATCTCCATCATAATCCGGTATAATAAATAAAAATATTTTTCAAACTTTTCAACCGAAAACTTTTTTAAAATTTCAGAGAAAGTTATAATTTATCTTTTTTACGTAAGTACTAAAGAAAATAATATACAAACTAATAAAATCACTTCCCAAAGCTAGCACACTTTTCCCACGGATATCTTATTTAACTCTTTTCATAAATTTTACGTAGTTATTTCCCCGGGACATTTTTTTTTATATTCCTCCACACAGGAGGCCCTTAGGAAAACAATTTCCCTCAGGGTCATCTTTGAAGATGCTGTGTGGAGGGTGTTTTTGAGGAGAGGAAGGAGTGAACATGGGTCTTGAAGAGACCTATGTTGTAGGAGAGAGAAAACACAGAAGCCGGCAAATCGTTCCACAGCCGAGCTGTTGAACTCAAGAACGAGTTGTAGAAATGACCCGTTATCATGTGACTAATGTCAACCGTGTACAAATGTTGGGCGCATGTTTGGCGTATTTCCCGACTATGCACCGGTGCCGAGGGGATCAATGACGCTAGTTCCTTGGAGCATCTTCCATTGTAATACCGCTAGAACAAGGACAGCATTCTCACCTGACGACTGTGCTCTAAAGATTGCAATCCGTTTGATAAGTTAGGAGAATCAAACGGACCGCCCGTTTCTGCACAGAGAAGAGGGTTTAAACATCTTATAATATAATCTTTCCAAAATATCTACGTAGTTATCTGACGTTATTATTACGTTAACGTCTGTACAGTTGAAATTTAAGGATCCGGTTAAGAATGCAACTCTGATGCAGCACCGTACGCAAAACCATCTTCGAACTTGAAGTTTGTTAAACAGCTACTTTTTTAATAGAACCGAATTTAAGCAAATAGCCAATAACGCCAAAGGATGGGGCCACTTACGTTAACAGATCACATGAGGACCTGCCCTTGGCAGGAGGTACAAGTTTGTACGGTACGGATATGAATAGGTACGGACTTGTAATTTTGAGCATCTCTCCGGATATAGAGAGATTGACGGTAATATGATTATTACTTTAAATAATAGTACCACTCGGCTATATATATATAATATATAACGTTATTGCCTGCCACTTTGTCCCGGTGACTAGCTATCACTGGATCACCGGATATTTTTGGAATCAGTTCCTTTCGGATGAATAAAATGGTCACCGACACTCAAATTGGGCGAAACCGAACCAAAAGCCGCCCGCAGGGCCTAGCATCAAAAACCTGCCGAGCGGGTTTTTAACCGCTAGTTATATATTATTACGATAGACCAGCTGAGTTCGCATCGCATCTAGTTCTACCCGGAGGCGTCGTGATTTTAATTCCTCGGCTGGCTAAGTTTTCCATTGTGATGCTGGAAGAAGATTTTTAAATATTAGGCAACATTTTCGGTAATTTTCGCAAATAACCATCTCTAACACCCCACTTCGATTGATCCATATCTTACGGGACTCCCTATGTAATGTCACACCCACATAACATCGTTATCTCAATATAATATTAGATATAACATTATTTAATTAATTTATTAAAAATACAATTGAAAAAATTGAATAATTATTATTATTCCAAACGATTACAATTTTACTTTGTGTCATATCGAGGAATTCGTCGCGATGATTTTTCTTATCAAATATCGTTGATTTTCGTTTATTATCTTCCATGTTTTAAAATAATGTTGATTGTTATTAGATATATGAAATATATCGATTATTTTAGTGCTCGGTTCTATTTTAAGTAGCTGTGAAGTTTGATAACATCTATATCGAAAATTTAAGTTTTTCTTACATAATGTATAGGTTGGAAACTAATTTTACCTAACACTGAACTAGAAAAATGACAACGGTAATTAGTCATTTGATTGTGACATTGTTACGCAAAACAGAATTAAAATAATATATTTGTCTGCATTTATAAGGCATTTATATTTGAGAAATTGTATTATTTATTTATTTACGTCCTTGGGGCTTTAACATCAATCTTGTAACATAATAATAATAGAAATAAAAACAATAATATACCAATTAATTTCATTTGAATTTCAGAAATATCTGGTATAAATTTTGGTAAGGAATATCAATGGAACTGAAATTATTTCCAAGCCTGTCTAGTCTTCGGATTGGGAGTTGACATTGGATTGAGTTGATGAGTTTGGGAGTTGTCTAGAATGTCTAGTCTTCGGATTGGAATAAATATTAGTTTTCGACGGATAAACAAAGAACAGCTCTGGAAGCCTTATGTCACGATTTTGTACTCGGATAGTGCGTCAATTTATTAATTTAAATAAAACTATCAAAACGCTTTGTGTTCTACGATAAGATAAGTCAGTTGAATTAAGTACTTTCATCAAGTTATCATAATTAACTTGTTCAGTGGGTTTGGAGGGTTTGAAATTAATGAAACTTAAAAATTTATGTTGAACTGTCTCAATTTTTAATTGGTTTTTGTAGTATGGAGATCAAATAGTGACATTGTATTCTAAATTACTTCTTACTAAGGCATTGAATTATGTACTTGGCTACTAGACACATAACAATATTTATGAGACGATGCATGATTATGAATGAAACAAGGAGTGTATGCCGAAATGATGTAGACTCTATGCCGATCGCTGTGGAAAACGGCGGGGTGGTTATTTAATTTACAAAGAACTTCTAAAAGTTGGTTGTGGAATATTTTTATTTTGTTTATGATATTGACCGTTTTCATTATAAAAAAAAGTCTTTTTAATATAGGTATTTGGATTGGGTATTGCGTCGTACTCCACATAAGAATAAAAGTTTTTGAAGTGAAACTTCTTTAGCCCCGTTGTGATTTGAAATTCGGATGAAACGGAATTGACGCATTGCGAAGCGTCAAACTGCGCTCATTAGCCGCTTTGATTATGAACTCACTTCAAGGCTCGTATTGGTTGAGAATGTGTGGGCGAAAGTTTTACTTCAACCGCATGTGAACTGTACTAATATTTTTTTTAAACACGAGAAGAAATTTTCTAATTACAGATACTATTTTCTAAATGGTATATTTTTCTGAGCCATCGGAACCAGACTAGTTATTTATAACAAGCGTTATACTCGACTTCTGTGTTTTGCGAGATAGCTAGTGAACTGCGTATTTGAAGTGTGTTTTACACAAAATTCGCTAAAAGCTTTGATGATGATGGCCATTCTTCACAAAACTTTAATTGTTATGACTCAAATCACAAATGTCTCATTTAATATCAATAATTGTTAACCGAGTTTTTGGAAAAATAATGCATTCATCATAAAAAGGGTAGGTGCTTATAAAATGGAAAAAAATAGTTGAAGATGATATGAGGTTGACTAATATGACGATTTGACAGTAGGTGGCAATTGGCGAAATTGGTAAACGCACGTTCCGGTAAGATGAGAGGTTCTGGGTGCAAGTCCCAGTTATAATCATTATCTTTTCTGTTTTTCTGTGTCTTGTTCTCTTTAATTTTTTCATTTAGATTATTATTAGTATCGTCTTCTTCAATGATATATTATATAAATCTTAATTCCATCTTTGTCCTGCTAAAATAATAGTATTACAGCTGAAACACACATCTTTTAAATTGGGTTATGATCTGAGTTAGACGTGTTTTCGATCTCGGCTTCGTTTTTTGTGAATAACTGAGTTAGATTACATTCAATTGGGCTAAAAATTTGTCAGAATACATACGTTAGGCATTTTTTTCCGACTATGCACCGGTGCCGAAGGAATCAATGGCCCCAACTCCTCTGAGCATCTTCCAGTGCAATACCAGTACAACAAGGACAGCATACCAGCTGATAGCTGTGTTCTTAAGATTGCAATCCATTTGTTAAGATAGGCGAATAAACGTACCGCACGTTTCTGCACAGGGTTTTTTCAGGAATTTTTAAATCAAGGTTTTTTTCAGGAATTTTGGAGCTCCAGAGGTTGCAGAGGCTGCCATATTAGACAGTGGGGTGCGCGCAAGATTTGTACAGGGTTAGCAGTTATGTACTATTGAAGAATCTTCGTTCCCTGTACAGAACGCCCAGCAGCTGTTTGTCTCTTATAAATAAATAAAAAAAATATCTGAAAGGCGAGTTTGACTGTGGCTTCATTGTACGTGAGCTGGTCACTAGAGTTTATCAATGAAAGATCTATTCGGAAGATTGCTTCCGTTGAAAGAGACTAGATTGTCATTTCGAGTCCTTTTAGTCGAAATCAGATGTGATTGAATCTTTGAATCATTAAATTTAACTTAATTATTCTTACTGCTTCACTTTTTCGAGACCTTTGGGGCTTGTCAAACAAAAAGTTATCATGGACTGCACTGTCATCCACGTAGCATAATTATTTTATTTTTGTTCTATTCTCCATCAGGATAAGAATGAGAGCATCTTGCACTCTTGAAGTAACCTAAGGCATACACGAGAACGTCGCTTAACCTTGGGCGCCAAATGTCCCAAGAATGTGGTGCTTAAATTTTGATCAACTAGATCTGAGAATCGATTAGCCGAATGCATTTTATAATACCCGATACGATAAAAGACAAGATTTTTTGTTCGATTGGCTTAAATATATTTTATTTTTCATCGATTATAATTAATCAATAAGTTCGTGACGTTTTGGTAATTTCACATTAGTTGAAATAGCTCGTTAACAATATATATGCAACCTACAACCTACACAATATGACGTCACAATGCTGCATTGTTGATAAAATTTATTGACATAATAATTAGCGTGCGGTTACTTTAATCCTCGATCATGCAAGATTTATTGTGATTTACATTATATAATAATATTACAGTATTTACATTGTATGATTCCATCATGACACTGATTCACGTTTCAGTTTTGAAATAGAAAATTTGTAAGTTGATGTAATTTTTAAGTAAGAAAATTTTGTAATTGAAAACAAAAAAAAATCTCAGTCAGGGCGCATACTCGGCGACTAGTCTAAAAATTATAAATAATGGCAGGAAATCTCAATCAGTTATTCTTTATCTGTATAGTAGGTACGCAAAATTACGAAATTATAAAGGAGATAGAAATTATTAACTCTGTAATCATAATGTTATCAAGATATCATTCAAATGGTAAAGGACATATGACTTGATCATCCTATATAATAATTATTACTGGTAGATATCTATTTTATAAGCACAGAAGGCGAATGATGTAAAGTCCACTTTTTACTTTCTGAAAAGTTTAAGTTTTGATTATGTGTTCCAACAAAAAATTATATGCATGCAAATCGGCATGCTGGATATTAATAGCCTCGCGAATAGAAGGAAAACTGCTTTGCTGACAACAGCATACAAACTTCTAAACGGTAACACCTGTTTTCCCGACATTTTACAAAAAACTGAGTTTTATGTCCCCTACAACTTCACAAGAGCGCGCAGACACAGAACTTTTGTTGTTCCGAGATGCAGAACTAACTTACCATTAGTAATGCCGCTCGGAAAAATGATTCTGTTACTAAATCACCTGTCCCCAGATATCGATATTTTTCCACTAAATATTAAAAACTTCAATTATTACTTTATAAAATAAAATGCATATTTGTTATTGGTTGTGTAAAACTGTAAATGTACATTTAAAATAAAATAAATAAATAAAATTTTTACAAAAACCATATTATCACATAGAGCAGGGGTCTCCAAGCACTCCAGCATTAAGACCATACTGATTACTCCAGTAAGTTACAAGGGCCAAACCGGTTTTAATTTTCCTGCCATTATTTATAATTTTTAGACTAGTCGCCGAGTATGCGCCCTGAGCGAGCGTACGCTTGCTAAGTTCACTAGTTTCATTACTATTGTGTTGTACTGTATTGTCACGACTGCGACGCTTGACAACGTCTGGTAATAGTGGTATCCTCCGTCCATCGCTAACAGATAGCGCTACCACCTAGAAAAGGCAAAATAAACGAAATTGTATGTTATGAAATAAAGTAGTGCCTTAATGCGTATTTGTGTGTGTTTAAAAGATATCTATGTAACAGTTTTTTGATTTGACTTGTTTTTTTGTGTGTGTGATTTACTAGTACGGAAAAGAAGCGAAAAGAAGAAAGTCAATGCAGAACATTCAAAGGTCAATGGGACTTTCAAAATTTCGTAATTGAGTACAGTAAGAAAGCGCTATGTTTGATTTGCAACGAAACCATAGCCGTTCTCAAAGAATATAACATTAAACATCAATATGAAATGAAACATTTTCAAGTTTGCGAACAGAAGAATTTGAAGCTTTGAAGCGTGAATTGAAATCGCAGAAATCTTCGTTTACGAAACTCAATACTGAAAAAAAGGCTGAAACTAGGACCAGCTTTCGTATGGTTCTTGAAATCGCAAAACGTGGAAAACCATTTACCGATGGAGAAATGATCAAAGAAAGCGTAATTGCAATAGCCCAAGAAATGTGCCCTGAAAAAGTAAATTTATTTAAAACTGTCAGCAAATACCGTGGCTATTGAGGGTAGAAGACATCGCAGAAAATATATCATCTCAACTGTCTGACAAAAATGGACGTCTTGAGTGGTTTTTTCTGGCCTTGGATGAGTAAACAGATGTGTCAGATTGCTGAGATTGATTTGATTGATTCGAGGAGTGGATAAAAGCTCTTAAGTGTATGAAGAACTTCTTGATATTGATAATATTCACGGCACAACTACTGGTAAAGATATTGTTAAGGGAGTTGAAAATACTATTATTAAAAAGAACCTTCAAAGGAAAAACTTGAAATCCATTACAAATAATGGAGGCAAAAACATGTGTGTTAAAACTAAAGAAATAGTCGCTTTTGTTTCAAAGGCTGTAGAAAATGATGGTGGTTCAAAACCATTAGTCTTCCATTGTATAAAACCAGTCACATCAATTGTGAATTTCATCAGATCCACTGGGCATCAGAATCACCGAGAATTCGGCGAGTTTATTAAAGAGGTTGGAGAAAATGATTCGCCATATCATACTACCTAAGTTGCTAAGCGCTTCTTTGAACTTCGAAAATTGATCGAAATTTTTTAGAATGAAAAACAACGCCCTCTTACCGAATTACAAAATAGCGAATGGCTGTGAAAGTTAGCATTCTATGTCAATTCTCAGTTTCTCCCTAATTTATAGACTAATATCAAAACTTTGCAGCAGAAAATAATACTGTTTCAGTCACACTGTATGCAGGGACACTGGAGGTCTAGATTCGTTCAAAAATAAATAAATGTAGCTTCGTTTAACAAAAAAAATTAGTATCTTGCGAGAGCCTTGAAGGAGTAACCATATGTTACTTATACCGGGGCGGGTATGTGGTGGATAACCTCCAATGTTTCAGTCACAATAAAAAACGTTTCACATATTTTAAAACACGTGAAATATTCAGCCACACTACTGAGAATGAGTTTCCCGTCGATTTGGCAATCGGAGCTTTGAGTGCTTTGAAGTCAAATTTTGATACTTGTTTCTCAGCCTTTTTTTTTTGAAGCAGCCTTGAATATGAAGTATTTTATTTTGATAAGGAATAGGATTATCAAAATAAAATACTTCATTATATATGTATTCCCGGATTCCGAGCACTAATGAAAAAACGGATCACCAACTACAGAACGCGACTAGCCTCGAGCGAAAATAGTATTGTGATGGCAGCATTCCACTTCTTGCAGGGTCCCATCTACAAGCGATGGATCCACTTCCTGAGGACATAGATTAAAACAAAAAGTTTATTTTTTTTATTATTATTATTATTTTCTTTTAAATTTCTTTAACCATGTAAATATTTTTTTATGTATCCTTTTTATATCTTGTCATCATTTCTTGATTATTATATATGTATAATATGGAACTCGTGGGATTGCACCACCCTCCCCGAGATCTGGAATAAATGATTAAAAAAAAAAAAAAAAAAAAAAATATGTATACAATAATCAAAGACTTAAATGTCTTGAATGAAATAAATATAAAATCATTTTTTTGGCAAAGACATAAAATTAATACAATAATACATTTTTTTTATTAGATGTTAATTAAGTAATTTAACTTTAATATCAAATGGAAAACATTGATTTACAGTTCAGTGATTTAATAAAGAACAAAACTCACTATTTTCTCGTGAGCTGTTCTCTGTTTTTGGCACTACTTACGAGTATGTGAGAAAACATCCTCCAAAATGAAGTACACAAATAATGTTTAAAGATCTTAGTTAACCGATGAGCATCCTAAACCTCTTTTAACAATTGGTACAAGTAAAATTGGTTCTTAACTACAAACTTTTGTCATTAGAATATCACAATTACTTAATTCTCATTAGTATTTTATATGTTATAATGTTTATACGTTACATGTTATATGTTTATATGTTATAATTTATTTATTTTATTTTATTATGTTTAAGTATGTTTATAATAGTTCTTTAGACTTTATGTTCAGGTTAAATCTACCCCACAGGAAAGACTTCCACACACTTTTCCATAAATGATCATCTAGTCAATCCACGCTATGCAATTGCAATGTATAAGTATAATAAATACAAAACAATACAAGAACAACATGTCAACCTACCAGAGACCAAATCGGAAAATAATTCACCGGCTCCATATATTTTCATATCAGAGGGTTCGATGGACTAACTGGACCGATAAATCCTACTGATCCCTCAATATAAAAATTTAACAAATCTTTCGTAATCCTACATGTATTTAATATGACTGATTTTTGCATTTTAATATACAAATTCTTTGACAAATCTAATAAACCTAAATTTTGAATGAGAGAGCTAGGTATAACGTCAGTAGCCGTAATAATAATTATAATTTCGGCTACTGTTGTTAGTTGGATTCGTTTCTATTATTTGTTAGCTGCTAAGCTTAAGTTAAATTTCCCGCTTATTTAACTTGTCATTAAGCTTTACCTAGCAAGTAAATAAAACAGAGTTACTATCATTCTGTGTTTTTTATCCAACTTATCACGGCAACAATAACAACAATAAGCCATTAGCCGTCGCGGGCCATAGTTTGGAGACTCCTGACTTAGAGGAAATCAAATAGCAAAACAACAATTTAATGTAACAGTTTGTTTGGCATTAAAACAATGTTAAATGGAAAAGAAAAATTGAATCCGAGAATCGATCTTGTAAACTTTCGCTTGGCAGGAGAACGATCTCACCGATTGCGATAGCAAACCTACTTTCGCTACTTTTTTGATGCTAAGAAAATCACTTAATATTATTTGAATTTGTTTTCCGTGGCATCTATTCTAAGCTAAGTTTCAGTAGGAATCAAAAGACATAGTTGGTAATTTTCAGAATTATTGAGAATTTTTGAGAATTTCTGAATTACAATTTCTTATTATGAACCTCAAAGTGGTACATTTTTATTCGATATAATCATGCTCACAGAAATCACTTTTTATTTCCTGAACGACCTGAACAGTATTTCGGCGGAAATTAAACATTTCTCTCTTTAACACTAGAAAGACCGGAGCAGTCATTTTGATGGCAGCTCGAAGTAATTTGAAGATATAATGCTGAATTATTGTTGTATTGGTACGATATTTTTTTAAATTTCATAATTTATGGTTTTACAACTATGGTGAAAAAAACAGGTACGTGTCTTTTGTACTTTTTGAGATATATTGAATTATACCTATGAAGACCGCCGCCGTCATTGTGACTGTTTGGGCCGTAAGGCTGGGTTTGTTTACAACCTTCTTTACCCAAGTTTACAACATACCCATTCCTCCTCGTTTATGTTAAAATTTATTTTATGACTTGTTGGAGAAGGACAGAGTATACAAATAACAGCTGATCCAGTTGCCTTAGCTCCTGAAGAACATCGGAATCATTTATTGGATAGCAAACACGTCCGCCATATGTCACCCCAAGAGGTTCGCTATGTTTCGTGACTTAGCAGAGGCGCCCGGGTTCGTAAGGTTAGGTTTAACCGGATCTTGGCGGCAGATGCGTCTGCCAAACAACTGCGTGGCAGACCAGATCAGCAGAGATGATTTTTTGACTTCGCTAGCAGGACTATCGGAACATAGCCTTGCACCGCAGTGGTGGGGATGGATTTATACGTCCGCCACTCTTGAGCACTCCCAGTTTCCTACCCACCCCTCATATCTCATTTCCTTCCCAGAACTTATTCTTCTTCCTTTTCCTTTAGGTACCCTCCACACAGCATCCCCAAAGATGACAATGCCCTCAGTGGAATAATTTTTTGTGGAGTTGCTCTGAGGGCTTTTTTGTGGAGTTTATGTAAATGAAAAAGGAACGCAACCGGAAAATGAAACTTCTGAAAGACAACAGTGCCAAATTAATAAAAGAATGTAAGAAAAACCAAATAAATGCACATGTGATAATTGTAAGAAACCCGTTTGCGGAAAGTGCATTCGGTTTTATAAAAAAAAGTAACGTAAATCGATATTGTACAAACAAAGCACATGTACCAAAATTAGAGCATTTTGCACTCACATGTTTTTTTCCAGGAATTCCTGAAGAAAAATAAACCCTCAGGGCCTTTGTCATCTTTGGGAATGCTGTGTAAATTTATTTGTGAATTGGTATTTTCAGACAAAGGAAGGAGAGGAGGTTCTAGGAAGGAAAAAAGTGTGAGGGGTGAATAGGAAAAATTGGTACATGTATCCAGGAGTGACGGACGAATGAATCCATCCCTCCTTCTGCGGTGCAAGGCGACGGGTCGAGAGAGGTCCTGCTGAAGAGGTCCAGATTAAGTCTCCCTCAACAAGTGTCTCCCGACCCGGCCCGCTACGCAGTAGATGGGCAAACGTATTCGCCACCTAGGCCATACAAACCTACCCCAATGAACCCGGACACCCCTGCTAAGTCATCAAACGTAGTGAACCACTTGGAGTGTCTTGTGGCAGAGGTGTTGGTTATCCAATAAATGATTCCCGGGGCGGCGGTACCCATATCCGCCTGTCAATTTGAAAAAAAGTGATCAGCCGTCAAATTGACGGTCGTGGTCTTTATAGGTATGGAACAGTACCCGGTCTTTCTAGTGTTAATACCATTTTCAATGTCAAAATTTTGATTTGATTATGATTTCTTATTTGTTAGTTTTCTTTAAGATTAATATTAAAGAAAACTAACAAATATAATTTGATTACATGATTTGATTTAAAGGTTTTCGGCGGATATCTTTTGTCGTTTATTTCCATTCGTGCTGGAAATCGTGATAAAGCCTCTATAATTTACGCGTGTCCACATATTACATTTTTTCTATCATACTACATTGAATGTTAAATGGTTTCCGCTAAATCTAATAAATAATTCAACTGAGATTTTCCGGTCACGACTTTATAAATGAACCTAGTTGAATTTTTATTCAGTGTGACTTCAAAACTGACAACGTTCCGGGCATTCTGTTAGAGCTTGTACAAAAGTGTGAAAATCTGATTTTCTTTTCAAATTATCTAAGCCTTTCTAAAAGCTTCGCGCGTGACACACTTGTTTTCGTTATTTGATATGGAATTGTGATAAAAATGTGTCGTTAATTGTGACATAAGTCTTAATTCTTATCATCGCAGTGAAACCGCACACTGATTCTAAATAATATTCAAGATGGTTGAACCAATGAACTGGGAAACTTTTGAAGAGAGACCAAAAGCTGAGCCCATTGTTTTGAATTTTACAAGATCTAAAAGTACACCCCAAAAAATTGGCGCATCTCCAGATTTGAAAACTATTCCACCACATAGATATTTTTGGGTGAGGCACTTAATCGAGTTTCTACGGACGACCGGTTTTCATGGATATAAGTACATTGCAATGGAGGATATCCCAATCATTGACAGGTATTTCACGTTTGTCTATTGTAAAAATATTTAAAATAGTTATTCAGCTTCTAGAAGGAACAGAATAATTATCATATAAATGGAAAATATACATATCTACCTGTAATTTTTATCATTAATATTTTTTTATAGATAACCAAATGAACATATGGTTTTACCGTCCAAATTTATCATGTGTGGTAATGTCTTTATTTGATGATTAAATTAATACGCAACAGCAATGACATAAGTCACAGGACTTAGATGAAATTGCATTTAAAATCTATAATTGTCACTTTTAACCCTTAACTGCTGACGTGATTTTTTTTTCGTATAACTCTGACTTGGGGGCCTGGGCGGCCTATTTATTTATTTATTTATTTCATTTTTATTTAGTAAAATATTTACACATTTATGTACATTATTTATAAAACGTTTTGACTGTCCAACTAGGATGATTCCCGTTTTAGGACAGTCAATGTCTATTACTTTAAAAGTTTATATATAAGGGATCCAAGAACACTTTGAGATCCAAATTATTATTTATTAATATAGTTATAGATAATTTAAATTTAGTAATATAAAATTAAATAAAATAAAATACTTTTTTATTGGTAAGTCCCTTGTATTTGACAATTTGGATATTATACAATATTTTTTGGCAAAAATCACTTGAGTTCAGAAATCAGTCTGTTTATCTATTAAACGAAATAAAAAAAATGAACTCACGCGGATTAACTTTCGGGTCACCGTTGTCTTGTACCTTGATTAGATCGTTCATTTAGTCTTAAGAAAATACTCCCAGCAATCGTTCAACAAGGTAATGAATTTATTAATATATAGTTGTATATTTTAAACTTCCATTAATTAACATGTTGTAATTTAATAATACGGTATAAAATAGAATAAAAAATAAAAATACAGAACAATAAAAAGATCAATAGTTCTTCAAATATTACAAAATCTACATTTCATGCTAATAAACTTTGTTCAAGCAGCTTTAACATTCCATAGAATAAAATGCAAAAAGATATTTTAAAAAGCTATAAAAAAGTGTAATTAAATCAAATTGCCATTTTCCCCGTCTTGCCTCACCAGGAGGGTATATGAATGTAGGGTGGAGGCACATATGGACGAATTATTAGGATCGTAGCCGGTTGGGACAAAGCAATATATCAAAAACTCCAACTTGCCCCCCACCCCGTCTTGCCCCGCCTTCCCCTATATATACACACGTATAATATATTTTTATATGAAACATTACACCAAAAAATTATGATTACCGATATCCATATCTATCATGCATTTGCAAACTCTGCCAAACATTCGAGTGAAGAATTATATCGAAGAATGTTTTTAGTTTTCTGTTTCACGAATCAATGATTTTTTTCTTTATGGCTTTAATATATTACCATTTGGATTTTTTTACTTAAATTTTTACTATTATATTTTTTCTTTTATTATGTATTGAGTTTGATAACAATAATAATAATTACTCTTGTGCCGCAATTAATTTATTATAAAGTTCTACTAACGACAACGAACAACTAACGGACACGGATTTGACTGAAACGAGAAAATTTCCTAGTTAGAAGACAAACTTCCATATGATGTAAATGCACAGATTACATTTACATGTATTTTGTAGCAAATAAATAAATAAATAATTAAAATGAATACATTTTACTAACGATGCTAAAACAACTTTCTGACAAAAGCAGTTGACGATATTCCAACATACATTTTAAATTGCAACTACATTTCGAATCTTTTTGCATTATGGCATTTGAGATTTTTACTGCCAAACAATTATCGTGATTTATTTTTATTATGCCCTGTTGCGCTACCTCCTTCCTTAGGTTTCAGGCAGCGTTTCGGACAGCACATGAACATATCAGGGCAGATGTATATTTTACCATATTCATTTTGTACCGTAATATAAATTGCACATCTGCCATAATAACGGACTGCAACGCTGTACGAAACATTGGTTAAAGAAAAAGGTCACAAAATAACGATAATTCCTTTGGATTAAAATGAAGATTGATGAACAAAACTGATTCAAACAAGATTTTTTCACCTGCATAGATTGAGATCGATATCATAATTGGGCAAAGAAGAACAAATATCATGTGCGCACATCTTTTTTGCGATAGTCATTGTATTATTATTTTTAATCGAGAAAAGAATTATCAATAATTACTTACGTCATTCCTTACGCGATCATAAATCAAGTATTGTTCGGGGTCACCTCTTTTTCGTTACTCTGTTCCGTTATACCGAAAGAAAGTTTGGGATGCAAAAATTTTCCGCTGTCGCCGCTACCCGAATTTCTACCCATTTCTTACACACCTCCCCTAAGCGTTTGAAGATTTTAAGCTCTTAAAAAATATGTATTGTTTTGAAGATAATATCTAGACAATCCCCACACCCAAACACAAATTATATGAAATTCCCTCGATAGTAAAAAATTGCAAAGCACGCTCTGAAAAATTCACTTATTTTAGAAGTTACATGTATGAAAAATTCACAGTGTTTCTTTAAATGATTTTTTAGATGTTTCCCACGAGATTTTTGCTCTATATTAAGCGAGTCGTGGTTTATTAAACATTTTCACAATTTTCACTTCAATTTTATCGTTTTAAATATTAGCGCGCTCTCTCCAACATTCGTAATTACATATCTTTTCATCTTTTTTTTTGAGTGGGTATACAGCGCCTTAAGTGGGCACATGCTTTAGAACAGTGGTTCCCAACCGGTGGCCATAGCTGATCCGCGAGATCTAAAATGTTGTCAGCGAAACATTCGTTCATTTTACAACAAAACCAAATCAAAAGATATCCAACAACTGATTCGTAACGTTGGGAAGTAGCTAAAAAAGTCCAAGAAGTCCAAATTTGTATGTTGTGGTACCTGTGAGAACAAATAAATATCATGGTGGTCCCTAGTCAAAAAAAGGTCGGGAACAATTGCTTTTGAGTAATTGATTTCCTCATTGTAAGGTTAAATACACTTCAGGGGCTACAGAACTATTAGTCGTATAATTAAAAGCTGTTATTTAGAATGTCATTTATTAAAAAATCATTATGGAAGAAAACAAATATTATGTACTTAGGGAACATCATCACCAACGGATGATGACATCGACCGGCAGCGAAGAGTAGGTACTGAGTATAATATGCTTAGTAGAAGAGTTCACGGGTAAAAAGGACGCTCTTCTTTCATACCAGCCTATATAAACGAGAGATCTGGGCCTATTAAAAAAAATCAGTGTGCAATTCACATGCGGTAGAAGTGAAACCTTCAGAAAAACTAAAGTAGACAAGGGTGGGGAGACAAAGAACTTTTTTAATCAATGTCAAAGATGATTTTTTCCATATTTTTGACGTTAAATTGCAGTGCACCTTTTCCTATACATTTGGTGATCTGATTAGTATTTGTGTTTTCTTCTTCGGAGTAGCTAGATGTCTTTGTGTTGCGTTTTCTTTCCCTGTTCATTTTGGAGTGGTTTGAAGATTGGATATTGATTTAAAAAAAAAACATTTTTTTGTTGTTGATATAATAGGATTTGATCCTTGGTCCTCTGAATGTCGGGCGCTTCATAATATTGGACTAAAGGAGGCCCGCGTGGGACCGTGGATTTATCATGTTATATTGGAACCGAGAATCCATGCAAAAAATAAATATTTTTTTGCTTTCTCATTCTCTAGCAGGCTAAATGCAAAAGATGTATGTGTTTGTTTCTTTTTAGTGTCGATCTCTTCCGTTTTATCGAGTTTCAAATCACAATGGTGATAAAGAAGTTTTCACTTAAAAAAAAAGTCCTCAAAAAAGTCACCAGAGACCAAAAATTCATTTACATTTTTTACTTCAAATAATTTCAGGAATCGCTGGCTAAAGTAAGTCAAGTACGTCCCTTAAAACTCAGTTTATAGTTTCAAGATTCAAAATCTTTCACTCTTCCTAAAATAATTCCCAAACATTTCATAATCATTAATTGTTACTTATTTCACGTTTCCTAGATTAAATAATTATTATTGACGGTACATTGATTCAATTGTTAATTGTACCTACCTACTCAGCTAACACTGTAAATGCATTTACATTGTTATCAATTCAATCATTCGTCGTAATCATTATTAGGCACAATGATGGGTACCAATATTGGAACTGATTAACATTTTTTTGCCCATATGATTTCACACGATAACGATTTCAATTGATATATTGTTGTATCTACTTTCGTTAAACAATATATCGATTAAATCGAATGTATCACAAGTAACATCTAAAGTGTACAAGACGTTTTATTAGGACTTTTTATATTTTCAATATTTTAGTAATTACATCATTTTTATCGAATCCTTCAGATGAACCACCTTTTATATTTTCTTTAATTAAATGAAAACACTATGAGCGAAACTCAATCGAAAATCTGGAAACAGAAATATCAGAAAAAGATATTTGCACCTCTGGGACTCGAACCCAGGACCTCTCTGCTTTCCGGGTGAGTGCTCTTGACCACTAAGTTAAGGTGTCGATATCCGATTCGGTCACTTTTTAACTGTACCATACTTCGACTAAGAACCACCCATATTATCTTCATTTTCTTAACGCATATTTTTATTGGCTGCCATCTTTATGTATGATTGCAAGATTCAAGCCCGAACTAAATGCAATCTAGATGGTGTTTGGATAAATTTTTATCCATTTTATTTAATGTGCGACATCTATTGACTTTCCTGCAAGTCTAGGATGAATATTATTATTTTTTATTTTAACTTTTTTATGAGTATACTCAATATTTATATTCAATATTTTAGTTATTACGTCATATCAATGCTTCAGATGAACTACCTTTTTTATTTTCAATATTCTAGTTATTACGTCATATTTATTGAATCTTACAGATGAGCCACCTTTTATATTTTCAATATTTTTTGGTATCACGCTTTCTAAGGTTGGTTTAAAATTGGATAGTGTTTCTTTTTTCTGAATTTTATTGGTTTTTGAAGCCATTCCCATTTGGGGTATGTTGTGAAGCTGAAGATGGTGAGGAGGGGGAGCGGGGGGGGGGGGGGGGGGGGGGAGGGGGTTTGTTTGACTCACAGTCGCCGGAAATCGTTGATCTCCATCAAATATTTGGATTTATAAAGTTTTGGCATAATATTTTCAAAATAATTCGAAATGAAATTTCAACATTCTCAAAACAGTGTTTCATATTATTTTCCTTTTTTTTTTTTACTATTTCTGAGGCTTTTTTATTTACTCTTTCTACTGTTATTACACACATTGTACGGTGATCGGTTAAATTTGATTTCCAAATTAGGGAATTTACTTTGTGCGGATTAATAAATTTATTTTTATACTTGTACAAAGATGATCTAAAACTGATAGGGTTTGCCCCTTAATGTCTTTGGTGTTTTTTTATGCAAGATGTTAAAGGTTGTGTAAAAGTGTACAAGGTTGTTCCGTCATGCAATTGACATACTCAATTTTAATATTAATTTCTATGTTTTCATTAATATTTATATAAAAGTCAGCCGCAAATAAGCAAAATATATTATTAAATTGGTTTATTTTTAATTATTAATTATTATTTTTTATAGTACTCAACTGCTAACCCTGTACAAATCGAAAGTGCGCCCCACGGTTGAATTTGGCAGCCATCAATGGTCTGGAGATCCAAAATACTTGAAAAATACCCTCGAGTCTGTGCAGAAACGGGCGATCCGTTTGGTAGATTCTCCCACCTTAACGAACGGATTGCAATCTTCAGAACACAGGCGAAGATGCTCTGAGGAACTAGCGTCATTGATCCCTTCGGCACCGGTGCGTAGTCGGAAGACACGCCACACACGCGCCCAACATAGGTATTCGGTTGACATTTGTCACATGAGCACGGGTCGTTTTTTCGTATCGTTCTTGAATTCAACAGAGCTCGGCTATGAAACGATTTGCCGGCCTCTGTGTTTCCTCCCTCCTACAACATGGGTCTCTTCAAGACCAATCATGAGTTCATTCCTTCCTCTCCCCGAAAAGACCCTCCACACAGCATTCCAGATGACATAAGCTCTGAGGGAAATTATTTTCTTCAGGGCCTTCTGTGGGGAGTTAATGTAAAAAAAAAAAAAAAAAATATATATATATATATATATATATATATATATATATATATATATATATATATATATATATATATATACTTATACAAAACATGTTACATAATTGTAACATTTACATAAAGTCGATATATTAAATCACTATACTAGGCACATAATGTCAATAAATGAATAAAAGTTCGAACTAATGTTCATAAAGGTAATAACAGGCAAATACATCGATTTTACGTTTTTAATTGAATTTCTCTGGTGTTCAAAAATGTTAACCATGTAAAATTTGTCATGGATATCGATTTCACGGTTTTTTTACATCGAGCATTTTCTTTTGTGGAGTATTTTCTTCTGAAACAATTTGTAAAACATTTTAAAAATCGGTCAAGTTTTGAAGAAGAAAAATATAGAATTTAAAACCTCGATTTTAATGATTTTATTTATGTCCTATCAGCCTGAGGGGTAGTTGTTACTTTCGTTCAGTAGTAGTAGTTTCGTTTAGTCGGGTGAGAGCGACGTGACACATAATATATTTTCAAGTATTTTGAGTTCTAGTCCATAAAAATATTTGTAAATATTTTATAATTTGAAATCAATTTAAATTTTACAGGGTTTTCTGGGCGACGGCTGTGGGAATCTGTTTCATAACAGCTGTTGTGGTGGTGTTTATAGCCTGGCAATGGAATTCAGAAAATGCGACGCTAACGGTAAGAAAACGCTTGCTTATTAAAATATAAAAACATTTTTTAACATTACATATGTAGAAATTACATTTTTTTTAAATAATAATAATTTTAATTAGATAATATTAATAACATTGAAACAATTTTTGGTGACGCGGTAATTGCGTTTTAATTACTATCTCTGATGTCTGTATGATGGATAATATTTATTTTTTAAATGATTCATATAAATCCGATAATCTCCATTTTGTATTTAAAAAATCAATATTTTTAAATTTGTTTTCTTTTTTCACATTTTAAATTTTTGTATTAGGCGTTTACGTTTATTAATAAAACGTATAATTATTTCTTCTACGGTAGGCTAAAAAGTAATGCACACATGCTGGTAAAACACGAACAAAAACAAAAAGCAAGATCGGGCAAAAAGTACAAGTACACTTCTTAAGCTTCAATTCAAAATCATATATTTATTTTTCAACAGTCACCAACCCTCCCAACGTGTAACAAGTTTTTGAATCGAATCCAGGATTTGACAGCTGTCTTCACCTCTTTGTTCGAGGTGTAATGATTACCCTCGAGTTGTCTCTTGAGTAGAGGAAAAAAGGAATAAAAAACGAAGACGAAAGATCGAGAAGTGAGAGGGTTTGGGATCTAATCGACGCTGTTTGTTCTCGTCGTGAAACGGGGTGGGTGCCCGCTGTCCACAGATCCTAATTGTTCAACAATGAAGCCGACACATATCTTGAATATTCCAACATGCTTTGCTGGTCATTTTGAATCACAATCCAAACACGTCTCCATACATCCGTTTCTCAAAATACTCTAGATGAAATCAACGACCTCAAACTTTCGCGTATGTATAGAGGAGGTATATCGCTTTCATATTCCATCTAGCGCGCTTCTCACGCGCTGAACAAGCATTCGTGCATTACTTTTCAGCATACCCCCGCACATTTAGAAACGTTTTCCTACTTCCGATTCCCGACTTTAAGGACAAACTTAAATACATAATCTGTTTGTTCGTACTTGGAGATATTTTGATTATTTTAGTTTGCTATAAAACACTAAGATGAATTGTTTTTTTGCGCTCGTAAGTACGCAGTATAAAGATGTATATATATAATTATATCCGCATTAAAACTCAATTCATACAAGAAAGGCATGCAAATACAATATTGGATTGTTTCACTGGAACAATATTGTGTTCGTATACCTTTCTTGAAAGAATGGGTTTTTTACGCGAGCAAAACTACTTATTCATATTCGTATTGCGTTTACAGGCGCAAACAAACATTTCATCTTAATATTTTATAGCATAACTTGCAAAAGGCAATTTTTCCTAAAATAATTAAATAAGCGCCATCTATATGAGCAGATTAAGAATTATTTTAAGTTCTCCCTTAGCTTTTAAAAACGATGTATGGAAGTTGTAACTAACCTTCCTAAAGGGCTGAAAATTTGAAAGCATTTTCCAGAGGTGGTGGTTTTTCCACTAATCAAAAAAAATATGCTAAGAAGTACGTAATGCTTTTGCATTAAAATCCTAAATTGAATAAAAAATATTATTTGAGTTTCTTTAAATCTTTATCATAGGGTCAAGGAAAAAAGTATGTGCCCTTGAGAATAAAATAATCAATAAGGGGTGTATTTTTTCATCAGAGACGCAAACCACAATTTCCTACCCTTAAAAACGGGGAATGAGCACAACACGTTTTTCTTAGTATCGATTACATTCCACAGATGGCAGATCTAACATGAAAATATAATGTTGTGAGAATAAAATAACACTTTGTTAGTATTTATTTTCATTTACCTTTTGAATACACGGGTCGATTACTACTATACTAAAAATCTATTTTTATCAGTGTTCATTTAGTATACTGCCCTTTACATTTATGTTCAAATAAATTAGAAAAAATCTGATTACGAATATCTTCCTTCGTAATATACTCAAGCGCATCTTTACGTATTGCATTATTTTTCAAATTAAGGTTTTTGTTTGTAGGTTATCGAAAGTACCCACTACTCTATTTGGAAATTTCTTTACCCAACTGTTACCATCTGTCCTCTCAACAAGGTATCGAAAAGTGTTGCTGAACAAATGTCAAAGACTTTGTAAGTATAAAGGAGAGAAACTTTTCCCGCTGATTCATGCGAATTCTTGTCCTATTCCCTGTAGATCTTATAAAATATATTGTTTGTTATTAAGGATGTCCGTTATTGATCCCTTTTTTTAAAATTGTTTAATTTTATGTGTTCATAGAGTTTTGCCGAACAATGTGACACCTGAAGAAGTATATGACACTCTGAAGAGAGTATCTGTGTTATTAGGAAATATGAAGGTTAGTGATGACCTTGAAACAAAACTTGAAAATCTGCAGGGTGTCCTAGACTTGAATAACATAACCGTCCTCGAATTCATGAATAAGGTAGATATTGAAAATATTTATTTATTTCACTGATTGTCACTCTTATGAAACGTATTCTCCCTTGCATGTCACCTTTTGTCTAGCTCCCACTTCTCCCAACGTAGCGGTTCACAGTCCCTACATTTTCAGTCTTGTTATTTGTGCACTTACTTTTGTTTATATTATTTTATCAGATTTTTCTGAAGGCACCCTATTATCGATGTTCGGACCATCGTCTAACTGAACGGAGTCACCACTTCATTTTTCATTATTTTGTGAACTAGGTAATGCTTTATACTAAAGGATTTTTTTTGGTTTTCAGGTGACACCCAGCTGCAATGAACTGATAGAAAGATGTTCGTGGAAAGGAACCACAACGCGATGTGATACATTGTTTCGACGAATCATGACAGCCAGCGGACATTGCTGTGCGTTCAACTATTACGCTACGAAGAAACCTTTATATTATTCACAGTAATGAACTGAACTACTTAACATGTTACCCTTCATTTAAATTATGTTAATTTACCGATGTCAGTGAAAACATCCGCGATATTAAATAACTCTTTGAAGATAGTTAGTCTTTCTGGTAACTCGCTCAACACGTAAACTATTTAGTTTCACAGCTGAAAGTGTGAATTATTATGTAAGTTTCTATTTTCAACACATAAGCTTTGGCAAACTTTTTCTGAAAAAGATTACTACAAGTATTTTAGCACCGTTATGATTTGAAACACGATGAAACGGAAACGACCCTAAAATAGACATAAACATACATCTATAGGATTTAGTCTGCGAGAGAATGAGTCAGAATGAAACCTTACTACATTGGCCGCTTTGATTGTGAGCTCACTTTTCAAGGCTCCTATTGGTTAAGATTTTGTTTATCGTTATCTGTGCCACCCACCTGCGCCAAAACAGCACTGTTATTGTTAATTTTGTTCTCTTGGCATTGCTTTGTATATACTATATATTCTTTGTTTCATATCATTTGATCAATATTTTGTAAGGATTCGAAAGGAACACTGTATGATTGCTTTAAAGTTTTTTTTTTACATGAGCTCCACACAGGAGGACTATGTCATATTTTGGGATGCTGTGTGGAGGGTTTTTTAGGAAAGGAAGGAGATGAGAGTTCTGGGAAAGAAAAGGGTTGAAACTGGGGTTCAGTGTGTCCTGGTCCTCCACCTCCAAGACCTAAATTAACCTCACCCCATGAACCCGGGCATCCCTGCTAAGTCATCAAACGTAGTGAACCACTTGGGGTGACCTATGACAGGGGTGCTGCTTATCCAATAAAGGTTCCCGGGGCGGCGGTACCCATTCCCGACTCCAAAATTGAAATGTTTATTATAGTTTGGCGCACTTGAAGTAAAATAACACAAAACTGCGCTATACTAATATTACGTTATTATTATTATTATTATTATTTGTGCGATGCTTCGTAGCCTCCCTAACTATTGTCCACTTAGTTTTCTGAAGGTTTTACTTGAATCACATGTGAATTGCACTGATTTTTATTTTAGTTTTTAATGTTAAGTATTTGGTTTAAATACCATATACTAGGGATTTCAATCTATGAACTTTAGACCCTTATGCGAATGCGACTGTTTTGATGAATGTCTCTAAAGAAAACAACTGATAATAATCTTAACTTGTCGTATGCTTGCTCATTATTTATGATTATAATTATTTGATTGATTCAAATTCTCTTCACATATTTGTTCAATGATTTCACTCGCTTGATCTTGCATCCTTTTTGCGATTTTTTATCCTGTCCAAAATTCTGTTCGCGAATTGATAGAAATATTAACCATAACATGTTTTTTATTTTATTCCACACCAGGAAGTACTCTTGAAACACTGTAGCGAATTGAATAGAGCACAGCCTTTTTACTAGGATTCTTTAGCATTCGTATTTCTTATCAGCTAGTTATATTATTTCTATTATTATTAACTAGTCATCTTTTTAACAACAGTACTCGCATTTTTTTTGTTTTGTAATGGTTCAATAAGCAAATAGTCGGATGGTGAAACAAGTATTTTATTGATAAAAATAAATACGTAGAGATCAGAATTCAATTAATTAATTATGAATTGTTTAATTTGTGGAAATCCACTTAATAAATTTATTTTTATTTATTGTAATAATGTTTTTATTAAGTTCTGCAAATATTTTATTTTTTTTATTATTGTGTCAGCTGTTTCGGCTAACAAGGCCATTTTCGAACTGTGGTTAGTCCACTTTGAGACGACTTATTTACAGGCTTCTAAATTTCAATTTTGAAGGTGTCTAAATTGATTTACCGCTTAACCGATTTACTAAGAAAACAATTGTGACAAAGTTTGTCTATTTTATGGGGTACTTTAAAATCTGTTTTCCCCACATTAAGTGTTATTAAAAAAATAATAGTGAAAGAAAATCAAAGTTCAAAATCGTTTATAGACTTAAAATATTTAACGGATTAAAATTCTTACGAGTAAGTCTCTTCCAATAAACTATGGAGTTCCGCGGGAAAGTATCGTGGGATCTCATCTACAAAATTAAAATTTCTGCTCTTCCCTTCGAAGGAAAAATAGTAAGCTTAGCTCACTAGGTGCTGTGTGAAATAACGAATATAAATTAAAAGCCGCTTTTATACAAGGAACTACAAATACCTCTCCACTGATCTCTATAATTCAGTGCTAACAACTTTAATGAAATGCAAATGGCAGCCACCTCTGGTCTGGAGCCCCAAAATACCTGAAAAAACCCTTGACTCTGTGCAGAAACGGGCGGTCCGTTTGATAGATACTCATAATTTAACAAACGGATTGCAATCTTTAGAGCACAGGCGCCAGGTGGGAATGCTGTCCTTGTTCTACCGGTATTACACCGGTGCATAGTCGGGAAACACGCCAAACGCGCGCTCAACATTTGTACACGGTTGACATTAGTCACATGAGAACGGGTCGTTTCTACGACTCGTTCTTGAGTTCAACAGCTCGGCTGTGGAACGATTTGCCGGCCTCTGTGTTTCCTCCCTCCTACAATATGGGTCTATTCAAGACCCATGTTCATTCCTTCCTCTCCTCAAAAACACCCTCCACACAGCATCCTCAAAGATGACATAGGACCTGAGGGAAATTATTTTTTCCTCAGGGCCTCCTGTGTGGAGTTAATGTAAAAAAAAAAAAAGATTTAAAAAAATAAAGCAAAAGAGAAATTATACGACACTTAAAAAAAATTGTCACGGCAACAGTATTTTAATAAAATCTAGTCCGCCTAAGAAGACCCGTAATGAAGACAACTAAGAATGTATTGTATGATGTATTTTATTTTATCATTATAATTTGTTAGTACCGTTTTTTTAATTATAGTAATCACCATTCAATATTCTAACAGATAAAACGAGTGTTTATCGATTTTATTGTAATAAATTTAAACATTTCCTGAAGCTTCCATATTCTTATGCGATCTATTGTAAGTATTGGCATTATTACAATAAATCAACATATTAATGTATCAATATAATATTTTGTACAGGAAGCTTGCTGTCATCACCCCGACGACTCCAAGGAGGGTGGCTGGCTGTGGTTTCCAAACTGCCCTCTCCGTTCTCTTAAGGGTGAAACCTGAAGAATTCTATTCTTCTACGTTCGGGTCCTATGGAGTTAGGGTAAAAATATTTACGAATTATCCTGGATAACGATTTAAGTATTTCAATTTCAAACATCAGGTGATCAATCAATGAAATTAACAATGAACATTTTAAATATTCCAACTTGGAGAAACAGACGAAAAATAAACGATGTAACCTTTTAATTTAAATTATAATTTCTAAATTCGATTGTTGTGAACTCCTGCAATTATAAATCTACATGTACGAACAACTAGACAAACATTAACATTTTAAATACACATATACAATATCTCATTCCAACTATAGTTTGAGTTCCCCAGTACAACGTTTACAAAGTCTTGATAACAAGTGTGACCGGTCAATGGCTGAGTAGACATCGCGTTTGGGTCTCAGCCGGGATGTTCGATTCCTCGGCTGGCATAGTCCTCCATCACGACTCAAGCAACATTTTCAGCTAACTGTGGTGGTAGTAGGAGATTTTCGAACATTGTTGGATTGTTCGTAATCCGGGAATGTTTGTCTTTCTTTTAAGAAAAAAAAACTTAAGCAATACGAATGCATATATTTGAAACAATTTGAACTTAGCAAACTTCAAACGCCGTTGTGCCAACTATTTCTACCTATTTTAGAAACTATTGTGAACACCACCAACTTTAAACATTTTTAATAATTTTATTGTTAATTCGAAGGATATTGGCAGATTACCGATTTTTACTTAACTAACATTCTACATTACCTACTTTGTGTTAACTTTTATATTTGAATGTGATATGTATTTTGTCAGCTCTTCATTTTCATTGTTATTAAAAATAAACATTTACTGTATTGTATGTAAAACCCCTTTGGGCGTTCAAAAAAATTTATAAAACAATCATCAAAACAACAACAATATCGTCTCCTTGTTTATATATATATATATATATCAAGTCAATCTTAATGAATGACACAATCATTGTTTTCAATTTATCTTCAGTACTAATTAGGTAAATTTTTGACCTCTATGATTAATGTGTGTTAATAGTGACAGTCTGCGTAATTATATTATAATTACTAGATAATAACATTATGTATAAATGTAATTGAACAAACATTGTAATTGAATACATCCATAATTGTAAACATAACAACAACATAAATTTTATTAAACAAATAAAATTTATTAAAAGCATCTAAAATATGAATATATCTTTTAAATCCGATGAATTTATTTTAATACCTCTATTAGACTTTCTTCTAATAATTGATGCTGCTGAAAAATATGTTTTGCTATTTTGTAGGTATATGAACTTGGCTTTAAATGTCCCACCTATGAAAGAATCCAAATAAAAATGTTGAAACCCGCTTTGAAGAATAACATGTTTACGTACTTTAAATGTCTTCACAAGTTCATGGGACTTAGTGTTCATTAATTTTTAAAAGATTACAATATTATTTTTTTCTGCTATCTGTGAACAAAAAATTATAAAAAAGATGCCTCTTACTAAAGAACTCAGTATTTGAATCTCTGATTTTGGTAAATTGCTTAAGACTCTTTGCCCAGAATACTAATGGAGGGAAACAATTATACCAAGTCAGTGGACATCTTCAATTTATCTTTGAATAAATATAAAATATTGTTATTGAGGCAGTTCAGTTATGTACAATAAAATGTTTTTTTTCCATGCTATATATGTAAAAGCCCCGAAAAAGGGCGTTTATTTATAAATAAATAAATAAATAAATAAGACTGTTATGTCGCCAATAATTCCAGGTTTTCATCCAATACGCCTACGAGTTCCCCGACGAGAACGCCTCCACCAATCTGGTGGGTAGCAGCGCGGAGGCCTTCTTCGCCGTCGCACCTGAGACCACCTTCTCCACGCCGGGCATCGCCAGCTTCTCCCTCGCCAAGCGGAACTGTGTCTTCAACAACGAGCGCCAGACCTCTACGTTCAACAGGTACACGTACACCAACTGTCTGGCTGAGTGCCGGAGCGACATCGTCTTCACGCTGTGTGGGTGCGTGCCTTACTTCTTGCCGAATAATGGTGAGTATTCAACATATTATTACCGTAATTTAAATACACTGTAGTGCCTCTGACTCTTCAGTTTTGTTCTCAATTTTGTCAGAGGCGTTTTCTCTGACGCCAAAAACATTGCCTTTTTACCAATGAACTGATTACACCAAATACACCGTCAATTGCCAGTCTTAATTAATTTGCGTAGATAGATGCTTCGTTCTAGCTGAATATAGTGAACCAAGTTTAGATTATTGCAACATTTTAATTTTGTACTCAATTTTGTTATGCTTTATTCGGTTGTTAATGGTTTTAAAGAGGCGTCTCCAATTTCCACAACTTTAGTCCCCAGACTTAATGTAATCAAGACCAGACTTCAGCACTTTAAATTGATAAAAATCATAAACGTTGTAAACAAATAAAAGTTTTCTTAAGGTTTATTTTCTATATTGATTTTTTGTTCATTTCAGGGTCCCGGCGCTTTTGTGATTTTCGGAACGTCAAATGCGTTAATGGAGCGAGAGGTTAGGAACTTTTTTTCAGTTGTATACACATTCAATTCACGTTAAATTAAATACTCTTTATTTCATAGAAATTCACAACATTTTTGTCTATTTCTTCAGATTCGTACATTGGATCCATTCCGAACATAAACGGCACGCGGTGTGATTGCATAGCAGAGTGCCAGCATTATTCGTACCCTGTTGAACTATCGAGTGGGAAACTTACGGCCACAAACGCTTACAACTCTCTGAGCTTTTTGTAAGTAAACTATCGTAAAAATATACACTACGAATATATGTGTAATCAAATAAAATAATAACAACCAACGTAAATGATTTACAAATAAGATTTTATTGGTACCTATAATTCTTTTAAAAGGCATCGTAAACTTCAAGCCATAGTTGTAAGCTGTGCATTAAGATGAAAAAAATCCTTTAAAAAACTAAAGGCTTTCCCAAAGGCCAGTTCTCAAAGAAATATTGTTCATAAGACGAAGTAATTTCAATCTTCATTCTCTTACATCTTGTATATCACAATTTAAGCATTATTATAACATTATATTAAATTTCTTGAAATACCACAGATTGTTAACGACATATTCTAAACCGCATCATATAATAGACAACGATAATCACAACGTTCTCTAAATTATAATAATAAAGGCACATATTATTTTGCTTTCAATGCGGCCATGTCATTACACAACCACAAATCAACAAAAAATATGATTAACATTAATTGTGATTAAGTTCGACGTCTTAATACAAAACATTGTTTGTAAAATTTCAGTAAAGATGTCACTTTAACAAATCAGTCAGTAGCGCACGTGTATTTTAAAGACTTGGTTGGAACCCGTTTCAGGAAAGATGTGTACATGAACTGGCACAATTTACTTTGTAAGTATCAATTGATCTGTTTCGTACACCTCTGGTATAAAATGAATCCATATTTCTCCAACTCAACCGTTGTAAACTCGGCTGAAATCCTTCGCATCTTTTGTCCGTAACTAATTGTTCATAACGCCACTTCCCCATATTTGTCTTGGTACAAAATCCTTGATCTTACGCAATCATACATCACCATCACCAAAACAAACTTGTCTGTTAAGCGGACAATGACATGAACCAAAGATATTGAAATATAAGGAGATGGGCTATCGGCAATTTTTACTGGGTGGGACTGTGACCATTTTTAACCATTACTATTGCACACGTTCAAAAAATCAACTAAAATAAACGAATTGTTTCCGTATTCAAACTTTATTGTTAACCAATAATACTGCACACCTTTGACTAAAAAAAAATCAACTAAATTCCGTATTCAAACTAGCACCATTAGATCATAATCCGCCGACATTCGGGCGGACATCATAGTATATCTCCTTATATTTCAATATCTTTGACATGAACCGATCCAATTAGGTGATTCAGCTCAACCTACCATATATTTGAGGGTCATTTCAAATTTTTATGTAAGTACCGCCCACCAGTCCCAACTGCGCCCTTATGGAGCCAGAGAGACCATGGCATTCCCAATTGGAGTATAATGTGAGGCTGACGGTAGTGGGGAGGGGAAGGATACAGGGAAGAGGAAAGTGGGGAAGTCCTACTATTCAGATTTGATCACCAAGCACGGCTAAAGTGTTTAATTTCTGAACGGCGGTTTTGTCACAAGCCTATATAATATACTATACAAACTAATCACATAAAATTTATATGCGCTATTCGAGAGCCTTACCCCCCGTCCTCGGAGGCTGCCTTTCAGTTGCAAATCAAACAGGTTTCTTCCCGATACCTACTTGTTGTGCCAAGACAACCATGCAAGGGATTTCATTCTCTCTTTCTATACCTATGGAAAAATGGCGCCTTGAATAGTTAAAAAAAATTTAGACAATTTCTTTTAAATTTTTATTAGAAAAACTGTCTTTTTATAACTTTTGAAGGTTATTCCCATCAATGTAATATTGAAGAAGAAAATAACAATAATAATCTAAACGAAAAAAATGAAGAAGAACAAGAAAAATAAAAACATAACGGTCGCAACTGGGACTCGAACACAGAACCTCTCGTCTTACCGGGACAAACGCCTTACCAATTCAATAGTAGAAATTAATATTTTTGTTCGAGTCCCAATTGCGACCGTCATCTTATTATTTTTCTGTGACTTGTACTTTTTCATATTTTCGTTTACATTATTAGTGTTATCTTCTTCTTCAATGATATACTTTTTTTCAGCTACATTTGGAGGACTCCTCGGACTATTTATTGGGTTCAGCATGGTTTCTGGATTTGAGTTGGTCTATTTCTTCTCTCTGAGGCTCTTCTTTGACATGAAGCAGAAGAAAAAGAAACAAACAGCTGTCGTCTCAGTAGTCTGGCAAGAAAACATGCATCACGAAACGAATTTGAGAAAACCCATTAATTTTGAGGATGGCATGAAAAAAACTGAAATGAAATGGGTGGAACCAGCTAAACCCCGAGGATATAATATAAAAACTAAATGAATACCAACTACACACTAAAGTGCAAACAATATGGAACAGTAACAGGCAATGTAAGAAATTTATAAGGAAAAAAAAATCATAAGGCGTTATGCAAAAAATGGGCGAAGCAATCAATTTCCATTAAAAAAAATAAATGTTGATTGGTGAGGATGATGACAATTTTCGTTTTTTATTTTGGGGTGTTATGCCGTGTTGCGCTACCTCCTTCTTTAGCCAAGGTTTTGGACAGCGTTAAGGTGTCCAACATCATGTGTACCCACTGATGTGTGCCCAACAGATGTGTCACATCTGTCCTGATGATGGACACTGTAACGCTAAAGAGGCTAAAGAAAGAGGTAGCGCAACACGGCATAATACCCCAAAAATAAATAACGAAAATACTTTTGGTCGTGAGAATCTAAAATCGTATATGACGATAAATATTTTACTACTTTTAATGATGATAAAACTTAATGCATGTGATTGTTTAAATACGAGTAGGTAACACATAAATTACTTTTTTTTTTGCTTTATTGCTCTCTAATATATTTCTATTCTTTTGCCCAATATTTTTAAACAAAACCTTTTTGAAAAACGACTAGGCAAAGTCATGAAAAAAATGGAAATTGGCCAATAACTTAGCCTAACTTTTAATGACTTTTCAAAGGAGTTGTTGAAGTTGCATGATTGTTGTCCTGCCAACCTTAATAATAGATAATTACAAGTATCGAAGTTATAAAGTTTTGACATGAAAACTTCTTTAGCACCGTTGTGATTTGAAACTCGATGAAACGGAAACGAGCGATACTAAAAAGAGACAAACACATTCATCTTTAGCATTTAGCCTGCGAGAGAATGAGATAGACTA
This sequence comes from Glyphotaelius pellucidus, assembly GCA_936435175.1. Lineage (NCBI taxonomy): Eukaryota > Metazoa > Arthropoda > Insecta > Trichoptera > Limnephilidae > Glyphotaelius > Glyphotaelius pellucidus. The sequence goes on along the minus strand of OW386542.1, from coordinate 23,761,719 downwards.
ATCGGTGTCCTCTTCGTGCTTCGTAGCCTATCGGCTTCGCCTTTGTGCGACGTTTCGTAGAATAAAATAAAATAATTTTTTAACTATGTAACGATATTATATTTAAAAAAAAATCGAGTGCAGTTCACACGCGGTAAAAGAGAAGCTCACCAAAACAAACTCAACCAATAGGAGCCTTGAAAAGTGAGATAATAATCAAAGCGGCCAACGAGCGCAGCTTGATTTGAGTAAGGTTTCATTCTATCTCATTTTCTCGCAGACTATATCCAATAGATGTATGTGTTTGTCATTTTTTAGTGCCATTTCCGTTTCATTCGAGTTTCAAATCTCAACGGTGCTAAAGAAGTTTCACTTCTATAAATCCTACGATTATCCAACTTCTGAAACGCTGCATTTGTCTCATTCTCTTGAAGTATAGGTTTCACTTCTCCTGCGTGTGAACTGCACACTCTGATTTTTTCTTCTTTGTTACTTGTAAATTATAGTTAAAGTACGCCGGGGAGCCAATTGTCAGCGGATCAACTGCCATGGGACCAAATATGCTATAGAGGAAACTATGTTTAGGGGATACCTAAGTACTCGAGGTTGAGAATCGCAAAATTTCACTTTGAAAATGTATTTTTATTTCTAGACAGGTATTAGAGTATGTTTCTTGTATTGTTCAATATAATTTTCTTGGTTTATTGAATCAATTATTTCATTTTCCCCCTCGGCAACCGCCGAAGCTGCTTTCGGTGTCACAGCAGGACTGGGGTGCTGGTATCCTCGTCAGGTCAATCACGAAACGTTTGTTAAGAATAAGGTTCCGGCGGCAATCGCCGGGCGGCGCGGCATCTGCGCATGAATAATAGATTAGGAGCGGCAAGATGGCGCCGTTGCTTTTGGCGGGAAAAGGCTGGCGAGCGGGGCTCCTCACCAATCACGTTGCGGGGGAGTCCCGTGCGGTTACGTCAAATGGTAACAATACGAATATTACGCACAACTATTATAACGGGATATTTTGCTTCTTGTATTATATTTTAGGAGGACGTTGGGAAATTTCATTAGATAGGTGGCCAAATTAAGCTAAGAATAAGAACATCAGCATATCAGCATATATCTAGATATAAAAGAATATCAACATTATACGCTTTGACTCCACCGTGTATCGCTTATTCTTATGCAAAATTGAACAGAAAAGCAAAGTGAATACCTATCATTAGGTACGTTAATTCGTCGTACGTTAAAGTTTGGGATTTGAACCCGCGACCTTCGGATTGCTGGTCGAGAACCTTATCACTTGACTACGGAGGCAATCAATCGTGGTTGACATGTCTATCACATCTTTCACTAAATATAAATCTTAGTAAAGTTTATTTCGCAAATAGAAGAACTAGTCTAATTGAACTAGCTACCTAGCTCTACATCGACTTATTTTTATTTATTTGCTAGCGAGTTCCTGGCATGCGTTGCAATGCCACAAAGAAATTGTTTCTCCCTGCGTGTCTTTTCCCAATCGGCCCGTTCTCCTTCTGCCTCATCTTTCCCTCCCATGTCCCACTCGTTCCCCTCCACCTTCCCCACCTTCCCTCTCCCCTCTCCTGTGAACCCCCCTCCCCTCCCGCGATCCCCTCTCCTCCCCCACGTTCAAAATATTATTTCCCGGTACATTCAGATTTTCAAACAGCTGGAGTGCCACCTATTGAAATTTTGTTTTTACAAAATTTTCGTTTTTCATATATTACAAATAATCATTTTTGCATATTTAATAACGATCAATCAATCAATCAAACTTAAACACAAAGTTAGGTACCTATCTAAAATAAATATGTATTTTTTATTGTTTTCAAAGTATTCGATTTTGATTAGTACCAAAGGTGAGTACTTCGATTAAATTCATTAATTTAAAGAGTTTATTCATAAATTTAATTTTGATTTGACAATCGATGTCATTCTTAAATTTTGACATTTTTGACAGTTTCGTAAGAGTTTTGTAATGATTAAAACTTTTCAGGTGTATTGTCATGTGGTTGTAATAATTCGGAGACCTTAGCGGGGTGGATGGAAGGTTTTTTGAAAGTTTCCAACATTTCCTGTGCTTAATATAGCTATACATAACACCTCACATACGTAGAAACATATATTTATTTTTATATTTAAAGATTGCGCAATTTAAAAAATATTTTTTTTTTTTTAAATTTTATTTATTATGAAAGAAAAAAAATATTATACGATAAAATAGGAACATAAAAATATAATAGAAAAAAAAGAAAAGTCCCAAAAAACTATTTTTAAGTACAAACTTTGTCAATGGGTGCTTTTATTTTGAAAAAAAAAGGATCTCGTTTTACTTTACAAAGCACCTCTGCAATAGGTCACCCCAAGTGGTTCGTTACGTTTGGTGACTTAGCAGGGGGGCGCGGGTTCATGAGGTGAGGTTTCCCCAGCTCTTGGCGGCGGATGCATCTGCCCACCTGCTGCATGGTGGGCCGGATCGAGAGAGAATTGTTGAGGTAGGCCTTTTGACCTTTCCAGCCGATCTCTGTCAACCCATCGCCTTGTTAATGTGTCCAGGATGGATTCATACGTACCTTTTTCCTTCCCAGAACTTCCCATCCTTCTCTTCCTTAAAAACACCCTCCACATTACACAACCTAAGATGACATAGACCCTAAGGGAAAATATTTTCCTCAGGGCCTCCTGTGAAGCTAATGTAAAAAAATGCACTTAGAAATTGTATGCGAGTCTAATACAAACAATTTCTTTCAGCGAGCCTTTTATATTATTTCATTTTTTGATTTCGACAGGTAACGAATTTAAACAATTAGGTATCATGTAGTTCAGCGTTATTTGTCCATGTTGTTTAAATGCTTAGGCACAATTAGTCCTTCGTTTGATGTAAAACGAGTATTGTAATCGTGGCCCAGTCTACCTCTACAGGGCTATTCGTATGCTAAAATATAATTTAATACCAAAAAATTGCTCTTACTGAGAGAATTTTGAGATTCTGGTAAAAGTATGAAATATATGCCTTTGTTCGTATAAACTTTCATGAGCCCAAAATTTAACTAATGAATTTTGAACTGATTGTAGTATTGTAGCATTGTTGTCAATATTGTAGTACTGTTGTCAGTATTGTGTACAAACACTGAAGTGATAAAAAGATAAAAATGTTATCTTTATCAATTTTAAAGAAACTTAAGACGCTTTTTATTAAGAAAAAATCCTGGACTACCACTCCTGGACCCCATGAAATTGATTGAATGTTATTCCAAGGATTTCGATGTTTGAAAATCTTTGATCTATTTCACCCGAAATAAGATAAATTTGACCTTACTTCGGGCACACAGACACAATGATAAAACATTTCAATCGGTTTATCACTTCAATGGTGTTTTCTGTCGAGTTTCAAAATAAAAATAATGTTTTTATTATCTGTGTTGATATAATTATAATAACAACTCCATGGTATTACTGATGCCTACTTCTATAGAATGCGTGCTTCACAACCTCTTCCTGTCAAACACTTGTTAATCGATTGTCAACCAAAAGGGTTTAATAAATAAAATGCAATTTTAATCGTGTTCTGAATAAACACCACAATACATCAATCTGCATTTTTTTCATCTTGCATTGTTTTTATGTTGTTGTGCACATTTGTAAATTCTTTAAATTTCCCAAAAATTAAACATGTAAAAGCCCGGCTGGGCGCAAAGAAAATCAAGTAGATAAATAAACCGTGTCTTCATCTTTTAAAGACGGTTGATGGTTTTACTTTTGATTTAATTAAAACAAATAACTTTGTGTATACCACTATTTAATTAACAATGTCAACATGTTTCGAAAACTATGTTTTCTTCGTCAAGATAATAAGTTAATAAAAAATAACAAAAGACAAACAAGTAAAGACAAATAGAACATAGACAAAATATTAGAAAGGAAAGGTGATTAATAACTTAAAATGTCATAAAAAACAATTATATATATAAAAAAAATAAAAATTATTTTAGGATGGGTAAAAAATTACATTGACCTAAGAAAAATCTTTTAAAACAAAACAGAAAGTCTAAATAACAAAATAAATTATTTTAAATATAAGTATTAATACGAAAATAAATTTAAAAGACGGCTATTTTTAAAAAACGTTTGGTTATTTGTAATATTTAATTTACTATTAACACTTTTCCTAATTTCTAAATTATCTAATTGTATACCCGTTGTGTTAGTGTGTAAAATTTTTAAACCTTTATTAATATCAAAAGAATGACCTGTTTCTAAAATGTGGTTGGCAAATTCTGAATAATTATTATTATTTAAACATCTTAGATGTTCCTTAACTCTAAAGTTAAAATTTCTAGAAGTCTTCCCAATATAAAAAAGTTATAATCATTACAAATTAATTTATAAACCCCAGATTTGTTTAAAAGACCACCTTTGTCCTTGTTATATATAATTTTTTAATTTGTTGTTTGCGTAAAAAGCTGGTTAGATATTATCTGGCATGTTTTTAATTATCAAATTTGAAGTGTTATTATTTAAAAATACAATTTTTCCCCAATTATTATCCTCGTCAACTACGTGTTGATATTGTTAATTAAATAGTGGTGTACACAAAGTAATTTGTTTTCATTAAATTAATAATGACGCCACAAAGTGAATTTGCGAATTTTGAAGAAAAAGTTTTACTTTTGATTCATAATTCCTACAATTTTTTAGTAGTCACAGTTAGGTACTTCTCACAAACTGTCAATAAAGGAACCCAGATATTTTTTGTTTGTTTGCAATAAACTTTTATGTAGTCGATAGATACCTACTACCTACGAAGCAATCACTTTGTATGATCCATTAATTTAATGATATATTTTTCATCTCTCGGTTACGATTGTAAATAAGTATCCTGAGGATTAAAGCATAGGTGCCACAGACAGTAAATTAAGGAACAATTTCGCATACTTTCATGAAACACATGAGAACAGAGCTCTCAGCAGCAATAGATTGCTTACATTACTATTTTATATAAAATTATACAATTTGGCACTTAGGTATCTCCATTAATTATTAACGATTAATAATTGAGCCCTTGTCCAGAATAATATTGAAACTAATAAAACTACCAATGTTGAGTTATTGATGGAATGCTAATTCAATTATTTTTATTTAGGATGGGTTGTTTCAAAAAATTTGACGAATTCGTCAAATATTTGACGTTAATTTTCACGTTCTGTGTAAGTTCTATTCAAGTTCTGTGATGATTTCAGTTTTGTGAAGCAGCTGGCCTATGATGATAAAAAAACAGAACTCGAAAAGAACTTACACAGAACCTGAAAATTAACTTCAAATATTTGATGAACTCATCAAATTTTTTGAAGCAACCCGTCCTTACTGTTTTTCATGTATCACTCTTGAACTGTACGTTTATTCCATTCTAAATACAAAATAAATGAAACGTAACTGGTTTCGATTGTTCAATCTTTCAAGAAACACGAAAATTTTCATTATTACACGAATTATTCCAGGCAAGAGGTCAATAATTATCAACCATAAGTAATAAAACACAAAATGATATACGTATTGAAAGAACAAAATATTAAATTAATGTTTCTTAGGGTACCTAATAAGCTGAGGGAAGCCTTTACAACATGTAATAATAATATATTTTGTTATTAATTTGAAAAAGGACTGAGATGAAAAGAAAAATAAAAATTATGTGAAATATTTTATGCCATTAATTTAAAAGAAATTTATAATAAGCAGGTACGTTTATAAAAAATAAGTAAGAATGCTGATTTTTAAACGTATTTCTCTTGGGTCGATCTAATTCAAAACACAACTTGAATGTTGTAAATAAACCAAGTCAGAAGTTTGGTCATTTTCATGATGCAGAGCTAAAACGGCAGTAGAAATAAAAAATAGTGAGCTCGTAAAACAAGGCAAATGGGAGACGATCCGTTGACCAAACACCAAACTACTACGTAATTAACACCACCTCGGGGCGGCGTCATAAAAATGCGCATTAATAATGGGCGATCCCTTGCGGCCGGCGGGGGTCGAGGCTAGGAGAAAATTTGAATTTCAAAATGGCAATATTCAAATCGGGCAGGAGCACGGGTACAGCCATCACCCGCCCATTTGACGGTTACTCATAAACGTAATGGTAGTTGTTCAACGTTCTTCCCCCGTGCAGTGGCTGGCATAACCCTTCGATGATTAGAGCGCCGTGTCATAACATCACGACACGGGGATGCCGATCCAGCATCGGGGGTAGAGCGGGGGCTGACGAGCCAGGGGTGCGCGATCTCTGGAGAAGCGCAGTCGCTTATCAAACATTTTATACGGGGAAATTTTCCAACTTCAAACATTGGTAAGTTCAATCAGTTACATAACAAAACAGAAGGAAAACCACATCTAATCAAACTTAATCTCACCTAACCTAACCTTACCTATCATTTTATAATGTTCTGTTTTACCAGATTGCCACATATCATCCACACTCACGCACCAATTTCATTTAACGTTCTTGCGTGAAGTGATGTGAAATATTCCTGCGAAAATTACTCACGTTCAAAGAACATATTAGAACTGATGGTTATTCTGCAGGCGAAAAAGAGAAACAAACATTATTTTATTTTGAATTATTTAATTAAGAAATCCAATTGAAAATTTGAAATGAGTATTTCTTTTAAATTATATAGCTAATAACTTATAGCTTACAATCGTAAGGGGGCGGCGGTACCCATACGCGCTTCCCAAATTGAAAATTATGCATGTAGATAATATACACATGAGAGAGGGTGTTGAATCACACAGATAAACTTTTGTTTAAGAATGTTGTACATCACACAGATAATCTTTTGGAGTTGGGTATCTGCTAACTGCTAGTTTGCCTAACCTCCCAGCAGCCGGTTTCATTTTTCAAATTTGACCAATTTTTAGGATTTATCGACAGCGAAAACTCAAATCAAGAAAAAATAATAATAAAATAAAAATATACCGACACCAAAGTGGTGTATATTCACCAGTTTCCTGCTTGTATTACGAGTTTCCGGACACCTTGTATAGAAAACAAAGAAACATAAAACTGAGTTTAGAGGTAGGTACTGATTTTTATTTCACACATACTATAAAATGTTCTGATTTCTTCACATACTATGCACTTCTTAATAAAAGAGTTTAATAAATAATAACAACACCATTATTCTTACCAGGGAAGAACTTTTTCAATCGACTACCGAAAGAAATCAGAAGCATTAATGAAATAACCCAAATATTGCACTCTGTCAAGAAACATTTTAAAGAAATTCTAGAAAAAAAAAGTTGAGTGCAGTTCATACGCGGTAGAAGCGAAACTTCACCAAAACAATCTCAACCAATAGGAGTCTTGAAAAGTGAGATCATAATCAAAGCCCATTTTGACGCCTCGGAGGTACTGTAATGCGTCATTTTCGTTTCATATCTCAACCAATAGGAGCCTTGAAAAGTGAGATCATAATCAAAGCGGCCAATGAGCGCAGTTTGACGTTTTATAGGTAGTTACTGTAATGCGTCATTTCAAATCACAACTGTGCTAAAGAAGTTTCACTTCAAAACTATTGCCACCTAAGTTAATCTCACAATATCCTTGTTTTATTTTTAACAATATATATAAAACTTTTACATACAATATTTAAAAAAAAAAAAAAAAAGTATTTGAAAGATATGCGTTTATTTGGGTTATGCACCCCTGCCCCCGCTCCCCCCAGTGAAAGGGTTACGCGTTTATTATGATTGCGTACATGAATATTTCACAGCTCATTACGTGTTTGAGAGTAAGAAAGTCATACCTAACTACGGCAGATTATAGGCAAACATCACGGTTTATGGACATTGTGGATGTGGCGTTGTTCCCTCGGAGCATAGAGGCAGATTGTAACCCAAGTCTTAGGGTCAGATGAAATATTGGCGTGGCAGAACCGCACTAGAAATATTATTACGATGAAAGTGCATTTGTGAAAGGAAAACAGATCATGCTTTTGGTAAGAAAATATTTGAAAGTGGCAAACACTCCAATATCAACCTGGTGAATATAGATTATCGAAACTTTGCTTGACCTAACTTTGCTATATCTGCTCTCCACATTCTTCTTCCACTTTTCCTCCCCTACCTTGCCGCCACTCCCTTCAGCCACCAACATACCTCAATTAAGTTTGCTATAGTGAGGCTGGCTTTGGTTAGCAGAGAGCAGTCATTCTTTAGTTTTTTTCAATAGCACCATACAGGAAAAAAAACCGACGGAGGGGGAAAAATCCCCTCAAGACCTATGTCATCCTTGGAGATGCTATGTGGAGAGTCTTTTTAGGGAAAGGTAAGAAAGAAAGCTCTGGGAAGGAAAAACGTATGAGGGATGGGTAGGAATCTGGGGGTCAATATGACCAGGAGTGACGAACGTATGAATCCATTCCTACCACTGCAAGGTTCATAAGGTTCTCTCAACCAGTCACTCCCGATCCGGCCCGTTACGCAATTGGATGGCAACCGCATCCCACGCCAGGACCTAGACAAATCTCACTCCGTGAACCCTGGCACCTAAGTTACCGAACATAGCGAACCACTTGAGTGTTGATTAAGATGAAGCCGTGCAAAATAATGCAAAATCATACAAAAAATAAAGTATTAGGTTTGTAAAAAACACTTTCAAGGGCAAATTCTCCTACTTATGAACCCCTTTCGCATACGATTTTATTGTACAATGTGGCGAATTCAGTTTTTTTTATAATAATCGCAAAAAATTGATTTTTATGCCTGAAATAAAATAAAATATGCATTTTTGCGTTGTTATTTTTGACATCAATCAAGACGGCCGGCACCCGACGAATTTGGATTTTTAAAGTGAACTTATGCCATCGACGTAAGAATATGCACTTGTCACACCCATTTAGTATCAGTTACGTCCCGTCTGCGGTGAGGAATAGACGTCACTGGACTCTGCGTCGCTTGGTTCCGTAAAATCATTTTTCATTTCCTTGTTATTACAATAAACAATGCCTCAGAATGGATTTAATGCTTTTTACGGGCTTTTACGGAATCAACCTGTAAAAAACAATTCTCCAAAACCTTTTCCAACCTTTCCAAAAAAATTTTCTCAGGTCTTGTCAAATGTTTTTAAATCCCGCACAAAAAGAAGCTTAAATTCCGTATATCGTTATAATATCGAATAAGTTAATGAAATCTGCGAAATATAATATAAAAAGAGTAACAAACAAAGATCAAATTGACATTCTGTTGGAAGGGAATGTCGAATATCTCCAAAGACACTTTCTGAAAAATTCTTAAGCCGAATCGTTCTTTTGCCGCTTGCACTTTCACCACTCTACCCATTTTGTATCCGTCAAATCCTATTATACGGTCAAAATATGGACTTAGATGTTTGCAGTTTTTTTTTAAAATTTATTTATGACATTTTGTTTTTGTCATTAATATTATCTTCTCGCACTACAGGAAAATCTATGGGTATTTTTGGAATTCTACATAGTGAAGGCATTTGAAATGTTTCCAGCTTTTTATATTGAGATCCCATTTCCTCGATGGTTTATATTTTTGAAGTGAAAATTTTTTTAGCACCGTGTGATTTGAGCCTCGATGAAACGAAAAAGCGACACTAAAAAGAGGAAAACACATACATTAGGATTTACCCTACTAGAGAATGAGATAGTATAATCGGTCTCCTCTTTGTGCGGTGCTTCGTAGCCGCCCAATCTTGTCTTCTTGAGTTTCCTGAAGGTTTCACATCTGCCACGTATGAACTGCACATTTGTATTTTTTTAAGTAAAACTTCTTTAGGCATGCTTGACTTGGGGAGTAAGCTGGTGAATGCGTGACGAGAGCGTTACGAAAAGTGTGATCGGGCGAGGCGAACGAAGCATAAAGAAGTTTTACTTCAGTCGTGTGGTCTAAAGCACACTCGTTTTTTTCTCTCAATATTTTTGTAATTCAATTACAACTTAAACTTCGCACGCCTGGAGCGGGTCTTAGTCCCTATAAAACGGGAAATGATGCTAGGCGAAAATAAATACAAAGAAAATAGAATGGTCATATTTCATGATTTATTTTAACTTATATATAATAAAATAATTATCACACTTTACATCCTGTGAAAAATAAAAGGACTGCGCTGACATGTTTTTTTCCGTTCGACTCTGCATTGGGTAACACGAACTTTAGAGAAGTAGTGATGATTATATTCGTCTTAGTAGTGTTGTATGAATTACATTATTTATGTATTTGTGGGAATGTTCTGTGCGATTATGTGGGTATTTTGAAGTGCAAATTTTAAAACAAAAAACCGTTTTTCTATTGTTGTTTTTTATGTATCATTTAGGTACGAACGTACATAAATTTCATCTTTTTTGAAAGTTAAGAAGTTAACTCCGTTCTGATGACAACACTTTTTTAAACATCTCAAGTCTCAAGCAACTTACTTATCGGTATAGGTTATCCAGATTAACAGATAATGTTTTTAAGAATGAAGGCATTTAAAAAAATATTAATTTTGGAATAATAATAAATAATAATTTCATTAAAAAAATGTTGGAGTGTTAAGATAATGAATTGAGAATTTCAAATGCAAAAGTAATTCGGAAGAAGGGAGGCTTGGTTTGATCATATCCGAAACCTATTTCTGATTGTTTTTTTATGAATATATGTATCTATATATATTTTTAACAGACTAGGATTAGTAATCAGTCAAGCGTTTCTGGTTGGCAGCTTATGTCAGAAATAAAAATTTTAAGACAATTTTCATGAGCCAAAATGTTGAATATTAGGTTAACTAAAGTTGTGAAATAAAGCACTTTATATATAACGGCCGGCGTAGTCCAGCAGTAAGGCTCTTGACTCGCAATCCGAAGGTCGCGGGATCGAATTCCGGCGTGGCAAATAAATTTTATATGATTAATTTGTGTAATTTCACAATTTATTCATTTAAAATAATATGTAGTATATTTGCGGCATGTTCCAGATTGGAAGATACTATCAGTATCGCCCTGATGTAAGACCACCGTTCAGAATTGAAACGTTGCTTTAAATGGCTTTAGCCGTGGTGACCAGATGTGAATAGCTTTTAGCTTTGGTGACCAGATGTGAATAGCCAGGTAGTTTCCCACCTTCCTCTTCCCTATCTCCTTCCCCACTACCTTCAGCTTCACAACATACCCCAATTGGGGATGCCATAGTCTGGCTCCAGACGGGGGCAGTCGGGAATCTTGTGCGGTATTCATATAATTTTTTTTTAATATATTTAAATTTCCAATAAAATAGGGTTTTGCCCAAATTTTACTGTACTTATGATTATAACAGATTAAAAAGGAATCGCTTAGTCTGATAAAACAAATATAAATAAATAGATAAAACAAAATATTTATATAATATATAAAATATTAAAATCAAAATATGCTTGGGGATACATGAGATGTCTATGCGTTGCTAAATCATTCATCCGATTGCGATGAAAATTTGCGGGTTGGATGTGCGCGTGCCCGCAATGATTTCTATATATAATAGTGAGCTCTAGCGTCGTGAAATTATGCGTTGCTAAACCGTTCTTCCGATTTCGATGAGATTTTGGTGAGTCGTTGTGAGCACGCCCGCGAATGTTTCTACATACTGGTGAGCTCTGGCATAATGAAATTTATATTAAAAAATTGCAATAGGTGACACGCGAGCTGTTTGAAAATTGAATGTTCCGGGACTGATTGTATGGAACGCGGGAGGGGTGTAGAGGAGCTCTGAAGGGGAGTTCACGGGACGGGGAAATGGGAGGCGGGAGAGGGGAGTGGGGAGAGTGAAGGCAGGGAAGGCGGAGTATAACGCGTGAGGGGAAGGATATGTATAGGAGAGAGAGAGAGGAGTGGGAGATGGAAGGTGAAAGGACACGCATGGAGAAACAATTTCTTTAATACACATGATAGCAACGCATTCCGGGAACTCGCTAGTAGACTACATATTTATGTTTTTTTTAAGGCACAATGCATTTGATTTCTTAACTGTTAATTGCTTGGAAACCTATGTTTATATCTTCTCGAGGAGCACAATGGCACAATACAATATTGACACATTTTAATAACTATAAATATTTATCTTCTGTAAACAAACTTTTGCTATTGTTTCTACAGCGGCTGGCATGATAGGTATCCAATTACACCGACGCCTACGCATGATTCGAGCATTTCAAATTGATAAATTCTGCGTGATAATGAAAGTATGTTATACTGCATAACTAACTTCGAATAATAACTAACTTCATAATAATATTTATAATAATAATATTATTTGGCTTATTTATAAAGCGCTATTTTTATGAAAAATCATCTCAAGGGCGCTGTACATATAAACATATAATAAAACAAAATTAGTACGATAGACTCACAACTAAGATTCAAAATTATAACTAGTGACTTACATCTAAGACTTATATAACTAGTGACTTACGACTAAGACTTATTACTAATGACCGAAAACCGTGACATAAATAAATATTTGTTATTTAAAATTAGAGATTTACAACTTATTAGGTATTTACATATAAAAATAAACATTTTCGGTTTTGCCGGATAACATTAGAACATTAAAACAAAGTATTAAACAAACTCTATAGGTGTAGGTACAAACAGCTAACATTGAAGTAAGTTTTTATTGCTGCAGTCAAAACAATTTGAGGATTTTAAATACCTTCATATTATATTCTACACATTTTACAAATTATTTTATACTATTTTTGAATTTTAATATTTTTAGCGCCAGAAGAAAAAGGAAGTTCGTACATCACATTACAATTTTATAATACGGTTGTGAAAATGATTTTAGTGGGCTAGCTGGATTTAAAGGAAAGTACAGACTTAAATAAATTAAATTAATCGTCTAAATAAACAGTAACAGGAAAAATAGAAAATACCAGTGTCTGAATAAAATTTATGGAAATGAAATTCGGAAAAAGAGTGTTTTTAGTTTGGATCTACATTCTGCTGTTCATGAAATGAAAATGTGCTGAACACAACTAACTTCTGAAAATGTGCTGAACACAACTAAATTCTGCATAACTAACTGTACATATCTATTATTATTAAAATTAATCTGAAATGCAACAAATTATTAGTTTATTTTATTCCAGAAACCCAAAACCCATATACCCATTTTTTGTTCTTACCCATTACCCATACCCATACCCATACCCATTTTACCCATTTTTTATACTTGGTTTTGGTGCACACTTACAAAAGTACATTTTTGCAACTTTACAGGAGATACAAAAACTGTTTATTTTTTAGACTACAACGTATGAGTTTTTAAAATATTGAAACATGTTTTGTTTTTTGTGTTCATTTTGCTCACTTAACAAATATTTACAAAGGTTTTTGTTTGTTTTCTTATATAAAAAAAAAGTTAGGTATAGATAGATAGTATAACTGTTTTGGACAGTTTTGTTAAAAGAATTCAGAAATATTAGATTCAATGCGTTAACATAAATACGTTTTTCAAACAACCAATAATTAAAAAAATTAAAATGCTTTAAATGTACTTAAAAAAATGTAAAAGTTGGCGTTCATATTTCAATTTGTGAAAGAATGAACTTACGGATTTTAATAATTAAGGTATTCGCACTTACTATTTTCTAAAATGTTTTGCCAAAAACGGTTGGCGTGAAAAAAGTGGTGTAAAGGCACGCGATGATAGATAGCGTTGTCCGCTATAGCGACTTATCGTACTAACTTCGATTGTCAGGACGCATTCTGAAGTGATGCATATCAGTAAACGCATTCAATGAACTTTTAATTTTCAAAATTGGAACTGATAAATAAATCATATCAAACAAGAAATAAAATATCCGGGTACCAAAAATATTGTAGTATAGAAAAATTCTTTATTTGAAATGTGGATTTCTTTTGTTTAAATTTTAAACAAGTGTCGTAATTTTTCAAAGTTACTAACATTCAAAAGGTAAATTACTCATTTTCAAGGCGATGAGTACTATAATATGTGCTTAAAGCGTTATAATTTACAACTAGGTCTGTCTCGTAAGGCGACTTATTTATCTTTTAATTTAATGGGGCGTGTAACTCGAAAAATTTCAATACACGGAATTAATACAATATTGTTTCCCTCGCTCAATATAAAAACCAACGCGGCGATATAAATGAGCCTGCATTAAAAGTTCGCCACTCAATCTAAAAAAAAATCATTCTTAGCGAATAAAGAGATTCAAAATAACTGCGAGTATTTAGGAGTAAACGCCATTCAAATGTAAATCCGGAGAAGCGAGCAGCTTGTGTCGCAGTAATCCCCCCTTGAACAACTTTAAAATAAAATAAATATGCCTCCTTAGAGGAATTAGGAGGGTTTAAGCGGAACACTTTTCTCGCGAAAAAACTCTCATTCTTTCACGAAAAAAATATCATCAAGAATTTGAGAATGGCCAAATTGCAGGGAGTGCAAATGAGTTGACTCCAATGACACAAACTTAAAATTATGGCCAAAATTGTAGGTCGAGCAAAAAGAGTTGACTCAAAAAACACAAACTTAGGATTGTGTGTGTTGGTGCGTATCAAAGATAGTGTTTTAAAAAAGGGATTATGTTATGGAAGCGTGCGACTGTCGCCGAGCTACTATCAAATTGCACGGACTATGAAAACGATGGAGCCTATTATTAAGGTTGTGCGTTTAATGTGCACGTAGAAAGAAATAAAGGCGTGTAATGTTTTGTATTTGTACCATTTATTTATTTATTGTTTGAAACATTTACGAGTGTTAACAATTAATACAATAATAGAATTGCCATTGGCATCTTACATAGATATTAACACCCCAAATAGAGATGTTCACAGCAAGAGTAATCAACGTTAAGTTGTTACTAGACGGAAATGCTTCTAGTGATAACAGAAATAATGATAATCAAAATTAAATATAAAACGTATTAGTGTCAAATATGGTGATCGGACAACTCGGAATGAAACCAACTCAGAACCATCTCAGATAAGTCATTTAGTGTGATAAAAAATATATGTAAAAAATTGGTTAAATAGGTTATGTTAGGTTGTTATCGGCTAATTTAAAATAATTTTTTTCAAAGCTTTTAATGACTTTTCAAGGAGGTGTTGAGTTGACTTTATTATCAGTTAGCATGAAATCGTCAAATATAATACCATGCAGAGAAAGAGAAAAAAGAAAGAAAGAAAGGGTATAACAATAAAGCAGCTACATAACTGTTCTCCACGAAGTGCCATGGTAGGAGTTTGATAATTTGTTTTTTGAAATATGTGAGATTGTTTGCGTAGATATCTATATGGTCACATTCAATGGTATTATATAGCGACACATTCGAGACAGACGATTAAAGTATGCAATATTGTTATTAAATTTATTGTTGACAATTATAATACTAATGAAATTGCCGATTGGCACTGAGAAACAACACAATTTAGTCTCGCACGCCTACATATTCTTACGAGCGATAAAAAGAATTACATATAAAAATAAGCTAAAAAAGAATTACAATTAAAATATAATTCGTTCTTTCTATTATAAAAAAAAACTTTTTTCATTCTCATTCAAATTCGAAAAACAAGTTATAGACGTGCTCTACGAAAGAAATTCAACTGTGTGTTTTTTAACTTTTGTCATTCCGTTATTAGCCAAAAAATATACATTTTAGAATTGTCAAAATGTATATGTAAGTATTCGGTTCCAACATAATACGATAAATCCACGGTCCCACGAAAGTCTCCCTTGGTTTAGTGCAGAAGTTCCCAAACATTTTTTCGCGTAGACCACTTTCAAAATTTTACTGGTCACGGTGGACCCCCTGCTGGTACATTTATACCATATTCCCAAAACTCGTTGTACTAAATATTTAGCAGTACCGGATTTTTCAAATGACTTTTACAAACGGGGGCAAAATGGACCAGTATTCGAGATTATATTTGCCACGACGGAGAGGACGTAATGAGATATGGGACGGGGGGTATGTTCCCATCCCAGTACAGTACACCCATATCGCATTACGCCCCCCCCCCCTTGCCTAGCTGGGCGTTTTAAGATCTCATGCATAACCGGTACAAGACTCTGTAATGGAGAGGGCGTAATGGGATATGAGACGGGGGTGGGATGGGATATAGATGTGGGGTACGGGATGGGTCTCAATCTAAACCAGTTCGTGGACCCCCACTTACAACTTGTTAACCCCCATCTCTTTATCGCGCCTATAGGGACAGAATCACTGGTCTAGTGGTACAAACCTCCTGAAAAACCTTGGCGGCCAGGCATTCAGAGGATCAAGGATCGAATCCTACGAAATCAAAAAAAAATTTTTTTTTTAAAAATCAATATCCAATCTTCACACCACTTCAAAATGAGCAGACAAAAGAATGCGACATACAGCGATTCCGAAGAAGAAAACAAAAATAATAATAAGATAAACAAATGTATAAGAACAAGTGCACTGGAATTCGACGACAAAAATATGGAATAAATCTTCCTTCACATTGATAAAAAAGTGCTCCCACACTTACCTACTTTAGTTTTCTGAAGGCTTCACTTCTTTCGCTCTAATTTTTTTTCTACGGGAGTTCCCCGACCGGAGTCCTCTCTTACCCCACAGAAATCAAAAGATACGTGATACTTTGCACCATTTATCAATTATTATGTAATTATTTTCACCTGTCATCAGTATCTACTGAAGCAGATTTTTTTTAAAAGTCAACAGTTTCAATTTGGACTGGCGAAACAGGCACCAATATTTACACCTTTCAACAATAAAGAAGAATACAAGAAATACCTTGCGGTCGTGTTTCGTGATCCAAATATTCATGCCAATCGGGCTTTAAATTTCCAATGCAAAACACAATGATTATGAAATTCAAATGAAATGGAGATCTACGGATTTCAGGAGAGTGTAGGTGGGAAAGCGAGTCTGTTAAATGAAACATTTGTTTCCATTCAAATTTGTATTGAAGGCATTTTTTTTGTGATATAGTATATGTATTTTTTTTACTTCTTGTTTATTGGGTTAATTGTGGGATGAACCGGTAAGATATTATATTATTTGTGCTCAATATTTTTTTTTTTTTTTTTAGAATTTGGATATAAGCGTTAAAAAGATATAAAATCTTTGAGAATCCCTTAAAAATGATTTGCCTGTACCTAAGTACCTACTCTCCTTCATTTCAATAAATTTATTAAAATAACAATTTGCGTAAATGAAACAGTTGCAAGTATCTTCAAGCCTTTCTGTTGACGACTTTGCCGTTGTACACAACAGAAACGTCAATTGAAAAAATATTTAGTACAAATCGATGAATCGATCTTACTTTAGAAATAGAAATGCTTGTACAAGAAGGGGCCTCGAAATTTACTTTTTATGAGGCGATTAAAAGAAAAAGTACAGGTGAGATTTATTTTTGGAAAACGAAAAAACATATTTTTAAGTTTTAAAGAAAGCATCCGCATGGTGCCCACCGTTCTCTGTGATCTAATACAACCGATTTCTGAAACTCCTCTCTACAAGACATGTTCATAGTACAATTACTTAAGCTAAAAAAGAGGTAAACCTCGGAATGAAACGGAATAAGGTAAGAATTTGTATAATTTGGCTTTAAAATGTTGTCTCAAAAGTCTCACGTGTAAGCGACCTTAGATATTCAAAGTCAAACAGTGGGCAACTCTTTACAAATGTTTTCTTCAAAACATTAAATTAGGTTCTTTTATTGTTCAAGAATAAATTTTGTCTTTCAGCAATACATTTTGTTTTATTCGCCTTCGAAAAAAATAGTTTTCACCTGTATAATGCTGATCGGAAACTTTCGGGCACGCGGTTGAGAGATTCTATTTTCTGAACATATTAATTTTTCAGCGACTGAGCGCCAGAAACAAGTCTCGTAATTTTTGGTTAAGATTAGGAAAGGTTTTGCATAAAACAACATAATTTCTAAATGTATCCAACTTGTCTAATTGTCAAGCGCTCGAGCGGTTAAAAGTGAATAAAAGATTATTCAACAAGAGTACCTAATTTTGGGTTTTCATCGTATTAAAAATATCTTGATCGAATGATATTATATTTCATTAATATAATTATATTTCATTTCCTACCACTTAAAAGTTCTTACCATTTATGTTGATAGCCTCAATCAATATACAGATATTGAACATGACCCTTCAATCTCCTATTTTGTATTCATGGACTGCATTAATGACTATCTGTTAAATTATTTGCCAACTTAGGCATTTTTAAAGCTTGGGATTTCTGCCCTCACAGATACTGCAATCTAGCTGTCAATGTTTCTTGTCGAAAGTGGTCCTGGATGTTGGCTAGATGTCACATTATTGAATTAAACATGCTTTTCAAATTGATAAAATTAAATGCAAGTTTATTCGTTAAATCAGCCTAATTCATACATTCATTCACCTGAAACTTTTACGTTATTTTTGGGATAAACAGTTTGCAAAAATGTGATGTTATGTTATTTTTATTGTACATATTTTGAAGCAAAAAAGTAGTGGGGCGCCAGACCAGAAAACCGAGAGAAAAATTGGAAAATTTGCGTTATTTTCGTAAATGTGCGAATTTCGCGTTACTCTGTTGAAATGAGAACGAAATTTTTTCAGGTTTCTAATCTTTTATATACCCAATTAATTTTACTATTGACGAATATCCTGGATTACAAATAAGCTCAGTGAAACATCTGCTCATCTATATAACAAAATAGACCCAAAATACCTTCAATAATAATAAACCGGCTGAATTGACATCGCGTTTGGGTCTCACCCAGGCGTCGTGTTTCTATTCCTCGGCCGGCTGGATCCTTCACTATGACACAAGCAACATTTTCCGCTTGGTGTGATGATAATAGGAGATTTAAACATTTATTTTATGTTATTCGTAGCCCGGGAAAAAATACATAAACTAATACTTGCGTCCTATTTTTTCAAGAAACACACTAAACTAAAATTACTAAAAGGGGTTTTTGCTAGCATTGCTTGATGAGCGATTAAATTAATTATAAAACTTTGGCCATAAATAAAAATAATATTTACCTAATAATAATATAATTCTACTCTCTAAAATATCAGAGTGGTAGATACTCTCAGAAACGACCGTTTGAAAGTCAACCGTTTAGATGTATCCAATGTGGTTAGGAGATCCGAATAACCAGGTATTTCCCAGCCATCCTCTTTCATATCTGTAACAATGGTAAGAAAATGTGAGTGTGAATTCAATATAAAATGTAAACCCGCACCAAGATACTGCGCGTCGGTAGATCGGAGCCAGCAATACACAGCCCCCGTAATAACTTTTAAGTAAAAATCTTACGTACCTTCCGTTACCCTAAATTTCATCCGCCCCTTCGAGGTTAAAGCGAACTCTAGCTCCCGTATAGCCAAGCCGGCTCCATCCTGTACTTAATTCTCTTGTTATAACATAACTTGGACGCGGGATAATAACAGTGGCAGCGGGAGCGGAGGCGGGAGAGACTCTTCTTATCTTGCATTAAAACCGGTTGTACTTTTTTAACTAAGTATTTTTAACCAAACACCCGAATCTTGACTAACCTAAGCTAATCTTAAACCTCACCTATTCTTATATCGTGTTCTGTTTTTTTTTTTTTACATTTGCTTCATTCAGGAGGCTCTGATGAAAAAATTTCATGAAAATCTTTTTTGGAGGGTCTTTTTAGGAAAGGGAAGAAGAAGAAGTTTGTTTCTAAGTCAGTTTTTCATTAGTAATGTTTTCACATACATGGTCATATATTATATTCACAACGTATGTTAGTAAGGCTGTTAGTTTAATGTAGATTATCTTAACCACTCCGACCCCTAAGCTTGTTTACACGACAATATAACAATTTAAGTCAAATACAATAATCTTGTTTTGAAGCTAACGCATTTTCCCACAGAAAACGTTTTAACTCTTTTCGTTCTAGTTACAACCCTAAAACAAAAAGAAGAATATCTATAATAAAACACGCTACAAATCTCTATTCAACGTCGTCAATAGATATAGGTAAAAATACTTATTTTTTAAAAGTTGTTTTCATTTAAATGTTTATTTAAATATTTTTGTATGCATAAAAAAATTTTGTTTGCATAAAAATTTGTGTGCATTTTGTATGGTAAAAAAGTGAAATGACTAAATTGTTTTTTATACATTTGTATGATAAAATAAATGTTTTTTATATAATCCATGATTTTAGTACCATTTTCACATAAAAACATCATGTGAGTCATTTTTACATTTTTTTATTTTATTTTTGCATTCTAAATTTTAATATTTGAAAAATGTTAATATTTATTTGCAAAAATATAATTTGAAAGTTTGTTTCATATTCTTTCAAAGACAGTTTTTAATATTCGGCTACAGTCAGAAATATTTAATTTATTGAGATTTAATTGCGAAGCAAAATTATTACAAAATTTTTATAAATCTGACAGTTCGTTTAAGACAAAAAACTTGAACAAAGGCGATAGACCGGAGTGGTTAATGTAGAATTGATTAGGGGCCATCCATAAATTACGTCACACCTTAAGGGGGGGGGGAGTAGAGAAGTGTGAAAAGTGGTATGGGGGGGTCAAAAAATCATGAAATTCTAGGGGGGAGGGGTCTCACAAATGTGACAGGGGGGGGGGGGGGGGTCAAAACGTCATGAAATTCGTGTGACGTAATTTATGGATGGCCCCTTAAGTTTTTCCTTTTTTGGCAACAGGGAAGCGTATTCATTGGGTGTAGATATTATATCTACTTACAAAAACTGTGGTTGACTCCATGTCCGTGTTCCAAATTTTATACAAGAAGTTATAATTGCTTCCAGATTTGCAAATTGACAAAAACTAAAATAACCTTTCTTAATTATATTAAATCTGAAGTAAATATATAATAATGTATTTGCTTAACACCGATGATTTGTGGTTATCGATATGAGAACGTCTTAAAGATACAGTGATTGTAATTATCTAAGGTATGAACCAAAAATCTATTTTACGAAAAGACCTACAATACTAAATCAAATAAATTATGGCAAGAATCAAGAAAGGTTGAAATATGGGCAAGCGGTAAAAAATGGAGAGATTGTATGGTGTATTTCGTGATATGATGTGACGTCGGCTGCGCGGCACAAAGTGTGACCGAAGCGGAAAAATACATTTTCTGATAATTAACTGAAAATGCTTAAATATCTATCCGCTCACATAATTCTAAAATTTTGATAATTATTCTTTACCAGTTACTGATTTTAAAATATTACTGTTCGACATAAAAAAAAAAAATAATAAAGTAGTTTCCCGACCCCTCACGATTTTTCTTCTTCTTTGAACCGGTTCCACATCAGTCTCCGGTAACTGTGACAACCAATTTTACGTATCAGCCTGATCTTGTATGTAGCTGCTCCTATTTCCTCAGGTAGCGAGGAGGCCAATATCGTCGTGCATAAGATTTTAGTAACGACATCACAGCGACTCGTAGTAAAGTACTCAGTCAATAAAATTAACCACACACGGACTGTTTATAAAAGATTAAATGATCCTGTTTTTATCGCCGTCTAGTTTTATGGCGATGATTTGATTATTAACTTTTACATAACATGATTTTAAAGATCTTAATACAAATTATCAATTAGATATTAAAAATACTACGTACAACAATTTTAGTATCAGGTAAAGTTCAAACTTCTGGGTTAATAATTTTAAAAAATTACTTAAAATATTTATAAAAGCAGGTTAAATTTAATTTTTATAAAAGCGTTGAGGAGAGCGCCACTGCATTCACTGTTGAGCACCGAATCGCAAAATATTTCACTTACATTGTACCCCGGTACTTCTCGGCAGGATTCAATCAGAGAAGTAGATCTAACAGGAAGTTATAAGACATGATAATAATACCAGGATATAATATGAAGATTGGCAACATTTAAAAAAAAAACAAATAATACTAAGTATATATAAATAATCTATGTTATATAAATTGAATTAAGTTAAAAAGTTAAGAATTGTCTAAGAAAAGTTTCAAACATTTCCTGTGCTTAATATGTCCATGGTTTGAAACTTTCAAAATACCTTCTTTCCGTCCTCGCCAAGGTTTCTGGATTATTACAATCACATGACAATAAATCTGAAAAGTTTTTATTTTTTCAAAAACTCTTATGAAACTGTCAAAAACGTAACAATTTGAGAATGATATTTTGGAAACCATCGATTGTTAAATCAAAATTCAATTTTCGAAACTCTTTAATGAATTTATTTAAAGTACTCACCTATGGTATTAACCAAAATCGAAAACTTTGATTAAAATCAAAAATAAATTATATATATTTGAAATAGGTACCAATTTGATTGATTGTTCTTGTAATATATAAAATGAATGTTTGTAATATAAAATTTAAAAAAAAAACTGCAGGTAGGTGGCACGCGAGCTGTTTGAAAATCTGAATGTACCAGAACTGAATATATTGAAGAGGGAGGGGACCGGGAGGGAGGAGGGGATCGCGGGAGGGGGGTCCGGGAGGGGGAACGCTTGATGGGAAGGGGACATGGGGGGGGGGAAGGGGATCGGGACGAAAGGGAAAAGACGCGCAAGGAGAAACAATTTCTTTATTAGTGGTATTGCAACGCATACCGGGAACTCGCTAGAATAATTATAAATACTCTGTTCCTTTTTTTGTAACATATATAATATGAATAAATTTATGAAGTATACATAACATAGTATTTTTTTCTGAAACAATTACAAATAGGTATATTACATACTGTTTTTAATTCAGTTGAGTGGTTTCAGTTTCAGTCTGTTTTTGGTGTCAGATAAATATTTTCTATTTCTGACATATGTTTTGTGTCCGGTTATTTGTTATTCCCTGTTATTTGAGATTTAAATGTTACACTATTGTTGTGATTTTTAAAATAAGAGTGTGATTTTGTAGTAGAGTTTACTATCACAGTGTAAGAAATATTTATACTTCAAATTAAATGGCTCTCTTCTAACGGCTTCAGTGGTCAAAGGGTTCGACTTCCAACTCACAATCCGAAGGTCGCGGGTTCAAACTCGGCGTGCGCAAATAAATTGTATTTGATCAATTTGTGGTACCTTACATCTAATTAATTACAAAATAATGTATAGTATATTTGCGGCACGTTCCAGAGTGGAAAATACTCTCAGTATCGTCCTGGTGTAAGACCACCATTCAGAATCGAAACGTTGCTTGAAATGGCTTCAGACGTGTTTGGTGAACAGCCAGGTACCTGCTATCCTCAGCCTCGTAAATAACATACCCCAGTTTGGGATGCCACAGACTCACTGGCTCCAGACAGGAGCAGTTTGAACTTTTGTGCGGAATTCATATAAAAAAAAAAAAATAACTTGAGTTCAGTTCACATGCGGTAGAAGTGAAACCTTCAAAACACAAAACTTCGAGAATGAGACGAATGTAGAGTAATAGGAGTACGAAATTTGTAAGTTTATTTTTTTTTATTTAATATCAACGGTATAGATACCCCATAAACACGGATTACCTATAACAAAATCAAAGTTAAGTAAGAAATGATAAAAAAGAGTACAACAGTTAATTGTGGTATTTGATTGAGAAATGACGCCAGAGATACAATTACATTTAAAAGTCTATAGTACAAATAATACAAATAAAATTAATTCTGATTAAAAATATTTGATAGATGTAGATGCATGCACCTTCCTGCATATATCCCATTGCACCGATTAGTCTATCTCATTCTCTCGCAGGCTATATCCTATGTATGTATGTGTTTGTCTCTTTTAAGTGTCGCTCATTTCCGTTTCATTGAGTTTCAAATCACAACGGCGCTTAAGAAGTTTTCACTTCAAAAACTAATTTTCCTAATAAACCTAATGCATTTCAATAGATTTTTCACGTACTATTTTTTTTAAAATACATAATAGTAATAAACTTCAACCCATATAAATTAGGGAAACACATATAAAAGAAAAGGGTTAGTTGGTTTTTATTGATATATTATTAATTTTGTTTCAATAATTAATATCTTGATGGAGCTCAAAAGAGTTCGTTCTATTTCAATATGATTTTATTAAATACCATTTCTTATAACTTACAACCTCTGCTTCGCCTGAGTATCAAACTCAACCTTCGATGTTTTTATTCTTGAAAAATATGGTGTTTAAAAATTAAAGATGGATTATATGAACGCTCCATTCATTATTAAAACAGCGTTGCCAGCTGTTTTTTTTTGCATATTTCAAGGACTTAAAACTTACATCTTTAATTTTTTATTGCGAAGAAAAAAATGTTCGGCTTCGTAATAGATTCGTAATTTAATATTGTTCGTAATTTAGATATTGTCCACAGAGCAACGTATTATGAGAAATAACAAGGTACCTAGATACCGGTTGTATTATCAACGTACTATTATGTCTTCAGGGCAACATATTAGACGAAATAACTGTGACCGGACAACTAGAATGAAACTAACTCAGAACCATCTTAGATAAGTCATTTAGAGAGTGATAAAAAAATATATAAAAAAAGTTGGTTTAATGGGTTACGTTTGGTTAGGGTTATCGGCTAATTTAAAATTATTTTTTTCATAGCTTTTAATGACTTTTCAATGTGGTGTTGAGTCGACTTTATTCTCAGTTGGCTTGGAACCGCGAAATAACAAGGTACCTACCTACCGGTTGTATTATGAACGTACTTTTTGTACGGCAACATATTACGCAAAAGAGCAAACTATCGGTTGTATTATCAACGTACTTTTTTATTTACAGGGCAACATATTATGCGAAAGAGCAACCTATCAGTAGTATTATCAACATACTGTTTTATTTACTGGGCAACATATTCTGCAAAATAACAAGGTACCTATCTACCGGTTGTATTATCAACGTACTGTTTTATTTAAAGAACAACATATTATGCAAAATAACAAGGTACCTACCAATCAGTTGTTTTATCGGTTCATGTATGTTTAAAAAAAGAAAGAATGTTATGGAAAATAAAGGATATTTGTAAGATTAATTAAGTGACAGTAGTTTTTTTCTTAAGAATATTTTTAAAATGTTTCTTGACAGAGAGCAATATTTGGGTTTTATCATTAATGTTTCTGATTTCTTCCGGTAGATGATTGAAAAAATTTCTTCTCTGGTAAGTGTAATGATGTTGTGCAAAAGACGTTAAATTTAATAAATTATAAGAATGTTTCCATGTTTGAAATATGTATTACATTTTTAACAGACCTAAATCTGTACCACTAATAATTTTTAAATTTCACTGACGGTGTTCATTCCAAATCGAAGTTTCTGATCTTTCAAATTATTTTTCAACAAAAAATATAATTAAATCATTCAGTTTCACAAATCCTAAAATTTGATAAGTGCAAGCGCTACAGTAATTTACCCCTAATACCATGCGAGCGAATTCGCGGGCAAAAAAGCTAGTAAAAAGCTAGTAATAAACTAAGTAAATCCTAAATCTAACTAATAATTTTTAAATTTTACTGACGATTTCAATCAAAAAAGTTTCTGATCGTCTCTCTAATTATTTGTCAACAAAAAATATAATTAAATCATAAGCTTCATTCAATTCAGTTTCAAAAATCCTATAATTATAATATCCTATGATTTCTCACAGGACTGTGATAGTATTTTATAAAATCCATTAAAAAGAGTTTATTTACCCCCTTGAATATTTTGCAAACGGCTCCCTAATGCGGCTGAATAATTGATTCATTGTACGTACGTGATTTCACGCATCAGTTTTTTTTGCAAATCCCAAGTTGGGTAGTTGGCGGCGGATAGCCGAATAAATCGGCTATCCGTCGTGGCGGAAGCTCCGATTTGACCGACATAACAGGTAATGGAGTCTACATGAATATATTCAAAGCGACACCTTGCATTAACTTGGCCGGGATAAATAAGGTCTGGATTATGTATGAGCGTCACTTAGCGAGGGCCCGACAGTTGACTGACGCCTTGACACCTCCTCCGCAGCCAATTTCAATCTGTTCAATTCGTTAACTGAGCGGCGCGACGGGGAGTGGTCCGGGCGGGCGGCAGAGAGGGCGGCCGCATCCTTCGGCCGGAGCCGGCATCCGGCGCGGCGCCGGCGGGCGGAATCGGCTTTAGCTTTTTATCAATTGGTCTTTTACTGATCAGGTGACATGTACAACAGCCGATCACAGTAATAGATCGAAAGTTGAAACGGACTAAAAATCAGTTTTTCACCGCACAGTTCCGATGTCAAAAATTCAAAGTGATCGTCGGTGATGATGCATCAAATATGATGATAAATGGAAACATCCCTTCCTAAGGCGGCTAATTTAAATTGTGGTAGTAATTTATATTGAATCAAAATTTTCAGGCATATTTAAAAGCGCTCAGCGGAAGAGTGGCCCAACCCACAAAAATTCGTAATCAGCGAAATAACAAACGCGCTTATAAAGTATTAGCTAATTTCCTGAATATTAACAGCATATGTAACTGTTAGTTTAGTTTCATGTATTTATTTATTTTTTTTATCCGTCATAAATTAAATCAGCATATTTATTAATTTCCTGATGCTTCCACTTGTTTAATGTAATTATAAGAAAAAAGGCAGGTGGCAAACAACATCGCAGTTAGGAAAATGCCTTCTTTCCACCTCCGCGAAGGTTTCTGGATTATTACAATCACATGGTAATACATCTGAAAAGTTTTTTACTAACTACAAATACTCTTGCGAAACCGTCAAAAATGTCACAATTTGAAAATGACATTTCGCAAACCATCGACTGCCTAATCAAAATACAATTTTCGGATAAACTCTTTAAATTAATGAATTTACTTGAAGTAAGTAAGAATTATATGTATTTTAAATAGGTACCTGTATTTGGTACCAAATTCGTTTGATTGGTTTTTTCAAATTCTTGTAATATATGAGGTGTGTAGAAGCAAAGGCAGCAATCTCCACTTTCGTTTTTTGAAAAAAAGGCAAAAAAATACATTGATATCTTTGCCTTTGCTTGAAAATATGTATCAAAGGCAAAGATATCAATGTGTTTTTTGCCTTAAAAAAAAACGAAAGTGGAGATTGCTGCCTTTGCTTCTACACACCTCAATATGAAAAATATTTGTAATATATAAAAAATGAAAATTTGAGTAAAAAAATTGTAATAGGTAGCGAGCTGGTTGAAAACTAAATGTACTGGGAATGCACGGAACGCGGGAGGAGGGTTATCGGGACGCGGGGATGCTGGAGGGGGAATGCGTGAGGGGAAAGGGACATGGGAAGGGGAGGGGCGGCGGAAGGGGAACGGGACGAATGGGAAAGGACACGCAGGGAGAAAAAATTTCCTTATTAAGTGGCATTCCAACGCATGCCGGGAAATCGCTAGAGTAAAAATAAATCTGTTAGAAAAATAACACAAATACACAATTACAGTTGTCATTGATTCACAAATACCAAAATCATAAAAAAAAACTTTAACATTTCATTTTACAAACCTTTAGCAAATCATTTTACCGTCAAACAATATTATATTTCTATAATAAATAAAAGTTCCAAATGAGGTGTGTAGAAGTAAATGCAGCAATCTCCAAAATGCGTTATTTTGAGAAAACCAAAAATAAATTTTTCATTTCAGTAATTCTCACACATTCTTAAATTAATAATTAAATTCACAAAGTGATAAAAGCATAGAGAGCTGGTTTTAATGCCAAATAACAGCTTTTCTAGATAAAAGAGTGAATCATTAAC
This sequence comes from Glyphotaelius pellucidus, assembly GCA_936435175.1. NCBI lineage: Eukaryota > Metazoa > Arthropoda > Insecta > Trichoptera > Limnephilidae > Glyphotaelius > Glyphotaelius pellucidus. The sequence goes on along the minus strand of OW386542.1, from coordinate 23,734,012 downwards.
AAAGTTGCATAAATAGGCCACCTTTGAAAAAAGGGAAGATTCTACAAACCTAAAATGTTTTATTTTTCAATTTGTATTCAGTGTAAATAAAATCATAGTTCAAGCGGTGGTGGCGTTAATACTTAAACCTTTCATAATAGAAGAGAAAAAGGACACAGGAAAATGAGAATTTATGGAAGAAAAGAAACTCCACCGCTGTCTTGACGCCTGTCACAACCTTCCAGTGTCAAACTTTGTGATATTTAAAAAGTTCCAGGGTACAAAGGCCACTTTGGCTATTTCATCTCGTGCCTGTTGAACTGTTTGAAATTTTCAAATTGGTTTGAAACTGATGATTTAATACGATAAAAAATGGAATTAAAAGAAAAATTCTTTTATGCTAAGTTGGTAGTAGCTGTCTTTTACCGCACACATACTTAATCAGTTTTACTCCACGGGAATAAATACTGAAATAAACTTAGATGTAAATTTGATTTTACGCTTAGTGTTTTAATATTGCTAGTGGTCGCCCAATGGTCGAAATTCGACCATAATTAATTTAATGTGTAATTTTTTTTTGATTTAACGTATTTAACGTAAAAAGGGGTAGAAAGTTTTTTTTATTATTTATTATCATGTATTAATATATAATAATAATAATTATTATTATAAATCAAACTCGTCGGCGAAGCAAGTTTCCTGCGACCGCCGGGCAAGGTTGTTCCCACTCACGTCGTCGCGGCTATAAACATGGCGTCACTTGTGTCAAACATATTGAAACAATTTTTGTGATTAAGATCGATGCTAGGAACAAAACAGTAAAAAAAATACAGAATATAAAAATGAGTTATCATGTTAAGCAACTGGTTGGTTGTGAAGTTACGAAGCTTTCTGGAGCTAAAGCATTCATTTTAATGTTTCGAGAATTCAATAATGATTTGTGGCGATGCTTGTCTCGTGATTTCAGTAGCGACGTGTACAACATCAGGAACGGATTCTTACGTAACCCTGTAAAAAAGGCTAAAGAGCGATAGCAATCGATGTCCAGAAATTGCACTGTCGTTTCTAATTCGATCACATCGTGATAAATCGATCCTGCAAAATCTGTATTTAGATTCACAGCCGCACTGATTTCACGAGAAAAGCCTGTTTTACGTTGACAATTCAGTAAGTAGGTACTCGAATTCTGTAGTTTTTAACGAATGGGATTCAGTCGAAACCAAAAATAAGTATTGTATTAGGTACCTGTGATTGAGTTTTGTTAAGTTAAAGTGTTTGTGTACACCACTATATAATTAGATTAAAAAAACATTATTGATCTTCCGTTCATAGCACCTACGCACATGACTATAGATTCTGTGCATTCAAAACTGGTTATGAATGGAAGTAAATTAAAATGAACAAGCATTATTTTTTATCTGATATGCCAACTGCGACTTTCTTTTAGTATGTCCTGATGAGTTATCCTCTCTTCGCGGTCACCAGGACTTCTTCTGCTCCTCCTTCCTTCAACTTTGCCAGTGGCCAGTGGTTTAGAGCTGGAGTTCTAAACCGGTGAAATCTTAGAAATATTGATTAGATATCACTATTATAAGTTATCTTTACATGTTATAAAATAAAGTCGCTCCCGCTGTCCGTACGCTTAGATCTTCTAAACTATGCAACGGATTTACATGCGGTTTTCACTAAAAGTTAGGGTGATTCAAGAGGATATATGTATAATACAAGCATATTATAGTAGAAAAAATCCGAGATATTCAAAGATTCAATTCAGGCAGCGGGCAGCGAGCTGGCTACCGGGCGGTGTGGATTTTATATGTATGCAAATTAACAGATGGCGTTTGTTATAAAGATTGGGTGATAGCGCTGTGTTTCGTTAGCCACAGCTATTAATATAAATTAATTTAGGAAAGTAAGAACAATACCGGGAAATAAAAGTAGTTGAAAAAATCATTCCAAAATGTCAAATTGTTGAATTTCTATTATAAGTAACTTCACTTATTCTTCGCAACAGATGGCGCCAGTACTCACGTCTCCATCTTTTACATAGTACCTACCCCCGTCTGGTTATTCATTTTGCTTTCTGATTAATGGTGTACCGTTATTTAGACAAAAGTGGGGTCATTATTCACCGAATTAATACTCATAATTAACACGGGATGATTGCACAGATAATGAACACTTTCAACCCAAAAGTATGAAGCGATTAATCTCCAGTCGGCAGTCACCCCAGAGACGCCATAATTCTCAGTCATTACTCATCCCGGTGGCAAATGGAGCTAAAACGGGGCTCAACGCAGTTTTACCGAAGGTTTAGCATCACATTTATAATATACGAAAGCATGCAAATAATAAAATCAGGAAAAATATTTTTCATTTCAATTTTTTTGTTTTCTGGAAACTGTAAACTGTAAAGCATTAAAAGGCACGAAATGTATAAAACAAGTGTATGCAATTTAGGTAATAATATCATGTTTGATTGTTATTTTATTTGGAACTCATTTCCTCATTTGTGAATGTATATGTACTTATGCACAAAGAAATTCTGCTATTAAATTTTTAGCATTGAAAAATAGTTGACTGAACTCGAAAAGTCATTAAAGTGATAAAAAAAATCTTGGTTAAGTAAGGTTATTAGCAATTTTTTAATATAGCATCTCTTTGAATAAATTTTCAAAAAGGTGTTGAAATGCCACTTTGTTGAGTTTTCATGGAACCAAAAATAACAACAAAAATAATGAAAGTTCTACGCAAAGAATTCTACGCACTTAGCATTGGAGGGGACTCCACCACTTTCCCAACGGCGTTATAAGAAAACACATCGTTTACTCCTTCACCGCACACTTCAAGACTCGTTTTTTATATTGAACGAAGCTACCTTTATTTGAACGATTCTAACGTCCATGCGTACGGGGTTAGTAAGCAGTACGCAAGTACTTACATTAACGTAAAACAAAAGAGAAATAAATGCGGCAACCCGTGGAATAATTCTTCCGGAATCTTTAGAAAAAAAATATATAGCGATAAAAATGTTAGTAAATAAAAATAAAAATAAGAGCTGCACCCGGTTGAGGAAGCCTGAGATAAAAGAAATAACGAAAAAAAATAAAAATAATAGTTATAATAATAATATAATGCAAGTATTTACAAAATAGAGAGAAAATAAAATGTATAATAAAAAATAAATACGCACTTATCAAAAAAAAACGTCGTCTGAATATTTTTGTTATTATTTTTGGGATGTTATGCCGTGTTTCGCTACCTCCTGTACCGTCGTCTGAATAAATCATTTTTATTATTTCGTAGAATCTTGTTTAGGTAATGACTGATACCCGAGATAGTACCTAGCCATCTGATTTGGGAGAAAAACACATTGTTTAAGATATTTGGTTGGAATGAACCAAAACATCGTTGGAATGCATATAAAGACGAATAGATCTTCAATTTAATAAAGATGTAAATGTAGATTTTAAATGTTATGTCGTGAAAATGTGAAAATGTGAAAATAATACCAAATAGGTATTTTTATAGATAGATCCCTATCCAATGGTATGATTCACATAACTTTTCATGAATTTAAGGCTGCGTATAAACACGCGAGCGGTCTGCGAGCTAACCCACGATTTAAGGGAAAGGAACGAAACAACCAACAAGACGAAACGCCGCTTGAGATTGCTTTGTTTATATCCAATAATTCGTTGTTCGGCTCACGTCTCGGTTCGCAAATATGCAAATAATAACTATATACCATGTTGTTTTATTTGTAATTTTCTTGACGGTTTATTTTTTAATTATTTAGTAAACCACAGACATTTCTGACAATTTCAGAAATCTGTAATTGAGAGATATCTATGAGATATCTCCCACTATCATGAACCGAAATCACAATTAGATTTTAAATTTTCCATGATTCATATGGCCTGCGTATTTATCATGTGAATCATAGATTTTTTAATGTTTGTTAAGGTTATCTACAGGGTGTAACACCGCGAACGTCGTGATAAAAGTTAAGATGGATCAAGAAATAATATATCCCTGATAAAGAATATATGTTGATGTTTATAACCTTCAAAAGTTTTTGTTATAATAAAAATTAAAAAAAAATTTAATTCTGTTGATTGAGTAAAAAATTGTTGACCACTTAAGCCGCCGCCATCCAAATTTCTACCGATTTCTTACATATCTCCCTTTAACATTTGAAGTTTTTAAGCTCTTAAAAAAATATTATTTTTGAAGATAATATTCCACGCCGAAACGCAAATTACATGAAATTTCCTCGATAGAAAAAAATCGCAAAGTATGCTCCGAAAATTATTTAAAACAAGTCTATTTCTATTATTTTACAAGTTATATTTGTGAAAAAATTCACAATGTTTCTTTAAATGATACTTAAGATACCCTCTATTTTTTTCTATTTTAAACGAGTCATGTTTTATTAAGCTTTTTCGCAATTTTCGCTGCTATTTTATCACTTAACATATTAGCGCGCTCTGTCCAACATTCGTAATTACATATCTCTCCACCTTCTTCTTTTTGAGCCGGGAAGCGTCGCCTTAAAAGAGCGTTATGATTTATTGAGTGGTTTGAGGTATTACACTGTGTTGCGCTTCCTACTTATATAGCCAATATTTCGGACAGCCATAATCACCGTAAGGCAGATGTTCAGAACTGTGTTGAAATGTGTTTTATCTTTAAAAAAGCGAATAGGAATTTCGGTACTTCGTTTGTTTTTAATTTCGCCTTATTCATTTTATTGTTAATTACATAAATTGCGAAATTTTCAACTATCTTGTTAGGCACTTGCCCGTGTTGTGGTGTTGTCGCATAAAGTAAAATCCCCATTTAGATACTTCTTGCGAATTTTACCGACATATTTGATTATATCTTTAATATGTGTCATTGTGATTTACCCAACGCCACACAGCTGGATTGTCAAACTAATCAAATATAAACTGATCGTAGATTGATTCGAGATAATCATTCAGATAATATAAAGTAGTATAGTCGTCTGATATTGCGGTATCCCTTCATCTTAAAACACCTTGAGAAAAAAGTCATTTAGTTTTAATTAGATTATTTAAATCTAAACATGTGACATGATGCAATTTTTTTAGAGCGGTTGTTAGGTCGTGAAAATGGTGGAGAATATTTGGAATCTTCAGAAGACTCTCTCGAAGACTATTTTATAAAGCACGCATTATAATATTAAAGAGAAAAATGAGCATCACTGAAATTTTTTTTGCTGTGATCGGGATTTGAATGTTTCGACTACGCTTAATTCAACATCTCCGTGGTTGAGTGGTTGACCCTTTGCAATGTATCCAGCGATCGTGGATTCATATCTCGGCGAGCACAACTAAATTTGCGGCACTCCGCATAGGCGTATCCATAGTACCACAAAGCCATGCACTTCCCGTCTTCATCTTCCCCATCTCTTTCCCCTACCTACTACCTTCTCAACCTCATAACGGTTGGAAGTTTTGTGAGGTGCTCACACATTTTTTTGGCGTGATAACGTCTTATAAATCGATGAACGCCGGCTGCATGCACGAAAAAGCATGACTCATTGTCACGATGTCACGTTCCAACTGAGCGGAGCGTGCAAGTGAGAGGGCGGAACAAGCGATAGAGAGGCACGATCGGCCCAAGCGTTCGGCTTATGACGCATCAATGCAATTTTTCAATGTTTTCTTATGACGTTATCAAGTAAAATTATCGTCCGTAAACCGACTTTACAGATGTCACGGCCGATGCCACGACACGAGAATGTGTGAACTGTAAATCCTTTTGTTGATGAATAAAGACCATGGATTGTGTTTTGAAATTTGATCGTAGGAGAATAGGCTATGAGAGGAAGTCTCTTACCTTTTGACGGCTTCTTATGGCGCTTCAGGATCGATCCTGGGTTCCCAATATATTGGCACAACACCAGGCTTTAAGCAACGACACTTTGATTTAATAAAAAATGAAATTTTGCTATGATTTGCGATATTTCGAACGAGCGAGTTGTGACCCATGTCACTATCAAATTGCAACTACTCAAGTGGGTAATGTAAACTTGGGTGGCAATATTATTCAATTTTTCACATGTAGGTAGGAACATCTTCTTCTTTTCCTGGTAGAGACTTTGAGGAAAGGAGGAAGAGAAAGGAATATATGATTGAAGGACTTGGGGAATATGAAATAAGTTTTTTTTTTTTTTAAACTGTTTCAGAACCAAACAACAGACAACCATTTTTTTACTAAAAAACCACTGAGCTATGGCGGTATCCTTCACCATGACCAACATTTTCAAAAACTTGATTGACTATGATAAATCATTTAACCTGCTTCAAGAGGGAGGCTTGCTAGACATTCTCTTTATATATTACCAACAATTGTATGATAAACACAGTTGTCATTATTTGTCTGCCATAACCAAATAGCTATTACAAAAATAACAGAGTAGACAGCCAGATAGAGTAGAAACATCGCGTCGCGTAAAAACATGATCCAATCTTCAGTCGAGATCAAATGCAATTTCCTGTGGAAAGTAGTTCCGTCGGTCTTTTAAAGCTTTTTGGATTTGTTATTGCAGTTACGCAACACAAAGAAATTTGAAAAGTGTCGCTGGCTGTGGGTCAACCAAAGTGGTGGTGTGGTATCGAGTTAAATGTCACAACATCCAACCAATTGAGTGGAACCATTTTCTTCACCGTAAAGTATGTTTACTACGTGGCTTATCTTATTATAATATGTCTATGTTCGTAAAGTATTTTCTAAATCTTATGTTTTCATGGTGGGCGTATTTATATAATTAATTTGTGTTAATTATTTGTGTTGTTTAATTGAATAAATTTCACAATTTATTCAATTAAAATAGTATATAGTATATTTGCGGCACGTTTCAGAGTGGAAGATAATCCCTGGTGTAAGACCACCATTCAGAATTGAAACGTTGCTTGAAATGCCTTTAGCCGTGTTTGGTGACCAGATCTGAATAGCCAGGTACTTCCCACCTTCCTCTTCCCCATTTCCTTCCCCTTCCCATTACCTTCAGCCTCACAACATACCCCAATTGGGGATGCCATGGTCTCACTGGCTCCCGACGGGAGCAGTTGGGACTCTTGTGCAGTATTCAGATAAAAAAAATTAAAAAATTATATTCTTAATACAGCATTTTTCTAAACGAATTTTAGAAAAGCTACGTTTTCATAGATTGTTCGTACGCGAGTGCAATAAATCAATTCTATTTACAATATTAGAAACTCTTATAATTATTAGGTAGCAGCGAAAATATTTAACTTATTTAAAATTTGTGGTGTGTTTTGGTAAGACTATTTCGAAAAGATAACAAGATTCACAACACAAGTATTGTACATTTTGTGTATTTTTTTCTAGTACATAGATATCCTCATAATAGAAAACTCCAGTCCATTTTTTTATTTTTTTTTATGAATAATGACCTTCTTACTTAAATAACTGCATTTTTATTTTTATAGTTAGTTTTAATAGTTAAAATAAATATCAAAGTTTTAATTTTTCAAGATCCCCCGAAAACCACCGTGACGTCATCTGGCCCTGTGACGTCATCTGGCCAAAAGTTTTAGTTATTTTCAACAGATGTTGTCATTTTGTATGGAAGAAGTGATGAAACTATTCAATAAGTAAAACGTTATTTAGGTGAAATTATTTATTTATTATATTATATTTATTATATAATTATATTTTTCAATATTATTACGGGAGATTGGTATAAAAATTGTTTGAAATTATTTTTTTTTTAGCTTTACAAATCGAAATCAATATTAAGGAAACCGAAGCATGAATTTCGTAGGGAATCGGAATCAGCTGTTCGACCGCCGCCATTTTGAATTTCAGCATTGGAGCGTTTTATGGAAGCGGTGACGTCACGCCTCACAAATTCAATAATACCAACTTGACAGGGTGTTTTAATGAACTGCTTTAAAATGGACTTTTTAATATTTTTTATAGAACTCTACGTTAAATATTATTTAATAAAACTTATATATTCAGAATCAGCGTTTATTGGTCTATGTGAGCATATTTTTTAAAACCCATAATATTTTTCACTGGAGTTCCTTATTTTGTTAAATTTTATTTATTTATTATTTTTGAATGACGTGAACGTTTTTTATTGAGTAATAAAATTATTATATACATTTTATGAAATGTTCCATAAAAAATAAAATAAAATAAGCCACTTAGTATTCCGTAAACAACAGCATACCTATTATTGCCGTAGCTCAAAACTGATTAGCCCTTTTCCGATCTATAAAGAATAAAGCAATAAGATCGCGCAACTCCGCCGCGCTGATTCGACGCAAAATATGCCCTTTGAAAAATATCCCGAGTGTACCTTAACTCATCACCTTCAACTAGTGGGGCTATCACTGCTCACCTTTCCGCAAAACTGCCGGAAAAAATCAGAGGCTGGGCTCATAAAAATTTCAAAGGAAAAAACCAGTAATGAGGAGATGTGATAAATTTTTCATGCGAAAGCTTGGGTAGTCGGGTCTCTCTCTCTCTCTCTCTCTCTCTCTCTGTTTCCCCTCTCGCCACGTTTTCACTATGGTGCGGAGGGGGGTGTTACCCCTGTAGTGGGGTAGGGGTGAAAGGGAGTTGGCGTCAAGTCCAAGGCTCGCGTGGAATTGTGTATTTTTTTTTTACCTTTGCCGATCGTCGAAATCTTCAAGAATGAGAGCGTTTCCAAGTATTCCATGAGATGGGATCAAAATATTGTTGACCGTATTCATTTTGACGCTAAAGTACCCATTCTTAATGTTTTGTATGCACAAGTGTTAGTAACCGACCGATACCAGATTTTCAATTGAAAACTAAACAGAATTTTGGTTTCTGTTCTAATTTCAGCGGAAAATGAAACTTATTTAAATAAGTTAAAAAAAACACTGCATAGATATCCACCGAAGCCGAATTAGGCGTTTTTATTGTTAAACTTGTAAGATTAAAGTTAGTGTTCAATAAATAAAAAAATAAAACAGTATATCCGTTTACTTTTAGCGTTTTTTAATACTTTGTAACAGTTCTTCAACGTACGTTATAGCCATTTTAAAGGAATCACAAACATTCGAAAGATCTTAGAACTACTACTACTACGCTAAACTAATCAGTCTTTGATTTTCAAACATTGTTGGGTTATTCGTAACCCGGGAATGTTTGCCTTTCTTTTTTAAAAAAAAATTTAAAAATTTGTCTGTAATATTTTTTAAATTAGACGAAGCTAAATTTAAATGATTAACATCGACAAAAATAAATAATATTGAAAAATAACAAATAAACAAAGTCGGTTGATGTTGCATGTAACATTTTAAAGAAGCAATAATATAAGAGGACATAAAAGATTATAAAATAATATCAATGAATATAAAATAACATAGTATTAAAAAATAAAAATTAGTATAAAATTTTATAAAAAGAGTATGAACGAGATACAAGAATATAAAAAGCGTAGCATATGAAGGAATTTAAAAGTATGCATTTTGAAAAAAGCTAAGATCAATGGAAGTACTATAATAACTAAAAAAGAGTTTTTATAGTGATTCTATATTATTTGTGCATGTTAAGTTACAAAGGTATATTATTTTTCGGTAAGTTTGGGACAAATAGATTCATATTTCACTCTTTTGATTTTGATCTCTTTTTCTTTAAATTGGGCGCCTTATTCACAATCGAAGCAAAAGAAGATGGAATTTATTCTCAGTGCTGAATAAAAACACCATTTTCTGTTCAAGAGCTTACCGCTGAATTTATTTATTTTAGTTAGTAAGTATTGACTGATTGTTCACATTTGAGAGAGAACTATTAACTATTACTATTATTTTTACACGTATAATATTTACAAAATACATGCATTTTCCATCAAACCGTGATATCAATAATTATACACACATAACAACATGCTATCATAATTTTCGATTACCCTCGAGGGCTCGTTTACTGCATGACCTTTGGAATTGATTTGTTCCGGAACATTTCCACGGCTTCGTGAAATGCCACGAGTGTTTCATCAACACGAGATCCAATAATCATCACAACAATAACACAAATTTAATGTTGGAACATAACAAAAAAATATTGAGTCGTAAGTGGCGCGGCATTCGGAATTCAATAGAATGCAACAACATGAAAATATACCTTCTCAATTTTAACATGTATAGAAAATTTATAGTATAATCCAATGAGTTAGCTATACTTTGATTGTAAAATCCAAACACTCTCTGGTGAAAGGCCTCTATTCAGAATCGAAATGTTGCTTGAAATGACTATAGTCTTGTTTGGAGACCAGATCTTAAAAGCCAGTTTCTTCCCCACCTTCTTCTTCCCCGTTTCCTCCCCCTACTCCATACCTTCAGCCTCCAAATGGAGATGTCAGCTAGATGTTAGTCTCACCGGCTTCAGACAGTTGGGAGCAGTTGGGCTCTCGTGTGGTAATCACATACAAGTTCAATAGCTGTTTGAATTAATCGCAATAACTCCCTATCGGTGAATTCTGGCTGAAAAGCTTTTTCTGTCTGGAATTTCAAGGTCAATGTTACTATTTTTGGCTTGTATCAAGATTTTTATGATAAGCTATTGATTTTTGAAAAAACCGTTCTGTTGTTGTCGTTGTTCTGTTCCACAGAGGTTGGAAGCAACTAGTTAAGTACAGAGTAGGAATCACAAAATATGTAAATATCTTTTTTAGTACCACCTCTTGACAAAGATCGGCAATTAAGATTTTAAAACGTCCTCTGCTTGGTGAATAGAGGAAAAGACCTCGAACATTCTTAAACAACGAACAATACTATCTTCCGATTTAACATTTTCCCTTTGTGCATTCTCGAGTGATGATAATTTTCAGATGGATGGTATTTTCCGTTTATAGAGATTTGGCCAACATGTGCGGATTAGTTGGTATTTCGAATTTATGTATAAATATATATCTAGATTATGTACATGATACTAAGCGTTTATAGAGATTGAGTCAACATGTACCTACTAGACGAAAATAGTTCCCTTCGTGTAAAATACATTTCAGATCTTCCTGGTTAGTATTTTCGTAGAAGCTTTTAATTATTATTTTACTCAACTACGTTCGTAATAGTGAAAGCACATTTTCTTCAAATTTATTCAGCACCTTTTTAGACAGTTAGATAATAAAAAGTGGCCCAAAATATGTGAAATAATCAAAAGGTATAAAAAGAATAAAATATAAAGCTGTAAAGTTTGTTTATAAAAATGAAGCAGTTAAATCAAATTAGGACATTTAGAAAAGAACGTTAATATGGCGAATAGCTTTTTTTCATTAAAAACACAACGCCCTATGTACACAATGATAACGTAATAAAAGTTTTTTCGCTCTTTACCGAGCCAATCCCGCCGTGGAAAAAATCCGCCACATGACAATAAATCTTGTCATAATGGCCGGAGAATATTTGCTAAAAAGGCAAGACTAATTTCTTTACCATCCAAAGGGGGTGGGAGGGTCTTTGGGGAGCCGATTGTGCGGCCCTCCTTAACCAAATTCAAACATTTCGCCTTTTATTTTTAATTTGAGGAAACCAAGCGAGCGAGATTAAGTAATAAAAAATCTTCAGCGGTGCTTAAAGCTTTGTCGTTAAGAGGGAAGAAATATTGGATGACTGAATCGTTTTTATACTTGCTGAGTTGTTTTGCCTAATTGAAAGTGAAAAAGGGGAAGTATTTTGGTTTCGGTGTAACTACTGAAATGCTTAAATTTATATCACTTTTTTTTTAAAAGCGAAAACATCTTCAGCATCGATGTGATTTGAAACTCAATGAAACGAAAAAGTGACCCTAAAAAAGGGCGAACACATACATCTATAGGATTTAGCCTACGAGGGAATGAGATAGAATAATCGGTTTCCCTTTTGTGCGGTGCTCATAGCCTCCCCACTCTTGACTACTTTGATTTTCTGAAGGTTTCACTTCTACCGCGTGTGAACTGCACACTTGTATTTTTTTGTCAACAATTACCTTTTTAAATAATAATAATAATGTTAAAGTCTTATGTGTGGTTAGTCTTGCTGTATGGATGTGACACATGGACCTTGAAAGTAAATACTATGAACAGGCTTTTGAGATGTGGCTTCATCGGAGAATGCTCAAAGTTCCATGGACCGACATGATCACTAACATAGAAATTCTCAGGCGGGCTAGAGCAGATAGAGAACTGCTCACATCAATAAAAGTCAGGAATATTTCATATCTGGGTCACGTACTTCGAGGGGAAAAGTATCACTTGCTCCAATTAATATTGAAAGGAAAAATAGAAGGTCGCCGAGGGCCTGGTAGGAGACAAATGTCTAGGCTACGAAATATACGAGTGGACCGGCATTAGAAGTGCGGAGGACCTATTCCGGGCAGCACAATGTAGAGAGACATTTTCCAGAGTGATCGCCAACGTCGGGGGGACCCGATAGGGCACACGAAGAAGAAGAAGAAGTGAGTACACAACGCGTCGAGTTTAATAATTTTGCGGTTACTATGTTATTTGATAGCACCCAATCTCATGATGGAGACGATATGCGATACTACGATAAAAGGTTTCCCTGACCTGAAAAAAATTGACAGAAAGATTTCATAGCATCAGAAATCAGCACTTGTTCAAGATTTTTTCATGTTTCAGATAACATAAGTAATCTGTCGAACGAATTTGACGTTTGTGTTATATACCCAGTATTTCAAACTTCATAAGTTTACATTCCAAAGAGATGACAAATTATCTGAATCAATTTTTACAAAAACATTTCACTATTTCTCCTTTTTAGCTAACTACAATTTATTCGTAAAAAGCGAATTATTTTCAACCGATTACCGCACATAACGAGTGCTTAACCACATTACCAGCCATTTGTCTCTGATAACACCACCGACGTTATTACTGCAGGGTCTCCAACAAAAAGGATAAAACTGCAAACTCTGGCGATAAATAAAGGCGAAAATTAACGCCCGGAACATTTTTAGAGTTAAAAGCAATTTCTGCGCCCGCCCCGCGCGTTAGCGGCGATGGTGACCGCGTAGACTCGTTAGTGAGTTTTATGGCGTTTTTTAATGGTCCTCGAAAGCTCATTAAGATGGCGCCCGTTGCTTTATATGTACCGCTGGGGAAATATAGTGCGCGGGTCTCTCGCTCCCATCCCACTTCCCCCTCCCACCTCTCTTTCTCATCCTCATCCCCCCCCCCCCCCCTCCCCGCTGTCCACCTCTTCTTTCGCCTCTTTCCGCCCCTTAAAATTTAAGTATATAAACACGCTGTCGAACTACGCTCTTTTTTATTTCCGTTTACCTGGTTACGTTGTTTTGGGAAAAAGTGTGAAAGTATGAAGAAAGTTTTTTTTCACTATCAAAAGTTACTTTTTTTAAAAGATATTCTATAATAATATCATTCAATTTTATTAGGTCGGCTCTTCTGTAACATTTATATAAACGACATTGGATCATGCTTTCAAAATTCCGAATATGTGCTTTAGGCTGACGACATAAAAATATTCAGTTATGCATTCTCTCTCTGTGAAGTGTCACAAAGTGACCTAGATAGGCTTTGCAAGTATTGCAAAGTTAACTGTTTCGATATCAATGTTTCCAAATGTCACTTTACGACGTTCACCAGAAATAAACATATAATAAGTACTCGTATTCACTCCACAATGAACTTGTCAGTTCTAAAACGGAATATAAAGGTCTTGGCGTTTACTTTGATAGCAAACTTATATTTAATAAGCACATCAAGTCAATCATTCCGGGTCATATAAAATGCTTGATTTTTTCGTAACCCGCGTACAGTAGTAATGTTATATTTTTCATTAGTCAGAAGTACACTGGAATATGCCTCGCCAATTTGAAACCCGCACTACAAAGAACCATGACGTACACGCCATACAGAACTACTCCACACGCTTAATTACAAAACTGTGTAACTGTGCTCTTCACACGTTGAATTATATTTGCCATCACAAATAAATAATACCGTTTCTAAATTAAGGCATCTTTCGTGCATTTTTATACATTTCAGGAAATACTCAATATTGACAAATTGAAAATGACTTAATTTTCTCTGGCGCAATTTTCAATCATGTATGTTATAATAGGTTGGGGGTTGCGCTTTTTGGCTTTATAAAACCTTTACCAATATTATCAAAGTTATTTATATCAGAAATAAAACATGTTCGATGTATGCATTTTACAAATAATCTAAACTATTCAGTCTCCCTAAACTATTTACACTGCAAACTATGAAATATATCTTCAATTTTGCTATTGCCAACCAATTCTTGCATCTGCCCACCAACTGCTTGGCAGGCCGGATCGGGAGAGATTTGTTGAAGGAGACCTTTTGACTTCTCCAGTACGACTCTCCCTACCCAACCCTTGCACCACAGCAGGTATTTTATCACTCCTGGATACACTGACCCCCAAATTTATACCTACCCCTCATAATTTTTCCTCCACAGAACTTTCTTTCCTTTCCTAAAAATACCCTACATAAATTTATTAAAGTAAGATCTTCTGATATCATGACGTCACTAAAAATTAAAACAAAACAATATTTTAACCTTTATAAAAAATAAATAAATATCCAATTATTTTAGTTATTTAGAATGACATTTGAAAAAAAAACAAAAATAAAATTGGAACGTTGTGATGCAGAAGAAGGCGCAGTATTTAAAAAAATACTTATTTTATATTAAAAAAAACGTGCCCATGTTCGATATTCATTTATGAGACTTCACTTAGTTATGAATTCAAGACTGTGAACCCGAATATAGATTCAAATCAGACCAATTGCCAGTTTCGGTACCTACATAATAAATATTTAAAAATCTTAATATATTTATATATAATAATTTTGTATATTAATACATTTGCATGTGCACTGGCGCACGAGCAGTCAAATCGGGATTATCAACCTTATGAAGTCTACTGTTTACAAAACGAATAGTCCTAACCGGCTCTAAAAAAATATTTAAAGTTATAGTTTTCCAAACACCTAATTTTTTAAAATACGATACCAACTTCACTTCTTCGGCGTATTACCTTCAAAAAGCCAAGTGGAATGACTCGTTAAGACGAGGGCTCAGTAATCCTCTGATGCTACCAAGTAGAATCTACCTGCACTGCACAGTTTCGCTAGAGCTTTCATATCAGAGAATCCACCACACGGTGCCTGCAATGTTGGCCCTGCCCAATTTACCGAAAAAATATAAATTGTTTAAAAAAAATCATTAAAAGATTTTTTCTTTACACTTGCTTGGTTTGTTATGTGCAACTGCGTGTTAATTTTTAAGTGATTTGAAACTCGATGAATCAAAACCAAGCGACACTAAAAAGAGACTAACACATCCAGCTATAATCTAAAGGGTTTAGCCTGCGAGATAATGAGACCGCAATAAAATATTTATTTACTGAGTGGGTTCCAATATAATATCATAAATCCAGGGTCCCACGCTCTTCTCCACGTCTCCTTTAGTTCAGTGGTATAAAGCGCCTGACGAATCTTAGCGGCCAGACATTCAGAGGACCAAGGAACGAATCCCATTAAATTTAAAAAAAAAATAAAATCCTTCACATTGATAAAAAAAATGTTTCGTTGTCACCCCACTACTTTTGTTTTCTGAAGGTTTCACTTCTACCACAAGTGAATTGCACTTTTTTATTTCTTTTTTTTTACAGGTTCGAATGAAAACATATTTTTTTTAAATACTGTCTGGATTAATCGGCGTGAAAATGTATCAACTATTCATAGTACAAGATAACATTTTTTTCAATTACCGTGTAGGAAAGACCTACATATATAAAAATAATATTGTGTACATTATATTGTATTATATATTCCGGCACGTAATGTAGCCTAGCTACCTACGATTAGCTTTAGTTTAGATCAGGAGATTAATGAGAGATACTCTCTAGCCAAAGCTCTTCTTCCCAGCGCCAGCATTGAGAACCTTAGTACCATGAATAAGAGACAGGAAGAGAGATGGCACCTTGGCAACTGGGCATAATGCATCAAACAAACTCAAATGGGCACAATTGGGTGTACTAAGGCACTGTGAGAAGACTGTTCGTTTATCTTATCTAATGTAGGTACACCATCTCTTTTTTCAACCCGATAGAGACCAAAGACAACATTTTTCGCATTAAACGATCGATTTTGTCATCTCTATTTTCATTTTTTGTCACTCTAAATTGGCATCTGTGCAAAAAACATATGAACCGTATTATTTGCTGTGTATTGGGCGTATTAAGACACTGTGAGATGTTTACGCCATCTCTTTTTCCTGCCCGATAGAGACCAAAGACAAAATTTTTCGCATTACGCGATCGCTTTTGTCGTCTCTATTTTCATACTTACGATTTCAATTGGCATCTGTGCAAACAACACATGAACCGTATTGTTTGCTGTGATGCCAATTGAAATCGTAGATATTTATTTGTTCATAAAATTAGCGCCATTCGGCTTTTACATAATAATATAGATAAGGTATAGCAAAAACATGAAAGAAAAGCTCATGTGTGCTTGTATATTTAATTATTTCAATATTGCAACAATGAAAAAATATATTTATTTTATTTTATATTTATTAACGCCCTAGTGGGTTTTTACAAGAAAAGAAGCAAATATATAATTAACAATATTAATTACATGTATTACATAATCAATAAAACAGAATAAATATGAATGCAATCGACTCGTAATGTAAAGAATATTACAACATAAAAAAGAAAAGAAATGAAATAGTACAAGTTGTACTTACAAAAAACTAAAACAATTCAGCTTTAAATATTTGTACATATTATTAATAATAAGACCTGGCATAGAACAAAGTGTAAATAGAACCGCAAAAATATTATAAAGTAAGTATACATTTTACTGGTGAGGTTTAGATGAGAAAATATATTATGAGAAAAACAAAAAAATAATAAAAGTTAATTATTAGCAGATAGAATCGAGATTAATTGATTTTTGAAACATTCAAAACTGTCAACACTAAATATATCTATAGATTCGCAGTATTTATTCGCAAGGTTATGGATTCTTGGAATTGGTGAGTATATAGAGTAATTAGTGTTGTGTTTATTGTTGCATTTAAAAATATCTTTACTACGAGTTTGTCTAGCGGGTATGCTAATGCAAATTAGTTCCAACAAATTAGGGCTGTCAATTAAAGATTTTATAGTTTTGTATAAAAATAATAAATCAATTAACACTCTTCTATCTGATAATTTAAGAAGTCTGGTTTCAGCGCGTAAGTAATTATAATTTATAAATTCGATTGGAATTTTCATTTTAAAATTGATGTACCGAAGAAATTTCTTTTGTACCTTTTCTAATGATTGAGAATGAACATTGTAGTATGGTGACCAAACAGAGGAATTGTATTCTAATCTGCTTCGTACTAGTGAGCAATACAGATGTTTTAATGTTAACATACTTTTAAAATTTGCCCCCATTCTCAAGATAAAACCTAGTATTCTCATTGCATCGCTTGTTATTTCATCGATGTGTACATTGAACTGTAGACTCTCATGGAATATAACACCAAGATCACGAATCTGCGATACACGAAGAAGATTTACACCATTCATATCATAAGAAAAGTTAAAAGGATTTTTACCTTTTTAAAAACTAGTAATCTGGCATTTACCAATATTTAGTTGTAAATCATTGACAGAACACCACGCGCATAGTTTGTTTAGGTTTAACTGCAGAATGGCGCGATCGTCATCGTTTCTAATTGTTCTGTAAATCTTCAGATCATCAGCAAATAATAGGACTTTAACATTACTAAAAATATTAACTATATCATTTATGAATAAACAAAATAATATCGGGCCCAAATGAGATCCCTGTGGTACCCCACTCGAGGCTGCAAATGTATAAGAAGTAAACGAATCAACTTTGACCGCTAAGTACCTTTCCAACAGATAACTCTTAAACCATTCCAAAATACTCCCTCTCATTCCCAACAACTTCAGTTTTCGTAATAAGAGTCTGTGGTTAACCTTATCAAATGCCTTACTGAAATCAGTATATATGGAATAAGTTTGATGTGATGAAGTCAGGGCATTAACAATGTCATTCGTGTATAATATTAAATTGGACAGGGTTGATCTTCCTTTGATAAATCCATGTTGAAGCGGTGAGATGGTGCGATTGATTTGGGATGTCAATTTGTCTAGTACCAGGCTTTCAAAGAGTTTGGGTAATGTAGACATGGTGCATATTGGCCTATAGTTTGTTACGTCGCTCTTATTTCCTTTTTTAAAAATCGGTGTCAAAAGACTAAACTTCCAAAGGTCAGGGAACACACCTGATGAGAGTGACTTTGTAAATAACTTATGTATGGGATACGATAATGTATGCATACAATTAACTAAGAATCTGGGTGGAACTTTGTCAGGTCCTGCGGATTTGCGGGAATTGAGACTCTTCAGCTTGGATATAATATCATCTATGGTTAGAGTACAATCAGATATATCAAGAGTCTCAACTAAATTAGAGCAAGAGATATTGCTATCTACATTTGCATTAACATATACACCGCTAAAAAAATCGGCGAACAGATTAACAGTTTCCTGAAGATTTTGGGATAGTTTAGAA
Source organism: Glyphotaelius pellucidus (assembly GCA_936435175.1). Classification (NCBI taxonomy): domain Eukaryota; kingdom Metazoa; phylum Arthropoda; class Insecta; order Trichoptera; family Limnephilidae; genus Glyphotaelius; species Glyphotaelius pellucidus. Next base: position 23,715,411 of record OW386542.1, on the reverse strand, counting down.
TCGAATGACATTATACTAGGTATACAAGTACCGTTTTCTTTTTGGGATTTAACATATTTCCAAAAGAAATTTGAGTCGTTCATGATAGAGCCTTCAACATCACGTATGTAAGTTTTGTAACATTCTGCAGAGAGCTTATTGCAGTCTCCCCTCAATTTTTGAAACACGGAATAATCGATAGCCAGGCGACTTTGTTTGAATTTCTTATGAGGTATTTTTTTGAGGTATATTAAGTCTATCAGGTCTTTTGAGAACCAATTTGGGTATTGAGTTTCCCTGTAAGCCGTAAAAGGTACAAATTTTTCAATTGCAGAATTAATAATGGAGTAAAAAAAGTTAAGGTGTGCATTGATATCAGCCTCGCTATCCAAGAATGACCAGTCAATCTGTTTGAGATAGTTGGAAATTTGTACATAGTCTGCTTTTTTGAAATTTCTAGTTTTTACTACCCTTTTTTCAATAGGAATTGGTTTGAGGTTAGACATGCATATTTCTAGTGGTGGATGGTAAACCTCAACAGGTAATAGTATTTCGGTACTTCTCGCAACACAGATATCAGACACATTTGACAATGCCAAATCCAATGTACGACCACCAATATTATGAATACTATTACACTGGGTTAGTCCTAAGAAGAGAGCCATATCTCTAATTACACGAATATTAACATTAGAACAATAATTGTCAGAATTCATATTACACCAATCGTATTGAGGCAGGTTGTAGTCACCAACTAGAAGTAATTTAGTGTTAGGGTTTTTAGCACAGATTGATTCAACCTCGTCACAGTGATTGCTGTAGCTTTGGACGTCAGAATTTGGAGGTAAATATGCACATCCCACTATTAATTTACCACTAGAAGTGTTCACTTTGACAAAAAGTTGCTCTATGAATGGGTACTTCGTGGATATTTTTAAGGAGCTGAGATTTTTTGAGATAGCTATGACCACTCCGCCACCTCTTGATTTGGCACTTGTTTTCGAATTTCTATCCATACGATAAATATTAAAATTAGGGAAGCCTAATTCAGCCGAATTAATTCCTGAATCGAGCCATGTTTCCGTTAATATGAAAATATCACTGGTGATAGTTGCCGCCGAAGTCAATAATTTAGGAAGTTTTGTACGGACCCCTCTCACATTTTGATAATAGCATTTTATTTTATTTTGCTTTAGTTTTTTGGCGTACAATCAATAATTTTGGGTATGGAGTTTATATATTTGATGGTGATATTGGTTTCACCATTATTCTTTCTGGTCTCAAGTTGTTGGCGTAAGTCTAGAAGTTGGGTCCTCTGCAACAGCGTTTGATCACTTCTGGCCTTGACACCATTTTTCAGTTTAGCATTATTGGTCAAGATCTCACGTGCCGAGATAAAATCCTTAAATTCGACCTTAATTGGTCTAATTTTGTTTGGTTTTTGTAGACCCAGTCTGTACATCTTTAACATATTAGTTATAATTTCACTGTTTACATCGCCTATCGCTGAGGTAACTTTGTCGTTGTCCATTGTTATAGCCGTGGTTTTTGATTCAGATAAACTTTCAGGAACATTGAATAGAATTATGTTCTTCGCTCTGGTTTTCCTATCCTCAGCTTTCGCGAGCAAATCATTGATTGAAGAGGTGTTATTAGCTGGCGGTTGAGGTTTGTCAATTATCCGTTCGTAGGATTCTATTATATATTGATATATATGCAAATAACTTAACTTAAGAGGTACATTGAAAATGTTTAATGGTAGGTAAATAATAAGTCAAATATATTACAAGTTAGGAAACAAACCTTTTCCAATGAAACAAAAAAATTAAGAAAATCTGTGAACAAAATAGTAAGAATAGCCACTATTGTAAGGTAGTACCAATATCTGTAGGTTGGTAACAATTATGAAAAGAAAAAAAAGTTTTAATTAATTTTTAATAATTGTGATGGTTTATAAAATTACTATAAATCATACAATTAATTACTAATATGCAATAATACGATACTATACGTAGAGATATGTTAAAAATATACTAGGTAAATTTATTTCACAAATTTACCAAAGAACTTCCTTAGTGAGTACTTGAATTATGGATAAATGATTTCATTATTTCGGGTTTAAATTTTGAAAGCGACACATTCCATAAATATGCGAAAACATATTGCCTAAATTTTGAATTCTATGTAGTGGTATATTGAAATGGGCTATGGTAGCAGTGTTGCCACAATAAAACGGTAGTACTGACCTTGTGTTTCTGGCCGGCACATTTAAATTCATGAGCGCCAAAAATTCAGGGCTATTAATTGTATTATACAAGATTTTAAATAAAAATACTAGATCAAAAACAGTTCCTCTGTCAATAGATATGAAAATAGAGATTAAAATAGCGATCGCGTAAGGCGAATTTTTTTCTTTGGTCTCTATCGGACTGAAAAAAGAAAAGGTGTAAAACCTACATTAGCTTATACATATAAAAACCAAAATATGCTTGCTTGGGGTGTATATATGAGATGTTTAGGCGTTACTAAACCATTTATCCGATTGCAATGAAACTTTGGGTATTTGGCATACCCGTGATGGTTTCTAATAGTGAGATCTGGTGTTATGGAATTATGCGTTGCTAACCATTCATCCGATTGCGATGAAACTTTAGGGATTTGATGTGCTCACGCCCGCGATGGTTTCTATGTATAAAAGTGAGTTCTGGCATCATGAAATTATGCTTTGCCAAACCGTTAATCCGATTGCGATGAAACTTTGGGGATTTGATGTTTGTATTCCCGCGATGGTTTCAAAATAGTGAGCTCTGGCGGATGAAATTATGCGTTGCTAAACCGTTCATTCGGTTGTTATTAAACTTTGGTGAGTTATTGTGAGCATGCCAGCGAAGGTTTCTATTTATACTGGTGAGCATTATGGCTTTATGAGCATATTCTGGCATTATGAAAAATTGTATTAAAAATTTTAATTAAAAAATTGCAATAGGTGGCACGCGAGAGGTTTGAAAACTGAATGTATCGGGACTGAAGTATGGAATGGAGTATTGTTTTGTATTTATTATACTTATATAATACACTTGAATAGCGTGGATTGAATAAATGATCATTTGTGGAAAAGTGTGTGGAAGGGTTTGGTTTTTCCTACGGGGAAGATTTAACCCGGACATAAAGTCGAAAAAAAAAATAAAATTACATACTTGATGTTAAATACTGGAAAATTGTTAATCTGTAAATTTCAAATAAAAAAGCTGATTGAAATTGGTGACTTCTGAACCTACTGCTCAAATGTTTTCGTTGTTTCAAATAATCTAGTTTCTGTTTTATACCTGAATAAAAAACAAAAATTTATTAAAACATATTTTTTTATTTATTGTTATTATTTGCAACGGCTACCAAGTGTCACATTATATTGACAGGCGTAAAGCAATACTGAGGACGATCAATGAAATGTATTTCCAGATTAACAGAAAAAATATCTCGACAGTCCGAGTGACGGGAGGTGTGGGGTGGGAAGTGGGCTCGTGTCCGTTCGACCGCTGGCGGGTTGTGTCGGGGAATTTGGCTCATCAGTTGCGGCGACAAGTTTTGTCGATCAAGGCCCTTCCCGAAGCCCCCCAAACGAAGTTATTTTATTATCGCACAGATCACGTGGTCTTTCCAAAAATACGGGTAGGTACCAGTGGCGGCCAGCTCTAAGGAGCGGAGGAGCGGTGCACTCTCAAAATTTGTGCTAATATAAAAATCCCCGAGCGAAAATAAAACATACTAAATTTCCGACACACCTCATAACAGTTGACGATATACACTTCAGTTATGATGCATACATAATAGGTGTCTATGTAACTGCGCGCGTAACAGATCATTGTAAGCCTATCATACATACATCAAAAGGAACGGTTCGTTCTGTAGCACGTTAAACGGGTCGCGTTTGTTTCATATTATTATCGAGATCGTGTCTTTAATTTAACATCATCTACTCTTTTTCACGTAATGTTTTGCTCAACATCGACCAACGACAGCATAACAACATATGACAGTCATGTTATGACAGTATGTGTATTAAGGTGGTCCAAGCCCTCATAGTAAAAAAAAAAATTTCAAATATAGGTGTCGCCACCCCCTTGATTTGTTACACGTACCATTTATATTATGTGTAATAAATTTCAGCCCCCTATCTTATATACAAGGGGGTGCTCATCGAATCAGAAGTTTCTGACAAAAGTTCAGGATTTTAAGTAAAACACGTAATTTAAGGTTTATTAATATTACAAGTATTTTAATAAAATACGTATACTAAGTATTTAAATGTAAACCAAATTTGGAAACAAAGCAATAATTTACATAATATTAGTCACAATCTTTCAAAACTATGTTTGTTAACGCTTTTTGGATGTTTCGGTAGAAACGATTTTTCTGTTTTGTTCAACGATGTGAAGTAAAAATTGCTTTCCTTCCTCATTCTATAACGTGTTGTAATCTTCTAATACTTTAACACCTCTCTCCACTGTATCATTAACAACACGCAAATTTTTGAGGCAGCTTTTGCCTTGAAGGTAATCAACATTGTCATTCCAAGTCTCAGGAGATAATCGCAAGAATGAGTCCTTGATATCGAGAACTAAGTTATTTGTGTTTTTTTTTTTTTTTTTTTTTTATAGTTAATACCGCACAAGAGTCCCAACTGCTCCCGTCTGGAGCCAGTGAGACTATGGCATCCCCAATCGGGGTATGTTGTGAGGCTGAAGGTAGTGGGGAGGGGAAGGAGATAGGGAAGAGAAAGGTGGGGAAGTACCTGGCTATTCAGATCTGGTCACTAAACACGGCGAAAGCCATTTCAAGCAACGTTTCAATTCTGAATGGTGGTCTTACACCAGGGCGATACTGATAGTATCTTCCACTCTGGAACGTGCCGCAAATATACTATATATTATTTTAAATGAATAAATTGTGAAATAACGCAAATTAATCAAATAAAATTTATTTGCGCACGCCGGGTTCGAACCCGCGACCTTCGGATTGTGAGTCGAGAGTCTTGCCTCGGGACCACGGAGGCCGTCAGTGTGTTGTGTTGAAAAGCTTCTAATGTAACCTCTGCAAGCTTAGCAGAATCACCTCGTACCGAACGATTACCGCCAACAGAACTTATTTTTTGAACAATGGCCTGTTTCTCAGCTGTCAGAAAGTAAGGCAAATGCAACTAGTTCATCTGACGAATATCATAAGTGACGCTCTAAGATACCCCTAGCTGCTCTACTGATTTCGGAATCAATGGCTTCGTACAATTTTAAGCTTCTCCAAAATAGTAAGTCATTTACTAGCTTTATTAGCTCTTCGTAATCATCACGAACTTGATTCCCCCCAGATAGAGCGGTTGTAAAACTTTTAGGAGTATTTTCAGCAAACTGTTCTGCGTTCTTATTGAGTTCAAGACAATCGTAGTGCTTCTTCGATAATGTTTCCCAAATATCGCTGAATCTTTTGAAAAGTGGGATTTAAATATTTTTAAAGCATTATTTGAAGTACGCGATGACGACAAGCAAGCCACAAAAGATTACGTCCTGTCTTTTCTTCTAAATGAGTGCAAGCTCCCTTTTTGGCAACGGCGTTAGAAGCAGTAGTGTCAAAACTCATAGCCCGGACTTTATTTGTGACATTCCACTGTTGCATTGTGTCAAAAACAGCATCAGATATTTGTTCCCCCGTTCCCGCAGTAAGTTTAGGTACTCCTAATAGTTTTTCACAACCATTACCGTCTTCTGCAATTTTTATCAAATTCAAAGCGCTTGCCTGGGCAATATCAAAAAGTTTATCTAGTTCTTTTGTAAACAAATACTCTCTTTTTCTTTGTGCTTCAGAATTTTTTCGTCTTATTTTCTTCAATAGCAGCCAGTTTTTATGAAACTGAATCAGTTTTTTCATTGCAGTTATTTTGTTGTATGGTCGGAATACTAGATTTAATCCATACTTCTATAAGTTCTTGAATAAGTACATGCGCGGAATCTATCACATTTTTGGATTCATTTAGTATGTGGTGGTAACGAAGTAAAACTTGCCGAAGAGTAGGAAGTTGGTTAAGCCTCATCAATGGCTCAATATCTCGAACCCCTAGTAGAAAAATTTCGTCTTTTTTTCGATTAGATGAACACATTTTATTATACTGATTCACTTCGCAGTTTACTAAATAAGTATCAAAACTGTTTAAATTTGTCTATAAAACTCTTCATTGGTTTATTTTAATATATATATTTAAAAGTTTAACACACGAAACTGTCATGTAACAAAAAGTAAAAATTAAGCATTTTACAAAAAAAAATCAAAAACAACACTCGATTGAGCACCCCTTTCTGCTTATGCTATCTCGCTGAAATTCTACTATGTTATTACAATGAATACATGTAACAAATTCACGGGGTGGCCAAATGAAAAATATAAAAAAAATTTTTTGGACCACCTTAATGTATATGTATATTTCATTCGAGTTTCGAAAGCGTCGGGAAGACGTTTGGATATGTGACAAACTGAACTTTTTTTTAAACTCGATTTTCCTACCAATCTACATACAATTTTCTTGATAAATTTAAATAAAAAAATGAACTATTGATTGAATTTGATTTTACAAATACTGGTTTGGTCATTATTTGATTAAACTCTTACAATTATGGGATATATACAATTATGAATTTTTTCAGAGTGTTGTTAAAAATTGTCTTCACAATCCCTGTGACGTCGGTTTAAATGGAGCGGTGTTTTTCAAAAAGAATTTAATCTTTCCCAAGAAATACAATTAATTCAGACACAATGCATTACATGCATTCAGAGGGTCGACCCAACCTACAAATAGATAGGGTTTTTTCATAATTAAATTTAGTTTAATTAGAGTAGGTATAAGATAGGTAGGTGTCTAAGATTTTTAGCGTACCACCCATTTTTATGTGCGCCAGCCGCCCTTGGTAGGTACTCCAGTAAACATACACATCTTACAAAGTTCGCAGAGACCAGGCAACTGAAAATATAAGCGACGGTGATTGCTAAAAAAGATTAAAAATATTGCTTTAATTTGTATACAGTCCGTTTTATTACTTTCCAACGCAACGCCAAACTACCAACGGGAGACGCAAGTGAAAACGATCCAGCTATAAAAGTATACCCTAAAAATAATCTGCTACATGAAAAAGAAAGCAGGCACAACAAGTTAAAAAATTTAAAGTGCTGTTTTATGTTGTTTCAGTTGCAAATTTTCGTGATATTTTCCGGAAAATTCTCCGCTAAAGTTTCAGAAGCATTTCCGTAGGCCGGCAGAATGAAAAGTTGGCAGGAGTAACGCGGGCGATACCTACGCAGGGGAGGTTATAGAAGCAGGTTATTCTGCGCCGGGAAACCTTTGAATTGACAGCGGGGACTATGGGAGGCTGAAGGGCGGATGGGGCGGGAGTGCCGGCCGGACGGCTGACAGGAATTCTGCGCGAATTACGGCCCCAAAATAAAACAACATCAACAGAGAATTGCCGGGCGCGGCGGTGACAGTCGGAGAGCGCCACGCTTTTGACAGGTGAACGAAAAAAATAAATCGTTCTGATGAAATCAAGATTAAGAGAAAATTTCCCAGGGTATTTTACCACTCCTGTTATATACCTTCATAAAATAAAACCTACCCTTTTCACCAACCAGCTGATTAGGTATAGATTTTCTAATTTTACCAGATTGTCACGACGCGACGTTCCAAATTTAAACAAAAAAAGTTTAATCTTAAAACTAAAACTAAAAGAATACCATTCATTTAGATTGGTTAATCTTTTATCAGTACCGGTAATAGATTACTTACGAATAATACGCAAGTTAATTTATTCAAATACTTGGCTTTTTCCAAGATTCCGAAACATAACGACATTTTCGGTATATTTTTTTAACTACTAATACAAATATTCAGTATGAAGTCGATAATGCACATATCTATGCGAAATAAAACTGTAAATACCTACCCCTAAAATTATTGCTTATTCATTAACTGTGATTATACTTTCTCGTCAAGCTTCAACCGAATAAGAAAGCAAATAGTTCAAATAGCGTAAAACAATAAAACAGAAATGGCGACCCGAAATTTATTTGTAATTTTTCTGACTCAACATAACTAGGCAATATATTATCGGCGTAGGTATTACTACAACCGTTTTAAAATAACCACTTACATAGTTATTACATCATTGACGTAAATAAATTCAAATTCAATTTGGGAGGCGGGAATGGGTACCGCCGCCCTGGGAACCTTTATTGGATAACCAACACCTCTGCCGTCGGTCACCCCAAGGGGTTCGCTGCGTTTGGTGATTTAGCAGGGGTGCGCGGGTTCATGGGGTGAGTTTTGTCTAGGTCTTGGAGGCGGATGACCCCAGATTCCTACCCACCCCTTAAACCCTTTTTCTTTCCCAGAACTCTCCTCTCCTCCTTTTCCTAAAAGAAAACCCTCCACAGCATCCCCAAAGATGACATAGGCCATGTGGGAAATTATTTTTCATTTTCCTCAGAGCCTCTTGTGTGGAGTTCATGTAAAAAAAAAAAATAGGAACTTACCACCATTAGTGTCTGCCTAATGTAAATGAGTTATTCTGCCAATTTATACAGGCGCTTGCAGGTTTTTACACGATGCAATGCCGCCTCATGGAGCCTCATGAATGAGTTTTTCTTTTGCCCTATTTAATTTACATTTGTCTTACTAACCTAATTTTTTTAAATTTTATTATTTATTATTTTAACTTTATGAGTAAAACCTCAAACTGTAATATTTAATTAAATGAAGACATTATGAGCGAAACTCAATCGAAAATCTGGAAACAGAAAAATCAGAAAAAGATATTGGCACCTCTGGGACCCAACCCGGAAAGTAGGGAGGTCCTGGGTTCGTGTCCCAGAGGTGCCAATATCTTTTTCTGATTTTTCTGTTTCCAGATTTTCGATTGAGTTTCGCTCATAATGTCTTCATTTAATTAAATATTTTTTAATTTTATTTTTCCTGATAAGCACTTGCTTACTAACAACGTATGCAGGGACACTGGAGGTCTAGATTTATTCAAAATAAATAAATGTAGCTTCGTTTAACAAAAAAAAAAAAATCGCGAGAGCCTTGAAGGAGTAACCATCTGATACTTATACCAGGGCGGGTAAGTGGTGGAAAACCTCCAATAATGGACCTAATGTGAAATAAAGTAAATCTAAAAGCATAGTACAATGCACGTACTTAACCCGTCTAATCACAAGAGACCCAAGTTGTCCCAAAACATCATGTGCTGTTATATAACAGGAGACCCAGATTGTCCCAGAACGACCATGCATTATTAAAAGTTAGATATCCCTCTTCCTGTCATGTGAAAATTGGTGTTTTTTTTAATGTTAGAAAGTGAAAAAAATAATGCTTCTAATTACCTTAGGAATATATGAGCTTTATTGTTCAGATATTTTACAAACCCGATTATAAGTGACGGATTTATTTCGTGCCAATTTGTGACTTTAATTTAAAAATAAAATTGCATGAAAGTGATAAAAAGTCAAGTGACCGTTATATTACAAATTTTCTTAAAAAAAGGAATCTGAATTGAAAATTTTAAGTTTATTCTATTTTAAGTACTTTATGTCGAAAATTCGTAGGTATGTAATTTTAAGCCAATTTACATTTGCAATATCAAAATTTTAATATTTACAAACAAAAATTTTGATTTCTAATAACCACATCGGAAATATTATTTTATCTAATATTTAGAACAATTTTTGTTTTTGCAAAAGAGTAAAAATAAAACAATAAAAACGAACATTTAAAATGCAAGGGAACAACCGAGAATTTTTGCGTGCAAACCTTGGCAGGCAAAAGTTTACTGATATTATTTTCTTATTATATAGTGTACAGTGTGCACCACCTAGCTAAATCAAAACCATTTTATAAACCAGCCACATTTCGATTTCACACAATAAAGGCTATCTACATTACTTCAATCCGCATTAACAAAAATGTTAGCAATAATAATTGCGTATGCAATTTTTATTTGTTTATTTTCGTAGCGCAGAATAATCTGTTGGCCTTAATGTGTCTTGCGAAGCAGGCACAGTAAAGTAGGCTCTGAGTCGGGGCTCTAAAGCGGCACTCACAATTTCAGGGGGGATTTACGTATTAAGATAATATCCGATTAAAATGAAAACACGTAACGCTCGTGTTTTAGGAGTTATTTGCAATTTTTCCCCCGACTAAACCTGACTTTGAGTTGTGTATTCGACTACAGTGACATAGAAGCTTAAAATGTGGCGTACCTTACGTAGAATTTTCTGGCGCGGATTTAAATGTAGATCTCTAGTGGGACTGAATCAAGGATGAAAAAATATATAAAAGTTCAGCTTTTATTTAAAAAAATCAACATTAGTTTTAATTTTATTGTTTAAAAAAACCGTAATGTTTCGTAAGCATTTTTTTAAAGAAAGACAAACATTCCCGGATCACGATTAACCCAACAATGTTTGAAAATATCCTACTACCACTACAGTAAGCAATGCTTAGGTACTTGTTCAGGATTTAATTTACAGATTTAATTAAACCCTGAAGAAGTGACATGGCGTACGAAACATGTCGGTTTTTTAAGTGAAACTTCTATGGCGGCGTTAGTGATTCGGAATTTTTATGAAACGGAAATTACGCATTAGCGATGTGAATCATCACACTGCGCTCATTGGCCGATTTGATTATGATGTCACTTTTAAAGGCTCCTATTGGTTGAGATATAAGACGGAAATGACGCTAGGTCCTAGGTCTGCGCTCATTGGGTGCTTTGATTATAACCTCAATTTTCAAGGCTTGAGATTGTTTTGATAAAGTTTCGCTTCTAGCGCGTGTGAACTGCACTCGTATTTTTTTAAAAAATAAAACTGATTTTATTTAATTATATTTTAAATATAAAATTGATTATTTTAATCATAACCAATATATAATAAATGATATGGTTATTAGGTCATTGGCTAGGCGTTGATAATACTTTAATTTCAATGATGCCACAACACGGTTTTTGCTGTGTTTTTGAGAAGTGATGTGTTTTATTTACTGATTTATCTAAAAATATTTTAAAAACTTATCTAAAGAAAAAAAAGCTAAAATTAATGATGCATCCATTTTTTTGTTATCAGTGCCATTTTTATGGAAAAAAGATGCCATTTTGTTTGATTTGTATTTTTCAACTATTTTAAAATTATAAAAAAATGTTTCGAAATATCTACTTACCATAAATTAAAATAAAGTTTTAAACAAAGATTTAAATTTTTAAATCCTCTTAATTATTATGAAATGTATAGCTTAACAAGCTAATTTGCATGCGATTAAGGAAGAAAAACCAATGATCGATATTTTTTAATTCTTATTATCTACCGTAAAGGTAAGGGGAACGGGTGCGCGGCCTTTTTATCTACCGTAAAGGTAAGGGGAACGGGTGCGCGGCCTTTTTATCTACCGTAAAGGTAAGGGGAACGGGTGCGCGGCCTTTTTATCTACCGTAAAGGTAAGGGGAACGGGTGCGCGGCCTTTTTATCTACCGTAAAGGTAAGGGGAACGGGTGCGCGGCCTTTTTCATACAAAATTTAAATTTGGATTTGAAGCAAAAATACCTAACCAAACTGAAATGTTTTTTTTTTTGGTATAAAAAAGCACATATAATGGATACGTGCTACTTCATATATATTTGTTTTAAGTTATAAAATACTAAAGAATTCATTTTTTCATGATTTTAGAGACAAATTTGGCAAATATTTGTGATTAAATCGCAAATATTACAAAAAAATTCTTATGCTGCCTCTTTCTTTAATATAATGAAAAATGAAATTAAAAAAAATAAACTATGCAAAAAATGCGAATCGGGTATAATTTAAATTCACGCCAATCAAAATGCTTTTTTAATGATTTTTTTGTTTGCCTTATATTTCGTCATTTTGTACAGAAAATTGAGCAATACATATTTAAAGAAATTCACATAGTTAATAGAGCAATAGATATTTGTTAGAATTTGGTTAAAAACAAATTTTTTGGTTGGATATTTTGGCTTTTAACCCAAATTTAAGTTTTGTATGAAAAGCTGTCAAGCTACCGGTTTAGTCATTTATTCTTCATTTATGGAAAATATTATAATGAAATATAACGATCTAGTAATAATTATAATAAAATATTAAGTATTTGCTTGGTATGGTGGTCGAGAGTTAAAAGTTCAATATATAAAATTTAAAAAAATCGAGTGCACATCACACGCGGCAGAAGTGAAACCTTTGCCCTCATAATCTCAACCAACAAGGAGCCTTGAAAAGTGAACTCATAATCAAAGTGGCCAATGCGGTAAGATTTCATTCTATCTCATTTCCTCGCAGGCTAAATCCTACAGACGTATGTACTTGTCTTTTTTTTAGTCTCTTTGGTGCTAAAAAAATTTCACTTCGGTGATAAAGAAGTATCATTTCAAAAATGAGAGCGTGCAATTCACACGCGTTAGAAGTGAGACCTTCAGAAAACTAAAGTTGATAAGAGCACCCACAAAGAGGATACCAATTATATGTACTATCTCATTATTTCTCAGGCTAAATCCTGTAGACGTACGTGTTTATCTCTTTTTAGTGCCGCTATTTTTCGATTCATCAAGTTTCAAATCACAGCGGTGCTAAAGAAGTTTTCACTTCAATAAAATAAATAAGTAAGTATAAATAAGTAGATATAAAAATGCCCCTAACAATTTTATTGAAGCATTTCCTCGAACCCAGCAACTGAGCTGCAGTATCGCATTACTGCATTTTGCTTTGTAGGTATAATTATTTCCACAGAAAACATTGTCAACATTTTGCATGGTTCTGTTTGTGTATATTAAAATGAAATGATAGTACAGGCATTCGGTGATAAAAATGTAAAGGTGTTTAGCTGCAGTTTTTTTAAATTTATGTTTAGACCAAAATGTAATTCTTCATTATTCTTATTTCTTTCTATGAACATTTTATTTGTGGAGGAAATCCGTCATATTTTATGATATTCTTCAGACCGTTTAAATGTAAATAAAATTACAAAGTGGGACTTCAATTGAAAGTTTGTCAAAGAATGAGCTCTGGAGTCATGAAATTTAAACAACTCGATCCAGCAAAAAAATTTAGTAGAACACATACATTCATCTCGTAACGCCGCACAGTGGGGTAAGAGTGTTGAAAAGCGCCCTTTATTCTTAAGGACGTTTGAACATGAAAATTTGAATGTGGAAAGAAAGGTTATACAAAAAATTAAAATTTTAAATTACGTTTGTTAATTAATCAAATAAATAACAAAAAAATATTTTAATTTTTCTTTATCCGACGTGCTCGAGTCATCGTCACTATCATCAACATCATTATCATCAATACCATCATCATCCTAATTACTTAAATAATTTCGACTTGTCTCTACCATCGTCATTCTGATTACTTGAATAATTTCGACTGTCACTACCATCATCATCCCGATTACTTGAATAATTTCGACTTGTCACTACCATCATCATCCTGATTACTTGAATAATTTCGACTTGTCACTACCATCATCATCCTGATTACTTGAATAATTTTGACTTGTCACTTCCATCATCATACTGATTACTTGAATAATTTCGACTTGTCACTATCATCATCATCCTGATTACTTGAATAATTTCGACTTGTCACTACCATCATCACGCTGATATTACTTGAACAATTTCGACTTGTCACTACCATCATCATCCTGATTACTTGAATAATTTCAACTTGTTGGCTGTAATGACGGACGCATCACGACTTACACCGTTTTTTGGGGAGTGTGGTCAGTTTTTGGCAGCTTCTTAACGCCCGTTATGAGAGGATCTGATGACAACAATAACAAATTGTAAAATCAGCATTTCAATATTCACAGCTACATTTTCGGGAATGAAGCTCCCTGACATTTAAAAATCCTTATTTCGTGCTGCTTGGGCCTCTAATAATGCACTTTTTAATCTTTTTGGCCCGTGGATAAAAAAAACTAATGCAATAAAGGTGACATGGGTACTTTTGGATAGAATATTTGGTCGAGCGTATACTTTCGCAATTTTTACAGCATCCCCTACTGACGTACCTAATTACCCTTATCAAGGGACTTTCTACAGGCTTTTTAATATTTGCTTGGACTTATGAATGTGATAAAATATTTGTGATTAATACAATACATTCTGTGTGGCGTAAACTAACTCAGTTAGAGGCGTGGACTTGATCAAATCCAGAGTCTTTAGTCGCTTCATCCCTTTTGTACGATCCATCAAACGATATTTTCGAGTGCCCGGGACCGCCAAGTTTCAGTGTACAATTAGGAAACGAAATCGAAGACGAAAGACGAATCCGGCCACGTTTTTTTAGTATTCAAAAATCTTACTTCGCATTAGTGCGCTGCTTTCCATCGTGAGCTATGTTCCGCTTTGAAACCATTTATCCATTTCGTAATATCTTTCCTAAGGTCACTGATACATCGTGCCCTTGATTTCCATCTGCAGTGAATATAGCTCATTTGTAATTTTTTCATTCCGGAATTCTTCATTTATAACTAACGATATTAAAAATTTAACGCGAAAAGAGAACAAATAAGATACATACCTGACTTGTTCAGCCATCATGGTGGCTGTATATTCACTTTTGAATCAGGATCACATTGAATCAGGTACCTTCCGAAATAAATATGTGTATTTAAGAGTTGCGCTGGCACACTTAATGAACGTACTGTCTTCACGAGCGATCGGTCTCGACTGAGGGATATTACAAGTAGAAGGATGGGGTCAATCGCAACTAAACGTTCAATGCAACTAAACGTTCGCAATAAATGATACATATTATATGATTGATTTTTTTCCATAAAATGCGAACGATTTCTAGAAAATTCAACTCCGGGACTGTTGAAGAATAATCCACAGACGGAGTTCCTCCTAGAGGATTTGTATTTTCCGTTTTAATAGTACCCGTGTATGCGGCGATCACACACACGCGCATTTCTCTTTCTACACTCACACGTACGACTTATACACCTGTATAAATACATACACAGATTGTGCCTGACAGATTTTAACCAGTGATTCTTGAGCATATTTAAAGTAAAAAGTTTAGATTGCATATTACGAGTATTAATATAAAAATTAATGATATGTAATTAACTCTCAATTTTTTAACGTGAAAACATTTTCAAAAACGCTCACATCCGTTAGGGCCTTTATTGTCGCAAAATATTTAAATATATCTCGTGCCCTAAGGGTTGTGGCACCAAGTGGCGTGTATATTATAAAAATAGATCATTGTATTGTGTTTGTTAGTGCGCTTAAGTCAAAGAACGGGGATGGAGATGGGGGGAGGGTCATAAAGAGCCTCGAAATTCGCACTGCGCGATCAAAGAATTAGTCATAACTTCGCAATCTAAAGAATTCTAATAGTTATTTGTACATCTTGAGGTGCTCTAAAAAGCAAATGGTACAGAAATATATTAAAGTTGTCCAGTGAAAAATTGTGCCGATGACAATTTAAAAAACGTTATAACATTGCCCATCTCAGATAATATTGATTACTAGCTGGTACCCGGCATGCGTTGCAATGCCATTCAAAGAAATAGATAGGTTCTCCCTGCATGTTCTTTCCAGTGCGTCCCTGTTCACCTCCTGAGTCCCCTTCCTCTCACGCATTCCTCTTCTACCTTCCCCGCCTTCCCCCTCTCGTGGTCCCTCCCGCGAACCCAATCTCCCCCGTTCCCCTTCCTTTCCTGCCTTTCCTCACTGCCAATAAAATATATGAAATGCACACATTTTCAAGTATACACATTTTATAACGCCAGAGCTTACCTTTATACACAGCCTATGTTGTGTGCGCAAAAAAAATAAGGGCAGTATTGAAGTGGTATCCCGCCAATATATATTTTTTTCATAAATTTTTTCAAACAAAAAAAAATTGTCAAATGTCGCCACTGAGCTTTCAGCGAGAAACCGCCCACACCGGCCTGAACTTTATTGCTGGGCAGTGCTGTGGTTATGTACATACCACATTGTACTTGTGAACAATCAAACGACCAGTGGCGAGCAATGATTTTCATTTTGAATTGACAAAAATATTTATATATATTTACGGTATATCTATATTTTTTGCAAGCTAACTACCAAATAAGGTGCATTCTGTATACACATGGTGTATACATTCTGTATACAAGAGATGAACCTAACTTTATCCAGTGATTATTTTGCTCCTTAAAACATTTTTAAAAAATAATGTGGGATAATAAGGGTCGGAGTATCGGGAGAGGGGTGGGTGGGGGGTGGGGATTACTTCGCTGAATGACCAGTGACGACATTTGAAAGATTTTTTTTCAAAATTTGAAATTTCACCAGTCACTAAAATATCATCTTTTTTTAAACCCCAATTAAGCTCTCGACGGTCGGCGTAGTCCAGCGGTAAGGCTCTTGACTCGCAATCCGGAGGTCGCAGGATCATGGGTTATTTCACAATTTATTCATTTAAAATAATATATAGTTCCAGAGTGGAAGATACTCAGTGAAATGGCTTTAGCCGTGTTTGGTGACCAGATCTGAATAGCTAGGTACTTCCCCACCTTCCTCTTCCCCTATCTCCTTCCCCTCCCCACAACCTTCAGCCTCACAACATGCCCTAATTGGGGATGCCCTAGTCTCACTGGCTCCAGACGAGAGCAGTTGCGACTCTTGTGCGGTATTCATATAAAAAAAAGCTCAGGAATCGCCGGTTAAAGTTTATCAGGTACACGTCCTTTAAGGCCCCGTACTAGAGCACGAAAAGAAGAAGATGGAGAGATATGTAATTACGAATGTTGGAGAGAGCGCGCTAATATTCCAAACGGTAAAAGTGAAGCGAAAATTGCGAAAATGCTTAATAAAACATGACTCGTTTAAAATAGAGCAAAAATCTCGTGGAACGTATCTTAAGTATCATGTAAAGAAATATTGTGCATTTTTTCACAAATATAACTTGTAAAATAATAGAAATAGACTTGTTTTAAATAATTTTTGGAGCATACTTTGCGATTTTTTTTCTATCGAGGGAATTTCATATAATTTGCGTTTCGGCGTGGAACGTATCTAGATATTATCTTAAAAAATAACATATATTTTTTTAAGAGCTTAAAAACTTCAAATGTTTAAGGGAGTAAGCATATGTAAGAAATCGGTCGAAATTCGAATAGCGGCGGCTTAACTCCCTGTGTATGTTTTCGTACATATATGAATACGAACACAAAATATTATTATATGTACATCGGCACCGTTGCGTATAGTGAGCTGTGCGCTACATCTCGTTCGTGGGGCTTTGTGCTAAAGTGGGCTTAAAAATGTTGCTACAATCATACAGAATAACTAATTATTCGCCATTTATGGCTTGAAAATATTGATGGATTTTGATATTCACTGCGTTTTACGAAAATGAATTGCAAACGGTTGAATTAGTAATGTTGAAAAATGTGCGATTTTACATCGGGTGGGTGGACCAATATTCGTTAACTTTTTTTGCGGGCGGAATGAAACCATATATTTCATTGTATTTTAATGAACTTCCACGCAATTTATATATCTGCCCACGCATGTAGAAATTTCCATTGTTCCTCTGCCAATACTTGCCTTCCTGCCATAGGAGTTATCAAAAAATTAAAGTTTTAATACTGTTGTTTTTTATGTGAGTTGACAGCCTCCTTGGTCGAGAGTTAAGACACTTGCCTCGCAATCACGCGAGATCGAAACCCGGGCGGGCGCAAATAAATTTTATTTGATTAATGTATGGTATTTCACAATTAATTCATTAAAAAATTTGGATGTCTGTAAAGTCGATTTAAGGACGATAATTTCAAAAGAATTATCAAATTATGGCTAACTAAACACGAAGGTGAGAAAATCAAAAAAATTATAAAGTAATACCAACGCAACTTACAGATAAAAAACATAAAACACTTTTTACCTTGTCTAATTCTATTTTGTGGAAACAAACAAACTAGATGAAGAGGAATTTATGACCAATACCCATACAACAACCAACATTCCACCTCGGAACAGGAATACCTAGTGAGGAGGACTGAGAACAAACTACTTATCTCTATATTTTTTAATATACCTTATATTGTATTTTTACTTTACTTGATATTGTCGTTAATTAAAAAAATAAAAAATATTTACGTGATAACGTCATATAATAACGATGGAGTGGAAGAGAGATAGATGCGTCGTAAGCCGAACGCTTGTTCCGCGTTCTCGCTTGTACGCTCGGCTCAGCTTAGATAAAGTTATTCCTGTCTCAGGCATTGTTTGCGATAAGAGCAACGATATTTGACTGTTACTTGAAAGTTATTCATGACTCAGGCATTGTACAAGATAAGAACAACGATATTTGACAACTATTGGCTTACGCTGATGACATCGAAATAATTGCGAAAACACTTCATGTGACGCCTTCATAAATCTTAAAAGTTCTGCCAAAAGCATGGGCCTCGTAGTAAACCAACAGAAGACCAAATACTTGGCCGTAGGATGCACCCAACAACCCCAATTCTTTCACGTGGAAGTCAAAATTTTGAAACAGTGCCAATATTTACATACCTGGCACCCTGATAACAACAGCAATAATACTACTAGAGAAGAGATCCAGAAGCGCACAGTGAGCCCAAATTGCTATTTTTTCCGCCTACAAAAGCAGATAAAATCCAGACAGCTGTCCAGAAACACCAAGATATTAGTGTGCAAAACACTTATTAGACCAGGGCTCACGTACGCAGCTGAGACGTGGGTACTAACTAAAAGGAATGAGCGAGCACTGGACGTTTTTGAAAGGAAAATTTTGTTGCGTACCTTCGGACCGGTTCCAGAAAATGGATTTTGATGCAGACGTTACAAAAATGAGCTCTATACTCTGTTTAAGGAGCTAAACGTCACAAAATTTATAAAACTGGGAAAACTTTGGTGGCTGGGTTATGTGGAGAGAATGACCGAGCATCAAGCAGCAAAGTCCCTGCTGAACTCAATGATAGGACGAAGGAGCCTGGAAATTCCAAGATTAAAATGGAACAAAAACATCCTCAAAGACATATCTACCTTGCTTCTAAACTTGAAAGAGCTGGCACAAAACCGAGATGAGTAGAGAAAGACTCTTGAGAAGGCCAAGACCCATCAGGGGTTATAGAGCCAAGAGTGATTATGATGAGTATATACTAAATAATCATATTTTGAAGTAAATGTTCTAACTCGCTTAAAAAACCAAAATATCTTAAGAGCATGCCAATATTTTGTACTTAGTATAATGCAGTCATTAAAGCTGATATTATTATCTTACCATTTTTGACAATGGCATATTCTTCTAACCTTGTTGTGTTATCTACCATCAATTATTATAATTAAAGATAAATGATTACCCATCTAATCAAATCCGTTCTCTTACTAAAAAAAAATGCAAATAGTCTTAAGGTGGATATTCTCCAAAATGAACAGTAAAAAAAAAACACTAAAGAAAGCGACATCTAGCGACTCCGAAGAATAAAACACAATTACTAATAAGTTGACCAAATTTATAAGAAGAGGTGCACTGGAATTCGACTACAAAAATATGGGAAAAATGATATTTCACATTGACAAAAAGGTGCTTCGTAGTCTTCCCACCCTTGTCTACTTAAGTTTTCTGAAGGTTTCTCTTCTACCGCGTGTGAATTGGACGCTCTGATTTTTTTTTTAATTATCACTATTTATCGAGAGAGTTCACATCAAATTAAGTCGGCAAATGGAGATTCTAGCATTTCAATGTTCCAGCTTGTTCCCTGCTCTGACTGATGCGTGATTTGGACCGGACAACCTGAATATTACATCCACGGAGTCGGTACGTCGGAAAACGCCAGCGGGTGCATAAAGCACGAAATTAAAAGAGAACATAAAATGCACGCAATATTATCAATAACGAACCAACAGAGTAAACAAGGCGTTAATTAAATTGAAACCAATGTATTGTGTAGCCATTGATTAAAACGTTGTTTTTTTTTCGCCATTTTTACCAATTGGTACATAAATATTTTTGTGGATAAACTAACAAAATAAAATGGCGTTTATTTTTACGGTTCATTGTTTTATTGTAATTTAAACCATACGAAATTTTAAGAATAATTCGCATCGTCACGGCGCTACTTCCGAAGGTGGGATTTTTACTCCTTCCAAAGTGATATAGTGATGAAAATAATATTTGGCTATATATAGTGACATTGTCGTGAAAAATCACCTCAAAGGCGCTGTGAAAATAAATATAAAATAGAATTAATATAACTTGTTTACAACTAAGATTTATATTTATACAGGGTGCCGCAGCATAGTTACCTTTTTTAAAATGCGTGCCATTCAGTCGGTTGATGTCGTAGCAGAGCGCTGGTTGTCTCGTACGAGAGATGGAACTATAATATTTTGTCCCGACACAGTTTAGTCACCAGCATGCGTTGGAACAGTAAGGAGCGTGCGTTTGCCGTTGAGGCCTACTTTTCGAACGGATGTTCTACGATCGCAACCCAGGGTGCGGCAGCATAACTTCAATTTTTCAAAACTTAATAAAACCTTTTGTATGAATCAGAAATTTTTTATTTGTTTTTTATAATGTAGGCACTATATATTAAAATATATTTTACTTGGTTTTTGAAGATCAAATCAGGTAGACGACGTCCCTCATTTGCCATGTATTGAGTAAACCGAATTCTGACGTTTGTCATGACTCAAAGTAGGCCTCAACGGCAAAAGCACGCTCCTCACTGTTCCAACGCGTAATGGCGACTAAACTGTATTGGGGCAAAATTTGATAGTTCTGCCTCTCGAACGAGACCACTAACGCTGCGCTACGACGTCAACCGACTGAATGGCGCGCATTTAAAAAAGGAAGTTATGCTACCGCATCCTATAGCTAGTGATTTATGACTCAGACTTATAACAGCTGAATTAATTACATACACATTTCCAATTGTCGTAAGACTAACATAAATATGTACTTATATTTAAAAATACTCAATTAGGGTTTTGCAAGCGTTGTCAGCTTTACAATCCTCTTCCACACAATCCATCCACCTCTTTCTTGATCTGGGTCGTTTTCTGTGGACACCCACTTGGGCACTTGGCCATAATTTTTTGCGTTCTGGTATTTTTTCTTGTCAATTCCATCGTTGTCTTCTTACAATTTTACAATGTTCTCGCTTGCTCCATTAGATTTTTGAGTTCATGATTCATCCTGTATGATCCATCCTGTATGATCCATTTTCTAGTGTAGGTCATAATACTTTTCATGGAATTTTGAGCGGACAGGTCGACGCAATTCTTCATTAAAATTTGTGTTATTGCGGCAACATAATATTTGTATCAATTTGAGATATTTTAAGATGTCTGTTAATTTCAGATAATAATATTCAACTAATCAAGATCAACATTTAGTTTATTTACGTCACGGTAATAAGTGACTTAAAAATTGTTTAAATAATAATTATGTTTAAAGATAACTACCAATACCATTACAGATATTATCGTTTATTCAACATGCGTCACACATGCGTCATTGGGGATAAATTAATACCCAAGAAGGTGTTTTTACACATTAACCAATTATTTACACTTATCTCTGGTGATTTAAAAATAATCACATTATCTTGACCATAATACTACATAATCACAAAATCGGTAAACGGACTTTTGTCAGTTCCAAAATCATTTAATAACTGGAACAGCATATTATACTTGTTGATGCACACACATATAATAATTACAATATTATTTGAATTTTCAAAGTGGAATTTCTTTAGCTCCGTTGTGATTTCAAACTTTCAGGTGAAACTGAAATGACGCATTACAATACGAAGCGTCAAAATTTCCTTTGAGAGTTGTGTGTAACTAATTTTTGCTTTGGACAAGTTGAGCTATAATTGTTTCTTACAATATTATATCAGGAGATTAAAATACATAAGAACAGGCGAACACGCTCTGAGATCTTTGTGTTTTTGAAGTGAATCTTCCTTAGACCCGTTAACGATTCGGAATTCGGATGAAACGGAAATGACGCGTACAGCACCTGCGAAGCATTATACCCCTATCAAGGCTCCATTGGTTGAGATATAAAACGAAAATGATGTGGGGTCTGCGCTCATTGGCCTGCTCACTGCGCTTTGATTATGACCTCACTTTTTAAGGCTCCTTGGTTCTTCATAGTTTGAAATTGTTTTGGTAAAGTTTCGCGTCTGCCGCGTGTTAACTGCACTCGAAATTATTTGTTTAGCGTCTGCCTATCGCTATTTTGGAGTTTATATTAGATGTATCCTTATGTATCCCTACAGCTATCGACAAAATGCCTGTCTTGGTCACTTGGCTATCTGAGAACTTGTTTACAACATGTCAAAGAACCATAACTTCTCCATTTGATGCAAGGTAATCCTCCTTTAGGTGACGAAATTACTGGAATAAACTGCCCCACGATTTCAATTGCCTCACGAATCGCACACAAAACACGGAAAGATATGCAATATAAATAGAGGGAGCTAAATTTAAATTAAGTCAGTAAAATATCTCCGGGGTACGAAGCGGTAAACAAACCCGTCGGTGCTGATGTCGGCTCAAAACAATCTTTGTTCAACACATTACCCTCCCGAACTCAGGCTTGAGCGAATCGCGCCAAATGTTACAATTTATTTATTATTAGTACCCCTACTGCAATACTGCAGCATCCCCCTTCTATTTGTACAGAGTATAAATTACCTACACAATATTACTCATATTAATGCGATATGTTCTGATATGCGAATGATTTTATTGCAGTGAAAAGGCTAATCAAAATCTACTTGACGTCTCCCGCTAGTCGTTCATGCGACCCTCCTTGTTCGATGCGTAATGGCTATTTTATTATATTATGTTTGTTGCTTGTAAACAATAATTCAATATTTTTAAGAATCTCTAAGATAGTGTAGTATATATCCGTAATAGAAAATATAAAACCTAAATTTAGGTTTTTACATCGGACTTGCTGAAGCACCTGGCATTGACCGGGCTTTTATCTGTTTTAGGGGTGGGAAAAGGGGATGGGTGGTTTTGAAGTGAAATTCAATGAAACATAAAATAGTTACACCAAAAACAGCCAAACACATATACCTACAGGATTGAGCCTGCAAGAAAATGAGATAGTATAATCGGTCTCTTCTTTGTGCGGTGCTTTGTAGCCTCCCCACTCTTGTCCACATTAGTTTTCTGAAGGTGTTACTTCTACCGCGTGCGTATCTTACTTTTACAGCGATGTTTTTCTTGATTTGAGGGTGAAATGTGCAAAATTTCATCAATCTCGGAATAAAACTGTAAAGTTTTTCAAAATCATAAGATATATAGTTTTTCAAAATCATGTAGAAATTAATTTTCCGCCAATTTTGAACGTCAAGTGTGAAAAATATCAAAATACTTATTTAAGGGGTAGGAAAAGGAGGTAGTAGTAGTTTTTCGAAATATCGTGTGGAGAATTTAGTGGAGACATTGACCTTTCTCTTATTTTGATGGTCAGATATGCAAAATTTCATCAATCTTGGAATAAAACTGTTGATTTGTGTAAAAAACAAGGCTCATCAGGGCTCTTGGCAACTTGGCAACATGGTTCCATGGCAACTCAAAATCAAGTCAACCCGAAAAGTCATTAAAGCTATAAAAAAATAATATTGAAAAATAATCCAACGTAATCTGTTAAACCAATTTTTTATAAACAAATTTCATCACTTTTAATGACTTTTCAAAGGAAATGTTGAGTTGATTTCATAATGAGTTGTCCGGTTACTTTCTATGTATAAAAATAGATAAACTGAAGTCACTGGCCTTTTGGGGTATTTTGTAGAGTTTTTTTTTTAAAAGTGTATGCATTAAATTTCTTTTTTTTTAACGTCAGGTGAGCATCATAATACTGCTGTCAGGGGTGTGAAAAGAGGATGGGAGAAGTTTTCGAAATCTCAATTATACAGTAACCTTTTGTTTATTTAAAAGCTGAACTGTGTAAAATTTTACAAACCTATAGAAAAACTGTGGAGAAAAGGACTCAAATGGATTATAAAAATACTGCAATTCGCGCGTACTTCGCGCATTAATTTTGAATACATAGTAAAACCTCAAATTGATTGAAGATATTATGCAAACGAAAAAAAAAAAAAACAGCAAAAGATTCAGTCGCGACTCTAATTAAAAATGATAGGCATATTCTTCCAAGACACTAAGTACATAACCTAATCTATCCTGACGTAACCTATTTAACCTAGTTTTTTTTCATCTTTTTAAATGTGTTTTGAAGTGCTTTTGTGTTGAGTTGGCCGGTCACTCGCTAAAACCCTTTCTCTTCTAAAAATCTGTTATGTACATTGATCTATCATACTACTAGTCGTTTAATGGGCAGGACATCTACTATCAAAAATGCATGCATGAACTCAGATATTTCCACATAAACAAATTGAAGATGAAGACGTGTTACTAATAAATTGAACAGTTAGTTAACTATACGAACGATGTAAACATATTATTCACTAATCTTTTGTTTCCGTATAAAGACCATATTTTACGCTTGATAAAATCGAAAGCAATTATTTCAAAATTTTTAGTTGGTATTTTTTTTTGTTCAATTAATTTTAACTTACCTAATTTTTTTCCATCCTAAAATAATTTTTATATTTTATTTTATATAATTGTTTTTTATAATATTTTAAGTAATTAATCACCTCTCCTTTCTAATATTTTGTCTATGTTCTAATTTGTCTATACTTGTTTGTCTTTTGTTATTTTTTATTAACTTATTATCCTGACGAAGAAAACATAGTTTTTGAAACATGTCGATATTGTTAATTAAATAGTGGTGTACACAAAGTTATTTGTTTTCGTTAAATTAATAATGACGCCACAAAGTGATTTGCGAAGTTTGAAGAACGAAATTTTAACTTAGTTTGATTTTTTTTCTAATTTGATTATTATTATTTTTAAAATGAATATTTTTGTTGTAAGAAAAAACCTACCACGTAAACAATAGTTTTATTAAAAGTGTGCAATTCACACGCGGTTAAAACCTTCTAACCTAAGATTCTACCTGAATTAAATAGCAATCTAGATAGTCTTTGATAAATATACCCATAATTTTTTTTAAATGTGCAAGTCAAATAAGAGATGCAACTGAATCTTTTTCTGCCTTTTCTGCTTCTTTTATTGTTCTTTGAAAGTATTAATATTATCTTACTACGACTATACTGTATATACTATCTATCTATACAACAACTCATTCAATTACACAACGAGGTTTTACTTGTTATTCCACTAAATAATAATGTTAATTTATTAATCGTAAGCGCCGAAGGTTTAGGATCAATAAAAAAAATGTGAGGTAATGTTACCTACATGCTAAATACCGTTGAATGCAATAGATTTTGAACCCAACAGATGGGAAATTACCTACAAAAGTCACTGAATCCACAAAAGTCGAAAAAGTAATATCAATTGATATGTGTTGTTCCATGAATGACCAAGGTCTCAACCCCATAAGACGTAAATGTAATGTTAATTGATAAATTTCACTGTGTGCCTCTACTACGTCTAGGAAAGCTTTCTTGTATGATACATATCTGGCTAATGTAAACCAACTGTATTACCATGAAAGCTATAAATTTGGCCATTACGCGGTCGCCATACATTATAATTTAAGAGGTGCTTCCAGCAGACCCGTAGGTACCAGGTGGGGAAGGGGGAGTGGCAAGGGGGTGGAACCGCGAGGGGCTGGATAGTTAAACAGGCTATACACAATACACTAAGCGGGTAGGTGAATTTACAAGGTCTGTTGGCAACTCAAAATATGGTTTCAAAATAAATTCCTGTTTATCTACCCTTTACCGTTTTCAAAACGATAAACCCGTACAATTAAATGTGGTTGGTGGTATTTTAAAGCTAGTACCTTATACTCTTTTTAAAGCACCTATTAAAATGGAACCCATTATTACGTAAACACTACTAATATTTCTTTTTTGATCATCATAATAATATGTCCATTAAAACAATTGTAAAACTTATTTCCACTTAATTTATTTGAGTTAAAAACATCGAGTGCAGTATACACGCGGTAGAAGCAAAACAATCTCAACCAATACTTGAAAAGTGAGGTCATAATCAAAGCACCCAATGAGCGCAGACCTCGCGTAATTTCCGTTTCATATCCCAACCAAAAGGAGCCCTTAAAAGTGACATCATTATCAAAGCGGCCGATGAGCGCAGTTGACGCGTCGCAGGTGCAGTAATCGTCATTTCCGTTTCATCCGAAATCCAAATCTCTGCCGTGCTATAGAAGTTTCATTTCAAAAATTGTTTTAATATATTATTAAACACTGTAAGCTATTACTGTTACTAACACAACTTTCAACATTATTTTATCAACTTTATAACAAGTGACTAAATGTTGATCAAATGAAATGGAGTATTAATTGTCTTATGCTATGTAAGTTATTTAATTTTAAACGTTCCTTCGTAACTCACGATAGAGGCAGATGAAATTGTAAGAGAGAAAAATCTATATACTCGTACACGTCATATCTTAGAACACACTCTTTGATTTGTTTCGCTAAAACGTTCCAACAGATTTTGTGCTAAAGTTTTGATCTGATTTCAGATATTTCAGTTTTTGAGCTACCTGAAGCTTATTTACTTTTAGTTAGTATGAATCTCACCAATGACCATTATTATACATAATACGTGTAAAATGAAAAATGTATTTACAGTGATGGTTTCAGTCATCATTTGTCTTCTGCGTTAAGGTGAGCAATGTGGGGGCTCCATCGAAGCCAGAGTAAAGTTAGCCTCTCAAAAACCGGGCGTACTGTACAGGGCCCGCAGATATTTAATAGTACACAACTGCTAACCCTACAAATCACAGGTGCGATCCACGGTTGATTTTGGCAGCCACCTCTGGTCTGGAGCTCCAAAATACTTGAAAAATACCCTCGACCTTTTCCCACCTTAACGAACGGATTGCAATCTTTAGAGCACACGCATTGGGTGGGAATGCTATCCCTGTTCTACCGGTATTTCAATGGAAGATGCTCTGAGGAACTAGCGCCATTGATCCCTTCGGCACCGGTGCATGGTCGGGAGTCACGCCAATCACGCGCCCAACATATGTACATGGTTGACATTTGTCACATGAGAACGGGTCGTATTTTCGACTCGTTCTTGAGTTCAACAGCTCGGCTCTGTGTTCCATTCCTTCCTCTCCTCAAAAAGACCCTCCACACAACATCCCAGACGACACAGGCTCTGAGGGAAATTATTTTCCTACTGTTTGGAGTTAATGTTAAAAAAAAATGTGAGCATTTAGCAACATTACTGTATCGTGACCTTGTGTGTTTTATCCCATCGCATTTAGTATTAATCCTCGCATTGGCGCACATCGCGCGACCATCCGCATGCGGTCTCTGTTTCTTCTAATACCGATAAGATACGTTTCGGTACGTCATGGACTTAATGTTTGAAAGCACTCACCCTTACCTTACAGGCGTGGGGCGGCGTGGGGTGGGTGCCCCACTCCCGCGGGACTGACCGCTAAGGCTCGCTGTGGTGATGTATTACCTTGCTCGGGCATTACTCACGGCCTCCGCCTTCCAAGACCTGGGGGGGTCGGCTTGCTTAGCAGCCGTTTCAACTATGCTAGAGGGATAAGATAATTCCATATGCGATACCCGCCGCCGTAAAAATAGCCCTCCGATGCTAAATGATAAAAAAAACGTTCAGGTCAAACCGAGTGGATTGAACCACTTAGTGATGAATCGTAATTTATCCTGTTCGCTTGCTTCCAGAGCGATCAGTGTCTGAGTGGAATCTTCACAATGCTGGACTCGTAGGCCTCCCTGCTCCACTCCGACTTTGCCCCGTCGGGGGGAGGGATATGAGAAACGACTTAAAAAATAATGAGCTTAAACAGTTTGCTCAGTCTGCAGACATAACCAATCTTCTTAACTCAAAGAGATAGAGGTAGCTATCGATAAAGGTGCGTTCCACGTAACACTGCAGTGAAATTTTTATTAAACTTTTTTTTTTCGGATGTTTTTAAGTTCGGTTTTAAATATCATTCAGTTTGGTTTTAAATATCATCAATAACAACGACTTCCTCAAAATAAAAACATATTTTAATAAATTATTATAAAATAAAATAACTTTTATTGGTTAGACACCGATACAATGCTTTTTTGAAGTTAAACTTCTTTAGTCCCGTAAGTGATTTGAGATTCGAATGAAACGGATGTGCGTCACTAAAATTTGTTATTTGACGGTCGTCGGTTCTAATATAATGCGATAAATTCGCACCTCGTCGCGAGTCTCCCGTAGCGCAGCGGATAAGACGCCTGACAAATCGTCGCCAGAGAGACAGACATCCAGCGAACGGAGGTTCGAATCCTACGAAATCCAAAAAAAAAAACATTCATATATTTGTGAAATTAATATCCAATCTTCAAAGCACATAAAAATAAACAGGCAAAAGAAAAGAAAGCCACTTTCTTGTTTCACTTCTACTGCATGTGAATTGCACACTCTAATTTTTTGAAGTGAAACTTCTTTAAGCGGCGTTAGTGATTCGGAATTTGGATGAAACGGAAATTACGCATTAGCACCTGCGAAGCATCACAATGCGCTCATTGGCCGATTTGATTATGATGCCACTTTTAAAGGCTCCTATTGGTTGAGATATAAAACGAAA
This sequence comes from Glyphotaelius pellucidus, assembly GCA_936435175.1. Taxonomy (NCBI): domain Eukaryota; kingdom Metazoa; phylum Arthropoda; class Insecta; order Trichoptera; family Limnephilidae; genus Glyphotaelius; species Glyphotaelius pellucidus. The sequence continues at coordinate 23,686,665 of OW386542.1, read as the reverse complement.
ATGACGCCTAGGTCTGCGCTCATTGGCTGCTTTGATTATGACTTCACTTTTCAAGGCTTGAGATTGTTTTGGTAAAGTTTCGCTTCTACCGTGTGGGAACGCCACTCGTATTTTTTTAAATATTTAATCAAATAAATTTTATCTGTTTTATTACCATTAATAATCTCGGTTGGTTGGAAGAAATTTAAATCTGAAAAAAAAAACACTTTTAAATATTTATTTACAACATCACACATCAAAAATCACATTCACCTCTCCAATTTAAACACAAATTTTGTTGAAATACGAACAGCACATAAAACAAGTAATATATATGATATTAATGCGGTAAAGAATAGCAATTTATTTTATTCGCAGAGTATGCATAACAAACAGTAATCAGCTCTTGTTTCGGCCCGAAGGACCATTTTTAGTCGGGGACCAACAAAAGGGGGGTTGGTTCATTTTTCCTCGCCGAGCTATTAAAAACCAAGGGTCGCGAAGCATAATGGGGTTGTATAAAATATTGTACCACTTGTGAAGAACGTAATTGTCGGTAACGCTGTAACGGACCTATCATTATCATGTTTATTCTAGTGTAAATTATATGGGGCGAGTACTGGCCGAGAAAAGGGTGTAATTATTTTGATCGCGACGCATTTCGATCCGATACCAATTTATCAATATTTCAAATATCACCCTTCTGAGTGACCAAAACGTCTTAACGATCGTGAATGATGCAATTGCCGAAGTTACGAGAAATTATTTTTCACGAGTTTCATCAAAAGAATATTGATATACATACATAAAAATTAAATAGTGTAACTTTGTGTCACTTTATTTACAGCACCACGCCAACCGGTTTCTCCACTGTGTGCTGTCGTAAGGGTCATTATGAATAATAATGATTATTGATAATAACTATTTTAATACATCATGTTATTTTATACTTTTATGTCATTTTTTCCCTTTTATGTTAATCTTATTTTGTATTATTTGCTTCATGTGGAAGATCAATTTCTTGGACAGTAACTAAGAATGTCAAGCAACATTTTCGGCTTTCTGTGGTGGCAGTAGGAGATTTTCTAACATTGTTGGGTTATTCGTAACCCGGGAATGTTTGTCTTTCTTTATAAACAAAAAAAAAATGTAAAAATTTCTGACGTTTTGTTTTGAAGAGTTTTACTTTCCATGTACATTTGTCACTTAAATTTAAGTTCAAAACAATATGGATCGATTTCGTTAATAATATCAGTGTGTTCTTATTACTGTCGTGAGAGAGAGTGGTTTGAATAGAAGAAGTCAAGGATGCCCGGGGAAGTTAACGCATTGTAACTTCACTGAAATGAGATTACTGCAGACACATTAGTCTAGGGATGATAAACTTTTTGAAGAATATATTTCTATTGGCTCTTGAGCCTTTCTAGGTTTTAAAAAGTAAACAATTTTATCAATTGGAGTGGGCGCAGTGAGTAGTACTAATAAATCAACATCTTCGAGGAATTCACTTTCTCCTTGCTGTTTATTGAGCTCCAAAAAAAATTGATTGTATAGACAAATATAGATATTTAAGTTTTGTAAAAAATACACGGTATAAGAAACAAGTACAACGATCTTGTCTTCCTAACACGTCTGTTTCTCATTGCTCATCAACACTTGTATCGAGTCTACTACCAAGTTCAGGTAAGGCTAGGCAATAGGCAATCAACTGAACCCAGAAGAGTGGGTTTGGAAATCAACAGATAGTATTTTGGAACCGATTTAAACATAACTCCCACCTGCTCCAGAAAAACTCCTTAAAACTAATTTTTGCAATTGCAAAAAAGGTTGTAGTGCTAAATGTGTACTAATTGTCAAGGCCAGTCTTGCTTGAATGTTGAATTGAATACAACATACAAGAATTCGTGTGATGTCAATGAAGAGACAGCTGATTCATCTTCATTTGAACAATTTATAAACATCCAGGAAGAAGAAGAAGGAGAAGAAGAAGAAGAAAAAGAAATCGAAGAAGACATGACTGTAGAAGTCGAATTTGAAGAGTATGAGTCGGATTAAGATATCAATAGAATCAGTAATAAATATTACGATTAATAATCAACATCAATATCACCAATCAATATCAATAATCAAATGCAGTAAATAGAATATTATCCCATGAAACTTCATCATAGCCGATCGTGGATTATTCCTACCGGGAAACCACATTAAAAAATGCGCCAAGTACACTACCTCACAGGTGGTGTGAAAATGTGTGCCCATTATATATAATGTAACTCCTTCAACTTTTAGAATCGTTGTATCTCAGAAATGGTGATTTAAAAAAAAAAAATACAAACACAATTTTTGTAGATAATTTTATGATCTACAATTTTTACATCAGCTATTTTTTGATATAGCTTATCGTTTGCGAGAAAAATAAAAAAAACCGAAAATGTTGACATTTGATCTTGAATAACTTTGTTAGCGGACATCGAATCGATTGAGACTTTTCCTGCGTATTATGACGCAGGAGTAAAATATTACGGAGAATACATTTATTTACTAGACTACTTAGATCTGACTTTTCAAATATTGGTTGAATTGTTTTGGAAAAGTTTCGCTTTTACCGCGTATAAACTGCACTCGAATTTTTTTTTGACAACGTCCGTAGGTACCTACTCGGATACTATATATTCTGAACATTTCTAATAAAATGAGTAAATTTAAATAAAGATGGTTCAATTTTTTTTTTGCCAAATGGTGTAGTTACCTTTTGAATACTGTACGGGAACTAATCGTTCGTACATTTTAAATTAAATTTCCATGTGAATACCGCACAAGAGTCCCAACTACTGCCGTCTGGAGTCAGTGAGACTACGGCATCCCCAGTTGAGTTTAGTTTCTGAAAAATATTAGGTCTTTTATTTGTAATAGTGTATCCAATGTCTCCACCAAATTTCAGCTCTGAGCAAATTTTGGTTATTGAAATGTTTATATTGACCGGACGACCATCGGAATTTCTAAATTTTGTTTCGCAACGTATAATTATTTCGCGGTAATATTGTTTTTAGAATCCAGTGTATTGTATTTCCGAAAATCGGAATTTTCGAGGGTCAAATAAATAATAAGAAATGAAAAATATAAATATTAATAATATAATGGTGGAGTGCCTTTCGAGTTTGTGTTTTTCGGAGTTTTTATTGTACAAATTCTATCAAATCAAATCTCAAATCTATAACTTTAAATTACAGTTGTAAATTTGTGAGTCATTAAGTCACTAGTTTTTAGTGAATATTATAAGTCTTGGTTGTTAGTTACTAGCTATAAGTTTTAGATATAAGTCACTAGTTATAATTAAAATAATATTAGTTATAAGCCTGTAATATTAATTTTATAATATATTTATTTGTACGTCGCCATCGAGGTGAGAAATCAGCCAGATATTATTATTATTACAACCCAAAAATTTTAGGTTTTCCAAAGCATTCATATCTCCAAGCAACGCCGATTACATTTCAGCTGGTTATATTATGAAGTTAAGGATTTAGAGAAGCGCCTGCAAATTTGCATACTCGTTAATCATTTAAAAAATAACACTACTGAATCAGTTGTACACACCGATAGTGGTTACAAATTAATTTGTTTCGCCCTCCATGAGCCTCCGCAATAGTAATACGACACCATAGAATAAAGAAGAAAACTGGACGTGCCTTCTATACAAATTTATATGGAACCATTTAGTTCCATGGAATCATTTATTTTAGCCCAACGCTGCCTCACTTATACTCGCCATCCATTTGTATTTCGTAAATACAGTTTTGTATAGGAAATTTTATCCTCTGTTGGGCAAATATTTGGAACACGGAAAATACCCACAAGGCACTTCTTGTGTTATTTTTTATTCTATGTACGATACCTCGGAGGAATGCGATAAAGTAGATCATAACACAAGCAAGAATCTATTTGAAATGATCCTACTGTACCCAGACATGTCATGTCTGGGTTAGAAGTAGGTAAATTGTGTTGTAACACATTGTGTTGCCATTGTGTTTCTGTTTCTGATACTATAAATATGCCAACAATTTTTGCTTTTTATTAACATGTCACATTTCTTCAAGCGAGCTCTTCATTTATGTTAATGAAGCAATTAATTATGGGGCACAAAATATTATGCACTTGATAGTTGGTGAAGCTAGTGAATTGCTTCATAAACTTTTAATAAGTACTTACTGTACACAGTAAATTAAAAATCTATTTTTTTATTATTCCCACATTAAAGTCACTACATTGTGATCAGGATTAAAAAAGGAATGAAAACGCATTTCTATAGTAGATTGAGTTTTGATGGAAAAAACTAAGTGGATTCATTAATTGTGGATCATGAAAAAAAATTTTAAATAATATATATTTTAAAAAGGCGTCTTGCAATTACTAATTTCACTGTGACAATTTAAGTTTTCAATATAACTAGGCGTATTCATCTTTGTTAGAGTATAAATGATTCTTTGAAAAAATTGCACAGGAAAAATTATGAGAATTTGGTTCGTTAACGTTAAAGTGTCGCATTTCATTTCATCAGAATTTGGTTCTTTGAGAATTTGGTAATTTGGTTTGGGGAAAAAGAGGTCAAAGGCATACTCAATCAATTTTATTTATTTGAGTTCAAATTTCAAAATTTAATTTGATTCAAAATATAGAAAACTTCAGTTAGACGTCACTCAAAGCAAGGAGCTTCTCTCATTTTATTGCCATCCAAGGCCACCCAGAACTATTCGAGTCTTCTTGAATAATATAATATAATGATAATTAGATTTTTAAATACTTTTGGTTAAATTCCATCATTATAACAAATACTTGACTATGGTATTTATAATTTGGGGGATACTTTGGAGATATTCCATCATTACTATAAATACTTGATTACGGTATTTAAAATTTGGGAGGCGGGTATGGATGCCGCAACCCTAGGAACCAATCATTGGAGAAGCAACAACCGTGCCGCAGGTCAACCCAAGTGGTTCGCTACGTTTGGTTACTGGTGATAGAGGTGTCCGGGTTCTTGGGGTGAGGATAGTTCAAGTGTTGATGGTGGATACGTCTGCCCACTAACTGCCAATCCACTTGCACAGCAGTGGGAAGAATGGATTTGTCACTCATTCACGATAGCGGAAACGTCTGTCACTCCTGAAAACCATACCCTTTTCCTTCCCAGGACATCAGACTCCCAAAGATAACTTTAGGCCTCGATAAAATTATTTTCCATGGGATCTTCTCTGTAAAAAATCTGTTTTCTTTTTAATTCGACCCCTTTCCTTGCAATAATTTGACTGCAGGCCGCATTCCTTCCGCCGCTAGATGTCGCCCGATCCGCTAGCTTTAGTACGTGCTCGACCGCGTGATAATCTGAATAATACATCAACACGTGAGCATGTTCATCAATGATAGTCCCGATTATAAAGTTGCCTTGGGAAATATTAAAGCGGAAAGGTAAATTTTGGCGTTTCCCGGGGGAAATCAAAATATGATATGCTGGCATAACAATCTCTCTCTGTGGGCGCGCTAAGTTAGCAAATTCCGTGCGTGTTGTTTCGTGAAGAATCTGCTTTAACTGCCCCATTATGCTCCACACGCAAGGTTAGGCGGTAGTTTTCACTAAGCGCAATAAAAACTTTCTTACTTATTGACTTGAATTATGGCATTAAAATTAACCGAAAATTTGCCAAAAGAATTTAAATTTGCATAATCCTTCAACAAGAAAACATCCATCGAGTAGTGGCCATGTTTGGGTTTCCTTCAATATTATTATTTGATTTTGAGGTTTTTTATGAGATGGTGATGGATTGCATTATAATTTGTTATTTGCAATGCATCGACTCGGTATTTTCGTCGTCAATATGGGTCATTTTTGTGGATTTTACTGTAGTGCTAGCTTTGAAAATCAATTGAGTACCGTGATGCAGACGATGCAGGAACACGATGGGTATTAAAATTCTTAAACAATGATGGTAATTAAAAAAAAAATTTAAACATTTGTATAATTTTTTTTAATGTGTTTGCTTTGTAGAGCAGGCAGATACTTTCATTACATTAACTCCCTGTTGCCGCCAATATTTTTTATTTATTAAGCGCCTATACTGTGGGAAACAATAGATACAAAGCCAGTTGAATAGTTTTCTGCGTTAAATAATATATTGCATTCCAACTGTCGACGCACTTTTTTTCGTTATTAAAGTGTCGCTTTTTCGTTTCATCAAATTTCAAATCTCAACGGTACTAAAGACGTTTTTTTCTTCAAAATAAAATGGAGTTCTACAAATTAAAATAAATCAACTAGTAATCACTTGAACCTATAACCTATTCGAAAGATAACTAGCACATTGTGATTTGTTTTAATATTAAAAATCAAGAGATATAAAATTAAGCGAAGTAATTACAATCTGTAGTTCTTACGCCATTCTATACTTTAAAACAGTAAGTGTGAGTACGGTGTGTTTACAAATCGTTACGGCCCGTTTTCACAATAATTCTCCCTGTAATTGATCATGTGAGAATGAAAAATTAATTAAATTTCACCCGAACGAATGAGAAACGTAATCGAAGCCGATATATCAATCATGCGCCGGGTACACCCCTTGGCACAGATCGCAGTGAAGTCAGCTGCAGAAGAAAACCGTCGGCGTCGGTTCTATTGGGGTCTTCCTGCCTGCAGTATACTTAAGGGGTTATAAACAGTTAGGAGGCCCAAAGAAGCGATTTTTCAAGATTTTTTTCTTAGAATTTAAATTAATTTAAAATTTGTATACATATTATGGTAACTTTTAACTGTATTTTAACATTTTTGATTTGTAAAAATAATACTTTTGAAAGCTGCCATAGCTGATCTCCAGAAGCTGCTCTCAAAAAAGGTATCTTGCAGTGACCACCATAACTCTAGACTGGATCATTTAAAATAAATAAAAAAACTAAACGGATTTCGTTAAAATAATGTTTAATCTTCTAATTAATAGAAGGAAAAAGTAAAACAAAACTTTTTGACAAAATGGCGGCTTCTCAAAAAAAATCGATTTTCGACCAGAATTTTGGCCTTAAATTGTTTATAAAAAAAATATATTTATCGGTGAGAACTGATCTTCGATTAATATCTAAAAAAATACTTAAAAAGTTTGTGTCAAAATTTGAGATTGATCGGTTCAGCCGTTTCCGAGACATCTTGGTCACCGACTTTAAAACAATAGTTTTGAGAGAAACGTGTTTAAAGCTTGCCTCCTTCTTTCAAATGCTCTGCTACGTCTTTACAAATTTGCGTGCAACTTCGAAAATGATCGCCCGATTGACTTCAAATTTTCTTTGTGTATACTTAAATATATGTATATACGAAAATGAAATAAAAAAATTCAATTTCTTAAAAATTCTAACTGTATAAAACCACTTAAATAGATTATACCACTGGCGCATGGCGCACTGGCTTTGTGCAGTGAACTCCCATAAAAAAAGATAACAAAATGAGATAAACCGTATTAAAATCGTAATTTTACTACACTTAAAATACCCAAAAACCCCATCTGTCCAAACTAGGAATACCCAAATGAATCCCGGTAACCAGACAGTTGACCCGCTGAAAGTTGAAGATATTTACTATAAAATTATAATTTTATGTGCATTATGTACCAATTTCAAACATAAAATCGACTTCTAAAATACTCTTAATAATAATTAGGTATGAATATCAAATGAATTTATAAGCAGTGTCGATTTTTTGTACTAATGTGTTGGCATACATAGTATATATAGAAGAAGATTTTTCCTTGATGCATTTAAATGAAAATACATTTTCTACTTTTATTATTCGGTAGTATGTCCTCTCTGCACATATTTTCGGGGTCACCAAGTTATATTTTGTGTAATTAGGAATACTGTATTTTACCTCATCCGACTGCCTATAAGTACGCCGGGGGGCCAATTGTCGGCGGATCAACTGTCATGGAACCATGAATCCCATTTATGCGTTGTGAATGTCAGCGCCTTTGGGACAATATTTTCTAAGAAATAGTTCATATAAACATTCATTAGTGGCGCCGGAGCTGTAGATGTACAAACCTTGGGCTTTTACTGTGTGACTGTACGCGCAGCGATTATGAAATTTTTTAAGTGAAAAAATCTTTAGCACTGTATATCCACAGGATTTAGCCTGCGAGAGAATGAGATAGAATAATATGTCTTTTCTTCGTTTGTCGTAGCCTCTCCGATCTTGTCCACTTACTTATTTTGTAAAAATTAAGAGATTTTTTTCTGTGATTATCGCGTTTTGTTTAGTTTTTAAAATGAGTTGAAATTAGAGTATGGTATTCGCAGATTACATTCCCCGAAAATGCAACAATATTTTCACCTTCTCTTTTACTAATGTGATGTAAAAAATAAGTTGTGTAAGTTAGAGGTCCCAAAAAGATTTTTAAAACATTTTCCAACCCCCCACCCCTTCCTCTGCATTTTCTTTTGCCCCCTCCCAATCCCCCCCTTAGGATCGAATCCACACTTAGGGTCGAACCCCCCTTGTGAATGCTATAGCTACGCCTTATGAATCATCTTAATCGAAATCATCACCATCTTATATATTTAGTTGGTACCTACCTTACGTACTTCGTTGGTATTAAGTAGTTTTATTTCAACAACTTACACAGTAGGTGAGTACCTTGCATATTTCATTGACTGTAAGTTTTTTTTTTTATTTCAACAACTATTACTACCTACCAAACTTACTTTGTTTGCATTAATCTATTTTTAATATATTAATTCATGATAGAGTTGGCGATACCTCCGAAGCTTGATCGCTTTAAAATTTTCTTAATTTCGTTAATATTTTTTAAAATACCATTCGTTTTAGGTGTTCTTTAAATATTCGTTGTGAGTCTTTCTTTGTTTTGTTTATTGTGTTTTTCTGGAGACATTTAGTTTATTGCAACAACCGTATCTTTTAGAGTTCACTCAAAACTCTAGAATTTAATTAAGAATTTAATATCCTTGAAAGGACTGAAAAATGTGAACGGTCATGTAAATGATTTGAATGGGCCAATTTAATGGATTGATTTACTTGTTACATCATACTTTATGAAAGGTTAACCTATCTCACGTAAGTTTAAAATGCAATATACGATTATAAAAGGCTTACCACGACATAGATACGTACGTATCTACGAAAAATATTACAAACATTGTTTGTAAAAAAAACAATTATAAAGCAGTTGATTCAGTATCGGTTGATAGATCTGAAGATTTAGAATGCACTTCGCCCAGAGTGAAGTAGCTCGACGTTATCCCCCTGGGAAAACAGTACTGTTGTTTAGCTACGAAAAGATAATTATTATAATTATATGATAACTAGGTTGCCGTAGTCTTGCAGGATGGGCAGTTGGGACTTTGATATTTATTTTTATTCTCACAAACCTACTACGATTTTACAAATTGCTCCAAAGAGATTATTTTTGAGTGTTGTATTTAGGTATTTAAGCTTGTATTATAATTTATATGTACCTACCTACCCATGTGGCTCGTGGAGAAATGACCAACTCTTCGGTTCCATGCCAACTCAGAATCATGCGATTTCAACACTCCTTTAAAAATTTCTTAGCCAATTTAAAACTTTTTTCTCTGATTGCTCGAAATTTTTTGGTAATCATTTTCAATATTTTCCGCCCACATCAAAAAAATCATACCTCCGAATGCTACGGTGGAGACATACAAACTGATTAAAGTTCCATACAACTAATGAATTCACCTAACTTTTGTCGATTATCACGTATTTGTATGATTTATAAAAAAAATATTATAAAATCGTCAACTTCTACTTGATTACTTACAAATAAGGAAAAATTTGTCAAAATTGTCAGCAAAACAATCCGGGGTATTTTAAATAGTGCCATATTGGGGCAAAAAGCGCTCCTGTGTTTAAAGTTATCAAAAAATTGAAAAATAACCCATAACCTAACCTAATGTATTATTTAACAATTTTTTTCGTTTTTTGTTTCATCACTTTTAATGACTTCTAAAGAGGTGTTAAAGTTGCATCATCCTGAATTGTCCGATCAACGAATTTACAAATATGTTAGTAGGTAGGTACCTATGTACCTATTATTTTCAAATATTATAATTGATTGGGTTGTGTAAAGGAATATTATTTAAGGCCATGGTGATTTTGCTTTGTCGGTGAGAAGGCGAGTTTAGTAATTGCAAAGGGTATTTTGTATACGTTGTAGTCCAGTAAATGCGATGACTGCATTTTCTGTAGATATCTAAGTAAATCTAGTTACGGTGATTTACGTATGTTTTGCACCTGTGTAACTTAGTATAGTGCAAATTGTAACACTTTTTGGAACCGGACTAAAATTATGTTTCTTAACTTTGATGCTTTGATTTGTCAGCCTTGTAAGACAATTGTATCTTTATGATAAATGTTATTACTTTTTTGTAACGCGAGATGGATGTACTTGTATGGGCTTGTAGGTGTGTCTATAAAAATATTATTACTATATTAATAATCAAGCAAACAGGTGGAGTGTCTATTTTTTTAAGAGAGTTTGATAACAGCGTTTTTAAAAGTGTCGTAAGTTATGTTTTATGAATGGGTTGACAGGGAGTCCGCTCACGGAGAAACTGAAAAAAAAACGTTTTCAAAGCAATTGCAATCAACCTCTTTAACAAAATTGATACTTTCTGATCTGACATGTCAAAACTTGACAGTTCCTGAGCCGCTCCATGGCAACTTGTCAACAATGCAACTGAAAAACCAGCACTGCTGGCCGCCGCGGCAGTGGCGTTTCAGTTGCATTTTTGACAGGTTGCCACGGTAACGGTTCTCAGAAAAATATTGATTTTGTTAAGGAAGTTTATTGCAATTGCCTTGAATACTGGATTTTTTCAGTTTATCCATGAGCGGAGACCTTAAGTGATCATATTCACTGTAATTAAACACTATTATAAAAATACTTAAACATTGTGTTTGTAAATAATTGTGGCGTTTGTTGTATGTAAAGGTAGTAAAATGTAAATTTTGCACAGGATACAAATAAAGAAAACAATTTCATGTGCACCTTGTCTATATATTTTTATTTAAACCGGAATCATCTGATTTAACATGAATATTACTGAATCTAAGTACATTTTTATCATATTAACAATGAATTCCATAGTTTTATCAATTAAAATGTTTTTAAATATATAATACAAATCTTATTTTTTCAAAAGAATTCACCACATTGTTGCGCTCTTAAATCCAAGGAAACAATTCTACTGGGTAAATAATGAAAACTTACAATACTGACGTTGAAAGGCAATAGGTTTATGATAACTACTGAAGATTGAATATGAAAAGAAAAGTTATCAATAATCTTATAAGCTCTAATTCATAAAATGCCTACCGCTTCTTGCCTCTTGTCATTCTCTGGCCTTCGATCTGCGCTTCATTCATAAATATTTTTTGGTTGAAACTATTTTTCTTCGATTTCGTGCATTTCCTAATAATTTTCATGTGATATGGTCTTTTACCCTGTGTAATTTTTAGCATATTAGAAATAAGACAATTTTGATATTTTCAAAAACATTCTGTTTTTTTTATTTCAAAGCATTCACATTATATTCTAATTTTTATGAATAATCTTTAACTCAACAAATTTAAAAACAAAATAACACAGAGATAAAGAATACAAATAAACGTTACTCTACAGAACGGGCGGAACGCTTTTCCCGTAAATAAATCAATAACACAGTTTGAATAGTATTTACAGACAAAATACACGTAGTTACATATTTTATAAAGCTACACAGTAGCTAGTTACATAAATAAATGACATTGAAAGGGTTTTTTATTGATTCCAACAAAAATATTTTGTAAATTTCATTGCTTTAAAGCTTATTATTTTAATGACTTCAAACAAATGTTTTTTATTTCAAATTCTTAAAAAGTTAAATAACATGAAAAAATATTACGAAATATATTTTTGAAAATGTATTATTATGCTTTTGTATTATTGAATGGCATAACAACCAACTGCAAGCAATTAACAAACAAAAGTAATTATGTAAAATCGAGAATAAAAAAATACCACATGTGCACCTTTATAAGATATAGGGTGTTAAGGGACGTATTTGACTTACTTTAACTAGTGAGTCCTGACATTATTTGGAGTAAAAAATGTTAATGAAATTTTGGTATCCGGTGACTTTTTCGATTTTTTTTTTTTTCAAAATCAAACCAAAAAAAAAATCCGCATCACTGACTGGTCACTCAGTAACCTCTCAACCCCTTACGCCACCCCTGACTGTCCCACATCTATTATTTTTTTATGTTTTTGGACCTCAAAATTTCATTTACATTTTTTACTCCAAATAATGTCAGGAATCACTGGTTGAAGTAAGTCAAGTACGTCTCTTAACACCCTGTATATGAAGGTGCATACACACAATATAAGCGCAACTTCCAAATGTTTATTACTCCCATCAAATATCCCGTATCTCGTCATTTCATGTGTCATGGAATTTATTTATTCCGGAACATTTTTTAGTAACATAAATGTATTCATTTCACGCATTGAGAAACGAACCTAAATGCATACAATTTGTCAAAAATATTTATTCTCTGCGCAGTTTTTTACACGTGACTGGTGACATTATTTGTAAAATGAGCTATGATTTGATATAGATAATTTGATATGGTTCATTTATAAACTTGATGATTTATTTCGAAAATGTATAAAGTAGAGTAACTAAGGGATTACAATGTGGACTGTATTTTTGTGTGCTCTTGCTTGTAAAATAATAAAAATGGCAGTGTTCTCAATCTACGATTCGAGAAAAAGAAATATTTTATAAACGAATTAATTTATTGCTTATTTTATATCATTTATACATTGTACGATCTTAATCAATAATATCGATAAAAAATAAATTATTCCTAATTTGGTAGATCTTCGTCGAGAGAATAAGTAATTAGAAATTAAAGCAAAATTCAAAAATGACGTAAACTCAGCTTGGCTTACATTTTTAAAATCGTATCTTAATATTGCACGTCTCGATATATTTGTCAATGTAGCATTATGGTGAGCCTACTAACTAACAATAAGTAAGCGGATATGTTGATTTTAAAGAATTTATTTTATTTACAAAGTCCATATTTCCTTAACCCTAATTCTGTTTATAATACAACCTAGGTGACTTACTTTCTCTAATTTGTGTCGTTCTACATTATTACAAATATATTATATTGTACCTTTATTAAATTTACATAATTACCAATTTGATTATCGATAGAACATTCACAAGCTTCTTTGTCAGTTATTGTTGTATAAAAACTTAGTCTAGAGTCGAGTACGCTATAGTCAGGAGCTGACACACGATTCACTGGCACGCGGGCACGGGTAGGCGGTGCCGGCAGTAGGCAGTGTGGGCAGTCTGGTTAGCGCGGACACGGGGTGTATGGCACGACACGCCTAGTAGCTGTACCCGGCCGGCGGGTAGGCCAAGATGGCTGCCCCGCTGCTGCCCGGTCAGTGCTGCGCGGCGAACTTCATGCGCTTCTGCTTCTGGCGTTGGTTGCAGAACCACACCCGCACCACGTTCTTCTTCAGGTCCAGCTTCTCGGCGATGGCGGCGATCTTCTCTCCCGAGGGCCGCGGCTGCACGGCGAAGTACGCCTCCAGGCTGCGCTTCTCGGGGGCGGCGATGGACGTGCGCTTCCGCTTCTTCTCGCCCGCGGGCAGCACGCTGGGTGCGTCGGGGTCGCGGCGCTTGTTCTTAGCCTGCGCCTCGGCCTCCTCAAGCCAGGCCTGCAGGATGGGTTTCAGGGCAATCATGTTGTTGTGCGAGAGGGTGAGGCTCTCGAAGCGGCAGATGGTGCTCTGGGACAGGGCGCCCACACCGGGCAGCTTGAGGTTGGCCAGCGCCTTTCCCACATCGGCTTGCGTCACGCCCAGCTTGATGCGGCGCTGCTTGAAGCGCTCGGCGAAGGCTTCCAGCTCGCGCGGGTCGGTGTCGGTGTCCGGGTGCAGCGCTGGCTGGATGGACGGGTGGTGGCCGGAGTGCGGCGGCCCGCCCAGGCCCCCGTGGTGATGATGCGACATGATGCCGTGGTTCATACCGTAGCCGTGCAGCTGGTGGTGCGTGGGCCCGCCCTCCCCCATGGGCGCCAGCGTGGTCATGGAGGAGGATGTTATGGGGTCCAGCATCTCCAGCCCCTCCATGCCGTGGTGACCCATCTGAAACGGATGCAATTCCTGAATATTAATCACCCCCGCTACTTAGAATCAAACGATACACACAAGTAACAAAAATAAAAACAACGGAAAGAAAAAATAAACATAAATTTGAGTGCTGATTCTATGTCATTCTACGTTTGAGAAAAGCAAATATTTCAATTCTCACAAGTGCCTGCAACAATTCAAATCAGAGGGGAGGGAGCAAGATATCAAACAACCCATTGTGTGTCACTCTCGACTGACAAATTGATTTACAAATAATGTTTTAATCTCATAAGGTACGGTGTGCACCAGCACTAGCAGTCGCACTGGCACTAACACCGGATGGAATCGCACCCGGGCCGCGTGGCGGGCGCGCGCTTTGCTCCCGAGGGGCCGGGCGCGCGACATGTAATACGATTTAACTGGAACAAATTATTATTGAAATTACACGAATTTCGAAAGAGCAGCTGAGCACAAATAAAAGTGGGTAATACGAATTTTTATAAGTGAACTTGGATTTTACACTCCTCTCTAAATGCAAAACAACAAGGTTTTATCAAAACATCCGAAGTTACTTTTATTTTTTGACCGCTAGATCATCAGTTTTTTTTTGTAATGGCTTGTGTTACAAAGACTTAAAGATTTATAAGTAATAAAATTTGAAAAAAAAAATCGACTCGAACAGCTTAATAAAAGCCAAAGAATAATTTGTTCAGGTTGCTTTGAAATGATAAGAACAAAAACGGAAAGTATTAAAAATATAAAACTAAGTATAACAGTTTAAACATTTATACAAATTAAAAATTAATTTAGTAAAAAAAAAAATTTTAAATTATAAAAATGTATTCCTATTGATTTGGGTACGCATTAAGGCAAGCCTCGTAAAAAAATATTGTTTTATATGAGTTTGTGTATCTGGGTAGTATGTTTACGAGGGATGGGAAGGCTGATAGAGATATCGAAAGAAGGGTAAATGCCTGTAACTCCGTTAATGGAGGACTAAATGCCGTTGGCGCTAATAAAAAACTGTCAAAAGGAGCGAAACTAGCAGTCCACAATGGAGTCCTGGTACCTACCCTGATGTATGGCAGTGAGGCATGGAACTGGCAGAGGAAGGACGAAAGTAAACTGAATGCTGTAGAAATGAGATCCCTGAGGCGTATGTGTGGTAAAACCATGTATGATTGTGTGAGAAATGTGGAGATCCGCAAAGAATGTAAGGCTGATGTAAGCATAATAAGATTAAGAAAGGGACCCTCAGATGATTTGGGCATGTAGAGCGAATGAACGAAGAAAGTAGTGTAAGAAGAATATATGACGCAAATGTGAATGGTAGAAGAAGTCGGGGACGCCCGAGGAAGACATGGCACGATCAAGTGAATCAGATACTTGAGTCGGGCCATGTCAAAAGCCAGAATAATAGAAGAGTATGTATGAGACGATGTATGAATGTGAGTGAAGCAAAGAGTGTGTGCCAGGACCGAGTTGTTTGGCGGTCCGTCCTCTCTGCCTAACCCTGCGGGGAAACGGCGTGATGGTTAGTTAGTTAGTTAGTTAGTTATTGCTAAAATCAGCTCACATAATAAAAATAATAAAAAAATGGTTGTCTGTAAAGTCGGTTGGTTTATGGACGATAATTTTACGTCATAACGTCATATAATAACGATGGAGTGGAAGAGAGATAGTTGCGAGATCCAAAAAAAAAATATATATTTTGTTAAATCAATATCCAATCTTCAAACCACTTTTAAAAAGAAAGCGACATCTAGCGACTTTCTTGTTTCACTTCTAGCGCTTGTGAATTAAACACTCTTACTTTTTTTCTGTTTCACATTTTTCGTTTGAGAGATGTCAATATTATTATCAAAGACTAAAAAAAAATTATTTTGTATCCATTAACGATGTGTCATTCTTTTACATCCCAATTGATTTCACGTCTCAGGTTGGGTACACAGACCGGAGGCAACATTCCGTTCCTTCAAACTTGCACTTTGAACTTACATTAACTCAATATGTTGAGATAATGTCAATATTTGCGGACACGAGATTGGATATAAAGCTCTGATAAAACTGAAAATCCTGGTGCAATGTTAAATTGCTGCAAAGATGGTTTAAAAAATCGCAGACATTATGACGTACGATCAGTTTCACATTTATAAATTACTACCATTGGCATAACGTGAGTTTTCCTTAACTTTTCAGAACATTTTTTCAAAATATTAAAAATAATTGAAAAAAAAACTGCAATAAAATTATCTTTTGAAGATTATTATTTCATCAAACTTTGAAAACAAAATTTGTGGCGTCATTTTTAATTAAATGAAAACAAATAACTTTGTAAAATCACCACTATATAATCAATATTATCAACATGTTTCGAAAACTATAGACAAATAAGAACTACAGACAAAATATTAAAGAGAGAGGCGATAAATTCCTTATATGTATATCATTAAAAACAATTATATAAAATGAAATATAAAACTTATTAGAATGTGTAAAAATTGCATTTAAATAATAATATTTTTTATAACAATAGTAAGTCTAAAGAACAAAATGAATTATTGTAAAAGTAAGGATTATATGAAAATAAATTTACGAGACGGCTATTAAAAAAAACAGTTAATAATAATATTTAATTGACAATTAACACTTTTCTAATTTCTAAAAGTTCTAAATTATCTAATTGTAAACCCGTTGTGTTTGTGTGTAAAATTTTTAACCTTTTTTTTTATTTATTTTTTTACATTTATCAGCTCCACACAAGAGGCCCCGAGGAAAATAATTCCCCTCAAAGCCTTTGTCATCTTTGGGGACGCTGTGTGGAGAGTCTTTTTAGGAAAGGAAGGAGAGGAAGTTCACTGCGGTGCCGACAGAGTACGGCTGGAGAAGTAAAAGGAACTCCCTAACTATTCTCTACCGATCCGGCCTGCCATGCAGCTGGTAGGCAGATGCATCCGACAAGACCCGGACAAACCTCATCCCATGAACCCTGTTATTTACATCAAATTAATGATTTGTTTCTAAAATGTGGTTGCAAATTCATAATAATTATTATTTAAACACCTTAGATGTTTCTTAACTCTAGTATTAAAATTTCTAGAAGTCTTTCCTACGTAAAAATAAAGTAACAATCGTTACAAATTAATTTATAAATCCCATATTTGTTCAATGTTATATTCAAAAATTCACATCTTTCCTTGTTATTTAATAAATAACGTTTAATTTGTTATTAGTGTAAAATGCTGGTTGGATATTATTTGGCATGTTTTTAATTATTAAATTCGAAAAAACTGATTTTCGACAATTATTTTCGTTGTCAACTACAACTACATTTCGTTATCAAACAAAAGATCTAATAAACTGTTTTTTGTACTTTTGTTTAACATATTGTCTATTAATTTTAGAAGTATAACCGTTGATTACAATTTGTTTTATAATATTTAATTCTGTGTTAAAAATTACTCAAAAGATAAGGAAACATTTATTTATCTACTAAGCAAGCTATAAAAAGCTGCCAATTTTTGTGAAAATGGATGGTTTGATGTTTTTTGTATAACGATATCTGTATATGTATCTTTACGAAAAATATTAAATTCAAATTTATTATAGAAAAAATTAAGTCGAAATAAATTTAGGTTTCAAAACGTGTTCATAATATTGATGATTTTAGAAAGTTATTTGTTTTCATTTAATTTAATTTCACTTTAAAATATGGCTTTGTTCCGAACAATGTACGACAGTCCGGAAACTCGTGAACTGGCCACCCCGTATTTACCACAAATTAAGTAATTTACAAAATATAACAATATTTCGTTTTGACAAAACTGTTTAAAATATATTTATCTTTTGTTATGATTTTTAATTA
The DNA here is from genome assembly GCA_936435175.1 of Glyphotaelius pellucidus. Lineage (NCBI taxonomy): Eukaryota > Metazoa > Arthropoda > Insecta > Trichoptera > Limnephilidae > Glyphotaelius > Glyphotaelius pellucidus. Next base: position 23,668,614 of record OW386542.1, on the reverse strand, counting down.
ATTTAAAATGGCTTTCTCCCGAACTTCGTGGCTTTGCATCCAATAAAAAAGTATGTAAAATGAAGGGTGACCGGACAATTCAGAATCATGCAACTTCAACAACTTCTTTGAAAAGCCACGATGGTAAAAAATCGGTAAAAAGATTGCGTTCGGTTAGGTAATGACTTAATATTTAATAACTTTTCGAAGGGGTGTTGAAATTGAATGATTCTGAGTTTCTGTGGTACCGAAGTAAAGACACCGGTTGTACGGGACAAATTTGGATTTGAGACCAAAATACTTGACCAAACTGAATAACTATTGTTTTAATCAAGAGGTGAAGCAAATACTAGTAAGATCTAGTACGGATATGTGCTACTCTATTTAATTATGATTAAAATTATAATATACAGGCCGTCAAAGGATTCTATTTTTCATGATTTTAAAGTCAATTATTTAGTTAATGATATATATATTTTTAATTTGTCTCACCTACTATGTAAATATAATGAAATTTAAAATAAAATAATAAGATAAGCGTTTTGAAGGGCTAAAATTTAAAATTATTGTTTAATTTTTATAAATAATTATTTTTACGTAATATCTTGGGTACGATGATTTTTGAAATTATTTACAAAAAAGCTGCCTCTAAAATCACAAAAAATTTAATCATTTATAGGCCTATATTTGACAATTAAACACAAATAAATAAAGCAGCACACAACCGTGCTAGATATTTGCTATTGTTTTTAATAAAAAAAAAATTTTTCAACGGTTAAGTATTTTTGCCTAAACTCTAAATTAAAGTTTTGTTTGAAAAAGGTCGCGCAACCGTTTGTCTTAAGAATAATATTACATGCATGGTGTTCGAAAACTCGTAGTAAAAGCAGGTACTGGTGAATATCACGTCACCCGTTAATTATTCCACATATCTACCATAAGTAAGACATTATAAGAAACATATTATGGGTACCCACTGTGAAATATTTAAAATGTGTAACATTGTTTGAGCACCGTAAAATTTGTAATATTTAGTTTCTGTAATAAAAAATAAACAATTTTTTAGATGTTTCAAATCATATTTATAAAATAACCCCTGTTCGGTTGTCAACTATCTTGTTCCTCGTTATCTTTTTTGACTGGAACCGCGACGAAAAACACTTTTCAATCAAAAACCACCTTAAAGGGGGAAGTTCCCACTCTATTACGTACGGAAAAGGGCATGTGCGCGCTGAACACCCCTTAACCTCAAATTTTATCATCCGTACAACAAACTAATTCACAACTTTCAGTTACAAGTATGATTTAGTTGGTACCTAGTACCTACCACAACTCTCCCTCTCTATTGCACAGAGGGGGGGAAGAGTGAGAATACGATTGTCTTAGTTATGATTTATAACTTTGGCATAATAATTGTTTAAGAGAGAGATTCTTATTTTTAAGACAATTAAAAAAAAGCGTGCAATTTGCAAGCGGTAGAAGTGAAACCTTCAGAAAACTAAAGTAGAGAAAAGTGGGAACGCTACGAAGCACCGCACAAAGAGGATACCGATTATACTATTTATCTAATTCTCTCGCAGACTAAATCCTATAGATTATAGATGAATATATTTGTGTATTTTTAGTGTCGCTATTTTTTCATCCGGTTTCAAATCACAACGGTGCTGAAGAAGTTTTCAGTTCAAAATGATTTTCCTATTTAAAAATAGCTGCAATTCTAAATATACGGTTGATTCATAAAAATAAAACAACAATGCTGTAAAATGAAGTTATTTTTTTATCTTTTTTACATTGAATACTCAAATATATTTACCTTTATAAATGTGTAAGAAGAGTAAAAAAATGTCTATGTTTAAACTTGTCTATGCTCTAATTGGTAAGATCACGAGTTCATTTTCACCTATTGTGCAATAAATATATTAAAATGGAAAAAGAAGAATAATTTTAATTATGATGTATTATCGGTACCTACCTCAACTTTAACGCAATAATTTAATGTTCTCATTATTCAGGTAAATCATCTTGCTGGTAGTGTGAGCGTTGACGAGGTGCTTAAACGGGTTAACTGAGGAATGGAGTGAGGGGAGTTATAGGATTGATGAAATGTTCAATGAACAGAAAGAGAGTTAGCTTTCAGCCAGTATAATATGCAGTGGTAGCCCGTTGGAGGCGCTTCGACGGAGAGATTGAAGAGCAATTTTGTAGGGCCAAAGTTGACTGATGAGAACAGTTCAGAATAGTGCAATGAAGTACAACTCGATCCTTGCAGTGGGGTCGAGTGGAATGAAGTTAAATAGAGAGACTAAGGACGCTTTGAACGAAGTTCATGGAGGAGGATAGAGGAACGGAGGAGAGAACGGAGAATAACAAAGTAACGGGAGGATGGGTAAAAGTAATCACGTGAAGCTTGAAGAGTAGGGTCTTCGAGAGATGGTTGCAGGGAAGACTGATCAAGAGATTCAGGGGAGTCCTGGGGAGAAGATTGGCGGGAAGACTGATCAGAAGATTCAGGGGAGTTCTGTGAAGAGGCGTAGTGGGACGACTGAGGAGATGATTTAGGGGAGTCACTGGGATATTGTTGGAGGGAAGACTGATCAGAAGATTTAGAGGAGTCGTGAGGAGAGGCATGGCAGGAGGACTGTGGAGATGATTTAGAGGAGTCTTGTGGAGATGTTTGTAAGGAAGACTGATCAGAAAATTTAGGGGAGTCCTGGGGAGAAGATTGGCGGGAAGACGACTGTTTAGAAGATTCACACGAGTCCTGTGAAGAGGCATAACGGGACGACTGAGGAGATGATATAGGGGAGTCTTGAGGAGATGCATCGCAGAAAGATTGTGGAGATGATTTTGGGGAGTCTTGGGGAGAAGATTGGCGGGAAGTCGACTGTTCAGAAGATTCACAGGAGTCCTGTGAAGAGGCATAGTGGGACGACTGAGGAGATGATATAGGGGAGTAGTGAGGAGAGGCATCGCAGGAAGATTGTGGAGATGATTTTGGGGAGTCTCTGGGAGAAGATTGGCGGGAAGTCAACTGTTCAGAAGATTCACAGGAGTCCTGTGAAGAGGCATAGTGGGACGACTGAGGAGATGATATAGGGGAGTCGTGAGGAGAGGCATCGCAGGAAGATTGTGGAGATGATTTTAGGGAGTCTTGGGGAGAAGAATGGCGGGAAGACGACTGATCAGAAGATTCAGAAGAGTTCTGTGAAGAGGCATAGCTGGAATGGCAGGAAGATTGTGGGGATGATTTAGGGGAGTCTTGGGGAGATGCGTGGCTAAAGGACTGAGGAGATGATTTAGGGGAGTCCCGGCGAGAAGATTGGCGGGAGGACTGATCAGAAGATTTAGGGGAGTCCTGGGGAGAAAATTGGCCATGGGATTGATAATAAGATTTAGGGGAGTCATGGGGAGAAGAATGGCGGGGGGACTGGGGAGGTGATTTAGGGAAGTACTGAGGAGATGCTTGGAGGGTAGACTGATTCATATAAAATTCATATAGAAAGTTTTGTTCAGGGGAAGACGGGGGGATTGACCGTGGTGAAAGCCGAACTGTATCAGCCTCCCAGATCAAGGACTGGGAATTAGAGACGCTCTGGAGAGATGGTTGGGGTGTGGACTGAGGAGAAGAATGCGTAGAGCGCTGGGGAGAAGAATTATGGGGAGTGTGCGTAGACGACTTCAGTAAGATATTGGGAGAAGTTTGGCAAAAAGTAGGAGAAGGTGATTTAGGGGAGTCCTGAGAGGATGCAACCGATGAAGAATAATTCATGAAAAATTCATAAGGAAAGTTTTTTTGATGGAAAGACTGGGGGATTGAACGTGGTGAAAGCCGAACTGTATCAGCCTCCCACATCCAGGACTGGGAATTAGGGGAGTCGGGTGGGGATGGCTGGGGGGTGGACTGAGAATATGTTTGGCGGGAGCGCTTGGGATATGTATGACAAGTGGCCTGATCACATGATTCAGGGGAGTCATGGGTGGAAGATTGGCTGGAAGTGGGCTGGGGAGAAATTTGACTGGAGGACTGATATGGTTCAGGGGATTCGTGGGGAGATGGTCGGGGGGAAGACTGTTCCAAAGTTTTGGAAGAGTCCTGGAGAGAAGAGTGGTGGAAGAGCTGAAGAGAAGATTTATGAGAGGACTTGGCTGAAGGTTTCGGAGATTTCGGGGGAGAAGGTTGGCGGTTGGACTGAGCAGGTGGTTTAGGGGACTCAAGAGAAGAAGATTGGCGGGAGGTACTAGGCATATTTTGGTGGAAGGTACTAAGTTTCGTTGGGGGGAAGGTTTTTGGCAAAGTTTGGCGGGCGGTGCTTTGCAAAGATTGTCGGAAGGAATCTACAGTTAACTCATGAGACTGTAGAGCAGGAGGTTCGTTTGAGGTTTGAGGAATTGTGCGTAGAATAGGAGATATGCAATTTGGTGGCTGAACGGTGGTTGCTGGACGGCTTGTTTCGTCTGATAAAGAAGAATTATTGTCAAGTTCATAGCAAATATTTTGTTCAGGCGATGACGGAGGGGTTGACTGAGGTGAAAGCCGAACGGCATCTGCCTCCAATATACGCCGGGTAGACATATTACGCCGCATGAAGGATTCACGTTCCGCTCTTGAAACAAAGAGCCAATCTCTTTGTGAATTGGGTGGAACAAAATATTGCCTCATCCTATTGAATGTTTACCAGTCTTCATGGTAACTTTTTTTATTCCGATGAACATATTTTTTATTGTTTAAAGAGTATAAATCACGAACACAAACTATATTCTTAATTTAAACGTAGTAAAAAATCCATGTCCACCGTTAGATTGTCCGTGGCAAATCACTATAACTAGAGAAAAATATTTTCCACATTCGATAATTGTATTACGAACTTTATGAATTATAATTTAAAAAAATGGCTTTATTTTTAAACTCGACTGAAAATCACAAAACACAAACTAAGTTATTAATTTAAACATTTAAGAAAATCCATTTCCACACTTGTACTGAGGTTTCAATCACTCTTGTACTAAGGTTTTTCAATGATATATCACATTATTTACAGGGAAACACTTTCCTAGCTGATAGTCTTACGAAGTTCGTAAATTGCAATATAATTACTTTAGTTCGTTAGCGCACTAAACATCTGCACTTCACGAGAGCTTGGCAGGAATAAAATATAATTCAAAAGTTGCTGACATAAGCTGCGTCGCAACTGCCTTTGAAGAAAACAGGGTTGTTCGCACGTTCCGTGATCTTCCGCAATGCAACGAAATTATATTATTATTGCGCAGCACATTGTGTATGGAAATACGTCACCTCGTGTGTATTTTTATTTTTGCAACTCTACTCTTTCCCATATTAATAATACCTTTAAAAAAAAGGGTAATATGTAAAAGAAAACATCAGTAGGTGCTAGAACGTCTTCTAGGTAAATACATCGACAAAGGCTTAGTCCGAGTTACGTTAATAATTTATTAAATTTTAATTGTGAAGAAACAATGAATTGATAAATAAACATTTTTTTTAAATTCCCCAAAAGTGCAATATCGACAGGTTTCAAAAAAATCTGACGGTCTAATAAAATACGGAATAAGAAAGTGGGAAATGCTTTTTTCTAACGTAAAGAAAAACACAGAAATAAAACTTCGACATGCGCTTCATCCTTCTTTAGCCAAAAAACAAATATAAAATAGGCGGGGCTTAATATCCTGTTATCCTGTACTTGACGGCCACCCCAAAATTGAACGCCGAAAACCACATAAATTGTACTAATTATTATACCTAAATACTGGTCCTAAGAGGCGACGCACTACGGTACCACCTCTATACACATAAACACTTCACCGGGTCATCATACGAAAAAAGAAGAAGAGGAACCACAATATAACCGTCTGCCCCAATGATGGATACTGTTCGAAACGTTGCCATCATGGCAAAATAACCCAAAAAATAATCACGATAATATATTGTTGTCATTTACTTAATGCAGAAAAAAATTGTCCATGAAAAAAATGAGTGTGCTTTAGACCACACGACTGAAGTAAAACTTCTTTATGCTTCGTTTGCCTCGCCCGATCACACTTTTCGTAACGCTCTGGTCACGCATTCACCAGCTTACTCCCCAAGTCAAGCGTGCGTAAAGAAGTTTTACTTCAAAAAAATCCTTCTTTAATTTAATAAAATAGGTTACAAATAATGTGATCACTCTGTCTGAATATAACAATAGTTCTACATTAGTTGAATTCTTCGAATTGTTATATTATCTGCAAATGCACCGCCCACAACTCACAACAGTCTCTAAGATGATAATAATAAGTTACGAAAAGATCGTATGGTAATAACGCGCCACCCACTTGAGTCCAGAATCACGTCTTGGTTATCATGAAAATGTAACTACATTGTGTTTTGTTGAGCAAGCAAGATGACTCATTGAAAATCTTTTGTGTGATAAAAAAAAATTGTGATATTAGGAGAAATGTTAGACAGGAGAAAATTGTGTTTATTAAAACAAGTAACAGAAGCAGACAAGGATAAGGTTGAATTATTACAAAAATATTTTATTTTTACGTACATTATTTATAAAGAACAAAAGTAATAAAATTTATAATAATCTAAAGTCATAATAACAAATTAATACAGTTAAGTACTATTGCAAATCTGCATGTATTTTGCTTTTTAAATGACGCAATTTGTTTAAAGTTAAATCTGTCGATAGAGCGATTTTCATCTCCCACACGATGCACTTTCTGAAAAAAAGAATCGTACATAAAATTTGTGCGAGAAGCAACTACGTTAAACGGAGCATGGAGCTTAGTGTTATATTTGTTGGGTGCGCGATTATTATTAATCGCACTCACCAGGGCGCTCTAAAAGTCCGTTAATGATTTTATATAATAATAAAACATCACTTTTTTCATTGTGACTGTACGGGTAGTTTAAGTAATTGTGTTAAATCACTATAATTTATATCATCAATCGGAATAAGTTCTTTGTAATTTATGTGCTTTAAAAACATATAATGTATTTTTCAATTTTATGTGAATGTTTGTTGTGTAAAGGTGACTAGAGAGGAATTATATTCAAGAATGCTTCTAACTAGCGTTTTGAGTGCATTAATTTGCATTAGATCTTCGGACGATTTTGATACAAAACCGAGACATGTGAACATACAAAACCGAGACACCGAACATGATAGTTCTTTATTTGTTATAAAATCAATGTGAGGTATGTTTTATGTGTTAGGTTTGATGGTGTTTATATTATATTGAGTAAGTATTGGATTTTTATTTCGAGTAAAACTGATGGATTGATATTTTTTATATATCAGGTTATTTTGTAAAATAAGACGGTCCATTGAATTTCTTATAATAGTTTTAATTTTCAAGTCGTCAGCAAACAATAGAATATGAATTCGTTCAAATATAGATATTGTGTCATTGACAAATAGCGAAAAAAAAGAATTGAGCCTAAATGAGTACCTTAAGGCACCCTTTGAAGATTCAAATTCATGAGAAAAGATGTATAGTAAGATTTTAGATTAATTTCTTTTCATCCCATGTACTTCTAATTGTTTCAAAAAAATTAACACAAACTTTATCGAATGCTTTGCCGGGGTCCGTGTAAACTGCATCCGTTTTCAATCGCGAACTAAGATTAGCTACTTGATTGATAGCATCCATTTTTTCCACTTTCACGTAGAAGCATCCGTTTTTCCTGACTGAAACTAACCTTCCTGTTTGTGGAAAAGGGCCTAATACTAATGATAAATTAAATGTCAGGCGACATTTTAGGTATATAATTTAATTTTCTTGAAAGTATATAAATTGGAGGTTTAGTTTTTAATTTTACCATTGTTGTAAATTATAGACGGAATTCTGGATTCATTCAAGGTTATTTGCGAATTTTAAATAAAAATTGGTTTATTTGTAAATATTGCTCGATATTTTTCAGATATTTTTTACGGCGGAAGATTAATGCGTTTTCCAACACTTCCGTAACTAAAAAAGATTGTCTTTCGGATCTCGAGATATTTTTAATGTTTTATGCGAAAAAAAAATTTGACGGGATATTACAAATTAGCTCTTTATTAAACCATTTGGGGTAAATAGATATCCTGTATTTTATTATAGAGTCGTACAGTTAATTGATTTATTAATTTTTTACAATTAATTGATTTATTAATTTTGTACAGTTAATTGATTTATTAATTAAGTTTTTAATTTATAACATCCGTAAAATGAAATTCCAATCGGTTTTGGCAAGAAACTCGTTAATCCTTTGCAATATTAGTTTTACTAAAATTGAATTTTTCATTATAACACTATTTTAATTTTGTAAAGTTAATATATGCTTATAGAAAAGTGGGACACATTATTATTTGCCCGTCGTTCACATATTCTTGGAATTGCTAAAACTAAATCTAAGAGATTATTATTGAAGTTATATGTAGTTCACTTGTCTAAGATTTAGGGAACATGAAATTTTAATTAGTTCACGAGACTTGTGCTAGTATTATTGTTGTTGATATTCCAATGAACAGAAGGTTGTTTAAAGTCACGGACAAGAATAAATTTAGCCTCGGATATTTTCTTGACGGTAGTTAGTATGTAGTTGAAAGAGAAGAACTATTTATCTATTAATATTAGTTAATATAAATACATTGAGAGATATTGAGCAGAGCCAAATAAAGCAAACCAAAAAAAATTAACTGCCTTGAATACGGTAGTAACAAGAGGTAGCAGGTTTGAATCCCAAATAAATTTGATTGAATGTGTACATTATTTCACATCCAAAAACCAATAGATAAATTTGGCACAGTGAGCGTTTAGCGTTTCCAAACTTCATAGCTCATAGTAAAAAATAATAAAAATTATAATTTAAATAAAATAGTATATTGTGAACGACAAAACTTCTTTAGCTCCCTTATGATTTGAAATTATAGCTGTGCGTAACATTAGCCTGTGAGAAAATGAGAGAGAATAATCGGTCTCCTCTTTGTGTGGTACTTCGTAACCTAGAGTATCGTCGTAGCCTATCAGTCTCCCCTTTGTGCGATTCTTCCTAACCTCCACACCCTTGTCTACTTTAGTTTTCTGAAGGACTTTAGTTTTCTGAAGGACTTTAGTTTTCACTTTAACCGCATGTAACTTTTAAACTTCGTAACAATATTATAATAAATTATCCTACTTTTAGTACTCTGCATTCATCTCATTCTCTCGAATTTTAGTTTTCTGAAGGTTTCGCTTCTATCGTGCATGAACTGCACTTTTTTATATTTGAGTTTACAAATGACTAATTATCAAAAACATACTATCAGGTCCAAACTATCTATCACAATATATCGAATCATAAAAACATTCCAAGTTGTAAATCCACATTCGTACAGAGAAACTGCATACATTTTGCTACATAACTCTACAACATCCATCGGAAAAGTTTTTACGAGTACCTTCAAGTCTAGTACTAAAGTCCGATGAAACAGACCAATGACAAACACGCATCAGGGTTTTTATATATGCAGCTTTCAGTCCACGTGTAACCTTCATTTGCCCTGAAACCATTTCGAAACTAATTTTCTGCAATTTCGTTATTTGTTATTGGGGTGTTATGCCGTGTAGCGCTTCCTCCTTATTTAGTCAACATTCCTGCAATTCGGTTGAAAATTCCCATAAATTGGAGAAATAGGAATGCTCATGAGTTATAAAGATCCTCCGATTCAAACCGCGTTATTCTCGATTGTAAGTCAATCAACAAGTCAAAACGGTTGGGCGAGCTGCGGGGGCCACGGGGGCCTTGGCGGGGAACTCTTTATTTATGAGGGGACATCATACGCGCAGAAACCCATTTTGGGGGAACACTTTAACAATGTAGCCGGCATTGTACGGAGTTGTATAGACACGCGGGCGCTCCCTAGCGGGCCGTATTTCATCATTAACTCCCGGGCCGGCCCTAACCCCCCGGCCCGGCCTAAACACATCGCCTGTCGCAGTGCTGGGACCGCCGCGCCGCGCCGCGCCGCACCTCACAGCGCCGGAGGGAAGCCGACCGACAGGCTGCCTGACGTTGTCGCAGGAGCATCTGCAGGCTGCGATAGTACGCGCTCATGCAGGTCGGAGAAAAATTCTTCTAATGCTTGATCTCTACAACATCCTAGTTTAAAGATCAAAAATAACATCAAAAATCAGAACGATGAAGAAAAGTTAAGAAAAATAACAAACAGAGAAAACACCTAACCCAAACGTAGTTAAACTAACCTATTATTTTTGCATGGTCTGTGTTATCTGGTTATCACACATTCTACATTTACCAATTAGAAATCGATAACTATTGTAGCCAGTTCAAAAAAGACCTTTCTAGGCCCCAGACAGGCCGAAGAAATTGTTTTTCTCAACAAAGAATTTCCATATTTGAAAATGTTTGGTTAATTTCATCAGAAAATGGCCAAACTTCAGATACACGGACACCGGTATTTTGTATATTTTTTAAGTGAGAGGTGTGAGGTAAGTTATTTGGCACTACACGGTTCCCGGTCTTTTCAAACCGCGTTTAAAACTTAAATTAATGTAGTTTAAAACAAATTAACAAACTCCTACCATGACTCTTCATGGAGAACAGTTATGTTGTTGCTTTATTGTCATACCTTTTCTTCCTTTCTTTCTTTTTATCTTTCTCTGCAGGTTATGTATTATATTTGACACTACTATGTTTTATATTTTATATTGATAATCATTATTTCTGTTGTCACTACAAGCATTTCCGTCTAGTGACGACTAAACATTGATTACTCATGCTGTGAACATTTCTAGTTGGAATGTTAATATCTATGTTCCCAATGGCAATTGTATTATTGTAATAATTGTTAACACTTGTTTTGTTTCAAACAATAAATAAATAATAAATAATAATCTTACTTTCAGAGAAAATAATTATCACGTGTCTAATGTACTTTTCTAATTACCACACACCATATAATTTATATAAAAAGTGAAAAACATGTCAACCTTATCAAATTTTTATTTAAAAATAAGTTAATATCGAACTAATCATCACCTCACTTCCGAGAGAGGGTGGACCACATCAAACTGTGCCATGGAACACACTCCTTAATGCATCCACATCCATACGTCCACTAATATTTACTCTTCTTTTATTCCGACAGTAACATTATCAGCTCACACACAATTTTTTTTGGACAATAACTTTATTTAAAAACAACTATTGGATAATTTGGTTTATGGTTGTTTGCCTCAGGGAATTCATTTATCTCTTTCATGGTTTTATCTTCTAGTTTACAACTGAACAAAAATATATGACAAAAGTAGCTTTTCGGTTTTATTTTCCCGATTCTATTCTTTCTTAACAGCAGTTTGTTTACTCTTCACTAATATGCGACTGTTCAACTAAATTAAAAGGTATTTCTTTTTCCCAGAATCGTTAAATTGCTCGTTTACTTTAATCTTGCGAAATTACTTTAATCGCCAAGTTAAAAGAATGCACCGCTTCCGTTTTCCCGGCTCGAAAAATGGACGTAATGGGGAAATAATTAGCACCTGACAGTATTATTAATATTAGTAATTATGGTCTTCATGGGAAACTTTCCACCGGCAGAGCGGGGAGTGTACTTAACTTGATATAGGTACGAGCATTAGTTCTTTCTGTACTTCCATAGGGGCTGTTTGAATTGGTACCTATACACAACAGAACTAACTAACTTAGCTTGATAATGTTTTCGTTACTTAAGGGTCCACTATTCGAATTTCAACCGATTTCTTACACATCTCCCTTAAACATTTGAAGTTTTGAAGCTCTTAAAAAAATATATGTTATTTTTTAACTTAATATCTGGATACGTTCCACGCCGAAACGCAAATTATATGAAATTCCCTCGATAGAAAAAAATCGCAAAGTATGCTCCGAAAATTATTTGAAACAAGTCTATTTCTTTTATTTTACAAGTTATATTTGTGAAAAAATTCACAATGTTTCTTTAAATGATACTTAAGATACGTTCCACGAGATTTTTGCTCTATTTTTAACGAATCATGTTTTATTAAGCTTTTTCGCAATTTTCGCTGCTATTTTACGACTTAAAATATTAGCGCACTCTGTCCAACATTCGTAATTACATATCTCTCCATATTCTTCTTTTTCAGCTCCATGCGTTACAAGAGTGCCGCCTTAATGTTTTTTTGTTATTTTTTAAGTGAAATTTCTTAAGTACCTCGGTGCTAAAGAAATTGTGATTTAAAACTCGGATGAAACGGAAATGGTACTAAAAAGAGACAAACACATACATCTATAGGATTAAGCTTGCGATAAAATGAGATAGAATGAAGCATTGCTTACTTATAGTACCTACGAAGCGTCAAGCTGCGCTCATTGATCGCTTTGATTAAGATATCACTTTTCAAGTCTCCTATGGGTTGAGATTGTTTTAGTGAAGTTTCTACATTATCATACACACTATTCAGCATATAAAATCAATGTCAGAGTTTTTCTTGGTATTGGCAATTTTAGTAAATTCGTAACACATTTAATTTTAAAAATTAAAAATCAAAATTTTTTTTACCGATTTGTATGATTGATTCGTGTGTGCGACACCCTAGTTTTTCATGTCTGCCGTCACCCCACAGTATTATCCCGGCCCTTCTCTATTCATGGGGAAATGAAACAATATTAGTCTTTCCTTTATGACACAACAAATAACCATTCACTTTCTGAATTGCCGACCCTATTATTGTATCCTGATTCAGACCATGTTGGCATCATGAACCAATATACCCCAAGTACCCACTACATATTGAGAGCTCAGAGGGATATTATTTATTATTATAATCGTAACATTTTACTGAGTTGAATGACGAATTATGAAATATTTTGTCATTTTCAAATTCACCTATGCATATATATATTATAATCGTAAATTAAACCGTTAGTCGGGCGGAAATCATAGTGTAGCTCTTGTATTTGGATTGAACTGACGTTCTAACCCACAACAGATCTTGCTTTATACCTACCAACGGGTAGCCCCACCCACACAAAAAAGGCTTCGAATTGTTCACAATGTTCCAGAACGCTCCACAACATTCTAGTGTTCTGGAATGTTGCACAATGATCTGGGATGTTCCGGGATGTTTCCAGACTATTCCCGAACATTTCAGAATGTTTCGAGATGTTCTAGAATGTTGTGGAATGCTCTCAAATGTTATGGACTGTTCTAGAAAGTTCTAAATGGCGAAACTTCCAGCCCTTACATCTTCAAAAGCACGCCCTTCAGGTAAAAACTGGAAGCTTCTTCATGCATCGGGAATAGAGGGCTACCACATCATATAATTCCCTTGATCGTACCGGTACTCGTTTTTAAGTTTTAGTGGCACGCACATTATATACTTTCTTTTATAATATACATTGATTAGGTAAATACATACTTAATTGCAAATCAAGCATTTTGTGTAACTTTTGTTTTTATTTCCAGTAAGGAATATTTATCTCAATGACAATTCTTTTTTAAACTTTTTACAGAGAAGTAACTGAATAATATTGAAAAATGTGAAAAAGGAAAGTCCAAATAAACACGTCGATTTCACATTTAAAAAATAATCTTTACTGAACTATAGTCAAAGTTAGCTTGCAGCATATTTTCGAAAACGAAAACGCAACAAGCTTTCAAATTTAAAACGGTCGAGTTAAAAAAGGACTTCTGAGTTTAAGTAATCAAAATCCTGCAGAAAAGGTATGAAATCCGAATTTATTGCAACTATCGGAACACCGATGAATCGTCGAAATGCTGTGATCGATCTGATGGTATTCCTTCGGAATGTGCTCCAAGGAAGTAATTTTATCGGCACCAGTGCAGTCAGTTGAAATTTGATCCAATATTGAGGTATATTTTCAAAACCCAGGTTACCTTCTTCCTCTCTAAAGCCCTTCTGCATGGCATTTTTATCAAAGATGACACTGGAAGTAGAAGGCAATGAGAAACTACTTTACAATAAATACAACTACAACGTTTACAATAAATTCAAATACGATTCGAGGCAAAGGAAGCGGGATATTTTCAAAAAAACTTATTTTCGCGACCTTTGACCTTGAATATCTAAGGACGCTCACATGTGACCTTATCAGACTTTTGAGTCAACATTCAAAATGTCAAATTAAATGTTTATACAAATTTTCAACTTATTCCACTTCATTCCGAGTTGAAACCCTAAATTGACTGGATTTGATTTGAAATAATAAAGGTATTATCTTTTTTAATTTAAAACGAAAAAAAATTTAAAATGCAAATTATTTCCATACATTGCGCTGAAAATTAAGAATGGACAGAGGTGAATATAAAATGTCTGCGATCCTCAGATAACACTTTACTTATATTGTACGCACGAATTGTTTTGTGACACTTAACTTAATCCATGTTTTTTTATTAATTTATCCAAGACCAATGAGATTTCCGTTTGTTTTGGGAAAAACGAGAAAAAAATTAAAGCTCATATTATTATATATGCTTACAAAATAGCACACCAGGCAAGGATAAATTTACGTCTCCTGTAGTTATTAATCAAAAATATTTATTTCGTTGTTGAACGGTCCCTGCAACTCTGGTTCAATGAACTCGGATTAGCTCTGAATTAAGTGACATTTTTAAAACTGGAACTGGCTGTGTGAAGAATTCAGAAAGTGATAGATTATAACCAGGTATTTTATCAATGTAATATTTAACTGAAAATATTTTAATAAACGTTTTCATAATTGGAACATAAATTTCAAGAATTTAGTCCAGGTACTCGCTAGTAATAATAATAATAACAACAGCTAACTAGTTTGTTTAAAAAATTCAAATTTCGTGTTTGTAAAGAATATTTCCAATAATTGTTTTTATTCAACACGTGACACCAAGAATATATAAGTTTCAATATCTTTAAGAAATTTATATTTTCTAATGTGAGAATCAATAATGCAAAAAGAGTCCACCAAGGACATTTCCGGTACCGAGTCACATCAACGGACATTATACAATTGCTGTAAAAAAGCTAACGATGTTGAATGACTGATCGTCATGGCATTGATTTATTTACTGAACGATTTATCGGTTTATAAGGCGTGACACGCCTACCTTCATGTCCTTTTCATCTGCAGTGAATCAGTGATATCGTTTGATAACAACTGCCAGGTGTAATTAGGTTTTATTGTGTTAGTTTCAGTTTTTTTTTTATTGTAATATAAAAAAATATGGGTTACATATAGACATATATATTATACAAAATATTATATTAAAGGTCGTTTTTAGTCATGCGTACCTTATCAGAAAAGAGGAGTTCACTACACCATTTTGATAACACCACACTAGACTACCACCTCTTCCTTCAGGGTTTTGTGTTTTGTCCGATTTTCCCGACTTTTCAAGGAAAAACGGAAAATTCCAATTTGTATAACCAGATATCATAATATTTTAACGATTGACAACCTAGTGTGCTGCTTCTAGCAATCCTTATTTTTCTTAGCCTCTCTTGACTGGCCTAAAACCCCGGCACTTGATAACTTGCCTTAAACGCTCTGTCCTTGTGACCATCATCAATCCATGCTAGTCGACTGATGTCGTCCTGCTGCTCATGATGTTGATGGTTATAATCTAATCGTTTTCTTTGGTTCCTCCGGAATTTTCGCATTCCTTCTGCACTACAACGTTTATATTTTTTATCTAATTACTATTTCATGATTTGGCCTTTTTAAGAAGATTATAAATATATGTATTTTGTTGACGTGATAACGTCTTATAAATCGATGAACACCGGCTGCATGCAGGAAAAAGCATGACTCATTGTCACGTTCCGCCTGTGCATGCGAGAGGGCGGAACAAGCGATAGAGAGGCACGATCGGCCTAAGACGCATCAATGTTTTCTTATGACGTTATCACGTAAAATTTGCGTCCGTAAACCGACTTTACAGACAACCAATTTTTTTAGTTAAACCCTATGAGAAAAATATACGATCACGTCTGGGACTCGAACTCAGAGTTCTGTTGATCTTTTTTTCTGTTTTCAGATTTTCGATTGAGTTTCGCTAAATTGTCCTCATTTAATTAAATATTACAATTTGAGGTTTTACTCATTTAGTTAAAAATAAAAATTCATCGTAGACTTTCAGAAAGTCAATAATAGACGTCACAAATAAAAAATAAAAATGGATGAAATTTTATCCAAGACACTAACTAGATAGCATTTAGTTCGGGTTTGAATCTCGCAATCACACATAATAATCTTGCAGCCAATAAAAATATGCGTTAAGAAATGAAGATAATTTTGGTGGTTATTTGAGTTGAAGTACGATACAGTTAAATTTGACCGAATCGGATAGGAATACTTTGGCTCAGTTGGTAGAGTTCCCCTTCAAGGCGAAGGTCCTGGGTTCGAGTCCCAGATGTGACCGTCTGTTTTCAGATGTCTTCATTTAATTAAAGAAATATAAATATAAAAGAGATACATAATATTCAATTTTACAATTTTTCAGATACATAATATTCAGTATTTCGGAGGCGAGAATGGGTACCGCCGCCCCGGGAACCTTTATTGGATAACCAACACCTCTGCCATAGGTCACCCCAAATGGTTCGCTACGTTTGGTGACTAAGTAGGGGTGCCCGGGTTCATGGGGTGAGGTTTGTCTAGGTCTTGGAGGCGGATGACCAGGACACACTGAACTCCAGATTCCTACCCACCCCTTAAACCTTTTTCCTTTCCAGAACTCTCCACCCCTTCCTTTCCTTTAAAAAACCCCACACAGCATCCCCAAAGATGACATAGGCCCCGAGGGAAATTATTTTCCTCAGGGCCTCCTGTGTGGAGCTCATGTAAAATAATACGTTTTTAGTCCCTCTAACTAGTCCCTCTAACTAGTGCCGAGAGGAATGGGAATTGGATAGTGGTTGGTTTTGGTTTTCTGCATGCATCTTCAGGGTATGGGAAGGGATTTTTATTAACTTCTCAGACGGTGTTTTAAAAAACATGTATTTTAAATGTCACAGCTTTTGAAATAATCCTAAGAACTCTGGCCATAATAGTATTAGGTCGTTAATGTTTAAGAGTAATTTTGTTGTGTTCAATTTCTATATACAACCGTAACTTTATCTGATTTTTTTTGTTTCAAAGTTACGCTTGAGAGTCACTAATACTATTTTCAATGATTAATTACTTCAACTTGAGATTTAACCCATTGTTTTTCTGAAAAAAAAAATACAGTATTATACTTAGTGAAACTATTCCATCCACCATAAGGATTGAAATCTAGTCTAAGCGAGAAAGAAAATGGGAAGAATCTTGCAATGAAGTCAAGGATGGTTGATACGATTAAAGAGAGAGAATTTTAAAACGATCCAATGGCTTATCTGAGAGAGAAAAAGGGACTTTACACATACTTTCCACGACGAATTTCGAGGTGGATATTCATAAATTAAACATTTTGTACGACAGACTAAAAAATAAATTGAGCTTTACATTCGGCAGGTTATTTTTCGGCGTGTTTTACACTCGACATATTTCACAAATGGACAAAATATTGTATCACTTTTTCCCTTCGCCCTCAGCAAGGGTTCAGTATTCAGTGGGTTTGAATGTATGCGCTCGCGATATGTGTGAGAGTGTGTGCCTATACTACGCTAGTGTTTATTCGACTATGTTCACACAATCATGACATATGGGGGCACATTCAAGAGCTCATTCCGTCGAGTGTGAACACACACTTTGTGTTTATTTAAACGTAAAATATATATAGATATAATAAAAACCTAGTTGTCCGGGGAAAAATTGAAGCAGAGAGACTTTTGTGTCATCAGAAAGGGTATGCTTAGGTTAGCTACCTTACAATTTACTTTTATTTTCCGCCAGTGCTTTGTCATTATACCATAAACAGAAATGAAAATGTACCTATAGAAATTCTGAAAATATCATGTTGGTGGCAGCTTAATAAAAAAAATTATGATAAAACAGCATGGGTTAGCAGAAATGGCATACGGGTTCAGTACATGATTGTTAGAATTGCTGACAAGATTGTGTTTGTGTAATCCTCGTGGAAATATTTTCTCATGGACTCTCAGATTACTGGGAATGAATTTGCAGTGTTTGCAAAATAATAATGAATTGAAATTAAATGAATGTCTAAAATATTTTACTGTCAATTCAATTGAAAATCATGCCAAAATATTTATAAACAATTATATGTTTGTATGTCTCTCAAAAATCTCGTAAACTGCAATAAGACTGAAGATACTCAGAGTATCGCCCGAGTGTAAGACCACCATTCAGAATTGAAACGTTGCTTGAAATAGCTTTAGCCGTGTTTGGTGACCAGTTCTGAATAGCCAGTTACTTCCCACCTTCCTTTTCCCCATCTCCTTCCCCTCTCCATTACCTTCAGCCTCACAACATACCCCCTATTGGAAATGCCATAGTTTCACTTGCTCCGGGAGCAGTTGGGACTCTTTTGCGGTATACATTTTTTTTTTTAAATACCAACAAATTTTAGCCGTCGGTGCATGGGTGCGTGATTTGAAATTGTATTCCTGCGCAACGCGAAAACTCACGTTCAATAAACTTTTTATCTTCGAAATTTGAACCGATAAGCATTTAATTGTATTTTATAAAAAAATATTCTATCACTACAATTAGTGGAACATGATACTGGTGACGTGACGGCGTACTTAACCAGCCGAGGATTGAACTCATTGGGTGGGCTCAGCTGGGATGCCAACTCAGCCACTTACCGATCGGTCACTGCCTATATTTGATATGTATGTTTCTTTTGTTTACATTTTGACAGACATCTTTGACACATCTGAATCTGAAAAACGATTTTTAAAGTTTTCTAATGGCGTTCATTCGAATGATATCTTTCTATCTTCTATATTCTTTCTATATTCTTTTATATCTTGAACGTCTCTATCTGGAAAAAGAATTTTAAAGTTTTCTAATAGCCTTCATTCGAATATCTTTCTGAACGTCTTTTATATCTTGAACGTCTCTATCTAAAAAACGCTTTTTATATTTTCTAATGGCGTTCATTCGAATGATATCTTTCTGAACGTCTCTAATTTTTTCTTTTAGTATACAGCTAAAACTATATTTAGCTTCACAAATTCTACAATTAAACATCCATGATTTTTCAGCTGTTGGCCCAAGTTACTTGGTAACTTAAAGTTGTGTATTCAATTAAGATTTATACCATTGAAAAAATTTATCTTGCTTTCATTGAACTTAATCCATACGCTGTTTGCATAAGTGAAAGCTAAAAACGGACACTCTTGAGTATACGTGTTTTTTTAAATGATCCCCGATGATGTTCAAACCCTTTTAGCCAGATGTAGATATGTATATCATATTTTTAGACGGCTCCATTGTCCCGCGGACCCCGTTAAACGAAATGTTTGCAAACAATTCCGTAACAATGGCCTATTCAAAGGGAATAGATTTCATCCTCCGGGGACGGCTGTTTGTTTTCGTCCATAGATCAAGTTGGAAACGTTTTTTGGAGGACCTGGAGGAGGCTTGTGTGTTTGGGATCGCCAATTAAAATTCGGATACAAAATATGGCTCGAAAATAAGCGTACAATTTTACAGGATTTTTTTATCTTCTTGTTTTGACTGACGATGTTGAGAAACAAAAAAGAGAGCAATTCGTATTATATTTATAGAAAATTTATTAACAAGTCTCTAATTCAATACTAATGGTAGGTATTAGTGGTAAGAATTATGCTGGTGAAAACCCACGATTCTGATTCGAAACATTAGACGTATTTGGTGACCAGAACTTTCAACTCCTTCTCCTCCTCACTTCCCCCGAACCCAAAATGGGGATGACATAGTCCCACTGGCTCACGACTTTTCACAGAATGAATATTAATAATATCAATATTTTTTTAAATGCTTACATTTCTACAGCTTAATTACTTTGAAAAAATTATTACCATATTAAAATAAATATAATATATTGTTTTCCTCAGGTCCACACAAGAGGCCCTGATGAAAACAATTTTCATCGGGACCTGTGTCATCTTTGGGAAAGCTGTGTAGAAAGTATTTTTAGGGAAAGGAAAAAGAGTAAGTTCTGGGTTGGTAAAAAGATAGGAGGGATGGGTAGGAATCTGGTGGTCAGTGTGTCCAAGAGTGACGGACGTATGAATTCAATCCACTCATTGAGGTGCAAGGCAATGGGTCGAAAGAGTCCGGTTGGAGAGGTCAAAAGGACTTACTACTCTCGTAGGCTAAATCCTATAAATATATGTGTTTGTCTCTTTTTAGTCGTTTCCGTTTCATCGTGTTTCAAATCATAACGGTGCTAAAGAAGTTTCACTTCAAAAAATTATTGGTATATTTTTTTAAGACAAAATGTTGTTTGACTTTGAGGCCCACTAACCAGCGACCGAGAATTCAAATTTCGTCGAAAGATGGTCTTGCGATCGTACCTTGCAACTTAACAGGGCGATTCCGACAAAAAAAAGTTTTTTTCTCCATACCAGCATTTTTAATTAATAACTCAATATCGATTTTATTTTACTTCAAATTTGCAATAATATATACGTACATTCAAATAAGCAAGAAAATGTTCAAACGCGTGATGATAAAATTATTAAAATTACTTACATTTGTAATCCAACCTTACTATAATAAAAATTAACTAAATTTTTAAAAAGCTTATTTGATAAAATAATAATCTTTCGAAATCAATTTATATATTTTTGTAAAAAAGAGTCAGTGCACCAAATTTTCATTTAAAAGTGACATATTTCCGTTTGTATGTGGTTACTCCCTCTTGCCATAGAATTATTGATATGCTTTGAAAAAAAAAATCGAGTGCAGTTCACATGCGGTGGAAATGAAACCTTCGCCCACACATTCTCAACCAATAGGAGCCTTTAAAAGTGAAGTCATAATCAAAGCGGCCAATGAGCGCAGTTTGACGTTTCGTAGATACTGTACTGCGTCAATTCCGTTTCATATCTCAACCAATAGGAGCCTTGAAAAGTGAAGTCATAATGAAAGCGGCCAATGAGCGCAGTTTGACGCTTCGTACGTACTCTAATGCGTCATTTCCGTTTCATCCGAATTTCAAAACACAACGGGGCTAAAGAAGTTCCACTTCAAAAACTGTTTGACTTTAAGACCTACAAAGCTGTAATGGTAACTATTTAAATTCCAACAATAAGATAGGGTGCTTTTAACTGCTTGTTAAAATAACATTTCGGGGAACTAGTCTCGTTTCACGAATAATCGGAACCGCAGATAATTGAATACACTTGCGCGAGTAATGCAGTGAGTTAATGTTATTGTTGAAATTCATTACCGCGTCGCGAGCGCGGTGGAACGCTTAGGGAATAAAAAAACTGCCCCATCCTTCCTCGCCTCCCCTGCTGCAATTATTCCGCATTATGCGCTCGTCTTACCGTGAAATGGATTCTAATTCCTGACAAAAAGTCCAATGTTTATTTACATGTAAGTGGAAAACAACGTCATTTTATTTTTTTTTTGCTTTTGAGAGATCAACAGTTTGCTACCTGCATTGGATGGTGCTGGGTTCCCACATTGTATTTATAATTTATGGACTGTTTCGTAGTATGAAGACTTTGAAGTCCATTTACCTTTGCATTCTTTCGCATGGAAAGCGTGTTCTCACTGGTCACATAATAGATCAGTTGAGATCTCATTAGGTATTGAGTTAGTTATTGAGCTAATGAAGTACCTAATTGTAAAAATAAATACTTTACCTAATTTTTTTTAAGTGAGACTTCTTTAGCGGCCTTGGTGATTCGGAATTTGGATGAAACGGAAATTACGCATTAGCACCTGCGAAGCATCACAGTGCGCTTATTGGCCGATTTGATTATGATGTCACTTTTAAAGGCTCCTATTGGTTGAGATATAAAACGGAAATGACGCTAGGTCCTAGGTCTGCGCTCATTGGCTGCTTTGATTATGACCTCACTTTTCAAGGCTTGAGATTGTTTTGGTAAAATTTTGCTTCTACCGTGTGTGGACTGCACTTTTTTTTAAACTTAATGTTTAAAACCTCTTAATTATAATATTTAATCACAATATAAGCGATTTTCAATCGAAAATTTGAAACAGAAAAATCTGAAAAAGATACAGTCGCATCTTGGAATGGAACCAGGACCTTAGCCTTGCCGGGACGCTGCTCTAGAGCAGCCAGTGAATCTACGGCATTCCCAACTGGGGAAGGTAGAAGAAAGCAATGTTTCGATTTTGAATGGTGGTCTTTCACCAGAGCGATACTGAAAGTAACTACCTATTTGGAATGTGCTGCGGAATAAATTGTGAAACAACGCAAAATAATGAAATGAAATTTACTTGTGCGTGCAGGCAGTAACTTATATAATATGTTTAAACATGCTGACAAAATAATACTGATAATAATGCTTCATTTAGGTACTTTTTTACTACGTTTTCAAATATTTGAACATTGTTATTTAGGTAGGTAAAGTGCACATATAGTTTTTACTGAAACATCAACATTATTCAGCGGAGACCGGTTCAGAATGGTTGTTTGCGTGCTTGATATCTTTCTTCTACATAACTTTAAATTGATAGGGCCAATTGTTGCATAGAACTTGAATAATTCATCAAATTTTAAAGTTAACATTCAAGTTCCACGAAAATTCTGGTCCTTAATATTTTATTTGTAATAAGGTTTTAAACATTTATTTTCTAATTTTTCTGTACCCTGACTAACTTCAGTTAATATTACGTAAAAAAATACTTATAAAAAGAGACTTGTAATAATGACAGCATGTTATACCAATCCATAATATTTAGCAGGTATGTATGTAGGTACTAATGAGCTTCAGGAAAACGTACGAAACAACATATAGTTCTGCGTATTACAGATTTCCTAATGATACATACCCTTCTAGATTACACCAGCACGTATTTTTTGAATTTCGATTTTTATCTATCCTAAAATAAATTGACTGTGCTTGTTTATAAAACTATGTGAGATTGACTAAAAAAGATTGTGTTATTTATGTTTTTTATACATGACAACTAATCTCGCTGAACCAGGCCAAAAAATATTGAACAGCATCCCATGGATTAAAACAGATAAATTTTCTCTTCGGAAAATAATTGTATAATACAGTCAATTTATCTATATTTGCTTACGCGATGTAGTTCTTTACGAAACAATAACCGATTGCCGAAAACAAAAATCTCTACGTTTCAGTACGCGAACAAGATCACTCTTACCCAAACAATATAACAAATGATTTATATGTATATTCTAACCTGGTAGTAAGAAAAAATTTAAGGTTTTCAGTGATAAAAATCCGTGAACTATTATCATTTAAACCCAAAGAAATACATAATATGTCTGTAAAAAGTGCAGTTTGAAAACCAGTGTAGGCTTTTTCGAACGTTTTGTCTAAAATTCTTGTACTTATTTCATACAGAACTTGAAAGCTTTGTAAGAATTTTATTCACTGGATGTATTATAATTTATGTAATATAATTTACAATATAAATCATTCGTAGTTTTTATTACATTAACAGACTGCAATTCGGTTTTTTTGAGAGATGACCGTCAAAGAAATATGTTTTTTTTTAAACCAGCCTGAAGTGAACTCTGACATACGTGTAAACATTTCCAATTCCCTCGCGATATTCTTATTTTAGTGTAGTGGGTATCCCCTGCAATATTTTCCCATTTATCGCCCGTAAAATCGCCCTCGAATAAAAATTCGCGGTATTTTATGCGTTTGTTATCGCGTTAGGAAGGGTTCGATTCCCGGGTGCGATGTCGCAGTGGTTCGGGTCATAACACCCCCACTGCGCGCTTTATTGCCGCGGCACATCTTACATCAGATATTACATCAGATGTTACATCGGGTATTACATCAGATGTTACGTCGGGTATTACGTTGATGATGCGGGGAGTTATGAGGATACGCCCCGTCCCCGGGAGCCGGCTTGGTTATTTTTCGGAAACAAATCAAAATATTTTCTTGTGAATATTTCACTCGTTGAGGTTTTCGAAGATTTTATGGTTTTTTCTGAATTATATTAGATCTTAATCATGGCTGTTTGGATTTTTTTACGTAGATGTATTGAAAATAATTACCTCAAACTGAATTTTTGTAAACCTAAGAAATTAGTATGTTTTTCAATTAGCTTGACAGAAATTAAAAATAAAACCAAAAAAAAAATAAAAAGAAAAACTTTTCCAGGACGACCTTTGGAGATATAATTATTATTTACGTTTCAGTTGAGACGATGCAGGATCCAATTCAATCAAGCGTTAAAATTTAGATGTTGCTTTAAATAGTGTCAGTGGCAGATAGTGGCAGATATTGGCTGTTGGCTTGAAATAGTGTCGGAATAAATTAAGCTGACACTATTTCATCTGTATTAATATTAAACTATGCAAGATGATTATGTGATAGAGACTCCTTAGAGACATTACGGGAAGCATGGACGTGTTCTAACTAGTGATTCATTTGACTTATTTTTGGGGTATTATGCCGTGTTGCGCTACCTTCTTCTTTAGCCAAGTTTCGGATAACATTACTGTGTAATCATCACCATTACATATCTGCCCTGTTGATGGACACTGAAATGCTCTCCGAAACGTTGGCTATAGAAACAACAAGGCATAATACCCCAAAAAATCAAGATAATACTTTTGGCCGTGATAATCTCAAATCATGTCTCGTGGTCAATTTGTTAAAATGTAAGTCAATCCCGTAATCGTCGCCTTAGTTCTTCATTGTCCAAACGACCATTTTAGTTTTTGTTCAATCTCCACTTTAAATTAAAAATAAAGTATAAAAAATTATAGTTAATTACTTAAATAAGAATTATTTAAACTAATGAGACCTTTACCTTTAAGGAAAAAGCTTTATCTTAAACACCTATCATAATGATTTTTTGAAATAATGAAAGAAAACCTTCTCCCCCTATAAAATTTTCTAATGGTGGTTTGGACAATTAAGAACGAAGGCGACGTAATATCGCAGCTACCAATACAAATGGTTTCTTAAACGGAAAGTTACTTTAGCAAAAAACCTCAGTTTTTAACGATGCTTTGTTAAAAACTTACGATGAGCCATTCAAATGTGGGATATTCCTTAAAAAAATATATTTCTTGGGTTGTTTCAAACTTCATAACATTTGATGACTATCAAATCGCTGATCAGCACCGTTTTGAATTTGAATTTTGACAGTTGAACTTGAACGTTCACCGTAAACGCTGATTTCTGCTCCAATTCTGATTTTGGCTTTTAGTGACCGTGATTTAAACTTCTAACATTCTATGACCATCAGATCATTTATCAGCGACGCGACGTTTTGAACTTTGAACTTTGATACTTGAACGTCCACCGTTAAACGCCGATTTCTGCTCCATTTTTGGTGACTGTGATTTAATGGTCATCGAATTTATGAAATTTGCATAACTTCAACCTGAGAATTTGTTCAGTTTTGATTGAAGAAAGCAACCTTGAGTGTAGGTGAATTGTAAATTATAGTAAAACGAAACAAAAAGTAATTTTTCAAAATAGTGAGCAAGGTACCTGGTGCGGTCGTGCGTTGTGCGGTGGCCCGCCCATGCCGTGGTGGTACATCATGTCGTGCTTGAGTTGCGGCAGCGCCGGTCCCTGCGCCCCCTGGTGCTTGCCCATGTCAGCTGCGGCGAGCGCCTCGGCGCGCGATAACAGCCCGTCATTCAGCCCCGAGAAGATGTCGCCCTGAAAGCACGCGCCCACCTTCAGACACGGCGTTATTTAGATTGGTCTATACAAGAAGAGGCATAACAGAGGATATTTTCTACTAGAACTGACCGGAAATCTTTTTTTATTTAATTTCATTCATTGCATTATTATTTACATAATTTAAGGATCTTTCGACCACTATGCTTGGCATATATCATTTATAGTGGTGGATTGGTATATATTAGAAAAACGCATGAGAAAACCGGGAAGTGAACTCGTGATCTTGTTGTGCACGACTGCACTTGTCATCGTGATTTCCCGACATTCTGCGAATATGTCGTGTTTCTCTAATACATACGTTTTGTGCTTTATAATAATTTGTATTCAAATCAAAATTGTTTTAAGTTTTTCCGGGGAAACCATAAGACAATGAAAACTTCCTTTTTTTAATTGAATAATAACACATATTTAAAGGAGAAATGGTATAAATCTTGAATGAATTCGACAACAAGCATTATTATATTAAAAGATGTATTTTAAAATTTACACAACTAATAAACATCTATTAATGTATTGTTAATTGTTATTAATCAGTTGTATAAAATTTAAAACAGGTTTATTAGTAAGGGGAATAGTATATTATAATATTTAGAAATATTTTTTTTATTAAATTCACCAGTCTGGATTGCTTTTTTAAATCTTTTGATTTAAAATGATTTAAACAAGAGACATGACGACTAACATAAAATTCATTCATTTGAGCTAGATTTTTCTCAAGGATTTTATGGTTGTTTTTAATATTTATAGGTTGGGGTGTTATGTAGGGTTTTTGTTTAAAGATAAATATTGATTG
Organism: Glyphotaelius pellucidus; assembly: GCA_936435175.1. Lineage (NCBI taxonomy): Eukaryota > Metazoa > Arthropoda > Insecta > Trichoptera > Limnephilidae > Glyphotaelius > Glyphotaelius pellucidus. Next base: position 23,642,099 of record OW386542.1, on the reverse strand, counting down.
TTTTAGGAAGACTCTCGAAGAATATATGTTATTCAAAGTCATTCTTCAATTGTGTGTAGATATCTTTAATTATTCTTTTGAAGGAATGTTGATCAAACGATTTTTTATTTTTTTAATACGAATGGAATACACTTTCAAAGAGATACAAAGGCTTTTCACCTACCTGCTAATTTTCCGGTCCGGCGTATTAAAATGAAATTGTAATATTAGAGTTTTATATTCAATTAAAAAAAAAAATTATAAAATCCTGGAGAAACGTTGCAAGCATTGGAACTTTTTAGGTATAAGCTACGTTAAAGAAGGCTTCGTTTTTTAACTATAGTTATTTATTTTATCAAAAAGCAGAAATATATATTTGGTGACTTTTTAATTACCTAATTAATTCGTACAATTCTGTTTATAAATTGGGAAAACATTATATAAATATATATTTTTTAAATTTTAAATACCATAAATTGCCTAATTTTTTTTTATCATAAGTATATTTTGTAAGCTTTACTTTACAGCGAACTAACAGCCACGAAATACCGCGTCTTACGAGCAGCGGAAAAATAAAAATTACCAAAAGCATACAATATATCTTTCTTACATCAGTTTTTGAAATATTTAAAAATATTTTTTATGTGAGTGTCGCACAAAATTTCTACCTGCTGCGTACCATCTGAATCATCGTACACCATGGCTACCCCAATAAATTAGGCTATAGAGGACGGAGATGGGGCAGAGAAATGTAGGAAAGTATCTGGTGATACGGCTAAAGCCATTTCAAGCAATTTACATTCTGAATGATGGTGTTTTGGGTGACATTGAAAGTATCAGTACTTCTTTATATATTTTCTAAAATAAATGAATAGTGAAATAACACAAAATTAACTTGCGCATCCTGAGATGTTAACTAGTGAACTCTGGATTCATGACCGATGATTGTAACCACCCATTTCGGAGACCGTCAAAACGAGAAGGCCTAATTATTTAGGCGATGTACAAGTGGAATTATGCATGGCTCTGTAGAAACAAAAGCTTAACAGGATAAAAAGACTGCAATTGTAGCGCAAATCCGCCAAGATTTAAAACTAGCCCGTAACTGGCAGCGCGCTCTATTTAATTTTTCACGGAATTTGCTTTTCCGCTAAGACCACAGCGGTCGCTGGATCTGTGCTGAAACGCGTCCATAACGGACGACACAGAGGACACGGAGCAGGGGACAGGGAACAGGAATCGCGGGTTCTTGTTCCCTGTCCCCTTTTAATGGTCTAGCACAGTAGAATAGCAACCAATGATTTGGCTAGGTACTGTTCGATTTGTATGTGTCCGTGGACAGCAGACACGATGACAAACTGTGGTGCGAACGACGCGATGATTGTTGAACAAAAGAACAATTTTAATGCTGTGGGTAATATTGAAGTTGTTGTTGGCGCATTTAAGGTTAAATCGTTACGTTTTGGGTAAAAACGTCTTTTTCGTCACCGGGCATAATTTATGGGGAAAATGAAAGTCGGATTTCCGTGAACGTATTTTGTTTGTTTTGGTGAATTTTACAATTAATTTAAGTAGAGGGTAGTGAATTATAATTCATATATGATATAAAAAACGCAATTTGATAACATTTTGTAAACTACTGTAACCACGCATATTATTTCACTCAACAACTTTAATATTTTTCTGCTATGGCTACTTTTTAGAGCGAATCAAAATCTATATGACGACACTGTAAAACTTCTGTAGCTCTTTCCGTTGCGAAGTATGAGTGATTCTTTGGATGCGCAGACCCTGCTCGATGACATAAGAGCGAGAAACGAGCGAATGGCCTATTTTTAGAATAAATACGCCATTTGGCGCCACAACCCTTGGGCCACGAGATTATTTTTTAAATATTTGGCGACAGCAAAAGCCAACTCTGGCATGATCTTAGTAAGTCTTTTTTAAAACGTTTTCACATAAAAAATTCACATTAATATAATTTCGTTAATCAAATCCTATTTTTTTTTTTTGGTTAAAAAGAAGATAAATATAGTATATTTAATTTACGAGTATACGTATACTTAAAAATTTTAACACTTTATATTAACACCTCTGTAAAATTGTGTTCAAGATTAAGTAAAATAAAAGCGTCTCCGATTTAAGTCAAGTAGATTTTTGAAGTAAAACTTCTTTACGTACGTTTGACTTGGGGAGGAAGCTGGTGAATGCGTGACGAGAGCGTTACGAAAAGTGTCGGGGGAGGCCAATGGAAGTTGAGAGGGAGATATAAGTTAGTGAAGATAGAAAGAGAGAGAGTTGCGTTTCGTATATTAGAATAAGGGCAAGTGAGAGAGGTGCGAGCACGCATTTTCTTTCTCTCTTTCTTTCATAGCCAGGTACGTTTCGTATATCTAAGACACAGTGCAGGCCTATTAACTGTATCATACTGTAGGAGCAAGAGAGAGCAGTGCGCGCGCACATTTTCTTTCTCTCTTCCTCTCATAGAAGTTTTACTTCAGTCGTGTGGTCTAGAGCACACTCGTATGTTTTTTATAAGGCACGATAATACTTTGGTGAAAACTCGAGTCTAGCAGGCATATTTCATGTATACCCCCCAAACTCCACGATCGCGTCACATTAATTTAATATATGCGGCTTTCCCCGTAGCGACTTACGCGATCTGGTATCAATCGAGGTGATGGAATTCGATTGACGCCGTAACCGCGATTCAATTGTGCTGATCGAAACGAACTTCCTGCCGGCAATAAGTTAAACAGGCCCAAAGTCAACGTACGTAATACCAAAGGTTAAGGTGCGTGATGTATAATGAATTCGTATTTTAAGCTTTGGAAAAATGTTAAATGCAAAACAGTTTTGAAACTGCGGTTTTGAGATAACCGACATTGTGTTGAGTTTGGTATGGATAGGATGAAATTAATAATAGATGATATTGATAATTGAGGAGCTCAGCGGAAAAGTGGCCCAACCCACGAAAATTCGTTATCAGCGAAAACATTATTTGTCGTATATTTGTGTCGTATCTATGAAGCCACAGTGGCCCAATTGTAGTTTTCACTGTTTCAAAGATCCTTTAAAATCAGTGAAAACTAAAATTGGGAAACTTTGGCTTCAAATATACAAAAAATATAAAAAAATATGGTGTTATCACTGTGGGTTGGGCTATTCTTCCGCTGAACGCCTCAATTAATAAAAAAATCCTGCTATATAATATAACTTTTTCTTTCGTCAATACATGCATCCGTAATGTACAATATTTATGTTAGTATGCATGTATATTTATATTTTTCAACTTTTATTATGTAGGTACATTTTATTAAAGCTTCCAAAATGCTTGATAACGCATTAAAGTTATTATATTTTTCAAATTTGTCTGCTTATATAATGCAGTTTCAGATGAAATTTACTAACTTTATCGATGGTTACCTGTCTTTGCTCGTGATTCAACAACATTGCAAATTTATTTTTCTTCGAACATTTGAAAAGTGTGAGTTTTTATCTAATAACGAATTTTTCCTCAAGTTAATGTATCATAAATTCAGTCAATTTAATACAACCATCAGATGGTGAAAGTAAAAAGGCCAAATGAGCCGCAGTACTAGTTAGTTAGAAACATGAAAGAGTATTGTTATAAGTCTTAACTAGTTAGAGGATTACGAAAGAATCCGTAAAATCAAAAAAAAATGTCAACCTTCAAGGTGTGTTTCATAGTTTGTACAATATTATTAATTTTCATTAAAATTATCTAAAGTTAGAAACCTTCATCCCTAAGTTTTAATAATACTTTCTCCCAAAGTTTAGCTTATTTTGAAAATAGTTTTAGTTTAATTCAAATTGTTTTAGACCCTAAAACATTTCGAAATTTATTTACCTAGTTCATTAAAACATTTTACAAAATAATAATAATTTTCATATTCTGGAATAAAAAAATACCTACTCGGCGTCCCTGAGGTAACCCGTTTGGTCATTAACAGCATCTCACATCAGAAAGAAGTTTTCGCATTGCAGTATTTTTTCCTTAAAATTTAAAATAATTTTTTTAGGCGGTAAAAGCATAGCTGACAAGGCTGCGTTGAATTTCTGACCATGTTGACGAAGCGACTTTCCCTACAAAATAAGTTAAAATCTCATTAATATGATTCAAAAACAGCGAAAATCAAAATTTGAATATTTATACGCCATGTTGGTAGTACTTATGCATACATTGAAACTATTGTAACATATTTACATTCATGATCTCGCTCTAATTATTTATATAATTTATTCCAATTGTCATTTTCATGCTTGGCGAGTAACGTTTGTGAAAATATCTCGGTAATGGTTGGCTTTAAGGGGAAAATAGACTACCCTTACGTTTCTATCATTTTTGTCTTCTTTTATTGATGGTATAACATATAAAAGTGCACTATTAAAATTTTTTAGTAGCTTAATATAACAATTGTTTAAAAATAGTTGTAAAAAAAAACCTAAAATAGGTAGCTTCTGTCTGTCTAGTTTTAAACTAATTTCTCGTCTAAACGTTTTGTTTTATATTTTGTTAGATATTTTATTGAGTGTGGTTATTGGATCATGGCTCTTGGATCGTCCGAAGACATTGTCAAGTAGAAAATTTAAATTAAAAAGTCAAACAGCAATCACGCTTATTATAAACCCACAAATCAGAGCTTTAAAACTTTAAAACAGTTTTTGAAAATGCATAGCTATTTACTGAAACAGTGCTTTGAAGATCAAGTATATTTACCATTTCTTGTAATAGTTCAGAAATATAATTTTTTTTTTATTTATTCAATAAATCCCACAATCATTATTTACATCAAAATAGATATTTTAAGGCCCATAATAGCCTAAATGCATTTTGTTTGATTTTCACATCACGGATATTAGTTCTAATGAAATGTATTAAAAAATATATTTTTGTACTCAAAACCAACCATCACAGAGACATTATGTTAAAAAAAATTCATTTCTACCTTTAAGCCATTTTTTTATGCCACAGCTTCAAAATATTACATGGCTAAAACGTTTATCGCGCGGAGTTTATATTTCTAATTTGAAAATCTAGATATCTTGTTTTAAAAATAAGTAGAGTTGAAAAAGTACTTGTTATGTTTTTCCAAGTTGATCATGGTAAATTATTTTGTATACAACCACTGGCGATTATGGTAAAAAAATTGACCACTTTTATTTTTCTGCGATTGATAGCGGTCCACAATTGGACCACATTATCCTACCATTCGTAAAACATTTATTGCAATAATTTAAAACACTTCCATGGCCAGCCATTTATTTTAAAACGAAACTATTGATATGTTCTATCTATTGTGACCATAGATGTTGCAAATCCGAACTTCATAGACTATTTTAGAACGATGTTAAAAATAAAATTTTTAAATATTCTTTTCACGCAGAATTTCTGATCAGCTGTTTACGGTTAAAATTAAGTTTTTTTTTCCATATATATGCACCTTTTATTATCAAGTGTACCACAGACAACATACAGAAATCGAAAATATTCTATGTTGACTCGATAAGTACTTACTCGATATGTACTCAATAAGTACTCGAATAAGTACTTCTCACGGATTTTCAAAGTAACAAACCCACAGGATTCGCGCGGTTATAAATTTTACAATTTTTTTTTTTTTTTATAAATCCTACAAATATGAAATAAACGGCAAAATACAGTTAATTCATTGGCTATATAGCACTAATAAGTTTTTACCTCTCCGTAGAATTCGAAGGTATGATTTTTTTAATGTTGGCGAAAAATTTAAAAGATGATCTTCTGAAAATCTACTTCCCGCGGAATTCATATTGAAACTTAATAAAACAGTTTTAGTTTAATTATTACGAAAAGTGGGACAAACTTTGAGAGAAAGTTAATTAAATTCTATTATGTTAATATCATTATTGACTTTCTGTCATTTTCAACATGGTGTTCATTAAAACCATTAATTCGTATATATTTGTAGAATTATTATTTTCACAAATCAAGCGTGTATATGTACAGATATAAGCGCTTTCCGTTCGTAGTTGTTTTGTCTTTATTGGGCTGTTAATCGGGCAAAACACTTATGTTATTTTCCAACTTTTCATTTAATTTTTACACTGGCAAGATTGTAAGCTGAGGATGTCAGAAATTAAACAATTTCGGACGACTCTACAGTATATCTCCGATTCTATTATTGTGGAGTGAGAAACTGAATACTGTACACAAAAAACACAAAAAATTATCCCGACAATAAAATGGTTGTGCGGTCATTTATCAATATTTTTGATGTTTTGAACTACCATGGCAATGAATCCACGTTTTCATTTTAATACAAAATCATGTCATGTTTGCTCTTCGGATATTGAACCTATACACTTTATTCATAATGACGTAGAAATAAAAAGATGTTGTGGGACTTGGGAATAGTAATGGACTCCGGAATGTCTTTCCGAACACATATAAATTCTATCTGTGACAGGGCCTACAAACTTCTACGATTCATCATAAGAGTGACTAAACCATTCAGATCATCACATGTAATTAAAATACTATGTCTCTTTTGTTCGCTCAATATTAGAATTCGGATCTGTTATATGGAATCCCCAATAGAAAGTTAATTTTGAAAGATTAGAAAGAATTCAAAAAAAGATGCTCTTTCAAACTTCCAAAAATCTAAAGAACTCATTGATATTCCATAATTTATCAACTTTAGAAGATAGAAGAAATATATCCGACCAGTATTTTTTTATTCAAAATTATCAACAACGTTGTTGACAACAACTATCTTCTAGAAAACGTTAATTTCCTCTGTCTAACACGAAATACAAGGTCACATCAACTTTTCCACATCGCGCACTCAAAAACAAATTACACACAACATTCATTTCTCAGAAGGACGTGCACAAAATATAATAACATCTTTTCAGGCGCTGATATTTTCCATTTGTCCTCAGGCCAATTTACCAAATGCACAAAAGAAAAAATTCAAACAAATTGTTAATTATGAACCTTCTACCCCTGCTGTGTGTTTTTTTCTCATTATCATTATGTTATTTTTTTCCTTTTTGTAATAACAATAATATTTTGAAGATTTATACAGCGCCGTTTTGTGAAAAATCACCTCAAGGGCGCTAGTAAATGGCTAATGATGTTTATCCTATGATGTGAAAATGTATTATTTTCATATAGGTTCACAGTTTCATTTCATTTTATCTATCCTTCATACTTAAATCTGTGTATTTTTTTTCTTTTTCTACCACTTTATGTTTTTATAGTTTTAATCTATGTTTTTTTTATGTATATACACTACTGAATTTTCGCGGAAACTTCGCTGGTTTATGCAGCCATGTAATATGTAATTACCTTAATATAATATGTACAACTGTTTGTTTCCCCATAAAACTAAAATAAAATAATAGCGTGTGAACCGCTCAAATACACAAAGAACAACCTTACTTATGGACATAAGCATCTAAAAAATGTTTTGAGAATTGAAGTTTATGTGGAATTATGAACTTTTGCCGTTGAACAATACTTCTCCTTTATTTTCCTAACAATTGTTTTCTTTTTTCGTATTATTTCCTTTATCTTTATTTTTTTATTTTGGTGATTTGTGTTTTCGGTGTACATTTTTTAAATGTTATATACTTATTGCTTCTAAAGTTTCTTTTTACGAAACGTACTAGATTTTAGAGATTTTTTCGACTCTTTTGACTTGTTATTATATTTTACCATCGTTTGATATGAGTCACAGAAATTCACCAACAAATGTATTATTTCAAATCAATAGTCTAAGATGTTTCATGAAAATACGAATCTAGAACGCTGCCCGAAAGCACCGGAACAGCAAGAGACCTTTAGAGAATTATCGGAAGTTAGGTCACACGAACGTGACGGCGTTCGTACACCTGTTAAAGTGACATATGGTGCTCTGAGGTGAACACGCTATGTACCCTAACTAATAATAAGGGTTGAGACACGAAGGGGGCACTAACTTAGGTATCTGCGATACACAAGTAGCAGTTCCTCGCCGCTTCCCCTGCCCTCCCCTCCTCCCCGCGACTCTACCATCCCCCTCCGCTTTACCACCGCAATAACAGAAAGCCGGGGAAAAACAGTATTTAATGATAAGCAAGTATTTAAATGGCCTTCTTGTTTCACGTTCAATTTAAATGTCACTTGGACAATAAGTTAGAAATAATCAGTGCAACGGTTTTTATATGAGAATAATCAAAAAAAAATCGGAAGAAAACAAAATGTTAATATTTTATCAATAAATTATCAGTTAAAATTTTGAATACTAAAGCAGTAAAAAAAAAAATTGTTGCCTCTAAAGTCGGTTTACGGACGATAATTTTACGTGATAACGTCATAAGAAAACATTGATGCGTCATAAGCCGAACGCTTAGGCCGATTGTGCCTCTCTATCGCTTGTTCCGCCCTCTCGTTTGCACGCTCGACTCAGGCGGAACGTGACAATGAATCATGCTTTTTCGTGCATGCAGCCGGTTCATCGATTTATAAGACGTTATCACGTCAAAAACTCTTAGACGGCGGTGACGCTGGCGTCGTGAAATGTGCGCATCTTTTTTCCGTCTGAAAATTCTATTTCAATGCAACTGAATTCCTTATTAAATTACAGAGCTTTCACTATCAAAGGAAAAAGCTTTTTCTATCTATATTTTCATTAATAATATTGGTAGTTGGGCGAAGCCAGGCAGAAGCCATTTACAATTAAATGTTTGAAAATCGAATTAATTCTGTGACTATCGTTTAAAACTATTTGAAATTATGATATAAATTCGTACAACAGTTTTCTAAAAGTTATGTAATGGCTGTGATTTGTTACTAAAATGAACGCACAATGTGATTATACATAAATCACCATAACACATAATGTGTAAATCTGTGCACCTATGTAACTCGATAACATAGGTTTTTTAGAGCCAAAAAGCATAGGCACCTTTCTAAATATATGTTTTTAAAATTATTTTGAAATAAAAGTCACCTTAAACAGGTTCTGCAGAATTAGTTTACTTACATAAATAACGTATTCTTGTTTCCACGAACGTATTTAATAAAACACCTTTTCAACTTTTAATGTAACATTTTTAGCAAACCTCGTCCGCATAATCTCGTTCCCGTAATAACGTGAATAAACACGTGACATAGATTTCCATGTTTTCTGGCTTATCATTTATTTTGCCTTTTCAAGGATTTGGAAGCCAGCCAAACATTTTCCACAAAACATTACGGAATATTATTTAAGAGCCTTAAGTAATGCTTTTATGTATTACGGAAAAGATCCGTTAATGCTCGTATCAAAGTTAGCTACATGTTTTCCCCTCGGATTTTCCAATATTTTAAGTAATACATTACGGCAAAAGTCAATGTTTATTTCTACCGCGCGAAAAACATTTCAGAGAGTTTGCCAGCGGTGCATTCAATCCATGGTTTGCTCGCATCTTTCGAAATTGACCGTGACTTTCAAAATCGCCCCCTAACAATGCTCGATATTTTTTTATTTTTTTATTTTTTTTACATGAGTTCCATACAGGAGGCCCTGAAGAAAATAATTTCCCTCAGGGCTTATGTCATCTTTGGGGATGTTGTGTGGAGGGTTTTTTAAGGAAAGGAAGAGAAGGAAAGGAAAGGGTTAAGGGGTGGGTAGGAATCTGAGGTTCAGTATAACCTGGTCATCCGCCTCCAAGACCAAGAAGGCCTCACCCCATGAACCCGGCACCCCTGCTAAATCACCAAACGTAGTGAGCCACTTGGAGTGACCTATATCAGAGGTGTTGGTTATCCAATAAAGGTCCCCGGGGCGGCGGTACCCATTCCCGCCTCCCAAATTGAAATATGGTTTTACTCTCGCGACCGCGACTATGATCTTTAACTGCTCATTCTAAGCATTCTCTGATCTGCACACATTTATCAAAAGTATACATTTAACCTTCTAAAAATAATCTCTTCCGAATCCGAATATTTCCTGGTGTGCAACCCAATACAAAGTGATCACGCAATTTTTTGTAAAATTACCTCCAAATTTACAATTCATGGATAGTGCATGAATCGGACCGCAGAAGGATGCACCTAAAATATAGTTGAAATAATTATGGAAAATATTGTTGTGTGTTTTTGTTTTATATCAGCTTCCCATGGAAGACACTGAGGAAAATAATTTCCCTCAGGGCTTAAGTCATCTTTGGGGATGCTGTGTGGAGGGTTTTTTAAGGAAAGGAAGGAGAGTAAGCTCTAGGAAGGATAAAAAAGGAGGATTGTGTAAACAAGATATTACCGTATAAAATAAAATACTTTTTTGTTTAAAACCACGAGATTTATTAATTTTTGAACCGACCGGTTTCGCTTAACTTAAGCATCATCAGGGTACAAATTAATACTAAACAAGAAGTACATAATGTGTGCTTATATATAACAAAATATAGAGGGAGACAACGTGATACAAATATTACAAACAAATAAACGGTCATAAAATACATTAACATAAGTACTCAAGTAATGGGAAAAACAGAAAGATAATTATGTAGACTAATGGGTTATAATAATAAATTTGGAGAAACAAAGCATTAACTGGCATGGTGATAAGGAGCGCTGGGAATTTTTATTTTTAAGGGTTTATTGGAAACAGACCTAATATAGGACTGCTTGATATGTCTAATTGATTATTAAGTATATGACTTTTGGTTTTTACAGCTTTTTTTATTTCTAGCGCCTCTAGATTGTTTAGTCTGTTACCATGCCCGTTTTTATGTAAGATGTTAGCACCGGTGCTATGACAGAACGTATGATCTTTATCGATCAAATGATTTGCGAATTCTGAAAAACCGTTATTATTGAGGCAACGGAGATGTTCCTTTATCCTAATATTGACACTACGTGTTGTCTTACCGATATAGAAAGCCGAACAATTATTGCAATTTAATTTATAAATTCCCTGTTCGGCTTTCTATATCGGTAAGACAACACGTAGTGTCAATATTAGGATAAAGGAACATCTCCGTTGCCTCAATAATAACGGTTTTTCAGAATTCGCAAATCATTTGATCGATAAAGATCATACGTTCTGTCATAGCACCGGTGCTAACATCTTACATAAAAACGGGCATGGTAACAGACTAAACAATCTAGAGGCGCTAGAAATAAAAAAAGCTGTAAAAACCAAAAGTCATATACTTAATAATCAATTAGACATATCAAGCAGTCCTATATTAGGTCTGTTTCCAATAAACCCTTAAAAATAAAAATTCCCAGCGCTCCTTATCACCATGCCAGTTAATGCTTTGTTTCTCCAAATTTATTATTATAACCCATTAGCCTACATAATTATCTTTCTGTTTTTCCCATTACTTGAGTACTTATGTTAATGTATTTTATGACCGTTTATTTGTTTGTAATATTTGTATCACGTTGTCTCCCTCTATATTTTGTTATATATAAGCACACATTATGTACTTCTTGTTTAGTATTAATTTGTACCCTGATGATGCTTAAGTTAAGCGAAACCGGTCGGTTCAAAAATTAATAAATCTCGTGGTTTTAAACAAAAAAGTATTTTATTTTATTAAATATGTCAAACCACAAAGTGATTGCTTTCTACAATAATAGATATTACCGTAGTAAATAAATTTCGGCCTTCGGTCAGTGTACCTTTATGCACCTATGCATCCTGTTTAATACATTCGTTAACGACACAAAGACCGATGTACACGTACAAAGTACAATGAACAAGTGGTAGAAGTGAAACCTTCAAAAAAATTAAAATCGACAAGAGTGGGCAGGCACCTCTAAAGAGGAGACCAATAGGCTACAAAGAACCGCACAAAAAGAAGACCGATTATATTATCTCATTACCTCGCAGGCTTATTCTTGTACATGTATGTATTTTTCTCTTATTAATGTCGCTAACTTTTGTTTCTTTTTAAAGGAATTTTAAACTTTTCACTGGACTGGTGGTGCTCGGCAGAGGGGTGTTTTTACCCTTTTCACTAGGGTTGGTGATTACTCGTAATTTTGTGGCATTTCATGTCGAAATATACGCATTATTATCCGATCTTCCAATTAACGTTTGCGTTTAGCTTATAAAATTCATAAGCTCCCATTCAATGTCAAAAATCTTTATTACAAATAGGCGTACTTAATAGATTTTGTTATTCCCATTACTTCAAATTCAAATGGTTAGTCGGAATTGAGCGTTTGCAGGATGTCCAGAGACCATATTTCCCTATTATTGTTTCTGAGGTTATTTAGAGTGAAAAAAATTCATGAAATTTTGGTCTACTGTGACGTTTTTTGTTTTCTTTTCCAACTTTTTTTATTTTTTGTATACAAACACCGCACGAGAGTGCAACTGCTCCCAACAGTCTGGATCCAGTGAGACTGCAGTATCCCTGACTATGTTGGAAGAAGGCGGAAAAAAGAAAAGTGAATAAGTATCTGGCTATTCAGATCTGGTCACCAAACACGGCTAAAGCCATTTTAAGCAACGTTTCAAATCTGAGTGGTGATCTTATACCAGGCCGATACTGAGAGTATAGGAGAGTTAGGGTCAGGAGGAAAAAGAAGAAGAAAAATCGATTGCCGTTCACACGTAGAAGTAAAATTTCACCCACACAATCTCAACCAATAGAAGCCTTTAAACGTGAGCTCATAACCGACGCTTTGTAGATACTGTTCGTCGGTATGGTTTCATTCTATCTCATTCTCAGTCTAAATACTATATTTGTCTCTTGTTAGTGTCATTTCCTTTTCATCGAATTTAAATTCACAACGGTGCTAAAGAAGTTTCAAAAAGAAACAATAATTAAATGAAACGGAAAAAAAAAACAAAAAATGACACCGGAGACCAAAATTTAATTTACATTTTTTACTCAGAATAATGTCAAAAATCATCGGTTAAAGTAAGTCAAAAACGTCGGCTAACTCTACGTACGAGTATATTATGTATAATCCAAAAAAATCTAATTTTGTATTGATAATATCACTTCTTTCTTTAAGCTGTTTTTTTGGAGCTAAGAGCTTTGATAATAATTATTAAGATTATTAAAGTTTCTACTACTTAAGAATATAAATCACATTATCCTAAACATACAGATAAGTACTTTAAAATACTAAATGAATTGTTGATTCAAAAATAAGTATATTCATGTGTAGATATATTAAACATTAAGACCAAAAAAATAAAATATTTAAAAATTTCTGAAAGCTAAGTCGATTGTAGAAAGAAAAACGGTAAGTTCTACCGAAACCCCCTAGATTTTCCTGGAACCAACAGTCCGTTTATTTCTGCCTCCTGTCTTAGGAAACTCTAAACGCATGAGAGGTGAGCGCCCAAACATTTTCATTATTTATGAAGCAGACCCTCAGGTAAACAATTTGGTTCCCAAGTGTGGTTTTTATATTATTCATTAAGATGAAAAATATTTACGTCCTGTGAACAAGTTAGTCTGCTCGTGTGTCTGTTTAAAGTTTGGTCCATGTGAGGTCGGATTTGTTGCGGAGGAGTCAGAAAATTCCGTACGGAAAAAAAGAGTAGCCTGCGAGCTCAATTAACTAGCCCACTATTCATTATTTATGAGGATGAAGAATATTTAGGTTAATTCAGGAATCGGAGATTTTTAAAATTTCTTCTTCTAAATTTACTTTTAAAACATGAATCGTAGATAGGTATCTAAAAATCTTTACTTCTTTTAAATTTATCTTGTAGGTACTACCAACATAAAATTTGTTTTTATTTAATAACCCTAAGGTCCAATTGTTTCGCAAAAATTCACGAATGACAATGTAATCAAATCGCCATTCAGTGCCATTTAGTAATTTTTTTACATTTGAAATGTTCCCGTTAAACGCCGATTGTAGGCGCAAGTTTTCTTACAAATTTTAATAAGCTGATAAGCTTAAAAAAAATTTAACAACTCATTAAATATTTTAAGTTTATTTTCACGTTCTGTGTAAGTTCTATTCAAGTTCTGTATTTATATCATTATAAGCCAGCTGCTTCAAAAAACTGAAATAATCACAGAACTTGAATAGAGCTTTCACAGAACGTGAAAATTAACTTCAAATATTTGATGAATTGTTCAAATTTTTTTAAACAACCCATCCTTAGAATTTGCATTTAACGGGGATCTTTCAATTGTCAAAAAACATGATGGCGCTGAACGGCTAATTGATATCAATGTTTCATTTGAATTTTTGTGAAGCAACCCAACCTTAATGTACTAAAAAAAAACAAAAAATCCTTCACATTTTAGGTGTTTATTGACTAACTGGTGTATTCGGTCAAATAAGATGTTCAAAGTTTATCTTCGTGAAATGCATCAGGTTCGGTTGGAGCTGAGATTCCTCTGCGTGGTAGGCTCATGCAAAGAATAATGATTGAATATTTAATAATATAATAATATGAAGGAGAAAAATCCAAATGAAAATGTTTAAATTCTTTTGGACAAGGTAGGTACGGCCATGAGCTCTACCTACCATTTGTTGGAACGTTGTTAGATTTAGCAAACGGCGCGGCTCCTCCGAACAGGGCATACCTAAAGTAAGAATTGAAGGCAGCCAACATCAAAGAGGATTACTACTTTCAAATTTAAAACTTTAGATTATTGATGTGAACGTTAGCAAGGCATTCCATTTTTTGAGCGGAAGATTCAACTGGGTTTGAGCAGATTGCATGCGTTTGCTTTGAGATTTTTTATGTGAATACCTCATCAAGGTATCATTCATAAGAGTCCGAACTGTCTAGAGCCAGTGGGACTATGACATCCTCAATTATTGTGGTTTATTGTAAGACCGAGGGGAGTGAGAAGGAAAGCCGATAAAGAAGATAAAAGTTGTGAAGTTTACAGTGTTTTAGCACCCGTCGTGAAAATATAAATGAAAATTATAAGTGGAATTTAAACCATGAATGGGTTAGTTATATGTACAGTTAGATGTATAAAACAATCGAGTGCAGTTCACACGCGTAAAAATGAAACCTTCACCCGCACAATCTAAACCAATAGAAGCCTTGAAAAGTGAGCTCATCAATCAAAGTGGCCAATCGCGCAGCTTGACAGAGAGCGACGCTTTGTAGGTACTGTACGTAGTAAGGTTTCATTTTCTCATTCTCTCGCAGGCTAAATCCTGCGAGAGAATGATTACATGACAAATGTACAAATGTATGTGTTTACAATGACAAATGTATGTGTTCGTCTCTTTTTATATTAGTGTTACTCGTTTTCGTTTCATTGAGTATCAAATCACAAGGGTGCTAAATAAGTTTTCACATCAAAAACTAAAGAGATAAGAGTATTTTCTTCGTGTTGGAATTTTGCTTCTGGAAATGCTGATCAAATAATGGGTATTGTTCTCTGATTTTAAAGAGGGCGTAAAAAAAGCAGAGTGTGTAATTCACACGCGGTAGAAGTGAAATTAGAAAGTCGCTAAATGTCGCTTTCTTTTCTTTTGCTTGTTTTTTTTAAGAGGTTTGAAAATTAGATATTGATTTCACAAAATAAAATTGTTTTTTTTTCGATATCGTAGGATTCGAACCCTCTGTCTCTCTGGCCGCTGAGACTTGTCAGGAACCTTGCCCCCTAAGGTATGAAAGACACGCGCCGAGGTTTTTTTTTTTTTTTTACAGTTAATACCGCACAAGAGTCCCAACTGCTCCCGTCTGGAGCCAGTGAGACTATGGCATCCCCAATCGGAGTATGTCGTGAGGCTGAAGGTAGTGGGGAGGGGAAGGAGATAGGGAAGAGGAAGGTTGGGAAGTACCTGGCTATTCAGATCTGGTCACTAAACACGGCTAAAACCATTTTAAGCAACGTTTCAATTCTGAATGGTGGTCTTACACCAGGGCGATACTGATAGTATCTTCCACTCTGGAACGTGCAGCAAATATACTATATATTATTTTAAATGAATAAATTGTGAAATAACACAAATTAATCAAATAAAATTTATTTGCGCACGCCGGGTTCGAACCCGCGACCTTCGGATTGTGAGTCGAGAGTCTTGCCTCGGGACCACGGAGGCCGTCAGGTGGAATTTACTGCATTATATTAGAACCCAGTATTTGTGTAGAACTGAGTTTTACCGGAATTTCAAGTCACTAACGGCGCTAAAGATGAAAATATGTTATATATCTTAAAAACATCTTTAATAAAAATGTAAAGATGTTAGTATCATATATTCTCATAAAAATCCCGCGTTTAATTAAAATCAGTTTCGCTTTATATTCCTGTACACGCTTTGTTGGTTACATTCGTTGGATTGAATCATTTATTTTAGTGAATTAACGCCACTAGGTGATACCCAAGCCCGGCATTAATTATTGATTCGTGTAATGATATTAACTAGTATCTCAGCCTACAAGTAGGAAGTGGGGTTTTCATTTGATATCTGTAAGCATTAACTGTCTCAAGCCTGCGCGGTGTTGCGGGGTAAGAGGTGAAAGGTATCCCCGGATAGCAGTTGCCTCCGAACCATCGGGACAACCCGGCAAAGTATATTTTCAAAAGAACGAGATAGAAGAGTTAGTATTTTTTTTGTTTTTCTTTGGTACTTAAAATATTTTTTTATTGTATTAGAAAGTAATGTGATAATAGGATATCTGTACGAAATTATAGAGACTAATATGACTTCAGAATTACCAACTTAAATTACTAACATGGAAAAACACAAATAAAAAAAAAAATTATAATAAGGTAAGTAAATTGAGTGCGTGATTAATAAATTTCACGAGTGTTTGAAAAAAAAAATTCCAGGTGGGTTGAGTTAGGTTATGTTACGTTAGGTTGGGTTTTTTACCGCGTAAACTACAATTTTTGTATGTATTGTGTGTAGGTGGGACACATTTAGCTCTACACAATTTTTAGTAATAATTTATTTATGTTAAGGAGGAGAATAGGTTTATAAAGAGGAAAGATTTAATTTTTTGTACATAACAATTTCAATTTGGGAGGCGGGTACGGGACCGCCGCCCCAGGAACCATTTAATTGTATAACCAACACCTCTGCCATAGGCCACTCCAAGTATCTCGCTACGTTTGGTGATTTATGGGGGTGCCCGGTTTCATTTGGTGAGGTTTGTCCAGGTCTTGGTGGCGAATGCGTCTGAAAAGCTGCTGCGTGGCAGGCCGGATCGATGGAGGCTGGTTGAGGGAGGCCTTTTAACTTTCCTAGAACTTCCTATCCTTCCCTTCTTTAAAAAAGACCCTCCACACAGTAACCCCTAAGATGTCAATTATTTTCCTCCTCCTGTGTGGAGTTAATGTAAAAAAAATTAAATTTAAATTTTTTTATATTGATGACATTGATGAAATTTTGCACACTTGACCTGCAAAACAAAATGAAGGTCACTCTCTATATCTAATTTCAGAAAACTTTGTTTGAAGCCCGGGTAATGCCGTATAATAAATAGGTGGAAACCATGTTTTTATTTGACTTTTTATAAGCGTTTGTTAACATACCCATATATGATATTACCCTTAATAGCACAGATATTGCCTTTGATATGATTAATGTACTTGTAAAAATAATATAATAACATCTGGGTTGCCTGCAATGAAATCAAATTATACGTTTATAAAATACGTAAAAGGTAGGTGTTCCCAGTATCAAATGCTAAGCAGCGATCAAACATGTATGTATATTCGTTAAAAGAGTAGCTTATAATACGATGGAACTAGGATTTAGCTGGCAAACGCACGTCGGTAAATCAAAACGCCGAGTTACGCGTTATTAAGCATTCAAATAAGCGTATTACAATAACAAGCCGAAAATTAGGAGTAAGTCGGATAAATACCCCCGCAAACTGCTCGGAAGCACGTTGTAGTTGCGGCTAGAATTAAAACATCCATTTTAATCCTTCTTCACCATCCGGTGTGGAGTGCCCCGGACAAAAACCAGATACGCCTCTTCCGGATTTGCCCGCATTATGAAATGGGAAATTCTGTTAGCCGGGGAAAGTTTTTTATTTTTATAAAATGCCGCTACATTACCGGGCCGCGATGGGGCGGGCGGAGCAACTTTTAAAGGGAATAAACGGTCACGGATGAGACTTGACGCGGAAAATGTATTTGAAAAAGTTGTAAGGCATTCCGTCTGTCCATGTTGACGACTCAATTAAAGTTGGGGCCGTTATCGCCCAAGTGTACCGTGTCCCTAACTTTTACGCGGCTCACGACTCACGGCTCACGGCTCACGTGTGTTTGGCGAACGTCTGGCGGAGGGATGTTTTAGAGTCGCCTCTCTCGCGGTCACATTAAACAGGTGACACTAAATTATTACGTCAAAACGTCTGGTAAACGCATATAAAATACAGTTTTGTAAATTCTACTAAACTGTTCATTAAAAAACATACACATGTTAAGACGGTTCCTTAAAAAAATAGATTACAAAAACTACCACTCCGGCGGTAACCTTGACGTTGTAGGATAATAAATAACTAACTAACTAACCATCACGCCGTTTCCCCGAAAGGATAGGCAGAGAGGACGGACCGCCAAACAACTCGGTCTTGGCACACAAACTTTGCCTAATACATCGTCTCATACATTGTCTCATACATACTCTTCTGTTATTGTTGACATGGCCCGTCTCAAGTATCTAATTCACATGATTGTGCAATGTCTTCCTCGGGTGTTCCCGACTTTTTATACCATTCACATTTGCGTCATAAATTTTTCTTCGTTCATTCGCTCTACATGCCCAAACCATCTGAGGGACCCTTTCTTAATCTTACTCATTACGCTTACATCAGCCCCGCATTCTTTGCGGATTTCCACATTTACATGGTTTTAGTACTTTACGGATTTCCACGATCATACATGGTTTTACTACGCATGCGCCTCAGGGATCTCATTTCAACAGCATTCAGTCTGCTTTCATCCTTCCTCTGCCAATTCCATGCCTATAAATAATCCATAAGATATATCTTATTTTGGTTGCCGTCTCAGTTAGTGACAACTTTTTGGGGGCAACTTATATAATTGCCTCCCAAACGGCAAAAAATGAGAAATGAAAAAAAGTTGATAAATATTTTTTTAAATTATTAATTTTTATTATTGAAAAACTAAGTAATGAAAAGGAACTGCGCTTAATCTTAATATTTTGTTTAGTTATTTTTAGTTAAATGAGCGAAAATGTATTTTTTTTATCTAGAATAAAAAAAATTGTAGATCTGTAAATACCTTCCGAAGAAGAATATTAGAATAAAATGCTTTTTTATTAGACCTCAAAAATGCGAGCATTTAGGTATTCAAATGAGTTTTAAGTGTGTGCTTCCCCATTGAAGTGCCTCAAAGTTTTCCATTAATGAATCGATAGAATAAAACAGCGCCATGCGATGAGCCAGCGGTATATTCAGCATTACCGTTTTGGGAGACATGGAGGCACAACTAAGTTACGCTTACATCCCATTAATAATGCACCCTTCGAATTTTCCAACGCGAGTATTATAAAAGGCTTTACTTATATATTATGCGTGTGAGTGTGTGTGTGTGTTTGAAAGTGAAATTCGTGTTTGTATTCGGATGCGTATTTGAATTCAACTAAATGGATGGATGATCTTATTTATCCTAACAAATTTATCACAGCTTTATTTAATATTATCAGTCGGTTATATTAACCATACTTTTTTAATACATTTTACTGTTTCAAGATTTTAATATCACAATGTGACTCAGAACCTTTTTTCTTTCTTCGTATATTTTTTTTTAAATGTAGAAATTTAGAAATGATACGAGTCCCATAATTTCAATACCCGCTGTATCCGTTTTTTTGCCAAATTGACCTGAGTATGACATCTTGTTCACATTTTCGCGAGGAACAGGATGAACCTAAAATTGATAGAATGAGAAACAAAACCCGCTATATCATTCACAAAGTTACTATCGAAATCCGCTATATCGGAATTCAACCAATCACAAGCAGTTATTTTGCCAATTTGGCGGATTTAGAAACACGCGCGCGTGTGTAAATCACGAAGTGAGTATCGAAATCCGCTGCATTCATTTTATTTATCGAAATTACTTAAATATTGCTGGACGTACAAAAAAAATTATTACCAAATTAATATTACCAATTCATTACATAAAAAAATTAAAATGCAATTATATATTTATGCTAGAGTGACAGTTTTTGCGGTTTTCTCCGAATCAGTGAAAGTTGATTTAGCGGATTTAGAAATTAAACGACTTATATTTAGATGGTATACGCTTTGACAATATTTATGTATTCGACTCACTTTTGTATGTTTTGTACTTGATAGTAAGATAACGTAAAAGCGTTCGATAAAATCTAAAACTCTTTTAAGAGTGTACTACGTTAACGTCACAAAATTGAACTTAATGAATTTGTGTGATTATTATTACCAACGTTAGTAGAATCCGAAATCGTTGATTCTCGTACTGCTGGGAAAATCGGTGTTTTTTATTTAAATGTGTAAAATGTGTACTCTCTCTTATGACAATGTTTCCATTCTAAAAACAGTTATCTGCGTGGATTTCACCGAATAATATATGCGCACATTTCATATTTTTTTCCAAAAATATGAAGGTAAACATAGAAAAAAAACTCCCTCTTCTTGCACTTTGTGGAGTTGATTTTATTAAGCAACCTCCCAACTTAAGAGGATTACTATAAATATGTTTTGGATTCAACATGCGCCCTTCCCTAGTAGTTCGCAGCCCCACAATTAATCCCAGAGATTTCCTTTGATATCTCTATGTACTTACTAAGTTCTCAATTTTCTTTCTATGCTTAGATTTCTAGACAAGTGTATTTTGATGTATAGAAACATTTTTGTTTGCTACGAGAGAACTGTTATATAATATCTAACGAAAAATTATGTGCGATACTTAAAAGGATTTGTAAACCAACAAAAAAAATTAATGCAGAGCAGCTACTTAAATTGTGAAAGGTTTTCGTATCTCTTTGTAAAAATTGTATTTAAAAATAATATGAATGCTTTTTAAACAGTGACAACCTGTGACTTTGTTCGCAAAGGGCTAAGATGAAAAAAAAATACATTACCAGATATGTTATGATTTTTGTATGTGATTTCTAGTATCATCAAAATATCATTTTTTCGACTTCAAGAATTAATTTTCGATCAACTACAAAAAGTCACCAGCCATCGGCGTTTTAAGTACTCATATTTTAATGTTTACATTTATTTAAATTGATTTATGGTCAAACGAAAGGTCAATTTTCCCTTTAAATTAACACATCACAAGATTCTTCCAAAAACGTCTCTTAATCGTCAATCAAGATGTCTGAATACATCTTCATTGAACGTCAACAACGATGATCATTTTCAAATCATCGAATGAATTGCTTGGAATTTTGAAATCCTCTGTTTGGAGAAAATATTTTAAGAAGAAAGAAAAATTAAAATACATGGTACATTTAGCTGAAAATATTAAAATAAAATAAGAATATATTATGTAGCACATTAATTAGATAAAACAGTAAAGTGTTCGCTAGTACAGTAGTAGGTAAAAGCAGTGGCAGTCATTTTACGGAGATATGTATTGTAGGCATAATCGCAGAAATAATTCATTTATAACGTACGTAATCATCCGCACGCGAAACGCGAGCCAATGGGCAGCTTTGCAGTAATCCGTCGGTACACAAACAAGGCTATGCTTTCATTCGGATTAAACTACCTGTTCGAATCGCGAAGCTCGCCCATTGTACCGCACTCTGTACGTTAAGTTAATTTATCAACAGGGGCTAATTATTCATTATATCACAACGCGCCGGTGTATGCACATGCACAATTATTACAATGTTGTTCATCGCTGTTCTAGTTGATGGCGCATTTGGAAAATACAGCTCATTCATTAGATCAAACACATTAGAAAACTAAATATTTAATTACTACACTGAAATTTATATTTGATTTGATGGACAATTATTCAGATAGTCCATTTTATATAGCCACTTGATTATTCAGAGAGGCTGCATTTTTTTAATAGAAGGTTATAATTTTAACTGCGGTTTAAAATTTTATTTAAAGTCAATACTTAATTTGTTTGAAAATCATTATGATGAACTCTGTAAATTCCAAAGCCATGTTTAAATATATATAATCGCATAATCACAAATATCGCAAATATATCATGAAAGGTCGCAACGAATGTAATATTACGATAAAAAGATTATTATAATTGAAGTTATAAAAATAATAAGGTTCCTGTAAAACAATATATATATACATTATATTGGGTGACAGGACAACTCAAAAATTTACAACTCCATCATCTCTATGGATAGTCATTAAAAGTGATGAAAATTTTTTTTTAAACTTATTTAAATAGGTTGAGTTAACTTGAGTTATGATCTATTTTTTTAATTATTTTTTTCATCGTGTTTAATGACTTTTCAGAGGGGTGTTGAAATGCCACTTTGTTGAGTTGTCGTGGAAGCATTATATTGTTGTGTGTACTTATACTTACCTGTATTAAAGGTTTGGCTCATTGGTGGTACTTACATTGTGGCGAGGTGACCAGGAGTTGCACATGAGTGACGCGTCTTCTAATATTCGAGTCTGAAAAGAAAGACACTCTTTAAAAATCAGCTTGAAAGATCAGCATGTGTGGAATAAATTTGCGTTTTACAGGAATATACATAATGTTTTCGCTGTAACTGAAATAATTTAATTTAGGGGTAAGGAAAAAAAATTGCCTGACATTTTCAACTGAAATAATCGTATTGAAGCATGGATTAAAAATATATTTATAATTTCAACAACAATAAAAAATACATATATTTTTATTAAATTTTCGTCACAGACTACGCATTGTGTTTTGCAGTTAGGATACCAATGTCCATAAAACCAACATTTTTTATTATTTTATGAATTTACAAATAATTGTTTTATCCATTGGTGCTTTGTCCGATTTCGTCAATCCATCTTCTTCGTATTCAATTGTGGTCACAAGTATTATAAAAAAATATAAATATCCGTGATCAATTCATATCGCACATAAAAAAGGTACTGTTCAACATTAAACATTTTCTCACTGAAATCTCATTCCTTCCCCAATACCATTAAAATATGTGTACATGAAACATAGAATCAATATACCAATACGCCACGGAACTTTCATGAAGCGCTCAAGTAGAAGATATCGTAATGCTAGATGAACACATTTCAGGGAAAATAATCGATAAACCGTCAATTAATTTTATTTAAATATCGATATATTCGACATATTATTTCCTTCAGAAATCATTTTTTTCTATTACAGTGTAGTCAACCAGAAAAAGTTACTTTTATCATAATAATTGTTATAAAAATATCTCACTCAAAAATAAATTACAAACAACATTCATTTCTCAGAAGGACGTGCACAAAATATAATAACATCTTTTCAGGCCCTGATATTTTCCATTTGTCTTCAGGCCAATTTACCAAATGCATAATAGAAAAAATTCAAACAAATTTTTAATTACGAATCCTCTACCCCTGCTGTGTGTTTTTTCTCATTCTCATTGTGTTGTTTTTTCTCTTTTTATAATAATAATAATATTTGGATGATTTATACGGCGTCTTTTTGTGAAAAATCATCAAGGGCGCTGGTAAATGGCTAATCATGTTTATCCTAAGATGTGAAAATGTATTATTTTTATATAGTTTCATAGTTTAATTTCATTTTATCTATCCCACATACTTAAATCTGTGTTTTTTCTTTCTTTTTTAAATATTATTTTTTCCTTTTTCTACCACTTTATGTTTTCTTTATTGTTTTAAGCTATATTTTTTTTACTACTACGAATACGATACGATTTTTTACTAATACTATACTACGAATTTTTGCGGAAACTTCGCTGGAACCTTCCTTGGAACCATGTAATATATAATTTCCTTAATATAATAAAACTATTTGTTTCCCCAATAAACTAAAATAAAATAAAAATAAAATAAAAAATTATTAACTTATTTTGTTGATTCGCCATCGATTTCACCATCATTTTTGATTAGACGCACCAAATTTCATCATACTCTGCTGCAAGGTTTTATAATATATACACTCACTCCTTTTATTAGAACATTTTTTAATTTATTAAAATAAAAAGAAACAGAGAGTGACGATGCTTCAAGAATTGACTCCTGCAAAATTTCCCACACATCTCTGTAAACGAAGCGGCGATGAATAATTGTAAGGTCCATAGAATAGACAAACAACTTGAAATGTGTCGCGGTCGTGTCGGTGTGCCCGAAGTAAGCTATTTTTCCTTACTTCTGAAGAAAATTTACGAAACTATGTTAAAGATAAGTTTCAATATATTCTAGCCGATACAGCAATAATTTTATTAGAATATATAAGTTAATAGTAAAGGGTTTCGATAATTTATAAAATTGGTAAAAATTTCGAATCTCTTCTCAAATTCTCCATCAATATCATCCTAACATACGTTTGTCAACATGTATCGACAAAATGATGTCGTATTTTATTTATGTTCATATTAGGCACTTATTTTCGGGCTTAAAAATCAATTGGACAAGTCGCAAAGAACTTTCGGTATAAAATAACGAACAAAAATAAATAATTTTTCAGTCAATAACTGCCTATATGTCGTTAACATTCATTAAAAAACTGGTGGTCAAAGTACCGTGTTAACGTAAAGTAAATGTGTAAACAGTAGGAAATATTTTATTCATTTTCATGACCAACACTAATTTTATAATTTTTTAAGCCAATTTGAAACTAAATATAAATAAGCTTGATTGCTTTTTTTTGCATTCAGGCAAATCTTATCTTTTTCTCAAACTTATCAATGATGTAACACAAACTTAGATGTGATTCATAAAATGCAGTTAATTGACATTTAAAAATTATAAATAAAAATTTAAAAATTATAAAAAAAGTAATACGTATTATAAAATTAAACTCTCCAAATACAGAACGTATAGTAATTCTTACATATATAGTTAAGGATCCATAAGAAGCGTTCAAACAGAAGAAGAAGATGGTTTGAAAGGGAGATATTTAAACACCATTGTTAGAGGGAGACTAAAAAAGAGAGAGTTTGAAAATCGATAATGATTAAGCAAAAATTGTGAAAATATTAAATAAATCATAACTCGCTTAAAATACAGGCAAAATCTCTCGACAATTGCTTAAGTTGCATTTAAAGATAAACCGTGCGTTTTTTTTTAATTTTATATCTGAATAAAATGTCTTCTTAATAATATTCAGAGCAAACTTTGGGATTTTTCCATTGAGTGAATTTTTGTAAAATTACCGTCACGGATCTGCAAATATGTAGAATTATCTTAAAAAATAACAAATATTTTTAAGGTTTTAAAAACTTAAAGTGTTGAAGAGTAATATTTTTAAATTGGTAGACATTCGGAAGCATAATGCCTATGAAATTTAAAAAATATATTTTTATATATAGATATTTGTAGCCATAGACAAGTGACTAATTAAGCCGGTCGTTCTTAGAGCTATAATTTATTCAGCGCTGTTCAAGAAATTCTCAACTATTGTTTTGCAGTAAACTTTCATCCCTGCATCAGTTCTCGGCAATTTGAAAACTTTTTGTCATTTTATTAATTTACAAAAGTTAGCAACTCGAGCTACCGAATGACCACCAACTTTTAAAATCAAAGTCTTTGAAGAGTTCCGCATGATGAGGGTATATACTTAAAAATGTCTGATAAATAAATATTTTTAAGGGAAACTAAATAACCTCAATTTCATTAATAAAATACCAAGAGATCCAGAAACTGACAAAAAATCGTGTCAATAATATAGTTGTTAATATCTTAAAATTTAAGAAAATGCGTTTGTACAAATATATTTATTGCCTTTTTAAATATGTGGGCAGTTGTAAATACTATTTATTTATTAACGTTTTTTTAGAGACTTTTACACACGAATAGAAAAATTATAGTATTTACTATACATAACTGAACTGCCTCAATAACAACATTTTGTATTTGTTTAATGGTAAATTGAAGATGCCCACTGACTTCGTATTGTATTATTTCCCTCCATTAGTATTCTGGGTAAAGTGGATATATGATTCCTATAATTTCAATACCCGCTATATCCGATTTTTTGACAAAATGATCCGAGTATGAAACTTGTCAACATTTTTGCGAGGAACAAGAGGAACCTAAAATTGATTTGCAAAATCTCCCTTTTCACGACCAAAAACCAAGTTCAAGCTGTGAGTGAGAAACAGAATCCGCTAAATCATTCATGAAGTTACTATCATAACCCGCTATACCGGAATTCAACCAATCATGAACAGTTATTTTGTCAAGATGGCGGATTTAGAAACTCGCGCGTCAGGTCAGTTGAGTTTCAAAAGCCTCTGTATCGTGATTAAATTACGAAGTAAGTAATCCGCTATATCCATTTTATTCAAAAACTTGAAAAGCAATTAATTATTTACGATAGAGACTTGACAGTTTTTTGCGGTTTCCTCCAAATCAATGAAAAAACGATTCATATGTTGGTTAGTTCCAGAATTTCTGCACTGAAATAAAATCCGACTTCTCGTAAATTCGAAAGATTATCGATGCAATAATTCTGGATTATCAGTTTACATCATTCAAATTTTATTGTAAAATCTTTCTACCTAACAAATTAAGCATGTTCGTGTCATACGTACGTTAATTTACATACGTAATTAAATTAAAAGTACTTATTGGAAAACATGAGATTGAACCACCGAAAATATTTTTTAAGTTATAATAGTCCACTACATTATAATCATTCTTAAATTCTATGACTGTACATACGCCTACCAAGATTCGATGATATTTTATGTAGGTACTAGCTAGGGTACCCGGATTCACTCAGAGAGTTGATATGAGATTGAACTGACGTTCGAACCCATGACGGATCTTGCTTTATACTCGTATATGCGAAAATATTCCAAAATGTTCCGGGATGTCCCGGAATGTTGTGGAACTCTCTCGAATACTCTGGTGTTCTGGACTGTTCTAGAAATTTCTAGAAGGTAAAATTTCCAGCCCTTATATCTTCAAAAGCACGCCTTTCAGGTAAAACGGGGACCTTCTTTATGAATGGGGGATAGAGGTCTACCACACCATATTATATACTCTTGATCGTACCGGGACTCTTTTCTGAGTTTTAGCGGGATGCACACTTGTGTGCACTTACTTTTATGATATTTATTGATTATAAAATATTTTGCACCAAAGATCTCTTAAAACCTAGGCATGGGCAGCCGCAAAGCATCTTTTAAGGGATCACATCAGGGAAATTACCCAAATAATAATCTTCTCCACTTGTTAGGTATTTAATGGCGTACGTATTTCACAAAATCGAAAATGGGTTGTATGAATATGAAAAGCCTGATAATTTCCACCATTTAAACTATGATCCTTAATTTAGCGGAATAAACACGTTTTCAATAAAAAAAAAAATAACCTTTTGGGGAAGGGGCGTGTGATTTTTTTTATTTTTTTTCAGATTTTGACCAAACTCGTCGGATAAATTTTCCGATACAAGCAGCAAGACCGTAGGTAGTAGCTAAGTTAGTTCTGCACCTGGAAATTTGCGTGAAATTATCCGGGACATAGAATCCTATTTCATCCAGAATATCTGGTACCGCTATAAAACCATTTAGAAGCTTATAAGCCATCCGCAGTAATGCGACATCTCTTCTGGAACTAAGGCTGCAGATACACAGCATTCCCGAGATAAATGCTGTTGGAATCAGCCATGGGTAAAAACCTAACTCTCTCATATAATGGTATCGTAAAAATTTCTTTTGTATTTTCTCAACCATTAGTACATAGACGATGTCCTCAGGTCCCCATATCTGAGATCCACTCTCGATAATGCTACGCACTAAGCTAATAAAGTAAAGCAGCCTTATTACTGTAAGGTTGGTCAATTCCTTTGAATTGTGTATGACAAAACCCAGCATCTTTATAGCTGATTTACAGATCTTTTCGATGTGAGCATGAAATGTTAAGCGAGCGTCGTACACAATTCCTAAGTCCTTGCAAGTCTTGTAACAATGACGTGTCTTTCATTTTATAATTAAAATCTTTTCTTTCTTTTGTGACTTCGTAAAACACATAACTGAACATTTTTGGAAGTTGAAATCGAGTTTTTTATCGATACTCCAGTCAATAATTGCGTTTATATCTTCATGGAGTTTTCTACAGTCTTCTAAGGATCTTATTCTTAAGAAGAGTTTAATGTCATCTGCAAAAAGTAAAAACGGATGAATTTTTCTGAATATTGTTTTTTGGTTTTTTGATAGCTTAGTACCAAACCAAGTAGGAATGATTTTTAATTTGTATTATAGATCGCCAGTACTTATTTTTAAATATTCAAATGCATTATTTGTTCTCTTCCAACAAAACAAATGAATACAGCTTTTTTCACACCTTTGTAATAGTAAAATTTTCACAGCGTCTTCTTTTGTGTTACCTCGTGTTGAGAACAACCATTTTTTGTGTGATATAATTTGTCCGTTGGTTTGAGATTCTCATAAATGTCGGTGGTGATTTGTTAATTGAAAAACAGTACAATAAATCGATAGATATTCGAAAACTACTTTTTCTTTGCCCTAGTCATAAACTTTTACAATTGTTTACAAAAATTAAAAACAATAAGGGTCCTAAATTGGATCCCTGCGGTATACCGGAGTTTGTAGGATACGTGTTAGAGTTAAACTCACCATAGGACACGAATCCCTCCCTCTGTTCCCTTTCGTACAAATAATTAACAAAGAGTTTCAGTAAGTATTCGGAACAACCAATTTCTTCGAGCCTATTTAGGAACACTAAGTGATCCACCTTATCGAAAGCCTTCGCAAAGTCATGGTACGATGTTATCAAACTGCTCATTGTTATCAAATCTTTGTGTAATGCAGGAGAACGCTATAAACACATAGTTATTCCAATTTAAGACAGTAAGAACAGTGGATCTACCAATTAGTTTCTTACATTCGCAGAAACGATTTCACATTCGGACTTAATTCGAGCGGGTGATATTCATGTAATTACGATAAAAATACCTGAAAAATATTCATCAAAATAAATCATTTATTTACGGTACCTGTCGTGACTTTTTTTCTGATCTTTGAGATCTTCCTATTCATAAAAAAATTTATTGCCTTGATATTTTTAGTACCGATAATTTTTTTATCAAATATATTTTTTCATGGAAAATATTACACTTCCATACACTTTATTTCCAAGCAAAATGTTGGAATATCCATCTCTTTGTTCGGAAAATTGCGCTAATTGGAACCCTGGAATAAAGGTTCCTGGGAAGCCCGATCTGATATCTGGATTTAAAAAAGCTCATCGAATGATACTTCAAAAACGTTGATTTCCGAGTTTCCAGTTGATATTTCATTAACCGAGTCAATTCCGTCAAAATCCTATTGGAACAAGAGGGTTGTTTAATAAAGTTGGCTTGTGTCAACCCGACCAAACTGCGAAGTTGGTAAATTACACAGTCCGTATTGTTAAACGTACAAGCTGTAATTACTGGCGTGGTGAATGTTTGAAAGACGGTTCAGGCGACGTCATGCAACGTTGAATTATCCATGGCAGTTTGCGGGGACAGTGCGGGGAATACTTTCACGACATGATATCCGTCGATTGTGGGTCGGATCGGGGATATCCACAAAGGACGTGGAAATGTTAACCGAACGCTTCGTGTGTGCTGTGTGTCGTGTGCTGTTTACTGTGCATTCGGCGACGTGGTCGAAGTAGCTTACGATTTTTGCTGTTTCAACATGCTAAATAAAGAAGTCCAAGAAAAAGAGACATTGGAATAAAAATAATGTATTTTTTCGAATCAGAACTTATGCCTTTAGTTTGAAATATTTTTATCTACAGTCCCAAGTCCCAATAACATTGTGAAGATTCGAGAATTTTTGAAGTGCTTCCGGGGTATTTTAAATCTTAGTAGATAAAAATGAATATTTCTTTGTTTGTCCTTTATCCGTTTCTAAACCATTCTTCCGATTGCGATGAAATTTTGGTGATTTTTTGGTTGAGCACGCCCGCGACGGTTTCTATACATAATAGTGAGCTCTGGCATAATGAAATTATTCCTATACCATTCGTCCGATTACGATGACACTTTGGTGATTTGTTGTGCGCACGCCCGCGACGGTTTCTATTCGAAGGAGGGTGGGAAAGAAAGGGAAATCCGGGAATGAAGGAGAAGTGGGGGGTTCGCGGAAGTAGGGAGGAAAATGGGGAATATGAAAGGGGAACGCGTGAGGGGAAGGAGAAGAAGGGGAACGGGGGTGAGAACGGACACATTGGGAGGGTGACGAAGGGGTGGGGGATGAGAGAGGGATAGGCGATGAGAGGAAGAGGAACCGATTTCAAAGGAGACATAGTAGCGGTAGAGGATGGCAGAAGGTAAATTTGGAAAATCAATGCTTCTAAAGGTTGTATGTGGCCTGCTCACGCGTCGGAAAAATAAAAAAAATTGTGTTTCCTAATCGGGTACTCGCTAATGTGCTACATATTTCTTGTTTTTGAAGTTATCTTAAAAAGAAACGTTATTTTGGAAGTGCGATTTAGATTTTTGAGATAATTGCTTAAGAAATAAACATTGACCTTTCAAAATAATAAACTTTTATTATGATTCTATTAACAATTTTTTCTAATGTATATCAAACATGAAAAATATTAACCAAAAAACTGATCAAAATATTTTGATTCGAAACGTCTTTAATTTTGAAAGAATTCGATTTTTAAAAAATAAATTCTTTTTTCGTGAGAAATTTTTAAGAAAACTTTTACTTTTTTATACAATAAAAATAAATTAAATAATTTTTTATACTTTTTAATTAAATGAAGACACTACGAGCAAAACTCAATCAAAAATCTGGAAACAGAAAAATCAGAAAAAGATATTGGCACCTCTGGGACTCGAACCCAGGACCACTGAGCTAAGGTGTTGATATCCAATTCGGTCACTTTTAACTGTACCATACTTCGACCAAGAACCACCCATATTATCTTCATTTTCTTAACGCATATTTTTTTGGCTACCATCTTTATGTATGATTGCAAGATTCAAACCCGAATTAAATGTAATCTAGATGGTGTCTGGATAAATTTGTATCCACTTTATTTAATATGCGACACCTATTGACTTTTCTGCAAGGATGAATATAATTATTTTTTTATTTAACTTTTATGAGTAAAACCTCAAATTGTAATATTTAATTAAATAAAGACACTACGAGCGAAAATCAATCGAAAATCTAGAAACAGAAAAATCAGATAAAGATATTGGCACCTCTATGACTCGAACCCAGGATCTCTCGCTTTTCTCGCAGAGGTGCCAATATATTTTTCTGATTTTTCTGTGTCCAAATTTTCGATTGAGTTTCTCATAGTGTCTTCATTTAATTAAATATTACAATTTTATAAATCTAAGACAAACTGAGAAGATTAAATATCTCTCTTTCCATCGACAAACCGCATATCTCCGCAATAAAATCCCCTGTCCGATTTGTCTATATCAGAAACTAAATTGTTATACGATGATTACGGCTTGTAATGTCCTTCCGAGGCTTGAGGGATTAAATTTAACAACTATAAATATGTTCTGGTTTGTGAAATTCAAAAGTTTTAAATTACAAAATCAGGCAAAGCAAAGTCATTTGATAAAGGTTCTTAAAAATTGTTAATAGAATCATAATAAATCTTTTCTTCAAAATTCGCAAATTCACTTTGTGGCGTCATTATTAATTTAATTAACTTATTATCCTGACGAAGAAAACATAGTTTTCGAAACATGTTGATATTGTTAATTAAATAGTGGTGTACACAAAGTTATTTGTTTTCATTAAATCATAATAAATCGTTTGCTTTTTAATACAAATCGAGTGATTTGAAACGTTATTTTGATTTTGTATTACGTTTAAATCGATATTGTACATTACTAAATCCCCAATAAGAAGGATAGAGGTCGTAAGTTTGACCGAACTTGTTTGAGTTTTGTCATTTCCCGAGTTATGGCAGTCTCACAGTTTCATTTGAATAAGATAATGAAAAATTAAGTATTAACAGGACTAGTTAACAGTGCGGCAAGCGGCAATGTCACTGGCTGCAATTTACCTCTCCCGGTACAGTGGCGGGCCGTATAATAGGAGTACAGTCCCTGGCCATATTAAAGCCCCCGATTAGCAGATGTCAGATTATATCCCAAGACGGGTCTGCGCCATGTTAACCCTCCCCCACTGTACATAACACATTCCCTTTGTGAATTTCATTTCGAGCGCGAAATAATTATGATAATAATACAATTTTCATTAAACTTGTTTTCCTACAAATTAAGGCGCTTCTTCTCCTAAGACTGCGGAACACATATATACACTAACACCATACTACT
The DNA here is from genome assembly GCA_936435175.1 of Glyphotaelius pellucidus. NCBI lineage: Eukaryota > Metazoa > Arthropoda > Insecta > Trichoptera > Limnephilidae > Glyphotaelius > Glyphotaelius pellucidus. The sequence continues at coordinate 23,609,750 of OW386542.1, read as the reverse complement.
GTGCATTCAACTTTCATAATTTTAAAGTCATTATTCTACATAAAGGAACTTCTTCCCTTCCCAAACTTTGGAAGGTAATAAACTCTGTTAATGTTGGGCATAAAATTAATGTTAAATACTTGTTGTATTGATTTGATGCAGAGGTGACATGTTGTGTTGTGTTACGTTGTGGGAAGAGGTAAATGGCACCATATCATTCCATAAAACGACCGATAGAACAATTGATCTTGAAAATCTCAATCACACCTGTAAAAGTACTTATTGTAGTAAAAGCTACGCTTAGAAATTATGTTATAACTTTTGTACAATTTGCATACACAGGCACCTATCATTTGTAATAAATTTTACTTAGAATATCAATAAAGCCATACATATTTTATTCCGTTTCTTAAGTAGGTATTGGGCATTTTACTTACAATATCCGAAGAGGACTTCACGATATGTATTTACGATTGTAAATAATACCGCCGATAAATCGCTTTGCAAATATTAATATTAATGGTGTACGGGACACTCGTGCCAACCCAATGCTAGTAGGAATAAAGATAAATTGATAACTTAAAAAAAATTGTTATATACGAAAATGTGACTAGGACCAGCTGAGAGCACTAAAAAACTTGTGGGTATCTGAATCTGAACCCTTTCAGGTTTGAGTGGGTGAGCTGTGTCTATCTTCAATAACAGAAAGAGGAGTCTCAACTCTACTCGTTAATTGAAAGATTTCTTTACTATAATAATCATCCCATATAATCAATGAGACACAAACAAAGTTATTATAATTCAAAACAAAGGATAAAACACAGAAGCGGACAATAAATCGGATAATAAGTAATTGAGACAATAGGAAACATTAACACGGAATTCGACTGCAACCTGATTATTTCTCCATATGAACGTTAGCAGAAACCTTTACAAATATTATTGAAACGTCAGAAAAGTGCACGATGTCCACAAATAAACGTTTATATATTAACATTCTTAGAAAATTTTATATTAATATTTATTTTTGACCGACAGAGAAATGAGAAAAATGCTCAATATAAAAGAATTTCGAAATTTTTTTTAAGAACACAGTTTTTAATTTTCTATTTTTTTCTTGAAATACTGCGAATATCAAAGAAATTTTTGCGTAGACTTTTCATAAGCCGAAAGATTTCAATGAAAATGTTTTTTTAAACTTTCAATTAAACTAAAATTTAAAATCGAAGGTTTTTATAATTAACTTATCGAGAAGCTGGAAATTAACGTAGACGGGACGATGAGAGGGAGGGATGGGGGGGGGGAGCAGATCGCCACTCCTTATTCGTTCCCCGGCTCTCTAGGAGTAATTATTTCCATTGCTTTTATGATTCCTCGAGTGGATTTACAATTATGTAGGTAGGTACCTATTTGTGAATATAATTCTCCGGCAAAACAAAGTGCGGAGGGGGGAAGCGGCACGCGCGCTCCCCGCTTCTGCTTAAAGCGAAAGAGTTAAATTTCTCCTTGGAAGATTTCAATTAACGTCATCACAACCTCTCCTTCAAATGGTAACTAGATGACGAGATTTACATTTAGAAAGGATTCCACTCCTTTGCTCTGAGGAATCGTTAAATACGCTTTAAGGAGATCTTCAAGGCAACGCGAAATAATTTGGAGACCCGGCGATGGAAAGATCTATGTTTTATTTAACTGCTTAATGGACTTACTCATTCTCTTTTCGATTAAAGGTAAGGCGCACTAGGATTTCTCCATCAATAAACCAGCAGACTGTGTGCACACCTATACCTGTTACCTATAGACTGTGGACTCCAATTATGAGTCCTTGATGGCGTGCTTTATTTTTGAGATATAGCATTAACGGGGTAATTCTCTGGCTTTCCTTACGAATGCATCAATGTTACAAATTAGTTTAATGAAAAATGAGCAGATGAAAGTGTTATAAAACAATATATAGATTAGTATTAAAATAGGCACCCGAGGAATAGTTGATGAATTTGTTGGTATAATTATTGTGATCTGATTTTTCCGGGGCAAAAACAAGTACTTTTTCAAACTTTTCTCCTTAAAATTACTTTTATAAGTCAACATTTCGTTTAGTAGAAGAGCTCAAAAAAAATAAGAAAATGGAACAGAAAAAAAGTCTAATAATCGTGATAAATTTTGGGATATTATTTGTTGCACTCCTTCTTAAAGCCTCGATGACATTCAGCGAGTTTACAAGCTACTATCTGGGATATTCACTATCTGTTAGTAAACTCGCTCTGTGTCATCGTATTACTTGCTAACTAGCAGATTGTGGAAAATCTACGAAAAAAGTTGAAAGGTGGTCGACTTTACTCGCTACTCGCTCAAGATGGCGGCCTATAACGGCTGATTTCGTAACTGTCAGAATTAGTTCACGCGGGAGCCTTAATTCTCACTTTTGGCTAGCGTGTGGCGCTGGCTGCGAGGTAAAGTTTTTTTAGAAAACATCGACCGAATTGGTTCGCGCGGTCGTTATTTTAGCTGCTACTGTCGCTACTGAACGAGTAGACAGTTTTTTTGTGTCATCATGACAATCTCCCTCGCCGATTCACCCGCTTTTAAACATACCGGCTAGTAGCTTTTGAACTCACTCTATGTAATCGAAACATTGGCTAAAGAAGGAGAAATATAATATAACACCAGTCAGTGGCTGAGTTGACTCTGCGTCTCTGAGTCTCATTCAGACGACGTTAGTTCAATTCTTCGGCTGGTTAAGTCCTCCATCACGACAAAGCAACATTTTTCGCTTTCTATGATGGTGTATGAGTTTTTCAAACTTTTGAAAAAACTTTTTTCAAAGTTTTCATTATTTCATTATTCTTGACCCTTGGAAATGTTTGTATTTCTTTTAAATAAAAATTGGTTGTCTGTAAAGTCGGTTTACGGTCGATAATTTTACGTAAAAACGTCATATAATAACGATGGAGTGGAAGAGAGATAGATGCGTCACAAGCCGAACGCTTAGGCCGAAAGCTTGTTCTGCGCTCTCGCTTGCACGCTCGGCTCAGGCGGAACGTGACAACGTGACAATGAGTCATGCTTTTTTGTGAGTGCAGCCGGCGTTCATTGATTTATAAGACGTTATCACGTCAAAAAAAATAACCCAAAAATTAATAACAAAAATCGTTTTGGCCATGAAAATTTAAATTCCTAATCATTTGCTTTTCTTTATGGAAGTTAGGTAATTTATTAAATCTCAAATCAAATAACACTGAACATTAAGGGACATTGCGCAAAATTAGTAAACATTATTGATAATACAAACTTAAAACGCAAATGGAAGGGGGTAACAAATAAAATACTTCCGTCTCCCTCCCTCTTATTGGAGTTGAGTAGGTAATACTTACCTAAGCCAGGCTATAACCACTCGAGTGGAGCTTTAGGTACGTATAAGGGATTGGTTGTAAAGGGCTATGGGGGGAATTATGGTAATTGAAAAAGCTTAGCGTAATGAGCAGTGGATGAGTGCTTAGAGTTTTAGCGTTCCGCCATTCCTTTGTACGGGAACTAAAAAATGAGAGCTTAATAGCTTTCATCCATAAAAGTTTTCGGGTCGCTTAAATTTGACAAGCTGTTTCTCAGAACTTTGAGCTGATCGAGAAGCCATTAGACTTTTAAAAGATTTAATAATTTCATTTCAATGTTCATGTTGACTCCAAATTAATGTTCGTCGTTTATAAACCGTAAAACAGAAAACCTTTCATTTTGTCCCTCTTAAAACTCTTGCATGATGAGCTCTGGCGACAGGAAACCGAGTAGTACCTACCTAATCCTTACCACTTATAAATACAGACAATTATATTTCATATTTCAATTTTTTTGCAATTTCGCCTCTTAATTGGGTTGTCTTTCGAATAAAAGATTTTTCAATATTCGGGTGGCAATAAAACATTAGGAAACAACTTTTCTTAAAATTAAAATTTGCTGAAAATAATATATTGTACATACTTACGTCTCGATTTTAAAAACTGACATTAGCCCTCTTAGAAGCAGACATATTTTTTCAGAAAAAAGTTGGTTGTCTGTAAAGTCGGTTAACGGACGATAATTTTACGTGATAACGTCACGGGCCGAACGCTTAAGCAGAACGCTTAGGCCGATCGTGCCTCTCTATCGCTTGTTCCGCGCTCTCGCCGAACGCTTAGGCCGAACGCTTGTTCCGCGCCCTCGCTTGCACGCCACAAACGTGACAACGTGACAATGAGTCATGGTTTTTCGTGAATGCGGCCGGTGTTAATCGATTTAAAAGACGTTATCACGTCAAAAAAATTGGTTGTCTGTAAAGTCGGTTTACGGACGATAATTTTACGTGATGATGTCATAAAATAACGATGGAGTGGAAGAGAGATAGATGCGTCACAAGCCGAATGCTTAGGCCGAACGCTTGCACGCTCGGCTCAGGCGGAACGCGACAATGAGTCATGCTTTTTCGTGAGTGCAGCCGGCTTTCATCGATTTATAAGATGTAATCACATCAAAAAAAATTGTTTGTTAGTTTTGGTGTATGAACCGTGTTTTTCCTACATAAGTACTTACATTAATAAAATATTTATGTGATTTTTCGTTGATATCTAACTTACATCTAACGCAAAAGCAACTCAAATTTTCTAAAAAATTTCACCTGCGGTGCTTACGTTTTACCGCAGCGCCGTAATTTTAATACCGGCCGGTTAGCGATACAATAACCGTTAAGGCCCTGCCGATGGGCATTACCTCGCCGCAGGTGATGCAGCGCATTAAGTGCAGCTCCTAAACTATACGTAGGTATCATTTTTATAGCGAATATTAGCCGGGCTGATGATGCTATTTCGGAACGAGGGGCGGTGTACAAACTTTACTGATAGTGGCGTATTACCCTGTAATAATAATAATAAATTCTTTATTGCAGAATCTGGGAGAGGGGCTGGTGGAATCCCTTGCAACCTATAAAGCATACAAATATATATACACCTAAGTGTGAAAAAATTTACATAATCGATAATGTTATTCAGTAAGACTAAAAATGATTAATTTATGTCAGGTTCAACAGATACAGATATACTTCAATCTCTCTTGATAGAGGTGCTCGTGATAGACTTATATCAAATTCAGCAGATACAGGCACACTCCATTCTCTATTGGTAGAGTTGTTCGTGATAAATTTATGTCAGGTTCAGCAGACATACTGCGATCTCTTGTTAGAGTTGCTCATGATAGATTTATGTCAGGTTCAGCAGACATAGGCATACTTCAGTCTCTCTTGATAGAGGTGCTCATGATAGATTTATACCAGATTCAGCAGATAGAGGCATAAATCAGTCTCTATTGATGGAGTTGTTGGTGATATATTTATGCCCGGTTCAGCAAACTGCAGTCTCTTGATAGAGTTGCTCATGTTAGATTTATGTCAGGTTCAGCAGACATAGGTATACTTCAGTCTCTCTTGATAGATGTGCTCATGATAGATTTATATCAGGTTCAGCAGAAGCAGGCGTAATTCAGTCTCTCTTGACAGAGTTGCTGGTGATAGATTATTATTCCTCGTTGAAATTGACAACGTGACTGCATAAAAGTGGGGATGTTGTTGGACAAATTAGATCATTTTTGTCATGATATTATTTGATTATTTACGGATTATTACCTTGATAGATAAATTAACTGTATACACTGGAAACTCGTAATACAAGTAGGAGGTTGGTGTATCTACATTGTGAATTTGTAAATTGTAGAGCACCCCTTAACATATTTTTTCACTTTTAAAAATTTTATTCGGCAACTAAAAGGTCAAAAAATCTTTGTAGCCAGAGGTCTACGCTTCGATATATTTAAACAACAACCGATATTAACCCGACAGCAACCGATTTTCTTTCAAATTTCATCCAACTCAAGCCTCGATTTACTCGAAAAAGAAATTTCAAATTAGAAAAAAGTTATGTCACAATTTGAGTCCAAATGCAATGCGAATTCTCCATTTTTGCGCTTGTACTACGAGTTTTGTGAACGTATTGTAAAAGTTTGAAGAACAAATAATGCTGAATTTTGGAATAATATGGTTATTGCAGGAAATGAGAATATGGAAATTTATTTAGTGGGTACCTAAATTAATGAGATTAGTTAATGTTTGTAAACATGTTGCAATAATAACAACAAACTTCGTTTTTAGCTCTACAGAGTAACTTTATATTCTAAGTATATATATTATTTGATAACTAACATAAAATTGCAAGGATAAATATTATTTGTTAACGAACAGAAAATAACTGCAAATAAGTATAAATGTCATTTGATAACTAATAGGAAGTAACTGTATATAGGTATAAATATTATTTGATAGCTAACATAAAATAACAAGCACAAATATTATTTGATAACGAAAAGAAAATGCAATCCATACTAATACTAATACAGCAGTTTCGCATTTATAATATTATTAGTATTAATACTAATACTAAATTATAAATGCGAAACTGCTAGATTTCGTTTATGACGCTTTCACGCATTAACCAATAAAAAAACTTCATTCACCAATAGAAAGCTAAATTATATGCGCAGACTACAGATTGTATATGAGGTAAACTCTGGCGTTATGAAATTATAAATATTAATATATTATATTTGTTATACGTTTTCTGTCGCTAACAAAAGTGAGTTATTTCTAACCTCAGGAAAAAATCGTTTCCATGGAAACAATGTTGATATATTTGTGGGCTCTAAGCTGGTAGGTACTCAGCCCCCTGTTCAGCTATTGCTCCAGAAAATTCAAATATTAGAATATGTTTTGTTTTTTTTTGGACAAGCAAGGAATAAATGTCAGATAAGAGTTCCTACTAATATATAATAATAATAATAAATAGTGTAATTTTTTTATTATATTAACAAACTTCCAAATATGTAATTAAAAATAAACATCCGAAATGTTTGTAAGCGCATAAATTCCGAACGAATGAACAAAATTGGAAAATTATTTTTTTCTTTGAGCTATAGCTTTATGAAATTTAGGTGGCAGGCGAGATGTTTGAAAACTGAATGTAAGGGAATGAATTTATGAAATGCGGGAGGGGGCGGGGGTGGGGAGGAGGGGGGATAATTGATAAGCTCAACCGCTATAGTAATTTCCCGTAATACCATGCGAGCGAAGTCGCGGGGAAAAGCTAGTATAAGTATAAATATTCTTTTATAACTTTTGAAAATAGCTGCGTACAAGCTTAAATATTATATGATTACTAACAGAAAATTAGATGGCCTAAGGTTACGACTCTTACGACATCAGGTAGGGCAGATAAGTAATTTAGAAGTGACGGCTTCCGTAGTCAAGGGCTAAGACTACGAAACCGAAGATCGCATGATCGAATTCCAGCGTTCCACATGGTAACTGTATTTTATGAATTGTGTATTTTGACATTTAATTTTATATAAAATAATATAAATTTATATAGGGTTTTAAAAACCCATGCGATTTTTTATAATATTAACTTATCATATAATTTTAATTTTTTTTTACACAGGAGTTAGTAATAAACAATAGTTTGAAAAAATAATTTCTTAGATATCTGCAGTTGGCAATTGGATAAAATTTAAAAGAAACATAATAAATATAAAAATAAACTAAAATCATAAGAAATAATATGTTGGTATAAAAAAAACCTTTAAGTATGTTTCAAACATAGAAATTGTTACATTAAAAATTGTCGGTGTCGTTCATACATTTGTTTGCTGGACAATGTAAGCGAGGAATTAGAAATTAATTTGTTAATGGTGACGTTGGAAAAGGTACTCTAAAAAAGTCGAGCTCCAAATCTAGTACTTCTCGAGTGGGATGCTCTCAGTATTGCCCTGGTGAAAGACCACCATTAAGAATCCAATAGATAGATACTTGAAATGACCAGATCTGCATAGCCAGGTACTTCCCCACCTTCTTATACCCCAGCTCCTTCAGTCGAACGTACTTGAATTGAGGATGCCGTAGTCTCACTGGCTTAGCAGGAGGAAGCCGGGACTGTGGTGCGGTATTTAAACAATATTTTTTTTAAATTTTTAATTGGCCAAATATTTAGATTATGTACTAGAAATTTGGTCGCATCATGAAAGGGAAAAATATTTTTCCTAAACTCAAAAATTAGGGTGTGTTGATGGTATATGTGATAGAAAGGCAATGGCCTAGGCGTTCGGCTTGTGACGCACTATCTCTCTTCCACTCCATCATTATTATATGACGTTATCACGTAAAATTATCGTCCGTAAACCGACTTTACAAACAACCATTTTTTTACAACAACAAAAAAAACAAGTTTTATTGATTTAATTAAATGAATGACGTAATCCCGCATTTTATTTGTGATTATTATATTTTATGATAAATTCTGGGGATTTGCCATAAAATACCATTTAACAATTTTTACGAAGAAGACGAAATTTTTTATGTGGATTAATTTAGTTTACATAAATGCCTTGGTTTGGTTCATCCAGTGAAATCAATAAAGAAAAAACAAATAATAAAAACACCTATTACAGAATTTCAATAATTCTACTATAAATGTGGACGCATAAACCTGAACGCAGCCCGCCTACACGTGGAGATGTTTACATAGGCATTATTGTTAATTTTAGGTGAGTATGCAGCTAACGCGTAAAGTTTTCTTTTAAATAATTAGGTACTTTAGAAAACTGTGCTGTTCAACCTCATTATTATCAAAAGTATAAAGTACGTTATCAAATTGCGTCCATAAAGCTGCCGCTATTTGAAGTCACCTTCATAATTACAAAAAAAAAAACCTATTCGAGTGTCGACTTCGTACAATTTTTCATCCGCAGTAATGTTCGCCATAGGCGTCGTAGCATGAGAATGGGCCCCTCTAGGCTCGTAGCGCCGTATCGCCGTATCGCCGTATCGTCGTAGCACCGTAGCACCGTAGCGCGCCCCGCCGCGGTGTGTGACGTCCGTAGATCGATAATCCGCTCTCTCCCATTGGCCGGGGGGCGGGACCAACGCGCGAGAGGGAGAAGCGCCGGCAACCCTCGCAAAGTGCACAAGTGGATTTGGTTGTTCAGGAACTGATACAAAATTACAACGATTCGGTTTCGAAACTTGATTGTGGTAGTTGTGTAACGGTAAATGTCTACTTTATTGTCATCTTCGAGGGAGCCTACTTTACTCACCGCCGCACGGCGCAGGCTTCCCTTTATTACTACGTCTATACAACTTGTATGTATCCGTTCTAACGCAGGATGTTGCGTGTCATACGATTACATTTCCCATATGAGGTTTTGACAGTATTGATTCCGTGAGACAACCGTTTCTACCATTGGATGGCCGTTGTAAGGATATACAATTATTGGAAATTTAATTCTATGAAATTATTCGTGACACGCACTGTAATATATCTCGAATTGCGACAATTCGGTTGGTTGCGTAATGTTGGACTTAATCACAAATATGAACTAATACGCTTGCATTCATTACTTCAGTTGAGAAATCTCTCCGACATAGATTATTATTATTTCCTGTCTACATGTTATGTTTAATTTACGATGATAATACAGATTTCTAGCAAAAAACTGTTGTAGTTTTACAAACACGTGTTAACCGCTAAATGAATTACCACCATAACATATATATTAGTCTACTGCCTTGTAAACAAAGGTACCTACTAAATCTACGTCAAACCTACGATTGAACGAACTTTCGTAGTAAAGCTATAAACCGATTTCTTCACTTTTCCGCTGTTTCCGGTCAAGCAATAGGAAAAAATCGTTACCGAGTAGGAATACAAATTAATAATATGCTTAAGAGATAATGCATGTCCGTCTTGAATGAAAATAATGCTTATTTGAATATGCCGGAAAGACCGACTTTATAGAAATATCATTGAGGTCCAAGAAAATAACAGAAATACGCTTAAGTACATTTATTTGTCCAATTTATCTTGTATTTTACAGAGGAAGCTTAGGGAATAGAGTATTTCTCGACACTATAGGACTAAAATAGAACCAGAACGAAGATTTGCTTATATACCTGCATTTCGTCACCTGATTTGGATAAGGTTCTAACTGACATTTTTTACAAAAATGACCTTTGAATGCCAAAGCATTTCTTTTGCTCATTTCTGTACCCAAAATATTTTTCAAAACCATTCGTGTTTTATTTTCGTAGATATATGTATGACAAAGTTCTAACAACAAGCATTTTCAATAATAATTCATTGCACAAGGTTCTAACTACACTTACACCCTCTATTTTTCTTGTATCTGACAGTTGATCTTAAATACGGGGCGCATTGTGGTTCGTCATTTCATTTGGATAGGGTTCTAATTACGCCTTATCATTTTCTAAGGTTTCTAAGTTTCCAAAGGCGAATTTTCGTAATTTGTTTAACAATTTTAGTTAAAGTATTTTAAAAAATATAAGAAAAAGTTTTTTAGATCTTTTGTTTATCCACACGTAGTTGACAAGAATAATAATTGGAGAAAATTTGTATTTTTAAATAATAACACTTCAAATTTGATAATTAAAAACATGCCAGATAATATCCAACCAGCTTTTTACGCCAATAACAAATTAAAAAATTATATATTAAATAACAAGGACAAAGGTGTGTTTTTGAACAAATCTGGGGTTTATAAATTAATTTGTAATGATTGTAACTTTTTTTATATTGGGAAGACTTCTAGAAATTTTAACATTAGAGTTAAGGAACATCTAAGATGTTTAAATAATAATAATTATTCAGAATTTGCAAACCACATTTTGGAAACAGGTCATTCTTTTGATATTAATAAAGGTTTAAAAATTTTACACACTAACACAACGGGTATACAATTAGATAATTTAGAAATTTTAGAAATTAGAAAAAGTGTTAATAGTAAATTAAATATTATAAATAACCAAACGTTTTTTAAAAATAGCCATCTTTTAAATTTATTTTCGTATTAATACTTATACTTATAATAATTTATTTTGTTATTTAGACTTCTTGTTTTCCTTTTAAAAGATTTTTTATTATGTCAATGTAATTTTTTACCCATTCTAAAATAATTTTTATATTTTATTTTATATAATTGTTTTTTATGATATATTTTAGGTAATTAATCACCTCTCCTTTCTAATATTTTGTCTATGTTCTAATTAGTCTATACTTGTTTGTCTTTTGTTATTTATTATTGACTTATTATCCTGACGAAGAAAACATAGTTTTCGAAACATGTTGATATTGTTAATAAAATAGTGGTGTTATACAAAGGTATTTGTTTTTCATAAAATTAATGATGACACCCCAAAGTAAATATGCCTATTTTGAAGAAATAAAAAAAAAAAAAAGTATTTTATTTTATCGTATTTTAATGGAAAATATTTAAATAGGACGTGGCCGTAGCTTTGAATTGCATTGGGGAAATGTAATTAGAACCTTGTGCAGTGAATTATTATGCCTTATCTGGTTGCACAGGGTTCTATTTGCATGTTTAGGTATATTCTAATAGGGTAAATATACGTTCTATTCAAATGCTTTCCTTTAAAATATGTTCAATTAAATACGTTAAACAATTTTCAACTTCAAAATCGGAAATTGGTAAATAGATAATGAGAAATCGTCTTTGCAAACTTTGACACCTCATATCTCAGAACAAGGTGAAGTGAAGTTAGAACCCTATCCAAATGAAGTGACGATTTATGACCAAAACCATAATAATAGGTACCTATCCTTTTTATATTAGCTCTACACAGGAGGCTCTGAAGAAAATAATTTCCCTCAAGGCCTGTGTCATCTTTGGAGATGGGAAAAGGAAGGAGAGGCAGATCTGGAATGGAAAAGGTTATAAGGGGTAGGTGGGAGATGATTCGGGGGGTAAAACCAATCTGTTCTTCCCCGTTTGAAATTTTGGGAGTGCACTTGGTATCTGTTCGACTATAGTTATACTGATTCTAAAATCAAATTCGCTCGATTCAACGATTCTAAGCATTTATGGGCCGGTATCACTGGCAACAATCATAACAAGAATATTAGAGACGGTATTATTCGATATTAAGAGGAATATCTGAAAACGATATTTTCTGCAAACAATCTAATACTTCTAATCTAATAATCACAGAGAATCATCTTTATACACTTGCATTTTTGATCATAACAAAGCTTATGATCGAGTTCTAACAAGAAGCTATGGGCAAAACCCGCCAACAGAAACACTTCGAAAAACATCATCAATGTGTTGTGTTTATGGCAAAAGCAGCACAAATGTTATACACTAAGCCTACCAAAACCGTACATAATAAAGAAAGATGTCAGGCAACGAGGAGCCATGTCCCCTGCACTCTTTAATGTACATACATCGTATATGTGGCTGACCTCAGTACTCGCTTGAACGCGACAAAGGTAGGTTACTATAAATCCTTCCTCTTGAAATAAAAACCATTAAAAATAGCTGACATCAAAAGAATACTGGTTACTAACAACGTATGCAGGGACACTGGAGGTCTAGATTTATTTCAAAATTAAATGTGATTCGTTCATTAAAAAAAAATTGTGTCCTTGCGAGGCCTTGAAGGAGTAACTTTCTGTTACTTATACCAGGGCGGGTAAGTGGTGGATAACCTTCGATGACATCAAAAGAAGCATTATGATTTGGATTATGGACACGGGAAGGAAGAATAGATACACGATTTTGCACCCTGGGAAAGATTAAAGCTCGTTTGGTGCTTTTTTCCAGATATTAATTTTCATCTCATAATATTTTATCATGTACTTACTTATAATTCAAATACGTAACCATGTACGAACTAAGAACGTGGTTCCTCAGTAAAGAGACATTATTTTCTAAGAAATTGTAAAAATATATACATATGTTTATTTCGTAGGAATAAGCACAAATAAAATATTGCTATGCTGACGACATGGTCCTGCATGGGGTCCGCTAATAGGTAGATAGATATCTGAGTGATATCATTGATGGACCCGACATTGACCATCAAAGACAGACTATCAGCATACGGGCAGGCATACTATCAAGAGAGTTCTAGAGAAGCACCAGTCCCGTGAAATGAATGCTATTCAATGCATTCTGTACGAACCTCTACATTGAAGACATTAGACTTCAATACAACAACGCTTCAATACATGCCACAACTTCAATACAACCATTGACCTCAGCAAAAGTTTATTATAAGGTGAGGTAAATTTTTATGAATCTAAAAAGTTTCAAAGTTTCAAAAAATGTAAGTGGCATTTCAAAAAACAAATATTGCATTTCATAGCGCAAAATCCCAAAATAAAAATTATTTTATAGATGCCAAATGTAGATGCTAACATAGGGTTTTGACAAAACTGTACATAGGATATTGTCAACAATACACCAGTTAATAGGCTAAGCATGTAGATAAACTCATTCCTTTATAATATGACCAGCGCACTAGCTTTTTTGCAGCAAAACACAAAACATGTTAAAAAGTTAACTTTAAGTTTTTTTGAGCACTCATGTTCAATTTTGTATCTCTCATATTGTCGACTCCATACGATATCTAGTATAGTTAAAATTATAACCTTAAGTTGGCAGTGTTGGTATGTGCAATATAAACTAAAGCTCCCACCCGATCGACTTCACCATATTTTCCCTGTAACAATCCTTGTGTATTGTGTTCATACTTACTCCTCCAGTCAAGCAATAGTGTAAAATTAATATTAAGTGTCAGCAATAAAAACACAACCGCAGCAATCACATTATGGAACTCAATAGCCATAAATTCTTTCCACTTAATAAAAACGAATCAGACCGGAAACATTTTCAGCCCCTGTCAAATTAAACAGTTGTTTACAATTGCTTGCACCTGAAGGAGCGTGTACTTTGATTGAGGGTCGCGATAGATGGATAGATCGATTCGTAGCTGGTTGAGGGTTTTTGGGTGCCCTCGTGCATTTCCGCCAAGCCTCTTGATTCCTATCGGCCCTTGTCGGCACGCTTCGGCCATTTCCGCGTGGTGGTAAATGACAAGCGTCCGGAAGTGTAGCACGCGCCGCGCACGAGCGTGGCCGTGTGGTGTTGCGTGCTGTCGCGCCGTGTCGGGGGTGCTGCCTTTCACGGAAGCGCATCTGCCACGACAAACAGATCGACAAGTGCGTACGTGGAATGACCGACAAATTTTACGATGTCGTTAGTGTATTGTACTAATGAACCCAATGATCGAAGATAAGACAAATAAACCATTGATTTACGCTAAAACGTTTTTTAACGGCGCACTGTTCAATCAAATTGATGTTTTTTTGTGGCAAGGCGTGAAGCTTTAATCAGATTCGAATTTTGCTAGGTGTGACTTTCATCTACGTCGTCTTGATTAGACATTAAATCAAAACCACTGCCATTAATAAAGTTTTTAGTAGGTATCTCATTTACGTTTTTTTGCTTTTCCAAAGGGAATGATTCACCAAGTCTCCCACTGTGCCCGAGTGCCGCACGCTTGGAAAGGAATTAACCCAGTTTGTTTAATATTAAAGTTTGAGGTCACCCGCGCGGCATCTAGGTACCTACACGTTCGGATGGTAATTTTAAACTAGGAAATAAACTAAACCGTACACCAAACACAGAAATTCTAAACGCAAACATTACTACCCCCCAAAACATTATTCAACGCAGGTGAAACAGGCCTCGGTGTTTGGATTGTACTCACAAACAAACATATTTATTCTGTGAGGTCCCAAAATACGGAATATTACGAATGTTCCCTTATTTACGCAACGTGTTTGCTTTGTTCTTTTTGGTAGCTCCTAGTCTCTTTGCCTTTGCTAAGTTTTGGAAAAGGATTGACATCATAATAAAGTCGAGTAAGGTGCCGATTAACATTTATATTATGGTGGAGATTTAATCCGTACCTTTTATTCTGTGAATCACTTAATCAATTGCGAGACATTTTTAAAGGTGTGTTGGGGAACGAACATTTGAGAAGTCTAGTAGGTATTATTTTAATTTATTTCTTACAATGTTTATTACCTGCTCGTTTAGTTTAAATACGTGCTTACTCATGAAGATTAATTTAGTATGAAACATTTACACTTAATTTCCCCGTACCTTCTAATCTAAAAAATTATATTTTATGTAGAATCATCATAAAATCATCATTGAATCAACATAATACTAAAAATAAAATTCCGTGTGAACAGAATCACTTTTTAATTGTTTTCAGTACCAAATTTTTATGACGTATTTAAACTAACTTCCATTATAAAAATGTGTAAAGAAAAAAATATCAAAGAATATCAAGAATTTTACAAACTAGTGAGAAATGAAAATCAATTTATTACACCTAATTTTAAAACACCTCAAATGCAAAACCATTATATTTGCCAAACCAAAAACAACTGTAATAACCTCCCTTATGAATTGCATTGACTTTTTTTTACATGAGCTCCAAATATATGGCCCTGAGGAAAATAATCTCCCTCAGGTCCTATGACATCTTTGGGTATGCTGTGCGGAGGGTTTTTTTAAAGAAAGGGAATGGAGGAAAATTCTGGGAAGGAAAAGGGTTTTAGGGGTGGGTAGGAATCAGGGGATCAGTGCGTCCTGCCTCCAAGACCTAGAAAAACCTCACCCTTTGAACCCGGGCACCCCTGCTAAATTACCAAACATGGCGAACCATTCATCACCTATTCATCAACCAATCACTAAAAACAAATAAATGTAAACAATTTTTCAAAAAAAACATTAAAAATAAATATTTTATACAAAACATATTATAACATTCAACCTAAGTAAGAATCGTAGCTTCCTTATCAGACACAAGAACTCCTCTTTTCTGATAAGGTATACGTGACCAATGATGACCTTAAATATAATATTTTGTAAAATATATATGTATAAATGTAACTCATACTCTTTATATTGTAACAAAATATAAATAAAAATGTTGGAAATAATAATTCACAACTTTAACTGGTAGCGGTTATCGCCACCGCAGTGGATGGTTGTTGGTTAGGTTAGATTAATAGTGATTTTTTACTGTTATAATTTTAAGCGTATCACATAATTCTAACTTTTATTTTTATTCATAGATTTTTTAAATTGTTACTTATGACTAACGTGCTGTTAACTTGGCATGTTGGTAAGTTTTTTTAGTTTAATCCATTAAAAAATAAATTAATCATATATTTTCGATTTGAAAAGGTCAATAAATTGATCATATCATCTCCACCCTGTATTGAATGTTTGAATTTATTCGTATTTACGTCTGACATATCTGTTTTAGGGGTTATACATAGTTAGGAGGCTCAAAAAAAGGGATTTTTCAAGAATTTTTCCTGAGAAATTTATTAAACTAAAAATTTGTACACAAATTGTAGTGAGTTTAACAGAATTTAAAGATTTTTTTTTGTAAAAATAATAATTTTGAAAGCTGCTATGGCTGATCTCCAGAAGCTCCTCTCAAAAAAGGCGTCTTGTGGTAACCATCATATCTCTGGACTGGATCATTTAAAATAAAATAAAAACAAATGGATTTCGTTCAAATAATAAATATTCCTTTAATTGATCAAAGGACAGAGCAAAATAATTTTTTTTTGATATTTTACCAAAATTTTGGCCTTATATTGTTTATAAAAAAATATGTATTTATCGGTGAGAACAGGCCTTCGATTAATAAGTGTAAAATATACTTATAAAGCTTGCGTTAAATTTGAGACTGATCGGTTAAGCCGTTTCGGAGTAATCTTGGTCACCGACTTTAAAACACACAGTTTTGAGAAAAACGCGTTTGAAGTTTGCCTACTACTTTCAAATGCTCTGACACGTCTTTACAAATATGCGTGTAACTTCGAAAATAATCGCCGGATTGCCTGTTTATACTAAAATATACGTACATTACGAAAATGAAATAATAAAAAAATCGATTTCTTGAAAATTCTAACTGTACGTATATAACCCCTTAAGTTTTAATCTAAGCGCTGAAATAATTTTAACATGAAAAAAAAGTCTAATATTACTGGCTTCCGCATTATGATTACAGATATTTCGATCCTCCCCATCACCGGTATTGTACGCATTTATTATTAATGTGACTACATTGATATAGAAGGGCTGGAATAAGAATAGAAATTGCGTGCAACTTGTGAATTAAGTTGCTGTTCTCACATGGGGTTATGGGATTTTTATACGAACGAAACATTTTATTATTATTATTAAGGATTTTCTTTGACGAACAGCATTGCAAAGTAATCGTGAATTGTGAGATATGATGAAAATATCTAAACCAGTTAACATTATATAGTTGTTGCATACGTAATATGAACCATGTGACAATTTTGACGAAAATGAGTTAAATATACAGTTGTTTTTCTTTTTTTTGGAGTGCAACTTTATTAGCCCCGTTAGTGATTTGAAATTCGGATGAAACGGAAGTGCGTCACTTAAATTTATTGTTTGACGGATCCTCGATTCTAATATAATGCGGTAAATTCACGGCTCGGCGCAAGCCTCCGATAGCGCAGCGGGTAAGACGCCTGACAAATCTCAGCGGCCAGAGAGACAGACATTCAGCAAACGGAGGTTCGAATCTTATGAAATCCAAAAAATAAACATTTTCATTTTTGTGAAATCAATATCCAATCTTCAAACTACTTTAAAATAAATCACTTTACCACTTTAAAATAAATAGGCAAAAGAAAAGAAAGCGACATCTAGCAACTTTCTAGTTTCACTTCTACCGCATGTGAATTGCAGATTCTGATTTTTTTTCTCCGTCTTCTACAATATCATTTTTATGATTTCTATATTTCTCAAACGATCGTGCAGGAATTACTTGAGCAAAATCATTAATTTAGTTTTTGTGAGAAGAGAATTTTACGTGCACTTTTTCTGCGTTATATGGGTTGTCTGAGTAATGTATTGACCTAAAGACAAATAAAAATAACGTAAATAATTATTCTCTTGGAAATGTTAAAAAAGGAGTCATTCAAGCAAAATAAATGTACTTTGCAAAAATAGTACAACATTAGTATAATAAAAACTGTCATACCCTCTGCATACCATTCAATTGTCTTGGTATGTAAATAATATTATGTGAAGCCTAGTTGTTGAATTTGAATTAATTTAAATTAAATATTTTGAAATACGGTATTTAAAATAAGCCCCTTTTCAAAAACTGTGCATAGAATATGAACCGTGTGAAAAAATCGCGTTAAAATGTGATTTTGTAGAATGAAATAATTAATATTTTGAATAAATATATTCTTACAATGAATTTAATATATTTTTCCTACTTGGTTCATAAATAGAATTGTTATTTTACATTTCGTAATTTTTTAAACGGTTTTTATCGATTTTCTCAGAGTCACATGCTTCATATTTGTGTGCAACGACGATATGCCGAATTAATGTCATAAAGTTAGACATAGAAATTGGAAGATTTTCAACTTTTAATAAAAATCAATTTGGATTCACAGAGGGAAAAAGTACCCAAGACGCCATCGCTAAAATTTCATCTAGTATTCAGAGTACCCTGGACAAATCAAATAAATGTATACGAATTTTCATCGACTTAAAGAAAGCATTTGACAGCATTCCCCATGAAAAACTTGCTTTAAAATTAAAAGAAAACGGCATTGACCACATAGCCCTCAAATGGATAGTAAGCTACCTAACAGAGAGACCTCAAATAGTAAATTTAAGTAGTCCAATCATCGCAACCTTTCCGTGTAAAGAAGGTTAGAAGCGGTGCAACTCGTGATGATTTTAGATTATCACAGCCAAAAGTATTTTCGTTATTTGATTTTGGGGTGTTATGTCGTGTTGCGCTACTTTCTCCTTTAGCCAACATTTCGGCCAGCGTCACAGTGTCCACCATCACACATCTGTACATTAGTGATACATGTGTCCTGATGATGGACACTGTAACGCTGTCCGAAACGTCGGTTAAAAAAGGAGGTAGCGCAGCACGGCATAACACCCCAAAAACAAATAATGGAGAAAAAAGTTAGAAACGTTCATTTTTTCCAGTTTATAAGTAAACCAACAAAAAATATTATTGTATCATAATTCTTGGGTCTTTTTCACAAGCCTTTCAAATTTTTTTATCGTCTATAGGCAAAGTGGTTACTAATATAACTCGAGTTTAAATTGACGAAAAACTTTTTTTAAATTTGGAAAACTTTTAAAACATCAATTCCTTGCGCTTCAGAGAGTTTTAAAAAAGTTCAGCATCAATTTGATCTTAATTAACTTCTTTTCAACCCGTCAAAATATTAGTGGCGTATAAACGGGAATCTCTCTCCGTTCAAAGTGCCCCGGGGGCATAACGTTGTTTAAAATTTAATCTTAATTATGGGTTCTATTTGTATAAGAAAGTTTGGCTTTCCGCATAGTGGGTTTCTCGCCAGAGGCAAGAGGTGAGAAGCTTCAATAATTAAACATTCCAGCGGAGAACTCAATAGGCCGGTCCTACCTGTTCGGTGCAGCAATGCCGCGGTGGCTTTATTACCAGCTACCAGCTACAAGCTACAAACTACCAGCTACCAGCTACCAGCGGGCTATCCGACATCCACCATACCGCCATCAGCCGCCGTATTATATTATTATATCTCGGCATTGTAAGTCAATATTGGAGGCGGAATGATCGTAGGTGTGTTGACATTCATTAGGGAATGGAAATTGAAGCCGCCTAGCTCTGATTAATCCAACGTCCGCAGCATTATACCATGTAGCATGTATTATATTATGACGGCCGGCGTAGCCAGCGGTAAGGCTCTTGGCTCGCATTCCGAAGGTCGCGGGATTGAATTTCGGCGTGGCAAATAAATTTTATTTGTGTTATTTCACAATTTATTCATTTAAAATAAAATATAGTATATTTGCGGCACGTTCCAGAGTGGAAGATACTCTCAGTATCGACCAAGTGTAACCACCGTTCAGAATTGAAACGTTGCTTGAAATGGCTTTAGCCGTGTTTAGTGACCAGATCTAAATAGCCAGGTACTTCCCGCCTTCCTCTTCCCCATCTCCTTTCCCTCCCCACTACCTTCAACCTCACAACATACCCCAATTGGGGATGCCATAGTCTCACTGGCTCCAGACGGGAGCAGTTAAGACTCTTGTGCGGTATTCATGTAAAAAAAATGTAGCCATAATATGTAAGTATACACAACCAATCAACCTAACAATTTATTTTTGTCGTGATAAGGTCTCATAAATCGATGAACGCCGGCAACACTCACGAAAAAATATGACTCATTGTCACGTTGTCACGTTCCGCCCGGGCCGAGCGTGCAAGCGAGATTGCGGAACAGGCGATAGAGAGGCACGATCGGCCTAAGCGTTCGGCGAGAGCGCGGAACTAGCGATAGAGAGGTGCGATCGGCCTAAGCGTTCGGCCTGTGACTGTAAAATTCTATGTAAAATTTTCTTAACGTTATCACGTAAAATTATCGTCCGTAAACCGACTTTACAGACAACCAAATTTTTTTTCATTTTCTAGATTCTTATATGCCTTGAAGAGGTGAATCATTTAAATTTACTGAATTTAAAGTTAACGTTTGCATTTTTTAATGCAATTTTTATCTCATGTGTATATTTAAAAATGTTACCTGGCTATTATAGATTTAAGCGCCCTTGAGGTGATTTTTCACAAAAACGGACTGATTTTCTACAAATTGTCCAATTATTATTATTATTAGAAGTCTTGTATTACATCGGTAGAGAAAAATTGTTAGCTAAAAACCCTACTAAAATTGCATGTTTTCATCATCATCAATCTTCATCAGCAGAACTAGCAGGACTAGCAGCCGATGGCAATATATACGTACGTGTATATCCTTATTTGGAGTTCTTCCGCATTTGCCTTCGGGAATGAGGAAACCATGAAAAACCTCATCCAGGAAGATTCGGCCGGCGGTCAACATGAAAACGATCGGCCTTCAGTGATATCGGTGTACGATATCCTGCATTGTGTGTGTGGGGTGTGTGTTTGTTTTTATGTAAATATACACTTTATGGGACCATAGGGGATAAACACACATATACATACAAACTATACAATATTATTTAAATAGCTACATAGATATAAAAACATACGTTTATTTATACGAACAGACTCTTCTCGAATTGTACAAAACATATAACACACATCCCGCAGAAAAGGGTCGTAAGTCAAAAAAGTTAATTTTGCAGGAGAGCGAAAACAAATGATGATTAATGAAACAAGCGGTCCCGTTGAAAAGACACACTAGCGATATCTCGCGGAGATAGAGTGATAAAACTTAAATACGATTTTCGTGGGACGTAGATAATCAAAATCACTTTACTATTCAGAGATAAATATAAAATCTTATTTAATAGAAAATTTAGACTAACATTTTACATAGAAAATTTTACATAAATGAAGCGAAAGCAAAAATATCACTTTTGTACACGTAATATTAAATACATTATTTTAGATACTTTTAGTAGTGCTCTGGTGTAAGACCACCATTCGGAATCAAAACGTTGCTTTTTTATGTGAATACCTTACAAGAGTCACAGGTGCTCCCGTCTGGAGAAGAAAGGCTATGCTTGAAACGTCTTTAGCCGTGTTTGGTGACCATTTTTTTTTTAAAGAAAGACTAACATTCCCGGTCACGAAAAACCTGAGAGTATTTTTAAATCGTATAATACCACCACAATGAGCGGAAAATGTTGCTTGTGCCGTGGTGGAGAATAAAGCCAGCCGAGGAATCGAACACGGGATGCTCGGGTGGGACCCAAACGCGATGCCAACTCAGCCACTGGCCGGTCATCAGATGAATAACCAGATATTTCCCCACCTTCCTCTTCCTTATTTCATTCGTCTCCCCACTACCCTCAGCCCTACAACTTATCCTAATTGGGATGTCATAGTCCCACTGGCTCAAGGTCTGATTGATTTGTGTTATTACACAATTAATTTATTAAAAATATCGAGAGAAAGATACTGTAAGTGTAAGACCACCATTCAGAATTGAAACGTTGCTTGAAATGGCTTTAGCCATGTTTAGTGACCAGATCAGGTACTTCCCCCACCTTCCTCTTTCCACTACCTTCAGCCTCACAACACACCCCAATTGGGGATGCCATAGTCTCACTGGCTCCAGACGGGAGCAGTTCGAACAGTTTGCAGAGCAAACTTCTTTATCGCCATTGTGATTTGAAACCCGATGAAACGGAAACGAGCTTCACTAAAAAGAGACAAATACATACGTCTACAGCCTTCGAGAGAATGAGATAGTATTCACGGGTACTCGGTTCCAACATAATACGATAAAACCACAGTCCCACGCAAGTATCCTTTAGTGTAGTAGAATAAAAAGCCTGCCGAACCTCTGCAGACCAAGGAACGAATCCTTCGAAACCCAAAAGAAGAATTTTTTGACGTGATAACGTCTTATAAATCGATAAACACCGGCTGCATGCATGAAAAAGCATGACTCATTGTCAAGTTCCGCCTGAGCCCAGCGTGCAAGCGAGAGGGCGGAAAGATTTTTTTTTGTGAAATCAATGTCCTATCATCAAACTACTCCAAAATGAACATCCGAAAGATAGCGACTACGAAGAAGAAAACACAAATTCTAATAAGATGACCAAATGTATAAGAAAAAGTGCATTGGAATTCGATGACAAAAATACGAAAAAATGATCCTTCACATTGATAAAAAAAGTGCTTCGTAGTCTTTCCACTCTTGTTTCAACATTGGCATATTCAAGATGAAAGCGAACTAATGAGCAGTGAATAGATTTTACGGTTTTTATATTCTTAAAATCAATCTTGGGGGCAATTATATTGATGAATTCGAAAAGTTTCAATGGTTTATTAGCGACAAAAATATTGCCACCACACGAATAAGCATATGGTGACAGAAAGAAAGCTTAAAGTCTGAGGCACCAAGGTCCTTATTATATCTGACGGTAGAAAGGGATACACTATTTAATTTATAATCGAAGGATGTCGGATTATTTAGCTTTGTAGTGACATAATTTTAAATTTATCAATATTTAATTATAAGCGGTTAATCTTACATCAATCATTAAATGAGTCAATACCGAATTGAAAAGTAACACAGTCATGGTAAGATTTTATTATTCTAAGTATCTTATTGGCGTCAGCAAAAAGCCAAAAGCGGGTCTAAGATGATACCAGTAATATTACTAGTTAGATGCGCACCTTGTGGTACTGCATATGATACTATAAAATTAATGCAATCAAAGCTATTTACCTTGTGGTACTGCATATGATACTATAAAATTAATGCAATCAAAGCTATTTATGTTTTATACATCACCTTTTTTATGTGAATACCTCATAAGAGTCTCAGCTGCTCCCGTCTGGAGCCGGTGAGACTACGGCATCCCCAATTGGTGCATGTTGTGAAAGTGTTGGGGAGGGGAAGGATATAGGGAAGATGAAGGTGGGAAAGTATCTTGCTATTCAAATCTGGTCACCAATCACTGCTAAAGCCATTTCAAGCAACGTTTCAATTCTGAATGGTGGTCTTACACCAGGGCGATACTGATAGTATCTTTCACTCTGGAACGTGCCGCAAATATACAAATTAATGAATTGTGAAATAAGACAAATAAATCAAATAAAATTTATTTGTCCACGTCGGGATCCGATCTCGCGACCTTCGGATTGCGAGTCAAGAGCCTTACCAAAACAATCAAAACCCATAAAAATTTTAAAGAAAGACAATAAAGGGTGCTAATACCGATAGCATGAAGGTTGGGTTAGGTTAGGTTAGGTTAGATTGCCAAACACATAAAATTATTTAAAGAAAGACAATAAAGGGTGCCTAATACCGATAGCATGAAGATTGGCTATTAGAATTTATTGAGTGATTAACCTTAACGAAAGCTTTATAAAAATCAGCGTAGAAAGCACATCTGCCAGAAAAATATTTTCCACGTCATTCTATGGAAAAAGCAGGTTTTTAAAGTAAATTTTTGAAATAGTTGTCAACATCGCGCAAAAGTAGCAAAATACAAAATTATGCGGATTAAAGAAAACTAAAGCATTAAAATCACAAAAATAGTCACCGGTGCGCAAAAAGGATTTCCGTATTTAATTTGGGAATAAGTTACAAAACGCGGTTAACCTACACCTAATACCTACAAGTCGTGCACCGAGCAAAGAAGATCTAAGTACTCGGCTGTGGAGGGCAAGTTTGTATCGTTCACAAAGTGACCATTAAATAGAGCTCAGTTGACACGAGATCGGTACACAGAGTGACCGTTCCACGAGATGTCTCACCGCCTGCCGGACGAGGGGGTTGGAGCGGGAGGGGCACGTCCCCCCGGCGTCATCAAATATATACAAGTGGCAGCAATCGCTCCGGGTGAGGCTGATAAAGAATGCATGCCCATGCGACTAATGTCGGCGCTGACATCTCGGCCGGTGTTTGTCAACAAGTGGGGTGCCCCCACTTACCTCTGCATGTTTCATGAGCGCCGGGGCTGGGGGCGAACTTGCCCCCAATCTGTTTCTTGACTATTGTTCGGGTTTTTTATTATTATTCTTTTCTTTTTACCCAAAGATCGGTACGACTCAATTCCCGCGGGGCCGCCCCCAAACGGAGATGCGACGATCTTTTTATTCGAGATCGTGGGGAGGTGGCGGGCGGAGGGGCCTCCCGGCGGACGGAGGACGGGGAAATATTAACCGTTCCGAGAGAGTGGTCAGCTCATACGAATACCTCAAATATTCATGGAACGTGTTCATCGAGGTCACAAGCACATGCATTTATCCTTCTTAAATTTTAATAATACAAATAAAACTATTGTTATTTTATTCCGGGCTACATGCAGGAGTTGTGAAATGCAATATTGGCATAACAAATATTAAAATATTTTTCTTAGGACTGGGGCATCTGAAGAACCTCCTCAATAGCACGCCTGCTAATGGCCTGTCTTTGACGGTCAATGTTGGGACCATCGTACAGATCCGTGGTGATACTACAATGACCCAACCCAGGTATTTCACTTTGGATTCTTATAACTTCCAGTGTTTGTTATTCAGACGTATTGGATGTATGACCGACAGGCTTGTTTGAAGCGTAAGACCATCACTATGGACATGATTTCATTATAAATCGTAACAGTGATCCAGCACACTGCTCGCCATGTGGCCATGGTTTCCATTCTAAATTGATCGTAGTTTTTTGTAATATATTTGACAGGATATTGGCCCGTCGCGTTGGTAGGTTTTCCACATACTTTCCATTCAAAGAATTCCTGACCTCTCCTGCTTCTATTTTTACATCCTGAAATGACTTTAATTTTAATTCTCAAGACACTCTTTTTAAATGCATTGTAATGGTAATTTACTAAGGGACCTGACAATACGTTCAATATGTTAAAAGGCATCGGTATCTATTTCTAGTTTATCGTTCGAGCAAAATTGGTCACAATCACTTTATTGTTTGTGAAAGGAATTGAGAGGAATTATTTCTGTCAATGGAATATTGGCAAATTGTACATTTGCTTCCGTTTTGCTCTCCATATCGCCGGATCAGGAAAGGACTTTTGGCGAGTTTCGAATTGGGTAGAAGCTGTGCATATATTGTCAAGGCTACGTTTTTAAGCAAAGTTTAAAAAAATTGTTCTGTCCTTCTTACCGACCCACATTATTAAATGAATAAAAGAAAAATTGAGAAAATTCAATATTATTTATTTGAAACGTTGTTAACGTCATTGTTCAGCATGGATAACAAGATTTTTCGAAAATGAAGTGAATTGTTGACCATAATATGGTCTAGTATAATATACCAGACCTGTAGTGGCAAAATTTCTTGTCTAGGAGGTTTGAGAATTTTACGCTGTTTATTCCAATTTTAAAAATTGGCAAACTCTTTTACTTGTACTTTTGTCAGAAAATTCTCTACTTTGCAATGTTTATTGTGAGAGATCGGAACATAGTTAATTTATTTCAGTTTGTTTCGGAATTGAATTGTGAGGCAATACGGGTACCTCTGTTTCGGAAGGACTTTTAACAGTTAGTTATATATTTTTTTCTTTTATTAAAATTAGCCTGTTTTTTTAATACATTTCGTTTGTATTTTTTATGTTGGATTAATCAGATTTGTATTCAAATCTTTTTTCTGTGGCAAGTTCATTATTTATGTCTAATCGGATTTATTCGTTATATTTGTCCCTCTATGCAATTTATTGCTTATCTGTCGAAAAATTTTATAATGAATTACCTACGAGAATATTCGAGGAATCGTAATTCCTCGTGTAGCTCAAGCATTTAAAATTCTTTTTCAGGGCGTTGAAAATGTCAGCTTAAACATTAATGCTTATTTTTATGCACATGTTGGACACAGTTGATAAATGCATTTGTCTATTAAAGAACACGCCTATTAAAGGATGCAATAGACGTTTTATTTTCGACATGAAAATGACGTGTGTCGCATTATGCTGTGCTTGCATAATTTATTTGGCTTAAGGGAGGGAAACAGTAAAGAATGCATTCTTGTTGTCGTGATGAAGAGTCATTTTCTTTCTTGGCGTATGTGCAGGACAGTGCAGAATACAGCACATACAAGTCCCACATACAACCCAAACTGCCTTTTCATGTATGTAATACATACTGAAACCTGTCATGACATTATAGGTTCTCAACAGTGATACGTAATATGATTATTTATCGGTTTTTCTCTTTTCAATGACACGACGTAAAAATACTAAGAATGTGATGATCATAGAAAAGTGGAATATTTTCCGAATTTGATATCAACACCTTAGCTCATTGGATAAGAGCACCCACCCGGAAAGTAGGGAGGTCCTGGGTTCGAGTCCCAAAGGTGCAAATATCTTTTTCTGGTTTTTCTGTTTCCAGATTTTCGATTGAGTTTCGCTCATAGTGTCTTCATTTAATTAATGGAATATTTTCCCATACCTGTCTGTACGTACAGTGTGTTGCCTTATAATTTAAAGTGTTTAAATAACTTCTAGTCCCTAAACCTACGCATCAATGGTGAATCATGTCACTAAACAAGAGTTTCGCCAAAGCGCATGATTATAAGCCCTTCAATTTAATCGTTATGAAGGCTTTGCGGCGGTTAATAGAATTGGAGGAGTTCCTTAGCACCACCCGGATCCCCTCGATTTAGTGTCACTTTTCATTATTTCTTATTAGTTTCACCCCCTGGCACCGCGCACCGGTGCTGGTACCTTGCCGGATTCGTCAGTTGAAGTCTAGACCGGGAAATTGATTGCCAGGAAAGTAATTGCGCGGATATTTCACAGTAGGTCTTTTATATGCTTTTGAAAGCTGTTCCGACCTACTCGCATTCAATTTGATTGGTGAAACCAATACCTACACCGGTTCCTATAAATTGTGCAGAAAAATAAGGGTTACTACAATATTTTTTTTAATATAAAACGCGAATAAGAAAACATTAACCACTCACAACGCGCAGTTAAATCTGCTCTACATTAAACAATTTATCGTTAAACGATGAAGTTATTAATATTGTGTAGGTACATATTATTTCGAAAGAATAAATGCATAATTTTCGTTATTTGTTTTTGGGGTGTTATGCCGTGTCGCGCTACCTTCTTCTTTAGCTAAAGAAGGAGGTAGCCCAACACGGCATAACACTCCAAAAACAAATAACGAAAATACTTTTGGCCTAGAAAATCTAAAAACTTATAAATGCATAAATCTATTGTAAAAGATTAACCCGTAATATGGTAATGTTTTTTTACTAAAATACATCTATTTTCAATTTTCGGGCCATCTAGTAGTGTGTGTGTGTGTGTGTGTGTGTGTGTGTGAGAGAGAGGGTGCCAACCTAGTTGAAAAATGTAAAGTCATATTAGTTAATAGATATATTTATCCGAGACGCAACCTAGGTTACAAACCAATTCTTAGAACGATTGTTCCCAAAGAAAAAGGTAGTCGAAGAAAATATAATTCTAAAATTTAAATTATGAGATTGACAAAAATGATGGTTTGATAAGATTGGACTAATGGGATAAGACTAGAGGTTCTGGGTTCGAGTCCCAGTTGGGATTGTATTTTAATTTTTCTGTCTTGTCCTCTTTCACATTTTCGCTTAGATAATTAGTGTTATCTTCTTCTTCATTGACAGTGAGTCTATTTGCCGAATTTCGCGAAGGGGGCTAATTTCCACTTCCAAGAATTGCATTCATTCAAGCGTACCCACGAGAACAAAATCGAAATTCAAATACACTCGTGTGTATTTTAAAAGAAGGAGGTGAACAAGTTTTTTGAACAACAAAAAAACAAACAGGAAAGTGTTTGATGTCACCGTATACCTATTTTACTAAAAAAATACACGTACCAAGTATTTAAGATCATTACTTCAATTTACAACCGCATCATTAATTTAGTGGGATTTTGAATGTAAAGATTTTTTGTGCAATCAACACGGGCGTTAAATTTATACTCGAAAATCCCTTGCACTATTTTCTTACCAAACCGCAAACATATCCTTTTAAATACACGGGTGAATACGGTTTACATTACTTGACCGTTTCATATTAAATTACTTCAAGTAGTGGCCGAAATACATCGGCACACACGGCGCGCGCCATTTTGCTCGCCGGTGCTCTCACAAAGGACATCGACGCTTCGGCTAGGTAATTCTGTGGAAAACTATGCACACTCCACGTCGCCAGTGCCGAAACAGGGCATTTTAAATTATTAATTGGTGGATATATAAATGCAAACTTTTTTAGGTTGCAAATGGTGAGAATATTTATATAAGGGAAACAATGGTTCCGGCTGAATAATTTATGAAAATAAGAAACGCTTTGGGCAATGGGCCGTTTTCTGGGTGGTTCTAAAATATCCGCTAGATGGCAGGCAGTTGTCCTGTCATCAATCTAACCGTTTTATCTATGGATCAGGGTTGCCAATTGTGCGGAATTCTATAATATTTTGAGAACCTACGTTACTAATAACAATAAAAATATCATTTCAAGTTTATTCAACCATATTGAAAAATAATATTTTCAAAAATAACAAGTGATAATATACTGTAATTTCGTTTTCTTTCGCTGCAAGTTTTAAAGCAAAATTATTTTTAAGCCTTAACGAAAGAGAACATCCGAAAATGATTAAATAATAAAAATTAAATTCTAATTTCATTAGAATTTGTAATGGAACTTTTGGGGAATCTGAAGATCTATTTAGAATATTTCGGAACATAAGCATTGGCAACTCTGCAATGAATATTATTCCGAAGATTTTTAAGACATCAACATGGCTTCAAATATTCCAGCTCTGATGCATAAAGAACTTCATAAAATTTTAAATAAATATCAACTAAATAACTTCATAACCTTTCCACAGAGATTATATCAATTATTAATGGTAGTAGATATGGTTCCATCTGAAAATAAAACATTGGCTCACACTTCCAAATGTGCATGATATAAAATAAAATGAAACTGTCTGATATAATTATTTCTGATAAATATTTTTACGAAACGAAATATTGATAAGATACATTCCCAGTGACAATTTTATTGTTAAAACTCGATGACGATGATGATAACAATCTGTGTAAAATGTTTCTTTGCATTTTCAATTTAATATTACACTTATTCTTTATATTTCAACCCTTGATGTAATATCTTACATCACGTGACTGTGTCCCTAAAATGATATTTATAGTCTACAAAGGACGAGTAGTTCGAAATCGTTTAAGGGGTTGCACACCTCCAAAACTTGGTGGAATTAATACATTACTCCGTCCTCAATTCTTTATCTATAGGAAACACGCGTTTACTCTTATTATTACACATTGGAAAACAAAAAGTTGACAATATTATTATGATTTATGATATTATGACAAAAACTTTAAATTGCCTCTACGAAATCGTATGAGATTTGTCAGTTCTCCCAATCTTTTGGGACCGTCTTTTCGAGTGCGGCACCAACGAGTGATGCGGCACCCAACTATTAAGAGGGCCTCCGACTACAAATTATGCCGCTGCATAAAGGGCCGAAGACCAACAGGTCTCTCGGCCAAGGGAAATCATTAAACAGGCACTTATTGAGAGTATAATAATGGATCGACAATGATTTTTAAGGTAACAGTTACGGCAATATGTAGGTAGTGGTTCCTTGAGGACATATTAAAATGTTTATTGTTAACTGGTTTCCCTGCTTTATTATTCTGTTGCGGCGGATCTTAATTCAAAGGCAAAATCGTTTATTCCTGAGCGACGGCATCACCAATTCAGTGCATCGCATCGCTTGCTCGCCATATCCGGAATCTGGATCTTTACATGCCTTTTTGCTTTTGAAGGCAGCTAAGAATTCGCAAAAGTCACATGACGAAGTACTTTTTTACTATAATCGGTGAAAGATTTTATATATGAGAGTGTCTTTTGCACATTCCTGGCTACCTTTTTGCTCGTGGCAGCAGTATAGTAGTCCCAGACAGAGCTCTTATGTACTTCATCATGAAGCATTCCAATGGGACGTGCGTCATATCTCGCTTGATATATTGTTGGGTGACCGTGACCAATCTTCCATAATTAATGGGACCTTAACAGTAAGATATAACATTAAAGCAGTATCAATAAGTGTCTACTTCGATGATTGAGATTTTCTTTGTATTATATTTATAATCAAAAACATAAAATAAAATAGTAAATAGTAAACAAAGAATTTCACAGATAAAGAAAACAAGAGATGTTAGATAATAATAATATTTTAGTTCGAGTGTCATCAAAATTCCAATATTCCGATTTGTGTGGTCACCGCGCGATGACATTTGAATTCAGTGTTACAAGTCTAGAAATAAGTAGAAAGTTCCCGGACAGGAGCTTAACACCTACGTGGTAATGTTTATAACGATAATATGCTTTGATTTTACTGTTTAATCATTAAGAAAAAAGTGTACGAATTATATAACATGTTCGTTTTATTTTTATTTGTAATTTAAAGCATTTTTAATATTTTTTATAACCGGCAATACCACAAATTTCTACAATAAAAAAACGCACATTCGCAAATTTTCATGGGAATATTCTATACTTAAAAGAAAGGATTTTATGAACGCATTTTAGGATCGTCGATAACGTGCTTACGAACTCTCTCTGGGACCACTATAGCTATCCTCCAGTATTCCTAGCATTACACCAGTCTTTTTCATTATTATTAAAAAAAGATCAATGCATAACAGCTCTAAGTAATAACGGAATACACTATAAACTACCTCTTAAGGATAGGATCCGTCCCTGTCTCACCCTCCCCCCCCACCGCCAGGTAGGTATATGGAAATATTTACGTATACCTACTTATGTGCGTGCGGCTAATAAGGCTGCACGGGTCAACCGTTAGTTCTATTTCCCGGACTCGGGCTGGCCTCAAAGCAGCCACTGTCGATATGCAAATTTGCTCGCTGCCCCACACCGTAGGAGCTGAACCCTCGAATGACCTAACCTGGGTATTTGGAAGGTATGTCTTGATCATTTGCATCTCGTGCCTACATTTCTAATATTTCATGCATATTAGATTATTTCTTTGAGGTTATAGTTTTCCTGTATTAGATGGTGATTTACATAACTACCTTTGACATGTTTTACGTTTTAAAAGCGCCCTTGAGGGGATTTTTTTAGTCAAAAATGCACTGTAAAATTGATTAAAAATATATTGCGTATAGTCTGACAATTAAGAGTAGAAAATATTTAAAATAGAAAATTTGTAGGCTGGTAACACAAATTTAACTGTCAAATATTATTTTAAAGCGCAATTACACTGAATATGAAGAACGCTATAAATCACATATTAAAAAACTTTTTTTTTCTCTTAAAGAAAAAAAATTAAAATCAAAAAAGCACTTTTTTAAGATACCTATTTAATGACATAGGTATCTATATTTGGTTAATTTGTATTTTACGAAGTGGTATGTTTTATTTAATTAATTAAAAAATTGAATTTAACATTAGGTCCCTATAAAGGTAGAATCACTAATGGTGAGTTTAGTTACACTACTTTAAGATTTGAATGAATTAAATACATTTACAACTAAAATTAAAGCCAAAATCCAAAGCCCGGGCAACCGCTAGGTACTTAAACTAGTATTAAATAAATGTGAGCATTTTCTAAACTGTGCTTTATCTTTTATTACAATATAGTTATTGTTCATTATGTTAACACAAAATTGTAAAGGTATAAATGCCTATATGCACTTCTAATTTTGAGTAAGTTTCTATATTGCAATGAAAAAATAATTCTTTCACTTTTATGCCTTTTTAATTTTTTTTACAAAAATTTAGGTTTCACAGCTTTACATTTCCACCATGAGTTATATTTTTTGTATTACCATTTGAACAACAGTGA
Organism: Glyphotaelius pellucidus; assembly: GCA_936435175.1. Classification (NCBI taxonomy): domain Eukaryota; kingdom Metazoa; phylum Arthropoda; class Insecta; order Trichoptera; family Limnephilidae; genus Glyphotaelius; species Glyphotaelius pellucidus. Next base: position 23,577,466 of record OW386542.1, on the reverse strand, counting down.
CGCCCTCTTGTGTTTTCTACTCTTATTTGACAACCGTATCTCTGTCAAAGTATAGGGGTAATTTTATGTCAAGCACCAGAAATAAATCAGTAAGTACATACATACGTGCCAAGTCAATCATGTTAAAAAAGTCAAAATTCGATTAGGTACTTGCAAATGTTTTTGAGAAAACGGAATTGCATTGTTAGAAAAATATAAGTATTTTAGTCCCACAGACGAAAAACTGTGGTTGCGGAGACAGTTGTATCACAATAACTGCCCGCATAAAAACACTTCGCCGCAACCTAAGTCTCTCGTGTGCTGGCGCCCTTACATTTTCCTAAAATTTCGCTTGTGAGTCTACCTAACTGAAAAATGATGTTAAAAATGATATGACTTTACGTATCTCCATAATTACAAGAGACTTTTTTAGTTGGAATACTTTTTTTGAATTTGTATGAAATTTGGAATAGTTTTCCATCTGTTGCGACATTTCGCCGCAACTTAAGACTCTCGTCTGCTGGCGCCCTTACATTTTCATAAAATTTCGTTTGTGGGTCTACCTGTGAAAAATGATGTCAATGAACTCGAATGCGCTTTGAATAAGTGTCAATTTCAAATTTGGAACTGATTGTGTGAAGAATTCAAACATATAGAAAATATACATAATTTTTAAAATTGGAACTGATTTGTCAAAAATTAACACTAAGGATGGGTTGTTTCAAAAAATTTGACGAATTCGACAAATATTTGAAGTTAATTTTCACGTTCTGTGTAAGTTCAATTCAAGTTCTGTGATGATTTCAGTTTTGTGAAGTAGCTGGTCTATGATGATAAAAAAACAGAACTCGAAAAGAACTTACACAGAACCCGAAAATCAACTTCAAATATTTGATGAACTCATCAAATTTTTTGAAACAACCCGTCCTAAGCTCTGACTTTCACGGGTCTGCGCTAGTTTATTATGAAACTATGTCAATGCAATAACGAGAATAAAACACATAGTGGGACGATTTAACATATTTAGAAACGACATGGCACAGTTATATTGTGAAACGATTATAGCTTTAAAGCTTGTGGTGAAATGATTATAACTTGGAAGGTTCGTTTCCGACATGGCTTATTGAAAAACCTTCATATAAATTAATTTGCCGTAAGCATATTAACTTTAAAATATTCACAAATACAAACGAATTGAACAACCCTTTTGCCCGGGAATAATTTTCCGGAAAATTAAGTATACTCCAATTTATACCAATTGAAACACTCCCTCCGGCAGTTCAGTGGTCATTTTCACCCTTTATGGAGAGTATGCATCCTTCCGCGGTCTCCTTAGTGGATAGGTAATTTAGGTAATTGTGTTAATTTATAGGGAAAATTAAAAGTTTGCTCCCGCTGGATAACTTATTCTTTGGGAGAGAGAGTGGTGTTCTTTTATATTGATAAAAGTGAATGTGATACAGAATTTTTGCACACGGGAAAATAGATAGATAATTGATATGTACCTAAAATAAAGATAGTAATATTATGCAATGCAAACAAAAGTGAATTATAGCTTTGCAATGAGGTCACATTTCATTATTTTCCACTTGAAGATGGAGAAGTGAAAACTTATTTACCACCGTTGTGATTTGAAACTCCATGAAACGGAATCGAGCGACACTAAAAAGAGACAAACACATACATCTATATGATTTAGCCTGCGAGAGAATGATGTAGCAATAAAATATTGATTTATTCCCGGGACTCGGTTTCAATGTAATATGATAAATCCACGGTCCCACGCGAGCCTCCATTAGTGAAGTGGTAATTTTTTTTTATATATGAATACCGCACAAGAGTCCCAACTGTTCCCGTCTGGAGCCAGTGAGACTATGGCATCCCCAAATGGGGAATGTTGTGAGGCTGAAGATAGTGGGGAGGGGAAGAATGTGGAGAAGAGGAAGGTGGGGAAGTACCTGGGTATTCAGATCTGGTCACCAAAAACGGCTAAAGCCATTTCAAGCAACGTTTTAAATCTGAATGGTGGTCTTACACCAGGGCGATACTGAGAGTTTCTTCCGCTCTGGAACGTGCTGCAAAATATACTTTTTATTATTTTAAATGATTTGATTGCGTAAATAACAAAATTAATCTGATAAAATTTATTTGCCACGATCCCGCAACCTTCGGATTGCGATTCAAGAGCCTTACCGCTAGACCACGTCGGCCTATAAAGCGCCTGACGAACTTTAGCGGCCAGACGTCTAGCAAACCAAGGATCGAATTCTACGAAAACAAAAAAATTACATATTTTTATTATAGTATTATCAATATCCAATCTTCAAACCACTCCAAAATAGACAAAAGAAAAGAAAGCGACATGTAGCGACTATGAAGAAGTAAACACGAATACTAATAAGATGACTAAATGTATAGGAAAATGTACATTGGTAAAAAAATCATTCTTCACGTTGATGAAAAAACTGCTTCGCAGTCTCCCCACTCTTCTCTACTTTAGTTTTCTGAAACTTGAAACTTTCTTTACTACCGCGTGTGAATTGAACACTGTGATTTTTATTATATGTTACTAACACCTCCCAAAGCGATGCTATGTTTAGTGACCAGATCTGAATAGCCGGATACTTCCCGACATCCTCGTTTCCATCTCCTCCGAACATCTGGCTGACGTAATACCCAAATCCCGCTGGTCATTCACATTAAAAAAACAATAAACCTTTCAGACGACCTAAATGATTAGAGATCTTTCCAAATGAAATAAAGATGTGGCATGTTATTAAATAAATTACTAGGTTAAATATATTTAATATTCGCTTCGTTAAATTATTAAATCGTCGCAAATATCTCGATGTACGCAAAACATTGTGAGTCGCTTCCAATCGGCGATATTCCTTTGTTATCATAACTCGCCTTCTCTAATTATACGCCTCCCGCCTTACCGACTCACAATTTGCAGGAATAGACAAGTGTCAATTTTATTTCCCTCTTTCTTTGACAGATATAGGAGGTGGATTTTTTCAATTTCCACCGTCCGACCTTTCCCGACCATAACGCCAAGACATTTTTATGTACTCTCCCTGAATGGCGCAGACGGTAGGGGCTATTTTAGCGTACAGCGGCCGCAGCCAATGGCGTACTACCATTTCCCCATAGCTGTCATGGCTGCCAAGCTGTTTCGAACCGCAAGTGAGAACTCCTCAACCATATAATTTAAGATATACCTACCACGCCTCAGGCAGGGATATCCTATTGTCTGACATGCCGGGGAAATGGAATCACGAAACGCTTTTCGGCTTCCGTTTTGCAACACGTGTTACACTCTATTTTGCGTTTGAGGCCAAACATAAAACATGTTTTTGTTCATTGTCATTGTTTTTGTTATACTTCATTAAGGCACTAATCTAAATTGCTTGGAAAAAGAGTACAAAAACAAATCAACATTGACTACTCCCCTACAATAAAATATTCATTTTGCATAAGTTTGTAACTTACTGATATACATATTAAGCCGCCACTATCCGAATTCGACCAATTTCTTACATATCTCCCTTAAACATTTGAAGTTTTAAAGCTCTTAAAAAAATATATGTTATTTTTGGATAATATACGTTCCACGCCGTAACGCAAATTATATGAAATTCCCACGATAGAAAAAAATCGCAAAGTATGCTCCGAAAATTATTTAAAACAAGTCTATTTCTATTATTTTACAAGTTATGAAAAAATTCACAATGTTTCTTTAATAGATACTTAAGATACGTTCCTCGAGATTTTTGCAATATTTTAAACTAGTCTTGTTTTATTAAGTTTTTTCGCAATTTTCGCTGCGATTTCATCACTTAAAATATTAGCGCGCTCTGTCCAACATTCGTAATTACATATCTCCCTATCTTCTTCTTTTTCAGCCGAGAAGCGCCGCCTTAAGTTTGGGGCGTCGCTACTGTAGTTTTTGTGGTAACCTGTGTAAAATAGATTAGTTTATTCGTTAGTTCCACTTTCGGTGAAAGTAGAATGTGTGAAAAAAGAGTATTATTTATATGAATATTTTGATGATTTATATAGCGCTGTCTTTCTGAAAAAATCACCTCAAGGGCGCGTATACAAATTTAAACTATTTTTCTACAATGCTCTATCTTACATGTAACTACAGACTAGACAAACTTTGCATCCACCAGTTCGTCGATCACTAATACAAAAGAACATGATGCTTCGTTAGGGGCATAAAATATGCAGGACAATACTTACCTGTGATGTCACTTGAGCTTGTTTATTAGAGAAATTAGGTGCAGTTTGTACTCAGAGGACATAGGTTTATTTAATTTAAGGGTAAGAGAGCCCAACATCAAGTACAAAGGATTTATTTAACTTTGATGTGCACTAGGTATAACAGAAGTTTTTTATAAAGTGAAAGTCAGTTAATAACGACGTTTTTGTCGTGATAACATCTTATAAATCGATGAACGCCGGCTGCACTCGCGAAAAAGCATGAATCATTGTCACGTTCCGCCTGAGCCGAACGTGGAAGCGAGAGCGCGGAACAAGCGTTCGGCCTAGGCGTTCTGCTTGTGACACATCTATCTCTCTTTAATCGTTATTGTATAACGTTATCACGTAAAATTATCGTCCGTAAACCGACTTTACAGACAACTATTTTTTTTATTAGGTGATAATCAGTTAATGACGATGTTTTTGTTTAATTAATGTGCACCATAACTATCCGTCTAATGTGTAAACGACTACCATAATACGGTATGAACCTATTATGGCAGCGAGAGAATACAAACTTGTAAAGTAAAATTTATGTGAAATTTAAAAAAAATTTAACCTGCCAGCCCACCCTTTCAAAGGACAAAATATTTTTTTATTGTTTTTGTTATACCTATCTGATGTAATATATATTAATAAGAGACACTTTAAAGAGTGGCTTGTTATTCACGTGCCGCAAGTTATCCATCCCCCGACAAGGCCTTCCCCGCACCTCGGGAGGCTGGGCGTACCGGCAATAAAACCCCAATGGTCGATCCGGGCGGCGAGCGGCCGGCCCTATCCCCATTGTGGCCAAATGCCCCCACACAATGTACCTACACTCCGTACTCCGTAGTGTACCCTTACCCCCACGTAGCCAGCTATATACACCAACACTCAGTGCGCCCCACAACTACTGCCATCTACCGGCACACGGCGCACTACATGTTCCGGCTGCGACATCAAATATAGGTTTTGTTGGGCTTAACTTTATTCAAATGACGAAACACGAAAGGCGTAAAATAAACATGGTTTTAAACGGATACCACCTACTAGTACGGGATTCTAGGTGACAATGCTTTTCGCGAACTACACGTGTGCGCCTACTCAAGTTAAGTGTAGCCTTACGAAACATAATATTAAATTAATATTGTAAAAACTAGTAACAAAGCAACGTAAAAGAGCCCTATTCGAATTAGCCAATTAACATTTAAAAAGTTGTTCCATCATTGTCTTGTTCGGGTATCATACAATACTCATTAGTTAGTTAACATGCTTAAACCATAACAATTCCAATTCAAATTAGTCATTTATTGCTTAAAAAAATCTATGCTAAAAAAATATCTGGTGAACATCTGATTCTCGATGTGTTACCTTTTTTTTTTTTTACAGTTAATACCGCACAAGAGTCCCAACTGCTCCCGTCTGGAGCCAGTGAGACTATGGCATCCCCAATTGGGGTATGTTGGGGTATGGGGTATGTGAGGCTGAAGGTAGTGGGGAGGGGAAGGAGATAGGGAAGAGGAAGGTGGGGAAGTACCTGGCTATTCAGATCTGGTCACTAAACACGGCTAAAGCCATTTCAAGCAACGTTTCAATTCTGAATGGTGGTCTTACACCAGGGCGATACTGATAGTATCTTCCACTCTGGAACGTGCCGCAAATATACTATATATTATTTTAAATGAATAAATTGTGAAATAACACAAATTAATCAAATAAAATTTATTTGCGCACGCCGGGTTCGAACCCGCGACCTTCGGATTGTGAGTCGAGAGTCTTGCCTCGGGACCACGGAGGCCGTCACCGACCTACATCAAAGTAAAATGAAATACTTACCTACTAGATACATGTACCTTAACAGAAATATCCAACCAAAGTAAAATTTTCGATTTTCACAGATAGCGATGTTCTAATTAACCATTATCTAATTATAAAAAAAATCGAGTGCATTTTACACGCGGTAGAAGCGAAACTTTACCAAAACAATATCAACCAATGCTTGAAAAGTGAGGTCATAATTAAAGCAACCAATAAGCGCAGACCTCGCGTAATTTTCGTTTCATATCTCAACCAATAGGAGAACCTTTAAAAGTGACATCATTATCAAAGCGGCCGAGAGCGCAGTTGATGCGTTGCAGGTGCAGTAATCGTCATTTCCGTTTCATCCGAAATACAAATCACAGCCGTACTTTAGAAGTTTCACTTCAAAAATAATTATATTTGCTTAGGTACTCGCCGAACAAACTTGCCAGTTTTCGCTACTCATAAGTTACTTTTCTTAATGCACTTCTCTTCAATTTTAGGTGGTACCAAGCTGAAGTATACGTTGGTGTCATGCTATCTACTTACTGGTTACCATGTAAATTAACTATCACTTTAACGTGCTAATTTTGACCTTAGCCTTGAGATGGTTTTGTTTTCAATTAGATAACTTTGAAGTTTAATTTTTTTTTGATCTAGATATACATATTTAAAAAATAATTGACTAATTTGAATTGGGGTTGTTTTGGTTAATCCTTTTTAACATGTTAAATTCTAATAGCGTCATACCGTAGTATCGCATAATACCCGAACGAGACAATGAATAATATCGAATAACTTTTTAAAAAGTAATATTATTAACCAAATATTTTTTTAAATAGGCCAACTCGTAAATTTATTTTCACATCAATACCTACAATGATAACAATTTATTTTTTAATGTTGTTTAGACATCTTTGTTACTCATTATTTTATTTATATAAATTTAAAAAAAAATAAAATGTACGTAAATGCAATATATACATATTTTATGAAATTTTGTTTATTTGTTAAAATTATTTACGAGATGGTTTTGTTATTAATTAAAATTATTGCACATGTTTTTTTTAATGTGATAACGTCTTATAAATCGGGAACGTCTCATGAATCATTGTCACGTTGTCACATTCCGCCTGAGCCGAGCGTGCAAGCGTCCGTCTTGTGGCGCATCTATCTCTCTTCCACTCCATCGTTATAACATGACGTCATCACGTAAAATTATCGTCTGTAAACCGACTTTACAGTCAACCATTTTTATTTTTTTTTACTATCTGATTTATTATTAACTAGCTGACCCGTCCACGCGTTGCTGTGGCTAACGAAACACACACCATCTGTTAATTTACATTGAAATCAAATCTACACCACCCGCTTGCCAGTCCTCTCACAGACATTCTTATAATATATTTCAACCGATTTACACAAAACCTCGACAAATTATATTCTTAAAACTTCCTCACAAATTACTGTTGGTGAAAACCGCATGAAAATCCGTTCGGTAGTTTTTGAGTTTATCGCTAATAGACAGATAGACAGACGCGCCGGAGGACTTTAATTTATAATGTGTAGAGATTTATGATTTAATTATATGTATGTATATATTAATGATTATACATTTATGATAGACAATATTTATGATATATCCAACAAAATTATTTATGATATTTATTATTAATGTTAATTTTCAATGTTAATTTTCGTTAATTTTCATGTTAATTTTCATCATTCATTTATGCTGACGAAGAAACTAAAGAAGATATTAAATCACCTGTCGTCTTTTTTTTCTTCTTGTGGTCACTGGGAGATATTTTGAATTTGCATTATTTATTATGTCTTTATTTTTATTAAAATTACTCTGAAATATCTTAGATTGGTCTGAAACAAACCAGGTCGTAATTTTCGAACCTCCATTTTCTAAAAGCAGTAGGTATCTTAAAGTTATTTCCAATTGTGGATAAGAGTATTATTGCCGCTTCTGCGCAGCCGCAGAACACGATCCGCACTCCGAGGAAAGAAAACCGTCACGTGTTCGATCCGTGTTGTGTATTTAAAGTTAGACGGCACGGGAAGCTTCCGGGGAAATAAACAGAGAGTCAAACTGTGGAGGTATTGCAGGAAACGAAACGAAAACAACGTGGGCTGGGAAATCGGGAAGAAAATATTTACTTGGATAGTTGCTACTTAGAGATAGGTACTACTCCACTAAAAAACATTAATCAAAAATTGCAGAGAAGAATTCAATTTATTTTTTTTTAATTTTTCACTTTCAAATTTTTCTACTTGTGACGATATCTGTCCTGTTTATTAATTCAATCTCTCCGTGATAGCGTCTCGATCGGATCCTGCTGATATTAGAGCAAAGCTAAACCAATTAGAGTGTTTTTTTTTTTAAATGAAACTTCTTTAGCGCCGTTAGTGATTTGAAATTCGGATGAAACTGAAATGCATCACCACTCAGTCCTACACAAATACTCGGTTCTAATATAATGCGGTTAATTCGCACCTCGACGCGTGCCCCTTATAGCTCAATGGGCAAGGCGTCTGAAAAGTCTCAGATATGAAGGACACAGATATCAATCGAACGGAAGTTCGAATCCTACAAAACCCAAAAAAATATATTTTTATTTTGTGAAATCAATATCCAATCTTCAAATCACTTTAAAATTAATAGGCAAAAGAAAAAAAAGCAACATATACCGACTTTCTAGTTTCACTTTTACTGCGTGTGAATTACACACTCTGATTTTTTTTATAAAAAATCATTTGCATGAATAAACAATAAAACATTAACACGATTTAAAGTTTCATATTAAATGCAAATGCATAAAATATTTTTAGCTTCGCGATTTGCACATTGCAAAATGCACATTACTTTCGCTGGCAAACTTTTATTTCTTTGTGATGGCGTGCTACAATTACCTTTTTATGTTGGAATATAAAATTTTTATAATTTCCATCCTAGAAAAGTGAAGATACTCCACAATTATCTCAGAAACTATGACCTATTTATTACAAACCGGTAAAATTTTAATTAGTTTCATATCATTTAAAAAAAAAATTGAGTCAGTAATTCACACGCGGTAGGAGTGAAAGTAGAAAGTCGCTAGACATCGCTTTATTTTCTTTAGCCTGTTTATTTTAAAGTGGTTTGAGGATTGGATATTTATTTACAAACATATTTTTGGATTTCGTAGGATTCGAACTCCGTTCGCTAGATGTCTGTCTCTCTGGCCGCTTGAATTTGTCCGGCACCTTAGTCCGTTGCGCTACGGGAAAGTCGAGCAGAGGTGTGAATTTAGCGCATTATATTAGAACCGACGACCCGTCATATAATAAATTTTAGTGACGTATTTCCGTTTTATCCGAAATTCTAATCACTAACGCTAAAGAAATTTCGCTTCAAAAAATTATAAAATGATGCCACAGTGTAAGAACTTTTCTCTTTATTGGATCTAATGCAAAACGACGTTATGTTTTCGTAGTAAAGGTCTAATCCGGCTGTACCACCTGAATCAGGTCCTTTCAGAAACAGCCTTATTATTAATTTTAAAAGTTTCATACGAAAATCCTTTAAGAGCCATTTCTTTGTCGTGTTCTGGCGGCCCTAGCGGGAAGCAACGAAAGGAAGCGAACAAGTAAGAAGCCAACTTCGTACAATACATCCGCCGCGGAAAACTTAGTTACGTACTCGAATGTAACTTTGTTGCTTATAATGGGGCGACATTTTCCACTTAAAGACTGCACAGGAACGTATAGAACAGTGTTAAGTTTAATCTCGTACATAATGTATGGCTGTGCTACAAATTGTTGGCTTTACTTTATCCTTTGATATGAGATTGAAACTTTTTTCTTTTGTGAATTGAACACATCGCGAAGAACACTTTAGCGAAGATAAAATCTGGTGGGGAGGAAACTTTTTATTATTAAAAGTATGTTGAGTTTAGAACGATGAAACTGGCATATAATATTCAAATTCATGACAAGGCGTTCGTTGTCACTACCAAAAAAACTTCTTTAGCACCGTTGTGATTTGAAACTCGATTAAACGGAAATCAGTGACAATAAAAAGAGGCAAATACATAAATAATAAATACTAGATAGATTAAACATAAAATAAATATGAAATAGTGAAATGAAATTTTACTTTTACTTACACTTTTATAAAAAAAAATACTTATGTACCAAGACAAATTTTTTTTAAAACTAAATTTTAGAAACCTACTTTTTTAAACTTGTCGTAGGGACTTACTAATAAACATGTTTTAATTTTTACACAACTGCTAAACATTATTGTACGGTAAATGGTTTTTTATCAGTTGTGTGCGTTTTAAAACACGTTTATTAGTAAGGATTTAGAAGGCGGTTTAATAAGAAGTCAAAAAGCTCGCCCCTTTCATATATCCTCAATGTATCTGTACTGAACATTTTTTCTTGTTGTTCATATCAATTTATGTTTAAAATAATAAATTATTTTTATTCTTTCAAACATTAATTTCTCTTTAAAAATATATGACTGTATTACCTCTCACTCATGTTTTTGAAATTCCTAACAATAAATTTTTTTAAATAATTAATAATTATGTATTCGAACAAGAAATATTCTAGCAAACACTGATTCAATATTGTATTGAATAATGTAAAACAAGCACCACGCATTAATGAGAAAAGGAAAATTACATTTTTTCAACTAATTTCTCGTCTTGCAGAAAGCAGGTGTAAGCTCTGCTTTTCTCGGCTTTTTCATAGAAACATCCACCCCGCGGAATATGAAAGGCTCCCCCCTCCGCACTTCCCCTTACCAGTTTCCTTGAGCCGGAATAAATGCGTGCCGTGGAAATGTATACATACACCGTTTACGTTTTATTACACATACATTATATTACTGGTAACCGAGGGTCAAAAAACCATTATCATTTTAATTTGAAGAATCTAACTCAATAGAACAGAAATTATGTAAATAGTACCTACAGTTCGTAAATATTGATTCTCGCAAGAAAGAAAAAAGCAAATCATATGATCACCATCTCAGAACTTCGCGACTATCGAAAAAAAAATTTGGTTGTTTGTAAAGTCGGTTTACGGACGATAATTTTACGTGGTAACGTCATGTAATAACGATGGAGTGGAAGAGAGATAGATGCGTCACAAGCCGAACACTTAGGCCGAACGCTTGTTCCGCGCTCTCGCTTGCACGCTCGGCTCAGGCGGAACGTGACAACGTGACAATGATTCATGCTTTTTCATGAATGCAGCCGGCGTTTATTGTTTTCCGTTTTGAAAAAAAAAATTTCAAAACGGAAAATTGTTATTTCTGCGCACCATGGTGAAAATGAAAGCTGTGCAAATTACATGACACCAGAACTCAAATTTGAGAGTTTTACAGCTTCGGCAAAAAGATTTTGTTGCTTCGCTTGGTGTTTATTTTGTAGTTTCTTCAGATTAGTGGAACGTTTTTTCGGGTTTTCTCTCTTTTTATTCTGGCTATGTACGTAGATATTCACAGATGTATAAAAATATAGGTTGAAATTATACCGGTTTCCATACAAAAATAGGTTTAGCTTCCAGCCGATATAATTTCAAAGTAAAATCCACATCCGCCTTCCAGGTAAAGCCATTTTTTGGTACGTACATTAAAGTATCCGTAGGTAAGTAAGTACGGAAGCCGGGCCGGCACAGAGCGCCGAGCGCCGAGCGCCGAGCGGCAGATACGGGCACGGGCGGGTCACCCCTCACATGTTTACTCTACCCATATGTTCTGCTCAGTGGATTTTTTATGATTATTATTTTCTTTTATGAACACCGCGCCGCTATGTAGAGAATAACAATGAGAACGAGGGTACCTTCCTTCCCATTTAAGGCGGCAAGCTCTGTTTGCCGAGCCCGGGAGGCTTAAGGTCTGCTTCCGTATATTACCGCCAAATTGTTGTTATGCCGGCTCCGTGAATGGCTTTTTTATACATTTTAATAATACAACCGTGCTCCGTAGGTGTGCTTTAGTATTTCCTTATTTTTTTGCCTTTGAATAAATTAAGATTTTCGGATCGAGCAGTAGCTTACAACATATATAACAATGACCGCTGGCGACCTTCACCAGATCAATAGCAGGCACGCCGCAGGAGAACATTATTACATTTCGCTACCTCATTGATTTAGGAGGACAAATAAAACACTCGGAATTCTTTGGTATAGTATTGGAACATGAGCTTCAATCTAAGCATTATGACGTAAAAAAGCGATGCTTTGATACACAGGCGATTAAGACTCTATACAAAACAGCAAAGATCACCTACTTGTAGACGGGCTTCTTAGAATATGTTTCCTAAGCGACCGCTATTAAAAATATTAAATTAAATACGTAATATTATCAACCTAAGTAAGATTCTTTTGAAATTTTGATGTACGGTGAGGAGCGAAGAGATAAAAAGTAAAGCAAAATCTTGTAAAAACATTTTTTGGGTTGAAAATTTGAGCGCTTTTAAATATTTTGCATATTTTAGTTAAATACTGCGAGTAGTGTACTGTCTTTTTCTAAAGCCAGAAAAAAATAAAGCATCAAGCCTTTAAAAAATGATTCCGATCTGCTATTCACGAACTCCTTTTCGGAATGCTTTTATTGTCAAAAAAATGTTCTCTAGACAGGAATTTTTTTTTTTAATATTTGTGCCTGGACTTTTCAAAATGAATATGCATTTTAACTATGTTTTTGTTCATAAATCAAAACATGCGGCCGGTGTTGCGCGGGAAATTAAACCTTATAGCCTACTTTTTTTATTTTTTATATGAATACCGCACAAGAGTCCCAACTGCTCCCGTCTGGAGCCAGTGAGACTATGGCATCCCCAATTGGGGTATGTTGTGAGGCTGGAGGTATTGGGGAGGGGAAGGAGATGGGGAAGGAGATGGGGAAGAGGAAGGTGGGAAGTACCTGGCTATTCAGATCTGGTCACCAAACACGACCAAAGCCATTTCAAGCAACTTTTCAATTCTGAATGGTGGTCTACTGCATGAGGAATTCGTGATTTCTCCCGATCCCTGATGGATCCCCTTAATATATTTTTGTGTGAACTAACATTACTGAAAATTGTTAAATAACAAATCAATGTTATGTAACAAATCAAATCCAAGAACTTTGTGGTTTTTTTCTTAAAAATTATTTTTCAGCTTCGCCATTGTATGTGTGTAACTTATATTTTAAAGTAACGCGTATTTTCAATGCATCAAAGTTTTAAAGAAAAGTTTGCAAGAATTATAACAAATTTAGAATACTGACCCTTAAATTACAAATTAAATTAAATAACTAAAAGATTACTCTGACTAGATGGGCATTGAATTATAGATATAAAAATAAAACTGCAATATCGCGATCGCATAATGAGGAGCCAGTACCTAATACAAAATTACTCAACTGATTATCCAATGGGAGCCTGATGGAAGATGCAGTGGAGGAAAATTATTTCGGGCTGCAATGCTGCAATCAACAGTTGTAAATGTTGATAGCCCTATTGTTACCTTTTCCGCCATCTATCTTAACCCTAGATTCATAAATATACGTCTCTCATACACCCTGAAGTAGTAAAACGCTCATAGAGCGCAACGTGAAAGAGATGGCAATACGTGCATCTCATTACCCTCCCGACATGGTTAGAGCTCAGTGTGGCGTCAGGGATCTTGGCGCTTAAAGGTGTAGTTGCGCAAATACTACGCCTAAGGTGTCTGAGGTATGTATGTTTATGAATAGTGTAACAATTTTATTCACATATACTATGCTACTTTTACGGTATGTTGAATATGTCCACAGTCAATTCGTTTGTCATCCACGTCCACAATAATAGTCGTAATTAAAACAAACCACTGAGAAGGAGAGCTTTAGTCAAAGAAATATCAATTAAGTTGATTGAGCCTTGGTTACGGCGTCGCCGTGAAACACCGACTTTGAGGCGATGCCTAAAACGGAACATCGTTGCGATTTAAGGCGATACTTTGCCTGATGTACCAGCCAATCCTGGAATACAAACCAGGAAGCTGTGTAACTTCTGTTGTTACAAAAAAAAAACGTGTGACTAGATTTATCTGCACCTCTTGGAGACGTCTCATGTGCATGGAACATCTGGGAAGTTTGTGCTTAGAATGTTCTGAATGATCTCAAAAATTGTATTTTAAGGTGTCGATCTCAAATAAACCTTCCATTTATTAATACAATGTAGTATTATTTATTATTTTTGCAGTTTAAAAATTTGGTGCACTTAAAAATAGGATGTATTACAGACGTATGTTTATGAACATTGTAACAGTAAATATAGTTTATGAATCTAGGGTTAAAACCGACACATAGCAGAAATAGAGGTTACAGTGGCAGGACCATTTAGCCCTTACGATAGCCAACCTTCCAGTTAAAGTAAAAGGAAAGTACAGCAAAAGAACAAGATAGACGTTACCCGCTTTTAATTTTCACGTCTAATAATGATTGCAGAAGTGATAACTAGTTAAAATACTAATTAAATATTCACACACTGTTGATTTAATTGTATTATTAAGTAAAAACGGAAAACAACACAGCGTAGTAGGTAAAAGCAAACAATTACAGAATCAATGAAATCTAAACCGTGACAAAGAAGCAATTACAAAGCGAGCGATAGCGGCCTGTAGGACTGTGTACAGTACCGGTATGAGTGGCGCACGACACGACAGCCGATAGCAGATAGCCGTATAGATTATTGGTCTCGCATAGGCATGGCGGCGATACGATCTGACCTGTGCAGTTTGTTTATGTATCAAAATGAAGGCGTATAATGGACCCCATTAAAGCGGACGCAGTTCGTGCCCAGGGCCTTTGTAACCGTAACTGCTCCTCTTTACGTATTTTACATCATTTCTTTTGCAAAGGCGAATTTTCCCGTAGATATTATAAAGCTCTTTGTGCCGCTATCGAGACAACGGGAGGGGGTGGGCTAGGGGGAGCACTCGCTCCCGTCGGTCCCCTGATAATATCCATACCTATTTCACGTTACAGGTAATCGCCCTTTCTTTTCCTTGCTTTTGTAAGGATACACATCTGAAGCATTCGTCTGTCACTATTCGTTTGAGCCAGATATTTGGCTATATTATTAAACATGCTTGTAGGTATTACTTCTAATAAATTCGTCTAAGACGCAAATTACTTGTACAATTAAATTATTATCTTGAGAAATACCAAACACTCTCATCATGAAACGAAATAAAGTCAAGCAATCTGAATATGGTTAAATGTATTAATTAGTCAAGACATTTCTCTACAAGCGATAAAAATGGGAGGTAAGACCGTTTTTCCATCTCGTTCTTACTCTTCAGCATGTTTTAAAGTGATTAATAATGTTTACATTTATTTGATTTAATATTGCTTCCAAAACCTAGCACACTTTTAAAAAAAAAAATCACTTATTGAACAGCAATTGATGGTATTGTCTTATTTAACTTTTGTTATTTTATTATTATAACAGAAAATCAACAAACAATTTTAATTAAAAATAAAAACTACTTTACCTCTCGGGCCTCGGGCCTAGTTTATCGGAAGGTCAAAATTTTTGCGTTTTGCAATAAAATCCAAAAAAGTGGAATATTTCTGAACGCTTTCGAAAACTAAAAACTATTTTAGAAAGGTAATGATTTGATTTCAATTTTTTTTAATTCGAAATAAACAAATAATTTTTTAAACATAAATTTTGCAAACTTAAAAAAAGCTTTGAAAATGACTCACCTTACGTTTTTTCTAACTAAAATTACTGATAACGAAAATAAAATAAAAACGCTTACCTATGTATTTTATTGTCAAATGTATTAAAAACCTTATTTTCAACTCAATTTTTGTCGATTCACGTAAAAAAAATTCATAAAATTCATAAATTTTTTTCAAATTGCTTTCGGAAACTTTGGTTTAATTTTAATTATTTTGTGGTTAACTTTCGATTTCAATATAAAGTGTGGTGTTTTCTCTTTCTAACATCGTTTAGATTATTTTTGTAACCGTGATAGTAAGGAAGACACTACGATTTTTATGAGACTTTTATGGGTTGTTCCGAAAAGCGGACAAATTAACCTGAGGGGTTAAACTAATCCGTTTTTACTCTTTATTTGAAAATAAAGAGTAAAAACAAAAAATATCGAAAAATATTTTTTCAAATATTTCACAAAATGTTTCAATAAAAATAGATTAGAAATCAGTTTGTTGGTCAGTAATATCGGCCTGCGAGTAAATGGTAGATTGTTGCCGGGGTTTAAAGCGACACGACAGACCTGATTTTATGTCCGTATTGCGTTTCTAACCCCTTCGTGATATGATGGCCGTTTGAAGTGTGACAGAGATTTTCCGAGTCATTGAATTATTGTGGCAGCCGTGTTTTATTACACTTAACAGCACGGGTACAACGAAGTTTCCAGGCTTTATTACACATTAGGTACCTATATTATCTTTCATAAATAATACATAAAAAATAAATTTCACTTAAAATAGGAGCAATACCACAAGAGGCATGTAATACATTGTGTCTACGTATAAAAAATGGTGACTGGACAACTCGGAATGAAACCAACTCAGAACCATCTCAGATAAGTAATTTAGAGTGATAAAAAAATATTTATAAAAAATTGGTTAAGTAGGTTACGTTATGTTAAGGTTTAGGTTATCGGCTAATTTAAAATTATTTTTTCATAGCTTTTAATGAATTTTGAAGGAGGTGTCGAGTTGACTATTCTCAGTTGGCATGGAACCGACAAAAACATATATATACTTGATTATTTTTGTTATTGTCAGATTTATCTCAATTTTCTCTACTTTTCCGTACATTTATAAAATAATTATTGGCACTTTTTTTGTCAAACTAAAACTTTCAAAACTACTTATTATTTTTCAATTCTTTCGAGGTTTTCAATCGAATGAAATTATAGTATACGTTGGCGGTGGAGTAAACGGTACCGCGCGTTTTCGTTCCGCGACAAAATATCCCAAAGACAAAATATCCTACATACAAAACATCCTCCAACAAAACATCTACTAAAACCTTACCTAACCTAACCTTATTTTACATTTTACTATTTTTTAAAAACAATTTTTGTCCCATTTTACTATTTTTGAACAACAATTTATTGGATAAGTTTTTTAGATTTTCACGGCCAAAAGTATTTTCGTTATTTGTTTTTGGGGTGTTATGCCGTGTTGCGCTACCTCCTTCTTTAGCCAACGTTTCGAACAGCGTTATAGTGTCCGAAACGTTGGCCAAAGAAGGAGGTAGTGCAACACGGCGTAACACCCCAAAAACAAATAACGAAAACAATTTATTGTTTTCACAGGTTGTCTGTATTATTTTTGTCCTATTTTTTGTCAGGTTGGGTTAAGATAGGTTAGATTAGTTTTGGTAAGATTAGATTAGGTTAGGGGGCATCCATAAATTACTAAAGGGGGGGGGGGGTAGAGAAATGTGACATTGTGTGACAAGGGGTACGGGGGTCATCAGCTCTGTGACGTCGCATGTAAAAATGTTAATTAATAATACGCAGAACTTAAATGTAAACGAAAAGCTTAAACTTCTTTTAACTTGATTTTTTTAGATGTAAAATTACAAAATATATGACGTCACACCAAGGCGAAGAGGACAAACGTGACGACGGGGGTCAAAAAATCATGAAATTCGTGGATGGCCGTTTAGGTTAGGTTAGGTTAAGTTAGGTTAGCTTTTAGTAGATATTTTGTTGGGGCATGTTTTGTCCATTAGATATTTTGTCGGAAAATGTTTTGCCCATAGGATATTTTGTAGGAGGACATTTTATCAGGGGGTATTTGAAGCGGAATGAAAACTCGCGGAATCGGTGTAAACATGAACTAACGCTATATCTTAATATAATCTGACAACCACACCTACTATCGTTACGTCACAGACAACAGCCCCCTCTTAGTAACAAACTAGTGAAACGTATAAAGTGAAAAAAAAAACGTGAAAAGTGTGAAGGTCACACAAAATAAAACGCACCTATCTATCATGAATTGCAATTGTTGGAAACAAATCTGTTAAAATAGTTGTATCCTATTAAAACACATTTAAAAAACGTGTTTTTTACACTCTATTATGTGTTCATTATAGATCTAAATGTATACATGTTAAAGACGCAAACCTATGGATTTGTTCCATTCATCCCCAATAATACAAAATTCCGATGCAGCATTGTTTGGATGAAATACATTAGTGGAAATAGTGGATAAGCTTTTGACGTAGATTAGTGTGTACTTTTATTCGGAGCTCGGTATGTATGTATTGGGAAAAGCCGAGCAATTTAACTCCTATTACTCGACTCGGCAGGCGAACGATCACCCGGATAGTGGATTGGAAATGGAATAAATTTCCAGTAATTGGCCGACAATAATACAATTCGATGTTTTTAGATATTGATTTTCAAATTTTAGAAAGCGCTTATAATTTCATTGTACGCATAAATGACAATGTACCATGTCATGTCACGGTCGGTGAGGAGTTCATTATGAAATACGTTTATTTTTTCATCGACTGTTTTATATGTTTTTTTTTCTTTCCTGTGTACCTCTACAGGTAGAAAAAAATACGAGTGTGCTTTAGACCACACGACTGAAGTAAAACTTCTATGAGAGGAAGAGAGAAAGAAAATATGCGCGCGCATATAGTGTGATATAGACAATATGCCTGCTCTGTGTCTTTGATATACGTTATTGGCTATGAGAGAAAGAGAGAAAGAAAATGCGTGCTCGCACCTCTCTCTCTTGCCCCTATAGTAATATACGAAACGTAACTCTCTCTCTATCTTCACTAACTTATATCTCCCTCTCAATTTCCGTTCGCCTCGTTTTCGTAACGCGCTCGTCACGCATTCACCAGCTTACTCCACAAGTCAAGCATGCGTAAAGAAGTTTTACTTCAAAAATATCAATGCATACACTTTTTTACATATTTTTTGATAACATCGATTGTTTAATATTGTGTCCGAACTGCAGAAAAAGGTATTTATAGTATTAGGAAAGTTATCCAAAAATACTCTATTCATTGAAGAAGAAGATAAAAATAATAATCTAAACGAAAATATGAAAAAGAACAAGACACAGAAAAATAGAAAAAAATAATGGTCGCAACTGGGACTTGAACCCTCGTCGGATATATTTATCCGAGACGCTATCTAGGTTACAAGCCAATTCTTAGAATGATTGTTTACAATAAAAAGGATAGTTGCTTATTAAATGGGAAAAATTGGTTCCTTGGTTGATTGGCGCCTTAGCAATTTGACGCTCGGAGCAGACCGCTCCAATTGCATCTGCACAGAACCGGCCCAGTAATAAACTTATTTCGTTCCTGTCATATTGTTGTCCATTTCAATTATTTAAAACTAGCTTTGCCCGAGCTTTACGCAAGAGTTTCTCGGTTTCAATGTTGACTGAAAAATGTCATCAATCTTGGAATAAGACTAGATTTGAGTAAAAAAACTCCAAACTATTCCATGTAAATAGAGAGTTATATATTACATGAAAACAAGTTAGTTAATAATGTAACAATCGCTAATAGCAGATACCTACGTGCTTTTAATTTTAATTTTAATTTAATTTTAATTTTAATTTCGTACTGATGCAAGGTTACTAGAATAGTACACATGTACAATTTTTCGAAGAACCCTGATATTAGTGTATATAATAGGCACTTACCTACCTAACAATTACTATATTTTATTTTCCCGCCTACACGGTTGGTCGATGTAAATCAACAATATTTTAAATAAAATTATCTTATATTATTGAAGAAGAAGATAACAATAATAATCTATTCGAAAATATGAAAGAGAACAACACACAGAAAAATAGAAAAAGACAATGGATAATTCAGATACATTTAGGTATCCGAGACGCTATTCAGTTTACAAACCAATTCTTAGAATGATTGTTTCCAATAAAAAGCGTAGTTGCCCATGATATGAAGAAAAGAATTAGTTGAACATAATAATATTGTTAATTCTAAAATTTGAAATATCAGATTGACAAATATGATGGTTTGACAGAAGGTGGCAATAGCGAAATTATAGTCCCGGTTATACGAGAGATCTGGGTTCGAGTCCCAGTTGCGACCATTGTATTTTTCTATTTTTCTGTGTCTTGTTCTCTTTCATATTTCGTTTAGATTATTAGTGTTATCTTTTTCTTCAATGATATACGTTGATGGGAATAACCTTCAAAAGTTATAAAAATATAGTTTTTCTTCTAAAAAAAAGGAATATTATTTTATATTTATTATTCAACTTGGAAGGTAAGTATGGGTACTGCCGCTCTGGGAACCATCATTGGATAATCAACTCCTTTGCCATAAGTCACCCCAATTGACAAGTTATAGGTGAGAATAGGTTTGTCTAGTCTTGGAGGCAAATGCGTCTGCCCACCGACTGTGCAGCGGGCTGGATTTGGAGAGACTATTGAGGGACTTTTTTACGTCTCCAGCAGAACTCTCACGACCCATCGCCTTGAACCTCGATAGGAGTCTGTCACTCCTGGACACACTGACCTCCAGATTCCTACCCACCCCTCATACCTCTTTTCCTTCCCAGATCGTCCTATCATTCATTTTCCTTCAAAGAAAACGTTCTACATAAAAAAATACGGTGTGTTATTCACACGCGGTAGAAATAAAACTAGAAAGTCGCTAGATGTCACTTTCTTTTCTTGTGCCCGTGTTTTCAAAAGTGGTTGGAAGATTGGATATTTATTTACAAAAACAAAAATGTTATTTCTTTTTTGGATTTCGTAGGATTAGAAATCCGTTCGCTTGATGTTTGGTCTTTCTGGCCGCTTGGATTTGTCCGGCACCTTAGTCGTTGCGCCACGGGAGGGTCGAGCCGAGGCGCGAATTTAGTACATTATATTGCGACGACGTATTTCCGTTTCATCTGAAATTTTAATCACTAACGACGCTAAAGAAGTTTCACTTCACAAGCATCCCCAATGATGACATGGGCCCTGAGGGAAATTATTTTCCTAAGGGTCTTCTGTGTGGAGCTAATGTAAAAGAAAACAATTCAAACATTATATTTCCATTATCTGATGTAATTAGCTACCAGTTTTTCCCGTCTCGGTAAAATACATTTGTGGGGGAACGTCCAATATTTTCCCGACGCTGCCCCAACCGCGCGTCAGCCAAAATAGTCAAATTGAATCAATACGTTTTCGACATGTCTGTATGTTTGTTGCAGAGTAAAAAAGGGATTGCTAAGTGGCTTATTTGAGGATATTTCGTGCTTAGGGGCGGTGAGAGCTCAAATCTGGTTCTGCGCCGCACTACGGCCGGAGATCCCTCGTAAGCCTGGAATATCCGCGCTCGGATGTTGCTCCGTCTCCGCTGACACTTCAGCCCACTTCGACACGTCAGCCATAAGACGATTCCGAGAATAAATTCCCAAAAAACTCTTAAAAGATTGAGAACATCTTAATAGAGAATCTTTTAATTTTCTTCTGTCCCATGCGAAAAGATTGAGAAACAACTTGCGAGTGATAATTTTATGAGGGAATAACCAGACAAAACCGAAAATATGTGATTTTTAAATCAACTTTTAGACGTATTGACTCTTTTCCACAAAAAATTATAAATCGATTTCGAAAGACTGTTCTTTTATCTAGTAAAGCTATTTTTTTAATTTTGACAAAATATGTTTATTTTTAGTACAATAAGGTTTTACCGTAAACCATATAATCATGCAGTTAAATAAATCAATAAATTATTTGGGAAAGCTGCTTTCAGAATTTTAATTTTAGTTCAAATTAAATCATAAAAAAAAGATCCTCGCCCTTGTTTTGTGACAAAAATATTTCAGTGTGTCAATTTATTTGCGGTCTTACAAACTTTTTTTTTTAATAACATTCTTATTTTGCTTAAAAATTCATCTTTCTCATCGGAACTGCCCTGTACCGTTACAAGGATACGATCGCAAGATCATCCGACGAAATTTAAATTCTCGGCCGCTGGTTAATGGCTCTCAATTATAGTTTTTTTTCTCAGTGGTATCGTCTAATGTCTAATGTATAGAGGAGAGTGTGTTAGGGCGGACGGCGTGGATTTGAAGTGTATTTGATGAAATTTTACACACTTGACCTTCAAAACAAGAGAAAGGTAACTGTCTATACAAAATTTTATTTTGTATAAAAAGGCGCCTTGAATATTGTTGTTAGCCCGATTCCCATCAATAAATAGGATTTAAGAAGCTGCTAGACTTGTTCCAAATCTTGAATGTTTTGCCTACTTAATAAATTGGTAGTCATCGTGTAGTGTTCTACTAAAATATGATTTAAAATGTTACATATTTAACCGTTTTAACCTTTATTTCTTCTACATCGATATCTGTAATTTGTTTATTGGTGAAGGTGATTGGGTAAATTGGTGGAATTTAAACACTGTTCTCAATTATCACTATTAAGGTGTGTTAAAAGTAGGTAAAAAGGTAGGTTACTAACAATCTAGTTAAAATTATTTTTTCTTAATAATAATAACATTTGGGTAACTTGTATAGCGTCGTTTTTGTGAAAAATCATCTCATTCGTGTTGTCACTGAAATATAATTTTTTATTTGTTTTGAATTTTTAATAACTTGTTTTGGTTTCCACATATTTCTGTTGTTGCGATCTTGATGTAGTTAAAGTAATTATTATTGACTTCAAATAACCATAAAATTATTTTTTTTATAGCATATAACTTATATCTTAATAAATAATAAAAAAAATGATCGTCTGTTAAGTCTGATAATTTTACGTGATAACGTCATATAAAAACGTTGGAGTGGAAGAGAGATAGATGCGTCACAGAATGCTTGTTCCGCGCTCTCGCTTGCACGCTCGGCTCAGGCGGAACGTGACAACGTGACAATGAGTCATGCTGTTTCGAGAGCGCAGCCGGCGTTCATCGATTTATAAGGCGCTCTCACCTCAAAAGCAAATTGTTTAAAAAATGGACAAATAAGGAACTCACAATAATGAAGTACCTACCAATAGCAGGAATGATCGCGTTCCAGACCAAATCATCTTCCCTTCCGTAACTAACGGTGAGGTAGATAGGCAGGGAAGTAGAGAAGTAGGGAAGTAGTAACCTACCGACATAATGTATCTATAAGATACGGCCAGCTTGTTCCTCTTCTGACATCCCTCTGGATTCGACATCAATTATGCACTGATCTGAAGTCGATAACAGTCGCATATAACAAACACGTCTTGGCTCGTGTTTCTCCAAGGACGATCCTTAAGGCCCTACCGCTGGGTATTTCTTGCTGAAAGGGAAAGGACATTAAGGTCCTATGTCTTATGATGCTACAACACAAAACTATGTCACGTAGTTCAGAATGAACATTTTTAAAATGATTCGATTATAACGGAATAAAATTAAATCAAACGAAAAAAAATATGGTCACCCGTTTCACATAGAACATAGATTCCATTGGATGTATTTATGTGACCTATTATTTAACTAAATTCGTAGTTGAAAGTTGTAATAATTTTTAATGTAAGTGTATGCAGAGTACCAGGTACTTACTGAAGCCACCGCGTCGAAAGGCTTGACCATCCTATCATTCTTTCCTTAAGGGTCTACTATTCGTACTTCGACCGATTTCTTACATATCTCCCTTAAACATTTGAAGTTTTTAAGCTCTTAAAAAAATATATGTTATTTTTGAAGATAATATCTAGATACGTTCCACGCCGAAACGCAAATTATATGAAATTTCCTCGATAGAAAAAAATCGCAAAGTATGCTTTGAAAATTATTTTAAACAAGTCTATTTCTTTTATTTTACAAGTTATATTTGTGAAAAAATTCACAATGTTTCTTTAAATGATACTTAAGATACCTTCGACGAGATTTTTGCTCTATTTTAAACGAGTCATGTTTTATTAAGCTTTTTCGCAATTTTCGCTGCTATTTTACGGCTTAAAATATTAGCGCGCTCTGTCCAACATTCGTAATTACACATCTCTCCATCTTCTTCTTTTTCAGCGCCGTGCGTTTCAAGAATGCCGCCTTAAGTCAAGCCTATTATTTGACCCCTTCCTAAGAGTTTTCTTAAAAAAAACAGCAAACTAATCAACAGAGCGCAAATACGGTAGAACAAAAAGGTAATAAATAAGTGGAGAGACTGGTTTCCACTCAAATCTATGTGAAAGATATTTCTAGTGTTCTGCTTTATTCTGTGCTTGATTGGGTAGTGTTAAAGTACTATAAGACGATTAGCCAAAAATATGCCAGATTTAAAAATAAGCAAAACACAATTGTAGGTATTTGGAACACTTTACTAAGACCTGATCTATTACTGCTTTTACTATCCAACTGATAATTCAGAGTTAAATCTTTGCTTCGAAATGTATGGGATTCTACCAGCGTAGTTCCAGCCTTCAAGGTATTCACAAAGAACAAGGCCCTAAAGATAGCCCACCTCCAACAAGATTTTTCACAAGTAGTGACCGACCAAAGTTTCGAATTCGGCCAAAAATCAGCCGACACTCGGCTTAGCCGAAATCTGCATTAATGTTGTACGCGTCATGTTCCGCTTTACTCCACCTCATGTTTATGCCTCTAGAATAACTTTCATATTGAAAGAAGCTGTTATAAAAGTCATCTTACAGTTCAAAGTTTAAAAATTTTGTAATTTAAAATTCTTAAAAAGATTTCAAACTCTTAAAACTTACTTTACTTACATTGTTCAATTAATATTAAGTTATTGGAATGCTATTATGTAAAACAAAGAATAGACTGATTTTCTTACTAGAGTTAGTAGTTCTAAGATTTCTGTGTTGGTGATCATGTCGGTCCATGGAACCTTGAGCATTCTCCGGTGAAGCCACATTTCAAAACTCTCTAACCTTTTCATGGTATTTACTTTCAAGGTCCATGTCTCACATCCATACAGCATTTATTTAATTACTTTACATGCATTTATTTAATTACTTTAAAGTTAAAGTAGTTTCTTATAGCGGACGAACGAATTGTTGCAGAACAATGAACAAAACACAAATAAAAGTAAAGCAATTACTAATAAAAGTGATATAATATGTTTTATTGTGATTTTATTAACTCTAATTTCAATGAACTTTTATAAGTTTACCAATAAAACGCGAAATATCGTATAAAAATGTGAGTTTTTAAAGTGTACAAATAGATACACAAAAGTGTACAAATACATTTCGAAGTCGAAATTTGGTTTCGGCTGAAATATTAGTTTCGTTTGTCTCTTTTAGTAAGGTATCAAAAAACGTTCACAATAGGATGCGTATATTTTAATTTTTGTTTGTGAAAAAACTTCTTTAGCACCGTTGTGATTTGATGCTCGATGAAACGAAAACGAGCGACACTAAAGACAAATACATACATCTACAGGATTTATTTAGCCTGCGAGAGTATGAGATAGCAATAAAATATTTATTTATTTCATTGTTCCATATAATACGAAAAATCCACGGTCCCACGCAAATATCCTTTGGTCTAGTGGTATAAAGCGCCTGAAGAACCTTAGCGGCCAGACATTGGGCGGCCCAAAGATCGAATCTCACGAATTCAAAAAAATATATATATATTTTTGTAAAATCAATATAAAATCTTCAAATCATTCCAAAATGAACGGACAAAGAGAACACAAAATAATGCGACATCTAGCGATTCCGAAGAATAAAACACAAATACTTATAAAGTGACCAATTGTATAGGAAAAGTTGGGAAATCGTCCTTCACATTGATGAAAAAAGGGCTTCGTAGTCTTCCCACTTTTGTCCACTTTAGTTTTCTGATTTTCACGATTTCACTTCTACTGCATCTGAATTGCACACTTTGATTTTTTTAACTAATGACTGTTTAAGAAATACAAAGTAAAACAGTTTATTCACAGTCTTCCTCACTGAGAATTGCTATTTCGAGGCGGACTGTAGGTTGTTGTACGGGTTATTATTACATCATCTTTTCCTCTCCTTCATATACATTGATTTCCACAAAATAAAGAACAATTAGAATTTTTTTCAATCGTATTTGTCGATTTCCAAAGTGATTTTTTTTTTTTTATATCCCATCATTGACCAGAGCTTCAATGTGTAGATATATTGCCCCTCAGCATAATGCTGCATTTGCGGGAATGCAATGCGACCATCTATTAAGTTTACAGCACTATTATTACTGATAGCCTAATAGGTAGCGCACTCGTTCAAAAATAAATTAACAATGATGGGAAGGCAATAAAATCAACATCGCAAACCCTTACCCACTTATGGAGGTAAATTCAGTTAATTGTATTGCACTTTAGCGACAGTTTAGAAATAAATAATAAAATAATAATTAGAAGGCTTACCAGAAGTAGACTGCGGTAGATAATATAGTTATATAGTGCCTTATTGATTTACAATCAGTAAAATAACGCTCTCTCTTTCGTACTAAAAATTATTGCTCATTTACAGACATGGATATCTTCTTTTTCTATTAACGATATTTTTTGCCTACGTTTTATACTCTTTAGAATATTAATTTTCTTTTCAGTCAGTTTTCTTTTTTTCGTAAATATTCCATAAGCCGCCGCACTTTTTATAAGTACAAATTTTGTAAATTATACCACTTTTCAACTTAATTACTTCAAGAAACAACAAATTACATTTGTATAAATGGTAAAAGATTAAAATTAAAATTCCATTTTTATTAAATAAAAAATTTCCATTAAAAATTCCATCTGATTCAACAAAATTTCCCGTGTAAAACCTTTACCACCATTTTAATATTTTTTTTTGTTGTTATGATTTGATATTTGCGAAGTTTTGTTTCAATCCGAATTCGCACGAATTACTTAGTTTACATAAACTAAGAACATAATAACCAATTGTGTGCACGTTAATGTTGTTTCTAGTAGTAATTGTTGAAATGTGCGGCGTTTTGTCTTTTTACGTACATAATTTTTATGAAATATTTTCATGCTTTCCAATAATTGAAAAAGATTTTTAAATATTACGGATCTTACTAATAAACGTGTTTTAAAATTTATACAACTGATGAACAACTGTTTACCAGTTGTTGTGTAAAATTTAAAACACGTTTATTGATAGGGGAGACATGGTATTGATGAAGATGAGGGGATTTAATTGATGTTTTCATTATCTTATAACATCACTGTATAGGTACAATTTTCCACAGTACAGGTACCCCAGTAAGGCAACTTTTTTTTTTCTTTCCTTTTTGAAATCGGTAAACTAATAAACCTTGATTCGGTTTAAAAATAAGCTAAAAAAAAATTCAATATACATACGATCCCTTGCAATTATACTGAGGAGTGTATACCGATAGATTTTGAGCGCAATTAATCATTTGGTCACATTGATCAATCGTGTACAACTAACGTGGAACCCTTTATTTTATTTTACTTTTTTACATCGCCTTGAAATCATAAGTATTTCGGCCCCATTGTCCATACAGTGATTCCAATGCAATATGAAGTATTTACGTCTAATCTAACACTAATCCATGTTGAACCGGTAGGAGATGTCGCTCTTCAAATCATTTTTTTATAAGCCAGATACTTTATTTTTTCTAGCCTTATTAAAAGATTTATCAAAAAATTACTCGATATTTTCAAAGGTCAAGATGTGTTCTGCTTGCAGTATTTAATTTAAGCATCTCTAATGTTTCTAAGCGATCAAATTTTCAAACCCAAAACCTTTGTTTTGGCATGATTTGTATTACTTTGCATTGAGGATCATCTGAATGCAGCAAAACATCCGGAGATATAAAGAACATTATTATAAAACAATCAAAAGACTTAACTTAAGAATTCATATAAGCAAGTATAAAAAAAGAAAAAAAAACAACAATAAAATAAATATGACTTACTCGAAAAAAAATGATGCGTAAAAATTAAAAACCGAAATTAAACATGTTATATGTTTGACAAATAAATAAGAAAAAATTTAATGATAAATAACAGCGATTTTTATTATCCACCATTTTGGCTTTTACCAGTTACTGAGTAGATAGTTATGCGAGTCGTTCTTCTATACAGTACAAGTTTTCTAATTACCTATCGTCATTATTAATGCACCGCTTCATGGAAGTGACGTATGAACATTGGACGTGTTTGATTGCATTAGGATCGGGCATTATGTGCGTATGAACGAATTAATAATAAAGGTAGGTCGCATGTCATCCCATGATACCCACCGTATCGGCTGGATATATTGATATTATTACGCCGGCGATTCGGTCAATATGTGAACATATTCCACTCACTAATGACATAATTATTACAGTAACGAGGTAAAAGTATCGACCGTGGACCGGTGATTTCGGGTTCGATTCTCAACAAAACTGTAGATACAAAAATACACTTTTAATTATTGGAAAGTGCCGAGCCCGCCGTATTTTTGACGGCCATGCTAACATTGAAAATGAATATCTTATGATTTTTTCTCTTAAGTCAAACAACAAAGAACATTTTAAAATAAAAATCTTTTTTACTTAAATTTTTTTTTTACTAGCTCAAGACACGTGAAAATTCACGGACTTTTATAATTACAGAATTTGAGTTGAGTTCATTTTTAAAAAATATATACCTGTTTTACCTAGGAATATTTGCCCTTTAAATGAAGAAATCTATCGAACATTGCTTTTAGCCTGTTTCTCGGTGTATTTATTATTTGAGCCTTTGCCCGGAAAAACGTCGTGTCCAACAATATTTTTGTTCCGAGAAAAATGGAAAAAATTAAACCAGTTATGTTTCAAAACATTTAA
The DNA here is from genome assembly GCA_936435175.1 of Glyphotaelius pellucidus. Taxonomy (NCBI): domain Eukaryota; kingdom Metazoa; phylum Arthropoda; class Insecta; order Trichoptera; family Limnephilidae; genus Glyphotaelius; species Glyphotaelius pellucidus. Next base: position 23,548,676 of record OW386542.1, on the reverse strand, counting down.
TACTTAAAACTCTATTAACATATAATTCTTAAGATTTTTAAATGAAAGGACGTGTAAAAAGGCAATTTAGAGTTTATTACTAGAATTAACGCGGAATTAGTGGAAAAATGTTGTACATAAAAATTTCACACCCAACATTATTCCACCAAATGTTTTTTTTTACTCTTCGTACCTTACAGAAAGCAACATCTAACATAAATTTACACATGTCATTGATGCATTTGAGCTTAAAAAGCAAAAAACGATATGAATAAATGAAACCATTTACGTTCGAGATACTGTCTCGAGATCAACTTAGAACATTATTCCACAAAACAGTTTCAACGGCTATAAAGCAGCCTTGATAATATTTTTTCTGGACAAATGCTACTGTCCTGCATTATTTACCTTCTTGGCTTTGAACTCTTTACAATTGAAGCCAAGAGATGTTCGTTTTCTCCATTTACTGCCATGAATTAAACCATGCACCGTGATTGTCATAAACAGCATTACACAACATTCTCCCACAAACCCAACTTTAAAAAGCTGCCATAGGCCTAAAAAAATTTCATTACCATAAACCTTACCTTAAAAGATGCATATTAATATGCCCAACATTATTCCATTGAAGTGCTCATTTATAAATGAGTGAATTCGAATGTTGGATACATAAATGCATGTATGTGTGTACGTGTGTATGTATGTACATGTACCTGTGTGTGTGTGAGCGAGACACTCACTATAAAATTAGAAAAAAATAATCGTTTTTATGTATATGATCTAATCCTTATCCACATATTTTTCTCCTTTCTACTTTCTATTATAATTTTTCCGATTTTCATTTAATCCATATGTTTACACTAGACTTAACAAAGTGGCTACCAAGTCACCAAGAAACAGGTAGCCGCCTAGTATGGTGATTTAATGAATTAGTAAATGTTTTAATATATTATCATGTATTTCATAAATATAAATAAATAAAACATTAGTAATCTTGAAAAATTACGACATCTATCCAATGACATTATAAATATACAAGACACTTTATAGTCATAAAAGTAGCTCCTCTTATGAAAAAGATAGCCTTAAAAAGAATATGAGGCTAGTTTGGCAAAACTACACGCGTCGTCTCAATAACGTATCTTCACTCTTATTAAACATCTAAGCATCTGTCAAACATGTCAACAAAACAAATACCTATTCATTTCGAATAAATAATTATTAATTCCTGAAATACTTTTGGTACCTAGCTTGTCTGAAATAATAAGTAGTTCCAATTTTGAAAATTAAAAGTTCATTGAACTTGAATAATGTTACGCATTATGCAGGAATAATTCACATTAGTTTCCATCTCATTTATGCATAAACAGCCGAAATAAGTGCGTTTCATATTAATTATACTTAAAAGCAAGATAAAAACAGTAAAAAAAATATTTTAAAAATTTAAACTTTCTGTATTTTAATTTCGCTTCGTGAAAAATTTATAAAAATTTTCCCTTGGAGGACAAACTAGCGTTTTGTACAACTTTAACCAATAACATTCTCATCATGATGGATCATGATTATTTCAAATGCAAACATTTGATTGTAGATAGGTAAAAAAATAAGGCCCAGTGCTAAGCCAATCGCATATCCCACAACTAGTCTAGGTAAAAGATTAGCAATAACTAGTCTAGGTGAAAACAATATTAAAAAAAACAGGTTTTTTTACTTATACGGGTAGGTAATAGGTGCACTACTTTTATTGGTGTAACTCTGAAAAACAACTAGTAAAAGTGCCACATTTTTTCAAATTAACGTGGTTTAATACTTACTACAATGAATAAAAGTATTTTTATCATAGGAGAAAGATAACACTTATAATCTTAACGAAAATATGAAAAAGAACAAGACTCAGAAAAATAAAGTGATATCGGTTGCAATGTCGGATATATTTATCCGAGACACCATCTAGGTTATAAACCAGTTCTTCGAACACTTGTTACCAATGAAAAAGGTAGTTGCCAATAATTTAGAAAAAAATAGTCGAGCTAATATTATAAGTAAAATTCTGAAATTCGAAATATGAGATTGACAAAAGTGACATTTAAATAAGAGGTGTCAGTGTAGCCAAATTGGTAGAGGAGTTTGTCCCTGTAAGAGGAGGGGTTCTGAGTTCGAGTCCCAGTAACGAGCGTTTTCTTTTAATTTTTCTGTGTCTTGTTCTTTTTCATATTTTCGTTTAGTTTATTAGTGTTATCTTCTTATTCAATGATATATTACATTGATGGTAATAACCTTGAAAAGGAAAAAAAATTAAAGTTGTTCTAGTAAAAACTAAAAGTGCTTTTAAAAATAACCGAATTTACGGTCTGTCAAATAAGAGTAGAAAATATTAAAAATGGAACTACAAAATTTGTTGGCTGGCATCACCAATTTAATTGTCAAATATTATTTTAAATACTGTAAACTTCATTTTAAAAAACATTTTTTTGTTTTTAATAAAAACATAAAATCGAAGAGGCACTATTGTTAAGGTACCTACTTAATTAAATAAATTCGATTAAATGCTGCTTTACAAAGCGATTTCCTTTCATTTAATTTCACATACATTTGAATTAAACAGTAGGTAAAAAGGAAGAATCACTAATGGTGAGTTTAGTTACACTACTTTTAGATCTGAATGAGTTTATTATATTCAGATCTAAAATTAGAGACGCGATCTAAAGCCCGGGCTACGTCAGGTACTTAAGTTTGTATTAAATAAAAGTGAGCAATTTCTAAACTGTGCTTTAAATTTTATAACAACATCGTTATTCAAAGTTGCAAAGGTATAATAAATCTATATGCAATTCTAATTTTTAAATTAGTGGGTATCTACATTGCAGTGAAAAAATATTTTTGTAGGTTACACAACTTTCCATTTCCACCATGAGTTATATTTTGAGTATTGCCATTTGAACAACAATTGCGCCCTCCTATGTTTTCTACTCTTATTTGACAAACTGTACATACCTACAATAATTTGTTCCGCCACAGAATTACAAACAATGATAATGAAAATAATCAATTTCGGAGATTAGGTACCAGCTGCCGATTCATCCCGGTGTGTAACGACACGTGTGTGTAAATGACTAACCTAAATAAAAATAGTAATAATAACCAAAAAAAATATTTATATATTTTTAGAAAATGAATTTTATAAAATATATTATGATAAAACTATACTAACAGACAGAACGATTCGTCATAATAGAGCCGATATAGTTTTACATGACAAAATTAAAAAAATAACTTATATCATTGATGTCGCTATTCCAAATTCCTGTAATATTCAAAAATCTGTTTCTGAAAAAATTAGAAAATATACAGATTTAGGAAATGAGTTTAAAAGAGTTTGGCATTCTCGGACTATAAAAATATTACCATTTGTTATTTCGGCTACTGACATTATACCTAGCTCTCTCATTCAAAATTTAGACTTATTAGATTTGTCAAAGAATCTATACATAAAAATGCAAAAATCAGTCACATTAAATACATGCAGGATTACGCAAGATTTTTTTTAAATATTTGTATTGAGTGATCTGTAGGATTTATCGGTCCAGTTAGGAGTTCTATCGAGCCGAACCCTCTAATATGAAAATATCTGGAGTCGGTGAAGTATTTTCCCATTTGGTCTCTGGTAGGTTAACATGTTGTTCTTGTATAGTTTTGTATTTATTATACTTATACAGTGCAACTACATCGCGTGGATTGACAAGATGATCATTTGTGGAAAAGTGTGTGGAAGGGTTAAGTTTTTCCTATGAGGAAGATTTAATCCGGATATAAAGTCTAGAGAACAATTAAAAAATATATATTCTGCCCAAAAAAACATGGAATAATTGTGAAAAATTGCGGTCGTTCTACAAGTCTAGTAGCAGTTTGTTCGAATAACAAGTAGCAGAAATTTAAGCAGTTAGGTTCAGGCGGGCGTATATTTTCCGACGGCAATCGATAGTTTCATACAATATTCCCTTACATTTTCTCCTATTATATGGATATTTTTTCGTTTGTTATTGATCTCGTTTACCGTCTAGTTAATATAATAAGAAGCTAGGCAGGTATATACCTACGTAATATTGAAGAGTTTTTAAACTTTTCTAAGTTAAGTAACTACCTACCTTATAATAATAACAATAGAAACAAATTTGGCTTTCATAATCTAAAAGGAAATGTGTATAATAAATTTTACATCCGCCGACGGTAGGTCCAAACACATCAGTTTCAAAGAGATACCACATTAACATTCAATGATTAGTTAAAACATTATAGGTATTTTTTTATCTCTAATTATTCTTCAAACAATTTGTTTTTATAATAAATAACAAAAAAACTATATTATTTTACGTATCTGTGTGAGGTATCGTTGGTAAGCACCTACTCGTAAGTGCTTACTAATCATATAAACATAGCTCCATACTAATCCGAGCCTATGTCTCCTTTGGGGAAGCTGTGTGGAATTTTTATGAAAGGAAGGAGAGGAAGTTTTGCGAAGGAAAAATCTATGAAGGGGGGGGGGTAGGAATTTGGAGGTCAATGTGTCTAAGAGTGACGGAAGAATGAATCCATTCCTTCTATTGCATGGTAAGACAATGTTCTGTGAGTGTCCTGCTGGAGACGTCAAAAGTTCCTTCAAACAATATTTCCCAATCCGGCCTGTCTTGCGGTTGGTGGGCCGAACTATCCGCCGCCAAAACCCGGACCTCATCCCATGAACCCGGGCACCCCTGCTAAGACACTATAACATAGCGTACCTCTTGAGGTGACCCATGTTAGAGGTGTTGGTTTTTCAATAAATGGTCCTGGGGCGACTGTACAAATTAGAATTGCTGACTTTATTTTAATGTGAACTATGTATTATATACCAAAAACACAAATGCACGAAAAAGACATTGTCTATTTTAGTACCGATTTTCGTATAGTTTAAGATGGCGGACATTATTTACCAAACATCGGTTATCTGTCATTATTTTACTTTATATGAAAATGTTGCATAATTATTTCGTCTTATCTTACCTATTTATAATTTTGATAGAAATTTTAAAAAAATGTGTTTATTACCTACTGATTATGAAAGTGGAATTGTGAAATTATATCTTTTAATGATTTGTTGACCGCAACGGCAAAGACAAATAACACATGCTTTAATATGACCTACGATTATGTTCAATGTGTTATAATTTATTGACAATTTAGTAACGTTCCAAAAAATTATTTCCTCTCTTAGGAATATGGCAACTATCTGTACGAAATCGTAAGTGTAGGTAGGTATGAAAATAATGACTGGGTAAAGCAAATATTTTCCGATATGAGGATCGGTAAGAAAATATCATCATTAGATCTAGGTAGTTTTTCACACTTTGAGAGTGGAAAAAAGTCGAAAGTTGGATTGCATTCTTGAAACAGTTTTCCGGTGATGTTTTTATTTTTTTTACTCAGGAAAAAAAATTCCCCTCAGAGCCCATGTCATCTTTGGGAATGCTGTGTGGATGGTCTTGTGGAGGGTCTTTTTAGGAAAGGAAGGAGAGGAAGTTCTGGAAAGGAATAGGTATGAGAGTAGTAGAACCTATCCATCCCACTGCGGTAAAGCGACGTTCCGAGAGAATCCTGCTGGAGATGTCTACCTCAACCAGTCTCTTCCGATCCGGCCTGCCACGCAGTAGGTGGGCAGAAGCATCCGCAACCAAGACCCAAACAAACCTCACCCCACGAACCCAGTCATGGAAAAACGCAGTGCACATGCAAACGTAGTGCACCACTTAGGGTAACTTATGGCAGAGGCAGAGGTATCGGTTATCTAATGGCGGTGGTACCCATTCCCGCCCCCCAAACTGAAATTTAGACGAAATTAAGTAAATTTCTAGATACCTCTTAATATTCCTCTGCCCCTCTCTCCCCATTTCATAATTTTCTTACGCATAATAATAATATTGGATAATTTGTAGAGCGCTGTTTTTGGGCTGTTGGGCGCGGTACCATTGAGGTGTCAGTATTTATTACTCCAAATAACTTTAAAGTTATGTCATATTTTTTATTACTAGAGTAGGTACCTATAATATAAACGACTGCTACCCGAAGATTAGCATAGTTTTCTTTAAAATCCGCAAATTAGACTGATTAGGTGTATGAACATCAACAAATATATATTACAATCGCCATAATCATTGCTACTGACTGATATTAAATTATGTAAGTTAGTAAACAGACGACCAAATAAATTTTATTTGATTCAATTCGATATTCTATTTGATTCAATTCACTATTCTTAATGTATATAAAATGTACGAATAAATATTATGATGAATTATATACAACTAGCTTTTCCCCGCGGCTTCGCTCGCATGGTATCACGGGAAATTACTGTAGCGCTTGCACTTATCAATTATCTCCCCCCCCCCACCCCACCCCCATCGCCTCCCGCATTCCATATATTCATTCCCTTACATTCAGTTTTCAAACATCTCGCCTACCACCTAAATTTCATAATGCTATAGCTCAAAGAATTACTTATCCAATTTTGTTCATTCGTTCGGAATTTATGCGCTTACAAACATTTCGGATGTTTATTTTTATTTAAATATTTGGAAGTTCGTTAATATAATTAAAAAAAAATACTCCATTTATCATTCAGTCTTTATAATCGTTACGAATTATATTTTTAATATAGGAACTCAAATCTGACATTTATTCCAAGCTTGTCCAAAAAAAAAAAAAATTCTAATATTTAAATTTTCTGCAGTAGTAGGTGACCAGTAGACTGAGTGCCTACCAGCATAGAGCCCAAAAATATATCAACATTGTTTCCATGGAAAAGATTTTTTCTGACGTTAGCAAAAACTCGCTTTTGTTAGCGACAGAAAACGTATAACAAATATAATATATTAATATTTATAATTTCATAACGCCAGAGCTTACCATCATATACAACCTGTAGTCTGCGCATATAATTTAGCTTTATATTGGTGAAAGAATTATTAAAGTCTTTATATTGTGTTATGCGTGAAAAGGTCATAAACAAACTCGAGCAGTTTCGCATTTATAATATTAGTATGGATAGTAGGTGAACTTTTAAATAATTATGATTTTAGGTTTTCACGGCCAAAAGTATTTTTTTAATTTATTTTTGGGGTGTTATGCCGTGTGGCGCTACCTCCATTTTTTAGCCAACGTGTCGATGAGTCACTCATCTGCCCTGATGATGGACACTGTAACGCTGTCCGAAATGTTGGCTAAATAAGGAGATAGCGCCACACGGCATAACACCCCAAAAATAAATTACAAAATTTTTAAATAGTTTATTCCGTGAAATGTAAAAATATATTCAAAATTTCTAAGGATGATAAAAAAATATATTTAATATATTATCTATTAATATCAATATATTATACCTACCTACCAACTTTTATTAGGTAACTGCATAATATTTAACAATAAATATAGCTAGTACAACAATTTTCATCCCGTTTATTAAGTATGTAGGTACATGTCTTAAAATTTTCAATAATATTTTGAAATGAAACGGAGGAAATTTTCAAGGCGCGCATGGTGTATTTATTGTTTCCTTCTCGAAAGCCCACTGATGCGCTACAATACCTACTACACTGCGTCAAGTAGTAGTAGGTATTGTAGTAAAACGGCAGCATGCACAGTCAAATATCTTATTACATCCTTAAAAAAATATGTGGAAATAGTACCCTGCCAAATTTAAAAAATAAGCGGTGTTTGATAGCTCTCTAGAAAAGTAAATTTAGCTAAAGTAACTTTAATAATGGTAGGTATTTGTTTATCGGCGTAAAATGATTAGGCCTTATATTGTCCGTATGCACAGGTTGCATGTTCCGTGCTTAGTCCGTATGCACAGCGTGTAATATTGCAGAAGGTAGGAACATAATAATCGTGGTTAGGTAAGTACGCACGTACAGGATGCAGACACAATGAGGGATGAACGGCATGGTATGAGAGATATGGTAAAGGGTATTATGGTGGAAGGCATAATGTTTATAATAGCACATGCACACGCACACATGTTTATAATACCACAGGTGAGGTGTAGTAGATGGGTAATGAGGGTAGATAGAGGCACTTACCGATGGATTGGGTACGCAGCGCCGCGGGTCGGGGCTGCGGTACGTTGGACTGTAGCGGGCGGGGAAGCAGCCCGGGGGGCCCATCAGGCCCCCGCCCGCCTTCATCTTGTCCGGGGAGTACATGGCGCAACTCCCCCAAGGGTCGTCCTCCAACTTCAACACCTTGGACGGTGAGTGGTACTGGCGGTCGAAAATCTTGAGTCCTTTCGTAGACGCGCGGGGGAAAAGATGAGGGCGCGGCGCACCTCTACCAGGACGGGCCTGGTCGGGACTTCTCTCGGTCTCCCGTCAGATCAAGCGACGCTCCTGCGACCAGCCTAGACCTAGACCATCCGACTATTCTGTTCGTTAGTATCACCTCTCACGTCCATAGATTCACTGTTTTAATGGGGCATGAAATCTAATGCTTAATTTACGTTCATGATTAACCGGTCGTTTATTTTTAATAACTTAACTCGAGTCTTTTTGGCGTGATTCTAAAAATGTCTTTAGTCCCATAGACCTGTTGTTTCACTCGCTGTCGAACGATTCAGATTCTATAGAATGTCACCGTCATCACATTTGAATTGAAACTTGGTTTTCTTAAGTTGAGTTTTGATATAAACATGTCCTGCATGGGACACGCATGCATTTACCCGATCGGATTAACCAATGGGTTTATTAAGAGCTTCACGTAATAATATTTGCAGTGCGCATCGACAATCATATCAATGCTCCGGCCACCTGGAGGGTTGCTTGAGATCGAGAGCGCGCGAGCTGTCCGGTACAATGGCTGTGGAAGAGTGCGGTGCTTGCACCTGTTTCTGTCGTGAGAGACTGAAGCGGGCATCCATGGCGAGAGCCCCGTGACGTCACTTGGCGCCGCGGCGGCGCGGGCACGCCCCCTACCCCTTCCCCCCGCCCGGAACCCTACCGCCAAGGGGCTGAAAAGCTCTCAGCGCTTAGGCTGTTCTAGCTCCGCGCCGAACCCGAGAACGGGCGAGATCGACCCGACGAAATATGCGCAAGTCGCATTTAACTCGCGTCCCTTACGCCTTTTAGTATGGGGATGTTTCGTTCAAACCCACCCGTGGAAGAAGGGCGTAAGTGCGCTGTACCGGGGAGCGGGTGCGCCGTTTTGCTGCCGAGCGGCCTAGGGGATGGTCTCGCGGCACAATGCCGCGTATTGTGGCCGCCGCTTTGTTCTGCCGTCTCCGTCGCACGTCGCATCCCTGTCTAACCCCCTCCACCGACCCCTTTATGAGCTAGACCGAGCGGAGCATGTTAAACCTACTTCTGGCGTAATTAATCTCTTTACAAAGTTTTCTCAAGACATTAAATATTGCATTAAAGTTCTCCCGTTTTCCGTTAAATGTTGTAAATTTTAACTAATGTTGATACATTTATCCTCGATGATACTGTTACGAGACGTTTCTTGGAAATTGTTTTATTTGTTTATCGAAATAGGTCCATGAAGTTGGGGTTACTGGCGCATTGGCGTACATGAGGAACGGGAGACATCATCCACCTATTTACTACCCACTACCCACTGCTAACACTTATCTTACGGAGCTACGCGTGGAGATGATTTGTATACATATATTTTATATATCGAATCGAATTTATAATCCTTAGTTTAGTTTATTACTTCGGAATCGCTCGAGGAATATGTATTGTTTTTGAAAAATGTGCCTACATTATTAATTGTTCTCTAGATTTTATGTCCGGGTTAAATCTTCCTCACAGGAAAAACTTAATCCTTCCACACACTTTTCCACAAATGCTAATCTAGTCAATTCACGCGATGTAATTGCATTGTATAAGTATACTAAATACAAAACTATACAAGAACAATACGTCAACCTACCAGAGACCATATGGGAAAATACTTCACCGACTCCAGATATTTTCATATCAGAGGGTTCGGCTCGATAGAACTCCTAACTGAACCGATAAATCCTACCGATCCCTCAATATAAATATTTAAAAAATCTTTCGTAATCCTACATGTATTTAATATGACTGATTTTTGCATTTTTATATAAAGATTCTTTGACAAATCTAATAAGCCTAAATTTTTAATTAGAGAGCTAGGTATAATGCCAGTAGCCGAAATAACAAATGGTAATATTTTTATAGTCCGAGAATGCCAAATTCTTTTAATCTCATTTCCTAAATCTGTATATTTTCTAATTTTTTCAGAAACAGATTTTTGAATATTACAGGAATTTGGAATAGCGACATCAATGATATATGTTATTTTTTTATTTTTGTCATGTAAAACTATATCGGGTCTATTATGACGAATCGTTCTGTCTGTTAGTATAGTTTTATCATAATATATTTTATAAAATTCATTTTTTAAAAACGAATTTGGTTCGTATTCATAATATGGTACTACATTACGGCAGTCAATCAATTTATGTTTAATTACCAAACTTTGATGAATTATTTTTAAAACCTGATTGTGTCTAAAAGTATATTTATTATTTGTTTCTTACAATTATTATAAATAAAATAAATCAAAATTCAGAACTAAAGCGCTAACAAAGTCGGGTTGTAACAACTGAAATGATTTTGTTAAATCACGCTCGCAAATAAACTGATGGAATTTTTAATATAGGTATTGTATTGCCAAGTCTTGGTTATGTAGGTACCTAGATATTGAGTTATAATCGATTCACACAACCAAAATAACTACTCAATGAAAGGTGTTTAAAGAATAGAAGGCTTACCTGTCTATTTTAATTTTATTTCCATCCATTTCACCAACCAAGATACCAATCTAATTATCAACAAAAATACTCATTTCGTTTGCCCCGCGTAAGCCAAGTTCAATGAACTCAAATTGGCTTTGAATTTAAGAGTCATTTTCGCAAATTGGTAAATGCAAATCGTTACTGATTGTATGATAAATGTAGACAAGTAATAAAGTAGATACCTGCCTGTACACAGCGTCCAAACACTCGTAATACAAGTGGGAAACTATATTATTTTACTAGTAATGTAATATCAGCTTAATAATATCTTTAAAAAAACGTCGAAGCGTAGACCCGCTTCACAAGTTTGTTGCAGAAAAATTGGAAAAAAAATCGAAATGCTCAGTTAGACATGCTTTTTTGTTTGGGTTTACTATATGAAGTAGGTTCACCGAGGGTATGTGTGGATCATTGTCGCAGCGGGCGTGTTTTGACTGCTCCTATTTTTGAATTATTATCATATTGTTCAATATTTTTAGATGGTTTCCCTTGCTGATAGATTGCTAAAAAAAACTTGCGCATGGTGCTTACCTTTTCACGTCATGAAATGTGCGTAGCTTTTGTTGTTTAACCAAATTTTGCAATTGTAAAAATAAAATTAAGCCGATAAAGGTTGGAAAATGAAGCTAACGAAGAGAATCCTAATGCAGCCGGATTGTGTACATTGCCCTTCAAGTATCAAGTGTCATTAGTTCGGAATTTCTGGGGCCTCTTCCACCGAACTGTATTTGAACGTCACGTACCTGCAAAACAGATAAATCATATTTTATTTTTCATTTATGTTTTGGTTTCAAATGACATGCATATACAAGAAAATGAATTTTCACTTTTGTTTGTTGATTTTAGATTTTTGTTTATGTTAGCTTGCAATACTCCAGCTTTCTAGGCCCGGCAATCGTTGGGTGGTACGGGGATGGTACGGGGTGCCTTATTAAAAAGAATCAGGATGCGAAAGCGGTTAACCTATGCCCAATCATTTCCATTATTCCTGCCTTTCCTAATATCGAGTATTGGCTTACTACGTTTCCATGTGGACCGGTAAATTAAACTTCGCAATAATATGCATGAAACACCAAGAAATTTCAAGAAGGATAAGAAGAGCCAAGAAGAGACAAGAATATTCAAGCAGATATAATAAGATGATGATGCAAGAAGAACCAAGGCGAGCCAAGAATGAGCAAGAATTTTCAAAAGGATGTAGTAAGAAAAAAGGCAAGTCAAGAATAGCCAAGAACAGATAATTAGAGACAAGAAAAGACATGAAGAGACGAGAAGAGATGTGAAGATAAAAAAAGAGACAAAAAAAGTCAAGAAGATACAAGGAGAGACCAGAAGAGACAAAAAAGTTACAAGTTGAGACAAGGAAATCCAAAGAGAGACAAAAATACACAACAAGAGACAAGAAGAAGCAAGATGAACCAAGAAAATCCAAGAATATTCAAAAAGAGCCAAGAAGAGATAAGGGTGACCAATAAGAGTTAAGAAGCTCCAAATAGAGTAAAAAATAGACATGAAGTTCCAAGAAGAACCAAGATGATATAAAAATAATAGACATGAAGATCTACAAGAAGAGCCGAGAAGAGGCAAGGAGACGTAAGTATTTAACGTACCTCCATAAACGACAAATTTGTATTACGACGTAAATAATTGGGCCTAAACGTGCCTAAACGTTCCCCTTAACTAAATGATTTTCCACTTATCTACATAGTACGAAGTAAATCTAAAAATGAGCTTGGTCAAGTCAAGAACCAAAATTATAGAAAACAGAAGAGAATGAAACAAAACGATTGTGCCTATTAGTTGGATTTTTAGATTTTATGTAAACGAAAATTATTTTTTTAATCTTCGTTTATCTACGTCAATTACCTGTACGAGTAGGTACCCTCCAGCAAACCAAAAATCACCTTATCTGGGAGCAATTTTGAAGTAGTTTAAAATAAAACATAATTATAATGTAAAAAGTATGCAAAATTTTTGGATTGAATTCCGATAAGTAAATAAACAAGTTTGAAATCATGGCTGAGAAATAAATGATTACTCATCACTCGCATATACTATTGTTTGTATTATATCACAAAAATTAATAATATTAATTTCCACTGTCCACTACGAAACACAAGATCAAACTAACTATTCCACATCCCGCATTCAAAAACAAATTATATACAACATTCATTTCTCAGAAGGACGTGCACAAAATACAATAACATCTTTTCAGATGCCAATATTTTCCATTTGTCTTCAGACTAATTTACCAAACACGTTATAGAAAAAATAAAATCAAATTGTTAATTATGAACCCTCCACCCCTGATGCGTGTTATTTTCTCAATATCATTATTTAATTTTTCCTTCTTTCTATAGTAATAATATTTGGATGATTTGTGTAACACCGTTTTTGGTGAAAAATCACCTCGAGGGAGCCGGAAATGGCTAATCATGTTTATCCTTATTTTTATAAAGAAAAAATAAAGTTTTCTTATGATGTGAAAATTTATTATTTTTATGTACTCGTAGGTTAACATTTTAATTTTCATTTTATGTATCCTACATGCTTTTATCTGTGTTTCTTTTTTTAAAATTTATTTTTTGTATATTTTTTCCTTTTTTTCTACCACTTTGTTTTTTTTATGTTTTAATCTATGTTTTTATATTTATATCATACATTTTTGCAGAAACTTCGCTGGTTCATGCAACCATGTAATATGTAATTAATGTAACAAAATATGTACAACTGTTTGTTTCCCAAATAAACTAAAATAAAAATAAAAATAATATTAAAATATGGCAGGTAAGTACTTGTCACTTTTTTAGTTGTTACCATGTTTTTAATCCACTAATTAAGATACTTGGTGAGACTCATTTTTGGTTAATTTTTTATATGCATTAATATTTATAAGTACTAGGTTCCCGGCACGCGTTACAATGCCGTATTCAAAGAAATAATTTGTCCTTTCCCGTGCGTCCCCGTTCCTCTCCCGCGTTCCCCTTCCACCTTCCCCGCCATCCCTCTCCCCTCTCCCGCTCCCCCGTCGCGCCAAACCCCTTCCCGCGTTCCGTATATTCAGTCCCAGTATATTCAGTTTTCAAATAGCTCGCGTGCCACCTATTACAATTTTTTTAATTCAAATTTTCATTTTTCATACATTAGAAAAAATATTAATTTTTTTACATTATAAGAGCAATCAAATATTATAAGAACAATCAACCAAATTTGGTACCTAACATAGGTACCTATTTAAAATATTTTATTCGATTCAAATAATTATGAAAGTCCTTCAAATTAATTCATCAATTTACAGACTTTTGAAAATTGAATTTTGACTTAACAATCGTTGTGTCATTCTCAATTTTTTGACAGTTTCGCAAGAATTTTGTGATGATTAAAAAACTTTCAGATGTTTTGTCATGTGGTTGTAATAATCCAGAATCCGTCGCGTGGGTTTGAAGAATGTATTTTGAAAGTTTAAATCATTTCCTATATTTAATATAGCAATACATAGACATCTCACTAATCTCCAAACACATTTTGATTTTTATAGATATGTATCTATTTTGATTTTTATAGATATGTATCTATTTTGATTTTTATAGATATGTATCTATTTTGATTTTTATAGATTTGTATCTATTTTGATTTTTATAGATACATATCTATAAAAATCAAAATGTGTTTGGATGAAATGAATAGAAGATTCATATATATATATATATATATATATATATATATATATATATATATATATTTTTATGTGAATATCTCACAAGAGTCTCAGCTGCTCCCGTCTGGAGCGTCAGTCTGGTCAGTGAGACTATGACATCCCCAATTGGGATATGCGGTGAGGCTTAAGATAGTAGGTTTGAGATGATGAAGAGGACGGTGAGGAAGTACTTGGCTATTCATGTCTGGTCACTAAACACGGCTAAAGCCATTTCTAGCGACATTTCATTTCTGAATGATGAATGATACCGAGAGTGACTTCCTACTGCATATTATTTTAAATGATTTAATTGTGAAATAACACAAATTAATTCAATAAAATTTATTTGTCACCCCGGGACTCGATCCTGTGACTTTCGGTTTGCGAGTCAAGAACCTCACCCCTAGACCACGCCGGTCATCAATCATTTATTAGCAAAAAATAAATATAATATACTGTGGTCAATTGTGCGTAGATTGAATGGTGGGGAAAGGTTTTTTTTTGGGGGGGGGTGAATTCTTTGCAAATAGAAAAGCGTTTTTTTTTAATCTTAGGGAGGTATAAGAGTCTTAACTGCCCGGATCCAGTAGGTGCTTGGCCGCACTAATTGGAGAGGTTCTCCTGACGTTTTCTCGCCAGGACGATACAGCGGCTGCCATCCTAAATATGGTTGTATGTATACATATTTTCGGGCAGTTTGTTGGGGAGTCGTGTAGAGGGTGATGGGGAGGGGGGGAGTATGTGTAACATATCCCGGCACGAGATAACAGTAGCTTAGCGCGCCGACACTTCCCGAATGTTGTGAGCCCGAACCCCCCGAGGACCGGAGCGGGAAAAAAATCCCTACTGCAGAGTGCCGCCGCGAAATCTCTCGCGGATATGCCCCCGTATCCTTTGATCCTTGGCGCTTTATTCCGCGCCGCGCCTACTGCATTATCCTGCGCTGGGGCGGACTGGATACTGGTTACTCCCTACACCCCTAAGAGCCTGCAACCAAATACAAAATAGCGTAATTCATCGAATAATTAAACAATATTTTGTCATGAATCTAAAAACAAGTTACACTTTCCATCCAAAACGATAACTAAACAGACTCCACGCCATTTCTTCCACGGGAAGGCAGAGAGAATAAATTTTCGTACAACTCTGACGTGGCGTAAGCTTCATGTTTCCTTCGTATACCTACAACACTTCTGTACGCGTTGCTGTGAAGTGGATCGAAACACAACGCTATCTACTGGATGGTTACCAAATCTAGGTAACCAAGTGTTGTGTCGATAAATTAACTCACACCGCCATCTGTTAGAAACTTATGGAACTTACAAATAATTACAAAGCATTGTCCTAAAACAATCTTTTAATGAACGTTTTATTCGCAATAATAAATGTTGAGGTCAATAATCGAGATAAAAAACTATCATACCTTTTAAGTTGGACCAAATTACACACAGTAAGCCAAATTTCATCAAAATCGGTTAAGCAGTTTCGGAGTTTATCTCGACCAAACATCGTGACGCGAGATTTTTTATATAAAAAAATATCATTTGAGTAACTTTATTGTACAATTTTATATTTTATATTCTTCTATTTTATGAACTATTTTATATTCTTCTGAAAAAACTTTTTCCACTCTTCCACTCTCGTTTCCTACGCATTCTTCAGCCTTGCATTCCTTCCATATCTTCACATTTGTATAAATCGTGGTTAGCATATACCCCTCATGAATCTTATTTGTCTTCTGGATCAAATGCTCATTGCACGCGTTAGGGTTGGTATCAACTCTTCATTGTGGACTGCTAGCCTCGATTTTTGGAACGGGTAATGTGAACGGTCAGAATAAATTAATATTATGTTTGAGATGCATAGTGGGAATGATGCTGGAGTTTGTTCCAAGAAAGAGTTTTCTATATCAACTCCATATAGGGGATCAGATGAAAATAATTTCGCTCGGGACCTATGTCCTATAAGATGAAGTTAATGACGATGAAACATTAACAAAAGGTGGGAAGAAATCTGGGGATAGGTGGGTCCAGGAGTGAAGGGCTCCATCGAAGCCAGAGTAAAGTTAGCCTCTCAAAAACTGGGCGTACTGTACAGGACCCGCAGATACTTTAATAGTTCACAACTACTAACCCTATAAAAATCACAAGTGCGCCCCATGGTTGAATTTGGTAGTCACCTCTGTTCTGGAGCTCCAAAATACTTGAAATATCCTCGACTCTGTTCAGAAACGGGCGGTTCGTTTGATAGATTTTTCCATCTTAACAGACGGATTGCAATATTTAGAGCACAGGCGTCGGGTGGGAATGCTATCCTTGTTCTACCGGTATTTCAATGGAAGATGTTCTGAGGAACTAACGTCATTGATCCCTTCGGCACCGGTGCATAGTGGGAAAACACAAAAGCCAAACGCGTGCTCAACATACGTACACGGTTGACATTTGTCACGTGAGAACGGATCGCTTCTTCGACTCGTTCTTGTGTTCAACTGCTTGGCTATGGAACGATTTGCCGGCTTCTGTGTTTCCTCCTTCCTGCAACATGGGTCTCTTCAAAACCAACGTTCATTCCTTCCTTTCCTCAAAAAGACCCTCCACACAGCATCTCAGATGATACAGGCCCTGAGGGAAATTGTTTTCCTCAGGGCCTCCTGTGTGGAGTAAATGTAAAAATACATATATATGAATCCATCCCTCCTGCTGCAGTGCAAGGCGATGGGTCGTAGAGGCCAAAGGGTCTCCCTCAAACGGCTTCTCCCGAATCTGCTACCCACACATTTAGTGCTTAAACGTCTTTTAAACCGGACTACCTTTCTAAGTTACCAAACGTGTCAAACAACTTGGGGTGAACTTTGGCAGATTCTATCTTGGATAACCAAGATTTGTATGATAACCTCTTAGTTATCCAATGAATGGATCCCGGGCGGCAGTACCCATACCCACCTCCCAAAATGTGTGATATTACAGTTATTAGGCACATGTTCAAAATATGAATCCAGCCCTGTCTGCCGGCGCCGGCGAGGGGCGCAACTTTCGATTAGCTCTCTAACAAGCTAGCGATCTCCGGGAATTCCCAGTGGATCGGGAGTATTGCGTACATATGATATTACTGTACTAATGGTTGGAACAATAATACACTGTTTACTCGGCGGACAGTGGCAGCGGAGACCGGAGACGAGCAAATCTTCTTGGATTAGGCGACTCTGATTCAAAGGACACTCGGCGGAGCTTTAGGACCTTTGTCTGTGCATATACTATGTACATCTACCTACCAAAATAGATACTACATTAGATGTGACATATTATTTTAATGTACATTTCTTGCGTAATCTCTACCATTTTTTCTGTCTGAACAAATTTGTCTGTGAAAGTAAAGCTGTGTCGCGAATCGTGAGCCACACGAAAGCACTTTTAGAATATTTCTATTAGTAAGTAATTATTATTTACAAATTCAACAACAATCGACATAAAATGTTTCAATAGGTTTGTTTTTGTCGTGTTGTTATTATGACGCATTTACAGTCACTGTTAATCGATGTTTTCCTGGTGCCGATTTGTGTATTATTAGATTTACGTAATAAAAAAAATTAAAAATCGAGTGCAGTTGAAGCGAAATTATGCCAAAACAATCTCAACCAATAGGAGCCTTGAAAAGTGAGATCATAATCAATGAGCGCAGTTTGACGTTCGTAGGTACTCTAATACGTCATTTCCGTTTCATCCGAGTTTCAAATCACAACGTGCTAAAGAAGTTTCACTTCTAAAACCAAATGCAGTTCACCCGCAGTAGAAGTGAAACCTCCATACAATCTCAGCCTTGAAAAGTGGGCTCATCATCAAAGCGAACAATGCGCACAGCTTAACAGAGCGCGGCGCTTCATAGGTACTGTACGTAGTTAAGGTTTCGTTCTATCTCATTCTCTCGCAGGCTAAATCCTATAGATGTGTGTGATTGTCACTCGTTTCCGTTTCATCGAGTTTCGAATCACAACGGTGCTAAAGAAGTTTTCACTTCAAAATGTTTTTATTGTTTTCGTCGCAATTTCCGTACTTTATGCAATCTTTGTACTCACAAAACCTTTTTAAAACATTTTCGTTCCCATGCACATTTTTCTCCAAAAAGTTTTTCGCATATTTGTGAACTACAGTAAGCAATTCACTTTTCAATATTTTTTTTCCAAAGTTTCTGGCATTCACCTTTTAATAGTGTTCTAGGCCATCAATTGAAATTATAAAGAACGAATAAATTAATTCATGTTTAATTTTATTTAAATGAACAAATTTCTAGATTATATACGGAATAATTCAAAATTACATGGTATAGTCGAACAGGCTTAGAAGAGAGGGATGTTGAATGGAGGGGAGGCATTTTTAGATATGGCTTTATAGAAGAGATAATATTTGTTCAGAGAGGGACAACCAAAAAACATGTGATCTAAAGTTCCCACTTCTAGACTACAGAAGGAACGGAGCAATTTCCAATTCTCATTCGAATAAGTGAGGAATTTTTTAGTGAAAACTGCAAGCAGCGTTACGATTTGAAACTCGATGAAATGGAAGCGAGCCACTCAAAAAAGAGACGAACGCGGATATCTATAGGATTTAGCCTACGAGAGATTGATATAGCAATGAAATATTTATTTATTTCACGGGTACCTACCTATTCGGTTCCAATATAATATGATAAAACTTTTTAGAAGGTCTTTTTTTGTCTAGTGAATTAACGCGCCTGAGGACCTTCAGAGGACATTCAGAGGACCAAGAATCGAATTGGAAGAAAATCCAAAATGTAAATTTTTTTATTTTTGTAAATTCAATATCCAATCTTCAAAACACTGCATAATGAACAGGCAAAGCAAACACAAAAGAAAGCGACATCTAGCGACTCCCAAGAAGAAGACACAAATACTAATGAGATAACCAAATGCATAGGAAAAGATGCACTGGAATTCGACTCCAAAAATATGGAAAAAATCATTATGATAAAAAGAGACAAACACATATATCCATAGAATTTAGCCTGCGAGAGAATATGTGATTACTAGACTAATTGGTGTCCTTTTTATGCGGTGCTTCGTAGCCTTACGGTCTTCTCTTTGTGCGGTGCGTCGTAGCCTATCGGTTTTCTCTTTGTGCGGTATTTCGTAGAATAATTTTTAAACTTGGTAAGAATACTGTTGGTAACAGTACTATTGGTAACAAAACTCTGCATTCGTCTCATTCTCTCGAAGTTTAGTTTTCTGAAGAGCTCACAAATTATTTTTATTGGAAAAATACAGAATTACTGAATCCACGGTTTTGATAGGATCATTATTCGTATTGAGGCAAAGCAAGCTCCCTTGGATTGACTAGGAATGTGCCAATACTCTGCCCAAATATGGGATCTATCTTTTTGTTGGATAAATTTCAGATAGTTGAATTCAATTTAAAAAGGTAACAGTAGGATTGGATGCTCCTAGTTTTGACAAGGAACCCGCAATGTACCCACGACGTACCTACGACGGTACCCATAACGCGACGTCAAAATGTCCAGAAAACCAAATCAGAGTTACGGTTTTTCCAGAGAGTTGAAAGGAAGCTATCAACACTCAAATAAGGCATACAATGTGATCAACTGGATGTAGAAGAGGACTAAATTTAAGTTTTTACAGGGAACAGAGAGTCAGAGAGATCAAAATGGGAATGTTCAAAACTATATTTGATTTTATATCTGAGAGATTCAATTATTTCAAAGCACTCGGTTGAAAGTATAGAAAATTGGTTAAAAATTGATTAATCTACTTTAAACGAAGATCTGATTAATGTTTTCCACGATTTCGTTCGACTTTTTCAGTTAGCCACACAATAAATTGGCAGCGGAATACAATTGAAAACACTTAAGAGGATCCAATAGTCCAGGGAAAAATCGAAATCGGAATTCACGCCCTTTGTGAGAGGAGTTAAAAAATATTAGAGAAAAAGCTTTTAGAATGGTTGAAAAAATTATTTGAGAAATTTGTTTTGCAGATTAATTTCGTAAAGGCCTAAAAAAAACATTTACTCCTTTTTTACACATTGTTTATTGTAAAAACAAGGAAATTTAAAATTTCACGGAATCGAGCGCCGTGGAGTCACACGTCTGTTCCCTGCTCCGGCCAGGGCGGTTCTGAAAGAAAATAGGGTGTGGCAAGCCAGTAGTCCTTCGGTGAACGACATAAGGGACACTTTGAAAATCCTAATTCGTCGGCTGCCGGCCGTATTGTAAAATAACAACGCAAAAATTCATATTTTATTTTATTTTGTGAATATCGGGCGTAAATATCAATTTATTTTGCAATTATCATAAAAGAAACTAAATTTGCTACAATAAACAATAAAACCATACCCGAAAAGATGTTCATAAGTAGGAGAGTTTGCACTTGAAAGTGTTTTTTTATAGACCTATTACTTTATTTTTTTCTAGGCTTATTAAAAGACTTATAAAGAAAATGAACGATATTTTTAAGGGCCAAGATATGTTCTACACGCAGTATTTAATCGAAGCTTCTATAATATTTCTAACCGATCAAATTTTCAAAACAAAAACACATGATTTTGTGTGATTTTGCATTATTTACTATGGCTTCATCTTAAAGAACGAGAGATAATGAAATCAAAAAGTTTTTCACGATTGTATTTTATTTCTTCAATTGACCGTACGAGGGTAATAGAATAAATTCTGAAAAGTCAGGCACTTCACATTCACGAGTCTGTGAATGAAACCTTCGTTGAACCGCGCCACTGCGAGCATAATCTGACATTCCCTCATACGGGGATCTCCCTCGACAAAGGGCCATTGTATTGCGTCAGCGGACTTGTGCCAATATTGTGAGCCACTTGTAGTGGGGCGCTGAATGAACCGGACGGCATTATGAAGCATACTCCCTGTACTGTAGCAGCGCCATATGCCGGGCTAATTGAATTATGGGTACCGCGGATATTCATATGCTCATGCCCTTATTCATGTTTGCTCGATGCGCTCTCACTCCATTTCACTGTGTGCTCAGTTTAATGGCGTATGATTTTTATCATCTGTGTACTTTTGTAAGCATTACAAACTGACGAGGATTAGTGTGATCTTGAATTTCTCAATAAGTACGAGGGTGAACTTAGGGTGGGAGCAACCTGGAGGTCTTCTTCAACAATGTTTACATAAATTTGAATGGTGCATTTTCTCAAGTTATGAATTGAGAACGATTTGCGTGATGTTGAATTTCCCAAAAAATATAATAAGAAACGTTTTATGATCTTCTTTTTTGTAACAAATAGAGATACTGATATCATCACTAGGATCTCCCGCACTGAAGATTTTATTTACAATTAAAATGTAAGAATACGAATTATATTGTGTAATCTTAAATTCATTGTGTAATTTTTTTTTACTGCATTTGAGTGGATTCGGTTTCGGTCTGTATTTGATTTCAGTATATTTTCTAATTCTGATTTCCCTATATTTTGTATTCGGCTTTTTATTTCAGACTAGCGAGTTCCCGGCATGCGTTGCAATGCCACTTAATAAATAAATTGTTTCTCCCTGCGTGTCCTTTCCCATTCGTTCCGTTCCCCTTCCGCCTCCCCTCCCTCTCCCGCGTCCGCTTACCCTCTCGCGTTTCCACTCCGCCTTCTCCGCCTTCCCTCTCCCCACTCCCCTCGCCAAAATGTATAGAAAAAGGTGCACTAGAATTGGACGACAGAAATATGGAAAAAAATCATCCTTCACATTGATAAAAAAAGTTCTTTGTAGTCTCCTCACTCGTAGTGTGAATTGCACAATCTGATTTTTTTTCGTTGAAGTAGAAGATAACACTTACCTGCACTGTGTCTTAGATGTACGAAACGTAACT
The DNA here is from genome assembly GCA_936435175.1 of Glyphotaelius pellucidus. Taxonomy (NCBI): domain Eukaryota; kingdom Metazoa; phylum Arthropoda; class Insecta; order Trichoptera; family Limnephilidae; genus Glyphotaelius; species Glyphotaelius pellucidus. Next base: position 23,526,287 of record OW386542.1, on the reverse strand, counting down.
GGCTGTGAGAGAAAGAGAGAAAGAAAATGTGTGCTCGCACCTCTCTCTCTCTTGCCCCTACAGTAATTTACGAAACGTAACTATCTCTCTTTCTATATTCACTAACTTATATCTCCCTCTCAATGTCCGTTCGCCTCGCCCGACACTTTTCGTAACGCTCTCGTCACGCATTCACCAGCTTACTCCCCAAGTCAAGCGTGCATAATGAAATTTTACTACAAAAAAATATTTTTGTGTTTTCTAACAATACTACTCATCTCGGTTGAGAAATCAATTTTCGGGTTTGAGTTGGGGAGTAGTGCCATCACAAATATAGATAAAATAAAATTAACCACTTATATCACATCATTTTATAGCAGCATCAAAACAGTTGAACTCAATTTGCCGTTAAACTTTCCTGAGTTACAAAAGAAACCTGTAAGTATCTGAAGTTCGTTAAAACAGTGTGATCGTAGCGCAGCCACGGGGTAACTGTGGAAAACTTGCCGCGTCATGTTGCGTTGGAGAAGTTAGGAGGTGTCGGCGGCGCAACTTGCAACTGTCACAACTGTCACAATGTCACCCCCCTTACCTGCCCATCCTCCTCTTCTTCAAGGCTCAATAAGTTACGGATACCTACCTGGAACTAACTTACTTAACCAACTCCTGCTAATAGAAAGAGTTTTTTTATCATTGAAGAAGAAGATAACACTTATAATCTAAATGAAAATATGAAAGAAACTAAGACACAGAAAAATAGAAAAAGACAATGGTCGCAACTGGGACTCGAACCAAGACCTCTCGTCTAACCGGGACGTGCGCGTTATTCAATTTCGCTATTGCCACCTTCTGTCAAACCGTCATATTTGTCAATCTCATATTTCAAATATTTAGAATCAACAATATTATCTTCAACTAGTTCTTTTTCTTCATATATATATATATTAAGTTGATGGGAATAACCTTCAAAAGTTATAAAAAGAGAGTATTTCTTATAAAAAATTGAAGATTTTTTTTAATCCAGAAATTAAAATCTGGCTTTTTTTATACTAACTCCTCGCAGGAAAATAATTTCCCTCAGGGCCAATGTCATCTATGGTGATGCTATATTGAGGGTCTTTTTGAGGAGTGATCTTAAGGTTTTGAATAGACATGAGGATAAGAGAGGGCAGATGTTATAGAAGGGAGGAAATATAGAGGCTGCGAAATCGTTTCAAAGCCAAACTATTGAACTCAAGAACGAATCGTTGAAACGACCCGCTCTCGTGTGACAAATGCGTACCGTGTACAAATGTAGAGCGCGTGGCGTTTTGTGGAAGAAAATGATAATCGATCTAATATATCATGTCATCATTAAATATTTACCGATTTTACTTATTTATCACAAATATATGTTTGGCTATAATATGGCTGCAAAAACGGAAATGTTTCGTTACGATGAATATTTTAAAAAATATTTACTTATCACCGGCGGAATCAACGGTGCGGTATGGAATAACTACTTGGGGATATTTGTAAAATATATATTTACAAAATTCTATGTTTAAATTAGTTCAAAAACATATTTTTTCACAGAGACGATACATATCATTGTTGTATCCGAATTTAGCTATCTTACCGGTGCAGGCCCTATTATGAAACAAAATATTGTTTCAGCATTTTTCTGACTCTGAATATAAGAGGAAAGTAAAACGTGAACACAAAGAAAGAAGAAATGCTTGTTTCAAAATATAACAATAACTACGTGCAGCGAACCCTGAAATATAACGTGCCCAAAATATTTAATATGTTACCGAGTAAATTTAAAAAAATACGGTTCACCAAACAGATCATTAAGATAAATGCTTAAAAAAATCATTTAAAAGAGATGCTTTGTATTAAATCATGTAATATTTATAGTAATCGTAAACATTATAATTGAACATTGATCCTGTTGACAAACTGCTTAATTGCGAAAAACAATTCTTTTAAACAAATCTTTTAAACTAATATTAATTTAATGCCTTGCAAAAAAAATTTTTTAGTAACAATTTAAATATTAAAGATAGTAAATAGCTTACAAAAAAATATATTATTTCAAAGCTGATTTCAAAACATGGTCACCCTACTTGTTTACATTTAAAATATTAGTTCCTACAGCTTAGTAGAGGCCTATATTCTGCGAGAAATATTATTGTAACAATATTATCTTTCAATACTTGTATTATTTTGTGTATTTTTATAAAATTGTTAACCTACGTCCAAGTGAGGTTAAAAATTTTAATTTTAGTATTTTGCTTTTTCAACTGTTTGTTTATGACCAATATTTATGTGTTATTTTGAATAACTTGTAAAATTATTAACCCCGATACGGGCGAACCCTAGTGGGGTTAATAATTATATGCTTAAATGAATAAACTTGTGAAGAAGCTATAAAATAAAATAAATAAATAAACTACTTTTCTGCGTAGGTCATATATTTTTTTTAATGCGGAAGCCTCGTTTCGTCTGTAATTAACATGATTCATTAATATTTCAATAAAAAAATGGCGGAGATGGTTAATTAATCCACAATATAAGCGAAATAAGCTTGCCTTTATCATTACACTCGTCATTGTTATGTACAGAAACATCATTTTAAAAATATTATTTCTTTATCTTTGAAATTGGTGTACTGGATGGATATAAAAATGATTTAATTTAATAAGAATTATGATTTCGTTAGGAAGCTTAAGATTGATAAAAAATATTGTCGAATTGAATCGTGACTCTAAATTTAAAAACAGGCTAAGGGAGGACCTCGGACGTCTGTTCCACGTGAAAAACTTTTTCGAAACTTTCGATTGCATCGGTGGGCACAAATACATTCAAATTCTATTTAAAATTATTTGCCTGTATCTAGGAAAGCTTTTACGTAATATTTTTAAGGCACGTAAGTGTTAAGCAGTCGCCAATCAACACCCAGATTTGTAGCATATGTGCATACTATGCACTCCGCATCTTATGCACTGTGTAGAGGGCTATAAAAATAAATATGGATCTTTTGCTAAGCTTTCCTCTTACTGAGATAGTCTAAAGGTGTTAAGGGATGTACTTGAATTTCTTTAACCAGCGATTCCTGTAAAATGTAAATAAAATTTTGGTCTCCGGTAATTTTTTGATGTATTTTTTGACGTGATAACGTCTTATAAATCGATGAACGCCGGCTGCACGCACAAAAAGCATGACTCATTGTCACGTTCCGCCTGAGCCGAGTGAACAAGCGATAGAGAGGTACAAGTGAACAAGCGATGTTGCAACAAGCGAACACGCAAGTTGTGCAAACAAGAGAGGCACGATCGGCCTAAGCGTTCGGCTTGTGACGCATCTATCTCTCTTCCACTCCATCGTTATTATGACGTTATAACGCAAAATTATCGTCCGTGAACCGACTTTACAGACACTCAATTTTTTTTTATTTATAAAATTTCCACATGTCGTTTGACTATCCGATACCTATTGACTTTTTTTATTTTTAAAGTTGAAAACAAAAAAATCAGAGTGTGCGATTCACACCCGGTAGAAGTGAAACTATAAAGTCGCTAGATGTCGCTTTCTTTTCGTTTGCCTGTTTATTTTAAAGTGGTTTGAAGAATGGATACTAATTTCAGAAAAATATATATGTTTTTTTTTGGATTGAAGATTGGATATTAATTTCAGAACAAAAAAATTTTTTTTTTGGATTTCGTAGGATTCAAACTCCGTACGCTGGATGTCTTCCTGGCCGCTTAGGTTTGTCGGGCGCCTTAGCCGCTGCGCTACATTATATTTGAACCGAGGACCCACCAAATATTACAGTTTAGTGACGCACTTTCGTTTCACCCGAATTTCAAATCACTAACGGGGCTATAGAAGTTTCATTAAAAAAACAGTTATATCACCTGAAACCAAAATTTCAATTATATTTTTTACTCCGTATAATGTCAGGAATCACTGGTTGTAAGTCAAGTACGTCCCTTATATAATGAAGATAGTTAATAATTTGAATAATTAATTACCTGTAATCATCGTACCTAGACCGTATGAAGTGGGCCGCAGGTGACATGATGAAGTTATAAGTTGCACAACTTCAATATGAAGACATCATCTGAAGATTATAAAACAAGGTAGACACAAATATCCATCTAACCCTTTAATTTATCATCACACCACACACTTTAAAAAATTGGTTGTCTGTAAAGTCGGTTTCCGACGATAATTTTACGTGATGACGTCATAAGAAAACATTGATGAAAAATTGCAATGATGCGTCATAAGCCGAACGCTTAGGCCGATTGTGCAACTTTTGATTGTCTGTAAAGTCGTTTTGGTTGAAAACTGTCGTCGTCGTTGAAAACTGTCGTAAAACGCTTAGGCCGATCGTGCCACTTTATCGCTTGTTCCGCCCTCTCGCTTGCACCCTCGGCTCAGGCGGAACGTGACAATGAGTCGTACTTTTCCATGCATGCAGCCGGTGTTCATCGATTTATAAGACATTATCACATCAAAAAGTTGGGGTGCTTCAAACTCTCGTCACGTTATTTGATGACATCGAATCAACGACCATCAATTTGGGAGGCAAATAGGGGTACCTATGCCTCGGGAACCTTTTATTGGATAACCTAAACCCAAGTCATCTCAAGTTCGCCACGTTTGGTGACTTGCAGTGGTGCCCGGGTTCATTAGGTAAGGTGTGTTCAGGTTTCAGGTGTGTGAGGGGCCAGATCTCTCCCATCGTCTTGCACCGCAGCGGTTGTATTCAAAGATTCATACGTCCATCACTCTTGGACACAATGACCTCTAAATTCCTATCCAAAGCTCATACCTCCTTCCTTCCCAGAAGTTCCTCTTCTCTACACAATCTCCAAAGACGACATAAGCCTTGAAAAAAAATATTTTCCTGGAGGCCTTCTTTATGAGATTAATGAGAAAAAAACACCAATTGTAATGTTTGACATGTGTTATTTATTTAACGCCCAAGGGGCTTTTACATTTAGGTAGCACAAGTAAACAATGATAAATAAATTAAAATATGAGAAAAAATGAGTAAAAAAAATTATAACAATAGATAAAAAAAATACACGAACTACAGTGGACACACGGGTTAACACGAAAAGAAAGTCGACAACATTTTCGATCATAAATGGTAATTTTGATAAACTTATCAGTTGATCACATTTTGTTAAACAAAAATAATGGAGTTTTTAAAAAATTGATTTGAAGTCGCAAGCATGCGTGCCGCAAACATTTGCGGTGAAAACGCAAGAGTTATTTTCTGGTTCACTAATAGATCGATTTCTTTTGAAACAAATAATGGGTGTTTTTTTTAGAGGTTTGGTTTTTAAACTGGTAAAATTGTTTCTACAGACTGTCAATTTGACAGTTGACAGTTGATTTGTAGTCAGTACGTTTTGTCATTTCACTATGAATAGACTGACGTCAGAACGTGCGCTTGTAAATTGTGCAAATTTATTTTGAAAATCATGGTTCGGTTCGCCAAACTTATCGTGCACTACGTCCATTTTACTGTCGACATAATCATACATCCGAGCAAGTTATTTGGAAGATCATGGATCGTTTACGCACCACGTACATTCTAGTGGATAATAAGCATCCACAAAGACGAAGAAGTTATTGCTGCTGTAGAGAGTAGTGTTGAGGAGAATCCGAATGAGTCAATTCGCCGTCGTGCAAAGCAATTGCAGCTGTGCCCATCCACTTTGTGGAAGATTCTGCGGAAAGATCTGGGTCTGGGCCTCCACGATCGTGTGATCTAACACCATTAGATTACTTTCTTTAGGGGTATGTGAAGTCACTAGTCTATGCTGATAAACCAGAGATGTTAGACCATCTGGAAGTCAACATTCGCCGTGGTATTGCCGATATACGGCCCCAGTTGCTCGATAAAGTTGTCGAAAATTGGACTTCAAGATTGCCCTTCATTTGAGCTAGCCGTGGCGCTCATATGCCCGAAATCATATTTAAACAATAATGGCATAAAATTATCAATTAAATAAAGTCAATATCGTAGACATTAGCCATTATTTTAATATGTTTTTTTTTTTTAATTTTGAATTCGTATATGTCTAAAAAAACACCCGTTATTAGAGCGATTTTTCGGAAACGAAATTAAATCAATGATTAAAACGAAAGTAAATCGATCATAATAATATTGTTCGTTCAACTTTTTCCAAAATCTTATCGCATGTAAAAACGGTTTGCACAACTAGCATCTATCAATTAAATACATCTGTTTGAATTTTGATTTTTTTTTCAGGAAAACATGAATTAATGCAAATCTTGAAAGTGGAACTTAACCCACTTCCCGATATCCGATTGAGCTGAAACTCGGAAGACGACTCGCTGTCGATTTTCCTGAAATTGACTACTTACCAGCCAAAGATATTAAAATTGGTGTATTTTAGTAAAAAGATTTTTGAAGTGAAAACTTCTTAAGCACCGTTACGAACACATACATCTTTAGGATTTAGCCTTCGAGAGAACGAAATAGCATGAAACCTTACCTCATTGGCCGCTTTGATTATGAGCTCACTTTTCAAAGCTCCTATTGGTGTGTAAGTTATTGTGATGGTTTCACTTCTACCGCGTGTGAACTGCACTCGATTTTTTTAAATATGGGTAGATGTTTTTAAAAATTAGGTCTTAGTAATGATATTGAAATATAAGAGATGTGCTATCGGCAGTTTTTACTGGGTGGGGATGTGTTTCCTGGCGTCGCCGATGTTGTTAACCAATACTACTGCACACCTTCAAAAAATCAACCAAATGAACAAATTTTTTCCCTATTCAAACTACGCTCATTAGACGGTAGTCCGTCGATGGTCGGGCGGCCATCATAACATATCTTTTGTATTTCAATATCTTTGAAGAGAGCTAAACAACACAAAAATAACGCGATAAAGCAAATATTTTTTGCAACCGCGTTCGTGTATAAAAGAAGCAAGTACCTACCTAATAGATCCAAACATCCTTTTGAATAATCCATTAGGCCGGCCACATATTGACCCCAGAAATATTCATTACAAAATGCGGCTTTGGACTCGGCTAATTTGAAATAAGCGCCCACTTCTCTCGGCATTAATCGCACGGCGGATGGGTCGCTGGGCTGCTGCGGGGGGCAAGGGTTCGTATCCCATTTTTCCAAATATTTATTTTCATATTTGAATTAACATCCCTTGTCGGACGCCCTCGAGGGAGTTTTACGAAACACCACTTACAGGGATACTGATTATGTGTGTTTTTAGTTTTTAAACAAATTCGTTGAGTATACCTAATACCTAATCAGTTAGTCTTACAGTGATACTTTATCTTAAAAGTTTAATCGAAAGAAACAGTTATTGATACTTATTTGGCCTTCATTTTATCGTTGATTTTTTTATCAGTTTTTGCAATACGTTTAGAAAAGCAAACAATTTTCAAGCAACTACTTATTTCGAATTACATTAACATACATTATGTATTCTTACTATTTATCATTTTTTCAGTTTATTTTGTCAGTGGGCTTCTCCAATAAGGAACTACGGTGAAAAATATTACGGCTTAAAAAATATATAATCAGTTAGGTCAACAAACGCTTATTCTGAATACTTACGATTTATTACGTGGATTGTAGATTACAGAATAAATAAATCGTCATTTAAAAACGAATAAAAAACTATTCCTTCAAAACGCCCTGCTTCATTGCCATCGCTGCATCGATTTTTTCTAGTCACACAGCGCCGCGAGTCTCAACGGGTTTTAAATTCTGGTATTGAATGAAAAATTTTATGTTTTGTTATTAAAGATTTGTGAATCCAAAAGAATGCCTGTTTTTGAGTGTATACCAAAATGTGTTTTTGGTTTTGAAAGCAAATGAAAGACTATTTCAGATTTTAATATTACAAACCACATTTGCCATTTAAATTAAATAATATCTTCTTCAAATTTTGCAAATTCACTTTGTGGCACCATTTTATTAATGAAATAATTAAAAACACTTTGTTTTTACCACAATAAACTTTATTTAAAAGTCAACATGTTTCAAGAACGATGTTCTCTTCATCAGGACATAAAATGTACATTTTATGTCCTGATACATTTTATGTCCAGTACATTTTATGTCCTGCACATTATGTCCAGTACATTTTTGTCCAGTTATTATGTCCAGTACATTTATGTCCTGATGAAGAGAACATCGTTCTTGAAACATGTTGACTTTTAAATAAAGTTTATTGTGGTAAAAACAGAGTGTTTTTAATTTTTTTTTTTTTTTTAAATATGTTTATTCAGTTTTAATTTTACAATATTTTATTTTACAAATCTTACGAAACTGATCAATCAGTTTGATTGTAAGAAATCTCTCATTTTTTTCTAATTATTTAATACAGTATACTTTTCAGTTTTACGTAGTAAATATAATAACTAAATATAATACTTAATTATTTCTTCAAAATAGGCAAATATTAAAATACTAATTATTACGACAAACTAATTATTATAATGTTTTAATGTTTATGAATTGTGTTGTAGTAAAAATATTTTACACCATTAAATAATATCTGATTTAAAAAATGGAGGATATTTTTACAATTGTCTTGTCTCTTATTGATTTTTTTTGTTAACTATAGAAACACCACTTTATAAGAAACTGAAAAACATATGTAAGTACTTTTCTGTTTCAGTCATTTCACTTTCTTTCGTTTCATATAAAAATATTTAATTCAAATTTCACAACTCTTCACAAATCTTTCGTAAGCATGCAACATTATACTTTATTTATATTGGAATCTTACCATTTTTGGAAGTGTGTGGTAAGTTTCTGGATCCAAATTAAATTGTTAAATATTTCTAACACTACTTAAATCACATATCTCACCGTAATACAAAAGGAAATAGAAGAATACACTATTATTACGAGGTTTTTTTAAGTGGACTGTAGTTTCTTATTGGGGTATGTTGTGATACAGAAGGGAAAAGTGGCAGGAAATAGAAAGAAGAAAATTGTGAACTACAAGACTCTACAAAACTGGTCATCAATTTAGTTTAATTACAGTTAGGGTTGTGTTGGCACCACGTTTGTGTCCTAACTAGAGATGCGTTCAATTCCACGGCTGACTAAGACCTCCAATACGACACAAGCAACATTTTTAACTTGGTGTGGTGGTAGTAGGAGAATTTAAAATGTTGTCAGGTCATTCGTAACCCGGGAATGTTTGTCTTTCTTAAAAAATTAGTTAACGCCATCTCAAATATCGTTTCAATTTTTAATGATGCCGATTCAACAAAGAGTGCACAGCAGCGGGAATGAAGATGAGTACCTCAGAAACAGAGGTGATGGTTATAGGAAGAGAAAAAACTCAGTACAACATACTCACTAATGGAACTCAGCTGAAACAGGTGGACATATTGGGTGGTCAAATGTGGTGTTCAAACAGGTGTGGTCAAATGTGGTGGTCAAATGTGGTGGTCAAACAGGTGGGTGGTCAAATTCTCCAACGATGGACGGCAAAACGGAGAAATTGATCGAAGAATAAGTGCGGCAAGCGATGTGTTGCGTCCTCTCTACAGCTCGGTGATAAAGAAAGCCGAGCTCAGCATCAAGACAATTATGGCAATGTTCAAAACGGTATACCGCCCGACGCTCATTAACGGCCACCAGATATGGATGCTAAACGAACGAGCACGCTTCAGAGTATAAGCTGCCGAAATGAGGTACTTGAGAGGAGTGGCAGGGATTACGAAATGGGATCACATAAGAATCACGACGAGAGACGATCTGAACATTGAACCACTACTACTCTTCAAAGAAAAATCACAACTGAGGTGGCTTGGACACGTACTAAGAATATCTGATGACCGTATTCCGATAAAAATACTGAATGCGATTCCAGAGGGTAGACGTCCAGTGAGACGCCCCAGACACAGTTAGGTTGAGGCAACTTCAGAATCTGTGTGAGGAGAGGATGGGACTGCCGTAAACGGAGGCCGAACAATCTGCATAAGACAGGGACGTATGGAGGAGCCTTGTCGATGCAATGGGTCCCCGACCCGAATAGGATAAGGTGAAGAAAAATAAGAATGATGGTCTTTCACCAGGGCAATACTGAGATCATCTAATACTCTGATACATTGGGTTCTGAATTTGTTAACTAACTTGTTGATTTTCTAACCTAAAAACTTCTATAAATATTGAAACAAATTAATCATACCTATTTTAAAATAGTTTACCTGCTTCGTAATAATATTTCACAGTCCTTTAATTTTTATGCACCATACTGTCGGATTCGAGAACTAATGTACTGTTCGAATAACCATTTATTCAACTGTCTATTAATTTCCACAAATAATCTTTATGAGCGGTGGATTATTCCGTCTCTGACCATTATGAAAAAATTCGCCCGACCTAACAATGCGCGCGTTGCCATTTATTACAGCAGCTCTGCATTTTGGTTGATCAGGGTCAACCAATTTTACCCCATTTCCAAATATAACTAAGTATAATCTAAATATACTAACACGGGAATAACACACACAATCGATGTGATTAACCCCTTAAGCTAATTTGTAAGGTTTTCGGAACAACTCATATAGGTCTCGTAGAAATCGTAGTATCTCTCTTACTATCGTGGTTAGTAATATAGATCAAAACAACATTAGAAAGAGAAAATACCACACTTAATATTCAAATCAAAAGTTAATCGCAAAATAATTAAAATGTACATCTTTATGAAACCAACGTTCCCAAGTAAAAGAAAAACCTTAACCCACATAATCTCAACCAATAGGAGTTTTGAAAAGTGAGTTCTAGCTGCGTTGGTTCCGAGGCGAAAATGACCCCGAATAAGAGCTGGTTCACACTACGCTATGAAATATAAAAGATCATAGCACGCCAAATAACGCTCTCCATACAATCCCTTCAGACCGTTCACACCTAAGCGTTTTTAAGCGCAGATCAATCATAGACAATACACATCTCAGACGTAACCCCTCCAGACGCGATATCCCAGAAGATAACTCTCCCCTTCTCCGACTAAAACAGGAGAGCGGGTCATTGTAATTACGGAGCTGCCTAGACCCGAGGATGACAGATGTCAAGTTGACAGATTTCAGTACAAAAAATGTGCATTCCGTTGTCGCTCCCTAATTCGACTGACCCCCTCTCCTACCACAGGAAGAAATATTTGATAGCCTCGTGTGAAAGGACAAAAGATAAGCGCTCGCGAATCAACAGATATCTGCTCGCAGATATATAGCTCAGTGTGAACTAAGCATAAGAGCGAAGAACCAACGCACACCTAAATCCCCTCTTGCTATGTTACTGCATCATATATGTGTTAACCTTAGAAATTTTTAGGCTCTTCTGTACACGATTAATGTTAAATTTTAACCGTATAATTTCTTATTTGCAATTTAATTTCAAAAGTTATTACACAGATAATAATTTAAAATTCGTTTTTCTCTATTAATGAGTTTTGTCTGTTAATACATGTCGGCGTATTATCAATGCTAACATATGATGATGAGTGTGGGTGTGGAACTGGCGGACGGGTCGGTGGAATGAAGATCGAAAATTGACTGAAAGCTGTAGAAATGGCATTGCCGTAGTTGAGACATATCGTCCGGAAGAATGAAGAACTGTATGATGAGAGAAAATAATATGAAACAAAAGTTAATGGCAGAAGAAGTCGGGGATGCCATACCAATCATTCAATCCAAATGACCAAGGCGATATCTTGAACGCAGACCGGGTAAAGTTTATTCAGTTCCTAGAAAGTGATAAATCAACACACTTTTGAAAAATGATAAAAAAATGATAAAAAACAGCCGTAAAACCTAACCTTACATAATCTAGTTTTTAAGCCCTTTTCGTGATTTTATTTCATTTTTCAAAGTTGAATTGATTTGTCTTTCCTGATGTGTCCGTTTACCGTTTATTTACGTAACATTTTTACACTTGTCTCAAATTTATAACAAAATTCTTTCAGTTTATTGTCAAAAATATTTTAAATTTTTTTAATGTTACCGGTTTCGGCTATTGAGTCCAGGGCGGTTATTAAACAATCGCGTTATTTACTAGATAAGTCCCAGTCATAAATCACGCACAATCAGACGTCAAAATATGATTTCCTTACTAATAACTCCGGAAGTGGTCGAACCCCAACCCCGACCACTGTGCAACGACTTCCGGGGGATTTCCGAACTTAACCACTCCACCAGTGTAAAGCTTATACCAAACTTTGGAACTGTTATAATATAAATTATATACCCATCTACGACAAAGTTGCATTCCTCACAACATGGTGTTTCCCGTTTAAATGTAGGAATATAGATAAGTTTATCTTTGTTGGTTTTAGATAAATGATCTCTAACAGTCTAATTTTTATTTCATTATACTTTTATCATAAAAGATGGTTAATTAAGAGGGCTGTTCGTAAAATAAGGTCTCCAAGGTGCTGAGGTCGCGAGGAACAATTTTACGCGAGATCCGGCAACGCTGGCTTGTAGCCTGGTTTGGGGCCATACATAAATTACGTCACACATTAAGGGGGGGGGGGGAGTAGATAATTGTGACATTGTGTAACAAGATGTATGGGGGGGTCATCAGTTCTGTGACATCACATGTAAAAATCTTAAGTATTAAAACTAAAAAAAAAATTGATGTAAAATTGCAAAATATGTGACGTCACACTAGGGGGGAGGGGGGTCTCACAAATGTGACGATGTATGACAGGGACGTAATTTATGGATGGCCCCTTTCCCCTGCCAAATCCCCACCATGCTGCACCCTCTGTGACGCTTAATCTCGGCGTGGCCCCCGTCCGCGATGGAGCTTCCAATCGCCCCACCATACTTAAAGACCAATACGTTTTGATGTGATAACGTCGTATAAATCGATGAACGCCGGCTGCATGCACGAAAAAGCATGACTCATTGTCACGTTCCGCCTGAGCCGAGAGTACAAACAAGAACGCGGAACAAGCGTTCGGCCTAAGCGTTCGGCTTATGATGCATCTATCTCTCTTCCACTCCATCGTTATTATATGACGTTATCACGTAAAATTATCGTCCGTAAACCGACTTTACAGACAACAAAAATTTTTGACCAAAGAACAATACACACTGGACAGTTGTACCTCTAGACACCACAAAAATAAATTATAATTAAAACAATATGCCCTTTGTAATATCAAGAAGGGGTGTTTAATTACGGGACATTAATACAAATGTTTAATCATATTAAAAAGAGACAAAAAATGTTATTTTAAAGAAGCATGTTGTTTAACGTTTCGGTGTCAAGGTCGATGTCCAAATCATATTACTTTTTTTTATTTATCCATCACCATCCCACCCTTACCCATCCGAGATTTTCCCCTTTACCTACTAAATACAAGTGACCTTACTAAAAGACACTTTGGCCGGAATGTGCCGCAAATATATGTATTTAAAAAAATTTTAAAATGTATTTAATAAAATTCAAAAAGAGTACAGCACACGGCTTCTGTGGTTGAAAAGTTAGGATCTCGGCTATTAATGCGGGTTCAAATCCCAACTCACGGCGTGCGCAAGAAAATTTAATTGATTTAATTTGTGTTGATTAATTCATTAACAATTATACTTTGAATATATTAGCGGTATGTTTCGGGGAGTGATTATTAATTTTTTATGGGCTGGTACGCTGGAAGGCGATGTGATTCAGAATGTAGATTCGTGAGAGTTGATTTTCTAAACATGCTATACTCTAGGCCAGTGATCGACAATTGGCGGCCCGTGGGCTAGATCTGGCCGGCGAAGATTTTCCTTCTGGCCTGCAGGGGATGGTTGAGTTCTTAAACAATTATTCCTTCCCATGGTTCCTTCCTTCACTTGGCGCGCCATCAGTCACAAAATCATTTTTTTTATATGTATTTTGTGAAGAACACATAAATGCAAGTTTTTAAGAACCAGCAACACCCGAATGAGATCTAATAACTACCACGCTTATAACTGGTTGGTCGTGGTAGTTCAAGTCGTCTTCCATTAAACGTGGAAAATGTGGCTTGTTCAATGATGGAGGATTAAACAAGTAGAGGATCGAACACGCAAAGCCCGAGCGGAAACCGATTACTAATATCATGCTACCAATCGGTAATGATTTCTTAAAATAGGTCATTTTCTCTTTTTTTTGCCTGCGGCGCTTTTTCCATGTATGTGGGCGTTACGCCAGATAAGATTGGAAATCTCTGCGTTAACAAAACTGCTAGCATCTACACGAAATACGATGACTACTGGCGATCAGACGGGCGGTCACAAGCGCACTGACTGAGCAGATTCGAACGCGCACGTGTAAGGTCGACGGTCACTGGCCCGCTAAAAAAATTGGCGTGTTTATATGGCCCACCAACGAAACTTAATAATTGCCGACCGCTGCCCTACTTTACTAGCATCTTCTTTTTAATTTATCTTGGTTTTCCGACTTTTCTGTGTGAACTTAATTTTGTTGTGGAGTGAATTAAGATGAACCTGTTCATTAAACTTCTCCATAAAAAATTCTTGGTGTATGTTTTGTACTATGACTAAACTGTGAATTGTAGAAAATTTCGAAGACGCATGAAACAAATACTTGAATCAGATACTGCCAAGAGTCAGAATAATAGAATATTTTATGTTAGTTAGTTGTTATGCGTATGGAGCAATGAGTGTTCACCAAAATAGGTGTGTGTTGCGGTTCATCTTATACGCCTACCCCTGCAGTGAAGCGGTGCGATGGTTAGACAGTTAGTTTAACAATTGTTATTCGGCCACCCTTCAGTGGGCAGGTGCAATCGGTTGGGGAGAAGGACACTGAACACTGAAGCACTACGCACGGCGTTCGAGTGCGGGGTTCGCGGCCGGTGCCAGGAAGCGGGAGAGTCACCGCTGTCGCTCATGCGCAATTGAATGTTCCTTAATGTTTCGCGCAGGGGGATGTTTTGACGCGGAAACCGATAATGTCGACCAAGGCAAACAGTGCAGCATTGATTTAGACGCAGGAAGCGCACCTCACTGCGCGCAAATGTTGCCAACTGATTTTCACTTCATTACTATATTTTTATTTTATTTTAGTAGGTACCAACATAAAACTGGCATTATGTCTTAAACTTCATTATTCTTAAAAGAATGAATGTAAGTAAAAAATTATCATATTAAATTAAACAATAATAATTAGCTAAGTAAAAGTTACACAAAAGTAAATATCAAAGTAGTTAAATTGTGTAAAAGTTAAAATGCATTACGTGCTTACACTAATGAACATTTTTGAAGTGAAACTTCTATAGCCCCGTTGTGATTTGAAACTCAGATGAAACGGAAGTGCGTCACTAAAATTTATTATTTGACAAGTCCTCGGTTCTAAAATAATGCGGTAAACTCACGCCAGGCGCGAGCCTTCAATAGCGCAGCTGCTAACGCATCTGATAAATCCCAGTGGCCAGAGAGGCAGACACCCAGCGAACGGAGGTTGGAATCCTACGAAATCCAAAAAAAATAAATACTTGTGTTTTTGTGAAATCAATATCCAATCTTCAAACCACTGTAAAATAAACAGGCAAAAGAAAAGAAAGCGACACCTAGCGACTTTCTAGTTTCACTTCCACTGCGTGTGAAAAGCAAACTCTGATATTTTTTATCGTCACCAAACCTGTGCTCATGAGACACTGATTTGGCATGTTTTTAAAATAGCGGGCTTCATCACTTTATGAGCTTGATATAATTTACTGTAGACCTATATTAATTGTTTAAATCAGTCATTAAACATGTGATGGAGTACTGTAAAGTCTTATAATCCACGTATCTTAATGTTCGCGATAAAGGTGAGTAATATTCTGCATCTGTGTAGTAAGCTTTAATAAAAAAAGTGTCTTTTATTCTGCTTGTAGATTTTTTGAAGGTGACAAAATGTTAATTTGAGTAAAACTCTTGCATCAACTGCTACATGCTTAATTTTGCGTAGAAGCAATGCATAAGAAATTTTACGTCTGATTATCGGTTTAACACAGCTCGAAATTCATTGTACATATGCTCCAAATTTTGCGAATTCGGATTCCAAATAGTAAATGTGTATTCCAGAATTCTTCACACAATTGATTTGTTAAAGTTCATTCTACACTTAAAACAATTTGTGATTCTTAAAGTTAATCTTAATAGTTGTGAAGTACTTTTAGACACAATAAATATAATCTTCATGTTTATTAGAGCTAAGTGACGATTCAAATGTTATGTCAAATTCTTTAATTGAAGTTGTGCATTAACGTGGCATTATTTGAAAAATTTTCTATGAAGTAAATTACAGAACATTTATTTTCTTCAAAATATAAATCACTAGGTTTGTATCATTCATAAGATAATGATAAATCTTTTGGCGAATTGGTGCAATTTTATACTGGTGTTTTTTCTTCTTTTTTTGATAGTTTATGGTCATCGGCAAACACAAGATGAAAATTTAAGTTATAAAACTATGTCGTTAATGAAGATTAAAAACGGCACAGATCAAAGAAGAGAGTCATGTGGAATTCCCGTTGTTACCGTAAAAAGATCCACAAAGCACCCTCGTATAACCACTCTAAATTTTTTTTCGGTAATGTAAATCTCAAATCGTTTCAGAGTTATGCCAAACTTTTCAAGCTTCTTGATGAATAGTGATGAATTTAACTCGTCAAATGCTTTTAAAAAATCCGTTTGGATGGCTTCGACTTGTATTCGGTTTTAATGGCTATTATGCTTTAATAAACTATAATTATTTAGAATGTTTATCTCCTAAGTTAGACCTAGTAACGTCTTTTGGGCATAAACAGAATGTTCACAACTGAAAATACGGACAGAATCAAGTAAATTTATAAAAAAATAATTAAAGAGTAAAATAACACATAAGTAGTAAATATCCTCGCCAAGAAGGCATCGCAATCAACAGGTCAATCTCGGAACCACTAAGTAAAACTGCACTCGACCAGTCAAATAAATTTAGAGACAATGCCTTGTTTTATACGTCTCTGTATAACTCCACACGAGCGTTTTTTCCTCTATTATACCCTCCATCAATCCCCCATGGATTAGCTTAGTATCTTGAATTTTTCGCTCTTCATAATGCGGCAAAGCAGTTGTAAATATCTTCTATTTAGATTATTGCTAATTAACTAATGTCAGGCTTGTCTGGGTCCTAGGTGACCAAAGGTAAATGTAAATTATTAACTCATGGTGTGCACGACATTTCTTGGTATTTTGATATTTCTAGGTATTTTCTCTTCAGTTGGTTATAAGTTTATACATCCTTTAATCTATTGAATAACTAAACGTAATCGGCAACAGGCGATGGAAATATATACGACTGTTAGCTAACTTATAACCAGCTTAGTACCTACGTAAATGTTACTAAACAACAAATACACTTAATTTTTTGAATTGCAGACATCAAGTGGTAAAATCATTAATTCACATTCTTTTAATAATCTATTTGAAATTCTAGTTGGTTTTCTGGAATGAATTTTTTATTTCATTAATTATATTAGATACATATGGCAAAAATAACATAGTTATCATATTGCATAATAACTGGAGATATTTAAAAATGTGTCTAAGTGTTATTACGTTTTGTAAGTCAATATTAGTTACTGCCCGTTCTAAGGAAACAAATGCTCGTGAAAATGCCAAAAATTAATTGTAAAAATATTTTCTTTTTTTTTTAAATTAAGTACTTACCAAGTTTTTTACTTGTAAATTAAAACAAATATTTAAAGTGGAAATTCTTCCTGAC
This sequence comes from Glyphotaelius pellucidus, assembly GCA_936435175.1. Lineage (NCBI taxonomy): Eukaryota > Metazoa > Arthropoda > Insecta > Trichoptera > Limnephilidae > Glyphotaelius > Glyphotaelius pellucidus. The sequence continues at coordinate 23,508,547 of OW386542.1, read as the reverse complement.
ATCCGGTCAATCTGAAACTCGGCAGATAGACCCGTTGTCGATGACACTGCTTTCTATTTTTTGTGGTGCACACACACACGTACGCGCACACACCCACACACACACACACACACACACACACACACACACACACATTTTTTTCTTAAATTGACTACTTGTCAGCCCAAGAGATTGTGAATCTAGGTCGAAAAACGTTGTTTTTTCCGTGTTAATTTTTTTTAATCAATGATACAAGTCTTTGCTGTAATTCTCTCACGTTATCATACCTTCGGGCGTAAGTGGCCGCTTGTGATAACATTATCCTTCCGATACCAATTGAAAGAGCTCGTAATACAAATTTGATACATTAGACGCACGTGTCCGGGTCCGTCCGGGGTCCGGGCACGTGCCGGGCACGCGTGCCAGGGTGCCGTCGCGGCACGCAATCCGGTCGCGTTCGATTAACGCCAAGGGCCTTGTAAACCGTTGCGGGTACGTACCCTTCGTCTCCCGTCTCATCTGAGCGATACAATGAGAACGGAGATGATTGTTTGAATATAATTATTGTTATGGAGCAGCCCCTGTGTTATGATGATTGGATAAGTTACTATTATCGTATTTTCTGATTGGAGTGGAAGGTATACAGCAATTTTACTGTGTTATGTACAAGTATTTTATATGAGTTTTATAACTCACCAAGATATTTCCGAAGTGAAACTTATTTAGCGCCGTTAGTGATTGGAAATTCGGGTGAAACGGAAATGCGTCACAACTCAGTTCTACACAAATACTCGGTTCTAATATAATGCGATAATTTCGCATCTCGGCGCGTGCCTTCCATAGCGTAGTGAGCAAGGTGCCTGACAAGTCTCAGCGGCCAGAGAGACAGAGCGTTCGAATCCTACGAAATTCAAAAAAAAAACATTTTTATTTTGTGAAATTAATATCCAATCGTCAAACCACTTTAAAAAAACAAGCAAAAGAAAAGAAAGCGACATCTAGCGACTTTCTAATTTTACTTCTACCGCGTGTGCCTTACACACTCTGCTTTTTTTCACAATAGCTCCACACAAGAGGCTCCGAGGAATACAATTTCCCTCGAGGCCTATGTCATGCCTTTGGGGATGACATAGGCCCTGATGCTGTATGGAGTTTCTTTTAAGGGAAAGGAGGGAGAAGAATTCTGGGAAGGAAAAAGGTACGGGGGTGGGTAGGAATCTGGGGGTTAAGTCCAGGAGTGACGGATGTGTAAATCCATTCCTCCCACTACGGTGCAAGGCGTTGGGTCGAGAGAGTCCTACTGTTCTCCCTCAACCAGTCTCACCCGATCCAGCCCGCCATGCAGTAGGTTGGCAAATGCGTCTGCTGCCAAGACCTAGACAAACCTCACCCCATGAACCTGGTCCTGGGATTTTCATTCCGTGCACGTCATTCATTCGGGCACCCCTGCTAAGTCACCAAACCACCTTGTGATGACGTATGACAGGGATGTTGGTTATCCAATAATTGTTTGCTGGGCGAATTTCCGACCCTATCTAGAATATTTGTACTTTAGAATTTTCGCCAAACTTTATACGTTGCAATTTTGTCATGTCCCACGAAAACTTTTTTTATTTTTAACTATCTACGTATTGTGGAATATTCGAAAATTAGATATTTTTTAAATATCTAATTTTCGAATATTGCCAATTTATTGATTTATTTTATTTTGGTGGTTAAATAAAACTGTCCAACCTGTAAATATTTTTTATTAATTGTTTTGATCAAAACCTAGATTGTGTTTTTTACCATGTACCATTTCTACATTCGATGAAACAAAGTCTGATTTTTGTAATTAATTTTAGGTGTGTAAATCACCAAAAAAATTTGTTTGTCTGCAAAGTCGGTTTACGGACGATAATTTTACGTGAAAACGTCATAAGAAAACTTTTGCATAGAATTTTACAGTCACAAGCCGAACGCTTAGGCCGATCGTGCCTCTCTGTCGCTTGTTCCGCGCTCTCGCTTGCACGCTCGGCTCAGGCGGAACGTGACCAGAATCCAGATAAATGCATTCTATTAAGTAGAACGTGCCTGACCGTTAGTTCAAATAAAATAATATTTTCGAGACAAGCTGAAATTTAATACCGCGTCATTGAAAATTACGCTGAAAACCAAATACCTGTCACTTTTAGTTCGTGTCGGAATGGATTCCAGATAAGTGCATTTCTACATGTGAAAAATATTGTCTGGTAAGAATTATTTTTTCCTTCGAAACCAATAGTTAAGGGCAGTATTCTAGTCTAAAAAAAAATGCAATTTTTTTTTTCATATTTCCAAAGTTTAAATATTCAAAAATATCTCATTTAAATATTTTTTCGAAATTCGCAATATTTTAAAAGTTATATTAATATTAATGTCGCGGTTCAGACGAAACCTAACCAAGATCTAAATAGAACAAAATTTTAAACGCATTTTTCTCAAAACTACTTTTTTCGAGACGGTTGACACGATATCTCAAGTTCAACCCATTTGCTTAAAATTTGGTGTGAGCCTTCTCTATACATTACTTTATCGCATGAACCAGAACTATAACAAAATTTTCATTCAAAAAAATTTGGAAAAGTTAAAAAAACTGGTAAATAAATGTCTTTTTATTTCAGACAGCCGCCATTTTGCGAAAAAAAATGTATGGCTTCTCCGAGGTTCACGCCATAGCAGCATTTGTTACAATTAAAAATTAATTTGTTTTTTTTCAAATTAGGTGCGCCATATTTTTGAGACCCCCACTTCAACAGCCTGCAACCTTTTAATTTTTTTGTTTGATTTTTTTATGTATTACTTAATGTTTAATAAATATTTAGTAAAATAATGACTACAATTTTTTTTTTATTGTACCTGACAAAACACATACAATTCTTCTAGACTAGAATACCCCCTTAAGTTAGATCACGCTAAGTCAGTTTCCCGGTCTTTAGCCGAACGCCTGAAAGTTCATGTCTATCCCTACTGCAGCTGTTGTTCTATTCAATTTCATGAAGTCAACAGTTTTCAATTTGTTTGATGGCGTATGGCCTTATTACACTGGCAGTTGGGGATGTATTTTTTTAAACGTTAGTTATTCCTAATAAATTGTTTAAAATTTTTTTTTTTATTTCAGTACATTCCTTTTTTGAATGTCAGCAATAATAACTACGTTTTCTTAGCAAACTGCCATTTTAAAAAGAGATCGGGGCAAAGTTATTGAAATATAAGGAAATGGGCTATCGGCAGTTTTTTTCTGTTTGGGACTGTGCTTCCTGGCCGCCAATACGTTTGACTAACACTACTGCACACCTTCAAAATATCAATTAAATGAAAGAACTTTTTCCGTATTCAAACTATATTGTTAACCAATACTACTGCACACCTTTGAAAAATCAACTAAATTCCATATTTAAACTAGCACCATTAGATCGTAATCTGCCGACAGTCGGGCGGACATCATAGCATATCTCCTTATATTACAATTTCTTTGGATAGGGGACTCGAAAGTCTGAATTAAATATACAAACAAAATATCGAAAAGTTAATACATGTCATTTTTTTAAAGACTCCAATTTTGACTATGCAAACTATAACGATTAAACTAAACCGGTTTATGCCCAATAGCTATGTTCAGACACTTCACACAACATACGTGAGCCGTTCCAAACATGCAATATAATAAATAATCAAGCGGTCAAAAGAGCTAAATAAAGTATATGAATTCAATTGTGACTGTATTCGCACCATTCCATCAGTGCATTGTGTGGAGATTCTAGACAAAAGTATTGAAATAAAGCTGTTTTACCAATTAAGCTATTTAGACCGGTCTCAAGTATCTATAGTTCAATTGGAAGAGTATTGTCCAGATTAAACCGAGGACCTGGGTAATGTTCCCAGTTTCGACCGTTACCTACATTTATATTTTCCGGGTTTTTTTCTGTTTCAAATTCCAGTGCAATTTTGTTAATATTATCTTCTTTAATTATTAAATACTACAATGAAGTTAACGCTTTAACAATTTATTTTTGTAGTTGCAACAAAATTATTTAAGTTTCAAAACTTGAAAAATTATTGAAATATTTCAGAAAACCTTTAATAAAAAGACACTCCCCGCAATGGTATTATAAATACATTGGTATTACAGATTAGGGAAATTCTGAATTGAAGTTGCCTTGAACTGTATCGTGATGAAATCGAATTTTAAAATCCACCAAGTGCCTCATATTCTTCTCTAACTTGACGTGTTTTACGAATTAATAGAAAATATATATAATCCTTAAAATTGTTTTAATGCCAGATGTTGAAGTATAAACTTTTATGTTGAAGTATAAACTGTATCGTGATGAAATCGAATTTTAAAATCCACCAAGTGCCTCATATTCTTCTCTAACTTGACGTGTTTTACGAATTAATAGAAAATATATATAATCGTTAAAATTGTTTTAATGCCACATGTTGAAGTATAAACTTTTATGTTGAAGTATAAACTGTATCGTGATGAAATCGAATTTTAAAATCCACCAAGTGCCTCATATTCTTCTCTAACTTGACGTGTTTTACGAATTAATAGAAAATATATATAATCGTTAAAATTGTTTTAATGCCACATGTTGAAGTATAAACTTTTATGTTGAAGTATAAACTGTATCGTGATGAAATCGAATTTTAAAATCCACCAAGTGCCTCATATTCTTCTCTAACTTGACGTGTTTTACGAATTAATAGAAAATATATATAATCGTTAAAATTGTTTTAATGCCACATGTTGATGTATAAACTTTTATGTTGAAGTATAAACTGTATCGTGATGAAATCGAATTTTAAAATCCACCAAGTGCCTCATATTCTTCTCTAACTTGACGTGTTTTACGAATTAATAGAAAATATATATAATCGTTAAAATTGTTTTAATGCTACATGTTGAAGTATAAACTTTAATATTAATACAACATGCTATTGTAATCACTTGGTTGTGAATATTGTTTCAGAGAAGTATTATTTATTTTAGTTGGAGTTTTAGTTATAGAAATATTTGTTCTACCAACTCCATATTTTTGTTCCACAAGATAAACAACAACACTTTTCATTATCTCCAAATATGTCCGGAGGGCGTTCACAGTGTTTTTTACGTCATCCAGAGTATCTACACCGTCACTTTTGAAATCATCGAAACTTTCTCCATTGTCGTTTTCCTGTGAAAAAAAAACGTTCTGCTATTAATAATCGAGGAATTAAGAACAACGCCAATATCTCCGATCTAATTCCAATTTGCGAAATTTCTATAAAATACGTATCACAATTATTTACAAACTTTTTAAAAGAATTGGAACAGTGAAATAAATAACAAAATAATGTACGTTTTTGTAATGCTAATAAAACTCACTGCATTTGTCAAAGTGACAAGTCCACATATCATCATGGACATCGCGAAAATCATGAGAGAAATCTTCATGGTGTTAAATTGAATAAGAGCAGGAAAAATGTGATAATATCTATCAAGAACTTCCCTGAAGACTGAGAAATTGTGGAAAAGTTCCAACCGTTTATAAAGGAGAAAAAATCCTTACCGGACAATTTTTTTTTAACGCACTTATCTGGAATGCATTTCGGCACGAAAATGATAAGGAATTGAATTATAAGAGTTTTAGGGTATACATATGTGCATGTTATCATTTTGAACGTGGTTACATATTATCATCTGAAAAGTTGACACGTAATAAAACTTCATGCTGTTCCGCCTATTTAGCTCCCAGCAGTTTTCCAGCCAAACTCCTGAATTATTCTTTGTAGTCAGTTGAACCTTGGCATATCATTTGAGGTATGTTGTAAAGCTGAAGGAGGTGAATAGGGAAAAATAGAGGAGGAGGAATGTTTGGAAGTAACTGGGTATCCTTATCTGGCAACTAAACCCGTCTAAAATCATTGCTGATTGGTGATCTTTAATCAGGGCGATACTGAGAATTTCTACCACTACCACGGAATAACTTTAAATCATATTTATTATTATTTAAATGTAAAATGACACGAATTATTTATACTTATAAAACTTATTTGTGCAAGCTTGAATTTGAATATGCAATCTCTGACAAGGGGCCATCCATAAATTACGTCACACCTAAAGGGGGGGGGGGAGTAGAGAAGTGTGACATTGTGTGACAAGCGGTATGGGGGGGGGGGGTCATCAGCTCTGTGACGTCACATGTAAAAATCTAAATTATTAAAACGTTAAACAAAAAAAAAGGAAATTTGAACTACTGTTTTTATTATTTTTAGATGTAAAATTGCAAAATATGTGACGTCACACTGGGGGGAGGGAGTCTCACTAATGTGACAATGTGTGACAGGGACAGGGGGGAGGTAAAAGAATCATGAAGTACGTGTGACATAATTTATGGATGGCCCCCAATCACTATTGGTATTTGGGGCCATCCATAAATGCATTTTATTAATATATCGTATTAAAAACACAAATTCTGCTTCATGTGCCCTATCAGGGCCCCCCGACGTTGGCGATCACTCTGGTAAATGTCTCTCTATCTTGCGCTGCCCGGATTAGCTCCTCCACACTTCTAATTCCGGTCCACGCTCGTACATTTCGCAACAAACACAAATAATAAATTCAAATAATAATAACTCATGTAAACAAATAATCGCCGATTGTTGCGTAAAAAGCGTTATAAAAAAATGTAGGGGTAATCTTCATATAAAAATGCATTAGCTGTGCGTATTCCCGAGAGGCTCTGGAAAAATAGTGAATCCCCCGGCAGATACGGCTTGAAGGGAATAGTATTAGGGGAAAGGGGTGGACAGGGGGTGGGGGGCAGCGAGTGGAGTGGGGTGGACTTTTTTTGGACAATGAACCCTTCACTTTGGAAAGTCTTCGGGGGTCGGCGATAATAGGCGGGCGTGCGCGTGCACTTGTTCGCTCCGGCGGCCACTCGATTGCCGGGATGGGGTGCTAAGTAGAGGTACTCCTAAATTAAAAACAAGGGATTTCTTCGTCATTTTTTATTTATGTTAATCTGTTGTGAAATCTGACCCCGGCGTATCTGCGTCTGTGTCGAGAGGTACCCGGTTATTGTTATTAGTTGTTAATGCCCGTAGAATAAATGTTATGATCATTAAATGGGATCAACATCTTTGGACTATGAAGAATTATTAGTTTGAAATTAGTCGAAGCTAAAGTAGTTTGACCGCCTCCGTAGTCGAGGGATAAGGCTCTTAATTAGCAAGCCTGAGGTCACGGATTCAAATCCCGGAGTGCTCAAGAAAATTTTATTTGATTAATAATGGTGTTATTTTACAATTTACTCATTTAAAATAATATATAGTGCATGAAAAATATTCTAAGTGACCGTTTTTTAGTTACAGTGTGAGACCATGACGGTGGCAACAAGTTACTGCAGTGATATTTTTTTTCTAACTTAAAATCCAGTATTTTTATACGCATATAAATAATTTTTGTTATTTATTTTTGGGGTGTTATGCCGTGTTGCGCTACCTCCTTCTTTAGCCAACGTTTTGGACAGCGTTACAGTGTCCATCATCAGGGCAGATGAGACAGAGGGCTGATGATGTAATATTTCACAGTATTTTGAAAATCTTATTTTTCCATTTTTGTAACTATGCATATTATTTATTATCTATATATATAATTACATAGACTAGCACCCCAGTTAGACCCGAGAATATTTCTCTACTAATTGGGTAACCAAAAAAAGTCTGATATGAAATGTAATATATTATTATTTATTATAAATATTTACTTTTTTTCTAATAAAAAAAAAAAATAAAAAAAAATATAGATGATGGACACGTAACGCTGTCCGAAACGTTGGCTTAGAGCTGGTTCACACTCAGCTATCAAATATAAAAGATCATAGCACGCCAAATAACGCTCTCCATACAATCCCTTCAGACCGTTCACACCTAAGCGTTTTTAAGCGCAGATCAATCATAGACAATACACATTTCAGACGTAACCGCTCCAGACGCGATATCCCAGAAGATAACTCTCCCCTTCTCCGACTAAAACAGGAGAGGGGGTCATTGTAATTACGGAGCTGCCTAGACCCGTGGATGACAGATGTCAAGTTGACAGATTTCAGTACAAAAAATCCTACCACAGGAAGAAATATTTGATAGCCTCGTGTGAAAGGACATATCAATCAACAGATCAACAGATATCTGCTCGCAGATATATAGCTCAGTGTGAACTAAGCATAAAGAAGGAGGTAGCGCAACACGGCATAACACCCCAAAAATAAATTACAAAAATACTTTTGGCCGTGAAAACCTAAAATCATACCGGATATAAATAACGTCGTTTTCTTAGTCAGAATAATTGATTTAAAATAAAAAAATAATCTTTGTATCCACCACTTTTTTATTAATAATATGTGACAGCCGACCGGGTTTAGCTTAGCTTAAGCTCCCCCAGGGCTTATTAAATTAGCTAAAGCTAATAATACATACACATATATATATAATAACATTACAATGTATTTATTTATTTATATTTTTTATTTATTTACGCACATTGAGTCCATTAACAATAGAATAATAACACGAGTAAGAATTAGCGATGACAGTGAAAAGAGAGCACATATAAATGAAGAGCAATGACAATATATAATATAAAAGCACGTATAGAAGATAACACAAGTCAAAGTATGAAGAATGATTCAAAAAGCTTTATACATTACACATTGCGTATCGACTACCAAAAGTTATTTAGGCTTACACCAAAAAATTCAATGTTTTGACTTGCGTTGAAAGTCTCGACATTCTGGTCAAAGGAAAATGGTATCCATAATTAGTAGAATGTTGATTGAGGAACAGCAATCCTTTATTTCAAGGTCCATGGAAGGGATGATGAACTGGACGAGTTGTAAAAATGAAGCAGGCGTGTCAGTAAAACTGTTGGTGCATTTGAATATGCAAATTAGATCAGTCTTTTCTATGTTTTTCTAATGAAAAAATGTTTAAGATTTGTTCAATTTTATCACATGAGTACCCGCATCTTTCAAGTCCTTCCAAGACCCCCTCTTCAAGCAATTCTTCGTAAGAGGCCATTTCGTATTACAAAACAAAGTGTACTTTTTTCATTTAATTTATGTCACACTCCGAAGTATTTTGTACCTTCCATAAAATTCAATAGTTAAATTTTTCAAAGCTCGCAAAAATGGACCATATCCCGTACCCGCGCGGTATGACATCAACGAATTCCAACATAAATTCTTAGCAAGAATTCAAGAAACATAAATGCTATTGAAATAATTAGTAGTTGAAGGGGTGACCCATGAGCGAGTCTACACATCGTGGGAATGCTCAAAATTGCCCGCAAAATTGTACACGCGGCTAACCGAGCCGTGAGGACCCGCCGACTAATTACAAGGAGCTTTAATTTGTTTTGGTTTTAATCGTTATTATGTAACGATTTATTTATTACACATATACTATACATATATTTTTATTTTGTGAGGCTAAGAAAAAGATGAGAAGATTAAGTAAGATTGGGAAGTACCTGCCAATTTTTTTTTTAATCTTCTGGTACATAAAGTTGACAGACGGGACGGCGGGCGGCGTGAATTTACAAATTTACAGTTTTATTCCGAGGTTGATGAAATTTTGCACACTTGAGGTTGTCACATCACTTGAACATGGTGGTGGAAAAATGCTCAAATTATGTAATCATCAAAGCAATAAATGTAGAAAACTTAAATTTTAAAAAACTATGGGAAGGTACTGTTTACATTAAAATTCGAAAAACCACCCTCTTTCTTATTTCCGAGTCCTTAAAGCAGTATATTGATGAAATTTTGCACACTAGACGTTCAAGTAAGAGAAAAATTACAGTCTACATCAGATTTCAAAAAACTTTTCGTAAAGCTCGGGCAAGGCCGGGCATCAGCTATATATTATCTTTATCTTTATACATATGAGGAAGTGTTTCGATGTAGCTTTGTTTTTTATTTAAATCTCCAGTTTTATGTCGAGACTTATGAATTTTTTTCAAACTTAATTTTCAAACTAAGAGAAAGGTCACTGTTTAAATATATTTTTTTTAATATACCCCCATCCTCTATTCTATGCAGTCGTTGAATTTTTGAACATTTGACAATCAAAATAAGGGGAAGGTCACTGTCGTTATCTGAATTAAAAAAAAATCTACGTAAATCCCGGGCTAAATGGCATTTATTTTTTTATTTCGCAAGACGGTATTTGAACCCGGACTACCGGATTCGAAACTAAGATCTGTACCTGAAAATGAAAGCTCTCAGTTTCCTACATAATATATAGCTACTCAAAATCGCTGAGCGCAATCTAAATAGTTTAATCTCCCGATCCACATAATAATATTCTAAAAAGTCGGGATACATATTTTATCAATGTCAAGCTGCGAGTTGCGAACGTGAAAAATCGCAAGGCGAAGAAGTATTCCGATACACGCGTATATTTTGTGTTGGGAAAAATATTTTATTGCCGCCGTCGAAGTATGCAAATTCGTCCGTGCGACGGTTATATTAAATGTTATGGCCCTCTATCCGGTCGGGAGCTTTACGCCCTTAACTTGGGGCGTAAATAACTTATGTATCGTAAATTGGATCTACATGCCCAGAAATAAAGAAACTCGCAAGTTTACGTTCGTTGGACCCGAGAGATTTTTGTTGGAAAATTAGCGCAAGAAGATTAAAATTTTCTAACCTTTGGTGAGTTTTCATTTTTTACTTGTGGACCACAGCATTTATACATTGACAAAACTAATACTACGCGTTATGTCATTCTCGAATTGAATATGGAATCATAGGTTGGGGATCTGTTACACGTAAGTACATACACAACCTGAATACGATTCAAAAATGAATCGTAAAGGCCATATTGAAAGTACCCATTAGAACGCCTTCAATTGAAATTTTCCATAACTTTGACGTACCAAGTGTGCAACAAATATATGCCAAAAATATATTACTAAAGCTTTTCAAAATACTGAATTATAAAAAAAATTATAAAAAAAACATTCACAAAACCACATTTGGACAAAGAAACTGAACACACTTTGCAACAAAACTTCATAACATCCTTTCCCAAGATGTAAAACTAATAAAACATTCTAAGAGACACCCAGAACGAAATAGAAGAAAAATAAAATATATTTAAATAATTTTAGTCTGCCTCGGCACAGGACCCCCTAGTGAGGAGAACTAAGAAATACAATATTTTTACATTAAATTAATCATTACATTTTATATGTACAATTATTTTATATAGTCGATAATAAAAAATTAAAAATAATAAGATTATCCAAAACAACACAGAATAAACATTTTGGGAAGCGCATATGGGTGTCGCCGCACCGGGAACCTTTTACATCTGCCGTAGGTCATCCCAAGTGGTTCACCCTTGCTAAGTCACTAGACTTAGCAAGGGTGCTTGGGTTCATGAGTGAAGTTTTTCTAGGTGTTGCGAACTGCGTGTGGGCCTGATTGGGAGGGACTAGTTGAGGGAGACCATCAGATTCTCTCTTCCCATTGCCTTGTGCCGCATTGGGAGGGATGGATTCATACGCCCGTCACTTCTGAACACCCTGACCCCCAGATGCCTACCCACTCCTCATTATTTTTTCTTCTCAGAACTTTCTCTCATTTATTTCCTTAAAAAGACTCTCCACAAAGCTTCCCCAAAGATGACATAGGCCCTGAGGGAAATTATTTTCCTTGGCATAAAATAAGCATCACCTAAATATTAAATGTAAATTTTAAAGTAACCTTACGAAAATATAGATTTTGATGATTTAAAGTTTTTTAATAATTACAATTTCTTTTAAAATACAATAAGTATTTAAAAAAACATAATACAGTAATAATAAAATAACATTTTCAATTATTCAACGTCTAAAAGATTTCCTAAAGGGGAAGTGAGGCAATTACGTACCTTAATGTTATGTATGAAGATTGTTTTAGTTTTTGGTGTTAAATTTTGAAAGTCGTTATTTTATTGGTCAATGATATCAAAATTCCTAACAATGTGAAACATGAATGTAAATTGTATAAAAACTGCTCATAACGCAAACAAATAAATGAAATTGTCCGGGCAATATAACACCTGGCTAAAAACACTGTAAAAATTAAACCTATTTTACATTCAGCTAAAAATCTTGCTTTTCGAAAGCATATATATATATATATATGTATATTGGTAAATCTTAGGTTTTACCAGTAAATCTTAGGATTTCCCAATATGAGTGATTTATTTATTTATTTATTTATTTCTATGCATTACAGTATTTACCTATAGATCAGTTTCGAAAACATTTTTACATAATATATTTTATAATTTTATTATGTTGGGTGTAAGGTAGGTTTGTGAAGGTGAAACTGTGGATAGGTATTGTTGTATGTTTCGTGAACACCTCACTAGGAGAACCTGTGCTGAGGTGTTTACGTGTTTATTTATGTTTATGTGTGACAAGTATTTATGTGTTGTAATATAAAGTGATCACAGAACAGTTCGGGTTTTTGCCATTAAAAGTTAGTAAATCTTAGAATTTACTGGTAAATCTTAAGATTTACCGTAGTACCGGCTTTTACAGTAAAAAAAAATAATATATAAATATATTTTTTTTTTTTATGTCCCACTAAACTTGCGTATAAATACAGGTCCCACTAATATATGTATATATATTTATATAAAAAAAATTAGTAATAAAAATAGTTCCAACTGCTCCCTCTATGGAGCCAGTGAGACTATGGCATCCCCAATCGGAGTATTTTGAAAGTAGATGGGGAAGAGGAAGATGAGGAGAAAAGGAAGCGGCCTGGCTGAAAGGAAGTTTTCATTGAAGAAGAAGATAATACTTATAATCTAAATGAAAATATGAAAGAGAACAAGACACAGAAAAATAGAAAAAGACAATGGTCGCAACTTGGACTCGAACCCAGACCTCTCGTTTTTTTTTTAAGTTTTTTTTTTTTTTAAGTTTTCACTTCAAAAATAACCCAGTTGGGGATACCAGGCGGGGACAATTGGAACTCTTTTACGGTACCCATTCACATACTTAAAAAAATAATTCGAGTGCAGTTTACATGCGGTATAAGCGAAACTTTACCAAAACAATCTCAACCAATGAAGAACCAAGGCGCCTTGAAAAATGAAGTCATAATCAAAACGCAGACCTAGTGTCATTTCCGTTTTATATCTCAACCAATAGAAGCCTTGATAGAAGTTTGATGCTTTGCAGGTGCTGTATGCGTCATTTCCGTTTCATCCGAATTCCAAATCAAGCGGGGCTCTAGAAGTTTCACTTCAAAAATGTTAGTTTGACTCTATTTTATGCACTTCTAACATAATTTAGTGCTTACCGAATTAATTTAGTGCTTTGTTATCTTGTATCATAATATCTTAAGTGTGTCCATATTTTTTTATATGGCGAAGCTACCAACTACTATAGAACAGAGAGGTAACTACAAAACTGAACTCGGCACTAAGATGCCCCGTCGCATACGTAGCATGTTCTTAGCGCTTCCTATAAAAAATATTGAAAGAAATATCGCATAAAGTTAATATGTGAAGGCAACCGTAAACTGGCAGCATATTCCGTCTGTCTTCTGTTTATAACTCCACAGCCAATCTGAAAGCTGGATACATGAACACGATCTACTTACACTAAACCAAGTTGTAATAAAAGCCTTTCTCATAGATAACACGTTTAAATTTAAGACTTAACGTTTTAAATTTTTTAACAAATATGCTTTATTTTAGAGATTTAATCAAACGTTTTTCATATGTGCTTATAGTTCTTTGGAATATTCTCTTCCTTATAATATTTTAGGACCTTTACTATTCATATTGTAAATAAATGAACTTTTTGAACTCCCTATTGAAGGAAACGATAACTATTGAAGGAAATTCTTGGAATGAGGTCGAAGTATCAGCTAACAATGCAATAAATATAGTAAAATTATAGTTTGTAAAACTACAGTTTATATCAAATAAATTCCACAGTAGACAGAATGAGAAAACTCATCTATATATTTTTTAGGCTTAGAAATACAGTATCTTTAAAACTAAAATATATTTATGATGCACTCGCGCATTCTGTACTACAATATGGAATCGTAGCTTAGGGGGTGCATATAAATCATCCCTACTTCCCCTGGAGACAATTCAAAAAATATTAATAAAAATCATCTTAAAAAAGTCCTATTGCTACTACCCAACAATTAATGTTTTTCAAGATTTCCCGGTTCCCTCACCTACAAGAATATACGACAAAATTGCATTACTACGATTAAACAAAGATTTTTTTTTTTTAATGACAAATAAATACCTTTGTGTAACACCACTATTTTAAAATAGAGGTGTTACACAAAGGTATTTGTTTGTCATTAAATTAATGATGACGCCACAAAGTAAATATGCCTATTTTGAAGAAAAGATTTTTTTAATAAAAATAATGTACCACAATTAAATATTAGCAAAAGAATAATATCTGTTGGAGGACTAACCGTACCACTAGTACGAACCATAACAGCAGAGCATCACTATATATTCAAGGGTATAAAATTATTCAATATATAATAAATTACCCTTAGATATACGAAAACTACGACAAATATTAAAAAAAATTAAATTCAAAAAATAAATTACTCTTGTACTACCTCATAACTTTATTTATTGTTTAAATTGATGTCTTTGCTTTATATCTTGTATCTTTTGTATCCTATGTAAAATTACTAATAGTCTTTGTAATAATATTTTTAATTTAAACTGATGTAAAAATATTTAGTTGTCCTCTCAATCCTCTCTTAAATACAAGCAGCTGCTTTATTAGGATAGTGATTGAAATATTCATATTATATTATATTGTTAAATTGTAACCATAAATAAACGTTTCAATTAATAAAAAATAAAAATAAATAAATATATCACTAGCTGGTTCCGGACATGCGAAATAAATTGAATTGATTTAATCAAAGAAATAAATTGTTTCTCCTTGCATGTCTTTTCCCGTGCGTCCATACTCCCCTCCCGCGTTTCCCTTCAATTTTTCCCGTCTTCCCTCTCCCCTCTTCCCGCCCCCCCGTCCCGCCAAGCCCCCTCCCGCGTTCCATACATTCAGTCCCAGTATATTCAGTTTTCACACAGCTCGCGTGCCATCTATTACAATTTTTACCCAATTTTTCCCATTTTCTACCCTTTATTTCCCCATTTTTCCCCTTTTCTCCCATTATTTCCCCATTTTTCCTCTTTTTTTCCACCTTTCTCCCTGAGCGTCGAAGCGCCAGCCGGTCCCTTCCCACTAAATCGTTTTTGCGGCTGGCGACTACAGTGCCCGTCTCGTACACTTTATTTACAGGTGATTTCACGATAGAAATAATCATCCGTTAAGACAGTATTTATTATTATCTCATAATTTTTAGGCTCGCGCAGTTGACATATCCCCAAAAACTTCACTTCATCTTTATTCTCTGTGACTGACCGCTTCGCGCGGCTGCTCTAAAAAAGTGAATCCCTCCGCTTACAAATGTTCATGTCGGAGGTCGCAAAAGACCTGGCTTAACAATGACTATAGGTTTCTACTAGGTACTTATTATCTAATGAAAATTAATAATTTCACACTAATTCAAAAACACAACTAAAAATTAATAATTTTACGTACAGTCCAAAAATAGTACTCAAAATTATCATTATGAAATTAACTCCAGTGTAACAATAGTGTAAAAAGAGAATAAACCATTAAAACATCGATTAGGAACAATTTCAATATCTTAAAAGAAAAGCAAAAGCAACCCTCCACGAACAGTTGATAATTTCCGATTTTCCATCTCCGCTTCCCCGGTAGAAAAAAAAAATAACAAAAGAATCCACTCTCCTTCGTGCCCCTCCTTCGGCTTCCTTCGGCGTATCTCTCTTTTCGGTTTGTATAATCTAATATAGGGAAAATAAATCCACATTTAGGATGACAGTTACACAACTAATTCGCTTTCCCTGAATCGGATGCCGCCTATAAGTCTCAATGTATGGCCCGCGCGCCGGGTTAAGGAAGCGACACACTCGCCGGCGCTTCGCCCGCGCTTCTCGCACTGCTGCTTCCCGGGCAGAGGCCGGGTTGAGACGGCGAGCGAAGTGGCCGACGTCGCGTACCGTATCGACCCGATCTGATCGTGATAATACATTCTCCGCCGGTAAATACAGATCGAACTGCACCCCTATCTAAAACACTCGCAAACCATGAATTCGTTTTATCGGCTCGATTGCATGGCGATGCCTTAACCATTGGCTCGATCCGAATTAATTGATTGAATTGATTCACTAGACAAGCTAAAAATAAGAGCGAAGCGGAAAGGTGGTTTTGCATGACTTTTCATTTTACGAAACTGTTGTACGGTGCGGTCATCATGAAATTACTGGCATCATGAAATTTATAGATTATTCCGTCTCAAGTTTTCAACGCATAACGATGCAAATAATTACAATCCTTAAACAAATTAAGATGCTAAATAGTGGCAAGGGCTCCTGAAATTTGAGACTTTTTGAAGTGAAACTTCAAAAAGTTTATGTTTTAGTAAAAGTTTGGTTAGCTGGAAGAAATAGAATGTATCTATAAGCTACACCTTTTGTACCTCCTTGTATTTTTGTGCAATAAATGGTTTGAATTTTGAATTTTTGAATTTTACGTAAAATACATTTTTTAAATTAAATAATTGTAAAATAACGAAATTATTCAAATAAATTTTTTGCGTACGCCGGGATTCGATCCCGTGAACTTCGGATTGCGAATCAAGAGCCTTACTCCCCGACCACGGAGGCCGTCAAGGTCTTATAAATTGGTACGAATAAAAAACTTTTATTATCATTGGTTAAAACTTAGAGTTAGGATTAAGATAATGTGAAATAAAGCAAAATCATACAAAATCATGTGTTTTTGTTATGAAAATTTTATCGCTTAGAAGTATTGAAGATGTTCCAATTAAATACTGCGAGTAGAACACATCTAGGCCTTATAAAATGTCAATCATCTTTTTTAAGTCTTTTTATAAGTTAAGAAAAAAATAAAGTTGTAAAACTGCAAATTCTCCTACTTATAAACCCTTTTTCGGATATGGTTTATTGTTTAATTGGAAAATTCAGTTTTTTTAATGTTAATTGCAAAAAAATTGATATTTATGCCTGAACTTCACAAAATAAAATAAAATACGCTTTTCGCGTTGCTATTTTTGACATCAATCAAGACGGCCGACACTCGACGAATTTGGATTTTTAAAGTGAACCTAATGCCATCGACGTAAGAACGATGCACTTGTCACACCCATTTTGTTTACTTTACGTCGCTTGGTTCTGTGGAATCAATTTTAAATTTCCTTGTTATTACAATGAACAATGCGTAAGAAATTAGTTAATGTTTTTTACGGGCCTTTACAAAATCAACCTGTAAAAAACAACTCAAACCAACCTTTCCAAAAGCTTATTATCAAGTCTTGTGAAGAATTTTTATATCCCGCCCAAAAAGAGGCGCGGATTCCGATTTAGATTTTTTCCTGGACTGGAGGATCACCTTAAATAATGATTTCATGAATACATTTAAAAGTAGGTATTATAAAATTAACGCGCTTTTAAGCAATAGTCTTTGCGAAAGTGTCCTGATTACAGCATTGCCAGTCTCAACATCACTGTGACGTAGTGCCGAACATGCATTACAATACATACATGATGCATCCGGACGGGCGGCCATATTTCATGAGCCCCAGAGATTAAGTACCTCATCGGGGCTTAACTAATTCCATCTCCGCAGTACTGATTGCCTTTGGACGCCTTCGGGTACCTGCTAATGCTACCTCTTGGAAACAGGTGACGTGTGTTGTCCACTGGAATAACATTCAGCCGCCGCGTCATTGTCAGCGTGGATCGCTTTGAACATTATTGCCCAATAAGGTATTCTATGCCTTACCAACTCTATGTAATGCTTAACTACTGACGAATTCATTTGTCAATGTAAAACTTAATCTACCACATTAGCAGAAATTATTAATGTACGCGCTACGCCGGAACTGAAACCGAAACCTCTTGGCGCCCCCGCATTCCGAATTTCTTCCGATATAGACCACATTTCTCTCCACTCAAGTTTTTAAAACCCTAAAAAATACATATGTTATTTTTTTAAGATGATATCTATAAATTTGTAGTCGAAAAAAATCGCAAAGTTTGTTTCGAAAATTATTAAACAAAATACAAGTGTGCAGATGACACTTTGTAGAAGTGAAACCTTTAGAAAACTAGTGACGACAAAAGTGGGAAGGCTACACATCACCGCACAAAGAGGAGACCGATTTTTCTATCTCATTCTCTAGCAAGCTAAAACCTATAGATGTGCGTGTTTGTCTCTTTTTAGTGTCGCTTTTTCGTTTCACTGAGTTTCAAATCATAACGGTGCTAAATAAGTTTTCATTTCAAAAAACATTTTATTCTGTTGTTTAACATGTTATAGGTATGAAAAAATTTACGGTATGTCTTTAAATTCAACTTTAGCATCTGTCGAGAGATTTTGATTCCATTTTAAACAAGTCATGTTTTATTAAATTTTTTTTTTTAATTTTGCCAAATTATTATCGTTTATGAAGTGAAACTTCTTTAGCACCGTTGTGATTTGAAACTCTACTCTAGGAAACGCCACTAAAAAGAGATACACACTTACATAAAAAGGCAATAATTAAAGTCATCCTCCAAGGTCCTCTCTACATAAGCTCAAATGTAATTTACGAAACACTAGATGTCATGACACTATGCCAAATCTGTACTACTATACTTCTTCCAACATAAACGCTACATTCCAATGCAACCTCTAAATAACAACTAAAACAACGACTAAAACCTGTGCTTCTACAAAAAAAAACATTAAATATACCGATAACTCGTACCTCACACGGACAAAGAAACTTTAAATACTACGCAACCAAACTATATAACTGCACGCCCATCACACTGAAGCAACTACTAACTACAAATACATTTACAATTCTTCACAAAAAACACGTCAAAGACTGGATCAAACAACAAGGTATTCAATTTACTCAAAACATTACAACACATAACCTAACATTAAAAAAAAAATAATTTAAAAAACTTTGTATACCAGTGGCGTGAAGTCTATAGAAAAATATATCTATCTGTTCATCAAGACAATTATTTATTTTACACATAATTAAGATGCTAAGAACAACTGTATATAGATCCAACTAATCTTTAATGCAACTAATCTTTAATGTTTGTATAAGATAGTGCCGCCATGGGTCGACCCACAGTGCCCTTCTTGAAAATATCAAGGAGGATACGATGTTTCTACTTATGTCGACAGAATCTCACTTAATCCCAAACATGGGAACACCTCAGCACAGGTTCGCCTAGTGAGGTGTTCACAAAATACTACTACTAACCTATTTACATTAGACAAACTGCTAAAAAGCAGTCTATCGGGACTTTTTGTCATATATTTTGTAAAGTCTTTAAAATAAATAAAAAATAAATAAAAAAACATACAGCTACGGATCATTAATAGTTTTTTCTTATTCCTAATCTCATTATCTACGTAAAGCATTTTCCATATTGTTGAAGTCTTACTCTTTGCTGATGACATGAAGCTGTTTAAAGTCATAAATGATGTGCACGATTGCATAATCTTGCAAGAAAACTTTAATAACTTTTTCAAATGGTGTTCAGATAATAAACTTCAGCTAAATATTAACAAATGCCAACTTATGAGGTTCCACAAAATTAAACATCCAATAATATATAATTATGCACTCTGTAACGTTGAATTAATCTCTGTAGTCGAAATACTTGACCTGGGCATCATTTTTGATCAGAAACTCTGCTTTGCATCTCATGTAACTTCTATAGCTAACACGGCTATGAAAATGTTAGGTTTTATATTAAGGATTTCCAAGGATTTTAAAAATATTTACACATTAAAAATTCTGTTCACATCTCTTGTTAGAAGCATTCTTGAATATAATTCAACAATTTGGTCACCTGCCTTCAACAATCACATCAATACCATTAAAAGAGTCCAACACAAATTTTTGAGGTGTATTAATTTTAGACTTGGAATTCCCTTAGAATCAATAAATTATGATTTTTTGTTGCACTCATTAAAATTGTTGAAATTAAGTGACAGAAGAAAAATTTTTGATCTGATATTTTTGTATAAAATCGTTAACTATCAGTTGGATAGCCCTGATATATTAAAGTTGATTCACTTTCATATACCTACAATAAGATCAAGGTTCCCTAGTTTGTTTTATTGTGACAACTATATGTCCGTATCAGGCTCCAATTCAGTTGTAAATAGATTACACACCATTGGAAATTTTTATGCCAATGTGGCTGATATTTTTAATATTTCCATACTGAAATATAAGGTTGTACTGATCGAACATTTCAGCCAATTATACGTTAACGAGGTCACTACATAATGATTTTTTGATATTATTGTTTATTTTTAATGCCTGTATAATGTACTATGACTGTAATTAAATATACACAAGCTTGTAAATAGCACTCTGTGCCGTAAATTTTAAATAAATAAATAAATAAATAAATAAATAAATAAATAAATAAATAAATAAATAAATAAATAAATAAACCAATGTAACAATTTGTAAAGTGTGTGTCAAGAATAGAAATAAATAAATCGATAGGATATAAGCTGTGAGAGAATGAGATAGAATGAAACCTTACCGCATTGGCAGCTTTGATTATGAGCTCACTTTTCAAGGCTCCTACTGATTGCGATTGTGTTTTTGATGGTTTCACGCGTGTGAACTGCACTAGATTTTTTTAATATTAGAGCGCTCTATCTAACATTGGTGTTTACATATCTCCCTTTCAAATTATACATATTTTTGAACGTTTGCTACGGAGCGGAGTACAATCGTGGGCAATTGTGTTTAGTGAAGCGTAATCCACAACGCTACGAATGCGTCTTCGTAGCGTTGCAATAACAAATAATAAGAATGTTTCATTTACATGAAATACGACCTTATTTCATTAAAAAGGATGGATTGTAAGAAAATAAAATGCGTTCTTATTTAAGAAAATAACGTAGGTATCTTTAATACGCACTGTATACAAGCCTCTATAAAACAGAGTATTTTTAAAAACAACGAAACACGACATAAACACGGTAAATAGGTTTCAGTCAATAAAATGTAACTAGTCGTACTTCCACCCTTTGATTTTTTACCGAAGTTTGAATACCTAAACCTAAAACTACACATAAAAATGCCATACACTCAATTCTTCTGAGATTCGGTCGTTTTCGACTAAATTCAACTTCACGACGTCACACAGTTGCGTTAAAGCCGTGTTCTCATGGATTTATTTCAGTTATTTATTTATTCCTCCGTAGTGTACTTGTTGAAATTGCGTCACTGAAAACGCCACATATTTTTTTTTTACAATATATTTTATTTATTTCTATTCTTGAACATACACTTTACAAATTATTACCTTGGTTTACATAATAATTCATTTCATAATTCTACTACTCCATAAGTTGAGCTTTAGGAGCTCGTGTTCATGGGAGGAGTATTTACATGAAAAAAAAATAATGTTCTGAGAAGTATGTACACAATGATCAAAGACTTATGAATTAAATATACAAACATTTTTTGACATTTGAAAAACAATAACATTAATACATTTTTTATTACGTATTACAAATTGTAGGGGTTAATTAAGGGTACAATATATCATTATCCAATTTCAGGGACTTAATTTGCTATTTAAATTGTTCATATTTCAACGTTTCTGTTACACTAATTTTGTTTTTGGATAATAATATATTGCACCATCTCACACCTAAATATAAACAGTGGTGTTGAGCCGATCGTTCTAAGTATAGGAATGACTATTAAGCCATTAGTTTTAAATTTATTGCTTATCCTATATTCGTCAGGTAGTTAACAACAATATTTAAAAAAAAATAGAGATATTCTGTTGACCTTTTTCATTTAATTTCAGTGGGACCATGGTATCCTTATTTGGAGGTTGTGAGCAAAGATGTGAGGCTGGGGAGGAGTTGGAGAAATATGAGTTGTGAAGAACCTGACAATTCAGATCTTGTCCCCAGACACGACTAAAGCTATTTCAACCAATGATTCTATTCTGAATTATGGTATTTTGCCCGAGCAATACTGAGTGCCTGGAGACACTCTGGAGACATATCGTACTAGAAGGGAATAGATGTATTTAAACAATATCATTTCGTTACGTGTGATTCTAAAATTCTAAAATACGTAATTCTACTATTTTCTGTAGGTATATGACAACTGAATGTATGCCGACATTCTAACAATAGTTGGTAATAGTCAGCATAGCCTTCCAAGCTGGAGATTGCGGTTCGATAATTCCTACATATATTTTTTTAAATTAAAATTTAAAAACTAGATGCATTCATATATTTTTTTTTAAATTTGAAATCCATGATTTTTTAATTGCCTGCGCTAGTTAAGAATAAATTTATGAAAATCATTCATTCTGTTGACCTTATTATTTGATTTAGTGTACCCAATATCCGCGTTGAATCCCTCGGTGAGAATCGACGTGCGCAACCTCCCTCGGGGGAAGAGGGGCCACGTTCGAGGAAAGCGAACACCTGACACTGTGGCAGAGTTTTTCAGCAGCGGAGGGTACTAAAGTCAATACACTGTTGACAGATCGATATTACTTGCATTAAAAATATTATGGTGACTATTTATCAATCTATTTGTTTGTAAGAAAGACAACAGCATTTATCACAAAGACTGGCACCTGATATAAAGAGTAAAAAATAATAAAAAATTATAAAAGTTTTTATTTTTAAATATATTATTTTTAATTTGGCACGACCGAGAAATGAATTCTGGTCAACTGCTTCACCATCAAAAAATCTAGAAAATGCGGCGTACATTCATCGCATTTATGTATCCATGTACCTATTTATTCATTTACTTAAAATATGTACAAAAATAATGCACTTTAGAATGTTTCGTATATCACATCCTTAATTATATTGTTTTTAATTAGAATATTATTAAAAAACTTTCTTATGCTTTATTTTAGATTAAACTAACAATTTAGTAAAGGGAAGAGGAAGATACATAGATTCTACACTCATGTGATACAATAATACAATAATTTGTGATCCTACACATTACTTCGGAAAGATATTTATGAATAAAATTGTTAAAAATGTCGATATTATTAAATTGTATGTGGATTAAAAGGGGATATTTGTACGTTGCCTTTGCTGGGGCTTCCATTGTACAATTTAATAAATTTCAATTAAAAAAATATGTGAAATAATTAATTGAAATAAAAATAAAACTGAGATGGAATAATAATAATTATTATTATAATTTTTTTTTTTTTTTTTTCGGTCGGTCATCTGCCCTGATGATGGACACTGTAACGCTGTCCGAAACGTTGGCTAATGAAGGAGGTAGCGAAACACGGCATAACACCCCAAAAACAATAAAAAAAAAAATAAATAAAAAAAAACTTTTTGGCCGTGAAAACCTAAAAACATACCTGAGATGGAATAAAGTTAAGTTAAAGTTAATGAAAAAAGCGTCCAATATTATAAGGCACGGTTGTGTAAAATTAAATGTGTATTGTAATGGTATTACGTTTTACGTATATACGTTTTATTCGTTTATGTTATAAAATTTTCGGAATATTCCCTTTTTTGTTCTTTAATCCATCCACATTTCAGGGATTAAATGGGTATGCACACATAATCGGGGAAAGGGGGATTTTTCCTAAGGTTAGTTCTGCATGCGTGAAAATGAAAAAATCGGATTGTCCGGTTGTTCTTGTGGATTTTCATGAAATTGTTGAGCTTGGGCGAGTCCACGTAAATATTCAAAATTTTGGATAGTTCTTCTTCATGTGCCCTATGAGGTCCCCCGACATTGGCGATCATAATGGAAATCATCTGTCATGTCATCCGGTAAATCAAAATCAGAATAAAGGCTTGAGCATAATTTGTAGTATTGGAAACTAACCATTTACCCTTCTGGTATCACATAAAAAAATAATGAATGGCACAAATATCTTTTTCTTACGTAACACTAAATTAAATATTATTCTGTAAGGCACGGGCAACTATCAAATTGAAGACACGTGAAAGTGCTGCTGCCGTACCACAATTAAACAAATAAAACACAAATAAACGCGAACGGTTGATTGGAACAATCCGAGCCATGAAAGACAGACGTTTCATGAGTTATTAATGCTCTCTTACTACCAATGTCGTCCCCGCGTCTGGCCGCTAATCATTGACTGAGATTTCACAATAAATAACCCACGTCCTACGTCATCGGTACGTATAGGTACAGAGATGTAACCGCTTTGTGGTTAGAATGGATATTTAGAAATTCTTAAAAATTGGCCCACATGCCACATGCAACAACTTGGAGGACATGAAAAATGTAACCTATCTTCTATAAGTTCGGTAATTTACCAAAGTAAGTCTTATTTCATAGATCGCTCAATTGCAACTTTACCTTGCACATTTCACTAATTTTGACTTGATAACGTATTATAAATCGATGAACGCCGGCTGCACTCACAAAAAAGCATGACTCATTGTCACGTTCCGCCTGAGCCGAGCGTGCAAACGAGAGCGCGGTACAATCGTTCAGCATAAGCGTTCGGCTTGTGACGCATCTATCTCTCTTCCACTCCATCGTTATTATATGACGTTGTCAGGTAGAATTATTGTCCGTAGACCGACTTTACACACAACCAATTTTTTTCAGTGAAACTTCTTTAGCACCGTTGTGATTTGAAACACGATGAAACGAAAATGATTTTTGTTATTGTTTTTGGGGTGTTATGCCGTTACACCCCAAAAACAATAACAAAAATACTTGTTGGCCGTGAAAACCTAAAAACATACCAAACGAAAATGACATTAAAAAGAGACAAACACATACATCTATAGGATTTAGCCTGCGAGAGAATGAGTTAGAATGAAACCTTAGCGCAATTGGCCGCTTTGATTATGAGCTCACTTTTCAAGGCTTCTATTGGTTGAGACTTTATTTATCATTGTCTGTACCAAAACAGCACCGTTATTGATAATTTTGTTCTCTTGACATTGCTTTGTATGTACCTACTGTATATTCTTTGTTCCATATTAATTTGGAAGGACTCGTAAGGAACACTTTTTTACACACACTCCGGATTACTTTGAAGTTTATTAAGAAAAACGCACTTGAAGTGAAATAACACAAAACTGCGCTATACAAAGATAATGTTCTATTATTATTATTTGTGCGGTGCTTCGTAGCCTCCCCACTCTCGTCTATTTTAGTTTTCTGAAGGTTTCACTTCTACCGCGTGTGAATTGCACACTCTGATTTTTTTTAATTTTATGTCAGTTCCACTCACGAGGCCCTGAAGAAAATAGTTTCCTTCAGGGCCTGTGTGATCTTGGGATGGATGTTGTGTGGAAGATATTTTCAGGATAGGAAGGAGAGAAATTTCTGGGAAGGAAAAAGGTATGAGGGGTGGATAGGAATCTGGAGGTCAGCGTATGAGTCTATGAGTCTATCCCTTCCATTGCAGTACAGAACCAGTCTTTCCCGATCCGGCCTACCACGCAGTTGTTGAGCAAACGCGTCCGCCGCAAAGATCCGGATAAAACTTACCCCTTAAAAGCGGACACTCCTACTAATTCACCAAATGTAGCGATCTACTTGGGATGACCTACGTCATAGGTGTCGGTAATCTAATAAGTGGAACTTAGGGCCCTATAGCCGCCTCCCAAACTGAAATTTCTACAAATTTTTAAGGTAAAGTATTTTTTAAATATTTGCCGCAAATCCGGCTTCTTTTAAATGTTCCGTGGCAGGTTGGCTCATACCTTCAGTTTACACCTTTTATATCAACTTAGCCATGATCATTTGATCACCGTCGCAAATAACACCACGTTAAAAGCCACTAATTATTTATTATGCTCGCCGAACTAATTCTAAACACGTTTCGGTTATCGCTTACGGATCGTTCTCTGATTCTCAATTCACTTTTGGATGGCCAATTCCAATTACGAGCGGTAACACGTGTACGGCGCGGCGCTTTGTGACTTATCGGGCATTTGCATTTTATATGCAGCGGGCACACAGCGCACTGCACATCGCACATACGGCCGTCAGCCTGCAGTCCATCCGACACTACTCCAAACCTGAATCTACATGTCATTTGTAGGTATAGTTAAATCAACAAATCCATCGCTTCGATAAATCAAAATCATTTCCTGCAAAAGAGTTTAATAGCATACTCGTGATTTTGGATAATCGAAATATCATTAAAAAGGCTCTATGTAAAACTGAACATCTCTGCTGAGAAAGAAAATTATTTCTGAAAACAGTAAGGATAAATGAAAACTGCTGGGAGGCAAATTAACTGATTGGTGTGGAGACAAAAACAGCTTCTCTTATTACTCCGCTAAATCATAACTATTCAATCTTTAAGTATAAGTGTAAGTGTTAAGTGTAGGTAGTAAGTGTAAGAGATAAGTGTATGTGGTAAGTGTAAATGTGAGTGGTAATTGTGAGTGGTAAGTGTAAGTGATAAGTGTAAATGGTAAGTGTAAGTGGTAGGCGTAAGTGGTAAGTATAAGTGGTAAGTGTAAGTGGTGAGTGTAAGTAGTAAGTGTAAGTGATAAGTTTATGTGGTAAGTGTAAGTGTAAGTGGTAAGTGTAGTTCAAGTGGTAAGTGTAAGTAGTAAGTGTAAGCGGTAAGAGTAAGTGATTTGTGTGAGTGGTAAGTATAATTTATAAGTGTAAGTGGTAAGTACAATTAATAAGTGTAAGGGGTAAGTGGTAGATGGAAGTTATGTACAACTTTAAGTGGTCTTTAATAAAGATTAAACAACACCCCTGCTATAGGTCACCTCAAGTGATTCGCTACGTCTGGTGACTTAGCAGGTGCGCCCGGGTTCATGGGGTGAGGTTTGTCTAGGTCTTGGCGGCAAATGTGTTACCTAATGCATGGTGGGAGAGTGAGGTTGAGGGGGACCTAATCAAGATAGCCTCTCTGCTATCTCCAGCCGGACTCTCTCGACCCATCTCGGACTCTCCTCGCATTGCAGAGGGAGAGATGAATTCATACGTCCATTACTCTTAGACACATTGACCCCCAGATTCCTACCCATACCTCATACCTTTTTCCTTCTCAGAACTTCCTTTCCTTAAAAAATCCTCGAAACAGCATCCCCAAAGATGACCCTGAGGGAAATGTTTTTCCTCGGGGCTTCCTGTGTGGATCATATGTAAAAAAAATAGATAATGAGAGGGAGACAGCAGAACACCAAAAGTAGTCGCGGCTTCATCGGCTTAAGGTGCATAGCCAAAATATCGTAGGTTGTAGCACAAATGAATTTGATGATATTTATGAAAAAGCTTATTGCGCGTTTCAATCAATTAATAAAAAAATATTTCGGGGCAGAAACGAGTGAGAGGAAATTTTAAATGGGGTGACGTATGAAGGTTATCAGACTGGCAGATATCTGTTATTTGAATACTAATTGACATAAATTACCAAACTTTACGAAAACTATTTCTTAAAACATTAAAATCCACTTTTATCGTTAATTAGGTGCGAGAAGGGGACAGAGGAATCAAAGCTCTTAGAGATAAGTAGATATACATTTATATCGCAGTTAGGAATTTCTAAATCCCATCAAAGGGTGAGAATTATTAATGACATCCTATCTCTGTCAACAGATTTTTCAACTGTTAAGCCCCGTTCAGAACTGCACAACGAATTTCAAAAACTTTGGATAAAATTTACAATTACGTGGCTCCAGAAATTTTTTTGCCAAACCGATATTATTCCTACAGCATTTGGTTATGCAGTTTGGCCAAAAGGACTGAGTTTACTATGTCGAAAGCTTTATATAAATCAGTGTAAATTACTTCAACCTGTGTTGTCTTCCAGACCTTAGCCAATATTTATGGTTAATTTAGATTTAGTAGACTAAAAATTATTGAACTCAGTTAGAAATAGAGTGATAATTGTTTCAAAAAGTTTTAACAATTCATCAAATTGAAGAAGAAGATAACACTTATAATACAATCGAAATAAAGAAAAAGATAATGATCGCAACTGGGACACAAACACAAAACCTCTCGTCTAACCGGGACGGGCGCTTTTACTAAATTCAGCCATTGCCACCTTCCATTATCTTTTACTATTTTTTGTGTCTTGTTTTCTTTCATATTTTCGTTAAGATTATTTGTGTTATTTTTTTCTTCAATGATATATTACATTGATGGGTATAACCTTCAAAAGTTATAAAAAGAGAGTTATTCTTATAAAAAAATTGAAAATTCATCAAATATTTTAAGTTAATTTTCACGTTCTGTGAAAGACCTATTAAAATTTTGTGATTATTTCAGTATTGTGAAGCATCTTTTATAATATCATAATAACAGAACTTGAATAGAACTTAAAATAAGAACGTGAAAATTAACTTAAAATATTTGATGAATTGTTAAAATTTTTTGGATCAACCCGTCCATCGAACAGATTTTTTAGTTAGTTTTTCAAATGTTCAACTCGTTTAATTTTTATTATATTGAAGTAGGTATCAAATCAAATGGATATTATTTTTTCAATTATTAGCTGTTTGAGGAACCATCTAGAAATAAACTCGTCTAAATCTTTATTTTAAAGAAGTATAAAAGGCGTGGGATCAACTATTTTGAAATTTAAATACAGCTTTATCGTTATTGGTTCCCAATAAAAATTACTAACAACGAGTGTGAATTACAAACGTTAGCATGATAATTCAATAATGAATAATTTAAGCATAGTTATTTATCTTAAATTAATTTAAATGATGCCACAAAGTCAATTTGTATTTATTATTTAAGAAGAAGAATAAAATCAGTGCTGTCACTTTCATATTGTAGACTAAACCACATCAAAACTAAATCAGAAAGAATTAATTAAAAAAGAAATTTTTCTGCTTGTGGTTTTTTATGTATTTGGTTTTTTACTTTTTCAGTTTAACAGTTTTATCCTTGGTGTGGTCCGACCTTTCCAGTCTGCAGGAGCGACATTATCCCGGGTAATGATAGAAAACTTAAGACTTTTGGTTGTCACGCCTCCACCGGAAGATGCAAAACATTCTTCAGCAGTTACTGGAGACTGCCGAGATTCTAGCCGCTCCGGGCGTCATGTCAGATGAATAAGTAAAAAGATCTTATAAATAAAGTTACTCAAATTCTCAGTGACGCTGCTGGCGCGCGGTTTTTACGCAAGAGTTAAAAATCCGCGATTTACTAACTTTTTATCATTAAAGGCACCTAGGGAAAGGGTAGAGGTAAAAACCTCTTGATTTTAGAGATTTATCGTTTTGCCTGGAGAAAGAGATAGAGTCAAGTAGTCATTGTGAAGTAGGTATCTGGTAGTTCCCGTCTGAAGTCTGAAGGCTAAGTCAATCCAAACAGAGTATCTTTGAAGATTTGAGTTGAATCTACCTCAGAAGACTGAGGTAGATTTTTATCCAATTGTTAGCGTTATTTAATAGTTGTTGATATGCTGATTTCTGGGCACATTTCTGGCCGTTCTGCAACGGTACCAGGGCCCTAGCACGAAATCCCAGTATCGACAAGACATTTTTACCAAAAAATCGGTTATTTGTCAACATCCTTCGTCAGGACCGCAGGTGGCCAATGAAATGTGAATGTCATACAATCTGATTTTAGTGGAAACGAAGTTTGGACAGTTATCGATAATTTTGTCGATATAAAGTTAATACAATTAAAAATACCTCCAACCGTTATCTCTCAATAGAAAAAACAAAATAGGTGACCTAACCTGAGGAGTTTTGTCAATAAATGTGCAACGAGTATATGTGGATTCTTTGGCATCGTTGTGATTTGAAACTCGATGAAACGAAAAAGCGACAATAAATAGAGTGTTGGTCTCTTACATCTACAGGATTTAACATGTGGGAGAATTATATAGACTAATCGGTCTCCTCTTTGTGCGGTGCTTCGTATAACTTCTCTTGTCTTAGTTTTCTGAAGGTTTCACTTACACCGCGTGTGAACTGCAGACATTTTTTTGAAGTGAAACTTCTTTAGCGGCGTTAGTGATTCGGAATTTGGATGAAACGAAAATTACGCATTAGCACCTGCGAAATATCACACTGCGCTCGTTGGTCGATGTGATTAAGATTTCACTTTTAAAGGCTCCTAGGTTGAGATATAAAACGGAAATGACGCTAGGTCCTAGGTCTACGCTCATTGGCTGCTTTGATTATGACCTCACTTTTCAGGCCTTGGGATTGTTTTGATAAAGTTTCGCTTCTACTGTGTGAACTGCACTCGTATTTTTTTAAATTATTATTTCAACATTTTACGCTCTAATTTGACTAAAGGTGTCCAAAGTACCTTCTGTGTCTTTTGAACCGTATTTTATAAAGTTACCCCGCGACCGAAAGACCTCGCCTAAATAAGATAGCTAACGTCTCAATTATTCAAGGGGCTTTTGGCGCCGGGGATTTTTTCGTGCGGTTACACTTTTGTCGAGTCGATTAATGCGTCAAACGTTCGAGATATAGGTCGCTGGAAAACTTGGCTGTCTAATTTCTGGCTACTCGGGGATTTATATTTATGCCTAAGTTGGCCGGACAAATTGAGTGGATATGGGACGTTGAGCCTATCAACCTTTCGTGTCACGATGCTAAAACTTTTCAAAGTTTAGCCATGGTACTTGGTTGTGTGCCTTTTGGCAATCTTGATAACCCCTTGATAATGTTAAAGTTTTTTTTTTTTTTAATTTAAAAGAAAAATATGTTTACAATAGTACCACTGTGTTCATATAGCAAAAAGGATTAAAGAACAAAACTAAATAATTTGAAATTGAACAAGTCACGTAAGCTAAGGAAAGAGGCAGAAAGTATTGTGATGATAATGACTATGATATGACTATGATTCAATTTGGGAGGCGGGAATGGGTACCGCCGCCCCGGGAACCTTTATTGGATAACCAACACCTCTACCATAGGTCACCCCAAGTGGTTCACTTCGTTTGGTGATTTAGCAGGGGTGCCCGGGTTCATGGGATGAGGTTTGTCTAGGTCTTAGAGGCGGATGATCAAGACACACTGAACCCCAGATTCCTAAAAACCCACCCCTAAACCCTTTTCCTTCCCAGAACTCTCCTCCCCTTCCTTTCCTGGAAAAACCCTCCACACAGCATCCCCAAAGAAGACTTAGGCCCTGAGAGAAATGATTTGCCTCATGGATGGACCTCATATAAAAAAAAAATGATAATGCACACTATTTTTCAGCAAATTGTATTATAAACCACTACTATTTTAAAATATGTGTTATTTAATGGTCTGTATCCCAAGTTAGAGCCGAGAATATTTTTCTGCTATCTCGGTAATTAAATTAATCATTGTGTTGTCATCTTATTATACCAATTTGGAGGCGAGAGTGGGTGCTGCCCCGGGAACCTTTATTGAATAACCAACACCTCTGGCGTAGGTCACCCCAAATGATTTAGCAGGGGTGCCCGGGTTCATGGAGTGAGGTCTGTCTAGATCTTGGAGGCGGATGACCAAGACACTCTGAAACCCACCCCTTAAACCCTTTTCCTTTACAGAACTCTCCTGTCCTTCCTTTCCTAAAACAAAAACCCTCCACACAGCATCCCCTAAGATGACATGGGCCCTAAGGGAAATTATTTTCCTCAGGGCCTCCTGTGTGGAGCTCATGTAAAAAAAAAATACCCCACATTTGCTTTATAATTTCAATAAAAAAAAATAAGTTAGAAAATTAAAATTACCAATAAAACATTCATGCAAAGCATTGGAAGCTGATGCGGCTGCCACAATTACAAATACCTACCCAAATCTATACCATAAGGTCTTTGGAAAATGGTATTTGATTTTCATGATAGTATTATTTGTAAAACAGAAAAAAAAACTAGCGTGTGCAGCTTATTTTCACAAAGATCTTAGATTCATTAAACATAAATGTATTGAGGCGTAAAGTCGTTAGCAGTCGCAGAGTTGTAAATAAGATTCGTGGAGCCGCAGAGTCACAGAGTCCTATCGTAGCAGCGTCGTAGATCCGAGAGCCGTAGAGCGACAGAGTTATATTGCCATAGAACCGTGTAGTCTTAGAGTCACAGAGTCGTAGAGCGACAGAGTTATATTGCCATAGAACCGTAAAGTCTTAGAGTCACAGAGTCGTATAGCCGTAGATTCGTAGAGCCCTACGAGTTGATTGGTGGAATTATCGTGGAGGCGTTGATCCGTAGAGTCGTAGAATGTCATACCATGGAACCGTAGAGTCATAAAATCATTAAGAATGATATCGGGTAAAAAAGAAACATTAATTGAACTAATATCCCACTACAATGTAATAAAATAATCCTTATAAGCCATCAAGGACACCATCAGAGCGCTCTGCATTGAGTAAGTAAATTCTATATACACTCGTCGTTATCAGAAATCAATTCCGCCCGCACTAAAAGAGAGCATCAAAAGGACACAATCAGGGGGTGTGATTTTATCCTTTATTGTATATATCCATTAAAAAAATACAAGCGGAGGACATCTGCCAGGGCGGGTCGCTGGTGGCAATTCCCCTAATCCTTGAAATAGGGTCCAAATAAAATTACAAACTTATTTATTTTCACTCACAGTTATACAAATTATATAGCCATTATTCAGGCGGGGGGCGAAATCGAGGGGGGTCGGCTGATCGGGGATTCTCCAAGTGTTTGTTTTTTTCCATTTTATTAAAATACTCACTACAATACTTATTAAAAAGTACTTATTACAAGGTAGAGTTCATGGTGTGAGGTTTGTGTAGGAGTCTCTCGCTCCCACCACAGTTGGAGGAATGAATCTACATGTCCGTCATTCCTGGACACATTGACCCTCAGATTCCTAACAACACGATATGGGCGTTTAAAAACGCCGAAAAATATTGCTTGTGTCGTGATGGAGGACTTTACCAGCCGATTAATCGAACACGGGACGCCTGGGTGGGACCCAAACGCGTTGCTAACTCAGCCACCGACCGGACATTTGATTTTGTAATTTGAGAGAAATTCCCTCACCAAGCACAAGAACCTTGTTTCATTATCGTGGAGAATAGATACATATTTACTTCGCGCTAATTATAATAGCTATATATTTACTTCGTGCTAATTATAGCGTGTTAATTATAACATTTACTTCTTTTGAAGTGAAACTTCTTTAGCCTCGATGTGACTTGAAATTCGGATGAAACGGAAATGACGCAAAACAACACCTACAAAGCATTAACTTGTGCTCATTGGCCGCCTTGATTATGGCGTTATTTTTCAAGGCTCCTATTGGTTGAGATGTGAAGCGGAAGTGACCTCACTTTTGCCCTATTGGTTGATATTGTTTGCTTGATTATGACCGCACTTTTGTCCAATTGGTTGAAATTGTTTTGATAAAGTTTCGCTTCTACCGCGTGTGATTTGGACACTCTATTTTTTTTTAATCTGTAAAAAAAATACATCTAAATAAAAAAGGAAGGAAATTTTTTAGTTATAATTATACATTCTTATAATATAGGAAAGAACAATGACACATAAAATTTAATTAAAATTTAACTTTAAAACAAATGAGACTCAGTCAACCTATTTTACTCACAAGTTATATTATATTCACAGCTTGAGAGTGACTGGTTCACCTCGGGGTTGATTTTTAAGTAGAATAAAAACATTTGAGGGGAGAACCGGAGACAGCGGGAAGTAGCATTAATGACAGATTTGAATAATTTCCACAAAACAACCCCACTATAATATGACAATGTTGATCCGGATTTGGCGCCACTTGAGGTTATCATCTATCAAAACTTAACGACTTATAAATGCATACGAATGAATTTGAATCAGTGACTTACAATTAGATACAAACACTAGTTGTTCTTCGTATGTTGAATGATTTTGATGTAACTTTATTGAGATGTATATTTCAAATATAATATTTGTGTTATAATTGTTGTTTGATGTCGTATTTGGTTGAAATACTTCTTGCGTATGTAAGGTATAAATGATGTAATAATTGAAATTACCCATTTTAATGTCGGTATCGGAAACAATTGGTTCTATGAATTATAGGATCATAATTCAGGTACATGGTGTTTTGTCAATCAATATATGGAAAAAAAGTGTTAGGTTAGTTGAAAGTATTTCAACTAACCTAACACTCATTTTTGAAGTAAAAACTTCTTTAACACCGTTGTGATTTTAAACTCGATGAAACGGAAACGAGCGACACAATAATCAAAGCGGCCAATGCGGCCAGCGCGACGCTTCGTAGGTACTGTTCTTAGGTAAGGTTTCATTCTCACCGATAATCTCTCGCAGGCTAAGTCGTTTTCATTTCATCGAGTTTCAAATCACAGCGGTGCTAAAGAAGTTTCACTTAAAAAAAAATGTACAGCTCACACGCGGTAGAAGAGAAACCTTCAGAAAATTGAAGTAGATAAGAGTGGGTAGGCTTTGGAGCACCGCAGTAAGAGGATACCGATATGCTACAAAGCACCGCACACAGAGGAGACCAAAATTCTATCTCACTTTCTCGCAGGTTAAAGTGTATAGATGTATGTTTGTCTCTTTTTAATGTAGCTTTTTCGTTACACCGAGTTTCAAATCACAACGTTGCTAAAGAAGTTTTCACTTTTAAAAAAATTGTGTAAAAATCACACGCGGTAGAAGTGAAACCTTCAGAAAAACTAAAGCAGACGAGTGGGGAGTCTACGAAGCAAACACAAAGAGTAAACCGATTAATCTACCTCATTCGCAGGCTAAATCCTATATATGTATGTGTTTGTTTCTTTTTAGTGTCGCTTTTTCATTTCATCGAGTTCAAATCACAATGCTAAAGAAGTTTTCACTTCAATAAAAGAGAGAATTTTACAAGATCCGAACGGACGAATAATTTCTAACCTTCATCTTCAACTTATCATTCCAACTTCCATCAGCGTCAACAAATTTCCCAAATTGAGGATTCCGTACTTCCACTCTCTACGGCAGAAAACAAAAGGTACACCGACATATATAATGTATAGATAAATGTCAAAAATATCGCGTAATAAATTTAATGTAAGATAATAATAATAATAGTTGTTTGAATGTAAAACATCGAAGAGCAAAGTGCATTAACGAACTTAAAGGGATAAGGGTCCCAGAATGTCTGTGGGGTGGGAGAGCATTCTGTTCACTAGCATTATAATTTCAATTAGGGGATCCCGCCTTCTCTAAAGGGGGTTAAATGTGTACATGCAATGAATCCACCCCGGGAGTTTACATCAACAAATTATCATATCATTAAACGAAACTCTTTCGCAGTGTATCAAATATCTATTAGGACTATATTATATATTATTGTATGTCGACGAATTTCTTGGGTTTGATGAGTTGCATAAATTTTTTATTTTCTCTAAAAAGACGAAACGAGTCCCGGTACGATCAAGGGAGTTACATGGTGTGGTAGATCTCTATCCTCCAGGATGAGAGGTCCCGTTTTTCCCTGAAGGGTGTGCTTTTGAAGTTTCAATGACTGGACGTTTCACCATTCATAAATTTCTAGAACATTCAAGAATATTCGAGAGAACCCCACAACATTCCAGAAAGTTCTGAAATATTCTGGAATGTTCAGGAAAAGGGAATCGGGAATATCATTGTGGATCATTCCGGAACACTCTCGAATGTTATGTTCTGAAACATTGTGGACCATTGTGTGGGGCTACCCATTGGTAGGGGTACATAAAACTAGATCCGTCGTGGGTTCAATCTCATATCAACTACCTGAGCGGAGCCGGGTACCCCAGCTAGTTCATGATAAAAATTAAAATACTTGTCTCTGTTACTCATGGATCATTAGTTTTTACACGACCACTCAGATGTTTCATCTTTTCAAATCTTTTTCGATATCTCTTTTTCTGATTGTACGTATCGAATATGTGGAACAAGAAATTTTAGACTTTGTCTTCAGTTCATAAATGAAAGAGTGGACGCTTGGTCCATAGTAAAATCAACAGAAAATAGCATAGAACCCTTTGGTACTCTGGTATATCGCCGCATGTTAAGAATTCCCTGGACAGTCTTAGTGACTTCCACAGAGGTCTTGAAAAGATAGTCGGAAATCTGCTGATACTTCGGCACAAAAATGCGCAATCGAAGAGCTTTTGAAGTAATATGATGAGAAGCAGTGTAAATGGCAAAAGAAATGATACGAGGAGGGAAAAACCTGGGTTCCGGTAGGATTCTCCAAACCTTCTCCCAGGATTCTTCAGCGGCGGTTTGACTGCAGAGTGACTTATTCCTACAATTCTGGTATGCAGGGTCCAGAGAACAAGTGTCAATGATGTTGTCGATTGTTATTACTTTTAATTGGAGTAATAGATACTTTCAGTATCGCCCTGATTGAAGACCACCAGATTTAGCTGTATTTTATGACCAGATCTAATTATCCATGAATTTCTCCACTTTCCTCTTACTGACAAATAGTTTCCCTTTTTATTACCTTCAGCCTCACAATTTAACCCAATTAGGGATGCCATAGTCCAATTAACTTCGGGCAGTCGGGATCTTTTTGCGGTACCACAAAAAAATACACGTCGAAAAGTTCAACAACTGTCCGGAGCCAGTTGGACTATGGGCCAGTTGGGGTATTTGTGAGGCTAGCAGGAGGAGCGAGCAAGCGTTAGAAATAGAAAATATAAAGGTGGTGAGGTACCCGGCTATCAATATCTGGTCACCAAACCCGTCTGAAGCATTTTCAAGCAATGTTCTGAAATGTTTATGAAATCAACAGAGTGTGTCTTCCACTCTAATAATTATGAAATTGTTTCTATGTTTCGTATTGCTTTCTTAACTTCTACAGACTAATTCTTTGTCAGATTGCTCCAGATCCGTTTTTATTTTATTAATTTTAATTCGTTTAAACTTATTTAAAAAAAGATGTCAACGAGGGGAGAAAAATAGACAACCCATGAAAAAAATCAAAAAGATTATAGTATAGATAAGCCACTGAATATTAACGGGATTTCTAACCCCTCGTTACAAATGTCACCATGTTAAAGGAAATTAGTGTAGAGTGTATCCTAATTGTTATATCGTTAAGGGTGAGCCTTCTACTGCCTGGTATTGCCTGGGCTGCCGCTCGGCTGGTGCGCAGTGGCACGGCCCGCTCTCGCGATGTATTGTGTATCGTTGCTACCCCTGACGGTAATCCACCGGTAACGTCCATTATGCCTGATTTATCTCCGTTGGAATCTCTTGCACTTATGCGGCTGTGCGTGCGGTGTCTTTGAAAGTATCTACAATTAAATAATACTTTTACGTACGTAAAAATTAACTATTGTTTTTACTTTTACCGTTGAAAATATTTGTATTTGCAATAAAATTTATGTTAGTAGTGGAACATGGATTTTGTTGAACATGGGATTATTATAATTAAACAATTATCGGAAAAAGAAGCGCCTAGAGAATATTTGGCACGAAAATGAATGGTAGAAGAAGTCGGTGACGCCCGAAGTAGTCATGACACTTGAATATCAAGTGAATAAAATATTTGAATCAGATCATTGCAAGGGTCATAACAAAACAATGGAAGAGTACTTATGGTTGAAACAAAAAGCTTGTAGGTTGATATGCCTACTGATATAGATACCTTATTTGCTTAATTATAGAGTGGAAATACCTGTTAAGATGAATCCAAGCGAAATAATGCAAAATCATACAAAAACGTGTATTCTTGTTTTGAAAATTTGATTGCTTAGAAGTATTATAGATACTTCAATTAAATACTGCATGTAAAACATATTTTAGCCTTAGCAAATAAAGGTTTTTTTTTTAAACTCTTTTAATAAGCCTAGAAAAAAGTAAACTATTAGGTCTATAAAAAAAACACTTTCAAGTGCAAACTCTTCTATTTATAAACCCCTTTCCGGATATGGTTTTATTGTATAAAGTGGCAAAATTCAGTTTTTTTATAATAATCGCAAAAAAATGATATTTACGCCTGAACTTCATAAAATAAAATAAAACATGCATTTTCGCGTTGTTATTTTTGACTTCAATCAAGACGGCCGGTACTCGACGAATTTGAATTTCTAAAGTGAACCTTATGCCATCGACGTAAGAACTATCATTTGTCGCACCCATTTTGTTTCAGTTCCGCCCCATTTTGCGAAGGAAAATAGACGTCCCTAGACTCCACGTCGCTTGGTTCCGTGAAATCAATTTTAAATTTCCTTGTTATTACAATAAACAATGCGTAAAAAAGGAGTCAATGTTTTTACGGGGTTTTACGAAATCAACCTGTAAAAAACACTCAAATACCGTTTCCTTTCCAAAAGCTTTTTCTCAAGTCTTGTCAAGTGGATTCCGATTTAGATTTTTTTCTGGACTATTGGATCACCTGTAAATGTATTATGAATTGTAGTTTTTAAACCAGGGAAGTTTAGATCACAAATTTTTTGGTTGTCCCTAAAATATCAAACAAATATCTTCTCTTTTTTTTTTATTGTTTTTGGGGTGTTATGCCGTGTTTCGCTAACTCCTTCTTTAGCCAACGTTTCGGACAGCGTTACATTGTAACGGTAACGTTACATTGACACTGTAACGCTGTCCGAAAAGTTGGCTAAAGAAGGAGTTAGCGAAACACGGCATAACACCCCAAAAACAATAACAAAAATTCCTTTTGGCCGTGAAAACCTAAAAACATACAAATATCTTCTCAACTATCAAACCTTATCTAAAATTGCCCTCCCCCCCTTTCTATATAATATCTCGTCTCTTCTAAGTCTGAATTCGAACCCAATCTTCCATTTTTTTTTTAATTTGCCCGTTTAAATAAAATCATTATTTAAATTCACCATCACTCTCAATAATCTGAACTGACGGCCTAGAATATCTTTGATGTGAAAGCCAGAAATCTTTGAAAAGTAATAGCTACCCCTTGACCCAAGGAACGGTGATGTTGCTTTTCTGCGGCAGTGCACAGAAAAAAAAATCATGTGTGCAGTTCACAAGTGGTAGAAGTGAAACCTTCAGAAAACTAAACTTGTGAATGAGACGAGTGCAAATTATCAGGAATAGGATAATTGTAATATTTATTTATTATAATATTTTTACCAAGTTTAAAAGAGGAGGTCGATAGGCTACAAAGCACTTCACAAAGAGGTCACCGATTAATCTATCTCATTCTCTCGTAGGCTAAATCTTATAGATTTTTGCGTTTGTCTCTTTTTAATGTCGCTCGTTTGCGTTTCATCGAATTTCAAATCACAACGGTACTAAAGAAGTTTTTACTTCAAAAACTTTTGATGCCTACACCAAAGATGTGAATCGTTTTGAATTCAAAGCCACATCAAACGAATAAAAAATCTATCAAAAAAGCGTGTCTTCTAGAAATCGTGTAATACCGTGAAAAAAGGCTTGCGTGGTAAAAAAATCACTACTTTAGATTTTACGATCATATTTACGACGGCGTGTCACCGACATGCTCCGCGACGCGCGACCCTAAACCGTATAAAGACGAACCGTGCCGCAAGCGCCGCGTCGGCTGCGCTGTATCGGCAGTACTTGTGCTGTACCGTGTACGGGCTCCGACCGCTACAGTGCGCGCCGCTGCATTATACTACTGGGAAATCTCGCTAAGTGACGATGATGAACTACGCGTGTCATAAGACCGCCGTGAAACTCCCCGCTTTTTACTTCCACAAAGCCGCAGTGTTCCGAATGACCAATCCAAATCCAGCTCGGCTTAAGAATTGAGCTCTGCTGTGCTTAACTTAAAACCTTGACAAAAAATGTTATACATAACATAATATATGCATAACTATATGAATTTTCGACGTGTACATATTGAGAGATAAGATTTTCTTCTTTACACGTACCATAAAAGCCAATGTCTGCTTTGAAAGGGGGCTGGCATCTTTACTATAGTCAACGACAACTGAGTCTAACCTAACCTAACGTAAGGGGCCATCCATAAATTACGTCACACCTTAAGGGG
The DNA here is from genome assembly GCA_936435175.1 of Glyphotaelius pellucidus. Classification (NCBI taxonomy): domain Eukaryota; kingdom Metazoa; phylum Arthropoda; class Insecta; order Trichoptera; family Limnephilidae; genus Glyphotaelius; species Glyphotaelius pellucidus. The sequence continues at coordinate 23,468,484 of OW386542.1, read as the reverse complement.
GGGGGGAGTAGAGAAGTGTGACTAGGGATATTCGGGGTCATCAGCTCTGTGACGTCACATGTAAAAATCTAAATTATTAAAACGCAAAAGAATTTTGGATGTAAAATTGCAAAATATGTGACGTCACACTAGGGGGGGGTCTCATAAATGTGACGGTGTGTGACAGGGACGGGGGGGGGGGGTAAAAAAATCATGAAATTCGTGTGACGTAATTTATGGAAGGCCCCTAACCTATTTATCAAAAAAATATTTCATCACTTTTAATGACCTTTCAAAGTAGGAATTGAAGTTGCTTGATTATGAGTTATCCGGTCGCAATACAATACGCAAAACAATATTACACAATATAATAGAATTCATTCATTAAAATAAATTACACATTTCAACTAGCCATTCTTTTCTATAATTTTGTGCTAACTCCTAGATCTGTACTGCATTTTTACACTACCATGTTCGCGTACTGAATTGTTCGAAAATGCCTTTATTAAGATAATGCCTAACTCTACTTTTTCTCCTCAACTGTTGATTATATTGTAAATTTTCGCATGTAGCAAACACTTTGTGGGAATACATAATTATAATAAACTCAATATATAACTTTGTTTAATCCCACTTTATTATTTTCTTCTCCAACCGGTTTCGGTTCCACCTGAACCTTCCTCAGGGATGAATAAAAATATATCAAAAGTTTTAATATATTTTTATTCATCCCTGAGGAAGGTTCAGGTCGAACCGAAACCGGTTGGAGAAGGAAATAATAAAGTGGAATTAAACAAAGTTATACCATTGTGTTTATTATGATTATATTTTAATTTGAATTCGATCGTATGATTGATTTTTGTCCCGATAAAGAAACCGGTAGCATAGAAAGTAATTGACATAAAAGGGCGATCTCGAAATGAAAGTTAAAAAGAAAAAAACAAACGAACATATTCTGATTTTGGAATACCTACCTAAGTGGTAAAGGGTGTTAGTCAGTTCTTATATATGATATATCCGAATGCCTAATGACACTACTTGAACATAGTATTTTACCGTTTAAGCATATGACTTGATTTCTTGATTCTGAAGCCTTTATTCAGGATGTTACCAAAATCGTTAATCTTACCATAACTCCTAACAAATACGAGTATCCGATAGGCCTACCCATTTCTAACGAAACTCTGTAATTAACGCAAAATAGTACAAATCGCAAGTGGACCCCAAGTTTGAATATGGTAGCCACATCTAGTCAGGAGCCCTAAAACACTTAAAAAAAAATCTAGTGATAATGCTGTATTTGTTCTACCGGTATTGCAATGTAACAGGAACCTTCCTCCGAAGAACTAGCATCAGCACAGGTTCACAGTCGTAAAGACGCCAAATACGCGCCCATTATAGTTGACAATTTTCACACGAGAACAATTCATTCTTTATTTCAACAGCTCGGCTGTGGAATAATTTGATTCGGCATGGTTCTCTTCAAGACTCGGATTTGTTCCTTCCTTTTCTCGAAAAGTCTCTCCACGCGGCATCCCCAAAGTTGACGTAGGTCCAGAGGGAAATTCTTTTCCTCGGGGACTAATATATAAGGTTAACTCTCAAAAATGTTGGTCTCTCAAAGAAAAAAAAACTAAATGAACATGAACTCATTAAGTAAGTATTATTCTTAGTATATGGAATAAGCATGTCTGGCACAGGAACAACCATGGTGAGACAGAGTGTTTATATTAAAAATATTTTAATAAATAATGAAAAAAACCTTTTATATCACTCGAAGTGCTGTATTTGTCACGAAACATTAAAAGTCGTTGAGTTATGTTGTGCTATATCTGTCACCAAATGACGTTTCCATAAAACTAGTTATCTTCTTTTTCATGGTGGTTAAATTTATTTATAATATAAACATTTGTAGAAATACAGTACGCCAAAATTAAAATAAACCTTTTCATGGATATTTAGATAATTGGTGTCCTCTACCGGTCTGTACTAATAATAGTTGGTTTTATGGTCGAAGCAGGTGATAAAATCCCTATTTAAGATAAAGTTCTCAGCTCAAAAGAAGGGTGAATTGCATTCTATTGATGCAAATGCAAATATGGGGGATGGACTAGTACCCGGTGGTTACAATATTGTTGTGCCTTTATTTAATCATTATTTATTAATAATTATCTGGTTCCCGGCATCCGTTGCAATGCCATATTCAAAGAAATAAATTGTTTCTCCCTTCTTGTCCTTTCCTGTACGTCCCCGTATCCCTCCCGCGTCCCCCTTTCACCTTATCCGCCTACCCTCTCCACGGTTTTTTTCAGTTTCTCCATGAGCGGAGGCCCTAACTCGTACTTATTTCTGCAGATAGTTAAACTATGAAATAACAAACGATTTTTTTTGGTTTCCATAAAATTAACTGTATATTCAACCCCGATTGCACTACAGTGTAGGTAGTTTTACGGAAAAACACAAATTTTTTTAATTTCATATTTTTTAAGCAATGAACTGTCTTAACTCGACCGTTTTGCGTTTCCGTTTCAAGATGGTGACTATTTTAATTATTCAGTAAAGATTTTTAAATTTGAAATCATCTTATTTATTTGTATTTTTTCATTAGTATTGTGGAAAGTTTGAAAAAAGAATTTTCATTCAGGTGGTGACGTTCCTGTTGATAAATTATGTCATTCATTAAACTACATAACTAACTAACCATCACGATGTTTCCCCGTAGGGATAGGCAGAGAGGACGGATTGCCAAACAACTCGGTCTTGGCACACACTCTTGCCCCATTCACATGCATACATCGTCTCATACCTACTCTTCTATTATTCTGACTCTTGACATGCCCCGACTCGCTGGTTCACTTAATCGTGCCATTCATTCCTTTTTTAATAATTATTTTTATATATTAATAAATTAAATATTACATTTTAGTTCATAATTAATCAGGTAGTACCTACTTACAAATCTTATGAATTCAGGGTTTGGTTGTGATTTATTCAAGAGAAACTTTTAAAAAAACATAACATTTTGGACGTGTGTTCTAACGTTTACAGAACTATTAGTAAATTCCTCGTTAAGTTATCTATTCGCCGTTCTGAGAATTAACAAAAAAGTTTGAATGCACATTTTCATAAGAGCAATTATGACCCCCCAGTACCTACTTACCTAGTTGGAATCGTATATCTAAGATCAGTGTGTGCAATACATATGTGTGTGTCTGTATCACTTCCACACACACTCACATAAAGGTGGTGCAAAAACATGGAGGGGTATTCCTGGGGTTGCAATACCGACATACAGACAAACTCAAGTGTCACGTTTGTACGGGGGTAGTCTTTCCACCCTTGTTTCCATATGGTTTTGTCAACTATGAACTCTTGGAAAGTTTGAATTCAAAAGGTTACAGTGCAAATATACAGTCGACCCTCTTACCTAAAGATAAAATAGTTTTAAAAAAATACAAAATGTAGGTATTATGTGTAAAAAAAATATTTCTTACCAGCAGTTCTACAGTAGGTATTGTGTATAAAAATTTCTATTTCTTACTAGTAAAAATATTTTTTTCTTAGTAGTGCTGTAGTAGGTATTATATTTTTTAGTATATATATATTTTTTTTATATTCCTCTAATATATTTAAATACTTTTTTTTCTCTTCTAAATAACCAATGTACAATAACTATTAAAATTTGAAAAAAAAAAAAAAAATACATATAAAACTTTCTATTACAACACATAAACACTTGTCATACATAAACATAAATAAACACGTAAACACCTCAGCACAGGTTCTCCTAGTGAGGTGTTCACGGAACATACAACAATACCTATCCACAGTTTCACCTTCACAAACCTACCTTACACCCAACATAATAAAATTATAATATATATTATGTAAAAATGTTTTTCAAAATTGATCTATAGGTAAATACTGTAATGCATAGAAATAAATAAATAAATATACATTGCCTTAATTTTCATCACCGCCTTTATTATCTTCATAATTGTGTATGTGATTAAAACCATAGAGAAACTTAAAAATAAATTAATAAAACGTTAAACGTAAAACTGTAAAATGAGGGCCTTAACACGGGTAAAGTACCCAGTGACGCTCACATTATCAAATAACGTAAAAAAGTTATATTATTGTTTTTACGCCGGTTAGCCTAGGTTTTAGTTTAGGTGACCGAATAAAACATGATAAAAAATTGTGCCGGGTGACAGTTTACAAAACGTTTAAAATTGATGATTTCAGATAATATTTCACCACCCTGTACTAAATTTGATTCGCAAAAATAAAATAAGAACATTAAAGGAGACGGGTATGGGTACCGCCGTCCCGAGAATCATTTATTGGTGAAGCAACACCTCTGCCATAGGTCACCCCGAGTGGTTCGCTACGTTTGATGATTTAACAGGGGTCCCGGGTTTAAGATCCTCGGGTTGAAGATCCCCGGATCTTGGCAGCGGATGAGTCTGTCCACCAACTGCGTGGCAAGCCGGATCAGCAGAGACTGGTTGAGGAAGACATTTTTACCTCTCCATCAGGACTCTTTCAGAATATCGCTGTGCATGGCAGCGGGAGGGAAATATCCATACATCCGTCTCTCCTGGACTCACTGACCATTTTTCTACCCATCTTACACCCTCTTCCTTCCCAGAAATACCTCTCTTTCCTTTCGTAAAAAAAAAACCTACATACGGCATCCCCAAAGATGACAGGCCCACTGTAGGGATTATTTTCCTTAGTGAGGAACTAATGTAAAAAAAAATCAGAGCATGCAATTCACACGCGGTAGAAGTGAAACCTTCAGAAAACTAAAGTAAACAAGAGCGGGGAGGCTACGTAGCACCGCAAGAAGAGGAGACCGATTATATTATCTTATCCTCTCACAGGCTAAATCCTGTAGATTATAGATGTATTGTCTTTTTTAGTGTCGCTATTTTTCGTTTCATCAAGTTTAAAATCACAACAGTGCTAAAGAAGAGAATATTAAAAAAAATAGATGTGACATTAATTTTCCTTATAAATTATGCCTGGTGACGAACGAAAGACTTTTTCACCCAAAAAAGTAACGGTAGGGTAGAGATAGATCCTATCCACCCCAATTTTTCTTTAATGTGCTGTTTTGTCACCATTTTGTTCTGTCAAGGAACCTTCCAATACATTTCTGAATACATTAAGTTTTCTTGTATTCTAAGTCTAATGGTGAATGTGCCAAAGTCGTTGGTTATCATTCAAAGAGTGCTGCGGGAGGTTGGGCCATCCCACGGGAGCGGACACGGAGCAGACCCAGCTGCTGGCGCCTCCACAGGAATCCTGACACACTTGCTCCTGCCTCCTGCCATATTCCCTGTAGAAGCATCGAACCAAAATAGACCGCAAAAAATAGTTTCCGATCAACGCTCACGCGTTACTTGCTCGGATTTCACAATTAGAACTAGCGCGGATTCGTGAAAAATCAAAAATGTTAAAATAAATTCAGTTTTGTAATTTTTTTTATAAAAGTCTTCAAAAAATGTATATATAGGTGATAAGTGATAAGAAACGTACTTAACTTATTTTAACCAGTTTTTATTTTAATCACCGACATTATTTGAAGTAAAAATGTTGATGAAATTTTGGTCTCCACTGACTTTTTTTTATTAATTTTTTTGTCAAAACCAAACAACAACAAAAATCTTTCTCATGTCATTACCGGTCACTCAGCCGAGTTACCTCCCACCACTCATCCAGACCCTAACTGTCTTCTAACCTTCCGATTTTTTTAATGTTTGTAATCGAAAAAAAACTATGCAGAGTGTTAAGGGATATATTTGACTTACCCGGGGATCTTAAGTGACAATACAACAACAAACATTGAACCATTTTTTGGGCACATGCTACATTGGGGCGCGGCCACCAGTGTTTTCTATGACCAATGGAAAATAAAAAAAAAGTCATAGTGTGCAATTCAACGCGGTAGAAGTGAAACTAGAAAGACGCTAGATGTCGCTTTCTTTTCTTTTGCCTGTTCATTTTAAAGTGGTTTGAAGGTTGGATATTGGTTTCACAAAAATAAAAACGTTTATTTTTTTGGATTTCGTAGGATTCGAACTCCGTTCGCTGGATGTCTGTCTCTCTGGTTGTGATTTGTTAGGCGCCTTACCCGCTGCTGCGCTATTACTGCATTATATTAGAACCGACGACCCGTCAAATAATCAATTTAGTGATGCCCTTCCGTTTCATCTGAATTTCAAATCACTAACGGGGCTAAAAAAGTTTCACTTTTAAAAAAAAACGTTTTTGTCCCGACCCGATGTTTTGAAAACATTTGGTCGCTGGAGTCCCGAGTTTATAGAGAACTAGCGAGTTCCCGGCATGTGTTGCAATGCCACTAATAAAAAAAAATTTCTCCCTGCGTGTCTTTTCCCATTCATCCAATCCCCCTTCTGCCTCCCATTCTCCTCCCGTATCTCCATCCCCTCCCGCGATCCCCGCGTTTAATATATTTAGTCCCGGTACATCCCAAACAGCTCGCCACCCATTACAATTTTTTTTTACAAATTTTAATTTTTCATGTATTACAAACATTCAATTTTGTATATTATAAGAACATTCAATCAAATTTGTTACCTAACATAGGTACCTAGTTAAAATAAATGTATTTTTATATATTCGAGGCATTCGATTTTGATTAGTACTAAAGGTGAGTACTTGATTAAATTCATTGATTTAAAGAGTTTATTCGAAAATTTAATTTTGATTGAATCGATGGTTTGCGAAATGTCATTCTCAAATTGTGACATTTTTGATAGTTTCGTAAGAGTTTTTGTAAAAATTAAAAAACTTTTCAGATGTATTCTCATGTGGTTGTAATAATCCAGAAACCTTCGCGAGGGTGGAAAGAAGGTATTCTGAAAGTTTCAAACATTTCCTTTGTTTAATATAGCAATGCATAGACAACTTACATACAAACACACTATAGAAACGTATCTTATATACGTAAGATGTCAAAAAATAATACCTCAAAATTGCCACAACGGGACCATAACTTATTTTTGTTTTATACCGGCCACGGAAAGCAACAAAAATGTGGCTCAGACCTAACCACCCACAAAATGTGTACGTGTATTAATCGAAATGTTAAAAGTATATATTTTTCAAATTATTCATAGAAACTAAAAATCACGTTGAACTTGACTTACAAATTAACCTTATCCACAGGGACTAGGGCGCCTTGAACGGATGAAATGTATAAATAGAGGAGAGTTACCTGTTAGAACAGGCTAATCAGATTTGGACGCTAACCGTTGAACTGTTGAGGCTATTCTTCAGTGCATTCCCCACTGATAACCACAAGTCCTGCCAACTGTTACACGGTAAGAGAAAGCACTGAAGTTATTCAATCAACTATGCATGAGCAGATATCGTTACGGCCAACAACTAAAGTGTTCAATTATTCAACCGTCAATACCCTTTTGACAACTACCTAGGTTTATTCCACATTCTACAGAGCGACTGATATCTCAATTTATATCATCAATATAACAAACAACGCTCTTGAATATTTTCTCATGATAATAACGGAACATGGATTGGTAATTTGAAAAAGGAAAAATCGTCAGGCGTTGTGAAAATTCACGTGTACCTTGTTATAAAATATAGTATGGGAATTTGTACCGCCGCCCCAGGAACGTTTATTGGATAACCAACACCTCTGCAGTAGGTCACCAAAAGTGGTTCGCTACGGTGACTTAGCAGGGGTGCCCGGGTTCATGGGGTGAGGTTTGTCTAGGTCTTGGAGGTGGATGACCAGGACTAACTGAACCCCAGATTCCTACCCACCCCTTATACCCTTTTTATTGCCAGAATTCTCCTCTCCTTCCTTTCCTTTAAAAAAACCCTCCACAAAGCATCCCCAAAGATGACATAGGCCCTGAGGAAAATTATTTTCCACAGGGCCTCCTGTGTGGAGCTCATGTAAAAAAAAATGAAACATTATGATAGGTAAAACTATTTTCGTAAAGATAAGGGTCTCAATAGTATAAATAATTCTTAGTAAAGTGATTAAATATCATTTTTTATACTCTATTTTTAATGTTAAAGTGGAGGTTGAACAAAAACTAAAATGGTCGTTTGGACAATTAAGAACTAAGGCGACCAACTACGACTTAAGGTACTACTTGTAAGACTACCGTTCAATATCACCAGACCACCATTTCAACCATTTTTCGTTACCAATATTATCACCATCCCTCCAAGGAACATTCACCGCCTTTCACCAGACTACATTTCTCCTTAAATCAGCTATAATATTCTTCGGACACCCACCGTTCAGTGTTGTCCTACCACGATTCAATAATACTAAACTTTAAAATTTGATGCACGGTCATAGACATTGTAGAGCGTTTCAGTGTTTGCATAACTTAATAAAATATACCAGTAGGTAGTTACCTAACTCAATTCCGGTTATTCGATGCCCCGGGCAGTGGATTAATTTTATAATAATATTAAGGGCAAGGGGATCAGCTTTGTGGAAGGCCATTTTTTTTAAACAAATTTATTTTTGGTTAGTTGGATAAATATCGGGAAAGAGAGCGAGACAGGCTCACACCACATGCGAACGCACGGCCGGCCGCAAGCCTAGATTTTTTAAGCAATTTTTTTTTAAAGCCCACTAAACTTTATTTTCAAGATTAATTTGTAAAATTCCATTTTAATTTTTATTTATATGTTCAATAATATTATTATTCAATTTATGTAAAAATAGATTACTTTTAACCAAGGTCTGCTATGTAATTATTTTTTTTATGTGAATACCTTACAAGAGTCCCAGCTGCTCCCGTCTGAAGCCAGTGAGACTTTGGCATCTCCAATTGGGATATGTTGTGCGGCTAAAAGTAGTGGGGAGGGGTAGGACATGGGGAAGAGGAAGGTGGAAAGTACCTGGCTATTCAGATCTTATCACCAAACACGGCTAAAGCCATTTCAATTCTGAATGGTGGTCTTACACCAGGGCGATACTGAGAGAATCTTCCACTCTAGAACGTGCCGCAAATATACTACTATGTACATTTCATTTTAAATGAATAAATTGTGAAATAACACAAATTAATCAAATAAAATTTATTTGCCACGCCGGGATTCGATCTCGCGATCTTCGGATTGCGAGGCAAGAGCCCTACCGCTGGACTACGCCGAGACAGCTGTGTCGCCTTCTAAAGTTTAATAATTACATAGCAGGACTCGTACATAAATAAACTTTTTTTATGAATTAAAGAAAATACTATTCAATGTATAAAAGAAAAAAAAATTGGTTGTCTGTAAAGTCGGTTTACGGACGATAATTATACTGGTGATAACGTCATATAATAACGATGGAGTGGAAGAGAGATAGATACGTCACAAGCCGAACGCTTAGGCCGATCGCTTGTTCCACGCTTTTGCTTGCACGCTCGGCTCAGGCGGAACGTGACAATGAGTCATGCTTTTTCGTGAGTGCAGCCGGCGTTCATCGATTTATAAGACGTTATCACGTCAATAAATAATAAAATTGTAAAAAACAAGTATCGATCCTCTGTTTACTGGCATTCTCCTGCATGTGTCTGTCAATGTGTTAACTATCACAACCTTTTCTGTAAATGACAGTAGAAAGGGTGGAAAGCTTCAAAACTCTTTCTCGTATTTACTGTTTTTAATATTGACTTTATTCAACGTGCCAAGTCTTCCTGAGACGTCCTTGACTTTGAAGTTACATCTTTCTCCGCCAATTATCCCAGTGCGTCCAAAATATCTATGAAGCATCTAATTCAAATCTTACAAATATTACAATATTAATGTAATAAATTTTCCTTCTATTAAAATCTCCTCATTCTTAATGTGGTCGTATGTGGCTTAACCACGCTCGTGCCTTAGGGATACAATCTCATTTACCTAATAATTATTATTGTTATTAGATTAGATTATTATTAGCGCCGTGGGAAAATCACCTCAAGGGCGCTTTTCACGACAATTTATTTAACGATCAGTAGGTATTACTTATCGCTTAGACTTATAATGAATAACCTACGGCAGATTTATAACTAATGACTTACAACAACTGACTAACGAAACTTATATTTAAGATTTATAACTGGTGACTTAAAACTAATGATTTTTTGACCAAGAAGGTCTCATTCTAAGATCCTATTACAAACTCTACTATGTCTTAATGACATTGGCTTAAAATGATCCCCTAGTCCTGGATCCATTCGGAATTGGGCGGAGCAAGTGACTTAGCGTTGACCAATCAATAGCCAGCAACGGTGTTTTGTTATTTTGCTGGTATATTTTTCTAGATTAAAGCGACTCGAAAAGCAGAGCACGTCTATCCGGCCTGAATTCCGGGCGGTTACTGAGTGGGATAATGCGACGCACTTTCGTTCCTTCTGCGGATGGCATAAAAATTCCTGTAAAAGAACATCGCCAAAGTTCATGTTTTATTTTTTTTTTAAAGTTTAGTCATAAATATCATTTTTTTGCGATTATCATAAAAAAACTGAATTTGCCACATTATACAATAAAACCATATCCGAAAAAGGATTTATAAGTGGGAGAATTTGCACTTGAAGGTGTTTTTTATAGACGTAATACTTTATTTTTTACTAGGCTTATTAAAAGACCTATAAAAAAATTACCCATATTTTTAAGGGCCAAGATATGTTTTACACGCAGTGTTTTATTGAAGTTTCTATAATTCTTCTAAGCGATCAAATTTTCAAAACAAAAACACATAATTTTGTGTGATTTTGCATTATTTCGCGGGGCTTCATCTTAAAACCAAAGACTTACAATAATTAACATGCATATTATTTACATTTGTATTTATTTAATTTATATATCTTTATAAGGTTTGATTACAGTTTTTTTTAAATGCCTTCCTCATTAGGAAATACATGTGTCGAGACAGACATAGCAGGTACATAAAAGCGTTCAAAAGTACATACATACTAAGGTCAAATACATGTTAACATTCTTTCTTTGAGATTGGTAGAATTATCTCCCAATAAAAACAAACAAAAAAGAAGGTAATAGAAAGTGTAGGTTCGTCCTATAAAGAGAATAATATTACAAATTTAGAAAGAAAATATGAAGTATTGTAATAATAATTATGGAAGTTAGGTTTTACGATTATATTATGTTATTTAGGTCAGTTATATTAGTCTATTGATATTCAATCTGCTGCTAACTATTCTGACAATAGTTGCTGATTATTGTCAGAATAGTCAGCAGCAGATTTACAAATGTAGACAATAGATGGACGTCCTATATTTGCAATTCAATTCTTTATTTCATAATTAAATTTGGTCATTGTTGTCTAATCGTAGATAGTAGTTTATCGAACAGTTTGGAAGCTACTTAAAATATCTTTGTCGAAATGTAGTTTTAGCAAAAAGACTTTGGATAAGTTCTTTGTTTTTGACTCGGGAATTGTGTATGGTTTGCGTAGATTTGTATAGTTATTTGTTGTTTTGGTGCAAATTATAACGTAATGATTCTTGTAAAGAGCTGCTTTATGTCCACAACGTTGATAGTATTGAATATCATATTAGTGCAGGTAGAAAGAGGAATTAGTAAGAATATATATTCACATTATTTGTTTGTTACAATATTATTGTAAGTGATAAAGTAAAATTACAAAGCATACTGCACTCAGTCGCTTATGTAGATACTGCTTACCAGTGCCTATATTCATGTCGAATTATTACGTAAAATTATAATTCCTCGATCGAGATCAAAATTCCCCTTCAAATGTGCTCTCGTAATTGGTAGTGGATGTGAGTGGGTACTGGATACATAAAGCCCAGTTTACGCGAAACCACAAATCTGAAAATCTATCTAATCGCAGTGAATAATTGAATTTACTGCCTGAATTTATTAATGAGCTTAGCACAGCTTAGTCCTGCTTTAACTTGACCGTTTGGCATTTCATCTGTCTGTAAATTTGTTTGTGTGTTTTTTTAGTTTTTATTTTTATTTTTAATGAATAAAAACAATTTAACGAGTGGCTCGAAGAATTTCGGTACACTACAGCAATATTATATGATGAAAATAGGAACTGCCTGTAAAATATGGGTTGTAATAGCAAATTGCTACATAGTGAACAAAATGACATTAATAATTTATGTTAGTCTATTGTAAATGCTGTGCTGTGACCTTGTTCCCTCAGTTCTAATCATATGAACCATCATAGGAAACTTGTGCTGAAATTCTCTTGTCTTCTATAGTTCTTGTGCAGTGATTGCCGCTAGTGGTGTCCCTCAGGACCGTGAGATCGACCAAGGATTCGACGTTAGATCGACGAAGGATTTATCTTCTCAGCCGAACAACGTTGGGTGAGTCGGATGCTGTCTAATTCCACATTACTATCCCGTATATTTGTGTCTACATCAAAGACCACAAAATAAATTTAAATACAGTTCACTCTTTGAATCGCAGTAAATCTAGATTACATTGTTTATTTGCGATTACAGAGCAAGTTGGATAAATTTTATACTTCCTTATTTGAAACACAAAACTTGTTATATGAAATAAGTGGCTTATAATTAAGTAGGTAGGTATTTAAGTACCTACTTACAAATCAAATCAAATAATTTAAGAGGACATTTGGGTTTTGATTTACTAAAAAAGAAAAAATGGAAACATACTTTTTGGACGCGAGGTCTACTGTTCACGGAACTACTAGTATTTAAGAGGATATAATAATAAAAAATTACAAGTGTGCAGTTCGCACGCGATAGAATTGAAACCTTCAGAAAACTAAAGTAGACAAGAGTGCGGAGACAACGAAGCAATTTTCTCGCAGGCTAAATTCTATAGATGTATGTGTTTGTCTCTTTATAGTGTCGTTTCTGTTTCATCGTTTTTCAAATCACAACGGTGCTAAAGAAGTTTAACATCAAACAATTATCACCCGCAAAATATTTGTTTATATTTTTTCGTTAGTAGGAAGGTACGTTCGTTCTCTTTACAAGATTCTGGGAAGTGTAAATCGGGCTTCATTTTTGGCAGGCTGCTAGTGCACATTAACATTTCTCCATCAGCCGAAGCAGGCGTTGTGCCAGCGCCGTCGGAGCGCTGTCGGGGCGCCGCGACGCCCGTATACAGCGCCGGGTCCCACAGGTCGCCGCGGGTGTGCCCTCGGTTGACAAACCACCATGATTAAGATTATAGCCGCGAGGTGAAAATGTCATTACGGGAAGATTTGCAGTCTCCTTCCCCTCCCCTCTACTTCAGCGCGTTACACTGGGAGGAAAACTGAAATCACCAACTTCCGTACATTCATAATATCTTCCCGCCGACCGAACCTACATAATCGTGCCCAAGCAAATATTAGCATTAAAAATGAACGCTATCCAATAGATTCATACATATTTCGCTTACCTTTATTATGTTATATACAAAAAAATACATAATAAAAACACATAAAACTTTCCACCTCATTTTTATTTGTGACCGTAACAGATTTCAGCCGGTCAAAGCCTTCTTCACCAGTCTCAAGACGGCTTTATCAGGCTGAAATCGGTTACGGTCACAAATAAATTAACCGTAAATAAAATAAATTTCATATGTTTTATTGTGTCATTATAATGGAATTCCACCACGAATTGTCAGCATCAAAAATTGAAATATTATTATGTATAATACCTTTATATCAGATTATAAAATATAAGTAATGATATATTTATTGGCATTTAGGTAAAGGCTTAAGGTGTAATTTTTTTTATTTAGCGGAAAAAGAATTATTTGGGAGAACTTAATATTTTTAACATATTTTTTTACATTAACTCCACGCCGGGGGTTATTTTTGAGGAGAGGACGGAGTAAACCTGGGTCTTGAAGAGATCAAGAAGGTCTTGGAGGGAGGAAACAAAGAAGTCGGCAAATCGTTCCACAGCCGAGCTCTTGAACTCAAGAACTAGTCTTATAAATCACCTATCTTCTATACCAAAATCTATCGTGTACAAATTTTGGGCTCGCGTTGCCGGTGCCGAAGAGAATTTTTAGAATCTAGACCAATTTATATGATATTTATTATCTTCTTTTGTAAATTCGTTATTCCTCAGATCGCGCAAATCTACGTGAAATCCTAACTATGAACCAGAAAATAAATATGCTGGAACATCAAAAAAGTTTGAATGGAAAGCCCTAGCGTCATGCAACTCGCACGGCACTTTCTGTCTAATTAAACATTTGTATATCGTAACAAAATTTCTTTCGTAAGTTATGTATCTTCCAAAATACAAACGAGCAAACGAGAAACCATTAAATGAAATAAACTTATTTGAGGTTCTTCCAAAGATTCAATTTTACACAGCAGCATTACATCGCCTCAGTTCTTAATTGTCCAAACGACTATTAAAAAATTTTATTGGAGGAAAAGGTTTTCTTTCATTATTTCAATGAAACATTATGATAGGTGTAAGACAAAGCTATTCCCGTAAAGATTTGTCTCATAGATTTAAATAATTCATAGTTAAGTGATTAACTATGAATTTCGATACTTTATTTTTAATTTTAAAGTGGAGATTAAACAAAAACTAAAATGGTCGTTTGGACAATTAAGAACTAAGGCGACGATTAGTCTGCCCATCACAACATGATAGACGTGAGTAACATTAACGCTATCTGATTTCAAGTGTAGGCACACTCCCTTTAAAAGAATTAAGATTAAAAATCATACCCAAACAATATCGGCGTGTCTGATATGGACTAACCCTTCAGCAGAGTATAAAAAGCTAGAAATAAGTAGTATTTGAACCCCGCGTAATCTTGTTTAATTTCACTTTATGACCGTTGTTTATTTTCGACGGGGGGTTCAGTCTATAATTTGATCTGAGCGCCCACCCTCTCTTTATTTGCCATGACAGATATATTTCTCTGCGCTCCGAGCCGGGGGTCATTCGTTAGGAGGGATTAACGCTGGTAATACGATCGCTATTGGGAATATCGCCATACTGCCAATGCCGGTGCGCATTTCGTGCTGCAAGCGATTCCGCGGACTGGACGAGCATGCAACGCGGTCCCGACAGTCCAGAGTGCAACCAAGTGAATGCAAGCAGTGGATGCATAGAACGAAGCGAGCAGGTAGCTAATATCTAAAATTTGTGATGGATGTTATCAATTTTTTGTATCCAACAAAAAAAAATTAAAAAGTCTATAACTAGTAGTTCCTTAACGACACAATTAGATATACGAGTATTTTTTATGTAAGGTTTATTTTTAATTATTTGTTAATTACATTATCAATTTGGGATGTGGGTGTGGGTACCGGATATTTATTGGATATATATTGGATTATATGGATATGTTTTGGAAATTATATTTATTGGATAACCAACACCCCTAGGTCACCCCAAGTAGTGCACTACGTTTCGTGGCTTAGCAGCGGTGCCCGGGTTCATGGGGTGAAGTTTGTTTTGATCTTGGTATTAGATGTTTTAGCCCACCTACTGTATGGCGGGCTGTATTGGGAGAGAATGGTTGAGGGAGACCTTTTGACCTCTCCCGCCGGACCCTCCGTATTCATACGTTCGTTACTCCTAAACACATTGGCCCCCAAATTTCTAACCACCCCTCATACCTTTTTCCTTTCCCTAAAAAGACCCTCCACACTCCACACAGCACAGGTGGAGATAATGTCAAAAAAATATTCTTAATTTTTTACTCTAGGGGCATGTTGTGAGGCTGAAGGTAGTGGGGAGGAGAAGGAGATGGAGAGGAGGAAGGTGGCAAAGTACCTGTTTATTCAGATCTGGTCACCAAAACGGCTAATGCCATTTCAAGCAACATTTCAATTCTGAATGGCCGTCTTCTTTAACGGTGGTCTCAGAGCGATACTGAGAGTATCTTGTAATCTGGAACGTGGCGCATGAATATATCGTACATTTTATTTTTAATGAATTAATTGTGAAATAACACAAGTGGCTGAGTGGGCATCGCGTTTGGGCCTCACCCGGGCGTCTCGTGTTCGATTCCTCGGCTGGCTAAGTCCTCCATCACGACACAAGCAACATTCTCCGCTTGGCTTGATGGTTGTAGGAGATTGTCAAACATTTTTGGGTTTTTCGTAACCCGCGAATGTTTATTTCTTAAAAAAAAAAAATCAAATAGAATTTTTTGCGCACGCCGGGATTCGATCCCGCGAAATTCGGCCGTACCCATACCCGCCTCCCAAATTGAAAATTAACTCATTGAAGAAGAAGATAACAATAATGATCTAAACGAAAACATGAAAGAGAACAAGACACAGAAAAATAGAAAAAGACAATGGTTGCAACTGGGACAGATATATTTTTGTTTAGATTATTATTGTTATCTTCTTCTTCAATGATATATTACATTGATGGGAATAACCTTCAAAAGTCATAAAAAGAGAATTTTTCCTATAAAAAATTGAATACTCATTTAGACTTCTACCCCCCCCCCCCCTCCCATACACACAAGCCCTGCTTATTTATGGAGGTACATCAAATATAAATATTATGTAACTAATTATTGTATAGAATCTATTTGAAATAAATGTATCTATTTATGATTCATAATTAAAAAAATATATTTAAAAAAAAAAAATTTTAAAAAAGACTTTTATAAAGTCTATATGAATAAATTCTAAGGATAGTTGCCCATAATATGGAGAAGAAAAAAAATAGTTGAAGATAATATTGTTAATTGTAAAATTTTAAATATGTGATTGACATATGTGACGGTTTAATAGAAGGTGGCAATAGCGAAATCGGTTAACGCGCACGTCCCGGTTAGACAGAGGTCCGGGTTTGAGTCCCAGTTGCGACCATTGTCTTTTTATATTTTTCTGTGTCTTGTTCTCTTTCATATTTTCGTTTTAATTTTTATTGTTGTCTTCTTCTTCAATGATATATTACATTGGTGGGAATAACCTTCAAAACTTACAAAAAGAGAGTTTTTCTATAAAAAATTGAAAATTAACTAGTTTGCTTAAAATTCGTGGAATAGCTTATGTTGCTTTCATTACATTTTTATATGTAGACTAGCTGACCCGGCCACGCGTTGCTGTGGCTAACGAAACAAAACGCCATCTGTTAATTTGCATGCAAATCAAATCCACACCGCCCGCTTGCCAGCCGGCTCAAAGACATTCTTATATATTTCAACCAATTTACACAAAACCTTGACAAACAAACTATTGGTGAAAACCGCATGAAAATCCGTTTAGTAGTTTTTGAGTTTATCGCGAACAGACGGACAGACAGACGCGCCGGAGGACTTTAATTTATAGTAGAGATAAGATAAGATATTTGACGGCCTCCGTGGTCCCGAGGCAAGACTCTCGACTCACAATCCGAAGGTCGCGGGTTCGAACCCGGCGTGCGCAAATAAATTTTATTTGATTAATTTGTGTTATTTCACAATTTATTCATTGAAATATAATATTTAGTATATTTGCGGCACGTTCCAGAGTGGAAGATACTATCAGTATCGCCCTGGTGTAAGACCACCATTCAGAATTGAAACGTTGCTTGAAATGGCTTTAGCCGTGTTTAGTGACCAGATCTGAATAGCCAGTTCCCCACCTTCCCCTCCCCTATCTCCTTCCTCTCCCCACTACCTTCAGCCTCACAACATACCCCAATTGGGGATGCCATAGTCTCACTGGCTCCAGACGGGAGCAGTTGGGACTCTTGTGCGGTATTTCATATAAAAAAAAAAATAAAATAAAAAAAAAAAGTAGATACATTATTTCATTTTGTAAATAAGCACATTAAAAAATAGATTATCTATTTTCTTATTTCCAAAATGTAAGTATTGCGGTTCCCACCACACAAATTAATCTATGATTAAATCTTACTTATCAACAACCGATTTATCAGATGGTAATCCATCTTTTTCGTATTTTCAATTTTCTAATAAAGCTGATTTTAGTTGCAGTAATTATTTCACGGTTTGTAAGTAATATTTTTTTAGATTCATACATAGGTCCTCTTAGGTGTATTACATTACAAGTACATATTGAGAGAACTGACGCCCTCTTCCCTCGCAATTATAAACCGTGTTTTCTCCACGAAAGAAATTTTGGGCGCTTATTTGAGTTTTATTGCAAGAACATCAGGTAACCATTCGCATTTTGAGCTTAAAGGGCCATAAAAAGTATTGTTTGTTTTATTTTTCCAGAATTTTCATTTCCTCGCAAGGCACTTCTCTTTTCCATGGCAGAGGCAGGGGCTGCCAAGGCAAGCTTAAATAATACAATTATTAAATTTTTAAAAATCAAAGTTTTTTATATTCTTGTATATTTCATATTATGTATTTAAAATAATTATCCGACGTTTAGATAGCTCTGGCCTGGTGAATATGATTAATTATCAAGTACAATAAAAATACAATACTGGACACCATGCTCCATTTTATTTGTTTAATTTGTGTTGTTTCGCAATGTTTACATTTAAAATAATATATTCAGTAACGCCCTAGTGTAAAGACCACCAGTCATAATTGTAACATTGCTTGAAATGATTTAGCAGGGGTGCCCGGGTTCATGGGGTGAGTTTGCTTGGTCTTGGAGGCGGATGACCAGGGCACACTAAACCCCAAATTCCTACCCCTCCCCCCCCCCCCCCACTTAAACTCTTTTCCTTCCCAGAACTCTCCTCTCCTTCATTTCCTAAAAAACCTTCCACACAGCATCCCCAAAGATGAAAATAGGGAAATTATCAGGGCCTCATGTGTGGAGCTCACGTAAAAAAATGGCTTAGCCGTGTTTCGTGACCAAATCTGAATAGCTAGGTACTTCCGAAAATTCATCTTACTCTTTTCTTTGCCCTCTTCACTACCTTCAGCCTCACGTCATTTCTCAATTGGGAATGCCATAGTCTCACTATCTCCAGACGTTTGGGAGCTGTTGGGATTCTTACAAGTGCTTGGAAATATCTTCAATTTTATTATTTTTGGTGCCTAGATCGGAAAAAGAACTAATGACCATGTTTTTATTTAATTTTAATAATTTCAGTTAATTTAGAGGGACGCCGGCCCCGCGCCCCGCCTTGGCAACGCCTCGCATCCATCCGTCAGGTAGGAATTGCTTCCCGGCCGGGAAGAATGTATAGGGAGCGGCCACGTAAGGCGGAGGAGTTCTTTTATTGCGCCAGCTACCGCCCCTTAATGGCCCTCCAAAGATTAAAAATATGCCGGTAAATTGATAAATCCACCCATTCGCACCAATCCACCCATTGCCCGCGGCAGATTGCCGCTTCTTACTGGTCTCACCCCCTCGCCTGTCTACCAGCGAAGATTATCATCAAACAGGTACATACGTGACAAATTCAATAAATGATGAATAAATGGAAGGCTTTAAGTACGTGATGAACTTTATTCTCTACTTTCCCTAGATTTATTTTAAGTAAATAATAAAACTACTAATAAGAAATATTGTTTTTTCAGTGGAACTATGCGGTGAGTGCCACACAAAAATAATGTAAAAATAATGAAATAATATAATTTTAAAATTATATCTGTATTGGTTAATAAAAACATAAGAAAAAAATCAGAGAATGCAATTCACACGCGGTAGAAATGAAACCTTCAGAAAACAAAGTAAACAAGAGTAGGGAGGCTACGAAGCACCGCACAAAAAGGAGGCCGATTATTCAATCTCATTTTCTCGCAGACTAAATCCTATAGATGTATGTGTTTGTCTCATTTTAGTGTTGCTTTTTCGTTTCATCGAGTTTCAAATCACAACTATGCTAAAGAAGCTTTCACTTCAAATAATTAATTAATGTTAACGGTAATATCAGACCACGCTATATGCGCGCTATACTTTCGTGGCTTGGCGTCCATTCCCATTAGCCATACATCCCAGCGATATGCTTAAAAAGA
Source organism: Glyphotaelius pellucidus (assembly GCA_936435175.1). NCBI lineage: Eukaryota > Metazoa > Arthropoda > Insecta > Trichoptera > Limnephilidae > Glyphotaelius > Glyphotaelius pellucidus. Next base: position 23,448,636 of record OW386542.1, on the reverse strand, counting down.
CCAAACCACGAAACTACAGCGTGATCTGACACAAATATTACTCTTGTATTACAGTGACTTGTGGGAAACTTGCCATCTAATTTGTAGTGGCGCGTTGTGCCACTGAGCAACATCCTGAAGGAGAGTAAAACTAATTATATTTACACTAGCAATTAAAGCACGCTCCTCAGGTTTTGTTGCTAGGCGGCTTTTTGTTTGGCTTCGCCCAATTAGTGTTGGTGACCATTTTATAAATCCAATAGGAACTGGTTCCAAAATAGCCCGTTCCTCGGATCCACTGTCATCCAGTGATAGCTAGTCACCGAAACAAAGAAACCGGGACCGGGCAATGACGCCATACGTAATATGAAGTCGCTTCATACTATTATTCACAATTTATTATAACCGTCAATCTTTCCATATCCGGAGAGATACTACAAATTCACAAATTTGTAGCACTTATACCTGCCTGGGGTACGTCCCCACGCGACCTGCTAACGGAAGTGGCGACAACTTTTGACGAATTCTTGAATTCAAAGCCGAATAACAATGGTAGCTTGGTTTGAAATTTCACGTACACAGATGTTTTGGTGGCGCGGCGCGTATGGCGTGGATCAAGTAGGCATCAGATATGCACTTATTAATACTGTCCGAATGTTAATTTTTTATGTATAAATGTACAATAAATAATATTATTTTTATGTTTTACTAATTCTGTCAACTTTCCATTTTGAGTACAGAGCAAAAATACGCATTTCAAGAGCGGTTTACGGAATGTCTGTGGAAATCTATTTACGAAGCTTCCGGAAAATATGATTGATAACATTATATCTTTGGTCGGTTTCAATGGATTCATTTGAATCAAAAAATGATGAAATTTGTTCTCGGTCTCTTTGTTGTGTTGAATTATTATTTGTGTCACTGTAGGATGAAGTTAAGAAGGCTTTGCTAAAATATTAAGACACGAAAAGCTTGAGATCAAAAACCGATGCCATTGACTTAATTATCGTACATCGCCATCCTAATTGTTTGAAATAAAAATTTCATGATGAATTTGAAAGTTAGATCTATTTTTGAAATTTAATGGAGAATATCACAGAATTTTGGATCAAGAAGCCAGTCCACATCGCATTGTATTCTTCTTTATACGTTTAACAAAATTATAATTTTTTTGGTTATCACAATAAAAAAACGTATTGACTTAATACCACATAACTAAATATTTAACTCTGGACTTGCGGGTGTTTATATTGTAGAACTAACACAACAAATATTAAGGTACCTAAGTCGTACCTACCGGTGAAGTGTTTTATTTTATTTTAAAGCACACGAATAATAAAAGAAGAGTAAATAGAGGTGGTGGATACAAAGCGGCAGGTAGGTGCACACATGTATTGTAAAATAAACACGATATTGTTTGTAGTAATTTGAGTGTGTGGGTGTACATGTACAACATAATATATGCGCAGTACGCCGAGAGAAGCAATGAAACCGGAGGTAGTCGTAATATACAGGCATTAGGCCCCTATAGATCTTTTTGAGCGCTTTGTTATGGCTCCCTTTGGGAACCGCCTAGAAGCAGAGTAGGATCTTCGTATATCTAAGCTCGCAACAATAAATGCGGAGAGCGGGGCGTATTCACATACCCGGGGCGCGTCGGAATGCTGCAATAGAATATCTTAATGCCGCCCTCATTTCCATGACGATAACGCTACAAAATATTCACATTTTCGGCAATTTTTATTGTCATTATGTATGCACGACAACTTTCATTGCATTTAAGAATTTTGAGGGCTTTTTTTGATTGAAAAAATAAATTATTGTGGCAATTAGATGCCTCTCATCAATCCTACAAGAAATCGCTTGGCACTACACACAAAATATTTGCAATATTTGCCTTACCTTTACGAGATATTACTGTAAATATTATGGATTTGTTTAATTTGTTAAAAATGACTGGAATCTAAAAAAGAGACAGTTCGTTCGTTGGTTCCTCTTTTGACCCGCTGGGCGTATAACGTTGTAGATCCTTTTACAAACAGTGCTCAGTGTAAACGAATTTTTAAATTTATTTTTATTTTAGCTTATTGGTGAAACGTACAATTAGGTAGATAAGTTTTTAGATTTTCACGGCCAAAAGTATTTTCGTTATTTGTTTTTGGGGTGTTATGCCGTGTTGCGCTACCTCCTTCTTTAGCCAACGTTTCGGACAGCGTTACAATGTCCATCATCAGGGCAGATGTGACAAGCTACTTTGGAACCGGTTCCTCGCCTTTGCCTGTCTCGGCTACTTTCTACCGGTGACTAGGGATCACTAAATGACAGTGATTATTGGAACCAGTTCCACCCCGGATTACGGAGACAAGTGAAATCTATTATATTCTAACTGTAACTATTCTAAAATATTCTGTAATGCCAGCTCGAAGTGGAGTGGAGCTGGCAACACTGGTATTGCTTCCAAGTACATAAGCACACATTTAACTTCTAATAAGTACACAATTACACATCTGCCCTGACGATGGACACTGTAACGCTGTCCGAAACGTTGGCTAAAAAAGGAGGTAGCGCAACACGACATAATACCCCAAACACAAATAACGAAAATACAATTAGGTTTTTTTTTTGACGTGATAAATCGATGAACGCCGGCTGCACTCATGAACAAGCATGACTCATTGTCACATTCCGTCTGAGCCGAGCGTGCAAGCGAGAGCGCGGAACAAGGATAGAGAGGCACGATCAGCCTAAGCGGCCTAAGCGTTCGGCTTGTGACTGTAAAATTCTATGTAAAAGTTTTCTTATGACGTTATCACGTAAAATTATCGTCCGTAAACCGACTTTACAGACAACCAATTTTTTTTTTTAAATTACATATTACATGGATGCATTATCCGGTGATGCATGAAACCGATATGCGATGAAATATATGAAGTGAAATCGTTGGAAAAAGAAAAATTTTAAAAAAATCACGGTTAAGTACCTACATAGATAGAAAATGTAAAATTCATCTATCCAAAAATTATATTTATAAAATTATCAAAGATAAACGAAATAAAGAAAGAAACTACATAGATAATCTGAGAAAAATAACTTACTTAAAGATTTTACTTATAACTGGGGTAGAGGGTTCGTAATTAACCATTAGATTTATTTTTTTCTATTAAGCATTATGTAAATTCATTGACGAGAAGTGGAAAATATCAGCGTCTGAAAAGATGTTACTGTATTTTGTGCATGTTCTTATGAAAAAATAATGGTAGGTGTCACTTTTTACTATTTCTGCAATTTTTAATATCATTACTCAATTATCGTAAGAACATTGGTCATTACGTAAGCACTACAACAACAAAAAAAAATTAAAAAGTGCCCACACAATATTTTCTTCCCAATCCAACTTTTTAACCTGGAAAACGAATTTTAATTTTAGCCCTTCCAATTTATGAAATTTAGTAATTTCGGCAGACTAAAATTTTTTTATTTAATTTTATTTCGAATTCGTACCTATTTTTTCTATGAATTCCGCACAAGAGACCCAACTGCTCCCGTCTAGATGTTGTGAGGCTGAAGGTAGTGAAGAGGGGAAGGAGATGTGGAAGAGGAAGGTGGGGGAAAATACCTGGCTATTCAGATCTGGTCACCAAACACGGCTAAAGCCATTTCAAGCAACGTTTCAATTTTGAATGGTGGTCTTACACCAGGGCAATACTAGGGTATCTTCCACTCTGGAACGTGCCGCAAATATTTATTTATTTTTATTTATTTATTTATTTAAACGCCCATAGGGCTTTTACATAAAGTGCAGTACACGTTTTTGGTAAAGTATAGGAAATAACAAAATATAATATAAACAAAATATAATATAACTGTAAGAAAAAAAATAAAGATAACATAAGATATAAGAAACAAAACATAGATAACACTAGATATGACACAAAGCAGGTAAAATAGAATATATGGTCACGTAAATTAATGTGAGATAGTTATTTTAATTATAAAGAGAAATAAGATAAGATTGTCATTATTTATGTTTATAATTAGCAATCTTTGTTATACATATTTGGTACGTGTTTATCGAAACATAGCTACAATAATATATCGATAAAGGTGCTATATAGTGCATGATATTTATAGCTTTATTTTAAATGTTCTGATATACTGAGTTTAAATTTATATACATACTAAGTATGTATAATTTTAAATGAATTGATTGTGAAATATTCGGGATTTGATCCCGCGACTTTCGGATTGCGAGTCAAGAGACTTACCGCTAGAACACGACGGCCGTCTATTTATCTCTATACAGATTATGTGTTTATATGTATAGCGCCCTTGAGGTAATTTTTTAAAATGGCGCTTTGTAAATCAGCTAAATATTATTTTCATTATTTATGCACGAATTAATTTTTTTTAAACTATTTCACACGTCATGTAGGGGTTTTTTTCTGCAAGAGAAAGTGTTGATTTTATGACTTCTTCTGTGCTCAAATGTGGAATGGATATCAGCTTTTGTGTGTTCCTTCCTCTCGCAACATTGATTTGTATGAAACCAGGGTACGCAACTTCCTTTGCTTCCATATCCTCCCCATACAGCAAACATTACTATTGTGTACAGACCTAAATATTTTTGTACTGAGAAGAGAAGCTAAATCAGAGCCCAGCCAGGCGTTTAGAAATACCTACATAAAAGAAATTGGTAAATCGCTTTATTAATAATTTATTTTAAATATTAGTGAACATATTATTAAAGTTCATCAATATTCATTCTGCCCCGTATTTTCTTCGATAAGAAGGTATATTCAGTACAAAATATTTTGTACTGAATGTTAAATGCCACTCTTTTTGAAATCAGAGCCGAGCCGAGCGTTTAGAAATACCTAAATAAAATAAATTGGTAAATCGCTTTATGAATAATTTATTTTAAATATTATATGAACATACTATTAAAGTTCATCAATATTCATTCGGCCAGTATTTTGTTCGATATGAAGATATTTTCAGATAAGTCATGGATAATATTTTTCACCAAAATTCTTCATTCACTATATTCTTTCAATATCGCATCATGTTTATTCATCTGAACTTAAGATTGGTTCGCACTACCCGGCCCTCCAGTGCCAGTACTTTCAGCGCTTGGGGTAGTGAGGTAGTGGTACTGATGAGATATTTCCTAGAAGTGTGAAGAGGAATGTGATGAACTGTGTGAAATGATACTAATATCACCAATTCACATAAGACCTTTCCTAACTCCCAGACAGGCAAATAAATTTGAGTTTCATTTTAAAAAGCAATCCAATATTTGACCAATTTTCACCAATTTCACCCGGAGTAAAACAAAATTGATCCTAAACTCACTTTGAACCATACTAATCCTATAGGACACAAATACTGTGATGAGCGACCATGTAAGTTCCGATGGAAGCGAAAAGTGCCCATAGACAGACTGAGCAAATATGGATGGAATTCAAAGATATTGACACTAAAAGATATGCTATCCGCAGTTTTTACTAGGTGGGACTGTGCTTCCTGGTGTCGCCGATGGTGACCGGACAACTCGGAATGAAACCAACTCAGAACCATCTCAGATAAGTCATTTAGAGTGATAAAAAATATATATAAAAAAATGGTTAAATAGGTTACGTTAGGTTAGGATTATCTGCTAATTTAAAATTAATTTTTTCGTAGCTCTAATGAATTTTCAAGGAGGTGTTGAGTTGACTTTATTCTCATTTGGCATGGAACCGTCGCCGATATTGTTAACCAATATTACTGCAGACCTTCAAAAAATCAAATAAATGAACGAATTCTTTCCATATTCAAAATATATTGTTAACCAATATTACATACTTCACACCTTCAAAAAATCAAAAAAATCTTCCGTATTCAAACTACTCCCATCCGAAAGTAATCCCGCTGACAGTCGGGCGGACATCATAGCATATCTCTTGTATATGAATATCTTTGATGGAATGCGTAGAAGAAGATTGAAGATAGTGATCTAGTAGATGAATTTTGTTGACAGGACATCTCGAATCTCGTTCTCATGACAGATAAGAGAAGATATTTACTACCTACCTACGTCAAACGAAAGTATCGTAATTTAAGTAACGGTGGCGCAACGATCTCTCTTTTCTTCCCCTGATCCGATCGCTTCGGTAGTGGGTCGTGAGCGACCGGATCGTGTAAAATGATCTATCTACTCAGCTGGAGCGGAAAATAAAATTTGGTAATGCAGATTACATCCTAACAACGATACGAAGCCGTCTAATCTTTTCTTTTCAGTAAAAACAGAATTATGTAATAATCATGCAATTGAAAATCAAAAAAAAAATTCACTACATGGACAATCGACGTTAATTTTTGGTTTAACGCCTCCTCGTTTCTGAAGGAAGCCGATGAAGATAAAATAAACCTTACTTCGGGCATAACAACACGCCCACAACACACTTCCACTGGTTTATCACTTCGGTGGGTGTTGGGTGGGAAACATGCCGCCCCGCACCCGCTATATTCATTACACAAGTTTCCATGTGTGCACCAAGACAAAGTGCTATTTATCTGTTTCAATTTGTTAGCGGCAAGTAGCCCGGGGACTAACTAATTTCTTTTCGTAAGGACGGAGATTAGATAATTTGTTATCGAGCGTTTCTCGGTTGCTCTGCGGGCTAGGGCTTTAACGCCCCTGGATCTTCTCAAGGTTATTTTATATTACCAAAATAGGGTTGTGTACATGTTGCTTACGTTAGTTAGAATACAAATAATATGTGGGGTCTCGGGTCAAAATAAATTGGAATTTTCCATTTCTGTTCTAGGATTTTTTGACGTGATAACGTCTTATAAATTGATGAACGCCGGCGGCACTCACGAAAAGAATGACTCATTGTCACGTTCCGCCTGAGCCGAGCGTACAAGCGAGGGCGCGGAACAAGCGTTCGGCTTGTAACGCATCTATCTCTCTTCCGCTCTATCGTTATTATATGACGTTATCACGTCAAATTTTCGTCCGTTAACGGACTTTACAGACAACCAAATTTTTCAACGTTAACTCTATGTTGTGATGTGATGAATGAGATGCTGTGTTGAAGATTTTTTGGATTGGGGTTTTGAAGAGACCAATGTTGTGGGGAGTGTAGGTATCTCATGTTGAGGAGGTGTAGGTATCTCGGCTATACACCGATGCCGAAGGGATCAATGATCTAGTTCTTCAGAAGACCCTCTAATGTCTGAAGAACAAGAACAACATTTGTAACTTCTAATATTTTCCTAGACTGCAATTCGCTCGTTAAGCCGCCGCTACCCGAATTTCTACCGATTTCTTACATATCTCCCTCAAACATTTGAATTTTTTAAGCTCTTAAAAAATATATGTTATTTTTGAAGATAATATCTAGATACGTTCCACGCCGAAACGCAAATTATATGAAATTACCTCGAAAGAAAAAAATCGCAAAGTATGCTCCGAAAATTATTTAAAACAAGTTTATTTCTATTATTTTACAAGTTATGTTTGTGAAAAAATTCACAATGTTTCTTTAAATGATACTTAAGATACCTTCCACGAGATTTTTGCTCTATTTTAAACGAGTCTTGTTTTATTAAGCATTTCCCCAATTTTCGCATCAATTTTGTCATTGAAAATATTGGCTCTGTCCAACATTCGTAATTACATATCTCTCCATCTTCTTTTTTTGGGCCTGGAAGCGTCGCCTTAAGGTAGGGGAATATATCAAACGGTTTGGACTGTTCTTTTCTGTTCAAGGTCAATAATTCTTATTATGCCATTCATATCCTATCTTACATATATGTATATCAATATATGTTTCTATGCATGTGAGTTGTCTATATTAAGCATAGGAAATGTTTGAAACTTTCAAAATACCTTCTTTTCACCCTTGCGAAGGTTTCTGGAATATTAAAACCACATGACAATACATCTGAAATGTTTTTTTACCATTACAAAAACTCTTACGAAACTATCAAATATGTCATAATTTCAGAATAACATTTTGCAAACCATCGATTGTTAAATCAAAATTCAATTTTCGAATAAACTCTTTAAATTAATGAATTTAATCGAAGTACTCACCTACGGTACCAACCAAAATCGAACTATTTGAATCTTATCAAAAATTATATTTATTTTAAATAGATACCTATGTTAAGTACCAAATTTGATTTCTTGTTCTTATAATATACAAAAATGAATGTTTGTAATATATGAAAAATTAAAATTTGTAAAAAATAATTTCACGCGAGCTGTTTGAAAATCTGAATGTACCGGGACTGCATATATTGAATATGGTAGAGGGGAGGGGATCGCGGGAGGGTGGTTCGCGAGAGAGGGGAAAGGGAAAACGGGAAGGTGGAGGGGAACGCGTGGGGGGAAGGGGGGGCGGAAGGGGAATGGGACGAATGGGAAAAGACACAATGGGACGCAGGGGGAAAAGACGCAGTTTTATTACGAAATTAATGAAATTTCGCACAATTTACCTTCAAAACAAGAGCAAAGTTACTGACTACATAATATTTTGAAAAACCACCCCATTCCCTTTTCCCACCCCTAGCAGAACTTTGGTACTTCTTGGGAAATTTTTCACACTTGACGTTCAAAATAAGAGGACAATTGCTAACTATATCTGATTTAGAAAAACTCTGTGTAAAGCATGAGCAACGCCGGGGACTTCAGCTTGGACATTTTAATCTTCTGAAAGATGCATTTGTTAAGAATGCTCTCGCCAATTTTTTTAAAGAAATTCAAAAAATTGACGGAGATACAGCATTTTATATGAAACCGTTTTTAACAGTTTGTATGTTGAATTATCCTTCAGCAAAACTTTGAACACTTTTATCAAACAAACAAACTTTTCTCGAAACTATGTTTTTCAACCTAGTTGACAACATATTAGAAAAACCATACATCCGATTTGCATACACCAAGTCTTAAAAAATCACGCATGCCCTAAGTCTTAGAAAATCAGTATCTATTGCACCACGTAGGGGAATTTTGATAACAAAAAATAAATAAAAAATGGCGGACCAGCAAATTTTGTTTAAGATTTTTTATGGAAAATTTTCATCGTTCATAAAACAAAATAGAAGGGGGTTCTATATAAAAAAAATCGAGACTGAAATTTCGAACAGTTTAAGACTTGGTGCAAGCAAATCAGAAGTATAGTTTTTGTAATATGTTGTTAACCAAGTTAAAAAACGTAGTTTCGAGAAAAACGCGTTCAAAGTTTTGCTGAAGGATAACACGAAAACACGTGTAATATTCTATAAAAGCAACATACTTACTGAAAATAAAAAAATACCTTTTACTTTATTTTAACTAATGGGTTTTTTGCCGATCGATTCGTATTTTATTTTCCTCATCGATATCCATATTTAATTAAGTAAATCCGAAATTTAAATTCCACTTGTAAACATACATAGAATTAAAATTTTAATTTTAATTTCAATTTAAATTTATTAATTTTTAATTTCAATTTAAATTTCTCTTGCAAGATTTTAACTAAATAAACATAAACAATGCACACAAATGTGAACTGAATAAAATGCTTGTAAAATTACACCAACTTTTTAAACTGGGGGGAGGGGGGGGGCTCATTCAGCTTTGCCGCTCCGGGCCTCTGACGGGCTTAGTCCGCCACTGGTAGGTACTAGAGATGGGTAAGTTCTGCTTTTTGCCGGAGGCGTCCGAGACGTGCTTCCTTTTAAAAGTACTTGAGTTCTTGAAGCAGGTTCCGGGAGTCATTCCCGACTCGCGAATGGCTCGGACCGAGACGCACGAGCCGGAGCCCGCAAAAGAACTCAAATGCCCGACCCTGCTCCAGACTCGCGAGTGCTCGGACCGAGACGCACGGGTTCCACTGGGGTCGGACCTCGAAGCCGCAGCCGTCAAAAGAACTCGAATGCGCGACCTGCTCCCGACTAGCGAGTGGCTCGGACCAGCTGAACCTAATACACATCGCCAGTAGGGTACCCACTCTTTTTTTAGTAGTAAAACACCAATGGATTTCCGGTAAATGCAAACATTATTTGTAACAACATTAGTGGGTGGTTTCTTTATAGTTTTACGTGCACGTGTTTGCCAAATAAGAGTAGAAAACATAGGAGAGCGCCACTGTTGCTCAAATGGCAATACTAAAATATAGCATGTGTAATTGTAAAATTGTGTAACCCACATTTTTGTAAAAAGTTAAAAATATTCAAAAGATTATATTTTAAGATTATTTATTATTATTATTTTTAGATTATAGATACCCACTGATCTCTTTATTAGAATTGCAAATAGGTATATTATACTTTTGAAATTTTGTTAACATAATGAATAATGAAGAATAACGATATTGTAATAAAATATAAAGCACAGTTTAGAAATTGCTCCCATTTATTTAATACTAGCTTAAGTACCTAGCGTTACCCGGGCTTTCGAGCATGTCTCTAATTTTAGATCTGAATAATCATTCAGATCTAAAAGTAATGTAACTAAACTCGCCATTAGTGATTCTTAATTAGTGAGCTGTTAAATTTAGTTAGTTAGTTATGTTTAATTAAATTAAAGCAAATTACTTTGTAAAACACCATTCAATCAAATTTATGTGATTAATTAGGTACCTTAAGGTACCATAAAAACCTTAATTTTTTTTTTTACAAAAAAGTGTTACAGTGTTCTACATATTCAGTGTCATTGTGCTTTAAAAGAATATTTGACTGTTAAATTGGTGTTGTCAGCCTACAAATTTTGTAGTTCCATTTTTTAAATTTTCTACTCTTAATTGACAGACTATACCTACAGTGCAGAGTTTCTATATTTTTTATTATTATTGTAATATTATTATCGAAGTATGATATCCTAGGTAGGCACTTTCTAAGAACGATGTTGCTTAATGTTTGCAATGTTCCAATCTCTTTATAATGTTTTTAAATATTAAAAACTCTTTTTAAACCAATGAAAATAATTTGTTTTTGGAGACTTCGTCGCCACGACGCACTAGTAGCGGAAAAACCAGTAAGTTTAGGGATATTCGTGTAGAGGTTGGTTGGAGACGACGGATATATTTTTGAAAATAGTACAAAATATTTTAATAAATATACATCGTGAGATGTAGTTTCGTCTTTACCCTAAGGGCACGTAGTACACGAGCCCAGGAGCCCCCAGTCTGGTGGGGGGGAGGGGGCGGAACTAACAGTATAGAAACATTATTTGTGTTTTTGTTGTTTCCTGCATGTTTTGGCTTTCAAAAGGAACATCTAAACTCGGTGCAGCCCTGATGTGCACTGACTTACTAAATGGCCAAAAAGCAAAGGCGATGTTCCCCCGGATACGAAAACGAGTTGGGCCCTCTCACGACTTAAGACAGCCCTAATGAGAGGGCGAAATAACAAAGGGAAAAAAATAAAGCTTTACTAGATAAAAGAACAGTCTTACGAAATAAATTAATATTTTTTTGTGGAAAAGAGTCAACACGTCTAAAATTTGATTTAAAAATGACATATTTCGGGTTTTGTCTGGTTATTCCCTTTTAACTTCGTACAGGAGGCCTTGATGAAAATGATTTCTCTGCGTCATCTCTGGGGATGCTGAGTGGGGGGTCTTTTAGAGGAAGGAGTGAACATGCATTTAATAATTTTCTTTAATTAAATAACCGTACAGGCAAATAATTTTAAAGAGGACTCGTTCGAATGCATTTGTGCACACCGACAGTATTGAAAGTTTCAAAAAAGTTTTTTCGAACTGGTTTCGAATGCCCGCTCGTGGTCCCTTCTCGCCCTGCTCAAAGATATTAGTACCCTTTACACGCAGAGTTCGGAGCGGGACGTGCCCCGCGCCACTTCAGGCCGCCGCGCAAAAAAGTTTCACAATGAACTGCGCTGTAAACCGTTATCTTACTTTCGGTCTTTACTTTTCTGCGCGGCGGCCTGAAGTGGCGCGGGGCACGTCCCGCTCCGAACTCTGTGTGTAAAGGGTACTATTGGGTGCCTGGCGATTTTTATCGATTTCATTTAAATTTGGAGTATTCAATTCGACGATGTTCTTTATTGTTTTTATTTTTCACCTACAGTACCTACTTTTGTGTTCTAGGTAAAAAAGTACGCAACTGTACGAGAAAGAGCATTTTTAAAATAATTTACCTATACCTACAGTGAAAAAGTAATAATATATTTTAACAATCGGAAGATTTTCTTGATGATTTTATGAACCAAAAAGCCCTTGTGGGTGATTACGCGGAAAATTCTGGTTTAACAAATTTCGACACTAGCCACACTAAAATTATTGACCAATCGCAGACGGTAGACGATAGACACTCTACGGTGTCACAATATTTACAATTTAAAACGTCAAACTAAACCGGTCAAAACGACGCTCACGACGGTGATGTTATTTATTTATTACGGTTTTTGTTTGATGGTTTATTGTCTAGTTACGATCAGTAACATGTTCCCGGGCCACATCCCGACTTTACCGACTATAACCCCTTTACTGGTGCCAGACTCGGAGGTGAAGAATCTGACTGAATACGGATTCGCGGAGAATTGGCAGGTCCCGGGGTAGCACCGCCACTAAACATTTCGCCAGAGCCAAGTCCCCAGACCCTCCACACGCTTTGTTCTCCGTTCCCCGTAGAATTCACACTTCGCCACTCCTGTAGCTGCCATCTTTGAAAAAGTGAACCGGACTGCAGTTTATCCGAAATAAAATGACTTGTAACACCATCACAAGAGTACTGAGCTAAATATTTCGCAAGAACTGAGAGAAGTGAAGTTGCCTCCTTCGTTTTTAACCTTCTGATTTGGTTTCTTTGTGAAACTAAACTAGTCTGCAGAACAAATCAGCCTGAGCTTTAGCAACACGCCACCCAGTTAAACATCTTTCCGCACGGTGACTCAAAGCAACGGAAAATCAATGCCACCGACAACATTCAACCCAACAAACTTCGCATGAGAGAAAACAAGACTTGCTCCATCTTGATATTGCTGAAAGAATTTATATAATTTCCATTACCTGGCTCGACAAAACATATTTATGAATACTTAAAAGTAGTTCCTTCTGCAATTTGGGAATGTTCTAGTTCCATTTTTGTGCATTAATTTATTTTTAATAAAAGTTATCTTATGACTTTCATTTAGTGGTTCATTATGTTTTCATAATGAATGATATGAACATTATTCGCTACTTTATCTGACATGTATTAATCCTTTATTCATACTGCATAGTTTCCAAATATATTTGTAGTACTAGCAGCAATCCAGAAATCATTGTTTTTGTTTTCTCTATACACTGTCCTTACCATTCCTTATCCACTGGAGCATTCCGCTGTACAATTAACTTTTACCTTGGGAATTTTTAAACTTTCAGTTTGGTAATTTCAAAAAATTCTACCTCCCAATTATAACAATGATACATTTAACTGTTTAATGTCACTCATAGTGTTAAAGAGCCACTGAACGCACCTGAATTTAACCGTTTATCCCATATTTTTAGGATTCATAAAAAAATCGTTAAATTTATATAAGCATGAATGAATTCTGCATAATTTTTTTTACTTTAAAAAAGCCAATAATTCTTTTTACTTTAAAAATGCCTTTGTAAAACAATCGTAGGTAATACGACCTACTTGGAAAATGTTATGACTTCCATACGTTGTCCATTGCTGCGTTGATAGTAACATACATAAATTCGAACATGCATTTTTTAATATGTAAACACATGATCAATGATTTCTAAGAAAAAACATTTCAATAATTTTGGTTCGTGGAATGTCAATAACAATTATTTCGGAAGAGTTGCAAGACATCTCTTATTAAAAAGTGAAACCGCTAACTTATCTTTGTGGATTAATCAAGGATTACAATGCGCAGGAACTTTTGAAATACAGTGGACCCGCGGTAATCCGGACCCTGTCTAATCCTGCGCCCCCTCTAATCGGACACGCCTCACTGTTGATTGTACATAAAAATTTTGGCAAATCTTCACTAATATAATGCATGATTGGACAGGTTGTAACTATTGTGTTCGACGCGTATTGTTTGAGTTTGAATTTGACTGTATACATGTAATAGCGGCCTAGCGAGGGTTCACTGTTGTTTATTTATTATTCATTGTGTGTCACCAATCAAGAAGATGATGACGACATAATTGCAACTACTCTGCAAGTGACAGCACAAAATGCAGTCAATGCATTTGATCTGGGTTTGCAATGACCGAAGAGAATGGTGTTGGTTGGTGTAATTTATCGGATTACAGGGTACTCTTATTAAAAAAATTCCGGAATATAGGGGGTCTTGGGCAGTACTCTATAATCCGACAAATTCGATAATCCGACTTCGCCCAGCAAAACGTTTGTCGCATTACCACGGGTCCACTGTAATCCCAATAAATGTTTTAAAATATCTTTTCAAATTGGCCACATTTTGGCCAATTTGCAATCAACCGCGAGAGTCCGCTGGCCATAATGTGGCCAAAACTGCCCAAATGGTTATATACAATCAAGTGCCACCAACAGAAAACAAAGTTTATGAAAACATCTGAAGAAGAAATTATTAAAAAGATATTGTTATTTTTTTTAAATTTATTAAGTAATTTCATACATAGAAGATAGATACACACAGAATAAATTTATTAAGAAAAAATAGTTATGCATTTTTTACTGCTACACTTAAAAATCCATTTTACGGTAATAGTTACAACTGAAAATTATTTGGAAATGGGCCTTAATTTGAATGGATGTGTCATAATCTAACAAGTTACGCTAAACCTTAATAATAGTAAATGCAAATTTCAACAATCACTAAAAGCAGAGTTTTTTCTGGAAGCATATAATATGTATTAGAACATCCTGAACTTTTCAATAGCATAATAAAACATACAAAACAGGCAATTAACCACAACAGTTTGCTCGTGTTACAAGATGAATGGAAAAATTCACTGGCTCGGTGAATAATTTAACTGTGTTAATATTTTATTATAATAAAGGAAAAATATTCCAAACAAATGTAATATAAGTGGTTGACGAACATTGTGGCTATTCACTGCGCAAACATATTCAGACGCACACATTTACAAGTACGAAAAACACAAAAGGAAAGATAATTTGCACATAAAAATCAAAGATATTTTTGCAATACCATTTGGCTCATGAACGCCCTGCTTTGCAACGCAACACCTTCCGTGCATCTATCCATAAAAGATTATAAAAATATTCAATATATTGATCATCCTGGCACATTTTGGAATTTACAACATACTCGACATATTTAGCAAACTGCAGATAAATCTTTGGCATTTAGTATCATGATAACATATTATATTATATTTGATTATTTCTGTTTCAAAATAACTGATTTAAAAAAATTTATTCGACAATAAATTCATCACTTAACCACAACAAGTATACAAAACATAGTCTAAGAGTATTTTTATATTCTTAATACATAATAATATATCTATTTTAATATAATTATGTACACATATGAAATCAAAAAATTGTGGCTAGTAAGAACCAAACAAAAATTATATCTACTTACACTCGCAAACTGTATTCTATAAAATTATTAAAAATATTATTTTATAATGAAACAGCTAAGTTTTCTACTCGAGCTATTTAGCTTTAAGCTGTAGGAAAATAATATTAAGTAACTTATCAATAGAGAATGTGAGATTTGAAATAGATTAGTGTTTGAATATAATTTTTTTTAAGCTCTAAACACATAAACATTTTTGAACGAATTGTGTTAAGGCACTATGCAATTATAACAAGGCACTGGTGTAATGTGTAAATTAGAGGATGCATGGATGAATTAGCTGTTGGTGATAAAGTAATGGTTTTACTTTACATTAATATTACCGAATACTACTCGTCTTCTCCGTCTATGGCACGCCGTGTCAAAGTTTTATCCTACGGTTCAAGTCTTACTCTTTTGAAGCAGCCATTGGGCAAAACGTCTAAAATATTCTTAACATTTTCAACTTGTAACTTTAGCATCTTGGCTTCATCTTCGTACTCCTTCAACCATCTGAAAGAAAATAACATAAGCAATTAAGACATAACTCTTTTCAGTTACAGTTATAAGTATCACTAACGAAATAATCTTATTAGCCTTCGCTTGAGTTCAAATGAGTGGGAGACGTCACCTCGTATGCAAAGATAACATGAACATTTTATTTAAGGAGGGGGTAAGGTTTTAAAACTCATTTATAAAATTTTTTAAAATGTGTTTTAAAACGATAATTAAGATAAACGATTATTTAAGATAATTTTTAAATGTACAACATGTCGAGAGTATTGTGTCAAAATTTCAAGTAAATCGGAGCAAAACTAACGAAGATACAGTGTTTTAAGCGACCGGTCCTCTTGCTCGATTATAGTATATTTCAAATATAAAAAAAATTCGTGAAGTATAAATGAAATTCGTGAACATTATAACTCAATATCTACCCAATTGATCCTTTTGAAATTTTGTATCTTATTTTTACACATAAATCAACAGGTGGTAATGAAGAGTTTTTTTCACCATTTTTTTCCATTTTATAACAAATTCACCAAAAATTTTTACAAAAATCGCATTTTTGACTTCAACATGCTGCAAAAAAAAATTTAAAAAAAAAAAAGCTTCAGTACCTAGGAAAACATATCACCTTTTAAACACATTTCGATTTTTTTGTTTAAAATGATCTGTTAACGAGTTATGATGTTCACCGCATTTTCGAGGCACCTCCGGAGATTCATTCTCACGGACTTATTTATTGATATTTATAATTTTAAAAAATTTTCAAAGATACTTCAGATGTCATACTATAACGTGTATATAAAATAAATAAACCAACATTATTCATATCTCCAAAAAAAAATCATGAAAACATGCTTTTTTTTTAGCCTCTAAAACCTTGCCCCCCCTTAAAGCTTTGAGAATAAAGTTAACATGAATATAGTTTCAAAAACATGATTATAAGCAAACAAGTGTGATCTGGAGGTCAGGAATGGATATAAGTAACTCTTAACTATCAATGCACATTGAGTGCATCGCTCATTTGTTTTTAATTCATTTATTATTTGTATATGTTGCTGCTGCATAGCCAAACTGAATACATTCTGACAAATGACTAATTCGACCGTGCTATTGAATAATATCAAATGCGCAAATTAGTCATTTTTGCACTAGAGCATGTTTTCCTAATACAGTCAGTCTTATAATGATGTGCCTCCAAATATTTTCTTAATTCTAAGAGTGTGGCGATGATGTGAAAAGTTAATTCCATATAATATTGTTTAGATTCCCTTCACAATTCTTTAATTTGCCCCTTTTTACTAAATATCTTCAGCTTTACTTGACAACTTGCCCCGCATGGACACTATCGTTCCTACTCCGGCATAGGCATCATCACATTGCACGTAAAAAAAGCAAAGGGAGGGTTAAATGTTTTTTTTGGTTTTCTCCATGATTATTTAAAGCTTGAAAAATATTAATGTGGAATTGAAAAAGGAAATTAACAATTTGAAAGGAGGATATGGGTACCGCCGCCCCAGTAACCGTTTATTGGATTACCAACACCCCTGCTGTAGGTCACCCCATCCGGTTTGCTAAGTTTGGTGACTTAGCAGGGTTCAAGGAATGAGGTTAAAGTTTCATTCCTACATTTTTTTTGTGTTCTAAAACAAGAAATATGGTGTTAATCTAACATCAAAACCTCATTTATTTCAAACATATTACAGAAACTCTAAACAGTTCTAATACTAATTTGCGCTTCTGACATTGTTGGTTGGGACAAGTTAATTATAGAGGAGATCATTTTAAAGATGTTTTTGTTCTTTGAACATCTTTGGCATTTTTTGTTAATACCGAAGCAAAAATGTTTGATATTTCATGAAATTATTTAAATGTTTATAATAACAACACTTTTCATCTAGCAACTTTACTATCAAATGTTGCACATTTTATGAGAGCTCAAAATTTAAAATATTTAGGCCTGGTATTTTAGTTGCATTTTAAGCTCAGCTTAAGAGATATTAGCGTTCTTCTAGTAGCTATCGGGTAGAAATCCTGAAAACCCAATCCAACATATAACATTCCTAAAACACCGGTCAGCGACTAATATCAGACTTACTTTAGCAGACATTCAGTCTTTTGTAACACAGGTATACAAAATAACACTTTTCTTTTTTGCAGTTCAATTTAGCTTGCATTTTGATGATATTAATTGTCAATAAAAATATAATGAATTTAATCTAATAGAACCTTTGGTGTGAACTTCTCGCTTCTTGAAGCATCTTGATATGTCCGGTCAAGTTTGCGTTCTTCAACTCTCTCTCAGCTTCCTCCAAATGCCGTGCTGTAATATTAAAATCAAGTTATGAGACTCCCGTTATTGAAAATAATTCTCAGAATCAAAAATTAATCACATACATTATTTTATTTATCAATAAGAGTAATAATCAATCATCACTTCATTTGGATAGGGTTCTAACTTCACTTCACCTTGTTCTGAGATTTGAAGTTCAAAGTTTGCAAAGATAATTTCTCATTATCGATTTTGATTTTGATCCGATTTTGAGGTTGATCTTGTGTAAAGTATTTTAAATGAACATATTTTAAAGGAAAATATTTAAATAGGACGTAAACTTACCTAAACTAGACCATATCTAAATTTGCAAATAGAACCATACGCAACCAGCTAGGGCATAATAATTCATTGCACAAGGTTCTAATTGCATTACCCTAATGCAATTCCAAGCTAGGGCCACGTCCTATTTAAATATTTTTCATTAAAATGTGATAAACTAAAACACTTTAACTAAAATTGTTAAATAGATGACGAAAATTCGACTTTGAAAGCTTCGAAACCTTAGAACATGGTAAGGCAAAGATAGAACTCTATCCAACCAAAGTGAAGTGAAGAACCAAAGTGCGCCTCGTAATAACGATCAACTGTCAGATACAAACAAAATAGAGAGTTGAAGTAACAGTTGGAACCCTATCCAAATCAGGTGACGCAATGGCTCCCTACAAGATTAAAATCTCAAGTTATTATAGCAACTTGGGAGATAAAATGTATAACCCAAGCACACATGTATAACACATTGCACATCAAAAAGGGTTTTATCGATAATATCAGTTGTTTGTCAACGTTCCAATGAACAAACAACGGTTCACATCGATTAAATTAAGCAGATTTAGTAAGTGTGAATTGTTGTTATTTTATTGGCGATCGTAATTGCTCTCGGGAGTTTTACCAAATAACTGATTTTGCCAATAAAACTTTAACCGATGTGTTTATTTGTGGAAATAATAATTTAGTTCAATAACTAAGAGTATTTGATCAAAAAATTTGCTAAAGGATGCACTCAAATTAATAAAATAATCAAACTCACCCAATTGATCCAAGGTATGATCACGTATCTCGGGCAAGTTTTTGAGTTCTTCGACAATTGTGTTGACTTCGTTTAATGCCTTGTGAACAATTTTTTCAGCCTCGGCTGCGTCAGTTTTGGCTTGACCCACCTAAAATATTAATATAATAATTACTTTTGCAGGCTTTATGAATTTATTGTTTTGGCAATTAGTACTCCATTTCCCAATTTAAACAATCCCTTTAATTTTTTTCTTCTTAAACAAAATAAATAACAAATTCCAACAACTTTCTCACCAAATTTTAATGATTTGTAAAACATCAAAATCAGTCATAAAACTTGACTTGTTTATTTTAACATGTAAAAGTAATGAGAAAATTCAATGAATAATTTGTATGAATAGATATTTTCCCAGTATATTATTATTACGGTGGAAAATTGATGCAATTATAATAAACATTGTTAAGTAAAGGCATACCTTGGTTTTGGCATCTCCAGTTAACTGATCATCGTTTTCAGCATGTCTCTCCAGTATATTTATTTGTCTTGCAGTTTCAGACAGGCGACCTGCGAGAGTTACAAAGAAACATGCAAAGTTGAATTAATGATTGTCACTACATAAATACTAAGGTAAATATATTATTATAATACTGAAAGTATGTTTTTTACATGTACTAAATAAACTGTAAGAATATGGAGTGTGACTACGACACCAATATTGAATATAAAGATTTCAAAGAAAAACTAAAGTTTTAAAGATTTTAGAAAAGTAAAAATTCATATTTTATCATATTTTTTGTAAAAAGAAGAATAAAAGGTCATAAGCATTAGAAGAAGAAGATAAATAATAAAAAGAATACTAATAAATCTAAATGAAATAGAAAAATAAAAAGGTAATGGTCGCAACTGAGAATCCAGGATCTTTGTCTTAGAGGGACACAGCGCCTTAACCAACCCTCTTTTTGTCAATCTCGTATTTCAAATTAAGAATTAACAATTTTATTCTCAACCCATTTTTTCCATATTTTTGGCTGGTTTATTTTTAAATGATTACAAAGTTTTTTTAACAAATTTATTTATATCCTAAATAGTGTCTCGGATAAACGATTCGATTTTATTTATATGGAACACCTATCGACTGTTTCTAAAGGACCAATCGAATTTTAAATTTTATTATAATAACTTTTGAAGGGCATACCCTTCTATGTAATATACGATTCAACATCCCCCATTGCGATTGTTACCTTTTAATTTTTCTGTTTTTTAATGTTTCGTTTAGATTTATTTTTATGTATTTTTACTCAAAAGTTAAAAATAAAAATAAATATTCATCCTAGACTTGCAGAAAAGTCAATAGATGTCGCATATTAAAAATAAAATGAATTAAAAATTATCCAGACACTATCTAGATAGCATTTAGTTCGGGTTTCAATCTTGCAATCATACATAAAGATAGCAGCCAATAAAATATGCGTTACCTGATATTATTATTATTGATATTATTATTTTATTTTACCTGAAAGCTGCTTGGCCTCATCGTGTAACATCCCCGCACTACTCAATGTTGTGGCTGCCTTTGTGCGAATAGCGTGCGCTTCCTATAAGAAACAACCAATCATTTACTACAACCGAAAAATCTCTGAAAATACTTGCTTCGCAATATTATAATACTAAAAACTTTTGTGCAGACATCATATCAGCATTTCTTTAAAAATGGGATTTTACTGTACATGTATACAATCCCTTGATATGTACAACATACAACCCCACAACTCGAATAATTTGAGTTTGAATAAAAATATTTATAGAGCGCACCTTTAATTCAAATTCTACAATTCACTGCTTTGTTGAAATGAGGAAAAGCTTTCTTAGGAAAACTGAAATAATCACAGAACTTTAATAGAACTCACAGAATGTGAAAATTAACTTAAAAAAATGTATGATTGTTTAAATTTTTAAATAGCCCGTTCTTAGTAATGATTAGAACAAATGTGTGGCTAAAAAACAGAACATCCTTATTGGCTAATTGAAACTAAATTCGTACTATGCAAGTTGTTGAAAAAGTCGCAAATTCCTAAGGTTAATATTTTAAAGTACCAACTATGCAGTAGTATTACATTTTATATTATGTATTATATTTTCGATAATATTGAAAATGAGCCTGTTAAAACGGAAATGACTAATTATTTAATTACTTCCTTAAGTTTTACACAATTATCCCTTGAGTGATCGTATAAATAATTGAAAATCGAGTCGAACGACCGTGATTTCTGAGCTTTCGATTTGGAAATTTACCACTCACATAAAAAAAAATAATACCTCCTAATTTTAATATGGAGACTTATAAACTGATTAGAGAGCTTCAATGAGCTTCAATCCAATTATATTTTTTCGTTTAATCCATATTTTTAGGATTTAGAAAAAAAAATTTAAAAATCGTCAACTTTATAAACGCGCAAATTCTGCATGTTAATTCCTTTGAAATTGCAGTGCTTGTTACTTATTCGGGTCAACTTTGGATATTTTCTATTTCTATATGTTGTTTATGGTCTACTTGATAATCAAAGACACAAATGTATTATATTAGAAGACTCAATTTTCAAAGATTCAATTTTTCACAATGTAAAGGACATGCTCCGGGACTCACACTTTTTTTAGAAAAAAATGAAAAAAAACCACAATTTTTTTATTCACGTGAGTTAAAAACATGTTAAATAGATAGATTACACTGTATTACCGATCACCGATACACTGTATTGGAATTTACTGCTTTATAAATATGTAATAAAATCGAACAAAACAAATACTTACGCCATTTTAACAGGCGCATTTTGAGAACAAACTTTTGTCAACTTGAGAATAGCCAATACATATTTGAATTTAGGCGTGTATAGAATCTGCCACGGGATGTCAATTTGAGACATATTGATAAAATGAGAAAGAATAATACATATCAGCTTTCTGCTGACGCAAACTGTAGATCATGGGAAGATTTGAAAAAAATTTAAAAAGTATTTTACAAAACGTAGATAAATTTTCCACATTATGGCAAGCGATCGCTCAAATCATTTTGCAAACTTGCCATAATATTCCAAAAATCAACTAGTAACCAATATTCCTTGAATCTAATGAAGAAATGGAGATGGATTCTCTTTTGGAAACAACTCTTCGCCTTAGTTTAGTTTAGAAGGTTTTCTTTCATTATTTCAATGAAACATTATGGCAGGTGTTAAGATAAAGCTATTTCCGTAAAGGTAAAGGTCTCATTAGTTTAAGTAATTCGTAGTTAATTGATTTAACTATCATGTTTTATACTTTATTTTTAATTTTAAAGTGGAGATTGAACAAAAACTAAAATGGTCGTTTGGACAATTAAGAACTAAGGCGACAAACTCTAAATGAAAATTTTCATTTTTGGAAGCGAAAAAATTAAGCAAACTTTTTAAATGTTGAAAACACAATATTGCATACCTCTGACGCTTGTTGAGCATATTTGTGGTGAGCATCTTTGGCTGTGTCTTTTGCCATCTTGGCGTTTAGCCCGGCCGTCTTAAGATCTGCCTCCACATTGGTATGCATCTCTCGGGCCTTATTAACAAGTTGATCGATTATGGGGAAAGTCTTCAGAGCATTTTCGGCTTCATTGCTAGAAGTCTGCACTTGGTCGTGGAATTCTGAAAAAAATCGTGAATATATTATAACACAAATAACCTCCATTATCAATAATCAACAGCCCACTTTGAGACGGGCCTTTCCATAAAGAAATCTCCACCCGATTCAGTCCTTCTTGACATGATCAAGATCAGAAAAATCAGTGTCCAACCAACTTTGACACCAGTAAGAAAACTTTTTGAGATTTCGTTGTTCGCTGTTTCTCCATTATCTTCTATTCTCCATTTCTCGTTAATTTATTTCGGTTATCTGGGACACTATTCCGTTTAATTGGGACAAATTCCTATCTGGTCGATTTAAAACGTGTCTCAGTAAACAAATTTTAGTTGAGAAAGGCGGGCGTGCGGTAAGCAGCGCGGATAAGGCGGCGGGATGCCAATGTTTTCGGGATTGACTTGCAAGTGATTAATAACGTGAAAAAAAAAAATATATTTTAAAGGAGGGTGAAAAAACCAATTTTAAAGCAGAAAAATGAAGGTGAACATCCAAATAATATGTATTTATATTGTGATAATTATTAATTAAATGTACACAACAAATAAAAATAAATGGAAGTCTCCCTTCATCTTCCTGCTCAAAATTTTTTTACAAATCTGTAAAATTTAAAAAAATTCATATTGGAGGTATTACATGTCCAGCGACGATATTTGTACCTTTAGTTAGTACGTTAGTATTATTCTGAGATTAAATATTACTTCATAAATTTAATAAAGTTTAAAAACACATTTGAGAGAACTTGAATAAATGTAATAATGTAAGAAGCAATAAATGTAATAAATAATAATCCTACATACATGTAGGATTACAAAAGATTTTTAAAATATTTATTTTGAGGGATTAGCAGAATTTATCGGTCCAGTTAGGAGTTCTATCGAGCCGAACCCTCTGATATGAAAATATCTGGAGTCGGTGAATTATTTTCCCCATTTGGTCTCTGGTAGGTTGACATTTTGTTCTTGTATTGTTTTGTATTTATTATACTTATATAGTGCAATTGCATAGCGTGGATCGATTAGACCCGAAAAAAGTAAAAGCGTTTTTACTGTGGTTTGAAAATTGGAAAATGTTGAGAGTGAGAAAGAGATTACTAATCAACCATTTCATCAAAATGAACAAAGTGTGGATAGTGGCGGTTTAACTATTATTTTCCTCATAAGCAAGGAAAAGAATGTTCTATGTCAATTTTCAAAGATTGTAAAGAAGGGATATTATAATTTATAAGAGAATTCATGTAAAAAATTTGATGCATTTATTTGTGAGATTGTAAAGGCGGAACTCCTGCGCCACAATACACATGAATACTAGCTTGAACCACACTATAAACGTTCTTTGTTTTCCGTCTCCTGCGTTTTTCGAAACATGGCTTGAAAGATTGGTGTGAACAGGTGTGAAGTTCGCGCGGTCCGACAATTTCTGCTTCCCGCTTCACCCACTTCAAAAATAATATTAATATTAATGTTGTTAATATTCGTTATTATACTATAATTTTATTATCAAATATATTTATTATATTGTATTTAGGTATCATAATATTTTAAAGTAGTGATTATTAAGAGGAACGTACGCGTGGCCTGTTTCATACAAAATTTAGTTCCGGATTAACGGCTAAAATATCAAACTAATTGTTTTCATTTTTTTTTTAAATGACAGGTTAGCTATATAAAAAGTACGGATATGAATCCAATTTTCGATTTTTGTTTTATATTATAAAATATAGGCTTCAAAAGATGACAATTTATCGATGAATTTAGGAGGCTACTTTGGAATTTTTTTCTGACCAAATGGATGCTATTTTTGAAAAATCCTTTCATATCCTGCCTCAGGAATATGATGAAGTATACGATAAAATTTTAGTTTGCACTGAAAACAGTTATATTTGCGTCAAAAACCGGATCTAGTTACGCGCAAATTTATCGTAAAATTACCTAGGTTTTTTGATGTCATCTCATTCACTCTTTTGCTAGTCACGCGGGAGCGAAACGTGCGCGGGCCGGGGGGAGAGGTAATAGAATCGTGTATCTGTGTGTGTGTTGTCAGACAACGCAGGTGCATGATCGTTGTTTGTTTTATCATTTTAGATCTGTTTACCGAAAACTGGAGAATGCATTCAATAATGCCAATATACTTGTGTTTACTAGGTAGTAGGTAGGTAGTAAGAAACACTATTTTGGCAGTTCAGCTTTTATTTTTAAAATATTTTCTACGATACAAGGATACCTAACTAGGTATAGATATGTATGGCAGTAAGGCATGGAAACTGGCAGACGAAGGATGAAGTAGACTGAATGCGAGGCGGGTATGGATACCGCCGCCCCGGGAACCATTTATTGGATAACAAACACCTCTACCAAGTGGTTCACTACGTTTGGTGACTTAGCAGGGGTGCCCGGATTCATGGGGTGAGGTTTGTCCGGGTATTAACGGTGGATGCGTCTGCCCACCAGCTGCATGACAGGCTCGGATCGGGAGAGAACGATTGAGGGAGTCTCTTTGACTTCAGCTGTAGGTACTCTCTCAAAACATCGCCTTGCACCGCAGCGGGAGGGATTGATTCATACGCCCGGGACACTCCTGGACACACTGACCCCCAGATTCCTTCCCACCCCTAATACCCTTCTCTTTCCCAGAACTTCATCTCCTTCCTTTCCTAAAAAGACCCCTTTTTCCTCAGGGCTTCCTGTGTAGAGCTAACTAACTAACTAACTAACTAACCATCACGCCGTTTCCCCGCAGGGGTAGGCAGAGAGGACGGACCGCCAAACAACTCGATCTTGGCACACACTCCTTGCTTCGTTCACATTCATACATCGTCTCATACGTGCTCTTCTGTTATTTTGACTCTTGACATCGCCCGACTCAAGTATCTGTGTAGAGCTAACGTTAAAAAAAACTGTACAAAAAGATCCCTCAGGCGTATGCAAGGAAAACCAACATACCTCCGAGACACCGATTTTGGAACCTTACAGTATAATTGAATGTGAAGTTACACATATTATTTGACTTTCAAATCTGACATATCAATAGACGCATCCGCCGCCAAGACCCGGACAAACTTCACCCCGTGAATCCAGGCACCCCTGCTAAGTCACCAAACGTAGCGAACAAATGGTTCCCGGGGCGGCGGTACCCTTACCCGCCTCCCAAATTGTTGAATGTGGTGAGACTATGGCATCCTCAATTTTGGTATGTTGTGAGGCTGAAATTGGTGAGGAGGGGAAGGATATGGGGTAAAGGAAGGTGGGGAAGCACCCGGACATTCAGATCTAGTCACTAAACACAGTTAAAGCCATTTCAATTCTGGATGGTGGTCTTACACCAGAGTCCTACTGAGAGTTATTTACATTCTGGAAAGTGCCGCAAATATACCATTTATTATTTTTAAATGATTGAATTGTGAAAAAACACAAATCAATCAAATATAATTTACCTACTTGCCCACTCCGGGATTTGTACCTGTCACCTCCTGATCGCTAGTCGAGAGAGAGTCTTACCCTTCGACCACGGAAGTCATCATTAATTTTTTTTTGTTTTCATGAAAGTGCCTAAATATGTCGATTAGATGGTTCCATGCCAACTGAGAATAAATTCAACTCAACACCTCCTTGAAAAGTCAAAAAGCTATGAAAAAAATAATTTTAAATTAGCCGATAACCCTAACCTAATGTAACCTATTTTATATTTATAAATATTTTATCACTCTAAATGACTTATCTGAGATGGTTCTGAGTTGGTCTCATTCCAAGTTGTCCGGTCACCGATTTTATTTTGTATGCGAATGTTAGGCCGGGTTGTTTAATCGTACCTCCAAATTAATATTTGACAAAACTTCACATTTTGAACTCTGTTCTAACATGTAAACATCAAATCGGGGTAAAATTCTATATTGTTTTCTTTTGTTATAATTATAATTGTTTTCAATGATTCAATCAAGATAAAAATATCACAACATCGTTGAATATAAATTTTAGTATATTGTGAAACAATCAAACCTAACCGAAGAATTATTGTAAAATTGTAAATTTTGTTGACACCCAGCGTTTGTACTATAAACAAACTAACACTACTACAGAATATGTCCAGAGACCTCCGCATGTGTGTCCCTCGTCCGCTAATGCTAAGGTACTAAACGAAAGGGACCGTTCACCGGCTTCCTGCAAATATTCAAGCGTAATATTACATATATTTTCTGCTTTGTTCACTACATAATTATTTAATTTTTATGTTCGCTCGCGATGTGCGACAATACGTATTACGATTTCCCCCTTCACTACCGCCTCTCGTACGCCCCTTTCCTGTACTTTACTAGAGCAGGACACACGACAATTATACCTATCATTATGCTTTTTTGGATAGTCAATCTTCGCCCGCGTGAACAGACCTCTTAAGCTCAATCATTGCGCATAACCTCAAAAACTTGTTCGGTTTGATTCTCCATACATGACCGCATCGCGCGGCTCTTGTAAAAATATGAACACATTTCCCCCCGCCAGCCTTCCCCCTTCGCCCGGGAGATGAATGTTTTCCGTCGCCTGTGGTAAAGCTTGAACACAGGGTTTTTGAACACGAAGTGTTCAAATTTTCAATGTTTTGGGTGCTGTTCAAGCTAATGTTTATGTGTATTGTGGCGCAGGATACGGGCCTTAAAATACACTTACGTTTGAGTGTTTGCTTGATGTTTCGAGCTTCTTCGAGAGTGCTGTTTCCCAGCTTGACAGCCAACTCGGTCTGGTTGTGGATGGCGTCCAACTGAGCCAGCTGATCTTGCATCGTGGCCTGCTGGCTAGTGCCTCTCTCCAGAAGATTCTTGGACTTGTCAATTTGTTCACCAAGATTTTTCAGCATTTCTTTGTTATCCGATAACAGCTTTCCCACTTTGTCTTCGATTTCTTTAGCCTGAAAGATTAACAATAAACATAAATAGTATTAATAAAAATATTTTGTATTACTACATACGTTTTCAAGTAGTATTACTATAAAAGTTTTGAAGCAAAAGAGGTGGAGAGTTAGTAAGGCAGTACGGTGGTGAGTGTGTATTGTCACTACATTAATACATTTCATGTATTGTCTGTCAAATAAGAGTAGAAAAAATAAAAAATGGAACTACAAAATTTTTAGGCTGGCAACACCAATTTACCTGTGAAATATTATTTTTAAGTGCAATGACACTGAAAATACAGAACTCTAGTCTATATATTATACACATTTAAAAAAAATGTTCTTAAAAAAAATTAAATCGAAGAAGCACTGTTGTTAAGGTACCTAATGATATAAATTTGATTAAATTGTGTTTTACAAAGTGATTGGTTTTCATTTAATTTAACATACATTTGAATCTAACAGTAGGTAGAAAGGAATAATCATTAATGGTGACTTTTAGATCTGAATGAGTTAAATATATTCAGATCTAAAATTAGAGACATGATCTAAAGCCCGGGCAACGTTAGGTACTTAAGATAATTTTAAATAAATGTGAGCAATTTCTAAAGTGTGTTTTATATTTTATTACAATATCGTTATACTTCATTGTGTTAACACAATTGCAAAGGTATAATATACCCATATGCAATTCTAATTTTGAGATCAGTGGGTATCTATATTGCAATGAAAAAAAAAAAATTTTCACTTTTACGCCTTTTTAATTTTTAATAAAAATGTAGGTTACACAGCTTTAGATTACCACCATGATTATATTTTGAGTATTGCCATTTGAAGAACAGAGGCGCTCACCTATGTTTTCTACTCTTATTTGACAAATATATATGCAACATTTTTGTGTATTAGAGCTTCAGCTTTGAAAGGACATGAAAGGCTAAATATTCCGAGAAAATTTTTTCCTCTGAAATTCTTTAGAATGCAAATAGAATTTTTCACACACGGGAAAATGATTATTCGGGAAACAATCGATCGAGATTTCACTGTACTAAAATAACATTTCTAAGAAATTATTGAATTTTTTTTTGATAATTGTGGCATCATATTAATTAAATAAAGAACAGTTTTTGTATGACTTACACTTGTTTGTATCACATCAGCATCGAATATTATTTTCTTAGTATCAATTTTGGGAATGACAGTTCTGTCCACTTGAGCGTAGATGTCCAGAGCATCATTGTAGGCACCAGATGACCTAGTCAGAGACTGAGTAGCTATGTCTTGGACGTTGTTGAGTTTTCCTTTGGCGGCAGAAATTTCTCCAGTCAAAAGTCGCAGCTCAGCGCTACAACAATAAACTTAAGTATCGATACATTGTTTATTGGGTTAGGGTATTACTGTCGGGGAATCGACCAACATCTTACATTTAGTATATAGTATTATTGAATAATAATAATAATAATTAGATAATTTGTAGGCCGCCGTTTTTGTGAAAAATCACCTCAAGGGCGCTGAATGAAAGAGCCTTGATTTAAAAGATAATCAATCGATTTAGTATAATATGT
Source organism: Glyphotaelius pellucidus (assembly GCA_936435175.1). NCBI lineage: Eukaryota > Metazoa > Arthropoda > Insecta > Trichoptera > Limnephilidae > Glyphotaelius > Glyphotaelius pellucidus. The sequence continues at coordinate 23,419,202 of OW386542.1, read as the reverse complement.
ACTAGTTTTTTATTATATGGACACCGCACCAGAGTCTCAATTGTTGTCAATTTTCCAGGAACAGTAAGACTACGGAATCCCTAATTGGGATGAGTTGTGAGACTGGAAAGAGTGGGGAGGGGAAGAAGATACGGAAAATTGGGAAATGCTTTGTTATTCGGAGCTGGTCACCAAACACGGCTCAAAGTCATTTCATTAATTTGGGAGGCGGATATGGGTAGTGCCGCCCCGTAACCATTTATTGGATAAACAACACCTCTATCATGGGTCACCCCAAGCGGTTAGCTACGTTTGGTGACTTAGCGGGGGTGCCCGGATTCATTGGATGTGGTTTGTTTGGATCTTGGCGACAGATGTGTCTGCTCACAATTGCATGGCAGGCCTGAACGGGAGAGACTGGTTTAGGGAGACCTTTTGACCTCTGCAGCAGGATTCTCTCGGAACATCGCCTTGCACCAAAGTGGGGGGATAGATTCATATGAACTCCTGACCAACTGACCTTCAGATTCCTACCCATCTCTCATGCCTTTTTCCTTCCCAGAACTTTCTCCCCTTCCTTTCCTAGAAAGCGACTGAGAGTATACGAGAGTAAAGCGCCCTTGAGGTGATTTTCTCACAAAAATGGTGCTATAGAAATTATCCAAAAATTATTATTATTATTATCTATCACTTTATATTCTTCATGTGGTAGATACTCAAAGCATTTGTCAAAGCAAAAGCTCTTTTTTGTCTAATTTCTGGAATTTATGGAAGTCAACATCACCATGTACATCCAACTCTCAAAGCAATTGCATTCATTAGCCAAACATAAATATCCACTTAACTGTCACAATAAGAAGACAAGCTTTATTGATTGTTCAAATAAGCCAAATCTAAGAAGCCGGGTAGATGTTTTATAAAATCAATTAAAAACCCTCACAAAATTAAACCTGACAGGCTTTGACTGTAAAATTGATAAAAATTAGTTCAAACCTTATATTGGATTGTTGACCAAGGCCATCCTTGGCCAGTTTGTAAACTTCAGAGGACGTGTCATAAGCAGTCTTAGCAATCTGAATAATGTTCTTGGACTCCTTTTCCAGCTTCTCGGTGAGGAGTCTCGACTCCTGTGCGATGTTAGACATCTGCTTGGACTGCCGGCCGAATGTCTCCGAGCGATTCTGGGCTTTCACCAGAGCTGCAGCACCGTCAGTATTCAAATAATCCAATGCATTCTGGAATATTTTATATATACAAAACTCACAGAACAGATCATTCATAGTATATAAGTACATACATACAATTTGGTAAACGTCTTTCTTTCACACTACAAGGTCAGAAACAAATTAATTAATACTAACAATTTGAGGAGGTAAAGCAGATTGTCAACACTTACATCTAATTCTTTCCGAGATCCTTCAATCAGTTCCTTTGAAATTGTTATATTCTTAGAGCCATCATTGGCGAACATGTGAGCGTTGCTTGCAGACTTGTTCACATTTTCCAATAGATCCCTGAAACAATTTCGTTTTTGATAAAATATAAATATTTTTACAGAAATCATTACGCAGAAGAAATAATCAAAACAAACAACTCTCGGTGACAACTCATTTTCTATTCAATATTTATTTTAGAATCTTCTCCATCAAAACTCTACAACACTTCGCACTTTAACTCCTAGCTTGCCAAGTTTGCGCCGGCGCGCGCCAAATTAAAATCTAAAAAATATTTATTGAAATGCGATTTTAAACCTTAATTATAAAGAAAACTTATGAAAGATAAGGTCAGAATCGCTTGGGGCATTCTTGTTCTTAAGGTATAGAATGCTTTGAACACATCTACGGAAACGGAACAATTTCTATGGAATTCTTCATGGATATCCGGCCGAGTTTTTTTTGGAGCATTTGAGCTGTCAGTTCGGTTGCATCATTCTTGTAAAAAAGTTTGTAAAACATATGAATTCGTCAAATAAACGCAAGTAATGATGTTTTTAGGCATAGTTTATTGTTCAAGGATGTGTTTCGGTAAATATTACATAAGATAGCATAAAATAAACCCACAAAATATTATGTCAAAGTCAAAAAATCGCGAAATTTACAAGTTTCCTCCAGTGGCAAGGGACGAGTTAAAGTTCAATAGTTCAATTTGGCTACACCAGGATATGCAAATGTGTACCAATTTTTACTCAACAATGTAGGGACAACACAATACCATCCAGATTATTATTTACCTGATATGTTCCAATCTCTTATTAAGATCCTCCAAGCGATCTGCAAGAGACTTTCCGCCAGCGCTGGCTCCTGCTCCCTCCTTTGCCTTTTCTGACAAGTAATTGATGTCATTCTTTACTTTCTGAAGGTCAATATCAAAATCAGAGCCAGGGATAACTGTTGGGTTCTTCTCAATGTCTCGAAGCATCTAGAACAAATTAATATAGCATTCAATAAAGTAGGTCATCATAAATAACAAAATCTCTAAATACCACTGACATGTGCAGAATATTTAGATTGGTTGAGGTGGTACAGAAAAACATGACTTAGTAAATAATATGCAAATATGTAATACTACCATGACAAAGTTCCAGCTATCAGACAATTCACTAACACCAAAACGCATTTGTGAGATTCAATTTTGAAGTTAGGATTAGAAAGTAAAATCAGATTTGCATGCAAGTTTGCATAATATACGTCCCTGCAAAATAAGAGACAACTTGAAAGCATGCAAATAAGAGCTAATCTCTGTATTCAAGTTTAGACAGCGCAAAACTGTGTTATTTGATGAACATGGCATATTTCTATGCTAAACTCAGACATAACTATTCCAGCAGGTTCCAGTTTTAACTGTTTATGTTAGAGAGTTAAATAATGACATAGGAATCAACTGCGCCTGGAAACTGTAAAGCGCCGATCATGACAGTTAAGTGCTTATTTGAGTAAGTGTAAGTGTCAATCACCTGTTCAAGCTTTTGTAACTTGGTTCTGTGTATGTTGACGGCATCCTGCACGAGGTTGTAGCAGTCGGGACAGTCCACGCACCCGTTTTGCCGATTGTGTTTGTTTTCTTTACACCTAGAAAGCACAAATACACCGTTATACAAACAGAACATGCATTCATAATAATAGCTTGGTATCTGTGCTTGATGGCTGACCAAACGCTGACATGGTGAGAATTGATGGGTAAGGAGTACCATCGTATGGAATGACATATCTTAAAAAAATTTACATTTTTTATTTTAAATGGCGCTGGCCGATATTTGATTTGTCGCAATGTTAAATGTCACAGGGTGTCAAACAAGTAGGCCTTAATGTCGCATGATTTGCTAAAACCCTGGCGGTTTGTGTTTCTTTTCATGGATGGAGTTTAATCAGTATGCAGATCTTATTCTCCATTGAACATAGGAAAATCAATGGAAAAGATTTAGTGGGAGATATATGAAAGTGCATTTCATAACAACTAATTACTTGATATTATGTCATGTTATAAAGACGTCTGTTTGCAGTAAAAATAATTTAGAAGGCATCCATCAAAATATTTATTAAATCTTTAGTTTGTTCTTAACTCTCTTGTAGTTAGTATGTATTAAGTTGTGGCACTCGAGTACTTCTTAATCATTCGGACTCGTAAGTTTTCTTGATGATATAACATTACCAGACATATGAACCAGACGTATGAGACTTACCTGACTTATTAAAGAATCGTTACTTCATAATCAGTTGCTGTCTATCCATCGTTGAAAAATATCTTACGCAAGTTTGTTTCATTTCTCTTGATCCTTTGATACTGTCTTTATCATCACCATTTAATCAGGTTTTTTTTTTTTAAATTATTGAATGTAGAGTTAATACCAATAAACTTCATTAAGTTTTTAAAAAGCAAAATGGAAATTGGCAGGATTCTTTTCTTCGAGCTTAGACATCTAATGGAAAATCTCATAATTTGCATAAAGTGAGCAACAGAGAAGAACAGCCACGTGAGACATCATTCAGTCTTGGATAGACAGTGAGTGACCAGGAATATTCATGGTTATTAATTGAGTAATCTGTTGCTGTTGCAAACCTGTCACACTGGCGCCCCTCCACATTGTCGAAGCAGGGACACTGCCCCCGGGGGTCACATTGCGTGCTCTGGGATCCGATCCTGTCACACTGGCACTCCTTGCAACCGTCCGTTGAAAATCCATACTGATTTGCTTTGCACATGTCACACTTTGACCTTAAATCAACAAGACATTTTACATGTTAAAAATTTATTTTAAATTTGGTCAATGTATTCAAATAATATTTGTCATTAAAGTGCCAATTGCGTTCATACATGTGTGTCATTTGAACAAAGACAGACCTAAAAAAGTATTCATTGGCAATGTAATTTACACTTAGGATTACTATAAAGGTACAGATAAGAAACATATCGTATTTTGTTATATTTCATTTGTTTTTTAATTGACGACCTACGCCTGTAGAATTTTTTTGACGTGATAACGTCTTATAAATCGATGAACGGCGGCAGCACATGAAAAAGTATGACTCATTGTCATGTTGTCACGTTCCGCCTGAGCCGAGCGTGCAAGCGAGATTGCGGAACAAGCGGTAGAGAGGCAAATCGGCCTAAGCTTTCGGCTTGTGACTGTAAAATTCTATGTAAAAGTTTTTTTATGACTTTACAGACAACCAAATTTTTTTTTAATGAAAATCTATCATTCCGTCTTTAGCATCTCGCATTGGCACGATTAGCTAACATTAAAAGAAAGAAGATACATGGTAATATCCTAATTACCTAGCTTGAATTATATAACAATATTTTTCAATTAATTTTCTTCATAAAAAGAGGAATGACACTGTGTTCAAGGAGTAATTTACTGAGCAAAATGAATACAGGCAATTAATAATAGGTAATTCAAAGCCACGTTATTGTCCAAGGGACTAAGTAAAGTAGGAAACCAGCAAATAAATTTAATGCAGTGACTAATTGTATCTATGATAACATAAAAACCGTTTTACGTAGACCTTTATAGAAGCAATTTTTATGGATAATTTTTTTTGGTTGTTTTGTCGTAAATTATTCAGAAAAATGTGGATATCAAATTTAAAAATAAACATAACGAATATAAGATATCAATATAATTTATGATGAAGCTATCTAAAAAAAAAAATTTAAAGTTCGTAAATGATAGATTTCAAAAAAAAACCAATAACCAACTTCACGTAGAACTTGTCGAAATTATTAGTATAGAAGAAAATTCTGAAAAATTTTTTAAGTATTTAAAGTATAGAATAAAACAAAGAAGGATGATTTGTTAAGAAAAAGGAAAGTTTGTTAAAAAATTTGTTAAGACAAGGGAAAGTACCCGGTAACTACCGACAAATATCTTACTTTACACAGTGCATTTGGGTATATTAATATGTGTATAAGAAAACTAGGAAAATAATAAAACAAGTAGGAATATATTAAGAAGAAAAAAAAAAATTCAAAGCAAAAGTTAGGTATGTTTTTGTGGCTCGGTGACTCCCGGTAAATAACTTAATTCACGTAGCGCCTGTCGATATATCAATAAAGAAGATAACTACGACAAGAACGTTAAGTGTAGAATAAAAGAAAGAAGAATAGAAGAAAAGTACAATTAAAATCAAAAGTTAGGTGTGTTTTTTGTTGTAGAAGGTAAGTACCCAGTAACTCCGATCTTGCAGGGACAATCCCCAGTGACAGCGTCACAGGTTCGGTTGAGCGAGCCCTCGACGTTGCAGGCACACACGCGGCAGCCGGCGGCCGTAAGATCGAAGTAGCCATCCTCGCACCGGCTGCAGCTGGGCCCGGCAACATGGGGCGCACAAGTGCAGCGTCCGTCCAACGCGTCGCACTGCGGCACACCGGGCGCGGCGAGCAGCGCACCTGCCCCGTCGCAGGCACAGCGCCGGCAGTCGCCCTTGCGCACAGCTAGGGCATCTCCGTAGTGGCCTAAAATAATTATGCATTTTTAAAAACGTATACTATAAAACAAACAAAAAATATTGTATAGTGCCATCACTGCGTGACTGACTTCAAATATTAATGTAAATGAAGTATATTTAAGGACAAAAACAATTGTAGTTCATTATATTAATATTTTATCTAAGGTAATTGAGGGTTAATAATTTATTATTTACTCCTGTGTCAAAATGTTAATAAGGAACTCCAGTCCATTTTTTCAAAAAAAAATTATCAATATTGAACATTCAATCTTAAATACCAGTATATAAAATCAATTAATAAATAAGGTACATGAAACAATAATTTTTAAATTTTAGTATAGTCTAATTAATCAATCTCTTAGGAAGAGTTGTTTCACAGAATTTGAACAATTCAATTGAATGTCAAGTTCTGTTATTATTTCAGTTCTGTAGCCCATGACACAAAATCAAAACTTGAATAGAACTTTCACAGAAAATGAATTTTAGCTTTAAAATTTGATAAATTGTTGAAATTCTGTGAAACAACTCGCCCTTATCGCTTTCATGCCACAAACATGTTTTTCTATTATCATTGTCATGACTCTCAGAGAGGTTTTAGAATATAGAGGTCATAGAATCTTCACCACCCTTTTCATATAAAATGATAATGATTACCTGGTAGACACTGATCACAGTGGGAGCCGGCAGTATTGTAAATACATTTCAGGCACTCCCCAGTAGTTCGATTACAGTTTCCAACAGCGTTGAGGTCAATGTTCACATTGCAGTCACAGGGTTTGCAGATGTTCACTGATCCAAACAAACCAGTTGGGTCACCGTAGTATCCATCAGAGCAAACGTCGCATTTCATTCCTGAAATACAAATCATTAAATAATGTGAGACACGACAAACATAAAACATAAAGAGACAAAATTAATCAAATGACCTCTTTACTTTTTTATTATCTATGTTCTTATTATAATTATTTTAGATCAGCGACTTGGCTTCTTACAAAAACTAACATAGAATAGGATGATAATACATTGGTTCACACACAAGCGACAGCTTATTTAAAAAAAACACCTTGAGTATAGAGATTTCGGTTTTAGATCCAGTCGCGCTCATTCTAATGATCTAATTCAATATAATATTTTTTACCTGTATATCCAGTGGGGCATTCCGTGCAAATGATGGTGGCATCGGGCATTTGAATACAAGGACCATTGCTGGGGCAAGGGCACTGAGTGCAGTCGAGAGGCGTACCAGCCAGGGCATTTCCGTAGTAGCCACGGGCACAGCGCTCGCAGTTATCCCCGTTAGTGTTGTGTTCGCAAATGCATCGACCTGAAATAATGATTAATAAATCATGTATTGATAAGTCGTAACTGACTCTTAAGTTCTCGGGGGTGTCTTGTGTATCACAGGGAGTATATTGTAAACACAAGGCTGTATATTGTAAGTATACTGGGAGTATATACTGTATACTGGGAGTATATTGTAAACACAAAGCTTGACTGGTCAGTGGTTGAGTGGGCATCGCGTTTGGGTCCCACCCGGGCGTCCCGTGTTCGATTCCTCGGCTGGCTAAGTCCTCCATCACAACACAAGCAACATTTTCGGCTTTCTGTGGTGGTAGTAGGAGATTTTCAAACATTGTTGGGTTATTCGTAACCCGGGAATGTTTGTCTTTCTTTAAAAAAAAAAATACAAAAAAAAAATAAAAAAAATAAATCACAGTAGTAACTATAAACTGTATAGTAAATAATTATAGCATCATGGCAGTAGGATAAACATATTTCTTGGAATGGTCAATAACCTACCTGTTTCAGAGTCGCAGATTTTTGCGTGGTTGTTGCAGTCGCAAGGCACACAGGGCTTGAAGGGACCTCCGCGGGAGGGACTGTGGCGATAACCCGGCGCACAGGATTCGCAGAACTGCCCTACATAGCCCAAAGGACAGGTGCACATCTCAAGCCACTCAGCTGATTTGCCCGATCCTCCGCGCGCTGCACTCTCCAGTCTCACGCTGTCCAGGAAGCCAACTCCCTTGTCGCCATAGGTGGCACGTATCTTCAGACTGGTCAGATTAGACAAGATGGACATGAAGGCCCGAGCCGACACCTTTGGGCTCCACCCGTAAATCGAATTTTCATGCAGCCGGAACACATACTCGTTACTCTAAAAAAATTAATAACATTGACATAACAGATTAATGATTTAAAAAAAATTCATTTCATACACTGACGCAACAAATACATAAAAATATAATATTACAGTCGCCAAAGGTTCATAACACATTTCGCATTTTGAAATCAAAGAACTTCATTGCAATAGGAAGGCAAAATATTTTTATACCTGTTTACCCGGGTATTGGTTGTTCTGGCCAAATATAGGTATGGCTACATATGTTCCGGCTCCTTCCAAGATCAAGTCCGATGATGAAGGATAACTTGTTTGATCTCCAATGCTCAAGTTGAACTTCAAGTCGTGGTTGTAAGAGGCTCGCTGATCTCCCAGATACATGTTCGGTGCCACAAAGTATATTGGCTCATTGCTAGGGGATCGGACACCTGCACATAAAAAAAAAATTAATGCACAGTTACAATCAAAAATTAAATGAAGTAACAGATACATAATACTGAACACAAACAATACAATGTATTAAAACACAACCCACCAATATGCTTCTTGGCAATATCATATTCGACGCCAATTGTTTTTCTCTGCTCATCCTGGGCAGTCCACTTTTCGATGTTTCTTGCAAAGTTGGATTCCAATATAATTTTAGAATATCCAATAGCTGTCTGGCACTCGGCTGAGTGACCGTAGCAAAAGCATGGGGTGCATCCAAACTTGTTCTCCAAATCCAAAAAGAAGAATCCAGGCTTGCATCTTTAAAGAAATGTCACGTTATAGTACCCTGATAGTGCCAATCTAATCAAAAGAACATCTATGTGTATAAAGAAAAGTGTCTGTGAACTGCGGCAGACGGGCAGACACCATGATGACAAAAGCGATGTGAATTTGATTTTTATATAAATCTACAGTTTTATTCTAAGATAAATGAAATTTTACATGCTTTACTTCCACATCAAGAGGAAGGTCACACCGGCAACTTCAGCTGATTATAACATAAAAGGGAGAAGAAAATCGTTATATTAACTTGTAGGGAGTGTAGCGAAACCATCTCTCAAGGAGTGAAAACATGACCTGCGATAGTCATTCAAAGCCAAGGTTTGAGCCATCGTGCTCAGACTGAATGACACTGGGGAACAGTTCCACAAACGGTGCCTCTGAGTTACAGGGTCGCATCTTGAAGTATTTAGACCTTATCCCAGTACTCGGTGCTCTGCTGGGTGGACCTTCTATTTCCCTAAATACTTGTGGGACCAAAAATGGACAATTCAAACAAAAAACTAAGGGCCTTTGGGGAACCTAGGGGGAGTGTAGAGGAGTTGGGGTGACCCTCTTGAGGCTTTCAGGTAACCCAAACAAAAAGGGACCTAAGGTAGGAAAACCCTTTCCTCCAGGGGATCCATATGCAGGTAAATAAGGACCCTCATGGGACCTTACGGAAACTCAAAGGAGTGAGGTTAAATGTGAGATAGCACAATGGGCCTGTGGCTGCTAATAAAAATAAGGATGTGCATTTTCAGAAAGCTTTTACCACCAGAAAAATAAATGATATCTCTTCGATTTTTTTGGAATTACAAAATTTGATGGTCAAAATTTTGAAAAAACAAAAGAAAAGGCAAAAACTTGAAAGTCGACCCCACAATACTTTTTAGTTGCCAAACTCCAAAAAATTGGATATTACTTGAATATTATGTATTACATAATATATCTTCATGTAGCTTCCATGTGTAGCTTGAACATAATATGTTCATACCATATTTTATAATATGTATAATACTTGAAAACTTACTCTCGGCATCTCTTTCCTTCAACGTTTTCCTTGCATTGACATATTCCAGTCTTGGCATCACAGGTAGGACTGTTGTCGATGGAGCCAGCATCGTTACAGCCACAAGGCTTGCAGCCACTGGATGTAAATTCAAAGAAGTTGGAGGCGCAAGAGTCGCACTTGTCCCCAGTCACGCCGGGCTTGCACTGACACTTGCCCACGCTGTTGCACTGAAGCGATCTGGAACCTAGAAAACACGTCAATTTTAATTAAGGTGTGGTTTGTTGGTTAAACAGACTCCAGGGAATTGCTGCAGCTCGGCAATTATGCCAAAGGGTACGTTAAATGGGGCATTACATGAACATCACACAACACCACACAACACTGTCCATAGAACCCAAAATGATATTCAAATAATAAATCGAATGTGGAAAAGCAACGGAAAGAACCCAGACTTTTGACCAAGCCTAAGATACAAACATTTATAGGTGCCTATTGTTATAATTCAGTTTCTCTGAAGACAGGAGGAAAAGGTAAAAAAAGTTACAATGATCATGATGTATTATACCTGTAGGATTACAGTCGCAAGCGACGCAGACAGTATCGTTACGCTGGAAGTAGTTGAGTTTGCAGCGCTCGCAGTTGGGTCCGTCCCGGTTGTCCACACAATCCAGGCAGTGGCCTCCGTGGCCCGTCCTGTCGTACAAATCCTGGTCAAAGAAGCAACGGTTGGAATATCCATTGCAATTGCAAGCTAGAAATAATAAATGTCACAAATTATTGCTTATGTGAATCTAGTACATTTGAAACATACTAATATTTTACATACAGTTGCCAAGAAATTTGAAATAGAGGTATTTTACTAAACTGTTGCTGTTCCTGTCACCCTTACTCCCCCGAATACTGAGCGAAAGGGACAACTGCACCTTATGCTGATAATACCTAAATAAAATCATCTAATTGAAATTTTGTATTCCCCATTTTTCTCCTCCAAAACCGGATCGATTTTAAGATTTTTTACTAACCATAAGAATAAAATAAAATAAATAAGAAGAAAATACTTAATATCTGTACATTTTGCTTTTTTTTTAAAATATTGGCTAGTTTGTATACTGAATATATGTCTGTTGGTAGCATTCAAACTAGGCAATTTTAACAATTTTCGGAGGGTCCTAAATCTAATAAGAAGCAACTTATCAAAAAAAAAAACTAATGACACGCTAGTCGTCGACGTCTATATTATATTAAAAAAATATTTGCAGTAGCGTCAAAATCCAGTGAGGGAATTGGGGAATGCGTTTGTATGGACAAAACGCAGCGCGGTTTCCTCTTAACAGCTGTGATAGAAAAATCAGTATTATTTATGTAAAATGTTTTTTTCTTATTAGGGAATTCAAAAATATGAAGCAGTTTGGCATCTTGTCTTATTTTTTAATTGTTATTTTAATATTTCATAACTGAATAACTCTTGGTGGTGGTGACGTGGCAATCATAAAATAGTAGCACTGATCTAGGAATTCCAGACACAAAAGGCTGTGCCTTATTCATCTCACTGTACATGAGTTTTGCTACCTAAAACTGGCAGGTTTTACACTTTATACAAGATTAAAAAGGGGTGCAAAATGTACTGGTTTTGCCAAGTTTTCAATCAATTAATTTACAGAATATAAATTGATTATATATTATAATACTGTGATTACCTACGTTTATATAAACGTAGACATACAAATAACCAAACCATACAAAAAAACTTAAAATGGCGGCAAAGAATTGTTTTACATGGGAAATTTTGAACATTATAAAAATGAAATTTTGATGCATCTTTTACCATCTACCCAAACGTAATTAGATGTTTTTGTAGTAATTAAGTTGAAATGTAGTGTAATTTCCAAAATCTGTGCCTAATAAGAGTGCGGTAGTTAGTGGAATATTAATGTTCAGAATAGTTATTGGTTAAATAATCTTAAATTATATCCAATACAGACATAATACAAAATAGGGTTTACATGATCACGCCAGAAATTGTATTCATAGCGCAAAAAAATTGCGTGTGTGTTTTCAAGAAGAAATAACAACAACATTCATGAGGTAAATGAGGTTATAATTTGCCCGCATTCATGAATGACATTTCAACAAGTAAACAAACGGCAGCCATCATTGATTTTTCATTTGCTAGCTTGCCATTGGTCATTCGAATTCTGATGTATTGCCATGGTAGAGAATTTTGATAGAATATTGTTTGACAGAATCGCAGACAAATAATAATTGTGCCTACCTTGAAGAATTTTACAGTAAATTGTTTATTATTATTGCATGATTGTTTTGCTGCCCTGTAAAACAAATTTATTTATTTCTAACTAGCTAGGTTACCCGGCTTCGCTCAGGACAACATTCGAGAGTGTTCTGGAATGTTCCACAATGATGTTCCCGATTCCCTATTCCCGTACGTACCCCGCCACTCCTTCCAGAATTTTCTATAGCTCTATCGAACCTTCTAGAACTTTCCGGAAATTTCTTTCTAGAAATTTCAATAGGGCGAAACTTCCAGCCCTTATATCTTCAAAAGCACGCCCTTTAGGTAAAAACGGGACCCCTTATCCTGGAGGGGGGATAGAGGTCTGTTACACCATATAGCTCCCTTGATCGTACTGGGACTCGTTTCTGAGTTTTTGCGGTCCGCGCGTTTTTTTGGACTTTCTTTTATAATATATATTGATGTTTGTTGCAGGATCATTTTTATCGGCCGCATTTCAGAATATTTTGACGTTAGTACGACGAAGAAATTAGTACCACGAGCATTATTCGCGAGCTCTCGCAGTATTCGCAGACATGCTAAATGAACATACCTACCCAAGTAATATTATTGCGTATCAAAACAAAATATGAGATATGATAATATAATGTATGTAATTAATCAATAATAAATAATTCACACCTAAAAGAGATGACAGCACCCGAAACTAATTATTGTGTCAAAATTTAATACCTATACTTAATTAAGGTTCGTAAAAAACGCGTTAAACAAGATTAGACGCTTTTATAATTACCGTGACGATTCACGGTTACGGTACCGTGACGGCTAAAAAAGGCAAAAACTAACGTTCCTTATCGTTATAATGCTGCAGCTCTTTCTTATTCATTGAACAAAGGTGAGACAAAAGATGAGATACACAATACGTATGTCTTTTTCTTGCAAAGTACTACTTTTTTCTCTTTTGGAGGAAACAGATATATTTTATTACAGCTCAGCCACGGTGACGAGAATTTGTTCGTTCATTATACGTTTGAGGGAGATGTATGATAATGACTGCATGTTTTCTTTGGGGGGTGTTCAAGTTCACCGTTTGTCTCATTTTAGACTGTTGTTATTTAGTGTGTAAGAAAGAGCTGCAGCATTATACGTTTAAGAACAAAATCAAAACATATCAACGCATTGACATTTCACGTTTTAGAATTTTTAGAATTCACTCACTTATCTTGTAACTATATTCTCAGTTATCCTTGTAACTATATTCCATACTTTCAAAATTATCGTCACGGCTAGTTGTATTGTAGGTGTTTACAGAGATCTCACGGTGCCGTGTGTGAGAGAGATGCAAGAAAATGATGATTTTTTTCCTGTGGAGGAAAGAGACCTACGTACAAATATATGTATAAATATACGTACGTATTGTGTATCTCATCTTTTGAAAGAGCTATAGCATTATTGTGTATGTTAATTGCCTAATTTATGCCGTTTACGATACCGTTATTGTGAAGGCTGAAAATATTTTTTTCGATCTGAAAATCTCAAAAGACAAAGACTTTTGGAGCCTCATCTACTCTTCGACACATTTTAACAATCGCCAAACGTCTGTTAAAACAAAATTTAATTTTCCAAGCTTGACCTGACCTTAGGATTCTATTTACTAGAAATCGAAAGCTTTAATCAAAAACAGTTATACTACGAAATCGACTCCAAATGTGATTCACCAATGTCCCACTTGTAATACGAGCTTCTGGACATCGCGTATACAGAAGAGTGTCTGTGGGTGGGTGGCTTTGTTTTTTATACAAATCTACAGTTTTATAAAATCTTCTACATTGTATCAAGGGATGTAGAAGAGGAGATTGAAAATCCCATTATAGGTCCACTTCCTTTGAAGGTCTCTGACTACAAGGGGCCATCCATAAATTACGTCACACGAATTTCATGATTTTTTTGACCCCCCCTCCCCTGTCACATTTGTAAAACCCCCTCCCCCCTAGAATTTCATGATTTTTTGACCCCCCCCATACCCCTTGTCACACTTCTCTACTCCCCCCCCCCCTTAAAATGTGACGTAATTTACGGATGGCCCCCAATGGGATTTTCAAACTTCTCTTCTATCTCCCTTTTGAATCTACCAACCCCTTTTCCCAACCCTTAAAGCAGAACTGTGATACTACTTGACGACATTTCGCACATTTGACGTTTAAAATAAGAGGAGAACTACTATCTTTTTTTAATGTGAGTCTTAACTCTTCCGTCTAGAGTCATTGAGACTATGGCATCCCCAATAGAGATATGAATAGGAATATGGGGAAGTACCTGGCTATTCAGATCTGGTCATCAAGCAAGGCTCAAGCAACGTTTCAATTATGAATGGTGGTCTTACATCTAAATCTCTACATTATCATATCTACAACTCATTCCAAAATCTCCGCGTAAAGCCTGGGTCACGCCGGGAACTTATAGCTAGTAAATATTAAAACTGTATTTTCGTTTCAAGTTTGTAATCTGAGGCAAAGCTGTGCCGACGTCCTATGTGCCAGGGGCCGTCGGCACATTTTTGACATGGTCATCGAGATATTTTGTCCCACAAATCGATAATGAGCCATGCACACAAAGAACCCAACAAATTGAATTCAGTTGGGCGCCTTGTACGGGCACAGCGGGGTCTGGTCGCCAGTGGTTAGTGGCTAGTGGCTAGTGGTTAGTGGCTAGTGGCTAGTGGCTGTAGTGATGCAGCCGTACCACCTAATACCATACCTACAACGACACAACCAGCATCTCATGCTGGTTGTGTTATTGTTACGGTACAGGTTACTGAACTGGTTCTGTGCCAACTCAGAATCATCTCATCTCAACACCTCTTTGAAAGTCATTAAAAGCTATGAAAAAAATATTTTTAAAATAACCCATAACGTAACCTGTTTTACCAATTTTTTTCATCACTTTTAATGACTTTTCCAAGAAGGTGTTGAGTTGAATTCTTTCTGAATTGTCTGGTCACCTACTGAACTAGCTACTGACGTTAGATTACTATCCATCTTCCAGAAGATAAAAGTATTTTTATTTTAGAAAATATCCATTTTGTTCATTATGAAATGTCACAAATACGTGTTACACAAAGGGAATTTTACAATTGAAGTAAAAATTATTTAGCACCGTTGTGATTTGAAATTCGATGAAACGGAAACGAGCGACACTAAAAAGAGACAAACACGTACATCTACAGGATTTAGCTTGCGAGAGGGTGAGATAGCATTAAAATATTTATTTATTGTACGGGTACTCCTATTTAATAGATAAATTCACAGCCCAACGCAAGTCTCCTTTAGTCTAGTGATATTAAGCGCCTGACGAACCGGACGGACCAAGAACCAATGTATTTTTATATTTGTAAAATCAATTTCCAATCTTAAAACCACTCCAAAATGAACAGTCAAAATAAAGCGACGTCTAGCGATTTCGAAAAAGAAAACACAAATACTAATAAGATGACCAAATGTATAGGAAAAGGTGCACTGGAATTCGGCGACAAAAATATGGAAAAAATCATCCTTTACATTGATCATTGAAAAAATCATCCTTTACATTGATAAAAAAGTGCTTCGTAGTCTCCCCACTCTTGTCTACTTTAGTTGCCTAGTTTTCTGAAGGTTTCACTTCTACCGGATGTGAATTGTGATTTTTATTATTATTATTATTATGTATAAAAATTCTTCAAAATAACAATGTTTCTTATCACATATGTATGTTACCAATACAGTGTCATTTTGTTGGAACCTCTCTTTCGGTTTTATTGCGCCATTGAGGTGATTTTCTCACGAAAATAGCGCTATAAAAATCATCCAACAATTATTGTTATTATTAATGAGAAAGAAGGAGAATTTACAACGGATTGCTTGGGTATTTCTGCTGAAGGGTCCATGTAACCTACATTTGAGAAAAAAAAGAGGTTTCAATATATAGAAAGCACTCGCAGTCTAGGTACCTCAAGATACCTATTTACTTAAATACCTATTCGTTTTACCGCATATTATATTTTGACAAAATGAGCAGTGATATTTTCAAGTGAGTTCGTTAGTGTCCCTTTTTTTTCCGCCTGCACCTATTATGACCAAGTCCTGCACATAAACTAAACTTCAGTTCGTAAATTCCGCACAACTGCTCCCAACCAGAATACGGCATTTCCAATTGGGGTATGCTGTGAGGCTGAAGATGGGAAATTGAGAAGTAGAAGATGGGAAGATTAACCTATGGAAGTGCTACGAGCGAAAGAAAATATTAAGCGGTACTTAACAGGCACGAAATGGTGGAAACGAGTAGTTAATAAGATGTCCCAATACTCACAAGAACCCGAGAACCACGGCGACATTCCACTCCAGTAGCTGCTGCTCGCGCACAATCCCAAAAACTGAACTAGGCACACGTATGTACACAAAACATACATATTTAAATACTTTAGCGGTTTAAATGTATATTTATCAAATATCTACTTGGGCATTTTAAATATTTGTTTAAAGATTTAACGATAAGTATGAGAGCAAATCATCTAGGAAATTTTATTGAAAGTTGCGAAATATAACAATAAATATATAATAATTTAAACAGTGCGGTATGGATACCTAATACACTAGCTTTGACAAAAACGGAAATTTTGTCATAATTCAAAATTAATAAAACTAATTTCAGTTATGATTCCTTTATCTGTCTGTATCTCTGGTTCAATGAACTCTACTACAACTTTTGCTTTGAATTTAAGTCAATTTCAAAATTAAAAATGTTCGATTGGAGAATTCAGACGAGCGTTAAAATACCCACACACATGGAGTACACATTTTTAACAGAAAATAATTTTAATTGCCATTTTCTAAATTGGAACTGATTTGTCGTAAATTCAGACTTTTTAATATTGTAAAAAGATGTATGTAACTATGTAGGTATAATAGAACAAGTTTTATAAACAAATGTTTCTGTTTCTCTTGCCTTCCGTTCCCGTAATATATAGGAAAGAGAGAGCAAACGCAGGACGCACTGGAGAAGTTTTACAGTTAATCGAGTCGGCAGAAAATATCCGATTACCAGATTGCGTTAATACATCGATCGGTAAATTTGAGGGCATCAGCCCGAGGCCCTCGAGCCTTTCTACTCAACTACTAAATTAAACGTGAAAATAAGCTCAATAGATTTATTTTTTTGCTCTTTTGCCGAACAATTTCGCCGGCTTAATTTCAAAGAATTATGAATTTGCTTGATAAAATTTTTTTCTTGGGGCTTTAAATAATTCATCGATCAAATAAGATGAGAAGTAACAATTATTATTCCTGTCTTAATAATTATTAGTATATCTACGATATTTATAATGGAATAACACATAGGAGCAGAACTTTATGCACGAAAGAAGCACAGGTTTCGTTTTAAATACATTTTTTTACACTTTTTTCAGCACAATAAAGGTTCACCGGAGGCAGTAATGCTTATTTTGATTGGAGAGGAGTAACGCGGAAGAGTTGTAAAAGACTACTGAGTAGGTACTGTCATGTCCCGTATGCAACGACGGACGGATTGTAGGACCACTCTTGACCAAACCGGTCGATGGAGCTGGTTCCCTGCCTGGCTGCAAATTATTGCACGTGCACAGAGGTGCCAATGCGCCTACAGGGTGCTCGAAGAGAACCAACCATCAAAAGGGTTCTTTCTCCGACGCACACAGATATTTTTAATCCATGATGATTTTTTCCGTATATATCTCTACATTGATCAACAAGCATAAGTATGTATTTGAAGATTTTTTATAAAATCGTTAATGCACGAAATAATGAATTTCGAGGAAGCCTAAAATGTATTCCAAGCAGAGATGAGTACATGAGTAGGTCTGCGCCTTGCCGGAGTGCTTCCTTTTAAAAGAACTCGAGTACTATTAGTGGGTTCCGAGTTCTTGGGAACGAACTGGGTGCTGGGTGCTGTAGAAAAAAGGATACAAAATATAGCTACATGCATTTTATTCACAAGAGTTAAAAAAAACCCATTAAAATTAATCAAATATTAACTAACACTGAGAATTTGTTTTTTACCATCACTAAAATAATTTATTGCTAATATTGAATGATAAGTCCTTGTCATTTTTAAATAATTAACTCATTGGTAGCGGAAAAGAACCGCACAATCGTATATAACTCCAATATTTCTGAACAATAAACAAAACTTTCACCCACCGTAAATTCCGTAAACAGACCGCTATACTTGTATAAGCAAAGGCTAGCGTATCACTACTCATCGAGAACTCGCGAATGTGGGAGGACGCGGATCCCGGGAAGCGAGCTCTTTGGGAGCAGTTGATTTTAAAAAGGAGTAGGAGTGGAATTCGCTTCCCGCAAAAGACTCAGGTTCAAAAATCCAATCCAGCTGAACCTTCACATTGCTAAGTCCATGACGGAGGGTGCCATGCGACGCTCAATAATAGTGACTAAAATACCACGGTGCATGAAATAATACTACTAAGACAACTCGATGAACTCGAACAATTTCAAGCCGGTCTCTTATTCTTCCTCCTATATTGGTAATTATGTTTTAAGCCAGTGGTTCCCAATTTCTTCCGGGTCGCGACGCCATTTTATATAAACCAAGTGACCCGTTACTACAGGGGGGGAGATCTGAGCGGATTCTGAATTCTTTAACCAGCCCAAATTTTTTTCACAGTTTTATGAAATTTAAAGGTGGTAAACGATTTTGATTACATGATAGCTCGTTTAATATTAAATGTGTGATTCAATTTAGACAACGACTAACAATTTTAATCGAGTAAAGAAAACACAGCGAGAATAGATTTTTCAAAATAATTTATAAAAAAATAATAATTTTTTTGTTTGGTTTTCCATGAATAAACACCACCTAACTTTGTGTAAATAACTAGTCAATGACGGCCGAATTAGGCAACGATATTATTCAAGCAGTTATAAAGGGTAAATGTTTATTTATTTAATATTCTAGCTAGGTTACCCGGCTTCGCTCAGGACAACATTCGAGAGAGTTCTGGAATGTTCCACAATGATGTTCCCGATATTCCCGAACACTCCTTCCAGAACTTTCTAGAGCTCTGTGGAACCTTCTAGAACTTTCCGGAAGACTATTCTAGAAATATCAAGAGGGCGAAACTTCCAGCCCTTACATCTTCAAAAGCACGCCCTTTAGTTAAAAACGGGAAACGTCATCCTGGAGGGAGGATAGAGATCTACCACACCGTATAACTCCGTTGATCGTACCGGGACTCGTTTTTGAGTTTTTGCGAGCCGCACGTTTTTTGGACTTTATTTTATAATATATATTGATTATTGTATGAATGTTTATTACATTAATTTCTAAATGTATACTTCCTTATAGCAGTCAGATATTAAAATTTAAAGTTTCGGCACAGAGGCAATATTTATATTTTAACCTACATGGTAAGCAGTGTTGCCAACTCAGCTCCTTTAGAGCTAGATTTAGCTCTAAATAGTTTTTTCAGATCTTCTTTTTGATAAAAAAACTCTTAACTATTAACGAAAATAAGTCAATTTAAGAGTTATTTCTTTAGAAACTGGTTATTTTAGTTTCGAAATTTTGTTTTTTTTTTTAATTAAGAATTTTTCTAGGTTATACAAGCTTTTAGCTCTTTTTAAGATCCTTTTCGGGTGGCGTCTGGCTGTATTTTATAAATCGAGTTGGCAACACTGATGGTAAGGCGTTGGACATGGTAATGCATCGATGATGCATTCACTAGAGAATTATAAGTTTTAATTTGCAATCGATAGAAGTGCCAAGGGCATTGGTCATACAAGTAGTGTTTTTAAATAAATATGGGTACAATCAAGAGGGAATCAGATAAAACCTAATAAATCATTCAGTTTCGTAGTAAAATCATATTGACTTTAAACTTTTTACACGTTTGTACTTTACAATATCTGCCAATAGTTACTATAAATATATATGTATCTACCTGTAGCTATGCATTTCAAAAAGGTAATTGATAGGATGTTATGTAACCATCCATTATCCAAGGATAGGTATGACTGGTCAGTGGTTGAGTGGGCATCGCGTTTGGGTCCCACCCGTGCGTCCCGTGTTCGATTCCTCGGCTGGCCAAGTCCTCCATCACAACACAAGCAACATTTTCGGCTTTCTGTGGTGGTAGTAGGAGATTTTCACACATTGTTGGGTTATTCATAACCCGGGAATGTTTGTCTTTCTTTTTTTTTAAAAAAAGGGTGAGGATGTAAGTGGTAGCATTCCACAATTGGGTAGGCCAAATTATTCGTGAACGCGGACGTGGAACGTTTGTAAATAAATGACGAATTCATCGGTAAATGAACGCGTTACAATGACATAAATGTGGATATCTCGAAATAGAATCAGAGAGGATAGAAGTGTATGGTAGAGAGAGGGAGAGAAAGAGAGTTCTTTGGCCTCCACGATCTACTTAGTCTTAAATCTACTTTGCTTAATCTAACAATCTTGTCCTATGCTTTAGACTTGCACCAAACTGGAAACTAAACAGTGACAGCGTCTTGCAGACGAATGGTCTCAAATAGGTTATATATATTAATGAAAAACCAATGTGAAGTTAACCTTCCTCGGTTCCTCAAATATTATTTACACTTAAGGGTCATGTTGACCCGATTTCAAAAAATGAAGTAACGGTTTTAAATTAAATTATTTGTAATACATTGTTCTTAATAAAAATAAGGACACGAGTAAAATGTAAGTATAAGTCTGTAAGTATATTTCTTGAAACCTTATAGTTGTAACAAAGCATTTTTATTTACAAGACACGGGCATTTCTGACCCAAAGACTTTTTTATACTCGGGCATTATTGACCCGAGGAACCCAAGAAAGAAAAAAAACTTAATTTTCTTAACATAAGAGACTTCTCCATAATTTTACAATACTGGTAATAAGTGAATGGATGAATGTCATAAAGTCATTATAAATTATATTAATAACTAGCTGGGTTACCCGGCTTCGCTCAGGACAACATTGAGAGTGTTCTGGTAAGTTCCACGTTGATGTTCCCGACTCCCTATTCCCGAACATTTCAAAACATTCCAGAATGTTCCGGGATGTTCTGGAATGTTGTGGAATGCTCAAGAATACACTCAAATGTTCTGAACTGTTCTAGAAATTTCAAGGGGGTGAAACTTCCAGCCCTTATATTTTCAAAAGCACTATCCTTAGGTGAAAACAGGTACCCTTGTCCTGGAGGGGATCGTACCGGGACTCGTTTCTGAGTTTTTGCGGTCCGCACGTTTTTTTGGACTTTATTTTATAATATATATATTGATTACGACTTTTATGACCAATTAAATTTCATTTTCAAGTCATAATGACCCGAGAAACTTAAGATAGAAAAAAGCTAATTCTCTTAACATGAGTGACTTATCCATAATTTTACAATACTGATGATAAGTGAAAAGATAATTAATAATTGTCATGAAGTCGTTATAAATTACATTAATAATTACGACTTTTATGAGCAAAATTTCTATTTCGGGTCAAAATGACCCGAAGAACCGAGGAAGGTTAAGATTATTACAGGCTGCCGCTGGTAGCTTTATTTTAACTTCTCTCTATATTTTTTCATATACGATTCATGTATCAGAAATGTTTCAGTGTTTACAGATATTGTCTCCATAAGGAAAAATCTCAGAGTCTACGGGCAGCTTTTATTATTTATTATCTTCTGTGGATAGTCGTGGTCGGATTGAAATATGATTGTAAAAGTTATTCAATTTCAATTCGTCTTCCTTTTTTTAAAACTCATAAATCACAAAAAGGTTCTCTCCATTTTTCTAAAGTAGGCACAGCTTTTCAGCCTCCATTGACTGCACGCCACTGATTGTGAGGAAGGCCTTTTAAAGAAAGGATGGATGTAACTGAAGAGACTCATGTTGTAGGAATAAAGAAAGAAAGACAAAAGGACCGTTCAAACAAAAATAATCGGCGTGTCGAGCAGAAGATAAATTGTAAAAACGGATCGTTTTTGAGCGAAAATGTCGAAAAATGGGGAGGGATTGGTCGAGGGAGACCTAACTCACTAGACTCTCTCTGCCTTGCATCGCAGTGGGAGGGATGGATTCATTTGTCCGTCACTCCTAGACACATTGCCCCCAGATCCTTTTCCACCCCTCATATATTTTTCCTTCCCAGAACTTCATCTCCTTTCTTTCCCTAAAAAGACCTTCCTCATGGCATCCCCAAAGATGACATAGATTCTAAGGGAAATTTATTTCCTCGGAGCTTCCAGCGTGGAGCTAAGGTAATTTTTTTTTAAATACCTACTACTAGAAAGCAACGATTTGTGCTCGATTAGCTAAAACTCTTGAACGGTGAGCTCTAGCATCATTAAATATGAACAGCTTTTCTGACCGGAACTTCCAGGACAACACATAACGGGCTTAACGCGGACGCTTTGGAGCGAGCGTGTCGAGGGTCGCTCATGTCCCTGTACAGAAAAAGTGCTGCAAACCGTTAGCTGATCTGAGGACTTTACTAATAAAATAAATTCAAATTGTAAACTTACCCTTGCACTCGTGGACGTGGGTCTGAGAAGCCCTGCCCCACGGGGCGTCGTTGTAGAAGTCCTTGCAGCGGTCGCAGTCGGGCCCCGCGGTGTTGTGCTCGCACTGGCACACCCTTCGGCGGCCGCTCTCGGCGCGCACTTGGACGAAGTCGCACTTGGACGCGTGCCCGTTGCACTTGCAGCGCGCCCCCACGGCGATGTCAGCGATGGCGTACCAGTAGGACTGCAGCACCTGCTGGTCGTTGAACACCTCGTCTCCGAAGGTGTTCAGGCGGTCGAGGGTGATTCGGATGTCGGTGGCTGTCACCCACAACTATAGAACAAAGTCAATTTGAAATAAAATCGTTGGTGTAAGAACGACCATGCGCACGTTAGGCTGCAGCCGTATGCCTGAAAGATCGGAGAAGAAAAGAGAGATCGCACAGGCCATATGTGGAAGAAAAAGGATCACACAAGGAATACTAATTAACTAAACATCACACTTGGATTTGGGTCTAGAGAAACAGAGATTTTCGAAAGCCACTTATATCTGTATTGGTACGTTTACTTATATTATAGGTAAACTCCTTGCCTTATTCACATTTTTGCGTTATCTCGTACTTTTCTGTGCGTCTGGCGCATTTGATTTACTTGATCAAAATATTATTCCCGTCCCGACACTCTCCATTCGCTCATCTGCTCTGCGTGTTCAAACCAAAATCAAAACGGTCCTTTGTTATTGTTGAGCATTACCTAATTCCTACTTTCGTCCTTTCACTACCATGTGTCCTGGTCTGATACATCAGTAAGACTAAACTGATGTCAGAATGTTTCAGAAATACGTTTGTTGTTTGGATCCAGTACAATTGGCATGTTTTTAAGGTTTGTACGGTGAATCAAGGAATTATAATGTAGTAAATAATGCTTGTCCTAGTTTTGTAACTTTGGACAAGTTACTTGCCAAACTTAGAACTCAAACCTGGAGAAACTCAAGGTCACTGGCAAAGTGGAAGGCGGGAGAAATTAAGAAAGATTTCCGAAACGGAGTATTTTAAATATTACAGATATAGGGACGTCACGTCTTCTGTTTCCGTAGCTCTCCACGCGGCGCAGACCAAGGGCAGTGGAGGAGTCTTGTCCACCAGAGAAACTGGAGTGAGGTCACAATCCTCAGGAGTTGGGTCACAATCCTCAGGAGTTGGGTCACAGTCTTCAGGAGTTGGGTCATAATCCTCAGGAGTTGGGTCACAGTCCTCAGGAGTTGGGTCAGCAGTGAGGAAACCACTAAAGGATAAGTATAACATATGTGCTTACCTGTAATTCGGAGCTGGTGTCAAAGCTGTAGGCCGACGGCCTGCCTTCGAGTGTGGAGAAGGGCACGGGCCCGCCACGCAGCGGGGAGATATCCGAGTACTCGCTGGTGCACAGCGCGCGCGTCTCGGCGCCCAGAGGCGCGCTGACGCTGTCAGGAAGCCCGTAAGTCTCGCGGCAAGACGCGCTGCAATGGAAACGGGGCGTCAGGGGACATAAATCTCATCTCCGTTATAGGCCGAAATTCCAATTCGACGGACTGATTTTCGCGATTCATCAATCAAGCATGTTTGCATTTTAGAACCATAAAACAAATCATTTTTTTAGGATATCGAGTTTACAGATATTGAGATTATTTTATTTTTAAAGGGGGTTCTAATGATAATATTTTATCAACATAATGATTGATAATTTTATAGTGAAAGCTGTGAAAAAAATGTTTACATACGTACCTATGAGTTCTCTAAAGTCATCCAAGTGAATTTAGCATTAGATATGTTCTTATTTATTATATTGAGTTTAGGCTTTATTTATATATTTTGTAATATTTTTTATTTATTGTTATACAGTTGTTATAAATAAAATTTGTATTCGATATGTAAAAGCCTAATAAGGCGTCAATAAATAAATAAATAATACATATGTGTGTGAAACAAATGTGGAGTTTTAAATAGAAAAGATTTTCAAACTGTAATTTCAGCATTTGAACCCAACAAATTTTCTTGATTATGGTTCTTTTTCAATGCGTGATTGGTTGATCAAACATGAAAACTCACTACAAAGTCGCCCTTTTTTGTTATTTTTATTTGATCGATATGGACCATACGCATGTAAAAAAATGTTAACCTGATTATTAACATCACATAAATTTTTTTTTAATAAAAATACAAAGATGTTTATGACCTTTTTAACATACAACAATAACATAGTTAAACGTTTAAAGTTTGTGGCGCCTAACTGCCGAGGCTTGTGAAAATGCGCTTAGATATAAAGGCATTCCGATGATAAGTCCATTGCAACCTCTGCCGCTCTTAACGAAATTGCTATTACAATGGAGCATCGGCGGTGGGCATCTAATCTATTTCTCAGAATGTAATTTAAAACCAAAGTTAAATGTGAATTCGTTTAAGAACCTATTGTGTTTAATTGATTATTCAATTGCAAAATAATACGGTATACATAACAGCACTTCACATCAACAGCAGTTTTACAATACACGTATATAACTTTATCATGTTATTCAACCGAAGACCTAGGCAAAAATCGCAAAATATCGAAATATAGCACTTCCCCCCTACCGAAAATATATTTTTCTAAAAATTTTAATGGTTTTTCGATCTTAACATTTTCAATGATTTGAAATCAATAGAAAATGTTTTTTTTATATTATTAGGTTAACAGAGCTGTGTTTCCGATATTTTTAATATTTATATTTTCGATTGTATCTCAAATTACAGTATCGTTAAGGAATTTTTCATGTTATTCAATTTGGTGCAGTTTCGTAAATATAAGTATTCATTTTGTATATATCTACAAAGCAATGATATTAAGAAAATTGCAAGCAAGATTACACAGGTTTGTTCGCATTACATCGCATATACACACATGTACATCGTCAAATGCAAATATTACGTTTCAAATCGACGACATATTGGCCAAGATATATCAAAACATGTATTATGAAGTATGTCTATGCTAAGATCGCATTAATTCAACATATACCTAATAAGAGGTCACCATTTTAGATGAAACGATTTTAATAAATATAATACTTTGCATAATGGTTATAAATACAAGCAGGTGTCCATCAAATTTGAATAATAATAATAATAATAACTGGATAATTTGTAGAGCGCCGTTTTTGTGAAAAATCACCTCAAGGGCGCTGTACAGCTTATTATTAATTCCTAGGTTCTATCTAATTTAACTATTTACAAACAGATACAGAAACATACTTACCTGGCAGGTCACTTCCGAGAAATTAGAAAGTTAATAGATACGTTAAGATAGTTGCAGAAGATACGGTCTTGCACGCGGAGGGCATTATATTTAAAACACTGGACATTGCATGAATTTACATTAAAAGATTAGTGGCAAAAGTAGAGTTGTATTTATTTTGAGAGACTGGAGAATTTAGGAGTCTTTAGGGAATCTTCATGAAATGACCCTTACATAACGCTTATAACTGAGTTTATTTATTTATTTTTTTTTTTTTTAACAAATGAGTTATTTTTACAAGGTCGCGGGCATTGAAGGTTAAGGTCAAATGTTTTTGAATTTAAGTGTATGACTGTCTGAAAAGGTGGGTTTTAAGTTTAGTTCTAAATTCCGCTGAATTTGTGATCATCCTTAAGTCGTGTGGCAGTCCATTCCAGGCTTTAGGTCCTGACACTCCGAAAGCGCGCTCACCGAACTTAGTATCTGGTGAACGCTTTGGTTCCTTTAACCTTCCGAAAGATGATGACGCTGCTGATCTCAGGGTTAACTGTCGAGAATTGGAATTTTCTGGAATACACAATTCCGATAAGTAAGCCGGAGCCATTCCGTTGAGGGACTTAAATACCATCCAGCAGAGCTTAAACTGGATTCTTTCAGGACATTTGAGCCAATGAAGATTTTTGAGATGCTCTGAAATGTGGGAATATTTAGATACGCCGGTGATAAGTCTTGCCGCAGCGTTGAAAACGGATTGTAGTTTATTGATTTGATATTTCGGAAGACTGGCATATATTCCGTTGCAATAATCTAGACGTGAAATGACATACGAATTGACTAGTAATTTAGTCGCCTCCGTAGCTGGTGATAAAGTCGTTTCACGCATTAACATTAATATTATTAAATCTGCCACCTTTCAAAGTTTTGAAACAGAATAAGTGTTGATCAAATTAGGACTCTTCTATGTTAAAGCCTCGATTACATAGAGCGAGTTTACAAGCTACTATCCGGCAAATTCACTATCTACTAGTAAACTTGTTCAGTGTAAAATCTGCCAGTTAGCTAGTTAATATGATTACACTGAACGAGTTTACTAGCAGATAGTGAATTCTCCGGACGGTAGCTTGTAAACTCGCTCATTGTAATCGAGGTATTTAACGTGATTTGTGTGAAGTATTGAGGGTATGAAAATGTTCATTAAAAAAAACTATTCATTTTTAGGGGCCATCCATAAATTACGTCACACGAATTTCATGATTTTTAACCCCCCCGTCCCCCGTCCCTGTCACACATCGTCACATTTGTGAGACCCCTTCCCCCTAGTGTGACGTCACATATTTTGCAATTTTACATCTAAAATTTTTTTGCGTTTTAATAATTTAGATTTTTACATGTGACGTATCAGAGCTGATGACCCCCCCCCCCCTATACCCCTTGCCACACAATGTCACAATTATCTACTCCCCCCCCCCCCCCTCTTGAGGTGTGACGTAATTTATGGATGGCCCCTTATTAATAATACATATATTCCTGAGATTTATAATGCCTCTAGTTGTTAAACTCTGCACATTACAAAAAAAATTTAATTTATGAAAATTAGGTAAGTATATGACAGAATCACAGAATGATTAAAAGGACGAATCGGTTCTTACGCAAAATAATATATATATTTTAAAATTATTAAAAAAAAAAACATAAAACTAGCATAATAATTACGTATGTAATTCCAAAATCAAAACTTTGATTTAAAGTTGAACATAAAATATAACGTGCAGTTTTACAAATTGCGTAAAAATATCTAAAATACATATTTTTTATGTTCAAGAACAACTTGAACTCAATGTAGATAAGGTTTTTAACATATTTCTTACATGAAGCAAGATTACAGATTTCATTATTGGGTCAACTTGCTTCGATCTCAATATCGCATATTGTAAGAAGCACGTAGCACAATAGTTTATTGTCGGGAGGAACATTAGAAAAAATATCTCCTATTTGGGTATTCCACATAACATCGCAACGTCTTTGAAAACATGGCTTATATTATAATATAACAGAATAGAAAATATCACCAAAAACAAATGCAATAATACACTTACGCAAATGAATACATAATAATATTATATTAAGCTTTGAACAGAATAATTCTATTTAAACATTGAACGAGACCAGACATGCAAAAAAACTTAACATTTTCGCATTTCAATCAAATGTGGTTCCATTATACTACACGAGCATATGGGACTTTTTTACTACTTTCCAGAATAAATAGCTTTCGGGTGATGTTTAAATCGCAAGGCAGATTGTATACAATCAAACTAAATTAATTGGTAGAAGAAACTACTGAGAGTTATTTTTTCTGGAAAATCTGAATAAAAACAGTGACACTGGGGGTGATAGGTGCCTTAGAAGTGCAATAAACTGTATACTACGCATTTGGGAAGCTTCAAATTCAGTTCCCATCAAATAAGAAAACAGAAAACGAGCAATTTTGATAGTTTCTTCCGAAAAATAGGTAGTTTCTTCAGCAGACTAATTTCTGATGCTTCAAACGAAGTACCTACCCAGAAGTCTATGAGGATTGTGAACTTATTTCATATTTGTTCCTAACCACTGGAAGAATCTGCTTTGTGCTGGTACTTAAAGATGTATTTACATTGTACGTATAAAGTTTAACACAATAATTATAATATTCTATAATTAGGGGAATCCGCAAATTCAACGCTGAATGCTAAGTAAGAGTACAATGTAATAGTGTTCATAATATATAGGTAGGTATGAATCGCGATAAGTCCCGCAATAGACACAAAGATATTAATTACTCAGTAACCAACCACACTTACAAATTCCCAATATAGTATATTTACTCTAGCTTTCTGTTGAAATGCATTTCTTAGTGCACAGTCACATCACGTAATAAGATCGAGGTATTAATTTCATCACCGAATCTCGACAACAAAATTATTATAAAAAGACAAATATTCCCGGGTTACAAATAACCTGTTAATAATTTAAATCTCCTAATACCATCACAGTGTGCCGGAGGACTTAGTAGATGTCAGTGATGGGGGACTTAGCCAATCAAGGCATAGAACTCACGACACCTGGGATCCAGACGCGATGCCAATTCAGCCACTGACCAGTCACTGGGTGTAATTCATGGCTTGAGCTTTGAACCCCGGTCATTAGGAAGATTATGAAAAGTGAGCACATTATAGATTCGACAACCAAGGAAAATATTAACCTCCTACAACAAATCATAACCAACAAAATAGCATCGAACATACATTCGTTGTAAATTTAAAACCGAATATGAGTCAGCCTTGGGAAGGTGAATACATTGTAGATAATATAGATTCATCGCTAATATTGTGGAAACAGTGCAATCAAATATCAAAGAGTCAATAATTGTAAATATTTGTATAATCATTGGTTTTTAAATCTCATCATGTCTAGATATCATGCCATCGAGAAGAGACGAGAAGAGATTATCCGCATCGAAATCAGGATGTACAGTGTAAATCTGTTCCTATATAAATAGTTGCTCCAAGTACCAAATTTATTATAACGTATCTAAAATCACAGCAGAAAATTTCGCGGTATTCAAAATATTAAAAATTTATTTCGTAGCTAATAAAATAAGAAAGTAAATTTAGATAAAAGTGTATTTAAAAAATGAACAAGCGTTTACATTGAGTACTTGCTCTGCTGGTGGAAGCCGTTGCGCACGTTGGTTGAAAATAAAATTAGAAAAACATTGATAAAAAAAAAAAAAAATTCTCTTTAAACAGGTTGAAATCTTGTGCTTGATGACCTCCAGGGTTTGATGAAATTTTGCATATTTGACCGTCAAAACAAGAGGAAGGTCAACTTCCTTCATGAAATTTTGAAAAACTCTGCGAAAAACCCTGGTAACACCCGGAACTTCAACCGGCACAAGCATTAAACTCGTCGCCACTCGGAAACTGATTTATAATATTCATAAAAGGTAGTATTTAAATTCTGTGTATCGACATCCAAGAGTAATTGGTAAAACTGGATTTGCCTTGAAACCAAACGATTTGCATCAATAAATCGACCATTTTCTTTATAATCGGATTCCCATAAGAAATCAGTTTGCCTTTCATCTGATCATCAACGTAATTATATAAAAATCGTAGGTTGATTTATTATCAAGAGCCTGGATATAAATATTGTTGAATCGGACGATCATGGTCAAACCTCTGCTGTTATTTCTTCCACTCTGCTGTTATTTCTTCCACTTTCGCGTGTAATTAGAGGTAACAATGGAATTGTTAGCGGCATACATTTATTGACAGTATCGAATATCGAATCCTCAGGAATAACCGCCACTATTGAAGCGGCTCGATGTATCGTTATTCCGATGACAAACGACTCGAGTCGGGATGAATAAGGTCGAATCCGATTATTTAGAATATGATCGACCACCATCAAGTGGTTTCAATTCGATTACAAGTATAATGCTAGTATATTCTCATAGTATCTATCTGGAAAACGTGCTTTGTACCTAGGTAACGTATACACCTACACACCATCGTAGGTATTGTAATAATGGAAATGTAAATTACAAGAAAATGACCTATTTATTAAAATCATAACATCCGCCAGCAGAGAGCACGATTGGTTAGTGTAAACAATTTACCTGTAGTATTGATAAGGCTCCCAGTTTCCGTCTGTTTTCGTCCTCTTGTAGATGGCGAAACTCTCGGGCCTTGGCGAGTAAAACACCAGCCTGACGTACGTTATGTCGAATGCTTTGCCTGTTAACAAATAATTGCATTGAATATTTCATTCATCATTGCATTCAAATTTCGGTTATCTGCTTCAATTAAATTAAATTTGCTTTGACTTCAAGAGTCATTTTTATAATTGGAACTAATTATTGAGTGAATGTGAAGAATTCAGACAAGTTAATTATTTTAAATATCTTTTTTTTTATTTGAAATTTGCATATCTTTTATTTAATCTTATTTATTTATTTTGGAAATCAACAGTTTTTTTCGTCTGCGTGTAATAAACTTATAAACAAAGCACATAAATAATGACAGATTTTCAACTAAACATAATATTATAACAACAAAAAACAGAGTGCAATTCACACGCCGTAGGGGAAGGGCGGTAAACCTTCTGAAATCAAAGAGTGGGAAGGCTATGAAGCACCGCACAGAGAGGAGACCTATTATACTATCTCATTCTCTCGCGAGCTAAATCCTATAGATGTGTTTGTCTCTTTTTGGTCACTATTTTACGTTTAATCGAGTTTCAAATCACAGCCGTGCTAAAGAAGTTTTCACTTCAAAAATAAAATAAGATGTAAGAACATAAATAAAAGACCAAAGGAGTATAACAAATAAAGGACGTAATAAATTTTTAAACATTGTTACATATTTTGAAAAATTTATCCTCACAACAGTAATAATCACTAATATATACTCACAACTAAACTGAACACATGTTTATAAAATGAAAGGCATTCAAATAGATAGGACTCATAGCAACAACATGATAACTTGCAATATGATATATAAAATTATTCAATATAAGATTTATTTTTGAAGTGAAAACTTCTTTAGCACCAATGTGATTTGAAACTCAATGAAACGGAAACGAGCGACACTAAAAAGTGACAAACACACATATCTATAGGATTTAGCCTGTGAGAGAATGAGATAGACAATCGGTGTCCTCTTTGTGCGGTGCTTCGTAGAATAAAATGTAAAATAATTTTTAAACATGGTAACAATATTATAATAAACAAACCGCACAATTATCCCACTCCTCATACTCTGCATTGTCTCATTCTCTCGAAGTTTAGTTTTCTGAAGGTTTCACTTCTACCGCGTTTTAACTGCACACATGATTTTTAAATGTTCTTAAATTAGATAAATAAATAGGTTGCATGCTCTGAATACAAAAACGTTTTGTCTGAGATTAGAAGAGAATTAAATTCAGTTTTCGTGAATTTTCAAGGGTCTGCGCTTTTTCCACTTTAAAGAAAACGTTATTTACTAGGTAACTAGGGTATGTAACTAACCGAAAAATAAATTTCAGTACATCTGTCTAATTTGTCAATAACAAAAAAATATTATATTATGTGTAAAGAAAATTGATAATACTTATTTGTTTTGAAATTCGTGGATCCTGAAGCAAATATTTTATTAATACTTCCAGCTTCACAAATCCTACAATAATTATAATATCCCATGATATTTCACAGATCTGCGCTAGTTAATATAATAAGATGAGAAGGAATGTATACGAGCAGCAAAAACTACGTGCTGAATAAGGAAGCAATTCGGTCAGAACGTAGAGGGCGTTTCAAGTTAATACGCAAATAATAATATTTCCGGACTGTTTTGCAAAAACTAAGACACACCGAATAAATAAACAAATTCGTCAGTACAAATAAACGAAACACGAAAGATAACTAAAGATAAAAAGGTAACGGTCTCAACTGAGACTCGAACCCAAGATCTCTTGCCTTATCGGGACACAGCATTAACCAACTAGGTCCCTATTTTTTTCTGTCATTTTAATTTTTTTCAAATTCAGAATTAACAAATTTTTTCATATTTTTGGCAGCTATCTTTTTTAATTATTTTCCTCAGGGCCTATGTCATCTTTGGGGACGCTGTGTGGAGGGTTTTATAAGGAAAGGAAGGAGAGAAGGGTTCTGGGAAATAAAAGGGTTTAAGGGATTGGTAGGAATCTAGGGTTCGGTGTGTCCTGGTCATCCGCCTCCAAGACCTAGACAAACCTCACCCCATGAACCCGGGCACCCCTGCTAAATCACCAAACTTAGCGAACCACTTGGGGTGACCTATGGCAGAGGTGTTGGTTATCCAATAAAGGTTCCCATCCCCGCCTCCCAAATTAAAAGATGACAAAGTTCTTTAACGAATTTATTTGTAACCTAAGTAGTGTCATTGTGTGTCTTGTCTGTTTCATGTTTTGTTCAGATTTATTTGTAACCTAAGTAGTGTCATTGTGTGTCTTGTCTGTTTCATGTTTTGTTCAGATTTATTAGCATTATCTTATTCTTCAACGAAATGTTACATTGATGGGTATAACATTCAAAAGTTATTCTAATAAAAATTGAAAATTCGTATCTATGTTTCACTTACATTAAGGTCTAAGTCTAACTACACCTCGCCCACGATAATTATTAATTATTTTGTAAAAAGAGCGGTAGTAGTTATGCCAATTTATCAAAAAAAGTCAAGGAAGCAAAGTTAATTGTTCGAAAGTGACTTTAAAAAAACGCGAAAAATAAATGAAAATTCCACTCCATATATGGCAAGATAACGTCACCAAATCACTGTGAAGTTTTAATTGCAACAAAATATTTATGTAAATGACTTCATCCGAATCTCAATATGTCTACATATGTGGCACTGTCTGAAACTGGGAGGTTTCAATGGACAGTTTTTGTAAATCAAGAGACAGCATGCAACATGTGTTGGATGAAAAAAACATTCATGAGAATTCCGTTAGCAGATGATGTCGTAGTCGGTGCTTTGTGAGCTTCTCAGTACATTCAGTTGTAATAATAATGAACATAGATCGAGCAGTTTGAAAACACAAACTTCACTAATGTTCAATACAATTTGACAATTAATTTTCTTATCGAAAAACGATAAATACCTTCAAATACCTATGAATCGTACATTAAAAAAGAGGATTTTAGCTTCAAATACCTTTGTACCGTACATTAAAATAGAGAGAGCTAATTTAGCTGATTTAAACATTTTAATAGTAAGATATTTGTGATGTATTCAGAAAAATTGTGTTTCATTTCGGTTATTTTCGTATTGATAAGTAATTGATTTTTTACAGCCCCCGTAGTTTCTCTCGAAGGCTCTCAAAAATCAAGTCATTATATTTCATTAATTTGTTTACTTTTTGTAATATTAACTCTTATAATACATACAATTAAAAAAAATATACTGAAAACCCTAACTAAAAAAAAAGTAAATAAATACATCAAAAAATAAAAATTTTCTCGTTTTCTTTATATAAAATAAATTTAAAAAGACTACAAAATAAAAACAGCAATAAAAACAAAAAATGTATATAATTTAACAAATAATACCTCCTCCCATACACACAAGCATTTGCTTATAACGGGAGAAAATTAAAAAAATAATAATAATTCACTACTAACTGGGAATTGAAATTATTTAATTAAGATTGTTTTGTATTATTTTATTATATTGTATCTTTTATTATTCAAAAATAAAAATAAAAATTCAAAAAAATGTAGTATAATATTCGTCAAAATAAAAATACCTTCAATATCATAATTTTTTCCAAAATTTTTCGAGTTAATAAAAAAAACTGTGAAATTACCCTATCCTTATTACGGCTGGTTCTGCAGGAATGTTTTTTCGGTTGAAGTTCCACGAAAGATGGATAATATTTTTATGTTAAAAAAAATAACTACACACCAGATACTTAGGTCAACGTGAAGAACTCCTCGAGAATCTGGAAAGTTCCAATTAGGCAATTATCTACTGGAAGACTTTCTAATCGAGAAGTAGCAAAAAAAACCATGTCGGTGTACTGAATATCCTCGGACGAAGTATTGAAGTCTTCATGATGCATGGTGACCCAGTAGCCCTAGAACAGACCTTTGGATTCTAATGATAAACTTCCGGGTGGAAGCAGCAGAATAAAAGATAGATCTTACCGACTGTTGACCTAGTTGGTGCACTGTTCGTCCTCGTTCATAGTATCGGACTACTGGTTGGCCTGCACGCGGTACAAGACTATGAAGTAATTCTGGAACCGTCAATTAACAAGTATCTATACTTTTGAAAAAAGCAAGACCTCACCTAAATTGAGATCAGGTTGTGTACTGAAGATCCTCGTTTATTAGTATTAAACTGCCGGTTGTACTGCTCGAGGTATAAGGTTATGCAGTAGCTCTGGAAATGCCTATTTGACAGGTATCCAGTTTTGAAATAAGCAAGATCTCACCTAAATTGAGAGTCAGGTTGACCTGGTTGGTGTACTGAATGCCCTCGTTCATGGTCTCGGACTGCCACCACGTCTGGTTGTCCTGCTCGTGATGCAGGTCGGTGAGGAAGTAGCTTTGGAACTGGCCCCGCTGGCACGTATCGCAGGACTTGCGCGTGGAAGTGCCGGTCTGGATGCAGTAGCGAATCTCGCCGTTGTCACCGCACGTGTTGGTCGCGTCCACCAGAACGCCGAAGGCGGCGTTCTCAAACTCCGGCAGGCATCTCTGAAACAAAATAATAGAAACATATTAGAAATTAATAAAATAAAATCTTTCTTATGCTGTAATTTTCCTCTTTTTATATAATTTTTATCAACATTCTGCTTTAAGGGGTGGGAAAAGAGGACGGGGGTGGTTTACCGAAAATTCATATACCAATGAATTGAATGTCAAGTGTGCAAAGTTTCTCGGAATAAAAGTGTAGATTTCCTCCTCGCCGCCCGCCACAAAGCCACAAACCACACAAACAGACAATCAACTTCATATATACCTACTTTAGAAGATAAGTTGTATAGATGTGATTATGTTTTAAGCCATTCCGCCCTTTATAAACATGTACTTAATTAACACATTTCTTTAATGCGTCCTGTCCTACGTTGAGGTCATTTTGATGCTATAAAATATTATGCTTGTGGAAAAAGAAATAATTTTAGGATTACTGCTAAAAATTTTGCAAAATCTATAAATTGTGATAAAAATATTTTCGAGTGCAATTGCATAATTTGATGGTCGTAGGTCGTAAAAGCTGTAGTTCATGGATTTGCAGTCCACAGATCAACAAACCTAAAAGGTTTGTTGATCTGTGATACGAGTAATCTACAACCTTTTAGGTTTGTTGATCTAAAGAGTGAGTTAATGTTCATTTTTTAACACTTGATTTTATTTGTTCACTGATAATTTTCTTGATCCTTCCCCCCCCCCCCCCCCCTACTCCACCGCAGAAGATTTTATGTTGCCTTTAAATACACAGAAACTTTGTAATTAATTTAATATGTTTTTATATAATCCAGATGAAGGTTCAGGTTGAATCGGAACCGGTTGGTTAAAATTTATTTAATTAATTTAACAGATATACAGGGTTTTTACCCAGCGATTCCTGAGCATATTTGGAGTAAAAAATGTAGATGTCATTTTGCTATCCGATGACATTTTTTTCTTTTAAAACATTAAAAATATTTTTTCATCGTACGTCGCAACTGACTAGTTAGAAGAATAGCGCGTTTATAGGTTACGGACACTTTGTAAGCGTTGCATCTTGTTCTAACAGCATTTTACCACACGAAATAGCACGCATCGCTCAAATACATCAAGACGGAACAGTAGCGACGTGCAATTGAAAAACATATATTTTTGTTTTTAATAGAAAAAAAATACCATCGGACACCAAAGTGACAACTACATTTTTTACTCCAAATATATATATATATACTCTCGGAAACGTCCTGGTACACCCTGTACAGAAAAAAGTGTCATTCAAACTGTGTTATTTTATTCCAATTATTGTAATTATGTATGCAAAGTGTTTGCTACATGTGATATTTGCTACATTAATAGATATTTTCCGTGGTTTAACTTGTAACCACAATATTCCAGTAATTTCCAAACATTATAAAATTCACAAAAATCTGGTATTCATTGCGGGCACCATTGTCTATTATAGTCAGAATTACAAACCACGAACATATAACAATTAGATCATTATTTAAATAAATGTGACTCTCCATTGAGCTGTACCGCTCAAAATCATGACCTTTTTATCTAACGATTACATCCGTATACACTTAACTCATTCGTATAAATTAAATCGAAAAAACAACCGGCAAAGATAAGGCAATCGTTACTCTACTCTAGTGGGAACAACGATAAGCACTCAAAATATCAAATTGTTAAGTATAGTGGAGGAAGCTATTATACTTTGTAGAATTAGAGCGCGAAAGTCGTACTACTTAATAAGTCATGTATTAATATTATATTAATTTACTAATTTACAACTCGAATTACCCGATCAAAACGTCCGAAACTCGCGTCATGTTCCGACCTAGCCTCAGCCGTTCCCGCCAAATTCGATATTATCTATGTTAATAGATGGGTTAAAATAGTTAATATTTAATTTTTTATGAGAAAAACTCTCTTTTTATAACTTTTGAAGGTTATTCCCATCAACGTAATATATCATTGAAGAAGAAGATAACACTTTAAATCTAAATGAAAATATGAAAGAAAACAAGACACAGAAAAATAGAAAAAGACAATGGTTGCAAATGGGACTGGGACTCGAACCCAGACCTCTCGTCTAACGAGGTCTGGGTTCGAGTCCCAGTTGCGACCATTGTCTTTTTCTATTTTTCTGTGTCTTGTTTTCTTTCATATTTTCATTTAGATTTAAAGTGTTATCTTCTTCTTCAATGATATAGTTAACATTTCATTAATGTAACAATTGATCTTAACTTTGTTTAAAATAGGTGGGTACATTTCATTATTTTAACAATTGAAGCAAAGTAGGTGAGTACATTTCATTAATGTAACAACTGCAGACAAAACTTAAACTTAAGTACGTTAAAATAGAAGGGTTCATTTCATTAATTTAGCAATTGCAGCAACACTGATCTTAACTATGTTTAAAATAGAAGGGTACATTTCATTGATGTAACTGCAATCATAACGAGTATTATGCTATATATTATTATATAATTTCATAGATTTTTAAATACTACAACTGTGATTTTTTTTATTTCACTAATAAGTTACAAGTTGTTATCTTGTTAATATTATCTTCTTCGATGATTAAATTAAATAAATGTTTTTTTCTCTCAATTTTCACTTAAATTATTGAAAATAAAATGAATTAAAAAAACTATCCAAAAACATCAATAGGTATATCAGATATCACCTTTAATCACAACCACGCGCACACCTCAGCACAGATTCCCCTAGTGAGGTGTTCACGATACATATCTAATTATAATTTTCCGTTCATGGTATCGCCTCCTCAATGCATGCTGCATTTCCCTCCACATTATGTACCTGCCTATAGAAATAAAATAAATAAATAGAACAGTGGTTAAAAGCCCACAGTTTCAATCTTAAAATACAACGTATTTTAAGATACTTTGGACATATTGCTCGCCAAACAACTTTCCAACTTGAAGAAACTCATGCTCCACCATGGAAACTGGAGTGGGGGTCACGATCCTTAGCAATGAAGAACCGACATTAGAAGAACATGCAGTATAAAAAAATACAAGTTTAAAATGAAGCATGTTGTTTGCTGTGATGCCAATTGAAATCGTAGATATGAAAATAGAGATGAAAATATATGGAAATCGAACTGATAAAAGAGATGGTGTAAAACCTATACGAGACTTGTTTGGTAGTATTTGAATAATTCATTAAATTTCAGAGTAAATTTTCAAGTTACGTGTATGTTCCATTCAATTTCTGTCAATATTTCAGTTATTATACAATAATGATTTAATAATATAACTCGAAAAGAATCTTTACAGAACTTGAAAATTTACTTTGAAATTGTTCAAACTCTGTGCAACAACCCATCCTATATTATACTCCCTTATCATTAAAAAATACCATTACAGGTAAAAAAAAATATTTGTCGTGGCACTGTACACGGTCGATAACACGATTTTCTTTAATGTATAATGTAACCACCTAAATAAATTTATCAGTTTTATTATAAAACAAGGCAGAAAATAATAATTGCTCCCGGTGAACCAAGCAAGCGTTGCTAAGCAATCAACCGCTGTACATAGAAGCATGAGAAGCTCTCAAACATAAATTGGAATGTACTTCGGTACACAATACGATAATAACGAGCGAGTAAAGAAGTTTCACGTATAGTTCTACTCAAAGATATTGAAATATAAGGAGATATGCTATGATGTTCGCCCGACTGTCGCCGGAACTACTACCTAATGGGAATAGTTTGAATACGGAAAGAATTCGTTCCCTTAATTGATTTTTTGAAGGTATGCAATAGTAGGTAATGGTTAAAAGTATCGGCGACACCAGAAAGCACAGTCCCATTCAGTAAATAGTGCCGACAGCCCATCTTATATATTTCAATATCTTTGGTTCTACTATTATAATATTATATGTTAATATTATAGCAAATTATATTGAAGATGCACTGTCAAAAATACAAAATGAACTTCATGAAATATCTAAATGATTATTGAAATTAAATGTATATAATAGTAAATTCATGGTAATAGGGAAAAAACTAAACAAACTTATTAAATATAAATAATCAAAACATTGAAGAAGTAGAAGAAATTAAATTCTTGGGAATCCTAATCGATAACAAGTTAAAACTTGACACTAACTTTGAAATATTAACTAAAAAAAATTCAAAAGGGGTTAACTCCGTTAGAAAATTAGAAACATACATTCACTATTTACAGAACTATAAGTGTCTCGCACGATAAAATAAAATAATGTTTAAAAATACATCCGGATAAGTAATAAAGATAAAGATTATTGTATTTTACTAAAACATTACGCACATACTTCATATTATGTTCATCTATCCGCCAAAGGCATTCAGAATTGAACATTCGTTTACCCCAGTTAAAATATAATTTGCTCCCATTTCATATAATGTGTTGATATGCGCAAGTTGAAAGGTTACAGCCCAAATCACAGTTTTATTTATTCGTTGAGAATCTGTAAACCAAAAGTACTACAATACTAATAGTAAAAAAAATAGGTTTGTATGACTTAAATACGATGAGCACAATTTAAACCTCGGTTACCCACGTTCAAAAAATCTCGAGTCCCTTTTACATAGTCCATTTAGTTAACTTAACCAAAACTTTTCCCTTCCGGATGATTTCAAGAGTGTGGGAATTCCATTTCCAGGCAGACAAATATATTACACAACCGAATCAGAAGACAGGTTTTCCACCAAATAGAGTCTATTTACAGCCAAAGTTTTGGTCTTTCATTTAAGAAGCTTATAAGTAAGCAGGCAAATAGATGTACAACTGAATCTGACAAGATATGTTCTGGTCGATTCTGAAAGGTGGTCATTTACCAGATACTGAGAGTGTCTACATATTATCTTAAAAAGTATATTTTCGTGTACAGGATGGCAGCAGAAGTGCAGGTTTAAAAAAGACTGCAAGACATGCTTTCAACGTCACCTCATTTACCAGATACTGAGAATGGTTACACATTTTCTTAAAAAGTATCGTGTACAGGATGGCAGCAGAAGTGCAAGTTCAAAAAAGACTGCAAGATATGCTTTCAACGTCACCTCATTTACCAGATACTGAGAATGTCTACACATTTTCTTAAAAAGTACATATTCATGTACAGGGTGGCAGCAGAAGTGCAAGTTTAAAAAATACTGCAAGACATACTTTCAACGTTACCTCTTCATTGTTCTGAATCTGGACATTGTTTAGGTTCGAGACAATGATCCATGTGGGTACATGCTGGAGATAAGGATCACGCCTCCTTCCACCTTCCAATGGCCCTTTTAGAAAATTAGAGCGACAATTGCTGGACTATCTCATAAGCCAATTAGACCAGATTCAGCAACCCGCCAATATGGCAAATTGCAACATTACTACCCATCATTGCGTAAAGCGTAGGTTTTGAAGAATAATAATAAATTCCTCCAAGTACGTAGGTGTAATATAATGTTTATGAGGGATAATAACAATTAGCGATCACTGCTCATCCAACATTCCATTTACTACCCACTTAACTTATTATTATAGCTAATATCTGAAATCTTTAAACTTTAATTTAATATCATTATTTATGTTCCAAACAATGTGTTTATCAGTTTTAAAGAAACTAGATATAGAGTAACTAATTAACTAACTAAATAACTAACCAACACGCCGTTTCCCCGCAGGGTTAGACAGTGAAGACGGGCCGCCAACCAACTCGGTCTTGGCACACACTCTTTGCCTCATTCATCGTCTCATAGATAATCTTCTTTTATTCTGACTCTTGACGTGGCCGGACTCAAGTATCTGTTCACATGATCTTGCCATATCTTCCTCGGGCAACTTCGACTTCTTACACCATTCATATTTGCGTCATTTGTTCTTATACTCCTTCCTTCGTCCATTCGCTCTACATGCCCAGACCATCTGAGGATCCCTTTCTTAAACTTATACATTACGCTTACATCAGCCTTGCATTATTTGCGG
Organism: Glyphotaelius pellucidus; assembly: GCA_936435175.1. Classification (NCBI taxonomy): domain Eukaryota; kingdom Metazoa; phylum Arthropoda; class Insecta; order Trichoptera; family Limnephilidae; genus Glyphotaelius; species Glyphotaelius pellucidus. The sequence continues at coordinate 23,378,143 of OW386542.1, read as the reverse complement.
ATCTCATTTCTCACACAATCATACATGGTTATACCACACATACACCTCAGAGATTTCATTTCAACAGCGTTCAGTCAAATGCGACTCACAAAAAAATTTCAAATAAAACATAAAAATTTGGATTAAAAGTAATGACAGAGCCTTTACCGGTGCACTCACCCAAATCCGCAATTACTAAAGACACGAATGTATTGGTTGGTACTATTAGAGCTTATCATTAAAGTAACCATCATATTATTAATACAATAATGTAGGTATGTTAGTAAGTATTTTAGATTGAACCTCAACACAGGCTAGCCTAGTGAGTCAGGTTATAAGAATCTTCAACTATATAACTAACTACACATTAGTATTCTATAATTTACCTTTAACCTACTGTTCATATGTATACTACTTTCTACTTGTAAACTTTTTGTACTGATATAATCTATTGTAAACTACACTGAATATGTATTTTCTTATTTTATATGTATGTTCCAAATTTCATTGAATAAAGATATTATTATTATTATTATTATTAGTCTACTTTCATCCTTCCTCTACCGGTTCCGTGCCTCAGGATAGGTACCATACATCAGGGTAGGTACCAGACGCTATTGTGGACTGCTAGCTTCGCTTCTTTCGATAGTTTTGTTTATTAGCGCCAGCGGCATTCAATCCTCTATTAATGGAGCTACCCACATTTACCCTTCTTTTAATATCTCTATCAGCTTTCCCATCTCTCGTATTTCAAATCGATTATTACCTAGGTTATGTTGTTTCATTCTGAGTTATTTTTTTTTTTAATTAAAACACCGTTCGCTTTTAATTTTTTAGCTATTTTTGTACCAGGTTTAAAAATGATTGTCCTTATTCCGATGCGATGGGTGTGCCGGTGGGCCGATTGTTTACTAACTGATATAACACTCCCAAAATTGCCCATTATGTATTTAACGGATCGACACGTTTCGAACTTCAAGAGGAGTCCCTAACTACTCCGCTCTTGGATTCATTGTGGAAAAGTGGGTGGGAACCTTAACTAAACGTATGTCATATATATATACTACCTACTAGTTACTAACTAATACAGCCCACAGTTACAGTCCTTGGAAGTGATAGCTACTGCAGCTAAATCTTTCAAGAAACTAAGTTGTGACTATTCGAAAAATCGAAGCCATTTTGCCAAGTATAATTATTATAACGTTAATGTTAGGGCTATTAAGAGTTATTTTTATAATAAATTTCGAGTTTAGCGAGTTCCCGGCATGCGTTGCAATGCCACTAAAAAAGAAATTGTTTCTCCCTGCGTGTCTTTTCCCATTCATCCTATTTCCTTTCTTCCTCCCCATCCCCTCCTATATTGCCTTCCCCGCTCGTGTTCCCAAATATTATTAGATTTATAAATAAAAATTAAATTCAGTTAATTCTGTCATGCGTATATACACCGAAAACAAACTGTCATTCACTTTAAGAGTTTATTCTAACATATGTATCTCTTTAAAATATATATTATTCTTGATTGGATTCAAAATATTAGGTGAGTACTTCAAATAAATTCATTAATTTAAAGAGTTTCGAAAATTGAAATTGAAAAAATCATTGTTTTGCAAAATGTCATTCTCTAATTGTGACATTTTTGACAGTTTCGCAAGAGTTTTTGTAATAATTAAAAAAGTTTCAGGTGTATTTTCATGTGGTTGTAATAATAATCCAGAACCCGTCGAGGGGGTGGAAAAAAGGTAATTTGAAAGTTTCAAACATTTCCTATGCTTAATATAGCAATACACAGACAACTCATGTCTATGCATCTCATATACTCATTTAAATATTTATAAACAAGCATATTTTGATTTTTTTATGTATAGGTGGACATGTGGATATCCTCGGCGTTGCTCGAGTTTTGAGTTTTTCGAAATCAAGTATAGACAGTAATTTTGCTCTCATTGTGATCGTCGTGTGCAAAAATTTCTTGGTAATAAAATATAAAAAGTTGAAGCAAAATCCTAACGAGGAAGGGGATAGTTTTTAGAAACCAATTTCGGAATAAAACTGTAAATTTGAATAAAAAAACTAAGCCACACTGTCACAGACACTAAATTCACTTTATAGGGTTGGCAGTAAGCGCCATTTTCTAATCTCAAAATTCAACATGTCGTGCTTTAAAAATGGAAAATTATGCTTATTATTTTTTACGATATTGGATTTAAAATACATTTTATCATCTATCCGAATGAAATATTTGTTTATGTTTATTTGTTTAAAGAAGATGAAAGGAAGTATTATTTCAATAATCTATTGACGTAGTAAAACTTTGCCTTTTCTTCATGCATGAGGGAGAAACAATAGTGGGAAAACCACAAATCGCTTATATTGTAACAATACCATCTGGCGGCTATCATCACGAATCAGTGAGTGCAAATTCTGTTTGCACGAATTCGAAGAATATAATCCCTTTTTTATATCTATGTAGCAAGGAAAAGAAAAACCAGGAATGAACACCAGACCTCGTAACAAAGGATCAGATATATCTTAGCTAACCAACCATTTCGCCATTTACAACAGGGGTAGTATGGACCATAACAAAATTCAGTCTTGGCACAAACTCCTTGCTTGCACATTCATAGATCTACTTTTTATATATCTCATCATTATCTTCACTCTTGGCTCTACAACCCCTTGTGGATCTTGGCCTCCTCAAGAGTCTTCCTTCACTCATCTCGGTTTTGTGCGAGCTCTCTTTAGTTTAAAAGCTCCAGGGTAGATATGTCTTCGAGGACGTTGTTTCTCCATCTTAATCTTGGCCTTCCCAGGCTCCTTCGCCTTGAGTTCAGCAGGGACTTTGGTGCTTGATGCTCGGTCATTCTCTCCACATGACCCAGCCACCGAAGCCTTCCCAGTTTTATAAATTTCCTTAAACAGAGTATTGAGCTCATTGTTGTAACGTCTGCGCCAAAATCCATTTTCTAGAATCGATCAAAAGATACCCCTCAAAATTTTCCTTTCAAAAACGTCCAGTGCTCGCTCATTCCTCTTAATTAGTACCCATGTCTTAGTTGCGTACGTGAGCACTGGTCTAATAATTGTTTTGTACACAAATATCTTGGTGTTTCTGTACAGCAGTCTGGATTTTATTTGGTTTTGTATGCGGAAGTGACAGCGATTTGCGTTCACTGTGCATTTCTGGATCTCCTCTGTAGTTTTATTGTCGTTCGTTATCAGGGAGCCTAGGTATGTCAATCTTGGTACCGTTTCAAAAATTTTGCTTCTAAATAAGAGAGTTGGGGTTTGTTGGGTACATCCTTTGGCCATGTATTTGATCTTCTGCTGGTTTCAGTTGCTTGTACAATGTCTTCTTCGGCGACCCCAACTTTTTCTGCCATTCACTTCCACCTAATTAACCTCCTGTCATTCGTTTGACCGTTCATCCTCTCAAAATGTCCAAACACTCAGTACGCCTACAATCAGCCTTGCATTATTTCCAGGTCTCTATATTTACATGGTTATACCGTTGTAAAAAGGTTTTACAATACATACATCTCATTTGATGACATAGGCCCTGAAGGAAATTATTTTCCCCAGAGCCTCCTGGGTAATGTAAAAAAGGGGGTCTCATTTCTACAGCTTTCAGTCTATATGCATCCTTGCTCTTTCAGTTTATATGCTTCACTGTTATATATTGGGATTGGTGTCAGCGTGTCAGCACTTCAAAGTGGACCTCTAACCTCGCTTCTTCTGCATTCAGTCCCCCTTCAATAATTTCCTGCATTTATCTTCTCATCGTATAAACAAAATGAAGTGAAGCGTGACATCTTGTGATTTTGAAAAATTTTGTGATTATTTTCAGAATCATTAAGTTTAATGACACATTACTGCAGGAAACAGTTATTATGATATCACACGCGTTTGTTTAAATGATAAGTAAAACAAATAGATCATCGAAATTTCAAACAATGACGACTTGTAGATATTACATTAGTAAACAATTGCAAATTGCTTGTAGGATTATAAATTGTTAACCATACATATAATCAGTTTAGAAGACCTACCTATAAAAACTAGTTCATTTTGAGGGATGGGTTAGAGTGTCTCTTTAAAAGAGTTGAAAGGTGGGATTATATTTTCATGCAAAATACTTTTTTTAAGTGGCCATACTAAACAAAAAAATTGATTTTTAGGTACGGGTAATTACAATATTATCAATAGGAAATAGTCATATATACAGAATATAAAGGTAACGGTCGCAACCTGGATTCGAACCCAGTTGCTCTTAGCGGGAGAAGTGCCTCTACCAAATTAATATCGTACATCGCTTTGAAAATTTTACATTTTCATTCTCATATTTTCATGGCTGCCATCAGATAATGTTAAATTGTCAAAGCAAAGTATGAGATCGAAAAAAATCACGGAATAATTAGGTCTCAATGTCTCAATTGGTAGAGGCATAAGTCCCGTCCCAGTAAAACTTAAGGATATGGGTTCGTGTTCTGTATGCATTATAAGTGTTACCTTTTGGTTTTATGATGTGAATCTATTCGTCTATTTCATATTTTATTGAGAGTTGTTGTTATTATCTTCATCATCGATTTAAATTGCTATGAAGTTTGCGAGCTTTAATAAGTTAATCCTGATATACTGAATAAAATGTTACAGATATATAATACATAATACAATGGTACGTACGTACGCAAGTGTAGGTGTGCACCCGAGTGTTTTTAAATGCCAAGAAAGCAATAAGATTCTTTCCTGACATTTACTGGTAGAACTAAAAATGTCGAACAGCAAGTGTATTATGAAGATGTTTTAATATATAAATATGTACTATGTTCTGACTTCTTTGGTTAAAATACAAATTCATTTAGGGTGTTATATTGAGCACAACTCTTTTTTGTCAATATTAGGTTTCAAAACAAAAATTAGAATTTTACGAAAAGGGTGAATTATGCTAGTGACAAACTCAGCTATAAAAGCGACAGCGTTATTTGGCTTGGCGTATTTAGGCGTATATGGCGAGCGAAATGCTGAAATAGGCCAAGTCCAATAACGCTGGCGCTTTTATATTTTTAATTTATTTGTTTATTTAAAATTTTATTATTCCAGCAGAACTGGGAGGGTTGTGCAAACCCAGTCTGCCATATTTCATAAAAAAAACTATAATACATATATAATAATACAAGAGAGGAAATTAAAAGATCTAAAAGAAGAAATTAAATAAAATACGATAACATATTAGGTACCTACCCAATTAAAACATAAAATGAAGACAAGATTCATCACATAAATAAAAAATAAAAAAATGTAGCTTACGAAACAACCCGGCCCAGAGATTACAAAATTACAATAATGCCTTAACCTTTGTAAAAATTATATGATTTCTTACATTTTAATAAGCATAAAATAGCTTAAAGTTTCGGGAATTATAGGAAAATCTTATGGGTATTCATAATATGGCCTGAATTTTGGCTTCGGATATTATGGATATCATGGAAGTATTCAGGCTTTTTCTCCTGAGATAATATGTGGCAGTTCTAAAACAATAATCAAATCAATATTTCTTTGGGTGTATGTAAGTCTTTGCTAAGTTAGTCAAAAATGATGAGGGTTTATTAAAAGGGTCTTGAAAACTTTCTTTAAAAAATTGGATTTTTCAAAAGATTTCATTTTTTAATAAAATATATCTACAGCCGCGAAATATTTATGAATGCTGTGAGATTTTTCGACATTCCACAAAAGTGACCATAACTGGCATATTTTTCTCCAGTTCGAAACTCTCTCAACTAAGGCCAGTACTCTGAATCAAGCTGGCCTATTTGCTTAGTGGCTCATAACATAATTATACAGGACGATCTCGTATTGTAACTTGATTCAGTGTCCTGGGCTAGTTTGAGGTGGTTTTGCCAAGATGCAGGCGGAGAGGTTTCATTCCTCCTCGTTTTATCCACATTCAAACATCTCCTCTTTATCTTATTCACGCCATGTCTTCTTAAGAAACCCACTGCTATAATAATAAAATATCTTGTTCATCACACCTTTTATTCTGCTCTTGTTCTTACCATACCAATTTCTTGCCTTGGTACATAGTACTAATTAATTAATAAATTACCTAAAATATAATTAACACATTAATTGACTTATTTAGTTACATTTGTTCTGTCACCGATGGCTGGGGAAAGTGGTTGATACATTGATAGGTAGGTAACTATTTTTTCCGTGAATTGGCCCTAAATCCGTCCCAGCCCCCTATACGAGTCTTCTCGAAAAATGTGAGCCTATTTTTAAATTAACACATTAGTTGCTTATTCGTGTTCTGTAAATGACATTTCCGATAAATACTAGAATTAGAGCTGGGAAAAATACATTTAGAAACTCACAGTTTACTATCTGCAATTTGAGTGCATAGGGATAGGATTGAACGAAAAGCTGTTTCACCAAATAATTTTATTATTGACTAAAATTAGCGTTGTGTTGATTAAGAAAATTATTATGGTGTATATTTAATTTTGTTGAGTGCGTTATGGTAATAGAAGTTCTAAATTGACGTAAATGTGTTTATTTTTCTATTTTGAAATAAATACTTATTTATTGTGGTTTTAAAAATCATTGATATTTTCTGCAAATTCACTGAATAATGCAAAATTTTATAAATTAATATGAACATGTTTTTTTGTGCAACTGTGTGTTTCCCGAAAAAGATTTCAAATAAAATATTTTATTCTTATAAAATTATTTATTCTTATACAAATGCAAGATAAACTTACTTTGGTGTACATACAAGAAATCCAGTGGCCAGTCAGCTCGAATTCTTCGCCGGAGCGCCCACATACATAAATAAAGATAGTGGAGAGGTTTGTTTTGAGCGTGAAGAGTTATGTACCTGAGGTGCGTTCTGGTCGTTATAGCAGGAAAACTGCGCCTTGGCCTGGCTGACCTCCTGCCCCAGGGCCGTCTGCACTATCTGCAGGAGGATAGTCGTCATCAGGACCCACGGGCCCAGCATCCTGGCTTCCATGTCTGGTAGTGTCACACACTGCACTCGCGAACAACCGGCGCGACCGTAACTGACCGCGACGTTGTACTGTACTGAAACAAGCGCAAGAAACTTAGAACGTCCACAGCAAGCGACCACCAGAACAGCAGCACCACGTTCGCAAAAGCGCCAAACACACCAAGCAAGTAAATTGTTTTTAACAACTGTTTTTTTTTTACTTATTACTTTTACATTATTTTTGACCGCAGCCTTCGAGGAAGCGACGTCAACTCACACATGTTTTTTGTCCGGGCGGCGAAAAGCAGATTGGCGTCTAGTAGACAAAGTAGTTAGCTAGTAAAAGTGTCCGGAGCCAATGAAACCGGTTTTCTAAGATGCACCCCTGTTTTTTGGTGCTCTGTTATGAGGTGTCGTCCTGTTTAGTAAATTATTTTGAGTAAGCTTAAAATGGTTTCTCAGAAGGAATCTTTGACTGAGGTACAAAACTGTTTCGTTTCTGAAAATGTGAAATAGTTTGACAAACTTTTGGTTAATCATCGAATGTAAATACTCATCAGTAATCAGCACGTATTTATAATAGTAATAATATTTTGATAATTTCTTTAGCGCCGTTTTTGTGAAAGGTCACCTTAAAAGCGGTGTATAATTTATGACATATTTCTACAATTAAACTATTATAATATTGAAGAAGAAGATAACAATAATAATAATCTAAACGATATATGAAAGAAGATAACAATAATAATAATCTAAACAATATATGAAAGAGAACAAGACACAGAAAAATAGAAAAAGATAATGGTCGCAACTGGGACTCGAACCCAGAACCTCTCGTCTAACCGGTACGTGCGCGTTTACCAATTCCGCCATTGCCACTTTCTGTCAATTCGTCATATTTGTCAATATCGTATTTCAAATTTTAGAATTGACAATAATTCAACATTTTTTTCCATATTTTTTTTTGTTACAAACCTATTCTTAGAATGATTGTTTCCAATAAAAAGGGCAGTTGCCTATAAAAAAATAAACAATACATGTATCCTTATACGAAAAACAATCAACTCATACATACAAACTCAGAATTCCTTAAAACCTTCCACGTACACAAACACTACACGACAACACGATAACATACATTATTTAAACACCATCCACACTACCTACGGTAAACAATCCTTTGGTTACGAGTGAAGCAACTTATACAATTGCCTCTCAAACGACATTAAAAACGAAAAAAAGCTGAGTAAATTAAAAAATATTATTAATTTTTATTCTTGATAAACAAAGTAATGAAATAGAAAAGCGCTTTAATTTAATATTTAGTTTAGTTTTACGTGTTTAATTATTTCTAGTTAAATTAGTGAAAATGTAATTTTGTTTTTACTGGATTAAAAAAAAACACTGGTTCGTCTATCACTAATACAAAACTATACGTAGGTACAATGCATTTGACAAATGAAAACGATGCTGTGAAATTTAGAAAATATTAATAAATGCATTTATTTGCAATGGTAGAAATTTAATGGAAACATTTTTTTACACCTTTTATACCGAAATATTAAAATAATGACAACCCTACAAGTATAATTCATTTATCAGTATTTTTACTGCAAAAAAATATTAAAAAATGATTTACTATGTTAAATAAAGATTTTTTTAAATAAATGTGTATTCTGGGTAAAGTAATGTCGTTGCAATTGGAAAGATATTTTGACGTGATAACGTCTTATAAATCGATGAATGCCGGCCGCATTCACGAAAAAGCATGACTCATTGTCACGCTGTCACGTTGTCACGTTCCGCCTGAGCCGGGCGTACAAGCGAGGGCGCGGAACAAGCGCTCGACCTAAGGGTTCAGCGAGAGCGCGGAACAAGCGATAGAGAGGCACGATCGGCCTAAGCGTTCGGCTCGTGACGTTATCGCATAAAATTATGGTCCGTAAACCGATTTTACAGACAACCAAATTTTTTTTTTTAATATCTACAAAAATATATTTTAAAGCATTTTTTTTAAATTCAAATCAATTATCGAATAGTTTTTCCGAATAGTTAAGCAAAAAAAAAAACTTAGATATAACACAAAACTCTCGTTCGGGCGATGTCTCTAACTCTCTTCGGCGCGGAAGGGTTTGTGAATGGAAAAGCATTGGAATAAAGAGTAACAGTGCAATCTGTAATGGGTTATTGACGGCCGCTTTTGAATCTTCTCAACAAGTTTTCTATTTTAAGATTTAAAAAAAACTAGTCACCCAAAATGACAACGTGTTTGGGTAGTAATTAGAAGCCCTGAATTTGGTTTCCTCGCTTTTTATGAATTTGATATTCTAAAGATATAAGTAACTATAAATCCAAAAATACGAACAAGTCACCTGACCAGCTCGCTGTACACTGGTTTAGTACGTATGACTTTAAAAGCGCTGCACACATGGAACAAATCCATTCATTTTAAAGCAGACTTAGGTATACGACTGTCCTTGTTTTACCAGGCGAACTGAAGCGGAGTGAGAGGGATTGATGAAAACACGTATTTTTAAGAGAAGACCTTTGAAATGCCGTGTTCCCGCCTAGCAACAGAGATGGACGAGTAATAAGGCACACAGTAAAATTATGAAGTATTTAAATGTGCCTAAAAATCGTGTAGAGAAAATAGAATTCCTTTTTTAGGAGGTGTTCTATGTTTTTCTGCTCTGACGAAAATAGCGATAAAAGCAAAATGGATAATGAAATAAAAGCTACTTGCAAATGATGTCGTTATCGTAGGTAGTGTATAATTATTTAATTAATAAGTAGGTAGGTTTTTGTAATTGTAACGTCTTCCAAAGAAACATTCCACTTCCAAATAAATATATTCTACCTGTAAGGAATGACATTACAAACTTATCTTTAAGGGGATGTTTTGGACCAACCGTGGTGTGTAGAAAATTGCAATAATAGTTTTACGTAAATACTGCACAAGTCCCAACTGATCCCGTCATCCCCACTTGGGGTATGTTGTGGGTCAGAAGGTAGTGGAGAGGGAAAGGAGATGGGGAGAGGAAGATGGGGAAGTACCTGGCTATTCAGATCCGGTGACAAAACACAGCTAAAGCATTTTTATGTGAACACCGCACAAGAGTCCCAACGGCTCCCGTATGGATCCAGTGAGAGTAATTGAGGTGTGTAAATGCAAAGGCAGCAATCTCCAAAATATCGGAAAAAGTGCAGTTTCATAGTGATTCGAATTGAGAACCTAAATTCAATTTGCAAATCTGGTTAGTTACTTTCTTTCTTACTCAGCCTTCTCCCATCAAAATCAGAGTTTGAAAATATATATCAAATGCAAAGATATCAATGTGTTTTTTTGCCTTTTTTTCAAAAAACGAAAGTGGAGATTGCTGCCTTTGCTTCTAAACAACTCAATTGTGATATGTTCTGAGGCTGAAGGTAGTGGCGAGGGGAAGGAGATATGTGTATGAGGAAGGTTGGGAAGTGCCTGGCAATACAGATCTGATCACCGAACGCGGTTAAAGTCATTTCAAGCAACGTTTTAATTCTGAACGGTGGTCGTACACCACGACGATACTGAGAGTATTGTTCATTTTGGAATGTACCGCAAACATACTATTTATTATATTGCATGAATAACACAAATGAAACAAATAAAATTTATTTTTGCACACTGAGATTTGAACCCGTGACCTTTGGATTGTGAGTCGAGAGGGTTACCGCTCGACCACGGAGGCCCTAAATTGAACAATTAATAGATTATTTGCCTTCGAATGGCCATAATACTATACATATTTCATAAGTACTTGGATTCGTGCGGCTGGTTACATTAACTTTTTTTACATTAACTCCATACCGGAGGGCCTCACGAAAATAATTTCCCTAAGTAATCCGTGGGGATGCTGTGGAGAAGGGCTTTTTAAAGAAAGGAAGGACAAAAAGTTCTGGTAAGGAAAAAGGTATGAGGGGTGGTTAGAAATATGAGGTTCAGTGTGTCCAGGTCATCCACCACCATGACCTAGACAAACCCCATGAACCCAGGCACCCCTGTTAAGTCACCAAACGTAGGGGACTACTTGGGGTGACCTATGGCAGAGGTGTTGGTTTTCCAATAAATGGTTCACGGGGCGGTGGTACAAATTGACTAGAGTGACTAGCGATTCGGGGTTCTGGATAGGTCGAGGTAGGTAAGTTTGAAAACCCTAAAAGTTGGGCTTCCACTCATGGAGAAACCGAAAAAAATCAGTTTTCAACGCAATTGCAATCAACCTCCTTAACAAAATCGATATTTTTCTGATCTGATATGTCAAAACTTGGCAGTTGGTGAGCCGCTACCATGTCAACCTGTCAACCTGTCAACAATGTATATGTGAGACGGTGTATGAATGCGAATGCAGCGAGGAATACGTGCAAACGCAGATGTAATATTCTCATTCGTCACCGAAAGGTCTAAATTTTAAATAATTAGATAGGTAGGTACCTAGTTTTTTACATACATTAGGTACCCCATTTTGTTCGTGCTCCAGAAAAAGTCGATTGCGCCTATCACACTGACCTTTGCCATCAAAAATGATAAAAATATAATCGACATGTCACTGAGCTGGAATCCCAAAACGAGTCTCTTGACTACTCATAAATTTTGCAATTTTCCTTGTACTTTCATATAAAAATATTATCGAAGAAAGCAATCACTTTGTGGCTCGGATATAATCGAAACTTGTTGACACAGTGCATAAATTACAGAAAAGAGCTTAAAACAGAGTAACTTTTCACACAAAGATTTTATTTAATAAACATCAATATTTAATAACGTAATATTCTGTTATATCGAAAGCATCTGAGTATAGTAACCCCTAAAACTATCAGACATTTTTTATAATGAAAGGTGAAACATTAAATCCTAATAAGAACTTTTTTGACGTGATACCGTCTTATAAATCGATTAACACCGGCTGCATGCACAAAAAAGCATGACTGATTGTCACGTTCCGGCAGAGTGAACAAGCTAGCAAGTGGGCGAGAGGCACGAGAGGCGGAACAAGCGATAGAAAGGCACGATCGGCCTAAGCGTTCGGCTTAAGCGTTCGGCTCGTGACGTTATCACGTAAAATTATCATCCGTAAACCGACTTTACAGACAATCATTTTTTTTTACATAAGCTCCACACAAAGAGACCCTGAATAATTCCCCTCAGGGCCTGTGTCGTTTGGGGATGCTGTGTGGAGGGTCTTTTTAGGAAAGGAAGGAGAGGAAGTTATGGGAAGGAAAAGGATATTAGGGATAGGTAGGAATCTGGGGCAGTGTGTCCAGGAGTCGTGGTTGAGGAATTTGAAATGGGTTTTGGCTGCAGCACAACAAATCTAATAAAAGGGTTTACAGTGTTTTTTGTCTTGGTACCTACTGGTACCTACCTACTCATTTTTGTGTTAGGTTCGATTTAAGACTGTGTAGTTTTGCAATTCCAGCCTTCCATCTAAATACTGTAAGTGAATGAAATTATTTTATATAGGAGCAGGTTCATTGATATTAAAATTGTACCCATACGTGTCACGTAAATATCAGTATTTAACAAATTCCCAGTGGCGTAGAGCAATGGTCCAAGGACATAAAAGCCCGGGCAAAATTTAAAAAATCACTATTTGAGTTATGTAATGCAGTACGTGCGAAGATCAGGGGGATAGGAAATAACGTGTAATGCAAAGCAAAGTGAGCATTTGTGAATGCTTATTTTTAAACCCTCATTGAACTTAGTTACACGTGGTATATTTGGAAACGCGAGAAATTTCAGATTGTGCTCATTAATTAATAGCTGTGATATTTTTGCCCATACACTGTTGGGTTTATCTCCAACACATTCAAGATGGCCGCGCGCCGGAAGCAAACAGCGGGAAATGGACCGATAGCAGTGTCTGATAAGGGCGGCTGGCAGCTCCTAGGCGGGCTAATGATAATAGGACTCGCTCTTTACCATTCTAGCCATTCCCATTCTTGGAATACTTGCCACAGAGCCGGTGACGTCACAAGGGGTCACGCTAACGAAGGCTGATCCAGATAAGCAGGGTCAGGCCCACAGTCCATAATGTTCTTACGGGTAGAAATTACTATGAAGAGAGCAGGGGCGGATCTCAGAGGCCCCTTGGGAGAGGAAGACTATTTTGAATGTGATTTTTATTAACCCTTCAGAATTTTGGCATATTTTTCAGACGGTCAAAATATTTCCGCTTTACAACAAAATGCAAGTAAATGGAATATTTCTGAACATACCCCAAAATTAAAAAAACTGTTTTTGAAAAGTGATAAAATACACTTTCAAATTTTATAATTCAAAATAAACATGTAATTTTTTAAATATAAAATTTTTGCATGCAAACATAAAAAAGTTTTAAAAATGGCTCACCTCACGCTTTTTCTAATTAAAATTAATAATAATGAAAAAATAAAAACCCATACATATTTTAGTAGACAGATGTATTATAAACGTTACTGCCACCTCTCTTTTTTGTCTGTTCATGTAAAAATAATTAATAAAAAATTCTCAAATTTTCATTTCTTTTTCAAATTGCGATTCGAAACTTTGGTTTCATAAAGGAGTTACAGCGATTTATACGAGACGCATGTGCGCTGGGAAAAATGTCTCCTGTCATTCAAAGAGTTAAAACAAAAAAAAAAACATAAGAAGAACGGGAGTAGACCGGTATTAGAAGTGTGAAGGAGCTATTCCGGGCAGCGCAAGATAGAGATGCATTTACCAGAGTGATCGCCAACGTCGGGGGGACCTGATAAGGCACACGAAGAAGAAGATTGAAGGAACGGCACACAGAGTTTAAATGAATGGTAAACCTCACAAAATATTTCCTAAATTTTATTGAAGGGGTTCAAGCAAGACAGTGTTCTGACAAGACATGAGTGTTCTAAAGTTCTAATCGCGATTTAGAAATATACTAGCTGACCCGGCCATGCGTCACTGTGGCTAACGAAACAAAACGCCATCTGTTAATTTACATTCAAATCAAATCCACACCGCCCGCTTGCCAGCCCGCTCTAAGACGTGCTAAGACGTTCTTATATATTTCAACCAATTTACACAAAACCTTGACAAATCATAAACCTAAACTTTCCCCATAAATCACTATATCCATTGGTGATAAACACATACATCTAAAGGATTTAGCCTGCGAGAGAATGAGATAGTATAGTCGGTCTCTTCTTTGTGCGATGCTTCGTAGCCTATGGGTCTCGTCTATGTGTGGTGCTTCGTAGCCTCCCCACTCTTGTCTACTTTAGTTTTCCGAAGGTTTCACTTCACCGCGTGTCATTTGCACACTCCGATTTATTTTTTTTATTTGTTCATATGAAGCAGATACTTTGTGATGTGACATTATACTTTAAAATAAAACAATAACTTTGTAAACACCACTTGTGGTGTTTACAAAGTTATTGTTTTATTTTAAATTATTTTTTTTTATGTTGCAGGGAAAACCAATAAATGCTTTCTATTTTTATTTTTTGTCAAGATAATATCCCTACAATATTTAGACGAAAATCTTTCAGTATTTTCTTAAGGCGCGTTGTACCCGCTCAAAAAATAGAAGATAATGTGTAAATAAGAATGTTAGAGAGACCGCGCTATTGTTAAAAACGAAACATTCAAGCGAAAATTGTGAAAATGCTTAATAAAACACGACTCATTTAAAATAGAGCAAAAACTTTTCTTCAAGAATATTATATCATATATTTTTTTAAGAGCTTAAAGTGAAAAATATGTAATATTATAAATCGGTAGAAATGCGGGAAGCCGGGCCTTAAATAGAAATCTTTAAGTATGGTTTAAAATATATCAGCTTAACCGCTAGTGGCCGAGTGGACCAATGCGTCGGGTTCCCACCCAGGCGTTGTGAGTTCAATAATGCTAGCTAAGTCCTCAATCATTGCACAAGCAACATTTTCCGCAATACGAAAGGTGAAATATTTTGTTCTAGTCCTATGTCCTTAATGTTGTTTTAGCATCAAGGATGTCAGGATTTATGTAGGTACGTAACACAAACACACGTGAATTATTTTCTTATTTATGTAACGCCTGAATGTTGATGATGATTTGATGTGAATGTGAGTCCACTCTATGTGTCCCCCATTTAAATCTCGTGGACCCCCATCATGAATCGACCCCTGTAGCTCTAGCATAGTGAAATCGATAACTTCACAATATCGGACCGAAAGGTCTAAAGTCCAATGATTTTATATAGATGTCTCGAGCACGGTTTCACCGTTGACAGCCGAACCGACATTGACAGACAGACAAATCGATAAACGCTGGCAATACTGAAGGTATTTTCTATGAATTGGCATGTCAAACGTCAAACACCAAGCAATTACGTAAACAATTAATAAATTCGCAATGTTAAATTGAAATACCAACCTAAATATTCATTGGCAGTCCGCATTTACTTTTTGACACTAAACGGGAGTTAATAGTTTCACTTTAGTTTACAGATCTTTAATTTCACTTTAGTTTCTGAAAATAGAACGGAATATATTTAAGTTTATGGATCGCGTATATAATTTCCTTCAATTCTAAGAGCTTCGTTAGTTAAACTCGGTTCATTAATAAACCAGTATTTTGCATAACGAACGGCATTATCCAATAAATGCAGTAACTTATCTGATTCTATGGAGTCCGAGATAACATTTATCAATCAAATCGTCGATCGGAGTAACTCTTACCAATTATTGTTGACCGTGATCGCAAATATTGATAATTGTTTGGTCAATATCGTATTGATATAGGGTTTTATCGATAACTTTCGGTAACTTCTCATCGTTCCCTAGGACAACTGCAGATCGCTAACATACTTGTTGACGTACATACATTAAGAACACATAGTCATTATGAACGGTTATTTATTCGTTGTGATCTGCAGTCATGCTTGAACGACAAGAAGTTACTGAAAGTTATCGATACAATTCTTATCGATCGACCGTGCTAGGGGTCCTTGGGTCCACTAAACTACTTAGGGAGTTGGGAGTTTCTGGATTTTCGTGTTTCGTATTCGTGCGATTTTATTTTTGATCGTGCCATTTAATATACATTTTTTTTTTAAATTTACGTTCAACGTGTACATGCGTTTATAGCGTTCGGAAATATTTCTGAATGTTCGAAATTCCATCGAAATGATTAGAGAAAATCAAAAATGTTTAAAAAAGTCGGAAACTTCAGGATGGGCGTTGGGAGCCATGTTAACCAATATTTTCTGATAGTGCCTGTGAATTTATCAAGAAATTCTTTTATTCCATCTATTTGTCAAGATACATATGTTTTCATTCGGGGATGTTATTTTTAAATTTGAAAATATCAATTACTTTCATAATTTTTACTCACAATCCTATGCGTATAATGTTATAAAAGTAATCGAATACATGACAACTCAGAATCGTGCAATTTCAACACCGCTATGAAAAGTCGTTAATAGTTGAAAAAATAAAATTGTAAAATAGCCCATAACCTAACCTAAACTAAACCTATTTAACCAATTTTTATAAATTTTTTCGTCACTAAACTTGTAATGACTTTTCAAAGGAGGTGTTGAAGATGCATGATTCTTAGTTGTCCGCTCACCAAATATTCGTATGGCTACTTACTGTAGACGTTAATACCTTGGTGTTCGTAGGAATTTATTTCGGTTTTAATTGTTTCTCATATAAATATATGTATACGAGTTATATCTTTTAAATCGAAACGTACTTCGTTCGAATAAGTTAAAATTCGTGATCCGTTGCTACTATCGCTGCACACATAAATTGATGTTCCGCCATGTTGTCGGAAGACTTCACACAAAGTTTCCCCGTTTGGGCGTAAGGTGTCGGTAATGTATTTCCACCGAGGAAATAAAAAATCTTATTTCTTTTTTTACAGGATTTTTAAAATTTTCACATGATTAACGTTTTCCGTTTTGGTATAAGCAACAGCAATTATTGTAGAATTAATCCTCTAACTTAAACGAAAAAAAAACATCAACAATCCTATTTATTATTACCTAGTAAAGTTGCAGAACTCCAATTTTTATTTTTTGTATTTATTCAAAGATATTATTATTTTTTTACAAAAAAATATTTAAAAACAAGTTCTGTTATGTAATTATTATAAAGCAGTGTAGCATAGTAGTATTAATATCATTAAATATATAACAAAAAATTTCAACAATCCTTTTCATTATGTAGTTTAGGTACATAATGGTATGAACATTACAATAAATAATTTATTGTTTATATTAGAATTTAAAAAAATTAATATCATTAAATATATAACAAAAAATTTCAACATTCCTTTTCATTATGTAGTTTAGGTACATAATGGTATGAACATTACAATGAATAATTTATTGTTTATATTAGAATTTAAAAAAATTAATGACATAAATTAAATTATTTACAAAACAAAAAGATACAACACACTGAAATCTTTTGGAATGTAATTATTTCAAATCTTTTATTGCCTATTTCTGCTAACTGGAATATATAATAGCAAACACTAGGCTTCGAGTGTCAATTCCATAATAAGTATCTATTTATTATATTTTGGATAGGTACCCATATTTGGGTCTGATGATGGATAATAGGATAATAATACCTACCTACTTAACAACCTAACTTTTACAATCTAATTATATGAAAAATTCATGAATTTAAGCTTAAATTAAAAAAAAAATACCTAAAGGCAGATTACATTGAGCGAGTTTACAAGCTGCTAGCCGGCGAATTCACTATCTGCTAGTAAACTTGTTCAGTGTAAAATCTGCTAGTTAGCTAATATATATGATTACACTGAGCGAGTTTACTAGCAGATAGTGAATTCGCCGGCTTGTAGCTTGTAAACTCGCTCAAAATAATCGAGGCTTAAGTATATTTTAAGAATCCTTATTTCTTATTATAAACAAATTATTTTTATATTTTGATAAAAATTGCGTTTTTTTCTTTTTTATTTTCTTATTATTTTTACACTGTCTTATTCCTTATATGACCTTATCATTTGAGCCTTGTCTCTTTATGGTGCGGAAAAGCTCTTTTTATGTTTTATTTGTAAAAAGTGTAACACGTAAAGATAATTAAATATTTATTGTAAAAAATACAATATTAAATAAAAATAAATGTTAAATATTATCAAACATATTTAAGCCTCGATTACATTGAGCGAGTTTACAAGCTACTAGCCGGTAAGTTTAAAAGCGAGTGAATCGGCGAGTGAGATTGTCACGTTGACATACAAAAACACGAAGACACACAAAGCTGCTACTATCGCTCAATAGCGACTAAAATAACGACTTTCGCGCAAACCAATTCGGTCGACATTTTGTAAAAAACTTAAGCTCGCAGCTAAAGCCACACGCTAGCCAGTAGCGAGAATTACGGCTCCCGCGCGAACTAATTCTGACAGTTACGAAATCAGCTGTTGGTAGGCCGCCATCTTGAGCGAGTAGCGAGTAAATTTGACCACCTTTCAATTTTTTTCGTAGATTGTCCACAATCTGCTAGTTAGCTAGTAATAGGATTACACTGAGCGAGTTTACTAACAGATAGTGAATTTCCCAGATAGTAGTTTGTAAACTCGCTCAATATCATCGAGGCTTTACTCACCAAAACACGTTCTTTCTTTCAACAGTGGGTGATCTAGGGGGGTTTTCACCACCGTCTTGAAAGCTTATCCATTGAATAAAGTAAATTAATAAATAAACAAATAAATTCTCGCAGTAGGGAGAAAATTCGGCTAACTTATCCGATGTATAGCCATTTTTCATATATTCGAGTTCCAAATAGTAATCTCGAGTTTGATAAATCGTAAATACCTTTACGTTATACGAGGATAATAGACTATCAAGAGGGGTTCCATGTCAACTGGGAATAATGTCAACTCAACACCTCCTTTAAAAGTCGTTAAAATCTATGGAAAAAATCATTTTAAATTAGCCGATAACTCTAACCTAACATAACCTATTTAACCAATTTTTTATATACATTTTTTTATTACTCTAAATGACTTATCTGAGATGGTTCTGAGTTGGTTTCATTCCGAGTTGGCCGGTCACCATCAAGAGGATGGTATGAAATACCCCCCCAAGTACTGATTTTTATGGGTAAGTATTAATTTGTCGTCCGGGAGACCCACACCACTGCAAGTACCTAAATACCTAAATAGTTTTATTCAAAATTGGTATGAAATTTGTAGGTAGGTACTGAAAATCAAATACATTTTGTTTAGGTGGGTTGGTTGATAGGTACCTACCAGGAGAATACAATTTAAATTGTGGAATTTTTCAAAACATTTGAATTTAAAATAAATGACAAATCAAAAATAACAAGCACATGGGTAGTGAGTTGTGTTTGGCCGTGCCAGTTTTAGGTTAGCTTTTCGAAAAACATTTTTTTTATTACGCGTGCGTTAAAATATTCACGTGTCTTTATATACGCTTCAGTGTGTACTCACTTTGAGAGGTTTAATACAAGGTGTTTCATGAATATAATATTTATATTTTAGTGCTTATTTTTTTAAACTAATTCAAATTCTAATCAAAAACTTTTGGTGGTGAACCGGTAAGCGATAATTGGTAGCTGAAGTGATAACTAATCACCGTAGCCTAACGCAAAACGAAAATCAATGAAGAGATCGCAAATTAATGTGATTATAATACTGGCTCACACGAAGAAGAAGAGAATGGAAGACATTGTCAGTACCGCCCTGGTTGATGTGAAAGACATGTTTCCAGATTTAGCTATGCTTGGTGAGTGAATCTAATGTTACTTCATACCCTCTATATCCATTTTTTTTAAATTAGCTTCACACAGAAGGCCCTGAAGAAAAAAAATCGATCAGAGACTATGCCATCTTTAGCGATGGTGCGTGAAAAGTATTTTTAGGAAAGGAAGGAAAAGAAGTTCTAGGAAAGGAAAGGTATGAGGGGTGGGTAGGAATCTGGGGTCAATGTGTTCGGGTTGACGGACCTATGAATACATCCCTAATAATAAAATCGGAAAAAAATGTATCGAGTGATGCACTACACACACATTCTCAACCAATAGTAGCCCTGAAAAGTGAGGTGAAAAATGAGCGCAGTTTGATGCTTCGTAGGTACTGTAATGCGCCATTTCCGTTTCATCCGAATTTCAAATCATCAAAGTTTCACTTCAAAAAGTGAGCTCATAATTAAAGAGGCCAATAAGCGCTAATTTTAGTGTCGCGCCTCCGTTTCATGGAGTTTCAAATCACAACAGTGCTAAAGAAGTTTCACTTCAATTAGTTGAAAGGTAAACAAAACTGTCCATGGAAGTATAGGACGCTAGGCAAAGCCTGTTAAGTCTTTCTAAATTAGAATTTTGTATCTGCCTTTCATTTTGAGACAAAAGAGGTGGAAAGGGTAATATGTGAATAAAGTTGCATTACAAACTAACATCAGTCTCTCGATTCATACTTTGTATGTACCTAGGCGTAAAACTTGCCACTCGTGTTAACATTTGTAGCATTTTTATTACAGCTCAAGTATGTAAATAGTAAATTAACGCAATCTTTCCTCTCAGGAGGTAAATTTCAGATTTAATATTCAAGTTCAGTGAAAGTCCTGTTCAAGTTCTGATATTATTCAAGTACTGTGAAACAACTGGCCCTTGAAGAAATAATAACATAACAATGAAATTAGTTGAATTGTTCAAATACTGTGAAACAACCACCCGTCCCAATAAAAAAACTGTGTTGAAACTTCGTCGTGTAATTGTCATAAATCCTAACCCTCCTTTAACCCTAAATTCCTGCCCACCCTTCATACCTTTTTCCCTCCTAAACCTAACTTCATATCCTTCCTTTCCCAAAAAGACCCTCCACACAGCGTCCCCAAAGATGATATAGGATATGAAGGGAATTATTTTCCTCCATATTAGGGCCTCCTGTGAGAGCTATTGTAAAAAAAGTTTAATTTGTTTTTTGTAAGTGTTTTTTAGAGCTTTTGTAAGAAATGTCCATAAAACCACTAGGGTTTTCATTAGTGTAGGGATTAAATAGGGTATTTCAATAGTGTGTTCATTCTTCGATTTGCCAAAATTTTATTTTTATCACCCCCTCTGCCCTAGGTCACCAAAACATCCATAAAGAAGTCTGTATTTTATATTTTTTTATTGAAGTGAAACTTCTTTAGCTCCTTTAAATTTGAAATTCGGATAAAACGGAAGTGCGTCACTAAAATTTATTATTTGACGGGTCTAATATATTGCGGCAAATTTGTGCCTCGACGCGAGCATCCCATAGCTCATAGCTCATCGGTAGTCATCCAGCGAACGGAGGTTCGAATCCTACGAAATTCAAAAAAAATAAACATTTTTATTTTTGTGAAATCAATATCCAATGCGAAATAAAGAAAGCGACATCTAGCGACTTTCTAGATTCACTTCTACGGCGTGTGAATTGAATTTCATTAAAATACAATTATTATATTAATTAAATACTAAACCTAATACAACGATACAAAATTGAATAAATTCAGCAGTCTTGTCGGTTGTCATATTAGGCGAGTAAAGTACCTATTTAAAAAGTCAAAATGTTGCGCCAAATGTGGCGCCGACTGCGGGGACAGATGACAGATGGGCGTGTGCGTGTGCGTAGGTTCTGATGAATGAAGTATGTCAGTGCTATTTTCATACATTTTAACAACAACTAACATTGCGCGTAGATTCATAATCATTTCATAAAAATCTAGTGAGATTGATTTACAAAGCTATGATCATTCAAATTTCGTGTGTGTTTCGGCTGTGTGGGTCGTTGACTTTTCCTGCTGGTGCCTTTTAAAGCGCGTAAAACCCTCGTTTTCCGTGGGTTTGAGTGTCTGCAATGCGGCGTCAATAGCGAACCGCCGATAATGAAACCTGAAGCCAAACTCGTGGGTTCATTATCACGTCATATATGCACTTATATATATACACAGGACTATAAAAAAGTTATCCATAAAAGAAAAGGACACGAGAGATAAGATAGATGACCGACCGAGGTTTCGTATGAAAATCTAGTTTCGATCGGTTACTCTACGACATATTATGACTTATTATAAAAAGACTGCTTGATAATTTTATAGGTTCTATAAACCGTGATTTCCCAGACAAATTGTAAAATTACAAGATACCAATAATTACCACCGAAACACCAAGAATGAGTGGGTACCCAACAATACATTAAATAAATATAAAATTTTAGATGCCCCCCCAAATGAAGCCGTGGATAGCCAAAAAAATTATTACTTTATTATATTATAATTAATTATATTATTATCAAATTACTTCATTATATTATTACCTAATTACTGCCAATTTTTAACAACGATTTAACGAGACTTATTTATTTTTGTATCACCATAAAACCCTGCAACGCAATAATACGTTCGAGGATATGAAGTTTCAAACAAGATTCATGTAAACATCCTAGTATGTAATTTGTTTTTGATTTTCTCCATTTTTGGCGAATTTCCTTAGACCTCGCAATACTGCTTTTGGCGTACTTGCGAGATTTTTTATATAAAATAGTGTGCCTACATAATATTATTTATATTTCGTTTTGTCTTTGGTACGTGTAAACGAGATAGCGGATACCAAAACTACGACATGGACTTGATAATTCACGTCATACCTGCAGAGCCGCCAACCAAACGCCGGCAAACTGAGGTTTCCGTAGAGATGTTTGGAAATGAGCTGTCACCGCGGTTCCATCTACCATCACCGAGTTTCCATCTACCTGGGTTAGATGGAACCTCGGTTCCTATTCCTCTTTTCAAATTTTGCGCGCCTTTTTGATTGATTGTCTGTCAAAAGTTCTAAACATCTGGAAAGTAATAAATATTTTGATTTGTACGTCTTATCGTAGGTTCTCTTTGGATTGAATAACTTTTTTTGATTTCTTGAAGGGAATATGTGAATTTCTAACAGTAGATTGTTTTTAGACAAACATCTGAACATATTTCTTCCAGTAACTGGGTAAAAAAGAATAGTAGCGAAACAGAACATGATCAAATATATAACGGGTTGTTAGGTGGTTAGTTAAGGTTAGGTTAGCTTTTTCCCAACACTTTCAATCAGTGTTCTATTTTGTCACTTTCTGTTTTATTGTGGAACTGTTTCTTTCGTGGCAGAGCGGTAATTAACTAGTTAAATATATATATAATATATATATATATATATATATATATTTAACTTTATATGTATATATATAAATATACGTACCCTAAGGATTGTACACAACGCAGATTGAATAAATACTTTCAATGATTGAATATAATATAATGTTTTTTAATGTTATTATGTTTTTAATCAAAAAATTATCATCGGACAGCAAAAATGCTAAGGAATCGCTGGTTAAAATCCTTCGGATGCGTGTTTCGACCGATGATCGACGGGTACGTGCTGCTTAACCCTAAATACTTACATGAATTATGAAATTAGTGTCAATTTATAAAATAAAACGTAGTAGACCTCTATTCAGAATCTGAACGTTGTTTGACATTACTTTAGCTTGTTTGGTCATCAAATCCAAACACCTTACAACCACTAAACCTTCCCCCTTTTCATCTCCGTCCCTGCTCACTTCTTTTAACCCTACAAACTTTTCCAAATTGGGGTTGCCGTAGTCCCAATGACCCCAGACAATGGAACTCTTGTTCTGCAATATCTTAAAATATGAATAAAAAAGATATCAAATAAATTTGCAAAGTTTGAATGAGAAAAAAATCGTTTATTATTAAAATATTAAAATGTTATTGTTAGTTAAACATTTTTATTTATTCGCTTTTGCGTTTTCTTCTTACCGACAAATACAATAAAAACATGTGCGTCTAGTCTTGTGGTCAAAAAATTGAAAAAACTATTATATTATACTAAATAAAGAAAAGCCTTTGTTTTAAAATGTTTTGAAGTATTTCTTAACCAGTACCTTTTCCCATAGACGTAGAATATACGTTAAATATTTGTCACGATCCGTTTTGATGGATCGTGATCCATCAAATCAAAACGAATTGAAGTGCTACCACGCTTATGAAATATCGTGATATTTATGAACGTCTAGACTAACTAGATCACAGGATTTCTTGATTCCTGAATTCTGGATCGTGATAAATATCGAAAGTGTAGCCTTACTTCAATATTTATCACGATCCGTGGGTTTACGATACAGAATTTATCGCGATCCGTGGGTTCACGGTACGGAATTTATCACGATCATTGGGTTCACGATACGGAATTTATCACGATCCGTGGGTCCACGATATGGAATTCAGGAATCTAGATATCCTGTGATTCATTTTGTGATCCGTTAATACGGATAATAGTCGTCCGTTACCGTGTGATCTGCATTCGAACACTTTTTGCCACATTTCGGCACTATGTCCAAAGCCTCGGATTGCTTTGCTGTCAAATTTGGCCAATATTGCCTAGATTCTTTTAAAAAAATATATTTTTTTAAATACTCCCTCGGTCCGTAGTTCACTTTATTTGAAAACTGAAAGCCAAACTATCAATATACGGCACTATTCTTTGTTTTTTTTTATAGGTACCTGCAATGCTTTCAAAACTTGACATTAAGGATGGGTTGTTTCAAAAAATTTGACGAATTCGTCAAATATTTGACGTTGATTTTCACGTTCTGTGTAAGTTCTATTCAAGTTCTGTGATGATTTCAGTTTTGTGAAGCAGCTGGCCTATGATGATGAAAAAACAGAACTCGAAAAGAACTTACACAGAACCTGAAAATCAACTTCAAATATTTGATGAACTCATCAAATTTTTTTAAACAACCCGTCCTAAAAAAAATATTTTCAAACGGTCGCTGTCAGATGTTCTCACTTATAAAGTCATTATTGATTGTGTTTTAGTCGATTTTTTTAACATATTTGTATTTGTATGGTGTAATAATGATTTAATTGTATATTAATGTATTCAACGTGTTTAAATATCGTGGGACTTAAACAAAGAGTGAATATTTTCTATGCAAATTTTTTGTTGGTCGCTTCGACGATTCGATTATTTTCAATAAATAATGCAATAATTCAATCGAGTTAATTGGTTTTGTAGATAAAAGATAATGAATGCATATGTCTGACGTGTTGTAGTTATTTTGTGATGTGGTGAGTACGTTCCATTCAAAATTCCATTTTAGTGCAATAAAACGTTAGCATTTTATTAACCAAAATTTGTGTCAAAAGTTTTTCAAACGAAATATTTAAATACTTGATAACTTATCAAAATCCAGTTTTCTTACTATCAATTTGTATATGAGATCATCAATTAGACCAGAAACGAAGTGTATGCAATTTTATTATTTTACAAGAATCTATAGTTATTTTCGTAAAACTACTATTTTTAATGAAACAATTTTGTTATTACATTTATGAAAATATGTATGATTTTTGATACAAAACATGATTTTTACGGTGTTTAAAAAACGGCTATTTTTTGCTTCTGTCCCTGCTTTAAAGGAACCGGTTCGCCGGAAAACTGATTTCGGGCCATTTAGTCACCGATCTGTCACGGCGGCGATGTAGCCGGGAAGGCGAAATCGGCCATCTCTATTTGTGTGGCTCTGGAATTCAGTACCGCTCCGTTGCTGTTTGTTGAGTTCGTTCAGTTGTTCAGTAATTCAGTACCCTGACGTTCGTCCCGCTTGTGACGTCCGTTTCCGCCGCTTGCGCCGCTCTGTGACTCGAGAGTCTCGCGCGCCGTGAGTGATCTTGAGTCATGGCTCTCGCTTGAATGAAACTTATTTCGCGGTTCGTGACAGGTTTATATAATGCATAATAAAGTGTAAAAATCAAAGTTTTAAAATAATAACATACAAACCTCGCGATGTCGGAGTCGGCCCCCCTTACAGCTATTAGTGAGTGATAAATGTGTACACAAGTTCATTCAGAAATCTTTCCACTTCAGTTTATAAAAAAATATACATTTTATATGTATAATTTGTTTTTTAAAATTAGAGTTTAATTTTGTGTGTGTAGATATCCTGGAGCTCGCTCATCATGAGTACCAGAACGGGGAGTACGAGGCGGCCGAGCTGCACTGCATGCAGCTGTGGCGCCAGGAAGCCACCAACACCGGCGTCCTGCTGCTTCTGTCATCCATCCACTTTCAGTGTCGCCGTCTTGACCGCTCGGCGCACTTCTCCACCCTGGCCATCAAGCAGAATCCCCTGCTAGCCGAGGCCTACAGGTATGTACAAATTACAATATCAATTCATACAATTCCCACTGCATCTGGTCAACATGAATGAAAAAAATAAAAAAACAAAAAAAAATATGTGTTTCATTTTTTTTAACATGTTTTTGTACGTCAAAGACAAAAATAAATATCTGCCTAAGTTGTGTACGTATTCACTGACATCCAATGCATAATAATAATCGCCGGCAAAATGGCGTCGCCTGCTGAGTGCTCAGTGCTGACCTTGTGAACATAATACTTGTATTTTATACTATTGGGTTTGTGTATGTCTCCGCCGGCTGGGGCTGGCCGAGCCCTGGACTCGCCCTACCGGGGGGAGCTCACCCAGGTACATCTATTTCACGGAATACGTTCAAATTAATATTTTATAAACAAAGAAAATAAACGTCAAAATGCTGTTATTTTTAGCGGCTTTATCTGTTGCAGCCGACATTTCTATGGAATCTGTTGATTATCCGCGAATTTTATTATTTACTCGCCTTTTTTACAAATAAACCATAGTCATAATAAACCAAAATAACCAGAGCGTGGTTATTATACGAATGATGTATGTGTTTTTGTAAATAAATAAGTGTCGTTTCATTCCCGTGAATTGTTGTGAATATTATCTGTCTCGCAGATATGTTCGGCCCGGTGAGATGTTTCATATATTATGCATATTATTAACCTCTTCAAGTATGTATTTTCCTCGCATACCTATCACATGATATTGACGACGATAAGACCCTTATCACTCCGTAATGTTCCACAATACCACCATAGGTCCGCTTACAGCACATTGGCAACACAGAGGCGTGCATAGCTACACGACCAAAACTATTGACCGTAGTTATGTGCATTGAGTATGTCAATTTGGCCATTTTATTATCATCTTCTGCTTGTTGTGGGCAAGTAAAGAAATTTGCAATAAGTTCTTTATCGTATTTATGGAAAAAATGATTTTGCGATCAGGATTTTTCGCGGTTCGTTTTTCTTATGGTAGGCACAACTTTTATGGACCACACGCTACTACATTTTGCCTATTATTAATTTGTTATTCTGTTATTAATTTGTTATTCATGTATCCAATATTCTACTTTGGGCATGAACATTAAAATATTCCGAAGTAATTGTGTAAGTAAAATTTTAAATCACAATTTTTTTTTATAATCTTACCTAGATTAAACCATTTCACTTAGTTCATAGTTTCAAAAGTCCTCAACCAAAATATTCTTATTTAGTTACTAGTTACTCAAAATATTGGGTGGTAATAGTGAAAATTTTATTGATTAACTTTAAAACCGTTGGAAAATATTTACACAATGAACCTACAACCTAGAATGTGTATCTTGAGATTCCCAACCAACATAAAATTTCCACAAAAAGGACAAACATTATGATAAGGTATTTCTTGGTTTAACCGTTATGCATTCACCGTTTCCCCGAATACTAGGAAATTAAGGAAGGCAATCCACTTCAGCGTGTAACATTCGGAAAAGGGTTGAACACCGGCCGCCTGCCTGCTTTGATTTATGCAAAAAAATATCCCCAAAAAACATGTTTTATTTTGTTAAGTTCAGGCACAAATACTCAAATGTTTGTCGAACATAATTTAACGAATATTTTTTGTCACATTATACATTAAAACCATATCCAAAAAGGGATTCGTAAATAGGATATTTTACTCTTCGAAGCATTTTTTATGGGCCTGAAACTTTTTTTTTTTAGGCTTACAAATGGATCGATTATTGCAAAGGCCAATATGTGCAGTATTTCATTAAAGCATCTACAATATTTATTTCTAAGCGTTTAAAATTTCAGTTGAAAAAACACTTGATTTTGTGTTATTTTCGCTTTAACAATAAAGAATTACGAATTAGGTTTATTTTCGCCGAAGCAGCATGCAGCAGCAAGCAGCACCCTAAAATTTCACAGACTGCCGTTACACACTTTGCCCGGCACTCGTATACCATGTTATCAAAAAGTTAAATAGGGGTTTTCCACTAATAGGAACTGTTCTAATATCTCACAAAATACTCCAAAAATATTTTACAGTCGATGGTTCACTCAGTTCACTGCATCGTTTGTTTCATAATAATGTACTTCAGTCCGACAGGTACCTACATAATATATCATGTTTATACCAACTGCACTCCACGTCCTAGTGTTGAGCCCCCGAAAAGATCTTCTGAAAACTGTTAGCCAATCCGTACTAACAAAGGTGTTTTAACAGCTGACGCAAACGTGTATTTGTGTGATATCGCCCCATCGTGGAAACTACTAGATGATATGACGATTTTTCAAAAATCCAATCCAGTTGAATTATAAGGAACTGCCAAATCTGAAACTCATAAACTATTTTTTTTAATGGTGCTGAAAGAATTTACGCCGCTTTTTACTCTATATCCCTGAAGGTGGCAAATTATATCCGATCGAAAACTGTGAATATTCTAAAAACGTTTCAATTTGATACCAAAAGAAACTCGCTCACCAAAACGTGTTTTATTTAGGACGGGTTGTTTCAAAAAATTTGATGGATTCATCAAATATTTGATGTTAATTTTCACGTTCTGTGTAAGTTCTATTCAAGTTCTGTGATAATTTAAGTTTTGTGAAGCAGCTGTCCTATAACGATATAATAACAGAATTTGAATAGAACCTACACAGAACGTGAAAATCAACTTCAAATATTTGATGAATCCGTCAAATTTTTTGGAACAACCCATCCTTAATATTATTATAACTTCGAAGTGACGAATGTCCAAAAAAGCCGAAACATATCCTCGATCAACCGCCTTCAACCAATTAAGCATCTGCATGGTAGACATTCTGTATACAACTTTATCAAAAGTATACTACAAATATCAATATTTTAAAGGGCAGAAGGGAATAACCCGCATAAGATATAAGAACCAATCATCGTGCGAATTCCTACCTGCTTTTGGCTTTCTAGCTTTCAAGTTTCTTGTAGGCACGAAAATAGTTACCTGCCTGCACAAAAAAACAGGTGTATATAATACCACTTACGCAATTGGACTGTTGTTTGTTACTTTGAAACTCCGTGAGAGGTACTCATTCGAGTCAACATAGAATATTTTCGATTTCTATATGTTGTCTGTGGTATACTTGATAATGAATATGCATATCTATGGAAAAAGGACTTCATTTACGTAAGCTGATCAGACATTCTGTGTGAAAAAAATATTTTAAAAATGTATTTTTAACATCGTTCTAAAATAGTCTACGAAGTTCGGATTTGCGACATCTATGGTCATAATAGATAAAGCATTTCAATAGCTTTGTTTTAAAATAAATGGTAGGCCATGGAATAAATAATTACAATAAATGTTTTACGAATTGTAGGAAAATGTGGTCCAATTTTGGATCGCTGTCAATAATAATGACGGCCTGCGTGGTCTAGCGGCAAGGCTCTTGACTCGCGATCCGAAGGTCGCGGGGTCGAATCCCGGCGTGGCAAATAAATTTTATTTGATTAGTATCGCCCTGGTGTAGGACCACCATTCAGAATTGAAACGTTGCTTGAAATGGCTTTAGCCGTGTTTGGTGACCAGATCTGAATAACCAGGTACTTCTCCACCTTCCTCTTCCACGTATCCTTCCCCTCCACACTAATTTCAGCCTCACAACATACCCCAATTGGGTCTGTTGTGAGGTTGTCATGTTAACATAGTCTCAATGACTCTAGACGGGAGCAGTTGGGACTCTTGTCCGGTATTCATATAAAAAATAAAATAATTTTTAAAAACCAGTTGCTACCGAGCTTATTTTCAATTTCTACCCATGAAGTTAACACTACACATAACATGATCCTTTATATGAAATGATGCACAGGAAATTTAAAAAAAAATATATTTTAATATTAGCTGTTAGTATCCAACTCCCTTTTGGCCTATTTCAAACATTTCATTGTTGAACAAACATTACTTTTTGAAGTTCTTTAGCGGCGTTAGTCAATCGGAATTTAGATGAAACGGAAATCACGCATTAGCTCCTGCGAAGCATCACACTGCGCTCATTGGCCGACTTGATTATGATTTCACTTTTAAAGGCTCTTAGGTTGAGATATAAAACGGAAATGACGCTAGGTCCTAGGTCTGCGCCCATTGGCTGCTTTGATTATGACCTCACTTTTCAAGGATTGAGATTGTTTTGGTAAAGTTTCGCCTCTTGTGTGTGAACTGCACTCGTTTTTTTTTACATTTAAATGAATATCTTAAAGGTTCATGGCGGACAAGTCGTCGCTAATTGAAAATGTTGCTGAAATTCTATAAAGAAAAAGCTGCATAAACTTCATACGCTGAAGTTCACCGTTCTAGAGTTATTGTTTGGGCAGAAAGATCCATCTTACGTCATAAAATCCTCTGCCTTTAAAATGATGAATGAATTGAGTGACGTCCGTGCTGTGCTCACAACTGCATATTGCATCATTAATGTGATTAAGGAAGATCCTAAACGTTTCGTCAAGAAATTGATGCAAAACTGTCACGCAAATTACGAGAAACATTATTTGTTCAGATTTAAGGTGACATTTTGACATCTCCCCGCCATTTCCGTATAAAAATTATATCATTTAATTATCCAGTTATCTGCCAACGAATACGTAAACGTTTTGTCAATTAACCAATTTGAATTATTCCCGGCGAAATGCCAAAAACACTATTTGCCTGTAATTAAATGGCGGTTGACATCGGCACGAATATTATCGCTTTTAATCAATTCCAGATCCGAGCTAAGCTCAAAACTGCAAAATGAATATTAATATAAAGACGTATCTATAACCATCACAGATAACTTAAACGAAACTAATTCAAAATATCAAATATTTTCTTGTTTTAAAATGCTGCTTTTTGACATACTCGTACTGTACCGCAAACGTTATCTTATTACTTTAATTTATAATTTGCTGACTTCCATATATGTGTTTTTTTTTCTAGCGTCCCCCAGTTGTTTTTACTCATCATCTGTTGCGAAATTGAAACAGCTATAAATTGTCACGATTATATTTACCACAACGGAGGGGGGGGGGGGGGACTTCTTGTATTGATGATATAGTGTCAATTTTTAATTATAGTAATACACGTAAGATTATTATTACGTGATAAGTGTGTTTTTTTTGTTTTTTTTAGACCATTTTTTTTTACCTGCCCACGCCCTCACTATGCCATCTCAACGTCCCCTAGTTTTCTCTGGGTCTTCTACCGCCCCATCACCCTTGATTCTAAATTCATATTTGATGTACACATTATCGACTTTTGAGTATGAAAATATTTATATAATTGTTTAAGACGCCATACCATACTTCACCTTAATACATTTAAAAATAGTCGCCCAAATGTATCGATTATATAATTAGATAAGTTAGAGTGCTGAAGTAGACATTTCGTCGAAAATTTATACGAATTCAGAAAAAATGTGCTGCTGTTTCTAAAAATATATATTGTGCTAATTATATCACTTGTGTCTCTATTTGTCTCTTGTGTTTGTTTTGGAATCTTTATTTAGATGTATGCAAATGTATCCTTTGTCTGATTAGATTTTTGTAATTGTATGTAAATATTCGTGTATTATTGAGTGTTTATAACTGGATTGTTGTCACCCAGAATAAAAAAAAATAATAATATTCGCTAACTTTCAAGTCGGAATTTCCGCTACCGATATCTGCTTTTTACTTCGATTCATAGGCGTCTGTACTTTTTACCTGCGGAGTTGATGCGGATCTGCATTGTGCGCACAACGAGTTTTCCACGAGCTTTCCGCGCCCCGCCCCCTACAGCGTCTGGCGTATTTCAGGCATGCGGATGTTAAAGTGAAGGATCTGCGCACAATAGCAAACCACATTATAAATGCGATATTGCGTTAAGTTTATTGTGCTGTCTCTTTGACAATAACAAAAGTCATAAAAGTGATAAGACTTTCGCTATTATTCGACAATAGAACGCAGGAACGAAGGAAGATTCTACGGTGGCCAGCAAATAGTATTTTCTATATTATTCCTGGAAGACAGTGTGGTGATAGGGAGTCCACCGCATTTGACATAATTTGGAGACACCAAGAGATCGACAGGAATGGAGGCATTACCTAGTTACGACATTAGCGTAGATTATAATATGAGTGTATTTAAAGATTCTTTTAATTAATTAGATATTAGTGCAGAAATCACCATTTGCTGGTGGTTAACAATCTTGAATGAATCACACAAACTGCTAGTTGGTCCAGTGCCAAAATTCTATTATTATTACCAATTTCTAGTAAATCCCTCTGATTGTTCGACTCATGGAACTGTGGAATTGGGAAAGTCATTTGCTACACTAATTTGTCATTGGGTCGTTAATATGTCATAATCCGTTGCAACACTAATGCGATGACTAATTTACCTAGTAAGGCAGGTACAAAGCAATTGCGTTTACATAAATGTTTTATGCGTTTGTTCTTATTGTACTTTGCTTGTCAACTTACTTTGTTGTATTATTCTGCTCGCAAATGTACCTACATACGAGTAAGCTCTAATCTTGCAGCTGCATGATATTAAAATTATTGCGACCTTTCAATTTCATATTGTATAATACCTCCGAGAATGTGCGAATGAAAATCCTATCGCGAAGGCGTAACTAAGTTCAAAGAAATAATTATGTTTGCATCGAATTTAGCGCCTGAAATCAATTTGACTTTCGAACTGCATATTATCAAATGTGTATTTTTTTTATTTTTGGCGCTGCACTCCGTTTTCTTTGTATATATTATTTATCGTGCGTTTCTCATGCCGTTGCTGGTCGCTATCATGTATTACTTCTTGTGTTGACTTTCATGAACTGCCTCTGATGTATTTCCGCTCATGTATTTCCTCTCGTGTATTTTTTTATTTTTTTTTATTAGCGACTATAAAATAATTGTACATACAAAATAAATGTTAATAAATAAATTTAGTGTTAAATATTTATTTCTTAGTCCTCCTCACTAGGGTGTCCTGTGCCGAGGCGGACTAAAATTACTTAAATATATTTTATTTGTCTTCTATGTATTGCTTCTCATGTTTCGCCATTATCATCTTCCCCTTCATCTCAACCTACGATACATTGCGATCTTCCCTTGTTACTCAAAATCTTATGAACCTATCTATAATGACCCTGTTGAAAGCAAAATTCTGCAATGAAGACTGTGCTTAGCTTATAGAACTTATTACCTTGTGGATTATTGCGCCGTATAATAATTTGGCGATCGAGCGACATATTATTTGTAGCGTTCATTTTCATTGGCGCATCTCTTTGCTTGTTTTGTATTGCCATTCCATTCCCGTCATCTTGTTTGCATCCAATACATTGGGATTTTCCTTTGCGACTCAGAACCTTCATGAACCTATATTCAAGTGACTACCATGTTATTAATTTGCTGTAATTGCGGGGATTTTCCCTTGCGACTCAGAACCTTGATGAATCTATCTTCAAATGATTACCATGTTATTAATGCGCTGTAATTGCTGAGATTTTCCCTTGCGACTCACAACCTTCATGTGACTACCATAACTATCTTCATATGACTACCATGTTATTAATTTGCTATAATTGCTGGGATTTTCCCTCGCGACAGAACCTTCATCAACGTATATTCAAATGACTACCATGTTATTAATTTGCTGGGATTTTCCCTTGCGACAGAACCTTCGTGAACCTATATTCAAATGACCACCATGTTTTTAATTTGCTGTAATTGCTGGGATTTTCCCTTGCGACAGAACCTTCATGAACCTATATTCAAATGACTACCATGTTATTAATTTGTTGTAATTGCTGGGATTTTCCCTTTGCGACAAAACCTTCATGAACCTGTATTCAAATGACCACCATGTTATTAATTTACTGTAATTGCTTGGATTTTCCCTTGCGACAGAGCCTTCATGAACCTGTTTTGAAATGACCACCATGTTATTAATTTGCTGTAACTGCTGGGTTTTTACTTTGCCACAAAACCTTTTTTTTATTAATTTGTTGTAATTGCTGAGATTTTCCCTTGCGACAGAACCTTCATGAACCTATATTCAAATGACTACCATGTTATTAATTTGCTATAATTGCTCGGATTTTCCCTTGCGACAGAGCCTTCATGAACCTTTCTTCAAATGACCGCCATGTTATTAATTTGCGATAATTGCTGAGATTTTCCCTTGCGACTCAGAACCTTCATGAATCTATCTTCAAATAAATTCCATGTTATTAATTTGCTGTAATTGCTGAGATTTTCCCTTGCGACTCAAAACCTTTATGACCTTATATTCAAATGACTACCACGTTATTAATTTGGTGCAATTGTTAAGATTTTCCAGATTTTTTTTTTGTGACAGAACCTTTATGAACCTGCCCTCAAAAGACTACCATGTTATTAATTTCCTGTAATTGCTGAAATTTTTCCTTGCGACTCAGAACCTTCATGTGACTATAATGGTTTATATTTCACGTAGATAATGAGGTAACCGAGTTTAATAAGTTTAGTAAACGAAGAGAATATGCTGGGAGTGTCGATGGGTGCAGCATACTGAAGACACTGATTTGTCGACTAAACCGAAGATTGTGGTGGCATGTTTTGTTCCATTGTTCCATTAATGCAGGCCGAGTCAGAAAAGCAATGATTTCGTTGCACCGGCAAGTAGGGACCAATGCTCTTAAATTCGGTGGTGTCAAAGTCAGGACTTACCTCTGAATTCAAGTGCAGTCGAGTCTAGGTTATTTTTAATGTCATTTTTTAGTATTTATTGATGCTTACGACTAAAGGCCTAAAGTATGCTCTAAATTTTATACAACTGATAAAAAAATATCGTAAATGGTTGTTTATTAGTTGTGCCAAATTTAAAATACGTTTATTGGTTAGGGGGTAGGCGTTTAATTTTAGTGTGAGTGATCACCGCGCAGAGCCCGAACTACCACAAGCTGGTGGGACTATGATGTATGATATAATATTTAATTGGGGTATGTCGTGAGGCTAATGGGTGGGGGAAGTGAAGGCGGTGAGGAAGATGGGGTTGGATAGTACCCGGCTATTCAGATCTGGCCGCCAAATACAGCTTAAGCTATTTCAGGCAACGTTTCGATTCCTGGTGGTGGTCTTTCACTTGGGCGATACAGAGAGTGTCTTAACACTAATTATTTTATATTAAATCTAGCAGGTGTTTATTTATCAATATAAGGGTTTAGGGGGTTCAACCCCCTACCCCTCCCCTATCGGCTTCGGTTTTTTTCTTTTATATGAACACCGCATAAGAGTCCCAACTGCTCCTGCCTGGAGCCAGTGAGACTATGACATCCCCAATTGGGGTATGAAGCTGAAGGAAGTGGGGTGGGGGAGATGGGAAAGAGGAAGATGGAGGAAGTACCTGGCTATTCAGATCTGGTCACCAAACACGGCTAAAGCCATTTTAAGCAACGTTTCAATTCTGATTGGTGGTCTTACACCAGGGCGATACTGAGAGTATTTTCCTTCTTTCCTTCCTTAAAATAATTAAATGAATTAATTGTGAAATAACACGAATTAATCAAATTTATTTGGCACGCCGGGATTCGATCCCGCGACCTTCGGATTGCGAGTCAAAAGCATTACCGCTCGACCACGCCGGCCGTCAATTGCATAGGAAAAAAGATCATAGTACCCGTCGTTTACATTCCTGGAAAATACAGCAATATTATTTGTACGCATCTTTCATCAATGCAATGTAAGTAATATGTTCGGTAAGTAGGGGTCCTAAAAACTTTCTAATAAATTTTTCAATTTACCCCACACCGCCCAGGTGATTGCTATAGCTACTCCTAGAGCGGAACAGCTGTTAGCGTTTAACCTAAGATCCGATCAGCAACAATAATGAACACCTACCTTTATATATTACAAGTACAGTCGCACAATCATTTTATTAAACTTGATGCAGCGCAGTGACAAGATAAGTTATGGTGGAGCGGAAATGTATGCGCATTGCGCCCCCCCTCCTCCCACCTCCGCGCCTGCCGTGGTGAATATAGCTACGCTGAAAAAAGAGCTGTATCGTAATATGATATACCACTACATACTGTATTTTTATGTTTGTCACTGACGTCAGTAGTACTTACGCTACGTCGTCGTTTAAACCCTGTGAATGCCGAACTTTTTGACTGATGTATGCCACACCTTTGTATAGTTTTATATCCCGAATACCATAGAAAGAAAAGTGACCATATATTTAAAAGATACTAATAATGGTTTATTAGGAAAATCTGTTCCAAAAACTTGACAAGTTTTCATTGTTTTCTTCCATAATTCTCATATTTTAAGCCGTTTACAAGCTTTTGCTTAACTTTCAATTATGTCCACTTTTTTTTTAGCTACATACTTCTGTCGGTTTTTTTAAATGAAAACTTCTCTAGCACCGTTGTGATTTGAAACTCGGTGAAACGGAAGCGAGCGACACTAAGAAGAGACAAACACATACATGTAAAGGATTTAACCTGCGAGAGAATGATATAGCAATAAAATTCTAATTTATTTCACGGGTACTCGGATCCAATATAATACGATAAAACCACGGTCTCATGCAAGTCTCCTATGATCTAGTGGTATAAAGCGCCTGACAAACATTAACGGCCAGACATTCAGCAGACCAAGGATCGAATCCTACGAAATTATTATTATTATTTTTTTTAAATCAATATCCAATCTTCAAACCACTCCAAAATGAACAGGCAAAGAAAGCGACATCTAGCGACTCCGAAGAAGAAAAGACAAATACTAATAAGATGACCAAATGTATAGGTGCACTGGAAATCGACGACAAAAACATGGAAAAAATCATCCTTTACATTGATAAAAAAAGTGCTTCGTAGTCTCCCCACCCTTAATTTTCTGAAGGTTTCACTTCTTCCGCGTGTGAATTTCACTTTCTGATTAGTTTTATATCATTGCACATCATGATTACATGACCTTGTATTGTAGGTATTGTTACGTTACAAGAATAAGGAATCGAGTCTTAAGTACCGTCATGTTTCGACAGTCAGCGAATCGAGCCCTAAAAATACTGTTGCACCGCGGGACGGTAATGCGCAGGCGCATCACCCCTCCCGCGACCCACGGATCAGGAGACGCGCCGCACACTGACATTCAAACCAGAGTCTTCAGCAAGCGAGCTTCCCGGGCCCACGTCCCGCGCGAACATGTGCGACACAAGTTCAGTTTCGCCGGTTGTGCACTTCCGGTGTCCGCATGGACGCTGCTGAGACCGGGAGAACAAGCGCGTAAAGCCGCTGTTGGCCCATAAACCAAACGTGAGTCAATTACCATGTTACCCTTTGTGTGCAAATAATGTTTTAGCCCTAACCACGCGTGTAGAGAGCAGAGACTGACGTTCAAACTAACTTTCAGCTAGGATCGTTCCTCTTATGTATTATTGTGTCTCCTAGAATTGAATAAACTATTTATGTGATAACCTACCGTGTTTTGCTTGTCGAGAGAGGCCCTGGGGGGATGGAGAAGCGTGAAGTTCCGAACCACAAGCACTAGCCTTGAGGTTAAGAGAAATCCTGCTTGCACCGAACCTGAGCTAGTTTTTATTTGGGGCAGATACAGCAACTAATTTGTATTAAATATGTGGGAGCTTTCTCCAACCCTGCCGATAGCATCAGCACGCACGCTGACGCTAACACTGGCGCTAAACGTGGGGCCATTTAAATTTTTTTCTGTTCCACCACGGCCTCGTTCCCAAGCAACAATTGTAAACTCTGAAATGTTATTATGATGTATTGTTTATTCCCAATTGTCTAGCACTTCCAACAGGAATCTCGGCGCGAACGTAATTTCGAATCACAATTTAAATTATTACGGGCGCGATTTTATCATTTGTGACTCGTCACTCGACAAAATATTACCGGTATTCCAACGCAAGGTGCCCAACCTAGGAAGTTGTCGCTGCGAATAATACAGTGATTACAAAGTGTCGGCCGATTAAAATTGCTATTTTCAATACAAGTGAATAGTGGAAATAAACACAAATTAAAGAAGAATTTATTCAACAATTAAAATCATGTACATGATAAACAAATCATCCGCTTGGTCTCGAAAGTGCTAAATATTTTTAATAATATACTATATTGCAGCACGCTGGTACGTCTCTTAAACGGACACTTGCTGACACCTAGGGAACAAGTGGATTTAAATTCTTTCTGTCATTTGACAATTAAGTATTTTTGACTCTGTCGTCTGCTGAAACCGGGTCATGCCGAATCACATTCGAATAATGCAAAAAATACTAAATTCGCGTTGACGTGGATTCCTCGACATCTGACACTATAATACCTTGTCAATTGACAAAGAAGGTAATATCTTGTCGAAAAGACGAAGGGAATTCGCGTGTAAATACCAAAAAATTGGTGCTGTATAAAATCAGGCTATAGGAAGCCGCGTAATGAAACCATGCCCCCAAGATATTGTTGAATTCTCAAACAAATTACTTCCACGAAAACTTGTGAAAAATTTTTTCGACTTTTCCTTTTTTCGATTTTTTTAATTTTCGAAATTTTTTTCCAAAACGCTTGGATTTTTTCTTAAAAACGCATGGCCAGAGGAAAATCGCTGCTCAAATTTTCTCCAGTTTCGGACTCTGAAAATTTTTCCGATTTTTTCCTTTTTTCGATTTTTTTAATTTTCGAAATTTTTTTTTTCCAAAACGCTTGGATTTTTTCTTAAAAACGCATGGCCAGAGGAAAATCGCTGCTCAAATTTTCTCCAGTTTAAGACTCTGAAAATTTTTTCGATTTTTTCCTTTTTTCGATTTTTTTAATTTTCGAAATTTTTTTTTCCAAAACGCTTGGATTTTTTCTTAAAAACGCATGGCCAGAGGAAAATCGCTGCCCAAATTTTCTCCAGTTTCGGACTCTGAAAATTTTTTCGATTTTTTCCTTTTTTCGATTTTTTTTAATTTTCGAAATTTTTTTTTTTCCAAAAACGCTTGGATTTTTTCTTAAAAACGCATGGCCAGAGGAAAATCGCTGCCCAAATTTTCTCCAGTTTCGGACTCTGAAAATTTTTTCGATTTTTTCCTTTTTTCGATTTTTTTTAATTTTCGAAATATTTTTTTTTCCAAAACGCTTGGAGTTTTTCTTAAAAACGCATGGCCAGAGGAA
Source organism: Glyphotaelius pellucidus (assembly GCA_936435175.1). Taxonomy (NCBI): domain Eukaryota; kingdom Metazoa; phylum Arthropoda; class Insecta; order Trichoptera; family Limnephilidae; genus Glyphotaelius; species Glyphotaelius pellucidus. Next base: position 23,338,840 of record OW386542.1, on the reverse strand, counting down.
AATCGCTGCTCAAATTTTCTCCAGTTGCGGACTCTGAAAATTTTTCCGATTTTTTCCTTTTTTCGATTTTTTAATTTTCGAAATTTTTTTTTCCAAAACGCTTGGATTTTTCCTAAAAAGCACGTGGCCAGAGGCAAATCTCTGCCCAAATTTTCAAATAACCCAAACACTTACAAATACGCGTTTTTTCGCAGAAGCATTTTGTAAAAAAAAAAAAAAAAATATATATACGTCCCCAGTGGTCAATCCCTGGCAAAAATTTCTTTCCAATTACGGATAAAGAGTCGAGTTCTCGTTTTTCTCCCAACGTAAGGTCACCCTGACACGACCCTATACACTATGGAAGTCCCTCAAGTCACGCTGGGTATAATCCCCCACATTTCTACGTCAAAAAAGGAAGAACTACTACAGGCCCTGAGAAGTAGAAAGATTTCTCCCAGGAATAAATCCAAAAAATGCCTTATTCAATATGCTTCTTTCTACAACAAAAAGTACATCAGGAAGTTGCAGTTTCAACAGGAAGACACCTCAGAAATCATCTCTACCTCCCTCACAGTCTCCGAAGCAAAACCCTTGGTGGTACAAGCCCAGGAACAGACGAAAATATATGATTTGACAACCTGGAAGACGAAATACAACGGACTCACGGATGTGGAGGATTTCATCAACAGAATAGAAGAAACAGCCCAAGTCAGAGGAATCCCCGAAAGTATTCTACACAGGAACTTCATAGACCTCATCGCTCCTGAAATGCTTACCTGGCACAGGATACATAAGAGAAAAACAAACTCATGGAGGGAACTCAAGGTGGCACTTTTATCCAGTTTCGGAGAAAAAAAGGCCCAACATAGAGTCAGGCTATCCCTACTCGCTATCAAGCAGCACTCCGGAGAGCCTGTTGCTAGATTCACACAGAGGGCAGAGGCCATCAATATAAAGCTCACCCAACCTGTCCCTGAAGCGGAACTTCTCCCGGTTTTAATCGACGGTCTTCTCCCCAGATACGAAAACATCATTACTTCTCAGAAAATTGCCACGCTGGAGCAACTGAAAGATGTCTGCCAGCTACTAGAGGCATACCAGGATCGGAAGAGAGACGAAAGATTCCCCAAAGAAAACTTTCGCCCAAGCACTTCGTCCGGCATAAAACCGGAGCACAACGAAAAGAAATCCTGCTCTTTTTGCCACAAGATTGGTCACTCCCAAGCCGCCTGCTTTAAACAAGCAAAACTTTTATCCTCCAAAGACACCCATTCTAACAAAAGGCGATCCGTCGATCGTTCTCCAAGAAGAGATGAAGGGAGGAAGTTTGGCAAAAGACCACGCCAAGACAATACCGAAACGTCCATCCCGGATCTCAGATTCATCAAACCCCCTATGGATTTCTCCAGACCCCCTCCCAATTGGACAGCCAGGAAGACAAAAAACTAGACCCCAACCCCCCGGACCATCCCTCCCATAGGCCAAAGGAATGGTCGGAGTGGTTGGAACACGTCAAATTTTTTAAACAGGCCTTACCCCTCTCTACAGTTTGCTGCAAACAGGCAATAGACGGTAGACCCTTCGCGCATTTTTCCATAAACAACGTGGTTTTTTCAGGTCTCCTAGACAGCGGCGCCTCTGTCAGCTGCCTGGGCGACAACGCCCACACCTTATTCACAAACTGTGGTTTTAAAATGGGAAAACATTCTTCACATGTTACCACGGCAGACAACACTTCACAACTCGTCATCGGTTCTCTAACCCTACCGATCAATTGTGACCAAAAAACAGTTTGGATCAAGTTTCTAGTTGTACCTACAATCACACAGAAATTCATCTTGGGAGTGGATTTTTGGATGGCTTTCAAAATTGCCCCGCAACTGTTTAACAACCCCTCCGTCACTCCCCAAGTAAACGAAATCCGTACGGTAATACCCTACGAAAACTTGAACCCCTTACAAACAATACAATTAAATCAAATGATCAACAAGTATGAATCCATCTCCTTCGAAAGGTGCGGTTTAGGCTTAACCAACCTAGTACATCACCATATAAAAACAACAGGCCCCCCAATCAAACAAAGGTATTACAACCTAGCTCCACAAAAATTGAAAACGCTGGAAAAAGAATTGGACGATATGTTAAGACTGGGAGTGGTGGTACCCAGCCGCAGTGCATGGACCAACCCCACCTTATTAGTTTCAAAGAAAGACGGCTCAGCCCGTTTCTGCCTCGACAGCAGACGCCTCAACGCATGTACAATATCAGACGCCTACCCGCTCCCCTTGGTCAACTCCATCCTGGACAGACTTCGAAACGCTAAATACATCTCATCCATAGACTTAAGCAAAGCATTCTGGCAGATACCTTTGGATCCCAGCTCCTGCGAAAAGACTGCCTTCGTGGTGCCTGGCAGGGGTATGTTCCATTTCAAAAGACTACCCTTCGGTTTAAAAAACAGCCCAGCAGAACTACAAAGACTCATGGATAAATTGTTTGGCCCAGAGTTTGATAACAATTTATTTTGCTACCTGGATGACCTGATCATCATTAGCGATACCTTTGAAAAACATATACTTATTCTAGAAAAGGTTTTTCAACAACTCAAACAGGCCGGTTTGACTATCAACCTGAAGAAATCGGAATTCTGCAGGCACCGCCTACGATACTTGGGTTTCATAGTAGACGAAGAAGGCCTAAGAACAGACCCCACAAAAGTAGCGGCTATGACAAATTTTCCCCGACCTACAAATGCAAAAGAGGTAAAAGCCTTCCTCGGACTCACCGGTTACTACAGAAGATTCATAAAAAACTTCTCAACTCTCGCGGCGCCGCTCAACAAAATCACGGGAATCCGTAAAGGTACCAGTAACTTTTCCTGGTCTGCAGAGACTGAGTCAGCATTCAACTCCCTGAAAGAGGCTCTTCAATCAGCCCCAGTACTGAATTGCCCCGACTTCAATCTTCCCTTTACGATCCATTCGGACGCATCAAACGTCGGAATCGGAGGAGTCCTCACTCAAAATTTTACGGACGGCGAACACCCCGTGGCATACTTCTCTCGTACCCTAAATAAACACGAAAAAAACTACGGGATTACCGAGAGAGAATTGTTAGCAGTCATGGAATCCATTCAACATTTCCGCGGATACATTGAGGGCAGTAAGTTTACCGTCGTCACAGACCATAGCAGCCTAAAATGGCTGATCTCGCTAGACAACCCCTCCGGGAGATTGGCTCGCTGGTCGTCCCGCCTATCTCAATATACTTTCGATGTCATCCACCGTAAAGGCGCGGATAATATCGTCCCGGATGCCCTTTCTAGGATCGAGATAGCAACATTAAATGCCGAATTACCCAATTCTAGTCTCCCCACAAAAGACGTATGGTATCAAAAAATCTTTAGAGGATGCAGTGACAACCCACAAAAGTTCCCGAATTTTATGATTAAGAACGGACAACTATATCGCAACTGCAAGCCTCCACTGTCAATCTTAGAGGACTATGCCTGGAAAAAGGTAGTCCCTCTCGAAAATAGAGAACAAGTTATTATTGATAACCACAGTGCCGTAGACTCCATACACCCTGGAACTTTCAAAACATTCAAAAAAATATCTTTAAGATATTATTGGCCGGGTCTATTCAAACAAGTACGTTTATACATCTCCAAGTGCGACATCTGTAAGGCATACAAGCACAGTACGGCACCACCGTCTGGTCTAATGGGCAACCCCAAGCGTGCCGATAGACCACTTCAATCCTTTTCTATGGACCTCATTGGACCCTTCCCTAGAAGCTACGCCGGTTACATGCATATACTCAGCGTAGTGGACATCTTTTCCAAATACTGCTGGTTGTTTCCTCTGAAAAGGGCAACTGCAGCAGCAATAACCAATCTATTGGAAAAACATATTTTCATACCCTACGGTACCCCTCGTACTATAATATGCGACAATGGTAAACAATTTATAGCTCTGGAATTTAAAGAGTTTTTGTCTAAATATGGTATAAAGGATGTATTCTACAACACCCTTTACACCCCACAGAACAACACCGTTGAACGATACAACCAAACCATAAACACGGCCCTGGCAATTTTGGTTGGCAAAGACCAACGCACATGGTGCAAAAAATTAGACAGAATACAAGCAGCCATGAACAACACGGTGAACCTCGCTACAGGCTATACACCATTTTTTCTCAAACACGGCATGGAACAAGTAGTTCACGGTTCACTACACCCTGACAATTGCCTTCCACCCGTCCCTTCCTCCACAGCAGACCCCGCAGCAAATTACGCCCACCGCTTGGAGGAACTCTCCGCTATCTATAGTGAAGTAACAGACGCTCTACTATTGGCCCACCAAAAGAGCGCCGACAGGTATAACCTTCGCAGGAGGCACGTCACATTCAAGGAAGAAGACATCGTCTGGAGGAGAAACAACACTCTGTCACAAGGTGCGCTGTACTTCTCTGCCAAATTGGCACCCCGTTTTGTAAAGACGAAAGTCCTAAAGAAAATCTCAGACCTGGTTTACCGATTGTCCGACATCTCTGGTAAACACATAGGTAACTACCACATAAAGGACATTGTAAAAAGTGGGAACATGGAAACAAACTCCATTGCCACGCCCGTATAACCCCAACGGTTATTCCGTGACTCCTAGCAACCATTCGTCTACACCGTGACATGGATCACTATGGAAGTCAACCCTTTTGTTTCGTCACTAATGAGCGGCCTCTCGTAAACGATTGTCACTCATTGGGACACTCAAACGAAACCTTTCTAGCTCTGGCACAGTGGTGTCAACTGTAGCCAAAGTCATGGAAGAAATTATAATTCTCCCTTGTGGTTTCGTTTCATTTTATTTTATTTTATTTTTGTTTGTATAAATATCTCGTCATCATCAGTCATTCGCCTCTAATTGCTGCCCCAGGTGTCAAACCTTGGAAACATCGTTTTTTCTAAGCATGCACACCTCTACCTGAAATTGATCACTTCGGAGAAAGGAATTCCCTGTGGCTTACTGCAAGTAGTCAGAGACTACGTGCCCAAGGTTTTGTGCATCGTCACAACTCGCAGCATCATATTTTCACATCATCATGTCATACCTCGTCACCCCTTTCTAAATGTTAGAAAAATTTTTTTGTACATTAAATATCGGGTCCTCGCCAAAGTGCATCTAACCCTTATGTCATATGTAGTTAAATTAGGTAAGCAAACCTGTGTAAACCCACGGCGGTATCAGATGTTTGCTACCCGTTCTAAGTTTTTTTTCTGTTTTTTAAGAAAATAGAATGGCGCTCAATAAATAACCCAAATTGCTCTAGCTCTCCCCAGAACTGGATGTGGAGTCTGGAAAGTATCGTTATAAAAGGGACAACTTTCAACGTGCCTCTTCATTAACGATAAATTTTTTTACAACATTTCAGCAACATTGAGTCACCCTGGGTCTCAACTGCTCAAACTGAAATTTTGGGGTTGCCTTGTTGTGACTTATCACGTGCAAAGTACGAGGTCACAACAAGAAGCCAGGTCTCCAAGTGAACCACCCTGTGAACAACCCATCCCATTATTATAATTTTCATAACACCAAGGTGTGTCCATCGCAGTCTGTTTAAGTAAGTAAAACCTAGAAGGTCTTAAACACTCAAATCGGACCAATGTAAATAATTTTCCTTGTCAAACAACGATAAGCGCATGTCTTGTATTGTTGCTACCATCGTACGTGTAAGTACAACTAAAAGTTGTACCATCACGATACGATACTCTGTGCATAACACCAAAGTGTGTTCATCGCAGTCTGTTTAAGTAAGTAAAACCTAGAAGGTCTTAAACACTCAAATCGGACCAATGTAAATAATTTTCCTTGTCAAACAACGATAAGCGCATGTCTTGTATTGTTGCTACCATCGTACGTGTAAGTACAACAAAAGTTGTACCATCACGATACGATACTCTGTGCGTAACCAAAAGGGTTGTACCACAAATGATCTCTTTTGCGGTAAGCTTAGATGAAATTCACATTCCATCAGCACGCCAAAATTTTTTGTCCCTTAATTGTTGAAGTATAAAATCTTGGCCAGATCTTCAAATATGTTTTTGCCTTTGTGCAAGTCTTTAACGTACGCTAATATGGATTTATTATGCTACGGTATTGTTGTACTAAGTACATCAGTATGTCTCGCCGTCTGTATTGAATAGGTACCTTTATATGAACGTTAACCTTTGTTGCCATCATAGGTGGGAACCTTATAAAATCTGCCGTCATAGATGGGAATCTCAGAATATCTACTAAATGCGATACGGGGAGCCCGTTATAATTACTCTGTGGGTTTTTGTCAGAAATGTCATAAATACCTAGTCTTTTGCACCTCCCTTCAATACTGGGCAACCCAGTTGTAATTCGTTCATTGTTATCCGTGAAGACGTTATAAAACTTACTTGCAAATCTTTTGATTTTGCAATCTTGTACGCTATACGTGAAGACGTTATAATACTCACCATGAATCGTGCGAACGAAATAATATCAAACCTTTATGTGTGAACTACTCAATGTAGTCCACACCCCTTTTTTGTAATCATTAATATGCCCGTGGACTTCCTGTCACAAGAACCCAGGAACTATCTACTATCTCAAAAGGACTAATCATACGCTTCACTCATGATTATGGGGCATCGTGTCGTGGGAGTTAAGTTGATGGACACAAAAAAATACCTAACTCGTTGTCTGGGAGACGAACAAAGAAAATCCCCAGGTTTGTGAGATTTGAGCAAGGGTCTGTCATTTCTCGCAAACAAGTAGGAGAATAAAACGACCCCTAATCTTCTGCCCAATACACGTAGAGGATTAGACTTTTATGTCAGTGTATTCTTTTGTCCAACACTACCAAATACTATTGTAATGTGCCAGGATGACTGCTGTAGACCTTGTTTCACCTCCACCCAGAGGTCGAATTTCGGAAATAGCCGAGTCCCCAGCAGTTTTCTTCGTTCAAATGTTCCCAATTATCACCCTCCCCCTTCCTCGAAATTATCCGTGAATGGGGATATATGCGTTACGCACTTGGCGTTTCGTTTGTCAAATGGGACAATCTTCATACGCGGATCCTTTCAACTTCCTACTCCTTTCCCACTTTGTTATAACTAATCTTGTACGCAATGTTTTGTTTTTCGAAAGTAGAAAAAATGCTACCGTATAGACGTGAGCATAGGTCATGGAAGACCAACTTCTTTCGAATGGGGAATTTTGTTATACGTACAATCCCTCAACCACGTATTCTTGGAAATGTATTTGGTAAAGAAAAAAAACCAAAAGGGGTTACACAGAACCTGTCCTTGAATACGTACCTTTGTAACATGTATTAGGCATTAGCCACATTTAGTTAGCTCTCTCTCCGTCTCTCTCTCTACACGCCAAACAAATCCAACTTTTCTCAACATGCACACTTGTTTCTCTCCAAACTTTTTTCATCATTGGTCTACTAGGCAGGTAAACTTCAAGAATTTTGTTCTAATAATAATTTTTGCCGGATTAAAAAAAAAAAAAACCAGCAGCTCTGCACCCTATCTACATCTGCGCCTCTTCATGCTGCCCTCGCTACCGTCACGGAGGTCCCTTGCCTTCAATCCCTGCGTACCAAAAGCACCCGACCGCATCTAACATAACCTAGTGTGAGTCGTGCGTGTAGTTGCGAATTGTATCACCACAAAGAACCGACACTCAAAACAAACCCGAGCACGCCAGCTCTAGGTTGGTTCATGTTCCTGTTGCCCTTGTGCAAATGTTCCTGCTGCCATTATGCAAATGTTCCTGCTGCATAATGCAAATGCTCTGCTGCCATTATGCAAATATTCCTGCTGCATAATACAAATGTTCCTGCTGCATAATGCAAATGCCCTACTGCCATTGTGCTGATGTTCCTGTTGCCCTTGTGCAAATGTTCCTGTTGCCCTTGTGCAAATGTTCCTGCTGCCATTATGCAAATGTTCCTGCTGCATAATGCAAATGCTCTGCTGCCATTATGCAAATATTCCTGCTGCATAATACAAATGTTCCTGTTGCCTTTGTGCAAATGTTTCTGCTGCCATTATGCAAATGTTCCTGCTGCATAATGCAAATGCCCTACTGCCATTGTGCTGATGCTCCTGTGCCCTTGCGCAAATAACAATACCAACGATTGTTCACAAAACAATCCCACTACATACAAAAACCAGTGTACCAACCACCAATTACGATTCCACTCTCCAATACTTCAATGGTTTCGTACTGGCTCACCCACAGGATCCGGAAGCAGTTACCCTTTCGACCTCTGTGACAGGTAGAACTCTCCACACCACCTAGAAGCCTCATCATGTGTTCTCTTCCTCGTATTTTCTTAAAGGCCCTAGTGTCCCTTGAGTGTAATCTCAAATGGGCCAGGTTACTGTGACAAAGTAACCTTGTAACTTCAGTGAAACGTTCAACCACCCCAGACATCCTACGCAAACCACGTTCGCAAACATTAGCTCACAGACCAATGATACAATTAGAGTTTTTTTTTCTATCACTGCATAACCCTTGTACCTTTCTTCAACAGATCCTTGTTCTTTGCAACTGTATTTATGTATGCCACTGCCTTTATATACATTTATTGACAATTCCTTGTTACACCATGTATCATCTCTTTTGTGTTCTGTTCATAACTATTCTCCAGCTAGGAATTTCTCTCTCTCTCTCTCCTCGTTTCTCTTAAATGTTTTTGGCACAAGTGCTGAAAGGGTAAGAGGATTTATTAGCCCTACAGCTCCATTGCCACGTCGCTTTTATTGCGGCGAGGGGGGAAGTGTTACGTTACAAGAATAAGGAATCGAGTCTTAAGTACCGTCATGTTTCGACAGTCAGCGAATCGAGCCCTAAAAATACTGTTGCACCGCGGGACGGTAATGCGCAGGCGCATCACCCCTCCCGCGACCCACGGATCAGGAGACGCGCCGCACACTGACATTCAAACCAGAGTCTTCAGCAAGCGAGCTTCCCGGGCCCACGTCCCGCGCGAACATGTGCGACACAAGTTCAGTTTCGCCGGTTGTGCACTTCCGGTGTCCGCATGGACGCTGCTGAGACCGGGAGAACAAGCGCGTAAAGCCGCTGTTGGCCCATAAACCAAACGTGAGTCAATTACCATGTTACCCTTTGTGTGCAAATAATGTTTTAGCCCTAACCACGCGTGTAGAGAGCAGAGACTGACGTTCAAACTAACTTTCAGCTAGGATCGTTCCTCTTATGTATTATTGTGTCTCCTAGAATTGAATAAACTATTTATGTGATAACCTACCGTGTTTTGCTTGTCGAGAGAGGCCCTGGGGGGATGGAGAAGCGTGAAGTTCCGAACCACAAGCACTAGCCTTGAGGTTAAGAGAAATCCTGCTTGCACCGAACCTGAGCTAGTTTTTATTTGGGGCAGATACAGCAACTAATTTGTATTAAATATGTGGGAGCTTTCTCCAACCCTGCCGATAGCATCAGCACGCACGCTGACGCTAACAGTATAAATAAAATAGCTAAATAATTTTATGTAAGTAATTCTCCGAAGGATGCATCGTAATTTGAAGATCTTGTGAATGTGATTTTGTGTCTGGGACTGGAATACAAGTTGTACCATATTTGCCGTATCGAAAATATCGTGGATTGTGCTGGATAACCTAAGATCTTATTTTTATAAGATAATAGTAATAAAGAATGGTGTCTTCGTCATCGCTTGATTCTTTAGACATTAATTTTATTTTATTTTTTAAATTTTTTTTAAAATTTATTTTTATTGAGGAAACGAACAGTCATACATAAAAATGATTATAACAATAAAATTCATATGTTGTAGACCAATTAAGTTCTGTTATGTTAAAAAATATTGGTTTAGTATTTTTACCTACTTAACTTATTAAATGACAAAGAATAAAATAAAATAAACATAATAAAAAAACATAAAATTTTTATTTCGTGTAAAAGTAATAACATTACATTTATCTATATTTAGATATAATTGATTGTTTTCGAAATATCCCTCAATTTTGCTAACGTCTTCTTGTCATTGGTTGCAGTCATCTATGGAGCTAATACATTTATATAATTTCATGTCATCGGCGTAAAAAAGGAAACAAGAATGGTTTATAACATGGTTCATATCGTTTATATATAAAATAAACAATAGAGGCCCTAGATGAGAACCTTGCGGTACCACTGAGGGAATAGTTCTAATTTGTGACACATAATCTTTTAAAGCAACAACTTGATTTCTATTTTTAACATATGAAGAGAACCATCACAGAAGATCTCCACATATTCCAATCTTCGAGAGCTTGTTTAACAGTATGTCGTGATTTATTTTGTCGAAAGCCTTAGAAAAATCTGTGTAAATGGAATCAACCTGTTTCCTATTATCCATAGAGTTAAGAACAAAATCAGTAAACTGTCCTAGGTTCGATTCAACAGTGAAAAAAACCATGTTGATGGGGGCTAGTAATAGTATTTTTGCATATGTTAAAAAGTTGGTTACACACAATTTTTTCCAAGATTTTACTAAAGATACATAGCTTAGAGATAGGTCTATAATTTTCAATGTTGTGCTTGTCCCCTTTATTAAAAACAGGTGTAACAAAAGCCTGTTTCCAAATGGTAGGAAATACACCTTTAAGAGATTTTTTGAACAGTAGTGTTACAGGAGTAACTAGTGTTTCAGCACAATTAACAATAAAAATTGGGTGTACCTTATCACAACCGGCACGTTATGAAAGTTATTTATGAACGTTATTTATGAACGCAATATGACAGTGCCAGGTGACAGCTGAAGTGTACTTCTTCATTCTGAGGTTAAATGAACTTAGAAAATTACTGAAATCGTAAAGTTAAGTTGCGCCATGAGAGAAGCTTGGTTGCCAACCAGTTTGGTTTCTGTTTCTCCGTGAGCTAAGGGCCTTACGCTCCTCATTGGCTAACGCCTTTTTTCCATTTCATTCCCCACCAGACGAAACTCTTGTGGTACAAATAAATCATTAAATACTAAGTGCCTACCTTCGCAAAAAAATGATCACATTTAACCATGGAAGTTTTTATATAGCCATCTTAGGTTTATGTTTCCTACAGAATGGTTATGAGTGGAACTGAGTTCAGCGCATTTTATTTACATATCCTACTTCCATTCAAATATATGTGATATCCTCAAACAACGATCGTCGTTGGCAGATCTCGCCCACTCTAATAATAATAATAGTTTATTCCAGAATGTATGCACTACATTCCATATTTCGAAATAACAAAAGAAATTAGACAAATAATAGGATAAGGTTAAAACATTGAAAATGAAACTGAAAAAAATATTAAACACTAAAATGAATTTATGCAGCTGTTTACGGAGGGTATATCATCGTCTCCCGTCTCCAGAGGGCCATCAGAGGGAACTCCATCAAGGCAGTCATGGCGGTGATGATCGCATTCTTCGATTGGCGTGGTCTGCGCCATAAACTTCCCATGCGGTGGCGGATAAGCGCTCGGAAAGTGTGTACTCGTCCCTCCAGGAACATTTCCGTAGCACTGCAGTATCTCGGTAGGCGGAAAAGTTGGCAATAACCGTTATTTTAGGCGACTTTTATCAGTTCTGTTATATACTGCCATGTGCAGAAATCGTTGAACAGTATTTTTTTTACGTTTGGACTGCGTAAGTGAAAACGTCTTGTTAGCATACCTGCTCTAACGTATATCGCTCTTCTTTGCCTTTCCATATCCTGGATGTCTTTTGGGTCATCTGTGATGATATGTCCCAGGTACTTCGTTTACTCACTTCCATTTTCCTTCCGTTTAGCCATACTGAGGGTGTTTGGATGAATTCGTTTTTGTGTTTGGAAACCATAACGATTGACAACAACGTTTTCTGGCATCCAAGGGGTTAATAAGTTTAGTTTGAGCCACCAATAAATGTCATCTTTAGCTATCTACCGAATGAAACGAGATGGTCCACTGCAATTTGGCAGTTAATGGTTTGAATAGGAAATCACCGCAACTATTTTGATAACGATTGAAAACAACGATTAATCGTTTTCTGGCATCCAAGAGGTTAATATTTTAGTTTGAGCCACCAATAAATGTCATCTTTAGCTATCTACCGAACGAAACGAGATGGTTCGCTGCAATTTGGAAGTTAATGATTTAATTAGGAAATCACCGCAACTATTTTGATTTTGTATCCAGAGGGGATGTTAGACGATAATACGTTTATTTGTTGACATTTGGAGATACGAGATAACCCACTGCATAATTTGGCACGTAATTAAAATTAAACATTCTTCGATTAATTTTCATCAACTAGGATCATAATGATAATGATTTAGTCATCAACTTTATTGATTTTGTGTTCGAAAGGGGTGTCAGGCAATATTTTAATGAAACAAACATAATAACTTTCCATGGCGTCGTTTTATAAGTTTATTTGATGCAACGTGTAAGTAGAATATCTAACTATCTGCATAGGAACGAGATGGCCCACTGCAGTTTGGCACTTGATGAAAAATAAGCAGTCACCGCAACTTTATTGATTTTGTGTTCGAAAGGGGTGTCGGGCAATATTTTAATGAAACAAACATAATAACTTTCCATGGCGTCGTTTCATAAGTTTATTTGATGCAACGTGTAAGTAGAATATCTAACTATCTGCGTAGAAACGAGATGGCCCACTGCAGTTTGGCACTTGATGAAAAATAAGCAGTCACCGCAACTTTATTGATTTTGTGTTCGAAAGGGGTGTCGGGCAATATTTTAAAGAAACAAACATAATAACTTTCCATGGCGTCGTTTCATAAGTTTATTTGATGCAACGTGTAAGTAGAATATCTAACTATCTGCGTAGAAACGAGATGGCCCACTGCAGTTTGGCACTTGATGAAAAATAAGCAGTCACCGCAACTTTATTGATTTTGTATTCGAAAGGGGCGACGAAAAGATGACGAAAGAAAAATAATGATTTTCGATGGCATCGTTTAATTTATGTATTCGAAAGGGGTGACGAAAAGATGAAGAAAGAAAAATAATGATTTTCGATGGCATCATTTAATATATGGAATATTTATCGAATCCGTGTAAGTTAATCTTCAATCTACTCGTATGTATTATTGTAAATAACTTTAATACACTGTGTACCATATTTGATCCAATCACTAGTGCGGATGTATTGATTAATGTTAACGCATGTTTTTAAATTTTTCGTAATTATTGGTGGTCGTTCAAGGAATTGTCTAATGTATTACTTACATAAGCATCTGAATTGATGAACAACCTCCGCGAGCCCTAATGTAATGGAAAGTTTCATTATTGATGGAGTTATTTTTCCACAGTTTTAATCGCATTTACTGTCTGGTATCAACATAAAATAATAATGACACAATTCCATTTTTCTTCAATTCCACAAAGTACCTAACTACAACAGTTGCAAAAAAATATTTTTTTTTAATTAAGAAAGGATTCTCTGTCGGGAAGGATCCGAGGGAACGTAAATGGAAATTCTCTGAAGAAAATGGTAATCAATTGCGTTAACAGAGTGGCGAATCTAATCATTCAATTGTCATACAAAAAGCTCGTTAAGCCTCACATCTGTCTAATTGCGTCGGTTAATTCACAAAGGTGCGGTTAGTTTGCAAGGTGCATTAGCTAATTGTAACGAATTCACTTGAATAATATGCATGACTGGTAAACATGTCAAGCCAGCGTCGTATGTTGGTTTGTTCAAGTGCATTGTGCAATGTCGGATCTATTTTTAGCTGGAAAAGGCTTAAAAACAATGTTTCAGGAGAATTTTATTATTTAATTTGCTTAATCGTAAACCTTTAGTCAATGTTTTGTTTCGTAATGCTGCACATGTTAAATATCTTCATAAACCAAATTATAGCTATAGAAGCTTATCTGTGTAGTTGTGGGCGATGCTAATGTTTATTTTGGGTTTACCTGAGCAAAAAATCTCCTTTCGTTGCTCATTATTTGTCGGGCTGCACCTTGCGACCGCATTATTAGAAAAAAATTTCCGAAAAACACTGCACTTTATTGATGAATTTTTTTAAGATGGAAAACTACGTTTTTTTTTCAAAGGTACGAGGGGCAGCTGAAAAGTTTTGAGCTTAAGGTATTAAAAATGCTGATAGAAATGTATAAAAAAAATATTTTTCAATATAATCTCCCTCTAATTCAATGCACTACCTACATTTATTAAAAAGAGCTTTTAACATTTCCTTACCAGACCGGGGGAACGCACCTACACTAAGGAGAGTTTTACGCTGTATCTATGTTATTTTTTAAACCACGTACTCAATAATTTGGGTAATCTTAGAAAAACTATTTGGTTATCGATTTGCATTAAAAAAATTAATATCGCATTACTACTTTTCTTAAAATTAAATAGTTTATAACAAATTCCGGCGAATAATCTGTGCCAACCGCCCCCCTTCCCCTGTGTTCGGGCGTACCCCGTCCCTATCTGCTGAATGTATCGGGATAATTCTAAGCGATAGCAAGTTATTTCTAAGTTGTTAGTGGAAAGGACTAGATCGCGTTCGTTTACACTGCGCATCTCGTTTGTTCTTTTTACAATGCTATAATGTTCGCTTGCCGGTCAAAGATCATTCGGTCTGAGTCGTTTCCGGTGAACGCCAATCGCCAGTCGAGATTCGGAAACAAGGTGTTATGTTGGCTATCGGTCCGCCTTCTCTGTTTTCTATGGAAAAATACACGTTATGGTCTAAATTCATTAGAATATTAATTATGACTTTATTTATGAAACGATTTTAAAAATGACTACTGAAATACGATGATTATACTTCCCTCTAATTATTATCATAACAAATTACAAAAAAATATGTCGTTAACACCCCTTAATATGCAAAACAAATTGGGGTCCCCGAGTGACCCCCCTTCGGGTCATGTGTGATTTTTTTCGTTCCGGGACGAAAAGGTTAACCCGGTAAAAAAATATTCGCCGTCTTTGCCTTCAAAATGTTAATTTACGGCCGCCTTCATTTCCTCGTCACTTGAACAAGGCGAAAAAAAAAATCATCAGGATTATCGCCACAGATGTCCAAGAACTCCTCCGAAGTTGTGACGCGACGCTGCTTGTCAAACGGCGTAAGCATTTTCGGCACCCATCGCGCACACACATTTTTCATGTGCAAATGATTATGCAAAATGTCACCGATTCATTATTTGCTAATGCCTATGGCTTCAGCTAACTGCCACAACTTAATTCGCCGATCTTCCAGAACAACTTTTTTCATTTTTTTAATGTTTTCTTCGGTAACGGCGGTGTTTGGGCGTCCCGACCTGGGATCATCTTCAAGCGACTCCCTGCCGTGTTTGAATTCACGGTTCCAACGTTTTACGGTGGCAAATGAAAGTGCTAACTCCCCATAAACTGCAGACATCTCTTCAAATATTTCCGTCGGCGTTTTGTTTTTCTTTGTGAGGAATTTTATGACAGCTCTGTACTCCAATTTCGTAGAAAGCGCTGATGAGTCAGACATGGTGATGTTTAAGGTTCAATTACTAAAAATGTAATGATGCTAATGACATGAAACTCGGTATTTATATTATTTAGAATACCCTCAATTAATGGTGTGCAGCGCTACTCATTAGTGATGATCATAGGTACTTAGGCTCAAAACTTTTCAGCCGCCCCTCGTATGTTAATTGATGTAATATTGAAAGAGTTAAGAATTTGATCGCAGCATATTCGATCATTTTGATTGCAAATGACCTCTACTATCATCCCCACTTCGTTTGATCCATAGTTTTTACGGGACACCCTGTGTAGCAGGGGTGGGAAACCTTTTTACCGTCGGACGTCCTTTGAATTTACGTGATATGACCTGCGGGCCGCACTAAGATTTTCAGGCGGGGGGAGTGAGTTGGATACCTAAATATATTATTATGCCCTTTCACCAATTTTTAAAAATTAACCGTTTTGTAAATCACATCCGACATGCATTCTTCGAATAAAAACAAATTATAAATGCGTGACCAGACATTCATCAACGTTCGTAAACTCTACAACAAAAGAATTATAATTGTACTCAGAAAGCGAGAATAGTTTCCCTTGAATTGTGTCAGTTGAGTTTGAATATCGATTTTTTTTCTTTTACGTTCAGAACTGAACTCGACTTCAATCTTCCATATAATTCTGAAATTTGCACATTTAAATAAAATTAATATATTAATTCACCATCCTTTCTATGTAATTTGAAATGATGGCCTTGAACACCCTTGAAGGGTGTAAGCCAGAAATAATTGGAAAAAAAAAACACAAGACTGGTTTTAACTCAAGAGTGAGTCTGAGTAAGAGTCCACAAGCTTAAACAATAGTTGAACAAGCAAATGGTTTTCCTCCAAATTTTGCAGCATGTGGTGTGTATCTCGAATTTAAAGCTTATCTCGAAACTAGTTTTAATTTAAGAGTGGAACTGTAAGCGCGAACTCACTTTAATTAAAACTACAACCAGAATATGAACATGGTTTTCCACTTATTCTGGTAGCACAGATCTAGAGTTTAGTCCGCAGCTAGAATTTCACAACTGCATTTATATATGTATTTTATGTGATATATCTAATATATGATATACAATATTGCACATTCTGAGTGCACAATGCAAATAGCTTTCCTCCAAATTTTGCAGCAAATATGTAACTAGAATTTTACACTCCTCTCGGAACATAAGAACGGTTTCCTTCGAAATTCGACAGCAGATGAAACCGCAACTGAATTTTTAACTATGTGTTTGGAAAACAAAAATGTTTTTAAATTTAGTGAATGCGTAAATAGAGATGAGATGGTAAAGCTGCGAGGGGACTTTAATTATTATTGCACGCAGTACACGAACATGGTTTTCCTCCGATCCTTGCAGCACATAGTGTTGCGACTTTCATATCTTGCTCATGTAACTCAAGAATGATTTTCTTCGAAATGAGTCCGCAGGTAAACCCTCAACTAAATTTTTATCGTTACACTCTACTACAAAAAACTAATGGTAAAGCAAATGGTTTTCTTCACAATTTTCCAGCAAACTAGAATTTTACTCCACTCGGAAATTTAGATAGGTTTCCAAATTCATCTGGCATTCGGAAAACAAAACTGGCTTTATCTTGAGTGTGAATCGTGTGTGCGTTTCCCCAGGTTCAAAACTATACCCAGAACTCGAACATTGTTTTTATCAGATTGTTGCAACGCGTAGAACGTAATTTGAATTTTATAACTGCACTTAGAACACGAGAATGGTTTCCTTTGAAATTCTTCAGTTCAAAATGAATCCGTAACCGGATTTTGATTTCTGAACACAAGACTGGTTTCAATTTAAGAATGAATCTTGCGTACGAGTCTACCAGCCCTCCAGCTTAAATTCACTATAGAACTCTTTTTTTAAAACTACTTAAGGAACACGAAGACTATTTTAGAAGGCTTTATCGACGTTCGCATGTTTACGGCCTTCGACAAAGGTTTACCTTTACATAATTAATTTACGAATTCATCATTTTATGTTATTTCTTTATCTATTTTTTTTAACTAATTTAAAAATTAACTGACGTACCGTAAAAAAACATTCTAACGTTCTAAATGATTTTTTGTGGTTCCTAAGGCACGACGCACCAAAAAAGCTTGCGGGCCGCACCAAAAAGCTCCGCGCGCGGCCCGCGGGTCGCAGGCTCCCCATCCCTGCGGTATAGAATAACCCTAATGACTTTAATGTATGTATATTCTCGTAGACCCTTAAAGTTAAATATTTTTAACTCTTGCTACTTTCAGAACAATGTAGCATTGGTAACAGAGATATTCAATTTAACTCACCTCCACTGGAGCTAAAAAGTCATTAACAATTTTATTGATTCATATGAACTCAATTTAATTAACGAACAAACATAAAAATTCGTATATTTCGAACAATCGAACAAACATAAAACGTTGGTATATTACTGCCTTCAATGTATAACATTTACTCCTTTATAATTAACTGTATTAAGCCTGTATTAGAGGAAGCTGCCGTAATTCTAATCAATAAGAGATGACACTTCTTTAAATGAAATTTAATGATTCTGTTCATTGAAGCGAGTCCCTAATAATAAATATGGGATTTTGGAAATTAGCAAAACTTTGAGGTGGAACATTTTTTGTTGAATAACTCTGTATGTAAACGTTAATCGAAGTAACCGTGCTTTATTTAAATTTTATGGAATTAACAGTGGAAAATCAATTCCTGATCCTGAATCTAGTAGCCTTCGAAAGTCCAGTGTACAAGAAGATTTTAGTAACGAACCAATAACATATACATCCCAATAGAAATTCAAAGAAACTTGGAAAAATAACGAAGTTAAGTTAAAGTTTGTATTTTGTAACCGTGAACTATTACAAAATTTAGATATAATAATGGCTTGCTGTTACATATTAGTAAATAATACCAAAATACTTGGAAAAAATTAATAAACCAAATACTAAACTAACTAAATTGATTTTTATTGAAGGAAGTGATGATGAAAGTAAACCAAAATATACTACAAAAAAATTCATTGTCATTTAGAATACACGCATTGCCAATTTTGGCAAGTGTGGTGATCTGAAGTTTTCGGGGGTTGATGTCATCACCAGGCAGTGGATCCCAAAGGCGCTGTGGCTTCAATCTTGTAACCTTGTGGTTAAAAATAGGTCTAACAGATTGGAGCGGTGAGTCTGAACACCAGGAACCCTTGTAGGCTCATGAACCATTTGCTCCAATCGGTGGCAAAGGATTCGGCTTGTTGTCCAGCCGAGTCTTTGGATCTTGAGAACTCCAACCAAGATTCGTTATAAACATTGAAGTCCCCCAAGATCACAATCTCTGCCGTAGGGTAACGGGGCAAGAGATCATCAATAGTATCGCTTAAATGTTTTAAAAGCTCGGACGTTCTGATTCGGTGAGGTTAAGGTTCGGTGAGCGGTATAAACAAGCGTAAAATCTTACTGTACTGGCGAGGAAATTTCATGTAATTGCTGTTTCGGCGTGGAAAATGTATAGACATTATCTTAAAAAATAATATTTTTTTAAGGAACTTAAAAAATATGCTATAAAACAGTAGAAATTCGGAATGCGTGTTCGGGGGCTTAAAACTATTATGGCACCCAAACTGAGATGGGGAGTATTGTTTAAAAAAATATCTTGTATTATTGAATCATTGTAATCCTTGTAAATCAATAATGAATAAATAAATTATGGCCAAGCATGAGCTTTAGTCCGAGTATAAACTGACTACGTAATTGCATGTCATTCAACTTCTCAAGGGCTAGATTCAAGACCGTTTGACCATTAGTAATGCGAGGCCACCGCAGGGCGCCCTTTTCCACGCCTGTATTATTTATCTGAAAAGCGCAGCGCTTGGTGCATTAAAGATTAGTCTGCTGTCGGAATCGGCGCGCGCTTCACGCCACAGCTTTCGCCGGTCAAGCCTGTAATCATATATATATGGTTTTACGTATTACCACTTTATTTTTTTATGTGGTACAACTATATTAGTTCTTGGATTATATAATACAAACTCATCATTTGTTTGAATGTGGTGCGCGCTTCGCGGCACTGCTTTCGTTAGTAAAGCCTGTAATCGTGGCGCTGTTTTTATGTGGTAAAACTATTTTTTTAATGTGTTACAACTTTATTGTTTGTTTTAAGAGTTTTCCATTTATGTACGGAGTGTTATGTGACGTACTTGATTTACTTTAACCAATGACTGACATAATTTGGAGTAATTTGATATTTTGGTCTCCAGTGACATTTTACTTGCTTTTTTTTTTGTTCAACTACAAACAAAAAATCTGTAGGTTAGGGTGGGGTGAAGGGTTGGGCGGTTACTCGGCTGAGTGACAATACGTGGAAGATTTTTGAAATAAAAACTTCTTTAGCACCGTTGTGATTTGAAACTCGATGAAATGGAAGCGACAAACTAAAAAGAGACAAACACATACATCTACAGGATTTAGCCTGCGAGAGAATGAGATAGCAATAAAATATTTATTTATTTCACGGGTACTCGGTTCCAATATAATACGATAAATCCACGGTTCCACGCAAGTCTCCTTTAGTCTAGTGGCATAAAAGGCCTGACGAACCTTAGCGGCCAGACATTCACCGGACCAAGGATCGAATCATACAAAATAAAAAAAAAAAAAATAAAAAAAATATATATATATATATATATATGTATATACATATATTTTAAATCAATCATATCCAATCTTCAAACCACTTCAAAATGAACAGCCAAAGAAAACACGGAAGAAAGCGTCATCTAGCGTCTTCGAATAAGAAAACACAAATACTAATTAGATGACCGAATTAACAGGAAAAGGTGTACTGGAATTCAACTACAAAAATATGAAAAAAAATCATCCTTAACGTTGATAAAAAAAGTGCTTCTTAGTCTCCCCACTCTTGTCTACATTAGTTTCCTGAAGGGTTCTACCGCGTGTAAATTGCACTCAGATTTTATTTTTGTTCAACTACAAACAAAATCCGTAGATTGGGGTTGGGCGGTTACTCGGCCGAGTAACCAATGACAACACATGGAAGATTTTTTTTGTTTATTTGAAAAAAAAAATTTAATCACTCGAGACCAAAATTTTCATTAACATTTTTTACTCGAGAAGAAGATAAAATTAAATTAAAAATTAATTTTAATTTAGGTAAAAAGATGAAAGAAATAAATAAAAAAAATTATTGAGACGAAAAGAGAAAAAATACGGGCGTTAAGTGGGTTGTTATATTGTAGAACAGTCCGGTCAAGTTAGCTAAAAAAATAGAGAAAAATAGAATAATTCGCAGAAAGCTGAAACTATGAATGTTGGGAACACCATTATAAATGAAATGTGTAAAGTCCCCATCGATCCCACATCTGCAAAAAAAATATTCGAGGTCAAAGTTCGCAAATATGGGTTTTTTGCATTTTTCGGCCAAAATGTAAGTTTTATCACAAAAAATGTAGATCGTGCAATTATCTATAAAAATTGTTCCTACAGTCTTTTCCCTAAGAATCACCATTTCTGAGATACAGCGATTAAAAAAGTTGTGTTCTTAATAATATGCACATGTTTCCAGGCCACCGGGTTTTTTTAACGTGGTTTCCCTGGCACGTTTTTTAACGTGGTTTTCCTATTTCACGATCTATTGTGGTCCTGTTTAATTATATAATATTGTATTAAATAAATAATGATTCTATTGGAAATGACGATAGGGGTGTGAAATACGTGTGATTGGCGAAAACTATTTTTTCATTTGTTTGATAATTATTTAATGGAACTTAAGATATGTCCCCCTTTTCCATCTGGGTACATGTAAATCGTTGTTACAGCGATGCATCAGATGTCTCATCTACGTATAATTGAAAGAAAATATTACGAATGTTTTATACCTTTAATATTGTACGCTGTACTTGCAATAGCTTAGCCAGTAGGTACGAAATCCTCTTAATAATATTGATAATGATCTATAATTTATAATAATTGGATGATTTGTATATGTCGTTTTCGTGAAAAATCACCTCAGAATCGCCATACGTAAAAGTGATGTCCTGCTGCATAGTATAACCTCTGTGGGTTGTAGGTACCTAATAGAAACCCTTAACAAACCGAATACTTAATTGCATTTATTCGTGTGCATTATTATGAATAAAGTTATCTTGCAATTATTATTGAATAAAGTTATCTTACAGCAGAAATTTTAAAATTTTAATTGCAAATAGGGATTGCAATCTGCTGGATCTCGCACCTTCAAAGCGCGGATCCCGCAAATTAAAAATGTGAAGAAAGAAATGAAAGAAATTTGGGTCCGATGGTATCAGAGGAGAGTACCTGAAACTCGCCTCTGAATACATCCTGACGGTTCAGCCTACTATCGTAGAAGCCGAGAGAGCGTTTTCAGCATCCGGATATATTTGCAGTTCACTCAGAAGCAGGCTCGGAGATGATACAATAATATTTTCAAAAGTTATCACCATAGGTTGATATCATAGTAATAGCATCTAAGAGAAAGTTGTGATTTGATTATTTGTCATTATATGAATACGACTGAATTAAAAATATAAAACTGTTGTAACGAGTAGGGGTAAAATTAAACAAAACTGTTAAACTATGCCAAACATTTAAAGATGAATCTAAGAAAACAGATTACTAATTACTTATACTTAATTAATAGAAAAGAAAAATTTCTGTTGCTTAATGTAAGAAATGTTTAATAAAAGTTGAATTTTACACAAAAATCTGTAGTTTCAATTTGATTTTGTAACATAATTTCAAAGATGCGGGATCCTGTGTGATCCCGCGCGGGATTTAGTAATCCCGCATATCAATCCCGCGGGATTAAGTAATCCCGCATATCAATCCCGCGGGATTAAGTAATCCCGCATATCAATCCCGCGGGATCGAATGAGCTGCGGGATTGCAATCCCTAATTGCAAACTAAGAGATACCGATGTTAATTTCATTCTAGGTCATTTCAAATAAATTGAATGTATTCGTTTGTATGAAGCAGATAAGTTCACATGAACTCATGTTACTTGCTGATTTTAGTAGAGTATTGTATACTGCCCTAAGTAATTGTTTTATTTAAAATTAAATTTACTACCCAAATAGATGATACATAACCTCAAAATAACATAAGTATTAAATCTTAAATTGTGAAAAACAATCTCACCATGGCAATCTTTTGCATACAGAACCTGATCGTAGAAACGTAGATCGTTACCTAATAGTATTCATCATTTTCATTTCACAGGGGGATGATTATAACACCGGCATACTTTATTAAGGTAGCTAACAATGTATACCTATAAAATATTTCGATTGTCAAACAATCCGAGATATTTTGACGTATCGCGAAATATAACCTCTAGAATCGAATCGATTTGCGTTTTAGAATGAATTCTGACAGTTTGAAAACGATTGTACCGATTCCGCTTTCGTCACGTTTCAAAACGATTGTATCGGACTGTGTATTTGAT
Source organism: Glyphotaelius pellucidus (assembly GCA_936435175.1). NCBI lineage: Eukaryota > Metazoa > Arthropoda > Insecta > Trichoptera > Limnephilidae > Glyphotaelius > Glyphotaelius pellucidus. The sequence continues at coordinate 23,315,837 of OW386542.1, read as the reverse complement.
GCGATTGTTGACATCGATAAGCGAGAATCGATTGTTCAAGAATTGATTTATCCATGACTATGTATCGATGTATCAATGTATCCATGAAATACATCGATGGTAAAAAAGATCGACGCATATTTCATCGATTGTGCCCATCGCTGGTGTCGACTGGTTCGACCCACTCGTTGTTCGTGACTTTTGACGTTAGTTTGGCGTCTAAGTATGTACCTTCGTCGAGACTCGAGAATAAGTCGTAACCAAGTCGACCAATTTACGCACTTTCGACGGCGATTGCGAGCGACCTGGCTTGGATAATAGCGACCCAGGTGTAAACACTGTCAGTTGACTCGTCCTGTCGCCTGTGGTAAGCTATCAGCCGCTCGCCGAAGGTGACAAGATGACCCAATGTAAGGCTGCGTATACGTGCATGTAACAAAACGCGAAACGAACCACGAATTATGGGAAAGGAATGAAGCAACAGCAAACGGCGCGAAACTTCGTTCCTTTCTCATAATTCGTAGTTCGTTTCGCGTTTTGCTACATGCATGTATACGCAATCTAAGAGAGCCATTAAAGTAACTTTGAAAAATTAAAAACGCAAATTTCGACTTCATAAAAAATACAAATATTAGGTACTAGCTAATCAAATGTGTAAAAACGTTTTTGGAAATTCTTAAAATTATTTATTATTTTATTGAAGAAGAAGACAATTCTCGAAATATCAACGAAATATGAAAGAGAAACATAAAAAGATAGCGGTCGCAACTGGGACTCGAATTCAGAACCTCTCGTCTTACCGGGATGAAGTTCTGGGTTCGAGTCCCAGTTGCGAACTTTTTATTTTTCACATTTGTAAAAAGCATTAACTTTGTGGCTCGCCATAATTTACAATAAAAACACATAAATTTGTTGTAGACCACTTTTATTTTATTACACTCAACCGATTTGGGAAGCGCCCTTCCTTCGTCAGGAGAATATTGTGACTGTTACATTATTCTCCTGACGAAGGAAGGGCGCTTCCGAAACCGGTTGAGTGTAATAAGATAAAAGTGGTCTACAACAAATCTATGTGTTTTTATTGTTTTTATTTTTCTGTTAATTTTTTTTTTTCATTTTAATTTCTCATGTTATTCTTTTTTAATTTAATTTATATGTTGTTATTTACTTTTTATTTCAACTTATTATTTGTCTTTTTTTGTTATTTAAAAAAATGGAATGTTTAGCATTGCGCTTCCCCTGCATACATTCTGGAATAAATTATTATTATTATCCGTGTGTTGCTCTCTTTTATATTTTCTTTTAGATTATTAACTGTTTTCTTCTTCTTCAATGATATATTACTTTGAAGGGAATAACCTCTGAAGGTTATAAAAAGAGAGATGTTCTAATTAAAATACATTTTATTATTCCATACCACAACAATAAAATACATTAAAAAAAAACATTCAGGTGATTGATTTTTTTTCAGTCAGTTATCGATCGATTCTGCTATAATTGTATTCAGGTTTTGCGATTATCAGTTATCGTTTATTACACAATTTAAAAATTAACTATCCAATCCACTTACCTTGTTTTTTGAAAGATGTCTTTCAACACTTTGAAAAACACTAACAGAATAACAACTTTTTAATTAATTCACGCCAATCAATAGGTAACAATTCACTTTATGAGTTCAGGTCAATCACAATGTACGAAAAAAATGAAAATGACAGTAGAGAATATTTCAGGGGAATCCCCAATCGAGCAATAGTTAGAGCTATGAACGAAAATAAAGCAATAGAATTTTTGGGGAATCGCCGACCGACCGAGCTACGAAAAAAATAACAGACTGCTCACATGTAAAATATTTTCAGCTAAATAAAGATAAAATCCAAATTTTGAATTCGGTCAAGAAATATTATAGACATCATTTTCAAATAAACTTTTTCTGCTTAGAGTAATCTTTTAAATATCCTACATCTTTTTCATTGGTAATAATTTATTCTCTAAATATGCCTATACAAAATACTGATTACATTATTTAAGATAAGTTATAATTAAGTTCTAAATTCTACTTACACTTTTTTTTAAATTTTACACTGCTACTATGTACTTGTATTAATTAATGATAAATTACTGCAATAAATAAATTACTCTAATGAAGATCGGAGTAGCGTTAAAATCTTTATTCTATGGGAGTAGCCAATAATTGTGTTAAAAACAGTAAGTATTCACGATTTTTTATTACTTGAATATTTTTGTTTGATACTGCTGTTTTGATGACATCCATGGATTTCTGTAAGTTTTCACAAAGATCAGTACAAAAGGTTTCGTCAATATAACGTCGAGGGCTTAAAAATCAATGTTATCTAAAAAAAATACCAATAACCAACTAGTCAGTGGCTGATATTGCGTTTGCGTTTGGGTCCCGTGTGTTCAATTCCTCGATTGGGTAAGTCCTCCATCACGACAAAAGCAACATTTTCCGCTAGGTGTGGTGGTAGTAGGATATTTTCATAGCCTGGGGATATTTGTCTATCTTTAAAAAAAAAAATCGATGACTAAGTATCTTAAGAACATTACCTACAAAAAAACATTCCAATAGTTTTATTGGTTTGTCTCTTTGTGGATAAAGTTGTTTATCTTTAAGCCTTCGAATTATTGGTATGTTAAAATTGTAGATATTCTTTGCGTGATTGTGACGTGACCTGACTTATTCTTTGGTGGAAGAACAGAATTTACGAGACTGAAAACCCGGGCTGTCTCTCAATGGGGATTACATCTTATATAATTACTTCACTTTTGGCTCATCGTCCACTCATCTCGGTTTTGTGTCAGCTATCTCCAGTTTAGAAGCTCCATGGTAGATACATTTTTGAGGACATTATCGTTCCATCTTAATCTTGGCCTTCCCAGGCTCCCTCGCCCTTTCGGTCTTGAGTTCAGCAGGGACTTTGGTGCGTGATGCTCGGTCATTCTCTCCACATGGCCCAGCCACCGAAGTCTTCCCTTTATAAATTTTGTGACTTTTAGCTCCTTAAACAGAGTATAGCTCATTGTCTTAACGTCTGCGCCAAAATACATTTTCTAGAACCGGTCTGAAGATACGCCTCAAAATTTTCCTTTCAAATACGTCCAGTGCTCGATAATTCCTCTTAGTTAGAACCCATGTCTCAGCTGCGCGCATGTGAGCACTGGTCAAATAAGTGTTTTGTACACTAATGTCTTGGCGTTTCTGGACATATATAATTACTATAAGTTACACTTATTACATTGAATTCATTGTAGCATCCCTGCCTTTTGCTCCTCTATAAAATTAAGTATCCTGATGTTTCTGCAAAATTTACAGCAACTATACTTTCACATCACATTTAATCAGATAATATAATAATTTAGGAAAAAAATGAGTTTATTTTTGATAAAATATAGAGTTCTTTCTCCCACCAACACTACAATGACTTGTGTAGAATGTTTTAAAAGTACTAAGTTAAAAAAGTGTTCTGGTATCTTTGATAATTATTATGAAGTATTCTGTAATTATTCATTGTCACATTTGTTGCTACTACAAACTTATGAATTTTCCTTTATTGTTTACCTAATCATTATAATTTATACTTGTATTGTTATCTTTTCTTTTATTATTCATTTAACTTTTAAATTGTTTTTGTTGACATTCTATTTTATTTTGCTGTTTAATTTCAAGCAATATTATTATTATAGCAATACAATATATACTTACATAATATTTACTTGTAATGGTAAACCCCGTAAGCAATTTTTTTACAATAATTTCTAAAACAACTTTGTAAGTTCATAATTGCTATTCAATTCATTGTATGATTCTTCTACAGATATCAAAACCGAGCTTCAAATGAGCAGTTATTGCGTATGTGGTGACGTCTGAGGCAGTGCCTTGTAGAAGACACACCAGCAGGGTGTCAGGATGACACCTGGGCCTAATTGAACCTGTGAAACGTAATAACATAAGGATTTTATTGACACAACATGTAAACGGGATTGGGTTTGACTACCCGTAAAACTGGAGTAAAAACAGGCATGTACATATATTAATTATTCCTTTCTATGAAACTATGCTTAATAGTGCCTACTGGAGTTTTAATCCGTACTAACTGAAGCAACAAAGTCGGAAGGTTCAACCGTCCTTTTTTTAAGCCTAACTTACATTTCAATCCCTTTCTAAATGTTTCCTCCTAAACGGCGGCCAAATCGGATAAGTCTGGAGGCAGCCTAATGCATAATAATCAATTTCATCCGAATATCTGAATATAATCTTGTGGTTTTATAATTCATAATTATTTTTATCTGTTGTTTCAGTCTTGGAGATATCTTAACCTTTAAGTACCGAGGTGCCGTTTTAGTTACATAAGTACCGACATGAGGTCTGCCAGACCACCATAGTTTTAATTTTAAAAATTAATGTATTTTTTTGTATTTTTCTATAAACATTGCTTGTAAATATTGTTTATATATCTTTAATTGCTTAAATAAAGATTTACGCATTTATTAATAATTATAAGCATTTAAATCACAGAAGTCGAATTTTTTGAATAAAAAATTGACTTTTACCTTCATCTCAATAAATTTTAAGTAAACTGTTTTTTTTTCACAAAAATAAATTATTCTTAATGTTGAATAACTAGATAAACCATGAAAACAAAGAAAACATGAATAATTAGCAGATTTATAAAAAACCACAAGGCATCAAGTTATAGGAACTTTCAAATATTCACTTCCCTTACGTTTTCTGGCGCATCTGACCTAAGAACTCTTTTTAGCGACGAGCTCAATTCCCTTACTTAGAATGCGGTCGTGTTTTATATTTCTTCCTAGTGACAGGAACACTGTTATTTTCAATTGAGGTTGCTCGTTTCATGCCCGAAGATCCTGGCTGATTCATTGTAACATTTGACTAAAAATAAAAGAGGAAACCCATATAATCTGAAAAAAGTCGTAGCCAAAAAAAGTTACATAGGTACCGACGTGTGGTCTGACAAACCACTCGCGATCTTATAACAGCCGTAACTTACCGAAATCGCACGCTTCGACACTGCCATTTTCCACGGATGCTTTTGGGCAACTACCCGAGGGGTAAAGAGAAGTACAGGGTAATACTACTATGCTAACTTAGGCAACTAGACTTTTCGAAAGCTCGAGGTGTCTGTCAGACCACACGTCGGTACTTAAGGGTTAAAAAAGCAGCCCTAATGCAGCAATACATAATGTGCCACCTCTCAATTATAGAAGGTATTAAGCATCATTAGCAAACTTTACATGTACGCTTCGTAACGCGGATAATACCATACTTCATTCCAATGCATTATAATAATCTTTTTTTTTTCGAATTCTTTTTACATTACAAACAATTAAGTTTATTACGTAAAAGAAATTCTATCTAAGAAGTAAAAATTCAAAAAAAACGAGATTCCAAAGATTTACCAATTAAAATGAAAAATTTGCAAGAGGTGAAAAAAAAGAGTCAGTGAGGCAAGAATCATTTGGTTTCCCTTTTGAATCTCTCCTCACTGATGAAAAATATTCTTAAATTCAAAGAAATTTGGTTCAGGAGCGGTATACTCCTCCCAACTCCTGGGAGAACCATTAACAGTTGGTCTTACAAGTAGTAAGATGGATTAATCTGTGATGACGCTGTACCTATATGATTTGAGACTTTCACAGCCAACAGCATTATTGTGATTAGTCTTTTTTTGGATTAATCTATGATGATGCTGAACCTGATTTGAGATTCCACGACCCAAACTATTATCGTGATTAGTTTTTTTTTTTTGGATTAATCTATGATGATGCTGGACCTGATTTGAGATTCCACGACCCAAACTATTGTCGTGATTAGTTTTTTTTTTTGATTAATCTATGATGATGCTGGACCTGATTTGAGATTCCACGACCCAAACTATTATCGTGATTAGTTTTTTTTTTGGATTAATCTATGATGATGCTGGACCTGATTTGAGATTCCACGGTCCAAAGTATTATCGTGATTAGTTTTTGGGCAATTATGCCGAAGTGTCCGAAATGTTGGCTAAAAAGGAAGAAGTGCGACGCTATTACTAAAAACTAATCACGATTATGACGACGCTGTATTAGAGTCTTCAGTTCCAAAATAGCTGAATTGTCTATTCAGCAATCTAAAAAAGTGGATAGTGGCATACCCCTCCCTTCTAAGCTGCAGGGAGTGGAATACAAGCATGCCCAGAAGATTTTTTTTTAGATATAACCGCGGATCGTAGCTGCGCTCCCTGATCTAGAGAACACACAATTCTCTCCCACATGAGAGAGTATCTCACCTTGTGAGGATTCCAAACAGCCGAGCTACCCTCCTCCAGTCTAATGGAGACTAAGGAGAAGTAATAATCGTAGAGTACGGTTATCCCGAAAGACCCTGACAGTTTGGGAGGCGGGAATGGGTACCGCCGCCCCGGGAATCTTTATTGGATAACCAACACCTCTGCCATACGTCACCCCAAGTGGTTTGCTACGTTTGGTGATATCGCAGGGGTGCCCGGGTTCATGGGGTGAGGTTTGTCTAGGTCTTGGAGGCGGGTGACACGACACACTGAACCCCAGATTCCTACCCACCCCTTAAACCCCTTTCCTTCCCAGAACTCTCCTCCCCTTCCTTTCCTAAAAAAAAACCCCCCACACAGCATCGCCATAGATGACATAGGCCCTGATGGAAATTATTTTCCTCTTGGCCTCCTGTGCGGAGCTCATGTAAAAAAAAAAAAAGTTCGGATAACAAATGGTAATGGTTGCATTGTGCCAGAGATTGGCGTGCTATTGCTTTACACGTAAGCCTTTGTGAGTGCACGCCGCACATCAGAATGTCTTTGACGTTTTTTCTTTTTTATTGCTTTTCACTAACTGGTTTTTACTCAGTCGTACCGCAGCCATGCTTGTTTATGGACAACCAAAGGCAAATAATATACCAATAAACCAATAGAATTAGGATTTTTTTTAGCAAAAAATGAATAATCCCTTCAGAGCACCGACTTTACAAATTACTTTGCACCTTTCTGGAATTAGTATATTTAATGCTTTTTTTTTTGATTTTTTTTACATTTTTTATATTTTTGATAATATTATTATCATAAAAGAACAAGTTCAAGTTCAGATTAATGCTGATGCAATACAGAAACAAAGAACGACCAGTCGCAAGAAATGTAAAGGTGGCTGTAAGACGTTCCTGTGCCGATATTCATCTTCTCATAACAGTATTAGTAAATTTTTGGAAGTTTTCAAATTATCGTAATGGTTCAGAGCGCAGTTCGATGTGGCGCATTTCGGCGGACGCTTTGGAATGAAGACCATGAAGCACGGCCGGAAACGTACGTATAGAGCCCGCTATTGTACCGGAGGTGATTTGTTTTAAATGCATACTTAACAAATAAAAGCAAAATTTTTTTCAAATAATATTTTTATACAGATATCTTGATTTAAAAGAAATATATTTTATTCATAATGATTTTTATATTGTTCAAAATTATAAATAACGATCTATGTAAGTTCAATACCACAAATGAGCCTATAATTTCAAAATACTTTTGGTGCTTTCAGTTGAACAGCATTAGCTGCATTGATTGACTGCTTGTACTCGGTTAGAGTCAATACCGCAAATGAACCATCCACAGTACATAAGTAAGCAAGAGCACTTTTATCCCTGGATAGTTTTGATCCCTCCTGAACATTTTTACAAATAATATAAGAAACTCGACGATCCGAATGACAATCGTTAAATCGACAACATTGAACCGCTGTTACTCTTCATAGAAAAATTGCAACTGAGGTGGCTTGGGCACGTGCTAAAAATGTCTGACGATCGAATTCCTTGGAAAATACTGAGTACGATTCTGGAGGTAGACGTTCAATGGGCCGCCCCAGACACAGTTGGGCGAGGCAACTCCAGAAACTGTGTAAGGAGAGGATGAGACTACCATGGACGGAAGCCGCACAATCAGCGCAAGACAGGGACGCATGGAGGCGCCTTGTCGATGCAGTGGGTCTCCGACCCTAATAGGATAAGGGGAAGAAGATGATGATGATGGTTCTTCCGCGGTATTGACTTTCTCTGATGATATTGTTATGTTGGATGTTGAGTTGTGTCTTATCTTCAATATTTATTGCAACATTTTTAGTTTTTTGCAGTCTAAATTTTGTTGGAACTTACCAATGAAAGAGTGAGAAGGTAACTTTTCAAAACTCTGATTCTGGCTTATGATGCAGAAAAGATTGGTTCAGGATACTCTTGCCTCCAGATGCTCAAACCAATGTTCATCACTTGTACCCTGAATCTTGTATTTATAAGACATGAGAGAAAAGCCAATCACTGAAACAGATGCATTTTTCTGTATATTATTATTATCAACTCAATGTCTTCATATTCTAATAAATGGATTTTCCTATATGGTCACGTACTTTCGTGATTTATTTCTTAAATGTATTGTTTTATTTCCAACAATTGTTAATTATTCTAATTGTGCAATGCACATTATGTCTAAATCTGTTTTTTTGTGAAACAGTAAAACAAGGGCACTACCTTGCATAATATATTAAAGTGTGGGTCAGCAATCTTTGTGGGCCACAAATGAGCAGATCAAGAAGAGGGGCTTATAATACTTACTACGCAAATGGAGTGGTTGAAACAGAGTGCATGACCGATGTAAGGTTAATAATAATGGATTGAAAAGAGGATTATTTGAAAAATTATTTTTTAAAGAGAATTTTTTGGTTCATGTATCCTTTCATAGCGCTTTCACCCAAACGAAGTATTGAAATAAGTTTTAACTTAGGGTGCACATTTAATAATTCTGTAAGTCTAAACTTAAACTTTGGGGTGTACATAACATACGGTTAGATTTGGATATTATGTACAACAGCGGATGAATCTTCGAGATAGGCGTAATTTGGTTTTTCAAGACGTTCTATCTATTATGATGTGAAAGTTGATAGATTATGAATCAGTCATCCTAGAACCCATGTCATAATACAGGCTACAGAATCAAATTAATACTTAAGAGGATCATTTCCTTACTAGGGTTCCTCCATCACATTTGATTGAGGATCTAATCAGCGACATTTACTACATTTAACATTTGAATCTGAATGTTCTTTGTTAATGCTGAATCTTGGTTTATTTTAGCTTTTGATTACAACTTGATAGTTTTGATCAAGAGAAAGCAGTAAATTACTTCCTTATCCCATTTTGATTTTTTTTACATCATCTTGAGGAAAGTAAGGGAGTCCTCCTAAGGGTAGGTAAAAAATTAATATAAACTGAGCTGTAAGACCGTGGGCAAAAAAATAAAGTTAAAGTAACGGTCTGCAGAGCAGTCTATTGTGGAACTATTCTGCACAGGGTCTTAAAACATTTAGTTTATATTAATTCCGCACCGACTCAAAGGGACGACGGGCTAAAAGAAATCTCATTGAAAAACTCAAAACAATTTATGAACCTGTGTGAGCAGATGTAATGGTTGCCTGAAGTGTGTGCCAGGATAGATGCGCTAGAAGTTCTACCCTATGTGCCCATCCCTTTGATTAGAAATGATGACTCTTAACCAATTATATCACACAACCTTAATTTTTTAAAGTTACAATGTCATCAACATATGAGATTAGTCAAGTATCTGAAGAACTGAGCAAGCAGAACTATTTTCGGAATTTGGCACAACTAGCATTCACGGCATCCTTGGTTAGAAAGGACAGGTCGCCTACAAATGAGATGGGCTGATTATCTGAAGCAGACAGCAGGCTTTGGATGAACGAGAGCCGCTCAGCATCTGCAAACCTGGATAAATTTGAGGCCTTGGTTCAAAGCTGGGCACCAAAGGGTTCTTGAAGAAGATGATAAAAAAATTATTTCAAATTTGATTATTTTCTACGCAATCATTTAAATATGAAGTACTCTCCTACTCACATTTAACCTTTAGGCTGCATTCGAATGTATGGGTGATGTCACCACCATGCGGCACATTTTTCAATCTTGTCTCGCCTACCAATAATACCTTTTAAAACTAAATTTTAAAATTAAACATACTTCACATGACCATTCTTTTTGTAAACCTTGCTCAAATAATTCACTTCTTAACTAATCATAAATCTTATATTTATTATAGGCAAATTTTTATGAAGAAACACATTATATTATGAGTCAATATTAGCAATAAAATGTAAAGCTTTAAAAAGTAAATCTTAATTAATAAATTTAGACTTTGCAAAAAGCCAAAGATGTTTATTTTGTAAAATAAAAATGCGTTATTCTATCCAGATGCCATCTACCTATGTTTGCAATTGTGTTCTGCTTGAACTTTGTGCACAATTTTATACGTGGATGCAAAAATATCAGAAAAAAAATTGAAATAAGAATATTGAATGGGTTGTTTAAAAAATATTTAAAAACTCTGAAATATTTGAAGTTAATTTTCACTTTCTGTGATTATTTCAGTTTTATGAAGCAACTGGCCTTTAATAACAAGGGCCAGTTTTTTCACCGAATTTGAACCATTCATCAAATTTCAATGTTAATTTTCAAGTTCTGTAAAGGTTTTATTCAGTTTTGTTATTATATCATTACTGGCCAGTTGTTCCAACAGAACTTGAATAGAACTTTAACAGAACTTGAAAATTAAGTTTGAAATTTGGTCGATGGTCGATCAATAGATGTCTTTTTTTGATAAAGTCGATAACATCGTTCCTGAGCTTGATTGTAGATCGCTAACAGTTCATGTTGAATAAATTAAGAACACTTGTTCAATGTGAACTGTTGTTTGTTAGTTGATGATCTGCAGTCATGCTCGGATTACAAGTTATCAATCAACTGTGCTAGATAACCAGTTATCTCAAGGGTGCAAAAAGTATTTTTAATCTTTCCGATCCGGCTATATTCAGATTTTGTATGTTTTATCTTATATTAAAAAATAAAATATTAAAAAAATTACACTCTAGATTATTTACAACCCTCGTAAAATACATACCTACTTTAACTAAAAGCTGTCAGATCCCTCGTAATCTACATACCTACTTTAACTGAAAGCTGTCAGATCCCTCGTAAACTACATACCTTCTTTAACTAAAAGCTGTCAGATCCTACAATGACGCAAAACAAAATATAGCCGGATACTTAGACGGTTTTCAAATTTAATTTATGTTGTAGCCGCACAAAAAACGGTGCGTTTTTTCATATAATTTCGAGGAAAATTCTGCTTTTTAAAGATGCTTTTGGAAGATGCTTTTTAAACTGTCACACTAACAATAATTACTTAAGCAAAAGTACACTTGATCCTATTTAACTCCCTTGTTACTTTAACTGATGGTTAAAATTTAAATTTAGTTCACGATTTAGCTTTCTGTTGAAACAGGCGACCCGGTGTGTTAAATATTATGTTATAACACATTTTTTGAATAAATAATTCGAAAAAATGTGATTAATGCTTCTAGGGAGATACAAATTATTGAGAATTACTATTCGGTGGACACGACATCCTTATTTTAACCCTACTATATTTCTGCTGTTGAAGAATAAATCCGCTCTTGGATATTTGTCTTCACATTTGGTGACAGTGACAAAATTTATTTTATGGACTATATTTCCAAAAAGAATTAAAAACGTCGAAAGCAAGCAAATTAATACATGTAAATCTTTTGTTCTTCCCTCGATATACATGGGTCGGACTAGATAAAGCACTTCCAGGTATCCCTGTCCTGTGCTACTTCAACACCTGAATCCTTTTTGCACAGTCTCTACAGTTGCTTGTGGCCAGCTTATCCTGGGGCAACCTATTGAACGTCTTTCCTCTGGAATTGCATTCAATTAATTCAGGGAGTTCAGTCTTCTGGCATTCTTAGGACATGTTTAAGCTATCTCAATTGCGACTTTTCTATGAAAGCAGCAAGCCTTCAATGTTAATTTCCGATTGTCGAGCTTCTTATTTGATTCTGTTTTGTAACTTCGGTTCAGCTTGGACTAGTCTTGGGTCAATCATAATCGACCAGATCATTTTGAACGAACCCCCGAGAAACATCACGAACCACCAACGTTCAATCAAGTCACTTTTTCAAAAAAGGTTCGATGATCGATGATAATGTGTCAGCACTTGATGATGATAGGCACGGCGAGTGACTTACAGATGTTTAAAATTTGTGGACCGGGCGTCTCGAACCTCTTTCTTGCGACAGAGAAGTAGTGATACCTAGTAGATACCTGAAATCTGAAATAGGCACTCGTACTTCCAGCTTGGAACCGCAGTGACAATTAAGATTAACCGTCTCTGTTTCTATGTCCTTCGACATCCAATTTTTATGTCTTCATACGACAATATAGTGGCGGCGCATCTATCCATTATGGCATTTTTTTTATGGCGGCGCATCTATCCATTATGGCATTTTTTTAATGTTATAAATACCCGATCTTTGATTGTTATTTTACATATTATAAAATTAATGTTATATATTTAATACATGTATATCAATTTTGAGAAATAAAGACGTTTTACACCAATAATTGAGAGCTCATGCTACAAATCACTTCTTTGTTTTTCATTAACTTTAATAGTATCCTTGGCAAACCCTACACATTCAATATTTATTGTGATCTGCAGATATTTATCAAATATTGTGATATTTATTGAACATGTAGACTAGCCCATTCTCGGATCACAATTTGGACCACAGGATATCTAGATCCTGAATCCCGTACAATAAAACCATGGATCGTGATAAATATTGAGACGAAGGCTATACTAGGAAACAGGAATTCAGAAATCTCGAAATTTTGTGATCCACCAATACGCTGGTCTACTTGTTATTAATAATAAATGTCATGATATTTGATAAATATCTGCCGATCACAATAAATATTGGACGCATAGGTCAGCACTCCGATGCATCGATATGATCACGATCCATCAATATCGATCTTAATATATAATGAATGTGCAGCCTACGCCTGGCCTAATGGTGACTCCATTCTTATCCTGAAACTAATAACTGATGAATTGATGAATTTACCAACTTAATTAATGAATTTTCATAATCGAGAAATATTTTGATGATCCAAGGCCTATTTTAAACCTATTAAAACAATTTAATACTTGAGTTTCTTTGAATTATTTTTTCCTTCAATATATAAATTTAGCAATTGAAAAATATGGAATCAACAATAATGTGACATTTTGCCTCATTTTTTTTACTGTTACACAATACAAATGACATTGCAAACTGAAAATAGAAGCAGAAGAAAGTGCTGAATATTTTCTGTGTCATGCAATTAGATTTCTGCCTTTTATATAACAATTTTAAATGACTTGAATATCAGCACTAAGCAACTTTCAATCTGATGAAAATTTCACAAATATTTGTTTTATGAATTCTAGTAATCTGGGCAACGTGTACAAGGAGCGTGGCCAACTGCAGGAGGCGTTGGAGAACTACCGTCACGCTGTCCGCCTGAAGCCGGACTTCATCGATGGCTATATCAACCTGGCCGCGGCGCTGGTGGCCGCAGGTGACATGGAGCAAGCCGTGCAAGCCTATGTTACCGCCCTGCAATATAACCCGGTGAGTGTAACACTATCACCTCCACCGAGTTTCCCATCAGGGCCCCAGTCGTCTTAACTTGGGATATTTTCAACCCATCACTTTTGATGATCATCAAATCAACCATCAGCGTCCATTTCAATTTTAGTCATTTAGATAGTCCCCAGTAAACGCTGAACGGAATCCATTCAGTTGATAACATGAATATAAAAATAGGCTTGAGAATTCATCACATTTGGAACAAAAGCCGAGAATCGGCATTTACCATCGACAGGTACCATTCAAAGGACACACATTCATATCGGCATTGATTGTTGATTTGAATGTCGTCAATGATAATGTGATGAAACTTGAAACTTTCCAACCAACTCTTCAAGAGAAAAATATTGTAGGGACTAAATACAAAAGCCGGAAGTCATTCCACAGTCAAGCTCATGAGCGCACGACGAGTCCTAAAATGATCACTTTTCACAATTTGGGTACACAATGAATATTCAGGAAATTGAGGTGACTCTCAAGTATTGGAAAAACCAGGTTTGATGAAGAAAGAATGGTTAATACATAGGTCAAACAGTCGAACCGACGCCATTAGCGCATTTGCTGTTAAATATTTTTCTTTCATAATTATTATAAATGTTATTAGGAATGACTTCAATGCAAATAATGTCTAAAGTAAAACCAGGCAGAAGTTGTATTCTTGTCATCATGGAGCATTCGAAAGGAACATATATGCTAATTTGCTTCTTATAATATTGATGGGTGACAACGACCATTCTTCTATAATTGACGGGACCTTTACAATGTAATATGTTTATATTATTAGCATCGATATAGGAGTATTGATAAGTGCTTTGATGACATTGATTAGTGACATTTAAATTCAAAGTGCTAAAAATCTAAAAGTACGTTGTCCCGGACAGGAACTTTTATACTTTATAACGATAATACCGTATTATTTTTATTTTTAGATAATATGTTAAAATTATCAACGAATAAGTTTGTGAGTAATGTAAAATTTCTACTTCAAAATTCTAAAGAAACATATTTTCATGAAATGTCTATAAGAATACAATTAAAGACATTCAAGTATCTTCTGTCTTTTAAGTTCTTCATAAAAGACGTGTGAGAAGGAAGATTTTTTATGGACGGCTTTTAGGATGATCGTCAATGAAGTAGATACGATCTCTCTCTGGGATGAATATATACAGTAAAAAAAAATTGAATCCTGAATTAGTTGCAAAGTGAAAATAGACATTTATTAAATTTTAGTTCCCCACAAGTAAATTCAATTGTTTTATTCATCAACGTGCTGCTCAGACAGTGTATTTTTTTTTTTTTACATGAGTTCCACACAGGAGGCCCTGAGGAAAATAATTTTCTCAGGGCCTATGCCATCTTTGGGGATGCTGTGTGGAGGGTTTTTTTAAGGAAAAGAAGGGAAGGAAAAAGGTTTAAGGGGTGGGTAGGAATCTGGGGTTCAGTGTGTCCTGTTCATCCGCCTCCAAGACCTAGACAAACTTCACCCCATGAACCCGGGCACCCCTGCTAAATCACCAAACGTAGCGAACCACTTGGGGTGACCTATGGCAGAGGTGTTGGTTATCCAATAAAGGTTCCCGGGGCGGCGGTACCCGTTCCCGCCTCCCAAATTGACGTTGTATAACGTTCAATACAATAATACAACGTTCTGGTAAAATGCTAGATTATGCACCAAACATAATGGAATTATTTACATACACATAAATTCAATTCAATTTGTGCTGCCAAACTGTCTTCGGAATATGATATACCGGTCTTAGGTTTTACTACTCTTCCATTGAAAGCATTTGCTTGTGTATGGAAGGGCAGTGTAAATGTTATTATTAGTTAGTATTTAAATAATTCATTGTACATGAATACAAGGATATTTTGTTAAATTAATTAAGTGGCAGTAGTTTTTCTTAAGAATATTTTAAAAATTTAATCTAATAAGAATTGAAATTTTAGAAAACATTGAAAATTTTGTTACGTTTATAGATAACATTTTCTAATATATTTATTTCTTTATTTCAGGACCTCTACTGTGTGCGAAGCGACCTCGGAAATTTACTAAAGGCTTTGGGAAGGCTTGAAGAAGCTAAGGTTACCACCATATTTAATTACTTTTTAGGTTAATTTCACGAATGAAAGATGCTGTGTTAGCGTTTATTTTTATACTGATTCAATAATGTAAACTTATAAAATTATAATAGTTGTGGGTTGTCTTTTATCTACAAGCAATCAAATGGAAGTACAAAATTTTTGGAGTATGATGCATTATAATCATTTAAGCATCCTTTTAAATCCAATGACGAGATTTAATGCAAAGGTTTCAATAGCTTGCCAGATGATAGCAGGGAAACATGCATGCAAGGTTTTGTCGTTCATTGCTTAATATATGCTCCTTTAGTAATGAATAGATAAATAAACCAATTTAGAATTACATTCCCCCTTTCAACTATACAATGCAAGCTTCCATTGTGTTGCATCGATCGAACCAATAGGTGTGTGTCATATTTTATGCAGTGATGTGATTGGATTCTTTATAGATAAATTGATATTAACAAGCAGAAATTATAATGTTCATCAGTGACTTTCCATGAGTTCGGTTTTCTATTCGACCATTCGATTTAGTTAATTTCATACCTTCAAATATTAAAATGGAAACATGAACTGCTTACTGAGTTCACCGTTTATTCCGCGGTTCGTGCGCGGTACAAGGGTGTATTTGTCTTAATTATTTTCAAGCAAACGATGAATGGAATATTTTTATTAATACTCAGAGTCAATATATATACATAGAAGACCGTATACAAATTTTTGTAATCGAATCTACAGTATAGTTTGCGGTGTACGTCGCTTCCGACAGGATACTCCAATGAAATTACTGCTCGGCAGTTGACAGTGATTAAGCCACATGGTTCATCTGAAAAATAAAATAAAAATATATTTAGAAACTGGACATATATGTTTTACAGCATCACGTAGGGGAATTTTGATATCCAAAAAAAAAAATAACGTCGGACCAGCGAATTTTATTTCCGATGTTCGTGGAAAATTTTCATCATTCATAAAAAAGATATAAGGGGGCTCTTTATAAAAAAAATCCATAGAGACAGGATTTTCGAACAGTTTAAGACTTGTTGCATGCAAATTGAACGTATAATTTTCTTAATATGTTGTCAATCAAGTTGAAAAACTTAGTTTCGAGAAAAATGCGTTGAAAGTTTGCTCAAGGATAATGCAACATACCAAATGTTTCAAACGGGTTCATATAAACTGCTGTATATCTGTCAATTTTACGAATTTCTTTATAACATTTGGTGGGAGCGTTTTAAAAAATGCATCTTTCAGAAAATGAAATAAAAAATGACCAAAAAAATCTACCGACATGGTGCCTTAACCCCTGACGAGCCAGGAAAAAACGAAAAAACGTCAACTTTAACGTATTATTTTGCAGGTTAATTTTATGCCATCTAATGTAATTTTTACTGAAACACATTCCTTGAATACTAAACTATACATAAGAACAATATTACTTGCGTTTATTCAATGAATTTATACTTTTTACTACGTTTCAAATAACACGGAAAAAACGAAAAAATTTCGCGATGTTTTGACTTTTACGTAATATTTTGCAGGTTAATTTTTATGCTATCTTATGTAATCTTTACTGAAACACATTCCTTGAATACTAAACTATACATAAGAACAATATTACTTGCGTTTATTCGATGAATTTATACGTTTTACGATCATTTCGTCGCCCGCGACGCGAGACTTCACAGCCGCCATTTTGTCCAGCCGGGCGACGCGCAGCCTCGCAGGCCGTGTCATAAACAATCTCAAAGAAATTATATCGCTGCTCTAGGTGGGTTCATGGTATCTTATACCTTATGAACAAGAATGCCCCAAGCGATTCTGACCTTCTTCTTCACACGTTTTCTTTATACATAAGGGTTAAAATCGCATAACAAAATTATTTTTTAGTGATTATTTTGGTTTGCGTCGATTGATCACCGGTGATCGAACGGCATGAGACGAGTTAATCTTATAATAACTTCAAATTTCTAAATTGAATATGGCTCACTCACATTAACCCTTTGAACAATGAAGGCCGATAAACCGGCCTGATTTGGCGAGGCATATACCATAATGGCTGATTTGCCGATCTAATCTCTATTTCCCTACGACCGGAATACTGGTCTGCGTAAAAAAATTTAGTCAAATATTATTTTTTGGTCAAAAATTGCTCAGGAGCTCAGGGATATGATGCTAATCCAATGAACGCCTTAGGGTTCAAAGGATTAAAATGATATGTAATCAAATATTATTATTTTAGAATGTTTGACAAAGAAAATTATGTTCTTAATCACTTGAAGGATAGCTACCCAAATTTGGGTAAGTGATTTTTATGAATGAATTGTAAATTTTTTTTTTTTTTTTTAAATCTATAAAGTTGGTAAAAAGGGTGAATTTTAGGCGGATTCATTGGCTTTTAACCGCAGTGAGCAATTCATGTGTTTCGGGATTAATATTTGGAGATATGATTTTTTGTAATGAGCGTGGACGAATCGAAAACCGAACACACGGAAATCTCTATCGCTCGTAACATCGAGCATGTGACACGTAAATCACATAACCTTCCCTGCATATTTTGAAGTAATTATGTAATGTATTTCAAACAATATTCAAGCCTGTCTTTGAAATTAAGTTCAGTGAAAAAATATTTTACGGCATAAAGTACATGGTTACATGAGAGACATATAAACTGGGGTTTTGATATCAAATACATGAGAAGTTTGCGAGTACCATTCAACCAATTCCATCCAATGAACCTAAATATGTTGTGCTCAATTGCTGTCACTAAAATATTTGAGTGGAAATAAATGTTATATCGTACTCAAACCCTAAACCGAGTCAAAGTCAACAACAAAATAAACAATAATAAATTCTGTTTGGTCATGAAGCATCCAGATATTCAAAAAATATAAGTTTTTTTTTACTTAAACCTAGTTTTGCAGCAGAGTTTAACATAATGCCCCAAATAATAAAATGTCTTCATTTTATTGTTTAGTACACCATCAAAATAATTCATAAAATTATATTTTTATAAATTTTTTAGAAACTATAATATTCCAAAAACACTAGGATGGATTATTTTCTCATGTAAGTGAGGATCACAACCACAGGTATTGTTCAGAGACATCTTTGGGCACATCGTCAAACTAGCTTAAAATGGCTTACAGTAACAGATTATTGGAGTTGGTTTGTGTCTTAGCTATTGCATTTTATAATGTTGTCAACACGCAGGAAAGAAGAGAGCAGAGCTGGTCATGTGAACATTTCCTACGAGACTTTTGTCGCTAACTGCGGAAGCCTGCGGTGCAGGGGGAACTTTCAAATTACTTGCATCATATATTCGCGGTACACCCTAGCAATGCGTGGGTTCAGCCGAAATGGGTTTTTGAAATCGAGTCCATTTTTCAAATGAATCACTTCCAGAGAACTCGGACCCACATGCCTCTACCCAACACTTGGCAGTGTCGCTTCTAGGCACCCACATCCCTCCGCGTCCGTGAACCTCGCGAGTTCACATGCAGGTCCAAGTGCCTATGCGGGTCTCGGACCCGCATGTCCGCGTTCAGGTCTGAGTTCGGGGCTGGAACTGTGCATCTCCACGAAAAGAACCACTCCTCGGAGGCCTCCATCAAAACGCAGAACCTACTCATCGCTAGTACACTCGCCAAGTGTTAGCAATAGATAAAATAAAAAATTTTAATCTTTTAAATTTTGAATAAAACTAGTTACGAAGTGTAACAAGGGATACTTTATTTATTTAATAATATTTTACAAGCCAGACAGATGTGTTAGAAAGAACGCAGAACTGGTTCTTCAGTTTTTGAAATTATTGTAACCGACTAACCATAACACAGTTTCCTCACAGAGGTGGGCAGAGAGGATGGACTTTTAAACAGTTCGGCCTTGGCATACTCTCCTTGATGCATTCACATTCGTACATTGCCTCATTCGTATCCTTCTGTTATTCTGACTCTTCTTATGGCCCGACACAAGTTTTTAGCTCATTTGATCATACCACGTCTCCCTCGGGGGCCCCCGACCTCTTCTACCATTCACATTCGCGTCATATATTAATTGAAGTGAAACTTCTTTAGCACCTTGTGATTTGAAACGCGACAAAACGGAAACGACACTAAGAAAAAACAAACACATACATCTATAGGATTTAGCCTGCGAGAGAATGAGATAGAATGAAACCTTATCGCATTGGCCGCTTTAATTATGAGCTCACTTTTCAAGGCTCCTTTTGGTTGAGATTGTTTGGGTGAAGGTTTCACTTCTACCGCGTGTGAACAGCACTCTATTTTTTTTGGGTTTATTTAAGTACATACTTCTGTTATTCTGACTCTGACCCGATACAAGTTTTTAGCTCATTTGAACATACAACGTCTTCCTCGGGCATCCCCGACTTCTTCTACCATTCACATTCGCATCATATATTCTCCTAATTCTTTGTTCAAATGCTCTGCATGCCCAAGCATCCCTTTCTTAATCTTACTCACTACGCTTACGTCAGCCTTGCATTCTTGGCGAATCTCCAAATTTTTCATATAATCATACACGGTTTTCCCACACACGTATTTTTGTAAATACAGCAGATAAATAAAATTTATAAATATTTACCGTAGTAAAAAAGCTTTTAATCTATGTTAGTAAATATTATTGCCACTGTTTTAGCAGAAATAAAGTTAAAAAATATAAAAGTAAAATATATAAAAAATATAAAAGTAAAACATACCTAACTTTAGTCAACTGATCCCGGCGAAAGATCGTATGGGAAGTCATCGTTCTAGTATCTTCTGTCTTTTTTGTTTTCAAACAAGACACAAGAAAAAAAAAGGACGAACGTCGATGACGTCAGTACTAGCTCTTGTTGGGATGAAGTTTAGTCACTTTTAGCAGTTTATTTGGAAAAAAGGTCCACATAGAGAAGATTTTTTTCTGTTTTTAAAAATTGTATTAGAATGAAAGTATGAAATTTTAAATTTATTTAATAGTGAACAGAATTGAAAGTTTTTATGAAAACCGGGCTGGTAAAATAATCTTAACCAGAATAACTTTTACCAGAATCTTTTCCATCCGTAGATGAAATGATTTTCAAATCGACTACTGTAAATTTATCAATGTTATGCAGCTGATTCTGCCTAATTGGGCCACTTAGGGACCAGGCGCAATCCCTTCATACATGTGGTGGAAGGGCCGCAACCCTTTGTTTTCTAGTCAAAAAGCTTAGGATTTTTTTTCTAGCGTATACATCAATACTGCAATTTACTAAAAAAGAAACAGCGACGCATGAAGCGGGTCGAAATACATATACATTTTCAATACTTATAAATGTAAAACGTGTAATCTCGCACATACCAGCAACAGCGTCCTCAGAAACTCGCTGCATTCAACACACAACACACTCGCTGCATTCATGCACCCGGCCGTTTGGATGCTGTATCATATTCAGTATCCAAAAATTTCAACACTCGAAAGATTTCGGATTTCGTCTACGCGTATTCACTCTGGCCTGCATAGTTATTTGAAAGAGTGTAAGGAGAATATATGACGCAAATGTGAATGGTAGACGAAGTCGGGGACGCCCGAGGAAGACATGGCACGACCAAGTGAATCAGATACTTGAGTCGGGCGATGTCAAGAGTCAGAATAATAGAAGAGCATGTATGAGACGATGTATGAATGTGAACGAAGCAAGGAGTGTGTGCCAAGATCGAGTTGTTTGGCGGTCTGTCCTCTCTGCCTACCCCTGCGGGGAAACGGCGTGATGGTTAGTTAGTTAGTTAGTTAGATATGTGTCTGACGAGAGCATCCAGAATACAAAAAACGATTTTAATGCATATAGGAATAAGGCTAAGAATAGCATATTATCTTATTACTTTATTATGAATCGGATAGATTGTTTTAGTCTATGTTTTCTTGGTGCATTTTTGGCAGTTTTATTGGAATAATATTGAACCACTGATGTTTAAAATGTTTAATCCTTCGATTACCCATTTAATTCATAATTTCACCATTTTTACCGCTAAAATACCGCTATTGTCATGAGAAGATAACATTTTTCGACCGTATAATTGATAAAAAAGGAGTTTCGAATTGGTAAATGAAAGCCCAGGCACGTCTAGAATTTTATTATTTTTTTTTTCAATGATACAATAAGAAACTTTTGTTCTAAAATAATTATTGATGTTTTGGAGCGCTAAGGATTTACAGAGCTTGCATCCTGTTTGTGGTGCTGATCTATAGATTTGTACTTTTTATAGTAGTAGGTAAGTATACCTATATACATACTTATTGATCCAGCATCCCTTCTACAAAGTCACCGACAGCCACTGATGGTGACCTAAGTATTTTGTCCCAAATAAGTGGCTGTCCCAAATAAGCGAAGTTTAAAGGAAGTTAAAAATAAAAAAATTATTGAACTTTTTTTGTTTGTAAACACATACATTTATTCGAGTTCTCTAAAAAAATTGGCATCCCTCCCCCTCACCCGCGCCGCATACCACTCGCCCGTCCTTCATAATTAAAATTAGAAGACAATATTAACGACATCCAATTGAAAATCGGAAACAAAAAATCAAAGAAAGATACAGTCACATCTAGGAAACGGCGGAGCTCTACCACTGAGCTAACGTAACCCTATCCGATTCGGTCATATTTAACTGTATCATACTTCAGCCAAGAACTACCAAAATTATGTTCATTTTCTTAATGTTTATTTTTATTGGCTGCTATCTTTATGTATGATTGCAAGATTCAACTCGAACTAAATGCTACCTAGATAGTGTCTTGCGTCATATATGCGTTACCTATTGACTTTTCTGCAAGTCTTGGATTAATATTTATTTTTAACTCAATGAGTAAAACCGCAAATTATTGTAATATTTAATCAATGAAGACAAAATTAGCAACACTCAATCTAAAATCTGAAACAAAAAATCAGAAAAAGATGCGGTCTTTTTGATTGATCAAAGAAATCATGTGAATTCCTGAATTCCGCTGCACCCCGCATATTATATTATTTTATCGATAGATTAGATTTCGAAATGGTGTTATGTGAATTTAATTTCTCATATTCTTCTTCTTCTTCGCATGCCCTATCAGATCTCCCCGATGTTAGCGATCACTCTGAAAAATGTCTCTCTATCTTGCGCTACCCGGAATAGCTCCTCCACACTTCTAATACCGGTCCACTCTCGTACATTCCGCAGCCACAATTTGTCTCCTACCAGGCCTTTGGCTACCCTCTATCTTGCCTTTCAATATTAATTGGAGCAAGTGATACTTCTCCCCTCGAAGTATGTGACCCAGATATGAAATTTTACTGACTTTTATTAATGTGAGCAGTTCATTCAGCATTTCCCATATAGAAAGTGTTTATTTTCCCGTATACAATCATTTGATTGAAATCTTGTTAGTCAACCAGGGTATTTCTAGCAAAGTCTTATACTGTAGGATAAAAACGTCCATGTGATGATCATTTCTCATTACCCGTAACCTTAATTTATATATTTATAATTTATTTCTGTTAATGTTTTTCTTTTCCCAGGCTTGCTATCTGAAATCCATCGAGACTCAACCCAACTTTGCCGTTGCTTGGAGTAACCTCGGATGCGTCTTCAACTCACAAGGAGAGATCTGGCTAGCCATCCACCATTTCGAAAAGGCTGTAGCTCTTGATCCCAACTTCCTGGATGCTTACATCAACTTGGGGAACGTGCTGAAGGAGGCCCGCATCTTCGACAGGTAGGTTTTGCACAATCTTGAATTTAATTTGCTAAATCAAATACCATTTAGTCGAGCTGGTCCGACTGCTATGTCATACACTCCTGGTTAATAATTTAAATGGTTTTTTCATGATCACATTGTTATGGGTAGAAATCTAGGGTCCCTCGATTGGTGTCAGTATTATGGTTGGGAAAAGGGTTGCCCATTTGCCCTCGGCTGAGATCAAAACACGGTAGGCTTGAGTTCTCAATAGCTCAGTGGCAGGTAGGCGGAAGCCTTTACTCGGGGAACCAATCGTCAGTAACTCTCATCGTATCTCCAAATAAAAACACTAGTTTGTCATAATAAAATATATATTAGGCAGTAAATACACATGACAGTTTCAAACTAGTACACGACAGAGCACATTCTAAGTTAATTGATTCCTAGTTATTCGGGAAACAAACATCTCTCTCTCTCTCTCTCTCAGTTCGGCCCTTTCTTTCTTAGGGATGCCAGGAGGAACGCCAGTTAATTAATTAGTTTATAAGGCACAGGGAAAAAGGTTGGATAGCTTACTGCGTACATTGGGGCGATGGCAGGGGATTTGAATTCCATGTAGTCGTATGGGCTAATCCAAAATCCACTCTAGTAAGGATTTGACCCACGCGGCAGCTTAAAAGCCAACTCCATTTTGAAAGCCGCGACGCGTTCCATGCAGCGGGAGCTTATGCGTTCTGTGCAGCGGGAGCTCACCCACGCATGCGTTCGACCACGGAGCTGCTAAGTCGCAAGGTGGGGGAAGGGAGGTAGCTGCATTGGAGGACTTGTTACTGAATTTGGCGGTAGGCCTAGCAGGGGCACAAATAATGCTCGCGTGGTAGATTTGAAATGTAGGCTGGGGTTATCCGTTACGTAACAACATCATTTCTGACCTTAGCCTCTGAATCCTCCCATCTGCCCACCTGCAAGGCGAACCGCTGAGCCGAATCTTCAACTAAATTATTAAATTAATTTCATCGGACGGTTCAACGGTTCAGCTTGCGAGTGTATATGCACCATGCCACCATAATAACTCTTGTAATACAAAGATTCCATTAGTCAATGCAATATTATGGGATAATCAGTGTCCATCATCAGACGTGAAGATTGTGATGAACAGTATGTTTATGTGTGTAGAAGTGATACCATGTTGCCTGAATCCTCTTAATGTAAATGGTATTGTTCTGTTAGTGATGAGATTTTTATCACCCCAAGTGGAAACTCTCTCAAGGGAACCGTTCATTCTCATCACAATCATAGACCTGATGATAGACACTATATAATACCCAAAAAATCAATCTAGTAATCTTTTGTACGCAATAATATAAAGATCATTTGATTGAACTTCAATGTTAAGAATGTGAAAGAGTGAGTAGCTAGAGAGTTTAAAAGCGAAAAAATTCTCCAGAATATCGCTCAATTTGGGGGCCTTTTGAGAGCCGAAAACGTACATCAAAACAACAAAAACGCAGTTCTGGGGTTCGAAAAAGTAGTTCCCTTAGAGGGGGCCCTTAGGGTAAAGACTATCGGTGAAAATATAATATAAACAGTGTTAGAAAGGGAGAAAACTGCGCTTTCAGTTTAAAATCAAACATTTACCATAAACACTCCCGAAAAATTTGAAATAATTCTATGAAACAACATTTAGCACTTGAAAAAATTTGTTAGGTTTGAAATTTTTTTAATAAATGTTTTTATATGAAATGAAAAAAATTGAAGGGACAAGAACTTTTATAATTCATTTCCCTAATTAATTACATTTTTAGTTTCTTGTAAAATATTTATTACAGTTTACACATAAAAACCATCCATAAGCAACTTTTAAAAACTTTATCTATGTTTGTGTTCAAAATTATAATATTTTTTAATTGCATTTATCGATTTGTATTGCTAAAATCGGATAAAGTTTTTCATCTGCTTTCAAGAACAGTATTTTATTTTGAAATACATTCAAAAACAGCAAATTTATCTGGAATCAAATGTAATGTGAAAATATTTTCACAGAGATGAAATAATAATTGCATCACTTTTTAAAAGAGAACCTCTGTGAAATACAGCTAATGAACTCCATAAAAATACAGTTGTCTTAAAGAAACCATGGGAGGAGGTAGCAATCGAAGCAGAAAAAGATGGTAAGTACTAAAAACTCCCCATGACTTGACTTATTTATGTTATGAACCCAACATGATGGATAAGGCCGTGCAATGGTATATTTCAAAGATGAATTTTCTGTAAGTAGCAGTTTTAGAGCTATTTTTAAAAGTGACATCTCGTCGACGTACCGACAAGCAAATGACCAAGGCACTTAGCGACCCATCACGCAAACCTTCACCTTCAGTGCGGCCACCATATATCCTAGCAAGAAGCCAGAATGCAAGCCACTAGGCTCTAGGCGCTAAGCAAGCCGCCCGTCTGTGCGGACGTAGCCTTAGGGTTATGGTAGAGTTGGGACTCTTGTGCGGTATTCACACTAACAATATCGGTGTGTCGCCGAAAGAGGATATACAACCGAATAACAAAATATGAGTTACTTGCATATGCAGTCTGTTTGGGGAAATACTCTATATCTACTTACATAATATAACTAAGTGTCCCTGAAGGTTTGTGAAGGGAGGATATTCGGCCGTATAACCAAAGTCGGTATATTCATATCTGTAGAGATCTTGTGTGTAAATAAGCCATATAAATATTTTTCTTAAAAATAATGCTGTGTCCCCGACAGAGTATGCAGTTTTTTATTATTATTATTTTTTTTTTTAAAGAAAGTCAAACATGCCCGGGTTACGAATAACCCAAGAATGTTTGAAAATCTCCTACTACCACCACAGAAAGCCGAAAATGTTGCTTGTGTTGTGATGGAGAATTTAGCCAGCCGAGGAATCGAACACGCGACGCCCGGATGGGACCCAAACGCGATGCCCACTCAACCACTGACCGGTCTCGGTATATCAACAGTGATGATATACCGCAGAATAACAAAAGACGACATACTTATATGATGTAGGCTTGAAGTCAGGTGGTAGATTTGTAGTTTTTGAATAGGTGAGAGTCCTTCACTTAACAAGATATCCCAACTGTCGGAGGATCAATTGTCGTGGAATCCTATTTTCAAAAGTGAATCAAAATTTTATTTTATCATTTTGACTTTTTGGCAGCTTATTTTTGTAAGACTCTTTTTTGTCTTAATATTATTTTATTTGCGTTATTCTAGGGTTCAGATGTCTGATAATATTATTATTTTAATGACTGTACAATTTAGAATTGTTGTTGGAAGTGGCGCCCTCTATTATTTTCAAAAAGATCCGTTAAACTTTTCAAACAACATCACCGATGAAAAATAACAAAAAGAAAATTTACACAACTCGAAATTTCTCAATTTCATTTTTATTTTTTATTTCCTGATCAATTTTCCGGGCCAAATTTTCCAACACGAAAAATTTTCTCAAATTACACAATAAAATCAAAAATATAATAATGTTTTTATAAAAAAATTGACCCATTTTCCTAACACTTTTCCAGGCTAAAATATACCGATTTTCCACATTTTAATAAAGATTTCCCAAACAGAAAATTTCAAAAAGGTAAATTAATGTATTCCAAAAATATATTTTCTGACCAATTTTCCGATTTTTCCTGATGAAATTTTTCCAGTAAAAATAAATTTTCCAGGTTCATAAATTTTGAAACTTCAAATCAAAAAGATAAATGTCCAACCAAACGTTTTCTTAAGCCAAATATAAAAAAATTGAATAGACAAAAAGTCTCTTATGAACCCAACTTCATCTACAACGATATTCCCGTCATGGTTTTTTTGTCCTTGTGACTTCCT
The DNA here is from genome assembly GCA_936435175.1 of Glyphotaelius pellucidus. Lineage (NCBI taxonomy): Eukaryota > Metazoa > Arthropoda > Insecta > Trichoptera > Limnephilidae > Glyphotaelius > Glyphotaelius pellucidus. The sequence continues at coordinate 23,288,623 of OW386542.1, read as the reverse complement.
GTCCTGGTCTACTTAGGGAAATTGGTACTTAGTGGAAATTGATTTTCATTCATCCAGTGGATTTGAAATGAACGAAAGTTAAATAACATACAAGTATTACATGAACATTCATAAATAGCTTTTTTATTTCGATCGAAAAATGAATATGTGAAAAGTAAATTTTTGCCCAATTTTTATATTATTACGATTAAAACATAGATATTTCGTAGATCAGTTTTAATATTATTCAAGATCTTATTATAAATTATGAGCGCTATTGTTAGTTTATTAGGATATTCATTTATTATGAAAGGTCTGATCTTGCTAATGATTTTAATCTTAGAGATTATTTAGTAAATTATTATGAGGACATTTTGACATTTCTGTTAAATGTGCTTTTTAATTATTTCATAAATTAGTCATCAATAAAATAAATATATAAAAAAATTACTTTCTGGACAACAAATATTATGAAATATATATAAATAATGGTAAATATACATTATAAATACAGCAAAATAGATATACATTATGCAGCTGTCAGTCTTTTACGAAACCGTCACGATATGTTTGTTTTTTCTTGAAAAATCTCCAAAATGATGTTTGTTTTATATATTTTGAAGGGTTGATATTTTATAATATAGCAACACTACTCGCCTATGAAGAAAAAAAATTACTCTTTTATTTTTCTGTTGTCGAAAGTGTACGGAAGAGTAAAAGTTGTTTCTAAAGCCGCATTAAATTTACAGATTACGTAGAGAGTTATTGCTGATTCTAGATGCTCGATTCAGTTTTATTTATTACTAGCTGGTTTCCGACATGCAATGTCATATTCAAAGAAATAAATTGTTTTTCCTTGCATGTCCTGTCCCCGTTCCCCTCCCGCGTCCCTCTCCCCTCCCCCGTCCCTCTGCCTTTCCGCGTTTCCCTTCCGCCTTCCCTCTTCCCTCTCCCGATTCCCCATCCCGCCAACCCCCCTCCTGCAATCCATACATTCAGACCCAGTACATTCAGTTTTCAAACAGTTTACGTGCCACCTATTGCAATATTTTTTTTCTAATTTTCATTTTACATATATTACAAACATTCATTTTTGTATTTATAACAAAAATCAAATTTGGTACCTAACATAGGTACATACCTATTTAAAATTTCTATAATTCTTGATTCAATTCAAAGTGTTAAGTGGGTACTTCAACTTGATTTAACAATCATTGTTTTGCAAAATGTCATTCTCAAATTTTGACTTTTTGGCAGTTTCGCAAGAGTTTTTGTAATGATCAAAAAACTTTTCAGATGTATTGTCATGTGGTTGTAATAATCCATAATTGTCTACTTTTAGTTAGGTTCTAACCCAGAATTGACGCTTTGTAAAAATTAATAATAATTTTTGTAACTAATAAATGAGGTGCTCAGCGGAAGTGTGGCCCAACCCACAATAATTCGTAATTAGCGAAAACATCATTTGTTATATACCATAGATTGGAGTGATTAGAAACTTGAGGGTGATTAGAAACAAATTAGAGTTATAACTTCACATGCCTCCCATTTTTTTCAATCGTTATCATAATGTTTTAAATTTTCACCATAGTTTGGCAAAATAATATTTATGTTTTTTGATAGCCTGAAACTGCTTTTGGCAAGATATAATGTATATATAGATAGAATGGATAGATAGTGCCAAATTTAAAACACTTTTGTCAAGACAGATGTTCATGCCCGATTTTGGTCCGCAAAACTTAGTAATTCCTACTAGTTCCAGTTACTAATTCAACCTGTGCTTCTCACATTTCCCAAACATATTATTTTAATAGGGAACTGATTAAAAGTGAAAGGTAAGCTGCATTTCTTTTATTAACTGTAAAATTTGAATTTTACCGGTGAATTTCAGTCAAAATTGGGTGGGATAAGCGGTGATTAGAAACAACATATGTGGTGACTAGAAACATATTATGTAAAAAGATTTTGTGGTTTGTTTTAGCAATCCTAGTATTTAACATAATATATATCTTTAACTCGACGTTACGTGACGTAAAACGAAAAATCTCTAAACAACATGACTCAAACTAGGAAGTTCAATTCTACCCCTCCCCCTCTCTATTCCCATCCTTAGCCTCTTAATCCTCATCCTTTATTTCTCCTCACCCCCCCTCTCACATATTGTAACAAAAAAAAACTTATTCAGAAAACACCTTATTATGTCACACATCATTTACTAACATAAGTGGAAGTTTATAATTGGCATAATGAACTATTTTCTTATTGTATTATTTTGTAATTTATGATTTGCTGTTAACTTTCCTAAATAAATAAAATTAAAAAAAAATAAAAAAAATTATTTCAATAACCCATTACACTACAAGATCTAATAAGCCTAAGCCCAATCCTCGATCCAGACGCCACGTTTCTCATAAAAAAGAAGAGATAGAACAAGCATAAGTCAAATTTTTGCATCCCTTCATTTTTGCATAGACACCCTTGTGTCGAATGGGGCAATCTAGTAGATCAGTTTGATTTACGCATCATCATAAAACACTACCACAATTATTAATCACCATCGTCCTCCCAAGAAATGGTAATCAGCAGTAAACCTTCCGCTTCTCACATAGAGTTGCAATTACTATAAAAAAAAAATTGTACAATGTGTCACACAATTAAATATTATTGTACATACTGGAAAAGGAAAAAAAGGAGTAAAATTATTTCAAAAAAAGACTTTCGAATCCATGTAGCCACGTGTGTTACGAATAAAGACTTAAATTTTCGCACGTGTTTCTATTGAAATTAAATAATAAAACAAATATTTCTGTTGACCCCACTGTGAAGGTGAATAGAAACATCACAGCATTGTCTTAATTTCTCAATGAGAATGCATATTTCATGTAATAAGTGGGTAATAAACAAAAAGAGGAACTAAAGAAACGTATCTGTAAGGCATTTCAATGTATTTTGAGCTTACAGTTTCTGGGCTAAACTGTTTCTAATCATCCCGTTCTACCGTGCTTTTGTCATATCTAAGAAGCCACAGTGATCCAATTTGACCCAATTTTAGTTTTCACTGTTTCAAAGATCCTTTGAAATCAGTGAAAACTAAAATTGGGTCACTGTGGCTTCTTAGATATGACAAAAATATTATGTTTTCGCTGATGTGGGTTGGGCCACTCTTCCGCTGAGCGTATCAAATATCAACATTTCGATTCGAACTCCAATAATACTTTGACATAAAACATTTTTGTATAATTGTGTATATCCTTCCTTTTTTGTTCTATGAATCAGGGTTGTTATGGATGCAAACATTTGACATCCGCGGATGCGGATGCTGATTATTAGAGGTTCACATCTGCGGATGCGGATCAAGATGTCTGAATTAATGCGAATTTTCCGCATTTGATCATCCCTGATCCACATCAGGGTTCCGCGTCACCTTCCCCTCCCTCTTTTTCGTTCTCCTTCCACCTTCTCCGCCTTCCCCCTCCCTCTTCAACCCCCGCGAACCCCACATCCTGTTGCCATCCCTCCCTGCCGCTAAAATATATGAAAAACATACATTTTCATTTATACAAATTTCATAACGCCAGAGCTTACCATTGTACATAGAAACCTTTGTACCTTGGGTGTGCGCACAACAAATCATCAAAGTTTCATCGCAATCGGATGAACAGTGTGGCAGCGCTAAATACGACCAAACAAACAAATATTGATTTTATTAGGTACATAAGAAGATGACTACCGAGATCGTAGAGGACATAGGTCGCATATAAAGGTTAGGACGATTTCAATTGGATAATAGTGTCGAATCCTGAAACGCTTATTATGTTTCCATTGGATCCGACGTGCGACGGGCAATTTATCATTTATTACCTTTTTAGACGGTGTTTTCATTTTTAGATAAATTTTAGCACTTCAACAGCTGCTTTTGGTTAGTACATGTCACTGAATCCTTATTGTGGGTCCACTGGGTCATTTTCTTACCAGTTTTGGACAGCGTTTTCATATTTTGATAAATTTAAGCATTCCGAGAACTGCTTTTGCTGAATACGTATCACTGAATCCGTCATGCTACCTACCTACCTAACCTGTCTATCTATCAACCAATAATGAATGTCACCGCACGCAGCGCGGGTATATTAAAAATGTTATTAGTGTGTATTTTAAAAATAGGAAATCCTTTTGGGCGATGTTGGATGATCGAAAATAGAAAGCGTAATCTGGAATGTGTCTAACATCTGGTTACTGTCAGAATTGGCGTAAACTATTTAATAACCAATAAAATGGTTTGGCATGCATCTAACAAAATTACCACTTTGAATTTTACGAGCGCTGGCGCTGTAGGTACATATAGGTACAAATAAAAGAAGTTTTCTTCCAGAATCAAAATATCGAACGAAATAATATAAAGACTAACGAATGAAGAAAAGACATGGCACGATCAAGTTAACCCAATATTTCGGCTGGCCATGTCAAGAGTCAGAATAACAGAAGGTAGGAATGTGAATGATGCAAGGAGTGTATTGCCAAGACCGAGTTGTTTGGCAGACTATCCTCCCTGTACCCCAGCGGGGAAACGGTGCGATGGTTTATTAGTTGGTTATAATATAAACACCTAACAATTTTTTTTTAATAAGAAAGACAAACATTCCCGGGTTACGAATAACCCAACAATGTTTGAAAATCTCCTACTACCACCACAGAACTTTATGTGAATACCGCACAAGAGTCCCAACTGCTCCCGTCTGGAGCCAGTGAGACTATGGCATCCCCAATTGGGGTATGTTGCGAGGCTGAAGGTAGTGGGGAGGGGAAGGATTTGGGGAAGAGGAAGGTGGGAAGTACCTGGCTATTCAGACCTGGTCACCAAATACGGCTAAAGCCTTTTCAAGCAACGTTTCAATTCTGAATGGTGGTCTTACACCAGGGCGATACTGAGAGTATCTTCCAATCTGGAACGTGCCATATATTATTTTAAATGAATAACTTGTGAAATAACACAAATTAATCAAATAAAATTTATTTGCCACGCCGGGATTCGACCCCGCGATCTTCGGAATGCGAGTCAAGAGCCTTACCGCTGGACTACGCCGGCCGTCATTCAAAACAAATTCTGAACCAAACCGCTATTTTTTTATTATAAGACAGTGCAAGATACTCTGAATAGCCGAGAAAATCTAAATAGCCCGCCCACCTTCCTCTTTATCATCTCCTTCCTCTCTCCACTTTCAGCTTCACATACTTCAATATCATCAATCACAATTGAGGATGCCACGTTCGCATTGGCTCCAAATAGTTAGGACGAGTTGAAACTCTCGTGCGGTATTCAAATAATAATAAAAATATTCGTATTTATTTGAAATGAGTAGGATTTTTCCACGTATCACAAAATTTATTTTGGCTTGAAATATTTGTTATTTGGATAAACAAAATTTTAATTCATCCAGGTTTGATTGGAGAATTTGAGCCACGGCGGAATTGGTAATTTAAATTAATCAAATTTAATTTAATTGCATTTAATCAACTTTAATTTAATTGCATTTAATTTTCAGTTAACTATTGAAATTTATTATACTATCTTTATCGGAGGTTTACCATCGAGGCTCACATTTTTATTAATTCCGACGAATTTGTAACTGTAATATCTTTTTCCTAAACGGATGGACACGGGATGTTAGTTATTTATATTAAAATCAATAAAAACGGCACCTTAGTAATCAAATATATTACGTTAAACGTTTTGAAAAATATGTAAAATGTTTTCAACTAATATAACATTAGCGATAAGCACCGGATTTTATTTGTCTGCATTTGTTTTAGTATTACGTTCCTCAGAATTAATTAGAATGTAGGTACCCCTCGGTAAAATCCATTTTCTAGGCCTGCTAGGGCAAATTCAACCATCTATCCGTTGAACACGCTGCACCGGGGCCACATATTTTTTACACGTCTTCTTCACTTCTTCCTTAACAGCCGTTGTTCCCAATCCTACTGATTACTGATCAACTGTTGAGCCGAAATTTTGGCTCAACACTCCTCAAATGCACAAATACGCTCTTCCCAACGTAACTCTCCGACCACCAGGCGAATCGAGTGTCAAACTAAACAAATCACTTAGCTGATTGGAGACTCAGATTGATCGATCGAAAAGATGGGAACAACGGCCGTAAGATTCCGACTTTATTTTAGAATATTGAGTCGTCTTCAGTTGACTGACCAACTGAATCGGACAAAAGGTTTTCCCGAGGTCGGGTTGTCTTCCCGATGTTCAAAGAGAGTGCTTGACGCCAATGCATTGTATATTACTGATTTATCGATAATGCTGCCGCAACTCTGCGCCAAGTAATTCCTTTCATCTTAGTTCGATCGTGACGATGTTATTGTTTCGTTGCTCTTGGCCGATTGACGGGGCGTTTCGACCTTCCTGCAATATAGACTCCCGTGACGTCACGTGTTGTGTGTTTCGTCGTATAATGCATCTTAGCCTTCGGCTGGTGATTAGGTTCTCGCGAAATCGCTGCTTCAACACGCGCTAAAATTGATCGTCACTTTGTATCTGTAATATAATGTACTATTTAGGACCCAAGTAAGTGTCAGCGTTGGTTTATTTAATTGACCTGTAAATTGTGTCTTCACAAGATTCACACACCTACTGCAATAGCGTAATCTATTGTCACATCTTTTGCTACCACAATTGTGATACGGCCCCGCGAATGTATTGGTTAAATAATATTTGGGGTGTCGACGAAATTTCCCTCGAATATTATATTCGTATTTTTCTCTAAATACGACTTGAGCTTCAGATAATTAGATTGTCGAGTATTTTGAAGCTAAGTGGTTGGTACTACGCCCTTATCAATTGTCGGGTACTGCATTACCTACCGATATTTCATCTTACCGACGTGTCCGTTTCATAATATATGCGAGCATTGACATCACGGATCACGGGGAATCAAGTCACTGTAATGTATTTATTACTGACAGTGCACGATCAAAGAAAATCCATCGGCCTGCGTCTACGAGTGATTTAGTCCGGAAATGATGCAACCTCTGAGTGGGGTACCTAACTCCGGCATTTTAGCGCTCGACAGTTTCGAATTAGCGCACCTTCCATGCACCGTTTTGATGGTGTTTCGAAACGGAGGTATTTTGGTCTGGATATCGTCGCCGGAAACTTGTGGAAACGAGAATTCTGAAATAGAAGTCGTGGTTGCAATCCGCGATGAGGAAATTCGGCGACAAGTAGAGCGGGATTCTTTTTTGTCACACTCGACTCACACGAGTCGCGATTTATACGCTCGTCGACCATCAAATAAGAGCTCTGAAAATCCATTGAAGTGGTTTTTGCGCTCTGCTATTTTCTCCACTTAGAATTTGTATAGAATCTGACTAGAACAGTCGAAAAGCGAAGACTGCCGAAAATTGCGTTGTAAACTTTAAATGTAAATTTTCATTCACTGAACTTTCATTTTTTTTGACGTGATAACGTCTTATAAATCGATGAACGCCGGCTGCACTCACGAAAAAGCATGATTCATTGTCACGTTCCGCCTGAGCCGAGCGTGCAAGCGAGAGCGCGGAACAAGCGTTCGGCCTAAGCGTTCGGCTTGTGACACATCTTGTCTCTCTTCCACTCCATCGTTATTATATGACGTTATCACATAAAATTATTGTCCGTAAACCGACTTTACAGACAACCTTTTTTTTTTCCTTTTTACATTTAATTGATAAATTTTACGAAATACCTTCATATTTAATCAATTACTAACTCTTTAGAAGTCTATCAACAATATTAACATAGTTTTTTTTTCTTTGTTTGTAAATTATGTAACATTAAGTTATTGTACGCATGCTCAGAACCTTGCCGCAAGAATAAAGGAGACCCCTTTCCATGTCCTTTTATACTATCCGTACTATCTATGTACGTTTTATTTTATTTACCCCTGTCAAGCTAGATAGATATATAGTACACGTTAACCTCCTTTCCTGCATTATCTTCTCTTCTTCTCAACATTTATACACATTTGATTCTTGTGATTGTATTTTTTCCCAGACAGAGATGGTGGTTTATGTAAATACTGAAAAACGATAAAATGTACAAACATTTTGTTCGCACCTTTTAATTTTAATATTTTTGCATAAAATTTTTTGTACGAGATTATAAAAAGTTTCTTCGAACTTTAATCGAATCTTTCTGTGAATTATATTTCTCGGCTGATGTTATAGTGATTAAGTCCATCAACGACGCCTTTATTGGTCTTGAGAAAGCCAATTAACAGTCGAGAACAATGTTCAATGTAAATATTTAATATTATACGTTAGCCGAATAACAGAATCATGTAAACAAGCGAGTAGTAAATTTGAATTTCTAAATAATTATTACAATCTACAAATTTAAACGTACAGACAGATTTAATGGGCGAATGCAAACACACTTCAATTATTTAGCTAGTTTAATTTTACAAGTGATTTAAGGATTCATCTTTAGATGGTTACGATTATTTCATCTATAATCGCGCCATTGCATTAGCACCCAGATAATTCATGTTCACGCCGTTTCCCCGCAGAGAGAGGATGGATTGCCAGACTTTGTCTTGACGCATACTCGTTGATTTATTCACATTCATATATAGCATTGAGAGTATTCGCTCAATCACACAAAGTATTTAAAAAAAAATATTTATTACTAATTTACTTATTATTTGCTAAATTATTTATTTTGTACACCCTGTTCGGTCAGTGGCTGAGTTGGCATCGCTTTGGGTCCCACCCAGGCGTCGCGTGTTCAATTCCTCGGCTAGCTAAGTTCCTCCATCACGAAACAAGCAACATTTTCCGCTTACTGTCGTGGTAGTAAGAGATTTTCAAATATTGTCATGTTATTTGTCAATAATAATAATAATCTTGACGCACCTGACTTAACAGAACTAATAACATTTCGAGTACCAAATCGTGACACGAGACTTCCAGAACTGTCCTTTGTTTATCCGCCAAAAACTAACTATTTCATTAACTCCCCAATCCAAAGACTACATAGGCTTGGAAATAAATTCACTTCCGTTGATATTTTCATTTATACTTTACCAAAATTTATAAATTTTATTATTATTATTCAAATATTGTCATTTCTTTTTAATTCTGCTAATATGTTTTTTATTACAATGTTAAATAACGTATGTAACTATAATAACGTGTACATGTAAAAACCTTCAAGGCGTGAATAAATAAATAAGTTATTCCGTAACCCGGAATGATCATCTTTCTTTAAAAAAAAAAAAATGAACAGTAAATTTAGTTCGGTGGCACTCGAATCATTCTTATTTTATCTGTGTTTTACGAACAGGAGGTACTTTAGAGGAAACTTCATTAAGTACTTGGTGTCTACTTTTCGATTATATTAATTCAATAATTCTCCGATTTTTCGATTAATATTAATTCAATAATGACTCCCCGTCAACTGCAACGCACTTACCCAGCGCTTGATCTAATCCTCGAAACTGGTACTCAATTTTCAGAATATCCATCAGAGCTGTTTTCGATTTTTTTATGACATTCTTCCGGGTGCTGTAACGCGCTCCGCCAAGCGATTTTTTAAATCGGTTGAACAGGAAAAAGTCGCAGGGAGCCAAATCAGGCGAATTCGAAGGCTGCTGGATAGTACTCGTATTGTTTTTGGACAACAGTGCGACGGTGCGTTATCGTGGTGCAAAATTGATGCCTTTTTCAGGCTTACGAAAAATCGAAAACACGCACAAAAGTAGAGGTACTCAAAGAGTACACAGTACTTTTACAAACGTCCAGTTATAGCGCTGAAATTTGGAGGGAAGTGTCAATGACGGATATGGTAACCTAACAACAACAAAAAAATTCCGATCGGGTGACTGATAGCGTCACACCTTGGCCGGTCCTAAAGCTTAAGCTGGTGTAATCTTCAGAACGGTAATATCTGTATTTCCCATATTACACTGAGTTGTGTGTTCCCGACAACTTCACAAGAGCGCACAAGCACAGAACTTTTGTTGTTCCAAGATACAGAACTAACCTACCGTTGGTAATAACGTTCGGAAAAAGATTCTGTTATTAAAATACTTGTGCACTTAAAAATAAAATAAATATACTTAAAATGTAAATAATAATTATGCTTTATATACAATTCTTCATTATATCTTTTTTATGTGCATACCGCACAAGAACCCCAACTACTCTGCTGAATCAGAACTGGTGGAATCAGTGAGATTATGGCATCCTCAATTGGGGTATGTTGGGAAGCTGAAGGAGACGGGGAGCAGATGGGGAAAAGGAAGGTGGGGAAGTATCTGGCTTTTCACCAAACTCTGAATGATGGTCCAAATTCCGGTATATTACCAGGGTAATACACTGAAAGTATCTACCACTCTGAAATCTACCACTCAAACACAGTGGCCATCAAATATATAATATATCTGAAGGTATTTGTGAATGTAAATGAAACCAGAGGTGTGTGCCGAGACCGAGTTATTTGGCGGCCCATCCTCTCTACCTACCCTACGGGGAAACGGCGTGATGTTTAGTTAGTTAATTTAGTTACTTTGTAAATTATTGTAGGCCATCCGTATTGTAGGCCAACCAGCCGGTTTGTGGACTTAACCTGTATTAAGTACTTCATGTCCAACTGACACGACACTTTGACATGATACGAAACAAATGACACGAATAGTTACTAATAATAATGAACGCTTACATTATACGTACACGATCAATAAAAGCGATTGCTCCTGAAATATACGAATATGTATTCGTATTTGGAAAAGCAAAATTATATCCGGAATTTGAGTGCGCAAAAAATCTGTGTCTAGAATAAATTGTGTGCGGAATTATCTGTGTCCGGAATCCTCCACGCGTGCATCGAATTTTTATGTGGGGAATAATCGGTGCACAATATTCGTTTTCATAATAATCATAACACCATTTTAAAATGTTCGTGAACTATATTTCTTTTGATGTAAATTTTGGGTCACACAACATGCTGCAAAGCCTATGTCGAAATTTTAACACCCTCATTAAATTTTGTTATGCCCAGAGGTAATATTTTTCATTGTTCATTTGAACTTGAAAATGTTGCATCAGTAAATCGTATTTCTTTGATAGTGAGTCTGCCAACTTGTAAACTTGCAGCGTGCCATTGTACTGTACAAATGATGAAGTAATAGTATAATTTATCTGAAATATATATATTTTTTCGTTTTTGAAGTGAAAAATTCTTTAGCACAAACACATACATCTATAGGATTTAGCCTGCGAGAGAATAAGATAGAAAATCATGTGCACACTTGTATTTTTTTATTAAAAATTTTTAATTTGAAATTTTTTATATATTTCTGTACCTTAAAGGGTAAACCACGCAACGGACTTGCGTGGTTTTTCGTTTATAGATTTATAATAGGAAAACTTCGAATTAAGTTAAAATTCGAGTTCTCCAGATTAAACTTGTTAACAATACATAAAAATATCAGAGTGTGTAGTTCACGTAGAAGTGAAACCTCCAGAAAACTAAAGTAGACAAGAGTGGGGAGGCAACGAAGCACCGCCCAAAGAGCAGACCTATCCTATAGGTGTATGTGTTTGTTTCTTTTTGGTGTCGCTAATTTTCGTTTCATCGAATTTCAAATCACAACGGTACTAAAGAAGTTTTTACTTCAATAAAATTCCTTCTAGTTATTACACAATACCTTCAGGGTATCTGTTAAAGGTGTTTAATTGATCTAACATTGAGCAAGATCTTAAGAATTGTTTACATTTTTTACCTTGTCTCCCTTCCCCTCCAATCCCCCGCTCGCCCAAACGACTACTTACTTCGCGTGCAGCTTCCTTCTTCCATTCATAACCAATATATAATAAATTTCGTTACTACCTGATTAGATTTTTACGTCTGTTAGGGGACGGCTGCTTATCGTTTTTCAGATAAAATTTAATTTTGGATTTGAGGCTAAAATACAAAATACCCAACCAACTGATATTTTTTTCTAAATCAAAAGATATAGCAAATATCTAGCAGTTACGGATTTGAGATATTTTATTTATTTGTGTTTTAAATGATAAGAATTTGATTTTTCTTGATTTTGGAAGCAAATTAAGCAATTTATTATTAATGAGTTAATTATTCAAAAATAATAATCTTGCCTTTCCTACTATAATATTAATTTAATGCAAAATAAAATAAAAAATTAATAATACTTTTTAGTTCCAACGTAAATCTGTCGTTTTGTAATTCAAAATTAAGCACCTCTAAATGCGTTTTTTAAACTTTTATTTTAAATGATAGAGCTCTTTTTTTTAAATTTTCATTAACTCAAATAATTGCCAAAAAGTTACCTCTAAAGTCATGAAAAATTGAATTAAAATTTATTTAAAATCAATCTCCTCAAACCCAATTAAGCACATTATGAAAAAAATACTTATTGACCGATGTACTAGGCTCAAGCGATGACCGTAAAATCCTATCCGATAAGCGTTAAACCACCTACACAAAATGGTCAAAATGAGTGCTGACCACATAGGATTAGTAAAAAAGAAAGTTTGTGCAGATTTCCACTCGGTGTTCCAATTCTGGTGTCATTTTTGGGTATTTAACATTTAACATGCAACCTTACTAAAATCAAACAAAAGTTCACGGTTAATTATTTACGAAAGAAATGCGATCTGCCAGCTTTTGTATCGGGAGAATGGCAGACGACCTAAAAGGTCACCTCTAAAGGCTATAAAATATCTCATCTGCCACCCGAATAAAGCCGAGCCAGAATTTAGGTAAGAGTTCCCTTTTTACGAATATATCGTTCCGCCAACCTAATATTCAGATGAACTCTGCGGCAGAAGTGATTATTCGAGCGAAAAAAACATTCTCTCACTGTGTCTGTTGAATTACCTGTTGTAATTGAATAAATTGGCATCTTATTACTAAAATATTCTAAATTAATACATCTAGATGGATTTATACATCAATTCGAGTGCTGTGAGGACGTAAAAAGCAAATAAAGGCCTCAGCGTATTTTTCATACATCGATATAAGCTAAGTCATAAAACTATGCATATGTCATCTCTATAAAGAGAAGCACATGCGTCAGCCAGTTTGAAGATAAACAGACAAACATACGCGGATAATTTTTATTGTTAGTGTTTTTGAACAATGTGTTTGTTAATTAATTTTTCATTTCATTACACTGTTTTTATTAATTTATAAAAACTTTTTTTTTTTGTAATTTAGTGTAATATCACAAATGTGATTTTGTATATGGATTTTGCACTAAATTACATAGTGTCGATTTTTTTGTACTTATGCGCTGGTATATACAGTACATAGAGAAGAAGATTTTTCCTTGATGCATTTGAATGAAAATATGTTTTATATTTTCGTTATTCGGCGGTACATCTCTTCGGGGTCAATTAGTCATATTTTGTGTAATTGGGTACCTAAACCATACAAATTATATATAAGTTCGCCAAGGGGTCAATTGTCGGCGGATCAACTGCCATGGAACCAAAAATTGGTTTAATAGATTACGTTATGTGCTATTTAAAAAAAAATCTAATGACTTATGTGCTATTTAAAAAAAAATCCAAGGGGTATTGGAATTGCATGATTCTGAGTTGTTCATACATGAAACATATTTTGACGACTACATTTAGTCATTCGTGACTTGTTGTATGGCGGTGCTGACCACCTAATCTCAAAGCGCCATCTTAAGACGTCACAGCGACGTTATTCCACTGAATATAATTATATTCACGAGGACATTACCTTACTACAGCCGAAAATAAATGATGAAAGATGACGTCTTGCCTCGGGTTTTCACGGACAAGCATTTTTCCGACGTGGAGTGGCGCCCTGCCAGCCAGGCGGCACTTCAACCAATAATAATAATAATTGATCTACGCCCAGTTCTGGCAATCTAAATTCCTTGTAATTGAAAAGCTTTCCGCTTTAGGTTAATTATATCAAAAATCTCCGAGTCGAACAGTTGAATTTTTAATAAAATAACGAACCTCACCGAATCTAACCTAGATTGTTATCAACTTAACCCAACTTAATTTCAACTTAACTCAACATAATTTCAAGTTATCTCCACTTAACTTCGTCTTAATCCTTGGAAGGCCATCCTCCTGCGACCGAGTACTACATAGTTTTACGAGCCGTTAGTGGCTCGCGTCGGTTCACCCAGGTTCATTTAAGATTTTCCAAAAGCAACATTTAACATTTTAAACAAAGGCACAAATAAAATTTTCCGCTGACTGTGGTGGGATTAGGATGTTTTCAAATTATTGTCAGGTTATTGATAACTCTTAATTTTTCTTTTAAAAAAATAATGTACCAGAACCAGGGGTAAAATTCCCAAAAGCCGCAAAGCCGGCCTTACGCCGGTTTACAATATTTTCATAAGAACTTACTTGTTTTTTCAATGTGTTTATATACCTACAATTGTATTATGTATCATAGCTTCCATTGGGAAGCTACCTATATTCATAAAAATGTTATTTTCCTCCTCAAACATTATGAAAAAATAAAATCATAATGAATACTTCGTTTGCATTCCCTCACTACTTCTTCTTGTTCATCTAGTTTGAACCACAAAGGGATTAATATATTTTATTCAGTTGGGCATTCCATCATACTTTTTTTTTGTAACTTTTATTTATATTTCCTCTTCAAAGCCTGTGCCGAAAAACAAATCAATATTCAAATCTTTTATTAAAGAACAATTACATCTGTGTTGTTCCCCACACCCAAAGACATACCTACCACTCCCACACTACATATAATATTAATTTTCCCAAGTGAACAGACATTCATATTATTAAATGAATCATAATTTTAATATCGGTTATTGGTGCATGGATAAGTAATGTGAAATATTCCTGCGTAACATTATTCAAGTTGAAATTTTAATTTTGAATGAGCTTTTAATTTTCGGAACCGCTTATCGTGTATCAGACAAGGTACTAAAACTATTTTATGATTTAATAAAAAAAAAAATTCGTTTAATAATTCTTTATCCGAAATGCGTATTTATTTTGTTGAAATGTTTGACAGTTGTTTAAATGAATTAATAGAGTGAAGATTCGTTACCGGGACAATGAACCAGGTTCCGTTCAACGGACGTTGGCCGTCATGTTGACTATGCGGACTTTGTTTACTGCGGCTCGGAACATATCCACAGTAGACTGGCCAAACCACTGTCTCAGGTTTTTCAGCCATGATGTTCTCTTTCTCAGGGCCCCGATTTCCGTCAATCTTTCCCTGCATTATAAGATGCAAGATATCGTACTTCTCTGGATATCTCATCACATGCTATGAATGTAATATAATACAATATTAATATAAAGTGTCTTGTCTTTATAATGTTATTGGGATATCTGTAGAGTCTTTCAGGCGGTTCCTACATTTAAATAAAAAAAAAATATATATATAACATCACTCAAATAACCGCCGCGGCTTCCCTAGTTGGCGCGCATCCGAAATGTCCAATTTTCCATGACTCTGGCGCATAAATCAGGCTAAATTGAATCGATGGCATGGGTTATGTTTGCTTTAAGGGCCGCTGTGGTTTGTGATTAATTCGCATAGAATGCGACTTAAGAAAACCCAGACAAGAAAATGTCTAACGGGGTCAAATCGCACGATCTCGGTGGCCAGTTCACATCACCTCCACGTGAGATTTTATCATTAAACTATTTTATGCAATTAAACAGTTAATTAAATTTTATCATTGCACGTGTTGTTGAACGCTATATCTGTCCATGACAATTTGGCAAAACAGACTGAATAAATGACAGCCAATTTGACAGACATCGCTTCAACAATATAATCGCTATCAACTGTCAAAGTTCGGAAATCCCTATTGGAAGACCCTTTAGATGTCCTAATTATTTGAGTTTACTTTGATAGGTACATTTCTTCTTTTGAAAGGCAATTATCCTGAAACATTTTTAATGGTGACCGGACGACTAACAAAGTGCGAAATCACCACTCCTTTGAAAAGACATTAAAAGTGATGAAAAAAAACCTTAAATAAGTTACGTTAGGTTAGGTTATGGACTATTTTTTTCAGCACTTATGGCTTCAAAAGGATGTTATCACTTTGTTGGGTTGTCGTGGAACCGTTAAATTAAATTGAGAGGAAATTTGCTTTTCGTTTGCCTAGAAAATAACTGGAAACAAGAGAGCTTGTCGTAAATTTTCCTCTTCTTTCACATAATTATGTCAATTAAATTAATAATATTACTTTCCTTAAGAGGGAATAACCAGACAAAACCGAAAATATGCCACTTTTAAATCAAATTTTAGACGTATTGTCTCTTTCCTCAAAAAATTATAAATTGATTTTGAAAGACTTCTTTTATCTAGTAAAGCTATTTTTAAATTTTGAGAAAATATGTTTATTTTTAGTGCAATAAGGTTTTACCGTAGGTCGTTGGCAGATTAGTTAAATTTTCAAACTAAATTTTGTATTATACTCGTACAACATACATTTCAAATCATATAATCATGCAGTAAAATAAATCAATAAATTATTTGGGAAAGCTACCTTTCAGAATTTAAATTTTAGTTCAAAATAAAATCATAAAAAAAGATCCTCGCCCTTATTTTGTGATGAAAATACTTCAGTTTGTCTATTTATTTACGGTCTTACAAACTAATATATTTAAAAAAATCTTATTTTGCTTAGAATTATTGAAAAATTATAAATACTTATGATCAAAAAATAATTACAAATAGGACATAATTTTATTGCTTTATCATCACGTGTTTGAGCATTTTTTAATGTGGGTATTTATCAAAGCAAATTTGGAATAAAATAAAATCGATATTGAATTATTATGTTAAAATGCTGGTATGGAGAATAATTAATCTTCCTCAATGGAACCGCCCTGTACCGTTGCAAAGACACGATTGCAAGATCATCGTTCGACGAAATTTAAATTCTACCGCTAGTTAAAGGCTCTTAATAGTAGGCTGCACAACGGTTTTAGACATAAAAAGTGAAAAGTTCGGGCAAAAAATCTTTTTTTCTGAAATTGGCTAAATTTGGAAATAAAAGTCTCCGCCCGCCCCTGTTTGTGAAAGATCTCCATTTAGAATCAAAACTTTGCATGAAATGGCTCTTTTATGTATTAGCCACTCTATCGATTTGGTATATTCGGAAAGAAAAAGTTGTGGGAAGTAGGTATGGTTTTATTTTTAAAGCGTGGAAAGTTATTGGGAAACATTTCTCTGTGGCTACACGTGATATCTGTCTCTGTGAACGTACAGTGATTTCATTACATAAATTGAAGATTGTGCATTCAACTATACTAATAAAGAAAGTATAAATAACATAAGAAAGGAGTGACAGGGAATTTATAATAAGAGTCTGAATGGTAGAATAAGTCGGGGATGCTCGAGGGAGACATGACACGATCAAATGAACCAAACAATTGAGTCGGGTCATTTAAAGAGCCATAATAACAGAATGGTATATTTTTATTACATTAGGTCCTGAGGAAAATAATTTCCGTCAGGGCCTATGTCATCTTTGGGGATGCTGTGTGGAGGTCTTTTTAAGGAAAGGAAGGAGAGCAAGTTCTGGAAAAGAAAAAGGCATGATAGGTGGGTAGGAATTAGGGGGTTCAGTGTGTCCGGGTCAGCCGCCGCCAAAACCTAGACGAACCTCTTACCTTGAACCCGGGCACCCCTGCTAAGTCACCACACGTAGCGAACCACTTGGTTTGGTGTCGACCAATAAATGGTTCTCGGGGCGGCGGTACCCATATCGAAATTGATATATACTCTTTTTTTTTAAATTTTTTGTTTTTTTATAAAAATTTTTTTTAATAAATTTTTACAAGTAACAGTTCTTTATTAATTTTAACTACCACATTAGGCTAATGCCTGTGTTGTGGTAGATGTATGAATGTATATGTATCTATGATGTATGAATGTGAATCAAGCAAGGAGTGTGTGCCAAAACCGAGTCGGCAGTCAGTCCCCTCCGCCTAATCCTGCGGGGAAACGACCTGAAAGCGAAATATCTACAAAAACTTTATTTTTCCTGCGACATTTTTAAGTGAATTTATTATTTTATGACAATTTTTAAATGCACGTTTAGTTCTACATTCAAATTATTGTCATTGATTTTTTTTGTTAATGTTGTTTTATCTTTCAAAGTACCTGTCCACATATAATTTTTTTTTATAAAAATTACTAATTAACGATTTAAAAAAAAAAGTTCCCAAGGTGATGCACTACTAAGCAATGCAAAATCACGTAATTTTTGTTTGAAAATTAGATCGCTCAGAAATATTTTAGATACTTTATACTAATATTTTCCTTTGAAATAATCTAGCATTTTTTTGATTAATCTTTTTATAAGCCCAGAAAAAATGAAGTGTCGGCCCTCTAAAAACTGTTTAAAGTTCAAAATCTCCTATTTACGAACCCCTTTTCGGTTATGGTTTTATTGTATAATGTGGAAAATTAAATTATTTAGAAAAGAATCGTAAAACATTTAAATGTTTGTGCCTAAGCTTCGCAAAATAAAATAATTCGCACTTTTTGGCGATGTTTTTTTCGTGAGTAAATAAAAATAGGCGGCTTTTGTTAAAAGGGAATTTAAACTTTATCGCCATTTACATAAGGAGTGTTATTGTTAGCGGCCTGATCCCCAATTTTACACGATGTTGTATATGAATACAAAAAAATTAGAGTGTGCAGTTCACACGTGGTAGAAGTGAAACATTCAGAAAACTTACAAGGACGAGAGTGGGGAAAAGGGGAGATCGATTATACTATTTCATTCTCTCGCGGGTTAAACCCTATAGATGTATGTGTTTGTCTCTTTTTAGTGTCACTATTTTTCGTTTCATCGAGTTTCAAAACACAACGGAGCTAAAAAAGTTTTCTCTTCAAAAACACTTGGGGTAGAAATTTATTTTTGTGAAAACGCTCCTCAATTTATAAATAACTAACTCAAGTAAAGTTGGCTGCGTTTTACGCGAATACTTAGGTATTGTTAGTTGCAGAAACAACTGCAGCACATTGATTTTCCCTTTCAAGGAGGGGTCGTTTTCCCTCAATTTTCTTGCCCCGAGCTGCTGAAGAATCAACCCAACCTCTAGTGTATCAAATCTCATGAATTCGTCCTAAATCTATTAAGTTATTTAAGCTAAGTTAATTTATTTTCTTTTCAGGTATAAATACGATAATTTGCTAGCTAATCGGATTCTGTTCATTATTATAATGCTTGTCGTATAGCATTATATTCGTAATTGGACTCTTATCTACTCCACGAAAACATTTTATAAAAAAGTGGGATAAAACCCAAAAGACGGTCGAGAGGAGACAATTTTTATGGGTTCAGTAAGCGCTTGCTGCAGAGGGTCATAGCAAAAGGGATGATTCGCTTTACATCGGCGGCGCGGCGCGGCGGGTGCGGTCCAGCGCGCGCAGTCTCCCGGAGAAGAATCAATAGGCCCATCGGGACGGCTGGCAATCCCTCCCTCGCGTAACTCGAAGGGGCTCCCTTTGGGTTCACTCTGGTCTCTCTCTGGTCGACTCTGCCCTTGCTGCCCGGCTCCTCCTTTGGCGGGTAGGATTTGCTTTCACCGGTGCTTGATCTATTGTGTAGACAGTTAGGGGAGTTAACGAGCATATTATTTTAGGTCGCTTACGACCACACAATAAAATCTTGACTTTAAGATGGAAACAATTTATAATAATATAAAGTGTATTTATTTGGAATGTGCTATTAATGTTAATGTCACACTTAATCATAAACACGTTAACAACTCAGTACAGGTTCTCCTAGTGAGGTGTTCACGATACATACAATAATACCTACACACAGTTTTACCTTCTCAAACCTACCTTACATCAAACATAATACTAAAAAAAAAATACAGGTGTGCTTTAGACCACACGTCTGAAGTAAAACTTCTATGAGAGGAAGAGAGAAAAAAATGTGCTCGCGCACTCTCTCTCTTGCTCCTACAGTGTGATACAGACTATAGGCCTGCACTGTGTCTTAGATATACGAAACGTAACTGGCTATGAGATAAATAAAATGTGTGCCCGCACCTCTCTTTCTTGCCCCTGCAGTAATATATGCAACGTAACTCTCTTTCTATCTCCACTAACTTATGTCTCCCTCTCAACTTCCGTTCGCCTCGCTCGACACTTTTCGTAACACTTTCGTCACGCTTTCACCAGCTTACTCCCCAAGTCAAGCGTGCGTGAAGAAGTTTTACTTAAAAAATCTTTTTCGTACAGCTACTGAACATTAACAGTTTTTTTTACTTCTATATAAACCACTGTAATAATTTGTAAAATGTGTATTCAAGAATAGACATAAATAAATAAATACAGCTTTTTAATACGTACAGATGTTAGCAAAACAACACGCAATGCATCAAAGGTTGCAACAAAATAGTGTTCATGCCCGTTCGGTGCACTGCAACGTATATATAATATGGTAATTTGTTACAACCTTCGTTACATTGCATGTTGTGTTGCTAATATCTGTAAGCGGCTTGAAAGAGAATGTAAACTAGAGGCCCTTTATTGAAAGATTGATGACATTTTCAAAATTAAATTCAGTTAAAACTTAAATTAACTTTTATGGATATTTATTAATTTGTGCATGCACGAGTTTGGTAGTACCTGGACATTTTCTCGAATACGTGGGTGTACGAAAGAATAATTATTGACCTTTTTTGTATTGTAGAATCACGCGAAAGAATCACGCGTACAATCACGCTGCGGAAAATGCAGTTTAAAAGACCTTCAGATTAAAGTTGGACACAAGAGCAATCAATAAGACGGAACGTGTGAGGAATGAAAGAATGTGCAGGATGCAGAGCAATAATACAATAGTCTTGTAATTCGAACGTTCTCATAAACCACGAAGCATGCAGTCTGTGTCTGCTGTATTTAGGGATTGCAATCTCGCAATCCCGCGGAATTGATATGCGGGATTACTTAATCCCGCGCGGGATCCCGCATCTTTGAAATTATGTTATAAAATCAAATTAAAACTACAGATTTTTGTGTAAAAATCAACTTTTATTAAACATTTCCTAGATTAAGCAACAGAAATTATTTCTTTTCTATTAATTAAGTATTAAGTAATTAGTAATCTGTTTTCTTAGATTCATCTTTAGATGTTTGTCATAGTTTAATAGTTTTGTTTAATTTTACCCTTACTCCAAAAACAGTTTTATATTTTTAATTCAGTCTTATTCATATAATGACTAATAATCAAATCACAACTTTCTCTTAGATGCTATTACTATGATATCAACCTATGGTGATAACTTTTGAAAATACGCTCTTAAGGAGCAAATGGCATTTATTGTACCATCTCCGAGCCTGTTTCTGGGTGAACTGCAAATAAATCCTGATGCTGAAAACGCTCTCTCGGCTTTTGCGCTAGTAGGCTGAACCGTCAGGATATGTTCAGAGGCGAGCGTCAGGTACTCTCCTCTGATACCATTGGACTCAAAGAACGTAATTACTTTCTTCAAATTTTTAATTTGCGTGATCCGCGGATCCGCGCTTTGAAGGTGCGGGATCCAGCAGATTAATAAAAGCATCGGGATCCCGCGGGAATGCATGATCCCGTTTTGCGGGATTGCAATCCCTAGCTGTATTGTAACCGGATAAAACAGACTTCAGTATTCTGTTTTGTCATCATCAGGGATCACTCAGAGGCAGGACCTTAACGGCATTGCATTGCCGCGCGGATGGCAGTGTAGGAACATGCAAGAACCTTGAACGTGACATGTTTACGCTTATGTGATTTGGGCCTATTTCGGGAATCCCGAGTTCCCATGGCAGATTTGCTTGTCCGTTGTATACGTCTGTGTTGGGCCGGCGCCCACGCGTCCCGCCTCCCCCTCGACTTTTCGGCTGATTCACTCTCATTGTTGGATTCAGTCGTACGCGGATCGGGAAAACTAGTAAGTTGGTTTTCTCTGAAAACGTCGTGAAGCACCCGCATTGTTCGCTAAAATTATGGTAATCTTCGTAGTACGCGCAACCTATAAAATAATGTATCAAGTTGAAAGAATTACGTTCAATTACGTACAGAAGCGAAATCAGACTTCAATATATTTTCTATCGCTTTTGATTTGCTAAACGCAAAAGATTTTCTTTGAGTACTACTTATAATAATCCGCGCTTTTTAGCTAAGTTTAGTACTATCTCATCCGTGTTTTTTATATATATATATATATATATATATTTCTTTGCCGCAAGCAGAAATAAAAATGGCAACACCGAGAGGTCGATTTTTTTAATGTTTTTTTTTGTATTTTATTTTATTTTATTTATTTTTTTGACGTGATAACGACTTGTAAATCGATGAACGCCGGCTGCACTCACGAAAAAGCATGACTCGTTGTCACGTTCCGCCTGAGCCGAGCGTGCAAGCGAGAGCGCGGAACAAGCGTTCGGACTAAGCGTTCGGCTTATGACGCATCTATCTATCTTCCACTCCATCGTTATTATATGACATTATCAAGTAAAATTATCGTCCGTAAACCGACTTTACAGACAACCATTTTTTTTTTTCGAGGTACAATCCAGTTAAACCGCAATTAAGCATGTTCATCTTCAATAACAATTTAATTCATACATACACAATATTATTACTATAGCTAAACAGATTGTCACAATTAACACATAGACTTATAAACCATCTCTATTTAGTAACCACATTTTTAGCATTTTTCTCAATCTACTTTTATAGAATCGCAATTTTTTAACATGTTAAATATTTTGGGCACTTTATATCCCATTTCGCTGTCTGTATTTATTGGTATATATTTTGGAACAAGCATTCCTTCATTCTTCGTGAACCTTCATGTTCATGTTCCACTTTCCTCTTTTATTCAGAGTCAGATATATGTTGAATCAATATTTTGCTCCATAATAAGGCCTGCACCGGTAAGATGTTAAATTCTGATACAGCAATTATATGTTTCGTCTTTGTGAAAAAATATGTTTTTCAACTAGTAATTTAACCAAAGAATTTTGTACCGATTGTAGGTGGTTTAAATTAGTTTTGCAAGTGTCCCCAAGTAGTTATTCCATACCGTACCGTTGATTGTGTTGGTAATTAGTAAATATTTTTTTTTAAATACTCACCGGAACGAAAGTTTGTACGGCCTACCCACTATCGCCCTCGGCCTTTTACACGTTTTGTTTATTTGTGTGTCCCGTTTGAAATTGCAATCAACAGTCGCTCCCAAATAAACATATTCATTTACTGGTTCAATTCTATCGCACATGCAGGGCTGCAAAATGTTGATGAATACATATAAAGAGATATTATTTTAGGCGTAACCTTAAAAGAAACATGTAGAGATCGAATGTGCATCAATTTAGTTTTTCTGGTATTAATGATTAGATCTGCGTCATGCAGGTTTATCCTCATTTTATCAGGGACGTAAAGTCATGTTGCATACATTTAATTGCAATGGATAATTGTTCATCGTACGACAAGTGTAGTGTTGTCAGTATATACAAAGTGTTTTACATATAAAAATAGTTTTTCATTATTGAAACAAATATAATATAAAGCGTGGGTCCCAAAATCGATCCCTGCGGGACTCCAGCACATATTTGTATCCTCCCACTCATTTTTTCAAATATTTTTACACAGATTAAGTAGATTTCCTCTACAATAGCCTCTAAGATTTTTAATAATTTTTGTTGGTCAATTGTATCAAACGCTATCGATAAATAGTAGGTACTTAACAAAACAGTATTTTATGGTATAATTCATTACTTATATAATCTGAAACATCTTGCAATAAATTGTGTATACTTTTTTCTTTTGAAAACCATATTGTTTTTGGTCTACAATGCAAAAATTTTCGAAGTTTTTGTTTAATTTTAAGGAAAAATATTTTTTCAAAATTTTTTTCAAGTACAGGCAAGATACTAATAGATCGTTAGTTTTCTTTTTCTGAGTGCTTTCCTCCTTTGTATATAAGTCTAATAATAGCACATTTGAGATCATTAGGCAATTCAGCTTGTATAATAAGTCTGTTGACACGGTGCGTTATCATGGGTCCTAAAATATCTATGTCCTTTTTTATGTCGTAATCTTATTTTGTCCATTCCCAAGGATTTTGAATATTTTTATCTCACTCGGGAGTTGCCTTGGGTTAATATATACTGTGAGGTAATTCTACTGGATTGAAGTCATGAACTAAAGATATCAACGTGCATTTAATTTGTAAGAAATTATCTTAGGTTCCTGATTCCACCAAGGCAATATCTCGGTGGTTGGAGTATAAAATAAGTTAAAATGTGTGTTCGTTCGGGCAAGGTGTTAAACGATTTACGTGAATAATTGAAGATCTTCCCCAAAATATCTGGTTTAATCAGTCTCCTCACAGTCCGCTTACTGCCGCCCCACCGCGCCGCGCCAGTCTGTCGGGACAGGTGCGGAGTGTGCGGGGTGGGGGGCGGGCGGCGCGGCGTGGAAGGGGAGCGCGTCGCGGCGCCAGTCGACGTCCGATGCTGGCGCGGGCGCCCGTAGAGGCCGCGCCGGAGCCAGGCTAACCATGTGCTCGCCATGGACTACCAGTGCGTCGTTGTTTACACCGTCATCAGCATACCGGCGCCGAGGAAGCCCGGCTGTCTCGCTTGGCTCAAGGAGAATATTAAGAGGTGGGGCTGAACAAAAAAAAATACATTTTTACTTACATTTCGAGTTTTGACAAACTTTACGTAATTTTTCCGAAAAAATTTGCCATTATATTCTTGTTTATTCGCGACAATTGTAATCACATACTAAACCAATTAGAATTAAACAAACAAACAACAAGAAAACTAACTTTGTTTCTACTCCTTGTTTATGACAAAACTTTTAATTCAGTTACGAAGACGTTTTGATTGTTGTTTATTAAGACTGAAAGCATTTATCTTGTATTTAGAGCTTGTTTATGGTCGTGATTTGTTTAACATTAGTTTTTTTTTGTTTCGAACTCAAAGAGAAGAATAATTCGGGATAAATAACGACTTATTTTAATTATTATTCGTATGTACTAAAAAAATAAAATATTTGCTCCGTTAATGTTTTCTGCGAAGAATTCCTTTTATCTGTTGTTTCGTGTAGAAAAATCACTTCCAAGTGAATTATACTATAAGTTTTTGTCGTGGTTGATATCGATTTTTCTGATTTAATATTTTGGTAGACCGAAGTTATTTGATAAATTATTTAAGTGAACAATGGGAGCGAAATAATGAACGTCTATTTAAATAATGAATCACCCAAAATGCAGCCTTATAGGTGCTTTGTGCACAGAATCTGCGGGGGCGTTTCTATGGCAACTCAGCGCACTAGTTTAAAATGATTAAAATTTCTGAAAGTTTCACTATGAAAACTTTCCTACAACTTGTGATATTCAGTGGTTACGGTCGGAACATAATAAACTAAACTTTGTAACCGAGGAAGTTCAGAACTGGCCAGGTATTTTATTTGAATTATGCGTCCTTTCTTTTGCACCTTTGTTTTATAATATTACCTTAAAATATATTATTCAATAATAAAATTAGAAATATTCCTTATATTCTGATCGTCAACATTCAACCATACATACATATCTTAAGAAGTTACATAACTGCGAATGATTGTGTAATATTTTGTGCTATTTCAAAATATCGCGTCGACTATATTTTTATCTGAATTTCTTCTGGTGAATTTATTTATCGTGTGTTTTCAAATTCTTCGCGTTGCTATTTAATATGTAGTAACAATTATAAATTATTTTTTAAATTTTAGCTTTCGGTGCTTACAAGCATAAATTTTCAATGAAAACATATATGACCTTGTAAGGTTATATAGTAAAGTTTTTTTTTTAATAAGTACTCATTCTTTAACGGAACCTTTTAAACTTTAACAACAATCTTTGATGTTAATTTCAGCTTGGATAATTTTTTTTCGCCTTTCTATTTCGTGCCTCTTCCCCACTGTCATTTAACATATCTATTATTACTATTAGTTCTGGGTACAGTAGTTCCACGTAATAAATCATCATTATAAACAATACAATATTTTAAGTGCAATTCTTTTTTTCAAAAAACGAATTACACAATTTTTCCGAAAAAATACCGCTATATTCTTCGGCCAGGTAGACATCACAACGTCATCACAACGGAAAGCTAATTCAAAGTTAGCCACCTAGTCAGTGTTAAGCCTTCTAGTCAAAGTAAGGCTCGCTTGAATAATTAAATGTTTTCACTTGTGATAAGCACAAGAGGGCAAGCTTCAGAAGTAAAAGTTCTGACGCACAAATCTCACCTCATTCGTCTCATGTAACATCTACACCCGTCCTTCCCGTCATTTACTAATTAACATAATTAACATTAATTATCATTAAGATAATTAATTGTTATGATAATCTGCGCACCTTCCTTGGCAGGGAAGGGCACCCCGAGTCATATCTCCATAGGTACCTACTTAAAACATCTCTATCTGCAATTACAATAAATTATATGAATTCACACGCTTCAAAGAACTGACTCCGACTTAAAATCCGATGAAACTCATCCGCAATTCTGATTCTGAACTTTCTATTACTTGTCTAATATACAGGGTGTTAAGGGAACGTACTTGACTTAGTTTAACTAGTCAGGAAACACATTATTTTGAGTAAAAAATGTAAATGAAATTTTGGTCTCCGGTGACATTTTAGATTTTTTTATTTATTTATTAAAACATTAAAAAATAGTAGGTGTTGGACAGTTGGGGCGGGGAAAGGGGTTGGTCGGTTACTCGGCTGAGTGACCATTGATGACACGCGGAAGAGAAAAAAATTGTTTTATTTTGAAAAAATAAATTTGAAAAAAAAAATAAAAAAAGTCACCGAAGACCAAACTTTCATTTACATTTTTTTACTCAAATGTCAGGAATCACTGGTTAAAGTAAATCAAGTATGTCCCTTAACACCCAGTATATTTAAAACTTTGATTGTAACAATGTCTAAAAGCGTTTCCTGAAATATATTTTTTTGTGGATAATGCAAAATTTATTTATTTTATTTTATTTTTATTTATCAAAAGTATACAATACAGAATATAGTATATTATATAAAGCATTGTACTCCAATTAATTACAAATAGTTTTGCGATTGGTTTCAAGTCAGGTAAACTCGTGGGTTTATAAGTAGATACCTATGTGTGTGTGAATTTGACGAAACTAATAAAAAAATAGTTGAAAAAATAAATTTGTATATTTTTAAGTAGGGTAGGTACATATTAGTGTGTGAAGAGATGAAATTAGTTTACAACATAACAAAGTTAAAAAAAAAAGAACAGTGCCTAATGAAGGTGTCCCATCATTAGACGTAGAGAGCAACATTTGTGGTTACATCACATTATTTATTGTTACATATAAATTATGCAACCATGAAGAGGTACCTACATTCACAGGCAGTAAATTGTCTTTGTGTTTTTACGCACTGGTATCACCAGGTTGTCTATGGAGATGTCAGTGACAGGAAGAGAAAACTTCATTCCTGGCCTAAAACACAGACCGATTGGAGTCTCGGTGTGTGTCTTCGTCGACGAATCAATCGTACGAGATGAAATCTTTTATAAAAACGAGTGAAGGATACTAATCTGAAGTAATCGTAATGCCCAGCGAGGCAATTTTCTGACAGATTGTGATGACAATCTCCCCAACACAATACAAGGTCGTATTTTGAGTTATTTTCTGGATTTAATTCCGGATGGAATTGCAAGCTGATTGCTACCTGGTGTGAATCCACCATTACTTGGAGGAGAGTTACTGGTCTCATCCAAGGCTCTTCACAACATTATATTATGGAAACTTGGATCACTAGGTGTGGGATTTAAAAAATAACGTGCAGTTGTATATATAGACGATATAATATTTACTTGGTCGAAGATACGGTCCTTTAATAACAGTCCTCAAACGTGGCCCGTCAAATAAACAACTGGGTGGACAATCTACTGTTGATAGGTAGGTAGGGCCGTGGGGCCTGGAGGATAAACTCTCCCCGAGGGACACTTAATTATTATCTTTTAAAAATCCTCGTCTGGAGGCGAGCTTTGCGGGCCTCTTTGAAGAATTGGCGGCAGAAAAACACCTCGGGTAATTCGAATCCATCTTAGGTACACAAAAGCCTGTAATTAAGCATTCATTTTCTTCACAAAACGATTTTAATGCGCAGAATATTTTGAAAAAATCCACGCAATGATTACACCAACAATGAATTTAATTTTAAAAATCGCCCTAATTTCACTATAAGTTCTACAGAAAATGAGCTTTAATTTGCGTTTAATGGTATCATTAGAGAGTACTTAACCTAATTAGATTTATTCCAAGTATTTACCTAATTGTTGAGTGCTAACGAGTTTGATTAAAAATTAACACAAAGTCCTGACATTAAAACTTTTTTTTCTTCTGTAAACAAACTAATCTGCGATTTTATTATGAAATAGCCTGTCAAATAAATAAATGCGAAATTTACACAAGGTGGTATTCTAGTCTGGAAGCATGAATTGTAGGCATTTTTCAGGTGCGATAAAAAAACGAATAATATTTTTAATGGCCATTACTTTACCAAATGTTACTTAAACAATAAACAACAGATTAAAAAAAAATAAACCAAAAAATTTAATTTAATGAAAACAAATAACTTAGTGTACACCACTATTTAATTAACATTATCAACATGTTTCAAAAACTATATTCCTGACGAAGAAAACATAGTTTTTGAAACATTGAATTTGCGAAGTTTGAAGAAAAAATTTAAAATTCAAAAAGTTACAGGGTGTTGAAGTGGGGGGTCTCAAAAAATGGCGCGCCCAGGTTGACACGATTGAAACCCTCTTAGTAATAATAAAAAAAATATTAATTCTTAATCTCGGAAAGGTAAAAAAAATTTTTTCGCAAAATGGCGGCTGTCTGAAATAAAAAGACGTTTTTTCACCAGTTTTTTTTTAACTTTTAGGATTTTTTTAAAATGAGGTGTGTAGAAGCAAAGGCAGAATCTGCACTTTCGTTTTTTTTTAAAGGCAAAAACACATCGATATATTTGCCTTTGATACATGTTTTCAAACTCTGATTTTGAAAATATGTATCAAAGGCAAAGATCAATAAGTTTTTTTAACCTTTTTTCCAAAACCGAAAGTGGAGATTGCTGCCTTTGCTTCTACACACCTCAAATATAGTTAAAATCGAAATTTCGTTTAGTTCTGGTAGGGGCGATAGAGTAATGTGTAGAGAAGGCCCACATCAAATTTCAAGTAAATTGGTTCCTTAGAATTTGAGATATCGTGTCAACCGTCTCGAAAAAAGTCGTTTTGGGAAAAATACGCTTAAAAATTTGTTCTATTTAGATTTTGGTTAGATTCCGTCTAAACGCGACACTAAAATGGTTATAACTTTTAAAATAATGCGAATTTTGAAAAATCCTTTTAAATAGATATTTTCGAAAATCTAAACTATGGAAATATGAAGAATTTTTTTTTCTAGACTAGAGCACCCCCTTAAATCTTTATTTCAATGATAATAAATAATTATTTATCTTATTGAGCGAAACATATATTATATTTTAAACACTTCTTTATTGATTTGCTTTTAGATTGAATTTTTTTTTTAAATATTATATGTTCGTATTAATATTATTCGTTACTATTTATAACTACCCGATTCCCTCAAAAACAAAAACAAAAACTCAGATTGGGTTAAGCCAGGTGATTACAGAAAATTGAAAAGGGGTTCTAGTAAACCCTTCCAATCTCCGTGAGGCATCTTCAAAGATCGTAAATTGACTTCCGAATGAACCTCCGCGTAACTTTATTTCAATTTGCTCACATTTTTCTGATAATACTTTCCATTGAATTTATTAGCATTTTCATTTATCCTAAACATTCAATTTATTTTCCTGCTTTCAATGAGTATCGGCAACCATCTGGGCATCTGGGTTACGTGTTTAACTCCCCGTGTGCGGAATAGCTAATGGAAATGTTACCGGGACGAGAAATTGATTTTGAAAATTGAAATAAACCGCTCTAACTGATTTCCCTATTGCAGCGTAGTTAATCCCACGTTATTTATCTACTTTATCTAACATATTGAATTTAAACTAATTAGATTAAATTCATTTTATATTGATGTGGGAATATTAATTTGTACTCACAAGAAAACTTTGTATAAATAATATTGGTGAATAGTCTGATCGACAAAATGATAATTTTTGCATGAGAGCAAAAAAAAAGAATGAAAACGTTATTAGTCACAAGTTACTCTATTAAAAAAACGGTTGTTGAAAAAGTTATAAATTGTTTCAAATTTATTTTTTAAATGTGAAAAAAAATCATAAAAACTTGTCCTACTATCAAATCGAACTTAATAAATAATTAAATCTCAGGTAATATAAATTCTCCGGTCACGATCCCAGTCTGTGCTTCTCTTTTTGAAACGAAAACTTATTTATCGCCGTTGTTATTTGAAACTCGATGAAACGGAAGCGAGCGACACTACAAAGAGACAAACACATACATCTATAGAATTTGGCCCGCGGTATTTTATGTGAGAGAATAAGATAGAATAATCGGTCTCCTCTTTGTGCGGTGGTTCGTAGCCTCCCCACTTTTGTCTACTTTAGTTTTCTGAAGGTTTCACTTCTACCGCGTGAACTGCACACATGTTTTTTTTCTTCTTTCAGGAACATTAAATTTGCATCCTTCAATTTGACATTGTATAATGTCCGGAAAAGAATAACAAAATAACTGTTTTTGATCGCATTTGGTACCTTTAAAGATATTCAAGGGAAGCTTTACTTTACGGAATGAAGTGTGAAGATGTTTTGTTCATTTTATTAAAAAAACTTTTACGGCCTTTTTTATTCTTAGTTGTTTGCTCCATATCTCGATAATTACAAAACAAATGAATTTATTTTGTACGAAACCCAAGACAGAACAGTTGGGGTTTTGAACAAGCAAAAAACGCGTCTTAAAAATATAAAGGAAATGTGAAACTGACGATAGTTCGAATGTCATAATGTCGGTGACCAGTCAACTCAGAACGAAATCAACTCAACACCTCTTTTGAAAAGTCATTAAAAGTGATGAAAAAAATATATAAAAAAATGGTTTATTAGGTAACGTTAAGTTAGGTTATGGGCTATTTAAAAAAATCATAATGAATGACCTTTCAAAGCGGTATTAGTTAACTTGATTTTGAGTTGGCCCGTAATGTCAATACATAATACAGCGCCCTTGAGGTGATTTTTCACAAAAACGGCGCTCCACAAATTATCCAATTATTATTATTATTATAATGTCAATGCATATGAATACAGAAAAAGTAAAAAAAAAATCATTTTTAATCAATTCTTTTTTGTTTAGTTTATGATGCAATGAGCCCGTTTTTGTCCAGTTTTATACACGATGAGCTTATTTTTACCCGATACCTACTATCTACGTGAATTTATATGTCTATATACTATATATACTACTATCGAGCTCTTTCTGTTGAACAAATTGGAATTTAATCACAAAAAAGAAAAAAAAGTTATGAGCCTTTTTTTGCGGCGTACCCACCCTTCATATGTTAAGATATTTGTAATATTATTGAAGTAAAACTTCTTTACGCACGCTCGACTTGGGGAGTAAGCTGGTGAGAGCGTTACGAAAAGTGTGATCGGGCGAGGCGAAGCATAAAGAAGTTTTACTTCAGTATGTAAGAAAAGTATGTAAAAGACAATTTATGAATGTGAATGAAGAAAGCGATATGTGGCAAGAGCTGTGCTCCCTCTCCTACCTCTCGGGAAATGTGTGATAGTTTAGTTAGTTCCTGCACATAATTCATCGATAAAATTAATATAATTTTGTCAACTTCTCTGTCGTGGCATTTTCTACTTGCTTCATTCAGATGTACGATGTACCTTTTCTATCACCTGAATCATGTACCATGTACCTTTTCTATCATCTCATACCAAAGTGTTGCGATCTTTAGTGGGATGTGCCAAGCAATGTTGTGAAAAGCAACTTTTGAGAAGAGAGGATTGATCACTACACTTCTGTGTCTTGGCATTTTCTCCTTGCTTCATTCTGATGCGTACATCATCTCATACCAAAGTGTTGCGATCTTCAGTGGGATGTGCCTCAATGTTATGAAAAGCAAGTTTTAGTACTTAAGTCCCAGCGAGAGTTCTCCTCTTCCTTCCCCCGTGCCTCGTATCATCGTGACGTCAACGTTCAAGAATCGAATCACGTACGACCTCTCCCTGGTACTAGTATACCTGTATACACATGCGTATAATGAATGTTATACATATTGCAGGACTACAAGTTAATACTACGACATATTGTAACTAATGATTATTATAATATTTATGTCTATTTATGACAAAACGCCCGTGAAGAGAGTTCAGCGAGTTAATATTATATCGTAAAATACAAATACTTTTGTGATTCCCTTGGCAACAACACTGCGAAGACAACGACACGCGGCACCTTATTTATTTAATACCAGTGAGGGAGATGCGAAAATGATTACTTTTTCCTTTGAAGGATGTAGACATTCGTAAATTGCTTGTCTCATAGTTTAACTCACTATTATTTAGTGTGTAAAAAAGAGCTGCAGCATTATTATGATAAGGAACGTACGTTTTTCATTTTTTGTGCCGTCGTGGTGCCGCCGCCGAATACTTAAAGCGCCCAATGGCATCCTTATTCAAGAGAGCGCTGACAAGACCTATCTGTATTTTTGGACTTTAATGATTCATGCGAAAACGTGAATGACGAATGAGTAGGTATGTAGGTACCTATTTGAGCACGATGCAAAACATCGCACATCCTGTTTTCGAACAGAATCTAGCGATTGTGGATTAGCATGGAGAGCAATTTGTTTTTGAGAATTTCGAAATTGGCATAGTTGGGAAAGATATATTAACAATTAAAACTGATTTTTTTTTGATATTCACAATTCCTGGACATTGCAAAAGCTTTATATTGTATCATTTTCACTATTTTATCTAAGTATTTGTAGCTCATAAACTAATGCACGAAATAAAATGCGCAACGATTTTAAGCGTGAAATAGTACCTATGTTGTAAATTAATGTATTAACCGTAAACATAATGATTGTGTAGATTTCATTTTAGCTTTTGCAATGTATTGGTTCTATGCTGTTTTTGCAAATAAATAAATAAAATTTAAAAAATAAGTAAAAATTTGTGTTTTACCATTTATTTTACAGATAATACATTAATAGACTGGTAGAATGTAATAAATAGTGGAAAGAAAAAATATACACATATTATTTACCGCATCGAAAAACTTGAAATTCGCAAAAGTAGCATTTTGGTGTCAAAAAGAGGCGTAAGTTTCTAACCTTGTTTTTATTAAGCCATCTCGTCTCAAGGGTTCACAGAAAGCAGCTGAGGCTTATGTTACAATTTTCACACATCCCTCTGTGGCTTGAGTGGGCAAGGAAAATTCTTTATCATGACATCGTCAATTATCGTGTGATCGGTGATGGCTTGTAAAATCGTCTGGTCCCTTACAAATTTGACTGGCGGTGACTCGGTTACATTTTCTCAATTCATAATATCAATACAATCATTTACCGAAAAATCGAAAACAGGCACTTTGGAGGTACGAATAACGTCTGATTTCATTTTCATTTGCCGGGCGTTCAATATTCTTCTCAACTTCAACTCTCTTACGCATTTTCGGTTGTCGGTTAACATGGCTAACAATATGTTTTTGTGATGCCCATTGCGCTAGATTACTGGATCAATACTATATTTTAAATCACTGGACAAATATCGTGAAAGCACTATTGTTTCATGCAAAATACCTAGCACCGGAAATACACAATGGTTTGGTCTTAACGTTGAACCACATACGCGCGTAAACTATCGTAAAGTTAACAAATTTTCTGATGGTTTTAGGGTAGAAATGTAATGCCGAATAAAATTTTACCGGAATTTCTTTTTGACAGGTTTTCTTTGCGGAATCTGGAATCTCATCAATCAGTCAATGGTTTTACATATTTTCAGTAGATACAGCTGATCCGTACTCATTTCTCACACTTTGCAATGAATATTGAATTACTTTTAAATTTCAGGAAGTGGTTTACATTTATTTAAGAATTTTCCAATAATTCCAGTAAAACTTTGTGGTTCAGTCGTGGTTTGGTCGATGTAGTTAAAAAGGAGTCGCAAATTGAGCTCGTTTGCGTGTAACTGACGCACAATCCATTGTAAAGGCCGTTTGAGACGTGATTCAAGACACCAAATCACACCTCCTTTGTAGCCCATATTGACTACAATTGCAATCGCATCCAATTGCAACAAACTATATCGACGAATTTTACTCCTATACAAACGCAAGATGTATCGTTTTATGAAATTAAGCCATTTTTTGGACTCAAACTCATCACGACGATGTTTTCTTGTCAATAAATTCATTTTTTGTTTTTAATTTTTTTTGTAGTGTCTGGGTTTAGACCTCCTATCACCATTTTTCGATCCAGTAAGAAGTTTTGTTCTTTGATAGGAATTTTTGGCCTGTTTTCACACGAACACGAGTCAAAGTGAATCGTGTTCGTGTGAAAACAGGCCAAAAAGAAATTCGTCAAAAAGAATCTGCGTTTTTTTTTCAGTTATAAATATATATTTTTTACTTCGGAAAAGTCCACAACGTAAATCCTAATATTACGAAATAAAAAAACAAATTCTATATTACGAAAAAATAAGTTCTCCATACTTGACCGCTTCACCCTATTGTGGATTGCGATGCTCCTTAGATTTATCTCTCACTAGATTGATAACTTCATGCTTTTTGAGTGAAAAAGTTCGTTCACTATTTAACCAAAAATATGCTGATATTTCGTGAACCTTAAAAGCCCCGCTGGACAAAGCATTAATGCGATTTTATGAGTCCTATAATTACGATACCCGCTATATTCGATTTTTTAATAAAATGATCTGAGTACGACATCTTGTTCACATTTTTGCGAGGAACACAAGGAACCCAAAATTGAGTTTCAAAACCAAAAACCATGTTAAAACTGAGAGTGAGAAACGAAACCCGCTATATCACTCAAGAAGTTACTATCAAAACCCGCCATATCGGAATTCAACCACGAACGGTTATTTTGCAAAATTATCCAAGATGGCGGGTTTAGAAAGTCGCGCGTCAAGTCAGTTGAGTTTCCGAACCCCCTATATCGTGAGTAAATCACCAAGTGAGTATCCGTATGAAGTGAATATCCATTTTATTTATCTTAATTACTTGACATAAATAAAAAATAAAAAATATTCGTAATTATATTACTCCAATTATTTACGCCAGAGATGTGACACTTTTTTTTCGGTTTTCTCCGAATCAATGAAAGTGTCGTTATGATATTGTATTGTATAACAAATTTTGAAACAATTTAAATGCAAAGTGGTATTATTATAATTAAATGGTACTATTTTATTTTTATACTTTTATACCCTCAGGCCCATTTTGTTGGAAGGTCAAAATATTTCCGCTTTGCAATAAAATCCAAATAAATGGAGTATATCTGAATGTATCCGAAAACTAAACACTGTTTTTGAAAGATGATGAAAAACGCTTTCAAATTTTGTAATTCGAAATAAACATGTAACTTTTGAAAAATATGAAAATTTTGAACACAAACGTAAAAAAAAAAATTAATATGGCTCACCTAACGTTTTTTGAAATCAGAGAAATGAAATCATCCAATTTTCAGTCGATCCGTTTTTTAAACGGAACTGTGAAGAGGACGCCCGATATCAGGTTTTTGTCGTTCCGTTTTTTAAACAGAAATGGTAACGGGCTCGTAGGGTCGGGTGAGGGGTTGAGCAGTTAGACGGCTGAGTGACCAGTGTTGACATGTGTAAGAATTATTTGTTTGTTTGGTTTTGAAGAAAAATAAATAAAAAAAGTCACCGGAGACCACATCCAAACAAGCAATCAAAACAAGCATGAATATTCAAGCTTTTCAGATGCTGAAAAACAGATTTATCAGCTGCCAAACTCGATTTCAACATTCCATGTTATGGTTTCTGGAGCTATGAATAAACTCATTGTAAAAAGATCTGGTGTCCTTGTATGATTGTGTTAGACTTTTTATTCATGCTTTCATGAGTAAATCATTTTTCTGTTTAGATTCCAGAAGGATTCTTAGCTTACATTTTTTTTAATGTACACAAATTGCTACATTTGGTGATTTAGCAGGGGTGCCGGGTTCATGGGGTGAGGTTTGTCTAGGTCTTGGAGGCGGATGACCAGGACACACTGAACCCCAGATTCCTACCCACCCGTTAAACCCTTTCCTTCCCAGAACTCTCCTTCCCTTCCTTTCCTTGAAAAAACCCTCCACACAGCATCCCCAAAGATGACATAGGCCCTGCGGGAAATTATTTTCCTCAGGACCTCCTGTGTGGAGCTCATGTAAAAAATAAAAATGCTTTGCACTCATTTTTAGTATTTAAAAGGTACACCAAAAAACGGACAAAAAAGATAGGGGAAAATCACAAACAAATTAATTATAATATTAATTACCCACCATATTAAAAATGGAATCATAATGCCCTATTTTCTACAAACTGAAGGTAATGAGGAGTGACCTCATTAATGTCATACAGTGAAAGCACTAAACCTTCCATGGTGAAAACAGTTTTTTTCTTATAGTAATTAAGCTAAAATGAAGTGAAATTTCTGCCGTTCTTTTAATAGGCACCGATTTTGTAATCTGTGGCTAATAAAATTTTAGTTAATTTTAAAAATAATTTTTAATTATTCGTTTTTACTTGTTTTAGAGCGGTAGCTGCTTACCTAAGGGCGCTAAATTTTGCCCCAAACAATGCCGTTGTACACGGAAACTTGGCATGCGTGTACTACGAGCAGGGACTCATCGACTTGGCCATCGACACATACCGCCGAGCCATCGAGCTGCAACCCAACTTCCCCGATGCATACTGCAACCTCGCCAACGCGCTCAAGGAGAAGGGACAGGTGGAGGAGGCGGAAGAGTGCTACAACACGGCGCTACGGCTGTGTCCTTCTCACGCTGATTCTCTCAACAACCTTGCCAACATCAAGAGGGAGCAAGGCTTCATCGAGGAAGCCACCCGCCTATACTTGAAAGCCCTCGAGGTCTTTCCCGAGTTCGCTGCTGCGCATAGCAACCTTGCTTCAGTTCTGCAACAGCAAGGTATTTACACTGACCAATGGTTTTATTAAATAAAAAAAATATTTTTGTTAAATAAAACAATAACTCTGTTAACACCGCTTTTCATATTTGTATTCTTAAAGCCTATTACTGGTTAATTATTTATTTAATTTTATCTTTGTCTGATTTTATTGCTTTCTATTTATAGGAAAACTAAATGAAGCCCTTACACACTACAGAGAAGCTATACGGATTCAGCCGACATTTGCTGATGCCTATAGTAACATGGGAAATACACTTAAAGAGATGCAAGATATCACTGGAGCCCTTAACTGCTACACTCGAGCTATTGGGATCAACCCGGCATTTGCTGATGCCCACAGTAATCTTGCTAGCATTCACAAGGATTCCGGAAACATTCCTGAAGCAATTCTGTCTTACAGGACAGCTCTCAAGTTGAAACCAGACTTCCCTGATGCATACTGCAACCTAGCTCACTGTCTGCAGATTGTGTGCGATTGGACAGATTATGAGGCACGCATGGGGAAACTTGTCAGTATTGTAGCTGAGCAGCTAGATAAAGGCAGACTACCTTCCATTCACCCACATCATTCCATGCTGTACCCTTTATCACATGAGTACAGGAAACTGATTGCTGCCCGTCATGCTAGTTTATGCGAGGAGAAGGTTTGTGTCTTACACAAGCTGTCATACCAGTTTAGCCGCGAGATTCAGGGAAGGCTGCGTATTGGCTATGTCAGCAGTGATTTTGGTAACCACCCCACATCTCATCTCATGCAGTCCATTCCAGGAATGCATGACAGATCGAGGGTGGAAGTATTCTGCTATGCGTTGAGCCCTGATGACGGCACTACATTCCGTGCCAAAGTTTCACGAGAATCAGAGAACTTTGTGGACTTGTCTACAATTCCTGACAATGGCAGAGCGGCTGATCTCATCTACAACGATGGAATCAATATACTTATCAACATGAATGGATACACAAAGGGAGCTCGTAACGAGATATTCGCCCTTCGACCCGCTCCCATACAAGTTATGTGGCTGGGCTACCCGGGGACTAGTGGGGCACACTACATGGACTACATTATAACTGATGCGGTGACCAGTCCCCTTGAACTGGCTGATCAATACTCGGAGAAGTTGGCATACATGCCCGACACATTCTTTGTCGGAGACCACAAGCAAATGTTCCCACATTTACGTGAAAGGTTGATTGTTAGCGATCGCAGCCATGCTAATTCCTCACTGGCTGATAATATCGCTGTGATCAATGGTGCTGATCTCTCTCCTTTGGTGGAGTCTACGTCTGTCAAGGAAGTTCGTGAAGTGATTGGAACATCTCACCCAGTCCACATTTCCCACAAAGTGGCAGAATTACCTACTACATCGCCTATCGTCACCATGATCGCTTGCGGACAAATACAGGTTAGTTCAGCATGTCTTAATTTTTTTTATATATTGTTGAATTAAAAATAATTAAGTAAAAAATCAATAAAATAATTTTGAACAAATTCGATTATCTCGAACAATGTTAACATTGTGACCTTAAAATAATTTTAGAGGTCACCAAATTATTTTTTTACATCAGTGTGCAACTGACCATTTTTTATCTGGTATAGAAATGCTTATTATTTTCTGAAATTAACTTTGCAGACATCCGTGAATGGCGTGGTAGTACAGAATGGACTGGCGACGCCACAAACCAATAACAAGGCAGCAACAGGCGAGGAGGTGCCACAGAGCATCCTGGTGACGTCCCGCCAACAGTATGGTCTTCCTGACGACGCCGTCGTGTTCTGTAACTTCAACCAGCTGTACAAGATTGACCCCACCACGCTGGCCATGTGGGTCACCATCCTGCGCCACGTGCCTAACTCTGTCCTGTGGCTGCTCAGGTTCCCGGCTGTGGGGGAACCCAATCTTCACCTCGCCGCGCAGCAGCTAGGTACACATTTGTATGATCAAACTGGCGTGAGCTGGCGAAGTGCAAATGATAAACAATTTATCAGCCTTTGGGGTATTAAAAGGAACTCTATCTAAATTTCATTGTCTCCCGTTTGAAACGCGGTACAAATGTAATAGCAAAGTCCGAGAGACATTCGAGAGTCATTCGAGACATTCGAGAGTCCGAAAACCAAGTGACATCCGCATCTGTTTTGCAAATTTTATATTTACTTGGATTCTTCAAAGTATCAGTTCCCAACTGCACAGTTTGAATGATATCATTTGTAATTCGTTTTGGTTTTCTTAATTCCTTCCATAAATTCATCAGTAGAGGTAATCATGAAATGTAAAATTTTTTTAAATCCTCACATTTTTACATTTCATGAAAACCTTTTAATAACATTTGTCTCCCTTTTTAATATCACCTGCAGTTTTGCATTGCGTGCTCAGATTTGGTTTGATCATGTGAATTATATACAAATTTGTGACAATGTTTAATTGTGCGAAGTTGTTTGGTATATATTTACAGGAGTGATTCTTTCACTATCTTTTGCGGCGATTTATTGTTGCTATTTGCATTCAGTAATATTTGCACTGACATTGCTTTGAAAATTAATTTGACGAATTAAAATCTGCACCTGATAATTTTTGCACTAGTTTTGCATTGAAAATTATATTAAAGACTTGAAATCATTGTTGGATAAAATAGATTCAACCAAAATTATTATAACTTTATAATGAGAAGACGGCATTCTGCTGATGTGCTCATATCTGTTTCTTAATAAGTTTAACAGTAAATCGAGTAGTTTTAAATTTAGAAATAAGTTAGGTCCTAATAATCCTTTCTTCTCTCCAAATACGAATCCAACATTAAATTGGGTTATATTAACCGTTTGATTGCCGATCGTCGACTTTCGTCGATTCGTGTTTTAACGAAGATTGCCGATCGTCGATTTCCGTCGATTGCGTCAGTCGTGCTCTGATTCGCGCGTACGTCGGGTGTGGTGCTGCGGCGATGGTAAATATTATTCTAATATTATCTTAATAGTTGTAAGATCGTAGTAAACCGTTTAAATTTCAGATTCATTTTTTATTTTTTTTAAAGAATTTATGGGGTTTTAAAAAAATATATAGTTTCATAAAAAATGATGTTTTTTTGGCATTTTACAAGAAACTGTATGCATTTTTTGGCACTCAAACGGTTAAGAGCATCGACGAAATGTTGTGGAAGTTTGTTCCATGCGTCTATTGCAAGGAAGTTTTTCCCAGGATTGGATGCAAAAGGTGTTTTGTTAATTTTTTTGAGTTTCCACGGAGATTTATATTTTTGTTGGTGGTGAAGATTTTTTTAGATGCCAGGGCAACTGTAATGTCCAGATAAAATTATTGAAAGTCTCTGTGAAGTCGCTCCTTTCTCATCCCTCTTTTAACATTGATAATCTCAGTTCCTTGAGTCTATCATATTGTCGATCTTTCAAAGCTGTTGGTATTTTTGTTAATCGTCTCTGTATCCTCTCTATTAGATTTATACCCTTTGCAAATTATGGACTTCACATTTGAAAAGCATATTCCAGGAGAGGTTGCACATGTGTTTGGTTTATTTTGGTTTGGTTAGGTCAAGGAAGGCTTTGCTCTTTTGATAAACCGTGCGGTTCCCATTTCAAGTCTTGTGATATGGTAAATCAATAATTATGAATGAAAATATTAAAATTCAACAGTGCGATGACAAGAATTAGAAAAATAAACTTTATATCTTCCTCATATTTTTAACAGTACCTGTAGTTTGTGAAAATACCCTATTGTGTTAAACTTGTTTAAATCTGTTTTTGGTTTCTTCTTCTATTGGCGAAGCGGCTTTTTGTTAAATGTTTGCTGCTAGCAGTAAGGATATCTTGTTTCTAATGAATTTTGTAACACATTATTTTTTTTAAATTTATATGAACACCACCTAAGGTCCCAACTGCTCCCGTCTGGAGCCAGTGAGACTATGGCATCCCCAATTGAATTGATTGAGGCTGAAGGTAGTGGCGAGGGAAAGGCGAAGGGGAATAAGAAGGTGGGGAAATAATTGGCTATTCAGATCTGGTCACCAAACACCGCTAAAGCCATATTAAGCAACTTTTCAATTCTGAATGATGGTCTTACACAGGGAGATATACCCTATACTGAGAGAATCTTCCACTCTGGAACGTGCTGCAAACATACTATTTATTATATTACAAGTCAAATTTTTTTAGATAAATTATTATAAAAAAGAATAAAGGATCAAGATTTTTACAAGACATTTTTATGAATACATATTTGAAAGAGCCAAGAATTTTGCATTGTAAAGCGTTAAAATTAAAATTAATGCTTTTTGATCACTGTTATCCCTAAATGTCA
This sequence comes from Glyphotaelius pellucidus, assembly GCA_936435175.1. Taxonomy (NCBI): domain Eukaryota; kingdom Metazoa; phylum Arthropoda; class Insecta; order Trichoptera; family Limnephilidae; genus Glyphotaelius; species Glyphotaelius pellucidus. The sequence goes on along the minus strand of OW386542.1, from coordinate 23,247,122 downwards.
TTTTGCGAAGGCAACAGCCTAAATCAGTAAAAGTTTAGTGATATTTTCCAACATATGATGGATTTCTTCTTTGATGTTACTGTTGCCACACTTATTAAATGCGTAAATTTGTTTTTTGCTTCTCCTGGAGCGTTGCCAAATATATTTTATGCGTAGGTGAATTTTCAACACTGCATTACTTTGATTGTCCTGACAGCAATGCGCAATGTAGCGATGATAGTTGATTATTTTTTGATGATAATTAATTTATTATTGATTATAATTCATTTATTAATGTCGGTAGTTGATTATTTACTGATGGATTGTTGCAGGTTTGCCAGCCGGTAGGATCCTGTTCTCCAACGTGGCGGCCAAGGAAGAGCATGTGCGGCGCGGCCAGTTGGCTGACATCTGTCTCGACACACCATTGTGCAATGGACACACCACTAGTATGGACGTTCTGTGGACCGGCACGCCTGTGATTACTCTTCCCGGAAAGACTCTGGCCTCACGGTACCATTCATTTTTATTATTGTACCTTTTATAATAGTTATTTAATAATTTACTTTGAGACTAATGGTAATTAAACATAACTTGAATGACTGCCGTAATGTAGTACCATATTATGAATACGAACCAAATTCATTTTAAGAAAATGAATTTTATAAAATATATTATGATAAAACTATACTAACAGACAAAACAATTAGTCATAATATACCCGATATAGTTTTAAATGACAAAATTAAAAAAATAACTAATATCATTGATGTCGCTATTCCAAATTCCTGTAATATTCAAAAATCTGTTTCTGAAAAAATAAGAAAATATACAGATTTAGGAAATGATATTAAAAGAATTTGGCATTCTCAGACTATAAAAATATTACCATTTGTTATTTCGGCTACTGGCATTATACCTAGCTCTCTCATTCAAAATTTAGGCTTATTAGATTTGTCAAAGAATCTATATATAAAAAATGCAAAAGTCATATTAAATACATGTAAGAATACGAAAGATTTTTTAAATATTTATATTGAGGGATCAGTAGGATTTATCGGTCCAGTTAGGAGTTCTATCGAGCCGAACCCTCTGATATGAAAATATCTGGAGTCGGTGAATTATTTTCCCATTTGGTCTCCGGTAGTTGACATGTTGTTCTTGTATTGTGTTGTATTTATTATACTTATATAGTGTAATTGCATAGCGTGGATTGACTAGATGATCATTTGTGGAAAAGTGTATGGAAGGGTTAAGTTTTTCTAAGTGGGGAAGATTTAACCCGGACGTAAAGTCAAAAGAACAATTAAAAATGCATAACTTCTATACTAAAACTAATAAATCTACTTATTCTCGGAGGTGTTATAAGTAATCAAATTTGTTTATCTGTGAGTATAATGTAGTTCAGGTTTCAAAAGATAAAATGATTCATTTTTAAATATATAATGTATATCTATGAAAAAAAATTGTTTTTATGCAAATTTAAACTAATTTAGTTTTTTGAAAAATACCGTTCAGGTAACATTATAAATAAGTCATCAACAACTTTTTCTAATATTGGACAATGGCCACCCCTTTTTCTGTCATTCCTTCCTAATAACAGCAGTCTTTAACCTCTCCAGGAGTATGGACTAAACGTTTTGGCGAAGCGAAAAAATGCTCAGAAAAGTGTGGCCGAAATGTTTCATCCGCGGCCGTTATTCAAACGCCGTCATATTTAATGAAAATATTTGACTTTTAGTGTCACACACATACCTACAATATCGACTTCACAGTTTTAGTTTATAAATTATTTTTGCGTCATTTAGCGGTTGTCAGAGGAAGGAAGCCGTTTTTTGTATGGACATGTTTTTTTCGATATTGGTTTATTTTCTTGGATCGATGTCGATAACTATAAATGTAGGATTCAATTCAAAATGTTGGATTATTTTTAGTTAATCTATGATAATTTATAAAAAAAATATTTAAAAAATTAATTAAAAAAAAAACTCGCTCATATACAGTTTTGTTCGCCAAAACTCCTTGAACCTGTGTTAATCACCTTGAACTTGGCTTTTGTCTGATGTCGTCAGGCTTATAAGTGTTTGGGCAACAGGTTTCTACCTTGTCCTCAAGTGGAACAAAGTACAATGTGCCCACACAGACAGCTATAAGAAACTCAACTCTTTGTAAGTTCTGGCACGAGCCCCGTCTTACAATAAGCTTTTCATGTATAATTAAGAGGGAGCGAATGAGTCACTATTTGATTGCTTAAATCATTTCAGAGTGGCAGCTTCGCAGTTGAATACTCTTGGCTGTTCAGAACTCATTGCCAGTACCCGACAAGAATACCAAGACATTGCCATACGTCTCGGCAATGATAAAGAATAGTAAGTAGCCAATATTATCACACCCTTGAAAGTGAAATGATGCATGATGATTTTATTTATTTATTTTATTTGTTGATAATTTGGTGAACTCCATTTTATTTTTTATTATATTATTTGGAGAGGTCGCGTATAACAGTGTTGATAACCTAGCAGAACTTTTTAATGTCTACCTTTTCAATTTGTTCAAATATTATGTAAATGGAAGAGCGACACAATGAAGTCCAAAGAATATAGTGTGAAAAAAGAGTTCTAGCTTTTTTTTAAATACGTAATCAAATTTAATCCCATGAATTTTCAAAAGCTTATAATACATTTGATTCCACTTAATTACACACCGGTTTATGCGGACAGCCATAACACAGCCACATTTGGGTCAAAACCTAAAAAAGAATTCATCAACTTTGTTCAGTCCGCCGCATGTAAGAAATAATTTTTTGGGTTAGTTAATTTTTAAGTGTAATGGGTTTTTCATAACTTTTTTATTAGTACCTATCTTTGATTATTATTTTTTTCAATATTCAAATGTACCAATTGTTAACTATTACGGACTATAGTACATAATTATTTTTCTTTGTAATCAAAAATTTTTTTTTAAAAAAATTATCAAAATTTAAAAACACTTTCGAGAGAACTCAAACAAATGTAATATGTATCTAAATAAAATAAATAAAACGCTCAACAAATAAGTACTGGGATAAGGCCTAAATACTCCGAGATGCGACCCTGTTTCTCAGAGGCAGGGTTTGTGACTGTTCCCAGGTCGTTTTCAGCCTGAAAACCTGAGAAGAGAATTTGGGATGGCTATTGCAGGTCATGTTTCACTCCCTGAGCGATGTGTTTGCCACACTCCCTTGCTGCATAATATGTATTAAAACTATTACTAATTTATTTGTACGTTTTTTCAGTTTGAAAGCAATTCGTGCCAAAGTTTGGGCCATGCGTGAAGAAAGCCCGCTTTTTGACTGCAAGAAGTACGCGCAAGGACTGGAGGGTCTGTACGCACGAATGTGGGAGCGTTTCTCTCACGATCTCGAGCCGCAGCATCTCACTAATTGAGAAAGGCATTATAAGTAATTTAAGCATTTCAACACAAAGGATTCTGTAATATTATTGATTTTTTTCTGTGACCCTCAGCCTAACTTCAAATTTTATTACATTTTTATGAATGTAAATATACTTGAGATATTTTAATATATCTTAAGAGGCACTTGTTTGTGACTAATATAACATATTAATCTAGAAGATGAATTTAGATCTTTGTCTGTACGCTAGAGCGCTCTGTAAGCAATAATTGTTTACAATAATTTGTACATAGTTTAGTTATCTTGATTTTTTCTGTGTTTTACTTTTATGTTATTTTGGATAACTTCCTCCGCCAGATACATTTTATATAGTGATTGGTATTTGCCAATGTTATTTCACTACTTTTTAGAACAAAACGTTGTAATTTGAAAAAGATTTCAAAGCTTTCCTACTTAGATTATTTTTATTACTGCAGCTTCAAGACACGGGAATTCTCAGCTATACTGCGCCATTTGTTGGGAAAAATACTGGAATATCTGCTGTAATAATACCTATATAATATTCAAAGACATTGAAACAAATTCAATTTAATTTAGGGATACCGTTAAAAATGTGTGGAATACTCACTGTTTATTTTTCTGACATTGATCGTCACAAAAAATGTAAGTTTCTGTTATTTTAATTAAAAATTGTTGAATTTAAAAATGATCTAATTCCGTAAATTCCAAACTGGTCCGTATTTGGTTGATGATATTTTAATGTAAGTTCTGACTATGCGTATATTGACTGTTAACAACTGTCACTGGCAATGCCTAGAAATGTTGTTTGGTGGAATCACCAGCGTTTTCCCCACAAAAGTGTCATTTTGGCAGCAACTTAAAACACACAATGTCTTATCATAATCGCGATATAAATTATATGCGGACAGGTAAGTTCAAAATAGTGGAATAAAACTCATAATCACGTTGTATGCATATATCGAGCTGACAGATTTATACCCCTAGTATAGCATCAGAATACTGCCAGCAGTATGTCAATGACATTACAGATATCATAATGAAAAATCAATGGATCTTCTTGCCATTATGTGCCATAAGATACTGTTGTTTATACAGGTACCTGTGAAAGATCGCAAAAGTCAGCAAAAATCGATAACCAATTCAGCTTTTAATGATTAGAATAACTACACACTTATTATTATAATGCAAGGGGTTAGTCAGCAAACTTCATGTCTTCCCGAATCTGCAAGCAAGTTGTTACTGCATTTGCTCGCGTAGGTCCACTACTCCAATGTCCAAGTTCGTAAAGCGAAACCTCTAGTAATGAGTAATGCACTTATGTAATGAAAACATCATAATATATTTTTCATTGATTTCAATGTTCTGCATTGTACGTGGCACAATCGGGAAAAATAATATATTATGATATCTGAAGAATTGTAAAGTTAGCAACACAATGCCAACTATGAAAAACCCTTTGAGGTTTGCAACAAAGTGATGCCAGTCTAAAAAAAATCATAACCCATAAACCATTGGTAAAGCTTTTCATAAGAATGTTATTTTGATAATCCAAATTTTCTTCATTTTAGTTTTAGGATATTTATCTTTTAATTGAAAAACTCATTCAGTGGCAGTTGTCTATTTCTATTTCTCCAGTTTTTAGTTATGAGAATTCTTATTTATACTGCTTATTCTTATTTATACCATTTATTACAAGAAAAAACTGGTAAAATTTGAAGTGTGTGAAACAATCTACAATAGTTATTAATAGGTATTTTTCAAAAGCATTGCTTTTAATTGTGTATGTAAATAAATGAAATGATGATTTTATAAAATGACACTGTGCAATGAAATAATGTGGTAAAACAAATTGACGTAGAATTTAAATCGACCCCTAGTTAACAACTCAAAAAAAGAACATTTTTAGTTAATGATGCAAATATTCTCCAAAACTTACTTTGAAATATTATGACAACTCAAAATGAATTATTGCAAATTTTAAATTAAATAAGGTGTGTAAAATATTAAAAAAATATATTTATCCTTTAAGACTCTGGCCTTTTCAACAATATCTATCCAAATTACTGGCCGCGTAAAAAACTTAACTACAAATCCCAAATCGGATAAACAATAATCTGGACTTATTTCCAAATTTAATGTTTTGCTAGACACTTTTACAAATGTGACATAATTTAACCGCCTCACTCAATTTTAGCGTCGCTACGTCAGGCGATTTGTTTAAAGACAAAAATCAATCCTGCGCAGAAAAGCCCACAATGGACTGCGCTGCAAATCTTTGCCTTACTTTATTTTTCTGCGCAGGGTCTGGTTATTTTAATGTGCCCTCTTCAGTGATCAATGTACGACTGGTGTCATAGTTTATTCAAAGCATTCTCGAACCCTTCTGGTGTTCCGTGGTTTGCCTCCGGCTCGTTGAAATGATACCCAGATTTCATGTTAGGGCAAGTCTACCAATTTGGATCTATACGCAGCAAAGGCTATAATTGCTTATAATCTCAAAACTACTACTATTTACTCTAAACTACTTTTCGAGATGCTGCTATCTAAAACTGCGGGTGCGAAATATCGAAATAAAATTAATTATTGGCCTAATATTAGTTTGTTCAATAACTTGCTTCCTTAAGTCCATCGTAGCATTTCCTGTCCTTCGAAGCATAGCATTTATGTAGATACATTTTACTAATTATGCACATTTATTTTTTTATTTCAATTATAAAATTGTTACAATAATACACAATACAATGACATAAAAAAAGTGAAATATGTATTTTGTATTATTATATGAAATCAAATAAAGGCAGTTTTATCCGGATTAGACTGATTCATTTACTCATCTTTGAATTAATGATTCTCATTTGTAAAATCCTACATTAGTAGATATTTAATATGAATTGAAGGACAGGAACTGAAAGTGAGGGGGTCACATGTTATTTTTTAAAAGGAATATTTTGTTCAAGACAGGGGTGCACACATACTGTAGCCTTGTTTTATTGTATTGTTATGTGAGTATCTATTTATTTACTTAACCAGGAAATATGTGATTGTAATTTGGTAACCAAGCATTCGTTATTGGAATGTAATTTGTTTAACCATTTGATTGTGATTTAGATTGTTCTTATATTCCTCTGAATATTGTGTAAGATTGATGTCAAAATGATAATAAATATGTCATTTTTCCAAGTACCTTCCTATGTTAATAAATTGATTTAAATATTTTTTGCACATACATTTATTTTTTTATCACCTTTCAACCATATCTCCGGTAATTTGTATCAATTTTTTCCAATTGGTTATCTATCATGCTACAGTAAGATTAAGATAAGTAATCAATACTTCTAATAACAAAGCCTAAAGAATGATATTTCATTGAAGCAATCTAGTAGCTATGAATTTTAGTGTGCCGCCATGAACTTTCCCAACGTTACACTATTCATGGTCTCTAATGGGTTTTTATTTAGAAATGCATAGATAGAGTGGTTTCTTTTAAAAGTGTAATTTGTAGTTATTTCAAATATTAATCATTAATAGACTAAACTGCAATATTTATATCATCGGTTATTAGGTAATAATTAAGGCCAGTTCATAGAGCGCATGCGAGAATACAAACCAAAGATCTGAATTAAGTTTCCACCAAATGACAAATTACATGTGCCACATGCAATTAGTGGCTTTTATCAAGGGGTTGAATTGGTGTTGTAAGAATCACCAGACCAACTCTACTAAATTTATAAAATTGCTGGCAGATAACATGCGAAACACAGCAAATTCCTTGATATCCACTCTGCACAGTAACTGGGTGCTCTGTGACTCGAACATGGTCCAAGTGGGAACATTTAATACTTTGTGACTGTTGTACTACTCCGCTTTGGATTTGCCGCAAAACAAATGAATTAACACTTCTCGAAGCGTTTTATGAAACATGTCAATGTATTCACTTAAATCTCAGAGCTTGCAAATGTCAGTATGTACATATGACGTATGTAGTAGACCTGTGGTTCTTTCTTTTACCTTTCTGTTGTTTAAGGAACCCTGATAATTTATTTATAAAGATATTGAGCAGTATTGAATAAAATATTGGATTGCTAAATAGTCTTCTCCAATTTATAATGTTAATTATATTACCTATCTATAATACCTGTACACAATTTCAGTAGTGAATCTTCTCATGATATTATTCCCTAAATATGTATGTCAAAGGACTTTACTTAAGGCCTTGACTCGTTCAATGCTGATTCTCCCGTGGGCGAACCAAGCCGAATTTCTTTTTTCGCATAAAAAAAAAGATAGCACGTTTGTCAATCTTATTCAGTACAAAAGCAGCTGTTGTAAGTTAGTTATGTTGTGGGTTAACCACCTACATGAACATGGTTACTTATATGTTATAAATAAGTGGATTAAAAAAAAACGACAACAAAAACCCAGCAGTGAACGAGTTAAGCTAGTAGAGCTTCTAAAGTTTTTAGAACTGAAATTCAATTTCAGAACTACGTGTCAAACTTTTGCAGTTCACTTAGCCTTCAAAGAAAGTTAGGGATTTTTTAAATGTAAATATTTTAATTTCATAATAATACTCATAATGTGGAAGACTCATCTCTTCACTCAGTTTTTCAATCAAATACTGCAACAATGGCCTCAACTTTACAAGATAAAAATTTTTCACCGAATTTACATTTTAGTTTTTCTCTTATCATTTTGTATTTTCTATTTTCAAATACATACATATAGTACATATTAGGTACTTCATACAAAACAAAATTGTTACTTGAAGAATTACTTACAACCCTCTATGCTGCTTTAGGGTAGTGTTACTGTTTATCTCAAGGCAGATCTCCTCCGACAAAAAAATGTGCACATTTGTGGATGGTTAGGTAAGGCCACATCATTTTTGCTTTCTGTGGCTGATAGAAATCAAAACGTATTGTGGCCTTACCAAGCATTGTGGCAATTTTTGAATGACAACTATTGTTTGTGGTAACGCTTGCAGGAAACCGGCCTTTACAGATGCAAAGTTTACAAACTAATATAATTTGTCTATAATTATGAGTACGGTAGATTTTGCTTATTGTGGGTTTGTATTTTACTAAGCTGTTGGATTAATAAATATTTAATAACATGGATTGAATTAGATTGTGGTATACAATATAATGATGTTCCCCATTGAGCTACTGCTTTTCCTTCCTCTAATGTTACTTATGTCGGCAATGAATGACATTTTTGTTTCCAAGTTATGGTTGGTGTTGATAAGTTTGTGCTAATTACTAATCTATCAAGTGTTTCAAATTAACTTTCAGTACAATAATAGATGAACAAGCACAAACATTATTTTAACAAAAGGTATGTGATATGATAATTGGTTAGTAAAGATATAAAATGGATTATATTATAATTTGTGTTTCCAGAAAAGCAGAGTTGCAATTTATTGAGCAAAAATGACTGATTTCATAAAATGGTAAAAATACCACGATTTTTTAAGAAAATTACTAAAACATTAGGACTGACTGATTCAGTCAATATTTCTTTTGGTCTTCTTTCTATGGTATCTAGGTGTAGCTAAAAACCTTCATTTTTAGATATGTATTCTTGATTGTAACCTAATGTAAAGGTATTTTGAGGAAAACAAAGAACCACTAAATTTGTTATCTGCTTGACATAGTTTTTTTAATGGTTTCACCCAAATTGCCATTGGAAGCAAAGTCTCAATTCAAGTCTTTTAATAAGTATTTCAATGCCAACATCCTTTCAATAAAAGTAGAATACAATGTGTCTTGTAATATAACAAGCAAAATCCACTGTGCTTTTTACTAAAAAGAAATAATTATTTTGAATGTTAGGAATAATATATAAGCTGACAATATTATATTTGTTGTTATCATTAATTTCCAAAAATATTTTGAATATTATTATAGTCTTCTTCTTTACCAATTGAATTTTCGATCAACAATAATGTAAATTTAAACCAAAATTTTCTAAAAATTGTTGTTCGATGATGTTTGGTGGGAACGATTAACGTCGATTACTAGGGTATGACTGCATTTTGTGTGAACTTCTATTGTTGCCCTAAAAATTAGCAGAGAACTTCTGCACGAGGGCAAACATGATAACTGTGTCAAATGAAGTGATGTAACTAACTAGATTTACCTTTAATGTTAGTAATGGAGAGAGCGGGGTGATATATATGGAAGACTGTGCCTCAATTCAATATTGGGAGAATTCAGTCCCAATAAAAGTGTGCTGACCGAACAGTGAATATCACTTAATTACTATTGTGAATCTAAGAGGCAATAAATTAAAGTAAACATCTAGAATTGAAACCATTTTAGATACTCTTCACAGCTTCTTAAATAAATGTAAAATTGTGACATTGTTCTGTGTACAAACAGGTTTGAATTTATCTTAGAATATATTTTTATCTAATAAAATGTGTGGAAAGTATTACACTTGTGCTGTTTTCATTTTATATTCTTTCTGATGATAATCTTTGATAGTGTTTTACACAATATGATAAAAAAATGTTTTTTGTTTTACAACACTTGACTTAAGTCTCTTTTTAAATCTGTTTTTTTATTTTTTATCCCTTTATTGTTTATCAAAGTCCGTTAGTCAAAAAAGATTTACAATTATTATTGAAGGTGAAAATTATCTAAAAAATAGATTTTTTGTGTGATCTTGTAGCTTGTGAATTCCCTCTTGATGAAAAAATTTGGCAAGAGTTTGTGGAATAATAAATGGCAAATATTCCATAAGCCGCTGCATTCCTAATAGGCATAGATTTTGAAAATTACACTATGTTTCTATGTTAATACTACAACTAATTTCGCTTGAATAGATGGCAAAAGATGCATTAAAATTCCTTTTTTTTCAAAGTTCAAAAGTTCCTTTATAAAATGATCCCTTTACCTTCATTTTATTTTTCTATGGATTGACATTGCCAAGTTTTAGTAAAAGGATTATAACATAATTAGCCAATTAAAAAAAAGTGAAAAGATTGTTGATCGCAAGAAAAAATATTTTGTCAAATGTAGGTAATATTCCCTGCCCAAACGAAAATTACTCGCGTGGCGGAAACGGAAACCATACGTATAATATATGAGTAGGTAGCGTATATATACAGCGTTTCGTACCACGGCACTGACCGGTACGGTGCGGCATGTGATAGTGAGGCAGGGTTGGGAGAAGGGGATTCTACTTTAGCCGGAGAGGTATTGCTTTGCACATTAATGATGAATGATGAAATTCGCACATTAATAATTAATGAAACAGATACTATAAGTTTAACCATTTATTAAAAACGACAGTACGTTATTATAATGTACAATAATATTTTATTACATCTCTTTCAAGGAAGCGGATAAGAAATAAAATGGTATGTATGTATCTATAATTAAACTTTAATATAAATATGTTATTATTACATGTGTATTCCAGGAATACGGTTACGGAGTCAGTTTTATAGAGAGGTTAACCAGCACCCTTCACATTATTGATACGAGGATGAAGAATGACCCAAAACCCCGCACTAGAAAAACGCCAACGGCACCCGTCACGGCTTGAATCGAGCTACGCATTGTAGTTTGTAGCTTGCGAACTTTGTTACAGGTACTTTCGTACGGTGGTTATATGAATCCATTTTTTTTTTTAATAACTAAATGCAGCAGAATTCGAATTAAATTATTTTGTTTTGATTTTCTTTTTTTGACACATCGCAGCTTGGGAGCGTACAAATATTAACTGACATTCTGTGTAACTTGTCCAATAAACTATCGTACCGAGAGGCTTGTATTTTGTTACTGAGCTCACATTGATACCCGACCCTGTCAATATATTGATAATTTATTTTGCGCCGGTTTGTGAAAAATTTTACAGAAAAAGTTTACGATACGGTGAAATTTCATGGAGTTTCAGAAAGTTCCTGAGATATTTTAGAAGTGCTAAATATTTCTTATTTTTAGTTATTGTAAAAACGATTTTAGAAACTAGATAAAATTGTCCAAGATAATTGTATTGACATTTCCAAATAATAAATTTTTTATGTCAAGAACGAAAATGTTAACAAAAAAATTTATCAATTCATTTTGACTCAAAACGTCCATAATTTTTATAGAAATCGATATTTAGAAAGCAAATTCCTTTTGTATAGGGAATTAGTAATAAAACTATAACTTTATTTTTTGTGTCGTTAATACAATGAAAAAGTATAATTTTTTTTTTTACTGTCAAGGAAAAAATCCCTCCAATTTTTAATCATACACTTTGACATTTTTGGATTTTATCCATGGAATCAATTATAAATATTTAAGACAAACTGAGAAGAATAATTATTTCTCTTTCCAACGACAAATTAATCACATATCTCCGCATTACAGAAAAGAGATAAAAATTCTTTTGTTGTACATGGATGCCCTGGTCAGATCTGTCCTACAGAGGCTATAATGGAATATGATGTTTGTGGCTAGTAATGTCCAAGGCTCGAGAGGTTAAAAGAATGCATTATTAACTAACTTACTACCCATCACTCTTTTTCTCCGCAGGGGTAGGCTGACCGCCAAACAACTCGGTCTTGGCACACACCCCTAACCTCACTCACATTAAAGATCGTCTCAAACACACTCTTCTTCTATTATTCTGACTTGATTCACTTGATCATGTCCCCTATTCTACCATTCACATTTGCACCATATATTCTCATTATACTCCTTTCTGCATTATTAATGTTTTCATAAATGCAAGATTCAATTCCATAGGCACTCTGGAAAGAAACCATTGCCGTTTTATAAATGTAGTTTTATCATTGAAAAGCCAAAGAAAAAAAATTACGATTGCAATGCACTTATCTTAGAACCTGAGTTTTGGGATATTTTCTCTGGATAAGAGTAGATTTAGTTTGTTTATTGTTATCAAGTTTAATTTGTAGAACACCATTTTAATATTTTTTTTTATTTCTTTTATATATTCAATAATATTATTATTCAATTTATAAAAACAGTTTATTTATAAAAAGTTCTGCTAGGTAATTATTATTACATGTGATAGCTGTTTCGCCTTCTGAAGGCATTATCAAACTGTAGACAGTGAAAAAATGTCTACAGTTTGATAATGCCTTCAGAAGGCGAAACAGCTATCACATGTAATAATAATTACCTAGCAGAACTTGTTTATTAATAAACTGTTTTTATAAATTGAATAATAATATTATTGAATATATAAAAGAAATAAAAAAAAATCTTGCTCTTTTATTATTAGACTCGCAAACTGGTGAAAAATCATAGGATATAAGTTTTTTTTTGTACTTTTAAAATATAAAAATTTCCATAGCCAAGAATCGAACCCCGAACAACTGCTTGGAAAAAAGCCAAGCTGACCATTTTACACCATCAACTGTTGTAAGAATGACGGCATAAAAACATCATAATATGGTACCTATATTATACGTATGTTGATCTTGAAAACAGAAAACTTTAAAATTAATAGACCAGCCCATCAGGCAAAGGAACAAACCAACTGTGATTGCTCCCCTTCTGTGATTTGTTAATTAATGAATTTGACAGTATACAGGCAACTCGCTTAGTAATATCACCATTCAATCCTCAAAAATAAAATCTGCTTACGAATTACTAGTCCTTTTACAATGACGCGCAAATTGCTGGCTGCATAAAAACTTAATTGCAAATGCCAAATTGGGTAAACCAAAATATCAGGCTTGTTTCCAAAATTTTATATTTTGTTATACTATTTAGTTAGACACTGATGTGTAATAATTTACCAATCTCGTTAAGGGTCAATGCGCCTTTAAAAATGAACACATATATTCTGTGTAGAAAAGTCATTCAAGGACTGCGATGTAAACCCTTGCCTTACGTTAGCGAACTTTACTTTTCTGCACAGGGTCTGATTATTTCCTTCAGTGGTCCTATATGACTGATGTTGTAGTTGCTGTTTTTTAAGTTATTCTCGAACCCTTCTGATGCCAAAACTATAATCACTTGTTTGCCTCCAGCCCGTCAAAATGATATCCAGATTTTATGTTAACCCATTGAAAGGCAGGAGACCGTATTTGTCTCAGCTCACAAAGGTCTCATATAAATCGCTGTAACTCCCTTACTATCAAAGTTTGGTTTCATAAATATAAACTAGTAGAAGCTCCTCATTTGTACATTGCTTTTGAACTTGCAAAAACCGATCAACAAAATTACCAGACTGCAACTTTCAGGGCCGGCCTTGAACCACTGTGCCTGGCGCTAACAAAAATCTCAAACGGGTATCAAGTTAGGTATTATTAGCGCCTTGGCAAGTCGGCACCCACAGCAAATTCCTGTGGCAAAGTTGCATTTCACTAAAATTTCCTTTCTGAAAGTGGCTAATTGTCAATAAAATACTTAAACACTGCCAGTGTGAGGAATCTTGGTTAATTTCTTCAGGAAAGAATTTCTGTACAGGCTGAAAATAAAATTGGGTTTACTTATTAAAAAAAATAAAATCATTTTTTTGTTATTTTAGGATTCACTATTTCTTTATTCCATAAATATTGTCAATTTCATAAACATTTAAAGAAATGATTCTCTTGCTGATTGGATTTAACAAAAACCTACCTGAGGATGATAAAATTGTGTGTTTTCTGATTTAGTTAATCCTGTGCTTAAAAATGAAAATATTTGTTTGTTTTATTGATTAGAGATAATAACTATTCAATAAAATAAGTCCAGAATGCTGAACACGTGTCTTTGAATCACATTATGTATCTAATTTTACTACTGACACTTAAGTCTTGTGGTTAAGAACTGCTAGCATTAATGTATTATTATTTGGTTCTGCTATATGTATCTATATTTAATTCTAAAAAGACTGAAATGCCCAACTGAACATACTGAAGTAATCAGGCAAATAGCTAATGGTGGGCATAATAATAATGTATTGTAATGGTAGAAAAATCCAGCAAAGATTTTACACTTTCATGAATATAACAAATAAATAATAATACATGTATGGTTAACAATATCACCGCTGCTGATCCAAGAGTTGTACCGCCTACAATATTTTAAACGATTTAATAAATAACAAGCATATTATTTGTATAACCAATAAAAATTAATGCTCCAGATGTAATAAATACTTAAAAAGTAAACCAATTAAGAACTGTACAATAACTGAAGAACATAGATCTCTACAAATCTATTAGCAAATATGATTTAAACATCATACTTGAATGTTGGCTATAAGTTCTACGCGCTTGTACAATAGTTTATATTTTAAGTGTCTTCTTGAGAGAGTCGGTGGAGAAGGACTTGGGCCTCTCGATGGGGAAGCCGAGGGCACGGGACCAGACAAGTTGGGCCAACACCCCCAGGGCGCGGGACACTCCGAACAGCACGGTGTAGTAGTTCATCTCCTTCATGCCGTAATACTGAAACAGATAAACAATCTCTATGAATAGAATGAACCGTGGGTTTGGAATCCTTTCTTCAAAATTATGCAGGTGATGTGTGCATAGAACATAGAATTCCGATTGTTGAAAGTTATGTCATCTATTACATCTACAAATAGACAATGTGCAATATCACTGAAGCCTTAGTAATGAGAATATTCTAAAGAGTATATCCTGTTTGGATTTAACATGGCACAAACCGCTTCATGAAAGAATTACTGTTGTTTCAATCAGAAAAGATAAATAAGATTTCCTAAGCAACATACGCTTACCTAATGCCAAATATTTTGCACAAAATATAGAAATATGCTAGCAGAAGCATAAGGAAAAAATTAAATACGTATAAGTCACTACACTACATACCTGGAGAAGTACTCCTGAGTGAGCATCCACGTTGGGCCATGGGTTCTTCACCTTGCCCAGCTCAGTCAGGATTGGGGGAACCACCTTGTAGACATTGGACACCAGTCGGAACAGCTTGTCATCAGGCAAGTGCTTCAGAGCAAACTCGCGCTGGCAGGTGTACCTAAATTAAAAAAACAATTAAATAAAAAATTTGACAAAAACAGAAGAGACAAATTCAAGTTTGAGAAATTGAGAGATTTTTGAAAAAAGATTTATGAATACATAATTTAAATAAAGATCACTACTCTAACATCTAACAGCAAATTTCGGGTTTTAATCTTTGGTAATTAGAGAGAAATTCAAATCAAAAGAGGAAAGAATCATTGTTGTACATATTAGCGCAATTAAGTTCTTGCTAATCAAAAATTTCCTATAACAAAAAATGTTAGAACTTTGTGAAAATGTAGCCCATTATTAAGAGGTTAGACTTGATGTTGATCTAACCTAGGATCTGTCTTCCTCAGCACGGCGTGGCCGTAGCCGGGAACGACCTGTCCGGACTTCAGGGTCTTCCAGATGAACTCCTTCAACTGGTCCTCAGTAGCATCTTCTCCCACTTGCTTCTGGAGCTTCTGGAGCCATACGAGCACCTGAAATTTATTTTCATGTTATAAAGTGGCGCTTAATGTGATGATATTTATAAAAGTTTCGATTAATTTTATGAGACTAGAAGCCGTGGATAACTAACTAAAAAAAATTTGTTGATAGAAAAATATATTAATAAAAACTGTCCCACCGGGAACATCAACATCATTGTAAATGAATAACTTGTTTTGACTGATCAAGTTGGTGTTCTTCTGAATTCCTTTCCAAAAACCCTTCAAGGGTACTACGATACTGAAATGCCATTGTGGTCACTTTCGATTAGTCCTTATTAGGTTAGTTAATGATAATAAATAATAAGTCCCAATGTACAATTTCAGGTGTGCAAATTGTTAGTTTTGCGTTAGTGCTTTTAAAGTAATATTTTTTTAGAGATATAGGTATAAAAATTCCCATATTAAGAATAATCTGACAATATTTGAACTCCTCTTACTTCTATCGTTTTAGGTTGAAAAAGTTGCTTCTGCAATGATAGAGAACATGGCTAGGATTAGAAGTTTTGAACCCACAACATGAAATAAAGCTGTTTTAAGTTTATGCTTATATTTTAATTGCTTTTTAGAGCAAGAAAAAATACAACCTTGTTTCAATATTTGCATAAATAAATAATTACCTAATCCATTGGAAAAATAACATATTACCAATATGCACATTAAACATTGTTGGTTAGGATAGTCGGTAAGATAACATTTTCCAAATAAAATGACAGACTCTTGAATCTTTCAACTATTTTAATGGATGTTCCCTTCCCAGTGAAGAACTTTATTGTCACAGGTAGATCTGAGAGTGCGATTGCTTACCTCCTGGTTGGCCAAGCCGTGAAGGGGACCAGCCAGACCGTTCATGCCGGCAGCGAATGACAGGTAGGGGTCGCTCAGAGCAGAGCCCACCAGATGGACGGTATGGGCCGATACATTTCCGCCCTCGTGATCACTGCAAACAACGCACGCAACAACATGGTACATTAGCAGACGCAACAGTATAGGCCTACCGCCGATAGCTGTGTTGAAACCTCTGCCTCTTTCTCATTAACGACGCATGTTACAGAAAGAGTGGTTACAATAGAGCTTTCAGTGGCAGGACTTTACACATTCAATGTATAAAATTCGCATAAGTGTTTATGTTCCTTGGAAAAACTGTTGTCACCAAATATTTTTTAACGCGTTTTCATCAAAATTTTATTGTCCATCTTGTATTTTAATTACGTTTGAGGCTGGTGCATAATTAACGACTGATAACAAATTTCTGCTATGAATAATTCATTGTTTGAATGCACAAAACTTAAACAAACAAAATTTAAAAGGACAATATTAGTTTCATTCAAATAAAAAATATTTAAAACCAACAGTTTCTTCATCTCACATGAAATCAAATTTTTAGGCAACATATTTACATATTGTCACAGGAAAACATTCTGATGTAACAGCAACTACTTTTGATAAACTATTTGGATTATGATGACTCATATTGATATATTCTGTGATTCTACAACAAATTGATTATTGACATTGGTTTAAAAGTAACTTTTAATTCCTGTTACAGAAGATTTGCCATCCTGTAATTGTATTATGATTAAAAAACACAACAATCGTCGACCTTACATACATATTAATAAAAATGAGAATCGCTACAAGTTGTCAAAAGAAAAATCAAATTGAATGCACCAAATACGCAAATTACGCAGAATGAGACATGACATGGCGAAGCAAGTTTAGATTAAGGTAAAAGAAAAAAATGATGTATTTATTTCATATTTATTTGTCAAAAATAATTGATATAATGGAAGAAATTCAGCTCATGTTGAACTGCGAGCATGATTATTAATAAATTAATTAAATTTTTGCAACTTGTGAAAGAACACGCCTCTATGGTTCAACATGAGCTTTACAGTTCATTTTATATTTAAATATTGTTTGTGTAAAAAAATATATCACAGCTTTTATATCACAAGAAAGTAAGCACCCTTTCACATCTTAATGTAAACTTACTATCACAATATCACGATTTAATAGTTACATTTCTTACTCTTAGCCTCAAATAATTATTTATAAATTTATTTCATATAATTAATTTAGTCTTATAAATTTCAAATGGAGACTATCATGGATGGATACTCCATAACATACTGTCAATGTCATTTTAAATTTTGTTCCGAAGAACACTTAATTTTAAAGAATTATCTTAAATATTCTTTCAAAACACTGTATAATTTGTATATTTGGTGCTCTATTCGAGTAAAGATTGACAGTTCAATATGTTTAACTGTCAATGGGAAAGATCCCAATAATCTCTAAGAACTATGTAGATTATGTTGACTGTAGTCAGGATTTCTTAGAGGCTACCTGAAAAGTAAGAATAATTGTGAAAAAGTTTGATGGAATTATATTTTCGATTCTCATTAACAATTATCTCTTACGACTAACATTCACATTACATCACTAACATTCCAGAACATAATAGATTGATATCCTCTTTTCTAGAATAATCTTCACGGCTTTAGAAAAAAATATCTAGGCTTTAAAAAGAGGTACTTCCTAAAATACTAAAAAATATCACCGTATGACAGTTTGTCGGTTAGTTTTGAGAAACACTAGTTAGTGTGCTAATTGATCCACAGCGCCGATCTGCCAATAGAGGAACCTTCAGTCATCAAAAGAAATGAATTTGTGAAAAAATATTCTTAAACATTCCCATGTTTAATAAAAAAAGGTTTAATAAAACCAAAAGATTTAATAAAAATGTTCTGCTCAGAATTCAGATTTAAGTCAAAAGAAATAGATTCCGTACCTGTGAATGGTCAAGTACAGCCTCATGAGCTCGGTGAACTCGGGATTGTCGTATCCCAACATCTTGGTGAAGTTGGCGGACCAATCCTTGTTGGTGTCGATGGCTCCGATTCCCTTACCGTCCCTGTAGGAGTTGCGGTAGATAGTGGCAGCTACCACTGGCAGCTTGGCAATCAGGTCCATTGAATCCTCATAGATGGTCTGCAAGTTATTAATATATTTAACGGAGAAATAAAAAGAAATTCAAAGTTGAAAATGCAAAAATACAAAATGTTGTTGAGAAATACGTTGACTCTCCTTTATCATAGATACATGATAAAGAACATTGTAAAGAACACTTGATTATCAAAAATTCAATTTGAAAAAAAAAATTGTCAAACTTGTTGCTCTTAACCGACAAAAAACGGTATAATAATACAGCATCAGTTACATTTCAGGGTTTGAATAATTTCCGCAATCAATGTGCAAATAACAGAGATCTATGAGACTGATAATAATAATTAGGCCCCTTAACAGGAAGACAGAAACACAATAGTACCCTTTACACAAAGAGTTGGGAGCGGGACGTGCCCCGCACGCAGAAAAGTAAAGACCGAAAGTAAGATAACGGTTCACTGTGAGACTTTTCTGCGCGGCGGCCTGAAGTGGCGCGGGACACGTCCCGCTCCGAACGCTGTGTGTAAAGGGTGCTATTATCTCAAGTTTGTAGTTTGAATAAATGGTGTTTTTGTAATAATTATATTGCGCTATGAGATTAAAAAGGTGTTTTATATAATAAACTTAGGCTAAGGAGTTTCAAAATCACATTTCAAGACTTTCTAATCGATGACCAGAGCAATTTTACGATTTTGACAACTAAATGACCCCCACCAAACACTGATTCTCTGACCGTTTTAGCTCTTGATCAAAATAATGTGATGTTACTGAGAAGCTTAACAATGCTTTGCTGTGCTTGACAGCTGATCACATTGATCAAAAGCTGAAACGGGCTAAGAATCATAGTTTAACGGGGACTTTTCAAATTAAAATTCATGATGGAAGTTTGAAAAACCACAAACTAAAATACTCATGGAGGCAGAGTGATATTGCATAATAAGAAATGGCTGAGTAAATAGGTAATTACCTCCCAGTAGGTGGACTTGTGTGCGCCCTGTGAGTAGGCCTGTGCGAACTTGCTCTCGCTGTTGAGGGCGGTGATGGCGCTGGAGAACTGCGACATGGGGTGCACCTTGGCGGGCATGTTGTTAAGTAGGCTCACTACGTGCGCGGGGAGCTCGGCTCTGCAACACACACACATTATTACTACGTGGAATTCTTAATTGTTTCCCTGACATACTATTTAAGCCGGGAATACACTTCACAGCAACATATCACTGCTGCTGTCGGCAGACGCATCCCTCTATATTTCATACAAAACTCTTGCTGAGCGCACATTGCTTTTGTATAAAAAAATGTCAGAAGAAGCAACTAGATGGCGTATACCTATGCCCAGCGAAAACAACTACATATATTATTATAAAATCAGCTTATTTATGTAACTGCTTGTCAGTAAAATTATAAGTTTTGAGAAACACTGAGAAATACTCTGAGAGATACACTGTAGAAAGTATCTACATTTGTGAGCACTACATCATTTCTCAGATTGGGATGGGAAGAGATGATAGATTGTCACACCTAACCTAACATCTTATAAATACTCAGTGAAAATTTTAACCTTAAAATAACTATTAATTAAAAAATACTTCGTTGAAACCAATATCGTTTTGTCCAATATTTTTTTTAATTTTAATAAAAACATGTTACATAGGTAATAGCGACAGTTAAATTAGTTTTTCAATATTTCCAAAACTGATAAAGTTATGAACTTTTAAAGGAAGCATTTGTAAAATGTTTGCAATTGTATCTAGTGATGTCACACGCAGTACAATTCAGTATTGCAGTGCTACCGCGCATGTACTGTTATGACATGCTTTTAAACTCTGCAAATATCAACATTTGATGCCTTATATCTTCGGTACTGTTCAGTATTTTCCAAATTTTTAAAAGTTCTGCCTTCGGCATGCTCTCATTAACATGAAACATTTGAATATAACTTAAAATTTTATTGTAGGAAACAACCTCATTAAGATGTAGTTTAACCTAACCGTAATTTTTAGAGACTGTCAAACTAGAATATGCGTAGGTATGCTTGTAAGCATATGCACATACCTGTTGGCCCACTCCTTGGAGATAGCCTTCACCTGGGACTCAGTAGGCACGTCTCCAGTGATGAGGAGCCAGAACAGACCCTCGGGAAGAGGCTCAGAGCCCCCAGGAGCCTTGGGCAGCACTTTCTGGCACTCCGGGATGGACAGGCCCCTGAACCTGATTCCCTCATCGGGGTCCAGAACTGATGTATCGCAAATCAGACCTTTGATGCCTCGCATGCCTCCGTACATCTGGAAGATCAAATTGTATTTTAAGCACAAATGCCAGAAATTATTTAAAACTATTTATTGGTATATCGTCGCCTCAGTTCTTATTTGTCCAACAGACCATTTTAGTTTTTGTTCAATCTCCACTTTAAAATTCAAAATAAAGTATAAAAAATGATACTTTAATCACTTAACTAAGAATTATTCAAACTAATGAGACTTTGGAAATAGCTTTATCTTAAACGCCTATCATAATGTTTCATTGAAATAATGAAAGAAAACCTTCTCCTCCCGTAAAATTTTCTAATGGTCTATTGGACAAATACGAATTAAGGGGACGATATGGGGATATCAAATCGTCACCATTCAGACAAAAGTCACCAGCTCTTTTTTTTTTGTGAAATCTAAATTTGAAGTTAGACTATTATTTTATTTGAATGTTTTTCAATTTTTTTTTATTATTGTGCGCGTAGATAAAACTTTGAAATTTCCGGTTAACATATTTTAGCTTTCAAATTTGCAGTAGCTCAAAAATGTTGTGGGTTTGGTGACTTTTGCCTTAACAGCCTTGAAATACTGATTGACCCCAATATGGTTTGAATATGGAAAGAATTCATCCATTTAGTTGATTTTTTGAAGGTGTGCAGTAGTATTGGTTAACAATATCAGCGACGCCAGTAAACACAGTCCCACCCAGTAACAACTGCGGATAACACATCTCTTATATTTCAATATCTTTGGTTCAACCTAACCTAAAATGGTGAATCTAAAGTGGATTTTATTGGAGTTTAAAATAGTTATATATTGATTGAGTTGAAAATCTTACCATGTCAACAGTGACCTCCCCCACTTTGGTGGCTCCATGGGACTTCCTCAGGCCCTTGACTCGTTCCTGTTCCTTGGGAATCTTCTCAGCAAGAACTGCCTTCAGGTCGGTGGATTCTGCGCTCAGGTTGCGGATCAGGACTGACAGAGACGGCAAGACCTTCTGTTAAAAAGGAAAAAACAACAATATAAGTCATGTGTTGCTGATGTCTAGTCGGTGACTATTACACTGACTATGAAAAATGACAATATTGTCCAAAGCCGTGTGCAATGTCAGACTGTGAAACATTGTTGCACTGTTATCTTACCCTAACAGAACTCGCTCATGAGGGTGCGACCTAAGATAATGAGAACCTTCAAGAAAAAATTAACTTATTAATTAACCAGCTTCCTTACTTATCCTTTTTACGACAATGTCGTTAAAGAATTTGCAATACCCGTGGACGGGTACGGGAATTTGCGTCATGTACAGATGACGCTCATCTTTTAGACACGCGTTCGGTTGGCATGTATACATGACGCTCGTCTCAAATATGTTAATTCACTTTCATACATCATCACGTATCATACATATTCTTCTATTATTCCTCCGTGCCTTTTAATTTTTTTTTATTAGGTATTATTTTATTTTCAGTCAAAATGGTGACCCTTTCACTGACTAGTAAAATAGCCGAGAACTTTTCAACTTCAAATATTAATATTGTTTTTAAAAAAAAAAGTTATAAAAAGAGTTTAAGTTTAAAATAATATTGGATGAAAGATTGACCCCACACAGTGATGCATGTCCTGTTAATTTATACTTGATTGATTGATGCATTTTACCTTAAACTCGCCTATTGCTACGATTTCTGTATCAAAATCAGGCTGGCATTAAAGTTTGGCATGTACTATACCTTATTTATTGCATTTTGTCGATAAAACAATAAAGCACTTAATTATAAAAAATAACCCTGCACCTGCCTTTATATAATGTGCGTATGGTATCTATCATACACACTACTTACTAAAGATCTATATAAAATGTTTTCCATTTTACGAAAAATATAAGTATGATTAAAAAAAGATTTTTTTAAGCCAAGAAATTTATTAATAAAAAAGCTTTTTCATTAGTACAAAATAAATTACATTAACTGTATTTTTGGAATAAATTTGGCACAATATTATATCACAGTAGATTAAACGTTCCCAATGTTCCCACATATTCACTTCGTCCCCATTATTTTTCCATCTTCAGGTGCCAATTCTCCACTGCTTCACGGCATTCTTCCACAATTCTCCACTGCGTTTAGGAGTCGCTCTTGGAGACGTGCTTCTAATTTTCATCGATTGCGTCGGGGTTGTTGTTTTCGGGTGAGGCTAGAAAAAAAAAAATTATAACAAAGCTTGGGCCAGCATTGATATTGTGATCACACTTACTTTCAGCAGGAACATTTAGTCCCACGATAAAGATAGAAGAAATTTGAGTTTTGAGTATAGAGTGCTAATATTAAAAACATACAATATTATTGATGTTTTTGTAGTAAAAAGTTTTTTTTTTCTTATGAAGATCTTTCAGCAAACACGTGCAATCTGAAAAATCCTGAATATTGTCAATACAAAAATCACATAAAAAAAATATTGTTTTCGAACATCAATAATGTCATATTTTTCAATCTTCGCACTCCATGAGTATGCCCAACATATGTACACGGTTTACATTTGTCACATGAGAATGGGTCGCTTCTTTGACTCGGAATGATTTGCTGGCCTGTGGAATGATCTGCCGTCTTCTGTGTTTCCTCTTTCCTACAACATAGGTCTCTTCAAGACCAATGTACATTCCTTCCTCTCCTCAAAAAGACTCTCCACACAGTGTATCAGATGACATAGGAAATTATTTTCCTCAGGGCCTCCTGTGAGGAGTTAATGCAAAAAAAAAAAAACTCCATGACATTTGGGTCTCGAGCCGCCATTATACTCACCTTTGACGACATCCTTCGAATTTCCAACATTTTCTGAAAATTTTGACAAATTTTCCGAGGTTCCCTTCTGGGTGGTTGGTACATCATGAACGTCTGGCCCGGATTCAATGGCTGGTTTGTTGATTGTTACTTTAAACCGTCCAACCGAATAGGTGAAAGGTGGTGCTGAAGGCTTGGCTCTCTTCAGAATGCCCCTTTTACCTTCTGATGAAACTGAAGCATGTTCTGAAAATTTTGACGAATTTTCCGAGGTTCCCTTCTGGGTAGTTGGTACGTCATGAATGTGTCGCCCAGGTCCAATGGCTGGTTCGTTAACTGTTATTTTAAACCGCCCAACCGAATAGGTGACTGGTGTTGCTGAAGGCTTGGCTCTCTTCAGAATGCCCCTTTTACCTTCTGATGAAACTGAAGCACGTTCGCCGATGGATAAGCGCTTGAATGCGGATTCCAATGAATCTTGACTTGCATGCAAAGGCAATGGAGCAACTGCCACCCCATCTGAAGACGACTCAATACTTCCTGTTGAATCGGATTGGTGTGCTCCTGAAGTAACTGGCTCATCATTTTCTTCTGGTCCGATTTCTGATCCCACTCCTTCGTCTTCAAAGAAGATCACTTCTCGACACCAGGAAACATGGTGCGCAGACCGCGGCTTTTGGTCAGGGTCCATTTAGGCACCAAAACTCGCCAAAAGGCGCGACCAGGCTTTTAGGGATAAGGGTTCAATCGGTTTTTTTCTCTTTTAGTTGGGAAACTGCCCAACTCTATTGTATTGTTCGATTATCTACTCAACAAGCAGAGAGTGCAATTTGTTATAATGTTTTCAAGACACAAGGGACGCTTCCACCCACGCGTTGAAGAAGCCACCATAGAGAAATGATTTATTGAAAGATGTCATTAACGCAACGGAAATATCGACAACTAATATCGATTCACAAAAACATGTGATTAAAGCAACATGTAAAACAGGAGAAATATTTACGAATATAATTTCGAATGATATTGTCGTCATTTATTTTTGGATAATTTATATTTGGATATTATGCCGTGTTGCGCTACCGCCTTTTTTAGCCAACGTTTCGGACAGCATTACAATGTCCATCATCAGGGCAAGTGTACAATACAGGTGTATGCTTATGTATTGCCAGCTTCACAACCTATTACACATCTAAGATGATGATGGACACTATATAGCTGTCCGAAACGTTGGCAAAAGAAGGAGGTAGCGCAACACGGCATAATACAAAAACTAAAACTTTAGACTGTGAAAATCTCAGTCATTACCTTCGATTGAAATTGCTTTACCGAGCCGCAAACATTTAGGTATTATTATGTAAGTATCAATTTTCAAGAGTCTAAAATATACTTCACAATGATTAGTTCCCCTATTATTAAAAAGGAGAATAAGAAAAACACTTTCACATTTTCTGGAAAAATAACCGTCCCGTGGAGCAGTAACCCTTTTCTTAAAAAAACTTTTTAATTTTATGGCGCTAATCGGGTTGAAAAAATAATGCCGAGAACCTGTGAAATACTGAAAACTTTCATTATTATTATAAAATATGTTAATATACCGTCGATTGATGTCATCGAATAGCATTAATAATTAAAGAATAATTATAAATTAACCTTACAAAAATAGATAGATTCGAAATCACAAATCAAAAACTCGCAATTTCAGGGACTTTAATATTTGGCCAAATTTAAATCACATTACGAGAATGTAGTTTCTGGAGATTTTTTTGCTGAATTGTTCAGAAATCTGAACATCTATAAAATACACGTCATCTTTTGTACTTAAACTCGTTACAAAAAAATAATTATAGAGGTTCTAAGAAATCAGTACATCCAGCACTTAACTTTTTATTATCATTTTTTATAGAAATTCTTTGTAACAGGTCTAGTTCTTTATATTAGATCGACATAAAAAATAAAATCTCAACGCACGGTTACTTCTCTACCTATCTTCTCAGAGCGCGATGTAGTCACGATACAGATCCAGTGGTGAGGTAATGTTGAAGCGACAATGACATTTAGGCCCACGGCAGTAAGGAATACTACATCCGAGGATAGACTGTCAAGAACACTTCGAAGTTGATTAAAAAATATACTTTCATTGGCAGGACGGATCCCATACACATTTTATTACGTGTAGTGTGATAATAATATATTCCAAATGGTTACAACTATGTTTCAAGACTTATTTTTCAAGTATTGTATAGTATCAATTAAATGTCGATTTGCGTTCTATCCTCATGCCATTTGGCGATAGTCTGAAGCGAAAAACGACCTTATGCTAACCCTACATAAAGGCGAGCGTCTCTTGTATATTCGGCAAGAATAACAAATTAATAATAACATGCCTATCATGTAGATGTCGCGAAATTTTCGAACACGTTGGTTTTTAACCCGCGAAACCACGGAGTCACAAAAATAATAATAATGTGTGGATTATCAGCTAAATGTTAGCTGATGTGTTATGTTTTTTAACCTAGATAAATAATGAATTAGGTATTTCTAAATGGGGATGTATTATGTATAAATGTATGCAGGTATTATTTTTGAATCCCGAGATTAGTACGCAGTTTGAATGGGCATCAGTTCAACCTTGGGTGGATGACGTAAGTCCAATTCAGCTGTTCGTATAATACCTACATTGTGAGAAGTACCGTGACTAGTTAAGTATTATTGTTTGTTTTGCTATCTTCAAAGCCTACTATAATAAGACATTTGTCTAGCCTTCACATATTTAAACATATTACCTAACTTTTCTAGGTAGTAATGATCGTGGGTGTTAGTCGGTTTGAATTTCCACAATAGCGTAAAAAATATAACAACATGCAAGTCTGAGTGTTGTGAAGCTGAATTGGTGAATTTTGGACTAAAGATGGCTATAGCAAATATTGTTTATAAATATAATATAACACGTTTCTCCGTGTTTAAAAAATACTTGCATGTGTATTTGATGTACTCGTTCCAAAATATTGTAGAGAGGTTAGAGTCCTACACTTAAAATATTATTACCTAAATTGACAAATACTATGTTGTCTGTCAAAAAATTGCTTACCATCATGGAGCATATGCGAAATTAAGTAAATTTAAAAAAATACTATTTTCCTGGTAATTTTCAAAATAAAACTTTTATGATTAGTAAGAATATTTATATTGCAGAATATTGTCCTTGTGATGGCCAAACCACTGCAGGATAGGCCACCAAAAGGAAAAGAGGTACATTGGTATTATAAATACATCAAGTAAGTCCAATCCCTTTATTTAGTGGTCGTGTAAACAAATTATCAACAAATGGAAAATATCTTATTTTCTTCATAGGCTCTTGTAGTAGGTTCCAATTTAATCAAACTACAGTACCTAGTTATTATGTATGTACGTGGTTAAAGTGGGCACAAATAATAGGCAACCTCGTGACCCGAGATTCAATGATGAATGTGATTTTAGCAGGTGCAAAATTACGGAGTTCCTACTGCGGTTTTAGAATGCCTACATTCTACATAAAACATGGCCACCGTAAACAAAATTAGGCTCATTACTCGAAACTACATAAAATGTAATAGTCTAGGTACCTATACAATTTTTTGTTGTTTTCTTTTCTTAGAATTATTTGTACAAAACGAAAAAATCGTACTGCTATTAATTACAACAGGTGGTGAACATTTTAATTTAAAAGTAGACAATACACCCACTGGCATAATTAGTTAAAAGCCCGCTGAGAAAATGGCATAATATTCACAGTCAAAATATTTCCGAATTACGTAAACGTGACTTTCTGAAAATTGCGAATGATTTCAATAATTTCCCTGTAAGACGAGAGATTCTGGGTTGGAGTCCTAGTTGAGACCGTTAGCTTTATATTTTTATTTGTCTTGTTCTTTTTCATATTTCGGTTAGATTTGATAGTATTATCTTCATCTTCAATGATTTCAGTACACTTCACAGTAGAAAATTCTGTACTGAAATTCAATTTACTTTCAGTTGTGCCTTTCAATAGAACCTACCGTTACTTTTCATTCGATATTTGCAAATTTTAAAAAAGCTTTAATTTGATATTTTATGGAGGAAGACATTTTTTTCGAATGAACGAAATGCAAACATTATTTCAATTGACAATAAATTTATTGGATATTCGCAATATTTTGCTGCTGGTTTTCACTTCTTCAAAGTAAAATAAATACATTTACGAAAATTCCAATAACTATATAATACAGAAATGTAAGCGTTGCGATTACCTACACAAAAGTTAATAACATCGAATCCAATTTTAGAAATGGCATTACTTGGGGTTGGTGACCCTTTTCTTAGGGGAGTAGTGTTTTCTAATGCGTTTGCATTTTGGCAAATTGCCTGAAAATGCATACAGTCTTCGCCGAGTTGTGTAACTGGCATTACATAACACTGTTCTGAGCAGTTCGTTGTTTCTAAATGCACCTATCAAAATGTGTTATTCCCTAGTGAAGCCTTACAGTCTAGTCTACTCAAACCATGAAATTGGGAACTGGGAGAAGGACTTCGAAATGCTCGTTGATATACGTTTTCGTTGTCAACACTGCCAATTCAATTTTTAAAGTTAAAAAACTAGATGTCACCCATCAAAGACTTGCAGCCAAAGTAAAATCTTGTAGTCAAAGTTGGATCAGAAAATTATCCATCCTGTGACCATTCTTCTTCTTCTTCGTGTGCCCTATCAGATCCCCCCGACGTTGGCGATCACTCTGGAAAATGTCTCTCTATCTTGTGCTGCCCGGAATAGCTCCTCCGCACTTCTAATGCCGGTCCACTCTCGTATATTTCGCAGCCAAGACATTTGTCTCCTCCCAGGCCCTCGGCGACCCCCTATTTTTCCTTTCAATATTAATTGGAGCAAGTGATACTTTTCCCCTCGAAGTATGTGACCCAGATATGAAATTTTCCTGACTTTTATTAATGTGAGCAGTTCTCTATCTGCTCTAGCCCGCCTGAGAATTTCTATATTGGTGATCATGTCGGTCCATGGAACCTTGAGCATTCTCCGGTGAAGTCACATTTCAAAAGCCTCTCCTGTGACCCTGTGAATCTATATTAAGTAACTAGATCATCTGCAAAACACGGTGGCTGAACGCATTGATGATATCGACAGAGATAAACTATTGTTCCAACATGACTCGCAATATGATGAGAAAACATTTTTTTCCAAGCGTACACTTGAAATCAGAGTCATCATTTGAAATACATAGTTATAATTTATATATTTTTTATATTCCTCTAATATATTTAAATACTTTTTTTTCTCTTCTAAATAACAAACAAATGTACAATAAATATTAAAATTTGAAAAAAAAAATACATATAAAACTTTCTATTACAACACATAAATACTTGTCATACATAAACATAAATAAACACGTAAACACCTCAGCACAGGTTCTCCTAGTGAGGTGTTCACGAAACATACAACAATACCTATCCACAGTTTCACCTTCAAAAACCTACCTTACACCCAGCATAATAAAATTATAAAATATATTATGTAAAAATGTTTTCGAAATTGATCTATAGGTAAATACTGTAACATATAGAAATAAATAAAAATAAATAAAATAGATTTAAAAAGTATCTAGGTTTTGACATAGAAATTAAAGACGATACACAATTTAAAAATAGGATTATTGTCTATAATAATTTTTGTTTATGTTTGCGGCCCGCACGAATGTTGATTTTAACTACTATAATAATTATGTTCAGCAGCTTTGCTGGCTGTGTTCGTCGATGTGACAATAATCTCTCGTATCATCGAAACATGGGTATTTTTAGATATCACATCATAGCCCTACAACCTTCGTCAACAGGCACTAGTATATATCGGTTATCCTGAAAACGACCAGACGAATAATTTGAACAAATAATCAACGCCAGTTCGAGCGGCAACACAAAGTTCAAATTTAAAATCGGACCAAAAAACATTTAACATTCCCCGCTTATCTGGTCAACAGGAAAACATATTATCACCTAGAAACCTGTTATTGGTCATACATTACCAAGAATTATAATACGATTGGTCACTAGGTTTATTGCGAAATAGAAATGCTGGAGCTCTAGGAATACAAATTAATTTTATCGGTGACCGTATAACTGAGAACCTCGTCAGAAAAGTCATTAAAAGTGAAGATAAAAAAATATTAAAAAATGTTTATTTTTTTATGAATACCGCACAAGAGTCTCAACTGCTCCCGTCAGGAGCCAGTGAGACTATGGTATCCCCAATTGGAGTGTGTTGTGAAGCTGAAGGTGGTGGGTAGGGGAAGGAGATGGGGAAGAGGAAGGTGGGGATGTATCTGGCTATTCAGATCTGGTCACCAAACACGGCTAAAGCCATTTCAAGCAACGTTTCAATTCTAAATGGTGGTCTTACACCGGGACGATACTGAGAGTATCTTCCACTATGTATTATTTTAAATGAATTAATTGTGAAATAACACAAATAAATCAAATCAAATTTATTTGCCGCGCCGGGAATCGATCCCGCGACCTTTGAATTGCTAGTCAAGAGCCTTACCGCTAGATCACGCCGGCCGTCGACTTAAATAGGTTACGTTAGGTTAGGGTTAAGGGTTTTTTTTAAATGATTTTTTTTCATAGCTTTTAATGACTTTTCAATGAGGCGTTGAGTAGGCATGGAACCATTTTATCTTATAAGGGATTCAAATTAATATAATACGTACGTATCATATTTACATATTACATTTTTTGATATCAAAAATTGTACGTGAAATAAAGTAGATAATTCTTTGTAAAGAGAAATAGATTAACGATGTACGGTTTTCGAGAAATATTATTTTTGTTAATTGATTGATAGAGAACGTCTAAGAAGCTTAGTAAAGGATTACGGAGGATTTGCTTTTTAACAAAAAAAATGTTCCCAGTCTACAAATCTGAAAAATGAAGATAAAAATGTCTGTGTTGGGTTTTTACAATGACATTGTGAAAGAACTTGATAATATAATGTTGTGTGACTTAACCACGAAAAATTATAATTCTAATCCGATGTCTGCAAAAATTGTGACGCTTATCTCCTAACAAATTCAAAATATTCATTAAAAAATTGATTCATTATTATAATCATGCACGCATTCAAAACTAGCTAATGTGAATACAAAAATAGGTTATACGGAATACATTGAATAATGTTATACTATGGCTGTAAATATGTCTCTGTGAAGTATAGAAATTGCTTATTGTCATAAAATAATTATACATTAGTATGTAGAATGTATTGACGTGTGTAGATTAACCCGTCAGGCTAATTTTTTCGCTTTCGAAACAACTTATATACGTGTCGTAGAAATCGTGTCTCCTTTAGTATCGTAAAGAAATATGATATAAGCGGTGTTAGAAAGAGAAAACACCACGCTTTACATCCAAATTTAAAAGTTACTGTAGAAGAAGTAAAAGATATACCTTTATGAAACCAAAGTTTCGGATGGCAATTTAAAAAAAAAAAATTATGACACTTTGGGAATTTTTCAATAATTATTTTACATGGAATGACAAAAAAGTGAGGTGACAGTAACGTTTCTAGTACATTTATCTAATAAAATATGTATGTGTTTTTATTTTTGAAGTGAAACTTCTTTAGCCTCGTTGTGATTTGAAACTCGGATAAAACGGCAATAACTCATTACAGTACCTACGAAGTGTCAAACTGCGCTCATTAGCCGATTTTTTTTTACAGTTAATACCGCACAAGAGTCCCAACTGCTCCCGTCTGGAGCCAGTGAGACTATGGCATTCCCAATCGGGGTATGCTGTGAGGCTGAAGGTAGTGGGGAGGGGAAGGAGATAGGGAAGAGGAAGGTGGGGAAGTACCTGGCTATTCAGATCTGGTCACTAAACACGGCTTAAGCCATTTCAAGCAACGTTTCAATTCTGAATGGTGGTCTTACACCAGGGCGATACTGATAGTATCTTCCACTCTGATTTGATTATGATCTCACTTTTCAAGGCTCCTGTTGGTTGAGATTATTTTGGTGAAGTTTCTACCGCGTGTGAACTGCATTCGGTCTAATTTTAAGCCATTTTAAAAAAATTTTTGTGTTTACATGCAAATTTTTACATTTCAAAAATTATGTTCATTTAGATTTATAAAATCTGAAAGCGAATTTTATCACCCAGTTTTTGGGTGCGTTCAGAAATTTTCCATTTATTATTTGGATTTTATTGTAAGGCGGAAATATTTTGACCCTCTGACAAAATATGGTCGAGGCCTGAGGGGTTAATAATATTTTTTTTTGGTTGGCGATGATTGTGTAATATATTAAAGCAACAGTAACAGTGTGACCGGGAATAGCAAACTGATAAATTAATGTTAGGTAAGTACTCAGCGCCGGTTTCGTCAATTCAATGATGTACGTGCAGAATCGGCGCTTGCAATGGTCGTAAAATGGCAATTTGCAAGCAGTCGATAATGCGATTGAATTAGATCTGACATCAAACCGAAATTTCAAATCAAAACAATTCTCTCTTCAACGTCACATGATGTTTCATTGCCCAAAAATTATTATTATCTACACGGCCTCTATAAATGCTTGAAATCTTAAGAAGATAGACTTCGCTTTTCGGCCCGTACAAAAAGGACGCCCGGGAAAAACACTATATCGAAAATTGCACGTAATGAATATATTTTTTTATGTTGCCTTCTAAAAGGTAAAAGCTATGTCGGTATGTTTTTAAATGATTTCGATGCGTTTTGTATTAACGTAAACATTCACTGTCAAACATGTAAAATTTATCGGAAAATATTATTTAAGAGGTTACATGGGTTTAATCTGGGTAAAATCGGCCTATTTTCAACAATTTTTTTTCCATACAAAAAATACAATATTTTATTAAAACTTTTTATTTTCTTGAACATACACATTCGACAAAGAATTTTTGAAATTTTCGAAGGAAAATATTCAAAACTCTGCCATTGCGACGTCATTTCCGGTGACCCTTTGGAAAAAACGGTGCGTCCGCGTTGACAGCAGAACTCATGACAGGATCATTTGAAGTAAAAAACAAAAATACTTATTTTAGTTAAGACCATAAACTAGAACTTGGACGAAGGGTAGAAAAAAAAGTGAAAATTGGATTTTTGGTAAGCCTTTTTACAAAAAAATGCAAATTTCGGTGAAATTTGCTCTACATTTTTATTTTTTTAAATAGTTGTAATCGTAAGAAAAATCAATCCTTCGTCCAAGTTCTTAAGGATTGTATTAAAATTTCATCAAAATCGGTTGAGTAGTTCTCGAGAAATCTTGACAACCGACTTTGAAAACACAGTTTCCAGAAAAATGTGTTTAAAATTTTGAGTGGCAATAAAACTGGAAATTTTATTTTATTTTCAACTTACAATGAATCGTCGATTCCAGGGTCATAAAGTTGATGAAGCTGATGTTCCTTCATTAAAAGTGCAAGCAAAAACTAAAGCAGCAATATCAACGACCTTTGAACCAGCAAGAAGTATTTTTGGAGTAACTTTCCAGATTAACTGGTTCAAGCTTTCATTATTATTTAGCCTTGAGCGCGCAACTTTCTAAGGCTGTATCTCCGAAACTATTTCTCGGATCGTCTTGAAAATTTAGGACAATATTCTAGAGATGTTGTAGAACCTAATAAGACAATAATAAAAAAAGATTTTTTGAAACCACGAAACCCATGTAACCCCTTAAGGAAACTCAATTCTCATAAAGAATTACAAAATTATAAAAACATACCGACATGCCTTCTTCTTTCGAGAACATTTTTTTGTTTTTAAATACAATTTCGTGAAAGTTTCGAAGTAGAAAAATGTTTTCTACCTAAACCCCTCTCCGAGCGATTTCTGTAGAATTAGAGAGTTTATGGCAGTTGTCCCGATCGCACGTTTCACGGTGTTTGATTGAGCAGGACAGAGTAGATATAATGAAATATCTAAAAGATCCGCGTTTGGTGCAAAGTCTAGCCTCTTAACTAAGACACGGGTATTATACAAAATATGTGTTATTTCGGTTAACCTTGTAGAGGAAAGAGTTTTTACTGTTGTGTCAGTGGTCAACACTTTTCAGAGCTGAATTAATTAATTAGGGAAATAATCATAAAATAAATAACAAACGATTTTTAAATACATCTACATATTTGAAATTCATTTTTGTTTTCTTGATTTTTGAGGTGAAAACTTTTTTAGTACCGTTGTGATTGAGACTCGATGAAACGGAAACGAGCGACATAAAAAGAGACAAATACATCTATAGGATTTAGCCTGCGAGAGAATGAAATAGGCTAATCGGTGTCCTCTTTGTGCGGTGCTTCGTAAAATAAAATATAAAATAATTTTTAAACTCGGTAACAATATTATAATTAATAAATCCTACTCCTGATACTCTGCATTCGACTCATTCCCTCGAATTCTCGTTTTCTGAAGGTTTCACTTCTTTCCTGAGGGAAATAATTCCTCTCAGAGTCTATGTTATCTTTGGGGATGCTATATGGAGGGTCTTTTTAGGAAAGGAAGGACAAGAAGGAAAAGGGTATGAGGGGCGGGTAGGAGTGTTTATTTATTTTATTTTATTTATTATTTTATTTATTTTATTTTATATTATGAGGAACTATCCCTCCCAATGCGGTGCAGGGCGGGGTTCCCAGAGAGTCCTGCTGGAGAGGACAAAAGGTCTCAAGCAATCTCTCCCGCCTGCCACGCAGTTGATGGGCAGACACATCCGCCGCCAAGATCCAGACAAACCTCACCCCGTGAACCCAAATGAATGAACGCGAACCTTGTAATTGAAAATAACCCACTACCCACTACCCGATGGACTCCTTGTCGATGAAAACGCATTCTATAAATTTTTGGTGGCTCTCGCGCACACAAACAAGCATTTCTCTGAAATAGGCATCTAGCCGGCCCAAGAGATGGCCCGAAAATTGAAAATAGGTGTAACGTATTAAAAAAATAAATTATTACGGATTGTGTTTTTTTCAATAACTCAGTTGAAAATCCGGATGATCTTTTTAAACCAGATTGGTTTCTATATTACAATAATTGTACGTAAAAAAATTGGCCTTGTGTTTTCTCTATATCTGAGGCAGTTATTTCATGCGTATAACTCATTATAATGAATATAAACTGCAATTTAACATAAAATTTGTTCTTAGAGATAACACAGGTACGTACAAACAATGACAATCACCTGTCCTATCACCAACGACGTTTCGATCAATTATTAAATTATCGAATTATTAAATTACCTCGTCGTAACTGCTACAGATAACCACAGGCACTTACTGATTTACATTAAAATTGTGCATAATATTAAAGTAAGTATTTGATTAACTTTAATTGAAAAAAAGTGAAATTTACACAGTATAAAGTTGGGTATGCATTGTGCATGTAATAATAATATATTACTGTAAAAAAATCAGGTTTTTGCTGCTAGGCCTTTCTTTTGGTTCGGCTTCGCCCAGTTAGTGTTGGTGACCATTGTATAAATCCAATAGGAACTGGTTTAAAAAATAACCTGTTCCTCGGATCCACTGTCACGGAGTGATAGTCACCGGCACAAAGTAACCGAGACAGGCAAGGACGTCATATATAATATATAGCCGCTTGGTACAATTGTGTATTACGTCAATCTTTCCATATCCGGAAAGACATTACATATTCACAAATTCTTAGCAGTTACACCTAGGGAGGCACGTCCCCTTACGACCTGTTGACGAAAGTGGCGACATCTTGTGATGAATGATTGAACTCGAAACCGAATTACAACGGTAAATTTGTTTGAAATTCCACGTACACAGATGTTATTTTTGGCTTGAAGCGTACGGCGTGGCGTCAACACGCACTCGGACTGGGTTCTGAAATAAACCACGCAGACGTTACCCTATTAATACTGTTCGTTAATACGTCCGCACACTACTCA
The DNA here is from genome assembly GCA_936435175.1 of Glyphotaelius pellucidus. Classification (NCBI taxonomy): domain Eukaryota; kingdom Metazoa; phylum Arthropoda; class Insecta; order Trichoptera; family Limnephilidae; genus Glyphotaelius; species Glyphotaelius pellucidus. Next base: position 23,211,388 of record OW386542.1, on the reverse strand, counting down.
TGAACCTACTTTTTTACAACTATAATAAATTGTATTTATTCTTTCTATCCTTTTTATGACTTTTAGTGGAGTTCTGCTACCGGCGGCGTTTCGAAGACGCGTGGTTCATGCCGCCGCGAGCTCCGTTGTAACACACCTTTCCGTTACAAGCCTCGTTTATGAGCAAGATGGAGAGGTTACAACGGAGCTATCAGTGGATTGCCTTTAACCGCAAGGGATTCCGCACATGGATTGCCTCACCATGGCGAGGCTGTCGTGAATGTCGTGACGGCCAACCAACCAATGGTGACATTGAGTCGCTAGGTTAAATAACAGATAATGACCGAGAATTACGCTCCGGATAAAACTTCGCGTGCTCAATAAAACGTGCTTCAAATTTATAAATATAACTTCAACCTTCTGGCGCCAGAACAGTATTGGAAATTGCATAAAAAAATTGCAATGTCTTATCATCTTCACACCAATGCAATGCTGACCTTGAATTAGAATATTGTGATTTTTTTTTGTAGAATACGCAATCAGTTCAAACGATAATCTTGCATAATATTCGTAATGTTTTTTCTACTAAAGTTTTCAATATTGTGTTTGCACTAATTATTTATTTCCTTTAAATTAGGAATCATATGCCTTGTCCAAATAAATGTCACTATTTTAATGACAATTATTTCTTTCTTCTTTATTAGAACCATTATCATCCATTCTTCCTCAAAAATGTTGCAACGCAAACTACGGAAAGGGTTACCTCAGTGGTTTGCTATCAGTCCATTATTATTTAGTATTTAGACATTGCAATCCCTTCAACTATCAAGCGACTCTATTTTGCGGACGATTTTCTTTTATATTTATTTCAAACTTTCTTCAAGCAGGTGGGTACCATAATATTGAAAAAAAAATGCCAATAAGGAAGTCCAATTATATATACACAGACGATTTCACATTTGAAAACAGAATCTTTACTGAATCATTAAAATAGCACCTATCTTGAAACGGAACGTACAAACAAATTTAAAGACAAACGAAATGCACAACAGAACTTCGCTACGCTCAAGGTTTAACATTTAAAACAATCCTATAAATTATTATTCATATCATTATTTTAAAAAATTGACTTATCAGGATTTATGGCTTACCAACTTCACTGATAAAATTATTCTTTCATATCGTATAAGAAGTGCCCTTTGGTAAATAATTAATCATTCGCAAGCGCGGTTGAATTTTGAACTCGGGATTATGACTCGCTGCTCAAAGCTATCCGCCTGTCTCGTGATTCCACCACACTTCAAAATAACCATGCCACCGATATAGCTATCAAAGAATTGGCCTGACATTCACCGGAGATCCGCTTCTTGGAATAGATCCACCAACTAAGCTTTTGTGAGATCTCACAGGGGCGCCCCTGTGCACGTACGTAAACCAAAGGCAAGGAACTTTGTCGCCACCCGGTTGGGCAGCGTTGTGAGGCGTTTTAAGGGAAAGGCTGTAGGAAGGGATTATATGAAGAAAGAAAAACAGATGCCAGTAGCTCGTTCCCCATATGACCCGACTCACAAAAAAAATGTATGCAATTCACATGCGAAAAATAAAAAAATAAATAAAACATAAATAAATAAATGTAGCTTCGTTTAACAAAAAAAATTAGTATCTTGCGAGAGCCTTGAAGGAGTAACCATATGTTACTTATACCAGGGCGGGTATGTGGTGGATAACCTCCAAATTCACATGCGGTAGAAATGAAACCTTCAGAAAAATAAAGTAGACAAGAGTGGGGAGGCTATGAAGCACCGCACAAAGAGAAGACCGATAGTCTATCTCATTCTCTGGCAGGCTAAATCCTTTATATGTATTCGCGTATGTGTTTGCCTTTATTTAGTGTCGCTTTATCGAGTTTCAAATCACAACGGTGCTAAAGACGTTTTCATTTAAAAAAAACGATCAGTCCTCACGAAGCCAATAACGGGTGTTCCGCTCGTGTCCGTCAAGTTTCACGGGGGATCAATACTGCTAGCTCCTTATATCAGGCTCTTTTAAAACACCTGTAAAACAGACTCAGCATGCCCACATTGCGTCTGTACATTAGAGATAGCAACCGGTATTTTAACCGGATTGTCATCAGACGGACCGCCCATCTTTGCACAGAACCAAGTAGGTTTTTCAAATATTGTGGGGATCCAGCCCAGCGGTGACAGAATTTCAATTGTTGGGCATTCGTATAGGGTAAGCAACTGGTCACTAATAAAGAATCTGCTAGCCCTTTACAAGACGCCCAGTTTCTTGGAAGCCAGATTTACCCGGGGCTTCTATGGAGCTAGATATTTGAACCGGTCTGACGAACTTAGTCCAAGCATTTCAATGGAGTTTTTTTTATTGGGGAGGGTGCTTCCTTCAAATTGAACCAGATAGTGGACAGTAGACAGCTCAATACAACTTTAGTTTTTCTAATTCCACCAACTTTCACATAAGTCAGTAACTAAAGTAACTAAAATATTCTGATTTGCAATAATTACACGGATACTACCTTCAGTGCGTATTATAATTAAGCGTTATCGGCACAGATATAAATCAGTTGAGTTATTGATTGATTTTTTTCACTGACAGAGTTACAGAGATAATATTGTATTATACATAAAGGGAATCAATCATCCAGTTTGGCAATATGTACAGATTATATCGGCAGATTCATAGATAAAGCATGCATACATATTTTATCAGACTTGTATTTACTTCAATTTAATATAATACGGTACTTATCAGCGCCAATACCATTTATAAATCAAAGTAGGAGTTCGTTGATTAATAATATCGTCAGATAGAATAAAGCAGGTGAAGGAAAACTGAAAGGACCGAGTGAAAATCAAATGTAAAGCTAGAGGAATTTTATTTTAATGTCATCAGAATCAACCGATTATAATACCTAGCTGCAGAGAGTTTTAATAGTTGCAGTATCTTCTGTCTTTTTCGTTTTCATACAAGACGTGTGAGAAGGGAGACTTTTCATCGATGACTTACTTATGGAGAAAATTTGCATAATAATAATCTATTTAAGAGCCATTAACCAGCGGCCGAGAATTAAAATTTCGTCGAACGATGAAGTTGCGATCGTACCCTTGCAACTGTACAGGGCGGTTCCGATGAGAAAGATTAATTATTCTCCGTACCAGCATTTTAATATAATAAATCAATATCGATTTTCCAAATATGCTTCCATAAATACCCACATTCAAAAATGCTCAATCTCGTGATGATAAAACAATTAAAATTGTTTACTTTTGTAATTATTTTTAGATCATAAGTATTTATAATTTTTCAATAATGTCTAAGCAAAATAAGAATGTTTTTTTTTTAATTATATTAGTTTGTTAAGACCGTAAATAAATATACAAACTAAAGTATTTTCGTCACAAAACAAGGGCGCATTTTATTAACGATTTTATTTGAACTAAAAAAAAAATCTGGAAAGTGGTTTTACCAAATAATTATTTGATTCATTTTACTGCATGATTATATAATTTGAAATGTGTTACAAAATTTTACAAATGTGCCAACGACCTACTGTAAAACCTTATTGTACTAAAAATAAACATTTTCTCAAAATTCAAATAATAGCTTTACTAGATAAAAGTCTTTCGAATTCAATTTATAATTTTTTGTGGAAAAGAGTCAATGCGTCTAAAATTTGATTTAAAAATAAAATATTTCCGGTTTTGTCTGGTTATTCAAAGGGTGATCTTGTTTGAATATAGGTACGCATTATAATATTATGAATGTGTAAGCTCTCTCAATACTAACTTAAATTGCGTACACGAGTTGGATGTTACGAATACTCAACACTATTAGTAGATTAAGACACATCAATGCTAATTTGTAACTGTTACACCTCGTAGGCACAGGTAGAACATTTGTCGGAATCTATTAGACAAGATGGTTTTGCTTGAATCGTCTGAAGGATGAGAGAGATGCTATTGCGCATTCTGATTCGCCGTTGAGGGATTCGGGAAGCACGTGCTCTCGATTATTTATAGCTCCGTTGTAACCACTCCTTCTTTCTCAGAACCAAGCATGTAACAGAAAGAGAGGATGCAATGGACCTCTCAGCGGCAGGACCATATATATATAGATACTCATATAAATATTACAACTGTGGATTGACCACATTCATATATTTAGCAGGTTCATTGATAGGCCCTTGGGCTCAGAATTCCCCGACTGGTTAATATTGAACATTAAATGATGGCGATGAATTAATGAGAAAGGAATTTTTTATTTAACAGCATTCTTAATAAAAGTACATTCCCGTAGTGCCAATATTCACGGAAAACCAGTCGATGGACGCAAATTATACCTCTCCGTTTTATTAACAGCGAGACAATTAAACAGCGATATATAAAATACAAGTTTTGTCTGTTTTCTGACATATTGTAAATATCTTTTTTTAGAATACAACGGTGATTATCTCAGAACTGAGTTTTGGAGTTGACGACTTTTTGGTTGGCTTGCCCGCCCACGAAACAAGCATTTTATTACAAGAGTGACTCAGGACTCAAGTGGTCTTCATAATAAATAGTCTTATTTATAAAAAATAATATTTGTTTGTTCGTATTTTATGCGCTGCCTTGCCATTCATCCGGTTGCGATGCAACTTTGGTGATTTGTTGTGCGCACGCCCGCGAAGGCTGTAAGCTGTATAAGCTCTGACGTTATGAAATCTCTATTAAAAATGACTACAGGTTGTTCGCGAGTGGTTTGAAAATGACTATAATTCATATATTTTAGCGGCAGGGGGGAAGGCAGGAGGGGGAGGGTAACGCTGTATACAATGGTAAGTTCTGGCGTTATGAAATTTGTGTAAATGAAAATGTGTGTATTACATATATTTTAGCTCAGGGAGGAAGGGGAGGGGAACGGTGAGGTGGGGTTCGCGGGAGGGGTGACGAGAGAGGGGGAAGGCGGGGAAGATGGAAGGGGAACGCGGAAGGGAAAGGAGACGCGGGAAGGGAATGAGAAAGGACATAAATTGTTTCTTATTTTTTTCAATTTATTCCATTTAAAGGCATCACAACGCATGCCGGGTACCGGCTAATACTAAATAAAATGTCTTAAAACGTCACAAATTCACGGCTAAATATATTATACCATATATAACACTTCATTCCGCATTCCATGAGAAAGTATAAGATTACTCTAAAAATATTGTGAAGGGCGCCTCCTATTAACCCAATGAGAAAGCGTGACAAGTGACAAGTCATCCGACAAACGGGCTTATAAAATTACATAAATTGAAAGAGACGTCTGACCGTTGACAGTTGACACAGCAATCAAATACAAATCAATTGACCGCTCCGGAGATTTCATTGCTATCTCTCGACTCGGAATAATTATTTCGATAAGGGGTTCACGCATGTTGAACCTACTTGTTTAGTCTGTTATAACTTATAACCCTTTCAATTATCACACGTAAGTACAACGGTGACACCGAGTATGTAATTAGTGTAAATGACATCTTTATTTACTATAAATAAAAATATTATAAATTAATATGAAATAACATCCATTAGTTTCTTGCAGTTGGGAAAATCGCACACGGCGCGGTACCGTAAAATAGGGTGAGTGGTCGATTTTTCAACTAAATAACTTTTTTATAAGAACATTTGTATCGGAAAATTTTTTCACATTTAATGCATACGTTTAATGATCGGAATACATATTTTATAGTGTTTTTGGGGAATAAAAAAAAATGTGTGCAGTCCGCACGCGGTAGAAGTGAAACTTTTAGAAAACTAAAGTAGATAGAGTGGGGAGGACTAACTAACTAACCATCACGCCGTTTCCCCTCAGGGGTAGGCAGAGAGGACGGACCGCCAAACAACTCGGTCTTGGCACTTATTCTTTGCCTCACTCACATTCATACATCGTCTCATACATGCTTGTCTATTATTCTGACTTTTGACATGGCCCGACTCAAGTATCTCACGTATCATTCGCTCTACATACCCAAATCATCTGAGGGTCCCTTTCTTAATCTTACCCATTATGCTTACATCAGGCTTACATTCTTTGAGGATATCCACATTTCTCACACGATCATACATGGTTTAACCACATATACGCCTCAGGATCTCATTTCAATAGCATTCAGTTTACTTTCATTCTTCCTCTGCCAGTTCCATGCTTCACTGCCATACATCAGGGTGGGTACCAGAACTCCATTGTGGACTGCTAGCTTCGCTTCTTTTGAAAGTTTTTTATTAGCGCCAACGGCATTCAGTCCTCCATTTATGGAGTTACCTGCATTTACCCTTCTTTCAATACCTCTATCAGCCTTCCCATCTCTCAAAAACATACTACCCAGATACACAAACTTCTCCAAGTGTTCATCATTGACCACCCACGATTTAATATCGTTTCTTGGGTTCTTATTCATCTTTTGCAAGTTATAATTAAATAATTAGGAAAAATAATTAATATGATTAGATTACCGACATATATTGTTAACTCCAACGAGTGGCTGTCAGAGCTGTCGGAGCCGCCGGTACCCGAATTTCTACCAATTTCTTCCATATCTCCCTTGAAAATTCGAAGTTTTAAGCTCTTAAAAAAATATGTTATTTTGAAGATAATATCTATACACCCCCCACGCCGAAACGTTAATTATATGAAATTCCCTCGATAGAAAAAAATCGCAAAGTATTCTCCGAAAATTTTTATTTTCACCTCTTACTTTATTATGTAACAAGTTATAAGTATGAAAAAAATCACAGTGTTTCTTTGATGTTGTTTTAGACAACCCCACGAGATTTTTGTTGTATTCTAAACGAGTCGTGTTTTAATAAACATTTTCACAATTTTCGCTTCATTTTTATAGTTTTAAATATTAGCGCGCTCTCTCCAACATTCGTAATTACATATCTCTCCATCTTCTTCTTTTCATACGGCTCCTTCAGGGTTACGATCTACCAGAGAATAAATACCCTTCCCACTGCTTCCTAGGTTCTCTGTTAACATTTTTTCAGTAAGTTTTTATTCCAATCCATTGATCCTAGATATAGCGATAATTCTTTGAAAAATACAAGATAATAATTATAAAATCTGAGAACTGCCGTTGGCACGAGATATTATTTACATAAATTATTTAATTACGTCGATTGCATACTCACTTATTGAAAGATCTACATCGCAGATAGATATTTTAATATCCAGGGGATTCCTTTAGCAACACTAAGAAATATTCATATTTTTTTGTAATAAGAATAAATCAATGAAGAGATATATATATGATATATCAGGATTTTTTTATGTCACTCCAACGTACACTGTTAATGGCGGTAAATCCAAGCCGCAGATTGCAGCTTCTTCTTCTCTTTTTATTTATTTATTTGTTTATTAAGAAATGTACAGTAAATTATGAAACAAATTAAAGATATATTAAATTAAATTATCACTTATAGTACCTATTACGTAAGTCCATACGATATGTGAACGGTTCTTAAAACTTAACTAATGAATGTATAGGAGAATAATAATATAAAGGAAGAAATTATATTATATGCTCACGAATTGCAATTGATTGTTAATAAAAGGTTTAAGGAAAATGAAGTTGTTAAAATAATATATAGCAAGCTAAGAAATTTAATTCTAAGAAATTTTTATTCATAATCAACGCACGTAACGGCAAGAGAGGTCAAAACAATTAGAACTCCAAGCCAAAAGACCATAGTCACTAGCGTCAGTAGTGTAATATTGTATAGACTATTTATTATGGTGACCGGACAACTCAGAATGAAACCAACTCAGAACCACCTCAGAAAGGTCATTAAACGTGATAAAAAAAAAATTGGTTAAGTAGGTTAGGTTTATGGGCTATTTTAATATTGTGGTGTTGAATTGACTTTATTCTCAGTTGGCATGGAACCATTTATTATATACATTCTATACTCTAATGTTTCATTATTTATTGTATATAGTCTATACTGTTATGTTTCAAGGATAAATTAAATATTTAGCTTAATACATGGGAAGATACGTGACAAAAGAAATGGTGGCAGAATGCGAATCTCGTACACGGTTAATTGGCTATGACGCAGCACAGAATCTCTAATCCGGGTAGCAGGAAAACCCACATCACGTGGTTTTGGGTGAAGGTCCAAGGTGTCCAACTTCACTCAACCTCCACAGAAGAGAAAACGAATGAAACGAAGAAAAAGAAGAAGCAGTAAAATGTAACACTATGTATTTGTGACACAAAAAGATACCAATGATACTTTCCTAAATATTTTCGTTACTTAGTATTCCTTATTCAAAGTAACGCAGAAGATCTGCCAGAAACTCTAGTACATAGGCACCTATGTATATCTTTTGTACTCACAATTTTGTCAAGTAATTTGGCATTAGAATTACGAATTTTATATTAATAATATTTCAGCTCGATGTATTTTTATAACGAAATTATGTAGGCGTTTGGCAGAACAAAACACCTGGTTTATGAATACATACACAATTGTCTAATAATAGTGGTACGATATACATACATGTCGTGTTGTAAGAGTGTATGTAAAAATAAGCATTTGTTTTTCTGTTGATGAACACTTTAACGTTCTGTTCGTTAGGCGCCAGAAGCCTACCTGCCTAGGACAATAAATTAATAAGGTATGCGGTCATGAGCGAACAGCCTCCTCTGAAGGTTCTACACAAGTTACCTAGACGGTATTGCTTAATAGGCAAGGTCAAAATACGCACCTTTGAAGGTCTGTACCTAAAAAGTTTTATGATACGCAAATAACACTTTTTGTAATTAACGTTGTACGGATATTTACTTGACTGAAAAATAAGAATTATAGCTCCACGATCAAAATATTCACTAATTTAATCGAATAAAATCCCAAGTAATATTATAAATGCGAAAGTGTCTGTTTGTTTGTTTGTCCTTCTTTCAGTTCGCAACGGGGCGACCGATCGACGTGATTTTTTGCCGAGGGATAGTTGGAGATCTTGGAAGTGACACAGACTACTTTTCATCCACGAAAATCATTTTATTCCTGTGGAAAAAATATCTGTACAGTAATTTATCCCCAATACCACGCGAGCGAAGTCGCGGGTAAAAGATAGTACATAATAATGAACATTTTAAATAAATATCCAAAAAAAAGGTAGCATAATTTTGTAGCCAACGTTTAAGGTGTCTAATCTTCACATCCTGGAGGTTTTTTTCTCCCGTCTTAAAGCGACTTAAAAATTCAGTTATGTGAACACTGTTATCAAAAAATAATACCTATCTGTTAGTTATAATATAACTAAGTGTACAATTAACGAGATGTTAAACCTACGTAGATTTCGCAGTCGGCTATAAGCTAACGAGGCATTCAATTAGTATTTATGTTTCAGTTGGAGTTAAGATCAAGTTGATTTAGTGGTCGATTAATTTCAAAGAAAAAAGCATTGTAATTTTTTTAATAGAAACAACGACCTCCGACACGCTGTTTATCATTGGACCGAGAGTAATAAAGATTTTAGGCACCTAGTCTATGGAATTAATATATGAACAATGTAACGCTCACGTCAAGATAAGTTGTCGACTTCAATATCGAAGAGCGAAAAAAGGCTTCAATTGATGTCAGTTTTTACATAATGTTTTATACAGGGTGTTAAGAGACGTACCTGATTGAAATGTGTTTATGTAATTTTCGTCTCCGGTGAGTTTTTGATTAAAAAAAATAACAACAATAATTAATTAATAATAATCAAAGCCCTGTTGATTTACCTTTTTTACAGAATGCTGGGATTAAAAAAATAATTAACTTATTGCAACTTTATATTAAGTTGTGGTAATACAGTCTTAGCGTATAATTAAAATAATTAACTTATTGCAACTTTATATTAAGTTGTGGTAATACAGTCTTAGCGTATAATTAAAATAATTAACTTATTGCAACTTTATATTAAGTTGTGGTAATACAGTCTTAGCGTATAATAAAAATAATGTACTTATTGCAACTTTATATTAAGTTGTGGTAATACAGTCTTAGCGTATAATAAAAATAATGTACTTATTGCAACTTTATATTAAGTTGTGGTAATACAGTCTTAGCGTATAATAAAAATAATGTACTTATTGCAACTTTATATTAAGTTGTGGTAATACAGTCTTAGCGTATAATAAAAATAATGAACTTATTGCAACTTTATAATAAGTTGTGGTAGTAAAGTTGTAGCGAAAAGCAAACATAACGTAAAGCAAAAATAAATTAAACAATAGTTTTTTTAAGATTTAAATCAAACAAAATAGGCAGAGTGTTAATTATTGCACCAATGCAAAAAGTAGTTTATAAATTCAATGTGTTAACGGAAACATTTAGACTTGGGACCCTTCTCTTTAATTAAAAAAAAAATACAAGACCTATAAAAACACTTCACATTACAATACACTTGAAGTCTCCCCTCCCTTAAACATGCTTACATTAATATTTTCTCAAAGGCACATTCGTAGTATGTAATTAATTATAACGCAAAAAGTACAACGAAACTGTTAAAATGCAAAACTTTGTGGGACCTTTGTCTAACATGTAAAATGTTGGCCAATACAAAAACTTACCAACGCAAGATTCTAGAAACTGTTGGTAGGTATGTATTTTTTTACTATACTAGTACTTATAATATATATTTTAATCATTATGAATCCTCGGTTCGCAGTTCGCACAGATGCCAGTTCGCGCATGGGAACTGAAATAGCCATGGCCTTGAATAAACGAAATATTGTTCAAAATTGTTCGGGACGCATTGCGCTTAGAGTTGGACGCCGGATACATCCGATTTTATAAACGCAATGAACCAGCAAAACTATGAATTTTTTTTTACCTTAAAATCAGCCAGTTTTGTATGTGTATAAGTAGTGCTGATCAATATTATTAATAATTGTTAAAAAATCATATCTAGCATAAAGTGCTTCATGTAATTTTATCAACAGTACGTAATACTTTGAGTAATTTTAAAAACACCTGTTATTTAGACGTCATACAATCTTGTATTTCAAATTTCAGAATTAACAATATTATCTTCGATTAATCTTTTTCCCATTTTATTTTCTGTATCTTTTCATGTTTATTATTTTTTTTGTCATCTTTTTCTTCAATGATATACATTGATGGGAATAACCTTCAAAATTATAAAAAGAGAATTGTTCTAATAAAACTTGAACATTCATCATTTTAAAGCTTATTATGGTAACGCACACCGAAATGAAGTTAAATTACACAAATCTGCGCTATACAAATGTTACATTATTACTAATAATTGGTTAATTTGTATTGCGCCGTTTTTGGGAAAATATCAGCAATGTAGCTCTTCCTAGGTTGTATCATTAATATTATTAGGAATGCATCAATAAGGAACTCCAGTGAAAAATATAATGGCTTTAAAAAAATATGTTCATATAGACAAATATACTGCTGATTCTGAATATATAAGTTTTATTACATAATATTTAACGTAGAGTTTTTAAAAAAATATTAAAAAGTCCATTTTAAAACGTGTCATTAAAACACCCTGTCAAGTTGGTATTGCTGGATTTTGGCGGCGTGACGTCACCGCGCCGCGTCACCTGGGTCAAAGTTGTATAGAAATCAATAGAAATGTAAGACGCAAGCTGTTCGACATTCCGTGTAATTGCGTTATTGGTTTAAAGAGATTTGGATATATAATAGTTTTTGTTTTTATTGAAGCTTTATTTAGGCCTAAATAATTCAGTATCAAAAATAAAGTATCTCTATTAGTTTATCTCTATTATTTACAATATTCAAAAACTCTAACTGTACAAAAAACTATCATAATGCCCAGTAAAACGCTCCAATGCTGAAATTCAAAATGGCGGGAGTCGAAGAGCTGATTCCAGTTCCCTACAAAATTCATACTTCGGTTGGTCATGATGACGTCACACTAGATTCGGTGGTTTTCGGGGGATCTTGAAAAATTAAAACATTGACATTTATTTTAACTATTAAAACTAACTATAAAAATAAATATGCAGTTATTAAGTTAGAAGGTCATTATTCATAAAAAAAAATAAAAAAATTGGACTGGAGTTCTCTATTATGCATACACCTAGTTAAACTTTTTAACTAAAATAGCTCAGCTCAGTCTTAAAAACACCCAAAATCTTGTTCGGAAACGCCAATACACCGGCACCGAAAATGTTATTGTGTTCAATGAGATCCAATCCAAATATCCCCATTCGCTTAACTGTCAAACATGGGTAAGCAGCAAAAAATACAAAGCTTACATAATTTTATAATATGTATATATATTTTACAGGGTGTAAGAGAACGTACCCGAGGTATAAACCAGCGATTCCTGAGCTTATTTGGAATAAAAAATGTACATGTCATTTTGCTGTCCAAGGCTTAGAATACTCAGACTGCTAAGCTTGCTTGCAGGCTTTTCAATATACGAAATTCAACCTCGGTAGCGTTGTTATTTTTTAAAATTCTGCTTGTATGTGTATTTCCAGCTTAAAGATGGTATAACACATCCTCCACACGTACACACGTTGTTCGTTGACCGCCAGACAAACAACACTTCTTGAATGGAGATTATAATACTGATTGTCCGTTGCGACCGCGCCTAATGATAACCCTTCATAATTCAGGCGTATTAATTATTGGACTTTGCTTTGACTTTGACCATTCTTAAGACTGTTTTTGACTGTGAATCACGGCTAAAATAAATAAGTGTTTATATTAAATTTTCTGATTTTGTTGCCTTGAGTTGAAATTTAGAAAAATTCTCATAGTAAATAATATTACCTACTGTATATAATTTGAGTCTAAATCCATTAGTTTCGCAAAAACTGAGATTAATTTACAAAATAAAACCAAACAAGCACTACGTCAACAATATATTTATGTACCAATTTCACAGATAACATTCTTGCCCAGGTGAATTTGTGTTACATTATCGTTGTTCCCAATCACACATCTCCGCAAACCGCTGACTCTAGGTTCTGTGAGAGTTTGATCAGCTGTCAAACGTAACGGTTTTTATTTTTATTATCAAACGTTAAGATTTGAGTTAAATAAGTAATAAAAAAATCAGTGAGTAGGCCAACAACTGATTTCAGTGCCAATATTTTCGAACAAACTTAGAGAAGTTTACATGATAATATATCTGGGTTGTTCTTCTTTTTAACCTACATAACTTTTACCACTCTGTCAAATTTCCACCACTCTGTCACATGTTGTTTTTATTATAAATGAATTCTCTCTGGATCTCTGATAGGAAATTGTAGCAAGGGGGGAAGGAAGCCTAAAATGCCTATTGGGGATGACAAACACGAGCTGCGTGTATACCTATTTCGAATGACAACCCTCGTGGCAGAATTAACGTACGGCATAAAAGTTGTAGGAGACAAGTTTTTGAGATTTAAAATTTTTTTTTATTAAACATCATTAAAAATGATAATCGCTGTTCCTTCATAGGTTATACCTTTTTGAGTAACATTATAGAATATACGCAAGTCGAGGTGGCAGAAGTGTGATTTGTATGAAATACAATTCTATCACGAGGAGTTACAACTCTGTAACGTAATTTTATTACAAAAATATAAACACATATTTTTTTTAAATGCACACAGCCGTTACATCTTTAGTGCAGTAGATTTTGTATATGTAAGATATGTAGGTTAAAAAGAGGAACGACCCATCTACATACTCATATATGAAACTACCTACAAAAATATAATATTTCTTCAATAATACTAAAATAATAACGTTTTTATTGTAACTTTGTTGGTAGTTGCAAAACCTACAGCTGCAATGCAAACGACAGGTGCTTACTTAGTATGACTCTTAAAGCTATCAAGGTCAGTTTGCAATCAACAAAAACACTACAAGGGAAAACATTAAAAACTCAATTATATCCAACTTACGCCTACACAATGCCGTTCACTGAAAATACGCAACCCAGGGTATACAATTTTATTTTGTAATTCTTTTTTGATAAAGTCGTTGAAAATCAAAGTTATTTAACTCACAAATAAGTATGTATACCCATTGTGTTGGCATTAATTAGTTGCTATTATTATCATAGTCTGGCACTTTAATCTACACGAACCTCGATTTAATATATATTAAAATCAAAATATGCTTGCTTTAAATATTTAAATGAAACTATGAGTTGTCTATGCGTTGCTATATTAAGCATAGGAAATGTTTGAAACTCTCAAAATACCTTCTTTCCGCCCCCTCGAAGGTTTCTGAATTATTACAATCACATGACAATACATCTGAAGAGTTTTTTAATAATTACAAAAACTCTTGCGAAACTGTCACAATGTCACAAAAATGTCACAATTTGAGAATGACATTTTGCACAACAATGATTATTCAAAATTCAATTTTCAAAAATCTTTCAATTAATTCATTTATTTGAAGTACCCACCTCATACTTTGAATCGAATCAAGAATTATAAATTTTAAATAGGTACCAAATTTGATTGATCGATTTTCGAATAAACTCTTTAAGTAAATGAATTTTTAACAGCAGTTTGTTTTCGGTGTACGTACGCAGAACAGAATTGAATTTAATTTTTATTTATAAATCTAATGATATTCGAGAACGTTTGAGGAGAAGGGGATACGAGAGGCGGAAGGGGGACGAAACGAATGAGAAAAATACGCAGGGAAAAACAATTACTTTATTAGTGGCATTGCAACGCATGCCGGGAACTCGCTAGTTTTTTCAATAAAACTTACTAATAACATCAATAATAACACTGATTATTAGAGTAAGCGCTTTACCTAGTACTTAAATCGTAGTAATTACTTCGTGGTTCTCGGAAGCAATTACATTTTAATGAAGTCACATGACCAGATCACTTTTCCAAACGACGCGACGTGTTCAGTGTGTTCACCGCCACAATCAAAAGAATGATAAGCTAATTATCGCTCCTTATTATCAGTTAGAAATACGGCAATAAATAATAAAAAAAAAACACAGAGCTGCCATCACACATAATGTTATAACTAGTAGTTCTGTGAACTGTAGACCTAGCGTCCAAAAAATGCACCTATCTAGTTTTATCTTATTTTAATATACCAAAACCAAAATTTCTTCAGAAATTATAAGATTTGTCTACTTGATTATATTTTATATAACAATTTTTAATTTCAAATAAGGAATTATAAAATTTTGCCAAAGAAACCTCACTACCTCCAATGAAACTAAACGTGAAATCCTATTTAGATTCATCTTTACGACGAATCGGTTTATAGTATGAATATCAAAAAATATGCTACTGATAAATTGAAGCTTTTACTAACTTTTCTATGTATTGGAATTACAATAAAATTAGTATTTACATAACAAAAAATATAAGCGTAAACCACAAAAAAATGTTTTTTCATCATTTAACTATGAAGTAATTATAAGAAAAAAAAAATTTAAATACCCCTTTAGGGCTAAGACTATTTTTGTGGTCTTGTATGTTCTAACTTTTTTTCATTCTTGTAAAATTATGCACAAAATAAATAAAATCGACTTTTTCGCTTACTTGCCTCGTGCAAATGCGACGCGCCATTTTAAATTTTGTAGGCATAAGAATCGAAATATTTCGAGCGTTTATATTCCTCTTGACAATTCTTTTTTCAGGCAGGTTCACATAAAGACGACGGTTTCACATTTGAATAAAGAATCTTTACTGAACCAAATTCAAAATTAGCCACCCAGTTACAGTCGTGGGTTGCTTGAATAATGAAGTGAATGCAGCACTTTTTCTAAAATGGAAACGAAACGCACAAACAAATTTAGAGTCAGATGAAATTCAAAACGGTAGAAAATAAACACAACTTCGCTACGCTCATCAATGAACAATTATACAAAGTAACAAATATTCGTAGTGCAGGTTACTTACTAGTCTAAACCGTAGGTTCTCAATCTTATTTTGCTTACCGCCCAATTTGAGAATATATTTTTTAGCGCCCCCCAATTGTTTTTACTTACCATCCTTCCTTTTAGTATTCATGATAGTGTCAATTCTTAATAATAATAATACACGTAAGATAATTAGTACATGAGAAGCGTGTTTTTTTGTATTTTTAGACCATATTTTTTACCTGCCACCTGCCCACGCCCTCACTATGCCATCTCAACGCCCCCTAGTTTTCTCTGGGTCTTCTACCGCCCCCCTGAAAGTCTCAAACGCCCACAACGTTGAGAACCTGTGGTCTAAATTAACGAACAACATACATTAAAACGCAGACATAGTTCGAGTACTTAGATTATAATGGAACTGTAATTCATTTTTGATAATATCAGCATAACGCAAATAGTGAATAAAATTTAATCTTATCGTAATAGAAATAATATTAGATCTTGCTTGAAGAGGTACAATTTTTTTTATAAATTTCGTTTTTTTTTGTTATAGTTTTTTTTTTAAGACCTAAACTTTTCCCAGTTTGGTTGAGAATTTGATCATAACTTTCACCATACATTTTATAAGAAAAACCACCATTTAAACGTCAAAATAAAATCACAGCTTACCCTCTAAGGTGCCTTAAAAACCATTTAATTATTATGCAAGTTTTTGAGGAAATCGTGATTACATATTTGAGTGGGTTATGAATCCAGCAAACATGATATTCGAATCGGTAGAGCAAACAATAGTAGATACTTACGTTGACGCCAACCAGAATAGCGAGCTCGTGTTTACGCCAAATAACATATTATTAGAATTTAATTCAAGATTGGATAAGCACGTACACTAGTTTTTTTTTCTTCTATACTAGCTTTCAATTTTATGCGTGCATTATTACATGCAGCGTAAAAAATAACTACGTTCATGGAAACTATTATTTTTAAGTAAAAACTTCTTTAGCACCGTTGTGATTTGAAACTCGATTAAACGGAAGCGAGCGAAAAAGAGACAACACGTACATCTATAAGATTTAGCCTGCGAGAGAATGAGATAGAACAATCGTTCTCCTCTTTGGCGGTGCTTCGTAGCCTCCCCACTCTTGTCTATTTTAGTGTTCTGAAGGTTTCATTTCTATCGCGTGTGAACTGCATACAATTTTTTTTATGGTGGTGTATAGGTATGCTGGCACACCAGACACAAACACGTAACAATAACAACAAATAAATGTGGATAAAAGTTTTAAATTGTTTCAATAAAACATTGTTTTTATTGTATTACTAGCTGGTACCCGGCATTCACATGTCCCGTGCGTCCCCGTTACCTCCCGAGTCCCCTTCCCCTCCCGCGTTCTCCTTCCACCTTCCCCACCTTCCACTCCCTCCCTCGTCGCCCTTCCCGCGAAACTGACCCCCTGTTCCCCTGCCCCTCCTCTATTTCCTCCCTGCCGCTAAAATATATGAAATACACACATTTCCATTATATATAGCCTATAACCTTCGCGGGCGTGGGCATAACATGTCACCAAAGTTTCATCGCAACCGGATGAACGATATGGCAGCGCATAAAATACGAACAAACAAACAAATACTGATTTTTATATATATAAGAAGATTATTGAAAAGAAACTGAAACCACATGCTTGGGGAAAACCAAGTGATCGATAGGGATTCTCGGAATACCTTTACTACGAACTACGAGTAGAAATAAGCGTAGTTTAAAGGCGTAAGATAGTAATAAGAAAACCTGTTTCTTTGTTTTGATGAAACAAAAACTTTGAAACTTCGAACTTTGACGACATAAAATGTTTAAAAACGCCTTTGTCTGGAATAGGTCCCATTGGCCGAGTTGAATATTGGTTGAGGCGTTGTGCCCCTGTAAGACAGGAGATACTGGGTTCGATTCGCAGTTGCAACACCTTTTTTTATTTTTCTGTGTCTTGTTCTGTTACTTGTTTGCTTTAGATTTAAGCATATTATCTTCTTCTTCAATGATATTTTACATTGACGATTATAACCTTCAAAAGTTATTCCAATAAAATTAAACTTTGTAATTATCCATTCAAAAATAATCATGTATGCAGGGGAAGTGCAATGCAATAGGTTCCATACAACGAAATCGTTAAAAAATGACAAAATAACAATAAACTGTTTTATATACAGACATGGAATGGAAACCGATAAAAAAATAGACAAGTCGACCAAATTGATATTTTTCATTGAAAAATACGAGTAATATCGAGTCAAAGGCGAACTAGTTCTTACTAGTAATTCATTAGTTTAGTACTGGTTGAAACTGACTTACAGATATTAAATATTGTGAAAAAATTATAGCATTCGTAATTATCATTTACTTACATAAAGAAGATTGTGTGTGGCGGTCAGCAGGCGGGCGGACACCGGACGTACGGCGTTTAAATGATTTTTATACAAATTAAATTTGCAAACAAGAAATTGATAAAATTTTATTTTGTTAAATTTGATCTTCAAAACAAGAGGAAGGTTATTGTCTAATGTCTAGGTCTGATTTTGAAAAACTCTGCGTTTTTTGAAAAACACGGGCAACGCCGGGGACTTCAGCAATAATAAAATTAAAATATTTCATTTTAAGATACCTAGTACTTTACCAGAATTTCCCAAACTTTTTTTCCCGTGGTTCTGTTTCAGTGAAAATAAAACAGATTTATTTCTATAGTTTTTATAAATGTCTAGAACAAGTTGAAGTCCCGGCTTTCACCGGACTTCACACAGTGTTTGTCCGAGGAGACCGATTAAACTATCTCTTTCTCTCGCAGACTAAATAATATCCTGTAGATGTGTTTGTCTCTTTTTAGTGTCGCTGTTTTTCGTTTCATCGAGTTTCAAAGCACAACGGTGCTAAAGAAGTTTTCACTTCAAAAACTTTTAGAGAAAAGGGATTCTTCTCGATTGATAGAAGATAAACTTTTATTTACTTTTACGTATTAACTTTTATTTACTTTTATGTTGAGTTAAGCCTCGATTACATTGAGCGAGTTTACAAGCTACTAGCCGGCCAATTCACTATCTTCTAGTAAACTCGCTCAGTGTAATCATATTATATATATATATATGTATATATATTTTTATTATTATCAATATATTAATACGTGAAGCCAAAACTTTGTACCCCTTTTTACGAAAATTGCGCGGACGGAGGAGTATGAAATTTCGCACACTTATAGTTTATATAGAGGAGGAGTGCAGAATGCTAATATTTTTTTAAAATTATGCATAAAAATAGATTAAATCAATAACAAAAACATTACACACACTAGCATGTATTTGACACACACACTCGCGTCTTTACTCTATTGTTTATTGAGTCTAAGGTCAAATTGATAATAGATTAATATTGTTTGTCTTTAATATTATTTGTCTATGGTCTTACTGAATGTCAAACATAAAAAAACATTACAATTATGGTCGAATTTCGACCATTGGGCGACCACTAGTTATATTTACTAGCTAAATAGCAGATATTACACTGAACAAGTTTACTAGCAGATAGTGAATTCGCAGGCTAGTAGCTTATAAACTCGCTCATAGAAAAAAGTATTCATCATTTTTCGTTCGTGGCCCGGTGCCGGGTCGCGACCTCTCATTCGGGCCCTATATGCCTTTGCAAGCGGTTGGCGTTATACGATTGGTAACGTTTTGCATTAATATCGATAATTTATTGATGATACCGGATGCGCTCATTTTTACAGAATGGAACAGGCCACAACATGAGGTCATTATTCACGGATTATCGCATTCAAATCCAAGGCAACCAATCAAATTTAAAATTATGATGACGTTTTAATAAACGATAATATTGCTGTCAACATTGGGAAAGAATTAGTATAAAATTTTTTGAAGTGAAAACTTCTTTAGCACTGTTGTGATTTGAAACTCGATGAAACGAAAGATAGCGATACTAAAAAGAGACAAACACATACATCTGCAGGATTTAGCCTGCGAGAGAATGGGATAGTAAAATCGGTGTCCTCTTTGTGCGGTGCTTCGTAGCCTTCCCATTATTGTCTTCAATAGTTTTCTGAAGGTTTCACTTCTTCTGCGTGTAAATTGAACACTTTGTTTTCTTATACTCCTAATTTCTTTTTTAAATTTCATATCCCGCGATTTTTCACGGGTCTGTGTTACTTGCTAATAAAACATATCACAAAAAAGTATATGGATACATTTCTTTATGTATAAGTGTTGAAAAAATTAAGTAAAAGGCACGATTATATGTTTTTTACTTGCAGAGTGGATGGATAAGAAAGGAGTGTCAGGAACATAATATTCGCAAGTGGGTTGATGATGCAGTCATGATTCCGCAGAAAAAAGTCGGTAAAATAGTACGAATGTGGGCATGTGTATGAATGTGGGTGAAGCAAGAAGCGTGTGCAAAGGCTGAATTGTACGAAATTCATTCAAATGTTAGTCATTTATAACATGTTGTATAATAATAAATAATCGTGAAATTTTTCCATTTGTATACTTATTTGCAAATTATAATTGCACCTTCAAGTTGTAGATATTATATCTTTTATTGTACTAATGGCGTATAAGATAATGAAGGTAATACAGGATGTAACAACACGTACCCTAAGGATTTTTACCAGCGATTCTGAGCATATTTGGAGTAAAAAATGTAGATGTCATTTTGCTGTCCGATGATCTACTCAGTCGAACACTCGCAACTGAGTAGTCGGGTAGGGCCTAGCGTTGGGTCAAGTGATAAGCACTCCGCCCCGTTCCAACAGCACTGTAACACACGAAAGGGCGGACAGCAAAACGACATCTATTTTTTGTACTCCAAATATGCTCGGGAATCGCTGGTTAAAATTCTCCGGGTACAAGCAATAATACCCTGTATAAGTACGTTCCTATTTGCAATCGTAATACTAAGTGAACAGCGCGTGCTCACGTAGTTACTTTTATAACGGTAATCTCACGGCAAACAAGTGACGATATCAATAGATTAGTTCGCACTTCTGCCAGGTGAACGCTGAACTGTACACTGTACGTCTGAACAATCTACAGCTCTGTGAGGACTTATTGAAATGGTGTTAGCACTATCTAACTGACTTTATAATTTATAAACTCCCCCTAAATAAATAGATAGGTATACAATATGTACATTGCACATACATATGGTATAAAAACATAGTTTTTTTATTATAACTTCTTGTTAGCAAAGGTCTCTGATCATTTAAAATAGCGCTTGAAATCAAACTGCTGTTACACTAAGTTAGGAGTAAGTTGTGTTAGCTTCAAATGATAGAAACCATTTGCAAAAATTGTCAGTTCAACTTCAAAAAGCATACAGTTGCTGCTTATAAATATCGTGAAACCAATAAACCGTTGAACAACATTGTATTTTTATTCGTGGCCCGGGCTTTCAAAGTCGAAAGTTTATTGTAAAATCAGAATATTGTGTTTCAGGACTCCTACGGAAAATAAAAGTAATTTACTCTTAATTCTCTTTCTTTTACGTAAATTTAATTGAACTTTAATTCATTTTATTTTATATAAGTATATGTAAAAATGAATATTTCTTTGTTTGTCCGTTATTCTTTCCTTAACCATTCATCCGATTGCGATGAAACTTTGGTTGTGGTGCATACGCCCGCGAAGGTTTCTGTATATAATGGTGAGCTCTAGCGTTATGAAATTTGTATAAAAAAATTACAAGAGATGGCGCGCAATTGTTTTAATGTGTGTTT
This sequence comes from Glyphotaelius pellucidus, assembly GCA_936435175.1. Taxonomy (NCBI): domain Eukaryota; kingdom Metazoa; phylum Arthropoda; class Insecta; order Trichoptera; family Limnephilidae; genus Glyphotaelius; species Glyphotaelius pellucidus. The sequence goes on along the minus strand of OW386542.1, from coordinate 23,189,765 downwards.
TTCACAGTTTGCGGCAGGGAGGCAAGGAAGGAGGGGGAGGGGAATCTGGAAGAAAAGTGGGGATTTGCGGAAGGGCGGACGAGGCAGGGGGAAGGGAACGCGGAAGGGGTGGGGTTCGCGGGATATGGGACGCGCGAAAAGGGGAAGAGGGGAAGGTGGGAAGCGAACGCGGAGTGGAAAGGGACACGGGAGGGGAACGGGGGCGGGAACGAGAACGCCTGGGAAAAGAGGTGACTGAGGGAAGGACAGATGGAAGGATTGCAAAAGTATATTGAAAGAAAAATATTTTAATAAAATATGAATATAGAAATACATGTTATGAAGACATCGCAGATAGCAGGGGGTGAATTTGGAAAATCAACGCTTGGATTGAACATGGAAAACTGTACGTAGCCTGCTCAAGCGTTGGAAAACCTTGTGATGCGTACGCACCAGATCAGACCAGAGAAACAAAAAATATTGTGTACCCAAAAGCACTTCAATAAACAGAATTAAAATACTTCCTTTCTTTAAGTGGCGTTGTACCGCGTGCCGGGTACTCGCACTAATAATATATTTTTTTAAATATTACGCCAAAAATAACAGTTTTAAAATGTATAATTTATTGGACGGGGAGATAATATTAAAAAGAAAATTCGCAGGGAATTGTGAATTCGGGGAGTGTGAACCAGGCCTAACTGAACGGCCCGAGAGGGCCGATCGATACATTTCCACGTGACTCGACGCTACTTCCCGGCAAACAAACTCAGACCACTTAGCAGGAAAATCTCGGTAAGTTTTATTTGTTGTTCCTTGTGTGAAGCAAACGGGAGTACATCTTGCGTAGGTGCCCAACAACCCCCCTATAAACATGTAGACACTTATACTCTTCGGCGCCGGATAAAAATATGGGTTAAATAGACAAAGGGTCGCCTGCAAATTGTACGAAGCCAGAAGCATTACTATGAAGCCCGATCGGAGATCGATAATAATTATTGAGATGCAGACGGCGTGAAACCATTTAGGTAGGATGGGCACGAGTTTGTTTCCGAGTGATGAAACTGATATGTAATTAGAGATTAGAGTGATTGATTGCATACACATGACACTTTTGCACTTAGTACTTGTAGTACCAAGTCTTGGTGATATAATTATTAGGTTGGTTATCAGATTAATGCTCCTACCTAACTTAACTGTGGAATTTTTTTTAATCAACGATTTATTTTAGGTTAATAATAAAGACAGTCAATAACGATAAGCACCCATGATTTGTTAATTCACAATGTAGCATATGTACATATACCTACGTATATTCACAAAATAACGTGCATGTACTTAAGCATACTCACAATATAACGTACATGTTACCTGCGTATATTTACTATATAACTTTATAACAACAATTAGCCAAGTATTAAAATTGATTCATTACCCGCCCATGATTCGTCATTTCACAATATAACATAGATAAATGTAAGTCCACAATATAACATTATAACAGCAATTAGTCGAGTATTAATAACTCTTTCAATAACGATAAACGCCTGTGATTTGTTATTTAACAAAATAACGTACGTGAATATATATTCACAATATAACATTAAAACAACAATTAGCCAAGTATTTATAATTCATTCAATAACGGTAGGCGCCTGTGATTTGTTATTTAACAATATAACGTACGTGATGTATATTCACAATATAAGATTATAATCACAGTCACAATTAGATAAATTATTAAAAAACGATAAAACTTATTTTAAAATTCTTGCACACTTATTGAAACGTAGATAACAAAAAGGATTTTATAGTAAAAACAATAAATCCACTCGTCATAGAAAATAATGGTAGGAACATTAACTTCGAAAGTACCCAGTGTTTAATAATTTAAGTATATTCTTTGAACAGCGTACTTGTGTACATAAACTGCCCGCAAATATAACATCTACGATCTACTTTACATTATATTACTTACTTCGTATTTCCCTTGGATAGTTTTGTTTTTTCTACACCGAATACGAGATACCTAACCTGCCTAATAAATTTTCTTACAATCGTGTGCCCGTTTCGAGAGTGCTTAGACATTATCATAATATCACGTGAACAAATAAAACTACACAAATATTGTGCGCATACCATTGAGGCAAGATAATAAATAATAACGTAACAAAATTAGTGTCGCCGATTGAGCGACGTATTTTCCAGTGCAGCAATTATAAATTTCATAATTTATTTTCATACGAAGAAAACACTATGCGGTGAGACAATTGTGACATTATAATTAAAAGAATTACTTAATTTTAAGTACCGGTGTCTTCAGTAATTAAGTTATTGTTATCTCATAATGACTAATGTATCCACGTACCTTAACGAGCGGGGAAATTGTTCATGGTATTTTACGCTTTGTAGGTATCACAGTGCAATCGATCAAATCCAGAGATCAAAATTAGACTTGCAACATTTTTGTTTCGAAAACGTTTTTGTTACGGGTTTGTGGCTGATCGAGTGCAGACAGCTACAAATTCAAAGAAACTAGGGAAAATAGTATAATTACACGAGAAAACCTGATTCCGCTGAATGCAATCAAGGTCAAGTGATGCAAAGATTGAGATTTCGCGCTGTTGAATTATTACTTAAGAACTTGTGGACGTGAGTGAACCTCTAAGCATTGCTGATTTGGCGGGAAAATTACGTGGACAATGTGGACATGTACGCTGGAAAACGTAGTTTATTCAATGACGACCTTATAAATATAATAAATTGTAAACTATCCATAAAAATCAAAATATATTTGGGGATTAGTGAGATGTCTTTGTATTGCTATAATTAAGCATATGAAATGTTTAAAACTTTCAAAATACCTTATTTAAACCCCCGCGAAGATTTCTGGATTATTACATCCATATGACAATACATTTGAAAAGATTTTTAATCATCACAAAAATTCTTGCGAAACTGTCAAAAATTTGAGAATGACATTTTGCAAAACAATGATTGTTAAATCAAAATTCTATTTTCAAAACTCTTTAAATTAATGAATTGATTGGAAGTACTTACATAATAATTTGAATCGAATCAAGAATATTGTAGATATTTTAAATAGGAACCTATGTTTGGTACCAAATTTGATTGATTTTTCTTATAATATTTGATTGTTCTTATAATATACAAAAATTAATATTTGTGATGTATGAAAAATGAAAATTTGAATTAAAAAAATTGTAATAGGTGGCACGCGAGTTTGAACACTGAATGTATTGGGACTGAGTATATGGAACGCGGGAGGGGGGTTGGCTGGACGGGGGGAAGGCGGGGAAGGTGGAAGGGGAACGCGGGAGGAGAGGGTGATATTTCTTTGATATCATAGCAACGCATGCCGGGAACCAGCTAGTATATGTATAAATGTAACCCATATTCTGTATGTTAGAATAAAAATTTAAAAAATTCTATTTTGTTAGGTTAGGTTAATAAGTAAGGTCAGAAAATAAGTAATAGAGTGAGGTATAATAAAAGGTTTGAGGACCGTGATCTCTATTGGATTCTAAAACCCGTAATGGTTGATTTTCGTCGTAATACTCAATAAAAAAATATACATGCATGTATTTTCGGGGAAAATCTGTCTACGTGGTTATTCTAATAAAATATTCATAGATATAACAGGTAATTCTAAACCGAGGCTTGAGGACCGTGACGCCTCCAGGAGTCCAAAAACCGGATTTTAAAAATATGTTTACAAAACCCACGGAAAATATTTTATTATGTACTTAATTAGAGGAGAATGACAGAGAATTTGTGCCTGCGGGAAAAAACGTAACTGATTCATAATATGTATTTAGATAGTGATAATATTGTGATAATAATGATGGTAGGTACAACAGATAATGACCCCAGCCCAAGGCTTTGGGGACCGTGACCTCCGTGTAATTCTAAACCCGAATTAGTAATTTATTCACCGATCTCGTCATTCTCGTAGTAGATGCCTACTAAATAGTTGTGCGTTTCCACAAATAGCACCAATACCAGTATTCTCAAATCGTGAAGTATTTATCATTCAATGAAAGTGTGTTGGTAGTTAGGTAGCGCGTCACCGACAATGTCTACTCACAGGTTTTTCCTCGCGTAAGTAAAATAAATTAAAATGATTGTAATTTAAAATTTAAAAAGGCTATTTAATATTTATTGTTGGAACAATAATTCTTGGTATCAGCGGCAAACTGGTGAATCTACGTCACGTGTGGAGTCGATTTTTGCAATATAACCCGAATTTCTACCTATTTCTTACATATCTCCCTTAAATATTTGAAGTTTTTAAGTTCTTAAAAAAATAAATGTTATTTGAAGATAATACCTAGATGCGTTCCACGCCGAAACACAAATTATATGAAATTCCCTCGATAGAAAAAAATCGCAAAGTATGCTCCGAAAATTATTAAAAACACATCTGTTTCTATTATTTTAGAAGTTATAGTTGTGAAAAAATTCACAATGTTTCTTTAAATGATGCAAGACGCTTTCCACGAGATTTTACACGAGTCGTGTTTTTATTAAACATTTTCACAGTTTTCGCTTCAATTTTATCGTTTGAAATATTAGCGCGCTCTGTCCAACATTCGTAATTACGGATCTCTCCATCTTCTTTATTTTTTAGCGAGGAAGCGGCGCCTTCGGGTTAAATATCAATAAAATCGGTTGCTACGTGGTTACTATCAGCAATTTATCTATTTTTAAGTGGTTAACCGGCTCCAATTTTTTGTAACTCTTAGTTGCCGAAAAAAATGAAAAAAAACGTTTAAAAAATAATCGAAATGCTCAGATCGTTTTTTTTGCTCTTTATGTGATGTAGATTCACACGTTTCTCGCTTGTACACGTATTTCCGGACACCGTATATAATGAAGTAGATATTTATAGAACACTATCGGCACGATGCTTTATAGCGATTATCAATAATACGAATCATGTATTGCGTAAAATGATGGCGACTATGTCACCTAACTATGTTATTGTTTTCTGACGTAAGCGGATGTGTGTTGCTGATATTAAAAATGTATTGTAATGAGAGAAATTGTAGTTATGTTAGCTGACATCTTTGGGGTTGAGGGTATTTTTAGGAAAATAAAGTAAATGGAGTTCTGGAAAGGAAAAGGGTATGAAGGGTGGGTATTTGGGGATCAATGTATATGCCATATGAATCCGTCCCTCGTATGAGTCGACAGAGTCCGGCTGGAGAGATCTACGTTAGGTCTCCCACAACCAGTCTTCCCAATCCGGCCCGCCATGCAGTAGGTGGGCAAACGCATTCGCCCAGATCTAGACAAACCTCACCCCATGTTATTATAATATGCACACCAAAACGGAGTAAGTTTTGGATACCATTACACTACGAATGCAATAAGTTTAGGTCGAAAAAAATATCTGCGTTAAAAGAGTTTATTTTAATGCGTATTAAATGTGTAAACGCGTCATGAAGATGAACTTTGTAATTGGACCTACCAAAAAAAGATTACATATCTACGATAATGTCTGAAGATACGAAGATGGATTGACAAGATATTAATTATTACATTTCCTTTACAGGTAGATCGTTATTTAATGTTCGTTTATTTTTCTAATTATGATCATGGGGATCCCGTATTGGCTAAAAACCCGTCGCTTCATATCTGTACTGGTATTTACAGGTATAGTTTACCCAGGGTCAAGCAAGAATGATGATAGCATTATATTATTAGGTACATACTCATATATAGATATATAACGTAATACACGTGACGTAGCCATTATTCATTAATGATAAAGACGAAGTCCACGAATAAAATATTACATGCTGCAGTAGTGGTTGACTAACCACCCCAGGGACGTTATTCGATTCATCTTGAATGCATCGTCGATCTAATGATTTCCTGAGACCCCATGAAACCATTGGTTAACTAACACCTCTGCCATGGGTTCGCGACATCACAAGAGGTTCGCAACGTTTGTTGACTTAAGAGGGCTGCCCGGGTTCTTGGGGTGACCAGATCTTACCGACGGATGCGTCTACCCACCTGCTGCGTGGCAGACCGGTTCGAGGGACTGGTTATAGCAGGCCTTTCGACCTCTCCAGCCGGACTCCCGACCCATCGCCTTGCACAGCAGTTGGAGGGATGGATTCCTTCCCATCCCTCATACCTTTTTCCTTCCCAGAACCTCCTCTCCTTCCTTTCCTTAAAAATAGGCCCTGATGGGAATTATTTTCCTCAGGGCCTCCTGTGTGGAGCTAATGTAAAAAATATCTGTATATTACATGGTTGTCTTCTAAATTTGACCAACTAAAAGATTTCCACTGGAACTGGACTGGAATGATTGAAGGTTTTTCTATATTGGGGGTTTTGTTTTGTGTGCAAGCTGCAAGCAGGGAAGGAGTACGGAAGGAGGAGTCAATGTAGAAGTGAATGACTAGGCATATATCCAGAGGCAATCATTAAATACATATTTGATTTCACAGGTCGATCACGGTCATGGAGGCCGCTTTCGGTATCTTGATATTATGAAACAGTTTTTGGACTGACCCTGTTTAAGTGGCAAATGCTTATAATATTGTGCTGTGCAATAATGCATGCTCCCTGCTGCAGTGTCTGATCGTATTGGGAATTTGGCGGCAGGGTATTACGAAAATAAACGCACTCTCGCCAAGGGTTCAACTATGCGCGTGCGTTGGCAGTGTTGGCACTTTGGCACGAAGCGTGCCCAGCGAGCACCAGCACTTGCGGTATGTCCTGAGCAGAGAACGGCAAACTCACTCGTGTTTATAGCAATCTTTATTAGAATAGTACAGCATTCAGAATTCCAGGCACAATGAAAGGTTTTATCTAAAGCAAATGGAGCAAGAAGCGAATAAGTATGTAGTTTTATGCGCTCGTATATATTATTCAGTCGTGTAATTTGGAATTTAAAACCGTATTATAAAACAAGTTGTGAATGAAAAGCGTATAATAAGTACTATTTTATAATACTATAAATGTAGATATAGTTATCTAATATAGATATGAAAATTATACAAGATATGAACCGTTTTCATTTTTTTAAGTTTACCTACTGATTGCGGAACATTCAGTAGAGACTTTTTTGTTTAAACCCGATTTCAGCATTCAAAAACCGCGGGCACGATTATTTTCCAGAGTATACCCAACACACTAACTTCTTACTACCTGCACTTCAGTTTCAGGTTTAGGTAAGGACGATGACGATATTGACGATCCCCACACCCTCCGTAGAACAACAGCCTAAGTCATTTTCTAACCACGATCGTTACATAACCAGCAAAATTCACGCTTATCCCTCGTTCCTCGAACGAGCGTACCCCACCGGGGCAGAATACTCCAAAACGAAGGCGGGTGACGGATAGTGATAGAATGAAACTACTTTTATCAATTAAAACGTTCAAATAATTTACTGATAAACATGAGGACTTTGGACCAGGTGTATTTCAAACTTATAAATTAAGATCTTCAATTCACAAAACGTACTCGTGTGAGGTATAATGAAAAAGAGTGAAGGATTGATGCTTCCAGGTGTATTGTCTCCGCAGTTCACTGTTTCTGGTGTTGAGATCTGCCTCCTCACGACATACAATAATACGATCTACGTTACATCTTCTCAACATTAATGAAAACCTGCACAAATTTAATTATACATCTTCGAGAATAATTCACGTCAAGAAAATTAAAGTTTGCCTCGAAAACGATTACACAAGACGCGCCAACAAATATTTTGACATTTAGTTATTTAGAAATGACGCTTTTCGCGATGCAGCCACAGAAGCTCTGGTAGTTTCATAAATAAATAAAAAAAACGATTCGATTTATCACATAAAAAGTTTGTCGAAACAAGGCACGATGCAGAATATTTTTACACATGTGTTACATAAAAGATTTATTTTTTAAAATACAAAATAAATAATAGATTTAATGGGACTTACTTGCGTCTCTGCTAATTTTGAGGAAGATATTCTGAAAAGGGCCATTTTTTATAACCTTATTTACACAAAAAAAACCGCGAACACCCACTGAGCACAGAATACGAGCTCCAACGACTCGGTTCAGAAACGAATGGTCTATTTTATTTTGAGATTTCTTGCCACGGAAGTCCAATCCACAAACTGAGCGCCCCCTATTGGCGGACATCGGAGGCTCTCCGGAAAATCAGGGGTAACCAACTTAAGGGGTGCGTGCAACTTGTAACGTGCAAAAAGCGCTAAACATATATGGTTATCTACTACGAACTCCCGCTCCTTCAGGATTATTCTATATCTGCTCAATTACTGTGTCGTCTTGTATTATAAAAATAAATAAATGATTTGCATAAGATTTCAGGCACCCAAAATATACCCAGTGGAACTAATAAAAGTAAATTAGGACGAATAAAATGAAACAAAGAGTGAGGGTTGAAGGGTGTGATATCAGGTAATGTTTTTTTTTGTTTAATAAGTTTTATAAGTTACAATTTTTGTGATTTTTTCAACTAACACGCAAGTCCAATGCCCGTATAATTGTAAATTATGGTTTTATTGATGTAGTGTCTGTTTTAAGCACATTTGTGCAGATTTTTATTTATTTATGTTACTTATTGTGGAAAATGCATGTGTAAAGAACTATACCACAATGGGCCGGAATATAAGTTGCTCTTTGTGCTCTCTAATAGAGACATAATACGTCAGTCAAGTTTTCAAGCTAGAAAACCTGTCAAGATAAGCCGAGCGAATGTACCCCAAATTGGGGATGCCATAATCTCACTGGTTCCGGGCATTCGAGATTCTAGTGCATTACTTGATTAAAATACATATTGTTGGAATTTTTGTTGTGGTTGCCGAGTAGTTTTACTCAATATAATTCATGTTTCATTTATAATTTTATGCTAAATCGCGGTGCATCGTACAGTAAATGGGTTTAGTGCCAGAGGTGCTTCCAAATATCCTCCTTCCCTATATACCAATAACTTTTGAATGCTTCTCTCATAAAGAAATTGCAGTTGTGTCAGTGGCTTCTCAAATAAAATATTTCATAGTAGTGGTACGGATTTTGCATGCGTTTTTGAAAAACTTTGAATAACTATTTTTAGTTCAACGGTTGAGGTTGAATTCATCCTAGTCACCGCTAGTGCGGTTCCATGACAACTCAACAAAGTGGCATTTCTTTATTCAATCTATTTAACCAATTTAAAAAATAAGTCATCACTTTTAATGACTGATGAGAAGATGTTGAAGTTGCATGAGTTGCCCAGTCACCGCTAGTGCTGGTCACTATCAGTCACAAAAAAAAATAGTTGGTCATATAAAGTAAACGACGATTTCCAGTCAAACTGAACTAAGCGTATCTATCCAGAAGATTAAAATAATCGGGTTTCTACGGTTAAAATATAAATGACGATCACTGTCAGAAAATGACGAAAATTTTAACCTGTACTCGCCGGAGTTTTCACATTTTTTTCTTTTTACCTTTCACGAAATAGTTTTGTATCCCTAGAGAAACAGTGTGAAGAAAATCTTTTAATTTATGTGTAGGATACTGCCGCCATGGGCCGACCCACAGTGCCCTTCTTGACAATATCAAGGAGGATACAGTGTTTCTACTTAGGTCGACAGAATAGCACTTAATCCCAAACATGGGAACACCTCAGCACAGGTTCGCCTAGTGAGGTGTTCACAAAACACTACGACACCTATTTACATACAGTTACGGATCTTTAACATGTTTTTTTCTTATTAATAACCTATTATCTATGTAAACTATGTAATTATTTGTAAAGTGTATGTACAAGAATAGAAATAAATAAATAAATAAATAAAAAATATAGCAAAGGTTAACAAAAAATCCTTGATGTATGGAAAAACAACGTCACATGTAATTATGTAATTGTTGTAAATAGGGTAAAAAATTAAAAAAAAAAAACAGAATTTTTCGTTTGTGAAAAATCATTTTATAATTTAGTAAAAAACTTACATAAATTTGACAACTATTTTTTTAACATCGTGACATCTTCAGGATACGAAAAAGAAGTCACAATCTTATAATATTCAATTGTACTGAATATTTTTTTACAAAAAAGTAAAAAATAGAGTGCTCAAAAATTAAAAAAAAATGTTTTAGTGGAAAGTAAAAAAAAAAATTTTCTTTGCCGTCTTGTATTTTTGTTTCAAATTTTTTGCAGCTAGGTAAGATTTTACAACATGCCCCAAGTTATAAACATGAGTAGGTTGAATTCGTTAACTGGCAGCACTAGCTGCTGTCACTGCGCAGTTGTCAGTTGTCATGTTGATTTGTTTGACGCTAATATATTTTCAGATCAATACAACTAGTCCTTGGTCAAGGTAGTCAACATCATCTATCACCTACCTGCCACCTTACTCTACCAGAGTCTAGCGTTCAGCACTTTCAACAGACGAGACGGCAGACGGCCATATTGCCCTTATTCCCGATTCAGATTCAGACACTTCTGATTGCAGAGCAGGGACCTTCATTTCTATTACTTCTGGTTCTACTACTACTTGGCTAATCCCAGACATATTTTTGTCCTTTGCTGCTGAATAAAATGGCGTCCCAGATGGGTGAGTTATTCATTTATTTGATAGGGTTATTAAAAGTTGAAGTTGGTTTTTATAACAAACATTTCCAAAAGCTTATAAAATTTTTCACTAGGAATTAAACTTAAAATAAAGAATACTTTTTAATGTTTTCTTGTCTTTTTTCAGATGTTTTGAAAAAAAACAAGAGCCTTACATGGAAAGGGTGTGACTTAAGAAGGTTGTCAGTGCTGGGTGTCAAATTTCGTGCTAACATCGCAATAATATAAACACATTTGAGAGTATTTGCTGTCATGAGTAACAACGGCTAAAGTCGTCACGTAACAACAACAGTAAAGATGTCACGAGTACACAATATATCTTACATTATCAGCAGTTTATTAAACACCACCTATCTCGCATCAAGGTGGCTGTAATATAGACATTGTAATAATATGATCAAACGTAACAATTTTTTGTCCTCATGAGTATTTTTGAGAAAAATGTGGAAGAGCACGATATACTACCCTCTGGTAGCTCTAAAATTTGGCCAGTCTGCAGATCTGCACCGAACTAAGAAAGGGACTCTGATCATCAGAGAGAAGCTCGCTCCAAGACTGAGAGGAATGGGAGCTGGAAGCATTTCGTGAACTGCCTAATGAATATACCGAAGAGCAGAACTGGAAGTGCCACACGGATTCACACATTCATCACGTGGAACCCAGGAGCTGGTTGGCTATCAGCATAAGTAGAAAATATTCAACAGATCAGTTCAAAACAAGAAAAATAGGAATGTAATGAACTAGTGCATTGGTGTTTTCACACGCTCAATCTTTGCATTCAAACTGCCTGAATGTTTTCATGCAAGAAAGAGTGCCTGTAATGACAGCTTAATAGGTTCGCGACTCACAAATGATTATTTGATGATTACGAACATATAATAATGCCATACTTATGTACGATTGTATTTACTTGATATGACAGGTTAAATATTGGTAGCACCAACATTCGGCCGGAGTTGCACCCACCGAACCAAGAAAGCGAGTACATCATCGTCAGAGAGAAGCTGAAACTGGTTGAAAGGAATGATGCAAGAGAGAGTTGGAAGTGCTTCGTGAACTGCCTAATGAACATACAGAGGAGCCAAGCTGGAAATGCTGCTCATTTTAAAACATTTCGCGACTCACAACTGGTTACCTACCAGTTTAAGTAGAAATTATTCCACAGGTCAGTTCATATAACAGGAAAAAATAGGAATCTAATGAACTATTGTGATCGCATCCTTCACACGCTCCATCTTTGCATTCAGATTGTCCAAATTATGCTTTGCAGGAAAGAGTGCCTGTAATGACAGCTTATCAGGTTCACAACTCACAAATGATTACCTTTATGATAATTATATGATAATTACGAATATAAAATAATGCAGTACTTATGTACTGTTGTATTTACTTGACATGACGGGTTAAATATTAGTAGCACCAACATTCATGCACAAACCGAACCAAGAAAGCGAGTACATCATCAAAGAGAAGCTCCCAACTGGTTGAGAAGAGTGGGAGATGGAAGTGCTTTGGGAACCGCTTCATGAATATATCGAAGAGTCAAACCTGGAAATGCTGCAGGATTGCTCACTTTAAACCCAGGAGCTGGTTACCAACCTACCAGCATAAGTAGAAAATATTCCACAGATCAGTTCATAAAACATGAAAAAAAAGGAATCTATTGAATTATCGTGATCGCGTCCTTCACACAAACTCAAGCTTTGCATTCAGACTGACCCAATCGCGACTAACAAAGGATTATCTATATTATTTGATGATTATGAATAAAAGATAATGCAGTACTTTTGTACTATTGTATTTACTTGACATGACGGGTTAATTATTAATAGCACCGTTATTCATGCACCCACCGAACCAAGAAAGCGAGTACATCATCAGAGAGAAGCTCGAACTGGTTAAGAGGAATACACCAAGGAGCCGAACTGGAAATGCTCACATTAAATCTAGGAGCTGGTTAACGACCAGCATAAGTAGGAAATATTCTACAGATTAGTTCATATAAAAGGGAAAAAAATAGGAATCTAACGAACTATCGTGATCACCTCCTTCACACACTCAAGCTTTGCATTCAGACCACCCAATCGCGATTCACAAATGATTATCTATCATCATTATAAAATATTGCAGTTCTTTTGTACTATTGTATTTACTTGATATGACGGGTTAAATATTGAATAAATTATGTCTAAATAAATCATAATTTTTGGTTATTTATTTTATTTTTATTTAGGGGAAATCAAAGTATAAACAAAATAAAAGCAATTGTCAGTTTCAAAAATAGAAATATTAAAATAAAAACATTGAAGAAGAAGATAACAATAATAATCTAAACGAAAAGATGAAAGAGAACAAGACGAGAATGAGAGAGAAAAAATTAGTTGAAGAAAATATTATTAATTCTAAATATTTGAAATACGAGATTGACTAATATGACGGTTTGACAGAAGGTGGCAACGGTAAAATTGGTAAACGCGCACGTCCCGGTTAGACGAGAGGTTCTGGGTTCGAGTCCAAGTTGCAACTATCATCTTTTTTTGTTTTTTCTGTGTCCTGTTCTCTTTCATATTTTCGTTTAGATTATTATTATTATCTTCTTCAATGATATATTACATTGATGGTAATAACCTTCAAAAGTCATAAAAAGAGAGTTTTTCTTATAAAAAATTCAAATAAAAACAACTTACTCTATATCAGCCATATTCAACCAACATACAAACACCTCGACTAAAAATCACACTAATTTTAAAATAAATGCTGTAGTTTTCAGTTATTTTTTATATTCTTACATTATATGGTACCTACCTGTAAAGCGACCATACGTCCCGCTTGGAACGAGACTGTCCTGTTTTTTCAGTAGGCACGCTGTTAAGTTTCAGCACTCAAACCCACATTAGTATAGTACACCCCGAACTTTAATGCCGGCCTGTTGTTGATACAGAAATCGTCGCAACAGGCGAGTTTAAGGTTAAAAAAAAGTGGCCTCCTCGCCCACGCCTTTCTTTGTCACACATGTTTTTACTCATCTTTCTTTGTTTACGTTCATTGTAAAGTCAGTAACAGCGCGAGAATGGATCGATTAAAGTTTGGCGTGTACTATAACTGGGCTTTATACAACTTTGTGAACCATTTATGGGGGCATATAGGTGTAAGTGTGTGATAAATCAAATAAGCATTTGATACAATACTTACAAGTTTATTGAACAATTTACATCCGATTACAACCGCACCATAATTTAATATTTTATATGAATAATTTGTACATGAAAGTGGGAGCGAACAAGTGGTGATATTATAAAGCTGTTAGTTATTCGGCAGTCCAGAACAGAATGATCTGGTTGATTTTTGTCAAAAAGTGGCTTGTGAGAATTTGCAGATCCCTATTGGTGTCTGAAGAACCAATAGGAATGCTGCGCGGATGAAGATCGCTGGCTTGTTCGCCTTCCACACATTGACTCTCAACGCTTCAAAAATGGATGGGATGTAATTAAAAATTGTCTTTTTTGAGAATTTTTATTGATAAATCATGCACATATTATTTAACACAAAAAATCCTCAGTACAATATTTTGACACCATAAACCTCATCTAATACTTTGTTAAATAAACTAACATATAATTAAAATATAAAGCAGGTCCAGGCCACAAATCATCCGAATGTTATTATTATTATTAAATGAAAAGCAGTTGTGACAGTGGCTTTATTGTCAACTATTGCAATCCAACTAGTCTACATAATTTGTGAAGATGCTGTGTTCTCAATGACCACATTTCGTGCTACTTACAACGATTGCTGGGTAATTATCAACAACCAGCGGATGAGAAAAAAAACTGTTAAAGCCAAACTATATTTGTACAAGCTGGGTGTAAGAGTTATTTGGTAAAATAAATCTGTTCTAAATTATGCTCTCTATTAATACACTTCAGGCAGGCGAAAATAAGAAACCCGTTTGACAAAATGGAATTTGTTTTAAACTGACATATCTTTGAAAATAATATGTACATTTGAATGAATTTTTTATATAGTACTCACCACACCCCAACTATGAAAGTATTGTGCAAAATTATAGCCAATTTTGTAATAGGACTCCATAAACAGAAGTTAAAGTCAGTGTTGGGCCATTTAGTGACGGATTATGTATAAAATATATGGTAAATTTTCGAAATCATTGGACACGCTTTATATGAATATTTTTTAGAAAAACCCTTTGATTCATCTTAATCACTTCAAAAGACAACTTTTTGAATTTGGGGCAATAGAAAATACTATATTCAAAATTTCAATAACATAATATATGTCAATCCTATGAAACCGCGGCCTTAACAAAATTTTACAAAAAAATTGGTTGTTACTTTGGTACATTACAAAAAAAAGAACAATTTGCGCATCTCCAGTGCCAAAATGTAAGTTTCCTCTTGATAAAATATTCTTCCACAAGGCAAAAGCCAACAAAAGACAAGGAGATAAGAAGATGGGGGAAGACTTGTATCACATATGTATTTATATGTTTTATATATTTATGTATGTGTTTTTTACATAAACATACATGTAATTGGGACCCTTACAAAGAGATTGGTGTACATTCATACGTAAAAATGAATATTTCTTTGTTTTTCCCTTGTGCGTTCCGAAACCATTCATCCGATTGCTATGAAATTCGTGATTTGTTGTGTGAACGCACAACACAAATGTTTCTATATATAATGGTGAGCTTTGGCATTATGAAATTTGTATAAAAAAATTTACAAATGGTGTGCGAAGTGATTGAAAAATGAGTATTTTTCATATAGTTTAGCGGTAGGGTGGGGAGGGGAGGAGGGATAGGGAGGGGAACAAAGGAGGGTGGTTCGCTGGAGGGGGAAGGAGGGAGGGGGGAAGGCAGAGAAAGTGAAAGGGGAATGCGGGAAGGGGAGGTGGGGAAGGTAAAAAGGGAACGCAATAGAGGAAGGGGACGCAGGAGGTGAACGGGGATGCATGAGAAAGAATATGCAAGAGAGAGGTGATGGTGGGTGAAAAGTGAGCGAGGGGCAGAGAGAGGGATTGCATATGAGACATAATAGCGGGAGGGGAGAGCAGAGGGTGGTAAATTTGGAAAATGCTTCTCACACATACAGCTATATGTGGCATGCTTATGTGTCGGAAAACCAGAACGGAAAAAAAAAATTGTGTATCAAAAGCACTTCAATAAACAGAATTAAAACACAAACACTTTCTTCGAGTGGCATTGCAAAGCATGCCGGGTACTTGCTAGTTTTCACATAAAAAAAAAATTGTTAGTAATACCTTTCCAAGCATTCAAATGGGACCGGCATAAAAGGTAGAACTGCTCTTCCCGCACAAAATGTGTTAAGAATAAATCTCCTTAATTAAAAAAAAATATTACTAATATAAGTAATTTTTTAAATTATTATTTATAGAAAGCTACATTATTTTCGTTGCAATGTATGGAGGAAATAATATTGCCGAGGACAATAATTTGATACAAAATATTGTCATTGATACAGGAATAATAAAGAATTAATAATTTTGGATTTTTGAAGCTGTGTGGCTAACCATGTAGTTACGTAATAGTCTGCGATTCGATGGAAACTGAAAAATTAACATTTGTAAGAAAAGGGGCAGAGCGCCAACTGGTTCATAACAAACATTAGTAACGCGTACAACAATTAACATACGAACAAAAGATAACATACGAACCTAAATGCAACATGTGCTCCATTAGTGTGTTGCCTTGATTTTATATGTGTTTCCTAAGTACCGAATATAATAATAGAGTGGTGATTATCAAATGGAGTATTGCTGAGTAGTGCATTAGAACCACTGGACTAATAATCCCTAAAAAAAGTGATTTATACCGATTATATGTAAGACCTTTTGACAATAAGCCCCAGAAGGGTCATATTATGTTGCCAACTTATAGCATAAATCATACGGGGATTACGAGCATGTTACTAGAGAATAATCCTGGGTCAATCGTGATTGATTCAATCGCGAACCACCAACGATCCATCAAGTCACATTTTCAAAAAAGATTTGATCATCCCATCAATCAGCTCTCAGCACCTGCGATTGGCATGGCGAGTGATGACCAGAGATCTGTAATGCCAGTCGAGCGGGACCCACAAGCTCGTGCAATCCGCTTGCTACTAAAAGCGTTTAGACCATAGAACAGATCGCACCCGGGGGATAACAATGGCACAACTCAAAAAACTACATTTTTCATGAGAGCCGTTTGAATATTTCGTTTGAATGTATTAAATCAGTTTTTTAACCAATAAAAATACATTATTTCACAAAAGTTGAAGAGCAGTATATTTATATTTATCAGGTTTAATATTACAATAGTGTTACAATGATCATTGTGCCACTATTTTTGTTTGAATTTGAGTAAAACATTATTATATAAAAATGGCATATTCGCTTTTAAGGTCACAATAACATTTTTTAAAATTGTGCCTTTTTTATCGAGGACAGAATAGATATCCAGGAACATTTCTGCATACTTAACTCAAAAATGCATTTTTTTGACTTGTGCCACTGTTATCTCTCAGGTGCGAGATGTACAAAATTATGTACATCTAATTAGACTCGATCCCGATCCTTGAGATTAACAAAGAAATAGAGATGGTTGATACTTTAAATAGGCTGTCTTTGTGGTTCCCGTTACCGGAAACCCGTTATGGAACTTCTTCTTTTTCAAGATATGTATTTTCGGTATTTTCGAAACTGGTTCCCGATGGCGGGAAGGTTTATCAATACAAATATGTTTGGGCTATGGAAATTTTTCAATTTCTTGGGAAGGGGTGTGGCTGGCAAATTTCTGGATAAGAAACTGGTTCCTCTGTATATTTTTGCTCACAGGTGTAGTTCAAATGTTTGAATTACATATAAAAATTCCAAAAGAAACGAGATTGAGATTTGATTCACCTGGTCTACACAATTTTTACATCTATGGTTTACATCGACACGGTACATGGCGCACCGATCGATCAACCGAAATCTATGTCTTCTAATCTATCCCATACCTGCTGTTCAACATGGTGTACAGTGCATCGATCGATATAAGATGGAATCCTTTTGACTCAATCACTTCGCCAGTGAATCGTGATTGATCCAGGTCGTGTAAAATGATCTATCAACAAGGACTACTATAGACCAAAAGTTGCTGATGGAAGGTTTTTCAAATGAAGAATATATAATAAGAGGCAACTTCTTATTTTATGGGTGGGATGAGTTTTCTAAATTATTAATTTAATTATTGTACCTAACAGAAATGTTATATGAAGACAGCAATCTTTCAGAATCACATTAGTACCTACATGGCATTCATATTGTTTCTCCAATCAAAAAATTCTTAAAAATGAATTATTCATCATACACAATGTTATAATATGAACATACATCTATGCTCAATATTTTAGACTCTACCAATTTTTACATCATTAAAAACAAACCTTATCGGAATAAAAATTTACTATATTTCACACGTATAAAATGTGAGAATTAGATTTATAATTCTTTAAAATGATATTTTGTTTATTACAAAGCACAAAAAATCTATGCTTAACTTTTGAAATAACAATAATTTGTGGTCTTGCGTAAAATGGCAAAACTTAAGAATAATTAATCACATTGGGATTACTTAAATTAAAGTTTCTAGCTTTACATTATAATTTGACTTGGAAGTAATTTATATACCCAGTTTCCAGTGAATTTGTTTTAGCTTATGTGCTATAAAATGAGTTAACAAAATTAGACTGCTAATGAAAATGATTATTAAAAAATCTAATCTAATCTTTCCGTTAATAAATTATAATTACATATTAGTAATAAAAATTTCAGTATTAGTCAGTAACTTATACTTAATGAAATATGAATACAATGTATTTATTAAAACTCTTCTAATAATTTTTTACCATTTATGTATTTTAAGACATGAAATTATGTACCTATATGTTAATAAATTAAATAATAATGTGAAACTTCTTTAAATCAGATTATGCATTATAATAAATGTGTGAAATTAATTTAATTTGAGTACTACATATCTAGGCTGCCCAAGTGCCAGTACATTCCTAAACAATGAAGTTTTAACAAATATATGCAAAAGCGAGACACGGTCAATACTAAAATAGGTTCTTTAGGATAGTTTTATATACATATATTTTTAGTTCCCAAACTAAGAACCTATTTATGGATGATGTTGATTTTATGTACGAAGACGTATGTAGCACTGAAGTTCACTTGAAGAAATAATTTGTTTTAAATAATCTTTTCAGTCAAGCTTTTGAAAGTGGCATTATCTGGATCAGTGGATCCCAAAGTGTTCCTTACAGACCCCCTGGGGTCCTCAGGATCATTCAAGGGGTCTGTGGAAAATTAAAATTGTGTTGGGGGTCCCTGAACAAAGTCAGGAGGTCCTTTTTGTATTTTAATATTATTGTTACTGTCTGTGGGCGAATTGTTATTTTAAGAAAGGTACAAGTCATTATTAACTCCGCATAAGATTTATTAGTATTTAGTAGTTCCATAAATTAGTTAGGTTTCGTTTGTGTGGGTACACCACCACAGTTATAGACAATTAGTTAATAGTAATATTACATTATTTGTACTAAAATAATAATAACACTAAAGTAATTGTTTTATAAATAAAAAAAAATATATTTTGTGATGAATGTTTAAGAAGCTTTTTTTTTTTAATTAGCTCCACACAGGAGGCACTGAGGAAGATAATTTTGCTCAGGGCCTATTTCATCTTTGGTGATGCTGTGTGGAAGCATTTTTTAAGGAAAGGAAAGAGAGGAAGAGCTGGGAAGGAAAAATGTATGAGGGGTGGGTAGGAATCTAGTGGTCAGCATTCCTAGGAGTGACGGATGTTTGAATTTATCCCTCCCACTGCGGTGCAAGGCGATGGGTCGAGAAAGTTCTGCCTAAGAAGTAAAAAGGTCTCTCTCAACTAGTCTCTACACACCACCATACAATGGGTGGACAGACGCAACCGCGGCCAAGATCTAGACAATCCTCACCCTATGAACCCGGGCTTCCCTAAGTGAACCACTCAGTCACCAAACTGAACCACTTGGGATGACCTATGGCAGAGCTGTTGTTTATCCCAAATTAAGTACTTTTGAATAGAAGACTGACATGGCAAAAGAAACATTTTAAAGAAAACAATAATTTCTTTCTCAAAGATGTGCTATTCAACTAATATCTGAAACGAAATTTCTTATTAATTGACCAACTTCATTGAAAACTCGATTAACCACAAGATCTATTGTACACTTTGATATAGAAAACTTCTTTGTGAGGTTCCCCCACCAAACAATTTTTCCCTTTTAATATTTTATTATTTATAATTGAATGTTATATTAATTTGCAAATACATGTTAAATGGAATTAAGGCAATCCATCAGCATTTAACTCAAAAAAAAAAAAAAATATGTACTAACATTATTATACTATGAGGGTGAAGATGAAGTTATGAGTTTTCAAAGAAAACTGTACTAAATGAAACACTGTCAATATAATAACACAATAATTATTGTAAGCGACTCAGGTTTTTCAGAAAAGGGCTATTCCTGCTTTAAACAAGGATCATTAGTTTTCTCAAAAAATGTGTAAGCGCGTTGGCAGATATCATGCTTCCACGGCTGTTGTACTAGACGGTTGTGCATTCATACCCAAATTCAAACAGATGATGAAATATTGAATGTTATTTCTAACAAAATTAGAAGAAAAAAATCTATGTGCATGAGAGGATCCCTCCCAATGAGAAACTAGCTATAAATAAATTAATGTAAGCTTCAAAAGAGTTAAAAAATTGACTCCGCATTGAAAAAATTAATAATGGAATTTTAATTAATTTCTTAACTATGAGTTTGTTATAAATTATTATAATTAATTTTTAAATGAGTTTATTGATAAAACATAATGGCACCTTATCATTTTAAATGACAATCAATGTTTTAAAACATTTGTTATCAAACTAATTGTCATTTTGTCAGGGCGCGACAGTTGATTTTTGAAAGCGACGAAAGCTGGCCCGGTTGAAGCTGGCCGTGTTCCCGGTTTGCGTATCCCCGAGACGGTTCCTGGCCAGGCTCTTGTGGGTTTTGCCACGCTGCGTAACCAGTCAACAACCACTTGCGGTCTACCAGCACGCTGAATTGGAAATCTATCTTTGGTTGTCGCAGAAAGATTGTAAAAATTTTAAAGTCCAGCTCACTTTCACTGTCTAATACAACATGAAAATTCTGGAGACAACCTCGTTCAAGTGCTAGCAAAAATAGAAGTTATTTAGTAGGTACTTTTTAGTATTAAAGCTGCCTTTAAAAAGGGAAATAAATAAATACTTTGTTCAGGGTGTAAAAAACTCTTAAAAAATGACAAAGCATTCAATATTAATTAATATGAGTTCAATAACAACCTATCCAACTGCAAATTTACATTCTTGGATAAAGAAAGCGTACCCTCTCACTCCCAACAATTGAGACAAAAAAGCAAATACAAATAAATAGATCTAGACTAAGTTATTCAGATTTATAGGTCCTTGGGTTGGATCTTTGAACACTCGTTACATTTGACCGACAATTAGCGCCAGTTTGAATTTTTGATATTTGAACGATCCCAGTGAACTGCCGATTCACGATCTATTTAAACCTTTGATCAGCTGTCAAGCATAGCAGTCATGCTTTAATGCTTGGCAGCTGATTTGTCAATAAAAAATAAATAAAATTGTGCTAATCGTTGATTTGATCATATTTGGACACATTAAAGCGTTTTTCATAAGGATTTTTTTTAAAATCTTTGCTGCATGGAGAGTTTTTATGGTAAATAAAACATACTTAAAAATTTATGCAAATTATATATTATATTATTTTTAATACATTACTTTGAATTTTTTTTTATTTGTATTTCTAACTAAATCACTATTTTCCCTTCACGTAGTCAGAGATGATGTGATATGTTTATAATGTTTTAAACTAAATATTCATGCTCAAGTAAATAAAATTGTTCAAAAGTTGTCAACTGAAAATATGAAAATAAAATTTTTTATTTAAATTAAATTTAATAATGTTATTACAATAATAATTAATCGTGCAAATAAGTCGTCTCAATGTGGTGAAACCACAGTTTGAAAACGGTCTTGTAAGCCGAAACAGCTGTAACAAAAATAAGAACTAAAATACTTGCAGAACTTGACTCATAATAACATTATTGAATATAATTTAAATTAAATTTAAAAAATTTAAATGGAGTTTTACGAATTAAACACAAAAACAATTAATGTTTGAAAATGTTAAGATAACATGCATAAAATTGTCAGGGCTGGTCCTATGTAGGTGTGATTACAGCAGTGTTTGGAATCTCGAAAGTTTTATGTAAATTTGTACAATAATTTATTATCGGCTACATTCCCGGCTGTCGCTAAACTTACATTTCATCGCTGTTCTGACTCAACCTAGCATCTTCAAAATTCCTATAATTTTTATTTTTTTAGAAATTTATTCATTTCCAGAGAAAAATGATTTTTGTGGATACGAGATTGAGTTAGAACAATGAAGATTTGAAGAACAGAATTTTAAAGTATTTAATAAATTGCTAGTCACATAAATGATATGAAAGTTTTTTCAAGATACAAGTATATATTAGGTTGATTATTGCATTGACAAAAGATTATTTTTAAATTCTGTTTTATCTGTATTTTGGTCTATTATTTTACAGGTGACTTTTTGGTTAGGGTGTTGAAATTCATCTTTATTGAGTTGTCATGGAATCATTTTTAAACTGTCTCCAATATTATTGACACGCATGAAGTTACATAGTTAATTTGTCGATATCAATAAAACATCAATGAACTGTAATATTTTTACTAAATATGCCCTTTCTAGTGGTTTATGATGGCTTTGAGTTCTGATTAGTTTTACCATATTTTAATGATCATTTTACATGCCAGATAGTGCTAAAGAAGGGTGAAAAACACTGTTCAAAAATAGAAGTTGTTTAGTACGGGACAATATTATTAACCTGTACTTGAAACTTGGACAAATACACCACAACTTGTAAAAGCCAACGACAATAAGACTAGAAAGAATGTTGATAAGTACAATAATTGTGATTAAATCAAAAACTTTCAAAGATTCTAATATTACGTATTTTACAAAAAAAAGAGTTAATAATTTAATAATTTTTTAACCTTAACCAAATAAATTAGTATACAATAATAATATTACTATATATTATGTGTTAAAATTTTAGAAACTAAAATTAATATAACCAAGTACTTTTGCCATTCTAATCTTTGTGCCAATACATTTTAAACAGGTGTATTGTAACACAACCTGACAGACATCTTTCCTTCTTTGAATAATAAATATTATATGGGAGGTATCATAAATTTACAAAAATGATAATAGAAATTATTAAAATATAAAAAAAAAAAACAAAATGTAATTTATAAAAACGGTTACTGTGCCATAAATTAAAAAGTGTAGTTTGGAATACTGAAGAGCGCTAGCTGAATATGTATATGATTAATTCAATTATTCTTATGATGAAGAAAAAGGAATACTACTTAATACAGCGAACTTTGTATTTGGTGCATCGCTAGTGTTGATTTTGTGAAGACAAAGTCCATGGACTTAAAATACAGTATAAACGTTTGCTACCTGTAAAGTTATCCGTGTTAAGCTAAATGCATTGTCATTTTAAAATCAAAGAGAAAAAGTATGCATATATGTCATATCATTCAAGATATTCCTCACGCACAGGAACAATAAAAAATGTATAATTTATTGAAATAAGTGATATAGGCGTAATATGATAAAAGGTTACTACAAACATCTATATTTAAGTTTAGGGACATTGGGACAAGCGTGGAGATGGCATGCAAGCCAAGATAGTTTACTTTGCTCATTTCAATAACTATCTCGGAACCGTTTTTGATTCATCAAGTGAAATTGTTCCCGTATATCGAACTAAAAATTTCGTAAAACAAAAAATAATTTAATTATAATATACATATATAATTATATTTGTATTAAGTTCAGTCATTTTGGCACTAGAAAAGAGAATAAATATTTATGTTTGTGCTGATCCGTAGGTGCCCGGGGGCGGGCGATATGCCTTGGGCAGGGACATGATCTGCAGCTTGTTGAAGGCATACTTGCGCACACCCGTGTTCTTGTATGTGTTCTCCCGCCTGCAACCCTCACTGGAATTGAAGATAAATAAATCCTTTAGAGATATTGTAATATTTTTACTAAATATGCCGTTAAAAAACAGATTATGAAATGAAAACAAGAAAAGTGTTTTTTTTAAGTTAAAAAGTGGTCTGATAGTCAATTTTTATGAACAATTCTTGGAAACGGCAGGTTCTATTAATTCCCGTCCTTTTGAGATTGAGAGCAGTTAATACTTTTCTTAATTTTCAGTGCACTTGACTTCCAATAAGATTCTTATATGAATTTTATTTGTTGCTTTTTGTAGTTTTTTATGTGACACCTCACAAGAGTGCCCCTTTCTGTACAGCGTAAAGACAGGGATCTATGTTGCCATCCGTTTGGGCAGGGTTATGAGGTGAGTTAAGGTAGGGCCTGTAGGAAAGGATTAATTAAAACGGGTCTTGAAGAGGTCCGGTTTATATGAAGGAGGAAAAATAGATGCCGGTAGCTTGTTCCACATGCTAGTCAACTTGCATAAAAATGAGTTGAAGAAACTATCCGTTCTCATGAAGCCAACATCAACTGTGAAATGCTAACACTAAATTTACGATTCCATTTTCATAATAAATTACAAAATAATGTTTTAGTAACTTTTACCTTCTTTCTCTGATAAGACTTTATCTGTAACGTGTTTATATATTTATAAAAATAGTATATAATCTACCATTAGTAGAATAGCCCAGATAAATGTTTTTTTTTTTTATTGTGCCAATGGCGGCACGTGACAAAATATAGTTAAATATCTACAAAAACCAAACAAATTTAATATTTCTGACATTTGCGATGATAGGTAAGAGCTATGTAGATGATAAGGCACTGCAAATTTTATGGAAAAATGGAATACCCAGATATTATTTTTCATAATTGTAGTTATTGTAATAGACAAAATTTTGCTTAGCAGATGGATAGATACCTTCTCATGCAGTCCAGGGCCCGACTGAATTCATGCTCTGCAAGGTGGTATTCTGTAGCGAGTATTTGACATTGTTCTAAAGTGCAAGACATTCCAGTACGATCCTTGGCGCTCTTGCAGGAGGTAACCCTAATTCCTGAAAGCAGACAAAAAACGTGTATTTTCAAAACACCATAATTATTTATGGACAATTTTGTAAAAGTTACAAATAATGAGATACTTAAACTAAAAAAATAGCATTTTTACCATTCATTTGTCTAACAGCTTGTGAGGCCAAATGTAAAACTTCAACATTTTTTGATACTTTGGAGTGCACAGCCGTCTTCAGAGATTCCATAATTTCTCCCAGCGGTCTGGAACCAGAAGACACTGCAAAGCAGGAAAAAAAATGATTATGTTTAATTGTGCATTTTGTTGAAATAGAAATATCTCATAAACATTAAACACTGATAATATGAATATTCAACATCGATAGATTATGTTCAATACTGTTTTTATTTATTGTTGAAAAAAATTAAGGAAAATTGTGACGTGTAACGATGGAAATTTTTATTTTTTTTTATTCTTCATTATAAGCACCCGCTAAACTGCAAAAGCTTTGTCAGCAAGTCAATTTCAGAAACCATATTATAGAAAATAGATACAGAAGAATAACATCTCAAGTGACTACAATATAAAGACATACAATACATAGACCGATATATATAAGACAGGCAACATACACATGTATATACATGCCTGAGCTCAAAAGCACAAAACATATTTAAATACACTGGAGTGTATTTACATCAGATTACATGCATTAAATATCTATTTATTCACCAATAGGCCACTTGCATCACATTTTTTTAATTTTTTTTCCAGTTCAAGCAAATATTCTAAGACATCCCGTAATTTTTTATTTTTTTTAATCGTATTTTTGAAACCCTGGCAATTTTTTGAAAATTTCAATCCGAAAAATCGGACCATTTTTTATAAACCGGAAAGACGGGACATAATTTTATGGGTGCGAAAAAAATATAATTACGTAGCCAAAAATCATTTAAAAAAAAACCCGACTTATTCCACACGAATGGCACAGGAGAATAACGAGGCATTCCAAAAATATTACATCTCGTAAATATTTGTTTCCTTGATCCATCTTATTGATCAATAATCATTTTAACGTTCAACGTCTACATATGACTAAATCCAATGTTATAAATTTGTACTTGTAAATTATAATTGTAATATTATAAAATTTGATTTTGTTAAAATCAGCACTGTTACCATTATACTCCTAAGTCAGCCGCTGCGGAAAGCATCTGTACGATGTTCACTTTAAACCATCTGTCAAAACGTCAAACCAAACAAAAGTTCGCAAGGTAACAAACAATAAATCTAGTGAATTTTAAGTGTCAAATTGAAAAATTCGCCGGAAATCAAAGTGTTGCCATATAAATAAAAATAAATTAGTGTGGAATTTAACAAAATTAATTGAATATTTCGGGGACGGAACATTTCCATATAGTGACGTCACGAGCCCAAAAAACGGATTTATTTATTTAAAAAAGAAAAAAACTATAAATTCCTAAAAATAATTATTAGCATTTTCGTAATTTTAGTAGAAAAATCTATCCACACGATTTTATCCAAGTCATTATGAAATCCATGCAAGTGGCCTATTCCTAGAATTTATCACCAATTTTTAGAATAAACATTGAAAACTTAAGATACTTGTGGTGTTGACCTGCATATTTCAAAAGACTACTAATTTCGACAAATTAAACAGGTAATTAATCTGCTAATAATTACATTTATTATTTTTCTTCTTTTTATAAAACCTTCTCTTTTAATATTCTATACCTTGCAAAATACATCATATCCTTGTTTTTGTTTTATTTGTTGTAACATACACAATTAATTGTATGAAAATGCTTATATACCAGCTATAAACGGTTTGTTTCATGTATTTAAATTCTATTTTTTAGTTGCTAATTTGTGTAAGTTTGGGTAAGTTTTTTATTGGTAGAACTTTTATTATTTTTTTAAACTTCCTTTTATTGAATTTATTTGAATTTCATTGCAAAGTGGAAATATTTTGACATTCTGACAGAATACGCAAGAGGCCTGAGGGGTTAATTATTTGTTCCATTTTCCTTGGAAGAGTAGTATTAAAATTTCATCCTAACGGAAATCCTATTGTACTTACCATTTCTTTAATAAAACATAAAAAAATCGTATTTATTGCCGCCAATGTTAAATATGGTCTGAACATCAGCTTACCCCGAGTAATCACAAGGTTGGAAGTCAGGCTCAACTTTCTGAACCGCAGATAATACTCATTCAATCTCTCAAAGTTATCTGCATTGGATCTCTCTTGAGGAACAGTGGACCCAAATGACTCCGCAAGAGTGGCCTTTTCATTGATGCCTATGTTGAAGAACACAGGACTGATTGTAAATGTTTCCGCTTCCTGAAAAATTCAATATTCAATTAAGAAGAGTACTAAATGGAGATAATGTTAATTCAACCATCATATTACATAACATCAGATCATAAGCAATTAAGTAATAAGCTAATAAATTATCAAGAGGTCTATCAGACAAATGTCATAATCCAGTATTGACTGCTGGAATGCCAAGTTCTCGCCAAATACAAACACCCCTCATGTGCCAGCAGTAAATTGGCGCGTTGGTGAGGTAGCTGATTTCATAAAATTAACATAAGAAGTTTCCCTAGAAAACTACTTAAAATCAGAGAAGTGAATTTTTCTCCTTCATTTTAATTAAAAGTTTAAAAACTAATAAAAGTTAATCATTAAATAAAAAGTTAAAAGTAAAAATCGAAAAGTTTTTTTTTTTTACATGAGCTTCGCACAGGAGGCCCTGAGGAAAATAATTTCCCTCAAGGCCTATATCATTTTTGGGGATGCTGTATGGAGGGTTTTTTAAGGAAAGCAATGAGAGGAGAGATCTGGGAAGGAAAAAGGTTTGAGGGGTGGGTATGAATCTGGGGTTCAGTGTGTCCTGGTCTTCCACCGCCAAGACCTAGACAAACCTCACCCCATGAACCCGGACACCCCTGCTAAGTCACTAAATGTAGCAAACCCCTTGGGGTGACCTAAGGCAGAGGTGTTGGTAATCCAATAAATGGTTCCCGGGGCGGCGGTACCCACTTCTTCAAAAGATATTTTTAAGGTTTCATTATATTTTCATAAAGACTTTCACAATGAAAAACCAATAATACAATTTTTTCCTATAAATAACAGTATAAGATCAATGAAGCTTCTAAAATTTCAATGCACTTTTTCACAAATAAAATAAATATTTCTGCATGTGACAAAACGAGAGAATATTGTTAAGAAATATTATTGCTTTGTCAAGTGAACAAAATATATTTTGATAAACTAGGAGCAATTTTTTTTTAAAAGAAAGACAAATATTCCAGGGTTACGAATAACCTGACAATATTTGAATATACCACTACCAGTAAATGAAATTTAGCAGTAAAATATTGATTGTCGTGGTGAAGGACTTAGCCAGCTGAGGAATCGGACATGTGACGCCTGGGTGGGATCCAAACAAAATGCCAACTTAGCCACTCAGCTGAAAATCGAGTAAAGTGCGGTTGAGCTGCTAGCATATCCACCGGGGATATGCTGGTATTCGACGGGTACAAATATTAGATATCCGCTGCAGATACGCTGACATTCAAGCTGTTATAGTACCTGTTTGCTGGGTAGTTGTGCATATACATTAGCAGGAGCTGGAATGGTAACGACGATAGAGAACCTCGATCCAGATATCTGCGGCATCACTGTTCTTCTGCAAAGTAACATTAAAAAATTATATATTTTATTATTGTAGAAAGCACTCACTTTGTGGTTTGACATATTTAATAAAATAAAATACTTTTTTGTTTAAAACCACAAGATTTATTAATTTATGAACCGACCGGTTTTGCTTTAATCAAGCATCTTCAGGGTACAAATTAATACTGGTATTAATTAATAAATCTCGTGGTTTTAAACAAAAAAGTATTTTATTTTATTAATGATATATTTTATTACTATTTTTTTTTAAATAATTTTTTAAGGAAATTTAAAGACTGTGCCCTTATTGGGGTACCCAGTTCTAAGGCCATATTATATGTGGTTTTGTGTATGAATTATAAATAAGTACTAATGTTAAAATATTGCGAGAGGAAAATTACAAAGCAATATTTATGTAGAAGAAAACTCAACACTAATCTTTGTTAGGTTGCAACAGTATCTATATTCTGTATTCTAAATGTTTGCAATATAGCGCACAATGTTTTTAATTCAATACTGGTAAACCATTATTTCTAAATCAAAGATGTTTCTGTTGGAACTACAGAACTTCGCCTTAAATTGTGAAAAACAATAAAATCTTAATTTTTATATATTTATTTGATTATTATCAAACCCATTCATTTCAATTATGTGGCTATACACATATTGCAGTTTGGCAATTAAATATCAAGCAAAAATCTTTTTTTCTGATGACGGAAAATGAAATAAAATCAAATGAAAAATACCTGTGATCCCACGTGGTCAGCTGAAACAAGACGGTCCTCAGGTCCTCCACTGCTATGAGCATGTCCCCCCACATGGGGAGCTCTGCCCCGTGAAGGCTCAACAGGCCCTGCACACAGCAGAGGGGGCCCATGCCGGCGCGTAGGAGGGCCCCGATTGTGTCAGGGTCCACGCTCCACACCCAGCACACAAGCCCGGTTATGAGAGAGGTCAGCTGGAATCATAACCAATTGCAATGTTATTGATTCCATGAGGTTTATTGAGCCTGATGATTTAGGTATGTGATACACCGACTCAGTCAACTCGATGGTATAACACCATACAGTCCTTCACAACACAGGGAAAATCAAGAAAAATATGTCAAAATTACCAACGATTTTAAATTAATTTAATAAAAACATAAACGTATAAAGAAGATTTTACTTATTTTTAATATTGTATACGTCAGATGAAAGAGTAAAGTCATTTTAGAAAAATTAATCAATTTTAACGATCAACGACTAATAGATAACAGCTTTTCATTGGACTGAATCTGCATATAGTATAGAAGACGTTGAAAACAAATAATTAAATATTCAAACAAAAACAACAGTTAGATTTTAAACTTCCTTTTGATCACTACACTAGTAAAACGATATCATTATATGGACTTCAGGCATTGATAGAAACAAAAAAGGAATTCAAAATAATAAATCTTTCAAACTAAATATTCTAGATTAATTCTCTGCCGCTGATGTTACATTTGTCAGACACTGCAAAATCTATGTGCAGTTGTTATGGCTCGCAAAAACAGTGAACCGATACAACCAGCTTGTTTAGAAAAATTGCCCGAGCCCAATTTATGCCAGCATTTAGTGTGCACCAAAAAAAACGAGATAAGCGGGTCAATGGACCACATGAACTTCGCACGGGCAAACACAATTGTGAAGTGACATAATCTTACATTTTTTAATATCTTTTGTAATTGTAATTATGTAGTTTTTTTATTAGAAGCATAAAATAACATTATTTTCTAGTATAATTGCAGAAAGAATCGTTAAAGTCATTTATTAGTTTTTGCATTTTTATTGAATACCTTGCTTTTATATCTATACCATGCAAAATAAGCATAGCAATAAAATGGTTAACAATTATGAGCAAATTTGACTGTGTTTGGAGGAGGAGCTCAAATTCAGTGATGTCGACGATGAAATAGAAAAAAAAAATTATTGAAGAGGAAATCCACAAAATTTCTGGAGGCGACAAATACGTACCGATGTTTGAGACCGGTAAGAAAAAACAACTCTTAAGAATATTTAAAAATTTTACATTATTTTAAGCTTGGAGGAAGCAAAGTCATGTTTATTTTGTCAATTAATTTTTTACAGAATGAAAGAAGTTCTTTGTTTAAAACCACTTTATTATACATAATAATATATAATATTATTATATTTAATAACCATATATATTATTATATATAATAACCGTATAATATTATTACACTTTATTGTGGTTATTATATATAATAATTATTGGTTGTTATATAGGTATATTGGTTGGTAATTATATATAATAACCACAATAAAGGGGTTTTAAACAATGAAATTGTTTCATTCGGTAAAATGTCAAGCCACTAAGTGTTTGCTTTCTTCGATAAATGAATTTTTTTATAAAATTTTATAGATGGTTTTGCCGAAAGTTCCATGGTTTCATTAATTTCAATAAATATTTAAAATATTCTTATAAATGAGTTTTAATAGACCATTTCCAGCAATCACTATTCCATACATTATCTTATAAAAAAAAAAAACACTATTTACATATATAAACAACCAAAACTTAAAAATAATATCACGTAAAAAGCACATCTGTCAGACTACTCCGAGACTAACAGAGAGTTCAGTTGTTTCCAGAGTGTTATCCGCACACAAAACAAATCTTATTTATAGTAACTTTGATATCTTTCATGTAGAGGTTGAAAGCCCAAGGTGAAAAAGCGAATATTTACCGCCTGCGAGAAGCACACATCGCGGCGAAGCTGCAGCGCCATGGCGGGCTGCTGACTTGGGCCACGCACACGCAACACTGCATGCGCCAGACGCCCGCCTTTCAATAGCCCATCCATGGCCTGCCGCAGCTTGCGCATGCTCGGTCGCAGCTCCGCGGCCCAATCTGACACATCAGCCAGCACCAGACCTGGGAATAATGCATCACTAATTATTAATCGATGGTATAGAAATATGCTTATTCAATAGCAACATGACTGCTTTGCTTGACAGCTGATCACATTTGGATCAAAGGCATTTAACAAAGATTCAAGTAAAAAAATTCAAAATGACCCTGATTGTTGATTCGATGGTCATCAAAAGTGATGGAGTTTGAAACATCCCAAATTTTTAATTTCTATGGTGCCAGTATCCCGCCTTTACGAAGATAGCTATAATACCGAGGGAGCCACTTAATAGGACACTGCCACCTCATGCAGCAATTGGTTGGTTATCACGGAGGACAAATTATTCACTTTACGTGTTTTATAAGAAAGCAATTTTTTTAAAATAACAAATTTATAGATCACATAATATAAATTTGTTTTATTACCATCGGTGAATTTATTTCCTTTCTTCATGACCCTGTTAACCGTTTCCACAGTCTTGTTGAGGGCCTCGTCAGCCTCTGTAGCCGCAGATGAAGATATTTTCTGTTTGGCGGGATCTCCAGTGTTACCGGCTTCTTCCCCTTTCAGCGGAATGTGAATATAATCAGTATCTCTTTCCTTCTCTTCCTTCCTCTCCGGAAACCTATCAAAACGTGTATTGCTTCTGATAGTTTCTTCAAGAAGAGCGGTTTTGGATGTTTTTCCTGTCTGTGGTTGATTGGTGACAATATTCTAAACCAATAAAACACATATTATATTATTTATATGCACATACGAACCATATTATATTACTGTGTTTGTAAACTGAAGCTGATGTCACGAAAGCTATTAGGCCCATCGTACATAGAGATACTTATAAGTTAGGCAACAGTGATGCAACCACAAGACGCCCACTGATTGCTACTCTTTTTTGTCGGTTTCCATACATGGCGCTAACAAATTTTACCAAACTTGATAATTTTTTCATGTGCAGCCGTGGAGTTAATACAATATCAAGTGGCTTTAGTGATGAAGACAATATTGTACTTCTTTATCTTTATTAGAAGCTACAATCTAAATGAAGATTTTGGTTTCGATAATGAAATAAATATAATTTGTAGGAAGTTCGTCACTGCCAAGGAACTACATTTATTTATTTATTTATAAATAAACGCCCTTTTTCGGGGCTTTTACATATATAGCATAGAAAAAACATTTTACTGTACATAACTGAACTGCCTCAATAACAATATTTTATATTTATTCAAAGATAAATTGAAGATGTAAAAGATAAAGATGTAAGATGATAAACATGAGAATGATATTGAATTGACTTTTTTTCCCAACAAAAATCTACACCTTCTCCGCTAAATCCTTTCTTCGTACAATTATAGTTGTATAAAAATGGATATTTTCTCACCTTCAGAACAAATTAAACATTCAAATTAAGCTTGAAATATTAACGAATAGTAGATGCGTATGCAACTAGCGTAGTGTGTTGCCAGCACCATCCATAGCGTGCAACTGATGTCAAACCCGTTGCATGCAAACACTAGCAAAATAGTATAGCGGATACTCACCTGCCATGCGTATTCCACGTCTACAAAACTCTAGTCGCTTGTAAGTATCTCTCTGGATGATAGGCCTAACTTAAGTGATAGATCGAAAAACCATTACTTTCTATAGGACTTTCAATTAACATTGAATATTTAAAGATTTATATATATATAAAGGTGCCCTTTAAGGTGATTTTTCACTAAACGGTTTTGTACAAATCATCCAAATATTATTATATTTAAAGACAAGTCTGGCTATTACATATATTGTGTAAATATCAAGAAAATTTCATATTATGTCTAAACTTGAAACAAGAAAAGATGTAGACATCAGTGAGAACTGAAAAGAAGCGACCTAATTAACCCTTTGACCACAAATAACCAACATAGAAACTGCGTGTCAACAAAACAGAAAATTTAGATATTTTCTTAGATATACTTACCAATCCAATTTAAATACGTCCCACTCATACAGGTTAATTCTATAATAACACACTTCATATTCAGCTGTCAACCAGAAGCATTGTGTCGGGGCCACAATGTTATTTTGTATTCAATCGGCTACGGAAAACAAAAGCGTTGTGACCCTGCCTCAAAATTCATGTTTGCTCAAACGTGTGGTTCAATGTTTGTGATAATATTGTCAATAATAATATTTGGCTTATTTATAAAGCTCCATTTTCATGAAAAATTATCTCAAGGGCGCTGACACATCATATGTCACATCTCCAATATCCTTAAATACTTTATCTTTCGTAGACAAATCTTTCTTGGTAATCTTTTTGAAATGAGAACAGCAGGCCGATATAAGGTACGCACCATCTGCACATGTCCAATATATCTCTACATACCTTATCTTCCGTAGACAAGCCGTTCTTGGTAACCCTTTTGAAATGAGAAGAACAGGCTGACATAGAACCACTTTGACCTCTCAGCCTGACAGCAGGACTTCCGCATCTTCCACAAAGAAATTTCACCTGAAAAATTTTTGAGAGTGCCAAATTTTGTTAATTTCAATTGGTTACAAAATGTGAAACACAGGATATTAGATAGCAAACGCATGTGTCATATAACTGAAAGACATAAACCCACATTATTAGCATGGTCGATACATACATACATACATATGCAGTCATTAATAGAAGTTAATGGTTTGGATGAGAAGCGCGCATATAGTCAGCTTTATAAGGAATTTGAATGAAAAATAGTTGGACTTTTAAATAATATGTTCACCCCTGAGGAAAAAAAAATCCCTCAGGGCCTATGTCATCTTTAGGGATGCTTTTGATGAGTCTTTTTAGGGAGAGGAAGGAGGGTAAGTTCAGGAAAGGAAAAAGGTAAGAGGGGTGGATAGGAATCTGGGGTCAATATGTCTAGGAGTAACAGACGTATGAATTTATCCCTCGCACTGTAATTAGAATTTAATTGGATTTTTTTATGGAATATAAATCTAAATTTCTAAAAAATGGCCACTAAGCCAAGGGTTGGTAGCTACTTTTCATGACGAGCGACTTCTACAAGAATCTTATAGGAATTTAAGTCAAATAATACCACAACAAAAGGATCCTTTACTTTGATCTTCGTCAATAGATAAGCATGAATTTAACAAATCCAATTTGTCCTACAGGCACGACCAGAATATTACTTATAAAATAAAATATGAGAATATTATTAATTGAGATCCACCAGATCGAAAGGGATCCGTTGCAAGCCCACGATAAATAACATTTTTTTAAATTGGCAAATTCAAATTCATTGGCATTTTACTAGTGCGCTTTTACAAAAAAAAACATATACATCGCATAAAAACATAATAATTGTAGATGTTAATAGAAATAAGTAGCGTATACATAGTATAATAACAGTAAAATATTAGACAATAAGTAGAAAATATGTACATAAAACTCTTTTACAAAATTTTTCAGTGGACGAGGTAAACATCTAGGGTCTTACTAATAAATGTGTTTTAAATTTGACACAAATAATAAACAAGCATTAATGTAGGTAAATGGTTGTTTATCAGTTGTGTCAAATTTAAAATGATTTTCATAAGGGGGCTAATGTCTACAATTTTTTACAAATACTCTTCACTTTGACTGGGTTTCGTTTCTACAACTATCACCCGTATTCAGAGTCGCTCCTTAACTTTTGTCTAAGTAAAGGCTCGACCTTACCTTAGTAAAGGAAGGAACCGTCCTTACCTTTAACGCCCCTATGCAGAGTCCACACTTTGAGCTTCCTTTACTAAGGTAGAGATCTTACGTCTACGCCGAAAGAAAGTTGTGACGTCATCCGAAAATTGTCGATGTAGCGCTTCTATTGGAACAACGTACCCCGTTATTTGACAAATTTGTGTTTAAAATTCAAAATTCAAAAACTCAAAAGTTAAAAATAACACCGGCCTGTCAAAAGTCTGCGTATTGGTTTATTTATGCTCCGTTGAAATTTGTTTCGCATCGCATTTCGACAATAAATTCGAGATTGTGAATTGCTTAATGATAAACAATGTATATTAGACTTATAAACAAATATCCCGCCGTATTATTTATTGAAGCGTAATATGGAAATAAGAGAGGAATTACAAGATGCATCACTGTTATCTTTTCTAGCTGATATCGTTCTTTAAATAAGCTGGGCAAGCAACCCTGGGCTCGAAAAATCGTGTGTTATGAGCGGCGAAATTCAAAAACTCATTAATCATTTCCACAATAATATCCATCTCCAGCAATGATTGGGAACAAATCACCGACTTTGAAAAGCAAAGGTACCCTTCTGACCAACCTTGAGTTTTGATAGTTAACCTCTGGTTTGCCGATTGCGCGCCCGGGACGCGCCATAAAAAAAAAATAAAAAAAAATTTTGAGATGCGATTTTAAACCTTATGTATAAAGAAAATGTATGAAGGTTAAGGTCAAAATCGCTTGGGGCATTCTTGTTCTTGACATAACGGATATAAGGAACACACCTAGCCTCTCAAATAATCATCTTTGCACATATCTATGACTTTCGAAATGACATTTCTGCCGCGATTTGAGCTGTCAAACTTTGAGCGTCGCATGTCATGAAAAGATCGATAAAACTATCAATTTGTCAAATTAACGCAAGTAATATTGTTTGTAAGCATAGTTTATTGTTCAGGGAACGTGTTTCGGTAAATATTATACATGATAACATAAAATAAATCCGCAAAATATTACGTCAAAGTCAAAACATCGCGAAATTTTCGAGTTTCCTCCCGTGGCATTTAAGGGGTTAAAAGTCAAGGTATGCAAGAATGCGCGTGCGCAGTGTCGTAGAGACTTTCTTAGAGCTGTCTCTGAATACAAATATTTTAGAAATCTTAAGGAAGGTAGCTTCCTTTTAAAGTGACGTCACACCGACCTTAGTAGTGTCTCTGAATACAAAACTACGTTTTTTAAAGGAAAGGAAGACTCCTTGAACTAAAGTATCGACTCTGAATACGGGTGTATGTCTTTAAGCAAATTGGTGGATAATTAATTGATTAATTTTTTTAAAGCAAAGCTTTTTTTTTAGTTAACTCTTTTCACTGAAGAACTGGTCGTAAGTTCAAGCGGTAATTAAAGAGGAGTACCTGTAATTTGGAAAGGGACCCAATTTTTTATTCGTAAACATGAAAACTTCTTATATGGGAATCAAATGAACATACTAATGTTTCTAATTAGAAAGACCTGAATAGCTTGACCTCTGTGGGTGAGTAGTATGACCCTTGGCTTTCACCCCAGAAGTTGCTGTTTCAAATTTGGCTAAGACGATAGGATAGGTACAGTTAAATTTCAACAGTTAAGAACGACGAGTGGTTTACATTTTTGCCAAATGGTTAAGTTTTTAAGGTCTCCGAATTCTGAAGCCAAAAAATTGTCCTTCACATCAAGGTATATAAAAAAAACCATCAAAAATGTCACCAGAGACCAAAATTTCATTTATATTTTTTACTCCAAATAATGTCAGGAATCACAACTAATAAGAGAGATTGTCGTGAGTGCGGGGCGAAGGAACATGTTTATCTGGAGGGCTTAGCTTCTTTCTAAATTATTTGGCTTTTTCTTGAACCGATTTTCCCGAAAAATGTTCCACATACGCGTTACAATCAGTGAAATTTGTTTTACTTTGCCATTTTATTTTACCTCGTTCCGTTTTAAAGTTATGTGTTATTTTTATTTATCTATTTTTAAAAAATATATTTCAAAATGCATCCAAAATTAGTTGAAAGTTAACAAAATCACATAAAGCTTCACACGTTTGGGTTGAACTGTGTCATAAAACTTCATAAGAGTTCGAGTGTGAATTAATATATTGTGAA
Source organism: Glyphotaelius pellucidus (assembly GCA_936435175.1). NCBI lineage: Eukaryota > Metazoa > Arthropoda > Insecta > Trichoptera > Limnephilidae > Glyphotaelius > Glyphotaelius pellucidus. The sequence continues at coordinate 23,152,526 of OW386542.1, read as the reverse complement.
AGACTAAACAAAAAGTGTATCCCGAGCAGCTCTTAAAGCAGAGGATAAGTCTTTTTTTTCATTTTAAATAACACAATTTTAACAAATTAAAATTTATTGCTTTCAGATGTGTAGAATTTTGTTTCGATTTACAGATGATATGACCTCTCTATAGAACACTTGAGTTTTTGATTTATTGCCCGGAGAGGTGCACACATCTGAGAGTACACCATCGAATATTATTTTAGGACATAAATTGTTGACATACACAAATCGTCAGAGTTACTCTACTTACAGAATTGCTTGTGTTTTTTGTTTTCAGCCGGTTTTTATTCATTGCATTTCAGAGTAATGTCTTTTGCTCGTGCATGTTGATTTCCTGGTTAGGTTTTTGTTTTATTTAGGTATTTGACGGATATTACAAAGGGAGAAGGTCTGATAATGGATCTTGGCAACACTATTTTACTAAATGCATATCTTAATTTCAATTTAATTTATTTATGTTTGTTTGATTTATCAAACTGTTCATGTTTATTTTCAGTCAGTTTTTATTTTTTCTATTCAGTTTAAAATTAGCATTTTTAGTGAATTTCAGAAGTTAGTTCTCTACTCGTATACAGATGTATTCATACGAATGATACGGAATTTGAATAGTAATTTGAAAAGTACGAAACGAGACGAGCCAAGAAGAAATCAGAAAAGACTGGAAGAGACAAGAATGGACAAGAAGGGTCTGTAAGCAGTAGGAAGATTCAAGAAGAGACAAGAGACAAAACGAGCCAAGAATGGGCGAGAAGATGAAAGATGCAAGCAAAGGCAAGACTATGCAAGAAGAGGCAAGAGGATCCAAGAAGAAACAAGAAGATCCAAGAAAGAAAAGCCACGAAGAGCCAAGAAAAATGAGAAAATCCAAGAAGGGGAAAGAAAAGACGGGAAGATCCAAGATGAGTCAAGAAGAGACAAGTAGAGATGAAGAAGCATGAAGAGCCAAGAAGAGATATTAAGAGACGAAAAATAGCAAGAAGAGGCAGAGCCTAGAAGAGATGAGAAGGTCTACGAAGCAACAAGAGCCAAGAAGAGATATTTAGAGATGAGAAATAGCAAGAAGAGCCAAGTAGACTCTAGAAGAGATGAAAAGAATCAAGAAGAGGCAAGAAGAGACAAAAAGAAGTAAAAAGGTCCAAGAAGAGACAGTAAAATCCCAGAAGAGATGAGAAGAAGCAAGAAGAGACTAGAAAAACCACAAAGGGTCAAGAAGAGCCTAGAAGAGCAGAGAAGAGACGAGAAGATCCAAAAAGATCCAAAAACAGCCAAGAAAAGCCAGAAATAGCCAAGAAGATCCAAGAAGAGCCGAGAATAGGCAAGAAGAAAGAAGCCATAAAGAAAGGATTAAAACAAAAACAAAAAAAAAACAAAATATCATAATGCTCAATCCATTCCTTTATTCTTGCCCATCCTAAATTCCAATATTGGCTTAAAAGGTTGCCATGTACACCGGTCGATTAAACTCCAACCTCCTCCCTATCCTCAGAGCATGTTCCAAGTCCTAACAAATCAGTGCCCCCTGGTGTACCGGTCTCACCGGGACAAGAGTGCTCCTGGCTGGGGTGGTACAATTGTATCGTATCATATATAAATAATGTCAGGAATCACTGGTCGAGTCAAGTACGTCCCTTAACACCCTGTAGAATAATCTCATTTGGGTTAATCATTGTGAATTCTTAAATAGCCGGTAAGGCATGACGGTAGAGCAGTCGCCCAGAGAGCTCCAAATTCAGAGTTGATTTCCAGTCTGGCTTACCTGTTTTCCTCTACATATATCAATAATATAATCATTGTCAAAGAGCAAGTTGTTGTGGCAAAGAACCGAAATTTGATATAATGTGTCCCAGTGTGTTTTTTTGGGTTTCAATTGATAAGTAGAAAACCAATATTTTTCCAATATTTAGTTCTTCATGAAAGTATATATTGAATATCTGGATACATAGGGCCTTACAAATAACATATTTTAAATTTTACACAACTTATAAACAAACATGGGAGTTGGGTAAATGATTGTTTGTCAGTTGTGTAAAATTTAAAACATGTTTTATTTGCTAAATTTATCTATATTACACATCATCTTTCAGTAATTTGCTACAGTTTTTTTCCCTACTATTTTTACGTGAAATGATATTTGTTTGTGAACGATAATAAATATGGCATACATTGAACTTCTAAAGCTTAAGAAAAAATCTAATATGTACTTCAGAAAATCACCTATAAAAATATTTTTTCTCATAAAGTTTACGATAATTGATGATAATAAAGCACTTTGAACCTCTGCGATTCCCTCTTTATGAAATTTCTTTTCAGAACTTCCATTAATCCAATATGCCTTTATTCTATTTCCGTCCGTAAGAATGGTAAAACATATTTTACTAAATAAGTACAGTTACATAAGCAATGCATTCCGTGAACCTTAATGTAACTTGAATTTCACGTAACAAAATTTCTAGAGTATTTGCAGACCAGCGCATTCGATTTGACGCTTCAATTGCATTCTATAAATAATGAATAAAGTCAAACAATAAGTGCTATGTGGCAGTGATAAATGTGAGTTTCAATTTAAGTATTAAATTGAAACTCGCTTTTAAATAGTAGTGCCAACTTGTAAAACATAAAATAGCAGAATAAACAGACCATACAGTATCAATCGAGGAGAGATTATTTCGCTTTTGCTACCGATTATGGAGTGAGCAATATGGTTTATAACTTGTAATTTTATTACCTGTTATCATCATAGTAATAAAATTTGTTGTCGCGTTTTGAAAAATATAATGCTGTTGTAATTAATAAATACATTCATTTGTATATTACGGGAGATGGCCTAATGCCATCCAAGCGGCTAAGTAATTTCAATCTCGAATCTGGAACATCTGTGAATTAGACGCACCGCGGATACTACAGTTTTAAAAAAATTATAACATTTACTCTACCTGATGGTGGTATGGAAAATACAAAATTAACATAAATATATAATGAATAGTCAGAAATACCTAAATAAAATTACAAAAATTGGGATTGATTCATCGCTGGGGGCGTAATACCTACTACGTGAAATTTTACAGAAGAGTGAAAAACCAATTTTAAGCAGGAAAAGGAAGGGAGACTTAGATTTACTTTAATTTATTTTGTACATAAACACTATTGTTTGGGGTCCTCCTTCATTTTTCTGCATTGGTTGATTTTTTCACTCTGGTAAAACATACATTTTTGGAGGTATTACGCGCCCAGCGGTGATTTATTATTTCATACAAAATGCCAATATTATTTCAAACACTTTAGCAGAGGTCATCCAAAGTCGAAAATTTTTAAGGGTTCCCTTAAAAGGTTAATATTTTTTAGACATTTTGCAAGGCAAAAACCCCTACTGACTGGGCTATTACTTAGAAGTACAGCAAAACAAATACTATTCATTTGTCAATTAAATAAGCAATTAGAAGACAGGTTTCGTATTATTTAAGGGTGGCGCGCAAGTCACATACAGGCAAATAAATCATTTTGGTTCAAATCAAAGAGAACAAGTTGGAACGTATTTGTGTACACTGATAGTATTGAAAGTTTCAAAACTTCACCGCAAATACCCAAAGATACTGGGTGAGTAGAGACGTTTATCAATTTCGTTCAAATATAGATGTGATAATTTTTTTTTTTTTCGACAATGTTCTTTTTAGGTTTTTTGTTTCTTTCTTCAGCTTCTTAACAATAACAAAATTATTATGAAATAAATTATTCATAATTAATCCACTACCACCACTTACGTGTAGAAGCAATGGTATTATTGATTTACCTGTAATAATGATTTTAAATTGGTGAATGAAAAAAAAAAAGATTTAACATTACATATTGTAATCATTTATAGGAAAACAAAATGATTTTATTTTTACTGTGTACACTTAACACTTTACTGTAACACTTCTTCAGCTTTATGAAAATAAAATAAAAGTAATAAAATATTTTTATTTTACTTGTTGACATTTTTACGTAAAACCACTGATGCTCAAAGCTCTAGGCATTTGATTTTGTTAAATACTAAGGTCTGGTTTTATAATCGTCCATTTGTTACGCTCGATACCATTTTTAACAATATTTGTTTGGCGATAGACATAATATTTGTTAAAAATTATATCAAGAGTAACGAATGGATGGTTATAAAACCGACCCTAAGCATGTACGGCAGGTAAGATGGTACAATATATAAAAACATAATTTTGTAACATACATGTATCCACATTAAATTCGGCGCGCAAAAGATAAAATACATACGTAAATTTGGTGATTGTTGGACCATTTTTGACGCAAACTGCTTTGTAACAAATCGGTCACTTCAAGTATGCTAGCGATAATAGTGTATGTATATATATGTAATAGATTATTATAATACCTTGCTGACTAAACACATGACGCTGGCTTCAACATTGAGTTGGGTGAGGTCCCACGGTTCGGGCTCGTCATTGGGTTGATAGTAGTTAGCCGAGGGGGAACTTGACATGGCGTGAATGTCCAGAAACTGTTTGGCAATTGTGTCATTGTTGCATCCCAAAACTCCTGACAGAGATTCATCAGAGAATGTAGTGCACTGAAAGTTTTAGTGAAATGTTGTTAAATACGTAATATTACATCTTTGCACCAATATATTTAGTAAAGAACTGAGCTGATGTTATCATAAAGAGGTTATAATAGAAATATTTTATTGAAAAGAAATGGGAAGAGAAAAATTCTTACTTCGTTCGGTTTGTGTTCCTCACTGGTGGGGACGCTGACATCACCATTTCCGTTAGTAACTGAGGAAGGTTGAGGAGCAGTTGTAAGGGAGAAATCTGTTTCTCGGGGAATATGTGCACATTGTAAAGAAGAGAAATCATTGCTCCTCGGAATGTTAAATGGTTGTTTAACATTTAAAGAAGGAAACTGATTTTCATTATTGGCACTTTTAAAACTATGGCTGCTTTCACTTTTTGACATGGATTCTGAATTTTCATCGACACAATAGTTAAAGCTTCTAAATTCTCCTAATCGTACCCTCTCATCCGAGTCATCAACAAAATATTGGTGATGAAATGTAAGCTCACTATCAGAACTCTTATTATCTTTATCCGTAGGATTATTTTTTGGCACAAATGGGTTTTTGTTCTTATCAGCTAAATTGATTTTCTTGGATCCTTCCGAGAAGCTTCTGGGTGGAAACACTGTAGAATAATTGGGAACACTGGAAGACAGCATCGCGGGAGTATTTTGGGAAGGGTTTGGCCACTGGTTTTGAGGCGTTGATGGCGTTGCGAAATCTTCGATTTCCGGACTCTTCAGATCTAACAAACTCAGCTGTTGGGTTAGTTGCTTGAACGGCGACAGAATCTAAAATAAAAAAAGATAATTTTAAATGTATAAATAATTATCACCAGAAAAAACTTAAAAACACGTACTTATATATAAATTAATCATAAGAGCTACGAGTTAAGAGTTAGAGTTAGAGATATCTCTGCTTTTTGGTCCATGTAATCATATAAAGTTAAATAAAAATAAATCTATAAAGCACTGTTGATTTTCAAAATACAATTACATAATGTGCGCACAATCATCAAAGAATATGAAGTGTATTTTTCAGTGTTGTTATTTTTTACTGTTTTATGTTGTTTGAAGCTAATCGCAGTCCTTTTCAGATGCAATGTTATTATCAAAGATGTTGTATAACAGCTAACTAAGTTTTAATTTTTTTTTATTACTTTAGAAACAAACAGCACATGGATAAAATAATTGGTAAACAGTTCACAAGGTTTTAGAAATTATTAAGATGATCTGTACCAATGACATGTTTCTATGAAATATCTGGTGAGTGATTATATACTTTTACTGGGCAGGGTTAGTAGATGCTAGGGAATGATTTGAGGTAAAGATACATGAATAACTCATGTGGTGTATAAGTATATGTGTCTGAATTGTGTTAACCCGGCGAGAGTGGCAGGGTATGTCATACCCACTATGTTACTTATTTGCATGTATTTTTTGTTTGTGACCTTCAAACCTGTTGTCGCTTTGAGTAGCTGGAGTTAGAGGGTGCGGGAGGGGATAGTGGTGTGATCGCAGTGTTGCGGCAGCCTGCGCTCGAGTTATACGCTTGCAAACTGCGTTCGGGTATGTGATACCCTGCCGCATAACTGGTGTTTTTATTTTGTGACAAAAACTAACATTACTTTTTCTGCTATTTTAACTTACTCTCTTTGTTACATTATAGATTTCAATAGAAAATGGACATTAACAGTTAAGAAACCCGACTTCGGTCAATGCTGGAAGAAGTATTAGATACTATTAATACAATATATAATAATACTTCCGATGAGGCGAGCTCATCGGGAAGTATTTTCTAAGTAAAAACTGCACTGATCTGAACCCCAGTTCCTAAGATGTTTCTAATATTTTTAGTTATTTTTTTTTTAGTTTGTATAGTTACTTGTTTCATGTTCTATCATATCTTTAAGTTTTTTTTTTCATAAAACTTGTTTCTTTAGTTCCTTTGTAGTTTTTTGAGTGAAAATTTTTGTTGAAAATTCATAGTGACTTGTTTCTATTTAAGTAAAATATAAAAATTGTTAAAATGGCGCAAATGTTTTATTTCCAATACGTTATAATATAGTTTTGCTACAATAAAAAGTAATTATTATAATGCTTTTTCTTAAGAATCAAGTTTTACAGTCAAATTTGTAAACGGGTGTCATACCCTGCCACATACTTCTTGTTACATTTTTTCACCACACTTAAGCTAGATTAAGGATGGGTTGTTTAAAAAAATTTGACGAATTCGTCAAATATTTGACGTTAATTTTCACGTTCTGTGTAAGTTCTATTCAAGTTCTGTGATGATTTCAGTTTTGTGAAGCAGCTAACCTATGATGATAAAAAAATAGAACTCGAAAAAAACTTACATAGAACCTGAAAATTAACTTCAAATATTTGATGAACTCGTCAAATTTTTTGAAACAACCCGTCCTAAGCGTTGTTAGTCTGCATAGATTAAGTTACCAGTAATGTTATTCTTAAATGAAAGCAAGATCTAAAAATATGTCGAGAGTCAAGTTGGGGCAAAGATTATTGAAAATTGGCAAGTTTGCTGCAGCGTTTGTTTTCTTGTTTAATGTGTAACTTTGTTTATTTTTTACGATAACAATAATGGGTTTTAAAACATTAAGCAACATAAAGTGCAGAAATTAAGTAATAAACTATGTGTAATGAAAGAAGATTGCGAGGAATTACCTTTGGCCTTGTGCTCTTAGGATCTTCAATGTCCTTGGCCGTGATCAGCTTGTGCTTGTCAATGAAGGCGAGGGCCTCCTCAACCTGACCTGGGTCCCAGAGAGAGAGCAGGGCGCGGGTCTTGGCCACCATCTGGTCGGCAAGGGCCATCATGCCCTGGGGTTGGCGGGCCCTGGCTAAAGCCAGCAGGCCGCGCATGGCCCCCACCACCTCGCCTCGCAGCTGCTTGATGGCGTGCACTGCATCACACGCCATCTGTATGCGGTTATCCAGCGTCGCGTCAGATGTTGACTTTTGTGACGGTATGTTTTTCATCTGTTGCACTAATCTGAAATTAGATGGGAAACATTATGTATGTATTATACACATAAAGAAGAGTGTCTGGCGGCGTGGCTTTGTTTATTTATACAAATCTTTTAATCTACATCTGATTTTGAAAAACCCTTTGTAAAGCCCGTAAAACGCCGTGGACTTCACATATTAAATCATAATTTTAAGCGTTACTTATAATTTGATTAAAAAAAAAAAAGCATTTAATTTTAGCTTGCCATATTATTGATTGATTAGATTGTGCAAAAACAGTAATACGTAATATGTAAAATCTTTTGTATCCCAATTTGGGAGGCGGGTATGGGTACCTCCGCCCCGGGGACCATTTAATACCAACACTCCTGCCATAGATCACCCCAAATGGTTCGCTACATTTGGTGAGTTAGCAGGGGTGCCCGGGTTCATGGGATGAGGTCTGTCTAGGTTTTGGTGGCCTTCTGCTTGGCGGGCCAGATCAAGAGAGATTGGTTGAGGGAGACCTAATCTAGACCTCTCCAGCCGAACTCTCTCGATCAACCATCTTGGATTGTAGTGGGAGGGATGGATTGAAACGTCCGTCACTCCTGGACACATAATCCCCTGATTGCTACTCACTGCTCATACTTTTTCCTTCCCAGAACTTCCACTCACTATAAAAATCCTCTACACAGCATCCCCAAAGATGCAATGTGCCCTGAGGGAATTTTTTTCTTTACCTTGGCTCGAGAAGAAACTAAAAAGGTAAAAGGTAAATCTGAACTGGAACAAAAAGGCATTCAATGTGTCGCTGAGCGAGTCCTCCTTGTGTTAGACAGGGGAACTACACACTATTAATTTTAGAACTGGACTAGAAAAAATGCAGACATTATCAGGCGGATTGTATATACATATATACTGCTGTGCTGTGCGCAAATTGATTGATTAGGGTTTATGAATGATTCTGTTTCTTACCTGAAGAGACCTCCCGATCTGCCAGACTTTTGACAGTGGCCTGTGAAGGCACCAACAGTGATGAGGTCATAGAATCCTGACTTGCTCAAAGTGTCATTGTGGACCCACATTCTCTGTATGTGAAGATTCAAGGGTGCGAATTCCAGGTGAGGGTCCGCTGAAACAGGATTAAATTAAATGAAAAAGACGTGATTAAAACCAGACAAAGCGTAAGTAAATAAATAATGAGGTGCATAAATCTAAAAACAACTGTTTTAAGTAAAATTTCAATAAAAACGAAAGAAATGAGATTTTAAACATTTTTAAATGTGTCCATATGTAACATGGTGGTGACGTGTTACATTTGTAACAAAAACGGTAGTGTCACTTTGCAAAAATAGGAGTTCCAATTATAAAAAAACGTAAGCCTTAGAAAACAAATCATTCATGGCGATAAAATTTTTCAAAATAATAGCTACCAACTGGTAATGTTTTCCATTTAACTTCCCATTTGCCGGAAGCCCGCCGGCATGCTCGGAATTTTTATTTTTATTTTTTTCTTACGTGATTTTAACCCTTATGTATAAAGAAACTGTATGAAGGACATGGTCAGAATCACTTGCGCCAATATCATTCTTGACGTAGCCAATGGTATCATTCGTGTAGCAACACTAGAATATTTTTAAATGAATTATCTATGGCTTAGCACGTCGAATTTTGCATCTGTCAAAAGTGAAAAAATCAATGTTTCAAATGCTTACAAAATGCTTATTTATTTGCAAATTCGTTTGAATTGTGTTTTTTCATGTTAGTATGTATTCAGATTTGTGTAGAAATAATAAAATCAGTTAATATTTGTGTGAATATATTTTTTGACATATTATTACCGAAATGGGAGATTTTTTAATCTTTTTTTTTAGTTAGTTAGCTATTCTGGAAAAATCTCTTACAATATTATCACGCAATGTACATGAATAATAAGATACATTATCTGGTAAACAGAAAACAATTGAAAAAAAAAAACAATTTCTTTGTTTTATGTATATGGATATTTGACCAAAAATCAGAAAGGTAATTTATGTGGGATTTTTCGAAATACGGCCGGAATTTGAGAGGTTACAAAAGTTTTCGTAAACAGTCTCCATTAAAATGTTTTTTATTTACTAACATTTCCCTCACACTGACGTCCATGTATGTATCCAAAAGCATTTAAACGAATAGATCAGTATATTCTGTTTTTTTTTTAACATCGTTATGCCTCACACATAGGCATTCTTGACCCACCTTTTCTGGAGCTCTGCTTGAAGGAATTGAGTGAGGTGGAATGGTTGTGCAAGTTCTGGCGGGCGTGGCTGTAGTACTTGAGCAACGAGAGGTGCGAGTCCAGCAGCTCCGTCTGCCGAATCCTCCACGGGCCGCCAAGCTCGCCCATGCACAGCACTTCCTGCAGCAGCTCCTTCTCACGCTGTATCCACAGACTCCTGAAATACAAACCAATAACATTAAGAGAGGTACAAAGGAGCACTATGGCAGAATGGTAAGAGCTTAGGCTTGGGCCCATAGGTTGTCCAAACAAAAGTTTGTTGGAATTGGAACATTAGTAGTTTTACAGAGAGAAAAAAAAAAGAATTATAAAAGAATTTTGAATGACACAACGATTTGAGTTCTGGTCACATTTGACGGCATCACAAATCAGCAATCAACCCATTTTGAAATTTTACCACTTCAAATAATAACCAGTCGACAGCCCTTGGTCAAAATTTGACCACTATCTTTTTTTCTTTCCAGTGTTTTTCTAATTCTTACGCATAAATTAATTTTTTTATTAACAATAGGAACTTACAGCAACTGCTGCGGGAGCGTGAAGCACAGTTTCGACTCGGCCATGATCTCGTGAACTGTGATATCCCCTCCGAGGCCCGAGTGAAACCTATAAGTGACTTGGTAGGGGTTGGCGCAGAGGTGCTTCATCATGGAGCCATGTGCCGGCAATTTCAGCTTCACTCCCAGTCGGGGCGGGAGGGACTGGGACCTCCGGTGGGCGAAGGGTCTCTGCGAGGCCATCGCAGTTCCCTTGGTGCCGATCAATTCCGACATGTGCTGGGGACTGGAGCCATGGTTGCTTGGCTCTAAACTCCATCCATTCAGTGTGAGGAATCCTACTGTACTGCCCTCCCTACTTGTCAGGGGTATTCGAAGACGTTGAGTGTCCTGAAAATATTAATAGAGGTGATTGTAAAATTTATTAACATTATTAACATTTAAGTTTACACTACACAAGAGTGCCATCGCTTGGAGTAGGTGATTGTTCTGTGGAATCTTTGAAAAAGGGGTGAGGCAGATGTTTTTAAAAAGAGATGAAGGAAAAGGCGGGAAGGAAGTTTGAGAAATACATTTGTGGTTATTTTGATATATAGTTTCTAAGATTAAGACATTTCTAAAGAGTACCAGATTTTTTGGTTTTGGTGTTTTCATGATCTATGTATTTATTCTAGATGTTGTTAAAATAATCGTGACACACAAATCACAATAATAGATTACCTGAATAGTACTCAGCAGCACTATGGCTGACCCCATGGGAACGGCGGTATTTGAAACTTTTTCCCTCATGTCGTAAACGGTCAAACGAACTTTGGTATTTCCATCCAAGCCATCACTGCCTCTGAAGCTTACGGTACTGAAGAAGCTCGGGTTACTGCTTTTCTGTAATTCAAACATATATAAATTGTACATAATGCGACAAATAAATTGAATTATAATAACATAATGCGACAAATAAATTGAATTATAAAAATTAGGATTAAATTATTAAAGTATACTTACATTGCAATATTATTATTGAAAATAATATCAACAATTCTAAATGAAAATATGAAACAAAAGAAAACAGAAAATAAAAAAGATATTGTTGTGACTGACACAAACTCTGAACCTCAAGTCTATTTGGGACTGGCCTTTCTACCAATTGAGCTACTGAAACCTTGTTGAATTCTGTCATGTTTTCAATCTCTTTGATACAAAATTCTGTTCAAGAGACTTGGTAATATTTTGACATTGAGAAATTAACAACAATTTACTAAAGTTATAGTGCTTTGATGAATTTTTAATTTGTCATAATTTCATTTATAAAAAAATAATGTCTGGGTCCTGAGCAATGCAAAGGGAAAATTGATGGAATACATGTGTTGGTGAATGATGGTTACAAACTCACCTGGATGACTTCTGTGGAGGAATATCTGATCCAATAGTCGGCAACAGTTTTGATATGAATAACCAGCAACGGAGACGGAGGTTGACCGTGCGCATCACATAGCAAATTATCACAGGACAGGGACAATTCACATAATGGTACTTCATTGATATCTACAGAAGAAGAAAGACATTTTATTTTACATAATTTATGATAAAAGTTTTTATGATACGAGTATCTTTAAATACCCAGAATAAATCATTTTCATAAAAAAGATTATGATAAAATTTTACCTGTAATAAATATACTACTAAAACGATTCAAATACGTAAATTTAAATTTGAAAAACTTAAACTGTTATACGAAACAATTATAATTGTAAAAAACATACTATGTAAAAAGATTCAAATAAATTTTAATTTGAAATGACGCTATAGAAAACAAAAAGTAAACTAATATCTGTAAGTGATTTACTTTTTTGTGAGTTCTTTTGGTCCAAAATATCTATCTCTATTTATATAAATACTAGCTGGTTCACGGCATGTGCTGCTATGCCATTCAATGAAATAAATTGACTCTCCCTTCTTATCCTTTTCCGTGCGTCCCCGTTCTCTTCCACCTTCCCCGCCTTCCCCCACCCTCGTCTCTTCCCTCTCCACGAACCCAACCTTCCCCCTAACTTTCCTCCCTCCTGCAAAAATATATGAAATACACACATTTTCATTTATGAAAACTTCATAACGCCAGAGCTTAAAATTATATTTAGCAACAGCCTCTATTACTCGCTGATAATGTAGCTTTCTATTGGTGAAAGAATTTTTAAAATCGGTTTAGTAGTTTCAGAGCCTATTCAATGCAAACAAACAAACAATCAAATCTATAATATAATTATTATTATAGTATAGATTTATATAAAAATGAATGCTTTTTTGTTTGTCCCTTATTATTTCCTACACCCTTCAACTGATTGCGATGAAACTTTGGTGAGATATTGTGTGCATACCCGCGAAGGTTTCTATGTATAATATCTGACATTATGAAATTTGTATAAAATAGTTGTCTGCGAGTTGTTTGAAAAATGTGGGTGTTTCATATAGTTTAGCGACAGGAAGGGAAGGAGGAATGGGGAGGGGAGTCTGGGAGGAAGTGGGGGAACAAAGGAGAGGTAAGGGGTTGCCGGGAGTGAGGAAAAGAGAAGAGGGGAGGTGGGGAAGGTTGAAGAGGAATGGGGAATTGGGAGGGAAAGGCATAGTAAAGGATACGCAAGGGAGGGGTGATGGGAGGAGTGGGGAACAAGGAAGGAGCGGAGAGAGGGTGTGAAAAGGAGACACAGTAGCGGTAGGGGATAGTAGGTGACAAATTTGTTAAATCCATGCTTCTCTCGCGACATGTGGCCTGCTCACACGTCGAAAACCTTCTGATTTATTCGTGCATATACCAGACAGAAAAACAAAAAATATGGTGTATCAAAAAGCAATTCAATAAACAGAATTAAAACACAAACACTTTCTTTCTTTGATTGCAACGCATGCTTCGGCTTGCAACGCATGCGGGGTACTCACTAGTGTACTATAGAGTAGAATATATAGAAAAATACCGGCTACAACCTACGGCTATTGAACTGTAAAGCAGGAAATTGCCGTGTCTAGAAATTGACATAATTTTCTCTGCCTAGAATTTATGTAATAATTATTTATTTTAAGTTCGCTTCATTGCTATAACATTTATATAACTTCATTTCCTATATGAGTTATAACTTTATTCTATTATTTTTTAACTGCATACCTTTAATTGCCCTAATCATTAAAAAAATATATATACCCATGGTCAGTCCCTTCTGCAGTCGCCACATGTGTATGTCAATGTCAGGGTCAGTTCCTCGTTTCTTTTCCAGCCGGTCCTGCAATATGCAATAAATAATAAACACATTAAATTTAAATCTACAATAGTGGTTAATTTAAACAAATTGATGCAAAAATATACCTACATAATCTTTGTGAAAATTCACAATATGAATAATATTACTAAGTGATTAATAAATAACTTTGTTCTTCTCATTTTGTTAATTAAATAAAGTTGTGAAACAAAGACAAAGTGAATAAAACAAAGTATTGTATTGATAAAAATAAATTTAAAATGAATAAATATTTTAAGCACTCTTGAATGGTGGTTCTTTTAATGAGAATGGATCTTCCAGTTGATTAGTCAGACATCTCCAAAAAATCAAAATTTGTGCAGGAAATGGTGCAGTAAGTGAGTAAGTACCTGAAGTGCCAGCATTTGCGATCTCATACATTCATACGTAGCGAGTTGAATGGCCTGGAGCCATCCAATGCGGTCTGCTTCCGTTACTGCTGCCATTTGTTGGCAAACTCCACCATCAAAAACTAAAAATAATGTTAAGTGATTATAAAATAATGATCAAATAATCAAAAAATGTAGTAGCAGAGGATTAGTTGGGTAAAGGCAGATCCAAATTGTTATTCTAAATAAAATCTAAATCGGTCCACAGAAACAAATAAAACTCTGATTATAATGTTGGTCAAAGAACTGGAAAAAAAAATGATATGTGAAAACATTCAGGCCAGGCATTCAGGAAAACATTTAGTTTTCAGGGGACTTAAATATCAATACTTTAGTGTGAAAACTTCTTACGTGGGAACCGTATAATGTGGTTTTACTACAACTTTCAGTGAAGATGAATAATTTAATCTCTAGTCATAAGAAGTTCTGTTGAACAATTTTAGCAACATAATTGCATAACAATTTGTTCACTTATTCTTATTTTAGACAGAATGTATACATATTATATATAATTATTTAAAAATATTTCTTTGAATGGATGTTGCAAAAAATGTTTACCAATTTGAAAAGGCCAGTACCCCGCCGGGTCTTCTTGCTGCGTGCGCACAGTGCACTGCTCCAGGACGATCACTCCGAGCGGCTCGGCCCACTGCTCAGCGGCGCGCAGGTAAAACAGCAAATTTCCACGCAGCCGGCACCAGCGCTCTAAGCTGACTGCACCCCAACACAACAAACACCACATTACAACAATACTATCTGACTAACATATCCGAGGTTTTAGCATAAGTTGCAACTCTACACTGCCGCTAGTCGAAAATCGGGTATGTTTAGTTGAAGCTGCCTCGACACGCATCCGATTTGCCAACAGTTTTTAAATTGTCGGAAGGGATTGAACAATGAACTTAACTTAAGGAAAGGACGGTCAGATGGCCTCGTACACGGATGGACCGTAACGTGGTTTAGTGGAGCAAAAATTTTGTGAGAGAGCACGGCACCCGAGAGTTGCAAATGGTTGATTGTTGCTAGCAGTGTCACCAGCAGGAACTGTATCTAATCATGGTTCCTTAAACCATATTCAGATAAGCCGTGAAATTCTGCTGACGCTTAATTTGGCAACCATTCCTCTTGTATTGGGAAACTGATTCTGTTTAAAGTAAGCTAAAGATTTAAAGATTATACCGTTTCACTAAACAAAACTTTTGCTGTAAAAGTAGTGAGGCGCTACCCAACCTATCAACCACCTCTAGAAAGGGCTTGTCATGTGTATGTGTGTACAGTTTATTGGTTTTAAACTAGACAAATGTCTTTGTTTGTAAGATAAGAATGATAAACTTAATAAACGTGTGGCACAAATGCAAGCTAAGATGTGTTACATATATTGCAATTGTGAGCGACCAGCGATAACCGATGATTTTTCTAAATCTGATCACTAAATATTATTATCACTGTACAAAAAGTCGGTCAGTCACTGTATCTAGTAAAAAACGTATTAAATATATGATTCACTACCATCACCACCAATTTTAAAATTGCATCGGCGTTAGCATTTTCATGCTTACTTAATTATATTGTACAAAATATTAGTAAGCTTAATTTCTGGATAAAGGATATTACTACGGTTATTATCTAAAGAAAGAATTGCTTAAAAAACCTTTAAGTTCCTTCAAATTGTGACAACATTCTAAAATAAGTAATTACGTACCTCATAAAATGATTCATTACATTCCCACTCACGTATCCTGAGAAGAAAGAATTGGGAGATAAGAAGATACAAAGTGAAATGGCTAGGAGGCAAAGGCAGGATACTCCGGAAGTGGAATTCAGAATTATAAACTTTTTCTTTGACTAGTTGGCTCTATTTATCTATGACCACTACCATTGTGTATGCAACGCAAATGAGATACAGAAAATAGCACACTGGTAAAGAACAGATCGTCTAATTTGGAGTCATGGAAGATTATCAACAAAGCTATTTACAAATTTGCAAGTAAGGATGATTACTGCATGAAGATGTGCACTCAAATAAAAAATAAGTGGCGCGAGACATGTTATTGATAAATCAATGTTAGTGGGCCTCAAAGCAATTATTTTCCTAACAAATAACACTTACGTTAATTAATAATATAATGTAATAAAGGAGTACGCATATAAAATGACATCCAAAATTAAAAGTCTACAATTTGTGGATAAGGACAATATTGTATTTTTGTACATAGTTATTCCACTTATTTCCAGGAATATAACTTTGAAACAAGAATGAGTCTAAGGTCGTGTTTCAAATTTGTTTGTCGATCAGGGTAATTAAAAAAAATGTTGACATTTGAACGGAACCTATTAGTTAACTAACTTACCAAACATTATCTTCAGAATGTACAAAAATTACAAAGAAAATCATAAAAAAAACATTAATTGAATTTAGAATAGATTTGCAACACAAGTTTTTATGTAAGTTTATGTTATTGTATTTTCATAGCATACCAATAACAATTATTGTATTTCATTTTATGGGACTTACCGCATACCGAAGGGTTGTGAAATTCTTAATAAGACAAATTTAGGGTGAAGGTGCCTTAAGTGGTTTTTAGACTGAAACTTTCTATTGAACAGTGATAACTAATTTTAAACTAGGTGCTCCAGAAAACTGTGACTGGTTTCAATGAAAAATATTATGTAATAAGCAGTGGCGCCATCTCGGGGCGACAAACAAATGTATTGTGTCTTCAGGTATTTTTGCCTCGCCAAAGAGTTTCGAGGCATTGGTGAGTACTGTTCATGTGAAGAGAAATTTTAATACTGTGCTCAACTCTAATAAAATAATATAATCGGTGTTCCCAGTTGACATTTCTCGATGACACGACTTATGACGCATGGTACGAAGCAGGAAAATTCGAGCCTTTAGCATTTAACTTAATACTGTAATAGTACATATTATATTAATTTACTACTGTTATCTGTTCTGATTATTGGCAGTGTTATTTTTGGTTGATAATAATTATTTTTAGATTGACCGAAATTTAGGAAGTGCGTTGCTCCAATGCTCCTTAGTACTATCTTAGTGCCGCCACTGGCAATTAGCTGGAAGTTGTTCTTGAAGAAAAAAAGAGTAACTATCTATAAGCACTTATAGAGAAATAATCACAATAAGAAAACAAATTATGACCTCTCAGTGTGAGAAATAAACCCAACACTCTTATCTTCAAAACCGGTAACATAAAAACATAAACATTTTTATTTTTTTGTTCCAATTCTAATATAAGTACCTTGTACTTACAAGATATTATTTACTCCTATTATTTACAAGATATCCGAGAGAAATATACCATCACTATTATAAAAATAGAAATAAAATCTCTACCAGGTAAGTTTTTTAGTGATGTGGTACTGAAGGGTAAAATTTGAAAGCCTAATTTTCAAAATAACACAAAATTAGAAAAACTTGAAATGATGGATCTGTATTTTCCATTCACTGAAATTTCGTTTAGTTTGTATACCCGAATCTGGGACACATTATTATAGAGTTAATCGAACATCTACATTTTAAAACTTTTCAATGATGCAACACACTTTAATCCAACACCACAAGCAAAAATAAATAAAAACCAAAACCAAATATATTATTTAAATAGTAGTAAATAAATCAAACCAATTTCAAGAAAACAAAAAATGAAACATATATATAAACAATCTTCAAGATTATATATTTTTGAAACTAAATTAATCTTATAACATGCTCTGCTCTGTCAAAAAAATTTCATACCCCTTGAACTTTTAACACTAAAGAATTATGTTTTTACGTAAATGTATTATCATAATCAATTTTTGGTGTATTACACCATGTTGTACTACCTGCTTCTTTACCCAACATTTCGGACAGCTTTTCAGTGCCCGAAACGTTGGCTAAAGAAGAAGTTAGCGCAAAATGGTATAATAACCCCAAATTAAATCGTTATAATACTTTTGGCCGTGAAAATTTCGAATAATTTTTTATCATGACTATTGTACACATACCTGCGTACATTGTATTTTAATTAGTGGTTATTGTATGTTATCAGTGACGGTTAAAACATTGTGGTTGTTAGTGAAAAGTAAGTCTACTAGTGTTATATACTTAACAATTGATTAGATAGGTGCTTGGCATTGGTTTGTTAGCAGAGGCAAATGTGGATTAGGCAAAAGAGAGGGTTGAGCCGAATACAGCTCATTTATTTCTTGTACCTTTGTCGGAAACACCTACACAGCTGAGACTCTTCAATTTCTCACGCTTCCCGTCCTTCTGTGATTTGTAATGCTCGGGTTTAGTGCCTATATAATGCACAACAGGTTCATTTACTAAATGCAGGTTCAATGGAAGTGGGTATTTTATATGTAATATAATAGTATTAACATGTTATAGTATAATTGCAACAAATAGGAGAATAAATATTAAAAATAACAGTTAATAAGATGGTCAACTTCAGAAAAAAGAAGAAAAGTTACAAAAGGCAAAACAGAAAATAAGAAAGAGACGTTAAACAAAAAAATGCAATAAAAATGAAATTATGTTTGTCTGATAATTATGAAATCAATACAACAGGCAGGTAATTTTGAAACACCTTCTTAAAAATGTAACATAAACTAATAATATCTTAATTATAAATTTGTATTATAAAGGTGTTCAGGTTGAAAGAAAAATTATATATTTTTTTATTTAAAATGAAAAGGAAAGGTATTTTGGTGATGTTTGTTAATGAGAAGTGTTGGTGTTCAAACTGTGGAAACTTTGGTTTATCTGCAGTAAAAACTATTTTTATGTAAAGAATTGAAAAAATATATATTTTAACAACCTTTAGAAATGTTTGCCGAATTATTTAAATATTAAATTAACAAAATTTGAAAGAAAACATATAAATCACAAAATTTTTCACAAATGACTTTCATGGCTACTGGTCCTTAAGCAAAACCAAAGTGATTGTTCCACCAATCGACATTAATGTTTTATTATTTGTTTAGACCGGTTATTAAAGTCATGCACGATTCTTATATTATAATATTTTATAGGTAATATAAACCGAATAACAAATTATTATTTATTACATTTCAAATGTAAATAAAGTTTATCACATAACGTAACGTATTATGCATTGCAGATATTTTTATACCCACAAACGCGGTCCTTTCCTTCTAAGGCTATTTCTGCTGTGGCGGATCCTAATTATCGCACTTAATTCCTACAATGGAAAAACCGCAACAAGCGCAGACGATGCATGCGTATTTATTGCAGTTTTACCCTTTACATTCATTTCCATTCATCACACTCAATTCAATGTTATAATTTTGCGTCTCTCTGACAATCAATTATCATTGATAATAAATGTTCCTTGTATTCAATACATCAATCTGTGATATTTCGAGTCCTTATTCAATAGCTTCCTTCACAATATAATGGAGTCAGCTAAACATACGCACATAGAAACATCATTACACTACCATCAATAAAGAAGTTCAAATCGAACAATTGTGGATCCTATCAACTTTGTCAATCAACGTAAAACTGTACCGTATTTCCCTAAAATAAGAAAAATATGCACCGTCAGAGCCAATATCAATTTCAAATGTTGTATCATTTTCCAAATTTAACCACGATATTGTCCTGCTCATGTTTACGGAAGTAAATAAGCTGCTCTTCTTCATAAAATCTTTGATACATTTGAATTGAGAACAGGAACTTATCACCAATACTTTTAGTAAAATAAAAATAACCCAATCCATTTGTCAGTAAATATTTCAGAGCAGTAAAACTCATTAGAAAAAGTTACATTACATTGTAGAAGTATAAAGGTGGGTCTACTGCCAGGCGGCAATTTCTTCCTACCAACCCGAGAGTTAAATTAAGGAAATAGAAGAGAAAAAATGTACATTGTATGATTGGGTGTTAGTTGAATGTTTTGGACGAAATGAAAGTCTAAACATTTTGAAGTAGACTGGAACACTTGGTTAAAACGTGCACCAACCATTTGGTAGTGCCTTGTTTAAAGGCAAAATAATATACACTTGTTTTTAAAGGCAAAATAATATACACTTATTTTTGTATTTAATTTTTTAAATTAGTCCCGGCGTTACCCGAGCTTTACCCACAGTTTTTCGAAATCAGTTGTAAACAGTGATCTTAATCTTGTTTTGAAGGTCGAGTAGGCAAAATATCATCAATAAAATAAAAATCGAAATAAAATTGTAGATTGCCCGCCCGCCACAGACACTCTTATTTATATAAATAGATAGATTCTGACAAACCGATATTTATGTCATCTTTTAAGAATACATATTTTAATTATAAATACCAGTAATTAAGGATAATCTATGTAATGTTGTATGACAACACTACAAAAAACCTCTTGCAAAGAAACAGAATTGTAGACATGAGTAAAAATATTATGTGTCAGAATAGTTTTTTAATAATAATCGGTAATTTATCTGGCAATCTCATTCGGGAGAAAAAAGAAAATGTTTAGAATATCGGTTTCTTTGCAGTTCGATGTACTTGGCTAGTTCTGATGTGGGTTAGCGATGTGGATAATCTAAGGTTCAGTCGGAATTGGTTCTTGAACTCGAGTCCTATGCGGGAGACTCGCTCCCACTCCTTTTTCAAACCAACCACCTCAAGAAATTTTTTTTGTGTGGAGAATCAATGATTCTTTTACTATAACGAATAACATTAAAGAAAAAATTGATAAAGCAAATATTTAATCAGATATTAAAGATAATCTTTGAAGATATGTCCACTGGAGATGGGTAAGTTCTGCATTTTGCGGGAGGCCTCCGAGACTTGCTTCCTTTTAAAAGTACTCGAGCTCTTGGAGCAGGTCCCGGGAGCCACTCCCAACTAGCGAGGGGCTTGGACCGAGACGCACGGGTTCAACCGGAGCTGGCGAACGCGGGACCTGCTACCGACTCGCGAATGGCTCGGACCGCCGAGTTCCAAGATATTATAGAAGGTGAAATTGAGTCCAACAGCATTAAAGATGTCGCACTGACAGCTCTGTTGTAACCCTTTCCGCTATCTCATAAATTACAAAAGAGAGATTACGACCAAACTCTTAGCGGCAGGACCATATAATCGTAGCTTGAATCTTAACAAAGCAGCATTAATATCTTAAAACCGAGTTCTTTTTTAATGCTTAAATGTTAACTGACAGCTTTCATGAAATAGCCAAGTGCTGACCCCCACATCAAAAAGCTCGGTGTCAGGCCTGATCCTACCATTCTGAAAGAGTCCCGTCTTCTGATATTTTGTTTAAATCAACTAAAAACCACAACAAGTCGGCAGTCTTTAAAAGTAGGTCAACATTTGTAAGGTTATTTTAGATGTTATTTATCTTTTTTATATATATTGTAGGAAATATAAAAACCTAAATTATAAAGGTTCTCTTTAATTTTTACAAAAAATATCAAATCTTTGGTAAGATATTATTACGGGTGACACTCGTGACATGGCATGCTCTAGGAACACAAATAAACTAAGTTTCTGCATTTTGAAAGAAGTAGAACACAATGCAGAACATAATATTATTAAGCGCAATTTCAAAATCGGCTTAAATTGGGTTAGTACAAAATAATGTAGATAAATATCTTACTTTCAGTTCTTCGGAAGAATCCATCCTGCCGTTCCTTCAAAATGAGAATACCCTCACGATCGAACTTATGAGAAGGCTGAGAAGCTAGGGTTATCAGTTCTTGCTTGTTGAACCGCATACTGATTATTTTGCCAAACCCATTAACATTCTAAGAACGGTATTACTGTAAAATAATTTGACGTATCCGTTTTGGTAATTTTTTGTAACTGCATAATATCTTGAAGCAAGCACATTTAGCTAACGCATAAAAATCATTTTACAGAGAAAATCTGATATAACAAGCAGGAGGCATGCATGTATTCACAAAATAAAATAGATTATATTTTGGCTAGCCAGTCGAGCCACGGGCCGAATCGAAATGTCAAAAATAATAAAACGTAAAATAGTGACATTAAGGAACATCTTCTTCCTTTTTATGTCAAAGTGGTTGTTCTATGACTTGGCTGTATGAAAATATTTAGTAGGTACCTACGTACATAATTTTAAATGCTCTGCCTGCAATAAAAATAATAATATTGAGAGTTATATTCAGGGGTTCCATGCCAACTGAGAATAAAGTCAACTCGACACCTCTTTGAAAAGTCTGAAAAAAAGCTATGAAAAAAATAATTTTAAAATAGCCCATTACCCTAACCTAACATAACCAATTTTTTTTTCATCACTCATGACTTTTCTGAGATGGTTCTGAGTTGGTTTCATTTTGAGTTGTTCGGGACCTACTTGACTCGCTTTAACCAGTGATTACTGACGTTATTTGAAGTAAAAAATGTTAATTAATTTTTGGGCTCCGGTGACATTTTTTGAAGTGAAAACGTCATTAGCACCGCTGTAATTTGAAACTCGGCGAAACAAAAAAGCGGCACTTAAAAGCGACAAACATATACATTTATAGAATTAAGCCTGCGAGAGAATGATAATCGTACTTAAATAAAGGACTTCGAAGGTGGTATTCCTATTATTTACATAATAAACGTTTGTTCTACATATAACTACATGCTTACCTTGTAAGCAGTCAAACTATTCGAATAATTACATTTAAGCCTTGATGACATTGAGCGAGTTTACACGATACTAGCCGGCAAAATCACTATCTGCTAGTAATCGTATTAAGCCTCGATGATATTGAGCGAGTTTACAAGCTACTAGCTGGCATATTCACTATATGTTAGTAAACTCGCTCAGTGTAATCGTATTACTAGCTAACTAGTAGATTGTTGACAATCTCGAAAAAAGTTGAAAGGTAGTCAACTTTGCTCGTTACTCAACAGCGTGTGCCTCAAAATTGCGGCCCACCAACAGCTGATTTCGTAATTGTCAGAATTAGTTCGCGCGGGTGTCGTTATTCTCGCTACTGGCTAGCGCGTGACGCTTGCTGCGAGCTCAAGTTTTCTACAAAATGTCGACAGAATTGGTTCGCGCGAGAGTCGTTATTTTAGCTGCTACTGTGGCTACTGAGCGAGTAGACAGATTTGTGTGTCATCATGACAATTTCACTCGCCGATTCACCCGATTTTAAACTTACCGGCTACTAGCTTGTAAACTCGCCCAATGTAGGATCCTCGCCCCGAGGATTTACTGGCTAACAAGCAGATTGTGAACAATCTACGAAAAAAGTTGAAAGGAGGACAACTTTGCTCGCTACTCGCTAGCTTGTGCCACAAGATGGCGGCCCGCCAACAGCTGATTTCGTAACTGACAGAATTAGTTCACGCGGGACTCGCTAATTCTTGCTATTTGCTAGCGTGTGGCGCTAGCTGCGAGCTCAGCGTAGCTCAGTTTTCCATAAAATGTCTACAGAATTAGTTCGCACGGGAGTCGTTATTTTAGCTCACGTTATCAAAAAGGAGTTAAAAAGGAAAGCGAAACTTAGATGATTTATGTTCCAATTCATTTTTAACACTATAACACCTAGAAAAGATAGCAACACGTGGTTTCAACTCGCTAGCTAGTTTGCTATTGAGCGAGTGGACAGTTTTGTGTGTCATCATGATAATCTCACTCGCCGACTCAGCCGCTTTTAAAATTGCCGGCTAGTAGCTTGTAAACTCGCTCAATGTAATCGAGGCTTTACGCAATTAGCAAATTCTACTGAAGGCAATTCTTGATTTTCAATGGTAGCTCTAATGCTAGCAACGTGTTTCACTCCCTGTGCATGTTTTTGGATATCCGATTTTCCACAAAATCCTTGCTGCGGGCATGGCAAAAACAATATAGACCCCTTCTTGCTTTTTTAGCCTCTTTTTTTATTTTTTAAAATTCTCCTCGCTCTCCCATTTCTCTTGATATTTTTGAGCATAAATTCTTTTAGACCTTTTGGCCGAAGTCGAAGTTTCTTTCGCTTCCGAAAGGTTCCTCCTTGTACCAGAAGTTGAAGGCCCATAATACCCATCGTGGCCTGTAATAAATACTATATTTTATTCAGTATTAAACACATATTAGTATAAATTGTGTTAAACAGCGAATATATTGGAAAGTAGCTTATAAAATATTGGAACTTAGTAGCTGAACATTGAACTGATGCCTAGTATTTATTTATTATTTATTTATTTATTTAAACGCCCATAGGGCTTTTACATATAGTTCAGTACATGTTTTTGATAAAATATAGGAAATAACATAAAATATAAGAAACAAACTAAAGATAACATAAAATATAAGAAAGATAATATAGATAACACCAAATATAAGAGTTGACACAAAGCAGGTAACATAGAATATATGGTAAGTAAAAATAGAGATAAAGATGGTTTAAGAAGTAGGAATAAATAGTTGGCACATACGTCGTTTAAAGTTTGATAAATTTAATTTATTATCAAATACATCCATATTGTTTAAATATTGGTTACCAAGGCTATGTAAACGCTGTATTGGAGAATGCAAACTATAGTTGGAATGAGATGTGTGTATATGAAATGTTAATATTTGTCTAGTCGATCGTGTAGGTACGTGTAGATTTATATATTGCAGGAGTTCACAACAGTTAAATTTAGAATTTAATAATTTTAATAAAAAGGTTAGGTCGTTAATTCATAACTCATATATTTTTATTGTTACACTAATCCTATTACATGTTTATTAATTGGAAAGATATCGGAACTGAGTAGGTGTACTTATAATACTGTGCTTTTACAAATAAAACACTTTTTGCTAAATTAAATAATAATTTAAAAGTAAGTACATATGTAATTACTTCAACAATATTTAAGATTCATAGGAATTCAAAAAAAATAGCGACTATCAGTACAAGTAATATTGTCACATGCAAAAAAAAAATTGCCAAAGTTTGGAATTTCCCTAGATTTTGTGCAATTTCCCTTCCCTAGATCTAGGGGAGAAAAATATTTTCTAGGGAAAAGGGAAATTAGCATAAATCTAGGGAAATTTCAAACACTGGCAAAACTTAAAAAACGATTTTTTCGGACTTGTAATTTTACACTTCCCGGTAAAATACTAGAAGGTAAAAGATGCATTAAAATTCCATTTTTATTCAAAGTTCAAAATTTCCCGTGTAAAGCGATTCCTTTGGCTCCATTTTTTTTATAAGTCATTTTGTATGTATCATTTGAGTCAGTTTCATTTCAATCAAAACATGCGTGAATTATGAATTACTTAGTTTACCCAAATTAAGTATACAATAACCATTTTTTAATGTGAATACCTCACATGAGTCCCAACTAGAGCTAGTGAGACTATAGTACCCTTTACACACAGAGTTCGGAGCGGGACGCGCCCCGCGCCACTTCAGGCCGCCGCGCAGAAAAGTAAAGACCGAAAGTAAGATAACGGTTTACAGCGCAGTTCACTGTGAGAAGTGGCGCGGGGCACGTCCCGCTCCGAACTCTGTGTGTAAAGGGTACTTATGGCATCCCCAATTTGGAAATGCTGTGAGGTTGAAAGTAAGTTGGGAGGGGAAGGTGATGGGGAAGAGGCAGGCGGGGGAGTACCCGGCTATTCGTATCTAGGTGGTGAACGTGGCTGAAGCTATTTCAAGCAAAGTTTCGCTTCTGAATGGTGGTCGTACACCAGGGCAATACTGAGAGTATCTCTGGATGTAAATAGTTGTTTCTTATATAATTGTTTAAACGAAAACTTCCATTATCTGTACCTAAAAATGCGGTGGTTAGTGGAATATAACAGACGTATCCCCTCTAACCCCCCTCCTTCCCCCCGGCGGAGGTTTTTGTACTTGCCAAGGTGGTTTCCCGAGATCTAGGGAAATTTTGCCTTGAAATCTAGGGAAATATTTTTTTGGACATACCGACCCTGCTCTCTTGATACTAGTGACTAGTGAGCATGCCTGTCAGTAGTCAGTTTCAATTACGAGTGAGATTCACTTAGATTTGAGGAAAAATACATAAAGAAAATTAACATAAACTTAATGAAGTAATTAACAAAAAGCGGAAAAAAAATGTAAAGTGAAAATATTGGAAAAAACTATTTGGTTCGTATAGAAGCTGAGTTGTCAACACTGATGAACTTTCAACATTCAACAAACAATAGTACCCTTTACACGTAGAGTTCGGAGCGGGACGTGCCCCGCGCCACTTCAGGCCGCCGCGCAGAAAAGTCTCACAATGAACTGCGCTATAAACCGTTATCTTACTTTCGGTCTTTACTTTTCTGCGCGGCGGCCTGAAGTGGCGCGGGGCACGTCCCGCTCCGAACTCTACGTGTAAAGGGTACTATTGGCATTCTACGAACCTTGGCCACAAACGGCATATCGCATAAACCATAGAAACAAAATTTCGTCAGGAGTTTCGGAATCTTTTTAGCACGTAAATAAAACGCAATTATTGAAAGTTCAATTAAATGGCAACAATTCAAATGAAGAAACGAAGTGACTTTAGACAATGTGGTAATATTTCACTAACTGCCGCACTTTTATAAGGTACGTACACAATATTTTTAAATTACACTATTAATTGCCACAAGAAAAAACTAATTATGTCCAACGTAATTAGTTGTAACGTCGAATAATTTTTTTTTACCATCTATCCAAATAGATGGTAAAAGATTTTTATTCGATCAAAGTTAAAAATTTCCCGTAAAAACGATTCCTTTGCCATTTTCTTGAAAGATTGATATTTGCGTGAGTTTTGTTTCAATCTAAATACGCATGGTTTACTTAGTTAACCAAACTAATAACCTATTTGGTGCATGTAAATAGTTGTTTCTTGTAGTAATTGTTAAAACAAAGAATAATTTCCATAATCTGTGCCTAAAGGTGAAGTGGTTAAAGGAATAATTACTCTGATCGCAATCACCACAATGCGATTGCTGGAAGAGATAACAACTACAGATTTTACATATTGTACCTACTATTTAACTTACTTGTTCCAGGATCTAAACTCTGAACGTTTCCAAAAATTGTCAAAATGTCTTCCAAAGCCATAGCATCTACGCCCCCAGATCATATTTCAGCGAGAAATAAGGCAAATCTTATTTTGACAATAGGAATTTTTATTGTTTATATTATTGGTAAGTTTTATGTTTAATGATAAAACTTTTTTTTATGTTTTGATGAGATTCTACTTCTCTAAATTTAAATTTTCTTCTCCTGAATTCAAAGTACCTAAACTTGTAACTGGCAATATGGAATACCCATTCACAGTTGACGTTGGCTTCATGAGGATGGGTCGTTTCTTCGACTCGTTTTTGTGTAGGTCGGCTCGTATGTGAAACGAACTTCTGGTCTCCTTCATATAATGAAGACCTCTTCACGTCTCACATTAATAAACCCTTCTTAGTCCCTATTTTAACTCGCCTCACAACGCTGCCTAACCTGATGGCGACAATCCCCTGTCTTTACACTATACATACAGAAGCGCTCTTGTGAAAGCGCTCTTGTCAAGCGCTCACATGAAAAATAATTCTTCTACAAAATTTTTATAACATAACTAACTGAAGTCCGCAGAGTTTTACAAAATCGTAGGTCAAGAATGCAAAATTTCATTATTCTCGGAATAAAACTGTAGATTAAAATTTGTTTAAAAATCGAATCCATCCGTTTGCCACGACTTCATTTTTAAAAGTAGTTATTTTATTGGTCAATGATATGACCTTTCCAACACTTTTAATAATATTATGTATTTGATAAGACTGTTTATAAAGCTAATGATGGAGAAATAGTAAAATTTGTTAAGAATTTTGTACCCATCTCGGACAGAATAATATTATTACAATTATACTGTCAACCTATCAACATTAATATTATTGAAGTGTATGCACAAACAGCGGAAGTGAGATATGACGGTGATGTGGAAACTTTTTATGACTCATTAGCCAATACATTGCAAACTTTGAAGGGGGGAGAGGTCAATTTTGTCATTGGAGACATAAATGCCAAAAATGGTGAGGGTCGCCGCTCTCATATAGTTGGTGAATGTGGCTTAGGCATAAGCAATCAAAGAAGTGATAGACTATATGAATCGATGAGCTCCAATATCCTCCCTAATGAATTTTGGTAAAAAATTAGGTGTGAATGCCATTTGATGTGGCACGTGGTTTATCACAAGGAATGCCAAGGATGTCGTTGTTATTATTTCCAAAAGTCTCTTATAAATCGTGTTTAAATATGGGCCTGAGTTCCAAAATCCTCTGTAATTGAGACATCCAATCAGAAGTCAGTATTTCGAAAAAATCACAATGGCCGCCAGATTATTTGCATACAATTTTGGTGCGAATCATTGATTTTTGTCTTGCTTATTGTACTAATTTCTCAACAAAATCGTGTTTAATTATCTAATAATAGTTGCAATAGCTGAATATCTTCCTGGTAAAGCAAGGAATCTAATGCGAAAACCAGAAACGTGGAAGAATAATTTAAAATCAGTATGAACATTTGAAAGTTTTACACGAATTTCATTGAAGTTTCCGGTGGCGTCTCATTTTCGTTTAAATATTTTTGACCGTAATATTTTATGAAATTATAATTTCAATATTTTTTCTAGATGAAGAAATATTGGAATTATAATTGGATGTCAACAATTATATTGGAATTATAATTGGATTGAAAAAAAATATGACATCGAAACAGTTAGCAAACTTCAGTTTCTACAAAAAATCGGTCAAAACTCCAAAATCTTTCGAAAATTAAACTTCTCATCAGAGTTAAGGTGAAGCTAGAGAAAATTAAATTGTTCTGATAATATTATAACGCCTTTTAAGTTTTTAAAAACAATGCTGTTACCGTACATAATTATAACGACTAATTTGCCTTATTGCAACTATTGTTACATTTTTATTAAATATAAAGAAAAAAATGATATCTTCTCTAACAAGTTGTGCGTTTTTATTTTTGCAATATAATATTTTTATATGATTTCAACCTTTTCACTCCCATGCACTGGCCAAAACAGCATATAAATACAAAAAAATTTGTGTTCCACAACCCTCCGTATTTAACTCGATGAGTTCCAAAACCCGCCGTAATTGAAAGCGAGTTCCAAAATGTGCCCAAAATAAAAATACGTTTTTTAAATATATATTAAACATTTAAATAGAAAATAATCAGGTTACAAGATCGTGCTAATGTGTAAAAAAATAAAATAACTAGAATCATGAAAACTCATCAGCCTACATGGTTTTCTTGATAGCTAAACGTTTTATTCGAAAGTAAGAAAATCAGTTAGGGCGGGTTTTGGAACTCAACGATTCATATGAATTCTGCCAGGATAACAGATATACATATGGTTGTATTAAATACCTGGTTTAAACTCCCGAAAAGAAGGCTTTATACATGGAGATCACCTCAGGATGGAACAATCTATGATATTGTCAGTTCAGGAACCAAATTGAATATGTTTTAGTAGGCCATAGATTCAGGAACTCTGTAAAGAAAGCCACTACGTACCCTGGTGCAGACATTGGTTCTAACCATGTTTTGTTAATTACCGATATTGTTTTATGCTTAAAAAAATTCGAGTGCAGTTTACACGCGGTAGAAGTGAAACTTTATCAAAACAATCTCAACCAATACTTGAAAAGTGAGGTCGTAATCAAAGCGACCAATGAGCGCAGACCTCGCTTAATTTCCGTTTCGTATCCCAATCAATAGGAGCCTTTAGAAGTGATATCATTTTCAAAGCGACCGATGAGCGCAGTCGATGCGTCGCAGGTGCACTATCGTCATTTCCGTTTCATCCGAAATCCAAATCACAGCCGTGCTATAGAAGTTTCACTTCAATAAATAGAAAAGCCCAAAAACAAAATAAAATGGATATCTCGAAACTCCACGAAGAAGTGTTCAGAAATAAGGTATCTCAGACTTTGAACGATAATATTAGGCTAATCCCTTGTGATCAGTCGGTAGAAATAAAAACACAATGAGATAACCTTAAGTCAGTTATATGTGAAACCTGTGATATAAATTTGGAAGCTGATAAGCAAATTAGAAAAAAGGCTACATACCAGATTTTGAACTTAATGGATGAGAGACGTAAACACACACAAAATGAGACATAATATAAAAACTCAGAAAAAATAATTAGACGGGAAATTAAAAAAGCCAAAGAAGAATGGATGAAGTCACAGTGCGAAGAACTAGAGTCGTACAGTCGTAGTCGTGATGCATTCAAACTAGACAAAAAAATTGAAGGAAATTACAGGCATATCTAGAAAAATTACTCCATCATGTTTAGTTGACGAATCCAAAAAAATAATCTTAGATGAAAAAGACATTTTACAAATATGGGAAAAGTATATTTATGACACATTTAAATATGTTAGATCTGACATTAATATTCCTAATGATCAATTGCATGGACCATCGATTTTAAAATCAGAAATTCTTCACGCGATAAAATAGATAATAGAAAAGTGTGCGGACCAGACGATATTCCAGTTGAGTTGTTGAAGCTCATTAGTAATGAAAATGTTGATTACCTCTTGAGGTTATTTAACTCTATATATGACACAGGGAATTTACCCCAAGGTTGGTTAAAATCCACCTTCGTGACATTGCCTAAAAAACAATACCCTAAGAAGTACAGTGACTATCGATTATCCTGTTAAGTCATGTCCCTAAATTATTCCTTAAAATAATATATTTTGGCCAGGATACGCAATAAGTGCAAGCAGGGCTTGGATGACACTCAGTTTGGCTTCAGTTTGGGACACGTGAAACATTATTGTATCAATTATTATCAACGTACTATTGCAAATGTGTCGTGACCAAAGAAAGGAAGTATTTGCCTGTCTTATTAAATACGAAAAAGCATTTGACACGACATTTTCAGGACAACCCAGGAGTTCGAGTCCCAGAGGTCAATATATTTTTCTGATTTTTCTGTTTCCAGATTTTCGATTGACTTTCGCTCATAGTGTCTTCATTTAACGAAATATTACAATTTAAGGTTTTACTCATAAAAGTAAAATAAAAAATAATATTTTGTAGACGTTTGATTGCTAGATCATGAATTGCATCCCATGACCAAACAGAATCCTTTTTAAGAAGGTTTCTAAAAATTTCTGTTTCTGACGACAGATTATTTATAATAAACCTAAATAATTGACCATGCCTAAAAATCTTTGTAAATCTTTGAGACAACTAGGTTTAGACATTTCCTTAATGGCTTTAATTTTGGCATTATCTGGCTTAACACCTTTATTATTGAAAATGTGACCTAAAAAATTTATTTCTGACTGACCGAAATGACGTTTATCTACGGTAAATTTTAAATTGACTTCTCTAGCATGTTGAAAATCTTTTTCTAGACGTTGACGTGAATTTCTTCATTTTCTCCGAAAACAAGAAAATCATCGACATTAAGACTGAAAATATTTCTGTCATGACCCCACATCTGACACCATGTTTTACTTGATTGCTCGGTGGTTTTAATAAAAGAAGTCTTGGTTTTTGGACTATGTTTTGTTACAATTCAGAATTGACAATTGACATGTAATGCGCCCGGCAGTTGTTTTAAGAGAGGGCGGCATGAACTACAATACCAGAATCCTGACATGGACAATAGTATCAATAGACAACCGGATTCCTGACATTAGACATTATAAACTAACTAGCTTTTCCCCGCGGCTTCGCTCGCGTGGTATTTCGAGAAATTAATGTAGCGCTTGCACTTATCAATTATCCCCCCTCCCCTCCACCCCACCCCCTCCCGCATTCCATATATTAACTCCCTTACATTCAGTTTTAAAATATCTCACCTGCCACCTAAATTTCATAATGCTATAGCTCAAAGAAAAAAAGAATTATACAATTTCGTTCATCCGTTCAGAATTTATGAACTTACAAACATTTCGGATATTTATTTTTATTTAAATATTTGGAAGTTTGTAAATATAACAAAAAAAATTACACTATTTATTATTCAGTATTTATAATCGTTATGAAATATATTTTTAATGTAGGAACTCTCATCTGACATTTATTCCAAAACATAAGCTTGTCCAAAAAAACAAAACATATTCTAATATTTGAATTTTCTGGAGCAGTAGCCGGACCAGTAGTAAGGAGACTGAGTACCTACCAGCATAGAGCCCACAAATATATCAACGTCGTTTCCATGGCAACGATTTTTTTTCTGACGTTAGCAAAAACTCGCTTTTGTTAGCGACAGAAAACATATAACAAATATAATATATTAATATTTATAATTTCATAATGCCAGAACTTAACATTATATACAGACTATAATAGTCTTCGCATATAATTTAGTTTTCTATTCGTGAAAGAATTTTTAAAGTCTTTTTATTTATTTATTTTTTTTGTTTTCTTTATTCATTTAAATGTTTGTTACATGAATTTTATGATTTTTCGACCACCATGCTAGGCACATGCCCGTGTTGTGGTGGTCGATTTCGAAAGCGTAGCAAACAAACTCGAGCAGTTTCGCATTTATAATATTAGTATGGATATGGATTATAGACAATGTAAAATTCTCTACTATAATATGCATGTATTATAATATAAACTTTCCTCTTGAATCACTCTATCTATTGGTGAAAACCGCATGAAAATCCGTTGCGTAGTTTAAAAGATCTAAGCGTACAGACATGTAAAGATTATAATTATTCTCTTAATATTATTTGCATAATTTACTTATACATATATATTATATTTACTTACTATTATTTTGAATATTTAAACTTAAGTAAGTTTATTTGTTTTTTATTTCTCTTTAAATTTCTGCAATAATTGTAATGCTGCCCATTTCGACACAGGTATGCCCCAGTGAGATGAGTAGCTTACTATTTTTATTGTTTTGTTCTTTTTTTTAATTTTAAATAGATAAGTAAATAAATAGTAATTATAATTATTTTCAAATCTCTTATTTTATTTTCTTTGCAGTATCTGGCGACGTTCGGAATATATTTTTTTTATACGGTGAGTTAATTTATTTTAATTCTTAAAATCTATAGATATAAATGGTAACACCATCGAAAATAATATCTTTTCAATAATATATTTTTATTCCAGCTTGGGTTATTATTTTTTTTGTGCTTTCTAAAATCTTTCAAAAGGCGGTTCAGTATTGGTGTATCAACGGCAAATTATTCGACCCTCGAGGTTTTTGCAGACATGCTTTTGATTTTAACAAATTAACGGGGATTATAATGGTTGTGGCAATTATGATAGTTGCCCTCTTTGGTAGCAACATTAAAGACTATCTTCAAGTTTTGTTCCCGTTCTTCGGAGTTTTATATCTTTTGGAATTCGCCAGATATGTAAGTTCAATTGTATTTTTATTTTTTAAATTTACTATTAACAATGCATACCTATATCATTATTGACATCCACCACTTTATACTTAATACTTACTTACCTTAGTAGAATCATATTTTACAAATTAAAATCTGATAAGAAAATATTAATCTACTAGTTTTAGTATTTACTAACATACGATTTCTTGTTCAAATACTGTCACAGCAGATGACATGTTTTGGCATAAAAACTAATCCTCATCTACAACACACAAAGATTGAAAAATCGAAAACATTGACAAACTGATTGTTCCTTACTATGCAGCTTCTTTGACACCAAAAATGAACTAAAATTAAAAAAAAATCGTTGCAGCAAGATTTTACATTCATTTTTACATACATACCGATCGGATAAGGAGACAATCAACATTGGCATCAACATTAGGTAATAAATTTGTGAAGTGAAACTTCTTTAGCACCGTTGTGATTTGAAACATGATAAAACGAAAACGACGCTAAAAAGAGACAAACACATAAATCTATAGGATTAAGTTTGCGAGAGAATGGGATAGAAGAAACGGTGACCGGCCAACTCGGAATGAAACCAACTCAGAACCACCTTAGATAAGCCATTTAGAGTGATAAAAAAATATAAATAAAAAATTGGTTTAATAGGTTACGTTAGGTTAGGGTTATCGGCTAATTTAAAATATTTTTTTTCATAGCTTTTAATGACTTTTTAGGGAGGTGTTGAGTTGATTTTATTCTCAGTTGGCATGGAACAGAATGAAACCTTACCGCATTCGCCGCTTTGATAATGAGCTAACTTTTCAAGGCTCCTATTGGTTGAGATTTTTTTATCATTATCTGTGCCACCCACCTGTGCCAAAACAGCATTGTAATGTTAATTTTGTTCTCTTGGCATTGCTTTGTATATACTGTGTTTTCTTTGTTTCATATTATTTGATCAATATTTTGTAAGGACTCGTAAGAAAAACTACAGGATTACTTTTAAGTTTAGTTAAGCGTACTTGAAGTGAAATATCACAAAACTGCGTTATACAAATATTTCTATTAAAAGGCAAAACTCTACTTTCTTAGGGAACTTTACCAATTTGGATGAAACCCCTGAAAAAGTCGCCCGCAGGGCCTAGATCAATAAGCCCATGGCAGAGTGATCTTATCTACTGGTTATTATTAACCCCTTTAATTTTTTAACACAGTTCCATTCTGTAAGACCCGGTGACATTTCTTTGTTATTCTTCGAAGAAAGACCAATATCCAGCAGCATATTAGTACATTTCCCAGATTCAACGGGTTCATTGTTGCCAATCATGTAGTGTCTTAATGAGTTAATTGGCATTATAACTATTGTTTGCCACTTTCTATTTTTAGTTCATTAATCAAAATACCATATAATACAACATACAACTGATATGACACAGTTTCAACCACAATAAAAATATTAATATTTATAATTTTATTCAACAATATATAACTGTCATAAAGGTTGCAATATATTGCAACCTTTATGACAGTTTGTCGAAATTTTGCTTGGTAAATTTTTAAACACATATCTTAGCATCCTTATGCAAAATTGATACCTAAATTATAATTAAACTTTGTCATTTTTTTTAAATCTACAAATATAAATAAATGTTTTTAATCAATGTAAATAAGTTAGAAGCTTGGTGGTTCGAAATTCTAATTTAACAATTAGGACGATTGTTTCACAGATTGTTCAAATTCTGCGGAACAACTGGTCCTTTTTGTAATGTACAGGTATACAACCGTTTTATGGAAAACAAGAAGGAATAATTACGATTGATTTTGTTTAGTTTTAGCATTGTAATAATTGATGGAAAAAAGCATGCCGTTGATAGCTCTGCTGTTACCTTTACCTCTCTCTCTTAAATAATGCACGGAGCACAAAGAGAGACTAAGACACAATACACAAAAAGATCTATCAGCGGCAGGACCATATGGATAGCACTTAATCGGTAGCACTTGTTCGCAGCATCCTGGAATATAGCTCCATTATTTGGGCCCTTCTGAACAAAACCATATCCTAGAAATAGAAAAACTAGAAAAATGCTTTACCTTTATATGAGAGGGAATACACATATTATCCATTTCTGTATCCATCCTTCTTCGAATGCTTAAATTAACATTTTTTAATAAACATTTTTTTTAAGGTACTATACCCAATCCATCTATGTTGAAAGAGATTAACTTATATGTCACTAACGGAGATCTCATGCACTTTTTTTTCGTTCTGCCTATCAGAACGCGCCCATAAACAGAGCGATTCAACTGCTTAACGATTCTGTTTTCACCATCGATATTTTCATTGTCACTTACAGACAGTTCAGCAACTATCTTTTGACACATGTCACAAAATAGTAAAACTACCTCTATGCACTTTGTAATTCTCACCATAATAATATTGTGTATAACCGTTTTACGGGGAACATGAAAAATAAATAAACAGAGGGTTGTAATAGTAATTGAGATTTTTTGGATTAATTGTATCTAATTAAAATCTAAAACAGTCGGTTGATGGTCTGTACTTGAGTTGTACTAATATGACAGTTTCATATCTAAAACTAAAGCCTTTCATCGACCGTTAGAACCCTGTCGCTAAAACTATAAAGAGTAAAACATTGCATGGGTATAATTAAATTCTTGGGTAAAATATTTTAACCAAATTAATCTTTTCAAAGATTACTCATCTTTTACAGTATCTTGTGAACAAAAAAGGGAATTTAATTACTTAAGTCGTAATGTAACAAACGTTACAAAAAAGTGCGAAATTTATTTTAAATTGTTTTTTATTGTAGGATGACTGCAAATTTTTAACATCATGCTGGATTGAAAGTCCCACTGGAATTAATTATCCTACTGGAATGGCTTATAATTTCTTTTTTGGATATTTAAACATCACCCTACCGGACCATGGAGATAACAATGTAGGGTTCAAGAAAATGATGGAGAGGTATGAAAGTGCTCAACACGTCGAGTTTCCAGTGAAAAAAATATTCATTCTTGTACCAACCAGATTGCAATGCCCACCAAATTTAGCAGATGCCTGCCCACCAAATTTGGTAGATCCCTGCCAGGACATTTATTTAGAAGCTTGTGGGGTACGTAACATGTATTTTCGATCGCATATTTAAAATAATTTAGATTAAAATATTGTTTACACTTTCTAATCAGATTCACAGTCGCCGGTTATCTCTACAGTTATCTTTACGAATTTTCAGAATAATATTTTGCGTTTATCATTATTAGGTCTTTTGATTGATCACAGTTCGCAAGGCCCTCGTTTAATACGCATCTTTCCACTTCAAGAGAGATAGATTCTTTTAGTTATTGGCTGATTTACGATTTACTGTAATTGTAATTTATAAATGTAGCTTTCATTTTATTTTGATTTGCGATGCACTTTTACCAATTCCAAATTTTTGTGTAGGAGAAATGAGATTACTGACAATAATTATATTTTTGGTAGTTATTAAAATATCAAATAAATCGTTGTCGTTGAATATAAAAATGTATATTTTTTTAAGTACCTACAATAGGTGCGGCCACTATTATTCACATTTGTTTATGTTTGTGTCATTATTACTTACTAATGACAGAAAACATAAACTTTCTTACTCTTACCCTTCCCAACCCAAATCCCTATTTTGCAGTCTATTACAGTTATAATCACATTTATTTTATTGTTGTGTATTGGTTTATCATTTGTTGAATTCATATTTGTACTATTATTATTTATTTTTTACTTGCTGCTTAGTTCTGTTTTTCTTTCATTTTTTTTAAATATTCTAGTTTACATTCAGTTAGTCGTGTTTATAAATACCTATCTGTGAACATTAATAATTGGTCTGTTTTTTTATCACCCTCTTATGTTTATTGTATTACTAAGACTGTTAATGTTCCTTAAATAAATAAATTATTAAAATATAATCTAAATGCATAATATTTTTTAATAGATTTTAGGTACAGTAGAGCGGAAGATGGCAGGCGTCATAAGTAGACAGTTCAGACATTCCGTCTACAAGATTCATAGTAACGACGGAACACCTCCGATCTACATCGTGGCCGAGGGGGCTACTCCTCTTCACACTTACTATAAAGTCATCGAACGCTCTGGCCCCCATCAAGGCTAGTGAAGTTTCATACCTTTAAGTATTTTTTAAAATGTTATACAAACCACACTATAATGATCTGGGTCTACAACAAATCTCACTTACGCGAATTCAGGAGCCTGCGGATTTTTTTCCAGTAACCTCCAAGAAAGTGTTGATGAGGTTTTGTTTCATTTCGACGCTGTACATCGATTGTTGTTGATGTACCCGTTGCATCCACACATACAAGTGGACCCTATTTGGGCATCTTTGGCGTCTTGTCAATTACAGCTCATCTCTTCTCTCGCAACCTCCAATCTGGAATGAAATTCAATGGATTGATGGATTAATGGTTGATACGTTTTCATCCACAAAAAGGTTCTGCAGGAGTGGAACTGAACTCAGAATACTTTTCTAACCGGATGAATGTTCTCATAAACTAAAGATCATTTGTGTTTGAAGTAAAAATCTTATGCAAATGTTGTCTTTCTTCTTTTCCAGCTTACCTTAATTGAATAGATTGTTTTAAAATGGTTTATTTATTTTTCAGAACATTACGAACGTCATAAACAAGATGTTGTAGTTCAATTCTACAAGAGCTTAAAACAAATAATTGCAAGTAGTATTGAGTGCAGAGATCTGTGTGAAGTTGTCTATTTTGACAGTAAGTCTTAACATATTTTTATAATAATTTATAAAGGATGAAGGTTGAAGAATTCATGTATTTTTGTTGCTTAATCATCCGGCACCTGTTCGTGTGCCAGTTTTTGCACCAGGACCTACTAACTTTGCTTAGGATGGTTGCTTCACAGAAATTTAACAATTCATCAAATTTAAAAGTTAATTTTAAGTTATCTAAAGTTCACATTATATATTTATTGGCTAATTGTTTCACACAATTGAAATAGAACTTGAAAAGAATCTTCACAGAAATTAATTTTGATATTTGATGAATAGTTCAAATTCTACGAAACAACCCATCCTAAACCTACCTATTATGTTATCACTTGGCTTTACATTGCTGCGTCCGCCCTCATATTTAAAATTGTACATTTACTTTTTAATTTTGAAAGATTGTTTTATAAATTTTTCATATTTTTGAATTTAGTATAAAGTTTAAATTTAGTAGTTCCAAATTTGTAGGTTATCTGATACTACAGGGACCTCCATGGTAATTATGAGTACTTCGTACAAGATGCATTATAAATGTCCCATTGGAAATTTAAAATGCTGTAAGCAAAAAGTTAATTGTTCACGACAGTGAAAAGAAAGTTTTGGTTATGAATTCTTGTTATAAAATAACATCGAATAGATTTTTTTTTTTTAAATTCTAAATATTTTTGTAAATTTCCTTGAAAGTAGAATGAAAAACAATGGATTTTTTGTCCATTACATATTTCATGACCGATATATTTTGTAAATTTTCTTACATAAAATAAATTTGCGGCATGTTCAATAATGGAGAATTTGGTGAATTGCCATATGTTATGAAATGTTGCTTGAAATGGCTTTAGCTGTATTGGTTACCAGATCTGAAAAGCCAGGTATTTCCCCATCTTCTTCTTTCCCATATACTTCCTCTCCCCGTTACCTTCAGTCTCACAACACACCCCATCCAGGGATGCCTTAATTTCACTGGCTCCAGACTTATTAGAGTATTCTAACATAAAAAAAATTTAAAAAAAAAAACTAATTTTGTTTATTTTTTCAGATGTAAATTCTACAAGCAATGCTGCTAGAGTCCTACTGGATAAGATCAATGAAGTAAAACAAGACAAATAAAACTAAGTTTGGGATATCCTGAGATCTCGTTTCAAGAAAATTATAAATTCAGATCACACAGATACATGATACAACGGAGTCATGGCTATTTGCATTTTTATCTTGATCATTTGACTTTCTTATTATTTTTCATTTTTGTGATATTATTAAACAGATTGTTAATAAAGTTTCTAAGGAGATAACTCATTTCAAAGAAAGGTAGAAAAAATAATATAAATTATAATTTCTTTATTAGATTATTGTAAAAGCATTATTTTTTGTCAGTAACAATTGGACTTTTTTTTCAATAAATTCTTGTCATTTTTTTCACTGTTTTGGTGCATTTTTGGTTATTTATTATTTTTAAAAAAAAATTAAAATGTCGGATTGGTTAACTCTTTTTATGTTTTTTTTTAAATATTTTATTGTCATAGAAATAAGATTTTGATACAAATTTTTTTTTCATTGCCATATGATCGAGGCCAGATGATACCCACTGATCTCAAAATTAGAATTGCATGTAGGTGTATTATTATTACACCTTTGCAATTTTGTGTCAACATAATGAAGAATAACGTTATTGTAATAAAATATGAAGCTATAGAAATTGCTCACATTTATTTAATATAAGCTGTGCCTAGCGTAGCCCGGGTTTTAGATAATGTCTCTAATTTTAGATCTGAATATATTTAACTCATTCAAATCTTAAAGTCACCATTGATGATTCTTCCTTTCTACCTGCTGTTAAATTCAAATTTATATTAAATCAAATCAAAGATAATCACTTCGTAAAATGCAATTTAATCAGATTTATGTCATTAAGTAGGTACCTTAACATTAGTGTTTCTTTGATTTTAATTATTGTTTTAGGAACAATTTTTTTTTGTGTGTATACAGCGTTCTGTATTTTCAGTGTCATTGCTCTTTAAAATAATATTTGACAGGTAAATCGGTGTTGCCAGACTACAAATTTTGTAGTTCCATTTTTTATATTTTCTCTTCTTATTTGACAGACAATAAATAAAGTGTTGCTTAAATATGAAAATACCGTGTCTGTAGATACATTTATGTGATATAATAATTTTACAGGAGTTTCAATCAATTTAAATAAATTAATTTAATGTTTTTTATTATTTTTTTTACATAAGTACTTATTAAAATATACCTAAAGATAAACATGGCACATTTTAGGTATTAGATATGTAGATAAAGATAAATGAAATGTAAAATATACGAAAATCTTACAATTTGTTTTTACCCACGACACATACATGAAGAGGTAAGAAGAGATAAGAAGAAGTAAAAAGAGCTAAGAAGATTTAGAAAAATCCCAGAAGAGACAAGAAAAAGCAAGAAGAGAAGAGACAAGAAAGTCACAAAGGGGCAAGAAAATCCAAGAAGAGCTGAGAAGAGATGAGAAGATCCAAGAAGAGATGAGAATAGCCAAGAAGTGCTAAGAACAGGCAAAAAGATCGAAAGGGAAACAAAAAGAGTTAAGAAAAAGACAAGATGAAATAAAAAGAAGAGACCCGAAATAGAAGCCAGAAGAGATTAGAAGACCAAGAATAGCCAAGAGAGACCAGGGTGATAGATAATGCAAGAAGATACGAAGATATAAAATATAGATAATGCAACAAAAATCAGGAAAAGGCACAAAAAAGCGGTAGGAAGCTAGACAAAACAAGAGAAGCTAAGAGGGACAAGAAGAAGCAAGAAGAAACTGGCGAGGCTGGGAGAAGCAAGAAGAGGCAAAAAAAGTTAAAAGAGCAATAAAAGGAAACAAGAGCCATTAAGAAACAAGAATAGAATGGAAGAACCAAAAAAGTCCAGGTTGGCATGGGAAGAATAAGGAGAAGATTAAGAGAATCAAGATTATGAGAGCCAAGAAGAGCCAAGAAGAAGCGAGAAAAAGCCAGAAGAAGTAAGAAAAAATAAGAAGAATCAAGAAAATACTAGAAGAGTCAAAAAGAGACAAGAACAGACCAAAAAAGCCACAAACAAGAAAGAAGGAGCAAGACAGACAAACATAAGCAAATGGAGGTAAGAAAAGCAAATAAGTAGAAATAAAGGAAAAGGAGAGACAAGGCAAGCCAAGAAAATCCAAGAGAAGGTAGGATGAAGCAAGCAGATGTAGGAAGATACTAAGAGAGTCAAAAAGAATGAGGAAGAAACACGAAGAATAAACAAGATGAAGCGGAAGATTTAGGGAGAACCGAGATGAAGCAAGAGTATATAAAAGCAATTAGAGATCAGAAGAACCAGGAAGATTGAAAAAGACGCGAGGAAGAATAAAGAAAGGGGAAAAAAACACA
This sequence comes from Glyphotaelius pellucidus, assembly GCA_936435175.1. NCBI lineage: Eukaryota > Metazoa > Arthropoda > Insecta > Trichoptera > Limnephilidae > Glyphotaelius > Glyphotaelius pellucidus. The sequence goes on along the minus strand of OW386542.1, from coordinate 23,111,047 downwards.
CAAACAAAATAATGCTCAATCAAATCCTCCTCATCCTAAATTCTAATATTGGCTTATTAGGCTGCCATTTATGTCGGCCGATTAAACTCCAACTCCCTTCCCATTCTCAGAGTACGTTTTCCAAGTTGTAATAATTCAGTGCCCCTTGGTGTACCGGTTTTACCGGGACAAGAATGCTCCTGGATGGGGTAGTATATTTGTATCATATTATATCGTATTGCATTCCTTTGATTAAATTAATTTAATCTTTTAATTAACGCAATAAATTTATTTCAGTAATTAAATTACTTTATTATCCCATTTCATTGAGTTTCAAATCACAACGGTGCTAAAGAAGTTTCACTTCAAAAACTTATAATCATGTAACTGGTTCCCGGCATGCGTTGCAAAGCCATATTCAAAGAAAGAAATTGTTTCTCCCTGCATGTCTTTTCCCGTGCGTCCCCGTTCCTCTCCCCCTTCCCCTCCCGTGTTCCCTTCCGCCTTCCCAGCCTTCCCTCTCCCCTCTCCCTCTCGGCCGTCCCGACAACCCCCCTTCCGCGTTCCATATATTCAGTCCTAGTACATTCCACCTATTACAATTTTGATTTATATGTATATAAAATAAAAGATTATTTATCGTGTTACACCCTGGTTCATTGCCTATTTTTCCATTCCCCTCAAACAAGTTCACGCTTATTTGCTCCTGTGGGGAATTGCTGCTTTTCATCTGTTATTTTTAATTTAATTAAAAATATTATGATTGCAGACCGACATTTCAGCAGGGTCGGCTCTCGCTTTGAGTGATCGTTGACCTTGACGAAGTCAGGAGTAATTCTAACAGACAAAACAAGGAAATACATATATATGTCCATTTTGCTGCGTATACATTTACCTCTTAAGAGGTTTTGGTTCAGCTCGCATAGATATAAGCAGCCTTAAATTTTATAAAAAATAATTATTTTTCACGTTCAGTTTTAGTAGTACTCTTCGATCGGAACTTTCACGAAGTTTACCAAAAAACAGTAGCATTTACATCTCATTTAATCGTTAAAAAAGTATTCATGAATCGTTTTATCACAACTGTGCCTTCTTCAGGGTAGACCTAAAATAAATTAAATGCAATAAACATAATACTAGCTAAGGGTAAGATGATAATACACGTAAAAAAATCGATATTAAATATTGGTGAATACGTACAGTGTGGGTGTTTCAAATCGTAAAAATTTTTTTTTCGAATTTCCTAAGACACACCATTTTCATGAAGTGAAACTTCTTTAGCACCGTTGTGATTTGAAACTAGGATAAAACGGCAATGACGCATTACAGTACCTACGAAACGTCATACTGCGCTCATTGGTCGCTCTGTTTATGATCTCACTTGTCAAGGCTCCTATTGATTGAGGCATGAAACGGAAATGACGCATTACAGCACCTACGAAACGTCAAACTGCGCTCATTGGCCGCTCGGTTTATGATTTCACTTTTCAAGGCTTCTATTGATTGAGACATGAAACGGAAATGACGCATTACATACCAATGAAACGTCAAACTGCGCTCATTGGTCGCTCTGTTTATGATCTCTCTTTTCAAGATTGGTTGAAATTGTTTTGGCGAAACTTCGCTTCTACCGCGTGAGAACTGCACTCGATTTGTTTTATCAGTTTTTTAATGGGGTTTTAGGGGTCACCACCAGCTGTGAAAATGCTGGGGTTTGACCAAAAGCTGAGAACTAAGAACAAAAAGCACGTTATTACTCAAATACTCTAATTGCGATACTAACACGTCTAAACACGCTTCTTATTGTATACAATACTGCGAGAGTCGGGAGAGGGGTAATTTTAACCTATCTATATACATATTATTCTAAAAGGTTGTAATCATTGCCCCAAACATCGCGAAATTTTGATCCATGGTAGCGACCCCTAAAATTAATTTAACTGAAAGAAAAAAAAAAACCTCTGCAGGTTTTTTGGCTATTGATAGCACTTACAAGAGCCTCGATAAAAAAGACGAACTTTTATTTTTTGAAGCAGCCTAATGTACAGTCATTTGAGATTTTCACGGCCAAAAGTATTATCGTGATTAATTTTTGGGTTATTATTCTGTTATGCGCGCTTTCTATTTATTTAAACAACGTTTTGTACACGACATGTAGATGTTACACCGTTCATCATCAGGTTAGATGTCCGAAACGTTGGCTAAAGAAGGAGGAAGCGCAACTCGACATAAGTACCCAAAAATGTATCACGACAAATATAAAATATTTATAAAATATTATGGTGTCCTTTTCGACGTGACGGTTTGTGAGATGAAGAAAATATTTCACAAGAAAGAATAGACCAAAAAACTTGTATTATAGAATTTTCTCTTGAATTATCGATCACCAGAAATCAGGACAACGACAAAAAAAAATCAATGCAATTGTGACAAGAATAGCACGTTAGCAGTATTGAAAAGTGGATCGAAAAACAAACATACGTAAATATATTGAGCAACGATTTGCAGTATGTTGACGCGGCAGACGATGGCAGGCAGGCGATGCGCGATGGGGCGAATACGGAGTCTGAAAATGAAAGAAGTTTCCAGCTAACCCCCAGCGACCAGTGTGCCAAACGCTTTCTTCCATAATACATTTTCAATTTACTCCCAGTTTTGTATTTGCATTGCGCCAGACGAAAAGAACATCCAATTTCGAAGTCAGGCGGAATCTGTTAGTTTATTTCCATGCGAAATTGATATGACAAGCTCACCCTTTCATTTTTCATGATGTTTGATACTTTTCAGTCACAGGGTCAGACTCCTGACTGAATGTGGATTATTTCACTTTGCGAGAGAATTGTATGTTGACAGTAGGAAACCGAATGCGACGTTCTTGTAGGTAATGCCAATAAGGTTCTGATGACTAAAAGAAAAGCGATAATTAACCTTTTAAATTGGAAAGGGGTTGGGGGGGCGGGGGGGGTGGAAGAGGGGGAGGGGGGCGCCATCGCAAACCTATTTAAATTTTGTTCAACCGAAAATTTTATATCTCCAAGGTCAAAACCGAAATGCTACCGATTTTTATCATTCTGAAATATTATAGATCATATTATAAAAAAATGCCTGCTCGCATCTTTGGGCAATGTTGATTTTTATCGTTTGGAAAGTTAAACACAATTTTGTAAAGAAAATTTATGGTGTTTTGTCGCATGAACACAGCACCATAAGTTTGACGCATCAACACAGGACTTAAAAACAAAAAAGAACAAAAAAGCGCTGCGTTGTGAAGGTTAAATTCTTTCTAAGCTTAAGCTCGGACCACAAAATTTTGTCTTTTTCTGATATGTAAGAAAATTTTTATTATTTAGAGCGGTTGATCCAAAACTTTGAAGTATTCCGCTAAATTCTTTTGTAAAACAGATCTGAAACCTGTTGAATATTCTGTACCGCAATTTTTTTGATATTTAATGTAGAAATGTGGGCAGTTTGAAGAGACTCACGGGCCAGACGAAATGGGCTCCCAGGCATTTGGCCCGCGGGCCGCAGGTTGCTCATCACTGTTGAAGAAGATTGCCACCTCAACTGTTGGGATATAGCAGAACTTCGTACTACTAACTAAGCTATCGACACCTATTGAAGGAATCTGAAACTACATGACTAATCAATACACTACAGTAATATTACTAGACAAGCTCAGCTTTTCCCATCTGTCAAAGGTGAGCGCTCCTACTTTCTTCAAACATCGCATTTTACTTAATTTATACTTCTTCTATACTAATATTATTAATGCGAAACTGCGTGTTTGTTTGTTACGCTTTCACGCATAAACCAATAAACTGATTTAAAAAATTCTTTCACCTATAGAAAGCTACATTATATGAGAGTAATTTAGGCTGTAAATAATGCTAAGCTCTGGTGTTATGAAATTATAATTAAGAATATATTTTATTTATTATACGTTTTCTGTCGCTAACAAAAGTGAGTTATTGCTAACAGAAACAAATCGTTGCCATGGAAACGATGTTGATATATTTAAATAAAAATGAAACTCCGGAATGTTTGTACGCGCATAACTTCCGAACGATAATTTTTTTTTTATTTGAGCTCTGGCATTTTGAAATTTAAGTGGCAGGCGAGCTGTTTGAAAACTGAATGTACCGGGAATGAATGTTTGGAATGCGAGAGGTGGGAGAGAGGGGAGGGGAGAGGAGGGCGGATAATTGATAAGTGTAAGCGCTACAACAATTTCCATGCGAGCGAAGCCGCGGGTAAAAGCTAGTAAGGCTATAAATCTTGAAATATTAATTTTACTGCAAAAAAACAAATGTTTTTCAACTATTCAACTTATCGATACTGTTAACATTTTGAACCACAAAAATTTAGTGACCATAGCCGTCCAAAATGTTATAAATTTTGATGTGAATTTCCGAAACGCCTTTTCCCGGGTCTGTGAGATTATGCCAAAAATATATCATTAAAAAAATACCAGTGTGCTTTAGACCACACGACTGGAGTAAAACTTAACTGCTCTCTCTTGCTCCTACAGTGTGATACAAACAATAGGCCTGCACTGTGTCTTAGATATACGAAACTTAACTGGCTGACCCACTTGGGGTGACACAAGAGAGAAAGAAAATGTGTGTTCGCACCTCTCTCTTGTCCCTACAATAATAAACGAAACGTAACTCTCTCTCTTTCTATCTTCACTAACTTATATCTCCCTCTCAACTTCCGTTAGCCTCGCCCGACACTTTTCGTAACGCTCTTGTCACGCATTCACCAACTTACTCCCCAAGTCAAGCGTGCTAAAGAAGTTTTACTTAAAAAATCTGTATTGGTATATTGATTTACGTAGTGCTTTGAGTAACTTCCCCATCATAATTGCCTAGCATGGTGGTCGAAAAATCATAAAATTCATGTAACAAACATTTTTATGAATAAAGAAAACTTAAAAAAAAATAAAATTGTTTATTCTGTTTCCATCAGTGCCCTTCATGCATTGATTTAAAAATAATATGAAGAACCTGAACCCGTCTCTGTTAGCGACAGGGTATTCGGCATTCTTCATACGGGGTTTCTTGTTATGATGATTGACGTCGTCGTTTGACATGTCATGTCGCCAACTAGGGGGGCAGAGGCCAGTCACCCAATACGCGAATACATAACATGCCATTTGTATGTGTCTTTAAATCTTCATACAGATTATCAAGAAAACGTACCTACCCCGTGTAGAATAAATAGTTTTCCGTTTTTATTTACTGGTTTAAAGAGATGTCTAAGTAATATTACGTCCACAGTCTGTTTTTCGTATTGGTGTTATAATTTTGTTTTTGTATTTGGATTGTGCAATTTTTGAGAATTGTGTCTTTTATTAGTTATTTTTTTAATGCTATTTTATCCTTACTTTTATGTTGTCGAAGAGAGCAGACCCCCTATTTTTGATAATTTCAGTCAGATTTATTTATTTGCATCAATTTATTAATTGGAGTAGTTGATTGGAGATTTTTGTTTGCTAGTAAAAGTAGTCACTACAACTACGTGCCAGATTTTTTGCAACATTTACAAAATAGTTGTTTAAAGTATTACAGCAATTTTTGATGTCTTTTATCACATCACTTTTTATTGCCTGATTATTTAATAAATAAAAGGTCGAAGAAAGAGAGCGAAAATTTCCACTACGAATATCACAGCGAACGTCAATTCCCACATCTGAATAACTGATCACAGCAGTACCTTCACAAAATTCCAAATAATTCCTGTAATATTGATTCTAAATCCAATTGCGAAGCTTTGGAGTGTGTGAACAATATCAAATATCTAAGTGTTATTATAGACAATCTTCTGTAGTCCAAATATTATATCGACAACTTTTCATTAAGGTTAAGAAAGTTTTCATTAAGGTTGATTCACGTATTCCATGCAATACGATACATAATTAGACAACAAAATCTAAGAAAAATATATTTCGAATTGTGCACCTCCCTGACCACGTTGAATTGTTGAGGCTGAATTGGCTGAGGAGAGTCAGAAAGAACAATTTTAGATCCAATTTTTATAAGAACAACTGTCTTTCTATAACTTGTGAAGGTTATTCCCATAATTTTATTCTTCAATGATATATTTTAGATCTGCTTGTGAAGGCCCAGAGATCCATTATGTATTATTCATTATGCGTCATTATCTACCGACAATTAAAAAAAAATAAAAAAAAATTAATATCCTTAATGTTGTCAAAACTACATTAAACAAGATACAAAAATCATCTGCCCTGATGATGGACACTGTAACGCTGTCCGAAACGTTGGCTAAAGAAGGAGGTAGCGAAACACGGCATAACTCTCCAAAAACAATAACAGAAATATTTTTTGGCCGTGAAAACCTAAATACATACAAGATACAAAAACAATATTTTTACGCCATAATTCTGGCATTTTCATTCATTTCAATGAGGAAATAATATCGATCTGACAAGACATAATAACACCTTTATACATTTAATTAAAATAAAATAATACGCATCGTGCACGATCTTGAAAAACTGTTGTTTAGGATTGGAAGTAAGTACTACTGTATATGGCTTCATGTATATCAGGCCCTCTAGCACGGTCGATCGATAAAGTTAATTCGGTAACTTCTCATCGTGCCGTAAGACAATTGCAGATCGCTAACGTACAAGAAACGGTCAACATCGAATATATTAAGAACACTAAATCGTTGTGAACTGTTACTTATTCGTTGGCGATCTGCAGTCATGCTATGGAACGATGAGTAGTTATCCTATCTACCCTTGTCGATCGACTGTGCTAGGTCCGGACTACACTGACACTAGAATAACATTGCGTGAATCACCTATTTCATCAAAACCGTATTCAGAAATCATAATATTACATGTTTGTGTATGAAATTTGTCTTTACTTTATTCAGATAGTTGGTAGTTAGGTACTCGTATCTACCATTCTCTCTTTAATTTATTCTGTGTTATTATTGGATAATAGTCTGTAAACAAATGTAATAAATAAATAATGAAATCGTTCCGCTGATTTATCCTTTCCCCTTGTAAAGGGATTGTGACAAAGCGGCCACCGGACGACCAATCTAAAACCCCGGACATAGCGGCTACCATCGGACTGACCGACCCCCTACTCCACAGTCTGTGAGAGGGACAAGACCTCCTCTATACACATGTAATATACAATTTACATATAATGTAATGATATAAAGTCCTTAACTAGGATTCAATTTGCTGGAAGACAGTGCCCGGCAAACGCATTTTCCCTTGGGGCCGGGTTAGTTCCTAGGTTAGTACAGGAGCATGCACTCCCAATTAGAGGTGGGTAAGTTCTGCATTTTGCCGGAGGCCTCCGAGGAGTGCTTCGTTTTAACTCGAGTTCTAGGAGCGGGTCCCGGGTTCGAGTTCTTGGTTGCGGACTGGGCGCTGGGACGGCGCACCGAGGCGGTCGCACGAGTTCGGACAAGAACTCGAAGGCGGCCCCGGATAGAGCCCGCAGAAGAACTCGGACCCGGGATCTGCACAGGAACTAGAACCCGACAGCGCGCAAGGACCCGCACGCGGACTCGGGACTGTCTCCCGTCGCTCCCGTCGCGCCGGTCGGTAGGGGCATTCAGGTTCTCGGTCCGGCTCCGAGAACCCGAGACGCGCTCCGGTCGAGCTTCACATGCGGGTGCGGGTTTGCATGCGGGTGTCAAGCGCTGGGAAGAGGCATTCGTTCGAGTTCTCTGGGAGTGGTTGGTTTGAAAAAGGAGTGGGATCCGCTTCCCGCAAAGGACTCGAGTTCAAAAACCCATTCCGGCTGAACCTACTCATCGCTTCTCCCGATGCATATTCCATGCAGTAATGCCAGTGTGTCAGGTTCTCTGTTACCAAAAGAACGGGTGCATAACCCGCAACAGATGAACTTATCTTGAATAAAAAATCAATGGGAAGTAGGTACTAATTTATAATGCCGGAGCTAGCTGTCACAAGGAACACAGGAGACTTTAAAGGGCAGCCCGCTGTCATTCACGAACCCCTTTCCCTCGCGAGGGCTGCTTCTATTACATAATGCAATAAGGGAAATTGTTTTTATAGACGTATTGCGTGAGGCTTGGAGATTGAGTTTTCGAGGTGGCTGAGTTCCGAGGGAATGTAAAAATGTTGTGTTTCGAAAGGGGATGTGACCTGTGCGTGCTCGGAGCGGTCAACTGTTAAAGGAAACGACCTCAAGAGTACCCAAATAAAAAAAACATTTGTTCGGGATTGACACAGAAATCGTTGGGGGCGCCAGAGTGAATCGATTAGAACATGTTAATCACATACAATTATTTTTTTTTATTTTTATCCATGTAACCAAAAAAAGTGTTTTTTTTTTACTATTTTTAGGTCATATCGTAGAACAATATATCAATTTAAGACTCAAATTTCATACATTTAAGTTCATTTATAAACTTGTGATTGAAACCATATGAAACAAGTGTTAATTACATCGATGAAAATCTTTTGCTTTAAAACTATACATTTAGTCTAAAATCACACCGACTGTTTGATGTTTTCTTTTAACTTTCAACGAAATGTAAGCGTAACGAGAAATTAAAATAAGTGTAATATTTAATTAAATGAAGACACTATGAGCGAAACTTAATCGAAAATCTTGAAACAGAAAAATCAGAAAAAGATATTTGCACATCTGGGACTCGAACCCAGGACCTCTCTACTTTCCGGGCGAGTGCTCTTGACCACTGAGCTAAGGTGTCGATATCGAATTCGGTCACTTTTAACTGTACCATACTTCGACTACAAACCACCCATATTATCTTCCTTTTCTTAACGCATATTTTTATTGGTTGCCATCTTTATGTATGATTGCAAGATTCAAACCCGAACTAAATGCAATCTAGATGGTATCTGGATAAATTTTTATCCATTTTATTTAATGTGATACATCTATTGACTTTTCTGCAAGTCTAAGTTGAGGATTATTATTTTTTATTTTAAATTTTATGAGTAAAACCTCAAATTATAATATTTAATCAAATGACACTATGAGGGAAACTCAATCGACTCAACTCAACTCAACTCCTTCCATTCCTTGAAAAAAAAACCCTCCACACAGTAGGCCCTGAGGGAAATTATTTTCCTAAAATCCCATTTAATTAAAATCAATTCGACTTTGAACTCCGAAACCATTTACATAATTTCTTTAATATCACTGTATTTGTGTCATCTTTGAGATAAAAAAACAGGTTCCGTCACAGCCTTTCACAGATCTCCATTATTTTGCAACTACCTGATGAAAGATCATCATCCTGAATTTAAACGTTGCTTAAATTGGCTTTAGCCGTGTTGGGTGACTAGATCTGAATAGCCAGGTACTCCTCCCACCTTTCTATTTTTCCATCTCTTTCCCCTTCCCACTATCTTCAGCATTGCAAGAAACTTTGATTAGGGCTTGTAATAGTCTCACGGGCTCCATACGGTTGAGAGCTGTTGGGACTCTTATGAGGTATTCATGTAAAAAAAATCATGTGTGCAGTTCACACGTGATAGAGAAACCTATATAACCTGAAAGAAGTGAAACCTTAAAAAAATTAAACTTCGAAAAAATGAGACGAGCATGCGTATCAGGAGTATCAAAATTTGAATTGTATCGTTAATTATTATTATAATATTGTTACCGAGTTTAAACATTATTTTACATTTTATTCTACGAAGCATTGCACAAAGAGAACATCGATTAGTCTATCTCATTCTCTCGCAGGCTACATCCTATAGATGTGTGTGTTTGTAGTGTCGCTCGTTTCCATTTCATCGAGTTTCAAATCACAACGGTGCTAAAGAAGTTTTCACTTAAAAAAACTCACACCACTTATTTCTGAAAAAAAAAATATTTGTTTGCTTTTGATGAGCACGATATAAATAACAAATAACTTCCAGTAGAATTCTGAAGCTTAATTCATAGCAACAACTAAATTATTGTTTTTATTGTTATTGGAAATATTAAAACATATATTAGATAATAAAACACAGTATGTTTACAAATATTTCCAAATATTAAAAAAAAAAATTGGTTGTCTGTAAAGTTGGTTTAAGGACGATAATTTAACGTGATAACGTCATATAATTACGATGGAGTGGAAGAGAGATAGATGCGTCACAAGCCGAACGCTTAGGCCGATCGTGCCTCTCTATCGCTTGCACGCTCGGCTCAGGCGGAACGTGACAATGAGTCATGTTTTTTCGTGAATGCGGCCAGCGTTCATCGATTTATAAGACGTTATCAGGTCAAAAAAATAAAAATACAAAAATAATACAACGTGCCTTACGTGTTTGCTTGTACGACCGTTTCTGTATAAATTTATAATCCCCATACGAAATTTTGAAAGTGCGTTTAGTAGCTGATCGAATATAATGTAGTGTGCACCACAATAGAATACCTGTATTGTGTCTGTAGGTACGAATATATTTCACGAAAGGTTTATAATGTGTATCGTGTCAGCTACGTCCAACGCCGTGTACTTCATTTTCTGGGCTATAAATTCGGACTTGTCCACAATCTCCTTGTTCACTTCTTGCCTCGCCGTGCTGTTGGATGTTAACCACTTCTAGCCCTTAATGAAAAAAATGTACCCTAGGAAGTATAAAAGGGTGATTTCTGTGCCTCACTTGATTTTCTCCTGACAAAGTGCGCCTCTAATGACGTGGGACAAAATAACAGTGTCGGACTTTTTCTCGTATTTTCTAAATTAGTAAAAAAATAATATAAATGAAAATTTTGCAATTGTGTATTTTTTGCAGACTGCTTCGTATAAACAATCTCATGAAAGAACTTACATTTCTCGTAGAAGTTCCGAACTGAAAAACCTGTGCAATTTTCGTTGCGCCAGTATTCAGTATTCGAGAGATTTTGTTTCTTTTAATAAAGACTTAAACTTCCTCTGTCAAAAAGTTTCGAATTTATTAATCATTGGTACACGGTGACCTGAAACTCATAGTACAAGGGGGAAACTGGTGAATCTACATTACATAGAGAATCAATTTGATAGTTTTATAAATAATAATAATAATAATAGCCTTTATTCAGACAGTAAATTATATAACATTATTTATAATAAACTTTTCACTTATCATGCATCGACTCCCTGTCTGTATGTCACTAGTTGACAAAGGCCTCCTCCAACTGTCGCCATTTCTCTCTATCATTAGCTGTTCTTGTCCATGTCTTGTCCATGTACCACCTGCCACGGCTTTGATGTCGTCAACCCACCGTCTAAATGGTCTACCTCGTTTTCTCTTCTTGTCACTTGTGAACCAATTCATGACTAATTTTGACTATTTTTCACTTCCTCTAATTGTGTGGCCTGACCACTTCCACTTTAGCTTTTTTATTGTTTTTATGGCATCTTTTGTTCTTGTTTGCTTCTTAATGGTTGCAATTTTTATTCTATCGGACAGTCTTTTCCCTATCATACTTCTTTCCATGGAGTTTTGACATGTTTCGAGCTTCTTATTGTGAGTTTTTGTGAGTGCCCAAGTTTGGCAACCATAAGTAAGTACAGGAAGTATGCAGGTGTCAAAAAGTTTCCGTTTGATAGCTATCCTGATTTCACTGTTTTTCATTATTTCTTTCAAACCCCAATATTGTTTCCAAGCATTTCCAATACGTCTGTCTATTTCTTTTGTGGTTAAATCTAAAGGAGAAATGATTTGACCTAGGTATACATACTCATCCACATAATCGATCAGATTGTTATTGATCTTGATAGGTTCTTGCTTCATAGTTTTATATTTATATATAGATAGTTTTATATTAACACTTAAATACTGATTTATTCTGAAAAACCTTTTTACCAATGTTTAGATAAAATTTGTAAAGTTGACATTTATTTTGTAATATTTTAAAGTTTATTTCAATGTTTTTATGAGTTTTTGATCACATAAATTTATTATCAAACACACTAACGATATCATTTTTTTATAGAAGGAAAAAAATATTGGGTCTTAATGTGACCCTTGAGGTACACCGCGGGAATCACGAATTTGTTATTTCGCAGATTAGATTAATTTGGTATTAATTGTTTATATAATCCTTGATACTTGAGAGAGTGGATCTGCCCGGCACAAAACCACGCGTTTTAGGTACAATGATGTTAGTAATGCGTGTAGAGATTCTGTTAAAAATATGTTTTTTTAATTCGGGGATTTTAGACAGAGCGTACAAATTAGCCAGTAGTTTGTGGCATCACGAATATTGCCCTTTTTAAACTCAATTGTTTAACTTTTTTCCATATATCAGAGAAGTAGTATTCGGTGATGAAAAGCTGGATCAAAATTGTCAGGAACAGTTTTTTTCTTTACGTACAGTACTTTTTTACGTACAGTAATTTTGCTTAAAACATAAAGAACGTTTGTGTGTAGAGCAGGGATATTTATCTGAATCATTTGGATGAAACGGTGTATTGTGATTGTGGGTAAACACTTTTACAGAAATCGGCAAAGAAGTTAACATTGTCATTAATATCACTACCACTTTTCCCTCGAGGTTCGTAAATGAAAGCAGGTGTGTTTTACTTTTTCTCAGTTAATTTATGTGTTTTAGATATGATCTGAAGGAATAGACGGGCAAATGGATGGGTGTAAGGCAAATTTCAATTTAATATTTATTTTGAAAAATGAGTGCTGATTAGATAATTAGAATTTCCAGTAGCAAGCTATAAAAGCAGGTTTTTGTTTTGTTTTAGGAAAGCATTTAATTCCTTTTATCAATTTTATTAGGTTATCAGTAGAGTCATATTAAAAATTTTTAACATTAAAAAAGTACCATAAAAAGCTCTTTTAACAACACTTGGCAATTTGTAAAAGCCCAGCTGGTCGTAAAACCAAACGAAAAAAAAATCTTTAAAAAAAAAATAAATAATATACCTAGTAAGCAAAAATTTGACCATGCAATGAGTAGGTACACATAAACTTCTGCTTATTATAACTAGGAAAAATTTTAATAATTTCGAATCCGCATCTGTATTAAAAAAGAGAGGAGAAAATGGACGATCCCTCGCTCGGGCTTGAATGTCCATCTCTGCGTAGTGTGAGGGAGAAGTAGTGATATCCCTCGTGTGACTTCCTCGGCCATGCCCAATACAATCGGATGGTGAATTATAATGGAGATTAGTATCTCCCACCGATAGGCTGGTGGTTAGAAGATTATTCTTTCACGGTATTATATTATGTAGGTTATAGTTCATGAATTTTCCTACTTAGACACAAGCCCGTCGGTGTTTCTGCTCAAATTGTTATTCTTTTTCAGGGATAGTCGGCCATGTAAACATTGAAAGTACTACTTGCTTATCGCCACCGGAAAAACGTTTTCTTTAATTTAACAATCAGTTATTACAAACTAAAGAAAACGCCGATCTATGTCTGCTTTCTAAATCTAAGCAAAGCGTTTGATCGTGTATGTCACAATAAACTCCGGGAAAGATGTAAGCAAAAGAGTAGTTTCGGAAGATATTAACGCGAGTTAATTTTATGTTGTATGGTATAAATTAAAAGGTTAAAAACTAATAACTTTATTAATCACATATGTTTTTTATCAAAAGGTTTAAAACACGAGATTGGGTTGAAATTTAGGAACCACGAACCATTCGCAAGTGACAATCAAAACATAGTGATTTTGTTCTAGACAAATGCGTGGTCATTAAGTCTGCGATTCCTGCTTAACCAACTTACGCCGGTACGGCGATCGTCAAATACTGCCAGCTTTAAGTCACAGTTCCTACAATATAATAGCGATTCTTACAATTTGGCACATGCAGCAAGAAAATTTCATGAAATGGTCTGGCGAGTTTTCTAACCCATTTTATTTAAAAAGCAGTGTAAGGCATGTGTCCTCTTCAATTTATATACACCGAAGAGCCAATTCAAAGGCTTAATAACACAAAAATAGGTTGTCACGTCCAAGGATTATTTGTAAACGATATTAATTACGCAGGTGATGCGGTTCTTCTGCCACCGTCACTTAACGCACTAAAGAAACTACTCCAAATAAGTAGTGATTTCGCAAAAAATCATAACCTTGTATATAATACATCCAAATTGATCTTTATTGTTCTAAAAACTAACTAACTAACCATCACGCCGTTTTCTACAGGAGTAGGCAGAGAGGCCGGACCGCCAAACAACTCGGTCTTGGCACACACTTTTTTGCCTCATTCACATTCATACATCGTCTCATAAATACTCTTCTGTTATTCTGACTCTTGACGTGAACCGTCCCAAGTATCTGATTCACTTGATCGTGCCATGTTTTCAAATGTAAAAACGAACTCAGAATAGCTAGACAAAAGGAAAATGTCATAGTGTCAAAAACCTGGCATACGTTATCACAGACGACTTGAAAGACATCGAAGATATGGAAAGACAAAGAAGAGCGACATCCATTATAGCTGCTGTTATGCTGAGAAGGCGTTTTTTACTTTTGTTTTTTTAGACTTTTGCAGTACAACGTCAAAAGGATACTATTCAACACGTTCTGCACATCGGTTCGTCAGAACTTTGGGAAGATTAGACTGAATCCCAATGCATAAGCTAAAAGTCACTTACAATAATGCTCATCTCCAACTATTCCGTTACCAAGATACTGCAGCGCTACGGAAATGTTCCTGGAGGGTCAAATGACTAGTGCACTTTTTCAGAGCAAAGAACTTCTCCGCCACGGCACGGGAAGCTTATGACGCACACCACACCAATGGAATAATACAATCATCACTGCCACGATTGTCTGATGGAGTCCTTCCAGGTGGCCCTCCGGAGACGGTCAAATATCTTCCATAAACCACTGCTTGCACACATTTTTATGTTTAAAATTTTTCACCTCTTTTCCATATTGTTTTTTTCTTTTCTGTTTTTATTTTATGAACATGTGTGTTATTATGGTGACTAAGTTATTTTTCTTACTATTTGTCCCATTTCTTTTTTGCTTACCCCTGCATACATTCTGAAAAGTTATTATTATTTAAAATACACATTAAAAAGCACAAACCGTTAAGGTTAATTTTATTTTGATGGTTAAAATATATATCTTGTGAATTTTTGATGCGCTGTCTTTTATTGGTTTTTACGAATGTGGGTGGGTAATTAGGATATATTGATATTATCAAAATATTTCAAACTTATTTCTAAAAATATCGTAAATGGGTTCATACTGTGCACGTAACACTACAAACAGATGTCCAATGGAAGTTGCAACATCAATATCGCCTAAAGATGAGAAAGGCCAATATTTAAAGATACATGTCAGAATATTTGTAAAAAGTAGAAGGCGTAGATTTCGTGATGTTTTTCGTCGACTTTCGCATTACTAATATTTTACGTGTGCCAATCTCTTGTTGGGTATTCGCACCAACGATTTTTATGAGTTTCCAGGTTTTCGGATCGTAATGCTACACCGAATTTACAATTACATGTTTAAAAAAATCTATGATTTTCAAAGGAAAATATCTAAGCATAAAAGTAAATACTGCGCACAAAATGTGTTACCACGTCTTCGCTAGGTGCACAGATACAGGTAAGTAGGTGTACGCTACATACGTAATTTATCGGTATAGTGGTTAGACTGGAAGGCAGGAATTTACTTCAACTCAAGCATACTTAGGAAAGTCAGAGCATAGCTGGAGGACAATCGGCGCTTATAATACGCGAGTGGAAGAACGTACACTGTACACCGTTACTGCGCCGAAGAACTGCTGCACGGAAAATGTGTGCAGCATGGCAGCTTACCTTTGTGGCGTTTTGTTGCCCTTTGCCTAGTACGAACTGAGGAAAATCAGTCGACATCGTTCTCGCCTCATCCGCCAGCGGAACGTTAAGTCAGGGGAATCGCGGCTGTGATGTCGACAACCAGCCTGAAACCTAGACAATAATGGCAACTGAAATTACGGATGCCATACTATTATGTGATCCAAAAGGAGTAGAGAGCCCATGAAAAATTTATTTACGAGGACGGAAATATTCTTTATAAATAAATTAAACAAAATTATTTGTGTCAAATGACACCAGAAAGCACAGTCTCACCCAGTAAAAACTGCCGTTATCATCTCCTTATATTTCAATATATTTGGGCCAGATAATCCAAAAAAAAGTATTGTTGTAAAATCAATATCCAATCTTCAAAACACAAAAGAAAGCGACATCTAGCGACTCCGAAGAAGAAAACACAAATACTAAAAAGATGACTAAATTTTTAAGAAAAAGTGCACTTTAGTTTTCTGAAGATTTCACTTCGCAAGTGAATTGCACACTCTGATTTAAAAAAAAAATTCTATGTTCGTACATACAGTTTGCAGATTAATATTTGTTAAGTATATTTCGGTATATTTCGAATACCTACGAGAAATATTTTTTCTATTGAGTTGGATAGTTTATGCTAGTAATAGAGTGTATGTACCATATTTAACGAGTATAAGTAACTGTATGTGTAATTGGTAGTAATGTTTTGTTAACTCATCATTCGCAGGCAAACAACTCAGCACAGGTCCTCATCAGGAGGACCTGTGCTGAGTTGTTTGCCTGCGAATCTAATGCGACCGTTGACCTCCAGATTGACATCAAAGTTTAGAAATTTTAAATTTTTAAGGGTTTTAGTGTTTAAATTAAAACATATTCATCTTAATTAAAACTTACTACACAAGAATCCAATAAAAACCTTTTTTTTCATCTCTACAACAAAAAAATTATGTATTTACTTCTGCATTTACTAAACGTCCCTTTTTTGAAGAGTGGGAGCGAGAGAACACCAATTGGACTAAGCGCAAGCGCCTTATTCAACGTCTTTTGCTTCAAATTAATCGGATTGTAATGATGTTTTCAAACCTACTGTTATACCGGTTGTACCTCAAAATTCTCAGAAGCAGACTGCGGTCACTATCGATTATTCCACACTGTCTAAAACTTGCGATAGGTTTGGAGTGTCTGACTAAAATGTTCCAGATATTGTCAAAAGCAAGCTTTGCGGAGAACGAAAAAAGGAGATAAAATATTTTGATACAAGACAAAGTTTTCCATATATCCGCAAAACATTTTGATCCGGGAAGATAAAAAATTTATTATCACCAAGAAGGAGAGGAGGAAACATTACAGAAAATTAATCTACGAGTGCGTACCTCATTGATCAAAGTGCCAGACTTGACCTATTTGAGATAAATTGCACCAAACTCTGATTCTTTGAAAGTTATAGAATTATTGCGGATTATTTTATGAAGGAAAAATTGTTGAAAATGTTGAAAAATGTAGGATATAATATGTTTGCTTGAAAAACGTTTCGATAAACCATTACAATGGGTAATTTGCCTGCTTCATTTGAATGAGTTACCATTTCAGCATTTGTTCAGAATGTTTCGGGAATTCAGAAATTCAGGGACAATATGTCAAACCTTAGAAGACCGTTAAAAAGTCAGAATGTTACCAGTGGCAGTTAATCTCAGCGTAGAGAGCGCTAGATACTTGTCAGCTGAACTAAAAACTATAATAAAAAATCATGTTATAGAAAGAAACAACTACTTTGCACACCTTGAGAGTTTGTTATTAGATAAAAGGATCACTTGATAAACAGACCCTCATTAGGATATCCTAGAATTAGCTGTGTCGTGTTCTGCATCGTATGTGGGAAGAAATCAAGTAAAGCAAGGCTATTCTCATTTCAAAACATAAAACACGATCATATCCCAACAATCGTGATCTACCTTATTGTATATTATGTTAGTAGCACTTAAAGTAAAATAAAATAGTTCACAGGAAAAGGAACAATATAATGAAAAGAAATAAAAGGATACTTCGTGAAATATCATCTTAATGAAGCAATTAAGATGAAAAGATACAGTGAAGTAAATGTTTATGTTGTTTCAATAATTGCGCTCGGAGGAGCTCACATCCCGTGGAAAAATAGACAATAATAATTGCACTTGCGGAAGTAGTGACTATAAATACTGTTGAAGTGGAAATGATATGGAAAGAATGTTCCAATATGAACAATGAAACGAACCACATCACCATATGTTCTATGCACGGCAAAGAATCGCCGTTGCTGCGAACATGAAAGAAATGTTTTTTCACGAGGAAATGAAAACAAAATTTAGATTGAGGTACCAAGAATATCTCCAAGAATACAGTAGTAGCTAAAATAAGTTATGAAAATCATTGAAAAAAGTTGTTGCACCACAAGCAGCCATTTCATCCCGTAAGCCGAGAATAAAAACGCGCAAAAAAATATTTTGTTGCTGTTAAAATATGGATTGAAATAAAGATTCGAGGAATAACAAATAGTAAGATACCAGACAAGGTTCAGACATTAAAAAAATCATAATAAAATAGGTAGAGTCACTTGACAGGTAGAAATAAATATAACTCTGATTCAAGAACTTTAATCTAACTAATGAAAGATTTGTGTTTTTATGAAGGAATATTATAAAAAAATACTCACATTGTTTTAAATCTCCATAATAAATCACTTTAAAAACTAATCAGTGGTATTTTAGTAACTATTGACGATTGAAATCGTTGGTGATAAACGGAAATCATTATAATAACTTTAAAACTTCTGAAAACGAAAATGACATTATTTTCTTGAACAAAATTGCTCTATATGTTTTATTTTAATTTTTATTGAATGGGCTGCACTTTCGCGTGTGATTAATTGCGTGGTAGTAATTCACAAGTCTACAATTAAATAAACAAACTTTTATTTTTCATATTGAATAACGATGACAGTGCCGCGTTATTTTTAAATACGGCAACGATATCCATTACTGCCCTCCATAAAGACATCACCGATTCCGCGCTGAAAATCACTACAGATCAGATGACAAAATATTGTCACTACTATCCGTCGTCTCTGGAAACATGACAAACGTAGTAGGGAAGGTGGGGATACTCGTTGGTAAAATTGAAACACATGATAGTAAAATCAATAAACCTCAAACTCTAGTAAATAGCACCTCTTCAATAAATGATTTGCTCGCGGAGGCTGAGAAAAGAAAAATCCGGTCGAAGAACATTTTTCTTTTTAATGTTCCTGAGAGCATAGCACAATCGACAACAACGACTATTACAACGGACACAGCAATCGGTGATGTTAATAGAGTAATAATATCAAACTAGTAGTTGAAAACCCGCTCCGCAGGTTTTTGCTGCTAGGCCCTGCGGGCGGCTTTTGATTCGGCTTCGCCCTGTTAGTGTTGGTGACCATTTTATAAATCCAATAGGAACTGGTTTCAAAAAAAGCCCCATCATCGAATCCACTGTCATCCAGTATAGCTAGTCATCGGGACAGGCAATGACGTCATATATAATATGTAGTCCTTGATACAACTATGTATTACCGTCAATCTTTCCATATCCAAAGAGATACTGAATATTCACAAATTCATAGCAGTTATACCTAAGCGGGACACGTCCCCACCCGACCTGCTGACGGAAATAGTGACATCTTGTGACGAATTCTTGAATTCGGAACCGAATTACAACGGAGCTTTGTTTGAAATTCCACGTACACAGATGTTATTTGTGGCGCGGCGCGTACGGCGTGGCAACAGACATGACGAAGAAGCCGGGTTCTGAAATTCAACCACGCAGACGGTAAAGATGTACAGACTGGGTGTACAAACATCTAACAATTTAAGGAATCTTTCTCTGTAGGTAAGGTTTTTACTAGAAATGCAAAACAGAAAAATGGTTTAAAGGCCGTTAACGATCAAACAATTTTGCAAATGGCTAAACTTCAAGATTTACGCCATGAACTAGACATCAAATATGTGAACTCTGTTCCAGAAATTATTATCAGTTAATCATATCCTTATTTTTTGTTTTATGTGTTGTAACACACAAATAATTGTAGGCTTATACCTACAAACTAGCTTTTATACATTGCACTTTGTTTTATGTCAGGTCTTATCATTTAAATTGCATATAGGTATTTACATTTTTTTGACAAATCGTAATGTTTTTTTTATTGGTACAACTCTTATTTTTTAAATCTCTGCTATATTTACCCGCCCCGAAACAGACTTTGTCTAGTGTACATAAATGAAAATAAAATAACCGTCCGGGTTGCCGGGTGCACTAACTTCGGGGGGTGGTTTCACATAAGTAGTATAATAAAAGTAAGTAAATATAAGTAAAAAAGATAAATTAAAACATTTAAAAGAAATTTTTTAGAACAAAAGGTTGTTTGCATGGAAAAATCAATATTTGTCCATGGAAAATTATTTTTGTATGAAAGAAACAATGGAATTTCGAAAAAAAAATCATCTTTTTTACTTCTATCTTTTTTTACTATGTACTATCTGTTTTACTACCATCATGCAGAATAATCTACAAAAGTCAGCGCACTTTGTATTTTTATTATATTTTTAACCATCGTTTAAAAATTGTGTTCACGAAGTGACCTGCCAGGTAAGTACGTTTTCTGTATCTATTTGTAAACAAAAAAAATTTTAGTCTTCTTTTTTTTTTTACATGAGCTCCATACAGGAGACAAGGAAGGAAAGGAAGGAAAGGAAGGAAAGGAAGGAAAGGAAGGAAAGGAAGGAAAGGAAGGAAAGGAAGGAAAGGAAGGAAAGGAAGGAAAGGAAGGAAAGGAAGGAAAGGAAGGAAAGGAAGGAAAGGAAGGAAAGGAAGGAAAGGAAGGAAAGGAGAGTTCTGGGAAGGAAAAGGGTATAAGGGGTGGGTAGGAATCTGGGGTTCAGTGTGTCCTGGTCATCCACCTTCAAGACCAAGACAAACCTCACCCCATGAACCCGGGCACCCCCGCTAAATCACCAAACCAAGTAGTAAGCCACTTGGGGTGACCTATGGCAGAGGCAGACCAATGCATAATAACAGCGCCCTTGAGGTAACTTTAAAAAAAAAACGGCGCTCTAAAATTATTCGATTATCATTGTTATTATACACAAAAAAAAAAATTAAATAAAAAAATAATTATTTTGTAAGTAATTGACCTCTGAGTCACAAAACTAGTGGCCTGTCCGCCTTTTACGAAACAATAGATTCATTCATCTTTCATTCTTCCAGAATATTTAAGTCGATTACTTTAAAGATCAGTTAATGCAGGGGTGGGGAACCTATTTACAATTTCTTCGAATAAAAACATTAATTATATATATGCGTTACGTCAGCAGTTCAGGAGTCCATAAACGTAAACAATAGTTACACACAGAAAAACAAATGGTTTTCCACCGAATTTTGCAGCATGATTCGCAGCATCATGATTTTGCAGCATGATACAGCACACGGTCTGCCACTAGAATTTCAAAATATAAAATTATTTTATTATATAATATCCGGGGGATAATGTTAGAAGTGCCTATTATCAGTTTTGCTATTATGATATAGGTACCAGAAAGTACTCTATCTTATTTGAATTCTTTGAATACCTGTGGCAGGTGCTCAAGATTGATAAATTGTGGCCTTACTACAGCCTTTCTACAGCCTTTCTATAGCCTTTCTACAGTAGAAGTCAAATTAAGAATATCATAAAAATAAGAGGAAAATTTTAATTCCGCGTTTTTAACGCGATCCTTGGGCTATTTTCATCCCTGGGCGATTCAGAAATTTGCCATAGGCACTTTTTACGCCCCAGATATATAATATAATTACATAAAATGTCTGCATACTATGCACTAAAAATATGCAAATAGCTTTTCTCTAAATTTTGAGGCATTAAAATGCTAGAAAAAGAACTTACCAACTAGAATTTTATACTACGCTCAGAAATTAAGCACGGTTTCCATCGAAATGCATCAGCATATGAATCCGTAACTGGAATTTTTTTCATGGATTCTGAACAAAAGACTGGTTTTAACTTAGAATGAATCTACGCACGTGTCCACCAACCAGTCCACCAGCTTAAATAATAATTTTATTAAATGAAAACAAATAACTGTGTACACCACTATTTAATTAACAATATCGGCAAGTTTCAAAAACCATGTTTTCTTCGTCAGGATAATAAGTTAATAAAAAATAACAAAAGACAAACAAGTAATGACAGATAAGAACGTAGACAAAATATTAGAAAGGAGAGGTGATTAATTACTTAAAATATCATAAAAAACAATTATATAAAATAAAATGTAAAAATTATTTTATGATGGGTAAAAAATTACATTAACATAATAAAAAATATTTTTGTATTCCTTCCTAATATTTTGTCTAAGTTCTTATTTGTCTATACTTATTTGTCTTTTGTTATTTTTTATTAACTTATTATCCTGACAAAGAAAACATAGTTTTTGAAACATGTCGATATTGTTAATTAAATAGTAGTGTACACAAAGTTATTTGTTTTCATTTATTAATAAAGACGCCACAAAGTGAATTTGCGAAGTTTGAAGATATTTTTTTTTTGTTCTTTTTTAAAATTGCGCAATGAAGAATACGAATTAAGAATGTTTTATTGATTGACATGTGTACAGCCTTCGACAAAGGTTTGCCTTTACGTAAATAACTGTGAATTATTTTGTATAATTTATTTAACTAATTTAAAAATATACCAGGTAAACTGTGAAAGAAAACCACTAACTGCTTTTAGTATTCCCGCGGAAACTGCACGGTGACGGGAATGGCTCGTGCCATCACATTTCTTTAATTAAAGAAATATTAATCACCCGTATTTATTAATTTATTTTTATTTATTTAAAATTAACGGCCCAAAGTGCCATTTACAAGCTTGTGTATATTTAATTACAGTCGTAGTACTTAATACAGGCATTAAAAATAAACAATAATATCAAAAACACTCATTATGTAGTGACCTCGTTAACGTATAATTGGCTGAAATGTTCGATCAGTACAACCTTATATTTCAGTATGGAAATATTAAAAATATCAGCCACATTGGCATAAAAATTTCCAATGGTGTGTAATCTATTTATAATTGAATTGGAGCCTGATACCGACGTGAAGTTGTCACAATAATACTAATAGTATTAAAGAAATAAGATGTCGCCGTGCCGTCTCCGCAGGAATTATAAAAGCAGCCTAAATGTATTCTCGTGTTCTTAACGTAATTTTTTGCGATTCCTTCAGCATGACGTACCAAAAGTGCTCGCGGGCTGAAATGAGAAGCCTCGTAATGACGAATCTTTGATAAAGTTCTTATCACCGGACACGTGTCGTATAGCATTTCCAAGGTTGAATATTTATTCTCCCGACAGAACCGTAATAATTAACTTTCGGCACCATGATGTAAAATAATATCCCTCAAAAGGAATCCGGCTATTTACAGTCAACGTCTGGTACAGTGATACTTCAAAAGAATGGTGCGGCAGAACATGAACATACTTCTTAAAAAAGAGACACATTCCCAGTATACGAATAACGCGACAATATTGGAATTCCTTCTCTGTTCATAGATGTAATAAATGATGGGTACTTAGAACTTGGCTTCCAGAGAATTAAATCTATGATGCCCGGGATCAAACCTAAAATCTGTATATATATTTCGTAATTTATTCAGGTCAAACAATTAGACCGCGCGTGTTTGTTACGGCCACACTGTTTCAAAATCCATAAAAAGTCACACTGTCTTGGAAACACTTTTTCAAAATCCGTAGTATTAATCGTGTCGCGCACCTGCATGTATTTTGACAAAAGTCAAAACATCATTAAGAAGTAGCTCTTTGTCTTGCTTTAGCCTATGGTAACCCAATAAAACAGAATAGTGACAAAACAGAACCTTTTTCCATTTATTTTCATTCAAACCTGAAAAACTACTTTTGTAGGAAGTACATGAAAATAACATTTAATGGTTTAACATAGTTAAAATAATAGAATATTTTTTTTATTTATACGCGTAGAGTACTTTTACACGTTTGGTAGTACAACTAATTCATGACAGATAATTTTGAAATAAATAGACATAAAAAATGCATATAAGTCTTAAAAATACAAAAAAAATTACGAAAAAACAGGAATTTGATAGATTTACAAAAATACAGATGTGATTAGAAATAGTGTTGTAATAAGTTTTTAAAAAGATCCACAAAACTGGCCAAGTTGATATTAAATAAACTAATAACATATAAGTACTGATTTCTCATATTGTGAAATCGTTGTATCGGAGAGTGAGCGATGTAGTTCGCTGCATGAATGCTGCAGTAGAATAATGTATTTTGTCGTGTAGTTACTGTCGGTATTCGTAAATTTATGAGTTGCAAGAGTTCGCAACAGTCGAACTTAGAATTAAGTATTTTTAATAAAAAGTTTATGTCATAGAATAGTAAAAGTATAAATATATAAACAGCAATATGATAAAATAATAACCGAATACGAACCCACGCCTACTTCTTATTATCGAAAAGAACTTTGTTCGTATCGACATTCGCTGCGCGCCTCCAAAAATATTTTTTACCCTCCGATGATCAGAAAAGTCGTCGTAGGCACGATCCAGAAAGGGAACAGCTTAAGAGAAAACAGATAATACCCCCCTTTTTGATATTGCGTGCTTAGCGCCAAGGGTTAATGAATTAATGGTTCGGCCCGAGCGAAGGAAGAATGAAGGGTCTGCTTTATTGGCACCCGTTGCCACCGTCCGGAAGGCCACTAAAGGCACTAAACACTAAACCACACTGACGTCACATACTATTGATTCCTTGGATCCTATTCACACATTTTTTTTATAGCATAGCAAATAATTTTTTTCAATTTTTTATAAGAAAAACTCACTTTTTATAACTTTTGAAGGTTATTTCCATCATTATAATATATCACTGAAGAAGAAGATAAAAATAATAATCTAAACGAAAATATGAAAGAGAACAAGACACAGAAAACAGAAAAAGACAATGGTCGCAACTGGGACTCGAACCCAGATCTCTCGCGTTTACTAATTTCGCTATTGCCACTTTCTGTCAAACCGTCATATTTGTCAAACTCATATTTCAAATGTTAGAATTTTTATATTTAAAAAAAGTTTAAAATATTTTTATCTCACTTTTGTGGACATCTATCTACTACGTCTAGTAGTTATTTGCCTCTTCCGACAACAGAATTGTTGGCAAGAACCCTTAGTAAAGACTTTCAAATCACGAGTAGTTTAACCAACGCAACTACGACTCCCAACACAGGTGCATTGTGCCAACCTAATATTGTTTTGTACATTTTGCACAAATTCATTTCACCGACGACGCGACGGCCGTGCGCTGTTCATTTTGCCGCGTCGGTAGATGCATATCCGTGTACACAGTGCCACCAATCAGAAATTGCCTGCAGTGGAACCTAGAAAAACAATTTTTAATTTATATTTATTTTTATTAAAGGAACTGTGGTTTTCTTATCGTCTGTCAAATAAGAGTAGAAAATATTAAAAATGGAAATACAAAATTTGTAGGCTGACAACACCAATTTAACTGACAAATATTATTTTTAAACGCAATGACACAGAATGTAAAGAACACAGTAAACCACATTTAGAAAACATTTTTTGTTCTTAAAGAAAAAAAAAATAAAGCGAAGAAACACTTTTTTTGTTTGTTTTTTTTTTTTTTTTTTTTTTTTTGTTTTTTTTTTTGTTTTTGTTTTTGGGGTGTTATGCAGTAATTGACGGCTACACCAAAGCTAAACGCAAAAAAACCATGCTGAATTTTTTCTAACACCAGCTCGTAGAGAAATGGAGCTGGCAGCACGGTATCGCTATGATGGACACTGTAACGCTGTTCGAAACGTTGGCTAAAGAAGGAGGTAGCAAAACACGGCATAACACCCCAAAAACAATAACAAAAATACTTTTTGGCCGTGAAAACCTAAAAACATACCTCTCGAAGAAACACTGTTTTTAAGGTACCTATTTAATGAAATAATTTTGATTAAATGGTGTTTTACAAACTGATTTGCTTTCTTTTAACTATATTATATTTAAATATAAACAATAAGTAGGTTCAGATACCTATGTGGGGTAAATAAGTGAAGTCAAATCAAGTCACATAATAAAATATAGTTAATTTCGTAAATAAGACGTTTTGTAAATTATTAATTATGTCCGGTCACTACATATAATACAGTCGAAAAATTCGTAATAGAGGTTGGAAATAGGTTAAATTGATCCTTTAAACCGAATAAGGACTACAAAATAGGTCAAGTCACATTAAAATATAGTTAAGTTGGAAAACAAGACATGTTGTAAAGTTTTGGAATCTATCACGAATTATGTCCGACTACTATATAATACAGTCCACACATTCGCACTGGAGGTTGAGAGTAAGTCAAATTGATTCTTTGAAATTTATAAAGACCGCAAAATTTTTGTAACTACATCGAAACGAACTAAATCCTTTCTGGGATTAATAATCTATATTTTTATAGCTTTTGCAAAATATTTTTAAGTATTTTACTTTATTTATAAACAATTTGCTTCTTCAAACTTCGCAAATACACTTTGTTGCGTCATTATTGATTTCATGAAAACAAATAACTTTGTATACACCACTAAATAATTAATATTATCGACTTGTTTCAAAAACAAAGTTTTCTTCGTTAGAATAGAGATTCATATTAATTATCCTGGCGAAGAAAACTTTGTTTTTGAAACATGTCGATAATATTAATTTTATAGTATAGTATTATTATTATTCTGAGAACAGTTAAAGAATTTCAATCAATTAATTCCTTTAAATTATTGTACACTGGGTTGGTGAGAAGCAACTTAGAATATAATTCTACTATCTGGGCTCCATTATACAAAACCCACCAACAAAAAATTGAAAGAGTTCAGCATAAGTTTTTAAGATTTATTAACTACAAACTGGGTATACCGATTGAAGAACTTAATTATATATACCTAATGGAATTACTTAACATAACCGATTTGACATCAAGGCGTATAAAAAGTGATTTAGTTTGTCTTTTCAAAATTTCGAATGGCAGACTGGACGCCCTCGATTTGACAAATTTTATTAATTTGCGAGTACCTACTCGCGAAACTCGGTCGAATGCATTGTATTCTGTTACCAATTCCGCTAATAATTATTTTATAAACTCTCCTATCCAAAGACTCCATTTACTCGGAAATAAATACAACTCAATCGACATTTATCGTCACCAATCTGTGTCTAAATTCAAACTCAGTATATTAGAATATTTAAAATAAAGCCATAAATATCAATCAATCAATTGCACCTTTATCAAATTATTAATTATCGCAAAACATGAAATATGTGAATAATAAAGGTAGCTAAATAAGAACACATTTAACAACAATCCTCTCGTATTACTAACTCACATTTTACTTATATTTCTATTTAAATCTTGATGCCCTAGCAATAATAATATATTGATTAAATTAAAATCGATGGTCTCTTCATGTTCACAATAAAAACAAAATTTAATACTTATGTATGCAAAGATTACCTAAGTACTTACCTTTTTATCCTCTCTCTCTTTTGTATTAATATTATCTTGTACTTTTTGTACCATAATTTGTACTATTTTTTACTATCACACTATACACTTGTTGAACTCATCTGTATAACTTTTCAAGATATTACAACTCATGTATTTTTTATTTATTTTTTTCTATGTGTAGGTACTATTTATCGCTGCGTTAATTTTGCTGAATTCTTGAAAAACTTGCTTTCGAACAATTTATTCATGATCAAGTTAATAATAAAATCAACATAGTAAATACCTACACGTTCCTCAATAACTACTTTTAAAGTATCTTAAACACTCTTCTGTTTTACCATTATTACACTATGTAACTTTTTAACTCCTTTGTACAATTTTAACGATAACGAAACTACATACCTATGTTCATATTATACCTGTTTGTATCCTTAAATTACTGTTTATAATGTTATATACTTGCTTACAATTATACTCCTGAATAACATGTGTAACTTTAATAATGTGATTCTGTAAAAGCCCTCAAGGCGTGTATGAATAAATAAAAAATAAAAAAAAAAAAAAAATAAATAAAAATTATATGTAGTAATATTAATTTTATAGTATAGTATACAAAGTTATTTTAAAAAAAATATTTAGTAACCACATATTATTTTTTTGACATAATATAAATCGACGAACGCCGACTGCATGCATGAAAAAGTATGACTCATTGTAACGTTCCGCCTGAGCCGAGCGTGCAAGCGAGAGGGCGGAACAAGCGATAGGCACGATCGGCCTAAGCGTTCGGCTTAATGACGCATCAATGCAATTTTTCATCAATGTTTTCTTAAGACGTTATCAAGTAAAATTATCGTCCGTAAACTGACTTTACAGACAACCAGAATTTTTTACATTTTATATTAAACACGTTCGGTTTATAAATATATATTTAATAGAAATTATATTCGTAGTCCTCCTTACTAGAAGAACCTGTGCTGAGGGGACTATATTTTGGATAATTTTCAGATACTTCTGTGGTTTAACTTCATGGTTTGGGTAAAGTTTTCCATAAACTTCTACAACGATGTTTTCAGTATATTAGTAAGTTCATTTTTCGATAGTTCGGCTAGCATTTAATTTCCATAATGCTAATATTTTTTGTGATACTAAGTGGGCGTTTTTTGATACTAAGTGGGAGTTTGTTATATAGCTTTACTGCTAAAAATTCAGAGCTTCTTTGTCCAAACGTGGAGTTACGCTCAGGTATATGTAGTATGTATATTTGTTTGGCTTTGATTTTATGAGTATGTGTGTATTCTCTTTACATCTCTAGTTGACAAGATATTTCGTAATTTTTTGAAGAAGCAGATGAGTTTTGTTAGCTTTTTTGAGGTTCGATCAATGTGTGAATTCCACTGTAGTTTTTCATCAATTTCAATCCCAAGATATTTAATACTTTTGGTTTGGGTTATATGCGGGCAGGAACACCGAGGAAAATTGTTTTGACATTCATGTAATATGAGGGTATGCTCATTCATTGATTGGCCTCGTTTGTTTTTGGAGAAAGTTAGATTTGTTTTCATTAAATTTAATTTATCCTGTAAAGCACGGTTTTGTCTAAAACGATTTCTCAGTAAGAAAATTTGAAGGAAACTGAACCGAACTGCAACTTAAATTGAACTGCAGGGATGAGAAATATTTTTTATAAGAATGTTCAATTATGTGGCGTGTACAATTAATAGCTGTATTAGATATTGCACGATGCACTTAAAGTAATGCAACGTGCCAAGATGGCCGAAACATTTAAATTTGTTATAAAAAAAAAGATTGTGTAAAAAGTTGGTAGCCTAACAAAATTTTTAACAATTTTCGATCAAGATGAACTAGTGTTTAATATTTGATGAGTTCAAATGTCACAAATAATAAATACGATTGGTGCAAAAATGGAGAGCGTATTTACAATGATTTAGAGAATTTGTTACATTAACGTTCAGAATTGAAGTAAGGAAGCAATAGTCCACTTGGTCGCACCGGGTTCGTAGTGACGCTAAAGTAATGCTCTCACCTCGACGCCACGGGGGCTGTGGTTAAAATACACACACAATGAAATGGTATGGGTGGGATTAAGACATACAACGCCCCCGCCGGCCATATTACTTCCCACTTTATTAATTACATTTCCCCTAGACCCTGGGGCGGTCAAGCGAGGGCTACACCAGTAGCACAGACACAAGACGAACACAGGTAAAAGCGTTCAGTACCAAATCTCAGTCAACCCTTTCGTAAACGGTGACGAGTGTAACGGAGTTCGGTGACCATATGGGCGTTGACGATACTTCCATTCAACTCCAACAACGCCGTCATCGATGGCGATTTTCAACTGCTCAAAATTTCCGTTGTACATAACGCCGACGTTGATGATTATTTCTGGTGACTTATCAACTGCCCGGTATTTAACGTTTTCCTTATGATTGTTTTTGAAGTGAAAACTTCTTTAGAACCGTTGTGATTCGAAACTCGATGATACGAAAACGAGCGACACTAAAAAGAGACGATCACAAATGTCTGTAGGATTTAGCCTGCGAGAGAATAAGGTAGCAATAAAATATTTATTTAATTTACGAGTACTCGGTTCCAACAAAATACGATAAATTCACAGTACCACGCAAGTCTTCTTTGATAAAGTGGTATAAAGCGCTTGATGAACCTTTGCAGACATTAGCCGACCAAGGGTCGAATCCTATGAAATCCAAAAAAATAAAAATATTTTTGTAAAATCAATATCTAATCTTCAAATCATTCCTAAATGAATACGTAAAAAAGCAACATCTAGCGACTCCGAAGAAGAAAACACAAATACTAATAAGATGACCAGTGCACCTTTTCCTACACATGTAGGAAAAGGTGCACTGGAATTCGAAAAAAAATATGGAAAAAATCATCCTTCATATTGATTGAAAGTTTCACTTCTCCAGATGTGAATTTTTTGTACGGGTTGACATTTTTATGAATTTTGTTTCGTGAATTACTTTGTCTACTCAAACTAAGAAATGAATAACCTACATTGTGCATGTAAATAGTTATTCAATTTGGGAGGCGGGAATGGGTACCGCCGCCCCGGGAACCTTTATTGGATAACCAACACCTCTGCCACAGGTCACCTCAAGTGGTTCGCTACGTTTAGTGATTTAGTAGGGGTGCCCGGGTTCATGGGGTGAGGTTTGTCTAAGTCTTGGAGGCGGGTGACCAGGACACACTGAACACCAGATTCCTGCCCGCCCCTAAAACCTCTTTCTTCCCAGAACTCTCCTCCCTTTCCTTTCCTTAAAAAAACCCTCCACATAGCATCCTCAAAGATGACACAGGCCCTTAGGGAAATTATGTTCCTCAGAGCCTCCTGTGTGGAGCTCATGTAAAAAAAAAATTCCTCGCAATAATTGTTAAATCAAAGTGTAATTACAAAAGTAACTATTAGAATTAGGAATAATAACAAAATTAACTAACCAGCTTGAAGTTTCTCTGAGGAACAGTGTTGCCAACTTGACGGATTTCCCGTCATATCTAGCGGATTGGGGTGCCTCGAAACGGGAATATTTTGTGTTTAACGGAATTTACAGTATGACGGATTTCCTAGCGGATTCGAAAAAAGGAACAACATACACAATTTTGTAGGGGAAAAATGCCTAAACTTATGGATTTTTGGAGAAATTTTTAACCCTGAAATTCTCGAGCCACCCTCCCCCCTCCCCAGGACGGACCAAAATATGGGCGTCTGACGGAATTCTGATCGACGATCCGTCACGATCTAGCGGGAACGGAGATTCAGAGTTGGCAACACTGCTGAGGAATGGTTTAATGGTATGCAGGGAGGACAGATCACCAAACAACTTAGACTTACGTGTGATAGGTTCAAACTCAATTCTTTTTGGGTGCCACTTTTTTAACACAGTTAGTTTGTACACTCTAAAAGTTGCTCTCCATTATTGACAAGTTATCAACTAGTCACATTTTTTACACGTTCCGTTTCAACTTTAGTTATTTACATAAAGGTATTCGTACGTCGGAAATAAAACAGTTAAACTATCAACAGATCGAGTATACCGACGACATTCCCGTACAATCAAACTAAACGTGTAACGTGTACCGTGTACGGTGTACGAGATGGGAGCCACCAACTAACAAAAAATAATAAATAGCCACCACAATCATGTTAGGGAATCCCTTCTAAAGGGGGAAACCCAATAATAATAATAACGTTGAACGCTCAAACTGTTAGAGAATGTTGGGCTCGTTGGCGTTACAAATATTAGTATTGATATACCCACAACACCACGACGCTAATAGCTAACTGATATTCTTTGCTTGCCACTAATTTATTTGCTTGGCGCTTGGCCGTATTGGATGGGAAATTATCGGCCGTATCGGACGGAAAATAAAAAAAAGTCTAGTAGGGTGCTAGCTTTATAGTCCGTTCCTGTAAATCTTTCCAAATTATGCATAGTGTCGTTTAAGAAGCTTTAATTTTTTTTTTTAAATTGCCGGAAACCTGGGCGTTTATTGATATAACATTATCATAAACAAACAACTAAGTAACCTGCCTCACTAGACAATGTCTGTTCTGAGGCGGGTATATTATATACTTATATAAGCATACATATGGTATGACCGGTCAGTGGTTGAGTGGGCATCGCGTTTGGGTCTCGGCTGGCTAAGTCCTCCAACACAACTCAAGCAATATTTTCGGCTTTCTGTGGCGGTAGTAGGAGATTCTCAAACATTGTTGAGTTATTCGTAGCCCGGGAATGTTTGTCTTTCTTAAAAAAAAATAAAAAAAATGTACACCTACATACATACATGTGTCAATGTATTTATATAACCGTATGTACATATATACACGTATACATACATATCTACACATACATATACACATAAATACACATACGTTTACGCGTGCATGCACATAATCATACACATACATATAAAAACATAAGTTTATAAAATCTAAAAAAAATTAAAAGAGATCGTTAAAAGGTTATCACGGAATTAACGTAGGGTCATGAAACCAAAAATCTAAAAATAATTATTGGAAATTGTTGAAAGGTTATCATCAAACGTACGTATATAGTTTCGTTAATCATGCACTTTTTTGTGTAGTAACTTTATATATACATATTTTTATTTATTATTTATTTAATATAGATGTATAAGTGTACAGTGGTGTTATATAAATTACATATGGGTACAGAAATTATTTAAAATTGCAATCTCACCAAAGAAGAAGGTAGTTATTGTGCTTGATGAGCGAGTTACACTAATTAAAACAGAAATAGAATAACATTATGCAATAGGTAAGTATATAATAGGAACAATTGAGACTTCTGGATCATCTATATGTGTAGGTGTACATACATAGGATACAGTTAAATACTAAAATATTGTGCACTTAAGAGAAATTCGAAAAATCTAAATAAAATAGAGATGAATATAGATTGATAATAAACAGAAAGAAAGAGAAAAACAGGTAATTATTTAGTTAATTATTTCTGATGAAGTGTAGCGTCAGTTTGAGGTTCATTGATGTCTTTGGTTTCTTTATATTGAATTGTTTATATAACCATTTTGAGTTTTTATTTTTATTTGTTAGCCCTTTTCATTTAAGCGCCAATATTGTTAAAACAATAGGCTCAGGGAAAGTTGACTGTTGAATAATAATAAAACAAATACGATTTGCCTTGCGCTGTTTTTGTGAAAAATCAAATCAAGGGTACTACTGTTCTACTGTTTCCAAGGCTCTGTCCTGCAGTAAACTACAGACAATCTATTATAACAACTTATGACTTATTATGGCAAACTGCAATAAGATTGTATTCGGGTCGTCAGTTATATCATAACACATAAAAACTAAACGTACAATATGTGAACAGTCATGATCGAGAATTCAATTTTCAGAAAAAAATATTTTAAACTATGGAGGAGGCCCTGGGTAGGTGCCAAAGTGGTACAAAAAGGACACGGGACAATGAAAAAAAATCGAGTGCAGTTCACACGCGATATAAGTGAAACCTTCACAGTAAATTACACACAATATCAACCAATAGGAGCCTTGAAAAGGGAGCTCATAATCAAGGCGGCCAATACGGTTTCATTCTACCTCATTCTCTCGCAGGTAAATCCTACGATGTACGAGTTTGTCTCTTTTTATGTCGTTTCCGTTTAATCGAGTTTCAAATCCCAACGGTGCTAAAGAAATTTCACTTCAAAAATATTTAACATTTTTATATAATTGGAAAATGCTGCTTGAGCAATGATGGAGAACTAAGCTGCAAGCGGATTGAACTCGTGACGCAAAGGTGGGAATCCAATTCATTTTCCACTAAGCTACCAGCCGGTTAAGCTGTTATGTTTTAAAGGTTTCCGATTTGAACAATGCTAAAGGATTATAATTAAATGAAATACTAAAGGCTTACACGAGTCAAACATTCTAGCTTCAATGAATTTATTTGTCTCGCGTTAGACGCCATATTTTTTCTCGGTCTCGCCAGCGCATTGACCACACACACCTTGTCGATGAAGGAATTAATTATTGAAAGTCGCGGTGGTCGCTCCCGGAAGGTTGGACAAATAAAATCACAAGCCTTCAGGCAACAGGTAACTAGATAAATCCACGGCAGACAGACAAATAAGTTTGCCTTTTAAGTAACGTCAAAGGAATGCACTCGCCGAACTTCCAACGGGTGTTCAGTTAATTAATTTCGCAAAGTAGACAAAGCAACGTCCACAAACAACGTATAGACACTATCGGTAGTGATATTAAGTCCATTATTGGGCTTGTCCTTTGATTGAGTTGTAATAGAATATATAATTCAGTACTATAGTTCACAACTTTGCCTGATGTCATTGGAATCGTGCAGGGGTTTTTCATGGCGGATTAATAGTTTTGTAGATGTACTAGTTTTACAAATACTAGAAATTAGCAATTTGAATTTAAAAAAATAATATTTTTAATATGTACAATGTACAGGACAGGACACAAAAATGGTGTTCATCTTTTCCCAGCGTCTTTTGAACGATTTTAAAGATTCCAAGTCCAATACAGTTTGGGAGGCGGTAGGGGTGGTGGCTTGGCAGGGGTGCCTGGGTTCATGGAGTGAGGTTTGTCCGAGTCTTGGCAACGGATGCGTCTGCCAACCAATTGCGTAGCTGGCCGAATCGGGAGAAACTAGTTGACGGAGACGTTTCGATCTCTCCAGCAGGACTCTATCGGAACATCGCCTTGTACAGCAGTGGAAGGATTGGATTTATACGTCCGTTACTTTTAGACACACTGACCCTCAGATTCCTACCCATTCTCATATCTTTTTCCTTCCCAGAACTTCCATTCCTTCATTTTCTAAAAATAGGCTCCACACAGCATCTCCAAAGATAACACAGGCCCTGAGGAGAATTATTTTCTCAGGGCCTCTTGTGTGGAGCAAATGAAAAAAAATAGTTCACATGCGGTAGAAGCGAACCTTCACAAAAATAATCTCAACCAATAAGAACCTTGAAAAGTGATATCATAATCAGAGCGGTCAATGTGCGCAGTTTGACTCTTTGTTTGACTGTAAGGCTCCAATTCCGTTTCATAACTCAACCATTAAAGAGCCTTGAAAAGTGAAATAATAATCAAAGCGGCCAATGAGCGCAGTTGGACGCTTCATAGGTACTACTGTAATGCGTTATTTCCGTTTCATCCGAATTTCAAATCACAACGGGGCTAAAGAAGTTTCATTTAAAAAAAACTGTATATTTTGTATCTAAGTCTATTTTCATGAAATTTCTAAACGGCTTTGCCCGAGCTGTTACTTCTTAACTGAACTATATTTTCTACGTTAACAGTTTTCAGTGGCCTGCTAGGTGCTAAATAAAGTTGTAGTTTATAATTTTTATATAATTAAATGGCATTAGAGATGCTACATTAGAGATGCTACAATAACATTAGTAATACCATGAATGTTGTGGATTCAAGATACCTGTCCTCAAATATGTGAAGCGCCTTCCTTCCAGATGTTTTTCAAACACATAACAATATGCACAAGTAGAACCTTGGGAACGAATATTATTTTAATCGAGCTATAAAACAGAGCGATCCCATACGAAATATACGTACAGGTACAGAACGAAATTTGTCATAAATCGTATTATGAAGTTTATTTCAACTGTGAACAAGAATTGTTTCCAGCGTTCTAAACGTCCCACCATATACTAAAATACATTGCAAAGGAGGTGGGACCCCATATGGTCATTAATAACCCTGGCCGTGTGGCCGCACGGATTTACTATCAAGGAAGCCTTATTTCATAAGGAGCTCCCGAGAAAACTTTAAAATTTGTCAGAATTGTAGTCTTGGCAATGCCATCGTTCAATTTTCACCAGAAGTTTAGTGCAGCCGATAGAGAGAGCGTTTTGGTCAGGAATATTCTGAGTAGGTACGTATTGCACTTTTGAATACACGAATTAGGGTCGTTTTTATGACTCGTTCTAGGGTTCAACAGCTCGGCGGTGGAACGATTGCTGGCTTCTGTGTTAATCCATCCCACGACATGTTAACTCCCTCATCTCATCAAAAAGACTCCCCTACCACACCCCCAAAAATTAAATAGGTCTTGAAGTAAATTATATTCCTATTATTTATTTATTTATTTATTTTATTTATTTTACATTATCATAATGACTATAAAAGTCAACAATTTGCATTCGGGACGATGGAAAATACTGCATTAAAATTTTGAATTACGCGCGCGAACGGTCGCGATCTCAAACTCTTTTGAATGCGGTATTTTCCATCGCCCCGAAAGCAAAAAGTTGTCTTTTACAGTAATTAAGGTGAATAAAAGTTTTTTTCTAAAAATTAAGCGTGTCCAGTGATTTCGAAAGTTTACCAAATACATATTTTAAGCACCCACATGCAAACCATTTCAAAACATAAAGTTTTGAACGTGGTGTGGAATAGACATTCTTTCTCAAAATTCACAACTGAAGTTAGGATAATAGATGTATTTTAACAATAAATGCACACTAGAGATAAAATACTTTAAAACTGCACTACAGAAATGCCATTTATAATTATGGTTAAATCGGAGAAATATTTTTCTAAAACAGCAAAACTCTCAAATGTTTAGTATCCCCTGACGTCCAAAAATTTGATTGGATGGATGATCGGTGCGATATAGTTATTTGGAAAGGCTTGTATTAATGAAATAAAGGTTTATTTGTTAAACTACATTACACGTCATGATCAACTACTTTTAAATATTAATCAAAATTAGGTAAGTGCTAAAGGAATCTAGCAACCAGGAAAACGCCAGTTGAAGAAAGGCTCAGAGAATCGCTGTGTCATAATTGATTGTGATTGTCGTCAATTCTGTTTTGACACCTCTTGTTATCAATAGTGATATCAATATTCGAATCGACACTTAATACCTGGATTTAAAAGCAAAACATGCGCTATATTAGTAAGAAAAAATCGAGTGCAATTCACACGCTTTAGAAGCGGAACGTCACCAAAACAATCTCAACCAATAGGTGCCTTGAAAAGTGAGATCATAATCAAATCGGCCAATGACACTTCGTAGCTACTGTAAGTAAGCCTATCTCATTCGCAGGCTTGATTCTGTAGATGTACGTGTTTGTTTCTTTTTAGTGCCATTTCCGTTTCATCCGAGTTTCAAATCACGACGGTGTTAAAAAAAGTATTGTTGAAACTTGATGGAGAAGGGTAGTAAGTAGTAAATACTCTTTTAACAGAGATATTTTCATGAAAAGAGAATAAATTTATGAGATACAGCTCGTATAAAAGGACATTGCTTTGCTGTTGAAATAAAAAAGGCTTTGGAAACATTTACAGCGACATTTTTCAAATCAACCGCGCTGATTAGAAGTCTTTTAAAAAGACTTATCAGATCAAAGGCTTTCAAAAATTAATCCTTCTTGCTCAAATCTAAATTCGAAGGACCAAAGGACCCGAAAAGGCTGAAATACAAAATTACACGAATTCCGAAGAATTTTCATATTTCTGCGCTGGAAATTTCCATCAAATGGGCGAGAAATGAGAAAGCCGCGACCTAATCGTGAATGAAATGGCGAAGGGAATCATGGTAATGAAACCCTCTCGTTCCTGCAAAGGGCATATTTTATTACAGCTATGAAGCCGGCTGATACGAAATTACGGCGACCGAATGAAAACTTCAATTTTCATATGCTTATTTTTCGTAACGAAGATGCGTTCTTATCATGTTACGAGGTAGACGATTCTGGAAAAGCTTCTAGGTTTTCATCGTCGCTGTTTGTTGTTTATTATTGGACTTTGGTGGGTGTGTCAGCAAAAGCTATATTTATTCGCAAATGGCGCGTTGTATTACCATCAGACTTTACGTACTTAGTAATTAGAATATCACCGCCTTATATAATACTAGCTTTTCCCCGCGGCTTCGCTCGCATGGTATTACGGGAAATTACTGTAGCGCTTGCACTTATCAATTATCTCCCCTCCACCCCACCCCCATCCCCTCACGCATTCCATATATTCATTCCCTTACATTCAGTTTTAAAACATCTCGCCTACCACCTAAATTTCATAATGCTATAGCTCAAAGAAAAAAAGAATTACTTATCCAATTTTGTTCATTCGTTCGGAATTTATGCGCTTACAAACATTTCGGATGTTTATTTTTATTTAAATATTTGGAAGTTCGTTAATATAATAAAAAAATACTCTATTTATCTTTCAGTCTTTATAATCGTTACGAATTATATTTTTAATATAGGAACTCTCATCTGACATTTATTCCAAGCTTGTCCAAAAAAAAAACGAATTCTAATATTTGAATTTTCTGCAGTAGTAGCTGACCAGTAGACTGAGTACCTACCAGCATAGAGCCCAAAAATATATCAACATTGTTTCCATGGAAAAGATTTTTTTCTGACGTTAGCAAAAACTCGCTTTTGTTAGCGACAGAAAACGTATAACAAATATAATATATTAATATTTATAATTTCATAACGCCAGAGCTTACCATCATATACAACCTGTAGTCTGCGCATATAATTTAGCTTTATATTGGTGAAAGAATTATTAGTCTTTATATTGTGTTATGCGTGAAAAGGTCATAAACAAACTCGAGCAGTTTCGCATTTATAAATTAGTATGGATATGCAAAATAGGTAGGGCTAGACTACCGCGATCCTAAATCATAACAACTCGTATTAGAAAACCGCGAAAAATGAGGATGGGTACCGCCTAATTAATTACGTTAAGTCTTTTTGAAGTTAAAGTTCTTTACGCACGCTTGACTTGGGGAGTAAGCTGGTGAATGCGTGACGTGAGCGTTACGAAAAGTGAGATCGGGCGAGGCGAACGGAAGTTGAGAGGGAGATATAAGTGATATAGTGAAGATAGAAAGAAAAAGAGTTACGTTTCGTATATTACTGTAGGGGCAAGAGAGAGAGGTGCGAGCACACATTTTCTTTCTCTCTTTCTCTCATAGCCAGTTACGTTTCGTGTATCTAAGACACAGTGCAGGCTTATTTTCTGCATCACACTGTAGGAGCAAGAGAGAGCAGTGCGCGTGCACATTTTCTTTCTCTCTTCCTCTCATAGCCAGTGCATGAAATATATATATATCTCAGTTTCTATCTGAAGTTTTACTTCAGTCGTGTGATCTAAAGCACACTCGTGTTTTTTTTATATGTCCAAATATGCGAAACTAATATTCAACTAGAGCACATGGTACCTATCCTGATGTATGGTAGTGAGGTATGGTACTACCGGAGAAAGGATGAAAGTACTGATCGCTGTAGAAATGAGAACCCTGAGGCGTACTTGTGGTAAAACTACGTATGATCGTGTGAGAAATGTGGAGATTCGCTAATAATGTGAGGTGATGTAGGCGTAATGATTAATGAGTAAGATGGTTTGAGCATGAAGAGCGAATTAACCAAGAAAGGAGTGTAAGGAGAATATATGACGCGAATGTGAAAGCCTGAGGACGACATGGCAAGATTAAGTGAGTCAAATACTTGCTTGGGTCATGGCAAGAATCAGAATAAGAGAACGGTATGAATGAGTCTATGCATGAATGTTAATGAAGCAAGGAATGTGTGCAAGTGCGGCAAAAAAATTAATGACAAATGGAAAATACTAAATAAAATTCGAAGCAGATCTAAGGCTATATAATATCAACATTAATTATTTTGGGTTACGCCTTTTTTCGGACTCGGTCGAAAAAAAACGATACTTTCCGAATCCAGATTCGAAAGACCGAATCGTGTTGGCGATCTTTCCTGTCTATCCCTGCGGCAAAACGGCGTGATGGTTAGTTTTATCTTTGGTTATTAATTTTTGATTATAATCGTTTATATTGTATAAATCTGAAAATTTTCTACTCCAATTGAATCGACAGTAAAAGATAGTTATTAGATCGAAGCTTAGGTAACAGTTTTGTTATTACAGAATGAAGTCGAATATATTTTTTAAGTACTTAACGTAAAAAAAACAGAGTTTGCATTTCACGTGTGGTAGAAGTGAAACCTTCGGAAAAGTAAAATAGACAAGAGTGGGGAGGCTACGAAGCACCGCACAAATATGAGACCGATTTTGCTATCTCATTCTCTCGCAGGCTAAATCCTGTAGATGTGTGTGTTTGTCTCTTTTTAGTGTCGCTTTTTCGTTTCTTCGAGTTTCAAATAACAACGGTGATAAATAAATTATCACTTAAAAAATCAGAGTGCGCAATTCACACGCGGTAGAAGTGAAACCTTCAGAAAATAAAACAGACAAGAGTGGAGAGACTACGAAGCATCGCACAAAGAGGAGACCAATTATACTATCTCGTTTTATCATTGTCTCGCAGGCTAAATCCTATAGAAATTTGTATTTGGCTCTTTCTAGGGTAGCTATTTTTCGTTTTATCGAGTTTCAAATCACAACGATGCTACAGAAGTTTTCAATTAAAAAATGATGTTTACAGAAGTACAAATAATTTTTATCAATATTCAATACACGTTAAATAAAAGCAAAAAAGATCAAAGACTCGCTTAAAAAAGGATTCTTTTTCCTTTTTGAAAAGGGGTTTCCCGACAACTATTATAAAATAATAGATAATACATTTTCAAGAAAGACCTGTAACGCGGAGGGCCTGTAGAATTGATTCGATAAGGTAATGCATTTCATGGTCCGTGTATTTTTATGAATATGTGACCAGATGGGAGACCGAGTGAAAGCAAGGAGTGGGTACCTACCTACACACTATCCCGTCGCAGTATCAGCTCCATGTTCATAATATCCAACCCACGGGATTATTTGTATCTACATACTCGTAGATGGTTAAGCAAAATACGCCTGGCTAAATAAAATACCGCCTAAGTAATTAAGTTTTATAGATTCGAAAATTGTATATTTTAAGTTATGGAAAATTCAATTTTTTAATCCACAAACTTCATGTCACTGGTGTAAAGCAATGTATGTATACATTATTTTTTTTATTTTAGGTTCTAATTTATTGTAAACCATGAAAAATTAAAAATTTTAATTTCTACGGAATTATAAAATGTTCGACATCTTTATTTTAGAATTGCATAATTGAGAATATTTTATTGATAACTTGGTACTATCTATATCATAAAGAAAGTATAGTAGGTAGGTACCTACTCGCTTGAATCTATCTGGATTCGAAAAGTATCGTTAATATTTATAAACATATCTTATCTTATCATATCTTTTTTTTCGACTAGGTAAAATAGCTGGGTGTACCCCAAGCCTTAATATTGTTTGTAGACCTTAAATCTGCTTCAAATTATTTTCAGTTTTTTCCATTTGTCATTAATTTTTTTGCTGCACTTGCGCCGATTGAAAAAAAATTGCTTGCGTGTATTGAAACTTTCATAAAACTAAAGCAGACGAGAGTAGGCTACAAAGCACCGCTTAAAGAGGAGACCGATTAGTCTATCTCATTCTCCCGCGGGCTGACTCCTATAGATGTTAAGTCTCTGTTTAGTGTCACTTTTTCGTTTCTTCGAGTTCCAAAAAGCTTTCACTTAAAAAACGAAATACGTAGATGAATTCACAACGCGTTACACGTTCTTCATAAATACCGCTGATGCGAAAAAATTCGACTTTTGAATATGCTGAAAAAGCAGGTTATGGCTAGTTAGTTTTTTTTACAAAACAATGAAATTAAACAAAACACAACATATGTTGCACAAGTATGCATATGTGTTGTGTATTGTAAATTGGAATGTTCTATATTGTGTACAGGAAAATTTTTCGGTATGTGTATTGTTTAAAAAAAAAAAATTGAATTTGAGATGATAATGCATTTGTCATTTTTATTCACCATTTCAAACAGTAATTTAACGTTGGGGTTTCCCACAATAAGTAACCGCTGAATCTATCTAAGAGTTTAAGATAATTCGGTTGTCTTATGTTAAACACTCGACACTCAACAAGTTCCATGAGTTAATTTAGTTATTAACAATAAATCTATGAATGTAATACAAAAATTACATTATTTATGAAAGTATTTTTAGCTGCCGACATTGGGATTGCATTTTTGCACAACATCACCGACTGATTGAATTCTTGAAAACGAAGCTAGGATAAAAAAGATTTGCTGCACATCAGAAAGATAATACAAAGAAACAAAAAAGATTATCTAATATAATCAAAGCCGTGAGTGAGGTTCATCTTTTACCAAAACTTCTCTTGCTGAATAAGTATTTTTTTCGATTATTATTTCCATAGGACCACTTAGTACGCCCCATAGATATATTTATATTAGTAGACCTGCCTTAAGTGATAAATGCGTATTATTTCCCCCTCCCCATACCGTTTCCGTTTGGAGCCGACTGGGCTTGCGAATGGCCTTGAGCGAATCTAGAAAATGTGACGTCATCATTCTTGTGCAAACCAGCGTCGAACTCTCATCGGTTCATTTTACGAAATAACACGGCAAAAATGGTGACTTGTGCTATGAAAACGTGTTAAAATAGAAGTGAAAAAGAGAAGAAACCCAATGTTCGTATTACATTCCATAGGTAAGCATTATTTTACTTTATTTTAAGCTTATTTAGATCATATAATATGATCAGTTTTAGTAACACATACATAAGTAGGCGTTTCTCAAGTGTGCTCGTCGTTGTTTACTGGGGTAAGTAAATTATGAAACATTTGTAAAAGTGTTTAACTAAAACGGCAACAAAATATTCGACTCTGAAAACAGACGAACTTTTTTACTATGCCGTATTTGGAAAATTTGTTCATAACGTGGCGAGCAATTCGCGCTCCGATGTAAAAAGGTCTATTCATTCAAAAACAGATTTTACTTTTAAGAACTAAATGATGATATTATAATGCGAGATGCCTATATACTGTCAGATTGATTTATTGAAGAATCACATATCATCACAGTCATCTTGCCCCTCCGCGTCCTGCTATAGTTGGTTTGTACCCCTCTCCTGTCGGTTCTCGTTTACTAATATTCATAAGTCTATGTTACGCCCTTTGTGGGTGCGCTGTCAATTTCTCCGCCTTTTGACAATCTTGTCATGACCTTCACATTAATTATTCTTTTGTCCGGGGAATTCTCAGCAAGCATCAATATATCTAATTAGAGATCAAACATTCATAATCC
Organism: Glyphotaelius pellucidus; assembly: GCA_936435175.1. Taxonomy (NCBI): domain Eukaryota; kingdom Metazoa; phylum Arthropoda; class Insecta; order Trichoptera; family Limnephilidae; genus Glyphotaelius; species Glyphotaelius pellucidus. The sequence goes on along the minus strand of OW386542.1, from coordinate 23,068,054 downwards.
TTATACACGGTTTCGCAATAGTCAACATTATTCCTTGGAGGGTTGATAGGCAAACTCGCGACGAACCAGAACATAGTAATAAAATTTGAGTAAAATGTTAGTTTAGTGAGAACACTATTTTAAATTTTGTATAATAAAAGTAATAATAATAATAGGATTTATAGGTCCAGTTAGGAGTTTTACCGAGCCGAACCCTCTGATATGAAAATATCTGGTGTCGGTGAATTATTTTCCCATTTGGTCTCTGGTATGTTGACATGTTGTTCTTGTATTGTTTTGCATTTATTATACTTATATAGTGCAATTGCATAGCGTGGATTGACTAGATGATAATTTGTGGAAAAGTGTTTGGAAGGGTTTAGTTTTTCCTGTGGGGAAGATAGTGGGGACCCGGACATAAAGTCGAAATATTTTTTTATTATTTATTCCAGGACTTGGAGAGGATAGTGCAATCTCACACGTTCCATATAGTTATATATTTACATAGTAAAGAAACAAGTACATGTACAGAAAAAAAAGGAATCCGTTATTGTGCAAGGCGTGGTCTTGAGTGAGCTCGGGCCCAACGCTCACTGAGGAGTGGCGCTTGGTGCTTGAAGGCTACGGTTACCACCGTGAGGTCGGAGGCCATTAGCCGCATCCTGGCTCCAGTGACCCGGTACCCAGGCTGGCGAATCCATGGAGGCCTAATTCTGTACACATTGTTGTTGCGCTGCTATACCTTCTGTATCCAAATATACTCGTAATTCTCCATGTTGAATCCGGAGAAGTTCCACCGAGCTTGTTTGGTAGTGATACCATGTTTCGTACATATACAGGCTAGTGCAAAATGGATCGAACAATGTTTTTTTTAACATTATTGCTGCAATGGAAGAATATTCGGGTAATCATGTTAGACAGTATACTGATACTTCTCCTTTGTCGTTGAATATCACCATCAACCGAGAGGTCTCCAGAAACGATGTGACCCAAGTACTTTACATTTTTAGTTGTTTTTAAGTTTTCCTCATTGAGTTGTATGGGAGCATCTTTTCGGGATTTTTTCGGTGATAGAATGCGATTAGTTCCGTCTTCAATCGTTCAAAATTCAATATTTTAAGATTCAAATTTCAACCCTGAATAACCCTTTCATTGATCATAGTTCAAAGTGCTGTGATTCTGGTCCGTCGTGAGTTGGCCTATTAGCCCTCTCAGGGATAACGTTGACTTTTGGGATATCCTGTATATGTTGTTTTGTTTACGTTTCTGAGAAAAAGCTTAAATGAAGTAGCTAATCATTTGCAAATGCGGTCAATGGTGATACCTTTGTTGTTTTTTTTATATTTAATTAAAATTAAATGTGATAGTTTTATTATCAAGTTCTACAAATATTTAAGTCTGCATTTTAGTTACAGGTGTTTCGGTCAACCGAATATTTAATTATTATATTAATATTCAATATTTAATTAAAAACTTAAATGAAGTTCTACGAATTAAACACAAAAACAATTAACATATACCTCTGTTGCTTCAGCATTTTGTACGATATGCCTACGATTTTTTGAAATCTTAATTAAATGATTCAACTTTTTTAAACTTAGGTATAAACAGGAGGCCCTGAGGAAAATACTTTTTCTCACTGTCTATAGCTTCTTTGGGAAGCTGTTTGGAGGGTGTTTTTAAGGAAACAAAGGAGAGGAAGTTCTGGTAAAACTATTAAGAAGGGTGGATAGGAATCTGGGGGTCAGTTTTTCAGTCTGGGGAGGCGAACGTACGAACCCATTTCTCTCACTAAGATGCAAGGCGAATGGTCAAAACGGTCTCTCTGAAGGGGTAAAAAGATCACCCTCAATCAGTTTCTCCCGATCCGGCCCGCCACGTAGCAGATGCATCCGCCGCTTAGACGTATAAGACAAACCTCATCTCATGAACCCGGGCACCCCTGCTAACAAACCACCAATTGTAGGTTGTCACCAAATGTAGCGAACCACTACACCACTATATATTTCTATAATTTATTCTTTGCTTAAACAAACGTTTTTTGTCTATGAAATGTTAATATTTGTTTGCAAGGATACCTACTTGACTTTTAATATTTTTAATAAAGTAATATAATCTTGTAAAATGAATATTAGCGTCGCCATTCACCAAACCTATCCATAACCAACATGTGTTTGTTAGAAATACTAATGAATAATAATATTCAAAGATCTTTACCCCAAGATTCACGGTTATTTCGGCTTATTGGAGTTCGAACTGCATCTGTGTGTATATCTAAAGTTTTGTCTTTTCGCCCTGCGTGCAATGTACAGTCGGTCAGCTTGCAATATGATAATAGTGTTGTGCAATGACGACAGGTGCAAGATTCAACCGATATTTAAATTTGTATATGTTTAACAAAATGCTAAAATGTCACTAGCAACATTTGAACATCTGCACTTATAAATAATCAATGTTTTCACAACACCTGGCCACACCCTTTTTTGATAAATGAATGTTTGTTGCATTTGAATTTTTAGACTCATTATGAAAAACGTTAACTAAATATGATGATTATCATAATACACCAACAAAACTAAACAAAAGAACGTGTGCGTTATAGCGAAACATTAAGCCGCCGGTACCCGAATTTCTACAGATTTCTTACATATCTCACTTAAACGATTGACGTTTTTAAGCTCTTAAAAAAAAGAGTTATTTTTTAAGATAATAGACGTGTTCCACGTCGAAACTCAAATTATATGAGAGTACTTTTTTCTATCCCTCGATAGAAAAAAGTACTCTCCGAAAATTATTAAAAACAAGCCTGTTTCAATTATTTTACAAGTTATAGTTGTGAAAACATTCAGAATGTTTTTTTAAATGATATTTAAGACGCCTTTCACGGGATTTTTGCTCTATTTCAAATGAGTCATGTTTTATTAAACATTTTCACAATTTTCGCTTCAATTTTATCATTTAAAGTATTCGCGCTTTCTGTCCAGTATTTGTAATTACACATCTCTCCGTCATCTTCTTTTTGAGCTGGGAAGCGCCGCCTTAAAGCAAAAAACAAAACTAAAGGTTTGTGGTTGTATCATTTTGTAGAGAAACGTGTTTCAACAATCTGATAACGTATGTATCCGAGTAAGTGCCGGTATACTTACTGCGCAACTTAATTGAATAGTCAACTAGAGGCTTTAGTATGCCCGCGCTTACGTGAAGAAATTTACTAGAAGACACTTGCTGTATCGCAAAACCTCCCCTGAGTGTAATCTTCGCAAGGATCAAATTCCCCGGCCAGCCATCCGCACGACTCCTTAAAACCTCAACACATTTACACCGCGGAAATACTTCCATTTTACGAGGTAGCTGTAAAATGTGAAGCTTTTCTATTCTTTGTTGCCTGTTAAACATGACGGACGATGTCACAATTGAATGGAGTCCCGATCATTTACATCAAGTTACCCATTTGCACTTCAATCACAGACTGTTTGGCAATAACAAACTTCAAAGCTCATCCGGCATTTTTATTGTCGCGCCATTCTGCGAGTTGTCATTCCCTGAACGTCATTTCTAAATGCTTGATGTCACTTTTATGTTTCCAACGCTTACCCGTGACTTTCATGATGCTTTGGTGGTTCGTGCAACCGGAGTTTTATTGTAGCAAGGGACGTGTAAAAGCTGCAATAAAATTGCTCAATTCATTTTTGCTTGAAACGCGGAGCTCTGCTAACGATGCTCGGCTTTGTTGGTCCTGGTGATTTTAAAGATAAATGTCATTGCAAAACTACCTGTGCATTTAAAATAGGGAATTTTTATGAACATAACACAAAGCTACACGGAAACAATGGGACTACGAAAGAAGAGAAACAGGTGGATTCGCTTAGCAGGATTTATAATCATAACATAATATTTAGAGACACTGATTAATAGCATTAACGATATTTTCGCAAATTAAAGAGATAAATGGTGTTTTAAGCTATAAATATGGTAAAACACTCGTTCTTTTAGCAATGTTTTAGATGTTAGTAAAAGTAGGCTTGCACCAGCATTCAAATCTGTTGATCAGGGTAAATTCTTGGAAGGTAACAGCTATTTTCAAAGACAGCTTGTAGAGCAAGTGAGGGATGGAGTCACTGTAGACATAATTCAGCTACTCTTAGCTGTAAAAACAGTTCACATAAAATTTGCTGAGGCAGCTTTGATGGGTGTGTGGGCCCCTGTGAATAGTGTTGACGCAGAAGGATTTTTTAGTCGCCACCTTGTATTGACAGATCGTAGAACGAACATGACACACTCTACAGTAGAAACATGTGCTATGATGAGTTTCAATCAATAATATAATAAACATGTTTCAAGTGATTTTGCTAATTTAATTATTTTTCCCCTCTTGCCGACTCTCATTCCTTGACGTTATCCTATTTAGCTATAAATGCTATGAAAACGCAAAATTACAGCTATAAAAGCTATTTTTTCAATAATTAATGCTAAATTTCTTAAAAATTAAAGCTATGAATCAGTGTCTCAAATAATATTGTACATAATTAAGTTTTCTACAGCACATTGAACATTTATCCGTCGTAAGGTAAAGAGGGGGCAAAATGAAGGATATAATACATTTTCAATCATAAAAACATTACAGATAAAAGTTATTATCTATTGTGTACCGGTCTTAAGGTGTTACACAATCTCAATAGATGTATGTCTTAAATGTGCTCAGATGTTCTGAGCTAAGGCCAAGAGAGAAAGACGGCGGCCTTAGCTGGGGCTTACTGGGTGTCCACAGGAATTTCCTTCTGCAAGGAACCATGAATTTGGTTGCTATTAATTAAAACCATTGAGCGATACAAATTAACAATAAAGTTTGTACACGTTTTTATCATTGTAATCCTTTCCATGCTGTTAATATTCGTTTTATTTTTAAGTTTTCACAAATATCAGATTACTTAAAGTAGGGATTTTTTCCATTATCGTTTGTCCGATACCCAATGTCACACAATGTGGCACATCGCAAAACTTAATCAAGAATATCACCACACACCCAAGCACAGCTTTACACGAGATACAACTTTAAATTAAAATAAAGATATAAAAGTAAACAATGAATGAGATCTAATATTACTCCGCATCAATATAAATACATTTTATTCTTTGAATATATAATATCTAAAAAAATATATATATATATAAAAAACCGTACAGCCGAAAATCTCTCCTCCTGAAGCAGCAAAAACTTTCAAGCATTTAATAATGTGGTCATGAAAAAAGTTGAGCCTCTTCTCCCTGGAATTTACAGGTCAATGAAATTTTCAGATCATTGGACAAGGTGTTTTATCGTGTGATCATTATTTATGCAGTTTAAAGAAAGAAAAATGTTCTGAAAATGTCTGTTGAGACAAGGTTGAGACCTCCGATGTTATGGATACTTATGATTCAGGATACAAACGTTTTGGTGATGAATATATGAAAAAATGCTTGCATAGATACATGTCATGTGACAAGCTTTGTTGTTTTTTTTTATTTCCTAGGTAGCACTTGGGAGGAAGCGTTACCCTTAAGTATGTTATATTGCTAACATTACGCCTTTTTGTTTAACTTAAATTCAAATGGTTCAAAATTACTTAAAATATTTTATGTTCTTAATTTGACTTATATTTAAAAAAAAAAAAAATTATTTGATTTTTTCCTTTTCATAACATTCTAGACCAGGCTGAGTAAACGTTCGTGTAAATTTTCCATTTCGATGCAGGCTTTTTGCATATGGTGAGATAGCCAATTTATACGTCAGCACTGATCTCAAAAGTTTATTATACGCAAGAAGGAAATTTTGGTCTCCGGTCACTTTTTTTTTATTTATTTTTTTTTTCAATTCTTTTTCTTCAAAACAAAAAAAATCTTCCACATATCATCAATGGTCACTCACCTGAGTAACCGCCCAACCCCTGTATTTTTTAAGTTACAAGATGAAAAAAAATGTCATCGGAGATCAAAATTTCATTTACATTTTTTACTCCAAATAATGTCAGGAATCACTGGTTAAAGTCAAGTACATCCCTAAACAGCCTGTACATCATAGATTTTTTTTATGGAATACATTAAAAAAGACAAGTTTAAAAAAATACATAACAACTTTATGTTGATTGTCGAGACTGAAAAGATAAAATAAAATGGAGTGTGATGAAAAAAAAACTTTTTCGTTTCAATTTCACAGAGGAGTTAAGGCATCAGAGGTTGTTATAGCCATTTAATGTGAAAGTTTACGTGGATAAAGTCATCGAATTGCTAACTATTAAAATATCTTTTTTACGGCTCGATTAAGAGCTTATTTCGCATTTAACATTCATCCTTTTCTCAACAACATTCATGTTTTCCGTTCTCTCTCCAACAACTTTTTAGAAACCTCATTAAGCGACGCAGTTCTTCATAATAGGCCTGACGACTTTTCATCCTTGCACCACCAGATTACTTCGGACGTCGGTAAAACGTTGGGAGTCAACCATTAACAGAGCGAAAGAACATATTATAAAATGATTGGATTATGTAGGGATGTAATTATAACAAAAAATAGGTTGTCTGTAAAGTCGATAATTTTACGTAATGACGTCATATAAAAAAACGATGGAATGGAAGAGAGATAGATGGGCCGAATGCTTGCTCCGCGCTCTCGCTTGCACGCTCATGCTTTGAGTCATGCTTTTTCGTTAGTGCAGCCGGCGTTCATAGATTTATAAGACGTTATCACGTCAAAATAAGTTTCTACGTTGTATGTGCGCCACTGAAGAAAAAAATCCTAGAAGTGCGATCCACACCGATTTTAAAGGAGACGTAGCAATTTACATACACATTTCAACTACTAGATAAACATTTAGAGCCCTGACAAATAAATGAAATCGACAAAAATTTTCACCTGATGTAGAATAAAATTGATCTTAATTCTATCACAAAGACCCGCCCAGAGCACTGCTGTAGGTATATCGCTTCAGTGGAATACACAGTCTTATTGTTCATTTTTAAAGTCACAAACAAAATTTTCAAAGTGCGGGTTCCAGGGAAGTTCATTGCCCTCGAGAGGGCGAAATAAAGTTAAAATGCTGTGAAAATATACATTTCAAGTTTCAAGTTAGGGTCTGCGCCGAAGTGGAGTAATTTCTATTTACCCGAAATGTCGCGGGAAAAATTGAATTACAAGGTCGTAAATTTATGTTTGACACAAAAAGTTTGCGTGTGATATTTTCTAATCGGGTCAAAAATTCTCAAGGGACGCGGACGGGTAAAGCTAAGTGAGATTGTAAGAAATTGAGGTAAGCAAGAGAGGAATTTTCAGGAGGCAGTGTGTTCAGTGTCAGCGGAATGAAACATCCATTTTATCATGTCAAACTATCTACCAACTAAATCTATATTGATGTGTAAGACGGACATTATTTTTATTTATTTATTCAATAAACACCCCTACGGCTTTATAGACGTCGATTATTTACAAACATTTTACAGAAAAAACATATCAGTGCTTGCAAATAATACAGATCAGTACAATAAATAATTAACAATACATTTTACACATATCAGTTATATTCACTAATTATTTTTTTATTGTTTTTCATTTAATCACAAAGAATTGGCCGAATTGCCTCTAAAATCTCGTGAAATATTAAAATCATTAATGGCCTTTAAAAATAAATAAAGTAGCTCACACCCGTACTAGATATTTGATATAACTTTTGATTACAAAAATAATTTTTCAGTTTAGTTGGGTATTTTAATCTTAAATCCAAATTTAAGATTTGTATGAAACTGGCCGAAATGGGCCGCGCATACGTCGGCCAGTGGGATTTATTCCTTTTACGTCATTTTTGTCAATTCAGATTTATCAATATTATCTTTAGATAATTTCTTCACATGTTTTGGTTGCGAACTTTATTAATGTTCACAAAGTTCTAACAAATTGATTTTGAACATGTGTAGATAGTGTAACGAATAAACATATCCGATTTTATTAAAACGGAAACCCATTGACTTTTTCTAAAAGTCTAAGCGAATATTCAATTTTATTGGAATAACTTTCGAAGGTTATAGTATAAAAAGATGATAGTATTAAATCTAAACGTAACGTAAGTATTATTAAATTGGCAAATTCAGAAAATCCATTATTTTTAAAACATTTAAGATGCGCTTTGATTCTAGTATTGACATTGCGGGTTGTTTTTCTTATATAATGATGGCCGGCGTAGTCCAGCGGTAAGGCTCTTGACTCACATTACGAAGGTCGCGGGATCGAATCCCGGCGTGGCAAATAAATTTGATTTGATTAATTTGTGTTATTTCACAATTTATTCATTTAATAAATATATGGTATATTTGCGGCACGTGCCGGAGTGGAAGATACTCTCAGTATCGCCCTGGTGTAAGACCACCATTCAGAATTGAAAAGTTGCTTGAAATGGCTTTGGCCGTGTTTGGTGACCAGATCTGAATAGCCAGGTACTTCCCACCTTCCTCTTTCCCATATCCTTCCCCTCCCCACTACCTTCAGCCTCACAACATACCCCAATTGGGGATGCCATAGTCTCATTGGCTCCAGACAGGAGCAGTTGGGACTCTTGTGGGGTATTCATATAAAAAATAAAAAATAATTACATAAAATGCTGAACAATCACTACAATCTAATTTATGAGGTCCCGAATGACTAATCGTCTTTATCTTTTGAATTGATTTAAAAAATTTCCTAAATTATTATTGTTATAGAAGGCCGGTATTAATTCAGAAGGAAGATCTTAAATACTGCAGGAAGAGAAATGATTAATTAATAAAATACGACGCCTTTTGGTAACTAAGATTATTATTACGTACTGTTTATATTATTAGTATTAGCGAATAAGAACTTTTTTGTGGCTTTTTGTTTTTTTTTTAATTTGAAATTGTATCAATGACGTTAGAATTATAACCATTATTTACCGTGATTTCGTTTTATTGTTAGTTCGTTGGAGAAATTAGTATTAGAAAACGGTACCGTGACCAAACGATGAATTTTTGATCAGTTTAATTTTACACCCTAAAGATGCTTGTGTTAAGCGAAACCGGTCGTTATGAAAAAAAATTAAATAAATAAATCGTGGATGTGAAGGTATTGTTTTATTTCAATTAATGTCAAACCACAATGTGACTGCTTTCTACCAAAATACAAAAAAATTTGTATATTTATATATTTTTTATTTTTGTGTCTTGTTCGGTTACATGTTTTGTTAAGATTTATAAGCATTAATATACATAACATACATAAATTCTTGCGTCACATAAATTTTAAATTGGGAATATTAATTGAAAATATTAATTAATTCTCTCTGTTGCTCTGTTGTTCGACTACTGCGACTCGATACATTAAAAGAAAGAAGAATTTGTTCTGACTTATTTTTTAAATTTAAAATTGTTAATAATTTATTGAACTCCCCTAAACTTCTTTCGTTGATATGTTTTCATGTACCGAGTAGATCAGTTCGTCACAAACTACCTTATCATTGTAATAATACAGGATCTAACGCTGAATTATTTTCCATAATAAATCGCCTGCATATATTGTAATAAATATGTTGTTGATGATGTGATATTACAAAATTATCTACATACAAACATTATTTAATTAAAGCTGTTTGTCAGCGCTTCTCAGTTGGATTATGATCAAATTTACTTTATATTCTTCATCAATATTTACTTCTTTTTTAAATTTATTATTGTTTTGGATTTGGATTTCTAAATTAATTTTTGTTACGTACTTAGTTATTTATTTAGTTATTTTTCTTTAGTTCAAAATACCTTGTATACATGTATATGAGGTTTTCTTTTTCTGCTTTATGCTGTCACTTCAATATGTACTTTATAATTTTTTGGCATATGAATATTTTTTCTTAACTATGCATATTCTGTATCCATTTCTAATTCTTCTGTATACATTTCTAAAAGCCGTCAATCGGCGTTAATTCATAATAAAGAAATAATTATTTTATTCGTCAAAACTAAATTACATTGATGGGTACGACCTTCAAAAGTTATTCCAATAAAATTGAATAAAATACTAGCTCCTTCGCACTCAATCTAAAACTCCCTCCTCTTTTTCAGCATTATATTTTTATTAATCCATCACTTTTCACGTCCATTTAAAAACACATTTCTTAAACATTGCTTCAAATATTACTTAGGCAACTAATTCACAACTTTTACGCTATAAATTGATCGTTCATATTTCTTCAGTGGTGGTGAATTACATCAAAAAAGAGTAATTAAAATCATATTCACCCAATCAGAAAGTTAAAAGCAATTGCGCCGATACCTCGCTTTATCAAAAATGCAGGCCAATAGTAAAAAAATATATTTCATACATCGACAGAATTTTCCCCAAATGAAAATATTTGATACCAGCGGGATGCTTTATACTATAATGAATACGGCAAATAAAATATTTAAAAAAATAATTATCGACGTGGAAGAAATGTAATTTTTATTTTGAAAATATGAGAAAAAAAACAAAGTGTGCAATTCACACGCGGTAGAAGTGAAACCTTCATTACGCTAAAGTGAAAAGGTTTCAAAGCAACACACAAAAAGAGGAAACCGATTATACTATCTCATTCTCTCGCAGGATAAATCTTGTAGATATATGTATTTGTGTCTTTTTAGAGACGCTATTTTTCGTTTCATAGAGTTTCAAATCTAAACACTGCTAAAGAAGTTCGTGATCAGTTCAAATGCGGTAGAAGTGAAACCATCAGAAAACTAACGTAGACAAGAGTGGGGAGGCTACAAAGCACCGCACAAAGAGGAAACCGATTGTTATATCTCATTCTCTCGCGGGCTAAATCCTATAGATGTATAAGTTTTTCTCTTTTTAATGTCGCTTTTTCGTTTCATCGAATTTCAAATCACAACGGTGCTAAGGAAGTCTTCAAAAGGATGGTTGGAAAAGCGGGGCTAAAATAAATATCTAAAGATTCCAGCTTTGCAGTATAGCTCTTATCTTTTTATGCTGGTTATAACAAACGACGTCTTGTTTTCCTGTCGTTTCTTTCGTCATTGGCATATTTTGCGATAAGTAAAAGTGTCGCCCAAATGCTTGAGGTTAATTCACGATGAATTATGATTTCGCCTTCCGTGTCGGTGAAGAGTTGATCTACGCCCCTTTCGCGCGAATGATCATTAGATTGAGGTTCTCCGTAAGTCAGAGAAGATTTTACAACGTCAGATTCTGTAGAATCACAGAAAACTAGATCGTTTCAAAGGCTTCTAAGACGTTTTCATAAATTTCCGCAAGAAACCGGAGTTGAGAAGTTGGCGTATTAAACTGCTATTTCTGGTATGGAACTTTCCTATGCAAGCTTCATCGTTTATTACTTCAGTTCTTTCCAAGAATCATTGAAAACATTCAAAAGATATCCTTGATACTACTTAATTGCTTTGATCAAATTCTGTGGAACGTAATTCTTATATCCGCATGCAGCGACTTTAAAAATGCTGATTAATAAGTTAAAAGTGTATTGTTTAAAATATACATTAATCTGAGTATGATAATAAAATCGTTAAAAAAATATATGATTGACCTAAAAATAAAATGTAATAAATAGATTATTAGAATCAAAAAATAAAATGAACCAAAATAAAGTTAAAATTAGCAGTAAAAAAATACGGGACTCCACGACTGAAGTAAAACTTCTACGAGAGGAAGAGAGAAAGAAAATATGCACGCGCGCTGCTCTCTCTTGCTCCTACAGTGTGATACAGACAATAGGCCTGCATTGTGTCTTAGATATACGAAACGTAATAACTATGAGAGAAAGAGAGAAAGAAAATGTGTGCTCGCACCTCTCTCTCTTGCGCTCTCTCTTTCCATCTTTACTAACTTATATCTCCCTCTCAACTTCCGTTTGCCTCGCCCGACACTTTTCGTAACGCTCTCGTCACGCTTTCACCAGCTTACTCTCCAAGTCAAGCGTGCGTAAAGAAGTTTTACTTCAAAAAGAGATCTATGAAAATTAAGTCGGATTTCGAATATCGTTTGTTTTCAATAGTAGCAATGAAGCGCCATTAAAAAGAACCATTGCCCGTACTTATACCGTTAGAAACACACACTGCAGCGTACATATATAAAGAACCATTGCAATGCCAGAAACAGAATTTCATAATCCAGAAACTGAAAAATGTAACTATCTATAAAGCAACACGTGTATCGAGTACCTACACAGCAACGGAAAAGATCTATGACACTTATTACACCTTTAGAGGATTTTTCACAAAAACGGCGCTGTAAAAATTATCCGCATTTATAAAAATCGGATACTATCTCGATACTATCTCATCTGCCCTGATGATGGACACTGTAACGCTGTCCGAAACGTTGGCTAAAGAAGGAGGTAGCGAAACACGGCATAACACCCCAAAAACAATAACAAAAATACTTTTTGGCCGTGAAAACCTAAAAACATACCGGATACCATCTCGGTTTGAAATATGTTCTGGTAAGAACTTAGCAATCATTGTAAAGATGGCTGTCTTTAAAAAATGTGGAATAACAATAAATTGAGAAGGATGATAGTAATTCTTAAATTGAAAAGCGAGATCGATAAAAATTACCGAATGTAATAACGTACCAGTAGCCGTATTGGTCCTTGTGTCATGATCGTAAATACCAGACGCGTTATCCAAAAGATATATTTCGGCAGCGTTCGGTACATATCCGACGTCTCGTGACGATACGTCAGTTATTTTCCTTTCTTTTAATAATGGTGTTGTTTTAAAATTCAAAGGTGCATTTTTTTTAGCAAAAAAGTAAATAAAAATAATGCGTGTTTTAAATGACCTACCAGAAAACAACGAATATAAACCAATGGTTGTCGATTGTCTTAACCTAACTTAACCTAACCAAACATAATCTCACCTAGAAGTATCCCGAATGGATAACGAGTCGTGTAATTACGAATATGCGCTCGGTGAGACTAGAGTTTGTTTCCCGTTATCTGTTGGGTGTACTAATCTACTAGAGTCAGTCAAAAATATAATGTTTCCTATTTTTTTCCGCTTTCATTTTCAAAATATAAAAAAATGCAGTTACACGGGTTGAAAACGATACTATTGACGATCAATTTGTTAGTTTTCAAAATAATATCCTTCCATTTCCACAGCTTTGGTTCATTTTTTAGCATAGTGTTGTAAAAAACGCGATCACATCCAGAACAACATCGCCATAACTTTCCCCGCCACACAGTTTTGAATTTTTTGTCCTTGGTGAGTTTGTGTGATGTCATTCCATTGACTGCCTCTTTAATGCAGGTTAAAAACAATGAACCCATATTTCGTCTCCGGTAATAATTTTTCCAGAAATCGAGCGCTGCAAGTGTTGTGAGACTATTGTTTTTTTGTTTCTTTATTCTGGCTGGTTAACTTTTTGGTACCCACCTTGCACAGCATTTTGTTGAACAATCAGTTGTCAAGTAATCGTCATCACACTGACTTTACTGAGGGAGAGAATGCGACATCTATAGTTATCTGGGCTCACCACGAATGATGTCATCAACTCGCATGCAGTCACTGCAATCAACGGCCTGCGCCGTTCCGCTTTTTGTCAGCCAGCTGTGTTTTTCTTTCAGCTTCGTTAAAGCAACCCATCATCTAGCAGTGCTGACATTCACTGTTGCACCATGGTAAACATTTTTCAGTCTTTCATGAATGCGAATGGGCGTTTCACCTTTTGCAGTCAAGAATCAATCACAGAACTCTGTCTATTACGAACATTGATGTCGGCCATTTTACAAGCGACTGCAGTGCTGCCACCTGTTGACGCAAACAGTTGCAGTAGATTGTAGAAGAAGGTTTGAGGAATAGCACCAAATTCAAAATTTTCACTTAACTAACTTTATTTAAGTAGAAAAAAATAGGAGGCATTAATTTTTGACTGATCCTCGTATTTTCAAATTTTCATTGAAGATTGTTATTATTTTCAATGATTAAATAATACGTATACATTAATAAAGTGTTTTGTTGTCGGTATTCGCTGCTTATTAGGAACGACGTTTAATTTAAAGTTTGCCGCCGTCTCTACGGGCGGAGTTCCTTTGACGATCCGGATATCGCAGACTGGGTGCTTTTGATTAAGAATTCACGACTTGGAATTAAATTTGCAAGGAAAACTGCCAGTGAGTGGCGTGGCTCAGACATACAAGGATGCCATGATGAATTAATGTTTTTTAATGCACCCGTATATATAAATTAATTTCTCCCTCCGCGGTAGGATGCTCTTCTAGAAGAGTTTCCTTTGAGGAATTTCCTTCCTTAGGGAAACAAAACTCACAAAACACACCAAGCTACCTGTGTGGGCTTTGTGGGTTGTGTTTGGAAATGGTTGTTTCTGTTTGAAGTCTACATTCATTCTTTTATACAGTTTCTCTACGAAATAATGGCATTCTTAAGAGTAATGGAGTAACGTAATTGGATGTTGAATTATGCAGATCATAATTAAATTAATAGCTTTAATTTTTAATTACTAATAGCTGAAGTCCCCGGCGTTGCTCGAGCTCTTTCAAGGATCTGTATAGAGAGAAAAAAATCACGCCTTCTACCCGATACAGACACTCTTCTTTATGCACATAGATAGATAGGATAAAAAAAATCAGAGTGTGCACTTCATAAGAAGTAGAAGTGAAAACTTTAGAAAACTAAAGTAGACAAGAGTGGGGAGACTACGAAGCAATTTTTTTAATGTGGAAGATGATTATTCCATATTTTTGTCGTGAAATTCCAGCGCACCTGTTCCTATTAATTTGGTCATCTTATTAGTATTTGTGTTTTTTTCTTCGGAGTCGCTAGATGTCGTTTTATTTGGTATTTTCTTTTATCTCTTCATTTTGGAGAGGTTTGAAGATTGGATATTGATTTTACAAAAATATATATATACTTTTTTGGATTCTGTTAAATGTCTGCAGAGGTTGGTCATGTACTTTATACCACTACACCAAAGGAGACTTGCGTTGGACTGTGGATTTATCGTATTGTATTGGAACCGAGAACCCGTAAATTAAATAAATATGCTATTGCTATATGCTATGTATTAAATAAATCCTTTAAATGTTTGCGTCTTTTTAGTGTCGCTCGCTTCCGTTTCAAATCACAACAGTGCTAAAGAAGTGTTCACTTCTAAAACCATGCAATATAAATTTTATTGTATGTAATGTATTGTTTTAAAAGCGAAAAAAAGGCATATTTTCGTGAATTTTTTTTGAGATATGAATAATGTTGGTTTATATATTTTATACAGTATGATATTTGAAACACCTTTGAAATTTTTTTTTATTAAAAATATCAATAAATAAGCCCGCAAAGCGAATCTCCAGAGGCGCATTAAAAAAAAGTTGTTATGCGGTGAACATTATAACTCGTTACCGAATCATCTGAATCAAAAAAATTGAAATGCGTTTAAAAAGTAATATGTTTTCCTGGGTAGAGATGAAGTTTTTTTTCTGATTTTTTTTTTGCAGCATGTTGAAGTCAAAAATGGGATTTTTGCAAAATTTTTCGGTGAATTTGTTATTATAAAATGGAAAGAAATGGTAAAAAAAACTTTTCGTCACTGCTTGTCGATTTATGTGTAAAAATAGTGAATAAAATTTCAAAAGAATCGGTAGATTTTGAGTTATAATGTTCACGAACTTCACAAATGATGTTTGCGAGAAAATCGATTTACTGTTTTCTTATACTCGAAATATACTTGAATGGAGCAAGAAGGCCGGTCGCTTGAAACGCTGTATCTTCGTTAGTTTTGCTCCGAGTTACTTGAAATTTTGACACAATACTCATGACATGTTGTGCATTCAGAAAAAAAAGAGTTTTAAAACTTTACCCCTCCCCCCGTGAAACGTTTGCGCGGCCGGTTTCGTCCCGTCGCGACGGGACGAAAAGCATCGTTTTGTAAAAATTAAATTTTTTTTTTTATATCAAAATACCCCACCAATCTGAAAAATCATTTTTGTAATCAAAAGGTTTATCAAATATCTAGTTCATATAGGAGCTTTTTTTTAAATTTATTTTTGCTTTAAATTATAAGGTATAGGCCATTAAAGATTTTAGTATTTCATTTATAAGGAAACTTTGGCAATTATTTGCGGGTAAATAAAAAACATCTAAAAATGTAATATTACAATTTTTATTTTAAAAATACTAAGAAAAAAAAAAAAAAAAAACATGTTAAAAATGCATTTTCAGTGTAGTAATTTTAATATATAAACGGCAAACTTTTTTTTTGTAAATAGGTAAATTTTATTTGAAATTCACAACCATCAAAATGATTTCTTTTATAAATTATTATTTTATATTCCTTTGGACTTTTATGATAAATAAAGAATTTTTTTTTTAAATGTTTATCATTTACTCTCAAATAGTTGCCTTAATTCTCTCTAAAATCATGAAACATTAAAACCTTTAATGAACTTTATCTTATAATTTCAAGCAAAAATAAATAAAGAAGCTCACATTTATACTAGATATATGATAAAACTTTTGAAACGGGCTGCGCAAACGTTCCTCTTAATAAACCCGCATTAAATGTCTGTATCCTCGCGTTAGAAAATATTTGGTAAGCATTTTCCCTTAGATATTTTAATAAATCAAAACCATAATTTCATTTGATATCATGAGATTTGTTTCAAGTCACTTAAATACCAACCTATTTAATTAATAATCATTTCACACTAGAAAAATACTCTGATTTACCCTGATTTACCGCGGTGCGCCTGCTGATCCTATTTTCATAATAACATAGTTGTTTTTCGCAGAATGATGTTTTTGTAAACTGAACTATCTAAACAGTTGGTGTGTCTATATATTTTTTATAAAAATAGATCATTCTTGTAATCGTAAGTATTTTCACTGTAAGTATTTACGCCCGTTAAAAAGATCTTTAGTCATTCATTTACATAATTTTTATAAAGTATGAATTCTTTCCACATACTTCGTAAACCGACATCATCTGCTGTGACAACTCCAAAACAGAATCACAATTGTACATCCCCGTTCACCGTGTACAAAATTAGGGTGATGACTACAAAGATGCTGTTGACATATTTAACACAACATTCACTAAACATAAACAAGTCATTACCCGATTTATATCGGAAAGGAGAACATCAAATTTAATTTAATTTAATTAAACTAATTTCGTAGCTCTGCTCCGACTTATCTAACCAATAAATTGCACTTTTTCTAATACCTATACTATTTTTCCAACTTGCATGGTGAAGTATTTTGTTTTTATTTTATTTTGTTTTCGATTTTGTTTTGTTTTAGATTTTATTTTTGATTTTGTTTTTTTTTTAAATTTTTTTTTCATTTTGTTCGGATTTTGTTTTTTTGATTTTGTTGTGCTTATTTTCTTATTGAAAGTGAAAAAATCTGATATACTTTTGATCTTCGTGAAGAATATCTCGTTGCAAAAGATAACAATCTCTTGAGTGAACAAAAGTGTCGTTAAAATTTGATCATGTTAAACATAAGATGGCGATAGGAGAGGAGAGGAAAGGAATTCCGGTACCAAATTTTATATACATGTCCTTTGTTTTGGTTTACAATTTTGTTTCAAATCATGTCTGAGAGCGGAAGTACCTTCTATCTTAGAAGTAAACTCAATGTGTACAATTTAACGGCACACTATTAAGAAACCAAACCATATATTGTACGAAATGAAACAAACCTATAGCAGGAAATGATCTAACGTGTGCTTTAAAAAATATTTAGATAGATTGCTTGGTTACTGAGAATTAATAACCTATGGGAATATTTTATTTATGAATTTTGGGTTTCCGAATAAATTTTATATTTGATTTATCTAATAAGATTAGATATATGACTAGGCGGGATAGTATTTACTTATCATACTAGGATTAAGCATTGTGTAATTCAAATAATTCTTACAACATAAGTTTTTGCCTTACAGGAGAGGAGCACATTTTACGTAAATAAGCGAACTGTACACGAATAAATATCAGCTGGCGAAAAAAGTCGGATGTCACCAACCCTTTAATTGGATTTAAAGGAAAAAGAGCACCGAGTACAAACCGTCCGAGTTCCGTCGCGTAAAAGTCTCGGAGAATCGTAGCGGAAAATGACGTGTGCTTCCCGGAACGGGCGAATGGAACCAGTGCAGTGGTGAGTTTTTCATGCCATATAAATAGACGACATGCTTAACCCGTAGGCAAATTGCCTGAGCTATTGAAAATACTTATTATTGTATTGCGCCCGACGCGACGGAGGCAGAATCGGGAACGAGTGTCAACAACTCAGATAGGTTATATGTACATAAAGGAATTAAAATATTCCGGACAAAAAATATTTTTGTGCGTAAATTTTTATACTGATTTTCGTAAGTTAAGAAGGTTTTTTTTATACTTATTCATAATATCTTATATGTGTATTTAACGGTAGGATGTGTTTATACAACTGGGCGGGTATTTCACCATCCTTTTAACAGCTTATCCGTAGAGTATATTTTTGATTTACAATTTATTTATTTGTAAAGCCCGTTCTATTGTTTATAAAGTCTGTTCGCCAATAGAACTTAAAGAATGACGGCTTTATATCGGATACGTTAGCTGAGTTTTCTACCTCTTGCTAGTATTTATTTAATTATATAATAATATAAGTTAATTTGGGAGGCGAGAATGGGTATCGCCGCCCCGGGAACCTTTATTGGATAACCAACACCTCTGCCATAGGTCACTCCAAGTGGTTCGCTACGTTTGGTGATTTAGCAGGGGTGCCCGTGTTCATGGGGTGAGGTTTGTCTAGGTTTTGGAGGCGGATGGCCAGGACACACTGAACCCCAGTTTCCTACCCACCCCTTAAACCCTTTTCCTTCGCAGAACTCTCCTTCCCTTCCTTTCCTTAAAAAACCCTTCACACAGCATCCCCATAGATGACATAGGGCCTGAGGGTAATTATTTTCCTCAGGGCCTCCTGTGTGGAGCCCATGTAAAAAAAAATCTTATGAATAAGCTATCAAGAGGGTGGCAATTTACCCCCAGATAATAAAATACACGTTAATCAAACAATAGATTGAGTAATTACCAAGTACTCCATCTATTGATAGCAAAAGAGTTTTATAGTCCTTCTAAATGATTTTCAGGGTTCGCGATTCCGAAAGCTGATCAAGATGATTTATTTTTTCACACATCTAAGTTACAAAACAAACAAAAAAATTTCACTTTGTTTCAGAGTTACGCTTTCAATATTGATTGCCCTGGTTGTGAGAGACTACAATTCAGAATCGAAAAGTTGGGATAATTTAAATGACTGCTGTTTATTGACTTTCTCCTTCCCCTGCTTTCCCCATACTTCAAACCCCACTATTTGAGAGCGCTAAAGTTATAGTTGTAAATAAAAAGTAAACATAAACAAAATACGTGCTTTAGACCACACGACTGAAGTAAAACTTCTATGAGAGGGAGGAGAAAGAAAATGTGCGCGCGCACTGCTCTCTCTTGCTCCTACAGTGTTTTACAGACAATAGTCCTGCACTGTGTCTTAGATATACAAAACGTAACTGGCTATGAGAGAAAGAGAGAAAGAAAATGTGTGCTCGCACCTCTCTCTCTTGCCCCTACAGTAATACACGAAACGTAATTCTCTCTCTCTCTCTCTCTATCTTCACTAACTTATATCTCCCTCTCAACTTCCGTTCACTTCGCCCGACACGTTTCGTAACGCTCTCGTCACGCATCCATCAGCTTACTCCCCAAATCAAGCGTGCGTTAAGATGTTTTACTTCAAACACATAATGTCTTCCTGATTTTACAGAAAGCATTGAAAGTTCTAAAAAAATTATACGCTTCCTGAATATGTACATGTAGCTATTTTCAGATAGTTACATTGTTAAACTCCAAACAATTTGTTCAGGAAATTTTCAAATAAAGTCGTTACACGTCTTTGCCACAAATATTATGTAAAGTATATAGCATCTGTAACCCCATTATAGCAGCATCCAAGAATCAAATCGTAGAGTTTTACATGCTGAAGATCCTACATGTAGGAACGCACGTAAAGAGAGTCTTATGTAGGTGTTTGCACTAAGTGTGCTCCCCATTGCAATTTGCAATATGTGTTGACTACGAACCTAACTACTGCTAAATGGTTATGCGATAGTTAGCGGGTCCAGACTCTGCCAAGGCAGGTAGGCACCGCTCTGGTCTTGTATTAAATAGGGACATCCATTCAGGATGACGCGTGCACCACTTCGAAGAGTAATATTTTTTTGTTAACAATAAGGAACTCCAGTCCAATTTTTTAATTTTTTAAAATGAATATTGACCTTCTAACTTAAATAACTGCATATTTATTTTTATGGTTAGTTTTAATAGTTAAAATAAATGTTAAAGTTTTAATTTTTCAAGATCCCCCGAAAACCATCGTATCTAGTGTGACGTCATCATGACCAAAAGCTTTGGTTATTTTCAACAGATGTCAGATGTTGTCATTTTGTATGGAAAAAGCTATGAAACTATTCAATAAGTAAAACGTTATTTAGGTGGAATTATTTATTTATGATATTATATTTATTATATTATTATATTTTTCAATATTATAACGTGAGAGTGGTATAAAAATTGTTTGAAATTATTATTTTTTTAGCTTTACGAATCGAAATCAATATTATTGAAACAGATGCATCAACTTTTGTAGGCAACTGGAATCAGCTGTTGGTCGCCCGCCATTTTGAAAACTGGCATTACGATCGTTTTTTGTACAGTTTAAGTTTTTGAATATTTTAAATATAGAAAAACTAATAGAGATACTCTATATTTGATACTGAATTATTTAGGCCTAAATAATGTTTCAATTAAGACAATAACTATTATATGTCTAAACCTCTATAAACCAATAAAATGGAGTGTTGAACGGCTTTTCATTTTCCAATATACCAGGTGACTGGAGAATTATGAACGCGGTGACGTCATGCCGCACAAATTCAATAATACCAACTTGACAGGGTGTTTTAATGACTCCTTTTAAAATGGACTTTTTAATATATTTTTTTTAAAATCTACCATCAATATTAATTAATAAAACTTATATATTCAGAATCAGCGTTTATTGGTCTGTATGAACAGATTTTTTTAAAGCCATAATATTTTTCACTGGAATTCCTTATTGTACCGAGCCTACGGGCGATGGTAACCAATGGCATTGAATGTCGATTCTCCTCTTGCGCTAACGCTGTTGCCTTATTTGATTCAATGTTTTTTTCACGTGATTACCGCCACAAGACTCCCAACTGCTCCCAACCGTCTGTAACTAGTGATACTATGGCATCCCTAATCGGGTTATGTTGTGAGGCTATTTTTCACTGGAATTCCTTATTGTACCGAGCCTACGGGCGATGGTAACCAATGGCATTGAATGTCGATTTTACTCTTGCGCTAACGCTGTTGCCTTATTTGATTCAATGTTTTTTTCACGTGATTACCGCCACAAGAGTCCCAACTGCTCCCAACCGTCTGTAACTAGTGATACTATGGCATCCCTAATCGGGGTATGTTGTGAGGCTGACGGATGGGAACGAGACAGGAAAAGGGAAAGAGACAGGAAAAAATACTGATTCGGATCTGGACACTAAACACGGTTAAATCTATTTCAAGCAACGTTTCAATTCGGAAATGTAGTTTTTCACCAAGATATAATCTTTTAAGTGAATAAATTGAGAATTTAGACCTTTTTTAAAATTAAAGTAAAATTTCCATCTAATCTGATTCCAAAATCTAATCTGATATTTTAGCCTCGCATCCAAAATTATCATAAACATTTTATGTTATCTCAAATCGCATAAGTTAAAATATCACGTATAATGTTAAATACTGGTGTTCATAAAGGAGTTATGGTACTAAGTTTGATGGACGGCTACGGAATTGAGATCCCTGAGGCGTATGTGTGAACAACCACTTATAAAGCATTGCAAAGCGCGTACCATAAAAACCAAGGATTTCTAATAAGAACACCTACTTGCGAAATAGGTTAAGCAGTTATAAGAGTAAGGTAGGTAAAATATATCGGTATAAGATTAAATTCCGTTCAGAAAATGATGAATATTATTAGATACAAATTGAACTTGTAAATATATATAAATATACAAGCTGGGTTACCCGGCTTCGCTCAGGACAACATTCGAGAGTGTTCTACAATTTATTTATAGCGGACCTGACAGACGTTGTCCTGTACACAACTGTCGGACAAACTAAAATTTAAATAGACTAATATTGAATATTCGATACTGCGATGGTAGCGCAGTCTGCCGGATCCAATGTAAAACATTCCAAAATCAACAACTCCTTAGAAATAAAAAAAATAATTAAAAGAACATTTTCCAGTGGACCAAATCTAAACCATTCTCGAATCCCCTTGAATCCACACAAAAAATTTCATCAAAATCGGTCCAGCCGTTTAGGAGGAGTTCAGTGACATACACACGACAGAAGAAATATATATATTAAGATATGGACATTGACGGGGCATTCTCGGTAAACAGCAGCAAACAGTCTTAATTATGCACGTATTGTGTTAGAATGTAGAATCTATCCCTACAACTGGTTGAACTAAGGACCAGTTCAGATTACTGAAGCAATAAGACTTGGTTAGTCGGGTGATAGCGTTTAAACCAATATCATTATTATGACTCGTCTCACAGCGCACTACCAGAGATCGGTGCAGATTATATTGCGGGTTGTCTTCCATATACTATTAGGACCGTTCATTAGAAGTATCGACAAAGTATAGTTTATAATATATGGAATGGTTGGAAGGTTTAATTCATTTGTACGTAATAAAAATAATAAAAAAATGGACTATTTATTCAGACAGTAAATTACATAACATTATTTATAATAAAACTTTTCACTTATCATGCATCGACTCCCTGTCTGTATGTCACTAGTTGACAAAGGCCTCCTCCAACTGTCGCCATTTCTCTCTATCATTAGCTGTTCTTGTCCGTGTACCACCTGCCACGGTTTTGATGTCGTCAACCCACCGTCTAAATGGTCTACCTCGTTTTCTCTTCTTGTCACTTGTGAACCAATTCATGACTAATTTTGACCATTTTTCACTTCCTCTAATTGTGTGGCCTGACCACTTCCACTTTAGCTTTTTTATTGTTTTTATGGCATCCTTTGTTCTTGTTTGCTTCTTAATGGTTGCAATTTTTATTCTATCGGACAGTCTTTTCCCTATCATACTTCTTTCCATGGAGTTTTGACATGTTTCGAGCTTCTTATTGTGAGTTTTTGTGAGTGTCCAAGTTTGGCAACCATAAGTAAGTACAGGAAGTATGCAGGCGTCAAAAAGTTTCCGTTTAATAGCAATCCTGATTTCACTGTTTTTCATTATTTCTTTCAAACCCCAATATTGTTTCCAAGCATTTCCAATACGTCTGTCTATTTCTTTTGTGGTTAAATCTAAAGGAGAAATGATTTGACCTAGGTATACATACTCATCCACATAATCGATCAGATTGTTATTGATCTTGATAGGTTCTTGCTTCCCGTTTGTCATTGTTTTGGTCTTTTCTGTGTTCATGACTAGTCCCACCTTTCGGCTTTCTCTATCTAGGTCATTCAACATCATCTGCAGGCCTGCACTCGTCAGCGAAAGGATTATCAAATCATCCGCGAATCTGAAATGTGAAATGTTTTCACCGTTAATGGACAGCCCACATTGTTCCCAATCTAATTGACGAAAGATCTCCTCCAGGACTGCCGTAAAAAGTTAGAGGGGGTCGCCCTGGCGTACACCTCTTTCTATTTTGATTTCATTTCTTTCTTTATCTAGTTTAATTTTAGCTTTGCTGTTATCATAGATGTTTTTTAGAATTCTTATGTATTTGATTTCGACACCTTGATTCTTATAAGAATCATTTGTAGGTAAATAATCATAAAATATAATATATATGTGTGGTATACTATTCGCTTAGGTTGCTCTTACTAGACACACATTGTTAGTTTTTCGTAGAAAAACCCCAGCCTTTTGTTACATAGGTTAGGTTTAAAATCCAAATAAACCATTTTGTGCATACCTCTCAAGAACATCATTGCAACTAGTTTCGGATACATTTTGGCAAACTAACAACTAAAATCATGCCTGAAGTTCACAAGCGGTAGAAAAAAAACCTTCAGAAAACTACACTTCGAGAAAATGAGGCGAATGCTGAAGATCAGGAGTATTATCAGGATAATTTTACGGTTTATTTATAATAATATTGTTACCAAGTTTAAAATTTATTTTAAGTTTTATTCACAAAGAGGATACCGATAAGTCTATCTCATTCTCCCGCAGGTAATTTTCTATAGTTGTATATGTTGTCTCTTTTTAGTGTCGCTCGTTTCCGTTTCATCGAGTTTCAAATCACAATAGCGCTAAAGAAATTTTCGCTTCTAAAAATATTTTGTGTTATTTGAAGGGGTGTTCACAGATTTGTAGTGTTTCATGTATCTAATAAAGTAATAAATTTACAAAAATTAAGAATATATTTCTTGAATTAAGTTTACAAAAGAAAGTAATTGATTTTTCTCCAATGTAACACAGATTCGAGATCGGAGGCTCTAAACAGCGATAAAACCTTATCACTCCGCGACAAGAGCACAAGAGGCCCCGCCTTGCCCCGAGAGAGCCGTTCATGTTTCTCACGATTTGGGTTCGTAACCAGCCACCGCCGAATTTCCTTATAAATTGCCGGAAAAGTGAGATGGGATGCGGTAAGTTTCCCCCCGGGGAACGGTTTAATAGATTTTTTTCCGCATGAATGGGGAATGTCACATATTTTTGTTAAAATTGCTAAATATATCGAGAGTATTTTTATTAAAAGTAAACTTGTTTACCGTAGCTTTATCTATTTTTTAATATGTAAAGTTGAGTGTCTGTTTGTGGTTTTGTGGTGATTTGATCTGAAAAAAATCTGCAGTTTTAGCCCGAGGATGATGAAACTGTGCACACTTTACCTTTAAAACAAGAAACCAACTCTTAAAACAAAATTTTGACATCACTCAATGAAATTTTGCCCACTCGAAGCTTAAGATCAGAGGAAAATTGCTGTCTACGTCTGATTTTAAAGACTTCGCTGAAAATTTGAAAGTTTGTTCTTTTTAATGCCATGAGTGTAAAGATTGGTTTGAATGAATAAGTCGGAGACGCCCGGGGAAGACTTAGCGCATTATCTCAACACTGGAATGAAAAACGGAGCTGAATTAAAATCGACTAATGTAGTTTTTTAAAACGAATAACGCGGTATACAGTAGAGAATGGTAGAAAAAGTCGTGGAAGATCGAGGAAGACTTAGCGCACTCTTCACACTGGAATAAGATACAGTGTCGAATTAATGTCAAAACATAACGTAATTTTAAAAATTCAAAGACTCACGAGGAAGACTTGCCAAAGTGAATCACCAAGTGAATCAAATACTTTTCAATTCCTTTCAATAATATTATTTACATCTTAAAAAATGCAGGTACTCAGGTAAACTACTAGGTAGGAACGAGAACTTGTAACTTCACAACTTTAGGTACTCCAAATCATGCAAACAAACATGCACCGTTGGTTTTATACGTCAGCTAATTTTAAACAAAATAACGCCAGTTTTTTTTACCTACCTGCTTCCCAATCAAAAATATTGTAAAAGCTGTATTATAACAGTCCTCAAATTAATAATGGATTAATTTACAATACAAAACATTATCTAGGTCCAGTTGTCCAATAGCATTGTCATAAAATGGCCATTCAGCGCAATTTTTTTTTTGACATTTCGAAGTCTAAGGATTCGAAGTCCGTTTTAACTTTTGAACAAATTTTGATCAGCACAAGAGGACAACTATCATATTAAGCTTGTCAGCTTATCATAATTTGATAAAAAGCTGAGACGCATCTATATTGAAGATAGGGAATAAAGACCAATTAGCACTACTGAGAAAATGAAAAATATACACGGTACGCAGTTATCAACTTTTATTTTTTATGTACTTATATAAGGCTTATTATTTCTGACACGAAGCGCGTGGGAACCTATCAAGATTAGGAGATTATCATCATATTATGCCACTCATTAAGCAAACAGGGTTAAGCAATATTCTGCTGTCTTTTGAATTGAGTGGCTACATATATTGAAAATTGGAAAATAAGGTTGTATTTAAATAATTTCATTTTTTCTCTGTAAGAAACAGCAGTAGTTACTGATCCGGCGTCTTGTGAATTTATGCAAAAGGATTTATTATAAGATTACAACCGAAAGCAAAGGGATACAACGTAATGTTTTTGTATGTCGTACACAAAAGAGGAATTTTTGGATCTACAACAGCTATCGAACAAATATTATCAAGACAGGGCGTTTGAACCTTAAAATTAATCCTGAAACCAGACATAATGGTTTAAGAAAACATTTTTTAAAAATAAAGTGCATATCTCGTGGTCGAAAGATTGGTAGGACACCTTTTTACCTTTTGTGTGTCTGCGCGGAGCAAATTTGTCTTCCACCAAATTTTTCCCAACTCTACAGTCTAGCTGCGAATATAATGATTCAAACACGAATTTGAGGCAGTTAGAATTTTTTTAGTTGGGGGCTCTCGCAGACGTTGACTTCACAAATTTATTCAGGTAAATGAATATTAAAGAAACACATATACCTTATAGATAATTTCGAGACGGTATCGATTAAAGTAATGATTGGTAAAGAACTTACACTTCTTCCTAGCAAAACAACCACGTCACGCGACAAGTGACGACGACGCTTTTGCCAAAAAATGAACGATCTTCGCTGGCTTCGTGTAAGTTTTTCGAAGCAAGTTTATTTCAAGATTGAGAGTTGTTTGATGAAAATACTCTGTTATTCTTTGATTAATTTCTGTTATTTTTAGATTAAAATTAAATATTACAGGTCTAATCTATTGTTGTAATAAATCGATGACACAGCTGATAATATTAATAATATAAATATATTTTTTAAATTAATAAAAAATAAAAAGAATGACAAACATTCAGAAGCAAAACGATTAGTTTGTGAACTAAACTATTCATCTATCACTGAACTAAACTATTCATCTATCATATTCAAACTATTCATCTATCCATAGGGAAACAAACAAATTATCATTCTCAAACAAGAAATCATGCTCCTACTGCCAATTTTATCAATATCATATTTCTACAAAGCAATTTTTTCCTGAATTCTTTTTTTTTGGAATCTATCTTTATTTTCGTAAATAAAGTTAGAGTTAAAAGTAGGAGTCCTGGCTATAACATTTTTTTCTGCTATTATTATTTTATTAATATAATTACTTTACATAAATGTTTTAAATTTCCAAGAACTAAACAAATCTTAATCTTAGAATGGGAGTTAAAAAGGTTAACGAGTAGTTTTCATTCAAAACAAACTCTGTCCATACAGTTTTGTTCAGTTCTGAAAATATTACGTTTCCCCTAATTTTTAATAACTAGGTATTAAAACAACACTCGGTTGTTTCGTAAAATGTAATCTCCGGGTTCACTGCCAACTACAAATATTATTATTAGCCATGTGGCAATGTCGGAGGAAGATAGCGGCCGGGGAGAAATTTCGTGCACCAGAAAACCCACCTTAGGCCGAAGTCGGAAATTTTTTTGGTCAGTTAACCGGACTTATTTGAAAAGGAACATCGCACTTAACGAGACAAAATTTTCTTAATATCAGTTATTTGCGTTAGTATTATAAGATCTATTTACTTAGTTTAATTACTCACATCTTATTTTACTCAGTAATCTTAAGTTTGCCCACATCAACGTGAGTCCTAATAATTTTTAAACAAAAATATATACAACAATTAACATTATTTGGTAAACACTGCCGGCCTCTGTATTTCCTCCATCCTATAACATTGGTATCTTCAATACTCAAGTTCACTCCTTTCTTTCCATAAAAATACCCTCCAAACAGCACCCCCAAAGACGAAACAGACCCTAGAGTTAAAGTAAAAATTTCTCGTCCAGTGTCCGTGTATCTCGTGATTGTTATTTTTTTTTCTTTTTAGTTCCTTGGATATCATCCCTACATTGATTTTAGATACGATACGATACGATTGTACCCCTCAGCCAGGATCACCGCTGTCCCGGTGAGTCTGGTACACCGAGAGGCACTGATTTGTTAGGACTTGGAACACGTGGTCTGACGATGGAAAGGAGGTTGGAGTTAGTTGGGTTGGAATTTAGAGACTTTTTTTCTTTAAGTGAGGATCAAGGAGATATCACGAAACCTTCGATAATGACGTGTCCACCTGCGGCCAATGATGACCTTGTCGTGAATGTTACTTCTGAAATGATTGAAAACGCGATTAAGCAAACCGCCCACGGTAAAAGTTCAAGGTACTACGCCATTGTGTTGAGCACATAAGATACGCAGGAGATCAACTTCATACCATTCTAGCCGCCCTGTACTCAAACCTCCTAAGACAGATCAGCTGGATGCTTCGATATTAGGAAATTACCGACCAATTTCCTTGGCGACAGTGCTTTCGAGACTGTTTGAAAAAATCTTACTCGCGCTAGTGAAAAATAAACTATTTACTCTGGATAACCAATTTGGCTTCAAGAGCGCCCCATCAACCGATATGGCCATTATGGAGTAAAACAAACAATAGCCTACTACAAAAAAAGAAAAACTACCGTTTACGGGTGTTTTTTTGACCTAAGCAAGGCTTTTGATCGTGTTTCCCATCAACTATTACGGGAAAAACTCATAAAGAGAGATGTTCCAGCAGCAGTTGTCAATATGCTGGCTGTTTGGTACGGACAACAGGAAAATCACATTCAATGGGCCGGAGCTTCTTCAAGACCTTTATTCCATAAAAGCGGAGTCAGGCAATAGGGAAATATGTCTCCCACTCTATTTAATGTGTAAATTAACGATTTAACATAATCTAAAAAAAAAAAAAAATTTAATTTTGAGCTTAGTTTTTATTGCTATATTTTTTTCTTCATTTTGTTTTAATTAGGTAGGTACCTAATATGTTATCATATTTTATTTCTTTTTTCTTCTTCTAGATCTTTTAATTTACTCTCTTATATTATTATATGTTTTATAGTTTTTTTATGAAATATGGCAGACTGGGATTGCACAACCTGTCCTGCTGGAATAAAACCTTAAATAAAATAAAATAAATAAATTTAATCGATATATAAATGGCAACCTAATAAGCCAATATTGGAATTTAGGATGGGTACGAACAAAATAATGGGTTGAGTGTTTTGACGTTTTTCTTTCCTTCTTTCTTTATGCCTTCCTTCTTCTTGTCTCTTCTTGCTTCTTCTTATCTCTTGTGGGATTTTATCGCCTCTTATTGGCTCTTCTTGCTTCTTCTTGGATCATCTTGCCATTTCTTGCCTTTTCTTATATCTTCTCGGCTCTTCTTGGTTCGTCTTGTCTCCTCTTGGGTCTTCTTGAATCTTCCAACTACCAATACCAATGAAAATTAATATATATATATATATTTTTTTACATTAACTCCACACAGGAGGCCCTAAGGAAAATAATTTTCCTCAGGGCCTATGTCATCTTTGAAGATGCTGTGTGGAGGGTGTTTTTGAGGAGAGGAAGGAGTGAACATGGGTCTTGAAGAGACCTCCTCCTCCTACAACATGGGTCTTGAAGAGGCACAGAGGCAACACAGAGGCCGGCAAATCGTTCCACAGCCGAGCTGTTGAACTCAAGAACGAGTCGTAGAAACGACCCGTTCTCATGTGACTAATGTCAACCGTGTACAAACTTTTGAATATAATTTAGTTTTCCATGTTGAATTATTGCAGATCATTTTGATTTATAATAATTCATACCTTCTTACGGTTGTTTAAACAAAACAAGATGAAAAGAAAACGTAAATATTTATTTAAAAATACAAAATCAACAAAAGCATATTACACGAGAAAATTCCATTCAGGACATTAAATTTATAAAAGACCTTCCAAACCAGACGCGAAAATGCGCATCGCAAAGGTGAAATTTTGAAATGTCCAAAATTTAGGATTAACATCTCCGCTTCTTCTTCGATGGAAAGCGCATCATTTTGACGCGCCCGGTGCCGCAGAGGCAGACACACTTCTTGGATTTCGTTCGCCTCCTTTTTCCGCAGGATCTCTTCCTTATGCGCCTTCTGCTGGATCTCTTCCTTCGTCTTCTGCAGGATCTCTTCCTTCTGGGCCTTCTGCAAGATCTCTTCCTTCTGCGCCTTCTGCACGATCTCTTCCTTTTGGGCCTTCTGCACGATCTCTTCCTGCGCTTTCTACATCTACGATCTTCAGGCGCAGACGTGGATGGGAATACCTCTCCGTCTTCTTTCTGAAACACCTGCACCTCACACCACATCACTAAAAATAAGTTAGTGCTAATAACAGGAACGGGTTTTCCTGGAATTAGTTATTTAGGAAACAAGGAAAACAAATACTTTTAGCATAAAAAAATCGAAAATCACAACAAATTTGGAAATGCTTCTTTCTTGTATTGAAAATTCTTAAAACATAAGTGTTTTGTTTTTTGTTACCGTTTGGAAAGCATTTAAAAAAAAGAATATTTTTTACTTTCGAATCTTTTCGGAGCGTATGTACCTTACCCAACAAGGCAAATGTAGAGTCAGTCATATAAGAGTAGAAAATATTATAAATGGAACTACAAAATTTGTTGGCTGCCAATACCAATTTACCTGTCAAATATTCTTTTAAAGTGCAATGACACTGAATGTACAAAACAGAGTAAACCACATTTAAAAAAAAAAATTGTTCTTAAAGAAAAAAAAAATAAAATCGAAGAATCTCTGTTGTTAAGGTGACCTAAATTTGATTAAATGGTAGTAGTTCTTCCAAGGTGCCTTTAAGAATTTCGTTTGTCGCTTTGTATGAACCTTGAGCTTTTTCCATCTTCTGACTATATATGGCTTATTTTAACTTCTCTGGAAAGTATTTTTGGTTCGGTTTTATATGAATACCGCGCAGAGTCCCAACTGCTCCCGTCTGGAGCCAGTAAGGCTAGGCATCCCCAATTGGGGTATTTTGTGAGGCTAAAGGTAGTGGGGAGGGGAAGGAGATGGGGGAGAGGAAGGTAGGAAGTACCTGGCTATTCAGATCTGGTCACCAAACACGGCTAAAGCCATTTCAAGCAACGTTTTATTTCTGAATGGTGGTCTTACACCAGGGCGATAATGAGTGTATCTTCCACTCTGGAACGTGCCGCAAATACACTATATATTATTTTAATTGAATAAATTGTGAAATAACACAAATCAATCAAATAAAATTTATTTGTCAGGCCGGGATTCGATCCCGCGACCTTCGGAAAGCAAGTCAAGTGCCTTACCGCTGAACTACGCCGGCCGTCTTAAATTGTAACGTTTTCGTTTGTCGACTGGGCTTGAATAGAGGTTCTAGTAAAATTTTGTGGCTATTTCGTTTGTGTTTTTTTTTCCATTTGAAGAAGTAGTCCCCTTTTTGTTTCGTTTTGGTATTCATTCTATATTTGTCTCTCTCAGTTCTATAAATATACCGACTAACTTATTAAATACCTGCTTTTCCCCGCGGCTTCGCTCGCATGGTTATAGTAGTCTAGGAGACTAAAATATTTTTAAAATATTAAAGATACTTTTGGAGATTTCCGTCGCTTTCCCGACGAACGCAGCTCTTGCGGCGACGGTGCGGTGGTTTTTCAAATCTGCAACCACCATGAACTATTAGGCAATCTTAAAAGGACTCTCTATTATTATAAATTTGTTTAATAAAATGGGCACGCGACAGCCGTGAGGGGCACCGCGGCAGGTTTTGTAAGTTATTTGGCGTTGAAAGGCTCGCCGACCGTTGAGTACACTCGAAACTATCATTTTTTTTTTAATTTTTATCATTATCACTAATTTTTTAAAAATATGGCAATATAAGTTCTTAAAAATATATTGAAATATAAATAATAATAAAATAATGAAAATAATTTTTTTTTAAATTTTAAAAACTTTAAAAAATCGTACACAAAAAACTGCCAGGCTGCTGGTTGGCAGACCAAAGAAATCATAAATGGGATGATCTAAACCACAGTTTTTTTTTGGTTTCAATCTTATATTCGATGAAACTGGGCAAGCGAAACCGACATGAAACGGACGGGTCTTGGAAATTTCCGTCGTTTTACGGACGAACGCAGCTCTTACAGCGACGGTGGGGTGGTTTTTCGAACTTCCAACCACTATGGACTATTAGGTAATTTTAAAAGGACTATTATTATTATAAATTTGTATAATAAAATGGGCACGCGACAGCGGTGAGGGGTACCGCGGCAGGTTTTGTGAGTTGTTTGGCGTCGAAAGGCACGCCAGACCGATGGGTACACTCGGTACCCTCAAATTATTTTTTTTTATCATTCTCACTTATTTTTTTTAAATATGGCATTCTTAGTTTTTAAAACCATAATGAAATAAATATAGTAATGAAGATATTGAAAATAATTTTGAATGGTAAAAATACTTTAAAAAATCGTACACAAAAACCTGCCAGGCTGCTGGTCGGCAGACCAAGAAATTCTTCAATGGGATGATCTAGACTACAGTTATTCATTGGTTTCATTCGTGTACTCGATGACGTAAAATTTACTATTTTTTATCCCACTTTGACGCCGGCTGCCTGCAAACGTGCCAGGCTGCCGGTTGGCAGACCTGCTTTTTTTCATTTACTAATCGACCTTTATCATATGCAATCATTCCCGTTCGTGTACTCGATGACGTAATTTTTTCGAAAAAAATCGCTTACCATTTCCATGACTGCGCGGCTCCTGCCAAGAGGCGCACCGGCAGACCAGCTTTTTTAAGGCTTTCTAAATGTCCATTATCACTACAAGTAGTTTCATCCGTGTACTCGATGACGTAGGGTTTACCTCGCTTGTCTCCTAGACTGTAGGGGAAATTACTGTAGCGCTTGCACTTATCAATTATCCCCCCCCCTGCCCCTCCCCCTCCCCCTCCCCCTCCCCCTCCCCCTCCCCCACCCCCTCCCGCATTCCATACATTCAGTTTTCAAACAACTCGCGTGCCACCTAAATTTCATAATGCTAGAGCTCAAAGAAAAAAAGAATTATCCAATTCGGTGAAGTCGTTCGGAATTTATGCGCTTACAAACATTTCGGAGATTTATTTTTATTTAAATATGAAATATAATAAAAAATAACCCTATTTATTATACAGTCTTTATAATCGTTACAAACTATATTTTTAATGTTGGAACTCTTATCTGACATTTATTCCAAAACATAAGCTTGTCCAAAAGAAACAAAACATGTTCTAATACATTTGATTTTTTTGGGGCAGCAGCCGAGGGGCTGAGTACTTGTGTACCGCCCACAAATATGTCAACTTCGTTTCCATGGCAACGATTTGTTTTCTGACGTTAGCAATAACTCGCTTTTGTAAGCGATTGAAAACGTATAACAAATATAATATATTAATAATTTCATAACGCCAGACCTTATCGTTATATACAGCCTATAGTCCTCGCATATAATATAGCTTTCTATTGTTGAAAGAATTTTTAAAATTGTTTTATTGTTTTATGCGTGAAAGCGTAAAAAACAAACTCAAGCAGTTTCGCATTTATAATATAAGTATAGATAAGTAAAAAAAATATACTCGTATCTTCACTAATGAGTTGTGTATTTTAAATTTTGTAATATTTATGGAAGATAATTAAATTAAACTTTAAAATATAATTAAAGATTTAAACAGAAAATAACAATTGGTTTGTATATACAAACCCAAAAACAAACATATTTTGATTTATATATTTGTTTGCTTTAAAATTTAATTCCTCTCTTATGCGTGTGCAATGGATATATGATATAATTATTCGCATTGCTTTTTTTCCTGTGTTTCATTTTTGTCATGTTTTTTTTTTCATTCGAGAGAAAGATAATACTTGAATCAAAGTCTGATTCTGTCAAGAAACATTTTTTTAAATTTAAAAATAAAATATTCAGCACTTTTCCAGAATTCAGTTTTGAGTCAATGATGATACCTGTATATTTAATTTCTTCCACATTTTTTAATTTTTTTTTTTATAAATATAAGCTATTAGATCCTCACATGTCTTTTGCCAATATTCATGTATTTTGTCAATATTCATTTATTCATTTTAACTTGTTGGATATTTAGATTTATACATGGTTCCGTATTGCCAACTGCTAATATTACCAAAAAGGCTCAGTTTTATGCTTAAAGTTAAATTAAAAATAATTGGCGGTAAATTAATTAATTTAGGAAAAAACCTTTTTACAAAAACCAATACAATATTGTGTCGGTGATTCAATCTAACATTGAATTTGCATGTTTTTCTTGAAATAATTAATTTTTTATGAGAATAAAAGTATTTATTCATATTCATATTGAATACTACGATATTGTTTTTAAAAGTTCTTAGAAACCAAATCGGTGGAAGACTGCAGATATGTCATGACTACAGATAAAACACGCCTGGACCTTACATTCAAGCACACATACAAATTAATATATAAGACACGAATTTTAGTGAAAAATACAGTTATCGAATAAATTTATTATGTAAAATATAATGCGTCCCAATGGCATAAGCTAAAGTCGTCTACACAAACGCTTAACGCCAACTTTTCCACCTACCGAGAAACTGCAGTGCTACAGAAATGTTCCTGGAGGGACGAGTGCACTTCTCCGAGCACTTCTCCGCCATCGCATTGGAAGTCAATCGAAGAATGCGATTATCACCGCCGTGATTGCCTGGATGGAGTCCTCCCCAATGCCCTCTGGAGACGGGAGACTTGCATTTATTTTAGTGTTAAATATTTTTTTCAGTTTCATTTCTCATATGCTAATTCGTTTTTAAATTAATTTATTATATACAAAATTATTTGTTTTGATTAAATCAATAATAACGCCTGAAAGTATACGAGGTTTGTTCAAAAATTATTTTATATTAATGAATATCTATTTTGTCCCTTTCAATGTAATCCCCACCTGAGATTGTGCCAACGTGTTTTCCAATCCTCAAAACACTTCAAAAAATAATTTTCTGCGATCTTGTTCAGCTCATCCTTCGATACCGTCTTTATCTCCTCAATCGTAGCGTAGAGTCGTCCTTTCACTGACCTCTTCAGTTTCTGGAACAAATAAAGTCACCGGGGGCCAGATCTGGGGTATACGGTGGCTGCGGAGTTATTAGTGTGTTGTTTTTGTCCAAAAATTTGCGCACAAGCAACGATGTGTGAGCAGGGGCGTTATAATGGTGCAAAAGCCAATTTTTGTTCTTCCCCAAATCCGGGCGTTTCTGGCGGATTACTTCGCGCAAATTGCGCATAACTTGCAGGTAATATTCCTTAATAACCGTTCTACCCTGTGGCAAGAACTCATGATGCACCACGCCCCTGCAATCTAAGAAAACTGTAAGCAAAACCTTGATTCATTTTTTGGAACAGGCAGAACACGTGCGAGCAAAGCAGCTGTAAAAAATTAACTGAACATTCAAAATGGCCGAACTTGTCGGCATAAGTGAGAGTTATAAGTACCAACGTACCAATATATGTAAACCGTGGAAATTCAAAATTCGCGATAGTTTTTGAACAAACTCGTATTTGCGAAGTTTGAAGAAGTAATTTATGCATTTAGACCGGTCAATGGTTGAGTGGGCATCGCGTTTGGGTCCCACCCGGGCGTCGTGTGTTCAATTCCTCGGCTGGCCTCCATCACGACTCAAGCAACATTTTTGGATTACCGTGTACGAGATTTTCAAACATTGTTGGGTTATTCGTAACCCGGGAATGTTGGTCTTTCTTAAAAAAAAAAATGTTTGTTGTTTTTTATTTTTTACCTCATCTTATTATTTGTCTTTTTAAGTGATATTTTTTTATTTATATTTTAATATTTCAAGCAGGGATAAAACATGCAAATAAATGGAAATATTTTAAAATATGGAGATGAATTTACGAATATGTCATTAGTCGATTTTATTTAAAAATAATCGAGTTTATTTAAAAATAATCGAGTTCACACGCGGTGGAAGTGAAACTTCACCCACACAATCTCAACAAATAGGAGCCATGAAAAGTGAGCTCATAATCAAAGCGGCCATTGCGGCCAGTGCAACGCTTCGTAGGTACTGTTCGTAGATAAGTGGTACTGTAGTAAGGTACTGTTCGTTACATTCTTTCTCATTTTCTCGCAGGATAAATCCTACAGATGAATGTGTTTATCTCTTTTTAGTGTCATTTCCGTTTCATCAAGTTCAACGAATTCAAAACCACAAAGGTGCTAAAGAAGTTTCACTTAAAACAATCTAATGATGAATATAATTCCTCAGTATACAGCGTAGATTCAGCCGATTCGATCGTCATGTCATGTTAATTTTTTTTTAAAAGTGAGGTTTTATGCAGTTCCCTGGTGTTTTGTAGCAAAATAGGTAATTTGTTTATGCAAATAATGCAATTTAAATGGCTTCATTGAATTCCCCACGCAATACCACTACTTATAATTGGCAGCGCTCGCCGTGGCCGGAGGGCAGTGAATCGAAATAAAAAATTTCTCAACCAGAATGCAATAACCGTATTCTCGCGGTGCAAGAAGTTTAGTAATCTAGACAATTTTTTTTTCTACCTTCAATGCGAATTAATTCTCCTCTCCATCTGTCAGATTGTGGCCTCCGCGGCTTCACAATTGACTAAACCCAAGTTCCAGAAAATGACAGTTAGATAAAATATTTTAGAGAATCAGTTAACATTATTCAGAGAACCTTTTTTCAGTGATTATTATAGGTAATCAATGATTACTGTGGAAAATACTACAGAGAGTAAGTGTACATTTTAGAGAATTATTATGTGCAATTATGGCAATGGCTAAATAATATATGTATATACATAACATGTATTTTTCACCGTTATCAATAAATTATTAATCGCCTAAGTTTCTTAACGAGCAGTATTTTTTAAATATGTATATATCCAGTTCATTAGTTAGACATCTCCAAATACTAAGTATTGAGATATTGGGGAAAGCAATATTCAAATGTTCGCCATAAATCAAATATTATCTTCACGTGTCTGTGTTTTACATTTTAAATAAGCTATAAAATAACATCGGGAGGCAAAACGGTCAGATATTTATTACGACTTTTTGAAATATCCTACCAGTGACCCAGAAAACAACAACATTTGTTTAATTCACTGAAAGTTTTTATGAGTTATAATTGATATTATTGTGTTTATGAGTAAACAGAGTTTTGTACCAGATAGGCACACTTTTACATGCAACTGAATACTCAACTCGAATTTAGATTTTTCGGAGATGTCTAACTGGACGATCGGTGTATAAAATTGGAATTGCCTATCAATTTATTTTCGTAAATAATATTTACTTAATCAGGAATAAAACAATAATAAACACAAAAAAGTTTTTCACATTTCGGTAAGTTTTCTTCCAGGAAAATACGTGTATTTCCAGAAGCAAGTCAGTTAAATATGTCAGTAAAGGTTTTTTGTGCGGGATTTACATTTTATTTTTTGTCGTGCGTAGTGTCGGGGAAGTACCTATTCAGATCTGGTCACCAAACACGGTTAACGCCATTTTAAGCAACGTTTCAATTCTGAATGGTAGTCTTAGTGAGTGACCTAGTGAGAGTAACTTCCACAGAGGGCGCTAGTGAGAGTGACTTCCACGCATTGCCACGCCGGGATTCTATCCTGCGACCTTCGGATTGCGAGTCAAGATTGCCACTTCATTTTCACAGTTGATTAATATCGATGCAACTACCTTCCATTTTATTTAGGCTGGAAATAGTGCAACGCGCACTCGTTCGGACGGTCAAGGACGGTCAGCGACCGTCTGTTACTGTTACTGTTTCTTCGATGTAACTGTAGTTTAAAAAAAGTGTTGCTAATTTTTAGAGAAAATTTGTACTGTGTATATATATATATATATATATATATATAAAAATATTTTTTTTTTTACATGAGCTCAACACAGGAGGCCCTGAGGCAAATGAGGAAAATGATTTCCCTCAGGGCCTTTGTCATCTTTGGGGATGCTGCGTGGAGGGTTTTTTTTTCAGGAAAGGAAGGAGCGGAGAGTTCTGGGAAGTAAAAGGGTTTAAAGGTTGGGTAGAAATCTGGGGTTCAGTGTGTCCTGGTCATCCGCCTCCAAGACCTAGACAAACCAGACCACATGAACCAGGGCATCCCTGCTTAATCACTAAACATAGCGAACCACTTGGGGTGACCTCTGGCAGAGGTGTTGGTTATCCAATAAAGGTTCCCGGGGCAGCGGTACCCATTCCCGCCTCCCAAATTGGGTATATGGCCAAGATCATTCTTAATGGAAGGAAAGTAAATTTATAATAAAAACTGGTTGTCTGTAAAGTTGGTTTAAGGACCATAATTTTATGTGATAACGTCATAAGAAAACATTGATGAAAAATTGCATTGATGCGTCATAAGCCGAACGCTTAGGCCGATCGTACCACTCTATCACTTGTTCCGTCCTCTCGTTTGCACGCTCGGCTCAGGCGGAACGTGACAATGAGTCAAGCTTTTTCGTGCATGCAGCCGGCGTTCATCGATTTATAAGACGTTATCACGTCAAAAAATAAATGAATTAACTTTCAAGGAAACAATCTTCTGGTTAGACGTTATAATAATTTGAGTATATATATTTTTTTTAACACAACTTATTGACTTTATTAACCGGTTTCTTTCAACTTTCATCAGGTTTATATAACTACGTAACGATGTTTATTATGACCCAGATGTTTTGAGATTTTTAAGGCCAAAATAATTATCGCGATTATTTTTGGGTTATTATGCCATGTTGCTCTTCCTCCATCTCTAGCCAACATTCCACGGTCTGGAATGAATAAAAAAAATTGAGCGCAGTTCACACGCGGTAGAAGGGAAATCTTCAAGCAATAAGAGCCTTGAAGTGGCTCATAATTAAAGCGGCCAATACGCGCAGCTTGACAGAGCGTGATGCTCGTAGTTACTGTTTGCAGGTAAGTATTCATTCTATCTAGGCAGGTAAGTTTTCATTCTATGTTCAGGCAAGTTTATATTATCTCGCAGGATAAATCCTACAGATGTGTGCGTTTATCTCTTTGTAGTGTCGTTCATTTCATCGAGTTTCAAATCACAACGATACTAAGGAACTTTTCAGAGAATGGCTTCCAAAATGAATGATAGGTAACAAAAACTAATAAGGAAAGTTGTACAAAATGAAAACAACACCCGGTTGGACACTTCAAAGGTGTTCTTATCATGAAAACAATTTCAATCCCATAATAATTTTTCTATTTTTGATACTGACGGTTGGTTGGTAGAATTTCATTACAATGATAAGTTTATTGAAACAATTTAAGCTTTGTTATGTTTTTAGGTTTTCACGGCCAAAAGTATTTTTGTTATTTATTTTTGGGGTGTTATGCCGTGTTTCGCTACCTCCTTCTTTAGCCAACGTTTCGCTGTAACGCTGTCCGAAACGTTGGCTAAAGAAGGAGGTAGCGAAACACGGCATAACACCCCAAAAATAAATAACAAAAATTTTAAGTTTTGTCCTCTTTTTTTAATAAAACAAAAAATAAGAATGTGCAATCCACAAGCAATAGAAGTGAAACCTTCACAAAACTCAAGTAGACAAGAGTGGGGAGGCTAAGGAGGACTTTTTTTACCAATGTAAAGGATGATTTTTTCCATATTTTTGTCGTCGAATTCAATCTTTTCCTTTAAATTTGGTCAACTAATTTTTATTTGTGGTTACTTTTTTGGAGTCACTAGATGTTGCTTTTCTGTGTTTTATTTTGCCTGTTCATTTTGGAGTGCTTTGAAGATTGGATATTAAATAATATATTTTTTTTAAATATATACATTTTTTGGATTTTGTAGTACTCGAACTTTGTTCTATTAAATGTTTACAGAGGTTCGTTAGGTGCTTTATACCACTAAACCAAAGGAAGCATGCAAGGGACTGTGGATTTATCGTATTTTATTGAAACCGAGCACCCGTGAAATTTTTTTTTTATTGTTATCTCATTCTCAGGCTAAATCCTATAGATGAATCTTTTTTTCTTTTTTAGTGTTGCTCGTTTCCGTTTCATCGAGTGTCATATCAAAATGGTGCTAAAGAAGTTTTTGCTTAAAAAATAAGATTTTTTTAATACATCTACAATATTTCATCTGTTTCATTCTGCTACCAGGCTCCACAAGCCCCCAATCCAAGTCCACCAGTTTGCAGCACGGTGTTGTCCGCTCTCCGTGCCAGTCTTAGGACTTGCGGGATTACGGCGCATTTCCCAGAAGCAATTATTATTTCACTATCTGTACCCTGGGGATGCATTTAAGACTTAGAACAAAACTTGAAATGAATAATGGAAACTGTGTTTTTAATCTGAAACCAAGACCAACCAAGCTAACGTAAATAAATTCACTACCGCTGACATGCCATGACAAAATGAAACAGCTAACTGAAGAATAGGAATAAAAAGTGTACTTAACCTAACCTAACTTATTTTGTCACTGTTTTTGTTTTATTTGGTTACCTCATAAAGTAATTAAATTTTGGCATCTTTACAGGAGAAACGAAAAAAAAATTTTAAAACAAGTGATTTTTTAAAATTGAGTTTTGTAGTAAAAAATTAAATATATATTTTCTTATAAAATAAAACTAAAGGTTTGAAATAAAGTTAAAGGTAAAATTTTCGACTGGATTTGTTTAAAGTATTAAAAATTCTATTAGTTGGAACTCAAAAATACGCACTCTAGAGTTTGCTAACGTAAGAAATACTGAGAATTAATTTCTGTAGAGTCTAGTTAAGAAAATGTATTAGATTTCAAATGAAAATATTTTTGGACTGTAAGCTTTTAAGTTCAATGATACGTAAATTCATACTGGAATTTTAGGAAAAAAACTGTAGAAAAGAACTTTACTCGTTTTCAAACTGTTTATTAATGATGTTGTATATTTTTATTAATATTAACGATGATTCGACGAATATTGGTAGATTACCTATTTTTATGTTATTTATATCTTTTGCTTTCTTTATTTTTATCCTAATTTTTCAAAAAGATGTAGATACACATTATCTAAAAGGACGTTTAAATAAATAAAATGATAACAATTCGCAAGCAAAAATAGAGTGTGCAGGTGTTCACACATTTATATTTGCGAATACGAATATATATCCACCGTCAAATCACTTTCAAACCGTGTACTTCGTCCTAGACATAATAAGAATTGATAAACACTCACTTAGGTCTTGATTTCTGGACCGAACAGACACGCGAAAGCGATCAATTTGAGACAAAACTCAAGACGTAAGGCCTCTGAAGATGGACAGTGAGATCTGTCCGAAACGTCAGGAGTTAAAAAATCCTTTAAGAGGGTAAACCGAGAAAAATCATTTTACATATATCTATTATATAAATCAAAATATGTTGAGGATTAGTGAGATATCTAGGTATTGCTATACTAAGCAATAGGAGATGTTTGAAACTTTCAAAATACCCTCTTCAAGTCCCCGCAAAGGTTTCTGAATTATTACAACCACGTGACAATACATTCGAAAAGATTTTTAATCAACACAAAAATTCTTGTCAAAACTTTGAGAATTACATTTTTCAAAACATTGATTAATAAGTAAAAATTCAATTTTCAAAACTCTTTAAATTAATGAATTAATTTGAAGTATTTACATAATAATTTGAATCGAATGAAAAATTACATATTTTGTAAAAAGATACCTACGTTAGGTACCAAATTTGATTGATTGTTCTTATAATATACAAAAATGAATATTGGTAAAACATAAATGAAAAATGAAAATTTGAATTTAAAAATTGAAATAGGTGGCACTCGATCTGTTTCAGAATCGAATGTACTGGGACTGAATATATGGAACGCGGAAGGGGTGTTTGAATATGGCATTGCAACGCATGCTGGGAACCAGCTAGTAGTTATTAAAAAAAATAACTTTTAGCGATTAAAACAGACATAGCACATCAAGACACTTCATCCAGATATACATATATTATCAGTTTACACGCATTCACATATACAGACGTTTTCGTCTGTGTACAAATCATCAGCATAAAGCATTGCTTATAAACCCATTGGCGTGAATCAGGAGCCGATACGTTGGTAATCTTAATTCCATAAAAAAGATTATATTTGTTCTGTGCATAATATACATTCGATGCATCTATACATTCCTGTGAAGTATAGGAATGTATATATTTATATATGTATTTATACAGTATTTCTAACATTTCTTATAAATAATTACCTGACGTATTGAGGTACTAACGTATAATGCTTGAACTGAGAAAACGAAAGATGTTTGCATGAGCTGTAAGTATTTTAATTAAACCATGGCTTCCTTTTATCACAAATCCAAACGTCTTCGTTTCTTTGTCACGCTTTCGTTTGATTCCACTTTGTTTAGAATTTTCGTTTTTGCTCTAAGAAGTAACCCTTCACTCCTCAAGGACGCATTTAATTTCACCCTTAAAATGAAAAACAAAATTCATTAACGGAACAAAACACCTTTCAAGGAAGTCTTTCAAACAGGTCTTTCAATTTATAAATAATTATTACCTCACTCGAAAGAAGAAAATAGGTTCCCATAGAACGAATAAAAATAAAAAGAAATTAAGAAAACCAAATAGTCAAAGTTTCTTCTTTTTTTTCACCAATTAGTAGAAGACATCTTATTAGTGCACCTTTAGCATTATTTTTTGGGAAAAGTGATATTATTTTTGGCCAAATATGTGTTTTTAAAATTTTATTTGGGAAAAGTGGTATGTAAGTTTAAAGTGGTGAAGCAAATAAGTGGTGTAATGTTTTTTTAAAAAAACCAAAGTTTTCGGCGTTTTCTACACGAAGTTAACTGCCTTCCATTTTATTGGTATATTGCTGTATTTCATACGAGAAAATCCCGTGAAAACACGAAGTTTGAGTTTTTTTTTGCGTTTTCGCCAAGGCGAAAATTTCAGGTCTCTATGATCATTTTTATCGAATATATTATCATTTAATAAAAATAATTACTCGTTACTAATAACTAATAGCGTTCATTATAGAACAAGAAACGAGAAGAATTTACTCGCAAAATTCTATAGTCAACAAGTAAACACAAAATTCTATAGTCAGCAAATAAACACAAAATTCTTTAGTCAACAAGTAAACATGCTAGTTACTTGTTGATTAACA
The DNA here is from genome assembly GCA_936435175.1 of Glyphotaelius pellucidus. Lineage (NCBI taxonomy): Eukaryota > Metazoa > Arthropoda > Insecta > Trichoptera > Limnephilidae > Glyphotaelius > Glyphotaelius pellucidus. Next base: position 23,024,840 of record OW386542.1, on the reverse strand, counting down.
ATAACAATTTAGGTTGTTACGAACAATCTAAATTGCTTCACAAAAAAATCGGGAAAAAAATTCCGTGAAAAAAATTCGATCGAGATTAAACACAAACATAACCTTTCAAAATATAAAAATTGTTGCCACCTGTAAAAATCAAATTTAAAAATCCAGGAATACCAGCAATTAGAAAACGGAAACCACTCATTTTATTTGCTCCAGGTAGTTCAACAAATAAAATGAGTGGAAACACGGTCTGAAAGAGTTAAAAGAAGGCATATTTATAACCGAGTTTATAAACGTAGAATTCACTATTGGATGCATGGTTATTTGCGAAGGAAATAAATTACATTACCGTTATTCATAAAAATATGGAAGGAAGACGAGAAATCGTCCATTGGTCCATTTCTCTCAACTTTTCCTTGGGCCACTAAGGAAAAGTTGAGAGAAACATCTCTTAAAGTGTGCGAGGGAGGCTGATCTGAAAAATAATATGGTACATCAAGGAAAGCCTGGAGGGACCTTATCAACACGCTTGGTCCCATACCCATGTAGCAAGTTTATGGTTATTCATGTTATTGTAATATAGAACATCCATGCTTCTTGATTGGTAGTCTCTTGCATTAGTTCCTAAAAGGCGTTGGATGTTATTTTCTTCAGTATGTTTCGCCATCGCCAGCGCCTCACAGGGACATCATATGGGAACGGTCGATCTAATGCTTTGGTTGGTCTCGGACAGTTGTCGCAGGTTTTGCATTTCTTGAAAACGTGTGCTTTACCAGAGCTAAAGAATGGCTTTTCTTCTAGAGTTTGAACTTCTTGGCTGAGGTATGGAGAATTCAGAAAAAAAATTGGAAACCATTTTTTTTTATTTAAATAAATATTATAACTGATTATAACATTCTTGCAATGTTGTTGCGGCTTGAACCAAAAGTTAAATTTGTTTTAAATATCAAGTTAAACACATTATTCGATTTAAGTCGACTTGGCGTCTTGCACCACAAAATTTAAGTCGTTAAATGCATTTAAAGAACTGTCAAAGTTAAACATCCAAAAAGGGCCGTTTAACTGAGTTAAACATGTTTAGCGAATAAGTTCTGTCAAAATTTTTTAGGTTATTCCTTCGATTTCCGATTGTCTAATGTTGCTAAGATCTGTCACATTTGTTAATTTGTATTCACGATGGACATTTGGATTTTGTATTCTGACGTTGATAAAGAAATTGTAGATTTTATAAGTACTTAGACTGTTTTATAGTGAGAGAGGTAAACACAAAAAAAATTATTTGATACACTCTATAGCATAGATTCTCAACCTTTTTTTGCCCACCACCCCGTTTAAGAATATTTTTTTTTCTAGCGCCTCCCAACTGCTTTTCCATCCCATCTGTCGTTGTGAATCTGAAACAGCTATTGTCATGGTTATACTTGCCACAACGGAGGGGAGAGGGGGTTCTCTGGGTCTCCCGAAAGTTTTTTTACATACTATCTGTCGCGAATCTGAAACAGCTATTGTCACAATTGTATTTAAATGTGCAATAGCTGTTTCAGATCACAAGTTAGCGCAAGCACAGATAATACTGTCAATTCTTGCAGGATTGCAAAAATCCCGTTATTAAATAAAAAAATTGTTATAATTTATTAGCTAATTAATTAATTATTTTAATTGTTATAAATTGTTATAATTCTTTTTTTAACTTCACCTGTATTTAATTAAGAGATATTTAACGTGAAAAAGTTTTAATTTTTTATAATTCCAATCAAATAATAAAAAATTTCATATTATCCAATTAAATGTAGATCTGAAAGTTATAGAATCTTTCAGTTCAATTTTCATCCACTTCCCGAACTATCGAAACAAGTAAATTTTCGCACACGTGATCAAAATGATTTCAATTCACACAATAAGAAATATTAACAAATATTAAAGTTTACTTTGCTTTATTAGTTCGTGATTAGCGTGTTTTGTATATCTTTTTAGACCACATTTTTTACCTGCCAACGCCCCCCGGGGACATCTCAACACCCCCCAATTTTCTCTGGTTCTTCTACCACCCCCTGAAGGTCTCAAACGCCCAAAAGGGGGCGTTATCGCCCACTTTGAGAACCACTGCTCTATAGTAAACAATCTTTGTAAAAGAAAAATAAATAAAAAAATTCAGATAATTGTTTTATTAAATCTATCAACAAAACCTCTTTTCATAGTTATATTTGTTTTCTTTTATTTTTTCTTCTAATTCTTTACCTATGATTCATTTGTTTCTAGTGCTCAATTTCTATTTGTTGTAAATCTTTTTGTTTCTAGCTGAACCAACTCTATTACTTTCAAAATCTATGGGTCGTATATAGAGTGAGCCCTACGTGGAAAGTAAAAATTGACAGGTATACTACTTTTAATCGTGGTTTTCATATTTGTTATGCCCCTGTTGCCGATGAATGTTATTGTGTTAATAGTGTCAGAATATTGTGGTGTATGACAACTGTTTTAAATAGTCACGGATCCAAAAAAAGAAATTGTTATAAATAACCATTCATCAGTTTCTTACAAGTTAATTTAATTTTTGTATGATGGTGTAAGTGTGCGGGGGTAAACCTGCGTCGTTTTGTGGGTGCTTACATTTACCTAAATACATAAAAAAAATTCTTAACGTAAAGTATTTCATCTCATGTTTATTCTTACAGTGAAATATTCCGGGAGTAAGAAAGCATCCGGATAGATCATTCATTATGCACTAAAGAACAGATTGAAAACAGGGGGCGTACACTTACACTACGGTACGCGTATACCGTCTATGGGTCTTGTATGCGCAATCTACATGCATGTGAACTTTTTAAACAAACTATTGGCTTATGAACCGCATGAGTGTGTTAACGTGTTTTTTTAGATACTCAGCCGTGTTTGGTGACCAGATCTGAATAGGTACTTCAAATACTTCCCAGCGTTCCTTTCCCCTTTTTTGTCTGCCCCCTTTCTTTGCACTCCCTTCAGCCACATAACAACCCCAATTACGGATGCCGTAGTCTTACTAAATCCAAACAGTGGGGAGAAATTAGACTCTTGTGAAGTATACACATAAATAATTTAATAAAGATGGAATGGACCGGTTAGTGGTTGAGCGGGCATCGCATTTGGGTCCCACCCGGGGGTCGCGTGTTCGATTCCTCGGCTGGCTAAGTCCTCCATTTCGACTTACTGTGATGATAGTAGGAGATTTTTCAAACATTATTGGATTATTCATAGCCCGAAAATGTTTGTCTTTCTCAAACAAAAAAATGACACCAATATTAAAATCACCGGATAGATAGAACAAACTTTACTGCAGACCGCAGTATACAATTACCGTGACAGTTTGAATTACCAGGTACTATCTGCACCTTTCTCTCCCCTAATTCTTTCCCTCTCTGCTACAGCCTCGCAACAGATTCCAAATGTTGGTAGCAGTTGGGACTCTTGTGCGGCAATAGTAAAATTGTAATTGTAAAATAATCACGTAATTGTAAAATCATCACGTAATTATAAAACTAACATATTTATATCACCAAATCAAAGTATGGATTGAGGAAATGGCGTGTTGTGGTTTGTGCAAGGGTAGGCAATTAATCATATTATGTTTATTTATGTTATTGAAAGACAGGCACGTTCAGAGATTCCCGATCGCATTTTAAATACTAATATCAGTCAGGACTCGGCAAACTCCAGGTCACCTAGGTACTTACTTGATGAGGAAAAAACGGTTCCGATACGTGTTTTATTTATGCGGTGATAATATTAATCTATACCTACATAATAACATGTAGATATTGATAAATAATATCGCTACGTTTGTATACCCACATAATAAACATACAATTTTTTGTAATATTTATTTGTATTAATTAATAAGCCATTTAAAGTGTTACAAGAACAGTTTCTGCAAAGATTTGAGGCGTTTTTCATTTGATTTTTTTTTTTACGATTTTAGATTTTCACGGCCAAAAGTATTATCGTAATTTATTTCTGGGAGGTTTTTCCGTGCTGCAATACCTTCTTCTTTAGCCAACGTTTCAGACAGCGTTACAGTGTCCATCATCAGGGCAGATGTGTCACACATACACACAACTGCACACTGTAATGCTGTCTGAAATGTTGGCTAAAGAAGGAGACAACGCGGCATAACAACCCAAAAATAAATCACGACAACGTTATTTCATGTCATTAATCATCAATATGAAGAACTTTAATTTTATTTTGTTGAACAGGATCAACATTAATTTTTCGAATAACTTATGCAAATTAATGATTAATTTATTTTAGTAAAATCGTAATTTTTATTTTTACTATTGAACATTTACGTTTATTTTCACAGAAGAAATGTTACAGTCAATGCATACTACAGGACGTTTTTAATATATTTAAATTATTTTTTGTTTTCTAAGGAAGAAAACTAAAATCCAATATTGCTGGATTAAAAAATGCTACGGGTCTTCATTTGGTGAGCCCTGACATATGTGATTAATTTAATCATTGTTACACTATTATCCGCGTAAGAGTCATCAGTCTTTGGAAAATATTTAAAGATGGTGAACGTAGTGCTGGTTATAAATTATTAAGAGAGAAAGTTTAAGGTTATTCTCATAAAAATAATTAACTTTGAACTGAAGATTAAGTATTGTAAACGGATAAAAATGAAGAATTATAGTGTAAGCAAAATTTTCGCGAATTTTTATTTAAAATCTTTCCATGACAACACAACTTTCCACGACAACCGTGGCCGAACGGCTAAGAATCTTGTGATCGGATCCATAGGTCACGGGTTTGAAGCCCGGCGTCCGCAAAAGTAGTTAAAATGAAATGACATGTTGACATGTCCCGACTAAAGGATTTGATTTAGTAGATCGTTCCACTTGTTTTTCCTGACCGTCCCCTATGCCTATAATTATATTTTGTTTTATTTTTGACGTGATAACGTCTTATAAATCTATGAACGCCGGCTGCATGCACGAAAAAGTATTACTCATTGTCACGTTCCGCCTGAGCCGAGCATACAAGCGTTCGGCCCAAGCGTTTGGTTTATGACGCATCTATCTCTCTTCCACTCCATCGTTACTATACGACGTTATCACGTAAAATTATCGTCCGTAAACCGACTTTACAGACAACCAATTTTTTTAAATAAAAATTGGTAAATGGAAAAAGCTAAATTACAGCTGGACGTTTCTATTTATTTTATAGTATCAGGTTTAATATTGTTTTGGCGCAATAAAATGTGTTAAATTAAAACAATATTTCGCAATACAACAGTAATGGAAAGCAATCTAAAAGACAATTTTAGGAAATTTAAGTCAACATTGCAAGAATGTTGTTATCAGTTATAATATTTATGTAAATAAAAAAAATGGTTTTCAATTTTTTTTCAGTATACTCCAAATCCCGGCCAAGAAGTTCAAACTCTAGAAGAAAAGCCTTTCTTTAGCTCTGGTAAAGTACACGTTTTCAAGAAATGCAAAACCTGTGACAACTGTTCGAGACCAACCAAAGCAGCAGATCGACCGTTCCCATATGTCCCTGTGAGGCGCTGGCGATGGCGAAACATACTGAGGAAAATAACATTCAACGCATTTTAGGAACTAACCCAAGAGACTACCAAGAAACATGGATGTTCTATATTATATGAATATCCATAAGCTTGCTATTTGGGTATAGGACTAAGCGCGTTGATAAGGTCCCTCCAGGCGTTCCTGTACCATATTACTTTCCAGGTCAGCCTCTCAAATTTTCCTTGGTGGCCCATTGGACGATTTCTCGTCTTCCTACCATATTTTCATGTATAAATAAATTTCCTTCGCAAATAACCATGTATCCAAAAGTGAAAACTAGGTTTATAAACTGGGTTATAAATATGCAATTTTTTTAACTCTTTCAGACCGTGTGTTTACATGAAAATAAAAAGATTTCAGATTTTTTCTCCACTACCTGGAGCAAATAAAATGAGTGGTTTCCATTCTTTAATTGCTGGTATTCCTGGTAATTTAATTTTGATTTTAGCTACTCGTACAGGTGGCAACAATTTCTATATTTTGAAAGGTTATGTTTGGGTTATGAATTTTTTTAACGAAATTTTTTTTCAGATTTTTTTGTAAAGTAATTTAGCTTGTTCGTAAAGTATTTTTTAAAACTAAACTAAATGTAAACATTTTGGTATATGGTATTGACATACCATATACCAAACTTCTTTCAAATGAAAGTATCAAAAACTTCTAAATTATTTAAAATAAACAACAAAAAAAAACACCAAACATTGCTTTCAAATAACTCTACCAAGCATCATCATCATGTTCTACTACTGCAGTTTTAATTCGGGTCTGAAGGGGTTAAGTCGCTAGATATATAGATCTTAGTTGAAAGTCACTAGTTACTAATCCTAGTTGTAAGCCACTAGTAATTAATCTTAATTGCAAATAGTTATAAGTCCAAGTGAGAGTTTAGGTCACATTTTTATAATGTAAATTAAATTGTAAAGCGCCCTTGAGGTGATTTTTTTAAAAACAACGCCATAGGGATGATCCAAACACAATAATAATAATTATTTTATTTTATTTTATTTGTAAAAAACAAACAGCTTATATACATACAATAGACATAAAAATATACATGTTAACTGCAGTGAAGCCAAAAGAGTTTCTTATGCTAATATATTTTCTAGATGGAGTTTTAATTTATCTTAAGCTAAATTTTAGGAAGGGGAGAGGAAGGGGAGAGGAAGGGGAGAGGAAGGGGAGAGGAAGGGGAGAGGAGGGGGAGGGGAGGGAGAATATAGGATAAAGATATGAGATGCTCTCGATACCTTCCACACCCCGTATCAATCCAATATCGCACGCGTTACTTCTATTCGATACTTCTGAAGGTTTAAATTAAAAATGTCTACGTTGTGAAACAATTCGTTGTATTGCGCACATATTCGAGGAATCGGGGAATTTTTTCTAAAGTTTGTTCTACACGTGGGCAAATGAAGTAAATTCTATTGTCGGGTTAATCTTGAAGGAATATGGAGTTTTATTAAATTGGTAAGCTCTGGTGAGTCCAGGCCATTGTTTAAAATTTTAAATAATAAAATTTGATCAAAAATTAATCGTCCTGTATGAAGGGAGTTGAACTGATGAAATTTAATAGAATTGGTGTAATTTAGAAAGTGTAGGTTAAGTTTATAATTTAAGTGTTTAAAATTTTTTTTTTGAATTCTTTCGATCCTAACAATGTGGGCTTGGTAGAAAAGAGTCCAGATCGGTGTGCAGTGTTCTAAGTGTGGGCGGATATATGCGGTGTAGAGGGAATATAGAGTATTTACATTTCGAAAAGGTTTCGATATACGAATTATAAATCCCAGCATTTTGTTGGCTTTGTTGATGATATTATTAGTGTGTTGGATAAAGTTTAATTTAGAATCAAGCGTTACCCCAAGGTCCCTGATAGATTCAACTTCGTTGATGAATTATGAGCTAACCTTTGTTAGTCTTGTGGGATTGTAGGGTTAAGGAAGAACACCGAATTTATTTTTTTAATGAACAGGGAGAATGCGAAATTTTGGATTCACCTCTCAACAGAAATTGTATTTGTTTATTTGTGTTACAGAACAAAACAATTATAGTGATGAAATTATTCGCAGATACTTACATATTTCATGATGGTTACTTATGATATTATGTTTCTTTGTAATGTGTATTAGTTATTTATTTCAATATGTGAGAAGCGAAAAAGAAGCAATATAATGTGTTAGTTGACGCGGTTGGTGGCGCCACTTCAAGGGGTCAGAGTAGGAGCGTTGTGTCCTATCTGCAACAATGACTACCAATGGTTCCCAACGAATTGATCACCACCCATACACTTGCGACATTTATTTTGTTTTATTTTTTTTTTACATTAACTTCACACAGGAGGCTCTGAGGAAAATAATTTCCCTCAGGGCCTTTGTCATCTTTGAAGATCCTGTGTGGAGGGAGTTTTTGAGGAGAGGAAGGAGTGAACATGGGTCTTGAAGAGACCCATGTTGTAGGAGGGAGGAAACACAGAGGCCGGCAAATCGTTGCACAGCCGAGCTGTGAACTCAAGAACGAGTCGTAGAAACGACCCGTTCTCATGTGACTAATGCCAACCGTGTACAAATGTTGAGCGCGCGTTTGGCGTGTTTCCCGACTACGCACCAGTGCCGAGGGGATCAATGACGCTAGTTCCTCGGAGCATCTTCCATTGTAATACCGGTAGAACAAGGACAGCATTCCCACCTGGCGCCTGTGCTCTAAAGATTGCAATCCGTTTGTTAGGTTAGGAGAGTCTATCAAACGGACCGCCCGTCTCTGCACAGAGTCAAGGGTTTTTATTTTTTTTAGGTATTTTGGGGCTCCAGACCAGAGGTGGCTGCCAAATTCAACCGTGGGGCGCACTTGCGATTTGTACAGGGTTAGCAGTTGTGTACTATTAAAGTATCTGCGTGCCCTGTACAGTATGCCCAGTTTCTGAGAGGCTAACTTAACTCTGGCCTCGATGGAGCCCCCGTACCTGAGCTGGTCACTTAGAGTTACACCAAGCATATCAATGGAAGGCCTGTTCGGGAGAATGCTTCTGTTGAAGGAGACTAGATTATTATATTATATTATTGAGCTTGCTCTTGGTTTGCACTCAAGAGGTTAGGGTTGTATCACAGGTACTTTTATGATTTTTTTGACGGATTATTCAACTGTATGGCCGTGGTTGACTCATACAAAGCCAATAACTATAACCACACAGGCCAATGGTTGTTTGCGGCGGATGTTACGAATTAAAAAATAAATGGACTATTTTACGGCGGTCTCGGTGGATATGTTAAATATTTTATAACGGTGATAATCTTCGGCGGCAATAAGCCACTTGCATCACATTTTTAAATTTTTTTTTCCAGTTCAGGCAAATATTCTAAGACGTCTCATAATTTATTTTTTTTTTTTAATCGTATTTTTGAAACCCTGGCCATTTTTTGAAAATTTCAATCCGAAAAATCGGACCATTTTTTATAAACCGGAAAGACAGGACATAATTTTATGGGTGCGAAAAAAATATAGTTACATAGCCGAAAATCATTTAAAAAAAAAACCCGACTTATTCCACATGAATGGCACGGGAGAATAACGAGGCATTCCAAAAATATTACATCTCGTAAATATTTATTTTCGTGATCCATCTTATTGATCAATAATCATTATAATGTTCAACGTCTACATATGACTAAATCCAATATAAATTTGTACTTGTAAATTATAATTATAATAATATATTATAAAATTTGATTTTGTTAAAATCAGCACTGTTACCATTATACTCCTAAGTCAGCCGCTGCGGAGCATATCTGTACGATGTTCACTTTATACCATCTGTCAAAACATTAAACCAAACAAAAGTTCGCAAGGTAACAAACAATAAATCTAGTGAATTTTAAGTGTCAAATTGAAAAATTCGCCGGAAATCAAAGTGTTGCCATATAAAAAAAAAATTAGTGTGGAATTTTACAAAATTAATTGAATATTTCGGGGACGAAACATTTCCATATAGTGACGTCACGAGCTCAAAAAACGGATTTATTTATTTAAAAAAGAAAAAAACTATAAATTTCTAAAAAAAATTATTAGCATTTTCGTAATGTTAGTAGAAAAATCTATCCACACGATTTTATCCAAGTCATTATGAAATCCATGCAAGTGGCCTATTAACACGTCAGGGTTTTATGTGAAACGAAACGGTTTTTACTCTACATTTCGGATTCTTCGAACTAACCTTGGTTTTATGACAGCGTAAGAGTTATCCGATAATTGGCCACACGGCAACCGATTGCAAACATCATGCAGATTTAACCTTTTGGGTTAATCTGCGCACTGCAAATAAATTTGATATATTTCAAACGTCTATATCAACATTTAAATTACTTGTATATCATTAAAAAGATAACACTAATAAGCTAATATTTCTGAAATATAAAGGAAAACAAGACACAGAAAAAGAAAAAGATAATTTATTTTTCTATTGTTTCTTAATTTTTTTAGCCTCATTCGTATTTTTGTTTACATTATTAGTATTATATTCTTCTTCGACGACATTGATGGGATTAACCTTCAAAAGTTGTAAAAGAGAGTTGTTTTAATAAAAATTTAAACTGAAGTTAGTTTTTCTAACTCTACTTTCAAAGTTAGGTGTTTTGAGGAATTTATTAAAACATGAATTTTTTTCTCTTATCAGGGCTAATTTTTTAATTATTGTATGAAATATCACCAAAAAGTGTTTTTTCAAAACTTTTTTATGGTCACCCTGTATTTAATTTGATGGGAAGCAATATTTTTTTATGGGGATGTTTCCAATGGTCTGGACTGTGATATAAGATCTCAAATTATAGATATATACTAGATATAAGATGTAAAAAATATATAACTAAATAAAATATACCAAAAAAAGATATATGGTATCTACGTTAAAATTAATATAATAAAATGGTTTTAAGGCAGAACGTAATAGGGAGAGGAATGAAATGGGGAAAGAAATGTGGTATATTTGCCGCATTTGCTCATCACAATTAAAGCCCAAAATTCAAAAGGTGAGTTTTGCCCAAACGAAAATTTTTCATTTGCTCATCTCATTTTGTTGTTTTTTAATTGTAATTCTTATTGAAGTATTATTTGTGTAGCCGCACAATATTTCCAATTGCTCCCTACCGTCTGAAGCCAGTGGAACTGTGGAATCCCCAATCAGGGTAGTTTGTGAGGCTGAAGATAGTCGGAATGGGAAGTAGGTGGAGAAGAGGAAGTCGAGCCATTTCAAGCAACTTTTGGAATGTGATTGTTGGTCTTTCACAAGGGTGATTTCTGGAACTTGAGCATCGTCGTCATGGGACAGGGTTCACTATTAATTATTATAAAGTGTTTAACACATTTATTCGTGCACACTACTGATGATGAGTTTGTAAAACATTAATAAGTCAATTACAATTACGATGACCAACGACCATTAATTTTTAAATTTAAATTGGAAATCGCAAATTAAAAAAACCATCTCTAAACAAAGAAATCCTACATTCATATTTTATAAACTTAAGAAAGTACCTACTCCATATTAACAAATTAAAAATTATTATTATTATTTTTTTTTTTGTGTTATTTTTTATTAACTTATTATCCTGACGAAGAAAACATAGTTTTCGAAACATGTTGATATTGTTAATTAAATAGTGGTGTACACAAAGTTATTTGTTTTCATTAAATTAATAATGACGCCACAAAGTGAATTTAAGAAGTTTGAAGAAATAAAAATGATTTATTTTCCATGGTGCAATCTTCAATCATTTACGGGCATTAAATGCATTTATTAAGCCTTTACAAATAAAGGAAAAACTTTTTATTATACTTAAAAATATGTGTAATATAAATTAATAAGAAATTGTCAACTGAGTGATTGTTGAAAGAAACTAAAATATTTATATCTTTAAATTATTCATGTTGCAAACTACGAAATATGTATTTAAAAACACAAATAATTAAAAAAAAGTAATAAAACATGCAAAAAAATTAAAAATAAAACATGCAAAAAAATTAAAATAAAACGTGCAAATGGACTAATAATGTGTTTTACTCCCCACAAACCTATACTTAATTAATGCAAACACAAACTGTTTTGTAAGCTCTCGTACATTTAATCTTCTACCAAAACTATTTAAAATGACAAATAAAAATACAAAGAATAAAATTATGGCTGTATGATTCATTTTTAAACTTTCATGTTTCACTTTCCGTTTAGCAAACTAACATTATATACTTATTTTATTTTTTAATTATCAACACCCTGATGGGCTTTTATATGAAAAGTATAATACAGAAAAACAGTTTTTAAATAAAGATTAACTTGAAGAAATAAACATCACATGAATGGTAAGTATAAAGATAAATTTATGTAAAAAAATGCATTACAAGAAAAGAGAAAGTTAGTAGCCCCTATGCGATGCTTCTTAAGTATCAACATATGCTACATAAAAATATCATTCAGGTATTTCTTAAATAAAGGTAAATTTATATTAAATACATCGATTTTTGATGTGAATTTGTTTCCAAGTGTGTGAAATCGAAGAATAGGTGCATGTTTGTGGTAGTTGGATCCAAAATTATTGTTGCGGAATATATTTTGCCTTGTTGCTCGATTAGGTATCTTCGTTATCTTCGGTATCTTCGATGAGAGGCAGGAGTTCGCAACAGTCTAATTCAGAGTGAATAATTTTAAATTAAAAAGCAAGTAATTTATTTTTCTTCTATTTTCTAGGGAATGCAGTTTAAGTGTATTTAGTAAGAATGCGTAGTTAATATGTTGAATAGGTTTGTGTAACTTGAAGATAATAAATCGTAAAAATATGTGTTGCACTCGTTCGATATTTCTTATATGAATTTGATAAATTTTCAATTTTGTTATCTAAACCTTTAAAACTGTTTTTGACACCTGTATACACAAAATAATAATAAAAAAAATATGTAAAAACCCATTAGGGCGTTAATCCATACTTACTAATATTATAAATGCGAAACTGCTCGAGTTTGTTTATGACCTTTTCACGTATAACACAATATAAAGACTTTAATAATTCTTTCACCAATATAAAGCTAAATTATTTGCGCAGACTACAGGTTGTATATGATGGTAAGCTCTGGCGTTATGAAATTATAAGTATTAATCCATACTTCCATACTAATATTATAAATGCGAAACTGCTCGAATTTGTTTATGACCTTTTCACGCATAACACAATATAAATAATTTAATAATTCTTTCACCAATATAAAGCTAAATTATATGCGCAGAATACAGGTTGTATATGATGGTAAGCTCTGGCGATATGAAATTATAAATATTAATATATTATATTTGTTATACGTTTTCTGTCGCCAACAAAAGCGAGTTTTTGCTAACGTCAGAAAAAAATCTTTTCCATGGAAACAATGTTGATATATTTTGGGGCTCTATGCTGGTAGGTACTCAGTCTACTGGTCAGCTACTACTGCAGAAAATTCAAATATTAGAATTCGTTTTTTTTTGGACAAGCTCGGAATAAATGTCAGATGAGAGTTCCTATATTAAAAATATAATTCGTAACGATTATAAAGACTGAATGATAAATAGAGTATTTTTTTTTATTATATTAACGAACTTCCAAATATTTAAATAAAAATAAACATCCGAAATATTTGTAAGCGCATAAATTCCGAACGAATGAACAACATTGGATAAGTAATTCTTTTTTTATTTGAGCTACAGAATTATAAAATTTAGGTGGTAGGCTAGATGTTTGAAAACTGAATGTAAGGGAATGAATATATGGAATGCGGGAGGGGATGTGGGTGGGGTGGGGGGGAGATAATTGATAAGTGCAAGCGCTACAGTAATTTCCCGTAATACCATGCGAGCGAAGCCGCGGGGAAAAGCTAGTGATTAATAAATAAACATCTTAAGCGCCTCCGTACATGGAGCTACTTACAAACTATTCGAGCCTGATGCGCGTAGCACGCACACCGCTCGTGGGTACCCGCCATACAATTTTGCTGGTGTTCGTACACGGCGCTGCGCGACGGATGTCAGGTTGAAGTCGGTAGCGCGCTAACGACGGTGCTGGTAGCGCGCTACGCGTTGTAGCATTCGTGTCTGCTACTTTCGTTTGACGTTTGACAGAAATGGCGTCTGAACATGAAAGTAATGTTAGATTTGTTCTGGAAGTGAATAAAAATGCGTGTTTACATAACTTTACATTACCAGAATACGCAAGAAAGGATTTAGTGAAGAAGGCATAGATTAATGTTGGAAAAAAAGTCATTTGACATCGTTCGACATCGTGTTAACTCCACGGCTGCACGTGAAAAATGATCAAGTTCAGTATAATTCGGGTAGTGCCGTGTACGGAAACCAGCTTTAAAAAGTAGTACATCTGCAGGGTACTTGTGGTTGTGTCACAATCACGTAGTTTGTAAGTATCTCCATGAACGGAGGGCCTTAGGATTTAGCCTGCGAGAGAATGAGATAGAATTTTCGGTCTCCGCTTCGTAGCCTATCGGTCCCCTCTTTGTGCGGTGCTTCATAGCCTCACAACCCTTGTCTTCTTTAGTTTTCTGATGGTTTCACTTCTACCGCGTTTTAACTGCACACAATGTATATTTTTTAAAGTGTATTTTCTTTCTAATTATTGATATTTTTTGATAAATTATCCAAAAACAGGCAGTAACTTTAGTCGGATCCCATTACTTACATTTGTTTTAAAATTTGAATAACCGTAATTTTGTTTGATGTATGCACGTATGTTGTAAAATTATTGGATAAAAAGAAACAAAATATAAAATAAATAAACTAACTAATGCAAAATTTTTTGTTTTTGATTTGATTTTTTTTTTCGCTTACAAACATTTTAAATGCTTTAATAAAATTATGCGAATTGCACTTTTTTTGAAAAGTCTTTTTTCTTTTTTTCTCTCTAGGCTCTTGCCCAGAATAAAATAAAGCAGCTTTTAAAAACTTTTGGAAGTTAAAAGTCTTCTACTTACGAAAACCTTTTCGGTTGTGGTTTTATTGAGTGACGTGGACATTTTTTTCCTGTAATTTTATAAAAATGAATTAAAAATAAAACATATTTTTCTGGAATAATTTTGTAAACAGGCAGCGTGGATTTCATTTTATATAAATCTACAGTTTTATTTCGAGATTGATGAAATTTTGCACACTAGACCTTAACAACGAGAGAAATATCACTGTTTGCATAAAATTTTGAAAAACTAATTGTAAAGCCCGGGCAACGCCGAGGACAGCAGTTAGTATCGAATAAATAGTAAGAAATAGTATCGGCTAGTTTAGTAAGAAACAAATCAAAAAACAAAAGGAACGTTTAAATTTAAAAAAAAAACATTACTTGCAAGCTATCACAATACGTAATTTTTTAATTGATGTAATTATGAATTGTTTAATTTTTATATAAATAATATATTTTGGTTTCTTATTTTTGTTTTTAAATTAAGTAACAGTACATTCCAAATTGTGTCCTCTGCGTGCAAAGTGTGCCTAAGTATAAACTAAGTGCCCCTAAATAAATAATGAAGTGTTATTCTAAAGTGACCTCCCAGGTAAGAATGGTCCTGTATATTATCTGCCTATACATGGTATAAATAATACAATATACCATCGCTCATATTACAGCACCGCGTATCTCAAAAAATACGATTTTTTTGGAATTTCTGTTAAAACTACGCAGGCGCCATGGTTTGAATCGACAAACAAATGTTTTGACCATTCACAGCTACTTTTATGCAAAGTTTTGTAAAACAATAATTATTGTTACTTATATTATAAATTAACCATTTATCGCATAAATCAACGCGTGTCTCACCATTTATTAGTCTTTTTTGTGAATGCGAACGTCATTTAAAAATAATTTTTTTAATGAAAAAAAAAATTATTCTCCAAATAACTGATCCCTAAATATTATTTGACCCTTTTTTTAGACGTTTTTTATTTATTTAATCAACCGAACGGTTTTTGTTCCTCCTAAAAACCTAAAATGAGATACGCGGAATTATAATGTAAGCGACAATATGTACATTTTTATGCAGCTTCGCGTTCATTGGTCAATTTTTTTATTTTTTTTATTAGTATCTATAGCAAAATTTGTACATAATGTATTTATAAATTGTATTATATTAAGGTATTATAAAGTTTTTTTTTTCACAGTCCTCCTCACTAGGGTTCCCTGTTCTGAGGCGGCCTGTAGTTTTTCCACATTTGTATTTAGTATCCAGTTGTCTTTACATGGTCTTCAGTATGTTTGATAGTTCATATTCACTTTGTTCTCTCAACCATATTTTTACTTTTGTTTTAAATTTATTTATTTCTGTTATTTTTTTTGTTTGAGTTGGTAGAGCGTTGTATAGTTTTGTTGCATTGAATTTCATATTTCTTTGTCCAAAAGATGTTTTCAAACAGGCAGTAGCTAGAATATTTTGGTTTATTGCCCTGGCTGTGTATCTGTTGGACAGTGGAGTATTCTGATGGTTTTTTTAATTTTAAATAAAATATTTTTTGCCTAAAGTTTTTGTATGTTGTAGACTTGAATGCTTTGAAACAATTCTTCTGTCGGAGTTCTAACCGGTAATTTCAAAATTGTCTTTAGTACTCCTTTTTGGGCTATATTGAGCCGGTCCATGTGAGTGCTCAATATTTGTACTTATATACTTATTATACATTTGTACAAAACTCTTGAGGTAATTCTACACAAAAACAGCGTTGAACAAAGCATCCACCAAATATAATTAATAATTAGAATTTTTTTAATAAACGAACAATTAAATAATATCAAATTATTCTTCAAATGAATGACATCGCGACGAGAAAGAACAAGGAAACATGGTAGAGGTGGTAAACATAAACAAAGTAGATGCAATCTATTCTAATATTAAATCTAAAGTCTCTTCTAAAATAATTCGTATTAATCCCTTACTAACGATCACCCCATTTCCCCACAGGCATAGACACAGAAGATGGACCATGATAACTCTGGCACACACTTTGTGCTTCACTCATAAATCGTCTCATTCATACTTTTCCGTTATTCTGTCTTGAACTGATCGGACTCAAGTATTTTATTATCTTGATCATGCCATGTCTTCCTCGGGCGCCCTTGACTTATTTGGCCATTCTATTTCGCGTCATATATTCTCCTTTCTTCGAATATCTGCTCAACATTTCCAACCAAACGCGTCTTTTTTTTAAATCTTATCCATAATGTTTACTTAGCTTATTAAGATACAATAAAATCATTAAAATAGATTCTTACTTCTGTAGTGCTGTAGGACTAATGCGGGGAAAGAGGGGAATTGTTACACACTGTTTAAAACTTGTTTAAATTACTATGGATGTGTACTAATCTTTGCGTTCAAATTTGCGCTCTTTAAAATGATTTGACTGTAAATAACTTTGCAATATAACATAATTTTGTCGAGTCTAGTGAAACAGGTTTGCTAAATAAAGCCCTGAACGGGTAAATAGTGTTTTGTTTTGATTAAAAAACAATATGTAACAATTGTGCTGACTTCAAATACGTGCTTTTCGGCATTTCTTTAGACGAAAACCAATTAAGTAGGAAGTAAAAAAAAAAAGTTGTGGTTAAATTGCTGACACTAACATTTTATTTCGTGTCACTACGATCTTTAAGTTAAATCCTAAACTGTATAAAAGCGGTACATAGAGAAAACGAGCAGTATTCGCTTGTGGTAATTTGATCGTGCTTCATCCCTGTGAAATTATTGTCAAGTCTTGATATGGCAAATTTATTCCTATGTCTCGTGTTGGTGACATTATCTAACGTAAGTAATCTTTGATTTTTAATACATTAATCTAAATTATTTGCGGGTTAATTTTGCGAACGTCCGCGGTATGCAAAAAAACATATTCCGAGATCAATACATATTGTCCATATGCAACTCGAATTTCTGTGTTCCTTTCTAAAACTAACTTTCTAAGAGTTAAGCCTGAGAACATATGCAGAATTTTGTGTCTGGAAAACTTAAGTTTTTTCGTAATGTCGGAACGCATCAATATTGCCAATACGGTAATGATCTACGTCTGTCTTTATTGCCCACGAATCACAGTAGCTTAAGGCGCCGTATACCTGTTCAAAAAGAAGAAGATGGAGAGATATGTAATTACAAATGTTGGAGAGAGCGCGCTAATATTTAAAACGTAAAATTGAAGCAAAAATTGTGAAAATGTTTAATAAAACACGACTCATCTAAAATAGAGCAAACATCTTGCAGGGGTTGACTAAAACAGCATTTAAAGAAACACTGTGAATTTTTTCATACGTATAACTTGTAAAATAATTGAAAGAAACGTGTTTGTAATAATTTTCGGAGCATCAGCTGCGATTTTTTTCTATCGAGGGAATTTCACATAATTTGCTTTTTGGCGCAGGGAATGCCTAGATATTATCTTCAAGAAAAACAAATATTTTTTTAAGAGCTTTAAAATTTAAACTTTAAATTTTAAGGTACATATATAATAAATCTGTAGAAAGCATACCCCAGTAAGCCGCGGCTTAAACCATTTGAGGTATTCAGACAATTTAAGGCATTGTTCGAAATGTGGTGTTGAAAAAATAAATGAAAAGTCATGTGTGCAGTTCACACGCGGTAGAAGTGAAATCTTAAGAAAAATAAACTTCGAGAGAATGAGACGAATGCAGAGTACTCAGGATTCAGGAGTAGGATAATTATACTGTTTATTTATTATAATATTGTTTTGTTACCAAGTTTAAAAATTATTTAACATTTTATTCTAGGTGCGCCGCACAAAGATGCATATAGATTAAGGTGGTCCAGGCCCCTATAGTAAAAAAATTTTATTCAAATATAGGTGTCGCCACCCTCTTGATTTGTTACACCTACCATTTTTATTACGTGTAAAAAATTTCAGCCCCCTATCTTACATAAAAGGGGGTGCTCATCGAATTTGAAGTTTCTGACAAAAAGTTCAGGGTTTTAAGTACAACACGTAATTTAAGGTTTATTAATATTACAAGTATTTTAATCAAATAAGTACACAAAGTGTTTAAATGTGAACGAAATTTGGTAAAAAAGCAATAATTAACATAATTTTGGTCACATTCTTTCAAAACCATGTTTATTAACTCCTTATTAATGTTTCAGTAGAAACGATTTTTCTGTTTTGTTCAACGATGTGAAGTAAAAATTGCTTTTCTTCCACATTCTTAGTGAGTATCGTGTTGTAATCTTCAAATAGTTTAACACCTCTCTCCGCTGTATCATTAACAACACGTAAATTTTTGACGCAGCTTTGCCTGAAGGTAATCAACATTGTCATTCCAAGTATCAGGGGGTAATTGCAAGAAAAAGTGCTTGATATCAAGAACTAAGAGCGTTTTCAACGTTCTTTGTGTTGCAAAAGCTTTTAATGTAACCTCTGAGGCAAGCTTAGCAGAATCACCTCGCACTGAACGATTCCCGCCATCAGAATTTATTTTTTGAACAATGGCCTGTTTCAGTATCAGCAGACAGCTTGTCAGAAAACGAGGCAAATGCAACTAGCTCATCTGACAAATACCACAAGGACGCTCTAAGACACATCTAGCTGCTATACTGATTTTGGAAACAACGGCTTCGTACAATTTTAAGTTCTTCCAAAGTAATAAGCCATTTACTGTTGCCAAAGGCTCTTCGATCCAAACTTTGTTGTAGACGAGTACACCAAAATTAACAAATCGAACAATTTGTTTTTTATTCTCTCTTGGTTAGTTTGAATGCTTGTAAATTATTTCGAAAGAGAAAAATCTTCAAAGCATACAGCAATTTCGCCATCCAACGAGCATGATGAATCGGACCTGGAGCGCTCCAAAATATCTTCGCAAGTGGTTTGTTCAAAACAATCATGGTGAGCTTTATTAGCTCTTCGTAATCATCACGAACTTGATTATCTCCAGATAGAGCCATTTTTCTCGCATCTTCAGATCTTTGTTTCCGTTTTAGAGAACGTTCTTTGACATTTTCTAGTTTCTTGACGATTGAGTACGTCTTCTTACGTTCTACTCTTTGATCGTTGAGAAACGCTCTGCCCTCCGCAATTTTTATCAAATTCAAAGCGCTTGCATGGGCAATATCAAAAAGTTTGTCTACTTCTTTTGTAAACAAGTACTCTATTTTTCTTTGTGCTTCAGAATTTCTTCCTTTATTTTTCATCAATAGCAGCCAGTTCTCATGAAATTTAATCAATTTTTCAATGCAGTCATTTTTTTGTCTGGTCGGAATACTAGATTCACTCCATACTTCCATGAGTTCTTGAATAAGTACATGCACGGAATCTTTTACATTTTTGTTTGATTCATTTAATATGTGGTGATAATGGACTAAAACTTGCCGAAGAATAGGAAGTTGATTAAGCCTCACAATGGCTTAATATCTCGAACCGCAATTTATTTTCAATATCTCGAACCCCAGAAAAATTTTGTCTTAGATGAACACATTTTATTGCACTGATTCACTCCACAGTCTACTAAATAAGTATCAAGTCTATTAAAATTTCTCTATAGAATTCTTCAGTAGTTTATTTTAATATTTATTTAATTGTTTAACACACGAAATTGTCCTATAACAAAAAGTATAAATTAAGAATTTTACACAAAAAATTCAAAAACAACACTCGATTGAGCACCCCTTTCTATTTGATCTATCTCGCTGAAATTTGACTATGTTATTACTATGAATACATGTAATTCACGGGGTGGCCAAATGAAAAATAATAATAAAAAATTTTTGGACCACCTTAATATAGATGTATATGTTTGTCTCTTCTTAGTGTCACTCGTTTCGGTTTCATCGAGTTTCTAAAGTGCTAAAGAAATTTGCACTTCAACATCTTTTTGGCGAAAATCATTAAAATTCCCCTTAACGCAGATCTGACCCTTTAGTTAGAAATTATAAACCGCCATGACTAATAAATGCAAATTTAATTTTAATGAAAAAACTTGTTTATTTAATAATTTTTTAGCTCATCGATGTATTTAATCACTTGAAAATAAAATTTCACCCAAGATATTGGAATACAATATACTGAATTCCAATATCTTCGAATGATACTTATGAATCTAAACAAAATATGAAACGGAACAAGGCATAAAAAATAAATAGTTAATGGTCACAACTTGAACCCAGGATCTCTGTATTACCGGGACAAAGCCTCTTACCATTCGGCCATTGCCTTGTGATTTTTAAAAATAATATCTATTTTATTAAAGAAACAATAAATTAGAAATTTTGTTTATAATACGAGTACATAAATTATAAAAGAAAACAGGTTGTAAAAAAACCCATAACACTGAGATAACTAAATAAGATTCCATATATTAACTGTAAAGTCGGTCTACCCACAAAGAACTATAAATTTAAAAGGGTTAATGATTTTATAGATAGTCCTGATTTACTTAGTCTAATTACTTTTCATAAGCCAACTAGAAATACTCGATCAAATATTATTATAAATTTTAACAATAATATCAGGTCTGAGCCATTCAGGTACTTGCTTGTACCAACATTGCGTGCTAAATAATATCTATATCTATATATACTCGTACATATACGAGTATATACAGATATATACTCGTATATGTACGATCCATCACTTATTTGTAAAAGCTCGTATGGGTGCATACTCATGGAATTGAGTTGGAAACTTTGCATTATTACTTAACCCAAAGTAAATCACGATTATTATTTTAAATTTCAGTTCACTTGGTGCGCCAGCCAAAAAGCAGAAAGTAACGCCCAAATGTCCATTTACAAACTTCCGACGATGAAATTGGCCAGCATGAGAGATTGCCCTAATGTAAGACTTCCGTTCCTGAAAACCCGGACCGGCGAACAATGTCCGATTCCAATTATTCCAGTACCAGCAGAAGATCGGCCCATTCCAAGCGTCGCTGTTGAGCACCGGGCCAAGGAGAGAATTCTTCGGGCCCTGGATAGCGTAATGGCAAAATTTAACCCCAAAAACCCCGCAGAGAACCGAGCCCCTCGCAACGAAATTGTCAAGAGCTCAGTGGAGAATATAGCATCTGACCTCAAGATTCCAGCGGTGAACCGACCCTCCAAACTCAAGATTCCTATGGAGAGACGATCCCTCAAATCCAGCAATCCTACAGCTCAAAGCCCCAACGTCCCGGAGAATCCAAATAAGTTCCAGGTCCGTGCTCAGTTGTCACACATCCGTCACACACCATTTACTTTGATTAAAACAGAGAATAACCCAAAACATCGTTCGGGCCGTACACGTCGAGATTGACTTAGATGTGGAGTTGGGCAGTTTTGTCAAGAATGAAATTTTACACATTATAATGGATTACTCAACGACATGATCATGCATTAAATAGAGCAAAGCTGATAAATGTTCAATGTATGTTGATTAAATGGACTGATAAATTATCAATTGAAAGAAAACAAATAACTTTGTAAAATTTATTATTAATTTTAATTTATCATCATTTTATGAGCTAGATTTAAATTAAATATAAAACTAGTATTTACTCGCCGAATACGCCAAAGTTTCGAACCTCTTTGTCTTAATGAACATAATAATATTTATTTAATTATCTCAATTTCAATATTTAATAATCTCAAAATCACTATTTGGCGTCGTTTTCAATTAATGAAAATAAAACACTTTGTTTGCACCACTGTTTAAACGAAATAATCGACATGTTTCAAAACTAAAGGTTTCTTCGTATAGATCAACGTATTCTAAATATGAACTTTTTCTCAATGATACTTAGTTTGTTGCCTTATATTTAAAACTTACCCGTCAACAAATATTGTTTGCTTCAATTTTACTAATAGGTACATTTGATTTGATTTGATTGAATTACGTATTTTGGTAACACATAACAATATGTTTATAACAAAACATAAAAAAATTGTTTTTATTAAAACTTGTATTTTGTGTAAATAATTGATTAAAAATATTTGATTAAAAAAAACTTGCTGTATTCAAGATATCAATTATTGTCAATAAGTATTTTATTAGATGGTGAAAAGGCACCAACCCTAATATTAATAATAAATATTTGGAAATTTTTATAAAACCATTTTGATCACCTCAAGTGACGTAAATTGTAAGAATGAATGTCGTCGAAACATCTAAGGCAGGCTTTGGTTGAACCAAAAAAGACGGAGGTGTTATGTACACAATTTAGAAATATTGACATAAATCTTATAATTTAGCAGTAATAGAGAAACACGGCAGGTATGTATTGGTGTGATAAATCAGCTGGAGAAAATAGACTTTAAAATTTCATGAAGCAAGAACACAAGATATTATTTTTAAAAAAAAATAATAATTTTTACACAAGATATTATTTAAAAAAAAATAATATCTTGTGTAAAAAGAAGTACTATGTTTTAAACAAAACAATCAACAGTTATTATGTTTAATGTCTTTTTATTCTTTCTCATCTTTTCATTTTCTCCATTTTCTTTTTGTTTGTACAAATAATATGTTCCGTATGTCAATACTCATCCTAATTTGACTGTCTTAAAACGGGAATCCTCCCAGTTGGGCAGTTAAAAAGTCTTATAAATAATGTATAACAAATGTTTATACATTTGTTTTACATTATACATATGTACTTGTACTAAATAGACAAATAAATTGTTGTAAAGGCCCTCTGGGCGTTATACAAATAGATACAAATAAATGAAATAAAAGTAGTATGTATGTGTGGTGTGTATACAATGCCAAAACATCTTAATTATCTGATATGGTTTTCCCCAGAACAAATGTTTTCTTCTTGCTTACAATAGCAATATACATATCCTTACAATACCAAATTTAATAGCAATAGGTTTTTTGTGAGTACGGGATGTACGTTTATCATAAGAGAGTGAAAAATCACTCTTAATCCAGATGATTTTTGTGGCCCACTGTGTCATGATGGGTCAAGGGATCGGAGATTCTGTGATCTTAGAAGCGGTATATTTACAATAATTTTGTAATCAAAGGTTTTATTATCAAATCGGTTTTATTATCAATACGACTCCATCGTTCCATTACAAGCGTGGGGAGTCACGTTATCCACACATGGATCATTATTTTATTATTATTATAATTATTTTTTGCTCTTGGTCCTGATGGAAATTACATTTAATAGGACCTATTTCATCTTATGAATTAATTAATAATAATTAATTAAATAATTATTTAAATTATTAAATAATTTCCATCAGGACCTATTTCATCTTACGAAATGCTGTGTGGAGGGTATTTTTATAGAAAGGAAGTTTTGGGAAGAAAAAGGTATGAGAGGTGTGTTGGACGTATGAATGCATCCCTCCATCCATCCTCACGGCGCAAGTCGATGGGTTAAGATTCCGGCTGAATACCAGTCTCAACCAGTCTCTCTCGATCCGGCCCGCCATGCAGCAGGCGGGCACACGCATCCGCCGCCAAGGTTCAGTCAAACCTCATAAACCCGGTCACCCCTGCTAAGTGACCAAACGTGGCGAACCACTTGAGGTGACCTATGCAGCGATATTTGTTATCCAATAAAGGGTTTCCGGGGCGGCAGTACACAAACCCGCCTCCCGAATTGAGAAATTATTACATTACGAAAAATTAAGAAAAGAAAATAAATTTATATTAAAAAAAACTAAACTTGTAAGTAATCATTCAATGCATTATGAACAGTTAAAGAATATTGAAAAAGCAACCAATTTACCTGTATTTGAAATACAAAGAATTTCAAGCAATAAATATTTTAGAACGAAAAACAATTCTTCGAAAGACCTCAATATTAAAAAGCAGTTCTATTGTAAAAACTGTGGTCTTTAACTTTGACTTATTCAATTAAACTTTGTTTATAGGTCTTTTACTTTGAAGTACGCACAAAAAGACTTCAAAAACGACCAACGGTGGAAAGGGAGGAATTGTAATGAGAATTACCGCGACGCGACGCCGACGTTGGGATTTTTATTGCCATTGGGCTTCAGGTGCAATAGAGCAGGAATCGTCAAAAGATTGAGGGATTGCGATATGAAATATGTTAACCCCTTGCCTTAGTGGTGTTTTTACAATAATGAAAAGTCTTCTCTCGAGATGGCGGAGGCAAAATTGAGGGTGCAAAATTTTTGTCGATTTCGAGACGTCAACATTTTTAGATATCCAAATTAGTTTCAGACCAGGAACGAAATTACAACTAAATTTAGATAATCCGACACCCCCCCTTTAATTATTTTGTCAACTATTTTCTTTTTTGATTCTCTCCATTCTCCTGTACTCTGTAAAAATCCAATATGCGTACCTATATTCAAACAAGATCACCCTTTTAAACAGATTTTTAACATGCAAATTTTTCCTGCGTCGTGAAAACTTCTTTAACACCTTTGTGATTTGAAACTCGAAAAAACGAAAAAACGACACTAAAAAGAGACAAACGTTTGCATCTATAGGATTTAGCCTGCGAGAGAAAGAGATAGACTAATCGGTCTCTTTGTGCGGTGCTTCGCAACCTCCCACTCTTGCGTACTTTCGTTTTATGAAGGTTTCACTTCTACGGCGTGTGAACTTACCCGCACAATTTTTGAAGTGAAACTTCAAATAGCACCTGTGAAGAATCACACTGCGCTCATTGGCCTATTTGATTATGATGTCACTTTTAAAGGCCTGGTTGAGATATAAAACGGAAGTGACGCTGGGTCCTAGATCTGCGCTCATTGGCTGCTTTAATTATGACCTCACTTGACTACAAGGCTTGAGATTGTTTTGGTAAAGTTTCGCTTCTACCGTGTGTGAACTGCACTTTTTTTCAAATCACAAATCACATCCTGATAATAAATTTACAACCAAAATAGTGGAAAAATCATCATCATCATCATCATCATCATCAATATATTAATACGTGAAGCAAAAACTTTGTACCCCTTTTTACGAAAATTGCGCTGACGGAGGAGTATGAAATTTCGCACACTTGTAGTTTAAATAGAGAAGGAGTGCAAAATGCCAATATATTTTTTAAATTATCCATAAAAAAAACATAAAAAACATTACAATTATGGTCGAATTTCGACCATTGGGCGACCACTAGTAACGATAATTATTCATTTACCGTGTAATATATTTTCACACCCGATTGTGGAATGTAATTGAGGTGTAGGGAAGGGGTAGCAAAAGGTGTGAAAATACCTAACTGTTCATTTCTAGTCATCAAACACGGATAAAGCAATTTCAAGAATAGCAGTCTTTAATAGGGGCATTACTGAAAGTAATGTGCGCAGCGGAACTTAAAAAATAATTAGTCCATAAATGGCTCCTTGGACCGCTCCAATTGCGTCTGCACAGGACCAGACCTGTCAATACGAGTACCAAGTACCAACCTAAAGTAGGTTACATTAATTGATGTAGATATTTTAAACAAACATTTTAAATGTTGTTAATGTTAATTTCAGTAAAAATATTTACATCAAACCTCATGCATAAGTTTTTAATAACTTGCTACGGTAAATAGTAAAACATGCAATAGTAAATAGTTGCACTGTCGCGTAGCGGTTCGGAACGAGGGGAAATAAATTTGGTTATCGGAGCAAAAATTCAAATTGTGGTACATATACCATACGGCGCGGGCAATGGGGCCTTTAATTTGGACCCGATATGAAAAAGGGTGGATGGCCGCTGGGCGAAATTTCAGGGGATATTTATTTCAAAGCGCCCAAAACTGCAAACGACCGAGACTGGGCGACAAAAAAGTCTTTCCAAACATTATGTCATATTTGAAAACATTAAGAATATTATGTTGTTCTCTTTTTAAAAACATCTATTTGAATCTCAATTTTGTTTTTTTCAATAAAAGAATGCAAATCTAGGAAGAATAAATTAACCCATTTCCCGACATCCTGAAACTGAAACTCAGCAAATAGTTTCGTTGTCAGTGGCAACGCGTTCTTCGCGGTGGCAGTAATGTACACACACACGTGCACACACACGTGCACACACACATGCATTTTTCTGTAACCGGCTTCTAGCCGGCCCATGATACAAAAAAATTATAATCGGTTTATTTCTTCCAACACATTAATAGTCTCAGCAGATAGAAAAATGACTAACAAAAATTTTCATAAAAAAAAAACTTGTTCGGAATTTGAAATCTTTCTGGTGACCGTGTCTTGGCGGGAATTTTGTTAATAATTTTGAACTACCAGCATCCGCTCTGCCCGTTATGGTTCTAGTTTTACAATGTGATTACTTTGAGTTATTTGAAAATAACAGGGAAGATTATTTTTTTAACTTAAACGGAAATACACGAATTTTGTCAGTAATATCCTTTTACTTTACGAAACAAGTAAACAAACGCGGAAAATTGTTGCGGAAGTAAAAATATCAACGTTTCAAAGAAAATTTAGTTTATAATTTATAATCTTTCGAAAAGTTCGTATTACAAAGAACTTTTTGAGTTATTCTGTCTATCCTTTTGGTGAACAAACGCGCGCACCCGCATGAAATCTCTAAAATTGGCATCTATCCGGCACAAGAGATGACGAAAATAGATGTACTTGCAGTTCACATGCGGTAGAAGTGAAACCTTCAGAAAACTAAAGTAAACAAGAATGGGGACGTTACGAAGCAACGCACTATTTCTCCTCTCGCAGGCTAAATCCACTTTTAGATTTTAGTGTCGCTTTTTCGTTTCATCGAGTTTCAAATCACAAGGTGCTAAAGAAGTTTTTACTTCAAAAAACATTTCTTTACGAGTTGATTTTTTCTTAATGAAGGGCATTGGTACCTTTTCTCAATTAATTTATAAAAGAAAATTTCGTGATTAAAATTGTTTTAACTAACCGTGTAAACTGCACTTGATTTTTTATATCGAAAATTTTTTGTTAGATAAAAATGTAAGGTGAGCCATTTTAAAAGCTTTTTATGTTTCCTTTCAAAATTTTTATATATCAAAATTCATATTTTTTTCGAATGATAAAATTTAAAGGTATAATTTTTAAGACTTTTTCAAATCAGTTTTTAGTTACGGGTGCGTTCAGAAATGCTCCGTTTATTTGGATTTTATTGCAAAGCGAAAATATTTTAACCCTTCAGATATAATTATAAATGGCCTAAGAGGTTATTCTGACTATTTGCTCATCAAGCAAAAAATAAGTGGCAGGTCCTTAACTGTTTATACACCCTTTATACCTACTTTGTGTAATAATACACAGCTCCGAATATGCCGCACAAATAAAATCGAAGAATCGCGGAAGGTAATGAACATTATGCCAAATTTCGCAAATATTTCCCAAAGAATATTTTTCGTTTCGGATGTTTTTCAATAAATACGGCTACGATATTAAGCCTACCGATAGAAATTTCTTCATGCCTTATTGGAGCCAAGGGTCCCCCAAGCACTTTCACGTGAATAAACACAAATTAATATAGATATATTCTTGCGTTTCCTGACAACACAATAACCAACATGGACTAATAGGATAAATTTTATTGCTCCTGTAATTCAATTTTCCGGTGTTTCCGCTATTTACATTTCAAGTCGATAATATTAAAAATTTAAATTATGGGCGTGAATCTCTGAAACGTAGGCAGAATAAAAATGTGTGCGGAATATATTAAATTTTACATTAATTTTGGTCTTTTGAATTTTTACATTTTAGTGAAATCCAGATATAAGATTTGTAACTACATCGGTATGTAGTTATAAATTGACCCACCCAATTGACACCATTTAAAAAATAAGTCACTTGCATAAATTTTATAAAAATTATGAATTAATGAATATGAATTATATGAATTATACGAAAAACGCATGAATTTGGAAAAAAATGTAGATATGATAGATCTTTTTAAGATTTCGAAAGTAACGAAATTTTTGTTAAAAATTGGTAGTCTGTAAAGTCGGTATAAGGACGATAATTTTACGTGAAAACGTCATATTATAACGGTGAAATGGAAGAGAGATAGATGCGTCACAAGCCGAACGCTTAGGCCGAACACTTGTTCCGCGCTCTCGCTTGCACGCTCGGCTCAGGCGGAACGTGACAATGCTTTTTCGTGAGTGCAGCCGGCGTTCATATAAATCAAGATCCACTGACAAAACTTGATTTATAAGACGTTATCACGCCAAAAATGTTGTTGGGAAAGTGTACAGACTGGGTAGTTTTAGTTTCCTTTAATTAAGACGCGCATGGTTGAGTTATATTAATTTTTTATTACACAATGAGAATATCACAATAGATGTTGTCTATCTGAGAGCTGACCAATGAGAGCGCGAGCCTGACCACAACAACTCAATATATACTACAGTATCTTCTGTCTCACTCATGAACTCTAGTGGACAAGTCAGCCACTAACCATTCCTACAAAAGTATAGTTTTTAATATAAAAAACAAATCCGTTATTATAGCTCTTGATATCATTGAATAGAAATGTCCTGTTCTCGATTTCAATTATTAATTTTTTATGAAATTCCACACTGATTTTAATTTTTTTGCATCGTCATTCTTGATTCCGAACTATTACACTCTTTATTTTATTGGTGAGGTAAATATAAATCCGATAATTTAAGTTCGATAATGGTTTTATTTTGCTCTTTCTAAAAATAATCTTTTTTATTATTTTAACCAATATTTTTATGTTTTCTGGCCAAAAAATCATATCTGGGATACGCAATATTCTGGCATCCGAATAAAAAAATCGTTTTCTAAAATTTTAGCCGGATCTGAAGGAATATTAACTGATGTATAATTTTCGATAGATTTCGTAGAGACGCTATTAAAAGTAGGTCAAATTTTAGAAAAAAATGAAGGTAACGAGAGCTAACTAACTAACTAACTAACCATCATGCCGTTTCCCCGCAAGGGTAGGCAGAGAGGACAGACCGCCAAACAACTCGATCTTGGCACACACTCCTTACTTCGTCCACATTCATACATCGTCTCATACATGCTCTTCTATTATTCTGACTCTTGATATTGCCCGACTCAAGTATCTGATTCACTTGGTCGTGCCATGTCTTCCTCGGGCGTCCCCGACTTCGTCTACCATTCACACTTGCGTCATATATTCTCCTTATCGAGAGCTAGTTAAAAAATGAAACCTGGATGCACTGGTTCAATAAATTTCAGTCCATTGCGGGTGCGATAAAAAACAACAATATTTAATTGCCTACAAGCAGGATGAGAACAGGAAAGGATGAAGGAAACACAAACTCACCCTGGTGAGGAGTGCTTCTCCTTTTCTGGTGGTCAACAGCTGGTCACAGCTCTCACATAAAATGATTGACTTTCTTGATGTAAGTGGTTTGGCAATAATGATAAAAAAGACATAAATAACTGTGGGAGGGGGAGGGGAGCGTTTACATATTCACAATAATAACTGAATTGCAGGTAATTCCAAAATGGCGGGTGATAGGACGGTCTTTTACGTTCTACAGCAGAGCGTTGGTTTTCCGCCAATCTTGCGAAACATTTACGTTGTGTTCAGCAAATACTAGAGTATTAAGTTTTGTCAGTGGCTTTAGGATTTGAAATTGAAAGGAAAAGGAAGGCAAATTTTAGAAAATTTAACTACAATTATCAAACCAATTGATTTATTTGTACCGATTTATAGGTAGGTTCTAAACCAGCGCAAAAAGGTGTGTAGCATCTCTACACCGACCGAAATTTTTGATTCTTTCTAAAAAACTGTTGTCTGTATACGAGTCTGTATGTGAATCTGCCAATAGCAGAATTTTTGAAAAATTCTTCATTTTTATGGGCATAATGTTAGGCTTGGCGTTGAACTTAAAGGTCTTTTTCTCAAGCCATATGCAATCGAACCGACTGAAATTTTGGATTCTTACTAAAAACCATATTTTGTATACGAATCAATCAAAAAATGTGCCAAACCTATGAAAAGTGGTGTGTAAGATAAAACTAGTTTTTTTTAGCTAAAAGTAAGCAAAGCAATATGTTTCATACACAATACAATTAGATATAGGTATAATACGTACATTATTAGAGAAAAAAAATCAACTTCACCCACACAATCTCAACCAACATAAGCCTTGAAAAGTTAGCTCACAATCAAAGCGGCCAATCCGGCTAGCGCGACGCTTCCTAGTTATTGTTCGTAAGTAAGGTTTCATTCGATCACATTCTCTCACAGGCAAATTCTATAGATGTATGTGTTTTTCTCTTTTTAGTGTCGTTTCCGTTTCATCGAGTTTCAAATCAAATAATATCATCTTACAGAATCCTATCCCAAGAAAGTAAAAAATGCAGATATTTAATCATTTTAAGAAAGGAAAACTAATAATATTAAATCCTCGATGCCCCAACAATAAATTTTATTAATAACACCGTTTTAACTGACGGTACAGGTTGAACCGTGGCATTAATATTAATAAATCAGCTCTGAAAAATTTTTACAGGAGCATATTTTTAACAATGCGTTTCTTGGAATGGAAATGCAATATTATGAAGGCGTGTTAATATTAGAATTTGTCATCAAAATAAAAATGTCCCGTACTTTATTTCGAGTTATATTATCAAATTACTTTGATTGTTAAGTTAAATTAGTTTTTTGTGTTTCATCATCAACAGTTTCAACATCACCTTCAGTTTCAAGCACATAAGATGGCTCTACTTATCAGTAAACTACGATGTCTTAAATTGTACACAATTAATTTTAATAGTCCATGAATAGGTTTTACTGTTGGGCTCCGGTGGTCGTTGGTCATCTTTGTACGTTCGTTTGTATAAAATATCTCCCACTGCTCAAAATTGCAAACCAACTGACAACTTTAATTATCGTATTCTACCAATTAAAATCTAAGAAGCGTAGTGATGCGGGTTGAGTTGTTCACTCTTGGTCGCAATAAGGAACTCCAGTCCAATTTTTTTAAATTTTTTAAATGAATAATGACCTAAATTAAATAACTGCATATTTATTTTTATTTTTATAGTTAGTTTTAATAGTTAAAATAAATGTCAAAATTTTAATTTTTCAAGATCCCCGAAAACCACCGAATCTAGTGTGACGTCATCATGACCAACCGAAGTATGAATTTTGTAAACAACTAGAATCAGCTGTTCATGGCCGGCCATTTTGAATTTCAGCATTGGAGCGTTTTATGGACGCGGTGACGTCACTAATACCAACAATTCAATAATTCAATAATACCAACTTTACAGGGTGTTTTAATGAACTGTTTTAAAATTGACTTTTTAATATATTTTTTTAAACTCTACGTTAAATATTATTTAATACAACTTGTATATTCAGAATCAGCGTTTATTGGTCTATATGAACATATTTTTTTAAGGCCATAATATTTTTCACTAGAGTTCCTTATTACAATCTAAGAAGCGTAGTGATGCGGGTTGAGTTGTTCACTCTTGGTCGCAATTACCAAAATGAGAAAACGGTTCCATATTTGATAATAAATTTAGAAAAGAACAAAGGATCAGAACAGAAAATGAGGTGTTAATGGGACGATCAAATAATGTAAGGAAGGAATGCGGTAAAACAGTTGGTTTTAAATTAGATATTGCGAGAATCGTGAATTGATAACGGCCAAAAATTGCGGATTGATGGTATTGATGATGATTGATTGATGACTGTGAGTGGTACGGTGGCTTTAATGAAACTATTCGAGCGCACTTGGGAGCGCTTGAAGGAATTGAAGATACCTAGGTCGGCAAGGTGACAACATTATTAGTAAACAACATATGAAAAATAGGAATCGTGAAGTTTGTTTTACCATTGGTTACCGGTACCGATTGGTGCTGATCCGCGAGAACTAGAAAGTAAGTTAAAAATTACTACATTGATGGGAAGGCCCGTACCTACATCTCAATTTGGCCTTTAGCTTGCCGGAAGTTGCTCGGTGCGTTGTGCGGGCTTCGCGTGGAGGAAACCATTGGTAGCCGATGACGGCCGACGTAGTCCAGCGGTACGGCTCTTGACTGGCATTCCGAAGGTCGCGGGATCGAATCCCGGCGTGGCAAATAAATTTGATTTGATTAATTTGTGTTATTTCACAATTTATTCGTTTAAAAAATATATATAGTATATTTGCGGCACGTTCAAGAAGTGGAAGATATTCTCAGCATCGCCCTGGTGTAAGACCACCGTTCAGAATTGAAACGTTGCTTGAAATGGCTTAAGCCGTGTTTGGTGACTAGATCTGAATAGCCAGGTACTTCCCACCTTCCTCTTCCCCATCTCCTTCCCCTCCCCACTACCTTCAGCCTCACAACAAACCCAATTGGGGATGCCATAGTCTCACTGGCTCCAGACGGGAGTAGTTGGGACTCTTGTGCGGTATTCATATAAAAAAAAACAAACCTCAGCACCAATGCACCACCGTCAGAAAACAATAGAAAAATAGTAAAAAGTGTTACAAATGTACTTCCACGCAACGGATCGGCTGAGGAATGGTTTACCGGCTGTTTTATATTAGTAAACCGTAAATTAAAATGGATCCCTCCAAGATCCTGAAATATTCCTTCATCAATTTAGTCCATTCCTACAGGTGACAGAATAATCCCAAAAAAATGTGTGATTTGTTATAACTGTAAAATCAGTTAAGGTGTTTTTAAAGCTGAAGTAATTTGATTAGTAATTATTGGGGTTATCACCAACAAAAACACCACCCCGGAAAAGTTGACAATTGGGCAATTTTTGGAACCCAAGTTCGACAAAGTGCCCATGAAAAGATTAAAAGTATGATGAATTGCAGAATTCTTCTTTTGGAAGGTTTTTTCATTGATTCGTGTACAAAACGTTATTCTTAGCAACATTCCAAAATTTTAGTCTGTTGGGTCCCATAGGGCTTAAGTTATGACCGAACCCAAGTTTGAAAAAGTGCCCATAAAAAGATTAAAAGTACGAAGAATTGCAGAATTCTTCTTTTAGAATATAATATGAATGATTCTTGTACAAAATTTTATTTTTAGTAAGAATCCAAAATTTTAGTCCGTTGGGTCCCATAGCGCCCAAGTTATGACCGAACACAAGTTCGACAAAGTGCCCATGAAGAATTGCCCCCAAGTATGAAGAATTGCAAAATTCTTCTTTTGGAAGGTTTTTTGATTGATTCGTGTACAAAACAGTATTTTAAGTAAGAATCCAAAATTTTAGTCCGTTCAGTCCCATAGCGCCCAAGTTATGACCGAACCTAAGTTTGACAAAGTGTCCAGGAATCGAGGGAAATTTTGTATGAGGAATTTTAAGATTCTTCTTCTGAAAGATGTTATGATTGATTCGTGTACAAAACGTGACCGTGTAGACCGAACCCAAGTTCGACAAAGTGCCCATGAAAAGATTAAAAGTATGAAGAATTGCTAAATTCTTCTTTTGGAAGGTTTTTTGATTGATTCGTGTACAAAACAGTATTTTGAGTAAGAATCCAAAATTTTAGTCCGTTCAGTCCCATAGCGCCCAAGTTATGACCGAACCCAAGTTCGACAAAGTGTCCATGAATCGAGGGAAATTTTGTATGAGGAATTTTAAAATTCTTCTTCCGGAAGGTGTTATGATTGATTCGTGTACAAAACAGTATTCCTAGTAATCCAAAATTTTAGTCCGTTGGGTCCCATAGCGCCCAAGTTATGACCGAACCTAAATTTGACCAAAGTGTCCATGAATCGAGGGAAATTATTAATTTTATGATTTTAATTTGTATATTCAATAATAATTCAATTTCGAATGCGGGAATGGGTACCGCCAGGCGGCGGATGACCTGAATAGATTTTATTTTGTATATTCAATAATAATTCAGTTTGGTAGGTGGGAATGGATGCCCGGAATGAATGTAAACCCGGGAACCATTCAATGGATAACCAACACCCCTGTGGTAGGTTTCCTCAAACGGTTCGTAACGTTTGGTAACTTAACTGGGGAGTCCAGATTCATGGGGTTTGGTTTGTCTAGGTGTTGGCGGCGGATGACCTGTATAGAAAAAGACCCTTCAAATAGCATCTCCAAATATGATAGGCCCAAAGGTATTTTTTTTTTTCTTCTGGGAAGGAAAAGGGTGGGTAGGAATCTAGAGTGACGTACGTATGAATCCATCCTTCAAACTGGTGGTGCAAGACGATGGGTCGAGAGAGCGGCTGGAGAGATCTAGGTTAGGGGTCAAGGGTGGTCTGGGGGTATTTGTGTTTCCTTCTTCTAAGTCGTTAGATGTCGCTTTCTGTTGTGTTTTCTTTTGCCTGTTTATTTTGGAGCGGTTTGAAGATTGGATATTGATTTTACAAAAAAATATAAATATATATTTTTTGGATTTTGTAGGATTCGATTGCTGGTCTATGGAGGGTCGTCAGGCGCTTTATACCACCTTAAGGAGACTTGCACGGGACAATGGATTTATCATATTATATTGGATTTGAGTACCCGTGAATTAAATAAATATTTTATTGCTCGCATCTCATTCTCTCGCAGACTAAATAGTATCGCTCGTTTCCGTTTCATCGAGTTTCTAATCACAATGATGCTAAACTTTAAAAAATACCTTACAGTTTGGTTATGAGATTAGGCTTAAGGCGACACTTCCCGGCCCAAAAAGAAGAAGATGGGGAGTATGTAATTACAATACGAATGTTGGACAGAGCGCGCCAATATTTTCAATGACAAAATTGATGCGAAAATTGGGAAAATGCTTAATAAAATATGTCTCGTTTAAAGTAGAGCAAAAATCTCGTGGAAGGTATCTTAAGTGTCACTTAAAGAAACATTGTGATTTTTTTCACAAATATAACTTG
Source organism: Glyphotaelius pellucidus (assembly GCA_936435175.1). Lineage (NCBI taxonomy): Eukaryota > Metazoa > Arthropoda > Insecta > Trichoptera > Limnephilidae > Glyphotaelius > Glyphotaelius pellucidus. The sequence goes on along the minus strand of OW386542.1, from coordinate 22,989,549 downwards.
TAAAATAATGGAAATAGACTTGTTTTAAATAATTTTCTGAGCATACTTTGCGATTTTTTTCTATCGAGGGAATTTCATATAATTTGCGTTTTGGCGTGGAACATTTCTAGATATTATCTTCAAAAATTACATATATTTTTTTAAGAGCTTAAAAACTTCAAATGTTTAAGGGAGATATGTAAGAAATCGGTAGAAATTCGGATAGCGGAGGCTTAAAGAAACAAATAGATTAACGCGGACAGCAGATATACATAAAATTTTATTTTGTATTCTTGTTTGAAAAAAATCAAAAGTTCATCGAAGAGGAATAAATAATTTTAGACATCACACTATCACATTATATATATAAGAGGAAGAAATAATTTTATACATCACACTATCACATTTTATATATAAGAGGAAGAAATAATTTTATATATTTTTAAAATATTTAAAATACAGAAAATTCATTAAGAAAAAACTTCAACTTTTAGGTCTGGAAAATAAATAAAACAGAAATAATTCACACTATTTACCAAAAAGAGTTACGTCTCAACCTGGTTTCTACATATTTCCTCAATAACTACTGACATTTTTTTAGTCTTCTATTTGCATGATTTTAAATCATTCTCCTAAACTGTCTGCGCCAAGGTAAGAAAATATAAAAACTTCGAAATGCGGCCGAACAAAGCGAACCGTGTATTGAATCATTGTTGTGGAAATTGTAGAAAATAAAGCCTTTATGCACAACAGGATCAATCCTATTGATGTCGGTCACGTGGCCAAACACTGGCTCGTCCGGCGGAGGTCACGCGGAGGGCCACGTGACGCGCCGCGGTCAACGCTGATTGGCTGGCAATGGCATCGAACACAGTTCCCAGAACCCGCACTTTTATTTGTTATTTTTATACAAATGGTCATTTTTTTATAGCTCTGTTTTGTCAACTGTTTGTCAAACTTTGCGTTAACATTTAGGTAGCCCTTCCTTATGTTTGAAATTTATTTAAAAAAATGTTTTAATTACTTTTCGGCCTCAAAACAAATGAAAGGTCATTATTGTTTGCAAAAACCAAAGGAATACGAATAAAATTGAATTTATAAAAGCAGGTCTTAAACAAACACGGTATTTGTTTAATGTATTTCCATGACAAATCAAATGAAACAAATAGGATTTCAAATAAAATAAATAGTTAATGTTATGATTGAAATTTTGTTGTTTTCTTTACTTTTTACAATATTAAAAACATTTTTCTTTCAATACCTTTGAAAAGCAATGATCTTTAAGAAAAAATAATTTTTATAAATACTTTCAGCTTCACAAATCCTATAATTATAAAATCCCATTTAGCTTTTTTACGAGTCGGGGTATAAATAACAAACCTCAAAACGTGACCTTTCATCAGGAATAAAATACCAGGAACACAGAAAACTCACTGGGTAATTATTTATGTTATTTTCCGCAGTGGCGCTAATGTCATAATTACACATACCTATTTAATAACTTTACGATAATAAACTTCAAAACACGAACCTACCGACCAGGAGCATAACAATGATTGGGTAATTACATTAGGTTATTATTATAAACATTTATTGCTCAGTGACAGTAGTTAAAATCACACAACGATGAAACCTTTTACATTCAGAATATGATTTTTCACAAGTTTGCGCTAGAGCATTATATATTCTCGAAGAAGAAGAAAACACTAATAATCTAAACGAAAATATAAAAGAGAACAAGACCAAGAAAAATAGATAAAGACAATGGTCGCAACTAGGACTCAAACCCGGACCTCTCGTCCAACCGGGACGTGAGGTCTAACCAATTTTGCTATTGCCGTCCCTCTCTCAACTCGTCATATTTGGCAACTTTTTGTCAAAATTTTCAATTAGAAATAACAATATTATCTTCAACTAGTTCTTTTTTTTCCATATTATGGGCAACTACTCTTTTTATTAGAACAATCATTCTAAGAATTAGTTTGTAACCTGAATAGCGTCTCTGATAAATGTATCCAAATTTATTCACATGGAACTATTATTGACTTTATAAAAGTCTTAATGAATATTCATTTTTTTTATATGAAAAATTCTCTTTTTATAACTTTTGAAGGTTATTTCCATCAACGTAATATATCATTGATGAAGAAGATAACATATAATCTAAAGAAAAATATGAAAGCGAACAAGACACAGAAAAATATAAATAATACGGAAAAAAGAACTAGTTGAAGATAATAATGTTAATTCTAAAATTTGAAATATGAGATTGACAAATATGACGGTTTGACAAAAGGTGGCAAAAGCGAAATTGGTTAACGCGCACGTCCCATTTAGACGAGAGGTCTGGGTTCGAGTCCCAGTTGCGACCATTGTTTTTTTTTCCATTTTTCTGTGTCTTGTTCTCTTTCATATTTTCGTTTAGATTATTAGTGTTATCTTCTTCTTCAGTGATATATTACGTTGATGGGAATAACCTTCAAAAGTTATAAAAAGAGAGTTTTCTTATAAAAAAAACATTATATATTCGTTCCAAATTATATACCTACATACACAAATCAATATATTTATACAATTTATATGTACCAGGGAGTTCAAATGTTCTCCGTTCGTTTCAACTATTTTACAGGCGACCACAAAGATTTCTCAAAATTGCTTTAACTTAAAGCGTTTTCAATAACGAAGCTGATTCGTGAAGAGTGTTATTTGCCTTTAAATAAAAATTAATTAAAATCATCCGTGGATTAGTGTTACGATCCTGGACCAGTAATCGGAGACCGTAGTTTCAAATCCCGGCATGCGTAATAAAGTCCATTTGATTCTTTGGGTTATTGAGAAAGTGATAGATGCTCATGATATGTGATCCGAAATTGAGGTAGGTATATTGCACTTTGGAAAGAATTAACACAACCAAAATAACAATTACATTTACAAAAGCCTATCAGGTGGCAAAAAGTGCCAACACTACAAAAATCTAAAGAGAAAAAAATCATTCAGGTCATAAATAATTTATAATTTGTTATTTCTTCAAAATACGCAAAATCACTTTGTGGCGTCATTATTAATTTAATGAAAACATAGTTTTCTAAACATGTTGATAATTGTTTATTAAATAGTGGTGTTACACAAAGTTATTTGTTTTTCATTAAAAAAAATATAATTTATTTTAGCTTAATTTGCCTGTTCCCGGAGACATGTCCCTTGTCGCTCCGCCACAGATTGGATTATACATTGTTATGTATTATTATGGAATCAGCGGGAGGCTTTGGTGACAAACGGTGGAGCTCAGTATAAAGGATGCCAATATCAGTTCATTTACCACCTTCCTCTCCACATCATTCTCCTCCCCACAACTACCTTCAGCCTCATAGCATACCACAATTGCGGAAGCAATAGTTACACTGGCTCCATACAGTTGGGACTCAGATGTAAATTCAATTTTTTTTTAATTGCATCGCTTCAAAAGTATGTAAGTATTTCGGACGAAATATTTTGCATGGCTTACAGAGTGGTTGGGTTTCAAAGCGTGGTTGAATAAATATTTTTTTTTTTAATAAATGCAAATTAAATTATGGTAGAAAGTATATCCAAAGGCTGCTGTTTCGATTCAGCCCGAAGGACCACTTTAATGTACTCGTATGCTTAATACTCTTTCAAAAGTAACGGAGCGAGTGGCTAAGTCAAAATTAGTTTCTTTCTTAGATAAATACAAAATAAGAATAATAAATATCCATACTAATATATATACTAATATTATAAATGCGAAACTGCTCGAGTTTGTTTATGACCTTTTCACGCATAACACAATATAAAGACTTTAAAAATTCATTCACCAATAGAAAGCTAAATTATATGCGCAGACTATATTTTGTATATGATGGTAAGCTCTGGCGTAATGAAATTATAAATATTAATATATTATATTTGTTATACGTTTTCTGTCGCTAACTAAAGCAAATTTTTGCTAACGTCAGAAAAAAATCGTTTTCATGGAAACGATTGCTACTGCTTCAGAAAATTCAAATATTAGAATATGTTTTATTTTTTTGGACAAGCTTCTGTTTTGGAATAAATGTCAGTTCCTACATTAAAAATATAATTCGTAACGATTATAAAGACTGAATAAATGAACTGAATAAATAGTGTAATTTTTTATTATATTCACAAACTTTCAAATATTTAATTAAAAATAAACATCCGAAATGTTTGTAAGCGCATAAATTCCGAACGAATGAACAAAATTGGATAAGTAATTCTTTTTTTCTTTGAGCTATAGCATTATGAAATTTAGGTGGTAGGCGCGATGTTTGAAAACTGAATGTAAGGGAATGAATATATGGAATGCGGGAGGGGATGGTGGTGGGGTGGGGGGGGGGGAGATAATTGATAAGTGCAAGCGCTACAGTAATTTCCCGTAATACCATGCGAGCGAAGCCGCGGGGAAAAGCTAGTTAATAATAAAGGTACGATTGATGCTGTATTGAATGTACTGACCAAAGTTATCAGGACTATGGCAAAAAAGTTAAAGCGGAGCTTTTGGACTTTTCAAAAGCTTTTGATACTGTTTCCCATGAATTGCTCCTTAAAAAATCATCATCCTTAGGCATTAATAATACAGCAATGGATGGGTTCAGATCTTATCTTAGTGATAGAACGCAGCAAGTATAGGTAAATAAAATGTTAAGCAATAGTAAATCAATATTATTTGGTGTCCCGCAAGGTAGTATGCTTGGGCCAATATTGTTTCTAATTTACACAAATGATTTATTTGTCTTAATATTTCTTGTAACATTGATAGTTTTGCAGATGAAAGTACATTAATATTTGAGGGTAAAACTTGGAATGAAACTTTTGACAAATTTACTCGTAATACAGGTTTACGAGTGATAATTGATTGAATTATAGTATTTTAACTTTGAACACACAAAAAACTAAATATGTCACTTTTAGCATTTCATGTAAAAATTGCATTTAATTGCAACCCATTGCATGTAACTGCAACCTATTAAAAATGTAGACAACATCAAATACCTTGGTTTACAAATAGACAAATTTTTGAGATGGAACGATCATGTCAATATGATGGTATATAATGCTAGGAGACTTACCTATATCTTTAAAGAACTATTTTGCAATAATTCAGTATATGCTTTCTTATTATATAATGTGCTGGGCATCCTGTAAAAATATTTATAGAGAACCACTTAATATTGCCCAAAAACTGAATCTTAAAGTTGAAAAATGAGTATAAATGAAAAAAATTAAATCTGCCCTTGATTTTCAATATTTCAAATTTTCATTCAAAAGGCTGGATAATGAGAAAAGTGAAAAACCGCTCTTGAAAGCCTTTTCAGAAAATCTTTATATTGTAATTTTTTGCTTTTAAAAAACGTTATTATTTTAAATTAGCCACGGTGCTCGTCCGTAGCTATACAACTACGGGCAGACGTTTGTTTTACAAATGAAAAAATTCGGCGAATGCGATCTTCCTGTAAAAAGGCAGCGATACACAAATTGCCGCAGTAGAATTTGTAGCAAGACGAAGTAGAATTAATCCGGCAATTTATGGCCCGCGCTGAACTTCAAAATTACACCCCGTCAAATATAAAGTTTGCGTATTTTTTATTCTTTTACCTACTGCGGGTGAGTCAGCTGAATTTTTCACCCTCAGGGCATAAACGATCGAAAATTTTAGATATTTTGACAAAAATATTAAACGACATGATCATTTCTTATTATTTATGTTTATTTCAACAATGACACCATGTCAACATTTGTATGTTCCACTAGCATAGCATAGGTGACCGAACAACTCGGAATGAAATCAACTCAGAACCATCTCAGATAAGTAATTTAGAGTGATGAAAAATATATTTAAAAAATTGGTTAAATAGGTTACATTAGGTTAGGGTTATCGGCTAATTTAAAAATAAAATTCATAGCTTTTAATGACTTTTCAAGGAGGTGTTGAGTTGACTTCATTCATCCAGAAGCTAATCATTAAAGTAATCCTAAAGAAACTCTCCACATATCCAACAGAAACGCTTTTCGCAGATTTCACGGTGCCTCAAGTAGAGAATATCTTCAAGAAAAATGCAATTATCCAAATTTACAAAGATAATATCATCAAAAAATTTGAAACCCACCAATCAAAAAGATATCAAGACAACATCAAAATACCAAAATTTAATACCAAACTAATGCAAAATAATTACATCTATTTAGGAATAAAGTATTTCAACAACCTTCCGATTGAAATAAAAAAAATAAAAGACATCAATAAACTGAAACTACACTTCATCAGGAATAATTAACTTAATAATTACCTGTTTTTCTCTTTGTTTGTATTTATTATCAATCTATATGGATCTCTATTTTATTTAGATTTTTCGAATTTCTCTAAAGTGCACAATATTTTAGTATGTAACCCATATATGTCCCATGTATGTAACTTCACATATAGATGATCCAGAAGTTTCAATTGTTCCTATTATATACATACCTATTGCATAATGTTATTCTATTTCTGTTATAATTAGTGTAACTCTCTCATCAAGCACAAGAACTAGCTTTTTATTTGGTGAGATGCAATTTTAAATAATTTCTGTACCGACATGTAATTTATATAACACCACTGTACACTTATTTATCGACATTAAATAAAAAAAAAAAAATAATTCTCATGCTTGAAGTTTTATTAATTGCAAATAAATCCATTGAAATCATTTTGTTACTTTTCACGTTTAAGCAAAACGCATTTCTTTCTAAATTAACAACGGGTTATTTTTTTCCAAGGAACGTTTATACGTGTTCGACAATGGACTTTTTTAGACTATCTGAAACGTCGGTTTAGTGAGGAGGAAGCGCAACACGGCATGATATATATTAATAGGGAATATATTTTTTAGAATCATTGTTTTCTTTGAACTGAAACATATTTCAATTTGGGAAGCGGATTTGGGTATCGGCGTCCGGGGAACCATTTTTTGGAAAACCAACATCTCTGCCATAGGTCACTCAAAGTTGTTCGTTATGTTTAGCAGGGGTTTATAAGGGTGAGGTTTCTTCCGAGTCTTGGCGCTGGGAGAGACTGGTTGAGGGAGAGATTACATTGCTCTCCCAGAACGTCGCCTTGCACTGCAATGGGAGGGATAGATTGGACAATATGGATTGGATTCCTGGACAAACTGACCTCAAGATTTCCACCTCCACCTCATATCTTTTTCCTTTTTCTCAGAGCTTCCTCTCCTTTCTTTCCTAAAAAGACCCTTCACACAGCATCCCCAAAGATGACATAGACTCTGAGGAGAATTATTTCCCTCCGGGCCTCATGTGTAGAGAGAAAAATGTGGAGGTTGTAATTTATATATCCTGAAAAGAATTACTTACTATTTTTAAAAGAAATAGACACGACTCAAAACACTTTCGTTTACCGAGACGCCTTTTATAATAAATATTATCCTGCAATTTATTTTCTTCTCCAATTTATTATCCTCAAATTACACCATTTCCGTAACACATATTATGTCTGGTCCCCAACCGTTCTCATATCTTTGTCTAACCCCACCGTTTCCCTGCATGCTTTCCCTCTCTTTCCCTTTTAATAATCCACCCGTCAAAACAACTACTGCTCTCCTTTTGTTAAGTTACATTACAAAAGAGAAACATAATACTTATTCCGGTTTGAAAGGGAAACTAACCAGAATGTACTTATTTCAATAATTAAATCTCTATTCCCTCTCAGGTCAAAACATTCGCCTTATAAAATCAGAGCTTAATAAGTAAGCTGTATTCACCCATAAAATGGATTCTAACAAGAATTTTCTCATCACAATATTTTTCATCTTTGTGGAATGATACATTTAAAACCATGTTTCGCATAAAAGCATTAATTGCCACAATTGTTCAAAAGGCCACGATTTAAGAAGTTTTTGTACGACACAAATTTTGAAGATGAATTTTCAAATGAGGTTTTTTTCGTAAAATTGATTGAAAAATATTTGGAAGCATTTTTGAACATCAGAACGTCTTTTTTTGTAGCAATTTCCACACAAAAAAGTTTGATTATGTTCGTGGTTTAAAGAGGCTTTTGTTTATACAGGTAAATTTGAAGCGTGCCGCACCGCATACACACAAATATTTATGCTGTCATAATTTTTCATATTTGATAAAACTGTTAAGTGTACTGTGCAACAAATAATATGTTATGTTTAACATACGATAAAGAGAAATGATGTATAATAGTACATATTTTCAACTTTGCAAAAGTTAAAATTTGACATAATTTTTAAAATTATTTTTGTTTAATATTATTATGTAAGTTTAGTTGTTTCTCTCTAGAGCGACGGCCGCAGCTGTTTTTTGTGGGTCTTCAATGTTAAAAATCTATTGACTTCATTTTGGTCTAAATTTTAAATTATGGGATTTGTATCACTAACAGGGATGAATATTTTACACTTTTTATCCAGCGATAGAGAACTTGTTGTTCTTTTTATATCTTGACACTGTTTTAGAAGATTTAGGTTTTAGGGTTAGATGCTCGTTAGTAAAAATTCTGTTGTTTCAGGGAAGCTAGAATTCTTAAGCGAAAATTCTTTTCCACTTCCGCATTGCAGCTAAAAGGTCATTTCTAAGGAAAACGCGCACTAATTTTGTGACAATGTTCTTCAGTTTTCCATTTGTAACGTTACGAGTAGTTTTTGGAGCAATTCTGCTGGCGTAGTCCACATCTTCTTTGATGATTTGAACCCAACTGTAGCACCGATTTTAGAAGTAGTGTTGTCAACATTTTTGTTTTCGGGGTCAGGATTTCCATCTATTACGACGTTATTTGAACGATTGTGTTGATAATTGTTTTCTATATTCTATATTCACAGATATTTGCCTTTCTTCTCAAACTCATTAATTCCTCGTAATAGTTTTTTTTTTCATTTATAGTATTTTTAAAGTTTGCGAATGATTTTTGTAGAAACTGAACTTTGACATGGTCGAACTTTTTGTCCAGAAGTTGCAGAGTTACCGAATTAACGCTGTAGTCATATATGTTATAAACATTCATTTGGAATTTATTATTTAAAGAAAAAAGTGGAAAAGCAGAAAGTGACAGTATTTACAAAAAAATATTATTGAAGTAACGACCTTTATAACCCGCGTATCTCACTAATTTAATTTTAGACACCAAACAAATTTATATTTATTTCTTACAAATTTATTTAAAAGTAAAATACCCAAAATTAATAATTAATTATTTTTAATTACCTCCAATAAATATATCCATAAGGAGTATTTCATAACATTTTCATACTATATACATATATATATATAATGCTTACTTTCATACATAAATATATAATGTTTTTTGTTATTATTAATATATTATTATATATGTATAATATTATTATATATGTATAATATGGAACTCGTGGGACTGCACTACCCTCCCCGAGATCTGGAATAAATGATTAAAAAAAAAAAAAAAAAATTAACTATTATTTTTTTAATTATCGTATTATGTAAACAAAAAACCTGGATAACAGCCACTGTGTAAATTGCCATCTTAAAACAGGCGTTTCACACCTAGTGAGATGGGCAATACGTCATTAATGTAACCAATGTTAAACAATATTAAAAAAATAAAAAAAAAATACTGCAAATCCCTTCTCAAGGCTCTTAATTATTATTTTTTCATTTCAAAACCCATCAGACTTGTCCCAAAATTTCCAATAAATTGTTTAATAAAAAAATTTTGGATTGAAAGTCGGGTAGTAACTACAGCATTATAACATAGGTTATATAATCATGGTCCATATATATTCACACATATCCTAATTTGACTGTCCTAAAACGGGAATCATCCTAGTTGGACAGTCAAAACATTTTATAAATAATGTACATAAATGTGTAAATATTTTACTAAATAAAAAATTTACTAAATAAATAAATAATTCCAGGAATACCTACCAAAATATATTTCAAACAACCTTAACGTCGATCAGAAGCAAAATAATATTACCGATCGCAAATCAATTTCAAGTTGGAAGTGTTCAAATTAAGATATTCCACGAATCTTTGTGAAGCGACATGAAACGCTTATAACATAATGAAACACCAATTAGAAGATAAATTGTAATTAATCAGAGGCAATATAATAATATTGGTGGTACTAACTTTGTTGCTTACCTATATGTTTCTGAATGAGCAAAAGTGTGTATAGGTACATAGCAGGGATGTGCCATCAAATAATTTTCGATAGAGATTTCAAAGCCAGAAACTATAATAAATTGTGACTTATTGCAAACACATGCACTTTTCGTGGCAGATAAAAATAAATAGAGAGATTTAAACAGAACACAGAAACAAAAAGCTTACAAGTAGATAGGCAAGTTAAAGGAAGACATTGAGATTGCTTAATCGGAAGCTAGAATGCGACAACAACTAATGCTGAAAAAAATCTGTGCTGAAATACTTTTCATCTTTACTCTTTTTCTACCACCCATCAGCAGACGACGTGACATTTATTCTGATTCACTATATCAAGTTTTTTATCACTGACATCTTCCGTTTTCTGACACTACGGTTTAAGAGATTATATTATTTCGACGTTGGAGATAACTCGTTCACCAACATGAGTTTCATATCTGGAGAGATTTATATTTATTTATAGGGTTTCGAATCCTCGTCAAGGATAGATCTACTTGCTTTGGGAATATTGGCCGTCAGAAAAATAATGCCCCTCAGGGCCCATGTCTTCTTCGGTGATACCGATACGTGTGAAGGATCTTTTGAGAAAAGGAAGGAGATGAAGTTCTAGGAAAGGAAAGGAAGGAAAAAGACATCAGAGGTGGGTAGAATCTGGGTCAGTGTCTCCAGGAGTGACAGACGTATAAATCCCCATCCCTCCCACAGAGGTACAACGAAGGCGATGTTCCGAGAGAATCCTGCTAAAAGGTATCCCTCAACCAGTCACTGCCGATCCGGCATGTCAAGTTGCTGGAGGGCAGATCATCTACTACCAAGATTCGGACAAACCTCACTCCAAGAACTCCTGATAAGCCACCAAAAGTCACCCGCTTTGGATGAGACCATTGCAGAAGTGTTGGTTATTCAATAAATGGGTCGTGGGGCGGCGGTATCCACACCCGCCTCCGAAATTGATAATTGATAAAAAAGATAAGAGGCTGATTAAAATTTGATCAAATCCTGAAAGTTAACTGGAATCGTTAGAATACTGAAAAAAATCAAAACGGCGCTGATCGTCGATTTTTCGTTTCGATTTCCAAAAACGACAAGAGTTAATATACTAGAACTAAACCATTTTGTTATTAAGAAGGTATTCTAGTCTAGAAGAATGTCGATATTTTTTCAGGTGCAATAAAAAAATACGAATGTGCTTTAGACCACACGACTGAAGTAAAACTTGACTGCTCTCTCTTGATCCTACAGTGTGATACACACAATAGGCCTGCACTGTGTCTTAGATATACGAAACGTAACTGGCTATGAGAGAAAGAAAATGTGTTCCCACACATCTCTCTCTTGCCCCTACAGTAATACACGAAACGTAACTCTCTCTCTTTCTATCTTCACTAACTTATATCTTCCTCTCAAGTTCCGTTCCTTCTTTATTCAAAGACAGGCAATATTTATCTACTAAATCATTGTCCCATCAGCACAGGTGCCAATAATAAATTGTTGGTGATACTTCTGTATTCTACCTTTAATTCATTGATGTATAATTTTTTTTTGGTTAACATGCCTGTTTTATGTACTTAAATAAAAATAAATAAATAAATAACCGTCTCAAAAAAAGTAGTTCGAGAAACATGCTCTATTTAGAATTTTGAAAAATCCTTTAAAGAAGACATTCTTGAATATCGAAATTATCGAAAAATGAAGAATTTTTTTTCTAGACTAGAATACCCCCTTACAACAAAACGGTTAAGCCCTTTTACGAATTGGATTTTTCGTTTGTTTGTACGCCACTGGCTCTCAACATCTTGTACCCAATAACAAAATTATAAGGGTAGCTATCTATTTTGTCAGAGTTAGTTTTGATAGGCTAGCACAGGGCAAAGCGACTAACTGAATTGTTTCCGCATGGTTGAAGGTAATAATATTGATATCTGAAATTTCCAATGGTAACCAGAGGGCGAAGGTTCTTAGCATAGATTTCAGAATGGTACTCCTGAAAACAACGGTATTTTTAACCAAAATTAAATGCATTGCTAACGACAAAATAGTTTTAAGAATTTACTTCAATCAGCAGTTGTATAGAAGTGCACTTGAAATGTGATGGCTATGTACCTAGCTAGATTACCAAAGCTTTCCACATGAGAGGAGTGACATAGATCGTGCAACCATTGTAATAACATAAAAGATAATAGTTTCTAATTATAAAGCATTAAAGAGCTTATTATTTTCATCGAGTGGAATTTTGTTACCTGATTACTGAAGTTCTTTAATTGCTTTAGTTAGTCAAACGCGGTGGGTTTCAAATTTTAATCGTTTGTTATCTATCTTCTGTAATATATAAAGTTAATGTACAAAACGATTTTCTATTTGTGGCGGGAGTACTTGAAACAGTTTATTCCGAGATGAAATTTCACACACTCGATCTTTGAAAAAAAGAAAAGGTCACTGTTTAATTAAAAATGATAGGAGAAGTCCTCCAGCGTTCGAGAGAGACATGGCACGAAACTATGGTAGATTACAAAAAGGATGCTAAAATTGTTTGGAAATGGAGAGCAGATGAACGAAGGAAAGAGTGTTAAGTAGTTAGGAACCCCCGAGGAAGACTACGAACTATGAAGTTAATTGAAAACTGCAAATATAAAACTTTTAAAATTATTTACAATATTTCCATTTCCGTCTTAAAACTAGGTAACCCCTGTTTAACAAATCTAGAACCTTAAAATTTTTCTGCAACATCGGTACAGTATCTACAGTAACATCGGGCCTCGCATTTCGATAAATGTTGAAAGGTACACACTTATGCGTGCAAAAGAATATTTTTTAATGATATTTTCTACTGGTGCCCTCTTCTATTGCAGGTTGACTGAGTGACTCTTAATCCTTTTCCCGCAAGCTGAAGCTACAGCACGAAGTACTCTGCTGAACTGACTAGTATAAGGCAGATTGATTTTGGACGTATTGCTTCACAGAATGTTAAAAATTGAACGAAAAAAACAATTGACCAATTTAAAATACAAAAAATAACATTAATGAAGCATGGTAGAATATATAGAAGAAGAAATATGGTGTAGCACTACTTACACTGACTGAAAAATTGAAGAATGTCCTCCACAACACAGGTTAACTAGTGCGGAGAATAATATAAAAGTGTACAATATGTTTGTAATATTAGTATATAAAGAATAATAAATAAATAATACGTAAAATTTACAAAATTTTAAGAAACCCCTGACACAAAAAAGAGCTGATGACCTCGAAATGCCTGAACAGATTTTCATGAATTGTAGCTAAGAAGCATCTCGATCGTGTTAGCTTTTAAATAATAAAAATCACATCATAATCAGTCTATTCGTTTACGAGCTACGATGCCACAGACAGACAGACAGACAGACAGACGATGACACAGACAGAGAGACAGACAAACAGACAGACTCACAGACACGTCAAACTTATAACACCGCTTCTTGCGTCGGGGGTTAAAAATGATTTTCTACGAAAACAGTTATCATTACTAATAAACGAGTAAATTTTAATCACATTTGTGTGAAAATTAAATCAGTTTATTTGTTAGGCATACTAAGGTATTTTTAGTTGGTTTAGTTTTTAGGCAAAATTGGTCCTTATCCGATACTATCGCTTTGTCTAAAGTGAGAGTTTGATATAATTTTAGAATGTTGGTTGTAAGTAGGTATCAATAACGCACATATCAGTACCGACACAAAATTAAGTAAACGTGGTAGGAATATTTGAGAGGATGCTAGTGTCGTTAATATGCGGTTAGCGTAATACTATGTTATAATTTATTTAGGTACGTGGAGTGGACTGGCGTAACGAGAATTTCCATGGTCACCTTGGCAAAATTGGTTAACCGGGAGCTCACCTTTCCTGGATGAGTAAAAATTAAGCTTGCTTTAGCAGTCATAAGTTATGGCACGAAAAACTCAAATGGAGATAAGTGACCTCTTGTTTCAAGTGTTTCTTTATATGCCTGAAACATTACAGAAACAAAACACAAAAAAAATGTTGAAATCGAAGAAATATTCTACTTTCATTGAGGCGATAGCAAACCTGTACTTAAACCACATCAAAGATACAACGTGACTTATATGCTCTAAATATTAAAAAAAATTTAATATTTTTTTTTCTTCTTCAATAATCGTAAATTCACTTTGTGGCGTTAATTTAATTAAATGAAAACAAATCACCACACTTCGTTATGTTTTTTGTCAACAAGTACCTACTTATTTTTCTGTACTTGCTTTTCTTTTTATAATTTTATTATTTTTTTACTTTTTTTTTTATTTTTATTTTTTTTATTTTGTTATTTTTAATTTTATCCTGAAATTATTAAATTTAATATTTTTCGGAACAACGATAATTTTGATTAAATAAGTGGTATAAACAAAGTGATTTGTCATAAAAGAAGAAGATAACAAATATAATCTAAACGAAAATATGAAAGAGAACAAGACAGAGAGGTCTGGTTCGAGTCCCAGTTTTAAACCATTGTCTTTTTTTATTTTTCTGTGTCTTGTTCTCTTTCATATTTTCGTTTAGATTATTATTGTTATCTTCTTCTTCAATAATATATTACATTGTTGGGAATAACTTTCAAAAGTTATAATAGGAGAGTTTTTCCTATAAAAATTGAAAGTGATTTGTTTTTATTTGATTCATGTTAATTTTATTAGTGTCAGTGGTATTAAAAATAATTAACGCTTTTCTTTTTATTATTTTAAAATTGAAAACATTGTGTTTTAAGTCCTAAAAGAGTTTTATTTTAAAATGCAATCGAGATATCGGATTCGTGCTGCTGACCAGGTTGCCAGGGAGAAATACACGCCACTGTCTGGGGATTCCAGTACTTTATACGTTGATCTCGGTAGGTACTACGTTATACGCGGGGTGTCACGTAGATGCTTAAGGTGGTTTAGGCGGGGAAACGTTCAAAATAGAGGATTCTGTTTGCTTTTAGATGGGCCGGAATTAGCTCACTTGCCGGGACAAAGCATTTACTGATAACATAGATGTTCTAGTGTTATCTGAGAAGGATTTTTTAACGAACTTTTTTAAAGAACATTTACAACGTTTGGGGTTACATAGAAATTAAATCATCTTCAAAAGGCCAATCAGCTTTATTTTGTTTATTGGTTGACATTTGAACATGAATATGACAATTCGATTTTTCTGTTGATCACAACTTGTTATAAAGTGTTGTTCAGTGGCTGTGCTAGGAGAGCACACTGCTTTTACCTCCATAAAAATATGAAACTAAGTTCGAGTCAGGATATTATATACTATCACCATACCCGTTTAACTACATTCAGGCGTACTTAAGGGTAATAATAATTATGAATAGACCAGGTACTAATACTGAAATTAAAGACAATCAGCCTAACTAAAAAAAATAATTTCCCAACCGTTAGACCGTGATGTGTTACATTAATGTGTTTGAATTCGATGTGTTACAAACAAAAAATGGCGAACTCTATTTTTCACAACAGGCATCATTTCTACATTCACATTCTCTCCATTTTGATTAATCATGTTTGCGGTAAACGTTTTTTCGACTTTTTTCAAATTTGAAATTTTAAATATAACAATTTTTAAAATGCTTAAGTATACTTCAAATACAAATATCTAAAAGGTAATTTTATGCAGTTTCTAAAATGTTATTTATTTTTACGACGTCTTCAAAGATAAGATATATATTGGACAACAACCCTCCTTGGCTGGATAAGCAATGCATACATCTTTCCATGAACTTTTATTGTCTGTTTTTAATTATTAAGGTTTTTTGCATACACGGTCGTTAATCAATTGAATAAAAAAATCAGTGTACAATTCACACGCGGTAGAAGTGAAACCTTCAGAAAACTAAAGTAGAGAAGAGTGGGGAGACTACCTAGCAATTTTTTTTTCTGTTAAGAATGATTTTTTCCATATTTTTGCCGTCGAATTCCAGTGCACCTTTTTTTATAAGTTTATTCATCTTATTAGTATTTGTGTTTAATTCTTCAGGGTTACTACATGTCGCTTTCTTTTGTGTTTTCTTTTGCATGTTCATTTTGGAGTGGTTTGAAGATTGGGTTTTGATTTTCCAAAAAATCGAATGCAGTTCACACGCAGCAGAAGTTAAACCTGCACCCACATAATCTCAACCAAAAGGAGCATTGAAAAGTTGGCTCATAATCAAAGCGGCCAATGCGCGCAGCTTTACAGAGCGCGTCGCTCTGTAGGTACTGCACCCTGGTAAGGTTGTTTCATTCTATCTCATTCTTTTGCAGGATAAATCCAATACTGTCGCTCATTTCCGTTTCATCAAGTTTCAAATCAAAACGGTGCTAAAGAAGTTTTCACAAAAAATCGTGACGTTTTTATGCCTAGTAAGGCTGAACAAATTTAATGGATTTAAAAAAAAAATAGTTTTGGTACACTTGGAAATAAGTTAGACGAATAATCAGTTAAAATAATATAAAATATGTATTATAGGATATTTTTAGGTTATTTAATATTAAAATTTACAACTTTACACCACACTTAAGTAACTCTAAATATGTTTAAAATGTGTTTGACCTAGTGCTAAATGTACGAGTAACTAACTACTTCAACGACAGCTGTACCCGCGCTGCGGTCAGGGTTGCCATGGTTAAAAAAAGATTTGTGGCTATATATATAACCACGAAAATTAGATTTCGCGTTGATTTCGCTCATGCGTTTTGGCGCAATAAAAATATAAAATCAAATCTGGCTTCTACGTTAACAGAACAGACTAAAAGCAAATATATTTAATAAGTCGGGTACGCCTCATACATAGTACATATGTCTGGTAATGTTATATTATCGCCAAAACAAGTTATGGGTCCGAGTGGTTAAGTGGTCGAGTTAAAACAGATCTCCAGGCAATTATATATTATACTCTACTACTCGATTATATTTTTATTTCCTGGTTTAAAAAAATGACAAAAATAGTTAAACGAGTTTAAAAAGCGGTTTAAACATTAAAGGAAGTGGTTAACTTATGGTTTATTAAGATTATTATCTAAAAAGATTATTATCTGTTTACCTTTTTTTTTATCCTTTGGCTAGTGCCGATATCAGATATTGTTTTAACAACTCCTTTATGCGGACTAATCATTTTATATTCCCAATGAGGCCAATTTGCGGCGGCCACCAATCGAATTAAAGAAAGTACCATCAATAATAAATTTGCCGGCGTAGTAAAAATCGGCTTTAATTTTTTTTTAAATTAACTGAATACTTTTACATATAAATGTAAAAAAAAACTTCATAGAGACGTAATTGGGAACGTCGAGGATTTTATTTATTTAATTTGTATAATTGAATTGTTTAAACACGTTATTAAATTTCGTTCTTAGGTATTTTTGGCATGTCCCAGAATGGAAGATACTTTCAATATTGCTGTGGTGAAAGACTATCATTCAGAATTGAAAGACCAACATTCAGAGGAAAATTGCTTGAAATGACATTAGTCGTGTTTGCTTACCAGATCTGAAAAGTCAGATACTACCCAAGCTAATTATGTAAGTACGGTCAGTACTAGTTACAAAGTAGTCTAGTTATTAACTAGATTCACATTAAATTAAGATCTTTCCAAAAAAATGTAACATATTTCATTTTATTTTAAACTTTATTTGTGTTATGGCACTAATATAATAATTTTTAATTTTTGTAGTGATAAAGACAAATATTTATCAATTTCAATAAAAAATAATAATAGGTTGTCTGTAAAGTCGGTTTATGGACGATAATTTTACGTGATAACGTCGTATAAAAACGATAGAGCGGAAGAGAGATAGATGTGTCACAAGCCGATCGCTTGTTTCGCGCTCTCGCTTGCACGCTAGGCTCAGGCGGCACGTGGTAATGAGTCATGCTTTTACGTGAGTGCAACTGGCGTTTATCGATTTATAAGACGTTATCACGTCAAAAATTGTGTGCAATTCACACGCGGTAGAAGTGAAACCTTCAGAAAACTAAGGAGACAAGAGTGGGGAGGCTACGAAGAACCGCACAAAGAAGAGACGGATTAGTTTATCTCATTCTCTTGCAGGCTAAATTCTTTAGATGTATGTGTTTATCTTGGTCCACAGACCTCCAGCTGGGAACCACTGCTCTATACACTAGACTTAATAAAATTCAATCATTTTATCGATTTCATATTTGAATATAAGATTAATTACTCACATTAAGGCGGCGCTTCTCGGCTGAAAAAGAAGAAGATGGAGAGATATGTAATTACGAATGTTGGACAGAGCGCGCTAATATTTTAAGTGATAAAATTGCAGCGAAAAAGCTTAATAAAACATGACTCGATTAAAATAGAGCAAAAATCTTGTGGAACGTATCTTAAGTTAAATATCATTTAAAGAAACATTGTGAATTTTTTCACAAATATAGCTTGTAAAATAATAGAAATAGACTTGTTTTAAATAATTTTCGGAGCATACTTTGCGATTTTTTTCTATCGAGGGAATTTCATATAATTTGCGTTTCGGCGTGGAACGTATCTAGATATTTTCTTTAAAAATAACATATTTTTTTAAGAGCTTAAAAACTTCAAATGTTTAAGGGAAATATGTAAGAAATCGGTCGAATTCGGATACCGGCGGCTTAAGCTCTAAGTGAATAGAAGAATAATTTTTCCTTAACGTTTTTATGGGTTGCCATCTATAGAATAATTGCAAAGTTCTTAAGAGATTACATTTGCAACGCAAATGTTGTCTCGAATAAACGTATCCTTTTTTTTAAAAAAACAAAAGGGTAATTTAATTTTAAATATCTTGGAGCAAAGTTATTTAATTCATCGCCACAAAATATCAGAAAAATGTTTTAAAACTTTTTTTAAACATTTTAAAAATTTCATAGTTCACCTGAAAAATAAAGTGAATGCCTTAACATGTACAAAGAAATAACGATCATAATAACAAACCTCCCATACAGGCATAGCTTTGTTGTGGAGATAAATCTCAAATATAATAGCAATATGTGAAATTATTAGTATATTTAAAACATTTCTTCAAAACCAAAACTTAATTTGCCTTTCCACAATTGGGAAATATTAAATTTTTAGCCCCTAATTCATTATTTTATTTAATTGATGTCGCTAAGACCGCTACTTTTTCATTATTTTATGTTTTTTTATGCTATTTTCATACATTGGGAGTTGTTAAATATTAAAATGCGGTTTAAACTTCATTAAGTTAATGCTAACAATAGAATTGTTATTATTGCCAATGGCATTTCCGTGTGAGCCTTTGTTCGTACAGTACCGTAAATCAAGTTGTTCACAATAATTGCATTCTATCTAGCTGTATGCATTGACACAGAATGCATCAGATAAGCCAGAGCAATAAGGCCTATGATTGACTACTTATCTTATCTACTTACATTATATTTCTATACATCAAAATATTTAATGGCCTAATTAGCAAACACAAACTTTGTCGAGGTTTCCCAGCTTTACCTTCTAGATTTTCCCCTCGAAACTATATAGGGTATTTTAAGAGAGGTGCTTGACTTAATTTAACTATTGATTTTTGACACCATTTAGAGTAAATAATGTAATGAAATTTTTATCTCCGGTGGCTTTTTGGATTCAACATTAATTTTTCTCCAACATTATTTTTTTTTCTTACATCACAGGTCATTCAACTATGTAACCGCCAAATCCTTCTGCCCGATTCTTTCTGTCCAATACCTACTGATTTTTAAAAATTTGATGTCGGATGAAAACATCAAAAACATCACCTAAATAATGTCAGGCTAAAAATAAGTCATATAATCCTATATAGTGGAATCAACACTTACTGTCACTCTGGTGAAAGATCACAATTCAGAGTAGAAACGTTGCTTGGAACGGCTTAAGCCGTATGTGGTGATAATGTGTTGCCAGTTGTGAAATAAAACATCACTTATGATTTAACCCTTCGAATAATGAAAAAATAAAATCTATGAACTTTTGCCTGTCAAAGTTTGCACGCAAAAATTCTCGGTTCTTCCCATGCATTTCAAATGTTCATTTTTATTGGTTATTTTTTAATCTTTTTGAAAAAAAAAATTGTTCTAAAATCTAAATAAAATAATCTTTCCGATGTGCTTATAAAAAATTAAGATTTTTGTTTTAAAATATTAAAATTTTTATATTGAAAATGTGAATTAGCTTAAAAGTTACGTACCTGGGGTTTCCCCAAAAAAGTACATAAAATAAAAGAAAATTAAAATTTTAAATACAGATTCCTTTTTTAAAAAAAAATTTGTAATAAAACTGTCACTTCACTTTTTATCACATTCATACAATTTTATTTTTAAATTAATTGTTTATTACGTCACACATTGGCGCAAAATAAAATCGTCACTTATGATCGGGTTTGTAAAATATCTGATCAATGAAGCTCGTTTATTCCTAAGGCAATAAGAAGCAATATTTCTTTTTCTTTCAAATATAAAAGAAATCACAAATTTTTGCTTGACAGGAAGAGAGATATCTAACATTTAATGACGCTCGGTCGTTCTGGGACAATCTGGGTCTCCTGTTATTATAACGGCATATGATGTTTTGGGACAACTAGGGTCTCCTGTGATTAGACGGGTTAAATCCCAAATAGGCCAGGAAGACCTTGAGTTAGTAGAACTATCAAGATGACGGTTAGGACATTGCAATTTCAAAAGTGTTGATCTCAACTACAAAGATTTACGTAATCATGTGCCTTCTCCCAAAATTCATTTTCTTGTTTATTATTGTCTTCAACTAAAACTTGGTGTTTTCTCCTTGAACCCCTTTGTCCGTCCTTTCGCTATACCTTGATAACCACTAACAAGTTTAAACATTATTTTGACTACATCATAAATAAAAAAAAAAATCTATCATTGAAGAAGAAGATAACCGGGACATTCCCAGTTGAGTCCCAGTTGCGACCATTGTCTTTTTCTATTTTTCTGTGTCTTGTTTTCTTTCATATTTTCATTTAGATTATGTGTTATCTTCTTCTTCAATGATATATTAAGTTGATGGGAATAACCTTCAAAAGTTATAAAAAGAGAGTTTTTCTTATAAAAAATTGAAAAAAATCTAATTTCAAAAGCTCCATAATAGGGGGCGTCATGACAATACATGGGCTAAGATACATAGATGATTTTTTAATATATAGGTTGTACAGTATGAATTATATAAGAGCACTGATGCAAAGAAATTCACTTTTTTTATATTCTATTTACACAGTATTTTGAAAAATTATAATAATAAATAATTAATAAACAAGAAAAGGTAAGAAAGTTAAACAATGATTCAACCAATTTTTTTCTTTCGCTAAAATATTTATAGACGTAAGTATACAAAGAAAAATGTATTCTCTCCGAATAACTTCACAACCGTTTTCAGAATTTCAGAAAGGCAAATTATCAGGACGTCTTCTTCCAGGAAAGTATCAGAATAGATATAATTTTATAATTTTGAATGAATAACTTGTTAGTAAATTCTGAGAATAAATTATTAAAAATGAAATTTTGAACGCACGTATTTGTGATGTATTTGTGATGTATATTGTCATGATATATTATCAAAGCAAATCGATAAAACATCCTGAATTTGATATTTTATTAATAAGAACTGTCAATTTGTCGTGCCAAAATCGATATCTTTCCGTGCATTATTTATTCAGACTAGTTTTGTATCATAAAACAGCCTTGTGTTAGCTGTGCCGATGGCTTTAATTGACCCGAAAAGCACGCGTTGTAGTGGTTAATCATCATGAAACATCTAACTAATTTGCACTTAATATAAACACATCAGCCGCTGGATTGGTCGGCTGAAAAGGACGATATTTCACAACGCGAATAGGTCACTAAAAGGTCTGCGCTATTTCAAATATGAAAATTATAAACAAGGATGTTACCACAGATGTGAATTTACCGGCTGATGTAATTGTGATAGTTTTTGAGCTTATTAAACGGCCATAAAGAAATACAATCCTTTTATAATGAAATGAAAATAAACTATTTCGTTAACTTCGTTAACTATTTTTAATAGAGTTATATATAATACACTCAACAAAGTTTGGACTGAAATCATTAGAATACATTGCGTACACTAACTATAACAAATCGCCTGAAGAATTAAGACAGGTATAAGCCTCTAACAAATCTCGAAAAGATATATTGAAATCCTATTTTTTAAAATGTTATTTGGAAAACGAGTCATAAGTAGGTACAAACTCTGTTCATGGGCGCAGTTTATATCTTTTTTTAAATCTTATCATGAATTTTTTTTATGTAAACATCTTGTGTTGGGTCTGTGTATTTTGAGCATGTACCTTTTATTGTATTTTTCCTGATTTTTTTTTTATGCATTTCTATAGTCCATCATGGAGGATACTTTATTTTAACTTTGTGACACCAACAGTACTTAAATCAAATGAGTGGTTATAATATTATTCATAAAATCTTTTTGACATGTTTCTGTGAAATATTTGTAAAGTGATTCTTCATTTGTTTGTGTCTGTGTGTTGCTTCTGTAAAATGTTTTGTAAAATTTTTTCTTCATTTATTGTGTGTGCATGTTGGGTTTGGTTGGGTTTATCTTTTCAAATGTACCAATTGGCGATCCCTTAATGAGTTTTGATTATGTTTTATTTAAAAAAAAAAAGAAAAATATGTTTCAAAACAAGGTCAGTACACAAATGCAAAATAGGAACTTTGGTGAAAATTCCCAAGAACTGGAAATGCCTGCTACAATCTTACTTGCACATTGAACCTTCGACCCCGCGTAATTGCTTAATCGCAGAGTTCGGGTGCAATGGTCATAATGGTCACACTTTAAAAAACTTAATAAACCCAATTAAGTTTGCAAAGATTGAAGAACTGTTTAAGTTAATTGATTAAGTTAACAGTTCAACTGCAAAGTGATAGGTATAATTTTTCGGAGTCAAAATAAGAAACTACGTGAGTAAAATCCGTGAAGAATCTCGGTGTCGTCTTTGATCCCGAACTGACATTCTCTGGCCATACATCGCAGATCACTCAGTCTTGCTATATACTTCTTGGGTTAATCATCAGGACGTGTAAGCAGTTTGATAACCAAAAAGCTATGCTAGCATTATTCGATGGCATGCTAAGAAGCAAGCTGGAGTACGCGAGCGATGTTTGGGCACCATATCACCAGAAGTACATTGACATTTTGGAGCAAATCCAGAAGAAATTCCTCGTATATGTTGATATGCGGACGCATCCAAGGTTTATGCAGCACATTGACTTGCTTGAGAAAACTAATTCTGTGAGTCTAGAAGCAAGTCCTACTATTCTGTCTTTCAAAATTTGGAGCAATTTCATCGATAGCCCATTTCTCTTGGGATGCTATGATTTATATGTATCAGACCACTACAGCCGAAGTCAACATCATGATTTATTTAAAGTAACGAAAGGCAGAACACACATTGGCAAAGCAAAGCATGACGAGGAGAGTGGTGCTGTTAAATGAACTTGCAAATTATTTGGATGTAAGTGACTCTATATGCCTTAAAACTATTATTGAAGAGTCACCTGCCTAATCGCTGATATGGTAACTAAATTGTACTGTTATTGGAATAATTCTGTTGTACAATAATAATAAAAATAAAATTAAAAATTAAAAAAAAAATTCTGCCGAACACCCGTATTCGCTCACCATATTTGCATGAAATATTTGGAGAAGCGTTTTACATCTCTTGCACTCGTGGTTTATTAGCGTTTTTAACGATTTATTAACCTTACTTATGTTGAGTATTATTTTATTTTGGGCGGTGGAGGAAGATTTTTTTCTCCCGGGAAGGAGGATAACATTATGCACTTCACACAAATGTATGAAAAAGGTACTGTTGTTTGAGTTCCTCAACTGGCTCCAGACGGTTGGGAGCAGTTGGAACTCTTGCGCGGTATTCACAAAAAAAACTGCTACTTCCGTCTCACCACCACTATTCTCACCCCCCTCCCACTCACGCTCCCTCACTTACCCCCTCAGCCTCCTCATCACTCCTCATCCTAACTCTCCCTCAACCCCCTTTGGGATCAGTTGGGACTCTTGTATTCACGTTTATTTTCCCCACCCTTCCCTCCTCCCCGCTCCTCCACCACTGCTATTTGATCGCGTAACTCTGGATTGCAATTTTTTAGGACTTTTGTATTAGGTACCTCACTCAAGATGCACTACAAATTTTATATATTATATTATAAAGTTCCACGCTGTACGGCCCACTTCACCACTTACTACCTCACCACTCTAACACATAAATATATTGTGCCAATACCCAGATACCTCACGGCTCTAACACAAAACGTCACGTACACGAAATGTAGTAAAGTATTGCCACCATCTGTAATTAACCACCTAGCCTCACCACCTCATTTGTAGTAGGTAATAAAAGGAAAAGGAGTTGGGACAAATATATTTTGTGAACTGACTCGACAGCATTTTATTTTTTGAGTGGGTCATTTGTAGTGCATCTTGTGTGAGGTACTCTACACTAGTGCGCAAAACAAACCTTGAACGACTTCCCGTGGTGAGAGTGAAACCAAGGGAGGAGGTTGCATAAAGCCTTCAAGAGAGGCAGCTGGGAGCGCCTGTGTGCCTGTCAGATCAATTGCGCCCGAACCCGTAAAAAATGACAAATCAACGCAGGAATGCTCAATAATGTATTAAAAAGATGTTCACTAATTACAAAATAGCTTTAAGTGGAACGTTTGCGCGGCCTTTTCGGCCCTTTTTGGCCCTTTTCATACAAATCTTAAATTTAGATTTGGGATCAAAATACCCAACCAAATTAAAAAATTATTTTTGCAATCAAAAGGTTTATCAAATATCTAGTACGAATGTTAGCTACTTTATTTATTTTTAATTTAAATCAAAAGATATTGGCCATTAAAGATGTGAGTGTTTCATGATTTTAGAGGCCACTCGGGCAATTATTTGTGAGTAAATGAAAAAACAAAAATAATAATTTTGCTATATTTAACATAGAAATATAATAAAATATAAAATTAAAAAAATAAAATTAAGACAAAAAATCATTTTTATAGGGGTATTAAAATACAAATTACCTATTTACGGCGGAACAAAAATTTGTCTAGTATACATTAAAATTACTACCCGAAAAAATGCATTTTTAACGATGTTTTCTTTTTTATTTTATTTTTCAATGTATTTTTAAAATAAAAATTATAAAATAATTTTTTTTTACATTTTTCATTACTCACAAATAATTTCCCTAGTTGCCTCTAAAATTATGAAACACTAAAAACTTTAATGGCCTATATCTTATAATTTAAAGCAAAAATAAATAAAGTAGCTCACATCCGTACTAGATAATTTATAAACCTTTTGATTACAAACATAATTTTTCAGTTTGGTTCGGTATTTTGATCTCAAATCCAAATTTAAGATTTGTATGAAACTGGCCAAAATGGGCCGCGCGTACGTTCCTCTTAATGATCTTTATCTGCTAATTCGGAGATTAACTGCATTGCACCCAGACGCTTTATTGAAAGACTGTTTATTTAATTTTTACCCCATTGTGTCATTTGTGTACAGCAACATTGTGCATTGCATAAAAAAGGTTTGATGTTGAGGTTGCTGTGATAGTGAAGGTACCACGATATCAAATTTTGCGCAATTTACACCTGCAATTATTCGGAACATGCATGCAACTTGTTATGTACCGTAAACATTGTGCAAACTCTCGTAACAAAGCAGATGCCTGTGATTAGGAGAGGAAAACTAACATATATCAACGATTTGAAAAGTTACAGAGTGGATAGTTGGACATGTAGGTTCATCAAGATAAAATAAATAATAATTATTGATTTCCAATGTGAATTTCTAATCTTAATTTAATAAGACAATTAATATCAATATTTAACCGTTTTAGATGGCAATAAAGAAGACAACACATATGTATATCTAAGAGATAAGATAATTTTATAAGATAAAAAATAAAAATTAAAACAATGTAGATGAGATGAACTTTGACCATCCAGTTGATTAGTCAGATATCTACGAAAAATTGTAATTTGAATTGAGTATGTAGTAACATACCCTCTATATATCTGGTCCAAAACTCAGATCACTGATGAACACGACCAATCAATTATTATACAAAAAAACTCGTCGAGAATTAAATGTTGATGTTTTCTGGGTCACTATTAAGTTATATCATACAAAAATGTCATACTAATGTACCGGACCGTTATGCCCCCCGGTGTTACTTCACAGTATTTTTAAAATGTAAAAAACAGAAAATAACATTTGATTTATGATAAGTATTCGAATATTGGTTTTCTTCGAATATTATCTTAAAAATTTAGTATTTAGAGATGTCTGACTAATCAATTGAACAATCGACGTACAAAAATACCTAAGAAATAATAAACAAAACATATTATAAAGAAGAAAAATAAAAAAAATATGGTAGTAATGCAAAAAATGTACATTTTTTTTGTTATTGCCTGTTCATGTATCAAGCGGTAATTGATTGAGTAATTTTATTACCATCTAAAAATAGTGATTCTGTGCTAGTTTTTAGAGGTGGCACAGTTAGTCCACCCGACAGAACTATGTCTAATGCTAATATTTAATGGTGGGATATTATTTTTATTAAAAATATCGTCATGTAACAGGAGAAGTGCAATTTTGTCATACTTTTTTGAACTGAAAAATCTCAGAATAGATTTATTGTAATATGTTTTTTTTAACGATAATTTGCATTACATAATTAATATAAACGCGTTTTTTACATTCTACTAAAATGAACATATAGAACCGTTATTATATTATAAGCAAAAGGTTGGAGAAAATGGAGAACTAAAACTGGTAAAATTTCTGGGTCGTTTATGAAATACACACGTATATTTATTAATAAATGAAAACAAATAACTTTAAGACATAGTTTTTGAAACATGCAGATATTTTTGTTGTTTATTTTTGGGGTGTTATGCCTTGTTTCGCTACCTCCTTCTTTAGCCAAAGTTTCGGATAGCGTTACAGTGTCCATCATCCCTGATGATGGACAAAAATACTTTTGGCCGTGAAAACCTAAAAACATACCTCATGTCGATATTTTTGATTAAATAGTGGCGTACACAAATTTATTAATAATGATGACGCCACAAAGTGAATTTGCGAAGTTTGAAGAAGAAGTATATATATTATATCCTGCAATAATGTTAGGAAACCATGGTAAAGATAGCAAATGGTGACTTTAGCACATCTACAATATGTAGATCCACTTACAGTTCCATTAATTAGTTTCGGGCAGCGGGCCGCAGGGTCAAGATTGCACTTATGATACCCAATCTCCCATATTATGAGAGAGTACCAAAACAGTAGAGTAATTTTTTTTGATCAGTTTATAGTTTAGCATTATCTGAAATATTTAACTCCATAACTTTGTTGTTAATTTGCAAGAGCCAGATCTCGTGAAATAAAACATCTTATTATAACTTCAAAACTCTTGTTTTGAACTTGATTAAATCTAAGAGCAAAGTTTTGTATTTCCTATGGAAAATATTGACTGGTCGATAATTTACTTGAGAGTTTTGAAACCTCCCCGAGAGCTTTTTTACTAGGATGAAAAGGTACTTTAAAGTTTTTGATCTCAAACGTTTCAAAAATAAATTCATTCTTTTTACTTAAATTATGATCAAACTTAGGTGCTTCGTATAAAAAAAACTAACTGTTTATGATCATTAATCAAAATTAAAATGATTCTAAAGTCATGGTGTTTGAAAGAGAAAGTACGAGAACAGTGTGTGATATAGTTGTGAACGATGAATACTTGGAGCAGGTGGATGAGTTTGTGTATCTGGGTAGTATGTTTACGAGAGATGGGAAGGCTGATAGAGATATCGAAAGAAGGGTAAATGCCGGTAACTCCATTAATGGAGGACTGAATGCCGTTGGCGCTAATAAAAAACTGTCAAAAGGAGCGAAACTAGCAGTCCACAATGGAGTCCTGGTACCTACCCTGATGTATGGCAGTGAGGCATGGAACTGGCAGAGGAAGGATGAAAGTAAACTGAATGCTGTAGAAATGAGATCCCTGAGGCGTATGTGTGGTAAAACCATGTGATCGTGTGAGGCGTATGTGTGGTAAAACCATGTATGATCGTGATCATGTGGAGATCCGCAAAGAATGTAAGGCTGATGTAAGCATAATGAGTAAGATTAAGAAAGGGACCCTCTGATGGTTTGGGCATGTAGAGCGAATGAACGAAGAAAGTAGTGTAAGAAGAATATATGACGCAAATGTGAATGGTAGAAGAAGTCGGGGACGCCCGAGGAAGACATGGCACGATCAAGTGAATCAGATACTTGAGTCGGGCCATGTCAAAAGCCAGAATAATAGAAGAGTATGTATGAGACGATGTATGAATGTGAGTGAAGCAAAGAGTGTGTGCCAGGACCGAGTTGTTTGGCGGTCCGTCCTCTCTGCCTACCCCTGCGGGGAAACGGCGTGATGGTGAGTTAGTTAGTTAGTTAGTTAAAATGATAAAACTGTGTGAATAAATAATATCTACCGACCTGTTGACAAAAACCTTACGTATTTGATGGTCTAGGAAAATCCTAAGTAAGGTTGTTAAACAACAAAAATACATGTTATATATATCTATCTAGAATAAGCTCTTCTCGTGTTGAAATTCCCCAATAAATGAAGATTCATCCAACTGTCATTCAATCCAAGAAAACCTCTTGAAATACCAAACAATTAGCTTTTTGGTATACTTACCCCTGTTCGTTTCTAGATATTCCAAGGATATCTGTCTTGTCGCATAGTGTGGCCGAGATGTGCCAACTTTCATCGTTAAATGATATCTCAAGTGTGCTCAAGTGATCACATTTGATCAACTGATCAAAGTTGCAATCGAATTATTTGTGCATGTAGAAAATAATATAATCATAATTATGATGAAACTCTCCTATTTGGCAGAAATTATGCCACGAGTAAGTGAGGGGTTTTCGAATAAAGCTCCACCCAATAATGTTTGGAAACTCTTGAATCCTTATTAGTTCTCGACTTTAATCAAATCGTTCCCGGGAACTTTGAAGGAGTTGATGCTACACAACTCCCCCGCCTTATTTGTTATTACGTACTTCCTCAGGGCATTTCTTTCCATTTCTCTTCTTACCAGTTCCCTTGGCGAGTTTCAAATACATTTCTGTCGACAAAAGATTATTAATTTATAAGTTATCAGTAATGCCTTTCTTATAAAAAATTCTTCGAAGTATTATATATTATGTATTTTATTAAAGATCTAGAAGGAAAGGCTTTTTATTACTTAGGTAATGCTTAATTACTTGCATTCAACTTTTACATGTTTAGACATGTAAAAGTTGAATGCAAGCTACATAATAAGTTGTACGAAACCATTTTATTGTGACACCGCGCAAGAGTAACAATTCCACCATTAACAATTAATTGGACCACAAAATCAATCACAAAACAAAATGATGTAACTGGTGCAACTTCATATCCTGTTTACCGAAACTAAAACGTTTATGCAACAGGCGGAGATCATACAATTAGTTTAGCAACGCGTCGACTGCCCAATCTTAAAGATTCCGCAGAAGGGAAATCACTAAATCAGTACAATAGTGACAAATGGAGGAGTACGTGACAGGAGAACGGAGCTAGCAACAGCGGGCTGAATCTCAACTTATCAGATTATCCGTGACATTCTCCAATCGTCATTTCTTCGTACATTTAGATTATTTCACTTATTTTTTTATTTTTATTTCGTTCATTACAATTATTGTAGGAAGTGGCGCCCTTTTTTCAGTTAAAGAATCGTTAACACTTTTCAAACTAAAATTCATTCACGTACCTACTTGCATGAAGTTTAACATTAATTTTGTTTCATTCATAAGTAGATCTAGTTTATTTTAGAGAAAAAGTGGTTTTTATTTATTTTGTGCAATATTTTATAAGAATGAAAAAAGTTAGAACATACAAAATCTCAAACATAGTCTAAGCCATAAAGAGGTATTTAAAAAAAATTGTTTCTTAAATTACTTCATAGTTAAGTCATGCACAAAAATTTATTTTAGTGGTTTACGCTTTTATTTTTTGTTTCGTAACTAATAATTTTATTACAATTCTAATACATAGAAAAGCTAGTAAAAGCTTCAACTTCGTCATGAAGATTAATCTAAATAGAATTTCGCGTATAAATTCATCTTAAAAGAATAGAAATATTTCAGAACAAAGGCATGAAGTCTATATTGTGCTGTAGCAGATATACTTACTAGAGTAAAAACTGTGCAAATATTAAACTACTAAATATCTTTTGTGTGTGGCAACGATTAGTCTACAATACCCTAGTATTTATTTCTAAGTTAAAAAATAAAATGTTACCAAATTATACGTTAAATAATGAAAGAATTAGATTTTTTTTCCTAAACAAATTTATCGGGAACACAAAACAATATTTTTACCATAAAGGTTTTAAAATGTTCAATGAACCCCCTATAAATGTTAAAGAAGCTAAAATTCTTGCAGCTTTTCGTGCTTTATGTCTCAATGTTATGAGGTCCAAATTTTTAATTAGTAGATATTAAATAATATTAAAGTAGTTTTAGAAAATAATTTTTTAGATATAAGATGTAAAAAAAAAAAAAAAACCTATAGGCCAGAGCAATTAGCGCAAAAAAGGGGGTCGCGATCGGAATTATTCCGGTAGTCCCAATTTTTTTATATGCTTTAAACAATCATCTCCTGATGAAGAATCTGAGTTTTCGACCTTGGCGCACTTGAGCTTTTGCCGCCATTTTGAAAAAACCAGCCGAAATCGCGCCAAAATCTGGTTTTTCTCAAATATCTCGTTTCCAATAAAAATTTCGGCTAAAGTAGCTTTACACGTTTAGAAGAACATAAAATTATCTACAATTTGTGGATAAAAACATTTCTTCTATCTCTAATGAATATTGAGATATGCAGTCGTAAAAATGTGTATAAGTTTATAAAAACAAGTAAATTGCTCGACTTGGTTTGGTTTTTTGTGCGTCTTCTCTTAATCTCTTTTCCAGAACAATTTTGTGAAAAAATACTGATATCAATTTTCTAGAGAATAAAATTTCATAAAAGACATAGGTATTAGTTTTATGTTTTTATCTCAATTAGGTATGCAGGTTCTAAAACGAAAATTACACAAAAATTTGGCCAAAAATTCAATCAGAAGAATAGTGTTGATATACTTTGGTATACCTTGATTATTCTTTTTTTACAATTATTATTTTAATAAAATTTTAAAGTTAATAGTAAATTAGCTTCCTTCAACTCAGTAGAAACCCATTATCTGTTAGAAACATTAATGTAACAATATTGTTCTTTCCTATATTATTTTGTGTTATTTGTATAAAATTATTAACCTCAATACAGGTATGTCTCCTAGTTATACATTGAATTTTAAACAATAATACTTTCCATCCAAAGAAACATTAAATAAATGTATAAATAAAAATTATATTTATATATTATAGCAATGCAAAATAAGCCAAGGCAGTGTTGGCGTCATGCGGGCGGGGCAATGGCCTCCAGGAGAAAGCTCCCACATATTTATAACAATTAGATACGTGATTTGTCCAAATAAACTAGCTCAGGGTTCGGGCTCAAGCACGTTTCCTCTTAAACCCAAAGCGAGTGCCTATGGTTCGGTGTTTCTTCTCTTCCACCATCACGGCCTCTCTCGACAAACAAAACACTGTATGTTATAGCATAAATAGTTTATTCAATTCTAAGGTTCACAATGGTACACAGTCTGGCCAGCCTCGGCACCGGAGACATGGAATGAACAATCCTACCTAAAAGTTGGTTTGAACGTCTAAAACTCTCTCTCTACACGCTTTTACAGGGGAATTTGATCACCATTTGCACACACAGGATAAAACATTGTACTGACTCACGTTTTTACGGGCTAGTATTCCTAGTGAAAGCGGCGTCCGATGCTTAGATACACACACGGAAGAGGGCCCGCGCGTGAAACTATCACTGTGATTTCGGACATGTTCGCACGGGATGTGTGGAGCCGGAGCGGCTCAGCGAGGGACTGGCTTGAATACCGGACGAGAGCTCGCGCATCTAGCTGGCCTGTCTGTCGCGGGAAAGGGTAATGCGTGCGCTTGCGTATTAGAGGTCGATTTTCCAATGTTGCAACGTAACAGCAGAAAGGTTTGCAAGATATTTACAATTAAAAAGTATAAAAAATAATACGATGACGCGAAATGTGAAGTCAGCCGGTGTTAATCCAATTAATGCCTAGTTGAAGGGAGAAGTTCTTAAATCTAGATAGAAAGGTGCGCTTAGGTTGATTTCTATGGTAACCAACCTCGATTTTCCAACGAAATAAATCTACATTAACCTCTTTACCCCTCCCAGCAAGCTAAGGTTCTATGTAATCTAGCTCAATTGTAAGTAAGAAGTCGCATAACGGAATAGATTTATGTACAAAGAAAAAAACAGAGTGTGCAATTCACACATGGTAGAAGTGAAATCAGAAAGTCGCTAGATTTCGCTTTCTTTTCTTTGCATGTTTATTTTAATGTGGTTTGAAGATTTTATTTTGATTTTACAAAAATAAAAAGTTTTTTTTTGGATTACGTAGGATTCGAACGTTCGGTTGCTTAATGTCTCTCTCTGGACTCTGAGATTTGTCAGGCGCTTTATGCCGCTGCGTTATGGAGGCTCGCGCAGAGCCGTGAATTTACCGCATTTTATTTGAACCGAGGAAACGTCAAATAATAATTTTAGTGATGCAATTCCGTTTCTTCCGAATTTCAAATTATTAACAGGGATAAAGAAGTTTCATTTCAAAAACGTTAAAACTATATTTGCACGCAATATAAATGAGGTAAACTAGATGGGGAAAGTTACAACTTAAAGTTGAAGGGTTAAATCAATCTAATTTTTTGGTTAAAAAGTTAGGTAGGTTATAAATAAAAAAAATTAAGTACCATAGGTAAATCAAGCTAAGATTATTATTACGGATGGAAATAATTAGTAAATACATAAAATAATCATGTTTTACACATCATACATTTAAAAATAAACATACAAAATGGTATAATGTTTATTTTGGGAAAGCTTGTTACGAGCAATAATGAACTTAAATGATAGTATGCAAAGAACTTTAACTGGTACTGTTTTTATTGTGTTATGGAGTTTTGAAAAATGGGGGAAGTGAAACAATTTACTGTATATGGCCAAAAGAGAAACCTACAGATGAACATTTTTGAAGTGAAAACTTCTTTGGCATCGTTGTGATTTGAAACTCGAAGAAACGGAAGCGTCTGACACTAAAAAGAGACCAATACAAACATCTATAGAATTTGGCCTACGAGAGAACAAGATAGCAATAAAAAATTATTTATACTAAATAATTGTTTAAATAAATATTTATTTTACTTAACCAGGTACCCATGCAAGTGACTATTTATTTATTTATTGCATGGGTACCCGGTTCCAAAATAATACGATAAATCCACGGTCTCTGTTAGTCCAGTGGTTTAAAGCGCCTGACGATTCTTAGCGGCCAGAGGACAAAGGATCGAATCCTTTTAAATAAAAAAAAAACTTTTTATTTTTGTACAATCAATATTCAATCTTCACACCACTCCAAAATGCATAGGCAAAGAAAAAATAAAGACAGCGACTTATAGCGACTCCATAATGAATAGGCAAAGAAAACATAAAGACAGCGACTTATAGCGACTCCAAAATGAATAGGCAAAGAAAACATAAAGACATCGACTTATATAGCGACTCCATAATAAATAGGCAAAGAAAACATAAAGACAGCGACTTAAAGCGACTACAAAATGAATAGGCAAAGAAAACATAAAAGACAGCGACTTATAGCAACTCCGAAGTACAAAAATACTATTAAGATGACCAAATATATATTAAAAGGTCTGGAATTCGACGACAAAAATATAGAAAAAAAACAGTCTTCACATTGATGCTTCGTAGTCTCCCCACTATTGTCAACTTTAGTTTTCCGAAGGTTTCACTTCTACCGCGTGTATTGCATTGCGTTTATTGCATTGTATTGCGTGTATTGTATTGCATTGCTCTGATTTTTTTAAATATAAACTAGAACCAGCGAGAACACATCGTCCTTATGCTTCTCACTCGTCTTGTTTCAGAAAGACAAGACATCATATACGAACACTCGCTGGGACTAGTATAGGTACTGATTCGATATGAAGTAAACAATAAAAGAAAATAAAAATGTTCGAATAGAAGTTTTCCATATCCTTCTTCCATTAAAAAAAATTCTTCGTTCTTGGAAGGTCTTTAAAAAATAATAACAGAGTAGTTCACTTGTAAAAATGAAAAAAAAAGAAATGAGCGGAAAAAACACAGTTAAAAAGTAAAATTTAAAAAAATCCAGGTTGTGTAACTTTTTTGTGAAAGATGCTACCAAAAAGCAAGGGTGTTATTTCAGTAAAATGCCTTAAATATATGTTTAACATACGACAATTAGTTCTCAAAAAAAGTAAATACAATAGACGTTTCTAACTAATATTTCTTAATTTATCCACGTCTTTACGTCTCGAGAATTCAATTAACGCGCTTTTATGTTAAATTCCAGGAATCCCGAAAATGTATAAGAAGCCGTACTACTCGGTAGGCTTTTACAAAAAGTATTCTGTTGACAAAATTGTGTTGTAATTATGAGAAATAATGGATCACGTAATGTTGTGTAATGTATTTTGACTGTTTTTTGGGGGCGGTTATAAAATCATTTCTGATTATACTGTATCAGTATCTGTACCTAATGAACCGCCCTTTAAAAATTATTTTACGACGGATCAATCATCTATTTACGATAAAAGTATTTTAATATTCTTAACATTTGGAAAATCGGGATGTTATGAGTTGTCCACAATCCTTTCACATGTAAAATAAGGTGGGTCATTTAACAAAAAATGTTATTTTTAAATTCTAAGAGCGATAAAAGGGTGCCAAATGGTTCAAAACGACGTGTTTAAAATTTTTCAAATTTCTGATACGATCTTCTTCCTCCGGATTTACTTCAAAGTTTTGAAAATTTTAATATTTTCTTAAAAAAAAAATTTTTTTTTTTTACCAAACCATACTTTTTAACTGAAGCATGTTTGAAAAAATCATTTACGAAAAGTCCCGAAATTGAGCCTAGCAAAATAATGCCGAAATTTGAATGTAAGAAGTATTTTCCTGGTATTTGAATACACTACTGCCTTGAGATAATCTGAATTAAATTGAAAATATATTTTTTAATAAATAAATGAAAACATTACCTCTTTTTCGTGTTTTGTTAAAAATAGTTCATTATTAATGGTTTGTCT
Organism: Glyphotaelius pellucidus; assembly: GCA_936435175.1. Classification (NCBI taxonomy): domain Eukaryota; kingdom Metazoa; phylum Arthropoda; class Insecta; order Trichoptera; family Limnephilidae; genus Glyphotaelius; species Glyphotaelius pellucidus. Next base: position 22,954,010 of record OW386542.1, on the reverse strand, counting down.
TACATTTTTTTTTAAATTTAACGTGTGGGTTTTTCTCCACTATGTGAAATTTCAAAGTCGATCCGGAGGAAGAAGATAATATTTATATAAAATATTTATAAAAAATATTAAAAAAAAAAAAAAAATCCAATAATTAAAAAAAAAAATGCGTGTTTTTATGTCTCTATTTAACACCCTTTTATCACTATTAGACAAATCAAAACAAGAAAAAAAAATTCCCATACAGTCGTGAACCACCTTAATGCATAAGCTTATTATGGATCAGCCAAAGGTAGGATACACGAACGTACATACTGCACACACTGTACATTATACATCAGCGCCGCGACAAAAATCAAAAGAATTGTTTTAGAAGCAAACGTGACCATTAAAAAAATCACATGCACAGCGAAAATGAGAGCACATGCACAACTCCGGGAGGAAGAAGTGAGAGATGAGAGGATCCATGGGCCGCCCGGGAGCTATCAGAGCGCTACTATAGGTAGGTTTGGCGGGATTTTCCCCGCAGAATGCGTTGGTATAGAGTGGTGACTTGAGAGGGAGAAAGCTCTTCAACAGACACAGAATTTTGGATGCCGTTTGTGAATGGATGAAAAGATCTGTAGTTTCAATATAGTTTTTTTTATTAATCCTATATACAGAATGTTTGCATTGAGTTTTTCGATGCCTGTCTCACTAGGATATATCTGTGTCGAGGCAGGCTTAGAGGTACATATTTGTAGTTACACGAATATTTAAAGTTACATGCATATTAATTTAAATACAAAAAAAATAGAAAGGTGATTGGAAGTCTGGGTAAATACTTTAAAGAGAGTTATCATATTAATGAAGGAACAGATGATGTACAGTAGTTAGTAAATCCTATCAAATCAATTTATAGAATATAATTTGACATGTTCCTATTTTTTTTTATTTTTTTTTATTATTTTACATGGATTAGGTCGTATGCAAATTGTTTTCTGTCTATGTGTGATTTATTTTACAGATGTTTGCAGTAGTGTGGCGTCCAATACTTACAATCCATTTATTTACGTCTTGTTTGAATTTTGTCAAGGATTCAGTGTGTCTGATCGTAGCTGGTAGTGTATTGTATGCAAGCTATGTATTTGAAGTGTCTTTGTCCAAAGGTAGTTTTGGAAAAAAGAGTTCGGAGAAGTTATTTGTTTTTGGCTCGGGTATTGTGCATTGTTTGTGTTGCTTTGTATGATGTCTTGTTGTTTTGTGTAAATTAACTAATATGGATCTTGCATAGAGTTGTTTAATGTTCATAACGTTGAAAGTATTGAAGATCGTATTAATTGTGTACCTAGTTGTACAGACATAAAACATGCCACCCTTACTGCCTCACATGACACTGTACTGTAAAACGAATAGTACCCTTTGAAGCTGAGCTTTATTGCCAGTGATTGTACGGACGGGAAGTGACGCTTCCCGCGCCCTGGCGGCGAATAAATTAATCACAAGACCGGAAGCGATATCCCGCCGATGGTCGATTAATAATGGCGGGCTGTTGGTTGTTTGCTTTTGTTCAAAACACTAAACCTGCTTTCACCAAAAAAGCTTTAAACGGTCAATATAGGTACGTTTTATATAGGTTCTACAAATAATTATATTTTGATTTCAAACAATCTATGCGTTATATTTATGTGATACTATGAAATTATCTGACCATGAAGCCATTTTCTATTTGAGATCTATATTACTAAATTGGTCCCGAAATTCACTCCTCTCTTTAGCATAGTAAAATATTTTATTTTTTATAAATTTATTGTTAAAAGACGGGAAGTCAGCAATTTCTGCTCAACAATTCTCCTGTTCAGGGAATTGCTTGTTATTGGTTTTCTTTACTTCTAGAACATTTGTCTCTGTAAAACCCAATAAAATAATATTTTTTTCTTATAATTGTGGGAATGGAATGATCCTGGGTGTTACAGAGAATTTTTTAAAATTATTTATTTATGTCTCTGTAAGACCGTAAAAACCTACATAACATTTATGTTTAGGTTTTCGCCAAGGTTTTCCCCGGGGTTTCCGCCTCCACCCAAGCACATGATCATTTAAACCAAAGTGATATTTGAATTTTAAAAACCATTCGACGCACGCATTCTTCTTAAGAGCTCTCTAGCTTTGGTGACAGACTTCCCTCTTTTTTCCATATTTACCGGTACTTAACGGCTAACACCCACCATACGTAAGTTTATGCTAAAATATAAGTTAACGGTAGGTTAAAAAAGTTGGTACGTATTGTTGAAAGCAATATACTGCACGTTTCGGTCTTCACATCCAGAAATCACGGTGAACAATTTTGTATCCTTTCAATAATATTTTTATTTGCAGTACAGCTTGCTGTGTAGAATCCAACAAAGATCTACCTACGTTAGTTTTGTCAACAGTGGTGTACCTTTTCTACTATGAACCAACGGACCGGCGAATTCCTAGAAAATATTCTAGAATTTTCCAAGGGGAAGATTTGGTGAAAGGGTTTCGATTTATATATTTCAAAATTGTATATCAATGCTCAATTGCTCAGTGATATGAACGGCGGAGGTATCAATATTGAGGAAAATATGATTTGATTCTAATATGTATTTTATACAAACTTATGTAGATATTGTATAAATGTATTACTACTCACAATGTATCGGGACCATTCGGTTTGATGTTCAACAGACTTTTCATTGTTTGATGTTATGTAATACTAGTAAAACTAGATAAAACAATACCTTCGGCTAAATGTAGTATGTATGTATAAGCATTACAATAAATTTGAAAATATTAACATATATCTTTTTAAAATTATATAAACTTGAGTTTGTAGGCATGTAATTTAAATACATGGATACAATACATTCTTTCCTTTAAAGATATATTTTATATACTTTTCTTCATTGTACTCTTTTTACTCTTGATTCATACAATTTGTATTTTCATGATTATCTCGTGTAAATTTTATCAACCCCTTTTTATTTTTTTAATAATATTTTTAATGTTTTGTAATATTATCTGTTCTAGAACAGACATCAACTAGTGAGGCGGGTAACTAACTTACCAGCGTTACAAGAATATTTTATCTCAATAAACGTCCGGGTTGCCGGCAAATAAATTAATTATACAAATAACAATTATTTCTTCTTCAAACTTTGCAAATCCACTCTGTGGCGTCGTTATTAATTTAATGAAAACAAATAACTTTGTGTACACGACTATTTAATTAACATTATCAACATGTTTAAAAAACTATGTTTTCTTCGTCAGGATAACTAAAATAATATACTTACTTATTATTCTAACGAAGAAAACATAGTTTTTGATACATGTAGATAATTTTAATTAAATAGGGGTGTACACAAAGTTATAGCTTTCATTAAATTAAAACAATTATTTCATTTTCTCTGCACGCCCTTCCTTGGTGCATCATATAAGCCTCATCGTACCACAATCAAGAATTTGATTAACTTATTGGTGCCATATTTTCCCGACTTCTTCTACCATTCACTTCTACTCAACATTCTCCTAACACCCCTTTATTCGTTCATCACCTATGCCGCATCTTACCTCAAATAATTATTAGATTCATGTCTTTCTTGGGCGCTCCCGGCTTTTTCTGCCATTCACTTCATATTTATTTATTTAAGATTTTGTTCCAACAGGACTGGGAGGGTTCTGCAATCCCAGTCTGCCATATTTCATAAACAACTGCAATACATATAATAATATAAGAGAGTATATCAAAAGATCTAAAAGAAGAAAAAAGAAATAAAATATGATAACATATTAGGTACCTACCCAATTAAAATAAAAAATGAAGACAAGATTCATCACATAAATAACAAAAAAAAAATTAAAGCAATAAAAACTAAGCATAAAATTAAAATTAAATTAAACAGAGTAAAAAAAAATAAAAAAAATATTTTGGGATCGTCCGTCAGGGAGGTATTCGCATGGTATCATGAAATATATAGTGCAGAGATAATGCGTTAAGTCTTCATCCGGCATCCCCGACTTATAACAAACTACTCTCTAAACACTCCTGATACCAATAATAACAAACTTTGAAATTTTCAGTGAAATTGATCTAGTGTTTTCCAGTATATACGGGGCACACACATACAAACATTGCTTTTTTCTAATTTTTTTAAATTACTGAGACAAGCGTTAATGATTTAAGAACTTATAACAGTTAGCCCGTTTTTATGTCATCTTATCTTTAAGGTCCTTCGCTCATAAAGAAACTGAAAAAAAACAGTTGTCGACGCAACCGTAATCAACTTCCGTAACAAATCGTTATATGTCTTATCCGACCAACACTGCTGATCGGAATTGAATATCAGACTTTATTTTTGCTCTCCTGTAAAGTAGCGAAATATCACTAACGCCCTTTTGGATTGGGACCATCGATAAGAATGCTAAACATGATATTATGTAAAAATATGTATTTTATATTTTCTAGTTTATAGTTTCTATTTATAACTAAAATAATAATATAATATAAAATTATCTTACGTTAACATTTAAAGTGTTAGCTTCACCGCCCATTTGTATAAAGATCGAACAAAACCCCTCTTTACATCCACCCAGTCTTTCGCTCTATCTACATTCTACAATCGTGTCCTATCAGTAGTCCTTTTATATCACGGGATTTTCTGTCTTCCATTCTTATGTCACTCCTGCCTCTTCTGGTCCTCTGGGAGTCAGGATTTATGGTAAGAATGCCAAACGGGCAAACTCCGATGCATTAATATAACATATCGTTCCCACTTTATTGTAACTGTATTTTCAAAACCGTTAAATCAAGGTCTTGAATGAATTCAAGTTTTTTTAATATCAAAATACAGTATAAAGTTATTTTTATAACTAGGAATTTATCGAAACACCTTTAGTTACAGTTGTTTTATATTTGGTTGTTTTGTGCCGATCATTTAATCACTGAAGTCAACATTAGAAAACTCTCAATCGAAAATTTGAAATAGAAAAATCAGAACGGTCATATCTAGGAACTGAACCCAGGACCTTGGCCTTGCCGAGACGAAGCTCTACCACTGAGCTATTTTTAACTACTTCGTACTTCGACTAAGAATTACCAATATCATTTACATTTTCTTAACCCATATTTTTATCGGCTGCTAACTCTATGTATGATTGCATCCCGAACAAAATGCTACTTAGATAGTATCTTGGATAAATTTATCCATTTTTTATTTAATATACGACATCTATTGATTTTTTGCAAGTCTAGGATGAATACTTTAATTTTAAGTTAATGAGCGCAACCTTACTTTGAAATATTTAAGCACCGATTCATTAAATATTACAATTTGAGGTTTTTCTGAGTATACAGAGCTGGAGGTACACCCAGTATCACCCTAGTGTAAGAACACCTTTTAGCCATGTTTGGTGACCAGATCTGAATAGCCAGGCACTTCTCAACCTTCCTTTCTCCACTTCCTTTCCCTCCCCATTACCTTCAGCCTCACAACTGGCCTCACTGGCTCATTACAGGAGCAGCTGGGACTCTTGTAAGGTATTCATATTAAAAAAAAAACGAGTGTGCTTTAGACAACACGACTGAAGTAAAACTTCTACGAGAGAAAGAGATAAAGAAAATGTGCGCGCGCACTGCTCTCTCTTGCTCCTACAGTGTGATACAAACAATAGGCATGCACTGTGTATAAGATATACGAAAGGTAACTGGCTATGAAAGAAAGAGAGAAAGAAAATGTGTGCTCGCACCTCTCTCTCTCTTGCCCCTACAGTAATATACGAAACGTAACTCTCTCTCTTTCTGTCTTCACTAACTTATATCTCCCCCTCAACTTCCGTTCGCCTCGCCCGACACTTTCGTAACGCTCTCGTCACGCATTCACCAGCTTACTTCACAAGTCAAGCATGCGTAAAGACGTTTTACTTCAAAAATACGTACCTTTACAATTTAAATTTGAAAATATATATATAGTTATTTTGCTGTGTTTTCGTGCATTCCTGTGAACGTACGTTTATGCACGCTTGTTAACGTTTATCTAATATTTTTACGGAATTTGTAATTTAGCTTGAGTAGCTTTTTTTTCTCTCTTTGCGAATATATAAATTAAAAAAAGAAAGATTATTTATTTGTTCATGTTCGATAGTTTAACACTTTTAAAAATTTAACAAAGTTTTAGTTTTGTAAAAGTAATATACCATAGAAAAAGATATCTTTTTGGTTATTTAGCTAGGTGTATTATTAAACTAACGTCCTTTTCAGTTTTTGGGAATTGCGAAAACGTTGAAAAAAATTGTGCGATTCACCCGCGGTAGAAGTGAAACCTTCATAAAACTAATGTAGACCAGTGTGGGGAGACTACGTAGCACTTTTTAATCAATATAAAGGATGATTTTTTTCCATATTTTTGGCACCTCTTCCTATAAATTTGGTCATCTTATTAGTATTTGTGTTTTCTTCTCCGGAGTAGCTAGATGTCGCTTTTTTTGTGTTTTCATTTGAGTGGTTTGAAGATTGGAAATTGTTTTTACAATTTTTTATTTTTTTTATTTCGTGGGATTCGATCCTTGAACTGCTGAATGTCTGGCCGCCGAAGTTCTTCAGGCGCTCTGTATCATCAAACCAAAGGAGAATTGCGTGGGACCGTGTATATATCGTATTATATTAGAACATATCATTGCTATCTCATTCTCACGCAGGCTTAAGAGCCCGAGAGGGATTTTTAAAATTTTTTCAATATTTTACGTGTTTTCAAAGTCACCTGTGCACGTAACAGCACATTAAAAAAAATATTTGTCATCATTTTTTATTAGATGCATGTATGATGTATTCCACCTGTTTAATTTAAATATTAACTAAAAAAGTAATTTGTACTTTAAAACCGTTTATAAAATAGCAGTTTTCGATAAATCGTCAATCGACCCCCTGATTTTTTTCCATTTGTAATCGTATACAATATTAAAAAGATATATAAAAAATATTTTTTAATAGAAAATATCTGTACTTATACCACCTGTTTTGCATATTTTTATAATGTAGCTTAATTATGGCGTATTTAAATTTTTTACACTACGTAAATCAGCGTACTTTAAAATCATTTTTTTTGTACTAAAAAACAAGTTTTTCTGTAAAATAAAAATATTTCCCAGTAAAACAGTACTTTAACTATAAAATGTATACACTTATATCAACAAATTTATTGATTTATTTGATTATATTCAATTTTCTTGTGCAACCAAAATACATTTAAACTATGGTTTCTTAGATCTTCTGGTCATTACGCGGAAGTTTGTCCGCTCGGACGGTTGTCCGTGACGCTCTGTTCCGTGAAGATGTATTGAAAAACATGAGAGTATTTGTTATTAAGATATAATACATATAGACTAACTAAATCAAATCAAAACGTATAATATTTTCGTGTAATTTGAAGAAAACATGTCAAAAAGGACTTCGAAAACGTGCGTAGAAAGGGGACGGACGATCATGTGCTTAAACTTTTTCACATATAACCCGTTTGTCATCTAAAAAAAAATATTTCAAAAGGGAATGGATAACGGACGTTGCGAGGGCACGATACGGTCCTTACACATTGTACCTTCTGATATGTTGGCTATTTATGCGCGCTTTCTTTAAACAGGGTCCCTTAAAATATTCTCAAACAGAACACGTAAAAAGGGACAAGATATCCAAGACGCGGGCGTTGAAATGATTGTACCTTCTCACATATTGTCTTCAAACGTGTAGCTTCGCACAGGGTACCTTGATTTTAATATTGTCATCAATAGGAACAACAAAGCAAGTTTTAATTGTATTGTGGTCTCTTTCCCTAGCGCGTCGCTATGGGCTTGTGAGAGCGAGACGTCAGTATATACCTCATAATTATTGAAACCATAAAATATATCGGGTAGATATCATATTTCGTTCTACAAAAGTTTAAGGGCTATGCAAATAAATGATTAATTATTATAATCATTTAAGTATTTAATTTAGCTATTATCGTGGCGATTCAAAGAAAAAAAATATTAACTTATTCTATAATCACCAATTCACTTTGCTTAATAAGTTTTTTGTATTTTTTTTCAGGATAAAAATTTAAATATGGGAAACTCCATGTTACCAAGTTCGATATATGTGTTTGGTGTTTGGACCTCAAATAAGATTCCATTGAAGGTTGAAACTATAAGAAGAGACGATTATTTCTTTAACTTTAAAATGTTAAAACGCCTTCAAAATTTCTACTTTGATTGCTACTTGCCAGAAATAATTGACCAGAGGTATGAGAGAGGCATGGAAATAAGAAATCCTCCTTATATAGAGGAAGCAATTCTTTCCAAAAAAATTACCCCTTAATAAAATCGCATGAACAACGGCGTCTGTGACATTATTGGTTTTCTGATTCTATTTTTCTTATGCTTGTACTACCAAAACGTTTTTATTGTATAGATTTTTATTTTGTTTAGATGTGAATTTCTTGTGTGGTAAGCGCCAAACTTAATGCCTACCTGACGTTGATACAGAAAACGTCGCAATAGGCGGGTTTAAGGAACGAAACCCGGCAAGCCTCCCTGCCCACGTCTTTCTCTGTCGCACGTACTCGTATGTTTTTTCTTTCTCTTTTGGTGTCACTGTATCTGCGCAATAATAGATCGTATCAATTTCAGGTCTAAACATTTAAGTTTGGCGCGTACTGTACCTAAACTATGTACCATTTTGTAACACTGTGCAAAACAAGTGCATTATCTACCTAATACCGGCAATTTAAATTCGGTCTATTACCCTGTATTATGTTCGTAATGAGAAAAAAACTATTTTTTCATTGGTACAACTATATAATTTATTGTAAAATTTTAATGTTTGTTAAATACCGCTAGGACATTAATAGAACTAAATTAATAAATAATTTCCAACCAGGGATACACATTATTTTCCTTTTTTTGTTGAATAATTCTTACCTATCAAATTTTGGAAGAATTTTTAATATTATGTTTTTATTCATATGCCTAAAAAGTGATATAATAAATCATTAGTATATTGCGAACATAGGAAGATACCTTTATTTTGTAGGAAATGTTAAAAATTATACATAACAAAAAACATACTAAAATCATGGTTATGTATTGAAGCTTGTGTTTTTTTTTAAGTTATAAAACTATTTTATTCTATTCTGCAAAAAACATAAACTTTTAAATAAATAAATGTATTTTTCAAATGTGTTTTATATTTCCATGTTTTGACAGCCCTCAAAATTGGCATAGGCACCAGTCCTAGACAGTGCCAGACGCTCGTAACTGCAGGTGTTCAGGGATAAAAGTTGATAGAAAAATTCCCAATATTTATGGAAAAATACTTTACATGGGAATATTATTAACACAAAAAATATATCAATACCCCTCTTATTTTAACTTCATATTGAGAAGAAGTAGATTTTATAAAACTTGGTAAACTTTTTGACATTTACATTTTTAACGTTTAAAAACAACATTAAATGTAGTGTTATTTATTAACCAGTAAACAACTCCCTATTTAATTCTAAAATCATACTATTTGAATCTTGGATATCCGTTAGTCTTAGATTATTATTAGATATATTACAATTATTTTTTCAACTAAATAGGGAATCTCATGGGAGATTTCCCCACGTTCTAGTGAAAAATCGAAATTCAGCAATCCTCGAATACGGCCAACATATAATATGCCGTTTTTAGTCTGTGTTCGGGAATGATCGCTGAAACTTCGGGTTTTTACGAGCGGATACTGGGATCTAACTTATTTGAAGTAAAAAGTACATTAGCTTTTGGTGGAATTGATTTAAAAATTCGATGAGGGCGACACAAGCGACACAAAGTTTAACTATTTTGGCAAATTTTGATAAAATCGATTGTCCTGCTAGACTCTTAATCCTATACACGCTTGTCTCTTTTTAGTTTCGCTCTTTTCCGTTTCATCGAGTTTCAAATCACAACGGTGCCAAAGAAGTTTTCACTTCAAATGATTCATGTTTTAACTATCTACACGACGTTAAAGTATCTCAACAAAATGGTTCGGTAAATATTGGAGATAATAGCTTCCCCATATTCAACAAAGAAGTAACTAACGTATAATGTCTCCTAGGCAGTACTCCACACAAGTGCGGACACGTTACCAAGTGATATTTATTTATTGAATTTACCTGTCTCTCACAGGGGTTTCCGCGTATTTTTAGGCGAGTTAAATATCATTATGGCAAGCAAGAGAGGGTTTTTCAACCAAGAGATTTTTTTACAAATACGGCATTTTAATATTTCACTTCTCGTATGCGACGTTTCTTATCAAATGAAGATCACACAGAATGGCGAGAGGAAGAATGTACCGGATTTCTTTTAAGTGTCTTTAAGTATTAAGTTTTAAGTATTAATCACTCGGTAGCTATTCATCGCTGGCGATAAAAAATAATGCAGTTTTACGGGAGTAGTTTAAATATTATACTTATTTAATTATTGTTTAGTTAAGGGGTTATATACAGTTAGAATTTTCTAGAAATCGATTTTTTTATTATTTCATTTTCGTAATGTACATATATTTTAAAAAATACATGAAAAAAAAATTCAAGCCAATCCGACGATTATTTTAGAAGTTACACGCATATTTGTAAAGACGTGTCAGGGCATTTGAAAGTAGGAGGCAAACTTTAAACGCGTTTTTCTCAAAACTGTGTTTTTAAAGTCGGTGACCAAGATTACTCAAAAACCGCTGAACCGATCAGTCTCAAATTTTAACACAAGCTTTTTAAGTATATTTTACACTTTTTAATCGAAGGCCTGTTTTCACCAATAAGTATATATTTTTTTTATAAACAATATAAGGCCAAAATTTTGGTAAAAAGTAAATTTTTTTTTGAGAAGCCGCCATTTTGTCAAAAAAATTTATTTTGCTCTGACCTTCGATCAATTAGAGAAATATTTATTATTTTAACGAAATATGTTTGGTTTTTTTCATTTTAAATGATCCAGTCCAGAGATATGATGGTCACCGTAAGATGCCTTTTTGAAGAGAAGCTTCAGGAGATAAGCTATAACAGCTTTCAAAATTATTATTTTTAAAAATAAAAATTCTTAAAATACTGTTAAAAGTTGCCATAATATGTGTACACATTTTTACTTAAATGAATTTAAAAGTCTTCTCAGGAAAAATTCTTGAAAAATCCCTTTGAAAAGTCTCCTGACTGTATATAACCCCTTAAGGAAGACAATCATTTCCAAGTAACGAATATGACTGACGATATTTGAAAATCTCCTACTACCATTATTCGGAAAACTTACTTGTGTCGTGTTAGAAGACTTAAGAGGAATGTAAACGCTAGAAATAATTCGATTCTCATGCCTACAAAATTTAAAATCGCGCGTCGTATTTGCACGAGGCAAATAAGCGAAAAAGTGGTTTTTATTTATTTTGTGCATAATTTTACAAAAATGAAAAAATTTAGAACATGCAAAACTTCAAAAATAGTCTTAGCCTAAAAGTGGTATTTTTTTTAAATTGTTTCTAATATAACTTCATTGTTAAGTCATGAAAAACATTTTTTGTAGTGGTTTACGCTTATATTTTTTGTTATGTAAATAATAAGTTTATTGTAATTCCAATACAAAGAAAAGCTAGTTAAAGCTTCAATTTATCCGTAGCATAATTTTTGATGTTCATACTGTAAATCAATTCGTTGTAAAGATGAATCTAAAAAGTATCTAATTAGGATTTCACGTATAGCTTCATTTTAACTAGCCGATGTGTGGAATTCGCGACGGCTGCTGGGTGTGAATCGGATGCGACGCTAACTGGACACCACTGCACTGGACCATAATGTAATACATACATGTATCGCTAAATACGTAGGTACCTATGTTATGTATATATGCGTACCTACTGAATTAAAAATTCAATAAGAAAACGAAACTGATTATTTAGAAGGCTGTCTGTCTGATTTGTACTTATAATTAATAATAATTTTGCAAAAAGGTTTTTCATACCGGTGCACAATTTAGATAATTATTGTTAGATGTGATTTATTTCATTTTCTCAAATGAATTTAAAAAGCATAAAAATTCTTCGCAATAAATACACACCTAAATTCTAAACCCAGAATATAAATTCAAAGGTTTAATTGGGTGGCAGAAATTACGAATTTATTTACTTCCATACTTTTAAAGATCAATTAGGGAGGCGGGAATGGGTACCGCTGCCCAGGGAACCTTTATTGGATATCGAACACCTCTGCCATAGGTCACCCCAAGTGGTTTACTAGGAGGTTTAGCAGAGGCACCCGGGTTCATGGGGTGAGATTTGTCTAGGTCTTGGAGGCGGATGACCAGGACACGCTGAACCCCAAATTCCTACCCATCCCTTAAACCATTTTCCTTCCCAGAACTCTCCTCTCTTTATTTTCCTTAAAAAAAACCCTCCACACAGCATCCCCAAAGATGACATATGAGGAAAATAATTTCCCTCAGGGCCTCTTGTGTGGAGTTCATGTAAAAAAATAAGATGATATATTAAATAGTGAAAACCGATGTTAGGTACCATTTCTAAGCCACAAATCTCTTTTTACTAGAATTTTTATAAAGTTTGTAAGTACGGGTATTTTTTTCCAGAAAGAAACACTTCTTGATACTTAACAGTAAAATTTTTTTTCTATCATTTTTTCATTAATCTCCTTTCTGATAGATTAACCTCACAACAGCCTTTTCTAAACACAAGTAATTTTTTTTTTAAAATCCATAAAATCAGACGAAAACATGCAAACGCACAATTGCTCCCAAGTAATCGAGTGCCGTTTTTCGTTCCAGTTTTCGTTATAGTAGTCCCTTCGTGGTGTTTTTATAGATTTAAGTATTTTTATTATATTTATTAAACTATTGGACAACATCTAAGCAAGGGAGGCACATCATAATATGCCATCTTGTCTCGATCCGATCTCGATCGATAACATCACCTTGTGAACGGCGGCGATGCGTTTGCGAACAATGCCAGTCGACGAAGGAAATTGAACGGGAATTGTGAACAACGTATTGCCGGATCAGTGAAGCAGAAACTACCAGAAGCGATGTTTATGTTTTTATTTATCAATTGGTAGGTACATTAAACGAACGTGCTGATTATCGCACCATGTCCGTACATATGACATGGTCGAGCCAAAGACACGGTTGACGGCAACCACGGATTTATTCAAAAATATATTAAAAAATGTACAATTGTTGTATGTTAAATAAATAAAAGTTAAAGTGGGGGGAAAGGAACGAGCAGGCTGAAAGAGAGAGTTTGAGTGGGAATCGTGCCTGGGGAAATGGCAACGGTAGAGTGCTATGGTTATCACACCACCTATAAAAACCGCTTTTCATATCGGCTTTTCATATCGGTTCACTAGTAATACTCGTCTCGTTAACAGCCCTCTCAACCTCGCTTTGACCCTGCATCCGTTAGCCCCGTTTTTTTTACTGAGAATCGCTTAATTCTGGACCATGGATCACCCTACCCTCTCTGAATCAGACCCGACTAAGTCATACGGAGAGAAGCCATTAGATCATCTCAGACCAGCTCTTAAGCGGCAAAAGAGACGACGTTCTCGCGGCATCTTGCGCCTCCGTAGATTGTCTCCAGTTTATCTTACAGAACTTGTGTGTCTCATCCTGGCACAGTATTTATAAAATAATATTGATAATAAAATGAAATACAAATTATATAGTCACTACTTAATGAGCAGAATGTTTTACAAACTGAAAAAAAAATAGAGTGTGCAACTCACACGCGGTGGAATCCTTCAAAAAATTAAAGAAGACACGAGTGGAATTGTCGAAGTGCTTTTGTCGAATTTTAGGAATTTTCAGGTTCTATGGTTTTCCATTTTCAAGAAAGCATAATTTAATAATAGCTAGATTTATTAGGTGTTCATACGAAATGCAAATTTCCGATCAAATCTGATGAAAAATTTACAAAACTTTTTTTTTTTGAAAGGCAAATATTTTATGAATACGCTTAACAAATCCTACAATTATTATATCCTAGGATTTTTCAGGAGTCAGCGTTAGTATTGTATGAAGTCTTTATTATTTTCGAATTATTTGTTTTTACAGGAAAATTTGAGGTTTGCTTAAATCGAGAATATGTAAATCTACTGAAAACAAAATTATATTTTGAGCGCATTTCAGTGAAACATAAGGTAAATACTAGTTAAAACATGAATAAATTGTAACAACAAGATACTAGAGAGAGTAGAGCTCAGATTAAAATTTCCAGAGTGGAATATAGTCTCAGTCTCACGATGGTAAAAAAACACCATTCAGAATGAAAAACTTGTTTGAAAAGGCTTAACCCATTTGGTCAGATCTAAATAGTCATGTACTTCCCTCATTCCCATCTCCTTTCCCTATACCGCAATTGGGAAAGACTTAATTTCACTGGCTCCAGATGGTTTGGAGCAGTAAAAACCCTTACTCTTACTGAATTCACATTAAAAAATCTAACTCCAACTAATAACTCTTGTAATTACCATTCACATTGGACATTTACTAACTTTCAATTATTATTTACTTCATGATCAAAATCTTATTGCTTTCATTTAAAGTAACCCAAAGGTACATATTTAAATTGAACATATGTAATTTGCAACTTTATCAAAAGAAGTTTATTAAAAAATTTGGTTGTCTGTAAAGTCGGTTTACTGACGATAATTTTACGTGATAACGTCATATAATAACGATGGAGTGGAAGAGAGATAGATGCGTCACAAGCCGAACGCTGGTTCCGCGCTCTGGCTTGCATGCTCGGTTCAGGCGGAACGTGACAATGAGTCACGCTTTTTCGTGAGTACAGCCGGCGTTCATCGATTTATAAAACAAAACGCTCTAACAACTACATTTATGAAAATGTTTTGTAAATCGTACACCTTAAAAAATGTTCTATCCTCTCTGTCTCTTCAAATTAGAAACATGCTTAAAAAAAGTTCTATCCTCTGTGTCTCTTCAAATTAAAACATGATTAAAAAATGTTCTATCCACTCTGTCTCTTCAAATTAAAACACGGCAACACGTATAATGCAGGTGTAATGAGTTACTTAACATTTGGCACCTATTATGAAAACAAGTTAAAACGCCGAATTATCCAAGCGGAGGCCCGGGTCCCAATTAAACAAGACGCAAACACTCATTTTTCGTAATTACATTGTGTGGTTAAGCAATTAACGGTTACGTCTTGGCAAGGTTACATTAACCACACTTCAAACCGGTTTTGGGACAACTTGAGCCCGTTGATTCCAGGGGGGGAATGAAACACTGAAACGGGTGGGCGAGAGGGGGATGGGGGTTGGATTTTGGCTCCCTCTATTGCCAGAGTCAGGAATTTCAAAAGGAAATCAAATATACTGCTGCTGTGGATTGCTCCGGAAATGTAATGACAAAAGGACCCACTTTCGGAAGGAGAAAACATGTCACGTGTTCTCCTTTCGGATGGAACTACCTTGGAAAGTATTTTTACACTTTTATTTTTAGCTTATTGCAAAACGAACATTCGAATTAATTAATATTATGCAAATCAGTACCTACTTATTGATCAACCGTACTTCAAAAAATATCATATTTACTTTTAAGAAATTGTGTTTAAAATACTTCCACAATATGTTTAATTATAAGGAAAATGCTTTCCATGGTTAAAAATCCTTAAATTCAACTGCAAATCAGGAATCACGACGGGCTCTCGAGACATGAAATTTGCTTTGCAATGTTTCAATTGTTCGCATTATAACTATGAGCATTGAGGTATATTTGAAATAAGTAAACATAAATAAAGGAGATTGTTTGCTCAACCGAGTACGGTCGGAAAGTTTGTTTATTTATTTATTTCCACGTACACGGCACAATGTGTGCCATTAGCATAATTAAATTAATATATAAATAGAACAACCAAATAAATAATGTAACAGTATAAATTTTATAAAAAAAAAAACAAGGAGTTGAGGTAATAAGTAAATTTTTTTGCATATTTCATAGGCGGTGGAAGTGAAACCTTCCGAAAACTAAAGTAGACAAGACTGAGGAGTCTACTAAGCACCACACAAGGAGTAGTACGATTAATCTATCTCAGTCTCTCGCACGCTAAATCCTATAGATGTATGTTTGCCTCTTTTTAGTGTCGCTTTTTCGTTTCATCGAGTTTCAAATCACTATGGTAGAAGTTTTCCTTTCTAAAAAGTAAAAAGTAAAAAGTAAAAAGTAAAAAGTAAAAAGTAAAAAGTAAAAAGTAAAAAGTAAAAAGTAAAAAGTAAAAAGTAAAAAGTAAAAAGTAAAAAGTAAAAAGTAAAAAGTAAAAAGTAAAAAGTAAAAAGTAAAAAGTAAAAAGTAAAAAGTAAAAAGTAAAAAGTAAAAAGTAAAAAGTAAAAAGTAAAAAGTAAAAAGTAAAAAGTAAAAAGTAAAAGGTAAAAAGTAAAAAGTAAAAAGTAAAAAGTAACAAGTAAAAAGTAAAAAGTAAAAAGTAAAAAGTAAAAAGTAAAAAGTAAAAAGTAAAAAGTAAAAAGTAAAAAGTAAAAAGTAAAAAGTAAAAAGTAAAAAGTAAAAAGTAAAAAGTAAAAAGTAAAAAGTAAAAAGTAAAAAGTAAAAAGTAAAAAGTAAAAAGTAGAAAGTAAAAAGTAAAAAGTAAAAAGTAAAAAGACAAAAGTAAAAAGTAAAAGTAAAAAGGTAACGCTGCTACTGGCTTCTAATTCGTAAGACAAGTTTTCTTCATTACAGAGTTAGTACACGTTTTGATAAATAATTCTTAATTCAGCATAATAATTTACCACTTATTAATAGTTAGACAATTTAATTAGAAGATTTTTTTTTAAATTTTTATAAAATCCGTATAAATCGAGTAAACTAGTTCTCCATTAGCTTAAGATAAAATTTTCGTACAGCGTATGAGTTTCGTCGAGTTTTAAATCTCTAGAGTTAGTTAAGGTAGATTGGCAAGAGACCATGTTGAAATGATGAAATATTAAATTATTTGAAAGTTTATTGTATATTATAATATGTTTATATTATATTATTAACATAAGCCAATTGACAAATGAATTTTTTAAATAGTTAGCTTAAAGGTAACAACATTATCTTGTGTTTTTTTTCTTAAAATGTAAATTTCCGTGATTCGTTTAGATTTATTAGTATTATCTTCTTCAGCAATGAACACAACTTCATATTGATGGGTATAACCTTAAAGTCATTAAAAAAGTTATTCCAATAAAACTGAATTAAACAAAAATAACTACAAAGGCCTATATTAGTAGCTCCGTAAACACTGGACTTCGCTTAATGCTGAACGCTCATGCGCTCTGGCAGAGTAAAAAGGTACTATCAAAAACGACTACCATTTTGACAGAATTGACCGGGCATAGAAAAAACCAAGAAATTTATAGAGAGACGAAATGCAAACTGGTCGAGTCTAAATAAAACTTCATACGCTGAACGTTACAGCTACGGTTTATCAATTTACAATGTTAATTATAAAATATTTAATTAATATAGATTAGATAAATATTCCTCCTCTAAGGTAACGTAACAACTAATTGCATTGTTTAGATTTTAAATAATATTAGAATAAACATAAAAAGTTGTTTTCTAAGGACGGTTTGTTTCAAAAAATTTGATGAGTTCATCAAATATTTGAAGTTAATTTTCAGGTTCTGTGTAAGTTTTTTTCGAGTTCTGTTTTTTTATCATCATAGGCCAGCTGCTTCACAAAACTGAAATCATCACAGAACTTGAATTGAACTTACACAGAACCTGAAAATTAACTTCAAATATTTGATGAACTCATCAAATTTTTTGAAACAACCCGTCCTAAATCGTCCCCACTGTGGAAAGTTACCAACCCGAAATAAAATTAGAGTTCAATGCTGTTTTAATGTTAAACGTTATAATGCTTTGATAACTAATACTTGAGAAGTGCACAACTTTATCTTTAAGGATTGCAATCTGATTTTGTCTTTCCTTGAAAAAGAGGACGAGAGGAAAACAACTGCAAAAACAAATAGTCCAGCGAGAGAAAGACGAGACTCAAAGAAATGAATGTGAGTATCCGTAACTATCCGTAAACAGAGGAGGGTAGTGAAGTACCTCCCTATTCATAACTAATGCCATATCATACAACGTTTCAATTCTGAAATGGTGGTTTTACATCAGGGCGATACTAAGGGCATCTTCTACTCTAAAACGTGCCGGAAATATACGTTCAATCATACTCTTCGGGCATTCTAACTCATGTAGAGTTGATGTAGTCATGTCTTACATGGGCGCCCCCGACTTCTTCAAATATTCACTTCTATTTTTTTTACACTCGTTCATCTGATCTAATGCTCAAACCATGCGAGCGTATTCATAATCTGTCTATCCGTTAAGCTTACACCAGCATTAAGTTTTTTACCATACGCTCAAGCCTTCGTACTTTAGTATCGCATTTCTAAGCAGTCGGTCTACTTTCATACTTTCTCTGGCTGTTCCATGATTTACTGTTGTACATACTTTATTTCCGATAAGAGAATATGAGTAAAACCTTTTATAGGTTCACCATTGTTACTATACACTCTGTATGTCTACTACTTGAACTGTGAACAAACGAACAATATAACGAGTCAAACTTCTTTCTATTTGCTCAACCCAAAACTTGTTGTAATGTATTAATAAAGGTTGAAAGGACTCCGCGTTAGGACTATGTCTAACTCTACTTTCGGCTTCTGACAATAATGTGATCACGGGTTGGAGGGGTCGAGTTACACTGAACTAAGATCCTGACATAAACATTACAGGTGAAAGTTAATGCAAAGTTGGCTGGGAAATTAACATTAAAGTTAATTTATTTGATTAAACTTGGCACTATCGGCAGTTGCTGAGATTTATTATGTTCACTAGTGCTGAAAATCTTTAATCTGAAAGTATATTTGCTGTAAATCTTTACACTAAAAATCTTCCAACCCAAAACTTCATGCCAAATATCTTCATTATGATCGGTGACGATCTTCAAATCGAATAGATTTATTTTAATAAATTTAATTAAACACGTAAATATAAATCTTTGTGCTAAAATATACCTACTCTTACTTCAACCAAATTTTTATATTAAATTTTTTTATAAAAAACCTCTCTTTTTATAACTTTTGAAGGTTTAACTACGGAAAAAAATCTAAGATAATATTGTTAACTCTAAAATTTGAAATATGAGATTGACAAATATGACAGTTCGACAGAATATGGCAATGGCGGAATTGGTAAACGCGCACGTCCCGGTTAGACCAGAGGCTCTGAGTTCGAGTTCCAGTTGCGACCATTATCTTTTTCTATTTTTCTGTGCCTTGTTCTCTTTCATATTTTCGTTTAGATTATTATTGTTTTCTTCTTCTTCAATGATGTATTTATATGATATAAAATCGGTTGATGAAACGATAGAAATGTTTTACTCTGCAATGGGCAATACATTTGATCTGTGTGTTTTCGTAAAAAAAAAACTGCGGAAAGCAAATGTTAGCTATTGGGTATGGTTTGACAAAAGTATAAAACATTTTATTAAATGCTATGAATCTCTTCGCCGAAAATATAAGGCTACTAAGAGCAATTCAGGTTAGTTATTATTCTATGCTAAAGTTATTATTCTATTCCGAACTTAAAAAATTTATTACTTTAAAAAAGAAACCTTACTTATCAAATATTGAAAATGGGATTAAAAAGAATTAAATTTTTTTTGACAATATATCGTGTCAAAAAAATTAAGTGGAGTCCTAACAGACTCATGGACGCGCATGATATCTTTCAGTGCCCCACTAGTGTCAGAAAAATTCGCGGACTATTTTAAATCGGTTTATAACCAAACCAACTTAACACAATGTACCAACTTAGTTGTCGAGAGTCTCCGGCAAAAGGTGCCCAAATTTGTAAATTCAATTTCTCTGGAATCAATAAAACCCGAGTAAGTCAAAATAAGTATTCAAAACCAAAAGTCCGACAAGGCCAAGGGAACGGATGGAATTCTATTTCATGTTATCATCATGCTAGATGAACCTTTATGCATGTAATCAATCTCGGAGTTGGTACTTTTCCTTTCTTCAATTTTAGAAACTGACCAAGGTAAGCCAAATATACAAAAAATGTCTGGTTGCAAAACAGAGGCAAAAAGTTGTAGACTGGTGGCAGTCATGTATCATTTCCAAAACAAATTGTCACATTAGTATCTCAAAATTAAAAGTAAAATAGTGCTGTTTCTTGGGGGATATCATCACGATTTATATGGACTTGCAAGGTCATTCGACAGCTTAGTTCGTGATGTACTATTACAAAAGATCCACATAATAGGCTTTGACAAAACTCTATTAAAATTTATTGTGACGTATTTAAGAATCCGAGCACAGAATGTACATCAGCATTCATGAGTCGAGAGAATTCCCTGCATTTTCAGGAATACCTCAGGGGTTAAACTTGGAACCTCTACTATTCTTGATTTTTATTGATGATAATGAAGAATGCATTCAAAGAATTACTTGCTTGCCTTTTGTTGAAGATCTTAAGCTACTATGCGGCAACATGCTACATTCAAGTTTGTTTTAAATAACAATTTGCTTTAGACGTAATACCTTCAAGTGCTGATGAGAATAAACGTTACTTTAGTTTAAAAAAAAATTGGAATGTCCAATTCACATGCGGTAGAAGTCAAACCTTCAGAAGGTTGGTAAAACTCACCCCCCGATGACTTTGATGATGACTAACAGCCTCCCTGACCAGTTGATGACTAAATCTCCGTTTTTTTGTCACTACCTTACCTCCTCCCACGCAGCTACTGAAAGGCACCGAACAATTGAGCTCGGCAAACTAAAATTATCGAGCAATTTAAATTGTCTCGGGTAAATTTTACCTAACTTTACGTTCGCCGGGTTAAAAGCAATCCCATAGTAAAAGTGGGTAGCACAAATAATGATAAACAAAATATCAACCAATATGAGCATTGAAAAGTGAGCTTTTAATCAAAGCGGCCAATGCGATAAGGTTTCATTAAATCTGATTTTCTCGCAGACAAAATCCTATAGATGTATGTACTTATCTCTTTTTAATGTCGTTTCCGTTTCATCGTGTTTAAAATTACAACGGTGCTAAAGAAGTTTCACTTAAAAAAAATATGTGCAACTCACACATGGTAGAAGTGAAACCTTTAGAGAACTAAAGTAGACAAGAGTAGGGAGGCTGCAAAGCACCGCACAAAGAGGAGATCGATTAGTCTATCTCATCCTCTCGCAGGCTAAATCCTATAAATGGTTGTGTTTATCTCTTTTTGGTGTCGGTTTTTTGTTTCATCGCGTTTCAAATAACAACGGTGGTAAAAAAGTTTTCACTTCAAAAATGTATCACAATGACGTACACGTGTTCCAAAAAACTCAATAAAATTTTATTATAAGCTACATGATGAAATATTGGCATCAGTAATTGGCACCAGTAATTGGCATCAGGATTATCAATGACATTCGTAAGGGATTCCGGAGTCCTTTCCCTTTCATGTAGAGGAGTTGGCATCATCATGTTATAAGCATCTTGAATTAAGAACAAGTAAATATTTTTCCAAGCCTGAAGCAACGACATCGATGTTCAACTTCAGAATACGCTCTGATGTTTGGGCCCTATACCATCAAAAATACATAAAATTACTAAAATCAATCTAAAAAAAAAGAAAAATGAAGATATCTTCACAATTCATAAAAATTCAACCCTCGAATTATGCGTCACATGGATTTGCTCTCTGAAACACCCTTGAAAAGTCTCCGATCTAGGAGGAATGAACTTCTGGAATGGGCTGTCAATAAAATTTTTTATATTTTCACATGTAGCAAACACATTGTGGGAATACATTATAATAAACACGATGGTATAACTTTGTTTAATTCCACTTTTTATTTTCTTATCCAACTAGTTTCGGTTCAACCTGAACCTTCTTCAGGGAAGAATAAAAATATGTATATATTTTTATTCTTCCCTGAAGAAGGTTCAGGTTGAACCGAAACTAGTTGGATAAGAAAATAAAAAGTGGAATTAAACAAAGTTATACCATCGTGTTTATTAAAATTTTTTATATATTAACATTTTTTTTAAAATATGACAAACGTTCCCGGGTAACGAATATTTGAAAGTCTCCTACTACCGTCACAATGAGCGGAAACGTTGCTTGTGTCGTAATTGAGGTCTTAGCCAGCCGACGAATTAAACTCGGGTGGAACCAAGCACGATGCCTACTCAGTCACTGACCGAATAAAGATATTATTTAATTGTTCTTTTGACTTTACGTCGGGGTTAAATCTTCCCCACAGGAAAAACCCTTCCACACATTTTTCCACAAATGATCATCTAGTCAATCCACACTATGCAATTGCACTATATAAGTATAATAAATACAAAACAATACAACAACAATAAACAACATGTCAACCTACCAGGAACCAAATGGGAAAATAATTAACCGACTACAGATATTTTCTTATCAGAGGGTTCGGCTCGATAGAACTCCTACTGAACCAATAAATCCTACCGACCCCTCAATATAAATATTTAAAAAATCTTTCGTAATCCTACATGTATTTAATAAGACTGATTTTTGCAATACATTATTAAAAAAGAAATTATTATTTCTAAGAACATATTGGACATTGGTCGGTAATTTTCCTGTAAAGTTATACCTGTCAATGAATTTGAAATTATTGAAGAAGTAATATCTGTAGGTTAATATATTATTGTAGGCATGAGATAATTGTCATTATAATTATTTTTGGATAGATAGCCACTCCTTATAATATAAATGAATAATGTTGCACGTAATTCCATGATTACTTCCACTGCATGTTTGACATGTTTGTTGCATCATGCGTTTGTTGATGTTCCGGATTTCATGTTTCTAATGGCCGTTTTTACCATTTTTGTATTAAAAAGACCGTATCAAGCGCAAGATGAAATCTCATATTATAACCACTTTCACGTTCATATCTCAGCAGAGTCTATTCCATTAATTTCATTGAAACCTTAATAATCCCACCCTGCTTATTTAAACATTTTGCCAAAAGTGACAAATCATTCCGAGACAACAAAAGGTACATGTGTAAATTTTCCGCTATGGAGATCAGCGTAAATTGAAACTGAGAAGTTTCGAGATTGATTTTTCGTCCTCTGGTGCATGGCGTTATGGATACTAATGGCATATCCCGGCGCACCTCCGCTCACTTGTTCCACAGCGGAAGGTTGGACAAATGACCGACCGATGTGTTTCATTTATCGTTCAACGTCCCTCTACATTCTCTACAACATTCTCAAACTTTTGATCCAGAATCTGGCTAGATGGAAGTTATTTGACACATTCGCTGTTTTTCCGATTGATAATATTTTTTTTCAATATTTCGTCTTTACAATTTTTGAAATGAAAACTTCTTAAGCAGCGTTGTGATTTTGAAATTCGATGAAACGGAAATGAGCGACAATAAAAAGAGACTAAATCCTGAAGACGTATGTGTATAACATACATCTACAGGATCGACCCTGCGAGAGAATGAGATAGACTAATCGGTGTCCTCTTTGTCTGGTGTTTCGTAACCTATCGGCATTCGTTTTGTGCGGTGCTTCGTAAAATAAAATGTAAGATAATGTTTAAACTGGTAATGATATCATAATAAATAAACCCCCCAATTATCATTATATAAGACAAGTTTTCTGAAGATTTTACTTCTACCTGTGTGCGGAACACTTTTTTTTCTGACAAAATAACACAATTATAAAATAGGGCCTAAGCGCCTTAAAAATAACACGATAACACATAATTTTTATTTTTATTTATTTAATATAAACGGTACACATACACCATAAACACGGATTACCTATCACAAAATCAAAGTTAAACAAGAAATAATAAAAAAGAGTGCAACAGTTTATTTTGATTAAGAAATGACACCAGAGATACAATTACACATAAAATTCTACAGTGCAAATAAAGTTAATACTGATTGCAAATATTTAATATTGTAGCCTTCTTGTGCCTAGCTTCCGTGCAGTTAAATAGATCTGTCACATCAGCATATCTCTTAGTAACTTCATGTAATCTAGGTACAAGCGAGTATTTCGTATACTCAGTCCGGTTATTGTAGCATTCAAACAGGATTTTAGAACGTGTGCCTCTCGTGGGTACCTTTATGAATATGAGCTTAGTTAAATCAAGACTGTCTATTCTATCATTTACAATTTTGAACATAAATATTAAGTCGGATATAATTCTTCGATCTGAGAGTCTTAATAAATGTGTTTTTTCATCAAGTAATTATAATTTATGTTTTCAATGGGAATGCCGAGTTTAAAATTAATGTGTCTTAGAAACTTATGTTGAATTTTCTTGATTGAATCTGAATGTATTTTAAAATGGGGGGACCAGATCGAGGATTTATATTCGACTTGACTACGTACTAAGGATTTATACAATTTTTTTAAAGTTGAAATATTTCTAAAACCTCTGGAATTTCGAAGAATGAAGCCAAGCATTATTATGATTTTTTTGTATAAATTTTACAAATTTTATCTGGTTTGAAGGACTACATAATAGAATAATATGTAATATGAAAAATCTTTTCATGCTCACCTAAAAACTATTTTGTCTCCATGCAATATATTTGACTCCATACAATAGAAAAATAACAAATAGTTAACTTGTTATGGTGCTATCAGATAAACACTTCTTTTATAATATGATACGCATTAGAAATATGTAGGATATTCCTTAGACTTCTAAAATAGATGTTAGTTTTCTCACTGTCTATGAGAATGTGCTTGTGTGTGGACCATTTTAGGCATTGATCTAACGTAATGTCTACGTATATTATTTTGGTTTTCCAACTATCACTAAAGGCGAGATACTGCATACCTAATGGTGCAATCGGAAAAACATTTTTTTAACTGTATGATACGCTTTGTAAACGTGAATAATATTATGTAAAGATACGGTAACAAACGTATTTTAATCTAATTGACATCATTTATATCTCAGTACTGCTATAAATAATATTTAAGTATTTTTTTAAGATTTTACCCATTGGTAATAAAAACACTTATTCAAATTCTGACAAACAACCAGCCCTTAGGATCGGAAAACTGTGGTTTTTGTAATACTTTAAATGAAATAAAGCGGCGTAGTTTCAAAGGTTTTAAAATACTGTATTACTGTGTGTGTGTGTGTGTGTGTGTGTGTGTGTGTGTGTGTGTGTGTGTGTGTGTGTGTGTGTGTGTGTGTGTGTGTGTGTGTGTGTGTGTGTGTGTTTGTGTGTGTGTGTGTGTGTGTGTGTGTGTATTAGTTAAAGTCCGGATATGTCCCTACTCATATTTGGATGGCAGGAATGAGGGAAAGGATAAGCAAATATATATCTTCATCATGGAAGCTCACTTAAGTTCATCCTCCAGCATTTATGCACACTGGAGAAAGATACTAGCTCCTAATTTAGTTGCAGTACCCTAAGGACTACTATTACAATTGTTTCTTTGTTT
Organism: Glyphotaelius pellucidus; assembly: GCA_936435175.1. Classification (NCBI taxonomy): domain Eukaryota; kingdom Metazoa; phylum Arthropoda; class Insecta; order Trichoptera; family Limnephilidae; genus Glyphotaelius; species Glyphotaelius pellucidus. Next base: position 22,928,498 of record OW386542.1, on the reverse strand, counting down.
TTCATATATATAGAAATATAATATATTCACCTGCTTTTGTAATGTAATTGTTTGGAATTTGTGGGACTGCACTAACCTCCCCACATACCGGAACAGAAGTTATCATCAAAATTATATTCAATAATTTTAAAACAAAATATGTAGCTTATGATACTTAAAAGAGAAAAGTAAGAAAAATTTAATTCAGATCTAGTATTTTTATTATTAAATATATTTTACAGACTGATTTTATGATTCGAAAGCTTAAAATGGGTGTTTAACGCAATAGTTCACTCAATAACACAACATGCTCACTGGTTCATACAATAACCTCTTTATTTCGGCGATTATTATCAAACTTATCTTTAAAAAAATTCCCTTTCATTTTCAACCAAAGTGCTCTTTACAATCTATGTTTAATTTATCGGTTCCATGCCAACTCGGAATGAAACCAACTCAGAACCATCTCAGATAAGTCATTTAGAGTGATAAAAAAATAATTTTAAATTAGCCGATAACCCTAACCTAACTTAACCTATTTAACCAATTTTTAATTTATATTTTTTTATCACTCTAAATGACTTATCTGAGATGGTTCTGAGTTGGTTTCATTCCGAGTTGGCCGGTCACCAATTTATCATGAGATACCCAAATACCTTCATCCAAATTTTAATGCTAAGCAAATGAAAACAATTGTGTTTTCTTATGAATCAAATCTTTTAATAATATTCCCATAGAAGTTTTAAAAATCTTCAAATGACTTTAAAATATTAACTCAAGCCTTGAGACTATACTTATCCCTAAAAATAGCTATTTGACTTTTAAAGACGTTATTTTTATGCGACTTCTCATTAGATCGTGCTGTTATCTGAAAGATGTATGTAACGATAATATAATAATCAAAACAGTTGTATAAGCAAGTGTAAGTCTCACAGCAAGCACAAGAGCCGTTAGGGGCGCGTGCGCGGTGCCACTCCTCCCCTCCCCGACGCCAGGAGCCGAGGACCCGACATCCACTCCGCGCTTCACTCCGCACAGTGCGCTGACTAACCCCAAGCAGAGCGGACCCACCACCCTTCAGCCTGAACGAGCTCTCTCCAACTGCAATCAATTCTGGCTGCACTTTAAACTAAATTTATTCCTTAAAAAAAATATTCTGCATCCAAAATTGTGAGCCTTCCAATTTTCATCATATTTCAACAACTTCTGCAAACTTTTAAACCTGTTTGCAATACTTCTTAAAGTTCTCACTTTAACGTAAAATACACATTTGAAATTATTCTCGTAAATTGCAACAATGCGTTTTCCCAGCATTAAATTTGCAACTTTGTTGTCTTTTAAATTTTATCGCATAATAACTTCATTCCAGGAATTGTGCAAAAAAATGACAACTTTTCGTCCGACTGCCACAAACTTGTAACTTTTGCCTATTTATAAGTGATCTAAATTGAAAAATTTAAACTCTTTACTAGTTACAATTTGAAAATTAAATCTTCATCTGTTTAATTCTCTCGATTTTGTGCAGGATTAAAGATGCAACCTCAACCTCTCAAATCAAATAAATTAGAGTGTAAGAAGATGGCAGAGCTCTCCGAAAAAGGTAGGAACTTTTAATAAGTTTTTAAATTGCTTTAATGTCCACAGAACAAATAATGAGAAGTAAAGAATATTCGAGAACAATTTTCAGCATCTTCAAAAGTTTTAATTTCAAGTTTATAAGTTTAATCATATTTTGCCTGATAAATATTTTGCCGTCGGAAGTTTGTGTTTAACATAATTAAATTGTGTGAACTGAATGACTTTATTACTCATTTTTTTATATAAACAAAGGAAGTTTTGATGTTTATTAAAATGTGAAAAGTTTTCCACGAAAGTTATTTTTTAAACACCATTAAAATAATTTCAGAGCAAGGAAACATATTTAATTTTATCGAATATTATGTAAAACTGTTGCGTAAAATATTTTTGTGATGTAATTTTTTATGTACAGTAATTAATTTTCAGGCTTTTTTTGCGGTAATTATAATATCGAATTTAATTTGGCGTAGTTTAAAGTTTCTTAAAATTGTGGGTATTTCACTAAACTTTTTCTCATGCGATTGCTTAATAAAAATTCTCATGAATTTTTTCAAACAATAGATTTTAATCATTAACTTTTAAGTTTTATAATATCAGTTAACAATACGTTTTCGGCGATTCTTTGCCGAATCTTAAAAAAGGTGTTTTGATAGTTGCAAAAATAGTTTAAAAAAAAAATAATGTTTGGGTTTGGGAAATGTATTGATAATTTAAGATTACGAAAATCGTTTTAGAAAAATACCATTAAAATAGTAAAACATCAAATACTTTTGACGGTAATTGTTTTATGGGTCATAAAAACATAAAAACAGTGGAAGTAAATTTCGCACGTAAAAAAAGTAAGTGTCTCGTTCTAAAGTATGTGAATTTCTAAAGTTTTATTCCAGCCCGCCCCCTCCTTTCGCGGCCCGGTGATCATATCGCGTATTTATCACCCGACGGTAATTAAACGCCCGTTGCCATCGCAATAGAGTTAAGGCCCGCGGACCGCAGCTTCAGACTGGCCAGAGTGGGTTTATCCTGTCGCGACCCCTATCTCGCCATTTCTGACTTACCGGTAACTCCTGCTCCCATGTTGCAACACTTACGATTATTATTCAGTTTTTCTCAAAAATGCCTTTTCTCATGGTTATATTTTCTTATGACGGTATCTTTGAACTTTTCTTAACACTCAGCCTGAGTACCTACAACTTCTTTACAATAATTTAAAGACATCTTTCAGAAGTGACCGAATTGTTTCCGCATTCATAAAACACAATTATGAATCGATTGTTTGACAACACTGCGCGCATCATTTTAACTCTCAGTCATTTGATGATAAACTAAATCACAGCTCTAAATCTAGCAGGCATAGCCAACAAACGGTACGAGTATATCCATATCTCTCTGTGAATTGTGTAATATTTTGTTTAACCTTCCTCGGTTTTTTGGGTCATTATGAAACGAAACTGAAATGTAACTGATCATAAAAGTCGTAATTATTAATATAATTTATAACGACTTCATGACGTAAAATTATTGGCAAGTCTCTTTTGCAAATTATGTTAGGTTCTCGGGTCTAATACACGTATATGCAAAAGGTTATTCAATCTTGTCTCATACTTTAAAAAAAATGTATGCAACACAAACCAATAAAATCGAAATACATGATTCAGAGCAAAAGAAACCTAAAATGATTATGGACTATAAAGCAAAAAAAGGTACTGTTAACTTTCTAGACAAAATGCTTTCGGCCTATGGTTGCAACGACGAGAAGGTGGCCCAGAGCCATATTTCATAACATGATTGATACTCGTATTTCGTGTTTCAAAGCTTACGTATATTATATCGTGACACTAATAAAGACTCTAACGATTTTTATTTAATAAATATGTACTACAAATAATTAGATTTTGTATTTAATTTAAAACCGTAACTTCATATTTTTGAAATCGGCCTTAAGTTGCCTAAAAAAGGCCATAAATATACAAAGTATTTGAGGGATCAAAGAAGGTTAACCTATTGTGAATACGAAGTTATGGTTAAAAATTTTCAATTTGAATAAGCAATTGTTTTAGAAAAAAAATTCAGCATAGTTAAAGTATTCAAAATAAAATGTTGGTTCTCATCTTGGATTTACCAAATATATGAAAAAACGATTTAAGACCTGTACATTTTTTGTAAATTTCCGTCTTACAATTTTACACAAGCAAATTATCATAAAATTTCACAATAAATTTTTTTAAAGAACTTTCTTCTCAGGAAATTACAGTTTTTTAAACGATATAGATTTAAACGGAAAAGACGTAAAAAATTACACACTATAGGATGATTAGGATGACTATCGTCATTAGTTTTTGGGTTATTATGAATTTGCGCCTTCTCCTTCTTTATCCAACGTTTTGCATAGCATTACAGTGCCCATTATCAGGATATATGTCCCAAAAAGCATAATTACAAAAAAAACTTAATCACGGTAACATAATTTTGAAAATATTAAATTGTGTCTAACTTTGAGGGTGCTCCCAAAAAACTACTTTTTGAATTTTACATATTATCATCAAAAATACTAATTTCTATTGTGTGTCTGCTTGTAACTGTAGTTCAATGAACTCTAGAACTTGGACTCGATTTGAATTTAAGAATAATTTTAAAACGATATCTGATTTACTGTAATCGATAAATTCCTACGGTGTATATATTTTTATCAGATTTATTTTGTATTAATATATTTAGTACTTTTAGTGCCTACCCATAATTCTATAGTATATTTTACCAAACAATAATTTCGATGATAAATTTCATATTTGAAAATGCGTTTATTTTGTTTAAATTTTTTGGGATAAATCTTGATTAATAAGGTCGGTTTTCGTGATTATTCAAGTGTCTACCATTATCCATTTTCAAGAAAGTGTTATTTACGAACTAATTAGATTCACTAACCATGTTATGTATTCACTAACCATGTTATGTATCACGGGTCTGCACTAATAAATAATAATTACTGTTATGGTTGAATGTGATAGTAACTCTGGTTCAATGAACTCGGATGTGTTTAGAATTTAATAAGTCAGGTACGCCTCATAGGTCATATATTGGTAATGATATATTATCGTGAAAACCAGCTTGAGTGTCCGGTGGTTAAGTGTCATTTTCAAAATTGGAACTGACGATGTCAAGAATTTAGACAAGCGATAAATTTTCTACTTTTAATGTAATATTTAACGCCAGAAACTAATTAAACATATTTATTTGAAATATGTTCTTCATTTGCTAAAATTAATAAGAGGGTTGATTTAAATAAGTAAAGTGATTTTTCAAGGATCTGAATCTTTCCCATTTTCAAGAAAGCGTCATTAACAAACTAGATTTACCAAAGATTTTCATTAAAAATGTAAATTTCTGATCGTCGTTGCAATTGTCTCAAAAAATTATGCTATGAAGAAAATTGACAATATCAATTTATTTTTGAATGCCAAGGATCCCGAGGTGAACACAATTTATAAGTTCTTTCCAAATTCTACAATTGTAAAATCCCAGTTTTTTACCAATTCAAGGACTCAATAACGGTAAAAAAATTCGCGTTTGGATGAATTAAATCTTGGAATCAAAGTCTTGGAATACAAGAGAAATTATAAGGGTAAAAATTATTTTTACACGCCTCTGATTGTAACCTTTTCCGAAGTGTGTAACATCATAAAACTGAAGCGGAAAATACACCCAAGCTTCCAAAACCAGGCTGTTGTACTCTATCTGTTCGGCGGACCAAATTAAATGCAATCAAATTATATTATCTCAACCCTCTTCCCAGATGTTATTGCCTAAGGTAATTTAAAAGAGAGTTAAACTTCGTAATAATATTACATGCTATACACGTAATAAAATATGTAATTATTTTTCACCCACTAGCGCAGACCTGTGAAAAATTACGGAAAAATACAGGAAATTAAAAAAAAAAGTAAAATAAGCAATGAATAAAAAAATGCCTTGGCCGAGTATCGAACCCACATTGGAAGGCAATTATGCTAACCATTTTAAAAACGGCGGCATTACAAATTTTCTCAATTTGTAACACTTGTAAAATTTATGTATGAAAAATGACAATGACTGGTGAATGAATAATATTTTTACAAATATAAAACTTATTTCCACTTCAATTTATTTGTAACTGTAACCGGTGTCAGCCTGTTAAGACCATTTCCAGACTGATACAAATTAGTCTTAATCTATATATAACATATATGTACATATCGACCGGTCGGTTGCTGGGTTGGTGTAGCGTTTGGGTCCCATCCAGGTCTCCTAGTCCTCAATCACGACTGTGTTGTCCTTTCTGTAATTGTGGTCGAATATTTTCAAATATATTCAGGTTATTCGTAACCCGGAAATGTTTGTTTTTCTTTTTTACGGGGAGAGCAGTGGTCTACAAAAAATTTATTAAATTATATGGGTTTTCTCATATTTGTTACAAAGTCGACTCTGACTGTTGATTTTCTAAATATTTGGTTATTTTCAAAAGGCAAAATTACCTCAGATTTGTAAATTACATTAATATTGATTGGGGAATAACTTACAAGTAATATGAATTATTAACAACTTATTTTATTATTGTCATGTCAATTGAAATCGTTATTATACATATAATAATATGGAATTTTTTATTGTTTTATTGAGATAATGGGTTTTTAAAGGGACACATGTTTTTCATTGAAATATGAATAATTTTATAATGATAAAAATAATCTGTACCAGTCTGAAGATGGCTTTTACAGGATGAAAGCGGTTACTGTCACATACAAATTTAGGTAAAAATAAGTTTTATTTTTTTCAGGTTCTCCATAAAACACTTATTCATCAAAATATTATGGAGAAGATTACAAAATTAAAAAAAGTGTGTACGGGACATATGACAAAACATAGTTACTGAACTTTCTGTAGGTTACATTGAAGATATCGATGCTCAATGCAGAATCGTTAAGCAGTTGAGTTGCTCTGACGATGAGTTTAATGGCGCATTCTGATACGGTCATGTGTTTTAATATATTATTATCTTAACACGTGATTTTCAAAACCATAAAAGCAGAATTGTGAACACATTAATATAATAATTGTATTTATGCTCTGAAAAAATTTCGACAAAATTCAGTGAATCACCACTGACCTTATTCAATAATGTTAAGATGGAATTCTCCAAGAAGAACAGCTATCGTTTAATTCAATACTGACAACGAACTCTTAATTCCAATCATTAAGGCTTGAACCCGGTTGAAATTAATATTTAACCGACACATCTCTGAATAAATTGCTCAGAAACGAATAATAATATTCATCGTGGGTTTCGTTTCACCGTTCAAATTTATTCCAATCAGCGGACTGATCAAAATTTCAGATTTTAACTAAATATTATATCCTACTGTAGAATTTTAATTGGACCCTGACAAGTGGATGTTTATTTATTTCAATATTTTTGCTGCTAATAAAGGACATTTTCCCAAGTGTGTACTTGATAATATGTCTGAAAGGATAATGGCGAATTAAGAGTTTGCAAAAATTCGTGATATCTTTGAAGTAAAATGAACATTATGATCTCACGTGTAGTTACAACTATGAAATTCAATGAATTTTTGCTCGTGGAATAACCTCAAAGGCTTTTTTGTGACAATACCAAATCTAGAGTGTGGGAGCAGATTCGTGATAAAATCTATGTTCAATATAAAATTTTTCATTTTAAACTAACGAACAAAACATTTTCAAACTCGTGTCAGTATTTCAGTTTCGTATTTTCTGTTCACTATTTCCCCTTATTTAAAAAAAATACTAAAATAGGGAATGTTTTAGTGTAAAAGAATAATAAAATGTTTAAAAAAATGTGCTGAATTTCACGGACACCCACGTTGAACAGACCGGAAACAGTTCAGCGTGAATTTTAAGAACAACTTAGGTCCTAGTTGGTATATGTAAAAATTATATGAAAATATTAATATCGAGCTGAAAAAGTTAAAAAAGTGAGTATTTCCTTCAAATGATAACGTTTTATGAATTAAATCATGTTAGGAGTCATCTTTGAGGATGTTGTGTTTGCTGTTTATAAACATACACACATAACATACCTAATTACGAAATTTAAATTAATTGAGATGGAAATAGGAAAAGCTTAACAAATATTTTCCACACACCTCAACATGGCGGGAGAGTATTGTATCGATAAGTATAATTATTTTTATCTTAAAACATGTCAAATTTTGAGCATTCGAAACCTTTTTGACTTTTTCCTTCCATTCTCACAAAGTAACGACAATTTAGGAAAAATATCTAGAAAATCAAGTCGGTCATCATCGTTTCATATTTCTGTCTTGAATGGCCACCAAATATCGGTCTTTGTTCTCGAGTTTAAAAAAGGTTTTCATTCAATTGTCCTCTTTGTTCGTTCATTGTGTCACCGTGCAGATTTTATGTACGGCCGCGCATTATCATGGTCCGGGAGGGTTGGGTGGGGGGAGGGGCTATAATTCACCCCACGGCGAGCGCCCACCGTGGCGGGCAATAAATTCAGGAAGAGTGGCCGGCTCTGGCGGCCTGGGACCAATTGTCAGGGATGCACTTTTGTATTAAGCAACGATTTTTATTTGTTTTTAATCTCACGCAAGAGAGCAACAAAGATTATTTGTAATTTTAATATGTTTAATTATTAATAATGTCTTAAAACTTTTCATACATCATATTGAGCTTTAAAGATAATTAATTTTATCCTGATTTTATGTATTGTGAGGCAATATTTTTTCTAAATATTAAAACCTTTTATTTTTATCTTATACATAATAGACTTACCTTTACAAGTGATTGCTGAAATTATTTAAAGTTCAAAATGTAAATGAAATTTTGGTCTCCAGTTATTTCTTTTAATGTTGTATTTTCTTCAAAATCTAATTTAAAAAAATTCTACTCAGCTGAAAAAATTCTATTCACCCGACCCTAGATATTTAATACCTAGTGATGTTTAAAGTTTTAAAGATTTCAGTTTATTGTCAGGGATCACTGGTTGTAAGTCAAGTATTTCCCCGTAGAGAAATTATATCACTTAGGCTCAGTGGATTATAAAAAATAGTGCTTTGAGCTGATTCTGAATGTAAACGTTAATAATATCTTTGATTTAATCTAAAATGTATATTTATGAAAACATCTTATGAAGGTAACAGTGGTTTAATTATCATCTTTAATTTTTATTATTAATTCTTTAACTTTTCACCAATTTTTATTGGATTCAAGTAGAATTGTAACGGCCACATCGCGCAATAAAATTCAATCGTACTTGGATTATAATAAATTAATCATTTTTAAAAACAAAATAAAATAAAAAATGTCGTATTTTAATAAGAGTTGAAAAATGTCACTTTAAATAAGGCGTTTAGCGGTTGCAATTATCAAAGATACCTGCAATGATAAATGTCCTGTAAAATTTTACTACATTCTGATCATTCACCGTTACTAAGAATCCAGGATTTAGACGCCATCTCGCATGGTGGAAAATGCTCGATGGACTCTGTACAGAACCTACATGCAGTGACGCTGTTTTGCATGAAGTGGATCCACCTGTTGAACTGTTTATGGCATCGTTCAATCTCAAAGAGGATTGCCCATGCGATTTCCTCCCTCCCCCTCCACTAGTCACCACGACGCGCTACGTTCTCCATACTGCTGCGACTCTTCAGCCAATGTGATCGAACGTAAGATACATGTCAGGCAATGTGATCAACTGCAGGACAATTATCAGACAATTCATGTCACGTATCAGTCAAAGTGACCGATCGCAAGGCATGTATCAGAGAATCTGACCAACCGCAAGACATGAATCAGATAATTTGATCGACTGCAGGACACGTTAAGACAATGATGTGACCGACTGCAAGACAGTTTCAAGACGAACGCGAAGAGTTTAATTTATTTAAATTTATTTTTAATTGTTTTTCCAGATTTCAGGGAGGGTGGTGCAGTTCCACGAGTTCCATATTATACATAGAATATATCAAAGTTTAAAAAAATGCTGTAACGTAGCACAACAATTTGTTTGTTATTTGACCGGCTGCAACGTACTCAAATTTTGAGCGTACTCAAATTTTGAGCTCTGCAGGTAAAGATTTTTTCAAACATTCTTAATTTTTTAATTAGTTTTTGTTATAATATTTTCAACGGGTGATGCCTTTAACGTGCAGTTGTCTCTTCAGAGTTAAATAATCCCCCCGTGGAATAAAACATTTTAAATTATTCTTTGGGAAGAAAAGTTACGAAAATAATCAACTAAAATTAAACTTATTATTTTTTATTTTAACTTTTTATGAGTAAAACCTCAAACTGTAATATTTAATTAAATGAAGACATTATGAGCGAAACTCAATCGAAAATCTAGATTGCATTTAGTTCGAGTTGCATCTTGCAATCATTCATAAAGATGGCAGCCAATAAAAATATGCGTTAAGAAAAATGAAGATAATATGGGTGGTTCTTAGTCGAAGTATGGTACAGTTAAAAAGTGACTGAATTGAATATCGACATCTTAGCTCAGTGGATAAGAGCGCCCAACCCGGAAAGTAGGGAGGTCCTGGGTTCGAGTCCCAGAGGTGTAAATATCTTTTTCTGATTTTTCTGTTTCCAGATTTTCGATTGAGTTTCGCTCATAATCTCTTCATTTAATTAAATATTAAAATTAAACTATTTTAAAAATAAAGTACGTTTTATAGAATTTTAAAGATAATCAACTAAAACAAAGCGCCTAACCAATAGAGTTGTAAATAAAATAATGCGTTTGTAAACATCGTTTATTTTTGAAAGCATCGGTATTTTCAGCATCCCTAGGACGAAAAGCGCCGTATCGAGAATCGTACCGCGATAGCGTCAAATGAGAGCCATAACTTGTTGAGTTTAGTGTAAAATATTGTCAACCTAAATTACACTTCTAAACAGCACGCAGCGCGCGACGCGCCGCGCCCCGAGTCGCCTGAGGGAAGAGATGTAATCATTTGTTTTGATTTTATAAGTTTTGTTTTATACTCAAAACTGTTACCTATATTATACCAATAATTTATGTACGATACCTTACTAGTTAACTGACGGCAGCGAAGTAACTCATCCGTTTTGAATTTCATATGTCTGTAATATTTGTAAGTTCCGTTTCCGGTTCAAGATGGTGGCCATCCGATCTTATCGTCATTTCAAATGTGTTAATTTAGACTTTATTATTAGCATTTCTTCAATAGGTAACTACTTTAAAAGTAAACATAATTTGTTCGCTTTTGGGAACAACCCGTGTAAGGCCATTGTGAGAAATATAACCTAAACGGTGTTAGAAAGAGAAACCACTGCTTTTTACTCAAATCTAAAAGTTTGCCATAGAAAAATTAATATGTACTCTCTTATTTTACCAATAGTATCCAAACGTAATTCGAAAAAAAAATTTGTGAATTTTTTATTATTTTTTCATATGAAACTACAAAGAGTGAGGTGATAATAGCGTTTAAAATACATGTATATAATAAAAAATATTTGTGTTTTTCCTTTTATCACTTTTTTAGTTCGGAAAAACGTAAGGTGAGCAATTTTTAAAACTATTTCATGTTAGCTGCAAAATTAGAATTTTTCACAAATGATATATTTATTAACAATAATAAAATATGAAAGCGAATTTCATCACTTTTTAAACAAAGTTATTCGATTTTGGATAAATTCAAAAACATTCCATTTTTGGATTTTATTGCAAATCGGAAATACTCTAACCTTCAGACATAATATACTAGATACCTGAGGGGTTATATATAAAAAAAAATGTTCGGTTTTGAGAGTTTTTGAATACAAGTTTTTGTCGACATTTTAATTTTCCACCTTATTTATCCCCATTTTATCTTTTTTCTCCTTTCCTCTCATCTCTTTATCAAATGAATTATTTTATAATGCATTTCTTAATTTATATCACCATGGTCAATGTTTTTGTACACATTTATCAAAAGGTCTCAAACAAAAATAATAATAATTAATAATAACAATAATAGCTTTTTCTTTGGAGAAAGTTTTAGATTGCGTGTTGGTAGTGTGGAAGGGGTTTAATTTTAAACACAAACGATTAATTCCCTTCCCACTATAAATTCCCGAATTCAATATTGCAACGCTAATAACGTTAATAAATTCAGCTCGTTTCCACCAAATATCCCGTTTATTACTACAAGAGTCCATAATAATACGATTGTTTTATCATTGCTTAAGCTTTGATATAAAACGAAGCCTTTCTCTGTGCGGTTTGTTTTAATTTGTTTTATACCCTTTGCCGTAAAATACTTGTTCGAGATTAATATTTTATTTAAATATTCATTTGAGTTGGTTTATGAAACCAAACGCGGATACTGTTTTGCTAGTTTAATTTTTAAACTGGGCCCAAAATTTAGGTAGAAATTTGTCAAATAGAATGAAAAACTTTAATAAATACGAAGTGTGTTAAAATCACTATTTCACAAACTTTTCCTATTAATTTCGATCAGTCATCTATTCACTAAATAAATTTTTGTGTTAAAAACATTAAAAAAATGATGGTATATTAAAAATTATTTTCTTCTTTATAAGCCGCGGCCCATAAAGAAAAGAATAACTTTTAAGTGTGCTAGAATTCTAATATTAAATATTCTATTATTAAATATATTATCGATGTTATTGTAGCCGAAATCATTACTTTTTCCGAAATTTTTTGACGTGATAACGTGTTCTAAATCGATGAACAATCCGGTTGCATTCATCAAAAAGCATTTCTCATTGTCACGTTCCGCCTGAGCCGAGTGTGCAAGCGAGAACACAGAACAAGCTTGTGACGCATATATCTCTCTTCCACTCTAATCCATCGTTATTATATGACGTTATCACGTAAAATTATAATAATTCCGTAAACCGACTTTACAGACAATCATTTTTTTGTATACCCACTGTGTTGATGTAATTTTCTTATTTATTTATTATTTATTATTTATTCATTATATTAATTATTTATTTAAACGCCCGTAGGGCTATAGTGCACATGTTAATGACAAAATACAGAAAATAACATAAAATATAAGAAACAAAATATAGGTAACATAAAATATAAAAGTTGACCCAAAGTAGGTAACATAATACAAGTTAAGAAAAAATTAGTTAAGAAAAAATAGATATAAAGATAGTTATGAAGTAAGAAGTAATAGTTGGAACATACGTCATTTGCAGTTTGACAAATTTAAATTATTATCAAATACAACCATATTATTTAAATATTTGTTACCGAGACTGTGTAAACGCTGTGTGAATGCAAACTATAGTTGAAATGAGATGTATGTATATAAAATGTTAATATTTGTCTAGTCGTTTGTGTAGGTTCATGAAGATTTATTAATTGCAGGAGTTCACAACAATCGAATTTAGAGTTAAATAATTTTAATAAAAAGGTTAGAACGTTTATTTTTCGTCTGTTTTCTAAAGTTGGAATATTTATTATTTATTAAGATATTCATTAAGAACGGGTAATTTATGTGCTCTAAAGGGATATTATGTTTAAAATTTACGAAACTTAGAAATTTTCTTCGCATTCTTTCAACATTTTGAATGCTTTAATTACATTTATGTTTTAAGCTTTTCACAGAAACCGGCACCAAACTGAAATTTCCTGATAATCTTCATTTTAAAACCAAATTTCAAAAATAAAAAAATAATTTAAAAAATGGCTAAAATAAGATAAACTTGTCAAGTTTTTCAACACAATCTTTCACACTCAAAAGTCACGAACCGCTACTACACTTGACTGGTTATGAAAAATAAATGGAAACATAAGATTTATTAAGGCCTTGTTTTTACGATGAGAATTATTTATCTATTAAAAGGCGAAACGAATTATTTATATATTAAAAGGCACAACGAATGAAGTATCATGGATGGGAGTTGGATTTAAAGACGGTATAGCATAATAAATTAATGAATTTGAAATGAACATTTCGAAGAACTTTTATTAAAATTTTGAGTCCCAGCTTTTAAACATGAATAAAATGTCCATTTCCCTGTCATCTTTGAAGGAATATAAAATAGTAAAGAATAATATTTAATGAATGATTTTGCTTTGTGTTTCCCGTTTGCTTTTAAACAACCTTAAGTAACCAATTCCTTCCAACATTACCAATTCACTTTATCTGAAATTCCGATGGAATAACTTACCGGCTTCTTTGTGGTAATTTTCAATTATTTTATTTGTAGCTCTCCTTTGAGAGTGGCCATTGTTACAAGCAGCCATTTGACGTTTATGCCGGTAGACAAGTTGAGACGAACCAATCACATTGTACGGCCATTACATAATACTGCCATTCAACGTTCAGGGATCGTCTATAACCTTTTAATTTGAGATCTGTAATTAATATTAAATATTCTATTAGATTCTTAAGAAGATGGAATTATTATTATTAATCATAATAATAGGTTTTAACAAATTATATACACATTTGTTTATTGCTCTAAATTGATTGGTTTGGTATATCGTTACATGTCACGGACTACTTTAAAGATTTTATTTCCATACAATTTTTTGACGTGATAATGTCTTATAAATCGATGAACGCCGGCAGCACTCACGAAAAAGCAAGACTCATTGTCATGTTGTCACGTTGTCACGTTCGAGGGGCACGATCGGCCTAAGCGTTCGGCGAGAGCGCGGAACAAGCGATAGAGAGGCACTATCGGCCTAAGCGTTCGGCTTGTGACTGTAAAATTCTATGTTCAAGCTTTCTTGTGACGTTATCACGTAAAATTATCGTCCGTAAACCTACTTTACAGACAACCAATTTTTTTCTTAGTTTCGGATTTTGGATGCATTTGAAAGCTAGATAAAGTTTTGCCTATGTTATTGATCGGAATATCCTTTCAACATAGTCAGTGCTTCCCACATACTACGCAGCTATATTTATTTATATTCTGTTCATGTAGATACATATCGAGTAAATCCCTCTGGAGTAAACCTTAAGTAATACCTACATAATTTCCGTTTGACTCAATGTGAATGCCGTATTTCCTATGAATACATTATTTCTATTCACATAATATTCGTCTCATGTTCGAGTACCTCTCGGAATATAAAATTGGTTTGGATTATTCGGCAGTCGGCAACTACGAATATACAACGTCAAAATATCTTGCAGCCATTGAGATATTTGATATTTATATTAGAGGCGCAGAATATCATGTGATATTTATATGTATTAAATATAACGTAACAAACGTTTATCTGATGACCCTGTTTCCTTTGTGCCGCGGAAGAAGAGGGTGAGATCAATTGGAAGGGATGCGTGAAAATTCGAGCAGACATCTTGAATTATTTCCCATGGCGGCATGGAAAATGTGTCACGCCGGCAGCAGATACAGGAGAGAGCGATGAGCGCCGCCGCCCGCACTCCGGGAGTATTAGCGAAACTGTATTTCACGACTCCTCCTCCGCTACCTTTCACTCTCCCGCTTCTGCTCCCGCTACTGCTCCCGCTACCGCTACCGACACACCAGGCGCGCGGCGATCTAAAAGAACAATGACTCAAAACGAAACAGGTCATGGAGATAAGAAAAATGCGACTCGTGTCTCGGAAACAAACTCTGACACAAAAGCAATATCATTGCGTGCCACTTGTGCCGCGAATTAGGTAGAGCGTGGTATTTATTTCCATTCACCATTATATCTGCAATGTTCAAATATATATTTTCACATAACGCCGTGTTAACGCACCATTACCATCGGGTACCAAATTCTGTTTTTGAGAATATCCGTTGTATAAAAAACGTTAGTTAATTAAAAAAAGGTCAAATGGACCAAGTAGAAAATTATGGTAATATGTATTATTCGAAATGTAGCGTACACAGTCATAGGGGTGTTATTTTAATTGGTTTAATATTACACTCTAAGAACGCGTACCTCTAACATTGTTTTAATAATAATTACTAACTGAAATATAAAAAATATACAAGTTCCTTATATTATAAAAACAAGGTTTCTTATACACAATAAGAAAATAAAAAATAGAGTGAAAAAAAGTAAATAACTAAGTAAGTAAGTCGAAGATCGTACTTTATTTGGACGGTGATATTATCATAGGCGCAACTGATTTTCATACGCGGAAGTTTTGAAAAATCTATAATCAATTCGATATTGCGTTGTTCTTCTTTTTAATCTACATAAATTTTTCCACTCTGTCACATTTTTACCCCTCTGTCACATTTTGTTTTTACTATAAATGAATCTCTCTGGATCTCAGAGGGAAAATTGTAGCACAGGGGGAAGGAGGCCTAAAATGCCTATTGGGGGTGACAAACACGAGCTGCGTGTATACCTATTTGAAATGACAACCCACGTGACAGAGTTGTTGTACGACATAAAAAATGGAAGGAGACAAGTTTTTGAGATTTTTAAAAATATTTTATTAAACATCATTAAAAAAAATAATCGCTGTTACATGATAGGTTATACCTTTCGAAATTTAAAAATAGTTTTATATTTTATATCGTCATATCATTTTTTTGTAACATATAGAATATACGCAAGTCGAGGTGGCAAAAGACAACTGTGATTTGTATGAAATACACTTCTGTCACGAGGAGTTATAACTCTGTACCGTGATTTTTACTACAAAAATATAAACACGTATTTTTTTAAAACGCACACAGTCATTACGTCTTTAGTACAGTAGATTTTAAAGTAATTATAAAATAATAATATTGGTATTTCTGTTGAATTTTTCTCCACTAACCGGTGGAGACAACTTTATGTAGGTTAAAAAGAAGAACGACCCTATTACAGAAGTAATGGGAATTCAATGCCAATAGGAAAGAGCCATTGTCTTATTAAGTAAAAGAGTTTAAACCTTCAAGAGCACCTTCAACCCATTATTTGAAGCAAAGGTCAACATTTCACATTTCGAACATTTATAATTTAAATTCCAATACATTTTCGATAAAAAAATGATTTGTTACCAATTTGTAATTCACTTAACCGAAAGATCCCCGTGATTTGTCAAATTCATTTGGGAGTAAGACAATAATAAACGCTTGAATAATTGAAGACATACCGATCGTCTGTCATTTGTTATTACCCATAAAAGGGTTCGCCTTCAAAAGGCGGCCCTAAATTGTTGGAATTCTCGCTACACATCACAGAAACTTGCTTGAGGGGAAATGCCTATCATTGACTTCCACAGCTACTGCCAATTCAGCATTTAATACGAATTAAGTCAAGTAATTCAACAAACCTGCTTAATAATTTATATAATTTAATTTTTTTTATTTATTTATTGTTTGAAACATTTACAAAGTGTTAACAATTATTACATTAATAAAATTGCCGTTGCCATATATTGATATTAACACCCCAATTAGAAAAGTTCACGGCACGAGTAATCAATGTTTGGTTGTTACTAAACGGTAATGCTTGAAGTGATAACAGAAATAATGATAATAAAAATGAAATAAAAAACATAGTAGTGTCAAATATAAAACATAACCTGCAGAGAAAGAGAAAAATAAAGAAAGAAAGGGTATGACAATAAAGCAGCTACATAACAGTTCTCCACGAAGTGTCATGGGTAGGAGTTTGATAATTTGTTTTTTGAAAAATGTGAGATTGTTTGTATAGATATCTATATGGTTACATTCAATGAAAATATAATGTGTCTGGTAAAGTTGTGTTATTATGTTCTAATATTTCAAACAATACATTTTATTCACCATCTAGCAAAACGATGAAGGAAATCATTTGTATTTCTTTTCGAAAAATATCATTTGAACGCAACGTCTAGTTCACACTTATTGATGGATATTAATTATGAAAAGAGAAACAACCAATGAAGTTTTGCGATTGAAAGCTGGGAAAACGAATATAATTACATAGTACGAAATAGAAATAAATCATTTACAATTATCTTAAGACTATTTTGGAAAATATTTCATGTTTTATTTTTATATAAGGCTCTCAATACAAAATTGTAATCTATAGTAATAGTATAAATGCAAAACTGCGTGTGTTGCTTGTTACGCCTTCGCGCATAAAACAATTAACCGATTTTAAAAATTCTTTCACTAATAGAAAGTTACATTATATGCAAATAATATAGGCTGTACGTAATGGTAAGCTCTGGCGTTATGAAATTATAAATAAAAATATATTATATTTATTATACGTTTTCTGTTGCACACTAAAGCGAATTATTGCGAACGTCAGAAAACAAATCGTTGCCGTGGAAACGATGTTGATAATTTCATGCGACGTAGTTAAAATCTATCTACATCAATAAAAATGAATCTTCGAAATGTTTGTACGCGCATAACTTCCGAACACTTTGGATAATTCTTTTTTTTACTACTTGTGAGCCCTGGCATTATGAAATTTGGGTGGCATGCGAAGTCGCGGGTATGAGCTAGTTACGTCTAATTACGCGATGTCCCTTAATACGAGTTTTGGAAAAACTCCTGGCGAATTAAACCTACTAAGTAGCTTCTAGAGAAGGCTTTTTAGTTTACAATAATAGTTTTATCGGTAATTCGTCATAACGTAACTTTAAGATGCCAATATAAAACTATTTTATATTTTTTTAAATTTATAATATCACTAGACTGTGTGCCACCCAATATTTTAAAAAATATTGAATGACTGCAAAAAAACGGTGATTGAAAATTTTCAAATTACCCTTTCTGTCTTCTGAACACACACATCAAAATTTAAATATGTATATATTTTTTTGAAATCCAAAAAGTCATGAAATTGTTGGTTAACGGATTACCAACCAAACATAAATTAACAAAACTTTTTTTTTGAAGTTATAATTTACCCCAAAGTTGAAAAAATAAATAAATTTAAAAAAATCCTAAAAGACTACTTCTTTTACACCTACGTTCAAAAACCCATATTGCGATAAATTTTCTTACCCTAATCGAATTTTACTAGGCGTTTAAAACGTATTTTTTCTCCAATTTCAACCATATTTTGGGGATGAAAGGGAAAATTATTGGTCCTTGTGAAGTATTAAATTTTATTTTCCTTTTGAGTACCCACCGTATTTTTTGCTTACCTTGCTGGAAAAAATAACCGTTTTGAGCTAGAGCTAGATGGAACCGCTGGGCTGTAAAGGGGTACAGAAATGTAATCAAACGTATTTTTATTTAATGTCTTGTGTAAAACCTGTTTTTTTAAAACTTGCTCTTGTATTGTTTCTCAAATATAGTTATTGGAGTTTAATAAAAAATAGTTCGTTACACAAGCGTTAATTAGTACACAACACTACTGAGTTGAATTCACAGCATAAGTCAGAGATATATGAATATTAATCAATAGTTTAACATTTCACTTTATTTTGGGTACATAAATGCGTTGACAAATATAAATTCTCTTCAATTTTTTTTTTTTTTTTTTTAAATTATTTATAAATTCTCTTACTTAGTTAATATATAGCAGGACCAGCAGTGTTAAAGAAACTGAACTATATTAGTTCAATGGTTTACGATAGTGACTGCGAAGCAGACATAAGAGTCTACCAGGTGTATCGAAGAAAGGGCGTATTGAAAAAGTACAAGAATGTCTTTTGCTTGCCCTTGTTTTCCTTACCTTCTATGTGGTTAATTTATATTGCCTATAAAGGATAAAATACAGATGCCTCTCAGAATGATGCTGTGGATTCTTAGGATTCGATAGGCAGCTCGATGCAAAAAAAACATCAAAGAGGCTTCAAGCGATTTCTGACCCGGTTCTGCAATATTCTTAGTACCCATGGAGAAAAATTGACGACCAGGGAGATTGCTATGGTCGAAAAAGGAGTTAGAGGATGGGTTTTTTGGAAGGGGAGGGGCGGGGGGCATATATAGGCCTCCAGACTCCTAGACGGACCAGGTTAAGACCGCAACGGGCACCTCAGCGGCGTCAGCACTTTGGGCCGCAGAAATGGAGGAACCCTTATCAATATTAGTAAACGATAGACAGAATTCTCAATCATGAGACGTCAACGACTTAAAACGAAAAACGCACCCACGGAGTATGTAGAGAGTGGGCGTATGATGAAATTAAACACAGTTAAAAAAATACAAAACTTCTTTCTG
Source organism: Glyphotaelius pellucidus (assembly GCA_936435175.1). Classification (NCBI taxonomy): domain Eukaryota; kingdom Metazoa; phylum Arthropoda; class Insecta; order Trichoptera; family Limnephilidae; genus Glyphotaelius; species Glyphotaelius pellucidus. Next base: position 22,908,848 of record OW386542.1, on the reverse strand, counting down.
TGCCCGGATACAGATTATTAATTACAGTTCAAAGAGAAATCCATACGTGGAAAAGTGTTACATTACGCTTACTGTTTTTTTGAAATGAAAACTTCTTTAGCACCGTTGTGATTTGAAACTCGATGAATTAGAAGCGAGAGACACTAAAAGGAGATAAAAACATACATCCATAGGACTTAGCCTGCGAGAGAATGAGATAGCAAAAAAATATTAATTTATTTCACAGGTACACGGTTCCAATATAATACAATAAATCCACGGTCCCACGCAAGCCTCCTTTAATCTGGTGGTATGAAGCGCCTGACGAATTTTAGCGGCCAGACATTTAGAGGACCAAGGATCGAATCTTACAAAATCAAAAAAAAAAAAATAAAAGAATTATTTTCCTAAAATCGATATCCGATATTCAAAGAAAACGCAAACGAAAGCGACGTTTAACGACTCCGAAGAAGAAAACACAAATACTAAAAAGATGACCAAATGTTTAGGAAAAGGTGCACTGGAATTCGACGACAAAAATATGGAAAAAAAAATCATCCTTCACATTGATAAAAAGGTGCTTTGTAGTTTCCCCACTCTTGCCAACTCTTGTTTTCTGATGGTTTAATTTCTGTGTGTGTGAATTGTACAATCTGATTTTTTCTTCATATTTTCAATTTGGGAGGCATATGTGGTACCGCCGCACAGTGTACGAAATGGAGAAAAAACCCGAATTAAGTGGTTTTTGCAAACTTTAATGTTTATAATTTAAATATTTTTTTTAGTGTAGCAGAATAGTTTCTCCATTTTATGTATTTATTTAAATTTCTCAAAAGCACTTCACGGAAGTTTGGCAACGCCTCAAAGTTTGTCGTAAATTTGATGTTCGGCATCGCGTTTTTCAATTCGCTCCTACGCGTGGGCAGAGACGGTTGTGTATTAAGTGACATTTAGATATATATACAAAAGTTTGTTAAATATGGCATTCTTCAAGGTATTTTTTATTTAATTTACTAAATTATATATAAATATCACATGTGAGTGAGATTTGAACTAACATCTAATGTTCCACTATTTTTGTATTTTTTTTTGCTGTTAAAATGCTAATTTCAATTAGTATTTAGAAAGAAAAATTCGTTTGCTCCCATTTATTAATATACAAGTATTGTAGACTGAAGTCTCACCTTTAATATCATATATAAATTGTGATCATCATCTTTGATCATCATCCTCCATTGAACAATTTTGTTATTTTCAAAAAGGCCCATTTGCACTCCCCGGAGAGAATTATTCGAAGCATTAAAAGAAACGGGGAATATTAAATGCCACTTCTGTGAAATCAAAGGAGTTTTTAATTCATTACATAACACAAACATACCACGTAGCAGGTTCGAACATTTTAAGCCCTATATTTTACAAAACCGTAAAGAATTTTTCACTACAGTTTATGAAGAAATGGAGAAAAAGCGCAGTTACATTGCGAGGTTTGAAAAACAACTTTTCGACAAACAACAAAAAAATTTTTTTTACTTCAAAATAGTTATAATGAATTAATAAGATCAAAAAAAATAAAATTGCACTAATATTTAGTCAGCAAACAATTAATTCGTGTTTTTTCTTCATTTCGCACACTGTGCGCCGGCCCAGGAACCATTTATTGGATGAATGACCAACAACTCTGCGATAGGTCACTCCAAGTCGTTGGCCACATTTGGCGATTGAGCAAATGTGCCCACATTCATGGGACGAGATGCGTCCAGGTCTTGTAGGCAGATGCGTCTGCCTACAAACTCCCGTCCCGTTGCCATTATGATTCACACGTCCATTACTCCTGCACACAATGACACAAAGTATAGGAAATTCGTAGTGTATGAATAGCAGAGTCTTTTAAAGTGTTTGCACTCCTGTCCAACATCTTTGATTTACGCCTAACATCTTACCTGTCCTTCAAAGGTCAAAGAAACGATGATTAACTGAACATATTTGGAAACAAATTATTTCCTTACCAAACGTTTATTATCTATAATTTGATTGGCTATTTCTCGTAAAGTGTCACGTTGTGGTTTTGAAAAGTCTACATCTTAAACGGAGGAGTTGATGTAACAGTAAACGAGAACGTTCATTTTCCAAAAAAAACTGGTTGTCTGTAAAGTCGGTTCACGGACGATAATTTTACGTGATAACGTCATAAGAAAGCAATGATGAAAAATTGCATTGATGCGTCGTAAGCCGAACGCTTAGGCCGATCGTGTCTCTCTATCGCTTGTTCCACACTCTCGCTTGAACGCTCGGCTCAGGCGGAACGTGACAATGAGTCATGCTTTTTCGTGCATGCAGCCGGCGTTCATCGATTTATAAGTCGTTATCACGTCAAAAATGTTTTTCGAATGACTTCAAAAATTCTTTGAAAATAAAAACATCTCATTTATGATTACTCAAAACAATTATATTCATAATTACTGGGCGGGATCCACAAAATATATAAAGAAACCCTTTCAAGAGTCCCTTTCTCAGGTTTATTTGATGGCAGCAAACAAGCGGCTCGTTGGAAATATTAAACACTTATGTTTGAATCTTTTTTTTCTTGTGAACTTCGCAAGTTCAAGATGTCGTCCGGAGTTTAGTTGAGCCTACGTAAACCGACCTAACCTGACTTGATTACATATATTGTAACTCCTACTATGCTACTCTGAAGCAGTAAACGGAAAATTTATTAAAATAAACCTTGTTTTAAAATTTGTTTAGCGATCCACAAAAATTCCCGAGTATTCTCGAGAAGAAAGAAACTCTGAAATATTAATTTGTCAGAAATTTGCTCATTCGACAGTTATCGGTCATCACCAAGCGAGTAAAATTAATTCGATTTTACAATTATAATGCCCGTACAAATCCATCGGTAAACAGAGATTTCATCGCCGCAAATGATAATACAACATGTTCCCGGTCACAAATAATGGTAACTTTCGTACTTTCATTAAATGTGATTACATTGGGCCATAAATATTATATTGGCATTCAAATATTTGTTCGGTAAAATGATTTAGACATAAATCCTCAATCATTGTTGCGGTAGGTATGTTCTGAAGCCCTCGGATGGGTTTCGGTTTGAATGCTGTATTTCCTGCCTAAATATTTACAAACAAAAATTGAAAACAAATGTACACACAGGGTTCGTGTAGACCTAATCATTCTTTGTCAATAATGATTTACTAAAGCCAAAAACATTCACATGCATTACGTTGATTGAAAATAATGTTGCTTCACGGAGCTAACAAATACAAATAAATATTGCGTTGTTTTAAAATACACAAGTAAGTCTGTGTCGGCAGATAGCACAGAAGACATTATTAATTCTGTCGTTTGATTGTTTGAAAATCCATCAGAAAGTTTCTTCCTTAAGAGTGACTACTTTGATTTAGAAACACGAAACTCTCAGACCAATAGATACTAAATATTCAATACATTTACTTACCCTCCATAACAATTATATACATATAACTTTATAGAAGTGTAATTCGTTCCATTGGACAAGTATTTTCTTGAAAGAAACAGCAGATGTCGCTGATTTAAAACAAATTATTTTGCTTCGTGTTTCGTCAAGTTATTAATGCTTATTATAAATAGAGATATTGGACAATATTATTCCAGGCGTTTTTGAGAAGGTATGGCGCGTACCGGCCTAATTTAATTTTAATAGGAGACATAAATTACACTTTTCAAGAATCAGTGTTCTGTGTAGATTGTTCCTAGGTACTTGTTTTAAAAATATACGCCTACTCTCTATACATGAACTTTAATTGAAGTAGATACATTGCTATCGTACTTCATCAATTAATATTTATCATAATTCACTGTTAAATGAATAATGTAATAAAAATATATGTTCATTTGTATTTTGTGGTCTCTGGTAGATATTTTAATTTACAAATCATAGTTTTAAAGTCATCAATTTCCAAAGACGAACATGATGTTACCTTAGATTTATAAACCTATGGTATTTAAATAATATTATAATAGTAGTAATCAAAAACCTTCAAAGTACTCACAAACGAGCCCACAAAAATAAATCCTACAGAAGTATGTGTTTGTCTCTTTTTATTGTCGCTTTTTTCGTTTCATCGAGATCCAAATCATAATGGTGCTAAAGAAGTTTACAAAAAATGATGTTATTTTTATCTGTTTCTACCAAATAAAAAAAAAAAAAGTTTTAATATTTTCTTTTTTTGACGTGATAACGTCTTATAAATCGATAAACGCCGGCTGCACTCACAAAAAGCATGACTCATTGTCACGTTCCGCCTGAGCCGAGCGCGCAAGCTTTCGGCCTAAGCGTTCGTCTTGTGACCCATCTATCTCTCTTCCACTCCATCGTTATTAAATGACGCTATCACTAAAATTATCGTTCGTAAACCGACTTCACACACAACCATTTTTTACAGACAACCAAGAAAAATATTAAAACTTTCATTTTATTTCAAATAATTGAATGTAAAAAAATAGAAAAATATTAAAATTTTATTTAATTTGCTAGAAACAGAAACTCAGCCTCTTAAAAATAATATAAATTTTTGTTAACTTCTTTAGCACCATTGTGATATGGTATTTATTATGTAGAAGGGGGTTTATACCCCTTATGCTTATGTAAGAAAACTCAAGTTACAATAATTAATCTTGCGAAAATGAATAAAGGATGCGAAGTTTTTGTTTAATGCGACTCGTTTGCGACCTAACTGCGAACACTGGTATGAAGTGTGTATTGAAGGGTTAATTATTTCAGGTGAGGAACCGGGCTGAGCGCTACACCAAACACTGATTCTCATCACAGACCCAAATTCAAGATTCCAGCAAGCAGCTTAGAAAAAATGCACTGAAACGACTTTTCGGTAAGTTTTTAAATACTTCATTATTTATATTTCTTAAACAATTTCTTTGCTGGTAAATATGTATACGTGTATGCTATGGAGCGAATTTGTTATGTTCATTTTATTTATGCGTCTGCGTTGCAAATTTTCATTGAACGAAAGATTTATTTTCCTTGAAATATTTGTTTCCCAGGGAGCGGAACGTCTGAAATTTCTGCGACTTTCTTTCACACTCACTATGTTGATAATATGTTTGCAAAAATATTTCTACGGCTGCGCTATTTCGTATTGTGTTTTCGAAATATTCCCATTCTCATCTAAAGCGACAAAGACTGAATCTGGTGGCACGTTTTCGATTTATTTTTCTTTCGACATTGCACCTCACGGCAAAGGTAAGTTTTTCTTCCCTTCAAAAGGAAACATATTAAGTTTTACACGTTTTTCTCTTCTTCACATTTTATTCCAGCTTCAACGACTTCTTATTTTTGTACAGGTAAACTTCTTTATGTTGTAAAAACCGCGTTGCATTTTAACTTTTGGGAAAAACTTTACCCCAAAAGTAACTTACGATTATCACTCGTAAGAATTAGCTATCTACGAAGTATCTATATTATATTTTCAGCCGTTAATTAGAAAGGGTGCAAATGAATTACCGCCAAATGCCTTTATATCTTTGTAGAAGTTTTGAGAAACAAGCTATTTTAAACTTTTCACTCAAAATTTTCGTAATTATAATGAATGGTAAAGCTTTTAAGGGAAGGAAGGAAGGAAGGACGGAGGATTCATCTTAAAAGTTTTTTTTTGCTACGATTACGTTTTAAATGTTGACGCTTAATGTGGTGTAAATACCATTTCGCCAAAGTTCTACGGGTTGGAATTAGTTTTTTTCCCTTTCAAACTGACTACAACATTACTTGACGATTTTTTTTTTATCTAATGGATTTTTTCCACCGCCGGTTTATTGATAAATTTCCTGAACCCCGAGTTGCATTTAAAGCGTGAAATCCAAAATGTTTAACTGCCTACCTACCTTATAGATTTCTGCTAGCCTACCTGCTGATAGATTTCCTTTACCCTTATCTGACAGTTTTATTCATTCAAATCCTCTTGAAAGCCTTCTTCAATTCACAAGACCTCGCCTCGCAAATACATGACAATTGCTGTCGATTCAAATTTTGTTAAGGCCCTCTAGGTCTAAGATATCAGCGTGTTTGACACAAAAGCAAAATTTGTTAAAAGGAAAATATGGCGCAAATAAACATCAACCGACTTAACTCCAGACTTATCGTTCCTGATGCCTTTTGAATCGTTTCAAAATTTGAATAGTAAATTAATTTCAAATTTTTCGATATCTTGATCTATCTTAGTGGGTACCAATTTGAAAGTAATAAACTTGAAAATTTTCTCTCGGGTAATTCAATTATTCCGAATGGCTTCCTTTGTTGAGTGATAGGTCTGTAGAGACTATTCAGAATCTTTTTATAGGTGAACCAAAACTTCATCAATGGTTTAGGCTTTCAGGATGAGATGTATTATTTTATTGACAGAACTTATTATATTAACGGAGTAGATATGAAAATTACTAAATTAATTAGTATTACTAATTAATTCGTAATCATGAAAAATTAAAAAAAAATAATATTCATGGTGGTATTAATAGATATAATTTCGTTTTATTAATATAAAATATTGTAAAAAATTATTTTCTCCGTATTCGAATCCACAAAGAAACTAATTTTGCATAATATAAACTCCACCAATCCTTAGTTGGCGCGGTTTCCCACATTTACATTGTTCCCATTCTCGGAGGATTCAAGTTATCTTCTACTCATTTAATGAAGGCTGGGCCGCATGACTTATTTTCTGCAATTTTCCACAAAAGGAAATAAAAGCAAGTGTCTAGCTCTATCGGCACCAGACTATGAAACGCCAGTTCGATAGGAGGCGCGGCGATGAAACGCCAGATTTGTAAGAGAGCAGTCTTTTTAATCAAACGGCTCGATGTTTATCTGCGGCCCCACTCGCCCGGCGCCGAACCAATTCGCTGAGATTTAGCTCCTAGATGTTTCATTTACAGTGCATCGATCATCCCTCATTTAATTTGATTGCGTCGTGCCAATTTTACTGCCTGCTCAAATCTTTCGTGTATAGGCTCGGAAATAAATCTCCAAAAAAGTACACTCATGGTTTAAAATTGCTGATAATAAAGCAGTTTCTGAAAAATCTACTCTTTTGATCTATGGAGATCTCCGTATTCTACAATCTGCCCTTAAGATGTATATGACAAAGATGGTCTAAAACGTTGGCTAAAAGAAGAGAAATATCAACACCGCTCGTACACCAAAACATAATTATAGTTGTTGGTTATGTGTGATAATAAAATCATTTCTAACTCATTCCTTTGCATCCAGTCAAAGTTCTCTGTTCCCAGGTGAATTCGAGATCTTTTGTTGCGTCAAAAACTCAGCTCGCATAGATGTTTGAGTTTATTTATCTCCCGGCTCAAGTCATTGCGCTTATCTTCACGGCTTCGGTGTAACTACTCGACTTCTCTGTGAGATAAAATGGTGAGGAAGTTACAGACTGGGCATTTGCATAATTAATTTTAATAACATGCCCGCCCCGCCCCGTGCCTCTCGCCACTCTCACCCCCCGACTCCCGCCGAGGTGAGGAGTGCGAGAAGGACCGCTCCTGGGATTTACACAAGAGCACTACATTCAGACAATTCGGCAGAACGTGTCCGATGTCAAAAACATGAATTCGTGCTCCACCCTTTCTTGCCTTCCCCCAGCGGAATGAACTTGGAGAGTGTTTACTTTCACCTTTTTGTGCGGATATTTCAATTATTTCTCATTAATCATTTCAACTGAAAGAGAATTCTTACTGAATGTTGGAGCTTGGCTGAATGCTATTTACCAGAGAACTTAATGCTTTCAATGATTTTTTGGGTTAATATTGATGTCTTCTTGGGTTACATCTTTTAATACCACTAGAAAAGAATATATTACTTAATTATCTTTAAAAAATTACACTTGTCGTTTTAAACATGAACCGGTGAAAAAAGAAAACCGAAAAAATCCTCCGACAAAAATACAATAGCTTTGAAAAGCAGTTAAACGTTTTGAATTCAACGAACGTTTAAAATTGTTCCCGTCTTTCGGTTAACTTAATTATTCATTAATTCTGTTCAAATAATATAGCTCAGCTGAAAAATAACACTTATTCCGGAACGTTTGCTGTTAGCAAATTGGACGATTGGTAACGATTTAAGTCACTTCTGACTTTTAATTATTGACTGGTAACTTTTAAGTTTGTTCAACTTCCCCATTTCCATGTTTCTTGGTGTAACTTAATTTATTCACACTTTTTAACAAGAAATATAATTTACAAACAGATGAATAGAGACGAAGAAGTAGGGAATGTTTTCAAGTAAATGTGAATAACATCTGCCTTAGAAAAGTTGACGTTTTTTAATGTAGCTAGGTTTGAAAATAAATAATCGTACAAGTTTCATATCACGGAAAAGTTTAATAAGTTGGAAAGCGCCGGTAGTACGCTAGTTGATAACGTTTTGTAATTTTGTATATTTAAGTGTGTTAAAATAATTACCGAGAAACTTTTTGAAGTAGTTAGCAGCGACAGTACGTGCAATCGTTCCTCGTGAGTTCTGTAATCTTCCACTAAGTACCCGAGTTGCAGGCTGAAGTTTGCACAAACTTTCGCCATATGTAAATTGCTTAGCATTTTTCAGGAGGTACCGCTTAAGAGTGTACTTGGCAGAAGATTTTTCATTTAAATCACTGGACATAATCTTGCTGCTGCGATTTTAATAAAAACTTTTCTAAGTGAACATGATTAATAAAAACGTTGATGATTAGTAAAAAAAAAGAAGAACGTAAAATTTTTTATTTTACTTTGTAAAAAATAGAGAAATCATGACATCATTTGGTAAACCGACGGCCGGCGTAGTCCTGCGGTAAAATTCTTGACTCATTCCGGGCTCGGACTCGATCGGGATCGAATCTGGCCGTGCAAATAAATTTTATTTGATTAATTTGTGATATTTCACAATTTATTCATTTAAAATAATACATAGTATATTTGCGGCACGTTCCAGAGTGGAAGATACTCTCAGTATCGCCCTGGTGTAAGACCACCATTCAGAATTGAAACGTTGCTTGAAATGGCTTTAGCCGTGTTTGGTGACCAGATCTGAATAGCCAGATACTTCCCACCTTCCTCTTCCCCTTCTCCTCCCCCCACTACCTTCAGCCTCACAACGTACCCCAATTGGGGATGCCATAGTCTCACTGACTCCAGACGGGAACAGTTGGGATCTTGTGCGGTATTCATATTAAAAAAATACATAAAATACATATTAATAACGTCTTTATCTTTTTCGTCAACTCTCGTATCACAGCGGCAAGATTTAATATTTATTATGGACTCTGGTTCGAATCCAAACATTTTCCAAACATTTGGGTGTACCTACATCATAATCAACTTAATGGTGTGATGGTTCAGCACACCAAATCATCAAAGGGTAGAGCTGTTACAAAAACACTTTTTGTATAAAACATAATATCTAAGTTAATAGTAACGATGTGGCCTTTTCGGTTTCAAATAAGTGACGAGTGTACCCTCCGTTGTGCGGGTACTGTTAACAAAGGCTAATAAGGTAAGGTTTTAATAGATGGATAAATTCACAGAACGTCCGCGCAATTATAAAACAAAAGCGTCTCCATTTCCGAGAACGCTTTGTCGTCCCGTACCTCCTGTTAGGGCGTGAAGATCTGAATACTTAATTTATCATTTTGAAACGTTCCAGAATTTCGTTAATTTTAATCTCTTCTTACACTTTTCTGTTTGTTTGTGACGCTGATAAATTATTTTGCATATCCTCTTCGGGTATTGGGAAGTGAATGAGTAGTACGAAAGGCGCTTGGAAAACCGCACGCCTGGTCGGCATTCTCCCAGCAACTGCGCCGAACACAATATTGTATTTGAGAAAAACTTCAGAATGTTTCGTTATTTTTTAAGTTTTTACTGTAGAAAATTTTTTAAAATTTCATTATAATAATAATAATAATAAATTTCCTTAATATTTAACTATAAATAAGTGATTCATTAAATACATTTTACATTACATTACATTAAAATAAAATTTTACTAACTTTCATTATTTTGTTGATTAATTTTTTTTAAGTGAAACTTCTATAGCACGGCTGTGATTTGGATTTCGGATGAAACGGAAATGACGATTAGTGCACCTGCGACGCATCAACTGCGCTCATCGGCCGCTTTGATAATGATGTCACTTTTAAAAGGCTCTCCTATTGGTTCAGATATAAAACGGAAATTAAGCGCGATCTGCGTTTATTGGTCGCTTTGATTATGACCTCACTCTTCAAGTATTGGTTGAGATTGTTTTGGTAAAGTTTCGCTTCTGCCGCGTGTAAAACTGCACTCGATTTTTAATTTTTTTTTTTAACATTTTTTAAGTCTAGTGTATTTCTTACCATAGTCATCATGTAAGGTTATCATTATTTGTTTTTGGGGTGTTCTGCCGTGCTGCGCTACCTCCTTATTTAACCAATGTTTCGGACAGTGTTACAGAGTTCGTCGTCAGGGCAGATGTGTACGAATACGGGCACATTTGCTCTGATGATGGACTACACGTAGCGCTACATGACATAACACCCCAAAAACAAATAACGATAATACTTTTGGCCATAAAAATCTTAAATTTTATCGTGTATGGTGTTTAAATGTATGTTACCGTGTTCGTGTAATGTGTGTGTTGGGATGTTTTAATGTATTCCTTGTTTGTATGTAATTCATTATTTATTTTATCATTAGTTTTCTTAATGTAACAGTTTTGTTTCCATGCAAAATTCTTTTGTGGATGTTCTGGAACTCTAATGAAAAAGTTTTTTGAATTAAGTGCTTACCATTTATTTAAGTTTCTTATGCGTTTCCTCAGATTTAAATTTGAATGTACGAGGCAATAATATAAACTTTTAAAAAATTTATTTGAAAACAGACATGATACCCAGCAAAATACTGATTTTATCTTTGATATCTTGTATGTGCTGTTTAAATGGTTAAAGCTTATCAATGCACATTCCAAGATATTTTTTATGTAACAGGATTTGCAAGTTGTTCTTTTCAGAGGGGTACAGAGTAGCAATTATTTCCTGGGATTGAGCTTAAAATCAAGTATCCTGTTTTTTTTAGATTTAAAGTATATGGTGAATTGGATCGAATTGTTATTTTTTTCTCACTAATGCTTGCATAATTTCACACTTTCCTTACATCTATTGATAATGAATTATAATAATCATATATTCCAGAATGTATGCAGGAGTAGCGTAAGCGTCTTTTCGCTTACGCCACTGGGAATCAGTGTAATCTGACCAAGTTTCAACGTGTAGATACAGCGAAGTACAGAATGCGTTGAAAAGTGTTATTTTTGACGTTTGTACTTCAAAAGTGAAATCGCCTTGACCTGCTCTAATGGATTTCGCTCTTCTTTGTCTTTCCATATCCTCGATGTCTTTCTGGTTGTCTATGATATTATGCGCAAGTATTTTACGCTTCGAATAACTTCCATTTTTCTTTAACCATACTGAAATAGTTTGCTTGTGATCTTGTATTACATTCAAGATTATGATTTGTTTGCAAAATCTTTACACACTCATATTTGGAGAAGTTCATTTAGTGGGATAAGTGATGGAAGAAGATATTAGAAGAACCGTGACATCTGCGCAATTAATATTATTTTCACATAATTCTGAACATGGCAACTCGTTAAGTCTTTGAATCTGTTGTTATTATTCATGTATACATTGAGGAGAATTGGAAACACGCTTCCTCCTTGCCTTGCGCCACTTTTCAAATAAAATAGATTGAAGAACTCACCAGACCTTTTCATGACATTTTCTTGCGGCTTGTGCCATATTGAAAGAATCGCTATTATATCTTCCGTAACTGCTTTTTTCCTTAGTATTTCTCAAAGTTTATTGTGAGATACACGATCAAACGCTTTGTTGAGATCTAGAAAGCAGGCAAAGATAGGCAATATCCTTAGTTTATTACAGCTGATGGTTTATTTTAATACATGTTGACCGTGCAGGTTTAAATCCGAACTGGTAATGTATGGTTAAATGGTCTGGTAAAACCGTCGATACTCTTTTTTTTTCAAATAATCTTGCAACGGTGGTCGAGAGTGTAAATGGTCGGTAATAATTGATCTGAAAATTTATAAAATTTCTGATGCCAATTTTGTACATACTTTAATTTGAACAATACCACGTTCAAATCATAATTGCCTATCGGCAGATCTCCGCACTTTTAAATTGGTATCCTCCGATGGAAGCATTAAGACTAACAAATTCGCACAATTGAAAGCCGAAGCTTAACGCGAACAAGCTATTTGATTAGCACCCTCCAACGAGACGCCGCGCCGAGACTCCAGTGTATTTTCTTTTTCCTCTCCGGGAAACGGCTTGGCCCGGAATGGTGCGCCACTTTGGGAGAATATAGATTTTCCACCCTATCGGTCCTTTATGTCACACTTCAGCCTTAGTACTTATTTTTTCGCCTCACTCCCCAACTTATATCCTTCTTTTTCTGCTCTCGTTTCTTTTTCCCCGGTCTATAGGGTGTCACGGAGGGGTAAAAAGAACTCTCTTCGCGTTATCCAATTTTAATAATTAAGGCGTCATTATTGTGCGTGGTGCCTACTCGGGTAATTATCTTCGCCTTTTTCTAGTAGCGCGGTCCTTGTTCCCCGTTTTATCGGATCTCGGCGGCTTCTGCAATGCAGGTTCCTTTATCGATTACCCTATTGAAACCTGCGGAACAGCCGGAAATCTTTTTTCGTGTTTGTGGGACGCTTAATATGCTGCCAACCTCGACGTGGCGCTGGGCTCCGCGGGGATGAATCTACCCATGCATCACTTGATATTTTCTAAACACATGCAGGTGAATGAGCTAATATCGGTAAAATGCGAGCTCAACAATAATTATTTCCTTGTACTGACGGAATTGAACACTTTTTTTGCTTTAAAACCATCTAGAGGCAAATAGATACCTAAGTTTTAAATTAAGGTTGCTGATTTCTATAAGAGCGTTGGCTTAATACCTACAATTTTAATCAGAAATTAAATCTACTTCAATAATTTCCATCAAGGTTTAACTTTTCAGGCTAGAATTTGCTTTGGAATTTCCACCGATTTCTATTTTATTTATATAATTTAATAATTGTAGACGCAAGACATGCGTCCCTTATTTCATTTTAAACCTTCATTTGAGTTTGAGGGAGACTTTGAATTAATTCTCGCTATATGTTTTAACGTTGTTGTGGGTATTTGTAATTATAAAAAAAATAAAAATATTAAAACAACAAACGTTCACAATATTTTTGGTAAAATCGAACTAGGTAGGTAGTCAAAGATGGAAAATGGCTCCGTGGTGTTTTAGAAATATGAACCATTAACAAAATATGTCTTGCATACATGCGTTTATTTGTTGGCAACAAGCTGGCAACTAGGTGTTCCGACGGTAAGCTTTCCCGCAGACTCTCAAAACTGCCCGAATTCGGGACCCTATCTTTAATTCTTGCCGCATCAACCCAAACATCAAATAATGCTCTCTGATGTAAACTCATGAACGTAGTCAATAATTTCGTCAAACATAAAATAACGTTAAGTCAATGACAGAAAGTACGTAAGTATTCATTTTACATGCTAAAAATGACTATTTTACACGTTAATGGAACTAATGTAAATATTATAAACCTTGGAAAAATAATTCCTCGAAGATTTTAACCAACCCTTCATAGTTGAACTGAGAAAATCTGTCAAAAAAAAAAATAACGAATAAATTTGCAAATCAAAAATTCGAGTGCAGTTTACACGCGGTAGAAGCGAAATTTTACCAAAATAATCTCAACCAATACCTGAAAAGTGAGGTCAAAGCGACCAATGAGCGCAGACCTCGCGTAATTTCCGTTTCATATCTTAACCAATAGGAAAGCCTTAAAAGTGACATCATTATCACAGCGGCCGATGAGCGCAGTTGATGCGCCGCAGGTGCAGTAATCGTCATTTCCGTTTCATACGAAATCCATATCACAGCCGTGCTATAGAAGTTTCATTTCAATAATATCTTGTTCCTTTATTTACCTGAGTCAAAGACCTTCCAATATAGGGTGTACATTATGGAATTAAATCTCGACTCACATTATTAAGTCTTTAAGTGATGAAAGGAGTTTTAACGTTTCAACTCGACAGACAAACTAAATCCGACACTCGAGTTTATCAATTTTTTTTACGAATACGATTGATTCAGTTTCCAAGAGAATTTAAAGTTTTGTGTTCTTGTTTGAAGTAATTTCTTTTGAAGGTGAAATTTTTCTGAGTGGAACCTCGGTAGAAGGTACACGCCGCGTTATTGTATCATTCCTTAATGTTGTTATGTATCAGAAAAGTTTCGAACGGGGTTCGTTCCTTTACGCGCCCACCATGATAATTGTATATCAAACTTACCGGACAACCTTTCAGAAAGCAAACTGCTGACGGATTTGATTGGAAATATTATCATGTGCCACCTTTTTGATGTCTTCAGGGAGATGCTTTCATCCCCCGTTCATCACTCCAACATCCTACAACGTGCTACCTTTTATACGCGTTCCTAAGCGATGGAGCATTACGCCGGAGATATCATATTGTTATATATATATTCGGACATATTCACTTATATTTTATTTTGCTCGTAGGCATTTTATTTAGGCTGTGAAGATAAAATATCTTATGGTTATCTGAAAAGATCTCTGTACATAAAACGTGATGACACAGAAAGCGTTCAGCACTTTATTGGCTGAAATATGTTTACATAAAAGGAAATAAGCTTCTCCGCCGATGGATGTGGGATGTAAAACCATAAACGAGGTTGCGATTTTTTTTAAACGTAATTTATTGTTATTACATCACTTCGACCTTCTTATATCCCCACAAAAAAGGAAAAAAAATAAGCAAAAGGTAGAATTTAGATTTTGAATCAAGTACAGTTTTAAAATTCTTTTTCAGTTGAACTTAATTATCTCATAATAATTGTGTTATTCATTTTGTATTAGCAATTTCTCTGGCAGCGTGTTATATTTTTATTAGCATCGCGTTGGGGATATAAATATGGAAATCAAAAAGTTTTTACTCGTTAATAATATTACATTGCTGTAAAACTCACACAGATTGCTCTCGGGCGGTGTCGAACGACATCAGAGTCGACTTAAAGCGTTTTGATTGTTTATATTATTATTAATTATTTTTTAAAGTTGATTTAAGTTAAACGAATTACAATATTAAGTACCAGATGAAATCAAAGGCGGATAAAATATTATTTTGACCGATGTATTCAGGATCAAAGATTGTTGTTGGTTTCAGATTACTAAAAAAATAATATTTTTAATATTAATAACTTTTTTTTTCATTATTCCATTTACATTTTCCATTAATATTTTTAGAACAACAAATTTCGATTTTGAATACATCAGTTAAAATAATAAATTACTTAGTAAAATAAAATTATGCAGGTAGGTTTTTCTTTTTACATTAACTTCACACAGAAAGCCCTGAGGAAAATATCCCTTAGAGCCTAAGTCATCTTTGGGGGTGATGTGTGGAGGATAATTTTATGGAAAGAAAGGAGAGGAAGTTCCGAGAAGAAGAAAGAAACGAGAGGTTGGTAGGACTGGGGGGTCAATGTATACAGGTAAAACGGACGTACGAATCCGTCCTTCCCACTGCAGTGCAAGGCGATGGGTCAGGAGGACAAAAGGTTTCTCCCAATTGTTCACCTCCAAGACCTAAACAAGCTCACTCCACGAACCCGAGCACCCCTGCTAAGCCACTAATCGTAGCGGACAACCTTCGAAAGGAGCGTTGGTTTAATATATTATCGTAGTGTATACTATTTCACCGAATATTTATATTTAAGTATAACTATTTTATAAAATAGCTAGTTT
Organism: Glyphotaelius pellucidus; assembly: GCA_936435175.1. Classification (NCBI taxonomy): domain Eukaryota; kingdom Metazoa; phylum Arthropoda; class Insecta; order Trichoptera; family Limnephilidae; genus Glyphotaelius; species Glyphotaelius pellucidus. Next base: position 22,892,980 of record OW386542.1, on the reverse strand, counting down.
TTGTAAAGTGTTCAACAAATATAACACGTGAATCTAAAGTAGCCTGTGTACTTATACATTGTGTATGTACGTGTTCGATCATCCCCTGACTTTCGACGTGCGGATTTATACAAAGAAGAGCGGGCGCGCTCCCTCGGCCAAACGCACGAGACATTTTTATGAGCAAAAAGCATAGCAGGGGTGACCCTCCCGCGCCGGCCGCCGCGACCGGCCTACTGTGTGTTTCTTACTTTTTTACATTATTTTCTATGAGGAAATAAAACGGAAATCTTTACTTGACGTCGGCTAGAGATGGAGTTTGCTTTCGTTGGAGATCTGAGAAAAGTATTTACTACCGCGTATTTACAATACCCAAAAATATTTTAAGAGTGTGTTATTTATTTATTTATACTGAGTTTTTACAGAAGTTTTCACTTACGTGAGAACAATTCAACTATAAAAATATTGCAGTAGAAGTGATATCTTCAGAAAACTAAAGCAGACAATAGTGGGGAGGCTACAATGCAACGCGCATGGAGGAGAGCGATCAAACTAGCTCATTCTCTCGCAGGCTAAATCCTGCTTGTCTCTTTTTAGTGTGGCTATTTTTTGTTTTATCGAGTTTCAAATCACAACGGTGCTAAAGAAGTTCTTACTTCAAAAACAAAAGTTTTATTCAAATACATGTATTTTTTACAAAACAAAGTTGGTGAATTCACGGATATTTTTGCATTTTAATTCAAAATTGCGAATTACTAAACAATTGTTACATAATTTTTAGCAATAGCAGAATAGGACTGAATATTATTTCTTATGTATCCAAAATTATGTAAAAAAAACCTTTTTTACTGTTTAGTTCGTATTAGGGATGTTCGTTTTGATTATGTTTTTGTTTTGGTAGATACTGTTATGAATGTATGTAATGTACACGTGGGCATGTTTGATATGCCCGACATAAGTACAATTTTCTCGTATTTAAAGGCCCTACTCACCATCCGATTAACAGAAACCCGATATGTCGGGAGGTAGAGTGGGGGAAATTGGATGTTGCCTACACACCATCCGATATGCAGAACTCCGATACGTCGGGAGGTAGAAAAAGTCGGGGGAAAGTTAAAGGTTGCCTACATATCATCCGATTCGCTTTGTGGTGATAAACTTTGCTCTGTGTTCACGTATGCGTAGAACTCTGCACGAAAACGTAACGACTTTCACGTCATTTTGAAAATTTCAACGGATCGGATTAACGTGGGCTTTACTGACACAACTCAATCATAAGTTTATTAAAGAAAATATTAAGAAGAAAAATTGGTTGTCTGTAAAGTCGGTTAACGGACGATAATTTTACGTGACAACGTCATATAATAACGATGGAGTGGAAGAGAGTTAGATGCGTCAAAAGCCGAGCTCTTAGGCCAAACGCTTGTTCCGCGCTCTCGCTTGCACGCTCGGCTCAGGCGGAGCGTGACAATGAGTCATGCTGTTTCGATTGCAGCCGGCGTTCATCGATTTATAAGACGTTATCACGTCAAAAATGGCAGTTTTTGTGACAACAAAAATTGGTAATAATTGCCACATAACCACCACAAGGGAATTGAATCCTATTGATTTCAGGAATTTAACCAAAAAAAATAAAAATAATTAAAAGTTTCGCTTTTTCATATAACTTGAATAGTACAGTTAAGTTTCGAAATACGAAAAAATAATTATTTCTCAAAAAAAAAAAAACTTATATTATATTTAATGAATATTAATTATATAAAATTTACTTGCACACGCGGGAGTTCAACCAGAGATTTCCGGAATTCGTAGGAGTAGTCCCTAATAAGGTTAAATTGGCAACAAATGTTTACATTAGTTCATGAATCCAACCTATCTGAGAGTCAAAAGGTCTTGTTGGCAACAGTTGTTGGTAACAGTTTTCTATCCATACACATTTCAATTTAGGAATTTTCAGTTCTATAAGTGGTAAATGTGGAGGACTAAGAAAATGAAGAAAAAATGGCTTACATAACTGCATACTTGCTTGATCGGTAGGTAAATTTGATACTTGCTTTGTTAACTTGAAAATCGTTAATTTTTCGTGTCTAACATCGCATGTTCAATTGATCAACTCTCCACAATCCTTGAAGGTAGATACATACGTAACACCTCCCCCGAGACTTAGGATATGAATCTATTCTTACTTTAACTTACTTTGAACATTATGGGAAGTAATCTATTTAATGGAGCAATATCTTAACTATACAACATTTTACCTAAATCAAATTATATCCCTGTATAAAAACGCATGATTGGGTGAATAGAATTTTTGGCCTAGAATTTAGAGGTAAACTGAAAATATTTTTCAAAGCTTACGTCATTAGCTATGAAGCTTTATCTATTTTAAACGAATATAAAGTCGCAAATGTTACGATAGATTCCACCACGAGCTATGAGCGTTGGAAATACTATTCAATCGTCAATAAAAGACGCCATTTGATTAGTTCATATTTTTCTAGAGAGTTGTGTTGAAATAAGTAGTTTATTAAGGCCGCACTCTTGAAACGCACGGCGCTGAAAAAGAAGAAGATGGAGAGATATGTAATTACGAATGTTGGAAAGAGCGCGCTAATCTTGTAAGTCGTAGAATAGCAGCAAAAATTGCGAAAAAGCTTAATAAAACATGACTCATTTAAAATAGAGCAAAAATCTCGTGGAACGTATCTTAAGTATCATTTAAAGAAACATTGTGAATTTTTTCACACATATAACTTGTAAAATAAAGAAATAGACTTGTTTAAAATAATTTTCGGAGCATACTTTGCGATTTTTTTCTATCGAGGGAATTTCATATAATTTGCGTTTCGGCGTGGAAAGTATCTAGATATTATCTTCAAAAATAACAAATATTTTTTTAAGAGCTTAAAAACTTCAAATGTTTAAGGTAGATATGTAAGAAATCTATCGAAATACGAATAGTAGACCCTTAAAGTCCTTACCCTTACTTATTAAAAAACGGATAAAAAATGTTCACAACTTATAAACAACTATTTACTACAAATTAATGGCTGTTCATCAGTTGTGTAAAATCTAAAACATGTTCATAAGCACATTATTTATAGTAAAGGAATTCAATAATTTATATTTATATGTTAATATTAGTGTATTCCTTCTTGGTCAAAAGTGTATTCCTATATTTATTTATGAATTACATATTCAGATGAAAAGCTTATGAAATGAATTAACTCACCAAAGATTACCTGTAGTGGTTTATCAAGTATACATTGTTAATATAATTCATTATTAATATTATATCATCATTGGATTAATGGAATATTATGAAACTTGAGTTGAGAAGAAAGAATTTGATTCAAGCACGAGAAAACGAATGGAATTCGCTAAGTGCACTCGGCCTACTTCAGAGATATTAATTGTCTTGTTAGCTATTGACGGTAGGTGGCGATAATAGCATTAGTACCTGTACGTAACTAGATGACATTTTTTTTTGGTTTTATTTAGATTTCAAAAATTACGTAAATGCAAATTGATCATTTCATTTTACCTACATCATGCATTGTTGTTTATTATTTGACGTATTCAGTTATTATTTTGCTAAAGAGCCGTGTCTTATTCAATCCACCTTTCGGAAAAGAGAAATATTCAGACTTTGGGCCCTTGTGTGCACTCAACTTTTAGTTTTCCCTTATGAAACGTGAACCCGAACCCGTATTTATTTGCAGAGAGCACGTGTTCTTCAACGAATTTAATCTGGTTTTATTTATATATATATATGTTTTTTGTTATATGTTTTATTTATATTTTATTTATATATATATATCTTTTCATACCTACCAGTATTTTTGAGAACAGTATAAAAAAAGTTAATAATTTTCTCTTTTAAATAAATTAAAACCGAAATTTTCTACCAATCAAGATTCAACAAGGTTGGTGCTTAACTACCTTCATTCTTAATCGTAAACCATATATTTTAAACTGAAAACTTCATTAGCACCGTTGTGATTTGAAACTCAATGAAACGAAAAAGTGACAATAAAAAGAGACAAAGATGCACTTTAACGATTGCGAAAGAATGACAAAGACAGATCGATTTCCTCTTTGTGGGTGCTACGTAACCTCCCCACTCTCGTCTATTTTAGTCTTCTGAAGATTTCACTTCTACTGCATGTTAACTGTACACACATTTTTTGTAACAGTTTAATAGGTAGGTATTCCAAAAATATTGTTTGCAGTTCACATGCGGTACAAGTGAAACCTTCAGAAAACCAAAGTATGCAAGGATCGGTAGGCTACGAAGCACTGCACAAAGAGGAGACCGATTATTCCATATTTTTCTCTCGCAGGCTAAATCCTATAGATGTATGTATTTGCCCCTTTTTAGTGTCGTCCTTTTGTTACATTGAGTTTCAAATCACAACGGTGATAAAAAAGTTTTCATTTCAATAAGGAACAGGGTGTCATCACAAACTATGAATACGTACCGTTAAAAATTTCTGGAAGATTTAAAGTTTGTTTTTACGAAAAATGTGTTATTTTAGTTATTGATTTACAAGACCGCACATTTTGACATGATTTCAATTAGCTACAACGTCATAATGAAATAGAAACCGCCACTGGCTGGTAAGACAGCTGTCACCAACGTTGCTCGGCGTGACGTCAAAGCTGCCGAGTTAACGAATAAAAATAAACAGTCTCTTTGGCGGCGAATCGAAAATGGCATATTCTAAATTGTTATTGAAAATTTCTTCGTCAATATATTAATTTAATAAAAATAACTTTAATTTCGTAAATATTTATTTTCGAGAATAAAGAAAAACTGGGAAAATACCCTATTATACAATTCATCCAGAAAAACGTCACTTTCAACCGTAGTTAATGAAAACATGAAAACCCAACAATTTCACATTTAAAAAAATAATTTTTACTGAATTGAAACAGAACGTACAAACAACTTTTGTGCGTTTTGCGTGTGGAATAAGCTACCGGCACACGTTTTCCCTTTTTCATGTAATCCGACCTCTTCAAGACCCGCATTCTATTCATCGTCATTCAGACAAGCACCGCACAAAGAGGAGACCGATCATATTATCTCATTCTCTCGCAAGCTAAATCCTGTAAATGTGTGTGTTTGTCTCTTTTCGGTGTCGCTATTTTTCGTTTCATCGAGTTTCAAATCACAACGGTGCTAAAGAAGTTTTCACTTAAAAAAAAATTTCACACTAATTTTTTCACGATTTAAAAAAAAATCTTTTTTGTTTTTCAATTTCTTTCCATTCATAAATTAATTAACAATTTTTTTTTAAACGGGAACCGCATCATTGTTTTCGACAGTTTTAATTTGAAGTATTTTCCACCTTTTCTCTGAACTTTGAATTATTTCGTCTTTAAATTTAAAGTTAATATACATAATAATCAACCTTGTCTGAAACAAATGAATTATTAATTATTCAAGATTCGAAATCATATTACCGAACTATTTAACACGACGGTGAAAATTTTTAGTCAAACAATTTTGTCTTTTGAATAATTTTCTACAAACAAACAGAAAACATACGACACGCGAACAGTAAAATGACGCACGTTTGAGGAACAATGTGTTATCTTAAACCTTTGTTACGAGATAATGCGGGAACGAAGAGAACACACAGTTAAAGACAATGCACAGTGCGACGGCCCGTACATTGCTAGGGACAAAAAAGTCACCCAATTTATTAACGTTCCTCCAGGTTGATGATTAATGCATGGCGTTTAACTTCAAAAAATATTTCTGAGAAATAATTTCAGAAATGATGAATTAATATACATGTTAGACGTAAAGTGTTCTTCAATTATTGGAAAAGTCCTATAAAATGCTTTTCGCAAGGCTCTGAGAGTAAGTTTCAGTCTAGATTTTTTTGTGTTTGTTTCCAGTATAGAGTCTGTTAAATCCGTACAATATTCTGGGACAATAATTTTGCTATGCTACTGATAACAAAAAATTTAAAGAAAAGCTCCCTCACTTGAATTTTTACTTGTTTTGAAACCATAGTATACGAGGGTCCTTAATAATTTTTACATTATAAAAATCCTTCATAAGAGCAAACCTTGGCAGATACATTATTGAGAAATTGACGTGTGTAGTGGTGTACAGTAGATGCTTGTATATATATGTGTGTGTGTGTGAAGTGGTGAAGATGGATAAAAAATAACGATTTTTAACGCTTAAAGATTGGGTTCAGATTCTAATTCTAATAAAAAAACTTTATTGTACAAATAAAACATTAAGTTTAAAGTAAAAAGGGTTTTTCGTACTGCGGTATCTACATCTTATTAATTACGAAAAAATCCACAAAAAAAGTAACATTAGTATTCAAATCGGTTAACGTGATTTTTTTTCAATTCAAATAAATTGAATTCTATTTTAAAAAAAAAACTAAATGGCGCCACGCATCTACTTTTAAGCTTATGCGGGGTTAGAGGGAACAACCAGCGGGTGTTCCAAACTAGTTTGGATAAACTTTTTTAAAACTTTCCACGAATACATTCCTTGAAATTATTTCACCGTGGCTTGGTGAATATTTCGGTAATAATAATTCTCACACTCTAAATTAATCAATACTATTTTTTTATTGCACAACGGATAAATCATTCAAATACAGTACAATTTGTTCATTCTGACACCTAGAAAGATAATTATTATACAAAAAATGTTAAGGCTCTCTTAAGAATCTCTCTCTCTTATTTATTGTGTTTCCAAATTTCTATTAATTACTTCATTCCTCTTCTGCAAGAATATCTGTTCTGCCGTATGCTTTTTGAACAAGTCGTGTCGACGCCTAGGACTGAAGATTTCAGGCACGCATTCCAGGAGGAACGAGCTATCAAAACAGTTATGAATTATATTAAAACAAAGTTTTGCAAGATTTCCATAATGCCTAGTTTCTAGGCTAAATCTGTTTGTTGCCTTAGGTACGTATATAATATGGTGCATGAATCTCGAATAAGTTTCACCACTGGCACATTCCAGCTTCCTTTTTGTGTGACGCCATCGAACATGGCTATCGTTGAATCTGTGTCATTAAATTATTTAGATGTTCTGATGATCAATCCCGAGAGTTTGTAACATGCTAGAGTGAGCCGTGATATGTGGTCACGGCATTAAGATGCCTAACGCTATTGACTTGGCATAATATTTGTCCTTTAATGGTGTGCTAAAAACTTTTGGCTTGTGAGAGCGGATACAGGCCATTGTTTCACATTTAAAAAAAAAAATTCTGACCTTTTTGCTGTAACACCAAGGACAGATTACTTTTAAGCAGTCTTGGTAAAAGATTGTATCCATACTACTGATGATTTTGGTGAATTTTTACCAATAATTTAATGCTTCATGTTTAATGACCTTGATCATCATTACCTGCGTTTCTGAGATGAGATTTGCCAAGCAGTTGACAGCCAATCTGAAAAAAAAAAAATTTTTGGGACACAACTGATTTTTTTTTTTGTTTTTAGCCTAGTTTAGAGCCGCAGCACTGTATTTTGTGATTGAATGATTCAACTTCGTTAAAAAATAAGAATACAACATTTTTTAATGGATACCTTAATTGAAAATCGGAATGCAACGTGATATTGCTAAATGTTTGTTTAGATTTTTAAAATACAGTAATAACGCAAATAAAGAATAACAGACATACGCAAAATATCAATTATTACTTCGTAGTACTCCATTTAATTGTTTCAAATATACTTTAAAATTTTAACTTCAGAACTCTCGACATTTTCAAAAAAAATTGAAACTTTCGAACAGTTTGAACAGCTATCACAATAATAAAAATAATAAAAAAACTAAAATACTCGCAGAACTTAATAACAATACAATTTATTTAATTAATTTTTTTACAAAACATCGATAATTCGTTTTTAACCTTCCTCAGTTCTTCGGGTCAATATGACCCGAAACTGATATTTAACTGATCATAAAAGTGGTAATCATTAATATATTTTATAACGACTTCATGAAAATTATCCATTATCCATTCACTTGTCATCAGTATTGTAAAATTATGGATAAGTCTCTTATGTTAAAATTTTTTTTTTCTTTCTTAGGTTCCTCGGGTCAATAATACCCGATTATGAAAAAGTTTCTCGGGTCAGAATTGCCCGTGTCTGGTAAATAAAACTGCTTTATTACGACGATAAGGTTTCTAAGAATATACTTAAACACTTATACTTACACTTTACTTGTGTCCTTATTATTATTTAAGAAATATGTACTACAAATAATTTAATTCAAAATCATTACTTCACTTTATGAAATTGGGTCAACATGACCCGAAGGCCATAAGTATCCGTAGTAACTGAGGAACCGAGGGGGGTTAAACCTTACTTCAAAATGTGAAGTTCTACAAAACGCATTTACACATAAAATACCATCGTCCAAATTCTTTATTAACTGGTATTTAAAAATAAATGAAGTATATATGTCCTACCATTTTAGCTTCATTGATGATTTTACGTGATTTAATAAAACTAGTCAGCTTAATATATTTTTATTGTTCGATGAACACATTTTTTAAACGATAGGTTATTTTATTATTTCTCAAATCCTTTTTGTTGTAACCTACAGCAGTTTTCGCTATTGATGGAAATAACCTTAAACAATTATAGAAAGAGGGTTTTTCTTATAAAAAAATGAATATTCATTTCGACTTTTATAAAGTCAATAGTTCCGTATGAAGAAATTTGGATATATTTATCCGAAACGCTATCCAAGTCACAAACCAATTCTTAGAATGATTGTTTCCAATAAAAAAGGGTAGTTGCCCACAATATGGAAAAAAATATAGTTGAAGATAATATTGTACTAAAATTTGAATTATAAAATTGACAAATATGTTGGTGTAACAAAAAGTGACAATAGCGAAATTGGTTAACGTGCACGTCCCGTTTATACGAGAGGTCTGGGTTCGAGTCCCAGCTGCGACCATTGTCTTTTTATATTTTTCTGTGTCTTGTTCTCTTTCATATTTTTGTGTAGATTATTAGTTTTATCTTCTTCTTCAATGATATATTACGTTGATGGAAATAACCTTCAAAAGTTATCAAAAGAGAGTTTTTCTTATAAAAAATTGAATTACATATCATTTCATTTTACACGAATCGTTTACCTTCTGTATTTCTTATTTATAAGTTATCATTATAGTTGAACCGTTTTCAATATACGGTATAACTTAAATTTACTTGCCTTCAGTCAATTTTAATTTGATGCTGATTTTGTCACAATTAGCATATAAATTAGGAAGCTAAATTAATTAGATAACCAAAGGAGACTGCATTGCACGATAATATAACACAGCATTTCATGTTAAATTTCAATTATGAAATGCATATGATAAATGCGTTAATTTAGTCGCAGTAAAGATAAATGGATATATACGTAAATTACGACGTAGCTTCTGTGCGGGTTACTGGTAGTTATGCCCGAGTGAAGATGGGTCATTTTAACCTTTCCTTACTCATATTATAATATATTAAACATCATGAAGTTTTCTTAAAAATTATAATTATGGGGATATTGATATTAGAGAACTTATGAATAAATGTGATCAGATGACACATGAATCATTGAATATATAAAGTTTTTGTCTGTGGCGGGCAGCGTGGATTTGTTTTTATTCATATCAATATTTATATTTCGAAGATTTTAAAATTTTGCACATTTAATCTTTAAAACAACAGAAAGATCACGGTTTATGTAAAATTTCAAAAAATTTCCTCAATCTACTTTTTGAAACCTTAAAGCAGAATTTTGATACTTTTTGTTGAAATTTTGCACACTTGACGTTAAAAATAAGACAAAAATTATGGTCTACAATCAATTTCGAAAAACTCTTTTAAAAAAGGGGCCTTCAGCTAATGTATCTATCTAATCTCAAAATTTAAAAGTTTTTTTTTATTAATGCCAGGAGTGTGTAATGGTGGTTTAAATGGTAGAAAAAGTTGAAAACCCCCGAGAAGAGATGACACGATCAAGGAAAACTAATTATTTTCAATTCTTTCCAAAATATTATTTGCATTTTAAAAATGATTCTAGTTTTTAGCTACTCTAGGACTAATAACCTAAAAACATTAGGTTTTCCTAACCATCCAAAACCGCGAGCAACGCCGGTACACGTCAGCTAGTATGTCTATACAGAAGAGTGTATAGATAAACTCGCTGACGAGTAGCGGGAGGCCTGGCTTTGTTTTTAATATAAACTCTAATTTTATCGCCTTTGTTACAATTAAAATAGCATAAAAAAATTTATTCAAGATATAATGTCAAAAAATCATGCAATATTCGCTGCTTTTTTAAATTTAGTGTCCACTGTGTGCAAAGTCGTATCATTGCCAGGCTTTAACTTTCTAAAAAAGTGTGTCTGAAATCCGAAGTAAACTACCAGAGAAGTATGTTTTCTGTATGTATTTGTAGTTCATTAAATAGAGCCTTGCAAATCAAATTTATTCTGCGCCATTGAAGTTGTTTTTCTAAAAAAACGCCGATATACTCGTACAAATTATCACCATTATTATTTAAAAAAAATCTCTTATTAGAATCGGCATCATCATCATGGCGCTGCATCTGAGGGTGAGATTTGGTTTTCTAGACAAATATTTTTCCTCTGGCCATGCTTCTCCGGTCTCCAGGTCTTCACATTCCAATCTTTTTCCTCGTCGGCTAGATCTTTTTCGGTGTCATTCCATTTGACAATCAATCGATTTGGCCAGTCAATTGCTGTCTTTATTTTTCTTCGTTGAGATCGTAAGCTATAAATAAAGCTATGAATTTAACGATAGTTTATTGCTAAAGTAGATTTTCTTGACATTACAAAATGATTTAATAGTTAGTTTACAATTACAATAAAAACTTGATAGTTTTGTAGGATGTACTCCTATTAAATACACCTGTAAACATCTCGCTGTAGCGCATGTTATCTATTTGTTTTAAACAAATTAACAAACTCCTACCATGACACTTCGTGGAGAATATTTGCTTTACCGTCATACCCTTTCTTTGTCTCTTTATTTTTTTCTCTTTTCCTGCAAATTATGTATTATATTACACTACTATGTTTTATATTTCATTTTGATTATTATTATTTCCGTCAAGTAACAAATAAACATTGATTACTCATGCTGTGAACATTTCTAATTGGAGTGTTATATCTATATACATTGCAACGGCAATTCTATTATTGTAATAATTGTTAACACTCTGTAAATGTTTCAAACAATAAATAAATAAATAAATTTTACTTAGCATAAAATAATATCATTCTGGTAGAAAACGAAGTTTTGAATGTCTTTGTCACAATTTATTCAACGAGCGTTAGAAAATAAAAGTGTTAAAAGTAACTTCAATGACATTATGAATCTAAATTTCATCTACTGTCTACTTAGGGTAGGGTTCGCAGAGTTGGGAACATCCCTCCCAGGTGGAGGGAGGACGTGTCTTTAGCTTCTGACTTATTAATAGGTAGGTACGCACCCGATTAGTATTCCCCCCTTGTCATGTCGGAGTAATTACGGTTTCCATTCCCAACAAACTGATTCTCCGTTGTGAATCCGATCCCGCCACCTTCAGTCGGACGTTGTTTTATTTTAGCTTGTTTGGTTTATGTCTGTGTTTCGCTGTCCGGTGACTGGAAATGGCCGCTTGTGCGACGTGTGATCAGATCGAACATGCAAATTGCAGGAATGAGTGAAGTTAGAATTGTGATAAATTGAACGGATTTTTGTTTCGTCACGTTGTTTTTAATTTTACTTGGACTATATGCATGCATGATAAAAAGTTTATACGCAAAGCTAAATTAAGGTAGAAGTATTTGTGTTTTTTTTTTTTTTTTTTTTTTTTTTTTTTTTTTTTTATTTCTTTTATATATTTAATAATATTATTATTCAATTTATAAAAACAGTTTATTTATAAACAAGTTCTGCTAGGTAATTATTTTTACACGTGACAGCTGTTTCGCCTTCTGAAGGCATTATCAAACTGTGGTCTTGCCACATACAGACGAGGTATTTATGTTATTTCTAGATAGGATTTTGATGACTAATTTTAATTATGAGTAAACTGACTAAAATTATTAATGGTTATTACCCTTTTAAAAGATACCCAATTACTTATATTGTTTAAATTCGACTGAAGGTCGTTAAGTGCACTAATCGTTATTTCTAATATGAATCATTTCCAAATGATGACTCATGGTTTTATTTTCTGTATAATTAAGTTTAAGGTCGTTAATACTCTAATCTCATTCCTAATGTGAATTATTCCCAAATGATGACTCGTGGTTTTATCTAGTAAAATTATTATTATTATTGTTTTAAAATTGGTTTGAACATATCTAACAACGGTGAGTGAATTATATTGGTCTGTTCATTTATTAAAATAGCTTTAGGATTATTAAAGTGCTTGTTAATTTCTAGTTGTTCTAAAAGATTTAGTTTATGTCCTTTATTTTGTATATGTAAGGGAGTTGGCTTATTATCGCCGCTAAGTGAGTGATTATCATCTAGGAGATGTTTGGCAAATTGTGATTGCATTTTATTATTATTTTTAAATGATCGCATATGTTCTTTGAACCTAGTATTAAAGGACCGGCCAGTTTGTCCAATATAAACAGCGTTGCATTCGTCACACTGGAGTTTATAAATGCCGCTATTTTTTAGTTTGGGTATTTTATTTTTTGAATTTTTGAGAGATGATCCCAAATTATTATTAGTGCGGAAGGCAATATCTAATCCACAATTTTTGAGAAATTTAGCAATTTTATTGGATGTCGGTCCGACAAATTCTAAACATCCAAATTTATTTTCCGTTTTATTATTAATTGCTGGGTAAATTAAGTTAAGGTTATTTTTATGTTTTTTATGACTAATTATTTTATCAATGTCTCTACTCTTGAAGCCGTTATTTTTTGCAATGGATAAAATTGTACTTTTTTCTTTCTCGAATGCTTTATTGTCAAGTGGAATATTAGTAAGTCTGTGTATCATTGAGTGATAAGCAGACAATTTATAGCAGGCGATAATAAGCCAACTCCCTTACATATACAAAATAAAGGACATAAACTAAATCTTTTAGAACAACTAGAAATTAACAAGCACTTTAATAATCCTAAAGCTATTTTAATAAATGAACAGACCAATATAATTCACTCACCGTTGTTAGATATGTTCAAACCAATTTTAAAACAATAATAATAATAATTTTACTAGATAAAACCACGAGTCATCATTTGGGAATAATTCACATTAGGAATGAGATTAGAGTATTAACGACCTTAAACTTAATTATACAGAAAATAAAACCATGAGTCATCATTTGGAAATGATTCATATTAGAAATAACGATTAGTGCACTTAACGACCTTCAGTCGAATTTAAACAATATAAGTAATTGGGTATCTTTTAAAAGGGTAATAACCATTAATAATTTTAGTCAGTTTACTCATAATTAAAATTAGTCATCAAAATCCTATCTAGAAATAACATAAATACCTCGTCTGTATGTGGCAAGACCACAGTTTGATAATGCCTTCAGAAGGCGAAACAGCTGTCACGTGTAAAAATAATTACCTAGCAGAACTTGTTTATAAATAAACTGTTTTTATAAATTGAATAATAATATTATTAAATATATAAAAGAAATAAAAAAATTAAAATGGAGTTCTACAAAATAAACTTGATAACAATAAATAAGTATTTGTGTGTTATATGAAAAATGTTATTTGGATTAAAATCAAATAACTTAAAACTGACTTCCGAAGGGAAATCATCGATAGATTTTTTTTTATTGTAATACTAGCAGACCTTTCCACACGTTGCTATGGCTAACAAAACACAACGCCATTATCCAACATTTATAACCAAACCATCTGTTAATTTGCACACATATCAAATCCACACCGCCCGCTTACCAGCCCGCTGCCCGCTGCCTGAATTGAATCTTTTAATTTCTCGGCTTTTCTGTACTATAATATGCATGTTTTATACATATAAACCTTCCTCTTGAATCACTCTAACTACTGGTGAAAACCGAATGAAAATTCGTTTCGTGGTTTAAAAGATCTAAGCGTACAGACAGCGGGAGCGACTTCATTTCTTACGATGTAATAAAATAAAGAATATGAGTTACATTTACACGTACATATTTTACAAAATATTATATTAACATTGGTCATGTATACCTTATCAAAAAAAGGGGAGCTCTTGTGTCTGGCAAAGCCACGATTTTTACTTATGTTGTATGTTGTAATACCTATCGTATATTTTCTTAAAAACAATTTAAAAATAAAAAAATGAAAAAACTTCGATATATTTCCTGTTTGAACATTCGGATAGGAAATATATCGATGAAAGATTTAGTTTTTATTTTTAAGATTATGCTTTTATTTTTAAGATTTAGTTTTTATTTTCTGTTCACAAAACAATGAGTTTATATTTTGGTTTTCTTTATAGTTTTAATATATTATCATTTTATTTATTTAAACTTTGTAACTTTTCTCAGTAGTTTTACAACTATCACTATATTTAACTGCTTTACGGCCTTTATAACATTGTAATTGAAATGATGTTTACATTTGTAATTATTAGATACAATATTATGTTTTACAAAAAACAACAACTACCTAATGTGAACTAAACCAGGAAATTTGACTGTCCTAAAACGGGAAATCTCCTAGTTGGACAGTCAAAGTATTTGTTTATAATGTATATGTATTTTGTTTCAATAAATAAATAAAAAATAAAAAAATAAAAAAAATAAAAAAAAAAATTTTTTTTTTCAGTTGAATAAATTGAAATATTAAGTAAATTGATTCTCGCGAAAATTAAAATGTCTACAACTTATCGGGATTAACGATTTTGTGGATACAAAGAAGTAAGTTAAATCCTTCTTTGGTCAACTGCAAGGTTTCTCTAAACTGTTTTAGAGTAACCTTATAAATTAAACTTAAAATATATGTTTAATGAAAACAAATAACTTTGTGTACACCACTATTTAATTAACAATATCAACATGTTTCGAAAACTATGTTTTCTTTGTCAGGATAATAAGTTAATAAAAAATAACAAAAGACACAAGTATAGACAAATTAGAACATAGACATAATATTAGAAAGGAGAGGTGAAATAAATAAATATTAGGGTATACAATTAGATAATTTAGAAATTAAGAAAAGTGTCAATTAAATATTATAAATAACCAAACGTTCTTTTTAAAATAGCCATCTTTTAAATTTATTTTCGTATTAAAATTTATATTTACAATAAATTATTTTGTTATTTAGACTTCCTGTTTTATTTTAAAAGATTTTATTATGTTAATGTAATTTTTTACCCATCCTAAAATAATAATTTTTATTTTATATAATTGTTTTTTTATGATATTTTAAGTAATTAATCTCCGCTCTTTTCTAATATTTTTTCTATGTTCTAATTTGTCTATACTTGTTTGTATTTTGTTATTTTTTATTAACTTATTATCCTGACGAAGAAAACATAGTTTTCGAAACATGCTGATATTGTTAATTAAATAGTGGTGTACACAAAGTTATTTGTTTTCATTAAATTAATAATGACGCCACAATGTGAATTTGCGAATTTCGAAGAAATAAAAAAATTAAAATCTATGATTTATTAAATGATTTCCTTTGCTATTCCTTTACCTTCACATTATTATAAACTGTTTGTAGGCATCTATTTAGGACAAATATTTAACTTTCCCCGTAAGTTGGTGATTTTATTGATTAATTAGAAAACGGTGATTTCCACAGGTGCTTATTATTTAATGTCTCAGTTTACCATTCCTCCCCACTGATTAATTAAAACGGCCTCAGTCGAAGATTTTAATTAATTGTGGGAATTGGACGCTTAGTCTCGAAATCGTCTTGAAAGCTTTGTTGTCCTCCAAGGGAAACAACAAATAAAAAACTTAGTCGTGGTGGTTTGTTACAAAGGGACTTAATTAGAAAAATACTTTGAAGATTTCCTTTTATTTGATAACCTTGTCCATATCTTGTTGAATTTATTAAAATACCTTTGTTTAGTCAAATAACTCAAGAATATCAATTTGCCTACGACTATGGATATTTGCGTTATGTCGTGATCAAAAATATAAAATTTCATGTTGAGCTTTTTATAGGATGTAAAATTAAATAGATCCGTCGTAACGATTGTTTAACAGAGCGAACTCTTTATAATCATTGATAAATTAATGGAGCGAAATATCCCAAAATTCGTTTGGTGTTAACCTGCTTGAATGCAAAAATGCACAATGCCAACGAAAACCAAACAAAAAGCTCCATAAAAACGGTCGAACAAAAAGTTATCGACTGAAGCACACACTGGTGCACCACAACTCTGTTTTTCCAGCCATTGCCGCCACCGCACATAGATTCGAATCGCACAATTTTGCGAGGCCAAAAACATGAAAAAATCATTAATACCTTGGTTTTTAAATATCACACGCTATATTATAATATAAAGGTACCAAATAAAATATTGTATATAATGAAAAAAAAAAATTTCCTCAGATCGGCCGTTCGTATTACATTTTTACGACGGACATAAATGGTCGCATATTTGACCCTTTTGAACACTGTTTTTTAAGTTATTTACTCTTCATTTTCATTATTTTTTCAAACGCTTTGAAAAATATTTGACTATGTTCAGTGTCAAAACAATAATATTAGTAATTTAAAATCACTACGTTTCATTTTAAAAAAAAAGTTCGCAAATAAATCTCAACTATAACTGTCTTAAAAAGCAACAACCATTTATTTTTCTAGCATAATAAATGAAGAATAAGAACTACCCTTCAGGTAGGCATGTTCTCCAAAAGTCTGTTGGATATTGTGTATGATTTCCACTTGGGTATCGCTAAGATTTTGGCAAAATGTGAGACAATATTTTAACTGTTTTTTTAGAACTGTAATAACAACGAATAAAAATATGCTACCATCAAATGTTTTTCTTTGGCTTAATTTCGAGGAATATTGAAGCGAAGTATATTTTATAATGCCGACAATTCTTTAATGCGAAACGCGCCAAACGTATTTAAACTGGAGCTTAAAGTTTAACATTTTGTGAGTGATTGTATTATTCTTTCTTGAGAAGTGTGTAGTTGAATATCATAAAAATGAACCTCGAAAAAGTTTTATAAATTTTATAAATTATATTTTTGATCACTTAACTTAGCGATTCACACCGCTGTGTCCCGTCCCGGCAATGGCGGCCGGGTGCGATGTGGTGCGGTGCACGGTGCATCGTGTGCACTGGCTCGGATCGAGTCAGTGACGGCATTAACTTTTCCGAACACAAAACTCGTAATATACGAGCGCAGTTATTATTTTCTCCGCATAAACGGGCGCAGTTATATTTTCTCCGCCGGAATTTACGAATGAATTATACCCAGTCAGGAGACAAACGTTCCGCGAGAATTAATCAAATAAACGAGGCCTGCTAGCAAAATAATGCGAGCCTATAAAAATATTTTTTGGAAGGGTTTTGACCATCAAAACGCGGTGTTTGTTTGTTACTTTTACTAAGTTTGATAGATGTGTAATAATACTACTAGTTTTTTTGCGCGTACAGAACATTATTTTGACCAGTCAGTGGTGGAGTGGGCATCGCGTTTGGGTTCCACCCGGGCGTCCCGTGTTCGATTCCTCGACTGGCTAAGTCCTCCATCACAACACAAGCAATATTTTCGGCTTTCTGTGGTGGTAGTAGGAGATTTTCAAACATTGTTGGGTTATTTGTAACCCGGGAATGTTTGTCTTTCTTTTTAAAAGTAAAAAAAAGTAATTATGTACAATTATTATTTTTCTTTTGACTGGTTTATGTCCGGGTTAAATCTTTCCCACAGGAAAAACTTAACCCTTCCACACACTTTTCCACAAATGATCATCTAGTCAATCCACGCTCTGCAATTGCACTAAGTATAATAAATACAAAACAATACAAGAACAACATGTCAACCCACCAGAGACCAAATGGGAAAATAATTTACCGACTCCAGATATTTTCATATCACAGGGTTCGGCTCGATAGAACTCCTAACTGAACCGATAAATCCTACTGATACCTCAATATAAATATTAAAAAAATATTTCGTAATCCTACATGTAAAACGAATAAATTATTATAATAAACACAATGATATAACCTTGTTTTATTCGACTTTATTATATTCTTCTCCTCATTGTGTTTATTATTATTATGTATTCCCACAAAGTGATTGTTACATGTGAGAATAAATAATTTTTTGGGAACTAAGATTCTTGGAAAAATAAGTGCCATTTAAAAAAAAAAAAACACTCAAATGTACGTCTGACGCCCAAATTTTAATTCATTGAAATCACCACTATGAATTTGATATTTAGATTTTATTTGTTAAAAGTTTGTTGAGCAAAATGTTGTTGTTTGAAAATAAAAAGATATGATTAAGAAGAAATTGACGGGAGGCACGAAGACGGACTGTATTATTTTGCCCGATAGTACTAGCTTTCAATACATTTTGTAGATATTATAATATAAAACGTAATTTGAGATGTTTGCCTTGCGGATACAGATTTACTGAAGCAAAGTGAAGGTATTTATCAGAATAATAATTATTTATGTTGAGACGTTAGTGATCGGAACACTAGAAAATGAATAAATTTCGCCGGAACAGTCAGGCAACGTAATATAGTGACGTTGAGTTTCTTGTGTTACCAGATTTTCTTGTGTTTGCTGACGAGAATCTTTTGAATTATTTGTAAGCGGTTGCCAGGTTGGTAACTACAGTGTCTAACATCAGGATAATATCTTCAACGAACATAAGAAAATCAGGAAGTTAACCTCTCCACACCCAATAATGTTCCTATAGACCGATTGCTCCGATAAAATTAATTCATTTTCTATATGTTCCAATCCCTATAATCTAAACTTCTTTTTCCTTGCTTCAGCCCTTAAGTACTGAATGATTTAAATTAACTGTATCCTCAAACAGTATTAATACCCTTGCATCTGCGTGGTTGACTTTCAGAACCCGATTTCGATTGCATATCTGACGCCACGCCTTACGCGCCGCGCCACAAATAACATCTGTGTTCTTGAAATTTCAAGCAAAGCTAGAGTTGTAATTCGGTTTTTAATTCAAGAATCCGTCGAAAGATGTCGCTACTTTCGTCAGCAGCTCGCATGTGGAAGTTTACCCCCTAGGTATATGTACCACGAATTTAAAGAATAAAAGATGATACTTGACGAGTTGTGAGTAATAGTATCATGCGGCTATGTGCTATATATTACATATGACGTCATTGCGTGTTTCGGTTACTTTGCACGATTACTTTGTCTCGGTGACTAGCTGTCACTGGATCACAGTGGGTCCAAGTGGATCAGTTCCTATCGGATTTATAAAATGGTCATCAACACTCAAACTGATCGAAGCCGACCTAAAAGTCGTCCGCAGGGCCTAGCGAATAATTACGAATTATTCTCATACCTTTATATGTTAAGAAATACAGAATTAATAGGAATCGACCTAAATACACATATCCTTAAAACAATGCTTTTCTAAAATTCACACACATACAAATTAAGATTAAATATTATCATATAGGTTTGATTAAATCGGAATTTTATTCTTTTTGCCTTAAATTAATTATCTTAATTAATGTTCGAAAGGCAGTAAATAATTAGGAATGAATAAAAGCACGAAAATATCTTTTTTTGTATTATAAACTTTTATGTCCCTGGAGATAAAAATCACGTACCATTCAAAGGGGGTCACTAGGTCATAAAATCGCGAAGTCACCGTGTTTCTTAATATTCCTTTTGCTTTTTCCAGTAACTCTCAGATATTAGGTTATATTAGTTATTGTTGCCCTTTCCAGTAAAATACACCTTTAACAACCTCAGTGGCGGTTCGGCAAAACTTTGAATACGTAAAAAATAGTTTTTCTAGAATTACCTCTAGGGTTTTTGATGTAAAAATTTTGTTTACTACTTCAGTAAGTTCATTTCTTGTAGTACCTACCTATTCTTTCTTTTTTTAAATATACTACATTGCGTATATTGATCATTATAATGTTCTTTGCTACCAACCTTATATACATCCTGCCTTCACAAGTGGAACCAAAGTGTCCTCCCGTGATACAGTGTTTTTTCACACAGAATAACACATTTTTTAAAACATGTGAACACCACAGAACCGGTTTTACTAGTGAGGTGATCACAAAACACTATTACTAACAGATTCACGTTCAGTTACTGATCACTAACATTTTTAGAATACTGGAACTTATTACCCTTGTATACATGTATACTATCATCTGTAAAATATATGTAAAAGTAAATAAATAAATAAATTAAAAAATAAATATCGCCCGAAACTGATTTAGGTGAATTATTTTCCTTCGGTGCGGTATTGTGTTATTTCTGTAAAAACACATTTTCAATTCTGCTTTTTTTGCCTGAAAAGTCCTAAAATTGTGCTTTTGCATTTAATTTTTTAATTATTTTAAAATTATTTAATAAATAATTTTTATTAAAAAAAAAAAAAAATATATATATATATATATGTAAAGAAAAAGTATTGTTGTGGTGTCGGTTAGATTGAGAATTGTCACTTGTTTTGTTATTATATGATTTTATTGTAAAGTGTCAGTTTGTTAGAAGAAACCATAAAAAGAAAGTGATATAATAAACATAAATGTCGTTTCTTCGTTACACAACTTAGCAACACAAGTGTTTTATTTATCAATTAAATTAAGGAATCAAACATCTACATTATAAAACGACATTTTTTGTTAAAAACCCAAAAAATGGAGAAACTTCAGTTTGAATTCACTCTGCTACCTGGAAGTGAAGGCAAGTCAAACGTTTGTAGCATTACCTCAATAGTTACAAGTGATGATAAAGTGTACGCAATACCAGAATCGCTACAATCAGCCAGCCATCACAAGGAAATAATGAAAACTGCTGCTTTTAGTAAAGTGAAAAATAGTTTGGGAAAAAGGTACCAGGTTAGGAGAGTCTGGATTACCATGACAGAAGAACTGAAAAAAACATATGTAGATGAACATGGAAATTTACAGTTTGGAGACCAATACCTCGAAGAATTGCAAGAAAAAAGTTCCCCAGTACATCAAAAAGAAGAAACAAGTACACTGGAAAGATTGATTGAAAAATTAATGGGAAATAACCAACAGAGCTTAAAAAACATTGCTGAGAAGTTCGTTATTGAAAAATTCTGTAATAAAAATACAAATGCAAGCCAGTGGATCGAAGTATTTGAAAAAGAATGTTTACGGTTTGATGTGATCACGGATGAAAAAAAAATAGAAATACTCAGATTGTTTATGGATAAAACTTGTGTAGATTGGTACAGTTCCATGATTATAAAATTAACAATGAACTCCGAGTGGTCAACATGGAAAAACAAATTCTGTGAATCATTCGCAAACAAAGGATGGAACCCTGTCACATACGCACTCTCATTTAGATACAAAGATGGTTCTCTGTTGGATTATGCTATGAAAAAAGAAAAACTTTTATTGGATATGAGAAGATCAATCGACACCGGTACTTTAATAGATCTTGTTGCTTCCGGACTACCAGAATTCATACTAAACAAGATTGATAGAGAAGGATTACAAGATATTGTGGATTTATTCAATGAAGTAAACAAGTATGAACATTTGGTCAACAAAAAGAGATTCATAAATAAGAGATCATTTGGGAATGCAGAATTTAATACAAATGAAGGTAAAAATCCATGTAAAATTTGTGAAAAATTGAATAAGGGCTCTCGTTACCACCCTGAAGTCACATGCTGGTTCAAAACAAAAGAGAATGAAAAATTTAAGAGAAGTGCCATTAAACATGTAAACAATTCAGTGATAGAGACTGAGTTAAATGAAAATAATCAAAAAAACTAATAGTAACACCATTAATAAAAGTCAAATATTACTAAGTGATAAATTAGAAATATACGGAATTTATGATTCGGGTTCAAATGTTTCTCTAATTAATTCTAAGTTATTGAAACTAAAAGGAAAAGGAAACAGTTTGAATGAAGCAAATTTAGTAACGATTAATGGTGTTAAAAAGACGAGTGGTTTGACAACTTTAAAGATAAAAATTTTGGAATTGGAGAAAAATGTTGATGTGTACATTATTGATGAACACAATTTCAAGTACGATTTTTTGATTGGATTAGACATGATAAAAGACTTCAAACTTATTCAAAGTGAAGACTTACAAATATCACAGAAACTCTGCCTGAATAATGCAAATAAAAAAGATAAAAACTCTACAGAAAATAAGAACGCTGTAGAAAAACACAGAATTAATTTTAACAAACATGTTAAAGAAGAAGATTTTAAAATAACAATAAATCATTTAAATAATGATCAAAAAACAGAAATAAATGAACTAATAGGCAAATACACATCAGTGTTTGCGAAGAGTAAATATGATGTTGGCACTGTTAATGGATACGAAGCGAAGATAGACTTATTAGTAGATAAATATTGTAGTAAGAGGCCTTACAGATGCAGCGTAGAAGATAAAAAGGAAATAGAAGAGCAAATAGCAAAATTATTAGACAATAAACTGATAGAAGAGTCCTACAGTCCATTTGCTGCACCGGTTACTCTAGCATTTAAAAAAGAAGAAAACAAAAGATCCAGATTATGCATAGATTTCAGAGACTTAAATAAAATAGTCGTACCTCAAGCTCAACCATTTCCGTTGATTGAAGACCTAATGACGAAGACCAGAAATTGCAAATTTTTTTCAACGCTGGATATAAACTCAGCCTTTTGGTCTATTCCGCTGCGGATTGAAGACAAAAAAAAAACAGGATTTGTAACACAGGAGGGACATTATCAATGGACCTGCCTGCCTTTTGGGTTAAAGACTTCTCCGGCAATTTTTCAGAGGATATTAAGCAATATATTGAGAAAATATAAACTAAACGAATTTGCTGTCAATTACATAGATGACATTCTTATATTTTCAAAAACTTTTGCTGAACACATTGATCATCTGACAAAGCTGCTGAATGCAATCAAAATGGAAGGTTTTAGATTAAAATTTACAAAATGCACATTTGCATCAGACATGGTAAAATATCTGGGTCATATAATTCAGAATAATTCAGTCAAGCCAGTAAAGGATAATTTGACTTCAATAAAGAATTTTCCTATTCCAAAAACACAGAAGAATGTGAGACAATTTCTAGGAAAAATCAATTTTTATCATGAGTACATTCCGAAGAGTGCAATAATACTAGATCCTTTGCATAATTTACTAAGGAAAAACCAAAAGTTTATTTGGACTGATAAATGCCAAAGTGCTTTTGAAACGATGAAAAATCTACTATGCTCACAACCAATCCTGGAAATTTTTGATCAAGATTTGCCAATTAATATATACACGGATGCTTCTCTAGAAGGTGTTGGAGCTATTTTAAAACAGACACAATCTGATGGAAAAGAAAAACCAGTAGCTTACTTTTCGAAAAAACTAAATGGAGCCCAGAAAAAGAAAAAAGCAATTTACCTAGAATGCTTAGCTATAAAAGAAGCAGTGAGATACTGGCAATACTGGTTGATAGGTAAACCATTTACAGTTTATTCAGATCACAAACCACTGGAAAACATGAACCTCAAATCTAGAACTGATGAAGAGCTGGGTGATTTAACATATTATCTTTCACAATATGACTTTAACATAAAATATGCTCCAGGAAAACAAAATTTGGAAGCTGACTGTCTAAGCAGAAATCCAGTTCTAGAATCAAATGAAAATACGGATGAACAATTGAAAGTCGTAAACATGATTAAAGTGGAAGATATTTTGAAGATCAGAATAAAAATGAAGAAATACAAAATAAAAAAAGCAAATTAATAGAGAAACACCATATATACTTCAAAAAAATCAGAGAAAAAGAAAAAGTTATTCTTTCAGAAGAGTTTAGTATGGAACTCATAAAAAAAATACATGAAAACCTTTGCCATATTGGAATTGGACAAATGCAAAAGATGATAAGCACACATTACGTAGCCAAAAATTTAAATAAAAACATAATAAAAGTTTGCAGAACCTGTGAAATTTGTATTAAAAATAAATCAAGAGGACAAGACAAATTTGGCGTTATGTCTCATTTAAGCCCGGCAACAAAGCCTTTTGAAATAGTATCTATAGACACAATTGGAGGATTTGGAGGTACAAGGTCAACAAAAAAATTTCTGCATTTGTTGGTAGATCACTTTACAAGATATGCATTCGTTCTTACCTCAAAAACTCAAACTGCGAACGATTTTGTAAATCTAGTTAACAAAACAGAAACAGGAGACATAGGTATGCTACTTACCGATCAATACCCGGGAATCAATTCAAAAGAATTCAAGAAATATTTACAAGACAAGCGGATACCAATGATCTTCACAGCAGTAAATGCACCATTCTCAAATGGTTTAAATGAGAGGCTGAATCAAACTTTAGTTAACAAAATAAGATGTAAAATAAATGAAAAAGAACAAAGGAGAGCCTGGACAGCAATAGCTCAAGAATGTACAAGAAAATATAATGAGACTATTCACTCAGTCACTAACTTTGCACCGAGTTACCTTTTATATGGTACGGACAGCACGATTTTACCGAATGAACTAAAACAACGAGAATCAAATAGTGACTGGATCAGAGACAGGAAAATAGCACTTGAAAACACAATAAGATCACATAACTACAATAAAACATTATTCGATAAAAAGCGAAAACACTTCGAGTTTAACGTAGGGGATATGGTGTTTGTGGAAAATGGAAACAAGCTGAACAGGAAGAAATTGGATGAACTGAAAATTGGACCATATGAGATAATTGAAAAAATTTCAAACTCCATATACAGGATAGATACGGGTCATAAAAAACCAGAATCAAACCTATTCCACATCACAAAACTTATTCCAGTTCAAACATTGGAAGAAGAGGACATCGAAGATGAGAAAATTTTGCAATAATTTTCTTTCCCGAGGGGGGGAGATGTAAAGAAAAAGTATTGTTGTGGTGTCGGTTAGATTGAGAATTGTCACTTGTTTTGTTATTATATGATTTTATTGTAAAGTGTCAGTTTGTTAGAAGAAACCATAAAAAGAAAGTGATATAATAAACATAAATGTCGTTTCTTCGTTACACAACTTAGCAACACAAGTGTTTTATTTATCAATTAAATTAAGGAATCAAACATCTACATTATATATATATATATATATATATATATATATATATATATATATATATATGTATATATAAGGGAACCGACGAAAAAAAATCAATATTTAAAAATATATTTTGGTTTCAAATTAGAGCATATTTTCATAATTTATGCAAATTTTTTATTTTAATGTTTTTGGGATTTTAAAGTTTTCATAGAAATTATTAGATAAAAACTTTAATGCCTTAAATTGAATTGGTTAGATTCTAATTTTTGTCGGAATTGAATAACATCAAGTATTGTATTATTTGGAATCCTACCATTACTTTTATAATAGATATAGGTAGGTTCTTAACAACGAGAATCGGCATGATCATCACATCAGACACAATGAACACAAGAAAAATATTGCGTGTGTCGATCCTCATGACTAAACCACTCGAGTTTCCCGGCTCTCCCCTTCCTGAATAATCTAGTACAGCCGAGCGTGGGTTGGCG
Source organism: Glyphotaelius pellucidus (assembly GCA_936435175.1). Taxonomy (NCBI): domain Eukaryota; kingdom Metazoa; phylum Arthropoda; class Insecta; order Trichoptera; family Limnephilidae; genus Glyphotaelius; species Glyphotaelius pellucidus. Next base: position 22,867,278 of record OW386542.1, on the reverse strand, counting down.
GGTTGGTCGGTTGGTTGGCTGGTTACCTAGCTACGGGACGCGACACGTTCGCACTGTCCCTACAAATCACGGATTCACTCGCTCGTTAACGCATCACCGTTACGGGGCCAGTTTTACGGCCTTTATGGACTCCAAATTAATATCCGAGGACGGAAAGGTCCGCTGTTACGACAAACAAAACGAATTTTTTGATACATGGGCCCCAGAAAAATGATAAAACTTTCTTCTAGCGAGAGGGATTAACGACTTTTTCACAGAAAAACCGCACTGAATTTTCAAATTAATGTGACAAAGATTTTCAGCGGACGATTTACTAATACCATCATCATTAGCTCATAAAATATTACGTTGATCGTTATTATCTCAATGTCAAATACGGATTGTGTATTTTTGAAACAAAGTCCAATTATAATTTGCTTCAAGTAGATCTTGTCACTGAAAAATGAGATAAATAAAAACAGTTTCCAATTATTTTCTGATCAGCAATGGCAATGTTGTCATTGGGTGTATTATCAAAACAACGTATTTTATTAAACTTCCTTTGCCTGGTTTGCACTGTCAATTCTGTTGTTGTTTGTTAACTGTTCCACTGGATGTTTTTCAAATGAATTCAATCAACATTCCCTCTGAAGAAAACGGATATCGTCCCTTTCTTTCAACGCATTTCGGTAATTGTCCAGAATTTTTTTTATCGTAAACTATTTTGTATTCCACCCTTTTCCTTTAGCCGAAGGCATTTTACCCCCGACTTCGAAACAAAAGTTATTCATCAATTTCCCCAACCTTTGCAAAAAGGACTTGTTCATTCCGTGTTTCAGCAAACGTGGCACGCATAGAGCAATGTCATTTTTCATAATTTTAGGCAACTTTTCGACAGGCTAAGATTCCTTGATACGAGGAAAAGTCTTACATAAGGGAACAATGTAGTAACGTTAGTGGTGCCTGGGGAGCCCCGGTTTATGAATCGCTTTAGCCAGTGGCAAAAGACCGCCTTGTACTAATAGAGGTTTTCTTCTTTATGGGAACCCAAGGCTTATATTATTTGAACATAAAGAATAAAAAACGAGATTTGTAAAAAAAAACAATTCAGATATTTTATAAAACTTAAGAGTGCACACGTACACCCTCTGACGTTTTCTTTCTAAATTATGAATATTTTATTTAACCGTTTTGAAGGCACTACCTAAGTACCTCCGATGTTTGTGTACTGGTGTACTTGTACTGTTTTTATGCAGGAAAATATTAATAAGTTTACTGAAAATGATAATAAAAACTAAATGTTCATCTTCAATTCCGGCATCGCTGGAACATTGTTTTGGCGCATTTCCGGTATGAACGCCAAACGCAGTTTCGTAATACAATTTAAATTGCAACAGATAAACACGAGCACCCACAAACAGGAAAATTGTTAACAATGCACGAACAATGCCACCCTATTAACTGGCTGGGACAATGAGAACGAATAAGCGGGAAGGTTTCAACATAAAAATCAAATATTGGAACGTTTTTTATTACTAATTTATACGCATTAGCAGAACAAAAGAGAAAATCGGTTATCGGCATGATGAATTCCAATTGCGAAACCTTCGGCTAAACGGAAAACTGCTCGAAACCACTGATATTAGCAAAACTTTGAATTCCGGGACCTTAGCTTCAGAGCTCAAGTCCCTGATCTCTTTTGCGTATAATTAAATAAGATATACTATTTTATTGTATCATTACTATTTCAGTGCGCTTCTTTTTTTTAAGCATTTAGGACGTAGGTCACTCCCAAACATCTACCGATAAGTCAATTTTAAAGTGTTTTCATCCCCATTCAAAGCCTGAAAATCTTTTCAATATGTGAGGTAGTTTGTTACTCTTTCTTTTCCAGCCATGGACGACCTCCAACGTTATATGAATTTTATTAGTGGGGCTCCGTGTAGTTAAAAAATAAAACACACAAAACAAAGTAGTGCGGATGCTTCCAAATAATCGATATAACATATCGCACTACGAGATGAACAGCGTATATCCATAGTTCACTGTTCGCAGAGGGATTCCTCATAATCCGTAATGCCTTCGGAGATGAAGACCCTTACTTTTAAAGAGTTAACACATTTAACGACAAAGATAACTCAATGTTTGCTCAAGGAAGGAAAAAAAAACAAAGAGAAGTAAGCCATAATAATACGTTCTGCAGTGCGCGGTCTCCCTCCATAAAATGAACGTTAAATTTCATAAAACCCCCCGCTGGCCGTAAACTCTCCTTTGCTCCGTAAAAATCCACTTTCCAACGTCGCTGTAGCCGGCACCTTTTTAGAAGCTAACTTAACTCCTAATTCTTTTAAATATTAAACGTAAGGATTACTCCCACCGAACCAGACATGAAATGCATTCTGACTGAACGGTACGATTTTATCTCGCGTATGTAAGCTTCATTTTTATAGCAGCGTCATCAAATCATAGCACTATTATAAAGGACTGTTACATAACAGTGTAATTTTCTCTACGATTAATTAAAATATATGTACGCTACCATCTTTGTCTTTATTTCGCAAAATAATATGTGTGGCGTAATTCTTTTTAACTTTGTTTTCAGGAGATGCATAAAACCGATCAATTGCCATAGCAAAATGTTTGCATTTCTTTGTTACAGATTGAGCAGTTTAATTTTCCACATGAACAGTTGAAGCCAGATCTACGCCAATGATATCACGCGCTGTTGGAGTTAAAAACTGGTAAGTGATTTTCTTTTTAAACTTTTAAAATAATGGTAACTTTATTTTAGATGCAAATGTCGTTTATAATGGTCGAAGTAGGATAAATTATTAAGAGTGCACTTTTGCGAACAATTATTTACGTAAAAATCTTAACTAGATCAAATCAAATTAATTTTGGATTTAAGACGAAAATTTGTTGAAAAACCTTCTATATTATGTGTATTCTAAAAATCAACGTAATGACTTGTAATTTCTACCTCGGTTGGGAGAGTTTTAAACGAATGACCAAATTAAAAGTATTGGAATAAGCAATATCTGTAATTTTGGAATCAACTTGACCAGCTAAAAACAGTTATGCTCGATTGTTTTTTCTGCTTTGAGCAGATTTTTTATGATTGGCAAAATAGAACTTTCCTCAAATTCCACATAATATTTAATGAAGAAAATGCAGCCGTTGATCCACGACTAAGTCACAACTACTCAAGAAGCGACCGACCCGACCCGTAGTGACACGCAAAGCTCTGGTTCTCTGAATTCCGCCCAGCTACCCATATTCCCGGATTTCGTTAATAAATCAAAATCATATGATTTCCTTCTTCATTTTACGAACGTAATATTTTTAGAACCATCTTTTTATATTCCTAGGAAGCTTTCGAGTCCTAGTAGCTGGTAGGTACTATTCCGGAGATAAGAAATTCATTTTTCTACTCTTTGATATAATGTATACCCGCGTGTGTTTATTTTTATGGCAAGCTCTTTCGGTGCTGATTCATACAGCGTGAATTATGTTTCCCTTTGAATTTCTTGTCTTCCTCTCTCGTCTTAGATAAAATAATTTTTTCGGTAACGTTTTGATGTAAACATAAACTTGCGAGATTTTTAATACAAAGACGTATATTTTTAAGTACCAGGTTAAAACTTTCAATAGAGATCAAGGATCGACATAAATTGTGTTTGTTGGAAAAAACCAATTTAGCTTTAAACCTTCAATAATTCGTTGTTGGATTAAAACATGTATTTTAAAACAAACTAAGAAAATATAAGAAGTAAATATTATTAATTTAACTAATCCGTTAAATATTTTTCTAACGATCTGCATTTACTGTCGAGGGTTTTTTTTTTTAAATTGACAACACTCACGACCCTTTCCGTTCTCAGATGAATGGAGGTTGACATGAAATCGATGTCATTAGAGTAATAAAAGAGTTTTATTATAATTTTTCGTTTTTAAACGTATCAAATTTGGTGGGATTCTATTAACGCGGATCCTGTTGATCTTGTTAAATAGTGCCGCGACATGATATCGAAGTTTAGGCGGCGAACCACGCTGGAATCGTAAGCTATAATCGCTGTTTATCGGATGCATCCGGCTATAAAAAGCATTGCAAAAGTGATGCTCCTTCCTTTGTCGGGAAAGATGTATGTTGTAATACTGCTGGGTATGTTATTTATCAAAATAGTGCCGGTTTCCCGCATGCTCGCCCCTTATCTGCTCCCAACGGGATAATCCGTAATATGTCGGTACCAACGACAACTTCCTTGAAGAGTCCTGCCTCTGGAGAGGCTTCTTGCGTCTCCACCTTCATGTCCACAGTAGTATTGCCTACCCACGCAAGCAACAGCTTGATACTGAGGTCAGTCGGATGAGGAAATGCTGAATTCCATTGCCCCGCCACTTCGCCGTTACCATCAGTGATTTAGGCAGTTCAGGGTTCTACATTAAAAAACGTTCTATTACATGTTATTGTTCTAGCAAATTCCAACCTGCTTTAAAACAAATCTTTTATTGAAACATAACCTTCTTAAAACTATATTAAGGAACAGACACCATGGCGCAAGAGATACAGTCTAGCTCAATTCGACCGAAGGCATCGCATTATAAACAAATTTCTTAAATCTTCTCTCCGTAACCAAGAATCCCATCACACATTGCAGCTACTTACACAAAAATAATTTATTATTTCATACAATGATATTAACCCATCTGTCTGAAATAAGACAAATAATACAAAATAAATGTTAAAAATATCTTATTAACGTACCTTTAACTTTTTATAACGTTTAATAACAAAAATCTCCATATTTATGAATATCATGAACCAATTGGGACGCTGTCACTTTTGAGAAATATGAATTACCAGTGGAAATCATTTCTCAAAAACAAAAACAAAAAACATATTTCGAGAATGTTTGTGGAAGTCTCGGAAAAGTGAAGTATTGTTCCTAAGGGGAAAAAAATTCCCCAAACACCGAGGACGTGTAAGATTTGCGAGGAAACGTAAAAAGAAAAACGAATTTCCCTTCGTAAGAGGAAAAGAAGTGAACATAGGGAAAAACGAGGTGGAGGGATAGGGAATCAGATGGTGCTCACTCAAATGTCGCGACAAATGTCAAAGATTGTTGAATTTTTTAATGCCCCCAAAGGAATATCAATTCAGATCGACCGAAAGTGGTACGTGCTCGCATGGTGGGACGAATCTAGACTCTCGGTGGATTTGACAACGCGAACTTTAGAACATCCACATATTACGGCATTTTAATGCAACGAAATATTCAAGGGAATATCAATTTAGATTGAGTCCTACATGATAATAAAATGATCCATATTCACTACATTTCTACCACATTTTGTTGAAAAAATGATGAAATAAATAATGGAAATCCTTATCACAGTATACAAACAAAACTTATAAACTAAAATTTGAATGTTTGAATTCAGCAGTCAGAAGACCACTCATTTAAAGTTTTTTTAAATCTAATTTTGGAAAAGCATATTTCGCGGACAGAGAGTTTTTAGTTGGGATTTTAGCCGATTGTATAAATTAGAAAGGACCAGGGAAGATGATATGAAGACAGCCCCGGGCTATGCGAACCGCATTTCCAATATTATTTAATATCGCTCCAGGTATAGGAGCAAGAAACGTTCAACAACTACCTACCGCGTGTTGCCAATCTCTGAAAAGAATTAATCCAGGTTTAAAACTCGTCTGCCGGAAGATCTGATACTCGTTAGCCATCCTGGAATAGAAATAAACCGGAAGATCAATGCTTGATGTACTATCTAAATATTTCAAGGGCTAACCCATTTATTATTAGAGAAATTGTACTAATTAATTGACCTAAAGCCTCAGTGTGGACTTGGTGATTGCCTTAAAAGAAGAATCAGAGCTTGACAACAAAACCTAAGTTTAGTATCTTCCATGAACATGTCATTGAGATCCATGGTCATATAAAGGAAACTATAAGATTTGTGTTTATAAAACTCTTGCTTTACCTTAGAATGTGCTTAATCCACAATGCTTTCTTATTACTTTCTTAATACCTTTACGCTATTTTTATCAGTAAAAGTGTGGCTTATTTGCATATCGTTGAAGGGTTTAAAGAGGCCGTCTCGATGATAGACCACAATTCAAAATCAAAACGTTGTGTTATTTGAAAAGGCTATAATTACCATTGATAGTTAAATCTGAATTGAAAGGTATTTTTGCTTCACACTTAAACTTCTTTTATTCGTCAAATTGGGGCATCTTACACTCACTCTCCACTGGATGATAAGAGTTGGGAATTTTGGGTGGTAACCGTAATAAATTAATACAAATACAGCAAACAACTATGAAAAATAACTGAGTGTGTGGAAGTGAAACTTTTACAAAACTAGTAGACTACGAAGCACTTTTTTGTAAATGTGAAGGATGATTTTTTCAATTTTTTTGTCGTCGAATTCAGTGCACCTTTTCCTAAACATTTGGTCATCTTATTATTATTTGGGTTTTCTTCTTCGGGGTCACTAGATGTCGCTTTCTTTTGTGTTTTATTTGGCGTGTTCATTTTGGTTTGGTTTGAAGATTAAATATTGATTTTTCAAAAATAAAAAGAAAAACTTTTTTCTGCGATTTCGTGCGATTCGATCCTTGGTCCACAATATATCTGCAGAGTTTCGTCAGGCGCTTTATACCACTACACCAAAAAAAACCTTGCTTGAAATATTTTATTGCTATCTCATTCTTTCGCAGACTATATCCTTTAGATGTATGGGTTGGTCTCTTTTTAGTGTCGCTCGTTTCCGTTTCACCGAGTTTCAAATCACAACGGTGCTAAAGAATTTTTCACAGCGAAAACAACTTCCGGTTATTTAAAGATCTGGATCAAGATTTCATTGAAAGATCTATGAATCAAGATTCTAGGATATCAAATTATAAACACTAGGCAAAAGAACGACCAAAAATACTAACAACTTATTAACCAGCAGCATGAACGCCAATGCACTAGCATAGATTACATATTAACACCGAGTGTCGAAGACAGGACGGTATTTGAAGACAAGATAGTAGCAAGACTTGGGCAGACCAAGACAACGCCTCAAGAACAAAGCGCTAACCAAACTGAAGAGACTGGGAGAGGAAGATTGCTTGAGCCCGAGATAAAGGGTCGTCGGAAGTGGAATGGCATCATTAAGGGGGCTCGAGCTTTTCAAGGCTTGTAAAATGTAAGACCGCCGGGAGTGAGCGAGTGTACACGTATACAACCCTTAAACTTTGTCATAGGATAGTGACAAAATAATATCGCCAAGTTTTTAAAGTAGGTATAGGGCGTTTATTGATATTAAATTCGATACAAATGCAAGTGCCTATCTAATTTACCCGCCTCACTTAACCATGTTTGTTCAAATCTCATTTCTGATAAAGAAATGCTGCTTTAAAAATTCAAAAAAATTGTAATGGGTAACAAAAAGATGCTTAAAAATACACACAAAATTCCGAAAATAAAAATGAGTTAAAAGTGCGTACCCAAACTTTTAAAATTCTTCTCTCTGATATTCGATATCTCGGTACAAAATCAGAATCATATGAACTAACAAATTTGATGTCAGGTAGTTTCGAAGAGACAAAGTATGCAATGCTGATTTGTTGTCGCGATCTAATAGTCAAAAGGTTAGAGACTAAATCGGTTTCCATTCAAATCCAAATCGAATGGATTTCTATTTGAAGGTAAAAGTTATGAATAATCTATAAAAAATAGAATGCAAACAAGGTGCCAAAATCCTATTTCAGTTATAGTTAATGTTAAATTCAAATAAACCAAAATGGTTGACACAGTTATTGATACCAAAAATATTGTCCACAGTTCACTCGCAGTAAAGCACCGTATAAAGAGGAGACCGGTTGGCTAACCGCAAAGAGGACACCGATTATTCCATCTCATTCTTTCGCAAAATCTATAGATGTTAAATGTTAAGAGATTGTAAATCCTGTATATGTATGTGTTTGTCTCTTTTTAATGTTGTTTTTTCGTTTAATAGAGTTTCAAATCACAACAGCGCTAAAAAACTTTTCACTTAAAATATACAGTTTCATTAAAAAAAACAAGCAAAAAGACGCATTTTAATTATAAACAAACAAATTGCTGTTTTTATATATTCATTTGTTTAAGTTGTATTGAAAGGTTTTTGAACTAATTTAGTACCGCCGTGTTTTGAAACTCAATGAAACGTTAACGAGTGACACTAAAAAGCGACAAACACATACATCTATAGGATTTAGTCTGCGAGAGAATGAGATAGACTAATCTGTGTCCTCTTTGTGTGGTGCTTCGTAGCCTATCGGCCTCCTTTGTGTGCAGTGCTTCGTAGTATACAATGTAAAAGAATTTGGTAACAATACTGTAATAAATAAACCCTACAATTATCCTACTCCTGATACTCCGCATTCATCACATACTCTCGAAGTTTAGTTTTCTGAAGGTTTCACTTCTTCCTAGTGCGAACCTTCATCTCCTAGTGTGAACTGCACAAATGATTTTTTTAGGAAGTGACTTCTTTAATTTGGTAAAGTACTTCCATAGACACTTCCCAAGCTTCTTCTTTCCCATCTTTTTTACTTTCCCGCTTCCTTCGGCCTCACCAAATACCCTGATTGGAAAGGTCAGCATCCCACGATCCCGTGGACTATATATTTTTAAAAATATGCATTAAAAACTTAATTATGGTAAAATTACTAAGTTTCACCAATCATATTCATCAAATTGTGAACAAAGGTATAAAAACACCAGGCTTTGTATTACAACTTCGAAAAATTTAAAACTTTAATGCCTTACAAGCCATTAAACTATTATACGCATCGCTAGTTAGAAGCCTAATCGAATACAACTCAGTAGTTTGATCCCCATCTTACAAAATTCACATTTATAACATTGAGCGAATACAAAAAAAAATTTCTGCGTTTTATCAATTTTAAATTAAATATCCCATTAAAAGACTTAAAATACATTTTTTAATTAAATAGGTACTCTAAAAATACGTACATTAGAAGACAGACGTAAAATGAACGACTTAAAATTTTTATTCAAAATACTCTTCTCTAAATTCGACTGTTGTGAACTCTTGCAACTCATTAACTTCCGAACACCCACAGTAACAACACGACAAAATACAATATTCTACAGCAGCACTCGTAAGCATAACTACATTGCCCACTCTCCAATACAACGAATTCACACCATGGGAAATAAGTACTTGGGTGATGTTGACATATTCAATATTAACTTGGCGAGTTTTGTGTATCATATAAAACATTTATTTCAACACTATTACTAAACACATCTTGTAAACCTATAAAATTGCTGTATTTTTCTGTTTTTGTTTTTGTGTTTGTATGACTTGTTGTATGACTTTTATCTAATGTGATTTTATTTTTATTATTTTCTGAGTTTCAAAGTATATGTCAAATTAAAATTACACTACAAATCATGTAAAAGCCCTTTGGGCGTTAAATAAATAATCTTAATATATATATTTCTTCTGTCCGTGTGTACGTCTCTGAACTCCTCCTAAACGACTGGACCGATTTTGATGAAATTTTTTGTGTGAGTTCAAGGGGATTCGAGAATAGTTTAGATTCACAATTTGGTCCACTGGAAAATGTTCTTTTAATTATTTTTTTTAATAGTTTGTCCCGACAGTTGTGTACAGGACAACGTCTGTCGGGTCCGCTATAAATAAATAAAATAAATTGTGGAAAATTCCAGAACACTCTCGAATGTTGTCCTGAGCGAAGCCGGGTAACCCAGCTAGAAATATATATATTTTTAAGAAAGATTATAATGATCCGGTATTTTATTAGGTCCGAAACAAAGAATGGAAAATATGCATGAAAAGCTAATAAAAAGTGTAAAAGTGTTCTACGGCGCGGGCGCGGCGTATCTAATACGTTCGTTACACCGCCCTGCGCAAGGGATTTGTATAAATTATTCCCAGACTGGTAAAGCCCTCAGTGAAAGAGATAAACTTTGGCAAACGAGCTTATCAAGTGTCCTTCCGCGCTGTGGATTACATTTTGAAAACAGGCATTAATTCTGTGATTTTAAAAGGAACATTATTCCTTTGATGCGCCGATACCCATGGGTTGCGTGTCCTGTGAACGGCGCGGCGCAACCTGGTTATGGCAAGATGGTGGCTGTTTCGGCTGCTATTGCAAAGATTCGTCACATTTATTTTGAAAAAAAATGTAATTTTTTTTAATGTGAGTACCGCACAAGAGTTCCAACTAATCCATACTGTCTGAAGCCATGGAGACTATGGCATTCCTAATTGGGGTATGTTGTGAGGCTGAAGGTAGTGGGAAAAAGGAGATGGGAAAGAATAAGGTGGGAAATTGCTGGCTAATCAGATCTTTTCTAATCTTTGACGACCGGCGTGGTCTAGCGGTAAGGCTTTTGACTCGCAATCCGAAGGTCGCGGGATCAAATCCCGGCGTGGCAAATAAATTTTATTTGATTAATTTGTGTTATTTCTCAATTAAATCATTAATTATTTTAATATGTTCTATTCTCATCCTTAAGTTTCCACTTTATTATTTTTTTGGTTGTAAAACATAATTGTATCACAAACACTTGAATGTAAAAGCCATTTTATGGCGTTGAAACAAATAAATTTAAAAAAAAATATATATATAAATTATATTTGCGGCACGTTACAAAGTCCTAGATACTCTCAGTATCACCCTGGTGTAAGACCACCGTTCAGAATTGAAACGTTGTTTGAAATGACTTTAGCCGTGTTTGGTGACCAGATCTGAATACCCAGGTACTTCCCCATCTCTTTCCACTCCCTACTACCTTCAACCTCACAACATATCCCAATTGGGAATGCCATAGTCTCACTTGCTCCAGACGAGAGCAGTTGGGACTCTTGTGTGGTATTCATATAAAAAAGTCACCAAACACGGCTACAGTCATTTCAACCTTTCAATTCAAAATGGTGGTCTGACACCACTAGGGAGTTACTAAGAGTATCTTCCACTCTAGAACGTGCCGCAAATACACCTTGCATTATTTTTATTTGATTAAATTGTGAAATACAACAATTCAAATCAAATTTACTTGTTTGTGTTTTCTGTATTAACTATTTTTAAATCCCTGTGTCGGTAAATTGAAACATATTAAATTTGTGAGATTTGCGCGAGACTGATATATATATAATATGAATTATATTATTGAAACTATGTTTATTACCTAAATGTGTAACTATAAATTACCTAATTAAGTATTACCTAATTTTGCATTTGTAAATTTCTCGCCGTCGTCCAAGAGTTTGCCTTTAGTTCTAATATAACCCACAAAAAATTCTCATGCATTTGAAATTCCTGCCTGAAATCACTTTGATAAAAAATTGAGTTTATTTCGTGTTTAAAATTTGCTTTAAAAAAAGCGGGCACTTTTTGCGTTCCTTTAAATTTGAAGTGTAAATTAACGGATTGCAATCTTTAGAGCACAGGCGTCGGGTGGGAATGCTATCCCTGTCCTACCGGTATTTCAAAAGAAGATGCTCTAAGGAACTAGTGTCATTGATCCCTTCAGCACCGGTGAATAGTCGGAAGACACGCCAAACACGCGCCCAACATATGTACACGATTGACATTTGTCACACGAGAACGGGTCGCTTTTTCGACTCGTTCTTGAGTTCAACAGCTCGGCTATGGAATGATTTGCCAGCCTCTGTGTTTCCACCCTGCTACAATATGGGTTTCTTTAAGACCAATGTTCATTCCTTCCTCTCCACAAAAAGACCCTCCACACAGCATCCCAGATGACAAAGGCCCTGAGGCATATTATTTTCCTCAGGGCCCCCTGTGTGGAGCTAATGTAAAAAAAATATATTTATATCGATTTTGTTAAGGAGTTTAATTGCAATTGCGTTGAGAACTGTTTTTTTTTCAGTTTATCCATGAGCAGAGGTCCTAACAGTTTACATTAACAATGACTTCTACTATAACAATGACAACCACCAAATTAGCTGAATCTCCCACTTCTAATATCTAGAATAGCGACCAAGTCATCTAGCGTTTAGTTATTTAGTAGATTGATAAGCTTGCAAGCTTAACACTGCTTTTATTAATGATATCCATGTCTGAGAACAAACGCACTGTTTAGTTGATTATGTTATGCAAATCCATCCCGAGGCTTCCGCCCGAACATTGTTATTGAATTACATTTTAATAAATGATTTTAACATTACAATAGCACAATACTTAATGAAACCAATAAACCATTTTGTTAGTTTACTTTGAATATTTACATAAATATGAAAATAACCGAGGTGTTTAACCAAATATTCAAGTGGAATAATTTCAATAAATTGATTATGTTAAAGCACACATTTCAAATGAAATGAAATAATTATGAATGTTTCCATTCAAATGGCGTTTTCTTTGTTCAGTATTTAACGAATCAAAATTTGGGACAAGCAAAAGATCAATCAAATAATATTGTATGTTGCCAACGCAGTGGTGTTTGAAAATATGGGTTTAAATCAAAGTGAAGCTTTATTTTTCAATCAAAGAAAATATTTTATTACGGTGTGAACCAACCTATTTGTAATTTTGTAGATATTGATCAGAGGCGAATAGGCGCTTTTAATTTTTATGCCATTTTTGGAACGGCGACGGTATAAAAAGGTAATAAACACACGCTCCTTATCACAATCATGCTGCATCTCTTTCTTACACATTAAATAATGGTGATACAAAAAATGAAACACGCAATGCACGTGTGTCTATTTCCTCCAGAGGAAAAAGATACTACTTTGGAGAAAACAGACATACGTACATTATGTGTCACATCTTTTGTCTCACCATTATTTAATGTGTAAGAAAGAGATGTAACATTATTGTGATAGGGAACGTAAGTTTATTGCCTTTTGTACCGTCGCAGTTCCGTAAACGCGAGAATATTAAAGCGCCTAATGGTACTCGTATGCGTAAAAATTCAAAGCAAAGTTTTCCCGCTGAAAGCAATGAAAGTTTTTATTATTTTGAATTTTCCAGAAATTTCTGCTTCCGGAGCTTGATTTCATAAAACTGCAACGCCATTTCAAGTTAGCATTTTTTTCTCAATCTGGCATTTTACCATAACTCACTTTGTATATTTACATCTATTCAGGCACTTTACCCGGACGCCGGATATCGTGTATATTATCATGAAAATCAGGCACTTTATCCCCGGACATACTGCATATCAACGTAAAACATTTGTATAACATGGAAAACAGAAAGCTATATTCTCATTAATATCGACTGAAAATTCCTCAAATCAATTTATTTATAATTAATTCATCGAGTCGTGCAATTTTCACAATGTTTCAGTTGGATGCAAAAATGTACATTCAAATATTATAGGAATTGGGACTTTCATTCTTCTAATGGTTGTACAAGGATTGTGCATTGTGCTGTTAGTTCCTAGTTGGCTGATGCGGGTCCTTTGAGCTTTGTGGGACAAGCGAGTGTGAAAATTGAACACTTTTCCCCGTCGTACGCCTCTCTTTCCCCTGAACCAATCCGCAGTCAATCTTTTGCACTTTGACGTTCACATTCCACTTTTGTTCTGCCATGTTTATAGCTTTTTGCTGCACCTGCTTTCCCTCGCAGCATTAGTTGTAACTGCAGGTAGGTAAATTAAAGGTTTAACGACAACGGCAAATTTGATTTAAACTGTACAGAGAATAGGATGATATTTGAATGGAATATACTCAGTTAATTTTAGACTTGCAGCGTCATAGGGAACATAACTAATGCTGAACAGGAGATCGAATTCATCCTCCCAATAAAAGTGGAACATTATTGAAATATAACCATTTTTCCTAAAAACAATTAAAATTGCCAAGAAAATAATACTGGCAATGAATTCTCAAATTCTCATCCGTGTTTGGCGAAGGCAATATATTTTAATGTCGTTACAAAAAATATTTTGCGAAAGTCAATTTTAGTCATTTATTTGTCGATATAGATAAAAACTGAGACAATTAATAATATCATGTGGTTGGCTTTGATAGCTGTCCGTACAATTAAATACTCAGATTAATAATCCAGAACCTCAAGTCTAACCGGGACGTGCGCCAATTCCGCCATTACCACCTTCTGTCAAACCATCATATTTCAAAATTTAGAATTAACCATATTACCTTCATGTAATTTTTGACGTGATAACGTCTTATAAATCGATGAACGCCGGCTGCATGCACGAAAAAGCAAGACTCATTGTCACGTTCCGCCTGAGCCGAGCGTACAAGCGAGAACGCGGAACAAGCGTTCGGCCTAAGCGTTCGGCCTAAACGTTCGGCTTATGACGCATCTATCTCTCTTCCACTCCATCGTTATTATATGACGTTATCATGTTAAATTATCGTCCGTAAACCGACTTTATAGACAACCAATTTTTTCCCATAAATTGGTTAAAGCGCACATCCCGGTTAGAAGAGAGGTTCTGGGTTTGAGTCCTAGTTGCGACCATAATCTTTTCTATTTTTCTGTGTCTTGTTCTCTTTCATACTCTCGTTAAGGTAATTATTGTTTTCTTCTTGTTCAATGATACAAACGTATTGACGTTTAACGAAAAATTGGTTACCCTCTGATTTTTGTTCTCGGATCCTTTAGTTTTCCTTAATAAGGACGGTGGACTTTAATGTAATAATTTAGTACAAGCAGTTATAAACCCTCTCCACAGAATTATGCTGCTTGGCTCTCCGGGTGACGGACGACTCTACAGTACCCTTGTAACAAACTTCACGTACGAAGATGGTTTTGCATAAGTTTCAGAGATGTACACGAAGTCGCGTTCTTAAATTTTAACCTGGCTAGTGTAATAATACTATCAGATTTAACATTGCACCATATTTTATTTGTTCGACGCTAGAGACATCTATCTCTATTTGAATGCATGCGATGTGGTTTAATTCAACTTAATTGGTTCGAGAGGTATTTGCTACCACTTTGATGCAGACAAATCGGATCGCTCGAACAGAAATCCGGATGGTAGAAGGCATCACGGAGGTTAAATATTGGTCCTGAGTTAAATGTGATGGCGTCGATAACCTTTTTTTCACAAATATATTTTTAATTGTTGCGTAATTAAATTACTTCCAACATAAATAATAAGCGTTAAAATGACAATGATGTAAGATAAAGCCCCAATCTTAACGTCCTAAGTGGAGAATGCATGTGGGTTGTTCTTCTTTTTAACCTACATAAAGTTGTCTCCACCAGCTGGTGGAGAAAAATTAACAGAATTACCAATATTATTATTTTATAATTACTTTTAAAGCTACTGTAACAAAGATGTAACGAGGTACGCGTTTAAAAAAAAATATGTGTTTATATTTTTGTAGTAAAATTTGGTTGTCTGTAAAGTCGGTTTACGGACGATAATTTTACTTGATAACGTTATATAATAACGATGGAGTGGAAGAGAGATAGATGCGTCATAAGCTGAACGCTTAGGCCGAACGCTTGTTCCGCGTTCTCGCTTGGACGCTCGGCTAAGGCGGAACGTGACAATGAGTCATGCTTTTTCGTGCATGCAGCCGGCGTTCATCGATTTATAAGACGTTATCACGTCAAAAATTACGTGGCAGTTATAACTCCTCGTGATAGAAGTGTATTTGATACAAATCACAGTTGTTTTCTGCCACCTCGACTCGCGTGTATTCTATAATGTTACAAAAAATGATATGACGACATAAAATATAAAACTATTTTTAAGCTCCAAAAGGTAAAACTTATCAAGTAACAGCAATTATTGTTTTTAATGATGTTTAAGAAAAAAATTTAAGAATCTCAAAAACTTGTCTCCTACAATTTTTATATCGTACGACAATTCTGTCACGTGGGTTGTCATTCGAAATATGTATACACGTAGCTCGTGTTTGACCCCCTTTAGGCATTTAAGGCTCGTTCCCCCCTTGCTACAATTCCCCTCTGAGAGAGATTCATTTATAGTAAAAAAAAAATGTGACAGAGTGGTGTATGTGTGACATAGTGGTAAAATTTAAGTACCTATAAGTTGTGGACCTGTGGTCAATTTGCCCTAGCAGGCCTAGAACATGGATCTTTTCGAAGGATGCATTTGAGTTAATTCTGATGAAAATATTATTAAAATCTCAGATGTTTCAAAACTGAATAATACCTCGGAAAGTTTCTAATTCATCACCTTGGAAAATTAAATGTGGTTTTTACCACTAATGTTATAGTTGAAAAGAGAGTATATAGTTGAAAGTTGGAGAGAGCGGAAGGTTATGGTGTACCAGTAGTTCATACATAGCCACTTAACACGGTAAAAGAATTCCATTACAGTTGATTCCCTGACAGTTGGCTCCCCGGCATTCTTGCATACAATATGCAGTTGGTTTAGAAAAAATACGGTGTACCTACTAAAAAAAAATAAAACATACATACTAAAGTAAAATAAAAAAAAGTATCCCTGAATAAGTTAAAAAATCGATAATGTAAATAAATTCGTTTGATTTCCATACCAACTTATTAAATGTATTTTTTAAGTCATTTTTGGTTTAAAATTGGTAGATATTCAATAAAAAATACGAGTGTGCTTTAGACCACACGACTGAAGTAAAACTTCTATGAGAGGAAGAGAGAAAGAAAATGTGCGCGCGCACTGCTCTCTCTTGCTCCTACAGTGTGATACAGACAATAGGCACTGTGTCTTAGATATATGAAACGTAACTGGCTATGAAAGAAAGAGAGAAAGAAAATGTGTGCTCGCACCTCTCTCTCTTGCCCCTACAGTAATAAACGAAACATAACTCTCTCTCTTTCTATCTTCACTAACTTGTATCTCCCTCTCAACTTCCGTTCGCTTCTTTTCGTAACGCTCTCGTCACGCATTCACCAGCTTACTCTCCAAGTCAAGCGAGCGTAAAGAAGTTTTCTTCAATAATGTCAATGAACACCCGGGTAGCTGGAGTTGAAATTAGAATTTTGCATCATTATTTGATGGATACAGCGAAGCTGACCAATTTTCCCGTTGTTTTTTTTGAGGACATCATCGTTTGTATCGGTGTTTTCTTCATCATGGAGGGCTGTGCTTAAAAATAATGGCAAGAAGAATCGACCTGCTGGCGTCTGTCCTCTGTTCTCTGAGCGTGAACCGATCACTGCGCTCGAACCAACTCGAGCTCGTAAATCTCCCGACCGGCCACCGCTACCGCTTTACGGGACTTTTAAACGTCCTTCTATATCGGTAACCGCTTGATGATTGCGCTCGGGGGCTGGTGGGATTAGAATTCGGAGAAGCGGTGGAGATAACTCATCGAAATTGATAATCGGAGTGGTTGAACGGGGTGAGAAAAGTAACACTTTATTTAAGTGAGGTCGGTACACCAACCTGCTTTATATTTATGCAAGAGACATTAAACTTTGTGGAATCATTAACGTTAAATCCTTGTACGAAAAATTTATAAAATTGGACAAATACATCGAATATATTAATAAAAAGGACGTTTTAAATCTCTCTAACTTATTGAGCCACTGATGTAGCCACTTTCTCGGGACAAAGATTAAACAAAATTTTTATTTTTATTTTTATTATTATTTTCTTTTAATTTATTTTACCATGTAAATATTTTTTTTATATCTTTTTTTATATATTTTTATCTTTACCTGATTATAATGAATGTATCATATGGAACTCGTGGGACTGCACCACCCTCCCCGAGATCTGGAATAAATGATTTAAAAAAAAAAATTAAAATAGCTTCGCGTGTTGAATATTGTCTAACTATCAAGATTTACGTCAGAACTCACCATTTTGTTAAATATTTTTCATAAATAGGCAGATTTTCCACTTCCTAGTCCCTCAAAACTAAGGTTAAAGCAACCACTGTTCAAAACAGTAACTTTTTATAAATTTTATATATTATGATAATTTTGATAATCTTGACAGCAAAAACACAAATACGTGAAAAAAAAAAAGATTTGATCCAAAATATTATGGAAGATCACCAAAACAAACAAATAATGTCATGGGTGAATATTTATTTGACCCACAAACGATTTAACGTTTACTTAAGATTATGGATGCATTTACTTAGCTTTGCCCTTGGCAAGCGATTCTAGCTTCTGTCGGGTAATTTGAAGGTAATTAAGATTATGTGGGCGCCGTGTTATTAGCATGTGTTTCCGCCCAGGGACGCATCTGATAAGCCGAGGGCCCACAATCGCTTCCACTAAACTTGTAATTTAGCAGAACCGAATTGGATTAGAGTTTTTATCTCGGTTTGGATAAAGAAATCCAAGAGTGCCAAAGGGCGTAGAGAAGGGTCTAACGAATGTTATAAAACCGTTTTAATGGTTCTATTTTTACGTCGATTCCTTTTGCTCAAATTATCAGATTGTACGACAAACAAATATTCATAATGTAAACACAAATGAAACATTGCGTTTCTTTTGATTTTTTGGGAATTTCGCACCCCTGGAAGCAAAAATCCATGCCTTTGACGTAAAGAGAGAGAGAAAGAGATAAAAGCTATATTTAAATTACGTTGATAAAGCTGGCAATAAACTTAAAACTTGTAAATTTAACATAAATCTTAATTTCAGAATTCTATTCGCTATTAAAAATTATGATTTAGCACGGATAAAATCGTCGATGGCGCAAAAAATAAAGATATTATATTACACCTTTACAAAAAATAAAATGAAACAACATTTGTTACTTTTTTATAATTAAATGAAGACTTTATATTAGATATTTAGACCTCTAGGAGGTGTAAATAACTTTTTCTGATTTTTCTGTTTCCAGATTTTCGATTGAGTTTCGCTCATAAAGTCTTAATTTAATTAAATATTACAATTTGAGGTTTTACTCATAAAAGTTAAAATAAAAAAATAATAACAATATTTGTTATTTAACCTCTCGGAAAGGGGAAGTTTCCAAATTCGAATCAAGGTTTGTTTTATCAATTCATACGGATCAAGAGTCAGATATTTTTCAGAAATAGCACATATTACAGTTTCACAGTAAAAAAAATAATTTATTCCGTTGTATAAAAGCACCGTCAAGAAACACAAGTATCCTGTTCGATAAATAAAAAAAATCAATGGATGTAATTCACACGCCGTAGAAGTTAAGCTAGAAAGCCGGTAGATGTCGCTTTCTTTTGCCTATTAATTTTAAAGTGATTTGAAAATAGGATGTTGATTTCACAAAACAAAAACGTTTTTTTTTGGATTTTGTAGGATTCGAACCTCCGTTCGCTTGATGTCTATTGTTCTGGCCGCTGAGACTTATCAGGTGCCTTGCCCATTGAGCTACGTGGGACACGCGCCGAGGTGCGATTTAACCGCATTATATTAGAACCGAGTATAAGGGTAGAACTGAATTTGAAATTACTAACGGCGCGTGAGTTGTGACGCATTTCCGTTTCATCCGGATTTCAAATCATTAACGGCGCTAAAAAAGTTTCACTTCAAAAATAAACATATCCGTTGAAGTTAAAAAGTGAAAAAAACGATAAAATGCGTATTTATATTATTATAACCGTCAAAACAATGTTTGGTTTATGAATAAAAGTATTGCTCGGGATCCAATTGGTTTGAATAAACAAAAGATGTTACAAGGGTTAGTACGTACACAAATTTATAATTTAAAATTTTACTTTAGCGCATTTTATGATGGTGCATTGCTGTACATTCATCGCTTAATCCCGCTTTTCAAGCTAAATGTATAATGTTGCTTGCTTTTGTAGTAACCTTTTTCTCTGGTTTGAAATATGGTTCGGTTAAAATAAATATTAAAAGAGCTTTGCTAATATAAAACTTTGCTTAGTACCTTGTAAATTGAAAGCCACGATTTTCAATGATGATGTCCATTGAGCCCATTTCAATTTGAAATGTTTAGATGTACTTATTTATTATTCATTAAAGAAGAAAATAATACTAACAAATCTTAATGAAACATGCAATAGAAGAAGACACAGAAAATAAAAGATAACGGTCGCAACTGGGAATCGAACCCAGGATCTCTCTCTTACCCGGACAATGTCTAAAACCACTCGACCATTTCATTTAATTTGTTAACAACATATTTCAAACACAGAATGGACTATATTGTCATATAGATACCGTCAAATTATCGTTTATTGTTTTGGGGTGATATGCCGTGTTGCGCTACCTCCTTCTTTAGCCAACGTTTTGGACAGTGTTACAGTGTCAATCATCAAGGCTGATGTGTAATTGATAGTGATGAAGTGTGCTTCTAAAAAGAAGCGATACCATGTTGCCAGCTCCACTTTTCTACGAGCTGGTATTACAATATACTTCAAAATGGTTTTCTGCGTTTAGTTTTGGTGAAGCCGTCAATTGCCAGATACCAAGAATTATTGAGTTTAGCTTCGTCTTTTCTATTAATGTTAATTGGATTCTTATAAAATTCAATTGCCTCCGTATTCAGACGTGCGCTATGAATTTTGGGCCTTCTGAGGACTTACGGAACAAATCCAAAGTAATGTCCGGTTTTGATTGCCGATTTGTCAGGGTGGCCTAGTTTACGTGCTCTAAAATGTTCTGATATCCTTATAGTTCTTATATTATCAAACAGTTCATATTTTTGCCAAGTGGATTAAGGCGTTGTCCCGGCAAGACATGTTCTGTTGTCGTGTTCTGTTTAATGTTTCGTTTAGATTTGCTTGCTTAATATCATATTGAAGGGTATAATCTTCAAAAATAATTCCAATAAATTTGAAGTTTATATGACAATATACATACAAGATATTTAACTTAATTTGACCAAATCGTCGCCTTAGTTCGTATTTGTCCAACAGACCATTAGAAAATTTTACCGAAAGCGAGGGGTTTTCTTTCATTATTTCAATTAAATATTATGATAGGTGCTTAAGATAAAGCTATTTCCGTAAAGGTAAAGGTCTCATTAGTTTAAATATTTCTTAGTCAACCGATTAACTATGATTTTTTAAAGTTTATTTTTAATTAAAAGTGGATATTGAACAAAAACTAAAATGGTATATTGGACAAATAAGAACTGAGATGACAAAATTACTTTGGGGCCATCTTTTTAATACATAATTAGATATTGTGGATGCTCACTAGATTCATTTACTTTGCTGAGTTACCCATTTTACAGTTTTATTTATGTTTAGTCTCTGCGTAGTTAATATATGTAAATAAAGATAAAACAGCACTAAAAAGGGTAATTCGTAAATTTCAATGACCATCAAGACATACTGCTTTTATGTGTTCATCCGCAGCATTTGAATTCCCACTACGCGAGATTGGACCTCGGCTAAACGAAATCAGGCTTGCACATTTTGGGGCTTGTCGGACTCCGCTCCCTCAGCCATCATTCATCGGCCCTGTCGCCTGTCGAACCATCCCTTCGCATTAATTTATGTGTTAGTTTAAATGCGAATACATATTTCAGGCCGACAGGGGATTAGGTGCAATCAATTTAAAACTAATGCCGTATCTGCCGGGGAACGCCTTCTTGTCTTGAAAGGTTAACGGGTTGTAAAAATGGGAGGAATTAGGAGGGAGTGAGTTGGCGAACTGGGGAAATATTTGGGTATTTTACCTGCATAACTAATGCGTTATTTTTTGTAAGACCGGAAAATATTTTTTTTATAGCGCCGTTGGAATATTATAATTTTTGAAGTGAAATTTCTTAAGTATCGTAAGTGATTAGAATTTCGAATGAAACGGAAATACTTCACTAAAATGTATTATATTTTTGGTCGTCGGTTCTAATATAATGCGCTAAATTCGCGCCTCGACTCGAACCACCCGTCTTCCAACGGCTAAGGTGCCGGACAAATCCAAGCGGCCAGAAAGACTAGACATCGAGCGAACGGAGTTCGAATCCTACGAAATCCAATAAATATCCAATCTTCGAACCACTTTAAAATAAATAGTCAAAAGAAAAGAAAGTGACATCTAGCGACTTTCTAGCACTATTTTTTTTTATAAATGTACTATATTATTATTCTATATTTTAAAACTAGGTAGATTTATTGGTTTTCCAATTAATCTGGTTTATATAATTTTTCATACATACAACAATTTGAAATATTAAATAAATCAGATTTATTTGAAAACCAATAAAAGCATCTAGTTTTAAAATAGTATAATTTTAGTAACTGTATAATATAGTAACTTATTTGCACCAATTAAACACACTATTGTCACAATATTGTTTTGAGCAAAACCAACAGTAATGTTTCGCAAACTGCAACATTGCTGAAATTATCCATTTCAAAACAGAAGAATTTTGTTTCAGAAAATAATAATTCGACTTATAAGGCCTTTTTACGCAAAAACTGAGATGCGTACAAAAACTTAAAATGTAGGTACTCTGATTTAGTTAATATTTTCCGATATTGATGTTTGGTTATTGAAGTGAAACATCTTTTAAACGCCGTTAGTGACTTGAAATTCGAGTGAAACAGAAGTGCGTCACAACTCAGTTTTACACAAATACTCGGTTCTAATATAACGCCGTAAATTCGCACCTCGGCGCTTGTCTTCCATAGCGTTGTTGACAAGGTGCCTGACAAGTCTCAGCGGTGACAAAGGCAGACATCAAGCGAACGGGGGTTCGAATCCTACGAAATCCAAAAAAAAAACATTTTTATTTTGTGAAATCAAAATCCAATCTTCAAACCACTTCAAAAAAAACAAGCAGAGGAAAAAAAGCGACATCTAGTGACTTTCTAGCTCTAACACGTGTGAATTACACTCTGGTTTTTTTACGTTTAGTTGCAATTGATTGAGTTTAGAAGAACCTAAATGTTTGTATTCTGATCCCTGCGCAGTAAAACAGACTTTTCAAATTTGATTGACACATCATCGTAGAACTCGATGAGCAGAATTTATAATAAGGCTCCTAATACTTTCCGATATTGCGAGAAAGAAAACTTTTTGCGAGATTATGTTCGTTCGTCGCATGTACGCGAGCACGGAGTATATCTTTTTTCACATTTCATTGTGAGACATGTTCACAAAACATAATGTTCAATTCAACTCGTCTGAACTTTTATAAATCCACGGTAAAAATTTTCAACTATCGCGAGATGAGAACGGGGTGTTCGGAAGGGAGTCGGGGGTAGAATTCTATGAGATAAGGGGTAGGTACGAGTTAGTAGGGGGATGAGGGCGGCTGTCTTTTCTGCCGATATCTGAAATATTATTATAAATTTCTATTTGAGAGCTAAATAATGGTGTCGTGTGAACTTTGCGCCAACGGAGGAAAAGACCAACAGGGAGTTTCTCGAGGCCCTTAGACAATCACTCTCCTTTCCCAAGCTGCGGCTCAGATTTGATTCAGGCTGTACGGCAGAGTTTGGCAAGTAGTGTACATTTATAATGAGGTAGATGTGGAGAACAGAAACACCTCTGGTCAATTATAAAAGTGCTATTTCTGACGAAAAATACAGATATTTTATTGTAATTTTAACAATTTTCTTCGAAGTCATTTCACCACAGCTTAGTATCACATTAACGAAACTTTCTGTAAAAATCACAATTTTAATAAAAATTAGTAAAAACCATCCGATTGTAACAAAAATACTACGTTTTAAGACACGGGCTCGCTTCAGAGTAATTAATCGTTTATTTTGTTACTAGACGACATGTACTTCTTTAGTACCTTGAATTTTAATATTTGAAACTAAGATTTTAGTTTATTTAGTTCGCTGAAAAAACTAGTTTAGTTTATTTAGTTTTTAGAAAACAGTCAAAAGAAGCGAAGCTAGCAGTCCACAATGGAGTCCTGGTACCTATCCTGATGTATGACAGTGAGGCATGGAATGGGCAGAGGAAGAATGAAAATAAACTGAATGCTGTTGAAATGAGATCCCTGAGGCGTACCTGTGGTAAAACCATGTACGATCGTGTGAGAAATGTGGGGATCTGCAAAGAATGTAAGGCGGATGTAAGCATAATGAGTAAGATTAAGAAAGGGACCCTCAGATGGTTTGGGCATGCAGAGCAAATGAACGAAGAAAGTAGTGTAAGGAGAATATATGACGCAAATGTGAATGGTAGAAAAAGTCGGGGACGACCGAGGAAGACACGGCACCATCAAGTGAATCAGATACTTGAATCGGGCCATGTCAAGAGTCAGAATAATAGAGAGTATGTTTGAATGTGACTGAAGCAAGGAGTGTGAATTTCTTCTTCGAATGCTTATGGTACTGCAATTATTTATTTGTTTTAGTAATATTTCTTTTTCGAATGCTTATGGTACTGCAATTATTTGTTATAGTAACATTTTGTCACTGCTAGCCGATCCCTGGCTTGCTTCACCTACACCCAGTCCTGCGCGGATGATATAGTGAGGCGAAAGAGAAAATAGCGAAATAAAAAGGCTCTGACAAAATACTTCACTTGAAATGAAAAGTCTGCAACTACCCAATAAACACAACACGAGTAACATACTATACCAGAAGACGTCGAACTCTTTAGTTAACTCTTTGTCCACACAAGGAAGACTGAGAATCGATGACTGGCATCGTGTATGACATCGTGTATGACATCGTGTATGGCATCGTGTATGACTCAACTCAAGAAAACCAACATTTTGATGTGTTTAAATATGACCTTCTCTTGATCACACCATTCCAAGGATTTTTTTTAATTCATCACAATTAAAACAATTTTCCAAGACGAAAAAGCTTTGAACTTCAGTTATCTAAAAGTGTTGATTTATGGGAATACTTAATCTGTCATCCGAACCGTTGAAACGTTATCTGGAACTTACTTTGATCTCATGCATTAAAGTTTTTGAAGTGAAAAATTCTTTGGCACCGTTGTGATTTAAAGGTCAATGAAACGAAAAATAGAGACACTGAAAAGAAACAAACATATAAATTTATAGGATTTGGCCTGCGAGAGAATGAGTTAGTATGATATTTGTGCGGTGCTTCGTAGTCTCCTTACTCTTGTCTCATTTATTTTTCTGAAGGCTTTATCAATGTGAAGAATGATTTTTTCCATAATTTCGCGTTCGAATTCAAGTGCACCTTTTCCTATACATTTGGCATTTGTGTTTTTGCTTCCGAGTCGCTAGATGTCGCTTTCCTTTCTTTTGCCGTTTATTTGAAGATCTGATAATGATTTTACAAAAATATTTTTTTATGGATTTCGTAAGATTCGACCCTCGGTTCACTCAATGTCTGAACGCTGAAGTTTTTCAGGCACTTTATATCGCTACACTATTGGAAGCTCTCGCAGAACCGCGGATTTATTGTATTTTATTAGAACCGAGAACCCATGAAAAAATTAATATTTTATTGCCATCCCATTTTATCGCAGGCTAAATCCTGTAGGTGTATGCGTATGTTTTTCTTTAGTGTCGCTCTCTTCCGTTTCGTCGAGTTTCAAATCACAACGGTGCTAAAGAAGTTTCAAATAGTATGCAGTTTACTCGCAGTAGAAGTGAAACCTTCAGAAAACTAAAAAAGACAAAAGTGGAGAGACCATTAGTCCCATCGGGGATATCCCGTGAATTTAGAAATTAAGTGCATTTTTTTGTTTCACATCACAGTTTTATGAGTTGACGATCAAGCTAATGAAACAGCGACCACGCCACTGACGTGAGACTTCTTCTTTGTTCAAAAGTACAAGTAGTTCCTACGCCTGGCTTTTATTTCCGACGCAAGTTGCTTAATCAGACACAAGAGTAACGGGGGTCGCAGACATGCCAAAGTATGTAAGCATGGAAAAGTATCCTTATGTGTACCAGAGTGATGCCAGATACCGGAATATTTGTATTCCAAAGACAGATTTGATAGTTGATTTTGATATAATATTTACAATTGACATTCAAAGATGGTATTTATTTTCTATTACGTGTTTAGATTTATGAACGGCGTGCATAGTGTAAAGGTGAAAGCGACTCTCGTGAGATTATAATATTAGAGGACATATTCAATATTATATTTTTTTACAAAAATACATTACGCTGCTTCGTTCATATCACTCGTGCGTCTGACAGCCGTTTTGCCCTTCATCAATCTGTGTCTAAACCGCACACAGTCAGCATACTTTTTAATAAATAATAAAAATAAAAACACTTTTGGGAGGTGGCAATGGGCACCGTTGCCCTGGAAGCAATTTATTTATTGGATAACCAACACCCCATAGGTGTTCGATATGTATGGTGACTTAGCAGGGGTACCCGTGTTCTTAGAGTGTGGTTTGACTTTATCTTGGCGGAGGATGCTTATGCCCACTTACTGAGACTGATTGAGGGAAATATTGACCTCTATGGGTCGTATGGATTCATACGTTCGTTACTTTTATGTTTATTTTTTTATTATTCTTTATTCATATCTTAAGTATACAGTTTTTACAAGTTTTTCGACTACCACACTAGGCACATGCCCGTTTTATTGTAGTCGAATTAACTCTCAGATTACCCACCCCCTTAAATCCTTTTCCTTCCGAAATTCGTTCTCCTTCCTTTCCCTAAAAAGTTCACCCACACAGCAATCCTAAAGATGTCTTGGTTGGAGATAATTTAAAAAAAAGTTTTTTCTATTTGCTGTTTTTAATATCTCAATATGTTTGTAACCAATAGTCCCTTTTTCAAGAAACAATATGTAATACAGTATGGAACAGGACTTACCAGAGGAATTTTAACCAGCGATTCTGAGCATATTTGGAGTAAAAAATGCAGTTGTCATTTTGGTGTCCGATGAAATTTTTTTTTCTATTAAAAATAAAAAAAAAAAGTTTTTTTAATTACACATCGCTCCTATTTTCATCGCTATGGGATATATCCCATCGTGATGCGTTTGAGCGAAATGCGCTGTTTCGTGTGGTAATATGTTAGAATGAGACGCAACGCTTATCAAGTGTCCGCTAGGCTATAAACGCGTTACTCTTTTAACTAGTCAGTTGCGGCGTGTGATGGAAAAATACTATTAATATTTTTCATAGAAAAAAAAAGTCATCGGATAGCAAAATGACATCTTAATTTTTTACTCCAAATATGCTCAGATAACGCTGATTGAAATCCCTCGGTACATCCTGTTACACCCTGTATACATTATAGAACGTTTTCCTCAGAATGAAACATGAAGTTTTTGAAACGAATTGTTTTAATATTTTCTATTATTTTTTTTACATGAGCTCCACACAAGAGGCCCTGAGGAAAATAATTTCCCTCGGGGCCTATGTCATCTTTGGAAATGCTGTGTGGAGGGTTTTTTTTAAGGAAAGGAAGGAAGGAAAAGGGTTTAAGGTCATCCGCCTCCAAGACCTTGGCAAACCTCACCCCATGAACCCATTTTATAAAAACGGTGGTGTCACAAAAGAATTTTTAAATTATTAAATAATTATATATAAATATAAAAATAATTATTAAATATTTATATTTTTTAAATAAGGTAAAAATAATAAAATGCTTAATTAATTATTCTTCTCTCTGGTTTCCATCCTAAAAAAACTGACTTTATTTTAAATATTGCAAATATTTTTCTGAAAACTTCCATAAGCTTAATATTAAATTTTATGTTTGATTATACACTTTTACACAATACAATTTAAATATATGAAAATATAATATAGTACCTATGTAATATCTGTTTGAGTGTTTTACTGGAATCCAAAGTGAACTTGTGATTTTTTTACCGTTCGATTTTCAAATATTAAAAATGTTATGATTGTTTTCCAGGAATCTTCTGTAAGCCTACAGTTCTATCCAAATGTAAAATTTTTATACAAATTATTTCCTCTTTTGAGTGGTTTTTACCATCACGATTGTTTTTCTTCCTGAAATAATATTCTTTTCGAGTAATTAATTCACATTAATATGAATCTACAAAATTTAAACCTCAAATTCTGAATATATTCTAGTAATTTAGGCGCATTCTTTATGTTTTTTTGTAAAAAGATATCATATACACACAATAATAATCAAAACGAAGAATGCGTCCGTACCCTAACATTTTTTTTGCAAATTAAGGGGCCATCCATAAATTACGTCACATCCTTAGGGGGGAGAGGGGAGTAGAGTAGTATGACATTGTTTGACAAGGGGTATGGGGGGGAGGTCATCATTTTTGTGACGTCACATGTAAAAATCTGAATGTTGATTATTTTTAAATGTAAAATTGCAAAATATATGACGTCACACTAGGGGGGAGGGGGTCTCACAAAAGTGACGATGTGTGACAGAGACAGGGAAGGGGGGGGGGGGGGGGTAAAAAAATTATGAAATTCGTGTGACGTAATTTATGGATGGCTCCTAGTACGAGCAGCACTTACGTGCGATATTTGTTTTATTCAAAAGGTAGGTATTTATAAAAAGAAATCAGTATTAATTTGTAGCATTTACGTTTTCTCAGTAGCGAAATCTATTCTTTTGAATTCTTTAAGACTGTTAAAATTTCAAGCAATCAAAATGGTGCAAGTAGCAAAAAATAAAACAATTTCATTTAATTTTTAATGTGTTTTTATTATTTTTTCGTAATTTTGTTGGTGTCTTATTACTCGCTTCATGAATTAAATACGTTTCTGTAATCAGTGTGAATCAGGAAGCTACTTTGTTTCGTATAATTAATTAAGTACCCGAGTCTTCAGCGCCCCCTATGCCACCCTCTTTGTACTTTCCTCCTCTTAATTTAAGGAAAAGTAGCAGTTGGAGGTGTTGTTAAATGTCTTGCACTAGCTGGCTTTATACCACGTGGTGTGGAACTAGTTACAGCGGAAGCTCTAAGTAGAATAATTAAGCCAGCAAAAAAGTCACGAACAATATTTAGTGAAAAAGGTGTAGGAGTTTTTTTGTAGCGCAAAAAGATTTCAATTGTTATCGCTAATTCGTGACAAGCTAAATTATATTGCTGACATATGTTTTCTGAAGAAGCTAACGGGGAGTTCTAGTATAATGTTAAAAGTGGGTAATTCACACGACAAGAAAATTATATTCAGGTCAATTTATTGACGGCCTTCATGGTCGAAGAGTAAGGCTTTTGACTCGCAATCCGAAGGTCGCAGGATCGACTCCGAAAATAAATTTTATTGGACTATTTTGTGTTATTGCACAATTAATTCATGAAAAATAATATATAGTATATTTGGGGCGGTTCCGGGGTGGAAGATACTATCAGTATCGTCCTGGTGTAAGACCACCATTCAGAAATGAAACGTTACTTGAAACGGCTTTAGGTTTGTTTGGTGACCAGATCAATACCTTCCTCTTCCCAATCTTCTTCCCATCCTCACTATCTCCAGCCTAAAATAATACCCCAATTGGGAATGCCATGGTTTTACTGGCTCCACACGGGAGCAACTGGTATTCTCGTGAGGTACTTACATAAAAAAATGAGTGTAGTTTGCACGCGGTAACAGTGAAATCTTCACTCATACAATCTCAACCAATAGGAGCCTTGAAAAGTTAGCTCATAATCAAAGCGGCCAATGCGCAGCCTGACAGTGCGCGACGTTTCGTAGGTACTGTACGTAGGTAAGGTTTCATTCTATCTCGTTCTCTGGCAAGCTAAATCCTATAGATGTATATGTTTGTTTCATTTAGGGTCGCAATTTTACGTTTCATTGAATTTCAAATCTCAACGGTGCTAGAGAAGTTTTCACTTTAAAAAGTTCCGTAGTGACTAAGCGAGTTTACAAGCTACTAGCCGTCGTATTTACTATCTGCTAGTAAACTCTTTTTATGTAAAATCTGCTAGTTAGATAGTAATTACACTGAGCTGGTTCACTAGCAGATAGTGAATACGCCGGCTAGCAGCTTGTAAACTCGCTCAATGAAATCAAGGTTTAAGAAACAGGAGACGGCAACAGAGGGCGTTCCCTGCACGAAGGAAAAGCCTAGTAACCTGAAATTCCCATTATTACCTACACTTGACGGGAGTTTGAAACAAAGTCCCAACTTGATATATCTCGTCTTGCGACGGTGCTAACAACGCCAGGCGTTTCATCTTCGATAAGAGTGGCCTTAAAGTATACCGTTTTATTGTTTAAAACAAAATGAAGTATCATTAAAAACGGAGAAAAGAAAATAATCTCGAATACAAAGCATCCTTTACTTTTGACGAGATCTTCACTGATACGCAAGTGATACATGGCTTTTAAACGATGTAACAAGTAAAAATGAGACTGAATTTGTTATTTAATTTTTATTAAATAAATTAATCTATCAAAGTGTGTGAAGGTGTGACTGCGTGCTTAGACTAATCTCAAACTTTCCTTACTTCTTCTGAAAATGATCAAAGAATATCGCCTTTACAATTTTCCTGAGCTGAGCTGCCAGTGAAATCTTTGTGTATCACTTTTTTAAATTAATCTTTACCACGTATCGGTTTACATTACGATTACCAAAAATATTCTTTGGCTACTAAACAATTTTTATGCTTGAATATAATTAAAATAAAATTGTTGTGATCTTAGCAAAGTTCTTCTAACTCAATCATTCTGCGCATTGTAAATTTGTTAAATTGTTTGTTGTGTTCCGGTTTCGGTTCGAGATGGTGACCGTGTTCGGTACTACCTTTTTGACTCGCCAGAGTACGATTGTGGTTCCTACTGCGAGCTGTCAAATCGTAATAATCAATGAAGATATTTGAAAAAAAAAAATTGAGTTTGAAAGAAGAATTAAAAAAAAATGATACAATTAATTATTAAAAAAAAAAATGATACAATTAATTATTTGATATAAGTTTATTTTTAAAAGGGAAAAAAATTGGAAGCATGCATTTTTTTCGTAATTAGAAACTACGCAATTTTAAATTCACAGAATGTAACCACTCTTTTAAATACCGCAGAATGGGTGATTAGAAACAGTTCAGTACATTTTCGACTTTATAGCTGAGAAGCTCAAAGTACATTGAAGTGCCTTAGAAATATGATTTTTTGGTTAGTCTTTTTGTTTCTACCCACTTATAACAAGGAATATGTATTGTCATTGAGAAATTAAGATAAAACTGTGATTTTTCTATTCACCTTTGCAGTGGGGTCAATTTATTTTATTATCAACATTTATTTTATTATATAATTTCAATAGAAACACGTGAAAAAATTGAAATCTTTATTCGTAACACATATAGGTACACGGATACAAAAGTATTTTTTTTAAGTAATTTCACTTATAGTCACATAGTCACTTGAAATTTGTCACTTGTCTTGCCAAAAGCATTTTCAGGTTAACAGGAAACATAAATATTATTTTTGTTATTATTTTTGGGGTGTTATGCCGTGTTTTGCTACGTCCTTCTTTAGCCTAAAGAAATAGAAACAAAATAGAGAAAAAGAAAGAATAGAAACAAAATATAAAATATAAAGAATAGAAACAAAATAGAGAAATAGGCTAAAGAAAGAGGTAGCGAAACACGGCATAACACCCAAAAAATAATAACAAAAATACTTTTTGGCCGTGAAAACCTAAAAAAAAAAAAACATACATAAATATTATTTTGCCAAATAATGGTGAAAATTTAAACATAATAACAACGATTGAGAAAAATGTTAGGCACGTGAAGTTATTTCTCTATTTTGTTTCTATTCACCCCAAGTTTCTAAACACCGCATTCCGTTACTTTTTTATGGCTAAGATTACCGTGTAACAGTTTTCCTTGATTGACTCTTTTTAGTTCTGATAAAAATATTCATAAAATTAAAAAGCTCACACTTTTGCGAATTTTTTTTTTTTTTTTTTGATTATTTATAAACTGATTATTTCTTTGCTAGCAATTTGTATGCGTATTACATTTTTAGTGACGATCTAAGATATACTAGAAATATATTTGTTTTTGGTTTTTATTTTTTTTCAACAGATAAACCATTCCATTGGCCAGTTTATGGTCAAGGAGACGAATTAAAAGGTTTTTTTTGTAAATTGGTGATATCGTTTATCATTCAAAATACAGAGATTATATCTCGGTACTTAGAAATAAGGAAAACGAGATAATTACTTGAATAATAAGGTAGTTGACCTTTTTTTCAAAGCCTAAAAAGATAACATTTTTGAAAAAGTTATACCCTTCCTAATTCCAGTTAAATTTGTGTCGTAAAATCCAACTTTCGACCACAGACTTCATTAAATTTGTTGTGACAAAATATTTACATAATTTAAAATATTCAAACACCATTACGAAGCAGACTTTTAAAGCTCAGAAACTTTATCATATTATCCTGTTAAAGCGGAGTGATAAATAAACTGTTAAGTGACGAAGTGTTTAATTCCTGCAAAAGCAATTTATTTCATTTACAATACGAAATGTGCGTACCCGGAGTTAAGGTGCGCTTAGTTTAAAGATCATTATTCAATTTGAGATTGATGATGAATCGTGCTAATGTTGACACAAATAAGAGTATAGTCGAAGACAGCAGAAAATTGCGCTAATATCTTACATCTTAGATTATAACTTATTTGAATAATTTTTAATGCCAGGCTTCGCCCGAGATTTTGACGTAATTAACTAATATTTAATATGGTTTATTGTTGTAATTTTTTTAAAACTGAGTGAATAAAAATTTCGAACCTCTAAATATAGCCCATGCTATTTATCTAAACTAATATATAAAATTATAAATGAAAAAGTGAGTGTTTGTTTGTTACGTTATCAAGCCTAAACCACTAAACCAATTTTAAAAATTCTTTCACTAATAGAAAGCTACATTATCAGCAAGTAACAAAAGTTATATATAATGGTAAGCTCTGGCGTTATGAAATTTGTAAAAATGAATATGTGTATATTTCATATATTTTAGCGGCAGGAAGGAAAGGCAGGGGGAAGGTGGGGTTTGCGGAGAGGGTAGGGATGAGGGAGGGGGAAGGCGGGGAAGGTGGAAGAGAACGGGGACGAACGGGAAAGGACGTACAGGGATAATCAATTTATTTATTTGAATGGCATTGCAACGCATGCCGGGGGCCAGTTATAAGTAATAAGTGGTACATTAATTTCCCCCTAATACCACGAAAGCAAAGCTGCGAGTAAAAGCTAGTAATATATAATGCGAGTAGAAAAAAACTTGGAGATTTTTAATAAAAGTTTTTTTTTTTTATTGTGCGTAAGTTAGGTTAATTGCAATTTATAGTTCATCAAAATTTAAAGTGCATCGATGTGGTTACGTAATTGAGTTAAAAAGTGTTTTAGTTTTCAGAATTTCATAAATATCTACTAACTATAGAAAATTGACCCAGTCTCGGAAAAGATATAGTCTAGTAAAGTGGGTAATCAAATTATAAACACCGGTTTGCTAGCGCTGAAATTTGCAAAATAAAAATATTTAGAAACAATGTGTAGATGTATACTTCGCTCCGCCATTGAGCAGAAGCCTGCACAAGGATGTCCCAATTAATAGACCACCTCGTCTAACCACGAGATAAATTATCTAATAACCCTCGAACGAAACTTGCGTGAATACTGTGCTGCAGTTGAAGTGCGACCTACCGGAGCGGCTAGCGCAAACAACGTGATTCAATTAGAAAATTAATTAGTAAAGCGCGCAGGAATGTTGCGAATATCCAATTTGAGATGCGGGTACCAATTTGGAAGGCGGGTATGGGTACCGCTAATTCTGCCATTGGTCTCTCCAACTGGTTCGCTACGTTTGGTGACTAAAGGCGACGCTTCCCGGCCCAAAAAGAAAAAGATGGAGAGATATGTAATTTCGAATGTTTGACAGCGCGTCAATATTTTCAATGACAAAATTGATGCGAAAATTGGGAAAATGCTTAATAAAACATGACTCGTTTAAAATAGAGCAAAAATCTCTTGGAGGGTATCATAAGTATCATTTAAAGAAATATTGTGAATTTTTTCCCAAATATAACTTGTAAAATAATAGAAATAGACTTGTTTTAAACAATTTTCGGAGCATACTTTACGATTTTTTTCTATCGAGGGAATTTCATATAATCTGCGTATCGGCGTAGAATGTATTTAGATATTATCTTCAAAAATAACATATATTTTTTTAAGAGCTTAAAAACTTCAAATGTTTAAGGGGGATATGTAAGAAATCGGTCGAAATTCGGATAGCGGCGGCTTAACAGGGGTATCCGGGATCAACGGGTGAGGATCAACGGTGATCAACGGTGTTCAGGTCTTGTGTACCAACCATCAGCACGGCAGACTGGATTGAGAGAGGCTGATTTAGGGAGACTCCTTGACCTTTCATTGGTATCGATAGAGACCATTATACAAAGCTTAATTTAGTTGGTGTAGACCTACCCACCTAAGTAGGCGGAAACACCGGAATATTCCGATTATAAAATTGCCGCTCGGAACAAATATCGGTCTTTTAATTTGAAATGAGCTTGAACTACACAACCGGACCCGTAAAACATCTAGCAAATACAGCCTCGCTGTTACAGGAAGCACTCCCGGGCAACCCCGGGTCACTTCCGCCCCTCCCCATCCCCTGGAAGGAAAAATAACAGGAATCGCCACAGCAAAGGGACTCGGTCATAAGGTCGTTATTCCGCTGGTGATTTTATTTTAGATTAATTATATAGACAGACCTGATGTTCAATTGATACCACCCCGGGTCAACCACGGGAAATGTGTTCAGGTTTTTAAATGAAACAAATGGAAGTTCAACGGAAAAAATCTCTCACGAATATATATATATATTTTTTTGCTTTTATAACTTCCTAGTAGTCATTTTCTATCTGATTAACTTCATCTTCCTTTATCTAATTCACAATTTATCGAAAATCATTGAACATACATCGCGCACTTGACATGTGTTTCATGCAATTAAATAGGTATTTCTAAGCTTCATTACTCATGGTTGCGTTTCGGCATAAAAAAATTACGCAAATATTATGATGCCAAAGCTCATCATCTCTACATATTATAAATTAAAGTCCTCCGGCACGTCTGTCTGTCTGTCTGTTCGCGATAAACTCAAAAACTATTGAACGGATTTTCATGCGGTTTTCACCAATAGAGTGATTCATGAGAAAGGTTAAAGGATAAAAGTTGTTAAGGTTTTTTGTAAATTGGTTTAAATATATGTCTGTGAGCGGGCTGGCAAACGGAAGGTTTGGATTTGATTTGCTTGAAAATTAACAGATGTCGTTTTGTTTAGTTAACCACAGCAACGCATGGCCGGGTCAGCTAGTAAATAAATAAAATAACACCCTACTGAAATATGAGCAGGTAGTGAAAAATAAAATATGTTCAGGTTATTCGTTACCCGGAAATGTTTGTCTTTCTTTACTTAACATGAAGAATTTACTTCAAGCCTCCATAGCATACAATTACTATTTGATTTACCATTTTTTTTTTAATTTTAATTTTTTGTAATAATATAATGTAATTTTATAGTTGTATACTTTTATATGGCTGTATGAGTATTACACTCACCGCTCTCTCCAGCTGAAATAAACAAACTTATGTTTATTATTACTATAATTTATCTTTTGAAAAAAAAAATCAAAGTGTGCAGTTCACACGCGGTAGAAGAAAAACCTCAGTAAACTAAAGTAAACAAGAGTGGGAAGGCTACGAAGAAGAAGAGAAGAGAAGGCTAAAGAAGAGACCGATTATACTATCTTATTTTCTCCCAGGCAAAATCCTATAGATAAACGTGTTTGTCTCTTTTTAGATTCATCGAGTTTCAAATCACAACGTTGCTAAATAAGTTTCCACTTAAAAAAAAACTTAAGGCGGCAATCTTGAAACGCACGGCGCTGAAAAAGAAGAAGATGAAGAGATATGTAATTACGAATGTTGCACGAGCGCGCTAATATTTTAAGCCGTAGAATAGCAGCGAAAATTGCGAAAAAGCTTAATAAAACATGACTCGTTTAAAATAGAGCAAAAATCTCGTGGAACGTATCTTAAGTATCATTTAAAGAAACATTGTGAATTTTTTCACAAATATAACTTGTAAAATAAAAGAAATAGACTTGTTTAAAATAATTTTCGGAGCATACTTTGCGATTTTTTTCTCGAGGGAATTTCATATAATTTGCGTTTCGGCGTGGAATGTATCTAGATATTATCTTCAAAAATAACATATATTTTTTTAAGAGCTTAAAAACAAATTTTTAAGAGAGATATGTAAGAAATCGGTCGAAATACGAATAGTAGACCCTTAAATAACGAAACAAACCCACCTTTTAACGCGACTGTTACTGTAGGCCGTTGTTGACTAAGGATCAATTTTTTATTCCGATGGTTGAACGATTAAATCTTTATATCTCCACAAAAAAAAGTTCACACATCGACAGCTCGGTTAATAGGAAATGAGAATAAAATACTAATATTTCGTATCTATGAAAATGAGTTCAAAACGAATTTATCTGGTTCCAGATCAATTAGTAATTAAAGATCTTTTATCTCTGGTACAATTCCGAACCGCAGCTTTCCGACCAAAAAAACAGCACTGAATATATTTTCAGTCAAAACCAAAACGAAGAGATTTTATCTTTGCCCATAAAAAGCTGATAATGCGGAAACGAGGCGAACAAAGCGCAGCGGACGATATATAACTGCTATGCGGGAGAACCTACCCATGTTAACCCCATGTAGCTACCGGCCCAAAATCCTACGCATATCAGTACACAGAAAGCATCTGGTCATTGCCCTATTAGGAGAGTTTATAAAACTAGTAATTCTACGAACAAAAGAATTCTCTTATTTAATAAATCTTCCCCAAAAATTCCACTGAAATCATAAGATTTGTAATTAGGTAGGTACTTAAGTACTACATAATTAGAAACTTGTAGGAAAAGCATGTATATTATTCCACCATTATTATAAACCAAACATTTTATCTAACTTTTATTTTGACTTGATAACGTCTTATAAATCAATGAACGTCAGCTGCACACGAAAAAGCATGACTCATTGTCACGTTGACACGTTCCGCGTGAGCCGAGCGTGCAAGCAAGAGCGCGGAACAAGCGTTCGGCTTGTGACGCATCTATCTCTCTTCCACTCCATCGTTATTAAATGACGTTATCACGTTAAATTATCGTCCGTTAACCGACTTTACAGACAACCAATTTTTTTTTTAATTTCAAAAAAGGAATTTTTCAATTTATCCAAAGAAAAGTCACTTACGGTGTCATCTTAATGGCAATTTCTTTTTCAGTTTCTTTCAGGCAGGTAATATTGAAAAATGCTTTTATGAATCCGACAATTTCACAATTGACAAAAGAATATTACTAAAATATTATAAAAAAAGCCACCATCTTGAAACGGAAACGGAACATACGAACAAATTTACCGAAGAGGAAATGCAAAACGTTAAAAAACGGGTAAAACTTTTTGTTTAACTACGATTATTTGGAAATTCAATTGTAGCATAAAATTACCTATAAGCTGTAAGTTCCATTAGATATTAATATGAAACAGTGTTTTAATTTGAAACTATACGTGAAATCACGAAACACTATATATCAACGTCAAAAAATACGCTACTGAAATTGGACGTTTTACTAGCTTTTCTATGTGTTGAAATTATAATAAAATTTTAATTACTTAACAAAACATATAAGCGTACACCATTAAAAAAATTGTTTTAGCATGACTTAACTATGAAGTAATGCTATAAATAAAAAAAAGTTTTAAAGCACCCCTTTATGGCTAAGACTATTTTTAAGGTTTTGTATGCTCTAACTTTTTTTTATTCTTATAAAATTATGCACAAAATAAATAAAAAACGCTTTTTCGCTTATTTGCCTCGTGCAAATAAGACGCTTGATCTGAATTTTTTAAAACATGAGAATTGAAATATTTCTAGCGATTATATTCCTCTTAAACTAAATTAACTTAAAATAAAAAAATATGTTTTGATTATTCGCACAACATTGAAAAAAAATATTTTGAAAAAGTTTTAAGAAACAAACAGATATTATTACGCCAATAGTTATCGTGTAGATGATTGACAATTTACTCAAAATAAAAAACATCGATCGCTACAAATTGGGCCTATTTTTAGTGAATTTTTGGGAGGTCAAAAAGTTGTCCTGTGTTTCTTGTTTATAGCCGTGCCTCTGCCATCAAAGCTACATGTAGAAGGCACGATTGGGTTGAATAAAATTTTCGTAGAAAAATGAACAAAATCGAAGAAACAGTGCTACAATTTTCCAATAAAACGTTCCAAAAGAAAGGTCCCAGCAGCGATAGCATTATAATATAACCAAACATGCTATTAGGTATGTTTTTAGGTTTTCACGGCCAAAAGTATTTTTGTTATTTATTTTTGGGGTGTTACGCCGTGTTGTGCTACCTCTTTCTTTAGCCAACGTTCTCCTCCTTTAGCCTCCTTCTTTAGCTGACGGCATAACACCCCAAAAATAAATAACAAATACTATTGTTTGTTGTCTGTTTGTTTTGTGTTCGTTGTCTGTTCGTTTGTCCTGCGTGGTTCAATGAACTTAAATTTTCATTGATTTTAAGTGTCATTTCCAAAATTGAAACTGATATGTGAAGAATTACAATATTTTGAAAACCTAACTGATATGTCTAGATTAATCAGCTAAAAGCGTAAACAATAAATTGAATATCAAGGTGTATCCCAACCTTTCTCTTTCTAATCTCATTCCCTTCCCCGCTGTTTCCAGTCTCACAACATACCCAAATCGGGAATGTCATGGTCCCACTGACTTTGGGCTGGACTCTTACGCAGTATTCACATAAAACAAAAACATGTTGGAAAACAGCTCAACATTTATTATTTACACAATGAACCCCTCAAAAACACGAAACAAAATAATAAAAAAATCGAGTGCAGTTCACACGCGGTAGAAGTGAAACTTCACCAAAACAATCTGAACCAATAGGAGCCTTGAAAAGTGAGATCATTATCAAAGCGGTCAATGGACGCTATTTGACGTTTCGTAGGTACTGTAATGCGTCATTTCCGTTTCATATCTCAACCAATAGGAGCCTTGAAAAGTGATGTCATAATCAAAGCGGCCAATGAGCGCAGTTTGACGTATTGTAGGTACTGTAATGCGTCATTTCCGTTTCATATCTCAACCAACAGGAGTCTTGAAAAGTGAGATCATAATCAAAGCGGTCAATGAGCGCTGTTTGAGGCTTAGTAGGTACTATAATGCATCATTTTCGTTTCAAATCACAACTTGGCTATAGAAGTTTCTTTTGAAAAACCAATAAATCAAGAGCGTAAAGTGGGCCGCATAGTTTCATTAATTAAAGGGCATTTATGGGTAGTACCTAGTATTCATATAAAATAATAAAATGTTGGCAAACAGCTCAAAACTTACTATTTTCCGTACGAACCCTGCAAAAACACAAAATAAAGAAAACAATAAGTCAACAACGTAAAGGTGGGCTGCATAGTTTCATTAATTTTAAGGACATTTAATAAACGGGTGGTAGTACTCATCTAAAATAATAACATGTTGGAAAACAGCTCAACACTTATTATTTGCGCAACAACCCCACAAAAACACAAAATAAAGAAAACAATAAGTCACGATGAAAAGGTGGGTCGCATAGTTTCATTAATTTTAAGGGCATTTAATAAATAGAAAACAGCTCAACACTTATTATTTGCGCAAAAACACAAAATAAAGAAAACAATAAGTCATCAACGTTAAGTGGGCCGCGTAGTTTCATTAATTTTAAGAACATTTAATAAACGGGTAGTAGTACTCATCTAAAATAACAAAATGCTGGAAAACAGCTCAACACTTATTATTTGCGCAAAAACACAAAATAAAGAAAACAATAAGTCAACAACGTAAAGGTGGGCCGCATAGTTTCATTAATTTTAAGCGCACTTAATAAACGGGTAGTTCCGCTGCGAGCATAAAGCCGATACCATAATGAGCTGCCGCGGTTAAATATTTCAGTCGACTTCCGTCTCGACACGCCTGAAATACGTTTCACAGAGAGTTCAAGCTGCTCGTTCTACGGCTGTTCACGAAGTTGGCTGGTTTTATGACACCTACTGTGTCATAGTTCGCGATTCCACCGCAGCGATACAGAAAGAACGAATTTGGTTGAATTTACCGTGGCGTTTTGTAAATGCGAAATACGACCGTTCGTCGTTTACGCTCACCATTATTTGCCAGTGAACGGGGAGCAGTATGTAAGTAGAACGATGATGGCGTTATGACAACGCTGCTTTTCTTACTCTTTTACCGAATATCCAGAGAAAAGAGGGGATTTTGGGTCATAGATACAATTTTCTTTCCATTATGGGGGAACTTACGATTCTTTTTCTTCTTCTTTAACCTTATTCTACACATACATAGAATAGATAAACTGAAAGAAATGTGTTGTGGGCGTGTAAGGTGTGCCCGAAGTAAGATCAATTATTCTTTACTAAATAGATCAAAATTCTTTATGAACATAAATATCTATGGCTGATTTGGGGAGAGTTGAAGAGTTAAAAAGTCTTACGATATGTAAAAAAAAAATATTTCAGTAATTTTAAATAAGTCCCACCGGAAGCATTCGTCACCCCAAGTGATTCGCTACATTTGGTGAACTGGTAAGAGTGCCCGGTTTGATAGAGTGAGGTTTATCCAGATATTGGTGGCGGATGCGTCTGCCTACCAGCTGAGTGGCGGGCCGGATCGGGTTAGGATGGTTGAGGGAGACTCTTAGACTTGAACGATGACAAAGGCCTCCAGTAAGATGATTTCCCGCAAGGCCTTATTTGCCGAGTTGACATAAAAAAATTGTCTTCTTTGAAGTCGTTTTCTTTTCCTTTGCTTGTTCATCTTGGACCCTTGTTCATCTTCGACCCTTCGTTCGCTGAGATTCGTCAGGCGCTTTATAACACTGGAGTAATGGAGACCCGTGAGGAACCATGGATTTGTCTTATTATAATGGAACCGAATACCCGTTAATAAATATTTTATTTCTATCTCATTCTCTCCAAGGCTATAGATATTTATGTTTGTCTCTTTTTAGTTTCGCTCGTTTCCGTTTCATCAGTTTCAAATCATAACGGTGCTAAAGAAGTTTTCACTTAAAAAAATAATCAAAATTAATTGTTTTCTGTTCAGTACACCTACACATCACGAAGTATTACACATCAACCCTGCCCTTATATATATAAGGCCAGGGCTTGACATTTAAGTCGTCTATCTTACATCTATTCTGGTTTCTTGGTTGCTTTTTATCTTAGACCTCCAGTAAAGCACAAGTCCATCTTTGGTCGTAACGCGTTAACACTAAAAATGTGAACAACATTCAGTTTATATTGTCAATACCTTTAGCATTAGGTATGAACCAACATAATACAGTAATAAAATATTGTAGATCTTACTTGTTATTTTAGCTCAGCTCAGAAAGATTTTTGCTCTATTTTAAATTGTCGTATTTTATAAAACATTTTCGTTTAATTATTATCGTTTTTAATATAATCGCGCTCTCGCTAAAATTCGTTTTTACATATCTCCCCTTCTTCTTCTTTCTGAGCGCTTACTACAGGGCCTTGAGGCAGCGCTTCTCGGCTGAAAAAGAAGAAGATGGAGGGATATGTAATTACAAATGTTGGACAGAGCGCGCTAATATTTTAAGTGATAGAATTGAAGCGAAAATTACGAAAAAGCTTAATAAAACATGATTCGTTTAAAATAGAGCAAAAATCTCGTGGAACGTATCTTAAGTATCATTTAAAGAAACATTGTGAATTTTTTTACAAATATAACTTGTAAAATAATAGAAATAGACTTGTTTTAAATAATTTTCGGAGCATACTTTGCGATTTTTTTCTATCGAGGGAATTTCATATAATTTGCGTTTCGGCGTTGAACGTATTTATAATCTTCAAAAATAACATATATTTTTTTAAGAGCTTAAAAACTTCAAATGTTTAAGGTAGATTTGTAAGAAATCGGTCGAAATTCGAATAGCGGCGGCTTATGTATAATTAGAAAATATTTTATTTTAACACCACTTTACTTGAATATATAATCGGGTTTGATTCAGTGTGAACCGACATCACGGTTGTACAAAGACCATGATATATTATGCATTATAATTTTGTAAATAATAAAATAAAATTGGAAACCAGAAAGATAAGGTATTTTCTTATTTTATGAATCTTTAAAAAACATACAAACATCAAACGAAATAATAAAATATATTTTGTTTTATATAATACTAGCTTTTCCCCGCGGCTTCGCTCGCATGGTATTACGGGAAATTACTGTAGCGGAATAGAACTTATCAATTATCCCCCCTCCTCCTCACCCCCGCCCCCTCCCGCATTCCATACATTCATTCCCTTACATTCAGTTTTCAAACATCTCGCCTGCTACCTAAATTTCATAAAGCTATAGCTCAAAGAAAAAAAGAATTATCCAATTTTGTTCATTCGTTCGGAATTTATGCGCTTACAAACATTTCGGATGTTTTTTTTAATAAAATATTTGGAAGTTTGTTAATATAATAAAAAATTACACTATTTATTATTCAGTCTATAATCGTTACAAAATATATTTTGAATGTAGGAACTCTTATCTGACATTTATTCCAAAACAGAAGCTTGTCCAAAAAAAAAACAAAACATATTCTAATATTTGAATTTTCTGGAGCAGTAGCTGACCAGGGGGCTGAGTACCTACCAGCTTAGAGCCCACAAATATAATATCAATATCGTTTCCATGGAAACGATTTTTTTCTGACGTTAGCAAAAACTCGCTTTTGTTAGCGACAGAAAACGTATAACAAATATAATATATTAATATTTATAATTTCATAACGCCAGAGCTTGCCATCATATACACAATATAGTCTTCGCATATAATTTAGCTTTCTATTGGTGAATGAATTTTTAAAGTCTTTTTATTGGTTAATGCGTGAAAGCGTCATAAACAAACTCGAGCAGTTTCGCATTTATAATATTAGTAAGTAATAAGTATGGATTTTACAATTTGTTACTAGCGCAGCCCGTGAAAACGGACAGTCTAGGCAAATTAGTTCCAATTTTCAAAATGACACTTCAAATTTAGGAAAAAGTTTTAGAATTCATTGAACCGATTAATTCATTAAAACAGAGAGACAGATAGAATCACAGTCAAAATTAGTTCATAATAATATAATAATAATCATTACAGAAGACGGGATAATATATTCTTAGGTAATTAGTAACTAAGCACTGAATTTAGGGACGTGATAACGTTTCGGGTGATTAGTCAAACGAGTGATTTTCAATATATCCCCGTTAACAGACTAATATTTATTGTCGGGTTGCTTCATCAAATACCTAGTAGTGTTCGCTAGTGCGTATTACACAATTCTTCTTGTCCCTGGAAAGGTGCGGAGGGCATGTGCCAGTCGATCTCAAATACATTAATCTGTTCTATCACACTTTAATGAGAAACATATATAACGTGGTCCCTTTTAGCCTGTTCCCGCATCCGACTTGTCATGAACAGATCGTTGTGAAATCACACATAAGTTCTAACCACTTATTTGGTTGTTTTCAAACTTCTCTCCGGTGTTCACCGCAAGGGCAGTATTTTATGATTATAACAAAAAGTTTTTTTTGACATGACAATGTCTTATAAACCGATGAACGCCGGCTGCACTCACGAAAAAGTATGACTCATTATCACGTTGTCACGTTCCGCCTGAGCCGAGCGTGCAAGCAAAATTGCGGAACAAGCGCTAGACAGGCACGATCGGCCTAAGCGTTCGGCTTGTGACTGTAAAATGCTATGTAAAGGTTTTCTTATGACATTATCACGTAAAATTTTCGTCCATAAACCGATTTTACAGACAATTTACAATTTTTTTATCAGTAAATCAAAGAGTCCATTTGCTCCCGACTTTTTATAGTGGTAGATCAGTACCTTATCAGATCTGATCAGCACATTTTATTCTGGTAAAAGATACGTAATAAGAATCGAAACGTTGTTTGATATATACTCGTACATATTTATGTTTAATACGGAGGAAAATAAGCAGCACGGTCTTTGTACCTAGAGGTAAAAATATGTAAATAAAAATGCTACATTTTGTAAACTTTAATCACGTACTATCAAGCAGACTGATCAAGTTGAAAACTGATGTTCCCCATACTAATTTGCCTTGCGTCAATCCAAAACGGCCCTCTTTTTCCCCAGCGCCGCGGAAAATTGGCCGGCGAGCTCTGAAAACTCAGAGCAGACAGGGGTCGGTTCCGAAACACCTGCGTGAATAGATTTACAAATACTACAACCTT
This sequence comes from Glyphotaelius pellucidus, assembly GCA_936435175.1. NCBI lineage: Eukaryota > Metazoa > Arthropoda > Insecta > Trichoptera > Limnephilidae > Glyphotaelius > Glyphotaelius pellucidus. The sequence continues at coordinate 22,823,150 of OW386542.1, read as the reverse complement.
CTCCGCTAAAAGGGAAAAGGGATGTTAAATTTGGCGGCCAGATGAATACGAGATTCTGTCATCCTTTTCATTTTATTTCCGCTTGGATTCAAAAACCTCATTTAAAAAAAACTCATTTACTGTCTATATTAATGTATGTGAGTCACCATAAGAATACTACGGCGGAACAAACGGCAGAAAAGAAAGGAAAGAAAGAAAAGAAAAAAATTGGTTGTCTGTAAAGTCGATTTACGGACGATAATTTTACGTGATAACGTCATATAATAACGATAAGCCGAACGCTTAGGCCTAACGCTTGTTCCGCGCGATCGCTTGCACAAGCGGAACGTGACAACGTGACAATGAGTCATGCTTTTTTGTGAGTGCAGCCGGCGTTCATCTATTTATAAGACATCACGTCAAAAATCTCGAAATCTTCAGATACACTTTTATATATGGCTATTCAAATCTATTACTACTTTTTACTTATGGTTGCAGTCTCTCGTCAGGGCAATAACAGGTTGATTTTCAAAATTACTTATCGGAAGATCTAAGAAGGGTTATTTGTATTCCATAGATCTGCTAAGGGTTTTTAAATATAATACCATTTCACTCAATTTTTTCTTCAACAATTTTTTACTTTTTACTTTTTTTTTGCCTTTTCTGCGACTTTTGAATTCACGTCTGCTACCGCAAATAATAAAACACGTTTACGTATTGTACCTAAACAAAAAAAAAAATTATCCTAGTTTTCACATTACACGCTCCTTGCGCTTATAAAACGTAAGCCAAAACACTAGTCAATGTAAATAATATTTGAGATTCGATGATGAGTAGATTGATTACGCACATTAAACATAAACAAAACAAGTAAATTTAAGAAACATATCGAAAACTGTGTAAAAAGAATTAGAAAAATTACTTACATTTTTTTACGATTAAGAAATATCCTAAATCTTTCAAATATTAAAATGGTTTACTTTGCTCTTGTGCAGTCAGTTTTGCAGTACGGAATAATCGCATGGAGGGGGCATCTACAAGAATAATCTGTATCCGATAGTAACAACACAAAAAATGATCATCAAAGTTATTATTAAAAAACCAAGAATTTTTCCAACCAAAGAACTTTTTGAAAAATTTAAGGTCCTACCGGTTTCAAAAGTATTTCAAAGAAATGCTATTTTAAAAGTTTTTAAAGAATCTGAAATGTCCTCAACGCGAAGTATAAGACCTAGAACTTCTGGGAACATATATGTACCTAGATGCAACACGACAGCTGCACAACACCATTATGAATATGTAGGCCCAAAGTTATTTAACGATTTACCGGATACAATAAAAAGTGAGAAAAACTTTTCTAAATTTAAAAAAAAACTTTCGTTGTATTTTTACAGAGAAGATTGACTCGCTTTTATCGATGATTTTCAGATATATTCAGATATGTTGCTATTATTTTTGTTGATTTTTTGTTGATATTTGTTGATATTCTGTTTCTTTAATTATATGTTATTTTCTTATTGTACAATATTTTTGTAATATTTCACAGTATTTTTGAAAATCTTATTTTTCCATTTTTGTAACTATGCATATTATTTATTATCTATATATATAATTACATAGACTAGCTCCCCAGTTAGACCCGAGAATATTTCTCTACTAATTGGGTAACCAAAAAAAGTCTGATATGAAATGTAATATATTATTATTTATTGTAAATATTTACTTTTTTCCAATAAAAAAAAACTTTTGCGTATTATTGAAGACAGTTAAGTGGTTAAAGCTTTTTTAATTAAATAAACGAACGAAAAATATCCCAGGAAGCAAATTATTGCTCAATTTTCATTCATTTAGCCCGACAATTGGTTTTTTGCATTTATTTAGACACGAAGAAGGAATATTTTTTTAACCCTAAACAATAATTGTAATCATTGGCAATTTTTTGTAATAAATTAATTTTTATTATTCTTATATTCAAGTTTCTATTACAACTTCGAAAAATTTATTTAATTAACTAATTGTTATAACAAACTGAGAACAGAATTGCAATATTTTCAATCAAAACCACCATCACAATGTAGAAGACGCGCACAGGTCACACGGTCAAGTCAGAATTGTACGACTATACGCAATATTGCCAAATATCCAACAGCACGGCGTTATAGAGAAGGCGTTGATGACCTTCCTACGTTTCTTCTGCCAAAGACTATGAAAGCCTATTATGGATGCCTAGCTCTTTGAGAATGGACACATTTCTGTATCTGGTTGTTCATGAAATCCTGAGCATTATTCTCCATCATCATATTTCGAGGACGTCTATCTGCTTTCTTAGGCTGGCGCTCTCTGTCCACCTTTCCACTTACCTTACAAATCTACCAGCCTTAAATGGAATTATTGTTAGCGCAATATATTTATTTTAAAAAGAAACTACTTGGTACAATTTCTAAGAACTTTGAAAAAGAAAACATTGGTTCTTCGATCGATTTTCGATGCTTTAAATATTTATGGATCCACTTACTTTAGCGTGTCGAAGGCGGAAATTCGAAAGGTTATTGAACGCAAATTGGAGAACAAAATCAGATATTCGTTTGGCTTGCTACCAACTCAATATAGAGTTCATGCTAATATAATCTTAATCTACGTTTACAATCAACTTAGCATTATTAGATAAAATCGTATCTGTAATGAAAAATTCAAATCTTTCGAAGAATAGAGGGTGAGACGTATTTATGATATCATGAATATTCAATAAAATGCGTATCCCAAAAAACAAAACAAACAAAATTATCATAAATATTTATGTAAGTTTGGACAGGTCGAATGAAAGTAATCCATATCTTAATTGTATTTTTGGGTAAGGTAGTGGTACCTATTTAGTCCATTAAATACAAATGACGAATTTGACGTTAGTGAAATCGAATGCTATGATTACTGATTTTGGTTTTGATTCTGAATCTACCAGAATAGTAGATTCAGTTCTATTCAGTATTAAAAGAATGCTCCACTCGAAAAAGAATCGCTAATATATTATTTGCGTAGCCTCTCAAGTTCGTAACAAAAATTGGAATCCAATTATTGTTTTTGTTCATTTTCGCTATTTTTATTTGTTTTAAAATAAAACCTGCCTTCTTATTTCCCGGAAAATTCTTTGAAGAAACGCTGGAAAATGAAGTGATCACATTTCAAAGAAATCTCTCCTTAAATTCTTGAAGCCGTAAGAGAGAGGGATATCAATAGACATAAGTGTTTCCTTTTAAACTCATCTCAACTCAGAGTAGGAAGATTATCAATTTGTAAAATGTATTATTTGCCTTGTACAAAGCAGCATTATAAGTTCGTAATTAAATTCATAGAAACACTCTTACTTTGGAAGCGAGAACTTGGTCCTTTGTTGTTTTGATACATATTCTACTTATAACTTAAGTTCTTCAAATAAAGGTGGAGGATGTCTTCTCAATTTGAATAGGTGCATTACAATTGTTACAATAAAAGGTTTCACATTAATATTAGCACCAAGTACCGTTGTTTTCACGTACATTCTGTCGTCCTGACATCCCTAAATGAAATTGTCGGAATTTTTTTGGAAGACGTCAAAGCCTTTCAAGTAATTTATTCTATTTCTTTTTGCAGTGGTGTTCAGATATATTTGACAAACTTTTTTCCCAAACTAAAACGCCACACTCACGCACTCACTTCTGGAAAATAATCAAATTTGGGAAAATAGTAAAATCATTACATCATAAACAATAAACGATCCAAAAAAAAAACAAGTAAACAAATTCGAATTCTAGGAAGTTGGATAAATTTCAATTTGGGAGGCGGGTGTAGATACCGCCGTCCCGGGAACTATGTATAGGATAACCTATACCCCTGCCAAAGGTCACCCCAAGTGGTTCGCTAAGTTTGGTGACTTGGTAGGGGTGCCTGGTTTTATTGGGTGAGACTTGTCTAGGTCTTGGCGCAGACCATTTTCCCACTTACTGTACGGTGAACCGGATCGGGAGAGACTGGTTGAGGGAGACTTTTTCTCTCTCTCATCTCGAATCTCTCGACCCATTGCCTTGCACCACAATGGGAGGGATGGATTCATACATCCATGTATTACCATTAAACCCATTAACCCCCCGATTGCCTGATTCATTGTGTGGTCTGGTAGACTCCGACATATGTGCCCACACCATCTTAATGTCGTTCCTCCAGTTTACTGATTATGTCCGTAAAACCGAGGCTACCACGAATGTGAGAACTTTTAATCCTTCTTTAGTGATCAGAATCAGAATCTTTTAGTGATACTCCTGCTGACTATCTAAGCATTCGCTTTTCTGCTGTTTCGAGTTGCATAGAGTAGGTGTTGTACATAGTCCAGTATTCGGAGCCATGCATTATCGCGAGCCTAACAATAGTCTGGGATATCTTTCTTTCAAGTTTTATAGGCATTTTCGAGTCACACAAGATTCCTTTTACGGATCTAAATTTCATCCATCCCACATCTCTTCTATGGTCAATATTCTCTACACATCCTTTATCTCTGTGAATGAGTGAGCCCAGATACTTAAATCCATCCCACGTCTAAATCATCAATCCCACACCTATTGTATGGTCAATATTCTCTACACATCCTCTATCTCTGTGAGTGAGTGAGCCCAAATACTTAAATAAGCTGCAATTGGTCATCCAGTTGCATCGAAAGAGTTACTTATTTGTGTCTTCAAATGGCGAGTCAGGCAATGACATTCAGTCTTTTTCCTGCTAATTTTTAGGCCATTATCCTTCAAGATCTTTTTACAACTTTCCAGGCTATTCTTAAGTCACCATGACTAACTGCTATCTGCTATTTTCTTTTGTGATAATGCTACTTTAACTTCCGTTAGAGTAATTTTTTCAATTGGCCCCACTACTCTAGCACATTAGTTGTTTGAAGAAATTCTTGGTTCATTAATATTTCCATTTTTCGGATATTTTGATTTCGTCTGTGATCAACCCACCGTCAGTGTCTTCTATGTATTTGGGTATTCTAATAGATTTGGCATTTTCTTTCCTGTGTGCTGCAATTTTGTTTATTGTTTGCACCCCATTAGGTATTTCTAAGTCATCCGAAGCTCCTTTAATACCTCATGTTGTGCAGAGACAACTAATTTCTTTGCTGTCTTTTTGACTTGCCTGTACACTATCCGGAGTTGTTCTTTCTCGTTATCGCTGTTTGCTCATTTTTGATAGCAGTTTTCTTGCCTTTTAGATATTTTTGCACATCATTTGTCCACAACCTTGGTTCCTTCTTTATTTTCAGTTTACCTCCCAGACTCCCAGATTTTTCTTGCCTTCCTGTAAATATATCTGCTCAAATGCTTTCCACATTTCAATTGGGTTTTGTTTTTTCATTTTGAAGATTTTCTAGCATCCAATTTTAAGTAAAATTAAAAATAAGCTCTTCTTATTATTTTATACACGCCAATCCTTTTTTAATATGTTTTCCTTCAAATTTATGTTAAAATGTCGACCCTAAGTAACGATGTTGTATTTACGTCCTGAAAGTGATTTGTATTTAAAAGTCAATTAAAACTTTTTCGAAGAGTCGGTCCACGTTATTCGTTTTTCTGTGTACAAAACGCTCGTTTAACTTTCTTATCTAAAAGAATTCTAAGCTTTTTTGCATGATTATGCTTATTTTGGTATTTACAAGCTGACTACATTAAAAATATGTACACAGATATTTAAAAAAATATTTCAGTGTAAGCGGCTTTCAACGAAATCACATAAAGATAATGTAAACAGACTTTTATTATAATTAATTTGCATAGACGAGGCAAGCACACGAGAAACCATAAAATTTTCTGTACTCTGCAAATTGCTTTATGTTGTTTGAAAAATCTTCCTAGAAGCTTAAAACACCTTCGAACGGTGGGTTATGACGTTATTGGATTTGCACAGATTTTTTTTATAATTTAAGTAAACATTACTTCGTTCAGCTCGATTTCGTAATTTCGACCATGTGCTAGATAAAGCTGTGCTTAATTTATATCGATTGTATAGTTGATTAGTCAGACATCTCCAAAAAATCAAAATTAAGTTGAGTACGCACTTATATCTAAAAATGTATATTCTATCTGGTACAATACTCATAAAACACCACCAAATCAATTATAATGCAGAAAAACTTGTAGTGGAATAAACAAAAATTCTGAGTTGCTAGTAGGAAATTTCAAAATATCATACTAATTTACAGGACCGTTATGACGTGTTATTTTATAGCATATTTAATATGTAAAACACAGACACATTTAAATGAAATTTGATTTATGATGAGTATTGTAATACTACTTTACTCATTGTCTCAAATTTAAATATTTGGAGATGTCTGATCTAATCAACTGGATGGGCGATATTTCTACAGGTACGTAGACAAAGGTGAATTTAGACAAAATGAGCACACAGCTAGTGTAAATGGTAATTCGTTTTTCACAATTTATACCAAAAGAATACCAACGAACAAGAACGAGAAAACAAAGAACTACATTCTTTCAGATGCTTTAAGGACGTTTAGATCAGGTGAGCGCTTGCTCACGTTTTACACCGTAAACCAACGTGACACAAAATATTACATTAAATACCTTTTATAATTTCTCAAAAAAAGTATTATTTTAAAGAGTTTTTTTGCAATTATGGCATGCCACTCTAACGTCATAGGCCATCACGTGCTACAGGATATACCACATTTTGATTGGAAATGTAATGTTATTTATTATTGTTACAGAAGCCTTCAGACGCAAGTTGGTGATTGGAGCCTCACAGGGTCACGCCGGAACTTTTTAGATGGTAAGTCTTTTACATGAAAATAATGAAAAATTAAAATATTGTGATTTTGGGAAGTTTAACTGGAATTTAAAAGATAATAAATTTTATCAAAGATGAAAGATCTTGAAAAGTCATCAAAGAAATTTTGTTGTTTAAAAAGGTTTTGTTAAAAAGTGTTAAAAAAGTAAGAGTCATAATTTAAAACTATTGGTATTCTCAAATCTTAAAAATATGTAACTGCTTTCATTTTGTAATACAAATAAAGATAATAAAAAAAACTATGATTTTAACAACATGCGGGTATTACAGTCCAATTTAGAAAATACGTTACATGTTATTCAAAAGTGACGCATTTTTTAAATGTTGTTGTACAATAAGATTTCGGTATGTATATAATTATTATTATTGTATTATATTGTATTATATGAGTTTATTATTACATATAGAGATCGAGAAGTAGAATTTATAATACGATGAACCTTGAGAATCAGCAAAGAAAAGTTAAGTTTTGAAAAAAAAAAAAGAATTAAGCTTTGATGTCTAAAATACGTTCTTAGAAAATTATCTTATTATTTACAGTGAAATAACTTTTTCATAGGTACGTTGAGTTCTTGAAGCCCAATTTTGATAACAAAAACCATTTTAAAAATAATCAACGTAAAAAATATTTTTATTCGGTTGTTTACAGAATACGCGAATCCTTAAAAAGCCTCCAAATTTTTATCACTAATAATGTAATTAAACTTAGGTGGAAAATTCAATGAATTGTATTGAATAAATGTAATTTGATTTTGATGGGAAGTACCTGTTTAATTTATAAATATTTAAAAAAAACGTGTGTGTTTTAGACCACACGACTAAAGTAAAACTCCTTTATGCTTCGTTCGCCTCACCCGATCACACTTTTCGTAACGCTCTCGTCACGCATTCACCAGCTTACTCCCCAAGTCAAGCGTACGTAAAGAAGTTTTACTTAAAAAAATATTTAGTGTCGTACTAGATTTTAAAATTAAACCTATCAACTGTTAATAGCACAAAAACGAAAAATTTATGTAATTTCGAAAGCAAAACTCAAAATTAATAGAAATGTTGCAAACATTGGTAACCAGATTTCAGGGAGCATTTTAAGTAATTCACTATGTTCGAGGTAGAACAATCACGCAACACAGCTTTAAGCATCCAACAGATCCAATATAAAAATAACCAATATTGTTTTCCAAATACAATATATTTTACTGTCCTAATTAAAAAATTATTACAACACGTCTAAAAGCAGTCACCCGTTTAAGAATAGTAAAATTTTACGTGGAAGGTACCTTACTAAAAGTAAACAAACATAAAATTATGAAATACGCACTTCGTCGACGGAAATATCGTTATTTTATTAATAAAAGCTGTACATATTAAAAAGAGAAAAAAATAATGAAATAAAACGGAGATTCACATTAAACTCGTCTGCCGCGTAGAAGCCGATTTAAGTAGCTTTTTAATACACATCAACGTTGGCGATGTGCAAACATAATCTCATCAAATATGACGTTGCTTCACGAAATGCATATTACATTTTATATCAACAAAAGTCCCTGGCTTAAATCTCGCTCCACCATGTCGGCGTCGTCATAAGCTGCGGAATACTTTAGGAGTCTGCAACGTTCTAACTTCTGTTAAGTTTTGTAGATTCTGGATTATTTGTAAATTAGGATGTGATAACGTTACTTGGATATTTTACAACAGCGATTATTGTTAATTGATCAATATTAACGTTCATAACTTTCCGTGATGGAGAGTTTTACGATTTATAGGTTATTTTTTTTATTGCTGTTAGAGCGGGCACATGTAAAGGTAAAACATAATAATTACCACACTAACGCATACGGGATCCCGTACTCTAATGATGGTAACCTTAGAAAGATTCTTACGATCACTTCAATTCTTTTGATTTAAATACTTCATTTACAAAAACGTGAATTTCACTAACAAACATCGAATAACATCGTCATCATATTTATTTTATTTTCTCGATAATTTTTTTCACAGTTTTGTAAACACCGTAAATTAAATACATCATTTACATCATAATAAACTGCCCGAAAAAATTGAAACAAGTAATGTGAATTTGATTAGTAACGAATAACAACTTCATTACATTGATTTTATTTTTTCAGAAGAAGCAATTACTTTGTGGTTTAGACATTATATTTATTAACATTTGACTAATAAGAAATAACAACTTCATTACATTGATTTTTTTTTTTTTGTAAGAAGCAATTACTTTGTGGCTAGGCATTATATTTATTAAAATAAAACAAATACTTAATATCATATATTGATGGAGCTTGATCAAAGCGAAACCGGTCGACGTTTAAAATAATTAATATTCGTCGTTAAATACTAAGTTTGTTTTAGTTTAATAAATATTGAATCTATTTTCCCGATAATTTGTTTTTGTCTATGTAGTATTATTTTTTGTTGGCTGGTTGATGACTGAAGAAACCGTTTATTATTGATTGACGATAGCAATTGCCACACTCTTGGTAATTTTATTATTCGTTGACGTGACAATTCTGACGTGCAGTTTTTCCAATGAGCATTATAGGTGACGCTAATGACGATGACGCCAGCAAAATGAGTAATAAACGTGAACGACGGTGCATTGTTTTTGAGTATTTTGTCGAGTAGCTCCAACTGGGTGGTGGCTGATGTTGTAAAGTGACAGACAATTCATCACATGGGTCGGGCCGACGGGTAAAGGTTCGAGTCCCGTTACCGCCAACGTACATCACATTAGTTTTAGGCAAATACAACATGCAAATTGGGTATTTATCAGCACCACTGTCACCATTTTGCATTTTTTTAAATAATTTTATTAAATATGAAATTTAAATTTTTGTTTTCACCTTACTAGCATTAAACCATTTCTCAGGCTTAGATTATGATGATCAAAAAAGGTTATTTGAGAAGTAAAAAAAAATTCTTAGCTTAGTGGCGGATTGAAAATTCTACCCTCTATATACATACAATATTTTTGTTTCGATTAAAATACTAGATGAAGAAAATTAATCGGCCTATTCATACCCGAAACCTTTCGGCCGAGCGGAAAAGCTTCACGCTGATGTCGACGTAATCCAAGAAATGTTTTGATTGTAATAAAATATTTTTGAAAATTATTAAAATGTGGGAGGACATTCTTAAAGCTCTGTTGTTATCTATATATTATTATGATGTGTTTCTGTGAACCAATAATACAAAATCGGTTTGATTATTTTAAGCAAACGTAACTTGTTAAATAACTAAAAAACTTTACGAATTTTAAAAATGGTCTTCTTCATAATTACTTAAAATGAATTCAGATATTTTTAAATTTTGTTTCAAATTTAAAAGAATCGTAACTGCGAAAGGTGAGGTAAATTTGATTAACTTCGATACAAGTTTAATAAATCTTATTAGAGCTCAGGAGTACACAAATTTGGACCCACAGTTGAAAGTTAATAAATATTAACAAGTAAATAACTTTAAATGTTGCGTATCGTACAAAAAAATACAATGCAAAATGTATCCTACCTTTTTTAGAAACTTAATGATTATATTTAAGAATAAGTTTTTTAAACTGGCCTATTGACAATATATTAAGCAAAAAATTATTTTTAAAACAGATGTTTTAAAAAATGTATTTTTTTTTTATGAAAACAGACAATTTTCAGGGGAAAAAAAATTAACAAAAACAATAAACATTCCCGGAAAGAAAGAAAAAATCAATGGATTCCAAAATGAGACGAGACATTACTAGTTTTTAATTTATTTGTGGTAGTAACATCATGAATTAAAATTATTGGTTAATTTTATATTTCAAATTTGGGTTAAAAATAAAAAGAAAAAAAATGAATTTCGGGTGGGTTCGCGTGGGATTCGATCTCGGTACCTCGAAAAATTGATCATAATCAATAGTTAAATGCCTCAAATGAATTTATTTACCGAGCGCCTTAGTCAGCAATTATGACTCAAAACAATTCGTTTTTAATTTATATTTGGTAGGTAAATCTAATGGGTTTCCCCGCAGAGAATGCGGCGTTAGGTCAATACTTAACACGATCAGCACAAGCATTTTTAAACGACTTTCCATAGTGTAGTTGTCATTAAAAATTTAGATTTAAATGTGTTCAGTTTTACTTGCTTTTGGTAGGTTTTTGAATTCATCTATTTGAATTTCTATTCATCTGTTTGAATGAATGAATGCATGAAATGGAATTTCGGAAGCGGAAATTAACACTCGACATCTGATCGAGCTGAATCTCGACAGATAGACTCAATGTCGACGAAAATGCATTCTAACAGCTTTTGGCGGCAATCACGCAGACACAAGCGGATTTCTCTGAAATTAAATTAAATTAGAGCAGTTTTTATTTGAGAAAAAAGAAAATTATGTTTTCACCTAGAAATCTGAACTACACACGTTTTACATTGCATTACATAACAATATTCTGAATAACGATATTTTACAATCGAACGTTATTGAAATTTAACGCCTGCGACCGCATGGTTAAATGTCTGATGCTACGCCGTACGCGCCGCGCCACAAATAACATCTGTGTACGTGAAATTTCAAACAAAGCTATGACTGTAATTTCGAGTTTTTTTTCGAATTTGTAGGTTTCGAATTCAAGAATTCGTCAAAAGATGTCGCCACTTCCGTTAGCAAGTCGCTTGGTGAAGTGCCATTGGCATAAGTACTACGAATTTGTGAATTTGTAGTATCTCTTCGGATATGGAAAGATTGAAGGTAATACTCAGTAGTGAATAATAGTATCAAGCGACTGTATATTACATATGACGTCATTGCCCGTCCCGGTTATTTTGTTTTGGTAACTAGCTATCAATGGATGACAGTGGATTCGAGAAACGGGCTATGTTTGGAACCAGCTTCTATTGGATTTATAAAATGGTCATCAACACTAACTGGGCAAAGCCGAACCAAAAGATCAATGGATTGCTTACCGCAGTTAGTATGTACGGTATTTAAATGTATGTTATCATGTTGCGTAAAGTGAGTCTGAACTTAGGACGTTTTAGAAGGCGCTTGAAGACTTTTTTGATGTAATGTGATGGAAATGTGTACATTATGTATCTATCTACTTTTTTATTTTTTATTAGAATTTTTTCGATTTACAGCATCATTACACACTAGATTCATATGTTTACACTAGAATGCACACGAAGTAACTATACTCCATTGGTCACCAAGAAGCAGGCAGCCTCCCAGTATGGTCATTTAATGTATCTACTCCATGTAAATGTTTTAAGGCAGAAGAAAACAAAAAAAAAACATTTTTTTTCTTCATATTTCCAAAGTTTAAATATTCAAAAATATCTCCTTAAAAGGATATTTCGAAATTCACATTATTTTTAAATTTATCGCCATTTTAACGTCACGATTTAGACGGAATCTAACCAGAATCTAAATATAACAAAATTTTAAACACATTTCTCCCAAGACTCCTTTTTTCGTGACGGTTGACACGGTATCCCAAGTTCTACTAAACCAATTTACTTGAAATTTTTGATTAATTTTGAATTAATTTCTTCTCTATACATTACTCTATCGCGTTTTTTTTTTATTTCACCTGAAAAAACACCTTCAATGCATTGCAGACTAGAATACCCCCTTAAAATGATAGTAGTGAGTAAATTCCAAAAATTCTAAATTCAAAGCGTTGATTGTTTTGCTTTTGTTCTTAAACATATAATGAAGTCCCTCTTTCTTACACACTAAATGACATCAGTCGAAAATGGGACAAACGGTGAACGTATGTCTGCATCCCTCTAAAGGAAAAATAGAATAATAATAATAAATCTCCCTCACACGTATAAATAAAATGAAACGCAATTCCCTTAAGTAAATGGAAAAGTAAAAAAATCACAAAAATTATAAATCCATACACAACGCCATCTCTGATACTGACATTAACGAAACACTGACAGTTGCGCATCGATAATTATTGCTTCATTATGTAATTTTTAACTTAATAAAAAAAACTGATTATTGATTCTGAGGCGATACGAAGTTCGTCGGGTCAGTTAGTTATTAATAAAAAGTTCTTGTTTTTATTTTGTTTTGTAGGTGTGTATAAATTATTAGAATAACACTCTAATCTCAAGCTATAAAAATATGTGTTTTTTTTTAAATAATATATGTACCCAGATAGATTCTTTTTTTAAATTTTTAATGAGATCATAAAAAAGTGAAACGATTTATAATTTCAATTATACAAGAGCTATACAGTAAAGGGGCTTTTTTTAATAAAATTCAAAATCTTCAACAAAATTTTTCACATTTAATTTTTGATGAAAGCTTCTAATGTTGGTTTGCAGAAACCAAGAGATATTACTTTTCATTAATGAGAATGAACCAACAGTAATGCCGCCGACTGTAATATTTTATGCGGCGAATTACACAAACGCGATCCAGAAATGTATTCCAAATGCACAGAAACTCATGCACATATGTATCTTATTTCATCAAAATAAATTAGTGGAATGCTCACATTTTGTACATCTTCTACATTATTCTGCGTCATTATCTCACACGGCGCTTCGCCCGGCGCAATGCAACAATAATTATTGTGATTCGTCGGGGGGTTCCGGTCTGCCCGCGACGCCAGAGCGCGATAAGAGCATCTACCTTACAAATTATATGAAGTTTACCAACATATTATTTTGTGTACTACGTTCACCTTGTAGTACGTTTAGATTTTATAGTATCTAGCATTTAAATAAACGTATAATTTACATTCCAGACAGCGGGTTTATAAGGAAAAGAAGGAATATGGAGAAATACTTTTAAATTAGGTATTAATATGCTTTGAAATTCTTACGGTCAAAAATAATTATTTTGGGTTGTTTTGATGTATTGCGCTACCTCTTTCTTTAGCCAATGTTTCGCACAGCGTTACATAGACCAACATCAGGGTTGATGTTCAACACAAAGTACAATAAGGCATAATAAATCAAAAATAAATCACAGTAATACTTTTAACCCAAGAAGAAGACAACTGAAGCTAAGGCAGTTGGGAAATCATTAATACATTCCAGGAACCAGAGTGGCCCAAGGTTAGATCCTTGAGGAGTACCGGAAGCAACTATAGTGGCCTTTTAATACTACCTGTTGAATCCAGTAAGAGATGTAGAATTTCTAGCCACTTGAGTAAATGTGCACGTATTCCTACTAATTATAGAAGTTTGGCAAGAAGGATTCTGTGGTCAATGGTCTTTAAGGCTTTACGGAAATCTGTGTATTGTATTGCGTAAACTTGTACCCGGGACTCAAGAGAATAATCTATTGTATTTACACATTCAAAAAGGTCAGTTGACATTGATTTTTTGTGATAAATCCATATTCCTGAAGACAGATAATGTTTTTGATTTGATAAAATATAAATTTTAATAAAAAGATAATAATTAATAAAAAGAGGGCATAAATTTGCGGTTATCTATTATAAATAAATGAAAAAATATTAGGTACTTTGTTTGAACCACCGTATTTTTTAAGTAAAAACTTCTTTAGAACCGTTGTGATATGAAACTCGATGAAACGAAACAGTGACTCTAAAAAGAAACAAACACATACATCTATAGGATTTATCCTGCAAGAAAATGAGATAGACTAATCAGTCTCCTTTTCGTGCGGTGCTTCGTAGCCTCCCCACTCTTTTCTTCCTTAGATTTCTGAAGTTTTTACTTCTACCGCGTGTTAACTGCACACATTTTTTTAAATGTCGTCCTGTCATTTGTTTTTTACCCATTCGGAACAATTGTTCCTTCCTTAGGGCAAAATATACAATGTTATTCAAAATATATAGGATATTTTGTCCTGAGGAAGGAATGGTTGTTCGAAAACTAGCTGGCGTGATAAAATAGTGGTTCAAACAAAATAACGCTCTTTAATTTATGGATAAGATATACGTATAGATATACTTCGGAATCCAACACTTTGCAAAGGCATGATACAATATTGATATGGTAGCGGTATGTGACGTTATGTTGATTTTGAAATTAGGAGTGACATGTGATATTTTCCATATTTTCGGCTCTAGATTACGTGTATTGTAAAAAGGTTAAGCGAGGTTGAAAGAATATATTTTTTTTTAATAACGGCGTAATATTATCCGGACCCTCGACAACGTTCAGTTTAGCAAGAGAAGTTGTCACCCCATTTTATTGAATTTTAATTTGACATATAAGGACGAGTTGTTTTTAACTTAGTACAAGAGGAATTGGAATTAGTACTTAGAGAGATAATATTACGAATCCTAAGTAATATGTCAGAAAACCAAAAAGTTTATAAGTTCCTACGGAGAATTTTCTTCGCCTATACTTTAGCGAAGTTCTATTGCTTTTATTATTTTTAATACTATCAGTCTCCACAAACAATACGAATATTATTAATCTACTGATATTTTAGTTTTTGACTCCAATGGTTTTTCTCACACGGCCATTATCACTCTCCCTTCAGCTTTTTCCAATGCAACATTGGATGATTACTATTTATATAAATATTTGTTGATGTATTTGCCCTGTGTTTAACAACTATCTTGACAAAGGAAAGATTCTGCCCAATGAATTAAATGTAGTAGTGATTAAATAAAATTAATGTCTGATGATATAAAACACAATGTTATAAGACATTTACAAGTACCTCATATACAGAAAGATCTAGCTTCATTTCTCTCCAACACTTTCTCTTTGCAATACAGAAAAAACAAATATTATTATCATTTTATTTAGCTAAAAACTTTTATTAGAGCTTATCTTGTGTAAATCTATTCTAAAACTTCTACAATAATATTATTTTACCTACGTACTTAAATTTAAAATCCACAACATTTGGGTAGAGCCCACGACAAACTGTAAGACTTTAGACTTTCTTAATATTTAAATGGAGTCAATTGCGGCGGATTAGTCCTAACAACATCTTCCGAAAGGATAGCTCTTAAATAATAATGAAATTAATTAAAACTGATGTAAAATTTCAATATCACTAATTGAATAAAATTAATTTTAATCTATTAATTTTTTTATTCTTAGCGCTATCACCAAAATATGTTTAGAACTGTTCAATGGTTTTATAAAAAGATGCAGAAGGTATTTCATTCTGAAGTTGCAGATCTCAAAACCATCAATCTTGAATCATAAAAATAACCAACTCACTCAGCATTCGATAAAAGTACCCTTCCCCTGCACTCTCATGTTCTTTTCAATATTCTACTATGATGATAATGTCAGTATCGAAAGCTCATCTTCTAGTTGATCGAGTATTATTAAGAAATTCTTGAAAGTCGTCACTACTGATCGGTGTTATGATACCAATAAAGTACTTACATATTCTGAAGTACACATTCGTAGTTGTAACAAGCAACCAACTTCAGAACATTGTATTGCAGATGTTTTCTTAATTTACTAAAGGTTGGTAGTAAATTAACTCGAAATCCTAAATTATGTAAGTGTGAATAATAAAATGCAGCATTATTAAAGTGGAGACACATGAAACGTACTACCTCTTCATTAGATTGCAATTAATTTACATAAAATGTTTCACGTGCTCACGGATTTTTTAGATTTTTTTATGTAAAAAAAAATCAGAGTGTTCAATTCACAAGCGGAATGGATCACTCTTTTTATTGATGTGAATGATGATTTTTTCCATATTTTTGTAGTCAAATTCCAGTGCACCCTTCCCTTTACATTTAGTTAAATTATTAGTATTTGTATTTTCCTCTTCAGAGTCGCTAGATGTCTCATTGTTTTGCCTGTTCATTTTGAAGTGGTTTAAAGATTTGCTATTGGATTTTACAATTTTATTTATTTTTTTTTATTTTGTTGTCCTCTAAATATCTGGTCGCTGAGATTCGTCAGGCGCTTTATACCACTAGACCAAAGGAGATTTGCGTGGAGCCGTGGATTTAGCTATTATTTTGGAACCGAGTACCCGTGAAATAAATAAATATTTTATTGCTATCTCATATAGGCTCAATTCTATAGATTTATGTATTTGGCTATGTTTAGTCACCCATTACATTTCATCGAGTTTCAAATCACAACGGTGCTAAAGAAGTTTTGACTTCAAAAAGCACAAATAGTAGCATAGGAAAAAAATTAGGTGCAGTTCAAACGTGGTAGAAGAGAAACCTTCCGAAAACTAAAGTAGACAAGAGTGGGCATCTCTCGCAGGCTAAAACCTATAGATGTATGTGTTTGACTCTTTTTAATGTCGCTCTTTGTTTCATCGATTTTTAAATCACAACAGTGCTAAAGAAATTTTCTCTTCAAAAACTGCCTGAATATTATTTTGATGTGTTTCAAAACGTTGCCAATACAGCGATCACTTGTTACAAGTGCTTCTGAAGGTTTTTGAAGTAATCCCATTTATGAAAAAAAAAAAAATGAAATAGTGAAGGGTGAAAACGTTCATGAGGATTGTAATTTTTTAGAACTAACTTTAAAAATGTTTACGATATCAAATAATTCAGTCGGAAAATTGTAAACTAATAAAGTATAATATAATTTCATAAAATAATATTCATAAAAAAATTTGTTAATTCTTTCGTAAAATTTTTTTTTATCACGTAATTAAAGCAACGATGTGGCCTTTTAGCAAAATTTAGAAACGTATGATAATGCACCATATCGTTTTTAAAAATGGCGGGCAGTTCATAAAGAGCCTAGCGATGGTGGCCGGTACATCGGAGCTAGTAAACAACTGTATCATGTGTCAGCGGCATGTAATAATTAAACCAGCAAGTGAATTATAATGCCGCTTGCGTTTTGACCACCCCCTCCCTCCCCGCCACTGTCCACCCACCTCTCTGACCTCACAAAATTAATTCGTTTGTTAGCCCGAATTTCCCGGCTTCCCTTGGCGAAAATTCTGTCACCCAAATTCATAAATTTAATTACAGTTTGGCCCCCTACTCCGGCCCTTTTAACCATGAATATGGGCCTGCATATTACGGGGGTGTTTTGTATTTTTATTCGGCCACGTACTCGCAAACGTTCCGTTCTGATTCGTTATGTTTTAATCATGCTCATTTTTTGGTTGAAAGGCGCGGTCCCTTTGCGGTCTCATAATGAGAGAGTGACAACAAAGCAACCCGCCATGCCAACCCACCCCGAGTTCAATGTGAGAGGTGACTTTTCCACCGATTGAATATTTTTATACGATAAAACCACTCTGCATTTGAAGCTTAAATTTCAGTTGTTAAAACCGAACGACCATGAAATAAATAAATTTGCCTCGATTGCTCGAGATTTCTAGAAGATTGTTTTTAAAATTTTTTGCCAACATAAAAAAAAAATACCTTCGAATTTTAACATGGAGATATAAAAATTATTAAAGTGCTTCATAGCCAATGAATTATCCTGTGTTTACCGTTTATCTCATATTTGTAGGATTTATAAAAAAAATATTAAAAAATCGTTCAGTTTATAACCACGCGGACCCTGCGTGTTTGTTACTTTGAAACTCCGTGAGAGGTACTTATTCGAGTCGAAATAGAATATTTTCGATTTCTGTATGTTTTCTGTGGTATTGTTGAAAACGAAAGGAAAAAATGACTTGATTTTAAACGTACAAAGCTGGAAAAAAGGACTTTATTTTAACCGTAAACAGGTGACCAGAAATTCTGCGTGGAATTTTTTTTTTTTTAACATATTTCTAAAATAGTCCACGAAGTTCAGATTTGCGACATCTATGGTCATAATAGATAGGATATTTCAATTACTTTGTTTTAAAATAAATGGCTGGCCAAGGAAATGTTTTAAATAATTAAAATAAATGTTTTACAAATGGTAGGAAAATGTGGTTCAATTTTGGATCGCTATCAATTGCAGAAAAATAAAAATGGTCCATTTTTCGACCGTAATCGCTCCAGTGGATGTGTAGGAAACATTCTAATATTAATAAATTACATAATTATTCTACATTCAGATCCTGCGTACTAAACAGGGTGTTAGGGCTTGAACTTTACTAACTTTCACTTTGATTCTTGAAATTATCTGGAGTAAAAATGTAATTGAAATTTTGTTCTCCGGTTTTTTTCATCTTCACATTAAAAAATCAATAAATTTTGGAAAGTTAAGGTTGGCGTGAAAGGTTGTTCGTTTACTTGGCTGAGTGATCACAAGGAAGATTTTTTGATGTTTTGAAATCACAGGAGACCAGCATTTCGTTAACATGGTTTACTTCAAATAATGTCAGGAATTATTGGTAATTCAATTACACACATCCCTTAACACACTGTATTTACAGTGGTATTACACGTGGCTTTATTCGCGTGATGTTAAGGTGAAACTGCTGTGCAAGGAATTTTCCCATGGAAATGAAACGTTTTTCTGGGATGAAAAGTAGCCTATATCACAACTCAGTCCTCCACATCCAAAAAATACAAAAAATCTACATATACGTACAAAAAATCTCTTCGATCAGTCATCCCGTTGCGTTGTGGAATTATGTCGTCGTTCTTACAAGTGTAAGAGTCAGTATAATTTCCTTGCAGCAGCTCATCAGTGTACGGTTCTCAGGGTGGATTTTTTATTTTTTGCAATTATTTCATAAATCAAATACAATTATACAATTTATAACGACATGACGATAGTTTTCAAGGGTATTCGTAAGTTGTGTAGAGCTACCCTGCATTTAGAGCACAAATTATCAAACGCGATTTCTGCACTTTATTGTACGTTTTTAGTTATTGAGAACTTAAATAAAAGAATTGGCAAGGTGACCCTTAAAATGTAGCCTTTAAAGTTGACATTTCATAAAGATAAGCGCTTGGGAGTTGCTGATGCTTCATAAGCACTGTTTTCTTGCTTTATAACAAAGTATTTTTTAAATCATCATTTTAATTACTTTTGATAGATTAAAATATATTTTTAAATATCTTCAATTTTTTTTATATTGGTAAAATTTTAGAAAAAATAAATAAATGAGAGTATTCATCAATATGTTTTAATCATAATTAGAAAATCTTCTTTCTTAAATGTGATAGTACATACACGAAATTATTTTTTTTGGATTACCCTGTCTAAGTGACACGCTTAACGGCACTCGCTATATTTAAAATTAAACAGAATATACGATGCTTCTTTAAAATTAATAAAATTCAAAAAATTGTTATTTTAATAAAGACATTAAAATGGCCTGATAAACATTTTCCGCGTTACAAAATATTTCTACAAATTTTTAATTTTGATACAATTCCACTAATGCTAACGATATTTTTGTTCATAGTAAAAATATGTGACTTTATGTCATCCTAATGGTGAAAGCGGCGTAGTGTGTGCCGCTGGCATTTTCAATTTAATTGCGTTCTGTGTTAAATTATTACTGTTCTGGGCGATACTTTTCCGCTTTTGCGATTTTGGACAAAACTGGGTTGCAGCAAGCATTATTCACAAATATAATATTTAATCTTTCAATATGTATAATTCAAAAAAATATTTTTTATGTGAGTCCAAAACTTGTTTAAATCTGAAAAACATTAAAAAAATCTTCCATGTAAAATAAGTATCAGTACCGTATAAGTAATTTACTTTTAGATATTTTTAGACTCATGCACTTTAAGAAAACGTGAGAAAATTATGAGAACTGACATTATAAATATTGATAAAAAGAGATATATTTATAATTTCATAACGCCAGACAGAAAACATGTAACAAATGTAATATTTATAATTTCATAACGCCAGAGCTTAGCATTATATACAGTCTATAGTCCTCGCATATAATTTAGCTTTCTATTGATGAAAGAATTTTTAAAATCGTTTTATTGTTTTATGCGTGAAAGCGTAACAAAAAAACTCGAGCAGTTTCGCATTTATAATATTAGTATGGAAGTACGGATATGGATATTGAAAAATAATATTTTTTGAGAATGAGCTATAATTTCATTCTCTTTCGTTTCAAATTTAAAAATAGAACAAATATTTTTTTGGCCTGAACGAAGGGGAAAATCGGAAATTGACTAAATAATATGAAAGAAATGCTAATTTAATATAAATTTTGATTCATTTTAGAGATAAAAAATAATTATTTAGGATGTAGACATTTAAGGTATTTTAGACAGTAGATATACATTGCCGGAGAATTTTTTTGTTGCCTCAACATACTTTTTTCAATTTATTGTAATTTTCTGTTTCAAAAATAAAACGAACAAGAATGAAAATTATACAAAACTGTCTGAAATAATATTTTTTGACAAATATTTTATGGCAAAACCATATATTAACAAGATGCATTTCAAATGACAATTTGATGCGCATTCTTCCATTCTTGGAAAGAAGTTTTCAATTTTTTATAATCAAAACTTGATTTAGTACCTTCAATGCCAAGAGTGAGATTAATGGTGTACAAATGACAAATTGGACGAGTAGTCATAATAATTCATCGAAGATGGTTGCACATTTCAAAAATTTGATGGATTTTATCCATTACTTCTCCTCCATTTTGTTAACACTTTGAAACAAAAAAACAAGTTGAAACTTTGACAATTATGACAAAAACACACGAAATTATGACAAAAATTTAAACATGCTTGAAGCGGTGTAAAAAATGTCTCGGAATTGAAAGTGAGATTCAAGGATCGTCTTTTTGAATGCTGCACTTAGCGGCGACAATGGTGCGAAAGAAACCCATTGTATTTGAAATGAATGTTATGGAAGGTTTTGGGATTCCTACTTTACACTCTTTCAAGGCAGTTGAAACGTCCACTTGTGTTTTTAAATAAATGGAATCTATTGGTTATTTAATTGTAGATTTCTTTCATTTCGCTTTAATTATAATTCAATTTTCATGTGTCTAAAAATAGCAGAGCAGGTATTTAAACCGTTACCTTATTTCTATATTTGGTAGTTGCGTAGTTAACAATAAAATGCCAATTTCCGAAGTGTAAACTTCTTTAGCATTGTTCTGATTTGAAACTCGATGAAACGGAAACGAGCGACACTAAAAAGAGACTATAGGATTTAGACTGCGAGAGAATAAGGTAGTTATAAAATGTTTATTTATTTCGCAGTTATTTATTCGGTTCCAAAATAATACGATAATTTCACGGTCCCACGCAGGTCTCCTTTAGTCTAGTAGTATAAAGTGCCTATCGAACCACCGGGGCCAAACATTTAGAAGGTCAAGGATGGAATCCTATGAAATACAAAAAAAAACATATTTTTGTAAAATCAATATCCAATCTTCAAATCACTTCAAATTGAACAGGCAAAAGAACGCGACATCTAGCGACTCCGAAGAAGAAAAGACAAATACAAATAATTTGACCAGATGTATAGAAAAAAATGCACTGGAATTCGACAAAATATGGAATAAATCATCCTTCATATTGATACAAAAAGTGCTTCGTAGTCTCCCCTCTTCTCTTGTCTAGTTTTGTTTTCTTAAGGTTTCACTACAACCGCGTGTGAATTGCACACTCTGCTAGTAAAACCAGGGGTAGCAAATTATTTTTTAACCAAATAATCTGTGCTAGTAAATTATTTTTTTCCTACATTATCCACAAATGGAACACCAATGTGACTATTATTTTCCAGCTTTAGAAGCCTCTTACTTATAACATGTTGCGCCACCTATTGTTTCTAAGTTTTAACGACCAATTATTACGAGTTTTAATACGAATGTCTGTAGTATATAAACACCAAATATCATCACCTCAAGGGTGCATACTCCCACCTTCAGGGTGCTTATTTATTCAGAGAGAATCCAATAAAACTGGACTAATAACGCGACGTCGAGAATTGTATTTTGCATGCACACTGCGTCTATGTTCGCGTATTCGTAATGACAAGTGTTGCAAGTTACAGAGTAAAAAATTCTAAAGTTTTTATTACATTTATTCAATTTATCAATTAGAATTATCGGTTCTTTACCATGTAACTATTTACACAATTTATAGACGGTGGTTGATTCAGGGTCAAATTGTTTTCTTACATTTTTTTTTACATTACAACTCCAGACAGGCGACCCTTAGGAAATAATTTCAATCAGGATCTACGTCATATTTGGTTGTCTTTTTGGGGAGAAGAAGAAGTGAACATGGGTCTTGAAGAGACCCATTTTATCGGAGGGAGACAACACGGAGGGTGGCAAATTGTTTTGACAGCTAAACTGCAATAACGAGACGCATGTGACAAATGTCATTCGTGTACAAATGTCGGGCGCGCGTTTGGCGTGCTTCCCAACTGTTCACCGTTGCCGAAGGGATCAATGAGATATAGTTACCTGTAGGACAGCACCCCCATCTGACTCTTCAGATTGAAATACTTTTGCTAAGTTAGGGGAATCTATCAAACGGACCGACCGTTTCTGCACAGTCAATGGTCTTTTTTTCTAGTACTTTGGGGCTTCAGACCAGAGGTAGCTGCCAAATTGAACAATTGGCGGAATTGCTATTTGTATTGGGTCAGCATTAAGGAGAAGTAGATAAAGCTACGAAGCACTGCAAAGAGGAGATCGATTTTTCTATCTCATTCTCTCGCATCCTGTAGATGTATGAGTTTCAAATCACAACGGTGCTAAATAAGTTATCATTTTAAAAAATCGAGTGCAGTTCACACGCGGTAGAAGTAACCTTCAACTACACAATCTCAACCTATAGGAGCCTTGAAAAATTATGTCATAATCATAGCGCTCAAAAATACAAGTATTAAAAAGAAAATTGACAACATTTGTTTTTGATGGGCAATGATCCTGATGCAAGTATTTTATTAATAATACTTTCAACTTCACAAATGCCTGATTCTAGTAATAATAATAAGAATGAACAACGAATCTTATTGTATTAGCTGTATATTAAAAAAAACTGAAGAATCTGAATAGCAAACATTTTTTTTTTCATTATTATTTTCCACAATTGCATTTATTTCCCAGAAAGGAAACTTTTTCTGATTACACCAAAGTACCGTTTTCTCGAAAATACAACACAAAAGGAATGGTTTATTTCAACGACACACCTTAATCACCGAATCCTACAAAATGTGTTACACGTTTCTACAAAGGGTGGGTAATCAATGATCTAAATCAATATATATATGTAACTTCCCGGAGTCATCCTTTTGTTCTTTTTGTCGGGAATCGGGCGCAGCACAGACACATTGGTATCTATATTAAACCGCCCCTCTTCTCTTGGCAATGATCTTTTCTCTCTAACACTATCCTGTTCCCTAAACCGGGGAATTTGTCACACCCACGGTCCCAAGGGCCGGGCGTTATTTGTCACTGTCTGCTCCTCTCCCCGCACTTACAATAGTCCTACAGGGCCACTTATTGGGGAATTTTACATTTCAGATTCTCGGAAAAATTTCCCAAACGCTGGGACGAAGGTACTAAACTATCGATATTAAAAGATGCAAAATAAATGCTTGTAGCCTTACTCATAAATGTGACGAAAATTTTATACAATAGGCCACTTGCATGGATTTCATAAAGATTTGGAAAAAATCGTGTCGATAGATTTTTCTACTAAGATTACAAAAATGTTACAAATTTTTTTTTAGAAATTTATAGTTTTTTTTTTTATTTCTAATTAAATAAATCCGTTTTTTGAGCTCGTGACGTCACTACATGAAAATTTTCCATCTCCGAAAATTCCATGATTCCATGATTTTTTAAAAATATATTGCAACTCTTTGATTTCCGGCGAATTTTGAATTTGACACTAATGGTACAGCCACAATGAAGCTTACATAAAAATGCAAACGTTTGGATGATTTGGCCCAACACATCAGTCAGCGCAATATTATTACGGGAGAGTGGTAAAAAATATTATTGTGGCGGATAAAAATTGTTTAAAATTTTTTTTTAGCTTTTCAAGTATATGGAATCAATATTATGGAAACCGAAGGATCGCATGCACACTTGTAGGCAACTGATAAGATAAGCGCCGAATTAGATGTTCGATGTCCGCCATTTCGGAGTTCGAAGTCGGAGTTTGAAGGTTGGCTTTGGTGTGGAAGTAGCGTAAAATTCACTTGCTTTACTGCCTGCAAACTTCGTTACAGGTATTTTATAAAACATGTCCCATCTTTTTCCGGTTTATAAAAAATGATCCGATTTTTCGGATTGAAATTTTCAAAAAATCACCAAGGTTTCAAAAATACAATAAAAAGGAAACGTAATGTGTTGGTATAAACTGCATTTTTTTAATGTGACGCAAGTGGTCTATTGATAAACCATGAAACGTGAAAACCCTACCAATAGAAACGTAAAATAGTTCATTGAAATATTATATGCATTGTTTGCACAGCCTTAGAGGGATGTTTATAATGTATTGTGCTAACTTGAAATTTCTCATCGATTTTCGGAACATTTCCGGGGTATTTTAAATGTTCAATATTTTTCTTCACTTTGAAGATATCGTAAAACCAAAAGCCATTTAAAAAACTAGATAAAATTTCCATTCTTGAAACATGACTTATTTTATAAAATTACTTTTATAAGTGCCGGTGTTACAGTTAGTGCAAAAAACTTTACAAACTCGTATATGTCATAGGTACAAAATATTAATAAAAATATTTGGATCATTTCCGGAGTCCATTTTTGTGAGAAAATCAGCCCGAGGACGTAATAGAAGCTAGGAAGAAAACCTTTGTCATAGACTAAGTACGATATTCAAAGACACGTCTAGTAGCGATACAAATCGAAGTCAAATCCAATCTATATAAAATACTCATCGAACCAGAGCTACAAATCATAGTGCTAGCATATATGTTATATATAGTGCTGGCGTTTATGTCATAGGTACAAAATATTAATTAATCATTTCTGAAGCCCATTTTCGTGAGAAAATCAGCCTGAGGGCGGAATAGAAGCTAGGAAGAAAACCTTTGTCATACACTAAGTACGACCTTCAAAGACACGTCTTATAGCGATTCAAATCGAAGTCAAATCCAATCTCTATAAAATACTCATCGAATCGGTGCCAAGCTACAAATCATAGTGCTGGCCTATCTGGGAAAAGCGAAAGGAAATTGGATATATTGCAGAGTCGTCAATAACAAGAATACCTATTATATTATAGATCCACCGGGAGAGGCGTGTAAAAATGAATGTAGATAACCAACCAAAGAGGCTTCTTGATAAGAAGTTGTTCGGTCGGGAGGTCATCGGTTGCAGCACCGATAGTGATGATAACAGAGCTTAGCGTTTGACGGATTGGAGCTGCGTGACCTAACAATATCGTTTTTATCCGAATCCAATCAGGATTTCCTACTTTACCAGACGGTGATTTATAGCCTAAAATACAGAACTTGACAGGACATTCGTGTGGAAATAAAATATGTTTGAAGCTCCATAATAAAATATATCTTTGATAACATGAAGCGGGGCCCTTGAGGTGATTTTTCACAAAAAAGGCGCTTCGCAAATCATCCAAATATTATTATCGTTATTACTCCTACGTTTCCAATTTATTTAGAATAAATCATTGAAGAAGAAGATAAAACTAATAAATCTAAATAAAACATGAAAAAGATCAAGTCACAGAAAAATAAAAAGGTAACGGTCGCAACTTGGAATCTATTTCAGGATCTCTGTCTTTCTGGGATAGTCCTGTACCAACTCCATTGCAACCTATTTATTGTACGTCATTTTTGTCGATCTCATATTCAAAATCGGAAATAACAATATTATCATCATAGTTATATCAATAAAAAAATACGATTGTGCTTTAGACCACACGACTGAAGTAAAACTTCTATGAGAGGAAGAGAGAAAGAAAATGTGCGCGCGCAATGCTCTCTCTTGCTCCTACAGGTGATCCAGACGATAGGCCTGCACTGTGTCTTAGATATACGAAACGTAACTGGCTAAGAGGCTGGCTGACTAAAGAGAGAAAGAAAATGTTCGCATCTCTCTCTCTTGCCCCTACAGTAATATACGAAACGTAACTCTCTCTCTTTCTATCCTCACTAACTTAAATCTCTCTCTCTCAACTTCCGTTTGCCTCGCCCGACACTTTTCGTAACGCTCTCGTCACGCATTCACCAGCTTACTCCCCAAGTCAAGCGTGCGCAAAGAAGTTTTACTTCAAAATTAATTTAGAATAATTACTCTTTCTCTGTTGGTAAACTAATAAGTTTTTGGTATATGTCACGGACCATGGGCATTCGGGCAATACGGGTAGTATGGCAATTGTCTTTGATAATTCGGAGGAATAACTGCCAAACAAAATTTAATCGGGAATTTTAGGGGTAGGGCACCAGCTCGCTCAATTTTTTTGTCGAAATATTTACAAACACTGACACAAATACCTACGGCAAGATGAAGGTACATACAAATTATGATGATGATATTTTTATCAAGGTCATAAAACTGTCATACAAATACATGTGCCTGTTTTAATTGGTAGTCCGTCCACTTGGAAAAAAATGGTTAGGAACTAAAGTTTATTTAACAAGACCATAGGTAGAAGCATAACATATATCAAGGTGAATATAAGAGCACATGAATTTGAGGCTTTCTATTATTCTTTCATCATTAAATTCAATTATTTCTAGGTACAGAGGTACTGAAAAAATATGAAAAAATATAAGGATTTCGTCGAGGTTGTTAACACAGTAAGAAATGGGTATGGTATTACTCCATGGGACTATTAAATTAAACACAAACACCGTAAATTAAAGTTCTTCCATCAATAAACGTCCATTTCATTAATGTAGGTGCCTACAAAGGGTTTTCAGTTTTTTTCCAGATTTCATGGAATAAATTCTCCTCCACCCACCATTCACAAAAATTACACGTAAATTTGACGTAAGCCTTCCGCTATGATTTTATATTAAAAAAAAAAAAAAAATTGTGTTTGGCCATTTTTTTGTACAAATTAGATTCAATGTAAATCCAGTCGAATTGACTAATCTAATATAATCTGAAATTCATGATATGCAAGCGGTCCTTCAGCAATACTGCTTTTGTTTGACAAAGTTACTACCTACTCCCCATTTGATTTCAGTGGCACTGTCCAACAATGGACCTTCTCAGTGGAAGCCCATTTTGGTCCACCGTGTTAGTGAGTCAATGGCGGCTCACTTTACTGGGCCGTTCCACGTAAATTAATTATGGTGACACAAAGCGATCGACAATGGCCGCTAATTGCATAAACAATGATTGAATGAAAAACAAGCCTTGGAGCGGAATATCGCTGCGGGTTGGCCGATATTGTAATACGGTTGATTGCTTATGTGCAGATTTCATTAGGAGCAATAGCTGGTTATTTGTTTAAAGTACTTTGATGGTCCCTAACTCGATTAAACAATAATTCGTACTTGTTTTACAACTAGCTTTATTTAGTGAAAAGCATGATGCAATGAATTATAGCGTCTTGCCTTTATTCAATGATAGCTGAACATTTCTGTAGCATATAAAGAAACGACGTTGTGAGCTGACCAAAAGTGCGATCTAACCAGATCTAACCTATCTTCAATAACGCTTCAGGCATATTTTGTCAGTCAAAATATTTCCGTTTACAATAAAATCCAAATAAATTAAATATTTTTTCATGTATTCAAAAACTAAAAACTGTTTTTGGAAGATTTAAAATTTTAAAACGGCTTTTAAATTTTAAAATTAAAAATAAACTTATAATTTTTAAAATATAAAAATTTTTGCATGCAAACATAAAAAAAATTCTCATACTTACGTTTTTTCTAATTCAAATAAATTACTGATAACGAAAAAAGAACACGTACATTTTTGATTACACAAAAAATTATTATTAACATTATATTATTGTCACATTACTTTTTTGTCATGTAAAAATAATTAATAAAAACATTAATATTTTTTTATTTGAAGGCGTGGTGTTTTTTTAATCCACTCAAGCGCTTTTTGCCACAATCTGGCACTATTTAAAAAAAAACCACGGATTGCTCTCCTGCCAAATTTTCAAAAATCCTAAAAATATGGAATGATTAATTAAATATAAATGAATTCATTGGCTGTATAGCATTTAATTTGGCTTATGTGTCTCCGATTTGAAATTTGGAGGGTGATTTTTTTTTAATGTGGCCGTAAATTTTCAAAATGATCACCTTAAAATCTTGAGCCATCCAAGAAAAAGTTTTAAATTGTTTTAAATTGGCCTGTCGCTCCAGTGGCTCTAATATTATCGTTTAGAGTTTAGATCATTTTTCTCAATGTGATAGTAAGGGAGACCTATATGAGTTAATCCAAAAAGCGGAACAATTTAGCCTGAGAGGTTTAATGGAGATATAAATGTACGTGACCTTTACACCACAAGGAAAGGAAAGGGCAAACAAAAAAGTACGTTATTTTATTTTGTTATCTTTGAAGTCTAATCATTTGGTACAAATATTGTTCTTTTAGTACTTTTTTCTTTGAAATGCATTTTTCTTTGCATCTACAAGTTATCATTGCCAATATTAAAGCTTATCACATCGTTTTAATGTACTTACAATGAAACCATAAGTTCCCGAACACTAGGTACCAAAATAACATACAAGAAGAAGTTAGGTCTCAGTCGATTCCGGTGGAAAATACAATTTCGATATGTGCGGAGTTTTCAGCCAATTCCATATTAGCCGTGTTTGGAAGTGTTTTGCCATGTTTGGCTGTGTGTACTTGTGTTTGGTTGTGTAGAGCTGTCCGTAGCTGTGTTTAGCCGTGTGTGCTCACCTCTGTTTGGCTGAATTCAGCTGGTGTCAGTATATCGGTTGTTCGGGACTCGGGACCGGCGGCGCTCGACAAATACAACGTACGTCGGAACATTCACCAAACGCTCTCGGAAGTGGCCAACTTTGGTTTTCTGCGGCGGACAGTTTGTCATAAGCAGGATTTCAATTAAATGATCAATTTTTGCCCATACACACCGAGCCAGTTTCATAAACACTTATATTTGAATTATTCGAAGGGGTGATTCCTGTAGTAATTACCTCGATAACAAAAGTAGCATGTTCTAGTTTTTACTTAGCGTTAAGGCTATATTTTCATAATTTCGAACACTTAGGTATTCTAAAATTGTTTGAAACACTTAAATTGTGTATTTAATGCGTGTTAAATTTCACCGGAGGTTTTTTTTTGCAAAGATTTTGCAGATTTAAATTTAGTAAGTAAACATTAAAAAAAATACATATTTGTGCATTTGAAATAACTTTATTCCTTCAATTTCGTAAAAATATCAATTCTTCTTTGTGACAAGTTTGGCTTTGACTCGAAACCTTAAATCGAAAACTGTGTTCTGATCTACGACCCTGGCTATTGAGCCGCAGACATCCCTCAAAAATCAAGTTACGCTGATATTAAATAATAACAATTATGAGATAATTTGACATTTTAACAACAGTGTACAGTGAACAGGACAATAATGTAAATGCTCGTTGAAGACAGCAATATTCATATAAATTATTAAACTTATTTTCACAATTTTGTGTCGTTTGATTTGTTCCTATTACATATTTTTTAAATTATATTTATGTATATATACAAATACATACATACATATACATAAATAAATTTTTTTTAATACATTCGCAACAGTTAGACGTCCAATAAAATTGTATAACCAGTAATGTAAGAATGAAAAAAAAATAACAGCCTGACTAATAAAAAATCCAACCATTACACAAATGTGTAATGGTTGGATTACAAATTTGTATAATGGTTGGATTGTTTTAGTAAACATGGTTTAAAGGTAGTATAATTTTAGATTCGGCTAAGTACTAATAAAAAAAAATCTGTAATGGTTTTTTAAATCCGGCAATACCGAATTTTGCGTGCAATGCATGTGCAATAGCTCATATTATTATTTTTTACTTTAGGCCAAATGGCCTGCGCTGATTTACTGACGGATATTTATGTCTTGTACATGTCTTGTACATAAATCGTGTTTTTCTTTATAAATATTCTTTTAAATTAAATTTGGTAAATTTTCTATTTTTATCAACCAAAAAGGGCGTTAATAAATAAATATAATTTCATTTTTTGTTCATATGAAGCAGATACTTGGTGATGTGACAAAAAGTGGAGTTTACAAAGTTATTGTTGTATTTTAAAATATAATTTCAACTTATTTAATACGAAAAAAATTTCTGTCAGTTTTAGTCAAGTTATTGTAGAATAATCGCATGTTGTAAATTTAACTTTCTTGTCACGTCAAAAAATGGATTATACAGTTTTACTAATATTCAAATTGAAGTTGATAAACACATTTTAAAGAAATAAACGTTTTGAGATGTGCAAGCAATGCGTTCAAAATGTCAGTTTTTAAAAAAATTAATATTAAACCTAATTTTTTGGAAATCAAAAGCAACTTTATATTTTTAAAATCTTTTTATTGTATGAATGAGGTAAACGTAAAGTAACAGTAATCTTTTCTTGTAAATTTCAGTAAAGCTACTCTGTGTTTTGAACTTTGAATTTTTTTTTAATTTTTCAATCTTTTGATTAAAAACGTTTGAGATAAGCTTTTTTACCACTTTTTCTATGTTTGAAATTAAAATGTTGTAATTTTTAATATTAAATTATATTCAAACCCATATGATTATTTTATATGCTTTCAAAATAAGTATTTTTTTAACGACGTATTCAAAAATAAGAAATATATAATTTCTGAAATTTGATTAGAAACTATTTTTAATAACGGTGTATACAACAAATAAAGAAACTTCTTTAGCTGGATAAACAACGAACCATGAATTTTTTCCATGAATTTTTTTTTGTAATTTTCTATTTTAGTAAGATTTTCACATTCATGGTTGTTTATCAATTTTATAAAATATTCATGACGTTTTTTATCAGGTCTGTAAGTAAACAACTCGAAATAAAGTTAGGGTAAAGTGAAGTGAAATCAAGAGTTTTGAGAGTTTTGTTAGTTCTGGGAGCTCTCGCTAAATACGTCCGGAATCTTTCTACTAGACTGGATGTTATATTATAGTCGACACAAGAGTTTGAGAAAGGTTAAGTTGGTTCTATGGAAAGGAATATGGATAGATTTGGGGATTCCTAGTAGATGGTGATTGATATTGGTTCTAGCCAGGAGGAAAGATTTATATAATTTTAAAAAGAAATTTGATGTCATTTTTGTCGCCAAGTTCTGTATCTAATTTGAAATTTTAAAGGCGTTCCTTACAATTGGTACAGCTGTGTGAATGATTCAGTTCTGTAGGATAATATCCGAGTTTGTCTCTTTTAAACTGATTCGATCCTTGTTTTCTGAATCTCATGTATACGACAGCAAACTGGAGAACAATGTTTTCTACATAACACGCAAATTCAAATGAAGTTTACTATCGAATTCGAATCGAAGGTCTCGAATATTGCTAACTACAATATTATTTTTACTTTCATGCATTTCATTTCTAGAAAGGGTAATGGAGCAACATTTTTTGATATTCAGAGTAATTTTACTTAGAGAACGCCTGGAAGAAATTACCGTTATTTAAATTTGAAGCAATAAATAACCATTAGCGGATGTAATTGGCAAAATAATTTTAAAACGTCTTCTTACAGGAAGAACACCGGTGGATAGACTGTTGACAGGGTGATTAAAAACTATCGAAAACAAGAGTGAAATTAAATCTTTGGGGAACGCAGGAAATAACTAAATTGGGATTTGATGTAAAGCCACTTCTCTGCTGAAGACTTTCTTAAGAGATGTAGGATTCTACCACCTGAGTAAATCTCCATGTTTTTTCTTTTATTTAGTAAGAAGGTTACGGTGGTCAACAGTGTCAAACGGTATTTATGTAACTCTAAATGTATAACATGACATCAATCAGTACCCGAGATAAAATGCATAATTTATTAAATTTGGATATTGAAGAGGTTTGTTGCTATTGATTTATTTGGGATTGATCCATGTTGCTGAATGATTATGAAATGATAATATTGGTATAAACATACCAATATTTTATAGATCGAGGATTGTAATATTTTTCCAAAATATAATAAGATAATGAAATATTTATTTAAAAGTATTTTTGTTATTTATTTTTGAGGTGTTATTAGTTGCGCTACCTCCTTTTTTAGCCAACGTTTCGGAGAGCGTTATAGTGTCCATCATCAGGGCAGATGAGGGATGATGATGAACTCTAAAACGCTGTCCGAAATGTTGGCCAAAGAAGGAGGTAGCGCAACACGGCATAACACCCCAAAAATAAATAACAAAAAAAGTTTGAATCTTCATTTATGTTATATCATATGAAAATATGTAAAAAAGCCCAAATTACTACTCGGGCTATTTTCCTTTTCCTTTTCTAATCTATTCCAATAGCCATTGGGTGAGAGCATGAGATTATTATAATCGATCCCCTGTTTGTGCGGTGCTTCGTAGCCTAACGGACTCCTCTTTGTGCTTCGTAGTCTCCCCACTTTGCATATTTTAGTTATCTGTAGGTTTCACTTCTACCGAGTGTGATTTGCACGCTCGGTTTTGTTTATTTTTTTATTACTAATATACTACAATATTATCACACCTCTGCCCTGTTTACATCCAGTTTAATAAGAGAAGAGCGAATATTGATCCAAAATACATTGAATCAGTCAAGAATAGCTTAATGGGCATACACTTAATGGGTATAGCTTAATGGATATAGTATAATGGGCATACACTTAATGGGTATAGCTTAATGGATATAGTATAATGGGCATACACTTGAAAATAAAACGTAACCTCTCTTTTGAACATGAAAATAAAATAAATAAGTTTATATCTCTTTTTTCGCTTCTGAAAACTTTAAATAACTTTCTCAAAAATTTCGAATTATTTTGCAGCACGATGCCAAGAATTCGAGCCCAGAAATAGTAAATAGTAATTTAATGTATAGAGATCTTGTTAGTTATCAGCATAACATACTTGTATTATGTTTTATAATATTATTTGACATCCGCCATTATTCCACGAATCCCGACACGCGGCAAGCAGAGAAGGAGGCAGATCGATCCGGGGCGTATGTGATCCTGGGGGACCGGCGGAGGTATCGGGACCTTTGATATGGTAATGCGCCCCCGGCGAGGTCTGCTATAATTATTATCGTGTAAGATTGTTACGTACAGCTCCCTTCGTAAACTTTTGCCACTAGAAATATATACACAGAGCGACAGAACAAAGGGGCGGACTTATTTGATGGGTTCTTGTTTCTAGTTTGTAGTTCTGCGATTGTGTAGTGAATGATTCAACTATTATTATTTGGAGCTTGTCTGTGACAAATAATTCTAGAAATTGTGTTCATTTTGAGCTGTAAAATATTTTGTCGGTCTTGACTATTGTAACTACAGATTCTTTTTATTTGCCTACATTTATATTTTGTAACAACATATCTAGCATAACCTTTTTATAAAAAGCACATAAACACATTGTTAACTGTACACATATAATAATTAAAG
Organism: Glyphotaelius pellucidus; assembly: GCA_936435175.1. Lineage (NCBI taxonomy): Eukaryota > Metazoa > Arthropoda > Insecta > Trichoptera > Limnephilidae > Glyphotaelius > Glyphotaelius pellucidus. The sequence continues at coordinate 22,788,991 of OW386542.1, read as the reverse complement.
TGAATGTTTAGTGCCTAATTCTTATGAAATTGTGGTGAAACTCGAGTTTAAACGGTAGAAAAATAAGTGAAAAGTTATAAAACCTCTTAAGGTACATACTCACTACTCACTAATCTAAAGATTTTTTTGTGCCCTTAGTTTTCTACTAGTAGATTAAAATTCTGAAGGTTTTAACGATAAGTTGGTAAGGTTCACATATAATAAATATTAATTAACGCATATTCAAATTGTAGAACATCCATGATCACGTGACACCTTACTAACACTTACTCAAAGTGCGTGATTATGTATCATTATTTTAGACATACCAAAAACAAACACACGGCCAATTGCTGTAAAAAAATTTTTTTTTTTACCCTTTATTGCGCTCATGGAGCTTTTATATTTGGTACATAGGGTTTGCATGTTTTTTACAGAAGGGTAAGTGGCATTGCTACGCATGCCGGGAACCAGCTAGTAGGTTAATAATTTTTTTTTTTACATTACATTACGTTGATTAACAGTTGGATAAAATTGACGAAAATAAAATGATACAATAATAATCAGAAATCATCACAAATAATTCTTTAACAATAAAATAAAAAAAAGTATATTTTAAACACAGAAATTTTTACATTAAAATTGTCGATATCATTTGTAATTTGTTTATTCAACTCTGTAAGCGAGGAAATGGAGAGTTTGCCACAAAATTGATTTGTGAATGGTGGTATCGCAATAGATCTTTAAGCTTGGTGAGTCGAGAAGGTACTCTTAAATTGACTACACTCAAAAGTTTGGAACAGTCGAGCTACGAATTCATAACAATATCATAATTTTTATATTAATTCACAAAACTATATTTTCCTTTGTTGTTGTGTTCAATACAAGAATCATCACTGTTTTAACTCATTTCAATATTTTTGTTAAAAAAATTCTCTTCTCAATGCATCGTACGTGTTCAAATATTTGATTACGTACAATTATGATTGTGTTACTAGTGTTTGTGTTTAAGTTTTCATTTGGAAACAGATGCAGTTGCGGTTGCAAAAATAAACATTATTTAAAGCAGTTGATACGTTTTTATTAAATTTGTTCATTCCCTTAAATAAACATGGTTGCCTAGTGTTTTCTGTCGCGTTGTTATTTTCCTACTTGTTAGTCTCTGCTCTTCTACCGTGTTCCGTGCTTTGCTTAACCAAACGCGGGACTCTTTCCAGAGTCAGGTTATCATTAGGTCCAATTCAGTCAACCCCGATAAACAGCTCTAAAATAACCTGTAACTGCCCAGTACCGATACACCTAGAGATATGATTGGAAGTGAATAAAATGTAAATTAAATGAATAATGAAACGGTTTCCTGGAATTCTTTCCGAGCGATATGAAACCCGAGTGTTTACAAAACCTGAATTATTCGAATTATGCATATTAATAGGCACCGTTCGTTTTGTAAGGCTTAACATAAACAATCTCAGTAGTGTTGTAGTTAATTTTCTCTAAAGTACCTGGTTTGGACTAGGTCTCAGGGCTTTGGCCTGTTCAGGCTATCGCCACAATGTAAATGTTGCAATAACAACGTAAATGCTCTATCGGTAACTATCAACGGAATTTAAATTATATCATTTATTTCGGTACCTGTCGAAAGCGGGAACTTCAACTCAGTTTGGGTTGGTTTCTAGTCCTGTTATTACAGAACAAACAAACTTCCTTCCACCATAATAGCTTCGCGTGGCAAATTCATGTTTTTTTTTTTTTTTTTTTTAATTCATGAACCTTAAACATTTATAGATGGTATATACGTATATGTATTTAAACACTGGCAAACACGGTCTTCAATATTTTTTTTTAATTTTTTTATTTATACGCCTAAAACGGCTTTTAAATAAAAGTGATGCAATGATGATTATATATTAATTGTTTTTGAGTTTAATTCGTAGAATTCCAAACAATTTTAAAAACTTTTATTTAATAAAATTATTTTTAAGTTCTGCAAGTACGTTAGGTTTTTTTATTTTATTTTTGTGACGGCTGTTTCGGCTTGCAGGACCATTTTAAAACTTTCAGATAGTTTGAACTAGTTGTCATAAAAATAAAAACTAAATGATTTGCCGAACTTGATGAAATAAATTAATTTAAATTAAAAACAAATATACAAAAATAATAAGTATACAATCTACATAGGAAATTTTATATATTACCAATGTAGGAAATAATAATAATGTAGATAGACGTATTAGTTGTTATATGAATACGTAATAAACGTAATCGAAGAATTCTAAGTTCATACATTTGAAAACATTTTTGTGAAAAATTCAATTATACAAATTATAAAGGATATTGAATCTTTCTAAAAATGTGAGTTTTTTATTAAATATGTCTACTTGAATCTCAATTTTGTTCTCTTGAATAAATGAATGCAAATCTTGGTTGTTGAAATTAATACACTTCCTGACGTTCGATCGATCTGAAACATGGCAGGTAGACTCGTTGTCGATGTCAACGAATTTTTTCAACTTTTGGCGGCAATTACCTACACACGCGCGCACATACATGCGTTGTCTGAAATTATCTACAATTTCAAGAGATAGCGCAAATACATAATTCGTGTCGTTCGATGCGAAAGAACCATGGCGGATTGTCAAAATTATTTCACTACATAATAAAAACAGATGTATTTTGATAAAAAAACTTTGTTTCTACGGATTAATTTCTTTATTTATTGTTAAGAGCCATTAACCAGCGGCCGAGAATTTAATTTTCGTCGAACGATGATCTTGCGATTGTACCCTTGCAACTGTACATGGTGGTTCCGATGATAAATATTAATTTTTCTCCATACCAGCATTTTAACATAATTACTACATATCTATTTTTTTCATTCAAAATTTACTTTGATAAATACCTTTATTTAAAAATGCTCAAATTTTACTGCATGATTATATGATTTGAAATGTATGTTGTATAATACAAAATTAATGTTTGAAAATTTAACAAACCTGCTAACGACCTACGGTAAAACCTTAATGTACTAAAAACAAACACATTTTCTCAAAATTTAAAACAAAGTTTTACTAGAAAAAAGAACAGTCTTTTGAAATTAATTTATATATTTTTGTGGAAAACAGTCAATACGTCTAAAATTTGATTTAAAAATGACATATTTCCGATTTTGTCTGGTCATTCTCTCTTAACAAAAGCGTCATTGTCACAACAACAAACAAAAATATCCCATTATAACGTGACAGTTTCAGGAAGTGCCTATAAATTTGAAAATAAAAAAAATACTTTAATTTATTCGTGTTACCCGATGACGTGGCATTCCCAGCACATTTTAATGCCTTTCAATGAATATTTCTGGGATCTAAGCTCCCTCCCCGGGCATCTGATTCCATCAACAGACTTTTTATCACCTTATTACACGCGCCCCCGGAGTTCCCCACGCTCCTCCGCGTGATACATAACTGGTTTAATGCAAGTTTTATGTCATCATTTCTCCCAATACTGAATATATTTTAAGTCTTTTCACCGTAAATTTTCAGGAGTAAGATGAATCGATATCGGAAAATGGCTCGTTTATATCTATTCCGCGGAATATACTTGGTGATTTTTTCGTGACATATAGAAAGTAAAGGTTTTGGGCGAGGGAAAGATCTTCCGATACGCACTGTATTTTATGCGAAAAAAATAATAAATTAGCATAGTAATCGAAACATATTTACTCCATTGATGTTAGGTTATTAAGATTGTCTCCATAGTGAAATAAAAGGTTACTTACTAAGTAAATCAAAATATAATTAATCGAAGAAGAAGATAACACCAATGAAAGAAAAGAATAAATCTGGGTATTGAAGAGATCCACGTTGTAGGAGGAAGGTAACACAGAGGCCGGCAAATCGTTCCACAGCCAAGCTGTCGAACTCAAGAACGTGCCGTGGAAACACCCTTTCTCGCGTGACAAATGTCAACTGTGTACAAATTTTGGGCGCGCATTTGGAGTGTTTCCCTACTGTGCACCGGTGCCGAACGAATCAATGACGCTAGTTCTTTGAAGCATCTTCCATTGAGATACCGGTTGGACAAGGATAGCATTCCCACAAGACGCTTGTGCTCTAAAGATTGCATTCCGTTTATTAAGATAGGATAATTCATCAAACGTACCACTTGTTTCTGCACAGGGTCGAGAGTTTTTTTCAGGTATTTTGGGGTTTCTCTCCAGAGATCATTGCCAAATTCAACCATGGGTCGCACTTGCGATCCACGCAGGGTTGGCAGTAGTTGTGTACTATTAGAGTATCTGCGGCCTTGTTCAGTACGCCTAGCTTCTGATACTATAACAAAACTCTAATATCAATGGAGCCCCCGTACCTAGCTGGTTATTTAGAGGTACACAAACTATACCGATAGAAGATCTGTTGGGAAAATTACTTCCATCGAAGAAGACTAGATTTTCATTTCAATTTAGACGTAATTAGACATAATTGGGTCTTTGAAACATTAAATATGACGAGCTTATTCTTACCCCACGAGGAAACACACTCGAGATAACCGTCCATCCTCTGCTTCAAAGCCCTCCGAGCTTGTGTGATCCTTAGGGATCAAACAAAAAGCCATCATTAACTGTAGTGTCATCTGCGTAACTATAAATTGGTGAAAATAACTAGATAAAACAATATATTATATTCTTACGACTACCATGATATGGACATGAGTCTACTGTGGTAGTCGAGAGAACAAAAATGATTTGTAAAAAAAGGTACAATATATGTTTATTAAATACCAAAATAATATTACCATTTTATAAAACAGGCATCACCTTTAACTATTATTATGAAAACACAAAAATACACAGTCAACATTTTGTTGTTTTCTTTTTCTCAAAAACTGTGCAATCTGTATGACAAAGTAGTTTTGCAACTGAAACTATTCTAAACAAGTAAGTTACGTTAATGTTCTTCTTATTTGTAAATTTCTGATAGCAAAGCCCGTGATTAGTACGCCTCGGAGCATCCGCGCAACCCTCCTCAGAAGTTTTCATACAAGTAACACTAATGTATTATATTATAAAGCTTTGCAGTTGTATACAGTTAGTAGTACACGGCGTTCCGTAACATTCATCAGAACAATAGGTTTTGGACAATATTTGCCTTGCCGAATATTTTATTTTGAAGTATAAATTCTGATTAAAAAACTGAACAAAATCCTATTTTAGTGCAGCTTTTGTTCATACAAAAATAAACAATTTGTTTCTGGTTAAACGAGGTGCTAAAATAAAACAACGCACCAGTGACAGAATGTAGTCTCATTTGTGTTTCAATTTACCCCGAAAAATATTAACAATGTGCCGTACACTACGTGAAACGCTACCACCGCGAATATTCAATATAATGTACTACACCGTTTTGTTTTCAGAGATTAATAATTATTTACAACTGAGTTTTTACGATATATGTTGGGGAACATATTAAATCCTTTAAAATCTCTTTAATACTGATATCGATTTTTTTAAAATACGAATGGGTTCATGAATAGTTTTTTTTTAAATTTAACTGCCTGCATCCATAAGACAAGTTGAAGAAAAATTATTAAATTACAAGTAGCAGCCAAGAAAACTTCTGTTTTGTTGAATTGTGTGTGTACATCGGTAAGGATACTTTTTATAACAACTCGTTTTCCAGCATTTAGCATTAGATAAAATTACCACAAAATTCTTATAATAACTAACTAACTAAAAGTCACGCCGTTTCCCCTCAGGGGTAGCCAAAGAGAACGCACCGCCAAACAACTCTATCTTGGCACACACTCCTTGCCTCGTTCACATTCATAGATCGTCTCATACATGCTCTTCTATTATTCTGACCCTTGACATGGCCCGACTCAAATATTTGATTCACTTGATCGTGCCATGTCTTCCTCGGGCTTCTTCTATCATTCACATATGAAGTATGTAGAAGCAAAGGCAGCAATCTCCACTTTCGTTTTTTTTTTAAAGGCAAAAAACACATTGATATCTTTGCCTTTGATACATATTTTCAAACTCTGATTTTGATGGCTGAAAGCTGACAAACTCAGCATTCTCCCATCAAAATCAAAATTTGAAAATATGTATTGAAGAGAAAGATATCAATGTGTTTTTTTGCCTTTTTTTCAAAAAACGAAAGTGGAGATTGCTGCCTTTGTTTTTACACACCTCACATGTGTCATATATTCTCCTTACACTCCTTTCCTCGTTCATTCACTGCATACGCCCAAACCATCTGAGGTTTCCTTTCTTAATTTTACTCATTACGCTTACATCAGCCTTGCATGTTTTTCATACAATCGTACATGGTATTACCACACATACGCCTCAGAGATCTCATTTCTACAGCATTCAGTCTACTTCCATCCTTCTTCTGCCAGTTCCATGCCTCACTGCCATACATTAGGGTAGGTACCAGCACTACATTATGGACGGCTATCTTTGCTTCTTTGAACAGTTTTTCTTCCTTATAGTAAACCTGCGAAATTAATTTAAACCATAAAATCATACATGAAAATTTAATTAGCAGCTTGTTCGGAAAAAATATGTATGCACCTTTCTGCTCATTTTTTTACTTGTGTATTTAAAAAAAACTTAAAATTAACCAAACAAAATTGAAATATGTTTGATTTGTCTCACAAAAACAAACAAAAATTTTCAATCGGCCTTATCGAATTTTTCGTTGCGATATTTCGTTTTGCATAAATTAGCATTGGTATCAATCCGTTGATTACTCTCTAAATGTAAACAGATCGATAGTACTGATTGATTGTTGTTTTAATGAAAAATGGGGAGGGTGGTGGAGGAATGGCGTACAGCCGTAACAACGAAAAACACGAATAATTCTGACAAAGAAAGCACTGCCAATAAATTCATAATGCGGAAATCGAAAAGTTTTAATAAAAAAGTATTCAGTATATATATGTCTAACACTAATGACGACTAACATAGAAAATAAAAGACGAGCATTTCACGAATCTTTTGAATCTGGAAACTAAAAATCTTAAATTGGACAAATAGATAAAATGACATCACAGACGGAGTTAAATTTATGACAACTAATATTGTAAAGTATTGGCTTATACCTAGATTAAGAAACTAGTAGTGCGAAATGCGTACAAGAAAATTAATAAGTCTGACCAAAATCACTGTTAACAAATAACACTAAAATTAATAATACTGAAAATATTCTGTAAAGAGCTAAAACTAGCGAAGAAAAGATCTAGTCAGGAACAATATCGACAAACATGAACCACAAACAACAACAAAAAAACGTGATTTTGATTTATCTATGATATAAAACGAAGAAAATTGTCATTGCGATATCAATATTATCATTGCCTTATCAATAACTAGCTCACCCGGCCACGCGTTGCTGTGGCTAACGAAACAAAACACCATCTGTTATTTTGCATGCAAATCAAATCCACACCGCCCGCTTGCCAGCCCGCTCACAGAAATTATTATATATTTCATCCAATTAACACAAAACTTTGAAAAAATATTTATTTAAACCTTCCTCATGAATCGCTCTATCCATTGGTGAAAAACCACATGAAAATCCGTTCAGTAGTTTTTAGTTTATCGCGAACCAACAGACAGACGCGTTGGAGGACTTTAATTTATAATATGTAGAGATAGAGATTGTCAATTAATTGCCAAAGCGTTGTCAATTGTCAATGAGTATCAGTAATCAATTGATCGTCAATTTTCAGTTGATTACCAAGAGATAACACAGGTTATAAAAAAACTGAACAATCTCAAATAAAATAAAACTGAGGCAACAATAAATTAATACCGACAACTTAAGAACGAATACCAAAATCTCAATAATTTTGCTATAAGGCACTGGATCTAATTCAAGGGAAAACTTTTATCCATGGATGAACCAGTGGATAAGACTTAAGTTTTGTTTCATGGCTATGAATAGGATTCTTCGTGAAATTCGAGATCTTCGAATCTCTCGACTACTTTAGATGGATTTTATTGTTAAACTAAGAAATCATCAATCTTATTTAAGTTATTTTTATTTATTTGTTCATATTCATTTAACAAAATAATTAATGGATCCATGGGTAATATACAATGCTACTCTTGCTAGAAAATCCTGTGTTGAGAGTAGGCGCTGTTTGCAGCACAATATTACAAGATATCACCCCACAGTTTTCAAAATAGTAGTAGGCATTAAAACAAAAATAAAATAAATCAACATTATACCATTGGTGATAGGTAACATAATAATCATGCAAAAAAATCTCTCGGGGCTTATGTCATCTTTGGAGATGCTTTTAAGAGGGTATTTTTAGAGAAAGAAAGGGAAGAAAGTTCAGGAAAGGATAAATGTATAATCTGGGGGTCAACGTGCACAGGAATGACGGTCTCTTCAAGACCCATGTTCATGAATTAATGTAAAAAAAACACTTACATATATTTAACCACTATGTGCCACAACAGTATAAAAAGTAAAATAGAAAAGAGTGTTCAATTCTCACATGGTAGAAGTGAAACCTTCAGAAAATTAAAAAAGGCAGAATTGGTTAGGCTACGGAGCACCACACAAAGAGGAGACCGATTATACAATCTCATTCTCTTGCATTCTAATTCCTATAAATGTCACTCTTTTCCGTTTCATCGAGTTTCAAATCACAACGGTGCGGTGCTAAAGAGGTTTTCACATTCAATGTATGGAAGAAAGTTTAATTTAATTTTTTTAAGTGAAAACTTCTTTATCACCTGTGTGATTTGACATTCGATGAAACGAAGGCAAGCGGCACTAAAAAAAGACAAACACATACTTCTTTAGTACTTAGTCTGCGAGAGAATGAGATAGCAATAAAATATTTATTTATTTCACGGGTACTCGTTTCCATTATAATACCATCATTCAGGCAAGTCTCCTTTGGTCTAGCGATATAAAGCGCCTGTAATAAAGCGATATAAAGTACCAAGGATCGAATCCTACGAAATCCAAAAAAATTTTTTTCATTTTGTAAAATCAATATCCAATCTTCAAACCACTTCAAAATGAACCGGCAAAAGAATGCGAATGCGGAAGAATGAAACATAAATACTAATAAGACGATCAAATGTAGTGTCAAAAGGTTCGTAGTGTCCTTACTCTTGTCTACTTTAGAGTTCTGAAGGTTTCACTTCTACCACGTGTGAATTGAACACTCTGATTCTTTTTTAAAATTTTGTATGTAGTTGAATTTTGTATTATTCGAATTTTTTTTCTGTTCTGATTTTCCATACATTAAATGTGTTTGGTGGCAACCTTCGAAATAAGGGTGATCATTTTCCTTATTTGGACCCATTGTACCTCTTGAAAGTTCACGTTTCAGTTGTGATGTGTTATTTGTCAAAGAAAAGCTTAGCTATTGGTCCACTATATGATATTATGCGATATTGTTTAGATAGGACCCTGTGACAACGTACAGACTTGTTCTTTGTATACAATAATATTATTCTTTAAGACCAAGCCAAGTGAAGCAAAAACTGAAAAGTTATAACCCCCGTATCGCATTTTTTTATTTTTCAGATTTCTCTATTTGTAGGCGTTGTGGAAAAGAAAAATCTTAAACAAACATCAGCAGTGTAAATAAATATGAAAAAAGATTTAAAATATCTATCGCCGTAATCTATCGAAACAACTAGAGGAACCAGATAAATTGGCAGAGTATTTGGCCCTAAAACCTAAAAAAATGAACAATACTGTTTGTTTTATGGTACATTTAAGTACCGTTTATTACTCGGTTACAATTAATTCGGGGGACATTCCGCATGTTATTTGGACACAATAATGCTAAGCATTGATATGCCGCGTATCGTTTGGATACAAATAATGCCAAACAGTGAAATGTGGCGTGTCATTTGGATACAAATAATGCTAAACAGTGAAACGTAGCGTTTCGTTTGAATGCAAATAATGACAAACAATAATTTATCGCGTATCATTTGGATGTATTAATGCCAAACAGTAAAATATTGCGTATCATTTGGATGCAAATAACGTGTGTCGTTTGAATGCAAACAATGATGTATATATGTGGATGAAAATTAGGATACAAAATCGACTAAAATTTTATTTTACGTTAACCCACGTAGTTTTAAGAAACTATTTTCTCTCTAGGCCTTTGTCATCTTTGTAGATGCTGTGTAGAGGGTAATTTTAATTAAAGGAAGGGGAGGAAGTTCTAGGATGGAAAAAGGTACGAGGGGTGGCAAGGAATCTAGGGTTCAGTTTTTCCAGGATATACGGACGTATGAATACATCCCTCCCACTGAGGTATAAGACTGAGGTCGAGAGAGATCAGCTGTAGAGGTCAGAGGGTTTCCTTAAACTGTCCCGCCACGCATCTGTCTCCAAGACTTGAACACACCTCACGATGAACCTAGGCACCCCTGCTAGGTCGAACGTAGCGAAAACGTAGGTCAAACATAGCGAACCACTTGAGTGAACTATGGCAGAGGTGTTTATTATCCAATAAATGATTTCTAGCGCAGCGGTTTCCATAACAGCATCCCAAAATGTAAAAAAATACTTAAAAGGAATAAATATTTTGCGAATCATTATTTGGATGTGAATAATGTTAATCATGTTTAGTGTGAAGATGTCGTGCATTATAGTGACATAATAGGCATAAGTAATGCAGAGTATGTTTAATAAGGAAATATCACGTATCATATGGATACAAGAAACCCAAAGTTTGTACAATATGGAAATGCCGCGTATGTAACGGATTTAATCAGTTGTTTGTAGAAAATATACTGCATAATATAATTTAGATGCAAGTAAAGCTAATTATTACACTGTGTTACACTTAAAATTATTACCACGTGTAAATGGCAAATTTCGGGTATATTTTAGAGATATTATTTTCAACGTTTTACAATGGCAAATGCCGCGTATCTTTTGGATTGATATCTGCGCAAAACATAGGAACGCAGAAAATATTTATCATATTATGTTTGATGGGTAAACGGCTATGCAACCCAATTAGTTCACTGTGTGTGTTTGTTTGTTACGCTTTCACGCTTGAACCAATAATCCGATTTTTAAAATTCTTTTACCAACAGAAAGCTACATTATTTATATGCAATTAATACAGGCTGTATATAATGGTAAGCTCTGGCGTCATGAAATTATAAGTATTAATATATTATATTTATTATACGTTTTCTGTCGATAACAAAAGCGAGTTATTGCTAACGTCAGAAACCAAATCGTTGCCGTGGAAACGGTGTTGATATATTTGCCGGAAATCGTAGTTAATATCTGTCTATCTATCTATTTCAATAAAAATGAATCTCCCGAAACGTTGGCACGCGCATAACTTCCGAACGACTGCACCAAATTGGATAATTCTTTTTTTACTACTGGTGAGCTCTGGCATTATGAAATTTAGATAGCATGCGAGCTATCTGATAACTGAATGTACCGGGAATGAATTTATGGAATGCGGGAGGGAAGAGAGGGGGAGAAGGGGCGGGGGAGGGGGGAATGAGGAGTGGGAGGGGGGGAGGGATAATTGATAAGTGCAAGCCCCACAGTTATTTCCAACTAAAACCATGCGAGCGAAGCCGCGGGTAAAAGCTAATAAAAAAATAAAATAAAAACAATTTTGAAGTATTAAATATCACGAATCTGTTTTCAATTAAATATTTCGATTTTCCATATTTTTAAATACGTCTATTTGAATATCGATTTCGTTTTCGTGAACGAATGAATGCAAATCTTTGAAGTGGAAATTAACCCACTTCGCGATATCCGATCAAGTTGAAACTTGGCAAATAGACTCGATGTCGATGACAATGTATTATTTCGACTGCAATTGGCTTCAATTTCAAGAGATGGTCGCAATTAGATCGTTTGATGTGTGGGACCGTGGGAAAGTTGAATTTGTTTCACTACGTGAATATAAAGATAGATGGTTTAAAATAAAAAACTTTGATTTTACCTAATCCGCCTTTCATCACAACAAAGAGGAACAGTCAACCAAAGAACGTTTCCCCCAGAATGATGAAGCCGCCAGTACTTTACCACTTCCCCATCGCGTGTAAACTTAAATTACATATTCGTGTACCAAGGCTACTTAGACAAAGGCCTGATCCCTCCCACGAAATTAGTTTTAAGCACTTCATTACTCCGTGTTGATCGAGGTATTCAATTTTCTTTGCAGTATCAAATCACATTATGATTGATAAATACGATATCCGTCCACTCGACGTAACAACATGGGACAATAGCCAGAGGGAAAATGGAATAATAGAATCATTTATTCGGTATGCAATGAATTTATGAATATTGAGTAGAGGCCTCATGACTTATTTAATATCTTTTGCTTTATCTCGAGTTTCACGATATCTCAAACATCAGCTGAAAGAAATATTTCGTTCTTCGAGACATCTGCAGTTTTTATTGTAGGTATGTTTTCTTGTTCAACTAACCTAGTTTTTCAGTTGTTTACTGCATTTTTAGCATGAAGTTTTCAAATAATAAGACATGTGTTGTTCGTAACATTTTTTGAAACTAATTTTTCAATAATTTTATGATTACATTACATTCTCTTCAAGTGGATAATGATTTAATTGAACTGATAGTTTAAAAATTGCCTCAAAACGAAGAAAAGGGGAGATTTAAATACGAATGTTAGAGTTAAATGTTAAAAAACGATAATATTTAAGCGAAAACTGTGAAAATTGTGATTCCTTAAGATTTCACATTATTTTTTTGGTTGTAATACATATTTGCATAACTTATACTAGCTTTTATCAAACCTACATCAAATTGTTTTATGTCAGGTCTTACAATAATATTTATTTATTTATTTATTGTTTCTTCACAATTTAAATTCATTTTTAGCATGTAATTATTAACCCCACTAGGGTTCGCCATTATTGGGGTTAATAATTTCACAATGTATTCAAAATAACACACATATAAATATAAATATCTGCAAAATACTCAAATTTTAAAAAGAAAAATAAAAAAAATAATAAAAATAAGTAGAAAATTTGCAGAAAAAATAACAAATGAATTAACAACAAAGTGTTCAGAATCAAACAAAATGTTATCATTCATTATGTCACTCGTTTATACCACTTTCAACAATAAAGAAAATTCAGAAATATATATCCTTATGGTTTGTAAATGTATAAGTAAAAAATAACATAATGAAAAAAAACAAAAGATTTATAAACGATTGCATGAAAAAAGCGAACCTTAAGTTGAGTATCAAATAATTTTGAAATAAATATGATAGACTAGATATATTGTTTAACTATTTTATTTTTATTACCATTAAAATACTGTTACCCTCCTGTGTAGCACTTTATCATGTATCACTTGAACGTAAAAGCCATATTACGGCGTTTAAATAAATGAATGTTTAATTAAATACGACTCATTTAAAATAGAGCAAAAATCTCGTGGAAATAATTTAAAAAGAGTTTAAAGAAAAATTTTGGACCGCCAAACAACTCAGTTACACTGCTTGTTTTAATCACATGCATATGTGATCATTAATAGTATAGTTACATTATAAATGTTGATATATAATTAAAACTAGCAACACATAATCCGTTTTTACTGCACACTCTTTCAAATAAAATTCCTCCTCATTCAAAATCTTCATTTTTCATGGAAAAAAAACATGTTTATAATAATCTTCGGAGCTTATTTTGCGATTTTTTCTGTCAATTTCATATAATACCGTTTCGGCGTGGCAAGTGTATAGATATTATCTTTAAAAATAATATATATTTTGTCGGAAACTAAAAACCTTAAGGCGCGGTGTACCCGCTCAAAAAGAAGAAGATGGGGAGATAAGTAAATACGAATGTTAGAGAGAGCGCACTAATGTTAAAATCGATAATATTTAAGCAAAAATTATAAAAATGTTTAATAAAACACGACTCGTTTAAAATAGAGCAAAATCTGGCAGGGTCGTCTAAAACAGAATTTAAAGAAACACTGTAATTTTTTTCATTTAACTTGTAAAATAACTGAAACAAACGTGTTAAAAATAATTTTAGGCTCATTTAAAATAGAACAAAAATCTCAGGGGTTGTCTAAACCAGCGTTGCAAAGAAATAATGTGATTTTTTTCATACATATAATTTGTAAAATAACTGAAATAAACGTGTTTAAAATAATTTTTGGCTCGTTCAAAATAGAGCAAAAATCTCGCGGGGTTGTCTAAACCAGCGTTTAAAAAAACAATGTGAATTTTTTCATACATATAACTTGTAAAATAACTGAAACAAACGTGTTGAAAATAATTTTTGGAACATACTTCGCGATTTTTGTCTAATGAGGGTATTTCATATAATTTGCGTTTCGGCGCTGGAAATGTGTAGATATTATCTTCAAGAATAACATATACTTTTTTGAGCTTTAAAACTTAAGGTACATATGTAATAAACCGGTGGAAATGAGATACGCCGCGGCTTAAAGTATTCAAGAGAAAAATGTTATAAAACGGTAGAAGTTCGGACTGCCGCGGTTTAAGTTACAATCGGCATATGAAGATGATTATATTATTATCTAGGGTCGACTCGCTTGCAGCGGCTTTGTCAAGATCTCGGCCCATTGTGGCGCAGACAGCCCGGCGTCTGCCGACGGATTTGCGCTAACAATTTATTTATACAAATTTATCATTTTGATTAATGGAGTTGTGCACTTAACGTCGAACTCAGCGGGCCGCTACACGCCCGCCGACACTTGGCCCGGCCGGGAATGCAAATGCATATACCTACTATGTGCGCACAATGTACCGCACATTAGGTTATGGTGGGGTTGAATGATAGTTATGTGATAGTGTTGTCACAGTTAAACTAGTTCGATGACCAACTTGCAATATGGTAGAAACATTAACACTACATTACCTACATCATTTCTACGTAGGCACTTGGATATCGTAGTATGAGATCAGTTAGTTTTCAATGAGACAAACTCAGAGAAAAAACACTTTTTAAGTAACACATTTAGACAGTTATGCTTTTTTACACTACATATTATTTGGTTGCGTTGCTTATTGAAGTGTCTACGATAGGTTCTATTTTTATTAAAATAATGATATTCTTATTATGTAGGACGGTTTTTGTGAGGCAGGTACGGGTATCGCCGCGTCGGGATCCATTTATTGGATAACCAACACACATGCCATTGGTCATCCCGAGTGATTCGCTAACTTTGGTAATTTAGCAGGGGTGCCCGGATTCATGGGCCCGGCCTCTGTGTTTCCTCCCTCCTACCCATGTTCACTCCTTCCTCTCCTCAAAAACACCCTCCACACAGCATCCTCAAAGATGACATAGGCCCTGAGGGAAATTATTTTCCTCAGGGCCTCCTGTGTGGAGTTAATGTAAAAAAAAAAAAATGGGGGGTGAGTTTTAATCCTAAAATTACTAGAATAGTATCATTTATTCGAGTTTTTTGTAAAGAAAGTTTCAACCTTTTTGGAGGAAAAATTTAAACTTCAGAATATTTTCTGCTTGTCGATTTCATCAGATTGTAAAATTATTTTATTTTAACCGACACTTTCATCCAAGTACATATAGTAGTAATAGTAAGGTAAAATAGCGCCACTATCGTCTATCTTGTATCCTGTAAACTTTCGACTTTCCTTCTAAAACTTTAAAAAGCAGTTTTCTCCTAAAACAGTGTTCAGTATCCGGTGCACTCCAAAAGCATCAAACTCAATTAAAATATCAGTTCCACGGTAGTTTGTTTCTCTTCTGTTTGTTAGTTCACAAAGTGTGTTGAGAGACGGGCGCGGGCGTGGGCGCGAGCGCGGGCGTGCCGTTACTCCCGTTCGATTTCCATCGAATCTGAATCCCTCCGCATCATATTAGTGATGCCAGCGGTACCCACAATCACTATCTACCGAAGCCGACGCGCCGGCAAAATATACCAACTTTGTGATTGGTTTAGGGAAGTTTTAAATTTAATTATAAACCTAAGACCCGGGAGGATGTTTCCGAAGTGATGGCCTGTTTGCCTCGGAAATATAAATTTGATTAAAAGTGCCTTATTTTTTGGAGGCTATTACGGTAAATAGACTCTGCCGTATTATGGTTATCTGCAAGCCTTAAGCTATTCCGGCAATTAGCATACTCATTATCTCATATATTTTTTTATGAAAAATAAAATTTTAACTAATTGACTAAGACATTTTGGTTGAAATATGTTTTTATTAGAGAACAGTTTGTATAGCGGTAACTGCTACTGATTAATTTATTTGTATTCTATATTGATTGATAAAAGTAAACGGCCTTCATGGATGAGGTATAAGGCTCTCGAGTAGGAATTTAAAGGTCGCGATTTCAAATCCCGACGCTCTCAAATAAATTGTCTTGATTATTTAATGTCATTTCACATTTAATAAATTTAAAAAAAAAACATATATCATCATTGCGGCACGTTCCAGACGGGAGCAGTTGGAACTCTAAATAAATTTAAAAAAAACCACCTTTTAACACCTTTCTAAAAATTGCTTCTTTATTTAAACACTGTTATTATTTTTAGGCGAGAGTGGAAACAAAGGATGGATACAGGGTGGAAAATGCTTAACACCTTCGCTTGGAAAAACCAATAATCCTTCAAACAGCAGTTGTTATTGAAATTCCTCGCTTTACGTTAAATTTAAAAAGTATCTGTTAAAAATTATTTAATTAATTAATAGTAAATTCTTGATGTCTTTTATATTTTTTCAGTCCAAGACACTACGCAATCTTAATTTATAGCTTTAAAATCGTATGATGTGAAATATGAAAATGTCGCATTATTTAATATGGAAATTCGCAGATCTAAACGTATGTTGTAGATAAAGATACATCTTAAAGTCGTACTGAAGATTAATAGTGTATATTTGACATTTTAACGTACTCAAACGGTTTAACGGTAGTTGAATATTTGGTTTTTAAAAATAACAAAATGCTGCAAACCACTTACAAATCAACTATAAACTATTAAATCCTTTGTAAATGAAAAAAAAAAGTTTTATTGTATGTCTTAATCATATTCCTTTATAAACCATGAATGTTTCAATGCTAATCAGTCGTTATACTTAAAAATAATAACATTTTTTTACGCTAAATCACATTTATAAGAAGTCCGAAAATTACACAAAATATTACACATAATATATTTCTCCATGCGTCTTTCGAACGTATGGAGAAAGTAAATTTCTGAAATTTTTGTTCTTACCGTGGCGCCGCCCCGCGCAAGCTCTGCTCGGCGACTGAGCTAACTGAGATAGACAGCGCGCTACGTAGCGAAATAAAAAAGACACAAAAACCACTTGTTTTTCGCTTATCTCGCAAAGTTGTAGATTATCTTTCCATGGTTAAGAGCCATTTACCAGCGGCCGAGAATTTAAATTTCATCGATTTAATGATCGTACCCTTGCAACTGTACAGGGCGGTTCCGATGAGAAAGATTAATTTTTCTGCATGACAACATTTTAACATATATTGATATCGATTTTATTTCATTTGATAAATTTGCTTTGATAAATATCTACATTCAGAAATGCTCAAACTCGTGATGATAAAACTATTAAAAGTATGTACTTTTTGAAAATATTTTTTGATCACAAGTATTTATAATTTTTCAATAATGTCTAAGCAAAATAAGAATGTAATTTTTTTTAAATACATTTATTTATTTGTAAGACCGTAAACAAACTGAAGTATTGTCGTCACAAAGCAAGGGCGCGTATTTCTTTTTTAATGTTTTTATTTGTACTTAAATTGAAATTCTGAACAGTGGCTTTCCCAAATAATTTATTGATTTATTTTACTGCATGATTGATTGTATGATTTAAAATGTATGTTGTATAATACAAAATTTTGTTTGAAAATTTAACAAATCTGCCAACGACCTACGGAGAAACCTCATTGTACTAAAAATAAACATATTTTCTCAAAATTTAAAAAAAATCTTTACTAGATAAAAGAACAGTTTTTCGAAATCAATTTAAAAATTTTTGTGGAAAAGAGTCAACAGGTCTAAAAGTTAATTTAAAAATGACATATTTCCGGTTTTGTCTGGTTTTTCCCTCTTAATGAAAATACGTGCACATTTGAACTAGAAGAAAATATGCAGTTTTGTATGATATTTATTGAACTTCTGGTTTAATCAAATTCCCCAGGTTCATGAATCCGTGTGACGTTGTGATATCTAATCAAAGACGGGGGAAGAAGAGATAATGAAATTCGCGTACGTTCGATCATTTTGCCTGTCCTCCCTTTTCAGACAGACGGCTATAGACGGGTAGGTTTGGTAGATTAAATATCACCGCACACGAGACGAGCACACTGCTATCGTGTAACAAAGCATTCACCGTCCACCAAACGCAATCGTTCGATTTACCAACGCGGTAGTCCTGAAAAACGCTCATTTTCAGTAACTGATAATGACATTTAGTGACACCTTTGTTCTTTTTTTTGATTCCGCATTCCTTTCTCCGATATTTCGATCGAGATTTTCCTATGAATATAAAAAAAGTAGTGTATAAAAATAAATGCAAAATTCTAAAAACATTTAGAACATTTTATTTCTGATTTAAAACGGAGATGATAAACATATAATTTCCATGCTATCTTCCATTTAACCTCATTCCTTTGACTTTGTTTTCAGATTTAGAGATAAAGATTTCTCAGTATGGCCCTGGTGCTTCGATTGAAAAGAAAAGTTGCTTGAAATGGCTTAAGCCTTATTTGGTAACCAGTTCTGAAAGGCCAGGTACTTCTCCACCTTCCTCTCTTGCTTCTCTTTACCCTCCCTACTGTCTTTAGCTTCACAACATACTCCAATTGGGGTTTCGATGGTCTCTCTCCAAACGATTATTATTTTTTTTTAATGTTTATACCGCACAAGAGTCCCAACTGCTCCTGTCTGGAGCCAATGAGACTATGGAATTCCCAATTGGGGTATGTTGTGCAATCCCGTGACCTTTGAATTGGGAGTCAAGAGCCTTACCGCTGGTCCACGCCAGCCGTCAGTTAGGAGTAGTTGTGACTCATCACTTGTGAGGAGTCTTGTTTTCCTGCGTACGGATCACCTAGAAAATCCTGGAGATCCGTACGTAAGTCGTGTTTCAACTCCCTGTGCGATGGGTTCGCTACATTTCCCACGCTAATAGCATCGTTTAAAATAAACGTTTTCTTCAGTTTAGTTTTATGAAGGTTTCACTTCTACCGCGTGTGAACTGCGTACATTTTTTTAATAATCAAAAAAAGAATCTTCAACACATTCAGCGTTCGTTGTCTTCAATTCATACAAATAAGTTAAAAAGTGTACGAATAACATAGTGCATACCTAAGCAGTTTTAGAATAACCTGACACTTATTTGAAAAGGGTGGTAAGTAGTAGGTATTTATTTACAGCAAACTAAAGATTTTCGCTGTTGTTGCATTATGTTTTAGTTATCCCTTATCATCATCTTCCCTTTAGCTTTCAAAAATATATTTTACTGTGAGCGGTAATTTTTTTAAACATTATTTATCTCTAATAATTCAAGTTTTTGTCTATTTTAACAATACATTTAATAAAACCATAAAATTTTTATAACGAATAAAACATCAAATGCATAAATATAAAAAAAAAATACAAGAGATTTGAATAATCCAAACAAAAATAAAATTAAAAAAAACATTAATTTGTCACTCGAAAAAATTCAAACCCACCATCGCTGGTCACGTGGGGACTTTTGTAAAACAATTTTATTCTAACAAACTTTCCATCACTTAAAACACTACCTTCCTAAAACCCAGTAACGTAGTGACGCAAGTAGTATGATTTAATATACGCTCGACCTTTCTGTCGAGCAATTTTTTATTGTGGGTGTCATCACCGGAATTTTAAATTTAGAAAAGTTTCCATTACTTATGCATTGTTACTTTAGAATTTGATAATTTAGTTCAACTTTTATTAAATATTATAGCAATAGTTCAAATAAAAGGTTGATAATGAGGAATTATTAAAAAAAATACTTGAATACGCTGTGTTTTGAATTTAGCAAGAAAAATATCTTGGTATTTGAATTGAGCAAAACAGTAAACTAATATTTGTATTTTTAAGAGATATTATTTTTAATATGCATTCTTAACCCTTTCAGACTTGAAATGAAACTGGCAGTAGTATAACACATTTGGTGCTTGATTAATTAAGTCATTTGAAAATTTTTTAGTTACCGCTACTTTCATTTGAAAGAGTATTAGGTCTCGCAGGATTGTTTTGCATAAATTGACAAATCGAACATTGTTTACCAAAAGCATAACATTTTATTTCATTTAAAAAAAAAAACAAATGCATCATTGAAAGAATACCTTCAAAACATACACAGAAAAAAATCGGGAGAAATAATCGATCGACATTTAACAGAAAAATCACATTTCAAGATATAAAATAGCTTCCGCCGGAACTTGAAACTAAAATCCAATTTAAAAAACAGTGCTCAAAGCCAGTTATGCCAGAAATTGGAAACGAAAACCGCCAATTTTTATTTGCTCCAGACAGCGAGGAAAAAATTCCTACATCTGTATATTTTCAAATACTTACACGGTCTGAAAGGGTTAAGCGTTTATTAGTAAAAAACATGATAAAATAATAAAAACTCAGATTTCGGAACATTTTACTTGACTGTTGATTGTGGCTGGGAGAAAACAAAAATGATTAATCATTAATCATTGTTCGGATTCGAGGAATGTAATGGGTTCTTTTTACAAATAGCCATATTATGCTAAATTGATTTTCTCATTAACATTTAACGTTAGATTTACTCTTTCAATACTTATTACAGTTTTGACTACGCGAATATTTTAATCATTTTTGTTTTAATATTTGTAACCTGGTGAATTATTGTTTTTGAAACGTATTTTATATTTGTATTCATTATTAAAAAATAGTGATTAAAACAGCAATTTTCTAATTGTTCATTTAAAAAGATGCCACAAAGTAAATTAAGAAAAATAATAATTAAATTATATAATATTAAGCTTGGTCAGGGAAAAACTTTCTAGTATCTAAATCTAAATTGGTATCCAGTTTTTTTAAATAAAATTTTTGGTATTCATTTTATTATAAAAAGAGCTTTTTTCGTTGGAAGTAAACGAAAACAAATAAAATTAATCTGAATGATTATAATATGTTAGGATTTTGTGATCACAGAATTCAAGATTTTTTTTCCGATTGTTAGGCAAAAAGACCGATCAAATAATAAATTTTCGCATTTTACAAGATTAAATTCGTTGTTTTGAAAACTACGTTGATCCTTGTTCGAATTCGAGGAAAAAATATTTTTGTACGCGCATAACTTTCGAAGGACTGCACCAAATTGGATAATTTTTTTTTTACTACTAATGAGCTCTGGCATTATGAAATTTAGGTGGCATGCGAGCTGTTTGAAAACTAAATGTACTGCGAGTGATTTTATGGAATGCGGGAGATGGGAGAGTCGAGAGGGGAGAGGGGAAATAATTGATAAGTGCAAGCGCTAAAGTAATTTCCCCCTAATACCATGCGAGCGAAGCCTCGGGTAAAGGCTAGTTTAATATAAATGGAAGAGGCTGGTATAAGTATAAATATCAACATCCACTTTGGTTCGTTTGAATAACTTTTCTAAAAAAATACTTTTAACTATTTCGAACACCATCTTTAAATCTCAGCATGACCAGTACGGACTAATTTTACTTTGTCTATGTGAATTATATGTACACTAAAGTTAAATATTTAATTAAGAAAATATATTATCAAGACCATCATTAAGGTAAAAAAGTTTTTTTTAGAATATTTAATGGAAACGAATTTCAATTAATCATTCGGTTTCAGCCCACGCATTACTTCTAGAATTTAATTATGACACTTTTAACAAAGATAATGTCCCCAACAAATTAACACAACGTGACTTAATTAGGTGCAAACAAAGTTTCAGTTAAATTTGCGAGTTGCTTTACAAATTCCTCGAATAAGATAACTCTTTTTAGCACCTCTCGAATAGTCAAAGGACCTTTTCCGAGGAGGGAACAGGTAATAAGGTTCACAATAGTGTTAGGGGATCAGGGGCGAACTACTTAAATAGTTAAAAATACTTAACTACTTAAATATAACTGGGGCCTTAAATTTGGCAAAGCACACATCATTGCACATATATAATAATCAATTATTACGCCTAATTTAGTATGAAAAGGTATTATGACAAAATATTACATTTGAAAATCAATGCCGTAAGGTTTGTTAATCTTAAAAATCATCATTATTGATGATGAATATTTTCAGGGAGGATTTTTAATCTGCCAGCGTTGACAACCGAATCCGCAACTCAAAATCATATGATTTGAAGCGAGGTGTTACATGTATAATGATTTTGACTCAATCAACTTCTACTCCTGCATGTGTAGGTATTGTTCTTTAGATTTTTGTTTTCGAAATATGAATAGTAATTAGTTTGATAAAAACAAAGAAACAAGTTATTGTCATTGTAAAATTCCTTGTTAAGCGATTGATTTTGGATGATTTTGAATTTTGATTTGAGAGAGAACGACCAAAAATATAAATTCTCGTAACTTACTATCCATAACGTATTGCACATAAGCACTCTGCTTTCAATGGTACAATTTAAAGGCTCGTCACCATTCAGATCAGATGTCTAATAATATCTTTTTTATATGTAAGCAAAATAATTATCTTAAAGTCGGATTTTAAATGTGTTCCCTCTTCCCTTTTCTACCCCTCCACCGCCTCCCTGCACACGCTATTCCACCTCTAATACGTCTCTCTTTATTTTCTCAATCTTATAATGCAAAAGTCATTACCTAAGTTAGTTTACGATAATGCTACCCTGAAGAACTTTAGGATAACCGAAACTAGTTGAAAATATCTGCACATTTGGGCAAAAATTCCCAGCTAAATAATATGTTTTCTATTATGGTAGAAAGCCGTCACTTTGTGGTTTGTTATATTAATTGAAATAACATAATAACTTTGTTTGATTTCACTCTCTCACTTTTTCCTTGTATTATGTTTTGTTTGTATGTATATAAACTCACACAATATATATTTTTGATCAGTTTAATTTTTATACCCTGAAGATGCTAGTGTTAAGCGAAATCGGTCGGTAGTACAAACATTTGGTTGTCTGTAAAGTCGGTTTACGGACGATAATTTTACGTGATAATGTCATAAGAAAACTTTTAAATAGAATTTTACAGTCACAAGCCGAACGCTTAGGCCGATCGTGCCTCTCTATCGCTTGTTCCGCAATCTCGCTTGCACGCTCGGATTAGGCGGAACGTGACAACGTGACAATGAGTCATACTTTTTCTAGAGTGCTGGCCGCGTACATCGATTTATAAGACGTTATCACGTCAAAAAAATAAATGAATAAATCGTGGTTACACACAAAGTTATTGTGTTATTTCTATTAATATGTTTTCTGGTCCGACTCTGATTGGTACATCTCGTCCTATTGTCTCAGAATTCTATGAATGCTGTTACCCAAGGCCTCTGTAATCCTTTTATGCCGGTGGAGGGTTGGATCCACTTATGGGAATAATTGAATATCGGATGACCACCCCTGAAGGTTTATTCAATACTAATGGGTAGTGGCAAAAACTCGGAGAAACAATAGGTGTCTCCTATAAGCACATAATTTCTATACTCATAGGGAAGGCTGGAACTATGCTAATAACTACACAATAATACACTTTCAAAAATACATCCAAGTAATTTATTCAACATTTAACAGTAAAATTTTCCAAAACTTTTGAAAGAAATTGCACAAATAACACGTACATTTTGTTATTTATAAATTGATTATTTTTGTTAAATACTTTTAAATGTTGTATTGAAATGAAAATTTTTGTTGTAGATCAGTATAAAAAGTATTTCTTTAAATAAATAAATAAAAAATCGAGTGCAGTTTAACGCGGTAGAAGTGAAACCTTCAGCCACACAATCTTAACCTTTAGGAGCCCTGAAAAATGAACTCATAATAAAAGCAGCCAATGTGCGCAGCTTAACAGAGTACAATGCTGTGTAGGTACTGTACGTAGATAAGATTTCATTCTATTTCATTTTTCGCAGACTAAATCATGAAGATGTATGTGTTTGTCTCTTTTTAGTGTCACTCGTTTCCGTTTCATCGAGTTTCAAATCACAACGGTGCTAAAGAAGTTTTCACTTCAAAAACGTAATCTCGAATCAACACAATATCTAGCGTATAACGTTGATTGTGGCGGGCGGGAGGCGTGGGTTGGATTTGTATGCAAATAAAAATTCTATTTGTGAAAATTGTTTAGTTGATGAAATTTGTTTTATTTGTGAAAATTTGTTTGGTTGATGAAATTTAACACAATCAGGAAAAGGTCACTGTTTATACACGTTTTCGAAAAACTACCCTAACCTCCCTTTCTCACCCCGAATGGTTGTATTTTGTTACATTTTGATGAAATTTTGCACATTTGACCTTCAAAATTAGAGAAAAATTATTGTTTACATCTGATTTCGAAAAAGTTTGCTTAAAGCCCGGGCAACATTGGGGACTTCGGATTTATTTATAAAATCTACGATATAAATGAAACGCAATATCTGCTTATACGTGCCTTATAGACTTAAAACCACTGGATCGATTTCGCTAAAAAAATTGAAAGTTCGTTTTTATTATTGCTAGGAGTGTCGGGAGAGTGATTTGGAAGGTAGAAGACATGAAGTAAATTGAGGTGTGTAGAAGCAAAGGCAGCAATCTCCGCTTGAGTTTTTTTTTTTAAAAAGGCAAAAAACACATTGATACCTTTGCCTTCGATACATATTTTCAAACTCTGACTTCGATGGGAGAATGCTGAGTTTGTAAGCTTTCTCCCATCAAAATCAGATTTTGAAAATATGAATCAAAGGCAAAAATATCGATGTGTTTTTTGCCTCTAAAAAAAACGAAAGTGGAGAATGCTGCCTTTGCTTCTACACACCGCAATTGCAAAAAAACGTCGGAGACACCCGAGGAAAACACGAATCAAATAATTATTTTAATTAAGATAATATTGTCTTCATTAAATAATTATTTTAATGAAGACAATATTAGCGAAACTCAATCAAAAATCTGAAACAGAAAAATCAGAAAAAGATAAGGCCACATCTAGGACTCGAACCCAGGACCTACGCCTTGCCGGGGTGGTGCTCTACCAACTGAGCTAATGTGTTCTTATCCGATTCCGTCATATTTTAATAAATATTTAATGTATCATACTTCGAATGAAAACTAGCAACATTTTTTTCACTTTCTTAACGCACATTTTTTTTGGTTGCTGTCTTTATTTATGATTGCAAGATTCAAGCCCGAATTAAATGCTATCTAGGTAGTGTTTTAAAGTGGATAAATTTATCCATTTTCTAGTCTTGGATGAATATTTTATTTTTACTTTTAACTTAATGAGTATAACCTAAAATTGTAATATTTTAATCAATAAAGACATTAGCAAAACTTAATTGGTTACCCTCAAGCGTAGGTCCTGGGATAAAGTCCTAGGTGTGGCCGCATCTTTTTCTGATTTTTCTGAATCAGATATTCAATGAGTATCGCTAATATTGTCTTCATTTAATTAAATATTACAATTTGAGGTTTTACTCATTAAATTAAAAAAAAATAATCAAAGTCTGCAATTCACACGCGGTAGAAGTGAAACCTTCAGAAAATTAAAGTAGAAAAGAGTGGAGAGGCTACTAAGCACCGCACAAAGAGGAGACCGATTAATCTAACTCATTCTCTCGCAGGCTAAATCTTTTAGATGAATGTGTTTGTCTCTTTTAGTGTCGCTTTTTCCTTTTATTGAGTTTCAAATCTAAAGAAGTTTTCACATCAATGACATGGAAGTTAATAGAGGAAGAAGTTTGAGACGCACGAGAAAGACATGGCACGCCCGAGTGAATCTTGAATAAAATTGTTTCGAATATCACTGCACAGCAATAAGGGCGTTTCAAAAGATATAGTTTAAATTATCACGTTAGCACAAATAGATGAATAAGCTGCAAGAAGACAGAACCGCCTTTAGAAAATGTGAATGTGAACCCTAAGCCCGATGCATACAGTACGAGTAGTTCGCTCCGCTTTCGTTATGGCGCTATTGGATTTCAGTGCCTCTGGAAGCGATGCAGTCGGGAAACTTCCACCTATTATTCAGGGAACGCTTATCTCGGCTCGGTTTCTGGGTTCGGGGCTCCGCCTCAATATTTAAGGCGAACGAACGAACCCCCCGATCCGAGCTTATTGAGCGCTTTATTTTGAATGCCGCCATCAATAGACTCGGAATCAATCCGCAGATTATCTCGGCTGCTAAAAAGATTAAGTCCTCGGTAAATTTGTAAAAGCGTTGTAAATTTGTACTGTAAAGGTTCAGATCTCAAGGGATAAAAGTATGAATACCAAATGTTTTAACCATTCTAACTTTGTTTTTCTTTAAAAATAATGTTTGTGATAAAATATATTCTCGTATTATGTAACAGAAACAATTCAGAACTGAATTCATGAGTTCAAATAATCAATGCTAATACTCTTATAAGGCTTACTTTTCGTAAGCACATCCTATCGAAAAGTGAATCAACGGAGTGTGGAGCTTTGAAATATCAAAGCAGAAGATACATCAATTATTTTTGAAGTGAAACTTTTATAGCCCTTTATTGATTTGAAATTCGGATGAAACGGAAGTGCGTCACTAAAACGTATTATTTGATGGGTCCTCGGTTCTAATATAATGCGCTAAATTCGTGCCTCGGCTCGAACCTCCCATAGCGCAGCGGCTAAGGCACCTGAAAAATCCAAGCGGCCAGAGAGACAGACATCCAGCGAACCGAGTTCGAATCCTACGCAATATAAAAACAATAAACATTTTTTTTTCTGAAATTAATATCCAACCTACAAACCACTTTGAAATAAGCAGGCAAAATAAAATAAAGCGACATCTAGCGACTTTCTAGTTTCACTTCTACCGCATGTGATTCGCACACTGATTTTTTTCTTTATGTAAACAAAATATTGGGCAATAAAGCATTATTAAGCTAGTGTACATTGTACATTATAGTGCTTGTGTAAGTTTTTATTTTAATTTTTTGTTTTAACTTACAGCAATTCGACTAACATTTCACAAAATGAGATCATTATAATTTTTATTTGTTTATTTATTGTTATATTACCTTAGAAACCATTGCACTAACCTTATCAATTAGAAACTCAATTTTGTGTTAAACAAAACATTTTTTGCCATGTGGCAATAACAAAACGTATTATTCGAGGTACCCACATACATTATTTGAAGTGAAAACTTCTTTCGCACCATTGTGATATAAAACTCGACAAAACGAAAAAGCGTCACTAAAAAAAAAAACAAAAAACAGACATCTATAGGATTTAGTCTGCAGGAAAATGAGATAGAATAATAGGTCTCCTTTTTATGCGTCGCTTCGGAGCTTCCCCTAGTCTACTTTAGTTTTCTGTAGGTTTTACTTCTACCGCATGTGAACTGCACACAATTTTTGAAGTGAAATTTCTTATCACCACTGTGATTTTAAACACTGCGAAACGGAAATGATACTAAAAAGAGACAAACACATACAGATATAAGATTTAGCCGACAAGAATGACGTAAAATGAAACCTTAGCGTATTCGCCGCTTTGGTTATGAGCTCACTTTTCAAGGTTCCTATTGGTTGAGATTTGTTTATCATTATCTGTGCTACCCACCTGTGCCAAAACAGCACTGTTGTTATTAATTTTGTTATCTTTGCATTGCTTTGTATTCACTATATTTTTTGTTTCATATTATTTTCGATCAATATTTTATAAGAACTTATAAAAAAAACTTTAAGTTTATTATAGTTTATTTTAGTGTAGTAAACATGTTAAGTTTATTATAGTCAAGCGCACTTGAAATGAAATAATACAAAATTGCGCTACACAAATATCACGTTATTATTATTGTTATTATTTGTGCTATGCTTTTTAGCCATCCTACCCTTGTCTACTTTAGTTTTCTTAAGGTTTCACTTCTACCGCGTTTGAATTGTGCGCTCTGATTCTTTAATTTATACAAATTTCACTGGCATTTTGATATCACAATAAGATATAACAATAAGAAAAAAGTAGGGAAGACACAATAATTTTATTTTTTTTATTTTAAAATTATTTGTGGAATGCTAAAATTTTTATATTTTTGTAGATAAACTTTCATACTAAGCAATCGGAAGAAGGTCTCCATTGCAAGTTTTCTGCGTTCGTCGTGGCCACAGTATAACCACCCACGTAAGAAGCTGAATATCCCGATTATGAGATGGCGCCAGAATGACGCCACATGAATGTAGAAACAACAATGGCTCTGTCCGAAATAAATACCTGCGGGGAAATAATAATATATCGAAGACACAACGAAGGGAGAGAAAATATAAATGCTTTCAGTGGAGGCGAGTGCACGAGAAAAATTGACAGGAAGGGAGCGTTATGGAAGCACAATGATACGGATGATTCGCAAACATTTAGGCAAAATGATAAAAAATATTTATTTATTTATTACAGGATACGCACTAAACTATTGATAGTGATATTTATTTAAGTCCCTCGTTGTTTTGCTGCTTAAGAGAGAATAACCATACAAACCGGAAATATGTGATTTTTAAATCAAATTTCAGACGCATTGACTCTTTTCTACAAGAAATAATAAATTGATTTCGTTCTTTTATATAGTAAAGCTTTGTTTTAAATTTCGTGAAAATATATTTATTTTTAGTACGATAAGGTTTTACCGTAGATTACAGATACAGATTTGTTAAATTTTCAAACAAAATTTTGTATTGTGCAACACACGTTTCAAATCATAAAATCATACAGTAAAATAAATCAAAACATTAATTGGGAAAGCTACTTTTCAGAATTTTTATTTTAATTCAAGTAAAATCACAAAAAAAGATCCGCGTCCTCGTTTTGTGACGAAAATACTTCAGTTTGTCTATTTATTTACGGTCTTACAAATTAATTTGTTTAAAAACAAATTACATTTTTATTTAGCTTGGGCGTTTTTGAAAAATTATAAATACTTTTGATAAAAAAATAATTACACAATTTTAATGGTCTTATCATCACAAGTTTGAGAATTTTGGAATGAAGGTATTAATCAAAGCAAATTTTGAAAGAAATAAAATCGAGATATAGTTCTTTCTCATCGGAACCGCCCTCTTCAGTTGCAAAGATACGGTCGCAGGATCAACGTTCGACGAAAATTAAATTCTCGGCCGCTGGTTAATGGCTCTTAAGTGAGATCCCTTTGAAGCTATATCGCTCTTTATCCCTTCTTTACTAGCATCTATAAGGGCAAACAACAACTAACGTATGCCACATTAGATCGGTTTTCAGAGACTTCTCATAGACTTTTAAAATGCACTCTTACTACCGTGCGAATTAAATAAAAAATATTTTTAATTATAATTATTGGTGTTATGCCGTTTTCAAAGGGACTTTACCTGCATTTATAGACGAGACCAGACTTTGCTATCCAATTTTTTTCCATTCAGTGAGAGACTAATATTTGATCAATTCAAATATTGACGATAAAATGTAAGCAATTATAAAATAAACTGATAACAATATTGAGTTTCAAAAGCTCAGAACTTATCGAGATTAAAATATTCGATGAATCAGTTATTACGCGGATTTCTCGGTATCCCTCTTTTTTGGGACGTATTAAAAAATGTAACAATGGAGTTAAAATTTGTTCTTTTCTTGTTTTAGTGTATTACTGATAAACCATCAATTCCCGTTGAATTTGTTCATTTGTTGATTTGTATATTTTTCAATTTTATTTGTTGTGATAGGTGAAAAATATTCTAACTAGTCGATTGAATTGTAAGTTGATACTAAATTGAGTCTACGAGCAGAGTTGAGTCTACGAGCGCTGTATTATCAATTTTACTAGAAGATTTGAGTATTTGATCTACTACATTTGTAAATAAGTTTTCTGCGATGAACGGTTTGTCAGTTAAAATATTGTTATTTAATTTAATCCCATTCACATCAATTGATTGAATTTCTTTTGTTCATTATTTCGTTGACAATACTTCACTTTTTTTTTGTATCATTTTTTGCAAAATTTATTTTTCACTTAAATATTTCTTTTTACAACTTTTTATTAACCTATTAAGTAAATTTCTGTTCATTAAATATTTTGTTTTCATAAAAGCCATTATTTGTTTATAGGCTTTTTGATAATTTGACATCTCGCTGTACAATTATTAGTCCTCTAGTGATCCAAGGTTTAATTATTTATATTTTCTAGTAATGATAACAATTTGGAAACAAGCCCGAACTTTTATTCATCCGATTTTGAATTTGAAGTAAAGTTTTTTGCGCAGCCAGCAATTTGCGCACCATCGTTAAAAGGACTGGTAATTTGTAAGCAGATTTTAAATGGTGATATTACAGTGCGAATAAGATTCATTTATTGACAAATTACAGAAAGGGAGAAGAGACGCCCCTCTATCCTCAGCGCAACTTGGTTTGTTCCCTTTCCTTGATGAGCTATTCTATCAATTTGGATGAGTGTAGATATATGGCTTTTATAGACATTTGATCTGAAAACCAATTGGTTTCTAAAAGCCAACCGTTCCTTCTTCGGGTCAGTCCATCTTCATTGTTTCAAATATTTTAGACGATACTTTGACTTTAAAAGAAGGAAGCGGAAGATGGATAAGAAATATGTATTTCCGCGGATTCGGATTGAAGTGCGACTTTGAAATTGTAAAACTTCTTTTCCCTACGAATTTTAGCGTTTCTTGATGGAAAAAAAAGAAAACACAAAGTTCAAGAGTATGCGTGTTCAAAATAGTAACTCAATAAGACAATAAAGGAAATAATAAAGACGTACGATAAAACGAGGAAACGCCTGTTTTAAACGAGCGATTTTAGGCGACATGGGAAGAAGAATTTATCAAAATGGCCACAAAAGTTCCCGTTAAATGCCGATTTTAGGTCAGTTTCAGCTGTTGAACAATTTTTGGCAAAAGAGGACAGCTATCATATTGTTAAGTTTGTCAGGTTATTACAATTTGATGGAAAGCTGAAACACACCTAGAATCGGCGTCCAACGGGAACCTTCCAAACGTCAAAAAAAGGCCACGAATGACCATTTGACGACAACTTCACATTTTATTTCTAGTCCTACAATAGATCGGACTGGAATCGGTGGACTCAATAGCTTGATTGAAAAATGAATCGAATGCATCTATTCTCGTGTTTGAATAATTACTTTTATATCTCGCGAGCATTCCTTTTAGGTCGATTTTACGTCTTTAGAGTATCGCAAATTACTGCTTCACTAACACAAAGATTTTTTGATGCCTTTACACCACACCATTAGTAATTCTTCCTTTTCATTTTTTTTTCATGAGCTCCGCACAAGAAACCCTGAGGAAAATAATTTCTCACAGGGCCTATGTCATCTTTGGGGATGCTGTGTGGAGGGTATTTTTAAAGGAAATGAAGGGTAAGAGAATTCTGGGAAGGAAAAGGGTTTAAGGGGTGGGTAGGAATCTGGGGTTCAGTGTGTCCTGGTCATCCACCTCGACAAATCCGGGCACCCCTGCTAAATCACCAAACGTAGCGAACTCCTTGGGGTCAAAAAATTTTTTTTTTTATTCTTTCATAAATCAATAGTAAAACTATTCAAAAATATATTCTCAAATTTTCAAAGCAAAATGCTTTTTAAAAGTTATAAATGTTTGAATGAGTGTCCCTCGGTCGGACTTCTGCTATTTTACTGCCACTCTTATTTTGAAACGCGTTTTTCTCAAAACTCTTTTTTTCGAATTTGTGTAACCTCTGTCTCCTATAGTTTTTGATCAATCGTTATCAAACTCAGTGAATAGTTTTTTTTTTATATAAATGAGCTCTATTTGAACCTCAATCCTAAATAGTATCTCCATTTTAACTATTTTTAATTGCAAAAAAAACGTACAAAATAATGGTAAAAAATCACATAAAATTTTCACGTTCCTCAAAAAATTATGTTTTTTTGATTTTTTTTGTAAAGAGTGAGGTTCAAATAGAAGAAACACAAATTTTTTTGAAAAATTGATTTCTAGTGAAAATTGTGACCTCCAGGAGTAAATGCGCGGCAGCTGATAACTCTGTTATTTTTTGAGGAAAATATTTGAAAATTCTAAAATATATTTGTAAAAGGCCCTCAAAGTATAAATAAAATATATTATTTCCTTACGTGTTAAAAAAATCATGAATATCACTAAAAATTTCCCCCCTTAAAACATAAAAAAAATCCCAAAATGTAGCACTACCCGCAATATCAGTTAAACGTTATTAAAAGCATTTTCAATTTCGCACATAAGAACCAATTACAGAATGTACAAACATCTTTGTTTGTGAAGAAGTAAAATCCAGGTTTTTATTTTGTATTTGACAACATTTTGTTTACGACCTTTTTAATTGCGTAAGGTTGCGTGGGGTTTCGCGTTTATTATTAACGTTTCAATGGAGAAAATAATTTCAAAATCCTCGACCCCAAAAATGTAATATGTGCCCATGAAAGGAAGCCGGATGATATGTCGCAAATTAATTTTTAAAAACACCCAACTCTGCCTTTTATTTATCAAACACCCTCGGTGAAATATTTCACCCGGCGGTGGATCGCGAAAACGTGCCATTATTTTTTAATTACACCCATTTTTGACATAATTCAACAACTCTTTAGTCAATTTTATTTTGGATGTTTTTAACGAAACATTAAAATAATGCTGAAAATTACCGATGTCTCTACAGGGACCTTCGTAAATATTTTATTTGATTATATTTTATAAAAAAGCATACGACCGTTCCTTCAGATACGTATGGTATCTGAAGCAACACAAATACTTATGTAGTAAGCTCTGGTGTCGTGAAATTTGTACGAAATTTCTAACGCGGCTTAAGCGCAAAACGTCATTTCCATCGCGTTGCATGGAACAGATATAAACGTAATTGAATATCTATTTAAAATACGTAATAAAAAACAAGGGTCATATTCAATATATTTCCAAGCGGTTATATTGCCGTATCTTAAGGTTTAATATAAAGGTATAATCAAAGTGACTTTCGCTGGCTTTGCCTGTTTATAATTCGACTTAAAAATAATATGTTCAAAAGAAATTACGTTCTTTCTAAGATATTAGAATAATATTAGACTCAAAGATTGCAAAAAAAAATTAAGCAATGCTTTTTATATATGAATACCCCACAAGAGTCCCAATTGCTCCCGTCTGGAGCCAGTGGGACTATATATCCCCAATCGGGTATGCTGGGAGGCTGAAGGTAGTGGGGAGGGGAAGGAGATGGATAAGAGGAAGGTGGAAAGTACCTGGCTATTCAGATCTGGTCACCGAACATGACTAAAGCCATTTCAAGCAACGTTTTACTTCTGAATGGTGATCTTAACACCAAGGCAAAACTGAGAGTATCTTCCACTCTGGAACGTGCCGCAAACATACTATTTATTATTTTAACCCATATTTCGCTGACGTTGCGAAAACGCAACAGTTTGGTTGCTGGGTCATATTTTGAGAACTTGATGAGGGATCACCGTTATTCTTTAACGTACTTATAGAGAAGGTTTGATTTTATAATTAAACTTTAAAAAATAGAAAAATATTTGCTTCTGTTCCAAATTGTTCCCCCCCAAAGTCAGACAAAATACGACACAGGTAAGCGATTTTTTAATAATTATTATCGTTAACGTATGACCAAAATTCTTAATTTATTTAAACCTTTTTTAATACATAATTGACCCGTTTTTAATAATATGTACACTTTAAAAAAATTAAAAACTCCAACGGTACTCATTTTACATAGTTTATTTAAGTGATGCGTTAACGCAACGTCAGCGAAATACGGGGGTAAAAACCTTTGCATTATTTTATTCACTATTACCGTCACCAATCGATATTGCCGCATTTTTCCTTCTGTATAGAATGAATCCAAAGGACTTTTTTTACCGCTTTTTTTTACTTGGCTGCCGGCCTTATTGCAAAGAATTGGATGTCGACGATGGAGACGGCGAAGAAAGTTTTCCAGATGTGATTATTTTACCCTCTGAAGTCGCCGAAGTAGTAACTTCAGTGACTTCAGGGGGTCCAAAATCGGTAGATGAAGAGGATTTTGAGGACAATGATTTGCATGAAGACACTGCATTAAACCATATGTTCGGGGATACGGCAGGAACTTTGGAAGTCCACTCCAAGAGACTCGTGAGTGAACCTTCAACTACTCCATCCCAACCATCAACATCTTTGTCGTCAGTGCCAAGGGAAATGCTTTGGAAGAAATCGAAACCTAGTTATTCGCGAGTATAACGTATTATTTGCGTATTATTCCTAATTATTCGCAAGTGAGTAAAACGTATTTATTTTTTGTACTGGTATCATAAAAGAAAATCGACTACGGCAGGAACTTTGGAAGTACACTCCAAGAGGCTAATGAGTGAACCTTTGACAACTCCATCCCAACCTCAACCATCAACATATTCGTCGTCAGTGCCAAGGGAAATACGTTGAAAGAAATCAAAACTTTGTTATTCATGATTGCCAAATAACGTATTTGTTTTTCGTACTGGCATGGTAAGAGAAAATCAATTAAAGAACATTGGTACATTAAAATCGAAAAAACGAATGAATAAATTGCAAAGAGTGGAATATGATTAGAGACTCGAAAAAAAACAATGAGATACTGGTTATTCGATGGAGAGATAGTGCTGTAGTTACAGTGACATCTAATTTTGATAACCTAGAGCCAATTAAAAACGTAAAAAGGTATTTAAATATTAAAAAATCGATATATAAATGTCACTTAACCCAGTATGATCGTTTTACGGGAGGAGTTGATTTAGTGGATAATTTCGTTTCGAACTATAGAATAAGGGTTCGTGGTAAAAAGTGGTGGGCCATATTCTCCAACTTCCGTGATGTGGCACTACGTAATGCATGAAAATTATATCAAATGGTTCATCCAGAAGAAAATGTGAGCCATTTGAAATTTAGAAGAAGTGTGGCCACCGCCCTTATGAAGTCTTCAAAAGTACATTCTTCTTCTATTAGCAGACCAAGTAGATTTGCGACAGCATCGAAGTCAACTATAAAGGAGAAAATAGAAATAGATGTCGTATATGTGATTCACAAACATATTATATGTGTCCAGAGTGTAATGTGGCATTGCACCATAAATGTAGCGAAGTTGACCATACCGGAAAATAATGTTTATTGTAATATTTGTGTATGCTAATTGCTTATAATGTCTTTTGGAATGGTGCACTTTCCAGTTATTCATGTAATATCTTTAATTTTAGTTAATGTCAATAATGATTTATAAATTAATAGAAATAAATCCACTTTCAAATAAACTTGTTTTTTTTCATACATTTACTTTTAACCCCCCTATTTCGCTGACGTTGCGAAAACGCAACACTTTATATTTTTGTAAGTATGAGTTTTTAATTTTTTTTTCTTAATTGGGTGTTTATTTATTTATTTATTTATTTATAAATAAACGCCCTTTTTCGGGGCTTTTACATATATAGCATAGAAAAAACATTTTATTGTACATAACTGAACTGCCTCAATAACAATATTTTATATTTATTCAAAGATAAATTGAAGATGTCCACTGACTTGGTATAATTGTTTCCCTCCATTAGTATTCTGGGCAAAGAGGAATACATATGATAGTTAATCCCAGAATTTCTGCACTGAAATAAATCCTGACTTCTAGTATTACGAAGTGGAATTCGGAAGCTTATCAATTCAAGTAATACCGGACTATCAACTAAATCATTTAGAATTTTATATAAAAATACCAAGTCAGTGAAAATTCTTCTGTCTGACAATTTATATACAACATATCCAAATTTCATCAAAATCTGACCGCGGCGGCGAAATATGGGTTAAATTAATAAATTGTGAAATAACAAATTAATAAAATAAAATTTATTTTCCACGCCGGGATTCGATCCCGTGACCTTCGGAATGCGAGTCAATAGCCTTATCGCTGGACTACGCCGGCTTTTGCTCTTCATACGATAAAACAAAACTAAAAAATCTAAGAGAATGAGAGCAGCTCTTTTCTGCTTCTTCAATTTCGTGTATCGATATTTGGAACGGTTCTTTCATAACACATAAATGCGGCGAAGTAGCCTCTCGAGCAGATCATTGTACGGCGGCGGGGGCTTCTCACTTCCCACTTCTCATCCTCCTAACTCTGTAGTCGAACTCTTAGTCGCTACTGACTGCTAGGTATATAGTATATCTTAATATATTTTTAGACTTGTGAACGTTTCTACTTCTTTAGGTGCTCTGTAAATGGAAGGACTGTCACATATTGTTTTCGATTTGAGTACGTTAGGAGTATCAAAAGTTTCGCTTTCAAACATTGATTTAAATATTCAAATATTTCTTTCCACCTTTGTCCTTTCATCAAAAGATAAAGTTTTTAAATTATTTTTTAAGTAAAACTTCTTTACGCACGCTTGACTTGGGGAGTAAGCTGGTGAATGCGTTACGAAAAGTGTGATCGGACGAGGTGAACGATGCATAAAGATGTTTCACTTCAGTTTGTCTAAAGCACACTCGTTTTTTTTAGGCTTAATTTTATAACAATGAAAATTTTCACATTAAAGAAATTGCCAAAATTGTAATCAATTTTAGCCTTTTTGAGATGGTTGGTACTTAAAAACAACGGAACATAAATAAAATAAAAATGACCTTTGAATTACGACCTTTGACCAATGACTTATGACCTTTGTATGTAAATTTTAAAGTAAACTGATGTAGCAATTTCACAAATGTATAATTTTTCAACTGCTAGGCTCTAAAAGTCAGAGTAAATGATTTTCTGTTCTAAAAAAAGTTTGAAAAAATTTCAGCCAAAGTAAGGAATTAACCAATATTTAGGGAATAACACGTCTGCAATACGGTTAACGTGGAAATAAATTTAAGACATCTGAATTTTGATTGCGTTATCCAGCATTTAGAGATTTTTATGAGCACCGTGAAAAATATAAGGAACAAATATTGTTTTAACACTAGAGTCATGACAACTGCAAAATTAATTAATTTTACTATATTAATCCTTAGTTGATTTAGAGCCAAAAGTACCACAAAATCTGAAAATGTTTAAAGAGATTAAAATTATTATAGTCCGGTGCAACTTTCGATATCCCTGATATTATAGAAGATTGAATACATTGGCGGTAGCTATAAGACCTTTCGATAGATCGTGGGCTTTCACTAGTTGTTTTCATTCCCGTCATGATACCGTCAGTCCCAGCGCCTTTCATCGCTTTATCTACTCTGGGCTTTTAAATCGTCGCAGATGAAGGGGAGAAATAACACTTGGAGTTTTCGGGTTAACTCAGTTTTATTTTGACGCTTTCAAATGACGTTCATTTTGATGTTTATAAAGATTCATATTATTGCTTTTCAATTTATTTCTACATAATGGTAATTTTAAAATAAAATACTCAAGAAAAATGTAAGCTCCTGGTAGTGCTGTCTAGAACTAAGTACAATAACAATTGATGAGTTTGAGTAAAGCGTGTGAATTAATTACTATTTAGTAGAGCCGCATACCGGAGCCACACGCTACATGTACGCAACATTTACGTCGTCACAATGTGCATCCTACATTTTTGCTTGGAGTAAATGTGTCGCGTACACGCACACCGGACGCACAGTTGTGGCTTACACAAAATGTCGACATCATCTGACGACACGGATTTCTTGATGTGACAATTAATGAGAAAAAAATACGTTGTTGGGTGCACCCGCTTAATCAAGATTCTGCAATTTACGGTAATTTCAAAATTTCGCAAGAGTTACAGTTTGACGAAGAAATGTTTTCATTGAAGTTTTCGCCGATTTTGGTCTAGATGATTTCTGTAATCCGTCTTTTGCTATAATTAGTGAGCCCATGGTTATGGTTTTTATCTCTCCACGTTAAATTCAAAATTGTCTTGTTTGATCTTGAAAACATGTAGCGCGGCCAACGTTTCGCCACAAACTGCACCTGCTACAAACGTGTCCTTGGTGTGCGTGTTTGCGCGCAACTACAGGGGGGTGTTAAATGTGTCGCGTTTCAAATGTGGCGCCACAGTTATCGTAAAACAAATGTATGTCTGGTGTGCAGCCTCGCTAAGGAGATATCTTTATATTATTTTTATGATTTAAACCACGAAAATAGGAATAACGCAAAAAATCGCCTGACAAACGGAGTCCAGATTTGAAGCGCAAAATTTTTATTTTATTTTGTGAATAATTTTATAGGAAAGAAAAAAGTTTATTAAAAAAAGCTGTAACTGATATTCTTAGCCATTGTATTTTTTAAGTGATTTCTTATTATCATTTCATACATTTAAAATGAGAACGTTTTTTTTTTTTAATAATTTACGTATATATGTTTGTAAAGTAATTGACGATTTTATATTAATTCTGCTCAACAACAACAGCAAAAGCTTTCATTAGGTCAAATTACATTTATTGTTATTCATGATGTACGAGTAAACTTAATCATAATTAAGATTTATGCAATATCTTAATCAAGTTTCGTCTTAACTCGCAATTTTATTGTTTACTAGCGAGTTTCCGGCATGCGTTGCAATACCACTTATAAACAAATTGTTTCATTCTGCGTGTCT
This sequence comes from Glyphotaelius pellucidus, assembly GCA_936435175.1. Classification (NCBI taxonomy): domain Eukaryota; kingdom Metazoa; phylum Arthropoda; class Insecta; order Trichoptera; family Limnephilidae; genus Glyphotaelius; species Glyphotaelius pellucidus. The sequence goes on along the minus strand of OW386542.1, from coordinate 22,750,290 downwards.
TTTCCCCTCCCGCCTTTCCCCACCTTCCCCGCCTTCACTCTCCCCTCTACCGCGAACCCCCTTCCCGCGATCCCCTCCCCTCTTCCGCGTTCAATATATACCGTCCTTGTACATTCAGATTTTCAAACAGCTCGCGTGCCACCTTTTGCAATTTTTTTTACAAATTTTCTATTGCAAACATACATTTTGTATATTATAAGAACAATCAATCTAATTTGGTACCAAACATGTCGCATGTATTTAAAATAAATATAATTTTTAATTAGATTCAAAGTATTCAATTTTGGTTGTACTTCAAATAAATTAATTAATTTAAAGAGTTTCGAAAATTGAATTTTGATTTAACAATCGATGGTTTGCAAAATGTAATTTTCAAATTGTGACATTTTTAACAGTTTTGTAATTTGAAATGATTAAAAAAACTTTTCAGACGTATTGTCACGTGGTTGTAATAATTCAAAAATCTTCACGAGGATGGAAATAAGTTATTTTGAGATTTGCAAACATTTCATATACACCCAAGCATATTTTGATTTATATACATATACAGGGTGTTAAGGGACGTATTCGACTTACATTAACCTGTAATTCCCGACATTATTTGGAGTAAAAGATGTAAATAAAATTTTGGTCTCCTGTGACGTTTTTGATTTTTTTTTTTCTACAAAACATAAAAAAATGGTAGGTGTTGGACAGTTGGAGGAGGGGTAAGGGGTGGGTCGGCTACTCGGCGGAGTAACCAGTGATGACATGCGGAAAAAAATTTTTTTTGTTCGATTTTGAAGAAAAAATTTTTGGAAAAAATAAAAAAAAGTCACCAAAAAAGTGACGGGAGACCAAAATTTCATTTACACTTTTTACTCCAAATAATGTCAGGAATCACTGGTTAAAGTAAGTCAAGTTCGTCCCCTAACACCCTGTATAGATATATTTCGAACACCTCACAAGAAAATCGCATACCGAGTTTAAGATTCAATAAAAATAATAAAATCCATCTTTTATTATAATAGAGAATTCCAGTCCAATTTTTTTATTTTTTTTTATGAATGACCTTCTAACTTAAATAACTGCATATTTATTTATATTTTTATAGTTAGTTTTAATAGTTAAAATAAATGTCAAAGTTTTAATTTTTCAAGATCCCCCGAAAACCACCGAATCTAGTGTGACGTCATCATGACTAACCGAAGTATGTATCTTACAGCTGATTCCAGTTCCCTACAGGGAACTGGAATCAGCTGTTCGACCCCCGCCATTTTGAATTTCAGCATTGGAGCGTTTTCATAGACATTACTGGGCAATACGATCGTTTTTTGTACAGTTAAAGTTTTTGAATATTTTAAATAATATAGATAAACTAATAGAGATACTTTATTTTTGATACTGAATTATTTAGGCCTAAATAATGTTTCAATAAAAACAAAAACTATTAAATGTCCAATTCTCTATAAACCAATAACATGGAATGCCGAACGGCTTGGGTCTTCATTTCTATACAACTTTGACCCAGGTGACGCGGCGCGGTGACGTCATGCCGCCAAAATCCAGCAATATGGTTTTTTTAATGACACGTTTTAAAATGGACTTTTTAATATATTTTTTAAAAAGTCTACGTTAAATATTATGTAATAAAACTTTTATATTCAGAATCAGCGTATATTGGTCTATATGAACATATTTTTTTAAAGCCATAATATTTTTCACTGGAGTTCCTTATTGGGCTATCATACAACTTTGCAAGACGAATGTGGCTCACCCAGGAGTAATTTTTTAACACAACTCCCTATTGAAATCAATTGCTTAACTTGAAAAACGAGCATGCTTCTCTCTTATATAACTGATGTAATTTGGTTATGTCAATGTTCATTTGGACCGCCAATACGAAGCCAAAAAGACATGGGTCATTAAACTGTTTAGATGTTCTGATGATAAGCTTCAGGAGCTTGTAGTAAGCTAGAGCGATACGTAGTCCAACAACGTTAGTTTAGAATCAAGTAGGATAGATCTTTAATGATAGCAGGCAAGGCAATAATAATAATGTGATTGTTTTATCACCCACTTGTTTTATAACAGTACCTACCATATGAGTTTCTTGGAATTATTTTGTAGTCACTGAACAAGAAAATTGGTGCCAAAGCCAAACTCAAAATAAAATTTATGAATATTATATCGATACTTGTTGACTAGGCACCATAGCGTACTATATTATGCTAAGTGATTTAAATGCATTCCTATCGAATTGGACTTTGACCGACACTAAACTTAGCACCGGCCTGTAGTTATTAAACATATAAATTATTTCACTATTGGTAAACGTTATTTTACGGTTTTGTATTGATAGTTAATAAAAATTGGATAGGCAACCACCTTCGGCGAACAGTTAAAATGGTTGGCTATGGATTCAGAAGTCGCTGGTTTGAAATAATATTTTTTTTAAGTGTTATTTTACAATATAATATTTAATACAAAAAAAAAAAATTGCATTTTTGCGTCACGTGCCAGATTGGTAGATACTCTCGGTAGGTATCATCGCCCCGGTGACTTCCACTACAATTAGCCACACAACAAATCCCAAGTGGAGGTGTCATAGTCCCAATGACTCCAGGCAGTTGAGACTTTTAATACGTTAGTAGTATTATTGGTACCCATCGTTTATAATAATACAGAATGAAACAAGTTCTTTGTTTAAAACCACTTTATTTAAATTTATATTCGTCGACCGGTTTCGGTCGAACTCGACCTTCTTCAGGACAATAAACATATAAACTATTTATATGTTTATATGTTTATATGTTTATTGTCCTGAAGAAGGTCGAGTTCGACCGAAACCGGTCGACGAATATAAATTTAAATAAAGTGGTTTTAAACAAAGAACTTGTTTCATTCTGTAAAATGTCAAGCCACAAAGTGTTTGCTTTCTTCGATAGTTTATAATAATTATTATCACAAGCTATTCGACAAGTTAATTTAAGCTGATAAGACTAGGTTTGCAACACGTTTTTATCACCCGGGAGCGGCACGTTAAACTAGTTATGGGGTTGGAATAAAGTGTTTTATCAAGGAGATGATAATGACTTCTGTAAAATGTTAGGTAAAAAATATTGTAAGAAACAAATACTCTTTTTCTGAAGTACGAATTTTGTTATTTAATTTTCTAAAACGAAACTTTCAATAGGCATCCCACGATCGATTATTATTGGAGTTTCACGTTCGCACACGCGGTATTCTTGACGTAAGCAATATTTGAAGACTAGAAATACCAAAACGATGTAATTTAAGACTACCCGACTCATAAACATCATTATTAGAAAAGTGACGCTATTTTTTGTTTGGGAAGGTAAGACGTTTTTGTTAGCATTTAAAAAAAATACGGGCCCTAAAACAAAATCTATTCAATGCACGCGATACTTTGAAGGCAAAAAATCACATCCACGTAAATCTTAGATAGCTTTAAGCACACTCCAGCAAAATCCTTTCGGGATGTTTTGTCCCCTAAGTCATCTAGAAACAACGTTAAAATCAACAAAAAGATTGCCGACACTTTGCCGAAAACTCGCGACTTTCCGTTGGATTTTTTAGACGTCTAAAGCTCGAAACGAGATTTTTCGGTGATGTGCCTTGAGACTGAATCATCGATAACTGGATATTGCCGACAATTTTTCTGGGAGAAGGAGGGAATGGGTGGAATAGGGAGAGAATAGGGACACGTTTACCTATCGGGTTCTCGTCACTCAGGACCTTGTTTACAGAAGCGTCTCACGTCACCCCATCTACCATATACACCCAAATATGCGCCCTATGTTTCCCCACCCCTCCATATGATCTTAACTTTCTTTCACATATTGTCAGCTAGTTTCTTAGACGTGAAATAATCAAAATTCTTTCTCGTCTTGAAACATTTTGAACAACAACAAAAAATATTACAAATGTAGGAAAGTGGGTACGGCAGGTGCAGGGAATAGGATATTACACAACTCTGTTCGTAAACTTGCATTTCAACATATTTCTTATTTTCTTTCGATCTGACTCAACTTTATTTGACCATTTGATCATTTCTTATCTTTCTGAGTCATCTCTTACTTAGTCTGTCGATATACTTCCACGTCTTTCCGCTTGCGTGTCTAAAGTAACTAAGTAAACCTTTCTGAAAACGATTTTATAAATCTACTTTTGTCCATGAATTAACGATACGTACAGGGGTTTTTAAATGCGAATATTACAAATAAGAAATCGATTTTATATCATGTTACTAAAAATACCGCTCACGTAAAAGTACAACCAATTAAAAATAAAAGTAGTAGAGTAAGATCAAACATTGACGATTGACCGATGATTCCATAGTCCAGTATGTCAATTTACCAATACTCTACCGGTTTCGGAAGCACCCTTCCTACGTCAGGAGAATATGTTATAATATTCTCATAACAATGGAAGGGTGCTTCCGATGTGTTTTTTTATTGTAAATTATGGCGAGCTACAAAGTTAACGCTTTTTACAAATATGCATTTAATTACACTTTGAATTAGGAAATAAAGATGTGTGATGCGTCTATTAAACAAGCCAATCTTAAATTGGGTCTCATTGCATTTTTCCTAACGGGAATGTTAGCAATTTTTTTAAACCTTATTTATTTACTGTCGTAAACATCGGTTTTTATGATTGTTTCGACAATCTCGTTTTTTATTGGTAACATAATAAATAAACGTATATTTTATCAGGCATTGGAAATAATAATGTTTATTATCATTTAACCTTTGGACTGCGTTCAAATGAAAGGGTGATTTAACCTTCGTGTCCCCTATTTGTTCATCTCGTCTTGCCGATCAATATTTTTTTTAAATGTAATTAAACATATTTCTTGTGATCATTCTTTGCAAATCTTGCTCAAATAACGCATCCATATTACACTTTACAAATAATTCTAAATATTTGTCTTGCAGCAATGTTTAAATAAACAAAATGAAATATTACGGAGCAGATAAAACATTATCGAATATCAACCAAATGTTTTTTTGCGTTTGAATTTTTGGATCCAATTATTTGATCTATGTGCGGACATCATGATAGTTTTTTTTTATCAAACAAGAATTTGTCTATGAACTTATTTGTATTTAACAAATATTTCTCTTTTAAAATAAAACCATCTAATTTTCGGTCTTTTTTACATGAATAAATGTAAATGTTATCCATTATCTTTATTTATTTCAATTTTGGAGGCGATTATGGGTTCTGCCGCCCCGGGAAACATATATTGAACAGCCAACACTTCTGCCATAGGTCACCCCAGTGGTTCGTTTGGTGACTTAGCAGAGGTGCCCAGGTTCACGTCGTGAGGTTTGCCTCGGTCTTGGCGGCGGGTGCGTTTGCCGACCTATTGCGTGACGGGCCGGATCGGATGAGACTGGTTGAGGGAGGCTGAACCGGACCCTTTTGAACCATAAAAATACCCTCCACACAGCATTCCTAAAGATGACACGTGCCCGAGGGAAATTGTTTTCCTCAGGGTTTTCTGTATGGAGCTGTTGCAAAAAAAATCACAGTGTGCAATTCACACACGGTAGAAATGAAACCTTCAGAAAACTGCAGTAGACCAAAGTGGGGAGGCTACGAAGAACCGCACAAAGAGGAGATCGATTACATTATCTCATTCTCTCGGAGGCTAAATTCTGTGGATATATGTATGTGTTTGTTTCTTTTAAGTGTTGCTATTTGTCGTTTCATTGAGTTTCAAATCACAACGGTGCTAAAGAAGTTTTCACAAACATAAACTCTTCTATTCACATAGTTGTGAACAGTTTAATCATAATATCCACATAACTCAAGAGATCTTATTTGCGACTATTAAAACAAGAAATTGTTTTTGTATTCTATGACTAAACGAGCTAAAAGGAAAAACCTCGAGCACTTTAAATCCTTACCCAATGAAAAAAAAATATATATATATATTTCTATAGATTTCGCTAGATGTATGGATAAGGATTAAAAAAATGAATTTCTATAACATTATATGCAACACAGCGAGGACTTAAATATAGAAATTATTAAAAACGCTCCCTCAAGGAACAAACGCGATGAAATGACATTACTTTTCGATTTTTCCAACATCTTGTTTATGTTCAAACAAGGGCAATTCATTTTTAAAGTTAATTACAGTACCTACATCATAATTCACAAAACATGTTAATAATTTGTTGAAATTTTAAATGATTGGTGTCAAACGCAAAAAGACAACATTTAAAAAAAATACCAGATTACATATATTTACCTATGTATTTCTGTTTAATTAGGAAATAATTTATTAGTGCCGCGTGATAATAGTTATTGTATTTCTGCAATAGTTATTGTAACCCCGTACTTATTTATTTAATTTATTCCAAATTAATTTGTTTTTGGATTATAAATAATTTTGAAAGAATTATTTTTTTCTACTAGTATTTTTTAATTGCAACTTGCTTGATTTTTTTTGATTATAACATTTATATAAAAAAAAGATTTTTATCACATCTTGGAAAGATAAATTCTTCTGAAGTTCAAAAGTTGTGGGATTCGACCGAAAAGGTTGTGGTTTAAGTAATTAAAAAAATCAACCCCGAAAACATTATGTACAATAATTCATCTATTCTCAATTTCAGGCCATCTTTTGGGCTGGTTTGTAGCTAAGTTCAGTCTCCTAATAACAAGGTGAATAATCGAAAGCGATCAAACAATACGTACAAATTGAAAAAGAAAAATTAAAAACAGCAAAATGGTAACAGTGGTGCTTTTAAATGCCCAATTCGTATGTTGTACTTTCTGATAATTAATGTGATGTACGTTGGCGGTATCGGAACTCGAACCTTTACCCTTCTGCCTGATGTATTGCTGGTGATTCTTCAACAGCAGCTACCTCTCGGAGCGACCCGAGAAAATACTTAAACATGATGCACTATTTACTCATTATGCTAGCGTCATCGTCATCAGCGGCATCGATAATTCACATTGGAAAGACTCTCGTCAGAATCGTCACGTTGACGGTTGACGAACAAAGAAATTATTACATTAAATATTAATAGATGCTGTTCGTATTTCGACGGTCTTCAACCATATGTTGCCAAAAGGATGCTAGTGATAGCAAAGATTATCCGAGCAATAAATTAATCTGCGTACAAGGTGTCTTTATTACTTACGAATTCTCTTTCATATTTTAGTTTACGCTATAAGTTAATGAAACAAGTAAATGAACACGGTGCAGTGAGTAAATAGCCTCAACATTCGTTATGGCTTCGGAGATTATTACTTTTTTGGAATGGCAAAACATTACGAACATTCTTCCATATTTATAATAATGATATTCAATACAAGAGAATGTTATGCTTGTCTACTAAGAAAATAGTAAAGAAATGGATTTCCACATGAAGTGATGATCGTCTTCCAGTGTCAGTGTCTGCGCGTAAATCTCAGGCTGAATGCGAGATTCGGGTCCAGCCTCGGTGCCACCGCTCTGTCTTGTACCCCCCAACAATGTAATCCTCGGATGATAGGATTGACTTTTTTAACCGCGATGGCTTTTACGTTCGCTGTGCGTAAGCTATCCCTCGGTAAACGATTCAAGTATATCTCCATCCCTTACTCGCTCGTGTTTTTGCGTGTTGTGTTTTCCTTCCTTCCCTCGGAGGGGGTAAGCCTGCTAAGGTATCCTGCCGGGTTATTATTAACTGCTTACTTCTCGGCGTGCTCCCGATGTAAATACACTCCCATTTTCTTTCAGGGGATGAATTTTGACTCAATTGCCGTGAAATTGATGTTTTTTTGCTTTTAAAATCCACGCACCACCCTCGCTCGAAAAGGGTTATTGTTTGGTTTTCCGAATTTACGAATGTTTGTTTAATTTTACCAACAAACGTTCGCTGTTTGTTTTGAACGAAACTTTATTCAAAAAGTTACATTCATGAAATGAATATTAAACATTTCGGTTAGATTTCGAGTTAGCCGGAATAATTATAAAGTCATTTAATAGGTTCCCGGAATTCGATTTAACAATTTGTTAACTGAAATGTTGGGTTGTATTAAACTGAGCAAACGTCACATCCACTACCTTTAATTAACTCCAAATCAGCCCCCTGATTCACATCCCTTCCTCCACAGTAATCGACATTGTGTTTATCTGAAGCATAATATCGGCTGGAGCGGCGCGGAGAACATGTTTGAAAAACGGATCACGAAGCAAGTAACATGACATAATAATAATCGTAAAACCGCTCGTGTACAAGACTTTATTGGCGGGCTCGGGTTAAAAAGCCCCGGCGTACGACGGCGGAGCAACCCTTGTCCCGTAATTTTAAATCGTTTCATACGCTAGTAAATTTGCTACCTTTTTTACGCAGAACATAAAAATGAAACGGCGGAGTTGCGACTTGGTGTTTTTCGCAATCGCAAATTGTCAGATTGCTTCGGAGGCTTTACGCTGAATTGTTGATACTCGAGACAATTTCGCTTTTCGTATTTTTTATTCAAAGTTCATGCCGCACCATCAAGGCTTATTTGGTAAATGAGTATTTCGAAGTAATGGAATACATTTGTATGGGCGTAAATAAGCATTTCTTGAAAACAGGTTGTATTTACGCGATGTAGAATGTTTCTTTATCGTCCCACAAGGTTAGGCAGGGGACACTGAACGTTATAATTATCTAGTACGCCTTTATGCTATTCATCATTTTGGAAAACTGATACCCTTTGTTTTCCTCATTTGTGTTGTCTTTTTGTTAATTATTAAGTAATTTGAAACCATAAATGTGTGATTATTACGCACACAATGCTCTTCATACTTCTAAATGTAATTTTGGTTGTAGGCTCTCTACTAAAATATCTTTATTTGATAACGAGAAAACCCTAACATCCTCTAAGCACGTGAGAAAACTTTATTATTATTTTATTTACTTCTTCGCAATCAACTTCAGGAATGAAATTCATTATAGAGAATGAGTTCGTAATTCGTAACTTCAGACGAATTAATCGCGCTGGAAACTTCATTGGAACAGAAATAGTAATAATTAAATCGGATGAAATAGTTTAAACTCAAATAAAGTAGAAACAGGATCGTTAGTCAAATACTGGTTCTCGTTAGAATCGCTTTGGCGATGTATTTCATGCGAACCGTATCCGGTTCAGCAGACACCATCCACCAGCCCAGCTAAAGTCACACAAACAGCATTCAGTACATGTTGTCTGGTAGGAATAAGCCACGGTAAACACCTCAAGAAATCCCATTTACAATTCCTCCGTTCCTTGTATACGGCAAACATTTAAGGTCAATACGGCTGGGAGAGGAATCATTGTGAGAGTATTATGCTCCGTGATTGAGATTTCGTTTGCTCGCTCGTGCTCTACACTCCACAGCTCGAGTTTCACTTTCTTTGTTATATGTGTAGCGCGAACGTTTCCTTCATTATTGTACTTAGATGTTGACTCTAATTCGTTCTGTAGAACTGTAGATTCTTCTTCCTTTCAGGCAGGGTTATTAACAATTAGTATTATTGCCGAACCCTTCTTCTTCTGGATGCTGGCTTTTATTACGGAAAACTTTCCTCTGTTATTTCTTTTATTTAATTCCATTTTACCAACTATTCATGTTACCAACTTAACTACATATGTTACCATTCTACTAGCATTAATATATAAGTGATTGATTTCTTATTACAGACAAATTTCCTTTATTTTAAATCATAAGTCGCAATTACAAACAATTGAGTTTTTATTTATTCCGGGTACTCTAATACAGGCCAATATCAATGACAGTTTTGTTAAAGAGTTAGTTCTAATCAGTTTTTTTATAAATATTACTAGCTTTTACCCGCGGCTTCACTCGCATAATATTAGATGGAAATACCACTCACTCACTCACTCACTCACTCACTCACTCACTCACTCATTCACTCACTCATCCATTCATCCCCAAAATTTCATCGCAATCGGATGAACGGTTAGCAACGCATAATTTCATGATGTCAGAACTCACTATTGTATATAGAAACCATTTCATGCACATATCAAATCCACAAAGTTTCTTCGTAATCGGATAAACGGTTAGCAATGCATATTTTCATGATGGCAGAACTCACTACTGTATATAGAAACCATCACGGGCATGCGCACATCAAATCTTCAAAGTTTCATCGCAATCGGATGAATGGTTTAGCAACGCGTAGGCATCTCACATACAAACCTGGAAAGAAAGATATTTTGATTTATATATATTTATTTATTTATATTTAGATTATCGAAAGAGAAAAATCTATTCGGGTTTTCTTCTAAACAATATCTTTTAACGAGAGGAAGGTGTACCTCATCCAAAACCGTTTACGATTATGTCAAATCAATACTTCATGCCTATTGTTTGACACAATTCAACACTTACACCATAATCAGCAATCTAACATCATAATTTTTACCTGGCTGAATGAAGGTGGTTGAATGTATTATTCTCCTATAATAATTAATGTTATCTTTCTGTGAAATAACCAAAATGTAATTTTGGAGTTCACAATTCAGTTGAGATCTTAAATAAATAAAAAAAAAACTTATATTTTTAGAAAAATAACTGAAAAATAAATAACATGGTACAATTGAAATGAGTAAAGAATTCTAATATTTAATAACCATATTTTTTTAGTAGGTACGTATTAATATTCACGTGTTTTATTATGTGTTCGTACATCGTATATCTCATTTTGTTTATAACATGGTCAAAATGACATGTTCGATGATAATACGATCAAAATATAATATTATTATATAAAATTAAAAATCTTTTAAAAAATACAATAAATGATAAAAATTGTGTTTCTGGTTACATCTGGTTACATTCTCCCCTCACCGACGAAGGAAACTTAACATTTACAAAAGCAGCCCGCAATATTATTAGGTTGTCGAAAAAGAAAGGTTTTCCCTCCGTTTTGTATAAATATTTATCCGTGAGCCCATTTCTCCGTTAGAGTTAATTACGCATTATACACAGTGTCCATTATTTCCAATGCTAATCTTTAATAGACCCAGACTGTCTTGAGAAAATAACAACAGACCATCTCACGGCACTGCCTAATCTTTATTCCTTTGTACTGCTCTGTAAAGAAGACATTAAAATAAATTACCCCTTCCATTGTTTCAGTCGGCACTCAGCACGTTACGGCACAAGGAAGTCAGGTACGATATCTCTTTCTCTTGATTGTAAAAATTTAAATAACAATCCACATGGGGATTCCCGGCGAAACTTTCCTGGGAGAAAAATGAACTTAAGATTAGTAATGCCTCACTGCGAGCTTGTTTTTCTTTTAGGATCTTAATATGTACAACAGAATTATTATTAAGTATACATATGTATTGTTAAGAGGAAAGGCTGCACGGTACTTTTTGTACTAAACTTATTTTTAAAATTAAGATTTGAAAAAAAAGTCACGCAGCCGTTCCTCTTGTGCGCTCACATTTTATTCCATGATATCGCTACATTTATAACACATGTTTTATATTACGCTTTTCAGTACTTGAATGGTAATCGAAAAATCGGTTAGTTTGTCTCGCTTAAATCTTATACACCAAACATTAGAAATTTCAAGATTTTAAAAGGTTGTTTTTACAATTTCCAAGGAAAATAAAACCGTTTTTAGCAAGCACAATAATTTCCATCACGAGCTGTGAAGCTTAGTAATATCCGCATTAGTAAAAAAATGTTTCGAGTGCTGCAACTGTTTCCATTTTTCTGTTTTTGTGTTCAACCACAAATTCAAAAACATTTCAGATTTTTATTTTATTTTATTTTTATTAATACTTTTAAAGCAACGTGCCCGAATTTATACACCGAAAGACGGTGCTGATTTAAAATGTAAATTTTCTCTATTCAAAAGCATTGAAAAACATGGCTCTGTCTTAATCCCACAGATTAAAATTTAATGATGCCATTAGCACTGATTAAATCATATTACAACAAATGACGAAAGGATTATTAAAATCTAGGCTTAATTCTCTAAAATGAAAATAGGAGCTACTCTGTGAGTTTTCATGCTAATTTCAAACTGTATAAAGTGAAACAATGATTGTACCATCGCCGCATAATTTCTAAATTCATACCCATTATCATTATAATGTGCGAGCTAAGTGATATTATTTTTAATATTTTTGCGACTTATGTAATATTATAACCTTTTATAAATTGTCTATTTACGACTTTGTGTAAATTTTTTTTTGTTTTTATGAATACGCCAATGTACCTGTTAACCCGGCGAGCATAAGGTTTAAATTTATAGCAAGAAGCGTAAGGTTGGGTAATTTTCACCAGAAATTCGGTTTTTTTATTCTCGACTTATTACTCTTTTTAATTAAACAATAAACGTATTTTACCTGTTTTCTAAGTACTTGTTATTATAAACTAGAAATAAAATTGTTATAATTAGTAGTTTAATCACTTTTATTCTAATCAATATTTTTCTTAGAAAATTCAAACTATGACACTGAATTGTCCAATTTTAAATAAAATCGCAAAAAATTAACATCTTCTATTTTAAATCGTAACGAAAACCAATTGGTTTTTTTAATAGTTTTTTTCTTCTACAACTAATCATAGTACTTATGAAAAAGAGAAGCACCGTGTGCTAGGTGGGTAAAGCTCACCCGCCGACAACTTTGACGACGTCTAACAACCTCGCCGAGCGGAGGTTGACAAAATCCTCGTTTCATGTCGCTTCCTTACCTCCCTCTGCGCAACTACTGAAGGGTACGAAATAGTTGAGCGTGGCAAACTAAAATTATCGAGCAACATAAATTGCCTGGGGTAAATTTTACCCAACCTTACGCTCGCCGGGTTAATGGAAGATGGAAAGTAAATAAGCATTTGTAAAAATGAAATAAAATACACAGAGTTATTTATTACGAATATATATATATATATATATATATTTTTAATGTATGTTGCTGATGATTGCGATAAATTGGAATCATTCTAACTATGGTTTAAGTCATCACGATCTATTATTGAATACTTCTTATATTAGTCCATATCAAACTTAAAAATAAATATATAAATTTTTCGACAAAGATACGTCCAATTAAGCGATGGCTTATTGTCATGAATAGAATGGTTCTCATTTTAATGTAATCTGTGATTTTACTATGTCAAAAAATATAATCAGTGAACAAATGAAACAACTTAGGAGATTTGCACAGGAGAAATGTGTTAATATTTTAGAATTATTTGTGATTCTTTGTATATATTATATATATTCAGGTTTTACAATCGGTTCCTTGGTACTTTTGATTTGTGCTATTCTTCCATTTAAATCATTTGCTTGATGGTTGGAAAATGATAACAGATTAACAATATAAATCGATTCTTATCGTTATATGATACGTGCACAATTTTGCACAAAAGTTAACATTTTCGTTCAAATTAAAGATTTTTTTTAAATTTGTGTGCATTTCACAATTTGCACACGCGGGGGAAGTGAAACCTTCAGAAAACCGATTAGTCTATCTCATTCTCTCGTAAGATAAATCCTATAGATGTATGTGTTTGTCTCTTTTTAGTGTCGCTTTTTGTTTCATAGAATTTCAAATCAGAAAAAAATTCAAATCAAAAAAGTTTACATGTAACTGGCGCTTAATGCTAGAAGTGCCTGTCAATTTTCAATTCTCTGAATCGCCCCGGGATGAAGATTGTTTATCGATTTCTTGGCGTAAAAAACGCTGAATCAAAAATTTACTTTTACATTAGAAAGGTCACAATTTCATCAATCTAGAGCAGCTGACGTAGATATTCACAGCATTCAAATATGAGAGGTTTTTGAGCTCTTTCCTGTAACCAAATCAAATTACCAAAACTAGGCACTTCTGGAAATAACCCCCAGTAACGTGGGCCTCAGCATGGGTTAAGTACCCCGTGAGGCCTAAATTACCAAATAATGTTTTAAAATATTGTATCATCAAGTAAAGTAAAATAAAGTTATTGAATCAAGTAAAAAAAATCAATACTTAACTTTAAATTTATTGGAAATACCTATATTTTTAAATATTTTGTATAAATCGAAATCATGATTCTGATATTAAAAGAGTTTTTTTTCCTACTTTATAAAAATATTGAAATATTTCCTAACTGACTAATCACGCACTTCGTCATTTTTGTACTTATCAAAAAATATATTGACCACCTTGGTTGGGACAAGCTGGGGAAAATGTGAAATAAGGATTTATTTTTCTAATTTGCTAATTTAATGGTCCGTGATGATATTATAATTACGGATAAAAATACTTTTAAAGGGTGGTTTTAAATTGCTTAATTTAAAATGCGGATGAGACCTATCTCAAAAACAACTCCAAAGCGTGTGGCGTTATAAACAATTTTCCCGTTGCTTTGGAGAAGATAGTAAAAGAGTACCAATGATAGCTCCGTTGTGAAATCTCTTTCTACTACATGCGTTGTTACGAGAAAGACGGAGAGGTTATAATTGGATTAAGAGAATACGATGACAGAAGCTGAACTCACTTTAATAAAACGATAACAAACCCGTTTCATACTTAAATTGATTCAGTTAATTTCGCCATAACTATCGGTACAATCGTCCCATAATTCCACTCTAACCTGTACAATTGTAGGACCGTTCTCCAAACTGGGATTTATCGCGTCACTAAACACTTTAGTACGCAGTTCCCTTTGATAAGGACCATTTGTATGTAAATTGGTCAATTAACGAATAAGGCTGCGGAGTTGCGGTTGCCGGTTGTTGTGTTTGCGCCACAAATAAAGTGGCACTCGAAACTAGCGGCACTTTCAATCTGGAAAATATTCACATCAGCTGTGGTTTGGTTTGGTTCGTTTTAGTTAAGTTTGTAGGTTGGCGGCTGTGAGAGTGCGTTGTTTATTTTATTCAATCATTTCCAATACGGGATTATGATACGCAGATTTAAGTGCTTCATTACCTCTGAATCGACATTATAATTAACAGAAAAAGTAATTATTATTAATATTCTGAAGAATATGGGTGTCATTTTTTATACGCTGTGCTATATCTCTTTTTGTAGGATACCGTCAAAAATAATCCAAACACTCTGGAAATTTAATATTTTAGAAGTAAACTTCTTTAGCGGCGTTAGTGATTCAGAATTTGGATGAAACGGAAATTACGCATTGGCACCTGTGAAGCATCACACTGCGCTCATTGGCCGATTTGATTATGATGTCACTTTTAAAGGCTCCTATTGGTTGAGATATAAAACGAAAATGACGCTAGGTCCTAGGTCTGCGCTCATTGGCTGCTTCGATTATGAACTCACTTTTCAAGATTGAGATTGTTTTGGTATTGATTGGATTGTTTTACCTTGTGTGAACTGCACTCGTATAAATTTGTTGGAGTCATCTCTGTTAATTTTTGTAAGGTTTATTTCAACAGTTATACTGTTCACCTTGGAGTCAAAATTTTATTAATTTAAGCAATGAAACACTGAACGTGAGTATTACGGAAGTTATTTATACGATAATTTTTGGAGTGAAAAATACATAGAGCACTGAAAAAATAATTACGAAAAAAAATTTTTAAATATGAAATTACATTTCTTGGTATCTGAAAACTAATTTTCTCCCATGTATTTTTCAAGCAATCTTTGCTTTTAACAAACTTTAATAGGTTGAACTCTGACATACAAATGCGAGTCCTTGGCTGAGTTTATCATATGTCAGACTTGAATGACTTCCTACGTTATTTGTATCACAATTACAAGTATCCACCTGCACCTTCTGCTGATCAATCACACTCTAAAATATTGATGGTTCTCCGAGAAGTGCGGATTAAAAGGATGTTTCTTTATCTTTTGTATATTTAACGTTTTTTTTCCATGAAACTTTCTCTTTGGCGTCAAATGCTTATGTGCGCAGTCTCAAAATCAATCTTTAAGTAACCTTTTCGAGTAAAAAGAAATATTTTTTAAATTTATCTGTATCTACATAAAGTATTGGCCATGGAACTTTACAAGTTTAACGTTTCCCTAATGTGAGACTATTGGTCAGTTGTTTACAAAATTTGAACAAATCATCAAATTACAAAGTTAATTTTCAAGTTCTGTGAAAGTTCTATTCATGTTACGTTATTATTTCAGGTATGCGAAATAAGTTTTTAGTAATGTTTTAATTACAAAACTTGAATATAACCTTTACAGAACTTAAAAATTAACTTTGCAATCTGATAAATTGTTGAAAATCTGTGAAAACAACTGGCTTTGTGTTTAAGCTATGTTGGTGAATAGTAGATATAGTGGTGAATATTAATGTGGTGAATAAAAGTTTTTAGTAAAGTTTTAATTACAAAACTTGAAAATAACCTTGATAGAACTTAAAAATTAACCTTGGAATTTGATAAATTGTTCAAAATCTATGAAATCAACTGGCTTTGTGTTTAAGCTATGATGGTGAATAAAAGTGGCACAGGTAGGGTTCTTGATATGGAATATTGTACCTATCTCAAAAAACTTTGCCATTACAAAAATCTTCATTAAATCTCACTTGTCTACAGTAACACAAAAATTGGGGTACGTAGTATCTATCTCGACAGTACCGCTTCGTTCTTGGTGAAAACGTCTTTCGTTCGTCACTGGGCATAATTTAGGGGGAAAATTAATGTCACATTTCCACGAATGTATTTATTTTGTTTTTGCAGATCTTAAAATGACATTAAATTTATTACAAGATAGTGAAATGTAATTCATAATATTATCTGAAATAGACAATTTTATAACATTTTTTTTTAACTGTCAACATGTACTATTTCTTACTCGACATCCTTAATATTTTTCCACTCTGCATACCTTTTAGACTTCAAGGTCTATACGGTGGCATACGATTAACTCTTTTTCCGTTGCGAAGTTATGCTGATTTTTTAGTAGCATATAGCGAATTTCGAGGCTCTTATCTGCCCTCCTCCTCGCTCTACGACGTAAACGCGTTAACGAGCAATGAACAAAGGTCTATTTTTAGAATAAATGTAACGCTTGGCGCCACAACCCTTGAGCCACGAGATATATTTATATATTTGACGAAAACAAAGCATTTGATTGCTAACTCAGTATTTTAGTATGGGAGCTTTATTAAAAACGTTTTCACATTAAAAAATTATATGTAGTTCACAATTAATTCTCAGAAAATTTATATGTAGTTCATAATTAGTTCAGGTTAAATTCCTTTGGAAGTCTCTTGGTATAACAAATAATGTTACGTTACCGTACTTCGCTTTCGTACTAAAACTCTGACTTTGAAGTGAATTACAAAATCTTGCGAGCTGCAACCATTGCTGCCAGCGAGAGACTGTAAGTGGAGTTGACTCTCAAAAGTTGAAAAATTACCTCATAACTTTTGAATTTATTTTTAAAAGCGCGCGCTCTATCTAACAGTAATGATGATGGTTAAATGTTTAATAAGCATAACTTAGATCAACTTACTGACAAAATGTCTTTTCAATCTATATATTATCCATTACACCTTAAAGTAGAGAGGGTGGGCCTTCACACAATTCTGTCTTAGCATACACTCCTTGTTTTATTCACGTTCATATTTTGCCTCCTGTGTATTGTCTATTATTTTGAATTTTAACATGACTTGACTCTAATATTGGATTAACTTTGTAACTATTTTAATTATTTTAGCAATAGAAATACTCAGTTCACATCCCAGCGACAACCATGTGCACAGTAAAAATAAGGGATATATGAATGAAACAGAAGTTCAACTTTAACATTTATTGTAATCAAATAAACAGTTTGCATGCATGAGACGATTATCTTTTCAAAGATTATTATTATTATCAATTATCGAAACTCAGGACGTGGTCCAGGGTTCCTTGAAGAGGAATCTCCTGTGATAATAAAATATGCAAGTCACCTCAAAAGAAGCAAGGATCAGCGATGTGTGAACATAATTATCTGAACTAATAACTAACCTTTAATCAGTATGTCGGGCGCCAAGGCCAGTCACAATGACATGACCATAAATAAAATATGAACTCCTATTCGAAAACCAGTATAAAGGAAACTAACTAACTAATCCACGATGCCAGGCGGAGACCAGGTTTTTAGACCTCCTTCCTTCACCAGAAAATCCGTCGAGTGCCCGCTCTCCCGTCTTCCTCCAGATGTCGCCACTGTCCCGTCCGAAGTTAGCTAACAAACTTATAGAGTAAGGTGTTTTTGTATCGTCAACATCCAAATAATCGGGGTAACAAGTTAAACTGTTACAATTTTTTCTTGCTATGTTTATTATGGACTTCCATTCACTATCATTTCATATATTCTCCTTTGAGGTGGAGAATGCGTTGTGCGTAAGAATCTATTTTTTTCCCACAGGTTATGTCGTGTTACGTAAATACAACGTAGCATTTATAATTCACGTGCTGACAACTTTATAATATTATTATGAAACGACATTCTTTTTCAGTACCTACTCTAATAAATAGTACTGACAAGATTTTGTTTCCGATTCTTTCCAAAAGACATCCTTTATTATTTGGTTAGTTCGCAATATTGAGTGGGAGTCGGGCGGGCTGAGCATCCCTTTCACAGTATCATTTTCAATTTTCTTGGGAAGCGGGTGGATTGGATATCCTCCAAGGTGATACGCGCCTTCTATGTCGAGCCATTAATCACGAATAACTAGCAATTCATTTGATTACCCGTCCACACTCTGCTCTCGTCAATCCGCTCTCCGTTTTCCGATATAATAAATAATAATATTCCGCTTAAGTTCCACGGAACCTCCACCTGAACTCGCTGACGTGATGTATTATTGGAGATGTGCTGAAATATTGACGATTTTCAGTAGGGCCAAAACCACCTCATTCCAGGCCAGGACACTGAGTGTAATCGGCCGCTTATCCCTTCAAGATTCTCCTTTTTTAAATTTCGTTAAATTGTTTTAAGATATTTTAATGAAGTAATTGTATGTACACAGAGTGTTAACCACCGAAGCGCTTTTTTGCTTTTTGCCACAATATAGCATTATTTAAAATACCTCGGATAGCTTTGCTGCCAATTTTGCAAATTTTCCCTATTTGTAAGTAATTCAGTAGAAGTTTACAATTTTATACGTTTATTGTTTTTATAAATTCTACAAATATGTGATAATCAACCAAAGATGTGCGAATTCATTGGCTATATAGAACTATAATTAGTTTGTATGTCTCCATATTAAAATTCATGAAGGCATGATTTTTTTTTTAATGTGGGCGGAAAATATTCAAAATGATTATCAAAAATTTCCGGGCAATCGGGCAAAAAAAGTTTTAAATTGCGCTGGCGCTCCAGTGGTTAAGGAAAGTATTTGACTTACTTTAACAAGTGATTCTTGTCATTATTCGGAGTAAAAAACCCTAAGTAACCCTACTCTTCAAAACCTACGATTTTTTTTATATTTTAAGTAGCTGTACAGCGCCCTTGAGGTGATTTTTCACAAAAACGGCGCTCTACAAATTATCCAATTATTATTATTATTATTATTAGAAAAAAACATCAAAATTGTCACCGGAGACAATAATTCCACTTACATTTTGACTCCAAATAATGTCAGGAATCACAGGTTAAAGTAATTCAAATACGTCCCTCAGCATCCTGTATAAAAGTTTTACTTATATCTACCCAACACTATTACTTAGAAGGAATTTCATTAATAGGAGGCAGAAATATGATTCAGTGTCCTGGCCTTGGATGAGGTGATTTTGGAGGGGCCCGCATTATAATAATTGTTTGGCAAATGTCGGTCTGGGTGGAAGTTAATGCAGTAACTGCATAACATATCTAAGCTGTGAGATTTTACATAACAAATATGTTAAACTGAAATGATATGTATTGCGGAAACGCGGGGCTAGGTACGTGCCTAAGTAGCATATTCCGAATTTGCTCTAAGCGAAAGAAAAGTACCTTTTTTACGAAAAAATTTTTGAAGTAAAACTTCTTTACGCACGCTTGACTTGGGGAGTAAACTGGTGAATGCGTGACGAAAGCGTTAAAAAAAGTGTTGGGCAAGGCGAACGAAAGTTGAAAAGGAGATATAAGTTAGTGAAGGTAGAAAGAGAGAGAGTTACGTTTCGTATATTACTGTAGGGGCAAGAGAGAGAGGTGCGAGCACACATTTTCTTTCTCTGTTTCTCTTATAGCCAGTTACGTTCCGTATATCTAAGACACAGTGCAGGCCTATTGTCTGTATCCAGGAGCGAGCAGTGCGCGCGCATATATTTTCTTTCTTTTTCTCTCTCTCTCATAGATATTTTATTTCAGTTGTGTGGTCTAAAGCACACTAACACTATTTTTTTTTATTGTTCATGATTTAGATAACTAATAACGGAAAGATTTCTCGGTGATCGATTGATATTTTAGTTTTGATAATGATGTATAATAACGTGTACAGCTCAAGATTTTTTTTTGTGAAATCGGTGGCGTCATTAATGTAGTGTTTGTGTATGTAAACAACCTATGAATTTAAAAAAAAAAGTTTTATTCATTTCTTCTTTGGCATTCTGCATAGTCCAGTGTTTCAAGTTGTGGACCTACACCCACGCATCTTAGACAAGAAAACCTAATATATTCAATTTCAAATACGTGTGGGTGGTACTTTGTCTTACAAGAGGTTAATAAAAGAAGAAAATATAGATACAAAACGCTAAGGTAGGTGCTTAAATAAAGAAACAACTCAAGTCCGCCCGAATTGACGTCAAACACAAAAGTATTCAAGATTTCCACGAATTCGCTTTTCCCTCAAAACTCATAAACAGTACACATTAGTTTTTATATTGTCAATTACCTACGTTGGTACGACATTTCATTTTCTTTATTATTTTTATCATTGTTTTCTCAAAAAAATACATAGGTATGACCCTCTCCTTACTTAAGAAGAAGTTTACATAAAATATGAAGACTGTATCAAGTCAATAATAACCCTTACACAACATATATTGAAATTGTGTCGTTTATTTCTTATTTTTAAATCCATCACTGACTCTGCCTGAAAAGAACGAGAGCATAATATGTCACAGCGTCCGAAATAATAGCAATCCGCCGTAGATATACGGCGCCAGAGTCCGGCATAACAATCTGCAATCCGCCACGTGATTCGTATCACTGTCCGGCATAGCTACCTGCCATCTGCCATACAATATAATGTATATTTGTTAGATAGCAGTGCCATACAATGTTAGATCACCGTGCCATACAATATGTTAGATCGGCGTGCCATACATCACCGGGGTATCTATGCCCGCTGTAAGGGACGCGCCATATGCTCGGAACATTACTACACTGTTCGCCGTGATAATAATATATTACATCTGGCAGTAATGCTCGCATCGATTCATAACGTATAACATCGCACGCGAATCCGTATTATGAAGGTTATTGATTTCACGTTAAGCGGACACCTGCGGTTAACGCCGATTTTAACGTCGGGAAGGACTAAATGGATGACGGAATGGAGGAGCATAAGTGCTGGAACAGACAGTGTTTCATCTCGATGAATCTGAGCACTCTTATTACTTTGTTGCTTTTATTGAAAAATCGAAATTTCGTGTAAAATTCTGTATTCCAAACGTGGTCCTCTTAAATGCATCAAAATTATTGAAATATTATAAAACTGTGTGTTTATTTCAGCTGAACACAGCGGTGAGTGCGATTCTCTATTTACCATTTAAAAGCGTACCTCTTAATAAATTATACAATATAAACATTTTGAAATGAGATCTCTGAGGCGTATGTAGGGTAAAACCGTGCATGATCGTGTGAGAAATGTGGAGATCCGCAAAGAATTCAAGGCTGATGTAAAAGTAATGAGTAAGATTAAGAAGGGAACCCTCAAATGGTTTGGGCGTGTAGAGCAAATGAATGAGGAAAGGAGTGTACAAAGAATATACCTATGACACAAATGTGAAGGTAGACGAATTCGGGTTAAATTATTTCCAATGTTCGATATATTAGCGAATTTATCAAACATATTATTGAAATAGATTTTTTATTTATTTATTTTTTTATTTAGTAAAATATTTACACATTTATGTACATTATTTATAAAATGTTTTGACTGTCCAACTAGGATGATTCCCGTTTTAGGACAGTCAAATTAGGATAAGTGTGAATATATATGGACCATGATTTATACAAAAAGAGGGAAAATTGAAGAAATGAAAAGAAGAGAAAGAATAAAACATAAAATTGGAAAGTTAAAAGCGTATTAACATATTACTTTAAAAAAAGGTTTATATGTATAGGATCTTGAAAAAAAAGGGTTTAAACATATAGTTCACTTGTGTATGCATGGCATACAACAGTTATTAAAATGATAATAATAATAAATAAAAGGAATAAAAATATTTTTACACTTAAACATAAAGGGAACTGGTGTTTGCATTTCATAATGTAGTCCTATTAATGAGAACTATAAAGAGAACAGAAACAATAAAAAAAAAAATAAACAATTAAGGTATGATTATTACTGTTGTATGCTTTGCATAGTTATCAAAATAATAATAAAATAAGTTTACTTATTAATGGCGTTTGCATTACAAAATAATAAGCTTAAATATACATTTTGTATAAATATGAAATAAAAAAGAGAAGTGATAGAATAAAATAAAATATCCAATTTAAACATAAGATTAACTGCTGCCTTGAAGAATTCTAATTTAAAAGTAATAGGTACGTACATACATGCACATAATATAAACAATTAGAATATAAAAGATATCTTTTGCACAGTTTATTTTTTGTCGGAATTTTTGTTATTGATTTTGGTTTGTATTTGATTTCATTTTTTGTGTAGTAAAAGTTCACTCTCCTTTCTCCCTAATTGATGAAACCAAGTAGTGGTCAATCTGCGAAGAACCCTTGTGCTTTCGTTTTTCCAAGCATCAGGCATTAAGTTGTATAGTTTTGGACCTAAGAATGAGAAGTGTCTTTGAGCAAGAGATGTTTTGGTTGTGAGTGGTACAATTGGATTTCTCCGTGAGTGTCGGGTGTCGTGAGAGTGGTTAATAGATGGGTAGAGGTGGCGTTGTTTATGGGTGTTTAAAATTAATTTTCTCATGTATAGTTGTCTAACATCCAGAACTCGTAACTCTTCAAATAGTGCATCGCTGTGATATCTAAATGGTTTTTTGAGGATTACCCTTAGTAGCGATTTTTGAGCTTTTGCTAATTTGTCCAAAACAGTTTTTGCACACCCACCCCAACCTAGGGATGCATAGTCTAGAAGTGACCCACACATAGCATCATATATGAGTTTCAATTCTTTTTTACGTAAGATATTTCTGATCGTTATAAACATGTATGTAAGCTTTTTAACCTTTGCAGTGACTAGTTCCATGTGTCCGTCCCATCTAAGACATTTGTCCAACATAACACCAAGGTATTTAATACTATCCACGCATTCTAATTTATAGCAATTACAGGTAGTTGAGTCACTGCATTTGTGTATAAAAATATTATATGCTTCCTTGGGTTGGCCCGCTTCTGTGGCACTAAATCGTATACATTTGGTTTTTTCCGAGTTGAGTGTCAACAGATTATAGTCTAACCAGAGTTTTAGCTGTCTTATTCCATCTTATGCTTTGCAGTGTACATCATTCCATGTTTTACCTTCAAATATTAAGACAGTATCGTCTGCAAATGTTATAACGTGATTGGAAAAATTGCTGTTACATAGATCATTTATATAAATACTGAACAAAATAGGTCCTAACGTACTCCCTTGGGGAACACCAAATTCTACAAGGGCCGGATCACTAACAGTATCATTAATATTGACTTTTTGGTATCTGTTGGCTAAGTAACTACCCATCCATTTGTAGAGTTGTCCCTGAATACCTATAGCCTGTAGTTTTTTTAGAAGTATTTTATGGGAGATGGTATCGAAAGCTTTGGCAAGATCTAGGAAAAGAGCGATGAATTTATTTCCCCGGTCAATATTATTTGAAATAATGTCCGCCAGCTTAGCAATAGCATTTTCTGTTCCTAGACCTGGTCGAAAGCCGAACTGGTTATTAGATAAAATTTTATGACTTTCTAGGTAGGCGGTGAGACGATTTTTTACGATTTTCTCAATAATTTTTGAAAATGAATTGAGTAGAGATATTGGCCGATAATTATGAATGTCCGATTTGTTTCCATTTTTGTGAATCAATATGACAATTGATTGTTTTAGATGGTTTGGAAATGTACCTGTCTTGAAACTAAGATTGCAGATGTATGCAATAGGACTTGCTATAAGTGGTTTCAATATTTTCAGCAGATTTGAGGAAACTTTGTCTGGCCCACAGGCATTCGATGATTTAAGCTCATCTATCATTTTCATGACTTCATTAGTCATTGTTTGAATCTCGTCTGTTTTAAGATTAAGAATAGTTGTAGGTATGTTGGCTAGTTCAGATTCAGTTTTCTTACATTTTTCAAGGATTTTATTTGCGAGAGAGGCTCCTACTGAAGTGAAATAATGATTAGCAAAATTAGCCATAATTTTGGGGTTAGTAGTACTTGTGTTTTTAATATCCAAAGATTGTATGAAAGATGATTTGCTATTTTTCGTTTTAGTAATTTTACGAATTGTTTCCCAGAAATGTTTTGGAGTTATGGTAGATGTACATTTTGTAGATGTTACGGCTTTTGTGATTGAGGATTAAGGTCTGCAAATTCAGAGGTCGCAATTAAATTTAATTTGATAAATTGTGTTATTTCACTTTAAAATTTGATTAATAAAATAAATTATAACCTACTTACTTGCGGCACGTTGATATTCTCATTGTGAGATATCTTTCAGAGTGGTTTATGCTCTAATTGTCGCCCAGGTGACCACGGTTCAGAATCACAACGTCACCCAATGGTTTTACTAGTATGGGAGCGTTGGAAACAAATCGAAATTTCAAATTGCAGGGACCACTAAATTTTGTTTCTATATCTTAACATCACAAACCAGCGCATCTTTCCCCCCACCACCGAACTAAACAAAACGTTTCGTCGCTGCGTAACACGTCAGCAAAGATTGACTTCCTCAGATTTCGCTCGTTTAAAAAGTTTACGATTAAACGAAAAAGCGACACTGAAAAGAGTCAAACATACACTTCTATAGGATTAAGCCTGCGAGAGAATGAGATAGACTAATCGGTCTCCTCGTTTTGCGGTGCTTTAAAGCCTCCCCACTCTTGTCTACTTTAGTTTTCTGAAGGTTTAACTTCTACCGTGGGTGAACTGCGTGCTTTTTTTTTGAAGTGAAACTTTTTTAACGTGTGAAAAGTGAAACGACACTAAAAAGAGACAAACACGTACATCTTTAGAATGAGAGAGAATGAGATAAATAATGAAACCTTACCTACGAACAGTAGGTACTTATGAAGCTTTGCGCTGGCCGCATTGGCTGCTTTGATTATGAGCTAACTTTTCAAGGCTCCTATTGGTTGAGATTGTGTGAGTAATGGTTTCACTTCTACCGGGTGTGATTCGATTTTTTGCACTCGATTTTTTATTACTGACGCGATCGCTAAAGAAGAAATCTGATTGATCGGATTTGTTGTGGAAAACTGCCAAAAATCTAGATTATCTGCAATATAATCACATCAGTTTGCAAAATATCTTTCAACAACTCCATCCCCATTGTTTCTATAAGCGACATAATAATTAGCTTAAATAGCTCCATAAACCGAAAATAATATTAATAATACATCTTGCGCCTAATGAACGTGCAATTAACGTGAAATCTCTTCTTAATGTATTTGTGTTTGCGACTGGGTTCCCGGGGCCGGGCACGATTCTCGCAAGGATTAATTAAGAATAAATATTTGCGTTCCAATGAGCGCAGTTGGACTATCTAAATTGACTGCCGGTTGTTTGATTGAGTTAACGCCCGAATTGGATCGAATAGTACTTTATGACAACAACCAGTATGCCGGCACTGAAGAGGTTAACCGAAAATGTAGTAACCTATCTGTGTACTCTAAGTAAGCAAAAATATTCCCGACTCCTGGTGAAGTTCATCAATGTTTTCAAGAAGCATTCTTTATTCAGCAGCTAACTAAAAGTTCTGTGAAGAGACCTCGCTTACAAAAAAAATGTACCTAACTTACTCTTATTTGAAATCAAAACCGAAAATTTCCACAAAATCTTAGATTTGAAAGTAGGTTTGTACTAAAATACTTTATAAATTTCACATTTGAAAAATAATGTTTACTCAATCATTTTAATGTCGTGTGACGAAGCAAAATTTTCGCCGTTCGCCAACTGATTCTATTTTTGTAATAACTTACTTGTTTTTTGCAAAACTATATTTTTGTAAATTGTACCGACTTACCAAATAATCTGTTAACATATTTTTCTAAACAAAAAAATACGAGTGCAGTTCACACACGGTAGAACCGAAACTTTACCAAAACAATCTCAAGACATGAAAAGTGAAGTCATAATCAAAGCACCCAATGAGCGCAGACCTAGGACCTAGTATCATTTCCGTTTTATATCTCAACCAATAGGAGCCTTCAATAGTGACGTCATATTCAAATCGGTCAATGAGCGCAGTGCGATGCTTTGCAGGTGTTAATGCGTAATTTCCGTTTCGTCCAAATTCCGAATCATTAACGCCGCTAAAGAAGTTTCACTTCAAAAAAACATGTGTCAGTTCACTCGCGGCAGAAGTGAAACCCTCAGAAACTTAAGCTTTGAGAAATTGAGGCGAATCCAGAGTATCAGGAATAGAATAATTGTAGGGTTTATTTATTATAGCATTGTTAGCAAGCTTAAAAATTATATAACATTTTATTCTACAAAGCACCGCACAAAGAGGAACCCGATTAATCTATCAAAAATAGTACGTAATCTACCAGTTTCTTCGATCGTGCTTATCGGCTACCGCGACGCACGACAGGTTAAAACGGCCACCATCTTGAAGAAGGAAGCGAAACGGATGAAAAGCCAAATGGTCCAGTTATGGTTCTCACTTTTTGTTCAAATCGGTACAAATGACACGTCTAGAGATTATCTTTTCAGTGGTAGTCACTGTACTTGTTGGGCGGCACTAAGCAAACTTTAATTGTTTGTTTGTGTTGACCGTTGTTTGTCATCTGACCACTCCCGGGACGGAATTATTAGTTTAGACAAATCCTAATGTCCAATGTTTATAATCCACAATTTATAGTTGCTCTAACATTAAATATGTATTAAATTTCACAAATAAATCTGCATTATAAATGGCATTAGCATAAGTTCAAACAGAAAATAAAACAAGTTACTTCTTCAAACACGGAAAATATATTTTGTGGCCCCATTTTAATTCAATATTAAAATATTTCTTTGTTTTAAACATTTTTAATGTTTATAAAACCGACATGTTTCGAAAACGATGCTCTTTTCCTCAGGGTTTACTAAAAACTAACTATAACAATAGATAGACCTAACGGTGTCAATGGAAAGGTAGAAGTGGGAAGGGGGGGTAATTGAGTGTACAATCTACAAAGGGAACAAGTTCAACAGTGGGTCATTTAAAAATATTTTTTGATTATTTATAATATTTAATTTAGAATTTACGCTGAGATTTCTAGTATTTTCAATTTATCCCACTGAACGCCATTAAAAATACAATGTAATAATTTGATTCCAATATTAAACTCAAAAGAGTGACTAGTCCCGAACAAATGATTGCAAATGCCGAAAAAGTATTATTGCTTAAACATTTCATACGTTAATTTACCCTGATAAATTATTACATTGTAAATTTAATGGCGTTCAGTTGGTTAAATTGGAAATATTAGAAATTAGAAAGATCGTAAATTCAAAATTAAAAATTATACACAATCAAAAAATATTTTTAAATGACCCACTATTGAGCTTCTTTTCTTTGTAAATTTTACTCTGAACTCCTTTTTCACCCCTTTACACTCCTATCTTTCCATTGACTCCGTTAAGTTTATTATTATAATTTGTTTATTGTAAACCCTAAGGAGGGGAACAGAGCTAAGAGGAGCGCTCTCGAAGCATGTTGGTTTTATATAAATTATAAAAGTGGTTAAAACAAAGAAATCTTTTAATTTTGAAAACAAGTTGAGACAATTAGGATATTTGAAGCTGTATTTTAAAATGCCATATTACACAATTTAATATTCGCAATATTATTTTATGCCGTGTTGCGCTTCTTCCTCCCTGATGCTAGACAACCTGTCTGGTGATAGACACTGCAAGATTTTAAATGTTTTCTATGAGGAGGAAATGAAACACGATCTTAAAACCCAAAAATCACGTCATCAGACACATAAACCCTTGAAACTGAATTGAAATTTGACAATCAAAAGCTTTTTCAAGAAAGTCTTCCGGAAAATTATTATGGATATGACGTTGATTTAAAGTAATTTCGTCAGATAGTAGAGTGAGAATTTGCGAAGTAGAGAAGAAGTGAAAACGGATTTTCTTAGTTATGGGAGAAAGAAAATGTTAACAACTGATATGACGTTATAAGAAATGTAGCGTAGCAAAGTCCAGGTAAAACTCGACCGTTTTGCATTTCGTCTATCTGTAAATTTGTTGATATGGTCAATTTCTGTTTCAAGGTGGTGTCAGTTTTAACGATTCATTAAAAAAAGTTATTGTCTAATGTGAAAATCATATTGTTTATTTTCTTTTTTATTCTTTTTATCAGAAAGTGAAACATTCCCGGGTGACGAATAACCTGAAAAAGTTTGAAAATCTCCTACTACGGCCACAGTAAGCGGAAAATGTTGCTTATGTGTTGAAGGAGGACTTAGCCAGCCGAGGAATCGAAAACCTGACACCTGAGTTGTACATAAGCGCGATCCCACTCAGCCCCTGACTGGTCAAATTACTGTTGCATTTTTTCAATATCGTGAAAAAAATTTGAAAAATGAATTGTCATTAAAATGGTGACGTTTCTTTGGATGAATAAATTGTATACTTCCTTAAAAAACTTGCCATAAAATGTATGGTTTATAATTTTGTAGGTAGGTATTTTATTACCTACTTACAAATTTTAGGAGTTCAGAGTAAGTTTTGGTTAAAAAAATAGAAATATATATAATATATATTTATATGTTTGTTAAGTTTTATTAAATAAAAGAAAATTCAACGCATCTTTTTTTAATGTTGTCCACAGAAATAGCAGATGAGATATTTTATAAATAAGTAGATTATTTAGTCTACGGAGTCTGCACAGCGGGTATTCATTGCGCTGCGGACTGATCCCGAGTGCTAATCCCCGAGAAGGGGGCTAAGGGTATACCGCCGATAGGTTCATCGCGTTTTATCTCTCTTTCTCATAAACTTCTCATGTAACGGGAAGAGAGGTCACAGAGGAACTCTCCGCGGAAGGACCATAGCAGCAGGAATCCTCACAGAGGGCGATACGGTCTAGGGTTTCAACGGACCGGACCCCGCAGGGTAGCGCAAATGATGAAAAATGGTTTCATCAGTTTTTTACGACAACATTTAGTTACTAGTTGTATGTACAACAATATACATGTACAAAGTAACCTTGTTCGTATAAAATTAATCGCTTGAGACCGCCGGTTGATACTTATTAGTTACGTGATATTTTTGGTAATAAAGTTGGAAGAAGCGATTATTTATTTTTTCCCCTGATAAGCCATTGAACTTTGCCTTTTTAAGCTCCCGCTCAGCGCGAGAAGCATAATGTAATAAGCCGATGGTGACATAACCCATTATGATTACCTTATTCTCGTGAACTGTTGCCTACATTTTGTCTTTATTGATTCATCATTAAGTTGGTTAAATAAAGACTGGCAGTCCTGTGTTATTGTTGAATAATTTCGGCAACGGTTATCTTAATTCAAAATCATGCAGTAATAATATGTAATGATCGTATAATTATATTACGTGCTGAATAAAATCTGCTAAATTTTGAAGTTAAACTTCTTTTGCACGTTGTGTGTTGAAACTCGGATGAAACGGAAATGACGCATTACAGGACCTACGAAACGTCAAATGGAGCTCATTGGCCACATTGATTGTGATCTCAATTTTCAAGGCTCCTATTGGTTGAGATATGAAACGGTAATGACGCATTACCTACGAAACATCAAACTGCGCTCATTGGCCGCTTTGATTGTGATCTCAATTTTCAAGGCTCCTATTGGTTGAGATATGAAACGGTAATGACGCATTACAGTACCTACGAAACATCAAACTGCGCTCATTGGCCGCTTTGATTGTGATCTTAATTTTCAAGGCTCCTGTTGGTTGAGATAGGAAATGGAAATGACGCATTACAGTACCTAATAAACGTCAAACTGCGCTCGTTGGCCGCTTTGATTATGATCTCAATTTTCAAGGCTGTTGGTTGAGATTGTTTTGGTGAAGTTTCGCTTCTACCGCGTGTGAACTGCACTTGATTTAAAAAAAAATTATTTATTAGTTTGGTAAGAAGATAAGTTATTATACCTTAGAGCCTCTAACATAAAAATTAACATAGTGCTGATTTAGTGTGTTACTTCTGTTAGTTGTTGTTTTTATGATTCGGGTATAATGTTATTATTGTTTTCCAGCTTGTTTTTTTGTGAAATATTTTCCTGTTGACTTGATTCAGTTTTTTTTTTCTAAAGCTAGATTGTTTATGTTGTGTTTTAATTACGATCGGGATAACGCTTTTGATTCCAATTACGTGCTGTAGTCAACAATATTCATGGAAGGTGTTACGAGAGTAAATCGTTCTGATTTCTATTTTTTTGTTTAGTATGATTGTGGTTTATTTTTGCGTTGTTGTTTGTTAAGAAGGTACATCAAATTTTGCGTAATTTGCATCCACGCAATTGCCACAATTCTAAATATGTAGAACTGTAAAAATGGACTTCGAAGACATTTTAGAAGTTACGCAGTTTTGATGTATTTTTTTTTTTTTTTTTAATTCATAATTCACAGTTTATTTTACGAAATCAACGAAATCAATAAAGATAAATTGTACACAAAACTACACGAGAATGGGTTATGTTACCATCGGCTTATTAAATTAAGCTGCTCGCGCTGAGCGGGAGCTTAAAAAAGGCAAAGTTCAGCCATTATTACTGAAAAAAATAAATAATCGCTTCTTCCTACGTTGTAACCGAATATATCACGTAACTAATACGTATCAATCGGCGGTCAGAAATTATTCATTTTAAAAATATGTAGGAGGTCAATTTTTACATGCATATTATTATACATAATATGATACTTATATATACATAGGTACTTATAGCGCCCGATATAAGATAGAATAATGTTTTGATACAATTGTAATTCAAAATATTCACGTATCGAAATATTGAATGGTGTTGAATAATAATATAATATTATCCATGTAATATTACATAATAATAAAATATTACACAAGGACCTACCTAAATATTGAAAAAGTTTTTGAACTGAACGATATTTTAACGCGAAGGGATTGCGGTGAGCAATGTACAATAATAAATTATGGTCAATTAAGTATTTCAATAGTTATAGTCAATTAAGTATTTCAATAGTTTCAATATGAATAAAATTTTTAAAACATTTTAATTTAATTTTTTGGTTTCCTCACCTTCAATATTTCTTGTGTAAATTGTGGACGAGAGCAGGCGGTGGGCACATGAGGCAGCGTTGCCATTTCTCGTGGCTTCGCTGTATCTCTTTAAACCGCGTCGCAATCGCGTTCGCACCGACTTCGCCTGCAGTTAGAGATACTAAAGAATTGGAGGAATATTGATGGCATACAAAAGTTACTCACATTATCTCAACAGAATAATAGAGGGGTCACCTTTAACTTCGGTTCGCACGTAAGCGCTCAACAGTTCAGCTAGCTTTAAATTAAACACACATCACAAAAACGCATTTTTAAATCAAAGTGGTTATTCGAATAATACAGGGTTTTCCAATAAGAGGTGTTATTTTGATATTCAAAGAAAAATGCCATAATTTAATATAAATGATCGAATGTTTATTTTATTAAAAAGAAAAAAGGTATGTTGTTAATAGTAAAAATTAACATTAGGCAAATGACCACCATGACCACGCTTACAGGACCATATTCTTTTCATAAAATTTTCCATAACCAAATCGCAAAGTGGCTGCCCTGTGTCCTCGATAGCCTCACAATTTCCATCTTTGAGGTCTTGAATCGACGCTGGGCTGTTGACGTAGACCTTCTCTTTCTTGTGGCCCCAAAGGAAGAAATCGCAAGGTGTTAAATCACAAGATCTCCGTGGCCAATTGTGATCATCTCTTCGAGAGATAACACGATCCGGAAACTATTCCCGTAAAAAATCAATGGTTTTGTTGCTTGTGTGGCACGTAGCGCCGTCTTGTTGAAAGTAAACGTTGTCCAGATCAATACCATCCAATTCCGGCCATAAAAAATCATTAATCATCTCTCGATAGCGCAATCCATTCACCGTACTGTTGCTCCAGCCTAAAATAACACCTCTTATTGGAAAACCCATTATAAATGATATCTCACACGGTTGTCAATTTTTTGGAGTTTGTCACTGTACTTGATTTTGTGATATTATAATTTTGTTACTGCACTAGATTGTGATATTGCAGTTTTTATGCCACAGGTCGTGGGTAGGAACAGGAAGGATAATCCCTAACTTCTACGTAAACTAAGTGTTAGAAACTAACATGAAGCTAAACTGCCTTTATAGGAGCGTCGAAGGGATAGAAATGCATTTCAGTGTCGTCAATCAGCCAATAAATAATAAATAGCTTACAGGCCTAGTTTCTTGTGTACCTACCACATGAGACGGCATGTATGCATGTCTCGGTTCCGTTCGTTTCGTGCGCTATCGCGATCGGCCGCCTTTGCCGCCCTACCTAGCCGCCTTACTGCGCCATATACCTCGTTCGCCGCTAAGCCCGTCCCAGTAAACCTCTCCCGAGTAACCTCTTTCGGAGGCTCACGGGCCCATGACCTGCGACCCGCGACTAAACTCCTCGGGAAGCGGTCCTCGTAAGCCTGAATTATGGCGGCGGAGGCGAATTATATCGCGTCAATCAGTAATACAACCAAAGCGGTTATCTTTACGTGGTTCTGAAGTATTTACTACCTAGTTTTACTACCCGACTTTGCCCAACATAACAACCTACCTCTTTGGATGTTTTTAATTTATTTTACAAAGTTTGGACAAGTGGAAGTATTTCGTATGCTATATAAAATTATTTAATGACTTTAAACAGTTGCTAAAAAGCTTTTGCAAATTTTGTGGTGCCAGAACTCACTGTTAGAAAATTTTAGTGAAACACTCAGAGACAGTAAAAATAAATTCGTTTTAACGCTATTTTAACGAATAAATAATAACGTTTCGAAGGTATGATAGTAAATTAATTTTCTTCCCAATCGTTGTGATATTATAGTTTTATCTTATTTGATGATTGGTGTGACGATAACTACGCTTACATGTATTATGATAGGGTTTAAACTTATTTAGTTTTATTTTTGTTATTGTTTTTGGGGTGTTATGCCGTGTTTCGCTACCTCCTTCTTTAGCCAACGTTTCGGACAGCGTTACAGTGTCCATCATCAGGGCAGATGAGTGAACTCATGTGCCCTGATGATGGACACTGTAACGCTGTCCGAAACGTTGGCTAAAGAAGGAGGTAGCGAAACACGGCATGACACCCCAAAAACAATAACAAAAATACTTTTTGGCCGTGAAAACCTAAAAACATACCTTATTTAGTTTTATATTGTGGTTATTTTGTTGGTCTGTCACACTTAGTTAAATTCTCAGAACACTACTATTCATTAAATTAAAAAAATTATTTAAAATAATTCTTCTTTTTATTAACGTCACTTACAAACCTAAACAATAATACAACTTTATACAATTGTAACAAAATTGTTGCACTGAAATTGATTTTATATTTTAAATTAAAACGTAATTTTTGAATATCTAAAATTTAAACATTTTCCTCCGTAAACTAGCCCTAGCTAGAGCTCGTACGGAAGTCTTCGATGTAAGTGGCTATTCTTCTTTCTCACGCGTCTTGTCTGAAAACGAATAAGACGGAAGATAATAAAACATTGACTTCACCTACGATCCCTCGCTGGGACGACTATAACACGGGTGACAATATACAATCTCTGAAGAAATACGTTTACATAAATTAAAGTATAATAAATTGTCACCACACTATTGATAACGATTTTACGAGTATTTATCCCAAAAATAGATAATTTGATTAAACTCCTCAAATTTCCGGTAAAATAATCTGGGCGGAATGTTTGTTTTTACAAACAACCCGGTAGATAATAATTGTGGTTTTATGGCGTACGTCCATCTAGGTCCCGAGAGAACTGAACCCACGAACCAATGATTAACTTCATGGCAGAGGTCGTCTTTTCCACTGGGGGAAGATGACCTATCGCTCCCCAGTACCGTCTTCCTACGAGCGGCGAGGATGGAGGTGGGGTAAGGGGAGGGAGGCATTAACTACATCACTGCACACTGACACTGTAATTATTTTCTTCAGTAACCTGGTGCCATGGGGGTTAACACTGGCTTTCTGAATGATTCAACATCAACAAATGAATTAATAGCTAAGGAACAGGGATTATCATTACATGTCACGATATTTCGATGGATCAGAAACGCAAACTATCTGCACTTAAACTAGGTTGAGGGTGTCATTACTTGTGTCGTTTTTTTTTAATTTAAATTATCTTAGGTTTTCTAAGTTTCTAGTTTAAAGATTGTATATTGATTTTGCAAAAATAAAAACGTTAATTTTTTTATTATTGGATTTTATAGGATTCGATTACTACTTTCGTAACGCGCTTTACACCGTTGGACTATGGCAAGCTTGCGTGAAACCGAGGATTTACCGTATTATATTAGAATCGAGGGCCCGCCAAATAAAATCAGAATTTCAAATCATAATTGGGCTATAGAAGTTTCACTTAAAAAAAAGTTTAAATAAAATTAATTGGTTTCATTCAATATCAGGAATACAACTATTTTAAAGAAAGCTAAAATTAGTAACTATTAGTAAAGAAAACGAATATTGGTAACTACTCTACAGAAAACAAAAATTAGTAAGGTAAACTCGTTCCGTATTCCTCATTTTATTTGCACACTGTGTAGTTTGAGATGCTGTTTTCTACTTTAAAACGAAATTCGTTTAAGAGGGTTGACCTATTGACTGTGTCAAAACCATTCAAAGTTTCGTGATCGATCGCTGTTTTGATATAATAAACAATCTTCAAATAATAAAATATTCACTGTTTTGTTACAATCAGTTGTTAGAGGGGCAAATTACACTAGATATTCTAAGACAGATTTAAATAAAAAAATGTTAAATAATCACAACTTTCTGACTTAATATGTAAAAATAAATGTTTCTTTGTTTGTCCCTTATGCGTTCCTAAACTATTCAACCGATTGCGATGATATTTTGGTGAGTTGTTGTGCGCACGCCCGCAAAGGTTTCTATATTTACTGGTGAGCTCTGGCATTATGAAATTTGTATTAAAAATTAATAATAGGTTGCACGCTGGTTGTTTGAAAAAATGTGTGTATTTCATGTAGTTTAGAGGCAGAGAGGGAAGGAAAATTCGGATGGGGGAAAGTAACGACATAGGGGGTTTGCGGGAAGGGAGATGAGGGAGGTGGAAGGCAGGAAAATGCGGTGAGGGGGGTTCGCGGGACGGGGGGACACGGTGGAAGACGGAAGGTGGAAGATGAACGCGAGAGGAAAAGGGGACGCGGAAAAGAACTGGGGCGAGAACGGGGACGCGTGGGAAAAGACACGCTGAGAGTAACAGTTTATTTCTTTATTTGGCATTGCAACACGATCATGCCGAGTACTCATTAGATTATTATCAATCCATACATGTACCTAACTGAAAAATTTTCTTAATGGAAATGTTTATTGTGTAAAGACATAAAAACAATAATTTACTCCAACATGAACTCCAATACGGCGTATGGGAGATCTCAACCCTACAACTTTATAAGGCGTGATACTAAATACGCAGATGAAACATATATTGGAATATGGAACATGAACAGGTAAAATCAATACGTGGGAACAAGCCTTAGAAAGAGGCGTGGGGAATAGCTGTCTACGACTTGACTCAGTGACTATTATTTATAAAACTAGCCGTAGTGTGACGCCGAGAAGAAACCATCGACATTTGCATGCAGTACAATATGGCTGCTACGAATGCAGAGACAGTGGGGTCCAACGGACCGTTAGTTCACCAACGAAAAGCGGTACATACAGAAGTAACCCAAGTTCAATAACGGAAAACAGTATTTTAAATATACACAAGGCCAGATTATAACTTCAAGAAGCAGGTAATTAAGTATTAAGCAATCATTTTGGAGAAGTCTCTATTTTA
Source organism: Glyphotaelius pellucidus (assembly GCA_936435175.1). Lineage (NCBI taxonomy): Eukaryota > Metazoa > Arthropoda > Insecta > Trichoptera > Limnephilidae > Glyphotaelius > Glyphotaelius pellucidus. Next base: position 22,713,941 of record OW386542.1, on the reverse strand, counting down.
ATGGGAATGTACAGTTTCGTACTTGTGCTACACTTGGGTTCCAACTATCACTATCGATCGATGCAATCACTCTGCATACGAATAGTAATTATTTTTAGATCAATATGTTACCGGTATCTTTCTTCTTATCTAGATACTCATTACAAAGAATCGCCTATCATTTCTCTTTCCTTTACTCTTTGCAAGATAACATTTTTCTTTCGATTAACTGTGGACTTTCTCTTTCCTAAATTTATGATTGCTATGCTGCCTTCCCACCACAGTCTAACCTGATTTTGGCAGTAAAATCGACTATATTTCCAACCTCTTTTTATCCTGTATATTCCCCAAGAACATAATGACGTAGAATCTTAGTTTGTTCAGCGAAAATTTCTGTTTAATGAGAGCCCATACTTGCTTTCTAAGTCGGTAGGTATATTTGGAGGGCCCCACCACTTTCCCACCCAGGTAGTAGTAACTTATGGTTACTCCTTCAAGGCTCTCGCAAAGACTCTATTTTTTTTTTTATGAACCGTATTATTTATGAAATAAGCTAGACCTCCAAATGTCCCCAGGTAGTCAGAAGGTATAGTTAAATACTATATCAATTGTATATATTATATTCAAGAGTTTGCTGAAATGGCTAGTCGTCCAGACGATGAAGACTCGAGAAGCCACCGTCCTCGCGTTGCTCCCGAATGTCTTTATCTCCCGGGCGTTCAAAAGACAGCGGGATTAGCTTGTCAATATTAAAAGCTTTTATTCTGCCGATAGCTCGGCTGTTATAAGCCGCTGGGTGCCTAATGATTGACGAGGTTTTTTAAAACCCACTTCCCCAATACTCAGAGCGGCTTGTTAGCAGATGAAAAAAAAACTGTATATCTTGTAAAAATACTATCACTAAGTAAGTAGATAGTTGTTATCACAAGATTTTTTTTACAATTTTTTAAGAAGGTTTTTGGCGTTTTTTTATTATTTTGTAACACAGCAATGTTAGCTTAATGAATTTTCGATAGTTTTCTTTTTTATGTCCTTTTAGATTTTCCTTCTAAAATCTGAAAAAACTTAATTGATGAAGAAAGATTTAACATCGCTGTATTCATTATTTCTCATTAGATAGATCCTTCACGAAATGTTTTTGTAGGCGTTAAGAAGCGGCCTAATATAGGACGAAATGTTTTTATCGTATTACAATCAGACTCCTTTACTCGATCTGTCCCACCGAGACATCCATCTTTGTCCCGTCGAATCCCTCCGATACTTCGACAATGATGTTAGTGTGCGATAAGAGATCATTTGTCATTTACTTTTTTATAATTAATCTATGTTAGGGCTCAGAAATTTTTAATTCTTTGCCGTTAGAAGCCGTTTTCTAAAATTTTGAAATTTTAAAATCATTTCATAATCGATTAAGAAAGCCCACAGATGAGAGATTCTAGTTACAAAGACAATTGGAAAACCATTCCAAATTTAAAAAAAGTCTCTTAACTAAAAAGTCTCTTATGTGCGCACTTTCATTTACTGTAATGGATATTTATACCCGCAACTGTTGCAACGCAACAGCCTCCGCAAATCCACAAAAGTCTCTCGTCTGCGAGCACCCTACGTCGAAGCTTGCTAAAATAAAATGTTGTTATTTAAAGTGTGAAAGTTAATAAATGCTGAATAAAAACGTAATCAAAAAATTCTGGTTGAATTGCAAAAGAAAACATTTTTTTATTCCAGAGTAGGTACTACAGAATTTTCGTCCGAACATTATTATTAAGCGAATTTATTTTCGCTTAGTTATTTTTTTTTTACTTGTTCCAATTTGCTGTCGTTTTTCGTAGCGTAATTGATTTTTAGAAAATAAAAATGTCTTTAGGAAATATAACGAAAATAATATTTTTGGCGGAAAACATCGAATTAACAAACTGTCGCTCCTGTCAATAGCAGAAGTATCTGCGCGGGAAGCCTCGAGGAAGGCCTCCTTCCCCTTATTGTACTTTTGGGGGAAATGTTCCTTTTTCAATTCATTATGCCCTAAATGACAAGGGACGTATTTACCAACCTTTCCAGGTGGTGCCTTTGTCAATTTAAAGCGTGTAGAAGGAAACCTCATAAGAGACGAGTTTTTGTGGAAGGTTCTCAAACAGCCGACATCAAAAGACGTCGACAATTATTATTCATCAAGGGGAGCGTTAGGTATATTATGCGACAATAAACCGCAAGACTTTTTATATGTTACAATTTACTCATTTTAGTGTGTTTGTAGTTGGAGTTATGGATGCCGTTGGAAATGAATATTCAAATATTCACACGCCCTTGCGGCTTGATGAGAGCAGCGCTGGCCTCAATGTTTAACCATTTTCGCTGTGAGCTAAGGGTTAAAATGCAATTACCTACCCCTTGCTGTGTGTCAATTTTTTTTTCGATAGAATTCTCGTTAATTTTCCACGGGAGATCCTTCTACCCTCGGCTTGTTCTGTAACCCTTTCCCTCCCCCTTCTTCTCCCCCGCCATCCCGGACTCCTAAAACAAAGCCCTCCCATCGCGTTATACACCTGCTGGAGGAAATTGAAGGTTTTGTTTAATAGGAAGACGGTGGTAAATCATACTTGACTAAGTAAGTTCCTCTCGCCGTCTTCCGGCTGGGGAAATACGAGGCGGGTAGGATTTGTTTGTTTGTTTGATTCTACTCTGATTTGCCATTCGAGGGAAGTGGAATTAGATTGTTTTTTTTTTTCGACAAACATTAACTCTTCGGCAGAGCAGCAGTAATTCAATGCTATTCACTACACCTTAATTAAGTTAGCACTTTTATACTTCTAAATCTTGTACTTTTTTTAATTTATGAAGGACTTTTAAGACCTTAACTTTCACTGTATATCAATGTAATACTTGGGGTTAAAACATCATTAAAATAAATCAACTCTTATTTGTAGCTTTAGCACATAAGTTTAAACCATCATGGATAAAAACGTATTTTATTAACTGAACTACTGTAATCAGACCAAATATAGAATTCGATTGTAACTACGTATCTACGTAAACCGTGACATTTTTAAACATCATTTTTTGCTTGAATCATGTTTATTAAAATATCTGTTGTATCGCGTATTATTATTGAGAAAAACTTTTTGGTTCCATAAAATTATTTATTAGACAAATTCGGATGACAATCATTTTACATGTAACAATAAGAGGTTGGACAATTTAATATACAATAATATAGAATAATCAATTAAACAATAATATAGTGTAATCAATTATACAATAATATAGAGTAATCAATTGTATAATAAAAAATAGCTATCAATTATATAATAACATAGAGTAATCAATTACACAATAATGTAGAGTAATCAATTATACAATTATACAGAGTAATCAATTATACAATATTATAGAGTAATCAATTAAACAATAAAACAGAATAATCAATTGTACAACAATACAGAGTAATCAATTATGCAATAATATAGAGTAATCGATTGTTCAATAATACAGAATAATCAATTATACAATAATATAGAGTAATCAATTATACAATAATATAGAGTAATCAATTATACAATTATACAGAGTAATCAATTATACAATATTATAGAGTAATCAATTAAACAATAATACAGAATAATCAATTGTACAATAATACAGAGTAATCAATTATACAATAATATAGAGTAATCGATTGTTCAATGATACAGAACAATCAATTATACAATAATATAGAATAATCAATTATACAAAAATATAGAGTAATCAATTATACAACTATACAGAGTAATCAATTATACAATAATATAGAGTAATCAATCATACAATTATATAGAGTAATCAATTGTAAAATAATGTAGAGTAATCAATCATACAATTATACAGATTAATAAATTATGCAATTACATAGAGTAATCAATTGAACAATAATATTATTGTACAATTGATTACTCAATATATTACGTTTACTACTGTAGACATGTAGTGGAGTCGAAAGATTTTATAATGCCGCGCCGTCAACTGTTATTTTCTCCAAGGTTACTCCAAAAGATTTAAATACCTTGGCTGTGTAGTAATCCAGCTTTTCGGATTTTTTCTTCGTTGTATTAATTTGCTAGCACGTAGATCGAGAAAATTTGTTTGAATCTTTACTTTCGTGAACGCTATGTTCTCTTGGCTTTACATTTGTTAAAAGGGATTACATTGTGATGATGTGTATATTTTCAAAACAATTATTTTTTGACAATAAAGTTTTCACTTATTCACTATATTTATCACAGAAGCACACCAGATGTCATGCTGCATTGTGTAATTTAAATGATAAGGACTTCTATTTATTCCAAAGTTATTATTTAAACCAACTCAGCCGACAGAAATTTAAACAAAATAGAGTACTCAATCAATTCCAGTTACACCATCAATATCTACCACACTTGAACTGAATATGATCCATAAAATGATTTAATTAATTGTTTTTTTGGGCTGAGCACCATATCCAAATAATTCTATAAACTACACATTCTCAAAATTCATTCTAATCCCTCTCTCAGATGATAAACCAAAGCATTCATGGCTCCCATTTCTCATGGAACAGAACAACAACATTGAAACGGTGATAAATCGTCTAAATGAAGACGCTTCGCGTTCCGTCAGAAATTCTATACAAAGTCGGAAAAAACTCCGCTCGGGTGAGCGAGTCAGAGCGTACCGCCATCACTTTTATTATACTCCTTTTGTAAGGAAATAACTTCATTGTTGGGTTGGATCTTAGCCCGTCCTGGATTATCCCACGCAGGATTGAAACAAAACAGCCGCAGCAAAATAGTCGGAACGAAAAAACATTAGCCGTGAAATCTACATAGTATATCTGGAGAAACCACTTTAATTGATGGAAAACGTGAACGATAAACTTTCAAAGAAATAATTTTGTAATTATTGAAGAAGTGATAAAGTAAGGTTTTAAAATTTTATTGCGAAAAACTTTGTTTTCAGTAAATAAAATGTTGATCAGTCATGTCAATTTCTCGGTTGTCTCTGCGCTTAGTCGCTGAATGCATAGTGTTTTTGTGCTAAAAAGTTATGATTTTAGTTCTTGCTTTTTAAAAAGAAGCAAAGTTTGTCACTCTGCTTTTCAAATGGGATATTTTTAGGGCTTGTTGCAACACTCTTTATAAGAAAGTTTTTTTCAATAATTATTGCTATTTAGCTAAAATCACCACTCTTCAATAATTTTGAAGTGAAACTTCTTTAGCCCGTTGTGATTTGAAATTCAGATGAAACGGAAATGAAAAATTGCAGTACCTACGAAGCGTCAAATTGCGCTCATTGGCCGCTTTGATTGTGACCTCACTTTTCAAGGATCCTATTGGTTGAGATATGAAATGGAAATGTCGCATTACAGTACATACGAAGGCCGCTCCGATTTTAATCTCATTTTTCAAGGCTCCTATTGGTTGAGAATGTGTGGGCGAAAGTTTTAGGTCCACCGCGTGTGAACTGCTCTCGATTTTTTTATTTATTTAATGGATTGTCAATAAAGCAAATAAAATGAAACGATTTTCTACATCTCTAAAATTGTTAAAATGTCGCTTTAGTAAAAATTTATGACTTTATAACATAAAATATTTTACAAAATTAAGATGTTAAAGCGCTCAATAATGTGCGACATTTTTACGAAAAGCGCTATACAAAAATGACAATACATGGGTATAGAGCTATACAAGAAGAAGCTATTAGGAAGTATACTTTAAAAGTTTCCGATGATTGGCGGCTGTATTGACGCATGTACTTTTTTATTACATTTTTTTGGATTAATCAAATGATTTATTAAATTTAACATTGATTTTTTGTCCGAGATTTTTTGATTGACCTTTTTTTTGTCGGAAAACTGTTTTCCCAGTGCTTTTGTGGTGCTTTGCAGTTGCGCGATTAGGCGAAGGTTGTGTGGTGCACACACTGTACACTGCACTCTGCAGAAGGGGCTCTGTTATTGTGTTTATTTAGTCAATTTGCAGTCCAAGTGGGAAGCTTTACAGGGACGGGTTTTGTGTACTGAGAAAAGTTCATCCAATATCAGCAGCTGGGCTGTCGGGAAACTTTATGTAATAACTGGCTTTAGGCATAAAGCAGAGAATATTACATGTAGCTATCTAAAAAGGATTTTTACATAGAAATTACATTTTAATATCATTTGTCATTAGTCTACCCAACATTAATTACAAAATAAACGTTTGATTAGGTTCTGAAACAATGTTCAAAATTTTGATTATATTTAAAATAATATTCAATAAAATATTATAAATACCTTACTTTGTGGAGAAAGTAAAGCTAACTAAAATCTTTTTTCACATAAATTATTGTATTTTATTGAGCGACATTGAAGTGAAAACTTCTTTAGCACCGTTGTGATTTGAAACTCGATGAAACGAAAACGAGCGAAACTAAAAAGAGACAAAAAGAAAAGGATTTGACCTGCGAGAGAATGAGATACCAATAAAATATTTATTTAATTAAATGAAGAAAATATTAGCAAAACTCAATCGAAAATCTGAAAACAAAAAACAAGAAGAAGATATGGGCAGATCTGGGACTCGAACCCAGGACCTTCGGCTTTCCGAGCGGCGGCTCTGCCAAATCTTTTTTCTGATTTTTCTTTTTGCAGATTTTCTATTTTCTAAGTTTTGATTAAGTTTCGATTAATTATGGTGGGTGATGCTCCAGGTTAGCTTTTTCGTCCCCGACGCTCAGGCTTACAGATGTAGCTCCTGAAAGGGATGTACCATCTTTGATGACCTATAAAATATCATGTTTTGGCTCCAGAACGCAAGATGCTTCCCGGTGCTTTGCTTTAGCCACTTGTCAGGACCAACCCCGGTGATGCTTAGTTAATCGTCTGTTTAGGAGTTCAGCTAACTCAAATGGAGAGCAAATTCTCTTGCCTCACGCACCATCACTGGCAGGATTATCACAAGAGACACTTGGTTAACTATCTGCTAGGATTTCAGGGACCCAGAGGGAAAATAATCATTTTGGTAATACTTAAACAGGTGTATGCAGGTTTTCAGAAAATCGAAGAAGGGTATAAAGTTCCTTCACGGAGGAATGAGAGAGATGTAACTTTCTCAGTAGACCCATGAATTGTTAATTTTATTAACTTGACTTTTTATAGTTGCATTGTTATACTTGCAAATTGATTAAGCCCAAATAAATCCAAAATGACAAAGATTTATTGAAGAATGATTGAAACTTCCATCACATTGGCGTGACATTATTTATTTATTTCAACGCCATAAAATGGCTTTTACATTCTAGTGTTATATGATACAGTGGTACACAAGGGGGTAACAGTATTTTAATAATAACGAAAATATAATAGTTAAACAATATTTAAATAATATACACACTAGGTTTATATAAGAACTGATATAAAACAATATGATGTTTGTGTGATAAAGGCTAGTAAATAGGTATGTGATACAATTATATGTTACAACCAAAAAAAATAATAATGTGGAAACTTAAGGAAGAGAATAGAACATGTTAAAATAACAAAACATTATATTTACGCTGAATAAAAATATGTAAATAAAGGTGACTTGTTAGCAAGTAGAATCGAAGAATCGAGCAAAGTCAAGTAAGTTTACCTATTCATACATTCACATTTATTTGCAAATCTATGAATTGGTTATAAAAAGAGCAATTTATTATCACGCGAAAAGAAAATTGAACCCTACCCTGAGAAAAAAGGTCGTGAAACAAACTAGTATTTTAAATCGTATCCACAATTTAAATGTAAAAACTTCATCACAGCAGTAAAAAGATCTGAAAGCGTCATTTATAAAGCATTCCATTTGTGGAAATCGTTTAACTGTAATAATGGCAGACTCGTTTAAGAAAGCATCTAAATCTTCCACAAACTGCAATCAGCTTAATACACCGGGCTCCTCAGACTTCAGTCCTTAGTCCTCAGTCATCAGTCCTGTCCTCAGTTCCTTAGTCCTCAGTCCCCAACCCTCAGTCTTCAGCTACAGTCAGCCGCAGCCGAACCGAATGCTCATCCGGGACAATCGCAATCCGCTGAAATAAATTGAAATCCGAATAGAATTGCTTTTTAACTATTACGTCTACACTATCCCGATACAAATAAAATGCCAGCGTGCCGCACCGGACGCGCGGCGCTCGTTCGCGGTGTGCACGGGAAATAGGGACGCATTAATGTCGGTGCAATGTATGAACATTGCTTTCTATTTATCTTGATGTACCTAATTAAAATTCAATTAAAAAGTACCCTTTTTAAGTGCAAAAGTTTCAAATACTCCTTACTAACCGAAGCCAGAGAGGCTAACTTGGGGTGTGTTGTGATACTGAAGGATACGGGGGGGAGGAGATGGGGACTAGGAATGTGAGAAAGAACCTGGCTGGTATGTTTTTAGGTTTTCACGGCCAAAAGTATTTTTGTTATTTATTTTTGTATGTGTCCATCATCAGGGCAGATGAGCTCATCTGCCCTGATGATGGACACTGTAACGCTGTCCGAAACGTTGGCTAAAGAAGGAGGTAGCAAAACACGGCATAACACCCCAAAAATAAATAACAAAAAAAGAACCTGGCTTTTCAAATTTGGTCATCAAACACGTCTAATTCCATTTCAAGCGGCGTTTTGATTCTGAATGTTGGCGCACCAGGGCGATACTAAGAGTATCTGCCACAAGTTTAACTACGTATTATTTTAATAATTTTTGTGAAATAAAGCAATTTAAATAAATAAATTTTCCTTGATTTTTTTATAAAAAAAACTAACTTTTGAAGGTTATTCCCATCAATGTAATCTATCGTCTTTGAAGAATATAACAATAATTATCTAAACAAAAATATGAAAGAGAATAAGACACAGAAAAACAGAAAAAGATAATAGTCGCAACTGGGACTTGAACCCAGAACCTCATGTCTAACCGGGACGTGCGCGTTTACTAATTCCGCCATTCTATCTAACGTTAAACCTTCATATTAGTCAATCTCATATTTCAAATTTTAGAATTAACAATATTATCTTCAACTTTTTTTCTCTAACAATTTACTTGATTCGAACCCTGGACCTCCGAATTTTTATTTATGATGTCAAAAATAATATATAGGCGCGTATTATTATTCACAACTACCAGTTTCAATAATAGTCAAATTATTGTCAATCTCTCCATATCCAAAGAGATTAAAAATATAAACGAAATTAAAAATATTTAAGTACTTACGCCTGCCAGGCGATGCTCCGCACGCTAGACGTTGACGTAAGAGGTGCCATTTTTTGGCATTTCTTTAATTCGGTTCTATTACAAAAGTAGATTTGTATACAAACCCCACGTACGCAAACGCTTTTGAGTAAGGCGCGGCGTCAGAGTTGTATTCTTAGCCGGATTCTTAAATTTCAAACGTACAGTCTCTATGCTATTAATACTGCTTGATGTAGGAAAACTCCAAAAGGGGTTATTTATGAAAGAGAAAAATGTTAAAATTATCTATTTGAATACCCAAAAGGCGGCCGAAAAATAATTTTATGTAAACGTTTTTGTTTTTCAATTATTCTCAAAAACTTTATGCAATCCATCTATGTTTAAAAAACGCGCGCCTCGACAATCAACAGAGAGCAAAGCGGTTCTACTGTTCTTAGATGTCACGATACTAAATAGACCTTTGACATTTTTAACATCACTTGGAGACAGTTTATCGACTACTTCTTGACGCTTGTCATAAAATAGCAGTAAAGGTAAAGTTAGGTAACTCCCTTGATTGAACTTTAAATAATTTTACTGGACATTTATTTATTTATTTGACATGTATAGTATTGAACAAAATTAAACATAATTGTATAACTGAACATGTATTAAATTTATCTGTTTATAATAATGCACATTACGATGTTATAACGCCGCGTATTTAAATTTACAAATTAACTATAAGATCATTTCGCAGAAAATATTTATTTTAATTTTTAACTTCTGTTGAATGCTTTATTTAAATTTACAAATTAACTATAAGATCATTTCGCAGAAAATATTTATTTTAATTTTTAACTTCTGTTGAATGCTGTTATCTTTTTCTATTATTTATTTCTTTTTTATGCAGTTAAATGTTGATATTTATAAAATCATCTGTTAGATTTAATAAGGACTGTACAGCGTATAATGTATCGAATGATTAACTAACATCTATCTCTTCAATAGTACCCTTTACACACCGAGTTCGGAAAGGGACGTGCCCCGCGCCACTTCAGGCCGCCGCGCAGAAAAGTAAAGACCGAAAAAAAGATAACGGTTTACAGCGCAGTTTAGTGTGAGACTTTTCTGCGCGGCGGCCTGAAGTGTGTAAAGGGTACTATTACGTCTTTTTACATTACCGGGCATTAAAGATCCGTTGGAATATAAAAAGTGTAATGAAATGGATTATTATGATGCGTGGGGTATTAATGTCGAGTAGGTTGTTATTTGATGTAATTGAGAGCGAACAACTAAAATATTTAGAGCTTGAAATAATAATCATTTAAGAATTAGAAATACACGTGTTCGGTGAATTCTAATCTGCTATTTTGTAAAATTTCTATCCTATTTTAAAATTTGTGTTATTTTATTGTTTGGCGTACACTTATCTACTATTACATTGACTTTTGAAGTGAAAACTTTTTTTGCACCGATGAAATGAAAAAAGAGAAACACAAACATCTATAGGATTTAGCCTGCGAGAAAATGCGGTCTCCTCACTTTTGTCTACTTTAGTTTTCTGAAGGTTTCACTTCTATCGTGTGAATTGCACACTCTAATTTTTTTTATGTGAATAGAGCAATGTTATCGAGAAAAAATAATATGCATATACGTGTAATAATAAGTTATATATTTTTTTGTATTGGTAATATGCATGTTCATCCAGGTGTAGAAATAATTTTTCGCATACTTCATAAATAAGAAAACGGTAGAGTAGAACTAATTGGTGCGTATGGTTATGTTTATTTGTAGATTGATGATGATTTGGAAGTTTTGTTTTTGCATTGAAGGACTTAGTATATCGAACAGACATCTCCAAGTACTAAACCTTTTGACAATGAGGAAAGCAATATTCGAATGCTCACTGTAAATCAAATATTATTTACACGTCAGTTGAACATATTGAATATGCTATAAAATAACCCCAGGAGAAGGGACATAACCGTCCAGTAAAATAGTATTATATTTAGAAATATCCTAGTAGTGACCCAGAAAATTGTCATCATTTTGTTTAATTCACAACAAGTTTTTCTGCATTACCATTGATTTTGTGGTGATTATAAGTAATCTGAGTTTTGCACCAATTTTTTTTCGGTACATTTTTACCTATAACTATAAATACAACTCAAATTTCGATTTTTTGGAGATGTCTGACTAATCAACTGGACGATCGATATATGCATGTGGGTACAAAACAAAAATCTGCTTTAATTATTTTAGATTCATGTTCATTGAATAGTGTACTTTTTGCTTCAAAACAGCACAGCAGTAACAAACGCGTAATTAAAAGTGTGTCAAACAACGGCCCAGCCATATTCCTGTTGCTACGCCAAAAGCAAATAAACGCCTGTATGCCCTTCATCGTAGCGCCGGCCGCGGCGCCTCGTTTTACTGAGCAGCTTTCAATCAAATGTTGTCTATGTGGGTTAGAGACGGGCACATCGCGGTTTTCCATGGGACGCATGGTCAAATACTGTTTGCAAATTTTTAGACTCATCCTCGTATACCGACATGCAGTAGATTGCATTTAATACATTTACCCAGAATATATATGGGTTGTTCTTTTTAACCTACATAAAGTTATCTCCACCAAAAAAAAAAATTCTCTCCAGAAAAATTCAACAGAATTACCAATATTATTATTTTATAATTACTTTAAAATATACTGTACTAAATAAAGACCAACGACTGTATGCGTTTAAAAAAAATGTGTGTTTATGTTTTTATGGTAAAAGTTACGTTACAGAGTTGTTATTTTCCTCGTGATAGAAGTGTATTTCTTACAAATCACAGTTGTCTTCTGCCACCTCGACTTGCATATTAAGGTGGGTCATTTAACAAAAAAAAAATATTTTTAAATTCTTAGAGCGATAAAAGGGTGCCAAATGGGTTCAAAACGACGTGTTTAAAATTTTTCAAATTTCTGATACGATCTTATTCCTCCGGATTCACTTCAAAGTTTTGAAAATTTTAATATTTGAAAAAAAAAAAATATATTTGTTATTTTTTTTTTTTGACAAACCATATTTTTTGTAATCTTCCATAGCAAATGTAGTATATTTTGACGAAATCACATACAAAAAGTCCCAAAATTGAGTCTGACAAAATAATGCCGAAATTTGAGAGTAAGAAGGATTTGCTTGTATGTTTTAAGGTTTTCACGGCCAAAAAGTATTTTTGTTATTGTTTTTGGGGTGTTATGCCGTGCTTCGCTATCTCCTTCTTTAGCCAACGTTTCGGACAGCGTTACAGTGTCCATCATCAGGGCAGATGAGTGATTGTTTTTGGGGTGTTATGCCGTGTTTCGCTATCTCCTTCTTTAGCCAACGTTTCGGACAGCGTTACAGTGTCCATCATCAGGGCAGATGAGTCAATATGAAAGTCAGATGAAAGGCAGATGAGTCAATAGTCAGATGAAACAATAACAAAAAAAAAAAAAAACAGGATTTGCTTGTATTTGAATACACTGTATAATTTGAATTATATTAGAATATGTTTTTGACGTCATAACGTCTTATAAATCGATGAGAGCCGGCTGCATGCACGAAAAAGCATGACTCATTGTCACGTTCCGCCTGAGCCGAGCGTACAAGCGAGAACGCGGAACAAGCGTTCGGCCTAAGCTTTCGGCTTATGACGCATCTATCTCTCTTCCACTCCATTGTTATTATAAGACGTTATCGCGTTAAATTATCGTCCGTAAACCGACTTTACAGACAACCAAATTTTTTAATAAATAAATTAAATATTCCCTTTTTTCGTATTTTGTTAAAAAAAGTTCATTTTTTCATGGTAAATCTAACATTTTCAGATTTAACAAGGGTGATTTTTTTTCTCTATTATGCGAAATTTCAAAGTCGATCCGGAGGAAGAAGATCATATGCAAATATTTAAAAAAAAATTACATGATTTAAATCTTCATTTAACATCCTTTATCACTATTGGACAAATCAAAACAAGATTTTTTTTCCCCATACAGTCGTGACCCATCCTCTTGCGTATATTCTATAATGTTACAAAAAACCTATAAGTCGACATAAAAAATAAAACTATTTTTAAACTCCAAAAAGTATAACCTATCAAGTTACAGCGATTATTGTTTGTAATGATGTTCAATCAAATATTTTTAAAAATCTCAAAAACTTGTCTCCTACAATTTTTATGTCGTACGTTAATTCTGTCACGTGTTCGTGTTTGTCACCCCCAACAGGTATTTTAGTTACAACAATAGGTATTTTAGACCTCTTTCCCCCCTTGCTACAATTTCCCCTCTGAGATCCAGAGAGAATTCTTTATATTAAAAACAAAATGTGACAGAGTGGTGGAAATGTGACAGAGTGGTTAAATTTATGTAGGTAAAAAGAAGAACAACCCATATTCTCCTCGGAATTGCTCCCCCCGCCAACCACAATAAAATGTTTTGTGTTTAACAGGTCTTCAAATTGAACTGATAGATAAAAATAAATAAAAGCCTTCAACCACGCTTCGGAAACTTGTCGATTATTTGATGTTGGAAAAGCAATTGAGTATAAAAGCTTTCGACCAGTTTAATTGTTAAGTGAAGTGCATCGCTGGTAGAGTGATTTAAATTGAAACAATATATGTTCAACATCAAAAAGTGGTACTTGTTACTTTGTTAATTATAAGCACTTATGTATTCGTGTTATTCTGAAAAGTATTTGTATTTGCTAGTTGTTTTATTCTTGGTATTGATTTGAAGTAATTTATCCACATCTTTGCACTTTAAAGTGTTTCTCACTTTAACATTAATTCTATATTCAATGTTTGAGACTATATTAGAAGTATTATATAACATTTATCAAACACAATTAATACCTTAACGACAAATGAATAAATCGGGTTTTTGCTAAATAATCATTTATACTAAATAAGTTGCAAGGATTTTTTCTGCGTCATAATATATTTGATACATTAGCCAACGAAATCTAATCGTTAAAACATTAATACTTTTATTTTGGGGGGCGGGTATATGTACTGCCGCCCGGTGAACCATTTATTGGATTATCCCTGCCGCAGGTTACCCCAAGTTGTTTGATGATTTAGCAGGGGTGCCTGGGTTCATGGGGTCAGGTTTGTCCTAGTCTTGGCGGAGAATGCGTTTACTCACCTACTGCGTGGTGGATCGGATGAGAAAAGACTGGTTGAGGAAGACCGCTTGATCACTCCAGACTCTCTCGGCCTTGCACCGCAGTGAGAGGAATGGTTTCATACTTCCGTCACTCCTGGACACATTGACCCATTCCTTTCCAGAATTTCCTTTCCCTAAAAAGACCCTCTACACAGCATCCCCAAAAACAACATATGCCTTAAGGGTATTTCATTTCTTCATTGCTAGTGTAGTGTAGTTTCCTTAGTTAAGCTAATGTAAAAATCAGACTGTGCAATTCACTCGCGGTAGAAGTGGAACTAGAAAGTCGCTAGATGTCGCTTTCTTTTCTTTTGCCTGTTAATTTTAAAGTGGTTTGAAGATTGGATATTGATTTCACAAAAATTAAAATGTTTATTTTTTTTGGATTTTGTAGGATTTGAACCTTCGTTTGCTGGATGTATCATCAATAATAAATTTTATTGGCGCATTTCCGTGTCATCCAAATTTCAAATCAATAACGGGCTTAGGAAGTTTCACTTCAAAAATATTAAAAAAGAAAACCCAAAAATTATATGGCTGTTTAAAAAATAATTTTGATTAATTTCATTATGAAAGCTTTGAGTTGGATATACGTTGATCGATGTATAGTTTTATGCTATAACTATTTGTTACGAGACTTGTAGGGTATAAACTTAAACGTATCAAGCCACGTTACGTTTCCAGACGATTTATGTATCGTTCGTTCCATTCAACTTCCTGTGTTGGCTGGGACCGAGACTTGTCAAACTAAAGCGGATTTAGTTTTCCCACTGAACTGGCGCTCGTTCGTTTCCCTGATGGAAAATGTACTACCTTGTCGGGCTTCAGATCAAATTCAACAATGACGACGTAAATCCTTCTCACTGTAATAGGTACTTAAATGGTGTACTTAATTGCGTCCCATGCAAGAGCCAAAAAACAAGCAATATTAAGAATCACAATATTTATATTATTAGGTATCCTTTAGCAATAATTACGAATCTATCCTATTATATATATATTTTTTTGTATTATTTTAATATTACATTGGTTACATTAATGACGACCGGCAAAGTCCAGCGGTAAGGCTCTTGACTAGCATTCCAAAGGTCGCGGGATCGAATCCCGGCGTGGCAAATAAATTTTATTTGATTAATTTGTGTTATTTCACAATTTATTCATTTAAAATAATATATATAGTTTATTTGAGGCACGTTCCAGAGTGGAAGATACTATTAGTATCGCCCTGGTGTAAGACCACCATTCAGAATTGAAACGTCGCTTGAAATGGCTTTAGCCGTGTCTAGTGACCAGATTTGAATAGCCAGGTACTTCCCCACCTTTCTCTTCCCCATTTCCTTCCCCTACCTACCTACCTGTGTTGGGATGGCAATTTACACAGTGGATGTTATCCAGGTTTTTTGTTTACGTAGTATATATAATAATAACAGCAAAAATTAAATCTGTTTTTTTTTAACATTATACAATTCAAGTATGAATATGTTATGAAATACTTATGAATACATTTATTGGATTTGATCAATGATTTTACTTTTAATTAAATTTATGGTTTGTGTTTTTCTAATATCCGTGGGTAGAGAATTGAATAGCTTAGTTACATTACATTTAAAATTTCTTTGCCCATAAGAGATTTGACAAACAGGGATATTAAAAGATTTAACAAGTGACTCTCTTAAGAACTTAGTACTTATTCGTTCTTCAAACTGAATTTTTAAATTGAAAGAGCAGGACATTTTTTAATACAATTTTTTTAAGTTGGGAACATTTAGTTTCTTGAAAATAAAATTTGTGCTCGTCCTCAACGGGACTTTAAGAATTACCTTCAGAATTAGTTTTTGATTTTTTTATAAAGGCTCCAGGCAAGTATTTGTGGCACATGTTTGTTTACTTACTAATATTAAATTATAATATAAAACAGAAACGTTAGAAAAATGAAAAGTTGGGGCAATTTTATACATTGAGAAGGTAAGTCAAATTTGTTTTAATTTTTCGAAAAATACCTGCCTTGTTCTTCTAAAAGTCAAATTATTTTCTATACACAACCGGAATTTACATGATCCTGGAACAATGTTCATTAAGATTACAATAAATTTACTTTTAGATTAACATTCGAAGATGGGTTAGAGAACGGGGTGGAGGGGAAAACGTTAATAAAAGATATACAATGTGAAATTAGTACATAATAAAAACCTTTTAAATTCCATTAATTATCTCGTAAAATAATACGATTTTATTTTATTTAAAATGCTGAGAACTAAGCACGTAAAGTATTTTGAAAGTGCAAAAGAATCAATACAATGCGCACCATTTTAATTTACATTTTGCATTTTCACTTCGATTCAAAGCACTGCAAATGTTTCGCATTTCCTCCTTATCCCGAGCATGTAGCAAAGCGAAGATTGCGATTCATAACAGCGAGAGTACCCCGCCAGCGCCAGCTGTGGCGGTATAACGCTAGGGATCACACCTGCAGCGGCGTTCAAACGATCGGTATGCAAATGCTTTCGGGCTGAGTGCATTCGAGGGAACACTGACACCAACGCAGACTCTACTACTGACACCAGCATAACTCCTGAAACTGCCTCACAGCCCTCACACCCAGGTTAAACAGCAAGTGTTGTTCACCCTCCAGTGTGTGTTTGTGGTACATTAACATCAGCACTCTTTCTATTCTCGGTCGCTCCATGCAAGTGCTTTCTTATGAGATGTGTAATGATCTCCCAGGCAAAAGAATATAAAAGGCGGCGAGTGCTAAATTAAAATGTTAACAATGCTGTATTTGTGCCGCTTTCGAAACCATTCATTGAAAAGTAGTGAATGGAAAAAGGAAATTTGGTTGCATTGAAAATCTATTTATATAAAGAAGAATGCATGTGGCGGGCGGGCGGACACCGAGCGGGCGACGTGAGTCCAATTTTAGTACAAATTTATAGTTTACTTTCGAGATTGATGCATTTTTGACACTTGACCTTCAAAACAAAAGAAAGGTCAGTGTTCACATTTGATTTCGAAAAACTCTGCATAAAGCCCGGGCAACGGCAGGGATTTCAGCTGATAAGAACATAATATTATTGTTTTTTGCTTATCTAATCATTTTTGAGCAAATAGATGTTTTTTATCGCGACTACACAATATGTACAATGAAGTTGTGTTACTAATATGAATATCGTAGTGGTAGATCATATTTTTCTACAAATATGGGGTTAATCTGAATCATTCGTTATGATGTAAGTATTGTCTATGGTCAGTGGTAGGATAGTCTTCGAAAAAATCGTACAGCGCCAGATACAGTACAGGTGATTTTTTTATAAAACGTAGCTATTTAAAAAATAAATTATTAATACAACAACATTATGTATTTTCAAACACTATTTAATAATGTGATAAATGAAAATTAAAATAAATAAACAAATCATTCTAGAATTTTTATTATTGCTTCATTATAGGAGTTTACTTGACGGCCTCCGTGATCCCGAGGCAAGACTCTTGACTCACAATCCGAAGGTTGCGGGTTCGAACCCGGCGTGTGCAAATAAATTTTATTTGATAAATATGTGTTATTTCACAATTTATTCATTTAAATAATATATAGTATATTTGCGGCACGTTCCAGAGTGGAAGATACTATCAGTATCGCCCTGGTGTAAGACCACTATTCAGAATTGAAACGTTGCTTGAAATGGCTTTAGCCGTGTTTAGTGACCAGATCTGAATAGCCAGGTACTTCCCCACCTTCCTCTTCCCTATCTCCTTCCCCTCCCCACTACCTTCAGCCTCACAACATACCCCGATTGGGGATGCCATAGTCTCACTGGCTCCAGACGGGAGCAGTTGGGACTCTTGTGCGGTATTAACTGTAAAAAAAAAAAAAAGTTTAGAATGTGAAAATAGTTCCAAACTTTCAGGATATAACATCACAAAAAAAAAATATGTTGATTTTGATTTTATTCAATATATCGCGTATAATAAATCAATGACCTCAAGTGATCAACAGATATCAGCGGGACCCCACTTTCTGTGACATATTTTTATTGTTCTATCGAGAAAACAGAAACCGTTAAATTTTATTATGCCTAATCATTAATGTATATAACTTGGATAAAAACAGTCAAAAAGTATTAATATTATTAATGTATATTAGGTAAAACCCGACAACATTTAGCACAGCTTTACACAAAATTAGATAGCAAATGAGCGGTAATATTGTATCAAATTACTTTATTTGTAAGCGTATTATGGATAGCAACCCTATTGAGTCGAAAGGACCCACGTTTGTACGGAATTAATCACTTATTTTCTAAGCATGGTCTTATATGAAATCAAAGCAAATAGTCGTGCTGGTACATATGGCAGAAACAGCCATAACGAAGCCTATTACCAAATAATAAAACCGGTCGGAAAAGGAAAATAACTAACCCATACAGTAATTGCTTTCCAGATAGTGTTTCTGTATAACTGAATCACGCAAAACAAGAAGCCGGGCATTACGCACGGCTGCCCTATCCGCCCTCCGCCACAGTATTCAATTTTAAACCCTTGATCCATGTCGATGTATTTGAGTTAAGGACCATATTGGCTTGTTTCGCAAGAAGGATAGGGCGATTTAGGATGTTAGTATTCAGAGGGCCGAGCAGAATTAGTACGTGGGAAAAGAAGCAAAGGCCATCTTGAACAGAACAACACTGAACAAGTTTTTTTAAAAAGGGCAAAACACAGAATTCAAGCAATATTCAAACGGGACTAGTTTTTCTTAAGTTTTTACATATTACCCTTGTTTTGTTTAGCTATTTTGCTTTGGCTGAGCCTCCAGTAGTGCACCCTCACGAAGCTTGTTTATTAAGTTAATACTTAACTCCTTTACATTCTGCCTTTGAGGCCGCGCAAGTTCTCCTCAGGAACATCTTTATGTGGCCTCACCGAATAATCTTACTTTGTATTTTTTCCTAGGGATAAAAAGGTTTCAACTCCAAGGGAATTTCGTTTAATTTAGTGTGTTTAAGAGATATTAGTATGTTTGCTTCTACGTCACTGCGCTAACGTATACAAAGTTGTGCCAGATGCTAACAACAGTCTTGCAGTTTCATTAACGTTTTGTATTTTTGTATTTACCTTTATGTAAATGTAATTAAATCACAACAGGTTTCGTACCACCAACAAAACAAACAAACTATATTTTATTGTATATTATCAACTCAGTCAATGAAAGTTTAGTAAGGATTAGGATTGTATGGATAACTTTCGGTAACTTCGCATCGTTCCCTAGGACAACTGCAGATCGCTAACGTACAAACAACGTTGACGTCGAATATTTTCCAAGAACATTTAGTCATTGGGAACTGCTATTTATGCGTTGGCGATCTGCAGTCATGCTAGAGAACAGTGAGAAGTTACCGAAAGCTATTGGCACAGTTCTTACTGGTCGATCGTGCTAGGGGTCCTGAATTGCAGTTATTTGTTGTGTTATGAATATACATTTATTTTATAATTTTTTTTTTAAAAAGAAGGACAAACATTCCCGGGTTACGAATAACCCAACAATCTTTAAAAATCTCCTACTAACACCACAGAAAGCCGAAAATATTGCTTGTGTTGTGTTGGAGGACTTAGCCAGCCGTAGAATCGAACACGGGACGCCCGGGTGGGACCCAAACGCGATGCCCACTCAACCACTGACATCTCCTCATTCTTCATATTTTCCAAACAAATATTTAAAGCAACATTGAAATTCATCATTTTGAATGTTTAAATCTCAATTCTGTGAAATTATTTCACGAACTCCTCTTACCTTGACGTCAGGAATAGTAATTTCACAATGATTCAATTTTGTGAACAAAACTATAAGGTTCGTTATTACGGTGATGCTATTAGATTGCCATAAAAACACACAGTTGGATCCCTCGAGAAACTTCCGGGTCTCGGGAGCGTATGGGGGTCCGATGGTAATTAGATAGCTTCGCCTAAAAGTATAAAGTTTGACCATTTAAAATTGATCTCTTCTGTTTACGTTTCCTGGCAAACTTGTCTCCAAGTTTCGTTTGTTGGCAAAGTTGTTGTGCATACATTACGCCGAAGGTATTTACGGCGCAGGCGATCGGAATAATATTGAGCTCAATTACTTGAGACGGAATAAAACAGAAAATAAGGATAGCTCCTTTTTTCCTTTTTCTGGATTTCACGCATAATTTTAATGGGTGTTCCGTTTTTATTTTTTCCACACTACACATCATCAATTTTATTAGTTATCAATTTAAACGAGTAACATTATTTCGGTTGATAAGATATACAAGAGTTATTAGTCCATACATGAACACATATAAAATTTGGCAAGATGAACAGGAATTATCTGCTCGAAAAAAAAAAAATTTTTTGCAAAACGTATTTATTTATTTTCATGGTATGTGTAATAAAACCAGATTAAAACTGTCTTACTTTCTATATTTTTAAAAGATAAACCGGGTTACAAATAACCCACTAATGTTTGAAAATCTCTTACTACCACCACATTAAGCGGAAAATGCTGCTTGTGTCGTGATGGAGGACTTAGCCAGCCGAGGAATCGAACACGTGACGCCCGGGTGGGACCCATACGCAATGCCCAAACACACTGAATTTATTCCATTTGTTTATTTATCAGACCGGTTTCAAACCATTGCGTTCATCTTCGTACTGTTAGAATTTTGCCTCAAGTTTGGTATTTATACATTTTTTGCCAGGGGTTGATGTCAAATGCTTTTATGTATGCTTCGGTAACGGGTAGGCATCCACATAATATTGTTTGATTTTATATACTGTGGATTTAAAGTTCTCATCAGTTTCACTTCTACCGCATGTGAATTGCATACTCTGTTTTTTTTTCTTACAAAATTATTCACAGATTAAATAAAAAAAACACTTTTGCACTTGAAATCGTGGCCTCTAGATTCCATTTGCCAGGCGATTTTTATGTATTTTACCTGTATTACCTTAAATAGATGTGGACTTACTTTTGTGTAATCGCTAATGTCAAACATTTTGTTTTTTATCATATTATGGATTTTTTAGTATAACATCAATAATTGTGTACAGTAATTGGTGTAAGTAAAATGGCGTACGAAAAAATATATTTGCTACTCCAACTTCTGTATTCCATTGATTGAAATGAAAAAGTTATAATCTTCTTCCGCCGACGTGGGATTATTACATTGTGGAAGTGTTATTGAAAGTTTTCCTTAACTATAGCAATAACTCTTCGCGAACTGTTATTTAACCAACTTACGGTTACATTATTTTATTGCAAGGAAATAATAAAAATAAAATATATTTAACCTGAAAATAAAAATCTACCGGTAAAAACGCAGTTTTTTTTTAATATACTACATCTATTTTCAGAATTCTTTAAATTTCATACAATTTTTTTTTTTTGGTTTGATTGAGGTATGAACCTTCTCTCTCAGTGATTGAAATCAACCGCGCTACCAACTTTGCCAAATTTAGATTTTTAAACCGACATATATTTTGTATATTAAATGCTTTAATTTATTTGAATTTAATAAAAATGCTCAAATGTCCGTGTGCTTATGCGTGATAGCCATAAAAAAATAACAGAATGTATTGTCATCAAGAACGATTCTCTCTGCTGAGTTTCATTTTGATAAAATGATGGAAAGTTGGTTAATTTCTGCTTCCAAGATTCCGCGTCAAACAAACAAAAGTGAAATTCAAGGAAATTGAAGTAGATGTATTTAAAAAAGGAAAATTTCAAGATTTCTTTGCGGTATGTACATATACTTAGTTTCCCTCCGAATGAAGGCATTGTTGCCATAAAAAAATCATGGAAACAATTCACTTATTTGTTCTCAATAATTCTCTTTCAGCGAGAACTTTTACAGGGAAGTGGGTAAGGTACCTTTCCCATTCCTCATCCATAATAGGTTATTTATTTTTCAATTTCTATTGAACTTGCGTCGGCCTTAAGATGAATGGGGGAAAAGCCTTCAAAAGAAACTTTTGATGGTTTGTTGATAAAGTAAACCTAAGTACGCTCCTTACAGAAGTACCTATTTACGGATAATTGCAATTGGAAACGTTTAATTTATTCCTTAAAGGTTCGGTCACACAGATCGATTACAACGCTACTATGTAGCCGCCATGAGTGATCACCACTTGTTGTTGGTTGCCTCCAGTATACGGTTACACGTATCTACTGAAACTGCGAAAGTAGCAGCATTGAATTGTCACACATGTCGAAAAATACATTTTAAACATTCAACAACTAGCTACTAGGTATTTGCGATGTCAGACAGAAATAGCAGCGGCACGTAGTGGCGATGACCGGCAACTAAGGCGCGGAACGCCAAAATCGCAAGTTAGCAAAATTTTGCAATCAGAATTGAACATGTTCTGATCGAATCGGGTGAATGTTAAAAAACTGCTTATTGAGTTACTCGCAGCCATTATTTATTTTACGCTAGAAGCAAATTTCTTGTCACACGAAGCGTTTCAACGCTACTATTCACACAGCAGCGTTAAAATCACTCTTTATTTTCAGTTTACTGTGGGCGATTTAGCGGAAACAGGACGATTTTTCTTTCATCTGTATTAAAGTTATAGTTATATTTATAAAGTTTATGCAATAGTCCTTTAGAAAAATAGTTCTGATGTTTATTTTTTGTTGTTAAAAACAGATTTCACAGGAATGATCTGCAATCTTCTAATGTGAATCCATCCCTCCAACTGCGGCTGGAGAGGTCTAGATTAGGTCTCCCTCAACCAATCTCTCTCGCGATCCAGCCCCTCATGCAGCGGGTGGCGTTGGCCGCCAGGAATTAGACAAATCTCAACCTATAAACCAGGGTACCGGTGATAAATCACTAAACGTAGCGACTTGGGGTGACCTTTGGCCGGGGTGTTAGTTAGCCAATAAATGGTTCCCGTGACGGCGGTAACCATATCATCCTCCTAAATGCCACTATTTATATGTATATATGCACTGTCCATTAATTTAACCATTTTATTACACAAAATGTTGTCTGCATGACTTATTATTACCCTAAATGTTAACTACAAAATGTTACTTAACTGGCGACAAACTTCGAAAATAGTTTACCAGGTTTGAATGAAAAAAATAAGGAAAAATAACTTTCCTAATATTAATACATTTATTAAAGTAGATGAGTCTATGATAACCCACTTCAGAGTGGGAATTGGTAAGGTACGCGTAATCTCCGAAAAGCAGTCAATTATCATTTTAACCCATCTGTAGAAATTAATTTAATTTCATAAGTGGCTCGGTAAATAGCTATTAGGTCGATGTTGGGAGAGGGCCGGGGCCTAACTAACTAATATGCAAAGGGCGTTAATAAGGGTTCCGATAAAGAGATGTGTTCATCGGAATAACATTTACAGTTATTATCCTTTTTAAAATTCAGAACGGCGAGAAAAGGGTTGAAGGTTAGCATTTAATTAAAGACAACTTTGATATGATTTTAAATTTTCACGGCTAAAAATATTATCGTGATTTATAAGCCAACATTTCGGACAGCATTAGAGTGTTCATCATCACATCTGCCCTGAAGATGAACACTGTCACGCTGTCCGAAATGTTGGCTAAAGAAGGAGGCAGCACAACACGGCATAACGTTCCAAAAATTAATAACGACAAAGACAAGTTAATTTTGAAGTCATAATGTCTTAAAAATCGATGAACGCCGGCTGCACTCGCAAAAAAGCATGACTCATTGTCACGTTGTCATGTTCCGCCTGAGCCGAGCATGCAAGCGAGAGCGCGAAAAAAGCGATAGAGGGGCACGATCGGCCTAAGCATTCGGCTTGTGACGCATCTATATCTCTTCCACTCCATCGTTATTATATGACGAATCACGTAAAATTATCGTCTGTAAACCGACTTTCCAATTTTTTGAGATTTTAAAACAGGCAGTTGCACGAGATTTCTTATTTATTTAGGTAGGTACTAATTTGTTTTGCTTTGCCAAACTCTCACTAAAATATTGTTCCCACTGCAATGCAGAAATTTGATTGTTTGGAGTGACAAAAACTCTTGAATGGTGAGCTCTAACAACTTGAAATTTATTGTTTGCATAGTTATTAGATCAAAGAACTGCGTCTGGATAATTATCTATAGCTTTAAAATGTGCATTTATTTAGACCAGAGGTTCTCAAACTTTTTTTCTCGTAGACCACTTACAAAATTTTACTGGTCACGGTGGACCCCCTGCTGGTACATTTCTACCATATTACCAAAACTCAAAACGTTGTACTGAATATTGAATATTGTGTCACAACGGAGCAGTACCGGATCTTTTCTATGACTTTTTCAAACGGGGCAAAATGGGCCATTATTTGAGATTATATTTGTCATGACATAGGGGGCGTAATGGGATATGGGACGGGGGGCGGAAGCGTTTTAAGATCTCATGCATAACGGTATAACAACGTGCGCTGTACGCCAGTCGCTCTGTTATAGAGGGGGCGTATTGGGATACGAGACGGGATGGAATGGGATATGGATTTGGCGCACAGGATGGGTCTCAATCGAAACCAGTTTGTGGACCCCCACATACCCCCATTTCTTTACCGCGCCTATGTGGACCCCCGCATGGTCTCCCTTGGACCCCTAGGGGTCCACTTGGATCACTTTGGGAATCACTGATTTAGACTGTCAAAAATTAAGAAAATATTTAAGTTCGTTATGTCATGTCAAACGAAGCTAGTAGTTAATAAAAATGTGCCGACAGTACATTAATGATGTCACACCTATTTTTTTTTTAAATGCGTCTTTTACTTAATTTAGATTTTAACCATTTGCTGTAAAGATTTTTTTGGTTAAATAACGTTTTTAAATATAGACCGTGTCCAATATGTATACATATATGCTATCAAAACATGTAGGGTTTTAGGGGAGGTCGTTTGCATCAAAATGACCAAAAAGTGGTTTGAATCTTAACCCTTTTTGTGTGTTTTTTTAAGAATCGGTTCACTACGTTGTGATCATTTTGATCGCAAAAACCTTCCCTATCACCCCACATCGTTTGATCCATAGCTTAAGGGAAACCTTTTTTACACTATATGCTTGTATTTAACTGTGGTATGCATTTATTGTTTATGGTACAATAATACTTTATATTATTTAATAAATTAATTTTATAATCTGTAAAGTTCTCAATATGTATTGCTATTAAAAAAATTATTGTCGACAGGATTTTGAGTTTTTTTTTTGCGTGCGTAACTTTTATATTTATGTTAACTTGAAATCCATGTTTATTGTTTTTGTTTTTAGGAAACGTATATTTTTAGATGAAAAAAAAAAGTTTAATTTTGCTTCTTTCATTTTGTGGCGTTATTTTAATTAAAAGAAAACGAATTATTTGTATACACCGTTTAATTAACAAATTAAACTTTTATTTTTATCCTGACAAAGAAACCATTATTTTCGAAACATGTTTATAATTTTGATTAAATAAATGGTGTATGCAAAGCGACTTATTTTATTTTCATTTTATTTTTGACTTTGAAATGACTTAATGCACTGATGGTGAAGCCAAATTGAGCTTTATACTCAATTACATTTTGAAGAAATTAATTGCATATTTTTAGTCTCTTTCTTGTTTCTAAGTTTTGGTTTATTTATTATACTCTACGGTTATTTATTTTGTTTTGGTTTTTGAAGTGAAAACTTCTTTAGCACCGTTGTGATTTGAAACTCGATAAAACGAAAAACGACACTAAAAAGAGACAAACACATACATCTACGGATTTAACATGCGAGAGAATGAGACAGAATAATCGGTCTATTCTTTGTGCGGTGCTTTATATACTTTAGTTTTCTGAAGGTTTCACTTCTACTGCGTGTGAACTGCCCATAAATTTTTATTATAAGACATAAAGCTTACAGTGTTGCGTCTCGAAGCTACCACATGGCAGCTTGTCTGCAGGTTCTTCTATTTTTCTTTATTTAAGAAACATAAAACATATATATCGTAAAAAAAACACACAACTCGGTATCTCGAATTCTAACAAAACACCTCTCAAATTGGAATATACAAACAAAAAAGAAACACACAACAAAGTATCTTGAATTCAAAGAAAAACAACTCACGAATTGGAATATATCATAAAAAACACACAATACGGTATCTCGAATTCAAACAAAACACCTCTCAAATATAGGAATACGTCGTAATGATACACACAGCATGTTATCTCGAATTCATACAAAACACCTCTCAAATATAAGTATACGTCGTAATGAAACACACAACTTGGTATCTCGACGGTACAAAACACTTCTCAAATTGGAATACGTCGTAATGATACACACAGCATGGTATCTCGAATTCATACAAAACACTTCTCAAATTGGAATAAATCGTAAAGAAACACACAACACGGTATCTCGAACTCAAACACAACACCTCTCAAATTAAAATATCGTAAAGAAACACACAACTTGGTATCTCAAATTCAAACAACACACCTCTCGAATTGGGCGAGTCCATTTATACAAGTGAATTCGGTCTTTTGAATTTTTGAAGATTGAATTCTCCGAATCGGGCTAAGTTGTTTACGTCGGCAAATTCTCTAGAAAACTTTAATATAGTTTTTTCAAGCACTTCCCCTTGGAGTATTGGGATAAAAAGCACACCGGAAAAAAACTGTTGTTTTAATTTTTTAAGTTATAATAAGGTTGGACAATTTTATTTCTGTTGGGTAATTGTATTCTTATTGACACCCTTAAGGGGAAAAAAGCGTATATAAGCACTTTCGGTAAGACACACGAAAAATTGCAAATGTTCATATAATAATTTTGAAACTAATGCATACTTTTTCACACGTATTGAATTTGTTAACACGCGCTTTCAGCAGCACGATTGTACTGTAACACTAAAGTAAGAAGTTTTCTATAGAAGTGAAATTAATTTATTTATGCAATTGCTAAAACGTTGGATTAGAGATGTACACAAAGTGCTAGGCAAAATCAGAATGGCTATTCATATCTAGTCACCAAACACAGCTAATTCCATTTCAAATAATATCTTGATTCTGAAAGTTGGTCTTTCACCTAATAATACCTTTTTTTCCATTCTGACACGTGTCACAAATATACTATGTAATGTTTTTTTAGTTAATTTTATATTTAATCAAATTAAATAAACTTTGAATCTGCGACCTTCGGACTCGTGGCCAATAATAATAACCCTTCATCCACAGAAGCCGTCGATTATTTGTATATTATATTATATTTTAAAATAAAACAATAACTTTGTAAACACCACTTTTTATTTTTTATGTACTTAATGCCGACCGGGTTTCACTACCACCGTAGCTTCTTCAGGGCAGTACAGAACTCTACTCTACTCTACTACTCTACTCTACTCTACTCTACTCTCTCTACTCTACTCTACTCTACTCTAGTAGAGTTCTGTACTGCCCTGAAGAAGCTACGGTGGTAGCGAAACCCGGTCGGCATTAAGTACATAAAAAATAAAAAGTGGTGTTTACAAAGTTATTGTTTTATTTTAAATTATAATGTCACATCACAAAGTATCTGCTTCATATGAACAAATATTATATTATAGTTTGATAAGCGCAGTGTCGCTCCTCATGTATTGTAGTTTTCTTACCCATAATTTGTTTATAACCAGAACATTTTTGGTCAGGTCTTTCAGGAATCAAGCGTATGTTGAAAAGCCTTTATTTTTGCATGGGCAGTAGCCCTAAATAAGCAATTCTATATTATAAAAGACAGTATACTTAGTGCACTATTACCATTAGAAAGCGAACCATCGGCACTCAGATTTGGATATTCTAACGAAAATACACTTATTGGTTTCTCACGATTTAACCTAACGTTTCTGTTTCACAAAATGGCTTGCTCCTTCATAGAAGTCACATTTTTCAAATGAATATGTTACTGGCCTTTAAGGCAGCACTCAAATCGGTCTTATTTAAGGTGTTTACTTTTTTAACTGTTTTATCCGTTATGAAAACAATAAAGATATTAACAAATTAACATAAAAATACATCGCATCTGACAGCTGTCTCTTTCTGCCGAAAGTTGTACAAGCCTTTATTTTTGTCGAAAGTTGTAATAGCCTAAATAATCAATTTTATATTATAAACGAAGTTTACAAAAGTGTCCCGCTAAAACTCAGAAACGAGTCCCGATAGGGTCAATGGAGTTGTATGGTGCGGTAGCCTTCTATCCCTCATCCATGAAAAAGATTCCCATTTTTATTTGTAGGGCGTGCTTTTGAAGTTATAAGGGCTGGAAGTTTTACCCTCTACAAATTTCTAGAACAGTCTAGATTATTCGAGAGTATTCGAGAGCATTCCACGACATCCCGGAATATTCTAGAATGTTTGGGAAAAGGAAATCGGGAATATCATTTTGGAACATTCCAGAACACTTTCTGTTGGAATGTTCCAAAATGGAATGGAAAGATTTGTTGTTCTGAAACATTATGGAAAATTCAAAGCCTTTGTTGTATGGGTAGGGCTACCCATTGGTAGGGATTTATAAAGCAAACGTTAGCTCAATCTCATTTCAACTCCCCGAGCGAAGCCGGGTATTTCAGCTAGTAATGAATAAAATGTATTAATAAGTTTTCAAACGAGAAAATAGAATCGGTTTTCATCATAGAGTATTACGGAGACGGTCTCAAATAAAAGAATTTATCTGAGATGAAGGTGATATTGTTCTACAGCGGTTTCATTAAGTGGGAAAATCAATCCGCTGAAAACGTTCGTTCTTCTTCCATTTCGCAATTAGCTATTTTACCGTTTCAAGTTGGCAACTCGAACAAACAAAACGAGTAAACTGGAATTGGAGTAAGTGATGTTACCAAAGCAATTAAGTTATGTTAACGGGAGGAACGTCGGGGAACAGGTAGAGTTAATTAATCAGTACATTTCAACTTACCTTTCGCTGTGGAGGGTAAGTTTTCTCACCTCAACTTTCTTCAAATCCCGGATCTGAGTTTCTTAGTATTTGAACAACTGCGGAATATAATTTACGGACTAGACTTGATAAGAAATAAAAAAAATTCCCATCTCAACTTGGAACATGATTAAAATTTTGTAAATTTAGAAATCCAAGAATTTTAATAAATGAATACTGAAGTAGTCCGTAAGGTGCATAAAGACATAAAAACAATAATGCCATTGCTAAAAATATAATTTTTATGATTATTTACATTGATTTTATATTAAGTTACATTTTAGACATGATAACGTCTTATAAATCAATGAACGCCGGCTGCACTCACGAAAAAGCATGACTCATTGTCACGTTCCGCCTGAGCCGAGCGTGCAAGCGAGAGCGCGGAACAAGCGTTTGGCTTGTTACGTTATCTATCTCTCTTCAACTCCATTGTTATTATTTGACGTTATCACGTAAAATTATCGTCCGTAAACCGACTTTACAGACGATCAATTTTTTTTTGGCGTGATAACGTCTTATAAATTGATGAACGCCGGCTGCATGCACGAAAAACCATGACTCATTGTCACGTTCCACCTGAGCCGAGCATGCGAAAAAGCGATAGAGAGGCACGATCGGCCTAAGCGTTCGGCTTATGACGCATGAATGCAATTTTTCATCAATGTTTTCTAATGACGTTTTCGCGTAAAATTATCGTTCGTAAACCTACTTTACAGACAACCAATCTTAATATATATATATTTCTTCTGTCCGTGTATATGTCACTGAACTCCTCCTAAACGGCTGGACCGATTTTGATGAAATTTTTTGTGTGGGTTCAAGGGGATTTGAGAATGGTTTAGATTCACAATTTGGTCCACTGGAAAATGTTCTTTTAATATTTTTTTTTATTTCTAAGGAGTTGTTGATTTTGGAATGTTTTACATTGGATCCGGCAGATTGTGCTACCATCGCAGTATCGAATATTCAATATTATTCTATTTTAATTTTAGTTTGTCCCGAAGGTTCTGTACAGGACAACGTCTGTCGGGTCCGCTATAAATAAATTAAATAAATTGTGGAACATTCCAGAACACTCTCGAATGTTGTCCTGGGCAAGCCGGGTAACCCAGCTAGTTTTTAAATAAATAAATTAACTATTAACATTTAATCTAATATTTAAAAAAAGAACTACGAATGTCACTAATAAATCAAGTGCAAATTATTCTGTTTCGGTCAAATCGTTAATGAGAAGAAAGCACATCTAAAGTACATTAATACTCAGACTTACAAATTTTAAATCATAACACTTAAATAATAATAAAAAAGAACAGAGCGGAAAGCAAGCCTCTTCCAGTGGCTGTTATTCTTGGGGCCAAGTTGTCTGCGAACCGGAGAAGTTTTCTCTTGGGTAGTTTGCTTGCTTATAAAAGTGGTGAATAATTAAGAGTGCATCTACCGGAAAAGTAAATACTCTGGTTTTTACAAGTTTCTTCTAGAGGGGATCAACTTTAATTAAAATTAATGTTTCATTAAAAAAGTTTTCATTGTTAAAATGGGAATCTCCACCTACTGACGGTTCGCGGAGATCTATAATTGTTCTTTTCTGTACTTCAAAGTGTGCGTTCCTTTTCACAAAAAAAGTTTGAAAAATATCAAAATAAATAATGACTAAGTTAAAATGAATAAGTTCGTACGTAAAACACAACAATATCCACTCAGATAATTATATAGTATATAAATACAATTATAGCTACTAGCAGTTAAAAACCTGCTCCGAAGGTTTTTGCTGCTAGGCCCTGCGGGAAATTTTGGTTCGGCTTCGCTCAGTTAGTGTTGGTGACCATTTTATAAATCCAATAGTAACTGGTTCCAAACATACCCTGTTCCTCGGATCCACTGTCATCCAGTGTAGTTAGTCACCGGGACAAAGTGGACGAGACAGGCAATGACGTCATATGTAATATATCGCCGCTTGATACAACTGTGAATTACCGTCAATCTCTCTATATCTGGAGAGATACTATATATTTACAAATTCGCAGCAGTTGTATCGGACCTGCTGACGAAAGTGGCGATATCTTGTGATAAATTCTTGAATTTGAAACCGAATTACAACGGTATCTTTGTTAGAAATTCCACGTACACAGATTTTATTTGTGGCGCGGTGCGTATGGCGTGGCGTCAGACATGCACTCGAAGCCCGTTTCTAAAATTCCACCACGCAGTCACAAGGCCATTAATAACGTTCGATTTCATTATTTTTTTAAAAGAAACTATT
Organism: Glyphotaelius pellucidus; assembly: GCA_936435175.1. Lineage (NCBI taxonomy): Eukaryota > Metazoa > Arthropoda > Insecta > Trichoptera > Limnephilidae > Glyphotaelius > Glyphotaelius pellucidus. Next base: position 22,682,385 of record OW386542.1, on the reverse strand, counting down.
TATTCCTTTTGGCAATTATTACAGCTATTTTTAACAACTTTATTGTTCTTTACAAAAAACTGCCTATTCCTTTTGGCTAAATATGCATTTTATTTTCGACAGCTTTATCGACATCAACCAAAACACTGCGCATATTTGAGTATTACGAACAAAAATACAGTTATGTTCTATTTAACTTTGGGTTAGTACTATCCTTCTGCCGTCATTTTGTAGTCACAATTAAGAATATGACCCAATAAAACGTCGTCAATTCTTTGAAAAACATATTAAAGCGAAGCGATTTTTATCTTGAATGCGTGAGCGTAGTACTTACTGTGATGTCGATCATTCAATTTTATTGTCCCCAACACGTGTTTTACATCTGCCGCAAAGAAATAAATAATGAAACAGTACGTACTTAATTAACATGTATCTCAATCAACATTTCCCATCTGTCATTGGTAATTGCATTATAATTATCTTTCCGCTACCAGGGGAAGACTTATGAAGATGAAAGCCAAGCCCAATTTGATCCATCAACCTTCAAAGCAGAATAGTTAAATGATTCGTTCTTTGACTCAAACCTCCGAGGACCTTCGGGCAGCAATAGGCCTGACTCACTCTTTTAAAGTTCTCTAGTTCTGCCTGGACATAGGTATCTACATTATGATATGTCGAACCTATCTAATAAATTGGAGGCAGATAATAATTGTGTTAGAGACTTAGTCACCCACTTGTGTGAAGATCAAAGCAATTGATCAAAATTTGATTGTATATCCACGAATCAATTATGAACTCTTTCCTTATTCTCAATCGATAAGATTAGTAAGGAATATATATAGTGTTCAGTTTATGTATAATTGTTCAGTTTGTATATAGGAATCTGTTCGAGTCTGGCACGCGAAAAACGGCCACTCTGCCCCTCAAGTTTCACCCACCTTAAGGTTCACTTTCGCAAGTAACTTTCGTAAGTAAAGGACTGGCACGCGAAAACGATCTCTCAGTTTCTCGAGTTTCGCAAACCTCGAGGTTCACTCTTGCTCAAAAGCGCGCGTGGATTTAAATATCCACATAAACAACTACATGGACAAAATAAATTAGTTGTAAGGAATGATTGTGCTTTGATTTATTTACCTTGCATAAGTACAAGTGTAAAAAAGTTTTAAAAAAAATTGGTTGTCTGTAAAGTCGGTTTATGGACGATAATTTTACGTGATAACGTCATATAATAACGATCGAGTGGAAGAGTGACAGATGCGTCACAAGCCGAACACTCGGCTCAGGCGAAACGTGACAACGTGACAATGAGTCATGCTTTTTCGTGAGTGCGGCCGGCGGTCATCGCTTTATAAGACGTTATCACGTCAAAAAGTGTAAAAAACCTATAAGCCCCAAAAAACAATTATTTCTAAGCATTTGTTTTCTTCATAGGAATCGATCAAATTAAAAATACTCCACTGCCCTACATAAATACTTAGGGTAGCAAGCCAAAATACACTGGTTATTCCCAGTTTGAATACATCTTTTGGACAGAGAAATATTAAATTCTATGCCATGAAATTTAATAACGCTATACCAAATCAAAAAAAAAAATAATGAATATTTTGGAAAAAAAGTAATAACATCGCTGAAAGATCAAAGTGATAATCAACTTACAAACATTATGAAGACGATGTAGAGCAATCCTGAAACAGAAGATTAAAAAACTACAGTAAAGGAAAACCCAGTGAGGACTGTGAAATTTAAAAAATATATATTTATATTATACTTCATACCTACACCTCGTATAAACTTTGTCTTTGAAACTAATTAAAACAAATTTTGGATAAAGAACTAGAAAAAAAGATGCCTTGAAATAGCACTGAATCTCTACAAAATAAAACTTTGAGAGTAAAATGGTAATTTTAAATATTCTGTTTTGACAAAGAAAAATACTACTTTAGTCTTAAAATTGCGATATTGTTTTTTTAATAAAACACTTACCACCATGCAAGGAGTAAGATTTTGACACATTTTTTGGTAATACACGACTCAAATAAATTAGACATAAAGTACCTACCTAAATAATAATAAACCGAGAAATAAGTACCTACCTAAGATCTGTCGGCTAAAATAAAATCAATACTCAGCCGAAGATCGCACCCGCATATTATAATACAAGCAGTCTACGCGGAGCAAACATCTTGCCGCCTCGTTATAGCGATTTTAACAAACGATCCCATCCCCGGCACTGGTTTCTTTCCTGCTCCCCCCTTTTCTAGGTTTTACATGATTGATGAACGACAGGCAATGATTGATATCGCCTGGAGATATTAGCCACAACACTTTGGGCGGCGCTATATTGGCCCGCCCGGATTACAACTTAAAAGTTTCCCCGCCAGAGGGCTGATGGGACGGATTTAAAAATATGACAAGAAAATTGAATAGGTACTGCTGAGGTTCGGGTTTTTATTTCGCCAGGGGGGCACTTTCCTCGGAGGCATTGCGCAGTAGTGCCTAATGATCGATCGGAGTCTGTAATATAATGCATAATAAGATGTGAAAATCATGTTTTTTTCCAATCAGGTGGTCGGTACAATGTTGGATATCGTTGGCATCCTTTACCTACTTAACCACTCCGTCCCTTAAGCTTGTTTTCAAAACAATATATTAATAGCAGTCAAGTAAAATAAGCTTGTTTTCAAGCTAACCCATGTGTTCCCACAAAGGGTTATAAGTTCGTTTTGGTTCTGATGATAATCTTAAAACAAAAAATCGAATATATATAATAAACCACCCTTCTCATCTCTATACAAAGTCCATAGAAATAGATAAGAAACACTAATTGTAGAAACAGTTTTCACCCGCCAAAACGCATATGCGCCGTTAGATTCAGTTAATTTTTTAATTAATATATTTTTCTAAGATTATTTTTATGTGTTATATTTTTGTATGAAATTGTAAAAACTGAAGTAATAAAATTGTTTATTTTGCATTTGTCTAATAAAATGTGTTTTTTTTTCGTTAATCGTGATTTAAGTCCTTTTACACATAAAAACATCACGTGAGTCATTTTGGCAATTTTTTATGTGTACATCTTAAATTTTAATATTTGTTTGTAATAATACGGGCAAATTGCCTAGTTGGACAGCCAAAGCTCATTATAACAATGTAATATGTAATGTTTCTCAAAAAAAAAAAAAAAAATACAATTTGAAAGCATATTTTATCACCTTTCAAAAAAAGAATTTATTATTTGGCTTCGTTCAGAAATATTTAATTTATTGAGCTTTATTTTCAAAGCGGAAATAATACAACTTTTTTATAAATCTGACAGTTCGTTTAAGACAATAATCTTGCTCAAATCGATAGAACGGAGTTGTTAAGAGAATATTTTGTACTTATGATACAATACTTTGAACCCAAAACAAAAAATTCTATCTCTTTTTCATTCTCTTTTTTAATTCCTTGTTAGAGGAGGTAAAAGATTGTTACTTTAATACTTACTTTAATGTTACTTTATAAATGATAAATTGATTGATCTTTTTACAAGATCGAAAATACAAATCTAGAAAGAAAACTCGTATGTGTATTTTATGCCACTTACAAAATATGTTTTAAATTTACAGCAAAATGACAGGCACAATATTTTAAATATCACAATGCATGAAGTTGTTTTAAAAAAAGAGTCATTATCTTTACTGTCAGTTGTGTAACTTTTTATTGACGTGGTTCTAAGCCCAGACAAAGAAGCTTGCATGTAGGTCTACTAATCTACAAATCCTTCCCCGTAAAACAGCTTTCGAAAGCAAAGCCATGGTCCCTGACCTGCTGAATAAACCACATTGCAAACGAATCGTGTGTAACCGACCGGAAGGACTTTGTTGTATATTTGGAAATTTAATAAACGTTATCCTCGCAATACACAATTTTGCTGGATCGGATAAAGGGTTCTGGGAAAGCGCAAGCGTACCACAATTATAGGGATTGCAATCCCGCACAGTTTTCAATCCCGCTGGATTGGCGGAGGATTTTTTCGAATCCCGCGGGATTTGCGCGATATTGAATTTTCGGTTCGTAGTTTTATAATATATATTTTAAAAATTTAAAAAATATATATATTTGGATAATTGCATTTAATAGGAAACGTGAGCGAGTTACAAGGTGACAACATATTTTGTTTGCTCTAGGGAATATTTTCAAAGACTGAAATTTAAGATACCATCTGCAACTAACGAAATAGGATGTTATTGTTTATGTTACGTTGTAAAGTAATCATGTTTGACAAAAAGTACCTTTTAAAATTAAACATGTGTATTTTGCCAATCGATATCTCAGTTCAACTAGTTGTTTAAAAATTCCATACTTCTCTCTCCGTTTTATCCAGTCCTTGTTCCAAAGCTTCCTATTTTAGTGCCGTTTATTTTATTATTTCGTCCGTTATTTTTAAATACTGCCACACTGTGTACGTGAGTCTAGTGTACTCGTAGACAAATTATGTAGCTGTTAAATGTAAATGTTACTCGGGCACTGCGAACGCTAATCTAATCACTTGAGTATGGTTGGCTTGTGGACGGTTTACTAGACTAGTGTCTAATGACATAGTGTATGCATGTTAAACAAACTATTGAACCGTTCCAACATGTTGAACAAACTATTCAACCTTGTCTGACAATCAAGACTAAATTTCTATTTTTATTATGTCCTTCTAGAACAAGTGTAAGTCATTTTATATAGGTGAATTTGTCAATATTTTTGCAATTAACTGTCCACAAGCCCGCGAATTGAATTACCTTTCGTCCATGCTTGCCGCCGCCTCTAATACCACGCAATGTGTTATTTCCAAGTGTTAGTGTTGACTTCCAATACACGGAGTACAAAACTATTTATTTTGCAATCCCGCAAATCCGGAAAATCCGGCGAATCCGGCGAATCCAGCAGTATGGCGGGGTCTAACATTGTGGGATTGCAATCCCTAGTACACAACATACGAACCTAACTCAGTGGAAATCTTATAAATCAGTGATGGCCCAACAGTTAATCCCCCGACAGTTGCCACCCCGAAAATACAATTACCTTTAATAATGTTGATACGTTAACTGTGTTTTTTACATAACGTTGCTTCAGTGATAGAGTGATAGCTTCGTTTAATACAGTGTCCAAAAAAATTAAAACTCGATGGATAGTTTCACGGAAGCCCTGTAGAATTTTGTTAACTCATTATATTATAATTAAAAAAAAGGTTTTTCACTGTTACTATAAAATCTAGTTTATTAAATCAGCAACCTGGACCTAAAAACACAATTTAAAATTGAATTTTTTTAAAGTTTGGATAGATCTGAAAAAAAAAATTCACATACATTTTACGAAAAAATGATACTCACTGAGTTACAGGCTAAAAATGGTGGTAACCGAGCACCCTCGAACTGATAACATTATTTAGAGGTGATATTCGTTGAAATTGAATCTGGAACTTTAAATCTATCTATAGATTATTGCCGCTGGCGGTGACTGCAGCGATACACCGGCATAGACAGACCACCATGTACGCGTTTTATTTTTTTTGTGAATATTATTTTAGAGTCTCAATTACTTTCTGCTAACCGAAAATAGAGAAACAATGGCATTTCCAATTGGGGTATTTTGTGAAGCAAAAGGTTATGGTGAGTGGACAGTGACGGGTAGAACAAGGTGGGTCCCCTGCTATTCAGATTTGAGCGTCAAACAAGGCCAAAGCAAGCATTGAAGTATCGAAACGTCGTTGCAAGGAAAGCATGCACTGAAAACTGAAATTGGTTTGATGATTATTAATAATCATTCATTATGTTAGTACCTATATGAACACACGGACGTGTAACAACAAAAATAACATGAGCTAACAAAAACGGCACCTGCGTACGAGATACCAAATAAAATCAAAGTGAAACTCAAATGTGTTCTATGCTTTTTTCTAAAGTTAACGTCCCACCCATAAGAGATATAATTTTTTTTTATTTCCATGAAAACAAATAAGATTATTAAATAGATTTGAAAGACAGTTTGGTATTCCTTTCTAAAGCGGTATCGTGCACTGACCACTACAATCATCTGATGAATAATTCATGTTTCCTTTTGAAGAAACATTCACCGTGGGGGCGTTACTATTAGATACTAACTGTATCTCGTGTTATACGTCAGAACAAACTTCTGCGATCTTTTTAATATGAATACCGCACAAGGGTCCCATCTTTTGCCAACCGCCTGGAACCAGTGAGACTTTGACATGCCCACATGGGGTATGTTGTGGCGCTGAAGGTAATGGGGAAGGGAAAGAGATAAGGGAGAGAAAAGTATTGAAGTACCTGATACAGTCACAAAACACTGCTAAAGCCATTTCAAGCAACATTTCAATATCTTCTACTCTGGAACGTGCCGCAAATGTATCTCTAACGTAAATAAATGAAAATGAAATATACTTACGCACGCCGAGATTTGAACCCGTGATCCCCGGATCGCTAGTTGAGAGCATTACCCCTCAATCGCCGAGACCTTCAAATGCTTTAACTCTTATTTTTAAAGATTTATAACAAAACAGAAATCGAATAAACAAAAAATAAGGTTGTTACGTGAACTACATGCGAAACATTTTAAAATATTTTTTTTTTTCTTATTATTTTCAGTACTTACATACCTGCATATAATATTATAATAAATTTATTGTAGTACCTGAAATAGTTGGCGGTACCTTAATTATAAGTTGCCTTCCAAGCAGTTGATCTGGGTTCAACTGTCGGTAGAGGGCGATAATTTTTTTTTAATTTTTATATTTTTGTTTTTACTTTTTTTTAATATGCCGCATATTTTTCCATGATTTTGCACGGTTTTGGGCTAGTTAATGAGAATATAATGTTACGTAAGAAAAGTGCAGCGAAAAAAAAATCATAACCTAATCTATTATTTTATCAAGTTATTTTATGTTACACTTCTATTTTATCCGATTATTTTTGAATATGATTCCATTTATATTAATCTTAACATTATTTATTAGAATATGAATTAAGAAAAAAAAATACTAAATACTAAACATTTCACGTTCGAAATTTGTGATTAAGATAAAATAAAAATCTGTGGTGTATCTTTATGCACATCACTTCACTTGTCAAATGTTCCAACCAGTGTCGGTTTTCATCAAAGCAGATGCAAAACCAGTGGCCGTGCTGATACAATACTATCTTTAAAAATTGTAGAGTAAGGCTACGTCCGCGTAGGCAGGCGGCTTGCTTAGCGCCTAGAGCCTGGCGAGTCGCCTAGCGAGTAGCTTAGTAAAACGAACGTTCTAAAATGGCCGCACTGCGCGCTCGGCGCCTAGGAGCTAGGTGACTCGCTAGGCGACACTCGAAGTAAACAAACGTGTTGGTTTTTTGTCACTAAGCACGGGGCATTTTACAGGGAAAAAATGGATGAAATATTAATTGCATCAGTTTTTTTTTTAAGAAAACCCTTGTGGAATTCAACTAATGAACAGCAGAGAAACTATGGGAAGAGTTAGCAATCTAAGTAGAAAAAGATGGTAGTGCTAAAAAGTGATCTGTTTATGATAAGCTTTGCTTATGCTTTTTCTAAGATAAGTATCCAAAAGAGTTAATTTTCCTTTAACTATACTGAGAAGTAGATCAAATATCTCCTTCCAGATAATCTAAAAACGGAAGAGAATATAAAAACCTTTAAAAAAAAACTATTTAAACTTAAGATTTTGGAACAAAATTAAAAACTACTACATAATATGCTCTGTATTTAAGTTAAGAAAGCGAAATATTATATTTCTTTTAACTTAATAAATAAAAAAAAAATAAAAATAAAAAAAAATGTTTCTCTGGACATACGCAAATATTCGTCAAAATTACGCAATTGTTTATACGGAACATTAAACTCCCCATGACTTGACCGTGACTTATTTATGTTATGAACCCAACATGATGGATAAGGCCGTGAAATTGTATATTTTGAAGATGAATTTTCTGTAAGTAGGAGTTTTATAGCTATTTTTGAAAGTGACATCTCAAGTGTCGTCAACGTGCCGACAAGCAAATAAGCAAGGCACCTAGCGACCCACCAGGCAAACCACCTACATTGCGGCCACCGTGTATCCTAGCAAGTAGCCAGGGTGCAAAGGCTCTAGGCTCTAGGCGCTAAGCAAGCCGCCTGCCTATGCGGGCGTGGCCTAAGAGATTTTCATTTATTTTGCAACACTCGTTTGAAACATTTTTTTTCCATTTACATCAAGCTAGGTTAAATTAATGAATAAATTTTGAAAACCTTTTAAAATTTTCAAAATTGAATTAGTGTATTTTGTATTTTGTACATATTAAGTAGCCTTCATGCATTAAGGAGGAAATTTCATCAACATTGAAAGAGCTTTTTTACCCGAGTTAATGCAGGATAGAAGGTTGTTCCTAATAAGTAAACTGCTTTACTTAACGCAATTTTGAACGTGCTAATTCATAAATAGGCCCCTAAGAAGGTTCCTTGAAACGTTTTCATCATTCCGTGTTGTGAATGGCTTCCCATTTAAAAGGTTCCGTCCAGGGTTCCGCCTTATAATAATTATTCAAAATTAATATAAAAAGTAATATTTCGTATCGCCTTTGCATAGGATATCCGCATGGAGGCATGGGAAGTGAAGGTTTTGCCAACGTTTGTTTTCAAAGGATACATTCACTATTTTTTTTACTCTCGAAAAAAAACCAAGAAAAAATTAGAGTATTGAAAGTATTTTTATTTTATTTTTATGTTGACGAATAAGTTTTCAATAACGACTTAAAGTGTGCCGTTTTCAATTAGCCGCTAAAACGACATGTTCGTGTTTATTCATGAATTCAGTGGCGTTGACGCACGCCGGACAACGTTGGTGACAGCCGTCTTATCCGCCAATGGCGGTTTCTGTCATAATGCCGTTGTAGCCAATTGGAACCATTCCGGAATGTGTGGGTTTTCAAATCAATTGATATGAATGAAAACATTTAAATTACTCATATTTAGTACAATTATCATGGACAGAAAAAAATTACTTAAATCTTCCACTCATTTCTAACGGTATTCGTAGTTTACGAAAAAAAAAACCAGTCTATAAGATTACAAAAGACTTATAAATAAACCATTTAATATATATATGTACCTTATTTTATTACTAGTTTTATAGCTTTTGAGAAAAATGATCCCATATTCCTGCAATAAAAATATTTTTTACGTACGCATTATTGAGATAAAATAATAACCAGAGTTAAATGATTTGCTACGTTTTTGGATTATCACAATTATACCTACCTAACATTACGCAGCAGGCGCGGTCCCTCCATTCATACCGTGGATGCTGCGCTTCTCTTTCTTTCTAGGCGTGTAATAAATATAAAAATAATTATTATTTATTTATTCCGAATTAAAAAAAAAAAAAAAAACTCTTAGGTTATTTTTATCTATCCGTAAACAGCAATAGCTGCAATTTATTGACACCATCCCAACTTAGAGGCCAAATACAACAAAACGCAATGGGCGGACCGGGCCGAAATACAAGTATATAATACCATTCTCGAACGGTATTTTATACTAGCAACAGGATTCAGGAACAACATGGATTATCTGCTTCGTTCCGTTTCCACGGTGTTAGAAAAAAAGAGATATTCGTGCGTTCTGCGTGCATAGTTTCGTCTAAAGCCGGATACGCATTCGATAGGAGCATCCAACGCGCAGAAACGACATGCTCGTAGGCATAGGGCATAGAACAGCACAACCAAAATGCGCGGATTAATTCAGTACGTATTAGAGATATGTTCGCGCGCCCATTTTGTTAGTTTGGCTTGAATTTTGAATTACTGAAGCCGATTGACGCGTTGAATATCTTTCGAATATCTGTTTAATTCATTTAATTTTAAAACTTTAATAATTGATGTGAAGCATAAAAGATTTAAAGAGCTAATTTTACATACCATTTTTGTCATTAATTGCATCTTGTTCGTAGGCTAGTCAAAATTTTATATTAGATATTATGCATATACTTCAGCATCCGTAATACGAAAAGTCACTGACTGCCACCGGTGTGTAGGTATAATAAATACAATTCAACACAACGTGTTTAATGTGCCCTTATAAAGATTTGTAGCTATTGACTTAGTATTTTTCGTTCATTTAACATCAGATGACCCAATGAAAACACAGCGCAGTCTTTTTTACACAGCTGGAATCGTATACGGCGCGGCATTCTGATTGATTTTGAATTTCACATTCACATCGCATGTCTTGTGTTCTTCTTCAAACTATCTTATTCGCCATTCCATTTTATTTAGAATTTTTACTGAGACACCCAATTCCTGGATTTGAAAAGCAAAGATTGGTCAAACTTTTAGATATTTTTTATTCTGTGCTTAGTTTTACAATCATGTCAGCGAATTTATAAAGTATAGTTTTGTGATAGTTCATCTCAAGTGGACTTTACACTCACAACCCTAATCTTGTTGATTAATGAGAAAATAACATGTGAAGATATGTGTATTTGAGAGGGATACTATGCATAGATAAAGCTCTACCGCTACAATCTTTCTTTCTGTAGCATGCGTCGTTAATAAAATTGTGAAAGAGGTTAGAACAGAGCTATCAGTGGTATAATTTACCGGTTTTGGCAAATATAACTGATTCGTGAGCAAGAACATTTTGAAATTCATGATTTTCTGTTCCTGCAGAAAGATTTCGAATTTTTACTTCAATTATTTTGCCTCATTACGACATCTACATAAAATTGTCGCCCAGGGCATTTTGTCGAATGATACACACTTTCTCTGCTTTTCGCTTCCATTCCTGGAAATTATTTTCTTCTACTTCTTTCCATCCGTCACAATTACGCGTAATAAGAAATGCCTACAATAAATTCAATTGCCTCGCAGCCCTTATTTTATTTGAGATACTTGCTGAATATCTGTCTGTTCTCGTTATTCTGAAAAAAGGAAGACGGAATGAAGTTCACATGTTTATCAGCACGTCATGAACACAAAAAAAATCAACATACGAAATGTAATGAGAACCACTGGTAAAGGCAGAAAGCCTTGATTTGCATCTACTTAAAGAGACCGACGGAAGAAAATCACAAGAAAGCAGGGGTGAATTTCAAAATCAGAACTTTAAGGTTTCCACAAATATATCTCAAGTTTTAAAAATGTTGGTCTTCTTTAGGTGGTAAAACCACAATATACCATTATATCATCTAAGAATTTACTTGGATTCAAAATATCACCAGATTGCACATGATTGCCGATAAAAACCTTTGATTGTGAAAACATTTTTTATGTATTTTCATATATTTATTTAAAATTTAAATTTGAATAAAATAATAATTTGAGTTTTCTTTGAATTGAAGTGATAATTGGAGCGGTTTGAAGAAATTCGAGCAAGCTGTAAAAAGGTACCACCCTATAATACAACATATTTACAGAAATTTATTTTAATTGTATTTTTAAAATTGAAATCGTAAAACATCGTCATTTTTATGGTTTTGTACCGTAGGGTACTCGGTGTAGGCTGGTGGTTGTTGAGTAAAGAATAACAAGGTTGCGCGAAAAAACCTTTAATGAGTTCCTACGGATTAATAATTATCATAAACACGCGAACACGGTCAATGTAACAGTCTTACGATAAAAATAGTACTGGTAGTAAACACTAGGTCAAGGTTAATGGCGGATAGTAGAAGCGAATGCTTCGGTGAGTTGAAAGAACACTGAACACTCTCGAGATGCGTCCGCTTTTATATCATGGGCGACGAAACCAGTAATGTTCTGGAACGCCGTGAAATCGGGGCACGGCGCCAAACGGGAAGACTCCCGAATGTTCTCGTCGCCGTGTTCCTAGGTGCGCGAGTAATGCGAGAACTTTCGCGGAGGTGGCAGATGATATTACTTGTCAGGTAGGTGGTTTCGCGGCTCTGTTCTGGGCTAGGTAACTACCGCTCAGTTGCTTGCCGTCTGTGCCAGAAGGCTGACGGCGCATCTAGGAACTTCGATTGCGTATATTTTAACACAAGTGCTGCTTCTGGATATATCGATGCATTTTGGGTGTAATCCACAGCGAGACGTAGCGAAGGCTGATTGCTATAGTACTATTCATTTAATAACTTTTTCTGTTTCCAAATATTAAACAATTTTTTTGTTTTATTTTGAAACAAATATGTTTTTTGTGTCAGCGAATGTTCAAAACTTACCATTTTTAAAAACAAAAAATTCAAATGATTTTTGCATTTTATTAATCTCTTTGATTATTTTTTCTGCTTTTGTCATTTATTTTACTAGCGCAGTCTTGCAAAAAATCATAGAATATTATAATTGGATAATATGTGAAGCTCAAATTAATTATTACAGAAAACATTTTCATTAGGATCCATTGCCTTACAAAAGATGACTCGAAATTACATTCGTATTTTAATAAGCTTAAAAAATTAGATCATTAAAAAGTTATTAAAGAAAAGTGTAGAATTATTTTATAATAAAATGATTTTGGTATGTACTTTATTGCTTTCGGAAATCCCTTTACTGAAAAAGACCCTGTGCAGAGCATCTCAAAAGATGAAATAAGCCGCGAAGGAAATTATTTTCCTCCTTCTTTGTGGATTTGATATAAAACAAAATCAGTTCTAATTTTGATAATCAAAATAAATTCCGGTTCTGGAGGTCATTGAACTGACCGACGTTACACAGAGACAAGTAATTGAAATCATTATATGAAATATTTTCATGAATTTGAATTTGCAAATTCTTGAAAAAAATATCTAAAAGATTTGACATGTAAATATGATGGAAGTTGTATTGTTATAATTTTTATTTTTAATTTTTTGTTTATTTAAATAATTTTATAATGAAAATAATACATTACTTTTACGTCCAATTTTCCACAAAATTTTGTGATTGACCATTGTCTTTTTTTATAATTTTGTAGAAGTTAACAATAACTGGTATCTGTATGATTTTTTTAATCATATAGATACCAGAAAAAACGAAAAAAACCCCCACAAATATAAAAAGCATTTTTATTAATACGGGCTGTTTTTACGACCCGTTCCGTGATCATAGATCGATAGCTTTTAGCCTTCAGGCCTCAACATCAAATAACAGAACCGAGGTTCATGCCATACGAACTAATATAAAATTATAAGATTAATTAGCAGTTATAAATAAAATCAACCCTCACCTTCAGGATAAATTAAATACAAATCGGAGTTTGCAGTTCTGATAAAATAGAAATGAAGCCTTCAGAAAATTAAAGTGTCTACGAAACACTTTTTTAATCAATGTGAAGGGTGATTTTTTTCCATATTTTTGTCGTCGAATTCCAGTGTATCTTTTTTTTAATTTGGTTATCAAACATATTATTAGTATTTGTGTTTTCTTCCTTTAAGTCGATTTTTCTGTGTTTTTGCCGATTCATTTTGGAGTGATTTGAATATTGGATATTAAATTTAAAAAAATATAATTTTTTTTTTTTTGATTTCGTGGGATTTGAACCTTATTCCGCTGGAGGTCTGCAGATATTCGTCAGGCGCTTTATACCATTGTACTAAAGTAGACTTGCGTGGGACTGTGGATTTATCGTATTATATTGGAACCGAGCACCTGTGAACTACATAAATATTTTTTTGCTATCTCGTTCTCTCGCAGGCTAAATCCTATAGATAAAACTGTCTCTTTTTGGTGTCGTTCGTGTCCGTTTCAAATAACAACGGTGTAAAAGAAATGTTCACTTCAAAAATCTCAGATACAACGAAACAAATACATATTTTGTAACTTTCTCTCCGATCCAACCCTCGGTATAGGGGGAGTGTGGGGCATCAGTGAACAACGTCTAATGGCCTACTTCCTTTGCATAATTCATTGCGGAGTTCATTTATTAGGGAAATCACGTAAGTTAAGGCACCGAGCGCACTGAACACTTTTATGTGCGGAATAATGTGAATAATAACATCAAGGCGATTGACGCGAGTTGGATCCTTTACGCTAACTGGTAACATACCTACAAAACTCTCATAAACATTACATTTTTTCTGACTACACAACGCTTATAATATTTATGTTAATTATTAGAATTCAAAACAATTCCAATTTCTTTATTAATTTTAAGTTAAATATTCACTTAAAACAAATTAACTCAATTTTTTTGTTAAATACCTTAATAAGTAAAATTTTCAAAATTTTAAGTAACCTGTGACACAAAAGAGCTGATGACCTTGAAACGCCTAAACAGATTTTCATGAATTGAGTAACTAAAAACCATTTTTATCACGTCCGCTTTCAAACAAAAAAAAACGCATCATAATCGGTCCATTTGTTTAGGAACTATAATGCCACAGACAGACACAGAGCTACGTAAAACTTAAAACACCGCTCCTTGCGTCGGGGGAGGACACACTTGAAGATCGGCGAAGGATAATCAACCAATGTTTTTTTTTTGTTGTTGTAAAGAGTTCGACTGTTGCGAACTCTCGAGTGCAATTAAGAGTACCTACTCGACTCACTAGGCATAATGACCTATTGAAATGTCACCATTCACAAACAAATTATGTTGCAAATACGCCTAATTAGGCGTATACAAATTATGTTGCAAATACGCCTAATTAGGCGTATTTGCAACATAATTTGTAATTACTTAACGTAATTACTCGCTTACATTTTAGCAAACAAACGATGTCGACACATGAAATGTAACAATTTCTATATTTAAAACGGTGACCGCATAACTCAACATTGTGCAACTTCATCATTCCTTTGAAAAGTCAAATGTAAAATGATATTAAAAAAAGATTAAATAGATTAAATAAATACGCTAGGCTAGGTTATGGCTTTTAAAAAAAAAATTATCACTTTTAATGACTTGTCAAAGGGGTTTTGAAATGCCACTTTTTTGTCATGGAACCGCTTAAAACATACACAATTTTTTTTTTGTCAATTTTTTTTTGATTTCAGTTAATTATCATCATTTTTTTCTTCAAATTTACCAATTGTAAATTACAGTCATGTAAGAAATTATTTTTAATTAACCCATTTTTTATTACTACCCCTCTTGGAAAAATATGTAAGCATGTATCAAATGTAAGCGCCCCGTAGGTGTAAAAAAGAAAAAATGAATAAATAATATAAAATAGATGTAACATTGTGATGAAATGTCTTTCTGTAAACAGATTATTTATTTTACCTGTGTGGTTAAATCTAGATGACACCGTATGAATCAAATACTAGAGTCATGACAGAGGAGTGTTTTTGAGACTGTATAAGGGTTTTTTTAACATTGGCTCCACACACGAGGCCTTAAGGAAAATAATTTCACTCAGGGCCTACGTCATCTTTGGAGATGCTGTGTGAAGGGTCTTTTTAGATGAAGGAAGGAGGAAGTTTTGGGAAGGACAAGTATAAGAGCGGTAGGTAGCAATCTGGGGGTCAGTGTGTCCAGGAGTGACAGACGAACGAATCCATTCTTTCCACTGCGGAGTAAGACAATGTTTAGAGGATTTCCTGCTGGAGAGGTCAAAAGATCTCCTTCAATCGGCCTCTCCCGATCCTGCCTGCCATGCTGTTAGTAGGCAGACATATTTATCGCCAAGATTCGGTTAAACCTAACCCTATGAATCCGGGCACCACTACTTAGTCACCAAACGTAGCGAACCACTTGGGCTGACCTACGGCAGAGGTGATGGTTATCTAATAAATTCCAGGGGTAGCGGTATCCATACCCGCCTCCCAAATTGAAGATGTATTTGTGCAAGACGGTCAAACGTAGCAATAACTGATCGCCGTAGAGGCTGGTTTGATTTTTAACTCGTAATAAGGAATATGTACAACTAATGATAAACACAAATAACGAGCGAGTACTTTAAATGACGTTAACAACTAGGAAAAAACTCAACAAACAAACTTAATGGAAGAACATTGATGAACCTCAATTTTTTTTTTAATTTAGCGAAAATTTCTTGAAAAGCTAATAATACTTTCATATAAAGAATTATAAATATTACTTACGAGGAGTTCTCAGTTTTATAAGGCTGTATCTACGCTTTGGCTTTTCATGATCGTGTTAGTCTTCCAGGTTGCAGTTCAAACAAGTTTACCCATTGTAAAAATAAATTCACTGTTCGTTGAGCGAACAATCAATTACTTTGAACGAATATTACTACACGAGGTTTCGAAGATTGAAAGATCTGATAGCCACGAAAAAGCTTGCAATGTGACACCTCAATTCTAGACGCAGTCAATGTTTCCACCGTACTTCTTAGAATAATAGTTTTGAAATATTTTACAGGTTCACATTTATTAAAATAAACATATTTTTAGATTTGCACGCCTGAAAGTCCTCTAGTCTATTTTATGAGTGAGTTTCACATTACGATAATACGTTGAAATAACAAAAAATATTTTTTTCTAGTCTTTTTGTAAGAAATCTTCCAAAAACCACATCAATTCGTCCGCCATCCATCTCGAGTTTTTCAGTAAACACCCATCTTCCCCTCCTGACTCGTCTCGTGTTTCGGTACTTTCACTCTGTCATGCTGCTTCCTCTCCTCCACTACTCTCCGTCTCCTTCCCCCTGAACCCCCCCTCTTCAACTCGGCTAGAACATGCATGTAGATTGGGGATTTTGTAGACTGACCAGAATGGAGAAGGTTAGTGACAAGTACTTTCATTTCTGTCCTACAAAAAAACGGTGTATTCTTAGTGTTCTCAAATAAATGTGTATTTTTTAATTCGTGACCAAAAAAAAAATACGTAAATTAGTCTTCTTATTCAATAACTTGATAAAAATTTACATTATTCAATTATATATTTGAAAAGATTTCTATTTACTTGTAAGAGTAAATATGCATTATAAATAATAAAAAATGGACAATGCAATAAATATAAAAGAGAATCTGATAAAAGTTAAAGTCTCGAAAGTTAAAGATAAATCATTTAGCATGCGAGAGAATGAGATAGCAATAAAATATTTATTTAATTCACGGGTACTCGGTTCCCATATAATACGATAAATCCACAGTCCCACGCAAATCTCTTTGGTATAGTGGTATAAAGCGCCTGACAAACATTGGATCAAGGATCTTCTGCGAAATCCAAAAAAAAAATACGAGTGCAGTTCACACACGGTAGAAGCGAAACTTTACCAAAACAATATCAAGCCTTGAAAAGTGAGGTTATAATCAAAGCAATCAATGAGCGCAGACCTAGGACCTAGCGTCATTTCCGTTTTATATCTCAACCAATAGGAGCCTTTAAAAGTGACATCATAATCAAATCGGCCAATGAGCGCAGTGTGATCGGCCAATGAGCGCAGCTACTTCGCAGGTGCTAATGCGTAATTTCCGTTTCATCCAAGTTCCGAATCCGTAACGCCGCTAAAGAAGTTTCACTTCAAAAAAATTATTTGTGTAAAGTCAATATCCAATCTTCAAACCACTCCAAAATGAACATGCAAAAGACACTGAAGAAGAAAACACAAATACTAATAAGACGGCCAAATGTATACGAAAAGGCGCACTGAAATTCGAAGACAACTAGAAAATATGGAAAATTCATCCTTCACATTGATTAAAAATATGCTTCGTAGTTGCCTCAATCTTGTTCAATTTAGTTTCCTGAAGGTTTATACCATGTTTGAATTGCACCTTCTGATTTTTTTCCAACATTTCGCATTCCAGCATTAAAGTGTCCATTATCAAAGCAGATGTGTAATTTATTTAGGCTAAGGGAAGTACCGGCATAATACCCCAAACATAATTCAAGATAGTGCTTTTGGTCAATTAAAATGTAAAAATTATTCCAGTGAAAAATGTAGTTTAAAATGCCAGCTTAGTTTAAAATGCCAGCTTACTTTACTTAGCAAAGTCATAATTTTTAGTTTCGATAGCCAAATGATGAAATCCAGGTATTGCGGAATGAGCAAATTAATGTAATGAAAAATTAATATAAATTCACCCATTCACCATTTACAAACATCATTAATATTCATAAAATTATTGGGCTATTAAATTTGGAAAATTTTGCATAAACACGCAAAAAATATCACTGATGTTGGTAAAGCTTCGCGAATGAATTAAAAATTAAAACCTGCTTATTTCGAACATGAAAATGTTGACCATAAATCAACGCCCAATGGACGAATTAATAACATACGCTGCGTAAATAACAATCCTTGAAAATTTTATTGGACGGGAAAGGGATTCCGATTTTAATACCGTCTGTTAGCAGAAAATAACATAATTCCGCGTAATCCGCTTATGAATTTTCCGCTCTATGTGATTGAATTTGGCCATCAATGGAGGCATAGGATGACAGCTTCAAAATGATTACTTCGGTTTTCATAAATAAATCAATAAAAGTTTTCAAGCCGGTGTTGTAATTACAATTCTGTAAAAAATATGAAAATGAGATTCATGAAAAATTTTACCGCTTCTAGACTGTCAAGATTCGAAAATCAGATGTTTAGTGTTAAATACCAACTACACGTGATAGAAAATTCATTCATTCATACCACGCAAAATACTACATCGTAAACTTTTAAAAATAATTTTACTGTATTTTAAAAAATGTGAGAAACATTTACTACGGAATCCAAAAAAAAATAAACTTTTTTATTTTTGTGAAATCAATATCCAATATTCAAACCACTTTAAAATAAACAGACAAAAGAAAAGAAAGCGGCGTCTAGCGACTTTCTAGTTTCACCTCTACCGCACGTGAATTGCATAATCTGAATTTTTTGTTATTTGCAAGCTTATCAATGTTTTTTTACATTCGCATAATCAAGTTTTTTGAACATTGGAGATTTTGCGGGACAAACCAGCATGGCGGCCATATTGAATTTGCGAAGTACTTACATGGTTTCTGGCTCGTGATTGGTGCATTTCGAAAGTGGCGCTTTTGAACATCACCAAAGAAGAAAGGCGGTTTTGCGTTTGATCACCGCAACCGTATTGAAAATCGATTTCGAATGGCTTGGAGGGGTTTTTCCTTTGATTCGATGATTGTATGGTGTGGAGAGTGATATATAGATTATTTTAATCAGTGATTTGGTCAAAATGAACAAACTTTGAATAGTGGCGACTATTAATTTATACTCCTCATTTATGCGTAAATCTTACGAAATATTATTATCTTTTATTTAATTTAAATTATAAAATTTTTATTATAATACATTTACAATGGCAAAAGAAGAAAAAGTGAAATATATGATTTTTACTTTTTCTATGAAAAGGAAGAGAACCAGCTCTTGAGTGTAAGATGTGGACGTTAAAAATATAAATATGGTTTAATGTGATCACCTCTTTTTACAACATTCACAAACAAATTTGTTTTAGACCACTCTAATTTAGACCACTTTATTTATAGGTGGTCTAAAACAAATTTCAAAAAGCTACAAAGTAAATGTTCATAATGAATATGTATTTTTTGTTCATATGTTACAAGTGTTTTTTTCTTTTTTTATATATATATATATATAATACCGATTCTGTTATTTTTTTAGCGTATTCGGGAAGACTTCATATTTCATTTCTTTGTGTATACATATACATGTATGTAATTATTATTGTTGTGTAGAAAACCGAGGAATTCTGATGTTATATTTGTGTCTTAAAGTTGAATTAAGTTTTTTGGAATATTAGTAATATTAAATCTTTTTATAATGTCTTAAATTATGGTACATAATTTTTTTAAAAGAAAGTCGCTGAAGGGAATGGAGGTTAATTTTTAAAATAATTAGTTTTAGTCCCATCTTTAAAAGGCTATTAATTGAAGTGAAAACTTGTTTAGCACCGTTGTGATTTATAACTGAATGAAAAAAAAAATGATATTAAAAAGAAGCAAACACGTACATTAGACTGACTCCGTCTGATTTCTAAAAACTCGCTATTTCTAAAAAGCTGTGTAGTGTGCGGGCAATGCCGGGGACTTCAGCTTGTAAGCAATAATTTTCATTAACACGGGCTTTGCTGGCCACTAAACAGGTTTTAATCCTGAAATCATCGAACATGAAAGATTAAATTGCCAAATGCAGATATTCTCGAAATTATATTATTTCCAGGAAATTTTTATAGGCCGGAATGAGACTTCTACTGATTCTGAACACTGGTAGCGTACACATGTTTCTGCAAATGCTTACGGTGATTATGCCTTGCTACGTACACAAAAAAATCAGAGTCTACTTTCACACGCGGTAGAAGTGAAACCTTTAGTGAACTAAAGTAGACAAGAGTGGGGAGGCTACGAAGCATCGCATAAAGAGGAGACCGATTATTCTATCTCATTTTCTCGCAGGCTAAATTCTGTAGATGTATGTGTATGGCTCTTTCGTTTCATCGAGTTTCAAATCAAAACGGTGCTAAAGAAGTTTTCACTTCAAAAATCAGCCGAAAGGTGTAGAAACTCAGAAAAATCCATGCCGTTACTAGTATTTAGACAAAAATTAACTGGCATTTAAAATTCCTAAACATAGGCAAGTAATTTGTTATCTCCGGGAATCAGTGCAAGTGTAATTCGGGAGGCGGATACGGTTACCGCCACCCCGCGAATCAACATTTATTGGATAACCAATATATTTGCCATAGGATGACTATTTGTGATGACAAGTGGTTCGTTTCGTTTGATTACTTAGCAGGGGTGCCCAGGTTTATGGAGTATAGATGTCGGCGGATGCGACTGCCTACTTACTTTGTGCCAGGCCGGATCGGGAGAGACTGTTTGAGGGAGACTCATTCTGCTATTCCAGCAGTACTTTGCACCGCAGTGGGAGGGATGAACTCATACGCCCATCAGACCTGGACTCACTGACCCCCACATTTTCCACACCCACCCCTCACACCTTATCCTTCCCAAAACTTGCTCACCTTTTTTTTTTTAAAGACCCTCCACCCAGCATCCCCAAAGATGACATAGACCCTGAGAAAAATCAAATCAATATGTATAATATTGTCAACTCGTGAGTAGCTTGGGAGTAACGTTTCCAGATTGACGTGTCGTTTGCTAAACAATTCTTGCTGTTCTGCACCCCGGGAGCCTAGCTCCCGCAATATCAAATTAGCGACCCGAACAGCACGATAATTTCTATTCAACTATAAACCATTCACATTTTGGCTGTTTACTTTCAACATTGCCCCTAAATAATTGCTTAGCGTCGAAAATAATTGTTAATTAACAGAGGACCTTTACCGTTAATTATTATCCATCATTGCCCGCGTTGGCTAAATATATCAACGTGTGTTCATGGATTTACTGCACAAAATGCGCAAACACTATTCGGAAATTAGTGTGACATGTGAGGTTCTGCAATTTCAAATTTATCATGTATAAATTTGCATTTTAAATGAACATAATTAAGGGTTCATTAACTTAACACACTGTAATTTAATGCACGATTTGCCTAAATATTAAAACTTAAAATAAACGCAGAACGCGTTTATTTTAAAGCATTTTGCAATAAATTTTCATAATATTAACTAGATATTTTAAAATCTTCATAACCAAAATTGTCATTGTTACACATGCAGCACAGCATTGTTTCATATAAATAGTGTGCTAGTTAAAGTGTTTAAAATTTTACACTACTGATATACGACAATTTTATTGTTGTAAACGGTTGTTTATTAGTTGTGTAAGATTTAAATCAAGTTTTGCTCGTTCAGCTAATAATTGAAGATTCCGTGGTAGTTACATGAATTTAATTTACTCGTCGTAACATTTTGATAAAATTATTGTTATTGAAGAAGAAAATAACAATAGTAATCGAAACTTAAATGTGAAAGAGAACAAGACACAGAAAATTAGAAAAAGACAATGGTCGCTGGGACTCAAACCCAGACCTCTTGTCTAACCGGGATGTGCGCGTTAACCAATTTTGCTATTGCCACCTTCTGTCAAACCGTCATATTTGTCAATCTCATATTTCAAATTTTAGAATTATTAACGATATTATCTTCAAGTAATTCTTTTTACCATATTATGAGCAACTACTCTTTTTATTGGAAACAATCATTCTAAGAATTGTTTTGTAACCTGAATAGCGTCTCTGATGTATGTATCCGAATTTATTCATATGAAACTAAATATTTATTTTATGATTTTAATTCATGATTATTAATCTTAGAGGCCATCCATAAATTACGTCACACGAATTTCATGATTTTTGACTCCCCCCCTGTCACATTTGTGAAACCCCCTCCCCCCTAGAATTTCATGATTTTTTTCCCCCCCCATACCCCTTGTCACACTTCTCTACTCCCCCCCCCCCTTAAGGTGTGACGTAATTTATGGATGGCCCCTTATGGTGAAATACTCAAAAAACAATATGAAATAAATTCTTCATTCAAATATTGAAGACAAGTTTGTTTGAGCAAAACCAAAGTGGAAAACCTTTATAAAAATATGGAGAAAAGATAAACATTCTGGGAGCGACAAAATGTGCGTAGATATTACGTCTGGTCGTGGCTGTTGGCAAAACTCTTCGGGGTCGGGAGCAAGATATGAACGTTTTAAAGAGGCCCTGGAATACAGCAAACGGCACCGAGAAGTATTTTCATCTGCAAACAACTGCGATACAGTCGCAACGATAATTCGAAGTGGCGGCGTGGAATAACTAACCCCGCACCAGAGGAAGTGGTCTGGGGGGCGGCCACCTCTCCACCCACCTCCCAAAACCTCCTAGAAGCCCCCAAATATCCCCAACACACCCATTCTCTCCTAGATTCATGGATAATGGTCGTGCGGAACGATTTATTTATTTAACTACCGCAATCAAAACAGATGTTGACTTTATTGTGATTTATAAAACTGTCTTTTGCAGTGATTTCTCATTCTTCTGCCTTCGGGCGAAATGAAAGGACGATTTTGTAGAAGTTATTATCTTTAGAAAAAAAAACGAAAGAGCTTTGTAGGAATGGATTGACATTGAGAGCGACGTCTTACAGAGATACTGTAAGAGTTTTCTGAGCTAAATACCAGCCACAGGACATGGAAGAGAATATTATTATTGTCCATCATAATCCTTCGCATTTTCTCCAAGATCAAAAGGTTCTATTCTCCGACAAAGCGCCCGTGCACCAATCCTGTCTACGTACTTAGCATGTGTTGGCGGGGTTTAGTATGTTTGCTGATATCCTTTGTTTAAGCTGTTTGCTTATTATTCAACAAATATGCTATTTTGTAAATCCAAACATTAAGCATTCAAATAATTTGTTTGCTTACAGCTTTGTTATGTTTAACTCTATATTGTATATGAAAACTAAGCGGTGAAATTTTTGACTCCATGTCCAAAGGTCACGTATTCAATAGTAAATTATCATTTTCCAAGAGGGTCTTAATGTATTTAATTTTCATTAACTCCGAGATTTGCAAATAATATATATTTTTTAAATATTATAAATATAAATAACATTTCTTTGACGAAAGTCTTTACCTCCTTGTCTTTTAAGTGGAACAATTTTTTTGTTTAAAGTGAAAACATCTTTGCACCGTTTTGATTAGAAATTCAATGAAACAAAAATAGCAAAACCGAAAATAAATAAACACATACATATAGGAGTCTGCGAGAGAATGAGTTAGTATAATCGGTATCCTCTTTGTGCAGGGCTTTGTAGCCTCCTCACTCTAATTTAGTTTTCTGAAGGTTTCACTTTTACCGCGTGTGATTGCGCACTCTGATTTTTTGAAGTGAAAACTTATTTAGCGCGTTGTGATTTGAAACTCGAAGAAATAAAAAAATAGCGACGCTAAAAAGAAACAAACACATACACCTACAAGATTAAGCCTGCGAGAAAATGAGATAGTATAATCGGTCTCCTCTTTGTACGATGTTTCGTAGCCTCTCCACTCCTGTCTACATTAGTTTACTGAAGGTTTCACTTCTACTGCGAACGAACTGCACACTGATTTTTTTTCAAAATGAAACTTATATTTTTGCTCTGAAAATGCGCAAACTGTAGATATTTTTGTTGTGATGATTTGTACCGAAAAGAAAACATTTTTTTTGTAATGTAATAAAATACGTCCTTTTTTATACAAAAAAACATCACTCAACACTGACACTTTTGATAATGGACTCTTTTTTTTATAAATATAAGCTATAATTTTGGACGATGCATTTATTATTATTTTTATTTATTAGTAATAATATATTACATAACATTTATAATACATTACTCCCAATGAGTTTAATAAAACTCATTTCGGAAAGGACAACATTATACAACTAAAAGAAAATTAAACAAATTTAAGAAAAACTAAAAGAAAATTAATTTTATACAAAAACACGAATTTAAATGGGATTTTAATAAACATGATGAGCACTATTAAAAAATATATATTCAAATAAACTTATTATTTTCAAAAACAGATTCCTTTTTTTTGCACGTCTTAAGTGTTTCCGTAATGATATTAATTAAATCGAATGGCCTTATCGAAAATCAAACACCCACAAATCTCGATCCTACAATCATAACTTGTTACCGACCAAACGAGGACTTGCCGCCATCGTCCTCCAAGGATGCTATCTGTATTGCAACTACTCGTACAGGTATCGCAATTAAGATCTCATTTAGGGAGCTCACAGAGACTGTGATTATAATCATGATTCGGCTACCAGCCAAATGGTGCGGGCAGGTAGTAGCCCGGAGCCAGGGCCTATTCAAACAATATCCCGCTTCCTTTGATCTTGCGGGGCATCAAGTTATATGTGGCAGAAGTGTGAACGGTGTTAAATTAAACTTTAATGACACGGAGCCGTAATAACGCCGGGTAATATTTTAATACACCGCGTAAAGTTCCCGGTTAATTGCGAACACCACACTCACTCGCGAGACATCCTAAAGGCTAGGTTGCCGAGCCGGCAGTTTAATTTGCTGCACAATAAATTGATGATTGCGATCTGTAGGTGTTACGCTGAGCGCTTAATAATGTACGATTTCACGTGTTTTCGTAGACGTTATTCCGCCTTCAGAAATTACAAAGTTATGTATGGAAACAAGGTTTTGTAAGACTGGGGCCAGTTTCACAGGTATTCAAATGGACACACAGCGCCTATTTGTTTTTGAAGTGAAACTTCTTTAACGTCGTTAGTGATTATAATTACGGATGAAACGGAAATACGTCACTAAAATTTATTATATGACCGGTCGTCGGTTATAATGCTTTAAATTCGCACCTCGGCTCGACCCTCCCGTGGCATAACGGCTAAGGCGCCGGACAAATCCCAGCGGCCAGAGAGCCCCAGACATCGAGCGAACGGAGTTCGAATCCTACCGAATCCAAAAAAATAAACATTTTTATTTTTTTTTCAAATAAATATCCAATCTTCAAACCACTTAAAAATAATCAGGCAACAAAAAAAAAAGCGACGTCTAGTGAATTTTTAGTTTCACTTCTATCGCGTGTGAATTACATAATCTAATTTTTTTATATTTGAAAGTTAAAAACAGATCCAAATGCATTTCTGCTTTCGGTTTAAACTGCATTTATTAGCAAAGAGTTTTATCAAACATACTAGCGAGTTCCCGGCATGCGTTGCAATACCACTTAAAAAAGAAATTATTTCTCGTTTCTTATTCGTCCCGTTCCCTTCGACCCCTTCATTACCTTCCCATTCCGCTTTTTTCGCCTTCCCTCTCCCTGTTCCCTTCTCCTGTTTTTCCCATCCCATCCTGTAATGGTCAATCAAGAATATAAAAATCCTGTGATCCATATTGTGATCCTTCAATACGCCAACCTACACGTTCAATAAAAATCACGAAATTTAATAAATAATGAACGTTTAGGGTTCATTAGTTAAGACACATTACGTATATAAAAATCAAAATTTGTTTGCTTGGGTGTATATGAGATTTTTATGCGTCATCACGATCCATATCACGATCCATCCACATGAATCGTGATATGGATCGTGATAAATATTGACGTGTAGCCTACCCCCAAGACCCAGAGTTACATTTCATTTTTATTTTTATTGTGTTGTTCGTGTATTTTGACGGCCTCCCCGTCAAGGGGTAAGGCTCTTGACTTGCAATCTGAAGATCAATGTTTGTTATTTCACAATTAGTTATTTTAAAATAATATGTAATCTATTTGCGGCACGTTTCATAGTGAAAGATATGTTCATTATCGCCCTGGCGAAAGACCACCATTTAGAATTGAAACGTTGCTTGAAATAGCTTTAGCCATGTTTGGTGATCATATCTGAAGAGCCAGGTAATTCCACACTTTTCTCTTTCTTATCTCTTGCCTATTCCCACATCTTTTAGCTTCACCACTTTCCTTAATTGGGATTCTATGGTCTCGCTGGTTTCAGACCGTCGGGACGTTTAAAAAAAAAGATTTTGAAATAATTATTTTTATTAGATATTTTGTGTTATAGCTGAACTACCTTAAAACATTACCGCAGTTTAATTTTACCGACTGAGAACCGCTCTCAAGCCCTGTGCATAAGATTGCAAATATTCCGGTTCCCGCGTCCGCTCAGTTCGGCTGTTTTACATTTCCTCTCGTGTCAACCTCTAGTTATTACGATTTTAATTTTGTAACAAGTTTATTATAAAATATAACGTTACTTGTAAATATATTTGACCCGCATAATCAAGAGTTCTTATTGGCGAATTTCCCCTACACACGCATCTCAGTTTACAGTCCTCGGAAAGGCTGTAAGCTGCAAATCCAAATCAGAATAAAAATACATACTCGTAATTCACCACCTTTCTAAAGTGTACTAAAATCTTATAGCTTCTCTCTATTGAAGTATCTACGCCCGAAGTTTTGTGGTGAGATATTTCAAATAATCAGTATGCAGCATAATGTAAAAGAACGCGAAACAGATAGGGGATTGGTGATGTAACAATTATTGCTTGACTAAATGGAAACGCTCTAAACAACTCCCCGGGAGTATCGTGATCAGCGGTCCGCCCCGCAGGGTCCCTGGAAGCGTCGCTATTCGTCGTCTAGCGTCTACCACATTTTTCAAACAGCACTTAAGTATCACAATATAAAATTTATGTTTTATGCTCCACTGTTCCTTTATTCCTGGTCGCAACTCGATTGTTTTTTATTTATTTTATTTGCCAGCTGGAGGTTGAAAGTGTAGATATTTCATGAAGTTATTCACTTTTTTGTTTCTTGTTTTTCAACAATTTTTTCGCCATCTTCGCAGTCACTTCAGCAAATACAAAAGTTTAACCTATATATTATGTAGGTAGGTACCCTATATTTTCTGAGACAACGCGTTACGCCCCATGCGTTTTATTTCCCCAGTTGGCGGTTCCTAATTCGGTCTAAGTTGTCTTTTTAGAAAAATTATACGGAATTTTTTAAGTGAAACTTCTTTACGCACGCTTGACTTAGGGAGTAAGCTGGCGAATGCGTAACGAGAGCGTTACGAGAACGAGGCGAACGGAGGTTGAGAGGGAGATATGAATAAGTGAAGATAGAAAGAGAGTGAGTTACGTTTCGTTTTTTACTGTAGGGGCAAGAGAGAGAGGTGCGAGCACACATTTTCTTTCTCTCTTTCTCTCATAGACAGTTACGTTTTGTATATCTAAGACACACGTCTGTATCACACTGTAGGAGCAAGAGAGAGCATTGAAGTTTTACTTTAGTCGTGTGGTTTAAAGCACACTCGTATTTTTTTTTAATGTAGCTATAATTTTGAAATTCCATCGGTATAACTGCTTGTCGATGAGGAATGATATTCGCATGTTTTAATGCAATATTTTTCATTGTATTTGTAAGTAGCGTTTTAGATAAACAAAGCACATTATTTAAAACAAGGAAAATTTAATTATTTATTTATAAAACGTCGTAAAAGAATAAAAAACAATTCACAAAGGGATAGAAAAATAGACAAATTAAAAAAATCTAATTAAAAACTATGCCATTGTTTGTTCGCGTTGTTTGCGTAGTTTATACGTTCATATTTTATTTACTTCCATGTCAAACATTCCTGAAACCAGTGATGTGAATTTTCCGGTTTATGCATTTCAAACGTAATATCATCCCGTTCCGAGTAAAGCAAACAAAATATCGTAACGGTCTGTTTATTTCTTATTTGATTCATATAGTTTCTGGTTATTGAAAAGAATACACAACTACCAATATTGGGTTTATGCAGCTGACTGAAAATGTTCAACTAGATTTTGACACACCTTTTGACGTAAAAATGTCTCTAAAATTGATGCCCGGTGGGGGGAGGCAATCGCTCCCAAATGAGCGACAGTTTCTGTCGGGTAATTTCAAACTTCAATAACACGGCTAAAAAAAGACATAGCGCGCATCGCCAACATCGTTCAGATAAAAAAAAGTTTGTGCCAATATCCGACATTCATGCACGCAAAGAACTGCGCATATGCAAATTGAACCCATGATATTCGACTCTCCGGATTCGACACGTGTTCATAAATGGGATCACATCTCGGAGACAATTATCCCATCCGACTGTTGTTTTGAAGAAATGCAAATATATATTTTTTTATTTATTCTGGGTGTGTGTCCTAAAAACTCAAACAGAAACGAGGTTGTGAATTTTAAAAAGTTTGAAACCTCCGAACTTTCTTAAAATTACATGATTGCCAGGGACAAAGTATAGCTCAAATTACAAAAATTGGGTAGAGCACAAAATTCCAAATGAATCACACTTCAATCGCCTGAAAACAAAACCAACGCATACTTTTAAAAGCATACTTTCGTAAAAATCTAAAATTTAACTAATGAATGATTTGTACAAGCCATCTTCCATGGAAAAACCTATGTAGATTTGAAATTTGCAAGATGTATTGTAGGTATGATTTTAGGTTTTCACGGCCAAAAGTATTTTCGTTATCTATTACTGGGGAGTTTTGCCGTGTTGCGCTATCTCATAGATGACTCATCTGTTCTGATGATGAACACTGTAACGCTGTCCAATACGTAGGCTAACGAAGGTGGTAGCGCAACACGGCGTAACACCTAAAATTTGTTCAACAATGCAAAACACCCACAAAAAAAACTTAATTTCAAAATAATATGTGTATACTATTTGACGTTTTCACTAAAATAATTTTTCACTAAATCCTATATATGTACATATTGTACATGTTTGTCTCTTTTTAGTTTCGCTATTTTTCCTTTCATTGAGTTTTAAATCACAACGGTGCTAAAGAAATTTTCACTTTTAAAACATAATTTTTATCTAACTTAAAATGTGATATACCTACTGACAAATGAAGAACATAGTTACGCTGGACATCGTCCATACTAATAAGTGGATCACTTTGAGTTTCCGCATTTGTGAGACAGTTTTATCTTCCTTTACTGTCAAAGAATAAATTCCCCCCCGGCTACGCGCTGCTGTTTGTCTGGTTTCTTGTAGTTACTTATTCCTGTACCTCGACAACGGCTATGATCCCTGCATTTTTATTTATCGGAGGAACGGAGCCTGTTACGGAAGAAACGCGATACGTCGCGTCCCGACGTGATGGATGATGATAAAATCTGAAGACGAACTGAATATTTCACAAGGGCACTTACTTTGAATTGAAGGGTGTCCCAGGAAAATATGAAGAGGGAAAATTTTAAATTTGAAAACATACATAATAAATGGAGACTGTGGGTACTTTACTGAAGATCTCGCTACGAGAAGAATTTATTTTAAATCTTGTTCATATTTGTGCGCGGAAGGTTATTTGATTTCTGCAAGTTTCTTTAATATGTTTTGTGCATTCAAATTTTCCATTCCATTGAATGCTTTTTGATTTTCAAGGTTCAACATTTTATTACGCCTTTTCCTAAACATTGGTTATTATTTTATTGAGCTTGTGATTAATATCAATACGTTGTTAGGGAAGATAAGAAATTAAAACGAAATTACGTAATAGAGATACAAGAAATTATGTAATAGAGATACAAGTAAGTAAAAGATACAGTGTAAAATGGTGTCTATTTTCAACGTTATGGTTATGAGTTGCCTAAAGTGCTTAGGTAGCGTATAATTAGTCAAAATTACAGATCGAAATAGCGTAGATACCGCTTACAGATCTTTTTTTACCCCTGCGTGTGGGTACCATCGCCCAGGGAACCGTTATTAAATAACCAACACCCCTGCCATGAGTCACCTCAAGTGGTTCACTACGTTTGTTAACATAGCAGGAGTGCCCGGGTTTATGGGGTAAGATTTGTCTAGGTCTACGCCGCCATTTTGTGCTTGGCGGGCCGGATTGGGAGATACCGGTATTTAGGTCTAGACATCTTCAGCCCGACTCTCTCGACCCATCGCCGTGCACCGTAGTGGGAGGAATAGATTCAAACGTCATGTCCTGGACGCAATGCCACCCCTCATATATTTTTCCCTGCCAGATCTTCCTCTCCTTGCTTTTCCTAAAAAAATACTCCATCCAGCATCCCCACTTACATACCTGCATTTCTTATTTAGCATTCCTAAATAAGATATAAAGGTCCATGCGTCTTAAATTTTCTTTTCTTTGTCGTAATGTGGGAGGTTTTTGTATTGTTTTATTTACAGGGTGCAAAAATCGAGAAAAAAATACATGAAAACTCACATGAAGACTCGGATATACAAAAAGACTGTGACAACATTTCTCAGCTATGATTGTCCAAACGCAATTCTTGTGATATTTGATATTCAAGAGTTGTGCGGGGACATCAGCGCTTGGAAAAAATCGTCACTTCTCATCATGATACTTGACTCCAGAACCAGGGGTCGATAGCAAACAAGGAACCCTCGTCGGTGATCGAACATTCATCTTCCCAAAAATTTAGTAGCGGATAGTGTTTGTGGACCAGTTTTAACGAACATCACCTTGGTATTGATTTTAATGCTTCAATTTATTACTTTTATAGCCCTTTTCAGAAAATGAATTTTATTACACTTTAAAGTACCTACTTTGTGTGTGTTTTAACACGTTTATTATGATTATTAAAACCGGGGAAATGTGTTTTGAAAAATCATTAATACTCTTTCTACGACATGTAATACCTAAGTGTTTAATTTACATAATATAAGTGCAGATGAAAAAACTCTCCCTTAAATTTTTACAAAATGCTTTTTTGTTGAAATTTTTTTTTTTAAATAACATTAATTTGGCAATTAGCTTTTTGAACCAAACTAATCGGTTCAAATACTACGCAATTAGATGTTTGAACGTGGATGAAGCAAGGAGTGTGCGTCTACACAAAAGGCACAGGTAGTTTACCACTCAAATTTGCACACCTACTACTGAACCACTTCAATCGCCCGGCTCGGCGTTCAGTATTTTATTTTATTTGAAAAACCAACAAAGCCTTATCTTGCAAAAAGGGGCCTAGGAGTTTAGTGATCAATTTTCACACTCAGCCCTTCGGATTGTGTAAACTGAGACTCGTAATTTGACATCCATCTCGTATCCTGTAAGGTTCCTTTAATTAAATATTTATAGAAATATAGTTCCTATTTAGAGTACCTACCTATTCATTATTCTGATGCGCAATATTCGAGCGGTAACATTGTTTAATAGTTAAAATTTTAAATTATTTGAAAAATTTAAAAATTTTTAAAACAAAATATCTATTTGCAACTTATTAAATATTTTTCGACAGTTTTAGTCAGTCAAACAGAATTTTTTTTTATTCAGTATGCACGTTGTTAACCACCCCGACTGAAGAGTCAGAATAATAGAAGAACGTGTAAGACGATGTATGAATGTGAACGAGGCAAGGAGTGTGTGCCGAGACCGAGTTTTTTTGTTAGGTGGTCCGTCCTTTCTGCCTACCCCTACGGTAAACGACGTGATAGTTAGTAGGTGAAGGATGATTTTTTCCATATTTTTGTCGTAGAATTCCAGTGCACCTTTTGCTATAGGATTTGGTCATCGTAATATTGTAGTTTTTGTGTGTTTTTTTTCTCCGGAGTCGCTAGATGTCGTTTTTTAGTTTTCTTTGCCTAATCATTTTGTGGTTTGAAGATTGGATATTTATTTACAAAAAATAAAATACATACTAAATACCTACATACTAAAAATAATACTAAAAACTTACTAAAATACTTAAAAAACATACAAAAAATACATGTTCATTTTGGAGTGGTTTGAAGATTGGATATTTATTTACAAAAATAAAATACATACTAAAAATACATACTCAAAATACATACTAAAATACATACAAAAAATACATACTAAAATACTTGCAGAAACTTGATAATAAAACTATGAAATTTAATTTTAATTAAATAAAATAAAAAAATGTTAAGTTATATTTTTCTGGATTTCGAAGGATTTGAACTCAGTTCGCTCGATGTCTGGTCTCTGGCCGCTTGGATTTGTCCGGCACCTTGGCCATTGCGCCACAGGGGGGGCCGAGCCGAGTCGCGAATTTAGTGGATTATAAGAACCGACGACCAATAATATAAAAATTTTCGTCACGTGTTTCCGTTTCATTCGAATTTCTAATCACTCTAACGTCGCTTTAGAAGTTTCACTTCAAAAAAAAAGTTGTATGCGCAAGGAAAAGGTGAAAAGTAAGGCTGTTAATCTTTCAGAAAAAGGTCAATAGGTGGCTCCCATAAATGAAATCGGATATGTTTATCCGTGACACCATTTAGGTTACAAACCAGTTATTCGAACAATTGTTTCCATTTAAAAAGAGTGTCTCATAAATATGGGGAAAAATTAGTTGAAGATAATTTTGTTAATTCTGAATTTGAAATACGAGATTACAAACAAGAAAACGAGATAACAAAATTGACTTAAGAGGTCTCAGTGGACGAATTTGTTAATGCGTACGTCCCGGCAAGACTAGAGATCCCGAGTTGCGACCGTTAGCTTATTATTTTTTTGTGCCTTGTCTTTTTCATATATCCTTTAGATTTGTTAGTACTATCTTCTTCTTCAATGTTATTTAAAATTATTCAAAGAGGTGAATATTTAATGCTGAGAATGATACTTGTTAAAATTTGAAAGCTTTGAAAATATCAATTATTAGTAATATAAGTTTGCCGTTAATTTGAGTAAGGAACAAGCTTTAATGAATGACTGGAAAAATTAACAGAAATCTTAGCGAGTGAGCGAGAAGCAAATTCCCAAAAGAGTAAACAATACGACCCCAGTTGATAATACATTAAATGTTAGTACTTTGAACCGCCTGAAGGAGATAGTTGCTTTAATTCTTTAATAAATTTAGTGAGAGAAGTAGCGAATCACGTTTTTATTAAAGTGAACACTCCCCTTAGAGAAGTTTGCGCTCATTAATTCCTCTGAAAGACCTACCGAGTGGGTTTCTTTGCTTCAAAGGGAATGACAAAGGAAAGCACCTAAAACCTTTGTATATTTGAAATGAAATTCGAGAAAATCACACTTAATGGAAACCCTGCCATTTAATATATTTTGCAAAATTATCAAGAGCAAAGTTTTAATATCAAACGAGAATTAGAACTGACCTTTGATGTCGATATTAATTTTGCGTTTATAGACGTTTTGCAAGATGCAAAATTGCGATTTGGAAGGAGTTTTTCGTTCGTAAGGGAACGCGCCTGCGCTCTGCGAGAAATTCAGTTTCATTCGGAAAGTTTTAGTAATGGGTGTAATCAACACATTAATAAAGTTAAAATGATGAGTCACATTTTTATGTTTATAATGACCGAATATTTTATATCTTTAATGAAAATAAAATCGTTATTTAAAAGGTTGAAATATTTTGTATATTATTGTTTATTTCAAAGTCTAATTCGAATGAATGCGATGCGTGGCTTAATATTGTTTAAATCAAATATAATCAAACCGGTTAAATCACTATTTAATTATAAGAGGCCTTTAGCCAACTGTTTATTGTCATCATCATCACTCTTGGTTCTACAACCCCTGGTGGGTCTTGGCCACCTCAAGAGTCTTCCTCCACTCATCTCGGTTTTGGGCCAAGGCTCCAAGGTAGCTTCTAAACTGGAGAGAACTGCCTCAAAATTTCCCTTTCAAAAACGTCCAGTGCTCGATCATTCCTCTTAGTTAGTACCCACGTCTCAACTACATACGTGAGTACTGATCTGATTAGTGTTTGTACACTAAAATCTTCGTGTTTTTGGACAGCAGTCTATTGTCAGTATATATCTCTTATTTTTGTACTTATAAAAAGATAAAGATATCAATTTTTGTCGACAATTCATAAAAGAAAGTTTCAAATTACAGTGATTGATCCATAATACTTCATCTTTATTGATCATAATAAAATGCTAGGTTTTACGATTACGGCTATTTATGTGCCTTTAATAACTTTATATAACAGAGGTATTATAATTTTCTTCAAAAATCCGAGAGCAGGAAATCTATTTCTATTCATAATAATGAATGTCACTTCCATCGCCCATCACTTTAGTTTATGAATGGCAACTTTGTCAACAATAGGAAACATTTTCTCAACTTATACGTAATAATTTCTGGGCATTAATTTAACACTTTGTCGAAAAGTGTTCAGCAACATGATTATTTCTCATTGTATGGATTGACGGCATTGTACGAGTAGCTCATACTACCAGGTCTTAATCGGAGTTTCACAATTATCTTGTTATTATCAAAAGGCGGATGAGATCGTTAAAACGTTGAAAATAATATATAAATATGTATTATGAAATATCTACGGAATTACAGGTTGGGGAGGATCTTACAAAAACAATCTAAGCTCAGTTAAAGTTTTGCAAAGAACCATCATTAAAGTAATACTAAAAAAAATCTATCTTCTCAACAGAACTTTTTAAATGGTTTCCAGTACCAAATGTCGAAGACATAATAAAGAAAACTTCCATTATAAAAATGTGTAAAGAAAAAATTTTAAGCTAATGAGAAATGGAAACCAATTTATTACAGATAAGTTTAAAACAACTCAAATGCAAAACCATTAAATTTAATTTAATAAGCCTTAAAAAAACTATAATAACCTCCCCTCCAACCATCAATCGATTAGAACAAATAAATGATACAAATAAACATTAAAAAGAACTAATATTAAGAAGTACACATTTTATACAAAACATATTATAACATACAACCTGAGTAACAATCGTGGATCCCTTCACAATGCTCAAGAGCTTCTATTTTCTGATAAATAATGTATGACTAAATGGTGACCTTAAATATAATATTTTGTAAAATATGTATGTATAAATGTAACTCATATTATTTGTATTACAATAATTCAAAAAAATAATGTTGCTTTAAACAGAAATACTTTTTAAATTTAATATTTATGTACAGTCTTGATGATGGTATGATTTTAGATTTTCACGGCCATTATATTTACTTATTTTCACGGCTGTATTATCTTTATTTATTTTGGAGTGTTATGCCGTGTTGCGCTACCTTCTTCTTAAGCAAACGTTTCGAACAAAGTTTCGGAGACAACAACAGCGTTAAAAGAGTTACGGTGTCCATCAACAGGACAGATGACACATCTGCCCTGATGATGGATGATGGTCCAAGACGTTGTCCAAAACGTTAGCTAAAGAATGAGGTAGCGGAACACGGCATAACACCCCAAAAATTAAATAACGAAAGAAGCTTTGACGACATGTTTGGCATAATACCTAGACTCATTGAAATCATTTTCAATAAAAAAATTTCAACACCAAATAAACACATTCTTCTTCAATTTAATATATCAAAAAAGGGAAAACCTAAACATTCTTTTCATTAATATTGCTACTTACTCAATGGTGAATAAATTTGCCCAGCATAAATTTGTGTTTGTTTTGTTTCTTATTGAATTTTTAATATCCCACTTCTAAGATGGCTTTCGTAGTACTTACCTTCAAAAATTGTGAACGTACGCCTATACTTATATATTACATCAAATCGATCACGGAAATTTGAAATACTGTAAAAAACAATAAATTCAAAAATGAGGTACATCATTTTTCTCCGTTTTTTTTTCTCTTTCGATCTGTCATTAAAGTATGTGGGAAGCGGACAGCCAGCGATCTTGAACCGCGAAGCGTTCCTATTGGTTCCTCACAAGTCACCGTTTCCCGTGACAAATTAAACGGAACAATTCTGTTCTAGACTGCCGAAGAATTAACAGCTTTATAGAATCGCTTCTTGTTCGCTCCCACTTTCATGAACAAATTCTTCTGTTTCCATACGCTTGTAAGTACTGTATCAATTGCTTATTTTTACGACAATACATTCCACATATCACACTCCCATAAGTATTTCTAGGAAATAAGTGCGTCTATTACGACATGCATTCAAAATGGATTTTTTTTTTTTAAATTGGAAATAAATTAAATACTGTGATTACCTAAATTTGTAAGTAATGTTAAGTATTCTAAAAGATCTGTTGAATATAACTTTATAATTAACAATCCTTATTTTAGGGCCTCAATACAAGAGATGTGATTTTGTGTAAACAACATTTTGTCCTTTACAGCATTTCAAATTTCCGTAACCAATATACATTTAAACCTGATAACCATCCGTTTAAATTAATTCTTAACGTGCGTATATAATATTTATAATAAAGAACAAGAAACAATTTAGACTAATAAAATAACATTTTGGTGTAGGGTTCAATTTTGGAGGCGGATACGGTTACCGTCGGAACGGAACAATTTATTAGATAACCAACACCTTTGACGTGGTGCCAGGTCGCTCCAAGTGGTTTGCTACGTTTGATCATTTAACAGGTATTACCGGATTCATCGGGTGCGTCTGCCCACCTGTTGCGTGGTGGGCCGGATCGAAAGAGACTGACTGTGACCTCTCCAGCCAGACTCTCTCGACTCATCGCTTTGCAAGGCCTTGCAAAAGATGGATTCATACGTCCCGTCCGTCACTGCTGGACACATTGACTACCAGATTCCTACCCATCCCTCATACCTTTTTCTTCTCATACCTTTTTCTTCTCATAACTTTCGGGCAAAAACATCTCATTTTATATTGGTGTTCATGTTCATAACAAAAGGCACAGTAAATTTTAAAGTGACTACATATCGGTGTGCCCCTTTACATTAACAGAGCAATAATATTGTAAAATAATTATTTTTTTTAAATTGTGAAATGCTAACATTATTCCTCTGTTAAATTATCAGTTTTACGTACTTAACGTACTCGTAAAACAGTAGCTTTGCGATTGCAGAATAAAACTAGTCGAATTATTAAAAGTCAAGAAGATTAAGATTGGTTTAAATCGTATTATTTAAACTCTTTTTTGCAATGTTGTGTAAAATACGTAATGCTCAAAAAATTTCAAAATATTCCTCAGACTTAAGTTGATAAATATACCACAAACGGATTACTGAACGAAATATTTTTTTTTACTTTTATAAAAATATATGAATTTTGTATAAAATATTCACGAATGTACATTATATCATTTTGCAAAAGAATCTGAAAGGCAAACTATACAGTAGCAATAGAATATTGGAAATCTTCTCTCCTTTGTAAGATCCTAAAACAATGCTGGAACATAAATTAGACCACGGTTCACCGGGATTACATTCCCGTATATGTATATAATCTTCTAAAAGTTTTCCCATATGTCGAGGGATGGTAGGTACTGACCCCAAGATGGAGAATCCGCTGTATTTCCGGTGACGTTGAACTGCGTATTTGCACTGCGGATTTCATCCAGTGAAATGGTCCATCCAAGATAATAAACCCAAAGTAAAAGGAAAACATGACAAGAGAATAAGATTACATATTTGATTAGACGGAAAATGCACAAGAGCAAATCACCAAATTTTAAGATGGACATGTTGTCGGCTTAGAGTTAAAATATTGTTAATTCAATTTTGGTCAAAAATGAGTTAAGTACTGAGATGTATCAAAAAAAAAAATTTTTTTAGATTAAATCATATTGCATCTCTTAAATCTCGTGTCTCGAAGACACATTTTAATATAAAATATTGTAAATCCTCCAGGCAATTTTTTTACTTTAAAATATTGTTCTTACATCAGGTAGAATGTTAAAATGCTTTGATGATACATAAACAATAGTCAGTCGCTATCCTGGATGGAAAGCTTATACAGATAGTATGTTATATAGTCTGCGGTGGTCTGATATTTTAAATTATGATTTAATGCTGTATGATTTTGAGATAAAATAATTATAGTTAGCCCTTGTTTAGTCAGAATTCATTTTTAGAATAAAAACAATCCATTTGTGTGAAAATCTAAATTGTTTTTGACGTTTTGCGAATTAACACTGTCGGTAGTATCTTTTATAACAATGAAATTATAAAAAATACAAGACACGTTTTATTCATACAGATAATCAAAAAGAAGAAGAGGAATACGAATTTCATTAAAAGAGTGAATGCGAGGCACTAGAATTGAAACAAAAAGACAAAAACAGGGCAGTTAATGACAAAGGAATAACATTCAGAGCGGCATGCAGGATGTACTTTCAGTATCCTTTGCTGATGATAGTAAAATTTACTAAAAACTTAAATTTTTTGTCAGTGAATAATTTAAGAATAAATATTTAACATTTTTAACAATCTTGTAAAAGAAATTTCAAGGTTTTTTCAAATTATAAATCAGAAAATTGCATCTTTCATGGGTTTTTTTTTCATTATTTTACAGTGTACATTGAATTTTATTTTTATAAAATAAAAAAATTTAATAAATTAACTGGGACGAAAAACGAACTATGCTATGGAACTAAAAACTTATATTATTAAAACACTAACGTGAGTTGTAATGCCACTAATAAAGAAATTAATTCTCTCTGCACGTCTTTTCCCACTCGTCCCGTTCCCCTTCCGCTACCCATTCCCCTCCTATATTCCCTTCCTCCACCTTCCCCACTTTTCCTCTCTCCTCTCCCGCAAACCCCCTTCCGCGATCCTCTCCCCTCTCCGGCGTTCAATATATTCAGTCTCAGTACATTCAGGTTTTCAAACAGCTCGCGGCCACCTATTGCAATTTTTTTTAGTACAAACATTCATTTTTGTATATTATAAGAATAATCAATCAAATTTGGCAGGTAACAAAGCTATCCATTTAAAAAACATATTATATAATTTTTGATTAGATTCAAAGTATTCAGTTTTGGTTAGTACCTTGGGTGAAAAAATAATTCTTTAATTTAAAGAGTTTCGAAAATTGAATTTTGATTGAACAACATTCTTTTGCAAAATGTCATTTACATATTGTGACGGTTTTTTAAGTGTTTTTTAAATTTTTTTTTTATTTTTGACAGTTTTGAGAGAGTATTTGTAATGATTAAAAAACTTAAATCATTGACAAACTTAAGTCATTCTCAAATTTCGTCAGTTTCGTAAGAGTTTTTGTAATAAAAACACTTTTCTGATTTATTGTCTTACGGTTGTAATAATCCAGAAACCCTTGCGAGGGTGGTAAGAAGGTATTTTGAATGTTTCAAACATTTCTTATGCTTAATATAATAGACAACTCACGTATAAACATATATATAAAAATAAAAATTTACGTGCAAACTTTCAATTTCAATTTTCGTAATATTTTGGTTAAAGGAGATATATTAATATATAATATTTTAATTCTAGGCCATTGGTGTATGAATATGAACAAATATTTATTTTATAATATATCTGTATGAAAATGCTGAAAGCATGTTCACGTTTAGCTTGTGTAACTTTAGTAAGTACTTAATGTAAGACTCGAGTCAGAACTCCCCTAACTAACAGAGTAATTCCTTAACTAAACAATTTAATCCTTTCCTCACATGCGAATACGTTTTCGTTCGTTTTTGCATTTTGCACAAAGTATTAATTAAAATCACCTATCCCGGGGTCGTTAACATTTCAAGCGACTCCGTTCATTTCCATTGTGTTTTGCGAAAAGTAAAGCTCCTAACAATTTATCAGACAATTCTCTCGAATAGGTTAAACAAAGAGTTTTTTTTAATCGCGAATCCATCCATTCTGACCTTTACAGTTACCTTAAATTTGTATTAAGAAAAGTATTTCAGAATAAGATGTTTTGAATTACATGTGTAGTTACTTTGAATATTGAATTACATTACTTTGTAAATTGATTGAAATAGTGGTTACTCTGAATGTTGAATTATGTTATTTTGTATGTTGACTTAATATTTGTAGTAACTTAATAAATGATTATAGTTAGCATAGATTTTCAATTAATTAATTAATAGAATAATTAGGAAAAACATCGTACAATTTTTGTATTGTTTTAATTTGATTTTTTTTTTATTAAATCTATATTGGTACGATTTTTTACAATGAACCCTTGCTTAAATTTTTTTTTCTTTTCTTTTTTTTGCAAAGACAAATATTTCCGGGTAACGAATAATCTGACAATATTTGAAAATCTCCTACTCCACTGCAGTAAGCGGAAAATTTTTCTTTTGTCGTGATGGAGTACTTAGCTAACCGAGGAATCGAAAACCCAATCGCGACCCAAACACGACGCTAACTCAGCCACAAACCGGTCGTAATGCAATATTTTTTTCACATTTTTATGCGACGCATTATATATTTTTAGACCTCTTTATCTATTTATACCGGATTTTTACAGATTTTCTCACTTATGTGAGAACAATACAGTTATATAAACTCAGTTAATTCACAAATTGGTACAAACACTTACTGATTAATTATAAATCTACGCAGATGAATTATATATTTGATTACATCTAAATAAAGATTTTAAAACAAAACAAATAAAAATAGATAATTATATATATGCTCGCTTCAAATTATATAAAAATTCACAAAAAGGTAAAAGACACAAGAGAGGCCAGAGACTCAAGAGAGGCAAGAGACACAAGAGACCCAAGAGACACGAAAGGCACAAGAGACACGCCTCAGACTTGTGGGGATGTTTCTGTTGAAGAAAGAATTTCAATCTCTACTTTAAAAAGTATGGCTACCATGCAAAAACACGTATTTTATCATAAAGGCATTATGACCAATACAAGAGTATAATTTTAAGGACACAGGGAAAACGCCAATAAAGATGAGAATTATGGAAAGTGATTATTAAGCAAGCTAAACACTCCGTACAGAATACGAAGAACGCACCGAAAAGACTTCAGAAGACTCCAAGACAGGACCTCAAAAAAATTCTCCGCAGCAATCTTGTGCAATCTCGCGGCGATCAAACTTGTACCGTACGTACACAGTC
The DNA here is from genome assembly GCA_936435175.1 of Glyphotaelius pellucidus. Taxonomy (NCBI): domain Eukaryota; kingdom Metazoa; phylum Arthropoda; class Insecta; order Trichoptera; family Limnephilidae; genus Glyphotaelius; species Glyphotaelius pellucidus. The sequence continues at coordinate 22,641,323 of OW386542.1, read as the reverse complement.
CAGGGAAGTACACAGTTCATAAGTTCAGGAAAGGCCTTCCTTGAGAGATCCCGAGTTCATGGGTTGAATCCGTAAAAGACGTCATCCGTCAAAGAGGGCCGCAAATAAATGCTTCGGGAGTGAAGCAATGCCAAAAATTGCATCCGCACGTTTACCATTTATTAATCCGAATAATGACAGGCAGGGGGTGGCTTCGATTATCAGTAAATAAAGCCGCTGAGCACAACGCCAGAATTATTAATAGGTGCATTATACACGCGTAAACTTTCTCAACACAAATTAACGGTTCACATATTTTGAACACCGAGTAATGGAAACGGTGTGCACATTAAACATCCTTGATAAAAAGGATTCATCAGATCATCAGGACATAATCAGATCACCGTCCTCAGCCAAAGAGCCGTGGTCCAAGAATCTTGGAAATCTGCTTGGAAATCGGAAATTTGAAATCGACAAAACAGTCTTGCCAATCCATCAATTAATTAATTAGACGATTAATTAATTTAATGAAAACAAGTAACTTTGTGTACACCACTATTTAATTAACAATATCAACATGTTTCGAAAACTTTGTTTTCTTCGTCTTTTCTTTTTCTTCGACTGATTTATTGTTTATTAAATAGTGGTGTACAAAAAGTTACATGTTTTCATTAAATTGAAATGATTAATTAATTGAAGAAGAAGATAACACTTATAATCTAAATGAAAATATGAAAGAAAACAAGACACAGAAAACAGAAAAAAAACAATGGTCGCAACTGGGACTCGAACCCAGACCTCTCGTCTAACCGGGACGTGCGCGTTTTCCAATTTCGCTATTGCCACCTTCTGTCAAACCGTCATATTTGTCAATCTCATATTTCAAATATTTAGAATCATTAATATTATCTTCAACTAGTTTTTTTTCCATATAATATTATGTGTAGCAGATCCCCATCCTATAATTTGTAATAATAATTTAATTTTATAATTTAATTTTATTCTTCTTCAATGATATATTACGTTGATGAGAATAACCTTCAAAAGTTATAAAAAGAGAGTTTTTCTCATAAAAATATTTATTAATTAATTGTTTACGGTCAGGTAAGCAGCAAGTATAATCAGATTATTAATATTAAAAGATTTAATTTAAGGTTTTTTGGTTAGGAAAATATTTTTTTTGAAGCGAATAATTATTTTTGTTACAGTATTCAAGACGCACGTCGTACGATTTAAAATGTTCATGTTGTCCTATATAGTATAGTTTACTTGAAATTTAACAGGCTTAACATTTTTTTAACAGTTTCCACAATAAGGAGAATTCCAAATATAGTTTCCACATTCAAGTTTACTTCTAATTAAATTAGAATTGATTGAGGATCCTTGAAGGGTTCAAAACTAAATATATAACATCAATGAACGCAAGAAGCCAACCAATAAAATCACTAAAACTTAAATTACACGAATGCCATAGAAATAATATACAATGTTACTGCCCCGTCATCGAAAAAACACAAAACATAAAATATCTCGGAGTGATAATTGATTAAAATCTTAGATGGGACCTACACATCAAAGGAATTACCGAAAAACTAACAAGCCTCATATATTTCTTTAAAAATCTAAGAAACGTTGTAAATAAAAAGGATATGAGAAAGGTCTATTACGTTTTGTGTCATTCTCGAATTGAATATGGAATTATAGGATGGGGATCTGCTTCACATAAGTACACACATAACCTTAATACGATTCAAAAAGGAATCATAAAGACCATATTGAAAGTACCCTTTAGAACGCCTTCAATTGAAATTTTCAATAGCTTTGAAGTACCAAATGTGCAACAAATATATGCCAAAAATATATTATTAAAGCTTTTCAAAAATACTTAATCCTCCACTAGACCGAGCATGCATAAAACTAGGTCGAATAAAAATGATATAAAAAACATTCCAAGTTACAAAACCACATTCGGACAAAGAAACTCCACATACTTTGCAACTAAACTTCATAACATCCTTCCCAAAGACGTAAAACTAATAAAAAATTCTAATATATACAAATCAAGAATAAAAATTTGGCTGAAAGAGATCAATGAAAAAACCCTAATGGAAATACTAAAAACGACATAGAAGACAAATGAAATATATTTAAACAATTTTAGTCCGCCTCGGCACAGGACCCCCTAGTGAGGATGACTAAGAATTACAATATTTAACATTAAATTCATCATTATATTTTGTATGTACAATAATTTTATATAGTTGCTAATAAAAAAAAAAATTCTGTGAATAAATCCCATCATTTTAAGTGATTTGCATTTAATGTGGTTAATGTGTACATAAAATATGAATTTTAAATCAGGAGTAATTCCTAGATCCCGTATTAAGAAGATTTTTTTAAAGAATAGTGTAATTGATAATGTAGGAAATTAACTTTATGATTATTTTTCAATTTTTCACCATTTAAGTGTATGTCATTGACAGTATACCAGTTATTGAATTTTTCGAGATCAGCAGTTGATGATCGGAAACAAACTTAATTTAACCAATTTTTTTAAGATAAAAGCATAATCGTACTGTACGGGGCCCGCAGATACTTTAATAGTACACAACTGCTAACCCTGTACAAATCGCAAGTGCGCCCCACGGTTGAATTTGGCAGCCACCTCTGGTCTGGAGCCCAAAAATACCTGAAAAAAACCCTTGACTCTGTGCAGAAACGGGTGGTCCGTTTGATAGATTCTTCTAACTTAACAAACGGACTGCAATCTTTAGAGCACAGACCTCAGGTGGGAATGCCGTCCTTGTTCTACCGGTATTACATTGGAAGATGCTCCGAGGAACTAGCGTCACTGATCCCCTCGGCACCGGTGCATAGTCGGGAAACACGCCAAACATGCGCTCAACATTTGTACACGGTTGACATTAGTCACATGAGAACGGGTTGTTTCTACGACTCGTTCTTGAGTTCAACAGCCCGGCTGTGGAACGATTTGCCGGCTTCTGCCGGTCTCTTCAAGACCCATGTTCCTCCTTCCTCTCCTCAACAGCACCTCAGGGCCTCCTGTGTGGAGTTAATATAAAAAATAATAATAATAATCACAGTTTAATTTTGAAGCAAGTTCATTTGTGAATAATAGAATAAAGAGGGGGCCATTTGACCCTTGTGGTACACCAGAAGTTACATCTTTGAGGGATGATTTTTTATCCATTAATAAACACTAGTTGCATTCTGAAATAAATATTATATTACTATTTTATTATTTATAAATATTTATTCCTATTTGATGAAGCTTTTTTAGTAAGGTGCAGTTGATAACTTTATCAAAGCTTTCTGTAAATCTGTATAAGTTGCATTTTTGTAATTTTTATAAGAGTTAAAATTCCAAAAAAATTAAATTGATAAATCTGTTAAGAACAAACCCATGTTGCCTAGTGCAGAGAAGCAGCTGGAAGTGTGAGAAAATATTTTTTAAATATATAAAGAAATTCCAAAACCTTAGCAAAACATGATAGCATACTAACTGGTCTATATTTTTTCATTAAAATACTGGTACCACGTGTGCTTTTTTCACAACAAAGAAAAGTCAGGACTATTAAGTCAGGTTAATGTTATCTATCAGTCTAATATTTATAAATTTATTGTTAGTTATGGAAGACGTCGTGAATTAAAAAATAATCTTGTTCTTATAAATAACACAAGCGTTATATTTTTTGCTTGATGGATTTTTCAGAGTTTTAATTTTTTAATTCCACATATAATATGATTCTTTTGTGTTTCATGTTTAAAACTTTCAATCCTCGGAAAATAATGTCTCCCTTAGCATTAGATGAATGATGGATTTAAAAAATAAATGTGTCGGCTCGTCGTAGACGTCGGATATGATATTATGACATTTTGAGAGATAACTTTTATCTGAAATCACGATTTTCGAGCAATTTTATACTTCGAATCGGTTTTTTTTGTGAATACTAATAATATGCATCGTATTGATTGTAGCCTTTTTTATGTATTTGCTTGAGGTGAAATAATATATTATTGTTATTTACTTATTTATTTGTTTTAATAAGAGTGTACTTCGTTTTCCTTTTTTTCTTTCTTTTAAAACAATGCAAGAAATAAATAAAAACCACTTTTGCACTAAAATTGACAAAATTATTAAAATGGCTTGTGTTTTTTTTTTGTCTTAATCAATTACAAATCAGATCATTTCGAAAGTCGGAATAACGTCGGATTACAGATTAATATGTATTACGAATGAATAAAGCAACGAGTTTTATCAAGCAAATAGAAGTTTTGCCATCAGTTTTCTTCCTTAATCCATACTCGAATAAATTATGTGATTGTGGGATAGTTAATATACTTATATATGAACATTCTAAATCATGTTTTTTTTGTATTTCCGGAAAGAAGACTTCCAGTTCAACGCTCAAATTCCTAAATCAATGCTTTAGAAGCTATGTAATGAGATTCAAGGTCAGAAATAAAACAGGGCCAATGAAGTAGCCAGATCTTCGCCATACAACCTGAATAGTAATATGATGTACCCTGATGTAAACCTGAGCGGAGTATAGTTATTAATTGAATAATTATAATACAATGCAATTAAGTGCAATATAATGCGAGTATCTAGATCTAGAGTATCTAGTATCTATGTATATGTCTAAGTCTGTACGTACACAGCACTTTTCATTTTTTAACGTGTATACCGTCAGTCGTGAATAATGTGCTCACAACTGCCTAGAACAAATTGGACTATGTTATTTCCTATTGGTTACAATCCTTGACCACAGACCTGGAACTCAAGGGGTCAAATTTCAAATGTCCTTTGTTGTATTTGGTGACCATATTTGGAAAACCAGGTATTACACCGCTTCCTCTTTCCCATTTCCTTCCTCTCTGCACTGTGCCTCGCAATATACCCCAATCGGGGATGCCATAGTCTTACTGCTTCCACGTGGTTGGGAGACGTTGGGACTTTTGTAGGGTATTCACATTTATTGTTTGTGTAGGTATATCAGTATCCTGAATTCAGACCATTAAATGGTCTGAATTTTGTAATTCTTTCTAGGAGCGACATTTCGCACAATTAGAGTCAATTGAATTGGCGTGCGGCCAGAAAGGCTCTGTCCTCGGCGGCGTCTACATTTTTCCGACTTGCTAAAGGGTGTCCCAATTAAAACAGTACCTACATCAATAGACTTTTTAAAAAACAGATACTTTTAATCTAACATGTTATATAAACAACGTACAATACGCCCTAATGGGCTTTTACATGGATAGACGTAAATTTATATACACAATATTAATTACATGAATTACAAATCAAGAGAACCGAATAAATAAGAAAGCAAACAACTCGTTAGGTATGGGATATTATAACATAAATTAAAAGAAAGGAAATAGTACGAGTTGTGCTTACAAAAAAAACTAATACAATTCTGCTTTAAATATTTATGCATATTGTTAATAATAAGACCTGAAATAAAACAAAGTGTAATGTATAAGAGCTAGTTAGTATAAGGGTATAAACAAAAAATTATATCTGTTACAAAAATATAATAAAATAAGTGTTTATTTTATTGATAGCGTTTGGATGTGAAAAAATTATGTGAAAAGAGCAAAAAAATAATAAAAGTTAATTATTAGCAGATAAAATCGAGATTAATTGACTTTTGAAACATTCAAAACTGTCAACACTAAATATATCTATAAATTTGCAGTATTTATTCGCAAGGTTATGGATTCTTGGAATTGGTGAGTAAATAGAGTAATTAGTATTGACTTTATTGTTGCATTTTAAAATATCATTGCTACGGGTTTGGTATGCTAATGCAAATGAGTTCCAACAAATTAGGGCTGCCAATGAAAGATTTTATAATTTTGTTTAAAAATAATAAATCAATTAAAACTCTTCTATCTGATAATTTAAAAAGTCTGGTTTCAGCGCGTAAATAATTATATTTTATAAATTCAATTGGAATTTTCATTTTAAAATTGATGTACCGAAGGAATTTGTTTTGTACCTTTTCCAATGATTGAGAATGAACTTTGTAGTATGGTGACCATACGCAGGAATTGTATTCTAATCTGCTTCGTACTAATGAGCAATACAGATGTTTTAATGTTGACGTGCTTTTAAAATTTGCCCCCGCTCTCAAAATAAAACCTAGTTTTCTCATTGCATCGCTTGTTATTTCATAGTAGAGTTTTCCTTTGTGTTTAATATATGGTATTTAAATATTCCATTATGTTTTGATTGCTGAGGATTGGTTCGCACTACGTCCACAAAAACTCGTATTGATAAATAAAAGTTTTTAAACTTAAAAAATTATATTTTTATTTTATGTATTTCAAACTAATTGTTATAAAATACAAGGGTTAAACTATGTATAAGTAAAAGAACAACATATTTGGCTGAATTTTGAAAAAACTAACAAACTGCATTCACAGCTTAAAAAAAAAACAAAAATACAGGAGTACAAACCAATCCACGGCAAGCGATATGTGTGTTCCTAACTTCCAAAAAATCTGCTGTGAAAAAGTGTTAAACACACCTTTGGTATTTAAAATTAATTTTTTTCATTAGCTCTACGCAAAAGGACCGAAAAAATAATTTGTCTTAGGGCTTATGTCATCTTAGGATGCTGATGCAGAGGGTTCTTTAAAGAAGATTGAGTAGAGGATGTTCTGGTAGGAAAAAGGTATGAAAACGAATGTTTTGTAAGATTTGTCATGTTTTATAAAATACGTCCGTGTAATATTTTCTAAAACTACCAGTTTTAATTCAGGTCTGAAAAGGTTAAGAAAATATGTATAAAAAAAATGAAAAAAAGGCCTACAAAATTTTTGTGATATGGTTTGTGAAACCAATGTCAACGTAATAACTCATTTATCCGATAATCAATGGAAGCTAAAATAAATTATAGTACCGTGCCATTAATAATTTAGTGACAGGACATACCGTATATAGTCATCCTCCCTTCTCCATTCTTTCCTCCTATAGTTCTAATTTACGACTGACTTTATGGCATTTCTTAACCCTTCCTCTCGGTTCGGAATTAAGGACCGATTAATTTCAGTGACCGTGGTTGAACCATGATGAACTCTTGTAAGAGTCTGGTAGGAAAATACTTTTATTGTAAGAACTGCGATTATATTTATGTTTTCCTAAGAAAACTTGGTTTAATACTAGATTTTAAAAAATTCACAAAAGTGTGGGTCAATTAATTTGGTCGTCCTTTTTGAAACTACATACCTAATAGCTTAGTGTAATAAGAAGGTCAACGATCAAATTTGAGGATGGTGAAGAAAGATCTAGTAACTCATTAAGTTCTTATGATAGGTCGTGAAAATGAATTGGACTCGTAAGTCAAAAAGGAATAACTTTTGCCTCCACCTTAATGACGAAGATTAAAGTAAAATAATTCATTTTGTAATCATCCCGAATTGAGTAGATATTTTTGAAATTTCGATGAATACGTTTTGTCATATTATTACATTTTTAGTCATTTAAATAAACCGTATTTATTAGTTGTACCGCAAATACACTTACAAATCATTCATCAAGAAAATGAAAATATGATAAAAAAATAAGTAACCTTTCATATCACACAGAACTTTTCAAAAAGGTTTTTTTTTGTTATTTCAAATAAATTTGATATTACAATATTTTTTTGCATTATTGTGACAACCGTACTAGAGGCTCGTTCGTATTATGGCAGTCGTATAACACTCAGGTTTCATCCATACTAATATTATAAATGCGAAACTGCTCGAGTTTGTTTATGACCTTTTCAGGCATTAACCAATAAAAAGACTTTAAAAATTCATTCACCAATAGAAAGCTAAATTATATGCGCAGACTATATGTTGTGTATGATGGTAAGCTCTGGCGTTATGAAATTATAAATATTAATATATTATATTTGTTATACGTTTTCTGTCGCTAACAAAAGCGAATTAATTGCAAATGTCAAAAAAAAATCATTCCCATGGAAACGATGTTGATATATTTGTGAGCTGGTAGGTACTCAGCCCCCTGGTCAGCTACTGCCCCAGAAAATTCAAATATTAGAATATGTTTTGTTTTTATTGGACAAGCTGGAATAAATGTCAGATAAGAGTTACTACATTAAAAATATAATTCGTAACGATTATAAAGACTGAATAATAAATAGTATAATTTTGTATTATATTAACAAACTTCCAAATATTTAATTAAAAATAAACATCCGAAATGTTTGTAAGCGCATAAATTCCGAACGAATGAACGAAATTGGATAATTCTTTTTTTCTTTGTGAAATTTAGGTGGCAGGCTAGATGTTTGAAAACTGAATGTAAGGGAATGAATGTATGGAATGCGGGAGGGGGTGGGGTGGGGAGGAAGGGGGATAATTGATAAGTTCAACCGCTACAGTAATTTCCCGTAATACCATGCGAGCGAAGCCGCGGGGAAAAGCTAGTTATTTTATATTTTTAAATTTGAATGTTCGTCACTCAAAGTTCCACTAGCCGGGATCAACACTGTTTTTTCCATGAAGTTCTTTGATAATGTTAAATTAATAGATAAATAAATAAATCAATCAAGAAATATTCTGGCATCAATACATTGATTTTTTGTATGTCAATGTTTCCAATGACAGCGGCACGCCTTTCGTTGTATAGGCCAATAAATTTCTACAATCAATACAACAGGACTTGTGAAATGATCTATATAATGAAAATACGCATTCTTTTTTGGAGCAGGGTCTATGTGGGCCTAGTGTTTTAGGGGGAATAATTCAAAAAAATATACAAAGACAAATGCAGTTCACACGCGGTAGAAGTAAAACCTTCAGAAAACTAAAGCAGACAAGGGGAGGCTACGAAGTACCGCACAAAGAGGAGATCGATGGGCTACGAAGCCCTGCTCAAAGAGGAAACTGATTATTCTATCTCATTCTATAGTAAGTTAAATCCTAAAAACGTATGTGTCTCTTTTTACCCTCGCTTTTTCGTTTCATCGAGTTTCAAATCTAAGTAGTTTTCTCTTCAATAATTCTTTAATAATCACTTCAAGTTTTCGGAAATACTTATTTTCATGCCTTTTTTTCATTCGAATCGAAGAGTTTCGGTCGCCAAATTGTTATTAAAAACTCTTCTTAACTTATCGTTATTATATATTCGTAAATTATGATAATATAAGGTAAAAATTAATTATGTTGATACAACCACGTGAAATGGGATAGACACTTAAAAAAACTCTCCTCAATAAACATTTAAATATTGTTTGCAAAATCCGGTCGCATAATCTACTAATCGTGGGTATTTTATTTTAAGATAAAATAAGTAGCGCTAATTCATTAGTAGATTTTTTCCTTGGTGCGTACAACAGCAAAAATACAAAAATTTTCAAAAAATATGATTATTCAAAATATCATCAAATTCGCCTCAATTGGTGAATTCCAATGCGCTAATATAATAAATTTTCTCCATTTGCACAATTTCGTTTCCCAAAATGTTATCAAATTGGTTCATTTGGACAATTTTTTGTCAAATTGGACGCTAAATGTGTCAAAGTGCGTTAAAAAAAGCGTTAGTTGGCGGGCCGAAATTTCTCTAACAAATGTGGTCAATTTTGTCCATTTGGAATTCTCTTTGAAAATTATAGATGGCGACCCTTCTGTTTGAAGCTAGAACGTGTAACTTTTACAGCAGACCTTGACAACGCATCACACGGCGGCTAATGGGAAGCGTGTACGGCAGACATTAGGGTAGGTATACTATCTGCTGCTACGTTTTTTGCCTAGTCTCCAGGCGTATGATGCATTTTGTACGGTGGGCCGTTCATTTTCTACCGATTAATACTTTTTTTAAGCTTTCATAAAGAAATGACAATTTGAGAAGTGATACATCAACTCATTCATATCTCTAACACAATATAAATATCTACAAAAATTGTTTAAGTCTGTTGGGACAGGCTGTGAAAAAAGCAAAAAGAAAACTATTTTCCTGTTTTTATATTTCTTTTATAATCCCCATTAGTTACTTAATAACTCTAAATCGCATTAATTAGTAAATTGAACATAAAATGCGTAGTTGACATAAAATGTTACGACATAGCATACCCAGTAGGATGGAGTGAATTTTTGTTTTAAGAATTTCGAAAAAGGCATAGTTAGGAAAGATGCTTTATAATTTAACAATTAAAACCGCATGCTTTTCATTTTGTTATGTTCTAGTCTTTCACTCCCACAGACTTTTACAGCTCTTTTGTTTTAATTTTTTATTCATGAATTATGACTGCGAATTAAAACATGCATTATATTTATGAGTTACCATTTATTTTACAAGATAATACATGTATAAACCCGTAGAATAGAACAAATAGTGGAAAAAAATCTTATTTCTAATAATATTAACCATATTAAAAAACCTTAAATGGTCGAAAGATGCTATGAACAGTACCGTGTTTTCATGTTGAAAATTGGCTAATTTTTTTCTGATTCTTATCTTATTTTTACGCAATTTCGTCTCAAGGGCCCACAAACAATAGCTGAGGCTTCTGTTACAATTTTTTACAAATTTCACTGTGGTTTAAGTGTGACAAGGTAATTTCTTTATTTTTGGTAGTTTGACATCGCCAAACATGGTGTTATTTTACATTAAGTGTATAGACCCATCCGCCATCAAGATCCAAGCAAACCTCACCCCATGAACCCGAGCACTCCAGCAAACATAGCGAACACTTGAGGTGACTATGGCAGAGGTGTTGGTTAACCAATAAATGGTTCCATACCGGGCGGTGGTAACCAATCTCGCCACCCAAATTGGAAAATTTGGTGTGATTGGTAATGGCTTGCAAAAATTTTCTCGTTATTTCAAATTTGACTTGCAATGGCTCGATTTTCCTATTTTATAACGTTAATGTAATCAAAAACAGGCACTTTAAATGTACGAATGACGTCCATTTCCGGGCTTTTAATATGCTTTTCAGCGTCGACACTCTTGCATTATATTTTCAGTTGTCGGCTAATATGGCTAAAAATATATTTTTGTGAGGCCCAGCCACGATGCTGAATTGCTGGATTTGATTAAAACAACGTTTATCGTTTATCAAACGATAAACGATCAAACGAACAACAATTTTATTGTACTTCACTTGGTATTGTTTCTTGAAAAATTGCATGTGAAGTACATTTTTCTAACATTTTTGAGTCTGAAATTAAAATTGCACGAAGGATCAGCTTGTGCATTTAATTTCTTTAATTGTGTTTTCAAAATTTTTACTAAGATTCTAAGAATTTGTGGGAGTACTAAATATTATAAAATATATATTTTTTTATAGCATCATTCCCGCGTAATCCAAATGCGATATTAAAAAAAAATCTTCGTACTAGATCCACCCTAAAATCTAGCCAGTACTTTCTTAGTCAACGCGTATATTTGTCGAAAGAGGGAACTTTTCCCTCACAGCCTGTGAGCACAGCCCGCGGCGGCATGCGACAGTGCGAGGGACAGAACACTGAAAACACACGTTTAGTGAGCGCTAACATTCAACAGGGTTTCTGCCTATTCCACTGATACTACACCGTGAATTTCAGGGATAATAGATACCTACTTGTACACAACAAATGGTTTTGGATGATTAATCCATCAATAAATAACTTGGCGTTGTTTAGAAGCGTGTTGTTTTGTCCGATATTTCGCAGAGGACATGAGTTATTGCATTGTATGAAATAACGAACGTGAGAACAGTGGTAGAGGAATACACTGCCTGTTTTGGAAAATATATATTTATATTATTAGATATATAATAATATAATTCTTCTATTAATTAATCCCTAATTTACTGGTATCGGACGGCTTACTTGCAAGAGACCCAGGTTCACTTCACATCTTTCCTCAAAACAAATATCAAAATTATTCACTTCAATGAAGTGAAGTGAATAATTCATTGAAGTGAATAATTTTGATATTTGTTTTGAGGAAAGATGTGAAGTGAACCTGGGTCTCTTGCAAGTAAGCCGTCCGATACCAGTAAATTAGGGATTAATTAATAGAAGAATTATATTATTATATATCTACCGCTTACAAAGAATTATAATTATTTTTATTTAGTACGGCCCTGTTAACACGCTGCCTGGCAATTGCAATTTTAAACGTTGTTCATATTATAATTCATGATATTGTTTTTGAATTCATCCCAAAAAAGTTTCACGTTCTCTGATTAATAATATCATTAAATTATTTTTTAAATGATTTTTGCAACTTTCTGGAAGGACCACATTTTTACAGGTTACGTTATTTATAATTGAGAAGTTGTCGTTTTCATATTTCTGGCATTCACCCTTCAAGGATTTTCTAAACTCCAGACCTCTAGAGCCTAGACCATCATTTCAATTTATAGAGAGAGGGAAGGTCATTTTACATATTATTATTATTTGATTTGGAAAATTTCATAATTATGTGGAATATAGCCGAGTTTAGATTTTAAAGGGAAGGGAGGCTTGATGGCGCAGAAGAAACTTGTATACTTATGGAGGAATAGCCAAAAAATGTGTCATCTAAAGTTTTCACTAATTCAAGAACAGAAAGTACAATCTGGGGAGTTAATATATGATTCTTAAAAACAAAAGAGGGGACGGATTAAATTGTCCAATTCTCATTCTAATAAGTCAGGAAATTTCTTTGAAAATGGGGAATCGTACGTTGACGAAACTTAAAATATTTGGGGTTCAAATAGTTTTTAACCTTTAGAAAAAATATTTTTTTTATGACATGCCTATATTCAAACGTCTTTAAAATCCTGATGAAAATGGTTGTACTGAGGATTGAACCTTCCTTCCTCTGAACTTGAGTCGTTGATTCTACCAACCGAGTCAAATCCCTATTGCATAAGACCGACATTAGTAGCGTATATTATCCGTAATAATGTCATTAAATTTCAGAGATTTCGAATGTCCGCGTGTGTATGCATGATTGACATCAAAAAGTTAATAGAATGCGTTGTCATTGACGTTTTCAAGGTGTTGATGAGTCTATTGCCGAGTTTCACGATCGGATGTCAGGAAATGGGAAAATAGAATTCAAATAGATGTACTTAAAACACAAGTATTTTTAATTGAATTTTATTTTATTTATTGTACGTTGTTTGATCCATTTAAAAAACCCTGCATTAAACGGCATTCCTTATATTAAACTATTTCTATTTTGTTATTTATGCTCTTCAATTATATATTTTTCAATTCAATTAATAAACTAAAGCTACCTACCGTACAAGCAGTAGCAAGGCTTTCCGTTAATTTATTTATTTTTTAAATCTTTTTTACAAAATATTTATTATAACTTATTCTCCTTTGACCATTTTACCTTTAATAACGTAATCATAACGCCCTTAAAACATGAATAAAGAATTCTTTAAATAACGTAATTAAAACGCCCTTAAAACATGAATAAAGAATTCTTTAAATAACATAATTTATTCATACTTATTATTAGAAATTTTATCCATAATTTAATAAATATTACTTTAGTTTATTATTTCATACCATTGCAATGAAAGTCTATCCTTAGATTACAATTTTTTAAGTAAATGTTACTTGATGGTGATACTTTCAGTTATAAAACTAATTGGCATATTTATTTTAATAACAAAAACGAATTATTTGTTTAACTTTACATTTGAATCCTGTAAAATCTTGTAAAATCGCTATAAACAGTTTTTATTGAAGTGAAACTTCTTTAGCTTCGTTGTGATTTGAAATTCGGATGAAACGGAAATGACGCATTGCAGTACCTACGAAGCGTCAAACTGCGCTCATTGGCCGCTTTTATTGCGACCTCACTTTTCAAGGCTCCTATTGGTTGAGATCTGAAACAGAAATGACGCATTACAGTACCTACGAAACGACAAACTGCGCTCATTGGCTATTTTTATTGTAACCTCACTTTTATAGGCTCCTATTGGTTAAGAATGTGTGGGCAAAAATTTCACCGCGTGTGAGCTGCACTTGATTTTTTTTAAGTTACTTAACTTAAACTTTTAAGATACTTTAAAAAAATAGCACTGGACAAAATACAGCCGAATAAATATTTATTTATTTTACTTTTTTCCGCCCAGGGTCCATTTTCCATTTTTCGGGTTTTTACAGTGCAATTGGATAAATTCTAAGAAAACAAAATGATAATAGTAAACTAAAATTATCAGAAATATTAAGTTGACGTAAGAAATATCCTTTAAACACAGAAATTGTTACATTAAAAACGTTGATGTCATTTGTACATTTGTTTGCTAACTACGAGTCTGTGAATGGTGACATTGAAATAGGTCCTTACGCCTAATAAGTCAAGTAGGCAATCTTAAATTGACTTCACTCAAGAGTTGGCAACAATCGAATTTACAATTTAAAAAAAAACAAAGAAATTGCAACGTATTATACTCTGCAAGGCCCCGCCCAATATACGCTTGATGCATATATTATAGCGTCGTCTGACGCACGCTTTAAACACAACCAGATTGTATAGAAACACAAGCATGGCACGCCACTGCGTCGAAATTCCGAACGATGCAAATCAGACGACAGTATATGGACCAATTCGTTCGCCGCTAAGCTTACGGAATCTCATTTGACTTTCATTATTATTTGACGAAAAGGGATGGGTGATAGCCGTGGGAGAGGGATGTCATCATTTTTATTAGCTTGTAAAAGCAACGTCTCTTTTATGAGAGAATTTAAAATCCACACTCCGGTGGAAGGCGCCATCGTATCAAGTGCATCGAGCATATTACTTAAGGCGGAAAGAAAACTAAGAATAACCGGCTTGTTACTAACATAATATTGCTAACATTGCTTGAAAATTCTAAACTTTTAGTTTTATTATTTATTTAGTTATGTCTATTCTTGAACACACATTTTACAAATGATTACAGTGGTATATATAGTAGTACAAAAAACGTTAATATTACTGTATTGGGTGTAAGGTAGGTTGGACAAGGTAAAACTGTGCGTGGGTAATTTTGTTTGTTTCGTGAACACCTCACTAGGAGAACCTAGGTATTAATGTGTTTATGATTAAGTGTGACAAGTATTTATGTGTTGTTGTAGAAAGTTAGTTTTTATTTTGTTTTTGTTTTCATTCACATTTCACTATCGCATATATTGATTATTTAGAAAAGAAAAAAAAACTATAAAATCTTTATCTATATACACACATACACATACACATGCACATACACATACACATACACATACACATACACATACACATACACATACACATACACATACACATACACATACACATACACATACACATACACATACACATACACATACACATACACATACACATACACATACACATACACATACACATACACATACACATACACATACACATACACATACACATACACATACACATACACATACACATACACATACACATACACATATACACATACACATACACATACACATACACATACACATACACATACACATACACATACACATACACATATACACACACACACACACACACACACACACACACACACACACACACACACACACACACACACACTCACACACACACACACACACACACACACACACACACACACACACACACACACACACACACACACACACACACACACACACACACACACACACACACACACACACACACACACACACACACACACACACACACACACACACACGCACACACACGCACACACACACATGCACACGTGTGTTTATAGTTGGACAATTCTTGAAGAACTTGTTTGATTATTTTATTTTACTATTTATAGTTTGATTATGTTTGGTTAGGATTTATAATCTTTTGAATAAAGTGAATATCTTGATTTTTGATTTATTTATTTTTTTTTTTAAAATGTAAGCTTTGATATGTTTTTTTGTGAATGTTTGTAGAAATATTTGCAGTTAGTAATTGTTTCAGAGTAATGTAAGCATACAATTAAAAAGTTCGCGCAATACCTAAAGTGTTTTTGTCCGTGAGTGGTGTCTGTTATCGGAATGTTCAGCGTTTTATTTGTTGCGGGCCTGGTTTTTGTTATGGTTTACAATATACCCTTTATCCTTACTAATAAACGTGTTTTGTATTTTATGCTACTGATGCACCAGAATTTATGTATGGTTGTGTAGTGTAAGTTTAAGTTTAAACAAAACTGTTTTTTTTTAAACAAAAAAATACGTTTGCTCACGGTGGAAAAAATTTACCAAATAAACAAGCATTATTCGGCGTCTAACCGTCTATCTACAGACATCGAATAACATATTCTAACACACATAGTTATGTCTATCAGTTCACAATTGATCATGCGCAATGAGAAAATTATTAATTTATGTTTAACTAACTTACCATTACGCTATTATGTGAATCAGTTCACAGTTGATAACGTGCGATGAGCAAATTTGTGTTTAATTAACGCTTTTATTTATACCAGTTGATAATGTTCAATGTGTAAATTATTAATTTACACATTGCTAACAACTAACAATTATGCTATCTTGTGTACCTATTCACAGTTGATAATGTGCAATACGCAAATTATTGATTTGTGTTTAACCAACTCACCATTATGCTATTATGTACACCAGTTCACAGTTGATGCAATGAGCAAATTATTAATTTTTCATCATTATGCTATTTAACGCTGTGATTGAAGCAAAGGGCGTTCATTTAACTCTGTATTGACACATTTCTTCTTTTTTTATACTTCAACATGAGATCAAGTAATAGTAACAGTAAAATTACGAGTAAACATAACTTTTGAGGAGTCCGATGGATAAATATACTTTTTCCCGTGGTTAATCTCGAATCCAGATAAAAAATTAAAATACCCTCCCCCGCACTTTGAAGAGTATTTTACTGACGTGTTTATATAATAAAAATGGTGACCAGACAACTCGGAATGAAACCAACTCAGAACCATCTCAGATAAGTCATTTTGAGTGATTAAAAAAATATATTAAAAAAAATGGTTAAATAGGTTAGGTTACGGTTATCGGCTAATTTAAAATTATCCGTAACCTATTACGGTTATCGGCTAATTTAAAATTATTTTGACGTGATAACGTCTTATAAATCGATGAACGCCGGCCAAGGCATGACTCATTGTCACGTTGTCACGTTCCACCTGAGCCGAGCGTGCAAGCGAGGGCGCGGAACAAGCGTTCGGCCTAAGCGTTCGGCTTGTGACGCATCTACCTCTCTTACACTCCATCGTTAATATATGACATTATCAAGTAAACCGACTTTACAGATAACCAATTTTTTTTTAATAACTTTTAATCGTTTTTCAAGGAGGTGTTGAGTTGATTTTATTCTCAGTTGGCATGGAACCAATAAAAATATGCACCTTATTTTAAGCTTATTTTGAAAAAATTTTTAGAACAGTTTTTTTTTCAATATTCAATTAAAATATATCTTCACTATAATATTATTTTCAGAGCAGTCCAATCCAATGAAAAAATGATATTATGATTATTGTAGAATTTGTGAAACTTGAAGTATTTATAAAATATTTGCCTCAGGATCATTATCTACCTATAAAATTTTGGTGAACGAACTTGCCTCGATTAGATAGGCAAATAATAGCATAACTGCTATCATGTTTTAAATACCAAAGATGAAATAAGTTAAATTAATGATGTCATTAATGCAATAAATTAATTTTGTGTCTATCGTCTCATAATGGTTCCCTAACATCTTAGTTCTAACTTAATTTGCATCTTGGACCGTTGCAGTCAATATTACGAGTATCTTTGTAATATGGATGGATGTACTTTTAAACCCAATTGTCTCAGAGTTATGGCGGAGTCATGTAATATAAATTATTATCCTTGGAACCTTCCCAATATTCCCCGCTCCATTATCGGATAATATGAGTTAAATTGATCCTGCACACAATTACTTCTGGAACGGTGAGGAATAGCGATACCATGATTTTTTTTAAATGTTTATCTTCTCGTTAGCACCCATCATTATTTTTTTTCTCTAACGCCAGAGGTTACAAGATCGAAACCTGAGTGGGCAAAATAGAAACGAGTTTTGTTTTCCACATTACATTTTAAAGTGGTTTGGTTCCTACCTAGGTACTTTATTACTATAGTACCTACATCTGTACAACAAGGTGAAATTTCCGCTAATTTTAATATAAGTTTGTCTAACATGTGTTATGGTAAAATCCCTTGAGATTATATTATAATAGCAATCTGGAGTGCAAAATAATCTTATTTTCGCCTTAACCGTGGACCCAGCTTTTTTTTTAAACCCAAACCTAAAAAATTTAAAATTAAATTAATGCAGAATAGTATTCTACCTTCAAGTACGTAAGATTTGACTAACAATCCACGTTTTTGGTTATCAAATAAAAACTCTCTAACGTTGAGGTCTGTCGTCGTTTATAAACCTCTTTCGTCCATTTCTAGCGTAAGCTAGGAAATTACTTGTACCAGTAAATAAACTTATGTAACTGTCTAAAAACTAGACATAACAGCATGTTGTTTTTATCTAATTTTTCCGTTAATTCTAAAAATAATATCCATAAGAGAATGTTAAGACTCGGTCGAAGCCGTTTAGAATCTGCAAAGTATAAACAAAAATCTGAAATTCTTGACGTGATGTATATATTTTTTACAGCTTTTTTATAAATTAGGGCCTCTTATCATTATTCTTACCACTTTGAATATCGTAATTGCATTCTAAGTTCTATTCTCTGAAACACAAGGAAATTAATGTGGAGAGGTTATAGGAGCAAATGCATGCATCGGGAAACTGAATCACAATCGACATCTGCCGATTGAACCGCGGAGGAGCGTCACGGTAATCGTAATTATCTCCCTGCACCTATTAAGTATGAGAACTGATAATATAATGTTATGTTTTATAGGTGGTGGTGTGGCAATCATCTTTAATTGCTTCTTCATTCACAGAGTGAGCTGCTTTTGACTCTGTACTCACAATTTAGTCTGAGAATGAGGCGTTTAGTCTGAGAATGGTTATCTGGCAAGCTTTTTTTAAGTAGGTAACAATCAACTCCAGCTATTTGTTCTAAAAAAAACGAAGTAAAACTTACTTACAGTTGATGGATGACATAAATAATTATAATAAAGGATACTTTTTTTGACAAAAAGACTGGAGAAGAAAGTTGTTTTGTCAATTATTTTGCAGTATGGCGTTGCCTTTAAGATAACCTAACTCTTATGAAAGGACACCGGATGTAACAAAAGAAACATTTGTTTAAATAAAAAATTACTTTATTTTAAATCACTTTATTATATAATTTTACGGTGGCCGGACAACGCAGAAGCAACTCGTATCAACAACTATTTTAAAAGTCATTAAAAATAAAAATAAAATATAAAAAATAGTTATATAGGAGATGTTGAGTTGATTCTGAGCCGTCATGGAACTCAATTTTACAAATGATTAACTAGTTTTCGGTTATAACAAACCTTCTTCAGAACCGATATAATAAAAATTATCTTAAGTACCGACATTTACATGTATATTTCTAAATAACAAGTTAACAATAAGAAGTGAGAGTAAAAATATATTAGAGAGGGACAGAACATCAGAGTGGGGCAGGATGAGAAATACGGAACGAAAAAGGGAACAGCATTAAAATTGGACTTTTGAATAATTCCTTTTGTTTATTTAAATAAAACCATTAATATATTTGTTTATCTACATAATTTATAACGCCTCAAAGTCACTAAGGTGCAAACGTATTCATTTGAAATAATTTATAACATAAAGCCATATATTTTTTGTTGTTTTTTTATACTGTTCTGACACTTTAAATTCCTACATATTATGACACCCATTGTTTTGATTATAGAAAACAAAGATGAACATTGTTTTATCAAAATCACATAAACCATAGCCGCGATTGTAAAAATAAAGGGCCTGTTGATAAATCGCTTGTTTTCGGAGATCAATCTTGTGTACAGTTCGTCGCTGAGTTGCCTACATTCCGCCGGGAAATACTCGCTTGAAATCCTAACATTCCGGGTGGATCTCTTGTTACATTACCGGAGGCATTAATAACAGTGCAGATGCCGGCGATTTTCAACCCATCGCTCCAAAACAAATTGAAATAAACTTTATTCTAGGAAAATCAGCCTGTAAGAAATAACATCTTGTTTAAAACATCTTTTCTTCTCCCATCACAACGGAACGCCATATTACCAAGTTACAAAACACTGCTTTATTCACAAACACAGATCTTCGAAAAAACACAATCTCTTGGCCCTAACCCGTCAGAAGCCGGTAGGTATTTTAAATCCCGCAGGCCGATTCGTTGTGGATGACCTCTGCTTTTATTTATTCATTTTATTTTATTTATTTTATTTTATTTATTAGTTTTAATTTAGTAAATTGTACATTTAATTTACAATTTCCTAATTAATTATAACATATTATATTGCAAAACTATATTTTTTCTTGTTTTATGTAGCTCCTACAATACATTTTGAACTTTCCAAATTGGTGCGGCCTTTAAAGTTTCTGGTAGTGTGTTGTATAACTTCTTCCCTTTGTATGGTAAACTGTTCTGCGTATTCGTTTTGTCCTTTTTTTGTAGTCTGATTTCCTTGCAAGTCCTTGTGTTGTGTCTGTGAATGTCATTGTTGTATATAATTTTGTTTGAGAAGTATTTTGGCAACATGTTGTTCACTATTTTATGGATAAATATCATCGTGTGCAGGGTCAACATCTGTTTCACGGTTAGCCAATTTAGTTCCTTTAACATTTTATTTACTTTTGAGAATCTATTTCGCCGAAGTACTATTTCATAGCAAAGGATGCCATCCTATTTTTAAAAAATGTAATTAAAAATAATATAATAAAATTTTTATGATATTTTAAGTAATTAATCACCTCTCCTTTCTAATATTTTGTCTAAGTTCTAATTTGTCTATACTTGTTTGTCTTTTGTTATTTTTTATTAACTTATTATCCTGACGAAGAAAACATAGTTTTCGAAACATGTTTATATTGTTAATTAAATAGTGGTGTACACAAAGTTATTTGCTTTCATTAAGAGAAATATACGTATTTATTGTACATAATTGAATTGCCGCAGTAACAAAATTTTACATTTGTTTAAGAATAAATTGAAGATGTTCACTGACTTGGTATGATTGTTTCCTTGGTAAAATTAGTTTTATAGGCATAACACGCACAATCTTAAGTAACTGTTGGTCATTAAATTATTACTTTTCGCTGCAGCACAGTTGAGGGTGATTCGTCAAGAAGCATCGGCGGGAATTGAAGATATTGGAAATAAATGGGTGGCTACACATGTTAGTCGGAGCACTGAATAATTAATATGTAAACATAAATGGCAGTATTGATTGAATCAAATACCTTCAAATTCAACACCACTTGCAATGTATGAATAAACGGGATAAATGTACGCCATAAAATTTAAAGTGACTGTGCGTTCAGAACAAAATAGATGTTTGTAGATGGTTTTACAACGATCGTAGCAGAAAAGCAATACTTCTCTCTTAACCAAGAATTGTGTAGTAATTTTCAAAGCCGTCGTAAGAATATCTTTGCAAAACTACGAAACGAGAAAGATGGAGTAGAAAAATAGATAGAAAATGTATTTTCTTTCAGTCACAGCAGTATCGCTTTCCTGCTTTGAAATATATTATGTGATGGATTCTAAAGTTTGTAATAATAGGAAACCTCTCTAACCGACGTAGACGTGAGCTATAATGTCTTTTTGCACATTCTAAAAAACCAAAAGACTTTATATACTTCATACCTGCTGCAATTTTCTTTCTAACACATTTTATTATACTCTATTCTAAATTTACAAAATTAAACATATTATGTCAGCTATATCCATCACCTATGTAACCATAATAGTGATTCAATCAAGGGTCCTCTACATTGGTGGATTATATTTAAAAGAAATAAATACTTGCATATAACTATAATTTTATTTATGTATTCATAATTTGAACATATAAAAAAAGAAATCCCACAAAGGCAAGGCCAGTTCTTGGGTATAAATGAGATTAGTTTTAGGCAGATATAATCGTATTATTATGGAATATACATCGTACATGCACTTTTAATATATTTATATACATTTTTATTTTAGGTGAAATTTTTTTTGCAACTTTGTGATTTGAAACTCGATGAAACGGAAACGAGCGACACTAAAAAGAGACAAACACATATATATGTAGAATTTAACCAGTGAGAGAATAAATATGATTAATTGGTGGCCGCTGTGTGCGATGCTTTGTAGAATAAAATGTGAAATAATTTTTAAACTTGGTAACAATATTATAATAAATAAACCCTACATTTATCCTACTCTGATACTCTGCATTTGTAGCATTCTCTCTAAGTTTAGTTTTCTTAAGGTTTCATTTCTACTGCGTGTGAATTGTGAAATTTTTTCTATTTTTATCTGAAACATACATCAAAGATGATTACCGTGGTTTACATAAAAAAATAAGTGTCAGTAATACAAAAAAATGGTAATGTTCAGTAACTGTATGAAAATAGGTTAGTTGTAGAATTTTGTCAACACCTCAGTATTTGGAGAACCTGTGCTGAAGTGTTCACGTGTTTTAGATTAAGTTTTATCCTGTCATCATAAGTAAAAACACGGTTTCCTTCTTGATACTGTCTAGAAAAGACACTGTCGGTTAACTCACGACGGAAGTTGTAAATTGTACACAAAAATTAACTGAAGTAGTACAATTAATATTACGTAGTGTACAATATTATGTAGTACAATATTATGATGCAAAACATAATTTAACATTATGTAGTACAGCGTAGTAAAAAGAAAAAAAAGGATATGAGATGAACGTAATGATCTTGTGTAATGAGATGAAGATAACAAAAAGAGAATAAAACAAAACAAAAGTGAAAAAAACAATGATAATAATGCCAGCATAAAAAAAAAATTTCAAATATTTATGCAATTATCTATTTTTATGTAGATCTAATTGTATAATTTAAAAACAAATGTTGTGTTGATATGTTAAGATGAAGCTAAACGTGAAATCCTATTTAGATTCATCTTTACAACGGATCGGTTTAAAGTATGAACATCAAAAAATATGCTACGGATAAATTTACGTTTTAACTAGCTTTTCTACGTATTGGAAAAACAATAAAATTATTATTTACATAACAAAAAATATAAGCGCACACCACTAAAAATTTTTTTTTTCATGACTTAACTATGAAGTAATTACAAGAAACAATTTTTAAAAAATACCCCTTTATGGCGAAAACTATTTTTGAGTGCAAATAAGATGCTGGATTTTAAATTTCGAAGGCATGAGAATCGAAATATTTCTAGCGTTTGTATTCCTCTTAACTTATTGTTTAGTTATCTATAAATCTGCATACCAAGCTACAATAGTTATATGAAATAAAACAGCTCCTCTAAATTGTGTATCGGCGACATGTCAACAAAGTAATATGTTTGTTCTGTTGATGTGACCACTGTACTCTGTCAACTATGTTATGATTAATATATTCCACATCATGGATACCAGTAAATTTCTAATTATTTGCAGAGCGAGATACGGGTGACTATCAAGTAAGGGGGTGAGCTTGTGGGTGCAGGGGAGGTGGTCTGTGATTGTACCGCACAAACAATGAGGGGCCAAAGAATATAAATTATACTATTGCTTATTCAGCAAAGCCCTTTACGATAGCATTATTAAGGAATGTTGATAAAATAAACATTTTCAAATCCGTATACCATATATTTACAGGGTGGTCCTGTGGGTGGAGTGATCTGTGACAAACAGTACAAACTGTGAGGATCGAAGTAATATACTAAATTTATATTTTTTTCAGAAACTCTAAAAGTATTTTTTGGGTAATTAAAAATAACATTATAAATTGACTCATTTACCATTTTTTCAAACTTTGGGTACAAAACGGAAGGTTTTAGTATTGATTAGTAATTTGAGTGTTTCATTAATGAAAATCATTGGCTTGTATATAGCTTGCATAGAGTTCCTTTCTTGTTCTTATCATGGATATATCAGATTTTGTTTTGCAATTTTTGCCCTGAAAGTATTTATCTTCGTATTCATTATTAATTCTAATAATCTAAAAATCAAAGGCATGGAAGAAACTTAAATTAACGGATACTTGCAGTTCAATATAGATAATATATTCAGGATTCACAAGATCCACATTACAACATGCATTCCACCAACCAATAACTATAACGACCAAGAAGTATGAAATATTTATGCGACTAACGACAAAGAAGTATGCAATATTTCTCGATAAAATTATTTAATATACTCTCTCTTGCAAAAAAAAAACGACTTCAAAAGAAGAATTAAGATATGGATTATGGACATGAGAAGGAAGAATATAGATACAATTTTTAAACCAAATAAAGATTAATGCTTGTGTTGTGCTTTCTTTTAGATATAACTTTATGATTTTTTTCTTGTAATATTTTAAAATAGGTATTAACTTATAATTCAAACACTCAAATATGTGTAATGTGACATTAGAACGGGGTACCCCAGTAAGGATACATTCTTTCCTAAAACATTGTAAAAAAAAAAATAAAAATAAAAATGTATCACAATATAAACTAAACATAATGAAAAAATATTTTTTATTTAGTCATATTTTACCCCAAATTTTAATGATATTATGACTCCGCTGTGAAACACGCTATAATATTGCACTTCGTCTCAAACTAGATGATTTTCTCAGTATCGCCCTGGTGAAAACCATCTTTTAAACAGAAATGATACTTGAAACAGAAATGATACGAGGTATGTAACTTAATCTGATTATTTCAGGCTGCCTTTTCCTCGTCTCCTTTCTCTCACTTTCTGCAATCTAAAAGTTTAACAAATAAATCTTATTCTTAGATCAAGGTACTTAGATCAAAGTAACTGTCTTCACAGCAAACCTAAATTGGAATGGCTTAGTTCAACTACCTCCGACCGTTTGGTATTCTTGTGAGTTATTTCATAAAAAGATTTTTTTGTCCGTGACGAAAATAATTCCTCTCAGAGCCTACGTCGTCTTTGGAGAAGCTGTTTGGAGGATTAAAATGTTTTCAACAGTTTAACTGTAAATACGGGTTGATTCATCAAATTTCAAGTTCTGTTATTATTTCAGTTTTGAACATCACACCCGAACAACTTATCCATTTTTCGCCTAGGAAAAATGGCGAATTGTTAGAATTCTGTAAAATAACAAGCTCTTAGTTTATATTCAAATAGATCAATAGCAAAATATCCGTCAGATTGCGCCATCCGTTCAGTATATGTATATTATATTGTCGATCTGGTGTATACGTATACATATATACATGTACCTCCCCTCGGATAAACCGGGCTTGACGAGATTACGCCAAAGTTCTGCCAAAACCGGCAAATAATGTCAAATGCAAAATGACGTTTCACGCTCTGCAGCTTTGAAAAGTTTCACGGGGAGGCCTGCTATGCGTCCCACGGTGACTGCAGACAACCGGTCAACCGGTCAACCGGCCGACCGGCGCACACAAGGACGGCCAAAGGAAATTACGGCGCCAAAAATAGGTAAAAGGTCTTCAAACTAATCAAAAATATCTTTAAAATGATTTCTATAAATTCTATTACCAGTACCACGAGCACCACTAACCCGCCCTGGTGTAAGAAACAGATGGTTAGGTTACTCCTTCAAGGCTCTCGCAAGGACTGTAATTTTTTTTTAAATGAACGAATCTACATTTAAGTTTGAACGAATCTACATAGACCTCCGGAGGTACCCTGCATACGGTATAAACCACAAGAATGTATTTTGTAAACGCAACTCAATTTCTCGATTCGGCCCGTCACGCAGCGGATGGGCAGACCTCTGCCTTCGGCCATCCAAAGTGGTTCGCTCGCTTGGTGACTTAGCAGGGATGCCCGAGATTATGGGGTGAGGTTTGTCAAGGTCTTGGCGGTCGATGCGTCTGCCCACCTACTGCGTGGTGAGCAGGATCCAGAGAGACTGGTTGAGAAGGAGGAATGACCTCTCCAGCCAAAATCCTCTTAGGCCACGTCAGCATAGGCAGGTGGCTTGCTTAGCGCCTAGAGCCTAGCGAGTCGCCTAGCGACGTGCCGACAAGCAAATGAGCAAGGCACCTAGCGACCCACCAGGCAAACCACCTACAGCGCGGCCACCGTGTATCCTAGCGAGTAGCCAGGGTGCAAGCCACTAGGCACTAGGCGCTAAGCAAGCCACCTGCCTATGCGGACGTTGCCTTAGGGATATTATTTTCTTCATGGCTTCTTCTATGGAGCTAATGCAAAAAAAAACTATGACCACCTTAAACAAAAACTATGATCCTAACTAACTCTAATAAGGTTTTTTTTTAACATTTTTCTTAGGTAGCCTCCTCGTAAGCATTTCTGATCAGAATATGAAATAAAAAATCAGAGTGTGCAATTCACATGCAGTAGAAGTGAAATCTCCAGAAAACTAAAGTAGACAAGAGTGGAGAAATTACGAAGCATTTTTTCCATATTTTAGTCTTTGAATTCCAGTGCACCTTTTCCTATACATTTGATCATCTTATTAGTTTTTGTGTTTGCTTCTTCGGCGTCGCTAGAAGTCGCTTTCTTTTGTGTTTTCTTTTGCCTGTTCATTTTGCAGTAGTTTGAAGGTTGAATATTGATTTTACAAAAATTAAATTTTTTGAAGTGAAATTTCTTTAGCATTGTTATGATTTGAAACTTAATGAAACAGGAATGACGCTAAAAAGAGACAAACACATACATCTATAGGATTTAGCCTGCTAGAGAATAAGATAGAATGAAACCTTACCGCATTGGCCACTTTGATTAAGATGTCACTTTACAAGGCTCCTATTGGTTGAGATTGTGTTTTTTTTTACCGCGTGTGAACTGTACACTCTGTTTTTTTTTTTGATTTCGTAAGATTCGATCCCTGAATATTTGCGAAGGTTCGTCAGGCGCATTATACCACTACACTATATACTTGCATGGAACGTGGATTTATTGTATTACATTGGAACCGAATACCCGTGAATAAAATAAATATGTTATTGCTATCTTATTTTCTCGCAGGCTAAATCCTACAGATGTACGAATAGGTCTCTTTTTAGCATCGCTCGTTTCCGTATCTTTGAGTTTCAAACCATCAATCAAGTTTTCTTTTCAAAAAATTTTTGGCGTCGTAAATTGAAAATTTAGCCTTTTGTGCGGTGGACCGGCCGAATGGTCAAACGGTGGACACTCAGATCGTAGTGTAGTCTGGAGTACTGAATTTGGGATCCAACCAAACCATTCAGTTGACAATTACATAAAAATTATATTTCATTTTAAAATATATGAACCATTTTTTTTCTCCTGTGCTTTATTTAAGTGTTCACCTAACCTAATATACATTTATACGTTCAACTAAACATTACTTCATATTTAACAGAAATGTATGTAATATTTATAAAACTTTACAATACCGTTTAATGAAATTTAACCTCTAGAGAAATTTCTAATTAAGTAATGTTATTAGTACTTAACTAGTAGTTCTGTGAACGGTGGACTTCGCGTAATGTTGATTACTTTGACGTAACAACGCGCAACAGCTCGCAATTTGCATGCATTCTGGTGGGATAAAAATGTAACATTAAACACGGCTACCATCTTGACAGGATTGACCGGGCACGGAATACAAACAAATTTATAGGCAGACGAACAGCAAAGTGGTCGAGACAAAACACTGCAGAACGACTTCGGAAGACTCACACAGTCAATTAATAAACAATCATCTGAATCATTTTTATTAACCTAAATAGCGTCCCGGATAGATATATCCGATTTTATTTATAGGAAACATTTGACTTTTTTTGTAAAAGATAAATGAATATTCAATTTTTCTATCTATTTATATCTTCTTCTTCAAAGGTATATTAAATTGATTGGAGTATCTTCAAAAGTTATAAACAGAGTTTTCTTATAATAAATTAATTATTATTTTTTCGAACGTTCAAATACTTGACGGATGCTTAGATGGATAATAGAGTGAAAATATGTTACTATGACAACGCGCGCGGTTTCACCGAACTAGTTCTAGTAAACGAGTGGAATACTCGATCGGTCAGTGGTTGAGTGGGCGATTGGGTCCCACCCGGGCGTCCTGTATTCGATTCCTCGGCTGGCTAAGTCCTCCATCACAACACAAACAATATTTTCGGCTTTCTGTAGTGGTAGTAGGAGATTTTTAAACATTGTTTACACTTCACTTCCACATGTTTTGAAGGTCGCGTGAGCAAAATTTCATTAACCTCTGCATAAAATTTTAGATTTGCATTTAAATCAAATCCACACCGCCTGCTTACCAGCCCGCACGTCCACCACAAACAGACATTCTTTATATATTATATATTTTAACCAATTTACGCAAAAACCTAGACAAAATATATATTTAAACCTTTCTCATAAATTACTCTATCTATTGGTGAAAACCGTATGAAAATCCGTTGAGTAGTTTTTGAGTTTATCGCGAACAGACACACTCGCGGTGGGAAGTTTTTTTATGATATGTAGGGATTTAAGCCCGTTTAATGAGCTTTTACGTATGTATAGTATAAATTGTACAGTATTTATTGTACATAAGTAAACTGCTTCAGTTTTTTACAATAATTTATACAAAAAGTGACAAATTGAAGATTTTCACGGTGTTTTATAGTTATTTTCCTCCATAAGTTTTCGACCCAAAGAGGAATACATATGATATATATATACCCATAATTTCTACACTGAAATAAATCTATTCTTATTCTAGTATTACATATAGGAATCCGAAAGCTATGATATTATACAATATTACAATATTAAATTTAATATTTTTTGTAAGTACCGGGTACAATTTTGACATAAAAAAAACTTTTCGGATAACTGGCTCGGATTAAATTCATGTGCATATATTATTTGTGATGTCCGTTTTTCTGTCAACAATAATTAAATACAATATGATCTACGAACGTGCATGTCGAACGCTAGAAAGAAATCTCGAAGGCTCGATCTCAATATCCCTGTCCAAATTTGATTTCCTGTCTGCCTCTTGGGTTTCATAAAAGAATACGGTTCTTTTCAAATTATTAAAGAAGTAGTCCTGATTTATAGTACGAATTTTTCAATTGAAACTCCTTTAGCACCGTTGTGAAACTCGATGAAACGGAGACGACACTAAAAAGAAACAAACACATACATCTACAGCCTGCGAGAGAATGAGATAAAATGAAACCTTACCTACGAACTTTACCTACGAAGCTTCGCGCTGGCCTCATTTGCCGCTTTGATTATGAGCTCATTTTTCAAGCTCCTATTGGTTGAGATTGTGTGGGTGAAGTTTCACTTCTTCCGCGTGTGAACTGCACTCGATTTTTTTAAACTTTATTTATGAAACTATTAGGCCGTCCGCTCTTGGAAAAACTGAAAAAAACAGTTTGCGGCTCAATTGTTATCCACAGGAAAGGAATTTGTGAATTTCATTGGTCCGCACATAGGCAACTTGATAAAAATCAATTGTTAAGGATGACGCGGTGACTAACAGTGCTGGTCGCATTTTAGTTGCCATGTTGACATGTTGTCATAGTAGCGACTCACGACCTGTCAAGTTTTTGAGTAATTTGCGATGTGTCCGATCAGAAAATTATCGATTTTGTTCAGGAGAGTTGCTAACCAGTTTACGGTTTATTCATGGGCGAAGGCCTTTACAATAATAAACATAAATGTAATAACAAAATAGTGTGATAAAATATTTTCAATAATAACATATTTTCAAATATTTCTACGCCAACGAAGAGAACTAGTTCTTGAGTTTGGTGTAGTTTGATGTATTGTGATACATATATTTAAAGTTTGCTATTAGTTATTAGTTTGGTAAAATTTGGCATTATTTAATTTTCATTGAAACGCCAAAAAAACTGGGGGAGAAAATCAAATATCTACATTTAAAAAAAAAAGTTTCTAAAACAGAAAGAAAAATTAAATGTTAAATAATCAATGAAGATTGTGATTTTCATTCAGTGGAACCATGACATGCCCAATTTGAGAAGTTTGTGAAATTGGATGAGTGAAGAAAGGGTAGGTACGACTAATAAAACAGAGACAATGTGGAGATCTATTAGCATTCAAAACTGGACACGAAAATAAAACACTGTTTATCAATGATGATGGGTTCTAATTAATTGTTTTGTATGATAATATGTATTTTACACTTCAGAAGGGCACCCCTGTCTGCACAGTGTAAAGATATGGAGCAGATTATATTGTCTGAAGTATATAAGCAGTGTTTTAGGGCGGACTTAGGGCTCTGTAGTATAACCAGCATAACTATATATATAAGCATAACCTGCAGGTCATTTGTAAGGGAGATATATAAATACGATTGTTAGAAGAAGCGCGTTAATATTAAAAAAGGATTATAATTAAAGGAAAATTGTGAAAGTATTTAATAAAATACAACTCGTTTAAATAGCGCAAAAATCTCTCGGCAAATATCTTTTAGCATTAAAAAAAAATGGTTGTCTGTAAAGTCGGTTTACGGACGATAATTTTACGTGATAACGTCATATAATAACGATGGAGTGGAAGAGAGATAGACGCGTCACAAGCCGAACGCTTAGGTCGAACGCTTGTTCCACGCTCTCGCTTGCACGCTCGGCTCAGGCGGACAATGAGTCACGCTTTTTCGTGAGTGCAGCCGGTGTTCATCGATTCATAAGACGTTATCACGTCAAAACACTGTGATCTTTTTTCATAATCTTGAAAGACCTGGATTCCACGAAGGAGATGAATAACAGCTCGTTCCACGTGCAAACCGACTTACACAAAAAACTAGATCAATTATTGTGAACGGGTGTTCTGGTCGTGTCCGTCGAGTTCCGCGTACATGTACCGGTTCACAGGAAATTAATTCTGCTAGCACCTTTAAGCTCTCAGTTCCGTCTCAAACTCCATTGAAATACCTATAGATAGACTTAGCGTGCCTACATTGTGTCAGCGCCTGCATTATTTGCGTCTGTTAGCAACGTATTTAATTTTGCTCACCACCGGATTCAGCTTTGAGAATATAAGAATATACTGTCTATGCAAGGCAATAAGCAGCAAGTCGTACCAACAACAGTTAAGACCAGTTTACCAAACGGAGGGCGCTTATTGCTGGCGGGCGCTAGGCGTAATGAAATCCTTAATTAGAATTTTTACTTCTTACTAGAAGGTGTGAAAAATAGAACTAGAGTTGTTCCGATATTTGCAATTTGCTAAATACGTTTTGACTTGCTAAAACTACTGAAAAACAAAAAGCTTTCATTCGCGTTTTATTTTTAAACTGCATTTGGCTTTTGCTCGTTGAAGATATAATTAGATATTCAGGAAAATTGAAACTAAAAGTTATAAAAGAAGGCAACAATTATTGTAGCACACATTTGGTATTCAACGCAAAATTGTACAAAATAATTTAATTGTAACTATTATTGTATTTAAATTGTAACGCCTACATGTACAAAATAATTTCATAACTGAGTGCACTGTTTTCTTTTTTTAATTTCCTCACTTTACTCTGTTTTGTTGAAAAGCTAAATTTTATGAGATAAGCTATAATTTATAATATTGACATAATATGTATATTGAATCTGTAACATTATTGTTTAAAACACCTTAACTAATACCACTTTTTGATAAAATTGTTTAAAAGTTTTAATGTAAAAACTGATCAGCACACTGATCTTGATTTAAATCGATTCTAAATAGTTTGTAACAGCCGTCCGTAGTCCCCTTTTACACGACTATTCTAGCATCTTACATTGAACCGCTCACCACTTTTCATTATTCCACTGTACATATAATAATATTTTTTTAACATCTTAAAACAATTAGCTAAGACGCAAACCGCAAAAACCAATTATTAAGAACACAATTTTCCGACATAAAGTAATTAATTTTTCCAGTTTTATTTTTTTTTCAAATAAGCACAAGAGTACAAAATCGTGTCGTAGCTGATGTAACAACTTATTTCATTACCTTTAGAACTTATTCTATTAAAACTAGTAGAAAGTAAAAATTATATCTAAAAAGAATATTTATGCATATAAATACGACTCCGTCCTACATTATTTTGAATTCCCCGGCTGGCTAAGTCCTCCAACACGACACAAGCAACGTTTCCGCTTAGGGTGATGGTAGTATGAGATTTTCAAATAAAATCAAGTTATAATATTCGTAACTCAAGAACGTTTGTTTTTCTTTGAAAAACAAACCGGTTTCTATTAAAAAATTGGTTGTCTGTAAAGTCGGTTTACGGACGATAATTTTACGTGATAACATCATAAGAAAACATTGATGAAAAATTGCATTGATGCGTCGTAAGCCGAACGCTTAGGCCGATCGTGCCTCTCTATCGCTTGTTCCGCCCTCTCGATTGCACGCTAGGCTCAGGCGGAACGTGTCAATGAGTCATGCTTTTTCGTGCATGCAGCCGGTGTTCATCGATTTATAAGATGTTATCACGTCAAAAAAATTGGTTGTCTGTAAAGTCGGTTTACGGATGATAATTTTTCCGTGATAACGTCATATAATAACGATGGAGTGGAAGAGAGATAGATGCGTCACAAGGCGAACGCTTAGACCGAACGCTTGTTCCGTGCTCTTGCTTGCACGCTCGGCTGAAGCGGAACGTGACAACGAGTAATGCTTTTCCGTGAGTGCAGCCGGCGTTCATCGATTTATAAGACGTTATCACGTCAAAAACTTTCAATCTCTGAGATATTTGAATAAAATCATAAACAACCTTTATGTGAAATAATTTTTAATAAAATGTGTTATGTTCTATTGTTGTATTTTTACTATTTTTATATTGATAATATAGCTTTTAATTTTGTCGTTAGTTTGAAAGCAAAAAGTGAATATGTCTTCAACTTTATTTTAAAAAAATTAAAAGTTTTCTGACACGTATACGCGGAGAAAGTAAAATTTTAATTACGTAATGAGCTGTTTCTGTAATATAAATAAATTATGCAAATAAATATTTAACCAATATTTTGTGGCGTAATTTAAATGTTAAAATAAAATTTAAAACAGCCGAAGCAGTTCGAACACTCTTTTTGATGTAACATAAGCAGAGTAATTCAATTCAACAGTTTCAATACAAACTTGATGGGGATCAAATAGGGTCTGCAGTCTTTATGGAGGTGTCGGCGTGGAATGAAACGGTTCAAAGATTTTTCAATTTTTGGAAAGTTCACAGTTGCGAAAATCGGCATCTGCATAGCTCAGCTTGCAATCAGTCCATTCCTGCTGGATTCAGCCAATTTCTGCTGGATCCAACCAAATTGGAATCAGCCAATGTTGGAATCGACCGATCCGGAACGTAAAATGCGATAGACAATAATTCCCTGCCGATGCGTCACCTGAAAAAGCAGAAAATTGAATTCCTTAAAGTTCCCGCTAAAACCGTTTTTTAGGTTAAATATATCGACAGTTTTCATTTTGTTCAAATCAAATAAAATATTATTGAGTTTGTAAATGGATACGCTCCTCGTTTCATATAGAAAAGTATTCTCAGTAACGCCCGTTCACCAACTTTTTCTCTTTTTTTATGAGAGAAATTTCAGATTAATTCATTTATATTTAATTAATTAAGGAGCCGGTTATGAGACTAGAGGAAGAGGGTGGGAAGGAGATAAGAAAGGTAAATATGAAAATACCCGCTTATACAGATTTAGCCAAAAACACGGTCGAACTCATTTTTACCGAGGTTCCTACCTTATTAAATCAGTTGTTACTTCAAAGAGCGTATTAAAAAAATTGACAAAAGTGGGGAGGCTACGAAGCACCGCACAAAGAGGAGACAGATTAGTTTGTCCCTTTTTCTTGCAGGCTACATTCTAGAGATGTATGTGTTTGTCTTTTTTTGAAGTGAAAACATCTTTAGCACCGTTGTGATTTGAAACGAGCGACACTAAAAAGAGACAAACATATAAGCTTTTAGGATTTAACCTGTAAGAGAATGAGATAACAATAAAATATTTATTTATTCACGGGTACTCGGTTCCGATGTACTACTAAAAATCCACGCGAGCTAGCATTTGCGTAGTTAGTTATAAACCGCCTGACGCCCTTCAGCAGTCAGACATCCTGCAAACCAAGGATCGAATCCTACGATATCCAAAAAAAAAAAGTTTTTATTTTTGGGAAATCCATATATAATCTTCAAACCACTCCAAAATGAAAAGGCAAAAGAAAAGAAAGCGATATTTTTCTTCGGAGTTGCTAGTGTTGTTGTTGCTAGTTGTTTTTGTGATACTCCTGCTGGTTGCTAGTTGTTTTTGTGATGTGTTTCTCCGTAGATACCGCAATGCGTAATTTTCGTTTATATCTCAACCAACAGGAGCCTTGAAAAGTGAGGTTATAATGAAACCGGCCAATGAGCACAATTTAATGCTCCGTAGGTACTGCATGCGTCATTTCCGTTTCATCTGAATTTCAAATCACAACGGGGCTACAGAAGTTTCACTTCCAAAAAAATGTTGCGTTTATATTCTCATGTTTCATTTTCGCATTTATTTTGTTTCATTTTATTTTTTGGTAATAACATTTGAACATTTTTATCAGAACTCTTCAGTCAGTTCAATCTAAAATTAATAACGTTGCGTCGATGACAGCGCTCGATGCTCTTGATTAATTTTAATTTCTGAGAATGGTACCTTTCGCAATTTAAATATTTGTTGATGAATTGCGAATTTTATTCAACTCGTCAAATAATGCATATTGACTTGAATTGTAAACAAGTTATTAATGAACGAAACTTTACAATATTCGGTTTTGGGCTCAAATCAAAAATCTGTTGGACTACCGAGACATATATTAAACAAAAAAGCAATTATTTCTGTCTAATAATTTTTTAAAAGACGACATTTTTGGTTTAATCAATTTTTTTATTTGGGAGGCGGGTACGGGTACCGCCGCCCAGGGAACCATTTGTTACATAACCAATACCCTTGTCACAGGTCACCCCAAGTAGTTTGCTACGTTTGATGACTTAGCAGAGGTGCCCGGGTTCATCGGGTGAGATTTTTCTTGCGTTTACCCAGCTACCCCATGGCGGGCCTGATTGGAAGAGATTGATTGAGAAAGATCTAAACTAGACCTCCCCAGTCGGACTCTCGATGGATTCATACGTCCGTCAGTCCTAGACACAGAACGCCAGATTCCTATCCACCCTTCATACCTTTTTTTCTTCCCAGAACTTCTTCAAAGACTCTCCACACAGCATCCCCAAAGATGAAATAGGCCCTGAAAGATATTTTTTCCTCAGGGACTCCCGTGTGGATCCAATGTAAAAAAAAACAAACTTACAACTTATTTCGGTTGTTTAAATTATCAATGATTTCTAATTTTAGACACATTAATTACGCTGCTCTTGTATGCAATAATAATCACAACCCCGTTTTAGGAGGTAATAAAGTACATTTTAGAAGTTAATTCTTATGTAAAATCTACAAATGTATCTTTTAAATCAAAAGTTTTTTATAGATATTTTGTTATTGATATATTTTTTTTGACGTATTAATAAAACCTTCTCTCGGATCGGTTTATCGAAAAATAATTTAAAAACTTTAATTTCACTTTGAATTAACTCGGAACGAAAAATTTCTTTATTCCGACGTTATTGCAGCAATTTTAATATAAACATTAATATAACTATAACTACACTATAACTGCTCGGAAGGAAAACTTTCTAAATTCTAATGTTATTGCAACAATTTTAAAATTAAAATTTGACTGGTAGATAATGAACTGTTAAGGTAATTACGGTAGATTAGATAACTTTTTTTAACCCACAGTTAATTTTCGATGGGCAGAATTCTACCACCACGAAGCATTTATCATGTTTGATGGTTGAATGAATATTTTAAAGCTACATAGCTCAGACTGCAGAACACTTATAAAAAAATGTAAACATGCAAATAGATGTTCAAGATTTTTTATGAATCTTTAATAATAATATATGTGAGTAGTTTTAAAATGGATGAAGTTCAAGATCTTCTTATCTCCTGTCTACAGCATGACATTACACTACACAAAGCAATTTGTAGGGCTTATCGGTGATACATTGTTGACTCCAAGGTGACCAAATCACCATCTCGACTCCGTAACACAGTAACTAACTACGTGGTTATAATTCTCCAACGAGCACGAGTCTCCGATAGCAG
Source organism: Glyphotaelius pellucidus (assembly GCA_936435175.1). Classification (NCBI taxonomy): domain Eukaryota; kingdom Metazoa; phylum Arthropoda; class Insecta; order Trichoptera; family Limnephilidae; genus Glyphotaelius; species Glyphotaelius pellucidus. The sequence goes on along the minus strand of OW386542.1, from coordinate 22,605,093 downwards.
CCAGTGACTAACCAGGGACAATAGTCCAATTAGATTTACGTGCCAAATAGTTATTTGAAACTGTGCTGTTAACAACTCAAAATTTTTACACGTGTTTTACATAATGGAACATACTGTTTTCAGGTCAGTTAAGAACAGGCAAGCCACGACCGATACAAATAAATACATTTAAAAATAGCAGGAGAATGTTACTCTTGATGCCCAGAAATGGATAGAACAACGAATTATTGTCCAAGTAGGGACATTTCCACATCTTTCCTGGTCAATTTATAACATAATAAGTTATATGGGTTTAAAAAAATCAAAGAAATTTGACGTATTATTTTAATTAAATGAAGACAATATTAGCGAAACTCAATCAAAAGTCAGTAAACTCAAAAACTCAGAAAAAGAAACGGTCATATCCAGGATTCAAGCCCAGGACCTACGCCTCGCTGGGGCGAAGCCCTACCAACTGAGCTAACGTGTCCCTATTGTATTGTACTGAGCTAGATGTGACCGTATCTATCCACTGGAACGATTTTGATCGAAAAATGGACTACTTTTCTGCGATTGATAGAGGTCCAAAATTCGACCACATTTTTCTACCATTCGTAAAACATTTATTGCAAGTACTTAAAACATTTCCATGCCCAGCCATTTATTTTAAAACGAAGCCATTGAAATGCTTTATCTATTATGACCATAGAAGTCGCAAATTCGAACTTCGTACGTTATTTTAGAACGATGTTAAAAATGAATTTCTGAAATATTTTTTCACGCACAATTTTTAATCAGCTGTTTACAGTTAAATTAACTACTTTTCCACAGATATGCACTTTTCATTATTAAGTATACCACAGACAACATAAAGAAATCGAAAATACGAAAATCGAATAAGTACCTCTCACGGAGTTTAAAAGTAACAAACAAGCAGGATTTGCGCGGTTGTAAGCTTTACGATTTTTTATAAATCCTACAAATATGAGATAAACGGTACAATACAGGTAAATTCATTGGCTATACAGCAATATAATAAGTTTTTATGTCTCCATGTTAAAATTAGAAAGTATGAATTTTTTAATGTTGACGAAAAATTAAAAAAAATGATCTTCTGGAAATCTCGAGCAACCGAGTCAAATTTATTTATTTCGCGTGGTTGCTCCAGTGGCTATTCAGATTTTTCTGTTTTCAGATTTTCGATTGAGTTTCGCTAATATTTATTGTCTTCATTTAATTTTTATTGCCTTAAAAACATTAAATTATACTTACTGGCGATTCCTGTGCGGATTTTTATGTTTAATCTGCTTATTGTATTATTCTCCACTTTGTTAACTGTTTATATAAAAAGCTTGTTTTATAAAATTATACGAATTGTACAAAAAAAAAGAAAAAAAAAATTACTATGTTCCAACTTGAGATTTTACTCATTAAGTTAAAAATAAAAATTAACAATTTTGATGTAGTTAATTAAATGCCAAATCGTCATAATTTTTCTTTTTGAGGCATATTTTTAGTGAATGAATGATGAACGAATGAATTAATAATATGAACGCAACACCATGTGATTTGCGTTTAGTCAACATTATTAATAAAATATTTATTTTTACGCCTTTTCTTTGCAATCTTTTTTTAGCTTGGGAGCTAGATAAAAGTGGATAGTGATTTAAAGTAAAGTTCAAACCAAAATTAATGAAGACAATAATAGTGATACTCAACCGAAAATCTGCGGTCGAAAATATCAGAAAAATATGCGGTCAAATCTAGGAATCGAACCCGTGACCTTTGCCTTCCCGGGGCGGAGCTCTACCCCGGCTCACGGGTCGCATGAGCTCAATGATAGACTTCGGCAAGGCAAAGATCCTGGGTTCGATTTCTTGATGTGTTGTTGCGTGATTTTTCTGTTTCAGATCTTCGATACAGTGTCGCTTATATTCTTCTTCTTCTTCGTTTGCCCTATCAGGTCCCCCCGACGTTGGCAATCACTCTGGAAAATGTCTCTCTATCTTGTGCTGCCCGGAATAGCTCTTCCGCACTTCTAATGCCGGTCCACTCTCGTATATTTCGTATCCAAGACATTTGTTTCCTACCAGACCCTGGGCGACCTTCTATTTTTCCCTTCAATATTAATTAGAGCAATTGATACTTTTCCCCTCGAAGTAAGTGACCCAGATATGAAATTTTCCTGACTTTTATTGATGTGAGCAGTTCTCTATCTGCTTTAGCCCGCCTGAGAATGTCTATATTTTAATTTCTATGTTATTACTATGTCGCTTATATTGTCTTCATTAATTAAAGATTGAACTTTATTTTAATTCAGTGTCCACTTTTATGTAACTCTCAAGTCCAAAAAATTCTAAGAAAAACGCGTAAAAATAATTCTTATAATAATAATGTTGACTAAACGCAAGTCACGTGGTTAACTAGGTAGAAACTTTTATAATGTATAATTGCAACCGGGAATGCTGAAACTTTGCGAAAATTGAATACTCAATAACTAAGAATTTTAATCAAAGTTCGAGGCGTTGAAGCCTATTACAAAGAGCTAATATGGTTTCGAAAGTTGTTTCCACTCGAACTTCAGTTAAATTAGTTTCATAGATGCACTGAAGTTTCATAGAGCCTTCGTATTTTCGATATTACAGTTGAAAATAACTAACCACAAATATTCATCAGCTGTAGTATACCTAATTTTTGCCATATTTGGGGGGCAGGTACCGCTACCCTGGGAACCATTTAACGGAAAACCAACACTCCAGTAAAAAGTTTCAAGAGGTTTGCTTTTTGTTTGTTTTTTAATCTTTTTTGACGACTTTACACTGAAGGGTGGATTTATACGTCCTTCGCTCCTAGAGTCCGACCTCCAGAGTCCTAACCACCTCTCATACCTTTTTTCCTTCCTAAAACTTCTTCTTATTTCTTTCTATAAAAAAACTCTCCACTCAACATCCCCAAAGGTGTCAAAGGGAATCAGTAAATTTTGAAACCAACCGGTTCCTTATGAATATATTTATTAAATATGAAAAAATGTTTAATCAATAAAAAATATAATTTCTTTGAGTGGTTAATTAAGTGTAAAAAATTAACATTTTTAATTAACTGGTTCAATTTTTCTCATAAATTCTTTAGTTGCCCCCTGATTTTTTTCCATTTGACACAAACCGATTACAAAAGTGAACGGTAACCGGAACCGCCGTGACATACCATTTATTTTAGGTTACCATCTCTAGTTTAGTTGCTACATCACTAACCCAAAACGGTGCGTATATAAGCGAACGTTGTGAAGTCTATTATTTTAAGAACCTTGGACAAGGTAAATAAAATCTAAATACCTAAGTGAGTACCTGTATTATGTTGTAATTAATTTGTAGTGAGGTTTCTTAGTAGATGCTGGTTGAACTTAAGTTTAAACTCTGAATTTAAAATGAAATAGCTTTAATGTGACTGGGATTACAGAATGATCTCTCTTTAGATAAAGTTACGACAAACAAGGCACTGGAAAATGTATACTTACAGATGCACTGATCACACAATGAAAAAATCAAAGTCTGGAACCTCCATTCGACAATGGCTCTTTCATGGTACGAACTGCGGCAACTAAAATACTATTATTAAGCTTTCAGTGGAAAAATTATATATTTATAAAAGCCATCATTATTATCACCAATTGTAAGACACAATTTTTAAACAAAAAACAATAAATAAAAACAGTCAACTCCGAGCCATCGGTTAATAAATTCTGAATTCAGAAACCTAAATATATTTAAAAAAATTGTTTTTGTTTGAGGTATTTTTTTTTATATACAAAGACACCAATGACACAATCAGCCGATATTTTACTTTTGTTTTAAAAAAAATGTCATGTAATATTAAACTTAATTTTGTTAATAATAGAATCATGTTTTTATGACATGTTGATGCTCGGATAACGGATCCAACACAATCTATATATATAAAAATCAAAATACTTATTAAATCTGGATTTTTCATAAATTCTCAATATTAGGAATAAATATTCAATAGAAATAGTTTTACGTACACGAACCTAAGTGCATAATCGGATAAAAACATAAAACTTACCTCTAAGCCGCTCCCTCACTTGATGGCATTGGCAATGTAGATCTTACACCGGTGTAAAATAAATTATATTTTATCAATCACCGAAATTTAAAATTACAAAATGTTAGATATATTTTGAGAATGAAGATTGAAAGAGAAAAACAAAAGGAGAAAAGTGACAAATTTAACGAACTTTTGAATTTATTGTCCTTTACAGTATTTCAATCTTCCGCTATCGTTTTGGAACGAAGCGCTCTTGCTTTCTTGCTACCCGCGGTATATGTTGATCCCTTACCATCAAACGACAAACAGTTGGAAAATGATATATTTTTAAAAACATATTAATTTTGTTCATAAAAATAACAATTTTGTTCACAAAAAGGCTGTTTCCTTTTTCATGGACTTGAATTTGCATGAATGTTCTGTTTCATTAATTTGTCAAACAGTTTTCAAACATGTAAAGATAGTTAACATAAGATAAGAATTGGATAAATAACATTAGGGACGGTAGGAACTTAAAATGTTCCCATTTCAAAATCCAACAATATACAATATTATGATTGTATATATTTTTTTTATATATACAATCATAATATTGAATACAATATTACAATCGTATACAATTTTGTTTTGGACATATTTCATCGAAATACTAAGTAAAAACGTTCATGTGAAAAACTGTAAATTATAATTTCAACCACACAAAGTGTGGTTGCCGCACAAGAGTTACAACTGCTTACAATTTTATATAAAAATCAAAATATCTGCATCATTACGGATACCATGAAACCTATGACTTCATAAAAGCTTGATTTTACCCGGCTCAGGAAGCGTTTTTTTTATCATTTGATTACCGCAAAATAGTTTCAGCTGCACAAAGCCACCACGGCTCTAACATCACTATTCTGCGGTATGTTCTAGGACTGATGAAAATGAATAAGGAAAGGAAAAGAAAACGAGGAATGAGAAAGATTGAGAAGTTTCCAGACATACGGACCTTAGTGTATTATTATTTGCCTAGGGCCTAAATATGTATGTAATTTGAACCCGCCTCGCTGCGACTGCCAAAATACATAATTGGCCTAACCTGGCTTTGATACAACGCCAAATAGCGGGCTTCATTTGAACATCCAGCAGTCGGCCCCGCAATCTTAACTTATCTTATCACCGACCCGCTGTGATCCTAAGGAAATTGGCTATCTTACTGTGTCATGGCTGAAATGCAAAAGTATAATACAATGAAAAGACTATCCCAACACTTTTGCGGTCTAAACTTAATTTTAAAAAAAAAGTCATTACGTAATTTAGTTTGAACAAGTTTTAATTTAAATTCATCGAATTTCAGTTACATTAAATTAATTTTGTATTCTATCAAATAAAATTTTAATTAAATCAAAATAATTTTCTATTTAATTTAATTAATTTTAGTTTAAAGAAACTAAATTTCAATTTAAACACATTAAAATCTAAATTAATTGAATTCAAATATAAATTAATTCAATTTGATTTATTTTGTAATCAATAAAAATTTTTTTTTTAAACCTAAAAGAAACTACATTACTTATTTTATATATAAATACCATTTACTTGTTCTATCGTTTTTACCGCAGCAGATAGTTAAAACACCTATAATATTTATTTATAACACCAATAGTTATGAAAAATTGAGCTTTTTTCGTATACATAGACACGCGTTCAAGACCACACAGCGTCTCAGATTACGCAGGCCCTGAGAGAAATTGTTTTCCTGAGGGCCTCCTGTGTAGAGTTGGTAAAAAAAATATATGCATCGCAAGTCTTTCGGTATCCTTCCTTGATGTTTTACGTTCTCATATGGGTATTAATGTGAAAATATAAATACCATACCATATACCGACGGGGGGTGTGGGCAATTAGGGGTAAAATTCTTATATTTTTTTAAAACAATTTATTTTCATTGACTATAACTGTCTCAAATTTTGCTCATACCTTAATGTGTACTCACAGCCTCCTAGCAGAGGCAAAACGTAGCAAGGTGCCATTTCCCACAATTTGTTATGTCAACTAAATGCGATAGCAACCACCTTATGTACCTAAGTCACTACCTTAATGTCCTCGCAACCTCCTCCCTTACCACACCGTTGTTATGAGTGATAATATTAGCACTTTAAAACAAAAGTGGCAGCTTGAGAAAATTGTGTGCCAAAATTAATTTTAATGCTTTGAGCAATCTACAACACGTCAACTGTCGGAGATTTTACAAGTTAATGGTTTAATTAGAGTGGATGTTACCAAGTATAAACAATTAATAAACAAAATAACATACAATAAACCAACGAACCAGGTATACGAAGTTAAATTGATTGAGGGAATTCAACCAGAGTTAATGCATAGTAATAATAATAATAATGGTCTTTATTCCAAGATGTGGGGAGGGGAGTGCAATCCCACACATCCCATACAGAGTATAAGTTCTAATAACATACGTTATTAGAGGTGTGTAGAAGCAAAGGCAGCAATCTCCACTTTCGTTTATTTTTTAAAGTCAAAAACACATTGATATGATACATATTTTCAAACTCTGATTTTGATACATATTTTCAAACTCTAATTTTGATAGCAGAAAACTGACAAACTCAGCTTTCTCCCATCAAAATCAGAGTTTGAAAATACGTATCGAAGGCAAAGATATCAATGTGTTTTTTTGCCTTTTTTTCAAAAAACGAGTGGAAATTGCTGCCTTTGCTTCTACACACCAATAATTATAATTCATGAATAAATAAAAAAAAGAGAAGCAACATTAGATAATAATTAGAATTCATTTAAAATATAATAAAATCTTTAATCGATAAGTAACAACTCAGATTAAAATCAAAATTATTTGGTTTTAATTACATGAATCATTTTAATGTTAGCCTTAATTTTGCAAATCCTTGATATTCTTACAACAAAACAATGTAAAAATAAAAAAAAAAGAATATATAAAAATGTACATAACTCCTTTTGTGAAGTATTTTTCGATCAACGGATCTATTTCCGAGGTTCGCGTGTTCGATTTCTCGGTTGGCTAAGTCGGCAATGACGATATAAGCAATATTTATGCGCTTACTATAGTGCTGCTAGAAGATTTTTAAATAATGTTATGTTAGGTTACTTAGATCGTTAAATATTGTTAGCTAAGGTTTCTTAGACTTTTAAATATTTTTAGGTTAGGTTAATTAGTTTTTTTTTATTGTTAGGTTAGGTCTCTCACAAAACTCACACTTTAGATATCCAAAATATTTCTAAAATATTGGCGACAAATAAAACAAGAGGACTTTAAGACAATGTATTCCGACCCAAAGACATTAATATATGTTTAAGATGTAAGCATATTAATGATTTATTTTGCTACACATCAGATGACGGGACGATTACAGAGAGTTACTGAATCTCATTATTACATTATTGGAGGAACACCTGAAAAGGTGTATGTTTTAGAGCACCTAATGGAATAGACCTGATGCCTGCACCTGATGCATTAGACATCCAAGCCAGATGGACGTCTAAGGCAATCTATGCTTTAAAGATGTATCTATTTAGAGAAAATCAAAAATTGACAGAGTACGAAAGGCATTTACAAAGATGTTGTATTTTTACTTTTTGTATGTAACAAAGTAATGATTTCAAGCTCCTTGCACTTGACCTGTGCCAAATAATGATTTACGGCTTTTGAAGGGCGTGAAATGATATATCAATCATTTGCAAAAGCTGCTACGAAAAAATAAAGGACATCTTTGGTATCTGTCTGAAGAAGTTGTTGCTTTTGCATTCATCGATGATCCTTGAAAACTAAACAAAGGACCCACTCTCAAATGACAAGCCTTAGAAGATTCTCCGAAGCGAGCAATCCTTGACAATGCTCTCATTGTGGTTAAAAACTTACAGGATTTTGTTACAAATTATAATTTTCAACACAGTCGCCACGTGAGGCTTTTAGATTAAAGATTTGAAGCCCTGATAGAACAAAAATGACTACAACAAGAGGTGGAGCGTTCTTGGGAGAGTGCAGTCATCTTCACACTACCGATGAAAAACAGAAGCAACACTTACTCTTGACATTTACACTTATTTTTACTTACACTTCCTCTTATTGAAGATTGTCGACGAAAAATTCCGGACTCAAAAAAGTCCACTTTAGCATCGTTTTGGATAATTATTTTTATTTCTAAATATCTCGTATAGTTATTTCATTGATCTCATTCTCATTTTCAACTACATTTTATAAAAAAAATGCTTAAAATAAATTTTAAGTTTAAATTAAACAGATTTCGTATCATACAAGAATAAAGTCAAATTAATATTAAAAAAAAATTTAACAATCATAACATCACCAATCAGAATGTAATAACTTCATTTCATGCCATATTAAAAATAACGTTACAACAACCTAGTACTTAAATTTATATTTATTGTACACTATATGTAAAATTATGTTATAATAATGAAATAATTATGAAATAACTCCTACGCCAAGCTCAAGAACTAGCACTCTTAATTGGCGTAGAAAATCATTGAATTATGTATTTCACTGTTTTATTTTACCTACTACTTTGTACAAATGCTGTAACAATGTTATAAATTAAACAATTTAAAAAAAGTACCAACTTCAACAATTTGTTTTGAAATACCTATTAAAGGATATTTCTTGTAATTTAAATATAAATTTATAAATTTGTTATCATTTTCGCTCAAACATACTTTTAAATAAATGTTAGATGGAACGAAGTTAAATTGAGACTGAACCTCAGACTGGCCGTCTTGCTTTCGATATATTCCTTCGTTGTTGCAATTGGCTCTGTCTCCAGAGGCCCAGAGTATCATATCATGACTATTTCACATCGAAGCAAGAAACCTATTTTTCAGAAACTTCAACTGTAAGCTTCGAGAAATCTGAGAATTATATTTATATGAATTTACCGGTGCGTCAGCTGTGCAAGAGGAAATTAAATATTTTTGACTGCGCTAGCGAGAAATTCCGGTTAAATTATGGTGCAAACCATTTTCAAATATTTTTTTTTATCGGTTTTTATAATTACAACCTTTTATTTGCGGAAGCATCAAAGACAAAACTTTAAAAGTGTTCATTTTAAAAAAGCTTGCATTAAAGGAAAGATAATTTAATTTTAATTTTTATCTTCGAATAACTACAGCATCCCTCCACAAATCGCTTGCTGAGGATTGGTTTGTACTCCTGTATTTTTAGGTTTTTTAATCATTTAAATCACTCCATTGAAATTTGAGGAAACGCATATCAAACATACATCAATAAATTACAGGTAATACAAAACCAAAGTTTTTTTTTAAATATTTTACTACAGATTTCGAACATCCACAAAAACAAACAATTAACAATAATAAATCTATACAAATACTTTCCACGACTCCTTATTTACAAAACAAATAATAAAGTCAAACATACAAACACAGAAACATTAAAACGTCCCAAGTACGCAAAGACTTTACACAACAGCACGATAACATATATTTAAACACCATACATAATTATGGTAAGCAATCCATTGGTTACGAGGGAACAAACATATAGTTGCCTCCCAGACGACATTAAAAATGAAAAAAAGGTAAAATTTATTTAGTTAAGTTAAATGTGTTTAGATATTTCTAGTGAAATAAGTAAAAATATAATTTCCTTATTTGTAGAATAAAAACATTTAAAAAAAAATAATTAAAAAAACCCCGAACATAAACCAGTAGATACATCAATCGGAATCGCAGAATTTGAAAACTACTTCTGATCTTATTCCGTAGCTTCTCGTACATATGTGTTCAGGTATATGAAAAGGCCTTATCATTAATATTGTGAGAAAAAAAAAATCATTTAGGGACATCGGAGATCGAGAGGAAATTTCGCGAAATTGCAGATGCTTCTCATTACTGAGCGGTTTACCTAAACAAAGAAATTAAATTTTGAAAGCGTTTTTGTAACCGTTAATTCGTTTTTTCATGCTATTGTACTTATCATTACAACGAAAAAAAACCTATCGTTAAAGCAAAAACACTCCAACGAAAATATCGCCATTGTAATAACGTCAAGTCTGGAAACTAAGAATGTTTATTCTATTGGAATAACAAACGTAAATGGAACGTTTACCGAGGGTATAAGGCGCTTCCTTTATTTGCGTAAGGCTTCTACAAACCAACTCGAATGCTTTCAACGGAAGCTTCGTTATATTATAGCGAGCGCCAACATACATAGGTATTTGTAACACAGCAGCTTACGTGTAAAATAACACTAGTAGCTACATTAATGAAATAAATATGTTATGTGTATATTATGTTTGTACATATTGTAATATACTCACTGGCTGTGGAAAAGCGGAAGGGAGTAAGCTTTTGCTCAATTTATTCGTTTTTTTTCTGCATTCTCTTGTTAAAATAGAAGTCAAAATGCCCTAATGTCTGTTCGCTTTTAATTCTGTTTAGCAACAAAACCACGAGTGTTCAGTAGAGACCAAATACTGTTTTGATGAAGTTCTTCGCAGGTACACAACACATCAGCGACAACACTTATCCTTAAAATTGGTTAAATGTTGAAAGAACCCCCGAGAGATCCAATAGGCAATAAATATCATATTTCCACAAAAATCTCCAATCTGTAAAAGTGTGATTGTTCGGGAGAGACAAAAACATTAACGTTTCAGAAGAATGGAAGAATTTTATTTTGTAAGAAAAGGTAAAACCAGCGAATTGTTGAGATAATACTTATAGTATTTATCTATTATTTATTATGTAGCTTCAATCAACAATCAATATGAACATAAAGGTGACAAATTTTAATCTATAAAATATCACGAAGAATTAAAAATGATGAGAAGTTTGTCGTTGGGTACCATTTGAGAAAACATTTAGATTATAAGTGTTATCTTCTTCTTCAATGATATTTTTTATTATTTTGGCGATCCACTTACCTAAAATTACTCTTTCCATATATTAACTGCGAAAATATAATATGATTTAATCCAAATTAATTATTAATTTGGATTAAATCATATTATATTTTCGCAGTTAATATATGGAAAGAGTAATTTTAGGTAAGTGGATCGCCAAAATAATAAAAAATATCATTGAAGAAGAAGATAACACTTATAATCTAAATGAAAATATGAAAGAAAACAAGACACAGAAAAACAGAAAAAACAATGGTCGCAACTGGGACTCGAACCCAGACCTCTCGTCTAACCGGGACGTGCGCGTTTTCCAATTTCGCTATTGCCACCTTCTGTCAAACCGTCATATTTGTCAATCTCATATTTCAAATATTTAGAATCATTAATATTATCTTCAACTAGTTCTTTTTTTCCATATTATAGGCAACTACTCTTTTTATTGGAAACAATCATTCTAAGAATTGGTTTGTAACCTAAATAGCGTCTCGGATAAATGTATCCGAATTTATTCATGTGGAACTATTGACTTTATGAAAGTCTAAATGAATATTCAATTTTGAATGAGAAAAACTCTCTTTTTATAACTTTTGAAGGTTATTCCCATCAACGTAATATATCATTGAAGAAGAAGATAACACTTATCATCTAAATGAAAATATGAAAGAAAACAAGACACAGAAAAACAGAAAAAAAACAATGGTCGCAACTGGGACTTGAACCCAGACCTCTCGTCTTACCGGGACGTGCGCGTTTTCCAATTTCGCTATTGCCACCTTCTGTCAAACCGTCATATTTGTCAATCTCATATTTCAAATATTTAGAATCATTAATATTATCTCCAACTAGTTCTTTTTTCCATATTATAGGCAAATACTATTTTTATTGGAAACAATCATTCTAAGAATTGGTTTGTCATTAAAAAAATGTTTGTTTGTAAAAATATCAATTGCCGACATCTGCTACAATTTCCACAGGTTTGATTATGAATGTTATGTGCAACTAATTTATTCACTTTAATTTTGTAGCGATTGGATATAATCAAAATTTGGATATTTCACGAAGAAAACCTTTGAATATATTAGCAACTTAAGTGCATTTCAGTTTCTCCAGAATGCACCCACCTAAACTTAATAAGAATATTCTTGCTTTCTGCCAAACGATAGACGAATACCATAAAAAGAAGTCACCCATTCCCATCGGCAATTTAAGTTTATTTGGCCTTTGTTTACGTGTTTTCCCACGAAATGTCCTTTTATTGCCCTTACAAGTGATAATGTGATGCGCTCAGGGATATATCTTGATTAAACTACGTTCAATCGATATTGACATTGAAAATATTCAAATACCTTTAATATCATACATTTGTGGAAAATAGACTTATAAATGTAGGATCTTTAGCAAAATTGGCAAACAATTGCACGCGGACCTGATTTTCTGAAACTCTAAACCTCTAAAAAAAATAATTAACAAAAAAAAACTAGTATGCAATTCACACGTGGTAAAAGTGAAATCATGAAAACTCAGGTAGACAAGAGTAGGGAGTTTATCAAGCATTTTTTTCTGTTTTTATTTATTTATTTATTTCTATGTTTTACAGTATTTACCTATTAATTAACATTTTTACATAATAGATCGATTTTGAAAACATTTTTAAATAATATATTTTGCAATTTTATTATGTTGGGTGTAAGGTAGGTTTCTGAAGGTGAAACTGTGGATAGGTATTGTTGTATGTTTCGTGAACACCTCACCAGGAGAACCTGTGCTGAGGTGTTTACCTGTTTATTTATGTTTATGTGTGACAATTGGAAGGATGTTTTTACCGTATTTTTGTCGAGGAATTCCAGTGCACCTTTTCTTTTACATTCGGTCATTTTATTAGTATTTGTGTTTTTTTCTTCGGAGTCACTAGATGTCACTCTTTTGTGTTTTCTTTGCCTTCTCATTTTGGAGTGGTTTGAAGATTGGATATTGATTTTACACAATTATTTTTTTTTATATTTCGTAGGATTCGATCCTTGGTCCGCCGAATGTCTGGCCGCTAAGGTTCGTCAGGCGCTTCATATCACTAGACTAGACCAAAGGAGGCCTGCATGGGACTGTGGATTTATTATACCATCCGAGTACCGGTGAAATAAATATATATTTTAGTACAATCTCATTCCCTTGCAGACTAAATCCTATAGATGTACGTGTTTGTTTTTTTTTAATGTTGCTCGCTTCCGTTTCATCGAGTTTCAAATCACAGCGGTGCCAAAGAAGTTTTCACGCCAAAAATATGCACTGACGGTATTGTGTTGGGGCTTTACTAGAAAACAAACTTCTTCTTACGATTTACGTTTCATGTAAAGGTTCTTTCATATTAATGTTAACCTTTCATTTAAAAGTTCTTTCATATAAATTTTAACGTTTCATGTAAAAGTCATGTTCTAGTTAGTCAAAAAAATCTAAATTTTCTTTGAAACTATCTGAATGATTAAAATCGTCATCATGTATTGAAAAAAATTTAATAGCCATCGATTAAATTTTTGTTCTCTAAGATAAAATATTCAAGATTTCGAAATACTTTAGTCTTTGTGCTGTTTTGATACATGGGACAAAAATTACATAATCTTTAAAATTAAAAAAAATATATATATATATATATTTTGTGGTTTCACTTAAATAAGAAAAGTTGTAATCTGTGGTGCTTGTTATTGAACCTGCTACTCTTGTATTTTACAAAAACTGACTTTCCGAATAATAAAAATCTACATCGTTAGTTGAAACTTGAAAAATTAGGACTGTGGAGCTTTTCTATCGTTCTGTGCAGTAGGTTGCAGCAACGTAAAGCAAAATCTGAGAAAGTGATGATTACGGTTGACTTAAAAAAAATCTAAATTATAGAAGTCATGGGCGATAAAGGATTTTTTTTTATTCCCTTCTTCCCTTTTTGCTAAAAAAAGAGAAAGAAAAAGTTGAGTTTCCAAATCCGCTGGTATTTTTTAAGGGATAGAACTGTGTGCTAACATCCAAGCGGCTGATTAGAGAACCAAAAATTTTCGAGCTTTTTTTTACAAAATAGGTTATCAAGCCCTGAACTAACGTATCAAAACGAATTAAAATTTCTCAAGTCACAGAAATTGCTCTTCTTAGTAATTTTAAGTTCGCAAGTGAGGCTTCTAAGACTGTTCGTGCTGCCAGACAAAACAATTAAAAGGGCGGTTTAATGTGAATAATATAAGTTCAAAAATAGTGGTCTTTGAAAACTCAAATAAGACGAACGGAACGCTGTATATATTTGAAAAACTGGCTGGCCCTAGATTTAAAAGTAAAAATGAAATGATGTCTCATGAAATCAATAAAAATCAAGGAATCCTAAAGCTAATCTTATAAATGAACAAAGTAAATTAATTCGGTCCTCACTCTTAGATATGTCGAGTTAAATTACAGACAAATCAAAGAAAATAAAACTTAGTCATAGAGGATAAACACCCCAGTGAGTGATCCAAATTATTAATTCGGAAACACCTTACTTTATCGACCTTCAGTCAAATTTAAATAATACAATAGTAAGAGAAACTTTAAACGGTATTAACCATCGATAATATCCGCAATTTACTTGAAAATTAATAAGGGCATTAGTAATAAATTAAAACTAATACATCATTGAAGAAGAAGATAACACTTATAATCTAAATGAAAATATGAAAGAAAACAAGAAGACGAGAGGTCTGGGTTCGTGTCCCAGTTGCGACCATTGTTTTTTTCTGTTTTTCTGTGTCTTTTTTTCTTTCATATTTTCATTTAGATTATAAGTGTTATCTTCTTCTTCAATGATATATAACGTTGATGGGAATAACCTTCAAAAGTTATAAAAAGAGAGTTTTTCTCATAAAAAATTAAAACTAATACGATTTTCATTACATGGATCTAAACAGAAGTAATACCAATAAATAGATCGTCTGTGTGATAATACGTTCAGAAGGCAAAACAGCTATCACGCATGTTATAGATGCATGAGCAGAACTTTTTTACAAATAAATTGTTTTTATAAATAAAATATTAATGTTATTAAACAAAAAAAAACACAAGTGCAGTTCACACTCGGTAGAAACGAAACTTTACCAAAATAATCTCAAGCCTTGAAAAGTGAGGTCATAATCAAAGCAGCCAATATGAGCGTAGAACTAGGACCTAGCGCCATTTCCGTTTTATATTTCAACCAATGCCTTTAAAAATGAAATCATAATCAAATCGGCCAATGAGCGCGGTGTGATGCTTCGCAGGTGTTAATGCGTGATTCCCGTTTCATCCAAATTCCGAATCACTAACGCCGCTAAAGAAGTTTCATTTCAAAAAATTTGTATCTAAAAGAGCTATTATCTGTTGAAAAATAAAATGTTAAAGCAGGGAAACAAATTAGAAAAAAAAACCGATTAAAAACTGAGTACCTACTAGTAGATATATATCAAAAATGATGCGCATTCTGAATTTATAAAATTCTAAGAGAAGAATTACATTCAATATTTAAATAAATAAAAACATGAAGAAAATGTAATATCTCAGAAGAATAGAGGATAAAGCGAGCTCATTATGCATTATAGAAAAAACAGTATTGTAAAATACGGATCTTTTTTTTTACTAATATCGTCTTACTACAGCAGCTTACCAGTTAAAGAACGCTACAGAAATTAGAAATTTCCGTTGTATTTTTATTCATCAAATAATAATAAGAGAGAATTTATGAACATTGTTTTGAGAGAGTTCATTTCAAGCGCGCTGAAAAACCTTCGCGCTAGCTTTCTTCTTGCTGTTCTTCTCTATTTTCATAGGGAAAACAAGTGAA
Organism: Glyphotaelius pellucidus; assembly: GCA_936435175.1. Taxonomy (NCBI): domain Eukaryota; kingdom Metazoa; phylum Arthropoda; class Insecta; order Trichoptera; family Limnephilidae; genus Glyphotaelius; species Glyphotaelius pellucidus. The sequence continues at coordinate 22,589,301 of OW386542.1, read as the reverse complement.
AAGAGATTTAAAAAGTCATTTAGAAAACTGGAATTTACTGCGTGTACTAGAATATATAATGACATTAGTTATACATTCCCGTAGATCAGAGGTTCCCAAACTTTTTTTCTTGTAGACCACTTTCAAAATTTTACTGGTCACGGTGGACCCTCTGCTGATACATTTCATCATATTCCCAAAACTCGACACGCGTTGTACTGAATACTAAATGGCTTGGTGTGGTCTGTTACAACGGAGCAGTACCGGATATACAACTTTTTCAAACGGGGGCAAAATGGACCAGTATTCGAGATTATATTTGCCACGGTGGAAGGGGCGTAATGGGATATGAGAAAGAGGGGTATGGGTATTTTTCCATTTCAGTACAGTACACCCATATCCCATTACGCCCCCCCCCCCCCATTGCCTAGCTTGGAGTTTTAAGATCTCATGCATAACAGGTACAACAACGTGCGCTGTAGACCAGTCGCTCTATTGTAGAGGGGGCGTAATGGGATTTGAGACGGAGGTGGGATGGGATATGGATATGGGGGCACGGGATGGGTCTCAATCGAAACCAGTTCATGGACCCCCACTTACGACCCGTGAACCCCCATTTCCTTATCGCGCCTACGTGGACCCCCTAGACCACTTTGGAAATCACTTGGACCACTTTGGGAATCACTGGCGTAGATGGTGGATAAGAAATTGTAAAAACAGTTTTCTATTCTAACGTACGTTAAATTGCTTTTACTACGGCTAAATACTCGTATTACCTGTTGAATATTAATTATTCTTTTTAATATAATTACTGCTATGGTATCGATTTTCGTATACTTTTACTATGTTGCGTAATTTTACTTTATTTGCGGATTTACTCTGCAAATATCTAGCATTTTTATAATTTTTTTCGTGCACAGAGAAATAAATGAATGGTCATCGTTTATTTCTCTGTACCAACATTCCAAGAAAACTAATTTCAGGAATATCATCTAATTCCGTAATTTACCATCTTAAAATGTTGCTATTGAACGACAATTTGTTGGCATATATGTTTCAGGAATATCATCTAATTTCGTAATTTACCTTCTTAAAATGGTGCCTATTGTACGACAATTTGTTGACATATATGTTTCAGGAATATCATCTAATTACGTAATTTACCGTCTTAAAATGTTGCCTATTGTACGACAATTTATTGACATATATGTTTCAGGAATATCATTTAATTACGTAATTTACCTTCTTAAAATGTTGCCTATTGTACGACAATTTATTGACATATATGTTTCAGGACTATCATCTAATTACGTAATTTACCTTCTTAAAATTTTGCCTATTGTACAAGAATTTCATGACAATATATGTTTCAGGAATATCATCTAATTTTGTAATTTACCTCCTTGATATGTTGCATATTGTATGACAATTTTGTGACATATATGTACTTAGGTATGCGTGCTTTTACGTGTTAAATCAATTAGTTTCTGAGTGAAATTAGATAGCCTTCCAGTACAAACGATCACTTCTGTTTTCTGATAATGAGTTGTGATCTAAAACCCCCCGTTTGGCTAAATCCACGTAAGTGTGTAATATAACGTGACGGCTGATTGTATCAGGAAATGTTTGAAGGCCTCCAAAGGATTTATAATTTGAAATTAACGAGAATTATGGAGAGCGGAGATGAACAATTATATGGAAAATAGTTGGCGGTGAATCCAAAGAGTAGGGCACATATTGATTGCGACGATACGTTCTGTGTATTTGATAGTTTGGTACCTTCCGTTAAAAACGGACCGACGGGAAATATCAACATTTATTAATAAACGAATAGTATTAATACGTCTGTGTTTGCGTGGTTGAATTTCAGAACCCAGTTTTGAGTGCATGTTGACGCCACGCCGTACGCATCGCGCCACAAATAACATACGTGTACGTGGAATTTCAAACAAAGCTACCTCTGAAGTTCGGTTTTCAATTCAAGAATTCGTCACAAGATGTCGCCACTTTCGTCAGCAGGTCGGATGAGAACGTGTCCCTCCTGGGTATAAGTGCTGGCGAATTTGTTAATATATGTAGTGTCTCTCCGGATATGGAAAGATTGGCGGTAATACTTAGTTGTATCAAGCAGCTTTATATAACATATGTCGTCATTGCCTGTCTCACTTACTTTGTACCGGTGACTATCACTCGATAACAGTGGTTCCGAGGAACAGGCTATTTATGAAACCAGTTCCTATTGGATTTATAAAATGGTCACCAACACTACCTGGGCGAAGCCGAACCAAAAGCCACCCGCAAGGCCTAGCAATAAAAACCTGCGGAGTGGATTTTTAACTGCTTGTAAATTACAAGCCTTGTAATATATTGTTAGGTTGGAAAACATTATTGTGAAAGATCACCATTTTTGCCCAAATTAAATAAAACATATATGTAAACATTATAAACACTTCATTAAATACAACTCATAATACTTGCCATTTTTTTCATTACCGCCTGTGTTATGGTATCTTATTTTATTTCACCTCATCTCATTTTATTTCTTCGTTTAATCTTTTAATTTGATTTCACTAAATTGTAAAATACGGGCTTCAGCACCGACAAAGCATCCAGTGGAACCCACACATTATAGCAAATAATGTTTGAATAATAAAAAAAATTGAATAATGCTTTTGCTTGAAACGGCTTTTGTTATTTTTATTGAAAAAAGCTGGGAGTTCTTAGAAAGGTGGATGGCGACAAAGGAGGAGGTTAGCTTCATCCTTTCTCATCTTCCACTTTAGTCGATTTCTGACATCCCGATTTACCGTGCCATAAAAAAGTTGTTAACAAAATATTGATCTGTCTCCGCCAGGTACACAATTACAAGATTCACATATTACAAACTACTCCGTACATTATTTTGTTTAAATGTATAATAATTGAATGGTCCAATACAGATTTAGATAGCTTAAAACAATTAATTAGAACTACAAACATTATCTTTTTCTATTTTTCTGTGTCTTGTCCTCTTTTATATTTTCGTTTAGATTATTATTATTATTATCTTCTTCAGTGGTATATTATATTGACGGGAATAACCTTCAAAAGTTAAAAAAGGGAGTTTTTCTTATGGAAAATTGAAATTTTTATTGTTAAAATTATTCTGAGATGATACACTAATACTTTGGACATTTAGAATTTTCGTAATAAATCCTCATTTACCAAAACATGCTTTAAAAATATACAAAAATGTTTCTAAAAATTATTGTGAATTCCTAATTGGAGAACTTTTATTTTTTCAAGAATAAAATATAATTGGTGTTCAGAAATTTTGTGGAGTTGTAGAAATCGATAATCTTCACAACTTTTTTGCAGACTGGATTGCCAATATTAATAAAAATATTTACAAAAAGGTGTTAAAATAAAAAAGAAACTGAGCTTGTGTTTTTTTTTATTTGACAATAATATTACAATATACATTCAAAAAGAGACGGAACACTGATAACACAAGATAGGTATACAAGGAAACTTCCATAAAAAGTGTCAAGTGTCAAACGAGTGTTTTGGTAGACAAGTAAATTAGGAGACTATACAATTGTTACATAAAGAATTTGTACAAGGTGTGTTCATACGATATCTATGGTCTCGGTGTGTGGCACCTTCAGTAGTTACTCATTAACATTTGTGGATCGGTCTAATTGACCTTCTCAGGTGGTATTCTTTGTATAGAAGTCTGGAGCTTCGGGACGCCTCTGGATTGATTGAATGACGAATCACCTACTAGTAATAACGTGATCATCTAATTTACGCACTGGCGACGGGATTCTTGTAATTGAAAGACATCTGCTCATCCTGCATCCGGTCATTAGAAATACCGTTGACAAAACCACCCAATCTCTCGATGAGAAACTAAATTTGGAGAAACCAGCCATGACCTCGTTCCTGCAAAACACGATATCACACCATAACCCTATTTTTTAGTAAGCCCTTTGCATACAGATTAGATTTAGGATGTTATTTTGCTTTACTATAATTCTTGTATTACAAGATCAAAATTAAGGAGTAATTCTTATTTAATTTTTTAAATAAGAAGAACTTCTTATTTTCCGAATGCAAAACCTATCCTTTCAGATGCAGATGTTATAAGTAATTTTCTTGGCATTAATTAAGTTCTCAAAGGCCAAGAAGCAATGAAACATATTATTTTGACAATATTGTTTCCACTTAGTCCCACGGTAACAGAAGTAATATTTCATTTAAAAAAAAAAATATTTTTTATGGTATATGGAAATTGAAATTGTACAACTGTAAGCGCTCATTTGAATGTATTTGTGTATATTGATAGTAGTTCAAAATGGTTCGAAGTATATGGTTTTGAATACCTGCCCGTAGTCTCCTCTTACCCCACAGTATTCTATGGTAAGGCATACTACTACATAAACAAGAATCTCTTATAAATGACTGTACCTACGATTTTTAATGATCTCATATTTGTTTCTTTATTATAAATTTTTGTATGCTTTTCTCAAACGTGTTACGTGGTAAAAATGTTAAGTAAGTGTATCAAAGGCCTTAGAATTCAAATGGATTAAGAAGAACTCAAGTGGAGTAACGGTTAAAAAAGCAGTAACATATGAAAAGAGCTCAATAAAACCCATTAGGCACATAAAATCCAAGCACAATGTTATTGGAAAACCTACACATGACATCTGTGCTGACGTGTATCCGTACATTATCTTAAAGCTGATCGAATCGTAAGTTTTATTTTAAAATAACGCAAAAAGGCTGCGTATTTACAATGCTATCTACCTTAGCGCTCCTATCGTTTACGTTCACCCCATCTCTTCAAACATTACCATACCTTAAGCAATGCAGTTTTCTGGTCTTCCCGTGCTCGGTAATACCAACTCCAGCCGGTACCTACCGCTCCCGCCGGGTGGGCAGGAGCGTTATGTGAAACGGAGCATTCGAACACAGCATGTTAACGGGATTTTGCCACTTTCCTAGCACGAATTGGCAGCGAATATTGCATTCGTTTCTACTTCATATCTTTTCGAATCATTTCACAGAGGGTCGGAAATAAATTTGACGTAAGATGAAACAGATGTAGATTTAATTTTATGCACACCATCTCGATACCTTTACCTTTGAATATAGATAAAATTGTCTCTGCGAAAAACTTGTTTTGAAAACTTGTTTCCGAAAGACTGCCTGAAAATAATGCTTATGTGTATTTAATTTACTATGACTCAGCATTCTAGGACTTAATAATATACTGTAGTTACTATTGTGTAAACGTATTTCCATTTTAGGTGCTTTTCTGAAAATCTTTTTTTTGCGCCTGCGGCGCGGCGGGCCGCATTAGGAGACAGGTTGAGGGAAACCTTTTGACTTCTCCAACACCGACCTCTCATCTTATACCGCGGTGGAAGAGATGGATTCAAATGTCGATTCCTACCCACTCCTCATACTTTTTTTCCTTTCCTTCCTTTCCTTCCTTCCCTTAAAAAAACCCTCCACACAGCACCCCTAAAGATGACAGAAAAATAATTTCCCTCAGGGCCTCCAGTGTGGAGTTAAAGTAAAAAAATACTTATATAAATCATCTTTTTTATGATTCCGTTGAAACTGTTCGACTGTTGCTGATTACCAGTTTCACTCTAATTATAAAATTCTTGAATGGATTATTATTTTCACATCTAACAATGCCCTTTTCGGGGTCAATTTAGTTATTTCTGAAATAAAAGCCTTAAAAGAATTGACGGTAAGTCTTCTTCTCAAAACACGTTTCTCATTGAATAAGTATTTCTAGAAACATCCTACATAGATTCTTCGGATTTTGAAGCTCAGTTAACGACAGATCTTTTTGAAATCGACTTTTCCTGAAATAATTGCCCCTGACAACGTTTTGTATTTTGACACTAAGAATTTTCTCGTATCACTTTCCAGGTTCAAGTCTCTATCACTTCAAGATGAATTTATCAGATACCTTCCGGGAAAACGAAAAATTTCTCTGAAAAACAATCTATGAAGTAACACTAAAAAAAGCCTTACATAAGTATAACAGAAATCTCCTTTCACACCAGCTTAATTTAATTTTTTGTGTTTTTTGAAGTGTTTTATTTTATCATTCTAACTTCTTATTTATTTTTTATAATCCGCTACCTGTTTCGACACGTTCTCGTCCGTTTCATTTACTAGATTTAAAAATGCTAGTGAATCGAAACCATTGTGAAATAAAACATAAATTGAAACCCTCATCTAGAGAAATGAATTAACAATCATCTGTACAAATTTAAAACATTGTTCGTATGTGTGCGCTCTTTATACTCAAAACTAATCTACCGATTTCGTTGAAATTTTCAAAGTTTGATCATACTAGTGCTATGAGTTTTCAGAGAAGTTGTTTGAATGGTAGAAGAAGCCCAAGACTTAATACATTATATGCGCACTGGAATGAGATATGGAGTCGAATTAAAGTCGATAAAATATAGTTTTTTAGTGGGTGAGATCTATCGGGTTGGGTGAGATAATTTCACGCGAGGTCGCCAACACAGACTTTTGATTCTTCCCAGGGGCAGAACTAACTTACCAATGGTGATGATCCTGGGAAGATTCACTAGGTTATTTAACTGCCTTGAAGGAAATGTGGATATTTTCCACATATCCTACATCGATTTTAAGCGTGAAATAGCACTTTTGTTTTAACTTAATTTATTTATTTATTTATTTATAAATAAACGCCCTTTTTCGGGGCTTTTACATATATAGCATAGAAAAAACATTTTATTGTACATAACTGAACTGCCTCAATAACAATATTTTATATTTATTCAAAGATAAATTGAAGATGTCCACTGACTTATAATTGTTTCCCTCCATTAGTATTCTGGGCAAAGAGGAATACATATGGTTGTTAGTCCCAGAATTTCTGCACTGAAATAAATCCTGACTTCTAGTATTACGAAGTGGAATGTATTACTTTAACTGTAAATGTAATTATTCTGTATCTCTTCTTACCGTTTTTGCAATGTATTGATTTTATACTGTTTTTGCAAATAAATAAAATGTAGTACGTGAGTTATTATAGACATCTTTGTTACGTTTTTTGTTGTGTAATAATATCAATGTAAGGGTAAGTTCTGAACTTATTTATTGAGAAAGGAATATAAACTGTTTTTTTTTTTGCATTAATTGTAAGAAGATTTTAATCGAACCAGTTTTTGAAGTAAAACTTCTTTACGCACGCTTGACTTGGGGAGTAAGCTGGTGAATGCGTGACGAGAGCGTTACGAAAAGTGTAATCGGGCGAAGCGAACGGAAGATGAGAGGAATGTATAAGTAAGTGAAGATAGAAAGAGAGAGAGTTACGTTTCATATATTACTGTAGGGGCAAGAGAGAGAGAGGTGCGAGCACACATTTTCTTTCTCTCTTCCTCTCATAGAAGTTTTACGTCGTGTGGTCTAACACTCGTATTTTTTTTAGGATTTTGATGCCATTATTTGCATTTTCCTTTACAATTTTCTTTACCTTTACATATCTATCTGAAATATTTTATGTAGATAACTAAATTGTCAAAATTCCACATCTTGCAATGTCTTTTTCAGACTTTAATAGCTTTGCTGTCCGGCTTCAACCAACATTTATGAAAAAAAATGATGGATGACCTGATATTTTTTTATTGTTAAAAAGACAATTTTTTCAAAATATTTTCACAAATTAAAAACTGTTAAGTTGAACTATAAATGTCAGAAAAGGAGTGTAGCAATTTTAGCACAGTTTTCATGATTTATTACATCTTAATCAAATTATCACACATAATCCACGGAGAGTGGTAATTTTATCGTGACATAAAATTACAAATATTTTTATTCTGAAATTTATGTATTACAAGATATTACAAGATTTTTTAACATTTTCGTACATTTGAAACTATGACGGGCATTTTGTGTTGCATGTTTGTTCCCGGTTTAGAATTTCAGTAATCAGGAGCGAATCGCATTGTCAATGCATTACGGACATCGTTAGATTCAATGGATCGTTTCAGTGAAGTAATCCTAGGAGGCAGTATTCAGCAATATGCTCTCGCTAAATGACGTACAAAACATGCAATGGGTTGGCCTATTCGGAAATGCGGCTGCGAATAAGCCAATCAAGTGCACTTTTAACCACCCGTACCCATAAGCTAGTTTTCACTATTATAACATTACCAGACGTATGACGTAATATATGTACGGCGTAAGAGGCGACCTGATTTATTACTAAAACTACTCGATCCAAAATTCTTTTTAATTTCAAAAACAAAATCAGGACTGAGTCATTTTGATGCTCGCTTATATCTAGATTGCATGCAGTTGAAGGCTATAATATCATACGTCATTCACAATAATCAATTTTAGGAATAACATACCTCAATCACAATAATCAATGATAGGTACGAATCTTCTGCATGGCTACTATATCATATTTTACTTCTTATTCTAAATTTCATTCTTCATAAAGCTTAACTGTCAGAAGAGTTTTAGCTAATAAATGTATTAATCGTATTCAAAATTATTATTTTTATTTCAAAATTATTATTTAATCTCTAACTGACAGCACTGAACTGAGAGAGCTAACTTTCAGAGCCTTTTCAAGCAAATATAATTTTTAAGGTTTTAATAATATCAATACTAAATTACTCTATTTACACTTCAATTCCTGGAATTCAACGATTTGTAAATAAAAATGCGAATGTATGAATAGATATACTTGATGTTGACGATTATACTTGCTATCAAGTTACCTATTTCACATATTTTTATTCTGTTTATATAAAATATTCTCTGTTATTTTACTACTTTTACACCATTTTATTTCTTTCGTATTTCTTTTCAATTTTATTTTTGTAAAAAACAACTGTTGTGTTAAAAAAATCACTTTTGCCATATTATTTTTGTCTCATTCATTCTTATTTTGCCCTTAATACCACCAATACCCTCTTGTGTACCACAGTTACGTGTAATCTTATCATACTAATGTTGAAGCCATTTATGTCGTTTAAGGGGTTATATACAGGTAGAATTTTGAAGAAATCATTTTTTTATTTCATTTTAGTAATGTAAATATATTTAAGTAAGCACACAGAAAATTTCAAGTAAATCCGGTGATTATTTTCGAAGTCCACGCGTTTTTCTCAAAGCTTTAAAGTCGGTAACCAGGATGTAACAGAAACGGCTGAACCGATTAGTCTCAAATTTTAACACAAGCTTTTGAATATATTTTTAGTAATTATTCGAAGGTCGGTTATCATCGGTATACGTTTTTTTTATAAATAATTTAAAGCCAAAATTTTGTTAAAAAAACGATTTTTTTGAGAAGCCACCATTTTGCCAAATAATTTTTTTTTGCTTATTTCTTCCTTAATTAGAAGATTTAAATATTATTTTAACGAAATCCGTTTGGTTTTTTCATTTTAAATGATTCAGTCTAGAGATATGGTAGTCACCACAAGAAGCCTTTTTTGAGAGGAGCTTCTGGAGATCAGCCTTAGCAGTTTTCAAAATTATTATTCTTACAAATAAAATTTTTTTGAAAACAGTTAAAAATTACCCTGATATGAGTACAAATTTTTAAATTAATAAGTATAAAGGTATTCTCAGAAAAAAATCTTGAAAAATCGCATTTTTGGGCCTCCTAACTGTACATAACCCCTTAAATAAATAAATAAATCAAATGAAGCCACGAAGTGACTTCACATTATTGAAGAAGAAGATGTCTGTTCTTTTTTGTTACGTTTTTTGACGTAATAACGTCTTATAAATCGATGAACGCCGGCTGCGAGTACAAAAAAGCATAACTCATTGTCGCGTTCCGCCTGAGCCGAGCGTACAAACAAGCGATAGAGAGGCACGATCGGCCTAAGCGTTCGGCTTGCAATGCATCTATCTTTCTTCCACTCCATCGTTATTATATGACATTATCAAGTAAAATTATCGTCTGTAAACCGACTTTACAGACAACAATTTTTTTTCTATAATCGTCAACCTTATAAAAAAAGAGATTACGCTATACGACCTACTTAACTAACAGCTATGATATAGAACTAGCACGTAATCTCTATTTTTTAAATGTATACTTATATTATTACTGTTCAGGAGACAATGAAGAGTATGATTATATATTATTATGCCGTATTGAGTTTCCTCCTTCTTTAGTCTAGAAAAGTATTCTGAGTTAAAGAAGGAAGAATCACAACTAATATTATAAATGCGAAAAGTGCGTGTGTTTGTTTGTTACGCTTTCACGCCTAAACCACTAACCGATTTTTAAAATTATTTTACCAATAGAAAGCTACATTATCAGCGAGTTACATATCTATACTAATATTATAAATGCAAAAGTGCCTGTGTTTGTTTATTTGTTACGCTTTCACGCCTAAACCACTAAACCGATTTTAAAAATTCTTTCACCAATAGTCAGCTACACTATCAGCAAGTAACATAGGCATATAATGGTAAGCTCTGGCGTTATGAAATTTGTATAAATGAAAATGTGTGTATTTCATATATTTTTGTGGCAGGGAGGAAAGACAGGGGGAAGATGTTGCTCGCGGAGAGTGAGTGAGTGAGTGAATTAATCAGTGCTATTTCTACCTAACACCATGCTAGCGAAGCCGCGGATAAAAGCTAGAATATAATAATCCAAAAATAAATCACCACAGTGACAACGAAAAATAAACTTTTGAAACTACATGAATTTTGAAAAAAACAATTAAAAAGTTTAAAAATCGCAAAATCTTGAAATCCTTCATCAACCAATAAAAATAATCAGCATGCAAGAGACTCATTAGCTGAAAGGCAACACGGTAGGCTGTTAAATTAGTTATAATGGATTCGCTGAACGTTCATGTAATTAATAGCTTCTAGAACCAAAGTGAACACATTGTTTATTTTACTACAATTATATTTGTTTGCGTTAACTCTTTACCTACATTCAAATGTTTTCCAATATCTTAATGGTGTACTAAATTTAGAAACAGTATTGAGACATGCTAACTTATAATATGAGGATAGAAGATTTTTCAAGAAAGAAATATATTGGATAATTTGTTTTTTTTTTTTACATTATCTACTCAAAGGACCTTGAGAAAAATAATCTCCCTCAGGGCCTATATCATCTAAGGGGATGCTGTGTGGCGGATCTTTTTGAGGTAAAGAAGAAGATAAAGTTTTGGTAAGGAAAAGGGTATGAGGGGTGGGTAGGAATCTGGGGGTCAGTGCGCCTAGTATGAATCTATGCTGTGTGGCGGATCTTTTCAAGGAAAGAAAGGTGAGGATGTTTTGGTAAGGAAAAAGGTATAAGGGGTGGGTAAGAAACTGAGGGTCAGTGCGTCTATGAGTGACGTGTGAATCCATCTTTTCTACAGTGGCCCAAGTCGGTCGAGAGAGTCAGGCTGGAGAGGTCCAATGGCCTGAACCATGAACCTAGTAATCCCCACTATTATTATTAGATTTTCTCGGAAGGGTTCAACACAACGCGGCGAGTCATGGAGAACTAGCAAGTATGTAAATAAATACTTTTACATTAATAGAAAGGCTCGTCGTACTCTTTATTTTGCCGTCTTCGTAGCGGCTCAGCACGACGTGCGGGCTTCGTGTGGACGGAACAAGTAGTTTCTTCTTTGACGTGATGTTACTATGACGGTAATAAAATTAATATTTTAAAACTGAACAGCTTACGATGGAAATGACGGCGTGGGTTGAAATGTGGGTTGATCGAAAATTTCGTGGCTCTAATCTAACTTCAACCAAAACCCACCGATCGAGAGTTTTTATTGCTTCAGAAAACAGATATTGCTTTGCCAATTAGTAAGTATTTATTTTTTATTTATTAAGTTTTCCTTAAAATATGGAAGATTTCCTCAAAATTTTCTTAAAAGAAACTAAGGAATGACGTACAACTTTATTATTAATTAAAATTAAAAAAATATATAAAAAATAAAAAAGTTTTGGAGAGGAAAAATAAAGTAGGATAAAAGTTTGGGATTGGTTTGAGGTTGGGATAAGTATAAGAAATTTGAGAATGATAACAGGGACGCAAAAAATACCAGGAATTTTATTTTCTTAAAAAGCTGAGCACTACCGTATCAATAACCGAAGGGTGTGACGGCGTGACTGCCGTCGTAAGTAAATACAGTAGCTTTCTCGGGACACTCAAGCAGAAACTGTGTTTTAACTTACCACGGCAGATAATGTCGCAAATAATTAACACCAATCTTTCATTTTTAATGAGACTTGCATCAAAGACTGTAGACCTCTGCACGGGAGCTTTCTTATTATAACATGATCGGGGGTCAGTTTGGAAATTGTTAGAAACAATGTCTCTCCACAAGCATAGCGGGGCTTAGTCCAACCTACAATTTGTGTTGTCAATATTTCAGGCACGGTTTATACATATTATTTTCTAAAATATTATTTTTTTTTTGTTTACGTTATGAGATTTTTAATGCCAAAAAACTATCATGATTTTTTTTGGGGTGTCATGCCGTGATCCGCTATCTCCTTCTTTAGCCATCGTTTTGGACAGCTTTACAGTGAACATCATCAAGGCAGATGTGTAAATACGCAGTTGTCCTGACGCAGAACACTAACGCTGTCCGAAACGTTCGTAAAAGAAGGAATTAACGCAACGAATTAAGGATTTCTCGATAATGTTGGAAATTAGTCATTATTTCTGAGCATGACTGCAGATTACTAACGAATAAACAATAGTAGATAAGAATAGATTATGCATAAGATAAGATACAAATAGATTATGAACACTGAGATAGATTGTTTCACGAATTTGAACAAAATATCAAATTTCAAAGTTAATTTTAAAGTTCTGTAAAGGTTCTTTTTTAAGTTCTGTTATTATTTCATGTTTGGCCAGTTTCTTCACTTAATAATGAAACTTGAATAAAAATAACACAGAACTTGAAAATGAACTTTTATGTTTGATTTATTAACCCTACTATATTTTATTTTTATTTATTTATTTACGCCCTAGTGGGCTTTTACAATAAAAGTAAATATTCAATACAGTTGTGTTAGGTACATACAGTAAACAATATATAATAGCAATACAGTTGTGTTAGGTACATACAGTGTACAATATATAATGAATTATGTTTAAATCATTGCAAATTAAAATTAATATTATGTAGTAAAGAAAGCAAATATGTGTAAATAAATATAAAAATAAAAAAGTGTATTCACTAAGGAGTCGTGAAATCATACATCTGGGTGAAGTGATTATAAAGATTATATGTTCTTTATCAATTTGCAATTGACAAGCTACTGACATTATCGATCGCCCGTGCAAGAAACCCACGTCCATTGATATTAATTATTTTTTTTATTGCGTAAAATGGTGATGCCGCAATTAATTATGAAGGTAAGATTTTAATTTTGATAATTTACTCCACTAGGGGGTCTACGTAATATTTGGAGATTTGGTGAAGTAGATTTTTTAAGGAATGGAAACAGTAAAACTGCCTTAAAAAGATCCCGTAGTGTATACGGAAGGAAACAATACAGCTGGAAAATGTTAAGCATTACATTTCACCGTTTTTTTAAGGAATGCAAAAATTGAAATGACACCACAAGTATAAGAAAAATAACTTTGTTGGGTCAACATTTAAGGTCAGTGTATACTTTTTGAAGTGAAAACTTCTTTAGTACCGTTATAATTTGAAACTCGATGAAACGGAAGCGAGTGACACTAAAAAGTGACAATCACATACGTCTTTAGGATTTAGCCTGCGAAGGAATGAGATAGCATTAAAATATTAATTTATTTCACGGGTACTCGGTTTCAATATAATACGATAAATCCACGATCTAATGGTTAAGCCGCCTAACGAACCTTAGCGGCCAGAAATTCAGTGGACCAAGGATCGATTCCCATGAAATCCAAAAAAAAATTATATTTGTTAAATCAATGTCCAATCTTCAAACCACCCCAAAATGAACAGGCAAAGAAAAAAAGACATCTAGCAAATTCGAAGAAGAAAACACAAATACTAATAAGATGACCAAATGTATAGATAAAGGTTCACTGGAATTCGATGATAGATAGAATCATCCTTCACATTGATAAAAAAGAGTGCTCCGTAGTCTCCCCACTCTTGTATATTTTAGTTTTCTGAAGGTTTCACTTCTACCGCATGTGAATTGTACTTTCTGATTTCTGTATCAATTTTCAATCGTAACGTAGACTTGTTACCTAGATTGATTATTTATAAAAATATAATACATAATCAAGTAGGCACTTTGTAACAGTGACCGGACAACTCAGAATCATGCAACTTTTATTCTTACGTTGAAAAGTCATTAAAAGTGATGGAAAAAATGGTTAAATAGGTTGCGTTGGGTTAAGGGCTTTTTTTGTAACTTTTAATGACTTTTCAAAGTGGTGTTGAAATTGCATGATTCTGAGTTGACATTTCAATTGTGTTTGTAACTACCTTCAACTTTTTATTCATTTGGATCCAGTTTCGTCCTTCTAGACTTTTTAAAATAATAAAATTTGTGTCGGAGATAAGAATTACTTTTTCATCTCAAAACATTATAAAACACAAAAGAAAAAACACATCACAATATAAAACACAAAAGAGGTTTAAAATAATAATAACGATTAAATAATCTTTATTCATAAAGTTATTCAAATCGTTTTGACAAACTGGCGTTGCTCTAGGCCAGATTGATAAAAGACCGTAACAAGAGAAGCGGCGTAAACGATATTAGTTTCCTAGCCAGAAAAACTGCCTGTATCGGCAAAGCCGACGCGCGACGGTGGCTGCAAACTTTACCCTTTGAAAAAACGGCTTGCCCGTACCACCCTCCTCCCTCCTCTCCCCCCTTCCTCTCCCATTTGTCCCAAACCACCAACCATCTCAAACCATCTTGCAAGCCATCAATACTGTTGATGAAAAACTAAAGCAAAAATTTCGCCAAAGTTTCCGTGCGCAAATACCATCGATACAACATTTTTCTTTGAAATTGTTGATTTTATCCACCGTACCAATTAATTTTATTTTTTTTTATTTTTAGAAACATTATTTGGTTTCCATTTACATAAGAGATAATTAAGCAGTGCTTACTTTGGATTGTAGGAAGTTGCGTCCTTTGTGTAGGAAGTTGCGTCCTTTTTACGAATCAGAGTTATTTAAAGAAAAATGCGTCGTATTACCAAGAGAAATTGGTATCTCACGTGATGGTGTTTCTAAGACATTGAAATTTTAATGTTTGAAGAACTCCACTAATCTGAAATCATAAAAATGTAAGCTTAAAGTATGCGTTGCATACTTCAAGCTTAGCTTGTAAACTAAACAATTTTTAAGACAAATCTTAATGCTTTATGTTAAAAGCATTTAAAAAAAATATCAGAATCAATATGAAATTTTAATCCCTGTCGTTCGGCTTTCTACATTTGCAGTCCAGTGAAATAATGTGCATCTTGAGGTGTGCGGTGTATAGCGCTAATTTTTGAGCGTATTTCTTTACTGTCCATGACGAATCCAAGGTAAAAAAAGTTGATATTGTAGAAGCGTGTCTATTATTTCAAAGAAAATTTTAATTATTTGATGTGATGTTGAGATATTTACAAAATTTTACTTAATGTAGCTAGCCGTTGGTATCTCGCCGGGTAGATACCCGCTACGCTAATTTTAGTTTAGGTTGGTACCTACTATTTTATCGTTGCTAAACATCCTTCCAACTTCCAACCGTCGAGAGGCTTTCAACTTTTTACAGGATCTGATAAAACTATTAGAAAGTCGTTAGAATATTATGGAGGAGCATAATTTTTACTACCTTCAATAATAATCCACTGAAAGTATATCCTGTGAGGAGAGGATATTATGAATCTTATTATCTGAAGGCTTTCCGCGATGAGGTATAATTACGCGGACATTTCCAGCAGTGATGGCTGGTTAATTGAAAGGCCAAAGCAGGTGAGTTAATTTAGTATAACGCTGGTTATTATTTAAAATAATTACCAAAAAGTCCATTACCTTCATATATATTATTTTTTATGTTTTCTGCAAGTTATACAATGCAAGCTGCGATTTATTCCCGTACCAAAATAAAAATATCTTTGAATGCAGATTGATTAAGTTCATATTTTTATATGTTGTTTTGAGACACATTTTGCAGTTTATATCTTTAGTTCTTTTTTTGGAATATTTGAAGGTATGAATTTATATTAAACTAAAATGAATGTTTTGTATTGTTCTGAATATTTCTGAAAATTAGTTTTAGGTAAACCCTGATGAAGTATGCATTGCTTACGAAACATGTCCATGTAATTTATCCACTCTCGGTCTAACATTCCTGCCTTCCACCAGAGACGTGTAGTGAGTTTCTTCATCACGGGGAATTTTACATATTTTACTGTCTATTTTATTTTATTTTTCTTGAGATGTTTTTCATAAATTGACCTTTTCATAAACCTTATGTGCGGACTTCAAATTAGCTTTTCAACTCTAGACATCTTACTGACCGAACAATCCGAGCGGCAGACCTATCCAATAATATCCAAAATTTAGCTCTAAATAACTTTTGTGAGGTACTTCAAAAATGTAATATAAAAAGTCAAGAACCAATAGGATCTTCTAAAAAGGAGGATAAAAACATAAAACCATGGATTTCGCGCGGACCTATAATCTCAATACAACAGAACTAGAAACTTAAGTGTTCTAAATCTGTTGGTTAAAAACAAAAATCGAGTGCAGTTCACAAGCGGTAGAAGCGAAATCAACCAAAACAATCTCAACCAATAGGAGCCTTGAAAAGTGAGATCATAATTAAAGCGGCGAATGAGCGCAGTTTGACGATTCTTAGGTACTGTAGTGCGTCATTTCAGTTTCAAATCACAACGGGTTAAAGAAGTTTCACTTCAAAAACATTTGATAAATTCGCAAAAATTCCTGTATAATCGTTAATCTATCTATCATTACTCGATTTTCTTTTTATTTAACCACCACTGTTTTATTTACTCATACACTAATTTATTACCTTAACACTCATCAAGACTTCGTCTTTGTGGAATTTTTTGTTTTACTATCTTATATTTTATATTATTATGTTTTTTCCTGTAAATGAAAAAAAGAGTGCCAATAAATTTAAAAAAAACGTTCGAAAAGTTTTGCATAGTAGATAAGTGAAAATAAAATCATTTTGCAATAAATATATATTTCATTTCAGTACCTAAAAACCGGGTGTTCATTAATTTTATTTTCACAAGGTAATTCCATTGATCGTTTCACTCCACTGTGTATTTTTTAAGTGAATACTGCAAAATAGTCCTAACTGACTGGAACTGTAGCACTGTGCCGTAACCAAGTGAAATATGTTGTGAGGGTAAAGTAAATGAGATGAAAAAGAGATGCGAAAGAGGAACATTAGTGTCTATTAGGAAGTGTCTGATTATTTAGATCAGCGATCAGATCAAAAACGACTAAAATTATTTCAATTTCGAATGATGGTCGATACCGAGAATTTACTGATAGTGGATTTCTGTTTCGATTGTCATTACGTATAACTTAATAATTTCTGAGACTTTTCTACTAGAAGGTGTATCCGTGGCTCTACCCTAGCGACTTTCTCTTGGGCAAGCTCGGTATGAACCATTTGTGGGTCAGAAGGTAACTGTAACAAATTTCTTCAGGCTGATACGTGGAAGGTTCGAAAACTCGACTATCACGGAGAGCATTAGTTTCTACGTTCCCTATGGTTATCTCTGTCATTGACAGCATAGACTTTTTTATCTTCCGGCTTGCAGAACCAATTTGCCAATGGCCATGCCAGTCGGGAGAGCTGTCTTTTTGTTAAATAGAATCGCTTTGAATATCGATATGTTTAACATCAATGAAGTACAATTAAGACGGCATGCTTTGTTGCTGTTAGTCTAATTGTGCTTCATTGATGTTAAAATCGCCTAAATCTGCTTATTTAATATTAATATTTTTCTCCTTTAAAAATGCATTGAAATTTTAATTTTGTAATGTTTTTAAAGTGAATAAATTGAAATAAATAGAAGACTACCAATTAAATAATATTTTAATTAGTTAACCTTGAAAATTTTATAAAACCACGATACGCCACTGCTGCCCAGTTAAAGTTCCTTCGTCAAGTTATCTGATGCTACATCCACGTCTTCTGTGCCCAAACGAATCACGGAGTTTGCATAGATAATGGTGCATTTACATAATAGCATCAGCCTAAAACGCCGCTTTGCAGAGAGCACGGCATTTGAGTTAAATTTATTTTCTCCAAATGGTAGTAGGAGTGGATCCCGTTTTTATCCTACCCTTACGAAACATGCTTATTATCGTACTTCCTTATATCTGTACATCCAAGGATCCTAATTTCGTTCTACTTAACTCGCTCAAATCCCAGCTTTAAAGGGAATGATGCACAGGATGCCCAGAATTTTCTTTTCTTAAGTGATATATTTATTTCCATCTTGAGTGATATTCTTTCCTTGAGTGATGTATTTATTTTTATCTTTAAGACGATATTATTTGAGGTTTTCAAGGCAAAAAATAAAATTATTATATTTATATCTATCTTAAAACTTGTATCTAAATAAATAAAAATTAATGTTTCTTTCAATTTTTGAAGTGAAACTTCTTTACGCGCGCTCGATTTGGGGAGTAAGCTGGTGAATGCGTGACGAGAGCGTTACAAAAAGTGTCGGGCGAGGCGAACGGAATTTGAGAGGGAGATATAAGTTAGTGAAGATAGAAAGAGAGAGAGTAACGTTTCGTTTATTACTGTAGGGGCAAGAGAGAGGGGTGCGAGTACACATTTTCTTTCTCTCTTTCTCCAGTCATTTCTTTCTAAGACACAGTGCAGGCATATTGTCTGTATCATACTGTAGGAGCAAGAGAGAGAAGTGCGCGCGCACATTTTCTTTCCTCTTCCTCTCATAGAAGTTTTACTTCAGTCGTGTGGTCTAAAGAACACTCGTATTTTTTTTATAAGAAAAACTCTCCTTTTGTAACTTTTGAAAGTTATTCCCATCAATAAAATATATCATTGAAGAAAAAGGTAACAATAATAATCTAAACGAAAATATGAAAGAGAACAAGACACAGAAAAATAGAAAAAGTTTATGGTTGCAACTGGGACTCGATCCCAGAACCTCACGTTTGACAGAAGGTGGCAATGGCGGAATTGGTAAACGCGCACTTCCCGGTTGGAGATAGGTTCTGGATTCGAGTTCCAGCTGCGACCATTAACTTTTTATATTTTTCTGTGTCTTGTTCTCTTTCATATTTTCTTTCAGATTATTATGGCTATCTTCTTCTTCAATAATGTTTATTTGTTAGTCCCTTATGCGTTCCTAAACCATACATCCGATTGCGATGAAACTTTGGGGATATGATGTGCCATCGCATCGCATCGAAACTATCGAATGCCCGCGATAGTTCCTATATACATTATATTGAGCTCTGGCGTTATGAAATTATTTACTGTACTATTCATCCAAATTCATAGATGAAACTTTGGTGAAATTTTGTGCACACGCCCGCGAATGTTTCGATGTACATATTAGTGAGCTCCGGCGTTATTAAATTAGCACATAAAAAGTGCATAAGGTCACGGGGAAAGCGGGAGAAGATAGGATGGAAGGCGGGGAAGGTGAAGGGGGAACGCGGACGATTTGAAAAGGGACAAGCAGGGAAAAAAAAACAATTTATTTATTTAAGTAAATTGCAACACATGCCGGGAACTCGCTAGTAGTATACAAATCTTCACCGGTGATGTTCATATTTTTGTGTCTTGTGATAAGGACACATTTAATGGAATATTTTTGGTTATGAGGACTTACTAGTATGGGTATTAATTCTGTATTGTTTTTCACCACACTGACATCGTTCAATATCCGGTCACCTCTTAATTGTGTTATTACACAATTAATTCATTTAAAATAATATAAATATAATTCCAGTATATTTACAGCACGTTCCAAAGTGAAAGATACTCTCATTATCGCCGTGGTGCAAGACCACCATTCAGAATTGGAAAGCTGGATATCACAGCCTAGGTTTTATGAGGGATGTCGCATTACTGAACGCTATAAGCTGCTAAACAGTTTCTTATTAATACCAGACATCCTGGCTGAAATATGATTATATTTTTCGGATGATTTCACGGAAGGCCACCAACACAGGCTTCTGATTCTTTTTATGTGCAGAACTAAATTACCAATGCTAAAAAGGGCTTGAGAAGACTTAACATGCTTGTCTACTTTAGTTTTCTGAAGGTTTCATATCTACCGCGTGAACTGCACACTGCAAATTTTTGAAGTGAAAACTTCTTTAGCACCGTTGTGATTTGAAACTCGATGAAACGAAAAATAGCCTCACTAAAAAGAGACAAACAATTACATCTATAGGATTTAGCCTGCGAGAGAATGAGATAGTATATCGGTCACTTCTTTGTGCGATGCTTCGTAGCCTATCGGTGTCCTCTTTGCGAGGTGCTTCCTAGCTTCCCCACTGGCCTACTTTAGTTTTCTGAAGGTTTCACTTCTACCGCGTGTGAACTGCATATAATTATTTGAAGTGAGCCCCGTTGCGATTTGAAATTCGGATGAAACGGAAATGACGCATTATGGCACCTGCGAAGCATCAAAATACGCTCATTGGCCGCTTTGACTATGACGTCAATTTTCAAGGCTCTTTTTGGTTGAAATTGTTTTGCTAAAGTTTCGCTTCTATCGCGTGTGAACTGCACTCGATTTTTTTTAATAATTTGTTACCGTTCTTTCAATGCACGAGTAACGGTCGTAACTATTGGCAAAATAAAATTAATAAATTTTACGTAAACTAGTTAGAAGCTCAAATAAACGCTAAGGGGAAATGATGGAAGGAGGGTGTGCAGAAGACGGCCGGGTGGAGAGAGAGAGAGATCAGTAAAAACAACATTTGCAACTCTCGTTACGTTTCCGTTTCTCGTAGTAAAATTTTTAAGTCCAAAGCACTTTGCATATGGTGAAAATGTACGTTGAAATAGTCTGTATTCAACTGAAAATACGAAGCTTTTCTAAGGAAAAGAAAACAAGTCGAATTCAGAGAAAGGAATACATTTACTCTTCCCCGTTTAAATTAATTACACATATTGGTTTACGTATTCATTGGTTTTGAAGCAGTTTTATTTATTTAGTTTAGTTTTAGTGAAGTTTTATTAAATGAGTAAGTTACTAGTGATTGCATATCTATATATATAAAAATCAAAATTTGTTTGGGGATTAGTGAGACCTCTAAGTATTCTTATATTAAGAGTAGGAAAAGTTTGAAACTTTCAATTTATTTAAACCCCCGCAAAGATTTCTGGATTACTACAACCACATGACAATACATCTGAAAACTCTTTTAATTAAAACAAAAATTCTTGCGAAACTGTCAAAAATTTGGGTATGACGTTTTTTAAAACAATGTTCGTTTATTCAAGATTCTATTTTTAAAACTTTTTTAAATTAATGTATTAATTTGAAGTACTAATACAATAATTTGAATGGAATCAAGAATTACAGATATTTTAAATAGGTTCTTATAATAATATTTATAAAAATGAATATTTGTGATTTGTAAAAAATGATAATTTGAAGTAAAAATATTTTAATAAGTGGCACGCGAGCTGTTTGTAAACTGAATGTACTGGGACTAAATATGGAACGCGGGAGGGGGGTTGGTGGGTTGGGGGAGCGGGTGAGGGAGAGGAAAGGCGGGGAAGGTGGAAGGGGAAGGTGGGAGTGGAAGGGGACGCGGGAGGGGAACGAGGAGGCATGGAAAAGGACAGGCAGGGAGAAACGATTTATTTCTTTGAATATGGCATTGCAACGCATGCCAGGAACCAGCTTGTAGATTATAAATCTTTCAGAAGATGTTTAAAAGACACTTTTTTTATTTATTTTTATTATGAATCATAAATAGATACATTTATTTCAAATAGATTCTATATAATAATTAGTTACATAATATATATATTTGATGTACCCCCATAAATAAGCAGGGCTTGTGTGTATTGGGGGGTGTTATCATAATAGTTTTATTTGGTATAACTCATTTCATATTTTCACTATAATTTTTAAGGTGTGTTTTAAATTCTTTTATGTTAGTGTTCATGCTTCTAATTCTTTCTGGTAAAGAATTTAAAAAATTGACAACGAGATATTTATGATTTTGCTGTCCTATTGTTTTTTTACATTTTAGAGTTGGAAGTATTGAGGTTGGAAGTTGGAAGTATTGAAGTTGGAAGTATTGACGACAAATCTCTTCTGCTAAAAAAATCTATTCTGCCAAAGAAAAATTAAAAACCAAGCATAGCAAAAAAAATAATTAATAAACAAATTAAAGACTTATGCATCACTTTAAAATCAAATCTTTAATTTTTTAACTATACAATGGGAATCTCTTATCTATAAGGACTTTAAAATTTTGAGATTTATAACTAGGTTAAAATTTCAACAATTTGAAGTGTATTAAACTGTTATATTTTTCTTTTGTTTGAAGTCAACTTGAGTACAATTCTCCCTCTGGAATTTACCGAAGCCACAAAATAATTTTTTTCGCTGTCCTAATTCCGGCAAATTCGTTGAACTATAATACTGAGTTCAAATATTTGAAAGGTCAGACAGAGCGACCTTAACTGACTTGTGATTTCTTTATAAAATTTACTAATCGAGGGCAACAGTTTTACCAAGTCAGAGGACACCTCCAGTTTATCAATAAATTAACACAAAATTGTTTAGGTGTATTTTCTTTAATTGTTTAAAAAATTAATTTAATAACGTTGATAAAAATAAATAAATTAAAGCCCAGAAAGGGCGACAATAAATAATAAATATAAGAGGCCATACTTAAGGTCTTAGTAATCTATGTAACGTGACTGGTACAAGTGCAGTACAATGTGAAGATTTCCCTGATGATAGCGAACTTTCACACCTAGATTAGCAGATGGTACCAAAAGAAGAAAAAGATGTAATTTGAAGAACTTTTAATATATTTTGACAAAATAGACAAAATAAATGCTATAATAAAAATATAGGTCCGTTGTTTCTTACTATCGTGGTACGAAAGCACAACTCGATGGAATTTGCAGGAAAACACTTCTTGTTATTCTTCAACACAATTTATTAAATAAAAATACAATACTGGTGACAATAGTGATCTCCAAGACCCCACCACACCGACAAATATCGAAGGCTTTATTTCCCTCGATATCTCAACACTTTACTGAAGACAGGCACCCATGTACCCCTCAGATCAGAGATTGATTACAACACTCTACTGGAGATAGGCACCTATATGTACCCCCCATGCTCGAGTTTGATTAAATAACTCCGAAGGTACAACATGTACCTTCCCGTTTCACCGTCAAAACAATACTAACTCTCCATATCAACATCGCTATTATTTAAAGTAAACATGGTACATAAAAAATTGGTGAGAAAATGATATTTTAGCAGTTCCCACACTAATTTTAAAATCTAACTTACCTACAATAATAAAACAATTACCTAAAAGTCGGCCCTAGAGGCTTACCAATAAAAATACATCTTAATATTACAGGGATTAACAAATATTGCAAAATTTCATTACTTTTTTTACTTGGCTAAAGCCGACGGCGCATTTATCCTTGAGGGTGACACTTCTCCTAGGGAGTGTCATAAACATAAGTAGGTGTTATTTGAGGGTACTTATTCAAAGTACCGACTTTACAAATAATAAAAGAATTTGTCCCAAATTTGCAAGGGAATGCATTTATATGATACCAGCCATATTATTCAAGGTTTGGACCTTATTCATGAAACCGTGAGATAATATTTTGTTTGCACATTTTGCACATTTTAAAAGGAGAAACTACGCGTAACTTAAATGACTAAAATAATGAATATTACAAATGATATTATTTTACAGACTAAATGTATATTATCGCATTCTAGGAACAAACATCCGTTACTTAATGTAAATGTTTAAAAGACTTGTCAAACACTACCTTATTTGCAACAACAAAGACGTACTCTGGCACCAAATTCATTGATTAGTTAATATTACACATGTATTCCTTGTCCCTGAAGGAGGACGCAGTAAGGGTACACCGCGGAATAGACGATATACTTATATTATATATGCATTCGGCTTGGTGAAAATATGCTATACCTCCTTACATTATTTATTTATTTAACTTTATTTGGGAGACCAACAGTTTACATTAATATCAGAGCATAATAGTATAGTCACAATAATTGTACCATTTACAGGCCTCCACATGAGTGTTATATATACAATTGATTCGATTGATGATAAAAATTACATTACAAGAAATATTATTTCAATTAATTTAGGAGGGAGTAGGGAGGGGGAGGGAGGGGGTAGGATGGGTTAAGTTGAGGTATAGTAATAAAAATATGCACAGCAAAAAATAAAAATTAAAAAAATAAGAGGTTCATAGGGTGGTGGTTGCATTAGATAAGTATCTATAGTTATCGTTATTGTTGTTAAGACCGCCTGTGTGATTTAAAAGAGTGTGGTGCAGAGTTAAAAATGTCGAATTTTGTGTATTGTGTGTTGAAAGTGTTGGATGTACGATAGATGAAGGAATTCTGCTTAGAATTAGTGTTGCACCATATTATATAATTAAGGGAGGATAACCACCGAATAAGAAAAGACGACAAACGTTTTTGTGTTATTTAATTTCACTCACTCTCTTTATCTTTTGGGGGATCAACTGGAAGAAAGATCAACTGTCCTGTGGATCAACTGTCTCGGAACTGTCCCAAAGAACAACTGTCGGGGGATCTAGCTTCATGCAATCGTTAAAATACAATGTTTAAAGATAACCTCTTTTTAATTGTGTTCAGTTATTTGCTATTATTTGAGACCTACCCAATAATCAGACACGAGCCATGATATTTAAACAATCAGGACAATCATTAGTTGTACAAAAATTCAATATTTTAATCAAAATCAAAAAAAGAATAAAAATAGGTTGAATGAAAACAAATTACTTTGTATTAACACCATTTTATTATCAATATTATCAACATGTTTTGAAAACTAAGCTTTCTTCGTTAGGATAAGATTAATATTAAAATAACAAAATACAAACAACTATAGACAAATAAGAATTATAAACAAAATATTAAGGGAGGGATTAGGGAGAGGTGATTAATTACAATACCCCCCCCCCTCCCCCCCCCCCTTCCATTGTAATAAATATAGTCGTGACAATAGCCCAACCTATCCCATTACACCCCTCCCCCCCTTTGCGCTAATCCGTCGCCACTTTCACGTCCCGCTTTCCAACCGAGGACCCATCAAATATTAAATTTTAGTGACGCACTTCCGTCTCACCCGAAGTTCTAACGGGGCTATAGAAGTTTCACTTCAATAAAAAAAATAATTTAACTTTTTTTTAAATTGAGTTGAAAGTAGTGGTTTCAAGTAGTTGAAACTTAGTGGTTGAAGTTAACTTATCCAAATAATTGGTCCCGCGATCAGGAAAATGTAACGGCTCTTTTGAAAAAGTGAAGAAATTTTTTTTTTTAGAGCAAATGAAATCCAAATACATGTCATTGCTTTTTTGACAAAGGGCAATCTAACAAGTTCTTCACCAAAGCCCTATAACAATTGTCCTCTCCATCCATCGTTCATCTTATCCATCGTTCTATTGTCTTGTCTGTGTCCGGGGTACCCATAAACATCGAAAATAATTGTTGGCCTCAATTTGATTACAATTGGAGATTAATCAAACGGATGTCACGAGTAAGTAGAAATAATTCGGAAAACAATACTGTTTTTCATTTATTTAATTCGGTCACAAATTGGTGCAGTAAGTACTGCTTTACTGTAATTCGAAATAAGATATTATGAACGATGTGTAGCCGGTCTAGTCTCTTTAAGCGAATTTGGCATTGTTACCCTTCAGCAGTCCACCTTTTAACGCGGCTAAAGTGTCTAGTGGATGATGGCAGTGGAAGTGGAAGGTGGGCGGATGTAGCCGATTGATAGAGCACTCGATGGGAGAGAAACATCGGGAGTTCTGAGGGTTTCTCGAGAGCACTACTCGCTTTATTCCGCGCTCTGTAGAACAAAGAACGCTGAAATGCTTTCTATGTCTATAGATATATCTGTACCACCTCAAGGGCGCCTAACAACTTCATTTATTTAACTTATAACTTATCACTTATGTGTGTTAATTGTGTTTTTTAAAGTGCTTTTATTTGTTTTTTTCCGTCTGGTGCTTATACAATAAATCAGAAGGTTTTCACAACAGTGAGCAGGTCACACAGCTGTCCGTGTGAGAGTCATGGATTTTCCAAATTCACTCCCTGCTATCCCCTACCGCTCTTCTGTCTCCTTTGCAATCCTTCTCTCTGCTCCTCCCTTGTCCTCCACCCCTCCTTTTCCTTTCCACACCCTCTCCTGCGTCCACTTCTTCCGCGCCCCCCCCCTCACCTATCTCTTGCATTCCTCTTCCCCCGCGCTCCCCTTACGCCTCACCCCTCCTTCGTTCCCCTGCTATCTCCCGGAATCCCCTTGCTCTCCATCCTTCCCTCTCTTTTGCTAAACTATATGAAATACACAAATATTGTCATTTTGTTGCACAAATATCATAACGCCAGAGCTCACCTTTATATTTAGAAAACTTAGCGGACTTGCGCACAACAAATTGATCCCTCCCATTTCCGGAACCCCCTCCCATTCTCTTCTTCCCTCCCTGCCGCCAAACTATATGAAATTCACAAATATTGCAAATTTATTATACAAATTAATTAAATAACGCCAGAGCTCACCATTATATAAGGGTACCTTGCGGACGTGCGCACAACAAAAAGTGGCGCTAGTGTACCATGATGCATTTCTTTCAGACAATGGCGGCAAATAAATTAATTATCATGGTACGTACGTAGTTGTAAGCTTATAAAGTAATGGTAATGTAAACCGATAAAAGCAGGTTTAATAATTTTTATTCAACAGTGATACTAAGTAGGTAATCGAAAATATATTTTACAAATATTCAATATTAAAGTAAAATAATTCAAATGTTTCATATATAATAAAATGCACGATGTATAAAAGAAAACAAAACCGTAGAACTCTCGCCGCCAGAAGGCATTAGTATATCATTCTGCCGTTCTGAATTGTGAATGTGTGGGAATTGTCAGAAGCTGGAGGTATTACAACCAGTATTAAAACAGTATTTGTTTTAGGTATCCGAGATTTAAAATGTTCACCAGGTTTATACTAAGAGTTTATCTACCAGTCTGGAATGAGGTGCAAATGCACTTAATATTATTATTTTTTAGTGGAATAATCCATTTTGTGGTGATCTTGAGTTCATGATGAACAGGATTGTAATATGGGGTGGGGAAAACAATATTTCGACAAGATAGTGAATTAATAGTGTTTATTGATACGATTGTATAAGTTACCAGTGGGAAGGAAACAATTAGAAAGACAAAAAACTTAGCAGGAATACCCTTTCATATATTATTTTATTAATTTTCTCCAAATCAAACTTAGAAAAATCGCATCTTTGCGACTCTTTCGAGAACATAAAGAAACTATTCCTACGCTCAGAATGCAATTATTGATGTTCTCAATAGTTATTGGACATAATCTCTTTTCTTGTGTTATCTTTAATGGAACCTTTCATCTGTTAAGAATATTATGAACTAAATATGCAATTTGCCTGTCCTGAAACGGGAATCCTTCCCAGTTGGATAGACAAAGCACCATTTTGTATTGTTTCGTTTTGAAATATGTATGTATGTAAATGAATAAACAAATAAACAAATAAACAAATAAACAAATAAAATAAAATTTTACATATTATATTCAGTACACATTTTTTTTTTACCGATAATTTGTTATGCCACGCTGGGTTTCGAACCAGCAGCAGATCCGGAGAAAGTAAACCTCATTAAGTAATGCTCATTCTTATTCCTATATTTCCTATACAATCATATTTATCGAAAAAAATCTAACATAAGAAGGAACAATATTACCTAATCAAATTGCATGTGTTATCGAACGGATATTTTTTTAGGCTAAAGATTTTGCCCACAAATTAGGAGCTTTTACGAACATTACATTATAATAAGCTAATAAAGGCTGCGTCGATAAACAAACAAAAATACGAGTGCAGTTCACACACGGTACAAGCAAAACTTTACCAAAACAATCTCAAGCCTTGAAAAGTGAGATCATAATCAAGGCAGCCAATGAGCGCAGACCTGGGACCTAGCGTCATTTCCGTTTTATATCTCAACCAATGCCTTTAAAAGTAACATCATTTATTTATTTATTAAAGGAACATTAACAGTCTTAGTAATACAATTCACATAAGCGGATGATAAAAAAACAGACCAATTATTAATGTTCACAGATAGGTATTTAGAAACAAGACTAACTGAATATTAACTAGAATATTTAAAAAAATAATAAGAGTACAAATGTGAATTCAACAAATGGTAAACTAATACACAACATTTAAATAAGTGTGATTATAACTGAAATATACTGCAAAATAGGGATTTGGGTTGGGAAGGGTAAGGGGAGGAGAGGGATAAGGGAAAGTTGCCACGCAAGTAATATAAAAATATTAGATACAATTAATTCATTTGTTATTCGCACCTAGAATGTTATACAGTGAAGTATAATCAAATCGACCTATGAGCGCGGTGTGACGCTTCGCAGGTGCTACTGCGTAATTTCTGTTTCATTCAAATTCCGAATCACCAGCGCCGCTAAAAAAGTTTCACTTCAAAAAACAGCATTTAATTCATGACTTGGTTTTCTGAAAAATCGTTACATTTCGAGTGGTAAGAACTTGGTAAGGCATAAGAAATTCTAGTTAAAAAAAATTAATAGAAAATTTTCCGCTATATCGTGCTGCTTAGACTCGTATCCGTGTTACCACTGCGGTGTACTATTAGTTTCTAAACCTTTTATTTTTTTTTCGACTCCTTGGTTTATTATTTTGGGATTCGTAAATTTCATTCACACCCGAGAGAATGGCCTTACTGAGTAAAAAAACACAAAACTGGGGTACAAATGATGTCATGCGCACCTCGCCAGATTTTGATTGTTTTGACGGGCTTCGAAAAAATTAAACTTTGAAATTTAGAATAAGGAAGAATGTGAATGTGCATTACATTATATTATTTTTAGTTGACTGTAGTTCCTTATTAGGTAATAGCTAGATATTCAACGGATGTTTGGCTAGGTACCAGCCGATACCCGGCTCTACGGACCACTTTTCGAATCTCCGGCCGGAGGTGGATTAATATCCTGTTAATACTGAAAACACTTTCATCGCAAAGTCAGATGAAATCAAACTTGTGTAATAATGGTAATGGCCCATCGACACAAATTAAATCTATCACATTTGATATCTTCTTATTTACTGTCGTTTTTTGTTGCGAATTGGTAAAAAATATTATTTGTGTTAATATTCTAAGGAAATACATAATTCATCGATGTAAGCCCAAACTTTCTTCAGATCGATTCCACAGCAAATAAACAATTTTTTGAAACAATTACTTTATTTATAACCACAATTTACTGAAGTGAAAATTTCTCTGTTGTGATTTGTAACTCGATCAAACGAAAAAGTGAAACTGAAAAGAGACAAACACAGACATCTATACGATTTAACCTGCGAGAGAATGAGATGAGAATGATCAGCCTCCCCTTGGTCCGGTGCTTCGTAGCCTCCCCACTCTTGTCTATTTTGGTTTTCTGAAGGTTTCACTTCTACCGTATGTGAACTGCACACAAATTCATTCATTTATTTTTTTTATTACCAATCTGTTTCGCATAACACAAGCATCATCAGGGTATAAATTAAAACTGTTAAAATTAAAAAATGTAATTATTAACTGTTTTATTTCATTAAAAATATCAAACCACGATGTGACTGCTATTTACCAAAAAATAAAAATAAAAATAAATGCTTGCAGTTCACGCCGAAGAAGTGAAACCTTCAGAAAACTAAGATCTTGTTCAGAAGGGGCGAATTTGTCGCGAATCTTTTCACGCGAATACATACGCGCGTCGGTGAGGTACTGAGCGCCAAATTTAAAATACATCTACCGCGTGTGAATTGAACACTCTATTTTTTTCCCATTGAATTTTTCTAATCTTTATTTGTTGATTTATTTGTGGATGTAGCGTCCCATCTTTAATTTTTTCGTAGAAGATAATTATCTTACATATATTTGTAAAGGTTTATTGTATATTTACTGCTACTATGAATCTGTGCGAAACAGTTAGGATGCATGTGAATTCTTCATTTAATGTTTAATAATGTCTTATTTATTGCTGTCTGTATTTATGTTTTCTCCAATAAAAAAAATACAATTTAAAATAAAATTATGTCAAAATTACTTTGAAGATATCTCTTTGTGGAAGAGGCACTTCTTTTCCTAGATGTTTTTATTAAAAGTATGCAAGTTTTGCATTCCAAAATTTCAAAATTGTATAAGATCAAGTTTCCTAATTAATATTGCAAATGCTTACGTGTGTTTGTTTGTTAAACGTTACAACGGAGCACTAGTCGACTTGATTTTTGGCTTAGGCATAGTTGGAGGATTAGGGAGTAACATAGGCTACTTTTTATTCCGGAAAAACATTTCATTCCTATGGGCAAATTTTTTGTACCGTATTTTCTCCCTAATACCACGCAAGAGAAGCCGCGGCAAAAAGCTAGTCTGCTTTAAATTTAAACCTTGGCTGTGATGTATTATCAAAATACTATTACAAATTCAAAATGGAACGGTCCACAATAATATGAAAACTATAATCCGTAACGAAGCGTTTCATGTATCCAAAAATATACCCTCGTCCTCCAACAAAGTCACGTGGCATTGTGGCCGTTAATACTATTAATTAAATACGTATCAGGGATCCAATGAGCCTCATATTCAATAATATTATTGAATTACAATCAACGTTAGGGGCGCACTAATAGGGTGAACACAAATTAGTAGGTAAAGATTGCTTTCTGCATAGTATATTTGTAGTAACACGTGAATTCAATTTAATATTTAAATTTATTTAGAATTACTTGTTTGTGAATTAATAATCATTGCATATTGATAATTCTACCCTCTGGAAAAACAAGGTTCCATCTGACGCGGTAACGTCATGCGATAATGGGATCTATAGTAAGGCACTTTAGAACTGATTATCGCAAGGCAGATGGAACCTTGTTATTCCAAAGGGTCGGATTTCTAATTGTGATCCTGATTCTGTAACCAAGAAAATTGAATACGTCAACACAAGCCAGACACATTTCAACATAAGTCAAATATGTTCAATATTCGTTTATAAAAACATAAATAAACATGATGCTGACAAGATGACAAAAAATGGGGTTAAGTTGGGGATAGATTAGTAGGGTAATAGAGTAGTAGTGGTAAATGATAATAAATGGGAAGTCAAAAACTGAAAAGTTATTTATGTCTAGTTTCTCAATACTTAAAACATAGTTGTTTTTAATTATGCTCTCCTTTCTCAAAGGTGCAAAAAGGTTATTGCGCTTAAAGTTTCTTCAATTATTTAAGACTAAATAATTGAAACTGTGCTACTTTATGCAATAGTTATATTTTAAAAACTTGCTTAAGGATGCGCTATCCGAATTTCAACCGATTTCTTACATATACTACCTCAACTCCTTTTTTTACCTTTTGTTTTTATATTTAACTTCAATTAATGTTGTTACTTTCGTTTTGTTGTTGTTTTATAATACATATATAATATAATTTATGTTAATGGCACATGTTGTGCCGTATGTTTTTGAAATAAATAAATATCTTCCTTAAAAATTTGAAGTTTTTAAGCTCTTAAAAAAATATATGTTATTTTTGAAGATAATATTTAGATACGTTCCACGCCGAAACGCAAATTATATGAAATTCCCTCGATAGAAAAAAATCGCCAAGTTTGCTCCGAAAATTATTTTAAACAAGTCTATTTCTATTATTTTACAAGTTATATTTGTGAAAAATTCAGAACGTTTCTCTAAATGATACTTAAGATACGTTCCACGAGATTTTTTGCTCTATTTTAAAGGAGTCATGTTTTATTAAGCTTTTTCGCAATTTTCGCTTCACTTTTATCGTTTGAAATATTAGCGCACTTTCTCCAACATTCGTAATTACATATCTCTCCATCTTTTTCTTTTCGACAGCGGTTACGGGGCCTTAACCTGCAATCTGTAAGCCCAAGGATCTTAACCCTCCAACAATGAGATCATCAAAAACATGTCAGAAATAAAAATGATGGTAATGTGAACATTAGAACCTTGCGTCCAAAAAAGTATATTTCTATTTTCTCTTAATTAAAAAATCAAACCAAATTTCCTCTCACATCAAAAGATTTGTAAGCAAGAACTTAAATACCTACCTACTTAATCAGAAACTATAAATATTTTACGCAATTCTTATTAAATTTCAAATAACAGATAATTCTTTAAAAAAATATTCTCACAGACAATACTTCAAGTAGGTACCATAATATTAATTAGGTGTTCAAATTTGATAGCTCCTGGTATGAATCACGATCATGAATCTCTCGTGGGATAAAAATGTAGCATCCATCAAGCCCACCATCTTAAACCGGAACCGCAACGAACTAGCTAAAATAAAATTTAACGCTGCACATAGTGAACTAAATCAATATAATTATTTATGGATTTAATATTACAGTGAGTAATTGTATAATTATAAATTATAAACAACATAATTAACGCTACAGATTTATAGTTCGTTATCATCTCGTATAATAACGCTCCGAAAGTGGTATTTGGAAAGGTACACGAAGCTTACATAGTAAATTCTGAGAAGTTGATTCACTTATCGTGAAGCGATCTTTAATTAGTTTCGTAATATAAATACAATGTGCACACAAGAGGTTGACTTCCCTTATTAGAGTGTACGGCGCGTGGTGCCGGTAGCAGGGCGAAGGGTGTAGGCAGCCTCTGGTAACCTAACCCGCGCTCATATCCGCGGTACGTGGTCGGACGGCCGCGGCGGTGTGCGGCGGCCGGGCGATAATAACGTCAATAAATAAATAGTAAATAGCGCTCGTTAAATAACACGGTCGCCGCGCAAAATGTTCGGGCCATAGTTCTATGACGCGTAAAGAACGGGCCTTAATATTGTCTGGAATGATGAAGAGAAGAAGATATGTTTCTTTTTTGTGGAGTTACAATAATTGAAACACAATTTACATCTGTTTCTGCAATACAATAATTTTCGTGTATTTGAAGTGCTGTACAAAAAAAATCTTTCTCTTATTTTAATACTTACGCCAGCAGCTAGTGATGATTTTAAGTAATGATAAACAAAACGCAGTAATAGTTTTTTTGTTCTTGTTGTTGTTTTTGAAGAAACTTCCCCCCGTTAGCGATTCGGAATTCGGATGAAACGGAAATGACGTGTACAGCACCTGTGAAGCATCAAACTCCTATCAAGGCTCCTATTGGTTGAGATATAAAACGGAAACGTCTGCTCTCATTGGCCTGCTCACTGCGCTTTGATTATGACCTCACTTTTCAAGGCTCCTTGGTTTTTCATAGTTTGAGATTGTTTTGGTAAAGTTTCGCTTCTACCGCGTGTTAACTGCACTCGATTTTTTTTAATTGTACGACAGATTATACAACCAAAAACAGTATTCTTAATATCTAGGAATTAACATCAGTTATAGGCTATAAAAGTATTTATAACTTATTCCAAACTCTCCGAGAAACGAAGACAAATTGAAATAGACATCTAAAATTGAGATTTATATCTAAAATATTCAAATAAATAATACCCAAAACACGTTATTCGGTGTACCTCAAGGAACTGAAATCAGTCCAGTACTTTGAATTTCGATTTTATTTTCTTGATTGAATGAATGAATGAGTTAATGAAATGGAATCTTGGAAATTGAAATTTACACAATTTCCGATATCCAAAGGGCTGGAACTAGGCAGATAGATTTGTTATCGATGGCAATGCATTCCTTGGTTATCTCAACTTCTTCTTCCATTCCACTAACACGTCATAATATGTGGAATGCTTTTCTATAGAAATTAGAACTTAGTCGCTATATAGTAACCCAACAGCCTTCTAACTACAGAGCCAGAGCTCTAGCAAACAAAGTTCACATTATTGAACATTTCAACACAATATAAATCAGAATTTTTTTAATGCAAAATTTCTTCAAAAAGTATCAAAATACTGCGTAAAGCGGTGGAAAAGAGGATGAGGTTGTTTTTTTTACGTGATAACGTCTTATAAATCGATGAACGCCGGCTGCACGCACGAAAAAGCATGACTCATTGACACGTTCCGCATGCAAGCGAGAGCGCGGAATAAGCGTACGGCTTAAGCGTTCGTCTTGTGACGCATCTACCTCTCTTCCACTCCATCGTTATTATATGACGTTATCACGTAAAATTATCGTCCCTTAATCGACTTTACAGACAACCAATTTTTTTTTTTTTAATATCATTTTGACAGTGATATTTCCTTGTTTGTGTGGTTAATGAAAAACTCTGAATAAAACTGTAGATTTTTGTACAAATCCGTGCCGCCCGTCACAAACAGACAATATCAAGTCTATATTGTCTGTTTGTGACGGGCGGCACGGATTTGTACAAAAATCTAATCATCTTTATATATTAGATTTATTTTTTCGTTTTATTTTTCTACATGCATATAGAGAAAAATGAATAATGCGGAATGTATATTCTGGTTTACACAGAAAAAATTCAAGCTACGGCGTGTAAGTGTGCCATCTTTTGCCAAGTTTTGACCAACTGCACCGATAGGCACCACTTTGCGTAGATGCGATTTGCAGTAGTATCGTGTGAATGATCTTGTGACGGAACTTTTGTACGCGCAGTTTCATACTAATAATGGTTCACAGCTCATTTCCCTTGTTTCTATTATACCCCGACATGGAATCCTTTCTAGGAGTTCCGTCGCTCTGTGGGCGTGGCTCGGACCGCGTATAACGAAAACCGCATCGCGATAACAGCTTGGCATGGCGGCTGGCCCGCATCCAAGGCGACTTGTAGCGGCCGTTTAACGGATCTCCCGCGATACGCAGCTCCGCCGTATGCACACAAAAAACGTGTTTAGCTTTATGACACTGTAAAGTAAGCGTTAACATTCGTGAGAGTTTAATTCATAGTCAGAATGGGGCACGAATTCGAAATCAGAACAGTCCGATTCATTTAATACTGAATAACAAATCAAAACACCCCCAAAAAATATTTAGGGCTAGTTTCACACAAAATACCTTCTTTCCACCCCCGCAAAGGTTACTGGATCATTACAAATACACGAAAATCCGATTTTTTTAATCATTACAAAAACTCTTACGAAACTGTCAAAAATGTCATTATTTCAGAATACCATTTAGCAAACCATCGACCGTTAAATCAATTTTATAAAAAAGCGGGCTAAAGATAGGCAGGGAAAAACAATTTCTTTATTAGTGGCATTGCAACGCATGCAAGGAACTAATAAAGTAATTTATTAAAAAAAATGTTTCTTTGTTTGTCACTGTATTCCTAAACCATTCAACCGATTGTGATGAAACTTTGGTGATTTGTTGTACGCTTGCCTACAAAGGTTTCTGTATATAATGATGAGCTCTGGCGTTGTGAAATTATTTCCTTTACCATTCATCATATTGCAATATAAGTTTGGGGGGTTGTTGTGCACACGCCCGCGAAGGTTTGCATAAAAATTTTACAATAGGTGGCACGCGAGTTTCACACAAATTCAAATGTAACATTGTCAGCAAATGGCCGTTCAGCGCCATATTGTTTTTTCGACATTTGAAAAGTCTTCGTTAAACGCCGATTCTAGGGGCGTTTCAGTTTTCTATCGAATTGTGATAATCTAACAAGCTTAATAACATGACAGTTGTCCTCTTCTGCTGATCACAATTTGTTCAAAAGCTGAAACGAACTTAGTTACCATCGGCATATTTTAACAAAAACTTTTCAACTGTTGAAAAAAAATCGAGTGCAGTTCACACGCGGTAGAAATGAAACTTCTCCTATACAATCTCAACCAATAGGAGCCTTGAAAAGCGAGCTCATAATCAAAGCGGACAATGCAATAAAGTTTCATTCTATATCATTCTCTTGCAAGTTAAATCCTACAGAAGTATGTGTTTGTCTCTTTTTAGTGTCGAGTCCGTTTCATCGAGTTTCAAATCTACAACGGTGCTAAAGAAGTTTCACTTAAGAAAAATGGCACTGGATGGCCATTTGATGACTACTTTACTTTTGAATTTCTGTGAAACAACCCTTCCTTTTTGTTCTTCCCCTGAAACTTCAACTTGAAGTTGGACTCCACTTGGCTAATTTGACTAAAGAGGCAATAGTGTTCTGTGAATAATAATATTCAAACAAAACACACTTTTTTTAAATTTTATCCTTGCATTTTGTTGTCAGAATCAAAAGCAAACATTCTAAAAATTATTTCTATAATGTGTAAAATGGAAAAAAATATTTAACATGATCACAAAAATAACAGGATTAGGATTACAAATATATAACTTTGCATCAGTAGCTTTGCTAGGGTAGATTTTATGGATACGAAAAACTTAAGGTTTTTCGTATCCATAAAATCTAAAACATGTTTTTGGGAAGCCTACAAAGGTCAAGCTGTAAAAGATTTTAGAATTCTTCAGAAAGTTATTTATTTAAAATAAATGGTATACATATACCATAAACACGGATTACCTATCTCAAAAACATAGTTAAATAAGAAATAATTTTAAAAAGAGTTCAACAGCTAATTGTGGCTTCTGATTAAGAAATGACAACTGAGATTTAATAACATATAAAATTCTATAGTGCAAATAAAGGTAATACTGATTGACAAATTTAATTGATTGTTTTTCATTAAAGACAATATTTGATATTAAAGCCTTCTTATACCTAGCTTCCGTGCAGTTAAATAGATCTGCCAAATCAGCATATCTATTAGTAACTTCATGTAATCTAGGTACAAGCGAGTGTTTCGTATACTCATTTCGGTTATCGTAGTATTTAAACAGGATTTTAGAACGAGCGGCTCTCGTGGGTATATGAAATTCAATGAACTTAGTTAAATCAGCACTGTCTTTTCTACCATTTACAATTTTGAACATAAATATTAAGTCGGATATAATTCTTTGATCTGAGTCTTAATAAATTTAATGTTTTCATCAAGTAATTATAGTTAATGTTTTCAATGGGAATGCCGAGTTAAAAATTAATGTGTCTTAAAAATTTATGTTGAATTTTTTCGATTGAATCTGAATGTATTTTAAAATGGGGGGACCAGATCGAGGAGTTATATTCGACTTGACTACGTATTAAGGATGTATACTAAATTTTTAAAGTTGAAATATTCCTTAAACCTAAAACCACATTTACATTTAAACAAATTCGTAAATTGCAAGCGAGAGTGCAATCAAATATGTAGGTACTCGTACTTGGTTTCCCTTTACATTTAAACAAGATATAAACTTAAGTCAAGTTTATGGAATAACTGCCTTTCCCTCCTTACGGACTAATTATCTTTAGTTACATCCACGCAAGTTGCCCAAACTCGACCATAAAGCATGAAGTCTACCACTAACCGCCACTTTTGCATCAAGATACGTCATAGAACTCGCTAGAAGTGATGTACCTCTCTCTAAAACACACCGTCGATGTGCAAAGTCCAACCACATGACATAATCCATGCACCCACTCCATTTTGGCCAACTTCTACAAACATCCAGATCCAAAAGTAGCCGGGACCAAACCTAAAATCTTTAAATTTTGTAAAAGTATACTAGTAAATAAATATAGAGGAACAATCAAAAGGGACAGTTAGCAAGCCACTTGGGGTGATTTATGGTAGAGGTAGAGGTGTTAGGTATCCAAGAAATGGTTCCCTTGGTGGCGGCACCCTTACACGTCTCCCGAATTGAAAAAATCACCAATTAGGGAAAGCAAAGTTCCGTATACTATGGTAAGTTGTAGGCGGTATGTGTATGGTACGGTATTCGCATCAAAAGGTTAACAAACGACTAACAAATTGCGAGGAAGTGCCTACCTAGTTCATCGGAACTAGTTTTAAATTTTGTACGAAATAATACGAGTGTGCTTTAGACCACACGACTGAAGTAAAACTTCTATGAGAGGAAGAGAGAAAGAAAATGTGCGCGCACACTGCTCTCTCTTGCTCCTACAGTGTGATACAGACAATAGGCCTGCACCGTGTCTTAGATATACGAAATTTAACTGGCTATGAGAGAAAGAAAATGTGTGCTCGCACCTCTCTCTCTTGCCCCTACAGTAATATACGAAATATAACTCTCTCTCTCTCCCTTTCTATCTTCACTAACTTACATCTCCCTCTCAACTTCCGCTCGCCTCGCCTGATCATACTTTTCGTAACGTTCTCGTTACGCATTCACCAGCTTACTTCCCAAGTCAAGCGTGCATAAAGAAGTTTTAATTCAAAAAGTGTGAAGAAGCCATCGTTAATTCGTTGAACTGTGTCGTGCGTTTTTGTTTTTATACAATATTATATATCCAGGGAGCTGCGAAAATGTTATTGTAGGTTCACATAACATCAACCTCTATCTTCAATGACAAATATGTATTTATAAGTGTATTTTCCTCGCCGGCATGAAGAATTCCCAGCAACGCGCCATTCTCATAATATAAAGAACATTATAAGCCAAGCGGTACAGGACTCGGAGGGGGCGATACATATTATTATTGAAGTTCAGCGTAACGACGTAGGAAATGAGCCGAGCCAGAGGCCGCACATTTAGCGTCGTTACGGCGCGGCATAACGAAATAAAGTTTCGCCTAATGTCACTGTAACCGTCACACTCGAGTGTCCCGTCTTCCCAGCTCATCCCGGCGCGGGCGGCTTGTCCTAAAAACACCCGTTTCCCTGAAAAGTTGGACAGCGTTAGCAGGCAACGTGCGGGCATTTACACAAGTGCAACATAACGAGGGTTAAGAAGTGACAGGACTAAAGTTTTCAGCGGAGTGGTGTAAGTAGAGTGTGTTGTAAATGCTGCGGTGAATGCAAGCAATGAGCGGGAAAAATGGGCAATACTTAAAAAATGTAATTTTTTTAACATTTAAAAAAAATTCTTACAAAATTATCAAATAATGTCCGGATAAATACTTGGAGGAAATGTATATTTTTGTTTTTGTTTTTTTTCTAGTAAAAAGAAAATTACATTTTCACACATTTAACCAGTCAAATTCATTAATCCAAACCGAACACCATAATTCATCGCTACTCCATTTATATTTTTATTTATTTATACACGCCTTGAAGGCTTTTACAGTATCACATTATTAAAGTTACACGTGTTATTCAGGAGTATAATTGTAAGCATGAAGTATATAACATTATAAACTGTACATTAAGGATACAAGCAGGTTTAATTTGTAAGTATGTAGTTTCGTTATCATGAAAATTGTACAAAGGAGTTAATAAGTTTACATAGTATAATAATAATATAATTTCATTACTCTGTTTATCAAGAATATACATTAACAATTTTTTTTTAAATTTACCCACCTTTTTTTCATTTTTAATGTCGTTTGGGAGGCAATTATATAAGTTGCCCCCCTCGTAACCAATGGATTGTTTATCATAATTAGTGTGGATGGTGTTTAATTGTATGTTATCGTATTGTCATGTAAAGTGTTTGTGTACTTGGATGA
This sequence comes from Glyphotaelius pellucidus, assembly GCA_936435175.1. Taxonomy (NCBI): domain Eukaryota; kingdom Metazoa; phylum Arthropoda; class Insecta; order Trichoptera; family Limnephilidae; genus Glyphotaelius; species Glyphotaelius pellucidus. The sequence continues at coordinate 22,549,560 of OW386542.1, read as the reverse complement.
TTTAATGAATTTTGTGTTTGTATGTATGAGTTTATTGTTTATTTTGTGTATAAGGAGACGTGTATTGTATTCATTCAGTTTTTTTTAATGTTAATAGTTTTGTTTCTATACATACTTTTTTGTGGATGTTCTTGGCTTGTAGTGAAATAGTTTTTTGATTTACTTGTTTTGTATTACTTTTAATTCATTTATATATGTTTCACACGTGTTTCCCCAGATTTCAAACGAATAATTTAAGTGTGAGTACGAGACCATAATATAAACCTTTTTTTAATTTATTTGGCAACAGATGTGATAGCCGGCTGAATACACTAATTAAGGGGTTGATTTTGTCTTTAATACCTTGTATATGCAGTTTAAATGTCAAATGCTGATCAATACACAACCCGAGATATTTTTCCTGGATCAGGATTTGCAGGTCGTTATTTTCAATTTTTAAAGGTACATGAGGAGGAATTATTTTACGGGTTGAGCTTAAGATCTTGTATCCTGTTTTTTTTACGTTCATTGTTAAAATATTTGATTCGAGCCAACTGATGATTTTTTCAAGGTCTATTTATGCATTCATGAAGACATAACAAAAAATTATCAGCATCTTAAAAAATATCTGCAATTTTTACATGAAGACATAACTAAAAATTATCAAACTTCTGCAAATTTGTGAAATTTCTCTCTCCAAGAACTCACGTAGTATTTTGTAAAAGAGAAAAAGAAATCAAGATATAAAGATCGGTGCATCGTTGATAAGAGACCTTTTTGAAGTGAAACTTCTTCAGCCCCGTTGTGATTTGAAACTCGGATGAAACGGAAATGACGCATTACAATACCTACGAAGCGTCAAACTGCGCTCATTGATGGCTTTGATTATGATTTCACTTTTCAAGGCCCCTATTGGTTGAGATATAAAACGGAAATAACTCATTACATTACCCAAGAAGCGTTAAACTGCGCTCATTGGCCGCATTGATTATGATCTCACTTTTCAAGGCTCCTGTTGGTTGAGATTATTTTGGTGATTTCGCTTCTACCGCGTGTGAACTGCACTTGATTTTTTTAGTGGTATACTGGATAGTTAAAAAAAAAATCAGAGTATGCAATTCACACACGGTAGAAGCGAATTCTTCAGAAAACAAAAGTAAACAAGAGTGGGAAGGCTACGAAGCACCGCACAAAGAGGAGACCGATTATTCTACCTAATTCTCTAAATCCTTTAGATTAAGGTATTTATCTCTTTTTTGTCGCTATTTTTCGTTTCATCGAGTTTCAAACACAACGGTTATAAAAAAGTGTTCACTTCAAAAATTAGTTTTAATTAGTAAGCAAGAAATATCACAAATTCAAACTGCAATCTCATTCAAAAGGAGCCTTGAAAAGTGAGCACATGATCAAAGCGGCCAATGCGCGCACTTGTACCGTTGTACACAACACCTCAAAGTGAAATTATTGGTTTGTAATATTAAAAAATAATGCCAAAATGTAAAAAAATCACAGGTGAACACTACCACACTAACACAGCCTTCGTCGCTTTTTACGACGACTATGTTTAGTCTTCTGGCGGATTTATCAAAACGTTGTTTAATCGGTTAAAAGACAGCTTGATAGAGTGCGACATTTTGTAGGTAAGGTTTGATTCTATCTCATTCTCTCGCAAGCTAAATCCTTCAGATGTATGTGTTTTGTCTCTTTTTAGTGTCCCTCGTTTCCATTTCATCGAATTTCAAATCACAACGGTGATAAAGAAGTTTTCACTCCAAAAATTAATTATGTGAACAAGACGATAAGAGCCTTGCAAAGATAGCACATAATGAAAGCTGCCAATGCGCGCCCTTGGACCGTTGTACACAACACCTCAGTTGCAGAAAAGGTGAAAAAAAAAAATTATTATATTAAAAAAGAATGCCAAAATTTAAAAAATTACTGGAGAACACTACCACACATAAAACCTTCGTTGCTTTTTACGACGATTATGTTTAGTCTTCCGGCGGATTTATCAAAACGTTGTTTCATCTGTATAAAAGACAGCTTGATAGAGAGCGACGGTACGTAGGTAATATTTCATTATCTCTCATTCTCTCAGGCTAAATCCTATAGACGTATGTTTTTGTCTCTTTTTAGTGTCCCTCGTTTCCGTTTCATCGAGTTTCAAAACACAATGGTACTAAAAAGGTTTTCACTTCAAAAATTGGTTAAAAAAAATGTTAGTACTTAAGCTGAAGAACGAATTAAAACGATATAAATAACGCTGTCGAGTTGAATACAAATTCAAAATTAAATGGAATTGATAGACTTCGCTACGCTTCCAGCACTTTTGCGGGGTAAGAGGGAACTGGCGGGCTGGTATTCCAATCTAGTTCGAAAATTTTTATTGAATATACTTTCCATGTGCACGAAAACATCTCGTATTTAAAATTATTTTCCTAAACGAAACTAAATCAGAATAAAATATTTAAAACGTCTACATACACGTATTACGTGCTCTCGTACCTCCACATTAAATTTTGTGGTTTTTTTTATTTTATTTTATGATACCGGTGATATTACACATGGAACGAGGATTTTCTCAGTGCAAACATTTAGTTTTGAACATGCATATCATATAATTTAAATATCAGTGACGTGCATGGCACTATTTTGAATGTTAGGATGTACCTAGTTTTTTTCAATTTCAGGTATAAATTGTGTTAAATAATGGCCGTTAAATTATCATCTGCCACTGATTGTTGTGGCCAACTGACCTACAAATGAGTATGCAAGTTGTTTTTGACGCGATAACGTCTTATAAATCGATGAACGCCGGCTGCACTCACGAAAAAGCATGACTCATCGTCACGTTCCGCCTGAGCCGAGCGTGCAAGCGAGAGCGCGGAACAAGCGTTCGGCTTGTGACGCATCTATCTCTCTTCCAATCCATCGTTATTATATGACTTAATATTATCGTCCGTACACCGACTTTAGAGACAACCAATTTTTTGACGTGACAACGTCTTATAAATCTATGAACGCCGGCTGCACTCACGAAAAAGCATGACTCATTGACACGTTCCGCCTGAGCCGAGCGTGCAAGCGAGAGCGCGGAACAAGCGTTCGGCCTAAGCGTTCGGCTTGTGACGCATCTATCTCTCTTCCACTCCATTGTTATCATATGACGTTATCACCGTAAAATTATCGTCCGTAAACCGACTTTACAGACAACCAATTTTTTTTTAAGTAAAAATCTTTTAAAGAAGTGTGCTAATAGCACCGTTGTGATTAGAAACTCGATGAAAAGAAAAAGCGATACTAAAAAGAGACAAACATATACGTCTATAGGATTTAGCCTACGAGAGAAAGAGATAGAATAATCGGTTTTCTCTTTATGCTGGACTTGTAGCCTGTAAGTCTCCTCTGCGCGGTGCTTTGTAACCTCCTCACTCTTGTCTACTTTAGTTTTCTTGAGGTTGCACTTCTACCGCGTGTGAACTGCAGACAAATTTATTTTGTTAAATTTTATTTACACGCTTCACGTTATTTTTATGGATCGTTTTTCTTATATTGGATAATCCGATGTGGACTGCACGCCACTGCAAAATAGCAACGTCGTACTTTATGGAAAATAACATTAATTAAAATAAATCTGAATTTTGAAGTTGGTTTTCGAGTTAAAATAAATTATCTGAGTTTACAACAAACGTTTGTATTATTTCAAATACCTACAATATTGTGTATTTTCCTACAAGTAATGCATTTATTATTTTACAGTTTGGTTCAAACAAACAAGCACTGCGCTTTGAATCACAAAGTGTGAGAGCTTTTTCATTAAAAGCCTTCTGCAATCACTCTCCCGACTCTAATTTATTTTTCGCACTGGCAGGAAAAAAAATGCAAACCTTCATAATATCTAACATCATTTTCTTCAATTAGGCAACTTGCTCCAGATTTTCGAATAATCTTCACTGACTTTTTATTACAATATTTCGTTTAAAATGTTGCATATTCTAGATTTTAACACTCTGTATTTGCATACGTTCATTTTGTTTTGAAGAGTATTACATTCCGTGTACATATGTTACTTCAATTTAAATTGTTCTGCTAACAGTTTTCACACATCTGTGTCATTCACTAGCGAACTTAAAACTAACTCAAAATGTATACAAGTACAGAAATGATTAGATTTAATTAGGTAGGGGTGGTGGGAGGGGCTATAACGGTGGGAGGAGTCAGCACAACATGGGAACATTGTTAATAAGGGTTATTTACGGGGTGCTTTTATTTTATTAACTAAATTTATTTTTGATTTTATTTTTTTGGTTTATTTCCAAGGTTTCTAAAGCGCACAAATAAAATAAGTGTTTATATTTCCCTCCAACTTCCCCACCTAATTAAATATAATCTTTAATTTATTTGCATAAATTTTTTAGTTAGTTTTAAGTTTGTTAGTGAGTGACACGGATGTGTGGAAACCAGTAGCAGAAAATTTTTAATTTGAGTAACAAATGTATACGGAAAGTACAACTCTTCAAAACAAAATTAATAGAAATTGTTACATAAAGTAATGTTCAAGAAATACAAAAAACTATAAACGTTCGGACAGCAAACAAAAACAGATCTGTAACATTATGTAAGTTACATTACATAGTTAGTGTTACATAATTTTACAGACGTTTTGTAACGTCGGCAAAATTTCATCATTAAATTCTTTTCTTCGCCCGAAGGCGAAACAATGTTCTTCATATTCTCAAAATCCTTTCAACTTCGCTCCATAATAAAAAGATGATGCAAACTTATTTCCAATATTTTAATACTGTTAATTTCACATAATATTCATAATATTAGATTGAATTGAAGGAATATATGGAATCAATGGATACTCACAAATCATTAACATAAACCAGAGATAAAGTTGCTCTGATTGACAAATTGTTCAGGAAAGTTATTTATTTTTATGTGAGACTTCTTTAGCCCCGTTGTGATTTGAGATTCGGATGAAACGGAAATGACGTATTACAGTACCTACGAAGCGTCAAACTACGCTCATTGCCCGCTTTGATTATGATTTCACTTTTCAATGTTCCTATTGGTTGAGTTATGAAACGAAAATGACGCATTACAGTACCTATGAAGCGTTGTCAAACTACGCTCATTGGCCGATTTGATTATGGCCTCACTTTTCAAGGCTCCTATTGGTTGAGAATGTGCGGGCGAAAGTTTCACTTCAACCGCGTGTGAACTGCACTCCACTTTTTTTTCGACCTCTTGTTCGTTTTTTGTATTTTCGTTTAGATTATTAGTATAAACTTCTTCTTCAATGATATGTTACATTGATGGGAATAACCTTCAATAATTTTAAAAAGAGGGTTGTTTTAATATAATTTGAATATTCATTTAGACTTTTACAACATAAAACTTTTACATGGGCGTTTTAAAACTTTTAAATAGGCGTTCTAGGTTATTTTATTTGGAAAACCAACAGTTACACTAATTTATAATGGGTGATAAAATATGTGTAAGTATTTAACCAATAATAGGTTTTCACTGATGTATATTGACTATTTAGTGAATATAGAAGAGTTACATAAAAGAGTTACATTGGCTCATGCAGATTGGATGGTGATGGTAAAACAATTGTACCATTTACAGTTTTCCACGTGGGTATTACAAGTAAGTGAAGTAGTTTAAGAGATGATAATGAAAAATTACATTACAAGAAACAAGTTGTTTAGGTGGTAAAAGATATTAGGGGGAGGATGGGTGGGAGGGGTTGGATGGGGGTAGAATGGGGGAGATCGTTTTATTTAAGGTATAATGCACACTAAAAGGTTTTTTAAAAGACAAAGAAAAAGGATTAGACGGGTATATATAGTTATAATCCAGTTCTACGAAAACTTCGAACATAATTGTTTCCAATGAAAAAAGTGGCCCCAATAATATGGAAAAAAAAATAATCGAAGATAATATTGGTAATTCTTAAATTTGAAATATAAGATTGACAAAAACGACACCTGATTGCCTGAGGGATTCATAATAAAAGCAGCTTTAAGGTGATTTTTCATAAAAACGGGGTTCTTTAAACTATCCAATTATTTTTCTGAAATTTTAAATATGCGATTGACAAAAATGACGTTTAAAAAGAGATCTCGGCAGCCGACTTAACAAAGGCGTTTATCCCGAGAAGACGAGAGGTTCTAGGTTCGAATCCCAGTTGCGACCTTTATCTTTTTATTTTTCTGAATATTGTTCTTTTTCATATTTTCGTTTAGATTATTAGTGTTATCTTCTTTTAAGTGAAATTTAATTTTGATTTACTTCACTGAGCTTTGTTACAAGCCAACCATGGTTATAGTTAAACATAATTTTTTTAAGTAAATCTGATAAAAACTGCGCTATCTGAACTTAAACTGCGCTAACTGAACTTAAATTGATTCTCCTTCACTGAAACATCGTACAGCGCACCCTGACTGTCTTATATGTGTGCAGCTCCGAACCATAATAACACTCAGCGTGTTTCAATATTGCCGTGCATTTTCAACTAGGAAATTTCGAGGCACTCCACGCTTTAATTCGTTTAATAATAATCCGCTTAGCTTGATATAATGTCGTATATCGCTTATTTGTAGAGGTTTTAGAAATGAAAACTTCTTTAGCATCGTTGTGATTTCGAACTCGATGCAACGATAACAAGTGACACTAAAAAGAGACAAACACGTCTATAGGATTTAGCCTGCGAGAGATTGAAATAGCAATAAAATATGTATTCAATTAACGGGTGCTCGGTTCCGATATAATACGATAAATCTACAGTCCTACGTAAGTATCTTTTGGTGTAGTGATATAAAGCGCCTGACATTTAGCAGACCAAGGACTGAATCCTACGAAATAAAAAAAAATATTTTTATTTATACAACATATCCAATATCCAATCTTCAATTCACTCCAAAATGAACAGGCAAAAGAAAACACAAAAGAAAGCGACATCGACGAAGAAGAAAACACAAATACTAATAAGATGACCAAATGTGTAGGAAAAGGTGCACTGAAATTCAAAATGCATAAAAATATGGAGAAAATCATCCTTCACATTGATACAAAAAACTTTTTCGTAGTCTCCCTACTCTTTTCTACTTTAGTTTGCTGAAGGTTTAACTTCTACCGCATGTGAATTGCACACTCTGATTTTTTTTTCAATTTCACAAATATTGAACAAAAGCCTCTACTCCTCATTTACGAAAGTAAGAATATTATCTTTATTAACTCGTCGTTCAATAATCTGTTTTGTCATTTGGTTTTTCAATAATACAGTAGGTTATTGTATATTTATAATGAAGATGATAATAACAATAGATAATGATTTAATTCACTTACAATACTCGTTTTACGTTAAATGAAGGACTAATTGTACCTAAGCATTTAAACAAATATGGACAAAGAACGCTGGACTATATTGTTAGCAGCATATTTAAATATTGCCGCCTCACGTTTGGTCCGCCGCCAGAGGTACTGCTAGCGCCTCTGGCGGCCAACAAGGAAACTACTCCAGCTACTGCTGTCGGTAAAGGAGGGAACTGCTAACTTCTCCTGGTTGGCAATACTGGCGGAGAGCTACCAACAGAAGAGATAGCCAACGGCTGTGAATTCGAATGGCGTAACGCAATGTCGCCGATTATTGGAAGTTATTATTGTCATGTACCGTTGAGACAATATATTTCATCCTAAATATTTAATTAGCGTTTTATTATTGCTAGCAATATGATACCTAATTGCTTAAATATGTTACCTGCCGAAATTAAAAAATGTACAAATGGTAAAACAAATATTTTGTTGAGAAATTGGCTTGCCGAAGGAAATAATTTGTATTAGACTTACACAAAAATTGTAAAATAAGTTTATATATATCTCCAAAGTAAAAGTACCCATCGACAAACTGCTAAAAAGTAGTTTATTGGGACTTTACTTTTTTCTGTATAATATTTTATGTCATATTGTATTACTTTGTATTTATAATAAATAAATTAAACCTTGAAAAAAAAAATAATAAATATGTATTTACAATTCCAGTCATTCATTACGATAAGAGAACGATGATTTTATGGTGAGATGTAAAACACTAAGGACGGGCTGTTTCACAGAATTGGAACAATTCATCAAATTTCAATGTTAAAATCGGAGTTTTGTGAAAGTCATATTAAAGTTTTGTCATTATCCAAGTATTATAATTCAACCGTCCCAAGATGACCACAAAACTTTAAAAGAAATTAGACAATTATATCTTTGAAATTTGATGAATAGTTCAAATACTGTGAAACAACCAATCCTTAACATTTTAAGTAAAACACTATCGCAGACCCGTAGTAAAAAAAAATATTAGTCTCAGGATCATGGCTCTTCAAAAGAACGAATTCAAATATCGAATGTTAGAAAAATTACGACACGTAATTGTCCAATGTCCAATGAAAATACGGGACACTTTATACTCATACAACATATTTGCATAACTTCTTTAATATGCCCATATTCTTCTAAACATGCTCGTACTAACAGAAGCATGAAGCACCGCTAATGAAAAGAATAGCCATTCAGAGAATATGTATATGAACGGACTGCTAAAGAACCCATGTCCACTAGACCTAATTCAGTGAAACCACTCGCGTTGTCTCAGTAACATAACTTCACTATATTAATTAATCTAATTAGATATGTGTTAAGCAATTGAACAAAAGATATAAGCATTTTGAAGAATTATTAATTCATATAACGTCGGTACCTATTTCATATCTGGTATATAAGTACATACTACTAATTTTGAAATAAAAGTTCACTGAAGTTAAATGACACGCATTACACATGACAACAACAATCGAGATTTATTTGTTTAATTAGTCAATACAATACTGGTTAGTAAAACAGTATCAAAACTCGAAATAGAAATTATCATATAACAAAAACTTTATTGCATGAAAATAGTGAAAAGTTGTCATAATTCGATGTACGCTTCTGCAGCAAAGCTAGAATTTAATATTTGACGAGCTGTAGCCAGAGTATCTTGGAGGAATTCGGCACAGAAATGGACGGTTACCTCGAAAGGGTTTCCTCTTGGGTAAGAACCACCTCGTCCAATTTAATGTTTCAAAGACCCGAGCATGTCTAATTGCGGCCAAAAGGGATCCAAATGACAATCTAGTATCCTTCAACGTAAGCACTCTTCCCTACAAGTTCTCCATTGAAATGCTCTGTGTAACCTTAAGTGACCAGCACAGACACGGGCTCGCTGTTGAAGTCAGGGCGAAACTAGTTTCTCGGAAATTCGATGTAGGTACGTGCGTTGGGTAAATGCTACTTACGGGTCAAAAAAGTTAACACAATCCAAGAATTCTTCTTCCCCGAACTGGTGGGATCATTACTCTCGTCCAACTTAGGGATAGTTGTATGAAAGTGAAGACGAAGTGGTGAAGGGGGCGAAGTATCTTAATATTCACAATTCAAGGCTACTAACACTATTTGAAATTGCGTTTGGTTATAAAAAGCGTTCTTACACCCGCAGTTCACGGTAATAATACATATTATTTACTCTCGGAATTATAACAGTATCATGCGATTTAAAACACTTAATAAATAGCAAGCTTTCTATACAATAATCAACAAAACTCATCTCAAACAAACAAACAAACAGATAAACTCATGGGGCACAGTTAAAGTAATTGTAAGTGTGAACTCAAAACTCATCTCAAACAAAAAATAGACAAACTCATGGGGCACACATACAATTACTTCAACTGGGCCCCGTGAGTTTATCTGTTTGTTTATTTGAGATGAGTTTTGTCGATTATTCTATAGTAAGCTTTGCTATTTATTATTGATTTTAGCTCGTGATACCGAATTGTACCGTTTACTATATATACCATTATTCATGGGGCACACATACAATTACTTCGACTATGCCCCGTGAGTTTGTCTGTTTGTTTGTTAGAGATGAGTTTTGTTGATTATTTTAAAGTAAGCTTTGCTATTTACTATTAATTTTAACTCGTGATACCAAATTGTTCCGTTTACTATATACACCATTGCTCATGGGACACACATACAATTACTTCGACATCGAGTTTATCAGTCATCATTCTAAAGCACTTGGAATCCTAAAAGCTTCTATTGCGAAAAGAACTCAGCCTTTGAATAATTTCTTGTGGAAATACTTTATCTATTTAATCAATATTTTTACGAAAGCTGCCGTAACAAGCTTAGTTGTTTGCTCTATCTTTAGTGCAAAATCGAGAAACATCATACGATGTAACGGATCATTTGTTTGACCATTCTGTCGGCTATTGTTTTCTACCTGCTATAACAATTTTGTAAAAAGAAACGAAGATCCGGATTCACTTTATGTACCTTCGCCACAATGTACTTGAACATTCCCCTCTTGCGCTGAAAATATTTTTTAATACCCATTCGCGTAGTTATTTTATCTACAAAAAACTTCTCGGCCAACCTTCGCCGTCCCTGAAGGTAATCAAAAAAATACCGCAAATTCCTCGGCACTGGAATCTTCTTGTCTAAACCCACTCGTACTAAATACATAGAGCCAGTGCTAGCGTATTATATTAATGGCCGTTTTTCCGTACGCGTGTGTTGTCTTGAATTAAGTAGTTTAGTAAGAAAACACTGTCAGCTGGTAAACATTTTCCTTACCCGTGTTGTTAGTGAGGCTCCGAAGCTCTGCACAGAATGGCTACGGGGATATTTGCATTGAATTCCCTCACTTAACCCAACCTTATCCCTTTCCCAACCCGTATCTACGTGAATAACTAAAACATTCAGGTTTTTTCGCGGCATCTATTAAGTTGGTGTTTTTTTTTAATAATTTTACAAAATTATCTATAACTACTTTTAAGTACTTAATACAACTTTTCTAAAAAAAAATACTTTTTCGTTGTATTAAAACTACTGTGCGAATGCTTCAGAATCCTTAGCACGGCCAATCGATAAGGATTGTATCAATAACTTTTGGTATCTTCTCATCGTTCCCTAAGACAACTGAAGATCGCTAACGTACAAACAACAGCTCACATAGAATATTTTAAGAACAATTAGTCATTGTGAACTGTTATTTATGCATTGGCGATCTGCATTCATGCTAAGGAACGATGAGAGGTTACCGAAAGTTACCGATACACTCCTTATCGATCGACTTTGATAGATTAAAGCAATAGAAGCAGATTAAAATAAACCTCAAACTCTTTTTTTATTCCTGTTCTAAATGTATTGCTTAGTGTAAAAAACCACACAATATTTTATTACAACTGGTCCAAGTGGTCAGTTGTAACAGTAATGACAATGTGATCAACAATAATAGACTGGGCATAGCAAATTCCTGTTTTAAGACGGCCATTTGATATTTCATCTTTCTGTAAAATTATTTGTCATGTTCCGGTTCAAAATGGTGGATGTGTCGTTTACTACATTTTTATCCCGCTGGAGTACGCACGATCACTGTTCCTACTACGATCTATTAAATCCGGATAATTAATATTATGGTACCTACCTGCTTGAGGAAAGTTTAAAAAAGAATTATTAGAAATGGTGAATTTTCTCTAAACAAATTCTGTAATTCCGTATTTAATTTTTTAAGTTACGCAAAATATTTTTGATTTATAATTTATTAGGTGTGTATTTAAATATCTACTTATATTTGCAGATATATCTAAAAATATAAGTTTATGTCAAAATAAGTCAGAACAAATTATTCTAGCAGAGAGAAGTATTAATGTTTTCAATGAATATTCCTAATGACTTAAGAATTTATGTTGGACACGCTCAAAGGATTTTTCATGTATACTGTAATACAGATTCCAAATGGTGAAATTAAATTCTAGTTGGCCTCTAACAAGAGAAGTGTATAGTAATTTGACACTTTTTAAATTTTTAAAATCCTTCGAAATCCGTAAGATAAATCCCAACAATTGCATTGCTTTATTAGTTATATTATTTATATGATTAATAAATGTTAATTTAGTGTCAAAGGTAATTCCAAGGTCTCTTATTTCAACAAAAGATAATAAGGTATCTTCATTAAGAAAGTAAGTGAACAACAATGGCTTTTTTTCCTGTAGAATCTCATAACTTGACATTTTTGAAGTAAAACTTCTTTACGCACGCTGGACTTGGGGAGAAAGCTGGTGAATGCGTGACGAGAGCGTTACGAAAAGTGTGATCGGGCGAGGCGAACGAAGCATAAATAAGCTTTATTTCAGTCGTGTAAAGCACGCTCGTTTTTTTTCATTAAAAGTTAATTTATTTTTAAAACACCAAACCAAAAATAATTAAGATGAGATTGTAGGGACAGACAGTCCTAGATATTATCAATAATTCTATATATATTCATATCATCTGCAAACATTCAAATAAGAACATAGGTGAATATGTTATATCCCAAACGACGTTAGATATTTGAACATTTTATTTTTTCTTTATTCCTTTGTCCCTAAAAACATTCGAAAATGTCAATGTATTCCAAATTTACCCAGTAACTGAAAATCGGGAGCGACCAGCAAGAATGTTGTTTGCATCTGTTTGTAAATAATAAAATACTATGGAGCATGAGAACTCGTAATAAAAAGAACAGCGGTCTTGAGGTGTCTTTTCATAAAAACGAGGCTCTACAAATTATCGAATTATTATTATTTTTAATATCAAATAATAAAATAAATAATTTCATTATAATATTGAACGTCCTTTTCTGGTTTGGATTTTAATATTATCAATTAATTACAATTTTGCCATTCCTGAATTAAAAACAACGAAAATTAATAATGATAGTGTTGCGTACATTATTAGGTAGGTACGTGTAAAAATTAAATTATATTTCGATGAATTTCTGGTTACCGATATATGCAAATTCATTTTGGGATACGTCAATTCATATTAAAAAAGTACGTTGAAAACCGGAATTTTTTTGCATTCGTCACAGGATGAGCTTCAATAATTGAATTATTCATTATTCCAATTATTTATTATTCCAGAGCAAGAGTCGAACTGACTGCACACAAATAGAAATTTATCGATGTGCCTTATTATTTATAATCTACCCACTCTAATTGCAAAAAAATCGAGTGCAGTTCACACACGGTAGAAACGAAATTTCACGGAAACAATCTCAATCAATAGGAGCCTTGAAAAGTGATGTTATAATCAAAGCGGCGAATGAGCGCAGTTTGACGCTTTGTAGTTACTGTAATGCGACATTTCCGTTTCATAACTCAACCAATAGGAGCCGAGTGATATCATAAAAAAAGTGAGTTATTATTTATTATTTTAACTTTATGAGTAAAACCTCAAACTGTAATATTTAATTAAATGAAGACATTATGAGCGAAACTCAATCGAAAATCTGGAAACAGAAAAATCAGAAAAAGATATTGGCACCTCTGGGACTCGAACCCAGGACCTCCCTACTTTCCGGGTCGGGCCCCGACCCGGAAAGTAGGGAGGTCCTGGGTTCGAGTCCCAGAGGTGCCAATATCTTTTTCTGATTTTTCTGTTTCCAGATTTTCGATTGAGTTTCGCTCATAATGTCTTCATTTAATTAAAAAAGTGAGTGTTATAGTTCAATTATGTTTAACTATAACACTCTGTTAAATGATATGAATATGGTCAAATTGTCAGATAGAAGAATTTTCACTGACTTGATATAAAATTCTAAGTGATTTAGTCGAAAGTCCAGAATTGCTTGAACTGATAAGCTTCCGGATACCACAACGTAAAACCAGAAGTCAGGATTTATTTATTTAACTACCATATGTATTCCTCTTGGCCCAGAATACTAATGGAGGGAAATAATTATACTAAATCAGTGAACATCTTCAATCTAGTTTTAAACAAATATAAAATATTGTTATTGAGGCAATTCAATTATGTACATTAAATACTGTATGTTTCTTATTATTCATGTGTAAAAGCCCCCAAAAGGGCGTTAATAAATAAATAAATAAAAGCGGCCAATGAGCGCATTTTGACACTTCGTATTCGCTTAACTACCATATGTATTCCTCTTGGCCCAGAATACTAATGGAGGGAAATAATTATACTAAATCAGTGAACATCTTCAATCTAGTTTTAAACAAATATAAAATATTGTTACTGAGGCAATTCAATTATGTACATTAAATACTGTATGTTTCTTATTATTCATGTGTAAAAGCCCCCAAAAAGGGCGTTAATAAATAAAAGCGGCCAATGAGCGCATTTTGACGCTTCGTACGTATTGTAATGTGTCATTTCCGTTTCATCCTAATTTCAAATCACAACGGGGCTAAAGAAGTTTCACTTCAAAAATTACGGAATGTAAAAGTAATTACGGAATGCGAAAGTGATTATTTGTCCTTATATAGTTGGTTTATTTGTCCTTATTTGAATGCAACGGAGCGACCGATCGACGTATTTTTTGCATATGGATAGTTAGAGGACTGGTAGGTGATATTGGTTACTTTTGAACTTTTTGATGTTACTGTGGGAAAATTGATTGTACAGTATTTTCTCCCCAACACAGGCGAGAGAGGCCAGAACAGAATATTTATCGCCTGAAAAATATATTATGTTGTATTGTTGATTAAAATTCTCACAAAAACTCTTACGAAACTGTCAAAAATGTCACAATTTGAGAAAGACATTTTTCAAACAGGGGGGGTGGGGATCGCGGGAGGGTGATTCGCTTGAGAGGGTAGCGGGAAGGCGGGGAAGGTGGAGGGATAACGCATGAGGGGAAGGGAACATGGGAGGGAAAGGAGAGGCCGAAGGGGAGCGGGACGAATGGGAAAAGACACGCAGGCAGAAATTATTTCTTTATTAATGGCATGCCGGTAGCTCGCTAGTTGTTTAATATACAAGTAGAATTAAAGCGGGTGTGGAGAAGCAATAAACAAGTCCCACCGAGAGCTCTTACGGACATCATCAACCTCTCTCTCTTCATAAAAACACAAAAAACAACGTGTGCTATTCACATGCGGTAGAAGTGAAACCTTCAGAAAACTTGTGTAAACAAGAGTGAAGAGACTATTTTACAAGAGTGGAAGCACTTTTTTATCAAAATTAATGATTTTTTTCATATTTTTATTTTTAACAATTTTCGTGACGATTTTCGAAATTTATGTATACAAAATACTTATGTATACAAGAATTCATTTGTTGAAGAAAGTGTTTCATCGGATTATGATACAATCTATTCTGATATGAGATGTGTAAGTATTAAACATACTTTTTTATTTAACTTTATTACCCCACTCCACCCCTGAGTTACAGTTCAACAAAATACCCAAAATTTCATCATTCTCGTATTCAGTAGGATTTATCATCAGACATTAATCCACATCAGTTATTAATGCCAATTTAATTTAGCAGCGTATTATAATGTCATTCTAAATGATGTCAATCATTTACACTTTTAACTTTTCAAATGTTAAAACGATTGAACGCAAGACACGCATTTTTATTCATCGGTGTTGTTTATATTAAATTTCTAAATGTAGGTCAATCAAGAAGGGCCTCAACTTCCTTAATAAAATCGATATTTTTCTGATCTGACGTGATGTCAAAACTTGACAGTTCGTGAGCCGCTACCATGGCAACCCGTCAACAATGAATGTATTCAAAAACAAATTTCAAAATTTCATATTTCAATTCATTTCCGTTTACGGGTCCAACACCTCTGCCGTAAGTCACCCTAAGTGGTTCGCTACCTTCGGTTCGGTGACTTAGTTTTGGTGCCCGGGCTAATGGGGTAAGGTTTTTCCAGGTCTTTGCGGCGGATGCGTCTGCCCACCAACTGCGTGGAGCGACGAACAGGGAGAGGCCGGTTGAGGGAGTTATTTTGATCTCTCCAGCTGGATCTCTAAACTCTAAGGCCACGTCCGCATAGGCAGGTGGCTTGCTTAGCGCCTAGTGCCTAGTGGCTTGCACCCTGGATACTCGCTAGGATACACGGTGGCCGCACTGTAGGTGGTTTGCCTGGTGGGTCGCTAGGTGCCTTGCTCATTTGCTTGTCGGCACGTCACTAGGCGACTCGCTAGGCTCTAGGCGCTAAGCAAGCCACCTGCCTATGCGGACGTGGCCTAAGGCCTTGCACCGCAGTGGGATTGAATTCATATGACCATAACTTTTTGTTTTACTAACCCCCAGATTCTCATCTACCCCGAATAATTTTTCCTTCCCAGAACTTCTCCACACAGTATCCCCAAAGATGACAGGCCTTGATGGATATTTTTGGTGCAAGAAAGAGAAAATTTATAAGCCTATCCTTCGTAAAAATAAAAATAAAACGTTGAGCAGAAAGGTAAGAATTATCATTATTAATTAAGTTTTTTTGTGCAGGCATTGCTCATGTTATTTTTCTAAGTAAAATAATTTATTTCACCCAATATTAAATTGTAAATATTGACGATTCTATCAAACCCAGAGATTTATTTAATTTTATTTTTTAGTAAATCTCAAAATGATTATATTCCAGGTAAAACGAAATCGCTTAAGCTTCAGCTCCCATCTTGCAGATATCATTCCCGGTAAGACTTGACTGACTGATAAGACTTCCTCGAACGGATATCCGGTAAGCTAGGAAGAAAGTACACAGAAACTCTACTCTTAGATGTCTTATCCTACTTTCAAAGGATTTCTACGTATGGTTCTAGTGATACTAACAATAAGATAAAATAAAACAGACAACAAAACATTAGACACTTGGTGTTTTTTTATTAGTCCTTGTTTTGTATAAAGCTTTTCGTACAAATCCTCGTTCCGCGATCATTTACTGACATTCAGCCGCATTCCGCAACATTTTACGACCTCTTCCTTAACCATTTGAATCCTAATCTTATCACTTCCTGTCGCCATTTTCGCCGAGCAGATGTCTTTCTTCCTTCTCCAGACATTCCCACTACTAAATGGTGCCTTTGTAATAATGGTTATGACGTGACAAACTCCCCCATCCCACATCAAACAATGGAGTTGATCCGTAATGTCCTTTGGAATATCCGGGAATCGCTTTAAGTGTTGCGTTATTAGAAGCTCACATTACTATCATTATATTGTTACACTCTGGGAAAGGACCTACGTGCGATGTTGAGCACTGCAGATCTACTAATTTTCATTTGAAATTATTGCATTAATTACACCAACAATAAGCAATATCACTTTGGTTTTTAACCTTTCTATTAGTGTTTTTGTGTTGCTCATCTGCCCTGATGATGGACACTGTAACGATGTCCGAAACGTTGGCTAAAGAAGGAGGTAGCGAAACACGGCATAACACCCCAAAAACAATAACAAAAATACTTTTTGGCCGTGAAAACCTAAAAAACATACCTAAAAACATACCTTTCTATTAGTGAGTGATTTTTTTGCCATTAACAAAGTGGGAGTGAGTTATTTTTTAAGTTTTTCTTTATTTTGCAATCGATTTAATTTATTAACTTCTTACCTTTTTTTACTACACAAGTTAGTTTCGGAGCTTTAATTATTACTTTAAACTTTTTTTTGCATTATAAATTATAGTTGGACAAATTCAGTGGTTCTGAACATTTTACAAAAAAAAATTCAATAAAGTCGTACGGCCGCACGTATGCGGCGATACCCTATCCGGATCGTCCCAGTGCCGCCGCATACGTGCGGCAATACGCCCGTAAGTAAGTACTTTATCAAAGAAAAATATAGTATTTTTAATTTATTTAGGACCTTTTAGCGAGATTTCAACACGAATAAGATACCGTTTTAAAGATATTCGTTTATATATTGTTATTTCTTTCGCAACTTCTAGCAGTCGGAATTCTCAAACCGTGATCTTCAAATTTAAAAAATTTCAAGTGTGCAATTTACACGCGATAGAAGTGAAACCTTCAGAAAACTAAACTTTGAGAGAATGAGACGAATGCCAAGCATCCGGAGTAGGATAATTGTAGAGTTAATTTATTATAATACTAGCTTTTCCCCGCGGCTTCGCTCGCATGGTATTACGGGAAATTACTGTAGCGCTTGCACTTATCAATTATCCCCCCCTCTCCCACTCCCCCACCCCCTCCCGCATTCCAAACATTAATTCCCTTACATTCAGTTTTCAAACATCTCAAAGTTTGCAAAATTGCAAAGTTTGCTCCGAAAATTATTTAAAACAAGTCTATTTCTATTATTTTACAAGTTATATTTGTGAAAAAAAAATACAATGTTTCTTTAAATGATACTTAAGATACGTTCCACGAAATTTTTGCTCTATTTTAAACGAGTCATGTTTTATTATTTTTTTAGTTATGTTTTATTCTTCGTAATTTTCGCTTCAATTTTATCGATTTAAATATTAACGCGATCTCTCCAACATTCGTAATTACATATCTCTCCATCTTCTTCTTTTCGAGAGCGGTTACGGGGCCTTAAGAATTTCTACTTAAATTTCTTTGAGAAGTGTCCAATCCATTGAAAAATTAATTAATTCCTTCAACCCAGCGCAGTATCCCTGGCAATGCTTCAAACCGCGATGGCTGCTCAACTCAGATCAGAGACTTGGTAATAATTTCCCGTAGCGGAAACTCGTTTAATGCAGTTGTTAACGGAGGTGTGCTCGGAGAGGCGTTGTGCGGGTGCCCTCGGCGAGGGTGAGCGATTCGCTACGAGTTGTTGTACGAACCGAGACTTTCCGCCACGTGGTGAGTCTCTCCTTGTTATAACTTGGGACTTGTTAGTTAGCTGGGAAACAGCAAACAGAGGTGCACACTGCACTCTGTACCGTGAACGGCTCGTACTCAGGAAACCATGTGATGTCTTGGAGGTTAATGTGAGTACTTATAACCGTGTTACAACAGCTCTACTCGCAAAACGATCACAACAATTGTTGATTATGCATTTTCGCTTTAGGAATGTAGGTACAATAATATTGCGGAAATTTCGTACGCCAAATCTTCACAATGTACCCACAGAAATTAAATATTTGATTTGGGTTGACAGTCAGAATAATAGAATGAATGTGAATAGAGCAAGATGCTTGTGCCAAGGCTAAGTTTTGTGGTTGTTCATCATTTTTTCCTACCTTTTCGGAGAAACGGCTTGACGGTTTGTTAATTTAATCACAATTAATGTTTCACTGTAGCACTCATGTCATGCAAAAGAACTAAATTTGCAAATCCAACTTTACGTAACAAATACATGTGAATTACACTTTTGTTTTTTTGGTATTTGAATGAAGGCCGCGGAATCTTGGAAGTGGAAACTAACCCACTTCCCGACATCCGATCGAACTGAAACTTTTTTTGACGCGTATACACATTATGCAGGAACAAATAATTGTACGGTACGAATAAATGTAGGCTGTAAAAATTTGAATTTAGCAAATTGATTCGACTACTGGGAAGAAAGTTTCAAACCTCGGTCAGACCAAAAAAAAATGTTTTAAAAGGGATGTTTTATAGTAAAAAAGACTTTATCATCAAGTTGATTTTTTAAAATACGATTGAATGAATGAAAGAATCAAGGAAATGGTATCTTGGAAGTGGAAATTACCTCACTCTTGGCTGAAACTTGTCAGATAGATTCGTTGATGACGGTCCAAATTCAACCACACATACACATGCGGTCATTTAAGCATTTCTCAGAAAATGGATGATATTATATTTTAAAAATTACAACTATTAATGAACATATTTTTTGTTATTTAATTCGTGTGAATCACTTGTCGCTTTTATTTTGGAAGTGAAAACTTCTTTAGTACCAGTGTTATTTGAAACTCGATGAAACGAAAAATAGCGACACTAAAAAGAGTCAAACATTTACATCTACAGGATTTAGCCTGCTAGAAAATGAAATAGTGTAATCGGTCTCTGTTCGTAGTCTTCCCTCGCTTGTCTACTTTAGTTTTCCAAAGGTTTCACTTCTAACGCGTATGAATTGCACACTCCGATTTTTCGAAGTGAAAACTTCTTTAGCACCGTTGTGATTTGGACTCGTTGAAACGAAAAATAGCGATACTAAAAAGAGACAAACACGTACACCTATAGGATATAGCCTGCGAGAGATAGTACAATCGGTCGCCTCTTTTTGCGTTGCTTCGTAGCCTCCCCACTATTGTCTGCTTTAGTTTTCTAATGATTTCACTTCAACCACGTGTGAATTGCACACCCTTTTTTAATACCTATGCCCTTATTTATTTCCGAGTAAAATGTTAGAAAATTTTTAATGGTTAATTAACTCTTATAAAGTTTCTCCAATTACTGCTTTGTTTTAATTTGACTGAAAATCGTTAAATGAGTTACTCGCAATGATGACCCAGGGTTTTTTTTTCTAGCATAATTAAATTTTTGCATGGCCTCTAAAAAAAAGACTTGGCTTAAAAATATCTAAAAGTGGTGAGTCAATAAGATTTTTTTTCATTTTTCAAACTAGCTTTCGGATTGTTAGATTTTTTAATTTCCAACCGCTCTAGAAGATTGAGTTAATGGCCTTTATTTTGTATTTATATCGGAGTTGGCTTAAGTGAGTGATTTTTATCTAGGAAAAGTTTGGCCAATTGTGACTGAATTTTACTATTATTGATCGGATTCTTTGAATCTAGTATTAAAGGACCAAGTAGTTTGTCCAATATGACGCATTTTTTTGCTAAGATTCGGAATAAAATAATCAACTTGGTAAGTTTAAAAACTGAAATTACTATTGAAACTTATACAGTCCAAATAATCAAACCTTTAAAAAAACTCTCTAATGTATGCCCACGCAAATTGAGGGGTGCCAAACCATAACGTTTTAAGTGCCATACGAACTCAAATGCGTTTTATTGCAGTAAAACGTTGTATGTACTGATGTTTACTTGTACTCTAAAGTAGAAGGCTTACTAACGCCATCTAGCCTAAATATTGTGAAACAGCATGCCATAACGTTGTAAGTGCCAATTGAACTGCAAATGTTAGTTTATTAAAAATGTCGGAGAAGACGGTGCGTCAACGTCGAGAAAATGTGTTTTAAATAAAAATAGATTGAGCTATTTCTTTATTTTTTTATTTTTTTTATTTTACATAGATTGAGCTTATTGCAAATGCTTGCAAAAAAGCCCCATTCTTGGTAATGGATAATAAAACCTTTTTTAATTAGATGAATTTGGCTAAAACTATGATTAATACCAAAAAGATGCAGATTTCTTTGGCAACGATAATTTACCTAACATCTGAAGATTTTGGTGTAATTCGTACACAGAAAAGTTACGGCGAATTTGTTCCATGGATATCAACTCCAGTGCTTAAATCTGAAATTAATAAGGCATATTTTGAGGACCTCCAAGTTGACATGGTCGAGACACCAGTTCCTTTTTCTGCCGAAGAAAAGAAAGTCATTAATGCCATGTTGCCGTATTTAGCCGGAGAAAGCAAATTGTTTTATGAAAACCTTGAAATAAAGATATTGAAAGAGTTGAGTTATCTGCAAGTAATCCATCACTTACAACGTTATGGCTTGCATAAATAATGGCACTTAAAACGTTTTGTTCTTTTCAGTTTTTTCATAATTTTTTTTTAAATTTTTTCCATATTTTGGCAGAGCACAAAATTTGTTTTAAATTATTAATAATAAATGATAATTTGATAATCCATTTTTTATAAATTACTTTTCTTTTTATTTTTCCATTAAAAATGTTTTTTGTGTCTCCTGAAAATTTCATTTTCTGGCACTTAAAACGTTATGGTTTGGCACCCCTCAATTGAGCATAAGCATAGAATTTAAGCTTGAACCAAGTACTGTAAAAAATTATTTCTTTAAAATTCCCGGCGCTCGGGCCATTTCTCCCAAACATTCTTTCACTTTTTCATAACTCTGCGAGCAGTAACAAATAATAAATCAATCGCCGTCTGTACTGCGGGTATTCAAATTGATTTGTTATCTGTCTGGAATCTTTAAGTTTCGACAAGAGGTGAATACTCTGCCTCTGTTTTTGTTTTTTTCTTGTTCAGCGGAATTAATTAATACGTAAGCGCAGTCCTAGCTTCAAAGTTTATAAAAGTTTTTTTCTTAACTAATTCTTGAAGAGTCGAGAGATAGTTAGATATGTAATGCCAATTTTATTAACTTCTTTGCATACAGATACCTTCCAACGTCTTCTCTGTTTTGTATCTCTTGGTATTTATTAAAATAAACCTAGCCTTTATTTTATATAACCTTTCCGTTCTTAGACTTTTCCATTGTATTGTCTTCTAAATACGACTAAACAAAATTATTGAAAAAACTTATTATATTTGGATTCATAGATAGAGTATGAAATTAAACTAGAACCACGTGAATTTGTTTAGTTAGAACAAAGTCTTCCATTCACGAATGTTCCTTAGATCAAAAAGTCATTTTAGTGGGCGTGTATTTGATTAGTGAGTTATTTTTTCCCTTTAATTAGTGAGTTATTTTTCAAGTTTTTCTTAATTTTGTAATCGATTTAATTAATTATCTTCTTACCTTTTTTACTATACAAGTTAATTTAGGAGCTTTTTTATAACTATAACCTTTTCTTATTGCATTATAAATTATAGTTGGACAAATTCAGTGGTTCTCAACATTTAACTAATATTTTTTTTTCAATAAAGTCGTACGGCCGCACGTAAGCGACGATACTCTATCTGGATCGTCCGAGTGCCGCCGCATACGTACGACGATACTCCTCAAAGGGTGAAATTTATTATTTTTGAATGATTTTCTTGCTGATTCGTCATGCTACCTTCCCCTCCCCATTTTCTCCCTTGCATACTCCATTTCTGAATGCCACTTGCTGTGAGCAGTTGAAACATTTGTGCATTATAAATATGTTTACCGACTCACTCCCTTCTGCCACATACTTCTTAATTCGATAGCTTATGTGACTCTTGACCGGCATACTAATCTTGAAACTTGTTAACTAAATAATAATTTTGTGTTTTATTCGCTCTAATGATTTCCCGGCCGAGATCTTGTGTTGTGTGTGGATGTGATGTGATGTGACAGAGGTCCGTAATATTTACTGCGTTCAGCCATCACATCCGCCAAATCGTGATTAGTTTGGCGCAAGGGTGTATATATTACGCACATCAGCCCTTAACTCCCAAACAATGTCATGTCATTGACACCTGCAAATACACCTACACACTACCGATGTACAGTTGTGTAATGATATTCACGTTCAAAGAGATAGGGTAATAGTAGGAGAGTAACCGTCCATTTTGGAAGAATGGCAATATAAAAAAATCATCGATTTTTTACGCCCTAAGTTTGCTGGAGATATTTACTATTTGCTTATTATTGGAGCACCTTTCCTGCATCATATTTTTGACTGATAAGTGGCTGAGTTGGCATTACATCTGGTTCTCACCCAGATATATTGATTTCAATTCCTTGGCTGGATAAGTCCTCCATCAGGACACATAAGAAATTTTCCGCTTACTGTGATGGCAGTAAGAGATTTTTTAATGTTTTTAGGTTATTCAAAGCCCTATTTGTCTTCCTTTTTTGAAGTGAAAACTTATTTAGTACCGTTGAGTTTTGAAACTCGATGAAACGGAAACGAGCGACACTAAGAAGAGATATACACATTCATCTATAGGATTTAGCCTGCGAGAGAATGAAATAGAATGAAACCTTACCTATGTACAATATCTACGAAGTGTCGCGCTCTGTCAAGCTGCGCGCATTGGCCGCTTTGATTATGAGCTTACTTTTCAGGCACTTATTGGTTGAGATTGTGTGGGCGAAGGTTTCTCTTCTACGCGTGTGAACTGCACTTGATTTTTGTTGTGAAGCTTTTTAGCAACGCTGTAATTTGAAACTTGGAAGAAACGGAAATGACGCATTACAGTACCTACGAAGCGTCAAACTGCGCTCATTGGCCGCTTCGATTATGATCTCACTTTTCAGGGCTCCTATTGGTTGAGATTGTTTTGGTGAAGTTTCACTTTTATCGCGTGTGAACTGCACTCGATTTTTTGGTTTGAAAAATTACAAATTAAACTGTTATTTCTTAACCGTTAGAATGCTACGCGGCGCAAAAGCGCTGCGATCGTTTGTATCGAAAATTGCGGCGCAGCGCAAAAGCGCTGCGAGTTTCAGTGTGTTTTCGGTGCTCCGCGGGAGTGCACGTACGCTAACCTCACGCGTAATTTGTAATGAGAGTGCATTCTTATACATTTAAAAATAACTTTTATCGTTTTTTTTATATTATTTTAAAAAAATAACCATGTCACGTGCTATTATTTCGAACGTTGATTCGATTCCTAGTGATTCTACGGGGAGTGAAACGACAGATACAAATAGTGATGATAGCAGTATTATAACGCATCGAAGAAAAAGATTGAGGATTGAAAGTGAGTCTTCTACCTCCTCTTCATCTACAGAAACAGAAGAAACACCAACTTTTGCCAAAATTCCTCCGACAAAAGTGTTTTCTAAATCAACAAATGATTTTTTCGAGACTCCTGGACCTAGGCGGGCGCCTCCTCCCGATGGCACACCCATAACCTATTTCAACATATTCTTTACCATATCACTGCTCGAAACCATCGTAAGGGAAACAAATCGATATGCTGCACAGTTTTTGGCCTCGCACACTGTATCGGATAATTCTCGAGCAAAAAAGTGGACGCCGACAACAATATACGAAATGAAAGCCTTTATTGCTGTCATACTCGAAATGGGAATAACGAGAAGGCCAACAATTAGTAGTTATTGGATAAAAAATTCCCGACACATACCATGGTTTGGGACAATGTTTTCAAGGGATAGGTTCCAACTGATTTTGAAGTTTTTTCACTTGGTTGATAACAGATTATTATTTGAACCAGGCCATCCGAATTATGACCCATGTGGCAGGTTTGATGTGCTTGTCAAACATGCAAATACCGTATTTCATCAGCATTATGTACCAAATCAACAACTATCCATCGACGAGTCGTTAGTTGGTACTCACTGCCATTCTTCGATAAAACAATATATTCCAAACAAAAAACACCATAAATGGGGAATCAAATTTTGGATGCTGTGCGACTCGGTTTCCAAATATTGCTTGGGTTTTTTCTGCTACAAAGGAGCTAAAAATACAGATGACAGAGATTCGGTAGAAAAATATGGTCTTGGATTTACGGTAGTGCAAAAATTGCTTTCAATTGGAAATTACCTGAACAAAGGTTATCATTTGTTTACAGATAATTTTTACACAAGCTTACGATTGGCCAAAGCCCTTTTGGAACAAAATACATATATAACTGGAACAATAAGACGTAACAGAAAAGAGATTCCTCCAGAAGCTAAGAAAGCAATCGTAGGAGAAGCCAAATACCTAGCACATGAAAATGTTTTGATGTGTTCATTCAGAGACAAAAAGTCCAAACCAAAGCCAGTCATATTGATTTCGTCCAATGCAGATACTAATAGTGTGACGATCAAGAAAAAGAAAGGGAATTTTGAATACGAAAAAGTGAAACCAAGCATGATTGATGACTACAACAAATACATGGGAGGTGTGGACGAATCTGACAAAATGTTGTACGTGTATTTGGACGAGCGAAGAACCCTAAAATATTGGAAAAAAGTAGTATTCAACATTTTTGGAAGAATGGTACTCAACTCTTATATTTTGTATGTTTCCAACACTACCGAAAAAAAAATGACCCGGCTCCAATTCACATCAAAAATTATTGAGGATCTCGAAAAGAAGTGGATGAATCATAAAAATAGCGTGTCAACACAACCATCTTCATCAAAGAAAAAATTTGCGCTGGAAAAATTACCGGGACGTAACTTACGCCAGTGCGAGGTGTGTAGCAACAGAGGGAGTGGGATAAAGCGATCCCGCCTTATTTGCGTACGCTGTAGGAAAGGCCTACACGCTATTTGTGCGGCAAAACATAATTGTTGAGCTATTTTTTTTTGATTTTTTATTTTCTAAAAGAAATAAAATACAATAATATTGATATCACTTTATGTTTAATAAACATTAATAAACAATAAACATTTTATCTTTATAATGCAAAAATAATTAATAAAATTGATTGATATTTGTCTAAGTTAGAGTGTTTTATTTGACACCATTATTTTTTCCTCTAAATTAATCAATATGTGTAAAGCAATTTTCATTTATTTTTGCCAAAATTGCTTAGCACTAAAACGGTTAAACATTTTTTTTTTGTTCAAACGTTATTATTCCTTATTAACGTTAATTCCGTTTCAATGATGATGGAACGTTTGGGTAATTGAAGCCGGTGCCTCCTGAGGGAACTGAAGCTCTATAAGCTGCTCTCGGTAAATATCGTTGAAGCGCTGCAGATGCACGAGAGCTCAAACAGGTTTAACGTTTAAGATATCTTTTAAATAATTAAATTATAATATAATTAACGGTTTAAAAATAAATCACTACTTTTACTGAAATAATAATTCAAGTGAATTTGTTCCGAGTGTCCTTTTAACTCTAGCAAATTTATTTATGTTTTAATACGTGGTAGTAGTATTTTAGAAGCTTTTTGTAAATAGGTACGTATATATGATATAATTTATAAAATTTCACTGAACTTTAAAGTATGTGATAGCCCGTCGTTAAGAACTGCCCAGAAACTGCAGAGTATTATTACAGAAGAGTTTAAGTTGCAATAAGCTCAATAAGATTCTAAAGAATTTTAGAATTTTGTATAAAATCTCCATCAAGTTGTTTACAACTCTCTCAAATCTCCATCAAGTTGTTTACAACTCTCTCAAATCTCCATCAAGTTGTTTACAACTCTCTCAAATCTCCATCAAGTTGTAAACAACTCTCTCTTATCTCCATCAAGTTGTAAACAACTCTCTCAAATCTCCATCACGTTGTTTGCAACTCTCTCAAATCTCCATCAAGTTGTAAACAACTTGATGAAGATTTTTTGTGAAATTTTTAATGGGCTCGAATTTCCCTTGTCTACTTGAATTGATAAAAATCACTAGAAAGCAACCAACTGCAGAAAAAAATCGCTTTTTATAATGACTGACCTTACCAAAAGATAGTCAGTCGACTGGAAAACTGTTACGTGTGAAACCAATGAAGGGAAATCTTAAACAAAATTAAATTTATATTAAAAAACGCCACAGTTGAATTTAGAAGGCAGACCACCACGAAAAACCAAAAGTTTTGGGGCACACTGCATCAAAAAATGAAACAAAATTATTACAAATTAATTATACAAATTAATTAATAAAAGTAGGAGATCAAATAAATGTAAAGTAGAACTAGAAATAACGAAAATAAAAGTGTAAGATCAATCACATAAATGCATCGACGCGGCGCGAATAAATCAGTCATATCATATCCGCCTAAACAAATAAGTAAACCTTAAAACAAGTATGTACGTAGGACTCGCTACAATAACGAGCAGTAGCCGATGAATTTCCCTCCATTTGAAGGGGCAAATTCACCGCCTTTCGGCCAACTCCCGCTCCAGTGTACGCCGGACCACACATCCACACTCTGCGGCCAGAATCCGTAAAACTTACGTCATTTTATTAAAAGTTTGGTAAAAGTTGCCCCGTGCTAATAGTTGCCCCGATGCGATGCCGGGCCGGCTCGCCGGAGTGGACATCTGCCTACCATTGTTATGGTGTAATTTGGCAACTTTAAGGGCGGCACCCTCGCAAAGATACCTCTGTAATTACAGAATGTACCTTTCGACCCTTGCCCTTTTAAAATTGTCAATAACCTACCGTATCTATTAAAGTATGTTTAGGTTTGTCTAACGCCGTGGGGTCAGCAATACGTGTGGTCGGGGAGAAGGCTTTTATATTCTGGATGAAGCTATACGTGAAATCCTATTTAGATTAATCTTTACAACGAATCGGTTTACATTATAAACATCAAAAATATGCTACGGATAAATTGAAGCATTTACTAGCTTTTCTTTGTATTAGAATTACAATAAAATTATTATTTACATAACAAAAAAAATAAGCTTAAATCACTAAAATAATTTGGTTGTTTGTAAAGTCGGTTTACGGACGATAATTTCAGGTGATAACGTCACGAGCTGAACGCTTCAGCCGAATGCCTAGGCCGATCGTGCCTCTCTATGGCTTGTTCCGCGCTCTCGCCGAACGCTTAGGCCGAACGCTTGTTGCGCCACTTCGCTTGCTTATCGATTTATAAGACATTATCACGTCAAAAAAAAAAAAGATTTTGCATGACTTAAGAAACAATTTTTTTAAATACCCCTTTACGCCTAAGACTATTTTTGAGGTTTTGTATGTTCTAACTTTTTTCATTCTTATAAAATTATGCACAAAATAAATAAAAACCACTTTTTCGCTTACTTGTTTCGTGCAAATAAGACGCTCGATTAAAAATTTTGAAAGCATGAGAATCAAAATATTTCTAACGTTTATATTCCTCTTAACGTGATTAATATGTCGAGTTTATTTGAAGAAATACTTGTAGACCACAGTGGAACTTATAATCAGATCGAATAGCCTTAAAAGTTTACTGGAACTTAAACAAATCACTTTCTGAGAGCATCTTTTACTGTGTTATTGAAGGGCATTTTTTTATGTTGACTTCTGCAATTATTTATTGTGCATTAAAAAGTATTTCGTAAAACTGTGCGCATTTCGCATGAAGTGCATCAAGTGCCGCATAAAATATTGTCACACTTAAGATTGCCTACTTCATGTTAAAATAAATAATATTGGTCAATATACAGGGTGTGAGTTGAAGTTTCACTTTTACCGCGGATAAATTGCACTCGATTTTTTATTTTTTAGGTTACTAGTTGAAGTCCCCGGCATTGCTCGGGTTTTTACATAGAGTTTTTTGCAAATCGATATAAAAAAGTAATTATTTTATCTTTTGAATGTCAAGTACATCAAGAAGTCTCAAAATTCTGTTTTAAGGGTGGGAAAAGGGGGTGGAGCCATTTTTTCAATCAATGTAAACGACGAACAATCTACTAAAACCAGATAATTGTAAACTAAGTCGTAAAATACGACATAGCAACTAAATTGAATAAATCCACATATTTTTAATAAAATGATTATTTACCACCCCTGTTAGCCCCATCCCAAACGTTGTGTATATAAACCATAGTTTAAGGAATCATTGAACCAGTCTGAAGATGGTCAGATAAATTAAGTGGGAAAAACTTGTTTTAGAATATTATTAAAATGTACCTGATTTACACTACTTTCTAAACACCCAGTATGCAGGTAGTACTTTTATTAACCTCTGTATGGATAAACTTGAAAACGAACAAACTGTAACCTGTTAGTCTGTTGCAATTTAATTTTCTTTCTAAATAAAAGTATTTGCCTTTTCCACTTTGTAAAATACGCACGCCAGTCCTCTGGCTGCGTCCCGTTCCCCGGGGCGGACAGGCACGGCGACTTCCATTTTGTTGTTCAATGTTCACAGAGCGTTACAAATTGTCGCGTAGGTAACGCAGATGGAAAAATCCTAATTGCCCCGGGCGGGTTTCTATTTTTCCGCTAGCTAGATGTTTTCCACAGCAGTTTTTGTCTTCCAAGGGTTGTACGACAACAAAAACTAATTTTTTGTTATAATTCGAAGCAACGCTTGTTATTGTTTCAAATAATTGATTAATCCATTAATAACAATAAAACGAAACAATTTCTGTTGTGCGTACTTAACATTCTGAAATTTAAAAAATCATTTGTTATATAATTCTTATTAAAAAGAAATTTTTCAGTGAATATAATGACTTAATGGAGTCGTTCTTACAAAAGTTGGTGGTTTTATGGTCAGCATGATTTCTTGCCAAATGGGGTTCGATTCTCGGCCGTAGCTATTATTAATTCCTTTTTTAAATTTTTGTATATGTGGATGTATAAAATAAATTTATATTGTTTTTTTTTTTAATACAAGCTATTGCTCATATCGTCGCCTTAGTTCTTAATTGTACAAACAACCATTAGAAAATTTTACAGGAAGAGAAGGTTTTCTTTCATTATTTATTTTATAAAGCTATTTCCGTGAATGTAAAGGTCTCATAAGTTAAAATAATTCTTATAGATAGTTAAGTGATAAACTATCATTTTTGTACTTTATTTTTAATTTTAAAGTGGTGATTGAACAAAAACTAAAATGGCCTGTTGGACAATTAAGACTAAGGAGACGATATCTTGCCTAATAAACCAGGTCTGTTTTCTGAAGTAGCAAATGTCTGGACCGGTGAGCTTTTGCATCGTTAAATTGTACTGCTCTTTCTATCTAATTTTTTAAGGAAAATATTATTAATTACATTGCAGCATTATTTCCATCATGAATTGAAGAGCTTTGTACTTGAAATTTTCTTATTACGTACATAAGTTAGGACAAAAATATTGTAGGTTAAAAATACATCACAGAAATACATTTTTTTTTGTAAATAGCCAGTTAATGGCCACTGGAACCACCAAAAGACGGAAACCAGACGTTCTGTCCATTTGTACCTAGTATTGAATCTACTTAAGACGAATATCACCTATTTCAATCTTATGTTTCAAATACATAAATTCTATAATGCCATAGATGTGATGAAATTGAAGTGTATATAAACAGTCGTGTATATTTAAAAAAAAATTGCTGATTTCATATGACGTCATGGCAAAAAGAAGTATTTGATCTAAAAAATTTGTAATTGCTTTATTGTTATGCCCTTTCTTTCTTTCTTCTCTTTCTATGTGCTAAAAACTTACTGTGATTTATTTTACCATATCATTTCACTAATAGCATCTCCACCGAGTAACTACTAAGCCTGCTGTAACTACTATGTGTGCTGTGAACATTTTTAATTAGAGTGATAATATTCATTCACATTCCAGTGGCAATTTCATTAATGTAATAAATGTGAACACTCTCTTAATATAATTTAATGAAAACAAATAACTTTGTGTACACCACTATTTAATATTTAATTAATGACGCCACAAAGTGAATTTGCGAATTTTGAAGAAACTGTCTTAATATTTCAAACAATAAATAAATAAACTTTATTTTATTTTATAGTAAAGATAAAGAAAAATGTTGCTACGAACATCGGTGAAACAATCCAATTGATTTTACTCATCAAATCCAATTGATTTTTCAAATCCAATTGATTTTACAAAACCAATTGATTGACAAATCCAATTGATCTTACTCACCACAGAGAACCCCAAAGTTGACATAGACCCCAAGGGAAAAGATGTTGGTTCAATGAAAAATTAATTATTTTAAAATAAATCGATGCTAAGGGAAATTATTGCGTCCCTAAATGCAGCAAGTACCTCGTTAGTGTACATCGTTCCGTCGGACCGGATACCCAGCGAATGACGTCACTATAAGAAAGAAGGTAATTAAATATTTTTAATTAACGGCAGGATGTACTCCTTTAAGTTTTATTATTACTAGTTAGTTTTTAACAGTCCATTGTTAGGCATACGCTGGCGTACATCTAATAATCACAAACCTTTTTGTATTTCGCCTAAATCCTGTTAGATGTGGTGTGGCCTTATAGTTTTTTGAACCATCCCGCATAAAGTCACCCTATGTTTTTAATTTGGGATCACCCCAGATTCCTCTTTTTAAGATCGCCGTAAATATTTCCCTCTCTGAGTTTACCATAAAAGTTCCTTTTCTGAGGTTAACCCCTTTTTCAGATCACCTTAGTTTCATTTTTATCAGGTTCCTCTTTTCGATGTTACCCTAGGTAACTTACATTTACATAATGCTGGGGTAAGTAAAATTTGTGAGACTGTGGTCGTAAATTTTATTTTTGGCGCCATCTGTCACGTGACATGGCCACTGACTAGCTCATTAAGAAAAAATGCGTTGGGATCTTTTTAGTTATTTGTTTAATAATAAGTACAAAACGTATTTTACAAAAGCATTATTTTTGTACATACTTCTATTGTATTTACTTCGTATTTATATTTAAATATGTATTTATTGTATACTTCCATTGGTATGATGTGGTGAAAAGAAGTATTAATCAAAATAATAGCTTCGTAGTGGTTTTGTTATTCATTCGAGCGACAGGTGTTTGGTTTTTGATTTTGCCACGCGCTTTAGTTAAAATCATTCCTCAAAATACTAATATGTAAATAATTTTATTATTTATTGAAAACTCAATTTACTTTATACTTACATGTAGTGTTGTCGCATAACGCAAATGAAATGTTAAATCTAAAACTGGTATGATTTAAAAAAAAATGTGCTATTATTTTTGTAGTGCTAATAAAACAATTACTAACAAACTTTCAACGTGTTACTAATTGAATGGGGTATTTGTTCTATGTTTATCTTTATCTTGAGGATCTTGAATTCCTGTATGCCATTATTCTAAGTAAGTGAGTAATATCTTCAAATTGAAGTAGGCATGTAATAGAATCTACAAAATTCGTAAAAAATTGTTTACGATAAAATTACTTACCGATGACATGTTACAGCATTGCTTTTTATGGGTTTTCCAGAACTACTTGTGCAATGGGTGTCAACGTATATGTGGACATTTTGCATTTATTTTTGTTGATCATGTAATGATGTTTTAAACTGTTATATCTACTGAATGTTTTTAGGTAAATATAATAAGACGTTCCCTACTATTTACGTAAGAAGATACTAATTCCTTCACAATATTAACAATATTTTGAAGTAGTAAATTTAATATTAGAATTTTAACCCCTGAGAGGTCAATGAAATTGAATATTTTTAAAGAATTATTTTTCAATATTATTTATTTATTATGAAATTTTGAACATTTTCATAAGACGTAAGGATAAATGATCCTACTTCTGGCACACACAAACGCCCGTAGCATAATACAGTTGGTTTGTCTATCCAGTACTGCTAACTATCTCCCGCTGAAGGCATTATTTAAACTGAATAATCCTTATACCAGCTGTAATTCGGCACGTCGCAGGGCGTCGCGACGCAGACATTATTGTGATCCGGCGGTCGGATGGCTGCGTTCAATAATCCATTGCGTGATAATTCCAGCTTTACAAACATCTACCCAGTAAGGCCTAATGGAGACCTGATTCTATGGAAGTCGCGAAGATCTCAGTGTCTCGGTGCATCAAATTAGAAGTTGTCCGGAAATTCTCCTTTACAAATGCAGCCTCTCCTCCAACTTCCTTCAGCCTAGAAATTTTCATGAAAATACAACTACACGCAATAATTTATTCTTTTTGTACATGGTTAATTTTTGTCTATTCAGTAATAATAGAACCCGCAACCGTCAGAATTCTCTTTGCCAAACATTTTTTTATTGTTTTCAGGTAACAATATTTTTTGTAATAGCGCTTTAAATTGTAGGATTTCTTGCAGAGGGCTTATCCTTTTGCAGGATATGTTTTATCTTTTAAAGAAATGTTCAGACATTCTCCTTCTTCCGGACGAGGCTATTTATATTTTTGAAGTGAAAACTTCTTTAGCTCCGTTGTGATTTGAAACTCAATTAAACGGAAACGAACGACTCTAAAAAGAGACAAACACATACAATGTATATAAGTCATTCATAGATATGCGATTCAGCCTGCAAGATAATGAGATAAAATAATCAGTCACTTCTTTGTGAGGTGCTTCGTAGCTTCCTTACTCTCATCTACTTTAGTTTTCTGAAGTTTTCACTTCTACCGCGTGTAAACTGCAAAAAAATAAGTTTTTCCCGGAAACTCGTAGTACAAGTGATGAAAGAGAACCCAAAAAAATCATGCAGAACATTTCGACTTTTTTACATTTTTTCGGCAACTAAGGGTTAAAAAACCTTTTGGGGCCAGGTCCACTTTAACTTTCTATCAGGCTTCAACACATTTTAAAAGACATTTAACAACAGGTTATAACCACCGAACGACCAATTTTTATCAAACTTAACCTAAAAAAGTTCGGACTCGATTTATTTGAAACCAAAAGCTCAAACCAAAAAAATTGTACTGCAAAATCGACCCCAAATGCGACACCAATTTTCCGCTTATACTACGGGTTTCCAGACACCGTGCATAAATGTTTTCAGCGGTGATTTCAAGTATTTAATTTAACACATATTTCTTAAAGTGAACTTCCGAATCTTATAGTAATTTGTCCATTTTGAAGCAATCAGGGCTAACTGAATAACTTTATTTTATAAAAAACTAGCTGTTTCCCGGCATGCGTTGCAATGCCACATTCACAGAAATAAATTGTTTCTCCCTGCATGTCCTTTCCCGTGCGTCCCCTTTCTCCTCCCGCATTCCCCTCCCACCTTCCCAGTATATATTCAGTCCCAGCACATTCAGTTTTCAAAGAGCGCGCTTGCCACTAATTACAATTTTTTTTTATTTTAAATTTTCATTTTTCGCATATAAATATTCTTTTTGTTTATTATAAGAACAATCAATCAAATTTGGTACCTGACATAGGTACCTATTTAACGTATCTATAATTCTTGATTCGATTCAAATTATTATGTAAGTATGTACTTCAAATTAATTCATCAATTTGATGAGTTTTGAAAATTTAATTTTTGTTTAAATTGATATGCAAAATGTCATTCTCAAAATTTGACAGTCTCGCAAGAATTTTTGTAATGATTAAAAAGTTTTCAGATGAATTGTTATGTGGTTGAAATAATCCAGAAACCTTTGCGTGGGTTCAAAGGAGGTATTTTGAAAATTTCAAACATTCCCTCTTCTTAAAATAGCAATACATCTCACTAATCCCCACGCATATTTTGATTTATATATACATATATTTTTTTTTTTTTAAGTGGCTCTCGGATGCGTGCATATGTTAGTTTCGACCTTAACGTTGAACTGAAGGGAAGTTTGTGATCTTGCAACAAATCTAACCAAGAATTAGATAAAAAAAAAACGCATGACTTGGCCTTGAATAAGAAAGCTGTGTCCACTCTCCTTCTCAGAGCCCCATTCTTGGTATTGACTGAAAATGGACGTGACGTTTCCCTGATCGGGTGAATTACAAACATGCAGCCGGGTGTTCCCTACCCCCACGCCTTCAGTAGCCAGCAGCTTCCTTAATTAGGCTTTAGCCAGACCTGCTGGCCGGTATTTGATTAAGTCCCCAAGTAGATTAGTAATTTTGTAAATGTTTTTTTTTATGAGAACGTTCGGTAAGCTTAGATTTACTTCGCAGCATCAAACGAGAGGGCAGATTTACAATAGGGAAGGGTGATCCCGTTTATTCAGATCTGTTTACTTAATATAACAATTACAAATTAAAAATGTTCGAGGGTGTCCATAAATTGTCATATTTTTGCTAACTAATATTCATCAGTGTATACAGGTTGTTAAGGGACGTACTTAACTTACTTTAATTAATGATTCCTGATATGAATTGGAGTAAAAAAATTTGGTTTTCTGTAAAGTCGGTTCACGAGCGATAATTTTACGAGAAAACGTCATAAGAAAACATTGATGAAAAATTGCTTTGGTGCGTCATAAGCCAAACGCTTAGGCCGATCGTGCCTCTCTATCGCTTGTTCCGCCCTCTCGCTTGCACGCTCGGCTCAGGCGGAACGTGACAATGAGTCATGCTTTTTTGTGCGTGCAGCCGGCGTTCATCGATTTACAAGACGTCATCACGTCAAAATGTTATTGAAATTTTGGTCTCCGGTGACCCTTTAGATGTATTATTTTTACAAATGTTTTTTCTTCATTCTTACAAAAAATTGGTCGTCTGTAAAGTCGGTTTACGGACGATAATTTTACGTGAAAACGTCATATAATAACGATGGAGTGGAAGAGATATAGATGCGTCACAAGCCGAACGCATGTTCCGCGCTCTCGCTTGCACGCAGTAGTCACTGGTCACTCACCCGAGTAATCAAGCAATTACTGTTCAAAACCCTTTGTTTTTTTATGTTTTTAGTTAAAAAAAAAATCATAAAAATTTACCCGAGACCAAAATTTCATCTACATTTTTTTACTCCAAATAATGCCTAAAATAACTGGATAAAGTAAGCCAAGTATGTCCAATAACACCTGTATATGTATATTTTATTATTTGTTTAACGTTGAGCGATAAATCGTCTTAATGCGTGATAATGTATCGACGTTTTTATTAACTTTATTTAATTTTGTTCGTTTAAGATATCTATTA
Source organism: Glyphotaelius pellucidus (assembly GCA_936435175.1). Taxonomy (NCBI): domain Eukaryota; kingdom Metazoa; phylum Arthropoda; class Insecta; order Trichoptera; family Limnephilidae; genus Glyphotaelius; species Glyphotaelius pellucidus. The sequence continues at coordinate 22,513,547 of OW386542.1, read as the reverse complement.
TTTTCGAGTTTTGCACTCGTGTTTAAAAATTAATTAAGAAAACACATAAATAATATTAGAACTTTTTGCGCTAATAACAATCAAACTAAATAATAAAAAAAAATATATATAATTATGAATAAAATATACTAACGTAGAAAATATATTATTAATAAAATCCTCAGACTCACAGCAATAACTTACTTCTACGTTACCTGCTTATAGCTTTGTTTAAGAGAGCTAGTAACTACCTCTTAATTTAAATACATTCCGAGTTGAAAAAAGTGATTCGACAAAGTTGTTTTTTGATTGCAAACCATCGTAAATCGATTTTGCATCACTGTTTCACAGAATTCGATTTCGAACTTTTTTATTATTTACTGACGTGGCGTTTATTCAGAATGTTTGATGCAATCTATTTTAAATCAAAAACCAATAATATCACGCTTGAATTTGAACAGAATGTGATTTTACAATATTTTTACAATCAAGTGCAGCTACGAGGCTTTTCCAACGCGTTCCAAGCTTGTGTTTTGCGCAATCACGATTCTCAGTGATACTACAATTCGGCAGGGGAAGGAATGGGTTTGATGAAGGTTGGGAGTGTCTGACTGTTTATGTAGTTTTTGTGTTTATGTAACGCCGGCGTTTCGATCGTTCGATTTTTTTTTATTTTATCCATAACCATACAAATACCATTGTTTGTACAATGAGACAAGTATCCCTATCTTACCTGCGTCGGTCGCTTCGATCCTTGTAAGGTGAAAAAATATGATTCAACTTCTCATAGGACTTGATATTAATTTATTTTGAAGTGAAACTTCTATAGCACGGCTGTCTTTTGGATTTCGGATTAAACGGAAATGACGATTAGTGCACCTGCGACGCATCAACTGCGCTCAAGGGCCGCTTTGATAATGATGTCACTTTTAAGGGCTCCTATTGGTTGAGATATGAAACGGAAAACGTCTGCGCTCATTGGTCGCTTTGATTATGACCCCACTTTTCAAGAATTGGTTGAGATTGTTTTGGTAAAGTTTCGGTTCTACCGCGTGTAAACTGCACTCGATTTTTTTGACGTGATAACGTCTTATAAATTGATGAACGCCGGCTGCATGCACAAAAAGCATGACTCATTGTCACGTTCCGCCTGAACCGAGCGTGCAAGCGAGAGAGTGGAACAAGTGATAGAGAGGCACGATCGGCCTAAGCGTTCGGCTTATGACTCATCAATGCAATTTTTCATCAATGTTTTCTTATGTCGTTATCACGTAAAATTATCGTCCGTAAACCGACTTTACAGACAACCAGTTTTTAAATTATTAAGTAAACTAGTAAATTATTACTCATTACTTAATTGATTGTTCATAAACTTAAAAAAATTAAGAATATCATAAAAAAATACATATATTAAAATTAAAATGAAGTTCTACGAATTAAATTTGATTACAATAAATAAATTATGATAACATATATTGAATAATTTGATTTAATAAAAATTAGTTTTTAATTGAGCATTATAATGAATTTATGTTCTGTATAGATATTTTAACTTGCTTTCAAGTTCGAATAGTCGATAACGGCTGTGAGACTTCAATTCGATCTCTCCAATCACCATGTGTTCATTTTCTTTTCCAAAAACATTTTTTTTGTTATTCCTCCAAATCCATGCCTCAATAAGGTGTGTTTAAATTACGCACAATATTAATTTCTATAAATTAAGCTCAATAATTGTGATATATACCCAAATGGTTTCGTGTTTTTAGAGCAGAGAGCATACGAGTAGTAAACCAGTTAAACCCTAGTAGAAAATAGGCGCAGATGGTGCAAATTCGTATGCATGCAACGTTCAGCAAATAGAGCCAGTCTCATCAGAGAAAGGAATAACCAATATTCACGATCATTTAAGGCTCCGTCTCGCTTTTGGGTTCGTGGCAGGGCTGGCACAAAACTACTTATATCAAATAAATTAAATAATTTATTTTTTTATATTTTGTTGAATTAGTCGATATTTTTGGCATATGCGACCAGTATCTCAGTATCTTGGCTGTATATAAAATGATTCACCGTTTTATTATTAAATTTTCTCGCTTTTATAATAAGGGTCTCTTCAAAACCCGGGTTCACTTCTTAAAAAGATCCTTCGCATAAAATCGCCAAATTTCATAATTGATTTTATGCGAAGGATTGGATCTGTGTGCAGTTAGTATGATGAAAAAAAATATTGATGCTGACGATAGCTAGCTAAGTTAGGAGTAGCTATAATGGACAAATATTGGATGGTTAAGTTAAGTATGAAAAAAGAGCAGTTATAAAAGGGATGTGTGTTGTATTGTTATATCCTAGTAAAAACAACTTCCAATTTGGAATATTCCTCTTATTTCTTAATTATTAAATCTTCATGTGTCCCTATGACAGAGAAAGGTCATAAGCATAGGGGCCCGTATGCTCTCAATGTGGTTCTACCACCGCGCTGTAGCGATATTTAGTGTAGCGCCTGTATCACTGTAGCGACGGGTGACCGGACAACTCGGAATGAAACCAACTCAGAACCATCACAGAAAAGACATTTAGAGTGATAAAAAATGTATATAAAAATGGTTAAATAGGTTATGTTAGGTTAGGGTTATCGGCTAATGTAAAATTATTTTTTTTGTAGCTTTTAATTACTTTTCAAGGAGGTGTTGAGTTGACTTTATTCTCAGTTGGCATGGAACCGTAGCGACGATATCAAGAAACTACTTTTAAAACATACTTCTCTTCTCTATACACATCTGAACTGTAGACACAGTATAATAATAATACGTTATTATTACGTACAACGTTTGCAAAAAGATAAGAGATTTAAAAGTATTAAGAAAATTTGTGTGCAGTTCACACGCGGTACAAGTTAAACCTTCAAAAAACTAAAGTAAACAAGGGGAAGCTGCAAAACACAACACAAAGAGGAGACCGATAAGCTACGAACCACCGCACAAAGAGAAGACGGATTATTCTCATTCTTTCGCAGGCTGAAGATGTACGTGTTTGTCTCTTTTTGTTTCATCGAGTTTCAAATCACGACGGTGCTGTAGAAGTTTATAATTAAAAAAAAAAAGTAATAATAATTTAGGCGGTGATGAAGACCGCGTCAATAAGGAGTGGTTCTTTCAAGAATCATTGGGATTTATCTTTTGAATCTCTCCTCGCTGACGCCAAATATAAATATTTGTGTCTGAAGATATTTGGTTCAGGAGTAATACTATTGGCAGGTTAGACCTACGGTAGAAAGCGTACAGCAAGATAAAATAATTTACGATGACGCTGTCTGACATAATCATCAGGAATATAGAGATTCACGCGCTCCAAAAGAGCAGAGATCTCAATATAGCCTCACCCCAGTTTAGTAGGTGGATGATGCATACCCCTCTCTGCTGTGCTGTGGGGAGTAAAACCGTAGCATGCCCAAAAGACACGGTTCCACGGAGCCACTCCCTCGTGCAGAAAAATCTCAGAACCTTTTTTTTTGGACCCTCTTCAACATGAGGGAGCACCCACCTCATAAAGATTCCAGTGTACCTACACTTAGCAGCGCAATGGTACCTGCTGAAGATGTGCTACAATAATGCCTAGAGCCAATTGCTGCAACTTCCAAGACTCTGTTATGCCTCTGTGCCTCAATGAAAGGAGGATGCATTAATTCCGCGCCTTACTGCGCCACTAACTAGCCAGCTTCTGTGGCAAGACACGGATTTCAACAAATGTCATTAGCGTGCTGCATCTAAGTAGTGGCTCAGCTCTCCTCTCAATGAACGATTGTCACGTATGATGCGGCGACCTCCCTATTATTATTATTACGTATTCTTATTTAATTGTGTTTTATTTTTAATATATCTTTTTATCATCATCACTCTTGGTTCTACTACCTCTAGGTCACCTCAAGAGTCTTCCTACACTCATCTCGACTTTATGCCAGCTCTCTCCAATTTAGAAGCTCCAAGGTAGATATGTCTTTGAGGACGTTATCGCTCCATCTTAATCTTGGTCTTCCCAGGCTCCTTCGCTCGGTCTTAAGTTCAGCAGGGACTTTGGTGTTTGATGCTCGGTTATTTTCGGACCCAGCCACCGAAGTCTTCCCAGTTTTATGAATGTTGTGACGTTTAGCTCCTTAAACAGAGTATTAAGCTCATTGTTGTAATGTCTGTGTCAAAATCCATTTTCTAGAACCGGTTCGAACATACGCTTTAAAATTTTCCTTTCAAAAACATCTATTGCTTGCTCTTTCCTATTAGTTTGTACCCACATCCCAACTGTGTACGTGAGCACTGGTTTAATAAGTGTTTTTTACACTAATATCTTGGTGTTTCTGGACAGCTGTCTGGATTTTATCTGCTTTTATGGGCGGAAACAACAGCGATTTGCGGTCATTATGCGCTCCTGGATCTCCTCTGTGGTATTATATTTCTGGTCAGTGGTTGAGTGTGCATCGCGCTTGGGTTCCACCCGGGCGTCCCGTGTTCGATTCCTCGGCTGGATAAGTCCTCCATCACAACACAGGCAACATTTTCGGCTTTCTATGGTGGTAGTAGGAGATTTTCAAACGTTGTTGGGTTATTCGTAACACGGGAATGTTTGTCTTTCTTTTTAAAGAAAAAATAAAAAAAATTAAATTATTGCTGTTTGTTATCAGGGAACCTAGGTATATAAACCTTGGTACCGTTTCAAAATTTTGGCTTCCACATGAGAGTTGGGGTTTGTTGGATGCACCCTACGGCCATTTATTTGATCTTCTGCTGGTTTACTACGAGACCCATGTTTTTGGCAGAACTTTCAAGATTTATGAAGGCGTAACGTAAAGCATCGGGAGTTTTTGCAATTATGTTAATATCATCAGCGCAAGCCAGTAGTTGCACAGAATTGTCAAAAATAATTGCTCTTATCTCAATGCCAGAGTCACGAATAACTTTTGAAATGAAGATGAAGTTTTGGAGAAGAATCTGGGAGTCAATGTGTCCAAGAGTGACAAGTATGAATCCATCCCTCCCACTGCGTTGCAAAGCGATGGGCGGAGAGAGCCCTGCTGGAGAGGTCAAAAGGTCTCCCTCAACCAGTCTCTCCCGGCCCGCCACACAGGCAAGCCAACCAAGCCAAGACCTAGACAAACCTCACCCCATGAACCCGGGCACCCCTGTTAAGTCACCAAACGTAGCGAACTACTTGGAGCGACCTAAGGCAGAGGTGTTGGTTATCCAATAAATGATTCCCGGTACCCATATCCGCCTCCGTGTACATAATGAGCTGCTACAATTTTCTCATCATTAGTAAGTTTGTCGAACTTGCTAAGAAACCAATTTCGGTGAACCTTTAACGCTAAAGGATGATTATTATTACCTTTCTTTGAATTTCAGTGCTCTGTGTGCGGGCGGGTGTGAGTACTTTCGCCGAAGATTTGATTATTCCCGCGGTGTTTTCGGCAGGCTGGAATGACTGGCGACGTTTCGGTAATTCTAGAATATTACCTACTGCAATTTTGAAGAACGGCTTCGAACCATTTCGCAAATATTATAATCATTTAAAAAAAAAAACATATATACCATTATAAGTTTTTTTTGAGGATAAAAGTGGTCTGTCTTAATTTAGAAACTTTAACAAAAATAACGTAAATATTTAACAGTACGTATAATTAATTAATGAAATGAGGAACATTATTGGTGTTAAACATGGTTTGTTAAATTTATTTGAAATTAGTTTTTCATATTAATATTTCACATATTATCTATAAATAAATATAAAAATCAGCGTTCGGGGGTTAGTGAGATGTCCATGAATTGCTATATTAAGCACAAGAATTGTTTGAAATTTTCAAAATACATTATTTAAAAAAAATTTGGATTATTTTAATTACATGACAATAAATCTGAAAAGTTTTTCAATCATCACAAAAATTCTTACGAAACTGTTAAAAATTTGAGAATGACATTTTGCAAAACAATGATTTTCAAACCAAAATGCAATTTTCAAAACTCTTTAAATTATTGAATTTATTTGAAGTACTTACATAATTATTTGAATCGAATCTAAAATTATAGATATTTTAAATAGGTACCAGATTTGATTGATTGTTCTTATATAATAATTAAAAAATAATACTTGAAATACATGACAAATAAAAATTTGAATAAAAAAAATTGTAATATCTTGCTCGCGAGCTGTTTGAAAACTGAATGTGCTGGAAATAATTAAATGGAACGTGGAAGGAGGGTTGGCGGGACGGGGGAGTGGTAGAGGGTAGAAGGAAGGCGGGGAAGGTGGAAAGGGAACGCGGAAGAAGAAGGGGACGCGGGGGGAACGGGGACGTAATGGAAAGGACACGCAGGGAGTAACAATTTATTCCTTAGAATATGGCATTGCTACGCATGCCGGGAACCAGCTAGTGCTATATAAAATAAATAAATTCAAATATTTACGTTTGTTTTATATTATGTATTTTCAAACACCTACCATGGTGGGCTCGTACCAGTGTGGAAAGTGTCCTTAGTTCCCCACTACGTGAGAACTATTTTCTCAATTAGTGCTTTGTGATCAGATCTAAATGCTTTAGCACTTTAAAACCTTTCTCTTTCCTTTCTTGTCTTTTAAATGAGTGGTTTCTTACCAGTACGTAGGTAGCTGTAAATGCAACTTCCGTGGACGTAGACCACCATATACAATAGATGCTGCTTAAAATAGCTTCAGCAATTTAACAATTTTTGAGGCGGGTGTCCTGACCAGATCACCGACACCTCTGCCGTAGGTCACCCTAAATTGATTCGCTACGTTTCACTAAACTTAGCAGGGGTGCCGGGTTCATGGGGTGAGGTTTGGCCGGGTCTTGGGGCGGATGCGCCTGCTTCTCCTCTCCTTTCCTCACTTTTTTTATCTTCATAACATTCCTCAAAAGTGGTTAACGGCTATTACCTTTACCTTCAGGTCACTTTCGACCAATGCCTTTAGGTTACTTTTGAACTCTTTTTTCAGATAAATTTTGACCTATTTTCTCACTCTTCACGCTTCTTTCAGAATTTTTCCCAAACCCATTATCCCAAAAAATAATTTCATTGCTAACCTCACTGAAACGTATCCCAGCAAAGTTTGTACGTTGACCAGATCTTAAAAAATAGTTACTTCCTAACTATCATGTTATCCTTCTCTCTACCTTTATTTTAGCCTCATCGCCAAAGATATTGAAAAATAAAATATTTCATTGATATTACAAGATATTGAAATACATTATATTTCAATACCTTTGCTCACAGAATTCCCCAAATGGGATATGAGAGCTAAAACCACTGAGACGGAGCATTTAAAATTTGATTTTTACGCAGGCAAAAATCTTTGGTAATATTGATGAAACATACATATCTTGTTTTGAGGTCCCTCGGTAAAATCGTCCAAAATGAGATACGTTTCTTTGACCCTGAGGCCATGTTATGAATGCCGAGTGGATATTTATTTCCAGAGTAGCCTCGGGTGAGAATAATGGGAGGCTTAAAATCAAATATTTTAGCAACACTAGGAGTATCCAATCCTCCCGGAATGTATAAAATTATGGGTGGGCTGTTTTCCTTGTAAACTGTGGGGCAAATATGGCAAAAATCTATTACGTTGTTTTGTAAATACTTAGTTTTGAAACACAAGGTTTTGATTAAACATCGAAGAAAAAAGTGAGAAATTTTAATTTTATAATACTGACAAATCCTGAATTTCTACCGATTTTTTACATATATTCCTTAAACTAAGTTTTAAAGCTCTTAAAAAAAAAAAAAGAAGTTATTTTTGAAGATAAAGACGTTCTTTACACTGAAAATGAAATATGAAATTCCCTTGATAGAAAAAAATCGCAAAGTATGCTCCGAAAATTATTAGAAACACGTTTTTTCACTCATTTTAGAAGTTGAATTAAGTATGAAAAAAATCAGTGTTTCTTTGAATGCTATTTTAGATGTTCCTTACGAGATTTCTATTTTAAAATGTTCACAATTTTTTATTAAATTTTATAGGTTTTATTATTAGCGCGCTCTCTTTAACATTCGTATTTACATATCTCTCCATCTTCTTCTTTTTACTTTCTTTTCACGACGCCTTAAGGAACGTCATCATGAGATGATTTTACTTATTGAAATTTATTGAGACTCAAAATTACAGGAAAGCCGAAGGAATTTATTTCCTCGTCTCTGGCATTCAATGACATTTCTAATGGTTCTCCGTTTTGTGTTACTCGCACTATATGTCCATGTTCAGATTAGATTAAAGTAATTTATGAATGATCTCCTCGTGCTTCCAACTAATTTATGAAGTAATTGAAAGTTTTTCTTTCTTCTAGCTCAGATTCAATTTTGTTAAACACAACTAATTCTCGAAATCGTAGCAAATATAATGAAAACGAGGGTGGCTTTGGGGTTCTTCTTTATACATTTATTATTATTATCTCGGTTTTAAGTTGGCACTTACATATTGCTGATTCTTAATTAAATTAATAAACTCAGGTTTCATCGAAATAATTGATTGGACAACTAAATTTATGATATTCTTTTCTTAAGTCACCTTGTATGCACCGTGAACTAATTTATAGTAAACTTTTCAAAAACATACATACGAGTATTTGCGATATGCAAAAATTTTGAAACTTTGAATTAGAAAACTAAATAAAAAATACTCTCACACTCTGTTGATTCGAATTGAGAAAATTGTAACAGGGTGAAGAAATTCGTCCCACCACAAATCACAACTTTTAAGGAGAGGGAATAATTTACAAACTTTTTGTAATGTTTACTGGGGCAAAACGAAAACATATAGCTGTTACTTAAATTTACCGTTGCAATTATGAATATACATTTAATCACATCAGCTCCACAATACATTTTATCTCTTCAACGCTCTAAAACTTTTTCTAACCCATACTCGCTTTCCCTATTTAACTATGTTTCCCTTCAATAACCCAGTTATCTAAATCAACTCCTTTTTTCCTTTAGAAACTTTTAATATAGAACGTATTTAAATATTCCGAAATATCGGCTGAGAAGGCGTTTAGCCAAAATTCATCAAAATAATTTCTGCAGGCATTTTAATTTGCCACAATTTTTAGCTTTTTTGTGAACTCTGTACAAGAGTTCCAACTGCAAGCAGTACTATGTCATCCCCAATATTGGTACTATGTGGGGGTGAAGGGAGTGGGTAAAGGAAGATTGAGAAGTGCTTTGGCTAAAGTCGTTTCAAGCAACCAACAATGATTCTAATTCTAGCTAGGAACTATGTTGACCTACAAGACATAATAACACTTGTACACATTTTTAATATTTACAGTTATCTTGAAATATATTATTATGTTATTATGTTATTTTGCTATTTAATTGTATATAATGTAATATAATAAAAAAATAAAATAAAATTAAATTAAAAAAAATGACGGTCTTTCTACCACCAGGGCAATACTGAGTGTATATGTGCTTTTAGTGCACCTCCCTGGATGCTCGATAATGGTTTTATTGACAACGTTGGCAACATGAGCGCGATTGCAGGTCGCCAATGAATTTGTTGGCGATTTGCAGTCGTGCTCGGTAACGATGTAAAATTGTAGATGTACTTTTGTCTATGTGATAGATACTTTCAGTATCGCCTGCCAAAGATCAATAATGTCGAAACTATATTTATTTTAATATAAATATTATCGTACGTGCTAATTATTCCAAACAAAATCATTATTTTTTTATATCCATTGCCGGGTTTCGAATCTGTGACTTGTGGGTCTAGAGCCAAGAATTCACCGCACAATCACGAAGGTCGTGATTTTGGTACAATAACCTCAAGAAATTTTAGTTATTATCAAAATATTGGATAAATATTGTCAAAATGTTCGCTGATGCCACGTACAGTTTTCCGTTGCATAGTCTAATTTCCATCGTGCCATATCCTACTGCAAATGGTGTGAATTTTGATTTGGCCTGACTGAAGTTTCGCTGCATTTCGCTGCCCGTTTGGTACCTAACTCGAGACCTATGTTATAATAAAGTACCTACTCCTGGTCCCATGTTTAATATTTTGCGTCCGTCCACTTATGTGGCACCCAATAGCACTCAGGGACGAATCTATCGCGATGGACAAATGTGCTTAGATACGTATACATATACAGAGATATGTATACATGCATCCATTATTCCATTATACGTCCCACGTGATATTATGTTTGTAGGAAATGTGTTTATTTCGATTATAGAACATAATACAGTTTATGGGAAAGATGCAGTAGACACAGATAATTAATTTTAAAGAAATTTGTGCACTAGTAGTCTTTTCGAAGTGAAAACTTCTTTAGCACCGTTGTGATTTGAAACTCAATGAAACGAAAAAGCGACACTTAAAAGAGGCAAACACATACATCTATAGGATTTATCCTGCGAGAGAATTAGATAGAATAATCGATCTCCCCTTTGTGCGGTGCTTCGTAAATAATTGGTCTCCTCTTTGTGCGGTTCTTCGTAACCTCGCCACTCTTGTCTATTTTAGCTTTCTGGGGATTTCCAGACTAGATCTTACCTTATGGCTTAAGCCATTACTTGGTCGAAGCCTTTTAACATATGCACCAATTCATTGTTACGCGGATGACAATGAGTTCACGATAGCTTTTTGTTTGACAAGCCCCCAAAGGGCTCACAAACTCCAACGGCTCGGAGGGCTTTGAAGCAGAGAAAGGACCGTTACCAAAAGAAGGTTTTCTCTTAAAATATAATCTCCTTTAATTGAAGCAATCTTCGTATTATGCTTGATGTAATTCTAAGTGACCAGCTCAGGTACTAGGGTCCATCGAAGTTTAGTTAGCCTCTCATAAACTGGGCGTACTGCACAGGGCCCGCACACACTTTAATAGCACATTAAAAAATAGCACACAACTGATAACCCTGTGTAACAAATCGCAAGTGCTCTCCACCATTGAGTTTTGCAGCCATCTGGAACCTCGAAATACTTTAAAAAATCTTTGACAGTGCAGAAACAAGCGGTCCATTTAATAGCAATCTCTAGATCAAAGTCCTCGTTTGGGAATGCTGTCCTTGTTGCGGTATTTTAATGGAAATGGTCCAAATGACTAGCGTCATTGATTCCTTCGGTACCGGTACGGAAAATACGCAAAACGCGCGCCCAACAAAGTCACACAAAAACGGGTCGTTTCCACGACTTGTTCTTGAGTTCAACAGTTCGGCTGCGGAACAATTTACCTCCTTATTTTTCCTCCCTCCTATAAGACGGATCTCTTCAAGACCAATACAACACAAAAAGAACATTGCCGAATAGAATCGCTAGTCTAAAATTACACGGAATTGCTAAACGTCGCTACGCACCCAGTATTTTGGGCACTGCTAGCGGATATTCCAAACTAGTTCGAAAAACTTTTTTAATACAATCGGTGAGCACATAGTATGTATTCAAATGTGTTCTCTTTAAAATGACTTGCCTGTACCCAAGTATAGTAGCAGTGGGTATGTCTAAGTAGTAGACACTTTCCATATTTCAAAATTATCCAACAAAATTCATTTAGGTACTATTTTCAATCGTCAGCAATTTATTATTTTCATTTCTGGTCGTTTAGCCTAGTGTGGATTGAATGCACGACTAATAATCAAAAATGGCCGAGTTGATTCGTGTTGAAAGGGGAGTATTTCAACCCGAATAATTCCTAATACATCTACTGTAAATCGCGGGGTTTACAGATACTTCTTTTGATATTTTTTTACACTTATAGGGGGGCTTATAGGTTATGATGTTATCTTTGGGGTTGTCATGCAGTTTTATTTTTAGGGAAAGTCACCTGGGTCTTGTAGAAATGAAGACAAAAAGTTGACTAGCTTTAATTTTGCCTTTCCTGATGCGTTGGAGAACCCATAACTTCTGCCTACGTAACTCAATATCATGCATTTTATAGTTTTGTCATAGCCCTGTACAGTAGCAGGCGACATATTTCAACATACAACACGATTGTCAGAAAACAACTTCATTCGGTATATGTACTAACTAAGCTAAGTAACCAAACATTGTTTTAGTATAGTGCAAGAGTGCCCAACCCAAATTCTTTGGTGAGCCAAAAAATATTTGGAAAAGGGGCCGTCAGCATTTGCTAAAATGGCGGATATAATCGTTAATTTTTACCGGTAATTTGGTGACCAAAAATGCTTTACTATTAAACCTCGACTTTCAATACTAGAAGGCATGCACTGCGCCTATGAATAGGCGCCTCGCGCCTATGTGTATCTTTTACACTCACCCTTCACTTATTAAAATCAGGTCAGTTACATTAAATTTGATCTTCCGAGAAATGTGCGGAAAAAATATGCTGGTGGGAATTGATTGCAAAAATAAATTCTTTGCGGCAATGTGCCTGGCAATTTTAATAAAACGATAAACCAAAACCCCCATCGAGAGTCCGAGGCCTAATAACATGAAAGTTCTAATTTCACAAAATGTAATATAAATGTGATAAATTTACGAGAAAATTTGTTTTTCTTTTTTTGTTTGAATTCCAAAATCCAAAATATAGAAAGGTGAGAACTTCATTTTTGGCCGGAAAAAAATCTTCGATTGGGCCGCAAGCGCTTCATCCACCGCAGGTTGGGCATGCCTGATTTAGTACATACTTTCTAGCTAAAAAGTAGCTTTGGTTGAATCATTTCAAATGAGTACGGAAACCAAACATATAATTCGATTACGGATACAAATCAGTTTGAACAATGCCACTCACGGTGAAAATGTTTGCAAAATATAACGCTAACAATGAATTATCAACTAATAAAATGTTTTGCGTTTTAACTACTGCTTTAAAACATCATACGGGACATAAATGTTAGGCAATTTTCATGGCTAATATTATTCACAAAAGTATCAATTAAAATTACAGATTTGTTTGTGTGAAGGTTATAACGTAATTAATAAACGAACCTAATGATAAGCTTTGATAATAATTAAAAATGGGATGTTTTATGTAAAATTTAACTATTTAAATATCGCACAATAGTCTCAACTTATCCCAGCCGCCTGGAGCCGGTGAGACTATGACATCCCCAATTGGGGTATCTTGTGAAGCTGAAGGTAAGTAGCGAGGGAAAGGAGATGGGAAAGAGGAAGGTGGGGAAGTTACTTGCTTAAGATCTAGTCACCAAAGACGGCTGAAGCCATTTCAAGCAACGTTTCAATTCTGAATGGTGGTCTTACACCAGCAGGCTTATTCTCTAACTTTTGTGGGATCGTTATCGAATTAACGGATGTGATCTGTCAGATTTTTGGAATTTTTACATATTTACTGTAACATATTTTAGTTTAGATCGTTTTGAATATTTTGAACGTTTTGAACACATGAATTCCTGCAAGTATGCATGATTATTTATTTATTTAATGTACGTTGTACACGGAAAAAGCAAATAAATCACACAAATCTGACAAGAGATCACGTCCGTTATCTCGATAACGATCCCTCAAAAGGTAGTGAATAAGCCTGCAGGGCTCTACTGAGAGTATCTTCCACTCTGAAAAATGTTTTAACTGACCACTTTGCTTTCCTCTATCTGTATAAGTCTTTGTTCCGTATCCTGTCAAGATGGTAGCCGTGTTTGATAGTACTTTTTTATTCCGCCAGAGCGCATGATGAGTATTGCGACTGTTGCGAGCTGTCAAGTCGGAGTAATCAACATTCTCTGTTCACTGTTTACAGAACTACTACTAGTGTTTACAATGATTGTATTGACATAATTAAGCAAAGCATTTAAAATTTGTTCAATAGGCTTGTGTGTAGGAAATACTATTACATCACACGCAGCGTTTTGGCGGTGACGTGTGCAATTGTACAGTCGTCCCTCAAAAACAGATGCCCTCATTGTCAGGAGTGGGTAGGTGTAGGTTCTGGGTTTTGGGTACTGGGTACTAGGAAGGTACTGGGTACTCCGGGACAGCTTGTTCTTGTGAATAAATATATATTTTTAAATATTTCATCTGGAACCACAAATTAATGTTGATTAAGCCTCTGCATTCCGAATTTCTGCTGTTTTATAGCATATTTCTCTTAAACACTTTAGGTTTGTAAGTTTTTTTCAATTGAAAACTTCTTTAGCACCGTTGTGATTCGAAACTCAATAAAATGAAAAAGCGACACTAAAAATAAACAAATACATATATCTACAAGATGTAGCATGTGAGATAATGAGATAGACTAATCGGTCTCCCCTTTCTGCGGTGCTTCGTAGCCTCCCCACTCTTGTTTACCATAGTTTTCTGAAGGTTTCACTTCTACCTCACACAAATTATTTTATTATTCGGGTATTTGGAACCATTTATTAGATAACCAACACCCCTGCCATGGGTCTCCCTACGTTTGGTAACCTAGCCCTTAGGGGTGACCGGGTTCATGGGGTGAGGTTTGCCTAGGTCTTGACGGCCAATGCGTTTGCCTGCGGCTAATTTACTAAGGCGGGTTGGATCGGGAGAGTTTGGTTGAAGGAGACCTAATCTAGATCTCTCCAGCCGGACTCTCTTGACCCATCGCCTTGCATTGCAGTAGGAGAGATGAATTCATACGACCATTACTCCTAGAAACATTGACCCTCAGATTCCTACCCACCCCTCATACTTTTTTCCTTTCAAGAACTTCTTCCTTCTAAAACCTTCACACAGCATCCCCAAAGGGTCGGCCCTGAGGGAAAAGTTTTTCCTCAGGGCCTCCTGGGTGGATCTAATGTAAAAAAAATCGAGTGCAGCTTACAGGGAGAAGCGAAACTTTACCAAAACAATTTCAACCAATTCTCAAAAAGTGAGGTCATAATCAAAGCGACCAACAAGCGCAGACCTCGCGTAATTTCCATTTCATATCCCAACCAATAGGAGTAGAAGAACCCTTAAAGTGACATCATTATCAAAGCGCCTGATGAGCGCAGTTGATGCGTAGCAGGTGCACTAATCGTCATTTCAGTTTCATCCGAAATCAAAATCAATTCTTTCGAATAAATATTAAAAACCAACAGATCTAAACGATGTCTTGATTGGGACGTCATTAGAGAGGGATTGCAAACTAAGTGACATTATCTGTATCTGACCCTGATTTCTTTGGTGGTACTTCAAATGTTAATGCGTAAATTCTATTTTATTTATTAATTTATCACGTTACCTTGTTTTAAAAAGTTAGTCACTGAATATTATTAAAAAATATTTAATGTTTTTGTGCGCACCGATAGTATAGCGAGCACGTCTCTAATTTTTTCGAACTACGAGTAGTTTGGTAAAACCGACCGCCGTTACCTCCTTTTGGCCCCGTGATATAGTAGGCACACCACTGCTCGAGCGAGAATCTCTTTATTATGATTTATCTCTACCTACTAAATATTATTTTGAATTCATAACTTTTCCCCCTGGTATATGGTTGATTGATTTTCATTGATATATCATGTGCCAAGTATAATTGTTCGTCAGATAGGACCTTACCATCGTAACTAATGTAATGTAATGTAAAATGTAAAGACCAAACGGGGCATGAATTAATAAAAATCTGTTACATATTATTTATTATTATTATTAAGTCTACATATTGGAAAATGAGCAACAAGAATGAGAGCACATGTTGAACAAAGGGTATTCATAGAAATGTGGCAGTTGACAGACTTTGAACATGTAATTAAAATTAACAATTACAATTCAGGGGAATTGATTTATTGTATTGACAAATTTAAATCAAATGATCATGTCAGAAAAACCTTACGGACGCTAATTTTTAGCGGTTATAAAAAATATATTTATTTTAAGCCTGTGAGTCCATAAAAAATCGTCAGAATCGTCCATAAAAGTGTGCAGAAATGTATGCTCATTCCATTCGAATGAAAATTGCAGGAATGGTGGAACTATAATAATATCGTCTTTGTTTTAGTCAAAATCGACATTGAATTGTTTTTTTTTTTAAATCCACGTTCCTTTTCCAAAAAATGTGTAGGTAAAACAGTCGATATTATAATTTTATCAACTCGTTTAATGTTATACATGTAATCAAGCCGACTTCTTACACAACGCAATACTAATATTGTATTAATTTTTTTAACTTAACTAAGCTTTTTCACCTTTTTTGTTTTGTTTGAATTCCAAAATCCAAAATATAGAAAGCTGAAAACTTAGTTTTTGGCCGCAAAAAATCTTCGATTGGGCCGCAAGCGAATCATGGACCGCAGGTTGGGCACACCTGATTTAATGTGTACTTTCTAGTGCAAAGCCAAAAAGTAGCTTCGGTTGAATCATCTCAAATTATTACGGAAACGTATAATTCGATCACCTCCTTTTCAGTGAATTACTCTCAAACAGATAATATCCTTCTCTCTTCTAAACCAACACCCAAATGACATAATTATCAAATTGATTCATGAAATGAATATAATTTCTCGAACAAACATATGACGTAAACTGTATTGTACCACAAAGCTAAAATATGTGTACATTCGTAATTAATTAATTTTCTCGTAGAGGAAAAGATAACATATGGGTGGTCGGGGATTCATGATCGAGAAAGACAAGGAGATTAAACACATTCCCACGGTGTCCCTGCCCGTCGGCTCACGCCACCAGCTATTCTGAAAGCTTACTGAGGTCAGCTATGCGCTGTTTTAAACTTTAAAGCAGGCTTGCCCACTATTTCCTCTTTGTCTCAAACTTTGTATTTATTACTTTCCTTCTGATGAAACTGCTGCCGGCTTTACCCTCGGAGCATGGATTTGAGTGAGTTTCGTTATTGGAATCAGTCCGATGGAATGGTTTGGTTCTCAACCACATCATCCCTAGTTTAAGGCAGTAACGAGAAAAAAAAACAATTGTTTTAGTAAATTGTTACAATAAAAAATTATGAATTATTACAAAATTTACAAATAATTAAATTGTCTTTATCACTACTCCACAAAGATTTTTTTAATAGGTATGTATGTAAACTATCAATAATATTTTATCATTGGTTTACTTGTAAAACCTTTAAAAGCGTTTTCAGATATTCAAAAGCAACTTGATTCAAATTCAGAAAAATAAATATGGAATTTCTGACAAAACGTTGACAGCAGATAATGATTGGACAAATTATGCAATTGTTACAATTTATATTTTGGAGTACTACATTTTACATTTGTTACATTCTGAAGTGTTTTATTTTCTGTTGTCTCGATTTTACAATATTTGTCGATTTTGCGGAAATAGTAATGTATTGTATATAATGTCGGAAAAATAAAATAAAGTAAATTTATTGCTATTTATTATTTTAACTTTATGAGTAAAACCTCAAACTGTAATATTTAATTAAATGAAGACATTTCTGATTTTCCTGTTTCCAGATTTTCGATTGAGTTTCGCTCATAATGTCTTCATTTAATCAAATTTATTGCATTTTATGAATTCATTAAGACTTCCAAAGTCATTTATCTCAGGGCCACCGTTTAGAATGTTGTTGTTTTTAACAAATAAACAAGGCGTTATTACTTGGAAACTTGTTTGACAAGCCATAATTATCTAAGCCCAATTTTATGTACAATATAATATTTGCTTCCTTAAAACTCTAAATTAATGTAATTAGAAATGTTATTTCATATATTAAGACGTATTGATTTGGTATAAGCTACATACAATCTATCTTGTATCATTTTTGTTGGACTACCTATTAAAATGTAATAAATAATATTAATTTTTCAATAAAGAAATTAAATAAAAACTCCAAGTTTTTCAACTCAACTTCTACAACTTTCAACTCAAAGTCGAATGCGTAGACCAGTAGAAATAAAAGTCATGATTGGCACCAGCAACATACGCACAGCGGCGGTACTAGCAAGTGCATGTTTTTTGCGTGTGGAAGTTAACTGGCTTTTGAAGCTGTTTTCCATTCTTCCATTTTCCTTAGATTTGGTGTGCCACACTGAGACGGATCATTCATTAACGATTTTCGTAAAAATATAAGATATATCGAATACTTCAAACAATCAAACGGTTGGAAATAAAAAAAAGCATTCTTGTAGGTACAAGTTCTAAAAAATTTTATTAATAGCTCAGGTACCTATAAATTCTTTTTAGTGAAGGTGGTTATAAAATATGTGTTATTGTGGCTAGTGTTATAATTTTTGTTGTTTACAGCTTACAGTAATTCAAAATATTTCGCTAGAATCAGCCTCTCTTGGCTGCTGCTTATATTACTTAAGTATAGTTCTTCGTGGAGCGTGTGGATTTCTATTTTACCCGATGTGAATATCAATATCTGGAATAAAAATAAGAGTGTCAAAAATGTGTGCATGTAGGTAACATAATACGAAAAAGATATTTTTTTTACTGTTAATACCGCACAAGAGTCCCAACTGCTCCCGTCTGGAGCCAGTGAGACTATGGCATCCCCAATCGAGATATATTCAAAAATCAAATGTGAAAAACAAATATTTTAAAAATATATAGTGACAACGACCACAAATATAATATTTCGCATTTTTATAGCATTTACCGATCCCAAAATTGACGAAAGGCTCTTTAAAAATCATGACCACGGAATAAACAAGTTTCCTTCCTCCTTCCTCCTCACTACCTCTGTGATTACGACAAGTTAAAAAAATCATATATTAATTTGTTTGAACCTATACCAACTATTTCTATGCAAAAAAATAAAAGTATTAAACATGTTGTTAATAGTTTGTTATCAAATAAATCAATTACGACGTGACTTAGTTCCTATTATGGAAACAATCATAAATAAAATCAATAAACTAATGTAGAAAGTTAACTAATTTTATTATTATATATTTTTTCTAAAACATACGTGCGTTTGTAAAATCTTTAATCTTGCTGTCAACTTTCCCAAAAATTATTATTAAAAAATAAATTAAATAAGACTTGACGGCAGTAGGTACCTTTGTACTCTCTATGGTAGTCACTGATATTGGCTCACGTGAATATAACGAGAAAAATGCAATCCAACATAACCTACAAGTTTTTTTTACAATTGGCATTGCAGGAATGAGGAGAGTACTGAACAAGAATCTCAATTGCTTGAAGCCATAGTAACTAACGCATTCCATGTCGGTGCAGGCTCTGAGGTTGAAAGAGTAGGAGACGGTAAAAATGAATGTTGGGAAGCACCCGGTTATTCAGATCGTATTTTCAATCATGGTTATAACACGTTTCTGTTCTGAATTGTGATATAATCAAGGCCATAAAAGATTTTACCTTCTGATTGTAAATTAAAAATGTGTGTGCAATTCATTCGCGGTAGAAGTAAAGCCTTCAAACAACTAAAGTAGATAAGAATAGGGAGGCTACGAAGCACCGCACAGAGAGGAGATCGATTAGTCTTTTTAGTGTCGCTTTTTCTTTTTATCTAGTTTCAAATCACAATGGTGCTAAAGAAGTTTTCACTTCAATAAACTATTAATGTAAGTAGTCCCACCTAGAATTTTTTTAAGCGAAAACTTCTTTAGCACCTTTGTGATTTGAAACTCGATGAAAAGGAAACGAGCGACACGAAAAAGAGACCAACACATACATCTTTAGCATTAGCCTGTGAGAGAATAAGATAGTCTAATTGGTGTCCTCTTTGTGAGGTGCTTCGTAGCCTATCAGCCTTCTCTCTGTGTAGTGCTTCGTTGAATAAAATGTTAAATAATTTTTTTTAACTTGATAATAATACTACCCTACAATACTCAGCAATCGTCTCATTCTCTCGAAGTTTAGTTTTCTGAAGTTATCACTTCTACCGCGTGTAAACTGCACCCATGAATATTTTTAACAAATTTTTTTCGCACATCCTTGAAAACGCCGTATATTTAAACATTACGTAATTATTATTATCTTACCAATAACTCTTTTTTGTGTCCATTTTTTCCATCCGCAACAGTTGCCAATTTAATTTCCTTGACCCCGCTTGTATCGCTGTTGGCATTCAGCTTTTCAATCAGGATAGGAACCAAGTCGCTCTTCATCAAATCCCACACCGTGAGTCTGCCCTTTCTACTAAGGGCGATGAACAGACATGGCCTTATGCGGGACCACTGTACGCAGATGATGTCTTCCCGCTGGAACTTCTCGATGTCGTTTTGCTGCAGGACCAGCTCGGTGATCCCGTGCTGGTTGAAAAACGTCTTCAGCGGGCGCTCGTTGGTCAGACTGCACAGGTAGATGCTGTGGTCGTCACAACTGACCAGAAAGTATAGCAAGCCGTGCGGACACACTTCAATTGCGTTTACTGTAGAAGCGTTATCTAAAATCAATAATATCAACCTAATTAAATGACGGGCCACTTACAAAATGATTTTGTTCCAGTGCAGGCATACATTATAAAAATGCAATTCATTTAAGGATTCTGATAGCAATGCTGTTGTAATTAAAAAAATATTAAAATATCAATTTCATACAAGCGAAATGAAGCATTTTCCACAAATCAAAAAAAGCAATCCTTATTTATAAATTCTCTGTTTTAAAAGCTCCCAAAATACTTAACTAACTGCCAAAATAGATTGATTACGAATGATAAAAATTGTTCTGCAAATTAAAAATTATTTTGGCCACCATGTTCATATATTTGGTCCAATACATAATTGAAATTTTATTGTTTGGATTACCAATTCTATAAATCTTCCATAGCACGGTTAATACATTAAAAATATATTTACAGTTTCATTTCAACAACGTGCGCCATCGATATATCATTTCTAAATATTACTTACTCCAGGTAGTAATTTTACAACCAACTCCCATCTGATTCCGTCGCCTGGCTTCGAAAACGAAAGAAGGAAATATCTTGGGAGACAAATTTGGTCCTTGCAGACCAACAAAATAAAGAAAGCAATGCTTCTCACGATCTTCTGACTTTGAAAGCATGCACTATATTTTTGATAAATATTTTCGTAACCCAATTTCGGGAAGCAATAATTTTAGTTTTGATGTCATTTTTAACATGCCCTGTCTAGACTTTATTGGTCGATGATGTGCGCATATTCGAATCGTAATGTTTTTGTTAATATTATAAACTAAAAAAATGTCAACGTTCAAATGCCAACCTGGTGTTGTCATATTTTAAAAAAATCAGCCGGTAGGTACGGAATTATGAAATAAATTAAGAGCGTGACAAATCAAGGGAATGTTTGTCTTCCTTTAAAAAAAAAAAAAAATTTCATGGAGTGACGTCACGAGCTAAATCACTATTTTTTACATTTCTGTTATACTAATGTCATATTCGACGTTTTTAAAAAAATGACATCTAATAATATTATATTCCCAGCAAATAACATTTACTAACGCATTCAGCAAATTGAGAAACAAAAACACATAAACATGATAAATACTATAAAAAGTAATCCAATAAAATAGGGCAAAGGTTTGTGTTCAATGTAATAGTTATGCATTGTGAGAAGCTACTATATTTATCTATAATATTATTCTAATAACCGAAATAATACAAATTTTGTATTCCTCGAACAATGGAATATTATATTTCCTCACTCACCCGAAATCTGATGTCAGAGAACATTGAAGATAGTGATGGACACTGGACATAATACGATCTGTCATTTCCATAAGTAATCAAAATATTCAAAATATATTCGGCATATTTTTTTATTTAATGGAAACCAAATTCAAAAGTGTTACTTGCAGAAGATCTACAGGTATTTTTTGTATTATTATGACAGCTGTTTCGGTCCCTACGGTCATTATCAAACGGTGGCTATGCTACATTTAGATGTCTTAACTGTCTGATTTTTACTCCTCCACCGCATTTTTATTTTTACAAAATGATTTAGTAATATTTTTGCAACCAAATAGTTACAACCGAAACCGGTCGACGAATATGACGAATATTAAAATCAATTGGTTTTAAACAAAGAACTTGTTTCATTTTGTATAATGTCAAGCCATAAAGTGTTTGCTTTCTTCGATAATTTAATAGTTTTTCATTGTTCCAAACTCTTCAATTGGTGATAAGTAAAATAAATAAAAAAATCATTATACTTCCAATACAAGGAAATAAAAATATGCTTATGTTCGTAATTGTCTAGCGGGACGTGATTTTTCTCCAAGAGATGGGCAGTGAATTTCGGATCAATTTTATTATTATAGCAACGCACAGGTGCTAGTTGAAAAAGTCGGTATGGCCACCTTTTTTTCGTACACGCTTAAGTTGAGGCATTCTGCTTGGGGAGTTTCTTTCAGTTCTTGTTATATAGATTGAGATTAAATCAAGCAATTTAATTCTGAAAATCCGTTAATCGGAATAAATAGTTGATTCGTATATGAGAGATCGCTATGACACTCGTCTTAAAAAATGGCAAAAAGATTAAAGGGGTACTTCACCATACTTTTAATAGCTTATCCAAAGGATATGATATTTATTTAAGAAACATATAGTTAAACGCATCATTTAATTCTACAATTTTAAAGTTTGTTATGGTTTCAGTTAAGAAAGCAAGAAGATACTAAAAGTCATAATATTACACTGTATCAATATAAAAAATAAATAATAAAGAAACTATAGTTTTGATTTAAGAATTCTGTAAGGTTAGTTTGATTTTTAACGTTTTACGGTGAGAAATATTAATATCTCTTAGGGCTTTATAAAATTACAACCATACAAGCAATGAATCTTGTGCGAAATTCGATTTAAAATCTATATAAATAAAAATGAAAATGTTTTGGGGGATTAGTGAGATGTCTAAGTATTGCTACGTTAAGCATAGGAAACCCCCGCGAAGGTTTCTGGATTATTATAACCACATGACAATACATCTGAAAAAAAATTTCATCACAAAAATTATCACAAATATTTTCATCACAAAAGTTCTTGCGAAACTGTCAAAAACTGGAAATTGACATTTTGCAAAATAATGATTGTTAAGTCAAAATTCAATTTTCAAAACTCTATAAATTAGTGAATTGATTTAAAGTACTTACACAATAATTGGAATCGAATAAAGAATTATAGATATTTTAAATAGCTACCTATGTTAGGTACCAAATTTGATTGGTTGTTCTAATAATATTTGATTGTTCTTATAATATACAAGAACGAATATTTATAATACATGAAAATGAAAATTTGAATTTAGAAAATTGTAATAAATGGCACGCGAGTACGCGTGAATGTACTAGGACTGAATATATGGAGCGCGGGAGGGGGTTGGTGGGACGAGGGAGAGAGAGGGGTGAGGGATGAAGGGTAAGGTGGATAGGGAACGCGGGAGGGGAACGGGGACGCACGGGAAAGGACATGCAGGAAGAAACAATTTATATCTTTGAATATGGTATTGCAACGCATGCCGGAAACCAGCTAGTGATTTATATAAAATAGGATATTTGATCTGGTTGCATTCATTCATTGCATTCGTTCAAAAGCAATCCTTTCTAATAGGGCTGGTGAATCAATAAGGGAGTTCACAATATTATACAGAAAGAGTACCTACGTCGAAAATATTTCTCCTTTTGTAAAGAGCAATGGGAATACCCTGATGATTTTCAAATGATACGACAGGTGTTTGAAAGATTGTGTTTGAACATTTACAATTCGGTTAACATAAATTTCGTATTGAGGATTCTATATGATAGATGCAAATTCGAGATTATTATATTTTTTTGTTACGTTTATTTACAACGTCGGAGTTTACTATTCCTATGAATATTTACTACATATCAGATAAGTTAGCCGTAACTGGACGAAACGGAAGCGAGCGACTCTAAAAAGAGACACAACACAATAAACACATATATCTTTACGGTTTAGCCTGCGAGAGAAGAGATAGCAATAAATTATTTATTCATTTCACTGGTACTCGGTTCCAATATAATACGATCCAATCCACGGTCCAATATAATACGATCTAATCCACGGTCTCACACAAGTCACCTTTAGTCTAGTGGTATAAAGCGCCTTAGCGGCCAGACATTCAGCGGACCAAGGGTCGAATCGAAAAAATATTTACGTGCAGCTCACACGGGTAGAAAACTAAAGTAGACAAGAGTGGGGAGGCTACGAAGCACTGCACAAAGAGGAGACCAATTAGTCCATCTCATTCACTCGCAGGATAAATCATATAGATGTATTTGTTTGTCTCTTTTTAGTGTCACTTTTTCGTTTCATCGAGTTTCAAATCACAACGGTGCAAAAAAAAAGTTTTCACTTCAAAAAATGATTTTTGTTAAATCAATATCCAATCTTTAAACCACTCCAAAATGAATAAGCAAAGAAAACTCAAAATAAAGCGACATCTAGCAACTTTGAAGAAAACACAAATACTAATAAGATATAGGAAAAGGTGCACTGGAATTCGACGACGAAAATATAGAAAAAAATCATCCTTGATTTTTATGAAAATTCTTTTTTTGTTTTAAATGGTTGTCTGTAAAGTTGGTTTAAGGACGATAATGTTACGCGATAACGTCATATAATAACGATGGAGTGAAAGAGAGATAGATGCATCACAAGCCGAACGCTTAGGCCGAACGCTTGTTCCGCGCTCTCGCTTGCACGCTCGGCTCAGGCGGAACGTGACAATGAGTCATGCTTTTTCGTGAGTGCAGCCGGCGATCATCGATTTATAAGACGTTATCACGTCAAAAAATGTTTAAAAGTTTATTTTTTATTTTTTTTATTAACTTCTCTTAATAATATGTGTACAATCGCAGACGTTGAAAATATGATAACATTATTATTTTACAGCAATGAATATAATTATTGTTTTAAATATCATTCATCGCATGGAAAAGTCTGTTCCTACTGCCATCTATCGATTTTACAGAATATTATGAAATATGAACAATGAGATCCCGG
Source organism: Glyphotaelius pellucidus (assembly GCA_936435175.1). NCBI lineage: Eukaryota > Metazoa > Arthropoda > Insecta > Trichoptera > Limnephilidae > Glyphotaelius > Glyphotaelius pellucidus. The sequence continues at coordinate 22,488,766 of OW386542.1, read as the reverse complement.
TTACGTGAAAAGCGACCGAAGAAACTACGGTAAAAAATACGTGAATATGAATGGGGAATGTTAGAATGGTATTTTTTCATTTTCTCCCGTTGCATTTCGAAGCTCGTGTCGTGTAAGTTTATTGTTCATAATCTGTCGCCATATTTTAAAAATGAAAGTGGCAAGATCGGCTTTGATGTGAACTTCTCTCTGACGGTTCTAAAAGCAATAACTTCGGGAGATGGTTCTACGCGAAAATGCAATCAAAATAATATATGTCGTATTATATAAATGATTTTTTTTAATGTTAAAAGAGTACAAAATACAAACCCAAACCTGTATCCTTGTGACTGGTTTAGTAAATTAAAGAGAGTTCGATCACGCATCGGTACCGATGTGACGGTAATTAAATGTCCACAGAGGCAATTGCGACGGAAAATGATATTAAAATGAATTGTTTGTTTACGCCTGTACATACGGTACGTACCTAAATAAAGTTCTGTTCGTATAAAAACTCTTTTATTTTTAAGAAAGGAATACAAATAAAATATTGAATTGAATCACCAGTACACTGTTTCATGATTAGATACAAAGTTATTCAAATAAAATCCGCCCTACTGTCGGCGAAATTACTTCCGAATGGGAGTAGTTTGAATAGGAAAGTAGTTGATTTTTTAAGGTGTGCAGTAGTATTGGTTAACAACAAAGTTTGAAAACGAAAAGCATTCGTTAATTTAGTTGATTTTTTTAAGATGTGCAGTAGTATTGGTTAACAATATCGACGACACCAGGAAACACAGTCCCACCCTGTAAAAACTGCGGATAGCACATCTCTTATATTTTAATATCTTTGATTAGATACTACTTGTGTGTTTTTATTGTTATTGTTTAATGTTAATTAATCATGTGCTGAAAACCCAAACCTACTCAAATTGCAGTTATTTCTGACATCCATCGCTCGCATCTTATTTAATCGGGTTCTTATTGTACACGTATACTAGCGGTCGATCGACTGCGGTGAAATGTGAAAGTACAGTTTATTCGATGCATAAAACAAAGAAATCGCATTCACTTTGACTGTTGTACTTCCTGATTTCATCGCGGAAAATCTCTCGGTGGTGGCGCACAATGCGCCCGTCACCGTCGATCAAACAGAACGGTATGATTTCAAAGTTTATCGAAAAAATGGCGCGGAAAAAAATGTTTTTTTTCGTTCGCAGCTGAAGTCAAAAGTTTAAATAATATCGCATAAATAAATGCAAGTAAATCTTAAATTAGTTTTAATGTGATTGCTTGTGTATTTGTCTATTGGATGGATCGAAAAATAACTAATATGTGCATTTTTTAAATTGTTTTTTTTTTTTTTTTTTAATGAATATCTAATTTATTTTAACATTTTACGCCTTGTGCTTTATAAAGAAAAATAATTACATATTGCTTTTCTTCGTCATAAAAGCACAATGCTTTTATCTCAAGGCTCTTTTCCCTCAATGTTTATTGAGGGAATTCAAGCTCAATAATGATAAAACCAAAGATATTTAAATATAAGAGATGTGCTATCGGCAGTTTTTACTGGGTGGGACTGTGCTTCCTGGTGTCGCCGATATTGTTAACCAATTCTACTGCACACCTTAAAAAAATGAACTATATTCCGTATTCAAATTAGGACCATTAGACCGTGGTCCACCGACAGTCGGGCGACCATCATAGCATATCTCTTGTATTTCAATATCTTTGGATAAAACCATGCGGGTAAGTAATAAAATGTTGTAAATAATAATTTTAAAAAATAAATAAAAAAAACGTAAGATTCACCGATATCAGAAAAAGAAGATATTTAAATGTGTAATTACAAATATGGACTCTTTAGTAAGTTTAATACTCCAGGAAACTAGTGAATTTACATCACATCTATAAAAACCCGAAAAAAAATCGATATGAGCAACTCGATTTTTTTTTCAAACTAAAAATTATTTTTTTAAAAAGGAAACTTTCAAAAGGAAACCGGTCGGCGTTTTTTCCGCACAAACATATTCGTCAATTTCCTCTGTAGATTTTGACGCTACTGCAAATATTTTTTAATACAATCGACCACTAGCTTGTTTTTATTTTTTGTTGTATTGCCTCGTGTTAGAGTTAGGACCCTCCAAAGATCGTTAAAATTGAACTCCATCAACTGACGTTCAAACTAGACACTATATTTTTAGATCTAGATCTAGAATATTTTTTGCTAAGAGACGAAAAATTTATTAACATTTTTTACTCCAAATAATGTCAGGAATCACTGGCTAAAGTTAGTTAAGTACGTCCCTGTATATTGCATAAAAAATAGTGTGCATAATAAAATTGAATTGTGTATTATTCAAAATAAAATGTTTTAGTACATACTTATTTACATAATTCGCAATAAAACATTGTTTTTTTAAGAATTTTGTATTTCGAAATTTTGAAATAATATTACTTCGATATTCATATTTATGTAAATTTTGGCAGAAAGGTTTTTCATAAGACTTTTAAAACAGTAGTAAATATAACATTCTTGCATAACGGTTGTTACCAAGGTTCATAGAAAATGTATTTAACAAGGCTAGCTCATTGAGGGGGTAGGGCGGTGATTGGCTAGAAAGTCATGACGTAGCTTGAAGTCCATTCTCCACTGGAAAATTTGAATTTACTACTGTGGGGTCAAGCGATTCTGAATCATGCATTTGCAATGATTTATAACTCCACACAGGAGACTCCGAGGAAAGTAAATTCCCATGCAATTTGCCTGTCATCTTTGGGGGATACTGTGCGGAGTCATATTGAGAAAATGAGGTTGTAAACATGGAACATGGTTCTTGAAGAAACCTTTGTTGTAGTAGGGAGGAAACACGAAAATCTTTCCACAGCCAAACTGTTCCAAGAATGAGTTGTGAAAACGACCTGTTCTCATGAGATAAATGATAGAAACCAAGTATACAGTATCACTTGCTCTAATTAATATTGAAAGGAAAAATAGAAGGTCGCCGAGGGCCTGGTAGGAGACAAATGTCTTGGCTACGAAATATACGAGAGTGGACCGGCATTAGAAGTGCGGAGGAGCTATTCCGGGCAGTACAAGACAGAGAGACATTTTCCAGAGTGATCGCCAACGTCGGGAGGACCTGATAGGGCACACGAAGAAGAAGAAGTATAAATGTTGGGCACATTTATCATATTTCCCGACTATGCACCGGTGTACAAGGGAAAAATGGCACTAGTTCCTCGGAGCATCTTCCATTGAAATACTGGTAAAACAAGGACAGCATTCCGCTTGACACCTACACACTTGACGCCTGCGCTCTAAAGAATGCAATTTGTTTATTAAGACAGGGAATCTATCAAATGAACCGCCCGTTTCCGCATTGAGTCAAATATTTTGGGACTCCAGACCAGAGGTGACTGCCTAATTCAACTATGGTTAAAATTATGTACTGGTGATGTATTCAAAAAATGTAGTAGTGTATATCAACCAAATTTATTAGCTGACAAGTAACCGGTGTTGCTCAGGGTTACGAATGGTGTGGAGTAAAGTTTTGAGATTGTGAATTCTAGTGCAACTGAAAAGTGTTTTCAAGGCGGAGGTTCATAAAATTATTGCTAAAAAATTTTAAAGTTTTTTTTAAGCACTTGTTTCAATTGATCGCGCCGTGTCTTCTTCGGGCGTCCTCAACGTCTTCTACCACAACGTCATACATCCTCCTTACAACCCTTTTTTGGTTCATTACATACTTACGTATATTCCAATAGTGACAGATGGAAAAAGTCAGGGACGCTAGAGGAAGACATGGCATGATTAAGGGAAACAATTATTTATGTACAGATTAATTACATAATCAATTACATGTACATAAGTATTTGTTTCACTTGATCGCGCCATGTCTTCCTCCAGCGTCTCCGATTTATTCCACCTATCACTAGTGTATACTGTATTGTTGTTTAATGTTGAAAAAACTGTATTACATCGTCTTTTATTCTATTTTGTATATCATTCCAGTTCAGAGATAATGCATTGAGCCTTCCTCGAGCGTCCCCGACATCTTCTACCATACAATACTGTTGTTATAAATTGCACACTGTTACTGGTAAAAGACAACATTTTATCCACTTTAATTAGTTTTTGTGCATCATTCCAGTGCAGAGAAATCAGACGTCCCTGACTTTTTCTATCTTTCACTACTATACACCACGTTGTTACCGTTGAAAAACAATATTTTCAACTTTAATTCGACTCGTATATACAAATACAAGTTCGAGGTAATTAACCTAGATTTAATAAAAAATAATATCGTATAACTAGTGAAAAGTAAAATAGATCATTCCGTTCGGACTCCAAATGGACTTCAAGCTACGCCACGAGTTTGCGAGCAGCCCGATGCATTTTTTTTTCGACAAATACCGGTGTAAGCAACCTTGTTAAATACATTTTCTACGAACCTTGAGTTGTTACTACGCTTTTGGCTAGTGCTGTTCAATCTTCTATACATGTTATGTACCAAATCATTCTACATATATACAAATATCAGCAATCGCACGCATTACATTTCTGAGGAAATTAGGTTTTTTTTTAGAGAAGGCCATGATAATATGTTTGATGATTAATGATGGAGGTAGTTTTGTAAACGCTCGCATATGAGTAATGTATATTGTTTACAGATGCGCTGTGCTGATGTACATGATCAAATTATGTTACTCACCGCTGCAGTAAAATATGCTAGGATCTCTGACATAGCCTCTCTGTAGGTAATGTGCCACCTTTCCGGCGTTGCATGCAACGAGGAAATGGCCTTCGTTATTGAAATCATAAATGTACCGCACCACCGAGCAAATCAATCCAATCTGCCAATTAATAAGATCCACACTTTTGTCTGTTGACTTTTCGTTTAGATTCAATTGCAGTTCTTTATTAGATTCTTCAATATAAGTGTCAGCATCCATTTCAACGTCTCCAAAAATCCGGTTTCTTAGACTTGGGTCGCTAATAATAGTATTTATTTTGCCCACAATTGCATTACGCTTCTTCTGAGCGGTCGCATGATTTTTCTTGATGGCTTCTAGATCTTTCAAGCTAAATGTTTTCTTTAAAGAGTTCCTTCTGTGAACGTCCGTCAGGGGAAAAGCTGGATACAAAACGTCCTTAGCTTCAGGTGATATGGCATTCATCGAAGAGGTGTTTGTGCCATTTTCGATATCAGCTGACTGGGTCATGTTAATTACTAAGCTTTTGTGCAACGTCAGCTTTGACCAGTATGGGGAACTGTGATTATTGACAAAATTTTTCAAATTCATCTCTTCCATCGGGTCTGAAGAACTTGTAATTTGATTGATTATTGTCCATATTGTAAGTAAACCATATTTTTGTAATGAACACAGCTAAAATAGAAATCTTATATAAAGGTAAAATTCATTATTACATAATTGCAATGGTTTTGACGTCGGAACTTATAAGTGACCCTACAGTAGTTGATCCGCCGACAATAATTGTTCTCTCTCAGGGGGTCAATTATTGGTTTTTACTATAAAATTATAATTTTTTGTGCATTATTTACCAATTTCAAATGAAAAATCGACTTAAAGAATATATTCAATAAGTTGGTTTAATGAATTTATATAAAGTATCAATTTTTTGTACTTGTGCGCTGGTGTTCACAGTACATAGACAAGTAAATTTTTCCTTGATGCGTTTGAATGAAATTATGTTTTATACTTTGTTATTTATTTATTTATTTATTAAAAGAAGTTTATACAATGAACAAAAAAAATGTGTTAATTCATCCGCCATGCTAGGGATGTCCCTGTGTTATGGTGGATGAAGTTTACAGATTGGGTAGGTACAGTGTACAGTCATTAACTTATGCAATTCATTTAAATAGTTTAAGTTACAAGATGTATGAATTATATTACAATTCAATTAAAATAGCAAGTTTTACACATCATCGTTGTTATTCGGCAAAAAATCCTCCCTGAAGTCACGTAGTTATATTTTGTGTAATTATGTATACCAAATTTTCCCTAAACTAACTGCATATTAGTACCCTTTACACACAGAGTTCGGAGCGGGACGTGCCCCGCGCCACTTCAGGCCGCCGCGCAGAAAAGTAAAGACCGAAAGTAAGATAACGGTTTACAGCGCAGTTCACTTTTCTGCGCGGCGGCCTGAAGTGGCGCGGGGTAGGTCCCGCTCCGAACTCTGTGTGTAAAGGGTACTATTGTATATATGTATGCCTGGAGACCATTTTACGGCGGATCAACTGTCGTGGAACCCATAAAAAACACTTTTATTTAATTTTATCCAATATTTGAATACATTTAGTTAATTTACAAAGTGATCTTATATGCAATGATACTAAACTTATGCACCCAGATCTTAAGTTATGTGCAATAAAGATAAATTCCTTTTCTAAAATACTGATGTACTTCTACTTTTTAATAATAATAAACACAGTATTATTGAAGAAGAAGATAACACTAATAATTTAAACGAAAATATGAAAGAGAACAAGACACATTGAAGGGGACCCCACCACTTTCCTAACGGCGTTATAAGGAAACATATAATTTCCTCCTTCACCGCACACGTCAAGACTATTTTTGATTGAACGAAGCTACATTTATTTGAACGACTCTAGACCCTCTAATGTCCAAGCATACGGGGTTAGTAAGCAGTATGCAAGTACTTACATTAATAATACAAAAGAGAAGTAGAAGTATCAGCCCGTGGAATAATTCCTCCGAAATCGGTAACATAAAAAAAATAGAGATAAAAGTGTTAGTAAGATAAAAAATAAAATAAAAGAACAAGACACAGAAAAATAGAAAAAGATAATAGTCGCAACTGGGACTCGAACCCAGAACCTCTCGTCTAACCGGGATGTGCGCTTTTACCAATTCAGCCAGTGCATCAAACTGTCATAATTGTCAATCTCATATTTTAAAATTTTAGAATTAACAATATTATCTTCGACCAATTTTTTTCCATGTCATGGGCAATTAACTTTTCCTTTTTCAATTAATTTTTGAATTGGTAAAAGTGCACGTCCCAATTAGACGAGAGGTTCTGGGTTCGAGTCCCAATTGCGACCATTTTCTTTTTCTATTTTTCTGTGTCTTGTTCTCTTTCATATTTTCTTTTAGATTATTAGTGTTTTCTTCTTCAATGATATATTACATTAATTGGAATAACCTTCAAAAGTTATAAAAAGAGAGTTGTTCTTAAAAAAAATTGAACATATATTATTTTGTAGCTGGGTTGTTCCTCAGCTGGGTTGTTCCTCAGGGCAAGCAGCCAGTTAAAGGTATACCTACATTCACTAGCTGGAAAGAATGAAGAATGAAAGTGAAGGCCTCTATCCTACACCGAATTCAAATCAGCTGGTGAATAAGGCAGCTCAACTACTGAAGAACAATACTCATAAATTTACCTGATCATAAGAAATGGTTGAATTTTCAACAAGCTGGTGATTGTCTGAAAAATCATGATGTTTCTTTGCTTTGACAAATAGAATATCCTCAACTGGTCCGGCCCAGTTGTCATGGTTTGGTTTGACATCAATATGACACGAATTGAAGGAAGAACTCCTCAACACTGGGCTCTCATCCTTCATTATCTCTTTTCTGGATTTTTCTTCGGGATTTGATATCAATATGTTGGTATTCGAAGGGGTGTTTAGCCCATCGGTTGACATTCGGTCCAATTTGTGCCATGCATCATCTTCTTTGAGATCCCAAGCTGATATTGTGCTGAAATTTTTGAATAACTATATCAACAATATTAATGTTTTTAAATCTGGTAATACTTTCATCAAAAGGATAGAATGAAACTTTAACGTAAATTTTATGGCATTTCACAATGACAGGTAATTAATAAATTTAAAAATAAATAACTCACCCGTCCGATAGCCCTGCAACAACTATACCAGATATTCCCCCAAATACTTTACAGCAGCTAACGTCACCAATGCATGTCAATACCTTTTTAGGCTCTGCCGGCACATTAGACTTAAAACACCAAATGCAAATAAGGGTCCGCGAGGATATAAAGTCATCCACCGATGTATTTGTTGAGGTGATAGTTTCGCCATCACTTATCCTGTTGTGCACAGTAACAAAGCAATTACAAGTATCGTCTGAGAATGAGGCTATTTGTGTGGGCCTCTTTTCCAAGTAATTAATCTTGTGTAAATACTTCAACGGAGAAACAAAACTTTTGCTGATCTTCAATTCTGATTTGAATATATCCCTTTTGCTGATTTCTGAAGACTCTGCCTCGAGATAATCTGACATCATCTTACCAGCATTTTGGACGAAAAGGTAGTATTTTGAAAACATCTTGTGATCTGTTAAAACATTTTGTGCACTATCTTTGTTAAATCCTACAGAGTGAACATTGGATCCTAGCCTTTGTTTGTTATATATGTCTAAAGGATTCTCCAAGAGTTTGATTTCAATTACAGTACTATCTTTTGTTGGTAAAGCATTGATGGTATTGTGAATTTTTAAGTCGGAGATATTTTTTTTGGATATTGGTTGCTTTTCGGGGATCACTGAAGTTATAATGTCGTATTTTGAATAATTTATCGGATTTTGGGTCCACTTGTTAATTGCAAATATTGAATCAGTTTGGGATACCTCATCAACATAGTCATCATTTGTCTGAGAGGATCCTTGAAAAAAATTGGATTTTCCAAATGTTTTAATGAACACGTCGTAAGGAACTGGATTTATCTCAAACAGTGAGTATTTAATTTCGTCCAAAGTTATCAAACTACAAAGATCTCGGGCTCTCTGCTGGTAATATTCCATTAGTGTCATTTTTTTGGATTTCGGTCTAGATATCAAATGAATAGCACCAACTACATTTTCAGGCTTACTATAGCCAGAATTTGAAGCAGATGAAAACCCCCCAGAGTTTTCATCAAATCCTTCGTCTGTGTAAGACATCTGCTTAATTGATTCATTCGCTTTAGTATTTTCATAAGAATATGGAAAATCTTTTATTTCCGTAGCAGTTTCTGCGATGTCTCCCATTTTCAACTGATAACTATTTCCTGATTTAATTTCTCTGTAATCATAATTTCCAGAATCTAAATTTATTTCTTCATTGTGTATTGGTGTTTCTTTAAGACTTAGACTATTGTTGTCATTCGAAGTATTATGACTAAGTGAAAAAGATTCTGAATTTTTGGACGAAAGGCTGTTGGATTCACTGCTCGGCTCAGTATGTGACGATGAATCAAAAGATTCAAAATCGGATTCATAAGATTCAAAATCATCTTCATAGTTGATAGAATCACTCTCCGAATGTGCTGGTGAAGGATTTTTTACAACCTTAGTTGCTAATTTGGTGCCACTACGATCTGATAATGATTCACGTTCATCGAGATTAACGTAAAATGCTTTTGGTTTGCCTATTAAGGGTACGTGTTGGTCATTCATAACGAAATTTTGAACAAGCTTCTTCATTTCAATGTCATTACTAGAACTTTCTTCTCCTTTTTTTATAATTTTTATTTCTTCTGGTTCCAATGTTCTTGTTCGGAAACGCTTGTGTTTTATTTTATCATCTTTGTCTTCATCCACAGATGGCACTTTGCCTTGATTTAAATTTTCAATTGGTATCTCGTTTGTCCGTGTCATGAAAACATTGAAAGATGGATTTGCGTTATCTTCAGACAGCGAGGCAGAGCTTAATATTGTCCTTTTGTGTTTAGGAGAATTAACTGTCACGTTTGTGGGAACATTTCTCCTGTTATTGTTGCTGTTGAGATTATATTTTTCATTGCTATTTGATACTTTGGTTCTTGGGCTTTTTTCATCTAATAATTTAGATTTCTTTGAAATCATCAAGGCATTAGTTACTTTTTTCTGGATATTGAAATTTGATGCCAGCGGCTTCATTGAAGTTTTTTCTAGCTTTTGATCAGTTGCTTTTTGTTTATTGATATAATTCGAAGAGGTAGCTACTTTAGGCCTACTCACTTTAGCTAAAGCTGTTGGTAAAGTGCTACTCTTCTTAATTCCGGTTTGGTCTTGATGCGTACTATTTGTCACGGGCTTACTTAGTGAGGCTTTAACTTTCTTATCATTATCGTTACCAATAGTACTTTTATCCTTTAAACTGGAAGTGGACGTTTTCATTTTTAAACTTTTCACAGAGGATTTATTTGTAACTTCTTCATTCGACTTGAAATTTTGAAGATTAGAGGATTGTTTTGATGCCCTTCTATCTAAATTCACCGTGGTTGAAGAATTTTTCTTTTGACTTTCACCCTTTTTGATAAGAGCTGTTGGTTTTTTAACACTTTTCGGTGTTTCACTCTGTCTTTTGGATTTTTCTGCCTCATTTTCAAGCATTTGAGAATCCATTTAACTGCTTACTAATACATTTATATTTTAAATATTTTTAGTAACTAATACTATCGTTTTTCAATTTTAATTTTTTTTTTGTTTTCAATTATTTTTATTATATTCTCATTGATTTTTATTTGTAACTACAAGAAAATTAAGTATTATTTAAAACATTTACAGAAAAATCATTTTAATTAGGACAAAATAAAAAATAATATCCTAAATGATCTCTTCTGCTTATAAAATACATTGTATTTGTGCACACCAATAATATCGGAAGTTTCAAATTAAATTTTCGAACTAGTTTGGAGCGCACCCGCCCTCAATCCTATCTTACCCCGTAACCCCATAAATGCCCAAAGATACTGGGTGCGTAGTGACTAATAATGTTAAAAATGTTATAATTGCATTTAAAATCATTATTTTCACCCTGCGTTAGCATTACTCAATTTTCTACTAACAGAATCTTTAAAATGAGACTTGTTGTGGTATTTTTACATTCTGTAATATCTAATATCCTTATTTTATACATGTACTAGTAAGTTCCCGGCATGCGTTTCAATGCCACTAATAAAGAAATTGTTTCTCCCTGCATGTCTTTTCCCATTCGTCCCGTTTCCCTTCCCCTCACAAATTCCTTTCTCCTCAAGCGTTCCTTCTACACCTTCCCGCCTTCCTTCTCCTGCGAACCCCCTACCCGCGATCCCCTCCCCTCTCTCGCGTTCAATATATTTAGATTTTCAAACAGCTCGCGTGCCTATTGCAATTTTTTTTGTACTTCGGTACCTATTTAAAATAAATATAATTTTTGATTAGATTCAATGTATTCGATTTTGGTTTCATTAATTTAAAGAGTTTCGAAAATTGAATTTTGATCATGATTCCGTATTCGTTAGAGCGTTGGAAGCGAAGGAGGTATATTGGAGGTAAAAATGTTGAACCCATTTTTTCGCTTCATGTCTCATCTAAATATAATACATCAATGGCAAAATGTCATTCTCAAATTGTGACATTTTTGACAGTTTTCTGAGTTTTTGTAATGATTAAAAAAACTTTTCAGATGTATTGTCATATGGTTGTAATAATCCAGAAACTTTCGCGAGGATGAAGAATGTATTTTGAAAGTTTCAACATTTCCTGTGCTTATATAGCAATACATAGACAATTCTTAATTCATATACCCCCAAGCAAGCATATTTTGATTATGTATGTATAGATAGATTGTCCCTGCTTTACCCTTTGTACTTTACATTTTATCTGTATGATAAAGACTTTTTAAATTTTAGTTTCCATCCAAAATCAAGCATTAAAAAGTAAATATACCAAAATACATAATATATATAAATATTCGTAAATATATAATTGTAATTTATTTATATATACAGTACACCACCACAAAAGCAAAGGACTCTAAAATGATTTACCTGTATTATTCTTGCACTTACATTTCAACATGATTTTAGTCAATACTCAAATCACAGTAACATATATTTTTTTTTAATTTTTCATTAAATTGGCACATAGTTAAATGATATTATTTGCATTGATTTATTATTGAGTGTGTGTATAATTTTTTTAAAATTGTTGTATTTTAATATTTATGAAGAATTTACCACAAACTACACATTAACCACATGCTTCTGTTAACATCCAAGAATTTTTGTATGAGTGGAAAATATTGACTGGCCGTTGCTACGGTAACGAAGCCCAAACAAACAGTCATGCAAGAAATAAATTATGACCTCATTGATGGTATTATTATTTGTGTGATCTCGACTCGCAATACTCACCTGTCATTGCAGAACTCTACTATCAATATTTACCTAAAGTATCCATGGAGCTGGGTACCTACTTTCCTAACAACAATTGAATCATTTTGAAGGGAATTAAAAACACTTTTATTATTTATTCTGCGCAATAGATTAATTGAATTGTTTTCTTGAATCACACATGAGTTCCAACTGCTAGGAGCTAATGAAACTATGTTAACCCCATTTTTAAAGAACGCTGCCTTGCCGAAATGAAAAAACATGTGGGCAAGAAAAGCAATGGGGAAAATTGGAAATAAAACACTTTTTTGATGTTTGTCACTACTCCCTTTATTTGTTTTTAATCTAAACATTAATTATTCAGATTCGAATCTACTTCACAACATTAAAATTGTTTTTTTTTTACTATTTTCTATACTCTAACATAGATGATATTATAACATTGATACATTAGCCACTACATTTAGAGTTAACAGTTAAAAAATAAAAGTTTTGTAACTACGTAAGCATCTGATTTCTGTTTCTTTATAATATTTTTTTCTTAAAAGAGATCTTATGTATAACCACATAAATATCTCAATATATATAATATTTTTTTTGATTTCATAAAAATAACACGTTTCAAAAGCAGAGGACAATCCAGTGTACAGTTAATATCTTGAGAATGTGCATACAGATGATATTAATATGTTAAGATATGTCTTTTTAATGAAATTAGTATTAGAAATTACCTTGAATACTGAATAAATACAGTAACTCTCTCAATAATCTGCCGCATGATTGTGCCTAGCCTCGCTTTGCACACTGACGGGTTGGGTAATCTTCTCTTACACAATCAGTTTCTATACTGCCATCTAGCTTGCTCTTGCTAAGCATTTTATCAGTCACCAGTGTTAATTTTTAGTAAATTATTGTTGTTTTAGGAAATTCCAGTTAACCCTCTGAGTATTCCAGCAACTGTCACATATTATGTGTTTCTGTTTGTTTCATTCTGTACATTTTTTATTCGTACAAGTTTTCAAAATGGAGCCTTTCCATGCTCCGCTTTCGCTAAAGCCTCCTCAATTACATTAAGCTAGTTTACAAGCTACTAGCCGGTAAGTTCAATAGCGGGTGAATCGTCGAGTGAGATTGTCATGATGACACACAAAACTGTCCACTCGCTCAGTAGCAACAGTAGCAGCTAAAATAACGACTCCCGCACCATGCAACCCTGTCGACATTTTGTTAGCAAGTAATACGATGACACTGAGCGAGTTTACTAACAGATAGTGAATTTCCCAGATAGTAGCTTGTAAACTCGCTCTATGTCAACGAAGCTTAATTGGACACTTGTCTGGCTTTTAGGGTGGCGGATTAGTGAGATAGAACTGTAGTTCTCAAAGTTTTTACAGTATGGTGAATGCATTACTGCTTTAACTATAAATGCGGTATAAGATTGTAATAGTGAAATACTAAACTTATAACCACAGCACAGGCACCGGTCTTTTGTCCAATTTAACAATGCCAAGGCTGAACACTGAATTTAATAAGCAAGACGGCTTGTATATAACTCAAAAACATCAACATATCAAAAAAAAATAGTTTTTTTTTTTGTAAAATAATGTAATTAGGTATTTTAATAAGATCCAAAGATTTAGTAAAATATGATGTACGACTACCTATACAATATTTTTTTATTATTTTGTAAAAGTAAATCTTGTATACAAATACTGTAAACTACATAAATATCTCACATTCACGTCTTTTTATAATATTATATGTCTTAGTGTACTATAATACATACACGTATAGGTAATTTTTTTTTAAAGAGACATCTTGTGTAACTTATTCTACATAAAATTCAATTTTCTTTTCAGTCAACCTGTTGATCACTGACTAAATATATCAAAATTTTGGATTAATATAAAATTGCTCGATGGAAATGTAATATTTTAACCCGCCATTGGTTATGTGTGGTCTTTGAAAGCCCGGACTTTGGAATAAATTTAATTATTTTCGTACTTGTAAAGCTTCCAAATTTCAAACGCTTTCAACCTTTCTAAAACATTTAGCGGAGTGATTGTGACACATGTAATATGCTTCAGTCTGTGCTCAGCATTTGTGCGCAATGGACAAGTATTTCTCATTAGAGTGTTGATTAACCCTGTGCGAGGATATTACAGTGGACAGTAAAGTTATTATACATTTTGTGCATAAATTCATACTAAAAAAACATTTCTTTTAAACATGCTGTATAAAAAATTTATGGGCAGTTCACACGGGTAGAAGTGAAACCTTCAGAAAATTAAAGTAGACAAGAGTGGGGAAGTCACAAAGCACTACACAAAGAGGAGATCGATAGGCTACGAAGCACCGCAAAAAGAGGGGACCGAGTATTCGATCTCATTCTCTGGCAGGCTAAATCCTATAAATGTATATGTTTGTCTCTTTTTAGTGTCGCTTTTTCGTTTCATCGAGTTTCAAATCATAACAATGCTAAAGAAGTTTTCACTTCCAAAATTTTGATTATTACTAGTTTCTACAATGAACATTTTAACTTTACTTCTGATCCAGTTGAAAGATTTTTCATCAAAATTTAATCCAAGTTATTGTTATATTTGGTTATGTCTTTAGTCATAATTCTTAAGGAAAAAAATGTTTTTTATTACGTCCAAATAGAATGATTAATTAAATAACAACAAAAACAGTTTTAAATAATACATTTAAAAATGTGGGTTTTGTAACCTAAGGATTTTAGCTCGACCGACGGAGGGTTAAAGCAGTGAGCATTGTTCTGTTCGACTCACAAACCGTAAGTATATTACAAATAATGGACTTCAACACTCAAGTTACACCATGTAAATTACTCTTGCAGCGGTGATACTTCAGACTACAGCTGCTGTCTTTGTACGTTTATAGGTATCGAAAGACGGCAAGTGCCACTAATACTCTACCAGGTTGCAGTATGCACCTCTACACTTGTTGAGATCAGCAACTGATTATTACAAAAAATGGGGTATGGTCTTTCAAAATAATTTTTTATATTGAATCATGGGTACCTTCCTCATTTTTGTTTACTCACAATTATTTATGATTTAAATTTATTCTCACTATCGAAAAAATTTTGTTTTTAAATACCACCTCCAAAACTGGGTAGAGATTTTCTACCATTTAAAGCCTTCTAATTAAGGGACTTACATTATCTAAACGTCAAACAAAATAATTTAAATTACTTACATATACCTGCGGATAACTGATTCCAAGTGATAATATAAATAGTTCCACACTTGATAAGCTAAAACTCATTTCTCACTGCTGCTCACTACTAAAAATTTGTCATTCTTATTAACTATTAATATTCTCACTATAAATTACAGTCTTAGACAATCTTCCAATAAGTCGGTACTTTAATATGATTTGGCTCGGTTATACATTTTACCACTTCTACTTACTTACTAATCTTCTAAGAAATTGAGTTAATTTATAATAGGTATATATCTTTAAAAATCTCACGCAAGGTCTATATTGCAATACAATTATATTAAAGCATTAGTTTAATAAATGTAGCAGCATACCTTCGTACCTTGTACCTTCCAGTACACCAGTCTTTTGTACACCAGCCCCGGATCTATGACTTTTTCAAACCGGCGCAGAAACTTGGTAGCATCGCCCCTTCTAGCCAGCGCTTGAGAAATGTTAAGGGCAGGGGGGTGGGGGGGTGAGCTCAACTGTCATGGAATCAGAAGCGGTAAGTGCCGGTTTGCTACCTCCTTCATTCTTGTATTCATGATATAGTGTCAATTATTAATAAAAATAATACTATATTATATAATAAAAAATAAAAATTTTCATATCTAATTTAATGTAGTTTATTTTTTTTAAGTTTTAACCAATTTTAAATTATTGCTTCGCTTAGTGTGATTTTTTGTCTCTTTATCATTTTTTTACCTGCCCACGCCCTCACTGTGCCATTTCAACGCGGTTCCATGCCAACTCGGAATGAAACCAACTCAGAACCATCTCAGATAAGTCATTTATAGTGATAAAACAATAATTTTAAATTAGCCGATAACCCTAACCTAACTTAACCTATTTAACCAATTTTTTATTTATATTTTTTTATCACTCTAAATGACTTATCTGAGATGGTTCTGAGTTGGTTTCATTCCGAGTTGGCCGGTCACCTTTCAACGCCCCCTAATTTTCTCCGGGTCTTCTACTGCCCGCCCGCAAGGGGGCGCGATCGCCCATGTTGAGAACCTGTGATGTACATACACTATGCACAAGTTCAAAATCGATCTAGATGCCGGGAGCTTTGTGAATCAAGTTTTTTTTTTCAATGAATTAAATTACAATTTTGTCGCCCCATAAAACTGCCTGTTGCCTTCCCCCATAGATCCGGGGCTGGTGTACACCAACAGACAACCAAAAACCATTAACTCCATTATTCACCGCTTTCTACCAATTCAAACTGTTATGGTCTGCTTACAGGAGGCCAGTGTTTAATTGAGTGATTTAGAGGCAGCCAAACCGTTTGGAACACATTGTATGTACACAGTGCGTTAAAGTGGTAAGTAGTGTTACTTAATAAGTTATCATTTCAGCGACATAGTAGCTACTAAATCACTACTTAACACTGGACATGTGTAAACAGGCCATTAATAACATAAATTAAATCAGGTACAAAATATCATGTATTAGGAGAACAGACAATCAGATTTCATGATCTTGACAACCATTTTTGCTATACCAAAAATATTACATACCTGTCAACATATAAAATGTATGGCATCCCTCTCTCCGGCTGACAGCTGGTCAGCTCATTTTATATTGTTTAGTATCCAAATCAGCACCAGCAATCTTTATTACATAAAAACGTATTACATATCTTTTGACTAATCATTATTTTCACACCATCCAATTTAAAGCTTGCCATTGACGTCCAAAACATATTCATCTCAGCAAAATTTTTACCACAGTCAAACTGTTTGCCTTTATTTTGCCACACCTCCAGCTTTCACTGCCTTATGTTATTCACAACTATTTGCCATTAAAACTTCTTATCAATCTCAAAAATATTTATATATTCGCCATCAAATAAATGTTTCTGTTTTCATCCAATATATTCACAAGACCACTGTTTCATTAGTTCAAACTTGTTATCAAAGTTTTCAACAGCCCCAAGGCAAAATAACATTTGCACACAAAACCTGACTACACTTATTACATCAATGTTTCAATATTAAATATATCAAACATAGGTATATATTACATATGTAAATCAATTTCTTTTGTCCAGAACAACGCACAATAAATTTTGCAGACTTACGTTAAAATAATTTTACAATATGGTGTAATAACCCATTAAAAAAATTAACCTAATTCAAGTCTAATTCACATTGATTTATTAATAATATTACATTGTATTATAATAACATAACCCTGAACTTTAGCTCAAACTTCTTTCGTCCTCTCGTCTTTTGTGTAATTTATACATAATTAGTTCATTTGAAGAGAAATGTGGACGTTGACCTTATAAGTTTGAACACATTCGCTTCTGTTCAAATTTAACATCAACTAGCCATTTATCTTTTCCAGCGTTGATATATTTATACAGGGTGTTAACCTTTGTATGACAATGCCGTTAAAGAATTTGCAATACCCTTGGACGGGCAGCTTTTTCGCGATTGATAAATCTCATTTTTATTGAATATAGTGTCACTTAAAAAATATTCAAAGACATAGATGTAATCTAAACAGTTCAAAGATAACAGATCAAATCCATCAAACATATTGTTATCTAATCCATTATAATAACTTAATTGCTTCGTGTATGATTATCACTTGTACAGATTATCACTCGTCTTTTAGGCACGCGATTGGTTGGCATGTATACATGACGCTGGTCTCAAATAGGTTAAGGGTGTGTTCTTGATTTACTTACCCAGTGTTCGGTGCTCAATTCCTGACATTATTTAGAGTAAAAAAATGTGTATAAAATTTTGGTCTCCGGTGACTTTTTTTATGTTTTTTAAAAAAAAAATCTTCAAAACCAAGCAAATTTTTTTTTTCTTCCATATGTTATTTATCTAAACCCTATCTCCGAACCTTACTGTCTAATACCAATAATAATGAGTTTTAAAAAACAAATCATCAAAAATGACAAAATTTCATTAACATTTCTTACTCTAAAGGCTTGTTTAGACTAGGCTAGAGTAACTCACCAATTGACTGACCTGTTCTACATACAGGTCAAGTACATCAGTGAGTGACGCAACGGAAGATGAATGGGCTGCATCGCAACAAATTAATTAGGCGAATAAAGCTGATTGTAATGGATATTCTAGAAGTGATGGAAAAAAAATTAATTAGACGAAAGTAATGAAAATATGGGCACGAAAATGGATTAATAGTAGAGAAAAAAATATTTTAGAATCACGGCTTCGCTCCAACGAGAAGACATTTCTGCGGCTACTAAAAAACTCTACTAAAATAAACTATCAGCCTAGTAGGCTGAATGGGCCTTAATTATTAATTACATGTCACAATGAAGATGAAATTGGAAGACTTATTTTAAACCAAGACTCTGATTTAATTAGTTTATTTAATCTTCTAATATGTTAGTTTAAAGTACATTCTTGAGCGTCGTGAAAGAATTTTATGATTGTCAACTTTATAAACAAACGGTGAATGATTCTTTAATAGATGCCGCTAAATAAAATTAACATTTATTTTTAATTAAAACCTATTTCATTAAACTAATCATATGTTTTAATAATAACAAAAACAAGTTTATATTTACATAACATTCGTCTTATACTTCATTCCTAATTTTAATGATAGCAGTTACAACAATGAATTGTTTTTTGTCCAAAAAGACAGCAAACGAAGTATCTTTCCAACCCCTAAAGGTTAACACCATGTTTAAGTATATCAGCCTTTTACTAAAAAGAGCAACTTCAGAATAGTTGAGTTCAAGGGTGCCCCGATAAAAACACCAACTAAAAGTAGCCTAATGATGCATGGATCTAACAGGAATCCGCACAGTTTTCCCAAAGTTGACGTTTCCTGTGTAGAGTTGATATTAAAAATAAAATTGAGTGCAGTTCACACGCGGTACAGTCACCCACACAATCTTAATAGGAGCCTTGAAAAGTGAACTCATAATGAAAGTGGCCAATGCGCACAATTTGACAGAGCGTCACGCTTCATAGGTCCTGTACGTAGGTAAGGTTTCATTATATCTCATTCTCTCATAGGCTAAATCCTATAGATGTACGTGTTTGCCTCTTTTTATTGTCGCTCATTTCCGTTTCATTGAGTTTCAAATCACAACGGTGCTAAAGCAGTTTTCACTTCAAAAAGAAGCAAACCAGATCACTGCTTTGGCTTGTGAAATACTGTTGGTGTACGTTTTCAATCTTCATAAATAGAAAATGTTAAAAAAAAAACTCTTTGAATAACTAGAAACCCGTTAGCAAAATGTTTGAATTCAGGAAGTGCGAATGTTTCAATATTTTAATATGTATGAACTTTTATTTACTCCATGACATTTGGAAGTGTTGAAAAATTGTGTTTCTGCAAAATTACTTCATTAAAATTTTATGACAAACTATAAATGTAGAAATGTACTTAGTCCAAAATAACAACTTTAAAAACTGTTACACATGTGGTTCTTAAGTGATGTTCGACAAACTTTTACAAGTGTTCCGAGACATTATGAAATTCCAATTTGGCTTTAACTTTTATCTTTTGGAGCATATGGCCGTATAGTGTGTAGCTGTAAAAAAATAAAGGAGTATGGTCACACACCGTACAGCGGAGTTTGTAGAAATCCTATTAATTTAAAAAAAAACTTTTTTTTAATTGTTAGGTATTAATATCTGATTAATTCTGATATTATATATGTATATATGTGTATTTAAAATCCTTCGGGTACATGCTGCATGTATTTTTTTAAGTGTGATTTTTTGTAATACATACATACTAAAAACACAAATTTAAAATTTTTGATGTAAAAAAATCTCACTCTTCTGAACACTTTCTTCTTCTTTCTCAAAATTCACGCTCGTAAGGGTAGTTCCAGCAAGAGGCATGGATGCCTACTAGATATATAGAAGATACATAGATAGGTATATTGCGCATATTTTTTGTTAGTTTTGCGACGTTAGATGTCCTGTAATTTATATACATGAACTAAATCTGTCTATATTATAAATATCTTTATATTTTAATCTGGCAACCACACCTACTATCGTTATTACCTTGATCAGTGGTTTTCAATCTATTTTAAGCGTACCCCAAACCCCGTACGAAAAATTAGGGGTAGGTACGCAATATTTATTTATTTATTTAAGGAACATTCTTAGTAATACAATAAACATAAGAGGATGATAAAAAAACAGACCAATTATTAATGTTCACAGATAGGTATTTAGAAACAAGACTAACTGAATATAAACTAGAATATTTAAAAAAATAATAAGAGTACAAATGTGAATTCAACAAATGGTAAACTAATACACAACATTAAAATAAGTGTGATTATATTTGGATTGGGTTGGGAGGAGATAAGGGAAAGTTGCCAGGCAAGTTATATAAAAATATTAGATACAATTAATTCATGTGTTATTCGCACCTAGAATGTTATACAGTGAAGTTCTGTAGCGACAGTAACTAGCAGTAAATACGTCAGCACGTGTGTCTATATTTGCAAATTTGTTGTTATAGTAGTTACATGTCCTTTGTATAAATTCATTTTGATTGGAATTGGTGTTGCATCTATCAATATAGAAAAGGGTATTTTGTCTACTATACCGAATGGACGTGTGGAAATTTATTTTGTTTAGCAAACCCGGGCAGTCAACTTTTGAGTTAATAATTTTGTACAGGAGCATCTGATCAGCGACAAGCCTCCTGTTGAGGAGTTTTGTGATTCGAAAATGTTTCTCGATTTCGTCGTAAGAGTTGTATATGTTAAATGATTTAAAATTGAGGAATTTGAGAAATCGCTCCTGAACTCTTTCTAACCTGTTAACATAAACAATATAGCGCGGGTTCCAAACCTGTGAACAGTATTCCAGGTGAGGACGAACATGTGAATTGTAGAGAATCAGATAAGTCTTAGTGTTTTTGAAAAATTTGCATGTTCTCAGTACGAAACCCAGACTTTTTGTTGCTTTAGTGACAATGTTATCAAAGTGCTTTTCAAATGTAAGTTTAGAGTCCAAAGTAACACCGAGGTCACGTATATAATCTTTATTTGTTAACTGCGATCCGGAAATGGTGTAATCGTGCAGTATTTTCACACGGTTACGTGTGAATGTAACTTTGCAACATTTAGAAATATTAATAAAAAGTTTATTTCTAAGACAGTAATCCGTCAGTCGGTCAAGATCTGCCTGTAAACGCGTAGAACAGTCCGGGGAGCTTAAAGGAAGGTATATTTTCGTGTCGTCAGCAAATAGTAAAATTTGAGAAAAATATAAATATCGTGGCACAAATGTAGCTTTTAAAACTCAGCTCAACGATTTCAAATTTTGCCTGTAGAATCAATGGTTAAAATTGTCCAAAATCGTGTTACACCCTGTATAAAATTGCTCTTAATTGTGTTTGTATGACTTGATCGTTAAATTCATGTAATGATGACAGTATTAAAAAATTATAAATGAAACATGTAGTGTACGCTAGCCATGTGTCAGTTCAGCTGGAATGGGCTCTTGAAGTCTGTCTAGGGCTTGGACTCAGACTCAGAGCCGGAACCCAAACGCCTCCACCGGCATCCCAATGTTCGCAGTCCGAGACACATGCAGCACTCAGGTTCTTGTACGGGTTCGAGTTCTTGTTCGGGTTTCCGAAAAAGAACTCAAACTCTCCGATGTGCGGCTCAGGCCGAACCTGAGCGTCCCGGTAGCTGCAACAGCACCCAGTACCCATTCCGCACCAAAGAACTCAAACCCGGGACCTGCTCCTAGAACTCGAGTACTTTTAAAAGGAAGCACGCCTTGGAGGTCTCTGGCAAAATGCAGAACTTACCCATCGCTAGTGGACATAAGATAGATAGGGGTAAGAGGTTGGTACAAATTTTAAGTAAGAGTTAAGGGATATGCAGGCTCAAAAAGGTTGACAACCGCTGATCTAGACGACAGCCTCCTTTTTCGCAAACTTCCACATGGAGCTCTCTGCAAGAACCATCGGATTGTGCAACTATGTAATATATAACATAATTCTCCTACCTACCAGAAAGCAAATGATTTTTTTTTTAAATCGTAGGTCACATATAAGTAAAAAAAAATAAAAAGCAAAAATAATAATAATTTATGCAGACCGTTTAATTTATCAATGGCACACAATACAAAATCATAAAATTATAATAATCTACAAACATAAGAATAAAAAAATAAAATAT
The DNA here is from genome assembly GCA_936435175.1 of Glyphotaelius pellucidus. Lineage (NCBI taxonomy): Eukaryota > Metazoa > Arthropoda > Insecta > Trichoptera > Limnephilidae > Glyphotaelius > Glyphotaelius pellucidus. The sequence goes on along the minus strand of OW386542.1, from coordinate 22,466,260 downwards.
TTGTAAGTATTAATAAGAGAACATTTTTGTTATTAGTCATAGAAGCAGAACTTTCAATATCACATTTGTGAAACTTGTATTCCTGAGCCATGACTTCATAATTAAAAGGCAGTGGACTCTCTAATAATTCCGGTAGTGTCCTCATATACTTAGTTTTGTCCTGGAACAGAATATTGTTTTTGTGATCAAACGGACCGTACATGGTGAAGGCGCTGGTCTGCGACTTGTAGGTCTTCCCGAACAACTGATCCAGCTGCTTGAAGGTGTTAATGAGCTCTTGCCTGCGCATTTCTCCAGTATTGCTGCGGATGTAGAGCTGGCCGATGGTGGACCAAGAGATGAAGCAGTTTTGGGCATTTTGCTGCGGACAAATCATCCTGAAGTCTTCAAACTTAACATTGTGGGACCAAGATTCCGTGCCGGGAGCATCTATAAATATAACACACAGTGAGCAAGGTGTACCAGCTGTCAAGGTATATCGAACCAATCCCATAGAAACTGTTCAAAAAGTGAATACTAAAATTAGGAACTCCATGGCTGTCCCAAAACACCGAATAAACCTTTTGTTTTTCAAAATGGTCCATTTCCATTTCTAAAAGGTGGGAATACTGTTTACTCCTTTTATAAATGATTTGAGGGTTTTCTTTGCGCCCGTCAGCCAATATTTGTAGCTAGCGTGGTGTCACCTTTAAATTTATATAATCAGAATCAGCGTTTGTTGATTCACAAGATTTTTTTTTACCGTAATATTTTTCATTGGATTCCCTTATTGTACTAATATAATGTGATGTTTTTAAGCAACACAATATATTATTATCAATCAAAATAAAATACGAATGTAAAAGTGAATGTACCTGTAATATTTTTCAAAGTTGCCATTTTGATGAAAGCAATGTCTGCTTTTCCATCGATTAAACATTTCAGTGCTCCAGTCTCTCCATTGTACTCTCCAGAATAACCGCACAGCTCCGTCAGCTTGTGATCTTTGGGCAAGCCGGGAACACATCCACTCTCAAAGAACTCTTCCATTTCATTCTCAAAGGGACAGTGAGGATTCTTGAACATCTTCTGGTTGGCGAAGTAGTGCACCACGGAATGCCAGGCCATGCCATCGTGCTTGGGGAAGCAGGCCTTCATTCCTTGCATGTCCTTAAAAGACTTTATGTTGGAGTTCTTCTTCACCACCGCCACTACAATGTGGAGGTCGTTCATTATCGGAGTCATCTCGTGCAAAATGGGCTGCAGATCAAAGTCTCTGAAAAACGAAATTAGATTTAATTAACTAAAAATCAAACTATTTCACCGCAGATGTACGCAAGAAAGGATAACACGCCCCGCATCTCTATTTGCATCATTCTCAAACATTCTAAGAGTTCTGTCTAATTTTTTTTTTAAATCTTTTTAAATAGTAGGAAGTAAATTTTCTCTTGTTTTAATGGTCAAATTTTCATCGGAGATGTCCAAGTGTCGGAGAAAAATTGTAGATTTATATTTTTTGGTGCAAATCAAATCCACACCACCCGCCACAAATCCACAAAGCTGCAAAGAGACACTCATATATTAGGTATAGCTAAGGTCTCCGGCGTTGACCGTGCTTTATATAGTTTTTCTAAATCTCACGTAGACAGTGGTTTTCCTCTTATTTTGAAGGTTAAATGTACAAAATGTCATCAGCCTCGAAATAAAACAAAACTGAGGATTTGCATACAAATTAATCCATGCCGCTCGCCACAAAGCCCCAAACAGACACTCTGCTTTATATATTAGAAGGTATAAGTTAACTTTATAATATATTAGTTAACCATGACACCATAATTTTTTTAAGTAAAAAAACTCCCTCTCTACATACTGTAGTAAGTTTGTAAAAACTCACTTGCAGGGGTTAACCTAAAGATCCATTATACCCTGCTAACCTCACTTCATATTTTCAAGACAATAAATCTTATTTATTTCTTTACCTTTTAGCTTCCACCTGCCAGTCAGCACTAGCCACGGTTACCTCGGCTTCTCCAGACTTCAGTGCATCAAAGCAGATGGAAACGGAGCCATCCACTGCACTGCTTTCAGTCCTGTTGGATAACTTCATGATGCATTGAATCTGCGGCTCCAAGCCATTGGCTCGGGCTGTCTCAGCCATCCAATCGCACTTGTGACGCTCTGCTATGTTCTTTGTGCAGATTACTATTGACCTAAAAAAATTACATGTTTTGTGAGGTTGATTATGAAAAAACCAAAAATATAAATAAATATTTGTGGAAAGCCAGGAGAAAGTAAAAGTATTATGCCAGAAGGTATGCAATATTAAATTAATTCATTTGTTTTTGCTAGGCCTGTCTCACTTGATCTGTATCACTGGAAGTCACCCGTGTAATGGCAATTTGCTGTATCTCCAAAAAGCTAGTTTTAACTTGCTGACTTTTTTTGGAAATTTTGTTACTTTCCTTGCAAACTAAGAGTAGCCCTTTCCGACCGGCTTCATACGAGCGTGAGTTTGTCTTTAAAAGAAACTTGACTGCAAATAAATCTGTTTTTGGGAACCACACCGGTGTCGATCAAACATACGGGTGCTCTGTATGCAGAGTACCTTCACGCGTTTGTGTTTCAACAAGTAGGTCGCCAAGCCCCACGGAATCATAATTAAGAGCTTTACTGGTGAGGCCCATCAAAATTCGGATATTTTTTGCCAGTCGGAAAGGGGTATCTGTTTGACTATAGTAACAATTTCAAATTTGGTGGAAGGTTAGATTGACCCTTAATTAAAAAGTTGTTATAAAAAATAGAAATGTATTTTGAAATTCATAATATGTTTGGTTTTTTTGTTATCATTTCAAATTAATTCTCTAATAATCAAACTTTTCACCAAATTGCAAATTGTTACTACTGTTACTTTGGAGGGAAATAACAAAGTATCCAAACAAATTTCAAGTAATTTATTTCAAAATTAGCTTGGCGGAGATCTGTACAGCACTGTATCTCCAGCACTGCATTGACACATCATACATAGGAGATACAGCACTGCATTGATACATCACGCGACGCACACTTAGCACGGATGCCGGATGACATGGTTGCCGATATGCGAGGTCTATATACTCAAACATATTACGATATTGGTTGAGCGCTACAAAGCCAAAACACTGTATCTTTAGGTATGATATATTGCCACAACACAGGCGGGGTCTCCATTTCGAGACAAACAAAGAGTTTTTGAGAAATTTTCTTGATTTAATTTTTTTCAGATACTTAAGCCTATGCGTAATTATTATTACATTTATTAAATAAATAACAATGTCAAAATAGCGTTATAAAATATATTCTCATTTGGTTTGCTGTGCAATTCTGGGAAGACCTTTAGGGCGGGTTGTTTCACAGATTTTGAACAATTCATCAGATTTCAAAGTTAAAATTCAAGTTCTATTCAGGTTCTGATCAAAAAATGATATTTTGGATAATAAAAAACTATTCCTCGTTATGTTGATTCTATAGAGTTTGTGACAAGTGAAAGTAAGAGCCTATACATGTACACTGCTTCAATTTTGAGTTATCAAAAAAAAAAGCATTCAAAATCCAGGCGGAGTTTGTGGTCACAGTAGTTGTTTTTGTAAGCAAAATGTTTAATTGTCAACGCCCTCGACTGTTGAGTCCCCGAGTATTAGATTAGCAGTGCCATCTTTGATCGTATTAATAAAGTTATGCGATTAAGTGGAAAACATTGTTTTATCCGAGGTGCAAACCTATAAAGGAGAAGCAGTTACAGATTTCGTTATATTGCATATAAATAAATAGGTATTTCCGCAAACCGAACCAAGAATTACGGGAAAGGAATGAAGCAACTGCAAGCAACGTTCCTTTCCCATAATTTGTGTCTCGGCTCGGGTTCGTACATGTGTGTGAAACAATAGGCTTTTGACCACAGTGTTATTCAGCAATCCAACTTCCGTCTTCTGTAGGAGAGGCACAATAAAATATTTGAGGAATCATTTTCTATATTTCCATACAGTTTTAGGAATTGATATTTGGCGCATTCCCATGTATCCACACTATAATATTACATGCTCGACTAATTGGTATTATTATAATATAATAAATTGTTGATCCAATCATAAATACCATCAGTAATATCAAAGTGGTCCATTTTCATATGTTTTTGTATCCAAAGTCAGTGCACTTATCGCTGGGCTCTGACAGTCATCATTAAGTATGAGTACAATCATACAGATAAAGTCAGTCGCCGCAACTCAAGTCCTAAAGATTATGTGCTCAAAGCTGAATTATTGCTGTCAGTTTACAATATTATCACATATTTAATATTTCAGATATTACCGCTTGACCTTTTGTAAAGAATAATCATAGAAACGTAACCACGCGCCAGAGCTCAATTGCTAAGCTAATGCAGGTCTGTGGTATCGCTGCCAACATTATTTTACTGTTTTCAATATAGGTACTTCTAATATTATTGCCAGAAGCCGTCATAAAACAAAATAATGCAGATGTAATCATTCGCCAAAACACAAGTTAGTGCTAAGTTGACATAATTCTGATGTATCGCTACAATATTTTATTATATCTTTTGCTGTAGCTGCAGTGCTAAGTGAACTTAATTATAATGATTTACCGCAGCTCAAGATAAATTGCTGAGCTCTTAATTTCCGAAGTACCACAATATTTTGTTTTCAATATTATTCTGAAGATCTCGCTTTAAACAATGAATGTAACAACTTCGTTGTATTATTATGGACGACCGTAAAACCAATAAACTTAGGCTAGGAGAGGTTAAGTGGGGTTAAGTGAGGTGAGACGAGATGAGAATAGGTTGAGTTAGGTTATGAACATGTTGTAATAAATACCTTGGAGGGCTGCACTCGGCAAAACTGTTGGCGGTCTGGAAGCCGATGGCCTTCTGTAGGTAGTCTTGCACGGGGAGCTGAGGTTGCAGCGGGCTCACGTGGACATGGTAGAACTCTATGAGGCTCAGCAGAGCGGACTGCCAGGAGTCAGCTTGGCGATGAGACAGCTGGCTGGCCAGGGCTGATACACTTGCCGCCGATTTCCTGGAAAATGATAACAGAATTAACCATGTTTCAAATAAAAAAAGAATAAATAATGAAACAGATGTTAAAGAGATAAGGAATTGAAGAATCCCAACTTTCCGGAGCCAGTGGACTGTGGAATCTTTATTTAGAAATGCTGTGAGGCGAAAAAGGGAGGAGAAGATCTGTTCAGCAAACACAAGATTATCATCAGCCATTTCTGCAATGTTTCTGGTCTACTGTGTTTGCTATGATTTAATATCCTAATCTTATTTTAGTTGGCTTTATAATACGCATAGCTTCGATCTTTTATGTTTTGCAGAATCATTAGCTTCTTCCTGCTACAACCACCGCACCCATCGTCCAACAATATCTATGCTGATGACCAAGTCAGTACCAAGAATACAGACATTACGCATACACAGCAGCAGGTCTTTGAATTCTTAATGCTGTATCACAGTTGAGGGCGTGATAAGATGCATTTACTAAACCTTAAAAAGGCTCTGAATTTCATTCAGCTTCAGTAAAATGCCTCTTCTTGAGATGCTCTATCTTGAAGTTTGATCATCTTTTTACTTCCACTAAATGTAAACTTTGTGTGTGTACCTTTTAGCTGCAATCACTGGCCATGGCTTGGCAATCCAAACGCAAGGGCTGGTATTGTTCACAAGCGGCTGTCTGGTACCATCCTTGCAGAGGTAGGAGTATTTCGACGGCTCTGCAATGCCTATTTTACCAACAATCTAAAAAGAAGAAAATTACTCTCTCAAAATTCATTCTCACTTTAAACACATTAATATCTTTAATATTACACTTTATAATAGTAACAGGGCAAATCAAAAACGCTTCGCACAGAAAATCAAAAAATCAATATTTGCGGACCACCCTATTTTACCCCGATAGCTTTCATGAGAAAGAGTTTTAAGCGCCAAAAAATATATATATAATAATTAATAAATAAATATAATAATTAGTTTGCAAGTATTTTTTTTTTACTTTATCTACACACAGGAGGCCCCTAGGAAAATAATTCTCCTCAGGGCGTGTGTATCATCTTTGGAGATGCAGTGTGGAGTGTCCTTTTAGAAAAGGAAGGATAGGAAGTTCTGGGAAGGAAAAAGTTATGAAGGGTTGGTATCTGTGTGGGAATGTGGGGATCAGTGTGTCCAAGAGTAACGGACGTATGAATCTAACCCTCCCACAGGGTATAAGGCGATGTTCAGAAAGAGTCCTGCTGGAGAGATCAAAAGGTCTCCCTCAACCAGTCTCTCCCATGCCATGCAGTTGCATTCACCACCAAGACCCGGACAAATCCATCCCATGAACCCGGGTACCCCTGCTAAGTCACCAAACGTAGCGAACCACTTGGGGTGACCTATGGCAGAGGTGTTGGTTATTCAATAAATCACCGCCCACCAAAGAGTCAGGTATACAGTCGCTACATTAAATCTTATTTTATTGAAGCATAAAGGCCTTAGCTCAGTGAAAAACTGAAATGAAACCAGTTGTCAACGCAATTTCTAAATTGGTAAGCGCTACCATGGCAAACTGTTAACAAGACTGAAAAAAAAAACAAACTGTTAACAAGAAAAGCAACTGCCACACGAACAAAAGTGCTGGTGCGTTGACAACTGGTTCGATTACAGCTTCTCCGTGAGCGAAAGACTTGAGTCTTGCCAAGGGCAAAAGGGTTATGTATACTCATTTCATTAAACTTACTTGATGCAATCACTGTACTTTTTAAATATACCAACAATTTAACACAGTCGCCAAAAGTAATGAAGATTTACATAAAATAAATAACGCAATGCCAGTAATTTGCAACAAACTTATGCATTTACTTCTGTAAAAGTTTGACATAATATAATATTATCTTGAATTCGCATCAATGTATTAAACTATACTCACTGCAACTTAGAACCATCACCTATTTTTGCCAGAAAAATTCAGAAGGAAGAAAGATTAGGTAAAATGTTAACACAATCCATTATCAATAAAAATTCTGTTCTCACATAAAACATGAAAAATACATTTTAATGGAAATCAATGTGAAGACTACGGAACCCTTAATAAAAGATGCTCTATGTGTTTCATGGAAGTCTCTAATTTGTAATATTGAAAAATTTGTCTAATTCAAACTTCCCTTTTTTCAATATTTTGTCGTCTTAGTTCGTATTTGTCCAACAAGCCATTTGAAAATTATACAGGAGGAGAAGGTTTTCTTTCATTATTTCAATGAAACATTATGAAAGGTGTTTAAGATAAATCTCTTTCTGTAATCCGTAAAGGTCTCATTAGTTCAAATAATTCTTAGTTTAGTGATTGACTGTACTTTTTTATACTCTATTTTTAATTTTAAAGTGGAGATTGAACAAAAACTAAAATGGTCTGTTGGACAAATAAGAACTGAGGCGACGATTTATACAACCCATTTTTTTAAATTTTTTATAGATTATTAAAACAAGTCTTGACAAAATTACGTTACAATTTGGAAATTTTTCGCCGGTTGCAAAAGTGTATTGGTTGGATTTACCCATTAGCTTACATGTGTATGTTATTTTATTAAAAAATGCAAGATTTCCAAACAAAATAAATGTTATAATAATTTTTAAAATGTCTAAATCGAGCCACGCTAAAACCACTTAGACTAACTGGGTGGTTATGGCCGCGCACAGTGGATGTCTGAGCCGATTTGTTGATTGGTGCACGGGTTAACTATACGGAAGTCTGACAGATCATTTTGCTTGGAGTATTTTGGAAAGCTTAATTTTTTTGGATAACAGCATAAGGCACACGTAACAGCATAAGGTACAGGTAACAGCATAAGTACACGCCAAACTTTGATCAGAAATATCGCAATATCCAAAGTGGCATACTCTTTTCACTATCAAACATATGTTTTTACGCTTCTTTCACTTCGGCTTACGTAATTGCGCGAAAATGCATTGTACAATTTTCAGGCCGGTCTTAAAGTTTGGCGTGTACTATAACATTAAAAACATACCTACGTCTGGCAGATTGTGCACACCTGTTAAGTCATTTTCATTAGTGGTTAGGAAAAATTATCAATTTCTGCCAAATGGGTTTATACAATACCAATTATGGGTTTATACAATAGAATATTAATTTGTTAAACAAAATCTCACCCCAAAATGTATTTTGGTATCATCCAACCTTGCCCAAGCCACATCCCCGGCTTCTTCTGTTAGGCAGTGCAGGGGTCCCCTCCGGCCCCAATATTTGTCGCTCGATGAGCACGAAGACGAGTCGTAGCAGATAGAACACAAGCTTGGATACAATGACTCTATAAAAAAGTAATATGTTTTGAAATTTACCATTACCACAAGTTTAGTATGAAACAAATTAACTGTTAATTAAAACAGTGAAACTCTGCAACATTTCCTTCACAAACACTCTTTGTACTTGATTGTATATATGTACAAATTACATACCAAATGTAAATTAGTTTACTTAAATATTTTTTAATATCTTACTCAATGTGCGGTCTCTTGTACGGTCAGCCACCCAAGGTCCTGCTTTGCAAGTTCCACTGAAGAACTCAGAAGAGGCACGCAATCTGTTCTCAAATAAAGATAGTGTTGGATCACAGCTGCGGGGTATAATTTTTGCTTCCAAGAACTGTGGAACAAGAAGAAATGGAAAACATTATTACTTACTGAAAAAAAAGTTGCTGTGAATCAGAATGCAAATTCCATCCTCACGGAGTATTCAAAGATAAAAAAGATTTGTTTATTTATAAGATTTTTCGAGAGTGCTAGACAGCCAACTCCAACAAATTTTTACTTAAGAAATTGTTTTACGAAACTAGAAAGGACTCAAAGTTCAACCAGTTGTAACGGCAACCTCTTCAATGCTGAAAGTCAATTCCTGGTTTGGATTGGTGGAATTATATCAGTTAGCTCGTTATCTTTTGAATCTTTACATAGTAAACAAAAAGCAAACATGTTGCTTAACTTGTTGGGAGTTGGAACCACTTTCAAAATTTTACCCCCTGGACCCCCTGCTGCAACATATCTACTATATTCCCAAAACTCGACACGCGTTGTACTGAATATTGAATATAACGCTGGAGTTGTGGTCTGTCACAATGGGGGGGAGGGAGTAATGTGAAATTGGGATGGGATATGGGCACGGGATGGGTCTCAAAATGACCACTTTACACCGAAATACTAGTGTACTATCTGCCTACATTGCTAGGTAAAGCCAAGCCAACATTTTTGTTCTTTACTATCGAAACCAGCAGGCTTATTCTCTATCTTTTGTGGAATCGTTATCGAGATAATGGACGTGATCTCTTAACAGATTTGTGTGATTTATTTGCTTTTTCTATGTACAATGTACATTAAATGAATAAATAATCACGCATTCTTGCAGGAATTCATGTTTAAAACGATCTAAACTAAAATATGTTACAGTAAATATGTAAAAATCACACAAATCTGACAGGAGATCACGTCCATTATCTCGATAACGATCCGACAAAAGATAGAGAATAAGCCTGCATATAAATTTTCGTGGACCCCACTTACAACTTGTGGACCCCCATTTTTTAATCACGCCTACGTGGACCTCCGTCGAATCTCCCGTGGACCCCTGGGAGTCCACCTGGACCATTTTGTGATCACTGGTCTAAATACTCGGATTACTACACTGGGAAATTTTTTGAATGTTTTTTTTTTATTTTTTTTAAATTAGCTCCACATTGGAGACCCTCAGGGAAAAAATAACTAAGTCATCTTTGGGGATGCTGTGTGGAAGGTTTTTTAAGGAAGAGGAAGGAGAGGAGTTCTGGGAAGGAAAAAAAGTATGAAGGTGGGTAGTAATCTCGGGGGTCAATGTGTCCAGGAGTGATGGAAATATGGATCCATCCCTCCCACTGTGGTGCAAAGCGGTGGGTTGAGAGTCCGACTGGAGAATCTTGGTTACGTCTCCATCAACCAATCTTTCCCGATCCGGCCCGCCACGTAGTAGGTAAGAAAATGCATTCTCCTCCAAGACCAAGACAAACCTCACCTCATGAACCTGGGTATCCCTGCTAAGTTACCAAAAGTAGACAATCTATGGCAGGAGTGTTGGTTATCCAATAAATGGTTCTGGGACAGCGATACCCAAAACCATCTCCCAAATTTTTGTTTTTTTTTTTTTTTTTTTAAAGCATTCTCAGGTCACAATTAACCTGACAATATTTGAAAATCTCATCGAGTTGATAAAATCCAGGTTGCATTAGACAAAGAATCTAAAATGTCTTCCTATTATTTTATAAAATATCAAATCAATGTTAACTTACGTTGGCTAAGGTTTCTGTCCAATCAGCTTCATATCCATGCCCCGGATGACATAACCTTGATCCTCTAAGATCTTCAAGCGTGTTGATTCCGGCTTCATTTTCGGTAATGGCAACAACCTCGTACTCAAAAGGAACTAAAAATATATATATATTTTATGTTTCTCTGAGAAATGCAGATACGCATCAAAAATAAAATTCACACAAAAGATATCGTCGCAAGAAAGCAATACTGCTGTAACAGCCTAAAACCAAATTGTTCAATTGTTGATTTTGAGATGTATACATCAGTTAATAAACCGTGTTATTGACCAAACGGCTAGTTTTTCCAACGTCGTACAGTTCTTATTTATCGTAATAGAGTCACAGGACATAGATAGATTGACGCAGAAAAAAAACTCTGCAAAATGGTGTATAAAAAGTATTTTCATGGTTACAGCAGTATTGCTTTCCTGCGACGCTATATGTAATTATTACCGATAAACATACATACATAAGTATACAAACAAACAAGTATTGTGTTAGATGAAGGGGTTGATGTGGTGAAAAGGGGTTAAAAGCAGCATTCAACTATCTTACCATCTGTGCTCTCATCCATTTCACAATATTGAAGCACTCCAGGACAGGACTAGTCGGTAACTTCGCATTAGTATCGTGTCACAAGGTTATGCAATGTCACGAGTTGTAGTGGCTGACAGTTTTTAGATGTGCGTGTGCATTTTTCACTTTGTGTGAAGATTCATTATGATAAGCGATGTCTTTGTTGATTTATAAGTGACTGATTTATGGAACTGTGAAGCTCATTTAGGATTTCTCCACAATAATTTTTTTCTGCTAGTCTCAAAATGTCTTTAAGACCATAATCTTCGTAGAAATATTTATTTCTCAGTCTTGGACCTCTTTATTTTTTCCACAGAGAGGTATAAATAATAAGAATACTGACGAATTACAATTTTTCCAGGCTAATTCAGTCTCGTCGTCTGTTTTTTTAGTCTCAAAAAGATGCCAATGTAATAATAATGGCAACAGAGGTCCATTTTAAGACCGACAGTCAAACTCTTTTGAGTAATGTTGTTCTAAAGTAGATTATTTGCTTTGGTCTAAGTGGCAAACATGTTTTATAAACATTTTATGAATAGGTCTGATATTGGAATCATCACCTTTATCGGAACCCAACCTTAGACATAAATTTGCCTTCATTGGCATTTGGGGCATGTTTATCAATTCCAATATTCATAACGAATGTATAATTATTTATTAAATCACAAATTACAACTGACGGGGACGATTAAAAGAATCAGCGTATTGTCAGTCTAACCCTCTAGGACTTTCTATTAAAGCTGGCATCAATTACAGTCGTTGAGGGCTTACATACCTGCTTATTTAGAAATGCGATTGCAGTTGACGCATTTCGATATTCTAGTCTACTCCATAACTATTTTTATCCATAATAATAACTATAAGTGCTAACATTAGGCTAAGCACTTATTGTATACTGTGAACACAAATAAGTAAAAATTGTGCGTTGTTTAACAGTAAAGATTCTCTTAATTCTTGCCCATTCCCGGAGGGGGGACTCCCTTAATCTTATCTACGACCTTCATCGTTTGCTTCACAGCTCTAGTTGATGTTTCCGAGATGATAAATGGTACTCTGGTTGAGTGAAGCGGAGGCTCTTCAAAGCCGCTACCAGTCGACTGTGTGCCAGTGTCGGTAGATAGTGCGCTAAGGCTAGTGTCACGGAAAGACTGTGCGCCAAGGTTGGAGGGGTTGGCACACTGGGCGCAGGTGTTTGAAGTATTGGTGATCCTTGCACCAGTGCCAGTTTGTGAGTGAGCTTCTCCCTCTTGTACAGGCTGACATCCTTCATGTTCTGTGGCTTGTTTTTGTACTAGAAGATTGGGGGCCAGTGCAGGCCTCTCTGCGGCTTGCGGAGAGTAATCAGGTGGCGGTGGAATCTCCAGCCCCGGTTCTTCATATATAGGTGATAACGGATGACAAGGTATCGGTAAACATGCACATATTGTCTCAACATTTTTTTCAGGGTAAACGCGTCTTGCATTGTTTGGTAGTTCCTCTTGAACGGGGACATGATGTGTCATTTCATTTTCGTTTATATTTCGCACACGCGCTGCTCTACCCAACGTACTTGTGATACCGAAGAATTTCTCCATTTTGATAATTTGGGTGCGGTGGAGACCAGCTCATCTCTGTTTGTATAATATGATTTTGAAGGATAGTTTCAAACAATTTATTTCGTTGTAATGTTATGGTATTTCAAAAGGTACTTCTTAAGGAATCTGTTTCATAATTATATATGAAACTAGCTTATAGTTGTTCCTTAGGCAGTGTTTAACATTCTGATATTGGTAACCATTCTATATTAGATAACATAGTCCCTGAGAGAAATTGTTTTCTATGGTGAGTGTAAAAAAAAACTCATTTTATATCATGGCCATAATTTAGTTCCCAAGAGTTTAGTCAAACTTTTCCTTCAAACTCAAGCAAATTTGTGAAAGTTGATCAAGAAACAGGAAGTTGATTCTACCACCAATTAAAACCTTTTATAAATTCTGAAAATGCACTACTGTTCATTCATTAAAATGCATTCTGTTCAAGAATACTTAAGAGGAATATAAATGCTAGAAATATTTCGATTCTCATGCCTTCAAAATTTAAAATCGAGCGTCTTATTTCCATGAGACACATAAGCGAAAAAGTGGTTTTTATTTATTTTGTGCATAATTTTATAAGAATGAAAAAAGTTAGAACATACAAAACCTCAAAAATAGTCTTAGCCATAAAGCGGTATTTTTTAAAAATTGTTTCTTGTATTACTTCATAGTTAAGTCATGCAAAAACACTTTTTTTAGTGGTTTACGGTTATATTTTTTGTTATGTAATTAATAATTTTTTTGTTATTCCAATACACAGAAAAGCTAGTAAAAGCTTCAATTTATCCGGAGCTTATTTTTTGATGTTCATAGCAAACCGATTCGTCGTAAAGATTAATATAAAAAGTATCTAAATAGGATTTCATGTATAACTTCATCTTGACATATATAAGATATTTAAATTCGCATTAATTTGCAAATATCTAGCCAATTTACAGAAAAGAATTTAATATTTGTGTAAAAAAAACAACATATAAAACGGTAATTATGGTATAGCTACCTTAGACTCCAATTACATATTGTAAAATTAAATGTGAAATTTTGGCAGACTTTTAGGATTTTAACCCAAGAATGGAAGCGTTGAGTATATTTTACTCCGCGTTGATTAATTGGCTTTATTTCCTGTCTTTGATTAATCTTTGTATTGATGAATAAAATTTCAAATTAAATTTTTACTTTTTACTGTTTAAATTGAAAAAAAATCTGCATTGTTTGCGCAAAAAATTTTAACAATTCATCAAATATTTGAAATTAATTTTCTGCGAAAGTTCTATTCAAGTTCTGTGATTAATTAACTTCAAATATTTGATGAATTGTTCAAATGTTTTTAAACCTCGGGATGGTTAATTCCCTGAATAAATTTCAAAATTAAAATTTAAGTTCTGTGAAAGTCCTACTCAAATTTTGTTATCATCCAAGTACTGTGAAATATGCCCATTATGAAATAATAGCAGAACTTGAATAGATCTTTCAGAGAACTTTAATTTTTACTTTGAAATTTGATGAATTGTTCAAATTCCCACCGGATGATTATTTGGAATTTTTCTTCAATGTTTTGGAATTTGACTTCTCTTTCAACAAAATTTAAAAGTACACAATATCCCAAGAGAGATTCTAAAGCGTGGCGTTGCAAAGTTAAGTTGTTCGTGAGGTATGGGTACCTACCTACCAAGGTTTGTCGAAAATGTATTTAACAAAGTTAGCTCATCTAGGGATTTAAGCGGAGATTGGCTAAAAAGTGTGACGTAGCTTGAAGTCCATTCCCACCGGCAGATTTGAATTTGGCTAAATTTTGGCAATTTGAACTAAAGCGCCAAGCTACTCTGAACAACAAATGATTTATTCAGTAATACGTTGGTAATTATACCAATTATTGTTTATTTAAACTAGTATTCGGATTGAATTAATTCCCGTGTTACTTCCACGTTGATGACTTCGAATAATATTCAAAAAGCACAAAACTGAATCCGGATTATCCCATCACCCCTTGGCATCGTATTAAAAATACGTTAAATATCCATAAAGTTGTAGCTAAAGAAATACCACAAAGTTGTGACTGATTTTGTGATGACTTATCAACTGATTATTTGAATACATGAGTACCTGGAATTTATTATAACTTCACAAAAAATCTTTTGAATCCACTTTCTTTAGCACTTTTGCACAGATTGTTATTACTATTTTTGTAGCACTTTGTATTGGAATTCCGCCAGTTATCGAAAATTATTATTATTTAACGGTAAATATAATGTTTTGTCAGAGGTTGACGTGAAACATATTTTATTGCTAATTATCTATCAAAACGTATTTAGAAGAGAAGAATCAAAAACTTTCGCACGCCACGACCGAGCTCACGACTCACGACAACTACTGTTCGTTTTCGCTGATCGCAGCACAGTGTTAATATTACTACGATGGGAATTTTCCCCTTTCTGTGATCTGTGTTGCCCGAAAACGGTTTTTCCCGATTACCCGGAAATTCCCCAGATTCAGAGTACCACAGAAAACCAACGCATTTGAAAATTTCATCATCGTCAAGGGATTGAGTTCTAATAATATTTGGACAAAAATTCGCATTTTAATGTGCTATTTAGTAAAATATTAGTTATATCATTGTTTGTAAATTAAAATTAACGTCAACTTCATCAGAAGTAGTTAGTAAGCATTGCGTACGAAACATGTTGGTTTTTTAAACAATGAAAATGATTAAAACGAAGTTTTTTTTATTAATTTTGAATTAAAATGGTGCCGCAAAATAAGTTTTCTTTGTTTGAAGAAAATTATTTTTAATTTCATTTTATTAGCATGGAAAACATAATCCGAAATAAGTCACGTATTATCTAAAAGTATTACTTTTACGGACCCACGATACTAGTTTTTTAAAATCCGTATTTTTCTCTCCAGATCTAGGGAATTTTCCCCACACATGACACACTCTTCATTGGTGTTATCTGTGATCTCGAAATATTTTCCCTGGAAATGGAGACAAATTTTCCCTGGGCTAATACCTTAAGAGTAATATTATAATGGAAAAAATTTTGTGTTTTCCGTTTTCGAATAAGTGTTTTTTTCCTAAATCATTGCAGTCATCGATAAATACAGTTGGTTGATGATCGCAGCAAATAATATTTTTCCATAATACTTTCCGAAAGTACTTATAATAATAAAAAAAATAATACTTTCCGAAAGTCGTGATTATTTTCACTACATCAACGAGAGGTTCAGCAACCTCCAACTAAAGATGTATGATGAAATGCCAGAAAGTATGAAGAATGAAGAAAGAATGAATATAAAGAAATTTTAAAAAATCAAAAAATACTTTAATTTATCAAATGAAATGTTACATTTTACGTATTAGTTTATATTTATGTAGTATAAATTAACTCAATAAATAATAAGAAATAAATAAAATTAATGTATTTTAATGAATAAGTACCATATAGGAAGGAACAATTAAGATGAAGCCATACGTGAAATCCTATTTAGATACTATTGAGATTATTCTTTACGACGAATCGGTTTACATTATGAACATCAAAAAATATGCTACGTATAAAGCTTTTACTAGCTTTTCTATGTATTGGAATTACAATAAAATTATTAATTACATAACAAAATATATAAGCGTAAACCACTAAAAAAAATATTTTTGCATGACTTAACTATGAACAATTTTTAAAAAATACCCCTTTATGGCTAAGACTATTTTTGAGGTTTTGTATGTTATAACTTTTTTTATTCTTATAAAATAATGCACAAAATAAATAAAAACTTTTTCGCTTACTTGTGTCGTGCAAATAAGACGCTCGATTTTAAATTTTGAAGGCATGAGAATCGAAATATTTCTAGCGTTTATATTCCTCTTAAGCTTAATTTCGGGAATAAATCCAAAGTAATGGCAGGTTTCAAAAATATATCACCTCAATACGGCCATGAAAATTTGAAATCACACCATCTAGTAATAGATTAATGAATCACAATGATTGAAAACGAAAACTTTTGTGCAAATAACCGCGCGCTTTTTTCAAGCTTTTCAAATTGCTTTAATTGTAGGTTTTAAAAAGGGAATAATTGGAGATCGTCGACAAACTAGCATTAGATCCAGCATTAAAAAATACCCCTTCCGCATTATTTATATTTACCTAACAAACCTGCTCTAAAACGTGAAAAGAATTTGTTATAACACGTCGATTTTTTCGCTACAAATTCCTATCATAACTTCTAAGAGTTTGTTGAATAATCTCTAACACGTCATCAAAAAAAAATTATGTATTAATGGTTCATGCTTATCTGCATTTTTTTTCTGAGCATTCGAAGTATATTGTGAGGTTGGAGGAAGTGGGGGGAAGGAGAAGGGGTATACTACACGCCAAATTTTAATACCAGCCTGATGTTGATACAGAAATTGTCGCAATAGGCAAGTTTAAGGTCAGAAAAGTGCCTTCCCGCCCACGCCTTTCTCAGTCGTAAAAATGTTTTTGCGCATCTTTCTCTTTCGCTTACATTCATTGCAAAGTCAGTTAATGCGCGAGAATGGATCGTACCATGTTTAGGCCGGCATTAAATTTTGGCGTATACTATACCTACATATCATGATCACCAAATATAGCAAAGCAATAATATGAAGCAATGTTTTGACTCTGGGTGGTGACCTCTCTCACGAGAATAAGTTTCCCGTGATTGTTGAGCTGATACTATTTTTAATTTAAAAAATAGGTCTTACCATCCGAGAATCTCAATTCATCCGTGACGAGGACATCTATATTCTGCCACCTGGCCGCCAACAGATCTTCGGAGGTGAACACCCCAAAATCCACGCTCCCCTTTGAAATTCTTCTCAAGCAATCCAACCTGTAGAAGATATACTAAAATATTATATAACAGGTACTTCGTAATACTTACAACTACCATAAATGTACTGGGGGCTTTAGAATTTTCAGTCGTCAAAAATATATGTATTATATATATGTAAAATATATGTATATAAAAAAAATACATATATGTAAAATATATGTATTATTGTGGTTCGCAGAAGCCAGCACAGGTATTTGGTTTACTGTAGAATGTTACTGTTGTCAACTACCGTACTGGGGGCTGTAGAATTTTGAACAGTTGTAATATTGTTTATTGTTTTAATAATTTATTTTAATTTTATTATGTATGTTTATACAGTTTCACAAATTGTAAAGCTGCTCATTTTGACAAAGGACTGCTCTAAAGAGATGAGAGGTTATGTTTTTGTTTTTGTAATAAGTATATAAGGGGCCATACATAAACTACGTCACACCTTAAGGGGGGGGGGGAGTAGAGAAGTGTGACATTGTGTGACAAGGGGTGTGGGGGGGGGTCATCAGCTCTGTGACGTCACATGTAAAAATCTAAATGATTAAAACACAAAAAAATTTTAGACGTAAAATTGCAAAGTATGTGTTGTCACACTAGGGGGGAGGGAGTCTCACAAATGTGACAATGTGTGACAGGGACGGGGGGGGGGTTCAAAAAATCATGAAATTCGTGTGACGTAATTTATGGATGGCCCCTAATTTCGTGAATAAATAAATAAATTATTAACAATAATTTGCTGATGTATAAAAATTGTTTCTAGTGAATGCATGAAAAATGCAATATGTTCTGGAAAAAACAAATAGTGAATTCTTCCTGATCCGAAAAAAAATTAAATCATCGTCAAGGGGCTCATTCAGGGGTAGGCAGCGTGAACATGAGCCCACTAACCGCCACACAACTCTGTCGCGGCACATGCTCCTTGCTTCATTCACATTCACATATCGTATCATAGATAGTTTTCTGTTAGTCTGACTCTCACCACGACCCTCAAGAATTTGATTAACTAGCCATGGCTTCCACGGGCGTCCCCGACTCCTTCACTCACCTATCAATTCCAATAACGCATTCGACTCCGCTGTGGTTCTTGTCTAGGATGGGGCAATACCTCCCAGCCTTCTTGTAGAGCCCCTTTCCTTCTACGATGCAAACTCGCACTGGAAAGAAAAAGAAACAAAAAATTAATGAGTTTAATGGAAAGCAGTCACGTTGTGGTTTGAAATAATGAAATAAAACAATTAACTTTAACTATAACCACAAAATGAATTTAATTTGTTGCGACCGATCGGTTTCGCTTAATACAGGGTGGCGCAATAGAACGTGCATATTTTAAACATAGGTAAAAAAATAAATACTATAAGGATAGTTGAAATGAAAGATAGGAATTTTAAGGTAATTAAATGCAGTTTATTTTTTAAAAATAACATCGTCTAAATGACGGCCCTCTCTGAAACGGCACTCCTCTAATCGCGAGCGGAGATTAGTGAAAACTCTCTTCAGTAATGCTGGTGTGATTGTTACCATTACACTACGGATACTCTCTTTCAGCTGACTGATGTTTCTCGAATTGTTGATGTAGACTTTGTTTTTGAGGTGTCCCCACAAGAAAAATTCAGGGGTCAGAAAAGTTACATCTGAGCTACGTGGGGGCCATGGGATATCATCTCTTTTAGAAATTAGTCTGGCTGGGAACATCTGTCTCACAACCGCCATAGAGTCATTTGATGTGTCCGCATTTGATGCTCCGTCTTGTTGAAACCAAGTCCTTGAATTCACTATTCTTGATCTTTCTAGTTCTGGAGTTAAAACGAGGTTTAAAATTCGTTGTTAACTTCGTCGCGATAACTGTAAAGCCGTCGATCTCTACCAAATTGACATTTGTACTAGATTTTCTCATACTGACCGTTTCACTCTCTCAATATTGTCTCCGGTCCTAGATGTTCTTGGACGAGCTTTAAATCATGACGTAAACGTTGAACCGGTCTCTTCAAAACGCTTTGTCCATATTTTAATTAAATTTGCACTCGGGGCTTCGCGAATTTGTTGTTATCCATAATCAGTACAATATAGTCGCCTTGCAGAGATGTACGAACGACCGTTCTTGTAAAACGCGCAAACACAAAATGCGCGACGCTTCTCGTCAAAATGACTCATGGCTACTAAAACTGCATGCGTACCTCTATCCAATCCTGCTAGACTCCCCCCGCCCGCGCGCTGTATACCCCGCAAAAAAAGATGACGCAATATGCACGTTCTATTGCGCCACTCTGTACAAGCATCATCAGGGTACAAATTAAACTAATCAAAATATACATTGCGTGAGCTTGTACAAGTATATACATATAGTAAAAAACAAAACATAACATAGAAAAAGGAACGAAATTAAAATTTAACGTTGTAAAAGTAGATTTTTTCTATGTTTTGTTTTGTCTCTTTCTAAATGTATATATAAGCTCACATAATGTGTTTTTTGATTAGTTTAATTTTCTTTGTGTTAAGCGAAACCGGTCGATCGTAAGAAATTAAATACATTTCGTTGTAATAAAAAAGTTATTGTTCAAAAAAAAAAGTTCAGTTTGATTAAAAAGTTAATTCGTTGACTAAAATGAAATACCCTAGATAAATAATAATTCCCTCCCTAGATAAATAATAATAACTCCAGCAGCAGAATTTACCCAACCTGGCCGCTAGAGGCGCTAGCGTGGGGTGTTGACATTCCTCCTAGACCGGGGGCGAAGAACCTTTTTACCGTCGGGGGCCTTTTGCATTTTGGCCGCACTAAGATTTTCAGCTTGCGGGGGGGGGGGGGGGGTGAGGTTGTATTATTTTTCCTTCCTCTTACCATTTTTTCTTAAATAAAATTATTTTCATATCCGATGTGATTTCTTGGATTAAAAAAAATGGTAAATGTGCAGACATCATGTTCATAAACTAACCATAACGCGGTCGAGGGGTGAGACTCTCGACTTGCAATACGAAGGTCGCGGGTTCAAACCCGTGAGAAACTGTGGCCTTGAGCGGATGGCCTAAGATAGAAAACCATTCTCGATTTCTAAATGATTTTTTGCGGTTCTTTCAGCACGACGCTTCACACCAACAGAGTTCGCTGGCCACACCATAAAGCCTCGCGTTCCGCAGATTCCCCATCCCTGCCCTAAACAGTGGCGGCAAATAGTTGATATCATCTTTCTTGGTGGCAGTGTTTCACTCTTTCTAATTTGTATATAAAAAAAATACATAATAAAAAATTTTAAAAATCAATTAGGTCAAGAAAATATTTCAGGTCTCTAAATTTGCATAAAAATATATTCACAGACTGGCCACATTAATGAAGTTTTATTTTCTTTTAATATGCAACAATGTGTGTAAGATCTCTTACAGCGATTAATAGCCATTTAATCCATAACAACTCAAGAATTATCTTTACTTTAAGCGTAATTCAAATCCTCGTGTTCCACAGCCACAACAACTAAGTAACTATTCATTTTTAACTATGCGCAGTACTTCAAACAAGAGATTACTGTGGAAATAATGAATTATTTGTTAAGCTCTACCGCGACATGGTAGAGAATAATATTTCCATTGTCCTTGCTACAATAGATAAATAGACTATATTTTCTCTATTAATTCCACTAATGGCTTCTCTTTATTTTATCGTTTTCACATTTTGCTATTACAGATTAGCAGAAATCCCCGCCGTTGCCCGGAAGAATGAATAGTTTAGAGCAGCGGTTTTCTTGGGGTACGCTCCATACACTCTGTGAGTTTGGAATTGTGCTTGGAGAACATAAATTTTTTTCGTTCAAATAAAAAGACACGGAAAAAAATTTGTTCAATTTTGGATGAAGAATCGCTGGTTAAAAATTCTCGAAATCGTGGTACACTCTGTACAAAATTGCATTAATTGTATCTGTGACGTAATTGTTAAATTCGCGTAATAAGTAGAGTATTCAAAATTACAATTGAAACATGTCTTTTCAATTTTAATTTTGACACCCTCAATCCGTTTTGTGTGCACGAGACGGATTGAGGGTACGAGATACAAAAAAAGTTGTAATAAGTGTCATGGGGGTACGCAGGCTCAAAAAGGTTGACAACCGCTGGTTCAGAGTAAAGATTTGAGGTTTCGTGAACTAGGTGTAGTTTTAAGGTGGAAGTAATATTAATAAAGAAGTGTAAAATTAATAATTGAGAAAGTTTATTTTTTTAGGTATTCGATTCGTTCATCACGTACGCCTCATTGGCTACTAGTAATTATTCACACCTTCCTCGACTTTTTCTACCATTCACTTCATAGTTACTTGACATCTACATTATTACTGTTAAAAAAACTAACTACTCCGGTGCAGAGATAATGCATTATGTCTTCTTTGGGTCGGGCATACTCAACTCTTTCTACCATTCACTACCGTATACCATGTTATTACTGATAAAAAAAAAATTGAAAAAATATATATTTTCAGCTGCAGCAATAACAATAGTAACATTTTTCAATCTTAGCACCCTAGCTCACTTAAAAGTCACGAACCGCCACTGCTGCTTACCGTTCTGCCGGAGATGTATTTGTAAATATACGCATTAGAGTCTCACATTATGATGAAATGAGGAAAAAGATTTTTCTGCCATAGTGAGTTGAATTACTCCCGTTGGTCTAACACCTGCTTTAAACGATCCATAGAGCTCGAAACAACCTGTAGGAGCTCGGAGTTCATTCGCGACCACGGCAACAATCTTTTATTTGTAAGTAGAAATGTTAAATCAAAATATACAGATTGGTGTATGATTGATGATAAAATTCTGATCTTAGTCTTTTGATTGATGGTCTGTAGACTTTTTTTTGCTTGAACCTAAACCAAAACTTCATAAAGTTAAGAACTAATTGCAAGTTTTTTCTCCGTATCTGTTAGGCCCTCCCTTCATGGAGATACTTACAAACTACGTGATTGTGACACAACCACAAGTACCCTGCAGATATACTACTTTTTAAATCTGGTTTCCGTACACGGCGCTACCCGAATTATACTGAACTTGATCATTTTTCACGTGCAGCCGTGGAGTTAACACGATGTCAAACGATGTCAAATGACTTTTTTCCAACATTAGTCTATGCCTTCTCCACTAAATCCTTTCTTGCGTATTCTGGTAATGTAAAGTTATATAAACACGCATTTTTTTCCACTTCCAGAACAAATATAACATTACTTTCATGTTCAGACGCCATTTCTGCCAAACGTCAAACGAAAGTAGTAGACACGAATCCTGCAATGCGTAGCTCGCTATCAGCACCGTCGGTAGCGCGCTACCGACTTCAACTTGACATCCGTCGCGTAGCGCCGTGTACGAACACCGGCAAAATTGTATGGCGGGTACCCACGAGCGGTGCGCGTGCTACGCGCATCAGGCTCGAATAGCTTGTAAGTAGCTCCATGTACGGAGGCGCTTAGTCAGATTTGTATTCATTGAAAGTATTATTGTTAAACAACACGGACTGGAAATTTAGCGATGTATATTGAAAACGCTGTCAAGAGAAACGATCAACATCCTTTGTTCCAGACCTTCGCATTTCAATTATTGCTGTTACACGATTTGGCTTAAATATCACATCAATTTCGATGTAGGGTGGCTGGGGGGATGACCGTGAACAGTAGTTGGGCGGCGGGCGCTGATAAAGTGGGTGACCGGTAGGATGGGTGGCACGAGGCAACCCACGCGGTGGCGACAGCACACCCTCACGCATGCGTTTCGTCAATGCAGATGCAAGACTCACCAATGCCC
Organism: Glyphotaelius pellucidus; assembly: GCA_936435175.1. Lineage (NCBI taxonomy): Eukaryota > Metazoa > Arthropoda > Insecta > Trichoptera > Limnephilidae > Glyphotaelius > Glyphotaelius pellucidus. Next base: position 22,443,134 of record OW386542.1, on the reverse strand, counting down.
GCGCTGGATGCTGCGCCGCCTGCGGTATTGATCCACCGCCCCCGGCCGGAGCCACAGGTACCCGTGTCAACACTCCCCGAGTTCACCCGGCGCAAGGAGCAATCAATAGCATGCACTTACGGATCGACATGTGTAACCTCAACGGCGTCACATAACTATTACCTATAACATTGACACCTACGCATTGTAGCGAACCTTTTGTCTCGATCGGGTATGGCATAACCCTGAAATGGGAATAGACGCTGAAGGAAAATTACGTTTGTGATTTGTTATGAAATTAACAATATGTAGTTAGCTACTGAAATTATAAACATAAATTACAAAATGTGTTTTGGGTTAAACTATGGTTCATATAAGCTTGGACCACGACCATGATCATTATAAATTGTTATTTTTAAATCCATGGGAATACATTTAGCTTTATTTTGCTTAGATTTTTTTGTGATATTGCACATAAGATCCATCTGTCGGAACCAAAAGAGCAATGCTATCCCGTATATATTTACGGGGAATGTTAAGAGGCTCTGTATAAATCTACTAACATTGAAACATAAAAAATTAGGAATTTCTATGAGGTTGTAAAATAGGTTAATGCTGTTAAATTTACTAAAATCCAAATATCAAAATCTTCGCAGATTTTTTTCGATTTTATATAAAAATATTTCTAAATGTCAGATGGGGGGAGATATCTCCAGCACTGGCAATACTGTACGCAGTTGTCTAATAGCCTTGACCCATTGACCTAGGCCGGAAAATCTAGTTTCGTAGGACGGAAAAATCTGGGATAAATAGACCAACAACACCATCTGTTGGTAAAAATTCTAACAACTTGCAGTTTTCTGCACCGCTCATTTTCTGCCTTTAGAAAATTACAGCTTGAAACGAAAAACTTTGCTGTCGGTGGCGCCACTTAGTAGTAAGTGTAGATACAAAAAATCAATGGTTGTAAAAAATAGTTGTGCATTTGTAAATTCTTTTTTGGTCACCTGCAAAATTATCTGCGATATCTATAATGAGCTGAAAAATAGATCAAGCATCAAAAGTTTTATCGCGTATTGACTCGGGAAATTTATTGGTAAAAAGGGCAAGCAGCACCATCTGTCGGTGAAAATTGTAACCAAAATTCAAACAATGCTTTCAATATTGCTTTACGTTTTCTACAGGTTGGTACCTGCTAACTCTCACTTTGCTTTTCTATATTTTCAAAGAGGTCATGGCTGCGATCAGGATTCTTTACGGATAAATAATATTATTAAAAAATAAAGATTGATTGCTAAAAAATAAAGATTGCTCTTGATTCCTTTTCTTTGGTTTTTGGGAATCAAAAATATTGTAAGAGGTCAAATTGGGTTTACCAAAGTAAATAAATATCTTGTGCAATTCATACATTAAATATAATATTGTCATAAATTAATGTCATAATAATTGTTTTAATATGAATCTAGGTACTGAGTTAAAGAGAACGTTTCGTTTTTCTCTCCTCATGTTCAAGTCCATTTTTTTCAATGTTTTCTAACCACATATTTTGAAAAGTTAGATAAAGGTAGAAATAAATCGGACGTCTCCGGGAGACGAAATTTTCACATTTAGAGGTCACCTTGTCAAACTGGTTAGTTTGACATGTACCTATTATGTAAATGTAAATTCAACAGACAACGTGTTACAAACAAACCTGATATAACATATTATTTTACAACTACTGTAAGTACAATACATTCTTGTTCACTTGTAATAATAATAACAACATTTAAAAGTAAAATCATTGTTTACCTATAATAAACATATTTACATTTATGCCTACCGTGTGTTTATATGTATACTATGTATTTATTTATTTAAGGAACATTAACAGTCTTAGTAATACAATAAACATAAGAGGATGATAAAAAAAAACATATCAATTATTAATGTTCATAGATAGGTATTTAGAAACAAGACTAACTGAATGTAAACTAGAATATTTAAGAAAAATTAAAGAAAGACAGAACTAAGCAGCAAGTAAAAAAAATAATAACAGTACAAATCTGAATTCAACAAATGATAAACCAATACACAACAATAAAATAAGTGTGATTATAACTGAAATAGACTGCAAAATAGGGATTTGGGTTGGGAAGGGTAAGGGGAGGAGAGGGATAAGGGAAAGTTGCCACGCAAGTAATATAGAAATATTAGATACAATTAATTCAATCGTCATGAATATGTGTTATTCGCACCTAGAATGTTATACAATGAAGTTCTGTAGCGACAGTAACTAGCAGTAAATATGTCAGCACGTGTGTCTGTATTTGCAAATTTATTGTTATAGTAATTACATTCCTTTGCATAAATTCATTTTGATTGGAATTGGTGTTGCATCTATCAATACAGAAAAGGGTATTTTGTCTACTATATCGAAAGGACGTGTGGAAATTTATTTTGTTTAGCAACTCCGGGCAGTCAACTTTTAAGTTAATAATTTTGTACATGAGCATTTGATCTGCGACAAGCCTCCTATTGAGTAGTTTTGTGATTCGAAAATGTTGTAAGAGCTGTGTATGTTGAATGATTTAAAATTGAGGAATTTGAGAAATCGTTCCTGAACTCTTCCTAACCTGTTAACACAAACAATATAGCGCGGGTTCCAAACCTGTGAACAGTATTCCAGGTGAGGACGAACATGTGAATTGTAGAGAATCAGATAAGTCTTAGTGTTGCATATATGTACATTTGACTAAGTTTCGCTTGCCTTTTTTCTTATTCTTTATCACTGTGCCTTTTTTTGTCAAATTGAAATTTAATTGCTTCAAAATTATTTTGTCTTAATCTTCTACACATGTACTTGAATTTTATAACTTTAAAAAAATCTAATTTTATTATTAACTGTCATTTTCATAATATTACATAAACAGCAGCCTAGATAAATTGCCATCTCAACACATGATTTTATAACGTCTTATAAATCGATGAACGCCAGCTGCACTCACGAAAAAGCATGACTCATTGTCACGTTGTCACATTCCGCCTGAGCCTGAGCGAGAGCACGAAACAAGCGTTGGCTTGTGACGCAACTGTCTCTCTTCCACTCCATCGTTATTATATGACGTTATCACGTAAAATTATCGTCCGTAAACCGACTTTACAGACAACCATTTCTTTCCATTTTTTTTTATGTCGAATTCTAGTGCACCTTTTCCAATAAATTTGGTCATCTTATTAGCATTTGCGTTTTCTTCTTTGGAGTCGCTTTCTTTTTTGTTATCTTTGCCTGTTCATTTTGGAGTGATTTGAAGATTGGATATCATAGGATTCGATCCTCGGTCCTCTGAATGTCTGGCCGCTAAGATTCGTCCGTCGCTTTATAACATGGATTTATCGTATTGAATTGGAACCGAGTACCCGTGCAATAAATAGACATTTTATTGCTAACTCATTCTCTTGCAGGTTATATCCTTTAGATTTTAGATGTATGTGTTTGTCTCTTTTTAGTGTCGCTCGCTTTCTTTTTCAGCGAGTTTCAAATCACAACTGATTGGTGAAAATTAACTCTAGGACGCTTTACACATAAATGATGTGTTTCTACAATGCTCTGTGTTACTGGCTATTTATTTAGTATGTTCATTTAAGTTACAAGATTAAAAGGCCTTTACTAGGACAACTCCACTCAGAATCGTTCGATTTGATCGCATTCATGTATCATAAATCACCTGCATGCATATTTGCATACCCAGAGCAAGCTGACAGAATAAATATCGTAAACAAGACCTACCTTAGTACGTAAATAATTCTTGTTTGCCGATTGGTCTGAATGAGTCATTAAAGTCGCGTGTGTTTGAGGTGTGAGGCCTGCAGCGTTGGAGTTAGATAATAATAGTGTTTGCAATAAATTAACTTATGTACAATTTAAAGTAATTGCTTGTAACACGCATTAAACGCACTGGCCACTGAGGTTTCATGCCAACATCACCTGATATTAATGTACTTTGTTCTTTACTTACTTATTAGTTGCAGTGCAGCATATCTTTTTTCAAATGGGGCAGTGCCTTGGTCTTTTTTTCCGGTTCTGACGATTTGTATGAGCAAAATGTGCTAAATTAGCAATCAGAAAAAATACAGCTCTGATCTGCATTTGCAATGTTGTGAAAATCTAACCAAATCGTTTAAACTTTGATCGTAATTCTCATTTCGGAAATGTTTTTGGAAGTGAAACTTCTTTAGCCCCATTGTGATTTGAAATTTGTATGAAACGGAAATGACGCATTACAGTACCTACTAAGCGTTAACTTGCGCTCATTGGCCGCTTTGATTATGATGACACTTTTCAAGGCTCCTATTGGTTGAGATATGAAACGGAAATGACGCATTACATTACCGGCGAAGCATCAAACTGCGCTCATTGGCCGCTTTGATTATGACCCCACTTTTTAATCTTTCTCCTATTGGTTGAGATTGTTTTAGTTAAGTTTCGCTTCTACCGCGTGTGAACTGCACTCGTTTTTTTCTCCAGCTGTTCGATGAAAATTCAAATTAGCTCAACATTTATTTCAAATTTTTTGATTTGTTTACAAAATCTTTTCTCATTACCAATGCCCTATTGAAATGTGTCAGACCTCCACAAAATACGCACTTTACATAAAACTTTTCTAGTGACGAAAGACTGCCGTAAAGTTCAATCGTTAAGTTTAACAAAAAGCATTAAGCGGGAGTTCTTTAAGTTTCACAACACAGTCGTGAAATCTAGTGATTGAATTGCTCAATTCCGTATCGCGATGCATCGGGAACCATTGTATATTCTTTGTAATTTGTTTCTAAAATGCGCGACTCGGGGGGTCTAATCTAGTTCGTCTCTTGTTGAAAAAAAAAATTGAGCACTACGTAAATTAAGTCGAACGATAATCTTGCGATCGTACCCTTGCAACGGTACAGGGCGGTTCCCATTAGAAAGATTAATTATTCTCCATTCCAGCATTTTAAAATAATAACTCAATATCGATTTTATTTCATTCCAAATTTGCTTTTGATAAATACCCACAGAACATTTTTGCTTTTGATAAATACCCACAGAACACACTCAGAAATGCTCAAACTCTTGATGATAAAACAATTAAAATTATGTAATTTATGCTATTAGTTTTTGATCGTAAGTATTTATAATTTTTCAATAATGTCTAAACAAAATAAGAATGTAATTTTTTTGTTAATATATTATTTTGTAAGACCGTAAATAAATAGACCAACTGAAGTATTTTCGTCACAAAGCAAGGGAGAGGATTTTTTTTAATGATTTTATTTGAACGAAAATTAAAATTCTGAAATGTAGCTTTCCCAAATAATTTATTGATTTATTTTACTGCATGATTTTATGATTTGAAATATATGTTGTATAATACAAAATTTTGTTTGAAAATTTAACAAATCTGCCAACAACCTACGGTTAAACCTTATTTTACTAAAAATAAACTTTTTTTTTTCTAAATTTAAAAAAATAGATTTACTAGATAAAAGAACAGTCTTTCGAAATCAATTTATAATTTTTTGTGAAAAAGTGTCAGTAAAAAATGACATATTTCTGGTTTCGTCTGGTTGGTCCCTCGGGATCGATATTAAAGTACATAGCAATATCACAGATCATCGATGGTATTTTTATATCTATTTCTATAATTTTTTAAAATAATATTAATATTACAGGACATTGTTGTCATTGTTGCTTAAATTCCTACGAAAAAATGTCTGTTATTCCAGAATTCCATAATGTTTACATCAAAGTTCTCCGAGTCAGTGAATAGAACAGCAAGTAGTTGGGATTTGAAAAGCAGTACTCCTTGACCAATCCATTCCTTCTCATTACTTCTACATTTACATTATGTTTATAATTACCTCCCGTGGCTTCAGTGATTGGGCGCTTACATGGCGCAACTGAATAATAACCATTCTAAAAATAATATAATCACAATGCGTTAGTTTTCTAACATTACCAGATGAAAAAGATAGTATCTACTATATTGTTAAAATACACTGAATCATTAGATTCATCAATATATTACATCACTTCATTTGGACACGGTTCTAACTTCACTTTACCTCGTTCTAAGATATGAGATGTCAAAGTTTGCAAAAGACGATTTCTTATTATCTACTTACCGTTTTCTGATTTTGCGCTTGAATCTTGTGTAAAGTATTTTAATTGAACATATTTTAAAGGAAAATATTTAAATAGGACGTATAGGTAATTACCATTTTAGAACATGCAAATAGAACCATGTGCAACCAACTAGGGTGTAGTAATTCATTGCATAAAGTTCTAATAACATTTTCGAATGCGATTCCAAGCTAGGGTCACGACTATTAAAATACGATAAACTTATTTGCACAATATTGAATCTGAAAATAAAATTTAAAAAATTTGATTGTAAAATCGGTTTACGGACGATAATTTTACGTGATAACGTCATATAATAACGATGGAGTGGAAGAGAGATAGGTGCGTCACAAGCCGAACGCTTAGGCCGGCTTGTTCCGCGCTCTCGCTTGCACGCTCGGCTTAGGCGGAACGTGACAATTAGTCATGCTTTTTCGTGAGTGCAGCCGGCTTTCGATTTATAAGACGTTATCACGTCAAAATGTCAGGTAGAACCTTATCCAAATGGAGTGACGATTAGTCCGTTGGATCACATAACCAGCTAACCTATAATATGAGGTTTGGAATGTTATTATATGGAGACGGTCTACGCAGCTCTATAGGTCCCTCATTCTATCTTCCGTGTTTGTATTTCCCTTCATTCCCATGTTCGTAATAAATTTCACCAGGGTTCTTATAGGCATTCGGCTTTGTCTATTTGGATGGGTTAGGTTCGTTGTTGAGTAAAACTGAGAAGAAATTAAAGTCATTTAGTATTAATTTATGCTAATTGAGAGTCATGTTTCGGTTGGATTGATTTCACTATTTTATTTTTATTTTTTTTATAAAGAAAGACAAACATTCCCGGGTTACGAATAACCCAACAATGTTTGAAAATCTCCTACTACCACCACAGAAAGCCGAAAATGTTGCTTGTCTTGTGATGGAAGACTTAGCCAGCCGAAGAATCGAACACTGGACGCCCGGGTGGGGCCCAGTGATCCCAGCCCCCCATCCAAATGCCCACTCAACCACTGACCGGTCAAACATTGTTCTTTTGACTTTATGTCCGGGCTAAATCTTCCCACAGGAAAAACTTAACCCTTCAACACAATTTTCCACAAATGATCATCTATTCAATCCACGCTACGTAATTGCACTGTATAAGTATAATAAATACAAAACAATTCAAGAACAACACGTCAACCTATCAGAGACCAAATGGGAAAATAATTCACCGACTCCGAATATTTTCATATCAGAGGGTTCGGCTCGATAGAACTCCTAACTGGACCGATAAATCCTACTGATCCCTCAATATAAATATTTAAAGAATCTTTCGTAATCCTACATGTATTTAATATGACTGATTTTTACATTTTAATATATAGATTCTTTGACAAATCTAATTATTATTAATATATATTATTTAATATATTATTGTATTCCGCACCATAAGAAATTTCAAGTTCACTTAGTGATACAATGATGTAACATATTGCGCACAACCTCGTACCAAGGCTAGCTCCCCACTTATTATTAGGGGAATCGGTATAAGTGCATGGCAAACGGTGTTGAATAGAGGGCCAATTACAGTGCATCTCCGGTACTCAGCCTCTGCAACAAATAGATATAACTCGATGGCTGATTTATGGCTTAGTCAAAGGATAAAAGCCAGTATCCAGTAGCTATAGCGCACTTGAAATCAGACGTGTTCCCCTACTGACACTGGCGTCAGCAGGGCGGTTAATGACTGTTAATGAGGAAAAAAGATTATCTCGGCAATGGCAGTGACGCGACGCGTTGTAATTGCGTATCATTTATATGCAACGAAAAACATCCGTGTAAAAATAGTGATGATTGACTGTGCTTTCCTAGTGTTTAAATGTTTTACTGGCAAACCTGCGTGCACCGGGCTTGAACGACCTTGGAAATCTAGTGAAGTACTACAATGTTCTTCACCTGGTCTTGCTTCCTCTTCCTCGGGTATCTGAGTCCTACCATTTCCTCGCACGAGTCTTTATAAATAATCTATCTATTGTAAAGCTTAGTGTTGGGAACATCAATTGCTGATGAAATAATATATCCCTAAGAAACGAGTTATACATACAGGTATTCAGAAACTCTTAGTACAAGCGGAAACTGGTGAATCTAAATCACATTTGAAGTCGAATTTGAGCTTTTATTTTCTAAGAAATCGAGTGCGAGGTTGGAAGTACTTATGTTAAATTTGAAAAAAAAAATGATTGAATAAAAAGCTAGGGAATATATATTTTTTTAAAGGCGGAGACGGTTTACAAGTAGTTCCCGTGAGCACTTAGGCCATAGGCCCATTGTGCTATCTCCCATTTTACCTCAATCCTTTAATAACAACCCAGTCCCTTTAATAAAGTTCACCAGGTTTGTCACTGGATATGTGGCTATTTCTTCTGGTTCTACTGTATGTCTCTCCAGGTATCTGAGCCTAGTTCCCACCAGGGCAGGACATTGGCGCCATGAGTGAATTGGAGTCTCTTCATCCGCTAGGGAATTAATATCAGCTGTTTAATGTAGGTACTTTCAACCTGTTAGTAGCCGAAATACAAAGAAAAAATCTGAGTGTACAATTCACACGCGGTAGAAGTGAGACCTTCAGAAAACTAAAATAGACAAGAGTGGGGAGACTACGAAGCACTTTTTTATCAATGTGAAGGATGATTTTTTTTCATATTTTTGTAGTTGAATTCCAATGCACCTTTTCCTGTACATTTGGTCATCTTATTAGTATTTGTAGTTTCTTCATCAGAGTCGCTAGACGTAGCTTTACTTCGTGTTTTTTTATTGCCTGTTCATCCTGTTTTGGAGTGGTTTGAAGATTGGATATCGATTTTACAATTTATTTATTTTTTTGGATTTCGTTTTGGATTTTGGATTTCAATTTGGATTTATCTATTATATTGGAACCGATTACACGTGAATAATATAATTGCTAACTCATTCTCTCGCAGGCTAAATTTTATAGATGTATGTATTTTTCCCTTTTTAGTGTCCCTCGTTTCCGTTTCATCGAGTATCAAATCACAACGGTACTAAATAAATTTTCACTTCAAAAAGTTTAAACAGAAATCAAAATGCTCAGATCGAAAAAAAAGTTTTTTGGTTCTCTATGTGATGTAAATTCAACAGTTTTCCGGTTATACTACAAGTTACCGGACACCGTTTATTTGTAATTTAATAGCATTAGATTTTTTTTCATCGAAAATAGAATAAATTTTAAAACCTGAAAGTGAAACCAAACAACTTCCAAAAAATTTCAAGAAATTCTAAAATTCCCCTCCGAAATTACACAGCATGTCATTATCCTTAATGTGGCATAAAATGGCATTAAAAAAGACGACCTTCCATGCCAATCACTGTAATTTTTGTCTTCTGCAAAAAATGCCTTCGAAAGATTACTTAAGAAAGATACGAAATTTTCAACATTCTAATAATTTCGTTCACATCAAAACTTTAATATGGGCAGTATCACGATTTCCTGAAGAACCTTGACATTTTGATTCGAATCTGTTTTAATGCCAAATTTATATGAGCGGTGGAATTATTATTATCATATTAAGTTTTTCTTGCCTATTCAACATAAATAAATATAAAAATTTCGATTGTGATGTATCTATATAGGCATCTTCTGACGTCAATGTGTAACTACCTACTAAATTTCAAGAACACGTAAATCTTATCATTTTCAGTATTTTATTTCAGTGGTATTTAAGTGGTTTAATGGTCAGCATAGTTGCCTTCCAAGAAGATGAGTGGGTTTGATCTAAACATTTCGTTTTAATTTTTAACTAAAAGGTCAAAAAAAATTGGAGCCGGGTGTAAGCCTCGACGCTTTTAAAAGATATTTAACATTTTTTTTATTCAAACTTAACCTAAAAAATTCCAATTTAGACTCAATTTACCCAAAAGCGGAAGCTCAAATCAAAAAAGTAATGAAATGAAATCGACTTTAAATATGATGTTTAGTAGACCAGTTAATCGCTTGTACTACGAGTTTCCAGTCACCGTGGATTTAGCTATCGTTACCAGGATCATCTCAATATGTTTTTTATACATGTCTTCAATTTTTGGATTTGAACATTTTTAACTTTGTTTCTCGGGGAATTGGAGTTTTCATAACAACTTTAATAATTAGTATTTTTACCAATTTTACTGAATTAATGAGTTAATAATTAACGTAATAGTTTTTTTTTAAATTTATCTAACTTAATAGTATTTCTTAATCTATTAAATATATACATTAATGCATTTCCTAATGCTATTTCAAATATAGGTCTACAATTTGTCCGAGGTACTGTATTGTATAATTGTGTCAATGTTGGGATAAGTTCCTAACTTATTTATTGAGAAAGAAAGAGAAAAAGCTTTTTTTTAATAAGACACCAGTATTTTAGGATTAGCATGTGCATTTACCTTTACAATATTCCAATACTTTCCCTTTACTATGATGATCATGTCATCAACGTATGAAATAACGCTTCCGCTTACCTTTACAATATTCCAATACTTTCCCTTTACTATGATGATCATGTCATCAACGTATGAAATAACGCTTCCGCTTACCTTTACAATATTCCAATACTGTCCCTTTACTATGATGATCATGTCATCAACGTATGAAATAACGCTTCCGCGAGGTTTTGTTTAAAAATTGATAATAAACGTAAAGAACCCCCTGCAGAAAATGGTCATCTTACACGATGTATGATTTGCGTGGTTTATATTGTAACATTGTTGTATTAATATAACATATGGATTGCTGTATTAATATAGTTTAAACTCTCTTCCGTAGTTCTGTTGGTCAAGATGGTGACCTCAAGTTTAATTTACCTAGCATGTTCTTCCGCTTAATTCCAAATTACACATACAGGTCACAGTAAAGATACATATTCCATATAATATTAAAATACTTTTAAGGTTCCGTATGATATAGAGGGATATTATTTCTAGATTTCAGAAAATAACTAAGACATTTGCGATTTTCTTACATAATATTTGACCCTGTTGTTCTTACATGAACAGGTTAGAGGCTTTTGAAATGTGGCTTCACCGGAGAATGCTCAAAGTTCCATGGACCAACATGATCACCAACATATAAATTCTCAGGGGGGCTAGAGAAGATAGAGAACTGCTCACATTAATAAAAGTCAGGAAAATTTAAGAACTGCTTACATTAATAAAAGTCTAAATAAAAAATATCTGGGTCACATACTTCGAGGGGAAAATACTTGCTCCAATTAATATTGAAAGGAAAAATAGAAGGTCGCCGAGGGCCTGGTAAGAGACAAATGTCTTGGCTACGAAATATACGAGTGGACCGGCATTAGAAGTGCGGAGGAGCTATTCCGGGCAGCACAAGATAGAGAGACATTTTCCAGAGTGATCGCCAACGTCGGGGGGACCTGATAGGGCACACGAAGAAGAAGAAGTTCTTACATAATATTTGGTCCAAAATTGTTTTGGTAATTGCATTCTGATCTTTGATGAAATTTTGTTTAAATTTGAAAACCTATGGTTTCTTGTCAAAAGGTTAGGTTAGGTTACGTTTAAGAAATTCGAGTTTATTTACGTTGAAGTAGTGAGTGAGTGAAGACGCAATTGTAAATTTCTCTATAAGCCTCATGTTCAGTTAACTGCCTATGTAGTATTCAGTGAATTGTCTTTTTGAAAATCAATTTAGCTCACCCTTCACTTTCCCGAACCCTTTGATGGGTCCTTCTACCGATCCGTACATCAAGACTTTTTTTTTAAACGAAACTACTATTAAATGATTCTCAACTCACCGAAAGTCCCTGCATGGGACAACATAAATGTATACAATACGAATATCCAAAACATTTATGTATTCCCACCCAAATCAGTTTGTTCTTGTTCTTGAAGCTAGTGGAGAGAAAATATTTATAAGGAGGATCATATTTTAGAAGCGGCAAATAGAAAGAAAATCAAATTCAAATGCGTTGATGACGGCGTAAATCACAAGAACAGTAACTATCTGGCAAGATACAGGCAATCAAACGTATGAGCGATAACGCCAATCTTGTCACGTTTGTGAACTTTGTCACCTTTGTCAGTGTGTCAATACTCTCAGTATCGCCCTGGTGAAAAACCATCAAAATATTCAGAATCGAAACGTTACTTAAAATTACCGTGTTTGGTGACCAGACCTGAATGGTCAAGTTCTTCCCGTAACTTGCCCCTCCCTTCCCCTCCTCTTCAACTTTGCAACATATCACTGATTCTTATGACTCCCATATTACCTGACTCCTTCTAACCGCAGTTGCAACTCTTGTGCGATTTTCAAGTACAATATATTGTACTGCAAAAGAGCCGCAGTTATAATAAATTATTCATTAAATTCATGTAATTTTTTTCTAATAAGCCATATGAACTTGTTCTTGAGTGCAGTAAAATAATTGGGCGAATGTAGGTTATTGGTCATGGTTAATTTGGTATTATGTTCGTTAAAAACCTATGTTCAAAATAAATTATTACTCCTAATTTTTTATTTTAGAGATAGAAGATCGAAACCAATTACCTAGTGCTTTTCTATCTCCATCAAGTTAAATAATATATCCAAAAAAAGCGTAATGCAATTTTATTTCTAGGTTTTTTAAACCTTAAAATTAGTTTTGATGGGTTTTTGAAATTGACAAATTCCTAAGAATTTTTTTGATAAAATAAATCAGTACCTAAGTTATCAGACAAAATTTCCGGAATCAATTTTTAAGCTATTTAGCGTAACATATATTTGCTGAGAAATATTTTTCCGCGAATACATGAGAGGACAGGAGAAGCAAAATAAGTACGTGTTGGGTGTTACTGGGTCACCAGACGAAGGCTTTATACAGAAACCTATATAAATAGACGAGTTCCTACTTTCAACAGAACAGGTTTTCCTCCAAAGAGGGGAAGAAAATAAGTTTCATTCAAATAAACACACGAAGTCTTTATACTTTTTTCTTTGAAGTAAGGTTGATGAAGGTCTGATTGTTAGCAACTTCAAAAATTATTTTACATATTTTTCTACGAATCACTGCACAAAGAGGAGGCCGACAGGCTACGAAGCACCGCACAAAGAGGACATCGATAAGTCTATCTCATTCTCTCGCAGGTTAAATCCTATACATGTTTGTGTTTGTCTTTTTTTAGTGTCACTCGATTTCGTTTCATCGAGTTTCAAATCACAACGGTGCTAAAGAAGTTTTCACTTCAAAAAATTATGAAAAAAAGTCCGCTCCGGGCGCCGACTTGCCAAGACGCCAAGGAGTCAGAGAGTCAAGGAGCCGACATTAACAGACACCTAACAAAGCGTCTTTGAGGATTTACATAACAGAAGAATAAGCAGGTATGATGTACGAGCATCTGAATGTGATGGAAGCAGGGAGTGATTTTGGTGTTCCATTATCTCTGCCTAGCCCTGGGAAGAAATGATGTGGTTACGAGTTAATTAGCGACACGTGCCTAATTACGAGTTAATTTCACGAGAACAAGAGGTAGATAAGCTAAAGTACCGTTAAATTTAAGTCCACGAGCTTATAAAGACCACACAAAAACTAATGGCGCACAGAGTGTGAAAACGTGGCAAGTAAATACATTTAGTTTAATTTTAAGCAAAAGTATTTAGGGTGATGTTGGTGGTGGTTCAAAAAACTGTAGGCTTAGGAGGAATGCTGGAATTTTTTAAATTGGTTAATAAAGTAAATTATATCATTATTATTAAAGTATAGACAGGTATTCATTTCTGAAATTTCGAAATTTCAGAGATTTCTTTACCTGAGGGAGTACGTCTACTACCCGTGGCTCTACCCTACCGACTTTCTCTTGGGCATGCTCGGTATGAACCGTCTACGGGTCAGAAGGGATGTGCTCATTATAACACATTTCTTCAGACTGATTCGTGGACGGTTCGAAAACTCGGCTATTATGGAGAGCATTAGTTTCTCATGTTCCCCATGGTTATCTCCGTCACCGACAGCATAGACCGTTTTATCTCCCGGCTTGCAGAACTAATTTGCCAATAGTTATGCCAGTCGAGAGAGCAGTCTTGTTGTTAAATAGAATCACTTTGAATATCGACATGTTTAGCATCAATGAAGCACAATTTTGACAGCAAGCTTTATTGCTGTTAGTCTGATTGTGCTTCATTGATTTTTAAATTATTCATTGATGTTTATATTGTATAATTTGTTTGAATTGTTTATATTATTCAAATTGCTTAAAAATGCTTTAATCTTAATATTTTCTCTTTTTTCAAAACGATTTGAAATTTTAATTTTGTAATGTTTTTAAAGTGAATAAATTGAATTGAATTAAATTGAATAGAAGCCGATAAAAATTAAACATCCTGTTTTGTGGATCAATAATAATACTGAATCAAAGACAGTGTTGTAAGGTTATATTATAATTCCACTGAGAGGCGGAACGAAGTGTCCAAGGGTTGTATGAGGGGGAAGGGTTTAGCCGGTTAAAAATGTACGCTCCCCCACCATCGGCTTCAGTATTGCATAGGAAAAAAAACAATCAGAGTGTGCAATTCACACGCGATAGAAGTGAAACGTGTAAAAGTGTAAAAGTGGGGAGACTACGAAGCACTTTTTTTTATCAATGTGAAGGATGATTTTTTTTACACATCTCTGTCGTCAAATTCCAGTGCAACTTTTCCAATACATTTGGTCATCTTATTAGTATTTGTGTTTACTTCTTGGAGTGATTTAAAGATTGGATATTGATTTTACAAATTATTTTTTTTTATTTCTTAGGATTCGATCCTTGGTCCGCTAAATGTCTGGCCGCTGAGGTACGTCAGGTGCTTTACACCACTACCCCAGAGGAGACTTTCGTGAGACTGTGGATTTAACGTATTATATTAGAACCGAGTCACCGTAAATTAAATAAATATTTTAAAGTTATCTCATTCTCTCGCATGCTAAATCCTATAGATGTATGTGATTGTCTCTTTTTAGTGTCGCTGGTTTCCATTTATTCAAGTTTCAAATCACAACGGTGCTAAAGACGTTTTCACTTCAAAAGGGGAATAGCATTCCTGCAAAATTTAAAAAAGTTATTTTCACCTACTCTTTTATGAATGTAAATAATAAATTGTGGTAAGTAGAGGTCCCAAAAAAATTTCTCCAACCCCTCTCCCCCCACCCCTTTCCCTTAAGGTCTAACATCTCCCCCCCTCCCACGATAGCTATACCTTCGGTGTAGTGTCCACCCTGTCACGAAGCGCATTACTTCAATGGGTGACAGTGGCATACAATAGATTATCGAACGCATCTTCAAAGCTAATGTGAAAACTAGAAATGTATTTTTCAAACAACATGTCCCGGAATGCACTTATCCTAGTTAAAATAAGGGAATTAAAATGAACAGTGCGAATAATTGCAGTGGGTTTTTGCTTCGATTGAAAATTTTCATATTTCATTCAATCCCCGCTGAGCATTGGATCGTATTTCGATGTTTTTTAAATGTACTTCAGGCCTCCCGATTGGTCGCTAGTCGCTACACCACAGGCAACTATTGGTCGAATATTTCGTATCCCGGGTTAATTCACAACTGTCTGTCAAACCAATTCGCCGCACTGTGTTCATAAAATATCAATTTCAATAGAACCTTCCAAAAAAACATAACTGCAGGTGTTGCGGTTTTTTTGCATTAACTCCACACAGGAGGCCCTGAGGAAAATAATTTCCATCAGGGCCTATGTCGTCTTTGGAGATGCTGTTTGAAGACTCTTTTTAAGGAGAGGAAGGAGTGAAGAAACACAGAGGCCGGCTAATCATTCCACAGCCGAGGTTGAATGACGAGGTCATGAGACAAATGTCAACCGTGTACAATATATGTTGGGCGCTCGTTTGGCGTGTTTCAAGACTATGAACCGGTGCGGATGGGACCAATGACACTAATTCCTCGGACCATCTTCTATTGTAATACCGGTAGAACAAGTCAGCATGCCTGTGCTCTAAATGTTGCAACCCGCTTGTTAAGGCAGGGGAGTCTATCAAACGGACCGCCCGTTTCTACACAGAGTCGAGGGTTTTTGACGAGATAACGTCTTATACATCGATGAACGCCAGCTGCACTCACGAAAAAGCATGACCATAGTCACGTTCCGCCTGAGCCGAGCGTACAAGCGAGAGCGCGGAACAAGCGTTCGGCTTGTGACACATCTATCTCTCTTCCACTCCATCGTTATTACGTAAAATTATCGTCCGTAAACCGACTTTACAGACAATCATTTTTTTTTCATGAATTTTGACTTGCGATTTGTACAGAGTCAGCAGTTGTGTACTATTAAAGTATCTGCGGGCCCTACAAAAGGCTCCATATATATACATGGAGCCCGGGTTAGCGATAACGAAAATGATAAAGCGGGAGAAAATTAATTTTTACTTTTTCACCTCTTTCAGGACCACTGATACGTCTATTGGGGATATGCTATATAGATTGAAGATAGGCTATATAGACTTCAACTTTGTTGAAGTCTCTCTGCCTCAAGGTTCTCAAAAGCTTCATTAGCAAAACATCTTTATAATATAATGAAGTATTTATTTTGAATGAAAAATGTATTTATTATTGGACAACCATTGAATATTGGCATCGTACAATCATTCGCCATAATTGAACATTGTGTAACGGGGATGTTTGTGCTATTTGACGTCCGTCGGGGATAGGGGGTTGCCTAGGTTATTATACCAGGTGCCCCACACCCCACCCACCACCCACTCCAACCAAGATATCCCTCGCCCAGGCATCCTCCCGCTTCACGCCGGAGGAGGGATGAACATGCATTCATCGATGTTTGAGTTAATTACATTTATGTGTGAGATATATATGATCCTGGCTTGCAAACAAAAGAAGTTTGAAGCAAACTAGGCAATCCAAATAGGCTGACAACTCTCTGCTTATAACATAACATCATAACAAATCAAGAAGTCAATAAGTGAAAAAAATTAATCAGTGTGCAGTTAAAAGCGAAACCATCAAAAAATAAACTTCGAGAGGATGACGAATGCTGAGTATCAGGAGTAGGATAATTGTAGGTTTATTTATTGTAATATTGTTTCCAAGTTTAAAAATTATTTTACATTATTCTACGAAGCACCGCACAAAGAGGACACCGATTAGCCTATCTCATTCTCTCGCAAGCTAAATCCTATAGATGTATATGTTTGTCTCTTTTTAGTGTCGTTCGTCTCCGTTTCACCGAGTTTCAAATCACAACGGTGCTAAAGAAGTTTTCACTTCAAAAAAAGATGGAACAAAAGAGGATAAGACACCAGAATAGGCAAGAAGAACCAATGACCGGCTAGAAGTGACTAGAACAGCATTGCATCAATGTATGTTTTCAAAACATCGATGGTGAACGATGCTTAGGAAGAAATGACAATCCTGGATCAGATTACACACACAAACACACCTCTACAGGGCTCAACTCACAGACATCTATTATTATTATTAACCTACTAACCGGATCTGCATATTTATTGATTATTTACTACCGAAATTGTATTTAAAATTAAACAGAATAATATAGAGATACCCACGAAGGTGATAGACCCAAAGGGATTTTTTTTAATTCAATGGGAAAGACATCCGCTAAAATCACTGAGTTATTTTCTTCGGCATTATTAGTGATTCAGTAGTTATAAAAACGTACGTGTTTCATAACAAAACAATTATTATTAAGAACGCTTCTTTCCTAAAGGAATAACAAATGCTATTGAACATTTTGTCGAATTGAACATAATTTACTGTGTTGCAGTATTACTGAAGTTAAAACTTCTTTAGCACCGTTATGACTTGAAATTCGGTGAAACAGAAGCGAGCGACACTAAAAAGAGACAAACATCTACATCTACAGAATTTAGCTTGCGAGAGAAAGAGAAAGCAATAAAATATTTATTTATTGCACGGCTACTCGGTTCCAATATAATACGATAAATCCACGGTCCCACGCAGGCCTCCTTTAGTTCATTGGTATAAAGCGCCTGACGAACTTAGCGGCCAGACATTCAGGGGACCAAGGATTTAATTCTATTAAATCCAAAAAATAAACATTTTTATTTATTAGATTTCACTTCTACCGCATGTGAATTGCATACTGTGAATTTTTCGCATAATCTCTGGTTCGACCCATTATGGTATTTTGTATAAGAATGTGACTAATCTTTATGAGCAAAATTCCAATTTTTAGTCAACTGCGTATTATGTAGTATATCTAATGCTTAGCAGCGAAATAGAATCCCCAAGCGGTCTCTTATGAAATAAACGTCCCAATTCAAAACTCTCAAATTGTTTTACGAGTATTTTGCATCATAAACCGTGAAAGATGAAAAATAATGGTGTTTCTCTCTCTTTAATGTTGTTGTCCATGAGTGTTTTATAAATTCTAAATATTATTTTTCATTTTGCTCACTTTCTTTCGCCTTCTTTTTACACAAATTCATAATCTATTATTTTTCAGCTTGCATTAGTTAGGTGTAAAAAATAAAATGGATAAAAAAAAATATTTTTTTAACTCTTTACTTTTTTCATTATTTATATGTATGAAGGTGCACACATTATTATAAGTGTTAATACAAAACAAAAGCCAGAAACGCGACCTATTCAGGCGCTAACCAAAAATTATTCCTACTTAGATCAATAATTGACCCTACTTTATTATCATCAATATATTAATACGTGAAGCCAAAACTTTGTACCCCTTTTTACGAAAATTGCGCGGACGGAGGAGTATGAAATTTCGCACACTTGTAGTTTATATAGAGGAGGAGTGCAGAATGCTAATATTTTTTAAAAATTATGCATAAAAATAGATTAAATCAAAAACAAAAACATTACACACACTACCTATGTATTTGACAAACACACTCGCGTCTTTAAGCTATTGTTTATTGTTAAAGTCTATGGTCAAATTGAGAATAGATTAATATTGTTTGTCTTTAATATTATTTGTCTATGGTCTTACAGAATGTCAAACATAAAAAAAAAATACAATTATGGTCGAATTTCGACCATTGGGCGACCACTAGTTTTTATAATTATTCATTCTTAAGGCGGTACACAACCCTAATAATTTTTGTTTGCTCAAAACTCACATTTGAATTCGTAACTAAAATAACTTTTTTATTCCAAAAGACCCCTGGGGATGTAAGTTCTTTATATTTAAAATTAATAAAAACAATACCTTACCATTAATATATTTTACATACAACTATTTTAAAACTATATAACAAGTTTTTCAACTACAAAGTTAGCGGTGAGCACCAGATTTTATTTTTCTAGATGACGAATTATTCGGGAGGGATTCATAAAGAAACATCTTAAATATTTGTAACACGTTCTTCAGTATTAATTAAAATGAACGCGGCGGAAAGGTCGAATCTCCAGGCCCGCTACGGCGAATTCGACCGTACGTTCGTCTAATACGCCGTGCCGCGGGCGTATATTTGTTTACACGCTTTCTTCACTTACATCGTTAAGATTCCAAAGTTATTTGTCGTCTTCTTCTTTTCTTTGATAGATCAGATTCGACAGTAAGTCTGTCCAATACACGGGTCGCGAGTCGCAATTTGTGTACACGGCTCCTTTACTTCATTAAGATTCTGAATATATTTTAGGGTATATGGTCGTCTTAAGTTATAAAATGCATGTTTTGATGTAACTACAAAAGAGCTAAATTAAGCTAACATAAAATACAAAATGCTTGAATTTACAAGTATAAAAGTTTAAAAACACAATAAAAGCAAGTGGGTATGTATTTGAAATTTAGACGTTGAAGTGTTTATACGTGTGTATTAAATATTTTATAGGAAAATAAAACATAAAAATTTGTCTAGAATTTATGGAAATTGTGTATCAACATCCTATTGGAATGGTCTATTAAAATTGGCAGCACCCAAATCGAATGAACATTCGCCGGTTCAGCTAGTCGAAGAGGAGAACCGAACACCAATCGCAAGGTCATCAGCCATTCGCACAGAGGTAAGTAGGTACATCGAAAGGCTGTCATGACGTTATTAGTTCCAGGAAATGTGCAGTTTCGGCAACTGTAGTTGTTGCCAAAGTCAAATTGAAACTGAGCACGTCTTTTAATCAAATATCAAAGAGGACGTGTTCACTTTCAACAAGCAGGGCTCTTATTTATTTTCAAGGCTTCTCTTGAAACCATTTGATTAACTTTTTTAATATTCACAGTGCATTATTATTTAACAATACTTTTCCCCAAATTAAGAAAGTGACAATTTTTTTTAGTTAAATATTTAAAATTAAATTTCTACCAAACGGAAATAATCTAGGTAGGTACCTACTGTCTAATCTTATTAAATTGATTGCAGTCGGCTGAGAATACAGTGTTTATTCTACCGGTATTTCAATGAAAGGTTCCATGAAGAATAACCTTGTCGTTTTTAGTGTATATAATATGTGTCAGAAAAAATTCATCGAAAAATTGTTTTACCAGCTCCTTTTGGTTCACAAATTTGTGTGATTTAGTTTCGTTACCACATTTCTTACTACCACCGCGATGCTTTCCAGACTCAAAATGTGCCATTGCCACCATTCTCGATTTCGTCGAGAAACATTTATGTATATCATTTATGTACATCTTATTAGAGTAACTCATTATGTATATTAGTTTAAAATAAGACTTCCTAAGAACAGATATCTGCCTTCCCTGTATGAGTATTTGGGCTACACAGAAAGATCGTAAAAATTCTAACGTATCACAAGACGAAAATGGATAAAGTTGGAAAGAGATGTCTAATCGGTGGGAACCCGTACATTTTCAAAAAAGGAAGCCGCAAGTTTCCAAGAAAGAGGGAACTGAAAATAGCGTGAAAAGTTCTAATAAATTCTAGACTTGGGCACTCTACTCCCGCATTTTTCACGTGTCGGAACATCAAAGAGAACAACCGTATAACATACCATAACATTATGTTTATTTGAAGTAGGATTTTATATAAGTAAAGAAATTTAAAACTACCATTACGTAACTGCAAATAAACTCTTCATGTGATTTTTCGGACGTTATCGAATACTGTAAATATTTATTGAAATAAAACTTCTTTACGCACGCTTAACTTGGGGAGTAAGCTGGTGAATACGTGATGAGAGCGTTACGAAAAGTGTAATCGGGCGAGGCGATTGAAGCACAAAGAAGTTTTACTTCAGTCGTGTGGTCTAAAGTCTAAAGCACACTCGTTTTTTACAGATTTAAAAAGCATTAACTTTATTATCATTACAATAAAAACACTTATTCAATACCACTTTTATTTTATTCACACTCTACCGGTTTCGGAAGCACCCCTCCTTTGTCAGGAGAATATTATTACTAACCTACAATGTACAATATTGACATACAAATTTTAGGTGTTTGAGTGGGAGGTAAGTAAAGGGGTAAGCCGAAGACAATATAGAATATTGGCATACAAATTTTAGGTGTTTGAGTGGGAGGTAAGTAAAGGGGTAAGCCGAAGACAATATAGAATATTGGCATACAAATTTTAGGTGTTTGAGTGGGAGGTAAGTAAAGGAGTAAGTGGAAGACAATATAGAATATTGGCTTACAAATTTTAGGTGTTTGAGTGGGAGGTAAATGAAGGGGTAAGCGGAAGACAATATAGAATATTGGCTTACAAATTTTAGGTGTTTGAGTGGGAGGTAAATAAAGGGGTAAGCGGAAGACAATATAGAATATTGGCCTACAAATTTTAGGTGTTTGAGTGGGAGGTAAATAAAGGGGTAAGCGGAAGACAATATAGAATATTGGCTTAGAAATTTTAGGTGTTTGAGTGGGAGGTAAGCAAAGAGGTAAGCGGAAGAGCAGAGCGGTTTACTGGAAATATTTTTTTTTTTTTTTTTTTTTTTTTTTATTTGTTTATCTCAAAAATGGTACATATAAAGTAGTACTGGTCTTCCATTAAAAGCATTTGCTTGTGGATGGAAGAAGAGTTTACATTCTATATATATTTATACATTTAAACAGTCACGTGCGTTACATAATTAATTAGTGCAGTTAATACAAACACATCGCAATTTTTAACTAAAAGACACCCATGCATTCCATAAGAGTAAAAACAAGTATATTTTTTAGTGTTACATTCATGTGGAAATAGGGGAAGCAGTCTTCCCGTTGCTGATTTCTTTAAAATGATTTTTGATAGAGTTCGATAATTTTATTTTGTTATTAATGATTCTGATTTCTATGGGTAGGTTGTTAAAAAAGTATTTTCCTTGGTATGAAAAATGATGTTGAGCAAAAGAAGTTTTTAGTTTCGGGCATACAAATACATGTTTGAGTCTGGTACGATTTTCCGTTACGAATGAGTGTTTTTCTTTTTCTTTTACAATTTGTAAGATTGAATTTTTTATAAATAGATTTTTGAATGTTGGGACTTTAAATTCTTCGAATATTCGTTCAGAAGGGAAGTCTGGAGGTTTTTTTAAAATAATTTTTATTATGAGTTTTTGAACAATTTCTATGGGGGTCAAACTAGTTTTGTAAGCTGCTCCCCAACTGGTAACGGCATACTGAAGAATAGACTGTACTAATGCGTAGTATATTGAGTATAGATTTTTCGTTGATAAGAAGTTTCTAATTCGTAAGAATATATAAATTAATTTCCTAATTCTTTTTATTGTATGGCCGATGTGATCTTTCCATTTGAGGTTTTTATCTACGATTATTCCAAGATATGTTATTTTATCCGCTATTTTCAGAAGTGAACATTTTTGTCGACAGTGATTAGTGTCGTGTTGTTCGAGAGAATGATCATGTAAGATTATTTGTAGATTTGGAGGTATATTGTTTGTGTTAATTTCGAAAGGGATGACATATGTTTTATCACTATTTAACGACAGGAGGTTATTGTCAAACCATATTTTTAGAGTGTTTATGTCTTCCGTGGCTTTTAAATTAATTTTTTCCCATGTTTTTTCTTTTACTATAAGCACTGTATCATCGGCGTAAGAGATAATTTGTCCATGTAATGGTTGAATAAATATGTCGTTTACATACAAAATGAACAATATTGGTCCCAGCACGGTGCCCTGTGGGATACCAAAACTTGGTGTTTCTTTGTCGCTTGTTTGGTCATTTATTTTAACAAATTGTGCACGATTGTTCAAGTAACTTTCTATCCATTGGACGGCTTTATCATTGATGTTATTTGATTTCAGTTTTTTAATAAGCTTTACGTGTGAGATACTATCAAATGCTTTTCTTAGGTCAATGAATATTCCTGCGCATTTATTGCCTTCATCAAGTGCCGAGTATATAAGTGATGTTACATTTGCTATTGCGTCTTGCGTGCTTTTTGTTTTTACGAACCCGAATTGATTGCAGTGTAATATTTTATTGTTCTCCAGAAAATCTACAACCCGTTTTTTCACAATCTTTTCAAATATTTTTGCAATATTTGATATTAAGGATATCGGTCGATAATTTGAAATGTTTTGTGGGTCACCGGTTTTAAAGATAGGGGATATTATAGATTGTTTATAATTAGTAGGGAATATGCCTTTAGTCAGACTGAGATTAATAAGATGGTTAAGAGGTTTCAGTAGATACATTTTCATTGTTTTAAGAATTTTCACGGTAATGTGATCAAAACCTGGAGAGGATCCGTCTCTCATGTTTTCTATTATAAGTTGTATTTCAGTTTCAGTAGTTTTTTTAAAAGTGGATAGTGTATTGCGTCTTTGTATATTGCTAGTTATAGGTTTTGGCGTGTGTAAAGGTTTAGAGATTTTTTCAGCGAGATTATTTCCTACTTTAGAGAAATAAGAATTAAAAATGTTTGCTGTCAGTTTTGGGTCTTTGGATACATCTATGATATTATTTTCATGTTGTATGTATTTTATAGAATTATTTTTTTTCTTATTTTCAATTGCATAATTTACCGTTTTCCAAATAACCTTCGAATTGTTTTCTGAAGTAGAGATTATATTTTTAAAGTAGTCGTCTTTACTTTTTTTAATTAAAGTTGTTAATTTATTTCTATATTTTTTTAAAACAATCTTAGCCTTTTCATCGTGCGGATTTTTTATTGTAGTTTTATACAGTTTTTCTTTTTCCCTAATAGATTTTATTAGACCACAAGTGATCCAAGGTTTTATACGTCTGAACTTTGAATTTGTGTACAGTGAAACCTCTGTTGTGGAGGTTTCAATATGATTCATAAGTATTTTTTCAAACATACTGGAGCATTTTTCAACGTCGTTAGATTCTAAAATTGTATACCAAGTTTCTGCTTTCAATTTTTTCTCTAACATGGCAATATTTGTGGTTTTTTTAATCGTAATTGGAGCTTTTATTTCTGATTTAATTTCGTTATCATATAATAATAAGCACGTATGGTGGTCAGTAATATTCGTTTGCCAAACGATTGTTTTGATTTTATAAAGGTTTTGTAATTTTATGTTTACCCAAATATGATCTAAGCATGACGATTGTTGTCCATGCATTTCTCGAGTATTTTTGTTTACACATGATTTAAAATCTAATTCAGACATACAATTTAGATACTCATTTTTGAAAATATTTTCAGATTTTTCGTTAATATTAATATTAAAATCCCCCGCAATAAAGCAGGTTTTATTTTTAAGGGTTAGTAAAATAGTTTTCAGTTGATTTATAAAATGTGAAATATTTGATTCGTGTGTTCTGTAAATTGCAATAATGTGATAAATATATTTGTCGAGTTTTATTTCGATTTGAATACAATTAGTCAGTAATATTGGGTGTTCTAAAATCGTGACAATACTGAATTTGGTGTGAACGAATATTGCGATTCCACTATTTTTATTAATATTTATTTTTGTCGGAATGTATGTGTAGTTGGGTAGATGATAAGCTGGTGACTCATCATTTGTAAATGTCTCTGTTAATATAATGCAGTCTGGTTGAATTATTAAGTTATTGATTTTAATAATAAATTCGTCGAAATTTTGGAAAATACTACGAATATTTTGGTGTAATATAAATAAACCTTTAAAGTTGTGGGGGAAGAATTCATTACAGGTGTCTGTGCTTGCACATTTGTATTCATGGATTTTGTAGATATTTTCTATTTGACTAGATATGAAATCATCCATTTAAAATTAATTGAGTTGAAAGTTTCTTTATGGATGTTACAATTTTATACAGTGTCGTAATAGTTTTTTGTTTAACAATCTTTAACATATAATTTTTCCAGTTGTACAATGTATTATTTGGTAGATGATCGGTGTGGAGATTTTTCAGTTTTTTTTTATTAGAATTTGAGCGGTTTGTACATTCGTAAGGCCGCGGCCGGTTTGGAGATTTACATTTCCAATATGTAATACATATCCTCAAATATCCCATGTTAATCTGATATTGATTTATAATTATTACACATAAAATAATAATACAAGTAATTATGTTATAAGTAATAATATAAGGATACAAGAAATTTATTTGTTGTTTATGAGACATATTTTTTTTTTGTATTTTATTATGTTGATATTCGTGATGTGACATTTTAGTTTGGTTTAGAGTGGTAATATCGAGGGAAAGAGTAATGAAAATGATAGGTAGTCATAGTTTTGATAGAGCCAATTCGGAATCTATTAGAAACGGTCGTGATTTGTCATCCTTTTTAATAAAGATCTGACAGGCTTTAGTCCAAACGTATTTGTACTTAAAATCAGCTGCGAACTGACGCGCCAGGTACCATAGATGTTTGGCGCGTGGGGTAAGGAGTTCACAAACATAGATTGGCGAACGCGGACCCGGTAATCCAATAACAACATTATTTAGTTTATCACTGTTTTGTTCACAAGATCTATTGTATGTTTTTATAGCGTTATGTAATTGTTCTTTTAAAGCCGTTGAATTAAAACGAATGATCACTGTTCTGGATTTCACGGTCGGAGAAATATTTTTATTTCGTGGAGTGACTCTATATATATTCTCTATGTCGTTGGTGTTGAGCTGGCAGTTCACTATTTTGCTGGCGTTGAAGATGATGTCTTTCAGGGATTGGGTCGTTTCTTCTTTAAATTCCGGAATACCCCGAAATTCTAGACAAGCGTTATTTGATTCTCGGTTTCTTCTTTCTTGGTCTCTCTCGATTTCGGTGATTCTTTTTTCTAAGTCTTCATTTTGCAATCTCATCCGTTGTTCCATTTTATTGGAATCATCTTGAATTGATTTGATCGTTGATTGTAGGGAGGATACTTCTTGTTCTAGTCGATCGACTTTGCTCATCGTCTGTTCAATTGCTTCGAATCTTTTTGTGAATTCACTTAGTTTTGAATTGTTGAAATCGACTGATTTTTTTATTTCTGACATATCTTCCTTCACTTGACTGTTGAGAGTTTTAAGGGAGGCGAGTTCAGAGGAAATTTTTTTAATTTCAATCATCACGTCCTCTATGGAGTTGGTTGAAGTAGCGGTTGATTGAGGTGAGGTTTTGCATGTTGAGCAGCGCCAGGATCTTCTTTTTTCATTATTTGCTTTGCGAAACGTGGTTTCTGTTGTCCCCCCGCATTCATAGTGGAACTGTTTACTGCAGGACTGACATGTGACGCCATCGCTAATAGTCAGTTGGCATTTGGAGCAAAGCATATTGAGAAAGGTTGGTCGCCTCTGGATTAGTAAGCGCTTCGACGAGTATAGAGGTACGTACAGGCAAGAATTGTCTTTCGGCTAGAGCGGCAACGCAGAGCACTGTATTTGTAGGTAGCACTGAAATAATGATAACTCAGGATTGCACTTTTTGCTATTTTAAAAGTTGATTTTGAGAATAACGCACTTTTAATATTTTAGAGCAAATATGACACTTATTCTCGAATAAATTTACTGAAGAGTTTCGTAAAGTTTAATGGCATGAACTGTAGTTTTAAACTGCTAAAATGTTATAACTTTTGAGGAGCGAATAATAACGTCTGTCACACTTGACTGTTGTTGTTGATTCATATGTTTAGAAT
Source organism: Glyphotaelius pellucidus (assembly GCA_936435175.1). Taxonomy (NCBI): domain Eukaryota; kingdom Metazoa; phylum Arthropoda; class Insecta; order Trichoptera; family Limnephilidae; genus Glyphotaelius; species Glyphotaelius pellucidus. The sequence continues at coordinate 22,416,043 of OW386542.1, read as the reverse complement.
GGGACTAAAAGATAATTTAATTTGGCTATTCAAAATACTAGAATTATTATTTAGGGATTTAGGCATTTATTTATTAATTATTATTTATTCAGACCTTACAGTACACCGTAAATACTTATTGAAGTGAAAACTTCTTTAGCACCATTGTGATTTGAAACTCAATGAAACGAAAAATACCGACACTAAAAAGAGATATACACATATATCATCTGCGATAGAATGAGATAGAATAATCGGTCTTCTCTTTGTGCAGGAATGGCAGTATTATTTGAATTTAAACTACACGATAAAAATTATTATTATTACCTACACTTCAAAGATTTTTATAGCGCCGTTTTTGTGAAAAATCATTTCAAGATCCCACATAGTTATATAGTGTGCAAAATGATGCAACATAAAATTATTATTACATATATGATAGACCTTCATAATTATTGACAGATTAAAAACAGGTTTACTCAGTATACATTTGATTACATTATAACGACATTTTGATTGTGTCATTTGGTCGATTTTGACAAATACATAGCTTCAAAATGACGGTTACTATTAGGAACATGCCACGGCATGATAAGACTATGACCTTCAGAGTCCGGAGTCTAGACTATTCACAACATGATATTGACAAGAGCAAAACGTCTATGATTTTTTGGCGTCCGAAAATAGCAAAACTGTAGAAAACGATTGTCATAATCACTTTGCAAAAAATGTTTGCCACAGCTAAATAAATTAAAGGTCGTTAAGGCAGGATATTAGAATCGTAATTATTACTTTATTTTAATGGTTATCGCGATTATGTTTTGACGTGAATTTAAGCTTCAGATCTAATATTTAATCAATTCTTTTAAATTCAGGAATTACAAAAAACATTAAAAAAAATCCAAAATGTTAATTACAAGAGTGCCAGCTGCGCCCAACGTCAGAAGTCATTGAGACTATTTATATCCCCAGGTGGGGTATTTGAAAGATTGAGGGGATGAGAAAGAGATGGGAAAGAGCTGGCTATTCAAATCTAGACACCGAACACGGCTAAAGCCATTTCAAGCAACGTTCCGATTCTGAATGTGGTCTTGCACCAAGATGATACACTCACTGAGGGAATCTTCAACCGTGTAACTAATTAAATTTAAAAAAAAATTGTAATAAATTTAATACAACAACATTATGTTATCGCATTTTTCAATATTTGCACTACAGCTCGCCTAAAAGTCACGCACCGCCACCTGGACCAGGTAAACAACTAAAGATGTTCAAAATTTCTGTCCCGGTGACTTTGCTGTCACTGTCCATCTATAACTAGTTGTTTACGGAATCGGGGTTTGTTAAATTTTCTGTGGTAATGACACCTGATAAAATATCTGATATTTTATTTTCTTTGGATACTTGTGATTCAGACTAAAGGTACTTGTGAATTTTTGTGTATCAGGGATTCTTTAGTCTAATTCAAAACTCTTCAAGTGCCGTACAGCATAACTAGCGAGTACTTAATGAAATTTACATTTGAATTGATAATTATATTTATAGGAATGGTGTAAATAACACCGACATTCTTCTTAGTGTTGAAAATTATATATCAAATACGTTTTGACGTCACTGTAATATTTTATTATCAATAAAATGAAAATTTAATTATTCAAGTTTTTTTGTTACGAGCCGAAAATTATTTCACTGACATAAAAATTCCAACCAAAAAATTTGGTGGTCTGTAAAGTCGGTGGTCGATAACGTCATATAATAACGATGGAGTGGAAGAGAGATAGATGCGTCACAAGCCGAACGCTTAAGCCGAACGCTTGTTCCGCGCCCTCGCTGCACGCTCGGCTCAGGCTGAACGTGACAATGAGTCATGCTTTTTCGTGAATGCAGCCGACGTTCATCGATTTATAAGACGTGATCACGTTAAAAATATGTAGGTAAGATATATTTTTGTTGAATTTTATTTAAAAAAAATAGAATTATAAAAGATACTGAAGAAAATGCTTGAAAATAGTTTGTTGTCATAACTATACTACACACGTAGTTGAGACAAAAAGCTTACTCTTTGCCACACCCACCTCCCAGCGCTCTACCTACCGGTAATTGGTAGAAATTGTAATTAGCAATCTACTAAATGGTAAGGCTGATCACTCTAGGCTAGGCATTGTACTACAGGTATTACATCATCATTGTCAACAAGGCAGAAGGTTCCACTGTTGCGTATATTCATCGCAGTCAATTAGTTAATGAGAGCTCCGCTGTGCAGTTTTCCGTATGCCTTCATTAAGCAGGGCTTATACTTAACGTAATGACAACATCCACAATTGAGGCACTGGCGAGTGTATAATAAGCAGTAAAACATTTACGCTTCCCTTCAAACCACCCATATAAAGATGCCTTGTTTTTTGTTTGTGGGGGGCACATTTCTTTCTGTTATTTTGTTATATTATCATATAAACACGTATTACCAAAAAAGCTTTTGGATCTATTTTCCTCTCGTGAAACTTTCTCGAAAGGACGAAGTAATGTAGTGTCCAAACAGCTACATACGTTTGCAGGAAAAAGTCTAAAGAATGTGTGAAATGGTATGTGGTCGATAATTATATGCGTTTCGTGTTTTTATATACGCGCGAATAATTGTTTTTCGCTTGGAACAATTTGATTCATTGATGCAATTGCGCGGCTGTATTATTTCAAACGGAAATAATAATAGATAATAATATCATTATAAGAAACTGAGTGATGCCGTCAAAAGAGCTAATCCTTTGATGGGAAGGCCCGAACACACTACTATAATCACATTACGTAATTGATTTCATGCAATTTTTTTTCCCTTTTGGCTGCGTAATTAATTATTATATATAGTGTTGTGGGACTCCAGATAAGTACCTATGTACTGATGTCTTAGTTATCTTATAGAAAAAATGTTCGAATTCTAAATTATTAATAAAATTATTGATTTATTTCCTTTCCTCGTGGCACAAATCTTATAAATTTTTTTTACATCGGAGGTCACACGACTTATTATGGAACGGCCAGTTCCCAGATTAAACTAAGAGTTTTTATAAACGCAGTGAACCTGTTATTTACGTAACTCGGCGTCGGATAGGTACTTAACAGTACTTGAGTTCCATGAAGGATCTGGGCATTCCTTGGCAAATGCCTAGGCCTCTTCTCCTAGGCCTCTTCTCCTAGGCCTCTTCTCATGCACATAAATGTGTAGTCAAAACTGGGGAATCAAGACCCGCCTCGTCGTCCTCGTCGTCATCGTCGTCCAAATGAAGCTCTCTTTGAGTCGGGCCGACCACAGGAAGCAGGATTCCGCCATCGCAAGTAGAATTATGTTTTGTTAGGGTTTAGAGGTCCAGAGTCGCGTGAGTTATCTTTTATGTCAAATTTGTTCAAATATATTTAAATCATTGCCAAAGTTCTTGTTTTCTTAAAATAACACGAAATAGACAAAGAACCAGTGCCCATGCCTCTGAAGGAGCTCTAAGCCCTGCCAAACTAAAGGCCTGGGTTCCATCGCCGTACTTGTTCTTAAATTAAAAATAAACCTTAAACACTTTGGGGCCTCCGAGCCGTACACGGCTTACTTAAATACCTACCATGACCCTCTCTCCATATCAATTTGACACCCTCCATAATCTATTTGACGCCCTCCGCGGTCTCTAACTTTATATGTACCAATTTGACAGCCACCACGGTCGAGGGTAAGACTCTCGAGTAGGAATCCGAATGTCGCGGATTCAAAAATCTTGGATTGAAATGACGCGGATTCAAATACCGCGATTCAAAAATTTGACTAATTGATTTGTATTTCTCAATTTAATCATTTAAAATAATACAAGCTGTAAGGTGTAGTTTTAGGTGGTGGCACGTTCCAGAGTGGAACATACTCGCAGTATCGCTCCGGTGAAACCCCACCATTCAGAATTTAAAAAATGCTTGAATTGGCTTTATTGGTGTTGTGTAATAACCAGGAAAATCCTACCTCCCCACTGCCTTAAACATCACAATATACCGCGATTGGGGATGCCATGGTCTCACTGGCTCCAGATATTTGGAAGCAGTTGTGATTGTTGTGCGGTATTCACATAAAAAAATTGACCTTCATTTTCCAGTTAAACCACTATTGGATAATAAATTGGATAACTTTTGAATGTAACTTTGTAAACTTTTCCACTATTATGCGGGTACTAATAAAAGTTTATAGAAAATTGAGCGATGCAAGTGAAGTATGACACATCACCTATTGATCAAAAGCTTTGTAATAATTCTGCAAAATAATAATTATTAATAGTTTATCAATACCTTCGTTTGCGTAATAAATGATTTTAAACTCTTCTAAACGAGCAAATTTTTGTGTTTTGACATGATTCTCTCTCACACGCATAATATGATTACTGGTAAAAACCACAATTAACATAATACCTACTCGTATTTTTATGTTTAACATATTGACATTTTCGAAAAACTTGTTTCTGGCGACGGATAAAATTGTTTATGTCATTTTATGTATTACTACAATTAGGTAACTCTGAAAGTTGGGAAATTGAATTATAAGATGGCAATCATTCTGGTAAATCAGCTGTTTTATATTAATGACATTTCTCACGAAATGATTGATAAAAAGGCAATTATCTCCTTGATTCGGCAAAAAGATAAAAAATATATATTTGTAGCTCCCACGTTTATTATTTTGGACTTAAACCGAAGCTATTGAAATGCTTTATCTATTATGACTGTAGATATTGCAATTCCGCAAAATTTTTGATCAGCTGTTTACGGTTGAAATTAAGTCCTTTTTTTCCATTGATATGCACTTTTCATTATCAAGTATACTCCAGACAATATACAGAAATCGAAAATATTCTATGTTGACTCGAATAAGTACCTCTCACGGCAGTTTAAAAGTAACAAACATGCAGGATTCGCGCGGTTATACACTTTACAATTATTTTTATATTTTTTTTGTAAATCCTACAAACATGAAACAAATGGTAAAAACAGATTATTTCATCGGCTATATAGCACTGTATTAAGTTTTGATGACTCAATGTTAAAATTCAAAGGTATGATTTTTTTAATGTTGACGAAAAATTTAAAAAAATATTCTTCTGAAAATCTCGAGCAAACGGAGAAAAAAGTTTTGAAATTCGCTGTCGCTCCAGTGGTAAAGAAACATTCTTAGTAAACTAAAATAACATTTTAGTGGTCTCTGGGAATTAATGTCTGTAATTTTCACGGAATGGGTAGGTATATCTAAATACTTACACAGAATTAATTTTGCTAGTGTGTCGATAATGAACGAGGAAAAAGAAGAACTGGTTATTATAGGTAAGGTATAAGGTTGAGAACCGCAACCTTGTTTTGACCAGATGGCCTCAACTTCATTCCATAAGTGGGATTATAATTATATTACATTAGGATTGTATATGCTTTAATAGATGGTCAACTCATACTGATCAACTTCCCTCATTATGCACTATTATGCACGTTAATTTGTCTCTACACCAACCGGTTTTAAGAACGCGATTTTCGGTGTGGATAATTGACCAAGCGAACGTTTTGCATTTCGTCTATTTGTAAATTTGTTTGTTCGTTCCGTTTCAGTACCACGATGGTAGTCATTTTAAAGGTTCAGTATAGACTCTTTTTTCAAATTCAAAATTTCTTGTGCGCATATTTTCAATAAATATTTTGGTACCTACTGATGTTTCATTTGACAAATTGCTTAATTCTTGGTTACAAAAATATATATATCATGAGTGTAGTTCACTTGCGGTAGAAATGAAACCAGAAATCAAAATTCATCGGAAATTTTTTAAAAATTTAAAAAAAAAGATAATGATACGAATGTAGAGGATCAGGAGTAGGATAATTGTAGAGTTTATTTAATATAATATTGTTACCATTTAAAAAAAATCGAGTGCAGTTCACACGCGGTAGAAGTAAAACTTTGCCCACATCATCTCAAACAATAGGAGCCTTAAAAAGAGAGCTCATAATTAAAGCGACCAATGCGGTAAGGTTTCATTTCTCTTTCTCTCGCAGGCTAAATCCTACAGATGTACGTGTTTGTCTCTTTTTGGTTTCGTTTCCGTTTCATCGAGTTTCGAATCATAACGGTGCTAAAGAAGTTCAACTTCAAAAACTAATTTACATTTTATTCTACGAAGAACCGCACGGAAGCCGATAGGAAGCGTCGCACAAAGAGGAAACGGATTAGTCAATCTCAATCTCTCGCAGGCTGAATCTTAAGATGTATATGTTAGTCTATTTTTGTTGTCGCTCATTTCCGTTTCATTGAATTTCAAATAACAACAGTGCTAAAGAATTTTTCACATCAAAAAATTTACATAAAATTCGTCCAGTTTGTGTCACAAGTCTAATCAAAACAGGGCTTAAAAGCGTGAGTTTCCAAGATTGGGGGAAACAACCGATCGATACGCTAAGATTAAACACGTCGCTCGGTGGTTGACAAACGGTTTTTGACACGTAAATAATTACATTAGCTGTCAGGTTTTAGAGTCCGAATGTAGAAATTTACTTCCTTTGAGTAGATTATCCCAAGACCGACTTTGCCGATGTTTTTGGATGAAATCTTGATTTAGTTCAGGGGCTTAAATAGATGCAAGGGCACTTATGGTAGTAGTCTACAAATTTTTGGCCATTTCTGGGTTGGCAATAATTGTGTGGCAAAGGGTTGCGGGGATGGGAGGGAAGAATGAAGAAGACAATTTAGTATTTGTTACTAGCCATAACTAAAGTGATTTGAGAAAATTTAATTCGCTCCTGGTGCGACATCTGGTCTGAAAGTTATGGACCTTACAGCTCTGCTGTGAAGCACGAAGGTCACCGCGTACGTACATAACTTTGCCTCTCTCCAAATACTGAAAGATTACCAAGAAATTTATTTACCGATTTCATCATCTTCCTCTTATCCATTGCTTTTCTGAAATACGTCCAGGTGTGATCTGCGATACTTGAATCCATTGCACTTCCAACCTCGCCTTACAAATAAATCATATACGTGTTATTATATATATTCCAGTGCCGTATCGTGACTTTTATAAATTTTCAACAAAAATTTGGCATTACCTTTTCGTCAGTCTTTTGGGCTGGTGCGCCAACTGAAACTAAAATACTATCCAAAACGTTAGTTCAGGATGGAAGAGGTAATACAACGTAACTAAATACTGGTTCAGCGCAATTTGCATATTTTTTCTATATTTTGTAACTATGGGTCGGCTATAAATAATGCCAATGATATAAACCGAAGGTAAACTAGTCGTTCAGCGAATAGTGGACATCGCGTTGATTATTGCGATTTGACAGCTCGTGCGCCAGTGCGCATCAACGCGCTCTGGCGGAATACCAAAAGCGTACTAAGGCTACCATCTTGACAAGATTGACCGGAACAAGAACACATAAATAAATTTTCAGACTGCCGAAATGTAAACTATCGCAAACTCTGTCGGCAATTTCGTGAATAGGCTATTACTATCTTGACGTCAGACATGAAAATATCATCCATAATTTTTTTTTCTAATATTACTTTTTTTACGTTAGCTCCATTTAGGAGGCCCTGAGAAAAATAATTCCTCTCGGGGCCTACGTCATCTTTGGGGATGCTGTGTGGAGGGTGTTTTTAGGAAAGGAAGGAGAGGAAGTTCTTGGAAAGAAAAGGGTATGAGGGGTGGGTAGAAAACTGTGGGTCAGTACGTCCAGGAGTAACGGACGTTACGCACACATTATATATAAATATACAAACATATATATGGTACGTATGCCTAGATATTGTTTTCTTTTTTGTTTCGTTTTGTTCATGTTTCTTAGACCTCGCACAAACATAAACATATTTTACCATATATGAAATGCGTGGTGTTGTATAAAATATTAATTTACAACCCAAAAAGTAATCACCATGTGATTTGAGCGGCTTGATTTTCATCGAAAACTTAAAAATAAGAATTAAAAACACAACATTTACTGTAAGATCGTACGTAGATACATATTCCTAATTCCTAATATTTGGCAGAAAGAATTATTAAGATCAGCTTTTTCGTAAAGACAGATTTGTCTTGTGTTCAAGTCTTTTTCAATACTTCATGCTGATACATCAATACTTCCAGTTTAAGTGATAAAATGGAATTAAACTTAACCAATAGGAGCCTTGAAAAGTGAGCTCATAATCAAAGCGACCAATGAGCGCAGCTTGACAGAGCGCGACGCTTCATAGATACTTTACGTAGGTAAGGTATCATTCTATCTCATTCTCTCGCAGGCTACATCCTATAGATTTATTTGTTTCATCGAGATTCATATCACAACGGTGCTAAAGAAGTTTTAATTTCAACTTTAATAATAAATTAAATCACGACCCGCTTTCGGTATTTACTGCAGTTTTGCTTGTAAATATCCATAAAGCGCATAGCTGCTGCGTATCGAAAGTAATACCGTCTTGAATTGCAAAACTGGTGGGCCGTGACGCGAGAGGTGCTTGCAAAAGAAAGGGAATCACCGTCGCCTCTCAAAATAAAATGCTTATCTGAATAATGTATGTGTTTAAAAATATTATGAAACCGTAAATGTCGTAAGAAAAACGCGAAATCCGACTGTAAGAATTAAAACGCATTCGGTGCTTGTATGTATGTATCTGTGGGAACCGGTCGTATCTGGCAGCTAACGTAACGACGAGAATATATACACAAATCGAACGTCCAGTTGATTACTCGGTCATCTTCAAAAATTAAGTTTGGAGATAATGAGGAAAGCATACATTAAATCAAATATTATATAAATACGATTTAAAATCTCACCGGGAAACATGACGGTCCGGTTCATTAGTAAGACATTTTGAAATTTTCTATTAATATAAACATAATTTTTTTGCCTATTTAATTCCGAGTTTTTCTGCATTAAATTGATTTGATGGCATTTATGAGTAATCTTTGACGGCCGGCGTAGTCCTGCGGTAAGGCACTTGACTCGCATTCCGAAGGTCACGGGATCGAATCCCGGCGTGACAAATAAATTTTATTTGATTAATTGGTGTTTTTTCACAATTTATTAATTTAAAAAAATATATTGTAGTAAATTTGCGGCACGTTCCAGAGTGGAAGATACTCTCAGTATCGCCCAGGTGTACGACCACCGTTCGGAATTGAAACGTTGCTTGAAATGGCTTTGGCCGTGTTTGGTGGCCAGATCTGAATAGCCAGGTACTTCCCACCTTCCTCTTCCCCATCTCCTTCCCCTCACCTCTACCTTCAGCCTCACAACATACCCCAATTGGGGATACCATAGTCTCACTGGCTCCAGACGGGAGCAGTTGGGACTCTTGTGCGGTATCCATATAAAAAAAAAAAATAGAAAATTGAGTATTGTACCAGATAAAGGGTACACTTTTATATATAACTGCATACTCAACTGAAATTAAATTTTTTCGGAGATGTCTGACTAATCAACTGGACGATCGATACATGTTCATAGTGCAGTAAGGATGCTTTGGGCACAAAAGGTCAAAGATAAATCCTTTTTCAGATGCTCTATTCTTCAAATGGATTTTAATACTAAGTAAGTACACCTATCTACTAATTAAATTGTAGATTTGGGTCAATTTGAATCAATATCGCTTTATAAAATATCGTTTAATTCGTATGCATTGGAACATATTATTATTGTTTGTTGTGTGCATTTACACAAATAAACATGAAGAAAAACTATCAATTTTCTATTCTTAACATTATAAAACTTGTATCTGATAATATAAATTTCATAAATTTGTTCAGGCTTTTACGCAATTTCTAGGTCGAATCATATATTTTTGACGGATTAACCGACTAAATTCAGAAAAAAAACAAGCTGTCTCATTTCTGCCTTATTTTTGTATTAATTTTGACACTGATTATTTTTGGAGTATTGTGCCGTGTTGCGCTACCTCCTTCCTTGGGATAAATAAAGCAGTGAAAATCTAAAATCCTATCCTACTACTACTATAATTTACATTTAATCTATATTTCTTTAAAAATTTAAATAATGTGTTATTCTCGAATTGAATATGGAATTATAGGATGGGGATCTGCTGCATCAAAGTAATCAATTAAAAAGACATCATTTAGAAAAGTAGGCACAAAGACCATACTGAAATAAATTTATACTCCGCCTCAGCGCAGTAAGGAAGATTAATAAATAACATTACCGCACTTAAACTCCCACACAATGTTTAAGTAGTCACTAAAAAAAAAAATTTTTTTTAAAAGTTTGTTCATGCGAAATGTTGATTTCTTAAACAGTGTTGTTATTTGCCAACATGTAGATTCTTGGAATATCCCAAGGTTGAGTTTGGTAAGATCTCGAGGAACCTTAATTTAGTTGAATAATAATATTGTGAAAAATACTCATAAATCTAATGTTACTAAAGATTGCAGCGCCAGTACTAAACACTTAAGCATTTTTGCCGTGTGATGGCTATTTTACCTGAAATATAATTACGGTTGTTATGTTAGGTTAATAAAAGCAACAAACTATATATAATCGAGGTGTAAAAAGTAGACAAAAACAATAACAACATAAAAACAAAACTATAGACGTTTCAACCTTGCGAACCTCCGCTGAAGGACATCCGAACAAAAATATAAATGTAATATTACGGTACCTATCTATGTATAAAACCGGTACCTGAAACAAACCGATCAAAATGCATTCGATTTTTTGTCTAGTTATTTATAAAAACGTTCTAAAATTCTACTGAAAATGCGGCCCCATCCCAGGGTATATCATTAAGAATATACATTACAATTGTCCTCTATTTGAGGCCAACTTCCAAACATGGCATTCAAGTAGGAGGAAAACTCGCGTTTTTAATTCCTAGAAAATGCCAGGGATTTCAGAATTCTGTAATACATATTAGACGAATAATAGTCCCAAACACTTAAACATAAACAAGAATTTTCTTTTTTCCTCTGTTCTAATGAGCAAATAAAATATTACCACCACTGCTCATATTATATGTCATTATAAATCAATACAGACTTAATCGTACCAGTAATAGGCGGTAATTCCGAGAGTAATATGTTTTATTCTTGGGTTTATTGCCGATTGTTGTAATAAAGGCAGTCGTCTTTGTAGGAGTTAACAGCTAACAATATGACAATGTATCTTTTTTATGTTTAAGTAATAGTTGAATGCTAATTATGTAGGTGCATGTGCACGCTAGCAACATTAAAGTGAATGTAGAAGTGAGTAAAATGATGTTGTGACTCCAATTAATAAGTTAATGCAAGAAAAACGCACGTGTAAGAGTGCTATAGGAAACCGCCCTTTTTCTAGAGCAAAAGAAAGAAAAGAAGAAGTGAATCACTCAAAGCACTCATTATTGTATTTATTTATACTTTTTTTACAATACTTCCACACAGGAGGCCCTGAGGAAAATAATTCCCCTCAGGGCCTATGTCATCTTTGAGGATGCTGCCGCATTTTTAGAAAAGGAAGGTGGGGAAATTCTGGGACGGAAAAGGGTAATAAGCGTGTTTAGGAATCTGGGGGTTAGTGTGTCAAAGGGAATCCCTCGACCATTTTCTCCCGATCCGGCCTGCCATGCAGCTGTTGGGCAGACGCATCCGCCGCCAAGACCCGGACAAACCTCACTACATGAACCCGGGCACCTCTGCTAAGTTACCAAACGTAGCGAACCACTTGGGGTGACCCATGGCAGAGGTGTTGGTTATCCAATAAATGGTTCCCGGGGCCTGCACCCGGGGGCACCCAACATTTATTGTCAAAAACAATCATTATTAATATAGTTTTTTTTTGTAAAATATCTTCACATTATTATTGTTATTATTAGCCAATATTAGCCAATCTCCATAATATGATCAGCCCTGCTACTTTCAAGAAGGCATTTTAGGTAGGTAAGGCTAACAAACACAAAGGAAGAATAAAAGAGACACTTGGTCGCCAGAAATGCACAGCCAGTGAAAAATAAAAATTATTTGTACATTACGTAATCGTCAAAAAATATGTGCATATGTATATAGTACCCTTGCGCTTCGACAGTTTATTGGGATATAAATACATCAGGAAGTATTTTATTTTATTTATTTTAGGATAAGTTAACAGCAAATCTCAAATTACACAAAAATACAATAATGAGATAGTTTATTATGCCAATTATGAACTTTCCACTGACGATGGTGAATGATAAAGTGTGACATTGTAAGGTACGCAAAATAATATAAGGAACTGAAAAACATGCAAATATATATGAAGTTTTTTTTACTTACAATTTCCATTGCTCCCAGAGCCGGAACCGGGCTTCTGCTGGGTCGAACTGCCACAAATAATTAATAGAGTCAGCCAAACACCCAAACCCCACACCGAGAGCCCCATGCTTGCTACACTGTTGATCCCGAAATCCCAAAACTATGACGGTTACATAAAAAGTCCAAAACCTATCCAAAACAAAACCTTTTTTAAATCTTATCTAAGATGTATTATCGTTTTTAAACGACCTTGCTCTAACCCCGAGATCAGCAGTAAAAATTAAGGTTTTTTTGGTAAATATAACTAACGAAAGAGTTTCCGAATTTAGCTAAAATTACAATATTTTTTGTAAGCACTTGTTAATTGCCGATAGTGATTCGACCTGCGCCCGTGGTTTCGCATATAAAACTGATCATTTGGCTACTTGCAAAGGTGTTCGTCGAAGCCTCATGAAACCAAAAAGAGTGGGAATATTTTAACAGCACCGAGTCTTCGCTCGGATACTTCATAGGTGGTTTTCCCCTCACGCACAATTGAGCTGGCTAGGACGCAGCGCTACGAAATAACTTATCTCAAATCATATACATTCCACGATTGTTATCTTCTAACAAATAAAAACTTTGTTAATTTAAACCATCAGTCTTCTCAATTTTGCCAGTTTCGCAATGTTTCCGATGTATATTAATTATTACTAGTGGTCGCTCAATGGTCGAAATTAATTGGACTAATTTTTAAATTAAAGCTAATGTTATTGAGGAGAAACTTCTTTAGCACCGTTGTGATTTGAAACACAATGAAACGGAAACGACACTAAAAAGAGACAAACACATATTTGATTTTGCCTGCGAGTGAATGAGAGAGAATGAAACCTTACCGCATTGGCCGCTTTGTTTAAGAGCTCACTTTTCAAGTCGCCTACTGGTTGAGATTTTTTAAATCATCATCTGTGCCACCCACTTGTGCCAAAACAGCACAGTTACTGTTGTTCTCTTGGCTATGTTGTATATATTGTATATTCTTTGTTTCATATTATTTGATCAACATTTTGTGAGGACTCGTAAGGAACACTACAGGATTACTTTTAAGGCGCCGTATCCGAGCTCGAAAAGAAGAAGATGGAGAGATATGTAATTACGAATGTTGGAGAGAGCGCGCTAATATTTCAAACGATAAAATTGAAGCGAAAATTGTGAAAATGTTTAATAAAACACGACTCGTTTAGAATAGAGCAAAAATCTCGTGGGGGTTGTCTAAAACAACATTCAAAGAAACACTGTGAATTTTTACATATAACTACATATAACTTGTTACTACATATAACTTGTTACAAAATAGAGACAGGCTTGAAAATAAAAATTTTCGGAGCATACTTTGCAATTTTTTTCTATCGAGGGAATTTCATAATTTGCGTTTCGGCGTGAGGAATATATAGATATTATTTTAAAAAATAACATATATTTTTTTAAGAGCTTAAAAACTTCAAATGTTCAAGGGAGATATGCAAGAAATCGGTAGAAATTTGGGTAGCAGCGGCTTAAGTTTATTATGGTTGAAGTGAAATAACACACAACTTCGCTATACAAATTGGGGAATACGGAGAATATGGTCATCACGCCGTCCAGTTTCCTCTGGAAATAAAACAAAGATATGGACTTCGTTGAGTAAAAATATGTAGGGCATACACGAGTAACAGAAACTGCATATATATGTATACCTATTTTGTAAAGCATGGAAAAATAAATGTGACAACGTTATATCGTCGTTGCAAATACAATATAAACCATGTGACTGAGAAAATCGATAAAAACTGTTAACTAAACATTAAAAAATAACGAAACGGTAAATATCAATTCTATATGTTGACAAAGTACGAAAAATATATTTCATTCATTATAAGAAAATATTCGTTGCACATATTTATTGTTCTATACCAGAAAATCACATTATAATACGATTTTGTCACATGCTTCATATTCTATGCACAGTTTTTGTCACGAGGTTATTTAGTAATAATAATAATAATAATAACTTAGTATTTATATAGCGCAGTTTTGTGTAATTTCACTTCAAGTGCGCTTAGCTATAATAAACTTAAGAGTAATCATATTATAGTGTTCCTTACGAGTCCTTACAAAATTTATCAAAAACTATGAAACAAAGAATATACAGTTTATACAAACAACGGCGTTGTTTTGGCAAAGGACAATAGATAATGCTAAACCATAACGGTGCCCTTAGACAAGAATCATTAAGAGTTAAATATAACATAGAACAGGAGGCAGTTTCGTTTAGAAATAAGAAAAAAATCGGAGTGCACATTAAACATAAAAATACAGTAAAGAGGCAACCGAAACCAAACAATTACCGGAAACCTGAAGAACATGGCTTATTAGATTATATTGAAAAGAGTTATGATTCATGAAAGGTACGATTTTTTAAATAAATTTGTTTTTAAAGCCCGTTTAAATTCAGCCAAGTTCTGGATATTAGTAAGGGCTGAGGGAAGTTTATTCCAAATGAGCGGGCCAGTTACACGAAAAGATCGATCATAGTAAACGGCTCGATTTGACCTAGAAAGTTCGATTAAGCGATTAGTAATATCTAGATCTGCTGACCTTAGAGTAAGCTGTCTATCGCTTAAGTTTTGTCGGACACATAGTTCCGATATATAGGCTGGCGCCATTCCTTGCAATGCTTTGAAGGTCATTAAGCAGATCTTGAACTCTATTCTTTCAGGGCATCGAAGCCAATGGAGGCGATCCCTTAGAAGCGGGGTTATACGGCAATACTTAGATTCGCCAAAAATCATTCTCGCCGCTGCATTGAATACGGACTGGATTCTATTGAATTGTTTTTTAGGCAGGCCAGTATATGCACTATTATAGTGGCCAGCAGGCCAGTATATGCCAGTATATAGTCCATACGTGAGACGACGAACGAATTTATGAGTGACTTTGCTCCATCGGAGGGAAGGCATCGCCTGATTGATTTTATCTGCCTTAGATGGAAAAAGCCTGAACTCACAGCTTTTGAAATTTGTGATTCAAGAGAAAGACTGTTGTCTATTGTGAAACCCAGAAATTTGATTTCTGTAGAAGGGATTATATCTGTACCCTGAATATGGATTGGACTGGAGTCGATGAGGGCTTGCCTCCCAGGAGAAGCTATCCAAATAAATTCCGTCTTTGTCGGATTAAGTTTGAGTTTATTGACAGACATCCAACTTGAGACTGTGTTAATGAAGCTAACCACCTCATTTTTGAGAACGTCTTTTTCGTCCGGGGAACAAAACTTGAAAATCAAACGATCGTCTGCGTAGCCTTGCGATTCAAAGCCAGCTGAGTGAATGAGTTGTTCGAGACGATTCGTATAGAGAATGAAGAGAATGGGACCCAAGACAGAACCCTGGGGAACGCCGAATTCTATGGGAGTTTCGGGTGAAGTACATTTATTGAAAGTTACTGAGGCTACTCGTCCAGACAGGTACTATGTCATCCATTGGAGTACATCGCCTCGAACGCCAAATTCGGTTTCAAGCACATTTAATAAAATACTATGATCTACCGTGTCAAATGCCGCACTCATGTCAAGAACAGATACCAAACCCACCTTACCTGCTTCCATCCCGATGATCAAGTCTGAAATTACCCGCAAAAGAACAGTTTCCGTTGAATGAAACTGTCGATAAGCAGATTGATTTTTGGCAAATAGACCGGCGGAGTTCAAGTACCCCACCAATTGTTTGGCAACGATTTTCTCAAGCAGTTTTGATAGGAATGGTAGGTTGGATATAGGCCTGTAATTATCCGTATTGTCAGCATCAAGATTTGGTTTTTTTAGAATCGGAGTTATAGTTGATTTTTTAAGTGTTCCCGGTACAAGTGAATTTACTAGTGACTTCTGGATAATTGCGGTAATTACAGGCGCTATATCCGGAAGACATTCTTTTAATAGCCAGGTAGGTATGGGGTCTTGAGCGCATTGCTTGTTAGGACATGACTTTATAGCACGCGTGACATCTTCTTCCGTTACTGCTGCAAAAGTAGTGAAGTAACCAGAGAGCGGACTTGATGCTGCAACATATATTATACTAGTGAGTGACTACATTTAAAGTGAGTGACTACATTTGAGTGACTACATTTAAATATATTATACTAGTGAGTTCCCGGCATGCGTTGCAATGTCACTTTATAAAGAATTTGTTTCTCCCTGCGTGTTATTTCACTTTCGACTCGTTGCCCTTCCACCTCCCCTTCCCCTCCCATGTCCCCTTCCCTTCACGCGTTCCCCTCCACTCTCCTTCCCTCTCCACTCTCCCGCTCCCCCGTATCGTGAACCCCCCTCCCGCGTTCCCCTCCCCTCATTCAGATTGAAACAACTCACTTGCCACCTATTGCATTTTTTTTTAGAATTTTCATTTTTATTTAAAATACTTGATTAGTACCACAGGTGAGTACTTCGATTAAATTCAATAATTTAAAGAGTTTATTCAATAATTGAGTTTTGATTGAACAATCGATTTTTTCGACAGCTTCGTAAGAGTTTTTGTAATTTTTAAAACACTTTTCAGATGTATTGTCATGTAGTTGTAACAGTCCAAAAACCTTCGCGAGGGTGGAAAAAAGATATTTTGAAAGTTTCAAATATCTTATGCTTAATCTAGCAATACATAAACCACTTACATACATAAATGCAAGCAAGCAAACATAAATTGATTTATGTACGTATATATAGATTTAAACAAGTTTAGCAACAACAGCCTTAATGGTGCGAGGACCAAGGTGACACATCCTCTGCAATAGGTTAGTCCATATTGCTTCATACATTTAAAACTAGTTATCTCTGGCCTTGCTGTCTGTCATGGCTCCGTAGAATAAAAAAAGCAAGCGGATTATTTTATCCTTACAAATAAACAAGCTCAAGATGAACATGGCGCTTTTCTCAGAATATTACATGTAATTATTTTTTGATGGAGCCGTCCACTAAATTCTGAAAAATTATAAAAAAAATCTGGTTCTCTATTGTCGTGTTAATAAATTAGATGCAATATTTTTTGTTATATTCATATGAAGCTAAAGTGGGCTACATTATTTCCATACATAATGTCGGCTAGCAAGTCGATCAATAAATCATTCTGCATTAATAATAATGTTAATGACTGATTCATGTTTTTTTTAAATTAAACTTATACAATTTATTCAAACTAATGTTTAAAACAAAAGTAAGGAAAATCACTACAAATAATGTATAATTCTTTTCCTCTTTTGAAGTGAAAACATCTTAAGCACCTCGATTTGAAACTCGATGAAAAGAAAAATACCGACACTAAAAAGAGACACAAACAACGACTTATCCACTCAACCGGTCAGTGGTTGAGTGGGCATCGCGTTTGGGTCCCACCCGAGCGTCGCGTGTTCGATTCCTCGGTTGGCTATGTCCTCCATCACAACACAAGCAATATTTTCGGCTGTCGGTGGTGATATTTATTAGGAGATGTTCAAACATTGTTGGGTTATTCGTAACCCGGGAATGTTGTCTTTCTTTTAAGAAAATTTAATTTAAAAAAAATCAATCTGTAGGATTCAGCCTGCGAGAGAATGAGAGTATTATCGGTCGCCTCTTTGTGCGGTGCTTCGTAGACTCCCCATTCTTGTCTACTTTAGTTTTCTGAAGGTTTCACATCTACCGCGTGAGAATTGCACACTCTGATTTTTTTCAACATTCACCGACGAACGCAAATGCCAGTTTTTTAATACAACTATTTGAAACTCATTTTTATTTTCTTGATTAAATTAATTGATTTAGAAACGGAAAATAACCTTCTTCGATGACTCGTCGATGACAATGCATTCTATCAAATTTTGGTAGCAACCTTGTACACACACGCTGACACATATGCATTTTATTATATGACAGAAATGTTGGTTCGACCAAATACGGATTTGAACCGGTTAATAGCGCGGATGATTTCGATTACTGTGTACGAAAGTTCAACCCGAATCAAATCAAAAAATAATAATTTTGAAAATGCATTTATAAATAGACATTTCATATATATATTAAATTTGAATAGACAATTTGAATATATTATATTACTAGCTTTTCCCCGCGGCTTCGCTCGCATGGCATTACGGGAAATTACTGTAGCGGTTGAACTTATCAATTATCCCCCCTCCTCCGCACCCCCACCCCCTCCCGCATTCCATACATTCATTCCCTTACATTCAGTATTCAAACATCTCGCCTGACACCTAAATTTCATAAAGCTATAGCTCAAAGAAAAAAAGAATTATCCAATTTTGTTCATTCGTTCGGAATTTATGCGCTTACAAACATTTCGGATGTTTATTTTTAATTAAATACTTGGAAGTTTGTTAATATAATAAAAAATTACACTATTTATTTTTCAGTCTTTATAATCGTTACGAATTATATTTTTAATGTAGGAACTGACATTTATTCCAAAACAGAAGCTTGTCCAAAAAAAACAAAACATTCTAATATTTGAATTTTCTGGAGCAGTAGCTGATCAGGGAGCTGAGTACCTACCAGCTTAGAGCCCAGAAATATATCAACATCGTTTCCATGGAAACGCAGAGTTAGCAAAAACTCGCTTTTGTTAGCGACAGAAAACGTATAACAAATATAATATATTTAATATTTATAATTTCATAACGCCAGAGCTTGCCATCATATACAAAATATAGTCTTCGCATATAATTTAGCTTTCTATTGGTGAATGAATTTTTAAAGTATTTTTATTGGTTATTGCGTGAAAGCGTCATAAACAAACTCGAGCAGTTTCGCATTTATAATATTAGTATGGATAGTAAAAAAATATATATTTTTATTGCCTTTTTTTCTCTGTGAATATTAACATAAAAATATAATGTTTTTACTAGTCATGATATTTTCTCATTAGGAATCGTCGAAAAGTGTCGTAACTCAAAAAAATTATATTTTAAGTTAGATCACTATCTCCGCAAGATGTCGCTAGTATATCTCTTCGACGGGACCTCTTGATCATCATGCGTTCATTTGTTTTTACTCACCTGTAAAATTAACTTTTTTGACTTACGACACTTTTGTATGGAACGTGCGTTACATTTTTTTTTAGTGAAGACCCGTTGTACGTCGTTTCTACGTGGGCAGCAGATACTTACATAATTATAGTATTAAATTTTAGCTTCGATGACTCGTTTCGGATATCGCCAAATTTTATAGAGCCATATTGCAGAGGAGCATACGACATACGAGTATGCGAATTATTTATCATTGAATATCCTACCCAAGTAATTTATGATAATAAATAAATCAACATCAATATATATTACAAAAGAAAACCAAGAAACGAGTCACAATACGATCAAGGGAGTTATATGGTGTGGTAGCCCCCTATCCCCCTATCCCCCATCCATCAAGAAGGTTCCCGTTTTTACCTGAATGGCGTGCTTTTGAAGATATAAGGGCTGGAAGTTTCGCCCTCTAGAAAATTCTAGAACAGTCCAGAACATTCCAGAATACCCCGGAATATTTTGGAATGTTGTCGAATGTTGGGAATAGTCTGGAACGTTCGGGAATACCCCAGATCATTCCAGAACACTCTCGAATGTTGTGAAATGTTCTGGAATATGGTGGACCATTTGAAGGCTTTTTTTATATGGGTAGGGCTACCCATTGGTAGGGGTACATAAAGCAAGATCCGTCGTGGGTTCGAACGTCAGTTCAATCTCACATCCCTAAGAGAAGGCAAGTACCCCAGCAAGTATATTATATTTATCTGCTAGATTCCACAATAAAAACACCATTCCACAATATTAAAATATTGCGTCGGTTTAAAAACATTGTTCAATGCATTTTGCACTAATCTTTATACATGCGAAACATGGTGTAACTACCGAACCACATCGATGGAACGATTCCGGATCCAATATAATGATGCATGTAGAATTATATTTGAATTCCGAAGATATAGCAGTGCATCGACAATGTTCACTGAACTAGGATTGCACCGATTCGCCGGTCTAATGAGACACAGGGCACTGGAGCCAGGATGCGGCTAATGGCTTCTGACAATGCAGTGGTGACCGCAGCGTTCCAGCACCAAACCCCATTCCTGAGTGAGCGCTGGGCCCGAGCTTGAAGATTAGAATTGATAGAATTGATTACTTATTTATTTTTTGAATTTTTATATTTAATTTTTATATTTTTAATATTTTTTTATTTTGTTTTTTTTTCCTACTCTATGTTCTAAAAAAAAATTGTTATATTAAAATATGTTATAAAATATATTAAATAACTATGTACAATCATATGGGACGTGTGGGATTGCACTATCCTCCCCACATCCTGGAATAAATTTTTTTTTTTTTAAATTAAAAAATTAAAATAAAAAAGTTTAAAATTAGATTAGAATGTTTTTAATTCCACAGCTCCGAAACCGAAGTTCGATTCCTATACAACTTGTAATAAAAAAAAATGACTGTCTTACTAAATAGTTTAGGTAAGCTCTACCGTCATAAAAAATGCACAGCTTTCTCTCTGGAATTTCTAGGTAGATGTAAATTTGTTTCGACTTCGCAATGTTTTTATGATTCCAGAGAAATGTAGGGAATATCTATTTATATTTTTATATTATTAAATAATGGCAATCCGAAAATTGGTTAAATCTATTATTAAAGATAGCTCAATTTGGGGGCGGGTACGGGTACCGCCACCCGGGAACTATTTATTGGATAACCAACATCCTTGCCATTGGTCACCCGGTTCGCTCGTTTGGTGGTTTAACTGGGGGCCCGGGTTCATGTGGTGAGGTTTGTCCGGATCTTGGCGGCGGATGCGTCTGCCACCAACGCGTGCAAGCTGGATGAGACTGGTTGAGGGAGACCATTTGACCTCTCCAGCAAGATTCTCTCGGAACACCGCCTTGCACCACACTGTGGACAGATTGATTTCCAGATTCTTACCCACTCCTAATACCTTTTTCCTTCCCAGAACTTCCTCTCCTTCCTTTCCAAAAAAGACCCTTCACACAGCATCCCCAAAAATAACTTGTAGATGGAATTATTTTCCTCGGGGCCTGTATGGGGTAATTCCTCCTAAAGTAGAAAAAAAGATACTAAAATATGAATAGAAAGTGTTCAACTTCAGTTTCTTGTATGTTTTGTATCTTGTGTTGGTTGGTTGTATTTTGTGTTTATTTATAAGGCTATTTTGAGAGTGTCGGGTTTTGTAAGAGCTGCAGTGAACGGGAGTGTGAATAAATCTATGCCATGTTTCACGCAAACTCCGCGCGACCCTGGCGGTTCCTCAGGCTGATCGATCGAACCTAATATCGCCAGGGGTCCCCATTTTGAATCTTCCGCACCGTCTACCAGGGGCTTGCACACTACCAACCCGAACAAAATATGCAAATATAATTTTGCATCTTTAAAAAGCCCCAATTTTGCTTTGATTTTGTCAGATATATTCATATTTATCTATTGTAAGGTGTATAATAAGTTTATGGAGTTAGTTACTGCGTGGTTGATATTACTATACAAATTAGACGTAGAGGCATGTATTTAGTACCTATTATCATAAACTTAGTGTATGAAGTGTGTTGACGCAAATATACATATCTTTCCTTTTATGTGTACCTTTGCATTTCTACTTATTTTATCTACCCACCTAAACCTTTTCCCGAACTGACAACAATACTCGGACTAGTCACAAACGACTAAATGGGTGTGCTTGCAATGGTTAAAGGGGTTATCTTTTGGTGCATTCAACACTGTTCTGAATGAATAAATGTCTAATTCTACTGATGCTATGTGCTTACAAGATCTAAAGTGATCTCTTGGCGCATTTAACATCAATTATCAAAGAAGTTTAAGTGTGTTACGTGCGGTGCAATAGTCATAAAAACCTCTCTGTGTATTTGACATCCACATAAGAAGTCTATGGTCTGTGTTACGGTCTCGTATGTGCTTGCAATGTTCTAAATTATATCGACCAAGACGAAGAATATGTCATCCCAGAAAGCAGCGTTGGGGTAAGTCAGATCATGCCCAATCCTACATTATTATCCCGTATATGTGTCAACATAAGGTTCACAAAACAATTTTATAAAAAGTCCACTATTTGAATCGCATTAAATCATTACAATATTCATTTGCGATAACAAAGTGCGTGAGCGCCGTAATCACATCAAATTTTCATTGTAATCAATTTGAAGGTAGAAAATTAAAAAATGATGCCAAACAATAATTTGTTCTACATTTCTACGGTTCCGAAAAACAATGTCGGATGTGCGATTTTGTAGTTTTGCAATAGAGCTGTTGAAACTTTCGTTTCTACATTATTACTGTTTTTGAGATCAAGAATTATAGCATGTAAAAATATATATACATCTCATTTCATTTCGTTCAAAGTTCCGAAAATTCAGACTTTTAAATCAACAAAAATAAGCCAACAGCGCGATTTTCAATTTTTAGCCGATCCAACATTGTTCTTCGGGACCGTCGATTTTTATTCAATTTGAAAACAGAATGTTGGAAGTCAAGAAAATATTAAACAAATTTTAAAATTTGATTTCTTATTGGTAAGGTCGGGTTAATGTAGCGTCCTAATGGGTTGTGTGTGTAATGTTATTGCTACCTTTTTAGTACTATAATTGTAGGTATTTACTTACCTGACCCGAAAATAGGACAACATTTTATAATATAATTATAATTGTATATTTTCTATCAATTTAAATAAAATAAATTGCTCGTACAGCACTCGATATGGTTTGTTTTGCCTAATATTTGTGCTTGACAGCCCATACATGACATGAGCGAAACAGCCGATACATTGTTATCAGTGGAGAGGGGGCCACAACATATGAGAAGATACTGAATGCATAAACGGGTTACGCGAAAGTTCTTAATTTGTTAAGGGGGTATTCTAGTCTAGAAAAAAATATATGAAAATAATTTTGTCATATTTTGATAGTTTGGATATTCAAGAATATCTCCTTTTAAGGATTTTTCAAAATTCAAATATTTTAAAAAGTTATAGCCAATTTAGTTCGAATGGTTTATACGATATCTAACTTGAATCTAAATAGAACAAAACTTTAACCGCGTTTTTCTCAAAACTACTTTTTGGAACGTGTGTCACGAAATCTCAAGTTCTAATTGACCGATTTTCTTGAAATGCGGCATGATTTTTTTATATATATATCCGTCTATGGTAGGAATTAATAAAAAAATATTTTAATTTTTACTATTTTTAAAAATTCGGAAAAGTCAAAAATATCAAAAATATTTTTGACGTGAGAACGTCTTATAAATCGATGAACGCCGGCTGCACTCATTAAAAAGCATGACTCATTGTCACGTTCCGCCTGAGCCGAGCGTGCAAGCGAGAGCGCGGATCAAGCGTTCAGCTTGTGACGCATCTATCTCTCTTCCACTCCATCGTTAATATATGACGTTACCACGTAAAATTATCGTCCGCAAACCAACTTTACAGACAACCAATTTTTTTTGTGCATTCTTAAAATATAAATACAAATTCTATAAAATATGTATGGCTAAAATATTAATGGTTTCTTTTTAACGACCTTCAAAAAACGCTCGAAATTTGGGCTTCGAGACTAGAATACCCCCTTAAATGTTAATTCATTACTTAGACACAGCAAAACACTCAATGATTATAAAATTGTAGATACCGCCAAACACAATTGTGGTGTTTTTAGCATGGACGATTCATCCTCCCGTTTATTTAATAATAATAAAAAAACGGGATATATATTACGTCGTCGTCATCTCCGATAGTGTTTTCAATTTGTTTATATTCTGTGTAAGGTAGATGGAAAATGAAAAAAAGTTTCAGAAAACCTTTTAGACGCGCCGCGTGCTCTACAAACGTAATAATGTAGGCCTGGAGTGTCTTCAAAGTCAAAGGCTCTATACTAAACTAACCGAGCCAAAAGCCTTTTGAATTGAAAAAAATAAAAATGTGCAGTTCACATAAATAGCGGTTGAAGTAAAACCTTCAGAAAACTAAAGAAGACGAGTGGGGAGGCTACGAAGCAAACGGGAGACCGATTATTCTTTCTCACTCTCTCAAGCTAAATCTTTTATGTGTTTGTCTCGTTTAAGTGTTGCTTTTTCCTTTCATCGAGTTTCAAATCATAACGTTGCTAAAAAAATGTTACTTCAATAATAATTTTAAAAACATACAAAAAATGTGAAAATTCAGATTTTTTTTGTTTTCTTTGCAGCACGCGTTGCGACATTTTTGAAAGCAATTTTCTTGCAAAAAAACATTAGAAAATAATTTTCAAAACATACATAAATTGCACATAAAAATAAATACATCATGTGAACAATTCACACGCGGTAGAAGTGAAACCTTCGGAAAACTAAACTTCGAGAGAATGAGACGAATGCAGAGTATCAGGAATACGATAATTGTAAGCTTTATTTATAATAATATTGTTACCAAGTTTAAAAATCATTTTACATTTTATTCTACGAAGTACCATACAAAGCGGAGGCCGAAAGGCTACGAAGCACTGCTCAAAGAGGACACCGATTAGTCTATCTCATTCTCTCACAGGATAAATCCTACTGATGTAAGTGGTTGTCTATTTTTAGTGTCGCTCGTTTCGAGTTTCAAATCACATCGGTGCTAAAAAAATTTTACTTCAAAATATAATAAGATTTTTTTATAAATGAATTAATTTACGTTCGTAGAGTTAGTTATCAACAACAAAATAACAAATAAAAATTAAAATGATAAGAAAACTTAAAAAAATAATGATAAGGATTAGCTTAGAACGCATCGCACAAGTGTGATTATAAATACTAGAAGAACGATATGGCTTTGCATTTTTCACTCTGTCGTCCCACAGCACTCTAAAAAACAATAAAAGTTGTAGGTGATTTGTGAACACCCTGGACCTTCACGGGCATACAGATATTATATTCGGTCCTCCCGCGGCGGTTACGGGTGAAATTGATTGATCCTTTACTGGGTGGTTCACGTACGAAAGAGCAACATACGTGATCAAAGGTTTTTGCTGATTGATATAATATTTTTTTCAAAAAACTTTTTGCGTTTTTTGTAAGAATCAACGCATGTTTTTTTTTAAATATCAGAATTAAGTATAAGTTTTTTATGCAAGCTAAACAATATTTAGAAACACTTGAATATACAAGGTGTTCGGAAACTCGTCGTACCAGTGTAAAACTGGTGAATCTACGACAATTAATTGAGTCGGGTAAAATTGGGTTGGTTTGGTGGATTTTTTCTTTTTCGAATATAGTATTCCCAGGTTTAGCTCGTACTACGTCATCATGAAGCATTCGAAAGGGACGTGCATCTTATGGCGTTGATGGGAGACAATTACCATTATTTTATAATTAACGTTGTAATGGAATATATTTACATTAAGAAATTAGTATTAATAAGTACCTGGGTGCATCGATGATTAAGATAAATAATATTTTATTTCATATTTGTAAAAAGCATTAACTTTGTGGCTCGCCATAATTTACAATAAAAATACTGTTTTAATATTTTATTTGTTTAGATAAATTCATAACTAAGTAGAATAGAAATAAAAATCGAATTAAATGTACGCAAATTTCATTTAGGGAGGCGGTTATGGGTACCCCAAGAGGCTCGTTACTTTGGTGACTTAGCAGGGGTGCCCATGGAGTGTGGTTTTTCAAGGTCTGGTAGCCGATGTGCCTGGCGGGCCGGATCAAGAGAGACTGGTTGAGGAGGTATTTTGACCTCTCCAGTCAGAATCCTTCAACCCATCGCCTTGCATCGCAGTTGAAAAGGTGGATTCATACGTCTGTCACTCAAGATTTCTACCCATCCCTCATACCTATTTCTTTCCCAAAACTTTTTCTTCTTCTTTTCCTTAGAAAAACCATTTAAATATCTGCGTATGTAGCGCATTGGCGCACGGTCACGCTCCGCCGAATATTATTGACAATCGACAGACAGGCGGAAACATTGATTCGGCAGGCTGTAATGCCGTATCGTGCTACAGTCATGGCAACACCATGCACACACGCAGCTTTATGCTTCTCCGCACACATTTACCACCTTCAACGGCACCACGAACTGTAGTCCACATATGCAAGAGGGTGCCGATTGACCTGCCTTCCCTCTCTGTTTTTATTTAAAGACGGGAAAATGTTGAAGAAATGTCGTCTTTGCATGCGTGGTGCAGATGGCTGCACCTACATTCCTCCATCTTCTGACTCCCATATAAAGACCACTAGCTAAAAGTTGAAACAATACGAGGATGATTTCCTGGTGCCATTATGATTTTGACAGGTGACTTCAATCTACCTAATGCTGTATGGGACACAGAAAACAATAAAACTTCTTGCATGGATAACATCAATCAGAGTCCTCACGAAATAACTGAGATGTTATTTTTTTAAGCTTCCGGCACACAGTGTTACAAGTACTCATTCTCGTCTCATAAATCCTACGTTACTTATGTGTTTATTATCATAAATAAATAAAATTTTGTGTGCTAATTAAAAACTAAGCAATCTTTATTTCATATTTTTATTTAATGAATTGTTGTATGCATTCTTAGTACCTTCAGTCATAAAAACAAAAACTTTTTTTTTAATCTCTCTTATAATAATAATAATTATTGGTTTTATGTATTAAAAATATGTGTTATGTTTCGCTTGTTATTCTAAAAGGTCGTTTACCATGCCATCTAGCTCCAGCGTAATGGGTATTCGTATGCTAGGATCTGATGAATAGAAAGAATGTAGAACGCCTAGATTTGTTGCAGACCTTGAGTACTTTTAAGTATTGTGTAACTTCATTCTAAACTCACTCATTTTGATCCTATGGGTTAGTCGTGCTCTATGAGTTTTGGGTCTTCCCAGCACTTCAGGAACAAATCCTTCATAGAAGTTCATAATTATAAGTTTAATATTTTTCACTAATGTCAGAAGAATAAGATATTTGGCAAATTTTTAAAAATGGTAGGTAATGGTCGGATTTTCTGTGACGCTGTCCAAAATGTTGGATAAAAAAGGAGGTAGTGTAAAACGGCAAAACACCCCAAAAATAAATAACAAAAATACTTTTGGCCGTGAAAATCTGAAATGATAAGATGAGGTTAGGTACACTAAGATTAACAAAGGGACGCTTACAGTAGGTTTGGGCATATAGAACGGAAAATGTAGATACGGGTGTAAGGAGAATGTATGACGCGGAAGTTAATGGTAGAAGAAGTCACGGATGCTAGAGGAAGACATGGCACAATCAAGTTAATCAAACGCTTGAAACAAAGGTGTTGTTAAGAGTCAGAATAACACAAGAGTATGTACAAGACGATGTATGAATTGTGAATGAAGTAAAAAATAGGGAAGGAGTTAAAAACAATCACTTACAAAAAACTTTCTGTACATATTTAAAAATTATCAGAAAGAAGATTTATTCACACTTCGTAATTTTTTTAGGACCTATGTCATCTTTGGGGTTACTTTATGGAGGATCTTTTTAGGGAAAGGACGAAGAAAAGTTCTAGAGTCGAAAAGGGGTATAAGGGGTGGGTAGGAATCTGGGGTCCATGTGTCCAGGAGTGATGAACGCAAGAATCCATCCCTCCTACTGCTGTATAAGAGAGTGATGAGGTCAAAAGATCTCCTTCAACCAGTTTCTCCCAAACCATGCAGAAGGTGGGCAAACGCATCCACCGCCAAGACCTAAACAAACCTCACCCGCGTACCCGGCATCCCTGCTAAGTCATCAAATAAAGCGAACCACTTGGGGTGACCTTTGACAGGGGTGTTGGTTATCCAATAAATAGTTCCGAACGGCAGCGGTAAAATTGAATAATAAATAACAATAATAAAAAAATAGGTAGGTGTCTGCTAACTGCTTGATTCTTATAACTCGGTAGACATGATTGTCTTGAAATAATTTCTGAGAGATAGGTATCACCATTTCTCGGAATATTACAAAAATAACAGTGTGGTCACCTGTTGTTGATTGAGTAATTAGCGATGAAGTATGAAGTGAGGCAAGGCATGTCACTACAATGTATGAGGTAGATCGATCGCAATTATTGGTCAATCAGCTACGTACTTACTCCATATCAGGGCCGAACAGCACTTTTAACGACCGCAGCCCACTTTCGTAAAAGAATCCCAAGTAACATCATTTTATTAGTTGAAATGTTTATATGCACCTAATATCCTAATTAAAACCTGTAATATAAGTGTGCTCGAAATTCAAACAATTCAAAAATATCTGTATATGTGCAACAGACATTTTCAACTGTACCTTGAAAACATATAAAATCCAACTGGCTTATGTTAGAAAATAATATAGACTCTCATTTTTACTGTGTTCACTATTATATTTTTTTTATTTTTTCTTTCGTTTTGTTTACATTGTAGAACAATGAAATACAATATCGATGAGCATTAGATATTTAGATATTATTATTAAGAATTTTAAATAAAAATATTTTTGGCGTAATAAATTGGGATTTTGAATTTTTTTGGATTTTGAATGGAACTTAATTGATTTATCATACATTCATTACACAATGTAATTATCTCATAAAAAACCTTTTGATTTCTCCACAAAATAAAATTAATATAAAAATAAAACACTTCATACATACTATTTTGTATTCCAGAAACAACCGCGAAAGTAAAGGTAAAATGAACACAAATATAAAAGACGGGAGATTTGTTTTTTTTTAATTTTTTAAAGAAAGACAAACATTCCCGGATTACGAATAATCCAACATTGTTTGAAAATCTCCAACTACCACCACCGAAAGCCGAAAATGTTGCTTGTGTTGTGATGGAGGTCTTGGCCAGCCGAGGAATCGAACACGGGACGCCGGGACCCAAACAAGAAGCCCACTCAAACACTGACCAGGGTTTTTTTTTAATTTTAATTACAAATGTTAATATTTCGATTCTAACAACATAATTCAAAGGTGTGTAACATTACAACAATAATAATTTTACGTAAAATATAACAATAATACATAATAGCTTATCTTTAAAATTATTCCACATTAGAGTACATTATAACTTTATACATTTATCAAGATTGAACGGTTTGTGTTCAAATTTATTTATTCGATTTTGCATTTTCTGGCCATCGGGAAGGATATTGTAAAAGCGTACGTTCATGACCCGTTACCACGTTCAGTTAATAATATAATGTAATAATATCTTTTTATTTTTTTTTATATGTATACGAGTATATATATATTTTTTTTTTTGTAGTAAGCAGTAACTTTGTGGTTTGACATATTTTAAATTGAAATAACACAATAATTTTGTTTGTAACCACGATTTATTTATTTTTTCCACTACCGACCGGTTTCGCTTTACATAAGCTTCTTCATGGTATAAAAATTAAACTGATCAAAAATATACATTGTGTGAGCATATACAAATATACATACATATAGAAGAGGACAAAACATAATATTACGCATTTTATCACGACGTCTTTATTAAATAACAGAGTATTTGAATAAAATGCTAAGGTTAATAATGATATAGTGAATTTTCTTTATTTTATCATATCAAGGAAAATCGTTAAAAAATGATTAAATATATGTTTTATTAATAAGGCCTATTGATTTATCGTGACGGTAAACATTTCTCTCCCTGGCGCAGCCCAGCGGTTCCAGGGAACTTTTGTGTGTTTTACACAAAAAAACTTTCACAAATTTTGATTAATTGGGTATTTATTTATTTTTATTATCATGAACGTCGCAATTCTTATATTTAAAGTAATAACATTCAACACAAGTGAAACTGCCTTTTGTGGTGGAAATAATTATTATTTACTGCCGATTTCGCGGTACGAATTTAATTCCTGAGTCAACACTTTTGTAGGTGGAAAATGTTTTCTTCGAGCTTTCTCGCTAGGCCAGTAAAATGAAAAGTAAACACCGCGGGTGGCCCTTTTCACAGATCATACAAATGTCTAGAAGTGTAACTTCGCAGTTTTTCTTTTTGGCGTGATAACGTCTTATAAATCGATGAACGCCGCACAGTGTGCGAAATGAAGAAAAAACACGAATTAATTGTTTGCTGACTAAATATTAGTGCAATTTTATTTTTTTGATCTTATTAATGACTATTTTGAAGTAAAAAATTTTTTTTTGTTGTTTGTCAAAAAGTTGTTCTTCAAACCTCACAATGTAACTGCGGCTTTTTCTCCATTTCTTCATAAACTGTAATGAAAAATTCTTTACGGTTTTGTAAAATGTAGGGCTCAAAATGTTCGTACCTGCTATGTGGTATGTTTGTTTTATGTAATTAATTAAAAACTACTTTGATTTCACAGAATTGGCATTTAATATACCCCATTCTTTTAATGCCTCGAATAATTCTCTCCGGGGAATGCATATAAGGCCTTCCTGAAGATAACAAAATTGTTCAAGGGAGGGCAAAAGATGATCACAACCTATATATGATATAAAAGGCGAGACTTCAGTCTACAATATGTTTATACTCATAAATGGGAGCAAATGATGTTTTGTTTCTAAATGCTAATTGAAATAAGCATTTTAACAGCAAAAAAAATACAAA
The DNA here is from genome assembly GCA_936435175.1 of Glyphotaelius pellucidus. Classification (NCBI taxonomy): domain Eukaryota; kingdom Metazoa; phylum Arthropoda; class Insecta; order Trichoptera; family Limnephilidae; genus Glyphotaelius; species Glyphotaelius pellucidus. The sequence continues at coordinate 22,385,207 of OW386542.1, read as the reverse complement.
AATAGTGAAACATTAGACGTTAGCTCAAATCTCACTCACATGTGATATTGATATATAGTTTAGTAAATAAAATAAAAAATACCTTGAAGAATTTAATGCAAAACAAACTTTTGTATATATCTAAACGTCACTCAATACACAACTGTCTCTGCCCACACGTAGGAGGGAAAAATGCGATGCCGAACATAAAATTTACGACACACTTTGAGGCGTTGCCAAACTTCCGTCAAGCGCTTTTGAGAAATTTAAATAAACATATAAAATGCAGAAACTATTGTGCTACACTAAAAAAATATTTTAATTAAAAACATTAAAGTTTGCAAAAACCACTTAATTCGGATTTTTTCTCCATTTCGTACACTGTGCGCCGGCTGCATGCGAAAAAGCATGACTCATTGTCACGTTCCGCCTGAGCCAAGCGTGTAAGCGAGAGGGCAGAACAAGCGATAGAAAGGCACGTTCGGCCTAAGCGGTCGGCTTATGACGCATCAATGCAATTTTTCATCAATGCTTTCTTATGACGTTATCTCGTAGAATTATCGTCCGTAAACCGACTTTACAGACAACCATTTTTTTTCCATTCTATTACTTATTTCAGTGCACGTTTTCATTTCAAATAACCATCCATACTAGCTCTATTATAGTGATACAGCGATTTAAAGACATTATCATATACATATTTTAAAAAATAAATTTTGATTACAAGTCATGTCTGGCACACAGTTTTTGAAGTAAAACTTCTTTACGCAAGCTTTTGGGGAGTAAGCGGGTGAATGCGTGACGAGAGCGTTAAGAAAAGTGTGATCGGGCGAGGCGAACGAAGCATAAAGAAATTTTACTTCAGTCGTGTGTTCTAAAAAAGCACAACACTTGTTTTATTTGATTAAATTTCGTGTAATAAAAACACACGTGGCATAAAAACATTTATCAGGTTGACTTTAACTTTCAACGCTGAAAAGATAAACCGTCCCTTCAAAAAATCGACACTGAATTATTCGTTTGATATATTAACTAAGCGTGTCCGAACGCCATAAATTTAGTGGTTTAGTAGTGGCATTTTGGTCAGTCAAGTAGCGAGTATACTGGTTACTCTACTAACTACTTGACCAATGTGAACAAGCCTTTTAGAGACGTACCTGACTTACTTTCAGTGATTCCTGAGCTTATTTGAAATAAATAATAAAATAAAATAATTATTTAAATTTTCATTAAACTTTGGCTTCCGGTGACTTTTTTGGTTTTGTTAATCTTCAAACATTAAAAAAAAAAACTAGTGTGCTTTAGACCAAACAACTGAAGTAAAACTTTTTTATGCTTCGTTCGCTTCGCCCGATTATACTTTTCGTAACACTCTTGTCACGCATTCACCAACTTACTCCCCAAGTAGCGAGCGTAAAGAAGTTTTACTTCAAAAACTATAGTCGTTGAACACTAGAAGCGGGTTAGAGTGGGGTTTAGATCACTGATTTAAAATATGTCGGGTACATTTTTTAACATTATGTATATTTGAAATAGCAGTATCTCAAAGATTTCATGTAAAAGTGTTAAGTGTTTGTAGAGAAAAAATAATTTTAAAAAGTTTATTTATCTTTATACGCTATAATGTAAAATCTCCCAATATTACCGCACTTTATTTCCCGCGGGACATGTATTTCAGTACATATATTTTGTTTGTAAATATTTACATTGGCGCACATTTTTGGTATATTTTTGGCCGGCCATGCTATCTCTGTGGTACCGATGACTTCAATGCACTAGTATGAAGATGAAACAATATAATCGAGATTCAAAAATCATTATTACAATCCAGTAACTGAAATCGTACCATAACGTAACGATAAATTTCGCGAATATGGCAGGAATTTACGTAAATTTGGGAGGCGGATTTGGAATCATTTATGAATGACACATATATGGATAACCAACACTCCTGCCATAGGACACCCCAAGTCATTCACTACGTGTATTGACTTAGCAGGGGTGCCCGTGTTCAGGGTGTTAGGACTAGACTTCTTCAGTCGGACTCTCTCGTCTCATTGCCTTGCGCCGCAGTGGGAGGGATGGATTGATACCTTCGTCACTCCTGAACATATTGACTCCCAAATTCCTACCCATCCCTCTTATATTTTCCTTCCCAGAAATTTCCCCCTTCTATTCCCTAAAAAGACCCTTCGCACAGCATCCAAGACATAGGCCCTGAAGGATTTTTTTCCTCAAGGCTTCTTGTGTGGAGTTATTGTAAAAAACACATACCTACTGTCTTGAAATCATAGATACAAAATACAATGCGAGATATGTCATGGAAGGATGGAATACGACAAGACGCGTGGACTGTAAAAGCGGTGATGTTTTTGGATTTGCAGTATGGTTAAAGGGTTTTGGCGGTTTTCATAGTATTAATGGCTCAGGCCCATTTTCCTTCATTCTATTATCAAATTGAAATGCATGTATGTACATCTTGGCCCGGCAATGTACTGTGGAGCGTTAGTATCTACTTTGTACGTAATTAAATTGTCCCTCGGTGTAGAAACTTCGGTTAGTATTTAGCTGTAAGGAAAACTTCCCGCCTTGCCAAAGATATCCGATATCTCATTATCTCTTCCGCTTCTAGAAGTATCTAAAGTCGATATAATCTACTTCAGACGTCAACCATTTTACTCCTGAATAAGAAATGCTGGGGCTATTACAGCGAGCGAGCTTATCGCGTTAGAAAGTAATAACTACCACAAAACGAGATAAAACAATAGTTTGAAATTTTACCAAAATGTCGCATCCGAAACTGCTTACAAATTACAGCTTCAGATGCACTTGGAAATGGACAGTAAATACTAACAATGAAACGAAATGAAATGATGTTTGCTGGAATTGGGTGATAATAAATTAATGTTAAGGAAAAACAATGGATGCAAGGAAGAAGGATAACCGATCACTTTCTAAATCTCTGCAAAGGAGTACGCAACACAATCACAAACATAGTTCCACCGCGGTACCTCGAAGTAATGACATGAATATGTATAAAAACGATATTGTCAAAAACCTTCTAGTTCAAAAACGAGATTATGAACACGAAAAACACCTACAAAATTACTTCCAAAATAATAAATTTGTAATACTGCTTCTTAAAGTTTATTTTTCACTCGCGGAATGAAACTAAACCCAAAAACCTAATGAATTTAATATAAGTTAGAAGAGATACGAGATCTGGGGCGTAATTAAAGTATTTAAAGAAGTTGACTCGATAATAGAATATAATTAAATGGGAAGTTAAGTTTAAGTTAAGTTTGGTTTTGGGAACGATTATTTTTTTTTATTCTAGGAGACTTTGAGATCCACCTGGATCACGGTTGAATGAAAACCCAAACACAATAAACCACCTACTGCGTGATAATTAGAATCCTGAAGCTTTGCGCAGCCATTTCCTGACGTGCACACAGAATTTCGTAAAGTTCTGAAATTTTCATAGAATACTAAAGATGGGTTATTTCAAAAAAATTTAACAAATATTGAAATTTTTTAAGTTAATATTCACGTTCTGTAAAGTTCCATTCAAGTTCTGTGGTCATTTCAGTTTTATAAGGCATCCGTCCTAAAACGTTATGATAATAGAACTTGAATAGAATTTACACCGAAAGTTAAAATTAACTTTTTAAAATTTAATAATAATTTGAAACAACCCGTATTAACAGTTGGTAAAACATCTGAATGTCTCACCATCGATCTAAATGAATTAATGGTTCAATCAAAATAAAAAATCATGCAATTTCAACACCCCTTTTTGAAAAATCATAAAAAGTTGTGAAAAAAAAATGCCCATAACCTAACCTAAAGTAAGATATTTATCTTTTTTTTTCATCACTTTTAATGACTTTTCAAGTGAAGTGTTGAAGTTACTTGATTCTGAGTTGTCCGGTCACCGTATTAACTCTATATTCCAAGTGACCAAATTGACATTATTTTCATCAAATGTGCCGCAATATTGAATATCAGAAAAACATCCTCCCTTTTTTAATTATTTTTTTGTGAATACCGCACAAGAGTCTCAACTGCTCCCGTATGTAGTCAGTGAGACTATGGCAACCCCAATTGGGGTATATTGCGAAGTTGATGTAGTGTGGAGGGGAAGGGGTGGGAAGAGAATGATAGGGAACTACCTGGCTATTCAGACCTGGTCACCGAACTCGGCTAAAGCCATTTCAAGCAACTTTTCAACAGAATGTTGGACTTACACAGCGCAATCCTGAGACTATCTTCCACTCTGGAAGGTGCCACAAATGTACTATGTATTATTTTGAATAAATTAATTATGAAGTAAAATGTATTTACCCACCCGCGATCCTCGGACTTCTAGTCGAGAGCCTTACCTTTCAACCACAGAGTCCCTTATGAAGATCACAACTAAATCTGCCGTCAGTGATGAACCAAATATGATTGTCACTATTTTTCACAGTAATTTTCCTTTAGCGAATATCTCACACGATTGCACTGACCTCCCATAAAACACTACGCAATTCACATACCTTTCCCTATTCACAAAGCGATGAAAGAACCCTTGATATTCCACCTCTAAATCATTCACGCGTTCCTACCCAGTCCACAGTACAGGCATTACGCTTTCGAAACGCTATACCCTCTGACACAGGGCGCCCAGCCCTCTCAAACATCACCTCCAAGGCAAATAAAAGACGCATTTTCTGTACCACCAACTTGAAACTCTGTTTCCGCACGCTTCAAAAGCAAGTCCTCTCCCTGTCCCTGTTACTCTTATTAGAAGACTTTTTTATTTACATAACCTGACCAAACAAGGCCCATCAAGAACGAATTCAAAGATTCAACAACTTCCAAATTCATTCTGATGAACAGAGCAAAGTTGAAGAACGGTGTTAAAGCATCAAACGACCTCACCAATCTCCAAAGAAATGAACTTGCTTTTTTACGAAGTGAACTTGAATCTAGAATAAAAAACGGCGAAACCAATATTACTATGAAATATGTCAACTCTACACCAAAAATCGTGAATGCTCAAACAAAAAACTATTAAAGTCCAGCACTTTGAATCTTTATTATCAAAAACTAAAAACCCAGTACTCTGAATCTTTATTATAAAAAACTATTAAAATCCAGCACTATGAATCTTTATTATCAAAAAACTGTTAAAATCCAGTACTCTGAATCTTTATTATCAAAAAACTATTAAAATCCAGCACTCTGAATCTTTATTAGCAAAATTAAAAAATTTAAGCTCGAAATAATGAAATGATTTATCCATAATTCAAGTACTCACTAAAGAAGGTCTTTGGTAAATTTGTTAATAAAACATATCTCTACGTTTATAATCGTAGTAAAGCATCAGTAATTAATTGTATGATTTATGATAATTTTAAAAACCATCACTATTATTAAAAAAAAAATAATTTTAAAAAAAAAAATTCTTGTCATAATTGTTACCAACTTACAAATTTTGGTACTATCTTACAATAGTGGCTATTCTTATTATTTTGTTCACAGATTTTCTTAATTTTATTGTTTCGTTGGAAACAAGGTTTGTTTCCTAGCTTATAATATTTTTACTTATTATTTACATTTAAACATTTTCATTTCCATTAAACATTTTCAATGTTCCTCAAGTTAAGATATATCATATTTAAATATATTTTTTCATTGTTGCTATATTGTAATATTTAAATATACCAACTCTCTTGAGCTTTACTTTCATGTTGTTGCTATACCTTATCTATGTTATTATGTAAAAGCCGAATGGCGTTAATTTTAATAATCCATACTAATATTATAAATGCGAAACTGCTCGAGTTCGTTTATGACCTTTTCACGCATAACACAATATAATTATTCTTTCACCAATATAAAGCTAAATTATATGCGCAGACTACAGGTTGTATATGATGGTAAGCTCTGGCGTTATGAAATTATAAATATTAATATATTATATTTTTTATACGTTTTCTGTCGCTAACAAAAGCAAGTTTTTGCTAACGTCAGAAAAAAATCTTTTCTATGGAAACAATGTTGATATATTTTTGGGCTCTATGCTGGTAGATACTCAGTCTACTGGTCAGCTACTACTGCAGAAAATTCAAATATCAGAATTCGTTTTTTTTTTTGGACAAGCTTCTGTTTTGCAATAAATGTCAGATAAGAGTTCCTACATTAAAAATATAATTCGTAACGATTATAAAGACTGAATAATAAATAGTGTAATTTTTTAATTATATTAACAAACTTCCAAATATTTAATTAAAAATAAACATCCGAAATGTTTGTAAGCGCATAAATTCCGAACGAATTAACAAAATTGGATAATTATTTTTTTCTTTGAGCTATAGCTTTATGAAATTTAGGTGGCAGGCGAGATGTTTGAAAACTGAATGTAAGGGAATGAATGTATGGAATGCGGGAGGGGGTGGGGGTGTGGAGAAGGGGGGATAATTGATAAGTTCAACCGCTACAGTAATTTCCCGTAATACCATGCGAGCGAAGCCGCGGGGAAAAGCTAGTAAATAAATAATTCCCAAATCAAACTGAAATAATCATATGTGGAGGATTTTCTTAGAATGGACATCATTGTTGTTAGCTATATTTTCCTCAGGGCCTCCTGCGTGATTATTTCAGTTTGATTTGGGAATTATTTATTTACTAGCTTTTCTAAAAAAAATAATTACCTATCTTTTTTTCGGTGTCTCGGTTCGGGTGAAAAAAAAATGGTCACGTTAAGCATAGCACATGGATCACGATCATAGATCAATATCGTATCACATATAAAAAATGAGATCACATTATGTGCGAAATTGTGTGTATTTATGATGAAAAAACCGTTCCCCCCTGGGAGCTGTTTTAAAACTTATTTTCAACTAAACGCGGTTATTTATTTGCAACAACTTTGCGACCATTACCTCACCCTCGGTTGCTTTACTAACTTGGCTAGCGCTTGATAATTAATTGTGCGATAAAATTTAATTAAATATTAAATTTTCGCCTTATACCCTCAGCCGAGTAAGAGCTGACAAAATTGTGGAAGAAATTATATTATTTCTAAAAACATCTCTTCATAATCACTCAGTGGCGCTCCGGAAAGTTAGAAATGGTTGTAAATATTTAAAAAGAGAGTTTCACTATATTGAGTCAATTGAATATTTAGCAGGTTCCGTAAAAATTATAATAAAATTTATTTTCAGATAAACACACCATTTTTGAAAGCTGATAGACATTTGATATATATTTTTATACCAAAATGCATCAATTTGGGATAAACAAATTTAATAATGAAATCAGAAACATTTCTTTCATAAAATCAGTGTTGCTAAGCCAATCGAAGAAAAAATACGAGTGCAGTTCACATGCAATAGAAGTGAAACCTTCACCTCACAATCTATACCAATAGGAACCTTTGAAAAGAGAGCTCATAATCAAAGCGATCAATGTGATAAGATTTTATTCTATCTCATTCTCTTGCAGGCTAAATCCTACTGTGCTTTAATCCTATGTGCTTGTTTCTTTTTTGTTTCATTGAGTTTCAAATCACAACGATGCTAAAGAAGCTTTACTTCAAAAATGTGTGCAGTTCACATAAGGAAGTGAAAACTTCAGAAAACTAAAGTAGACAAGACCGGGGAGGCTACGAAGCATCGCATAAAGAATAGACCAATTATTATATCGCATTCTCTCTCAGGCTAAATCCTATAGTTTGTGTTTCTCTTTTTTTAGTGTCGCTTTTTGGTTTCATCGAGTTTCAAATCAAAACGGTGCTGAAAAAGTTTTCACTTCAAAAGTGTTTGTGGTATTATTCTATTTGTTAAAGTACTTTTACAACATTCGTTGTTTTTCCGTCTGATGAATTATTCAAAAGAATTACCCCTTCCCCGCCTTCCCCCTTCCTTGTCACCTCTCCCACAAACCTCTCCGATATCCTTCCTTCCCCCTCCCTGCTTCCCCTCCTCCTACCGCCAACCCTCTCTGTCGTTAAATTTTATGAAATATACACATTTTTCAAACAACTCGCGCGGCCAGAGCTTCCTATTAGTACCCTTTACACACAGAGTTCGGAGCGGGACGTGCCCCGCGCCACTTCAGGCCGCCGCGCAGAAAAGTAAAGACCGAAAGTAAGATAACGGTTTACAGCGCAGTTCACTATGAGACTTTTCTGCGCGGCGGCCTGAAGTGGCGCGGGGCACGTCCCGCTCCGAACTCTGTGTGTAAAGGGTACTATTATATATAGAAACCTTCGGGGGTGTGCGCACAACAAATCTCCAAAGTTTCTCCGCAATAAGATGATTGGTTTAGGAAAGTTAGGGATAAAAAAAAATCATTCATTTTTATACATTACGATAGGATATCAAAAGAACATTTCTAGTGAACGAATTCAGATGTCATGATAGATTCAATTAAATTCATTAACTTATGGTTTATTCACCTAATAAAAAGTAGAACGATATTATGCCAATTGAAAATAGGTGAAGAGTTAGTACCCAGTAGGATAATCTAGAAAAAAATATTTGTACAGACCACTTGAGGTGATTTTTAACAAAATCAGCTATAAAATCATCCAAATGTAATAAATTATTCTCTTACTTTTTTATTTTAGTTTATTGGGGAAACAAACAGTTATACATATTGTATTAAGGTAATTACATATTACATGGTTGCATAAACTAGTGAAGTTTCCGCAAAAATTCATAATATATATTTTATATAAAAAACATTGATTAAAACAACGAAAACATAAAATGGTAGGAAAAGAAGGAAATAATATTTAAAAAAGAAATAAAAAACGCAGATTAAAGTACGTGCGATAGATAAAATGAAATTTCATCGAGAACCTATATAAAAATAATACATTTTGACATCGTAGGATAAACATGATTAGCCATTTACCAGCGCCTTTGTGGTGATTTTTCACAAAACGGTGCTGTATAAATCATCCAAATATTATTATTATTATAAAAAGAGAAAAAAAACAACGTAATGATAATGCAATAAAAACACACAGCAGGGATAGAGGGTCCGTAATTAACAATTTGTTTGAATTTTTTCTATTATGCATTTGGTAAATTGGCCTGAGGACATAATATGGAAAATATCAGCGTCTGAACGTCTTAGGTACACTATTATGCGAATTCTGCTACTAGCACTTCAATAATGTGTTTTAATTTTGTAATCTTCTCTGCAATATATGTTGTTCTCTGCAATACCGTCGTTTGTGAAAAATAAATTTAAAATATTCTCCGTCGCCCTCCCTGTTCCACTGCAGCACCAAATATCGTATTCTACTCGAGTTAAATGATATCAACTTTAATTTGCCTAATGCGGCCTTACGTGCTATTCGGGGAATACAATGCCGAGTCTGTACTTTAATTTACTAAACATTTGTTTAGTTTTGATGTTCCCGACCTACTTACTGTTATTAAACCACGTCTAGTTCCCACTTGGAACTTGGAACTTGAAACGCTGTTCGCCTAGCTATGTAGTTTTATTACATAAGTGTTTATTTTAACGTGCCTGGATTTTGTGCACACCATCGCTATGTTTTTTTGTCAATTATCTAGGTGCGGTCAGCACAGTTCTTGCAAAACAGGTTTTTAGTGATTTTGCATTTTGATCCGCATAATATATGCATGTCATGATTTTAAACACGAATATGGTGCCGTACAAGCGTGTTAACTGCTCGGAGCTAGTTGAAATATGACTACCTTATTTTGAGAAAAGTTTTGCATCGTTAGTGAAGTTGCTGAAAAAAAAGGTTGAAAAGCACCTATTTATTCAGGTCTGGTCACTGAACTTAGCTAAAAACCAAGCAAGCTTTCGGCATCACATTGGAGCTCTCACCGGGGCGATACTAGAAGTGGAGCGGTCAGTACCAATTCCAGCCAATGTCAAACGCCGCGCTATCGAGAAAACCGAGAAAAACGATTTTGACTACTTTTTATGATTATTTATATATATTATGTTTCCTTCTTCCCTATATTAAATTTATCATAAAAAACTATACGTTTCTAACGCCACAAATTAAATCTTTCTTTTAGTAGTCACAGAGAGGGGTCGTGCATTGGTCATCGACGATAATTCTCTTCCTTCTCACACGTCTTGTACGAAAACGACTGAAGATACAAGAACAATGACGTCACGTACGACCCCTCTCTGGGTGTACTGTAAAAGTCGAGTGTAAATCAAATTAGTCGATATATTATGTGCATATCAGCATCTATTATTATAGTATCTCAGCATTTTATTCTCGAGAAAATAAAGTGATAGAAGCTCCCGTATTGCAGAGGTCTTATAAATATGCTTCTTTGTTCAGGGTCAAAATTAAAATACATGCTACTATTGCCCAACTAAAAGTTGCCCAACTGGCGCCAACAGTTGCGCCGCTGCATCAATTTCATTACGGTAGGTACATAATAATACGAAGGAGCGACTCGACACCAGTGAGACTGCAAAAAATTCTATGGATTTCGAAGTAGTCGTCAACAGAACTGTCGTCCCAACTAATGTTTCTTGTGTGCGCCTGGACTAATATATATCAATATTATACAGAAACTTATGCTGCCATAACTCAGGCGCGTGTTTAGATTTATATCCTAAAAAGTGTATCTAGCGTTGAACCAAAAAAAAAATAACCAACTTATAGTTCGGTCAGTTAGTTCAAAAAATAGTGGTACGTTTACAATAATTCGCATAAAGCTGAAAATTGGTACGAGTGTTGGGAATATTAATGAAATGTGAAAAGCCGCAACAATCCCACATCTGAAAAAAAATCGAGTGCAGTTCACACACGGGAGAAGCGAAACTTTACCAAAACAATCTCAACCAATAGGAGCCTTGAAAAGTATTTTCATAATCAAAGTCGCCAATGCGGCCAGCGCGATGCTTCGTAGGTACTTACTGTTCGTAGGTAAGGTATAATTCATAGTTTGTCTTCCCTCAACCACTATTTCTGCTTATCAACATCTATTTCACGTATATTTTATAAAGTTCAAGTGTGGCTTGGTAATCAACTGGACCTAGAAGACTGGGGTTGGAAGATAATTGACAATACATTGGAACCAATCCAGGCTTTACTCCCCGCCTGCACCGGAAAAACTCCTCAATTCAATTTTTTGCAATTGCAAAAGGGGTGCAGTGCTAAAGTTGGATAGATTTTTTCATAAGCATGTACCAGTTGTCGAGGCCAGTCGTGCTCCAAAGTTGAATCGCCATCAGAAGAGGATTATATCAGCGAGAAGACATCTGAGCTGTTAGAACAATTTACTTGTATCAGCAGGGAGAAAAAAAAAGAAGGAAGAGAAGAAGAAAAAGTAAAAGAAGAAAGAGAAAAAGAAAAAGAAGGAAAAGAAGAAAAAAAAATAAAAAGAAGAACGAGAAAAAGAAAACGAAGGAAGATAAGAAGAAAAAGAAGAAATAGAAAAAGATAAAGAAGACACCTGAAGTTCCATTAGATAATTACCAATCCAATGAATAGTTTTGACCAATTACTTATATTTCACACCGCTTTCGTCATTTCCAATAGCATCATTATTTATTTATTACAATATTATTCAATTAAACAGGGCCACAATAGATCGTGGAGTAGACCTACCAGGAAACCACGCTAAAAAAATGCGCCAAATACACTACCTCACCAGTGGTGTGGTAACGTGTGCATACACACTTTTCCACAGGGTGGAGAACACACTTTTTAATCACCATATGTCAGAAATGGTGATTTTTAGGAAAAAAAAATTAAAAACAGAACAATTTTTTTGTGAAAATTGCATAATCTGCAATAATTTTTGTCCGATCTATTTTTATTATAAAACTCAACCGTTTGGCTGAAAAATGCAAAAATCCATATTTGTGAGCTTTAACCTCGAATAATTATTTTGCAGATGTGGGATTGATAGGCACTTTTCATATTTCATTTATAATGGTGTTTCCAACATTCGTACCAATTTTCTGCTTTATGCGAATTATTGTAACCTTGAATATCTATTTTGACCGGACTATAAGTTAGGCTGAGTTGTTTTTAATGTGTATTGAGGTATTTTATATGTAAATCATAAAAATTGAAAACAGTAAGAAATGTTTTTTTTTCTCAGGTACGTGCAATGTGAATTGAAGTGTATGAATATTAGACATTGGTCTCAGTATCTACAGAAACACATAAAAACATAGTTGATTAACAAATAAATTTATCTCAGAAGGAAGAGGGCTTTAGATTGTTACCGGCAAGTCTTCGAGATATTAATCGTGTTGTGTTTAATTTGTAGAACTCACAAAAAAAAATTAAATATTAACGTAATTTCTTTAAACTTCGCAAAATCACTTTGTGGCGTCATCATTATTAATAATTTAAAACAAATAACTTTATTAATATTTTTTATTTGTTCTCTAGACTTTATGTCCGTTTTAAATCTTCCTCACAGGAAAAACTTAACCCTTCCACACACTTTTCCACAAATGATCATCTAGTCAATCCACGCGATGTAATTGCATTGTATAGGTATAATAAATACAAAACTGTACAAGAACAACACGTCAACCTACCAGAGACCATATGGGAAAATACTTCACCGACTCCAGATATTTTCATATCAGAGGGTTCGGCTCGATAGAACTCCTAACTGGACCGATAAATCCTACTGATCCCTCAATATAAATATTTAAAAAATCTTTCGTAATCCTACATGTGTTTAATACGACTGATTTTTACATTTTTATATAAAGATTCTTTGACAAATCTAATAAGCCTAAATTTTTAATTAGAGAGCTAGGTATAATGCCAGTAGCCGAAATAACAAATGGTAATATTTTTATAGTCCGAGAATGCCAAATTCTTTTAATCTCATTTCTTAAATCTGTATTTTTTCTAATTTTTTCAGAAACAGATATTTTAATATTACAGGAATTTGGAATAGCGACATCAATGATATACGTTATTTTTTAAATTTTGTCATGTAAAACTATATCGGGTCTATTATGACGAATCGTTCTGCCCGTTAGTATAGTTTTATCATAATATATTTTATAAAATTCATTTTCTTTTTTTTTTTAATTGTTCTCTAGACTTTATGTCCGGGTTAAATCTTCCCCACAGGAAAAACTTAACCCTTCCACACGCTTTTCCACAAATGATCATCTAGTCAATACACGCGATTTAATTGCATTGTATAAGTATAATAAAAACAAAACTATACAAGAACAACACGTCAACTTACCAGGGACAATATGGGAAAATACTTCACCGACTCCAGATATTTTTATATCAGAGGGTTCGGCTCGATAGAACTCCTAACTGGACCGATAAATCCTACTGATCCCTCAATATAAATATTTAAAAAATATTTCGTAATCCTACATGTGTTTAATATGACTGATTTTTGCATTTTTATATAAAGATTCTTTGACAAATCTAATAAGCCTAAATTTTGAATTAGAGAGCTAGGTATAATGCCAGTAGCCGAAATAACAAATGGTAATATTTTTATAGTCCGAGAATGCCAAATTCTTTTAATCTCATTTCCTAAATCTGTATATTTTCTATTTTTTCAGAAACAGATTTTTGAATATTACAGGAATTTGGAATAGCGACATCAATGATATAAGTTATTTTTTTAATTTTGTCATGTAAAACTATATCGGGTCTATTATGACGAATCGTTCTGCCCGTTAGTATAGTTTTATCATAATATATTTTATAAAAAAAAAAAATTTATTAATATTATTTATTAACTTATTATCCTGACGAAGAAAACATAGTTTTTGAAACATGTCGATATTGTTGATTAAATAGTGGTGTACACAAAGTTATTTGTTTTAATTTATTAATAACGTTATTATTAAGTTTTGCAAGTATTTTTAGTTTTTTATTACCGTGACAGTTGTTTCGCCGTTGAAAATGGCCCTGAACGCCGAAACAGGATGGAGTTTGAATGTTAAGTAATGTTAGACAAAAATAGGCACTTTAAGATTTTTTTGTAAAATAAAATAATGTGGCGCAACAACTGGTTTAACTCTATTCTGTAATTATGGGTCCAAATCTTATAGGCAGGTACCTAATATTAATCATCTTTCGCATTATTATTAAGAAATTGGCTTATTTCTGTAAAAGCTCTGGTATCGGTTAAATTTGAATAAATTTACAGCAGTAGAGAGAAGGTAGAGTATTATTACCGCTCCCTGCTCTCTCCTTCCCTTCCTTCCTAAAACTCTTCCCCCTACGGTTCATCTTGTCTACTAGAGTAGATGATCCTTCTGCTTTCAATGTCAGGATCAGAAATGTCGAATTTCCTTTGATGAGCTTTCAATCCCCCTCGAAGCTTCGTAATACCTTTTGCGGGAACCCATATAGGCAATGGGTAAGTACTTTATTATTCAGGTTTCAGAGTCAAATCATCCTTAGCTGACTTCATCACAGTACTCATGCAGATGCATAACTTGCAGCGTGTTTCGTTTAGACTTTAATAAAAAAAAAATAACAAAACAATTTAGGATATAATACAATTTCTGTTTTTGATACTGACTATTAGTGGCGGAATTATATTATTATAATAAAATGTATAATAGAATTCCACCAATTTATAATGAAATTTGATAAGTTATATATTTGTTTTAACAAAAAGAGACAAACATATACATCTAAGGGATTTAGCCTGCGAGAGAATGAGACAGATTAATGAGTCTCTTCCTTGTGCAGTGCTTCGTAGTCTCCCCACTCTTGTCTACTTTAGTTTTCTAAAGGTTTCACTTCTACCGCATGTGAACTGCACACAATTTTTTTGTATATGATTATTTCACAATTCAGCGTTCGAAGCCAAAGCGTTTTAAGTCTGTTATGTGGAATATTTTTTGACCATGCCGAATATTGTTTCATTTAGTTATTATTAAAATAGTTTGTGATAATCTTCGGAACTCACTTACACATATTGATAGATATGCGGAAAGTATGATCAACATCAGCCATTGCCTATGTTTATTAGTAATCCAACGAATAAATTAAATGAAAAGAAATATAAACAAATTGTGACAGGAAAACTGACAAAAATTTATTTATTAATAACGATATGAACTTAAAATAATGAAAATTGAAAATATTACACTTGCTGTATATATTATGTACCGATCGAACTGGAACCGATATGAATAGGACACGCGGTAAGCTTCTTAACATTATTATTTTACGAGCATCTTATACATTCAATGCTAAGCTTTTTAGTGCTTTCGACCCTCGCTGCGTTGCCTATATCTTCTAATTATTGCGTAATCGCTGTAGTCTTCCAAAGACTACTTGTGGAGTTTAACTGCCGGAATATTTATCAGTCTTTTTTAAATAAAAAAATATTTATCTTTTCAATTTTTCACATGGATCATTTTATTAAAAACAATATTAACGAAATTTTTGTGTGCAAAAATATAAATTAGTGTACTAAATTAACTTGTACTTCCAAATATTAGTTAATTTTTTTTTCTAATTCTCTCATATTTGTTCGATTTCTTTCTAATATTCCTTTGGGGTTTTCACGTAGAAATGTGAGAGTACTTCAGAGGGCCAGCTTATGAAAAGAAATAAATGTTGCTGTATCTTGATAATGAAAGAGCCTGCTGGTATTTCCACGTACGAACTTCACGAATTGTCAAGAGTTTAAGTCACTAAGAAGAGGTGATGATGTGTTAATGTAAATAGTTGCAAAAAAATGACTTGAGAAATGATCACTAGTAATAACTCGTGGTTCTACGTTAAATTTAAAAACACGATATTTTGCTTAGTTACAACATTAAAAAAACATTTGGTTCTATGCCTGGGATAGAACTGCATAAATGCCTGAATAATAATATTGAATTGGTGCATGAAAGCAAGTAAATCATTGCTACAAAGTGCTCATCAGAGTACCTGAGAAACAATATTCATCGCGCTTCAGTAGAAAGCACAAAGCGATGAGACGGAAGCCGTTTTAAAATATCTCTGTCGTTCCACCTGTCTCCGGTTGGCGCACTAACAAACCATAGTCGACTATTCTACATTATTTTCCTGTCATTTTTATCGGTACGTACATTTAGTTACCACCCTGAGATTGCATACGTCATTAAAACAGATGATTTGCTTTCCCATCTCATGGTAAGTTACCCCTTACCGGTCGCCCTTTTTAATTAATTCATCTTTATTAATTTAAAGGGTGTAATAATCAATTTGGAAGGCGGGTATGGGTACCCGCCGCTCCGGAAAACATTTTTTTGATAACCAACACCAGATGAGGTGTGTTTAAGTCTTGGTGGCGCACGCGCCTGCCGCTGCTTGACCGACCGTATCGGGATTGGTCAGTTTGGGGAGACCTTTAGATCTCTCGCTCAGTGATTCTTAAAGGGGGCGCCAGCGCCCGCTTGTGGGTGTTTTGGAGGTCTGGGGGGGCGTTTTTAAATGTACCGCTGCAGAAGTTCGAGTGGGCATTGTGTCAATATAGAAAATAAGCTCATTCACGAGCTATGCACACTGATACATTGAGACACTTTCTTTAGGTGCAACGATTTGACAAGATCTGTTAAATAAACTACACTTTCACGAACAAAAATTTAAACTAAGGCATAATACTCATTTTTCAGGATATAAAAAAAGTGGAATTATAACAAAATTATTTTATTGTGTTTATTATAATTATGTATTCCCACAAAGTGTTTGCTACATATGAAAAATTAAATACTTATTTCTTTTTTGTAAGTATTATAAAAGAAAACACACATTGAACCAAAAAAAAAAATATATAGTAATTAACATTTTTAATCAAAATTATTAATTAAGACACATAAATCAAACAATATTAAAAAAATTATTTTAAATAAAAGCAATTATCATGACTACTTCTTTCAGTGCGAGGTTTGAATTTCATTTCGCTTACTTACTTAATTTTGTAAAATCTATTTCAATTGTTGAAGCTGCACACCTTAACTGATTTTACGTCTGTTATTGACGCCCTATTTTTTTTATATTTCATTTTGGAAAAAAAGCTTCACAAACGTGTGTAGATCCAAAGGCACCAATAATTTTTTGGGCCAAACATCTTGTATTAGGAAATTTTGTTGTCGTTATGAGAAGTTATGCGCGGTAAATATAAATCATTAGAATATAAGCATTTGGTGTATTTATAGAAACTTTATTGGTTTTTATAACTTAAATGTGATTTTAAAGACATTCTGAAGTACCCAATACTTTTTTTTTTTTAAATCGTCTTACATGACCGCGGGCCGCGGGTTGGTCAGGGCTGGTCTAAATTAGAGCATTTTCGTGACATTTAGCAGTTAAACGTGAAACTTCACAAATAAACGTAAACTATTAAAAGCAAAGCTCTCAAATGAAACAACTCTCATCCCAACCAAGTGTCGCCGGGTAGAAAAAAAATCAAGGTATTTTGGTTACTTTTTGATTCACTTTAATCAAAAAGTCACCAGAGTGGTTTTTTTTATTAAAAGCAAAGCTTTCAAATGAAACAACTCTCATCCCAACCAAGTGTCGCCAGGTAGAAAAAAAACCAAAGTACTTTGGTGACTTTTTGATTCACACTTATCAAAAAGTCACCAAAGTACCTTGGTTTTTTTTTTATTAAAAGCAAAGCTTTCAAATGTAACAACTCTCATCCCAACCAAGTGTCGCCAGGTAGAAAAAAAAACCAAGGTACTTTGGCGACTTTTTGATTCACACTAATATTGGCTTTTGGGCGTTGGTGATTTTATTTATTTTTTCCGATCTTATTTTAAAACTTACACAAAGAATTTTGGTGATTTTCCTAGATAGTGTACAAAATTATAAGATCGCCAGTATAAATAACTTGATTTTGACAAAAATTGCATTTGTTAATTTTTTCTATGAGGGCAACGGTATGGAGTTTGATAGTTTTCTTTTTACTATCAAAGTGTCAACGCCGGCAGTGCTAATACTACTGGAGTATTTAAAAATACTGAAGATCTTTTTTTTCTGAATCGCAATGTTTAACTTGGCGACAACGGTCCAATTCAAATTAACTGAATTTCAAGGTCAGCGTGTTTTTTTACCGAAAGCTTTTTACTCTAAATTGAACACTGAAATGAAAAAGGCTTTAAAATGTACTATCCATGACTCAAACCGAACAGGGCTTTATAATGTACTATCCATGACTCAATATTTAGCTTGGTGACAACGGTCCAATTCAAAGTAACTGAATTTCGAGGTCAGCATGTTTTTTTACTGAAAGATTTTTACTCTAAATTGAACACTGAAATGAACAGGGCTTTATAATATACTATCCATGACTCAATGTTTAGCTTGGTGACAACGGTCCAATTCAAATTAACTGAATTTCAAGGTCAGCGTGTTTTTTTACCGAAAGCTTTTTACTCTAAATGTGAACACTAAAATGAACAGGGCTTTATAATGTACTATCCATGACTCAAACCGTTCCGATCCACGTTTGCAACCATCAGCGAGGTAGAACGTAATATATGTCAAGTCGTACATGTGGAATATTTATACGTGTGAGAGAGTGTTTCACATACTGAGTTATGGTTTGGAATGACGCCCTCCAGGGGGTGGGCAGTACAAGTCGCTAGTAGATTGCACCATCCACATTATAGCGTGAAATGCGACGGGAAATGAATGACGTACTTAGGCGTTTTGCATTTTCGCTCTAAAACTGACAGAGATAATGTGCACTGGCAGAACATTATCTTTGTAGATGGGATCGTTTGTTTTTATGCAGACGTTGTTTAATAAACAGATGGAAAGTTTTCCTGCAAATCTTGTTTAAGAAATTAGGTACAGAAAAAATCAGAGTGTGCAATTCACACGCGGTAGAAGTGAAACCTTCAGACAAATAAAGTAGACAAGAGTCGGGAGACTACGAAGCACTTTTTTTTATCAATGTGAAGGATGAATTTTTCCTCATTTTCCGTATTCCAGGTCACTTTTTCCATACATTTGGTCATCTTATTAGTATTTGTGTTTTCTTCTTCGGAGTCGCTTGAGGTCGCTTTCTTTTGTGTTTTCTTTTAGCTGTTCATTTTGGAGTGGTTTGAAGATTGATTTTACAAAATAGGTTTTGATTTTACAAAAACTATTTTTTTTATTTCGTAGCATTCGATCCTTGGTCCGCTGAATGTCTGGCCTCTGCGGTTCGTCAGTATATCACTAGACCTACGTGGGACTATGGATTTTACGTTTCATTTTGGAACCGAATACCCGTGAAGTAAATAAATATTTTATTAAAACACAAATATCTTTGTACACATCGTTATACGTTAAAAGTTGTACGTTATACGTTAAAAGTTAAAAAAGGAGCGGCAGGAGTCGTGGAGAACTTGAAAGCATTCCTTATTAATTTTTGAAAGCTCAAAGGGGAAAAGCAGGGGTCATTCAGCGGGTAGGTCGGGAAAAGAACGCCTAGGGTTAAGCTCGTAATAGTTGAGGTTTTTTTTTTTTTTTTTTTTTTTTTATATTAACTCCACACAGGAGGCCCTGAGGGAAATAATTTCCCTCAGGGCCTATGTCATCTTTGAAGATGCTGTGTGGAGGGTGCTGTTGAGGAGAGGAAGGAGTGAACATGGGTCTTGAAGAGACCCATATTGTAGGAGGGAGGAAACACAGAAGCCGGCAAATCGTTCCACAGCCGGGCTGTTGAACTCAAGAACGAGTCGTAGAAACGACCCGTTCTCATGTGACTAATGTCAACCGTGTACAAATGTTGAGCGCGTGTTTGGCGTGTTTCCCGACTATGCACCGGTGCCGAGGGGATCAGTGACGCTAGTTCCTCGGAGCATCTTCCATTGTAATACCGGTAGAACAAGGACAGCATTCCCACCTGACACCTGTGCTCTAAAGATTGCAGTCCATTTGTTAAGTTAGGAGAATCTATCAAACGGACCGCCCGTTTCTGCACAGAGTCGAGGGTTTTTTTCAGGTATTTTGGGACTCCAGACCAGAGGTGGCTGCCAAATTCAACCGTGGGGCGCACTTGCGATTTGTACAGGGTTAGCAGTTGTGTACTATTAAAGTATCTGCGGGCCCTGTACAGTACGCTCAGTTTCTGAGAGGCTAACTTAACTCTGGCCTCGATGGAGCCCCCGTACCTGAGCTGGTCACTTAGAGTTACACCAAGCATATCAATGGAAGGCCTGTTCGGGAGATTGCTTCCGTTGAAGGAGACTAGATTATCATTCCGATCCCTTTTAGACGTAATCAGACATGATTGGGTCTTTGAAACATTAAATTCGACGAGGTTATTCTTACCCCAAGAGAAAACACTCTCGAGGTAACCGTCCATTCTTTGTTTCAAAGCCCTCCGAGCCATTGGGATTTGTGAGCCCTTTGGAGGCTTGTCAAACAAAAAGCTATCATGGACTGTACTGTCATCCGCGTAACAATGGATCGGTGCACATGTCAAGAGGTCATTGATGTGCAACAGAAACAAAGTCGGAGACAGAACCGATCCCTGTGGGACGCCAGCATTTATCGAATGCGAGGAAGAGGTGAAACCATCAGCAACCGCCTGAATCGACCTCTCCCTCAAAAAGTCGGCAATCCACGTACACAAGGAAGCGGGAAGTCCGTAAGAAGGCAGTTTGTTGACAAGCCCTCGGTGCCAAACCCGGTCAAAGGCCTTGGAAATATCCAGTGCAACGGTTTGGGTCTCACCAAAGCGTTCCAGGCACCGCCCCCAAACATGTGTCACATACGCGAGAAGATCACCGCATGAGCGGTTCCGCCGGAATCCGTATTGACGGTCGTTAATAATTTTGTTCTTCTCGAGGTATGTGAGTAGTTTGTCGTTGACCACACGTTCCATCACTTTTGACAGAACAGATGTGATCGCTATGGGGCGGTAGTTGGCCGGGTTAGAGCGGTCACCTTTCTTTGGAATAGGGTGAATGATCGCTTTTTTCCAACCAGAGGGCACAGACCCAGACTTCAGGGACATTTTGAAAAGCTTCGTCAAAATTGGAGCTATTTCTGCAGCGCACCTCTTCAATACCAGGGCAGGTATTCCGTCAGGCCCACTAGCTTTATTAACATCAAGCCCTCGTAAGACTTGGAGTACATCCCGATGCCGAATCCTCAGCTTTTTCATACGAAAACCGCAGTGAGGAACCGACGGCGGGATAGCACCTTGGTCATCGAGGGTCGAGTTTTCCGCGAACATTTTGCCTAATAAGTTAGCCTTTTCGGCGGCGGTATTTGCTAGAGAGCCGTCAGGTCTGGTAAGAGGTGGCAGACTGGGTTTGCAGAAATTGCGACCTATAGAGCCCGCAAGCGACCAGAACGCTCTGCTACCATGCGGGCAGGCAGCCAGCTTTCTGCTGACCTGCAGGTCGTGCTCGAATTTCGACCTATTGATGATTCTCTTACTTTCCTTTGCAATTTGGTTGTATAATATTCTGTTTTCGGACGTTCGAGATGTGTTGTAGGCTCGGTAAGCCGCGTTTTTTCGTCGCACTGCTTCAGAGCATTGTCGACTGAACCACGGCTTTGAGCCCACACCAGTTTCCTTAATAGTGGATTGGATGAAGCCATCCATCGCGGACGTGATGACTTCACCAATTTCCTGGGCACATCTTGAGGGATCCGAAGTCCGAAAACAGACAGCTGACCACGGGAAAGCATTAAAATGTGCCCGCAGACCGAACCAATCTGCAGACCTATAGTGCCACACTTTTCTTTTCAGCCTCTCGTTTGGCGGTCTGAAGGTTACGGGGATTGATGACGTCACCAGGCAGTGGTCCGACGATCCTAAAGGCGCTGTGACGTCAATCTTGTAACCGTGTGGCACAGTGGTTAAAAACAGGTCTAACAGATTAGAGCGGTGAGACTGGACATCAGGAACCCTTGTAGGCTCCTGAACCATTTGCTCCAGTCCGTGGCAAAGGGCAAAGGACTCCGCTTGTCGTCCAGCCGAGTCTGTTGATCCCGAGAACTTCAACCAAGGTTCGTTATGAACATTGAAGTCCCCCAGGACCACAAACTCTGCCGTAGGGAAGCGGGGCAAGAGGTCATCAATAGTGTTGCTTAAATGTTTGAAGAGCTCGGACGTGTCTGATTCGCTAAGGTTAGGTGAGCGGTATAAACACGCATAAAACCTTACCGTACTGGCAAGATTGACGCGCACCCACATTACGTCGAATCTGGAGATTTCCAGATTCAACAGACGCACACAGTTGACGTCAGCTCGACTGTAGAGACACACACCTCCCTTGGGTCTAAATTTGCCTACGAGGATGAAGCCCGGGCAGTCCAGATAGGAGGCATCTGGAGGCTCGGCTATCTGCGTTTCGGAGAGGAAGAGAAGGTTAGGACGTTGGGAGAGAAGATGGTGGTGGACAGAGTTTAAGTTTTTGTGCAGGCCGCGAATGTTGGTGAAATTCACCAACAGTTTTGGCCTGCACCGGGGACTCCTGCTTCTCGCCGTTGTTGAAAAGTTATTTTTGAAAGTTTGTAAGTTCATTTTTATTTTTGTTTTTATTTTGTGTGTGTGGAGTGGAAGGTCGGGAAGGAAAGGGTATGAGGGGTGGGTAGGATGCTGGGGATCAGAATTTCCAGGAATGATGGACGTATGAATCCAACCCACCCACTGCGGTGCAAGGCGATGGGCAGGGAGAGTCCGGCTGGAGAGGTCGCCCAATGCGCCCCAAACGCTGCTGCTGGGTCCCCTCCGGTCACGAACCGGCACAACAGCGGCGGCGGGGTTTTTTCACTCGTTGATGGGGCAGCCCACCCTCAGTCGTGAGCCTGAGGGTCGGGCCCCTGTACTACCGAGCGGCCCGGACAACGGTAACCGGTTGTAAAGGGTCTCCCTCAACTAGCATCTCCCAATCCGGCCCGCCACGCAGAAGGTGGGCCGACGCACCCGCCATCAAGACCCAACCAAACATCACCCCATGAACCCGGGCACCCCTGCTAAGTCACCAAACGTAGCGAACCACTTGGGGTGACCTGTGGCAGAGGTGTTGGTCATCCAATAAATGGTTCCCAGGGCGGCGGTACCCATACCCGCCTACCAAATTGCTAAGTTGGATAAGATTGAATAATTTACGTCTAACCCTTGCAGACCAGAATTAAAACATGCACTGGCAGAATATATTTGGTGTTTGATTAACAATCGGTAGTGTTGATGTATATTAACAACTGATGTTTTTTAATTTACAATAAGGAACTGCAGTGAAAAATATTATGGCTTTAAAAAAATATATTCATATAGACCAATAAACGTTGATTCTGAATATATAAGTTTTATTAAATAATATTTAAAGTAGAGTTTAAAAAAATATATATTAAAAAGTCCATTTTAAAAGGCGTCATTAAAAAACCCTGTCAAGTTGGTATTATTGAATTTGTGAGGCGTGACGTCACCGCGTCCATAATTCTCCAGTCACCTGGTACATTTGTATTGAAAATTATGACAAGCCATTCAACATTCCGTGTTATTGGTTTATAGAGATTTAGACATATAATAGTTATTATTTTAATTGAAACACTGTTAAGGCCTAAATAATTTAGTATCAAAAATAGAGTATCTCTATTAGTTTATCCAAATTATTTAAAATATTCAAAAACTTTAACTGTCTAAAAACATCCTGTAATGCCTGTCGCAACGCTCCAATTCTGAATTTCAAAATGGCGGGCGTCGAACAACTGATTCAAACAGCTGATTCGCTGTATCCAGTTGCCTACAAAATTGATGCTTCAGTTTCCATAATATTGATTTTGATTCGTAAAGCTAAAAAAATAATGATTTCAAACAATTTTTATACCACTCTCCCGTTATATAATATTGAAAAATAAAATTAAATATAATATAATAAATAAATAATTCCACCTAAATAACGTTTTACTTATTGAATAGTTTCATAGCTTCTTCCATACAAAATGACAACATCTGTTGAAAATAACTATAACTTTTGGTCATGATGACGTTACACTAGACACTGTGGTTTTCGGGGATCTTGAAAGATTAAAACTTTGACATTTATTTTTACTATTAAAACTAACTATAAAAATTTAAAAAATTGCAGTTATTTAAGTTAGAAGGTGCAGTTATTTAAGTTAGAATTCATTAAAAAAAATTTTAAAAATTGGACTGGAGTTCTTTATTGGTAGTGTTGATGTTGATGTATTTGATATATATATTAATATTATTTAAATGAGCAAACTTCTAAATTATGTGGAAGATCGCAGTCGAGTTCTGACTTTGAAAAAATGAGATGTTTAATGGAGGGGAGGCAGTTTTAGATAAGGCATAATAGAACAAGAGATGTTTGTTTAGAGAGGACTAAAAATATGCGATTTATAGTTTCACACTTGTAAATTGGTGAGAAGAAACGAAGCATTGTCCAATTCTCACTCGAATCAGTGAGAAATTTTCATTTTGAAAAAGTGGGAGAATTTTTGAAACAACGGTTTTGGTGGGATGGTCCTTTGTATTAACACATAGCAGGCTCTCCCGGATTGACTAGCAATGTGCTACTCTGCCCAAACATTGCGAGATCTATCTTTGAGGATATACAAAATATCAAAGATAATTCCGAATAATATTCTAAAAATTCAGTAGCCGATCGTTTGAAAAGTAAAAGTAAATTGTATGAATTAAAACGGATTGTAACGCAACGGCCATGTTGAATGTTGCCAGCTTCAGAAGGAAGGGTGCAAAATTGGAATGGGAAATTTGTTCTCTCAATTAGTCACGGCTCGCCCTGATTCAATGGTTTCCCCTAGCTGACCATCGCACGCTCTCCTGCGCCCTCCCTTCCCACTTTCCGATAATTAAATTTGACCTTATAACCAAATACACAGTTGGTTTCCGAGATTGATGAAATTTTGTATCCTTGATCGCCAACGTAAGAGGAAAGTCACTGTTGGTATGAGATTTCTGAAAACTATCCTGTTCCCTTTTCTCAATCGTCAATAAATAAATCTGAAACCAATTGATGAAATTTTGCCCATTTGACGTACAAAATTAAAGGAAAGTTGGTGTTCACATGTACCCATTACCGCCCCGCTGTAATTAATATTTGAGTTACTTTATATAGTGCTTCTTTGTAGGATTAGTATTATTGTTTTATTAAATTTGTATGTATGTTTTTTTTTTTAATTCCATTATTGCAAAACTGAAAATCTCGATAAAGGAATGCCCTAGTGAGATGTGCAGCTTATGTTTTTATGTACATCTTTATATTTCAATAAATAAATAAATATGATTTAGAATAACTTTGCATGAAGCTATTACTAAATGTGTCGCGTGTGACGAACGAAGAAACGAGTGTAAGAGAAAGTATGACGTGGAAGCTAATAGTTGAAGAAGTCGAGAACGCTCGAAAAAGATATGGCACAATATTATTTCAACCTTAAAAATGTACCCAGTTTTCATCAAACGTAAGCTAGACCAGGTAATTGCAAATTTTCTTTTGTAGAGTTTCACTTTTAATAGTTTTCATTTAGCATTTTTCAATGAATTATGAGAGAATATTCAATAAATATAACCACAAATCAGAGTTTAAGCTGCAAATTGATACTAGTTTCTAATCATAATATAAAATTACTATCAAAAAAATAAATACAAGTGTGCAGTTCACATGCGGTAGTAGTGAAACCTTCTGAAAACTAGAGTAGATAAGTGTGGGATGCCACAAAGCACCTCACAAAGAGGAGACCGATTATTCTATCTCATTCTCTCGCAGGCTAAATCCTATAGACGCATGTGTTTTTCTCTTTTTATTGTCGCATTTTCGTTTCATCGATGACGTGGATGACACGATATAAAGATACCTTATATAAGCGGGTGCTTATATAAGGTATAATAAATACAGGTTGCATAATGACATAATATATAGGTACCTTATGCACGTGGGTGCCACAATATCTCACGTACAAACCTTCAAATCCACCAGAAAATAAGATCGGTTAGCGGAAATGTGAACTCTGAGAAAAGTCCAGTTTCATTGTATTTCATGTATCAATGGACAATGATTTGAAATTAGTTAACTTGGACTATGATGTTTACTCTTTGGCTGGCTGGAATAAAATAGCCAATGCCGATTTACAATATTTAATATGGAATGCACAATGTGTATATTTCCAGTATCACGTAGAGCTATGTCTGTCACCAAATGATACGTCCTGAAAAAACTTGTTCTATCTCATTTCTTATATTTTGTCAATTGCTTAACAGAAGAAGCAGCAAATTCTCTAAAATAGAGCAATGAGAACATTACTTAGGCGAAATGTTTTATGTTTCTAAATTAGCTAACAGTTGCTGACGTCGAACGATTACATAAAAATAATTAACAACCTGATACCAAAATACTTTTCCAACAAAAATTATATACAACAAGGACATACACAGACATTATACAAGGACGTTCAATGAAATCAGGCTAAAATAGGGCAAAGCTAATTCGCAAAATAGTTTACTCTGCAAAAGGATGAAATAATAATATAATGCGCTACCGAAAACTATATAAGTCTGCACCAATTGGGAGTTTCAAAATATTTTGTGGGAGCCATATTAAGCAAGAGAAAATATAGTATAATATAAGTTAGAATAAATCAGTCATTTGTGAAGTTTGAAGCAAATATTTATTCAATTTTTTATGAGAAAAACTCTCTTTTAATAACTTTTGAAGGTTATTCCCATCAACGTAATATATCATTGAAGAAGAAGATAACACTTATAATCTAAATGAAAATATGAAAGAAAACAAGACACAGAAAAACAGAAAAAAAAACAATGGTCGCAACTGGGACTCGAACCCAGACCTCTCGTCTTACCGGGACGGCGCGTTTTCCAATTTCGCTATTGCCACCTTCTGTCAAACCGTCATATTTGTCAATCTCATATTTCAAATATTTAGAATCATTAATATTATCTTCAACTAGTTCTTTTTATAAATATTTGAAATATGAGATTGACAAATATGACGGTTTGACAGAAGGTGGCAATAGCGAAATTGGAAAACGCGCCGTCCCGGTAAGACGAGAGGTCTGGGTTCGAGTCCCAGTTGCGACCATTGTTTTTTTCTGTTTTTCTGTGTCTTGTTTTCTTTCATATTTTCATTTAGATTATAAGTGTTATCTTCTTCTTCAATCAAATATTTATTATTTATTTTTTTTTAAATTAATAAATACAAATAATTTCAAAACCGTTAGTAAAACGAAAATGTGAAAAAGGCTTTCTCGTCTTTGAAAAACAGTATTTAATTTTGGGAAACAATCTAAAACGACGAATCTATTGATCTGAATGTCAAGCGCGAATATTTGGTGATATTTTTTGTCTAGGCCCGAAGGGTTAAAAACAGAAAACTTTAAAATAAAAACGTTGATAAGTTAAATAAACTTGATATAACTAATAATTGCTTTGGGTTCATAAATGCCTGAAATACTTGTCACCAAATTGTTTTATATCGATCCGCCGAATAATAATAATTATTCACGAAACCTCTTATTTTACAGGAATATTTGTCTTTAAAGATACATAAATACTAAAATTGCATGATTTAGTTTCTAAAAATAAGACTGACCTGTTTCATTATTTTTTTGTAAGAAGTCATGAAAATGTTGCACCGTAATTGGAATATATTTGCAAAACCACAAAAATTGTCAAGAGATTATAAAAATACCTAGTAACAATACGAAACGTAAGCGTCTATTTTAATAAGTAATTTAAGTTTATATATTTCAAGTACGAATGAGTAACTTTGGTAGCAATCGCAGCAATGTTGAAAATAGCATTTTATATTCAATGCATATTCAAAAGTCTTTCTTGTACAAAAATATCGAGGTATTAAAGTTTCCCTGCTTTTTTCAGCTATCCCAAAATACACGAGAACCCATGCAAAGTAAAAAAGTTTTTCCATGGCGATAATCACGTATTCAATTCTAGCGACCTGCGAAGTGTTCTAGGAGAAGGGAGAAGGGCGGGTGAAAGTCATATTTATTGTAAAATGTAAAGCTTTATTATTCAAAAAAAGATCTTTAGTTAGATCATGAACCAAATGCATCGAATTGATTTTTGGTTTAGAAAAGATTCAGTATCTATTTTCTTTTTAATCAAATTTTCATGAAGTGACAACATTTTGAAATTGTTGCATATTGATAACTGCAAATCAGGAACAATTTTAACATGCAAAATAATTAAACGTTTACACAGCGAAATACGTGTTTTCAAATATGTTTTTACTGCCTAGGCCAGGTTTGAAATAAATGTATTATCCCCGCGATGGGATTTGACCAACGTAGGGTTCATCGTTGTGTAAATAATTTAAATTATTCTCGTCTGTTCCATCTCCTCTTCCCACTTTTCACGACTCCTCTTCCACTTTAACATCTGTTATAATATATTCACCCATATTGTAATATTACGACGACACAATACCCTAAAATATAGTCAGAATCTTAACGACGACGTAAGTAAAGAATTATGTACACAAATACGCGACGCGCGACCCCGGTGTATTGACAGGATCTACTGTCGAATTTTCCCAAGCAAACAAAATAAAATAATGTGGGAATCTCAACGACAAAGCGTGTATACAAATATACGCGCGCGTGTATACAAAGCGTGTATACAAATATACGCGCGCGGCCCGGCGTATTAGACGGACTTATGGTCGAATTCGGCCCTAGCAGGCGTGGAAATTTGATCATTCCGCCGGGTTTCTTTTAATTAATTCTGATGAACGTGTTACTAATATTTCTAAAGTTATTAATTCATCGTCTAGAAAAATAAAATCTGATGCTTACTGTTAAATTTGTAGTTGAAAAACGGGATATAAAATTTTCAAAAAGTTTTACGTAAAATATGTAAATGGTAAGGTACTGTTTTTTATTAATCTTAAATATAAATAACTTGCGTCCCCGGAGATCGGTTTTTAAACAATATATATTTTAGTTACGAATTCGTCAGAATTAATTAAAATGTAAGCCTTAAGCAAACCCCCATTGTTAGGGTATTGTGTCACATTCAGTTATTATATATTTTGCCCTGAGGGAGGAACGGTTGTTTTGAAACCATCGGCGAAGATAAAAAAAAATAGTGGCTTAAGACAAGGTAATATTGTTGCATTAAATAAGGCCTGAAAAACCATCATTGAAGGCCACAGCATGAGACATATTGAAGAGACAGGAATTTCACAATCTTTCGCATAGACACCTCCCTCATCTTCAACTTCTTTCAGTAGTACAAATCATCCCACACTACTATTGGCACTTGGCAGTTGGGACATCTAAACATCTCAATTTCGCCCAGGTGTGAAGGCTCCTTTACGTTTCCGTTGCTATAGTGACTGCGCAACATGGCTGGTGCAGGGGAACATGCCCCGGGGAGTTGCTAACAAATACAATTTCCCGCCATACCGGAGAGGAATCAAATTAATCATTTTCGCAGACCGGTGTTTAATTACCGAAAAATGATATTTTACCAACCACTTACAGTAAATAATACTATTACATCTAAATGTTTGAAAATTAAATAATTTTAATGAAAAATAAAAAAATAAAAAAACTAATAATTTCAGTCTCGCACTTCATACATTAAAAAAACAACAAAAATGGTAAAATGGTGAATTTTCTGACCATCAATAAAACATTTTTTAAATTTCACAAATATTCATTGTCACTTTCCATTCAGTGGTTAATTTAACAGTACAATCGACAAACCTATGTGATCGATGATGATGCGAATCATAATATTATGTAACTTTTTGAAGTGAAAACTTCTTTAGCACCATTGTGATTTGAAACTTGATGAAACGGAAGCGAGCGACAAAATATTTCTTTTATTCACGGTCCCTTTTAGTGTAGTGGTATAAAGCGCCTGACAAATCTTTGCAGACATTCAGCAGACCAGAGGTCGAATCCTACGAAATCCAAAAAAAATAAAAAATAAA
This sequence comes from Glyphotaelius pellucidus, assembly GCA_936435175.1. Lineage (NCBI taxonomy): Eukaryota > Metazoa > Arthropoda > Insecta > Trichoptera > Limnephilidae > Glyphotaelius > Glyphotaelius pellucidus. The sequence goes on along the minus strand of OW386542.1, from coordinate 22,355,327 downwards.
AATTTTAAATCAATATCCAATCTTCTTACCGTTCCAAAAATGAACAAGCAACAGAACACGACATCTTGCGACTCCGAAGAAGAAACCGCAATTATGAATAAGGTGACCGAATGTATAGGAAAAAGTGCAGTGGAATTCGACGACAAAAGTATGGAAAAAATCGTCTTTCACATTTATAAAAAAGTAGTAGTCTCCCCAATCTTGACTACTTTAGTTCTCTGAAGGTTTCACCTCTACCACGTATGAATTGCACACTCTGATTTTTTTGAAACTCTAAATATGCATTAAAAATATTTTATGTTTTTTTTAACAGCAAGTTGATCAAAATTAAAATTAAAAAATACATGTTTAACATTAAAATTTAAAAAATACAATTTTCAGAAGCCACACAAATATTATTTATTTATTCCGCCGTTCTCACAATAGTTATTGTCAGCAAAATTTCTAGATCGAGGTTCGTGATCGAACCTCGAATTTTCGAAATTTTATTTCCTAGTTTTTTTTTTCACTAGTGTGCGTAGTCTAGTATTACACAGGGTGTTAAGGAACGTACCTGACTTACTTTACTTTAACCAGTGATTCCTGAAATTATTTAGAGTAAAAATGTAGATAAAATTTGGTCTCCCGTGATTTTATCGATGTCTTTTTTTCTTCGAACTTCGAAATCGAATAAAAAAAAATTCACCCGTATATCGTCACTAGTCAATCAGCCGAGTAACCACTCAACCCTCTAATTGTCCAACATCTGTTGATTTATGTTTTTGGCTTAAAATGTATGTATCAAAAATTTCACCGGAGACCGAAATTTGATTAACATTTTTACCCAAAACTGGTTAAAGAAAGTCAACTAGGTTCCTTAACACCCTGTATAAATTATAACTCTTTAAAAAACCTAATCGTAGTATTACTGGAAGTTTTCTACAACTATCAAAAGTAATAAAACTATCCCACCAATGAATTAAAGTAAATCACTTGTGTACACCACTATTTTCATTATTAAAATGACGCCACAAAGTGAATATGCGAGTATTGAAAAGTAACTGTTACACCACGTTTAAAATTATTAAATATCAATCAAAATTGCCAAAGGAAGAGGTTTGTTAATATTTAGTCTGGCACAAACAGAATCTATTATATTCATCTCATTATTTGATGTACTTACTTACAAATGATTTGACACAATAAAGTAAATTCCCAAACTAGGGATACCGTTAACAATGTGTGGAAGATTTAAAGTTTATTTTTTTGATTATGATTATCGCACTAAAAATGTGTAATTTTGATATTTTCATAAGTATTAATTTCAAAATCGGTGTAATGTAAACGGCCCAGGATTCAGATTAGTCGATCGAATCATGACGTCACGCCCGTCGACCTTCAAAGACCTTTTTGCCATGTTCATGCCGTCAAAAGTCAAAACATTCTTGACTAGTTTGTGATTATTGAAGGTTTTGTTTAATTTTTATGATGCTTGTGTTATGTTCTTACAGTTTCATATAAAATTGTGTAGTTATAATAACTAAGGGCCTTCGCTCATGGAGAAACTGAAAAAAACAGTTGTCGCCACAATCGCAATCAGCCTTCTGAACGAAATCGATATTTTTGTATATATATATGTCAAAACATGAAAAAAATTGACAGGTTGTGAGCCACTACCATGGCAATCTGTCAACAAGGCAACCGAAACGCGACTGCCGCGGTGACCAGCACTGCTATGACCAGCACTGCTTGACAGATTGCCATGGTAGCGGCTCACGATCTGTCAGGTTTTCGAGTAATCTGCGATATGTCAGATAAGAAAAATATTGATTTTATATCTAATAAAAATATTGATTTTATATCTGGGTTGATTGCGATTGCGTCGACAACTGGTTTTTTTTCAGTTTCTCCATGAGCGAAGGCCCTAACAGTGGTTTTTTTACGGGCGCAACCCAATAACTTGCCTAAAATAGACTTATCAGTAACCACTTAAATTTATAACAACTAACGAATAACAGTAATTTTCTAAGCGTTGAATTTCGGGGTTTGAAAGCGATTCAGAAAGAAAGAACATATTGTGTACTCTCATACTATATACGAGTCCCAATTGGTCTCAAATATATGAAGCCAGTGAGTTGCATCCCCAATCGGGGTATGTTGTGAGGCTGAAGGTAGTGGGTAGAGGAAGAAGGTGGGGTAGAGGAAGGTCTGGAAATATCGGCCATTCAGATCTGGTCACTAAACAAGATCACCAAAAAGTCATTTCAAACAATGTTTCAATTCTGAATGGTGGTCTTACACCAGGACAATTCTGAGAGTATCTTCCACTCTGGAACGTGTCGCAAATATAGATACTACATATTATTTGAAATTACTAAATTGTGAAATAACACAACTTAATCAAATACAATTTTCTTGAGCACGGCGGTATTTGAACCCGCTACTATTCGTCGCTAGTCGAGAGTTCGCAAGTGGAAAGAAGTCGGAAAAAATATATATAAATCGAAAAAACTGGAAATAAATAAATAACATCAACTACAACTTACGAACTGACTGCAGTCACCAATGGTGGCGATCGCAAGATATCTGGCGGCGATGACGTCACAAAATTATTCGGCGCGAAGATAATCGTTTAGCGACATTTTAAAAAGGCGTTTTTTAAATCGTTATAGAAATCATATTGTCGTCATAAAAATAAAATTTCAATATCTTCGTAATTTTTTACGATACTTAAAAAGGAACTGGGAAAATACCATATTACCACCTGCCAGCACATCGGAGGGTTTGTCAATATTAAATGTGTCCGTACCACAAAACCAAACTACAATCCATTTTAAAAATTCAATCCTGTTTTTTACCTGTACGTGAGTATTGTAGTACTGTTTTTTTACCTGTATATTACCTTTACCTAAGAGCGCAAAGTTTATTTTTATCCGTTCACTTTCGAGAACATTTCTTTCAATTCCTACGTTCATTACGTCAGGGTTGACTCGGAACTTCCCTCGCACACGCGGCACAAGCAAACAATCGTTGCCCCCTGCCGAGTGTTGTGCTGTGTTACTTGGGCTTTATTGACTGTAAGATTGAGTGTGATTGTAGACTGCAAGGAGGCAGGTAATCCCTTACTCTTTGTGCCACACACAGAGCACACCTCCAAGAGCAACACGTGAGACTTTTATTGCAGTGAAGCGAGAAACACAGAAGCTGCAAAATTTTTCAATATATCGACCAAATAATATATCTTGTTACAATTTAAATATTTTCATTAATTGATTTCAAAATTAATGAAAACATTTAATTATTGATTTCAAAATAAGCCTGCTGTAAACGGCCGACGATTGGTCGAAGTAATCATGACGTCAAGCCTGTCGACTTTCAGCGATTTATGGCCATGTTGCTGTCAAAAGTCTTAACTTGTTCGTGGTTATTGACGGTTCTTTGCTTTTTTTTAAGATGCTTATGTTATATTCTTATTTTACATAATAATGACTAACAGTGGTTTTTTACGGGCGCAACCTGATAACTTCCCAAAATAGATTTATGAGTAACAACTTAAAGTAATAACTTAAACTAATGAGTAGCAGTAATTTTCTAAGCGTTGAATTTCGTGGTTTTATGGCGATGCGGTAAGAAAAACATTTGTGTACATATATGTAAACAAATACATATTATGTAAATTTCTTTTTAGTTACGTGATTACCGCGCAAGAGTCCCAACTGCTCCCAACTATATGGAGTCAGTGGCGGCATCCCCAAATTCGTGGTAAGATGTGAGGCTGAAGGTAGTGGGGAAGGAAAGAGAAAGGTGTGAAACTATTTGGATCACTAAAGACGACTAAAGTCATTTCAAGCAACATTTCAATTATGAATGGTGGTCTTGCACCAGGGCGATAGTGAGAGAATTACCATCTGCTGTTTATAAACTAATTGAAGCAATATCTTTAAAATTGTTTGCCATTCTTACCTTTTTTTACTGTTCTCTGTATTAACTCGTTTCGTAATTATTGTTTAATGCATTTTAAATCATATCATTATTTTTTAATTCGATATTTTAAAGGGAAAATAGCATATAAAAGTCAAATTGGGTGTGAATAAATAAATCAAAATGTATGTAGCTCTTATTTTTATCTTGTTCGTGATTTTCTATCGAAATCGAAGCGAAACTGACACCATCAATAATAATTGTTTCTGCAACAATTAGGGTGATAAAACGAAATTATTTTAACTTTTTTTTAGGTTGTCGGAATTTGGTAAGCTCGCAATCAATTAATAACATTTTTTTTTTTTTTTTTTTAGCGTTTATTCCTGAGTTGTTAAATGTCTTCAGTAAAACTTTCCTTAGCTAACTTTTTATTCTTTACTAGCGCAGACACATAAAACATTACGATTTAATTATAAGGTTGATAATTTCATGTTAAGATGAAGCTATACGTGAAATCCTATTTAGAGATTTAGATTCATCTTTACGGCGAATCGGTTTATATTATGAACATAAAAAAATATGCGACGGATAAATTGAAGCTTTTACTAGCTTTTCTATGTATTTGAATTACAATAAAATTATTATTTACATAACAAAAAGTATAAGCGTAAACCACGCTTAAAAAATGTTCTTAAAAAATGTTTTTTCATGACTTAACTATGAAGTAATACAAGAAACAATTTTTTAAAAATACCCCTTAATGGCTAAGACTATTTTTGAGGTTTTGTTTGTTCTAACTTTTTTTTATTCTTATAAAATTATGCACAAAATAAATAAAAACCACACACACACACACACACACACACACACACACACACACACACACACACACACATACACACATACACACACACACACACACAGAAATTAGTAAGTTTGGTTATGACATATTTAACAGATCAATAATTCCATTTTCCTCCCAAACAGTTTTTTATATTAATAGTTCGACATTTCTGCGACGAACGCCTTTTCATTGGTGCCTGTATTGAATAGGTCTTCCAGAACACTTAAGACAGAATTTAATTTATTTTTTATTTTTCTGAAAAACATCCCTTTAAAACACGTGTCGTAAAGGACATACTTATTTTCCTATTAATTTTTCGACGCAGATCGAAAGAGAGAAAAATTATATATTCAAATCATTTTTGGATTTCTTGTCCTTACAGCATTTCAAATTTCCGCTATCGATATGGTTAGCAGAGCTTGTGTTACGGATTTTTATTTCCTAAATAAAAGTAAAATTTCCTGTGCAAAATTCCAATCTTAAAACATCTGGAAAAGCTAAATTCGTTTGCGGGGGCCGCGGCCGCTGTTACGTGAAGCAGCACTTTGTTAAATAACCAGCCAACCAATCAAAACCAATAAGCTCACCCAATTTCAAAACTATATTGACGGCGGCAGTTAGTGGTTTTATACGTCTCAAAATAATATATTATGAATACCACCCGTGACGTACGATTTCCGGATTTTCTCTCATTCGTTAAAAGGAGAAAGTTTTTAAAATCACTTTTTTTACTTTTTCCTAATGGAATTCTTAATGCATTCGACAAGGTTTTTTTACTTATAGGGGCGGTTGAAAAGTAATCGGCCTAGTCAAGAATGGCGCCACCTGTGTCAAATCAATGTTGTTGTTCGTAAAACATAACCATTCAGAGTGGAAGATACTCTCAGTATCACCCTGGTGTAAGACCACCGTACAGAATTGAAACGTTGCTTGAAATGATTTTAGCCGTGTTTGGTGACCAGATCTGAATAGCCAGGTACTTCCCACCTTCTTCTTCCCCATCTCCTTCCCCTCTCCACTACCTTCAACCTTACAACATACCCCAATTGGGGATGCCATAGTTTCACTGGCTCCAGACGGGAGCAATTGGGACTCTTGTGCGGTATTCATATAAAAAAAAAAAAACATTAAATGACAACTGTAAAATTTTCAACCAACTGCGTCATTTAGTTTGTGTTTGACAGTCATTAAAAGTGAACAACTTTTGCATTTTTACAAAAATGCATAAAATCAAATATCGTGCAGAGATTAGATACCTGAACGATGAGCTCACTGAATTGTAAGATATTCGTGGGGTCTCCGTACCTTTGATATCAATAATTAAATATTGGACAGCTGAATTTAAACGCGGTCGTAAGAACATTTTTGATGACAAGTGTCCAGGCCGTCCAAAAGAGGACAATCGACGATCGACGAGTGACTGACTAAGCGTGAGATATCTAAGGCATCGGGCATCTCAACCAAATGGGTGCTCAACATTTTACATGAATATTTGGGAATTTGCCCGAAAATGTTGTGTTTTGACGAGATTCGAGACTTTGGCGAGATTTTTTAAGCAAATCTCTCTTTCAAATTCCTCGTATCTGATATTGTCTCCCGCGCCAACAAAATGCTTGGATTTGTTCTTCGCAATGCGAGATCACTTACTAATGGAATTGCAATACGAAGAACATAATGAAGAACTTGTCGGTAGCGTCCTGGAATATAGCTCCTTTATTTGGTCCCCTTCTAAACAAAACCATATTCTAGAAATAGAAAAAGTACAAAAAAAGTTTTAGCGATATCTGTACATGAAGGAATATACATACTACCCAATCCTGTATCCATCATTGTTCTTAATAAGAATGCTCGATCTTAATACCTTAGAAGCCCGCCGAATAATATTTTTAGGTAAACATTTTTTTAAGCTTATCTCAGGTACTACACTAAATCCACCTATGTTGAAAGAGATTAACTTGTATGTCCCTAAGGCATATATTCGTGGGAGATCCTACGCACTTTTTTATGCTCCAAAAGCGAAAACTTCTGCGTATCAGAATGCGCCATTAAACAGAGCAACTCAACCGCTTACAATTCTGCATTGAGCATCGACAACTTCAATGTCACCTACAGTCATAGAGTTCAGTAACTATCTTGACATGCGTCACAACATAGTAAACTGCCCCCATACACACTTTTTTTAAATTTTGTAATCTTCTCCATAATATGTTGGTGTTTATGGAGAACCTGAAAAAATAAATAAATAAATCTAATCCGGTTTTGCAATCTCATCAGAAATCGTCTTTCGTTTTACGTACTCAGTTATTTGAAGATAAGTCTATAAGTAGAGGCGTACAAATATATACACATTATGATGTTGGTGTACACTTACCAATGTACTGTCATTGATTTTAGCAGATGATTCGTATTACGCAACATCAAAGTACGCAATCTCATGAAAGGTACCCACTACCCGCCCCGTGCATTCAACATTTCATTTTTAATCTAGATTTAACGTTTGACGTTTAATTTCAGATAAATTTGTTTTTTCAGGTTATCTCTCATAAACAAAAAAGAAGCATCAGTCAGTTACAAAGCAATATAATTACATCATTATAAATGGTATTTTTTAAAATAAAATTCTGTATAATTATCCTTGGAAGGTTAGTCAGAAATGCTATTCCCTAAAATTTGTGATAAGAGATCGTTCTTCCGCGAGAATTGCTGTCAGATTTGTGTGATTTTCTACGGCTGTTAAATGGATAAATAAGCATGCATACTTGCAGGAATTCGTGTTTAAAACGACCCATAATAAAATACGTGACAGCTCACAGCTGAAATTTTGACATCGGCCGATAGAAAAAGCAAATAACAGCCGTAGAAAATCACACAAATCAGACAGCACTTCTCGCGGGAGAACAATCTCTTATCACAAATTTTAGGGAATGGCCTTTCAGTTCTGGTTTTATTGTTTTTTTTTTACTGCTAACTACTTTCTACTAAACTTTTAGCAGCCTTTTTAGGTTATTCGCTACACTTGATTGTGACAGTCATGACCTCGGAAGGAAGTATCCCTCAGGATGCATTAAGTACAGAAAACGGGAGAAAAGCGCCGCTGGGGAATATGGCCCGAAGGAAAAAAAATCTTCAACGCACAAAACTGTTCTGGGGTTAAGCATTTTTAATTAATTTATTTACGCTTACATTTTTTTAAACAATAGTTAATAACAACTAGTTAATAAAAATAATTTCTCAGAAAAAAATAAAATTATTACAAGTTCTCACGCGGTAGAAGTGAAACCTTCAGAAAACCAAACTTCGAGAGAATGATACGAATGCAGAGTAACAGGAGTAGGGTAATTGTAGGCTTTATTTATTGTAATATTGTTACCATGTTTAAAAATTATTTTACATTTTATTCTACGAAGCATCGCACAAGGAGTAAATTGATTAGTCTTTCTCACTCTCTCGCAGGGTAAATCATGTAAATGTAAGTGTTTGTCTCTTTTTACTGTCGCTCGTTTCCGTTTCATCGAGTTTCAAATCACAATGATGCTAAAGAAGTTTTCATTTCAATAATAATAAACTGAAATTATTAGAAATAATACGTTGACTTACACAAATTGATAAATTAAAAATGTCGATATCGTTTGTATATTCATTTGCTAAACTATGGAAGCGAGGAATTGGCGAGTTTGCCACTCAATTTGTCAGTGAATGGTGACATTGAAATTGGACCTTATGCCTGTCGAGTCGAGTAGGTACTCTTAAATTGACCACACTAAAGAATTCGCAACAGTCGAGCTTCGAATTAACAATTTAAAAAGAAACATACACAGATAGCTTTTCCTTCGCTGATCCTCAAGTTAGGTATGGATTTTCAAGAAACTTTATAAAGCAGTGTAGTGAATTTTTTCTAAGGGATATTTAACTTATATTTACTGAAAATATATACTTTCACATATAATTTATAAAAAAACTTTCAATATGTATGAATTTCATTGCCGCAGCGGCGATAATTTCCACATCCGTCTTAAAGTACAACGGAAGTAGAACTGAACCTCGCAATCATGTAGATGGGCATCACTTGGCCATCGGATTGTGCCGTAATGGAGCTACGAGATAATTAAATTATCGTTTTAATTAGTTAGTTTGTTATGACTAGCCATAATAATTATTTACTGTACTTATTGTACACTGTACACATTGAATTTATTATTATGATGTAACAGTGACACATCGTTTCTATGTACAAAGTTTAATTTAATTCATTTTTTATAAGAAAAACTCTCTTTTTGAAGTGAAATTCCTTTAGCCTCGTTGTGATTCGGAATTAAGTCTAATTCATTTCTATTTTTTATAAAAAAAACTCTCTTTTTGAAGTGAAACTTCTACAGCCCCGTTGTTATTCGGAAACGGAAATGACGCACACAGCACCTGCGAAGCATCAAACTCCTATTAAGTTTGATAAAATGAAATTTAATAGGAGTTTTCATAAATGTATATTTAAAGTAATTTATTTTTGTTACGTAGACATCTTGATTACTGTTTGATTATTTTATGTTAATTTATAAGAGTTGTTAAAGTGTAAATTTTATTATTACCTTATCTTAAATATTTTGTAATATTTATTTCATATAATTGTTTTTTATAATCCTTTTAACTGCTTAACCACTACTCTTTGTAATTTTTTTTGGTCCGTAGCTATTTATTAGTCCACATTTGTTTGTCTTTTGTTAATTATCATTTTATCCTGACGAAGATACCATTATTTCTAAAACGTGTTGATAATTTTTTTTTAAATAGGTGGTGTACGCAAAGTGATTGCTTTTCATTTAATTAGATATATATTGAAGTGAAAACTTTAATAAATATCTAATTAAAAAATCTAAATATCGGTCTCATCTTTGTGGGGTGCTTCGTAGCCTCCCCACCCTTGTCTACTCTAGTTTTCTGAAGATTTTGCTTGTACCGCGAGTTTTTTTACATTAATTTGTTTCTTTGAAAAAAATATTTTAAAATTTTGGCGAACCTAACCTAGGTTGTAACATCGGTACTTAGGTCACGTTGTCAAGTATTGTGTCTTTCTTTCACTATTCTGATTGTATAAAAGGAAAGTAAAAGGATAACGTTGTATTATTATTGTATGTCCACGTTCTCTCAGTAATACGTAAATGCTGGTGTGTGTGGTTTTTGGTGTGTTTCCGTAACTTCTTTACTTTATGTAAACAAACAAACCATGAGACCAAAATGGAATCGGTCTTTTATCCAAAAAAATCGTAGTGTGCAATTTACACGCGGTAGAAGCGAAACCTTCAGAAAACCAAAGTAGACTACATAGAGACTTGGAAGTACTTTTTTTATCAATGTAAAGGATGATTTTTTCCATGTTTTCGTCGTCGAATTCCAGTGCACCTTTTCCTATGTATTTGATCATCTTATTAGTGTTTGTATTTTCTTCTTCGGCCCGCTATATGTCGCTTTCTTGTGTGTTTTCTTTGGAGTGATTTCAAGATTGGATATTGATTTTGCAAAAATATATTTTATTTTTCCAGTTCGTAGGATACGACCCTTGGTTCGCTGAATGTCTGGCCGCTAAGGTTCGTCAGGCGCTTTGTGCCACTGGACTAAAGGAGACTCGTATGGGACCGTGGATTTGTCATATTATATTGGAACCGAGAACTCGTGAAATATCTCATTCTCTCGTAGGCTAAAATCTATAGATGTATGTCTTTACCTCTTTTTGGTGTCGCTCGCTTCTGTTTCATCGAGTTTCAAATCACAACATCCTTTGAGTTCAGGCGGTCCATCCTCTCTGCCTACTCCTGCGGAAATTACCACGATAGTTAGTTCGACTTTATACAAACGATTTTTGACGGGTAGAGGGGCTACTTATTTTCTGTACAAAACTGTGGAATTTCGAAAATTAAGCTATTTATATTTCTATTCATATCATGTAAGATAACCTATCGATATCACTGCACTTTATCCCTAGACTTCATGTATTTACCTAAAATTTTATGAGATTTAATAATACGACATTTTCAAAGAACCCGCGCAGTCTGAAGTTTCCATATCGCTGGCGGGAGTCGTGCCCCGAGGATGTCAATAGAAATTTGATATTCAATATTCAACACGAAACAGCGCCGACAAAGGCAAGACACCAAGTCCGCGTCCCTTGCACCATTACCATCAGCCTATCCACCGTCCCCTGTTCCACTGGCGCTCGCTCCCATAATATGCTATTTACACACGTATATTCATGCCCGACGGTTTGGCTCGATCGAACATGTTGACTTAATACCACGCTCATCGTTGGGTTCACATTCTCAAATAATAATTATTATTATTTATTATTATTTTTTTTTTAATAGCTCAACACAAGACGCCGTAGATATAAATAGTTATAATGGGGACCAACTGTACCACTCGTACGAAGTACAATAGCACTGCATCTCCGACCGCGTCCCTTTTTTTTTTTTTTTTACATGAAATACCGCACAAGAGTCCCAACTGCTCCCGTCTGGAGCCAGTGAGACTATGGCATCCCCAATTGGGGTATGTTGTGAGGCTGAAGGTAGTGGGGGGGGGAAGGAGATAGGGAAGAGGTAGATGGGGAAGAACCTGGCTATTCAGATCTGGTCACTAAACACGGCTAAAGCCATTTCAAGCAACGTTTCAATTCTGAATGGTGGTCTTACACCAGGGCGATACTATTAGTATCTTCCACTCTGGAACGTGCCGCAAATATATCATATATTATTTTAAATGAATAAATTGTGAAATAACAAATTAATCAAATAAAATTTATTTGCGCACGCCGGGTTCGAACCCGCGACCTTCGGATTGTGAGTCGAGAGTCTTGCCTCGGGACCACGGAGGCCGTCCCTTGCACTATTACCATCACGTGCACACGTATGTTCATGTTCGACGGTGTGGCTCGATCGAACATGTTGGCTTGAAACCATACTCGTCGTTGTGTCTACACGCTCGAGTAGCTCGACACAATACGCCATAGATATTAATAGTTCTGATGGTGGACTAACTATACCACTCGTACAACGTACAACAACACAGCACCCCTACGTATATAAGGGAATAAAATTATTTATTCAATTACCGCTCGAAATCCAAACAGAAAAAAAGTAGGAAAATTACAAAAAATACAAAAAACATATTATTTTGTAGTGCCTCCGTATAATTTAACTTCTTCGAAATATTGTGTTTTGCTTGAATTTCTAATGCTTTATGTTCATTTTATCGAAATATCTATATATTATCTTAGGGGCCATCCATAAATTACATCACACCTTAAGGGTGGAGGGGTGGGGTATAGAGAAGTGTGACATTGTGTGACAAGGGGTATGGGAGGGTCATCAGCTATGTGACGTCACATGTAAAATCTAAATTATTAAAACGCAAAACTTAAATGTAAAATTGCAAAATATGTGACGTCACACTAGGGGGGAGGGGGTCTCAAAAATGTGACGATGTGTGACAGGGGCGGGGGGGGGGGTCAATAAATCATGAAATTCTTGTGACGTAATTTATGGACGGCCCCTTATCCTATCTCCTCATATACATTTTTTCTCTATTGTCATCTAAAATAGTTAATAAAGATATTGTCTTTTTAATTTTCGATAAGAAATTCAGATTGGAAGATAATAATTATTATTATTTTATTTCACTCTGTAATTTTTCAAGAAGTAATACAATAAGTTCTCCTCTACTAAACACAAGCATTTGCTTTATTGTGAGGGTGAATGTTATATTGGTGTATGTTATATTGTTATATGCTGTAATACAATTTATGGAGGAATAAAAAATATAAACCACCAAGACGCTCAGTCAAATCGTCCAACATCAAGCAAAAATCTTTTTAGGATCCTTAAACCTTTTTTGCATCGAGCCACTTCCTCGATATCGGACAGAAAAGCGTCGAGGTACAAACGATGAGACGTATTAGAATGAGCACAAAACCATCGAGCATGAATGAGCGTGGGTACGGGCCTATATAAACTGCACTATGTAACCGTCGAATCACTGTTCACCAATCGCTGAATCATTAGCACTTAGATTTACAATACTGTCCAACATTACTTTCGGGAAAAGATACATTTTAAACAATTTAGCAGGAATGAATCGATTACTTAATTTTTTACGAACTCCGTGTAATTGGTGGGGAAATACCATAATAATAATATTTTAGTAAAATATATCTCTTGGGAAAGAAAAGGGGTTATTTTTATTTTTAAATATACACTTACCTTCAAAACATAAAGAGAATGAGTCACAGGAAAGAAGGGAAAGGATTGTTTTCGGTTGTTCGCTCGAATCAGCTCGTAGGTGTATTCGCGCCACAGAGTAACACACCATGGACTTAAGGACTGTGCCCTTGGAAAAGGATCTGAAATTCACTGAACATTTGTTATTTAGGTTACCTTATTTGAAAAACCACAAATACGACATAATAGAAAATTGGCATATCTCATAGCCAACGAAGTTTTTTTTCAAACGTACGATACAAATAGTTAGGTACTCCCCACCTTCCTCAGCCCAATCTCCTTCCCTTTCCCGTTATCTTTAGCCTCACATCATACCCCACTTAGGGATGCCATAGTCTCACTGGCTCCAGACGGTTGGGAGCGGTTGGGACTGGTGTGCGGTATTCACATAAAAAAATAATCAAAATTCACACGCCGTGAAGTAAAACCTTCAAAAAACTAAAGTAGACAAGAGCAGGGAGACTACGAAGCACTTTTTTTTTTATCAAAACACCTCTGAATGTTTTTATACTACTATTACTGCTTTCTTGTTCGATATAATAAAGTGTATAATTAAATAACAGTTAACACAAAACAAAACTTCGCAAGCTAATCGTTAAAAAATTGCCAATTTTAACCCTCACTGCATGAGTTTATTGTTTTACAAAACAAAAACAAAAAAATGGGTGGTCTGTAAGTCGGTTTACGGACGATAATTTTACGTGTTAACGTCAAAAGAAAACATTGATGAAAAATTGCATTGATGCGTCATAAGCCGAACGCTTAGGCCGATCGTGCATCTCTATCGCTTGTTCCGCCCTCTCGCTTGCACGCTCGGCTCAGGTGGAACGTGAGAATGAGTCATGCTTTTTCGTGCAGCCGGTGTTCATCATGTGATAAACGTAACCTCAAACATTCAAATTTTCATATTGATACAAGTCGCTTGTTGGAATTCTTCGGCCCAATAATTATGCAGAAATAATGTAATAACCATATTATTACTAAAACTAACCCATATATGTCATTAATTTTTAAAAAATGAGTGCAGTTCACACGCGGTAGAAGTGAAACCTTCACCCACGCAATCTCAACCAATAGCATCCTTGAAAAGTGAGCTCATAATGTGCTCAGTGAGCTCTGTCAGCTTGACAGAGTGCGACGCTTCTTAGGTACTGTACGTAGGTAAGATTTCATTCTATCTCATCCACTCGCAGGCTAAATCCTACAGATGTGTGACAATCTTTTAAGTGTCGCTCGTTTCCGTTTCATCGAGTTTCAAATCACAACGATGCTAAAGAAGTTTTCACTTCAAAAATATTTTTTGTCATCTACAACAAAAACTATAATTTGCTAGCTTTAACATTCTTGCTTTCTCATATTCTCTGTAGAAATGTATAGACCTTTTCAAACCAGTTGAAAATGCACGCAAAGAGGGAAAAACTACCAACAAAGAAAAAGAATAATTCATATTACCTAAAAATAGCATACATCGCTTTATTTTTAAAGCACAATGGGACTCCATACCATTAATTTTATTAACGGTATAGAATCATCATAATAAAACACTATTTCATCCAACTTTTCTTAGCAGGCTCAAGGAAGCTTCAGTTTTTCACTAATCACATTTCTTAGAGAACCTTTTCATCCATCCAGCAATGAGTAGATAATCCCATAATATTGCCAGAAGCCCGTAAAGTCCATGATTTAACTTACGAACTGATTTACTTCCGCTGTAATTGATTACAAGAAACCATGAAATGTAAAAGCTCTTTGTATGTTGTCTTGTAGATACATTTCCCTAGACTCTAGAGGGACTCGAAACGCAGACGTTGAAACCACAAATACGCTTGATGCCGACAAAACGAGGCTTTTAAGACTTGTAATCATTTTTTTGCATTGAAAATGTTTTGGAGCTTCGTTATTCGCGAGATTGAAAGAAGTTTCTTTCGGTTGGATTGAGCGAATTGAAAACATGAATAGCAGCGTTGAGCACTCGCATATTCTCGGAAACTGATGAAATTTCTCATCCTTTGGCATAACTTTTTAAAACCGGTGTTCTGGTGCCCACATTTTATTGTCACAATATCGACCATGGACGTAGACATTGGATTCTTGCGTATGGAGTTATAACTTAAGTGCAAAAATTAAAAAAAAAATAACTTATAAATAATGTTCATAAAATTATTTTTAATGCTGAAACACTAATTTTTCCATTTTATTTTAACGTCATACAATGTAAAAATGTTGGTGACCCGACAACAGAATGAAACCAACTCAGAACCACCCCAGAAAAATCATAAGCAATTGGTGAAATAGGTTACGTTAGGTTAGCGTTAAGGGCTATTTTAAAATAATTTTTTTCATAGCTTTTAATGACTTTTCAAAGAGGTGTTGAGTTGACTTTATTCTCAGTTGGCATGTAACCGATTTTTATCTACGCAACTGTTGCAACGCCACTCTTTTCCTTAACTGTTTCCGCAACTAAAATCTTTAGGAGAGAAATGAAAAAAAGAGTTTGAAGAATGGCATTTAAAATGATGAACATGTTTTTTTTTCAAAAATCACAAAACATATGAATTTTTCACGATCGCTAATGATATAACATACAATCTGTGCTTTTATCTGATTTGATTGATCTATTTATTAATATTGTGTGGGTAAAGATTTCATCTCTACTGCGTGCGAACTGCATTCGATTTAAAAAAAAATTAACTCATCCTTGCCTGTTAACATTGACATACCTGTATAAGAAGCTTCCTTACATGCTTCCATTGACATGGATTGAACTTGACTCTTTTTATTGTTTTTGTGTTTAATTCGTTGCACACCACTTAATTTTTGTAAAAATTTCATTTTAATTAAATTTAATAATGTTATTATTAAGTTCTGCAAGTATTACAAGGCCATTTTCAAACTAAAATACTTGCAGTAGGTACTTAATAGGATAGGATAATAACAGCATTAGATTTTTTTTTTAAATCTTTTAAATAACTGTAATTAATTAAAAGGGCGTAGCGTACCTAGTCCTGCTTTAACTAGAGCTGGTAGATTATTATTAAAAAAATACATATTTTTTTGCAAAAAACGTAAAAAAGAATCATTTGAAGCATGGCAAAAATTTTGGGTCAGCATACGACGAGTTGATGGTTCAATGAGTATCGAATGTGATCGATCGTCGAATCTTCGGGTTTATTAAATTAGTAGATACAAAATGATGAGACGTGGGACATTTCAGTATATCCTGAAAATTTTCATACAAAATAATGAAATTTGAAAAAAAATAAAATTCTTTTTCAGCTACAACATCAATAACGTCGCATTTTTCAATCTTGGCACTCTAGCGCACTCTCGGACCGCCACTGTTAGATACGTAGGTATTTAATTACCTATTTACAAATGTTTTGATTTCAGAGGAACTTTTGGTTTTGATTTATTAAATAAGAGAAAATTAGAAACAAACGATTATAATTTTTGGCTACTAAACTGAACAGCAGATTTGCAATTTGTATAAAGTTAAAAAAAAATTTGGTTCTATAATAATATTTATTAGAGTAAGACAGTAAGCCAGTATGGCAATAAAATGCCACTACAATGCCTAGGAGGTTCAGTAAACTCACTAACAATACATAAAATTTCGCCTTTGATTATCTTAACTTCATCCTCTTCATCTTCCTTTCCAATCTCAGTTTCGAAAATATCGTGGGCAGTATGGGGACCATATGTTGCCCTTACCATGGACATGTGAACCCTGAACCCTGGACCACCGTAGATTTCTCACCCAACAGTTCGCTTTCTGCCTGTACTGCCGGCAAAAGTGCTGCACAACTTTACTACCCCTAAAGCATATATTTTAAACTGAAGTGCTAGTGGTGTATTTTGTTTTTCTTTGCAAACCGAGAGAGCTTGCGTTTCATAAAGGTATTTTTTAATATTTTTTCTCTCTTTTAGGATTCTTATCGTGACCTCTATATTAGTTATTCAGTCTGCCGGGGGGGTTCTCAACATGCAACGCTATAACCTGCCCAGTCTAAAAAGGCTTGAATAAAACACTTACCTACCTTCATATTTTATATAAAAGGTAGTGCTAACTAATTGGTAGAGGGTAGGTTTTATAATTTATTACCTCGCCGGATTGCGGGGCGTGTCGGTCAGTGGCGTCGCAACAAATTTATATCTCGCGGGGCAAGCGAGTTTCACGAACTGAACGAATATTATACCAAATTAAGATGTTTGTATTCGGAAAGCGTTCACAAGTGCCAAAGCGTGTGGGCGGTTTGATCAGAATCGTTAGATATTATTTGTATTTTAGCAAACAAACTGTTCTTTGGTAATACCTTCTTAAACTGTTGTACTTGCTTCGTCTTAGCGCCGGCTATAATTATATGTTTAGAAAAAAGTACTTACAATTAAGAAAAAAGCGCGATAACACGACAAATAAAATGTCGTTTTAGAAGATAAACCTCTTTCAGCCTTATTGGTAGAATTAGTTTGACTTGGAGATGGAGACGTTAACTCAAACTACTATTGCATCTGATGCAACACCCTTGTCAAGAATTTTAAGGAAGGAAATAATGATTTTTTTGGTTGGGTAGCGAAATTTTATTTCTTTTGAGTTTTGAGCTTAAAATTTCAACTTAACTAACTTAGGACGGGTTGTTTCAAAAAATTTGATGAGTTCATCAAATATTTGAAGTTAATTTTCAGGTTCTGTGTAAGTTTTTTTCGAGTTCTGTTTTTTTATCATCATAGGCCAGCTGCTTCACAAAACTGAAATCATCACAGAACTTGAATAGAACTTACACAGAACGTGAAAATCAAGGTCAAATATTTGACGAATTCGTCAAATTTTTTGAAACAACCCATCCTTAGTGTGCCAAATTTTATTAATAATTAAGAGTTCATAAAAATATGTGGTAATGCTTAAAAATGAAACATTAGGAATATATTGTTTTTGTTATTATTATTATATTAATACGTTCTACCCATTATCCATTAGAAGATATTAATATTAATATGAAATGAAAAATAATTATAATTAAAAAATCGTTGTTAGAGAAACTAGTAGCTATATCATGTGTTCATAACAAATCGTCATAATTATTTGACAAGTGTTCGCGCCTATTTTTTTAATTTGAGTTAGAATGCGTAGATCATTTGAAATCACGCCTTTCTAACTGTACTATTATCATACGCGATTTGTAGCCTAAGAACGCTATTAAGGAGATTACAGAACATTTATATCTCATCACGATCATAAGCCACGATAGCTTCTCAAGACTGTCGTCCTGAGACCAGTAATAATTTATAGCTGTCGACCATAGATGCTGTTGACTAGATTCAATAGATGCGTAGGACATCATCCAGGGGGAAACATTGTAAACATTATCCCATACCCAGCAGCGGAGACATTCCTGCTTGCGCGGGAGCACAAAGCGGAGCTGGAAGGCAACAGTTGCACTTGCTGTTAAATTTTCAACGCTAGTGGAAAATACTTCTTTCGCACTCTTTTCAATGGAGAGATAATGCGCCCTTTCACAGAGCTCCTGTTCCTTTGATTTATCTCAACTCGGACGGGTTTAATAAGAGACGCAGCCGCGCCAGCATCACACCCCGCCCCGACCTGGTCAAAGCACAAAGAAAATGATACCCGAATAAAAAAAGAATACAACAAAGATGCATACATTTTCATCTCTTTGTGTGCAACTCTTGTTCCTTTTGATAAAAATGTAAAGTTTCTCCGGACTGCTCCTATCCCGGCAATCCTAGAGGAGAGCTCATATCCCACCTGCGCAGCATCAGGCTGTATCGAGGCGTATCACAACTTTGTAAAAAGGTGTTTTCCTAAGTGAGTGTTTGGTTTGTGATTGTGCAGGATTGGTGTGCGCTGTTGTGGCAGTGTCGAGCACTGCCTAAGAGCGGCGCGAGTGAACGCCGGGGATCCGGGCCCGCTCGGCGCAGATCAATATGGTGCCTGCGCTCTCCAGCCAGCTCCAGTAGGACATTCGCGCCCAGCCGGGAAGGACTCCCACGCCACTGCCGTTCCCGAACCGACACTTCACAGGAACAAAGGTAAGTCACTTCCAACAAACATTTCCAACCCGAGATTGAAACGCCCTATTCAAATCAGAAAGAATTACTTTAAGTTTCTAGTTTTAAACACTGCTCTGCTTACTTGTTTAATTACTTTTTTGAATTTGCGATTGCTCCAATCTCGGGTCTTCAATAATATATCTCATTCATTTGTTCTGCTGACGTTCGCCTCCTAATGATAATTAATTGCCGCGACATTCGAATGATAATGACATGTAATTATAGTGTTTATAGTTTCGGTGTTTTCGTTTTTAGGGCGGTGATAATGAATTATTGTGTGATTTTAATGTGTATGTTTATGTGCGTCTTACTTCAGTGTGCGTCGGTTTCCGCTCGGCTTTGTGAAGTGCTAGTGTGATAAAAGTGAGTTTAAATTAAAATTGACAGATGATGCTAGTGCTGGATACAATGAACCTAGATAAATGAATGTAAATGGATGGCTATTTGACGATCGCCATTTTAGCCCGATCCCAGTATTTTTTTCTCCTGGGACATCGATAATTTCTACATACATTACTTACGTGATAATCTGTGCCGTGTTGTACGTACCTGTAACCTGTGCTGAGGGCTATTGCCTAGTGCCTACTGCTGCTGGCGGCCCTATCAACCAACCAACACTGGGAATCCCTGTTTTAGCACATACAGTACCTACACATTAATTCTTCATTACCCCTCTAAGCTTGCGAGGTAAAAGTGTGATTTTACTGTACAATATTGTCGAATTTATTCTAATTTCATGTAAACAAACTGCAAATGCGATTTTAAAAATGTTGATAAAATCTGTGCGGTAATATTGTATACTTTGTCTCATGGCGTAGTGCTTTTGCAAAGCGTAGCATACTGTTATTTGTATTCTTTTTTCTGTGCGATGCAATGTGTTTTCTGTCTTCTGAGCGACACTAAAACTCCCTTTATAAAGTGAGTCTCAACGTATCTTAGTAATAATAATAATTGGATAATTCTATAGCGCCGTTTTTGTGAAAAATCACTCCAAGGGCGCAGTAGGTAACCAAAAACCGTCTGTAAATCTTTAACTTATTGATCTCCCTTCTTCTCCATTAAGTGCAAAATTAAATTTCTGAGCGCACAACTTTCCGTAAATATGATCAGATCTCACTTATTTCTTTTCTTTCCTTGGAAAACTTATTTATTTATTCAGAGCTAATTATGTTCCAGGATTCCAGCAACTACAGTGGTACAGTGGGTACAGTAGTCCATTCTTTGCTGGTATTATAGCGCTCAGTGAATAAATTACCTAATTGGGCTAAATGTTCCGTTGACACACTCAAATAAGGCGTATTTCAGTTGTAAGGAATATTTCAGCATGCATTCCAGTGTTGCCAATATCCAAGATTTGAAATTTATTTATTTTCTTTGCACATTATTGAATATCAGATCTCATCTAATCTTCAACACCCTCAGCGACTCTGTATCCTCATCGCCTTTCCCATATTTTTTAAAGTTTGTTTTAATATTTGATTTTCAACCAATTTCAATTTTGCTTTATGAACTTACCTTTCATTCTAATTGTTTTAAAGCGATGTTTGCGTAATTGTTTTCCTTGTTTAACATTTATTTTAAATACCTAATGAATTTAAACAGGTGTAATGAATTTTCAAATTTGATTACGTTATCTCTAATGTATTTTTTTATTGCGGTGGGAAGCAACAATTTTATTTGGAAATATCAAACCACAAAAATATTCTTATCATTATTTTTGACCGCGTTCGTTCAACTCACAATTCCTGAACTGTGGTATGATTAAAAATTAATAATAATTAATTAAAAATAACTAATAATGATAATTACAGATCTATGACTACTAATTATTATTTGAGCACATGTAATTAATTTTAACTGCAAAGCGAGAAATTATGGCAGCGTATTTTGTAGTCTTTTGATTTTAAAGTCCAAATTAGAAGCATTCCAAAAGCGGCTAAAGATTAAAAGTTCCAAGAAACATTTTGTTGTAAATGTAACTTGATATTTTATTTCGGTGTGACGGTGCAAATGTGCAGTAACCATGAACCGTGCAGCGATGCACGTGTAGCTACAGTCTGCTTAAACATAATCTGAACACCAAAATAGAGATTGAAAGTAAAAGCTCTGTTTTTTAAGCCGATTTGAGTTGAGGATTGTTGGTGTTTGCCCGTTAATGAGCCTGTTGGTACAAGCCATTAAAGATCCCACCATAAGCGGGAGGACAATTATTGCCAAACCAAATGTGCCGCATTTTTCAAAACGTATGTCATCGATTTGCATCAGTGAATGCATTTATCATCCTCATTTGTTTAGCTTCTTTCAAATTCAGGCGATCTGTTTTATGTTCAGCTAACCACTCAGTAAAACATCTTTCAGTTTTCACTTAACTGAAAAACGTTTTAGCGATACTAACTTAAAAATTTTCTACTTTGTATTTAGAATGTGATTTTTTGCAGATGAAGAATTGGTTAGCGTTATCGTTGCTGGTGATGTCCGTACTCGCCCTAGCTACTGCCCAGAGTGCCCAGGGCGAGGTCTGGGAAGAGAACGAGAAGGAGGTCCTCGTTCGCAATGAAAGAGGCGTCAACAACAAGAGTAAGATATACAACAATCAATGTTTGCACGTGTTATTTGCACTTAACGTGTGTATATGTTAATGTATCGTTTTGTCTTTGTTTAGATACCTGCCGATACGTCAAAGGCCCCTGGACCGAGTGCGACTTCAAGACCAATACCCGCTCTCGTTCGCTTACCCTGAAGAAAGGAGATCCAACTTGCGAGCAGACCAAGACTATCCAAAAGAAGTGCAAGAAGCGTGGTGAATATCCAATGGAATCGTGCAAAATAATATATTGTATGATGAAGTGTTCTTGTCACGTGGTTAATTATTTGTTATTGTTGTAGGGTGCCGGTACGAAAAGTCTGCGTGGAGCCAGTGCAAGGAGAATGGCGAGATGACAAGAACTGATACCCTTAAAGATAACAGTGATGCCGGGTGCGAGCCGAATCGCCAGATCACTAAAAAGTGCAACCGAAACAAGGGCGCCAAGGGAGGGAAGGATAAAGGTAGGATTTATTAATACTTTTCTTTCCCATTTTCATTTAGAACATTTATTGAGATGTCAGTGAAGGAATGGTTATCACAACGAATGGAATGCGTATATCACTGGGTGGTATAAAGATACCTATGCAGTAACTGGAAGAAATGGAGATTCCGCTTGATGGATTGGAGATATCATTAAAAGGCTAGGAGATATCACTGGATGGAGTGCAGATACCTAGAAAATCCTTGGGATGGAGAATCAATAAGATGGAATGGAGCCACCTGAAAACTGGTTGGAATAGATAATCCACTGGGTTAAATGGAGACGTCTTTAAAACATGTGAAATGGAAATTCCGCTGATTTTATGAATGGATGGAGAATGATTCCGCTGATTTTATGAATTTTATGAATGAATGAATGGATGGAGCCTAGAAACTAGTTGGAATGGAGATGTCCACATAAAGATTCCACTGGATCATGTGCAATGATTTTATGTAATCAAACCATTAGGGCAAAAGACCTTCTCTAAAGATACATCATTATCTTTTTAGATACAGAAACAATCTTTCCTAAGTGGTCCCAAGATTCGTGAACCCGAATTATTGCAATTCACTATCATGAAGCAATTCTTTATTATTGACTTTTTGTTTATTTTTATTTATTTTACTATCGGAGATTACTTATGGATTTTTGTAATGATTTTTGGGGTGTTATGCCGTGTTTCGCTACCTCCTTCTTTAGCCAACGTTTCGGACACTGTAACGCTGTCCGAAACGTTGGCTAAAGAAGGAGGTAGCGAAACACGGCATAACACCCCAAAAATCATAACAAAAATACTTTTTGGCCGTGAAAACCTAAAAACATACATTACTTATAGAAATTTTTTTTTCACAATTAGCAAACACTTTGTGGGAATACATAATTATAATAAACACAATGATATTACTTTGTTTTATTCCACTTTATTATTATTTTCTTCTCCAACCGGTTTCGGTTCAACCTGAACCTTCATCAGGGATGAATAAATATATAAATATACCAGTATATTTTTATTCATCCCTGATGAAGGTTCAGGTTGAACCGAAACCGGTTGGAGAAGAAAATAATAATAAAGTGGAATAAAACAAAGTAATATCATTGTGTTTATTATATTACTTTTTTTTTATTTTTTTATTATTTATTACGGAGAAAACACAGATACAGATGTTAATTGACAAGAATTTTCTCAAGACGAGAACTACAACTAGAGAACTCACCTGCATCCAAACTATTTCTCACTAATTGACATTAACAGCAGATAAAAACATGTACAAATATTTTAACATATAAATAGGGAAAAACATAAGAATATTATTTTACAAAAATAAAGATGAGAGAAATGCGCAATATCCCCAATAAAGTTTAAAAACTATATTTGCAGAAATTGAGATGGTAAGACAACAAGAAAAAAATAATAACAAAATACCAAAAAAACAAAATACATATTTTTTTATGCATATTTTATACACGTTTTATTCCACTTTATTATTATTTTCTTCTCCAACCGGTTTCGGTTCAAATAATAATAATAAAGTGGAATAAAACAAAGTAATAGTGTTTATTATAATTATGTATTCCCACAAAGTGTTTATTATGATGTATTCCCACAAAGTGTTTATTATGATTACATAGGTTGAAGGTTCAGAAGGTGCCTGTAGTGGAACAACTTTTGTTGACTATGACCACTCTCGTGCTAATTACGTCATTATTTTAGCTATATTCAGGGAAACGAATTTATTAGTATTGTAGTCATTTGTAGTTGTGGTGAGGATAATAATTGAATTATTGTAAAATAATAAAAAATATGTGAGGAGAAAAAAAATAGTCACCGTTCAGTGGTATGGTTTAAGGGGAATTTAGTTTATGGAACACGGCTCATCAAAAAGAGCCAGCTCAATTGTGCGGCTCGTTCATGAACGACTCATCCCAAATGTAATGGACAATTTCTGGATGAAATAGAGATTCCGCTGCATGACATAGAAAACTTAGAAACTGGTTGAAGGGAATTCTTTTATGGGATTTAATGAAGGTTTAGGTAAATGGAATGGACATACTATTTATTGCCAGACATAATGGAGATACCTAGATAGTGATTGAAATGTGAAACATTATTTCTTTAAATTCTAGATAAAATTTATCATTGTATTGGGTAGGGTTAATTACTACCTATAAAGCGCACTTAAACCCTCACAAAACCGAGTTATGTAAATGCAGTGCACATTCACTGCAATTGCATTAACTTACATAAACGTAAAAATTCTATTGTACACTGTCCAGAAAAATGCAACCTAAGCGAAAAATTTGTTGATCTAAATCACATTTTGAGTTAAAAAAAAATGATTTGAACTTATGTTTTCGAGTAAATCGATCCTGAAATTGACAGTTTTTAGGTAAATCTTGAGGAAATCGATTTGAGCTTAAGTTTTCGAGCAAATCGAGTCTGAAATTGAAAGTTTTTAGGTAAATTTTGAAAAATCTTTACGGGAGTTATCTAATATCAGCTTTTTAATGCGTTGAACGGTAGACCCAGCTCCAAAAGTTATTTAACACGTTTAAAAACAAACAAAAAATCCTCTAATTAAGAACTAATTACATATTTACTTGTGGTTATTTTATTTTATTTATTATTATTTACATGGTAGGTTTATTGTTTGTATTTTTTTTTTCTTTTTATTTGTGTTGTATTATGGTACAAATTATAGTAGTACTGATCTTCCATTAAAAGCATTTGCTTGTGGATGGAAGAAGAGCTTTCATTTTATTTATCATTTAAACAGTCACGTGATTCACATTTATAATTAGTACATATATATATTGTTGTTGTTTATATTGTTTACAATTCATTTTTTGACCTCAAAAGGACAAGCCTGGTTTGAGGTTATAATTTTATAAATTATTAAAAAAAAAACAAATAATGATATTGGTTTTAAAATAACAGTATTTTTATATTAATATATCATGCAGATATTGGGTACTTAATAAGCTGAAGGAAGCAAATACATAATAATAGAAACATGTAGGACGTTATATATATTACCCATACATAGAAAGCACCTTTGTGTGAGCCAATTATTTAAATTTAACCCATATATATTTATCATTCTTTCAAAAATGTGTATTTAAAAATAATAGAATACCTAAGGAATATACGGATTCTTATTAGTTTTTGGAAAACCTCTGATTGGATACCTAGAAATTGAATTTAATGGTAAAAAAAACACCAAGATTTTTTGTATTAGCGTTGTCATTAGTTCAAACAACGCATAATGTTGATCAAACAATTTACTATAGGTATTCCATATTGAAGAAATAACAATACGAACAAACAACAAGTCTATTTGCGTTTCTCTGATAGCTCTTTCACACGATAAAGCCACATGGAAGTGACAGGCATCCGATGAACTCCGAGACCAAAAATACGTAAAAGAATATGTGGTTTGTTGAATAACTGTTTTATTTTCAGCTACCAACAAAGTTTTATCAACGTTATTCTTAAACCTTGGAACATCACCTTCATAACAGTAACCAGTCTTAAGATGACTTTAGGTTAAAGCATCCCTTACTCAATTATGTACTACAAATCAACCTAAAAATATAAAATGCAAAACTCTCTTTTTAGAGACACCCGCCACTTTTACCCGCACAAATTTCTACTATTTTTCGAATTAGTTTTTGTCCATTGTATTTCTTTGTTTTGACAAGTGTTTTTCTTTCAGGGACGCGCCGCAATCGCCAGTAAAGTCAAGCACTTCATTTTTCTGGTTGCTTTTAGGCTAAGATTTTAAAAACATAAATGTTATTAGTTAAGACGTAGTTGATTTAATTAAAATTATAATCTCTCATAGTATGACTTAAGATATGTGGGTATATTTTAATTTGACTGTACGCCCCATCGCCAAAAGTAACTTGGGTCGACACCAGTGGTTCTCAAATCATTTCCAGAAACTTGTTTTGCTTTAGTTCTAAAATTACATCATTACAATACGGAGAAGCTAAAAAAACTTGTACTTACCCCATTTTCAGTTTCTCATTATTTTTGTTTTATTTCATTCCTTCAAAGTTTCGAATAACCTTCAACTAATTCGTGAATTCTTTTGAAATTGAAAAACAGCTCATTCCAATGTCAAAATAGCGGTAACGTGTAACATATTCATCAAAGAGCATTTACTAGGATTAGGGTCATCATCACTGAGCTTAGAGTTCTGAATCCCATGGACGATAGGCAGTGTAGGGATACCTTGGATCAGAACGCTGGCGCTGGTAGACCGAGCTGAAGTTATTGCCAGGGTCCCCCGGTAACGGCCTTTCTGCAAAGAAAACCATGTTTGAAAAATATTATTTACTTATGTGAGTGAAAAAAAAATCGTCAAATGGTATTTTTTGTGAAAGGATTAGTTTTTAATTAGCCATTTTATCTATTTTTTTAATTTTAATCTAGATCTTCTGGGCCCCAAAATATCACCAACTGCCCTTGCTCATGACATCTATATCACTCATGATCCAATGCATATCAACAGATTTGAAGAACGCCACGTTTCAGGGAGCGTGGGAATGTTTATCTTCCTTTCGAAAGCGCAGCTCATATATCAAGATAATGATTAGATTCATTTGCTACAATTTGCTTAGTGATATAATAACAACCATCGATGTAACCTAACTTATAAAAATGGATTAGAAAGGTTTGTGTTTTGTCAATTTCAACAAACGTTTCTGAGTTCCACAAATCGATTAAAATATATTTTAGGTTTAAGTATTGTGCTATCTAAATACAAATACCAGCCAGTGTAAAACTTAAGATAAAACTCAGTACAGTACCTTACAGAATCAATCCAGATATGTGTATTATTTGTGATAGTGAATTCAGCGTCCCGCAATAGCTTAGTGTCTATTTCAAGAACGCTGCGATTAAGGGCGCAGACAATGCAACGACGGAAATATCATTCTAGGTAAAGTTGTTTTTTGGGGGGCATCATTTCCACAGAGCATTAGGTTTAAGCTACGATTAGATAATCGCTGGTTCCAGTGCCCCTTGAGAAAACGACTTCTGCGTAAGATGCGATCCGGTCCACAACTGTTTGGTCACGATTTGGTTGAGCTCGTTCTTGTCAAGGGCGCGAAGATGGCTGACTACTACCTGAAAGTAACGGTCGGCCGCAGGTTTACATGCCGAGAGCGTTGCTGGGGTTTCGGGACACTAGTAGTGTAGTAAAAATCGCAGAATAGGATCCTTCGTTCACATCACTACGTGTCTGGGATCGTGGAGTGCCAATTGGATTCTACCATGAATGATGGTCCGGAATGTTTTCGAGAGTTCCGGGAACTTAACCCGGACGAGTTCCTTTAAAATAAGCAGTTTGATGTGTCGGTTAGATTCTTCTCTTTTAAGGGGATGTTGTAGCTGGCTAATTTAAATATTTGATCAAAACTCGTCTTCTGAATAGTGTATTGGCAAGCATAATCACCTTGGTGGCACGCTAGAGTAAAGAGGTAATACGCCTTGGGTGACTTTACCACCATCAGTGGCAGTGGTCGAGGGTGGCCTGTACCCCGCTGGGGCAATTGCGTGTAACTCTCCCGTTGTGTTTTTTTTTTTTTGATAAAATATTCACTGGGGAATGCTACATTCCGTTCACGAAAGCAACATGATATCCGTTTGTCTTCCACGCTAAGATCAATCGCTATGATTTTTGATAGTCAATAATTGGATAACAGAATTTGGGTAGTGTACAATATTCGGACACTTCAAAACACCTAAGACTTTCGGACGAAGGTTAGCTTGCTTACGAGCAGGTAGAAGGTTTGATAACTTTCCTTACGTTACGACGAACAATTTGCAAAATGTATTATTGACAAACATCAGGGGACTGTCACATAATTTAAAAACATCTCGGGCGCGTGCAGTCAAATAAAAATGTGCAATTTTCTTAAAGAATAAATTATGTTTGAGAATCACTTTACTGTAGAATTCAGAGTCTACTTACATTCATATCTTCTTATTATTTATCTTTTAAAAATGTCTATTTATTAGTACTAAGCGGTGCAAGAGTGTGAAAGAATGATCTTCCTTTAAAATATTTGAATAACAGTCCCCTTTATGAAGTTATACCTATGTTTACTTAAAATTTAAAGCCTTCCAAATAATCTTTGATATGTGAATTATTTTAAACATCTATACAATTTGAATTTTAAGAAAGGCTGTTTTCATAGTTGATCTTTCTTCGAATATGTAATTAAAGAGTGAGTTTTTCTTAGCAGCAGTTGAAACGAAAGAACGACAGATTATGTTAAAAGTTCCTCCCTACCAGAAGTAAATATTTTAAAATTCGGAAAGCTTTCTTCTGCTACGTGACTTTTTATTGACGTGATTATTTTAAACATCGGAACAATTCTACTTTGAGAATGGTAGTTATAAGAATATCAATATGAAATTGTAATTCCGTTTTTTTATCTTATTTTGAATACATCTGACAATTCGAGATTTAAGAAATTCCCAAAATTATTATTATTCTCGTTTTGAAATTTATGAATGCCTTTAACTTTTAAGTCAACGAAATGTTATTTAAAAACATATATGACTCTTGTTTTTGAGAGATTGAAAATCTTTACACACTTAAAATTTTTAGTCAATGAAACGTGAAACTTTACTGTCATCAAAGCCAGTGGTTCCCAACCTTTTCATCGTTGCGGACCGGTCGACGTTTGATAATTTAACCGTGGCCCGGTTGTTCATAAAATAAACAAAATTTATAATTGTACTCATCAAGATTCCACAAGCAAGAATAGTTACTCACAGAACGAGCAAATAATTTTCCTCCGAATTTCGCAACATGTGGTGTGCACCTCGAATTTAAAGTATCTCGAAACTGTGAGATGAGAAGATTAAGAGTGAATCTGTATGCAGGAAGTCGTTTTAATCTATAACCAGAATATTAAAACTGCAACTATTTACGTTCTCCAAAGAAACATCTAAAAGTCCACAAGCTGTATCGCAGTGTGGAGAAAAACCTTTTTCATGTTCCGAATGCAACTAATCATGTTCTCAAAAGAAACATCTAAATGTCCACAAGCTGCATCGCAGTGTGGAGAAAAATCTTTTTCTTGTCCCGAATGCAACTAGTCATGTTCTCAAAAGAAACAATAAAAGTCTACAAGCTGTATCGTAGTGTGGAAAAAAACATTTTTCATGTTCCGAATGTAACTATTCGTGTTCTCAAAAGAAACATCTAAAAGTCCAAACGCTGTATCGCAGTGTGGAGAAAAACCTTTTTTATATTCCGACTGCGACTATTCATGTCCTCAAAAGTAACATTTGTAACATAGTCCACAAGCCGACTCACAGTGGAGAAAAACCTTTTTCATGTTCCGACTGCAACTATTCGTGTTCTAGAAAGCGACAATTTAAAATTCACATGCTGACTCACTGTGGAGAAAAACCTTTTTCATGTTTCGACTGCAACCGGTACCAACCGGTATCGGTCTGCTGGACCAGGGGTTGGGGACCACTGATCTAAGCATCCCAATATGAAAAAAGAACTTTCGGGATAGCAATTTAAAAAACATTATTTAAAACGTATTTATTTTATTTTTTGGGATGAAAATAATGATTGAAAAAACTTCGGATCCTTATTAAACACCTGTTGTATTATCGGATGGAGGGTGGCTTGCTTTTATTGAAAATAACTTGTTCTGATTCCGGATCCTAAAAACCCGCTTGGGATATGATCATTGCCCAGAAAACTTTCATTTTAAAATATCTGACACAGTTTTTAAATAAGTCGGCAAAACGTATTGTGAATACTAGTTACGATTTTCAAACTCTCTCAAATTATAAAAACACATGCAAGCGCGGCGGCCAGTTTTTTTTCATTCGCGGCAAAATTTCTTTTGTGACATTTTAATATCACATATCGTGGTATTTTAAGCGCAGTTCATTTAATGTTTTTGAACGTTTGCCGTTTGATTACAAGTCTAGAAGGCTGTTCAAAATATTTTGTATTGAAAGGGAGATTGCAGAATTAAATTTATCTAATAAATACCTTAACAATTATGAACCCTAATATTAAAACTTATCAACTTATCAATATTTATCAAATATAATAATAAACCATAATCATTAGGATACTATATATCACGGACCGAGAGTATCGCCGTAGGACCCGAATAATGGAATGAGTTGTTCTAAGGGTGAACAGCATTATGTATTATTTATATTGCGTTATCTGTTTGGAATGAACTTAAATAAACATATTATAGGAATAAATTTATAGTTTTATTTCAAATGTATTTACCAATTTATTTATTGTATTTTCCCAAACCACCGCATTCACAAAAGCACATAATAATTTATTTTTTTTTGACGTGATAACGTCTTATAAATCGATGAACGCCGGCTGCACTCATGAAAAAGCATGACTCATTGTCACGTTCCGTCTGAGCCGAGCGTGCAAGCGAGAGCGCGGAACAAGCAATCGGCCTAAGTGTTCGGCTTTGACGCATCTATCTCTCTTCCACTCCATCGTTATTATATGACGTTACCACGTAAAATTATCGTCCGTAAACCAACTTTACAGACAACCAATTTTTTTTTTTTTTATATTATGCAATATAGTATGAAGACACTGTAATAATGTCTTGGATACTGTAATTTATAATTTGGGAAGCAACTATGGGTACCGCCGCCCTGGGAACACCCAAGTGTTATCTAAATTCCCGGTTTCATGGGGTGAGGTTTGTCTAGGTCTTGGTGGTCAATGCTTTTTGCCCATTTACTGCGTGGCGGGCCGGATCGGGAGAGACAGGTTGGGGGAGACCTAACTTAGACCTCTTCAGCCGAACTCTCTCGACCCATCGCCTTGCACCGTAGGGAGAGGGATGAATTTACATGTCCGTCACTCCTAGACGCATTGACCCCCAGATTCCTACCCACCACACATACCTTTTTCCTTCCCAGAACATCATCCCCTTCCTTTCTCTAAAAAGACCCTCCACACAGCATCCCCAAAGATGACGTAGGCCCTGAGGGAAAAATTTTATTCTCAAAAGGTAATGTAAAAAATAACCCTTTTTTTAAGTTTTTCCAATTTTTTTCTTTCTGAAAAACTTTTAAAAACATTTCATGAAATTTTTGGTAACCGAGTATTATGCAGAATCCATCCATCCAGATTTGATAAAAGCGGAACATATCAGCTATAGGTATACAGTGTCAGCTGCCAAAACAACAAGTTCCAGAAAAGATTTAAATCATCAATAGCAAAAAATGTAAGTATGTACGTATATAGGTACAAACTACGAGAAGGTTAACAAACACAAGGAAAACATTGTTGATGTGAAGGCAGTACTTCTTATTAGCAGGAAAAAAGTCAACCTTGTCAAGGCAAGTAAGTATAAGGTAGAGAGAGAGACGAGGTAAGTCAATAAGGTCATTTAGGGTAAATGCGTCAATTCAAACTCCTCCTATAAATACATACAAATTCAACATTTTTACTAAATACGCTTAAAAATGATTCCCCACAAAATATTAACAATGTAATTGAGTTATCTTTTTTGTTAAAAAAAAGATAACTCACTCTTTTTGTTAAAAAAAAGATAACTCACTTACATTATTCACATTATTTACAATTATTCACTCCGAACTTGTAAACTCCTTAGTACCTACTTAAGTACCTACCTCATTGAGTTATTCAACAAAAATCATTCCTCAAACTAATCACCTCATACATGCACCTATTTCTCACCCAGATGCAATTAAAAACTAATTCTACTTTAGTATGAACTATCAACATATTGATATTATTTTAATGTAAGTTTACTAGACTCAGATTCCTATCCACCCCGCATACTTTTTTCCTTCCCAGAACTTCATCTCCTTCCTTTCCCTAAAAATACCCTCCACAAAGCA
Organism: Glyphotaelius pellucidus; assembly: GCA_936435175.1. Lineage (NCBI taxonomy): Eukaryota > Metazoa > Arthropoda > Insecta > Trichoptera > Limnephilidae > Glyphotaelius > Glyphotaelius pellucidus. Next base: position 22,323,287 of record OW386542.1, on the reverse strand, counting down.
TCCCCAAAGATGCATAGGCCCTTTAGGGATTTTTTCCTCAGGGTGTGGAGGTAACGTAAAAAATATATTTATCTATACATACTAAGTTGTTTTTTTATATGTAAAAATTTAATTTTTAGTTTTTTATTTCTAAAAATTAAAATCTTTTCGTTCTCTGAATCATGCACTTGTTTAAAATGAAAAATAAGTATATCCACCGTCGATTATTAATACATTCAGTTAAAATATTAATATCCTCCATTCACTGGTTGAAACATTTTACGGTCAAGAGAAAACCCGGTCGCCGAGAAATTTAAAAAATAGGTATTTTAACAAACCGTTGCTGTCACTATCGCTCTTATTCCCCCGAATACAAACCGAAGGGGACAACTGAACCTCAGGCTAATAATACCTAAATTAAATCATCAAAATCGAGGTATTATATTACCTACCTATTTTTCTTCTCCAAAACAGGACCGATTTTTTAGATTTTCTTCACTAATTGCATCAGAATAAAATGCTCTATGTCTGTTCGTCTTTTTGAAAAAATACATTGTCTAGTTTGTATACTGAACGTCTGTTGAAAGCGTTCAAACTAAGCCATTTTTGTAGGATCCTAACTCCTGTAAAAAGTACCTTATCAAAAAAAGCAAAACTTACCGACACGCTGGTGATCGATATCTATATTATATTAAAAAAAAATTCATTAGTATCAAAATCTGGTGAGGAAATTGGGGAATACGTTTTAGATTAATAAATTATAATTAAAAAATTAATACGAATAGGACCGATTAGTTTAACTCATTCTCTCGCAGGCTAAATCCTGTAGGTGAAGTGTTGGTCTCTTTTTAGGGCCGCTTCATTCCGAGTTTCTGTTTCATCGAATTTCAAATCACAACGGTGCTAATGAAGTTTTCAAATCAAAAATTCATCCAAATAGGTGTTTCAAATAATACAGCAATGTGTACCTACTTATTTACAATTTTTTAAATCTTTTTTTGTAATTAGCTTTGTAGCTAGTTAAATAGCTATTTCATTTGAAATGTAAAATTATGTATTGAAAATAAAAACGCTTTATCTAATTTCAAAAATAACCTATATTTCGTACCTACGTATTTAGCTGTTGTGGTAATCTATTTCTAGCAAACATATTATGAAGTTAAAAAAAACTTTTAATAAATACTTTGAAGACACATGATTCGTGAGTTGATGACATGACTGTGACACTAGAGATTAAAAATGTCTTTATGCCACCGGCAGGCACTGGCACTGGCAGCTCATATAATGAGAAAGTCCATCGCCTTTCTCCTGAGGGGGTTCTACAACTTCCTTCCCGTATACTACCTCTTGTTCAGCTGATTCAGAAGCATCAGATGGAGCAGCAGTAAAAGCATTACTTCCTTCAGCTTCTGGCTGTTCTAAAACTGAAAACCCATAAACAATTCCTAACTCGTCGTATGGTTCATCCGATGTTGTTGTAAACGCTGGAGTAAACGTTGCTTCTGAAACTGGAACAGTTTCTGAAACCAGTGGTGGAGCAGTCACACTAGTTTCTTGAGCCAGTACTTTATATACCTTGTTTAGATTTCTGTACGGTTGTACATGATCTTCATAGGCGTGGGCTGTGGCGTAAGTAGCCTTGGAGGGCTCACGGACGTCTGACTGCTGTCCTCTGAATACTGAATCCGCATGCAATACAAGAAGTAGAGGCACAGCTTTGACTTTTTGGTTTGTGTTATAAAACAAACGGTCAAATCCTCTATCAATGTTCCTGGTAGAATCCAGCTTTCTCAATAAGTTTTCTAACCTTTCAAAACCACCTTCGCTATGCAGATGACCAGTGGATCGGAAGAGTCGAGAAGGAGCTTCAGATGCTAATGGTTTATCGTTTGGTGGTAAATCAGCGATAAAAGTTTGATCTCTAGGTTCTGGTCTATGGCTGAGTGGCGTGGCTGAAAGAGGCATTCCATCATAAACAATGCCAGGAAATCCTTCATAGTTTTCATCCTTGCGGTGACTGCTTATTTGCTTTACATTCAATCTGTAGCGCATGGAAGGGGTTTTGCGGTAGCAGTATAACGCTGTTGGTTCATCACCATATTTTTTGGATCGAGCTCCATGTCCAACGTCACTTGGTAACATATAGAAATACATATCATCTTTGCTGAGTTCTGGATCCGAGGCAACGGGCGGCGTTCCAACATAAACAACTCCAGGACCTTTCTCCGTAGATCCATATTCTTCGGGAGAATAGGCAGGAGCTGTGGTCTCCGCTGCGGATAGTTGCCACTCTGTATAATCTGAAGAGATAGGCAGACTCGTAACGCGTGTGGCAATTATGCAAAGCCAAATCGCGACAAGGATTAAAGAAAGCATTGTAGTGCCAACGCGAGATGTGTCACACTGAGTGAAATATGACTCTAGATATGCTAGAGAGCAGGCAAGCAGATTTATTCATTTATCAATAATAATTGGGTTCGCGCATCAACTGCATCACATCTACTGTGATTCAATCACGTAAGGCATTCCTAATATTCACTGTACGAGAGTTTTAAATGTTTTAAAATTTGTAAACCTATTTTAATTTAAACTCGTAGTATCTGAGTAAAACCATATAAAATAATTACATATATACATTCATCACCTTAAAATATATCTAATACATAACCTTGGATTGTTCGGTATTGTAACGGAAAATGGAAAGATATATCTACAAATTAATGATGAACTAACCTGGGATCCAAGCGAAGGAAAAAGTTCTCATAATATTTAGTAACTTAAGGCGCCGTATCCTCGCTCGAAAAGAAGAAGATGGAGAGATATGTAATTACGAATGTTGGAGAGAGCGCGCTAATATTTAAAACGATGAAATTGAAGCGAAAATTGTGAAAATGTTAAAAAAACACGACTCGTTTAGAACACAGCAAAAATCTTGTGGAGATTGTCTAAAACAACATTAAAAAAAACACTGTGATTTTTTTCATACATATAACTTGTTAAATAATGGAGACATACGTGAAAATAGAAAAATCGGAACAAACTTTGCGATTTTTTTCTATCGAGAGAATTTCATATAATTTGCGTTTCGAGGAATGTATAGATATTATCTTCAAAAATAACATATATATAAAATAACCTATATTTTTTAAGAGCTTAAAACTTCTAAGCTATGTAAGAAATCAAGATTTTTTTTGCACGGGTTACTTCAATAGACTCCAATTAAACACACTGAGAAATCACTACGGAGGTGATCATTGCAAAGAGGCTTCTTTAAATTTAACTAGTCGATTAAAGAACTAAGAGATCAATATAGGATTTGATTTTTGCACTTGCTTCTTCATTATACTGCTTGTTCCTTGAGTTATTTTCCCAAATGTCACATGTGGGTAATATTGGTCACACACCTTGTCAGAGGATAAGGGTAAGTGGGTAGTATGTTGGGTAAAGGAAGAGAGATGTACTTAGTTGCATCAACAATTATCGTTGAAGAAGAAGGAACGGTAACGGTTGCAACAGGGAATCGAACCCAGAATCTCTTTCTTAAATGTATCTTATTTTTATTTTATTTTGTTCTGTTTTATGTTTCATTTACATACCTTTAGTATTACCTCCAATGATTCCTTTTTCAATGATATATTGCATTGATCCATTAATCGGTATATATGTACCCGTCCTACCTTCAAAACTTTTTCCAATATATTGAATATTTATCTAGAAAAGGTTGACAGATGTCCCATATAAATAAAATCGGATATGTTTATGCGAAACACTATCTAGGGTACAAATAACTTCATTAGAACTTTGAAATCATTTAAAAAGAAGCCAAGACTAGGGAAAAATTAGAAGTTGAAAATAAAATTGTTAATTCTGATTTCGCAATATGAGATCTACAAAAATAACGCTAGATAAATAGGTCCCAATAGCCGAGTTGGTTACGGCGCGGCATTGTGTCCCGATAGGACAAGAGGTCCTGGGTTCGATACCCAGTTATTGCTTTTCTGTGTCGTTTTTTGTTTCAGGTTTGGTTTAGGTTTATACGTAGATATTTATTATCTTATTGTTTTTGGAGTGTTATGCCATGTTGCGCTACCTCCTTCCTTACCCAACGTTTCGGATAACGTTACAGTGTCCATTATCAGGGCATAACACCCCAAAAACAAATAACGAAAATTATTTACGGCAAAAAAAATATTTTTCAGTATGTGATGCTCCTGGAATCTCCTTTATTCGTAATTCGTAAGGGTCTAATTTGACCATTCTTTTTTTGTTTTTAGCTTAGGTAAACTAATTAATTCATGCGTGTAAGATATTTTGTACACAAAAAAAATTTACGAAAATTCGTTAGTTCCTTGTCTGGCCGCCTGAACAGATACATTTGTATATAGGTACTCACTGGACTTACCATTTTCTTTTACTGTTTGAATTAGGCGCCAGTAAAAATATTTCTGTAATTTACCATTAAAGCACAAAAATAATTATTTTCTCGTTATCAGTATAGCAAAAACTTTGTACCCCTTTTTACGAAAAAGGCGCGGACGGAGGAGTATGAAATTTCGCACATTTATGGTTTTTGTAGAGGAGTGCAGAATGCTAATATTTTTTTAAATTATGCATAAAAGATACATTAAATCAATAATAAAAAACATTACACATTAAATTAATTATGGTCGAATTTCGACCATTGGGCGACCACTAGTTGTAATAAATTAGTGAACTCTGTTGGATGCTTTAAAAATATCTTTACAATGATAACGTTTATTCAGTAGAGGATTGTCTTTGCTGTAGTGTGGAACTTTTACGTTAGATGGCAGTAATGTATCCATACAGTCACTAGAGATTCTTTCAAGAAAACTAGACTAGAAGCGCTTTCTGGTGGTAAAAATGAGAACTACTGTTTCTTTGGTAAAATGTTTATGAAAAATAATAAATTATACCCACATTTTCGTTAACATGTTTTTCAAATTAACATAGTTAGCAATTCTAATATGCTTTTTTGCGTTTAACTGACTAACTAACTGAATAAAAATTACTTTGAACACCATTTAATTATTCAAAATTATCATAATTACTTCGTTCTGTTATAATAACGTAATATCTTTTAGTTGTTGTGAGATTACTGTTTAATTTATAGATACATAATGTAATAGTATAATGAGTAAATCTATTAGAATCTATAGAAAATTAACAACATAGCTTTAAGCAACCCTTTACCAATCCAATTCGGAGTTCCACAAGGAAGTGTTCTAGGCCCTATTTTGTTCCTCATATACATCAATAAACTCTGTAACCTACCCATAACCGGAAAAATAATATCCTTTGCAGATGACACTGTGCTTATAGCTCGACATAAAAATTGGAAAGGAGCATTCGACATAGCTCAATACGACATAGGTCTTGTAAAGAATTGGTTAGATGATAATCTCCTCACCCTCAATGCTGGTAAAACTAAATTCTTAACCTTCAGTCTATCTGCTGCAACCCAACCTATCAATCAGAAAATAACAATTCACTCTTGTCCAAGTCTCTACTCTTCCTGTACTTGCCCAAATTTGGAAAAAGTATCTCATATAAAATACCTGGGGGTCCTAATTGATCACCATCTTCGTTGGGATCAGCATTTAGCCAGTCTAACTCCCCGAATTCGCAAGCTCTCTTATGTTTTTCGAACTCTAAGAAATATACTTACTCCTATGGCACTAAAAACGGTTTACTATGCTCTCTGTCAATCCCAGTTAGCATATGGCATCATAATTTGGGGCGGCTGTGCTCTTAATTTTATTGATCCTCTGCAAAAAGCCCAAAAAACGATTTTACGTGCTATCAACAAGCGACCAACAAGATATTCCTCCAATAGACTGTTCACAGAATATCATGTCTTAAACATACGCCAACTTCATCTAAAATTTACACTAACACATTTCATGTTCAAATACAAGAAAAAAACTCTCTTACATCACAGTTACACCACCAGAACAATAACCAAACGACACTACAATGTTCCTACACTACGCACCACATCAGCTCAAAGACATTTCATGTACCTAGCTCCTAAAATGTTTAACCTTCTCCCCGAGAATCTAAAATCCGAAACCCAACCCCATATCTTTAAAAAAAAATTATCAAAATGGATCCTTACATTCAGTAACGATGATGTGTAAAACTTGCTATTTTAATTGAATTGTAATATAATTAATACATCTTGTAACTTAGGGGCTATTTCACCAATCTCTTTAAATGTTTCTCTTAACTACCGGTCACATAACTTTATTGGTAGGAGAATCGTGCTCAAAAACCCGTGCGCATTTCGCCACAGAAAATATGGTGCCAAGTAGCTATTTTGGTCTACTGCCACGCCTGTCTTAGACGTGCTTAGACGCCATTGTTTCTATGAAATCACAAACGTCAAAAGTGTCAACATGGTGTCAACACAGTGTTCGTTTATTGTTGTTTACGAACGGGATTGGTTTATTTATGCAAACTATAAGGTAAGTTCAACGGGTTTTTGTTATGTTTTATTGATTATTGAGTGATATTACTAAAGAATTTAGTTGAATTTGTAGATTTGTCTTAATTCATGCGTCACAAAATGTTTTACTCTTTCTTCTTTCCTCGTTGCTATTTTTTGTGATTTTCTGCTGTTAAATCGTTTAGGTACAGTGTCTTTAACATCTATTGTGTATTTGTCTGCAGAGCCTTCAGGTGAACCAATACATTAAAGTGAAATATGAGGGACTGGAGAGACAAAAGTGCACCCTCATCAGATAGGGACCCAGCAACGCTGTTCCCTTGGACAACATAGAGACGATGATAAAATGTACGATCTCCCTCACCAGAGGCACCACCAGCGGCTGGAATATCGATGCCTCTGCTCTAGGTAAAACATTTACATTGCATATTTAAAAATCAACCTGTACATTTCCTATTGTATTTATTAAAACGCTTTTTAGGGACTTTTACACAGAAATAGTAAAAAATATACAATATTATGTACAACTGAGCGACTTCAGTAACAATATTTTGTATTTGTTTAGTGTTAAATTCTGGCTTGCCATTGAATTAAAATAATGCATGGTTTCATTGCGCTTTTACAAAAACAAGAAACTTAAATTTTGGGTCGCACAGTTTACAAGCGTTTCACACGTTGTGCAAGGGGGTCACAAAGCATCGGACCATCATAAATTGAAGACTCGGCATAATTATTTCCCTCCATTCACAAATCAACTGGCTGTTGATTTGTGAGCATGCTCATTGATCCACAGGTGGAATGTGGCAGGTGGTTAGTGTTTCATGAATGTTTTATCCCTTATTATTACTTTCAGATAAACCGAATGCAATTGAGGAGTACACCGCTATGCGTTGTGGATGAGGAAGACTAAAAGAATAGCCATCAGCCATCCAGAGTCTCCAGAGCTGCTAACATAATGATTATATAAAACAGAATGTATTGTTTACTTTACAATTTGGAATATTCATTTAGTAAGGTGTTCCCAACACGAAGCTAGTTATTCTCTAGCTAGTTCTAGTTCATTGAAATTTTTGTAATGTTTGTAGTTGAACAAATGGGTGTAGCTAGGTATTGATTTAGGGTGGGACAAAAAATAAAAATCTAGAGTAGATACCAAAAACAGTAGGCTTCGACAACATATTCATGCTTTGGGCTCTATCAACATGAACGGAAGACGGAAAAACCGTCATTTGAAGTGCTGTAAATTTGAAAACGCAACTTGGTCTACAATCTAAGAGGTCATGCATCGCCCAGCCAGAGTTGGCAAATGCCCCACCTTGCCCCACCGTGCCTACACATGGGGCAACATCTACTAAATGACCTTGCGTGAGAATGATTATAAATAATATACAATCATTTGTCTGTACCATTCATATTCATCCATACAATATTATAAAATATTATGGCTGCCGTCGTCCCACTGACTCCTGATAATGTTGCCATATATTTATAAAAACTAAGTATAATCTACCGTATTAGGTATGTTCTTACAAAGAGAAATGTTTTTCTCTCACATGTTATTAAATAAATATATTGTACAGATATGCCAAAATATTCTGAAGTTTTATTACAGTTTCCATAAAGCTAAATAAGTGTTTTTCACAATAAAAGTACAGGGAATCTACTCTTTAAAACACAGTTGTACAAAATTTCTAGGGTCTCATACAGAATCACTTCAATCAGCACGTCCACCTGGAGAAGACACCTTTTCTGTAGCAGTTACTGGTTAAGGTTACTTCGGCATTTTCTCCGTCTGAAAGAAGAAAGTCATTTCAGTACTTGGTTTTTTCAGTTGGGGAAATCGAATACTGTTGGAATAAGGAAATGAATACTACAGGTGTGTAGTGAGGATATAGGTACATTTTATATACCTTCCCTGTTCCTGTGAATTCATTGATAGTACAAATATTGATTGTAAAAATATCCGTTACAGTAGTATGATATTCAGAGGTACTTACTTGGTCACATTGCAACATGATTGCAGTCCATAATCCCTTGACCCTCGGGAACTGGGTCAAATTATAAAAACCTTTTAAAAGAGCCGGGTCCAGAAGGAAGCGAATACGCATTGGACGGCTATATCCAATAGCCTCCGACTATCTTTTTATAAATCTGCAAGCAGACACCAACAAAATCTCCGGCTGACAACAATGAAATTATTATTTGTTGGAAATTGTTGGAATGCAATTTATATGGTTATAGAATGACATAAAACCTAATATACTTGTTATTGTTGTTGAAATATGATGTAAGTACTACAATTCTGTATTATTCTTCAATATATATATATTAAAATAACACACCAAGTGGTTGAGAGTTTTTGTCTTTAGGCTGGTCATGGATTACAAGAACGGCATTTTCGTAAGTAGAAATCGTGAAAAATTCGGGTAATGCAAATACGATTTGACAGCAGCTGTCTGTCATATTTATTGAACCCGTGGTAGAAAACTTTGCTAATATGGTAGAAAACTTTGCTAATTTGTACCCGGTAAACGTTACTGGCTGGTCAAAGTACCAATTAATAAAAATAAACTTTATCTACCCACATAAGCATCCTTGAAGGATGGTGAAATCGAAAAAATGCTTTATCCTATTGGTAGTGCTTGTGAGCAAGATGGTGAAATACCCCCTTAAACTACTTAAATGAATTGCATAAGTTAATGACTGTACACTGTACCTGCCCAATCTGTAAACTTCATCCGCCATAACACAGGGACATCCCTAGCATGGCGGATGAATTAACACAATTTTTTTTGTTCATTGTTTAAACTTCTTTTAATAAATAAATAAAATAAATAAAAATATAATTGGCTCCTCAGATAGGTAAATTAAACACGTATGAATTAGGGGGTATTTCACCATCCTTCTGATAGCTTATCCACACGATAAATAATATCAATAAATAAACCAATACATATTTGCAACAGGTAAAAAATTCGTCTAAATTATCCTATATATAGCCACTATTCATAGGTTCATTTACCGAATAGTAAACTCATGACTTTTTTATATAAATAAATCGTTTAATTTAATTAATCGAAAATGTGCGCTATAGTATGGATAATCTATGAGGAGGATAGTGAAATCAGTGGCGTAGCGTGGGTATCAGCCGCCCGGGGCGGAGGAAAATTTTGCCGCCCCCCTAAGGGGCCATCCATAAATTACGTCACGCGAATTTAATGATTTTTTGACCCCCCCCTGTCACATTTTTGAGACCCCCTCCCCCCTAGAATTTCCTGATTTTTTGACCCCCCCATACCCCCTGTCACACTTATCTACTCCCCCCCCCCCCCTCCCCTTAAGGTGTGACATAATTTATGGATGGCCCCTATATAGGGATTTCAAGTTTTGCCACCCCCCTATATAGGTATTTCAAACGTAGATTTCCTTTTTTTATAACGACCGCATTTTTTATACTACGGTTTTTATATCACATGAATCGATTTTATTTTTAAAAAAATCATGTTTTAAATTCTGCTACAAATTTATAACTGCTCTCGAAAATCGATAATGGTATCTATGTAATAGGATTTAGCCAGTGGCGTAGCGTGGGTGTCAGCCGCCCGGGGCGGAGGAAAATTTTGCCGCCCCCCCTCCCCCCCTATATAGGTATTTCGAATTTTGCCGCCCCCTATATAGGTATTTCAAACGTAGGTTTCCTTTTTTTTATAAAGTGCGCTTTTTTTATACGACGGTTTTTATATCACATGAATCGATTTTCTTTAAAAAAAATCATGTTTCAAATTCTGCTACAAATTTATAATTGCTCTCGAAAATCGATCATGGTATCCATGTAATATGATTTCGCATCTCGAATTTTCACAATGTGTTTATAAAACAAGGCAGGTTTCAACTTAAGATTGATTTTGCTTTAGAGAACCAAAATAATAGTGACACATGGAACAGTCAATTTTAAAAATTTTGCAGCGTAGGGCATGCAACTCGAATGTAAAACTTGACTAGGTCCACTATGAATCTGCAACTTGTTATTTAATTTATCGTTATATTCTGAACACAAAACTGGTTTTAAATAAATCTCTATGGTGTGAATTAAGACTACACTCAGTACATGAAAATGGTTTATCTTTGATTTTGGCAGCACATTCATATTAGTCTGCAATTAGAATTTTATCACTGCACTTCAAATAAGAGAATGTTTTACTTCGAAATATTTCGGGAGATGATTCCACAACTGAAATTTTACATTATGAATACAAAACTGGTTTAAAGTGAATGCGGTGAATTGAAACTACACTCAGAACATGAAAATGGTTTCTCTTTGATTCTGGCAGAACACACATAGTCCGCAACTAGAATTTTATAACTGCACATCGAATTATTTTATTTTATTATCCTTAAATAATATAAAAATTATAATTTATTGTGAAATTTTGCCGCCCCTTAAAAGTGCCGCCCGGGCGGGCCGTCCCCCCCCCCCCCCCCCCCCCCACGCTACGCCTCTGAGTGGAATACCTAACTAATTGCAAACTGTTGATTTTCCTAAAATAAAGTAAATAAATAAATTAAAATGTTTTTAAACCAATGCTTTCTTAAAAATAACAAAAGACAAACAAAAAGCATACCTAGATATAGTAACATATTTTTAATTAAATGAGTGGTCTATTCAAAGTGATTTGTTTTCATTTAGTTAAAAATGACGCCACAAATTGAATTTGGGATTTTGCGGAAATTTTTTACTAACTAATTAGCCATTCCTCCGCATGGGTAGGCATAGACGATGGTCCGCCAAACAACTCGGTCTTGGCACACACCCCTTGCTTCATTCACATTCATACAATTATTTTACCCTTCTATTATTCTGACTCTTGACATAACTATGACCTATTAGGTCGACTCAAATATTTGGTTCGCTTAACAGTTCCATGTGCTCCTCGGGCGTTCTCGAGTAACTCCATCATTTACGTATTATTTTCTCCTTACACTCTTTCCTTCGTTCATTCGCTCTAAGTACATTTGCGTAGTTGCGTTTTTAGTATATTTGCGGCACGTTCCAGAGTGGAAGATACTATCAGTATCGCCCTGGTGTAAGACCACCATTCAGAATTGAAACGTTGCTTGAAATGGCTTTAGCCGTGTTTAGTGACTAGATCTGAATAGCCAGGTACTTCCCCACTTTCCTCTTCCCTATCTCCTTCCCCTCCCCACTACCTTCAGCCTCACAACATACCCCGATTGGGGATGCCACAGTCTCACTGGCTCCAGACGGGAGCAGTTGGGACTCTTGTGCGGTATTAACTGTAAAAAAAATAAAAAAAAGTACATTTTTTTATGTGAAAGGGGAAATGGAAAGGAAAGTTGAAAAGCCAACATGCCCAAACCATCTAAGCGTTCCTTCCTTAATCTTATTCATTACGCCCTTGTGGTCTTTGCAAATCTCTACATTTCTCACACCATCACACGGGGTTTCACCACATATACCTCAGGGATCCTACTTTCATCTTTCCTCCAACTTTTTCATATGGATTATTCTACTTAACTAACCCTATCGACTGCTCTCGTTTTTCAAGCGTGTGGCTGTTACTGTCTCTATTCCCAATGCAGTAGTGTTTTTTGGGTGGGTACCAACTTATTTTTCTTCTTCTGCTGCCCTCCCCTGTCAATCATCAGGACAATCTTCAATCTGCATCGTCTTCCATTACCTACTTTTAAGAATAGAACGTAATATAAATGATTGCTTTCGAGAATAGATAAAATTCTGTATATATTTTCCTCCGTGGTTGAGGGATAAGACTCTCGACTAGCAATCCTGAGATCGCGGGCACGTGCAAGTAATTTTATTTCATTAATTAGTGTTATTTTGCAACTTATTCATTTAAAATAATATGAAGTACATTGCGGAACGTTCCGGAGTGCAAGATACTCTCGGTATCGCCCTGGTGTAAGACCACCATTCAACAACCATTCAGTTTCTTGAAAAGTCCTTAGTCGTGTTTGATGACGAAATCTGAATAGCCAGACACGTCTTCACCTTTCTCTTTCCCGAGTATTTTCTCTCCTTACTACCTTCAACCATATTAGGGATTCCATAGTCGCAGATTTATGAATAAATAATAAAAAACATAGTGGCTTACTGCCAAAGTAAAAGAGGTTTGTAGTCATGTCTAGAAAATTATACGAAAATTTTCTATCTTGGTTGATTTCAACAAATGCTTTCATTTTATTTGACTACCAAACCGTGAATCGTCCATTTAAAACTGTAAAGTTTTATTGTAAATTGATTTTAATATCATTATTACGACTTTAGCGGTTTTCTATTTATAAACTAATCCCAAAGATAGAGAATAGCGAATGTCTGAAACTCAAGTAACACTACCTACCTATCGATAAATTAAATCCTACACAATGAGTAGGTATATTATGCCTCCCTACGGTACCTACTTATTCTTCCTCGTACTCCTTTATTCCGTTGAAGAAGGGGGCCCACACCCCACGCCCGACCGCCACCCCACTGGCAGTCGAAGGTTGAAAGGGACAATATTGTTCCTAAATCGTGGGAAACGGCGATCACACCTGCATACCACTACAGCCACTACAAACACCCTCCTTTCGCAAGAAGGAGGGGAGGACGTTGCGATGACGCGACGCCTTCCAACTGACTTCTGTGCTTTGAATTATATGTTCAAAAACACTCACATAATTGCACTATATTACTTCTTCGTTCATCTGCTCAACATTTCCAAGCATATAATCGTCCTCATTGCGCATTCGTTATATTACACAAACATGGTTTAATAACACTATCGAGTCATTGATTATATTTGTGGTGCATTTTATTTACTGATATGAAAAATCAAATAAATTTAACCAACATCAATGGATACAGATAAAAATCACTTATCGCTTGGACGCCGATTGTCTTTGTTTTATTTTACATTAACTCCACACAGGAGGCCCTGAGGAAAATAATTTTCCTCAGGACCTTCCACACAGCATGTCATCTGAGATGCTGTGTGGAGGGTCTTTTTGAGGATAGGAAGGAATGAACATTGGTCTTGGAGAGACCGATGTTGTAGGAAGGAGGAAACACAGAGGCCGGCAAATCATTCCGCAACCGAGCTGTTGAACTCAAGAACGAGTCGAAGAAGCGACCCGTTCTCATGTGACAAATGTCAACCGTGTACATATGTTGGGCACGCGTTAGGCGTATTTCCCGACCATGCACCGATGCCGAAGGGATCAATGAAAGCATCTTCCATTGAAATACCGGTAGAACAAGGATAGCATTCCCACCCGACGCCTCTAAAGATTGTTAAGTTGGGAAAATCTATCAAACGGACCGCCCGTTTCTGCACAGAATCGAGGGGTTTTTTTTTCGGGTATTTTGGGGCTCCAGACCGGAGGTGGCTGCCAAATTCAACCGTGAGGCGCACTTGTGATTTGTACAGTATGTACTGTTAAAGTTGTGTACTGTTAAAGTATCTGCGGGCCCTGTACAACAGTACGCCCAGTTTTTGGGAGGCTAACTTAACTCTGGCTTCGATGGAGCGCCCGTATGTGAGCTTGTCACTTAGAGTTACACCAATGTCAATGGAGGGCCTGTTCGGAAAATTGCGTAGGATGCACAAATATCTTTCTTCTCAATCTGTTGCGCCCAGTGGAACCAAGAAGGCTAAGTGGGTCCGAACATAGTGGTTGCAGATTGGGAAAGCCCTAGTACTCCTGCTAATCGGTTCTATAATTCAGTTCCAATTAAAATCCAGTTAATGCTCCAAATTACCATTCAAAGGTAAACGAAAACATTGGCGACTTTAGCGAAATGCCTCGACCTGTCCGAACGCTGTACGAATACAATAATATCTTATCACCTCCCAGCAAACAATGGATCCAGGGCAAAACTTATAGCGTTGAACCTGAGTATAAACAATAATAACAACAATAACGTCCATAATGGAGTGCTGGTACCTACCCTGATGTATGGCAGTGAGGCATGGAACTGGCAGAGAAAGGATGAAAGTAGACTGAATGCTGTAGAAATGAGATCCCTGAGACGTATGTGTGGTAAAACCATGTATGATCGTGTGAGAAATGTGGAGATCCGCAAAGAATGCAAGGCTGATGTAAGCGTAATGAATAAGATTAAGAAAGGGACGCTCAGATGGTTTGGGCATGTAGAGCGAATGAATGAGGAAAGGAGTGTAAGGAGAATATATGACGCAAATGTGAATGGTAGACGAAGTCGGGGACGCCCGAGGAAGACATGGCACGACCAAGTGAATCAGATACTTGAGTCGGGCGATGTCAAGAGTCAGAATAACAGAAGAGCATGTATGAGACGATGTATGAATGTGAACGAAGCAAGGAGTGTGTGCCAAGATCGAGTTGTTTGGCGGTCCGTCCTCTCTGCCTACCCCTGCGGGGAAACGGCGTGATGGTTAGTTAGTTAGTTAGTTAGTTAACAACAAAAATAATCCTGAAGTAATTTCTGAAGATATTCAATTGCCTTTACAATTATTTACAGCACCCCTGCAGTCTGCATGTATATTACAATACGACTTCATGTAGGTACTTTTTCCCTGATATTCACAGTAGAATGTACATATTTAAAATCAAAGGATTATTCGGGTAACAAAAAGGGCGCCAATAGTTTAATAGTTTCGACAATCACAAAATATTATCTTTATTTCCATGTTCAAGAAGGTTCAAACAGTGCAGATTTAATTTAAAATAAATTTGTGTGCAATTACGTCCTAAGTTTTCGCTGTTAGTGGATATAATAATGCATTTACGAGCTCAACTTGGAAATATTCTAAGTATTTAGGTACTTACAGCCTCTTTCCATCAGCAAATATGGTAATCCGCTCATAAAATTTGGGCTCAATCCTGGTTCATATAATTTGGGTAATATATATTAAATACCCATCAGCCCAAAGCAGACTACGCAGATAATATTACAACGCAGTAGCTTCCTAACTACCTAGTTTGTCAGTACTCGGTGCTTGGGGAGAAGAACAATCCGCGTCCCTGTTGTAAAATTCTTCAGAAGGGGAAGTTGACCGGAGATTGATTGATCCATTGCAAGTCTTATCGCTCTGCAAATCATGACAGAGAAAGTCATTATATTCTGATGATTACACCAGTTTGGTATAACGTGGTGTCATTTAAATTGCGGCCAAAATTAGGTGTTTACCTGTCAGTTATTTAGATTATAAAATGGAATATTAATAAGATTAGCATGGTTTGAAGGTGAGTCTAGCCCCTAATCCCGATGTGCAAATTATAAATTAAAAATAAACATTAATGAGAACGTAAATAACTAAGCTGTCTAAACTTATGTTTATATTTATACCTACAAATAAATATCCTAGGTGAAATTGTGAGGAAGAGTAATTGCCTCATGTTTAAATTCATCTCATTCGTACCATAAGGAAAGAGTGACATTTAATGGAAGTCCAAGGTGAGATCCTTGTGGAAACCCAGTTTTCGTGAACAGAAAAGTGTGACTGAACTTTGTTTGAAGGATGATTAAATAAAAAAATTCCGGAGTAATATATATAATAAAAACAACGAAACATTTCGTAATCAACCGGGGGCCTTTTCACATGGTTTGGGATCTAATGAGAGCAGCATTACTAGAGATTACAATGGTAAGAAAATAAAGCATTTAGAAGTAAAATTTCCACTTACTGATTGATATGTGATATCTACGTACATTCGTGGTCGTACTCTAAGTATGTTGATACCTCTTTGAGTGTGGATTCAAAATTAAAGATCACAATAAATATATGATCAAGACTGATGTTTCCACAAAGTGTTTTGTTCCAAGTACCTACAAAGAACTTACATTTTTTATGGGTCATTAATATTTAATGACCTCCAAACTAATTTAAAAGAAGTCAAAAGCGTAAGGGGTCGTAAATTAATTGCATGAGCTCAAAATGGGGGGGGTTCAGTAAAATCTCTCCAATCATACATTAAATTGTTTCACTTTTTTTGATATGTCCCATTTTGCCGGCTGAAAAAATCTAATGGCTGATATCTTTATGAAAATAAATATAGTAATTTAATAAATGTAGTGTAAGTCTCAAGTGAGGGGTAGGGGGGTCCGACCGAATATCACTTAATCTCACCAGGGGGGGGGGTCTAAATTGAAAAAAAAATAGCTCACGCAATTAATGGATGACCCCTAATGATCTTTGTGGTTTGTGCCCAGTATTGTGAAAAGCACGTTTTATTGTATGTAAGACACATTGCAGGACTAGGAAAGTTCAAGCTAGATAATTTTTACAATTTGGGAGGTATGTATGGTTACCGCCGCCCTAGAAACCATTTATTGGAAAACCAACACCCCTCACATATAAGTCACCCCAAGTGGTACGCTACTCGGCATTTGGACCTAGCAGAAGTGTCCGGGTTCATGGGGTGAGATTTATCTAGGTCTTGGCGGCGGTTGCGTTTTTACTACGTGGCGGGCCAGATCGGGTAAGACTATGTATGTACATGATATCTACATAAGGAAATAACAACATAATGCTTTGTTGGTATCGTTGAAAAGCAGGGGTAGTTAGGCCACGTCCGCATAGGCAGGTGGCTTGCTTAGCGCCTAGAGCCTAGCGAGTCGCCTAGCGAGTCGCCTAGTGATGTGCCGACATGCAAATGAGCAAGGCACCTAGCGACCCACTAGGCAAACCACCTACAGTGCGGCCACCGCGTATCCTAGCGAGTAGCCATGGTAGGCACAAGCGCTAAGCAAGCCACCTGCCTATGCGGACGTGGCCTTTGACAAGATCTTTTATTTTTATAAAATTCTGAAATCATTTAGCAAAGGAGGAAACTCTATTTCGCGACAGACAGAACCATGATTAGGTACTAATATAAGAACGTTCTTCCCCGTTTGAAATTTTGAGAGTGCACTTGGTATCTCTTTGACTATAATAAGAATCGAGTTGGAAAATAATTATGTACCTATTTAAATATACCAAAATAGATTTCACCCTAATCGAGTAGGCACTGTAGGCAACAAGTCTTGGCAACGCATTAGTCAGAAGTATCCCACTGACGCATAAAAAGAAACTTGGTAGCGCATAAAGGATCACTGTAGTATGATGTCCATTCACCGCATGTTAGTTGGCGTTAGGTGCTTCGCTGAAAAAATCTACCCACGTATTTACCCACGGCATTGTGAAGACTCGAGGGCGGGGCCCGCGTTTACTGCGCGACCAATGGGATCGTGGGATGACAATCATTGGCAGGTAATGTCTATCTCGACTACCTATTTTTTACAAGCTCCAAATTTGTTAAAACACTTTTTTAATACATAA
This sequence comes from Glyphotaelius pellucidus, assembly GCA_936435175.1. Taxonomy (NCBI): domain Eukaryota; kingdom Metazoa; phylum Arthropoda; class Insecta; order Trichoptera; family Limnephilidae; genus Glyphotaelius; species Glyphotaelius pellucidus. The sequence goes on along the minus strand of OW386542.1, from coordinate 22,305,524 downwards.
AATGCTTAAATTTTTACATTTTGAATATTTTTGATTTTTTTCTGAAAATTCTGATTATAAAACTTTGTCAAAAGTATGAAATGGATGTATTTTACAGTTCGTCGATGATTTCCGAAGGCGAAACAGCTATCACTAGGATAATTTTTAAAGCTTATTTTTTTTTGAGATTGGAGGGAACCCCACCACTTTCCCAACGGTGTTATAAGGAAACATATGGTTCCCACCTTCACCTCCTTCACCGCACACGTCAAGATTCTATTTTTTATTGAATGAAGCTACATTTAATTGAACGATTCTAGACCCTCCAATGTCCATGCATACGTGGTTAGTAAGCAGTATGCAAGTACTTACATTTTTTTTGAGATAGTCAAACATTCTCGGGTTACGAATAACCATCACAAATCACAGCAAGCGGAGTTGCCTCTGTGTTGTGATTGAGGACCTAGCCAGTCGAGGAATTTTATTGAACTCACTACGCCTGGGAACCAGACGCGTTGCCAACTCAGCCACTGACCGGCGAATAATATCTACTACCTAGACTAGTCCCAGCGAAAGGTCATCGTTCTAGTATCTTTTTCGATTTGATGTTTGGGGAGGAAGAAGACGATCATCAATGTCATGGGGGGTTGAGAGGTAAGGCTCTTGACTCGCAATTCGAATGTCGCGGGATCCAATCCCGGCGTGGACAAATAAATTGTATTTGATTAATTAATTAATTACGTACATCACACTTAACTCATTAAAAAATTTTCACACAATCTTAAGATGTGTGTGTTTGTCTCTTTTTAATGTCGCTCGTTTCCGTTTCATTAGTTCAAATCACAAGGGTGCTAAGAAAGTTTTCACTTTAATATTTTGTATATTTACGGCACGTTCCAGAGTTAAAAATACTCTCAGTATCGCCCTGGTGTAAGACCACCATTCAGAATTGAAACGTTGCTTGAAATGGTTTTAGCCGTGTTTTGTGAAATCTGAATAGTCAGATACTTCACCACCTTCCTCTTCCCCATCTCCTTCCCGTCTTCACTACCTTCAGTCACAACATGCCCCAATCGGGGATACCATACTTTCAATAGCTCCAGACGAGAGCAACTGGGACTCTTGTAAGGTATTCACATAAAAAAATATAGTTTAAAAATACGTACGAGCTTCGCTTAGACTAGTATACCTATTATTAAATTAAACCAAAAGTCGATAGGGTTTTCTTTGCTATAGGTATCTACTACATATCTTTTTTCTATAGGTTCCTACCTAAATAGTTATCGGAGTTTTGCAGTATTTAGAGAATCCAAAATAGATTTACTAACATATTATATATGTATTATGTGCCGGCCAAAATAAGGTTAGTTCAGGAAATCATTTTAAAGAGCGCACATTTGAATTTATTTGTGCACATTGATGGTGGTACATATCAGTTCGAAACAGTTTTGAAAACCTACCCGCAGTGCCCCCTTACCCCGTCGTAGTCTTACGATATAGCACACCACTAAACAAGCAAGAATCTCTTTAAAATGATCCTTTTTTCCTCTGTACCTGCCTACGGAACGGATAAAATTTTGAACGGAAAATGCGCACCATTTGGCAGTTAATCTTTTTTTGCGTTATCTCCACGCAGAAGATCATCTTTGAGGATGCTGTGATGAGGGTCTTTTAAGGAAAAGAAGGTGAGGAAGATCTGGGAATAAAAAAGGTTCGAAGGGTGGATAGAAATCTGGAGGTTAGTGATCAGGAGTGACACTGCGGTCAAAGATGATGTTTCGAGAGGTCTAAAGGTCTCTCCCAATCAGAGAATCTGTGTTTCCTCCCTCCTACAACATGGGTCTCTTCAAGACCAATGTTCATTCCTTCCTCTCCTCAAAAAGACCCTCCACACAGCATCCCAGATGACATAGGCCCTGAGGGGAATTATTTTCCTCAAGGCCTCCTGTGTGGAGTTAATGTAAAAAAAAAAAAAAGAGAGATCAAAAGGTTTTCCTCAACCAGTCTGCCCGCCACGCAGTAGTAAGCAAACGCATTCACCGATGCATCGCAGTTGTCGAAAGAGTCCGGCTGGAGAGGTTAAAAGGCCTTCCTCAACCAGTCTCTCTCGATCCGGTCCGCCACGCAGTTGGAGCGTCGCCAAGCCTCGGACGAACTTCACTCCATGAACCCGGGCACCCTTGTTAAGTCACCAAACGTAGAGAGCAATCTATTTTAAGGTGTAACACAACCTCAACCAGTCTGCCCGCCACGCAGTAGGTAAACAAACGCATCCGTGCCAAGATCAAGACAAACCTCACCGCATAAACGCGGGCACTCTTATTAAGTTGGGTTGATTATCCAATGAGTGGTTCCCGGGGTGCCGGTACCCATACCAGAAATGATGCATGTGCAACAGTATATAGGTATGTATTAAGAATAATACAACAAGATAGCCCATCGCTCTGGTCGCATTTGCTAGTAGGCATCGGTTAACCCACTTTGGCGTGAAGGTTGCCAGGAGGGGCCTGCTTTCGCTCAAATCTTTAATTCTCACATAGACCATTAAATTACCAAAACTTTTAGCAGGTACTGTATCTCTTTAATTTATTCAAATATTGTCAAATTAATAATACATCAGAAAACAGTAAAAACCTTACTTTTTTGCAATTTAGGTCATCCTGGAGGTTTATACAATTCTAGCTTTTACCCGCGGCTTTGCTCACATGGTATTAGGGGGAAATTACTGTAGCGCTATTACTTTTCAAATTATCCCCCCCCTCCCCCTCCTCTCCCCCCCCCCCCTCCCACCCCCTTCACCCGCCCCACCCCGCTCCCCCTCCTAAAAATAAATTTCATAATGCCAGAGCTCACCAGTAGTAAAAAAATGAATTATCCAATCTGTTGCAGTCGTTCGGAAGTTATGCACGTACAAACTTTTATTAGATTCGATTTCTTGCAAATATGTCAACATCGTTTCCACGGCAACGATTTGTTTTCTTACGTTAGCAATAACTCGCTTTTGTTAGCGACAGAAAACGTATGAAAAATATAATAAATTAATATTTATAATTTCATAACGCCATAATTTACCATTATATACAGCCTAAGTCCTCGCATTTAATTTAGCTTTCTATTGATGAAAAAAAAATTAAAATCGTTTTATTGTTTTATGCGTGAAAGCGTAACAAACAAACATACGCAATTTCATATTTAAAATATTAGTATAGATGTACACTGTACACTATTTTTTTTATTTTTGGATTTTCCAACGTGAAATCCAAAATAAATATTCTTTGCTTTTAGGAAAGCATGACAGAAATGGACAACCAAAAGGATTTCAGTACACAGCTAATTCACGGAAATAACCGCCATTGGAATTCCTAAACATTGGTTTAAATCCCAGATGAATATTTATTTAATGTGTTTCCCGGGATCGAATAAATAATAAGAAATGAAACAATCAAATGCGCATTAATAATATAATAACACTCGAGTATCTTGTCACGTCTGGATTAAGCCGCCGCTACCCAAATTTCTACCGATTTCTTGCATATCTCCCTTGAACATTTGATGTTTTTAAGATCTTAAAAAATATATATTATTTTTTAAGATAATATCTATACATTCCCCGAAACGCAAATTATATGAAATTCCCTCGCAAAGTATGCTCAAATTTTTTTTATTTTCACGTCTGTCTCCATTATTTAACAAGTTATATGTATGAAAAAATTCACATTATTTCTTTGAATGTCGATTTAGACAACCCCCACAAGAGTTTTGCTCTATGCTCAACGAGTTGTGTTTTATTAAACATTTTCACAATTTTCGCTTCAATTTTATCATTTAAAATATTAGCGCGCTCTCTCCAACATTCGTAATTACATATCTCTCCATCTTCTTCTTTTCGAGCGAGGATACGGCGCCTTAGCGACGTTTCTTTAAATTCTATAAACTCCATTTTGATAGTGCGTTTGATAGCTGTTCGACTATAGCTATGACTCAAGTTATATTGAACTTATCAATCTAAGAAAACTTCTTCGTACTTTGTTCAAGCGGTGTAGGTTACAGACTTACAATTAGAAATAGGAGAACATACAGGAGACGCACTCTAGCTGCGATCTCAGAAGAATGCAGAAGAATTTCACTAACTCACCGCTATGAAAAGTTCTTAATACGTTATACGTAATTAAAAACGTATAGTCAGATACGCAGGTGGGTATGTTTTTTTTAGGTTTTCACGGCCAAAAAGTATTTTTGTTATTGTTTTTGGGGTGTTATGCCGTGTTTCGCTACCTCCTTCTTTAGCCAACATTTCGGACAGCGTTACAGTGTCCATCATCAGGGCAGATGAGTGAATGAGGAGGAATGAAGAATGAGGAGGTAGCGAAACACGGCATAACACCCCAAAAACAATAACAAAGATACGCAGGTATTATATTTTGCGTCTAATTTGTGTTCCGGCACCCCTATATCCCACAACATACCCCGCGATCATTCAACAATAGGTGACGTCACATTTGACTGTGCCGAACAAAAAGCCCGACCTGAATAGACACGGCAGATGTCGGGATCTTGAGTAACTGTACCTTCAGTACGTGCAGGACCAAGTATTTAGTCGTAGTTCCTTCCGAATGCCAACGCGCGCCATTCTAACTGAGAGGCGCAACCCGAACCCCTGAAACCGAGAGTTGTTATTGTCACCTGGCGGGATTATTCCCGTGTCTAGTGCCGAGGGTGGGTATTTTATAGGCAGGGGGTGCTTCAATCTGATTGTTAAAAAACTGATGAATTGGTTTATGCCTCAAGATTCTTTTTAAAGTATGTAGCTACATTCAGAAAGGTATACTCTGCGGGTCAATATTTAATTTGATATATGGATTGTGCTCGGTATCTTATATATTGAATTAAAATTCTCACGGCCAATATAACAATGTTATTTGAGGTTTGAGGTATTGAGTCACTTTGCACATTTGTCAACATTCTTGAGGACCTTGAGGCAAACTTATTTTTGTTAATATAAAAATATAATTAACGTTATTTCACATAACAGTTTAATTTAAATAAAATATATTGCAAATGCACCGCGTTCTAGAACTAATCTACCTATCTCCACATATATACAATCGGATAATGAAATTTAATACAAACCATTCAGTGGCTGTGTTGGCGTCGCGTTTGGGTCCCACCCAGGCGTCGCGTGTTCGATGTCCCACTGGCTCAGGGCAGTTAGTATTCTCACATTAAAGCGTACTTGTATGTAAAAGTTCATCATTGATAATGAAGCAAGCTCCGAGATACTATTAAACTTTAAACATCTCACATCCTCCTTGACCCCAATCTAAAAGTTTTACCTATGTAAAAAATCCACAATCGTAAGATTTGGTTACAAGTATTTTTCTTTTTTAATTTCGTATCCTTATTTTTCAATATGTAATTTTTTAGTTTATTATTTGCATCAAATGCTGGCAAAAGTGTAGATATTTGATATATTCTTTGTTATTGTTTTGATTGTAATTATCATTTTCCTCATTTTTTTCTTCTGATCATTTTGTACATGATAAATACATGACTTAAGAAACTTCTTGAAATTTTTTTTTTGCTTAGAATCTTTTCATTTAATTTAGAGTTATACCCATTATTAATTGTAATTTATTTAAAAAGATTAAGTTTAATAAAAAAAAATATTCGGAGACAGAGGAAAATTAATTGATCAACGAATCATTGAATGGAAGGCTGACTTTTTTGAGAAAACGATAATTTGACGTGTTGTTGTCATTTTTCTAAATGTATATTTACGAAAAATATTAAATTTCAAATTTATTATTAGTAATTGAAATATTTAAGTCAAATCCCTCCAGCATATTTTATATTTTTATTAATTTTATTTAAGAAATTAAGATATACGTTTAGTGTCTCACTGTACCAGTCCAAACACAAAAAAACATCGTCCACATTATCTCTCTCAACAATAGTTATGGTGGTAATTATAAAGTAAACCGTAATGAAGTAATCATTGCTTATGAAACATGTTGGTTTTTTAAACAACAAAGATGGTTGAAACTGTGTTCATTAATTTTGAATTATATACTTATAAAGGGTGTTTTTTTTAGAGGTTTGGTTTTAAAACTGGCACCATTGTTTCTACAGACTGTCAATTTGACAGTTGACAGTTGATTTGTAATTAGTACGTTTTGCCATTTCACTATGAATAGACTGGCGACAGAACGGGCGATTGCAAATTGTGCAAATTTATCTTGAAAATCATGGTTCGGTTCGCCAAACTTATCGTGCCCTACGTACATTTTACTGTCGACATAATCATCCATCCGAGCAAGTTATTCAGAAGATCATGGATCGTTTACACCACGTACACTCTAGTGGATAATACGCGTCCACAAAGACGACAAAGAAGAAGTTATTGCTGCTGTGGAGAGTAGTGTTGAGGAGAATCCGAATGAGTCGATTCGCCATCGTGCCCAGCAATTGCAGCTGTGGCCATCCACTTTGTTGATGATTCTGTGGAAAGATCTGGGTCTAGGCCTCCTCGACCGTGTGATCCCACACCATTAGATTACTTTCTTTAGGGGTATGTGAAGTCACTAGTCTATGCTGATAAACCAAAGACGTTGGACCATTTGGAAGTCAACATTCGCCATGGTTTTGCCGATATATGGCCCCAGTTGCCCGATAAAGTTGTCGCTTCATTTGAGCTAGCCGTGGCGCTTATATGCCCGAAATCATATTTAAACAATAATGGCATAATATTATCTATTAAATAAAGCCAATATCATGGACATTAACATTATTTTAATGTGTTTTTTTTTTCATTTTGAATTTGTATACCTTTAAAAAAAACACCCGTTAGTTAATATGACCGTATTAAATTTACAGGCAATATGAATGATGTGAATGAGCAATATTATTCAAGTTTCCATGACAAGATATTAACGTAAAAGTTTATAACCAAGCAATACGATGTTGTACATCTAACTGAAATTACCGCAACCGATTAATGAAATGATAACAAGTCAAGTTCAAGTCACATAAAGGCTCCCCGATATTATTATTATTCCAAAGGAGGAGTGAATTGAGTGAATCATTATTTATTATTCATTTTGCATTAATTTACAATTGCGTCAAAAGTGTGAACTTGTAGGCATTGTTATAATAACGAGGTTATAATTTATTCATTGAGCACTTGTAAATGACCTCACTGATTTATAACGCGAAGTGTTATAAATAAGAAACCATTATATATTTCGTAAATTGGCCGCAAAAATAGATAGGCATAGATATAGTTTTTTACACTTAAGGAAGCAAATTTACTATTCGAATTTCGATCGATTTCTTACATATCTCCCTTAAACATTTGAAGTTTTTAAGCTCTTAAAAAAATATGTTATTTTTTAAGATAATATCTAGATACGTTCCACGCCGAAACGCAAATCAAGTTATATTTATGAAAAAATTCACAATGTTTCTTTAAATGATATCTTAAGTATCATAGTATTAAGTACGTTCCACGAGATTTTTGCTCTATTTTAAACGAGTCATGTTTTATTAAGCTTTTTCGCAATTTTCGCTGCTATTTTATCACTTAAAATATTAGCGCGCTCTGTCCAACATTCGTAATTACATGTCTCTCCATCTGCTTATTTTTCAGCCGAAGAGCGCCGCCTTAACAACAATTATTATAGAACTTAAATTCGCTCAATTTAGCTAAAACGATACATATTACAAAGGAAGAGAGTGGAAAGGCTGTGAAGCACCGCACAAAGAGGAAACCGATTATTCTATCTCATCCCCAGACTAAATCCTATAAATGAAAGGTTTTGATGGGATACACTAACAATCCCGTTTAGCTTATAACAACCAGCTGCTTTGATTAAGTCATATTGCATACAATCTCATCATTATGTGTAATTTTATGATTCTACTACCTCGTCTTTCTTTATATTAATAAACTTTCATTTCAGATACATCAAGTGGCGGAGAAGAGACGTGATACAGTATCTTAAATAACTAACAACATGTACGTACTCGCATACTACTTGCTAACAATGTATGCACGGACATTGGAGGTCTAGAGTCATATTAATAAATAGTAGCTTCTTTATAAACAAAAATTAAAGTCCTGACGTGTACGGTGGAGGAGGAAACCATCTGCTTCCTTAGAATGCCGAGGAAAAGTGGTGGGTAACCTCCGATGGACACACTAACAGCATTTCCCTTTTATACTGTACGATTATGCAAACATTGTTGTTGTAAATTATTGTAAAATGTGGGTAGGTATAGCATTTCGGTACATTACCAAGCTAAATTATATTATATGTACTATACATATTAACATAAATATACGAAATTTATTTAGAACTGTTGTACCTATTTAAAAAAAATTGAAATAAATAAAAAAATATTGAATCGAATGTAATAAAAAAAAATCAGAGTGTGCAATTCACACGCGGTAGAAGTGAAACTTCAGAAAACTAAAGTAGACAAGAGTGGGTAGAATTACTATATATAATGTGGAGAATTGAAATATACGTGGAGAATTAAATTAAAATATGCAAGAATTGAAAGAAATGGGATTGGGCGAGGAATCGGGTAATCTGAAAGTATGTTGCCTATTGCCTACGATGATGCGGTGCTGATTTCCAACAAGGATGAACGAAATATATACGAAGAAGGAGTTAATGATGAATGTAAGTAAGTCTAAAATCGTGGTTTGAAAGATTGAAAGAAAAAGACCACTTACTTATTTACTTACTAGTTATCGAGCGTGAATTTTATAAAGGAAACTGAAAATATCTAATCATTCGAATAATAGGGGAACCTTTTCGAAAAATTGGAGAATTTTGGAAACCACAGTTTTGATGGTTTGCATCGAGTCTCCCATGAATTGACTAGCAATGTCTCAATACTCTGCCCAAACATTGCGGAATCTATCTTTCAGGATGGAAAAAAATTAAGATAGGAGGGCATGTTAATGAGAGTAATGATAGGTGGGCTCACTCCTGTTTTGCCGAGGAATCCGAATTTCATAACCCACGATGCCTAATCTACTCAAGAATCAAAACTCATAATCATGGCCAAAAAATATTTCGAAGAATATTTCCTCGATTGGCGATTAAATCCAAATGGGTCGAAAACAGTCGTGACAGCTTTCCATCTCAGTAACTCACAAGCAAACTCAAAACTCTGTGTTCAGTTTGATGGAAAAAATATTTACCATGGCCCCCATCCCCGCTATCTTGGAGTAACTTTGGTCAGAAGCCTGAACTACCGGCAACACATGGAAACGCAAAAAACCAGGACAAGACTAAACTTAGTCAGTAAGCTAGCTGGAACTAGCTGGGGATGCGACGCCAACACGCTTAGAACGGCATCCATTGCTCTGGTTTTCTCAGCAGCTGAATACTGTGCTCCAGTATGGGCTAGAAGCGCCCACTTCCATGGTCGACGTTCAGCTTAATGCCCTAATGAGAACCATAAGCGGAACGTTAAAATCTACTCCTCTCTTGGCTCCCCGTACTTGCAAATATATAACCCCGCCAAATATCAGGCGAGAGATTGCAACACTAATGGAGTACAAGAAGGCGCTGCAAAAAAGCGCAATTCCGCACGATGATGTCGTCTCACACCCGGCATGCCGCTTGAAGTCCCGAAAACCCTTCTGGACAGAAGGAGAAAGACTCCTCCATTCACCTCTCACCCCAGAAGATAGGTGGAAGCTTGAGTGGCAATCGGCCAAGGTGAGAAATGTTCATCTCGTACAAGACCCCACTGAGTGACAGCCTGAGTTCTCTTTGCCTCGCAAACTCTGGTCCGCCATCAATAGGATAATGTGCTCCCATAGCCGTTGTGCCCATATGACCAGTCAGTGGTTGAGTGGGCATCGCGTTTGGGTCCCACCCGGGCGTTCCTTGTTCGATTCCTCGGCTGGCTAAGTCCTCCATCACAACACAAGCAACATTTTCGGCTTCCTGTGGTGGTAGCAGGAGATTTTCAAACATTGTTGGGTTATTCGTAACCCGGGAATGTTTGTCTTTCTTTTTTTAAATAAATAAAAAATAAAAATAAATATATGATGTATAGATGGGGCCTTAAAGAGTCGGAGATGTGTGAATGCGGTGAGGTTCAGACCACCGAACTTGTGGTCAACGAATGCCCGCTCTATTCATTCCCCGGCGGGATTGATGAGGTCCACAGGGCAACGCCTGAGGCCCTAGACTGGCTCGCAGACCTAGATGTCCCCCTCTGACCCCCCCCACCACACGAAAGAAGAAGAATGGCCAAAAACAAAAACGTTAGAATTTTTTTTTAGAAAAACATGTCAACTTGATTACTAATTCAAATATTATATTTGAAGCTTTAATTATTAATTGTACCTTTGTCTTTTCACAGTCTTTAAATTACTTTATCTTTCGGATTTTAACGCCACCGTTTGGCACAATACATTATCATAATACAGTATTGACGTTAAGTATTTGTTTATTTAATCTATTTGACGACATACAGACATAATATTATAAAGTCTTATCATAAAGCTAACCCGGCTTTATAAACACGCAGCCTTATTTTCTTGGTGGAATAGTATTTTAATCGAAGTTGTATTACGTATCTGAATGAGCACGTTGCATCCCTTTTTATACGACCTAGAAAAAATAATATCAATATTTTTTGACGTGATAACGTCTTATAAATCGGTGAACGCCGACTGCACTCACGACAAAGCATGACTCATTGTCACGTTCCACCTGAGCCGAGCGTGCAAGCGAGAGCGCGGCCTAAGCGTTCGCTTTGTGACGCATCTATCTCTCTTACACTCGGTCGTTTTTATATGACGATATCACGTAAAATTATCGTCAACTTGGTGACTTTACAGACAACCAATTTTTTACTACGATAATAAGCCCTTTTGAATAGATCACAGTTGGTAAAACCTGTTTTGTGTTAAAATATTTATCTAACCCTACTTCGTAGTACGTATTTTATTAGCAAAAATGGAGTGAACGAAAAGAGCTTACACGGCTAGAAACAAAATTAAAAATGATGTGTGTTTAGTCACACAAACAAATAACGCCCCCACAGTTTAGATGACCAATGCGCTCATTGGTAAAAAAATATGTTTCTATGAGATAATCCCAGGTAACGACGAACAAGGTCAATATACGTGATGAATTCTATAAATTCTCTAAATTACCCACCCTCTTTCAAAAAGTCATACCTGCTTTTAGTATTAGAGAGCCATTAAATGCGCCTATATTACAACGTTTTTCCCATATTTTTATAAAAAATATCGTTAAAGAGTTCTGAGTTTAATTGCATTTAAATTTGCCGCTCATGGTTCCTGCTTAGAGCCATATTAAATATTGTGGCTTCTATGTATTTTCGCGGGAACTTAAAAAAAACTTTAAAATATCTCTTCAAATCGGCCACATTTTAGCCATCGGACGCTCGCGGGTGATTGCATATTGGTAAAATGCGGCCAAAAACGCTCCAGTGGGTAGACTTGAGACTAGAAACAAACACAGAAAATTAGATATTTACTTCTAAGCTGACACTATAAACTTTGCAAAACAACTGATTGCACATTTCCAATAGAGTGCAACATGTTTAATGACCTCCCATCCTACCGTCAGGTCTGCCCTGATGATGGACAATAACGTGGGCCAACGCAGGAGTAAGCACAACAAGACATAATAACCCAAAACTAATTATGATAATTTGATGGTCTTATTCATCGTTTCCTGTGGCAATTTCTGAGAAATATTGATAAACTAATCACCCTTTTAAAGAAAGCTTTTCTGGTTCATTAAAATTCTTAACTTATAATGATTTTAAAAATGTAGTCTTTATTATGTGAGTTTTATAAAATAATTCCAGTTAAGAAGTTTAAATCAAATTTAATGCCTGATGAATCCTCCTTACACCGAAAACGTAAAATACTCAATATGCAAGTAGCCCTTTTTAAATCAAAATCAAAACCTGTTGAACTAAACTCTATTGCCCTGCAATACTATGGCGTTTATTTATTTTAGTGGGAAAGTTTTTTGTATTTTAGTTAGTGCAGCATGCAGCATAATAAATACAAATAGAAGTGATTCCTTTATCAATTTTTCATACTAGTTGTTGTGAAGTTTTTGTTATGAAGTCTAATGAATCATTTTTGTTATTTATTTTTGGGGTGTTATGCCGTGTTTCGCTACCTCCTTCTTTAGCCAACGTTCATGAGCCTCTCATCTGCCCTGATGATGGACACTGTAACCTTGTCCGAAACGTTGGCATAAGAAGGAGGTAGCGAGACACGGCATAACACCCCAAAAATAAATAACAAAAATACTTTTGGCCGTGAAAACCTCAAAACATACCCTCTAATGAATCATATTTGTTTCAGTGCATTTCAACAATGTGCTTGGCACATATTATTTTCGGAAGAAAACTAAAGATGTGGGTAGGATCTAAACCGTGTTGCCGAGGCGTGGGTGTTACACGCCGCCCACTTTTTTAAGCGTAAGACATCTGCATTGAAATATTATTACATTACACAAAAAAAATTGAAAGTGATAATGATTCAATTATTGATTTCCCAAAGATTTTAAATAAATATTTTCAAAGAACTTTTATAAATTTTGAAATAAGAGTTTTATTGAGATCTTAGTGAGCAATGGTTTAAACTTACAGCCGTTCTTCCCAACTTTTCGATTGATCAATCTGAGTCTCCGATCAGCTAAGTGATTTGTTTAGATAATATGCTCTAGTCGGTCTAGTCGCCTGTTGATTGAAAAGTTATGTTGGGAAGAGCATATTTGTGCATTTGGGGAGTGTTGAGCCGATTGATCATTGGGATTTGGAACGACTGCCGCCATACTCACATTTTTAATCTAGAATGATTATTAGCATTTTAAAAAGTTTCAACATGACAGTGTAACTGTCCAGATTCGTAGATATTTTGTGTTCCCTATTTAAGAACAATTTTGATGGTGCAGGAAATAATGGAGGGTAGGAAATGATGAAGACAAAGGTTGTAATTGGGACCCAAATATTAATTTTCAAAAACCAAACACATCTACATAATATAAGATATCCATTTCAACTTCTTTTAAATACGCAAGGCTGGGCAGTATTTGAAATACTTGTAATTGAAATACGTATTTGAAATACAAACACGTATTTTGTATTTGTATTTCAATTACTTCCTAAAAATTTATTTTGTAATTGGTATTTCAATTACCTGATGCTGAGGTATTTTGTAATTTGTATTTCAAATACTTAAAGCTTCAAAATACGTTTTCAAATACATTTAGCGATCTTAATAATGATAATGAAAAATGAACTGACATAGTTAATACACATACTAAAAATTCTAGAATCCAGAGCAATATATGTTAATATTTAGAGTTGTCAACACTGGACGTCAAAGCAAGTATCTTCTCAATTGTCGTTTTCATCGTTTTGCGGTATTTATTCATGAATACGTAAGTTAATTGATAAATGATAATAGATGATCAAAATTCTGTCAAAATCACAAAACTGTACAAGTGGAGCGGAGATGGGATGTGTCTTCTGAACTGTGATTGGTCAATTTTTGCAAGTCTCTGTTTCACTCTGCTCAGCTTTGCTTCTACGGAAACGCACTCTTAGATAAGGGCACTTTACGACAATTGATTGCAACCAAAGGTTCTACCAAAACCAATGTATTTTGTATTTTGTGATTTGTATTTGAAATAAAAAAAAAATGGTTAAAATACTGTATTTTGTATTTCAAATACACGACTTGAAAGTATTTTGTATTTCGTATTTTAAATACATGCGAAAAAGTATTTTGTAATTTGTATTTTAATTACAGCAAAGCATGTATTTTGCCCAGCCCTGTAAATACGTCTATTTGAAATTCACTTTTGTTTTCTAGATTGAGTGAATGTATGAAGTGGAATATTGGAAGTGGAAATTAATCAACTTCCCAACATCCGATCGAGCTGAAACTTGGTAGGTAGACTTGTAGACAAATTCGAAGAAACTAAAAAAAATATTTATTACACTTAATATACGAAATAAATGTTGGTTTTACCAACTCGCAATTTGGCCAGGTTTTTAGCGCGTTGACTCCGCTAACTGGGTAGGAACCTCAAATCAATTTTTCAAAGAAATATATTTCGATGCGCAGTTGAATCAGACCACTGAGTAGGAAGGTTCAAATCTCAATCGAACAAAAAATATTGTCTTGAAGATTATTTGAAAATGGATGTTTTATAATAATAAAAAAATTGTTTTACATAGGTTGATTTTTTTTAATTATGGGTCTTAACTAGACCAAAGTGTAAGTATCTTACTCTAATTGCAATTTAATATATGTATGCCAATACATTTTTAAATGTTTTATTACACAACTCAATATCAAGTGTATGGCAACGATTAGTCTACAATACCCTAGTATTTTATTCTCTAGAATTAAAAAAAATGTATATCCGATTACTTGAATAATTTTAGAATTAATAGTACCTACAGTTCATTTCTATCCTTAGAGAAACTGCAACGATTTTAGACTATACAAAACAAATTTATCGGGGACACAAAACAATATTTAACATAAAAGTTTTTAAATGTTCAATGAACTCCCTGTAAATTTTAAGGAGGCTAAAAGTCTTGCAGTTTTTCGTGGATGTTGTGAAATCCAAATTTTAGGTAGATATTAGAATTGTATTGTAGTCGTTTTAGAAGAGAATGTATTAGATAATATCCATACTAATATTATAAATGCGAAACTGCTCGAGTTTGTTTATGACCTTTTCACGCATAACACAATATAAAGACTTCAATAATTCTTTCACCAATATAAAGCTAAATTATATGCACAGACTACAGGTTGTATATGATGGTAAGCTCTGGCGTTATGAAATTATAAATATTAATATATTATATTTGTTATACGTTTTCTGTCGCTAACAAAAGCGAGTTTTTACTAACGTCAGAAAAAAATCTTTTCCATGGAAACAATGTTGATATATTTTTGGGCTCTATGCTGGTAGGTACTCAGTCTACTGGTCAGCTACTACTGCAGAAAATTCAAATATTAGAATTCGTTTTTTTTTTTGACAAGCTTGGAATAAATGTCAGACGAGAGTTCCTATATTAAAAATATAATTCGTAACGATTATAAAGACTGAATGATAAATAGAGTATTTTTTATTATATTAACGAATTTCCAAATATTTACATAAAAATAAACATCTGAAAGGTTTGTAAGCGCATAAATTCCGAACGAATGAAAAAAATTGGATAAGTAATTCTTTTTTTCTTTGAGCTATAGCATTATGAAATTTAGGTGGTAGGCGAGATGTTTGAAAACTGAATGTAAGGGAATGAATATATGGAATGCGGGAGGGGATGGGGGTGGGGTGGGGGGGGGGGAGATAATTGATAAGTGCAAGCGCTACAGTAATTTCCCGTTATACCGTGCGAGCGAAGCCGCGGGGAAAAGCTAGTCTATAATATATTATAAGATGTGAAAATTGTATACTAAACATAATTTACTAAAAAAAAAACATTTTTTATTTGTTTAGCCGAGTTTTGAACCCAAAATGTGTGGGTTCAAATTCCAGAACCAGGACACTTACATTGAAATAAGTCGGTACATTATGTTTTCTGTTGCAATCTCTATATTGTAAGAGCTGATTACTGATGACCGTCGAGAATTCTCTGAAAAATGTTTTGTTAACTGTTATTGCCGCTGTTTAGTAATCAGATCGCTGTGCCAAATTATAACAACTTCTCAATGACATAATTGTCATATTATAAGTGAAGGTTACACTTCTTGGAATGGTCTGTTCAATGGAAAGATTAAAAATATTATTTAATCTTGTTTTATAGCGAAAGCATCGTATTCGTCTTTACATTGTAACAATCAGTGATTTCCTACGGTAACATCACCCGCCATTGGGCGATTTAATAATATTTGTTCTTGTGAGGCATGTAAGTGAGTATTATAAGCCCCGAAGAAGCTACCTTTATAAGGGTGTTTAAAAATTAAAGTGATGTTAACAGAGTTATTTTTTTAATAAAAGGTTTAATAACAACTAATAATGGTAATAACTTTATTCCAAGATGTGGGGAGGTTTTTGCAATTCCACATGTCCCGAATTTATTTTTTTATTTTTACATTTGCTTCACATAGGAGACCCTGAGAAACGAAAAATCTTTCAGGACCTACATCATACTTGGAGATGCTGTGTGGAGGCATTGATGTATTACATTTAGATGAGATATGAAGCGAAAAATTAGGTTCAACTTTTTACGTCCAACTGACTCCAACGCTTCCAACGTTCTAACGAATCCGATCTACGCGCACCGCTAATCGTTTTCTAATAGCTGAACACGTTTCGACAAGATATTAGTAGGCAATAGCGCGTCTAATTGTAAAGCTCTACATGTGAAGAGTCTTTTTAGGTAAAGGAATGAGAGGAAGTTCTGGGAAGAAAAAAGGTATGAGAGGTGGGTAGAAATTTGGGGATACTGTGTCCAGGAGTACTGAGTCTCTAATAGAGAGAGACTCAGTCACTCCTCAAAGACAAACGCATCCGCCTCCAAGACCTAGACAAACCTCACCCTGTAAAACTGGGCAACTCTGCTAAGTCACCAAACGCAGCCCACCACTTAGAGTGACCTGCCTATTAATAACGTGTGTTATTCGAGCGGCTCAAAATCTTATGAAATTGTTTTTTTTTATTTGATTATCTCTATATATAAATTTATTTTATTTTTTTATTTTGTATTAAAAATTATAAAATTTAACAATATGAAAAGACTAGGTATCTCACAATACAAATACAAACGGGCTTTAAAAACCAAATTATTTAAAAAATCATACCATTCATGAATCCTAACATCTTTTCAATACACGTAATACCTAAGCCATGTTCTCAAGTTTCCGGTAATTGTTTGGTTTCGGTTTCCTTCTAATAATAGTATGTAATGTCCGAATAAAATGTCAGAATATTTCTCATTTCTAAACGCAAACTGCCCTCTGTTAGTATATTATATTTTGGTTTTAAAGTTCTTGTTTTGTCCTGTGCTACAATAGCACTGTTATGGTTTATTATTATTGTCCTGTGCGTACTATGACAGCACTGTTTTTGTTAAATTTTGTTCTCTTGTCATTGTTTTGTAAATACTGTATATTCTTTGTTTCATATTACTTTATATTATATTTTGTAATGGACTCGTAAGGAGCGCAGTAGGATTATTATTATATATATATTTTTTAATTTATTAAGTTAAGCGAACTTGAAGTGAAGTGACATAAAACTGCGCTATACAAATGTAACGTTATTTATTATTATTATTATTACAAATGTTAAAATTGTTTATGTATGCTTGAGCCAAGTAAATATACCTAACAAACTGAATAAAGCCGTGATTAGCATCGGCATGTTTGCTATAGATTTAGACTCCCTAAAGGTAAAAATGCACCCATATCTGGCATGCCTACACACTACGCACCGGGCGAGGGGGGCAGCGAGCAGTGCTGTACAGTGTGCTGGCCCCTCAGCCCCTTATCTCGCGGGACCGTGGGAGCCTCGCCACTAGAATCAGGTCCTCTGTGCTCAATCCCACACTGCGGCGGACACCTTTGCTTTGGCTTTGGCGATCAAGGGGTGGCGTACGGCGTACGCAATCACCAATAATTCTAGTTCGTCTGGAAAGTCGAACGAATGTAACGATTCAGTTTGATCTTGCATTTTCAGTGCGAATGCTAAATTCATTAAAAATATTTCAAGGTACGATACTACTGCTGAGAGGTCCGTTGTGACTTATTTCTATTGCGATATCTATATGCGTCATCGAGTACAAAATCAATCATCAAAAAACAAAGTTGTTTCACTACAATCTATTTTCTAATGCCTTTTAAAACTCATAAAAAACTTATAATTGGTTTGACTGAGAATTGAACCTTCCTACCCAGGAACTGGAATCGACAATTCTATCAACCGCAATAACAGCATCCCCAAAAATGACACTGATTCTGAAGGAAATAATTTTCCTCGGGTCCTCCTGTGTGGAGTTGTTGTAAAAAATTTTGGTTGTCTATAAAGTCGGTTTACGGACGATAATTTTACGTGATAACGTCATATAATAACGATGGAGTGGAAGAGAGATATATGCGTCAAAAGCCGAACGCTTGTTTTGCGCTCTCGCACGCTCGGCTCAGGCGGAACGTGACAATGAGTTATGCCTTTTCGTGAGTGCAGCCGGCGTTCATCGATTTATAAGACGTTATCACGTCAAAAAATCAATCCAAAGAAATTTCCATAGTTTATAATGATACCCATCTTCAGACTTGTTTGACAATCCCCATCATCAGGACAGATGTGTAAAAGTTGTGAAACGTTGACTTAAGAAGGAGGTACCCCAAAAACAAATAACGAAAATACTTTCGGCCGTGAAAATTCAAAAACTTATACGATCAAATATTGTAAACATTTCGATTCGTACGTAATTATATACAGACGGTTGTTTGGTTAGGTATATTATAAGTCATGCAGGTTTTAGTCGCATCGCCTACGTTCTTTTACCGTATTGGACCTTTACAATCGACTCATCGCCCACGCCTAAAACCGGTCTTGGTGATTGGTTCAAAATTAAAACGTTGAAAAAGTTAATGAGAAAAGTACGTCGGTCGAGTTGTATCAGAATGATGTAGGCGTGCTGATTGCAGATGACTCTAAATGAAAATTGGAATGTGTGCCTACGTGGTAGGTAGGATGAAGACACCTGCGAAAGTTGGGCTCTAGAAATGACTAATTTGAATTACCAAGGCAAAAGTTAAAGGCGTTTTCACCCGGCAATGATACTTTTGGGTGAGATTACTAGAATTCCAACTTTTCCACAATTTTTTTTTTCCAACTGTCTTAACGTCAGCCGAGGAATTGAAGATACCTCGGTGGGACCCAAAGGCGATGATAACTCAGATACTGACCGATCAAGATTGTTCAATAATGTTCATTACAAAAATTAAACATTTTGAGAGGTAAGCATCGAAAAAAATCAGATCGTACAATTCACACACGATAGAAGTAAAACCTTCAGAAAACTAAAGTAGACAAGAGAGGGGAGACTACACTTTTTATCAATGTGAATGATGATTCATTCCATGTTTTTGACGTCGAATTCCAGAGCACATTTTCCTATATATTGGGTCATCTTATTAGTATTTGTGGTTTCTTCTTCGGAGTCGCTAGATTTCGTTTTCTTTTTGTGTTTTCTTGTGTCTCTTCATTTTGGAGTGGTTTGAAGATTGGATATTGATTTTACAAAAATGCATTTTTATTTTATTTTGTAGAATTTGATCAGGCTTTGTACCACTGCACTAAAGGGGATTTGCGTGGGACCGTGGATTTATCGTATTATATTGGAACCGGGTACCCGTGAAATAAATAAATATTTTATTGCTATCTCATTCTCTCACGGACTACCTATAGGTGTATGTTTTTGTCACAACGTTTCAAAAGAATTTTTCACTTCAAAAAGTCCATTCCAGAGTTGATAATTTGTATGAAATTTTGAATTAAATTATGCATATTCTTTCAGCATGATTTAAGCTTTCAGAGAGGCTCTGAAAATTTCATTTTTCACCCCCACGGTAATTATACCTTTATTGGACGATAACTTCATAAAATTAGTAGGATCCTTCAAATTGTTGTGTGTGAATTACTTTATACATAAAAAAAAAAATTCCTCTAAAGATTACCAGTCGAAAGCTTTTTATTATTTTTCATTATGTTTAGGAATAGCTTATTCACACATTATCACAGGGGATCCGAGGAACCGGCTATTTTTGGAACCAGTTCCTATCGGATTTATAAAATGGTCACCAACACTCAAACTAGGCGAAGCGGGAAGAAAAGCCACCCGCAGGGCCGTAGGTTTTTGCTGCAAAAACCTACGGAGTAGTTTTTAACTACTAGTAGACAATTAATAGCTTAGCTTCACATATCAACACAGAACCTTTCTCATAAAATTACTTTATTTGAACATGAAAATAATAATATACATGTACGTCCCTATTGGTACAAATCAAAATTAACAAGACTCAAGAAAACGATGGAAATATTGAATCACGATCGTTGCGAATTATGTAAGAAATGAAAACGTTTACAATGGCAAGAAA
Source organism: Glyphotaelius pellucidus (assembly GCA_936435175.1). Lineage (NCBI taxonomy): Eukaryota > Metazoa > Arthropoda > Insecta > Trichoptera > Limnephilidae > Glyphotaelius > Glyphotaelius pellucidus. Next base: position 22,285,396 of record OW386542.1, on the reverse strand, counting down.
TCCTTCACATTGTAATTAGTCATCGGTGGTTAGTTGAGAATCTATGCATTATTTATCCTCAATAATTTCAAATATATTACCACGTATGTGCCCATTAGGAGAGTGTCGAGTCGGCATTCGTCTGCAGCGGCAGTGCAACGGAAGGTAGGCAGTTTGTTGTAGGCAATAATCGTAACGTTGCGTTAAAGGGTTCGGGTGCATTCAGAGCTTTGTGCATGTAATTTGACGAAGCGTTGCACGTTATTTTAGTATTGAAAACACGGGCAAGCGTAGTATTTGTGCAATATTTTATTACCTTGCGCTTTGCTTATGGGGCTTTGTGCAAAATCGGCAGACAGAGATTCGTTTTACTAGAAGGAATGTAGGCACTAAACATTAGGTAAACACTGTACTACAGAGGTGATGGCTGCATTTAAGATTACCCTTGCCACTGCATCAGAAGCTCTTTTGTTTTTTATTAGTTATTACTGGAGGTGATTTCAGCCATCAATTGAGAGTAGGAACGATAATAACTTATCATTGAAGGTTGTTAACGCCAATACTGAATAATGCATAGTGTGTATGTTTTGTAAAATACAAAGTATTCAGGTAAGTTCCTATTACAGGATTAAATGTAGGTTTTTGTGTTATTAAAAAAAACGTTGATATATATGCGAAGGAATATATTTATACAAGGGAAAGGGATTTGGATGGATGACATCAAGGACTGGACCAGCACGACAATGAAAGGTTGAAACATTGAAAATTTTTTGGCTTATTTCGCCGTGTTGCGCTTCCTCCTTCTTCAATGCCAATGTTTTGGGCAGCGTTACGGTGCCCATCATCAGGGCAGATATGTATATTATTCTAGTTTGTGTTTGTCGAACCCTCTTAGGGCCAGTATATCAGTGTAATAATTGGTGAAATTAATATGGTTTTGGAAATTTGGTCATTTATTAAATCCCCAAACTCTTCCTTCACGGATCCGCTATTAAAATGTTCCAAAATCGTCAACTTTGTTCATGGAAATGCACAATTTTTTTTAATTCCCGTTGGCTCCTGCAACAGAACACAAAACAGACAGAAAACCATCGCACTTTGGCAATTCCATAAAGAGAAGCTGGGTCTTGGCTTTTGGCTTTTGGCTCTTGGCTCCTGACTTCCGGCTTCTGGCTTCTGGCTTCTGGCTCCTGGAAACCATAGTAGGAGAATACTTAACCTTTCAGAAAATACACAGTTAAAACTTTGATTTTTGAGGGAGCATTATAAACAGCTATAAACTTGATATTGTTGTGGTGTACCTCTGCCATAGGTCCCCCTAAGTGGTTCGCTACGTTTGGTGATTTAGGAGGGGTGCCCGGGTTCATGGGGTGAGGTTTGTCTAGGTCTTGGAGGCGGATGACCAGGACACACTGAACCCCAGATTCCTATCTACCCCTTAAACCTTATTCCTTCCCAGAATTCTACTTCCCTTTCTTTCCTTGAAAACCCTACTCACAGCATCCCCAAAGATGGCATAGGCCCTGAGAGAAATTATTTTCGTCAGGGCCTCCTGTGTGGAGCTCATGTAAAAAAAGTGAACTATGAATATAATAACAGATTGAGTAACGTGTTGATATACCGAAAAGATAACAATTTTCAAACTAAAACATTCACAATTTTGTTGATAAATACCTTTGTACTTAGTAGACTCCACCTTAGCTAGGTAGGTAGGTACCTACCTACCCGCACTACTTAATGATATGTAATTTACATTATTTATAGTTCATGTTTCGCATTCAGTCAACTCTTGTCCTTTCACTCGGTACTCGTCCGATCAAGATTACCCTCGCGTAAATCAGGGCAGGACTGGTGATCACGCCAGATGTATAGCACACACTAATATATATTATAGTAACAAATCGCAGTCCTATGTCCTGAGGCATCTACTTTGCTTCGGAATGTTTAAAGAACGGGACACACGATGGTTCAGATTTTTGACAGAAAGAAAATATTCGCAATCTGAATTTCATTTAGATAGGTACCTAATTATTTATTTTTTTACATTAGCTTCACACAGGAGAATATAATCCCCTCAGGGCATGTGTCATCTTTGGGGATACTGTTTGGATGGTCTTTCAAGGAAAGGAATGAGAGGAAGTTCTGGGAACGAAAAGGGTATTAGGTGTGGGTAAGAATTTGGGATTCAGTGTGTCCAGGAGTGACGGTCTTGAATCCATCCCATTGCGGTGCAAGGCAATGTTCCGAGAGAGTGCGGCCGGAGAAGTCAAAGGGACATCCTCAACCATTCTCCCCGATCCAGCATGCCTCACCTCACCTCACCCCATGAATCCCTGCTAAGTCACCAAATGTAGAGGAGTAACCTACGGCAGAGGTGTTAATTAATAAATGGCGGTACCCATACCCGCCTCCCAAATTTAAATTTCTCTGTACAACTACGCTTTCGGTTGACACGTTTGAAATTTGAAAGAATAAAACATGTTCACCGATGTCGTAATTATTCAAAGAAAATCACACAACGGTTTACCATTTTTTTGTGCAGTCGTTTGCAAAACGAATTTGTAAAGTACGCAGTGGAATAGAAGAACTAATTTAACGACTTGATTTTACATCAGTCATTTGGAATCCCCAACATCAAACTTGTACTGATCGTATTAAAGATATCCAAAAAATATTTACTAAACATCTGTCATATCGCTTTAGCAATCATTAGTCAAGCAAGAGTTCTCATAGTTTATTTCTTCTCTTGTTTTTGTTTATATTATAGTACGTACATCTACCAAACATCGATGACTAACAATGCATTATTATTTGTTTGTTTTAATAGATAATTCATGGAACTTAATTAATTAACTTCATTTTGTAACACTACAAAATGAACACCATAGTTTAACCATTTAAGTTCCATGAATTATCTATTAAAACAAACAAATAATAATGAAAAGATATGTAGATGACGTTTTTTGTATATGGACTGGAACTAATAGGCAATTAAATATTTTCTTAAATTTCATTAATAAACTCCACAAAAAAATTAAATTTACCCTAGAAATTGGAAAAAATTGAAGTTTAAATTTTTTGGATTTAAGTATTTCTATTGTCAAAAATAAATTTGAATTTAACATTTTTCGTAAAGACACATATACAGATATCATTATACATGAAACTTCTAATCATCCATTTTCACAAAAATTAGCAGCGTTTCATACCTTACTAAGTAGACTAATTAATGTTCCCCTATCTTTAAGAAATTTTAAAACAGAATTAAATACAATTAAACAAATTGCAATAAATAACGGTTATTCTACACAATTAATAGATAATATGTTAAACAAAAAATATAAGAAAAAGTTTTTTAGATCTTTTGTTTATCCACACGTAGTTGACAAGAATAATAATTGGAGAAAAATTGTATTTTTAAATAATAACACTTCAAATTTGATAATTAAAAACATGCCAGATAATATCCAACCAGCTTTTTACGCCAATAACAAATTAAAAAATTATATATTAAATAACAAGGACAAAGGTGTGTTTTTGAACAAATCTGGGGTTTATAAATTAATTTGTAATGATTGTAACTTTTTTTATATTGGGAAGACTTCTAGAAATTTTAACATTAGAGTTAAGGAACATCTAAGATGTTTAAATAATAATAATTATTCAGAATTTGCAAAACCACATTTTGGAAACAGGTCATTCTTTTGATATTAATAAAGGTTTAAAAATTTTACACACTAACACAACGGGTATACAATTAGATAATTTAGAAATTTTTGAAATTAGAAAAAGTGTTAAAAGTAAATTAAATATTATAAATAACCAAACGTTTTTTAAAAATAGCCATCTTTTAAATTTATTTTCGTATTAATACTTATATTTATAATTAATTTATTTTGTTATTTAGACTTCTTGTTTTCTTTTTAAAAGATTTTTTATTATGTTAATGTAATTTTTTACCCATTCTAAAATAATTTTTATATTTTATTTAATATAATTGTTTTTTATGATATATTTTAGGTAATTAATCACCTCTCCTTTCTAATATTTTGTCTATGTTCTAATTAGTCTATACTTGTTTGTCTTTTGTTATTTATTATTGACTTATTATCCTGACGAAGAAAACATAGTTTTCGAAACATGTTGATATTGTTAATAAAATAGTGGTGTTATACAAAGGTATTTGTTTTTCATTAAATTAATGATGACACCCCAAAGTAAATATGCCTATTTTGAAGAAATAATAATGCATTGTTATAAAAAAAACGAGTGTGCTTTAGACCACACGACTGTGTGACGAAGTAAAACTTCTATGAGAGGAAGAGAGAAAGAAAATGTTCGCACGCACTGCTCTCTCGCGCTCCTACAGTGTGATACAGACAATAGGCCTGCACTGTGTCTTAGATATACGAAACGTAACTGGCGGTGAGAGAAAGAGAGAAAAAAAGGTGTGATCGCACCTCTCTCTCTTGCCCCCACAGTAATATACGAAAAGTAACTCTCTCTCTTTCTATCTTCACTAACTTATATCTCTCTCTCAACTTTCGTTTGCCTCGTCCGACACTTTTCGTAACGCTATCGTCACGCTTTCACCAGCTTACTCTCCAAGTCAAGCGTGCTTAAAAAAGTTTTACTTCAAAAACTATTTGATTTGTATACAAAATTGAACCAAATACAATATTTAAGAGAAGATTTGCTCTCTGAGATGCGCCATTCAAAATCCCCAGAAGAGAAAGAGTAAGGCCATTGCAGTAACAAGTGTATAAAATATGCATACTTTTATCGACAGTCATTATTTTTTCGAATTTTTTTGCCAGAATTTTTCGAATTTTTTTGAATCAGTAATCGTGGCAATAGGCGAGTTTAAGGAAAGAAAAGCGGCGTGCCCCCCACCCAGGCCTTTCTCCGTCGTAAATATTTTTATGCATCTTTCTCTTTCATTTACTTTCATTGTAAAGTCAGTAACTGCGCGAGAATGGATCGTACCATGTTCAGGCCGGTCTTAAAGTTTAGTGCGTACTATACTAACTGATAAATCTTGAAGTTTTCAAGAGTTGTGCGAATTTAATAACGTCTCCAATTGTTCATGTCATCATTTATTATGTTATAAGGCTTAAGGCGCCGTATCCTCACCCGAAAAGAAGAAGATGGAGAGATATGTAATTACGAATTTTGGAGAGAGCACGCTTATATTTAAAACGATAAAATTGAAGCGAAAATTGTGAAAATGTTTAATAAAACACGACTCGTTTAGAAAAGAGCAAAAATCTCGTGGGGGTTGTCTAACATTCAAAGAAACACTGTGATTTTTTTTTATACATATAATTTGTTAAATAATAGAGAGAGACGTGAAAATAATAATTTTCGGTAAATACTTTGCGATTTTTTTCTGTCGAGGAAATTTCATATATTTAGCGTTTCGGCGTGGGGAATGTATAGATTTTAAAAATAACAAATATTTTTTAAAAGCTTAAAAACTTCAAATGCTTAAGGAAGATATGTAAGAAATCGGTAGAAATCCGGGTAGCGGCGGCTTAAGAACTTACCACTTAATTTATAAAATTAAAAACTCTAGGTACATTTGGAATCAATTGTTCTCTTAATAAATCTGAGCCTGCCCTGCCTCGTGCAATACCAGTTTTCTTTCAGGCGATCGTCTATCGGAATTAGTCGGGGGCCCTCACAATGGCTCCTTGTGCGCATGGGGTGACTTCCCCTGCTTCCTTTGTCCCCGATGTGGGGGGCAGTATTTGACTAAATCCGTTCACACGCTGTAGAAGTGCGGAGACGGGGAGGAACTGCACCAGTCCCGCTACTTTGGCTTCCCACGTAAAGCCGATACCGGTGCAAGACGCATCGTACGGCTATACGTCACAGGTGTGGATCACGTACATCTGCGTAGTGGGAAACACTGTAGAATGTAGAGGGCACGGGTTTGTAGAGGGTAGGAATCTCAGAAAACTGCACTACAATACTAATAATAATATAATGTATGCACTAGTGCGTTCGAATACCAAATTGTTTATTATTTTCTTATTACTTATTATCAATCTTACCAGCATTTTTATTACTATTCAGCTCGATGTGGTTAACTGTATTAAACTGTGGCGACCAAAGAGGAACTAACGTAACAAATTATTGAATCTTTTTTGACGTAATACGTGTCTTATAAATCGATGAACGCCGGCTGCACTCACGCAAAAGCGTGACTCATTGTCACTTTCCGCCTGAGCCGAGCGTGCAAGCGAGGGCGCGGGACAAGCGTTCGGCTTGTGACGCATCTATCTCTCTTTAACTCCATCGTTATTATACGACGTTATCACATAAAATTATATTCCGTAAACCGACTTTACAGACAACCGATTTTTTTCACTTTTTATTGTCTCTTTAAAATCGATAAAACCGATTGCAAAGTAAACAGTGTCAGTGCTATCTAAAACACTCTAACTCTAAACCGTAACACTAACACTGTAGAACTAACGCTGCAGACATTATGAAATAAGCAACTGGTGTTTGTGACGCGTTTTGTGCAGCAAGTGGTTCAATTTTGTGTTTGTTAAATTTAGGTATACCAAAATTGCGTTCTACAAAAATTTTGTTTATTATTAAACTATCTAGGGTTATGCCGTAATTATGACAGAGTTTAAACTGCCTGACACAAACAGTTATAAATAATATTATGCTACAAAATCAATAAAAAAACTCCATAAATTTGAATATTAATATCTATTTATTTATTTATACTGGTATAATAATATACATAAATGTATTATTATTTATTTATTTATATTTTACAGATGTTCGCACTTACGTGAGAACAATCCAGTTATAAAAACTCACTTATTACACAATTACAAAAATCTACAATCACACACAATTAACTACAGATACGTACAATCAGAAAAACAAAAACATCACAAATAAAAATATAGAATTATATATAAGCTCACTCAAGTAACACATTACAATGAGTGGCAAGAGACATAAGAAATACGTGAGGCATGCATAGAGAGACAATTGACACAATATAATTAGTTACTATTTTTTAACAGCGCCAGAACTTTTTTTGAATCCGTACAAATTATCGACGAAAATATCTACTTCAGCACACTCTATCTTGTTATAAAGTCGACACATCTGGGTCAGAGGGCTAGAATAGGCGATTTTATTTTAAAATGTATTTGTGTGAAAAATGTTATGGCGTCTTAAAATTATCAATTGTTTCAAAGTATAAAAAAAAACTTTATTATCTTTATTATACTTTTTGTCAGTGTAAGCTCATAATAATTAGACATTTATCACTATCAAAAAACTATGTCAGATTGATTTATTTTATTTTGTTGTAATCATTGGTATCTATGTAGGTATTTTTGTTTGTACAAAACTCGGCTCATCAGATACATGTGAATATATTAAACTAACAAATCAACAGATACACGAATCCAACTCTTCTGTCAATGCTCACTTGAAAACACGCCTTATTTCAGATGTGTGTATATTATTAAATTAATTAAGAAATTAATTAAAAGAATTGTGTGTTTTTTTTTTAATTCAAATCCTGTAATAATGATTTAAATTTTTGGTTTCTAGATCTATTGTTACTTTTGTCTATTATCTAACAAAACGCAAGTTACTTCCATAGCTTCCCACGTAAATTGTGCCTAAATCCTTAGAACTGCGGAGATCCTAACCCCCCTATTATCGGACCAGTCAGGTGACCCCACGTACATCTGCACTTACGGCGTAGTCTTCAGCTAGCAGAGGGGTGACTTTTGAATCTTTTCAGGCGGCCTGTAATACTGAACACAAAGAAATGTATCGGCGCGTTGTTTTGTATTGTCTTGTTTATTGTGTTTTACTAAGTGTCTGTAATATCGAAAGTCATCGGAATGAGTCACCGCAAGGATGGGTGGTTGGATTTATTGAAAGTTTTCCCAGCAGTTATATAAAGTATTTTGTTGATTTGTTTTACCAGATATAAAATGTTTGGCAGCGTTTTTCTTAACTTATCGTAAGCTTATAATAAAGTCTACGAAGTCTGACGGTCTCCGTGGTAGAGAGTTAAGGCTCTCGACTACGAATCTGGAGGTTGTGGGTTAGCAAGTAAATTTTATTTCATTAATTGAAAAACATGTGTGCAGTTTACAAACGGTAGAATTGAAACCTTCAAACAACTAAACTTCAACAGAACGAGACGAATGCAGAGTGTTAGGAGTAGGATGATTGTACAGTTTATTTATAATAAGATTGTTACCAAGTTAAAAATTATTTCACTTGGACCATTGTACACAATATAAAGGTTGGTAAACCGTGAAATCAATAGTTTGTAATATTTAAAAGGAATGCCAAAATGCTAAAAAATCACCGGAAAACACTATCACATGTGAAATTTTCGTTGCTTTTTACCACAATTATGTCTTGTTTTTCGGCGGATCAAAACGTAGTTTTATCTGTATAAAAGACAGCTTGACTGAGACTGAGTTGAGAGCGCGACTCTTCGTAGGTACTGTGCGTAGGTAAAGTCTCAATCTCATTCTCTCGTAGGCTAAATCATATAGATATACGTGTTTGTCTCTTTTTAGTGTCGCTCGTTTCTGTTTCATCGAGATTCAAATCTCAACGGTGCTAAAGAAGTTTTCACTTCAAAAACCAAAATTTCACTGCACATTTTATGCAGGCCAACATCTTCACTGATTTTCGAATAAAGCTCTCGAAAAACCTCCAAAATATTCAATGAATATTTGGAACATTTCACATAATGAATAATGCTTCTCAGTAATTACTGATTGGCGTGATGTTTTCTGCAAAGCTCCTATTTTCCGGTGTTCTTCTATAAGACAGAATTAAACATCACTCATAAATTGGGCAAAACTAAACAAGTTCTCTTGTTGTAGGTATTATTAAACAAACATCCTGACCAACGACAAACACTTCTTTATGAATCACCTTTCAGTCGAAGTTTCGGCCGCTTCGGAATGGAGTAAATATAATTTATTCTGAAAATATATGTCAAGCAAAATCATATACTTAATATTTATTTATTTTATTTATTAACGCCCATTTTAGAGGCTTTTACTTTTGAAATTTCAACAAACCCAAACCGTTATTAATAGAACGGTTAGCGAACAAAAAAAAACATAAACAGAAGCCTTGCACAAAGACACCGTAAATACCAAGCATTAAATGCATTCAAAAATCATTTCAATACTTACAAAAAATGAGGGAAACAATGAAAATTTCAGAAACTAGTTTTAAAATATGGATTAAAAAATAAAAAATGCAATTTTTCAAATGTTTAAAATATCTTTAAAAAATATAGCATATACACGTAATACACAATTCCACTACAATACGCACTTCATTGTAAGCAACAATACCTCTTAAGAATTGCCGATTCTTATTTTTTTTTCATATTATATTTTTATTGAATTGTAAAAAGGGGCAAAGCACCGAGAGAGGCTCACATTATCATATTAGGAAAATATATAATAATATTATTGAATTAATGAAAAAATAGAACAGTAAAAATTATTCAGTGTATAATAATGAACTGTCTCAGTAACAATTTTTGATTATTTGTTTATTAAATTGTACGCAGACTCTGCATGTCTATTTTTAATAAAAGAAATTCTACCTTTATTGCACTGGTTTCAACTCCAGCTTCTGTCCAACTTCATATTAGATAAACGCATTAGAAATGATCCATTATTGATCGTGAAATGTGTCAGAGATATCACTGCCTATTCAATCAGGCCGATACCAGCTCACGCAATTAGCCGATGACTGACTGACACGTCGGCTTTCAGCACCAAATCCAATTATCCTATCCCAATTAGGATGCAAAATGTCCACCTAATATTTTTCAGTCATTTCAGTCTGGTGTTAAATGAATATAGCGGGCTGCATAAATTATAGTACATCTACATCTCAGTTGTGTGCACTGTGAATAAAGGAGCAAACAAGCTAATAGTATCAGAAATATCTATACATGTAACAAAGGACGTTAATTAAAAGCCAAAGGCGTTAAGAGGAACGTATGCGCGGCCCATTTCTGCCAGTTTCATACAAATCTTAGATTTGGGTTTGAGATCAAAATACCCAACCAAACTGAAAAATTATGTTTGTAATCAAAAGGTATATCAAATATATAGTACGGACCTGAGCTACTTTATTTATTTTTGCTTTAAATTATAAGATATAGGCCATTAAAGATTTTAGTGTTTCATGATTTTAGAGGCAACTTGGGCAATTATTTGTGAGTAAATGAAAAACATTAAAAAAAATATTTTTCTATGTTTATTTTATAAATACAATAAAAAATTAAATAAAACATTGTAAAAAATTCATTTTTTGGGTAGTAATTTTAATGTATTATAAACGACATTTTTTTTGTTCCGCCGTAAATAGGTCATTTGTATTTTAAATTTACACCTATCAAAATGATTTTTTTTTTATTTTATATTCATTATATTTATATGATAATTTCAGTAAAATTGTTTTTTTATTATTTTTCATTTACTTACAAATAATTGCCCAAGTTGCCTCTAATATCATGAAACACTAAAATCTTTAATGGCCTATATCTTATAATTTAAAGCAAAAATAAATAAAGTAGCTCAGGTCCGTACTATATATTTGATATACCTTTTGATTACAAAAATAATTTTTCAGTTTGGTTGGGTATTTTGATCTCAAACCCAAATCTAAGATTTGTATGAAACTGGCAGAAATGGGCCGCGCATACGCATAAGGGCGGGGCAGCCCACGGTACGTGGGAGGTAAAAGGGTGAATTTTTCGTAATTATTTTCAAGCAAACGATTCATGGAATTTTTTTTGTTAAACCTTAGTTTGTACAAATAGAAGATTTTATGCAAATTTTTGTACACGAATCTAAAGTATGGTTTGCGGTGAACGCAGCTTTCTACAGGACACTCCGACGAAATTGCTGCTCGGTGTTTATACGGTTCATTAGAACAAAAATTTATTTAAAAACAAGACATGTAGGTTTATGGCACCACGTAGTGGAATTTTCTTATGAAAAAATGGCGGACCAGCGAATTTTATTTTCGGTTTTTATGAAAAATTTTCATTGTCCATAAAAAAATTAAAAAAATAGAAAGGATTCTTTTATTAAAAAAATCCCTACGTGCTGCCATAAAGACTGGATTTTCAAACAGTTTAAGACTTTGTGCGTGAACATCGGATGTATATATTTTTTAATATGTTGTCAACCAGGTTGAAAAAAGTAGTTTCGAGAAAAACGCGTTCAAAGTTTTCTGAAGGATAATTCAACATACAGACTGTTTCTAACGGTTTAACATAAAATGCTGTACGAGTATCTGTCAACTTTACGAATATCTATAAATTATTTGGTGAGAGCATTTTTAACAAATGCATCTTTCATAAAATGAAATTAAAAAAAAGTTACTAAAATTTTTTTTCACAGTGGGCCACAAGCATTTTTTGTATTGATTTATATTTATTACACTTCAAATTTTGTTATATTCTGGATTATATAGAGTTTTTTTGTCTTAAAACTGATTTGATTAATAGTAGATAAAGGGGAGATGAAGATTGTATAAGGATAGGCGATGCTGCCCATACATTCTGTACCCATGTATTAATGATGACACACCTGGAGGTGATTTTTCATTAAAATGGCACTCTAAAAATTATCAGATACATAACAACAACAAAAAAGGCCGTCTGTATCAGTTTCAAACTCTTCAGAATTGTTTTCCCAAAAACCTACAATGAAACTAAAACATCAGATCTAAAGATGAATAATTAACAAATTCATTTTACTTATAAAAGAGAGCCCATTCAAGTACGTGTGTTGCTCAGTAACTCTGTATGATTTGATGAATATGTTCACCTAAAACACGTTTGTGGATTTGTACGCGGGTGTTGATTAGTAAGTTATTTATTAGCCTTCCACATGAACTGAGTGCACACTAAAATAATACACTGACCTAGCACGCAGTTTGCCATAATTTCGGAAGTATTTATGAACGGTTACACAATCTTAAGGACGGCAGACAATCGCACGAAGATCAATAATTCTTTGTACACTCCATAGATCTCAAGACAAATTAATGCTATTACATATATTTATTTAGTTTAATTTTTGAGATTTTGAAATTACTTGTAAAATAATTTCAAATATTTATTGCCATTTTGTAAGGGCTACAAGCATCTGAAAGGGTTAATGTATTTGAATAATATCAGCATGACAACCTTCAGAGCAGAGCTGTAAATTTCTTGGCTCCAAACCCAGGCGTAGCGGGTTCGACTTTCGCAATGTATAAAGTGCGTGCCAGATAAATTAAAATTATAAAACATTGGTTATTGAATTTTTATGTATTATTTAATTTTTTTGGCAAATTCCATTGTGGTAGATAGTCTTGGAATTGTCATGGTGAAAATCATCATTCAGAATCGTAATATTACTTGAAATAGTTAATCCGAGTTAGGTGATCACTTCTGAACGGCCAAGTTATTCCAAAACATTCCTCTTTCTCTTCTCTTTTCCGTTTCCATTTCCTTCAGCCTCCCGACACACCGAAAATTCGAGGTGCAATGGACTCACTTGCTTCGGCGGTTTGGATTCTTGTGCGGTAATTACATAAGTTTAAAGAAAATATTAAGAAAATAAATCATTTTTTATTGCGTAGTAGGTATACTGGATATGAGCTCGAAATAATTTTGAACATTTAACTCAGAATGAAATAATAAAAATAAAATTACAATTACAAAACATCAACCGGTAAAAAGTTTTTTTCCATGACAAAACTACCGAGAAGACAAAAATGCAGACGGTGGAAGCCAAAATCACCACAAGTCTAATATAATAGACTACTGGAGTCGAAAATAATTAGTAAAAGAAACAAACCGCTTGTTTACAAAACCAAAATAATAAGTTCTTACATTTGATTAATTGTGCCTTACGCAAAATTATGAGACAGTAGCAGTCATTAAACGCAAAATTTTACTACAAATCTTTGAACCTAAGCTAAGAGAATGAACTAATAAAATTATAATAAATAAAAAATCAACCCGTAAAAACAAAGTGTTTTACCGATATATCAAAACTACATTTACTTACCATGATAGGTCTTTTTAAACAAAAAAAAAATTAAATTGTTTTACTGAAGTTTGAATTTTCCTTCCCACGGTTGATAAGAATCAACCGACAACCAACCTTGCCAAATTCCGATTTTTAAAATCGACATTTATTTCGTATATTAATTACATCACTTTTCGAATTTCGAAAAATGCGTGTTAAGTCCATGTTTGTGCGTGGTTGCCACCAAAAGTTGACAGAAAGCATTTTGTATCGATCGAATGTTTCAGCTCGGGAAAAAACACATCGAGAAATTGGTTAATTTTTACTTTCAAGATTCCACATCAAACAAACCAAAGTGAAATTCAAATAAATGTATTTAAAAATACACAAGTTACCCTCAAGAAATAAAAAACAAGGAAAAAAAATTTTAAAATTATATTTGTCAGTTTTAAGAACAGATTGGAGTAAGTATTGTATAAATATGTGGTACAAAACATTTACCAATTTAACATCATACAATATGTAAACATCGCCTAAGATGTACTATTTTCCCATAAAATGTATCGGGGAGCGAGTAATGTAGTTATATGTACTACTTTAGGTATGCTGCAGTAGAAGTAGTAGTGTGTCGTGTTGTTCTTGTGGATTTGCGTAAGTTTATGAGTTTTCCGGAGTTCAGAAGTCGAAGTTTAATTTAAAAGTTGGTATGTTATTTCATATCATTCAAGCCGGTTGAACCACTTATATAGTTTGTCAGCAGATAGATGCAGAAAAAATTCAATGTAATAACATGGTTAAATTAATAGAATAGTATAAGTTTAATTGTATAAATAGCAGAATTAGTGTTATAATAACAAACAGGTTCAAATGAACAGCACATCAATAGTATAGATATAGGTAAGTATAGTACACGAAAAACTTTAGTCAATTGATGATTGACGATCCATTCTAATGCAGGTACAGTCAGTTTACTAATGACCGTGACTTTATAATTACCGTAAGCGACAGAGAAAGATGCGTAAAACACACGCACGATCGACAAAGGCGTGGGCGGGGAGGCTTGCCGCTTTTCTGATCTTAAACTCTCTATTACGACGATTTCTGTATCAACTTCAGGTCAGTATTAAAGTTTGGCGTGTACTGTATATGAGGTATTATAAGTCGAAATGCGAATTAGCAATAGAAGGGCTTCTCATTAATATAAATCATCTGTATCTAATATATTTTATTGTGACGTTATTATTACATTATATTTGACTTTCGAAGTATAAATGGGATTATTTTTAATTATACGAATTAAAACTATTAAACTTAGACATATTAAACTGAATAAATTTAGAATTTTTCTGTGATGGTATTGAAATATTTTTTCTTCTCTTATTTTTAATGAAATTTTTTTTTTTTTTCAAGTTTTACTCTTACTTTCAAATAGTTGAGGGGTAAGACTCTTGATCAGCAATCCTGAGGGATCAAATCAAAAAAATGATCTAGTATAAATTATTTGCGGAACCTTCCAAAGTGGTAGAGTGTACTTCCCATTTTTTTCAATTTCAGTTTCACCCTCTTGTAAGACCACCATTAAGAATTGAAACGTTGTTTGAAATGCCTTAGGCCGTGTATGGTGACTAGATTCAGCTTCCTTTCCATTTCCTTCCCCTCCCTACTACCTTCAGCCTCACAATATACCCCAATCGGGGATGACATAGTTTCACTAGCTCTAAACGGTTGGGAGCAGTTGGGACCCTGCGGTATTTATATAAAAATAAAAATAAATGTTTGCAGTTCACACGTGGTAGAAATGAAACCTTCAGCAAAATAAGTAGACAAGAGTGGGGAGGCTACGGCACAAAGAGGAGACCGATTAAACCATCTTTTTTTAAATTTATAGATGTATCTGTATGTCTCCTTTTAGTGTCGCTATTTTTCATTTCATCGAGTTTCAAATCTCAACGGTGCTAAAGAAGTTTTCATTTCAAAAATTTGTGTTCAGTTCACATGCGGTAGAAGTAAAACTTTCAGAAAACTAAAGTAAAAAAAAGTGGGGAGGCTACGAAGCACCGCAATAAGAGGAGACCGATTATTCTATCTCATTCTCTCACAGGCTAAAATCTGTATTTGCTTGTCACTTTTCAGTGTCGCTTTTTTGTTTCATCGAGTTTCAAATCACAACGGTGCTAAAGAAGTTTTCACTTCAAAAACTATATTTACCAAATGATTTATTGGGAACGGGACGAATGGGAAAGGACATGCGGGGAGAAACAATTTATTTATTAAGTGGCAATGCAACGCATGTAATTCGCTATTTAACAAATAAAATCGGATATATTCTGAAATTTGAAATATGAGAAAAATTACTTCTCAAAAGCCGAATTGGTAAGCCGTTTCTTCTGGTAAGACGAGAGGGTTGGAATTCATTTGCGACCGTTATCTTTCTTATTTTTCTGTGTCTTATTCTTTTTCAATCGTTTAGATTATTACTGTTATCTTCTTCTTCAATGATACATTCAGGACTATTCATTTTCTTTGTCTAGTTCTGCCTACTTCCTACCACCCCTGGGAGGAGCTGTACTCGCTGCTCTTTTCTTTACATTGTATAAAGATATTTTCTTCGCAGGCCCTCGTGTCAAAGATGGCTGGACATTGGAAAGAATGCGGCAGGTAGTTAAGATTAAATTATGAAGTGGTAATAACTTAAGCCCGTATATAGCCTTTAATATGAACACTGCCGAATAGAGGGCGCTTTGTTTATAAGAACTAGTGAATAATAATTTATTGTCCTTGTGTTTAGAATAAGATCTTGTAGTTAAGATATATTTTCGACTTGTGAAAGTATAATAAAAGTGTCCCAATGAATTATTGAATACAAAGTAAGATTTAAACGAAAACTTTCTGTTTATCTTTTACTTACGTGCAGTATCAGTATTTTGTCATAAGATACTTACAATATTCTTATGTCCGTACGGAAGATATGAATGTACAAATGGGACTTAATTGGGTGATTTTAAAAAGCGATTTTTTTATGTAAAGCTTTATGGTTTTTATCCTACAAACGCCCTATGTAATCAAAGGATCGCAAAGTTGTGTTTTAACTCGTCCCTTTTCGTCTGTATGTCAATTTATGTGTACGTTCCGTTTCCTTTTCAAAATGGTGGACGTTTTGAAAAGGTGGACGTTTTTACGATTCAGTAAAGAAATATTGGTGTTTATTAGAACTTTTGAAATGAAAACATCTTTGGCACAGTTGTGATTTGAAACTCGATGAAACGGAAACGAGTGACACTAAAAAGAGATAAACACAAACATCTATAGGATTTAGATAGACTCATCGGTGTCCTCTTTGTGCGGTGCTTCGTAGCCTATCGGCCTCCTCCTTGTGTGGTGCGTCGTAGAATAAAACATAAAATAATTTTCAAACCTGGTAACAAATTATAATAAATAAACCCTCCAATTATCCTATTCCTGATGTTCTGCAATCGTCTCAAACTCTCGAAGTTTAGTTTTCTGAAGTTTTCATTATGTTACCTTTCAGCCTAAAGAAAGCTCTAGAAGTGAATTGTCGTTAGGGGCCATCCATAAATTACGTAACACGAAATTCATGATTTTTTTACCCCCCCCTCCCGTCCCTGTCACACATCGTCACATTTGTGAGACCCCCTCCCCCCTAGTGTGATGTCACATATTTTGCAATTGTATATCTAAAAAAATTTTGCGTTTTGATAATTTCGATTTTTACATGTGACGTCACAGAGCTGATGACCCCCCCATACCCCTTGTCACACTTATCTACGCCCCCCCCCCCCCTCTTAAGGCGTTACGTAATTTATGGATGGCCCCTTAGGATAGTAATTTTTTTTTGTACAAATTGCAAAATGCCTTATTGAAAATGTAAAAGAAAAAGTTGCATAAAGTAAATAGTTTAAAATTAAATACGTAGGTATTTATGTATCTATTTGCAAATTTAATGACTTCGGAGGAAATTTTGATTTACTAAATAAGATATTATTAGGAACAAAGTTTTTTGAACGCCAGGTCTACTGTTCTCAGAATTACTAATGCAACGATATAATCTCACTAAACAAAACAGTACATTTTATAGAACACTTTATAAATAAATTCAAATGTAATTTAAGTCTCAAAGTTAATGGAGGGTTGTTATTATTATTATATACATAACTCAACAACAACCACTCTACAATAAGGTACTGTAGCTTAGGTTTTGTTATTATTATTAACCGGCTAATGGCAAAGTTGACAAAGCAAGTTAGCATAAACAATAGATATAAAACAAATGGCTTAATAGGCCATCACAGAACGAACACTTCTTGTAGAACAAAATTAATCTAACCGAAACTTTGAAATTTGTTCATTTCAAAAAGCAAATTAGCTCGCTGAAATTTGTATAATGATTTATTGTACCCTTAATGTACTTTTACTTACTCTTTAATTATTGTTTGAATATCACCTTTTAAGCATTCTTTTCTTTCTTTAGTGTGTAAATAATCTCCCGAGGTCATTCTATGGAGTAGTAGAATAATTCAGTAAAAACAGCATATAATTTTGCATACTGCTACGATTTTAAAAATTATATTTTTTTGTTTAAAAAAAAACAGAAAAAAAGTAAGTTTCTAAGTGAGCCCTTCAACTGCATCTTCGATTTGTGAAAATGGTAGTTTTCGAATATTTTCAGGATATTCGTTAATGTTGAAACCAAGAATATTGCCTTTCTTAAAAAAGGTATCAGTAAAAAAGGTTTTGGTTGATAGATTTTTTTATGAACCTTATGAATTTGGGCATCTTTTTTTTACCAGACCGGTTTCGCCTAGCAAAAAAGGGTAAATTTATAAAGTTTTATTAGAGCAAGGTGTTAGACTGTGGTTCGGTGGTTTGTGGTTCGATGAAAATCGAGATTTAAAAAAATAAAATCGAGTGCGGCTTACACGCGGTAGAAACGAAACTTTACCAAAACAATCTCAACCAATACTTGAAAAGTGAGGTCACAATCAAAGCGACCAATGAGCGCAGACCTCGCGTAATTTCCGTTTCATATCTCAACCAATAGGAGCCTTTAGAAGTGACATCATTTTCAAAGCGGCCGATGAGCGCAGTTGATGCGTCGCAGGTGCAGTAATCGTCGTTTCTGTTTCATCCGAAATCCAAATCACAGCCGTGCTATAGAAGTTTCACTTCAAAAAATTGGATAACCACCATGAGTCGCCCCAAGTGTTTCGCTACATTAGTTAATTTATCAGGGATGCCCGGGTTTGCAGGGTGAGGTTTGTCCAGGTCTTGGCGGCGAATGTGCTCTTGGCCTCTTCCACTGGACTCTCTGGAGACATCGCCTTGCACCGTAGTGGGAGAGATGAATTCATTGGATTGATAATATTTTTGCCAATATCTAGTAAGTTCTTTATTATGCAGATAATAATATATTCTCGGAATTAGAAAGTTAGGTACCTGCCCGAAATATTTACCTTTAGTTTGTGCGCGTCCATAACGTCGGTGTTTTGGAGCCGTTCAACTTGGAGGGTGTGCTTCACTTCATACATAAAACCGATTTGATTATTTTTTGTTAGGTTAGTGAGACCTTTCAAATACCTCCAGATTTCGTAGGGCGTAAAATATGGGGTGTTATTGTAGTATTAATGGCAGGGGTTTCCATTTCGAGGTTCATGACGTGAAACTTTTTAGATTTTTTAATAAATATTTATAAGCGGTTATTTCAGAATTTTAAAAAATCTGGCAAATAAATTTTCTTCTTCGTTCTGCAGATAAAACAACAATTATCTTCACTTTTATCTAATGTAGGTAAATTATCAGACTTACAAAATGGCACCAGTTGCAAATTGCGCGGATATGTTAGAAAAATATCAAAAAAGCTAAAATAGTACCTATCTTTATTGTTTTATTGTATGAACGTTTGTTAATTTAATTAGTTAAAATAATATAGCACAATTTAATTATTCAAAATACTATTGCGGTTTACAGGTTACAGGTAAGAAATATATTTTATTTGGTTTAATTAAAGTAAATTGAAAAATAATACACTGCCAATATCATATTTAGATTTATTTATTTTTTTTTTTTTTTTTAATTTCTTTTATATATTTAATAATATTATTATTCAATTTATAAAAACAGTTTATTTATAAACAAGTTCTGCTGTTTATAAATAAACTGTTTTTATAAATTGAATAATAATATTATTAAATATATAAAAGAAATTAAAAAAATTAAAATGGAGTTCTACAAATTAAACTTGATAACAATAAATTTAGATTTATTGTTATTCATTATGAAATAATTAAACTAGCGCCATCTACGAAAGAGCAGAATATGATTTCTTTGAATTATTACCTTAATATGAAATTTGCATTTTAAGAGCGGGTTGTTTGACAGAATTCGAACAATTCATCAAATTAGCAGTTAAAGTTCCGTGAAAGTATTATTCAAGTTCTGTTATTATTTCATAAAGGGCTAGTTACATAGTACTTAGATAATAACAGAACTTGAATAGGAATTTCACATCATTTGTAAATTAACATTTTAATTTGATGATTTGTTCATTTTCTGTAAAACAACCATATGTCTTTAAAAAAAAACTCACTGATAATATGTAATATATCAATATTAAAGAATTTGATAAAGGTCATTATGAAAAATGCAAATACCTAAGTATTATATTTGGATTTCATTAGTACCAATGTAAGGATTTAATTTATTTTAAAAGTATTTGAATTTAATTTGTAAGGTCCAAAATGCCCCGTTTTGCGAAGACGGGAGGAGTGGGGATGTGTGGGACTGCATTTCCCACCAGTCCCGCGGGGGAGGGGCGGTGGTGGGGGAAGGGGTCGCCACCTCCTTCCAGCCGCATATCAGTCAGCGACCAAGTCAGTCGACAGGACGCTTTCCCGGTAGACACATCCTTCTCGCGGGTCCCGACCTGACCCGACCCGACCCGACACCGACCAGCGACCAAGCCACCCCCGACATCGACATCAAATAGTGCGTGAATACTGATTACCATCGAGAGATTACCGTTTTAGTTCGTCTGAAAAGTGGTGAGTACAATATACTTACTTTCATTAATATTATTAAGTCACTTAAAAATTTCATTAGTTTTTAATTTTTATTAATGGTTTTTTAAAAATTGTGTGTTGTTTAATTTAATGGTATTTATATCGTTTATGTGTGTTTTGTCAGAATTTAGTAGTTATTAATTTAGTTATTATATATTTAATAGTATCATTACAATTTTTTGCGTCATTTTCGGGACGCACATTTGAAAAGTTTCCGTTAGACATTCAGTGTTTTGATTTGTCAGTTGGGCTTTGGTTGTCTTATTTGAAGAATGTTATTGAATTGTATTATTATTACATATAGACCTTTAATAAACAATTTTTAGTTTATTAGAAGTGTGTTTACATCGAAAAACAAAACGTATTTTTAGAGAATTTTATGCGAAATTTATTACTGTTCTTCAAGCGTTGCATTGCTATTTTTTTTGTTTATGTAAGCAAAATTCAAGCTCCTGCATTTTGCATTATTATTTAATCTTGGCAAATACTCCACTAGCCGCCGCACTTTTAATAGGCACAGATTTTGGAAATTACACAATGTTTCGACTTAATTACTTCAAGAAACGACTAATTACGTTTGGATGGATGGTAAAGGATGCGTTAAAATCCCATTTATATTTTAATAGAAGTTCCGATTCCAAAAAAGCGATCCTTTTACCGCCATTTTATGTCTTGTGTTAAATACGCATAAATGACTTAGTTTACCCCAACTAAGAGCCTAATAACTTAACTTGTGTACGTAAATAGTTGTTTCTTGTAGTAATTGTTGAAATGTAGTGTAATTTCCATAATCTGTACCTAAAAGTGCGACGGTTAGATGAATAATTAATTTATTTTTAAACAAATAGTAAGTATTTACCGATATCAGGCGATTTTATTTTAAAACATTTTACAATTCTTATTTTATTAATACACTTATTATTAATTCAAAAATACCGAAATCCAAATTTGTCATAAATAGTCCCAAAAAAGGCTTTACTTTAATACGCAATTTGTTTGTTAGAATTGTGGTTGAACAAAGACACAATGAGAATAAAAGAGAGAGGCTTCTACGCAGTATTACTAACCTTACGCATGGAACGTTGTAATATCCCAAATGTCAATTATCGGGTAGGTATTAATCGTTCTTGCAACTTTCTCAAATTCTAAGAATAAGTTTTTGTTCGCAGTTTACACCACGGTAAATGTTTTGCTTCTGTTATATTTATTTGACTCACAAAGTTATAGCAACCCCTCTCGGTGAAAAGGCAACCTCAATATATTCATCCCCCAGCGTAAACCACATTAATACTTACTTGAACCCTTATTACTTGTCATGTATATTGGTATCACAATACCTACATACAAATGCACATACTATTCTACTGAAATTTTTATAAGTATACATGTATATTATTTTCAAATCAACGTTGCAATAGCTGCACATTTAAAAATTATATCAATTCATACCGTCAAAACAAATCTAAAGTTTATTAAAACTTCATGGAAAATTAGACCTAATATTGTTTTCATTTGAACTCCTTTTGAATTTGTTCTTAATAAGTTTTATAGTCATATTTTAGCCATTATTTGCATACAATTTTATATGCGCATACCTTTATTTCCTTATTTAAGACGTGGGTTCGATTAAAGTAAAAGTTAAAGTTAAAGTAAATTATTAGTAAAGAACAGAACAAAATCAAAAAAAAAATTTAAAAAAAACAACTCAATGAACCAATATATATCATGTTAAATACGTGTAGATAGGTACTTTATTACATATTTTAGGTGATTTTTTTAGTACGATAATACAAATCCCCCGTCGGTGAATTTATTTGTAGGCATGTCTTAGATCGTCTATCTTAAATTTTTAGATTTATTCTGAAATAAATATAATATAAATAACAAATAAATAATGCGTACTCCGTATGCATTTCCCTGTGTAATTCTAAACCTTTTTGTTGTCTGCGTAAGTAGTAAAATATTGACAATCAGTAATCAGGTGCATCCGATGCACAATGCACTTGCGTCAAGTAAATCTCGATATTTCGCGCAGCGGTAGTGCTCACTGTTCTGCTAATTAAAGCAACAATCGCGGGCCGCTCACCCGCGCTCCGAGCAGGCCGAACCAAGCGGCGGTCGCGGACATTGCGTATAACATTATCTAATGTCCTTCAAATTAGACAATCCATCTAACGAATATTGGTGATCAGTTCCTCGTAATTAATAATACTGATCACTGTTTTCATGAACCATTGCTTATATTACCAACATACCTACATGTCAAGTGAATATCGATCACCAAATCATAAGTATTTTTTTGTTTGTTTTGTATCAACCTTTTTTAAAGTAAAACTTCTTTACGCACGCTTGACTTGGGGAGTAAGCTGATGAATGCGCGACGAGAGCGTTACGAAAAGTGTGATCGGGCGAGGCGAACGGAAGTTGAGAGGGAGATATAAGTTAGTGAAGATAGAAAGAGAGAGAGTTACGTTTCGTATATCTGTAGGGGAAGAGAGAGAGGTGCGAGCACACATTTTCTTTCTCTCTTTCTCTCACAGCCAGTCACGTTTCGTATGTCTAAGACACAGTGCAGGCCTATTGTCTGTAACACACTGTAGGAGCAAGAGAGAGCAATGCGCGCGCACATTTTCTTTCTCTCTTCCTCTCATCGAAGTTTTATTTCAGTCGTGTGGTCTAAAGTACACTCGTATTTTTTTATTCTTACTTCTTTAGCACCGTTGTGATTTGAAACTCGAATGAAACGGAAATGACGCATTACAGTACCTACGAAACGTCAAACTGCGCTCATTGGCAGCTTTGATTATGATCTCACTTTTCAAGGTTCCTATTGGTTGAAATTTTTTTGGTGAAGTTTCGTTTCTGTCGCGTGTGAACTGCACTCATTTTATTTTTTAAATTACTTTATTCAAATTTTTACATTTGTAGAAGATACAGGTTAAAAATAAATATAAAATAAATGTAGATTTTTTTCGTAGTCTTCCTCACTAAGAGATCCTATGTTTTGGATAAGTTTTCAGTGACTTCTACGGGACAACTTCATAGTTTGGGTAAGGTTTTTGCAGAAACTTCTGAGACTTTATACTGATATATTAGTTAGTTATTTTTCCGATAATTACTTAAGTCAAGATTTGATGTCCTTAATGTAGTTATTTTTATATTAGTTTGAAACTGTGCAGTATATTATATATCTTTACAGTTAAAAATTCAGAGCGTCTTTGTACAAAGGTAGAAATACACTTAGGTATATTTAGTATGTCCATTTGCTTGGCTCTGGTTTCATGATTGAGTGAGGTTGTCTCTTTTGAGGTGATACCAGAATATTTTTGACATAGATTTTTTGTGCACTTGAAACACCTGACTATTTGAAAATTTCTTTTGTTGACTTTGTAATGATGCAATTTTGAGTTGTCTTTAATTGTATAATAATATTGTTATATGTGTATGCTTTACCTGCAAGCTGTTCATCCTACCCGCCATTAAAATTCTATATTTTCTAAGTCTGAAATCCACTAGAATTTCTCAAATTATTTTTTAAATTCCACTTTGCCTTCACTTCGTTCAACGGTGTCCAAGAACACCGTAGAACCACGAAGGGTGCAATTCATGTAGGTACAAATATGGTTATTTGTACACGGTGTCTGAAAACTCGTAGTGCAAGCGGAAAACTGGTGAATCTCCAGCATATTTGGAATCTTTGTCGATAAATGAAATCCAAGGTTGCAATTTTATTGGTCAAATTTTGATCGCTTGGCGTGAATATCAGCTGTTTATTGAATTTTAAAATTTAGACCCCCAAAGGTTTTTTTAACCCTAAAAATTGTAAGAAAGTTAATAGATATAAAATAAAATCGAAGAGCTCTAATCGAAAAAAAAATATTTTTTTGGTTTTCTGAATTATCACTTTCCAACTCGTGCTACCTGAGTTTCCGGACACCGTGTGTAGCCATCATTTCGGACAGTTATGCAGTCTATGCACGGCCCATATCTAAACAAACAGCTAGCAGGTTTTATGAATGTATCATCAACGATATTACATATGTTCATAATTATCAGTGTTCGATATATTTGTCACTAGTCACTTTTTTTACATCTTTGTTCACTGTTTTCAATTTATTTAAATCTATACATTATTTTTTTCGGGAAATAACAATGAATGCGCTTCATAACATTCTCGTAACTTAAAATAATATATTAATTTTTATACTTACGAAATGTTAGCTGAAATAAACAAACGTAAGTATTTATTTCATATATTCATTTGTGATGAATATTTCCATAAATCGAAAGTGGGTAGTGTTACCACTCGGTTGTTCTAATGATTTTGAAAACTTTTGTCATATTACGAGAATAGCGAATAGCGATAGAACCTTCAGATGGCTTTGCTTATCAATTTTAAAAATCTAAATTTGAGTTGCGTATGCAGTAATGTGTAAAAGTGTACCCCTATCTGGCCACCAAGTTAATTACAATGCAGAAAAACTTGTAGCGAATTAAACAAAATGTTGATGTTTTCATTAGTAGGATATTTCAAAATTTCATTAATATAACTGACCATTACGCCTCCAGGTGTTATTTTATAGCATATTTAATATGTAAATAACAGATACGTGTAAATAATATTTGATTTATGGTGAGCATTCGAATATTGCATTCCTCATTATCTCACAATTTTAGTATTTGGAGATGTCTGACTAATTAACACAATCGATATGTTAAAACTACAGTCGATTTGTTAAAACTAGTGGTCTTGAATTCTTGAAGAATTAAATCCAACAATCTAGAGATGTAGTGATCTGAATTTGACCGCCGAGAGTCTTGTTGCGTCTGAATTTAAAACGATTAAGTTTCTTCGTAGAAGATACTAATAATTGTCGAAACTTGCCGAAGCGACGTCCTGCTATTATTTAGGGATCCCGCATAACCTTTCACAGGGAGAGCGACGCTTATCCCTTCTTTTATTTTCTTTCCTTAGGTCATATCGCCATCTGCATATTAATAAAATTGAAACAGTAGGGTGCAATCGAAGAACCTTTCAGCTTACGCAAGTGCTGAAGGATTCGGCCTTACTACCTCTGGATATGTGAGTCTATAGAAATAGAACCTGTTCGAGACAACGGTGCTAAGGTGACTGGAATCCGCGTCTATTTCGGACTATCGCCCCGTCGTTAGCGGCCGCGTTCGATGAAATGCCAGGCGCGTAGGAAATAAAAAGGAGCTAACAAACGCCCGCGATGGACGGCCGTCGGGACGCCGCGCTGAGAGGGTGTGCGCGCCGTCGCACCCACACACCACGCGGGCCGACTGCACTCCATTGTCGCTGGAGCGCGCACTGCGCACTGCGCACGTGCGTATTATTATCCCGCACTGTCACATCAATTGCAAACAGCTATCATTCAATGCATGCTACTTTTGCACTGTATTATTATTCTCGTATGTGTGCCGTAGAAAGAGTATGCTAGGATAGACAAACAGTCACTGAGGATGATAAAGTAAATTAAAAGGAAAAAATGTGTGTGCAGTTCACACGCTGTAGAAGTGAAACCTTCAGAAAACTAAAGTAGAGAAGAGTGGGGTGGCTACGAAGCACCGCACAAAGAGGAGACCGATAGGCTACGAAGCACCGTACAAAGAGGGAACCGATTAGTCTATGTCATTCTCTCGCAGGCTAAATCCTATAGATGTATATCTTTTTAGTGTCGCTTTTTCGTTTCATTGAGTTTCAAATCTCAACGGTGTTAAAGAAATTTTCACTTCAAAAAAACAAGTGTGCTTTAGACCACACGACTGAAGTAAAACTTCTTTATGCTTCGTTTGCCTCGCCCGATCACACTTTTCGTAATGCTCTCGTCACGCATTCACCAGCCTACTCCCCAAGTCAAGCGTGCGTTTCATTCGCCTCGCCCGATCACACTTTTCGTAACGCTCTCGTCACGCATTCACCAGCTTACTCCCTAAGTCAAGCGTGCGTAAAGAAGTATTACTTCAAGAATTGTTTACTATCAAAGTTGAACAAAGTTTCTGAATACAGAGAGATTAGGAAAGTGGCTTTCCCTTTAAAGCTCTCTGTGACTTACAGATAATTTAAAAAATATATGAATAATTTTAAAGAGATTCTTAATGCCCAGTAATGTGGTGCACGTTAGGTCTTTTGCGGGGTGGGGACTGTGGGCGGATGTTCACTATTGAAATATATTGTTATTACATTATTGTTAAGTATTTAGAATCAATTTGAAGCACTATCTTTTTTCTCAAGTAATTTGGAGTATCAAAAATAAATATAACTAATTTTACGATTTTATTTATAAGGCCAAAATCACCCTATAAAATGATTTGCCTGTATTTTTTTTTGTTTCTTGATATAAAATAATAAATCGTTAAGTTAATATTATCTATCCCATTTTTTTCTTATTTTTATATATACGTTTAGAAAAAGTGAAAGACATTATATTTTTAAACTCATTAAGTTAAAAATTTATATTCTTGCACATGCATTAGTCAATTAAGCACATAGCTTTTTTTTCCAATTTTAACATACTCGTTACCAATGGTTTATTTAATTACACATTTTTTAGGAAACTGATGTCCCTCAGGGCCTATTTCATCTTTGAGAATGCCATGTGGAAGGTCTTTTTAAGGATAGGAAGGAGAGGTATGGGAAGGCAAAGGTTCAGTGAGGCCTGCATGGTTTCATCTCGCCCACTGCGAGCATAATCCGTATAAGGTCGTAAGCAAGGTTCATATAAAATGCGTTACCTTGAGTTGTAAGTATAGATATCACGTTTTGTCTATGATTTTGATAAAGGAACGTGTTTCTTTTTTGTATGCAAAACCAAAATACTGTCATTGCAATGTTTCAAAATGTCAACGACCGCAGTTATAAAAGTAGGCAAGTAAATTTACAAAAATACGCAATTATTTATGTTAATGTCAAATTTGACATGTTCGGCGCGTCTAAAAAAGGAACTACTTTGTGAATTTTCAAGGATTAGAGGTCGATTTTGCCGGCTTAAATTTGAGCGAGGATTCTCGTACGAAGATCATCTGATTTACCGGGTATCAGGAGGAATGTTATTTTAAAAATATAATAAACTATGTAGTTTCCTATTGGAATCTGGATAGATTCTTGGTAGGAATTAAATTAATGAAATATGTAGAATTAAGTTGTGATATTATTAAAATTAGTATAGAATTTATTTTACAGAGTACGTATAATCCTTTATTTGCTAATTAATTTTTAACAGTTTTGGAAACACTGTCGTACGTTTTCCTCGAGTTTTGCGATCAACGTTTTTACTTACGATCGCAGTAAATTTACACGTATTGGCAGCAGAGGTGTGCCATGACATTACTGTGAACTTTATTTCTGAAAAGAAAGACATTACTGCAGAGATGACTTAAATTGAATGGAATATACTCTTGCAATCTCCGAATCCCAGAAATATTGCAGATACCTTTCCTGAGGGGTGTAGAAATCTCACGTGAGCCACTGATTGCAAACTGCCTATCTAACTAACCCCTCAGGCCTCGGGGATATTTTAAGAGAAGGTCAAAATATTTCCGCTTTGCAAAAAAATGCAAAATGGAAACATTTGTCAACTTATCCGAAAACTAATAACTGTCATTGAAGAAATTTACTTTAAAATTTTGTAATTTTAAATAAACAAATACTTTTTGAAATATTAAAATTTTGATCGCAAACATAAAAATGTTTTAAAAAATACATATATTTTCTTATAAAAAATCATAAACGTTATCGTCACCTTACTTTTTTATGAAAATAATTGATAAAATATTCCCATTGCTTAATTTTTTTCAAATTGCGGTTCGAAACTTTGGTTTCATAAAGGTGTACATTTTAAATATTTTGTGGTTAACTTTTAGATTTGAATATAAAGCGTGGTGTTGTCTCTTTCTAATACCGTTTATATCATATTTCTCGCCATGATGATAAGGGAGATGCAACGATATCAAAGCAAAAATTACAAAGCGAACAAATTAGTCGGAGGGATTAAGACAAAAGATTTAACCCGTGGCTTCAGGTAGGTACTTACATAATATAAACTGCATATATAGTTCATGAATATAATAATATATCTTTGTATATAAGCCATATAAAGTACTGGGCTATTCAGATCTGATCACCTAAAACTACTAAAGCCATTTCAAGGAATGAACGTGTCAATTCTTAATGTTGGTTTTCGCCAGGGTGATATTAGAATAGTTTTTTCATTCTGGAATTTGCTGTAGATATAGGTGCTTTTCCATTAATTAATGTGAAATAACGAGTATTCATTAAAAAAAATTGGCACACCGGGATTGGAACTCGTGACCTTAAAATGACGTAATCTTGTAAAGTAAAAGTAGTCCCAATAAGCAATGATAACTGTTACATTGAGTGTTACATTGAAAAACTTCTGACAAAAAATGTTCCTTTTTTTGGGATTCATTTTTTTATTGCGATCAAGTCGGGTTTCCAGCGACAATATAACCACATAAACGACACAAATGTTTTTGTTTTTTATCCAATATCTTCTTAAAAAATATAAAACGATAGTTTTGAAAACATTTGGTCGCTGTAGACCCGACTCATGTCTATGTTTACGAAATACTTTTGAGGTGAAAACTTCTTCAGCACCATTGTGATTTGAAACTCGATGAAACGAAATTACGACACTTAAGAGACAAATACATTTTTATACAGGATTTAGCCTGCGAGAGAATGAGATAGAATAATCGGTCTACTTCTTTGTGCGGTGCTTCGTAGCATATCGGTCTCCTCTTTGTGCGCTGCTTCGTAGCCTCCCCACTCTTGCCTTTTTGTTACATGAGCTCCATACAGAAGGCCCTGAGAAAAATAATTCCCTCATGGCCTATTTCATCTTTGGGGATGCTGTGTGGAGGGTTTTTTAAGGAAAGGAAGAAGAGGAGAGTTCTGGGAAGGAAAAAGTTTAAGGGGTAGTTAGGAATCTGGAGTTCAGTGTGTTCTAGTCATCCGCCGCCAAGACCTAGAAATCACCAAACGTAGCGAACCACTTGGGGTTTCATTTCTTCCGCGTGTGAACTGCACACCATTTTTTTGTGTTGTCTATAAGCAAAAATATTTTTTTACTAATAAAAACAACTTTTTCCAAAAATGATTTGTCAATTTGACCAGTTGACGTAATTAATTACTAGATGCGGCCCTTCGGCCGGCGCACACTGCACAGAGCACAGTCCACAGTCCGCAGTCCACAGTCCACAGTTCTGACGCGAAAAGTCATGCTCCTTTGTATTCACACTAAGCTTGCTTACAAAACTTGCAGTATCTTCCCAACAACCAACAACTGCCCGTATCTAAGTAAACGTGTGTACGGTGTCTTGTCTTGTTAGGTAGCTACCTACAACACAAGGTCGTGTCTATACCATTATAAATGCTGTCGAAGATTGAATACGATCCAAGTATCGATTCTTATCAGAATGTGACGTCATATATCATATTATTGATGGCGTCCATGTTTGTTTTCTCACGCCAAAGTTGTGTTTCATCCAACACCTGTTTGTCTCACAGTTCCGTCTCATACTGTGTGAGGCCGGGGGAAAAAAATCGCTTATCGATATGAAATATAATGTCACCCTTTCTAAATGAACTTCTTGTAAAATAATAATATACACAATATGTACCGGTGTACATAAATCCCACACATCTCTGACCCTTACGATTTTTTGCAATAATTTTTTTTATCGTATCAAAATCATTCTTTACTAAGATTGTATGAATTTACAAATCTTTTAATAATGGCTAGCGCAGATCCGTGATAAATCCCGGGATATAAATCAAGAAATGATTTTTTTAATATGAAATCTTCTTTAGCACCGTTGTGATTTGAATGTCGATGACATTAAAAAGAGACAAACAAATACATCTGTAGGATTTAGCCTGGGAGAGAATGAGATAGTATAATCGGTCTCCTCTTGTCTAGTTTAGTTTTCTGAAGGTTTTACTTCTACCGCATGTAAATTGCACACTCGATTTTTTAAATGTTCCAATTTTTTTTTAACTTTAAAAATTGTGTGTTATACGCGGTAGAAGTAAAACCTTCAGCGTCAGAAAACTAAAGTAGACAAGAATGGTTAAGCGACGAAGTATCACACAAAGAGGAGACCGATTAGGTTCTCTCGCAGGCTAAATGTTATAGATGTACGTGTTTGTCTCTTCTAAGTGTCGCTTTATTGTTTCATCGAGTTTCAAATCACAACGGTGCTAACAAAGTTTTCACTTCAAAAATTAAAATTAATATTCCATGGAAGAGGTCCGAACCCTTGAAAGGCAACTATGCTGACCATTACATAATCAACTATTGGAAGATTTAGATTTGTATTTTTGAATTTTAGGTACGTCAGGAATTATATTGTATTTAATATTTATTTATTATTTTGGAACATTTACCGAGTTTTAACATAAAAACTTAAAACAATTATAAAGAACGTAGATGTAAATAATCCACTTTAAAATGTTCACAGAAAGCACAGTTTCAGATTTGTTTTTTCTCTCCGTAGAGTTGTTAACAATAATTATAAACTAGTAATTATAAATAACAAGATATAAACAAAAATATAAATAGAGATAAGAAAAATAAAACATAAAGATTAGAATATTATGTAAAAAGAGAATAATAAATAGAGTAAATAACAACCACTAACATTCCAGTTAGAATATAACTATTCTTCATGACATGTCAAGTAAGCAGATTGCTAATTTGCTTTTTAAAATATGCGAGACTATTTACGTAGATAGATAGATGTATATAAAGTATATAAAGTCACATTCAATTGTTTTATTTAGACGACACATTTGAGACAGTGGATTGAAATGAGCAATTTTGTTATTAAATAATTCAAGTTGAGATACATTACGACTCCTTAAATTACTTTAATAACAGAATTTTAATCAGAATTTAATTTTTCAAAATTCGAGTGCATTTCACACGCGGTTGAAGCGAAACCTTCGCCCACACATTCTCAACCAATAGGAGCCTTGAAAAGTGAGGTCATAATCAAAGCGGCCAAAAAGCGCAATTTGACGATTAAGAGGTATTGTAATGCGTCATTTCCGTTTCTTAAGAAAGACCGGGCTTAAGAAGTTTCACTTAAAAAAAATTAATAATTTAAAGAACTTAAAATAAAAATATTACAATACATTGCGTACTATACGTATTTCAAAATGACAATCTCTCTGTTTACTAATCTTGTTTTAGCAACCCTTACGAATATATCTTCTTACATCAATAATGAGATAAAACCTAAATATGATAATTTCCTCTTCTGCTTTTACCATCTCCTATCGATAGTTGTATCATCAGCGTAATCTTCTTTACAGTACGTGAAAATTTTTTTTCAAAAATATATATATTATAAATTTACGTAAAATAATTAATGCTCGCATAAAATGTGTGTTTTTAATATTGCATAATATGAGATAAAACGTTAATATGATAATTTCCTCTTCTGTTTTTACCATCTCCTATCGATAGTTGTATCATCAGCGTAATCTTCTTTACAGTACGTGAAAAAATTTTTTCAAAAATATATATATTATAAATTTACGTAAAATAATTAATGCTTGCATAAAATGTGTGTTTTTAATATTGCATAATATGAGATAAAACGTTAATATGATAATTTCCTCTTCTGTTTTTACCATCTCCTATCGATAGTTGTATCATCAGCGTAATCTTCTTTACAATACGTGAACATAATTTTTTTCAAAAATATATATAAATTTACGTAAAATAATGAACGCTTGCACAAAATGTGTGTATTTAATATTGCGTACGTAATATTCACAAATGCTAAAGTATTTTCTGTACTTACCTACTAGAAATAAATTCTAAAATAAAATTGTACATCATAAGTACGTCCGAATGTATTCAGACTTAACCTATGCTTGAGTTATAAGTATAAGTTGTAACGAGGATTGAAATACGCAGTCATAATGGTCGTAAGAATAATTCGCTTGCTGTGTACATTCAATGATATTTTCACATGAGACTAATGCTGCGGGGTAGACAAACAAGTTATCAATCGATTGCGATTGTGAGTGTTTGTCGATCCGCTGCCGTATTGGTACATAATAATATTTTATGTTGCATGTCTTCTGACGACTCGAAAAATTGCTCAGAAAATAAAATTTTGATATCTGATAACCGAACGAGTATTGGGTCAAGTCACCTCCCGCGCTATGCCTCCCCTCCCCCGCGTCACCCCGCCTCCACTCGGCCGAGCGCGCGAAAGTCCCACCAACCGCTACGAATCGGCTGTCCATCACTGCCAATCTAAAGAGCCAACTATTATGCTCACAAATTTTATTTTATTTATATTCAACCAGCTGGAAGTTCTGGCATTGCCCGGGCTTTACGTAGGGTTTTTGGAAATCAGTTTGAAGACGGTAATTACCTTTTATTTTGAACGTCAGGTGTGCAAAATTTCATCAGGAAGTATCAAAATTCTGCAATTTGGAGGCAAAAAAGATAGGGTGGTTTTCAGAAATCTTATGTAAATAGAGACTTTTATTTTGTTTTGAAGGTCAAGTGTGCAAAATTTCATCACCCTCCTAATAAAACTAAGGTGATTTTCCTCACAAAAAAGGCGCTGTAGAAACCACCCAAACTTAATAATTATCATAGATTAATCTAAATTAAAGATTAATTGAATTTTTTTCATATCAATACCGCACAAGGTTGCAACTGCTCCCTGGGGCGAGTGAGACTATGGCATCCCCAATTGGGGTATGTTGTGAGGCTGAAGGTAGTGGGGAGGGGAAGGAGATATGGAAGAGGAAGGTGGGGAAGTACCTGGCTATTCAGATCTGGTCACCAAACACGGCTAAAGCCATTTCAAGCAATGTTTCAATTCTGAATGGTAGTCTTACTTTTGTTTTGGCAGGTTATTTGAAATGCCTGCTGCTGATAGCTCGGTCGTAATTTATCTTCCTCCAACAACAATTGACACGTGTAAAGAAAAGAAAGGTTTCAATGTAGCTCTTAGTGATCGGCGTACAAAATCAATAATTTAGCACGACTAACGAAAATGCCTAATTTTTCGTAAATTGATTTTTTGATAATTTCGCAATTTGATCTTAATTTGTGAATAGAATTTGCTAGTTAAATAAAATATATTATGGTGCTTATAAAAACATGTTTTTCTTATTTTTGTTATTGTTTTTGGGGTGTTATGCCGTGTTTCGCTACCTCCTTCTTTAGCCAACGTTTCGGACAGCGTTACAGTGTCCATCATCAGGGCAGATGACCAGGGTCATCTGCCCTGATGATGGACACTGTAACGCTGTCCGAAACGTTGGCTAAAGAAGGACAGCGTTACAGTGTCCATCATCAGGGCAGATGACCAGGGTCATCTGCCCTGATGATGGACACTGTAACGCTGTCCGAAACGTTGGCTAAAGAAGGAGGTAGCGAAACACGGCATAACACCCCAAAAACAATAACAAAAATACTTTTTGGCCGTGAAAACCTAAAAACATGTTTTTCTTAGTTTATTGAGAACAAATATTCTTATTTTTCGACTATTATTTTAAATGCGATGATAGTGATAAAATGACATAATAATAAATTTATTTCAATGTTTTATTTTTTTAATCTGAGCTGTCTATTTATTGTTTAAAAATTGTAGGAAAGATTAATTATATTTTTTATAACGACTCGTTGTTCGAAGATTCATTCCGAAAATATAAGGTATATTAAGTTAGTAATATTTAAGACAAATTATTTTTATTCCATTACAATAGAGCATTTTTTGTATTGTTGAACCTAGAACGAAAACGTCAGTTTGAAAAGCGGAGGTTTCTTAGGATTACCGGAGTGCCGAGTGCCGGAGAGCCGTGGTCACCCCAGGGTTGCATGTATGCGGGAGTAGCCGCGGCACACACTCCCACGATACAAACTGGTCGAACTTTGGTGAACAGTTAATTTTTTGTGAGCACAAGTATTATACGCCGGCAGGTGTACGGCCGGACAGCTATCCGGTCAGGCGGCAGTCGTAGCCGGATCTCGGCGTGGGTGGGTGCCGCCGTCCCTGTGCCGTCCCTGTTCCGTGCCTGTTCTTGTGCCGTGCCTGAACCGTGCCTGTGCCATGCCTGTACCATCCAGTCCGTGTTAGTGCAGTGCGAGGTGCTGGAGGGCCCCAGCAGGCCCCGTCACGTGCTCCGCGCGGGATGGATCTGTAAGTCCCGCGTCCCAAGTCCTAATCCTAATGGACATCATTCGGTCTGTACTCCACACACAGTTAGCTTCAAGGCACAGTGGTCAGACGGCACAGGTAGGTCTTGCAGCCGTATGGGGAAATCTCAAGATCGTTAATGCGCGCTTTTTTTACATTGTAAACAAGGTGCTCAGCACGAAGCACATTATTCGTGTGAGCGTTCTTCAAAAGCAACAGGTCGTCGGGTGACAGCCCTGAACTTATTTTCAAAATAGTCATAAACATATCTAGATAAGTGTAGGTACAGATATATACCCGTATTTACATAGAATCATTAAATATTAATTATATTCTTTTTCGAATCGAAGCTCAGAAAAAAATTGACTCTATGAAGGGCAAATTATATAGGTACCAGGTACTCAGTTAAAAATGAAATAATTTAATGGAATACTATATCTAGTTAAAAGTTTTTGTGTAGGTAAGTAAAAACAATTTTGCAATTAAATTACCATTGATAGTGCTACAAAAATTACAAAACACCATGGAGATGGGATCAAAATCGTACAGCAAAACAAATAAGTAAATTTGAAATTTTGCAAACAACCCACAGAAATCTTCCTTGTTTTTTGTTGCTATTTACAACTAGATTTACGTCTTCCAAAAGATCATCACTTGTAAAATATCAAGATCAACGATTTAAACCTTAAATTTAACGATTTAACTATAATAGTAATATATTTATACTTTATGTAAATATCACAATTATGTAACATGTATTGTATAAATAAATAAATAAAATATCTTAATTTTCATGACTTGCTTGGTCATTTAAAATAATAATATATTAGGTTGTTTTATAAAATAAATTTAAATGGCTGTTGTAAATAAAGTCAATTAAAATAATTCCATATTTAATATCAAAGATACATAGGATAGAGTAAAATAGTGTTAGGATGAAATTACATGTTAAGGAAATCCGACAATTTTTCACAATGAAAATAAATATACTGCAAAATGTGTAGTAATTCTTAATTTTCCTCTACATGTAATTTATCAAGTAACTGTCAATTTCTTTTAAATCCCATATTTATAAAGGCACTCTTCGTTTTAAGCAAAAATTTAAAAAAAATTGTGCGAAGCGATGTTTTAATGACATAATGACCTTCAAGGTTATAGGTACATTCATACACAATTTATGTTCATATCAAGCTAAGATCATACTAGCAGTTCTATGAAGATTACAAGCAACACTATATTTTGATTTGAGAAACAGATCTAAACAAATAAAAGAAATAAATTCTCATTTTCAAGTTACATGTTGGTACTTGTAAAGTTTACAGAAGCGAACAAAATTTTTAAAAATGTTTTGTTTTGTTACAGAAAAATAATTGTCCATCCCCAAACCAGCACTCAAGAGAAGACGTCTAGTCGTGCTTCAAATATCGGTAATTATACACGACATTTCGTAAAGCTTTCCGACAATACCCAGGTACAACTTTGCAGGAATGTGTACCGACTTTTATGTTATGCGATTTTTGCATTTTTTTCATTTTTCTTGCAAATTTAATGTTTTACCATCCCACTGAAAAGTTTTTTTTCTGGAACTTTTTTGAACGGAAAAAGCAAATGCGTTTTAGTTTATCCGTTTAAAAAGTTTTAAATAAAAAAACTTTTTAATGCAGTAATTTTATATTATGTCTTTTTTGTAACCATGTTTTATTAATTTTTTGTGATTATTGTTTTACGTGTCTAAGCGAGTTACCTGCTACATGTCTTTTGCATAATCATTTGAACAACGAACTTGATTATTAATGTCATTTGTTTTTATTTACAGACATTAATCATGTCATGTCAATTTTACACATCTCATTTTGCACATCCTATGCATCATTTACATTTGCGTAATTATCGTGTTTTATTTGTATTTTTAAATAATAATCTTAAATCTTTCTGCTTTATTTGTAAAACAACAGCACTAACAAAAACCGATTCCATGCCAACTCAGAATCAACTCAACTCAACACCTCTTAGAAAAGTCATTAAAAGCTACAAAAAAATAATTTAAAAATAGCCCATATCTAAGGTAATTTATTTAAACTTTTTTTTATATCACTTTTAATGACTTTTCAAACGAGGTTCTGAGTTGATTTCATTCTGCGTTGTCCGGTCACCCAAAAACCGATGTTACGCGACGTCTCGATGATTTTTTGCATAACATTGTTAGAAGATAATAAAATTAGCATTGCTACTTCAAACTATTGCTGATGAAATTTGAAAATTATCTGCACCTAAATATTTGTAAGCGTTTCTTCACATTGTTATTAACTACGAAAACATAGTAAACTTTTCCATGAAAAGTTTACGATGCTACTGTTTCTTGTTGTAGTGATCCATGTAACTCAGATGGTCGTGCACATTGTGCTCCACGAAACTTTGTTTTCTATTAATATTGTTCCCGCAAAAAAAAACATGAAACTAATTTGTTATTTGTCCACAGATCCACAGTGAGGAGGCAGTATTGGACGATTACATTGGGACAGCAAAACAATGGCTAATGAAGATGCTTCCCCAGGAACAGTATGCTTCACTAAAAAAAGGATAAGGTTAAGCCGAGTAGTGGACAAATTGGCTGTTTTGGGGAACGGAACACACTTGGCGGACAGGGAAAATAACAATGTGAGTGGGGGCCAGAGCAGTCCTACACCCCTTCAGATGACTCCCCAGCTAGCTTCGACAGTTCCTCAGGCGTACCCCTTCATTCCGCAATCTGCGCAAGCGGTGGCCAGCATGTGCCGCTCCACGCCGCAAGTAGGTTCCACTGTGCCAGACGTCATGTCTATCCTACCGGAATCAGGAAAAGCTTTCTTTCAATCATATTTCATGTACGGACTTCCCAGCAATGTGCCCCCATCTTTTTTTACTTTCGCTCAGTCGGCTTCCACCGGTCCGCAAGTGACTTTTAAAGAAAATCGTTCTCCCTTAGTCTCACACACGGCGACTTCCGGGTCATATGGAACCACTCCGTACTTTAATGTATCCAGTCCGTCTATATCAGCCGAAGAACCTCACGACTCCGGCTACAACTGTCAAAATACTAACCCAAATCGAATAAATGAACAACTAACTTCTAACAGCGAGCATAAATTCAAAGAGGAAATGACTAGTGAAGGACGTCACGAGATGGAAAATCCAAGGCCAAAAAAGGTAAAGAAGGTCAAATTGGAACCACTTGACGGTCAGGAATATCAAAACGCACCGCTGGACTTATCAGTTAAGGGATGTTGTGTAAGTGTAACTAAAGGCAAGAAGGTGAAATCAGAACCGAAGCAATCCATTGGAAATAAGGGGCGTTTGTCAAGATCCACTCTGCCGAAAGGATCAGAAGCCTCCTACCCGGTTGTATGTGGAGATGTGGCCTCACCAACAACCCGGGAGAGTGTGGCGGCGCGCTACAACCTGCAGGTATCGCCCGTGGTGGAACAAATGCCGCTGGGTTCAGACACCGCGTGGGCGTGCCCCGTGTGCGGCCAGCTCTTCAGCCAGCGGGACCGCCTGGCAAAGCACGTGGCCTCGCGCCACCGCGGCCGCTCGCCCAGCCGCAGCCACATATGCCACAAGTGCAACCGGGGATTCTCCCGCTCCGACATGCTGACGCGCCACTTGCGCCTGCACACGGGGCAGAAGCCTTATCGCTGCGTGACCTGCGGCCAGATCTTCTCCCGCTCCGACCACCTCGCGACCCACCGCCGCACGCACACCGGGGAGAAACCCTACAAGTGTCCGCAGTGCCCCTACGCCGCGTGTCGCCGGGACATGATCACGCGCCACATGCGCACACACCGCAGCCTGCGCGCTCACTCCCGCTCCGACCACTCTCACTCTGACTCCGAGGATTCTAACTCCTCCACCATGGCCCTCATGCCATAGTCAACTTCATTATGCTAACCTAACCTAAATGTTTTAATGTGATAAATATACTCAACGGCGGACTATTTCTGTATTAGATATTATTACAACCTGAAGACGATTCTTGTCCATCGATAAACAGGCTGTTAAATACATACCTATTTTTAAATGAACACTGTGAAAGGGCTTCGAATAATGAAGTCAAGACGTTAGTTGTTAATAGCGGAATCTCGCGACCAGAAGAGCGGTGAGCCATTTAGTGGCATATAAACTCAAATGCGTACTTAGTACCTATCAATTACATAGTACATATGTGTATATGTAAGGTGTCCTAAACTTGATTGTTTAATATTTAGTATGCCAAATAAAATTATATGAAATTCCTGGAATTCATAAGTTTTCCATAAATTATTATTACGCAATGTAATTTAAGCCTTGATAAAAATAATTTTGAGTGTTAAGTTTTACAAATAATTATCTTTTTTTAGTATCTCTTAGGAACTCTTTAGTTTAGAGCAAACTGTCTAAGTAAACTTATTGGGGATAAATATTGATTGTTCTCTTTTATATTTTTATAGTATTCCAATTTTTGACATATCCATCACAATGTTATATAGAAATTTTAAATTAAAAAACTATTCAAAATTCCAAAAATAATTATGATCCTCGTACTTCATTTCATTATATTTTAGTATTTTGCTTAAATTAAAAATTCATTCCTCATTTTTTCAAGAAGCATCTATCTGCATGAAAAATGTTTTTGAAGTTTTCTTTTTTCAAGTTTTCTTTGGCACCGTTGTTATTTGAAACTCGATGAATCTCGATGAAAAACAGCGACATTAAAAAGAGACTATACATCTATATGCTATAGCTTGCGAGAGAATGAGATAGAATAATCTGTCTCCTCTTTGTGCGGTGCTTCACAGCCTCCCCATTCTTGTCTACGTTAGTTTTCTGAAGGTTTTACTTCTACCGCAAATGAATTGCACACTCTTGTTGTTTTTTTATGGCGTTTTGAGAAATTGTTGATCTATTGGCTACATTAGAAAGATAACATTTTATCGGGGTAAATTAAAATGTCGTGCCTTAAAGAGTTAATTCGTGCTTCCCCCCAATATTGAAAAATGGTAATATCATGTAACTATCATATACCCGGCTACGCTCAGGGAGTTAATATGAGATTTTCCTTTATATCCCCCTACCAATGGATAGACCCACCCGTACAAAAAGTCTTCGAAAAGTCCACGAACATTTTACAACACTCTGGAGTGTTCTGGAATCTTCCATAATGATCTGGGATGTTCCGTGATGTTCCCGAACGTTCCAGACTAGTCCCGAACATTCCAGAATGTTCCGAGATATTTTGAAATGCTCTCGAATGTTCTAGAATATTTTAGAAATTTCTAGAAGGCGAAACTTCCAGCTATTATATCTTCAAAAGCACGCGTTTCAGGAAAAAACTGGAATCTTTTTCATGAATGGGGGATAGAGGGCTACCACACCATATAACTCACGATCGTACCGGGACTCGTTTCTGAATTTTATCGGTACGCACATCGTAGTACACTTTCTTTTATAATATATATTGATTATGTCACTAGAGCTAGAGATAGGTATTATCAATTCCCAATGTAGGTACAAGAAAAATAATTACCTGTGCTATTATAGTGGGTTCCTACTGAAGGGATCGTGCATAATTATATGATGTACATTTTTGCGTATCTACTCACGACTAAATACATACGAAAGATTTTTTTTAAATCATCTTCATTCGTTGGCAGTTGGTTTTGTTCATTGAAATTATATTTGTTTATTGTTCCATTATTCGATATTATTCCAACACCCTCGCTTTGACAGTTTCCTGGCAAATGCAAATAGTATAATAATATGGCGATTCGGTACAGGGTATACAGGATGTTAAGGGACGCAATTGAATTACTTTAACCAATCAAAAGCAAACAAAACAAAAATCTTTCATATGTCATCACTGGTCAATCAGCCGAGCAATTTAAAAAAAAAACATCTAAAATGTCATCGGAGACCCAAAACTTATTTACATCTTTTACTCCAAATAATGTCAGGAATCACTTTTTAAAGTAAATCAATTACGTCCCAGCACCCTGTATGTACGTCTTTAGTTTAAAATGCATTCTGTGCGATATACCTATAAATTGTACATACATAAAAAAGGTTGAAAAAGCGCTCATAATGATCTCGATCATAATATTATAACTCAATATATTTTATATTGTAATGTAATAATGTAAGTATTTATTATATCTTGTGACTATTACAAACTTGTGATTCAAGAAAAAAATGATAAAATGATAAAATGAAAGTTTATATTATAACTTTTTTATCAGCACTATTTTTAAAACGAAAAAACTTTCAAAATGGTTTTGGATTTGATTTTGAACAATTCAGGTAATTTTAAACCATGTTAATTTATTATTTAGATTATGTCTGGGCAATGTTTTTTTAACTGTATCAGTTAAATAATATGTTTGTAACTATAATTATTATTCCTAGTTTTAAGAAAATCTAAGTATCTTCCTTTTTAAATTGTTATATTGATATACTCAACTGTTTTCTTTTTTTTTAATTACGTTTCGCAATCCATGTACTTACGTTAAAAATTATGTTTAAAATAAAATTAAAGTTGTTCATGATCGTTTTTTCAATTATAACGAATAACTCTTTTCATTGTGCTTTCAACATTCCAAGTTCAACAATACTTAGTTTGTTTCGTCAGACAAAAATATTGTTAACCTTTCATTGGCCTTGCGGTGGATTTTAAATAGTGCCCCGCGGAACACTAATGCTTAAAATTATTTATTAAAGTGAAAACTTCTTTAGCACTGTTCTGATTTGAAACTCGATGAAAAGGAAACGAGCGACACTAAAAAGAGACAGATACATCTAAGTATAGAGGTTGGCCTGCGAGAGAATGAGATATGTATTTTTTTCACGAGTACTCAGTTTCAATATAATACGATAAATCCATAGTCCTACTTAAGTGTGGTGGTATAAAGCGCCTGACGAACCTCTGCAGACTCAGCTGACCAAGAATCGAATCCCACGAAATCCCAAAAAAAAAATATTTTGTGAAATCAATATTCAATCTTTAAACCACTCCAAAATGAACACGCAAAAGAAAATACAAAATAAAGCGTCATCTAGTAACTCCGAAAAAGAAAACACAAATACCAATAAGACAATTTTTTTAGAAAAAGAATGGAAGAAGAAATTTTATGGAAGAAGAAATTTTATGGAAAAAAAAATCATCCTTCACAGTGATAAAAAAGTGCTTCTTAGCCTCCCCACTTTTTGTCTACTTTTTAGAACTCCATTATAATTTTTATTGATTGATGTAATTTTTCGACTTTTTCGATAATATTATTATTTAATTTATAAAAACGATTTATTTGTAAACAAGTTCTGCTCTGTACTTAATTATTATTATGCATAGCAACGCCACCTTCAGAAGGCGAAAGAGCTGTCACGCGTAATAATAATTACATAGCAGAACTTTTTTAAAAATAAATTGTTTTTATAAATTAAATAATAATAGATTATTTTCTAAGATATAAAAATTTCTTAAAAAAACGAATTTTGAGATTTCTCATTATCTATTTACCAATTTCTGAATTAGGGGTTGAATTATGTGTAAAGTATTTAAATTGAACGTGTTTTAGAGGAAATATTTAAATAGGAAGTTTTTTTATCATTTTAAACACATCCAAACACGCAGATGGAACCATGTGCAATTAGCTAGGGCATAATAATTCATTGCGTAAGGATCTAATTATGTTTCCCTATTGCAATTCCAAGCTAGGAACTGGTCGTATTTACACATTTTCCATTAAAATAAACTAAAATACTTTACCCAGGATTGAATCTCAAAATAAAAAAAAAAGTTTAATAGTTTGCGGAAATTATCTTTGCAAACTTTGAAACCTCAAAACATAGTAAGGCGAAGTTAGAACCTTATCCAACCTTTTCAAACTACATTGCGCCTGGTAACAACGATCAACTGTTAGATACAAACAAAACAGAGAGTGTAAGTAATGTTAGAACCTTATAAAATAAATGGAACTTGATTTTAGAATTTCTTCATGCAAGTACTTGTCTACGAAAATATTACACATATTATGGTTCCGAAAATTATTTTGATTATAGAAATAAGCAAAAGAAATGGTTTTGCATTCAAAGGTCATTTTTGCAAAAAAATGTCCAACTGAGGTGAGGTTACGCTGGATTAAATTTAAAACTGGATTTTTCAAGCCTCACGGTTTTTTTTAAATTTTACATTAACTTCACACAGGAGGCCCTGAGGAAAATAATTCCCCTCAAGGCCTATGTCATCTTTGAGTATGCTGTGTAGAGTTGTGCGAGTATTGTGAATTAGTTCAGCACTTGGTTTTCATGGAGTACATGGAGGTTTATAAATATTGGAAATTTAAAATTGTACCGAATACGAGGGGGGGGAGGGGAACTCGGGAAGGGGCTTCGCGAGACGGGGGATGAGTGGGAGAGGATTGGGAACGCGTGAGGGGAAGGGGACGCGGGAGAGGAAGGGGATGCGGAAAGGGAACAGGACGAATAAGAAAGAAGACGCAGAGAGAAACAATTTATTTATTAAGTGTCATAGCAACGCATACCGGGAACTCGCTAGTGATTTTATAAAAACAAATAATTAGTTCAAAGATCTTTAGGCTTCATAAAAATAAAGTAATGAAAGAGAATACTGTCGAATATGTTATATATTTATTTTCTTTAAAAATCAATTAAATAAACATTCTTTCTTAAGTGGTTTAAAGGTTCGTGAACCCGAGTTATTGTAATTACCTTTCATGTAGCAATTATTTATTATTGAGTTTGTGTGTACAACGCCTTATAGCTTTATTTGTAGGTTAAAGTTTCAGAGGATGAAGCTTCTTATAGTGGAACAATTTTTTTATTGAATGAACACTGGTTATTTATAGTCGTATTGAGGTTAATAATTGAATTATTCTTTAAAAAAATTATAAAAAGGAAAACCTTTCAATTGAGGGGTGGTACGGTTTAGCGGGAGTCGTACGAATACAGCACATCAAAAACAGCTAGCTCAATTGTACGACTCGTTCACAAACGATTCTTCGCTATTACACTTGACCGTGAACCAGAGCTGTATATTACGCGCAGGATACCGAGGTTACAGCCCACGGCCTATAATTTACTAGAAGTTCAGACTTCGCGTAATATTGATTACCCCGACTTGACAACTCACAATAGTCGCAAAGCTCGTGCTCTCTGGCGGTCTAATAGTTTTATCAAACGCGGTTACCATTCCTGACAGGATTGACGAAATGGAAACAAAGTGGACGAGTCAAAATAGGACTTCGCTTGGTCAATAAGTAGTTTTGTCAGTGTGAAGTGTAGGCGCAACCAATTAGCCACTAAACTATTTCCAAGTTGAG
This sequence comes from Glyphotaelius pellucidus, assembly GCA_936435175.1. Lineage (NCBI taxonomy): Eukaryota > Metazoa > Arthropoda > Insecta > Trichoptera > Limnephilidae > Glyphotaelius > Glyphotaelius pellucidus. The sequence continues at coordinate 22,241,713 of OW386542.1, read as the reverse complement.
TTATACGTACTTTCTACAATTTCTCATTAAAGCGTTTATCAGCGCCGGATTAGCCTTATTAGTAGAAATAGCAAAAACTGCGGATTTTGCGTCTCTGGGGGCCCCGCACCCAGGAAAAATAAAAATCAGATTTTTAATATTCATTAGGGGGGGGTAAGATTTTAAAGGCGAAAAAAGGGGATATTTTCATGATTTTTTTGGAGAAATTAATAATGTTGGTTTATTTATTTCATATACACGTTATAGTATGACATCTGAAGTATCTTCGAAAAAAGATTTAATTAAAAATATCAATAAATACGTCCGTGAGAACGAATCTCCGGAGGCGCCTCGAAAAAAAATTGTTATGCGTCATAACTTGTAAACATGAACATCATAATTTACGAGTATTAACGGATCATCTGAAACAAAAAAGTCGAAATGCGTTTAAAAGGTGGTATGTTTTTCTAGGTAGTGACAAAGCGTTTTTTTTCGATTTTTTTTTTTTGCAGCATGATGAAGTCAAAAATGCGATTTTTGCTAAAATTTTCGGTGAATTTGTTATTATAAAATGAAAAAAATGCTAAAAAAAACAACTCTTCGTCACTACCTGTTGATTTAAGTGTAGAAATAGTGCACAAAATTTCAAAAGGACGGTCAAGTAGATTTTGAGTTATGATGTTCATGAATTTCAAAAATTTGTTTGCGAGAAAATCGATTTAAAGTTTTTTTATACTCGAAATATATTTGAATCCAGCAAGAGGGCCGTTTGCTTGAAAGCTGTATCTTCGTTAGTTTTGCTCCGATTTGCTTGAAATTTTAACACAATACTCTCGACATGTTGTACATTTACAACAAAAAGTAGGGGTAAGGTTTTAAAAACGAGTTTTAAAACCTTACCTCCACCCCTCCCCTCTATAAGTATTGCATCACATGTACGGGAAGTCTTGAAGAAAATAATTTCCCTCAGAGCCTGCGTCATCTATGGGGATGCTGTATGATTTTTTCAGCTTCAACAACAATAAGGTGGTATTTTTCAAGCTTAGCACTCCAGCTCACTGAAAAGTCACGCAAGACAGCAACAGGTGCCTGAGGCCCCTGAAAGGCTATTCCCTAAAATTTGTGATGAGAGATTTTTCTCCCGCGAGAAGTGCTGTCAGATTTGTGTGATTTTCTACGGCTATTATTTGCTTTTTCTATCGGCCGATGTCAAAATTTCAGCTGTGAGCTGTCAAGTATTTTAGTTTGGTTCGTTTTAAACACGAATTCCTGCAAGTATGCATGATTTTTTATTCATATAACAGCTGTAGAAAATCACACAAATCTGACAGCACTTTTCGCGGGAGAACATCTCTTATCACAAATTTTAGGGAATAGCCTTTCTGAGCATTAAATTCGGGACTGGATACTAGAACCATTCATTAGACAACTCTGTCATAAGTCACTCCAGTGGTTAGCTACATTTGGTGACTTAGGAGGGGTGCCCGGGTTCCTTGGGGTTCCGTGATCTGTATAGGTTTGGAGCGGATGCGACTGGCCACCAGCAACGTGGCGGGGAATCGGGGGAATCCGGTTGAGGAGACTCTTTGACCTGTCCAACCGGACACTCTCAACCCAGATTCCAACTCAACCCTCACACCTTTTTCCTTAATTATTAATTTAAAAAAAAATAAATTAAACATACCTAGGTACCTACTGGTGGTTTTCCAATTTCCTATCCAAGAACAGGAAAAGTCTGTTTGTGTAAACGGTGTGAAAATATTTCAAGAAAAGGCGATTAAATTTTATGGGAAACACAAATAAAAAAATTATAATTTGGTATTTATAAATGAAAATTAATTATTAAAGAAGAAGATTGTACTAACAAATCTAAACGAAATATGAAAAAGAACAAGACACAGAAAAATATAAAGCTAACGGTCGCAACTGGGACTTCTTCATTGATATGTTACATTGGTGGGAATAACCTTCAAGTCATTATGAGAGTTATTCTAGCAAAAAAATTGAATATTCATTTAAAATTTAACAAAAAGATCAATAGGTGTTCCATATTAAAAAAAAACGTATATATATATCACACTATATATATATATATAGATACTATCTAGGTCAGTGTTCCGCAAACTTTTTGTGATCAAGGTACACCTACCAAAACAAAAAATTTTAGAGGTACACCAAAGAACAAAACAATGTTTATTTAATATTTATTATTAAAATCAATATAATATGAAAACATGATTAATGAGAAATATCAGCCTGCTTAACACATTGTAATCTGATCACGTATTAATACGTGTTTAGCAAATTAATGCTAGAGAGCGGAACACGTATTTATACGTTTTTGATAGATTGTTAGTGGAGCGCGGGTCACGTTAAAATGCGGGTTCCAATATACTTGAGTTTTCGCTATATAGCCTCTGTAGGGTTGTAGCCATGCAGGTAAAAACCTTTTGAGAACAATAGATGGGGTGTACGGTAGGTACCGAGGTAGTGTAAATATTATTTTTTTCATAACTTTCCTGCTTTATGTGAAATTCTGCACTAGTTTAACGATAAAGAATACATTTCTAAATATAATAAAATAAAATGAAATAAAATAAATAATTTGCAAAAAGAATTATTGAAATCAAACAAATATTTTTGAAGTTATCGCAATTTTTCTAGAGGTCTACGTTAGCGCGAAATTACGCGAAAAATCACCCGTTACCAGCACGATACGCGGCCGAAAACTGCCCGATCACAATGTGTTAACAGAGCACAGGCGATCAAAATTTGGAGCAATCGTTGATAATTCTCTCATCTCTTCTTCGATCGTCCTCAGGCGTTCTCTTTTTTTATCGTAGTGAGAGTTGAAAACCCCAATTCGCATAAATAAATCGTGGCAAATGGTAAGATAATTGCAATAGCACACTGTTTCGGAAAATTTTTACTTTTAATGTCTGATTTTGTCTTCAAAATTCTTCCTGTTCGTTTATTGGTAAGTGTCCAAGGAAAATGCTATCTGATAATGGATTTCGAACCCAGTTCATAGGTTGCAGGTCACACTTAGGAAAATATAGGTTCATTTTTTCTGCTGTGTTTCGCTAGCCTGTGCTTAGAGTGTTTTACTATCAAAGCCTGCACTTTTTTATTGAATCGGCAGCCGCAATATTTGGGAACATTCGTTACTACATACCATTGGGCGTGGCTGATCCATAACACCAACTTAGCGCAAAAGCTTTCAATCTTATCCGATGACGTTAAAAGTATTAGAATTTTTTCCTTGCATTTTTGGTTGAGCTCATTTAAATGAGCGAATATGTCCGCCTGGCCTATTTTATTAGCGACCCGATGGCAGATCGCCTAAGCTGGTGCAACGTCGCAATGTTACCTTGTTACAGTGGAGCATTGCGATGAGGCACACCAGCTCACGACCACGGCACACCACTGTGCCGCGGCACACACTTTGCGGAACACTGATCTAGGTTACAAACCAGTTCTTTGAACACTTATTTCCATAGAAAAAGGAAGCTATCAATAATATGGAAAAAAATTGTCCAAGAAAATATTGTTAATTCTGAATTTGAAATATGAGATTGACATAAATGACAAGATGTCTCAGTGGCCGAATTGGTAAAGGCTAAAGGCGTTCATCCCAGTAAGACCGGAGGTTCTGGGTTTGTGTCCAAGTTGTGACTGTTGGCTTTTTTGTGCCTTGTTTTTTTTCATATTTCGGTTAGTTTTATCTTCTTCTTTAATGATAAATAACATTGGTGGGATAACGTTCAAAAGTTATTATATGATGATTATTCTAATTTTTAAAAATCATGCAGTCACACGCGGTAGAAGCGAATCTTCACCAAATAAAACTCAACCAATAGGAGCCTTGACCAGACCCTAGACAAACCAGGAAACTACTCAATATGGATAGAAACTCGCCGAGGGACTGGTAGGACTACTAACGGGACACTGCCATTTCAGGAGACACATGCAGATATTGTGCGCGTGGAAAACACCAATAGATGCAGGAAATGTGAAGAGGATGAAGAGACTCCAATACACCTATGGTGCCAATGTCCTGCCCTGGTGGGAACTAGGCTCAGGTACCTGGGGAGACACACAGTAGAACCAGAAGACATATCTAGTGACAATCCTACTTAAAGGGACTGGGTTGTTATTAAAGGATTGAGGTAAAATGGGAGATAGCACAATGGGCCTATGGCCTAAGTGCTCACGGGAACTATTTGAAAACTGTCTCCTAGAATAGTAGCCTTGAAAAGTGAGATCATAATCAAAGCGGCCAATGAGTGCAGTTTAAGGCTTTAGGAAAAAAAGGGAAGAGTGTACACTTTCAGAGCACATCTCCGCCACTGCCTGGGAAACTTACGGCGCACACTGCCAATCGCAGAATACAATCATCACTGCCATGATTCCCTGGATGGAGTCCCCCTTGATTGCCCTCTGGATATGGCCAAATATCCACCATAAACGACTGCTTGCATTAATTTTTATGTTTAATACCTTTTTTTTCAGTTTGTTTTTCGTATTTTATGCTTATTCGGGTTTTTTTTAAATTTTAAGTTTGTATCGTTATTTACTTTTACTAATTATTTGTCTAATTTCTTTTTATTATTTCGAAATATGGAATGTATTGCTTTACACTACCCCTGCATACATTCTGGAATAAAGTATTATTATTTACAATACACCGGAATTATTGTAGCTATTTCAGCTGTAGCGATAACACTTACAGAAGGCGCATAGTCTTTGTGATGTAGATTCATGTTCTTTTGAATGTAATCGTAGGTGAAACCAACCAATAATGACCAACGGCACTACCAGCACAAACCACTCCTCTCTGTCCACATGCAAGTCCTTCTATTCTCTGGAGTTTTTCTGTCCTGCAGAAAATCCAGATTCATCAATGTTTGTAGATGGATAAGACTGTAATTTTATTTTGGCAAACTTATTTTGTAATAAACCAAAAAAATACATTTTCTCCATTAAATCCCTCGACTCATTTTAATGAAGTTGATTCTCACTGTGGAATGCTCAATTCTTGAATAAAACCATTTTTTTCCTGCAAAATAATATATTAACCCCGGAAGACTTCAAGTTCGCCTCGCCTCAAAAAAGCTCAAGTGAAATCACTTGATGAGCTTTTTTGCTCACACATTCCACCGGCTTGATTGTTGCTTCATTTCAGGGTCGTAACCGTAGCACCATGATTCGTCACCTGGAAAAAAAAAATTCTCAAAAAAAAAATTTTCGAGCAAGAACCAAAACTTTACGGCCTTCTTTAGCGATGACATTGGGCTTACTGACTCGGGAATGGTGGCTTTATATGCTCCCTAGCGGCAGAACGCGGTACTACAAAAACTCGGCCCACCACAACATCAGTTCGGTTTCTTTTGGGTACAAAACTTTTCCCTATGTGGGTCTGCTTTCTTTCCCAGATATTTAATTACATACGTGAGTTGCGTGGTTTTTACATCCCCGTACAAACTTTTATTGCTTCGGAGAAAACTACACAAAACTGAAACCTTCAGCGAAATAAATAAACATAAATCGGGGGAAGGGGTAATGTAATTTAAAGATAAAATTATTATGTAGATGGATGGATGTAAATTATTTAAAAAAAAATAAAAGCGATGTTAAATAAATATGTTACAATCTAGATAAAACCAAGAGTAAGAATCAGAAGGGAATGTATGAAATGATTCATGAATATGAATGAAACAAAGAGTGTGGGTAAAGACAGAGTTATGTGGCAGCCTATCATTTCTGCCTACCCCTTCGGAGAAAATTTTATTAAAGTATATTTGGGTGACGATTAGTTAGTTACTCACTTTGTGATACAAAGGCTTTTGAAAAACTTCTGATATTTGAAACTGTTTTTATGTGTTTTAGAAACTCTAATTTCTGAGAAAAAAAAACAATTTCTGAGAAAAAAAAACATATTATGTATCTTTAAATTTATAATATTATGTAAGTATAATCATTATTAATTATAATAAACATTGAATTTATTATACATTTACAGTGCTCTCTCACTAGTCCACCACTCCGAAAACCTGGCAAGTGTCCGATTAGAAAAAGCGGCAGATTGTAGTGCAAAAATACAACATATGCTAAAAATCAAAATGGGTAAGTACATATTTGGTAAAAAGCAGTATGAAATTTGTACTTGCAATTTACAGTATAATTTTTACTCAAAATCACATATTAAACTAACGGTTGTTTATCAATTATGCTAAATTAAAAACATGTTTATTAGTAAGTCTGGTCTCTTAACAAATCATCAATATGCCAAATATTTCTTTGAATTTAACCAGCCTTCGCTGGTTCGATTTTTTATAAATTTTCTTATAAAAGAACATAACCTTTTGTACGCGGCTGATGGTTTTGTAAGAACGCTTAAGTTTTGCTGATAGGGGACTACAGTATTTGATATATGAATACCTATGAATTATAGATCTTGATTTTGTACTCCCAACTAGTAAAAATAACGGCAAATTATATTAGTGTCGGATAACCCAGCAGCGGATTACTGAGAGAGTACTGTATATACAATAAGATAAAACTTATAGAATTACAAAGGTGTCGGAGGCAATTGTTGGCAAAACTGTAGTAATTTCAAAGATTGCATTGAACCTATTATGTATAAAAAATGAGCCAAATCAATTAAACCACTAAGACAATTTATTCAACAAATCCAATCAACGGATTTTGAAAACTTCAAAAATTTCTTTAAACTTCAAAATCATTTACCAAAACACAAAAAATGTGTTTTTAAGGAAAATAAAAAAGATAATTTACATAGTATAAATGGTAAATTTTCAAATTGTCCCATGGCTGAGGAATGAATTTTTTTTTAATTATTGAATACTCTAATTTGATGAAATTATTATGTATATTAAATTCCGAAAATTAGACCCATTCTTTTGTTGGATTGACAATTAATTGGTTTGATCCATAAAAAGGTGAAAGAGAGATAATCTTATACCAATCTTATAGCCAATTGCTCTGAAAAAAAACGGTCCCTCTGACTTTATCATAGTCATTTGAAAGGCTGACAAGCATACACCGAGCAAAGGGTGTAGGTACAATTACCATGGTCAGTTGTAATGAGATTGAGCCAGGAATCAGTTTTTGAGAAGAAAAAAAAAACACCATTAGCTGCATAAAGTGAAGAATTACTGTTTAAATATGATTTCAATCCTTGAAGGAAGGAAAGTGGGCTGTAATACTTGGAGGCTACATTATTGAACAATGAGTCATTGCCAAATACTGAAATCATATTCTACTAAATTGCTGAGATGTATATGCATCAGCGTTCACTAGATATCATAAATTTGATAAAATATGATATCAAGACATTGGGGGAAATTTCAGGTGGCATCCCAGGCCTGAGAAAGTTCGTGACCACAACACTTAGCTTGGGCAAGGGTGATAAATGGAAGAAGACTCTGAGTGCTTAAAAGGGCACCAAACTGGAAGGCCACAAAGCAAAAGCGTAGGGAAAAAAGGGAAGATGCTAAACTAGAAACTAGATGTCCCAGAAAGGCCTCACAACTGATAGTTGCCCAAATTTCAAAATACAGGAGAGCTGTCGAGCTTCACAACAATGGGAGGAGAGCTGTTTAAAGCAAAGATACAAAGATAATAGAATTCAAGAGATAAGCTGTAACGGTCTCTCAACCATACGCATAGAATTCATTAATTTAGTTGATTTTGTATTATCACCGAGTACAGGTCGTCCTCATTTTATTCAAAATGCCATCTTGTTCCAATAATGAACAGAATATATACGTACAGATATCTGTTCTTAGTATTAGCGCCAGCAAATTTAAATTTTCATGCGTATGTTGGGAAAGGGGTGGATACTTTGGTTGACAATACAGGCGACACTAGTTCAGCAACCAGAACGACTGACAGCATATCTCATGTATTTTATTATCGTTGATTTGATATTAGAGTAATAAAAAAATACTAAAACATTATTTTGCTTAGAAATATTAGAATACTAATTTATCAAAAAATTGTAAATGCCTTTGCATGTTATTAAACTGCCTTTCAAGTTTAGAAATTATTATATAGATATATATATAAAACATGAAAAAACTAATTAAACCATACAAGCAGTATATTTCAACTGTTTCGAATTGAACGTCAGCCAAAGTAACTCGAAGAAAACTTATCCACTCTCATTATTTATGTGATAAATTTAATATATTATTATTTTTCTATCATTAATGTTATACTTAGCGGCCACATGACCTAAATAAATGTTTTTGTAAGCATTACTATCCGACTTTGCCTGTGTTAAACACTTTTTGTAAAAAAAAAATCTTAAGCAATTGAAATAAGTCAATTCCACTTAATTGGGGCACATCGGGCTGTCTTAAACAAGCAAAGTTTAATGCAGGTAAAAAGTAAATGAAAAATTATTATTTATCGCACTTGTTTTATATGTCTATATATTACATTTATTCGAGTTCTCTTAAATGTTTTTTTAAACTTTATAAAAAAAAAAAATTATATTTCATTTCAGAAAAATATTTACAGTGAAACTCGCTTGAAATTCAAAAAAAAAAATAAGTTTGTTGGATTTTCAAAAATGGTTCAATTTATCCCACATAAAAGCGGGTTTTCCCGCTTAAGAATTTTTTTTTTCCAGTCCCTTTGAAAACTTCTTAAGAGAGTTTCACTTTAAAATAATATATGAATTAAGATACATAAGAAAATGATAAAATAAAGTAATCAAAGATAGGTACAAATAAGTTTAAAAAATTATGAACAAACAATTTACATATTTGTCCAGAATTTACAGAATTTGTCCTAAATAAACAGAATTACACGTGGGTGCGAAAAAGCATTCCAAAAGACCCAGATAACCAAAGTAAATTAGTATTAGTTCCTTTATTTGGTTTCTGTACCTTGGGTTTTGACCCCAATAACTGGCTGTCCCGATATACCAATTAAGCAGAATCGACTGGAAATGGAACCAACATTTTTTCTTAATTTTTTGGCAGTTAAATAGATATTTCCAAGCTCTACAGCTCATGATGGATGAAATTGTGAGCTAATAGCGTATTGACCTAGACAGAAAAAAATTGTGCAAATTTCAGTTTCAGCATATATTTTTTCTGCTTTATAATTAAGATAAAAAAGAAAAGTTTTATTTTACTTTTGCCTATTAAATTATGTAATGACCATTCTGTTTTAATGATAGGGTAATTACAGTGAAACCCTCTTAAGAAGTTCCCGCTTAAGTTCCCTCTTAAGAAGTTTGGTTTTTCCGGTCCCTTGGATTTTCTTAAGAGGTTTTCACTGTAAAACTGAAAACTGACACAATAAAGATAGTATGACGAATTGATTGAGATGGAAAATCTTTTTTGCAGATTGTCTACATTAGATAAAACATAATTTTTTAAAGTTATCCTTAGGCATGTTATCTTCATTGGGAACGCAGTGAAAAGGATAAGCAACAATATCAACAACAAAAAATTACATGTGCATGAATTCAATTCAGAACAGTCAATAATATTACATCTATTTAAAGGCAAATAATTTCATACGTTTTAAACTTATGATTATGTACTATCTTTCATAAAGTTCTCAGTTCCTTTCGTTTACATAAATTATTAATGCATAGATATTTGACTATTTTCCTATAAATTTAATTCTAGCCGTTCAATATATCCCAGGCAGCATCATCCTTCGCTTTGAACTTGCGACTCTTCACATCGAGACCGGTTTTTAAGTCAATCTCTTGAACCCCTTTCCTCGAACTGTGGATGCTTTTGCTGGGTACAAAATCATCTGCTGCCGGTGCCACATCCCTGGAAAAAAAAACCATAATTATGAGTACTGCCTGCAATAAATCGAGCAATGTAATGCTCGGATGATGAAGGAGTGAATGTCATAAAGAGACTTAACCGCTAGATTACCGATGGTGCGCCGGCGCACAGGCCAAAATAATCACAAAAAAACAATTTTGTAATGCGATTTTAATCCTATGTATAAAGAAAACGTATGAAGAAGAAGGTCAAAATCGCTTGGGGCATTCTTGTTCACAAGGTATAAGATACCATGAACCCACCTAGCGCAGCGATATATTTTCTATGGAACTGTTTATGATCACGGGCCTAGATTTTTTCCCGCCTTTCAGCTGTCAGATTGGCGTCCGTCAGTCTCGCGCCGTGGTCGATGAAAAGATTGTAAAACATATAAATTCATCGAATCGAATAAACATAAGTAATGTTGTTTTTATGCATAGTTTATTGTTCAAGGAATGTGTTTCGGTAAATATTACATAAGATAGCATAAAATAAACCCACAAAATATTACGTAAAAGTCAACATCGCAAAATTTACCTGTTTGTTCCTGTGGCATTTAAAAGGTTAACCTAATTTTTAAAAAAACTTTGGCTTTGTCTCTACCAATCTAAGTTATGTCTTCATTTTACATAAGACCTTTCGACTCCCATGCCTGATAAAGACAATTAAATTGATCATCTGTCCAAGAAAGAATTTTAACTTTTGAAAATGTTTAAAAATATCACCCGAAGGAAATATCAGTAGGGAAAAATTTAGCTCATTTGGGGCACAGCATATTTCTGGATTATCTGTTTGGTAGGTCAAATACCTTCATTCTGACGAAGGAAGGAATACAGAATCCTACAAAATTTTGTGGTTTAAAACAAAGTTGTTTCATTCAGCACAATTATGGCAAAGCCACAATGTTTTAACAGACAATAACCATTTAACGTGGTTTAGAATTGTAAGGTGAGCCGGATGGACCTTGATCCCCCTCACCCTTCGTTAAGTTTGCAGGGTAATGATTACACACATATTTATTTTTTTTTTTGGAAGTAAAGTGAGGTTAGCAAGCTAATAACGATTAGGCAGCTTACCAAGACGGGGCTGGTTCAGAAACAGAGCTTTTCAGAGCACCGTAGGAGAGCTCAGACTGGTAGGTGGTGTGAGCCCCACTGCCTGGGGACACACTCCCACTGGCCGAGTTGTTGACTCCACCCAAGCTGCTCCAACTGCCGCGCGAATTGATCTGAAACAGATTGTTGCAATTACACGTTGCTAACAAAATCAAACCAAATTGGATCTCTAGTAAGTCTAGAAATCTAGATAATCTGATGTTAGAAATGTACAAGTTTTCACAATTCATTCAACACTCAGAGGATGGATGATAAGTCCGGGCGATGACTATATTTTGCTCTTATGAATAGCCCCGTATACATAAATAAACTGGACCACACTTTCAATACTCGTTTTACGTTAAATGAAGGACTAATTGTACCTAAGCATTTAAACAAATATGGACAAAGAACGCTGGACTAGATGCTGCCCAAATTAAAAAACATACAAATGGTAAAACAAATATTTTGTTGAAAAATTGGCTTGCCGAAAGAAATAATTTGTATTAGACTAACACAAAAATTCTAACTGCATTTAATTATGTAAAATAAGTTTATTTATATCTCCAAAGTAAAAGTACCCATCGACAAACTGCTAAAAAGTAGTTTATTGGGACTTTTCTTTTTTCTATATAATATTTTATTTTTTGCTGTCATATTGTATTACTTTGTATTTATAATAAATAAATTAAACCTTGAAAAAAAAAATCCTAAAATGTAACTGAGCAAAATTTTTAATGATTGGTATTTCTATTAAAGGGGTATTCTAGTCCAGAAATTAAAAAAAAAATATATATATATTATATTTCCAAAGTTTAGATCCCTGCCCTAGACTAGAGTACCCTCTTAAAACGCATTGTAATGTTAATATCGATTGTCTAGAATGCAGTTAATATTAATAATCTTACCTTTTCATTGACATTATTTGCCATTTCAAAGACCTTTTGAGAAGCAAGGCCTCCATACTTTACAGCGTTATCACTGGCTTTCTGGGCAATCATTGAAGCTGAAGCCGTGAACATTGACCAACCCTGCAACAACATGGAAGTCAAATATTTATCTCATATTACGTATACATCAAAGACTTAGTTCAATAGAAGAAGTCCTGACTATGAAATTATGACAGCAGCAACTCGTTGACATGTAGCTACCTTACTGCGAAAAGATCACATTTGGGTTGTTAGTCTTACTCTCCCAAATGGCACTAAATAATTGGGTGAATGCATTTTGATTTTTTTTTTTTATTATTTTTTTTTTTATTTCTTTTATATATTTAATAATATTATTATTCAATTTATAAAAACAGTTTATTTATAAACAAGTTCTGCTAGGTAATTATTTTTACACGTGACAGGCATTTTGATTATTTACTTTTGATTGATTTACAGTTTGAACATATGAACACTTTGAACATTGAACATTTACAGTTTTTATGATTATCAAGACCCTATAACCGTATTTATCGGCTCTGAGTTTTCATGAGCAGTACTTCATTGCGCAAACACTAAAATGTGACAATAATAATTCCCTTAGGATAGGCATTTAAAAATAGGCTCATGTAGGCATTGTGACATTAGGATGACTTTTTATGAATTTATAAGGATTTTGAAAATCTGATGGAACTGTTGATGATTCGATACGATTTTACTACCCCAGCCAGGAGCACTCCTCTCCCGGTGAGAGCAATACACTAGTGGACACTGATTTGTTAAGACTTGGATACATGCTTTGAGGATGGGAAGCCAATATTCTAATTTACGATGGGCAGGAATAAAGGAATTGGTTGGGCTTTGTTTTATTTTCCTTCTTTACGTCTTCCTTCTTCTTACCTCTTCTTACATTTTCTTGCCTCTTTTTGACTCTTACTGGTTCATCTTTTGGATTTTACTGGATCTTCTCCCTTTTTGTTTCTAATTTATCTTAGCTCTCCTTGCCTCCTCTTGCATCTTCTAACCCCTTCCTGGCTCCTTTTGCCTCTTCTTGACTCATCTCGAATCTTGGATGGTTGGCATCTGAAGACCAGTTCTGCTTCTGGAAAGCCATTATGGCTGGTAGCCAACGTTCTGTAGACCACACAATGTGAGATTTTTTTTCAAATCGAGGAGTTTTCGACAAGTCATACTATGACATATCACATTATCACCATCAACATATTTACCTAAGCAAGCCCTTTATGCCAAAGAGCATTAGCATCAGGATGTCCTTTTTATTTACAATAAACTTTTGTATTTCAAATATTTTCTTTTCATTTTAAACTTAAACCTAATCCTTGCATTTGCCACGTTGTGTCCACATTGCTCATAATAATCAGCATTTCAATAATGTACATTGTTGCCACATAATCCCACGGTGACAATCCCTTCTTGGCTTGTTTTGTGTCTCCTCATTTTTTAGTTATTTTTTTAATATCATTTACTCTCTCCTAGTATTTTTTTTGGCTCGACTTGGCTCTTTTTGCACCTTCTTCCATTATCTCCCCCCCTTCTTGGCTCGCCTTGTCTGTCCTTGGCTCTTCTTAAATCTTCTTACTTCTTCCTGGCTATCACACCGCTTCGTCCCGGCAAGCAACTTGCCCCACCCTCACCCCTACACCGTCTCACTCTTTTTTCGATGATTCCTTTAACTTAATTATAATAATTGGATAATTTGCAGAGCGCCATTTTTGTGAAAAATCACCTCAAGGGATTTTGTCAAGTCCTTCATGTTCATTTGAATATGACTCGAATTCATTTGCAAACTTGGTCATTTTTACCACTATTGCAACAATTCAAAACCAAATTTCATCATTACATTATGAAGCTTTAACAAAACACGTATTTTGACACATTTTCATAAGATTGGACCAAAGAAAAATAATTAAGTGGAGTGACAAAAACACATCCTGTTGGAATGTAATGCGAAAATTCTTCCCCTACTGGTGAAACAGTTGATGTGAAAAAAGTCACCCGTTGCTTGCCTAGCCTTCGATAGCAGTACAACACACGCGAAGGTAATTGAGCCGTACAGATGTATTTCATAAAAATACTTAAAACTTACACTAGCCAGTGAAGTCATGGTATTGTCTAGTAGCTCCTTGGAGTTCTGCCCATTGCTGTTATTCTGCTGGTTGTAGTTGGTGTTTCCAAATCCCGTGTAGCGGTTCTCTGAAGTATTCGAGGCACTGAAAAACCAAAAGCCAACAATTTTATAAGAATACCTTTTCTAGCAGGCTTTGTCTGAAATATGACTTGATAGATGTGCAGTAATGACATATTTGATGGGTAAACGATGTTGGCGACTTTGGCTTCATAAAGGTGTACATTTTAATTATTCTGTGGTAAACTTTTAGATTTGAATATAAGGCAAGGTGTTTTCTCTTTCTAACACCATTTAGATAATATTTCTCACAATGAGACATTTAGATAATATTTCTCACAATGAGAGTAAGAGAGACACAACAATTTCTATGAGACAACAATTTCAAAAGCAAACAAATTAGGCTGAGTGAAACAGCAGATAATATGTATATATTTACAATGAACTGCTACGATTCATCCCAGTTCCGGAATCTTGATAATTTCCTTCATTTGAATTTGAATAAGATGTTTGATTGGAGTTATAGGATTTCGCTGATAAAGAGTCTGTCTCTCCCTTAGAAAGCCCTTTTTCGAATTCTGCGTACGCAGACTCATCCCACGGCTTCCCTTCAGAGAGCGTAGAGATCTATAACAAAAGAAATATTAGTATTAGAACAATATGAATCCTTCCCTTATGGTGCCCTTGAGCTCTGGTACTGTGTACTCAGTACGCAGGGTCACATTTAGAATTTTGTTAATTTTAAGTTGGGTAATAATTAACAGCTTACATTTGACAATTGAATACCGTACCGGTGAAATAACCAATATTAGAAAAGTGAGTTGAGTGAAAGTGTAAAAATTCATTATGAAAGTGTTCCAAGCGTACTAGCGAGAAACTTTTAAAAGGGTACAAGCAGGACAAAACATACCGCTGTCTATGTTTGGTTGGATTAACAGACTTGGTGCGCAGAGCGCAGTTAGTCTGCAAGCCAAATAGTTACAACCGACAACAAAGTCAGCACGTCGTAGAATGTCGAAAGGTTTGAGTTATTTATTGAATGTTTTATTCTCTTAATATTGAAATAAAATCTTGAAACTTCAAAATGACAATAACCTCACTTTCATACATTTTGTATATATTTTGTAACATTTTGGGCATATTAAAAGTTTGTAAAAATTGGTTTAAGAAATTGATTTCTGGGGGTGGTAATTTTTTCTCATGAAACCACGTTAAAAAAAATGTGCCAAGTGCACTACCTCACAGGTGGTATGGAAATGTGTGCTTTTTAACCCCTATTATATAGAATATAACCCCTTCAACTTTTAGAATCGCTATATCTCAGAAATGGTGATTCTTAGAAAAAAAATTACAGGCACTTTTTGTAGATAATTTTATGATCTACAATTTTTTTTTCACCTATTTTTTTGATATAACTTACCGTTTACGAGAAAAATCCAAAAATCTGAAAATGTTGACCTTTGACCTTGAATATCTTTTTTAGCGGACATGGAATTGATGGGGACTTTTGGTATTTTATTTATAATGGTGTATCCAAGGTGTCTGCCAAATTTCAGCTCTGTGCGAATTTTCATTATTTGAAAAGTTTATATTGACTGGTCATTAATGAGAATGTTTTGTAAACTAAGGCTGAAAAAATAGACATTTCTGTTGGAAGTGGATTTATCCTTCGACGCCAGGGTTTATCCTTTTTAGTTATTAACCATTAATTATAAGTGGTTTCACCCCTTGGTATTCAAAGATACAATTCTTTTGGAGTCACTTCAATCTCTCTTGTTAGCTCGGATATTTGATTAAAATATTATTATTGATCTCAGAGGTTAATTACAGAAAAAACAGTAATTTCAGGATTGAAAACTGAATCTATTAATTGAAATATGTATTCTGACAAATTTTAACCCGATTGATGAATCTAACACGGTTATTCACAACAAACCCAATTGTCATCAAAACACGTCAAACCGTGATCATGACCTGGAACTCTCTCCTTATACCAAATAATAGATTTTAAACATCTTACTTTATGTTTGTATATAGCAGCGGCCTTACTGTTGTAGCGCTGGCTAATGTTGGATTCGTTTTTCCAATCAGATTGTTTATTGAAAAAGCTCCTAGCTCTGTCATTCCCCCCAACCTGGAAGAGTAAAGAAATTATTAGCATACATTGAATTTTACCAAACCAAGAGTAGATGATTGGGGGCTTGTTACGTATGTAACTAACAACCATGCAGTTACGCAGGGGTAGGCAGAGAGGAGAGACTACCAAACAACTCGGTCTTATCATCTCATACATACTCTTCTATTATTCTGATTCTTGACATAGCCAAACTATCTTCTTTAAAGTATTCGGCAGCGTTATTGTCGAAACCAACAGCCTTACCATTCTTCATACATAAGCGAGCTAAATCTCTCATCGCTAGAAGCACTGCCAGTTGCTATCAGACATAACCATATTTTCTTCTTCTCCGAGACCAGTGCTTTGATCTCATCATCCCACCATGCATCACCTTTCTTCCTACCTTCCGTACCTATTCCACACACCTCTCTAGCAGATTCACAAAGACTCACCTTTGTTGGTTCCATGTTTCATCTATGCTTAGACCATCCATTTCCTTCTCATTCAATCTCATTTCTGCACAATTCTCATACTCACTTCCATTCTTACTTATGTATAACAAATAAATTTTTAAAAGATCTCCATTGTATAGCAATTATTAAGAACATTATTTTGTACACATATATCTAAATCAGAAAACATCAGGGGTTTTATCAAGGATTTAATACTTTATAATATTATTATTTTACATACAGAACACAAACCTTCATCTTCTCTAATTCTGACGGTTTCCATTTGTCCATGGTAGCAGACCGTACAAAAGACAAATGCACACCCAAACTCCTATGTTTGCCAGAACACTCCAAACATATCCAGATACCGTATGTCACAGATACCCATTGTGGGTTCAAAGTTCCGCACTCGAAGCATTGCTGAAAAAAAATGATAAAATACATCCAAATTGAAAAAATAATTACAACTTAAATGGCAAGTTGGGTTCCCGAGTAAACTACGATGCATACAAATATGTGTGCACCATTGCTATTTTTTTTTGTAACAATGTTTGGGATAAAAGAGGTCTTGAGAGAAAGTACTCTCTCACTAGCCCACCACCCTAATAACCGGGCAAAAGTCCAATTAACGAAATATGCTGAAGATAGTGCAGCAAATGCTAAAAATGAAAACAGGTATTTCGTAAAAATAAACAAACACCGCTTTCGATCAATCATAAAATTCCAATTTTTTGGTTACAGTTTAGGTATCATGTTTATGCTTGCGAGAAGTCTCCATTTTGTAAACTTATTCCTACAAAATATGTGGCAGAATGGAAACACAAGAGACAGTTGCTAGAATAACACAAAACACTTGCTTACCAAGCAAAATGTCTTAAAACAACAATAACAAACCATAATGACTGGTAAATTAGTCAGTTCTAACAATCCAGATGTCGGGGTAGTAACTGAGTGTGTAAGAGTAAAATAACCAAACCTGTTGGTGTACAAAGTTTGGTATTCCAGTCTAAACACGCGGTGGATTACTGAATTTTACATAATATACGAGTACTGGCTAATTACAGAGCTTCATTTTGTGCTTTCAACTGGCAAAAATTGGGTGGCGGATGACTGAGAGTCTGTACACAGAATATTTCAACGCTGATGTTAATGCTCCTGCCATACGAATTCTTCCTACCAAAATCTTGGATTTGGGTCCTTGACCTATTTAACTCCGCAGGCCACTCACAGATCTTTATATATTACATCTGACTTACTTATCTTAATTACTTCACCTGCCATAACACAGGGACACCTTCTCACGGCATGTTAAATAATACAAAAAATATTTATTTAAAGTACAATTTTTTTTGCATGAAATAAAATTTTGAAAAATTAAATAAACTTACACTGATTCAGAAAATATTACATCTGACAATAAATTAGCATTTGCTGTTCAATGGATAGTGCAAACATTAAGAGCAACGCCACAATATTTTAACAGCTATTCTAAGAAAATTAATGTTGGAGTTCCTAATGAACATCTTTGAAATATTTTAAACATTCGAAAGAACGATAATTACTCATTTATTTTCTAAGATTTTTTTACTTCAGAAATGTTTTGCATTTTTCAAAGCGCTATAATTACAACTGCTACAAGGGAATTTTCTAATGTCAATAATAAATATTGAAATTGAAAAATTGAAATTAATAAATAACACTTTCAGGTGAAAGCTAAAAATTACTTTTAGAAGAGATTCGAATAACTCCAACTTTTGCAACAAAAGCTGTCACATATTCTCAAAGTAACCACTTGAAATAAGTATCATCAAGTAACATCATAGCTTGTAACATATGCTAGTTCTGCTGACCAAAATAATACATATCAAGCAGAACAAACCGCGGTAAATATATAATACAGACAAATTATAACAAAAATTGCAACAATGAGAATCAAACAGATTTCGCAGAAAAAAAATGTGGTAAACTTTCAGGATGACTGGACACAATACGATTTTTTTAGAAAAAAACCTATTCATTCATCTTAATTACTAAAATAGACAACTATTTGCATTCGGGACGATGGAAAATATTGCATTTAAAATATCAATTACGTAAAATGAAAATTTGCTTTCTTTTTGTGGGATAACAGCTGATCGTCATTTACAATAATTTAAGTCAGTATTCTGTATTGAAATTGAGAATGCAGTGTTTTCCATCGCCCCAAATAGTTGTCTTTTATAGTAATAAAGGTGATTCAAAAGTTTATTCTAATAAATCTTCATATTAATCCTGTCCAGTCATCCCGAAAGTTTGCCAACACAAGAGTGACAAAAAATAATAAAATTGCCTTTAATGAATGTGGCAGACTTGACAGACATTTACGAAATACGCAACAAGAGAATCGCATACATATTAAATTAAATTAATTTTACCATAAACACACATAATAATGTACTTATACAATGTTAAAATTTATCCTATGTCTTGTAATATAATCACCTTCTTTAGTTTACCTTGAAACTGTCAGTTTCCTGTAATGGTTGTTGGTGGATATTTATTTGCAAGGTCGCTACTTTCCAAATAAACTTCCAAATCTAAATCTCTTCTGATTGAGAGATACATAAATTGAAAACTAATATGAATCATTATATACCAAATCAAAAACTAAACCATACATTTCTTTTATCTTACAAATTTGCAATGGTTATTATCGGCTATTTATCTAAATAATTGCACTTGGATTTCGTAAGAATTCTGTTGAATCGGAATGGATAAAACGATAAGACATCTACCTCAACATTTTTAACAGACGGTAATAACAGAAAAGCATCACCAATAAATTGTCTGGATCAAACTGTCAAACGTCAAACTTCACCAGACTGGTCATTGGGACATGGATCACTTACGTTATTATCGTGAAGAAGCCTCAACTCTTGCAACTTTCGACGGGTGTTAGGAGACGCCATGTTTTTTAGATCAACGAATACTGGAGAAATCGCCGACAGCTGGAATGACTTTAGAGGCTTTCTTTACTGAATTACACTAATTCTAACGTCAGGCGGGGGTCACTGAATAGCAAACTTAATAGAAGCACCAACACAGCGTGGGCGGGCACCCTCCAGAAGACTTGCCGAATGGATGCGTGGCAAAAAAAGTTTACAATATTGCAATATTAAAAATTACTCCAAATTCTACTGACATTATCGTACATAGACGTACGATTAATGTAGATGCGTATGACGATGTATTTTTATCTTTTTATCTGTGGTGTTGGTTTAGTGATGGGGAGTAAAAAATGTCCAGTATCTAGGTATTTTTTTATTGCGATTTTTTTTTAATTTTTTTGTTGTCTTATGCAGGAATCAGACGTTCGCTTTTCATTTCTGTCCTGTACATTTCTGTCTTTCTTTTTACTTATTTCATGCAGAGTGAAACGTCTGAACAAAAAATTAAACAAAAGTGATGAATGAATTCACAAATGAACCGATGTTGGATATTGGCGTTCAGCATCTTTCATTCGCGCGCGGAATGAAAGAAAAAATTAGTGTCCAAGCAAAACTTCTCAACCATCAAAACATCAAAACAATCTCAACCAATAGGGCAAAAGTGAGGTCATTTCCGCTTCACATCTCAATCAATAGGAGCCCTGAAAAATGAGCACACGTTAACGCTTTATAGGTGTCGTTCTGCGTCATTTCATCCGAATTTCAAATCACATCGATGCTAAAGAAGTTTCACTTCAAAAATAAACGTCTGAATACGGAATTAATGGGCTCAATTAACGTTTAACGGAATTAAGGTTTCACGGGCTTATTCACTCGAAGGCACGTTGCACGCAAAACTTCAAATGGTATTTAAGTGGAACAAAGAGAATACTCTACTCTTTTTAGAGTTGAAAACTACTTGTACACAAAAACACCTCTACAAAAGCAAGAACCTCTTTATTATGTTTTATTTATTAAAACTTTTTCTTATTTACTAACAAGTGAAAATTAATTTGTATCAACAATCTAAGAATGTGTAAAAATAACCAAACGTCTCGGAAAAAATAAAGTACTGTCCACTTTTAATAATCCTTTGGACTTCTAGATAGATTAATTACCTACATACCTCCACTTGATTTTATTTTCAAAATTTTATTCATTTTTAATAATATTGGTAGATGATTATGACACATATTGGAACCTTTATTTCAATATAAGAAGCTCCGAGTAACCAGTGTCACTGACCCTTTTGGCATCTGTGCACAGTCGAGAAACATGCCAAATATGCGCCCAGTGTACATTTTTGCACATGAGAAAAGGCCGTTTTAGAGATCAAAAGCTTTGCCGTAGAATAATTTGATGGCACTATGTTTCCTCTCTCAAACAACAGGTTTACTTCTTCCTTTCCTCAAAAATGCCCTCCACACCATATTCACAAAGATGACATAGGCTCTGAGGGAAATTATTTTCCTCGGGATCCCATGTGTGGAATAAACATATTTAAAATATTCCATCGGCTTTCTGTTCCTGTGATCGTGAGGATGTCAAAGTGAATAGTTTGGTCTACACGTTTTTTGAAGTGAAAATACCTTTAGCACCATTGTGATTTGAAACTCGATGAAAGAGACAAAACATACTTATATAGGATTTAGCCTGGAAGATAATGAGATAGGATAATCGGTCTCCTCGTTGTGCGGTGCTTCGTAGCCTCCCCACTCTTGTCTACTTTATTTTTCCGAAGGTTTCACTTCTACCCCGTATGAGTTGCACACTCCGGTTTTTTTTATATTTTAAATTTATTTGTGGAAGTATTTGAACTAGATGCCCTCCTATTTAAAAAAAATTCGCGTGACTCGTACTGGAGGCCTTTGGCAGATTGCAACGAGGCATGTTAATTAGATTTGGAGCCCTTAGGTAACTGAGGCGAGTCAGCCCACGAGAGACTCACTGAGGTAATGCATAAGTTAATGTTAGGTATCGTTCGTGCTGCAGTTAGTAATAATGCTCCTCTGAGTGAGATAGCCCTTTTTTATGTACATCACGACGTTAAATCAATCAGCGAAAATTTAATTTTAAATTTGGCATGCAATTTGGTTCGCTTTTGGCACGAATAATACAAATATTTGAAGTTGGTGTCGTTAAATTCGTGGCTTGCAATCCCGCTGTGTTTTTGAGAATAATTTATAAAAAAACATTTGAATCAAGGGCTACTTTTCGAGTAGAAAATAAACTATCGCTTCTTCATAACCCTTGGACCACCCTATTAACTATTGTGAGTTGTGAGGATGATGTGGCGTGCGCTGGCTGGAGTGGCTAGGTACTTTGTCTGCTTTATCTTTTTTGACAGAGAGCCGAATTGCATTTTCTATGGTTTCCCAATTATTTGTCATTCCGATTTGTTGTCATACGCTACGGTTTCCCCAAGATTACAAAAATGTTGATTTGAGGCGTGTTTTATATTTGAAGTTCGGGTTGAATTTTTATGGTTTATCCGGATTGGTTTTTAAGTATTTCACGTAGATTTTTAGCATTGCGTTTTACTTAAATTTATCTTTACCTTCGTAAACATCGGTAGTCAAGCCGAGGAGTGTGGCATATGTTGGGACATGCTAGTTGTTGACATTGACCTGTCAATATGCCAATGGTACGCTACGAGCAAGTAAATACCAAAGCCGATGACAAGGAAAACGATGAAGCTCCCACTAAAATCCAACCGGGAATATTCAGCAGAGGGTGTTTTCAGAAAACCTTGCAATCCTTATCTTTTATATTGATATACTTTGCATTGTCAATCGGGCTGACGTTCTACCAGAGATGGTTGCTGAAGGTATGTTGCAATGCTACCTGCGTGTTTTACCAATTTTATGTTTTGTGTAATGTATTTTTTTATTGCCGAAATTTAAATACTTGTAGCTTTGTAGTTGCTAAACATATGCTTTAAAATCGAAGGCCATGTTGATGTCCATGTCCTCCTTGAACTGCATTATCCTCGTTTACTTTCACTATAAGGTAACTTGTTATTTAATAAAATGAAATAGACAACTTATTTAATTCATTAAAATCATCATTCTCTGGGTAAAGTAATGGTTTTGCACAATTTTAGATTCAAATAAGTATACTAAGCAGTATACAAATCACGCACCATGCGTTAACCAATCTGATGTTGCCATTATTCCTTATTTAATGAATAATACTACATTTTTAAATCAATACTTATTTACAAAATATTTTTATTTAAAAAAAAAACATTAATATGAATTAAAAGTTACTGAAAGATCATTTTGAACTAAACCTGTTATTGTCTACTTCAAATGCTGTAAATTTTCAATACGTGTTTCTAGTATAAACATAATGTAATCATGCAGATTATATTTTTGAACCAGTTGTGTAAACAAAATTTTTTTCTGTCAAGGTTAAAACTGATATGAAGCTATGAACATTTCAAACTTGACATGCCTCCTATTGTACATGTTTGTGAATAGTCTCACCCAAATACACACTTTTAAAATATTAAATGAAAATGTGTGCACTTAGTGCAATAATGAAAGATTACAAATAGGTAAGTAGTGGTTATAAAAGCTCTTTTTGTGTCAGTTTGAAAAAGCTTAACTTTTGCATATTCAGTATTGACGGCTATCAAAAAAAAAATCGAGTGCAGTTCTCACGCGGTAGAAGCGAAACTTCACGAAAACTATCTCAACCAATGGGAGCCTTGAAAAGTGATGTCATAATCAATGAGCGCAATTTGACGCTTCATATGTACTGTAATGCGTCATTTCCGTTTCACTACTCAACCAATAGGAGCCTTGAAAAGTGATATTATAATCAAGGCGGCCAATGAGCACAGTTTTATGCATCGTAAGTACTGTAATGCGTCATTTCTGTTTCATCCGAATTTCAAATCACAACGGGGCTAAAGAAGTTTCACTTTAAAAAAAAGTGTGCAGTTCATACGCGGTAGAAGTGAAACCTTCAGAAAACTAAAGTAGACAAGGGGAGCCTATGAAGCACCGCACAAAGAGGAAACCGATAGTCTACGAAGCACCGTACAAAGAGGAGACTGATTATTTTATCTCATTCTCTCGCAGGCTAAATCCTTCCTGTCAGTCTCTTTTCCTGTTTTCCTAAACTGTCATAAGCTTACTGATATATTTCATACAAAAAAAAAAAAGTAAATACATTTTTTTGTATATTTGACTCGCCATGCTAGAGATGACCCTATGTTATGATGGGTAAAGTTTACAGATAGATTTATTTATTGTTATTATTTAATTTATAAATACATTTTATTTATATACAAGTTCTGCTATGTAATTATTATTACGTGTGACGGCTGCATCGTCTTCTGAAGGCAATTTAAAACCGCTATTAGGCCACTTACAGACGATATAATTATATTATTTCTACGTAGGTACTAATAATGAAAAACTAATTGCTTTTATTTTTAGTACCTATGATGTAATTGTTTTCCGAGTAAAATGTCGGAAATTACTGATGGTTATTATCCTCACAGATTGAATTTATTCATAATACGCTTGATAATCATAATTATTAATTTATGCAATTCAGATTTAGTTATAAATATTTTGTACAATACATAATTAAATTAAGAAAATTGGATAGCGAATGTGAGACTTGTATAAAGGGAGATTAGTTGGTAAGAGTGTAGATTGTATGAATATTAAGATTGAAATGTATTGCAGATGTAAGGACACAGCTTTATTTGTGTTTTAAAAGTATGGAGTTGGGTTTCAGTTTTTAAGTTATTAGGGAGAAGGTTTTAGGAGAAGATTTTAGGAGCTAGGTATATGAATTGTCTTTGTTCTGATGTAAGTATGCCGTTAAAGGGGTATTCTAGTGTAGAAAAAAAAAAACAATTTTTTTTTCTTCATATTTCCAAAGTTTAAATATTCAAAAATATCTCCTTAAAAGGATTTTTCGAAATTCGCATTATTTTAAAAGTTATAACCATTTTAATACCGCGGTTTAGATGGAATCTAACCAAAATCTAAACAGAACAAAATTTGAAACCCATTTTTCTCCAAACCACTTTTTTCAGGATGGTTGACATGATATCTCAAGTTCTACTAAACCAATTTACTTGAAATTTGGTGTGAGCCTTCTCCAGTGGCGTAGCGTGGGTGTCGGCCGCTCGGGGCGGAGGAAAATTTCGCCGCCCCCCCCTTGTTTGGGCACTTCCTACCGGATTTTTTCAAGCGCCGGGGGGGGGGGGGGGGGGGGGGTAAACGGAAATCCAGTTTTTTATATCGACCTCATTTAATGCCGGTAAAAATCATGTTCATAACTTCTACTGCAAATTTATAACTACTCTCGGAAATCGAGGATAGTATCCATGTAATAGGATTTTGCATTTCGAATTTTTACAGTGTGAATTTTTACACTGCAAATTTTTACACAAGACAGATTTTAACTTAAGATTTATCCTATGTAAGAGTTCCCAAATAATAGTTACACACGGAACAGTCAATTTTTCAGAATTTTGCAGCATTTGCTATGCAAATCAAATATCAAGCTTCACTCGGTAAACGATAAATCTGCAACATGTTATTCAATTTATCGTTATATTCTGAAAACAAAACTGGTTAAATTAAATCTGTTTGTGGTGAATTTAAACTACACTCAGAACGTGAAAATGGTTTTTCTTTGGTTCTGGCAGCATAAACATAGTCTACACTGGAATTTTATAACTGCACTTCGAATAAGATAATATTTTCCTTCGAAATATGTCAGCAGATGAATGCAAAACTGGAATTTTACATTTTTAATCCAAAACTGGTTTAAGTTAAATCTGTATGCGGCGAATTAAAACTACATTCAAAACATGAAAATGGATTTTATTTGATTCCGGCAGCACTTACATAGTCTGAAACTAGAATTTTATAACTGCACTTCGAATAAGAGAATGTTTTCCTTCAAAATATGTCAGCAGATGAATCCAAATAACTAGAATTTTACATTCTCTACCCAAAACTGGTTTAAGTTAAGTATGTGGCGAATCAAAACTTCACTCAGAACATTAAAATGAATTTTCTTTGATTCTGGCAGCACATACATTGTCTGCGCAACTAGAATTTTATAACTGCACTTCGAATGAGAGAATGTTATCCTTCGAAATGTGTCAGCAGATGAATTCACAACTGGAATTTTACATTCTGATCACAAAACTGGTTTAAAATTAAGAGTGAATCTGCTTGCGAGTCTCCAGCTTTAATTTGAATTACTCTCATTATATGCGCATGGTTTTCCTACGAATAACGAATTTTGAAAAATGGTTTGTAACCATATTTTTAACTTCACTCGAAATATAAGAAAGGTTTTTTCAAAATTCGTCAGGAGATTAATCTGCTACTGGAATTTTGACAGATCATTCGGAACATGAAACTGGTTTTAAAATAAGAGTGAATCTGCACGCTAGTCCTCAGCTTTAAATGATACTACACCCAGAACAAGTAAATGGTTTTCCTCCTATTTTTGCACTTGGAACACACGGATGATTTAGCGATCTACCGGAATACATGATGATCCATGAAACTTTCTTAGAATTGTCGAAGCATCGCCCACAGACCTCTCTAAATCATTCTCACTAAATATAAGTCATAGACATTCCAAGCGCAAGATTAAATTCGAGGAATTCTTGCAATTCACTACAGACAGCGTTGCCAGTCGCTTGAGTGATCAAGATTACATTATTATAAATTCATTTAAAGAAAGGGGATCCCCAGTTTTGTCCCAGAATAAGTAATGAAAAATTCCTTACCCATTTCAATCCGTCTGAATCGTAGGTGCGACAAAAATATAAGTTTCTTACAAGATATTTACATTATATTTTGTGAAATTTTGCCGGGTTGCAATCGTGTCAACCAGGGCACGCCATTTTTTTGAGACCTCACTTCAACACCCTTTAACTTTTTTAATTTTTAATTTTTTCTTTCGACTCTTTTTTTAATAGATTCTTCAATGTTTAATGAATATTTGACAAAACAATAGTTGGTAAAAAATACTATTGTTTTTTTTTGTTGCACCTGAAAAAACACCTACAATTCATGCTTCTGGACTAGAATACCCCCTTAAGGAACATTGTAGTGTCATTTGGTCATAGTTCTGGTGGAGCGATTGTGTTGTAAGAGTGTTTTTTTGTTGTATTTGTACAAGAAATGTGTTAGGAAAAACTGTAGATGGAGTGACATATATTTAAGACATTGTGCTCTAAGAGTCGAATGAAGTAATATCTTGTCGGGGCTTGTTGATAACTCTTATTACCATTTTTTGTGCACAGCCACCCCAAATGATGATGCCATATGTAAATAGGGATTAGCAGAGAGCATAGTATACTGTTTTAAGTATTATAGGAGTAAGGATATTTATAAGAATTCGAAAAACATAAGAGAGCTTGCGAATGCTGAGAGTTAGGCTGGCTAAGTACTGACTCCAACGCAGACGTTGATAAATATTTTACATGGGTAACTTGTGCCAAGTTTGAACAAATACAGGAATCATCAGATCTTGGACAGGGTTAAATTATTATTTTATGATTGTTAGTAGCTTGTGTGGCGGCAGACAGACTGCAGGTAAAAAAAGTAGTTTTTCCAACATTGAGTGCAAGGGATTATCAACTAACTAATTCTTTACAAGGCCTATGTCTATATGTTCCATGCCGAATGTTCCTTTCCAATTTTTATGTCAAGTTATAAGTGAAGTGTCATCTGCAAAAGATTTTAGTTTTCCAGTTATGGGTAGGTTACAGAGATTTTTGATATACATGAGGAATAGAGACTTCCTTGTGGGACTCCGAATTGAATTGGTAGAGGGTTAATTACATTGTTAATTTTCACAATTTGTGATATTCAAGTTAGGTATGAGGAGAACCAGTCTAGATTTATATCCTGGATTCCTATTTGAGAAGTAGGAGTGGAATATTGCGTTGAATACTTTATTGAACTTTTATTCTTATGTATTAATATCAGCATGTAATATTCTGCCTGTTGCAGGGTTTTCACTTCCCCCTGTCGGTGGTGATCTACCACCTGCTGGTTAAGTTCGGTTTGGCGGCCCTGATGCGGTCGGTGATCTGCCTATATACTGGCACGCCGCGCGTTGTGCTGCCCTTCATGCTGTCGGTGCGCTCTGTGGCGCCCACAGGGCTCGCCAGCGGTGTGGATGTCAGCTTCTCCAACTGGGCACTGGAGATGGTAACCGTGTCCCTCTACACCATGACCAAGTCCACCACTATCATCTTCATCCTGGGATTCGCTATTCTCATGGGATTGGAACGACGGGTAAAAATATTACATAACTATAATACAAATTATGTTTATGACATCCAAAAGTTCTTACGCCTGATAGCAGAAACTTTAAATAACATACCAATTGCCACATTTAAAAAAAATAAAGGTCAATTTATTTTTATGCCACATTCATTTCTGTACCTTAAAGCAGCGGTTGTCAGCCTTTTTGAGCCTGCATACCCCTTGACTCTTGCTACAAATTTGTTGTACCCCTCTATCTATCTTTTGCACATGCATAAGGGGCCACCCATAAATTACAATCAAGGACACATAAATACAAAATGCAATTTTATATAGAGTGTAACATGACTTTGGGCATTTTTAACCAGTGATTCTACAAGTGTGCCATGATATTGCGTACCCCCAATTTTTGCTTCAACCAAGGGGTACACGTACCTTGGGTTGAAAACTACTGCCTTAGGATAAACCACACCATGATACGATAACGATATTGTTAAAGGATAAACCACACCATGATACGATAACGATATCGTTAAAGGATAAACCACACCATGATATACCACACCAATCCACTTTGGACTAGCGTGGTTTGTTCCATTTATGGACTTTTGTTCAGGAAAGCGATTTTTGTGTTAACTGAATGTTTGTAGGTTTATAACTTTTTTTACCCACTGTAATAATTAAGATCTGTGAACGGTATATTTGATAATTTAATGAATTTATGAATATTAACGAAATTAATGGACTTCCGTAAATTACGATTGTGGTTTATCCTCTAGCACATTTGCACGGAAGAACACAAAACAAAATTATCCTATGGATAAAAACAGTAGTCCCCTTAAGTATATTTATTGTGTTTTCCTAAAACAGCATTTTATTATGTTTATTAAATAGTGGTGTTACACAAAGTTATTTTTTTTCATTAAATTTTATTACGAGTTCGCAAAATATTTACCAAATAATAAAATCAATATATCTTTCCTTGAACTTTGCCCTTTTATTGGTTTTTTTTCCATTCAGTAGAAGCTGCTTACAACATGGGCAGTTTATGAATTTACTATCCAAACAAATGATTTTTCAATTTGGGAGACGTATAAATTTATTTTTATTTTTTTACTTTAATTCCATTCAGGAGGCCCTGTGGAAAATAATCTCCCTTAAGGCCTTTGCCGTCTTTGTGGACGCTGTGTATTAGAGGAGAGAAAGGAGTGAACATGGAATTGAAGAGACCCATGTTAAAAAAGGGAGGAAACACAGAGGTCGGCAAAAAGTCAAGCTATTGAACTCAAGATCAAGTTGTAGAAATGACCCATTCTCATATGACAAATGTCAACTGTATACAAATATTGGGCGCCCTTTTGCCGTATTTCCTGACTATTTTCCTCTCTTTCTGTTACATGCAGGTTTATAAAAAAGGGATGTAAATTAAACTGGAATATTGTATATTGCAAACTTGTAATTTAAGTTTTTTCATGTTTAAATTGCTTCCAGTCGTGGTCGCTAGTCATGATAGTGGTGATGATAAGCACGGGGCTGGTGATGTTCACCTACAAGGCCACCCAGTTCAACACCCACGGTTTCATCCTGCTGATCCTTGCTTCACTATCCAGCGGCCTTCGCTGGACCTTTGCTCAGCTCCTGATGCAGAAATCCAAGCTCGGTCTGAACAACCCCCTGGATATAGTCTACTATGTCCAGCCTTGGATGATGCTCTCAGTATTGCCCATTTTTGTAGGCTTTGAAGGTAATTATTAACTTTTGTAACGGTCGAGCCTTTTAAGAGGCATTCACATTATTTATCAAAGCGTTTGGCGTACTAATGGCGTGTTCTCTTTTGCTATGTAAACACTTTGTTCAAAAATATTTTGTTGATTTTACATTTGTTCCAATGACCCAAGACATGCCAGTAAAGTAATTTATTAAGAAATTATGCATTTTTTAAATGGTCAGACTGCAGAACAGAGCATAAAATTTATCTTATTCGTGCGAGAAATTATTATGTTAGCTGCGGAATCCATTCATCAGTACTTCACCGTGTGGCTTCAGTGAAATTTAACAAATTGACTCTTTGGCATGGCTTGTTTTGCAAACAGCTCTTTCTGAGGGGGAAACCTTTCACTTGTTATTCAAACAAATCTGTAATAAATTTGCACTTTCTATATAGTTTTTTAAACTGCTTAATGTTTCTGCTAAATGCTGGCAGCGTATTTATATGCGAGATTAGTTTTTTTTATACTGTTAATGTTTTTTATGATTGTTTTAAGCTACATTATGTTGTTTTTAATTATGATTATGTTTTTTGTGACAAAACATATCGAATGTGGAAATTCGGAATGCTGTAAAGGACAATATGTTAATTGTTCAGGAGAGTGAAAAAAAGGTTTTTTTTTCCAAAAAATCAATTATTTATATGAGTAGATGTGGATTTATGAATTTTTACTATAAAACTAGCGAGTTCCCGGCGTGCATTGCAATACCAATTAAATAAATAAATTGTTTCTCCCTGCGTGTCCTTTCCCATTCGTCCCCTTTCCCCTTTCGCCCCTCTCACCCTCCCGCATTCCACCTCCACTGTTCCGCTTCCATCTGTCCTGCGAATCCCCCTCTCCCTCATTCCCCTCCCGCATTCACTTTTCACCTTCCCCGCCTTCCCCCCCCCTCGAACATCTCTCCCTTGAACTCCCCTCCTCCTTTGTTTCCCTCCGCCCCTCACGAATTCCCTTGCCCCCTTACAGCCTTCCGCCGCTAAATTTCCTGCATAATTTTTGTATTAAATTCCGCATTTGGTATTGAAATTTGTTTTAGGCAAGAGATTACACAAGTACAGAAAAAATAACATTGTCTTATCAACATCATGTAATGCTTGCCCTGGTTTAGTGTTCTCATAAACTCGAGCCTCTTATCTCATTTAATATGACCAATTCAGGGTCAAAGCCACCCTCAGTACAATGTTAATATATTACAAATAAATTATCAAATATTTTTGAGGTGATTATCAAATATACTAGCGATGTGTAGGTTCAGCTGGAGTGGGCTCTTGAACTCGGGTTCTTCGATTTCAGATTTAAGTTCAAGCAGCAAGCATCAAATTATTTTCTGTATTAACCTTTACATACCTGAATGAAAAATTTAAGGGGGGTCTCTAGGGCCCCACCGTGTCACTTAATATTCATTTTGCCCTTTCCAGTTACATAAAAATATTTACCATTTTAACTGGACATCGCCCATCTTCGACCAGCAGTCAATCATTAAACAATGCAAAACGGTAAAAGATATACGCGAAAACGACCATGACTCAAATATGTTATCACAGTTCTTTCTAATAAAAGGCACCTTTTTTATCGCAGTCGCAGATTTGACAAAAGAGTAGTGTGGATTCTAACGGAGAAATCGTAACTCCTGTGGTAGAAAGGGGAGAGTAATTTCGACGGAATTTGAAGTTATTTTTTAATACCTTAAAAATAGTAACATGATAATGTTTTTTTATATGCACATAACTCTCATCGGGGGGGAAGTGTATTACTCTCTTTCAGACAGGGAATATTAAATTTAAATACAGCATCGAATTGGTGACTATCTGCTTCTCCTGCCTTCCACTCTGCCAGTGACCATGAGTTGCCATTGGAGTCCTCAGTTTGGCGAGCAAGGTGTCCAAATATTGTGTGATCAAAGTACGCAGATAGTTGGAAGTCGATTGTGGATACCAGTTATTCCAGAATGTACGTATACATTTGTGCGTCCAGCGGTCCATAGAATCTTGAGCATCTTGAGCGCGAATTTTAGCTCATTGCTTTCTGGTCAAATATCCATATAAAAACAAAGGAATTGTTTTTTTGCGTTTGTTTTCTGTTTACCAGATAATATATCTTATTATTCATGTGTATTACGTGATAATATCATAAGAAGTTTTTCCAGAATAGCTAACTAACTAAAAAAAAAGTTTAAAAAAGCTCCCATTTCGGAAATATTTGTCAACAAAGATAATCACACAAATATAAACTGTTTTTATTATTTCTACAAAAATCTGAATACATACCCAACATGAAAAAACACAATTCAAACGAATTTGCAAATAAATAAAGACCTTTATACGCGTTTGAAAACGTAAAACTTAGAAATTTTGTCTTTGACAGTAACAAAAAACGATGCCCCAAGTCATAGAAAATTCATTAAAAATTATTCTAGTGTTGCTAGATTAATGAAACCACCAGCTACGTCAAGAATGATATTGGCACAAGCGATTCTGACCCCGTGCTTCATACAGTTTCTTTATACATAAGGGTTAAAATCGTATTTAAAAAAAAATTGTGTGGCCACCGGCGGCCTTCCGTCAAACGACTGGAATATAGTAGAATCCGCTTAATTAGGACACATCGGGACTCAAACATTTTGACCCAAAGATTTTGCGGCTTGCCCAAATAAGCTAAGTTTAGAAAAGTTAATTTTCTTTTAAAAATAATAATAAAACATTTATTTACTATAAAATAATTATCTACTAACTACTGGGCGCCAATTTGAAAAAAATTAATTTTTACGGGAGAGATTTGGGAGGCGGGTATGGGTACTGCCGCCCCGTGAACCATTTATAGGATAACCGACACCTCTGCCATAAGTCACTCCAAGTGGTTCGCTACGTTTGGTGACCTATGGCAGAGGTGTTCATGAGATGATTTTTTTGCAAAGCGGAAATATTTTGACCTTGCATAAATGAATGCAATACATTTCTACTCAAATTTGCATATAAGATATTGATCAATTTGTGCTTTAGATAATTTTAAGATAGGCAGTCTTTACTCAAAAATACCAGTTTGGGATGGACACTTTTTAACATTTTTTAAAATTATATTAAGCAGTATGTTTTTAAATATTTGTTTTATCAAAGGAAAGGTCGATATCTCTTGAAAACGAAAAGAGAGGTTGTCTTTAGACCATTTCATCTCAAGTATAAAGTTATCTACCTGTTAATTTTATTATTTTTTAAATGGTTTTATCTTCCAAGTATTTGTACAAGTTAACCATAAAAATACTTAATTTCATCACAGTTTCATATTATCTGAAATTTATTGCCATTTTACATGATTTTCAAAATATTTCTAAATAAAGTAAGTCACATAAAAATACTATTATGATTATTATAAAAGTGAGTGGAAAATTCATCTTTTTGCTAGAATATTAACTGCGAACTATTATTATTTGTTTTATGAACAAACAATTTACAACTGCCTTTTTAGAGAATGCGAAATTTTGTTTCTTTGTACTCAAATGGTTTGTTCAGTGATATGTTTCGCCTGTGCATAGAAAGTATCATTTTGTGCCACTTTCGTGAGATTGCCCGCAGTGAAGTCAGTGAATGCACATGCACATCTATTATTGTTGACCATGATTTCACTGCAGTATAAATTTGTCAATGGCCAGGCTATATCATTGGTAGACCTTGACCTTCCCTAAACATTTTTAATACTTATAATGACATCATGTGGCATCATACATGTGAGAAAGGTCCATCAATATAATTATGTAAAAATTAACTGTTGAATGTCGGTAGGTATTTCGAAATGATATTAGTGCAAGCGATTCTGACTTTGTCTTTCATACAGTTTCTTTATACTTAAGGATTAAAATCGCATTCAAACCGATATGACAGTAAAAAATATGATTTTTTTATATACAGGAGGCCCCGAGAGAAATAATTTCCCTCAGGACGGGTATTCCAGTGCCAATACACACGCAAATGAAGGGAACCTGTATGCCCTAATTTCACAGAGAATTTCCATACTAATTATATTTTTAAACTGCACATGTTTTATCTTTTTTTTAATATTAATAAATGCTTCTACTTAACGCATTTAATTTATCATTTATATATTCATTTAGGTTCTGACTGATAATTGATAGTAGACAACTATGACAAAAATATTGGTCCCCAAACTCTAATACAAGCACTAAAAAATAAAAACAATTGCAATCTGTAACATAAAAATAAAATAAAAGATGAAGTTTCATTTCATTATTTTAGGTTCGATAGGTCATGCAGGAAGAGGTTAAGAAACTAGTAATACAAGCGAGAAATCTACATTGCATGGAGATCCCAATAAACTTTTTTTTTTATGAGTGAAATTTAACTAGAGTTAAAAAAAAACTTTTAGAGCCTGCTATACATTTCGAGGCATTTTAAAATGCATTAAGTAGCTACTGTTGACCACGTAGTGACTGTTTTTTTTTTTTTCAAAATATCCTCAAAAATCGGACTTTACTTATTTTATAATGAAAGCTCAAATCATAATAAATTTTTCCCACAAAATTATCTCCATCAATTTCAGGCTTGTAACTCCAGTTTCCGGACATGATGTTTTATGATTTTCTGATGGTTAGCTCAATGTTTTTCAGATTCGAGATCTAATGAGATGGATTTTACGTTATTTGTAAATTTTTGTTCACCCCTTCTGAGTCTAAACCTACCTTTTTTAATTTACCTAGTTTAATTTACGTAATGTTTTCTTATTTACAGTGGTGTGCAGTACTTTTCTGTTTATCGCGATTTTCCCTAACCTAACTCTTGGTGATCTTTTGATTCATAACTGTTTTTTGTTTTTGTTTCTTACAGCATTCTTTTTTTTTTTTAATTTGCTAAAGACTTTAAATAATCTGTAAATTATGCCTATGCTTAATTTTATTTATTTATATATATTTACAAAATTTTACAAATATAAATCTCTATATCATAGATTCTCAACCTTTTGCCCACCTTTTTGCCCACCACCCACTTTGAGAACATTTTTATTTCTACCGCCCCCTTACAATGGGGCGTAATGGGATAATGGGGCTACATTTGCCACAACGGGGGGGGGGGGGGGGGGGGGGGGGGGCGTAATGGAATAGGGAAAATATTTTTGTGGGTGAATGGCACCTAATGGGATGGGTTTCTCTGGGTCTCCTACCCTGAAAGTCTGAGACGCCCCCCAATTTTCTCTTGGTCTTCTACCGCCCCCCTAAGGCCTGAAACACCCCCAAGGGACCATTATATTAGAGGTTGCCCTTGGTATTAGAGGTTGAGAACCTGTGCTCTAGATGAACTCACGCTAGTGTTTATTCATGTTTGGTTGATTGATTTAATAAATGCGACTTTGATTTTATATATTTGAAGACTTGGGTTAAATTAATTTAAAATTTTTGATCCAAAGAGTCATATAAATAATACTCCTTTGCTCGGTTCTGTACAATATACTAATTTTGGTCTTTTATGAACTTCAACTATAATGTGATGGTGTTTGGAAGGTAATCTTGGATTATAAATCATACCCCATGTATAATGTCTTAAGTACCTAAAGGAGAACTTACTGTATTATTTTTTTATCAACAGCCATAAAGTAGATTACGAGTG
This sequence comes from Glyphotaelius pellucidus, assembly GCA_936435175.1. Classification (NCBI taxonomy): domain Eukaryota; kingdom Metazoa; phylum Arthropoda; class Insecta; order Trichoptera; family Limnephilidae; genus Glyphotaelius; species Glyphotaelius pellucidus. The sequence continues at coordinate 22,206,562 of OW386542.1, read as the reverse complement.
TAACACACGCAAATATTGATAACAGTATTTTTGATTTGCTGAAAATTAGTTATTTTTATTCTGAAAAAATTGCTGAAAAGTGACTGTATGAATCTTTCTGATTTTTTTCTCATTTAAACTTCTGCGACTTGCTTGAATATTTACGGGGGGGGGGGGGGGGTTTATAACATGTTGATCTTTTAAAATAATAATTATTTGACCAGGTTTGCAGCTCATTCAGACATTGATGGTGGTTCAAAAGGAAGCAATTGTTCCATATTTTATTAAAATATCATTTGGAGCAATACTCGCTTTCACGATGGAACTGAGCGAATACCTGGTGGTGACCAACACTTCCAGCTTAACCTTGTCTGTGGCAGGAATCTTCAAGGTAATGTTAATGCTTTCCTAAGTATTTACGAAGTATATTCTTTCGCAAGACGTACCGGTGACTTTTTCAATGACTTTTTTTTTAAAATTGTTTTCTTCAAAATCAAATAAAAAAATTGTTCCGCATGTCGTCACTGGTAACTCAGCCGAGTAACCACCTAACGTCTCACCTCGCCCCCAACTGTCCAAAATCTACTATTTTTTTATGTTTTTGTAGAAAAAAAAACATCAAAAATGTCACCGAAGACCAAAATTTCATTTACATTTTTTACTTCAAATAATGTCAGACATCACTGGTTAAAGTAAGTCAAGTGTGTTCCTTAATATCCTGTACAATAAATCAGGAATATACAAACTTTTATCAGGACAAAATTTCTTATAATCATCACCATTTGTTATTATTGGACCAGCATTCTTATTTCAACCATCTCCTGAGAAAAAATACAAAATAGTTATACAATAGACTATTTGTAAATATATTATTGACTTTTACTTTTGTTTATGGAGTCCTACTTTGTAAACAAAATAGGTTGTTAATATTACTGCTAATAATACTACGAAGATAGCAATACAATGAATACGCTGTACAAGCTTAAAATTAATTAAGCTATTAATTCAAATTACGAGGGCTGTCCTTAAAATAAGGTCTCCGAGGAGGTAAGCGAGGAACAATTTTACCCGCGATCCGGCAACCCTTCCCCGCCACCAAATCCCCACCATTCTGCACTCTCTGCTGATGCTTAGTCTCGGTGTGGCAGCCGTTTGCGATGGGCTTCCAATCACCGTCCCCCCCCAGGTGTGAATTACACTCTGTAATTCGTTTTTTGTGTGCAAAGAACAAAACCTTGGTAATCCCTCATAATTTGAATTAATATTTAGCTTATGTTCTGCTTATATAAAACTAATCAAGTTTTTATAAAGATTTTTTTTTGTTACAAATCAACAAGTACCAATTTTTCAAAAATTTTAAAGCTAATGCGTAATCTTTATTATTTTTGTGGTAATTATTTTGTTTTGTTTGATTCACAATTTCAGGAGATGGTCATTCTGGTACTGGCAGTTGAACTGACAGGGGATCAGTTGAGTTTGATCAATGCAATGGGGCTTCTGGTCTGTCTATTGGGAATAATTGGACACATTGTCCACAAATTCATGACGGCCAACAACAACCAGCAACTGACGCACAGCATTAAGTATCCATCGAGGCTATCTCAAGGATTCATAGTGACTGAGAAGTTGGACGGCTCCGGGTTTGAGAACCAGGACATATCTCTGTTCCGCCGCAACACGAGCTACAAGAGCAAGGGCGAGCACAGTGTGCCGCTGATGTCGGACGTGGATGCCCCATCCACCTCGCGCCGGGCAGACAGCCTGGACAACCATTCGGGAGATAGCGACGTCGATTCCAATAGAATACTATTCGACATTCTGCAGAGGCGAGACACCGTAAGATAAGTCGCCGTATGATATTCATGAAGATATTTTTATCTTTTTCAATGAAGATAAATCTGCATTTGTGAATTTTAACCTCACCAAAAATCTAATTTTAGGATGGAATGTATATTGTATTATAATATTTTCATACAAAAGTCACGAATAACAATGCTGAAATTTAATAACTATTTTTTACCCAAGCCTAAATTAACAGTTCAATATAAAATATCAAGGCATTTCATTTACTTAATATGTACATATACAGCTATTGCTTATTTGCAATACTGTACAATAGGCAGTTTGCAAAAATGTACAACATCAACTTTGCACGACTGATAAAACAAGGTTCGTTGATATTTGGTTACACCTTTTCTCGAAGCACGGACCCTCTGTCATGTGTAACACAGTGGAACAAAATGCAAAAATTATTATGTATTATCAAATAAGAACGTTCTCACTCTTGCCATTAGCCCTTAACCGGCATAACTTAGTATCCTAAAGTAGATTTATTCTGATGAATAAACGTTTTCTTAGCGGCGTGAAGTACATTGTACCAATTATCAGTGATGTGCAGTCCATAAAGGCTAAAAAGCTGTGCCTACCCAAAAAAACAACCTTAAAAAAATTTGTTGAAAATGTATTTTCTTCATAAATTTTAGATAAAAAAATTGTGACACAAACATTTTACTTTGATAAATTGTGTCTATTTGTGAAAATTTATGCTTTTTTTAACAAAATGGCATTTTTTGAAATACCTATTCAATGCTCAATAATTCATACCCAAACTTGATAATGAGCAATCCATGCCACTGACCGATTATGAACCGATATAATTTTAAAGTTTCGTCGCAAACTTTAATATTTTTTTGGAGTTATCCTAAACAATGCATGGAATTCAAATTTGTATAGAACGAAATACATACAATAAAATGCAAAATTTATTCAAAGTCACTTTTCACAAATTTTAAAATTTATTCCCGGTTTCTTGTAAATTATTTGAAACCAAAAAATGATGAATAAAAGAATGTATATTAACGTGAATCACTCATCTGTGATTAGAAATTATAATATAAATAATATTTATGTTATGATTAATTAATTTAATTTTTATATTATAGCTTGAAAGAAACACTTTGTTTTCTATTGAAGATTTCGTGTTCCAGAATCACATTTTAAAATGTAGGAATGTAAATGTATTTAGAAAATTATTTAAATGGTACTATTTTTTTTTCATTACTATGTTAACACCAAGCTACTTACTTTTCTTTGAAATTTCTTCTCAATATTCAAATCTTCACATTTGAGTTTGACAGTTCGTTCAAACATCGAACATCAACTTCCAAAGGGAAAACAACACAATTCTGTTTTAAAGTTTATTGATTTATATTTTTGTTTTGTTTTGATTTAACAACTAATAAATGACCATTCTGATACACCATTTTCCATAATACAAAAAAATGCCTTTCACATAATTAACCTTACTTGCAAAGCATTAAATAATAAAAATGTTTAAACATAAAATTGTCTTAGAATTTGGCATAGTATCATCTCAACTTGAAAATACCACTAATTTCTGAACACCGTTTGGTTAAAGAGCAGTTAAGTACATTTTCCTGTGAGTCATCTTGGTGTTGCCATTTAAAACCATTTCAACGATCGCAACACCTCGATTTTTGTCTACTGAAAGTTACACTGTTTTTAAAGACAGCATTAAATCTATATTTTTGTCAGACTGAAAGTTACACTGTTTTTAAAGACAGCATTAAATCTATTTTAATAATAAAAAATGTGAAACAATTTTTTTAATAAGTTAATAAAAAATGTAGAAGCAGTAAATTTTCAATCGCGCTGGCCACGTTCAATACAAATTTTTTTTTGGAAAAACCTTTAGATTCACCTTAATGACTATAAAATGCAACTTTTTGCATTTGGAGCGATTGAAAACATTGCACTTAAAATTTCAATTGCGTAAAGTAAAAATTTACTTCACGTACCAAATTTGCGCCGCCATTCTGTTATTTTTCTGTTGGTATTCCTGATACTATATGCAAGTAGTTCGTATGAGTTCGTAGCCGACTTCATATGTATACACGAGATGTGCGTAATTATAAAGACAAACGTAATTAATAATATTTAAATACAGAATAGATTTAGCAAGATTATTTTTACTTTAAAAAAAATGTTATTAATTACGTTTGTCTTTATAATTACGCACATCTCATGTTTTCGTATGAAGTCGGCTACGAACGACCCTGCGTATATTATCAGGAATACCAACAGAACAAAATGACATCTTAAAATGGTCGCACAAATTCAGTACGCGAATTTGGTACGAAAATTTTACTTTACACAATTGAAATTTTAAGTGCATTGTTTTCTATCGCCCTGAATGCAAAAAGTTGCCTTTTATAGTCATCAAGGCGAATCTAAAGATTTTTTCTAAAAAATATTCGTATTGAGTGTGGCCAGGGTGATCGAAAATTTACCGTAGAAGCAATTAATTTTGTGCCGTCATATCAAAATCGAAAATGCATTTATATTTTCAAAGTTAAATAATAAATTCATTTTAAAATCATAAGACAAAATGATGCAGGGTAGACCAGCTTGATCTAAAATGCAAAAAAGTTTTATTTGTTTGTATGTATTGGAAAAAAAATCACACACAGAATTGTAAAAAAAATACTAGTTCAGTACTGAAGTACAAAGTCACGCGTAAACCAAAAATTTATTTTGTATTTTAGATAAATTATATAGGCAGATGTGTCGCACCCTGTAAATATTTCATACTTTTTAGAAATTTGTCTTTGTGTTCTTATGGGGTTTTTGTCGAATACTTTGTTAGTCTTATATGATAATTATAATTCTAGATTTTGAGATGAATAGTAATATCTAATATTAAAAGATTTACTAATCTATATAATACATTTTATTCTGTATTATGTAGTTTAGTTCATCTCATAAATAAGCCTAAAACAGACGCAATGCCTTTGCACATACATATGTACTACATTTATATTAGATAACAGTAAAGTTATGTTAGAATCTGACTTTAAATTGATTTTTTATAGTCGTTCGTTGTATAAAATTCAATTGAAATGCATTATGTAAAAGTACAAAAGTATTATGTACATATATAATATTGTAAGTTAAATATTTTAATGAAATGTCATATTGTATTGATGAAAATTGTATTACATACATACCAAATTTATGCTTTAAACTCACCAGAAAACATTATTTGATGCCAAAAGATGACAGAAGTGAATCATTTATAAAAATTGTGACAATTGGATGGAGTAAGAAATATTATATTTACTGCATTACATGACACTATTATTTGGTTTTCTCTTTTTATATTTAAATGTTTATTGTAATCTGAGTATATTGATTTAAAAATAAGTTTTATTAGTAATTGAGCTTAGTAAAGATTACTATTCAGTTTGTTCCTACTTAAAAATTTCAGCGGCCATTGAGATGTCTTCTGCGAAAAGCCATAAGTTCCCAAAGACACCCGCTTCAATTCAACTACTTTATGAAACTTTGCAATCAACTTCGCAACACCAAGTCCAGCAAAACCCAGAATATTCATGTACATTTTAATATGAAATTAAAAACTTAAAATATAATGTTTGCTCTGCAAAAGGAATCAAACCCACGATCTGTTGACTCAAAGACAAATATGAACACTTTTACTGTACGCCAATTTCAAATAAATAACAATGCTTTGTTATTATATGTGAGGCGTGTGGAAACAAATGCGGCAATAATTTTCATTTTGAGTAATACGCATAAAATGCCTTTTTAATTCTTTTTGCCGTTCTATGAACAATTGAGATTTCTGCTTTTGTCCTGTCTCTCTGATTGGCCCTTATGGATACTGCCGTTTTTGTTCCGTACTCTACAATATCCAAATGGAGATTGCATTTTCGTTGCAGAACTAAATAAATTTATTTAAAAATGTATGGAATACAATCAATTCCGCTCCAGCTTTGCAGCTGTCGATAATATTTTTGTTTTTCTTTCCTTCGCCATATCTAACTAATTTTCAACCAATGGTGGAGATTGCCGTCATTGTTTCAAAACGCCTCATTTATTTTGTTATTTTTGTATAAATATTATTACATATTTACTTTGTGATTTTATGTTGCATATTGTATGGGTCTATATTTCTTATTATTTTTAATATTGATTATTAAAAAAAATTAATCCATAGTCATTTGCATTTTGCTGTATCGTAATTCCAACAAACTCAAAAACAAATATTTTACATAATAATATAATATAATGTTTAAAAGCATAGTATTTTTCTATTAAATCAATGTTATAATGTAATAGTACATAATTGCAGTTAATTTTTATATTTCTCTTATGTGAATTTATAACGCGCTGCCTTCATATTGTAATAGAGATTGCAATCAACCCTTCTGTAATATTCCTCCATAGAAAAGTTATTTTTTATTTAATTTTAATAACATAGTTTTAAATTCCATTAAAATTACCAATTTATTAATAATAATGGCACTCTCACATGATTTGAAATTGTGTATATTATAAGAAATGATTACTCTAAGTCAAAATATATAGGTATGAAGAGACTTTTGAAAGTGACCTTTGAAATGATAATGTAATGTTTAGAAATTATTGCATTTAATAATCTGTGTTTAAGTAATTTTTAAGGTTTGATGCTTTTTAATATTTTAATGACATTTGATCTTTTTATTTAAATGCACATTTAAGTATAGGCATCTGAATTTTTGTTGGTGTTGAAAAAGATAAATCTTGTATATCGTTATTTTTTCTTTCAAAAACCATGGAAGATAAATTGCATCTGATTCTTAAATTAAAACCACTCTTTTTTCAGTTTCAAAATTGATTTTTACATTATTTATGTGCTTGTTCACATATTAAAAAAGTGGTCAAAACATCATCAAATAAATTCTGGTCCCTTTTGTCTCGTCATCTGATTCCTCCACGTTTAAATAGATATAATCGGTTTCATGAATTTCACAAATAATATAACATAAATCAAAAGATTACTTTCCATGAACCAGAATAAAAAATAATTGTAATACTACTTCAAAAATTCCAATATTCAAAACTGGTTACATTCATTTCTAACACTTCTTAAATATTCTGTTAACTGCAAAAGCAAACCATTCTTACTAGCCCGTGGTTTGCCCTATTAGCTGTTCAAAAAATATTTGGTGTGTGCACAAGCTAATTGCAGTGCCCGTCGCTAGAATCACAGTCTGGAAAAATAAAATTCATAAATATTTTTATGCTAGTCAGTGGTATTGGCTTTTCTCTTTCAGTGATTTGTCAATAAATGGATCTGATACTAACAGGCACCTCGCATTGTAATATCACCATTTAGTGTGCAAAAATAAAATCTGCTTACGAATTACTATTTCTTTTCACAAAGGCGCGTAAATCGCTGGCTGCGTAAAAAACTTAACCATAAATCCCAAATAGGATGAACAAAAGTTTGGGCTTGTTTCCAAAACTGAATATTTTGTTATACCATTTAGCTTGACACTTTTACAAATGTGTTACAATTTACCAACCTCACTCATTTTTAACGTCGTTATGCAACCCCATTTGAAATTTTTAACCGTTTTTACGAACATTCCAATCTTGCGCAGAAAAATGCAATGGACTGTACTGCAAACTATTGCCTTACTTTAGCGAACTTTACTTTTCCACACAAGGTCTGGAAATTTTTTAATGTGCGCTCTTCGGCATTCAAAGTATGACTGATGTTGTAGATTATTCAAAGCATTCTCAAACCCTCACGGTGCCAAAAATATGATCACACGGTTTGTCTTCAGCTCGTTGAAACGATACCCAGATTTTATATTAGGGCAAGTCTATCAATTTGGATGTCTATGAAATAATGTAATATTTTATTAATTTGATAATGTATTCCAAAAAAGTTGCATTGTTTAGTATTCCCATAATTTATTATTCCCAATGGGTTAGAAAAAAGCTCACTTTGAGAAGGAACAGATGAAACTTTCGTAAACACAGGAACTCACAATGCGTTTAATAGTCATTGTGGCAAGAATTTGAAATACATTGGCCAAAAAGAATAATCCTTTTAACAGGCCATATCTCTGAACCGATCATAATTTAGAATAAAAGTCCTGTTGAACCAATCAACGAAATCCATCAGTATTTACATGGGACTCAGTTTCGAGTTTGCGCACACAAAAGAGTAAACTTGAATGACTCAGCTACAAGTTGTAAAAAAAAATTTTTTTTTTTGCATACCGAGGGTCAAGTTACACTGTTGATGACATTCATCAGCAAGATTAAAGTATGACCAGAACTGTACTGTGTCATTTATTAAACTATTGGGCTGTAATTTGGCCTGCCTGCAATTTGTTAGCTTTTATTGATAGAATAATCGGTTCCAATTTGTAAGCAATTTCAACGCCCTTCAAATAACCCATAACCTAACTATCGGTTCCAACTTTACCAATTTTTTTTTTATTTCTTTTCAAAGGAGGTGTTGAAGTTGCATGATTCTGAGTTTTCCGGTCACCAGATTACTCATATTTCATTGACTTTAATATGCATTTTTTTTTACGCAATAATAATATTTAGCTGATTTATAAAGCGCCGTTTTCGTGAAAAACCACCTGAAGAGAGCTGGTATATTAATAATATTTTGAAATCACTATTATTTATTCCAAGAATTCTTTCGAAGTGAAACATTCCTTTGCATTTGCATAAAATGAGGTCAGAAAAATACATTAATTTTGTTTGTTTTTTTCTGCAGATAACAAGAATTCCAATAAAAATTAATTCCAAAAATTTTTGTAAAAAAAAATTATTGCAAACCTTCATAACTGACTTCGATTTTGTATATCTACATTTGTAGATTTTATCTTTTTGAATCAGCATTTTAAAATATCATGTTTCAATAAAACACCAAATAATTATTGTAATATATATCTTAAAAATATGTAATCTTCATGATGTGTTTTTAAACATAAATAATGTCAATCCATCAATTATAATATCCACTCAAGATAATGATATCTTTATGGTTATCTCAGCCAGAGGTTGTTCGTGTGTCATCGTGACTATACCAATGGGTCGTACGTCATATCTTGCTTCATATAATTAGGATGTTTGACAGTGACCTTCTTAATTCTTCTATAATTAACGAGATCTTTACATCAGGATATAGTATGTATTAAAGATGCAGTAGGTATTAATAATTAAAATACCTATGTAAAATTTATTTCCATTCACATATTAATAATTTTTTTTTTAAATGTTCAGATAGAATTTTACAAATAAAGAAAACAATTCGGACCTTCTAGTGGCTGACCCCAAACCATCGGGTTAGCCCTGTCAATCGTCTGCTGGCCATGGCCTCCAACACTGCACAAGTAACAATTTCAGCTTACTGTAGTAGAAAGTAACCAAATACGGTCAGGTTTTCCGTAACCGGAGAATCTTTAAAAAAGTAATTTTTGCTTACAGATTTTTCACAAATAAAGAAAACATTAAATTAAGATACGTACATTACTGCGGTTAAAAAAATTACTGATATTTATTCAGATGTCTCATCATCTGATTCCTCCACGTGTAAATAGATAAAATAGGTTTCATGAATTTCACAAATAATATAACAAACATAAATCAAAAGATTACTTTCCTCGAACCAGAATAAAAAAATAATTGTAATACTACTTCAAAAAGTCCAATATTCAAAACTGGTTACATTATCAATTCTTAAAAAATAATTGTAATACTACTTCAAAAATAAAATAATTGTAAAACTACTTCAAAAATAAAAAATAATTGTAATACTACTTCAAAAATTCCAATATACAAAACTGGTTACATTATCAATTCCTAACCATAAAACTGCGCGAACCTGATTGTAAAAACAATATCAGTGGTAAAAATGGTCCACCGTATTTGCCTTCTCGTTGAAAATACCGCATTTAAACATTCATTACAATGTTTAACGATTTATTCTTATAAAAAAACATTTTTCGAAAGTATAATGACATTTGCATTCAGTATTAAAAAAAGTATAGAAATAAGTCAATGGTTCCAGGATTGGAACTATACATTTCTAACGATTCTTCTTTCGTATGGTGGGGGTCATCTAGTTCAGAGGGGAACATCTAGGTCTGTAAACCAGCCTAGGACCTCAGGTTTTGCCCTGTGGATCTCATCTTACCACCGGGAAAGTAGCAGGACTCGTTGACCACGTGTTTGGTAGTCTGCACCGCGACACACTCACATATCGCCAATTTAACGATAATATAATTTTTTTAAGGTTAAATTATAAGGAATAAATATGTGATTAATGTTAAATTTCTCATTATGTGAAATTTTATTACCATTGTGTGCATTTTATGAAATAAATTTTGATTCAAAAGAAAAACACAAATAGAGCTTTGAGAATGTTAAGTAATATTTTTTATTTATTATGTACATAATTCAATTACAATATTCTAAGCTTCTCTTTTAACCTTTAGAATGTCATGCTCCCGTGACCTAATTAATACCTCTTTAGTGGGCCGAGGAAAGGCATTCCTGGGTACACATCCCAAGAATTGAAAATATGTATTTCAAATTACCAATTGAATATGCCGGTTGACAAGTTAGACAATACTTTTGTAGAGAAGTGAAAATAATAGAAAACAAAAATGAAAAAGTGCAACTCTTTACCATCCAAGAAAATTCATTTGAAAACAATGTTAGTAAATATTTAGGTTGTTTTTACTGAAAAATGAATAAATATAAATATGTTTAAAGACATTCTAGTATCTTCTGTCTTTTTCATGTTTGTACAAGACGTATCAGAAGGAAGATTTTTATGCAAGCATTTTAGGACGATCATCGATAATGCACGTACAACCTCTGCCTAGGACCACTATAAAAATGTCAATCTTTCAATAGAATCATTAATTGAAGATCTGGGTGTCATTTTCGAAGATAAGCTGACATCTGTACTCCACATTGACATGATTACAGTAATTTTAAAAGCCCAATGGCTGTCTAAATATATAAATAAATAAAATGCCAGATGAAAGATTAATTTAAACTATAGTATTGAAGAATAGGAGCAGAATCAATAACTGACATTAATCTATATCTAATCGATTTATTTGTATTGTAACACTTATAAACGTGATGTAAATATAACACTGCGCGTAAGGTCGGAACAGTGAAAAACTTGACTCATTACTCACGGTGTTTGAATGGTTAAACCAGGCTTAAGGCCGGCTTTACCTACCATGAACCGATGTAAAAGAATCGAATTAGTAAGAAAGACAGTAATTCTATAATTTTTAATATTAAATCAGACATAACCCTTTGGACCACAGGGGACAGCTTTTGAAGATTAATAGAAATTGTTTATCAACGATCTCTGATACATAAACTCTGACAAAGGATTATTTCTGTCCCGTTGAAGGCAAATGGTTAGTTACATTTTTTATTCAAAATATATTATAAGTAACATGCCTTAATGAAACTTAATTATTCTTATTGGAGTTTGAAAAGTTAGGTTATAAGTATACAGGGTGTCCGGAAATATAATTTGAAGAGGTGATAACTGCTAAAATTATTTGTGATGGTCCCATGTTTTGATAAAATACAGAGTGATGCACAGTGCAGCAGTGGAAATTATTTTAAACCGTACTACTTACAACAGAGATGCACTTCCATTTTAGCAGAAGGACCAATTTACCCATCTTTCAAATGTTCGTGGGCAAATGTGTTAAAATTTTGTTAAAAAAAACTCTATTATTACATGTTTATTTGTCATACGTTTAGTGAGAATTATATAAATAGGCTTAAGGCCGACACTAATTATTCATTTAAGATGGATTAACAACAAAAAAATCTTTACAAAATTTTCTCAGACATGATTTTCAAATAAGAATTACAGCAAATATTTTTTATTTAGCCAACTGGGTCGCATGAAATGGGCTCGCGAGCGGCAGGTTGTGCATCACTGACCGTCTGGTACATTAACCCTTTGATTAGTGAATTATGTTTTTGCCATTTCCATAGCGGAATGAGTTATTTTTTAAGTTTTTCTTAATTTTGCAATCGATTTAATTAATTATCTTACCTTTTTTTACTACACAAGTTAATTTTGGGGCTTTTTTTATTACTATAACCTTTTCTTATTGTTTTATAAATTATAGATGGACAAATTCAGTGGTTCTCAACATTTTACAAATAATTTTTTTTCAATAAAGTCGGAAGGCCGCACGTGTGCGGCGATACTCTATCTGATCGTCCGAGTGCCGCCGATACTTCTCAAAGGGTTAATGTTTCGGAAAGACGAAAAATTTTTTTGCTTGTACTATCGTCTTTAATCACTTTTCCACCGGACACCCTTTATTATTATTAATAGTTAATTCGTGTATAATGTTGCACTTTTTTACAACAGTTTTAACATCTAACCCCTCCCTATATTTCAATTTCTATGTTTGTGTTATTTTTACCTTCAAAATTAGAAAAACATTTTTTGCGAGACACAGTCATTCTATATCTCTAAGTCAATAACGTGTTGAACATTCCTCGGCAAATTTACTTAATTCTTATTTTTTAAATAAATTAATTGTTCTGTATTCATTATATTGGTTTCAATTATATCATCCCCGTACCTTTTCCTCCTGATCATTATCCCGATCATTTTCTGCCAAAACCAAAACTGATGTTGAAATTAGATTTTTTTAAACCGAACCTTCGGTCGGTCACTAGTACTAACTGCTGTAAATTAAAAAATATGTCATCCAAATTTTAAAGATGTGGTATGTGTGCACATGGGCGTGTGTGTGCCACGAAAAGTTGATACATCGTTGAGTTGAGTCATCGACAACGAGCCTATCTGCCGAGTTTCAACTGGATTGGATATCGGGAAGAAATTTTCACTTCTAAGATTCATTCATTCGTTCAAGAAAACAAAAATTGAAATTTGAAAAAAGATTTTTTTTTAAATTGTGTGCAGTTCACAAGCGGTAGAAGTGAAACCTTCAGAAAACTAAAATAGACAAAAGTGGGGAGGCTACGAAGCACCACACAAAGAGGAGACCGATTATTCTATCCCATTCTCTCGCAAGTTAAATCCTGTAGATCAGTGGTTCCCAAACTCTTTTGGTCCACCTTTCAAAAAACAGTTCTTAGTTTTCGGATGTTTTTTTTATTTTATTGCAAAGCGGAAATGTTTTGATCTTCTGATAAATAGGCCCGAGGGGTTAATGAAGACAAAATTAGAAAATCTGAAACAGAAAAATCGAAAACAAATACTGTCACATCTACCCAGGACCTACCTTGCCGGAGCGGAACTCTACCAACTGAGCTAATGTATCCCTATCCGATTTGGTCATATTTAACTCTACCATACTTTGATTGAGAACTACCAACATTATCTTCATCTGAATCAGATAGGGACACATTAGCTCAGTTGGTAGAGTTCCGCCTTGGCAAGGCATAGGTTCGAGTCCCAGATGTTTTTTCTGATTTTTCGTTAGTATTGTCTTCAGTAATCAAAATATTATTATTCCTTTTATGTCTTACATTAAAATGTTACATTATATTCAATTTAAAACTGTATGGCACTACTCCGAAAGTCAAACACGAGAATAATTAGGAAACGAGATATGTAGTAAAAACAGTTAGCTTGTTGATAGCCTTAAAGGTCCAGGTGAATGAGCAAGGTAAATTGTCTATTATTTTATATTGCTGAGAAATTATCTTGCCGGGAAAGGCGTTGGCTGTCAATATTGCTACGTCCCATCAAGATTGCCATAATGTATTAGACAAATTGACGACACAATAAAAACGATCTCCTGCAATAAGTTCACCAAACTTGTTTAAACTTGGAAGCAAAATGGTGACTTGCAAAATTAAGACAGTTTTAGTAGCGAGTAGATAGCGAACAGGGAAGCACAAATGTAACAGACAGAGAAGGAAATAGATTTTGCCCCGGCATTATTGTTGTCAAGCAAACTCATTGGCAAGACAGGGCAACACGTCAACGAGAAAATACAGAAATCTTGATGGTAAATACTCTGCTGTAAAAGCTTGCTAGTTTACCAGAGTCTTTATCATCACCATTTTCTTCCCCTTATCCTATTCGGGTTGGGGACTCATTGCATCGACAAGATGCCTCCATTCGTCCCTGTCTTGTGCTGATTATTCGGCCTCCGTCCATGGCAGTCCTCGTCCTCTCCTCACAGTTTTTGAGTTGTCTCGCCCAATTGCATCTATAGCGGCCCACTGGACGTCTACCCTCTGAAATCGCGCTCAATATTTTCCTAGGAATTCAGTCATCACACATTCTTAGTACGTGCCCAAGCCACCTCAATTGCGATTTTTCTATGAAGAGTAACAGTGGTTCGATTTTAGATCGTCGAGTTTCTTATTTGATCCCATTTTGTAACTCCTGCCACTCCTCCTAAGTACCTCATTTCGGCAGCTTGGACTCTAGAGCGTGTTCGTTCTTTTAGCATCCATATCTGGTGGCCATATGTAAGCGTCGGGCGGTATATTGTTATGAGTTTTAAGAAACATGATAACATTTCTTTCTTTGGGGGAAATAGGATTAGGTTTTTTTAATGATTTTCAAGAATTTTTTTGGAATGGAAAAAATATATATAATTTCTTCAAATTTTGAGGTCATTTTATATATCTATTTAAGAAAATATTTTGAAATTTAAGATATCGGCAAAAATTAAAGATATCAGCTGCTACCCATCGATTCTTCATCACAGTTTTCATCTAAAATCAGTAGGGTTTTGAATTAAGTTTAAGAACATTATCTTTCTTCTATGTGAATCTAACTGTGGTGAACGTTTGTCTTAGGATATGAAAGAGACATGCGTGTATGCATGAGACAGCTTGAGTAATGCATAAATGCATAATGATTGTTGCCCATTCGTTCTCTCGCACATTGGCTTCCGTACTATACAGATCCTCCCAATAAAAGTAACCAAGATTATTGTATAAATAAAAGTCAAAATAAAAGTAACTAAGAGTATTATTGTATCTCCACATCAAAGTACTGAGATCACCACAAAGGAAACTGGATCATAACAATTTATGTATCTGAAGATCTATAAAAGATAGATCATTACACTAACTTTTCCAAAAAAAATTGAAAATTTGATTGAAAAACAAACATTGAAAAACAGATGTGTAAATAGGAGATCTTGATTTTGTACATCTTTTTTTGCAATGAAAAAAATTTGGGCAATGATATTGCTACGAATTTAGGTATATTTTAATTATATAAAGAAAGTATCTGCCAATTTTTAAAATGATTGGTTAAAAACTTTTTGAGCTAGAGCGTACACAAATTCGAAAAAGTTGTTTCGAGAAATATGCATTTCAAGTTTACCAATCCGGCAAATAAAGGGGGATGCTCACTTTAACACCTTCATAACATCGGAATGAATTATTTAAAACTTTGGGAACAATTTCTTAAACAGTTATATTAACGATTTATGAAATAAAAAAAAACAATTTTTTGAGTCATCTATCCCTATTCCTCCCCTTAACCCCTATAGGGCGGTTGGCTACATTTGCAGTCCAGTGAAATAAAGATTACCTTGAGGAGTACTCCAGTTTGCAGTGTGCAGAGATAGTTTTAGAAGTTTTTAATGTATTTCATAACTGTCAAGAAAATTCCAAAGTAAAAATGTTGATATTGTAGAAGTTTGTCTTTTATTTCAAAATAATTTTCAATATTGCATTTGGCTTTGAAATATTTAATAACTACCTGTCCTATAAGGGTTAATCCATTGTAAATAAATAAAATCACCTTCGTAATAGAGCAGTAAATTTCTTGGTTCTAGACCTTGAGGTAGGGGATTCAAAATCCGGTTAGGACCAATTCAATTCAATCGGCTTATTTGCATACCCCATTGCTCATTCCCTTTTTGTTTCCCCCTCCTACTTTCTTCGACTTCAAAACATTCCCATACTGGTGATGTCGTTTAGTCCCACTGGTGACCGGACAACTCGGAATGAAAACAACTCAGAACCATCTCAGATAAGTCATTTTGAGTGATAAAAAAATATTTATTAAAAATTGGTTAAATAGGTTACGTTAGGTTAGGGTTATGGGCTAATTTAAAATTATTTTCTTCATAGCTTTTAACGACTTTTCAAGGTGTTGAGTTGACTTTATTCTCAGTTGGTATGGAACCAGTCCCACTGTCTTCAAGAAAGTTATTTAGCAAACAGAGAAAGTACTATACCTACCTTTTTTTACATTAGCTCCACACAGGAGGCTCTGGGGAAAAAATCCTTCAAGGCATATGTCATCATTGGGGAAGCTGTGTGGAGGGTCTTTTAAGGTAAATAAGAGGAAGTTCGGGGAAGGAAAAAGGTATGAGGGGTGGGTAGGAACCTGGGAGTCAATGTGTCCAGAAGAAGAGAAGTAAGAGTATGAATCCATCCCTCCCACTGCGGTGCAAGACGATGGGTTGAGAGTCCGTTTGACTAGGTCCCTCAACCAGCCTCTACCGATCCGGCTCTCCATGCGGTGGGTGGGCAAACGCCTTTGCCACCCAAATCTAGAAAAACTCACCTCATAAGCTACCTCTCTATCGTCATTCATTCTTTTCAGAGCCCTTCAAGTGATTTTTCACAAAAATGGCGCTCCACAAATTATCTAACTATTTTATTATCATTGTTAGCCTTATTTCAAAGATGCCGGACAGAGCCACATGTTTCAAGGTACCGGTCGGCTGAAGGGCACTGAGTTGTGTGGACTGGTATATGGTAACCGGGTTGATGCCGGACATGCTTGTGACTTCCACACAGGCCGGTCGCAGTCAGTAGCTAGCGATTTAGATTTCAGATCAAAATTTTGCTTCAGAATGAGTACAAACGAGGTACTCTACTGAACTCCGCCATAACATTTACGAGCCCTGGGGTGGCCTTTGTAGTCGACATTTCAAAAATTTATTGATTTTTGTGCTGCTTAATCCCTTTTCTCTAAAAAAACATTTTCTCCTCTAGATCTAGGGAAATATCCCTGGACATACCATTACTGGTCTGCTTGCTTGCTGGGGCCGGATACAAACCGAGTACTGTGTGAAAGGTTGTTTTCACCGTCTACCCGATACCGGGCAGTTTCATTCGGCACTTGTGAAACTAGGCTTAAGTTTGCGGGAATAATTTTTCAAGTACCTTTACAAAACAATTTTTTTATATGATTTCTGCATCCAGATTTTGATAAGTTTAATTTCTTGTCTCAATCACATAAAGATCTAGAAAGCGCATACGGGCAAAAAGGTGATATTTTTTTAAACAAAAGGGTTATAATAAAATACATCCGATGAATAGAAACTGATATGAATGTTTTTCTGCTCTATTATCATTTACATTTGTGCAAACAATGTGCAGACAAAACACAGAATTCAAGGAACGTTGTGTCAAAAATACTCTGAAAACGGTAGTAGGTATATCTTACATTTATTATACTTAAACAAAAGTGAAGTCAGTATGCAATACCGAGGGTTGGTTTCTATTGTACAGAGCGAAAAATTTAACTACACAACGATTTAGCAATATTATGGTCTTACACAACCTTTAGAAAAGTAAGCATATTTACATAAAAACAACAACAAAAAGTGAACCTTCTGGCAGGAGAGATCGTAGTATTACTAATTCGTTGACACAAAGTAGCTGTAAGAATAATGTTCAAAAGTGAAACCTCATTTAATACATTCATTTTGCGAAGCATTTATTCATTCTATTGCACTAAATTTGATCAAACTAGTCTTGTATTTCATTACATATACACAATTTTAGTTTTTATTTCATAAAATGCGCCAAATAATATTCCTGATAATTTTTATTATTTTGCAAACCTTTTTTAATTCTTAGACATTAAATAAATTTCATCAGACTAGATACAGTAGAACCCCGTTAATTCGAAATCCACGGAACATCAAAAATAAAATTCCCGTGTAATTCGAAATTTTATGAAAAAAAATTTGTAAAAAATTGCCGAAAATTCAGTCCTTCCGAAATTTCCATCGCAGCCGGCCATTCGAATTCAGATTTTCAAAGTAAATTCGTAAAAATACCAATGATTTCCTTGTAAATCAAATTTTCAAGGCCGTTTACCGCCGCGCCCAGCCCTTTGAATTCAGATACATATTTAAAGTAAATTTGTAAAAATACAATAAATTTCCTTGTAAATCGAAATTTTGTAGCCGATTTCCGCCGCAGCCTGTCCTTTAAATTCATATAATCAAAGTCATCACCATCATCTTTTTCCCCTTATCCTATTCGGGTCGGGGACCCACTGCATCGACAATGCGCCTCCATATGTCGCTGTCTTGTGCTGATTGTTCGACCTCTGTCAATAATCTAAGTAAATTTGTAAAAATACGATATTCTAGTATAAAACGATTAAGATTTCCAAAATAATAATACGAATTAGGATGATTTTAACCGCGTAAATCGAAATTTTACAGCGTTTCATCGCCACCAACGGCTTGTCAGTCAGATTTAGATTTATAAGATTTTTTGCAATAATCGATGTTTTTCGAATTACACAAATAAATTTTTGTAAATTGTTCGCGTGCGGGCAAAAACAAATTGCAAATTACGAATTTATCATTTTGTATTAAAAAAAATTTCTGGGGACTTTGGTGAAAATTTCAAATTACGCGTGTTTTCGAAATTATCAGGGTTCGAATTAACGGGGTTCTACTGTATCATTTAACTAGTCTTGTATCTTATTTTATAATATATACACAATTTTAGTTGACACATAGATATAAGAATATGAAACCTCATTTCATCAAATCATTTTCCCCAGAATTAAGTTCACTTTGCACACCATCCTTAAATTAATTTAATGATTCATAGACATTAATCAAATTTCATTAAACTAGTCTGGTATTTCATAATATATACACAACTTCAGTTTTATTTCATGTTTTCAAAAATTCTAAATAATATTGCAAACTTTTTAAATAATTTATTTGTAGACATTCAAAAATTTAGACCTCCTATAAGTAGTTTTGTATTTCATTATAATGTACATATATTTTAACAAGGGAAAATATTTAAAATAAGTTAGGCATTAATTTCATCTATACAGTGTTACTATACAATTGCCGAAATAAAATGCCCAATGCTGTCATTGAAATTTCTTTTTGGATGTAAACTTATTTATTATCTGAACTATTGGGCAGATTTAGAAAAAAACACCTATTTATAATATGTACAACAGAAAATTTTGAAACAATGGGCGCTTTTACAATTCCCTCGGCAACGGTGTTACATTTCTTTAACCCTTCAGAAACTTGGTGCATTTTTCAGATGGTCAAAATATTTCCAGTTTACAATAAAATGCCAATAAATGGAATATTTCTGAACATATCCTAAAACTTAAAACTTTTTTTTAAAGGTGATAAAAAACGCTTTTTAATTTTATAATTTAAAACAAACATAAAAATTTTGAAATATAAAAATTTTGCATGCAAACATAAAAAGTTTTAAAAATGGCTTACCTCACGTTTTTTCTAACTAAAATTACTGATAACGAAAAAAAAAAGCACATACATATTATAAACATTATTGTCACCTGACTTTTTGACGTGATAACGTCTTATAAATCGATGAACGCCGTCTGCACTCACGTCAAAGCATGACTCATTGTCATGTTCCGCCTGAGCCGAGCGTGCAAGGGAGAGCGCGGAACAAGCAATAGAGAGGCAAGATCGGCCTAAGCGTTCGGCGAGAGCGCGGAACAAGCATAGATAGAAAAGCACGATCGGCCTAGGCGTTCGGCTAGTGACTGTAAAATTCTATGTAAAAGTTTTCTTATGATGTTATCACATAAAATTATCGTCCGTAAACCGACTTTACAGACAACCAAATTTTTTGTCTTTTCATATAAAAATAATTAATAAAAATTCTCAAAGTTTCAATTATTTTTTTTTAAATTGCGATTCAAAACTTTGGTTTCGTAAAAGTGTACATTTTCCCATTTTGTTTGTCTCGTTTGTATCATTTTTAACAGCTTTCTTGAAAAAGCTGCAGCGTTATTGTGATAAATATTTGTGATGTTGCCATGCCATAACCGCAGGAATTATAAAAGCGCGTTTCGCGTTACAATTTTTTTTATAAAATTAATTATTAAATGATTGCATAATTTTTAAAAAGGGTAATATAATTTAATTAATTGTATAAATATTTTGAATTTCATGATGAATAATGTTATAAATTGTTGCTATTGTTAAAAACATTATGATGTATTGCTATTTATTATTGCTATGGTTGTGAGAGTAAAAAATAAAAAAATTATCTAAAGGAGCAAAATAATTAAAAAGTTTAAAAAAAACTAAAATTGCAAGTGACTTGTGGTTACATAACATGTTATTACTAATTCATTTATTTATTATCCTTTATTGGAAGTTGGGAAGCACTTCCGTGGACCTAGAGGACATCATCGTCCATCTCTCCGAGTTGCTGTGTCTCCGTGTCCTCCTCCTGCAGGGCATTAAACAGCATTTAGTAAAGTGACTACTCACTCAAAATGTGGATTTATGTTAGCACCAAAGATATTTAAATATAAAATATGTGCTATCAGTTTTTAATGAGTTCTTCCTGGCGTCGCCGATATTGTTAACCAATACTACTGCACACCTTAAAAAAATCAACTCAATTCCATATTCAAACCAGGACCATTAGACCGTAGTCCGCCGACAGTCGGGCAGCCATCATACCATATCTCTTATATTTAAATAACTTTGGTTAGCACCAAGAGCAATTTTGGGAGATATTTCTCCCAGACATCAAACACCCGTATAGTTGTTTAGGGGGCTATTTTTCCCAGCAAAACAAGGACTTGTAAAATTCAAGCATTCAAATCATTTTGTACTAGAGTGTGACATATTATTTAAACAGTGTTAGAAAAAGAGAACTTTCAGTTTTCACACAAAAGTTTACCACAGACAGCACCGAAAAATTAAAAATAATTCTAATTCTAAAAGAGCAAATAGCATTTCGATCCTTTGGAATAACAAGGTTCCATTTGTTGCGGTAACGTCGTGCAATAATGAACTCTAAATTGTTATTCCAAAAGTTCCAATTTGAAAAATAGAGGTTGCAAATTTTTAAAACAATATTTTTTTTTAGTAAAAAAAAAGTCAAATGACAACAACTTTAACTTATTTGAGACGAGCGCCTTGTAAACTTGCCAAACGATCGCACGCTTAAAAGATGAACTTCATCTAAACACAACGCGTATATGAGAGAATTTTAAATACCCGTCCATGGGTATTGCAAATTCTTTAACGACATCGTCGTAAAAAGGTTGATGAGACCTTTGTCTATTTAAATATGTTGTTTTGTTTCACGTTGTTTCAGTGGTAATTACAGTTTACGTGATAAAAATCATTGGGAAACAACTTTAAAAACTTTTTTTATTTTTTTTTATTTATTTCTATATATTACAGTATTTACCTATAGATCAATTTCGAAAACATTTTTACATAATATATTTTGTAATTTTATTGTTGGGTGTAAGGTAGGTTTGTGAAGGTGAAACTGTGGATAGGTATTGTTGTATGTTTCGTGAACACCTCACTAGGAAAACCTGTGCTGAGGTGTTTACGTGTTTATTTATGTTTATGTATGACAAGTATTTATGTGTTGTAATAGAAAGTTTTATATGAATTTTTTTTTTTCAAATTTTAATATTTATTTTACATTGGTTATTTAGAAGAGCAAAAAAAAGTATTTAAATATATTAGAGGAATATAAAAAATATATAAATATATACATATATAAACATACACATACATACACATCCATAAAAATACATGTACCTGCACACATGCATATAAATATATATATACATACGTATACATACGTTAACATACGCATACACATTCACATACACATACATATATGTACACACATATATAAATTGTAAGTGTATGTATAGTTGTTGGATACTTGAAAAACTACTTAATTTTTAGGTTTATTTAATTTTATACTTTTTATAGTTTTGTTACGTTTGGTTGGGAATAATAATGTTTTGTATAAAGTTAATATCTTGATTTTTAATCCAGTCAGTGATATATTTTTTATGAATGTTTGTAGATGTATTTGCAGATAATATTTGTTTCAAAGTAATGGGCATGCAATTAAAAAGTTTGGTTGCATAATACTGAAAGTGTCTTTATCTCTTGGGTTTAAAATTATAATATTTTTTGTTGCATATGTTGACTTGTAACATTAAAATCTTAAATAGTTTTTCATTTGTTTTAAAAAACAGTATTTTATTTTAAATTATGTTTAAAATCAGCAAATTTATCTGGAATCGAATATAATGTGAACATATTTGAAATGAAATGAAATTTTACTAAATAACTTTCAAAAACCAAATCAATTCATACTCACATCGAAGCCGAAACAAGTCTTCATATCTTTGTCAGCTTCACAATTCTTGGCGGTCGATGGATCTATTTTCTTATTATATTCTTCCTCCGCACCATCATCTGAAATTATACATTACGCAATAAAATAAATGAAATTTTTTAGAAAGTATTTCCTGTTTGGTGTTGTTATGTTTCCAGCGGTAAAATGCTGTAAAATTTCAATTTACGCGGTTGTACATTCGTGTTATTATTATTTTGTAGATCTGAATCTAACAGGCCAGTCCCGCCGGTAATCAGCCTCAATTTTTCAGTTTAGATTATCTTACGAATTCATTTCGAAAATCTGAATTTGAAGATACAACTGTGATGATAATCGGCAATGAATTTTCGATTTACACAAAAATACAATATATTTTTTACTTCTCCTTCTTTGGCGAACTTTGAATATCTTATTTTTGTTATTTATTATTTTGTTGCGCCACCTCCTTCTTTAGCCAATGTTTCGGACAGCGTTCCAGTGTCCATGATCAGGGCGGGTGTGTAATTGATTGTGTTGCCAGCTCCACTCCTCTACGAGCTGGTATTACAGTATAATTCAAAACGGTTTTCTATGTTTAGGATACCAAGAACTATTGAGCTTAGCTCCGTCGTCTCTATTAATATTTAAGGGATTTTTGTGAATTTCAATTGCCTCCGTAATTGTGCATGCTCTGAGTTTTGGGTTTTCCTGGGACTTCAGGAACAGATCCAAAGTAATGGCCGGTTTCAATTAAATGCTTGGCGATTGCCGATTTATAAGGGTGACTGAGTTTTCATGCTCGAAAGTGTTCTGATATACTTTTGGAGATCGTTTGCTCTGTTTGGCCCAACCTTGCATAAATCTTGTCATATAACCTTGCATAAACCTTGTCTGGCATAAACCTTGTCACATCCAGAACAGCTGAGTCTGTTTCCGATGGAAAGTTAGTCTTTGCAGACCTCAAAAGGTCTTGCATTTTAGTTGTGGTTCCGAAGACAGTCTTGATGTTTTTTTTTTCTCAATATCCTGGCATTCTGTCCGTCACATTGTGAACATAAGGCAGGAAAGCACAG
Source organism: Glyphotaelius pellucidus (assembly GCA_936435175.1). Classification (NCBI taxonomy): domain Eukaryota; kingdom Metazoa; phylum Arthropoda; class Insecta; order Trichoptera; family Limnephilidae; genus Glyphotaelius; species Glyphotaelius pellucidus. The sequence continues at coordinate 22,183,268 of OW386542.1, read as the reverse complement.
CCTTTTGACTCTTGTTCAATTCTGTCTTCGTTTGGTGCAGATTTGGCTCTTATGATTTGCCTTTTCTGCCTTGCTGGGTAACCGTTACGCTCCAGTGCATCAGTCAGCTATGTAAGTTCCGTTTCGATTTTTGGTTCTTCACATATTCTGGTTGCTCGGGTCACCAATGTATGGATAAGTCCTCTCTTCTGCACTAGGTGGTATGTGAATCAGAGTATAGGTTTCGATTATGGTTTTCCATATATGGTGTATCCTAAGCTACCATCGCAACACGGCATAACACCCCAAAAATAAATAACGGAAATACTTTTGGCCTTGAAAATCTAAAATCACATCCAACTTGAATCTTAATTTGAACGCCCGGCTGCTTATTCTTCACAAATTTAGGCGTACTTTAATAATTCTTACATAATTGTTGTTGAATTAGTACCTAAATTTGAAAGAACTCTACGTTAATTTGGTTTTCTAATAATTAGAAATATTGACAGGTTTCTATTTCATTATAATTTTTCTTGCTTGTCCTTGAAGACATTGCGTTTAGTAAATTAGATGACATAATGTCAATAAAAAGCTATATTGTATTACTCATTCCTTACTCTAAAAATATATTGTGCTTTACTGTGAATGATAAATAATTAAAAACTTTTTTGTCCACAATTCAAATGATATTGCGTTTAACGATGAAGTCAAGAAAGCCTATCTAATCGACTTACCTTTGTCGTCTATTTCTTGCATGTCATCGTAGTACTCGCGTTTCACGACGGGATCATTAGCATTTTCTCCTTGCAGCTGGATGACTTCTAACACGACGTATTGATCCATGTCATTGGAGGTTCCTTCCATCTCATCCATATCCTCTTCCTCGGACTCCGGGCAGGAACCGGCCACCACTTCCACCTGTGGACACACAACATGAGCAACACATTCCAGACAACATAGAACATCTTACACGTCACGCCTTCACACTTACAAATGCATTTAGTCTCTTTAACTTTAATGGTCAAATGCATTTTTTGGCCATTAAAGTTAAAGAAATCGAAACCACAATTAAAATCAAAATTTTAGACACTATTATATTCGTGCTCGTTATAACTGAGTTCCACGTTTTCATAAATTATATTTTAAGTGAATTTTATAAACAATGCAGATTGAAAAACAGTATTATTATGTATTGCATTATTTATTTGGATAATAGGTCGTTGTTTGGTATTTGGTGGTGACACATATTAACAGAAACGGTAGTTTGATCAAAGCAAAACACAAAAACGCATTATAGGTAGGTACAATAAATCGCCAGTTGAAAATCATTTCAACAAATGTTTATAAAATTTTTAATAGCGCAAAAATGTTCGCATGTTCAGTATAATTCCTTAGGGTCAGGGTCAAAGATATTGAAATATAAGAGATGTGCCATTCACAGTTTTTACTGGGTGGGACTGTGTTTCTTGGTGTCGCCGGTATTGTTACTGTACACCTTAAAAAAATCAATTAAATGAATGCATTCTTTCTGTATTAAAACTATATTGTTAACCAATACTCCTGCGCACCTTCACAAAACCAACTACTTTCCGTATTCAAACTAATCCCATTCGGAAGTAATCCCGCCGACAGTCGGGCGGACACCATAACATATCTCTTATATTTGAATATCTTTGGTCAGGATCGTCTAAGGGGGTGCTGTTTGGAGGATCTTTTGAGGAAAGGAAGGAGAGACCCATGTTGGAAGAGGGAAAAAAACATTAAGACTGGCAAATCATTCCACAGTGAACTGTTGAACACATGTGCCAGATACAAATACGTGTACAAATGTTAAGTGCGCATTCAGCATGTTTCCTGACTGTGCACTGAGATGGCTGCCAAAGTTAACAGAGGGGTGTACTGTGTACAGCTAAATAATAAGATTTAAGCCTCAAAATTAAGCCTGGATCTGCAATTGTTTGAAATTTGACCCGCGTTAAAATTTTACTCAGAAATGCCACTGACTCGCGGACAAGTATAAAGGGTAAGACCTAGTTCACACGATGCCGTGAAGGTATATAACCGGGGTTAGCAGTGCATATATTCACCACTCACGGCTGACGTATGCATCCTCTTATACAAAATGGATGCGCCACTGTGCTGATTACTGTCACGGCCCCGTGTAAACTAAGTCTAATGTTGGGGTGTTTCAAACTCAAACCACATTTGAACACTATCAATTCGACAATCAACAGCGTTTTGGATTTTTTGATGTTCGAGCGGTCCCTGTTAAATAACGATTCTCAGCCCATTTCAGCAATCAGTCAAATTTTGTTCAACTCTCAAGCATAATGATAATGATGTTACACTTGTTAGCTGATCACAAGTTGATCTACACTTGCTTCATGGAAATTGTGTTAAAAAATCTAAATGGCGGGGGTCGTGGATTTGATGGTTATCAAACGTGAGGGAGATTGAAACACTCAAAGTAAGATCAGTGTGTAATAATTGATTGCGCCAAACAGACCGATTGTCCATCAATGAATTGGATCTTCTTCTGGCGGCCGAGCTTGAGCGCAAGGCTGTTCTCGTGCACTGCCGAGTCGGGGTCGTGCATGGCCATGTGGCGGATGAGGTTGCCCTTGTGACGGAATTGTCGCCCGCACTCCTGACACTCGTGGCTCTTTTCCTTGGGGCTAGGCGGGATGTAGCTCGGGTTGTGATACAGGTTCTGGTGCCGCTTGAGTAACTGCTTTTGCCTGCAAATAATCAATTATAGCAAGAACCAACATTTCCCTGCTGCCTTATACAGTTGTCTCCATTATAAACTATTCTATGGTTTATGCTATTTTCATAATCATTACATTATTTGAAATGATCGCTTTCAAAACTAATAAACTAATAGACTGTAAACTGCTATTATCAACTCGCTTTATCAATTGCAAGTTTCAAACTTCAATGGTAAAGCAATCATTTCTGGAGATTGGATGATGTGTATAAATCACCTCAAGGGAGTTATACAATTTTTTATGAATTCTAAGGCTATATCTAATTTTATTATTTACAAATATATACCGTAAAGTGCGTGTTTATATTTAAATAGTGAACTAAAAAAACATTAAGAAATGCTTACTAATCTACCATGTAAAATCATGTGGTCTATATTTCCCAAATTTCAATTTACATGAAAAAAGCATCTAGAGCGATAGGAATTATAATATGCAAAGGTATAATAATCACCTAAATGTCTGATCACACTTTTCACATGCGAAAGGCTTCTCGTCAGTGTGGATGAGCATATGAGAGTTGAGATGGCGCTGTGAGATGGAGGCGTACGGACACATGTCACACTTGAAGCATTTCTCTCCCTCATGAGTCTGAAATACAAATGTTACACGTTAAAAAAAGAACTTGTATAAAATTAATTTTTAAAGGAGGTACGACTTGCACAACACCAGCACTGATGAAAAATAGAGTAGTGATTATATATATATAAGGAAAAAATAATGCAATTGAATACAAAATGGAATACCTTGTTGTGCATCTTATAGTTGTAGCGGTCAGGGAAAGACTTTCCACACCTCTTGCACTTGAGTGGCTTGTCGGAAGTGTGCAGTTTCTGGATGTGTATGCGCAGGTCAGTCTTTCTTCCGCAGGTGGTGGGACACAATTGGCAAGGGTATATCGGCTTGTCCCCAACTAGAAATAAGACGCGTTTAATTAAATTGGCATAACACGTGTTTAATTAATGTGATTGGCATAAAAGAATAAACCTGAAGCTAAATTATAGACACTTAAACATGAAGCCATATTATTTACATGTTTTGTTGCGGGCGTTGCTCAGGGTTATGGAAGGTTTTGGAGTAAAGTTTTGAAGTGAATTCTAGTAAACTGGGTGTAATATTGAAAGATGAAAGTATATGTGTTTATTCTTTACGTTTTATGTGTTTATTCTTCATCCTAATTCTATTATTACTTTGTAAATCTAACCTTCTTCATAATATTTTTATTTTGCAAATTAAATCTTTTCTACTGATGACGAAATTTTTAGAGACGGAGATGAGTCAGCTACAGTAGATTTTCTCGAACTAAGCGAGGAAAGCAAGCAAGTGGAATTTCAAAATTATGACCTTGGTACACATTGGTGAAAAGTAGGTGCTGAATTTCAAAATTATGACCTTGTTACCATTGGTGAAAAGTAGGTGCGAATTGTAGCTGACAGCGCTCTAAGAATGATAATACCACTTATTGGCATGAGAGTGATTTTTCAACTTTAGAAATTGTTTCAATGTGGAACACGACTTAACCTCTGGTTTGCCGATTGCGCGCCCAGGACGCGCCATAAAAAAATTTAAAAAAAAATTTTTGAGATGCGATTTTAAACCTTATGTATAAAGAAAATGTATGAAGGACAAGGTCAGAATCGCTTGGGGCATTCTTGTTCTTGACGTAACAGATGTAAGGAACACACCTAGCCTCTCAAATAATCATCTTTGCACATATCTATGACTTTCGAAATGACACTTCTGCCGCGATTTGAGCTGTCAAACTTTGAGCGTCGCATGTCATGAAAAGATCGATAAAACTATCAATTTGTCAAATAAACGCAAGTAATATTATTTGTAAGCATAGTTTATTGTTCAGGGAACGTGTTTCGGTAAATATTATATACGATAGCATAAAATAAATCCGCAAAATATTACGTCAAAGTCAAAACATCGCGAAATTTTCGAGTTTCTTCCCTGGCATTTAAGAGGTTAAGAGAGGCGATACAAATCATTCCAAAAATATGATTTTTGATGTCCCTTGGATTAGGAATTAACGGGGTTCTACTGTACTATCATTACACTCCTTTCTTCGTTCATTTGCTATGCATGGTTTTATTGTGCTCTTTATTTGTGTTTATAGCAACAGTACCAAAACAACATACATTTTTAAGAAAATTAAACAACCATTTAGTACATTCTGATTGCAGGTACATGAGGTACATGAGGACTTCACTTTGCAATGTAAAAGCAATAAAATAAAACTTACTGTTGTGAATCAGTTTATGCGCCTTCAGGGAGTTGGATTGTGTGAATCGCATCTTGCAGTAATCGCATTCATATGGTTTCTCATGGGTATGCGTTCTCATGTGGCGTTTCAATTTGAATGTGTCGGGAGAGGCGTACGTGCAGTGCTCACACTGAAAAAGAGAGTTGTTTCGTTAGCAAAATAATCTTAACTCAAGCTTAACCTGTGATATGCTAGTCCTAAAAGTGAAGGTACACACCGACAAACACTGAAAGAAAAACTGATGGAAGGGTATCGGGGGCAGCTACATGACAAAACAGAACTTTGAAGGAAACTAACCTCACATATTATTTTAGTGTTCTGTTTTATCCGGTTATCGTGTTTGAGTGCTCAAATCAATTTTATCGGTGAAATTGAGCCAATATTTTCACATATCGAAAATATTTTCTAAACAAAGAGATAATCTTCAAAATTCGCAAATTCACTTTGTGGCGTCATTATTAATTTAATGAAAACAAATAACTTTGTGTACACCACTATTTAATTAACGATATCAACATGTTTCGAAAATTATGTTTTCTTATGTTGATATTGATATTAACTTATTATCCTGACGAAGAAAACATAGTTTTCGAAACATGTTGATATTGTTAATTAAATAGTGGTGTGCACAAAGTTATTTGTTTTCATTAAAAAAAAAATTTTAAACTTAAAAAAAAAAGAGATAATCAACTTCATTTGATTTGTGAAAAAATCAAATGAAGTTGATTCAGTTTGGGGCCTAGGAGTCGGGTCTTATCTAATTTGACGACATAAGTTTTCTTCTAAATCAGTTTAGATAACACCTATTTATTTTCTATTCAGTGTCTTGCAAGTTTGTAGATGGTTTAAATTGCAAATTTGCAAATAATGTGGTACAGTACGTGCCAAACTTAAATGCCGACCTGAACTATATACGATTCATTCTCGTGCAGGTACAGTCATTTTACTGACTTTACAATGACTAAGCGAAAGAGAGAGATGCGTAAAACATGCGTGTGACAGAGAAAGGCGCAAGAAAGCATACCACTTTTCGGACCTTAAACTCACCTATTGCAACGATTTCTGTATCAACGACAGGTCAATATTAAAGTTTGGCATGCACTATAATTGTTTTAATAAATCAAGTAAATCTTAAAAAAAAATAATGTTTGGAAAAACACGACAGGTCTAATGGTTAGAGCAGACACATGGATATTGTAGATCCTTCATTCCCAGTTGTTCAAAAAACTTCTTTTTTTAATATATTATAACGATTTTACGATTATTAAAGTAATTATTTCAATATTGAACAGTATTAGAAAAGGAAAATTATCGAATCAGAGTCTCATGATGGTTTTAGTAAATAGCGCAAGGCTCACATTTGTAATCCTCATAGTCCAGACAAACTTTCCTGGGTAACCAATAAACTGACAACTTTAAAAAAATTGTTACTTCCATCATTATATGTAGAGGGAAAATGTTGTTTATTTCATGGCGGAGGACTTAGCTAGCAAAGAAATTATCAATTGAAACCACAACCTGGATGGGAGCCCGACACACTTGTCTAATCAGCTACTAACCAGTTACTAGATTATTATTAGTTATATTTTTTGTGGAAATGGATTAGGTGGTTGGTTACTTAGCAAAGAGCTCAGCCTGTAACCTGATAGGGTCGCTCTCCCGTGTGGGTGCGCATGTGCTGGCGCAGCTTGGAGGGCTCCACGCAGGCGTACCGGCAAAGGCTGCAGCGGTACGGCCGCTCGTGCGTGTGGCGGTAGCGCTTGTGCCGCGAGAGTTCACCTGCAAAATGACAAATAGGGTGGAGACGGGCGTACCTGGTAGGGGCGCTCTCCCGTGTGGCAGCGAACGTGCCGCTTCAGCTTGGAGAGCTCCACCGACGCGTAATCACATTCGTGGCACTTGTGCGGCTTTTCGTGGGTGTGTCTATAGCGCACGTGTCTAACCAGTTCACCTGCCAACATATACACTTCATAAGACACTGCACACTGAGACTAGCACAAATGAGGACATGGCTGGTCAAACACGCATGATGCTTAGCTGTATATGAGTTTATGAGCTATGTTTATGAGTTAGCTATCTGTTTTAATACCATGTTTCCATTTACAAGTAAAGAGCAAGCATTCCATATATGCCCATTTGCCATCCGTATCCTCAATTAATCATGCTAATGTTGGCATGGCAACAAATGTTTTATTAAAATGAAAACAATAGTGATCAGCCTGCGTAGATAGAATGTCATACATCCATAATATATTTATAACTTTGTTTAATTCCACTTTATTATTTTCTTATCCTTAACAAAGTTATATCATTGTGTTTATTATAATTATGTATTCCCACAATGTGTTTGCTACATGTGAAAATTCATAATATATTTGTTTAGATTGTTTCCTTATTGGGGTTGATATTGAAAATTTAGGTTCTATGTAGTAAATATACAATTGAGCAGCACTAAAGAGAGAGAAAAAAAATTCAATTAGAAAAAAATATGTATATTGTACTTCTTAATGAGGTTTTTATCTCATAATATTTTGTGCTATTCTAATAAAATATGTATAAAACCTTGTATCCAAAATCCAAATGAAAAGTTAGCATTTTAACTTACAGGTGCATAAGTCTGTTGTTCTAGTAAACTGATTATCGATAGCTGAGTTTTGTGGATTGCAACATAATAATTTGTAATACAGTCGATTCTGCTTAATTGGCAAATAGGTTTATCAGGGCAGCCGGTTATTTGGGACAAAATTTGGAAATAATTGTTAAAAAATATAATCACACAAATATAAACTGATTTTATTATTTCTACACAAATCTGAATACATATCCAATATGAAAAAACACAATTCAAAGAAGTTTGAAAATAAATAAAGACCTTTATATGCATTTGAAAACGTAAATTTTGATTTTTCGCCTTTGACAGTTGCAAAAATTGACCCGCCAAGTCAAATTCATTAAATAATATTCTAGAGTAGCTGGATTAATGAAACCATTGGTTACGTCAAGAATGATATTGGCGCAAGTGATTCTGACCTTATCCTTCAAACAGTTTCGTTATATCGCATTTTAAAAAAAAAGCAAAACTTTTTTTCAATAACAGAAAAATGGCTGAGATCAAAAGGATTAATATGTTTATTGTTATTTTAGTAAGATTAGATTGATACTATGTGTGGAAAGCGGGTAAAATCGAACATTCAAGTGGAAAATTACAAAATGATAGCAAACATTGCTAAACTATGTAAAGGGTCATTAGGAGTATATCATAAATTGATTGTTCACTAACCTGAGGTGGTGAAGGCACTCTCGCAAAAGCGGCAGCGGTGAGGTTTGGTGCCGGTGTGCGTGTTGACATGGTTCTGGAGAGAAGCCAAGGTCTTGAATCCTCTCTCACACACTGAGCACTTGTGTGGCCTCTCCTCCGAGTGAGACTTCATGTGCCGGGAGAGCAGATACCTGAGGTGATAAATCAACAGACTCTAGTCATACTACATAATAACTTTACTGCGACATCACAAGTCGGGGAATTAAAGAAAACAGCTGATGGCCCTAAATAATATACGTATTTATTTCAATCACATATGAATAAAGAGCATTATCCACAGCTTCCGGTACAGTACGTGGCAGACATGGCACAGACACAAAGAAAATCAGCAGCTGATTGTGAAACTGCGAAGGCAAACTCCATGTGAATATGAATTCAATTCTGTTGAAATTAAAAGGAATTCTTTATACAAATTAAAATCACATTCGCATGGCTTCGCCCACACAGTATCATAATCAGCTGTTGATGCGGTGCCATTTTACTCACGTCTGTGCCATGTCTGCCACGCACTGTGCCGGTTGTGAATAGACCTTTAATACAACTAAAGCAATTATTACTTTTTGAAATAAAAACTTTGTGGGATCAGATGTAAAATTGCAAGGAGGGACTGGAAGAAAAGGAGTAATGCATCTGCAGAAGAGCAAAAGTGTATTGCATACATTTATGCATGTACATATAATTTAACTCTCGGGCCTATTTTGTCCGAAAGTCAAAATATTTCCACTTTACAATAAAATCCAAATAAATGGAATATTTCTGAACACATCTGAAAACTAAAAACTGTTTTTGAAAGGTGATGAAACACACTTTCAAATTTTATAATTCGAAACAAACATATTATTTTTAAATATAAAAATTTTTAATACAAACATAAAAAGTTTTTAAAAAAGATCACTTTATATTTTTTCTAACCAAAATAATGATAATGAAAAAAAATATATATATGATAAGAAAAAAAAATTATAATAATATCGCCAACTCACTCTTTTGTCGTTTCATGTAAAAATAATAATTAATAAAAAATTTCCAAAGTTTCATAAATTTTTCAGAAATTTTGGTTTCATAAAAGTATACATTTTAATAATTTTGTGGCTAACTTTAAGATTTGAATATAAAAAGTGGTGTTTCTTCTTTTTATCATCTTTAGATCATATTACTAAAGCTGATATAAAGGGAGACCTATATGAGTAGTTCTGAAAAATTAATGAATTATCATCAAAGCTACTTGATATCAAGTTCTTATATTGATCATTTATCACTGAAGAGACAATGATTATTTAAACTGACCTTTTAGGACTAGTGTAGTTGCAGTATGTGCACATGTGAGCAGCTGCCACAGACTGGGACTTCTTCTGAGGCAACTTGATTATCTTCGACTTGTCATCTTCATCTTCAGAGTCCATCATGTTGTGTGTAATCTCAAATTCCTCGGTCTCGTCAAAGTCGTACACAGTGAGGTTGGCATCCGGCTGGGTGTCAATGACCTCGCACTGTTCCGGAGCCTTCTCCTCCGGCTGTTGCACGATGAGCACATAGCTGACTTCTCCATTGGCAGCTTCCGATGGTACAATGGTCACTGTTTGGTATACTTGACCTGGGATCAGAACTTGGTTGCCCGACTCATTGTTTATTCTTATCTAAAAGCAAAACGTCCAGCATAAAGACCTATTAAGTAAAAAAAAATCCCCACGCTGATAACTAGGAGGGAACATATCAAAACGTAAAAATAAGTGCCTCTCCCTCTTTTTCATTAACGTTGCGTGTACAAGAAAGCAAGGTTATAACAGAGTTCTGAGCTTGGAACAGAATCGTATATAAATATTGTCTCCAACAGGTTATAAACACAAATTCAAACTGAGTGCAAACAAACAGCAACATTTTTTCAGCTCATATTGATTCACCACAATCTACACATCTGCCCCGAGAATGGACTGTAACGCTGTCCAAAACACTGGCTAAAGAAGACAGAAGTGCAACACAGTGTAATAATCCAAAAATTAATCGCAATAAGTGTATTAATGATTGTGAAGATAAAATTGAGAATTGTTGTTTTCAATAGATCCAAAACTGTTACACCCAAAGTTTCACTCAGTTTAAAAATGACAACACTACAGATTGTCTACTTCAAACTGTATTTGTATCGATTTTTCCGTAAACTCCAATAATACATACTTCTTCATTGCCATCAACCATGGTAACATCTTGACTCGTTCCATCATCAATAGCGGCTTCTGTTAAGAGGGTTGATTGAGAATCGGAGTTTGCTTGGAAATAGTAATGGCCCTGCTGGTCCATAAAGTACGTGCCTTGTTCATTTGTATCATCTATTATTTCTTCGTCAGCAGCTGGAAAATTCCAAACAATGTTACGGCTTTCTTTTAAGCTGGCCTCACATGAGTGTCATACTCTCAGGATATAATATATTGACCCTGCCTATTTCTGAATATTGCTCAATGATGCGATAAGCCAAGCCCACAAATATCATGAGAGTATAGCTCTTGTGTGAGACTAGCATATAGATTCAAGGCAGAGAGTGAAACATACAAGTACCCACAGTTCACAATAGCAATTTGTGAATAAAAAGCAAGGATCAACAACAAAAATAGAGCATTTATTGAATTCGAAGAGCACTTACCTTCCATTTGTATGTTGACTTCATTTCCAGAAATTTCTTTTTGCAAATTATCAAAATATTGTTGCAAAAGTTCGCTGTTTTCAATGTTCTGGATCTTTAAATTGTCTAAATTCATCTTGGAGATTTTTATTGGCAATTAAAAAATTGCCAATATTTTAATAAATAAATATAATTATTATTTCTTAAAACTTTTTTTTTAAATCAAAATTTTATTTATATTCTGATTTTTATAAGCATATCTTGATTGTTGTCCTGAAATAAATGCAAATTATTAATGTCAAAGATCTTTTGGAAGCAATGAGTAATTACTAGAGATTATGCAGAAGTGAAAAGTTAGGAACACACTTTTTTTTATGTATTTGCTAAATTTGCTACACATCAAAATGTGATTTTCAAAGTAATAGCAAACTCAATCAAATCGAGCATTGATAATGAGTTTCCCAGCGATCACCGCAATGTAATGACGAGGACCTTAAGGTAATCCAGGTGTCTCAATGCAATGGCGAACACATCAATGTAAATATATATTATGTCTCAACAGATGTTGAGCACCTCTCACCTAAACAAGTAGTTTCGTTAGGGTATTATTATGTTACATTGTTATCATTCTAAGCCAATACAAACAACTAGTAATAGTAACTAACAATAATCACTAACAATAACCCCCATACTTAAGTACTTACATACGGAAGATCAGAATCAATCTCCTGATTTTTATACCCATAAAATATGATAAAATTTTTTATCTGTCCGCCGCTTATAGTTTACGCAAAGAATATTTTTTGTGGTGTAATTAATGTAGCAAATACAAAATAAATACCAACAAATTTATCGATAAATTATTTTTTTTTAAACATGCAATTTTTCTCTGTACGTATTTCAAATCGAAGGACAGTTTCATTTTATGAATATAATGATTATTTTTGAAATTGTGAATATAGAAAATTAAAAACACGACATAACCTAAACGTTTGACAGATAAGCTTTTATAAGCTATTCACACTTATTATACGCTTCTCTAATGTCAAACTGAGGTCTCGATGACGATACTGGTAGTCGACGCCATTTTATGTAAGGAAAGGTAGTATTTCTAGTAAACTAATAAAATATGTTAAATCTAATCACGAAACATTGAAGTTAAGTCAAAAACGTAAATAACACAATCCGACAAGCGATGGATTTTGTACGGCTTCAAAATGATACACATATTGGCACCCACGGCGCTGGCATCGAGGCGCCTAAATACGTTTGAAATGTGAACACAACACGCGATGTTTTTTTAAGATTTAGTTAAATAGTTATGGCATTTATGAGGACACTGTAAATTAAATGAATTAACTAAAAATGGATTAAACTAACTCAGATTTCAACCCCAAGCTTCAAACATCATATGACGAGCTCTGTCAGCTCCCCACCGACTTCGATTCTACAAACTACAAAGCTCACGCCGGTGTTGTCATTTAAAAAAAATACTAGTCCCTAAAACGAGCAGCAAATTTTCCCAACAAATTCCTTCATTTTTCAGGGTAATTTTTTTTTTTAAATTGTGAAAGGAATTGTGTTGGCTTTTCATCCTTCGGAGGATAGAATAAAAACAGTTTCATTAAGAACAAAGACATTACTATCAGGCAACTAAACTTACTATAGACATTAATATCAAGCAATATAAGCATTCAATAATCTTTCACTCGATACAAAACATTAGGGAAACAAAAAAAAAATCAGTTTCAAAATTAAAAGATGGAAACAAAATAGGTCGTACGGAATATCATCATTAGTTGATCATCATCGAAATATTCCAAAATAGTCTGACGATGGAATATCATCATCAGTTGGTCATCATCGAAATATTTCACAAATGCTTCATTTGAAATGGCCCCATGGTTATTTTGTGATTTGGTGCGGCCCCGTTAAATTTTCAATTTGTTCTTTTATTCCTATAATCTAGATCAGTGAGGTCAGAATTGGCCTTAACTGATGGATGTATGCAAATTTTGCCAGTTTGATCGTATTCGTCATCATCTTCTTCCAGAAAAGTCATTAGAATTTTAAAAAAGCACGTTAGACGCCCCTAACCCTACCGTATCAAATTAGAACACCTCCCCCCTATCGCATGAATATTTAATTTATTTAGATTCTTTGTAATTTTTTTGAAGTGAATACCTCTTTAGCATCATTGTGATTTGAAACTCGATAAAACAGAAACGAGCGACGTTAAAAAGAAACAAACATACTTACAACGACATACATCTATAGGATTTAGCCTGCGATTTAATGAGAAAGCACTAAAATATTTATTTAATTCATTGTACTCAGTTCCAACATAATACGATAAATCCACCGTCCCAAGCAAATCTCTTTTGGTTTCGTCGTATGAAGCGCCTGACGAACCTCTGCGGACATTTAGCGGGCCAAGGATCGAATCCTAGGAAATCAAAAAAAAAAAAAAAAATTGTAAAAACAATATCCAATCTTCAAACCACTCCAAAATAAACAGGCGAAAGAAGGTCACATCTAGTGACTCCAAAGAAGAAAACACAAATACTAACAAGATGATCAAATGTATGGGAAAAAGTGCACTGGAATTCGATGACTGAAGTATGGAAAAAATTATCCCTCACATTGATTAAAAAGTGCTTCGTAGTCTCCCACCCCACTCTTATGTACCTCTACCGCGTGTGAATTGCACACTGTTTTTTATATGAAACCAAATTTTTTTTTTCCATAGCTTTCACCCCAAAAGAGTATTCTAGCCGGTGTCAAGTGAGTGGTTTTGTGAATAATGCGTGTAAGTGTAATTTTGGTTATTTACCAAATTGGTATTAGTAACAAGAGCCTATTTACATTAAATAATAATAATACGTAAAAAATTATTAAAAAACATAGACAATGTTTTACGGCTATCTGGTTAACTATGGTTAACGTCTATGGGTCTATTGTTTATGATCTCTGCCAAGTTGTTTATGGTTTTTATTTTCAATTCTGACATGTAAAGCAAAATCAAGCAAAATGATGTAAAGTTTACGATAAACTTTGTTGGCACATTTTAAATTAAAGTTAGAGAAATTTAATTTCGTTCCAAATAAATTAAATTATTTCCGTTCTATCCTCAAAAATTGAAGAAGTTCAGGCGCCGATCTCGCAATAAGCAATTGTTTAGACATTTGCTAATATATTATCTGCATCTTGGTCTACGCCACCAATTAGTGGAAGTTAATCTAATTTAGTACTAAATATTGACCGTTCTTTCAAAAAAATTGTGAAAAAGAACATTGAAGTAAAAACTAAACAACGATTATGAAATCTCTGTTGAGGAGTGAATCCCTTATCCCCGAAATAGTTTAAATACTCAGAACTGTACAATGACAGACCAAAGAGAAGACATTGTATCTAACCACCCTCAAAGACGCTAAAGAGTATCGTGGACAACATTTTTAATGTTTCGAAACACTATTGTGACTTTTAGACGTCATTCATTCAGTGAGCAAGTTTTTTTTTGCAGTGACAAAAACCAACAAGCAAACTGAAGAGCTCCTATTATTTCAACAAAATCTCTTTGAAAGCAGAATTGGTATTGCAAAAAGTTCCATGAGTAACCTGACCATACAACCCGTTTTAATGAACCATCCCAATTTTTCGGTACTCCGTCCCCGAGTTCGGACGCCAAAAGCGAAAGGATGCCAAAATGTCCCAATTTCAGAAATGCTATGTTCATCAAATTAAGAATAAAATATTTACAAAGGTTACACAAGCCGATTGTATCTCTATATGGAAATATTTCCGCTCTGCACTACAATCAGATTGGACAATTTGACGAAAACACTTAAGTGGAGAGAAGTACAAAAAACAATACCTGAAAGGTCTATGATCATTTTTTTCATAATTCAAAAACTAGCAAAAGTAAAACTTCTATCTGCTACCTCAATTGTCCTGTCACCATATTAAAAGCCCTGCGAAATGTACCAGTTGGAGAGGATTCTCCACCGAGCATGCGGAACTTTGCATGGTTACTGTAATAATAGATCTATCAGGATCCAGAAGATGAAGACGAATTGAAAACTATTCAAATTCGTTACTCCGCATTGTGACCACCGACAATCGTTCAATTTGACATAATAAGTTAGTTTTTTTGATGTTATTATTATGTCATGGGTTTCTTGTTTTATAAATATTCAGCTTTACTTAGATGCTTGGGTATGCCTATAGAATAATGAAATATTATTTTAAAAGAAGCTGTTATATAAAAGTTGCCTTAAAGTTTAAAATTTAAGGAGTTTGCAATATCAAAACATTATCTATTTTTATCAAAGTTTATCATTGAAGTAATAATTACTTAGTTATTGTATTGTGATTGTCTAAAAAAGCTTATATAGCTCTAACATTAACCTCTTGAATGCCAGCATATCCTTAGAATAAAAAGTTAAAAAAATCGTTTCTCTGAATATAACTAGCTATTCCGGGGAAACCATATATGGTAGATTATATACTATTTTTATAATACTAGGAGTACCTGGCGTACGTTGCTACTCAGGGGAGAAAGTATTTGTGTTTAAATTCTGTTTATCGAAGTGCTTTTGAATCCACAATATTTTTTGGTCACATACAGCTGTCCATGTGGGAAGCGTGCATTTTTCCAAATTTACCCCTTCCTATCCCCTACCGCTACTATGTCTCTTTTGCAATCCACATCACTCCTCTTTGTGTCCTTTTCCCCGTTCCTGCCACCATTCTCCTCCCATATCCCTTTCCCTTCCCGTTTTCCCCTTCCACCTTCCCAGCCTTCCACAATCCCCCCTCCTTCATTTCTGTCCCCCCCTCCCAGATTCCCCTCTCTGCCACTGAACCATATGAAATACACACACTTCCCAAAACTTTCCATGTGAGAAGCATGGATTTTCCAAATTTACTTTGGTTTTCTCTCCTTATGCTCTCCTAGGTTTCCCAAAGGCCACTAGTTTTTGAATGGTCCAATTTTTGTCCCACGAGTATCTAGGGAAATAGAATTTCCACTCCAACAGAGCCCCGAGTGCTGGGCTAAGGTCTAAACACTCCGAGATTCGACCCCAGGCTGAATGACCCAGGTCGTAGCTCACACCTTATCATGGGATGGCTACTGCAGGTCATGTTTCCACTCCCTGGGCGACGTGTTTGTCACACTCCTATGCCCTTAGAAGCTCGTTAGTTACTGATAACTGTTTTAACTCTTTCCCAATTTTAGTTAGTCAGGCATACCATGGATCCTTCCTTTTTATATTTTTTATTAATGACCTTGAATGTAAACTCCGCTGTAATTTTTCTCTATAGGAGGACCACCTCAAGTTATATATTGCAATTAAATCTAAAGAAGATTATGAACTCTTACAACAAGACCTTAACTGGGTGTAGCTCAGTGTAAAGTTACAAATTTCATTAAGAACAACACCAATAAAACTCTACATCCGTATAGCATATGTGGTCACAAGTTGAATCGATCAAAGATGTTGGAATTATATTCGATTATAAGCTATCGTTCAATCAACATATGGAATACATTTTAAGAAAATCAAATAAATTACCAGGTTTTATTGTTTGATCAACTAAACTGTTCAAGAAGTCGAATGCGAAACCTACACATTCAATATTTATTGTGATACTCAGATATTTATTCAATATCGTGATATTTATAGAGCTTGAAGACTAGCATATTGACGGATCACAAGATTTTCTAGATCTCCTGAAATCTGGATTGGATCTATGATCAACAGCATTGTGATAAATACTGAATGTCTAGTCTTGTGTCAATATTTATTGCATCAGTATGCATCGCGACAGCAATGGAGGAGGACATCTTTATAACGAATCCTCTTGACTCACTTTTTAACCCCCGACGCAAGGAGCTGTTATAAGTTTGACGTGTCTGTGTGTCTGCTTCTCTGTCTGTCTGTCTGTGGCATCGTAGCTCCTAAACGAATGGTTTTTTTTGTTTGAAAGCTGACATAATAGAGATGGTTCTTAGCTACAATTCATGAAAATCTATTCAGGCGTTTCAAGGTTATCAGCCTTTTTTGTGTCGGGGGTTTCTTAAAATTTTGTAAATTTTACTTATATGTGGTTTAAAAGAACATAAATCAATGCTTCCAAGTATCCATGATTTTTTTAAATGAATACCTCACAAGAGTCAAGAGTCTTGCACCTAATCGTCTGGAGCCAGTGGGCCTACGGCATTCCCAATTGGGGTATATTGTGAGGCTGAAGGTAGTGGGAAGGGAAAGAGGTGGGTAAGAGAAAGGTGGGAAACATTTCCTCTTGTGCTTCCTTCATCAACTCGCAGTGCCACAGTATGTGCCTGGCGGCCTGGTTAGAATCACCACACGCACAATTTAGATGGGGAGAAAGGGTCAAGCTATGAAGCCGACCCCTGAATTCCCCATGCCCAGAAAGCATCTGTGTCATGTAGTGATCCAGTATAATGTGTGACCCTTCCATTCTGAATTTAACTGAAGGGAAGAAAGAGAAAGTCTATCTGCCCTTCGTCGACCTATCCCATCGCTCTTGCCATACACTCAGCGTCCTTTCGCGCATCGCAAGCCGGGGAGGGCCACGATTTCTCCCGGTGTCAACTCGACTCCCAGGTGGACAGCAGCCCTGCCTCCAATAAGTTCCTTTTTTGTAAATATTTCCCTAATTTCAAGATCAATCGGCAGAACGCCGGCCAGAACCGGTAATGCATTTGAGGCCACAGTCCTATAAGCGCCCTAGAGCGCCAACTGAGGAGTCTGCTGGCCCCGTTTAAGAGCAGAGCTTATCAAGACATTATCCAAGCGATGCTCCCACACAGAGGCAGCATACGAGACCTGCGTCACAAATACCCCTCTGTGCAGCAGTCGAATCTCCGGAGAATGCAATCCCCACTCGGCTGTTGAGATTCTTCTCAGTTTCTGAAACAGGGCCTGGGCCCTGTCGGAGACGTTCTTGACGTGGGCTAGGAACGAAGAAGATCTATCCATAATGACGCCTAAGTACCTAGTGTTTTCTGCAAACCGAATGGATGAGTCTCCCATTTTGATGAAAGGGTTCCTGCCTCGGCTGAGCATGCCCTTCATAAGGAGACCCAAGGTCTTGTGGGGAGCGAAGTTCAGCCTTTCTCTTTCCAGTTTCTCTTTCCCCATGCAAGGATCTCTTGTAAACCTTCTTCAGCCTTAGATTCCACTTCCCTTCTACTGTCCTCAGAGACCAAACACAATTTGTCATCTGCATAAGAAAAGACAAGAAGAGACGAAAAGACCCAACAGGAAACAAAAAGAGTCAAGAAGAGACAAGAAGATCCAAGAAGATGCAAGAACAGCCAAGAAAAGACAGAAATAGACAAGATCCAAGAAGGAACATAAAGAAAGGATAAAAAAATCATAACGCTCAATACATTCGTTTATTCCTACCCATCCTAAATTCCAATATTGGCTTATTAGGTTGCCATGTAGTCCAGGCAACGAAGGAAAAATAGTGAAAATAATTCATGTAGAAGCCAATTTTGGTACAGTTGTAGGGAAAGGTGTCCTTAACCTATTTGAGACGAGCGTCACTTATACATGCCAACCGATTGCATGCCTAAAAGACAAGCGTCATCTATACATGACGTATATGCGTGAGAATTTGAAATACCCGTCTTGCAAGGTATTGCAAATTCTTTGGACATCATCTTAAAAAGGTTAACAACATACTAAGAGTACTGAGGGGTGGGGGAGTCTAAAGGTTCCTTTTTTCAGTTTTTCGTTAATAACTCGAAAACTACTGCCTTTAGCGAAAAAATGTTTGCGTACTAAATTATATACATAAAATTCTCTACAAAAAAGGTTCTATACGGTTTTTTGCTAGGATCAACGCTTAAGGAGATATGGAGGGGGGGAAAATGTAAAATTAAAAAAAAAGTTTTTATTAAATGAAATTTTTATTGTTAAAAAATGAAATAATTAGTGTTTAAGGATGTATCTTGAACATTAAATTTTGTCGAAATCTAAACTTTCATCGTCATCAATGCTTTCTTTGACAGGGACTCCGTTCGTACATGAGCCGAGGCAGCCGCAGGCACCGGAGAAGGCGATCCCTGCTTTGCGGCAACCGCAGCGCTTCCCACACCCAGTCGCGCATCGGCAAAAGATCATGTTCAAAATGGAGTCAGGTGCCACAGGGTCATTCATGTTAACTGGGTTAAGGATACAATCTTTTCCCTTGACCCAACCCCATTGGATGGGTCAAGGGAGGTTGCCGAGCCACTGTTATATCTGTAATAAAGTAATGAGATCTATGAAAGTATTCAACACAAATTAATATTTGTAATTTAAAGGAAACAGTATTTAAAACTCTATGTAAATGGATTTACCTGTAGATATACTCTGAGCGAGTGTTGCTTTGAAGCTCCTCTGGTGGGAGGAAGAATGGCCATGTCTGATTTGGGCTTCGTTGAAGCTTTCAAAAATGCCCGGTACCAATGTCCGTTTAGGTTGAGCAGGCGCTTTGTATAAAGCCAAAAAAAAGCAACCACAGTTCCCTCAGCATCACGTGATGCTGAGGGAATTGTGAATATTGCTGAAATGACTTGGATGAAGCCAGGATTTTCTGTGAAGGGCTTAGCAATTCCCACTTTACTCTTTCCGTGTTTCGCCGAGGTGGTGTCGCATCCGGAGAAGCTATGGAGAAGGAGAATCATTTTGGCGATACTGTCGCAACGAAAACAATTTTAGTGTCGCTCATTGCCGTTTCATCGAGTTTCAAAATCATTTACAATTAGGGACCATCCATAAATTACGTCACACGAATTTCATGATTTTTTACCCGTCCCTGTCACACATCGTCACATTTGTGAGACCCCCTCCCCCCTAGTGTGACATCACATATTTTGCAATTTTTCATAAATTTTTTTTTGCATTTTAATAATTTAGATTTTTACATGTGACATCACAGAGCTGATGACCCCCCCATGCCCCTTGTCACACTTCTCTACTCCCCCCCCCCCCCCCCGCCTTAAGGTGTGATGTAATTTATGGATGGCCCCTCATATGTCACCATTAACTTGATCATACCATGTATTCTTCGGACATTCAAAAATTAGTACTGTTAAAAAAAAAGACAATCTTCATACATTGCTTAAAAATTTTAATTCCTGTTGGAATAGCTTAAGGCACTTGTGGGAAAATTTTTTGCATACCACATTCATCTACAGTGTAGGTTCTCAACGTGGGCGATAACGCCCCCTTGCGGACGTTTGAGACTTTCAGGGAGGCGGTAGAAGACATGAGGAGAACTAGGGGGCATTGAGATGGCATAATGAGGGCGTGGGCAGGTAAAAAATATGGTTTAAAAAGACAACAAGAACACGCTTATCACGTACTATAAGCCTTATTATTAAGAATTGTCATTATGACATAATACCCAGTAACCCCTCTCCCCCCTCTCTGTTATGGTAAATATAATCGTGACAAAAGCTATTTCAGATTCGCAATAGATGGTAAGTAAAAACAATTGGGGGGCGCTAGAAAAAAAAATTCTCAAAGTGGGCGAGGGGCAAAATAAGGTTGAGAACCTATGATCTATAGCAGCGGTTTTCAACCTTTTTGAGCCTGTGTGCCCTCGACTTCAACCTTTTTGAGCCTGTGTGC
Organism: Glyphotaelius pellucidus; assembly: GCA_936435175.1. NCBI lineage: Eukaryota > Metazoa > Arthropoda > Insecta > Trichoptera > Limnephilidae > Glyphotaelius > Glyphotaelius pellucidus. The sequence goes on along the minus strand of OW386542.1, from coordinate 22,162,669 downwards.
CCTTTCAACCTTTTTGAGCCTGTGAGCCCTTGACTCTTACTACAAATTTGTTGTTCCCCGTACCCTCTATCTATCTTTTGTACAGGTATAATGAAAGACGTGCTTCATTTGTATTTTTTAATACTCTCATTATTACATGAATTTAACAATCAAGTTACACAAATACAATTAATGCAATTTTATACGGAGTGTAACACGACTTAGGGCATTTTTAACCAGTGATTCTACATGCGTGCCATGATGTTGCATACCCCTCAATTTGGCTTTGGTACCACAGGTTGAAAACCACTGGTCTATAGCATCAGGCGGCCTTACGTCCCTATCTTCTTAGAAGCTAATTAAAAGCTGTTGATGGGAATAAGATATCTGAGATAATTCTTGACTCATGTTTCAGCGATGAGCATCTACAAATTTATTAAATTATCATGAGAATTTACTAAACTTGTAACCAAAATAAAATATTAGCTAACTCATCATATTGTAATGTATACTACATCAACATGCATTGTGTAGGAATCATATTCAAGGAGTTTAAGGTTGCACATTTTGCCTAGTTGACACTAAATACTACAATGGCCGGGTGGGCAGCTATCACACGGGCCAGTCTTTCTCATTGCTCACTCGTTGAAGCATCTCTTATAAGTTCTCTCCCTTAAAATGGCTTTCTCTCTCGAAACCCCAAACAACCACTACCAGTTTGGTCTGGAAGACCGTGAATACTTCCAACTAATTGAGGTGTTAACTCCCTTCATACGGAAGAGTAATAATAAGTTCCTGGGTCCTGAGCTGAGCTCCTACGACTGTATTCAGATATGTTTCCGGTAAGCGCTTTTCTATATTTTCCTAATGCCTAACTAAGTTCTGAATAGGTATAGTTTTCGATTTTTATTTTTTGATGTAAGAAAAATATTCCTTTTGAGTAGTTTATAAATCACTAACTGTTGTGTACCCGGCGCTGCTCGGAGTTATGAATGATTTTGAGATTGTGAATTCTAGTAAACTGGGTATATGGTCCCAGGTCCAACCTCCAGATAGGAATCTGGTTCACAGATGGAGGAAGGAACGGGGGCCGGGGTACGTCTGCAGGGATCCAAGAGGGAATTCAGTACATCTCTAGGAACACACTGCACTGTGTTTCAGGCTGAGATAAAAGCCATCTTGGCCTGCGCACAATAGAATATACGTGTCGGATACAGGAATAAGAACATAACCCCATGTTCTGATAGCCAGGCAGCCCTAATGGCACTGGAAAGTAACCGATGCGACTCCAGACTGGTCTGGCGAACTAGCAAGGAAAGGGGCAAAAGCACCACTTGTGGGATCCGAGCCGGCTTTAGGAGTAGCAGCTTGCCACACCAAATTACATATTGAGAGGTGGGTCAAATCCCAACACTGGAAGGAATTGGAGAGGGCACCCGGAATGAGGCAATCCAAAGTACTCATAAACGGACCGGACCAGGAAACTACTCGATATGGACAGGAATTCGCTGAGGAAACTGGTAGGACTACTAACGGGACACTGCCATCTCAGGAGACACATGCAGCTATTGGGAGTGAAAAGCACCAATAGATGTAGAAAATGTGAAGAGAATGAAGAGACTCCAATTCACTTATGGTGCCAATGTCCTGCCCTGGGGGGAACTAGGCTCAGATCCTGGGGAGGCACACTGTAGAACCAGAAGACATAGCCACATATCCAATGACAAATCTGGTGAACTTTATAAAAGAGACTGGGTTATTGTTAAAGGATTGAGGCAAAATGGGAGATAGCACAATGGACCTACGGCCTAAGTGCTCACGGGAACTAATAGTAAACCATCTCCGCAATATTTTAATATTACGGAGATGATTTACTATTACAAAAAAAACTGTGTGTAATTCTTTTGTTGAAATAAAAAAAAATACACATATATTTTTATAATTTATTGCATAAAAGAGCGAAGGTGATCACGGTGGAAGTGGATCTAGGCGGGATAAACATGGTTAATTTTGTCAATACGTAGTGTCCAGGTCACGGGTGTAGTCCCATCCTGTCTTTTACAGATTTTTCTCCTTCTCACTTTTTCACAAGTGGTAAGTTGGTACTATTTAAAATTTAAGATATTATTTATTATCAAGATCGTATTTGATTCGCCAATATGCTTACACCAGCCTTAAAAGAATTTTCCGGGTCACCACATTTTTAACATGGTAGTCCATGGTTTTATCAAACAAATGCCTAGTTTTACCACACAAGTATACAATTCACTCGATCGTGCCATGCCTTCTTTGGGTGTCCCCAACTTCTTCTAACATTCACTTCCACGTGGTATTTTCTCCTTTCTTCGTTCATCCACTCTCGTCCAATCTCATTTCCACAGCATTCAATTTTCATCTTCTGCCAGTTCCGTGTCTCACTGCCGTACGTCAGCATCCCATTGTCAACTGCTTGCTTTGCTTCTTTGTACAATTTTTTATTAGTGCTAACCACTTTCAGTCCTCCTTAATGGTCTTGCCTCCATTCACCCTCTCTTCAAGATCTTTACCAGCCTTTCTGTCTCTCGTAAATATACTTCTAAAATACACAAACTCACCCACTTGCAGTATTACAAACTTACCCACATGCAGTATTACCTACTTGCAGTATTGTACTGTACTATTATTATCAGTGCAGCTACCAGTAGCACTTATTTAATAGCAATGATTGCCTTCTTGTTTAAGGGGGAGTCAAAAGCTAACATATTTATTTTTTATGTGGCACAACAGTTCCCCTGTCTTTACCCTATTTGTATAGTGTAAAGACAGGGGAACCGTTAACTTAGAGGCTTTAGGAAGGGATTTATTAGTGCGGGTCTTGAAGAGTTCTTATGCATTAGAGATAGCAATTGATCTGTTAAAAATGGATTGTCAATCAGATGGACCGCCCTCCTTGCACAGAATCACGTAGGTTTATCAAGTAGCCCAGAGGTGGCTCTCATATTTAATTATTGAACATACGTACTAACAGGGTTAGCAGCTTGAAGAATCTATCAGGCCTACACAAGATGCCCAGTTTCTTGAAAGCCAGACTTTCTCAGGCTTTATGCAGCCCCGAATCTTGAGGAGGTCTGAGATACTTAGTTCAAGCATTTCAATGAAGTCTTTATTAGGCAGGGTGCTCCCATCAAATTGCACCAGACAGTCACTGATATCCCTCTTAGCCGAAATCAGCACCCTTAGGTTTTTGAGGCCTTTGATCTTTCCTAGACTTCAACTTTCTCGATGTGGTGGTCAAATTTTTGTCTCAAAATTTACCCAGCTATTCGGAAATCATAAGTGGTAGGAGGCTCGATTTAATTGTGAAATAACACAAATTAATAAAATAAAATTTATTTGCCACGCCGGGATTCGATCATACCGGCTGTTCACTGTTGACGAATGTCCGCCGACATTCGACAACGCAAAGTTGTTCAGTTGGTGGTACACTGCTGCATATGTAAGAAGTCACTTTATGAGTTACTTTTTTTTTTACATTAGCTAAAGGAGGCCCTGAGAAAAATAATTCCCCTCAGGGTCTGTGTCATCTTTGGGGATGCTGTGTGGAGGTCTATTTAAGGAGAAAAAGTAGATGAAGTTTTGGGATGGAAAAAGGTTTGAGGGGTGGCTAGGAATTTGGGGTCAGTGTGTCCAGAAGTAACAGACGAATGCACTGCGTTCCAAATCCTGCTGAGAGTCCTGCTGGAGATGTCAAAAGATCTCCCTCAACCATTCTCTCCTGATCCGGCTTGCCACGGAGTTGGTGGGCAGACCCATCCGCCGCCAAGATCCGGACAAACCTGCCCACGGGCACTCTTGCTAAGTTACTGTTATTATAATATGTAATTGTTTGTTCATGATTTTTCTTTATTTGTACCTATCTTAAATTATTTTGTTTTTCTTTCTTGTGTAGGTAATAAAAATAATGTGTAGGTACCTACATAATTATTTTTCGGTAATTAAATATCTTTTCAAAAATTTTATAAAGTTCACACACATTCGATAGAACTTCATTAAATGTAGTAGGTGTATTATAGTATATATTATGTAAGAACAGCTTAATAATATATATTCATATTATATTATAGTAAATGTTTACGTATATTATAGTATACATGTAAGATAATAATTAATATACATATTACTTTTTTGCCAATCTCAAACCTCACTTATTTGGTCAAAATGTTTTGGGCCCGAAGTGTCCCAATTAATCAGAATCGAATGTATTTTTTTATTTTTTATTCTTTCCACAGGTATCTGGGTGATGGCCTCACTTTCAAAGCCATTTCGCAATCAATGAACATTGATGAAAGGACCACGAAAGAAATCATCCTTGACTGTTGTGAGGGGATCATTACTGCTCTGCAGGCTTTGTTGATCACCCCGTCTCATGAGAGTTGGCTGAGGATCAGAAATAACTTCCAGCTGGACCATGGTTTTCCCCTGTGTGTTGGTGCCCTGGATGGCTATCCCATACCCCTGAAGAAAAAGAAATTGGCTAATGTAAAAAGTTGTTTTCAAGGCATTGTCGAAGAATCGGCAATCATGTATATGTTAGTGGATTCCAGGTGTAAGTTTACGATGATAGACTTCTCTGGTCCAGAAAATACCTCTTTCAATGATACTGGGATGGGGCAAGCTTTACATAACAACCAGTTGGGCATCCCAGAGCCTGAAAACTTTCTTTGTTTGCCTCTCCTGCTTCCATCTGTAGTCTGTGCACCGGTACAGTTCAATTTGACTGAATATGTGCTGACTCCTTTTAAATATCAGCAAACTATATGCCATTTTGGGAATACCTATTTTAACAGAAGGCATGAAAAAGTCCTAAAATGCGCAAGCGTAGCGCTGAATGTATTCGAAGAGAAGTTCAAGGTAGCTAAGATGCCGGGGGGTATCAAACCAAAGTATGTGAAAACTGTGTTCCGCGCCTGTGCTCTACTGCACAATTATTTCATTGATAATGCCAAAACTGTTATCAATTTGAACCAGGAGGTGATTGTCAAGTCTAGGTTAAACAGCGAGGGCGATGATGATCAAGCTTCAGGCATAGCTTGTCGAGAGACCTTTATGGAGTGTTTCAAACTCCAGTATTTCTCTGGCACATGGGGCCTCTCTTTGGACCAGGCTATACGCATTAACCCTAATTACCACTATGAATGAGTTATTCATATTTCAAATGTAATATTATCATTTTTAATAAAAACTGTTTGGGAGGAGGGTATGTATCTTATTAGCCTAACGCTATGTTACACGTGGGCTAAATCCAAGCGAATGTGATTTCATTGCTCTTCTTCGAACAAATTTAATTCAAACGAATTGAAATGGTGTTCGCATGGACTTCACCGATGCATAACAGATCTTAAGGCTAAAGCAAAGATGCAGACTCACCAGATCTGAATAGCAGAATAGATTTGAATAAATGTTCTTATATAGGTAATTTATTTTTATATCTTGTACAAGATATCGGTAATTTAACTCGCTTACTGTTGAGGCTAGTGTCCATCAGACAAAGGTTTAAGTACAGCACTGCAGATGAAAATTTTGCCTTATTCAGGATCATCCAAACCAATAATTTTTACACTTGCGTGAGTTTTCACTAATTCTTTCTTTTTAAAACGGGCAAAAGCATTTATTTGTCTTTCCCTATTTATACACTTGGACCCTGCTGGAAAAGTGATAAAATATCTAGGTTAGATTTATAGGTTATTTTTTTTTCTTAACACAGAATTTTTGTAATCCTTCTTCAGGATCGCTTATGCCAGAAAGGGAAATGTGGATCTCCAGTTTGTGTTGAATGATTTTGAATACAATGTGTTCATCAATATAATGGATGTGTAGCTTTAATACGTATAAGTTTTTTTTTCCTTATAATGGCTTAATATTTTTTTACCTTATTTAGTAAATAGACTCTAGGCCTAATTTACTCTGATTATGAGTTCCATGTGTGAGGTTCATCCTTTTTAGCTGGAGGCCCAATTTATCCATTTAAAATTTTTTCACAGGCCGCAGTGGCGGGACTGGCCTGAGCCAAACGGTGCCTGGTGCGAATAAAATTTGGGCACCCTTTGCCAAAACCGGCAGACGCCTAGGGTGATCACTGTAACCAATAATATTTGTATGCTTGTGTAGCACCCTTTTATGAAAAATAATCTCAAGGGCAATGTGTCAGGAGTTAGGTATTATCAGCGCCTTTTCAATACGGCGCTTGGAGCGAACCGCTCCAATTGCGCCCGCATAGGGTCGTCCCCCCATAGGGTGTAGGATACACACAGTTTGACATGGGAATCTTTGAAGTCGGTAAAGTTTTAAAAAGACCAAACCAATAAATGCTGTAGTTTTTTTTCATTCTGAAATAAGAACCTATAAAATATGCTTAATATCGGGTTTTTAATGAACAGTTTTAAAATAAACAGATAAAAGTTTGTCACAATTGTATTTTATAAAACAGATTTTGAAATTGTTAAATTTTTATCACAACACCTGGAAATTCGAATGATGGCTTTATAAATGTTGTGTTTTATAAATCGGAAATCTTTAAAAACATCAACATCATTCTTCGTCTGTCAAATAAGAGTAGAAAATATTAAAAATGAAACTACAAAATTTGTAGGCTGGCAACACCAATTTACCTGTCAAATATTCTTTTAAAGCGCAATGATACTGAATGTATAGAACACAGTAAACCACATTTTAAAAAACATTTTTTATTCTTAAAGAAAAAAAATAAAATCGAAGAAGCGTTGTTGTTGTTGGTACCTACCTAATAACATAAATTTGATTGAATGATGTTATACAAAGTGATTTGCTTTCATTTCATTTAACATAAATTTGAATTTAACAGTAGATAGAAAGGAAGAATCACTAATGGTAAGTTTAGTTAAAATACTTTTAGATCTGAATGAGTTGAATATATTCAGATCTAAAATGCGATGAAAAAATATATTTTTTCACTTTTATGCCTTTTTGATTTTTTATAAAAATGTAGGTTACACAGCTTTACACAGGAATTATATGTTTAGTATTGCCATTTGAACAACGGTGGCGCCCTCTTATGTTTTCTACTCTTATTTGACAAACTGTAGATCTCAACACTGTTTTCACATTTTCTACAATTATTATGGTTGAACCACAAAATTCTATCAGTTTAAGATTTTGTGAAAAGGATTTTTATTTTAAGCAACTGATTCAAAATTTTGAAACAAGATAAAAATTTTCCTCTACCCCTATGCAAAACCGAACAGAAACCATTAAATATTTTTTACCCAAATTTTTTTGATATTTTATTTAGCCAAGTGGGCAGTGCAATAGGCTCGCGGGTTGCCCTTCACTTAGATGTTTAAGTTAGTTATTCTTAGGATCTGGAGTCGTCACCGCAAAACCACAATCGAACTGTTAAGTACAAAAAAAAATATTTTTATTTAAAAGCTAAGATATGTATGAAAGCTAAGATTTATATTACATAATTATGTATTCAACTTTATAACATAACTTAAAAAAAAAAAACTTTAGCACAAACTTGATATACAGGGTGCGGCAGCAAAACTTTATTTTTTTAAATGCGCGCCATTCAGCTGGTTGATGTCGTAGCGGAGCGCTAGTGATCTTGATCGAGAGGCAGAACTATAAAGTTTGTCCCGACATCGCCATCATGCTTTGGAACAGTGAGGAGTGTGTGTTTGCCGTTGAGGTCTACTTTTCGAACGGATGTTCTGTGATCAACAAACGCAAAACGTGAAACAGCAAACGCCCACTCCTCACTGTTCCAACGCATGATGGCGATTAAACTGTGTCGAGACAAAACTTTATGGTTCCGCCTCTCGAACGAGATCACTAGCACTCCGCTAGACATCATCCGACAGAATGGCGCGCATTTAAAAAAAGGAAATTTGCTGCTGCGCTAGGGCGCAGGTATTACGTTAATCTAACTAAAATAATTGTTTAAACGAATAATATAGTTAACAATTCAATTTTTTTTCTCTTCAGCTCAGCCCAGCTTCTGATTGGCGATTCCACGTGCTATTGCACAAGTTATAATAATTTCAAGTTTTTAGTATTATAAAATTAGTAAATTACTGCAGGCAATTATTTCTAAGATTGTCATTTTGATGAATTCAGTTGATCTTGAATATGATAAACACAACAGAACCAACAAAATTTGTTCATGCAAGTATTAATATTTGCTAATTGTAACATGAACTCTGTATCCATGTTCGCTAGTATTTTCGCCTGTATTTGAGTGACTTCTTATTTTTTTCAATAAACTTTTTATAATGTAATCAGTGTTTTTATTGCTCTGTGAATCCTACCCTTTATTTCTTAAGTTATTTCATGTTGTTAGTGCGTGAAAAGAAGATTTGGATGAGTTGCCCTTCGCAAACTCAGTCATATCCCTAGACAAAAGAAGTTATAAGAAGAAGTTCTGAAGAATTGTATCACAATGAGCACCCATTCTGACCCATGGATGGTTCATACCGAGCAAGAGAAAGTCGGTAGGGTAGAGCCACGTACACTAGCCATACTCCCTCACGTAAAGAAATCTCAGACATTTCTTCAGAATCTTCTCCAACATGAGGAAATACTTCACTTGGTGTGGGCTCCAAACCACCGCTCCACTCTAAAGCCTAACCTAACCAAAGCATTGTATAGTACTGTGAGAACCCGGTGTCTCTGAAAGTATCCACTAACATGGGAAGAAAATTTACTCAGTGGCATTCTTCCATTATGCTAACCTTTTCTAATATTTTTAAGGTAATTTTGTAAAAAAATCCCCAGTCCTAAAATTGAACAATAAATATTTAAAATAAATACCCACTCTTCTTTTGCCACTAGTCTTCTGAGAGGATATTTCACCATCCCTTGATAAGCACTATCCATAGGATAACATATTTTTTACGATTTATATATTTATGAAGTCTGAGCTTATTATGTAATTTATATAATATCGAGTTATTCGGTGCTCTTGGAGTTTTTTTACCGTGGAAATTGGAGTTTTTTTACCAATTACAAATATTTATTATAATAAGTAGTAAACGAGAGGATGGTGAATTACCCCCCAATAAATGTAAAATAAATTGTAAAGGAGGATAAAATAACAACTGTAAAATCATAAAATGTGCAGAGTTTTTAAATAGTATCTTCTCCAAAAGTATGAAACTTTTTACAAAAGTGTTACTGAAGCGACCAGTTCTAGTCAGTTAAGTATGTTTTCTGCATCTGTTTGTCGATATTTAGAAAGACCCTAGGAAGTAGTAATAATAATAATCATTATTAAAATAATACTTGTCCAGCGCCCAGTGATTGTTACAAATATAGCGCTATACGAATTATCCCGTTATTATTTAAAAAAAAAACATAGATACAGGTATGTACCTAGGTAGTATCTACTTACATTTATATTTGCATGAAAAAATCTTAGAACATTGCTATTTGAAAAAAGTGTAACCCTGTATGTAAAATGTGACCCCCCCCCTTTCCCCATTCACACAAGCTTATAGGAGAACATCTACATAAAAATATAGATACATAATACGAAAACGAAATGTTACTACATGATTAATCCAGTATTTTTTCCAGAGAATTAAAAAAAATTGATTAAATTTTTTATTTTAAAAAATGAGTTGTGAGTTAACGAAGCAGATACCTAACAAATGAAGTAGGTTCATAATTTCGCCAAAAGGAACCAGTTCCCATTACGGTTCCAATAATTTCTGAATACTGGAACCTCGGTGACAGCTCTTTTAGAATAAACCAAATAATGTCAGTGGAAAAGGCATAATAAAGTCCAAAAAATTAATACGGTATAAAACGATAAAAAATATAAAGGTAAATAGACTAAAATCGTAAACAATATTAGTTTGTTTATTTCATTTCGAGCAAATAAGGAACATTTTAGCTTGTCAATGTGCACGATGTGGCGAGTTTTTAGCCTCTCTTATGACCAAGTTAGGGCAACCAAAAAGCAATATTATATGCACGGATATAATGAAAAGGTTAATTTTTGTTGAATTCGTTTTTGCTTTGCGTGTTACATTTTATACAGTGTTACATCTTACCAAAATGTTGAGTTAATAATCGATTTTTATAATTGCGGATAAATTATGCATGTAACGAATTCTGGTAAAATGTAACGAATTCTGGTAAAATTTCATGATAGTGGGCCATTCATAAATTACGTCGAACGAATTTCATGATTTTTACCCCCCCCCCCCCCCCCGTTACCCACCGTCACATTTGTGAAACCCTTTCCCCTCTAGTGTGATGTAACATATTTTGCACGGCCCCTAGGATGTTTTTACAGTATTCATTTTTTGGACTTTATTACGCCCTTTCCGCTGACATGGCGTTATATAATATTATAAATCTATGGACATGGCAAACGTAAGGTAATCTTGTCATTTTTTCTCATGAGTTTGAAAATTTTTCAAAATCCTACTACTAGTCTAAATGTGTACGTTAAAACGTGATGTTTTGGATAAGACAGATTTCCCTGAGAGGAAAAAATTCCCTCAGGGTCTTTGTCATCTTTTTAGAAACTGTGTGAGGGGTCTTTATAGGAAAAAGAAGGAGAGGAAGTTCTGGGAAGGAAAAAGGTACGAGGAGTGGATGGGAATCAGTGGGCCAATGTATCCAGGAGTGACGGACGTATCAATCAAATCCTACCGGCTGCGCCAATTAAGATGTCGTGCCTTTACTATATTCGGGACGTTAAATAAAAGATATAACTTGTATAATTTTAGACTACATTTTAAGTAACGTTATCGCGTGATGGTCAACGGTGAAGAGGCCTTTCATACAAGACCTTTCCCTTTTATAGCTTTGATTCGTGTCCAAACAAAGAAACCCAAACATCATTCTTTTGTTCCTATTTAAACTTCGATCCACATTCATTACATAAAATTTCCAAATTTTTAGTTCGATGATCAAAATAAAAAAAAGATGAAGCGGTTTTGCTATACAGTAGTGTTATATTTATCTAATGACAATCTAAAACCGCTTTAACCGTTTTTAAAATCAATAATTGTGAATGAAAAAAATAAAATTTCCAAACTTTTAGTTCGATAATCAAAATAAAATAATTGAAAAATCTTTCACACATTTTAAGCGCTATCAATATCCTGTATGGCAGATACTTACACATTTTGTAAGATTTCAATCCCAAATAAAAAGGCGCATAGTTCACAAAAGTTGTATCACCTAATAGTCCCCAAAGTAGAGATCATCATTGCTAATTTCCTCTTGGGCAAAAAAACATGATAAATCCACGCGAGTTCAATATGAAGTATCTATAAAAAATGTGGGTACGGATGTTTTTTTCACATAATTTGTTTTTTTTTTTAGATAATAGGAACACACAGATCAACAACATTTACTATGCAGTTGATGGCGATACTGTATGATTTTAAAAAATTGCTCATTGGTTCGTTGGTTCCTCTTTTGGCCGCCTGCAATGATAAGAGTGTCAAGCTGTAAATTTGAACTTTGGAGAGATTTGACCAGCCTTAGCGTAAATCTGAACGTTCCCACATTCATATCTATAATAACCGATCTTGCCCGGTCAAGGTTCGCTTGAGCGATACGAACTCTCAAATCGGAATAATTAAAATTACGCGAGGCGTAGTGATCACAGACTTACTACAGTTGACTAAATTTAAATATAAATAAACAACCTTTTCAATAATCGTAAAATCACTTAATGGCAGTATTTTAAAATAATGAAAATTACGAACTTTAATTGCACCAATACTTTAAAACAGTATAAAATAATAAAAACGTTAATTAATTAACACATTTAAAAATTTTTTATGAACATTTACAGGTTACGAATAACTTCATAATACTTGAAAAACTTCTACTACCATACTTATAAGCGGAAAACTTGTGCATTGATGGAGGATTTAACTAGCTATGGGGTGGGAATGGGGTGGGAATTCGACGCATTTACCCACTCGGCTACTAACAGGTCGCTTTCTCTACTCATTTTCCTATATAAAATTAAACTTATTATCTACTCATTTTCCCATATAAAATTAAACTTATTAAAATATCGTCGATTTATCGGAGCGTTGACAGCCCTGCTAGTGAGATATGTACAAATAACCGTAGACCGTAGCGACCGTTCATTCCGCTCAAAACTCGAATTCGAAAAGCCGATCCGAAGGGAGTGGTCGTGTTCGGTCGACGGAACCTAACCTCAATCTTGACAGTTGTACAGTACACAAATGCAAAGATCGGTGAAAGTTATTGTATTTTAGGGATGCTAACCACCCGACGATGGTGATGAGCAGCTCCAATAAATCCGCGCCAGATGGGATCGTCGCATGAAACGATACTTTTAGACATGTATTAATTAGTTTAATCGAGTTCAGTGACGTCGACAAATCTAAATGTGAAGTGTTCACTGTGAAGAAACTTTATAATGCTTGTAATTTCACAGATTTATGCAGTGAGGAATTGCCTAAATAGCATTTTAATTCAAGTAAATATTCTTAGTGTTGTGGTTTTTTAAAATATAGAAATATTTCATTGTTTACTTTTAAAACAGTTAGTACCTGTATGGATGTAAGTGTGGCGCTAGCGGGGAAAGGTATGTTTATCTCCAGAACTATTTTAATTTCTTATACACATTGTTTAATTGATTTGTGTCAGTGTTTCACTGAATCTGCTTTCACTTCAATTCACTAAATTGTATAAAATTATAATATTTGAAATTTAATACAAAATTTCTATTCTGATTTATACCAAAATACTTTAATACTCAGTTGATGCGTTTATCTTAATTATGTCGTTCAGTAGTAGTTGTGGGTCGTTTCGTGAATCATAAAATCATAATAGTTTGCCAAACAAATACGAAAATGTGTGGCCTTTTATAAAATTACAGTTAGGTACCTATCTTATTCGGCGATGTATCGAGTCGCACTTGTATCACTACTGTTGTATCAGGTCAAGTACTTTTTTACAAAATTGAATAGGTTTATATTAGATTAATTCATTATAAAAGTTGTATTAATACTGAAAGAGGTGCAAGCGGTTAAAATAATTTTACGTATAAAATATTGTTTCAGTTTTAATCTAAGATGGATATTTTTTCCTAAGGTTCTAACTTATTCGCTGATGTTCTGGTTGCTTACATGTTAATGAGACTATTTTTGAAGTGAAAAATTCTTTAGCACCGTTGTGATTTGAAACTCGATGAAACTAAAAAGCGACACTAAAAAGATACAGATACATACATCTACTTAGCCTGCGAGAGAATGATATAGAATAATCGGTCTCCTCTTAGTGCGGTGCTTCGTAGTCTTCCCACACTTGTTTACTTTAGTTTTCTGAAGGTTTCACTTCTTCCGCGTGTGATTTTTTTTTTCATTAATCTTAATGATACAAATTAGATATTACATACAAGATTAGGTATATAAAGTTTTTTAAATATATTTATATAACAGAAATCGCATTACACCTTTTTTAAAGTGGAAACTTCTTTAGCACTGTTGTGATTTGAAGCGATGAAACGAAAGCGAACGACACTAAAAAGAGATAAACGCATACATCTTTAGGATTTAGTCTGCGAGAGAATGAGATATCAATAAAATAATGATTTATTTCACGGGTAGTTACCTATCTACTCAGTTCCAATATAATACGATAAATCCATGCTCCCAAGCAGGCCTCCTTTGGTCTAGTGGTGTGAAGCACCTGACGAACCTTAGCGGCCAGAAATTCAGAGGACTAAGGGATCGAATCCTACGAAATCCAAAAAAAAAAGTTTATTTTTGTAAAATCAATATCGAATCTTCAAATCACTCCAAACCAGGCAAAAAAAAACCAAAAGAATTCGACATCTAGCGACTCCGAAGAAGAACACACAAATACTAATAAGATGACCAAACGTTTAGGAAAAGGTGCACTGGAATTCAACGACATAAATATGGAAAAAATCATCCTTCACATTGATAAAAAAAGTGCTTCCTATTCTCCCCACTCTTGTCTACTTTATTTTCTGAAGGTTTCACTTCTACTGCGTTTGATTTTTTTTAGAGCAACGCTCTTGTGAAAAAGGCGGAGAAATGTATGTAAATAACATTTTAACATACATTTTTCAGAAAGAGTAAGATAACGAAAAATAATATACATAACAAACAATAGAATTAAAGAGAATAGAAAAAAGAACAAGAGCGGAAAAGGATATCTAATTATTATTGAGAAATATTAAATTGCATCACCAAGTGTAATAATTGTGATGAAAGAGTTTTTTATTGTCCCTTTGAATCGGACGTTATTAATAGCCTTGCGACTGCGTGGTTGAATTTCAGAATCTAGCTTCATGTCTGACGCCACGCCGTACGCGCCGCGCCACAAATACCATATGTGTATGTCAAATTTCAAACAAAGCTATCATTGTAATTCGGTTTCGAATTCAAGAATTCGTCAAAAGATGTCGCCACTTTCGTTAGCAGGTCGTGGGACGTGCCCCAGGCAGGTAAAAGTATATACTACGAATTTGTGAATTCGTAGTACAGTCTCCGGATATGGAAAGATCGTCGGCAGTACTCGGTTGTATATAATAGTATCAAGCGACTATATATTACATACGACGTCATTGCCCGTCCCGGTTACTTTGTCCCGGTGACTAGCTATAACTGGATGACAGTGGATCCGAGGACTATTTTTGGAACCAGTTCCTATTGGATTTATAAAATGGTCACCAACACTAACCGGGCGAAACCGAACCAAAAGCCGCCCTCAGGGCCTGTCGGCAAAAACCTGCGGAGCGGGTTTTAAACCATTTCACTCCAATATATTTTTAAAATTGTTTGGTTGTGGTGGTGTATAGCACGAGATAGTCATAGAGCCAAGAACACTTGGTCTATTGATGTTTGAAAAAAGTGTCGAAACAATTTTTGTGAATTGTAAATTTGTAAAGGGGTATTTTAATACAAATAATTTGCATTGAAAGAACTTCTTGAAATAATCTGATAGTGGGGTAATCATATGGCTTTTTAAAAAATATTTTTATTAATATTCTTTGGATGATTTCTAAAGGCTTTTGAAGGTTTTGAATGCACCACCCCATCCAACAACTTTACATAGGAACACTTTGTACAGATCCTACATCTCTTGTAATATATTAACATTATGTTTTTAATTTAGTTGTCTCAAGGGTAAGGTACACTCTCAGGCGCAGGTAAAAGAGCAGAGTGAAGTGACTAATGCCAATGGTACGAGAATACGAAATAAGAGTCACCAATACGTGGGTGTTTGACTGAGTAAGAACCGGGACTCCGAATGCAAGAAAGGGAAGAGTTTTAACGAGAAGTCCTTTTTTTACTTTATGACCGACAACTTGTCTCTGAAAAAGTGAATTGGGGATTGCCCTGATATCACGATTTTCGACATTTTTTTAATAACATAGTTTTGAGAGTTCTGCTGTAATATCCCAACTCGTCGCCTTGGTTCCTAATTGTCCAAACGACCATTTTAGAATTTGCTCCATCTCCATTTTCAAATTAAAAGTAAAGTATAAAAAATGATAGTTAATCACATAACCAAGAATTATTTTAACTAATGAGACCTTGAGATATTGAAAGAAAACCTTCTCCTCCTGTAAAATTTCTAATGGTCATTTGGACAATTAAGAACTAAGGTGACGATTACTGACTTGAGCCAGTGATACCATGGCGTCCCCATTGGGGTAAGTTATGAGGCTGAAAGTAGGGGTGAGGGGAAGGGGATGGGGAAGAGGAAGGTGGGAAAGTACCCGACTATACAGATATGGTCACTAAACACGGTCAAAAAACGTTTCAGTTCTGAACGGTAGTCTTGCACGAGGGCAATTCTTTCACTCTGGCTCCTGACGGTTGGGAGCAGTTGGGAATCTTGTGCGTTATTCACGAAAAAAACCGTAAGAGGCGCGGCACAGTATTAGATAGAACGCATTTTTTACTCCGACGTTGAGTGTGAAAGCTACTTTTTATATCTTAATTTTCATGGGAGTCGACTTCTAACAAGAATCTAATAAGAATTTTTGCTTTTGATTTTATGGTTCTTCAAAACATTGACCAATCAACAGATAAGAACCAATCTATCAAAACCAGTTTTTTCTACAACCGATAATATTTTTTTCATAAATGGTTGTAAAATTAAAAAAAAGGGAAATTCGCGATTGATCGGTGGGGATTTTGGGAACCCTTGCTTAATACACTTGCTACCTGCAACATCATTAAAGATATATTGATTGGCATAAGGAGTGTAGGACGTTGGAAAGCCTGGGAAGGAAAAGAGTTTAAGGGGTGGGTAGGAATCTGGGGTTCAGTGTGTCCTGGTCATCCGCCTCCAAGACCTAGACAAACCTTACCCCATGAACCCGGGCACCCCTGCTAAATCACCAAACCTAGCGAACCACTTGGGGATGACCTACGGCAGAGGTGTTGGTTATCCAATAAAGGTTCCCGGGGCGGCGGTACCCATTCCGTAAACTGTAATTTTTAACAATCTCACATATTTCAAAAAACAAATTATTAAACTCCTACCGTGACACTTCGCGGAGAACAGTTATGTAGCTGCTTTATTGTCATACCCTTTCTTTATTTCTTTCTTTTTTCTCTTTCTTTGCAGATTATGTATTATATTTGACACACTACTATGTTTTATATTTAATTTTGATTATCATTATTTCTGTTATCACTAGAAGCATTTCCTTCTAGTAACAACTACTCATGCTGTGAACATTTCTAATTTTAAGTGTTAATATCTATGTACATCCCAACGGCAATTCTATTACCTATTGTATTAATCGTTAACACTCTGTATATGTTTCAAACAATAAATAAATGCTTTCTGCCCAATTAAATCACCTTATAATCAATATTACTCAACTTAAAATTTTCTCAAAAATTACACAACTTTAAAATGATGTAGCCACACTTTCTGTATCAAATGCTCTACGAGTAATAGTTAGAAAAGAAAAGTTGTGCACTGTCAATATTATATTTTTTCAATTGTTAAAGCCCATCTCTACGCGTGCCAGCACGCGTGCTTGCCAAAAACCCAGTGAGCAAAATCGACAGTAACTCCTTGTCTCATTTTGGGAATTTCGTCCCACTTTTCGCATGCGGCACATAATGCGGTAACTGTAGTTTTCGCTTGGACGAGTAAGACATTTATTATTATATTTGTAAGGGCAAAAACAGCTAAACTACATACAAAAAAACGAGTGCAGTTCTCGCGCGGTAGAAGCGATACTTTTTCAAAACAATCTCAACCAATAGGAGCCTTGAAAAATGTGGTCATTCAATCAAAGCGACAAATGAGCGCAGTTTGATGCTTATTCGGTAATGTAATGCGTCATTTCCGTTTCATATCTCAACCAATAGGAGCCTTGAAAAGTGACATCATAATCATCGCGGCCAATGATCGCAGGTTAACGTTTTGTAGGTGCTGTAATGCGTCATTTCCGTTTCATCACGACGTGGCTAAAGAAGTTTCACTTCAATTAAGTACACTGATTCAGTTACTTATAAGATTTAGAGAAATATCGAAATAATTAAATATAAGTATGCGCGGCCTCTTGCACTTTTGCATACAAAACTTAATTTTAAATTTGCGGCCAAAGTACACAATCAAACTGAATAATTATTTTTTCAATAAATATCTTCAACAGATATGAGCTGTTTTGTTTATTCATTTTTCGAAGTGAAACTTCTTTAGCACGGTTGTGATTTTAAACCCGATGAAACGGAAACGACACCAAAAAGAGACAAACACAGGATTTAACCTGCGAGAGAAGGAGATAGAATGATGTCATATCACATTGGCCGCTTTGATTATGACTTTTCAAGACTCCTATTGGTTGAGATTATGTGTAAGTTATTGTAAAGGTTTCACTTCTACCGCGTGTGAACTGCAGTTTTAATGCATTTGCGCATTGCAATTTATGTGCGGGTGAATTTTAATTTATCTACGACAAATTTGTATTCCCAATCAGTCGTTTATAATTTAAATTTACGTCCGTCAAAATGCTTATTTCAAAATTTTATTCTTCATCGCAAGTTTAGGTAGTAGATAAAGCAACATAATTTTTTTTTTAGTAAGTAATATATTTCTTTCAATCACAATTGCCAAAGTTGACTCTAAAATCACAAAAAATCGAAATCTTTAATGATCAGTATTTTTTTTAATTTTAAACTCAAATAATTAAAACGGCTCATATCTGTACTAGATACTTGTTGCACCGTTTGAAAATTTAAAAAAATAACTATGTAGTTTGATTAGGTATTTAGGCCTCAAATCCAAAATTAAGTTCATGCATGCATGTATTTAATTATTACGATATTTGATGTGAATGTGGAAGCGATCACGATAGCATGACTCGAGCTGTTATCACCGGCAATCAGGAAGGGAATGTTCGTTTTTGGCTAGTTCATTTCGTCTCGGTGTTGATAGCAGCTTCAAAACATTTCTTTCCCATTGGTCAAAGGGTGTCCAATAATTCCGACGTTCGCGTTGTTACGTTCGTGCTGATGTGGTCGCTTGCTACGTCTATTTTTTTCTAAGCATAGGACAACGATACCTTTTTACTATTTTTTTTTAATTGTGTGTAGAGTCTGACAAGGGTCTTAGCGAGACTGTCCAACACAATTCATAGTCTCACAACAATTATCATAGTCCCACTGCCTGTGAAGGCAGTGGGACTATGATAATTGTTGTGAGGCTGAAGGGAATGGGGAAATAAAATGTGGCAGAGGAGGGTTGGGATGTGCCTAGCTATTCGGATCTGGCCATCAAACACGTATGAAGTAATTTCAAGTAACTTGCCTTCTTTTCCAACGGATATTGACTCATTCAATGATTGGTGTAAAATTAATTGCTTGGAACTAAATGTCGATAAGTGCAAAATTATGTCCTTCTACAGAGCTAAAACACTGATTATTTTCGAACACAAACTAAATAATAGTTGCTTAACAACTGCTCCATCTATTAATGATCTTGATGTCTTCCTAGATAACAAGGTTTCTTTTCGGGAACACATAAATGTGATTGTTCATAAACCTCTCAAACTACTTGGTTTCATCACTAGAATCACTTCCGACTTCAAAAACGTAAATACCCTAAGAACTCTTTACTGCTCTTTGGTTCGCTCTCATCTTGAATATGATTGTGTTGTTTGGTCTCCTTTTAATGCTGTCCATATTCGTCATATTGAGTCCGTTCAACATCGGTTCCTAAAAGGGATTGCTAGAAGGCTAGGATTAGAATGAGGCAATTACTCATATGATGAAATTGAACTAGCTCTAAACCTTTCTTCTTACGAAGACCGTCGGAAAAAATCTGATATCGTTTATTTCTTAAAAAAAATATAATTTTATTATTGATTCACCTACATTATTACAACTCATCCCATTCTATATACCTTCCCGTAGACCCAGAAATACCGAACTGCTCTTCCTCAATCAACACTCGACTAATTATCGATATAATTCACACTGTCCAGAATGTGTAGAATCAAGTCAAGACCTTCATTTTTCTGGTATAAGCCTAAATGTTTTTTATCGGTCAATAAACAATTGAAGATATTTATATCTATTTTTAATTTTAGCAAAGTCACTTGTCACTTCTATTATCACATCTATTTTTTATGTTTATCTCTGTTTTGTCATTGCTTTTATATACCAATCTTTATTTTTATAATGCTCGTTTTCCCAAATGTCGTGTTATATTTTGGTAAATTGGACGTAAGTCCTTTAATAAATAAATAAGTAACGTTTCGATTCTGAATGATGGTCTTTCACCAGTATCTACCACTCCGAAATGCATGGCTCAAGAGCAGCAAAAATATAGGCATAGTATTAATAGCTCCATTGCTACCTCTCCCTCTTTCTCATTTTCGATGTATGTAACAGAAAGAGTGATTGCAACTGATCTCTCGGAGGCAAAATCATTGTGATGTCATCAGAGCAGCTTAACCACGCGTTCAGTTCACTGTTCAATTAATAATAATACTCTTATCATTCATTCAATGAAATTTCTTTACACTGCCTTAGATAATTGAGATATTCTTAAGCCCAGCTGATTCGCAGAAATTCTTGTGTAAAAATCATCAAATGGTCAATCAGCGCCATTTTGTTTTTGTTTGACAGTTGTAAGGTTCCGTTGAAGGCCGATTCTAATAGCCGTTTTACATTTTACCAAAGACAAAAATTTTCGCTTTACACAATCGCTATTTTCATCTCTATTTTCATACCTACGATTTCAGTAGGCAATCACTGCAGACAACCCATAAAACATGTTGTTTTGCAGTGGTGCCAACTGAAATCGTAGATATGAAAATAAAGATGAAAATAACGATCGTGTAAAGTAAAAAAAAATTGTCTTTGATTTCTATACGGGAATTGGGCTGAAAAAAGAGATGATGTAAAACGCCAATAAGTCTGCTTCAGCTTTTGAACAAATTGTGGTAAGCAGATGAGGACCAATATCATGTCGTTAAACTTGTCAGTCTAGACAATTTGATAGTAAGCTAAAACGCACCTAGATTCGGCGTGCAACAGGAACCTTGATGGCGCTGAATGACCTTTTGATGACGATGTTATATTTGAATTTCTGCTAAACAACTAGACCCTAGTAAATTGGTATACTTATACGTATGGTGTACCTATACGTTCATATTTCAATTCGTTGATATATCTTGTTCTCTTACATTTGCCGTCTAATGGCATTTCTTGACAATTTGTTTTTTTTTTAACTCCTGTTTGAAAAAAAACGCATACACATTTTATTGGAAAAATGTATTATAAACGCTATTGTCACCTCAATTTTTTATCGTTTCCTGTAAAAATAATTTATAAAAAAAACCCAAAGTTTCATTATTTTTTTTCTACTTGGTTCTCAAAACTTTGGTTTCATAAAATATTACATTTTACTTCTATTGTGGTTAATTTTTAGATTTGAATATAAAGCGTGGTGCATTCTCTTTCCAACACCGCTTGGATCATATTTCTCACTGTAATAGCAAGAGAGAGACAACGATTTCTATGAGATCTATATAACTTATTCTGAAAAGCGAACAAATTAGCCTGAGTGGTTAAAGGGCATTTAAATTCGGTGGTGAATATTGTTAAAAAAAGTTTGATACGTACGTTTCTTTATTGTACGTGCCAGTAACGCCCCGTAAACCGTAAAATTTCCAAAAATAGCAATAGAACTTTCTTACGATTTCATTGTGCTTTTGTTTGAAGATACTTACGTAACCATAATGTCTTTTTGCGAATTTATGATAAGGGAGTTTAATATTCCTATTTGTATT
Organism: Glyphotaelius pellucidus; assembly: GCA_936435175.1. Taxonomy (NCBI): domain Eukaryota; kingdom Metazoa; phylum Arthropoda; class Insecta; order Trichoptera; family Limnephilidae; genus Glyphotaelius; species Glyphotaelius pellucidus. The sequence continues at coordinate 22,141,377 of OW386542.1, read as the reverse complement.
GTAGGCCATTTTACTGCATCAAATAACAGCGGGCTGTGCAAGGGTCCGTATGACCTATTTCGGCGGAGGAAGAAAATGTCAAATTTTGACATTAAAAGGTTATGCCGGTTTCCCCTTGCCATTTTATCGATTCGCACTTTTTGCAAAACTCTTTATAACTATTAAGTTGAAAATCTTTTCCCCTCAAACTGTGTGCTCAAGCATCATGAAATTTAAACACCTTTTAAATAAGATAAGTTTTTTTTCACAATTATACATCTGCCCTGATGATGGACACTGTAACGCTGTCCGAAACGTTGGCTAAAGAAGGAGGTAGCGCAACACGGCATAACAGCCCAAAAACAAATAACGAAAAAACCTTTTAAATAAGTCTATATCGATTTTGTTTTCATGAATGAATGAATGAATGCAAATTTCGGAAGTGGAAATGAATCCACTTCTAGACATCCGATCGAGCTGAAACTCGGCAGATAGACTCGTTGTCAATGACAATGCATTATTCCAACTTTTGGTCGAAACTGTTTCGCTACATAATAAAAATTGTTTTTGTCCAAGTCGACAACATTAACAAATTAAAAAGTAAACTGTTGTGTTTTAATATGTCCATTCGAATATTGTAAAATAAGACTAGTTGTTATGTCGACCTGTATTCAATCGAAATCTCGGGCGATGCCGGGTGGTAGTGTACTTTTATTATATACATAAAAAAAAATGGAGATTATTTGACCAGTATTGAAACGAACTGGTGAGTTTTTTTTATTTGTGTAGGTGCAATTTACGTTTAAATAATTTAATGCCGTGTTACTGAACGCTAAATTTGCATGTACTAGTTCTTATACACATATAAATGACCATGTACACAAATACATCATGTTCGTGATTTTTTAAGAAAAATTGTGCCCAATTTAAACAGATCTAAACTAATACCAGGTCTCTTCGCAGACCTCCTGAACTACGTCCGCTCTCTCGCTCTTTCTGGTCTATTGCCACTGTCGCTCGGATGATATTATACTCTGAAGCTGAACTGAAGGGATTTCGTATCTAGAACTGGAGTTTGAATATTACGTGAATAAGTGAATACCCTCCCGCATTCCTAAAAATAATTTCATGGTTGTGATTTTCACACGCCGCACAATGATTCCATTATGGCAGCGTGAAAAGTGCTATGTGTACAATAGGTGTGTGCTACGAATATTAGAGGAGCAGTGCCGTAGATCCATGATTTGGATTTGGATACTACTATCCAAAGTCCATAAGTTGTACATCTACTAGTCTTGTTCCCTGGCCTAGCCCGAGTTTCAACTCTCATTCTCACGGTCGAAGAAAATTTTTCAATAGCCCTATTTTTTTTGGTAGTAAATTTGGTAAAAGTTGCATCGTTGGATATCAGAGTTACATCGTGTTGACCAGAAGACTTCACTCTGATTGAAAAATGAATTTAAATTTAATCACGTCAAAGCTCACCATTGTAGAGTTTAGCTGCTTCAGAAAACAGATTTTCTGCTTTACTTTTTTTGGTTTCTTTCGTTTGGCTCAGGGGTTTTTAAAGTGATTTATTTAAACTTCTTTAAAAATTTTTTTGACGTGATAACGTCTCATAAATCGATCACATTTCGTCACGTTCCGCCTGAGCCGAGCGTGCGAACAAGCGATAGAGAGACACGATCGGCCTAAGCGTTTGGCCTAAGCTCGGCCTAAGCTTGTGACGCATCTATCTCTCTACCACTCCATCGTTTATTATATGACGTTATCACGTAAAATTATCGTCCGTAAATCGACTTTACAGACAACCATTTTTTTTAAACTATTTGTTTAAACTTCTTTTTAAAGTGATTTATTTGAAACTCGATGAAACGGAAATGAGCGACACTGAAAAGTAAACACATACATCTATAGGATTTAGATAAATAAACCCTACAATTAGTTTTCTGAAAGTTTCACATCTACCGTGTGTGAACTGCGCACATGTTTTTTTAAATTTAATTTTAAAAGCTTGAAATTTTAACCGTAAATAAAAAAAATTGTAAACTCAGGAAATTTTTCCAGGAAAGCAGGAATCAGAATTTCGTTTTTAACTTAATGGTACTATGGCGGAACAACCTTAAAATTATTAAAAACGAAATTTTACCGACTGGTATCCCCGGGTGTCGCTCCCTGGCCGAGTTGTAAATGTATTCCGTTACTCATGTTCTTCGGCTTCGGTTGTTTTATACGTTCCCTCCATTGTGCTCTAGTCGCGAAAAATTTAATTTTGTACGAAGTTTTATTGTAAAGGCACTAGTTATTTCGCACGAAGAATTAGAAATTGCAATAAAACTCATGCAGCACGATTTCTTATCCTTACAGAAATGGTCACATGATGCGGGTCTTGTAATAAATTTAAAAAAAAACCTAATGCATATACGATCTCCACATGCCAAATATACCATCACACCTATAATAAAGTCGCATACATTTGAGTGCATACACAATTCGTCACAACTTGTACAAACATATGTATATTTGGGGATAACTGTAGATATGCACATGAAATGGGATACCCACATAAGCAACATCTGCAAACGCCTACGAGCTATTGCGGGGCGAATTTACAAAATAAAATATTTTATGCCCATTAGTACGCTAAAAATAATTTATTTGTCACTAGCGGAATCCACTATCAGATACGGAATAACATCTTGGGGAAACTCGTGCAAGACAAATATAGGTTATATTCAAACAATTCAAAACTCTTTGACTAAGCTCTTGGTAAGCAAAAGTGTTTATGCACAAAGAAGAGACATAAAATTACTATATGAATCAGTTAACATATTACCTGTGCGAGGAATATTATGGTTTAAAATTGTATGCCAAAACCTATTGTCGGACTCAATTTACAAAGAAAAAGTAGATCATGAACATGGCACTAGATTTAGTAAAAATGGGAGTTTGTCCGTTCCGAAAATTATAAATAAATACGGCCAACGGACATTCACTTATCTTGTCCCCACCATATTTAATAAGATGCCGATGAATTTCAAAATCGAATCCAATTGCCCCACTGATCTCAAAAGAAAAATGGCTAATGGGTCAAAACTTTTTGTACTGATATTGTTTGTAATCTTATGTATAAATACTATCCTAATTAATTTAATCTATCAGTAATTTACCTGTGTTATATCTGTCTGACTGTATATTTTATGCTTTTGTATTGTAGTACTTAAAAGTTATTCTTCTGCAACTATTTTGCTATTGTGTTTTCTTATAATATTTAGTGTTTTAGTGTTTTATTAATATTGTCAAATTGACCTGCTGACAAACTGCCTTGGCAGTTTAGCGGGTGATTAAAATGAAGAATAAAAAAAAAAAAAAAAATAAATAAAAAATAAATTTGACCACATAAACGCGAATTATTATTGGCAAAATTCTCCTTACACACGATCGCAGCTTAGTGATAGGAAAGACTGCAAGCTGTCAATCCAAGCCAAGATTAAATACACAATTCATCAATCCAAACACATTTTCTAAAGTACCATTAATCATGTTTAGGAAATTTTATAACAAAAACCGTTTTTTTTTTCAAATTAGCTTTTATAGTTTTTTTTAAGATAATCTCCTTTAATTCAGTTAATGCATAACTGAAAACGTTCTAGTTTGTTGTTCCCGGCATTTAATTAGAGGAGAAATCTTTCCGGCTACGGTGAAAAGGCTTCCTTTTCCACTGGCGCCGCTAATTAAACAAAAATAATAAACCAAAAGTAAGGCTTTCAACAAAGTTTTGCAATCTATTCTCTACGTTAATGTTAATAATTGAAAAAATGTTGAAATTAGACTATTTTTCGGAGCGCTTGAGTGGCATTACATTACCCCCTTAATTTCGAAGCCGGTTTTATGACATTTGCATTACTACATGGTCATTTTTAAAAATATTATAATTTGTCTATTTGAATTTCACTTTTGTTTGTTTGAAAGAAGCGGAATCTTAGAAGTGGAAATTAACCCACTTCCCGACGTCCGATCGAGCTGAAACTCAATAGATAAACTCGTTGTCGTCGACCATGCAATCTTTCAACTTTTGGTGGCAATCACGCACACACTCGCGGCAAATGCGCATTTTTTGATATTCGAAGAAATGAAAGCACTGTACGATGTAAATGTTGGTCTAACCAACTCGGGATTTGGTCCGGTTGGTAGCGCGATTGATTTTGATCACTGAGTAAGAAGGTTCAAACTTCAGTCAAACAAAAAAAAAAGTGCAGTTCGCGGTAGAAGCGAAACTTTACCAAAACAATCTCAAGCCTTGAAAAGTGAGGTCATAATCAAAGCAGCCAATGAGCGCAGACCAAGGACCTACCCTCATTTCCGTTTTAAACCTCAACCAATAGGAGCCTTTAAAAGTAACCTCATTATCAAATCGGCCAATGAGCGCAGTGTGATGCTTCGCAGGCGTTAATGCATAATTTCCGTTTCATCCAAATTCAGAATCCCTAACGTCGCTAAAGAAATTTCACTTCAAAAAAATTTAAGTTTTGAAAATAGTAATAGTAAAATAGTAAAAAAAGTAAATAATAAGTAAATAATAGTAAAAAAAAATACAGTGTGATTTAGATCACAAGACTGAAGTAAAACTTCACTGCTCTCTCTTACTCCTACAGTGTGATACAGACAATAGGCCTGCACTGTGTCTTAGATATACGATACGTAGCAGGCTGTGAGAGAAAGTGAGAAAGAAAATGTGTGCTCGCACCTCTCTCTTGCCCCTACAGTAATATACGAAACGTAACTCTCTCTCTTTCTATCTTTACTAACTTATATCTCCCTCTCAACTTCCGTTCGCCTCGTTTTCGTAACGCTCTCGTCACGCATTCACCAGCTTACTCCCCAAGTCAAGCGTGCTTAAAGAAGTTTTACTTCAAAAAACTTTGTTGTTTACGGGTTGATTTTTATTACTTTTTTTTTATGAGAAAAACTCTCTTTTTATAACTTTTTGAAGGTTATTCACATCAACGTAATATATCATTGAAGAAGAAGATAACACTTATAATCTAAATGAAAACATGAAAGAAAACAAGACACAGAAAAACAGAAAAAAACAATGGTCGCAACTGGGACTCGAACCCAGACCTCTCGTCTAACCGGGACGTGCGCGTTTTCCAATTTCGCTATTGCCACCTTCTGTCAAACAGTCATATTTGTCAATCTCATATTTCAAATATTTAGAATCATTAATATTATCTTCAACTAGTTCTATTTAGATTATAAGTGTTATCTTCTTCTTTAATGATTTTTATTACGTTTATAAAGTTATGAAGGATTCAATCCCGCGATTCAATTCCGTGCGCCACTGCCTAACAACAAGTAGAATACTGACAGGTACCCATGTACCACTAACTACCGCGTAACGTCACGCTCCTCTTGACAAGCGAGCCCCGCTCCTGAATGCAGGCACCGGGCATTGGGCACCGGGTACCACACACTAGGCATAGTGCACACACACACCGCACTGACTGCACACCGCGGAAATGAGTGCCCACTTGGCGAGATGATGCACCAGCGCAGCTCGTTACGCGTTCTCCACTCTCTCGGTGCGGATTATAATATCCGTAGTGGTTGGATAGTTCAAGAATCGAGAATCCGGTAATGCCTGGATTACTTGATTGTGATGAACGAGGGTTGTTGAATCAAATTGACGATTTGCGTCATGTTGTATATTACTTGTTGTATAAACGGTTTCCGCCAATTCTCGGCCCATTTCCATTCTGTACTATAGTTTTGTACGCGAATTCGGTAGCAAATCGGAAAGAATGAGGGTTGTAAAGCTAAGGTTAGGATATTTTAATCAAATTGACGGTTAGCGTCTTTTGTTTGTTTTTTCTTCTCTTTTTTTTAATTTATTTTTTATTTTTATTTATGTCTATTCTTGAATACACAATTTTACAATTGATTACAGAGGTTTACATAGGAGTACAAAACGTTAATTTTCAGTAGCAGTAAGCAAAAAGTTTTTTTTTTTTTTTAGTATTATGTTGTGTGTAAGGTAGGTTTGAGAAGGTAAAACTGTGTGTGGGTAATATTGTATGTTTCGTGAACACCTCACTAGGAGAACCTGTGCTGAGGTGTTGACGTGCTTATGATTATGTGTGACAAGTATTTATGTGTTGTTGTAGAAAATTAGTTATTTAATTATTATTTTTTTTTATACATTTTATTATCGTTTTATTATCATATAATATAAACATACACATACATACACATCCATATAAATACATGTACCTGCACACATGCATATAAATATATACATACATACGTATACATACGCATACACATTCACGTACACATACATATATGTACACATATATAAATTGTAAGTGTATGTATAGTTGTTGGATACTTGAAAAACTACTTAATTTTCAGGTATATTTAATTTTATACTTTTTATAGTTTTGTTATGTTTGGTTGGGAATAATAATGTTTTGTATAAAGTTAATATCTTGATTTTTAATCCAGTCAGTGATATGTTTTTTATGAATGTTTATAGATGTATTTGCAGATAGTATTTGTTTCAAAGTAATGGGCATGCAATTAAAAAGTTTGGTTGCATAATACTGAAAGTGTCTTTGTCCATGTGTGTTGTGGGTTATCGGTATGTTCAGTGTTTTATTTGTTGAGGACCTGGTTTTTGTTATGGTTTTTGGTTGAATTGGAATGTGTTGTTTGTTTTGGACAAGGTATATTATAGCAGATTTGGCATAAAGTTGTCTTATTGACATGACTTCTAATGCTTTGTAGATTTCGCTAGAATCTGTGTGAAATGGTACTTGCAGGATAAGTTTAATTATTGCTTTTTGTATTTTTTGAATTGGGTCAATTGCTATGTTTGTAGCACTTCCCCAAGCTAGTATTCCATATATGGCAATGGATTGACAAAGTGCAAAATAGATCGATCTTAGTATTATTAGTGGGAAGATGTTTTTAACGTACTTTATTAGGTGCATGACTCGTTTCAGTTTATTTGTGATGAAATTAATGTGGTCAGTCCAGCGTAAGTGTGAATCAATAATAACCCCCAGGTATTTTGTATGTTTTACCCTTTCTATATGTTCGCACTGGCAGTTGGATAAAGTACAGTCATGTAGAATCAAGCCTATGTTTGATGGAGGTTGACCTATTTGTGTAATACTACGAGTGATATATTTTGTTTTGATTGTATTAACTGTAAGAGTATTACTGTTTAGCCATTTTTTGACGATTGATAAACTTTTTTCGGCTATTATAAATACATCTTTCCATGTGGCTGCTTGACAGAGAAGAACTGTATCGTCAGCGCAGGTCACGATTTTACCTTCAATTTTAATGTCGCACAGTTCATTTATATAAATGAGGAATAATAAAGGGCCAAGTACACTCCCCTGTGGGACTCCGTACGTAATTGAAAGTGGTTCACTTGTCTTGTTGTCAATTTTTATTTGTTGCGTTCTGTCAGACATGAATCTTTTAATTAAATTGAATTCTACTCCATTAATGCCAATGTCTTTTAACTTCTTGAAAAGTTTTTTATGTGAAATTGTGTCGAAAGCTTTACATAGATCTAAATAAATAGAGATAACTTTTTTTTAGCGTCTAGATTATGTGTAATGAAGTCCGTTACGGTAGCTATTGCATGTTCTGTGCTCCTGTTTTTCCTGAAGCCATGTTGGTTTACCGAAAGTATTTGTTTTGCTTCTAAATAGTGTTGGAGCTGTTTTTTAATAGTTTTTTCCAGGATTTTCGAAATGGTATTTAGTAGCGTAATGGGTCTGTAGTTGTTAACATTATTTTTTTGTCCTGATTTGAAAATTGGAATAATAAGGCCTTTTTTTAGTAAGCTAGGAAAAATTCCTTCTTTTAGACTACGATTAATTAAATATGTGAGTGGTATAAGTAGTTGTTGGCTTAATGTTAAGATAGTTTTAGAGTCTATACCATCAGGACCCGCAGTATTGTTAATCTTTAGTGAATGAATTATTTTAATGGTATCTTCTATCTCTGAATGAATTGTTTCCGTTAACTGCCGATTCTCGGCCCGTCTGCCAAACTGAAATTTCCTGAAATTTTTCATACAAAAAATCAATTTGCGAAAAAAAAAACAAATTTTTTTGGCTACGAAAAACATCATTAATAATGCCGTTTTTTAATATTAACATTGTAGAACATCCAAAAGTCACGAACCGCCACTGGTTATGACATATACCTGGTTTTATATCGGTACCAGATATTCTAGCTGAAATAGGATTCTATATCCCGGATAATTTCACGCGAGGTCGCCAACACAGGCTTTTGATTCTTCCCAGGTGCAGAACTAATTTACCAATGGTGATGCCTCTGGGAAGACTCACTAGGTTAATTAACTGCTTTGCAGGAAATGCGGATATTTTCCACATATCCTACATCGACTTTAATAGCACTTATGTTTTAACTAAATGTATTACTTTAACTGTAAATATATTTATTATATATCTTTTTTTACCGTTTTTGAAATGTATTGGTTTTATGCTGTTTTTGAAAATAAATAAAATAAATATTTATTTCAATACTCACGAATTGGCTTAAGATTAGATAGATATGGTGTTGCTTTTTCGATCCGATAATGTGAACTCTCTTTGCTCAAGTTAAAATAACCATTGATACCCCTAACCACAACGAAAAACATCAAACATCACGATTTACTAACGAATTAAGGAGTGCCGTCTCAAATCTTCAAGGTAAAATTAATACATACCTACCCAGGCACTATCTTTACCAAGAGGTAGTTAGTATCATCCGACTTCTCCACGCCGATCCGCTTCCATCCACCTAAATTAATTTCCTTTCCAAATTCCAACCATTTCCCGCTCCAATTCAATTTATTTTTTATTTTATTCCCGCTGCAAATTTGATTTGGTTGGAAGGAAATACCGTCAGGAAATAAAGTTCACCTTTATGCAACCGTGGATATTATTTGTTTGTATTGTGTAATTTAATCTTTGCTGTTTTGAAAGAAAAATGTCATCGCGAATTTACACCAAGACCTATGAAGTCCTAGGTACCAGATAGGTAAAATTGTCACGTCCACAACACATTTCTATTGGTTTATTTCTTCAATTTATATACCTTTTCAATAGTTTGTTGAAATTGTTATTGAAGGATGGGAAGATAACACAGTTAATAATAAAGGACTAAAAATGCTTGGCTTAATTTTCCGTAGTGGTAGCGACTTTCAAAATATTTCAACATCAAAAATCATATATTCTTCTCTAGTTCGAAGGCAAGTCGAATATAACGAAGATATATTAACTATAAACTCGCTCTACCTACAGAAACAATAAATTACACTTGTTACAGCGCCTTCGAGGCGATTTTTCACAAAAACGGCGCTATACAAATAATCCAAATATTATTATTATTATTAAATAATTAAAATTATTAAAACTCTCAGATAGAAGACTTATTTCCAACATTTATTTTTAAAATTATTATTGGAGTTATTGATTTATTAAACCTAATTACCTTCCATTTACCAACAAGGACTACTCGTTCTGAAATTCTTATTAATTGCAACAACAATATCAGGATTTCGTCGTTTATGTAGATACTCGCTTGTTCAACTGCAAGGAATATAGTTACACACAGGCTACAATAACATAAGAAAAGTTTTTTAATTCTCACAAAAGTTCTTACATTTTGCAAAACAATGATTCTTAAGTAAAAATTCAATTTTCAAACCTCTTTAAATTAGTGAATTAATTTGAAGTACTTAAATAAAAATTTGAATCGATTCAAGAATTATTGATATTTTAAATAGGTACCTATGTTAGGTACCAAATTTGATTGATTGTTCTTATAATATTTGAATGCTCTTATAATATACATAAATGAATTTTTGTAATACATGAAAAATGAAAATTTGAATTAAAAAAATTGTAATGGGTGGCACGCGAGCTGTTTGAAAACTGAATGTACTGGGACTGAATATATGGAACGCGAGAGGTGAGGTTCGCGGGAGGGGTGATAAGGGAGACGAAAGGCGGGAAAGGTGGAAGGGGAATGCGGGAGGAGAAGAGGACTCGGGAGGTGAACGGGTATGCACGGGAAAGGACGTGCAGGGAGAATCAATTTATTTCTTTGAATGACATTGCAACGCATGTCGGGTACCAGCTAGTTATAAATAAATAACACTTTTATCCACTAAAAACAACAGATTTTGAAAAATTATAGCCCCCCACCTTATGAGTATCTTCAATTAATTATGAAGTGCGGTTTCACGATATTAACGCGTTTTTCGCCATTTTCAAGTCAAGGCGTCGAGGAAACAAAGCAGGTGAAGCCATCGATTTGTGTAGAGAGGATAGAATAGATGGAGTTAGAAGATGGATACAGAGGAGGTGATGGTTGCTCCCGCCATCCTCGCAGGCACCCAAGCGTGGACTCCGCCAAGTGAACGCTCGCCTTAATTGTTTTAATGAACTCCGCTGATGATTGTAACACCACTCCGTGTATGGCGCGCCCATAACGGAAGATTACGTCACTAATTGATCTGAACTTGAATCTGCAAACTCCCTTCATCAAGCTACGGTAGTTTAAACACAAAAAATTGGGTTCTTTTTTAACACTCAGAAATAAGTTATCAATCTTTTAATTTGTCTAAAATTCGCGCGAAGTCAGATAGTAAAGTTTTCCTTACAATTTTCATCGTGTCGGTGAATTCGCAAATTGCTGAAGATTTTACGGCTAGTCGACAACATGGAATAATGTGATGGTTATTCCGTCTGCCAGCATTCGTTGGTTATCGTTAACTTCATTTAAGCGCGGATTAATATAATTCTAAACCGTGTTTGTAAATCATTTGGATCACCTTTTCAATTCTCCACCAGAAATCAAATACGCATTGGCAATTCTTTTTTTCTCTCAGAATTACTATTTTGTTAAAAGTGACTTCATTTTGTGGGAGATATCTGTTCCGTCGTTTTAGGGAGATTTTTTATCTACCATTGGTCTAAATCTTGATGAATCAGTCGCGTTACGTTCCTATCATAGATATAAGTTGCGGGCTTGTCTGTGCCGAAGTAGTTATATTAATCTCGCCAAATTAATGAAACATTTTCACTCATTGAAATTCTTTTTTGAACAAATATTCATTTTCATTGACCTGTCTGGGGCCTGATAGCTGCAAGTTTTATGTAATTTGGCGAATCAGTTTTGTTTCAAATCTGTTTACATATTATTTATATCACACTTCTATTGATTTTTGAAGTAAAAACTTCTTTAGCACCGTTGTGATTTGAAACTCGATGACACTCGACGAAATGATTTGAAACTCGACGAAAAAGCGACACTAAAAAGAGACAAACACATACATCTATAGGATTTAGCCTACGAGAGAATGAGATAGACTAATCGGTCTCCTCTTTGTGTGGTGCTTCGTAGCCTCCCCATTCTTGTCTACTTTAGTTTTCTGAGGTATCACTTCTACCGCATTTGAAGTGGGCAAATCTTGCCATCCAATTAACTAAAGTTAAATTCGTTGGATCCACGAGATAAGCAATTTCTGTTGTGGATAAACATTAACTAAGTACCCTGTAAGTATGAATGTGTTCGAATCGAAAATAATTGGGTAGATTTTTTATTAAATTGGTTAAATCAAAGGTCCAGTCAGGATAGGAAGTGCAAGGAGTGCGTGCCAATACAGAGTTGTGTGGCAGATTACCCTCTCTGCCTACCCCCGAGGAAAAACGGTGAATTCGCGTTTTAACTGCCATACATCTAAATTTTATTATACTGTCTGTATTATATGTGTAAATATATAAGAACGGCTCTATACAAATACAAGAATTGTTATTATTAGGAATTTCGTCATGAAAATATATTGTAAATACATAATATCAAAATATATCTAACCTAAAGCCAAAAGTTGGTGCAATCATTACAATATATTGTTTGGGGATTGCGTCTTTTCTCATAACACTATCGGTCCCGATAAGAATTATTATTGTTTGATGTTTTATGACTAAGAAAGTCGTGGTGATAATCTACGTCTAGAAGTCACTGCACCTACACAATACGGTGGACTTATCAGCTCTCCATTCCGCGCAAGTGTTCGTAGCCCAGGGCCAGACCGACACTTTCTTATAGTTTTTGGCAGTATCATTTCAAAAGCTTTCGTTTGGGTATTTAATTCTAATATTTTATAATAATAAATTGTCACATACGGTGTTCGAATTTTTAACCTCGTGTCGCATTTACACGGAAGAACCGTTCAAACTTTTGTTGTCATGTTTGAACGGTAAACAAAATTGACGACGTCATATTTGTATGTTATATCATGCAATAAAATCTGTCTTTTAATAATATCGTTAAAATTACCGATCATGCTATGTTTAATTTTGGTAATTATTTTCACACGAGCAATCATTTCGTAAATTTGATTTTAATAATAAAATGTAAAATATTAAATCAACAATAACGGAGACGTAACGACAAATAAACATATATGTAAAATAAATATGTACATATTTATTTATAACAGAACGCTAGTGATCGATCCGTTCGAGAGGCGGAACTATAAAGTTTAATCCCGACACAGTTTAGACGCCATCATGCGTGGGAACAGTGGGGAGCGTGCGTTTGCCGTTGAGCCCTACTTTTCGAACGGATGTTCTATGATCGCAAACCGCATTTAAAAAAAGGAAGTTATGCTGCCGCACCAATGTCTTAGCTCCGTATATAAATAGTTGCGTTAACCTTGATATTCCAGACAGAAAAAAGCTATGTAAATTTGATGCTAAAGCAGATCTAGAATTTTTGCAGTTTTAGACAAACGTAAAGATTTACGCTGAGTGTCAGGTGTTTCATGACTAAAACATCTAAACTAACCCATAGTTAACCTATTTGTTTTAATTTTCAAGAATCTGCATCACTTTTCATCGTTCTGTTCTGTCATGTTCGATTTTATCCGGTCATCATTTTCGAGATTCTTGTTAATTTTTTTCGAATATTAAAAATGGCTTTTCACCGTTTCTACGACTTTTATACATTATATTTTTCTGTTACCAAAGATTTTTTCATCCACAAATTGGCTTAAACAAATGTGTAGATTTGAGCCAATTCAGCACTGCGGCCAATATACCGACTTGTAGCACGTTGGCACAATATGGTGACTCACGCGGTTTGCGAAGGCCAAGATCTTTACGTCGATTAGCGCCGTGACTGCTGTGCTATGCGCTAAGCTCACCGTGTGCCTTGACTGGCCCTCCTCTGCTATGCCATAGTGACTAGTGACCCGACCACCGCGGGCAGGTGAGAACGATCAGCCCCGGTTATGGTATGCCTTATCATGTGTAAATCTTCACTCTGGGTGAGACCTGGTTAGTTAGCACTCTATGTAGTTCATTCATTAAAGTTTGTTGAAAGAAGATTTCTGAATGCTGTGTGTTTATTCACTCCCGAAAAAAATAATTTCCTTTGAAATTGTCCTACAGAATAGCGTTAATTCAGAATGGCGGACCATCGAACTAAGAAAAGTGTACACAATTTTTTTTTTTTTTTACATTATCTCCACACAGAAGGCCCTGTGGAAAATAATTTCCCTCAAGGCCTATGTCATCTGAGATGCTGTGTGGAGGGTCTTTTGAGGATAGGAAGGAATGAACATTGGTCTTGAAGAGACCCATGTTGTAGGAAAGAGGAAACACAGAGGCCGGCAAATCGTTCAACGGCCGAGCTGTTGAACATAAGAACGAGTCGAAGAAGCGACCCGTTCTCATGTGACAAATGTCAACCGTGTACATATGTTGGGCACGCGTTTGGCGTGTTTCCCGACTATGCACCAGTGACGAAGGGATCAATAACGCCGGTTCCTCGGAATTGAAATACCGATAGAACAAGAATAGCATTTCCACCCGACGCCTGTGCTCTAAAGATGGAAAGAGGCTGTCAAATTCAACCTTGGGGCGCACTTGTGATTTGTACACAGTTAGCAGTTGTGTACTACTGTGTTTCATTTATAATATACTTATGAAAGCGACAATATGTTTTCAAAACGTCCGACAAAAACAAAAACACTGGGTCGGGGCCACAACGTGTTTTGTTTTACATTAAACACGAAAATTAAAATATAGTGGCCATGCGCCATGCCCCATATTTTGAAAACACTTTGACAACGTTTTGAAAACATTTTGAAAACGTTTTGAAAACATTTTGTCGCAGGATACGCACATTCATAAGTTTAAAATGAGAAGAATGCATACCAACCTTGTTTCGCACTTCAACGGAAATTAACACTACACTTCTCTCAGTTTCATTTCAAATTGTCATCAGAGGAAAGCGTATTATAACAAATTTATCTACACAAAATATATTATCCATTTTATTTTTAACTCCTCAGACTTATTTTGTCGAAGGTTCAACATATTTCCGTTTTGCAATAAAATCCAAATAAATGAAATATTTATGAACGGATCCGAAAAAATAAACCGTTTTTAAAAAGTGCTGAAGTACGCTTTCAAATTTTAAAATTCAAAATAAACATAATTTTTGAAAAAAAAAATGTCTAGATTGCAAACTTAATAAAGTTTTAAAAATGCCTCATCAAGCTTTTTCTGATTAAAATTGGTTGGAAAGCTATCAGCAGGCGTTTAATATACAAACTAGACAAAGGATTTAAAAAAAAGCATAGAATATTTAAAACAGACAGAAATTTTTCTTCTAACACATTAGCAAAAAAAAAAAGAAAAAATGGGAATTGCAATATATCGATTTTGATGATTTTATTAAGGCATTATCAGCCTGAGGTGCAGTTGATCCTTTCGCTCAGTATTCGGGGAGTAAGAGCGACAGTGTTAGCAACAATTTGGTAAAATACCTATTGCTCAAATTTATCGTCGACCGGGTTTCCTCTTAAGTAATGATTTCTTAAGTGGCCTGGGGAGCTTTAGAACCCTTCAGAGGATGTGCTGGAATTCAGGGGGCGGTAGAGTGCTGCTGATTGATCAAAAGAAGACAGAGATGATGATTGATTACTTTATTTATTGATGATAATGAAATTTTTTGAGAATGGCCCAATTTTCTCCACAGCTTGAGAATCGACACACCCAGTTAATAAAGCCAGTAATTAGACGTGGAAAAAATTTAATATTTGTTTTCATAAATTCATTAGCTACAATGGAATGCGGCAAAGAATAATTAATATTAAAAAAGCCAATCTTTTAGCTTAAGTTTAGTTTATAAAATGACAGAATTAAAGGGTTTTTATTATCGAACATTTGGTTAATGGCACAGTGAAGGCCTGGCGAACCAATAAATACAAACTTTGAATCTGCATTTTCGTGTTTAGCACAATGCATTTTTCAATTCGTTACTTTGGTGGGTAGCCACCGTGCGTACATAAATTTTCAGGCCTAATCCTATTAAAAATAAGATTTTTTGGCGAGGTTAAAATAATGTTATCAAAATTGTTTGCGATTCTTGACAGTCCTTGATATTTGTTACTGCATTTGTTTCTTATTACTTGTTCTCTAGATTTTATGTCCGGGTTAAATCTTCCTCACAGGAAAAACTTAATCCTTCCACACACTTTTCCACAAATGCTAATCTAGTCAATTCACGCGATGTAATTGCATTGTATGTATACTAAATACAAAACTATACAAGAACAACACGTCAACCTACCAGAGACCATATGGGAAAATACTTCACCGACTCCAGATATTTTCATATCAGAGGGTTCGGCTCGATAGAACTCCTAACTGAACCGATAAATCCTACCGATCCCTCAATATAAATATTTAAAAAATATTTATATTGAGGGATCTATTATATTATTACTATTACTATTACTATTATGTACACATTATATTGTATTCTTATTTTTAAATTCAATATAAGCACGTAAAAGTCCAAATTTGGCGTGAGTAAATAGATAAAGAAATAAGTAATACGCAATACCAGAAAATAAGTGATCCATAATTGCAATAGAAAAAGAATTACATTCCTAATTACTTTTAGCTCTGTCAATGGCTAACTGCCATTGAATGAATTTATTGCACAACAAAAAAGTGAGTGCCAAATGTATTGGCAGTGCCTTGTGTAATTCATTGATATCAAAATATAAAACTATGGTTTAAAAAAATCCATTCGTATTTTACATCAAATAAACGAAACAATATTTCTTTGATAGAACTATTTATATTATTTTGTTTCGGAACAACCGTTCCTTCCTCAAGGCAAACATATTAATATATTGTCATTACAAAACAGTGGGTGAGCACAATTTATTACTAAATGTTGTGGTAGGGGCGGCGGCGTGGCTAGCGATTATTGAAGAGTGTGAGGAGAAGAACAGACAGCAAAAGGGAACATAGCTAAGATAGGATTATAATGGACTCGTTATTATTAAGAGATTTTTTTTATTTCTAAGGCTTCTAAGTTATATAAGTTTTCCTTTATTGTTAATATGAAGAATATTTATCATATATTTTTTGCAAAACCATGATTATTTGCAACGATTTTGAAAGCGAAATCGCAAAAATTATTATTATTAAGACACCTTAAGTGTTCTTTGATTCTACAGCGACAAATTGAAATTCGAAATTAAGAGTTGTTTTCCCGATATAAAATGAGGAACAGCCATTGTCATTACATTTGAGTTTATATATTTCGGAATTAGTCAATTTATTTTATTTATGATCTTTATCTTTGTATTTTGCATTGTTCACTCTGTTTTGCATTGTAATTGTTATACGTATATTCCATTGTTATGTTCCATACGTCAGTAATGGAAATAAAGGTTTGTTTCGATCAATTTATTATTGTGAGAGTTGTTAAAAACACAACGAAGAGAAGCACTAAAGCGCTTCATATCTATTTGTTTTTTAATAGTGTTTTTATATAATTTACCCTTCTTACTTATTTTTCTTATAATTTGATACCAGTTTAGGCACGACCACATCATTCTTCTTTTTTAGTCGATGCCTCGTTGCTGAGGATCGCGACCCCTACTCCAATTGTCATGGTGAACACTCTCGCGGTTCTCCACTCCCTCTTCGGACGCGTCCGAAGCCGGTGACACTTGGTCACGTCAGTGCGCAGCGCATTGGTGACCTTGCGCTTCATTCACTAGCGTTTAAAAAAAACTTTTAATTACGCAAGATTCGGAAGTTAATTAGATATTATTAGGTGGAGGTGTAGTTTTGGTGGAGGGAGTATGGGAGGAGTAAAAATAAGGAAACATGGTTATTGTTGACTGTGTATTTTCATTTGTAACTATTTCGTATTGAAACCGACATTGAGTTATGTGCATAATAAAATAAATCTATCCCAATAATAAAAGCCTAGACATGGTTATATAATTGTTAAGACTTAATATATTTTTTCATTAGCTAAAATATTCAAATGCATCCGACTTTATGAAATGAGGGGGAGGGGGGTGAAACGATGAAATATAATGCTATCACAATGGGCGGTAGTGGCGTTGGGATCTAATGGGAGCTAATCTAGCTGTACATATTCATTAAATTACACAGCAGGCTTATTCTTCATTGTTTATATTTTAACTCTACGCAGAAGCCCTGAGGAAAATAATTTCCTCAGGGCCTCCTTTAATGGATCGAAAGAGTATAGCTGGAGAGATTAAAAGGTCACCCTTAACCAGTCTGCCGATCCCGCCACGCAGTCGCATCCGTCCCCAAGACCTGGACAAACTTCACCGCGTAAACCCGGACACCCCGGCGAAGTCATCAAACTATTTTGGGTGACTTACAGAAGAGGTGTTGGATATCAGATAAGTGGTCACAGGGCTTCAGTACCCGTACTTGCCTCACAAATTGTAATTGATAATCAGTAGGTACCTATGATATATTGCTTAAACAACAGGTAGACGAGAAGTCCATTTGTATTTACGTACATAGCCATTTTAAAATCATCTGGAACTCAGCCTAGATGGGGACTGATTATTTTTAACATTTTTACAGAAAATGACTTTTTTTGTTTACGCGATTTTCCTTTTAGAACTAGAAGATGTAGTTTTATTAGTTTTACGACAACCTTAAATCTGAACTCTCTGTGGGTCACCGCGAATGCCAGCGTTCTGTGCTATGTATGCTTTGTCTATGTACAGCGATGCCGCAGTTCAGTTTGGTTTTCATCCGAACACGCAGAACGAACAGCAGACTTCCGTTTTATGCATTTACAGGGAATATAATAGATACAAACACAATATAACAAACATGCGTGTATGTGAGAGTCACTAATGAGTCTAGTACCTACCATACCTCATAGTAGACGCAAGTTAATATTAGTAGATTTTATTTTATATTCTATGTGAGCCTAAAATCGTTTGCAAAAAAATATTATACCTGGTATGATATGGTTGTATTGGCTTCTCAACACTTCGATAGGAAGCAATCCTTCCACCGCAATCATCAAAAATACTAATTTGTGTGAGTGCCTGCCTGTAACTCTGGTTTATGAATTCTAGAACTCGGATTTACTTTGAATTTTGAAGTCAATTCAAAATTGGAACTGTTTATGTGCACGATTTAGGCAAGCGATAAAGTACCTACGTATAATATAATGTTTTTAATCGATAATTATTGCAAATGTCATTTTCAAAATTGGAATGTTTGTTTCAAAATTTGTTACGAATTCAGACTATCCCGTGATCCCGTACATACTAACTAATAAACATATTATATGGTTGGCTGGTGTGGCGAATTGCAACAACTTTTTCAAAGTTTAGTGTTAAGACGATCGCCTAGTCTTAGACCTATTCGGAATTGGGCAGAGCAAGCGACTTTAGCGTTGACCAATCAATAGCCAACAACGTTGTTTTGTTATTTCGTTGGTACATTTTTATAGAACAAAGCGACGCGAAGAGCAAAGCACGTCTATCCGGCCCGAATTCCGGGCGGCTACTGAGTGGGATAATGCGACGCGCTTTCGTTCCTTCTGCGGATCGCATAAGGCTGAAATTTGCATTTGGGTAACGCCTCTTTTAATTTCCTGTAAAAGAACATCGCAAAAGTTCATGTTTTTTTTTTGTAAAGTTCAGGCATAAATATAATTTTTTTTGCGATTATCATAAAAAAAACTGAATTTGCCACAATATACAATAAAACCATATCCGAAAAAGGGTTTATAAGTAGGAGAATTTGCACTTGAAAGTGTTTTTTTTATAGACATAATACTTTTTTTTCTAGGCTTATTAAAAGACTTTAAAAAAATGGTCGATATTTTTTAAGGCCAGTATTTAACTGAAGCATCTATAATACTTCTAAGCGATCAAATTTAAAAAAAAAACACACATGATTTTTCTTCTTATCAAGTGTGAGCAGAATTCGTAGAAACTGGTATTTGAACAGGTGAATACGTTTTATAAAGATTGTAATTAATAATTTCGCATGTCCAGGGTAAAATATTTAATATGCCTACTTTCAGTGTCACCCTGGTGAACATCCATCATGGAAAATGAAAGGTTTCCTTCAATATTTTATAGCGAGATTTTCCCAGCCTTCCTCTATCCTTTATTACATTTTATTGACACTGATCCGGTAATGGATTACCAATATTGGGTATGCTATAATCGTCTCCGAACTTTTAGGGCTCTTTTGTGGCCTACACATAAAATAATCAATAAATTAACCTTTTCATATTTATGCATTTATATATACATGTCCAGTTACACGGCGTATGTAGTTATTGCCGGATTACGCATGACCAGAATGCGAGGCGATAACAGTTAGTTACTACGCCTGGTCGTTCTCCATCGCCGACCCATTATTATTCACATGTACTACGGAAGAACAGTTGTTGCTGTATGTTTTATTGCGTAATACTTACGATTATTGCTTTTAACGACATACATCATCTTTTACTAGCGGTTTAACATACGTATCAGTGCGGGAGGGAAAGGGGGTAGGTGACTCGCGTTGATCTGAATGTAAAGGTGATAGATTAAAATAATACGAGACAAGCAGTATGATCTCGCCGCTGAAGGTTCTTTTCCTACCTTTTTTTATACGCAATCATTAATAAAAGAGAGTGAGAGTTTACAGCATATCTGTCAGCAGTCTTTAATCGTTGCTTCAACTGTCATTGGCTGACATTTTCATGATACAGCTAACATAATCTTCACAAAAAAAAAAAAAACTGCGAAATTCTTTACCACTAATCCCCGACGCCGATTTTCTTCATAGATAAATCACACATCCCATAGAAAAGTTTCCTAAGTCTAAATTTAATATTTTACGTCTTATCTCTAAAAATTAAAGTGATTGTGATTGTGATTATGTATGCATGAAAACCGTATAGAAGTAAGATCACTCCGCGAGATGTCGCTAATATCTATCTATTTTCGTTGACCGCTTGTTCATAATTCACTCGTTGGTTTTCGCTTTTCTGTAAAATTAACTTTTTGATTTACGACACTTTTCTACGGGATGTGCGATGTGACATTACTTGAGGATTTCAAATTCTGGAATCGTGTACCACGGTACTTCAGCAATCTGGTAGTTTTGTGATGCAATAAATTAATTAAATTTATCGTAATCGAAATAGATTTTACCAATTTGTTTTATTTTATATTTCATAATTTTTAAATAGTAGGAAGGGCAAAAATGATTTTTGAAGTGAAAACTTCTTTACTACCGTTGTGATTTGAAACTCGATGATACGAAAAATAGCGCACTAAAACGAGACAAACACATACATCTATAGGATTTAGCCTGCGAGAGAATGAGATAGTATAATCGGTCCCCTCTTTACGCCTATCGGTTTCCTCTTTGTGTGGTGCATCGTAGCCTCTCACTCTTGTCTAGTTTTCTGAAGGTTTCACTTCTACCGCGTGTGAATTGCACACTGTTTTTTTAATATAATTAATTATTGTCAATAACTTCACAAATAATTGCCAACGTTGCCTCTAAGATCATGAAAAATCGAGTTCTTTATAATTTAAAACACAAATAAATAAAATAGCTCAAATCTGAAATCTGAAAAATGGTTAAATAATGTCCCTTGAATTACTTTTATTTTCGATGGAACACAGTCTTAATGTTAGTGAGATTTTCGGAATGAACTAGAATTGCAAATGACAAAGCCCAGCAGTTTGTCTTAGCTCTTTGCTGCATAAGTCATTTACAATCTGGAGAATTGCCATTTTACTATCGAAAATAAGTGTATATGTTGGTAGATAAATTAATGAAAAACAATATTTACAAAATAATTTATGCACAACTCAAAACTAAAGAATTCGGTTCCTTAGAACAGGCACTAAACCGAACTAACCTGAAAATGCAGTACTTGTATACATTTTATTTAAAAACGCATTGTGCACCATGTTAAAAATTTGTTCTTTGGATTTAAATATTATAAAAATTAATACATAACTACTTTTGTATATAGACTAACCTACCATCATCGGGTCTGCACCGTGAATAAACTAATTTTTTAAATCGTGGATTCTACAAAAACCTGTTTAGACTTTATCTTCCCGGTGTATGTTTTTGTGCATTTTGTCATTGCTATATTCAGAAGATTGTTGCTTGGAACCATTCTCTTTTTGTACTCAGTTCTTATTATAGTTTCGTTATTATTGGTAATACAGTAATGTCTAGTCTTGCGACTTATATACGGATTATGTTCCAAATCGCGCTAAGCCTAATTTTCCAACCAATCCGAGCTCAAGGCTATATAGGCTTAAGGCGAGCTAGACCACGATAAATTTTTTTTGTGGTTTTTTCATTTCATTTTCTGAAAAATGCATTTGTTAAGAATGCTCTCACCAAATGTTTTAAAGAAATTCGTAAAATTTTTTTTTTTTTTAATTTTTTTTTATTTTGAGAAACATTACATATTTTGTTATAATGAGCTTTGGCTGTCCAACTAGGCAATTTGCCCGTTTTAGAACAGTCAAAATGAACAGATATTTTACATGTAAATAGTGTGTTGACTATAATATTGTCTTTAACTTAAATATAACATTTGATAAATAATATTAAGGTTTTGATGGTAGATACAAGAAGTTACTTATAAGTGTAAATTATATATTTATCAATAGAAAATAAAATATAGAGAAGAGAAATAACAAGAACATTCCAAAAGAAAATAAAAAAGTGTTTTTTTAAATTTTTTATTAGCACTTATGCTCTTCAACCAATTCAAGAAATTTTAGTATTGATTTTGATGAATTTTAGAAAATCAAAAAATGGGTAAGAAAAATAAAATAATGAATTAAAAAGGAAAAAAGAAAGTAGAGAAAAGAAAATGCAAAGAATTTTTTTTTTGTAATTTTTAAACGTAAATTGTATAAAAATAATATTAAGGTAAGAAATACCAATATAATACCAGTATATATGAATGTCAACAAAAAAGAAAATTTAATGGCTGTTGTTTAACATGTTTTCGCATTCAGTTGTCCCCAAGACCAGAAGCCAATCATTTACCAGATTACGCAGAATGCTATCACTTGACATTACTATTATTGACAGCATCTTATGCGAAACCGTTTGAAACAGTTTGTACGGTATGTTGAATTGTATTGTATTGTATTATTTACCCTTCAGCAAATCTTTGAACGCGTTTTTGACGTCATATAAATTTATGAACGCCGGCTGCGTGCACGAAAAAGCATGACTCATTGTCACTTTCCGCCTGAGCCTAGCGTGCAAGCGAGAGGGCGGAACAAGCGATAGAGAGGCACGATCGGCCTTAGCGTTCGGCTTATGACGCATCAATGCAATTTTTCATCAATGTTTTCTTATGACGTTATCACGTAAAATTATCGTCCATAAACCGACTTTACAGACAACCAAATTTTGTCCGTAACTCGGTTGACAACATATTAAAAAAAAACTATTTGCACGCTGTCTTAAACTGTTCGAAAATCAGGCCTCTGTGCACCACGTAGGGATTTTTTATAAAGGGCTTTTATTTTTTTTAAGATATCAAAATTCCCATACGTGTTGCCACAGAGACTGGATTTTCAAACAGACTTGGTGCATGCAAATCGAATGTACTGTTTTTTAATTTGTTGTCAATTGTTGAAAAATGTAGTTTCGCAAAAGTTTCACATAAAATGCTGTATCTCCGTCAATTTTACGAATTTATTTAAAACATCTGGTGAGAGCATTTAAAAAAAGGGTCTTTTAGAAAATGAAAAAAAAAATAATGACAAACCGGGCCTGTATCACGATGAACGCTTTTCTACATATTAGTGGAATACGGTACAGAGCGTATTAAACCAATTACTGTGATGTCATTCGCTGTCGCTTGTTTCCGCTAAGCTTATCTATCTTATCGGTTGTATAGTATCTGATTATTTATCTGCTTTTTCCCACGCAAATCTTAGAAAAAATCCACTAAAAACTAATTGATTGGGTGATTATTTTAATTAATAAATGAAAACAAATATCTTTGTATACACCACTATTTAATCAACAATATCGACATGTTTCAAAAACTATGTTTTCTTCGTCAGGGTAATAAGTTAATAAAAAATAACAAAAGACAAACAAGTATAGACAAATGAGAATATAGACAAAATTTTAGAAAGGAGAGGTGAATAATTACTTAAAATATCATTAAAAACAATTATATAAAATAAAATAAAAAAAATATTTTAGGACTTAGCATATCATAAAAAACTATTATATTAAATATAATATAAAAATTATTTTAGGATTGGTAAAAAATTACATTTACACAATAAAAAATCTTTTGCAACCAAACAGGACAAACTAAATAACAAAATAAATTAAACCACCTTTTAGAAGCAAGTCATTCTTTTGATATTAATAAAGGTTAAAAAAAATTTCCACACTAACACAACGGGTTTACAATTGGAAAAGTGTTAATAGTAAATTAAATATTATAAATAACCAAACGTTTTTTAAAAATAGCCATCTTTTAAATTTATTTTCGTATTAAAACTTATATTTATAATAATTTATAAATTTGTTGAGTGAAATTGGTACCTCGTATTATTATTATATTGTCTAAGAAATATCATCAAAGGATGTTAAACACCATCTTTAAGTCTTAAATCTCAGTTTTAGTGTTCTGATTGTTGGCTACTCCAGGTGGAGTTGAATTTCTCCAACAATGTGGTCCGTGGTTTCAGCAGCAGACCTACTACAGCTAGATAATTGTCACATGTGTTGAATAATAAAGGTGTATATGTGTGTTGTAGATACTCTAGTACCGTCCTGTATAAAAACCACCATTCAGGATCGAAACGTTGCTTTAATATCTTTAAGATTTAATATTTAGGTTCTTCTCTTCTTTAATATCTACTTTCTTCTTTTCCATCTCCTTCTCTCCCCCCCCCCCTCTCAGTCTCACAATATATCACAGTTGGGGTAAACATAGCCCCAATGGATGTGATTTTCGGGAGCAGTTGGTGGTGCAAGACTTGTGCGTAAAAAATTAAGTGATTTTGCCTTATTTAAAACTAGCTACAAACCGTTTGTTGCCAAATAGGTACAAACCTACCGAATAAAAGAAAATGAAACACAAATATAGAAATGTTCAATTTGGGAGGCGGGCATGGGCACCGCCGCCCCGGTAACCATTTATTGGATAATCCCCTTAACTCCTTAAGTGGTTCGCTAAGTTTGATGACTTAGCTTGGGGGGGGGGGGGGGGGGGGGGCAGAGTTCATGGAGTGAGGTTGGTTGAGGGAGGATATATAACATAATATCCTCGTGCACCGCAGTGGATGGGATGGATTCACACATCTGTCACTTCTGGACACACTAACCCCCAGATTCCTACCCACCCTTCAAACCTTTTCCTTCCCAGATCTTTCCCTTCTTCTTTTCCTAAAATAACTCTCCATACAGCATCCCCAAGGTGACATATGTCCTGAAAGGTTTTATTTTTCTCACAGTCTTCTGGATGGAGCTAAGTTAAAAAAATCTCATAAGTTCTAAAAACATGATCCCAGATAAAAATACGTTTAGATGTAATATCCTAACATCCGCAATATTATTTATTGTCCTCGTAAAGCCTTACGGAAATGTCTGAATTTCCAATTTTCTCTTGAGCTTTATTCTTCCTATTCACAATCGCATTCCCGGCATTCGCTGCATCCGAAATTAATCCCTGGATCGGCGTTAGCTCGCTTCGGGATAATGGTTCTCGTGGTGATACAATCATAATTCTTCTATTAAGATTGTTAAATGACATTTTACGACAGAAAACAAAGGAAACGCGGGGTTGTTTTCAAAACCCTCAATGAAACTTCAATTATTATTTTCATTGTATTTAACTGAACGTACAGGGCGTTAAAAGAGATAATTTCTGAAATTCTTTCATTTTGATTCCTGTCCTCTTTTGGAGTAAAACATGTATGTGGTATTTTGACCTCCGGGGACGTTTTTTTTCACTTAAACTCGTAAATTGGAACGTTAGGGTTGGAGCTACTAAGGGTTGGGCGGCACTCGGCTGAGTGACCAGTGAAACTACAGACATGTGAAAGATTTTTTGTTTGTTTGTTTTACATCAATGTATCGCACAGCGCTACCCGATGGAATCAAAATGATGAAAAAAAATGACAAAACCGGGTAGAGAACATGAATTTTTCATATCTAATATTTTCGTAAGTATCTAATGTTCAATTTGAGAGGCCGGAATGGGTACCGCCGCCCCGGGAACCTTTATTGGATAACCAACACCTCTGAGTCACTCCGAGTGGTTCGATACGTTTGGTGATTTAGCAGGGGTGCCCGGGTTCATGGGGTGAGGTTTGTCTAGGTCTTGGAGGCGGATGACCAGGACACACTGAACCCCAGTTTCCTACCCACCCCTTAAATCCTTTTCCTTCCCAGAACTCTCCTCTCCTTCCTTTCCAAAAAAAACCTCCACACAGCATCCCCAAAGATGACATAGGCCCTGGGGGAAATTATTTTCCAAGGGGCCTCCTGTGTGGAGCTCATGTAAAAAAAAAATATGTAATCTATTTAAAAATAATATTTTTTTGTAATCTTGTAGGTAGGTACCTATTTTATCTAAACAACAGATTTTTTTCTCGATCGGCCACGTCCATGGGAAAACTAAAAGTAGGCTTGCCCGCAACGGAACAATTGAAGCATTCCAACGCATGCGTGAGAGGGTACACAAATATCTGTCCCGACACGCGATCTCTGCTTCCTGAGCATTCGTGAACTTTCACACATTAATTGCTCGTTGTCGTACCTATTCCGGAATTTATAGCTGATTTTCATAGCGCCCTCTCACTCTCACGTAATGCAAACTCAGCCCCAGTTTAAAAGGGGAAAAATGTACATAATTAACCGATTTGATTTACATTCTACCTCAAAACTTGACTGTTTGCTTAAGCCAATTGCTCTCCGGGGAAGCATAACGGAGCATCTGCTTAATAATGCAAATGGAATTATTATCAGCGTATTCTCAAACCCAATAAATTATCACAAAATGATATTGATTTCAATGAAAAATATGATGTAGCAAAAAACTTATAACACAGAAAAAATCGAGTGCAGTTTACACGCGGTAGAAGCGAAACTTTACCAAAACAATCTCAATCAATACTTGAAAAGTGAGGTCATAATCAAAGCGTCCAACGAGCGGAGACCCGCTTAATTTCCGTTTCATATCTCAACCAAGGAGAGCTTTTAAAAGTCACATCATTATCAAAGCTGCCGATAAGCGCAGTTGATGCGTTGCAGGTGCATTAATCGTCATTTCCGTTTCATCTGAAATCTTTGATCACAGCGGTGCTATAGAAGTTTCACTTCAAAAAAAGTTGTTTAACATACATATCTACAACATCAGTTTTATTGAATAAATTAAGATGTGCTCCTTTAAAATTGATTTAATATTAAAATATCCGGATGCTCCGGACGAGTTCTGACGTCATAGTAACCCACGCCACTAGCAACTACAGAAGAGGACACCCACCATTTTCCCGAACCTTTTTAGGACCATAGGTCCCTTTATGTCAAGCCTTCTATTTTAAGAGAGGATAATCAGACAAAACCAGAAATATGTCTTTTTTAATCAAATTTTAGACTTATTGACTCTTTTACACAAATATTATAAATTGATTTCGAAAGACTGTTTTTTATCTAGTAAACCTATTTTTTTTTTTAATTTTGAGAAAATAAGTTTATTTGTAGTATAATAAGGTCTTACCGTAGGTCGTTAGCAGATTTGTTAAATTTTCAAATAAAATTTTGTTTTATACAACATACATTTCAAATCATATAATCATACAGTAAAATAAATCAATAAATTATTTGAGAAAGCTACTTTTCAGAATTTTAATTTTAGTTCAAATAAAATCATAAAAAAGACCCGCGCCCTTGTTTTGTGACGAAAATACTTCAGTTTGTCTATTTATTTACGGCCTTACAAAAAATATATATTTAAAAAAAAATTCATTCTTATTTTGCTTAGACATTATTGAAAAATTAAAAATACTTATGATCAAAAAATAATTAAAAAAGGTACATTATTTTAATTGTTTTATCATCACGAGTTTGAGCATTTTTGAATGTAGGTATTTATCAAAGCAAATATGGAATGAAATAAAATCAATATTGAGTTAATAAGTTAAAATGCTGGTATGGAGGATAGTTAATGTTTCTCTTCGGAACCGCCCCATACGGTTGGAAGGGTACGATCGCAAGTAGGGATTGCAATCCCGCAGCTCATTCAATCCCGCGGGATTGATATGCGGGATTACTCAATCCCGCGCGGGATCCCGCATCTTTGAAATTATGTTATAAAAATCAACTTTTATCAAACATTTCTTACATTAAGCAATAGAAATTATTTCGCTCCCATTAATTAAGTATAAGTAATTAGTAATCTGTTTTCTTAGATTCATCTTTAAATGTTTGGCATAGTTTAATCGTTTTGTTTAATTTTAACCTTACTCCTAACAACAGTTTTATATTTTTAATTCAGTCTTATTTGTACAATGACTAATAATCAAATCACAACTTTCTCTTAGATGCTATTACTATGATATCAACCTATGGTGACAACTTTTGAAAATACGCTCTTAAGAAGCAAATGGCATTTATTGTATCATCTCCGCTTCTGAGTGAACTGCAAATATACCCTGATGCTGAAAACGTTCTCTCGGCTTCTACGCTAGTAGGCTGAACCGTCAGGATATATTCATAGGCGAGCGTCAGGTACTATCTTCTGATACCGTCGGACTTAAAGAACGTCATTTCTTTCTTCAAATTTTTCTCAAAGTTCTTTTGTTTGTTGTCTGGCTTTTTCTTAAATATTTGTTTTTCTTGTTGAAGCTGTTTTTCTAATTCTTCTTTTAGCGCTAGAGTAGGATATCAGTAGCAGATGTTCCAGCTATAGGTGTATTTTCGAAGACTATATGTTTCTTCGTCTTGAACTACGACTCTTTCTATTATTTTCTTTATTTCTTGGCGTATTGCAACTTTTCTTGGCATGAAGAATGTATAAGTACGATCTCTACTTTTGCGGATTTTGCAAATAAATCAAAACTCCTGTTAAATCAGTGCGGCGTTCTTGAATACGATCATGTATCATGACAACAGGTTACTCAATACCGTGTTTTGTTGTTGTAATTTATCCAAAATAAATCGAACTGTTGTGTCGCAGTTACAAGCGTTGACTCTCGTCTACAAAGTGCCTCAACCCCTAATTTAAAAGGCTGCAAGTTAGCAATGAGATTAAACGAAACATTAAAATTTAGGTACTTAAGTTAAACGCCGGACGGTGAATACGAAAACACTCGTCACCTACAGAAAGACGTGCGCAGCGCAGTGCCATTTATGAACTGCTCTCGATTTACGCGAAAGCTTTAACGCCAAATTTTTAATTTGCGGGATCCGCGGATCCGCGCTTTGAAGGTGCGGGATCCAGCAGATTAATAAAAGCTGCGGGATCCCGCGGGAATGCGGGATCCCGCTTTGCGGGATTGCAATCCCTAATCGCAAGATCATCGATAGACGAAATTTAAATTCTCGGCCGTTGGTTAATGGCTCTTAAATGTTGCTACTAATTTTTAAATTACACTAAAACACCCCCGACTTTTCCTACATGGTACATAATAAATTCATTCATCCAAAGAAGTTTACGTGTTCTCATCCTAGGCAGTTTGTTGTTGTTATTGAAGCTAATGGAAAGACAACATTTATAAAGAGGAACGTACATTTGAAGAGGAACGTATATTTTAAGAGGAAAATAGAAATGAAAAACAAATTCAAACACGTTTCCATAGCAGCATACAACACAAGAACAGCGCCTAGTCTACGGCATCTGGCAAGTCACTGTCAATCCTGACGAGAGACAGTGAGCTAAAGGACTGGAAGGTTGTCATTCGAACCCTTCACATCATCTCCAGCAGCACAGTTGAGCACAGTGGCCAGAAAGGACCCCGAACTACCGCTAGGAACGACAGTGAGAATGACACCCTTTTGGATTCGTGTGATGCTATCCACCTCTCCACCAGTTATTGCTCAAAATTGGGCGGGTAACTATACTAGTTTTAAAAAATAAATTCTACGACGTCCTTGCACAGGATAAAAAAATCAACCCTTAAGTTTGTTGAAGTGAAAACTTCTTTAGCAGCGTTTTGATTTGAAACTCAATGAAACTGAAACGAGCTACACTAAAAAGAGACAAACAGATACATCTATGGGATTTAGCCTGCGAGAAAATGAGAAAGCAATAAAATATTTATTTATTTCACGGGTTCGGTTCCAATACAATACGAAATACAATTTAAAAAATATATATATTTGTAAAATCAATATCCTATCTTCAAACCACTCCGAAATGAACACGCAAAAGAAAACACCAAAGAAAGTTACATCTAGCGATTCCGAAGAAGAAAACACAAATACTAATAAGATGACCAAATAAATACGAAAAGGTGCACTGGAATTCGACGACAAAAATATGGGAAAAAAATCATTCTTCACATTGATAAAAAAGTGCTTCGTAGTCTCTCCAATCTCGTCTACTTTAGTTTTCTGAAGGTTTCACTTCTACCGCATGTGGATTGCACACTCTGATTTTTTAAAAATTATAATACAACCAATTTCAAATTTCGTTTAAAACTTAAAAAAATGGTTTGACTGACGATTGAAACATTCTCCCCAGGAATTGTTCAACAACGATATCCCCTAAGCCAAATTCCAATTGGTTAGTATTTATTTTAGTAGACATTTATTTTGTTTATTTAGTGCTGTACATTGCAGTCCAATTTAAAAAAAAAATGCGTGCGTGCGTGCCACTAAAATACATTGGTAGATAGCATTGTCATCGACAATGAATCTATCTGCCGAGTTTCAGCTCGATCGGATGTTGGGAAGTAGGTTAATTTCCGCTTCTAAGATTTCACTTCATTCATTCAATCAAGAAAACAAAAGCGAAATTCAAACAGATGCATTTAAAAACACTTTTTGCCGTCTAAGGACGTGAGATTCCATATAACAGTGTCAAGGTGGTAGATCTCATGGGTTAACACTGTCTCACAGCACAGCTTACTGCGTCACGTTGGTGTAACTAGACCCGTAGCAGGGTAGATACTAGGCAGGCGGTAATATTTGATGCTTTGAGGTTTTCGGGTGTAAGCTGCCCATCCCGAAATGTCTTCCTAGCTGGAGGAAGAGAGCGGCGGACGAAATTCCCGTGGGAAGAGAGGGCTGGCAACACTAGCATATAATTACAAGAATTGTTTTTAAAATAGAATATTTTCTCTTTTGCCTAACTATTCAAATTCACTCAACGTAAATTTAGCCCTTTTAGGGTATGTATGTCTAAACGCTTAACACACACCATTTAGAACCTTAAACCCGAATGGTGGTCCTGAGAATAAGACGACACTGATAAACCACTCCTCATCGGCTAACATTTAATAGAAAAACCCGTCGCGGAGAAATTTGAATAATAAGTTTTTTTTACCAAACTGTTGCTGTCACTTTTCACTTTTAGCCCCTAAATACCGAGCGAAAGGGACAACTGCACATCAGGCTGATAAATACCTGAATAAAATCGTCAAAATCGAGGTTTTGTATTCCCCCTTTTTCTCCTTCAAAGCTGGACCGATTTTTAAGATTTTTTTACCAGCTGTATTTCATGAAAATTTTCTATACCTGTACGTTTTGCTGTTTTAAAAAATACGTTGTTTTATTTGTATTCTGAGCGCCTGTTGATGGCTTTTAAACCAGGCAATTATAATGATTTTTGGAGGGTCCTAACTCCTATAAGAAATAACTTAACAAAAAAAAAACAAACGTACCGATACGCTGTTGATCTATACCTATTTTACACCGAAGCATATTTGCACTAGTGTCAAAATCCAGAGAGGAAATCGGTGAATACGTTCTTATAAAAAAATCGTCGCCCAGTTTCTTCTTGAAACAGGTACCTAATACAGCCAAGATAATAAACTGAATCACACCACTTTGCATAGTTTTTAATATCTGTTATATTTTTTTTCATTTTTGTAATCAATGTATTGTTTGTTTCTTTGGTAAATAAATAAAATATGTATCTTAGACTTGTGACTTTTAAATTTGTACAAGCCATGCATTACACCATTCTGTTACTTCAATTTATTACGTTTTTTATGTGTCGGGTCGGGTTCAATTTCTCTTCTACTTATCTTGCGTGGCTTATAATAAATTTTTTTTCCACTTTTTAATGAGTTGGGAGATCATGGCTATCGCGAAACTTCGACGTGATATTCAGAAAGCCGAAGCCTTAAACCTTTACAAGCACTTCACACTATAAGCATACAGTTTACAATAAAATCATTATTGTTTTATTTACCTCCTCCCCTTTTTGGAATATTTTTTAGTGTAACATTTTTTGACGAGTTTCGGGAGGTAAAACCGATTCTAGACAGTGGAAAGACGGGATGACCCTCTTGCACGGAATGTAGCCTCATGACTCGTCAGCTCTTTCGTCAACTACGTGCGAGAAGGCCGAATCGTGGCATGACGGAACGACGTTTCATTCGCTCTTCTCTCTCCGCTTTCGATGTTTCACATCTGCCAGGCTTCCCGTGACGGCTATCATTTTTTTTGGTCAGAAGCAATATAAAATTATGATATTTCCACCACTTGAAATAATAGTTTTCGAAGGCCTGTAAGTGTAAAACGTAACCATTCCGTTCCCTGAATATAATATTCAATTTTATTTGTAAATTTTTGACTGGAATTCCCTAGGGGTCGCAAGAGGCTGTTTCCCAGCCCTGTTTGTATCCGGGCGGGGCTGTATCGATCCCTCCCTCCGCCCCCTCCCGATCCCCCGGTCCGCCCACCCCACTCACCCCAGCGTGGCTGAAGATATATTAATAAAAACTATAATTCGGCTACCCCGAAGTATCGTTCCTGAGATGGAGCGATACGAGACTAGACGGGCTTGGGGCTACTTGGTATTAGAAGCCTGCTAGTTGTTTACTCTGGACTCACAGTCCGGACAATTTTATTGTATTCTAACTTTCTGAAAGGAATCATCATAAAAATGTAATTTTCGTGTTTATTATTGGCGTATTATTCAGTGTTCGGAGACAGAAAATACTTGTAGAAAGACGTGGGTTACTTATTTCCTCATTTAGATATTTCGATTCATCCTTGTTGGAGTTGATACGTTTAATATCTACACAGAGTTACATATGACATTAATTCTATCATAATGATTCTTGCGTATATTATATGATACATAAATGAAGGGTACATTAAAAAGTACAAATTAACATAACATTAGTGGCTACTCTCGTAGAAAAAAAATCGCTGTTATATGTATAAGAATAATTCTGACAGTTTGTAATGTAAAAAATACATAATATGTATTTGTATTTTATAACTACTTATGTAGAAAAATAACAATTTTACAGTAAAGTATTACCCGATATGAGGCGCGATTTCTGAATGTTTAGAAGATAAAGCTATCCCAAAAATTGAATACGCCGTCACATACAATTTTTTGCTGGCCTAAAGATCCTCTTTCAGACTCTAAATCTTTTTCACATTGTCTAGCAAACCTCCTGCACATAATATTATGTATTTCGAAATCTTACTTTTACTTGGCCTTGTTCAATGTACATCTATCACCTGTTTTCGCCCAAGACAGTGGTGTTTAATCTGCTCAAACAAGTAGTTTCTTGGGATCCTGGTCTGGTTTAACAAAATTGTTGTTTATATTAGATGGATTCTGTAAACGAAACGAATCTGCGAGAAACCGGAATGTGTGCCCGGTTTTCAATGGGAAAATTCTACCGTGACGGAGGGCGCTCAGTCAATTGTGAGCTAAATAAAGGGCCGTATCATCGCGTCGGCTTGCTGTGAAAACCCTCCATGGTCAAAGAGAGTTAACATCAATAAATTACATTTATTGTCGAAATTAACTAGTCTTCTTTACATCTTTTGTTTTACACAATTGTTAAATCAAAATCATTTATTTAAACGAAATATTTTTTACGTTCAGAAATTTAATACGTCATTAAAATGTTTTTATGTATACATACGTATAAGTATAAACTTGAATATGATTCGTTAACGTGTAAAATTACTATAATTTTATTATGCAAGGAATATTTCTCCAATTTGACTAGAATAATAAAATTATTCGTAGTACCTACATTATGTGAGGATTCTTGCTAAAATGTTAATAAAGAACCGTGCAAAACCCCTTTGCCTAGTACTCGTAAATTATTGCAGTGCTGTTGGTGATTAATAAAATAAATATAGAAGCTATTTGTCATGAAAATAATTATTAAGGACGGGTTGTTTCAAAAAATTTGATGAGTTCATCAAATATTTGAAGTTGATTTTCAGGTTCTGTGTAAGTTCTTTTCGAGTTCTGTTTTTTTATCATCATAGGCCAGCTGCTTCACAAAACTGAAATCTTCACAGAACTTGAATAGAACTTACACAGAACGTGAAAATTAACGTCAAATATTTGACGAATTCGTCAAATTTTTTGAAACAACCCATCCTAAGAAGTATTTGAACTAAAAATTTGTAATTGCTTTATTATTTGTAAATTGTAATTGCTTTATTATTTGTAATTGCTTTATTAATGCTTTCTTTCTTCTCTTCTTCTTCTTTTTCTCTGTACTATATAGTTTCTGGTGACCGGACA
Organism: Glyphotaelius pellucidus; assembly: GCA_936435175.1. Taxonomy (NCBI): domain Eukaryota; kingdom Metazoa; phylum Arthropoda; class Insecta; order Trichoptera; family Limnephilidae; genus Glyphotaelius; species Glyphotaelius pellucidus. The sequence continues at coordinate 22,107,285 of OW386542.1, read as the reverse complement.
ACTCAGAAAGAAATCGACTCAGAACCTCCTTTGAAAAGTCATTAAAAGTGATGTAAAATATATATAAAAAATTGGTTGTAGGTTACGTTAGGTTAGGTTATGGGCTACTTGAAAAATTATAATTTTTCAAAACTTTTAATGACTTTTCAAAGAGGTGTTGAGTTGAGCTGATTCTGAGTTGGCATGTAACCATAGTTTCTATATAATATATTTTATTTTACTTATTATTTTTTCTTACCTTGATCTACCCACGTTGTGAACGTTTTTAATCGGAGTGTTAAAATATAAAATAATATTATAGTATCTATATCTATATCTACACATTCGAATGACAATTACATTAAATAATTGTTAACACTCTGTAAATGTTTCAAACAACCAATAAATAGCACATCCATTTCTGAAAGCGCTCTTTTTAGCTTTTAATCAATATTTTTTTAATAACCTTTTTTGTATCCCTCAGTTATCTATCGTTGGTCGTAACAGCTTTTAATCTATGCACGCCATTTGAAAGTAGGTATATTTACGCGTTGAAATATTTGTTTCATCGGTTGTTCTTTATTTACTCGGATAGTATTCATCATTTCGTGTCAAAATCGTGTTCAGTGTTATTTTAGTTCTCAATTTTTAGCTCTTTTTGTTTAAGCTCTGAACTCCGACGATAGTGGGTCGCTTGAAAATAGATTCTTTGAACTGACGACGCCCTCCGGAGTTGGGAGGGCAGATTTATTTTTGTATTGAAATCTCAACTCACCACCCACCAAACGTTACTTGAACGAGAAATAATTATTACAAGTATTTTTAAAGGGTTTTTATTTTAATTTTAAATATGTTTTTATTTATTTTATATACCAAATATAGAGATAAATAAAGATAAGAATTCTAAAAAAAAAAATTTTAAATCATAAGAAAAAACCAACAAAAAAGTTTGTAAAAAAACTTTATTTTTTATAATAAATATTTATTGATTTGCACGCCCAACCACAAAATAATTGCTTCTAATGGAAAAAAATACGGTTGAATTTGGCAGCTACCTCTCGTCTGGAGCCCCAAAATACCTGAATAAAAACCCCAACTCTTTGCAGAAACAGAGGTGCGTTTGATATTTTCTCCTATTTAAACAAACGGATTGCAATCTTTAGAGCACAGGTCTCGGGTGGAAATGCTGTCCTTGTTCTACCGGTATTTCAATAGAAGATGTGTCATTTATACACAGTTGACATTTGTCACACGAGAACGGGTCGTTTCTATGACTCGTTCTTGAGTACAACAACTCGGCTGTGGAACGATTTGCTGGCCTCTGTGTTTTTTCTCTCCTACAACATGGGTTTACAAGACCCAGTTTCACTTCGTTCTTTCCAAAAAAGAATCTCCACACAGCATCCCCAAAGATGGCATAGGCCCTGAGGAAAATTATTTTCCTGGAGGCCTCTTCTGATGAGTTAATGTAAAAAAAAGAAAAGAAAGATATGTACCTTATATACAAACATATCAATGGTTGTAGGGTCGACGCATTGTTTTGGATGTAATTACATTTCACAATAACAATATCTGATCGTGCAATGCAAACATCCAACTTATAAGATTAGGTTTCAAATGTTTAGTTTATTAATATGAAACTGGTGTGATGGCGGAACCTTACTTTGAAAGAAGCGACGCGATATCTAATTAATTTGAAGCCATTATGAGAGTCTTACGTGAGTCGGCTAATTATAAAGTTACAACACAGCTGAGAAATCTAAAACCAGCTTGCGCTTTTCTCATTCTTTTCACGTAACATAACGTCAGCAAAAAGGCATCTGACAGGGCGCTGGAAATAATAAAAACACATTAAAACGAATTTCAAAGAATATTTTATACTAGCTGGTACCCGGCATGCGTTGCTATGCCATTTAATAAAGAAATTGTATCTCCCAGCGTGTCGTTTCCCATTCGTCCCGTTCCCATTCCGCCTCCCCTTCCTCTCCCGCGTCCCCTTCCCCTCAAGCGTTCCCACTCCACCTTCTCTCTCCCCACTCCACTCCCCCTCCTCACCCCTCCCGCAAACCCCTCTCCCGAGTTCCCCTCCCCTCCCAGATTCCCACTCCCCCTGCCTGGTTTCTGTCCCCTCTCTCCCGCGGACCCCCTACCCGAGTTCCCCTCCCCACTCCCGCATTCCATACATTCATTCCCGGTACATTCAGTTTTCAAACAGCTCGCGTGCCACCTATTGCAAATTTCATAATGCCAGAGTTCACCAGTAGTTTTATACAAAATAACGAACACAAAAAAATAAGAATTATCCAATTTGATGCAGTCGTTCGGAAGTTATGCGCGACAGATAGATATTAACCAAGACGCCCGAAATAAAATTTCCCGCAAATATATCAACATCGTTTCCGCGGCAACAGACAGATAATAAATATAATTAATATAATATATATATTTATATTTATAATTTCATAACACCAGAGCTTACCATTGAATACTGCCTATAATAGTACTCGCATATAATTTAGCTTTCTATTATTTAAAGAATTTTTCAAATCGTTTATTGTTTTAAGCGTGAAAGCGTAACAAATAAACACACTAAGTTTCGCATTTATAATATAAGTATAGATGAGACTTATTTCCAGATTCTTCGTTTCTTCCAGTTGTTCCATTGGCTAAAATTTTTGTTATTGGCTATTAAGTTTGTTTCTGTCCCATTTCGGTTCGTGATTCAAATCGCTAAAATCGAGTTTATGGCTTGACAAATCGAAATTACCCGCCGATGTTCGCTTTGCATTCGGAAATATTACTTCAAAGGCTAATTCTACCGTGGGAAATATCGTCGCCGACGGACCACGCTCGCCGCTTTTCGGAAATTGTGCGGGCCTCCCCGGCGGGAACCCTATGCCGCATCACAACCATTACCAGTATTAATTACCTCCGCCATCCCCACCGTCACCACTCCTTCCAACCCCACCCGATTACTCCGCATAAATAATTTGACATGAAAATGAAGCATTTTTGATTGAGATGAAGTTATTATCCATTATTATCGTCAATACTTCCTACTCCAAAATGTAAAAAACAATAGGACAGTTAAGGGGGGGAAGGGTAAGGTATTTTCATGATTTTTTTTGGAGATATGAATAATGTTGGTTAATTTATTTATTTTTTTTTCTATTTATTTAATTAAAGAACTTTATAACAATGAATAAAAAAATTGTGTTAATTCATTCGCCATGCTAGGGATGTCCCTGTGTTATGGCGTAAGATGTTTACAGATTGGGTACAGTGCACAGTTATTAACTTATGCAATTCATTTAAGTAATTTAAGTAACAAATTTAGTAACAAATTAAGTTAGTAATTTTAGTAGCACATTCATTTAATTTAAGTTACAAGTTGTATTTATTATATTACAATTCAATTAAAATAGCAAGTTTTACAAATCGTCGATTCTAAATGTAAGGATCCACTGTGATAATGTTTTTTTAAAGGTTTGGGGTTGGGTTTCGGATTTTAGCTTCTTGGGGAGAAGGTTAAATATTTTAGGAGCTAGGTACATGAAAAGTCTTTGAGCTGATGTGGTGCGTAGTGTGGGAACATTGTAGTGTCGGTTGGTTATTGTTCTGGTGGTGTAACTGTGATGTAAGAGGATTTTTTCTTATATTTGAACATGAAATGCGTTAGAGTAAATTTTAAATGAAGTTGGCGTATGTTTAAGACATTATATTCAGTGAAGAGTCTAGTGGAGGAATATCTTGTTGGTCGCTTGTTGATAGCACGTATTATCGTTTTTTGGTCTTTTTGAAGGGGATCAATAAAATTAAGAGCACAGCCGCCCCAAATTATGATGCCATATGCTAACTGGGATTGGCAGAGAGAATAGTAAACCGTTTTTAGTGTTATAGGAGTAAGTATATTTCTTAGAGTTCGAAAAACATAAGAGAGCTTGCGAATTCGGGGAGTTAGACTGGCTAAGTGCTGATCCCAACGAAGATGGTGATCAAATCATACATATATTAATGCACAGTTTTCTTCTTTAATAATGTTGGTTTACACGATAATGCCATTTTCTTTAATATCAGCACTCTAGCACACCCAAAAGTCACGTGCCGCCACTGCTCTGAAGTATCTTCAATGAAGCCGTGGGATAGTTTTAATAATGATTTAAAAAAACAACGTTTTGAAAATAAGAAAAATAACAAATAAAAAATCATTTTTCTCTATTTACGGCACAAAATAGGATGGTCCAATGCTCTGTAGGGAACCTGCCTGCACAGCACAGCGCGAGTGTAAACTGTGCGCCCTAAAGTTTAAGTTTAGACTTACTGAATTCAATACTTCGTTTATGTGAAAAGCACTATGAAACAATACAAAATGGATTGAATAAATGATACGAAACTCACTTATTAAAAAAAGTGCTAGTTCATTTAATAAAAATATGTTTTTCATATTTTATTTTCAATAACAAAGCAGGCGCTTCGTTCTCATTACGTTTATACAGGATGGTAACGTTTATACAGTCGGCGCTCTGTTTTTTCCATCTTGTTATTGTGTACTCAATGCCAGTCGTATTTACATAATATACTCCACATTCGCAACAAGTGCCTGTTATGGTGAGGCCATTGCTATGCTAAATTAAAGGGGCCAATTTGACCCTCACCCTTTGTAGGCTGTTGCACCACTCCACAGGTTGTTATTGCGAACTAATAGTATTAATGTACATTGCTATCGTGTTGAACGAAGGGCGGACATACATTTCGCGCGGAAACCAGGCAAAATTACTGCACGTTTTCATATCGAGCCATCTGAATTTTCACCTACACTGGTGTTCATTCACGCACGTTTTGCGCCACAGCGAAAACTTTCTGTAAAATTAGTTTTTGTTTGATTCATTTTAAATTATAGGATTATGTCCACGGGATTTGTGGGTCGCCTTCGTTATAGGACATTTAATTTTATTAGCACCTAAAGCTAAGGGTAGGAGAGGGCTAAGGTTTTTCTTTTAAGTCATATATTATATTATGTATTTTAAAGTAATAATTATATATCGACACTGGAAAGACATTTTAAAATTTTAATTTTCTGTTCTTACGCCCAGGCGAAGGCATGTTTTTTCCGAAAGTAGTCAACGGTAGCTTGTACTTAACCATCTACGCGTGCAGTGTGCAATAATACACTAGTCCCAACAGTGGGTCGTACGTGACGTCATCTTTCTAGTATCTTCTGTCCTTTCGTTTTCAAACAGGACGCGTGAGAAGGAAAAGGGTGAACCTCAATTGAGTCCGTACGAACTATCGCTGGGACTAGTTTACATATTGAATATTGTGTTTGTCTCATGCGTTATTTATTTACGCCCTGGTTGGCTTCTACAAGGATAAGTAATGATAAAGTAACAAGTAATAAAGTAATAAGTAATACAATTGTGTTAAGCGTGTACGTAGTACAAAATATATAATGATTACAAATTAAAATTAATAGTGCATTCACTACGGAGTCGTGAAATCATACCTCTCGTCGATGAGAGGTTCTGGGTTCGAGTCCCAGTTGCGACCATTATCTTTTTCTATTTTTCTGTGTCTTGTTATCTTTCATACTTTCGTTTAGATTATTATTGTTATCTTTTTCTTCAATAATATATTTTTAAAATGATGAAAACAATCCATTAAAGAACTCGATTTTTCATGATTTTAGCGGCACTTATTTGTGAGATAAATAAAATTATTCAAAATAAAAAAAAATATCCTAATTACTTTACTAAGGATGAAATATAAAAATTAAATTATTAAAATCTTAATTTTGGTGGGTGCAAATTAAAATTACTAACGACCGATCACAAATTTGTCGGACATAAATTAAAATTTCTATAAAAAAACGCTTTTATTAAGTTTATATTGATACAGTGGGGAGGGCAAGATTATTTATCAAAAAACTAATTTTTAATGGCTTATATATCACAATTTAAAAAAAATAAAAAATAGCACAGCCGTTTTAGATATTTGATATAACTTTTAATTACAAAAATAATTAGTTGGTTTTGTTGGGTATTTTTCCTTCAAATCCATATTTAAGTTTTGAGCATTTTTATTGAGGTATAAAATATAGCAAATTTTGAATGAAATAAAGTCGATACTGAGTTATTAGTTAAAATTCTGGTACGGAAAATAATCAATCTTTCTAACCGGAACCGCCCTGTACAGTCGCAAGGTTTTTGCAATTTGAATTCTCAGCCGCTGGTTAATGGTTAATCGACCGCCTCTCGGAAACATCGAGAGTGTGGGGCACACGAAAAACCACTCACTCTGTGTGGCCAACTCAATGTGATAATGACGCGACAGTATTTTTATTTGTTATATCATTTCCCAATTTGGGTTATCGGAAAGAATGCTACTGGTACCACACACATCAGTATTTCTTCAGTGTCCCAATTCTTAGATCGTTCCACTTATTATTAAACGATACAATTTCGGTTCAAATTCACAAATGCATTAAAAAAATCAGTGTGTGCAATTCACACGCGGTAGAAGTGAAACCTTCAAAAACTAAAATAGGCAAGAGTAGGGAGACTACGAAGCACCTTTTTATCAATGTGAACGATGATTTATTCCATATTTTTGTCGTTGAATTCCAGTTCACCTTTTCCTATACATTTATTTGGTCATCTTATTAGTATTTGTGTTTTCTTCTTCGGAGTCGCTAGGTGTCGCATTCTTTTGTCTGTTCATTTTGAAGTGTTTTGAAGATTGGATATTGATTTAGCAAAAATAAAAAATATTTTTAATTTTTTGGATTTCGTGGGATTCGATCCTTGGTCCTCTGAATAACAGGCGTCCTCTGAATAACAGAAGAACCAATTTGTCAAAGAAACAGGATAACAAATATATCAGAGAGCCATATTATGATGGGGGGGGGAGGTGGCATTTGCTTTGTGTTATCTACATTCTTATTGTAATATCGCACTTCTGCCCGTTTAAGTGTTTCGGTAATAGACTCGCACATGGATTCCTTTTTAAATTAAAATCAGTTTTGTGTTCGGAATGCAAAAAAAATAATCGTTCGGCGACTCCATCTCATAAGGCTGGTTGAGTAGAGGTAAAATTGCAATTGATGTCTGAAGAGCCGAAGAGTCGCAGACGCCTATGCAAAGAACCGCAATTTCCGACCCCTGCACTAGACCAAAGGGGACTTGCTTGGGAATGTGGATTTATCGTAATGTGTTGGAACTGAGTACCCGCGAAATAAATAAATATTTTATTTTTATCTCTTTCTTTTACAGGCTAAATCCTACAGATGTATGTGTTTGTCTCTTTTTATTCTTGCTCGTTTCCGTTTCATCGAGTTTTAAATCACAACCGTTGTGAAGAAGTTTTCACTTCAAAACATTACATTAGCTCCACACAAGAGGCCTTTGAACTCGGCACCCCTTTAAGTCACCAAACGTAGCGAACCACTTGGGACTACCTATAGCAGAGGTGTTGGCTATCTAATAATGGTTCCCGGGGGATACCAATACCCCCACCTAAAATGAAGAATACGCAATTCTTATTTCTATTATTTTTTTAGTACCCATATATAATGAGTTTATGTCGCTTGTCTTAAAGTCGTTGGTGGTGTAATGATCAGCATAGTTGTCTTCGGTTCTTGCAATTCTTTTTTATTTTATTTTATATATAGATATATATTTTTAATTATTTTTAATAAAATTTTATTCAAAGGTCTGCGCAATTGTAATATATAAATATTAAATGTAGTATATAAAATATATAGTTTCATTAATTCTGAAATAATCATTCCGAACTTTGAAGGTATGAGTAAAGGGTCTGGCCTCGTACATCAAAGGCTTTGAAAGATTGTATGCTTTGAAGGCTGTCAAAAATCACCCCATTACTGTGATAAACAGCTAATAAAATTGATAATGGTTTGTTTGCAATGATGCCTTATAAGTTTACGAGTGATTATCGATTCTTTTACGACTTCTCGTGCAGAAAAGCAAAGTGTGAATAAAGCGAAACTCCTGCAAGTCATAAATGGCTTTGTAGAGGTTGAAGATACTAGTTTTGAGTTTGAGGGACCTGAAAGATAACTGTGAACTAAAACCTTGTGTACATCCCTCAAATTGGATGCAAAAAATAATTGTCGTTATATGATAATTTTTCGTTTGACTATGTTTTGAGAAAGTACCTGTGATGATTATCTTGACTTATAGGCATATATGTTTCAATTGTCAATATACTATATTTGTTTCATTTGTCAATACATATACGTGTTTTGACAAATGAAACAAACGAACTAAATTAAACAAACCACAGCATATTACTTTTCATTTTAAGTGGACAATTTATAGAATTTTTTAAACTACATGTTAATTTTTTACACTAACCATATATTCACTCCAAACCACCGATACAGCTGTCCCAGAGAGAGGTCATGCGTATGTCATCGATGATCGTCCTCGTCCTTCGCGTACGTCTTGTCTGAAAACGATAAAGTGAGAAGATACTAGAACGGTGAAGTCACGTACGACCTTTTTCTGAGATTGATATTTATTTATACTGGATTTTTACAGATGTTTTCACTCACATCACAACTATCCAGTTACAAAAACTCATACATAAGTTAATACACAAATAGGTTAACAATTACACAAATCTAATCAGCACAGTTGTTGTGTGCTATGTCTTTTCTTGTCTTTTAATTGCACTTGTAACATTAATTATGAAACTTTCACAAATGCAATAATAACAGCGCAGACTGTTATTATGTTGTAGTTTTTAATTGCGTATTTTAAGTTACTCTTTTTAAATCCCTAATTTATATACGCTTAAAATCTTCACTTTAACCATAGAAATAAAAAAAATCAAAATTTTACCCACGCACAGGCATTGCCTTTGTGGGATATTTTTGTTCATACATTTATTGTCTTAAGCTTTATTATATACTTATTATTTTGTACATTTATTATATGTATTGTATCAAAAAATTTCAATAAAAAAGACAAATTATACATTTAAATAAAGATTAAAAAACAAATCAATAAAAATAGAAGATCATAAAAAATCCACAAAAATTCATATATTTAAAAAAAAGCCAAATCTTTAAATGGTAATAATAAAGCGTTTTAAACTTTTTTATGGTAATAATACCATAAAAAAGTTTCAAACACAAAGTCAGTGATTTATTTAACAATGTTATCAATCTTTAAAAATAAATTCTTTAAGAATGCAGACTTCCTTAAAATAATGCTCTATCTCTTTCCACAACTTACAACAGCCCCTTAGAAACCTTTCTTACTTCAAAACATCGTTTGTCGGTATTAAATATAAAACAAGCGTCGAAAGAGGGTAAGACGCTGACAAGTTGAGACCGCTCTGCAAAACCCGTGGTATCGTGGTATGCCGCCCCTTGTTCGATACAAATGTATAAAATGTTTCTGTAATTGCAGGTTGCGACCGTTGCGACCGTTGCGATCGTAGCGACCGTTGCGACCCCTGCGAAGGCCCCGCGCCCGCCCGGCTCAGTAGCGCGCGCCCCGACGGCCGGCACGCCCGCGTCGCCTCACTCCGCCCGCGCTGATGCTTCGCCGCTTCCCATGAAGTTCCCCGAGCCACCGAGTCAACGGCTCCTACAAGACCTAGCCGTAAGTTAACAACTACCATAATAACTGCTCGGCCTTGCTACTCGGTGCCGAACTAGTGTCATTCTATTTATCTTGTGTATTCGTGATTGTGCTTTTATGTCCGAGTGAATTCCAAAAAATGTTAGACATTTTTAATCAGTGCCGCATCACTGTCATCATTAATGTTAGGTTATTTTGTGTTATTCAGATTGTGCATTTTTGTCTGAAATTGTTTGTACCTTGTTTATATTTAGTACCAGAGTTGTGTCGTTACTGTTGAAATATTTTGTGTTGATTTATGATTATTCGATGCTGGAATAACGTCACTTAAATTATCTTTAAGTAGTCCCTTTTCTTACTTTATTTTTGACTTCAAATTAAGATCATTAATTTCAGTATATGTTTTGTGCCTTGTTAAGACAATCAAGTTCGTTCGTCAAATCTCTAGCTTAGCATAATTTTTTTAGAAAAAACCCTATTATTTTATTTTAGAACATTTGGGTTCATAGAGTGAGGTTTGTTTTTGTGGTCTTGGCGGCGAATGCGTATGCCCACCAACTGCGTGGCGGGCCGGATCGGGAGAGGTAGACCTAATCTAGACCTCTCCAGCCGGACTCTATCGACCCATTGGTTTGCATCGCAGTGAGAGGGATGGATTCATATGTTCGTCAATCCTGGACACATTTACTCCCAGATCACAGAACTTCCTGTCCTTGCTTTCCTTAAAAACACCCTCCACTCAGCACCCGAAAAGATGATATAGGCCCTGAGGGATTTTTTCCCTCAAAAATAATCAATTTATATCAAATATCGTGATTTATTTTTGGGGTATTATGCCGTGTTACGCTACCTATTTCTTTAGCCAAAGTTTCGTCTTATTCAATTCAATTCCTTGTAAATTGTTTTTTGAGGTCCATCAAGTATTACGACCAACACCATTGCACTCAGTCATGTTTACATCCATAATTTAACGAAAAGCAATGATTACTGTGGAAATCTTTCTTTGTACATAGTAAATAATAACTACGACTTTACACCACACCTACGCAAGAAGATTTATGTTGTTCTAAGATTTATTTGCATTCTAACTGTTGCTGTTAACTTTGCTTAAAATTCTACACGCGTCGTTAATCTGTCCCTTTGTCGACTCTTGTTACAATATTCAAAAACATATACGGGCCTGAACCTAGTAGAAATTTTAGTGTTACATATAAAGGGTACGTAAGTTAAAAATATACGTGTATACACATCTCTTCAAACTTCGCAAATTCACTTTGTGGCGTCATTATTAATTTAATGAAACAAATAACTTTGTGCACACCACTATTTAATTAACAATATCGACATGTTTCAAAAACTATGTTTTCTTCATCAGGATAATAAGTTAATTGACTCCATCATGTTAACTTCATGAAAACCACTTATTTAAACCGCCACTACCCGAATTTCTACCGATTTCTTGCATATCTCCCTAGAACGTTTGAAGTTTTTAAGCTCTTAAAAAAATAAATCTTATTTTTGAAGATATATCTATACAACCCCCACGCTGTAACGCAAATTATATGAAATTCCCTCTATAGAAAAAAATCGCAAAGTATGCTCCGAAATTTTTTATTTTCAAGCCTGTCTCTGTTATTTAATAAGTTATATGTATGAAAAAATTCAGTGTTTCTTTGAACGTTGTTTTAGACAACCACCACGAGATTTTTGCTCTATTCTAAACGAAAAGTGTTTTATTAAACATTTGCACAATTTTCGCTTCAATTTTATCGCTTCAAATATTAGCGCGCTCTCTCCAACATTCGTAATTACATATCTCTCCATCTTCTTCTTTTCGAGCTCGGTTACGGCGCCTTAATGCACGCTTATAATAAGCAAATAATAATTAAACACGTGTGCAGTGAAACCATCAGAAAACTTAACTTAGAGAGAATGAGACGAATGGAGAGTATCAGGAAAAGGATAAATGTAGGATTTATTTATTATAATATTGTTACCAACTTTAAAAAATATTTTACATTTTATTCTACGAAGCACCGCACAGAGAGGACACTGATTAGTCTACCTTATTCTTTTGCAGGCTAAATCCGGTAGATGTATGTATTTCTCTCTTTTTATTGTCGCTTTTTCGTTACATCGAGTTTCAAATCACAACGGTGCTAAAGAAGTTTACACTTCGCAAAATTGTGTGCAGTTCACACGTGGTAGAAATGAAACCTTCAGAAAATTAAAGTAGTTAAAAGTGGGGAGGCTACGAAGCACCACACAAAGAGGAGACCGATTATTCTATCTCATTCTCTCGCAGCATAATCCTGTAGATGTATGGAAATGTGGTTAAGCACCAGATTAATGAGATGAATTATTACTTTTTCCAATGGCCACATTGTAGTGCGGGCAATACTGGTCACGGCGACCGCTTAAAGGAACCTACGACCTACGTCATTCCGGTCCCGACGCTGTCCTCATTAACACGTTGCTAGATTCTAGATTTTACATTTCCACTGCGTTCCTTCCGCTGCCGCGTTATTAATCAGTAAATTTGTCTAAATAAATAAAACATAAAAACGTGGCGAAATCTTTAATTTCTTTGAACACCAAGACCCTTCCGCGGAGCCTAAGGTAAGCATCTTCCACAGCATCAGAAGGAAGTCCAGAAAGACAAGATTCTCGCCACAGATGTATGTATTTCTCTCTTTTTATTGTCGCTTTTTCGTTTCATCGAGTTTCAAATCAGAACGGTGCTAAAAAAGTTTTCACTTCAACGGTAGATGCTTGCCCAAGGTAGGTACTTGCCAAGTTAATAAATAATTAATTTTTCATTAAAACCCTCCGCGAGATGTTCTGATTAAAAACGGGTTAATTTTTTCATTTCAATTACGCCATTTTAATTACGGGCTTTCATTACGAAGTTAGATAAATAATTTGTCGCACGCGATATGGGCGTTAAGGGAAACGCCGCTAGTACCTACCGAGTCACCAATCCGCTTGGTAATTGCGTGCTTTACTGTGATGGTTGCATTTTTGACACGTAGTACCAAATAATTGTAAGTAAATTAATTAACTAGCAGGAATGAAATTTTCCTACCGTAGGACAAATTCTTCAAACTTGAACTCCATAACTTTTACTATTCTCACGTTTACGGAACGGCGGCGATACAAAAAGGTAATAAACATACGCTCCTTATCACAATAATGCTGCAGCTCTTTCTTACCCATCAAATAATGATGAGACTTATCTTTTGTCTCACCATTATTTAATGTGTAAGAAAGAGCTGTAGCATTGTTGTGATAAGGAACGTCTTTTTGATTATTAAAAGCAGCCATTCGATTTCGTATGAGTTCATACCTACTTACCTACTACGAATACAAGACGTGTAAAGTGGGCGTTTCCGTGTGCCCGAAATAAGCTCAATTTTCCCTTCTACAGAAATTTTTCAAACATTTTCAAATTCAAATTTCGAAATTCTTTCATAAACAAATTCATTTGAACTGTCGGGATTTGAACAGATCTTTCTAGACGGCTCCCAAACTAGTGCATTTTTACAGTGCTTTTAGATATTGTGATGTTTATGAAATTTAAAAAAAATAATAAAACCTCATGACAAGTTGCCTTATGGCAACTTTGCACGACTAATATTTTAGTGTTAAAATTATTGGAAATTATATCTATGTTTTCTAATAAAATAAAAAGGCTTTTGTCTTATTTTGAGACAGTTAAACAAATGGATATTTCAAACTCTAGAGCTCTATGTTAAAATTGCGTTAATAATTAAGTGGGTGTATGTATGTAAAGGGGTTCCAAGACAGTTGATCCACCGACAATTGGCCCTCCTGCATACTTATGTACAATGCGCAGTCGGTTCAGGGAAAATACTGTATACCTAATTACACAAAATATAACCACGTTACCCAGAAGGGATGTACCGCCGAATAACAGAGTATAAAAAATATTTTTATTTAAATTCATGAAGGAAAAATCTGCTTCTCTATAATCCCGTGTATAACAGCGCATAAGTACCAACAAATCGACTCCGTGTATAAATTCTTTAGATATTCATACCAACTTATAATTAAATGTATTTTTGATGTCGATTTTACGCGTGAAATTGGTAAATAATGCCCAAAAAATTATAGTTATACAGTAAATATCGTTTCGGGGGGCCAAATGTCGGCGGACCAACTGTCGGGTCACCGTATGTAGGTAGATCGTAAATAATTATCATTACATCTGATATGCACACATTTTATTAACAATATATGTGGTGTTTATATTACGTAGGTATCTACTTTGTCCTTTTTTACATGAACTCCACACAGGAGGCCCTGAGGAAAATAATTTCCCCCAGGGCCTGTGTCATCTTTGGGGATGCTGTGTGGAGGGTTTTTTTTAAGGCAAGGAAGGAGAGGAGAGTTCTGGGAAGGAAAAGGATTTAAGGGGTGGGTAGGAATCTGGGGTTCAGTGTGTCCTGGTCATCCACCTCCAAGACCTAGACAAACCAAACCCCATGAACCCGGGCATCTTTGCTAAATCACTAAACGTACCATACATACATACATCACCATACGAACCACTTGGGGTGACCTATGGCTAAGGTGTTGGTTATCCAATAAAGGTTCCCGGGGCGGCGGTACCCATGCTTAGTGCCTCTCCACCGCCACACACTCATAAACATCCCTCTTAACGACCAACTAGAGATGCCTTCACAATCGTAATATTATGTCAAAATACCAAAGAAAGGATATCTCTTTACTAGCTTGTTCCATTACCGTATTACCAATGTGATAATACTGACAATTTATAAGTCATTCAATCTATCTTTTTAACTAATTGATTTCATGTTTAGTAAAATTCAAAATGTTTTATTAATCCCTCAACCATCTTCCTACACAGCAAACATACATATTTTGTGGCGCCATTTTAATTCAAGTTTTAAGTAAACCTTGATGAAGTAAGCATTGCTTACGAAACAAGTTGGTTTTTGAAACAATAATTTTTTTTTGTGAATCACATTTTTAGTGGTTAAAACTTTGTCCTTTATTAATTTTGAATTTTATTAGTCCTTTTGGCTGCCGTGTTGCTAAATCTGAATTTTAACATATTAAGAATTTTCGAAGGGAGTTTTTTTAAACTTCAATGTGAAGATTTTATAACTGGGACAGACTTATACAAATAAATAGCGAAAATAGCAATCCAACCCACCAAGCTGGATGAAGTAGTGTTTGGAGGCTTAAACTTTGGTTACTGGACGGTATCGAACCCAGTGTTGTCCAGGAACTGGAGAGAGTAAGGAGGACCTAGAGAGTAAGGAGGGTTACCGAATTTCCAATGATTAATTCCAATGAAAGAGGTGCTCAAAGCCGTTTTCCTGTTATAAAATGAGAAAAGATAAAAAAATCGGCAATGAAAATCATGTCTCAAGAATATTGATTCTCACTGCTAAATGATTTATGGTGGTTGATTTTTGATCCGTATTGCTTCCTCCGCAGACATGAACCAACGTTTCGGATAGACTGTGCCAATCAGGACAGCGGTGACATCAACATTACTCAACAAATCAAAAGCCAATCAACGTTATGTGTTTGTCGAATAGACATTTTCATTATTTTATGTAAGTCACGATTGGACGGATAAAACAATTAATACAGGTGTTAGCAGCGGCAGGTATGGAAGTATTTCCTAAAAGCAGCCAGGATTCTCCTAAGATTGTAGCGCCAATAGCGATGATGATGTTTGTAAGTCTCGTGGTCAAGAATGCATTCTTATCGCCGTTGTTCCCAACTTTTCGATCGATCAATCTAAATCTCCGATCAGCTAAGTGATTTCTTTAGTAAAGTTCGATTCGCCTATTTGCATCGGGAAGAGCATGTTTGCGCATTTGACAGGTGTTGAGCCAAAATTTCGGCTCAACATTTGATCAGTAGGACTGGGCCGTTAAAGTAGCTTAAGGGGCTTAGACGCCATGGTGGCGCAACAAATTACGCTACACGGTATAGTATATATCCCAACGAGATAGGATCCTTTAGCGATAGTGCACACTTTCGACACATTTACAAATAAAATTATTCAAATTAACTCCTCTTGTTTTATTGTTAGAGTGGCCATGAGTCAAAACAGATGATTGTATTTTAGTCGCCGACTTTCTGTTGCACTCGAGCACATTCGTTTGCTGTTGATGACATCACGCGGATGAGAATGCCGCTCCGGAGAGCAGAAGGAGAGACAGGTTGGCTCGGTGAGGTCAGGCTCGGTAAACAGTGACAAACCACCTGAACACGCACGGATTTGCACATTTTCCCCTTCCATTCAACATTTTGTTCATTTTTACCGACACATTATTCACAGTATCGCATATCGCAACTACGATAAGTAAAAAATGGGTATTTTGAGTTAGATGCTACGTTTGATAGTATACCACTGAAACCAACAAAAACATCAGATCTAGAAAAATAGTTACTGCAATGAACAAACTTAAGTCTTATAGACGAAGTTTTTTCTTTGCCTGATTTGCGCTAAACTATCGCAGTAAACATTTATTTTAAACCCATACAATAGATAATAATTTTTTTATGCCTTCAAATTATACAAAAATACATTTTTATGAAATCATGATTCATTTTTTAATTTGAAACGATAACGGGTTGATTTAAAAAAATATTAATTAGGTTACAACCTAATATCCGTTGTTCACATTTTGCAAATGTAATAGCTACGTTGGTATGTATAAAAAAGATCAATACGATTTTACAATGTTGTGACTTTTTTATGACTAAATTCTGTGACTTGCTTCGAAAGGGAAAAATTTTAGTTTTCGATAAATATTTTTTTATGATTTCGCCTCAAAAATGAGTTATATTTCGAATTCTAAAGGTGCCTTTTTATACCAGTTAACGGGATAAGATTTTTAGTTTTTTCGGAGGCCAATTTTACGCTAGATTCTCTCTTGTCTTTAAATTAAAACTTGCTAAAAAGAGCAATTTCTACATAAGCCTCGTAAAATTTAAATAAAACAGAGTGTGCAGTAAAAATGAAACGAAATAGAAATGAAATGCGGTAGAAATGAAACCTTCAGAAAACTAAACTTCGAGAAAATGAGACGAATGCAGAGTAACAGGAATAAGATAATTATGGGGTTTATTTATAATAATTTTGTTACCAAGTTTAAATTATTTTTTACGTTTTATTCTACGAAGCACCGCACAAAGAGGATATCGATTATTATATCTTATTCCCTCGCTGACTAAACCCTGCGATTCCGTTTCATTGAGTTTCAAATCACATTGGTGTTAAAGAAGTTTTCACTTTCGAAAACCTTCATTTTTCTTTTTAGAAGCAAGCCATAGATTAAGAGCATTATTTTTGAAGTGAAAACTTCTATAGCACCGTTGTTATTTGAAACTCGATGAAACGAAAAAGTGACACAAAAATGAGACATACTTCTAGGATTTAGCCGGCGAGAGAAAGAGATAGAATAATCGGTCTCATCTTTATGCGGTACTTCGTAGCCTCCCCAATTTTGTCTACTTTAGTTTTCTGAAGATTCACTTCTACCGCGTGTGAACTGCACAATTTAAATAAAAAGATATCACTGTATTTTTATTTTATTTCATATATATGATAATGAGAGAACCCATTTCGCTACAACCTTACCTTCGTCGTGGAATATATTTTAATTTAATTTAGGTCCTCATTATTTTGAATGGTTTCTTTTTTTTACTTTCTCAAAGTTACATAAAAAAGGTTAGAATTAATTTGTAATACAATCTCTTTGGACAAAACATACGTACTTTGATTTGTTAATATCGGGAAAATACACAGTACGCTCCTACATGCACTTACATTGAACGCTGACTATGTTGTGCTCGGTTTTTGCTGTTATTTTTTAACGTGACGCCACACCAACGTGTCGCATTGGCTGGGTCCATTGTCTTTATTGCAACTTCAGTATTTGATAATCAAGAGAAGCGGAAAGGAGGTGGGTGTAGCATACACATAATAGGTGTGTAGATAGGTGTTAGTGAGTTGTGTCAGAGACACTGAACAAAGTTTAATCTCTTCCCGGGAAAGTTTTAATTTGACGTCCAAACTTTGAAGTGGAAAAATACTGTTCGCATGATTAAGCGGCAAAAACTCTCAAACGCTTAGCTCTGGCGAATAGAAATTTGCATAGATTTTTCTTCCCGGAATTGGTCAACGCTCTTCAACTCTTTACTGTTTTCAGCACGCAACGTAATTTTTATCATGAATATGGAGTTTAAAAAAATGATAATTTTCACTAGTTTCCAAAATGAACGCTCCGCGCGCCGTGTGGACACGCACGCGATCAAGATTTATGACAAATATCTTTCACAATTGCACTATCACTTTTTTTAGGAACAATGATTTAGATAAGTATCATTTATCACTGTCCTTGCCATTGGCTATGTATAATCGACGAATTCGTGAATTAAAAATCCCGCCAGGATCGGTTAGATTTTGGGTAAGCATTTAAAAACCTAATTACGTTTTGCTTGTGATTTCTTGTTCTTCTTTCTTGCATTGTCCCAACACATTACCTAGGTAGGCTGTTGGGGTCGGCTCGTCTCGTTCTCAGGCTATATTGTTTTCGGTTCTGGGTATCGTTTTCATCCAGGCCGTTTCTCTGCAATATTTTAGAGCATTGAGTCATCCAGGAGTATTTTGCTTTTCCTCTGGATGACTGTTCTGGATGAAGCTCCATAGACATTGCCTGCTTCACTGTGTGGTCCGGTGGTCTTATGCGTCTATACTTTCTCAACTGTCGTCCCTTCAGCTTACTATTTTTCTGTATGACACCCAGGCTTCTATATCATTTAGTGATACTCCTACCGAACATCTAAGCATTTGTGCTGTTTCGAGTTACCTAGTATAGGACTTGTACATACATGGTCCAGCATTCGGAGCCGTACTATCGCGGCTCTAACAATACTCTGGTATATTTTTCCTTCAAGTTTTGTAGGAATTTTCGGGTCACACAAGATTCCTGTTAAGGATCTAATTTTCATCCGTTCCACGCCTACTCTTTGGTCAACATCCGCTGCACATCCTTCGTCTCTGTGAATGAGTGAGCCCAGATACTTTAAATGAGTCACAGTTGGATAGTGTCACTCCATCTAGTTGCATCGAAGGAATTACAGCATTTGTGTCTTCAATTTTGTTTGTTATTTATTTTTATAAACGTCTCTAAAACACATTTACCAAAATCTTACAAGAAATTCCTGCTCTAGTGTTGGTTGTGCATAATTCCCGAATTTATTGAAACTTATGTTCCGTTTAACATCCCAATAATACTTGTTCTTCTCCCGACTTTGACGTACGACACTTTGACTAATGTACTTGTTAGTGACACGTTGGAGTTCGCGTTTCCCCTTCTATCAATATGACGTCCCATTCTTTGTATTAGTTAAGCGTATTCGGGATATAAATCATCAACCATCCTACGATCAATCATGCGGATGTCAACCAGAGCCGGTTAATGGCAGGCAGTTAGTTTAAACTCCTTTAGGTTATTATTTATTGTATTTCCAATCGTCGCTTTTTGATACTTTTTTGTCAAAAAAGTAAAACTCCACACTTTATTGATCGATGCTCCACACGTGACACAATGCCTGAAAATACTTTTTTGTTGCGTACTGATTTTTCAATATCCATTACGATTGATGGCTTCAAAAAGATTTCAAACGAAGATCAAAATATTTTTGTTTTCGTTTTGAGTAAAATTTCAAATTGTAATATTTAATTGATGAAGACAATATTAGCCAAACTCAATCTAAAATCTGAAACAGAATAATCAGAAAAAGATACGGTTACATCTAGGACTCGAACCCAGGACTTAAGCCTTGCCGGAGCAGTGCTCCACCGACTGAGCTAATGTGTCCCTATCCGATTCGGTCATATTTAATTGTATCACTATTCGAATAAGAACTACCAACATTTTCTTCTTTCTCAGTTGGTAGAGCACTGCCCGGCAAGGCATACGTCCTGGATTCGATGTGACCCCATCTTTTTATGATTATTCTGTTTCAGATTTTTAATAGAGTTTGGTTAATATGTCTTCATTAATTAAATCTAAATATATTATTTTAGAAACTTTTTTTATTTATTGAATATGATCTACCACTTTTTTAGTTTTATTACGTACGGTTATTTTTACGCATGTCGGCTTTTTAGCCTTTCAAAAGCACTACCGTACCAAGAAAATATAATTTTTAATTTTGTTTTCCCTTTCAATGCCCTTAATCGCATATCCGTTGAATAACTGTGACTAACAGAACGTCGATAGTTAGAACTGTATCTGATTTAATATGTTTACTGTAACAACATGAATCAAACAAACCTAAGCTCTTCGAAACTGAAATCAAAGCAAACGTAATTAATTTTACAAATTTGTAAGTATAGGTAACCCAATGAGAGTTGGAAGCAATAAAAATGCCTAGAATTGATGCATTGGTGTATCCGTGTGGACCTCAATTGGCCAGTTACCCATAACGGCCCTCTGTTTTGCTTACTTATTGTAACTAGTTATTGCCCACTTATTGTAACCAGTGTAGAAGAGACAACAAGTTTTTATGGCAGAGTAATAAATTATATTAGTGCACTTACAGAGTGTCCTATTAATTTAGTTCGTAATGTGGTGTAAACATACTTACAACTACATATGCAAGTGAAAAATTATTACATTTTAAATAATTAATCGTTAATATATTATATATTATTATATATTAAAAATAATAATGATGACGCCACAAAGTGAATTTGCGAAGTTTGAAGAATTAATTAATAGTTCCTTATTTTTAATTCGAATCTTTATCAGTAGATTTACAGTGTTTGGTAAAGTGTGCAAGTATAATATTTATTACGACATCATGGAGTCTTGTTACAAAACGGGCAAGTCACTGAATGGACAGCGTCGTGAATTTTTATTACGCGTGTTTAATTATTTTATGCATAATATAAGAAAAGGGTGGTCAATTTATAAGCATGAATGACTAATATGATTTGACATCTAAGGCAACTGGAGTATCACAGACTAGTATTCTACGTATCTTAACTGGAGTGGCAAAAGAAGCAGAAGCACAACCGTCATCATTGTCAACTCAACGACCAACATTCAGCATACCATAGAAGAAACGACGCAGACCGTGAACCAAATTAGATGTAGATGATTTCGGTAAGGAAGTTATTAGAAGATGTGTGTACGATTTTTCACGTAGTTCATAAGTCTTTGCCAACGATGTAAAAGATACTTGAAAAAGATCCTGAAAATTATCACATTTAGTTTAATTAACTTTATTTTGATAACCTTCAGTATTTCAAAAACAAAGCTGTAAAACAAAATAAGTTTTATGTAACCGACTTCAACACGCTTTGATTTCGAATTTTCCTAAAACGAAACACGCTGTATGAAAATTTTGCATTCGTGTGAGTACAGTGATGAAATCAAGTTAAGGGGGTATTCTAGTCTTAAAAAAAAAATTTTTTTTCTTCATCTTTCCAAAGTTTAAATTTTTCGAAATTCGCATTATTTTTCGCATTAATTTCGCGGTTTAGACAGAATCTAAATAGAACAAAATTTTAAACACATTTTTCTCAAAACCACTTTTTTCGTGATGGTTGACACGATATCTCAAGTTTTACTAAACCAATTTACTTGAAATTTGGTGTGAGCCTTCTCTTTACATTACTTTATCGCATGAACCAGAACTATAACAAAAATGTAATTTTTACTATTCTAAAAAATTCGGAAAGTCAAAAAACTGGTAAAAAAAATGTATTTTTTTCAGACAGCCGCCATTTTGCAAAAAAAAAATTATGACTTCTTCGAGGTTCATGCCATAGCAGCATTTGTTTGTATTAAAAATAAATTTGTTTTTTTTTTTCGGATTACTAAGAAGGTTGCAATCGTGTCAATCGGGCGCGCCATATTTTCGAGACCCCCTATCTCAAAACCCTGTAACTCTTAAATTTTTAATGTCTAATAAATATGTGGTAAAATAATGGCTACAAAAATATCATAGATTTTTTTTATTGCGCCCGAAAAAACACCTACAATTCGTGCTTCTAGAGTAGAATACCCCCTTAACTTGCTAGACCCATGCGTAACTCGAAGCTATGTAACTTCGAACCCGCCACCTGCAGCTACCATTATTTGTCTGCACTTCGCGTGCAGATGTTTTCGTTATTAACACAATTTCAGCTTGGTTTATATTTTATTCGTTAGTACATTTTTACCTTTTCCCACTCATTTATAAAGCTGTTCAACTGAGAACATTCAGTAAATTACATAATGTTTTTATATCTCGTTTCGGACATAATGTGTCCTGATGAAATATACGAGATTATCATCTAACCCAGCACAGTCCCAGTTTTGTGAGTCGTGTCCGAAATCACACAATTACAGTGAAATAAAACAGAAGACCACTATTTATCGGACATGTTATGTTGTATATTGTAGCATTACGAAACATCTGCGATGACATAAATAGTCCGAGAATAAATACTGAAAACACAATCAATTCGGTAGATAGATTCATTTGTCAAGCGCCTGCTGTATTAGCAATGTTTATTATCTACTAATTTGTTCAAATACACATATAATATTATTTCATTACGTCAGAAAAACCTTTTTTTTAAAAATAAGATTAATACGTATGAATCTTCCTACTACCAAATGGTTATCATTTGTATTTGCTTGGAGCATCCGTTCGTGTAGTATTTATTGATTTTTTTTATTTTTTAACATGAATCATTTTCATATTCTCTTGCATGGTTTATGATTGACTCACAACTATCTAGCAGTTTTTTGTAATATGGAGGTGGAGAAGTCGTCACGCCAACTTTGAAGATTAGTTATTAAACATGTTTCTTCGAAGGCTGCTGAAAAGAGAGTGGAATATTACAAAATTTTGATGGAACAAATTAATAAGAATAGGGCGGATGTGGAATATACTTCAAACCGCACACTTGAATGACCGCTTTTGGATAATTAGCAGTCCGATGACTTTTTGCCGAAAATGACAAAATGCTTCTAGTGACCTCCGCAAAATGCAAAAAAAACTTTGGTTAAACTCAAGAAAATGGTCGACAATGTTTTTAATTTTTTTTTTAACTTTTCAACAAAAAAATTTAACGATTTGAAAACGTTTTTAATAATACAGTACGGTGGCATTGCAAAAAATGCTTCTAAGGCAATCGTGTTTTGGAAACCTAAAGCACTTTGATCGTAATAAAACGTACAAAACGTAATCGTCCTTCTTTCTCAGGACTGCTCCCAGTGGTAATAATGCATAATGTATGTGACCTTTTAAGGAAACGATTAACGTAGGTACACCTACTTTAAAAAAATACTCGAGGCCTACGCGGATTTGAACACGCCTAATTTACACACGCAATTTTCGCAGTTAATCACGTGGGCTACGCGTACGATTACATTTATTATGAACTTAACTCAAACAAAGAATAAACACAATTAGCCCCGAGAGATACGAATTATAATTACTATAATCAGTATAAGGTTTTTTGTCTTTCATTATTATGCTTTTTTGATAAATTTAGATAATCTGATAAAGGTACACATCTGTGTTCCAAACAAAAATGAAGATGAGCCGAAATCAGTGAATGTAGAGTTGTTCCTTACATGTGTACTTGTGAATTACAACATAAATTATAACGGCTCCTATTTTTTTTCTAATATTTAAGTAGGCGGGGATGGGAGATGGGACAATTTGGGAGGCGGGAATGGGTACCGCCGCCCCGGGAACCTTTATTGGATAACCAACACCTCTGCCATAGGTCACCCCAAGTGGTTCGCTACGTTTGGTGATTTAGCAGGGGTGCCCGGGTTCATGGGGTGAAGTTTGTCTCGGTCTCGAAGGTGGATGACCAGGACACACTGAACCCCAGATTCCTACCCACCCCTTAAACCCCTTTCCTTCCTATCCACCCCTTAAACTCCTTTCCTTAAACCTTAAAACCCTTAAACTTCCTTAAAAAAACCCTCCACACAGCATCCCCAAAGATGACATAGGCCCTGTGGGAAATTATTTTCCTCAGGGCCTCCTGTGTGGAGCTCATGTAAAAAAAAAAAAAAGGTTTTTCTTATTTATACATTTTTTGAATTTCTTTTAGTTTTAAACATTTCTGAAGTTACCCGCATTTTTTATGTTAGCAGTTACCACCCGACTTTGCCCGAGTTCTAACACTCTTTTTCACACAGAAAAATATGATCTGGACATTATTATTTATGGCGCTGAGTTTCTAATTTTACTGTAAAATGGGTATTTCAAGCTCCAATGCTCATTATGGAAATGACATGACGTTGTACATATACATTCGTTGATACATTCCATTTAAAATACAGAGAAAACGGAAACAAAATTATGACACTCTGGATATCATCTTTTTACAGTTTTTAGCTAGGTTAACAGATTTTCTAACAGTAGGTTTTCTATAACTGCTAGGTAGGTACCTACCAATCGTGGGCCGTGAACTTTCACTGAGCTAAAATGCTAAGATTGAACTTTACGTTATAGATGTTGTAGCGGAAAATGAATTTTATTTTTTCAATATCAACTTTTTGTATGAAGATCTTTCAGCTTGTGGATGCGGCGCATCCTCAAACAAAAAATTGAAAAAAAAAATTGGTTGTCTGTAAAGTCGGTTTACGGACGATAATTTTACCTGATAACGTCATATAATAACGATGGAGTGGAAGAGAGATAGATGCGTCACAAGCCGAACGCTTGTTCCGCGCTCTCGCTTGCATGCTCGGCTCAGGCGGAACGTGACAATGAGTCCTGCTTTTACGTAAGTGCAGCCGGCGTTCATCGATTTATAAGACATTATCACGTCAAAAAAATTGGTTGTCTGAAAAGTCGGTTTACGGACAATAATTTTTAACGTCACAACGTCATAAGAAAACTTTTACATAGAATTTTACAGTCACAAGCCGAACGCTTAGGCCGATCGTGCCTCTCTATCGCTTGTTCCGCGCTCTCGCTTGCACGCTCGGCTCAGGCAGAATGTGAAAATGAGTCATGCTTTTTTGTGAGTGCAGCCGGCGTTCATCGATTTATAAGACGTTCTCACGTCAAAAAAGCCATTTTCATCTACGACACCAATAACATCGTATTTTTCAATCTTAGCACCCTAATTCACTGAAAACTCACGGACCGCCAGTGGTACTTACTTATAATTAAAAATAAATATATTTGTATTGGTACTAGTTTCAAACCCTTCCACGCATTATTCATAGCAGTACAACAACTGTTACTTATTTTCAATATTATCTTGTACAAATAACGGCGTAATTTTTCAATTCCAATGTGTCGAAATGATGTACGCGCCGAGGCGGTTATTTGATGGACGGGTATACCACAACTCTGTGCAACGGTATGTGTAAGATGGGTACGGGTGCGTATAAGAAAATTTTATAATAATTTTATTATTGATGTGAGCATTGCAGACACGAACGGCCTCGATCTTATTTAATTATGACTGTTGTTGTGGGGCGGTCGTTGTCCCAAATCCGATCCTCTCCCACTGCGAGATGACTCGATACTGTGTTCATTCTGATTGCCTTGCGTTTTCTAATTTAAAAGTGTTTTATCTTGTGAATATTCATGTAGTTTTATATTATGTTATGCTTTCCGCTGCAGCTCGGAAGTACATTCGATCCGTGACGCCGCTTCTGATGAACGTCTTATTATGCCTCTAATATTTGATAATAGAATGGCTTAGAGATACTCACAACATTCGAGTTTGGTGCGCGTAGCATACGAGTCCCTCGTGAGTATCCACCATACTATTTTGCTAGTGTTCACAAAGTTGCACAACGCTACCCGTCGAATAAATGAATTAATTATTGAATTTTATTTAATGTTTTTTTATAGTAGTTCCTCACAAGAGTCCCAGCTGCTCCCGTCTGGAGCCAGTGAGACTATAGCATCCCCAATATGTTGTGAGGCTGAAGGTAGTGGGGAGGGAAAGGAGATAGGGAAGAGGAATGTGAGAAACTACCTGGCTATTCAGATCTGGTCACCAAATATAGCTAAAGCCATTTCAAGCAACGTTTCATTTCTGAATGGTGGTCTTACATCTGGGCGATATCTATACGTTCCCCACGCCGAAACGAAAATTATATTCCCTCAATAGAAAAAAATCGCAATGTATGCTCCTTATTATTATTATAAAGACATTTTTTTTCAGTTATTTTACAAATTATATATACGAAAAATTTCACAGTGTTTCTCGACGTGAAAATTTTTGCTCTATTTTAAATAAGTCGTGTTTTATTTAAAATTTTCACAATTTTTCGCTAAAAAATATCATTTTCTCTCTAACATTCGTATTTACATATCTCTCCATCTTCTTCTTTTTGAGCGGGTATACGGGCCTTAAAGAGTAGGTATCGGTAGGCGACTTGTTTGCATTACAGTCACGTAGCTTCTAAGCATCTCTGTTTATGAAGGGCCTTAGACTTATGTGGACTGTCTCCCATTTTTTTGGTGTTATACGCTAAACTAAAAATCTAGCTAATTCTAATTTGTAATGAAAATATGTTTTAGAAAGTTATCACTTGTGCAAATTTGCAGTTCTTGTATTAATTATATTAATTTGGATGTTTACAATGTATTGTTACCTCGTTTTATGGCAGTGTGGTTGAGTTTAATATTGATTTCATAAAATTCTGAAGCATTTAATCTGACGGTTTGCGTCTTACTAAAAACACTGTGCACCGCAATATCTGACACATAAATTTGCACAGTTTTTTTCTGTCTAAAATTCAAGGACGTTTCAACTATTTACGGCTTGCAACATTATTTCTATCGTGAGCTAAGGAGCTTTCATAAGTCCCACGACAGTACGTCATATTTTTTATATTCTTATAATTTGATCAATAAAATCAAAATGTAACATAAAGTAGCTGCCAACTAACGTTAATGAAAAAGTATGGCTTTATTCGGTACTTATATTATTAAATACAATTTATGCAGAATAATTAATTTAGCACTGTTAAATGTTGCACAATTCTTCCTAAACGGTTTTAATGAAGCATTTTGAATAACATTTATAATTTTCCGGGAATATTTAACAGTTCGCAGTTTATCGCTTGTTGCTCATAATTTTGTTAAAATATTTTCCCATCGATAATGGAGTATGTATATTATTTATATTTTTATTTGTATTTTTTTTAAATAGATTCATAGTTACCTATGTCCTAATACAATCCTTATGAAAAGTGAAAAAAGATTAAAATATAACTACTTCGAATAAATTACATAATTCCGAATTTATGATAAATTTGTTTTTATTTTCTACTAGTTTTATTTCCTTTTTTAATTTGCCAAATATCTTAAGTGCTGCATACATCAGTTCTTATAATATATTAAATTATTTCTGAAAAAAAACGGGCTATGAGTGATAATATTATCAACGGAGTTATCTGCAAAAATGAAATGTTTTCGGAATAGATGTTCAGTAAAACATTGGCTAGAAACATGAATAATGCATGACTAATTTGCATGTTTTCAATCTTATCAATATAATAGAGGTATGATTGTAGTGTAATGCGTGATACTTTTTTCTACAAATTACATTCTGATTGATCTCAACTAAAAAACAGAATATCTGTGTAAATACTCTCTGAGATGAGATCTGACTTTTTTTACTTTGCACTGCTATTTCTGACTATTCTGTCTAGGTAAGTACAGACCTTCAATACCCATTGAACAGTAAAAAAATGAGTCAAAAGCCAAGCTGAGTAGTAAGAAAAATTGAAACTAATGTCACAAAACTTTAGCTGCACTTTAGTGGGTAAAGCAATATGGAATTAAACCACAGTAGTCAATCTCCTGGTGTTATTAAATCCCGGAGTTCCCAAGTAAATTTAATTCAATTAATTCGTTTGTGTTGTTTCAAAAACGTCAATTTATCCAAAACATATTTTTTGGTTTTCATAATGTAAATCGTTTCGTAGTAAAGATTATTCTAAGATGGTAATTTCACGTTAAGCTTCGCATTACTGTGTTTACATCACAATATTTAAATTCAATTTTATTGTATTACTAGCATAATGTCCGTAAGTTGTAATTACAATAATCACCTAAAGCCTGGAACTGTCACGAAATGTTTTGTTATAACGAGGCGAGTCTAATCGCACTATTTTGCGGGTATTTAAAAAAAAAACTGGACTGATTATGTGACATTTTATAGATCGCAAATGCAAAGTAAACGGGTGCTGACAAATTATTTGTTACCGCAGCAGACGAACGAGTTGGTAAAATGTTGACAATATTATTGAATCTAGTCTTTTTCTTTTCTAGTCGATAATTTGATTTTTTTTCCTGGAATCAATGTCTTATACAGGGTGTTAAGGAACGCACTTGACTTACTTCAACAATATATTTCCGACATTGTTTGGAGTAAAATATGTAAAATTTTTGGTGTTTGTTTTTCAAGTAAAAACATTAAAAAAATGTTGGTATTGGATAGTTATCCGTGACGACATGTGGAAGAATGTTTTTTTGTTTGATTTTGAAAAAAAAAAGTACGTCGAAAAAGTCACCGGAGACCAAAATTTCATTTAATTTTTCCTCTAAATAATGTCAGGAATTAATAGATAAAGCAAATCAAGTGCGTCACTTCATATCCTATATATGTTATTATTAATTATTAAAGTTTTTTGTGCTATCTAACATTGATTACTTTTTATATTTGCAATTTTTATAGTCAATATTGACAGCTGTATATTTAACGATATGTTTGTTGATAAAATGTTGCAATCGCGCAATATTAAATATTATGTAGCCATTTGCCGAGACTTATTTTTCGTTTTTAAACTTTTTGGTTCGAAGGACAGAAAATTTTTAATAGTCGTATTTCTATTTCTACTGACAATTGGTGGCGGAATTCTATTATGACAATCCGTTAAAATGATTTTTATCTTTTGTCACTTAATTTATTTCTGACTGTAACCGGTTTCAGTCTATTAAGGCCATCTTCAGACAGACAGGCCATCTTAAACTTTGATTTGTATATAAACACTTGGAGGAGGGCAGTTATCCACGATAGTAAGATATACAAGTTCAACCACCCCTATAAACCGGCTAGTGGCGGTCCGTGAGTTTTTAGTGAGTTAGAATGTTATGATTGAAAAATAAGACGTTACGGATATTGTAGCTGAAATTGATTTTTTTTTTCAAAATTTAGATATTTTGTATGAATATTTTCAGGATGTACTGAAATGTGGATGCGCCGCATCCCAGAATGAAGATGGCACTGAGTAGGCTAAAACCGGCTATGATCAGAAATTAAGTGGAAAAAAGTTTAAAATTGTTTTGTTATTATTAGAACTTTTTAAATATGAGATTATTTTGTGAATTTTCAAAAAAAATATTAAAATAAAAATTTTAAAAAATTCGCGAATAAATATAATATTTTTGAAAAATGTACACTGTTCACGCTCTGGTAAGTAGGTATATAAGTAAACAGCGATTATTGACGAAAGTGATTGTTCATTAAACGTCACCTCCGATGGTATGTAACCTATTTTTATCATTATCAGATTACTTGTAATACTTGTTACTTATAATACTAATTCTCACTTATGTTTCATCAGATGAAACAAGTTTACTAATTGTGAATATTTCATACACACACCAAATAATCATCCGACGTTAGATCAATTGGGTGGTTGATTTGATTACAGTACAGATGATTAACTAGCTCTTTGCCACTGTTATTTCAATAAAAAATAAGTGTGTTCTTTGATATGTATATTTATTACAATGGTAAGCGCCGGCAAGGCAAGGAATGAATTAAAACAAATGAGAATGTCTGAAGTAATCTTCTGGTAGCAAGTAGACGAGTAGGCCACAAAATTTGCGGATTCCCAGTGAATTAATTTAAACATTGTTTCGGTTCTCGAATAATTAATTTATTCAGTCTGTTCCGAATAAATTCTCGCATTGAGCCCACACAGCCCAGCCCGTACCTGTGTTTGTATTGTTGCAGTCCCCTTTAGTGGGTAGAGTGCTTCGCTAAATATATTCTCTTTTCATCGCGTCTGTCGGCCAGAAATACTCGATTCTGTCTGTAACTCTTACTGCCTACTTCAAATAACTGGATAGACTAACAAACAGCCCACAGATAGGGAGTGCAATTTTTAATCCCGCTTTTCATCCCGCAGGACATTTTCAAATCTCGCAGGGTCCGCGTGGGATTGGGTTTTCGATACACAGTTTCATAATTTTTTTATGTGAATACCGCACAAGAGTACCAATTGATCTCGTCTGGGGGCAGTGAGATTACGGCATCCCCAATTGGGGTATGTTGTGTGGCTGAAGGTAGTAGGGACGACCGGCGTAGTCTGCGGTCAGGCTCTTGATTCGCATTCCGAAGGTTGCGGGATCAAATCCCGTTGTGACAAATAAATTTTATTTGATTAATTTGTGTTATTTCACAATTTATTCATTAAAACTAATATGCGGCACGTTCCAGAGTGGAAGATACCATTCCTGGTGTAAGACCGCCATTCAGAATTGAAACGTTGCTTGAAATGGCTTTAGCCGTGTTTGATGACCAGATCTGAATAGCCAGTATTTCCCACCTTCCTCTTCCCCATCTCCTTCCCCTCCCCACTACCTTCAATAGTAATTCTTACAACCATATGAAAGGAAATAAAAAATAACCCCTTACTAACCTTCTATTACGTTGATTAATCAATAGGCAAACAAAAATAAAATCTGTCTTACTGGTTCACATAGGTTCCTATATATTACACGAAAATTATAATAAAGATTAAAAATTAAAAATTTTATAAAATTATTAGCGCAGACCCGTGAGAAATCACAGGGTATTATAATACTCATTTTGAAAAAGTCAAATTTAACCTTAAAATATTATATTATAGGCAAGTACCCACTTTATCGCTTGTCTACATCATTCTTCGCACAAGCAGTTCCAATTTTGAAAATGACACTCAAATATAAAGAAATTTGATTTCGTGAAGGTGAATAATTTCTCGCAGGAATATTTCACACTTCGGATTGAAATAAGTATGTTTGAATCATTTCTCTTTTCATCTCCCGATCCTAATCTGATTTCCCAAGAGCTATTTAATACTCTTATAATTCTATCGGCTGATGAGGGTGATGGGAAGGCTGGTAGAGATATTGAAAGGAGGGTAAATGCAGATAACTCCATTATTGAAGGACTGAATGCCGTTGGCGCTAACAAAAAACTGTCCAAATAAACGAAAATAGCAGTCCACAATGGAGTGCTGAACCTACCCTGATGGATGGCAGTGAGGCATGGAACCAGCAGAGAAAGAATGAAATGAATTCTGTAGAAAAGAGATCCCTGAGGCGTATGTGTGGTAAAACCATGTATGATCGTGTGACAAATGTGGAAATCCGCAAAGAATGTAAAACTGATGAAAGCGTAATGTGTAAGATTAAGAAAGGTTTTGTCGAAAGGTAATTGTCGAATAATCGTCATCACACTGCCTTTACTGAGGGAGGGAATGCGACATCTGTAGTTATCTGGGGTCACCACGAATGATGTCATCTACTCGCTCAAGTCACTTTTTCGTCAACCAGTGGTGTTGGTCCTTCAGCTTCGTTACAGTGACGAACCCATCGACTAGCAGTGCTGACCTCCACGTTGCATCATGGTACACATTTTTCAATCTTTCATGAATACGAAGGGGCGTTTCGCCTTCTATAGTGAAGAATGGTTTAGGCATAAAGAGCGAATGCACTAAGAAAGGAGTGTTAGGAGAATATATGACGCAAACGTGAATGGTAGAGGAAGTCGGCGACGTGAATCAAATACTTTAGTCGGGTCATGTCAAGAGTCAGAATAATAGACGGGTATGAATGAATATGGCAAAGAGTGTGTCAAAAACGAGTCGTTTGGCTGTTCGTACTCTCTGCTTATCCCTGCGGGGAAACGGTTTTATGGTTAGTTAGTTATCGGCTGAAAAACTTCGCTCGGCCTCCACGCTCACTCACAGCACATGGCTCTTAGGTATTCCGCCTCAAATACATTGCAAGTTGCATTTCATGTAGGTAGGTATTATGATAACATTACAATCATCAGCCTATGTTTTTATCGCATTTCATTCGCGTGTGTTTTCCATTTTATTGCTTTTCATTTATTTTAGACGCTGTAAAAAGCGCATTTTTTCACAGCAATCTCATTTGTTGAACTTCGTTGAATCCATCTAACAGCCAATATAATAATTTGTTTTTGTAGTTCGTGGGAAGGTTCTTAAAGCAATAAATGTAACTTAAATGAGGTAATAAAAAAATAACAATCATCGCGTTTTTTCATTGTCTTTGTGGGCAAACATACATTTCGAGTTATATTGAGCTGCGCAATAATCGATAACTTGAATAGGTTTCACTAGCATAGTTTATTATTACGTTTTCGATAAACATACGTAGAAAATTGATTAAAAATTGTTTAGAAATGCGACTGGCTTTTATTGCATTTCAACATTGCTCAATGCACATACTGTTTGAATGGAATTGCTTGCAATAATGGTTCGATTTCTATTTGAAAATAATCAACGTTTTTTGGATCACTTTACGAAAGACATTAGATGTGATTTTTAATTATATATGTTACCAGCTGGGTTACCCGGCTTCGCTCAGTACAACATTCGAGAGTGTTCTGGAATGTTCCACAATTTATTTTATTTATTTATAGCGGACTCGACAAACGTTGTCCTGTACACAACTGTCGGGACAAACTAAAATTAAAATAGAATAATATTGAATATTCGATACTGCGATGGTAGCGCAGTCTGCCGGATCCAATGTAAAACATTCCAAAATCAACAACTCCTTAGAAATAAAAAAAATAATTAAAAGAACAAGAACAGTGGACCAAATTGTGAATCTAAACCATTCTCGAATCCCCTTGAACCCACACAAAAAATTTCATCAAAATCGGTCCAGCCGTTTAGGAGGAGTTCAGTGACATACAAACGGACAGAAGAAACATATATATTAAGATTTATCTTGTATGGTTGTAATCTTCATAAGTTTCGTAATGCCGGAGCTATTTTCGGCATTTACACTTGTACACTTGAGGTGGGTGAAGAAGCTGTATTTTCAAGTTGTATTATCAACTTTTAATGGCATGGACCGATAGAGAAGCTACCGTATTTCTAATGTTCTTCGTAGTGGGGAATACTGAATAAACTTGGCTTCAGTATTAGAAATTTGATACTTGTAGTTTGGAGTACAAAAAAGTTTTTATTATTTCAGTTCAGTGCAGTATTAAAAATGAAATAGCTGTGGATATTAGTATATTTTTGAAGTGAACACTTCTTTAGCACCGTTGTGATTTGAAACTCGATGAAATGGAAACGAGCGACACTAAAAGAGCCAAACACATAACATCTACAGGATTTAGCCTGCAAGAGAGTGAAAAAGCAATAAAATATTTATTTATTTCACGGGTACTGGTTCCAATATAAAACGATAAAACCACGGTCCCACGCAATCTCCTTTGACTAGTGGTATAAAGTGTCTGACGAACCTCAGCGGCCCGACATTCAGAGGACCAAGAATCGAATTCTATGAGTAAAATCAAAATCCAATCTTCAAACCAATACTAATAAGATGACCAAATGTACAGGAAAAGGTGCACTGAAATTCGACGACATAAATATGGAATAAATAATCCTTCACATTGATAAAAAAAAAGTGCTTTGTAGTCTCCCCACTCATGCCTACTTTAGTTCTCTGAAGGTTTCAATTCTACCGCGTGGAATTGCATACTTTGATTTTTTTGAAGTAAAATGTTTTTAGCACCGTTGTGATTTGAAACACGTTGAAACGGAAACGACACTAAAAAGAGACAAAC
Organism: Glyphotaelius pellucidus; assembly: GCA_936435175.1. NCBI lineage: Eukaryota > Metazoa > Arthropoda > Insecta > Trichoptera > Limnephilidae > Glyphotaelius > Glyphotaelius pellucidus. Next base: position 22,073,805 of record OW386542.1, on the reverse strand, counting down.
ACGTACATCTATAGGATTTTTCCTGCGAGAGAATGAGATAGAATGAAACCTTACCTACGAACAGTACCTACGGCCGCACTGGCCGCTTTGATTTTGAGCTCACTTTTCAAGGCTCCTATTGGTTGAGATTTTGTGGGTGAAATTTCAGTTCTACCGCGTGTGAACTGCACTCGATTTTTTTACGTACAACTAAAAATGCGAAGTACACAAACCAACCAAAAAAAACTAAATTGTTACAATGTTACAATGTTTAGATCACCCAATGGCAAGGCAAATATTATTACACCTGAAATAAAAACACATACTTCAGATTGCTTACACGTCGGTATCTCTGCTTTGTGTACATGTGAAAATATTGAAATAGTCAAAGAATATGTTTATTTAGGTGCAATTATTGATTGCTTTTTCAAATGGGATTTACAAATAAATAAAGTCTGTGAACGACTCAGATCTGTTGTTAGCAGATTATATAAATTAAAATTTTATGATCCAATTTGCACACTTCGAATAATTTATTTATCATTAGCTGAATCTATTATAAGATATGGAATTACAGCTTGGGGACTTTCCTGTAAAACAAATGTAAATCGTGTTCAAACAGTTCAAAATTCATTAGTTAAATTATTAGCTCATAAAAGTTATGAAGAAAGGCATAATGTTCCGTACTTTTACCAAAATCTCAAAATTTTCTCAGTAAGAACAATTCTGTGGTATAAAATTATATTTCGGCATATGAATAGCCCCATATACATAAATAAACTGGACCACACTTACAATACTCGTTTTACGTTAAATGAAGGACTAATTGTACCTAAGCATTTAAACAAATATGGACAAAGAACGCTGGACTATATGATACCTAATTGCTTAAATATGTTACCGGCCGAAATTAAAAAACGTACAAATGGTAAAACAAATATTTTGTTGAGAAATTGACTTGCCGAAAGAAATAATTTGTATTAGACTAACACAAAAATTCTAACTGCATTTAATTATGTAAAATAAGTTTATTTATATCTCCAAAGTAAAAGTACCGATCGACAAACTGCTAAAAAGTAGTTTATTGGGACTTTTCTTTTTTCTGTATAATATTTTATGTCATATTGTATTACTTTGTATTTATAATAAATAAATTAAACCTTGAAAAAAAAACCCTTTATATTATTATCTATATCCATTCTACATCATAATGTATTTAAGTGTTTATTGCTACCTTTAGAAAATAAAGTATAATTTTTCACATTATCATTTAACTTCATTCATCAAATTTACAATTTTGAGTGAAGCAACACACTGGTTATGAGTTTACGAGTTATGATTGACTCTGAACGATCAGGGTTTTTCGATTTCACACCTGATACATTTCGGTTGTTTTAAGGTGAATTTTGATAACCTAGGTCGTATTTACAAATTTGATTGTTGTATAGAGACTTCAAAATATGGAAATCTGACTTAACGGATTTCTAGTTAGCCAACTGATCTCTAATAGCCTCTTTTCAAATGTTAGCATTTCGATGGCGTCCTCTCTGTAAATGACACAAATGATTATAATGTCCTCCGATGAATCAACCTCTCGATAAAACTCAAACTAAAGGATTTGCTGTACATGTCAGTTTTTTTTGGACTCCAAACCCCGTTTTCTTTAGCCGGCATCAAACACAAGCTTTTTGCAAGCAATTGAATAATTATTTTTCAAGAGGATTTCAATAAAGCAATACTAAATATCGTAGTGTTCTAATAATTCCCAATGACTTATGGTATATTTTTATGAGTTTGGATGAAGTGCGGCAGTTCTGGGTAGAAGGCGAATGCAGTATTGGTAATTTGCACGGAGTGCTCTTGAAAGCCAGCCAGAGGACTGGAGTATCAAGTGCTGGGTAGGAACTTATCGATGCATTTTATGTATTCGAGGGACGTACCTGACTTACGTTTTAACCAGTGATTCCTGTGGTTAAATGGAGTACAAATATGAGCGAAGTTTTGATCTATAATATATTTAGATACTTTGCAATTAAGTTACAATGCACTTTAACTGGCCTACAGAACACAAATTATTTTAAACATAAATCAGACCCCAAGTCTTGGATCATCAGCCAAGACGGATCTAACATAAAAGATTTTGAGAAGTACGCGTTTCCATTGGTACCATGCAGTTTGTCTTTTATTTCAAACGGAACATTGTATTGTTATTTGTATTTTTATTATAACCTAATGTGTTATAAACTGCGGCTGCACTTATAAGTATGCATATTCATGGTACGATGCTGATTTTCTTAGTCTTTTATTTTAAACGTAACATTGTATTGTTATCGACTGGTCAGTGGTTGAGTGGGCATCGCGTTTGGGTCCCACCCGGGCGTCCCGTGTTCGATTCCTCGACTGGCTAAGTCCTCCATCACAACACAAGCAACATTTTCGGCTTTCTGTGGTGGTACTAGGAGATTTTCAAACATTTTTGGGTTATTCGTAACCCGGGAATGTTTGTCTTTCTTTTAAAAAAAAAAAAAAAAAAATTGTATTTTTGTAATAAACTGCTAATGTTATAAACTGCGCCTCCTCCCATAAGTATGCATTTCCAATGGTGCGATGCTTATTGTCTTTTATTTTAAATGTAAAATTCTGTAATTCGTATTTTTGTTACAAACTGCTTATGTTATAAACTGCGACTTCACTTATAATGTTGTGTTCTCACAAACAGAGATCTCCAACACTTCTTGGAAGGAGAGGATTTCACTTTGAAAGAATAGAGTTCTTTGGACAATTTGAAATTTATTAATATTACACGGATTACAATGTAGTGACTACGGTACTTCGACCTAACTACTCGTAAGAGCTTGTTAAAATTGATCTGATTGTCACCTGGTGACCATGCTGGGAACCCAATCTTGCCGACATCTTACGGAAAGCTTTTATATTTACTTATATTTACGGAAAGCTTTTATACCTGACATCTAGGTGACAAGACAGGAAACTTTTACAGTTTGCATTTCTAATGGTAAGATACTGATTGTCTTTTATTTTAAACGTAATTGTCTTGTTATTTGAATTTTTGTTATAAACTGCGCCTTCTCTTATAAGTATGCATTTCCCCTGATTAAACGCAGATTGTCTTATTTTAAAGGTTATTGGGATATTATGTGTATTTTTGTTATAAACTGCTGTGTTATAAACTGCGCCTCCACTTAAAAGTATGTGTTTCCAATGGTACGATACTGATTGTTTTTTTATTTTAAATATGACAACATATTTTGATATTTGCATTTTTGCTATAATCTGCTTTTGTAACAAACTGCGCCTTTACTTAGAAGTATGCATTTTCCACGGTGAGATGCTGATTGCCTTTTATTTTAAATGTAACATTGTCTTTGCTATTTGCATTGTCTTTGCTATCTTTGCTATCATTGTCTTTGCTATTTGAATTGTCTTTGCTGTCTTTGCTATTTGCATTGTCTTTTCTATTTGTATTGTCTTTGCTATTTGCATTGTCTTTGCTGTCTTTGCTAACATTGTTTTTGCTGTCTTTGCTATTTGCATTTGTTATTTGCATTGTTTTGGAATTAATAAAGTATTCTAAAGAAACTAAAACATTAAAAAAAAAGTACAGTTGGCATTGGGCAGTTAGGGTCGTTTGGGGGTTATAATAACTAGTGACGACACATGGAAGATGACAGTGAAGACACTTGGCATCTTAGGAAGGGTGATACTGAAAGTAACTTCCATTAATTAACGAATCATTATTTTATTCAATTTATAATTTTGTTCAAAGTTACTTTAAAAAAAAACAACAAAACACCATGTCATTGAAGAAGATGATAATACTAATAAATCCAAACGAAAATATGAAAAAGAATAAGACCCAGAAAAATAAAAAGCTAACGGTCTTAACTGGGACTCGATTCCAGGATCTCTAGTCTTAGTCTTAGCGGGATACGCGCCCCAATTCGGTATAATTTTTTTTTACTGGTCAAAAATTATGTTGTGAATTCTGAATTTCAAATATGAGATTGACACAAATGACATAAAATAAGAGGTTTCAGTTTTCATCTCCGATGATTTTGTAATTTTTTTTCTCTAAACCCAAACAAAAAAAAATTCTTCAACCCACCCAGACAAGTAATTGCCCAACTTCTAATTGTTCAATATCTAACTAACCTAACCAAACTGTCCAATACTAATTGATTTTTTTAAATATTTTTAGTTGAAAAAAAAAAAACATTTACATCTTTTACTCCAAATAATGTCAGGAATCACTGGTAAAATGCAAAAAATGTCGTCCTTAATACCAAGTACATTTCCTTAATTGATTTTCCTGAACATATTTCTTTGCTATAACGTATTAACAGGATCAACACATAAAATTGGCTGTTTGAAAAGCTATTAGCTTTTCAAAGCACGCAAACTAGCAGAAAGAACCCTTTAAATAACTTTCCCACGATGGTAATGATGATTAGTGAATGAATGCTTTCCTAGTAGATAACTTATTTAGACAGATATTACCCCTTATCGCATTATTTAAGTAGTTCGAATAGATTATTGGATAAATTCGAGAGCACGAAATAAATTGCCCCATCGGATGCAATAAAGATCAAACTTTGGCTATGAATACCTTCTCAGGTGACGTTAAGTTCCTCGTGGAATGTTGGATATGAGATCAAATAAATATAACCCTTGCTAAAAAGTGCTGGAAATTTATCAGAAGCTAAAATAAATTACACGCTATTTTTCTATTAGGTAAATGATGATGATTAATTTGTTAATCTTACGTAACAAAAAATATGTAAATTTGTAATCATTTATTAAAATTACAGTTTAACTAAATAACTGTTTTCCGAGTCGGCAATAATTCTCGATGCATGAAATTTGTACTTGAAAATAGATTTTTCAAGTTGTCTAAACGTTTCGAACAGCTTTGTAGCAACATTTTAGGACCGTAACAGCCTTTTCTAGGTCTAAGCAATTATCACGCCAACAACTAGGTCAATGCGCCAACACAATAAGCTAAGGAGCTTTGAAATATATTTTTCACTGACAGAAAACAACACTAAACGCCTTATTGTTTGTTTGTATTATACAATAAGATTTTTTTGAAAACTTCTTTACGCATGCTTGACTTGGGGAGTAAGCTGGTGAATGCGTGACGAGAGCGTCACGAAAAGTGTCGGGCGAGGCGAACGGAAGCTGACAGGGAGATAAGTTCGTGAAGATAGAAAGAGAGAGAATTACGTTTAGTATATTGCTGTAGGTGCAAGAGAGAGAGGTGCGAGCACACATTTTCTTTCTCTCTTTCTCTCATAGCCAGTTTCGTTTCGTACATCTAAGACACAGTGCAGGCCTATTATCATACTATATCACACTGTAGGAGCAAGAGAGAGCAGTGCGCGCGCACATTTTCTTTCTCTCTTCCTCTCATAGAAGTTTTACTTCAGTCGTGTGGTCTAAAGCACACTCGTATTTTTTTTGAAAAAGTGATAGTTGCAACTCGGACGGAGTCAGGTAGTGACTTCTAGGTATATGAAACGTATTGAAAAAGTTAGTACAAAATTCAAGTTAGAATCTCTAACCTCAGTCTTTTAGAACCGAAGGCAGAATCTAAAATAATGTCGAACTAGTTCGGAACCAAAAACCAGTAAAGTTAGTTTATCTCTAAATAGAACTTTGTTGGAAAATATCGCCGATACCTGAAAACTCTATGAGTTCTATTAGTATTAATTCAATTGCTCGCATTTATAAAAGTCGGACCTTTATGTACCTAAATTCTCCCCACGCAGTGAATATATCTCGAATTCAGGTAGAACTTTGCCAATACACGACTCAAAGCTCTACGCAGTTCTACAATTGGAAGTTATGTAATGGGCGCTTGAATTGAACGTTCAAATCCTCTAGTGAGGTCTTACCTAATACGGTCTCTTACGTTATGCCCCTCTGGGATCATTTTAAATAAATATTCCCCGAATATGCCCCGATAGCTTGATACTTTGTATTATTAATCAATATATTCAAACCAGTATGTTTTACGTGGTTTTACCTGGTATTAGATACGTGGCCTGTATACAACTTATGGAAGTCTAATTTATATATTATGGTTTTATGGAAGATTGGTTACATGGTTGCTTTTCTTCAGTGCTAGCAGAATATAATAATATAAAGTTCAGATTCGCTTGAGAAACAATATTATTTATTTTTAAGTTGTTGGGGATCTAATTCGTAAAATTCGAACGAAATTATGCACTTTTATCGCAACCAAAAAGGTGTTACGATTTAGGCAAAAAAAACATCGTCAAAATGCATGTTTATTGAAAATTAAAATGTTTATGGTCATATTCAAAAGACCTTATTTTGCCGCATTTTCTTATTCTACTGTATTAAGCCTCCACTACCCGAATTTCTACCGATTTCTGGCATATCTCCCTTGAACATTTGAAGTTTAAAAAAAATAGTTCTTAAAAAAATATATGCAGTTTTTGAAGATAATATCTATACAACCCCCACGTCCAAACGCAAATTATATGAAATCGCTAAAAAAGTATGCTCCGAAATTTTTATTTTATTTTCAAGCTGTCTCTATTATTTAACAAGTTATATGTATGAAAAAATTCACAGTGTTTCTTTGAACGTTGTTTTAGACAATCCCCACGAGATTTTTGCTCTATTTTAAACGAGTCATGTTTTATTAAACATTTTCATAATTTTCGCTTCAATTTTGAAATTGAATCATTGAAAATATTAGCGCGTTCTGTCCAACATTCGTAATTACATATCTCTCCATCTTCTTCTTTTTGAGCCGGGAAGCTTCGCCTTAAGTGGAACGTTCGCGCGGCCCGTTTCGGCCTGTTTCATAAAAATCTTAATTTTGGATTTTAGAACAAAATTTGAGAAAATGTGAGAAAAAAATTTGAGAAAAAAACCGAACCAAACTGAAAAATAATTTTTTTAATCAAAAGGTGTATCAAATATCTAGTACGGATGTGACCTACTTTATTTATTTTTGCTTTTAGTTATAAGATACTAAAATTGTTTTTGAGTAAAATAAAATCATAAGCAAGTTTGAGGAATAAAGTTCAGGGATCATTTTTCATTATAAATACGCACTTCATTTAACTATAACAAGTACACGAGGCATCATTTGCAAGTTAATTCCAAAGCGTGCCATTATTTAGTTCAATCTTTGTGGCACGCCAGTCATGTTGCCACTGTGGTTACGAGGTACTTAAGAACCTTTTACTCCTCGAGTAACAACTTTTTACCGAGTCGGTGGCATTTAAATCCAAAGAACAATTGTTAGTTTCATCAACGTATATTTATAATATTTATATGGCTCTCTAGAAGAAATAAGGTTTTGATAGATGTGAGGGAATATTTATAATAATGGTGTTTGTTGACAGTGACAGATTTATTTTATTATCTTGACTTAGGAAAAGATGTTAATTATTATGGGCCAACAATAGGAAGCGGTGAAATATTTTTTTATTGTGACGATGTGATGTAGAACCTTGTGTTAACAACTTACGCTTTTTATTGTTGACCAATTTCGGTTGCACAACATCCAATCACATTGCGTTTTAAGAGAAACAAAATCTTCACATTAGTAACACTAAATACAATTTTTTAGAACAAAAATATGTGCTTACGTGTTTTTTTTTATTTTTTTTAAACGAGCTCCACACAGGAGGCCCTGAGGAAAATAATTTCCCTCTGGGCCTATGCTGGGGATGCTGTTTGGAGGGTTTTTTAAGGAAAAGGAGGAGGGGAGCGTTTTGGGAAGGAAAAAGGTTTAGGGGTGGGTAGGAATTTGGGGTTAAGTGTGTCCTGGTCATCCGCCTCCAAGACCTAGACAAACCTCACCCTATGAACCCGGGCACCCCTGCTAAATCACCAAACGTAGCGAATCACTTGGCGTGACCTATGGCAGAGGTGTTGGATTATGCTATGAATGTAAAATCATTCATGGCATAATCCTGAAACTGAATGTATTAGTGACACTTCTAGTGCCTAAACCTAAAAAGCAGCATTTCAGTAAAGTGCAACGTATTTCGGATGCTATTTTATTATTTACATTCTAAAAGCTTTATATACCTGGCTGACCTGTTATTTATGAAAGGTTGAAAATTTACGGGATATGGTTACGGATACTGTAATTTACGCAATAGTTTTCAGTACACCACGGGATACAGCGAACCAAAATCGGCGGTCTTTTGGTGATTTTTCACAAGAACAGCGCTGCACACACAACCAATCCAATTATTATTATTATTTGGAGACTGCACGAACAAATCACTTATCCCCGAAAGTTTAATTTATATAATAATATACTAAAATTAGAGTTCTAGCTGCCCGGAGCCAGTAGCATTCTCATTAAGCTGATGGAATGAAAGAGACGAAAAGGAAGGTGCGAAGTGTCTGGTTTTTTGGACCTGGTTACTAAACCATTTAAAAAGATGATACTCAGGAAGGGTTGTTTCACAAAATTTGAATATTAAGTGTAAATAGACTTATTATTATTATTCGAGCATATTTCATTCTGTTCTTTAAGAGATACAATAACTGTGCCTTTTATAATATGTTATGTATTTGGTTCATATTCTAGGCAATGTACTTATCGCACCTGAAAGATAACAGTGGCACAAGTAAAAAAAATCATTTTTGAATGCAGAAATGTTCCTCTATATCTATTCTATCCTCGATAAAAACGGCACAATTCTTAAAAATGTTTTTGCGGCTTTAAAAGCGAATATGTCGTTTCTATATTAGTGTAATATTTTACGCGAATTCAAGCAAAAATAGTGGCACATTGATCATTGTACCATTACTATAATATTAAACCTAATAAATATTAATATACTGCTTTTCAAGTTTTGTAAAATATTGTTTTTTATTGGTTAATAAACCGATTTAATACACTCAAACGAAATATTCAAACTGGTCTCCTGAAAAAGGAGGTTTTTTGAGTTGTGCCATTGTTAACCCCCGGGTGTAATATATTTACAAGGTTTCATGAAAAGGGTAAATATCTTTCATTAGTTATGATTTATAAACAATCAAATAAATGATAAAAATAATAAAATAAATGATAAAAATAATAAGATAAAATTTTAGTTGTCCACACTCCTCTAAGATACAAACCTCTACCCTCTGGTTTCAGAGCCATAACTTACTGCTATGCCACCTTAGTTTTTTAAAGATGTGAATTTAATAATACTTTTCATTTTATATCACGGAAATTGTTCGCTTAAAGCTTGTTAAAGCAAGTTTATCTAATTTAAAAACAGTTTAATATCCGCCGACGAGACGTAATAAGCCGGCATTTTGTCTACCTGTGGACTTGGCCGCAGACGGGGAAATATGGTAGCTGTGAAGATTGGGGAGCCGGGAATGATTTGCCGCGCTCAGAGCGCCGTGTAATAATGTTGGGTTTGCATAAACACAGGGTAAATAAAATCCCACCTCCATAAACTATTTGTCATTTCCCCCAAAGTGCGCCTCCGCGCTCGTAAACAACAACAGGCCTCCGCGTGACGAGGGCGGAGAGGGCGCGTAAATATGACGTGTTTTTATAAACATCGATGTTTTTACCGAGGATCCTGTAATACTCAGTTATTTTTTTATTTGTCCATGATCCGTACTACATTCATTAACACCACTGACTTGTTTTTATATTTTATATATTACCTATCGAAATTAAGCTTATCGAAAAATGTTACTTTGTTAAAATAAAATGTTGGTAAATTAGCCTGTTACTGGTACTGATAGTGGGCATCCACAATGAGACAGGTAGTATAAAATAGTTGTAAACCCTTATGTAGATGTGCCTAATAGTTAATAAATTAATAAATAAGAATAGATCGATTTTTCGCTTGAAATTTTGATTGATATCAAAATCATTCGTACGTCAGAATATCCGTGAAAAGTTTTTTTTTTTTTTTTTTACATGAGCTCCACACAGGAGGCCCTGAGGAAAATAATTTACCTCAGGGCCTGTGTCATCTTTGGGGATGCTGTGTGGAGGGTTTTTTTAAAGGCAAGGAAGGGGAAGAGAGTTCTGGGAAGGAAAGGGGTGGGGTGGGTAGGAATCTGGGGTTCAGTGTGTCATAGTCACCCGCCTCCAAGACCTAGACAAACCTCACCCTATGAACCCGGGCACCCCTGCTAAATCACCAAACGTAGCGAATAGCGTTATCCAATAAAGGTTCCCAGGGCGGCGGTACCCATTCCCGCCTCCAAAATTGAAGTGAAGAAAGGTGAGGACAAATGACAAATAACAAACCAACCTAACCTAACCTTGATCATGTTCTGTTTTATCCGATTAATATACATTGATATTTGCTCTCGACCATCATCTTCTTTGCATGTCTTATGACGAGAATTAATTTATTTCTTTTGTCTTTTCTTCACTTTTTCCGAAGCAATGGAGCCCCTTGCGTAGCTCTCTTCACTCTCGCATTCCGCAGTTGCTATTTGGGATATTATTGGTCGTGTAATTCTATCGTCCATCAGTAGTCACGCCCCCACCCGCATTTAAACCCTTCGATATATATATTATATTTACCCATTACTTTGTAATGTCAAGTTAGTGTATTTCGTCCCGAGAAAGGGACGGTTGTTCCGAAACCGGTCGGCGTATATAAAAAATATTGGTTCAAACGAAGAAATATTGCTTAATTTATTTATAATGGATATATACACAAAGTCCTAACTGCCTCTCCCGGTACGGTGTTAACTAATAACAACACACAAAAACCCAAACAAATCATTCGTAAAGTTTAAATCTCCCGTATTGCAGCCATGTTCCCTTGAAAAAAAATTTCTAACACAAATTTACTTCTATTACGATTTTGATAAATCAAATTTACTTCTATTTTTTCCAACTACCATTTTTTTAACTCGTGATAGAAAAAAGGGCCTTTTTGGCCCGGAGCTCTGTACGCCATTGTATCAAAGTTACATACAAAAATATAATGTTTGTTTATTTATACCGAACCATTTTCTTGACTCTTTAAATACGAATTGAAATAAAAAAAGCTTGAATAACAATAGCGATTCTTGGAAGCCTTCACATGTCACTTCACTTCACTGTCATCACAACGAAATAAAATTACTCTTTGAAGTTTTTTCTTTATTGAAAAAACACAATTTAGATTGACAAATCGATTTGCGAGTGAAACCCACATTATTGCCCTCGTATCCAATGTACTAATTACCTATACATTTTGCTCACATCGTAGATTATTGTTTCAGTTTCGATGTTTGTTTTTATCTTCAATATTTAAGATGTATCGATGTTTAAGATTTCTTCAGTTTTTTTGCATGTTTCGATTTCATCATCTATCATCAGTTTTTTTTAGATGTTTAGATATTTTTGCCTCCACCCCAACCTGCTTGTAGTGTGGCACGAGGGCTGGCGGCGAGCGCGTGGGTAGTCAGACGGGGTGTGTTTTTAGGTCAATTCAGTCCTGCCCATTTTTCGCGGGCGCACCCATCTTTTGACAGGTACTGGTGCGCTTTATAAAATATACGCACCTTCAATAGGAAATTCACTCACGAATACTCGGAAAATTAAAATCGAAACTAACCATAAAATTTTTTTTTAGTACATTATATACATCAATGTCATTACAAAATACCGGTTGGGCATACATAATAAGAGCATTTTTACGTTCGTATGTTGATTGACAATAATGATTTTTTTTTTGTGTTATTTTTATTCACTTTTAAAAATGTTAACCGTGATACATGCTTAGTCCTGGTATTGTTATAAATAAATTGGATCGTAAATCTATAAATTTTAAATATGGAGAAACAATAAACAAATAAAAGTTATTTTGACTTTTGATATATTGGCATGCAGAGCTCCGGGCCAAAAAGGCCCCCTTCTCTTTCAACATGAGTTTATAAAATACGGTCGTTGCAAAAATGTTTTTTTTTGTAGTTTGTTAAAACTTATTTGCAAAGGGACATAGCTGTAATGTAATTACGGAAACTGTAGAACAATTTTTGTAATTTCTATCAAACATTAAAATCCAAAGAATAGGTAACTACATCAGAATCATTGTATTTTTTTAATAAAAAAGTATGGCTTTTTGTTTAACACTTACATTGATATTCCAAAGCTCCTTAGCTCACGACGGAAATGACGTTGCTAGCTGAATTTTCATCGAACCATAAATTCGAGATAAGAAAAGTTATGCAGTTTCTCGACATTCGAACAAACCGCTTGAGAGTTATTGCTGCTTCGAACGCGTAGATCTGCTGTTGTTGTTAAAATTCTATATGATGCTAGGCGAAATAAATAATATTTTTATTCATAGTTCTGTGACCTACTGTTTTTTTATTTTCCTCCGCCATTTTTAACCTATTAACCTGTTTTTTTTCTAAGATTAAATTAAAAACTAACATCCATTCTTTTGTAATCTATTTAGGTCATACTTTGAACACAGTTGTAGTTTTGTCGTATTATTAATAATATGTGTGTGATCTGCGAGCGCATGGTGTATCTCGACCAGTAAGAATAAAACTGTACTAATTTATTATAATATCACTGCAAGATATAAAATAATAATATGTCATAGTTATCATACAAATACCAGACTTAATGAAAAAACAATAGATTAACGTGCAAAACTTCAATCTAAAAAAACTATATCATTTTACGTGACTTTGATTTTGCGTCATTGATATATCCCGTTTCTATTTATGATTATTTGTAACGTGCTGCGTATAAAAATGAATAACGTACGAAATATGGGAAAGGAACTGCAAACGGCGGATAACACCGCCAGCGGTTGCTTCGTTCCTCTCTCATAATTCGTCGTTTGTTTTACGGTTTTTTCTCCTGTATTACAAGCAGCATTACACAAAAAAAAATCTTCAGTATATATCTTGAATGGTGACCGGACAACTCGAAGTGAAACCAACTCAGAACCATCTCAGATAAGTCATTTAGTGATAAAAATATATATATATATATATATAAAAATTGGTTACATAGGTTAGGTAAGATTAGGATTATCGGCTAATTTAAAATTATTTTTTTCATAGCTTATGACTTTTCAAGGAGGTGTTGAGTTGACTTTATTCTCAGTTGGCATGGAACCATCAGTACCTACGCAGATCTTCCGCATGTATCTTACGCTCGAGTGGTATTTTCTCATGTCATGGAATTTGCACAACTTTCCTCTTCTCGAATTTCTAGTTCGATAAAAATTCAGCTCGCAACGTTATTTGTTGAACTAAGAAGCTTTGAAATATTAATTTAAGTGTTAAAAAAAATTGTTCACGCTTTCAGTCAAGTTTTTGGGCTGGATTTTCAGTGAAAATGATGACCAACCACTTCGTAATGGTTTTGAGCAGCACGACGTTAACCTGTACGATTGTCTCTATGAACTCGACCACCGAATCTCTTTCGAAAAATATTTTTCCATAATCCCTGAAACTATTGGTTGAGATTGTGTGGGCTTCTTCGGCATGTGAACTGCATTCGATTTTTTAATTTTTATTTGTGCGGTGCTCCGTAGTCACCCCATTCTTGTCACAATTTTCTGAAGATTTCACTTCTATCGCGTGTGAATTGCCCACTCTGTTTTTTTATACGTATTTTGGGGCTCAAGACCATAGGTGACTGCTAAATTCAACTTTGGGGCGCACTTGCGATTTGTACAGGGTTGGCAGTTGTGTACTATACTTGCCCTGTACCATACGCCCAGTTTCTGAGAGGCTAACTTTACTCTGGCTTCGATGAGTCCCCCTTAACTGAGCTGGTCACTTGGAGTTACACCAAGCATATCAATGGAGGACTTACTTCCACTATCATTTATTATGTATGTTTTACCATTTACCCTCTTCTGTCCATTTTTTGTTTACCTACACTTGTAGTCTCTTTATAAAATTCGGTGAAAAACCGTCTTACTGAGGCCGTGATAAATAAATAAATAATTCATAAATAAATAACCTACCTGAATGTATTTCCGTCATTTTGTTGCCAATGTAAAGGTGGGATAAAAAATATGTTTTTTGGAGCCGCGAGTGTTTTACATTTTTTTCAATGCCAGCGGAAACCAGAAATTGTATGTTTTATAAACTATTACCCACAACTACAACACATGATTGTATGTAGAAGGTAGGTGCTTACCCACTCAAGTACATTTTTTACTTAGTAGCGTTAAATTATTTAAAAGGTATTATTCAAAGAAGGTTCCTATCTAATTAAAGTGAGAAAAACGTTATGTTTTGGATTTGATTTTTATAATTATATATAATATTTTCAATGCATAAATCAATTATTTTTTTTTTAATAATAGCTCCACACGGGAGGCCTTGCGGAAAATAATTCCTCTTTAGGCCTATACCATCTTTAGGGATGCTGTGTGGAGGGTCTCTTTAGGAAAGGAAGGACAGGAAGTTGTGTGAAGGAGAAGGGTATTAGGGGTAAGCAGGAATCTGGGAGTCAGTGTGAACCCAGGCCTCCCTGCTAAGTCACCAAACGTACGAACCACTTGGGGTGATGCAGGAGTGTTGGTCATCCAATAAATGGTTCCCGGAGCCGCGGTTACAATCCGAAGGCAGTTTTAAAAGCAATTATTCCATATTTGTTGTCAAATGGTGGTTTTGAAATGCTTTAGTAACTACCATTAAACATTAATTTGTAAGTGCACAATTTTTTTTTATCTTCATAATTCTTTTCCTGAGACGTATCGAGAGTCACGCATTATCATTGTGTTTTTTTCTTCGTGTATTATTGACTATTATGTTTCATGGAATTTAATATACAGGGTGTGCCAGACTCTTTGCGCATTACACACTAGACTAAGTGATGAAGAACGCAGAAGAATAAAGTAGTATAGTGTATCCCTACAGAAGCGGGGATCGTGGATGGTGCAATTCTGTGAGCAGCGTGTTACTTCTATCATAAAACAATTACCAAGGCTGTGAAATAATCGCGCAGTGAAAATGGCCGACCGTGCGAAGTTGGGTGGAGTTAGAGAGATATATTCATAAGTATACATCATATACACATAATATGGTGACTCGACCCTTGATACTCGACACTATAAAATTATATATTTTTTGCATTATTTATCAATTTCAATCCTGTATTTAACTTCAAAAATACGTAATAATAATTTGGTAGGGATATCAAACGAATTTATCTTCTTTGTCAATTTTTTTCTACTTATACCCTGGTGTATACAGTATAATATAGATAAGGTGTTTTATCCTCGACGCGTTTAAATGAAAATATGTTTCATACTTTTATGTTTCGGTGGTACATCCTCTCTGCACACCCCTTCTAGAATACTTAGTTATATAGTTAGATGTTAGCGGTGTCAAATCCACTCCCTGCGGTGGACGGTTGAATCCTCCGTCAAACCAATGATATTGTTCAATGTTTTAAAAGAAATTTTAAAAGTTCACATCAGTCTAACAGCCAGTTCCTGTAGAAAAGTTCAGTCCTCAGTCACAAAAAAATCATTGAAATTGGCTACTAGCCGGCTGAAGAGACGGTGCAACTAGGGCAAAAATTGAAAATTGATGCATTAAAGTTAAAGAACTTTTTATTTTATTTTTTATAATTTTTAAATTTTTATACACCACTTTATTTTATATACTCTCTACATGTTTCATGAACAATGCTAACTTCATCAGGAGAAAAAGTATACTCCGGATGAAGTATTTCTCCATTCTAAGTGAACATTGTTCATGAAACATGTAGAGAGTATATAAAATAAAGTGATGTATACAAAGTTATTTGTCCTTTCAGAAAACCTTTCAGAAGAAGTTTTCTTCGAAAAATTAAAAACAGCTTTGTTTTTATACGGGTTCATATTTTATTAATCTATCTGTCCGTGCTTATGATTTCTTCGTTTGGTGCCTTCTTTGTATTTTAAATTGGCGCCCTGGTCCATTGAGGGCAGGGTTGACATAAGCCACCGTCACACCTCACATTGGGATTACAGCAGGGATCCAATTGATGTCATCCTCCTGGGGGAGATATCGCAGGTGCCTGTTTGTCTATGTTAACTTGTCAGACCATCAACTAATATATATGCGATGTTTCCCTAACTCTTCTCCCGCACGACACTTAAAGGCACATAGTCCCTCGAGACTGGACAGTTTGCACATTAGAGTGGCTTTAACCAAATATGCCTTTATCACGGAAACGTTCTTCTCCCTGTCTGCCTTCGTCCTCAACACACTCCATTAGCGGGAGCACTTGTACAGTAAAACTGTTTGAGTCAGCTAAATGTGCTGAATTCGTTCTGCTGTGCCAGTAAGTAAGTACTTCCTGCATGTAATGCAAAAAGTACTTCCTTTTTTTCTCACTTGTTGATAATCTGTAAAAATTCCGCAATCCATTGGATGATAAAATGCATACATTTCGGTCATCTCATTTTCACTGCATTTCACTGCCCAGATTTGAACCTTTGTCAAATTTAATATCGCCACATTTGAGATCATCAAATTTAGGAAATCAGTGCCGTTTTAAATATTTGGCAATTACCGCTTGAGGCACTCATTATTCTTGGCGGCTAATTCAAATTTGAACAAATGCCGAGAATATGCAATTATCGGGAGCCTTTATTTGGAATGGAAAATGCAAATTAAACATTTTAAAATTAATCTGTTTGCTGATTTGTGACGATGTCAAATGAGACAAAGGTTCAAACAAATTAGGCCTAATTATACTTTCGTCCTTCCTCTGCAAGTTCCGTGTCTCACTGACATACATCTGAATTGGTTATAAAATGACCTTCAAATAAACCCGTTTTTGTTCACCTCCACTTCAACGATTTCAACTGAATCTTCACCACCGACCTTGCGATATATACCAATTACACGTACTATCCAAAGAAAGAGAAAGAGATTACGCCCGACCTATCAGCGGCACACCTCTAGCTGACTTGTATATTTTGTATGTGGACGGCCGTGAGAAGGCCATGCCAGCACGAATCTCTCGTTCTCCTTGAACCCCGACCAAGCTCTGCTCACGCAGCATCCACGCACGGCAATAACACTCAACCTCGTATCTACACAAACATGTTTTTAAGATATATATTTTATTTACATAATAATTTAATATGGTAATGTTAATTGATTAAAAAAAGCTTCAAATTAATTTAAGTAAAGAAAATATAATAAATCATTCATCCCCTAAGAAAACATGTTTTTGTTGAGTCAGATTAGCGACGATCTATCATTGCACACTGCCATACGCGCCTACACTGCGAATTACATAGGCAAATTCGGTACGAACGCGATTGCGACGCGGTTTGAAATCATATAAAGCTAAGCGAAATTATTAACACTAAGAAAACTATATGAATACATTACATTTTTTTTAAAGAAAGACAAACGAGTTACGAATAACAATGTATGAAAATCTCCTACTACCACCACAGAAAGCCGAAATGTTGCTTGTGTTGTGATGGAGGGCCTAGCCAGCCGAGAGATCGAACACACGACGCCCGGGTGGGACCCACACGCGACGCCGAGTTGGCGTATGTCTCCTTATATACAAAATAAACATTAAACTCGTACATACACACACAGAATTGATTAAAACGTCCCAAGTACACAAACACTTTACACGACAACATAATTTATACAACATCCACACTAACTATGGTAAACAATCCATTGGTTACGAGGGGGCAATTTTTATAATTACCCGATAAAATGCTGGGTAAATTTAAAAAAAAATTATTGATTGTTATTATTGATCAACAAAGTAATGAAATAGATTTGCTCTGTATTGTAATATTTAATTTAGTTAAATGTGTTTAATTATTTCTAGTTAAATGAGTGAAAACGTAATTTTCTTTTAACTGGAATAAAAAAATAATAAAATGGCAACCTTATGTCCACGGCCCGCTCCCGCTTTGCAATTTGAGGTACGAAATTAACATTTTTTTTTAAAAATAATTTTAAAATTTTGAAATTAATTTTAAAACATTTAAATATGTAGTATAAGACAATAATTGTCCAGTGTCCGCCGCGTTCACTTCGCGCGGAAATGAAAAACGAACTAATCGCGTAGCTGAGACCGCGCGTCGCATCGCACCACTTGTCACTTGTCACTTGTTATGTGTCACCCAGCTCTTCCAAGTGGCGGTGACCATTTGATATTTTCTCGCCTCGCCGCGCTGAGTTCGCATACTTTTGTGGTTTTACCTTTTGTGCTTACTACGAAGTAGGTAACTACTGTCTTGTTCAACAATGTGTTCAAATTTATTCGTTTTCACGGAAATACATTCTAACAGACGTAAAATAATGATTTTTTTTATATAGTAATGATTTCCATACATGTAACTTTAATTACTTAGTTTAACTGTAAGTCACTTATTAAATAGTGAAACGCAATGTGTCCAATATTTTTGACAAATAATTTTCCACAACTGTTTTGCTACCGAAATTTTTTATCCCATGTTAAATATCCCACATAAAATGCACTGCAAACAAATTTCATTAAACATTGTTTATTTTCGATCATAAACTGTTTGCAGTAAAAAAAAAATTATTTGTTCAAATGAATAAATAACACCATTAACCACACTATATGGCAAAAATATGCAGTTTAGTAAATACCTACATAAATATCGGTATTTACCAATTAGTATTTGCAAACCAGTAGTCTCAAACCATTGTGAACTAATTTCACTATAAAAATAATAATTCTTGATCATGTATTCTTTTCTCTTTCGTCTTAATTTTTGATACATAATTGGTAATTTAACGAAAAAGCTGCACTTAAAAGAGACAAACATCTATAGGATTTAACCTTCGAAAGAACGATATAAAATAATCGGTCTCCTCCTTGTGCGTTGCTTCGTAGTCTCCCCACTCTTGTCTACTTTTATTTTCTGAGGGTTTCACTGCTACCGCGTGTGAACTGCGTACAATTTTTTTTTTAAATGTGAATACCTCAAGAGTCCCAGCTGCTCCCCTCTGGAGCCAGTGAGACTAAGGCATCCCCAATTGGGGTATATTGTGAGGCCGAAAGTAGTGGGAGAGGAAGGTGGAGAAGTACCCGACTATTCAGATCTAGTCACCAAACACGGCTAAAGCCATTTCAAGCAACGTTTCAGTTCTGAATGGTGGTCTTACACCAGGGTGATACTGAGAGTATCTTCCACCGCGGAAAGTACCGCAAATATACTGTATGTTATTTTTAATAAATTAATTGTGAAATAAAAAATGTGACATAAATCAAATAAAATTTATTTGTGCACGCATGAATTCGATCCCGCGACCTTCTTGATTTGAGTTAAGAGCCTTTCCCTTCGACCGCGGACCTCGTTGACAGAAAACTGTGCAAATTGATGATACTAGAGCTCATCACACCAAAGTTTAACTAGGACACACATCAACCTTTGTATAGTTGAGATTTCGAACATCAAAGAATTTCAGAATGTGTGTTGTGAACAAATTTAATAGCGGCGCCGCGTCTCAGTGCCAGACTGCCACCAGCAAAAAACGCCAATGTGGGTTAGAACACGGCGGCGTGGGTGCACCGCCTTCTCCGTCTGAATAAGCGAAAGTTTGTGAGCGATCGGCGTTGCCACACCACACCGGGCGGCGTTAGTACGGCAGCACGTTGCCTGGTGTGTTAGTTGGTTTTGGTTGGTAGCGAGTAGGGAGTAGCGACCCACTGGCAATCTCGGCAACCTCCACCGCTGGAATCATGACCAAAACTCATTGCCACGACGCGCGTGACGCGGCGATGCACAACAATGCCGGAAGATGACGGCGTAAAGCGGAGAGAGTGGGAAATCTTAGATACAAAGAGGCTAGAGCTGTTTTATTGATTGGAGCGTAGGCAGATCACGAGTAACGCTTGACTTTGGGTTCGGAGCTCAACGCTTGCCAATCAAGCAACACAGCGACACAATATTTTTGAAGTGAAAACTTTAGCATCGCTGTGATTTGAAATTCGATGAAAGGAAGCGAGCGACACAAAAAAGAGACAAACACGTACATCTATAGGATTTAGCCTGCGAGAGAATGAGATAGCAACAATTGGTCGAAAAATCCCCAATTCATGTAACAATTCAAAGAATAAAGAAACTTTAAAAAAATACATATATTTTATTATTTCACGGGTACTCCGTTCCAATATAATACGATAAATCCACGGTCCCACGCAAATCTCCTTTAGTATAGTGGTATAAAGCGCCTGACGAACCTTAGCGGGCGGCATTCAGCGGGCCAAGAGTCGAATCCTATTAAACCCAAAAAAAAATATTTTTGCAAAATCAATATCCAATCTTCAAACCACTCCAAAATAAGAGGCAAAAAAAAATACAAAAAGCGACTCAGAAGAAGAAAACACTTATACTAATAAGTTGACCAAATGTTTATGAAAAGGTGCACTGGAAGTCGATGACAAAAATATGGAAAAATCATCCTTCACATTTATAAAAAAGTGCTTCTTAGTCTCCCCACTTTCGTCTACTTTAGTTTTCTGAAGGTTTCACTTCTGCCACGTGTGAGTTGCACACTCTGTTTTTGTTTTTTATTAATTTTTCTTCATTGCTCGATGGTGACATAATTTGGGAATTTTTCGACCACCATGCTCGGCACCTGTCACATTCATACACTATCACTATTATATTCATACAATATCACTGACAGTATTGTTGTTTAATGTCTAAATGTTGATAGTATGTCTAAATATTCAGGAACTTCCCAAAGCTTGTTCGTTTTTTCCTTTCTGTTATCCATTTCCTTCTGCCCACAAAATTCTCCAATGGAATAGCAATAGCACCATCGGCCCCATATAGTATTACATGCGTGGTTTGTAATGACCTTGTAAAACGATTAAAATACCTACTCTTCACATGGGTTCAATTCATTCATCATATTTGACCTATAACCTGCACTCTAAATAGATCAATTATATTATGGCGTCGTTGAGTTCAATAATTCATCTTATCTTAGTAATTCATAATTTTTCAATAATTCATCTTATAATAGTACAATAATTCATCTTATCTTAGTAAGGTGCAACTCAATCCTTATAAGAGGTCTCCTAGGACGTTATATACTTTATCTAACGAAATTCCTCTGATCTAAGATCCTGCCACCTCACAAAACTGGAAGTTTCATATTTCGTCTCTCAGATTTTAGTTTAATGAACCTTGCGACGATCTCACCTACACGGTGTCCGGAAACTCGTAATAGAAGCGGGAAACTGCTGAAGCTACATCACAGAGAACCATAAAATAGAGTTTTTTTTTATCTGAACGTTTCGGTTTTTTTTTAAACTTTTTTCATATTTTTTCGGCCACTAAAGGGTTAAAAAAAACTTTTCCCGCTGGTACTACAAGTGTCCGGACACCGTGTATATAAGTTTGAGGAAGCACAATGCGGAAAATGTTAGCCTTCCTTCAAAATTTTATACCGGATGACCCCTTTTAGCGTTATGAATTTTTCATTTTATTGAGTATTGTGAAATTTGATGGGACTTGAAAAAATTGATTTACGATGCTCTTCAGGGAAATGAAAGAAAAACAAAATGGAGGACATCAACTAGGTTGCATTTAGTTCAAGAATTTTGCAATCAAAAAAATAGCTTCCAATAAAATATGCGCTTAGAAAACGAAGATAATGTTGGTAGTTCTTAAGTATGATATAATTAGATATGACCGAAGGAGATAGTTTCGAATTAGCTCAGTGGTTAGAGCTAGATGCGACCGAATCTTTTTCTGATTTTTATGTTTCAAATTTTCATTTGAGAGTCGTATTGAGAGTAATATTGTCTTCAATGATCAATATTAACAATAAAAAAAAATTAAAAATTAAAAAATTGTTAAATACATTTGCAGTAGGATGGTACCAAATGTAAATGTTGCACATATTTCATTTCCCTTAAATGAATGCGAAACTCTGACAAGATATATTTACTACCTGTCAATTGCCTTTCCAAACCAATCCAATTCCAATCCAATGGATAGCTGCTACACATTTTTCACAGAATGAATATTGGAATCTCTTAAAAAATAAACTAGCGTAGGCTGGTGAAAACTTACTCATTCATTTTTACTGTTTTTTTTTAGGAAGATAGTGTTGTTTAGATATTAGGCATTTCATTTAAAATTCCGAAAATATGACCTTTTAAATCAACTAAATTAGCCAATAAATAAGCCAACAGTACGATGTACATGCTCTAGAAAAAATCGTGTCAACATAAGATGTTGGTACTTGAATGGGAATCAAAACTCGCAACCTCCAAATATTGTGCCAACCAATACGCGACGGAGGCCATGTGCACGCTTATGAAAGGAAACACACTATGATTTAACATTCATATAACAACTTTTATTTTTTTATTACTTATTATTTATTAATTGACATTTTTTTGGTGTTATGGTGTTCACTAAACTAAACTAGGTCGAATACGTGACCTGTTCTAAGTTGATCCTATAGTTATGTTAATTAAATTAATTAAGTACAAAATTTTTTTAATCTGTTTATCAGTACCTTGGCAATGATGGCGTGTATAGCAGTGAGGCATGGAACTAGCAGAGGAATGTTGAAAGTAGACTGAATGCTGTGGAAATGAGATTCCCAAAGCGTATCTGTGGTAAACCGTGTATGATCGTGAGAGAAATGTATATATTCGTGAAGAATGCATAGTTTAGACAACTAGAGCGAACGAACGAAGAAAGGAGTGTAAGGAGAATATTTGATTCGAATGTGAATAGTAGATGAAGTTGGGCAAGCCGAGAGGAAGGCATATCAAGAATCAGAATAACATAAGTGTATGTTTGAGACGATGTACGAATGTGAGTGAAGCGAGGAGTTTGTGTCAAGATAGAGTTGTTTGTGGGTCCATCCTCTCTGCCTACCTCTGTGGGAAACGGTTTGATAGTTAGTCAGTTAGTTAACCACCTTGTTATTTTGACCGTCAAATTTTGAGTCCTTAAATTTGCATCCAAATGAAAACGTATTAAAATTGTTGCAAAATGCAGAGACTTGCTTTTTCTGGTGTCAATCACCTGGTACCTTGACCGAGACGACTTTATTGGACACGCTGCTCCATTTAACGTAATGGTCACTGATTTTAATCAGTGATTTACTTGCCTCATTCCATTTAAAGATATTCCACAACCGATACGTTAATAGAATAAAGAAGAAAACAGGTTCTCTATATCAGTGGTTCCCAACCTTTTTATCGCTGCGGACCGGATAACCTTTGATAATTTTACCGCGGCCCGCCGAGGGGGGGTATCGATTGTTTGTATTTTAGATTGTTTTGATATTAAACATCGCCTCAAAAATGTAAATATCTCTTTAAATATAGTAAATACAGCATTCTGATTTTGGTTAATTCTTCATCATACATTTAAGAATTTATTAAAATAATTATAAACATAATAAAAAGCTCTCTTTGGTCGCAATATAGGTATATTGTTAAAAAAACGGGAATAAATTCACCAATTCAATCAAACGCGTGTTGTACCTACCTACGTCACGTATTCTCAATAAAACAATTCCACTTGCATTTGGTCAAGCAGAATATAAGAGCCGTGACACAAGTCGTTGCGTCTCACTCGAACTCTTTACGTTATACATGCGAGTGCGCAAGATGGAAGCCCAGTCGTGTTCTTTACTCGGCATCTTAGCGTGAAGGGATTCTCAACCGAATAATTATTTTTTGTCGATAATTATTTAATTTTTTATTGGGTACGTTCGATTTTTTTACGTCATTTTGATTTTTAAACAGGACCTCCCTTGGGCGGCCCGCTACCATTTGATCCACGGACCGGTACCGATCCGTGGACCGGGGGTTGGGGACCACTGCTCTATTTACTTATTACTTATCTCTTACTTAGTTCATTAATGTAGATTGCCGCTCAGAATTGTTATAATTTTCATACTCTTGTTGCAATAATTTCGCACTTTTTTGATTTCATTTGCATAATTGTATAACCGTTTTGGATCTATTTCACGAGTTCAGTCTTTACTTCTTTGCAAGCATCCCACTTGTGCAGCAAGGGGCCAAGGAAAGTGCACACTTTACTGTAAAGTGAATCTTTACCTGCTACGATAATGCTGTCCGAAACGTTAGCTAAAGAAAGAGTAAGGGTAACACGGCATAATAACCCAAAAACACGATATAACTATTATTATAAAAGCATTAAAAACTTAGTGTGAGGAATTTGTCTGTGAAGTGAAATTTTTTGTCTATTAAAACAAAAACAAAAATTTTCCAGCGAAACGTGAGTGTTTCATTTATACATGTTTATTTTATTAGGACGAAATAATTATGAAACACTTGCTTTAAACATGCATTTTTCATTGTAATGTAGGCGCAATCAGGATTAGATTGTAATATGGGCGTTATCCGTACTAAATTGTAATATAGGGCTATTAGAACTTAGTAATATAGACGCTATCACGACTAGATTGTAATATATGCATAATCAGGACTAGACCGTTTAGTAGGAGCTATTCGGACTAAATTGTAATAAAGACGCTATAAGGATTACATTGTATTTAGGCCGTATCAGTTTTAAATTGTTGATAGGTAGATTTGATGTATTTTACAAAAGGTTGTGGTAATGAACAATTTCTAAAATAAACAAATTGTATTAAATTGGGTTTTATATTTTTTGTCGTCTTTATTGATATTATATTAGGTTTTGCAAAAACGTTTTTTTACATGATTTTTCACTACCGAACTAGGCTCGTGCCCTTGGAGGAAATAAACACTCATGCCCGTATTGCGGTAGTTAAAAGTTCATTTATAGTATAATTAATGTTTTTACCTATAGGTATAAAGATATAGAGGTACACAAAAAACTATGAAAAGGAGTCATATGCAGTAGGTACCCAATCATATATAAAATCAAGTTAGAAATTGGGTAGAATTATAGGGTAAATAGTCAAATGTAAATGAAAGAGTAAGCAGTCATCGAAATAAGGTAGAGTTGAACTATACCAACATTATTGAAAGGTTAAGAGAGTACTGGAAAATGATAAAATAATAATAAATAATAAGAAGATAAAATAATAAATTTAAATATAAGACATTAAAACAATATTAAATTTACACCCTGAAAAATAAAAATAGAGATTAATTTTTTTTTTAAATTTACCCCGTAAAGATATTCAGAATTAGCTCAGACGCATGAAAAATCACACTTGCCTCCGGTGACTTTTAAGAAGTCTTATAAATCGATGAACGCCGGCTGCACTCACGAAAAAGCATGACTCATTGTCAAGTTCCGCCTGAGCCGAGCGTGCAAGCGAGAGCGCGGAACAAGCGCTCGGCCCAATCTCTCTCCCACTCCATCGTTTTTATATGTCGTTATCACGTAAAATTATCATCCGTTAACCGACTTTACAGACAACCAATGTTTTTTCTTCAAAACGAAATAAAAAAAATTTCATCCAAATGTCATTCGGCACTCAGTCTAGGTCACCTAACCGAGCAACCAACCAACCCCTCACCCTGCCCCTAACTGTCCAATTCCTACTGATTTTTTAAATTTTTTAGTTGAAAAAAAAAAACTAAAAAAGGTCACCGGAGACCAAAATTTCAATAACATTTTTTACACCATAATGCCAGGTTTAAAGTAAGTCAAGTACGTCCCTTAACACCTGTATATCAATAATATAATAATGTTTCTGTTAAGCCCGTTGAACTATTGGGCGTTTAAACTTGCACATACACGTATACTTGTACCTCCGCAATGTCATATGTGTATTGCATATAAACACACCATACGTATTCGTATACAAGAGCATAAAAGCTGCCATTATGACGTCACGACCTAATATTCGGCACTCGGTACCATTAAAACGGAACTTGGCAATTGCTAAATTATTCCGGCATTGTGCCGCTACGCTGAGCGCTCCGCGATTTCAATGAATTATTGTTGAAGTTTTGAGGAATTTTTATCAACCTTGATTGAAACTTTTCATTTAGTTACGTATATTGAACACTTTTGCAGCATTTTTTTCGTGCGTATTTTAAATTGCAATCAAACTGACCTGCCGAAGTCGGCTGTGACATTACTCCAGCTAAACTTTCATGGTGTTCGTCTCCCGGATCTCGGTAGGTGTTGATGGCGGCTAGTAGCGGAACCTACGTCATTATATACCATCGTCCAAACCCATTATGACCTGTTTAGGAATAAGAATCAGAAAAATAAACATCAACTATTTCACACATTTTACAACTGTATGCCTCCTTTGTAAAAATAAGAGCTTTTAACCAGCGGTCGAAAATTTAAATTTCGTCGAACGACGATCTTGCGATCGTACCCTAGCAATGGTACAGGGCGGTTCCGATGAGAAAGATTAATTATTCTCCATACCAGCATTTTAATATAATAACTCATTATCGATTTTATTTCATTCCAAATTTACTTTAATAAATACCCACATTCAAAAATGCTCAAACTCGTGATGATAAAACAATTAAAATTATGTAATTTTTGTAATTATTTTTTGATCATAAGTATTTCTATTTTTTCTATAATGTCTAAGTAAAATAAGAATGTAACTTAAAAAAAATATATTAATTTTTAAGACCGTAAATAAATAGACAAACTGAAGTATTTTCGTCACAAAACAAGGGCGCGATCTTTTTTTAATGATTTTATCTGAATTACAATTAAAATTCTGAAAAGTAGTTTTTCCAAATAATTTATTGATTTATTTTACTGCATGATTATATGATTTGAAATATATGTTGTATAATACAAAATTTTGTTTGAAAATTTAACAAATCTGCCAACGACCTACGGTAAAACCTTATTGTACTAAAAATAAACGTATTTTCTCAAAATTTAAAAAATATCTTTATTAGAATATAGCTTTAAAAACCAGTCTTTCGAAATCAATTAATAATTTTTGTGGAAAGGAGTCAATACGTCTAAAATTTGATTTAAAAATGACATATTTCCGGTTTTGTCTGGTTTATTCTCTAATTGGGAGATTCCGTTTCTTTTCCTGGTGGTATTCTGGATTGTCGTTCTAGTATAAACCCAACGTGACTACGAATATGAGATTGTGTGCTCTCTCGGTATGCGGAGTGTTGAGGTCCTGATGCTGACTAATTTAGATTAGGCGTATAGATGGTGCATGTGCACGCGTATGGATATATGAAATACTAGATAATAGAAACAAAGAAGATGAATTATGAACTATTAATAGTATGACGCAGGTAAATTATTTTTTTACATGGTCTCAATTTAACATAATAGGAAGGATTACAAAAGCGCTGTGATTTGAAACTCGATGAAAAGCGACACTAAAAAGAGACAATCACGTACATCTATACGATATAGATATAGCCTGCGAGAGAATGAGAAAGAATAATCGGTCTCCTCTTTGTGCGGTGCTTCGTAGCCTCCCCACTCTTAGCTTATTTAGTTATTTGGAGATTTCACTTCTGCCGCGTGTAAACTGCACACTTGTATTTTTGAAGTTAAAACTTCTTTATCATCGTTGTGATTTGATAATCAGTAATACCTTTTATATTTGGTCAATTTAATTTATATTATCTTCAATTTTTGGCTCCTAAGAGCATTTCTTACTCTTTACTTGTTACACTTTTTTTTAATATTTATAACTTAATTTTTTAATATTTACACTTTTTATTTCCTATCTTTTAACTTTCTATCTCAATCTAACTTTTCATTATACTTTATATTTTATAATTTTATGCTTTTACTTTATACTTTCATTTATCTATCTTACTTTTTACTTACTGCTTACTACCTCAACTCCTTTTTTTACCTTTTGTTTTTATATTTAACTTCAATTTATGTTGTTACTGTCGTTTTGTTATTGTTTTATAATACATATATAATATAATTTATGTTAATGGCACATGTTGTGCCGTATGTTTTTGAAATAATAAAAAAAAAAAATAAATAATAATAATCAATGAAACAAAAAAGCTACACTAAAAAGAGGCAAATACATAGATCTACGGGATTTAGCCTGTGAGAGAATGAGATAGAATAATCGATCTCCTCTTTGTGCGGTGCTTCGTATCCTCCCCACTCTTGTCTACTTTAATTTTCTAAAGGTTTCACTTCTACCGCATGTGAATTGCACACAATTTTTTTCTTTAGATCCTTAATTTTTTGCTACCTGACCCCTGCACGTAGATCAGAAATAGATCTCTTACTCGGCCGGGATGATTTGTACTATGTACATAGATCTTCACTCTTACTACGGTTTTCTGCTAGGCTCAGTTTCTATTTACGTTTTGTTCGGTACACGGGCAGTAAAACGGGAAAAAACCCGTTTTTATGGTCATAATATGATCGTCTTGGATACAAACTGCGGTGAACTTATGTTCATAAGATTTTCTTTGGGAAATTTGGCAATTTATATTGGTCCAAGAAGTGAACATCGTTTTGATGATTTCGTAGACAACGTTCAATTTAGTTTGGAACGCTTTTCTATCGAGATCGTGATCTAAAAAGAAACAGCCTTTTTAATTTATAAGGTATTTCTTATAAATGATAATTGATAACACTTCAAGTCAATTATATTTCGATTAAGATTCAACAAAAAAATACGAAAACGATAAATTTTTACAGCTGTAGTTACGGGTATGTAATACACAAGGTTTTGACACACATTTCTCTCGCATTCAGTCTACTTTCATCCTTTCTCTGCCAATTCCATATCTCTCTGCGATTCATCATGGTTAGTATCAGCACTTCATTGTGGACTGCTACCCTAGCTTCTTTTGACATATCTTTAGCTTTTTCAGCGTTCAGTTCTCCGTTAATAGCGTTCCCTGCATTCATCCTATTCACAATGTCCTTATCAGTATTTCCGTTTTACGTGAACAGTCTTCCAAAATACACAAACTCACCCATCTGCTCCAAGTATTTATCGTTCAAAGTACAATTAGGCCGTGTTGTATCGCAGAAATTCACGTTTGACAAAGTCATCATATGGCCGTTCAGCGTTAAATGCCGAAGTCCATTTCAGCTTTTGAAGAAGTTGTGATCTTTCAAATGTCGATTAAACTAAATGGTGCTCATTGGCCATTTGATGCCTTTATCAATAACATTTGATGAATTTCTGTCTCAGTAGGGCCTTACCAACAATATAATTTCGGTTGTGTGCACAACATTATAAAATTAAAAAATACATCATTATTTTTATTTTCAAAACCTACGTATAATAAATTGATGCCATCGTTCTTACAAAAGTTGGTGGTCACAATAATTCCCATTTGAGCAGTTGATCAGTTGGTCAGATTCTCGGTCGTGGCAATTTTCAAAATTTCAAAATAATAAAATAAATAAATTTTTATTACTTTTCTTTTTAAAAATATTAATTTTTATTATTTTTGTCTTACTCCGCTTACTGGTTAATATGCGATATTTCTTATTCAACCAGTTAGATTTAGCTTTATTGTCACGAAAAGTGAGTATTTACGTCAGGGGAGATGAAAAAATATGCAAAAAATATGCATGTTACATTTAAATTTTGTTAAAATTATTTCACTAATGCGGTATACGCCATTTTTATTTTAATAGTTTTTTTTTACATTTCATAGACAATTTTCATCATTTTTTGGTTTACATTTAATAGACAATCAATCAATGCTGCCAATCATAGAAAAATTATTATTGCCATGTAAAATAATACTTTATTCGGGTTATGAAATGAATGCATTATTGACAAGTTTGAACCCATAATTTTAACATAAGAACATTGTAAGAATAATTACACATACCCGTTAGACAAACCCTGCTTTGCCAAACAAACCATCCAAAACCTGGGCTGTATATCTAAATTATGAACACATCCAGCTTTCGCGGCTTAAATCTCAACCCAGGAATAATTTGAAGTAGGCACTTTTCTGTTTTTATTTTGACGAGAATTTATTTTATAAGGTTGGTACTTCCGAAAAATGTCATATTTTATTGTCTATTAATTAAAAAAGGAATATTCCGTATTATCCGTGTTTCGAACTTCAACAACACGAACATTCCGTATTATCCGCTTGTACAAATTTACCGAATTTTTAAAAATTTATATCCTGCGTATAATATGTTACGCGTATTATACTCTGCCTTACATATTATGTACTAACTAACCAAAGGAATTACAATACCAACAATGTCCCGATTACTTGTTTTTCTTTTTATAGAATATAACTTTAATTTTATAAAGTATTAGGCATTTAATTAATCTGATAATAGTGATTGGCTCACTGGCCCCGTATCTCCGGTTCCGTTCTGTTTCCAATCTGGTACTCGCGCTTGATATTAATTTATTAACGGAACCTATCACGTTAACAACGGAGCGCCGGAACATCCGATTGATAATAAGGAACTTCAGTCCATTTAAACAAAAAAAAAATCATACCAGCATTACACATATTAAGTGCAATGCATAAGATTAAGAAAGGGACTCTCAGATGGTTTGGGCATGTAGAGCGAATGAATGAGGAAAGGAGTGTAAGGAGAATATATATGACGCAAATGTGAATGGTAGACGAAGTCGGGGACGTCCGAGGAAAACGTGGTACGACCAAGTGAATCAGATACTTGAGTCGAGCGATGTCAAGAGTCAGAATAATAGAAGAGCATGTATGAGACGATGTATGAATGTGAACGAGGCAAGGAGTGTGTGCCAAGATCGAGTTGTGTGGCGGTCCGTCCTCTCTGCCTACCCCTGCGGGGAAACGGCGTGATGGTTATTTAGTAGAGTACCTAGTAATGAATTACATGAATGTGGAAATCAGATGCAGGTGTTATTTGAGGAAAGTATATAAGGGAACAGTAATTTTTTGAAAAATATTTTTATTTAAAAGATCTTCATATTGTACATGCGGCAATAGGAAGGTACATGGGTTTTGACATTCCAATATATTTTAAAATATATGTTTTCGAAAGGGAGACAGGTGAAGCTCTAGAACAAAATATAAAATAACTTATGTACACCATTTATCAAAACAAAGCAAAATATACGTGTAGATACTTTGTGTTTATCTTTTGCTTATGACAATTATCGTGATTTATTGCGGCTAACATAAATAATTATTTAAGTACCCAATCCAAAGATAAAAAACATTATGCACTAAACCAAACTTAAACTCAAAATAATTCATTCGTATCCGCTCAATATTTTATTCATCATTCCTGAACACTTCATTCCACACTGAATTCATTCCTTCCATCTTCATTAATAAAAGCCCAATTTGGAAATATTGGTCGATTAATCAACCTGCACAGCAGGAATAACTCAGGAGCTATTTGACACAGTGCGCAGCCGGTGGGACCTTTAATTTGATACATTTTCGTCATGTCCGCTTGGCCTAGCCTCGAAAATTCACCCGGGTTGTTTGACGGTTTGACGCATGTGCTGGTAATAATTCCTAGAGATCCATTATCATCTTATATTTCCTTTGTTCGTATATATATGTTTTTCATCGGTCACCGTCCCATACAGCTGGTGCTGTATAACGTACGTACATGTAAACAGAACTGTCATTCTAACATCCACGGGTAATTTTTTCGTGTAATAATTTGTGCTTTATTGAATTAATTTCACTTTATGTGCTTTATTAAATTAATGATCTCATTTCAATTTGGAAGGCGGATATGGGTACCGTCTTTTATTGGACAACCGATAACCCTGCCGTAGGTCACCCCAAGTGTTTTGTTACGTTTGGTGACTAAGCGGGGATGCCTGGGTTCAAGGGTTTATTTATTTAGTCTAGGTCTTGGCGGCGGATGAGATTGCCCATCTTTTGCGTGGTGGGTGGGTTCGGGGGAGACAGGTTGAGGGAAATATTTTGACCTCTTCGGACTCTCTTGATCTATGCATCATACTCTTTTCCTTCCCAACACTTTCTTTCCTTCATTTCCCTAAATAGACCCTCCACACAGCATCCTCAAAGATGACATATGCCCCGAGGGATATTAATTTCCACCGGGCCTCAAAAATTCAAAGACGTCAAACGTCAATGCGCCGATGGTTTTGTTCTTAAACATATAATGCTGCAGCTCTTTCTTAAATATTAAAAAACAACAGTCGAAATTGAGACAAACGGTGAATGTATGTCAGAACACCCCCCTCCCCCTCCCTCCCCCAAAGGAAACATATAATCACTTCATCCATCTCCCTCACACGTATAAAGAAAATGAAACGCAATTTCAGTCGCCATAGCTGAGCCGTAATAATATACATTCCTCCAAAGGAAAAAAAGAAATTCTTTGGAGGAAACAGACACACGTATATTGTGCGTCACCGTCACATCTTTTGTCCCATTATTTAATGTGTTGGAAAGAGCAGCAGCTTTATTAGGATGAAAAACGTACGTCCTATATTTTTGTTGTGCCGTTACGGTATAGTGAAACGTCACGGTAATAATAATAAAAGCGCTCAATGTAAAAAAATTATTTGTCAGTTTTCAATTTCGCCTTTTACATTATTTTTAGGTCTAGAGTAATAATTTGATGCATGACAAGATGACATTCCTCGTGTGCTCGTAGCTTACTTTGTGCAGAAAAATTGCTGTTACGGAAAATATTAATATATCGTCACTGGATGGCAATAATGCTGTAAGAGCCAAACATTTCATTTTACGCCATCAGAAGTCGGAAAACTTTTCCGATTAAAAGACATGAAATATTTTCCAATGGTTATATTATAATAATCATACTCTACAACTCATAGAGCCAAGGGAAGCAGATAATCCGCTCTTAGGTATTAACCACTACGGCAATATTGCTTTCCTGACGCTGACGGTATTAAGCCGCCGCTATCCGAATTTCGACCGATTTCTTACATATCTCCCTTAAACATTTGAAGTTTTTAAGCTCTTAAAAAAATATATGTTATTTTTGAAGATAATATCTAGATACGTTCCACGCCGAAACGCAAATTATATGAAATTCCCTCGATAGAAAAAAATTGCAAAGTATGCTCCGAAAAGTATTTAAAACAAGTCTATTTCTATTATTTTACAAGTTATATTTGTGAAAAAATTCACAATGTTTCTTTAAATGATACTTAAGAAACCTTCCACGAGATTTTTGCTCTATTTTAAACCAGTCATGTTTTATTAAGCATTTTCGCAATTTTCGCTTCATTTTTATCACGTTAAATATTAGCGCGCTCTGTCCAACATTCGTAATTACATAACTATCCATCTTCTTCTTTTTGGGTCGGGAAGCGCCGCCTTAGACGTACCACGTCGTGTAAAATTTGGGATCAGGTTGCTAATAATAACACTCCCTATGTAGATTGCGATAATGTATAAATTTTCGTTTATACCAGCCGCCTATTATTCAATAAAAAAACTTAAAAGTATGTTTTATTTTATTTTGCGAAGTTCAGACACAAATGTGTAAATGTTTTATGTTTATTTTCTAAAGAATTTAATTTTCCAGATTACACAATTAAACCTTATCCGAAAAGGGGTTCTTAAGTATGAAATTTTGAACTAAAGCAGTTTTTACAGGCCTGATATTTATCGTTTTAGGGTTTATGAACAATCACAGAAATACTCTTTTTTCGTTATTTGTTTTTGGGGTGTTACGCCGTGTTGCGCTACCTCCTTCTCTAGCCAATGTTTCGGACAGCGTTACAGTGTCCATCATCAGGGCAGATGTAACGCTGACCGAAACGTTGACTAAAGAAGAAGGTAGCGCAACACGGCATAATACC
Source organism: Glyphotaelius pellucidus (assembly GCA_936435175.1). Taxonomy (NCBI): domain Eukaryota; kingdom Metazoa; phylum Arthropoda; class Insecta; order Trichoptera; family Limnephilidae; genus Glyphotaelius; species Glyphotaelius pellucidus. The sequence goes on along the minus strand of OW386542.1, from coordinate 22,040,151 downwards.
CCAAAAACATATAACGAAAATACTTAAGGCTGTGAAAATCTATCTGACAGAAATACTCGATTATTTCAAAGGCGAATATCTACTAGCGGTTTATTTATATAAGAATCTAAAATATTTCTAAGCGATCTAATTTTTAAATCAAAAACACACGATTTTGCATTACCAAGTAGTGCATCGCCTTAAAACGGATTCTAGTTTTGCGTTGGTAATTGTAGATCGGGTACGTTGGTAAGTAACCAAATACCGACTAAAGTGGTCATGGAATTTGGTTTTGAGACCTTTGAGAGGCGAAACTGGTTCACATCCAAAATTGAGGCGTTTCTATACTGCTGCACACGTTCAGGGTGTTTTGGGGATACGTAGATTAATTAAAAAGTCCTTAAAAATGTAAAAACAAGGAAAATAAAACATTTTAATACAGTGTGAACTTTATTCTTAATTCACCAATGACCGTGAGGTGTGACAAAGTGAATCATCGTGCAAGTTGGTATTTACTGATTTGTCATCAGCATCTTAGTAAGAAAATATTGTTAGACGCGCATCATTTCCGGAGTAAATGCTTCGTGTCTGCAATCCACATTAATATTATTTAATATAAAATGTCATTATCTCGTGGCGGTGGTCTTTTATTATTTCCAAACTCGCGCGCAGCCTTCCCAACAGCACCATGAGTTTAATAAGTATTGCAATAATTCATTTCTCATTTCTTACCCCTAAAACATTCATAGGCAGACAAGTGTTAGGTTTGAACGTTTCGTCCCATTTTCGTAAATTTCTATAACAAAAAGTTCTCGATTAGAGTTTTTTGGCCGAAAAATTGTGTGTGGAAGGAAATATTTGTTATAAAAGAAATACCGATATTCGTTAAGTGACGTCATTGGTATGATAGGCCTTTTTGTTATAAATATGATTTTTATACTTTGATGTTGTTTATAAGAAAGCAAATATAATTTGAAATGAATTCTGAAGTTGCATAATAAGTTGCGCATTACTTCCAGTCAGAAGGTTTTGGGTTCGATTTTCGCCGCAGCTCATAAATATATCAATGGTTAAATAGATAATAAATATTGATCAATATTAATAATAATTAACTGTTCATTTTCGATATAGGCAGTCAGAATATCGATGTATAGTGAATCTAAATTGAAGTTAACTATTATTTTGTAAAGAAGAGTGTTTTTGGCGGGCGGCATGTACTTTTTTAAAAGCAAATCTATAGTTTTATTCCGAGAATGATAAAATTTTGCATTCTTGATCTTCAAAACAGGAGGAAAGTCTCATCGAAATGAGATTTCGAAAAACTACCCAATTCCGTTTTCTTAATCAACCCCTTAAAGCAGAATTTAGATACTTGGTAAAATTTTGCAAACTTCACAAAATAAGAGGAAAATTACTGTCTTCGTCTTATTTCGAAAAACTCTATAAAGAACGGAGCAATGCAGAGGACTTCAGCTAATCTTTCTTAAATATCTTCACAGATCAAGATTCAAGAGATTGTGCGGTGAACGGAAAATATTATTTTTTTTGTAAGCGCCGTAATTCTGCGAGCATTGTCGTTGACATTTATTTATTTAGTCTTGTCAGAGAATCAGCCATTGTTACGAGAACGGCAAAGCAAAGTTCCATTATGTTAACGGTTTTGTAACTGTCGGATTAATATCACTAGCACTTACGAAGGCACTACCGCTAGGAAGATAAGTCTCACATTATGTAAGGCGGTGGAGTCATATGAAGATGTCAATTCTACATACCATACATCAGTGGTTTAATTTGTAATCAAACTAAAGAACCTTACCAATAATAATATACATTTTTTAATAAAATCCCTTAGATAGCACTTGAAATTACCTAATAAACTATACTGAAAGCTTACTTACTTACGTATCGTATATTATTTATTTAATTTATTTATTTAATTTAATTATTTAATTTATTTTGTTGTCAAATAGATCCGTCACATCTGCGTAACTATTACATGCAACCCAGGGTTTGGATATTGTTACATTTAACCCCACAGGCTAATTTGTTCGCTTTTCGGAACAACACATATGTCCCATAGAAATCGTTGTCTCCCTTACTATCATGGTTAGAAATATGATTTAAACAGTATTAGAAAGAGAAAATACCACGCTTTATGGTCAAATCGCGCTGAAAGGTTAACAATTAAATTTTTCACCTTCAGGGAACCAAAGTTTTCGACCACAATTTAAAAAAAAAAATTTGAAACATTGTGAATTTTTTATTAATTATTTTTACTTAAAAAAATAAAAAAGTGCCTACGTTTTTGCCTAATAAAATATATATGTGTGTTTTTATTTTTTTTTTCGTTATCAGTAATTTTGGTTAGAAAAAAAACGTAAGTGAAAATCTTTAGAACTTTTTTATGATTGCAATAAAATATTTTATGTTTCAAAAATTTTATCAAATTATAAAATTTGAAAGGGTATTTCATCATTAATTTTCGGATGCGTTCAGAATTAATTTATTTGGATTTTATTGCAAAGCTGAAATATTCTGATCTTCCGACAAAATAGGTGAAAATTTAAACAGGATTATATATCATACTAGTCACTTTAGCTAGTCACAGACGAGATATACAACTCATAATATACACAATATGTGGGCTCGCCATACATTCCCATTGGGTATTCCAATTCCCAGCGTTATGAGATATGGGCCAAGCCCACATTTAGTATGAGGTTATATTTCTCTTGTGACAAGCTTTAAATGTTTACTTTTTTTTACCAATTCTTGACCCCTTTCACTATTCAAACTATTATACTCACAACGATTAAAATTGATAACCTATTCAATCAATCTCATTTTCACTGTAACCACATTTTGATGAATTCGAAAGCTTCTGAAAAACATTTTGATGGGAGAACAAAGGTATAACTAAACAGATTCGCGATGTTAAATTTCAATTTTCCCTAATGAAATTTAAAACAATTTTGTTTGTGTTATGAAAACCAATTGAAAGACAAAGCTCTATATTAATTGGATGTCCGATTGATTATGCATTTGGCTATTACGTTTGTTGGCGAGGCTGATAATTCAAGCATCTGCTTGAATTATAAATTAATTTTCGCATCGCTTCGATAAAACCATCGATTACGTACTTCATAGAATGGGCTGAATGGGAGCCAAAATAGAATATTTTGCTCATCTGTAAACATATTAAAAACGTTATTTGTACGTTGGGTATTTGTATATGTATCAAACATAGAGCTCACTGGGTATTCTGGGTAAATTTTAATAGCTTTATTAAAAAATTAATAATATTAAAACTATAGATATGTTAGTAAAATCGGGAGTGGATTATATATTCTATGTTTTTTAAAAATATTTTTTACTCATCTTTATTTAGACACAAGCACAAAACCGTGATAATGATGGGATGTTTAATTGTAAGATTTGTATCCAAAGCAAATATTGTCAATTTTGTTAATAATGTGTGATTATACTTTTTTGTTGACAAATTCTTAATGTTTGATTTATCTTGACTTCATTTTCAGTGTAGTTTGTATTCTGTCTAATGACCAGTGGAAATGTATAGCTTTGTTGGAAAGTATCTAAAATTTCTTTGGCCATAATAAAATGTTTTAGCGAATGGAATAAGAAAGAGAATATCCCCTTTTTTGGATCTAATATCACGAACATATTTTTTTCATCTTTCTATAAAATTTTCATATCTTATATCTAGTGTATATCTATTTTAAAACTACCGTAATAATATTCTATTATTCTATACTATTATTATTCTATAATATATATTACTTACAAATTTGGGCTTCATAGCATTGAGATTGAAACACTCGAAAATGTGCAAGAGTTTTAAATTTTTTAACAATTAAAGAGAGTTCATCGGACGTTTTAAAAACTTGTAATTAATATTGTTCTCGATGAATATGTCTTAGGAAGTCTAAAATCATTGCAGCATGAACTGTACTATTAATATTTACACTTTTTTAACATGTAATTTGGTAACATTTTATTTTTGAATTGAAAACTTCTTTAGATCCGTTGTTATTTGAAACTCAATGAAACCAAAAAAGCGACACTAAAAAGAGTCAAAAACTATACTCTATAGGATTTAGTCTGCGAGAGAATAAGATAGGATAATCGGCAAGCTACAGTATAAAAAAGCGACACTAAAAAGAGACAAAGACTATAATCTACAGGATTTAGTCTGCGAGAGAATGAGATAGTATACTCGGTTTTATCTTTGTGTGGTGTTTGGTAGTTTCCCCACTCACTCTTGTCTACTTTAGTTTTCTGAAGGTTTCACTTCTACCGCGTGTGAATTGCACACTCTGAATTTTTAAACTCATAAATAAAGACAAAACGTTGCCACACACTTAAAATGCTGAGTTGGGTTGCTTGGTTTTTATCCTACTTTATCTGCTGCAGTACATTGCAGACCTCATGCCTCTGTTCTGAATTATTTCCATTCTATTAACGTTTATTTGGACGTTTATCTAAGTTAGAAGATGTACGCTGGTATATTTAGGCGTAAAATTTCCTAACATTCAAAACGCTGAATGTCCTAAAAACTTCATTAGAACTGTCTATATCAATTTGTACGAAGAATTAACTTGGCTTGGGCTTCTAGTTCTGAAATTCAGTTTCTCTGTGTATTCCGCCTTGGTTTCCATTTCATATTTACATTGTTGTTATCTGTATGTCGGTAGCTTTCGTTGAGAAAAAAACTAATAAATATGGACCGAGATGACTTCCTCCCATTCTCTTTATTTGTATGTAAAACCGCAGAAAGAGGGAAAGGAAAATGAAATGCGCAGCGGTAAGAAAATTTTACACGAAAAACAAGATTTTACATGATAGATAGTACATGCTCCAGACACGATGAATATTCTTTGCGAACCTTATAACAATGAGGATGATACAACTTTAAGGTTGTATGATGGTATATATTGTAAATAAAATTCTATTTCGTTTTCCCGCAATAACACAGCTATAATTAAAAAAAAATCGGTGTTTTGAATTAAGTACTATGTTAAATAATATGTTTGGAAGAACGTACTTTACCTAACCGTAACTTTACCTAACTTAACTTTAACTTTGTTAAATAATATGTTTGGAAGAACGTACTTTACCTAACCGTAACTTTACCTAACCGTAGGTTAGTAGTGTAAGATAGATTATCAATAATCGTTTTCACTTGTAATTAGATATAGTGGGTGTTGAGGGATGTACTTGACTAACTTTTACCAGTGATTGTTGATATTATTTGGAGTAAAAAATGCAGATGAAATTTTGGTCTCCGCTGACTTATTCGACGCCATTTAATTTTTTTTTCTTTAAAATCAAACAAAAAAAAAACTTTCACGTGATGACAATGGTCACTCAACCGTGAAACCGCCCAAGCCCCGCCGCTAACTGTAGAATACCTACTGATTTTTATTAAAAAAAAAAAACATAAAAAATGTCACCGGAGACCAAAATTTCATTTACAATTTAACTCCTTATAAAGTCAGGAATCACTGGTTAAAATACATGTACGTCTCTATACATCCGTACTCAGTAAATGTACAAATATTCAAAGCCCATATCTCATATTTTGACTTACGGCATTGTGGTTGCGGGTATTATGTGTAACGATAAATTATGCATTTAAAGGTTCCGTGTCAACTCATATTCAGCTCAACTCAACACCTCTTTGAAAATTCATTAAAAGATCTGGAAAAACCCCTGAAAAATGGCCCATAACCTAACATAACCAATTTTAACCAATTTTTTTCAACACTTATGACTTTTCACTGCAGGTGTCGAATTGATTTGATTCTGAGTTATCCGGTCACCGCGTTTAAAATACAACGTGGATTGAAATCATTAATAAGATTAGATAGAAGAAAACAAAGTATTTATTGTAAGTTATTGCCGAATGGTATGACAATGGTGTTCCCATTTCGTATATTGTGACAAATCACAGCCATAAGTAAAGTTATCATTCGGGTTATTACTTACTACTCAGGTATTACCACTTTCCTGATAAGTAATCCCGACCACACCTATCGGATTTGATAGTCAGCTCAATACTTACTTGTTTTAGTATCTAGATTATTTGATAATAGATTAAGTAGGTTAGTACTGAAATTTTTAATTGGAACACTACGAAAATGTATTATAGTTACAGACAGTTGTGGTTATTGCAGTATGTATTCTTGAAAGTTTAAAGTTTTCCAAGCTCTAAAATAAATTAAATTTCTGGAGTGGTCACACACTTCTTTCCCTTGTTGCGATAATGTTGAAATTTCAATCAAATTTCTGTTTTAACCTTAAATATTCTTGTAACTACAATATTCATTTATGTACCTCTAAGCCTGTCTCGACACAGGTATATCCTAGTGAGGCAGGCATCGAAAAAATCAATGTAAACATATAATACGATATAACCGTTATTGTCAACTCAATTTTTTATCATTACATATACACGCATTTAATTAAAAAAAAATCTTTTTTTTTTTCAAATTGTGGTCGGAAACTTTGAATTCATAAAGAGGTACATTTTAACTATTTTTTAACTTTTAAATTTGAATTTAAAGCGTGGTGTTTCTCTTTCTATCACAGTTTAGATGATGTTTCGAATCATGATTTTAAGGATACGATTTCTATGAGACCTCTACGAGTTGTTCCGAAAAACTGAATAAATAAAAACTGAAGTCTGAGAGTTTAAATCTGCTTCTGAAAATATTTTCATAAACAAATCTAGGCTTTATTTGTGTTTTCCTAGCAAAACTTTATTAAATGGTATAATTTCTAGGTATAATTAAATACCATCCTATTTTGTGCGTAATATTCAATATATACCTACATGGTTCTGGAAAGCATTATTGTTTGCAGTTGGGTACATAATATGTGAAGTGCGTAGTGTCTCTATCGATTTGGCTACGCTGCGCCCGCTCATGAACGCATGAGGTTTACTTTCTGAAAGTTACCGTCGAACATTATATGTATTGCAATGAAAACTCATTGAAGACATACTACACCGTAATATGAAACGTAACTCTCCCCTGTTGAAGTCGTTATAATACGCCCGGGAGTGCCTTACACGAGTCCCTTATTGTCGAAACAAAGTTATGGCTTCAGTATTGTAATAATCATTATAATCAATAATTCTAATCAGAAACTACAAACATTACTATACAGCAATCTTTCTTTTAGAATTCTAATTGAATGCTAAGTTGGATAACAATATCAATTTTGAAAAAATTGCCAATTTGGAATAAACTTCCTTCGCAATTTTTTTTAATGTCACGATTAATTTGACTTCTCACAAGAGCGTCCCTATTTTACAGTGTAAAATCTGGGGAACTACATCGCCACCCAGTTGGGCAGCTTAGGGAGGCGGATTAAGGTAGAAAGGATTTATTAATGCAGGTCTTGAAAAGGCTTCGATTATGTGAAGGAGAAAAAATAAATGCAAATGGCTCGTTCCATATACGAGCTGACTGAAAAAACAACCCGTTCTCATGAAATCAACACCGACTGTGAACGGATGATTCGCTTGTGAATGTCGAATTTTGCGTACGTCGGATCAATGCTGCTTGCATTTGCAATTCCTCTAAAGTTCTCCAGTCTTTCCACCCTTCTTCAATCTTCCTTTACACACAATCAGTTTAACTTTTTATCGGTTTTCTTAGGTTGCTTTCACTGGGGCAATCATTATTTTAAATAATTCTTTTAAAAAGGACAGCCCATCATCTTTGTGAGCTACATAATCTCTATGGTGTCATGGTCAAATACATTATCCAGATCATGGCTCATTTTAACCCTGTTGTTTCCGTTTTCTTAATGTAAATCCAATAATACAAAAGAATTATTTTTTTAATTTCTTGTCTTTAATGGGTTCCAGCTTTAAAAAAAGGCATCCTTAAAATTCCCAACTCTTTACGTGATCTGTCACATACACCCAGCATTCTCTCATTTGGGTAGAAATTGCTACACGGCCCCTCTTACTAGGGATACAATATTAGATATTTTCACCACAATTGATTACTGTAATATATATTTGCCCGGTTAACAGCTTGCCTGCGGTCTAGTGTCGTAATATTCGCGCTGCTGGTATTAAGTGTGGGACGAAGAAATTAATAAGTATTTGTTTTAGATTTGATATCACAGCGATAAAATGAATCTCCAATAAAGAAAAAGCTTCCCTGAAAGTTGACATTATTGGATCTCGGCATTTTCATCAGAATAACAAATCAAAAATTTTTAACGAATTATTGAAACAAAATGGGGGTTTGGTTAGTTAGTAGTAGTTATTTATAGAATTAAATTGTGCATCCAAGACGCAAACAATTTATTCTGTTCGATCTTTGAGATACGAAAATGGTTGAAAAATGAAAAAAGACCTCATTAACTAATATAATTTATTAACATTAATTAACTCCTGTTTAGTGTCAAAAAGTAAATTTACGCATGTTGTGAGCATTTTTAATTATCTACGCATATACCAATTGCAATTTCATAAATATAATAATTTTTATCACTCTGTAAATGTTTCAAACAATAAACAAATAATCTTCGTAAATAACGCAATAACTTTGCTTTCAATTAAATGAAAAAAAATGTGTGCAGTTCACATGCGGTAGAAGTGAAGAAACCTTCAGAAAACCAAACTTCGAGAGAATGAGACGAATGCAGAGTATCAGGAGTAGGACAATTGCATGGTTTGTTTATTATAATATTAATATTACCAAGTTTAAAAATTATTTAACATTTTATTCTACGGAGCATCGCACAAAGAGGATACCGATTATTCTATCTCATTCTCTCGCAGGCTAAATCCTATAGATGTATGTGTTTGTCTCTTTTTAGTGTCGTTCGTTTCCGTTTTACGAGTTTCAAATCACAACGGTGCTAAAGAAGTTTTCACTTAAAAAATAAGGATATGATTTTCTTATATTATATTTTTCTAGAATCTCATGGAATGTGTTCAACGCATGATAATTTTTATTACTACTCATGTCAGAATTTGCGGAACGTCAAGAGGGAAATAAATTTAACCACGCCCACGACACAGTTGGCGTGTCCTCGGTGTTTTAAACATTATTTATCCATCGGGATTACGTTTGTCCTTAGTTTTGTTTGCTTACTAAGTAATCTTGCCACGTAACTGTTTATTCCTACTGCGCCACCCGCACCCCCTTATTAAAGATAGGTGCGGCAAATAGCAAATGGCACGGGGCGGTAGATACCCGCTGATTCAAAGTGATGTGAAAGAATTTTTTTTTTCATCAATACTACACAAGAGGCCCTGAGGAAAATAATTTTTTTCATGGTCTATGTCATCTTTGTGGATGCTCTGTGGAGGGTCTTTTAAAGGAGATGAAGGAGTGAACATGGATCTTGAAGGAAACACTGAGGTCGGCAAATCGTTCCACAGCCGAGCTGTTGAACTTGAGAACGAGTCGTAGAAACAACCTCTTGTGCCATGCCATCACATTCGCATCAAATATTCTCCTTACATTCTTTCTTCGTTCTATACGTAACCAAACCATCCAAGCATAACGCTTACAGCAGCCTTATGTTCTTTTCTATTTATTTCAAATGATCATATAATATAGTTTTAGCACGTGTACCCCTCAGGGATCTCATTTCTACGGCACTCAGTCTACTTTCATCCTTCCACCACCAGTTCTTTGCCTCACTGCCATACATTAGGGTAGGTACTATAACAAGCAGGTAGGAATTAATATTTATTTTTCTATTTTGACAGGGGTAGTTATTTTACACGACACTTCTCTGAATCATTAGTGCAATGCTATTCCTGCATGAATAAACAGTGTCAAGAATATAAATGATATCATTGATAAATTGTTTAAAAATCGACATTTCAGATAATATGCTTCAGAATTCCGACGTATCTATTTATGTTTATGACGTTTCTTCGACTTTCTGTTATTGTTTGTCAATTTACTAATAACTTCCTGTAAAGTTTTCACAGCGCAGTCAAGTCAGTAAAATTGTGAACCATGCGATGTTTACGTCATGTTAAAATAATTGTTTAATTCTTGATACCTACTGGCACTGGTAGGTTTCAAGAAATGCGTCGCAAATCATTTGTTCACCTGGTTTATCGGCCAATTAAGCGATTAATTGGCGAGGTGCTTTAAGAGGAACGGCTACGCGGCCGTTTTTCACACAACATTTAAATTTGGATTTGGGGCCAAAATATTTTACCAAACTTAGTATTTTTTTTTTATCAAAAGGAATAGCAAACACTGGTACGGATAAAATTTATGGTTTGAATTATAGTATGTAGAATTCTATTTTTCAAGATTTTAGGGGCAACCTTGGCAATTATTTGTGAGTTTATATAATTTATTTAAAAAACGTATAATTATTTACAAAAATGATAAATATTTAAAAAATAATTTTGTCCTACCTAAGTATAAATAATATAAAATTTAAAACAACCGATTTGGGTGCAACACAAATTTATCGCGTATGAATTTAAAATGGTGGCCTAATAATTAGAATTTTTAATTTTTATATAACGTTATTATTTACATTGAATTGTGTGCTATAACTCACGAAAAATTGTCACTAAAATCATGAAAAATTTAACACTTAAAAGGTAAATTTTTTTTTACTTTAAAACACAAATCAACAAAGTAGCACATATCCTTACTAGATAATTGTTGTGGCAAATATAAGTTTACCTTTATGCAAATTAAAACGAATTGATTAAAAAAAAAAGATTTTTCAGTGTGGCAAAGTATTTTGGTCTCAAATCAAATTTAAGTTTGGTATAAAAACCGCGCAGCCTACTCTCTTAAAATTTTAAGCTATTATACTAGCTTTACACTCGTAAGTTTTTTCCGTAAATCGCTCACGAAAGCGATTTATGGCCAAATTACCAATGTAAACGACACCAAAAGTCACTTCACGTAATTTATGGCAAGTTACAGAAGCTATTCTTTCGCGAGTTTTTTGACAGGTCATCAGTTTGATAAGCTGAGAGACTTGCCCCGAGAAATGGTCCTAAAATGCGCCGCTTGCAGGATCTCAAAAATTAAATAGACAGTTGTTTTCGAAGGATTTTTTTCGTATAAAACTAGTATTTATTTACACTAATTTAAGTTTTCTGAAAATAAGCATCCTTTATTCAAGTATCTGTCCGATCCTTTCTTTTCTCCATGTTTTTGTTTTTAACATTACGTGTTTGAATTCGAATTAGGTTGCTGTCAGCTGTCATTCGGATAAAATGAAAGAACTCCATTAATTTCTTCCTTTGACGGCACAAAAGCACGTGGATAATTGTATAATTAAAACGAAATTCTATTTCAACACTTTATTTGGGCCTTTTCGACTTTATTGAAAAAATTGCGTAAATTTGACAATAGCAGATTTTTGTTGACAGGAAGCCATCTTACTGCAAATAATTTTTTAGATGTAAACCGTCGCATGAGCATTTACACACTTCGGAACAACTTCCGTGAGCATTAATTACCATAAGTTGGATGCATATGTAAACGTTCCTGTGAGTAACTTGTCAAAAACTTCCGTTAAGGTGCCGTATCCCCGCTCAAAAAGAAGAAGATGGAGAGATATGTAATTACGAATGTTGGAGAGAGCGCGCTAATGTTTAAAACGATAAAGTTGAAGCGAAAATTGTGAAAATATTTAATAAAATATGACTCGTTTAAAATAGAGTAAAAATCTCGTGGGGAATGTCTAAAATAGCATTTAAAGAAAGACTGCAAATTTTGTCGTACATAAAACTTCTAAAATAAATGAAATGAACGTGTTTATAATAATTTTCGGAGCATACTTTTGAGATTTTTTCCATCGAGGGAATTTCATATAATTTGCGTTTCGGCGTGGGGAATATATAGATATTATCTTAAAAAACTACATATTTTTTTAGAGCTTAAAAACTTCAAATGTTTAAGGGAGATATGTAAGAAATCGGTAGAAATTCGGGAGCGGCGGCTTAAGTTTTACTTACGAGTGTAAACCTGGCCTTACAAGTGGTGCAAAATTATCACGGTCAATGTTGGAGGACCTTTTTCATGTATTTTTTTTTTCTAATTACGTCATTCGTGTTTATGTACCGCAGGGTCATTTGATTCCCGCTGTAGGTGTGACCGACAATTTGTTAAAATTAATGTCCAAGTACATGTTGCTTTTTCATTGTGTACGACTGGGTTTGTTTTGTTTCACACAGTTCTGTGCTTTACGCTTGTATTTAGCAATGAAAATAAAACACTCCCTCTGTGATTCGCGCGGAAGTAGAGAATCAAAGCCAACATTTTGTGTGATGGTTAGGCTTTTTTATTTTTGTCGTAAAACATTTAAGGGTTGTCTCTTTTATTTCTAATTAAAATGTTATACATTCGACATTTATACTCCAAAAATATCCATTCCATCCAGTAGTGGTTCATGACTTGACGTGAGTTTATGACTCCAGGAAAATTAGAAACACTCAGAAGTAGGAGAAGTCTTACGTTGAGCATATTTATTAAATGTTAATAACCTTTTATGTTAAGTTATTTGAGCCGCTTAAGCCGTTAGGATGTTTTAATCAACAAAGGTTTTTGTATAAATTGAAAATAAAGTATTTCTCGGTTATATCAACGGCAAAATAAAACTGGTTTATATGAACAGTAAGTACGAGCTGTGCATTTTGGGAAAGTCTCTCAAAGTTTTATTATGGTTCCGGCTTACAATTGTTACTGTCCATACTAAATCACTGTTGAATTTGTGCTATCCGGTACGTAAATATTGTTATTGTCCATACTAAAACACTATTGAGTTTGTGCTATCCGGTACGTAAATATTCATTAAATAACGGTTAAATATTATCTTTTGAGTAGCACCACACGAATTATGGAGGAATATCATACATATATTTTGTATAATATGTACATAATGTACATGACAGATATGGAGAGCTCCCAAATATTTCATATATATTTATTTATTTTCCCTTTTATTTACTCTTTTTTTACGCCCGTGGGGCTTTTACATTTGGTGCGTAACGCTTACAATTTTTAACATTGGTGTTGGTAATAAACAATAGCTTAATAAAAATAATTTCTTATATTACAGTGGTTTGCAAATGGATACATTTGAAGAATTTTTTTTTTTTCAAACACAGAAATTGTTACATTAAAATGTCGATATCATTGTATATTTGTTTGCTGAACTATTTAAGCGAGGAATTGGCGAGTTTGCCACATAATTTGTTTGTGAATGGTGACATTGAAGTAGGTCCTTATGCCTAGTGAGTCGAGGTACTCATAAAGTGACTACAGTCGAGAGTTACTAAGAGTTCGCAACATTTGATTTACAATTTAAAAAAATAAATATAGGTCGCTTATCATTCGCCGATCCTCAAGTGTGTATATATTTAAGGTATTTATTAAAAAACGCGTTTTTAATTCGTTCTAAGGGGATATTTAACTTTAAATTAATAAATCGTAGAAACTTTCGCTGAATTCTTTCGACATTTTTTATATGAATTTTATTATGTGATGACCTACATGACATTACATGATATACAACACATATATTTTATGCACTCTGCGGGAATTGAACTCCTCCCTCCTCACGGCTCGACACAAAACTTCTTTTGTTTCGAAATAATGTTATCGCGTTTTATTTATATTTTATAAAAACAATTTGTACAATTACAATACAGGTACAATACGTAAAAATATCCGAGCCATGACATTGAATTTGGTTATAACGTGGTTCTTACGGTTTATTATACCTGTGTGTATTGACCAATATACATTCTTACTGCATTGTATTTAAAAAACAGCGTCCGTGTGAAACTTTGCAGCTTAATCTGAAGTCAAATTCATTAGTATTATAATGTGTATTTCCCTTCAGGAATCCACGGCTCTTAGGCAATACCAGTGTACCTCTAAAGCCAAAACACACATTTTATTTCGAAAACAAATTACTCTGTTCCACTGTTTTGACATCCCTCCCCCACCTGATTCTCGTATTTCAGCCAGAATTTACGTCATGAAAATCACACTTTATTCGCTTTCCGCCTCACGCAGAAGTATTTATGTCCGTAAAAATGGTTTTTTCGCATGTGAGTCTTATGCAAGTTGATACTTGTTTTGTTATGCGTAAATATTACGAAGGCATTTCACAGTCGGACGGGCAGCCTACCTTAGGAATATGACGGCCTGAAATACCGTCTTTGTCCTCTTCCTTCTTCATTCATTTCATTCCCAGCAGGCTTACTCCGAACTCGGACTTCATATTATTTGTAGGTATCAAACGCTGGAGTTTCGTACTTTTTTTTACCATTTTCATAATATCACATAGTACCTACGTACGTTGAATGAAACCACCTCTGGTTCAATTGCGGTTGAAATGTTTCAGGCAGCAAAAGAGTAGAAACGAGAATAACTATCATTGAAAAGCTTTAAAACATAGAATCAGTTTCTCGTTCTATTCACTCTTCAAGCACGAAGTTTTTGCATTCTACAGATTTGTAGTATGCAGGGAGAAATTTTGTGAAGTACATACATCAATCAGTACGGGGAAAAGGACCGGTCAATAGGGATAAAATGCAATACAAAAACAGTAACATGCGCTCCTGCCTCCAACCGAACTTACAATGAATTTAATTGTATCTGAAGATGGTTGTGACTTGAAATTAAATGTTTTTTTTGTGTTGCACTAATGCAAAAAATATTTGATGCCATTTTATTAAAATTCACTGAAAACACCTTATCCAAAAATAACCGCCATGAAGACTGGTTTAACTAACTTTTTTTTGTCTAATGGTAAACTGTTTTTTTTAGGCCAATTTTAACATCACACTACAATATCCATTTTGATTGCCTTTTGTCTGGAATTTATCACTTATTATCATTTTTATCAACCCAACTAACTTTAAAGCTTGGCATCGTTTTGTGTGTACCTTCAAACTATAAGATTTGGTGTCACTACATTTCCATATCTTCTTGTATTTCATTTCAACATCTGTTCTAAAAAAAAATTAGATACTTGAAAATGTTTGACAACTTACATCTTAGCCGAAACCGAAAAACCTAAAAAAATCAATCCTTTAGAAACAAACATTTTAACTATAATACATCTGTTATCAAATGTATTTTAAGACTTAAAAAAAATGGTTTGACTGAGGTTTGAAACTTCCTTTCCATCAACCACGCTAACCTTCCTAAATTCCGTTTTTTATAAACGTTATTTATTTTTTATATTCTGCTCTAATGGGGTATTTCCACAAACCAGGTATACCGCTAAAAACATGTGGAAGATTTAAAGATTATTTTTCTGAACATGATTATCGCATTAAAAATGTTTAATTTTGATATTTTCATTCATAATTATTGATTTCAAAAAACGCGTAAACGGAACGAAACGTAAACGGCCCATAACTGCTTGTACGATTCATGACGTCACAAGAGTCGCCGTTCCGAGGTTTATCACCGTGTTACTATCATAAATCTAAACATTCTCGACTTGTTCGGGGTTATGGACGGTTTTATTTCATATTTAAGATGATTGTGTTATTTTTCTACAGTTTAATATAATATTGTCCAGTTGTAATGACTGACAGTAGTATTTTTAACGGCGTAATCCGACAACTTGCCTAAAATGACGCTACAATGAGTAACAGTAATTTTCTAAGCCCTAAATTTCGGGATTCTAAGACGATATGGTAATGAAAACATTTTTTTATACAAACTCTCATATTATATACGTTATATACTGGTTTCAATATTTTGACAAAATAGAATTAATTCCGGCCCTTTTCTTGTCTTGATTTAAAATAAATAAAAAATATATTTTTTAAACGTTTATTATAAAATTTATATATACAATTTATATACATATACATATTAACGCCGGGATTGCTAGTCGAGAGCCTTACCCCTCGACCACGGAGGCAGTCATTATTGTGTAGATATCCATCTTACGACTGAATACAAAGGTGTTTCCACGTTTAAATTATGAATTTAAATAGTCAATAACGAAAGGTTTTTTTTGTAGCTTAAAATTTAAATCTGAAAAAAAAGGCATGGGGCTCCATCGAAGCCTCCTTCTTCTTCTTCTTACTGTACTACAGGGCCAATATATACTGCAAATAGTACACAACTGCTGACCCTGTACAAATCGCAAGTCCACCTGTTGAATTTGGCAGCCACCTTTGGTCTAGAGTCCCAAAATATTTGAAAATTCAGAAAGCATAAACGGGCGGTCCGTTCGACAGATTTCCCTCTCTAACAAACGGATTGCAATGTTTAGCGCGCAGGTTTCAGATGGGAATGGTGTCCTTGTTCTACCGGTATTTCAATAGAAAATGCTCCGAGGACCTAGCATCATTGAACCCTTCGGCGGTGGTGTTAAACACATTAAACGCACTCCCAACAATTGTACACAGTCGATATTTTTTGTCGCCTTAGAAATGGTCGTTTAAACATCTTATTTTGGGTTTTTCTTGTAGTATTTGTAAACATGTCTACCAAACTATACATGTTTTGCAAGTGGGAAAATATAGGATAAATATAAAGATATAATTCGAGCAAACTGAAAGTCAATAAATAACACCAAGTACAACTTACGGACTCACTACAGGCGGCGATCGCATGATGAGAGGCGCCTGTGACGTCACAGAGTGACTGGTGGCAAAACCATCGTTTTGGTGGCATTTTAAAAAGGCGTATTTTAAAACGTTATAGAAAGTTAAGTCGTCGTCATAAAAATAAAATAAAAATTCCGTTATCATCGTAATTTTTTGCTTAATTTTTTTCAACAATAAAAAAAAATTGTGGAAATACCCCATTCATTTGAATTTCAGGAAAATGCATAAAGTCCCCGAGTTTTTGAGCGGTTGCCATCAATTTAAAGATGACAGTTGATAGAATGCAATGTCGTCGTTAACGCATCTATCTGACGAGTTTCAGCTCGATCGGATGTTGAGAAGTGGGTTAATTTCCACAAAGTGAAATTCAAATATGTAAAGGTACGTATATAAAAATAATGTTAAATGCTTAGCGTAGCCAGAACTCTAGTAAAATAAACTACAGGTAACAATTAACTAACTAACCGCAGGGGCAGTAAGACAGGAAGGACCGCCATACTACTCGGCTGTGACTTGCACTCCTTGCATTATTCACATTCATACATCGCGTCATTCGCACCCTTCTGTTAATCTGACTCGTTTCATCACGGTTTTCCTCGAGCTTCCCCGACATCCTCTACTATTCACATTAGCGTCATATATTCTCCTTACACTTCTGTCTTCGTACATCCGCTCTTCGTGCCCAAACCATCGGTTCCATGCCAGTTGATCTGCTGACAGTTGGCCCCCCGGCATTCTTATATATAATATGCAGTCGGTTTAGGGAAAATACGGTATACCTTATTACACAAAATATAACTAAGTGACCCTGAAGGGATGTGCCGATAGAATGTACCACCGAATTACAAAGTATAAAACTTGTTTTCATTCAAATGCATCAAGGAAAAATCTACTTGTCTATACACTGTGTATACCAGCGCATAAGTACACAAAATCAGCACTTTTTATAAATTCGTTTGATATAACTACTTATTATTAAAGGTTTTTTGAGGTCGATTTTACGTTTGAAATTGGTAAATAATGCACAAAAAATTGTAATTTTTTTGTAAACATCATTTCGGGGGCCAATTGTCAGCGGATCAACTGTCGAGTCACCCAAACCTTCTAAGCATTTAAAATGGATTTTTATGCTTATATCAATCTTGCATTATATCACGTCATTTCAATCTCTGCATTTTTCATAGGCCATGGTTTTGCAGGGATCATTTCTTCAGCATTCAGTTTACGTTCATCCTTTGTCTGCCAGTTCCGTGACTCACTGCTGTGCGTCAGGGTTGGTATCAGCACTCCATTGTGAACTGTTAACTTCCATGAAATTAATAATTTTAACAATCCTCGGTATCTTCAATCTGCAGGTAGATGTGTGTGTTTTCCTGTATGGTAATGCCGGCATTGAACGAGCGATTCACGAGGAAATGGCCGTGATCGGGCAGCCTCGCAGCGTTTGAGCGATTCTCTCTGGCCGTGGAGCCCCTCGCCACTCGCCACTAGCTTCTACCTGTCTGCTTCCACTGAAGTCATAGTCTCATAGAAGTGCTGTGTGGGCGTGTACGTGTGTCCGACGCAATCTAATTCTCTCCTTACTTCTGAAATTGAAAAAAATTATTTGACTGAAATAAAACAATAACTTTGTTAATTTATTTATTTTTTTAATACCAACCGGTTTCGCTTAACACAAGCATCTTCAGTTATACAATTAAACTCGAAATTCGACCATATTTGTAATGTTTTTTTTATTGATTTAATGTATTTTTTATGAATAATTTTTAAAAAAATATTAGCATTCTGCACCCCTTCTCTATATAAACTGTATCTATCTCTATATAAGTGTGCAAAATTTCATACTCCTCCGTCCACGCAATTTTCGTAAAAATGGGTACAAAGTTTTTACGTACAGCTTTTTAAAGTACAGCTTCACGCATTAATTACTGATATATCGTGGTTACAAAAAAAGTTGTTGTTTTATTTCAGTTAATATGTAAAACTCACATTCTTTCTTTCAAATTTCTTTCAAATGCATCAAGAATAAAGGGAGTAGTTTTAATGTGTTTGGTGAAATGAATAGATAAAATAATGAATGTGAACATAATAAAATGAATTCAATGAAAGGCAATAGATTTAATGTGTTTGCGTCATCTACATTCAACACGTTGACCAGCTTGGTGACGTTATTGCTCGGAAAGAAGCTTGTTATTCCATGAAGTTCACCTGCAATTTAAAAAAAAGTGAGGTTATTTTTTTAATATGTAATTCTAAAATTGTCTTCGGAATGCAATTTGAAAATGAATGCTGTCGGCGTTGTAAATTTGACTATGTGTTGTTTCAATATTTCTAAAATTAATTTTGGAATTCCATTGTCTATATACTGTAATACCAGTATATAAGTACAATAAAACGACACAAGTAAATTAATTCGTTTGATATTCATACCAACCTATTATTAAAGATATTTTTGAAGTAGTTTTTACGTTTGAAATCGGTAAATAATTCACAAAAAATTCTAATTTATACAATTTCGGAGGGCCAACTTTCAGGGGATCAACTGTCGGGTCACCAGTAGATATAGATCACACTTCTAGAGATTATTTGTTCGGTGTCCTCGCCGCTGCCTGCTTCCCATTGTGATTTCACGTTGATTTCGATTTCACGGCGTTGGATGTTTTCCGTTACCACTTTTTCAACAAATTATTAGCTATATCGTGTAACATCGGTACATTTTTTACTTAATTAATTAGTGATTGCATGCGATGGTGCAAAATTATGAAACATTACTACCTGCATAATTATAT
This sequence comes from Glyphotaelius pellucidus, assembly GCA_936435175.1. Lineage (NCBI taxonomy): Eukaryota > Metazoa > Arthropoda > Insecta > Trichoptera > Limnephilidae > Glyphotaelius > Glyphotaelius pellucidus. The sequence continues at coordinate 22,020,762 of OW386542.1, read as the reverse complement.
TATTCAAATGGATAAATATTTTACAAAAACGCCATACATCACTAAGATAGGTGTGAACCCCCGTCACATTTGACCAAGCGACGAGCGCCCTCGTTGCCTTTTCACTTACTAAAAGGACACTTTATAAATTGCCACATATTATAAAACGTACTGATTTCAGTTGTCCGCGCTTGGGCGCATACTGGTGAATTTGTTTAATGCGCAATTATTCAAGTTCAATGAACTGTCAATTTTCAAAATTGAAACTATCAAGTATAAATTATTTCAGACAAGCAATAAATTATGCACAAAAATTATTTTACTAATTAACGATTTCTTATTTGAAATGTATTTCTTTTGTTGGAATGTTTTGCAGATTTAAATCATCGATGATTTTTACGTGTACATTCGAATAATTCTGGTCGTCTCTAATTATTTGTCAACAAGAAAATATAGTCAATTTATATTATAAAATAAAGTGTTCTACAATATCCGTCCAGCTAAAATTCAGAAACGAGTCCCTATAGTACGATCAAGTGAGTTATATGGTGTGGTAGCCCTTTATCCCCCATCCATGAAGAAGGTTCCCTTTTTTACCAGATGGGTTTTTGAAGATATAAGGGCTGGAGGTTTCGCCCTCTAGAAATTTCTAGAACAGTCCAAACATTCGAGAATATTCGAAAGCATTCCGCAACATTACAGAACATCCCGGAACATTCTGGAATGTTCGGGAACATCATTGTGGAACATTCCAGAACACTCTCGAATGTTGTGGAATATTCTGGAACATTGTGGACCACCCGAAGCCTTTTTTGGGTGCGGCAACCCCTTGGTAGGGGTATATAAATCAAGATCCGTCGTGGGTTCGAACCTCAAATGAATCTCATATCAACTCCCTGAGCGAAACCGGGCACTCCAGCTAGTTATATTATAAATAAAATTGGTATTATTTGTTTTTGATAGACGATGATCCTTTCGGCCTTACAAATCCTACAATTATAACATCTCACGATTTTCACGGATTTGCGCTATTTAAAACATAAAAACTAACATCAATTTATATTTTTGTGTGCCGATTTTTTGCAGATGTTTTATTTCAAATCGAATGATGATATTTTATTGAAACGTGGCACAAAAGGTAACATCAGGCTTAGCGTCATCTCTCACACGACCTTTATACGTGTTAAATAAAATATAAATATTAATCGACAAAACACGGAAAACAAATAATGGATTAGTGAAAATGAAACATTCACGTTATTCACCTAGATACGTATCAGATGCTATTTACACATTATAAGCATATACTGTTAAATTATGCTATTTATTTTATTTATTAAATTAACTTTGCATTTATTGAATTGCCGATTCTTCATGGATTTGCGGTTTGGCGCTAATCAAGAACAATAATAAACAATACAGATGAACATTTCTTGACTGCAGAAACTTATAGACTCTATACAGGGTGTAACAGCACCTACCCGAAGGATTTTATCCAGAGTTTTTGGAGTAAAAATGTTGACGTCATGATATTTTTTTTCATGTAAAAACTGTACAAATATTTTTCCATCACACGTCGCAACTGAGTAGTCGGGTATTTCCTGGCGGGTCACGGGATTAGCACTCCGTCTCGTTCCAGCAGCACGGTAACACACGGAACTGCGCGCGTATCATGTGATTCCGTCGCGTGGTGTGGGAGTGTGATCAGTGGCGATTAAAAATATATTTTTTGTTTTTAATGAAAAAATATATTTCGTCCAGCAGCAAAATGAAAAACACTTTTTGTTCTCCAAATATGCTGAAGAATCTCTAGTTACTGCTAGCTTCTGGTTCGTGCTGTAACACCTTGTATGCACTACCATGAACGATGATGATTTTACACTGGAAATAGAAGTAGATACAAAGTTATGTTGCAAGTTATAAATAAGCTCTTAAATAATCCACCCCTAATTTCTGCGTAATGTTTTATGTACAATCCATTTATCACCTCTGTTAGACTAATTACACTTTATATTGAACTTTAGTGATTGCAAACAGAGAGATAATATTTATGTTCTTCTTTGTGGGGTGGCGGGGACAGTTTATGATCGTCCGGGTTCGGAGCGGCTATAAACGTAGCCCCGGACATAGAAACTACAATTGGGGGAGAGGGCGGTAAACTTTCCCCGTGCTTAAGAAAGCATGGGTGGCTCAACCAGCCCTATATAAATGTGGGCTGGGATCCCCGTAGAAAGGTGAATGGAGTTTCAGTTGTTAGCCCCAAAGAAAGAGAAGTGCGAGAGTGGATCCTTTCGCCGCAATATCCGACGGAATTCTGCTTGCCCCAGCCCGAGTTACTCCACTTTTGCCCGCTTTCCCGATATCTCACCGTGGGATTTGTGGAAAAAGGGACCGCACAAATTATTCAACGTTCCAACTATCTCATTTTCCTTTGGACGCTGACTGGACGACAGGTGCAGCAGCATTTGGCCGAAACTCAACCTAGAAATGGCCGAATTTGTATATACGTCTATGTCGTCTATACACTAGAAAGTTGAGATGTTATATTATGTATGACACAAATCTACCCCGGTGAAATAAAATACTAATTAAACATAATAAAAGTGATAATAAATAACCAGCCTAAAAATCCATCCTAACCTAACATAGTTAACTGCTGGAGCGCTTTTTGCCACTATATGGTACTATTTAAAATACCTCGGATTGCTTTGCTGCCAATTTTGGCAAATTTTCCCTTATTTGTAAGTAATTAAGTAGAACTTTACGATTTTATAATATTTTTTTTATAAATCCTACGAATATGTGATAATAGTAAAAAAATAGGTGAATTCATTGGCTATATAGAACTATATTCAGTTTGTATGTCTTAATATTAAAATTCGGAGGTATGATTTTTTTAATGTTGGCGGAAAATATTTAAAATGATTTCCAAAAAATATCGAGCAATCGCAGAAAAAAGTTTTAAATTGCGCTGTCGCTCCAGTGATTAAAGTGGTTTTTTTAATCATTTTTTATGACTTTATATCACTTTTCAAAGTTTTCTGGTTTGTCACGCTTACTAGTCCGGTTACCGAAATCAGTACACTAATAAATATCAAAAAAATTATGTGAAATCAATTGTTACATGTTCTAATTTATTCATATTTTGGAACCCGTGGAATGCTATTATAAAGGCCTGCACCGCACTATTATTAATTGCTCTGAGGGCTTACTGACGAAGAGCAGAGAACTGTAGTTGTTATTAGAGCTAAATTATTCAATTTGGGGTTTTGTATAGCGGTGAATACGATAGATGGTTTTTTGGTAAGTATTTTCTAATCAATTTGTTTTGGTTTATAATGACAACGTTACTTAATACATAGCTATATATACATTTTGTGTGCCCGCTTAATTTATATTAACGTTTACCTTTCGGCGTTTTTTTCTACCTAGTAATACCTACTTCATCGTTTTAACACTCGCTAAAAACATTGCCATTATTCAAATCAAAATGTTTCAAATTTATTGTATTTATCGCATAAATTTTATTATTGACATGACTGTTTCTGAAGCCTTGTTCGCGGTGGAATTCCACTGTAATAATATGAAAAAAATACCAAACGTACGCTTTATTTGTACCCAGCATCAGCGTTCTATTTTTATTTCTGTTTCACCTTTTCCAATTCACCCTTCCCTCTATATTTCACATACTCTACGTATCTCTATTATTCTGTCTTATTTTGGTTGAACACACCAGAAGGTGTACGAACAAACATTTTTATTTACATCTCATTAAGTAGCAAATCGAGCTTCTTTTTACAGAACGGAATAAAACTATTATGGAATTTTCAGTAAGAGTTAAAATTCCGTTCTATAAAAATAAGATCTATTTGCTAATTAATGAGATGTAAAAACAAAGTTTGTTCGCACACATTTTGGTGTGTTCAACTAATATGAAAAATAATTTGATCTTAACATGTCATCTTAACAGGTTTTTAATTACGTACTTGACTTACTTTAACTAGTGATTCCTGACATTATTTAGTAAATAATTTAGTAGTAAATAATGTAAATGAAATTTTGGTCCTCGACGAAATTTATGTTTTAAAAAAAAAACGTAGGTATTAGACATAGGTTATTGGACCGTAGGTTAGGGGTGGAGTGGGCTGTTACTCGGCTGGGTGACTGGTTAAAACTTTTTTTAAGAGAAATAATTTTTAAGAGAAAAAATTAAACAACGCTCACTGGAGACCTAAATTTCTTTCTCCAAATAATGTCAGGAATCACTGGTTAAAGTAAGTCAAGTACATGCCTTAACACCCTGTATATATTATCGTGATGTGTAAATAATTTAGTTTGTGCTTTTCGAATTAACACTTACTGATTTTCATTTAATTTAAGTAGTAGTAGTATATAGTTGTATACAGGAGGGAATAAGTCGGTGCTTGTTTCATGCACAGGGTTTGGGTTTTTATATTAGCCCGCTCCCTCTACATACGTTTTTATTTATCTCCCTTTCAAACCACCTCCTTCCTTTAGAGTTTTAGAGTATTAAGATAAATAACTAGGAATAACTACCCATGATTACACAAGACGTATTTTTCTTCGTGTTGAATTTTTAATCACAACCCGGTTCTTTTAACGTCAAACACAATATCTTGAGATGAGCTCGGCACAATGGTGACTTGGCGACAAATGGACTGGGGGTTTTTCTATTGTTCCAGTGTTTCGTAAGAAGCACTCACTGTTGAACGATTCAATGTCTCTGATTTCGACACCATTATATTGTGCAATCTCTTTGCTCTTTATGAAACTAAACCAAGAAAAATCCACCATGAATGTTTTTATTAGATTAATGTAATAAACAGCACAGTGTTTGTAAAGGACAAATGTTTCTCGACGAGTGTGCTGGTCGGTCGTTGGGTAGCCGCTACGTCCGAGCTTACATATCGATCCCCTGTGGTTCAGTGGTTATGATCCTGGCGTGTGCAAGTAAATTTTATTAGATTGGTTCTGTTATTTAACATTTTCTTAATTTTAAGTAATAATATATCGGTATTGCAGGTACTTGCGGCCCGTTCCAGAGTGGTTGATAATGTCTGTGTGGCCCTGTTGGAAGATCACCATTCAGAATCGGAACGTTGCTTGAAAAAGGTTTTAGTCTGAATGGTGACCAGGTCTAAATAGCCATGTACTTACTTAATTTTCACTTCTTACCCTCTCCACCTCCTTCAGCCACAAACACACCACGATTGGGGATATCATAGTCTCACTTGCTTCAGACGGTTGGGTGTAGTTGGGACTCTTGTGCGGTACTCATTTAAAAAAAATAAATGTAGGTACATATGGTTATTATGGTACAGGTGTTATTATAGACAATCATCTACACATCTAGACAGCTCACATAGCTCTCATATAAATCGCTGTAACTCCCTTACTATCATAGTGAGAAATATGTAATTATCGATGTTAGAAAGGAAAACACCACGCTTTATATTCACATCTAAAAAATAACCATGAGTAAAATATACACCTTTATAAAACCAAAGTTTGAATCGCAATTGAAAAAAAAAATTTAACTTTGTGAATTTTTTATTAATTATTTTTAAATGAAACGACAAAAAATGAGGTGACATTAATAAAATTTATAATATACTTATCTAATAAAATATGTATGTGTTTTTATTTTTTTCGTCATCAGTAATTTTAGTTAATATGAGGTGAGCCATTTTTTAACCTTTTTTATGCTTGCAAAATTTATATTTCCAAAAATTTATCTTTATTTCGAAGCATAAAATTTGAAAACGTATTTTATCACCTTTCAAAAACAGTTTTTAGTTTTCGGATATGATCAGAAATATTCCATTTATTTGCATTTTATTGTAAAGGGAGAATATTTTGACCAACTAAAAAATATGCCAAATATCTGCCTAGCTAGGAACCTACTAGACATATAACACTTGCACACATTTTTAAATATTTTCAGTTATTGTGCAATGTAATAAATAAAATATAAATACAATTATGATTATTTAATTACAATAGTTTATTTTTCTCCAAAACTGAACTTTCAATTTTCGCTATTATTTTTTAATTTATATTTATATTCCGTTTTTCGTGATAAGCTCAGCCATAGTAGGGGCTGGTGGTTGGGTCCGTTTTGGGAATCGCTGGTCTAACGTCTAACCGAATGCAGGATGTCTCGTCGCATGCTTCATTTGAATAAGGAAGTCTAGTGTGTTTTAATGATCACTTCAAAATGCACCGACCCGTTCTATGATACTTTGTGTGTTCTCTCTCGTTGACTGTTTACTAGAAAGCAGGCAAAAAAATCAGATATTGTTGAATGTATTTTAAACCGGTGACATTATGAAGTAAATATCTTCTTATCGAAGAAAGCACGCTTTGTGGCTTGACATTTTACAGAAAGAAACAAGTTCTTTGTTTAAAACCACTTTATTCAAATTTATTTTGGTCGACCGGTTTCGGTCGAACTCGACCTTTCTTTCTTTCGACTTTTCTCCAGGACAATAAACAAATAAACTAAATTACAGAGATAACGAGGTAAACACAAAAGAAAGGGAGAGCATATAAGAGAGGGAGAGGACGTCAGATAATGTTTGGCGGAGGGATAGGAGGAGGGGTCAAGGGAAGGTGAATAAATACACAGAAAAATAAAAAGATAACGGAAAAATAAAGACACATACATGTCTTCTTCTTCAATGATATATTACATTTATTTGAATAAACTTCAAAAGTTATAAAAAGAGAGTGGTTTTTATAAAATTTAAAAATATAAATTTGTTTAATTAAAAAATTCCATCTTGGCTTCTCGACACTATCGCTGAAAATCTCATTTGGTATATAAAATATATTTTATGCAGAAACTTCGGTGGTTTACCCATAATAATATCACCAAGGTATTTACAATGTCAACATGTGTATAGAACTGTTTGTTTTCCCGAATAAAGTAAAAAGTAAGGTATTATATTGGCTAGCATGTGAATGTTATCGAATACACCTAAAATTTCATTGTTTCTCAGTTTGGTTTTTGTAACAATCAATTATTTTGAGGCGTATCCATAGGCTCTATTCAGCAAATTATGGAATTACCCTTTTAGGATCACTCATGTTTGTAGGCGTCATTAGGTGTGGCAGAAAAATGGCATAGGCAACTTATATAGTAGATAATATGTATTGTTTTAATATAATATTATCATGACACCGTCCCTGGCCAAGGTTCACTATAAAAAAGTATGTTTTTATTAAACTTTTAGGTAGGTAAAAATTAGGTTTTACAAGGCAATTATTTTACACGAGTCCTTGAGTCATGTCAAAAGTCATAACAACGGAAGATAGACTGACTGAGACTGTAAACAAAATTTTTGGTGTTTAATTCGCAGAACTTATTTTATAATTTTTTTCTTTTAATTTAATGTAAGTCAAATTTAATAATTTTATTATTTTTATTATTGTGACAGCTGTTTCGGCGTTCAATGCCATTTTCAAACCGGGTTTTGACCACGTTGAGACCTTGCCCATTTTCAATTTTAATTACGCCTAAAGCAATTTATTATCGGTTAAACCGATTTACTGAAAGAATAATTGTGCCAATAGATTCTGTGGGGTAATATGAAATCTGTTTCCCCCGCATTAAATAATAATGTTTTCTTACCCAAATGGTACCTAGGTAACTTAAAATAATGTAAGATATTTTTGGCTTGGCCTATGTAAGCATATCGCTCGCCATATATTCCTATAGTGTTGCCAACTCGATTTTGAGAGAAATTGTGAGAATAATTAAAGCGGTTCCTTCGAGTTTTGGTGGGGGGCGGAGTTACACAATATATACGGAGTTTCGGTAAGTAATTTTCGAAAATGGCATTTACTCTGTGACTTGCCATAATAATGTAAACAAATTTATATTGACATTATTAATTTTTGATTATGTGATCTCAATTGTTTTATTTTTTTTATTCACACAACAAAAACGGATATGGTAAAGAATATTGATTGCTTGAAAAAGCTTGTATACTTATACTTGGTTCTTTCCTTAGAAAAAAACCTTCAACTCTTTTGCTGAGAAAGGTATAAATGTTATTTTGTATATTTTTTAAAAATATTAAAAAAATGTAAAAATAAAATTTCGCTAAATATAAATATAAAACTCTCTTAGGTTGTTATGTTTATTGCCACCAAGGTTTGTCACTAATAAAAATATTATTTGATACGAAATTTGTGTACCTATTTGAGGGCGGCACTTACAGTATACTTCGGCCAATTATTTTATGAAGTTAGGAAAGGACCCAACGTTCACAAAGCTAATTGCAATTAAACATCACTTTGTTTTGAATAAGTTAGCCAGAGTGACGCGAGAAAACTACATTTCTCTCGGAATGAAATTTGTTGACGTAACTAATTTTACGAAACTGCGTTCACCCTGAAAAGCTACTCTAACTTACAGTTGCAATTATTCTCATTGTTCATACGATTTTCGTGTTGAGGAAAATATTACCTTTTTTTAGAAAAAGTGCTTTGAAAAACTTAATTGGATTAGAGTTGAATTTAGACTTAAAAACATAAACAAAAAAATAAATGCAAAACCTATGTGTTAAAATTGTGAATAAATGGTTTCTTATTTTTTTTGTTTATTTATCTTTTAAAGACTAATCTAAGTCTGCCCTTCAGATATTATGTATATTTCAGGAGATTCAGTATATTAAAAAATTTTCTTATCTTCAAATATTTCTTTTTAGATTATCATCCATCATTGTTGCCACATTCTTCTATCTGAGCCCGCTAACACGAATAAAATAATAATTCGAAAACCGTACTTAAAATTATGAAAAGCGTTATTCACTTTCACAAACCTTCAGACTTTCGAATTATTGTTTTGAAGTTCAGAAAAAGGAAATCTTTTATTCAAAATTCTGTTTTAAGTTCAGTGCAATCGGTGGTTTGCGTTTGCTCTATGACTAAAGATAGGCAATGTGTAGTTTTTTTTTCGAAATGTTACATGATGAAAAACTATGTCCATCAAAATATTTTAATTAAATATATTATAACACGTAATTGACACCCTTACTCGGATTGGGTAGTATTAGGAAATATTTTGAAAACACAATAAATTGATTGTGTCATCAAGTGTCATTTTCAATTAAAGTGTCATTTTCAAAATTGAAACTGATTTTTCAAGATTTTTGGTTTATTTTAGCTACCCCATTATTTAATAAAATACCTATGTATTTATGTTTCAATAACCCGTTACACTACAAGATGCTATGTAACTACAAGCCCAATCCTCAACCCAGACGCCATCTTCTCTTAAAAAAGAAGAGATAGAACAAGCGTTTGAAGTCATATACTAAAGAATAATAATTTGTCATACAGAAACTGCTAAAAAAACACAACATCAATTATTTCGTACTACATATAGATGCATGCATGCTTCTACCCATGTGCCGAATGAGGATATTTGTTTGATCTACACATCATCACAAAACACTACCTTAATCGTCCTCCCAAGAAATGGTAATCAGCAGTAAAGCAGTAAACCTTCCGCTTCTCACCAAGAGTTACAATAAAAAAATCTAAAATGTGTCACACAATAAAATATTATAGTTCACACTGGACAAAAAAAAAATCTATTTGAATTTGATGTAAAAGGTCCTTCATGGACAGTGATAGGAAAGAGTTTAGATAAGGAATGTGCATAGTGAGTAAAATTATTTAAAAAAAAAAACTTTTGAGTCCGTGTGTGTTACGAATAAAGGCTTAAATTTTCGCACATGATTCTATTGAAATTAAATAATAAAACAAATGTTTCTATTGACCTCACTGTGAAGGTGATTATAAACATCACAGTTTTATCTGAATTTCTCAACGAGAATGCATATTTCATGTCACAAGCGGGTAGAAACAAAAAAAGGAACTGAAGAAACATATGCATTTCAATGTACTTTGAGCTAACAGTTTCTATTATATCGAAAATGTGCTAAACTATTTCTAATCATTTTTTTAATATTTAATTAAAATTAAATTTGATAGTTTTATTATCAAGTTCTGCAAGTATTTTAGTATGTATTTTAGTTGCAGCTGTTTCGGTTTACAAGACCATTTTCAAACCGTGGCTAAAGCCACTGTTAGGCGACTTATTTATAAGATTTTAAACGCTAATTTTCGAAGGTGTCTACATTGCTATATTACCGGTTAAACCAATTTGCAGATACACTAATTGAGAGTGTATTATGTAGGGTTCGGAATTTCGGAATCTGTTTCTACAACTAAGTGTTAAGGTTTTCTTAATTGTTTTATAATGACGTTATTGCTATGACTCATTCAAGTGCATTATATTTTTTTAGGTTTTGTAAGTATACTAAGTAGTGGGGAACTTGCAGAAGTTGATAATAAAACTATCAAATTTAATTTTAATTAAATATTAAAAAAATTAAATGGAGTTCTACGAATTAAACACAAAGACAATTATTTTATTTTTAATCACCCAATTCTACGGTACCTAATAATACATTGGAAAGTTCCATACCTCCGAGTGCCGACCTTTGATGAATTAATTATTGAACCCTTCCAACTCCTTAGCTTCTCATCACTTTCTCGGCCCTCAGTTCGGTGATTGTGAGCAGTGTATTGGTTTTCCCGTAATTGGCAAATGTTCTATATTAATTCTCCGTATCGGCTAATGTACGTACGTTTACAAGTAACATGTTGGAAAGGGGTTCAAAGCTGTAAACAAATAGAGGCAGAACTCTTAGCCATCACTTAGCGCGGTATCGAATTTCTGTCGAGTATATTATTACAACATTTACAGAACAGGCACCCGCTCAGATTTATTAATAGATGAACTTTTTCTACCTACCCAGCAAATCGATTAAATCAACACATATTATAAAAGAAAGTGTACAATGTGCGTGCCGCTAAAACTCAGAAATGAGTTCCGGTACGATCAAGGGAGTTATATGGTGTGGTAGCCCTCTAACCCCCCATCCATGAATAAGGTTCCCGTTTTTACCTGAAGGGCGTGCTTTTGAAGATATAAGGATAGGAAGTTTTGCCCTCTGTGAAAGTTCTAGAACAGTCCAGAACATTCGAGAGTATTCGAAAGCATTCCACACTTCCAGAACATCCCGGAACATTCTGGAATGTTGTGGTATATTCGGGAATAGTCTGGAACGTTTGGGAACATCCCGGAACAGATCAGGTCATTGTGGAACAACCTCGAATGTTGTGGAATGTTCTGGAACATTGTTGACCATTCAAAGCCCGTCAAGATCCGTCGTGGGTTCGAACGTCAGTTCAATTTTATATCAATTCCTTGATTGAAGCCGGGTACCACAGCTAATAATTATATAAAACTTCCATTTCGGAATGCAGGAAGTTTCTTGATCATCTACATCTACATTAAATGTATTTGTTATTTCTATCTAATGTACAGTTAAATTCATTTATAATATACCTAAACAATGTTTCACTGTATTATAGATTGTGTTACGTAAACTAAGAATTAAGTCCTAGTTGCGACTATTATCTTTGTCTATTTTTCTGTGTCTTGTTCTCTTTCATATTTTCGTTTAGATTATTATTGTTATCTTCTTCTTTAATAAGAATTATGTATTTATTGTTATCAAATTTAATTTGTAGAACTTAATTTTTTTAAGTGAAACTTCTTTAGCACCGTTGTGATTTGAAACTCGGAAGAAACGGAAATGGCACTTAAAAGAGACAAACACATACATCTGTAGGATTTAGCCTGCGAGAGATAAGATAGAATAAAACCTTACTTGCTTACAGCGCCGACGAAGCGCCGAACTGCGCGCATTGGCCGCTTTGATTGTGATCGTATTTTTCAAGGCTTCCATTGATTGAGATTGTTTTGGTGAAGTTTCACTTCTACCGCGTGTAAACTGCACACGATTTTTTAAAATTTATTTTATGTTATATTCAATAATATTATTATTTAATTTATAAAAACAGTTTAAATACAGAAAAGTTCTGCAATGTAATTATTTGTCAGTTTAATAAAGCCTTCAGAAGGCGAAACAGTTGTCACGCGTAATAATAATTACATGGCAGAAGTTTATAAATATTTTTTTTATAAATTAGTTTTTATAAATTAAATAGTAATATTATTGAAAATGTTTAAAAGAAATGAGAATTACGTGTTATTGTAAATGAATTATTCTTTATGGTGTTTCTCACTAGGAGAACTTGTGCTGAGGTTATTAATATTATGTTTAGGTTATGCCCCTTGCGACCATTAAATCTTCAATTAGGGTGAACATTGACATCACTACGCACATTGCTACTCCTTGATTTATTAGTCTTATTGTTTCTTCCATAACACAGTAGTATTCGTGGCCTGTCTTATTGGGAATTCAATCTTAGATTGAAAAGAGAGATTGGGCATGCTCGGTATAAACCTTCTACGGGTCAGAAGGGATGTGCTCATTGTAACACATTTCTTTAGACTGATTCGTGGATGGTTCGAAAACTCGGCTATCATGGAGAGCATTAGTTTCTACGTTCCCGGTGGTATCTCCGTCACCGACAGCATAGACTGTTTTATCTCCTGGCTTGCTGAACTAACTTGCCAATAACAGTCGGGAGAGCGGTCTTGTTGTTAAATAGAATCACTTCGAATATGTTCAACTTACTTAAAGCACAATTCAAACGGCAAGCTTTGTTGCTGTTAGTCGAATTATGTTTATCTCAACTGCAGTATGTTCTCTTTTAAAAACGCTTTGAAATTGTAATTTTGTAATGTTTTTAAAATTAATAAATTGAATTGAGAAAAAATTCCATCAGATATTGAAAAAAATCATACGTTGGTCTTTTCGATGTTATATAAAATATTTTCCTTGGATCTAGATCTCAAGGAATCTCATAACGTCAATGCACCAGATATTAGCGATTGAGCAACAAAACTCAATTTGGCGATTCAAAAACGCCTGTGGCTAAACTATCGTAGGTAACAAAAAATAGTCTTAAATACGAGATTCACAATTTATACAAGAAACTGTTATTTTTTTAATATAAAAAAGTAACATTTCTTCATAATTTCTTCAGCTATTACAAAAAACTCGATAATCACTCTGTTGATTCTTGCCAAATACTATTCCGTACATATTTGGTGTCAAAAAATCTCATAATCGCTGCGCACACGGTCATCTAGCAAAAATCCAAGATTTGCACATCTATCGCTCTTGCATCACAAGTATGTTTTATATGAACAATCTCTTAGAACGCAAAGTCCCACAGTCGCTGATATTCAAAACGCACAAATGGGATTTATTTCGGACTAGCTTTGAGGCACTATAATTCTGACTGGTGGATTTTTTAAGCACGGAACTTGAATTGCGCGCTGTTTACTTGATTGTAAAATTATAATATTCTTATCGTTTTTATGAGAGTTCATTGCACATGGCGGTTTTCTCTAAAGGGCTGCAAATGGTAGTAATCGAGTCATGGTGGATATGTTGAACTAAACATGCACAACACTTCTTCAATCGCCTTCTATTTTCCATCCCGTGACTCACACAATGATCTTATAGGGTAATGAACATAATAAATAATGAGTAACATAAATACTTTCTGCTCACTGCTGCTTAAGATATCACGTCCCGAGTGCTTCAGTTCTTAGAATGCACCAAGTCCTTAGTGGCGCTTCCAGATTCTTAGTGCCCTACATAGTTAGCAGCAATTTAAAATGTAAATTAAACTGTCAAATTAATGGCAGGTCGTCCATATTATTCCATCAGCATCAACAAATGCGCCGCTGTCATGTTAAATTTTGGCGCTGCTAGTTCCCGTTAGTGACAATGTGACAATATTACAGTTTATGGTGATGGAATAATTCGTCTATGAACGTGAATATACGCGTAGGTAAACTATCATCAATGCGTCGTGACGCCTTAACCATGTAAATCAATAAATCCCCTGTTTAAATATAAACAGATTCCCAAACTCGTAATGCTACGTCCTACGTTGTGCTTGTCAAACTTTTGGTTCAACTGTTTCATCCGTACCTTAAAACGCACGACGCCGAGGAACGGGGCTGGGAAAGTCATCAAGTGGACATGGCGCACTTTTATTTGTGATTTTATTCGACCCGAAAAAAATGATATTATTTAAACATACGTAATTATTAAACAATATAATTTCGGTTATGATGTTCGAAACATTACGAAATACACAATTCTTATTATTTTTAGTACCTTCGTAACTTTGCAATAAAATCCTTCAGAATATTTCTGAATGTATCCAAAAAATAAAAACTGTTTTTATACAAAGTTGATAAAACACGCTTTCAAATTTTAAGAATGGAAATAAACACAATTTTTGAAAAATTATTTTTTTGCCTGCAAACAAAAAATCAGAGTTGTGCAATTCACGCAGCAGAAGTGAAACCTTCAGAAAACTAAAGTAGACAAGAGTGGAGAGACTTCGAGACATTTTTTTTATCAACGTGAAGGATGATTTATACGTCGAATTCCAGTGCACATTTTCCTATACAATGGTCATCTCACGTTTTTAGATTTTCACGGCCAAAAGTATTGTGTTACACAATTACACATCTGCCCTGATGATGCACACTGTAACGCTGTCCGAAACGTTGGCTAAAGAAGGAGGTTGCGCAACACGGCATGACACCCCAAAAACAAATAACGAAAGTGGTCATCTTATTAGTCTTTGTGTTTTTTTCTTCAGAATCGCTAGATGTTGCATTATTTGCCTGTTTATTTTGAAGTGGTTTGAAGATTGGATATTGATTTTACAAAAATAAAAATATTTAATTTTTGGATTTCGTAGGATTCGATTCTCGGTCCTCTGAATGTCTGGCCGCTGAGGCTCGTCGGGAGTATTACACCACCAGACCAAAGGAGACTTGCGTGGGACGGTGGAATTATTGTATTATATTGGAACCGATTGTAACCGTGAAATAAATAAATATTTTCTTGCTATCTCACTCTCTCCCAGGCTAAATCCTATGGATGCATATTCGTGTCTCTTTTTAGAGTCGTTTGTTTCCTTTTAATCGAGTTTCAAATCAACGGTGCTAAGTTTTCACTTCAAAATGTTTTAAAAATGGCTTATTTTTTTTTAACTAAAATTACATTAAACGAAGAAAATAAAAACATATTTTATTAAATGAATGAATTATAAACGTTATTATCAACTCAATTTTTGTCGTTCCATGTAAAAATAATTAATAAAAAAATCCCAAAGTCTCATAATTTTTTTTTTCAAATTGCCATCCGAAACTTTGATTTCTTAAAGGTGTTTTTATTTCTTTTGTGGTTAACTTTTAGATTCATTGTAAAGCGTGTTGTTTTTTCTTTCTAACACCGTTTTTACCATATTTCACTATGATAGTAAGGGAGATACAACCATGAGACCTATTCGATTTGTTTTGAAATGCGAACAAAAGCTTAGGAGGTTAAGTAAAAGCAGCATGGTAATAAGGAACTCTAGTGAAAAATATTATGGCTTTAAAAAAATATGTTCATATAGACCAATATACGCTGATTCTGAATATAAAAGTTTTATTACATAAATTTAACGTAGAGTTTTAAAAAAAATATAAAAAAGTCCATTTTAAAACAGTTCATTAAAGCACGCTGTCAAGTTGGTATTGCTGGATATTGGCGGCGTGACGTCACCGCGCCGCGTCACCTGGGTCAAAGTTGTATAGAAATCAATAGAAATGTAATACGCAAGCCGTTCGACATTCCATGTTATTGGTTTATAGAGATTTAGACATATAAAAGTTTTGTTTTTATTGAAACATTATTTAGGCCTAAATAATTCAGTTTCAAAAATAAAGTATCTCTATTAGTTTATCTGTATTATTTAAAATATTCAAAAACTCTAACTGTACAAAAAACGATATAATGGCCAGTAAAACGCTCCAATGCTGAAATTCAAAATGGCGGGAGTCGAACAGCTGATTCCAGTTCCCTACAAAATTCATACTTCGGTTGGTCATGATGACGTCACACTAGATTCGGTGGTTTTCGGGGGATCTTGAAAAATTAAAACTTTGACATTTATTTTAACTATCAAAACTAAATATAAAATAAAAATAAATATGCAGTTATTTAAGTTTAAAAAAAATAAAAAGTTGGACTGGAGTTCTCAATTATAAATGCTGAATGTATTTATTGTTATTTGGGTTGCAAGCCTGTTGATTCGTCTATGGGTGCGCGTGATCGCGAACATCATGGGCAACAGGGGTGGCAGCCAACAGGTAGATGTGACTTGCTCGTTACCTTTAGTTAACTGCAAGAAGCAGTGAGGCGACCTTCCGATGCACCGCGGGAATGAAGAGAAGGTGGATGGAATACGCAGTAATTAATTTTCAGAGTCACGTGATAAAATGTACAAATTTACAAATGCCTCTCGAGTGCACTGTATTTCCACATTATTTGATGGCTAGATTTTTTTTTATCGCAATTTCACGAACCATTGAAACACAATTTTGGCCTAGTCTAGACCCTAGACAAGCATTATTATTTTTAGTGACAAACGTTATGACGTTAACGCTATGACAGAAAGCAGTGATGATGAGCATCACGATTTTGAAATTATGTCCTAAAAAAATTGGTTGTCTGTAAAGTCGGTTTACGGACGATAATCTTACGTGATAACGTCATATAATAACAATGGAGTGGAAGAGAGATAGACGCGTCACAAGCCGAACGCTTGTTCCGCGCTCTCGCTTGCAATATCGGCTCGGACGGAACGGGACAATGAGTGATGCTTTTTCATGAGTGCAGCCGGCGTTCATCGATTTATAAGACGTTACCGTGTCAAAAACATGAAACTTCTAAATGATTGAATTTTTTACCTTCCTCCCTTATTTTGTCACGTGATAAGAGTCCAACCTCTTTGAAACTAATGAGACTACGGCTAAAATTAGTAATTTTTGTGATGCTGAACGATGAGGGAGGGGAAGGATATTGGTATGATGTTTAAAAGGTAAAAATATGACAATTCAGATCTGATTGTCAAACTGTAGCTAGTTCAAGAAACGTCGTTTCTGAATGTTGCTTTGTTATCTTAGACACTTAGAGGAAAGATGTAAAAATTTGTGTGCAATTCACACGTGGTAGAAGTGAAACCTTCAGAAAACTAAAATAGAGTGGGGAGGCTACGAAGCACCGCACAAAGAGGAGATCGATTTGTCCATCTCATTTTCTCGCAGGCTAAATCCTAATTTTCGTTTAGATTATTAGTACTATCTTCTTCTTCAATGATATATTACATTGATAGGAATAACCTTCAAAAGTTTATAAAAAGAGAGTTATTCTTAGAAAAAAAATTGAATAATCCCTTTTAATTTGTTCTCGCCGGGATTTGGGCCCATTACCGCTGGACCTTGATCTTGGCGATTGAATAATCCGTCGAGCTGTAGTAATAAAATAGACGCCCGCTTTACAGTCTGCACCCTGCACGTCACTCGAGACGTGTGGTGTTTGGTCTACAACAAGCTAATTATCCGCCGAACGGCATGCGTGCATTGCCACTTAACTGGGTGCCTCATGCTCACATTGCACTGCAAGATCAAACTGCTCACTGCTCGATGCAGTGCCTCCTCGCTGCTCACTTCTTTACTTCGTGCAACCTTACCAAATATCTTCAGTCAAATTCACTGCAAATGTCTTCGTGGTTTTCTTTTTATGTGCAAGCACATTTAAAAAAATATTCCAAATTTTACAAGTTATCGTGAAGTTTTATCGCATGTTATTATGAAAGTATTAAAATACGATGTTAATAATAATAATACGTAATTAAATCATTATGTTCGTGTTTCGGAAACTTAACAAGTTTGACTTTTGTAACTGCTTCGGATATTTAGTTTGAAATTGATTTTAATCTTCTCCTGGTTTGTATTACTCTGACTTATGGAATGCATTGCATTTCACTACCCCTACTTTTAGAATCAAATTAGCCTCATTATTAAAGTACCGTTAATGAGGGTGAACCAGGAATTCCGAAATGTTCTATGACTAATTCCTGATGTGGTTCCACGAAATGTTATCAATGACTGAATTCGGACAATGTAATCAGGCCGTTAGACCGGCCATATTAATTTCAGTTGCATTTTGTTATTACTGTTGACTGGTCGTGTATTTAAGTGAAGTTCAGTGTTAAAGTTTACTGTGGGTATCAGTGGCTGCATTGGATATTATGAAATAAGGTAAGGTGTTATTAATTTATACGGCAGCTAAGCAGGTATATTCCCTAGATTACCAAAAATCTTTAAAAAAATTATGACCATATTTGGAAATGTTTTGTTATTTGTTTTAATTTTAGATTTAGATACACACTTATAAATAGAATCGTGTCTTTATATTTTACATTTGTTTTTATATTTTTCATGTCTTGCATTGATAGTTTACCCTCGTCCTTCGTTTGTTAATAATAATAATAATATTTGGATGATTTATATAGCGCCGTTTTTGTGAAAAATCACCTCAAGGGCGCTGTACAAACTTGCAATATATTTCTAAAATCTAGAAAAACTACAAACTAGACAAACAATTAAAAATAACGTATGGCTAAAAATTGCATCCAACGGTTCATACGAAAATACATGTACAATGTCTCGACCAATGAACGCGATGCTTCATAAAAATGTATACAGGCCCATACTTACATGGGAGGTCACTTGAAATGAACACTGTTTATTGTCTATTAAGAAATTTAGATAGAGTTCGCATGCAGAGGACATTATTGTGAACACTTGTTACATGTACTTAATCCTAAAATATATTTTAATATTAATATGTAATACATTCTTTAATGAGTGTATTTTGGAAATCAAAAGCAACATTTTATAGTGGGCGGTACAGTAGTACAAGGATTTGATCTTTCTACATGTGATTCGTCAAGAGACAGATTGATGTGTAAAGATTCAAGTAATTTTGTTGTGCTTAGTAGTACGTAATAACCACCTTTCCTTAAATGTAAAGTAAAATTCATTTTAAAAACCTTTCAAAGATATACTAGACTTGCGAGTCCCGCTTCATTTAAATCACGATAAAGTGACTAAAGGTTAGCCCGCCCTCAAACGTTGACAGAGCCAAAAAGATACATATCAATTTTATTCTCATTTCAAAGGAAATAGACGCTTCACTGGGCTGTGATGTATCAATTTCCTTTCAAAATTGCCTTCGAAGAAAGCTTTAGACCCAAAGCTGGGTTCTCTCGGGAAGTACATATTTTGTAATGGTATTATAACTAGCTCTTCCCGCCGTACCGTAGAAAATTTTATTTCATGTTCACTCTAATACAATTGTCCGGGGGTAGAAATTTCTTCAAGAAAGAAGCTATGATGTAGAATTTATCTACCTAAATGCATAATAATTACGAATATTTATTGAATTTAATATTGAGTATTGACAATACGAAAATAACAAATATTTCAAAACAATCTCTGAAAATATTTCGAAAATGATAATGTCTTATTGATAATTTTTATTTCAACAAACCAAAATTTTGGTTTCTGAGTCAGTTTTGAAACAGATAATTATAATAATAAATACAAAATACCAAACCAAAAAATGCCTCCGAAATTATCCGATGTCTAAAAAAGCTTTTTTATGCTTTAATCTGACCGTCGCATCGTCTTTTTTACGGAGCAAAATCGTCATCTTTTACATTTACATAAAACATTGTATGGTGTCCCAGCGATTAATTGAAAACTTCAATCTAAGTCGATCTCTTTGAATTTAAGTATTTAGGTAATTGTTGGATTTATTGGAATTGTTTATATAGATTTTCAAAATGTTTCGATTACGCCAATCACAGATAGTTTAGTTTTAAGTAACTAAGTATTATTTGAAGGGAAGATTTTTTATAGACTAGGTACATAATTTTAATCATATTGGGAATAGGGAATATTCTGGAAAACCAATGGTTTGGTACGAATATATACGAATCACAGGTCACTTTTCGAAACAAGGTCCAACAAATTAAAAGTGACAGCCTCCCTTGATTGTGTCCAGTTGTCAACCGCATCCCTTCTTCGTCATCTGCACTGAAACACATAATATCGGCTTTTACGAACTAATAGTTCTGTACTGTCAGTATGTTTGTAATCACCATAGAATAAAGATTCTATGAAAATCACCTTGCAGGAATTCACAGTACGTGCGAGTGACATATAACAGCTGTTTTGCAAGGTTAGAAGGGTTACAAAACCTTTTATTTCTAGAATTGTAAATCACGATGCCGTAGTATTATGATTTGGGACATATTTTTAATATTTTCGCAAGAAAAAAATATTTCTAATACAGAGTTTTATAAGTCAGGCTAACCCGGGTCTTATCTATAAAGAGAGAGTATAGAGTATAAAATATTCAAATGAAAAAGGAACGAAGTATTTATTTTGCTAATTTCTGACAACGAAGGATTCATTTTTTAAGGTTTCATTTTGTCTAATAATTTAATTAGGCTTCTCAACTTTATAAATTAATCAGCAGAAACACGAGTCATGCGGAAGGGGGCTGTTTACGTTAAACATTTCGTTACCTTGTTTTGTTTTCTAATTAATTTATTCACTTTTCTTAATGACTAGTTCTCACGATTTGGTATTTCTTGATCGATACTGAATTTATTTAACAGGTAATTGGAAAATGCCTCTTAAACTGTTAATCAAGATGGCGTCAAATGAAGTTGTAATACCAAGTTTAATTTAAGTACAAATGAAATGTCATAATGAAAAATTAATGTTTACTCTAATAAGGCACAGCAAGGCAAAAGGAATGGTATATTGAATGATATTTCATCAGTAGATATTTATTTTCCTTTTTTATTACATTTTATACCATTCAACAATGTTTGCATACAATAATTACATTACAATGGTTAAAAATTAGATGAAAAATATATATGTTGAGGTGTGTTTGAAACATCATTGAAGAGGATTGAAAAAGCTCCTTGTGCCAAGTGAGTCAGGTTGGTACTCTAGTTTGGTAGACTGAGGAATTTGCAACAGTCGAGGTCCGAATTTACAATTTAAAAAAGAAGCGTGGGTCACTTCTTCGATCCGGAACTTTAGGTATGCTGTTAATTAAGGTATTTAATAAAAAAATAATAAAACGTTAATACTTTCGCTGAATTCTATCGATATTTAAAAAGTGAATTCTATGGTGACCAAACGACGGCATTGTACTACGAACTAATGAGAAATAAAATTTTCATAACAGGAAATGTATTAATTTTTTCAATGGTTTTTACCATAAACTCTAATGTATGTGTGCTAATCTTTTTGTCTCCTTTAGATATGTACACATTGAAAATTAAAAGAAAACTTAGTTTTAGCCGCGGTTATTGTTTAAAAAAACCAACATGTTTCGTAAGCAAAGCCGACTTCATCAGGATTTGCCTAAAACTTCTAGTACACTCTGATGAAGTAAGCATCGCTCACAAAATTGTTGTTTTTTTTCAAACAATAAATGGCTAAAACTAAGTTTTCTATTAATTTTGACTTAAAATGGTGCCACAAAATAAGTTTGTTGTAAGAAGTAAAAAGTAAGAAATCTTGTACTGTGAGAATTAATGTATCGTACAGAAAATTTATTAAAGTTTTTATGAACCAGGTAAGTCGGTGCTATTTTTTTTTGTATTTTTTAAATTTAATTTTTACTGTAACGTTTTACTTGGTTCAGAAAAACTTCAATTAATCTTACAAAACTCATCGATACTGCACACATTAGAAGTAAGAAAGCTACCGGCTACCTTTTATTTTGGCCAATGATAGCCTCGAAAAAGTAGCACCGATCCTCACCACTTTCGCGAAGGTTCTTTTCAATGGCTAGGGGATGTGCATCGCTTCGCATCAGGAGTTCTTCCCTCCCAACAGGAAAATGACATTATCTGTAATCGAGGAATTTTTACCTCCGTTTTATTCATGCCTGTACTTTGTTTATCCTAGCTTTTTCGATCTTGCAAAACGTAGAACAATAGTAGAAATTTATACGTGTTGTTTATATATCATGTACTCCTGAGGCTTTTATATTTTCGTAAATGTTTACAGCTTTTTGATGTAGAAAAGAAGGCTTCGCTTAGAACATAGCGTAGGTTCTTATATGTTTTTGTGTTATGCATTACAATTGCGATAGTATTTATTGTTGTTTACATCTTATAAATGTATTTGTTTGTTTTACGCACAGTAAGAACCATGGCTTTGATATTCACCAATAAATTTTTTCTCACAAGTAATACAACTATTAATTAATTTACGAAAGTGATTTATTGCTAGTTATTTACATAATTTGTAATGCACACCATTAGAAGATGTTATTTTTAAATTTATTTTTTTGAAAAATCACGAAATTACACATCGCTAGCTCTACTGCAATCTACATGTTCTCCCAAAAAGCGTTATTGCAACGGTTCTCTCAGCGGCAGAAGCACATTAATTGTGTTGATGAATTGTCTTTACAAAGCACTATTGTCTTTCAGCTAACATTTTTTATCAAATGAGCTTAGATATAATTTAGTTATTTTGTGCACTGTGATTTATTGTTTTGTTGGCCTGGCTTGATTGGTGCTGGTTTCTGCTTTCAGGCCCACGACCCCCCCGGCGATAGTCTCCCTCTACCAAAAGACTCCTCCCCACAACAAGAAATGCCGACGAGCACCAAGGAGCTTCAGCAAACGTCCTCTGAAGGTAACCACCCTTCTGAACAATGCCTACAAAACGTTCCCACCTCTAAATAACAGAACTACCTACCACCTACATGATACTACTATTCAACTATATATAAATATTTATATAATATCCTGCTATAACTCTAATTGGTGATTCGTAACTTACCTACTATCTATAACCTCCCCTACACCCAACCATAATGATGCATAAATATTAACATTACTCCAAGTTTACTAAAAACTTCTTGACCGCGCTTGCTCTCTATATTGATAGTCCGGCTAACGAGTGATTTGTAATGAAATCGTCAATATTTTATAATTAATAATAAATATTTCTTCAATAATTTAAAAATAACTTTTAGGCACCATTAATTAAGTGACAATAAACCTTTGTGAAAACCGCTACATATTTTAATAAAAAATACCAGCATCTTTCGAAACCAACGGTTCCATTATCAAGGTAAAGTATACTGAATAATTAGAATGACATATAAGAACATAAATAGACAAACATAATATGATATACCAATAATGAAATACAAATAATATTTACAAATAAACCTCCTTGTTTTCACTTAACGGAACTACTAGGTTAGGCTGAAAAGTAGTGCACACTTGCTTGTAAAATACGAACAAAAACAAGTAGCAAAATCGGACAAAAAGAAAATTAAA
The DNA here is from genome assembly GCA_936435175.1 of Glyphotaelius pellucidus. Taxonomy (NCBI): domain Eukaryota; kingdom Metazoa; phylum Arthropoda; class Insecta; order Trichoptera; family Limnephilidae; genus Glyphotaelius; species Glyphotaelius pellucidus. The sequence goes on along the minus strand of OW386542.1, from coordinate 21,997,458 downwards.
GTACGATTCTTAAGCTTCAAAATCATATATTTATTTTTCAACATAGTCACCGTTAAGACTGACGCATTTCTCCCAACATGAACAAGTTTTTTCAGTATGTAACTGAAAAATCTTCCGACATATCTCGAATCCAGGACTTGACAACTGCTTTCACCTCACCTTCCGAGGTGTAATGATTACCCTTCAGGTATCTCTCGAGGAGAGGAAAAAAATAAACATTGCAAGGCGAAAGATCGGGGGAGTGAGAAGGGTGTGGAATCGGTTCAAACTTCGGGTTTTGTAGAGGCTCTAATTGACGCTGTTTATTCTCGTCTATGAAACGGCGTGGTACCCGTCGTCCACAGATTTTACGGTAACCTAATTGTTCAACAATGAAGCCGACATGTTCCTTGGATATTCCAAAATGGTTAGTGATAAGCTTTTGAGTGATTCGCTGGTCATTTTAAATCAAATCGTGGACGAGTTTGAATTTTTTATCGTCTGCATCAATGATCGGACGTCCGCTACGTGTTTCATCAACAATTATTGATTTTCCAGGCTCACAATCATGAAATTTTACTACCCATCGATATACAGTTTTTATTGAAATATAAATCATTTAGTGTGCACTATTCGTGAAGTGATGAAAGGTCTTTTTGCAAATCGGTGCAATCTTCGGATATGATCGGCTATCTTCCTATCCGTTCGGGTATTAGAGTCAAACGTCCGACAGTTGTCTCTAACCTGTACCAATGACATCTATTGAAACAACTTAAAACTACATTTAACTAAATGTGCTAACGACATCTGTTGATAGAGTAATTTATTTTCTCAATAAGTTAATTTATATTTTTTAGCAATTTTTTTTTTCAAATTACCCACACGCAGCCAAAGCCTATGGTGGGTTCCAATTACTTACATTTATTTTAATTTATACCCATATTAAATTTTTTTCAAAGTATGCATTTATGTTGTAAAATTATTTAGAAAAAATGAAGAAAAAAGATGAAATTTTAAACTAATCTGGGATCTATAAATTAATTTGTAACGATTTTAACATTTTTTTAACGTTGGAAAGATTTCTAGAAAATTTTATACTAAAGTAATTAAGGTGTTTGAACAATCCATACTTATATTAATATATAATATATAATATATAATATATAATATATAATATATAATATATAATATATAATATATAATATATAATATATAATATATAATATATAATATATAATATATAATATATAATATATAATATATAATATATAATATATAATATATAATATATAATATATAATATATAATATATAATATATAATATATAATATATAATATATAATATATAATATATAATATATAATATATAATATATAATATATAATATATAATATATATAATATATATAATAATATTATAAATGCGAAACTGCTCGAGTTTGTTTATGACCTTTTCAGGCATTAACCAATAAAAAGATTTTAAAAATTCATTCACCAATAGAAAGCTAAATTATATGCGCAGACTATATGTTGTATATAATGATAAGCTCTGGCGTTATGAAATTATAAATATTAATATATTATATTTGTTATACGTTTTCTGTCGCTAACAAAAGCGAGTTAATTGCAAATGTCAGAAAAAATGGGGATGGGGGTGGGGTGGGGGGGAGATAATTGATAAGTGCAAGCGCTACAGTAATTTCCCGCAATACCATGCGAGCGTAGCCGCGGGGAAAAGCTAGTACTTAATAATTACTATTCCAAATTTGCCAACATTTAGAAACAAATCATTCTTTTTTCATAAATTAAAGATTAAAAATTTTACATACAAAATACAATGGATTAATTTTGTATTATATTAGGAAAAGTAAATATTATTTACGGCGCAGTCCCGTAAAAATATTCGGATATGCTATTTGTAGTATTTGCGAAGTTGAAAGTTAGACAGACGATCAGAAATACCTTTCCAATGAACACCGTTATTAAAATTTAAAAATCAGTACTGATTCACATTTAGATCTGTCAATTTTTGAAATTTGAGAAATACACTTTTCAAATGGAGAATTATTATTAAAACAAAATAATTTTGGCACCTACTTTATCGATTGATTCCGGTTCGGTTCCAATTTTCAAAATTATAGTTCATCGAACGTGAATAATTTAACGCATTACATTTTGCGGGAATGTTTCATATTATCACAGACAACCGAATTAAGGTCGGAGGATAATAAAATTTATTTGAAAATAGCTTCCTTCTAAATTTGTTTTCATTTTACATAATAAACCTAATTTTGGATTGACTTTTCTCACCACTTATTCTTATAATTTTGTCTGTACCTACTTATTTATCAACAATTTTTATTCGTATAACAACGGTTCCATGACAATTGTTCCGGTGACAATTGGACCGCCGACAGATGGTCCGCCGACAATTGATCCCCCCCGACAGTTGATCCAGTTGACAGTTGATGAACTCTCAACTGGATCAACTGTCAGGGGGATCAACTGCCGGCCGGCCAATTTATTTATTTATTTATTAGTGATAATATATTACATAACATTTATAATATATTACTCCCAATGAGTTTAATAAAACTCATTCGGGAAGGAAATGAGTTTTAATTTCATTTCATTGTCGCCGGATCAATTGTCAGGTCATCATTTTTCAGAATGCCTTTATACTTTGTATCAAGAAACCATTGGTTTCGAAACATGTTGATATTAGGTAAGTTTTGAGATTTTCACGGCCAAAAATATTATCATGATTTATTTTAGGGTTATTATGCCGTGTTGCGCTACCTCCTATTTTAGCCAACGTTTCGTCAGATGTGTAATCCACATTACACGCCTGCCCTGATGATAGCTACTGTAATGCTGTCTAAAGAAGGAGGCTTAATAATCCAAAAATAAATCATGATAATGTTGTTATTAATTTATTTGTTGTTATTTAATAGTGGATTAAATAAAATGATTTATAATCATTTAAATATTAAATATATTTGAATAAGTATGAACTACTAACGTCCGTTTTGATTGACTGCTAAAACCTGTCATTATTAGCTCTTTAACATAAAATTACCAACCCACTTAACGTTTAGTTGTAAAAATAATTCTCGAATTGGCTTCGTTGGAACTATTTGTAATGAACTAATTGAACTTCGTTGGAACTACTTTGGAATGCTTCTCTCAGTTTCTAAAGGTTCAAGGTAGGTTGATAAAGAATTCATGCGTGCTACGTCTTTGCTATTTTGTATTTATTTTTTTGTGTTAACCTAAATTATTTGTATGTAGTTTAACGCTTACTTATTTACGATGTTCGTTGAATGTTTTTTACATGACGCCTAAATGACTAAACAAAAAAATCCTAGTTTTGTGTTTATCGCTTAATTTATACAAACAAGACAACCGCTTTCGACTCAACCCTACTTTCGTTAGGGCAGATATGAACTTACAGCTACCTTCAAACCGGTTGGAGTGTTTGTTTAAGATTTTTTTTAATATTAGCTCCACACAGAAGGCCCTGAGGAAAAAATCCATCAAGGCCCATGTCATCCTTGGGGATGCTGTGCGGAGGGTCTTTACAGAACAATAGTTACAGAAGTCTGGGAAGGAAAAGGGTATGAAGGGTGGGTAGGATCAATGTGTCCAGGAGTGACGAATGTATGAATCCATCCTTCCCACTGTTCTGCAATGCGATGGGTCGAGAGAATCCGACTGTACAGGTCTTGGTTTGGTCTCTCTCAACCAGTCTCCTAATCCAGCCTGCCACGCAGTAGGTGGACAAACGCATTCGCCGCCAACACAGACAAACCCCACCCCAGAACCCGGGCACCCCTACTAAGTCACCAAACGTGGCAAATCACTTGAAGTAAAATATGGCAGGTTTTTGCAGTAATAATTCACCACAAAATTATACTTTCCCGAAAAAGAAAATCTCCTAATGAAAAAAATTTCTGAATTGACTTCTTGTTTCATAATTTTAGATAATCGCCAATTTATCTTCATTTCATGAAAACATCTTCAAAGTGCTAGTTATAAATTCCACCCCATGTTAAGCGTAGCGTGATCAGAGTTTTCAATTATTATCGAAGCGTGTGGTATTTAGTATCTACCCCGATGATGTATAACGCAAGTTTATCCGAAAAATTCGCTGAAGAAGGATCTCGGAGGTGGGAAACCACCCAACGACCGATACCTTGTACTGGGACTTGTTGCTTGTTCTGCCAGTCCCTCGCGTGTGGCGTGCAGGAACAACGGGCAAAACAAACATTCTGAAAGTTTGATAAAATCTTTGATGTTTGCAATCCATCGTTTGGACAAATGACAAAAACACAACAAAGCCTAAGCTTTGATTTAAATTCGATGCCGCCAGAATTTTTAAATCGTAATCTGTATATCCGAATCGATTATTTATTTATTTATTTAAATTGGGTTTTACAGGTGTTCGCATTTACGTGAGAACAATTCAATTTTAAAAACTCAGTTATTACACAATTACAAAAATCTACAATTAAATACAGAATTATATACAAGCTCATTCAAGTAACACATTGCATTGAGTGGCAAGAGACATAAAAAATACGCGAGGCATGCATAGAGAGACAATTGACACAATATAATTAATTAGAATTTTTAACAGCGCCAAAACTTTTTTTTAATCCGTACAAATTATCGACGAAAATATCTACTTCAGCACACTCTATCTTGTTATATAGTCGACACATCTAGGTCAGAGGGCTAAAGTAGGCGATATTATTTTTAAATGTATTTATTCCTCTGAAAAATGTTATGGCGTCTTAAACAATGGGGATTGGGGACATTTATTTCAATACTGCTAAGACATAATGTGGTATCAAGACGGCTGTGAATAATTTTATGTAAACATATTAGATCAGTCAATTGCCTTCTAGTTTTAAGTGTACCAATCTTGAAGTAATCACGATGTATGTCGTATGATTTGAGATGGTCGTGCAGTCCACATTTGAAGGATAACATTCTTAGTTTTTTTTTAACTTCCAATTAATCATTCCAATGAATTAGGGGTTTTTATAATTAAATTCGATTCTACCCATCTCTATAAAATATTCTCTATAATATGATGCTCATATTTCCTCCTCATCGAAATGTGTCGTTGTATTGTTTTATTTTTCGCACCGATCAAAAGGATATACATTAACGTGACAAATTACAAAAATTTGTGAAGCGTGAACATTGCTAACCATTTTATGACGATTCAGGATTGACGATTGGCATACAGCTATTTCAATTATTTGCGACAGGAACAAGCTTTTCACGCGTCGCGACCAAAAACTCTGTGTCACCCAGCGTCATCAAACAGAGCGAGAATCAAAGGGTCCCGCGAATTGATTCCGGTGTTTGTTGCCTTGGGGCAATGTCGGAAGCTCTGCGTGGCGTCATCAGTACGTTATGAAACGTAGATAGCGCGAATGCGTTGCACCCGCGTTCCTAGCACTCGAATATTCAGGGCCGGCGCCGCGCCCATCGAGGCGATGTATGCGGGGCACACAGGCGGCCGAGCTTCTGGGGCGGACGAAATGGTAAAATAATATCAAAATCTGAGAGAATTCGATTTTTCAGAGGTTAACTAAAATACCTTAATCCTATCTTAATTGAGAAGGTGGCCTATGATATCTGTTTATTTTATTATTTTCATCTATGCCGCCTTACAATATTTTATCGGCGTTCTGTTGATAATGTTCGGGGCAGTATAGTAAGGGAATCTCTTCTCATCTGATAGGATAATATTCTGTCGATAATAGTTATGCTGAAATAATTTCCCTCAGGGCCTATGTCATCTTTATTAATGTCGTGTGGAGAGTCTTTTAGGGAAAGGAAAGAGATGAAGTTCTGGGAATGAAAAAAGGTACGAAGGGTGGGTAGGAAAGTGGGAAGGAATGTTTTTGAACATATAGAAGGAACGGAAGTGAGTTTTGTTAATTAATTTTAACTTGTTAATAATTCTTTTTTAAAAAGGTAAAATATTTTCGGTTTTCGTTTTGTTTTACGAAAATATGAAAGGGTATCGCTATAAATTTATCTGTCTGTAATATTTTGAAACATCGCTTAAAAATTACAAGCCTTTGTACGTAGATCTTCTATTATTAAAAATCGACAGTATTTTTTTATTTGCTTTACCTTGGGGATGAAAAAAATTGTCAGCATGACCTTTCCGTTAGGTGCCTAGTTAATTTTTTGGTACAAACTGACTGGTTTCGGACAGTTGGGACGTTTGTGCGGCATTCACATTTAACATATACAAAATCTACGCTGCTTTGACGCCACCGACTGCAAAATTAACCAAGTCATGCTAAAAGAACCCTGGAACCTGCGGCCCGCTAACACATTGAAAATGGATAAGTAGGCCTTTAACTTAACGAACGGATTGCAATCTTTAGAGCACAGGCGTCAGGTGGGAATGCTGGCCTTGTTCTACCGGTATTACAATAGAAGATGCTCCGAGGAACTAGCGTCAATGATCCCCTCGGCACCGGTGCATAGTCGGGAAACACGCCAAACACGCGCCCAACATTTGTACGCGGTTGACATTAGTCACATGAAAACGGGTGGTTTCTACGACTCGTTCTTGAGTTCAACAGCTCGGCTGTGGAACGATTTGCCGGCCTCTGTGTTTCCTCCCTCCTACAACATGGGTCCCTTCAAGACCCATGTCCACTCCTTCCTCTCCTCAAAAACACCCTCCACACAGCATCTTCAAAGATGACATAGGCCCTGAGAGAAATTATTTTCCTCAGGGCTGTGTGGAGTTAATGTAAAAAAAGGCTCTCATACTTAAAGTTTGTGCATCACTGAACTGGAAAAACAAATATTGCGTGCAAACATTTTTATATAAAAAATTAAATAGTGAAAATTAAAAAAATCAAATATTGAAAATTCATTTCCAAGTGATGAATGATGTGTTCACTCCAACCAGCAAACCTCAAAATATATCAATATTTTTTATAAAATTATAATGGGTGGCATTTTTGTTTTCGAACCCTCGCAGCGGCCCTTCGAATATTGCACCAGCGGCCAAGGGGTGGCGTGGGGCTACCGGTCTTCCCGTTTCAGTCACTCAGCGCTTTTAGTTTGCAGTGGACGTGCACTATCTATTATCAGCCATCGGGCTATTTTACGCGAGATTTTCCGATCAACTTTCTGAACAAATAACTTTCGCGGTGCAATGAGTGAGGGTCGGGAGACTCCACCCCTGGGTTGGGGGGCCCACTCACACTCCCTATGGCACTTCATTATGAGCCGTAAAATAGGTATCTTGCTAATAATTTTTTTCTTGCACTTTCGGCGTGTTTTTTAAATTATTTTATATTTCATTTATCAACTCTTCTTGCTCGGGATTTTTATTGCATTTTTCGGCAACATTTAAAAAAATATGTTTAATGTCTTATCAATTTTCACATCAATTCATGGCGCTGTATCCTCCATTGAAATCGATTTTGAAGTGAAAACTTCTTTACCACCGTTGTGATTTGAAACTCGATGAAATGAAAAAGAGACAAACACATACGTCTATAGGATTTAGCCTGCGAGAGAATGAGGTACACTAATCGGTCTCCTCTTTGTGCGGTGCTTCTTAGCCTCCCACTACTTCAGTTTTCTGAAGGTTTCAGGTTTCATTTCTACAGCATGTGAACTGCACACATTTTTTTTTTTTATAATCAAAGATCTAGAATTAAATCTTTTAAATATTCTCTGAATCTAAATGTTTTTTTAAGTGAAAACTTATTTAGCAGCGTTGTGATTTGAAACTTGATGAAACGAAAAATAGCGACACTTCAAAGAGAAAAACACACATCTTTAGGATTTAGCCTGCGAGAGAATGAGATCAACAATCGGTCTCCTCCTTGCGCGGTGCTTCGTAGCCTTCCCACTCTTGTCTACTTTAGTTTTTTGAAGGTTTCACTTCTACCGCGTGTGAATTGCACACTCTGTTTTTTTTTCAATTAAGGTTGTTTGTTCTCAGTTAAGAATTTCTAGACCGATGCGAGCGAGAAACGCAACGGGCTTTCGCTTGTAAACAATATAAAGTGATGTTTAAGTTTCTTTACTGTCGGTATTAAGTTACAAACAAAAGTTTTAGTTGCGATGCAAGACGTGTACCTAGGATTAATTAAGAAAAAAACTCATATTTATTTTCCGTCTTTATCTCATATGTTATTAACTTTTTATAGACTTCATTAATTTCATTTATTTATATAAAGTATCAATTTTTAATTACAATAAACGCCCGGGTTAAAGTCGATGAATTGAATTGAATCCAAGCCAATAAAAGCGTTGCGGAGCTTTCATATTTACCTAAATACAGCTTTCGTCCGGAAAACGAATTGAAATAGAGTAAACTTTCTAGCCAAAGTGAGTTACCGTTGGCTCTTTTTTCATGTTGAAGGATATTTTAAGAATACACTAACATCCCAGACTGATACTAATTCGCGTTCATGTTATACTTTTTGGGCGGGGATATTTCGTATTTTAGCTGTGATTTAGCCAAATTTAAATATGCACATGTGTGCGAAACGCCGCTTGCAGTTGCGTAGTTTCTTTCCCATATTTCGAAATTCGGTTCGCGCTTTTTGTCATTTGTATACGCAGCCTTGTGCTCTTTGATTATAATGTTAGAATTTCTAGAATTTTTCCCATATAAAAATAAATCGAGTGCAGTTCACACCCGGTAGAAGTGAAACCTTCACCCTCACCTTCTCAACCAATAGGAGCCTTGAAAAGTGAGCTCATAATCAAAGGGGCCAATGCGCGTAGCTTGACAGAGCACGACGCTTCATAGGTACTGTACTTAGGTAAAGTTTCATTCTGTCTCATTCTCTCGCAGGCTGAATACTATAAATATATGGTTTTGTCTCTTTTTAGTGTCACTCGCTTCCGTTTCATCGAGTTTCAAATCACAACGGTGCTAAAGAAGTTTCACTTCAAAAATAATTGCAACATATGATGAAAATTATTGTTGACCAAGGTTTAGTCGTTTTGCAGAAATTGACCTGGTGTCAAATATGTATTTTTAAAATTATCGAAGAAGTCATTTATAATCATTTAAATATTTAATTGTATCACCGAAAATACACACATTCAACCCCATTCTAATATTAAAAACTAAGCACTCTGAAACTGACATTAAAAAAATAAACTGAATGAACACATTTCAAAGCACTTTAGGTAAAATATCACAAAATTAAGCTAGACAAAATTAATGTCTTCTTGAAGAATTGAAAAAATGCTTAATGGCAACTTTTTTATGTAAATAATAATACAAACATAAATAAAAACAATAAAAAGTCTATATATATATAGATATGTAGAACTGTTCCACGTGGGGATGAAATTGACTTAGCGAGAATATGTAATTAGAATAGCGACAACCCAATCAGCCGGTATCCGCAAATGCACTCAAACAATGAGGAAATTACCCATATAATTCTCTAGGATTCGCTTTATTTGGAGACAGTTGTTCCATCGTGACATTTCGATTCACTAGCTTGGCTCTGCATAATTCCTTAATTTTAATCTGTCGATTTGCCTGCGGTGTCTTCTTGCTTCATCTAAAATAGATAGCTACTGTTCGTTGGTTGATATGCCCCCACCGTACGGTTCTTGCTTATAATTGGCTTTGCTGGCGGGTCTGAGAAACTCATTGCGAAGTGGTACCTCTCTTATAGGTATCACTTATAGGTATATTATTTTTACCCACTATCTTACCAGACCGAGGGATGAAAGGGCGGGGTAAATATTTTATAAACATGATTGTTACCAATATAATATTATAATATGAATCGAGCTTTTAACCTCTCGGGCCTCGACCATGTTTCCTCAAAGAGGCAAAATTTTTCCGCTTTGCAATAAAATATTGGAATATTTCTTAACGTATCCAAAAACTAAAAATTGTGTTTGAAAGGTGTTAAAATAAGCTTTTAACTTTTTAAATTCAAAATAAACGTATAATTTTTTAAATAAATAAATTTTGCATGCAGACTTTTTTTAAAAAGTCTCACCTTACATTTTTCTGTCTAAAATAACCAAAAAAATTAAAAAAACGTACACATTTATACATTTATGCAAAGTTTCATTTTTACATGATAACGTCTTATAAATCGATGAACGCCGGCAGCACTCAGGAAAAAGTATGACTCGTTGTCACGTTGTCACGTTCCGCCTGAGCCGAGCGTGCAAGCGGGATTGCGGAACAAGCGATAGAGAGGCACGATCGGCCTAAGCGTTCGGCTTGTGACTGTAAAATTCTATGTAAAAGTTTTCTTTTGACGTTATCACGTAAAATTATCGCCCGTAAACCGACTTTACAGACAACCAAATTTTTAACGTGATAACGTCTTATAAATCGATGAACGCCGGCTGCATGCACGAAAAACATGACTCATTGTCACGTTCCGCCTGAGCCGAGCGTGCGAACAAGCGATAGAGAGGCACGATCGGCCTAAGCGTTCGGCTTGTGACGCGTCTATCTCTCTTCACTCCATAGTTATTATATGAGTTATCACCTAAAATTATCGTCCGTAAACCGACTTTACAGACAAACAATTTTTTTTTTTCAAATTGCAATCTGAAACTTTGCTTTCATAAAGGTGTACATTTTTCTTCAAATGTGGTTAGATTTAAATGTAAAGCGTTGTGTTTTCACGTTGTTTAAAGACACAACGATTTCTACGAGACCTATATGAATTGTTCCGAAAATTGAACAAATTAGCTTCAGGGGTTAAAAACACATCTAATACAATTAAAAAATTGTCGATTATTCTGTTTAAAAATGTGGGAGGCCAGGGGTGGTGTGGGATAGTTCCGACACCACCACCTGACGGTATTTTAGAGATAACCTCTTGCAGTATTAAATTAATAACGTTGGATGCCGCTAGCGTTAAAAGTGAAACTTTGTTTTTTTTTTAAAATTTATAGAACACCGTATTACATGTTGGGGATAAAAACGACTCTTCTCAAATTAATTACAGCGAAGGATCCCGGTCGCGAATTTGAAAGTTCGTCTTGCGTGTTTTTTTCTAAAACCTATTACTTGATGATTTTGACTTTATTTCAATATTTTGTATTTATTTATTTAAGGAACATTAACAGTCTTAGTAATACAATAAACATAAGAGGATGATAAAAAAAACAGACCAATTATTAATGTTCACAGATAGGTATTTAGAAACAAGACTAACTGAATATAAACTAGAATATTTAAAAAAATAATAAGAGTACAAATGTGAATTCAACAAATGGTAAACGAATACACAACATTAAAATAAGTGTGATTATAACTGAAATAGACTGCAAAATAGGGATTTGGGTTGGGAAGGGTAAGGGGAGGAGAGGGATAAGGGAAAGTTGCCAAGTAATATAAAAATATTAGATAAAATGAATTCATGTGTTATTCGCACCTAAAATGTTATACAGTGAAGTTCTGTAGCGACAGTAACTAGCAGTAAATACGTCAGCACGTGTGTCTATATTAGCAAATTTGTTGTTATGGTAGTTACATGTCCTTTGTATAAATTCATTTTGATTGGAATTGGTGTTGCATCTATCAATATAGAAAAGGGTATTTTGTCTACTATATCGAATGGACGTGTGGAAATTTATTTTGTTTAGCAAATCCGGGCAGTCAACTTTTGAGTTAATAATTTTGTACAGGAGCGTCTGATCAGCGACAAGCCTCCTGTTGAATAGTTTTGTGATTCGAAAATGTTGTATGATTGCGTTGGCTTTTATCTGTTCATTCGATAATTTTGTAAACGTCACGTTTGGTTTTGTCAAACGCTTTAGAAAAATCAACTGTTGTCCCGTGCTTTCTACCATTTTCTAATTCGCACATTCATTGTTATTTTATTTGCTATCGATTAGGCTTTATTCCGCAAATTCCTCAGCCTTTCATGTCCTTGAGGACTATTATTATTTACTCGCCTTCGAGCTTAATCATTTTCTTATTTCCTCGCATTCTTCTCACATAACTGGGGGATAAATTTGACCGTGCGGAGTTTACTTTTCACATATTCCGCCACCGGCACCTACTTACTGCATCGGGTTTTGGTTTGTATAATAAATCTAGGAAAAGTCGATAATTAATATTTTCATTAAAAAGCATTCACTCTAGTTTTATATTATATTATTACATGCAAAAAATCACTCTGTTTAAAACCAATTTATTTAAATATTTGTCGCATTGGTTTTTTCTTTCTAATTTTATCATAGCAGTATACTTATTAAGAACTGTTTGTTACCAGTTGAAATTATATTTTTAATCATTTCTATTACATATTTATTTTTCGATTTTATGTCCGGGTTAAATCTTCCCCACAGGAAAAATTAAACCCTTCCACACACTTTGCCACAAATGATCATCTAGTCAATCCACGCTATGCAAGTGTATTATATAAATAAAATAAATACAAAACAATACAAGAACAACATGTCAATCTACCAGAGATCAAATGGGAAAATAATTCACCGAGTCCAGATTTTTTCATATCAGAAGGTTCGGCTCGGTAGAACTCCTAACTGGACCTATTATGTTTTATTATTATTATCAAACATTAAGTCAATACCTGATCGTAATATCCAGTGTTCAGCTTGCAACAAATACTTATCGGTTTTATACAAACTTATCGGCAGATTTTTTGACGTGAAACGTCTTTAGCCCGTGATTTGAAATTCGGATGAAACGGAAATGACGCATTACAGTACCTACGAAACGTCAAACTGCGCTCATTGGTCGCTTTGATTAAGACATCACTTTTCAAGGCTCCTATTGGTTCAGATTGTTTTCGTGAAGTTTCGCTTCTGCCGCGTGGGAACTGCACTCGATTTTTTTTCACATGTTATCTTTTAATGTTTTTTTGAAGTTATAGCAAAAAGTTAAGTTCTGTGCAAAAAGTTAAGTTAAGTTCAAAAAGTGAGGTTCTGCTCTAATTACTGAACTAATTAATAAAAACAATATTCAGATTGCAATTAGTTCGGGAAGAATCTTGCTGTCATAAATATTTGAAAAGACAACAAAAATATGCGTTAAGAAAATGAAAATAGTGTTAATGTTTGTAGTTTTTGTTGGAAGTCGCTAATATTGTCTGCAATGATTAAAAAGTTTTATGTTGGTACATATTTTCCCAAATGTACATATTATACAAACAAGTATAACGCAATAATACGGCAGAGCAGAAGTTCTAGCACAGCATAGCATGACAAGAGGAATGGTACTATTGAACGAAATATCAAAAACACTAGATATATACAACTCTCACAATCCGAAGGTCGCGGGTTCGAACCCGGCGTGCGCAAATAAATTTTATTTGATTAATTTGTGTTATTTCACAATTTATTCATTTAAAATAATATATGATATATTTGCGGCACGTTCCAGAGTGGAAGATACTAATAGTATCGCCCTGGTGTAAGACCACCATTCAGAATTGAAACGTTGCTTGAAATGGCTTTAGCCGTGTTTAGTGACCAGATCTGAATAGCCAGGTACTTCCCCACCTACCTCTTCCCTATCTCCTTCCCCCCCCCCCACTACCTTCAGCCTCACAACATACCCCAATTGGGGATGCCATAGTCTCACTAGCTCCAGACGGGAGCAGTTGGGACTCTTGTGCGGTATTTCATGTAAAAAAAAAAAAAAAAAAAAACTCTTCTTTAGACAGCCTTAAGATTTTTTTGTATAATGATTATCTTCTTAGGTGTTAAGATTGTCAAAATGAGAAAATTGTACGGTAATTGGATTATTAATCTTTTGTACAGTTAAAAAAAAAAAAAAAAACAGGTTGTAGAAAATATGTTTTCTGGATAGTTTAATTATTTTTCAAATTCAGCCCCAGAAAAATGTTTTTGTCATTCAAAAATGTTGAATGTCAAAAACAATTGCGTTTTTGTTCTGCGAGCCTTTTTTACCAGAAATTCGAAATTTTCGTGAGTTTTTATTACTCTTCACTCACTTCTAAAATGATCCTAATTTGAAACCTGCCAACGAACTTGCTAAGTAAGTTTTAAGAGAATCTGTTACCAAAAAATATCATCGAAAAACAAAGTACCTTTAATTAAATTTCAATTTTTTGTTATTGCAATCATTCTACCGAAAATAAGTCATGTATCCTGCAAACACTTTATATTACAACTTTTTATTTTACTCAGTAAGTAATTACAAATTATTATGATATAAATAAAAGTTTAATAATAATTAGCCTGGCGCATTAGACTAAGCTAAACATTCGTCACATTTGATGTCCATACACAAAAATGTAAAAATTCATCAAATATTTGAGGTCGATTTTCACGTTCTGTGAAATTTCTATTCAAGTTCTGTTTTGAAGCAACTGGCCTGTAATGATATAAAAAACAGAACTTGAATAGAACTTACACAAAATCAACTTGAAATTTGTCGAATTGTTAATTTAAAAAAAAATAACTTTCCTAAGTTAATCAACGTTAAGTTGTTAACCCTAAGTTAATTAATATTGAATTTAAAATATTTGAACTTTCGATGCGTTTCAGATTTTGAACAAATAGCGATCAGCTAACAAGAATATAAACACCTATACCTTGTGTTTAGGCGTTTATATTCTAAACCATGTGTATAATATTATGAATTATTCAATTTTACTCCCAAGATTTCCAAGATTTTTTTTTTTTTATAAAAGGCGGAGACGGTTTACAAGTACATAGTTCCCGTGAGCACTTAGGCCATAGGCCCATTGTGTTATCTCCCATTTTACCTCAATCCTTTAGTAACAACCCAGTCCCTTTAATAAAGTTCACCAAGGTTGTCACCGGATATGTGGCTATGTCTTCTGGTTCTACTGTGTGTCTCCCCAGGTATCTGAGCCTAGTTCCCACCAGGGCAGGACATTGGCACCATAAGTGAATTGGAGTCTCTTCGTCCTCTTCACATTTCCTGCATCTATTGGTGTTTTCCACTCCCAATATCTGCATGTGTCTCCTGAGATGGCAGTGTCCTGTTAGTAGTCCTACCAGTTCCCTCAGCGAGTTTCTGTCCATATTGAGTAGTTTCGTGGTTCGTCTAGGGTCTGGTCCTTTTATTAGTATAGATTGTCTCATTCCAGGTGCCCTCTCCCATTCTTTGCAGTGCTGGGATTCGACCCACCTATCAATATGTAGTTTTGTGTGGCAAGCTGCTACTCCTACAGCCGGCTCGGATCCCACAAGTGGTGCTTTCGCCCCTTTCCTTGCTAGTTCATCAGCCCGCTCGTTGCCCTCAATACCTTTATGTCCTGGTACCCAGACCAGGGTTATTTTATTGATGGTAGCAAGTTCTGTAAGAATAGTCCTGTATTCCATCACCAGTCTAGAGTCGCATCGGTTACTAGTATGTTCCTAGAGGTATACTGAGTTCCCTCTTGGATCCCTGCAGTCAGACCCCGGCCCCTGTTCCTTTCTTTCCAAGATTAGTTAATTCGGATTGCTGTATGGCGTTCTAAAATGTAATTTTCTATAATGTGTTGTGTCCCACCACCGATGGTGCCTGTCTAGGTTCCGCTGACTCCTCGGAGGCCAGCCTGCCGTCCGCAGAGCTGCAGCTGCTCGCCCGGTTGGAGGAGGCCAACAGGATGATCGAAGCGGACGCCAAGTCGCTCAACTCGCTCTCCGGCGCCTCGGGTCATTCGCGGAACTCCATCTCGGAGGCGTCTGGCCACTCCCGCAAGAGCTCCACTGCCTCGCAGATCTCCCTCGCCTCTGGTAAGCCAAACTATTTTTAAAAAATCTGAATAATCCACCAAAATTCCAACAGTTCCCAAAGGTTGTAGCCAGTGGGACTATGACATCTCCAATTGGGGAATATTGTGAGACTGAGAGTAGCGAGGAAAGAAATGAGATGGGCAAGAGAAAAGTGTGGTAGTATGGATCTGGTCCTCAAAAACGATTAACGGTCAGCATTTCGATTCTGAATGGGGAATTTTAATAGTTTTAAATTAAAAGTTTTTTTAGTAGTTAAAATTTTAAAAGTTGGTAATGAATGCTTCATATTCCTTTGCTGCTGTACTGGTGATATTCCATGCGCCCATACGTAGCTTGATGGGTTTGGTCATGGTGCCTCACTCTGGGCTATAAGAGTTTGTGGTCAGCAAACTGTTTCTACCAAAAAAAAAGTAACCCAGGACAGGGTCTGGAGCGCCTTGTCGAGGCTATGGGTCCAGATAAGAACAAAAATAAGATGAAGACGACTTCCATAGTGGTCTTCGCATTTTGATCACCCAGCAGGAATTATCAAACATTATCTAACTTAATATGATCACGTCTTGTCTCTCACAGACTGTAAAGTAGGGGGCTGGTCAGTCCGATGGTAGCCGCTATCAATCTCTTTGCAAGGGAAAGGATAACTCAGAGGAACGATTATTAGAGTTTGCGAAGGTACTGCTAAGGTCTGCCAGAGGAGGGAAGGGGTGTTGGTTCAAGACGCAGCAAAGTCAAAATGCCTAGTTCAGTGTGGAAGAAACAGAGGGAAGCTGTCGGGGCAGCGCAGAATAGAGTAAGTAGCTGACTTGTTCACATTTGAATGGCTCCCTATAAACGCCAATTCTCGGCCCGTCAGCGTTTGTTTCAATGTTGTCAACCATTATGCTTGACGGCTGATCTAACCCAACCAAAATTTGACTAAACGCTGACGTTCAAATGTAAAAAATTCTAAATGCTGGTTTGTGATGACACGCAAGTCAAAACATCTGAGCATAAATGATGGGCTTCCGATACTTTAACTGGGTGCCGGAAAAGTGACAGGAACTATATTTCTCCAAAAAGATTCTCCAATGAACACATACAATACATAAATATATAAGGAATGAGGGAAAGAAAAAAACATCTCCGGGAACATCCTAATCACAGAAGCCCACCTCAGAATTGCCTCCAGCATCATCTGGAGAAAAAATATTGTCCCCTCACAATCTAATATGTATCTTTATTTTCATGTATGCATCTGTACTATATTCATTTATTTTATAATCCAATGAACACATTCCAAATGAAATGTTTGGGACTGCACTAAGCTTTCCACATACCAAAATAAACACTTATTATTATTAGATATTTTATTGTTTCCAGTGGCCAGCCATGGCGCGTACGGTGGTTCCGAAGAGACGGAGGAGGACGGCTGGTGCCAGTGGGGCCGGCTGGTCACGGACTGGGATGCGCAGTGGAAGCGCAAGACCGCCGTCATCCGCGACATGGTGCATCGAGGTGTGCCACACCACTTTCGCCCGCTGGTTTGGCAGCTACTCTGCCACGCCGAGAAAGCACCTGAGAAGAAGCTCTACTCCAACCTGCTCATGGTACAAATCAATTATGCTAAAATACTTCTCTCAAATGGTAGAAATCTTTTGTCATGGGGGAATCATTGGCAATAACTTCATGGAATTTCTCAAGACGTCTTGACTTGTCATGATCCTTGCTCTGTCCGAATTCTTATATAATTATAAATACTATTCTGTCATTCTGACTTTTGACATGACCTAATTGAAACATGTGTAAAAAAAAAACTCACTTTTCCTCAGAGCCTTTATCATTAGAATACGCCAATAAACAGATCGTCTCAACTACTTAACGATTCTGCATTGAACATCGACAAACAAACGGCTTACAAACAGTTTAGCAACTATCTTTTGATCCATGTCATCCATGACCTATCTTTTGATCCATGTGATCCATGTCAGTAAAACTGCCCTCACACACTTTAATTTATAATCTTCTCCATGGTATGGTGTATAACCATTTTACGGAGAACGTGAAAAAAAATCATCTTTGATGATGCTGTGAGAAGGGTGTTTTTATGTTTAAGCCCTCACATTCCGAATTTCTACCGTTTTATGACATATTTCCTAGGAATACTTTAAGATTTAAGCTCTTAAAAAAAAAAAGTTATTTTTTAAGATAATGTCTGTGCATTTGCTGGGCCGAAAAAGTAATTGTGTGCACGAAATTCCCTCGATAGAAAAAAGACGCTAATGATTTAAAACTCATCTTGCTCTGTTATCTAACACGTTACAGGTATGAAAAAATTCACAGTGTTTCTATAAATGCTACTTTTAAGAAGGAATAACCGGAAATGTGTTATCTTTAAATCAAATTTTAGACGTATCGTCTCCTTTCTACAAAAAAATAGAAAATTGATTTCGAAAGATTGTTATTTTAGCTGGTAGAATTATGTTTTAAATTTTGAAAAATATGTTTATTTTATTATAATAAGGTTATACCGATGGTCAGATTGATCAATCAGAAATGTTGGCAGATTTGTTAAATTAATTAAATTTGTTAAATTTTGTCTTTGGCAGATTTGTTAAATTTTCAAACAAAATGTTGTTTTATGATGAAACCGTATTAATATGAGATTTTCTCATGTTAATACGGTTTAACCCCTCGTTTACACTTCATTCAATTTAATTTACACCCTCCTCTACCAGTTTCGTGTCTCACTACCATACTTCAGGATTGGTCTCAGAACTCCTTTTTCAATTGCTGGATTTGCTTACTTTGACAATTGTTTATAAGAGACTTCTACATTTAGTTCTCGGTTAATTGAATAATCAACATTTGCTCCCAAATACATATATAAAAATACTGGCTTCTAATAGTATTCATGTGTGTGCAATATTTCAGATCTGTTCACCGTATGAAAGGCAAATCCGCCGTGACATTTACCGCACATACCCCGAGCACGACTTCTTCAAGGAGAAGGACGGCGCCGGACAAGAGGCCCTTTTCAACGTCATCAAAGCCTACTCTCTCCACGACAGGGAGGTAGGCTACTGCCAAGGAACCGCTTTCATCGTTGGTCTACTTTTACTGCAGGTAATTGTTTTTTCTTTTTTTCTTCATAATGTGCGTTTTTTGTCACTTTTGATTTGAATTTTGTAAGAAAAACTCTCTTTTTATAACTTTTGAAGGTTATACCCATCAACGTAATATATCATTGCAGAAGAAGATAACAATAATAATCTAAAAGAAAATATGAAAGAGAATAAGACACAGAAAAATAGAAAAAGACAATGGTCGCAAATGGGACTCGAACCCAGACCTCTCGTCTTACCGGGACGTAAAAAGAATTCGTTGAAGATAATATTGTTAATTCTGAAATTTTAAATATGAGACTGACAAATATGACGATTTGACAGAAGGTGGCAATAGCGAAATTGGTTAACGCGAACTTCTGGTTAGAAGAGTGGTCTGGGTTCGAGTCCCAGTTGCGACGATTGTTTTTTTTATATTTTTCTGTGTCTTATTCTCTTTCATATTTTCGTTTAGATTATTAGTGTTATCTTCTTCTTCAATGATATATTTTTGATTCGTTTAACTTTTAGTTTATTGCGTTGTGTCATTCTTCTTCCTCCTTCTTGACCCAACTTTGCGAAACGCTTTGCAATGTTGATGATGGAAACTCCAAATTTGACTGAATTAATGGGTCAAGAAAGAGGAAGAAATCAGTTCCAAACTTTGTGCAAGTATGTTTTTCATAATGATATATTTTGGATTATTTATATAGCGCCGTTTTTGTGAAAAATCACCTCATATCCGAACAATTAATAAACTGGTTGAAGGGCCAGTAAAATGACTAGTGTATTTTTAAAGCGGAATGCATTATTTATAATAATTGCTCTACTCTACAGTACGATCAATATGTGTATAGTAAAGTTAACAGAAGATAAAGCGGTACCTATGCATCGTCTATTATATTATATATTTACTTACCCTATTTTATGATGCAACTGATAATATGACTGTAGTAAAGTTAACTGAAGATTTTTCATTGAACCGATCTGTAAAACGAAAAAAAGTGGCAGTGATCGATGTTACTGTTTTACAGCTAAATATGCGAGATGTCATTATTAACCCTCAAGCTAGCAACACATCAAGCTATAAAATATAAAAGATCATTTATAACACAATATCGCTCCCCATACAGACCCACCACAAATGATGCTTTATAAGCGCGACGTTATACGCCGTAACCGCTGCTCACGCTATATTCAAAAAGTTATGCAACCCCTTCTCCGCCGTAAGCAGGAGAGGGGATCATTTTAATTATGAAGATGGCAGATAGAAATATAATAAAGAAACATAATATACAAAGAAATGATATTCTGCGGCAGCTTCCTAATTGAAACGACCTCCTCTCCTGCCAATAGGAATAAATCTTTTATAGCGTAGTGTGATGGTACAACACATAATCGGCATAGGCCGTGCTCAAAAACTCTTGCACTTTTAATGATTAATGTGTCCCTACCTTTAAGTGGCCCGGTGAACAAGACTTATATGAGGTTAATAGTTATAACAGTCTTTGTACTTATTTAAGCAAGGTCTCAGTGTCTAGATATTATGCAGGTGATAAAGAGAGCACTTTTTTAAAGTTAGCAGCTTGGTTACCTACTGTTTTTTTCATTTTCTATCTCCTTTGTTACATACATACTTATCATTTATTGGCTTTTAACTGTCATGGTTCAAGATAATACAAGCAGGTACTTAAGATAAAAGTTGTTTCACTGTTTAAATATGTGTATTAGTAACAAATGAAGTGTTATCATACTTATCTTATCAGCAAAAAGGATTGCGAAAAAACGCTAAATCTATTATGTATAAACTCAGTGTTACGCTTGTGCTCCGTGAGTTGATACATAAGTGATTGTCTTTGTAAAATATTGTGATCAATATGGAAGAGTTTGTCAGGGAGTTACATGGGACCTTAATTCAGAAAGTAAGACTATTAAAGACATTTTTCGATATCTCTTATTGATTACAGTTTTATTTCTATCAAATATTTGATTTTGATTTAGGAAGTAGTGCATTCGACTCTCACCGTGATATGATAATAACATGAATTTTTTTGAATTTCGTGAATGGGGGCTGCCAGTCTGTGTGTTTTAAAGCTGAATTTTAGATTGATGGAACATACAAAATTGGTTTTACAGCTGTAAGGATCACTCGTAAACACTTGCATGTCAAGTCAAAAATATATGTGCTTAGTAATATTTCCCGTATAATTTCAATAAATAATCACCTTACATTAATTTAGCTTCAGAACAGGAATGTAAAGTCCGATTACCAGCATTTTGTTTAACTAATGTTACCAGCATTTTGTTTAGCGTTTCAACAGCAGAAATACCTTATTATGTTTAGATAAAGATTGTATTGTAGAGTTATGATCGGGCAGGTTGCGTGGAACTGATTTTATACAAATCTACAGTTTTATTCCGAGATTGATGAAATTTTGCACACTTGGTCTTCTGAACCAAAGGAGGGTTACCGTCTATGAGATTTCGAAAAATTCTGCGTAAAGCCCGGGCAACGCCAGGGACTTTAGTAGTCTTTGAATAAAATTCACTAACAGAAAATTCATGACAAGCAAATCAACTTTTCTCATAATTATCAGTTCACCAATAAAGGTGGTCTCAAATGATTTTTTGCACATTTTCTCAAGGTGACTATTAAAAAAACGTCCGGAACAAAAACGAAACAAATTATAACCATACTTTAATGTACCATACCGAACAAAGATCAATATTTGAAACTCTAACTTAGTCGCTATAAGTTTGTATTTGAAAGGGTATGTCCTCCAGAAGAGAATTCCTGTTACTTTTGGGTTCCTTCATGTCTATGTAGTGTGGTAATATAACAGTCAACATCCATATCTTACAGATGCCTGAAGAAGAGGCGTTTGCAGTTCTAGTGAAGATAATGCAGACCCTCCAAATGCGAGACATGTACAAACCACCCATGGCTCTGCTGGGACTTTGCCTGTTCCAGCTAGAGAATATGATCCAAGAGCAGCTGCCCGAACTTCAGATCCACTTCACCCTCCAAGTAAGCATTCCATATCTATCCTTCCTACTTTTTTTTCTTCTTATGTACATGACACTCTTTGATTCAAAGTTAGTACATAGTTATTAGGTTAACTTTACACTCATAAGTAAAATTTGCGGCAGTGAATTTTCACTTGTAAGAAAAAACTTACAGTGTAATAAAAATAAAATATAAGAATTCTTTCTTGAACACAAAGCGAATATGTTGCAAGTAATATGCTGTCAAAATATTTTTACTGAAAATGACAACAAAACGATTTTCATAGAAAACACAGAATTGGAAATAAAATTTGGTCACGATCTTGAAACATGAATCAAGGAAGCAAATCAGACTGTTTTTTTACCAATGCAGATTAAGAATACTACTTAATATGAAGCTATACGTGAAATCCTGTTTAGATACTATTTAGATTCATCTTTATGACAAATCGGTTTACAATACGAACATCAAAAAATACGCTTTGGATAAATTGAAGCTTTTCTATGTATTGGAATTGCAATAAAATTATTATTTACATAACAAAAAATATAAGCGTAAACCACTAAAAAATACGTTTTTTCATGACTTAAGTATGAAGTAATATAACCACTGGAGCGATCGCGCGATAAAACATTTTTCCCTCCGATTGCTCGCTGTTTTTTTGTGACGATTTTGAAAATTTTCCGCCCACATTAAAAAAATCATACCTCCGAATTTTCATATGGAGACATAAAAACTGATTACAGTTCTACATAGCCAATGAATTTACCTATATTTTACTAATTTTCTTATATTTTTAGAATTGATAGATAAATAATTAAAAAATCTTTAACTTTATAAATGCGCAAAATTTGTGTTGTAGTGATTTGAAATCGCCGCCAGTGGCAGTTTTAAATATCTATTTTGAATATTTTCTACGTTTCTATGTTCTCTATGGCCTGTTCGATAACCACAGATGCAAAAATAAACTCAGAAAACGATTTTTTTACATGCTAATGTCTGATTAAAAGTTTACTTCGAAAATTATTTTAGAATTTTAGTGCGTGACGATGTCAAAATTGAATTCACTAAATTATACTATTTAATAAATTTAACACAAAAAACTGGCATTACATTAGGAAGATACATCAATTGCCTACAATTGACCATGAGAATAATTGCCGTGTTTGGTTTATTTGAATCATTTGATGAATTATACAGATTACCTTTTTCACAATATTAAAATCATGGTGCTTCTTTTTGAACGATTGTGATTTAGAACTAGAAATGTTTATCCTTGTTTTTATATTACGTGATAAAACAAGAAACAAGGTTTAAAATAAAACATATATCATAGATATACACATTGCCAATATTTCAGCGTGATAGTTTGAAAGTTGATGAAATCGTGTCGCCATTTGTCAATTTTCGACAAAAATGTCACTGACAAGCGACATAATGGTCAATGCACACAGGGTCTCTCATGACCACGTAAAATGATGATGATGATAAAACCGTATATATCAAACCTTTTGTAGGAGTGTCTTTTGGCAAAATAAAACCATAATTATTATTTTATTTCTAAAAGCTGGATATCGAAAAAAATGGGGAGGAAAATAATTGATGTAACAAATTAATGATTTATTTATTTATTTAAGCCCTAATAGGCTTTTACAAATTAAATTAATATTAGAGTTGCATAGTTACATTGGAAAAACAGTATATTGATTGAAACATTGTTTACACCCTTCGTCATAATAAAAATGTATTCAATTTATATTGGTTTTTCTCATAATTAAAGTAAATCAATACATAATATCATTGTGCCTCGCTCTAGAGTGATACTCTCAGTATCGCCCTGGTGAGACCACCATTCAGAATTGAACATTGCTTGAAATGACTTAGTTATGTTTAGTGACTAGATCTGAAAAAGCCTCTTTACAGAATAATTGACAAAATATAATTAACTAACTAACTAACCATCACGCCGTTTCCCCGCAGGGGTAGGCAGAGAGGACAGACCGCCAAACAACTCGATCTTGGCGCACACTCCTTGCTTCGTTCACATTCATACATCGTCTCATACATGCTCTTCTATTATTCTGACTCTTGACATCGCCCGATTCAAGTATCTGATTCACTTGGTCGTGCCATGTCTTCCTCGGGCGTCCCCGACTTCGTCTACCATTCACATTTGCGTCACATATTCTCCTTATACTCCTTTCCTCATTCATTCGCTCTACATGCCCAAACCATCTGAGCGTCCCTTTCTTAATCTTACACATAACGCTTACATCAGCCTTGCATTCTTTGCGGATCTCCACATTTATGTGTGACGTATGTGTGGTAAAACCATACATGGTTTTACCACACATACGTCTCAGGGATCTCATTTCTACAGCATTCAGTCTACTTTCATCCTTTCTCTGCCAGTTCCATGCCTCACTGCCATACATCAGGGTAGGTACCAGCACTCCATTATGGACGGCTAGCTTCGCTTATTTTGACAGATTTTTGTTGGCGCCTACGGCGTTCAGTCCTCCATTAATGGAGTTACCGGTATTTACCCGTCTTTCGATATCTCTATCAGTCTTTCCATCTCTCGTAAACATACTTCCCAAATATACAAACTCATCCACCTGCTCCAAGTATTCGTCATTCACAACTATGTGGCACATTGTTTTCGTACTCTCTCTTTCAAATACCATCACTTTAGACTTACTTACATTCATCATTAACTCATTCTTCATACATACTTCGTTCATCCTAGACACGAACGACTGTAGATCTTCCATACTGTTAGAAATCAGCACCGCATCATCAGCATACAACAGGCAACATACTTCCAGATCACTCAATTTCGCAAAATATAATTAAGACATAAAAATAAAACAAGTTATTATTTAATGGGTACAATAAACAGGGAAAAATGAGAATACCTGTGCATTTTTTAACACGCACATTTCAATGATCAGAATTGAAATATACGTATTAAATGTCCACCGAACCTTATCAGATAGAAGCGAAAGTCGAACCTTTGAGGACAACTTAACATGAGGTGTGAGTATGCGGAAAGAAGGGTCTTAATGTTCAAACAAAGTTAATTAAATTTATTAATTAGAATTTCACAACTAAAAAACAAGAAAAGAAAAAAATTGAAATTAAAAAAAACCCTCAGCAATTCAATACTGTAGTGTGATATGGCTTCATGCAATCATAGCATAAAGCCACATCACACACATCACACTTTGTGAGGGTCCTTTTAAAAATGTTATTTAAATTGCACCACGCACATTTCACTTTTTTCCCACTACGGACCACGAAGTGGTTGCCTTTCAGGATAGGTCGCAGAGCCTTTCCTTCAGCTATTAGGCTAATGGTCCTTACAGTCGTATCAATTCGACTACGACAGAACAGCTGGAGGAGATCCTCCGCAACCTCACTCCTGAAGTTTCGGTGCAAAATGCGTTTATTTTCCTTGTGGAGCTTTGAGCTGTACATTATATACGCATTCTGCACCGAAACATTTAGTAGTCTCCTGAAAAGTTTCTTGTACCAGACCAGGTTTCGCTGTCGTTCAATGGGGAAGCCTGCCAAAAGCTGATCTTTTCGGTCAACTCCCCCCATTAATCTGTTATAGTCAAGTACACGCTCGTGTTTGTATTTAGTGGTACCAAATTTTTGAGCTGACCCGATTTCTGCCGAATGGTAGGTAGACAACATACTTATCACGTTTTTGTCCACCCAAACCAAAATATTGATGTCCCCGCAGTTCGAGTACCCCATCTCACCTTCCCTCAGTGATTTTCGGACATTGGGCTTCAATGCAGAGGGCACAAATTCTCGGTTTAACCGCAATGTGCCCATGCAGTCCATCCCATTTCTTTTGAGGCATCGCGCTAATAATGGACTATTATAAAAATTGTCCATTATTAGCGTATACCCCTTGTTAAACAGAGGGCTGGCCAGGTCGTATACTATCTTTGCAGTGGCCCCAACTGGGCAGATATCGTGACCGCCCGAAAAGTTGGCCCGTGTCATGTCTTTCGTCATGTCTTCCGTCATGTCTTCTGTCATGTCTTCCGTTATGTCATTAGAAGAAAACGATTATAATCCATGGCTTGGCTGAAATAAGGCATGGCGGTGATTGTTTTTGAAAAGAAGTAGCCTTTTTCAACGGGAAGGGGACAAATACCTTGATGCATTAAAATTGCCAAGAATACGTACACTTCCTCTTTATTCGTGGGAGCCCGTTTATTGGTACGCGCATGGCGCTGAAATTGTTTTTTGCAATGCATTGATCTGCATACCCGTTGGTCTCTCTCGCGATTAGTTCAACGAAATCTGCGTTGAAGATTTTTAAAAAGGCATCCACAGGTTTGCCCATTTTGTCGGTATTGAAGGTTGGTCCTGGCATCTGTGTACCTGTGAAAGTCTCCCTTATACCAGTAAAACGTGAGACCTCGCTGGACCAATCGAAAGAGTAACCATCAGGCGGCAGAATCGAACACATTGCCTCACAATCTAACTGGTCTTGTCTACTAAAGTCTATGGCCGTTAGTGGAATAGGTGAAACGTTGTTAATATTATTATAAGGTATCGGTGGCATGCACAAGGCATCCTCAACGCCCTCTTGGTGGTCGACGTCGCTTGCCTCGTCGTCCACGTCGCTCGTTCTGTCCATTTCTGAAACAACAGAAAACCCAAATTAATTTTAAAGTGTCTGTATTACGATTACCTACT
Organism: Glyphotaelius pellucidus; assembly: GCA_936435175.1. NCBI lineage: Eukaryota > Metazoa > Arthropoda > Insecta > Trichoptera > Limnephilidae > Glyphotaelius > Glyphotaelius pellucidus. The sequence goes on along the minus strand of OW386542.1, from coordinate 21,970,930 downwards.
GCCTCTGGTAAAACGTTTCAAAATAATTAACTCTTGGTACGATCAAGTTAATCAAATACGAGGTTTTTTCAAAAAGTAACGGGAATTTTAAAATTTTAAGATTGAAGATGATGAAATCGTGGAAAAAATAAAAGAAATGGTTATGAACGAAAAGAGTGTGTGTGCCAAGACCAAGTTGTCTGGCGGTTCGTCCTCTCTGAGAAATGGCGTGAAGGTAAGTTAGATAGTTTAATAACTCACGTTTCCCGGTACTGACTCTTCTTGATAGAGAGCTGCCTCGTCCACGTTGCTGGTTCTGCCCATGTCTGACTCTGAAATAATAGAAAACACAAATTTACAGTAGAATTCGGATATAATGACTTTGCATATAACTGCCTACCGTTTTAAGCGACGATAATGTAAACTCAAGTTAGGTTTCATAGCTTTTAGTAGGAAAACGTATACGTTTAGTATGACTCCGTTTTAAGCAACCCATTTTAATGACAATTCGTCAGGTTAGAATGACATGCAGTGTTTTGTTTACAAAACCCACGCACCAATACCTCACCGCCCCGCGCCTCGCTTGTGACTAGAAAGCTCGACACAATGATTTCCGTGAAGTGAAAGTGTTTTTTCAATTGAAGAAAAAAGTGCTGTATTAAACCGTTTAGAAGACGGTGAATCCAATGAATAGTACCCTTTACACACAGAGTTCGGAGCGGGGCGTGCCCCGCGCCACTTCAGGCCGCCATGCATTGTTACGTTACAAATTCGAGAATAGACTTCTCCACGGACTGGAGAATAAGGCGCCATATAGAGGCGCGCGCATTACCCCTTCCCGCGAGCAACAAAACGAGCGGCCGCTAGACGCGCCGCTCACGGCAAGCCCGTCAGTCTTCAGCAAGCGAGCTTACAGGGCCCACGTTCGCGTGAACATGGGCGACACCAGTTCAGTTTCGCCGTTTGGCGCTTCCGGATCACGCATGGACGCTGCGTAGACTGAGAGAGTCAAGCGCGTGAAGCCGCTGTTGGCCCATAAACCAAACGTGAGTCAATTACCATGTTATCCTTTGTGTGCAATTAAATGTATTAACCCTAACCACGCGTGATAGAGAAGAGAGACGGACATTCAAACTAACTTTCAGCTAGGATCGTTCCTTTTTTATGTATTATTGTGTCTCCTAGAATTGAATAAACTGTTTATGTGATAACCTACCGTGTTTTGCTTGACGAGGGAGGCCCTGGGAGAATGGAGAAGCGTGAAGTTCCGGACCACAAGCACTAGCCTTGAGGTTACGAGATCCTGCTTGCACCGAATCCTGAGCTAGATTTTATTTGGGGCAGATACAGCAGCTAATTGTATTAAATATGTGGGAGCTTTCTCCAACCCTGCCGATAGCGTCAGCACGCACGCTGGACGCTAACACTGGCGCCCAACGTGGGGCCATTTAAATTTTTTTCTGTTCCACCACGGCCTCGTTCCCAAGCAACAATTGTAAACTCTGAAATGTTATTATGATGTATTGTTTATTCCCAATTGTCTAGCACTTCCAACAGGAATCTCGGCGCGAACATAATTTCGAATCACAATTTAAATTATTACGGACGCGATTTTATCATTTGTGACTCGTCACTCGACAAAATATTACCGGTATTCCAACGCAAGGTGCCCAACCTAGGAAGTTGTCGCTGCGAATAATACAGTGATTACAAAGTGTCGGCCGATTAAAATTGCTATTTTCAATACAAGTGAATAGTGGAAATAAACACAAATTAAAGAAGAATGTATTCAACAATTAAAATCATGTACATGATAAACAAATCATCCGCTTGGTCTCGAAAGTGCTAAATATTTTTAATAATATACTAGTTTGCAGCACGCTGGTACGTTTCTTTAAACGGACATTTGCTGACACCTAGGGAACAAGTGGATTTAAATTCTTTCTGTCATTTGACAATTAAGTATTTTTGACTCTGTCGTCTGATGAAACCGGATCATGCCATGCCATGCCAAATCACATTCGAATAATGCAAAAAATACTAAATTCGCGTTGACGTGGATTCCTTGACATCTGACACTATAATACCTTGTCAATTGACAAAGAAGGTAATATCTTGTCGAAAAGACGAAGGGAATTCGCGGGTAAATACCAAAAAATTGGTGCTGTTTAAAGCCAGGCTATAGGAAGCCGCGTAATGAAACCATGCCCCCAAGATATTGTTGAATTCTCAAACAAATTACTTCCACGAAAACTTGTGAAAATTTTTTTTCGATTTTTTTTAATTTTCGAAATATTTTTTTTCCAAAAACGCTTGGAGTTTTTCTTAAAAACGCATTGCCAGAGGAAAATCGCTGCGCAAATTTTCTCCAGTTTTCGGACTCTGAAAATTTTTTTTCCGATTTTTCCTTTTTTCGATTTTTTAATTTTCGAAATATTTTTTTTCCAAAACGCTCGGAGTTTTTCTTAAAAACGCATTGCCAGAGGAAAATCGCTGCGCAAATTTTCTCCAGTTTTCGGACTCTGAAAATTTTTCCGATTTTTCCTTTTTTTTTTTCGATTTTTTTTAATTTTCGAAATATTTTTTTTCCAAAACGCTTGGAGTTTTTCTAAAAAACGCATTGCCAGAGGAAAATCGCTGCCCAAATTTTCTCCAGTTTTCGGACTCTGAAAATTTTTCCGATTTTTCCTTTTTTCGATTTTTTTAATTTTCGAAATATTTTTTTTTCCAAAACGCTTGGAGTTTTTCTTAAAAACACAGTGCCAGAGGAAAATCGCTGCCCAAATTTTCTCCAGTTCTCGGACTCTGAAAATTTTTCCGATTTTTTCCTTTTTTCGATTTTTTTTAAATTTTCGAAATTTTTTTTTTCCAAAACGCTTGGATTTTTCCTAAAAAGCACGTGGCCAGAGGCAAACCTCTGCCCAAATTTTCAAATAACCCAAACACTTACAAATACGCGTTTTTTCGCAGAAGCATTTTAAAAAAAAAATATATATACGTCCCCAGTGGTCAATCCCTGGCAAAAATTTCTTTCCAATTACGGATAAAGAGTCGAGTTCTCGTTTTTCTCCCAACGTAAGGTCACCCTGACACGACCCTATACACTATGGAAGTCCCTCAAGTCACGCTGGGTATAATCCCCCACATTTCTACGTCAAAAAAGGAAGAACTACTACAGGCCCTGAGAAGTAGAAAGATTTCTCCCAGGAATAAATCCAAAAAATGCCTTATTCAATATGCTTCTTTCTACAACAAAAAGTACATCAGGAAGTTGCAGTTTCAACAGGAAGACACCTCAGAAATCATCTCTACCTCCCTCACAGTCTCCGAAGCAAAACCCCTGGTGGTACAAGCCCAGGAACAGACGAAAATATATGATTTGACAACCTGGAAGACGAAATACAACGGACTCACGGATGTGGAGGATTTCATCAACAGAATAGAAGAAACAGCCCAAGTCAGAGGAATCCCCGAAAGTATTCTGCACAGGAACTTCATAGACCTCATCGCTCCTGAAATGCTTACCTGGCACAGGATACATAAGAGAAAAACAAACTCATGGAGGGAACTCAAGGTGGCACTTTTATCCAGTTTCGGAGAAAAAAAGGCCCAACATAGAGTCAGGCTATCCCTACTCGCTATCAAGCAGCACTCCGGAGAGCCTGTTGCTAGATTCACACAGAGGGCAGAGGCCATCAATATAAAGCTCACCCAACCTGTCCCTGAAGCGGAACTTCTCCCGGTTTTAATCGACGGTCTTCTCCCCAGATACGAAAACATCATTACTTCTCAGAAAATTGCCACGCTGGAGCAACTGAAAGATGTCTGCCAGCTACTAGAGGCATACCAGGATCGGAAGAAAGACGAAAGATTCCCCAAAGAAAACTTTCGCCCAAGCACTTCGTCCGGCATAAAACCGGAGCACAACGAGAAGAAATCCTGCTCCTTTTGCCACAAGATTGGTCACTCCCAAGCCGCCTGCTTTAAACAAGCAAAACTTTTATCCTCCAAAGACACCCACTCTAACAAAAGGCGATCCGTCGATCGTTCTCCAAGAAGAGATGAAGGGAGGAAGTTTGGCAAAAGACCACGCCAAGACAATACCGAAACGTCCATCCCGGATCTCAGATTCATCAAACCCCCTATGGATTTCTCCAGACCCCCTCCCAATTGGACAGCCAGGAAGACAAAAAACTAGACCCCAACCCCCCGGGCCATCCCTCCCATAGGCCAAAGGAATGGTCGGAGTGGTTGGAACACGTCAAATTTTTTAAACAGGCCTTACCCCTCTCTACAGTTTGCTGCAAACAGGCAATAGACGGTAGACCCTTCGCGCATTTTTCCATAAACAACGTGGTTTTTTCAGGTCTCCTAGACAGCGGCGCCTCTGTCAGCTGCCTGGGCGACAACGCCCACACCTTATTCACAAACTGTGGTTTTAAAATGGGAAAACATTCTTCACATGTTACCACGGCAGACAACACTTCACAACTCGTCATCGGTTCTCTAACCCTGCCGATCAATTGTGACCAAAAAACAGTTTGGATCAAGTTTCTAGTTGTACCTACAATCACACAGAAATTCATCTTGGGAGTGGATTTTTGGATGGCTTTCAAAATTGCCCCGCAACTGTTTAACAACCCCTCCGTCACTCCCCAAGTAAACGAAATCCGTACGGTAATACCCTACGAAAACTTGAACCCCTTACAAACAATACAATTAAATCAAATGATCAACAAGTATGAATCCATCTCCTTCGAAAGGTGCGGTTTAGGCTTAACCAACCTAGTACAACACCATATAAAAACAACAGGCCCCCCAATCAAACAAAGGTATTACAACCTAGCTCCACAAAAATTGAAAACGCTGGAAAAAGAATTGGACGATATGCTAAGACTGGGAGTGGTGGTACCCAGCCGCAGTGCATGGACCAACCCCACCTTATTAGTTTCAAAGAAAGACGGCTCAGCCCGTTTCTGCCTCGACAGCAGACGCCTCAACGCATGTACAATATCAGACGCCTACCCGCTCCCCTTGGTCAACTCCATCCTGGACAGACTTCGAAACGCTAAATACATCTCATCCATAGACTTAAGCAAAGCATTCTGGCAGATACCTTTGGATCCCAGCTCCTGCGAAAAGACTGCCTTCGTGGTGCCTGGCAGGGGTATGTTCCATTTCAAAAGACTACCCTTCGGTTTAAAAAACAGCCCAGCAGAACTACAAAGACTCATGGATAAATTGTTTGGCCCAGAGTTTGATAACAATTTATTTTGCTACCTGGATGACCTGATCATCATTAGCGATACCTTTGAAAAACATATACTTATTCTAGAAAAGGTTTTTCAACAACTCAAACAGGCCGGTTTGACTATCAACCTGAAGAAATCGGAATTCTGCAGGCACCGCCTACGATACTTGGGTTTCATAGTAGACGAAGAAGGCCTAAGAACAGACCCCACAAAAGTAGCGGCTATGACAAATTTTCCCCGACCTACAAATGCAAAAGAGGTAAAAGCCTTCCTCGGACTCACCGGTTACTACAGAAGATTCATAAAAAACTTCTCAACTCTCGCGGCGCCGCTCAACAAAATCACGGGAATCCGTAAAGGTACCAGTAACTTTTCCTGGTCTGCGGAGACTGAGTCAGCATTCAACTCCCTGAAAGAGGCTCTTCAATCAGCCCCAGTACTGAATTGCCCCGACTTCAATCTTCCCTTTACGATCCATTCGGACGCATCAAACGTCGGAATCGGAGGAGTCCTCACTCAAAATTTTACGGACGGCGAACACCCCGTGGCATACTTCTCTCGTACCCTAAATAAACACGAAAAAAACTACGGGATTACCGAGAGAGAATTATTAGCAGTCATGGAATCCATTCAACATTTCCGCGGATACATTGAGGGCAGTAAGTTTACCGTCGTCACAGACCATAGCAGCCTAAAATGGCTGATCTCGCTAGACAACCCCTCCGGGAGATTGGCTCGCTGGTCGTCCCGCCTATCTCAATATACTTTCGATGTCATCCACCGTAAAGGCGCCGATAATATCGTCCCGGATGCCCTTTCTAGGATCGAGATAGCAACATTAAATGCCGAATTGCCCAATTCTAGTCTCCCCACAAAAGACGTATGGTATCAAAAAATCTTTAGAGGATGCAGTGACAACCCACAAAAGTTCCCGAATTTTATGATTAAGGACGGACAACTATATCGCAACTGCAAGCCTCCACTGTCAATCTTAGAGGACTATGCCTGGAAAAAGGTAGTCCCTCTCGAAAATAGAGAACAAGTTATTATTGATAACCACAGTGCCGTAGACTCCATACACCCTGGAACTTTCAAAACATTCAAAAAAATATCTTTAAGATATTATTGGCCGGGTCTATTCAAACAAGTACGTTTATACATCTCCAAGTGCGACATCTGTAAGGCATACAAGCACAGTACGGCACCACCGTCTGGTCTAATGGGCAACCCCAAGCGTGCCGATAGACCACTTCAATCCTTTTCTATGGACCTCATTGGACCCTTCCCTAGAAGCTACGCCGGTTACATGCATATACTCAGCGTAGTGGACATCTTTTCCAAATACTGCTGGTTGTTTCCTCTGAAAAGGGCAACTGCAGCAGCAATAACCAATCTATTGGAAAAACATATTTTCATACCCTACGGTACCCCTCGTACTATAATATGCGACAATGGTAAACAATTTATAGCTCTGGAATTTAAAGAGTTTTTGTCTAAATATGGTATAAAGGATGTATTCTACAACACCCTTTACACCCCACAGAACAACACCGTTGAACGATACAACCAAACCATAAACACGGCCCTGGCAATTTTGGTTGGCAAAGACCAACGCACATGGTGCAAAAAATTAGACAAAATACAAGCAGCCATGAACAACACGGTGAACCTCGCTACAGGCTATACACCATTTTTTCTCAAACACGGCATGGAACAAGTAGTTCACGGTTCACTACACCCTGACAATTGCCTTCCACCCGTCCCTTCCTCCACAGCAGACCCCGCAGCAAATTACGCCCACCGCTTGGAGGAACTCTCCGCTATCTATAGTGAAGTAACAGACGCTCTACTATTGGCCCACCAAAAGAGCGCCGACAGGTATAACCTTCGCAGGAGGCACGTCACATTCAAGGAAGAAGACATCGTCTGGAGGAGAAACAACACTCTGTCACAAGGTGCGCTGTACTTCTCTGCCAAATTGGCACCCCGTTTTGTAAAGACGAAAGTCCTAAAGAAAATCTCAGACCTGGTTTACCGATTGTCCGACATCTCTGGTAAACACATAGGTAACTACCACATAAAGGACATTGTAAAAAGTGGGAACATGGAAACAAACTCCATTGCCACGCCCGTATAACCCCAACGGTTATTCCTTGACTCCTAGCAACCATTCGTCTACACCGTGACATGGATCACTATGGAAGTCAACCCTTTTGTTTCGTCACTAATGAGCGGCCTCTCGTAAACGATTGCCACTCATTAGGACACTCAAACGAAACCTTTCTAGCTCTGGCACAGTGTTGTCAACTGTAGCCAAAGTCATGGAAGAAATTATAATTCTCCCTTGTGGTTTCGTTTCATTTTATTTTATTTTTTTTTGTATAAATATCTCGTCATCATCAGTCATTCGCCTCTAATTGCTGCCCCAGGTGTCAAACCTTGGAAACATCGTTTTTTCTAAGCATGCACACCTCTACCTGAAATTGATCACTTCGGAGAAAGGAATTCCCTGTGGCTTACTGCAAGTAGTCAGAGACTACGTGCCCAAGGTTTTGTGCATCGTCACAACTCGCAGCATCATATTTTCACATCATCATGTCATACCTCGTCACCCCTTTCTAAATATTAGAAAATCTTTTTGTACATTAAATATCGGGTCCTCGCCAAAGTGCATCTAACCCTTATGTCATATATAATTAAATTAGGTAAGCAAACCTGTGTAAACCCACGGCGGTATCAGATGTTTGCTACCCGTTCTAAGTTTTTTTTCTGTTTTTTAAGAAAATAGAATGGCGCTCAATAAATAACCCTAATTGCTCTAGCTCTCCCCAGAACTGAATGTGGAGTCTGGAAAGTATCGTTATAAAAGGGACAACTTTCAACGTGCCTCTTCATTAACGATAAATTTTTTTTACAACATTTCAGCAACATTGAGTCACCCTGGGTCTCAACTGCTCAAACTGAAATTTTGGGGTTGCCTTGTTGTGACTTATCACGTGCAAAGTACGAGGTCACAACAAGAAGCCAGGTCTCCAAGTGAACCACCCACAGAACAACCCATCCCATTATTATAATTTTCATAACACCAAGGTGTGTCCATCGCAGTCTGTTTAAGTAAGTAAAACCTAGAAGGTCTTAAACACTCAAATCGGACCAATGTAAATAATTTGCCTTGTCAAACAACGATAAGCGCATGTCTTGTATTGTTGCTACCATCGTACGTGTAAGTACAACAAAAGTTGTACCATCACGATACGATACTCTGTGCGTAACCAAAAGGGTTGTACCACAAAGGATCTCTTTTGCGGTAAGCTTAGATGAAATTCACATTCCATCAGCACGCCAGAATTTTTCGTCCCTTAATTGTTGAAGTATAAAATCTTGGCCAGATCTTCAAATATGTTTTTGCCTTTGTGCAAGTCTTTAACGTACGCTAATATGGATTTATTATGCTACGGTATTGTTGTACTAAGTACATCAGTATGTCTCGCCGTCTGTATTGAATAGGTACCTTTATATGAACGTTAACCTTTGTTGCCATCATAGGTGGGAACCTTATAAAAATCTGCCGTCATAGATGGGAATCTCAGAATATCTACTAAATGCGATACGGGGAGCCCGTTATAATTACTCTGTGGGTTTTTGTCAGAAATGTCATAAATACCTAGTCTTTTGCACCTCCCTTCAATACTGGGCAACCCAGTTGTAATTCGTTCATTGTTATCCGTGAAGACGTTATAAAACTTACTTGCAAATCTTTTGATTTTGCAATCTTGTACGCTATACGTGAAGACGTTACAATACTCACCATGAATCGTGCGAACGAAATAATATCAAACCTTTATGTGTGAACTACTCAATGTAGTCCACACCCCCTTTTTTGTAATCATTAATATGCCCGTGGACTTCCTGTCACAAGAACCCAGGAACTATCTACTATCTCAAAAGGACTAATCATACGCTTCACTCATGATTATGGGGCATCGTGTCGTGGGAGTTAAGTTGATGGACACAAACACACCTAACTCGTTGTCTGGGAGACGAACAAAGAAAATCCCCAGGTTTGTGAGATTTGAGCAAGGGTCTGTCATTTCTCGCAAACTAGTAGGAGAATAAAACGACCCCTAATCTTCTGCCCAATACACGTAGAGGATTAGACTTTTATGTCAGTGTATTCTTTTGTCCAACACTACCAAATATTATTGTAATGTGCCAGGATGACTGCTGTAGACCTTGTTTCACCTCCACCCAGAGGTCGAATTTCGGAAATAGCCGAGTCCCCAGCAGTTTTCTTCGTTCAAATGTTCCCAATTATCACCCTCCCCCTTCCTCGAAATTATCCGTGAATGGGGATATATGCGTTACGCACTTGGCGTTTCGTTTGTCAAATGGGACAACCTTCATACGCGGATCCTTTCAACTTCCTACTCCTTTCCCACTTTGTTATAACTAATCTTGTACGCAATGTTTTGTTTTTCGAAAGTAGAAAAAATGCTACCGTATAGACGTGAGCATAGGTCATGGAAGACCAACTTCTTTCGAATGGGAATTTTGTTATACGTACAATCCCTCAACCACGTATTCTTGGAAATGTATTTGGTAAAGAAAAAAACCAAAAGGGGTTACACAGAACCTGTCCTTGAATACGTACCTTTGTAACATGTATTAGGAATTAGCCACATTTAGTTAGCTCTCTCTCCGTCTCTCTCTCTACACGCCAAACAAATCCAACTTTTTCTCAACATGCACACTTGTTTCTCTCCAAACTTTTTTCATCATTGGTCTACTAGGCAGGTAAACTTCAAGAATTTTGTTCTAATAATAATTTTTGCCGGATTAAAAAAAAACCAGCAGCTCTGCACCCTATCTACATCTGCGCCTCTTCATGCTGCCCTCGCTACCGTCACGGAGGTCCCTTGCCTTCAATCCCTGCGTACCAAAAGCACCCGACCGCATCTAACATAACCTAGTGTGAGTCGTGCGTGTAGTTGCGAATTGTATCACCACAAAGAACCGACACTCAAAACAAACCCGAGCACGCCAGCTCTAGGTTGGTTCCTGTTCCTGCTGCCATTATGCAAATGTTCCTGCTGCATAATGCAAATGCTCTGCTGCCATTATGCAAATATTCCTGCTGCATAATACAAATGTTCCTGTTGCCCTTGTGCAAATGTTCCTGTTGCCCTTGTGCAAATGTTCCTGTTGCCCTTGCGCAAATGTTCCTGCTGCCATTATGCAAATGTTCCTGCTGCATAATGCAAATGCTCTGCTGCCATTATGCAAATACTCCTGCTGCATAATACAAATGTTCCTGTTGCCCTTGTGCAAATGTTCCTGCTGCATAATACAAATGTTCCTGTTGCCCTTGTGCAAATGTTCCTGCTGCCATTATGCAAATGTTCCTGCTGCATAATGCAAATGCTCTGCTGCCATTATGCAAATACTCCTGCTGCATAATACAAATGTTCCTGTTGCCCTTGTGCAAATGTTTCTGCTGCCATTATGCAAATGTTCCTGCTGCATAATGCAAATGCCCTACTGCCATTGTGCTGATGCTCCTGTGCCCTTGCGCAAGTGACAATACCAACGATTGTTCACAAAACAATCCCACTACATACAAAAGCCAGTGTACCAGCCACCAATTGCGATTCCACTCTCCAGTACTTCAATGGTTTCGTACTGGCTCACCCACAGGATCCGGAAGCAGTTACCCTTTCGACCTCTGTGACAGGTAGAACTCTCCACACCACCTAGAAGCCTCATCATGTGTTCTCTTCCTCGTATTTTCTTAAAGGCCCTAGTGTCCCTTGAGTGTAATCTCAAATGGGCCAGGTTACTGTGACAAAGTAACCTTGTAACTTCAGTGAAACGTTCAACCACCCCAGACATCCTACGCAAACCACGTTCGCAAACATTAGCTCACAGACCAATGATACAATTTTAGAGTTTTTTTTTCTATCACTGCACAACCCTTGTACCTTTCTTCAACAGATCCTTGTTCTTTGCAACTGTATTTATGTATGCCACTGCCTTTATATACATTTATTGACAATTCCTTGTTACACCATGTATCTTCTCTTTTGTGTTCTGTTCATAACTATTCTCCAGCTAGGAATCTCTCTCTCTCTCTCTCTCTCCTCGTTTCTCTTAAATGTTTTTGGCACAAGTGCTGAAAAGGTAAGAGGATTTATTAGTCCTACAGCTCCATTACCACGTCGCTTTTATTGCGGCGAGGGGGGAAGTGTTACGTTACAAATTCGAGAATAGACTTCTCCACGGACTGGAGAATAAGGCGCCATATAGAGGCGCGCGCATTACCCCTTCCCGCGAGCAACAAAACGAGCGGCCGCTAGACGCGCCGCTCACGGCAAGCCCGTCAGTCTTCAGCAAGCGAGCTTACAGGGCCCACGTTCGCGTGAACATGGGCGACACCAGTTCAGTTTCGCCGTTTGGCGCTTCCGGATCACGCATGGACGCTGCGTAGACTGAGAGAGTCAAGCGCGTGAAGCCGCTGTTGGCCCATAAACCAAACGTGAGTCAATTACCATGTTATCCTTTGTGTGCAATTAAATGTATTAACCCTAACCACGCGTGATAGAGAAGAGAGACGGACATTCAAACTAACTTTCAGCTAGGATCGTTCCTTTTTTATGTATTATTGTGTCTCCTAGAATTGAATAAACTGTTTATGTGATAACCTACCGTGTTTTGCTTGACGAGGGAGGCCCTGGGAGAATGGAGAAGCGTGAAGTTCCGGACCACAAGCACTAGCCTTGAGGTTACGAGATCCTGCTTGCACCGAATCCTGAGCTAGATTTTATTTGGGGCAGATACAGCAGCTAATTGTATTAAATATGTGGGAGCTTTCTCCAACCCTGCCGATAGCGTCAGCACGCACGCTGGACGCTAACAGCATAAAAGTCTCACAGTGAACTGCGCTGTAAACCGTTATCTTACTTTCGGTCTTTACTTTTTTGTGCGGCGGCCTGAAGTGGCGCGGGGCACGTCCCGCTCCGAACTCTGTGTGTAAAGGGTACTTAACTTATTTAGCGAAAGAGTTCGGCGTGTCTCATTCTACAATATCCACCTGATCTTACTATCGCACAAAAATTGGCCAAAAACAAGGTCAAATTTCAGACTTTCTACGTTAGCAACTACATATTTGCTTGCATAGAATGTAGGTACATTGTATCGTTTCAGATTACAGTACATAATGTATGTTTTTTACGTGGAAAGTTTAAGTTCTACGCTTATTCCCTGCCAATATACCAACAGTGAAACTGTGCTAGGTATATTAATATTCAACCATTGGAAGTTACGCCTATCTATCCGATATTGTAAAGTTATGGATTTCACTATGCTAGAAGAGCCCCTGGTATAACATTTCAAAAAATAAACTCACTGTTCCCAAACGCAGACAATTCTTGGTAGAAAGGCACGTCCACCCACAGCACGCTGTTGTAGCCGGCCTCCGGAGAGAAGAGTTCTCCACACTGGAGTTCCCCACCCCACGATGTCCCAGGTAACGGTTCCCGAGATGCTGCCTGGAAAGGTGCAGCAGGCGGAATCGGTGCATAGGGAGCCGTTGCTTGGGTCTGTACGGGAGTGGACAGCAACGGTGGTGAAACAGGTGGTGGTAATGTTGAAGGTGTCCCTTGTGAAAAGTGACAAGCTATTCTCTTCGGAGATGGATTTCTGAAAACATTTACATAAATTATATGAATCTTTCTCATTCACGCGTGAAACATAATATTGTATCATGCATCTAGATACGATAACTTACTTTTGTTTATTTTTTCTTGGAGGTGCGGTGGGGAGCAAAATGGAAGGAAGCAGGCAGAGACCTAACGGCTTTAAAGGCCTTGGCGCGATCCTCCCTCACCAGGGTCACTGTTAAAATAAATAAAAAATATATAATGAGTTCAATATCTCCACAGCCGTAGCAAAGTACTTTCATAAAAAAACATTAAAAAATACTTACACTCCGGGCCGAGCTGCAAAAGCAGCTCTGCGTTGACGCCCACGTCCACATAGTCCGGCACCAGAAATTACTGCTTCTGCAGCTGGTACCCCACCTCTACCTCTCATTTCATATTTCACTTCCACTCTACATATTTCAAATTGAAAACACTTCATGTACTTTAATGTTAAAACTTTTTTAAATACTGCACATTAATATTATAAAATTTAAAAAAAATTAATCCTGGATCGTGGAGTGCTCCTTTTCCCTGAACAATTACTGTTTGTGCACACATTTGGTTAAAGTAAATAAATTAATTAAGTGTTTAACGAAATAACTGTTAAAATCATTGTGTGGCGGGAGCTTTAGACGAATTTACATCATAAAAAATGTCGAATTTTTGACATAGGACATTCATAATTGGATAGCTGATATCTGGATTAATAACGAACCAATTCAAATAAAACTTATATTTATCTCTTAGTTATGAATCACTCTGATTAAATAACTGCATTTCAAAAGCGAAAGTGCAGTAATTATGGATATTATTGTAAATCAAAAACTGATGGACGTTTTCAGTTGACGCTTGTTACTAAAAACTACCACAGAAACAATATATCATGAACAAACGAATTGAAAACACATTTCAAAGATAGATAATTCATTCACGATTACACTGATATATATTTTTGCGTTAAAAACTCAAAAAATCAATTCCTAACGGCATTTTAAGTCGAGAGCAAAATACGTCAGAATGTTCAAAAGTTTTATGTTGATTTTTGACAGGACGCTCTTAAAAAGCCGCGAAAACTTGCTGTTATTACTTCAAAGACAACCATAAGGTAACCGATAAGGTCATAGACTAAAAGAATATTATATTAACTATTCGAGAAATCAAACGGCTGGCCATGGAAATGTTTTAAATAATTACAATAAATGTTTTACGAGTGATAGAAAAATCGGTCGAAAAATCGACCGACATCAATCAAGGGGTAGGTACAAACGGTCGATTTTTCGACCGAATTCGCTCCAGTGGATAAGAAACAATTTACAAAAAATACCCCTTTATGGCTAAGACTATTTTTGAGGTTTTGTATGTTTTAACTTTTTTTCATAAGAGGGTGCACACACCTTGTTACAAATACTTTTATGTAACAAGACAAACACATAAATCTATAGGATTTAGCCTACGAGAGAATGAGATCGAATAATTGGTCTCCTCTTTGTGTGGTGCTTTGTAGCCTCCCCACTTTTGTCTACTTTAGTTTTCTGCCTATGATCTGCGACTTTTTTTTTGGTGTATGAAACAGTAATAAATTAATTTTATTTCAATTTTCAAGATTGTATAAAACATAGTTTTTTTTTGGTGTATGAAACAGTAATAAATTAATTTTATTACAATTTTCAAGATTGTATAAAACATAGTTTTTTTTTGGTGTATGAAACAGTAATAAATTAATTTTATTACAATTTTCAAGATTGTATAAAACATAGTTTCCTTATTTATTTGATACCAATAACACAAGTATTGATTCAGTTTTAGTCAACACTGAAAAATACCCACCTTGTAGTGTATTTCATAGAATTAAAAAGATTTGAGGGCACAGTTTTAGGATTTTTGTCACTGGAACCTTATACATTTTTCTGATTATTTGAATAAAAACAAAGTCATGTCTTTTTTTTGCGTACTTACTGAACTTTTATGTTCAAAATGTAGTTTTTTCTAACCGAATAGGTTTGAAAGCCTGTAACTTTTAAAATAGAGAAAGACTATACCTGTTCTTGGTATTAATTGAAAGAAAAATAATGAATCCACAATTACAATTTCAAAAAGAATAGTTGTATTTCACATGAAATTTTAAATAAAAATCTTTTATGTGTTTCAAATATAAAACCAACAAAAAACTGTTTTCGATAAAAATAAACTAAAAATTGTGTGGATCACATGCGGTACAAGTGAAACCTACAGAAAACTAAAGTAGATAGGAATGGGGAGGCTACAAAGCACTGCACAAAGAGGAAACCGATTAGTCTATATCATTCTCTCGCAGGCTAAATCCTACAGAAGTGTGTATGTGCTTGTCTCTTTTTAGTGTCGCTTTTTCATTTCATCGAGTTTCAAATCACAACAGTGATAAAGAAGTTTTCACTTCAAAATTTGTTCACGTTGCCTGTTTATTTATCTATGACCAACGGTTATTATCTTTGTGCACTTATATAAAAAATTATATAATTACGGTAATTTCTTGTAATGCGTTGACGTGTTGTGCGACTGGTCATTTGTTCCAAGGCAATTCCCTGGAAAAATGAGTGATTATTTTATAACATTATGTACCCATAACATTCACTCATTAAGTTAATAAATTTTATCAGTTTATCTTCAAGTCATAAATTTGATTAAGCATTACTGAATGGAAAAGTATTTGCAGAAAACAAAAACATTTCTATGAACTCAATAATCTAATAAACATGGGTTCAAAAAAAAAAATGCTCTATGGTATTTTTTTAAAGATTTGATTTAATTTTGAAAGATTAGTATAAAAAATAAAATAATTTTTTTCATTTTGCAGAGCGTTCCGACCTCAATGTACGCCAGCAGCTGGTTTTTGACATTGTTCACCACGATGTTACCACTCAGCGTGTCTTGCCGTATCATGGACGTGTTCCTCCTCGAAGGGCTGGAGATCATATTCAAGATCGCTATGGCTTTTCTTACCATGGGGAAAGATGACTTGATGACCATGGATATGGAAGCTATACAGAAGGTATGTAATAATAATAATAATTGGACAATTTGTAGAGTTTAAACGCGCCTAATAAATTATTATTAAAACATTCTATGTATTAGGCGTAGACTACACATTCAATATTTATCATGGATCACAATCCATCAATTCGGATCAGAGTGCTACCCTAGAAGTTCAATTTATTGTCATCCGTCAATATTTACCAAATATCATGATATTTATTAAATGTGTAAACTAACGTAATTGACGGGTCACAATACGGATCACAGATGTCTAGATTCCTGAATTCCGTATCGTGAACCCACAGATCGTGATAAATATTGATTGATCACAATAAATATTAAAGTGTATCCTACACATCAATAGTTATTTTTACGAAAATCAGAGTGTGCATTTCACATGCGGTAGAAGTGAAATCTTCGGAAAACTAAAGTAGTTAAGAGTTACGAAGCACAACACAAAGAGGAGATTGATTATACTATCTCATTCTATCGCAGTCTAAATCCTGTACATGTGTGTGTTTGTCTCTTTATAGTGTCGCTATTTTTCATTTCAACGAGTTTCAAATCACAATGGTGCTAAAGAACTTTTCACTTCAAAAACAAACATGCTCAGATGCATTCAGCTTATATTTTTCATGTAAAATACAGTGTTAAAAAGCTTCTCCTGTTAAATTGTGATTTAGTGATTCCGCTATTTTTCAAAACTACGTATTTTTTCCTGACAAAGCTTTGTTTGCTCATACAAATCATTCCTTTATTAACTGCTCCCAGGGCGAATATGCGTTCACATAAAAAAAATTACCTCCTGGAGGCTGGCATTTCACATTATTTTTTTTGTTTATAATTCAATATAAAACTTTTTCTATACAGAAAATTAAATACATAAGTTAATTTTTTACTGTAATTAAATGAAAGCAAATCACTTTGTGTACACCACTTCTTTAATAAAAATTATCAACATGTTTCGAAACCTTTGGATTCTTCACCACCACAAAATGTGATTTGGTTTTATTTAATTAAAATGACACCAAGAAATTGTTTAACTTTTTGAAAACTTGTTTTACAATACATTGCGCTTCAGGAATTGCAGATGTTTTAATTCTGGTTTTGCCAATACGTATATAACATATTTGCAATGTTATTTAAAAAATCAATTTGTGTTTTAATAAATGCATAACTTAGTATCGAATATGTTTAATTTTCAGTACTTTCACAAAGATTTGCCCGAACGGGCCATCGCTGATCCGGAGAGTCTGATGAATTTAGCTTATTCTATGAAATACAATCCAAAGAAGAT
Organism: Glyphotaelius pellucidus; assembly: GCA_936435175.1. Classification (NCBI taxonomy): domain Eukaryota; kingdom Metazoa; phylum Arthropoda; class Insecta; order Trichoptera; family Limnephilidae; genus Glyphotaelius; species Glyphotaelius pellucidus. The sequence continues at coordinate 21,953,693 of OW386542.1, read as the reverse complement.
GAAGAAACTGGAAAAGGAGTACACCGTTATGAAGAGTAAAGAGCAAGCCGAAATGAGCGAGATAAAGGTATGATTTCACACTCCCTTTTAACTGTTGTATAAACTTATTTTAGTAAAATACTTGTTTGTAGTTAGTGAAAAACTTTTAAACTACTGAAAGCAGGGACGCGAAGTTTTGATTATTTTTAAAGTTTTAGTTTAGACTAGTCGACTAGTGAATATTTTATTTTTGAAGAGGTTTGTTTTGCATCATACAAAATTGCTCCTTATTTTTTATAATTCACTACTGGTTTTGTTACATGTCATTCAATAACATTTATAAAAGTTTTGAAAATACTAGCGAATGACACGGACTTGTCTAAACCGGTAGCAAATTATAAAATTATTTTATAAAATGTAAATTATTCTACTAAAATAAATAATTAAAAAAATAAGTGACAAGAATATGTACACTGTAAAATAAAACTCTTCAACAACAAAATGTCTAGAAATTGGTACATAGTTAATGCTGAAGAAATGTAAAAAAAATATAGTAATATTTAACGTAAAATTTTCAAAGTACAAAATAATGTGTATCTGAAAAATGTACATACATTTTTTTCGAATAAACTTACATATTTATAATAAATGTTGCCATGTTATTGTTGTGATTAGGCTGCAACTTTTTAAATAAAAAATTTCTTTTTCTTAAATTGTACATAATATTATGTAGATATGCATTATTTATCAAGCGGCCTTGATTGTGTAGTTTTACATCTTGAAAATGGGGGTTTGCAGGTTTGAATCCCACAAAGCCTTAAAAAATGTGAAAACAAATATTTTTGTATAAATTATGTATTTTTGAACTGGATTTTGTAATGTTTGTTAGGATTACATAATAGTATTCTTATGTGTTTTTAACTTTTGTAAAGTGTAAGTAAATGAATAAATGAACGGTGGCGAGAGAGAGAGTGTACAATATGTTAATTGGCAGAAGCTGTATGAGTATTTGCCCGTTTGTTATTATTTTGACTGCCTACACGAGCTGGTACATATCGTGTACTGCATCTGAACTTAAGTGGACAATTTCTCTCGCCACTGATAAAATGCTTTAATTTCCATGCAGCCCCAAAAAGTCTCAGATTTGCCCGTCGATCCCGAGCAGATAATGAAGCGGGTTTGATTCCTGTTTATTTCTGTTTTAAATAATTAAGGAAATCTGTGTTTTAGTATGCGAATGTAATGTTTATAGATTAAAACAAAGAAAACAATGAGGTTTTTTAATGTTTTTTTAACCAGCTGTTATTTGAAATATTGTTATTCAATATCGGCTGTGATTACTACAACTAGGTAACTCCGAAATCAACGTTTTTGAGTTATACACAAACCTAATTTATTTTCTCACCCATGTTTGCTACAAACGCATAGTATGTATGTATGTGTTATGGCGTACATACGCAAGGAAAATAGTTAGAGTTTTGTGTGGAACTTGAAAAAATTGATTTCATAGTTGTGGTAATCAATATATATATTATAAAAGAAAGTGTAAAAAAATGGGCGTCCTGCTAAAACTCAGAAATGAGTCCCTTACGATCAAGGGAGTTAAATGTGGTAGCCCTCTATCTCCCATCCATGAAGAAGGTGCCCGTTTTTACCTGAAGGGCGTGCTTTTGAAGATATTAAGGCTGGAATTTTTGAAGATATAAGTGCTGAAATATAGTTTCGCCCTCTAAAAATGTATAGAACAGTCCAGAATATTCAAGAGCATTCTGCAACATTCCAGAACATCCCAGAACTTTCTGGAATGTTGTAGGATGTTCGGGAAAAGGGAATCGGGAACATCATTTTGGAACACAGAACACTGTCGAATGTTGAGGAAGCCTTTTTTGTATGGGTGGGGCTACCCATGGTAGGGGGTACCAAAGCAAGATCCGTCGTGGGTTCGAACGTCAGTTCAATCTCATATCAACTCCCTGAGCGAAACCGGGTACCCCAGCTAGTATTAATGTGGAGTAATAGAAGGTCCGCCAAGAAGAACCAAAGTTTTCGAAAAAATAAAACAAAGCAATTTATGAGAAATTTGCTTATCACCAAAGTTAGGCTTAAAATATCTCTATCTTCCATGTCTTCATTGTTGCTTTTTTTACGAGCTTCATGTGTCTTCAGTGTTATCCGTTTGGGCTTCTGCTTGTTCCAAATGTGTGTCTTGTAAATGTTACCTGTATAGTTTAGCCTTGCTGAGTCTACGATAAAAATCATTTATCTCTAATAATATGTTTCTTGGTGGGTAGGTAAAAATTTACAACTCTGGTTCTTTCTATGTTTTGTGACGGTTAACCTGACTTAAACTCCCTAAAGAACTTAAACTTTATGCAAAATTTTCAAATCTAAAGGAAAATTGACTGACTAGCATAAAGGCTTTACGACTCATACAATCTTGAGCTTGCTGTCTCTGCTGTAACATAAGTTTGAAATCGATTTTCCACTCACTTAATGTTTTCCAATAATACCATTTTGATCTTATGACAAGTTTGAACGGATCTAAGTGATGGTATATGTAAACAGAATCCTAACTTTATTTTCAAAGAAAGACACATTACTAAGTGCGGTAAAGCAAGTCCAAAACGTAATAAGTGCATGACCCCTTGATATTTAATTCTGAAGTGGGCTCTAACGCATGAAAATTTACGCATGATTGTGTGTGTATAAGTTGGTCCCCACCACCACATATAAAGGTGATTTAAAAAATATTCTTCTTTTATACTACCCGCCAAACTGGTGACTTAACCCATTCACATTCAATTTTTTTCATTTAGGATGGGTTGTTTCAAAAAATTTGACGAATTCGTCAAATATTTGATGTTAATTTTCACGTTCTGTGTAAGTTCTATTCAAGTTCTGTGATGATTTCAGTTTTGTGAAGCAGCTGGCCTATGATGATAAAAAAACAGAACTCGAAAAGAACTTACACAGAACCTGAAAATCAACTTCAAATATTTGATGAACTCATCAAATTTTTTGAAAAAACCCGTCCTTAGATTTACGTTATGTATGTGATGTGACGAAAACATCATTCCGTTCCGTATTCAATTTTTTTTAATTTATAAGAGTAACTTAGGTACAAACAAAACTTAGGATGGGTTGTTTCAAAAAATTTGACGAATTCGTCAAATATTTTAAGTTAATTTTCACGTTCTGTGTAAGTTCTATTCAAGTTCTGTGATGATTTCAGTTTTATGAAGCAGCTGGCCTATGATGATAAAGTAACAGAACTCGAATAGATCTTACACAGAACGTGAAAATTAACTTCAAATATTTGATGAACTCATCAAAATTTTTGAAACAACCCGTCCTTAGTTAAGCTACAAACTTTTGTATATAATAATTTAACCAACACTTTGAGAGGTAAAAAGGTACTTTTTATGTAGCGCTAACGATGAAGTATTTTTGGATGTGAATGGATTTCATCTCCATCTAAGTGTTACAAGCTTTATTGTACAATGTGATATACCCTTCACCATGTTCATTATTCAGATATTTTACGTATAAAATATGTTCAATTAATAGTAATAAAATTTCTGGCCCTTTAAGTGGAACGTTCGCGCGGCACGTTTCGGCCCTATTCATACAAATTTTAATTTTGAATTTGAGATCAAAATACTCAACCAAACTTTATTTATTTTTGCTTTAAATTATAAGATTTTAATGTTTCATGATTTCTTTTTATTAAATGAAAAACATCTAAAAAAATAATTTTACTGTATTTATTTTAAAAATATGTTGAAAAATAAAAAATAAAACATTGTTAAAAATTCATTTGTTGGGTAGTAATTTTAATATATACACGATAAATTTTTGTTCCGCCTTAAAAAAGTATTTGTGTTTTAAATTTACACCCATCAAAATTATTTCTTTTATTAATTTTTTTATTTTTATTTTTTATTTTATCATATTTTTATGATAGAGTAATGTTTTTCATTTACAAATAATTGCCCAAATTGCCTCTAAAATGATGAAACATTAAAACCTTTAATGGCCTTTAACTTACAATTTAAAGCAAAATAAATAAAATAGCTCATACCCTTAGTAGATATTTGATTTACATTTTGATTACAAAAATAATTTTTCAGTTTGGTTGGGTATTTTGATCTCAAATACATAATTAATATTTGTATGAAACGGGCTGCGCAAACCTTTGTATTTGTTTAACAACAAAGCACCCTAAAATATCAACTTTGTTCCTAAGTCTTGTCAAGTAAACTTGACGAAATCATAATCTTAGTTTTGTATTATTGAAATATTTGTTAAAATTAAACCAAAAAAAAATTGGTTGTCTGTAAAGTCGGTTTACGGATGATAATTTTACGTGATAACGTCATAAGAAAACTTTTACATTGAATTTTACAGTCACAAGCCGAACGCTTAGGCCGATCGTGCCTCTATCGCTTGTTCCGCGCTCTCACTTGCACGCTCGGCTCAGGCGGAACGTGACAATGAGTCATGCTTTTTCGTGAGTGCAGCCGGCGTTCATCGATTTATAAGACATTATCACGTCAAAAAAGATTTTTTGGTTAAAGCGTGTTACACTCTAAGCTACCGAAATATATTATTTTGTTTGAGGCGCTACTCTTAGCGCTTCTGCTTTGTTGAAAATTTGTCTCTATGGTAGCACCAAGCAAAACAATATCAGCATTATTTATCTTTTTCAATAGTTTTCCCTCTTTGGATTGTAAGAGAGTCTAATCCCCATAATTTTTATTATTGATGTCTGACTAATGAACTGGATCAATAAAAATGTTAATAGAATACGCAGTACAATATACTTTGTTATGTTCTTTAGAAACTGAGATCAGACAATCGTTCAATGCGATGTGTCATCGACAACTTGGAGCTGGAGTCTGCCTCGCTGGCTGAGAAGCTGGTTCGCTGGCAAGTGGAAGCCGCTCGTGGTGCTGAAACCGAGTTCGCGCTTCAGCAACAGCTCGCCGTGGCGGAGAAAAGGCTGCAGCTCGCCAGAGATCAGCATTACGATGAAGATGAGGTACATTCTGACTTACGTTTTTTTATATAACGCTCATGACCAACCTTCACATTTGACAGCAAATCGATGAACAGTATATTTTTGACATTTGAATGGTTCCGTAAACAATATAAATAAACACAACATAAAATTTAAAATACCGCTCTTAGATATAATATTATTGACGGTCAATGGGGTGAATGGGGTCAATGGGGTTAATTGGGGGAAAATGGCTCTAATCAATGATCTGTTTTTTTTTTCATTAGCTTCACACTGGAGGCCCTGAGGAAAATAATTCCCCTCAGGGCCTTGTCATCTTAGGGGATGCTGTGTATTTTAAGGAAAAGAAGCAGAGGAGTTCTGGGAAGCAAATAGGTATGAGGGGTGGGTAGGAATTTGGGGGTCAGTGTGCCCAGGAGTGACGGGCGTATGAATCCATCCCCTTAACTGCGGTGCAAGGTTGAAGAGTTGAGGGATTCTGGCTGGAGAAGTCAAAAACCTTCTCAATCAGTCTCTCTCAATCCGACCCGCCACACAGAAGGTGGGCAGTAACATTGGCCACCAAGACCTTGATCTCACCCCATGAACCCGGGCACCCCTGCTAAGTCACCAACGTAGTGAACCACTTGGGGTGACATATGGCAGAGGTGTTGGTTATCCAATAAATGGTTCACGGGGCGGCGGTACCCAAAATATATTTGATATTGATGATTTTGTCAAATGTGAAGGACTGTCAAACGAGTGACCATGATAGTTTTATTTTTATTTTCTGGACATTGTGGTTGAATGTTTGAGAGTATTTATTCATATTTTAATTAATTTTGTTTAATAATGGAATCTCAAAAATTTGTTTCAATCAGGTTTTACAGAAACAGGCCCTGATTACTGCCCTAACTTGTATTATAATGAACAGAAAAAAAGCTTGTGTCTGAAACTGATTGGCTTCAATCAAATCTAAAAAGTGCTTACAAAGTAACAGTATTAATTTTTTTAATTGTCCCACTGCCAAGCTACTAATTATCATGCTATAATATTAATTTCTTTGATTTGCTCGCATCAAGTTACATACTTCTTTTAAACAAGAGATGTATGTCTTTTAATTATTTTAGTATCTAACCCCTCAGGTTAATTTGTTCAGTTTTCGGAAAAAGGTTTCATAAAATAGGTTTCATAAAAACGTTGTCTCTCTTTCTATAATGGTTAGAAATAAGGTCTAAACGGTTTTAGAAAGAGAAAAACTATGATTTATATTCAAATCTAAAAATTAACCACAAAATAATTAAAATATATACCTTTATGAATCAAAAGTTTTCCGCCGCAATTTGAAAAAAAATTATGAAACTTTGGGGATTTTTAATTAATTGTTTTTACATGAAATGACAAAAATTGAGTAGACAGTAACGTTTGTAATACATTTGTCTAGTAAAATGCGTTTTTAATTTTTTTCATTATCAATAATTTTATTAAGAAAAAAGGCGAGCCAGTTTTAAAACTTTTTTGTATTTGCATTAAAAAATTTTATATTTAAAAAATTATGTGTTTATTTCAAATTATAAAATTTGAAAGCATATTTCATCACCTTTCAAAAACAGTTTTTAATTTTCGAATACGTTCAGAAATACTCAATTTATTTGTTTTTGTTGCAAAGCCGAAATATTTTGACCTTCCCACAAAATGTGCTTGAGGCCTGAGTGGTTAAAAAAGTTAGTTTTAAAAAAGAAATTAATGTCTTAAAAGAGAAAAAGAACCGTTCTTTATGTTAACCCTTTTAATAATAATCATAATTGCGTACCTACCGTTTTAAACAAGTAATAACTCATGCTAATATTCCTAGAGATATATCTGTCTGATATTAATAATGCATCTACATAGACGGGAACACAATTAACAGTACAACCAGCACTACATTTCGAGAGCGTCTATTATTTTCAGTTGGCTGACTCTGTTGTTCCTTGTTACTATACATTATAAAAAATATGGCTAAGATCACTTTACAGATGAGTCTCATCTTTGTTGTGTTTGCCTCTGTAACTCCACACCTTTTTACATTCAACTCATTGTCCTCGGTGACGCAAATTAAATTTTTTTTGACAGTAAACAAAGTTATTAACCTTTTTAAATATTCTGCCTTAAGCATTCAAGAGTTTCCCCATCGCATACAGGCTTTTATTTTGTTTATCAGTAGGTCTAAATTGATGAACAACATTATTTTACTGGCTTATAAAATCGTAGCAATATTCAGAAGTTTTCGCATTTCTTTTTAAGCCTTTTTTTAAAATTAATTTTATCATCTTTTTTGTTTAGATTTTCATATTATGTAAAGCTTTTTTCGCAAGTTTATAAATAGGGTTGCTTTCTATGATCTATTTGCTTATAAGTTTACTATAACTATCGTTAACCCTTAGGAGGGCTCCCGCGAATCATCGCTAGGTTACGTAGCGGTAACGAAGGAAGAGATGGAACAAAGAGACGAGATGATCACTTGCTTGCAAGAGGAGTTAGTCAAAGTCCGACTTAGCGAGGCTGAGAATGATGCCCTCATCAAGGAGTTGCGTGGTAAGATCGCAGAGATGGAACAAGACCAGAAATCCATGCGTGAAATGGCCGTGGACAACTCGGTAGCCCATCTCCAGGAGGAATTAATTGCTGTAAAGCTGAGAGAGGCAGAAGCCAACTTGTCTCTGAAGGATCTGCGGCAGAGAGTGGCCGAGCTGTCTGATTCCTGGACCAAGCATCTCCAGGTTAGTTTTGTCACTTTTACGCAACATGAAGGGGGTGGGGGACTCGAACTGGTAAGCAATTTCTAGCGCAGCAATCCACCCGTCCGTCAGAGAACCCACCATAGGCCTTATTGACATCTTATGGGGAGAAATCATTACAAAATGTGACTTTTCTTATTCATCAAAATATTGACTGTCTTTCATTTTAGTATACTGTTTAATGCAATTATCTTCATAATTAATCAATGTTAATTCACGCAATTTCAACACCACTTTTCAAAAGAATCAAATTCATATTATATAATATAGGTAAAGGTAATAAAATTATGTAGATACATGACTAATATTTATGAATGAAAAATAACTCTTTTAACCATATCTTATTTTCACCTCTCAAATCTTGCTTGCAGAATCTAAAATATTCTAAGAAAACATAACAAAATTAAAATTATTAATCCACTAACACAGCTCATGCAATCTATAGTTTAGTGAAAACATATTCGACATTTATTGAACTACGTATATGTACATTTGTTAACGTTATCCGGTAGTAAAGTGCAGTATCTTCAAAAAGTGATTCTAGTTTTCCTGCCTGTCCAGCTGAAAACGGATATTTTAACATATTTTTTTGTTTGTTTCCCCTTTTAGGTGATTTTTTTTTTACATTAGCTTCACACAGGAGGCCCTGAGGAAAATAATTTCCCTCATGGCCTACGTCATCTTTGGGGACGCTGTAAGGAGGGTCTTTTTAAGGAAGGAAAAGATAGGAAGTTCTGGGAAGGAAAAAGGTATGAGGAGTGGGTAAGAATCTGATGGTTAGTGTGTCCAGGAGTGATGGACGTATGAATCCATCCCTCCAACTGCGGTGCAAGGCGGTGGGTCAAGAGGGTTTGGCTGGAAAGGTCAAAAGGCTTCCCAGTCCCTCAGTTCCTTACCCAGTCTCTCTTGATCCGGCCCGCCGCGCAGTAGGTGGGCAGACGCATTCACCGTCAAGACCTGGACAAACCTCACCCCATGAATCTCAGGTGATGTTGTTTTTCTTGGGCTTGCCTTTCCTTTCTTCTCCATTGGACAATTCCTTGAAAATTTATTAACCAGGAGATCTCACAAACGACGAAGTAATGAACTTTGGATGAGAAAAAATTGGGTTCTTTATATAATTTGTTTGTGCTTCGTCTTGGCTGTTTTGGGAGATGGAGATTTAACAAAGTTGTTGTGCTTAACCGCCGGATAGTTATTATAATAATAATAATCTAATTTGGTTCTACTCCACAAGAATGTTGCTGTTGTGAAGGCAATACTTTTAGGAATACATATTTAAGAAATATTGTAATTTTTAATCATTGAAGATAATATTAACAACTTTCAAACGAAAAATGTGAAATGGAAAAATAAGAAAAAGATTTCATCGGTGAATCTTTTTCTGATTTTTCTGTTTCACACTTTTCGTTAGAGTTGTTAATATTATTTTCAATGACTAATTATTACAATTTGAGATTTGACTCAATACTGTTAACCCTTAGCGGAATTGTGGCATGCCAATGATAACAGAAACAAAATAATTATAACCTAGTGTAGCTGTGAGATTTTTAAAATAACACATATATAATATATTAAAGTAACTAATACTGCCAAATGTTTGCCGTTGTCAAAAACTTCATAAAATATTTGAAAATCATCATATTTACGGGCATTTATGTCTTCAGTTCAAAATTTTGAATTTAAAAAAAGGCAAACGTTCCGTTAAACTCAATTTCAATAAGTTATTCCACTATAAAAATAAGTTTTTATAATAATTAAGGTATGTACATACTTCAGGCTGTGTATTAATGTGTGGATTGATTGCAGACTGCGGAGCAGAGGGCCGAGGCAGGCAGTTCAGCCCAGTCTTCAGATGTAATGAGCACCCCCAAGAAGTTACTACGAGCTTGGGAGAACCGCTCCGTTAATACACAGAAACTGGAAGATGAGCTCATGTCATCAATGATACGCGAAATGGAAGCGGTGACCGAATTGAAGGAACTCAGGCTGAAGGTTTTTAAGACTTGATTATGCTTATATTTTTACAAAAATCTATTTTATTATTTGGTTAGTTTAATTGACTTTCATATTGGTAGTAATGGTTCAAAGTTTAATTACTTATCTTATTAATTATATGAATCTTTGTAATAGTTTTATTTATTTTTGCCTAAAACTTTCCCACTGGAGTGACTATGGTCAAAATATGAACCTCTTTTATTTTTCTGCGATTGACAGCGGTCCAATAATTGACCACATTTTTTTAGGGCCAAAGTTTACGATTTTATAATATTTTTTTATAAATCCTATGAGTATGTGATAATCGCCAAAAGATAGGTAAATTCTTTGGCTATACAGAACTATAATCAGTTTGTATGTCTCCATATTAAAATCGGAGAGATTTTTTTAATGCGGGTGGAAAATATTCAAAGAAATCACGAGCAATCGAAGGAAAAAGTTTTAAATTGCGCTGTTGCTTGAGTGATTAGTGACAAATGTGTAATGATCACCATAGAAGTAGTGTTAAAATTTTGTTAAATATCATAAAATATTTGAAATTTCTTGAAATTTTCTTGAAAAATAGCCTTTTTGTTAATCGGTCTCTGTGGTTGAGGAGTAAGGCTCTTGAATATCCGAAGGTCGCGGGTTCAAATCCTGGCACGCGCAAGTAAATTTTATTTGATTGATTTGTGTTATTTCACAATTTAACTATTTAAATTAATTTAATTTATAAATGTGGCATGTTCCAGAGTGGAAGATACTCTCAGTGTCGCCCTGGTGTAAGACCACCATTCAGTATTAAAACCTTGCTTTAAATAGCTTTAGCCGTGTTTGGTGACCAGATCTGAATACCAGAAACTCCCCCTTCCATCCTTCCATCCCCATACCTTCATATTCATAACATACCCTAATTGGAAATGCCATAGTCTGGCATTCCCAATGGTTGGCTCCAGGAGCTGTTGGGATTCTTGTACGGTATTCGCATTAAAAAGAAAAATAGTTCATAATTTTTTGAAAAGTAATTGTTCTTAATTTCTAGAAAAGTAATGTTGCTTAAAAAAATCCCATTTTTGCAATTGAAATGTCGCATTGCTGTGCAAAATGTACTTCTCGGTTTCCTTACAGGCTTATAAAGAAAGTTTTTCCTATAAAAAAGGTCAGAGGATGTACATATTTTGTTAGAGATAATGTGTGAAAAGGTCGATATTGTATTGGATTTGTCTTGACTTTAATAATTCTTTCAGTTGATGGAGCTAGAGACTCAGGTTCAGGTATCAACAAACCAACTGCGTCGGCAGGATGAAGAGAAGAAAGCCCTTGTCAATGAATTGGAAGAGGTTCAGATCAAAGTCCGAGAAATGATGACAAAACACAAGGAACAGAACCATAGGCTGTCAGATCTGCAAACAAAAGTTAGTATTTTCCAAAAGTCAAGAAACCTTTCGGGTAATTCAGAAGAAGCGGGTTTTCTACTTTTGGCATCAAATTTTTTTTAAATAGGTTTCCTTTTTTTGTGAAATTATAATATGACCTTCAGTAAGTTGCCTACAGTCCTGGGTTGATCGCAATTGATTCAATCACTTTGATCTGATCTAGAATAGAGTCAATATGACAAAAAAACATTTAATTTTTCTATCTGTCAACACAGAACCCGTGATCGGCGTGGCGACAAATGACCTGTAATGCCAGTCGAGCCAGGTACCGCAAGCTGCTTGCTGAGTGTAGACCATAGATTATAGACGTATAAAATGTTGTATAGATTTCAACGGATCTCGTTGGCAGGAAGATGATCGTTAAGAATATGTTAGAATTTTTGGAATTTTTGATTTCTCGTGGAAAGGTGTGGTTAGCAAATCTTGGGGAAGGAACGGTTCCTCCAAATTTTTTAATCATAGATATAGTTCAAATGTTCAAAAGCTTATTAAATTACAAAAAAAAATTCTAAAAGAAACCGAGACTCCCGGTTTACACAATTTATACATCTATGGTCTTTGTCAATATTTTACCCAGCATTTATTGTTTGATCAATTGAAATCTATGGCATTTATTTTATGCTATGCCTTCTACGGTCTACGTCAGAACAGTGTACGGCTCATCGATCAATCGATCAAAAATCAAATCATTTAGACTCAATCACTTTGCCAGTGGGTTGTGTTAAATGATCGATCTTCACAGGACTATCTTCAATTGAGTAGGTTTCTATTAATAACAATCTTTACAACTATAACAGCTTTGTACCAAACTACTGGTATGTAGAAGTCCTGCTTTTTATTTGTGTGTGTTAAATTGTATCCTTTGGGAGGAATTTGATGCGTATTGTTTGGTCTTAATAATCCACTAAATAATATAACATTTTAGGTTGCATAATATTATTATAGGTATTTAAACCTTATTTCTATTTAAATTTGAATTAAGCTAAATGAAACTATTGACAAACATTTAACTTTTTTTTTGATATTATTATATCTATAACACTTTTAGTTCTTGTTACAATGGATATGTATTTCAGTGCATGCAAATAATTTTGTGCGACAATATCAAACCTTTTAATTTATTACAGTATTGTGTTCATCATGGTCCTTTGTTATTGTCTTTGCTCCTTGTATTATTATTAATTGCGATGAAATGCGTTTTGCGTGTAACTGCGAATTGTATAAAATGTCTTTACATAGCATCTCATAAATTAACAAAATTTTTGCCAAGCGATTTTCCCACTAACATTTTTGTTACTGAATGTAGATTTAGCTTAACCTGTACAAGGATCGACGCTTACAGTGATATGTTTCTTACAGAACCAGTACGATCAGATGCTGGTTAATATACGCAATGCTGAGGATGCACAAAAAATAGCAGAACTAAATCAGGAAATCAGCATATTGAAAATGAAGGTTAGACTTAAACCTGAAAACATTGTTATTTAAAAAAAAGATTAATTGAAATAAAACAATAACTTTGTTTGTAACCACGATTAACGCAACGTAACAAATCGTGGTTGCAAACAAAGTTATTGTTTTATTTCAATTAATGTTATGTCAAACCACAAAGTGACTGCTTTCTACCAAAGTAAAAAATATATTGTCAATTTTTTATGTACAAAGATTTTTTGGTATTTTGAGCAAAATTTGAGGTCCTAGAATGGTTACCATTGATCAGGGATATGCAATCCACAAAGCCTGCAAAACTCTACATGCGCCAATAAAAGAAGGAGGAAAAAATATTTCTGTTTGTTTCCCTCTTCTTTTCTTACAGCATGAATATTTTTAAGTGTCGACTGTACGCCCCTGCTTTTTACATGTGTATTGAAATTTTATACGTAGATAAGAAAATATGACTTAAATCGTAGGTTTAATGTGCTACACATACACCATACAGTAAATATATATTTTTAGAATGATCTTTGCATTTGCTATCAACCTTGCTAAGAAATATTTATTATTTTCTTATTGTTATTTTTCTATAATTTTATGTAAAACGTTTCAGAACCAGGTTATTCTAACTGAAGGTGAACTGCGCAACAACTTAGGAGATAGCGAGAAAGTTCGAGATTTGCAAGATGTCGTCGCAGATTTAAAGGCAGAGGTAAGATTATTAAACACAAATTAATGTTTTCTATTCGATAAATATAATAGTCTATTGTTAAAAAGTACATAAAACTCACTGGGTTTTTTAATAAATTTTATTTTAAAAACTCTGATAAATGAAAGGTACACATGAAAGTAAAATCCGTCTACAAGGTAATGAGAAGTTTTCAAACCTGAGAAGTTTTTCAGTCCACTGAAAACTGAAATTTGATATCGATCTAATTTGGAACACACGTACATGTAAACTTTTCTCTCAAATATATATATTTTTTTGTTTCCTTGTTACCTTGTAAACCCTTTAAAAGCAATGCATCTTATTCATTTTTTGGATATATTTTCTCAAATGATCATTTTCATTGTAAGAATCATCAAATTGTTGTACGGCATATATTTCAATTTTTTTTTTGTTTCTATTCCAAGCAATACAAATTTAATGCTATTTTAATTCATTCAGTAATAGTGAAAGCGGATGTTTTTTGTGCTAGAGGGTTAATATTATAAAAATGATAAAAAATGTGGTGCTGGTAATAAATGCGTTGCTGAGCCCCCTAAATAATGTGCTCATAATTTTTTAATGTAGGCCCTCTAAAAATCACACAAAAATCCGATTACTGTTCATTAGTAGTTTATCATTGATACATATTTTTTATTGGATTTAAATGATAACTAATAAATGTAGTAATTTTCTTTTTGTATATATGTGTCGAAGGTCATGATGAAACAATACAAATATTATTATAAGCATTGATTTTTACACATATTTTTTTATACTTTTGCTTCTTTCAAAATGGTTGTTTAATTTATTATGTATTATTTTAATTTGCAAAAGCTTATTAATTATTAAATTTGTACATTCCCGCAATGTTAAAATAAATTAAAACCCAGTTGCATCATAACTTTATCCATTATCTCTCTTGGTAAGTATTAATGCATTAATATACCGAATGATTTACTGATAAACTTGATTAACTATTTATAGCATTTAAATATTATAACCCCACAGCTGTTATGCATAGAATCTTAGAATAATTCCTAGGAGGGATATGAAGGGAGAGAGATATTTACAATACTTTTTTCAACACGGAAACCATAATCAGAACTAAAATAGATACATGAAAATCAAAGAAAGTTTTTGCTTTTACAACTCTTACTACTTAGATCAATTAAGATTGCATTTGGCAAGAATTCACCCATTTCAGGTAAAATATGCAAGTAGGGGTAAAACCAATTTAAATTTATTAGATCAGTGCTCCGCAACTTTTTCTCACCCGTCGCACACCAAAGTTCTTTCCAGATCTCCACCGCACCAAAAGTAAAAAATATATTCAAATAATTGAATGATGCACAATTATCTTTTTGAAATGAATAAATATATACTTAACAAGAACTGTACCCAGGCTAACCATTTTTTATTAAACCATGATAATTTCTCAAAAACCCTGCCCCAAGAGTAAATACCGCCCTGTGTCTGTCTTGATATAGAAATCTCCAGCAAGATTTGCATAGCAAAAACCATTTTATTATTTGTCATATTGTTAGTAGAGAAAAATTGTTCACATTCACCGCACAGAAAAACCATTATCGTGTCCTGACTGTAGAAATTCATATTCAGAAAAGTCATACTTGCAATGGCACATTCGGACTCACCGTGGAAAAAAATAATTCTCGTCTTCTGATTGCGCCTATTCGTGTACACAAAAGACACATTTAGACTAGCGTTGAGTAGGTTCAGCCGGAATGTATTCTTGAACTCGAGTCCTTTGCAGGAAGCGGATCCCACTCCCACTCCTTTTTCAAACCAACCACTTCCAGAGAACTCGAACGAATGCCTCTTCCCAGCGCTTGACACCCGCATGCAAACTCGCACCCGAATATGAAGCTCGACCGGAGCGCGGATCAGGCCCAAACGCGGAACTCGGAGCCGGACCGAGAACGTGAATGCCCCTACCGGCCGACGCGACGGGAGCGACGGGTGACAATACCGAGTCCGCGTGCGAGTCCTTGCGCGCTGTCGGGCTCTAGTTCCTGTGCAGGTCCCAGGTCCGAGTTCTTCTGCGGGCTCTATCCGGGGCCGCCTCCGAGTTCTTGTCCGAACTCGTGCGTCCCGCCTCGGTGCGCCGCAACAGCGCCCAGTACCTACTCAGTCCGTCCGGGTCCTTGCGCGCTGTCGGGCTCTAGTTCCTGTGCAGGTCCCGGGTCGCGTATTTCCAAAACCTACACCGGTTCAGTTGCCGTAGTGGCAATCAACATTTTAAATACACCTCTATATTGGTTATTTTTCATCACTTTGCAAAAACAAAAATTGTTCTAAAATTGAGATAAAATAATCTTTCCAACGTGTATATTAGAAATTAATAATTTAATGTTGATATTAATCCCATATTTTGTAAATATACCTTTATATTAATTATTTTTTAGCACTTTGCGAAAACAAAAACTATTCTAAAATCTAGGTAAAATAATATTCCCAACGTGTAAATAAGAAATGAAAATTTTTATTTCTTAGTATTTAAATTTTGATATTGAAAATGTAAATTGTCAATAACTGAATCGATATAGGGTTTGGAAATACGCTCCTGGGTCCGAGTTCTTCTGCGGGCTCTTTCCGGGGCCGCCTCCGAGTTCTTGTCCGAACTCGTGCGTCCCGCCTCGGTGCGCCGTCCCAGCGCCCAGTCCGCAACCAAGAACTCGAACCCGGGACCCGCTCCTAAAATTCGAGTGCTTTTAAAACGAAGCACTCCTCGGAGGCCTCCGGCAAAATGCAGAACTTACCCACCTCTAATTTAGACACACACATGCTGACTCACTTTGTAAAAAACCCTGTTCTTTTTCTGAATATTACTATCCGTGTTAGTTGCTAAGGAATACCCTTCAATCTCGTTATAAATCTTTATTCACAGTGGCGGCCCAAACGCTGCCAAATATGTATTATTATGCGTACGAAACCAATTCGGTGGTTTTGTGTGTCTGAGAAGGGACAAATTATTTACGATATTTTTTTTCTCCGCGGCATTCTACAGCATTCCTAGCATTTGCCCAAGGCTGTGATTCAACGGTTGCGGGGCACTGGATTAAGCGAAGGCTAAATGTAAAACTTTAATTTCAAAATGAATTCTATCATACCCAAGTTAGAAAACTTTAAGCCCCAATGATGCAAGTCTAGTTTCAGATGTATAACTTTATTATTGTGAATAGTTTTTGTATAATTGTAATGTATAAAGCTTTTTGTTGTTTTGTAACTTCTTTGCCACGAAATGGACATCATTGCTTAAATATACTATGCGGTATTACTTTTCAGTATCTTTCTCCAATCACGAGCCCAGAAACTGAGCCTTGGAAATGGCTCGAGTAAGTTATTAAATTATGTCTGTAAATGTAGTATCATAATCTCTATTTTTGATATATAAATCACATATTGAAAAGTATCAAATTTATTTTTAATAAGTAGGTTTATTTTAAGTATTTTGTAATAGTTATTGCATTGATTAAACAGAAAGCTATAGGTAAGCCAAAAAAATTCCTCCAAATAACTTTATAAAAACCAAAGATATTGAAGTATAAGAGATGTGCTGTCGGCAGTTTTTACGGGGTGGGACTGTGCTTTTTTGTGATGCCGATATTGTTAATCAATATTACTGCACACCTTAAAAAAAAACTTAATGAACGAATTATTTCCGTATTCAAACTATATTGTTAACCAATACGACTGCACACCTAAAAAAATCAACTAAATTCCGTATTCAAACTATGACCGTTAGACTGTACAGTCGGGCGGCCATCATAGCATATCTTTTATATTAAAATATCTTTGATAACAACTAATGAAATTTTTCAAGATTGGAAACAAGTGAAGTGGTAATGGGTAATGTTATTTAATTAACAGATTGAATCATCTAATAGTTTTCTGTTTATTGTAGAATTAATTTTTTTACATAAAATTTTTATTATATTCATACTTCAACCAATGAAGACCTTTATTAACCTATGAATTTATTTCGAATCTTTCATTTTTTTCCCTTTAAATTCCCAAAGTTCCTGCTTTAAATTAAGGTTTTTTGACATTATAACGTCTTATACATCGATGAACGCCGGCTGCACTCACGAAAAAGCATGACTCATTGTCACTTTCCGCCTGAGCCGAGCATGCAAGCGAGAGCGCGGAACAAGCGTTCGGCTTGTGATGCATCTATCTCTCTTCCACTCCATCATTATTATATGACGTTATCACGTAAAATTATCTTTAAATTACAGACAACCAAATTTTTTTTTTTACGTTCTGAATATGGCGATACTAAGTTATTTTATTTAAAATCTAGACTGTTCTGATTCTCACTCAAATGTCTGAATTGATAATTTATCTAACTATTCTTTTATTTCTTTCGGTAATACTTGGGAAGCTTTATTAATCTTGTAATTTTATTTTATCTTATTTGGTAAATTTTTTAATATAAAATATAACTTGGTGTAAAATATAAGAGCAGTGATATGTAGAAATGTCAGAAATCTGTGTTATACCATAATTTGAACGTAGTAGTGAGCATCTGAGTATTGTAACGTATTGTGTTTGTCAACTTTTTGTAGGTTTGTGTGTATTAGATTCTCTCTACCTTTCTCACCCTTGAACTTTTCTCTACCTCTCTACCTTTGAACCCTTCTGTAACTATAAAGATTTCCTACTAACTAGATATTTGTTAAATATTTAGCCAAAGCACTAAGTAAACCCCAATAACCCTTTGACCACTTTCTAGAATAGAATCTTTATTTTCTTTGCTTAGAAAGGATGCCATCAGCATTGTGCACGCTATCTTATACCCATTAGATATTGTTTTATTGGTAGGTACATAGTAAGTAAAAGAATTATCATTTCTTCTATTTTATTAGATACTACTAATTATAATTCAGCACAACTAAAATATAAATTTTCCAATCAAAACATTATGTACTACGTGCTTGCCTTTCTATTTTGATAATTAATACATAATAATAATAGGTACGTATGTCTGTGTATATTTGGTATAGATTAGTTTTTTAAATGTACATTTTTTAATGTTGCATCTCAAAAGAGCGTCCGTGTCCATGGGAACATGGGAACATGGGAACAAAAGCCATCAGCTTTGTGAGACTTATTAAGGTATGGGATGTTGGAAGGAATTTATTAAAGCGGGTCTTGAAGAGACTTATTATATGAAAGAGGAAACACAGATGCGGGTTGCTTGTTCCACATGCGAGCCGACTTACGAAATAAAAAAAAAAAACTTTAAAAAATATATTAATCGGCGAGTCAAACCATTCTTACGAAGCTGACATCATGCCCGTCGAGTACATGCACCGGTGCACAAAACTTCAATCAGAAAACTTTTGTGCATGTTGTGATTGCAACATCAGTAACAGAATACACTCTCAATTGTACTAAGTTATTTAGCTTCATGCATGTTGTATTTGCAACGAATGCAGTGAATGTTGTGTTTGCAACTTCAGTAACAACCAAATTATATTAAGTTATTGGTTACCCAATTGTACTAAGTTATTTAGCTTCATGCTTGTTGTATTTTAAACGAATGCAGTGAATGTTGTGTTTGCAACTTCAGTAACAACCAAATTATATTAAGTTATTGGTTACCCAATTGTATTAAGTTTTTTAGCCTGACGCATATTTAGTGTATGTTATTTGGAAGAAGCGTAATATTAATTAATTGAATCATACTCATTATAACTGTAAATATTATTAATTTGCGAGAACACTGTATGCAATTAAATTATTGCCTCAAAGGCAAATGATAGTTTATCTATTACCGTGCCAAAAAAAGAATACATTACAGATATAACCTCAGCAATAATTTTAAATAATATGTAAGTGGTATTAGGTGCTACCAACAACATCAAATGAGACATTTTATCAACCAACTTGAATTGATGGCGTATTACCAGAAGTTTGAAATGATGGCATATTATTGTATATATTTTAAATTAATAAGGCAATTATCTTGTTGTAGGTATTAAGACTGAAGGCGTGGAAGACAAGGGCTATGGGAGAGATCCCCGATGTGAGACTTCAAGCCATGGATAAGGACCTAACGGCTGAAGACCCCGATTCCACCGTGGAATGAATCTCTCTAAATAAAAACTATAATATATTAGTAACATGTTAGCTAGTGTAGTAGTTGTCTTTTGCATGTAAATCGCCCTTTGTAATAGTATCCAATTTTTGTTTATTATTTAACAGATTGTGAATTTTGACGAAAAGTGTGGCGAATTTGGCATTTATTTGGAAGAACATAAGGCTGAATGGCATTTTTATGTACCAATCAAGATATTAAAATTTGCAAAATAGACTTAAATGGCACAGTTGATTGTTAAGAACAATAATTGTCAGTCAATTTAGACGCACGGGGAGTTACATAATATATAATTTTTGGCCTACTAGTTTCGATTTCTCCATTATGACGATGAAAGATGTACGAATGTTTAATCATGTTTTAGTATTGATGTTAATATAAGTGTCATTTTTTGGTGTACACACGCCTCTTTGAGGATATTTATATATGTTATTAATAATTTTATGGTAGGTATTACGCAGAACTCATTTATTGTTAAGTTTAAAAATTGAAAAAAAATATTATTTAAAACGCCTTACAGCGTTCTAACAAATTGATTTCCTTACCTTTCTGTTTACAACCGGAGCACATGTGGTTGAAGGTGGATTTCAGTTTGTTTTTTGGAGACAGAATTGTGATTGGAGGAAAGGTTGAAAGGCTTCAGTAAGTCTGTATTGGAAATGTGCTAAAAAAAGTTGTAAAGTGATATTAACTATATAATATTATAAACATATTTATTTTAATTCTGTAAGTATTATAATTTAATGAAAATAATCACTTTCTTCCAAACATTTCCAAAATGAATTATCTCTTCTACAATAATTATTATTTATTGTTGAATAAATATCATGTTAAACAAATAATATAATTTATTCTAAGTAAAAATTTATATAAAATTAATTTCATAAGAAATTTTATATTTAATAGTATTGGTTTGATGCACCTACTTTTGGAATTTCATAATTTTTTATAGCATTATTAAGAATTCAATATATAAAATAACATATGTTGAAGCAACAGAATGCAAGCAAAAAGAAGCGAAAAATATTGTTTCCATTGCAAATAGCCCATTTCCACTGCGCAGACAATATACATAATTATATATTAGCCACTGACCGGCCAGTTGCTGAGTTGACATCGCGTTTGGGTCCCACCCGGGCGTGGCGTGTTCGATTTCTCAGCTGGCTAAGTCCTCCATCACGACACAACATTTACCGCTTACAGTGTGTGGTGGTAGGAGATTTTCAAAAATTGTCAGGTTATTCTAAATATATTGAAATACAAGAGATATGCTATGATGGCCGCCCGACTGTCGGCGGACTACGGTCTAATGGTCCTAGTTTGTTTTTTTGAAGATGTGCTGTGATGTTGTATTGGTTAACAATTTAATTTGAATACGGAAAGAGTTCATTTAGTTGATTTTTTGAGGGTGTGCAGTAGTATTAGTTAACAATATCGGCGACACCAGGAAGCACAATCCCACACATTAAAAACTGCCGATAGAACATCTCTGGGTTTTAAATATCTTTGGGTTATTCGTTTTTCTTTTAAAAATTTTAATTTAAATTAAAAATTTCCAGCTGGCAGCTAACTTTATTCTTATTTAACTTACATAACAGTGTTGACTATAATAAACGAAAAATAATGCTTTAATGTATGACACCTTGACACCTGGCATTTAAAAAAAAATTCTAAAACTTTTATTTAATGTGGTTTGTAAATTAATTTAATAATGATCCCTTTTACAACTTGTTGTGGTAAGCACCTTTTATTTATTTATTTTATAAATTCCTACCAACGCTGTTTCCTCTAATACGGTGTCACAATTTTGATGCTATCTCCGAAATGGGGCAAATAATGTACTTAATGGCTTAATCATATAAAAATGGAAATGATATTGACTAACTTCAAATTGTCAATATCAATGATGATAAGTATATTTTAACAATCTGAAGTTTGATTTTTAGGAAATTTTTAACACAAAGTGACATCTGTGGAGAGCACTTTTACTTACAGTAAAATAAAATAATTTTGTTGTGGCATCGTTTATTTTTTCTGTTGTATTTCTTTGCAATACAATGTATTAATTATTTTTCAGTATTTTAGTTTAAATATTTATTTGGATAGATTTAGAAGGCAAAGCCTACAAATTTAATAATTACGCAATGTGAATCTAGATCAGTGTTGCACAACGATTTTCACCGAAGAGTCAATTTTCAATTCATAGGGTGTAGTCAATGGAATCGCCAGTATAGATTTAATTTTGTTTTTTTTTTGTGAATACCATACTAAGCCAGTAGGTATACCTATATTAAAAACAAAAAAAAATAGATACTTACCTACTTTAAATATAGCAATTCATTATACTATATCTCTAGAAACCAATATAAAAATTAAACCTTTTTGCATTTGTAAAATGGTCACCATATAATAACGCAATCATAAAATGTATAAAAAAGGCACCAAATCCGAAAATTTTTTCATCTCCAAAGACAAACCATAAAAAATGTTGTCAATTTTTATCAATCTGAAATTTTATAGAAAATGCTCGTAAATTTAGATGGCTGATTTGACATACTGAAGAAAGACAAGTTACGAATAAAAAATATCAATATTCACTTCCACTTCCGTTTCTCCTAAATTTTCAGAAAATTCATATTGGTCGCATACCACTATAGACTGAAACCATTTAAAATACCGAATACAAAAACACTGCAGGTGAACATTATTCTAGGCATTAGATAAAATCAGTAAATTAATGATGTTGGTTTTTATTTAGTCAAGTCACATGAAATGAGCGCCGGTTGTGCATCACTGTTCGATAGAATACTCGAAGATTTCCAATAAAATGCTATCTACTACTAAATCAAGTTTTTAACATTTTTACCTTAATAAGAATTTTTAACTGGCCTATTTATTACTGGAAGAAGTCATCATTTAATTTCCTGTACATACGTATTCGTTTGTTGTGCAATATTACCCTAGTATAAAATATTTATAATTTGTTGGATTTATTGATCTATCAATGAAAGCATAAAACTTATCAACTGGCCAAGATATTTGTGGTTTCCTGTAAAATTCACATATTTATATAAATCCTTATAAACGTTTCATGTAAGTATTTATGTAATATTATTATTATTTTTTTAAACAAGTTTAACCTACGGTTGATTCGAATTATGTACTTCACTTTATCTGGAAACATACACACATCTCAATGTTAAACTTTGATATCATAACAAATTAATTGTATATTACATTATTAAAGTAAACATTTCTTCTGTAAAATATCGTAAAATAACACAGCAACCGATACCTACTTCAGTATCTGATAACACAACATTGAAGTATTGCTAAGAGAAAAACTAGGTAATTTATTTCATATTATGAAATGACAAAACTTCATTTTAGAATGACCATTATTATTATGTAGTTTTTTATCAAGGTTCATAGAAAATGCTTTTAACTAGGTTAGCTCATCGAGGGGGTAAAGCGGTGATTAGCTAAAAATTTGTAAAGTAACATAGAGTCCATGTCCCACTGGGAGATTTGAATTAAATACAATACAAATAAAAAAATATCACTTGGCTCGACGAGGTTTTTTTCGAAAAAGGCTCATATGAGCTGACCTTGTTAAAAGCATTTTCTACGAACCTTGGATTTTTATATCATAATCTTTTGTTGTCTTGTTTTTCATTTAATTATCGAATAGTACTTTTGTGCTCTTAATATTTATAAATTTTTTGTTGATGATTTAGTTGTTTAAACGAAAGTAAAACATGTGCGATTTTTACCAAGCACAAATCATTCGGCCTCAATAGTGTAGCGGACAACGCATTTGGGACAGGAGGTTGTGGTTTCGAATACCGCTCAGTAAATATTTTTATCACATTACAAGTTTGATGAACCTTAGAAAATAGGCCTAAATTACTTGTCAAAAAGACTGTCAATGTAACCTGTCAAAAGAACATTGATTTATTAAAAAAAGTACCTAAATTCACAATGCACATTTCCTATTGTTTTTCTATCATCTTCTATCAACATAATATATAAATAGATAAATATAAAAGGTAATTTAATCATTCATGTTTTGTGAACAATTGATTTCATAACTATGCGCGAAACTACTTACAACATTAGATTATGTCTGTGACACTGTGTATAAACATGATTCTATGTAAGTATAGAATACTACATTTCAATAAAATTATTAATGATGTTGCTTGAAGTTAGGATTGCTTGCCCTATTATTTTTTTCTAATGAATTCTATGGAAAATTAAAAACACATGATATATTATAATATGTATTTTTACTATTTTAGTTTAAGATAATATTTCATATTATTATGTAGGTACTATCAACCTAAAAAAGGACCTAAATCTTTACGTTACTAGCCATTCGCCCATTAACCTAACATAATGCTAGTTTATAAATAATTTATGAACACTGTTGGACAAGTTGTGGACTTTATTTCACTTGTATGTATTATTATAGTAAATGCAGTAGTATTTGTTTTGGAAATACATACATACAAATATCTACAGATTTATATTATATACTTTGTCTGACATACATAGTATTGCATCGTATGAAATTAATAGAACCTAGCAATGATATTATTATATATTATGGTGTAAATTTTCATGGTAAGTAGTTGTCTTTTGGTGATTGTTTTATGGGGGTTGAGTTGTGTCGCATTTCTTCCTTCTCTAGCCAACATTTTGACATCGTTCGCAGTCATTTATTAGGGCCGATACGAAAGCTCTGCACCCCAAAAAAAATCAACCACCTTAAGAAATTACAATTAAATATTTATAACTTCATTTCTAAAAGTAAGTTTTAAAAATGAAAACTTAGCTTTGTGCCATGTGGCATGTGAGGTGAGTTTTAAAGGAGTCTTTCTTAGAGAGTTATTTACCATATTATATCATGTTGTATAACTTTTCCGATGAATTTCTGAATTTTCTTTTTTGTAAAGATAAAAAGGTTGCATTTTTACTTACTAATTTATTCTTCTTTTACATATATGTATATATATTATTAAACAGGTAATGCGTATTTTGGTTTCTTTTGTTATTGTTTTAACTACTTTCCACGATTTTCTAAATTGTTATATAAAAAAATACAGAAATTATCATACAAATTATTTTGTTTCATTGATTGTTTCTCAAATATGTTGCCCCGTAAATAATAATCACTGACTCTAGAAAACTTTATTATCCGGAATTATTTTTTCTGATAAGGGTTTTCTTATGCAAGGGTATATAATATACCTTTACCCTTCACAACTGTATTTATATGTACTTTGATATCATAAATAAATCTGCTGGACCTAAGACCCAGTTGTTGGTTGAATATTTACACAAGAAATTTCCATATACAAAATTGTTTATATTATATTATTTATATCATCGGAAGCATTAACCGTCGCATTAACTGAGCAATTTATTATCATTTAATGTATAATTATTTTACAAAGTTGCCTTTTTGATTATTAAGCAAATATTATGAAATATGTTTAACCTTAGTAATCAATCGAAATATTTGGGGTGACCACACATTATGACAAGACGTCGCCTTAGTTCTAAATTGTCCAAACGACCATTAGAAAATTTTTCAAGAGTAGAAGGTTTTCTTTCATTATTTTAATGAAACATTATGAAAGGTGTTTAAGATAAAGCTATTTCCGTAAAGGTAAAGGTCTCATTAGTTTAAATAATTCTTAGTTAAGTGATTAACTATCATTTAGCATATAGCCTATAGGCTATGAAGCACCGCAAAAAGAGGACACTGATTAGTCTATTTCATTCTCTCGCAGCCTAAATCCTACAGATCCATGTGTTTGTCTCGTTTTAGTTGCTCATTTCCGTTTCATCGAATTTCAAATCATAACGGTGCTAAAGAAGTTTCACTTCAATATTTTTTCTTCTAGTCCATAAGTTTTAGTGATGTAGTAATTTGCACAATTTAATATCGATAATGGTTCCCTCAGTGTTTTGTAAACTTGGAACTTATTAAAATAGTAAATGTTGCTTACTAAATAAAACACATATTAAAAATAATAAAACAAGCATCTGATCACATGTCAGAGAAACGTGTTTTGTGTGCATCATACTATATATATATATAAGGTAATATCATCTGGAGCAAGTCACTTCACTCATCATTGAGTTGTGGTGCCACGAATAATTTGTGTTTCTTGTATGGTGAAAAATACCAGCGATAAGAGGTTGGTAAGTTGCAAGTGATATATATGTTTATTTAACTACATTATTTACTGTGATTCTACCTTTCTTGGTTGGGGAACCTTCGATTTTAAGTGTCCTAAATTGATATGATTTAATATTTTCACGGCCAAAAGAATTATCATGATTAATTTTTGCCGTTTTGCGCTACTTCCTTTAGCCAATGTTTCGGACAGCATAAGAGGGTCTATCATCAGAGCAGATGTGTAATCGAATATTGATAATGATAATTTATCATTTAAAGGTAGATTTTTTTCGTCTTTTGTAAATTATAATTTTATTTTTCCTAAAGAAGAATTATAGAATAATGTAGGTTTATTATCACATACCTTTATGCGATATTACACAGCGTGATATTGATACATTACCTACATTTATGTATTTTTTTTTTTTTTTTAAATAAGTGAATGCAGTCTAAAGTTTGCAACCTTCTTTTCACTAAACTCACCATACCTCAAACATCAACAAACATACAAATGTAAATATTTTTGTACATTCTCATCTTCTTCTCCTTGTTCTAATCGGGTTGAAGATCCATCGCCTCGTCAAGGTGTCCTCTGGCATCTCTGACCTGCGCTACTTCTGTGGCCTCTGACCATAGTAAGGCCAAGCCTCTCTTCTACATCCTCTGGAATTGCTTCTCCCAACTTTGCCTTAGGCGATTCACTCGACGCCTTCCTTATGGAAGTTTTCAATGGAATTTGATCTTCTGGCAATCATAATACGTGGCCGGCCCTGAACCAAACGCCGCCCACACTAGTAAAAACGACAAAGGCGCAGTATTAGGTTAATAACATCACCCTGGCTCCTTGGGTCTTTGGTGTCTTGACAAGTCCGGAGCAGACTGCTCCAATTGCGCCTCCCCAGGACCGACCTGGCGACCAAGCCTCAAATGAAGAGTGGCACGGGTTCGATGATAAGCATCTCAGATTGTCGAATTCAATCTTTCATCAAAAATTCAATCCCATTTTGTAATTTGATAATGTGGGAGGAGGCAGGTGTTCCAATATTGGTAGGGGTAGGGGTGGTTTAAAAAAAATTGAGTGCAGTTAACACGCGGTAGAAGCGAAACCTTACCAAAACAACCTCAACCAAGTAAGGTCATAATCAAAGCAGCCAATGAGCGCAGACCTAGTGTCATTTCCGTTTTATATCTGAATCAATAGGAGCCTTGATAGGAGTTTGATGCTTCACAGGTGCTGTTATGTTACTCATTTTCGTTTCACATCACCGAATTCCAAATCACAACGGGGTTATAGAAGTTTCACTTAAAAAAAAATGGATATATAATTTTAGGTTTTCATGGCCAAAAGTACTTTTGTAATTTATTTTTGGGGTGTTATGCCGTGCTGCGCTACCTCCTTCTTTAGCCAAAGTTTCGGACAGCGTTACAGTTACGTTACCATCAGGGCAGATGAGTTAATGATATTGGTGAAAGCGTGTACTTATGTATGTTGATGCGATACCTACCAGTTCCCTCAGCGAGTTTCTGTCCATATCGAGTAGTTTCATGGTTCGTCTGGGGTTCGGTCCGTTTATGGGTACTTTGGGTTGCCTCATTCCGGGTGCCCTCTCCCAATTCTTTCATTTTTTGATTTGACCCACCTCTCAATATGTGATTTGGTGTGGCAAGCTGCTACTCCTACAGCCAGCTCTGATCCCGCAAGTGGTGTTTTTGCCCCTTTCCTTGCTGGTTCGTCAGCCCGCTCGTTGCCCTCTTTTACTCAATACCCTTCTATTATGGTAGTAAAATAAATCATTTTCTGTATTGACCTTTACATCGAGGGTTGTTCCCAAATACATGTTCTTGATATGTGCCAAAAAAAAATTAAGCAATAAAAAAGAATCTATGCAATTGTGTGGGAAGCTTTGAAGCACTCCACGTGATTATATTTGTATTTATTACATTTTATTATTACGTGCATTGCATTTTTCACGCTTTGTGCTCTGTGATGACAATTTGTTAAATTGGTTAACCTGTTTCGATTGTCCCCTGCTGCTGCAAAACTGTGCCCCACTGTGTGTGCTCATTCCAATGCTCATCCTCATTCCAGCTACATATTTCGGTTAACTTGATCGATGAACATAAAATACTTCCGAAACCGAACCGTATACATGCTACTTTCTTCGTGTCAGAAAGAGATGCTATATGTTTTAGCAATCTACCTTCATCTCTGTATTTTTGAAATTAAAACTTCTTTTGCACTGTTGTGATTTGAAATTCGATGAAATGAAAAAAAGCATTAAAAAGAGACAAACACATACATCTATAGGATTTAGCCTGCGAGAGAATGAGATAGAATAATAAGTATCTTCTTTGTGCGGTGCTTCGTAGCCTCCCTCTACTTTAGTTTTCTGAAGGTTTTACTTCACCGCATGTGAACTGAACACGTGTTTTTAAGTACACAGCAGCTGATGCGGTACTAAATTATATGCCTTCTCAAAGTCGATACGCCAACAAATATGGTCTTGTGTTGTTCCCCAAAATTTCTAAATGGCCAATTTTTTTTTTTTTTTACATTAACTCCACACAGGAGGCCTTGAGGAAAATAATTCCCCTCAGGGCCTATGTCATCTGGGATGCTGTGTGGAAGGTCTTTTTGAGGAGAGGAAGGAATGAACATTGGTCTTGAAGAGACCCATGTTGTAGGAGGGAGGAAACACAGATGCCGGCAAATTGTTCCATAGCCGAGCTGTTGAACTCAAGAACGAGTCGAAAAAACGACCCGTTCTCATGTGACAAATGTCAACCGTGTACATATGTTGGGCGCGCGTTTGGCGTGTCTCCCGACTATGCACCGGTGCCGAAGGGATCAATGACGCTAGTTCCTCAGAGCATCTTCCATTGAAATACCGGTAGAACATGGATAGCATTCCCACCCGACGCCTGTGCTCTAAAGATTGCAACCCGTTCGTTAAGATGGGAGAATCTATCAAACGGACCACCCGTTTCTGCACAGAGTCGAGGGTATTTTTCAAGTATTTTGGAGCTCCAGACCAGAGATGGCTGCCAAATTCAACCGTGGGGCGCACTTGCGATTTGTACAGGGTAAGCAGTTGTGTACTATTAAAGTATCTGCGGGCCCTGTACAGTACGCCCAGTTTTTGAGAAGCTAACTTTACTCTGGCTTCGATGGAGCCCCAATACCTGAGCTGGTCACTTATAGTTACACCAAGCATATCAATAGAAGGTCTGTTCGGAAGATTGCTTCCGTTGAAGGAGACTAGATTTTCATTTCGATCCCTTTATAGTGTGAAGAGATAGTAGATAAAGACACCTATATCTCACCTCACTGTTCATCTTCAATTCAGTCTTCTGATGCTCTGCAACACCGCTTTTCCAGCATTCTGGCGTCGACTTTCATCATTGGATTAGAAGTGTAATTTCTTGGTAGTTCGAGCACTTTTTTGATCCCCTTTTTATTATAATTCATGACCTCCATGCTTCAGGGGCCTTTCTCAATCTTAGGTCTAGATCACTCAGATCTTTTAACATTTCATACCTTATCTCAACTTCCGGCAGATTTTCCTCCCAACCCTTTCCCATGTACCTTAACTCCCCAACACACGTTAACAACTGTTGGGACACAATGTCATTCACACACACACACACACACACACACACACAAATACACATACCTATTTTTTAAAGAAAGAATTTCATTTTAATCCCTCTGCGGGCCTCCTTGCCTCAATCTTAATGCACCAAATTAAGAGCATCCTCTAAGAAGAAGCCGCGCCGTAGTGTTTTCCAGAAAACCTTGCCTGCCGTGTGATAATTTTCCTCTAACTTGGTTACAAAATCTTCCCTAGCTAACTATTACTTATCAAATTGAAATGGATTACAAAAAATAAGAACTTATGGTTTATTTGGTGATACTGCTGCCACCCTTACAGCATTTTTTTTTTGTTTAAATGGGAGAGAGTACAGAGAAGCCACTTGTGAACAAAAATTCATCAATATTTAAATTTTGTTATTTGTTTAAGGTAGTTCAGGAGAGTTACGCCCGGCCGTGACTTCCAACTCATGAAAACCTACAGCGAGAGCCTGGCTTCTCGCTGACGTGGTTACCATGAGTTGGAAATCTTGCAGCAGCCGATTGAGGACACTGAAGATCATTCTGTCCCCGAAGCAGCGATTTAGATCCGCTGCTTATCTGTTTAGCAGTGTCTCCCTTCGAGGGGAAAACTGGCTATCGGCGCATATCAGGTCAGGAAGATGCCGGTCATACTTAAGCAAGATGTATCTTTTCGATGTGCATCTATAGAGGGCTGGGATGCCTTCTTCCATCCAGCCAAGGAGGGAGAAGCCTGAAGACCAAATGCTTCCTAGTTCCTGAAGATAATGCTATCACCAAGGGTTGCCCAATGTTTGATCTATATATATATTTCTATCCTTTTGGCATACTTAGATTAGACTAATAACAATTCCAATAGTCACGCTTATCCAATACACAGTGATATGGAAACTTAAGTTTGGTCTAAACACAGCAACATTGAAGGTTAGTCTATCGCTACTTTCCTAATGTGGGTCCAACATCTTAATAACTTTTTTAACTGACGAAGGTCAAATACACGTAGTCCATGCCAATTTATATTAATATTATTTACAATCGAACAATAACTTTAAGCAAAAATAGAGGTAAATTCAGTGGTTAATTCGCTAACATTGATGTGTATTTAGATGAGACAAGACGCTAAACAATGGAAATGGAAAATGCCGACACCAGTTTGTTGGAACCCGTTTCGATGAGATATTTACTAAGGAATAAGAAAAAGCACGGATGTTACCTATTACGTTTATTGAAGACAGTTTGAGATATTTCGTTGAGTTCTGTTTGCATGAGGAATAGTTGGTAATCACTTTTTCTGATTATTTAGTTTAATAACTTTGCTTATTTGAAGATAATGGTCAAAAGATTAAATATTCATCTTACTTCCATAACCAAGTACCATTCTAATTAATGTTCAACGTTTTATTCAAAATGAAACTATCGTTTGCAAACCTGTATAGCATTTCCGACTTTCATCTTGACAAAGACAATGCATTTCTTTCTTTTAATTTTTTTCTATCTGTATCTACCTAATATTAAAATAGATTTCGGCTAATACATTTAATTAATGTTGAACGGCTGGTATCGGGGAAGGCTAAGAAGGTCAGGGGTAGTCAAGTTTGGAGAGCTGAGAAAATAATATTCAGTGAGTCGACACCTAATAAGGCTGACAATACACGAGGATAGTTTTTTTTTTCTAAATTAGTCTGAAAAGACTTTTTTTGCCGTAGCAAAAAGTTCTCTAACACAAAACATTTTTTTCATCTAAATTATGACAGTATTCAGATTTTATACTTAAAATATCATTATAATGTGGCTACATGTACGTGGTTCAAAATCAATGTTTTGAAACATGTATTAACTTCTTTTTATCATTTATCATTTATTTCATAAACATTGGTATTTTTAAAGCGGTGCAATTTTAATTACAGAGTAGTTTTTTTTTAAACTGTTACGTACTTACTAAAATTGACATTTTCAAAACGCATCGTTTTTAATTAAGTTGGTGCGTATATGTAAATTTATCCCTTATTATGGTCAGTTGAGAGAATGACTTGTTTAACATCGTTGGCGTTTGCATAGCTATTGACTTAGTTTAACATCGTGCAAAGTGCCTTCAGAACAGAAGGAACGGACTATCCCAAACCTTTATCTTAGAATATATTGTGGAGATAGGACAACCACTTTCCCTCACAGAGTTAGACGCTCACAATGGACAAACACATATTATTTATTTATGGAAATATTTTAATTACTAAGGGCTGCACAAAGATAGTAAACAATGCAATGCAACACATTTTTAGATTATTAACAATTTATTATTTTAGTACAATAAAACTTAACATAATTTCATTAAATAAATTCTTATTTCTTTTAAAATATTTGTATTTATGTAATATATATTATATGCACACTTAAAAGAGAGATTTATAAATGTGATTAACAAGTAAGGTTACTTAGATAATTATGTTTTTGAATAATATTTAACATCAAGGTCGCAAGGAAATAATATTATAAATTACAAATAGGTTTGCCGTTTCGTAAAATCATTTTGGCTGTGTAGTTATAAATATATTATACTTTAAAAAAATAATAGAGGTCTAATACCCAATAGTATACCTACCCTCTAATTATATATATATATATATATCATTTTATAACACTATAATGTAAAAGCCACAATTAAATCACAAGTAAGTTACGTTTTAAATGCATGGGTCATATATTTAGACAATTGTGTATGTATATATATATAGGTACTCCCTGTAAGGGTGAAATGATTCGAATGCATTCGTCGAGAATTAGGTGCGAGGTTGCGCGATGTTAAACTTCGTTACTATTACACATTTCTACTGTCTTTTCAAAAGAAGATTTTACTTAATATCCTTTAGAAAATACAGGTTTTCTAAAAACACCACTGGATTATTTTTAATTTCTACCAAACTGCTCAATTTTAAGTACATTAGTGATATAAGTTTTTTTGTGTATTTTTGGGTAGTATAAGTACACATACATTTAGATACACACCAATATGAATGTATTCCATACACATTTTTTTTAGTTGATTAGTTTTGGGTAGCTTTATGAAATGTTTACGATCCAGGTACTATTAAAATATTCAATTAAGTTACTTATTAATTGCACAAATGTTTATAATATTATATAAGGACAAAAATAAATAAAAAGTGTAAAAAACCAATAAAAAAACATAAAACCCAAAACTCGTATTTTGTTAAAAAAAAGAAACCATAAAACCCAGATATTCTTCATTAAATCCTATGGTTAGGCCAAACTAATTTAATTATTACGGCTTTGATACATCTTACCTATTTCAATACAATTATTGGTGAAAGTTAATGTTTTAACTTTTTAAAGTAATCGTACCATTTACTTTTTCCCTCAAATTGTATTTATCTGAGACTAAAACAATTTAATACAAATACAGTTTTAGGAAAGCGACGAAGATGAACTGTATAAATAAATCAAGATATATTTATGCTTTGCGAAAGACAACCTGTTAACAGTCCTCCTCTCGTAAATACAAAATAAAGCGTGGTATGAAAAGTGTAAATGTTTTTCAAGGGTTGATGAAAGTAGGTAGATACCCACTTGTATGAAAACGTATATTGTAAGATAATGCTAATTGCCAAGCCTCGCCAAGAAGTGGGTTTTTGTTATATAAAAAAAAGAAAACGAACTGTTTTTCAAACCAAAAAACGGGATGTTTTGAGGCAAATTTGTATAAAATAAATTTTTGGACTCTATTCTACCCGGTGTACGGTACTAACCCATCTCCATTACACACAAATTGCCTTAAAATAGCCCGTTTTTTTCAATAGTTTTGAAAAAACAGTTCATTTTCGTTTTTTAAAAAGAACAAAAACACATCTAGTGAACTCTTGCCGAGGCTTGGCAAGCGTGTGAACGCAGCGAAAAGCCGTGGAAAAAGCGTGAAGGCGCAGCATAAGCATTTAAAGAACATTGTTAGTTTAAATAAGTTTATTATGTTAACTTATCTTAATCCCTAATCATTTAAACACCCTATAAAAGTTCAATCTTTTCAATTTCATCTTTTATAGAAATTGACATTTTAAATAGATGCTTAATAATTAAACCCAATAGAATTAATGTATATTCTAACAAGTCATGACTGTTTTCTCCCTACCATTCTTACTAATAATAGAACTGCATAGCTTTTTTGCGCCTTTGTTTAAAGTTTTTTTAGATTATCTCCACACAGAAGGTCTTTAGGAAAATTATTCCCCTCAGGGTCTCATCATCTATTGGAGGTGCTTTTGAGGAAAGGAGAGAGATGAAGTTCTGGGAAGGAAAAAAGAGTAAGGGTGGATAGGAATCTGGAGGTCAGTGTCTCCCCTCTCTAGGAGTGACGGACGTATGAATCCATCCCTCACACTGCGGTACCAGGCGATGTTCAGGAGAGTTCAAAAGGTCTCCCTCAACCAGTCTCTCCCGATCCGGCCTGCCGCACAGCTGGTGGATCGGTTTAAAACCGGAGATGAAAATTTTCGTATCTTTGTATTTTCTTGTTTACGGAGAGAGTCGCAGGCGAAATTGTTTGCAGTTATCCGGAATTTTTTTACCGATTTACACGATTCTTCCCTTTATTAACATAAAGTCTAAGAGTTTGCGTTGGTTGTGGGTATAATAAAAAAATGTTTGTATAATTATTTAATTTTTGCAAAAGTAGGTACCTATGATATATGCAAACATACTATGAAACAGTCTGTAAAAATAACTGTCGCAAAAATAGGTACCGCAAGATTTTGGAAAATATTTTTTGCCACTATTAATTTATGGAAATAACATATGCACATTCAACTTGAGGAAATAAATGTAAATGAAATTAAAATGTTTCTTTTACGAAAAATCGTTTAGTTTTGCTCGGATTATATACACCTACGTTGGAAATCATTTCAAATACATTTATGACTACCACAACACTAGGCATTAGCCTAATGTGGTAGTCGAAAAAAGACAATAAACTGTAATTTATGAAAGATTATAAAATAATAAAACATTTGAAAACACTCTTTTCACTAAGTAGCTAGTTTCTAGGCGTGCTTACAATTGTTTGCAGATTTGGTAGGTATTAATTTTCCACATTCCAAAAGATTTGTGAAAAAAAAACTTGTTTTACAGCCTTTGCAAATTTTTTTCAATTATGTACATTTCAAAAGATTTGTAAAAAAAGTATTTTTCCTGCCTGATGAAAGAGAGCACGTTCTGTGTTATAGAAGAGCAAAATTTAATGAAAAATCCTTTACAGAACATTTTCTAGGAATTGGGATTTATTATTAAATTCATCTTTTTGAATTTCGATTCTGTTTTCTTGAGTGAATAAATGAATTAATGCAAATCTTGAAAGTGAAAATTAACCAAAATCCTGACATTCGATCGAGCTGAAACTCGGCAGATAAACTCTTTGTCGATGACAAATGCATTTTATCAACTTTTGGTGGTAATCGCGCAAACATACACATTTCTCTGAAATTTGATGAAATGATGGTGTAACTATGTAGTGCCGTTCGATACGTAGAACCGTGAATTAAAATAGATGTATTTTAGTAAAAAAAATGTTTTTACGGGTTGATTTTTTAAAAACGAAATCATGTTTAATTACACAATAGAGTAAACCGTCACCATTAAAGATTTTTTGAAATGTCGTTTTCTCGATGTGAATTTTTTGAAGTGTCGTTTTCTAGATGTGAATAACCATTAAAATTTTTACATTCTTTTTCTTTTAGATTCAGCAGC
Organism: Glyphotaelius pellucidus; assembly: GCA_936435175.1. Lineage (NCBI taxonomy): Eukaryota > Metazoa > Arthropoda > Insecta > Trichoptera > Limnephilidae > Glyphotaelius > Glyphotaelius pellucidus. The sequence goes on along the minus strand of OW386542.1, from coordinate 21,918,704 downwards.
ACTTTTTTTTGGCCATCTATCAAGATTTGTGGGATAGTTAATTTTATTAGTGATTTTGCGAAAAATAAGTTCAAATAATAACAACTTTTTTTCTAAATGTTTCAAACAAGTTTAGCAGTTCATAAATAGGTGTTGTACGGTCCCACAATCTTTAACGTCGGATACTATCAAAAGTTACATTTAAAGTGCTTTCCAATGCAGGTACCTACCAAAAATGACAAAGACCTAATGTATTTTAGGTAAGTGCTGGTTGATATTACGATATAAAAATGCAATTTTCTTAATTAATGTACGATATAAAAATGTAATAAAAAATTATAACTGATCTTGGAGTAGTAGTACGATTGCGAAATCCTTGGCCTCTGATAAGGACGAAAAGTGGTGGATTTAGAAATTTTAAAAAATGTTTTCGGATGCGCATCTTCTGAGATCCCTGACGTATTCATTATAAATGCTGAATCAGTAGAAATTGATTGTTTAGTTTGAGTTAAGCATTTAGGTCGATATCAATGTGATAATTTCACCGACAGGCGAAACCGTTTTCACCCAAATTAAATAAAGCAAAACTAAGTAATAATAACAACTAAATAGAGAATACACATAATACATATTTAGTAAAATTGAAATAAATAAACTTAAAAAAATATTTAATACTACATTGACTGGGTAGGTAATTCGTGTTATTAATTTTAAACTTTCATAAAAAATAAAAAATATATATGTATATAATTTAATTGGTACATATCTACACAGTATAAATATTATTTTAATGGTAAATAACATTTGCTTTATTTGTATCTTTAATTAAAACAATTCATGACTTAATCACCAATCTTATAAAAGTATGACCCTTATCGTACTGAATTTAAAATTAAAATACATGTTTGAAAAAAAAATTTTTCGCACTCCTTTAACCTAAATTAATATTTATATATATAATTATTATGTACATACAAAACGGCGAGTAACTACCACATTTCATATGAATTTGCCATATATTATTTTATTTTATTTATTTATTTGGTACACCAACAGTTTACATTAAAAACAAGTTATAATTTCTATGCTAGAATTTGACAATTTTATAGGTTTCCATTTGGGTAGCTGTATAATTGTATATTGTGTTTATTATTTATATAAGTGAATGTGATGATAAAGAAAAGTTACTAATAATACTTTTTTATATGGGATTGTGGAGGGGACGGAGGGGATGGTTAATCTAGTTAATAAATGTAAGTTTTTATAAAACAAAAGAGAAAGTTAATAAAATTGTGGTAGTATGAGATGAATACAAGAATATGAGTATCATTAGTTGAACTCAAGCTATTTGAATTGACGGTTAAAATAGCTAGGAAGGAACAGATCATTTTCACTCACTTATTCACATAAATATTTATGTAACTGTAGGTAGGTGCACACATTTTTATGTACATAAATATAATAATATAATTTAATTTTTAACAACTAAGAATAATTTACGTAGGACCACTAAAACACACATTTTCTCTTGCCTACCCAGTACCTATTGTAGGTACCTATGTATAATATAATATAGGTACATAATATAATATGTATAATGGTCTTATAAAATATATGAAGTATGTAGCTAAACAGCGATATTTTTGGCATAAGGTATTTTGAAACTGAAAAGCGCCACCAAAGCAAGCCAATAACACTCCATTATTGTTTAAATTTATATGGTGGTGGCGAAGTAATAAATTCAAGGGGTTGTCAGTGCTTCCACGGCTCTACGGCTGCGCTAGTCAGACTCGGGTCCTGAAACAAGTGTTAGGTGAATGTTAGGTAAGTGCTTGATGTCGTAAAGTTTCAAATAATATAAGTTTCGGAACATTTTAAAGGGAAAAGCAATTTTAAAACAGTCGTTTCATGGCAAGATTTTCAATGTGCATTATCAAATAACTAGTTTTACTATCCGGGTTCATCCTACAATAATTGAATGTCAACAGTTAAATGGATATTTTAAGTCTCTGTAAACTCTAACATTGAAATTCCGGATAGATTTTTTTATGATTTCAACTTCAGAAAATTAGTATAATATATCATATAGCATGAATTTTATGTAGTTTTCTTGTTCACAGGGATTGGATCGCATGGGAAATTAAACTTGTTCTTTCGACTTTTCTTTCAATAGTATTGCGTTTTTCAAAAAGCAAATAAACCTGCAGATAATATGTAACTAATAATCCTTAACGCTGGTCAGATGGGTTATTTCTTTGTTATTACTTACTATATATTTAATTATTTATTTATATTCTATTTTACTCATAACTTTGTGTGTATAAGCCCAAAGGGCGCTAAATAGGTAAAAGAAATGTCACCCCCATCCCCCTTTCTCTTCCCTAAAGCAAAATGTTGATACCTTTTGAAGAAATTTTGCCCACTCGATATTCAAAATTAAAGAGAGAGAGAGAGAAAATTGTAAGCCCCCCGGAGACGGTCGATACAATTGTCATAAAACATTCATTCGAAATTCGAATCATTCGCCGTCAATGAGATATCTCAAAACGCTTCAACTGCCTCTGTAACGATCAATTACTCACATCAATGACCATCATTGATGTAAAAATCCAGCATTTATATTGACTGTCTCCTGGGCACTAACATTAGAATAAGAACCGCCCTAAAACGGGAAGATCTTACTAGTTGGACTACTTACTAGTTTTTTCAAATGGCAAGGGCGTTTTCCGAACTAAAAAATAATACGGAACAGAAATATTATTAATTTAAAAATCAAAATAAAACAATCTTTTTAGACATCCATTAATAGGAAACATTAAATTGTTTCGGACAGTTTATTATCAAATATGTTTGCCGTAAAATATAAAATAGAAAAATAATAATAAAGGTCCCAAAAAAGTATTGTAAACACTAAAACAGTTTTTTATTCTCCCATTAACAAAAATACGTAATGACTCACTCGGGGGCAGCGGGCTCAAAGGGTGGAGCTTCTATTGCTTCCTGCCTACATCGCCCAAAACAGGACCACCAGCCCACCTTCTCCTCTCTGAAAAAAATAATACACATTGTTGGCGTATTACACTCGCGTTTTCATATTACGCATTCTTTTCAACCTGTGGGATTCATTTTGAAAATAAGTGTAATTACATTATATTATTTACAGTACTATGGGCGAGTATTACAGTATATGTGGGCGATTGTTACAGGTTATTGATAACTTTTTGTGCGGGTTCTGAAAGCCGATTTTGACATTTTTCAGGTGCATCGCAAGGGTAGAAACAAAGTGAAAGCGGGTTTCAGAGTCAGCGTTTGGGTGGCCGACTGGCGCAGGCGCGCCGACAAGAATGTTTGTATGTAAACGTACGAAACCTCGATGTGAAGTCAGATTCAGATGTCCACAACTCGGTACAAACTGCCGCAGGCGGACTCTGGCGCTGGGCGCCGGTTATCTGAAATACGAAACCCGCGTTCACTCTGTTTCTAGCCTAAGGCGGCCGTCAAGCACGTAAGTGACTTATGGAAAAATTACCAACGAAAACGACATTATAATTTTATTTACAGTAATTTAAGGAATCGTAAATGGCGTGCATATTTGTTAGATTTAATCACAACTGCCCGAACTTATAGCCTTCTCACAGCTTGAAATCAGATTGATAAGTTGAGGCGTTTACCACAAGAAATTGTACCGTAAACGCTGATACGAGATGCTAAAAATTTAAAAACAGGTTTTCGAAGGATTTTTTTCAAAACCATTTTTTTTTTATTATTATTACTTTGCTCCCGAGAGTCCCGGCAAGGTTCGGTTCAATTCCCAGACGCGACCAAATCTTTTTCTAATTTTTCTGTTACAAATTTTCGTTTGAAAGTCGCTGATATTGTCTTCATTGATTAGATATCATTTATTAACTTTTGATTAAAAAAAATATTATTCTGTTTGGTTGTGTGTTTTAGCTTCAAATCCAAAATTAGATTTTGTATAAAAAAGGTCGCGCAGCCATTTCTCTTAAGACATAATCACGTGATCGGTATGGATCGTACAGAAGGATCATCAAATAATGATGGAAAATACGACGGGAAAACCGAGCCATCAGAAAAGTCTCCATGTGTCTGAATATATTTTGAAATTAATCTTACGTAATGTCAAAAAGTACTCGGTTTACTCGGTACACGAATATTGCTGACAGGACATTTTTCTTCTTCTTTTGCATGGTGGGGGGTCAAAGGGGAATATCTAAGTCTGCAAGCCAGTCTCAGGAGTCGCCCTGAGCAATCCCACAGGGAATGAATGGAGCGGGCAATCGTTGGTCATATGTTCGGTGGCATTCGCATATCTCCAACTCTGGCCACGTACATATGTCTCAATGTGGGCACAACGGGTGTGGGAGTGCCTTGTCCTGTTGATGGAGCGCCAGAGTTTACGGGTCAGTACGAACCCTGGATGTATCTCAGTGGGGTCAAGTTTATAATAATTCTTTTTTTAAATAATTAATATGTTTTTGAATGCCTCAGTGTGCGTAATAATCCGTGCACGGAGTTTTCAATGTGTCCGGAATAATCTGTGTAAAGAGTATTCTCCTGGTGGAATTTCTATGTTGCCGAATCATATGTTATGTGTAATCTGTGCGCAATATTCTTGTACGGAATAATCATCAAACCAAAACGTGTCAAACTTTTAGTATTTAAAATCCTGTAAAATGTGGTAATGTAAGGCAAATAGACCTACCTCACGGGCAGATTTTCTCTCCTGTTAGCCTCGGACGAGCAGTAGTGGAAGGCGTAGCTTCTGCGGAACTGGGTGCGCTGCTCCCTCATCTCCATAAACAACGATATCTGTTTCATGACTGCGGTACGAACCTAGAACACCATTCATTTAATACTTTGTCTTATTGCTCCTTATACCCCATAAGATACAACAGAGCCATGAGGTTTTAAAAAAATATTTTTAACAAAAATATTCTTCAATGGTCCTAGAATAGTGAGAGCTGCTTCGCTGAGAGCTCCATTGTAATCTCTCTTTTAGTCAGTGGCGTAACTAAGGGTGGCAAGGCTGGCAAAATGCCACGGGCACCTCGGAGTCGGACCGGCCCGAGAGGCCGCGAACTCAGAAGCAACCTAACATTTTTAACAAAATTTAGTAAACATTATAAATTTGATATAAGTACCTACATAAAATCAATTAAAGTTAGACACAACTAAAGACCATGTACAAATTAAAAAAAAAATATTTAGATTTAAACGCATTCATGAGAAAAGGATGTCAATCAATTTCAGAACGCATCCTTTGGTTGCTTAATTTTTTGTCGCGGTACTTTGGTGGCGCGGGCGAGCTAGTGACGCTCGGGGTATTCCCGCATTTTGTTAAGCAAGAAAATACTTTTTTCGTAGCGCTGACGTATTAGTGACGCATAATGTTAGGGGAATCCCGGATTTCTATCTTTTAAGTACGGAGGGCTCTACTACGCATTCTTCGTTTGATTATTATGACAATTGGTCATTTGTATCCTTGAATTTTCGTAATTTTTGTTTTATCGAACCTTTAATTAGAGGCAAAGTAAAGTTAATTATGAAAGTTAGATATTACATACCCTATGCTTTTGAAAATAAAATTTATTAGATATTTAAGAAAAATGCACCCAATATTAGTAATACTGTTGGGTACTTCTTAAGTAATTTATTAAAATTCAATTACAACGTGACGATTTTTATTGGCGGGGCCCCATCCAATGAATTTGCCACGAACACGGATGGTATAGTTACGCCACTGCTTTTAGTTGCAATACGAGAAGGGAAGAGTTAGAAGTAACAGTGGATCTCTCAGCGGTATGCTCCACAGCGGGAGTAATTCGATGTCAGACGCTTTTTCGAGGATTATATATACAATTCACATTTTACACCTGCGTGTTTATAGACACAGCACCACATAAAATAAATTCGCTTTATTAGTATTAGATCAATAAAACATGTATACCAGTAGTAACCATCGCAATATTAAGTATCTTTTCTATATCACAATGAAATAAACAGATTTATAACATTTATCCTGAAACATTTAAACATTTTTACTTCGCAGATAAAACATAGCAAAACAGATTTAAAATTTAGTACCATCGCAAAAAAAAGAAAGCAAGTTTTTTTTTGAACAGGTTTCATTATTTTAAATAAAAATCACTGAAAACGTTGAAGAAAAATTACGCTTTTTAAAATTAATTAAAAACATAAACTGATGAATAAATATCATCAAAACATTTACTACATACGACACTGTAATATGATGTTCAGCTCTTGAGTTATAAACGTATTTGTTTCATTAAAAGTAAAAATGTAATTTATATACAAAATTACAATTCAAAAAAAAATCTTTTCGTACTGCAATTAATGTGTACTTTTTAAACTCTGCACCCTATCGAGCTCTAACTTACCTTAATAATAACATACTTAAATAAATCATTACATTAGTTTAAAGTAAGTTCAAAAGACACTTCATAAGAAATTCAAGAATCGAAAACAGAATTTAAAAAAGCTGCTACTTCATTTTGGAAGTCGAGTGATACAACCAAGTTTCCGTATCAGAAAAGCAACACAAGTTGATCGTTAAATTGGATTTAGCTTAAGCTACTGATCCTTTTGCACATTTCTGAATATCTTACACTTTGTTTTCTAGCCGTAATTGTATTGCACCTGCTTATATACTAGACGTGGGCAAAATTGAATGAATGAATTAAATGAATAAATTCAATCTTGTGACATAATCGATCTGATTCTCTTTTTCAAAAGGAATTAAATCTTAACTCCTTACCATTGGCCTTGCATCCTACGATTTTTTAACAGCACCACATTTCTTTTTATTTATTTTACAGTTAAATTATTTCATGTTATATTGAGGTAAGAAAATAATAATGTGCTCTGTAAATATTGTAGTATTTTGTAGGAATTTAGTTAAATAATATTCTGGTTATTTGCTGCGCGGATAGGAAGGTAGGTAGATAGGCAGCAGGCGCACCGCGAAACGCCTATCACGTGTAGTAGTATCCCGCGCAGTAAATCCATAACAAATAAATCCGTAGGCCAGAGAGTCAAGTCCCCCAGCCCAAGCGACAAAACCGCCAAGCGACAAAGTCACGACGAGTCAGTCAAGAACCAAGTAATTCCGAATTCCGGTGTCGCGTCTTTTTCACAGTCGTCCCGCAGCTCCAACTTATTCAAGGAATTAATAATTTTATTCCTTATTCATTTGTGTCGTCATATTCCTAAATGTCTGTGCGGACCGTAGCGCTCAATCCCAATCTCTGTTTCACTTACTCAAGGAATCAAAACATTTGTTTCTAATTCAGTTGTGACGTCTTTGTCTCAAATCATATGTCCTACGTGACGAGTCGATCTGGCCGGACAACTCAAGTCCGTTGAAGATTAACTAGGTCCGCGGAATGCAAGTTATTCAAGTCACTGCAAGACAAAAGACACTTATTTGTCAGAAGTTCCTATATCATCCCTTAATGCTCGCAGAGAACGGGTTCGTCATTAGTTCCCGCGCGGCCAAGCCGTCAACTTAGGGCGAAACTTCAAACTTCCTGACCCCGAACTCCTGCTAAAAAAAGCGAAATTAAGTTCTATGTTTTTTCTCCCTCCCACCTGCGATAATTATGCAATGCGTTTAGAAACAAAACGATGTTTATTTATATTATTGTTTTTTTATGGTATCTGCCTACCTATCCGTAAACAAAACATCAGTCAGCTGTCGAGTGTCGAATCGTGATAAATAATAATCGGGTGATTATTTGTTCCGATATTTTTGTAATAAATTGTACGACGCGTGTCGCTTCGATTTCAATCAGTTTTTATTTGGCGCAAGGTTTTAACTTTACCAGTGAGGTAGGTACCTACAAGCATTTAAAAATATATATTTGGGTGAAGCTTATTCCAGGTGACCGGATCGGATATATGAAAGCGCGATAGTAATATTTTTTTTTATGTGAATACCGCACAAGTCCCAACCGCTCCCGTCTGTAGCTAATGAGACTATGGCATCCCCGGTTGGGATATTTTGTGAAGAAGATTTGGGCAAATTATGTGTATTTTCTCTTTCTTTCTTGTTATATGTATAATTTTTATGTAAAAGCAATTGGAGTGTGTATGTTTTTTTTTATAATTTTAAATTTTAATCTGGTTTTGAGTACTCTTTATTCTTTATCTAAGTGAAAAAAAAATTATCTTGGCATGCGTATTTTTTTACCTTTCTCCTGTGGGAGCAAGATTTTAACCATCCGATGGCATGGTTTTGTAATGGCTTCGTCATTAGTTTGTACTTACTGAATTTGGGGTTTATGTAATATTAAATATTGATGCTATGTATCTGGTGTATAAGTTTTTGTTTTAACGTTTTGTGTTTAAAATGGTGGTGTTTTGGTTACTGTTCGTGCATATATATATTTTCATTGGTTCGAAATATGTTTTTTTCCTACTAAAGGTACTCAAAAGTTCTCGCTTTAAAAACTCTGTGTTATAAAGTGTTAAGCTAAAAACCAGACTCCCTGTTAATTAATCATCCTAATTGTTATACACATATAAAAAAAGGCGAGCTTTTTTTTTTTTTTTTTTTTTTTTTTTTTTTTTTTTTTTTTTTTTTTTTTTCTTTTTTTTTTGAAGTCATTGAATTAAAAGAATGAATTAAAGGAATCAATTCCAAAGGCCAGGAGAATCAGACTGAATCGATTCAGTCCTGGGAATAAATCTGCCCATGTCTATTATATACTGCTGAAAAACTTACCCATATAATGCATTCATTTGGGAGGCGGGAATGGGAATCGCCGCCCCGGTAACCTTTATTGGCACCTCTGCCATAGGTCACCCCAAGTGGTTCGCTACGTTTGGTGATTTAGCAGTGGTGCCCGGGTTCATTGGGTGAGGTTTGTCTAGGTCTTGGAGGAGGATGAACAGGACACACTGAACCTCAGATTCTTACCCACCCCTTAAACCTTTTTCCTTCCCAGAATTCTCCTCACCTCCTTTACATTAAAAAAACCCTCCACACAGCATCCCCAAAGATGACATAGGCCCTGAGGGAAATTATTTCTTCGAGGCCTCCTGTGTTGAGCTCATGTAAAAAAAAAATGTAATAGTCTTCAAGACGTTAATGAAAAAAAATAATGTTCATATATATAATAACGTTTGCATTTATGTAACTGTTCATGTATGGACGCAACAGTAACATATTTAGTCGCCAACACAGTGATATCTGCCACTAGCCACTTTGATATCATTTTAGGGATTAACTTCTAGATCAGAAACAACACGAAAACCAACCTCCTTGCAAAAAGTAGATTTATAAAAAAAAACAATGTAAAAGAAAAAAAGTAAAAAGAAGCATCGCACGCCATCTGAATCAGTCTGTGACAACAACGATTGGATCATAGTATGCCCACCTCTCCGTTAAGGAAGCAGTAGACGAGTGCGATGAAGAATCCCTGGAACGAGGTGAGAAAGTGTGTGGTGTAGGACCAGAGGGCGAACTCCCAGGGGGCCTTCTCTAGCGGCGCCTGGGTCATGTTCAGCAGGTTGGTGATGCCCAGCAGCGGCAGCAGCACCACGGCTGCGCGCACCGCCTTCCTGCACATGCCGAGCACATGGACCGTCACTTTATATTTATTTTCATACGTGTATTACAAATCCGCAATAATTAAATAGCGTCGCTTAAGCTGCAAAATTACCTCTCATTTTTTTTGCCGAAATTGAAATAAGTACGCAAAAATTTTTCCCGCTTCTTTCTGCATCGACATTTCATCAAACTCCTGCTATACTTATCACAAATTGACTCTTAACATTGAACGCAGTGTATAATATACTTATTTTGAATCCGATATTTTTTAAGTATTTATAAATAACTAAATTTTAAGTATGTATATGAATAACTTCGTTGATATTTGATTCAGTTTTCTGCCTTTCCTGGAAAGGACAAAAAACTGAGGTATGTCAATTGCCGCCTAAGCGACGATATCGCACAACTGGTTAACCCTTAGGATACGACTAATAGCAAGGCAATGGCAAGGAAAATCATAACATATATAAATGCATTATTACAAAATCTGGAAGCAGCAGTATGGTATCAAACGTTTAAAATATATATCAAATTTTCAACGTACACCATTTAAAAAAATTGATTGTGAAAACGAACATGCTAAAGTTATGTAGGTATAAACAAATTGACAAAAAATATAGGAAAGTATAGGGTACATACTTATGTAAGTGCTAAAGCACGCTTAAGGTTTATAATTCAAAAGAACCTTTTTAGATGTACTGTCCAAAAATTGAGGTTAGTTACAATTCCAAAATCCAACAAAGCGATATATTTTAACCATTCAATGCAAAATGCGCCAATTTATTTTCTAAATTAATCCCGAAAATGTTCATATTTCTGTGCAGCAATATCAAATTAATTGGTTAAAATCTCATTTCACTGCATTATTCTACCATCCTTCTGTTGCGTGACATTTTTACGATATCTGACAGTTTACTTCCAAATACACGTAGGAAAAATATTGATTGCTTAGCGACTTGGGTTTTATACGTCTACCACAAGTGTAGATCGTGGGTCTACGACGTATTTTGATAGGGTTTGTTCACAACGCGACGCGTCGACTACAGAAGATTCCTCCAAATTTGACGAATCTCATGCCACTGTCCGTATTGGTCGCACGCTACAAGGATCTCTCTCTCTCGGAAATCTTTCCTCCAAGTTTTTTCTCTTCTATAACTATCTTGTACTAGTTTGACAGAATGCCACCCGAACATACATGTATATGATAAATTAATTCTGGAGTTGGAAAAATATCCATATTTATATAACAATAATTTAGCCGAATACGAAAGAAAGGATTCGTAAATACTAAATCTTCTTTTAGACCGTTTATATACTTATATCGTAGATAAAGAAAATGCGGTCTTCATGGCTAGTCGCTTGACGTCGTATTAACTTCACGGCTGCACGTCAAAAATGTAGAAAAACTCATTTTGATTATTCGGGTAGCAGCACTAAAGAGAGGCATGTTAGACGACTTGTGGTTGAATCGCAGTAGTATAGCTTGTAAGCCTTAGATAAGATGAAATACAACACCCTCATTGCTCGAGGGGTAACATTCTGAATTTAGAAATTAGTAGAAAACGATATGTTTAAAAATATGTACATGTACAACGCTCGATCCTTTAAAGACACTTTAAAATTTTCAAATTTTGACAGACAAACAAAAGTGCATTTGTACATTATAGTTTATGGAATTTGATCGAAAGGAATAGTATTTAAAACTGTGTAATTTATTCTAAGATACAAATTTCGGAGCCGTTTTATCGTTTTAAAACAACATTTCCCAAATGCGTATTCAATATCTCGTCAATGGTCGCAAACAACGCAAAGCAATAGGCTAAATTTTAAGTATAAAGTAAAATGGTGACAACTCAGAACCTCCTTTGAAAAGTAATTAAAAGTGGTATAAAAAATATATTAAAAATTGATTAAATAGGTTACGTTAGGTTAGGTTAGGTTAGGTTAGGTTAGGTTATTGGGCTATTTAATAATTTTTTTTAATAGCTTTTAATGACCTTTAAAAGGGTGTTGAGTTGAGTTGATTCTGAGTTGGCATGGAGCCGTAAAATATAAATTATAATTTTTTCTTACCTAACTTGATCGATTTCACTGGTATGACTCTGGCGCAGTTTCATAACCAGCACCCGAATAATGTTGAGAAGAAACACAAAGTTTAGCTGCAAATGGAAAGGAAAAATATGTAACATGAATGATGAGTAAGTTCATTGCTTTATTTAGATAATAAATATTATTATACAAAATTAAATATAACATTTATCATTTGTCATGCATTGTCAATTGTATTTTTATAACGTCATCAAATACAGTAATTTTGGTTGTTTGTGCTTTAGTCCTGAATGAAATCGGGTTCAACAAACTCATATTTGCCATGAATTTATTTGTCTTATAGTGTGAACAATTCATACAAGAGATAAAGCAATATATTATATTTTAATTATTATTAAATAATTTAAATTTCATCTTAAAAATTTTAACTTTTTTATTATTTTATATACTATTAAATTTTTATTATTTTATTTAATGTTTAAATAAACTTATGTAGAGAAGTACTTAAATATAAACATACCTACATACAATCTTTTTGATTTTTTGACGTGATAACGTCTTTTAAATCTATGAACGCCGGCTGCACTCACGAAAAAGCACGACTCCTTGTCACGTTCCGCCTGAGCCGAGCGTGCAAGCGAGAGCTCAAACGAGCATTCGGCCTAAGCGTTCGGCTTGTGACGCATCTATCTCTCTTCCACTCCATCGTTATTATATGACGTTATCACGTAAAATTATCGTCTGTAAAGTCGGTCAGCTCGATCAGCTTGCATTTAATAATTACATTTATATACTACTTTATGACTATTATATTTTACTTTATTAAATAATTAATTAAAAAGTCCAATGTCATCGGCGTAATAAGTAAATAATCAACAAATTTTATGCATTACGGTGTTTACTTATTTACGTACATAGAAAATATAACTTTGATGATAATATTCATTTAACGTGAATCGAAGAGATAAGACGAAGGAACGTGATAGATAGAAATAAATAACGGAGTTTCAGATTTATATGTAAAATAGATAATAAAATCTTCATTTTGTTTGACAAGAAGTACACATGTAGTGATGTCCGCGATCAACAAAATAAGTTACGTAATTTCCCGGTAAGGTTAATGTTGACCGCTCCTTTCCATTTTATGAATATTGTTGAAGTGGCTTTTCAATAGAAGAATCAATTCAATAGAGATCAACTTATTCGAAAACTTTATTCCGATAGACAAGTTTCCCAACTCGAGCTTATATCAAAATGCCACTTAGGTTTTACCTTGCCCACTTCATGCCGAACTTCTGGTTGTTCCGAGAAAAACTTTATTTTTTAATTAAATTAATATAAAAAGAGCAGGTTCTGAGATATTTACTGTAAGACAATTCATTAAAAATTACTGTTCAGAAAAAGGGCAGTTAAAAAAAAATGTATATGGGCAGTGTCGGATTTTGTCTCAGCTATTTTCTTAAAAACGACAATCGTATATTACAGTTTATTAAGTGTATGAATCGAAAATATACAACAATTTTTTTTGCTTCAAATTATTAAATTTATTACATAAATTTTTATTTGCAACACATAATAAATTTATTGAATAAAAATCAAACACTTCTTTCGTGTAAAACCACGAGTTGTAATTAATTTATTTACCGACCGGTTTCGCTTTGCTCAAGCATCATCAAGGTACAAATTAATACTAACTAAGAAATACACAGAGTTTGTTAATATATAAAAACAGAGGGAGACAACAAGATTGAAATATAACAAACAGTGAGGATATATTTATATCAGTACAAAAGAAATGGGAAAAAACCGACAGATAATTATGCAGACTACTTTTTTTTTCTTGTTGTCTCTCTCTGTATTTATAAATAAGCACATACTACGTATTTCTTGTTTAGTATTAATTTGTACCCTGATGATGCTTGAGCAAAACAAAATCGGTCGGTAAATAAATAAATTACTTAACTTAATTAATTAATTAAATAACTCGTGATTTAACACAAAATTCTTGTATTATTTTTATTAAATATGTCAAACCACAAAGTAATTGCTTTCTACAATAATATTAATTTATTGAATACAGAGTTGTGGTATGAGAATCGTGAAACATATGGCCTTGAAATTATTTGATCACTTCGTAAATAATATTTATATTGCACTTTCCATCTTATCAGCAAAGAAAACCAAATTCATATAATCCCAGGCTCGCCAGTTGAGTTGTTAGATAGCGTTTACGTTGCCAAAACCTAATAATATATTCGTTGCAGTAATGCGTGTTCTTTTTTTTATATATTATATTTATTAATTTTATTTATATTTAATAAAAAAAAAACATGAGTGCAGTTCACACGCGGTAGAAGTGAAACCTTCAGAAAACTTTGAGAGAATGAGATTAATGCAGAGTATCAGGAGTAAGATAATTTAGGGTTTATTTATTGTAATATTGTTACCAAGTTTAAAAATTATTTTATTTAAAAATTATTTATACTACGAAGCACCGCCCAAAAAAAAAACACCGTTTAGTCATCCCATTCTCTCACAGGCTAAATCCTACATGTACGTATTTGCCTCTTTTTAGTTTCGCTCGTTTCCGTTTCATCGAGTTTCAAATCACAACGGTAATATAGAAGTTTTCACTTCGAAAACTTTATATTATGCTGAATATGAGTCATAAGTGATTTAAAAATATGGCAAAAGTCAAATGAGTGCATCGTATGTTTGATAACGACGTCGATGAAACTGACAAAATGCTGACACCAAACTATTACATTATATAAGCCACATCGGCTCAGTTTGTTGAGTCAGTAGTTTTCCCGAGCCACCAAGATGCTCTCTACGGCATTCTGGCTGATCACGTGCCTGATGGCAGTCGGCCTGCATGCTGCCGCGGCCCACCCATTGTCCCTTTCTGACCTGCAGCCGCAAGGCATCGAGGAAGACACGCCAATAGCCAGAGAACTGCTCTCTTCTAATGACAACGTCCATCGATCGAAGAAGTCACCATCGAATTATCGCACGACTATCTGCGTGGAGGTCTATCCACCCTCCGGAGTAAAACCTTACACTTTGTGCCACGAAAAGTTTGACCAGAAATTGATAAGGAATAGTGAACCAAGTTACCGCCAACATCAATTTGATGATCAATTACGAAACCATGGACAAGAATCTGAAGGACATGCTGGTCAGCAATCCGAAAATCAAGGTTTTCCGCAATCTGAACCACATGCTGGACGACAATCTGAGATCTACCCAGGTCATCAGGCTAAAAATCAAGGCGGTCCACAATCTGGGGGCTGTGGAGAACAACAATCTGGAGGCTATGGGGGACAAAAATCTGGAGGCTATGGCGGACAACAATCTGGAGGTTATGGGGGACAACAATATGGTGGCCACGGTGAACAAATTTCTGGAGACCATGGTGTTCAGCAATTCGAGACTAATGGTGATCCTCAAGGTTATGTGGAGCGACAATCAGCAAGACATCATTCTCATCATCACAGTGGTCACCATCCTGCACATGGTCACCAACCTGCTCATAACAATGCTCACCAACCTGCTCATAACAATGCTCACCATTCTACCCAGCACAGTGCTCATCAAACTGTACATCACAGTGATTACCATTCTCGAAGTAACGTGATGCAAATATCTGAACGCCAAAGTGATCATCGATCTCGAGTCTATAACACACACTCTGGAAACCCAGCACCAGTTTCTATCCCAGTTTCAGGTCCTGCCTGTGGAATACCTTTTGAAACCAACTGCACTCCAGTCTTGCAGTATATGCCTGTTGTTCCTCTTCCTCCTGACTTCGGAATACATGCTCCAGCTCCATCTTATGCAAATGGTGCGACTGTCTCAGAAAACAGTTAAGGTGGCTCAGGACCTGCTTCCAAATTATATCAGCCTTAAGGACTTAGTTATTAAAATAAATCTTTTTGGGCTAGGGCTGTGTTGTAAGTATTTCACACAAATCGACCTTTATACTCAATATTAAAGAACTGTACTTAATAATTATATATATAATATATGTTTTTAACTAATGACTATTGCTTATGTCTTCTAACTCTGTAGCTTACGAACTGATGTCTATTGAATAAGAAATTTGTCAACGTTTTCTATTTTAAAGTAGATATGAATAAGTCGCAAATAAGATATGAATGAATCGGCCAAATTATCAGTAAAATGACGCAATCACAGGAGAGTTCATCGTATGACTTCTTAATCGTTCGATTAGGTTTTTTATAAACAGGCGGTTAATGTACCCCGATGAGGATTAAAGAAGTAAATAGGTATTTATCAACAGCACAGTAACTATAATAATAATAAACAAGTTGTAACGTCATGTACCCGAAAGATTTTGACCAGCAATTCCTGAGCATATTTGGACTGCAAAATGTTAATGCGGTTTTTCTGTCCGATGATATATTTTTTCTAAAAACAAAAAAATCATTCACACTCCTACACGTCGCGACGGGATGACGTATTGCGCGCGTTTCATATGTTACTGTTCTGCTGGAACTAGGCTAGGCTGTACCCGATTACTTATTTGCAATGGTTGATGGGAAAATATTTTAATGGTTTTAATTGAAATAAAAAATAATCGGATTACACATACATTTTTTTATTCCAAATACGCTCAGGAATCGCTGGCTAAAATCCTGTATGTAAAGTTATATACAAACAACAACAGGTAAAATCTCAATACACCATTAAACATTAAATCGATTAGATGGAGAGTGAATCTTACCAAAATAACTCCAAGTCTTGGTCCCTCCAAAATCCAGTAATAACTGACAAAGTTGTATCCCCACCAGCACCTAAATAACAAAAAATTAAAAGTTATAAAAAAAACTAATTGGATGATTCGACATAAATTTCAAAATTCGAAACTCGAACCTATATATTCATAATTCAAAGATCGCAAGAGGGTTTAACAATCCACGAAATAAGTCGAAGTTATTTGTGGCTGTATTCGAAAAAAAACGGATTGTGTTCCAGCGAACAGCGGAATTGGACACTGAGATTTTTGTCTGTGATTTTAGGGTATTTTATTTATTTCTATTCTTGTACATACACTTTACAAATTATTACAAAGTTTATATAGATAATAAGTTTAGTAATAAGAAACAAAAATGTTAATGATCCGTAACTGTATGTAAATAGGTTAGTCGTTGTATTTTGTGAACTCCTCACTAGGCGAACCTGTGCTGAGGTGTTCCCATGTTTGGGATTAATTGCTATTCTGTCGACATAAGTAAAAACACCGTATCCTCCTTGATATTGTCAAGAAGGGCACTGTGGGTCGACCCATGGCGGCAGTATCATACACATAAATTAAAATATTAGTTTCGGTGGGGATCTCAGTTGTTCTTAGCATCTAGATTATGAGTAAGATAAATAATTGTCTTGATAAACGGTATATATATTTTTCTATGGACCACGTGCCAATGGTATAAATGATATTGTGGTAATATTTTCTGTCTTGAAACAATTTTTTTTTAATAATATTTTTTTTATACTTGGTATGGGTTATGTTTGGTTAGGTGTTATAATGTTTTGAGTAAATTGAATACCTTGTTGTTTGATCCAGTCTTTGATGTGTTTTTTGAGAAGAATTGTCGATGAATTTGTAGTTAGTAGTTGTTTCAGTGTGGTATTGGGAATAGATAAGAAAAGAAAAGAGCATATTTTTGGCAATAGACAGCAATTTCCCAAAACCAATTAACTTCACTGAACCAGCCCGACCGTATAGAAGGTTAACTTACGCAGTCTGCCCGTTGAAGTAGTAGGCCGTAGTGACGGCCCAGGCGGAAGCCAGCAGCACGGGGAAGCCCCATCCCATGGCGTAGTACAGACCGTGGCACTGCCGCTCCTGGAACACCGTCACCGTCACCATGTTGTGCAGGTACATCCCCTCTATGAACATCCACATGAACATGGCCGTACGCGCGTACTCGAGCAGCACGTAGGACGCCTCGCACAGGTAGGGCTGTCACAACAGACAAACAAACAACATTACTCTTTATTCACCCATTTGTGGCATTAATGAATTAAATTTACTGAAAAAAAGATTAATGTATTTTTAAATTTTAGAATGTTACGATTACACAACAAAGCAGATCCATGAAAAAAACACGGGATGGACGAACAATCGATGGTTTGCAAAATGTTAATCTCAAATTGTGACCTTTTTGACAGTTTCGCAAGAGTTTTGTAAAGATTAAAAAAAATTGGTTGTCTGTAAAGTCGGTTTACGGACGATAATTTTACGTGATAACGTCAGATAATAACGATGGAGTGGAAGAGAGATAGATGCGTCATAAGCCGAACGCTTAGGCCAAACGCTTGTTCCGCGTTCTCGCTTGTACGCTCGGCTCAGGCGGTACGTGACAATGATTCATGCTTTTTCGTGCAAGCAGCCGGCGTTCATCGATTTATTAGACGTTATCATGTCAAAAAACTTTTCAGATGTATTGTTATGTGGTTGTAATAATTCAGATACCTTCGCGAGGGTAGAAAGAAGGTATATTAAAAGTTTCAAACATTTTCTATGCTTAGTATAGCAATACAAAGACAACTCACTTATACCTTTATAAGCAAGCATATTTTGATGTTCATATATACTAGCATAAAATAAATATCTTCAAACGGCCATCACCATTAATTTAACTATTGATATGAGTAAATCACGTTTAATATTGTCAATATGACATGTATTTTTGCTCATGGCGCTGTAAGCTATAAAATAAAATATCTAGGGCGGATAGTTTTATCGTCATATACCAGTGGCGCTGCGCCTCTGCGTCGCAACACGACAACGCACAAGGGCGGCTGAATCCAGGAGCGGTCAGATAAATTAACGTCTCTTTGTATAATCGATAATAATTATTATAAATCAGCTACTTTTCGACACAGTCCCCGTTAAGATCGGTGCACTTGGTGAGCCGTGGCACTAGGTCCTTGATTACTTTGTCGTAAAACTTTACCGCCAAAAATGCTATCACCTCTCCCTCCGCGTCCTAGTCGGTCTCCAAAGATTTTCCTACCAAATGTTGCTTCAGGTGAAGAAAAAGACGCAAATAATGTCGTTGATTGCCTTTTTAATTCCGCGGTTAGGTGGTAAACTGACCTGACCTGACCTTTGACTGGTCGGTGGTTGAG
This sequence comes from Glyphotaelius pellucidus, assembly GCA_936435175.1. NCBI lineage: Eukaryota > Metazoa > Arthropoda > Insecta > Trichoptera > Limnephilidae > Glyphotaelius > Glyphotaelius pellucidus. The sequence goes on along the minus strand of OW386542.1, from coordinate 21,899,923 downwards.
TGGGCATCGCGTTTGGGTCCCACCCGGGCGTCCCGTGTTCGATTCCTCGGCTGGCCAAGTCCTCCATCACAACACAAGCAACATTTTCGGCTTTCTGTGGTGGTAGTAGGAGATTTTCAAACATTGTTGGGTTATTCGTAACCCGGGAATGTTTGTCTTTCTTTAAAAAAAAAAAAAACCCCACGTTTTAACCCAAAAAAGTCTCGACTTTGTTGGAAAACGGTTCGAAGAGTTTCCACACGATTTTGCAGTTCAGCATTTTGGGAACCCAACGGCGCACGCAATTTGCAAATGCCATTTTTCCCTCATAATCTTTTGTGTGGTAGACTTACTGACGTCTGGGATTAAAATTGCGAGCTGACAAACTTATGAACTTAAATAGAGCTGACCCTCTCTTAGTTGATAAAGCGAATAATTGAGCGCACCTCACTTCAGGATTCGACAGCGGAGGGTTCATCTTAAACGGACGCAAAAATCGCACTGAAGCTGCTACCAAGCCGGATCACCGCTCGATTTTTAGAGGAAATGCTGAGGTACACGCTAGTGCCGCTATATTTTGATAACTAATGTCCATGTCGCGAAAATGAGGAAAGGTCTTTAATTCTTGGACAACCCTTCAGATTTCTAGAAATGTAACATTCTTTTTTCTAGAAAAAATACTTTAAAAAGAGTCATTTCAAGCTTCGATCCTCAATAGTGTTCTTTCACCAGACCAACTCTGAAAATTCGGAATCTATCGCAAACATTTTACATATTATTTTTAACGAATAAATTATGAAGTAACACTGAATAATCGTATCAAATTAACTTGCCCATGCCGGGATTTGAACCCCTGATCTCCGGATTCGTAGCAAAGGATCGTAACCAATTAACTCCGAAGTCCATCTTACTGACCACGATCATATATATTTTTTTAATTTGTATACCAATGCTGAAAACGGCAAGTATTCTTACTCAGACGTCTATAACGGCGACCCTGCAAATGCCAATACCTCGACGCTGTTGGGCCGCGCTGAGAATGTATATAGCCAACAAAGGATTCTGTGTATTTATTCTACACTTGTGTATAATAAAACGAAACGAAATCTTTAATAGCGTTACCCTCGCCAACGATACGTGTCTTCCCGGAAAAATGCGCGGCCATGAAGCGAGGTTCATTCATAAGTAGTAGTAATTTCATTTAAGTAGGTAAATGTGTACAGTGAGGCCAGCACGAAATAAATTGAAGTGCTTCAAATCAAATATTTGATCCCATTTTACTGCTTTCCCGAAAATAATAATATATGCACCACAAGACACAAATAGGTATTACACACATTGTCAGCATGTAATTACCGCTGCCCCGGGTACCATTTATTGGATAACCAACACCCCTACCATAGGTCACCCCAAATGGTTACGTTTGGTGACACGGGTGCTCGGGTTCATGGAGTGAGGTTTGTCTAGGATTTGCCCACCGACTGTGCGGCGGATCAGATTGGAAGAGACAGGTTGAGGGAGGGGTGGATTCATACGTCCGTCACTCCTGACCTCCAGATTCCTACCCACCCCACATACGCCTTTCCTTTCCAGAACTTCCTCTCCTTTCTTGCCATAAAAAAACGAGTGTGCTTTAGACCACACGACTGAAGTAAAACTTCTTTATGCTTCGTTCGCCTCGCCCGATCACACTTTTCGTAACGCTCTCGTCACGCATTCACCAGCTTACTCCCCAAGACAAGCGTGCGTAAAGAAGTTTTACTTCAAAAAACCCTCCACAAAGCATCCACAAAGATGTCGTAGGCCCTGAGGGATTTTTTCCTCAGGACCTCCTGTAATGAAACAAATTTTAGGTACGTTGAATGGTAGGTATACCTATGAACCTACCTCAATATTTATTTTATTTTTATTTTACTAAACATGTTTTTTTTATTACAAGTAAATGTATATTGCCCCTACGCTAGGAGCTCACCCCTGAGCAGTCATTGTGGAGGACATTTACAAGGGTAAAAAGATTCAGTACAGTAAAAGACTTTTAAATAATAATATAAAAACCTTTCTTGGTATTAGTGTTCTTTTTTTACAATTCATCTTCATCTCCTATGTAACCGATATGGTTGAACAATATACGATGAAAATAAAAGTTATGTGGTACAGTAGAATCATTTCAAAGAGATTATTGATTGTGTGGTATACTGTATCGTACCTAGGACTACTGCAGGTTAAAAAAGGATTTCTGGTGGGTGTTACAAACTATTTCGAACACTGAATGAAGTTTGAAATTAATTAAATTCATTTCACTTCGCTCTTATCTCTTTTCTCTAATCTCTTATCAAAAAGAAATTAGAGAAAAAAAGTCAAGAATAAGGTACTTAGCTATTCAGATCTGGTTACCTAACAAGCAACGAGTTGCTTGAAATTGATATGAAAACGTTTCTATTTTAAATGGTTGTCTTTCACCAGGGTGAAACCAATCTGGTTGAATCTTTCACTCTGGTAAAAGTATTTTTCACTCTGGCAAGATTATCTATTTTTCACTCTGGTAAAGTATCTTTCACTCTGGTAAAAGCTATTTTCACTCTGGTAAAAGTATCTTTCACTCTGAGCGAAATCTTTCATTCTCACAATACATGCCATTCGCTCGTTATTCAAACAAAGATTACCCACATCCTATTTATGAACGATGTATTATCAATTCAGACAATTAACGTTAAACGTAAATAAGAGTAAAATACCGCACGACGCGACGCGTTGGGAATTAATTAGTCTTGTAACCCCTTTTCACGTGTCGGCGTCGATGGTTCAACGTGTTTTGGTTATCCGAAATAACACTGCCTGTTGAAAGAGTATTTTTTATTTTTTTTTGTCATGTGCATTACTTTATTGCACATTGTGGGCTGTAAATATTTTTCAGATCGCACCTAAACACCTTTTTCTCTTTTTTTTTCGTTATTTGTTTTTGGGGTGTTATGCCGTGTTGCGCTACCTCCTTCTTTCTCCTCCTTGGCTAAAGAAGGAGGTAGCGCAACACGGCATAACACCCCAAAAACAAATAACGAAAATACTTTTGGCCGTGAAAATCTAAAAACTTACCTTTTTCTCTATTTATTTTCATATACATACGTCTGGATGTATTTTTTTTTAAAGAAAAACAAACACTCCTAGATTACAAATAACCTGACAACATTTGAAAATCTATTACTATCTATCTATCTACTACCATCACAGTAAGCGGAAAATGTTGCTTGTGTCGTGGTGGAGGACTTAGCCGGGTGAGGGATCGAACACATGACGCCTGGGTGGGATCTGAACGCTTTACAAACTCAGCCACTGACCGGTCAAATGTACATAATTAAAATATAATTTTTTTTTATTGTGATAATAATATGATTTACATTAATCGTGGCTCCCTTATCAGGCACAAGAGCTAAACTTTTCTGATAAGTTATACGTGACCAATGATGACCTTAAATATAATATATTATAAAACTTATCAGAAAATATGAGCTCTTGTGCCTGGTAAGGGAGCCACGATTCTTACTTATGTTGTATGTTATAATATTTTTTGTATAAAATATTTACTTTTTTTTGAAAAATTGTTTAATTTTATTTAGTTTAGTTTTGCCGTTGTGTAACGCTAAACGGATGTTATATCTTCTCCGCGCCTATATTTTAAATACGCCTATTTGATTTTCACTTCTGAAGCGTTATCTTGGAAGTGAAAATTAACCCACTTTTTGACATCCGAAATTGCTAAACAAATTTTTAGTGACAATCACGCTTCTAGAAATTCGAAGAAATTTACGCACTTAATACATGATATAAATGTCGGTCTTACAAACTGGAGATTTGGCCCGGTTGGTAGCACAGTTGAATCCCATCACTAGGTAGGAACGTTCAAAGCTCAGTCAAACCATTTTAAGTTTTAAAATGCATTTGAAAATAGATATTTAATGATTTAAAAAAACACCCATCCACGGGTCGATTTTTTTTTGCATTCAGTTTAACAATAAACTGAACGCTACGAATGACGTCTTTATTGAAAACAATTTTCACGTTTTTTGAAGTACTGAGTTTATTTACACAAAATGCGACTTTTTCATTTGCTTTTGACTTATTAACAAACAACAAGTAAAAAAGCAATTACTCTGTTTGTCACCTACACCATTTCAAGCCAAGTTTATTTTATTATATAAACTTGGCTTGAAATTAACATTTTTCATATTTTTTTGTGTGTATATACCTACTTATATTTTTTTAATAATAAACTCATTCTACTTCTATTTCAGGTCCTATGTACGGAGGTTAGCTATCAAAAATAAACAACTTGAAGTTAAAAACCCGCTCCGCAGGCTCTTGGTTCGGCTTCGCCTAGTTAGTGTTGATGACCATTTTACAAATCCAATAGGAACTGGTTGCAAAAATAGCCCGTAATACCCGGAGTATATCCGTCAATCTTTCCATATCCGGAGAGATACTACAGATTCGTAGCACTTATACTTGCCTGAAGCACGTCCTCATCCGACCTTCTAACGGAAGTGGCGACATTTTTCGAAAATTCGAATTCTTGAATTCGAAATCGAGCTTTGTTAGAAATTTCAACTACAAAGATATTTTGGTGGCGCGGCGCCGTGCGTAGCGTCAGACATGCACTGAAATGATTCTGACATGGTTCTGAAATTCGACCGCGCAGACGTCAACCTATTAATACTATTCGATTTGTGGGCGATTACCGCACAAGAGTTCCAAAAAGTCAGTGTATCTACGGTGGCCCCAATGCGCGATATGTTTTGATGCTGAAAAAAATAGGAGGAAAATAGATGGGAAATAGAAGAACGGCTAAAATCATTTCAAATAACATTTGATTCTTAATGGTGGTAAAATATCAAAGGAATTAGTTGAATAAAGTCTTACAGTATTATCAATTCCTTTGGAAGAGCCCGGGGAACTGAAGGGGTCCTGGTTTCTCAGCAGAGCTTGATCAATGTACAGAGTCAGTCTTATCATCACTTGGATCATCATGGCCATGAAAAGGTTCTTGTGAATTCGGGTCCGGTTGTTTCGAAGGCTCCTGGAGAAGATGTCGAAATGTTTCATATATTAAAGACACAATGTTTCTATATTATTACTACAACTAATTTTTTGTTGAAGTGAAATTTCTTTAGCACCGTTTTGATTTAGTTCAAAAGAGACAAACACATTTGGATTTGCCTGCGAGAGAATGAGATAGAATGAAACTGTACCACATTGGCCGCATTGATTATGATCTCACTTTTCAAGGCTTCTATTGGTTGAGATTTTGTTTATCATTATCTATGCCATTCACCTGTGCCGAAACAGCACTGTTAATGTTAATTTTGTTCTCTCGGCATTGCTTTGTGTATTCCGTATTTGTTTCATATTATTTGATCAATATTTTGTAAGGACTCATAAGGAACACTAAAGAATTTCTTTTAAATTTATTATAGTTAAGCGCACAAATATTACGTTGTTATTTATATTACTTTTTGTGCGGTGCTTTGTCTTGCCTACTATAGTTTTCTAAAGGTTTCAATTCTACCGCGTGTGAATTGCACACTCTGATTTTATTTATTTTTTTAATTATTGACCTTCAACATGTTACAAGTTTAATATGTTACATGAGACCAATTTAAAGATAAGTCAGATTTTATCCACAAAGCAGAGTGTCTGCGGCGGGTGGGTGGCCTGTCAGTCGCTTGGATTTAAAAAAATATATAAAACAGTTTTATTTCGAGATTGATGAAATTTTGACCATCAAAACAAGAAGAAAGTTCTGTCTAAATGAAATGTTGAAAATCTCTGCGACAAGCCCGGGTAACGCCGGGAACTTCTGACAGTTATACATAAATTTTGATTAATTTATATAGATTATGAGAACACACCTAATCGGTTATCGAAAATTAAATTCAAAAGTTATTATAACACATTCTAATATAAAACTGATAAATCGAACATTTTTTATTAAACAGTATTTTTGAAACATAGGACAAGGGCTATATATGACGGGGTGTTTAGGGGGTTCAAACCCCCCCCACCTCGGCCTCAAAAATACGATATTATTTTTATCATCCCTTATATCAACCTAATGTAAGCAATATGTTGTGGTAAGTAGAGGTTTCAAAAAACTTTCTAATAAAATTTTCAACCCCTCCCCCTTTCTCCCAGGAAAGAACCCCTCCTTAGCGTCGAACCCCTCCGTGCGAAGGTTATAGCTCCTCCCTTGCAATATTGTTACACAAATCAGTAAAACACCATCCATCATAGAGTTAATATAATATATCAGTAGAAACCCACGTAACATCACGTCATGTGCGTGTTAATAATTTATTTACAAACACAATATAACATCACAATCAACATCATTTGGCTAACATAAATTTCTTTCAGTTTTTAATTACAATCTTGAGGAGTGCAAAAACTCTTCCAAACGACGTTTCATTTTTAATTTTTTATTTAAACAGGACGTGGGAGATAGTGCAATCCCAGTCTGCCATTTTACATACACTACTATTATATATACATCAGCCATATCACTATACTAATAAAAAAATATTAAAAAAATTGGTTGTCGATAATTTTACGTGATAACGTGATATAATAACGATGGAATAGAAGAGAGATAGATGCGTCACAAGCCGAACGCTTAGGCCGATCGTGTTTCTCTATCGCTTGTTCGCACGCTCGGCTCAGGCGGAACGTGGCAATGAGTCATGCTTTTTCGTTCGTGCCGGCGTTCGTCGATTTATAAGACGTTATCACGTCAAAAAATGCAATGAGATAACATATTAGGTAGGTACCTAATGATAATAAAAAATTGAAAGCAAAATACATTATAAAAATAAGTAAAGTGGAATAATAATAATGATGGTGGCACACATATTTACTTGATTATTTTTATAAGTTTAACTTATTACAATCGCAGAGATTTTTTTTCGGAAGTTTATCGGAATTATTATTTAATTTTGCTGAAATTTGTTATCTGAAGTCATTCTCCACTATCTGTGAAAAATCCAGCTTGAAGGGAATTATTTGCGGCATTGGGTGATTTTTCCACCTCAATGACTGGGCTAATTGTTTTGTTTTGGAACATTACGTGCTGTTTGTACGGATAAGCCAAGCCGACCACCTTCTCTAACATTTACTTTGACCCGGCGCGGCAACCGATCCCTTATTCTAAGAGAAAATCAATCTACGAGTACTTTCATCTTAACGATAGCACAACCACAAAAAACGATTTACCAATGCAATAATTAGCGAAAAATTGCTATCCGAAAGGAAATATTCTCATAGATATTAATTTGCGTACTATTTTCATGTACTAATATTTATAATTTATTTGGCAATTAAAAATAGGGAGAGGAATAAAAACTCATTTCATCTTGCAAGCTATAAATAATTATCCTTTCATTGTGTAAAATGTGGTGTTGAAGAAAACTAGTATTACTTAAAAAAGATTTATTGTGAAACTGTAAAAGGTAGATAAGGCCATACTGTACCCGCTCAAAAAGAAGATGGAGAGATATGTAAATACGAATGTTAGAGAGAGCGCGCTAATACTACAAACAATAATATTTAGGCGAAAATTGTGAAAATTTAATAAAACTCGAGACTTTTAAAATAGAGCTAAAATCTTGTGAGGATTTTCTAAAATAGCATTTAAAGAAACACTGTTAATTTTTTTCATTCATAAAACTAAATTTATATATATATCTATTATCTTCAAGAATAACATCTATTTTTTGAAAGCTTTAAAACTTACAGTATTTAAGGAATATATGTAATAAGGTGGGTGGACCATAAAAGACCATGTTCCTTGTAAGGCCAATTACTAAAAAGTCATAGTTATCGTCATGCGATGACAAATTCCTTCTACTCACACTAACACCATCGAACTCAAGGACGCCGCCGTTTTGTGATAAAAATAAAATATATAGTTGAGTCTGCTGCCAACAATTTCAAAATTCATAAAGACTTAGGTATAATATAGGTATATAAATAAAGGAAGTTTACTGCGCACCTTATTATTTTTTTTCATGATTCTTAATGATAAATTACATTATCGTCAATAACCTACCTGAAATGACAGAAGATGCTTAAGGAGATCAAAAGGGCCACCAATGAAATACTAAATCCGAATATTTCCAATTGTCTGGTTTTGACTGCTATTTCAATTTTCATCTGCAACAATAAAAGTTTTCATGTCATAGTAAAATTGGTTTACACACATGCGTATATTTATGTTATAATTATAGGACACTTTATTTCGAGACACATTTTTAGAATCCATAAAAAAGAAGCCTCGGTGATAAATATATGAGACTGATAGATGACATGATTTGCGATTTTCGCGGAAAAAGCATTATCGTGTTTAGTGTTTGTGTTATTGTGCTGTGTACACTTTCTCCTTCTATTATAGCCAATGATTCGGATATCGTAACAGTGAACGTCATTAGGCCTATGATGATGGACATCTGCCCTGATGGTAGACACTATTACACCGTAAAGGAGGACATGCAACCCCGCATAATATTCCAAAAAATAATGTGAATAAAGATTGATCATACTTCAAAAACTATTCATTGCAGATATAATTTAATGTCAACCAATTTCAGAAAATTGCGTGTGTGCGTAGGAGTGTATGCATGAGTCTCACCAGAGTGTGATAGAACGCATTATTATCGAAAAGAGTATGTCTGCCGAGTTTCAGCTCGATCGGGTGTCGGGAAATGGGTTAATTTCCAAGATTCCGCTTCGTTCAATCAAGAAAACAAGAGTTAAGCTCAAATGGATGTTCAATTTTTTATAAGAAAAACTCTCTTTTTTTATAACTTATTCCCAAAGATATTCAAATCCAAGAGATATGTTATGGTGTCCGCCCGTATGTCGGCGGGATTACTTTATTTGAATTACATTTTAAATTGATTAACAATTTACACTCAAGTTTGAAAACGGAAAGAATTCGTTCATTCAGTTGATTTTTTAAGGTGTACAGTAGTATTGGTTAACAATATCGGCGTCACCAGTAAACACAATCCCACCCAGTAAAAACTGCGATTAGTACATCTCTTATATTTATATATCAATATTTTTGGTATTCCCATCAATGTAATATATCATTGAAGAAGAACAATAATAATCTAAACGAAAATATGATACAGAAAAAAAAATTTTTTGAAGTTAATATTGTTAATTCTAAAAATTTGAAATATGAGATTGACAAATATGACGGTTTGATAGAAGGGTGGCAATGGCGGAATTGGTAAACGCGCACGTTCCGGTTAGACGATAGGTTTTGGGTTCGAGTCCCCAGTTGCTACCATTATCTTTTTCTAATTTTCTGTGTCTTGTTCTCTTTAATATTTTCGTTTAGATTATTATTGTTATCTTCTTCTGCAATGATCAAATGGATGAATTTAAAAATCGGTCATCTTTCCTGAACAATTCACATACTCATGAAATATGTGCCCACTTTATCTCTTTTCTCTTACCACATAACGAATTTTATGAGAAAGTGTGAAAGGTTATAACTATCAGCAGTGTTATGTCTCACCTTAGCGTAATCTCCAGTGTTGAGTTTGGTGAGAAGTTCTTGTATTTCTGCCGAGTAGCAGGATGTGTAGTTGGTCCAACCCACGCTGCCATGTTCCTTGTCCGAGGTCTCGTTGGGCTCCTTGCCCTCCCAGAAACCGTAGATGCTGCACCTCTTTGTCACCAGCTCTATGGACGATACTTTTATTTTATTATATTTAAATTTTTACTTTATTTGGAAAACAAATAAACAATACAATTTAGATACATGGAATGCTCGTTTGAAAAATGTAATTCAATTATGGAAAATATCAGCATCTGAAAAGATGTTAATGTATTTTGTCCATATTCTTCTCAAAAATTAATGTTATGTGTAGTTGAATTTAAATGTGTTGAATGTGGAATAGTTGGTATTACATGTATTTTACCTACAATAAACGGAATAAGAACCACATAAAAGCAATGGGAAATCCCTCACATCATCTCATAACAGCCCTCATCCTAGCGACCGAATTCTTGTAAAAGTACATTTTAAGAAATCTAAGATCTTAGCACCTGTATTTCAGTTGCTTGATAGCAAACCTACCCGATAACAACCGAGTGTACACGAATCTTAAGCTTGGCTTAAAATTAAACTAAATTACCGGCCCTAAGTTATGAAAAAGCTACATTATGACGTTACGTTAAAAGAAAAAAAAAATGCAAAAGAAATAAAAAAAGTCGAATGCAGTTAACACGCGGTAGAAGTGAAACTTTACCAAAACAATCTCAATCAATGAATAATCAAGGAGCCTTGAAAAGTGAGGTCGTAATCAAATCGGCCAATGTGCGCAGACCTAGCGTCATTTACGTTTTATATCTCAACCAATTGGAGCCTTGAAAGGAGTTTGATGCTTCGCAGGTGCTGTGTATGTCATTTTCGTTTTATCCGAATACCAAGTCACAACGGGGCTATAGAAGTTTCACTTAAAAAAAATTAATTCACTTGTGTCAAAATTTATTTAGCTCCATTCCATTTTGAAACCTGAGATTTTGTGAAAACTAATAGAAGCCTTATTTATATATTACTGAAGTTGTCTATCGAGTAGTGATGCAACCACCCTTCGACAAAAACTTTTACGATTATTTAATCAGTCATGGCACGATTACAAGAGTAGACGTCGAATAACATTGCGCAAACAAATTTACCACCTTCGTGCTTCCACAAGTTGGTTGTTGTAAATAATTTGATTAGCACGTTATTTCAGCACCGTGATATTATATTTGATAATACCTGCATGTCGATATCAATATACTACCTAATAAGAAATGTTTTATTGTTGTTTTTTTTAATGCTATGTATTAAGAAATATGGCTTTCTCTCGTTTTTTGAGCAAAAGTTTTAGACAATCTTGCTGTACGATAGCCTATTTATAAAACCAGACATTAAAAAGCTCACAGATACCTTCGTCAAAATTATTTCAAAATGTCAATAATAATTATGTCCCATGACGCCCTTGGTTCTTGATGGCTTTGTTCTGTTTTCCGCCAATGGCAGAATCAAGTTTTAACTATTAAGGTTTAATCTGCATGATTCGTGCAATCGGTCGCCACGCGGCCGGTTTTCAACTAACTTTTGCCCTGTCATAATATCAATATTAATGGTGACAGTTCAATGAATCTGAAGTGAAAAGCAAATACTGCTTTGTTACACTCTGACGCTTGTTAATTTCTATGAAGGATATCACCGTTTTAAATAATAAACATATCGTCCGACGCCGCAATGAAATTTTCCATCATTCGTGATGTCCGTAGTAAACAGCGGACTTTGAAGTTAACTGTTGCCTTTATATGGGTGAACCACGGCCACACGGTTCAAGAATCCGTCTCGTATAAACTACTCAAGTGTCTTGGGTACCGTAACTGTTTAGTGCAAATCCAAGTGCGACCCCAAAATAAACATCGCAAGATCACCAGCGATAAGTATCAATGTGAGATACTCTGCTTTATGAATGTGGGTAGCATTACATTCGCTGAAAACCGTAGGTAATCATTAGCTCAGATCAGACACTTCGCTCCTATTCTGGCCCGTTCATCCGTTTAAGTGGCCCACCAACCGCATCACAATAAACAATTCAAGATTCATTTACAATTAAGAATTGGTGGTTCCTAAATGTACCAATAAATATAGTGAAACAACCCTAAACGTGGTACATAATACTTTCCGTATCGTCTTGTAAAAGACAGTCATTGTTAATCGAAACATAGTTTGAAATGGCTTTAGACGTTTGAAATGGCTTTAAACTTATTTGATAATATAATAATATTATTGAATACATAAAAGAAAAAAAAAACTAAAATGGAGGTATACAAATTAATTACACTTATAAATTTTAAGTACATCGTGACGAATACATGCATTACATCGTCTCGCGTTGAATCGGGCAGCTGAACATTATTATTATGATGAGCATTGCGAATTATACGGGTCAAAAATCATTGGAATAAAATGAATCACATCAATATTAATTAAATTCATTAATACATTTGCCGAATCCACAAATCCACCCGCAGACCAAATGTCATTTAAATCATGTCAATCGTTATGATTTATTTAAGCAAATAATAGTGCTTAATTAGTATACACTAGTGCAGATTGTCAAATATCACAGGATATTATAAATGTAGCATTTGTGAAACTGAAAGTATTTATAAAAAAAAATTTGCAAAAAGAAATAAAATATTTGGGTATAATAATAGATAAGTGGAAGACTCAAATTACCAATATTATAAGTAGATTAAGAAAACTTATATACATATTTATTAATTTAAAGATATATACCTAACTTGAAAAATCCTTAAAAATATATACTACGCTCTAGCCCATTCAATAATGCAATACGGTATCGTTGCATGGGGAGGAGCATATAAAACCTCAATTTTGCCACTGGAAATTACGCAAAGATTAATAATCAAAATTATTACTACGAAAACATCAGATTATTCAAACTCTCAACTTTTTCAAGACTTTCAAGTCCCACCTCTAAAAACTATTTACATAAAAAAACACGCTGCTTCAAATTCACAAAGATAATTCTAAGAAGTCACACCACGCTATGGTACGCGTGGAGAGCAATAGACAAAACACAGTGGGTCGCTTATGTACGCCATTGATGCATACCAGTTTTGCACAGCACTGCTACTCTGTGCATGGAGTGGTGTTGTTTAATAAACTGGCAAGGGAGATGAGATTGGAAGCGAACTATAACAAATTTAAAAATGAATTGAATAGTAATGTCTTAAATAGTTTAGCTACCTAAAATCACATCCATACTAATATTATAAATGCGAAACTGCTGGAGCTTGTTTGCTACGCTTTCACGCTTTAACCAATAAAAAGCAATTAAAAATGTTTTCACCAATAGAAAGCTAAATTATATGCGAATACTATAGGCTGTATATGATGTGAAGCTCTAGCGTTTTGAAATTATAAATATTAATATATTATATTTGCTATACGTTTTCTGTCGCTAACAAAAGCGAGTTTTTGTTAACGTCAGAAAAAAAATCGTTTCCATGGAAACGATGTTGATATATTTGTGGGCTCTATGCTGGTAGGTACTTGGCCCCCTACCTACTGGTCGGCAACAGATCCAGAAAATTCAAATATTAGAATATGTTTTGTTTTTTTTGGACAAGGTTATGTTTTGGAATAAATGTCAGATGAGGGTTCCTACATTAAAAGTATAATTCGTGACGATTATAAAGACTGAATAATAAGTAGTGAGTGTTTTATTTTATTTACAAACTTCCAAATATTTAAATAAAAATAAACATCCGAAATGTTTGTAAGCGCACACATTCCGAACGAATGAACAAAATTGGATAATTCTTTTTTCTTTGAGCGTTAGCATTATGAAATTTAGGTGGCAGGCGAGTTGTTTGAAAACTGAATGTAAGGGAATGAATGTATGGAATGCGAAAGGGGGTAGAGGTGGGGGGGATGTGGGATAATTGATAAGTGCAAGCGTTACAGTAACTTTCCATAATACCATGCGAGCGAAGCCGCGATGAAAAGCTAGTTAATAATAAATTAACAACAATAAATAAAGAATTTTTTTAATATTTTTATTTTATATCTTTTAATATTATTTTTAGGTATCTGATTTATGTATGTACAATGTTCATATATGTATAAATTATAATTTTTAATTCTTAATTTTTTTCCCTTTATACACGAGTGGTTACACTCTCGTATATAAAGGTTAATAATATATGAGAATATATGACGCAAATGTGAATGGTAGAAGAAGTCGGGGACGCCCGAGGAAGACATGACACGATCAAGTGAATCAGATACTTGAGTCGGGCCATGTCAAAAGTCAGAATAATAGAAGAGTATGTATGAGAGGATGTATGAATGTGAGTGAAGCAAAGAGTGTGTGCCAGGACCGAGTTGTTTGGCGGTCCGTCCTCTCTGCCTACCCCTGCGGGGAAACGGCGTGATGGTTAGTTAGTTACATATAGTTGGTGCATTTTCTGATCAGTGTTAATGTTTTGTGATTTGTGTTTGATCCGATTCAAACCTGATAATGTAAATTATTCGTGAATATATTGCACGTATATGTATATAGATTTAAATAAATAAAAAAAAATTTAAAAAACATACATCTATAGGATTTAGCCTGCGAGAGAGTGAGATAGAATGAAACCTTGCTTACTTACAGTACCTACGAAGCGTTAAGCTTGCGCTCATTGGCCGCTTTGATTATGATCTCATTTTTCAAGGCTCCTTTTGGTTGAGAATGTATTGGTGAAGTTTCGCTTCCACCGCGTGTGAATTGCACTAAATTTTTTCTTGTTTTTTTTTTTTTTTTTTTTAATAAACATTCCCTGGTTACGAATAACCCATAGCACAATGGATACATTTCAGATATTTTCTATTAGTATTTTCTAATAAGTATTATCGGGAATCAATAACGGGATAACGCAACGTGACAAGTAATAATAGGATGAGGCCAATAGCGTATTTTCACAAACTATGGATATGGTTAAAAATGTCTTGAAGATTACAAATAAAGTTTCCGATTGTGAGCATTGTGGTCATCAATTTATTGATCTTAAAAACAATTTAAAAACGCACATTCTTCAGCGGTTCAAACTGACTGTCAGATCGAACATGTTGGCAGACTAAAACGGCTGTCGAATATGAACATGTGAACTATAAACATGTCGTTTTGGAGGCAAATAAAAATGACACATTTAATTCTAACAGAAAATTTTATAGTCAAACATAAAATAAAAATAAAAATACCATCCCTGTAGTAATTTTTTACGAGGCAGCGAAACCAGGCTGCCTCTCTGTGGGGTCGTACACCCGATGGGCATTTCTCACATCAACCGATTGCTACTCAAGTATCCACCTATTTTCTGGAGTGAGAGGTAATCGGAATAATCGCCTTTAAGCTTTCTCCCAGAAGGGTTTTCAGGACTTTAAGCGGTAAGCAGGGCGAGAGATGACATCATCGTACTAAGATTGCTATTTTACATGTTCTTTTATTGCCCTAGTGTTGTAATCTCTCGCATTTGGCCACCGACGCGTCGATTCGTGGAATTAAGCGTAAATCAACCAAAGCCTCTGTGGTGATTTTTCACAAAAATTACGTAACACGAATTATCCAATTATTTTTATTATTTTGGAAATATTCACATCTAGTTCATACTGAAACACAATATTCAACTGATGAGAAAACTAGGGCAACGGATGCCGTTCTGGGTGGCCATACATAACAATCGACTATACATCATCAATTAGTGACCTAGTTACTTCGTTACGACCTAAGGTTACGAAACTTTCAGCAAATGTAGTATACCACCGAAGAGACAAACCGGAAGAGTTGTGTTGTGGTCTTGTATGATGTGCCCAAAGAAAGGCCAATTTTTCCCTACTTCTGGCCAAATTGATATAGGTAACTAACTAACTAACTAACTAACCATCACGCCGTTTCCCCGCAGGGGTAGGCAGAGAGGACAGACCGCCAAACAACTCGAACTTGGCACACACTCCTTGCCTCGTTCACATTCATACATCGCCTCATACATGCTCTTCTATTATTCTGCGATATAGGTAACCTTTTCAAAATATATAAATTCCTTGATAATCTATAAATTACTTGATTCATCTTCCTTTTTAAGGTATACGAGTAGAAATGTCTTACGAAATTGACTTTTTTTTTTTATTAATTTTTTTTACGAAACATCAACCTATTACAAAAATTTTGTAATAGGCTATAATGTTATAGTGTTCTATGCCGACTGTATCTTTCTTAGGGTTTGGGAAAATTTAGCCTTTTTGGGGCTGGGCGTTCGTTTCAGTGAAGATATAAAAACAATGTTGATACTTTAGTTACTACCGGTCACATGGAATTCATAGTCCTTCCACGGAGAGCTCGGTCATAATTTCTCTTTCTGATAAATGTTATGGCATGGGTCGGCAAACTGCGGCCCACGAGGCATCTTTGTGCCCTGCGGGATTCTCGCCATAACGCATGTGACATCATACACAACAGAGTGAAAGGGAGCGAAAAAAGGAGCGAAGGGATAGTGATACAACTTCAAACTGAGTTTGAAAACTGGTTTGCTGATGTCGAAAAGATCTCACGCAAGATGGAAATTTTCGAAAACGTGGATATCGATTTGCTCAGCAAATAAATACTATTTTTGGTAGTACTATTTTTGAGCAAACTTTTTCAATTCTGAATTATTGAAAAAACCAACACTTTTCTCGGATCCACATTTAGACGCAATCTTATGAGGCTCTACTTCAAAAATGCAAGCTAATATATAAACAACCTGCAACCCAAATGCAACCACAAAATTCTCAATGATTTTATTAACAATAAATGTAATAAATTTATACAATAACGTTTTATGCTTAAAACTAAAATATTTATGCATAAATGTTGTAGGTATTTTTTTTTACATTACCTCCGCACAGGAGGCCCTGAGGAAAATAATTCGCCTCAAGGCCTATGTCATCTTTGGGGATGGGATGTGGAGAGTCTCTTTAGGATTGGAAGGAAAAGAAGTTCTGTGAAGAAAAGGGGTAAAAAAGGTGGGTAGGATTCTGGGGGTCAGTGTGTCCAGGAGTGACGGACCCTTCCTAGAGAAATCAAAGGGACTCTTTCAACCATTCTCTCCCGATCCGGCCTACCATGCAGCTGGTGGGCAGACGCATCTGCCGCGAAGACCCGAACGAACCTCACCCCAAGAACCCGGGCATCCTTGCTAAGTCTAACACCAACATTATCCGCCATTTACAAAAAGTATTTCATAATATTATGTTTTATCAAATTATATTACAATAATGCTGTCAAGAATATTTAGCCAACAGGCCGAGAAATCCAGAGTTTCATATCTGAACGTTCAGGTCGGAGAGATATATTAAAAACAACAATCCTGGAGCATATATTATATTTGGGAGTGAATGATATCAACGGAAGGGACGCCATCTATTGGCATTATTGACTACTTGCTTTAATTCGGTTCGTCCGTCTTTCTTTTAGATTTATCAGGAACCCAGCACCGTATTTTATTAGGAACAATGTCACCATAGTATAACAGTTCTTTTCCGAATTATCAGGTCGTCCTATTATATAACAGAGCATCAGAATAAAATGCAATAATTTAATTTTTGACGTGTAGCTTGTTAGTAAACTGTGGGAATCAATTATTAGTAATCAAATTTGAACGTTTACAACGTTATTAAAATGTGTTTCTTTATAACGTCGTGATTTAATATCGAGGCAAATCGATAAAACATCGTGAAATTGATGTTTTATTAAGAAGACGTGCCATTTTTTCATGAAGGCCAAAATCGATTTCTCTCCATGGAGATATAAGTTTTTCCCTCTAAAATTTTCGCACTTCCTAGTCTCCTTTATTTTTGTAAAATGGAAGTAAAAAACTCTTCCTAAAGCTTTCTGGCATTCGTTCTCTAGTCAGTACTTTATTATACTGGTTGTACAGCCATTTATGTCCCACTTCCCTACACTTTTTCCATAATTCGGCTGGAATATTATCTGGCCCCACTTTATCCCCATTTTCATTTGTGATACAGCTCTGACACATGAGTTGTTAGTGGAAATTCTTCGTACGGTAATGTATAATAATAATCCATCCATCTTTCGCTTATTTCAATTTTGTCTGTGATCAACCCACCGCCAGTGTGTATCTATGTATCTGTATATCTATGCTTCTAAATATCTAATATTTTGTAGAATATAATATGGGTACAGTAGATAGATAAGTACTGGAATTCTGATTAAATTAAAAGAATATTAAAATGAAAAAGAGACGAATAAAATACTGTATTGTAACCACTTTGCACTACTTGTAACCTACTTAAGTCCTGTCCAAGGGCTATAAAAGTGCAGTGGGTTCAGTCGACAAGAATTTTGTTCAAATCAAAATCTATTCGAAAATCTTTACTTACAACCTAATTAAGAATCGTGACTTCCTTATCAGGCACAAGAGCTCCTATTTTTTGATAAGGTATACACGACCAAAAACGACCTTTAATATAATATTTTGTAAAATGTGTATGTATATATGTAACCCATATTTTTTTATATTACAATAACAAAAAAATTGTCTACTGGCATTAAAAATGGCTAAAAAATTGCATCGCCCGCTTGTAAAGGGGTCGTGGACCAATCTAGGTAAAATGTATCACAATGTAGATATTTTATAAATTGTGTGGCAATAGGTGTTACCGTGGATACTAAAAACAAGGGGATACTAAACACGGATACTAAAACATGGATACTAACCTTGCTTCCGACCGTGTCTGACCAACTGCACAAACTATCAAAGCGGCGAAGCTAATGGAATTAATGGTTTTGTTGGACTCTTATGCAGTAGAAATGTATGAAATGTGGTAGAAATAGCAAAATAGTGGCAAAATAATTTTTTTTTAAAATAACGGTAAAATAGTTTATGTCAGCGGTATTTGTTTTTTGGCAAAATAAAACATGTTAAAAATAACAATAAAATAGTTTACGTCAGGGGTATTTGTTTTTTTTCAACTTTTCCTGGGTGTTCTATTTGTCATTGAAACAGTAGAATAAAACGAAAGAATAAAGATGTTGGAGATCCAACTGTAAACACCTTCTCATACATTCTTCCAATGTATCACGCCCCATCTCCCTTGTTTATATGTACGTGTGGGTAATCCGGACTAAACAGAACATGGTTGAATGATGGATTAGGTTAGGTTAGGTCAGGTTAGGTTAGGTTATACATTTTGTTTTGTAACTTTTCTTCAGTGTTGTGTTTTGCCGCTATTCTGTTTTGTCAAAGAAACTTGTGGGTATAGTTTGTTTATTTGGTGTCCTTACTGGAGGTGTCGCTGAGGCGGGCGGGCGGGCAGTTCTGTGACGCGTATGTTCCGGCCAGCGTGGGCTCCCAGCACAGGTACGTGTCGTACGTGGAGTTGCAATAGAGGCCATCTGGGAAACAAACAAACATATATTTTACTCAACCAATTAAAATACTTGATCAAATGATAAACCTCCACACTGAAAGTTTTTAATAACGAAATTGATGAGTTCAGGTTGTACATTGTAAATGTTGGTTTTACGAATTCGTAAACTACAAATAAAAGTTTTAAAATGCTGAATGCCGCAGAAATCCTTCTTGAACTGATAAAATATCTCCATGCAAGTGGTTCATAAGGCACCTTGTCTACAAAAGTACACAACGCAGAAAATCATATTATATTGTACGACGTCGTCGAAGAGAGCCTTGTTTATATCTTCAACAAACAGCAGTTTCCTCCTGAATAAGGTTTTCTATGGTATGGTTTTCCTTATTTGCAAAGGTGAGTGCGGAGGAATTTCAAAAAATAGAACATAGCCGACACTTTCCCATTCCTCACGCATCACAAAAAGACAAATTATGTAAATATATATGTATAACATGCAAAATAAATGTACTTAAAGTAAAAGCATACAAATATATATAAAATATGCATATACAATAAATACAATCATATACATATATATAAAAAATGACCGTCATTGATTGCTGGCGCGGTTGATGCTTGATGCTCGATGCTGCCAAAATAACATACATTTCGTAAGGTTTTCTGAAAAACGTTTTCTTCCCCACCCAGAAAAACATAAGACCCTAAAATCCGAAACCCAACCCCATATCTTTAAAAAAAAATTATCAAAATGGATCCTTACATTCAGTAACGATGATGAGTAAAAATTTGCTATTTTAATTGAATTGTAATATAATTGATACAACTCGTAACATAAATTAATTTAATGTGTTAATTAAATTACTAACTTAATTTGTTACTAAATATGTTACTTAAACTACTTAAATGAATTGCATAAGTTAATAGCTGTACACTGTACCTACACAATCTGTAAACTTCATCCGCCATAACACAGGGACATCCCTAGCATGGCGGATGAATTAACACAATTTTTTGTTCATTGTATAAACTTCTTTTAATAAATAAATAAAAATAAAAATATAACAACCAGGTAAAACTTAAACACCCGCATGAGGTGAAGACAGCAAAACGCATATGACATTAGAATTCTATAAAGAACAGTAAATTTAGAGTCAGTGATTCACCACTTCAAATATGTTAATTTCGGGGTAGATAGGAGTGAAAATTGGATAAGATATATTTTTTTAAATCTCTGCAAAGGGCTGTTCGAGCCACTAGACTCTAGATCAGCGAGATTTCCTTGGCTCGGTCGAAAAAAACCTAAAATCAATTGCGATTGCAACTATATAATTATACATCACGGTAATAACTAGCTCATTATTAAATATTTTTATACATTATATTATACAATATACTTGTGCTAGAAATGAAGGTACATTCTCTGCAAAAATCCATAATGTTTCTTTCTATCTGCTCCCGCAACCTATTCAGAACAGTTTCCGGGGGCGGAAACTATTTAAAAATAATATCATCTGACTTGAGGAAATAGTGCATTTCAGCAACCGTCTCTCTACATGTTTCCGAAAATAAGAATATAAGTTTCATTCGCCTCGGGCTTAACAAATAACATTGTCATTTTCTACAAATCGATTACCAGATATTTCAAAGTAATGTTGTGTATTTCTAAGATTCGTTTCTGTTGTTCTGATAGAAATACTGTTCTCTTTTATTTGTGATCTTAATACGTAACATAACGTTTCTTATTACAATGGTTCGCGACAAGAACAAAGTACAGCTTTATTCGAATATTATTTCAAGTTGCAAATAACTATAAGATATCAGAACCTCGTAATCAAAGTTCAGCTTAGCTCACTTAACTAGAAGCCGTAATAATATCTTTTAAAGCGCAATAAAGATGTCAAAATACTGCAATTTTGATTGTGGGCATAAATTGTTCCAACACGTCCTACGGATATCTAGTACATGGAAAATACTTATATTTATATTATTTCAAAGCGCCCCGCATATACTATCTCCAAATGTTCAAATGTTTCTACTAAATATCTGTTTACGCCGATTCAATGAATCTTAATTTTAAAGACCGGAATTTTTGCATTTATTTGAATCCAAGTTACTTGTGAACAAAAGAATGACCAATTTATAAAATGAAATAAAATAACTAATGAAAATCAGTTCGGTTTTATTGAAGGTAGAAGCACATAGGATGCAATTGCAAAATTATCTAGTGTTGTTCATAATTCATTTGACAATGCGTTGGCATTTTCGTCGATCTCAAAAAAGCGTTTGACAGCATATCACATCACAAACTTATAAGTAAATTGAGAAACATCGGAGTAAATGGCGCAACTCTAGAATGGATAAAAAGCTACCTTTTCAAACGCCCTCAAATCATAAACATCAACGATCCCAATATGAGTAACTTCGGCCTACCTCAAGGTAGAGTCTTGGCACCATTACTGTTTATCATCTACGAATGACATATTCACATAAAGAATAAGAGGCACAATCTGTATTACAATACGGTATTATAGGTTGGGGAGGAATGTAAGATGTTATTTTAAATCCTCTCAAAATAGTTCAAAGATTGATATTTGATTGATATTTCTGCTGAAAAAATCAATTCAATATTCAATGTATCCATAGTACAAAAAATATATAAAAACATATTCAATCACACAAACTTTCAAAGAAATACAGCTAAATAACTTACATTTCTTGGATAAATACCGTTGACACAAACATTTACTTGCTGTAACATCTGACCTATGCTGTAACTTAACCAAATTTTTATTATTCTTTATAAACATGTCTTTTGAATGTATTTCAGTAAACACTAAATCTATTCTTTATGTATTTAATTTAATTTTTTTTTTTTTTTTTTAAACTTCTACAATATATTGTATGTTTATGAGTGCGTAAAGTAGTTTATCTGTCTTAAAATCACTCAAGTATACCCACGAACTGGCGATGCCTATGTGGGATTTTTTTGGTTAATCTAATGTATTTATGTTATTCTCTACTTTTTTTAAACTGTTTATATAAAAAGTTTGTATAACAAAATTTTACCAACTGTACCAAAAAAATTGTTAATAAAAAAAAAAAAAAAAATAAAAAAAAAATAAAAAAATAAAATATATATAGCAGCAAGATATTGGAAAAATATTAAAATCTCAAAATTTAATACTAAGCACATTCAAAATACCTAACACTATCTAGGTATAACTTATTTCAACAACCTTCCTTATAACTTATTTCAACAACGTTCAATCTAAAAATTATCGATAATAACGATAGAGTGGAAGGCAAGGTAAAGATCGTTTATAATGGTTCTCCATAGATTTAAAAACGAGATCGGAAAAGCATATTGTGAAACGTAACGTACCTACGCACCTTATACACAACACATCACAACTTAATACGATTTCGTAGACAATACGAATATGATAAACGAATAACATACGGAGTTACACATTAAATCGGTTTGCAGGTTCTAGATATAAAGATAATAAAATTAAAATATTTAAAAAAATTGTTTGTCTCTAAAGTCGGTTTACGGACGATAATTTTACGTGATAACGTCATGTAATAACGATGGAGTGGAAGAGAGATAGATGCGTCACAAGCCGAACGCTTAGGCCGAACGCTTGTTCCGCGCTCTCGCTTGCATGCTCACTCAGGCGGAACGTGACAATGAATCATGCTTTTTCACGAGTGCAGCCAGCGTTCATCGATTTATAAGACGTTATCACGTAAAACAAAAAAAAACTACACAAAAATATAAAAAAATCAAGGATGGAATTTATAAAGTTAAAAAAAATAAAAAATCGATGGCCAGGGGGTAAAGCTGTTTAATGACTTTTAAATGACTTTGAAGCGCAAACTCGGCCCTAAAAGTTTTTTTAACCCCTAGTTGCCAGAAAAAGGAAAAAAAAACCTAATGCTCCGATAAATTTTTTTGGGTTCTCTGACAAGTAAATTCACAAGTTTCCCGCTTGTACTACGAGTTTACGGACACCATGTGTATCTATCCACCAAAGGCATTATTAGTGATGAGAGAAAATGACTACAGCTTTTATTGCGCTTAGCCTGTAATTTTTCAAATAAAACATGTTTTATTTTTCATAGTATTTACATTTATTATATGAGTAAATATTAGAGTCTGTCAACGCCCGAGAAGAACTGGGGCATTGTGGTACTGTATTTTGGACAACGAAATAATATCGCATCAAGTTTCACATTATTATTATAATCATTATTTTTAGTTCCCAAGGTGACCTCCTCAGCAGGTCGGTTGTTGAATAGGCCACTTGCATTACAATTTTTAAAATTTTTTTCCGGTTTAGGCAAATGTTCTAAGACATTCCATTTTTTTTTTTTTATCGTACTTTTGGAACCCTGGCGATTTTTTCAAACTTTCAATCCGAAAAATTACTATTTTTTATAAACCGGAAAGATGGGACATAATTTTATGGGTGCGAAAAAAATATAATTACACAGCCGAAAATCATTAAAAAAAATCCACGACGGATTCCACATGAATGGCACAGGAGAATAACGAGGCATTCCAAAAATATTACATCTCATAATATTTGTTTCCTTGACCCATCTTATTGATCATTAATCATTATAATGTTCAACGTCTACATATGACTAAATCCAATGTTATAAATTTGTACTTGTAAATTATAATAATAATAATATATTATAAAATTTGATTTTGTTAAAATCAGCACTGTTACCATTATGCTCCTAAGTCAGCCGCTGCGGAAAGCATCTGTACGATGTTCACTTTATACCATATGTCAAAACGTCAAACCAAACATTAGTTCGCAAGGTGACAAACAATAAATCTTGGAATTTTATGTGTCAAATTGAAAAATTCGCCGGAAATCAAAGTGTTGCCATATAAAAAAAATAAATAAGTGTGGAATTTCATAAAATTAATTGAATATTTCGGGGACGGAAAATTCAGTATAGTGACGTCACGAGCCCAAAAAACGGATTTATTTATTTAAAAAAGAAAAAACTATAAATTTCTAAAAAAAATTATTAACATTTTCGTAATCTTAGTAGAAAAATCTATCCACACGATTTTATCCAAGTCATGAAATCCATGCAAGTGGCCTATTGAGTGATTACTTTGATGAGAACTTTTAACTGCAAAAAAAGAATTAAAAAGACGGTTTGTTTTATAGAATTTGAATAATTCATATTTCGAACTAATTTTCAAGCTCTGTGAAAGTTTTATTCATGAAAATAAGCAACGATTGGTATTGGGCCCGATATTGTTTATTCTTCACATAAATGATACAGTAAGACATGGGTCGGCAACCTGGTGCGGCCCGCAAGATTCTCGCCACAACGCATGTGATGGACGATACCATACACAACAGAGTGAAAGGGAGCGAGAACGGAGCAAAGGGATAGGGATACAACTTCGAATTGAGTTTGAAAACCGGTTTGCTGATTTCAAAAAGATCTCACGCAAGATGGAGACTTTCAAAACCCCTTCGCAGTGGAAATCGATAATGTACCAAGAGATTTGCAAATCAACGTGATAGATTCGCTTTCTGAAAACTACAAGGAGTTAAAAAGGTTTGCTCAGCAAATAATTACTAAGTTTGGTAGTGCTATTTGTGCGCAAACTTTTTCAATTCTGAATTATCGAAAAAAGAAACACCGTTCTCGGTTATCGGGTTCACATTTAGGCGTAATATTACGCGGCTCTATTTCAAATATGCAAGTTTATATAAAAATAACTTGCAACCCAAATGCAACCACAAAAATCTCATTGATTTTATTAACTACATCAAATATAAACTCGTAATAAAAATATACAAAAAGCGTTTTATGTTTAAAACTAAATTATTTGTACGTAAATATTGTAGGTATTTATTTTTTTACATTAGATCCTTACAGGAGGCTCTGAGCAAAATAATTCACAACCTATGTCATCTTTGGGGATGGGATGGTCTCTTTAGGAAAGGAAGGAGAGGAAGTTCTGGGAAGGAAAAGGGTATTAGGGGTAGGTAGGATTCTGGGGGTCAGTGCGTCCAGGAGTGACAGATGTGGGAATCCATCCTTTCCACTGCGGTGCAAGGCGATGTTCCGAGAGAGTACGGTTGGAGAAGTCAAAGAGACTCCCTCAACCATTCTCTCACGATTCGGCCTGCCATGCAACTGGTGGGCGGACGCATCAAACCTCACCCCAAGAACCCGGGCACCCCTGCTAAGTTACCAAATATAGCGAACCATTCGGGGTGACCTATGGCAGAGGCGTTGGTTATCCAATAAATGGTCCCCGGGACGGCGGTACCCACACCCGCCTCCCAAATTGGAATATGTATACTGTATTGACCCGCAAGTGCGGCCCGTACTAAACTCCATGTAAAATATTTGGGCCTTTTATAACAAAAGGTTGCCGACCCATGCAGTAAGACATTGCAACTACAAAATTTGTAGGCTGGAAGGACCAATTTAATTTTCAAATATTTTTTTAAAGCGCAATGACACTGAATATATAGAACACTATATTTCACATTTAAAAAAACATTTTTTTGTTTTTGAAGAAAAAAAAATTAAATCGAAGAAGCACTGGTGAAGATACCTAATTAATGACATAACATTGATTTAATGGTGTTTTACAAAGTTATTTGCTTTAATTAAATTTGACAGAAGTTTGAATTTAACATCATGTTAAAGCATTTTGAAAGCATTTATCCACCATGAGTTATATTTAAAGTTTTGCCATTTGAACAACAGTGGCACCCTCCTATGTTTTCTACTCTTGTTTGACAAACTGTAAGAGAATATACCTCAAATATTAATGTTTTGTTCTGTGACGGGTTTATTCGTACGATTAAAATATTGAAAGATATATTATTATGTTTGCCAAATAATGTGAATTGTTGTTTTTAAAATTATTAATAAACATTAAGAGTTATAAATAAAGATTAATAAGAACTCAGAATTTGTCGCCAATTTGCCATACGAGAAAATATCTTCGTATTTCTAATATTACTAAGAATATGCAATTATTTTCAACTCAAAAATCTCTTTCAGAAAATTAACATCGACATTTGTTAATTTTCGATAAATTGTTCAAGTTCTGTGAAACAACCCGTCCTAAGCCATTAAGAACTACAATAGCCCCCAGTGCATCGTCGATTCCGGTAAATAATAGTTTTTGTCAGTATTTATTTGGCCGAAAGAAATAAATCCACGTTTACACGTGTAATGGCTATTCTCGATCGATGGCGCGGCTATTTCCGATACAATCAAACAAAAGTTCATGGGATCGGACGCGAAGCCTGCCTCAGTAACATACGAATATACAGTAATTGACATAATCATTACGACGGGATTGTTTAATGGCATTAAAAGTGAAAATCTTAAGAAATACATATTTTGTGTCACGCACTAACATACAAGAGTCCCTATAATTGCCCATGTTCAGTGTTACTAAGCCATCCCCAATGTAAATATGTTGTAAGACTAAATGGAAGGGAAGGAAAGGAGGCGAGATTGTAAAGTACCTGGCTTTTTGTGTGAGTACCGCACAAGAATCCCAAATTTTTCCAACCGTCTGGAGCCATCGGAATTATGGCATTCCCAATTAAGTATTTTGTGAAGCTGAAGGTACGTAAAGGGGAGGAGAAGGAATGGCAAATAGGAGTGTGAGAAGTTCTTTGCTATTCAGATCTAGTCACCAAACACGACTAAAGCCATTTTAAGTAACATTTCGATTCTGAATGGTGGACTTTTACCTGGGCGAAAATGAAAGCATGGTAATTATTTTCCTATTAGGTACACGCTCAATACGCACTTTTTATTACAAAACACTTAAAATCAGTTAGAAAATAATAGGAAGTAAGTATTTCAGTTTCCGGAATTGAAAAATAATAAATTTTAATAGTTATTTCGTTAAAATTAAAAACTTATATTTGCTTGGCGGCCATTGCGTTAGTTTTTTTTCTTCTCTTTTTTAATCCAAAATATTAACACATGACCCTTCAATAGGTTCTTAGTTTGGATTTATTTAAAAAACGAAAAAAAACTAGCCTAAAAAGCTATTTTAATATTATTATATCAAAACATGGCGTGAAGAAAAGATGTGAAATTGTCTGTTTTTTAATGAAATATCTACTAAAATGCATCATTTTCCAATTCCGGAAACTGAAATACTTACTTCTCCTTATTATTTGACTGATATTAAGTGTTTTTTAATAAAAAGTAGGGAAATATTTACCTTAATTGGGAAATAATTTTTTTTATTTAAATGAATGAATTAAATTTAATTTACTTGCACACGCCGGGATTTGTAAGGATTTGTATGATCGTTATTATCCACGGAGGCTTTTCAAATACGGTCAGTAATAATTTCTCACAAAGCCATTTGGTCAAATGGTCTTTAGTATGAATAGATAACATAAAAAAATACAAAATTTCGATGACCTTACCTGAATAATGAATACCTTTATTTAAATCGGGGGATTAAAAACGTGTTTTGAATTAAAGAACAATTTGTATTTGATCTACCATCCACAAAATGTTTGAAAGGCTCGCTTCTTAATTTTTTGTTGATAAGTTTTGGTGTACTATTACTCCATAACAGCTTTGTAACTGGGCGGTCATCTAAGACCAACCTTTTAATCTATGAGCACTATATGTATACAGCGTTCTTGTCTCGTACATAAAGATTTTTAACATACACCGATTTCAGAAAGTCACTTAGAACGTAAATAAATATTAGGTAATATATGTACTTCTCATGAAACTAAACCCTCGATGTACATACATGTAGTCTAAATTGCTAATGGAGCCTAAAATGTAGATGTATGTATATGTATAAGAAAATCTTGAGGCACTTTTTTTTACATTAACTCCACACAGGAGGCCCTGAGGAAAATAATTTCCCATAGGGCCTATGTCATCTTTGAAGATGCTGCGTGGAGGGTGTTTTTGAGGAGAGGAAGGAGTGAACATGGGTCTTGAAGAGACCCATGTTGTAGGAGGGAGGAAACACAGAGGCCGGCAAATCGTTCCCCAGCCGAGCTGTTGAACTCAAGAACGAATCATAGAAACGACCGATGTGACTAATGTCAACCGTGTACAAATATTGAGCCGAGAAGATCAATGACGCTAGTTCCTCGGAGCATCTTCCATTTTAATACCGGTAGAACAAGGACAGCATTCCCACCTGACGCCTGTGCTTTAAAGATTACAATCCGTTTGTTAAGTTAGGAAAATCTATCAAACGAACTGCCCGTTTCTGCACGAGGGTTTCAGAGTCGAGGTTTTTTTTTTTAGGTATTTTGGGGCTCCAGACCAGAGGTGGCTGCCAAATTCAACCGTGGGGCGCACTTGCGATTTGTACAGGGTTAGCAGTTGTGTACTATTAAAGAATCTGCGGGCCCTGTACAGTATGCCCAGTTTCACTCCTGATGTTACTGTTCATATTAATGAATATCCAATACATATTTATTGAAAAATGATTAACAATGTTCTTTTATGTTGAAAATAGATTAATAATGTTTCGTATGTATTGAAAATTGATTAATAATGTTCGTATATATTGAAAACTGATTAATAATGTTTCGTATTCATTGAAATTTGATTAATAATGGTTCGAATGTATTGAAAATTGATTATAATGTTACTTATAAACAGTATATCAGGAGTGCCTCAAGACTCTCATTTGGGCCTAATTCTCTTCATTATATTTATAAATGACTTGTATATGGGTTTCCATAATGTTGAGTTCATACTTTTTAAAGATGACCTAACCTTTTCAAGAATGCAAGTTTAAATGTTGACCTAAATAATCATCATAAGGGTAAAATAAATTGTACAAGGTGATCCTTGACTGACAGTACCTACATTCGCTGTGCCCTCTAAATAAATTGTTTGGCGCAGATATTAAATCCTATCAATAATGAAACTCCAAGAGTGAGTAGTCAATTTCGCAAATAATCCCTACTATGGAAAACATTGATGTCATACAAAGGGCCGATCCTTTGATAGTAAAGTGCGAATACGTTATTATTCCCAATAAATTGATTTCATAGATTTCACGTTGCCCTATTCTATGTTTAATTATTTATTTCATAGTTCGGAGCGGTCCCAGGCGCGTTGTGCGTTAATGTGTATGAATGATGATATATGTAGTCAGTCAAGTAAGAACTACAAAATGGGTAGGCTGGCAACATCAATTTACCTGTCAAATATTCTTTTAAAATGCAATGACACTGAATGTATAGAAACCACATTTAAAAAATGATTTTTTATTCTTAAAGAAAAAAAAATTAACATCGAAGAAGCGGTGTTGTTAAGGTACCTATTTAATGACATAAATTTCTATTTTTGAAACTGACAATTCATGGTGGAATTCCATTATAATATATTATAATAAAAACAAATATAAAACTTTTTTCCACTTTAAGTTTATTGACCGTAACCGGTTTCAGCTCGCTAGAGCCATCTTCAGACTGGTACAAATTATTCTTAGTCTACGGTTTAACGACCTAATTTTATAGTCAAATTGTTATTATATTTATGATACATGGGATTTTTTAATTGCTTTTTGAAGGGATACATGTTTACATTGGAGTAGGAATGGTCATTATATTAATTAAATACATATTTTAATTTCGAAATTATTATGAAAATTACAATGGATACAAAAGTGGAGACTTAGCAAATGATTCTAATTGTTTATTCATTACTAATTTATGGTCTATTTTTTTTAGTTAAGCGGGAAATTTCTAAAGATTCTAGTCTATCTAGGTTATGGCCTTTATTACAAATGTGGAGGACTTTAATATCTCTGTCTTTATCAAATGAGTGATTATTTTCTAATAAGTGTGATGCTACATTTGATAATTCGCCTTTGTCATTCACCCAGTTTGTAAAATGTTCCTTAATTCGCGTTTGAATGACCCCCCAGTTTGGCCTATGTAATATGACCGGCAGTTGGCGCAATTTACTTGGTAAACTCCTGAGTTTTCAAGTTTTTCTCTCTTATCTTTATTGTTGATTAAAATTTTTCCTGAGAATCCACATTATAAAAAGCTGTTTTGAATTTATCATTATTAATTAATCTGGATATTTTTGTTTATATTTCGCCAATATAAGGGATTTTAACCCATTGTTTACATTGCTTACCCATTGTTGGCATAAATTTGATGAAATTGTGTTTTACAAAGTGATTTGCTTTAATTTAATTTAACATAAATTCGAATATAACAATAGATAGAAAGAAAGAATCACTAATGGTGAGTTTAGTTACACTACGTTTAGATTCGAATGAATTATATATATTCAGATCTAAAATAAGAGACATGGTCTAAAGCCCGGGAACGCTTGGTACATAAGCTAGTATTACATAAATGGGACCAATTTCTGAACTGTGCTTTTTATTTTATTACAATATTGTTATTCTTCATTATGTTAACACAAAATCTCAAAGATATAATAATAATATAACTATATGCAATTCTAATTTTGAGATCAGCGGGTATCTACATTGCAATGAAAAAATAATTTTTTGCGCCTTCCTATGTTTTCTACTCTTGTTTGACAAACTGTACCTCTTCCTTCTTCCCGGAGGACGATTAATGATATTCTTTTACATCACTTCATTAACTGCACTCAAGTGCTGCACCAAATGTCTGTTTCCCTTTTAGATCTACCGTACTCCAACATCTTTCCCACTGAAACACAGCACGAGCTATTCACAATTTATTCATGTAAGTCTTTTATTTTCCTACCCGGAGAGAGTATATTAATTTAACTTTGTTATGAATCGTAGCTGTAATATTATGCTACTGGCTCTGAACGTATCTTATATGAATTTCTTTTATTTTAAGTTTCTGCTATTATGTTTGTAAGTAAATAACTGCTTGTTAACTGAGGCGGTCTGTAGATTCAAAACTTTTATATTTAGTTTCAGTATCTACAAATAAAGATGGCTTCTCCATGCTTTAACCATCCTGCCATGGTTTGTTTATTATGGTGATCATAATAATAATGGTGCATTTTCTTTCTCTCTTTCTCTCATAGTCAGTTACGTTCCGTATATATAAGACACAGTGCAGACCTATTGTCTGTATAACACTGAGGAGCAAGATTCAGATATTTTCATGTCAAAATGAATTTTTTTTTTAAAGTTTTCTTTATTCATTAAAATGTTTGTTACATGAATTTTATTAATTTTCGACCACCATGCTAGGCACATGCCCGTGTTGTGGTGGTCGAAAATGATTTCTCACTCATTATTATTGGGTATATTTGTATTTTTATTCCTGCTGTTAAGTAAAAGAACATGAACTAATGCCACCCTATTTTTTTAAATGAAACTTCTTTAGCATCGTTGTGATTTGAAACTCCGATGAAACGGAAATGACGCATTACAGTACCTACGAAACGTCAAACTGCGCTCATTGGCCGCTTTTCAAGGCTCCTATTGGTTGAAATATGAAACTGAAATGACGCATTAAAGCAGCTACGAAGCGTCAAACTGCTCATTGGCCGCTTTGATTATGATCTCACGTTTCAAAGCTCTTATTGGTTGAGATTGTTTTGCTGAAGTTTCGCTTTACCGCGTGTGAACTGCACTCGATTTTTTTAAAAATCTTTACAAGTATTTAAACTGAACTTTAGAGTAGGAAACCATCCCGGAGGTCCCGAGTCAAACAGCGCCTAGTAAATATCACAAATATCGCAGCGTTAGTAAATATCACAAGTGCGCTGCATTGAGTGTTACTTTTTATCAGCGCCTTGTGTCCTTGACTTTGCATTCGCGCCTTGGCTAGTCGGCGCCCGGTGCGGACTGCTGTAATTGCACCTGCACAGAGCCCTCCCAGCCACTCCCAGGGTAACCATCGATGTCCTCCACAGGTGCTGCAGTTGTTGATAATATATATTGATAATTTGTCGTAATTTAAAACTAAGTGAAGCAACTGGTACCGCCGCCCCGTTAACTTTTATTGGATAACCAACGCCTCTGCCATAGGTCACCCCAAGTGGTTCGCTGCGTTTGGTGATTTGGCAGGGGTGTCAGGGTTCATGGTGTGAGGTTTGTCTAGGTCTTGGATGACCAGGACACACTGAAGCCCAGATTCCTACCCACCTCTTAAACCCTTTTCCTTCCTAGAATTCTCCTCCATTTCCTTTCCTTAAAAAAGCCCTCCACACAGCGTCTCCGAAGATGACGTAGGCCTTGAGAAAGATTATTTTCCTCAGAGCCTCCTGTGTGGAGTTAATGTAAAAAAGCTTCCGATTGTAAAAATGGTACCGAATAAATTGTAATAGTTTTGTGTTAAGACAGGTAGGCACTAGTTAATTTTTTTAAATAAAATACATCTACTACATTAATACGGCAAAAAACATTGATAAAATAGCTTTGCATTTCCGTTAATTATTATTTTGACATATGGGTTGTTCTTCTTTTTAACCTACATAACTTTACCACTCTGTCACATTTCCACCACTCCGTCACATTTTGTTTTTACTTTAAATGAATCTCTCTAGATCTCAGAGGGGAAATTGTAGCAAACGGGGAAGAAAGCCTAAAATGCCTATTGGGGGTGACAAACACCAGCTGCGTGTATACCTATTTCGAATGATAACCCACGCTCACGTGACAGAATTGTCGTACGACATAAAAATTGTAGGAGACAAGTTTTTGAGATTCTTAAAAATATTTTATTAAACACCCTTAAAAATAATAATCGCTGTTACTTGATAGGTTATTCCTTTTGGAGTATAAAAATAGTTTTATATTTTATGTCATCATATAATTTTTTTGTAACATTATAGAATACATGCAAGTCGAGGTAACAGAAGATAACTGTGATTTGTATGAAATACACTTCTATCACGAGGAGTTACAACTCTTGTCACGTAATTTTTATTAAAAAAATATAAACACATATTTTTTTAAAACGCACACAATCGTTACGTCTTTAGTACAGTAGATTTTAAAGTAATTATAAAATGTTGGTAATTCTATTGAATTTTTCTCCACTAACTGGTGGAGACAACCCTATGTAGGTTAAAAAGAAGAACGACCCATATACATTTTTTTATTCCTCAGTAGCTGGTTTGCTCTTCTTCAGTTCTTCCAGCATTAGCAACTTGTACTGGGGTGGCTCCACAACATTCTTAGATCCCGGCTCTCCGCACAAGACAAGTTGCTCCACCAAAGCTTCTAGATTAAGGTTCTTTTCTGCGCACAGTACTGCCAAGAACTCTTCAAACTCTTCGAATGTAATTGAC
This sequence comes from Glyphotaelius pellucidus, assembly GCA_936435175.1. Classification (NCBI taxonomy): domain Eukaryota; kingdom Metazoa; phylum Arthropoda; class Insecta; order Trichoptera; family Limnephilidae; genus Glyphotaelius; species Glyphotaelius pellucidus. The sequence goes on along the minus strand of OW386542.1, from coordinate 21,866,652 downwards.
CACTTTCTGCGAAATAAGTAATTAAAAAACATAAGTTAAAAGTTGTTGTTGCCATTCATATTAAAATAAATATGTCAACGAAAATAAGTTCCACCGCGTTTTAACTTTGGAAACTTAACGCAAAACCTCTCAGCTTGACACACGAATCTCTGCATGGAACATCGAACTACTTAATTTTTTTAACCAAGGATTATTTTGAATTCTCAAAACCTCCAAACTTGACTCACTGACAGCAAAGCATGTCGATCTGTAAGGATCAACAAATATTTCATACTGGCTTTTTTACCCGCGGTTTCGCTCGCATAGTATTAGGGGAAATTACTGTAGCGCTTGCACTTATCAATTATCCCCCCCTCCCGCATTTCATACATTCATTCTCGATACATTCAGTTTTCAAACAGCTCGCGTGTCACCTAAATTTCATAATGCCAGTGCTCACCAGTAGTAAAAAAAGAATTATCCATTTTGGTTTAGGCGTTCGGAAGTTATGCACCTATCAACATTTCAAAGATTCATTTTTATTTATATAGATAGGTAGATATTAACTAAGACGCTTGAAATAAAAAAATATATAAATATCCATATCGTTTCCACGGCAACGATTTGTTTTCTGGCGTTAGCAATAACTCGCTTTTGTTAGCGATAGAAAACGTATAAAAATTGTAAAATATTAATATTTATAATTTCATAACGCCAGCACTTACCATTATATATAGCCTATAGTACTCGCATATAATTTAGCTTTCTATTGGTGAAAGAATTAATAAAATCGTTTTATTGTTTTATGCGTGAAAGCGTAACAAAAAAACAAACGCAGTTTTGCACTTATAATATTAGTATAGATGCAGTTGAAAGAACCAATAAAATGGCCAGTAGGACATTTAAGTTGGTGAGTGATAGTGAACCACTAAAACAAAGATTGGAGGGTACCAACACTAGCAATTTTTTTTGCAAAACCTAAAATTCTAATACGTAAAACCGAGTTCAACAGTTTCACCAAACTTTTGCATTAAAAAAACTCAATTTCCAAATGGGATCATGGGGTGAGATTTGTCCAGGTCTTGGCGGCAGATGCGTCCGCCCGCAGGCCAGATCAGGAAAGACGGGTTGCAGGAGAACTTTTGATCTTTCCAACAGGACTCTAGGAAGACCGCCTTGCACCGAAGTGGGAGGGTTGGATTCAAACGTCCGGTACTCCTGGACACACTGACACCCAGATTCCTACACACTCCTCATACCTTTTTCCTTCCCAGAAATTCCTCTTCTTCCATTATTAAAAAAACCCTCCACATGGCGTCCCCAAAGATGAAATAGGCCTTGAATTATTTTTCTATTAGAATCCTCTGTGGAGAAAATTTTTAAATAAACTATCCGGAGCCAATGAGACTATGGAAACCCCAATTTGGACAAGTCATCATTATAAATCATATGTATAACGTTTTTTGTCATTTTACCAAAATCCCGCAAAAGATTCACAGGATCTGAAAAAGACTGCAAATTGAACATTTAACAGATTCGGAGAAAATAATAATTGTTAATCCTTTTAAACGGTCCCTTTTACGTAAGTAAATAAATGGCTCTGCATTTGCTTTATGTACGAACAATGGACCTCGGAATACTTAATTAAAAAAATGGTTATATCGTGATTTTCCCTTTCCTGAAAATCCAAAACAATGAAATGATTAAAAAAAACTCTATTTGGGCAGCCATTTAATTATTTTAGAAATTTAACCGTGAACTTTATTTGTACAGTTTTTTTTTTTTTTTTTGTAATTTATCTGTCAACCATTGAATAAGTAGTAATATTAATAATACATTTTTCTGTTTGAACGATGAAGTGTATTTTAACATTCATCAAATCAAGCGTTTTATTAGGTACAACCGTCATTTTATCACTTTGCCTAGTATGCAGTTTTCTGATGAACGCTTATCACTTTGCTTAATATGCAGCTTTCTGATGAACGCTTATCACTTTGCCTGATATGCAGCTTTCTGATGAACGCTTATCACTTTGCTTAATATGCAGCTTTCTGATGAACGTTTATCACTTTGCTTGGTATACAGCTTTCTGATGAACGCTTATTACTTTGCCTGATATGCAGCTTTCTGATGAACGCTTATCACTTTGCTTAATATGCAGCTTTCTGATGAACGTTTATCACTTTGCTTGGTATACAGCTTTCTGATGAACGCTTATTACTTTGCTTGGTATGCAGATTTCTGATGAACGCTTATAAAATAAATGAATAGAAAACAAATACCTAATACCTAGTACGGTTTCACGCAATCAACTTTCTAACTCATTATTCCTTAGAAATTGTTGATGGGAAAAAAAATTCGGAGATTAAAATCTTTCAAAAGCTGGAAAGGGTGTATTGAGGTGATAATGGTTTCTTTGATCTAGAAATTTGAGACAATTGTTTTGTGAATATTTCATGACGCCAGAGTTCTCATTTTTTTATGTTAACAAAAAAACAGTTTTCTACTTTCTTTCAAGGTTGTGACTCGCAGAGTTTCATAAACAGAAACGTATGTATATCTTGACGTCGTAAGCTTTCTAAATAACACTCGAACCACGTTTTCGTATTTACAAAATCTATCAGCGACGTGCTTTCATCACCATTTTAATAAAGTATGGTTTTATGCGTTTCGTTGTGGCGAAACACTTTATCGATTTGAGAACATGTCTGTTCCAAAACCAGATTTCGTATTATAACCATAATAAAAGTTATGACCTCTCCCTCTCTGAGAACGATATCTTGTAATTTGTTACACCAAATCGATGAGTAAACAAGTATAAAGAAGTAATGGAATCTATTTATGGAATATAATATACTTATGCACGCGATGTTTGGTGGGATGGAAGTATGTGATTTCAAGGGCACGGTCAAGGGTCTAGGGGTACTTATTCACTTGGATATCAGCTAGATTGGTCTTGTCACCTCAACTCCCAAATATATGAACTGTTAATTCATTAATATTTCTAATTTTGATACTGACAATTCATGTTGGAATTTCATTATAATAATATATGAAGTACAACATATAAAACTTTTTTCAGTTAATTTATCTGTGACCATAACCGGTTTCAGCCTATTAAGGCCATCTTCAGACTGGTATATCTGTACCGTGTACTGTACATATGTACCAGCTTGAAGACGTACTGGTATAGTACTGGCTGAAACCGGTTACGGTCACAAATAAATCAACTGGAAAAGGGTTTTATATATTATATTTAATGTATTAAATTAATTTATTTATTGCCCATCATTATTTTTTTTTAGTTTTGTACCAATCTTCGATTAGAAAAATCTTAACACCCTATAAATAAACAATCGAATTTTTTCAGCATTCGCTAAATGAACCGCTGGACACACCGACCCCTGCTGGATGCGACCGGAAATTTGCACACAGTTCTCAATATTACAATTCGGACGCCACTGTTTTTTATTCCCCAATTTACGTTCCCACCGAGAATAGATATTTGGTAGAATATTGTTGTTGCATGCTCTACACAGACATGTGACGGTTTTGGCCAAAATGAGAATAAATTTTTTATTCTGTTTCCTAAAAAAACAATATTCCCTGAAAAGCTGACCAAAAAATAAAAACCACGTCCCGTCTCATAAGCACGTGTGTTCAATTGATAAACCCTAGTACTTTGGGAACTTCAAGATTATATTATTATTAAGGGAACACGTCTAGACGTGCTTCGAAGAGAAAATCGGGTTTATTTGTTGAAGAAAATCATATTCGTTGCACAATATTTCAGTCTTATTCAATTTTGGGAGGTGGGTATGGGTAACTCCGCCCCGGCAACCATTTATTGGATTATCAAAACCATTGTCAAAGGTAGTTCCCAGAGTTCCTAGTTCTTTTTCCTTTCCCTAAAAAGACCCTCCAAAGTGTCTTCAAAGGTTACATAGGACCTGAAGGAAATTATTTTCCTCAGGGCCTCCTGTGGGGAGCTAATGCGCGAAAAACAATGACGCGAATATCCTTAGGGATGACATAGGCCATGAGAGAATTTTTTCCTAAAGATTCTGTTCTTGAAAATAATTAAGATTAATTCATTGCCAAATAAAGGCATTTCTTCGTTGACGTAAAAAATGTTGAAAAAATCACAAGCTTGTTACTTGTTACACCAATTTCGGAACCAATTATGTTTTTTTCTTGTCGACATTGAAATCGGGTGCGTTTAGAATTCAAATTGTGCTTTGGATGAACAGATTACTTCGTTCGCTTGTGGCCCAAATCTATTTTAATATTTTTAACCCGGCGTAATAAATCTTCCAGAGTCACGATCATAAATATTGCGTTTTCGATATTTTCGATATTGTCATCCATTTTTTTGGTATTGTTTTTGCACGAAGGTATATCACTAAATCTATGTTTTTGGCGCCAATACACGCAGCGCATTATAAAATACTATCCCTTGTTTATATTTTATGCATTAACCAGACAGTAAATAAATTGGTGCATTAACTGAAAATAATAGTGTTGTAGCGTTATTATAACTTTCATTTAATATAGTTATTATCAAATCCTACTTTACCTACGTGACATATTATAAAGTGTCAACAATTATTAGTAAAGGTCCTAAATTCGATCCTTGTGCCAATAGCGCACTTTATTTCTGGTTCGATTAATATTTAACTTTTTTCGGATATTATTTTTTTGAAAGCGATCAAACTAGAATTACTTAATTGAAACCTAACAATCTATTTTGTCGTATTATATTTAAAACAAATCTAATTAGTCAGCATATTACGAGTACTATATTTTAACTCTCTAAAACTCTAAAAGCCAACACATTTCGAGGATTGATTCGCGTCTATTTTCTATTCATCGACTAAAAAATTTAATGCTATACCCACTGAAATTTTTTTGTTGTTGTATCTCAGAGTTTTCATCATCTGCTGTGATTTAATCTTTATTTTTGAAGTGAAACTTCTTTAACACCGTTGTGATTTGAAACTCGATGAAATAGAAACGACACTAAAAACGCCCAACACATAATTCTGTAGGATTTAGCTTGCGAGAGAATGAGATAGATGAAACCTTACCGCATTGGCCGCTTTGATTATTAGCTCAATTTTCAAGGCTCCTATTGGTTGAGATTTTGTGTAAGCTGTTGTGACGGATTCATTTCTACCGCGTGTGAACTGCACTCGTTTTTTTTTAAATTTAAGTGAAACGGAAAATAAAAGTAATTTTTTAACTTACTTCACTTTCTTTTTTTGTAACCGTAACCGGTTTCAGGTATTGAGGCCAACTTCAGACTTGTACATCTTGAAAAAAGGGGTGATTTTGCGAAGAACGCGTTTAATGATTCCAACTTGAAAAACGTAATTTTGAGAAATACGCGTTTAAAGTTTTCGCGTGTAACCTACATACTCCTATGCATACTTGGCGCGCACCGTTCTTAACTATATTTAGGGTGGAATTTTATGCTATAACATTGGGAATGTATTCTCCACATGTAAAAAAGATTTTTAAGCAACAAACCCTTTTAAAAGAATGTGTGCAGTTTACACGCGGTAGAAGTGAAAAGTTCAGAAAACTAAAGTAGACAATAGTGGTTATGCTACGACGCACTGCACAAAGATGAAACCGACAGGCTACGAAGCACCGCATAAAGAGGAGACCGATTTTACTATCCCATTCTCTCACAGGCTAAGTCCTATAGATTTATATGTTTGTCCCTTTTTAGTGTCGTTATTTTTCGTTTCATAGAGTTTCAAATCACAACAGTGCTAAGAAAGTTTTCACTTGAGAATTGTGTGCATTTCACACGTCGTAGAAGTGAAACTTTCAGAAAACCAAAGTAGACAAGAGTGGGGAGGCACAAAGCACCGCATAAGCAAGAGTAGACCGATAATTTTACCTCATTCTCTCACTTGCTAAATCCTGTAGATTTAGGTATTTGTCACTTTTTCGTTTCATCTAGTTTCAAATCGCAACGGTGGTAATAAAGTTTTCACTTCAATAATCCGTTATTTAATTTTGGGTTTTATTTCTTAACAGTTTCGATATTTCATGTTAGTTTTACATCTAGTGGCTCGTCGATTTCGATGGAATCCTTAGAATGAGTATAAACAAAGTATTTGGGAAAAGCCGTAGAAACCGATAGAAGGGTAGGAGGCAGAGGACGTTTAGGTTGTCATCGGGCGGAGGAGAGGTTGGTTGTCGTATCGCCGTTAATTTTACGGTCAAGGCCAAGATTGTCACAATTCTGCAGCCCGTTGAAGGATTTGTGTTGTTTTTATTGCTTTTGTTTTTTGTTTTTTATTTTTTATTTACTCTTCTATACACCCAGGGGGGTTTTACATTGGATCCATAATGTCAACATTTTTTTTACGTGGGTATCAGTAATAAACAAGAGGCTAAAAAAACAATTTCTTACATTAGAGTGGTTAACATTTGGAAAAATTTGAAAAGAATTAAATAATAACATTAATTAACTAAAATTTTCAGAAATAATATGTGTCGAGAAATAAAAGGAGGCCCTAAGGAAAATAATTTCCCTCAGGGCCTATGTCATCTTTGAAGATGCTGTGTGGTGGGTATTTTTGAGGAGGGGAAGGAGTGAACATGGGTCTTGAAGAGACCCATGTTCACTTCCTAGGAGGGAGGAAACACAGAGGACGACAAGTCGTTCCACACCGAGCTGTTGAACTCAAGAACGAGTTGTAGAAATGACCCGTTCTTATGTGACTAATGTCAACCATGTACAAATGTTGGGCGCGTGCTTGGTGTGTTTCCGACTATGCACCGGTGCCGAAGGGATCGATGACGCTGGTTCCTTGGAGCATCTTCCATTGTAATACCGGTAGAACAAGGACAGCATTGACGCCTGTGCTCTAAAGATTGCATTAAGAATGGTGACATTGAATAAGTTCCCTATGCCTAGTGAGTCGAGTAGGTACTCTTTAATTGACTACACTCAAGTTTGTTTATATCTTCCATTATTGAGTGAACTTTTAAGGTGAAATTTAAAATTTAAAAAAATCGTTACTTAAATTCTGATTTTGTTGCTTGATGAATTAAAAAAATACTCTAAGATATTTATAATTGCATTGCTCCATTGATTTTAAAATTTTTGAATTGGGGGCATTGAAATAACAGTTAATTCAATTATAAAGTTTTATTACAACGTAGCTGCCTAGAGTAAGCAATACAGATTCCCCCAATTCAAACACTCATCCAAAATTAGGCACAGAGTGGCGTAACACAAAAAAGTACCGTAACACACCAATACCAAACAGAAGGCGCAAGATAAAGCTCGCGGGACGTGACGTAATTAGGCCCCATTTCAGAATGGCGCGTGCCCTCCGGAAATGACAATGCGATGCTTTGCAGCAGGTATCGCAGAACTTTTTCGCAAAAACAGCACATTAAACTTAACAGAAATTTTTACTTAGGTTATGACTATATGATGTATGTTCTATGACTAACTTAACCTAACCTAACCTAACCAAACCTAAGCTCACCTGACCTAACCTAACTTACCAATCCTACGCATAGTTCATAACCAACACAAATCTAAATTATGTAAGAACCTACTAGCTGGTTCCTGACATGCATTGACATATTTAAAGGAAATAAATTGTTTCTCCCTGCATGTCCTTTTCCGTGGGTCCCCGTTTCCCCTCCCGCCTTCTCCTTCCACTTTCACCGCCTTCTCTCTCCCCTGTCCCACTCCCCCGTCCCGCCAACCCCTCTCCCGCGTTCCATATATTCAGTCCCAGTACATTCAGTTTTCAAACAGCTCTCGTGCCACCTATTACAATTTTTTTCAATAAAATTTTAATTTTTCGTATATTACAAATATTCATTTTTGTATATATAATTATAAGAACAATCAAATATTATAAATACAATCAATCAAATTTGGTACCTAACTAAGGTAGTTATTTTAAAATAACAATTATAATTCTTTAGTCCATTCAAATTATTATGTAAGTACTTCAAATTCATGCATTAATTTAAAGAGTTTTAAAAATTGAATTTTGACTCAACAATCATTGTTTTGCAAAATGTCATTCTCAAATTTTTGACAGTTTCGCAAGAATTTTTGTGATGATTAAAAAACTTTACAGATGTATTATCACGTGGTTGAAATAATCCAGATACCTTCATTGAAAGAAGGTATTTTGAAAGTTTCGAACATTTTATTTGCTATTCGGAGCTGGCTCACGTGTGTCTGGAGGCAACTTTTCAGAGATATTTTTTCCGGTTCCATACTGAGAACAAAGTCGACTCAACACCTTGAAAAGTCATTAAAAGCTTTGAAAAAAATATTTTAAATTAGCCAATAACCCTAACCTAACGTAACCTATTCAACCAAATTTTTACATTGATTTTTTTATCACTCTAAATGACTTATCTGAAATGATTCTGAGTTGGTTTCATTCTGAGTTATCCGGTCCCTATTTTTCCATAGTCAAAAAGATTGATAAAACGGTGACCGGAAAACTCAGAATGAATTCAACTCAACACCTCCTTTGAAAAGTCAGCGATGAAAAATATAAAAAAAATTGTTTAAATAGGTTACTTTAGATTAGGTTACCGGGTACATTCAATTATTTTTTTCATAGCTTTTAATGACTTTTCAAAGAGGATATTAAGTTGAGTTGATTCTGAGTTGTCGTTAAACTAATAGAACCCGCAACATCACAACTGAATATTGGACATTTGATGCGAAGGATTGTACCCATACCAAATTTCCTCACTTGTTCAAATGCATTTAAACAATGCTCCTATACTTTTCATCTATTTAAAATGCACGTGCTGTGCTCTCCGGAACAATCCGGAGTATTGTTATAAAAGAGAAAACTTTAGACTACACATATTTTGATTGAGCCATCTGAACAAATAAAATCCTTTTTTTATCAAAGATTACCTAGAATTGCCTCCTCGTCATTAATTATTGTTAGAATTCTACTCCAAACATAATAAAAAACAAGCGAAGTTTGAAATATATAAAGCGGGGTCTCCTCCGACCGTGAACATTAACATTTGCTTACACATTTCAACCTCGTAACTTCTCCAATCATATACTTTCTAATAAAAGTATATAAGTATACACGGGCATGTGCCTAGCATGGTGGTCGAAAAATTGACAAATTTCATAACCATCAAAGCAATGAAAAAAATCAGTGTGCGATTCACACGTGGTAGAAGTGAATCTAGAGAGTCGCTTTCTTTTATTTTGCCTGTTTCCTTATAGCTGTTTGAATATTGCATATTAATTTCAGAAAATTGAAAATGTTTATTTTTTTTTGGATTTTGTAGGATTCGAACTCCATTCGCTGGATGTCTGTCTCTCCGGCCGCTTGGATTTGTCAGGCGCCTTAGCTGCTGTGCTACGGGAGGTTCGAGCAGAGGTGCTAATTTAGAACCGAGAACCCATCAAATAATAAATTTTAGTGACGCACTTCCGTTTCACCCGAATTTCAAATCTAACTAACGGGGCTATGTCTATCGGAAGTGACCGGCCAGGTTAGTATGTTTTCTGTATAGAATTATTTGGAGACTAAGAAATCATAATAAATTATACAACGCCCTTGAGGTGATTTCCACAAAAACCGGCGCTATACAATAATTATTTTTATTATTATTTCATATCATTATTTATAAAATGGCTCAACTTTATTTATAAGCCATTTAATAAAGGATATGAAATAATAATAAAAATAATTGGATAATTATTGTAAAGCGCCGTTTTTTGTGGAAAATCCCCTCAAGGGCGTTGTATAATTTATTATGATTTACCTATCAAGTTTGAGATAACATTCGGTAGCTAGTTACAATAATTAAACTCATTAATTGTTCACAAGTCAACACGACACCAGCGTTGGATTGCATTTCAATATTACCCCTGAGAATATAACAGTATGCGTTTGCAAAGCAGCAACCATTTTAATTGATATTTTTGCTGTCAGAGCAGACATTATTTGTTTAACCTAGTTAATAGGATATCTGTGTTTAAATATTATAAATACACAATGGTGATGCAAGCGTGTGTGCACTCTGCATTTCCCGAGTGACGACACCACTGACATGAATGCGGGTGTGAACCGGATTAAATGTCGCCGGGGGCTTCCTCCAAGTGCTGTTACTATACCCCTGTTGTAGAATGCTGAAAATTTTCGATTTTATGTAAATGGTTGAGCGATTTCCCGGCTTGCGTTTCTATGCCACTTAATAAAGAAATTGTTTCTCCCTGCGTGTCCTTTCCCATTCGTCCCGTTCCCGTTAAATGTGTCCAAAGTCTTCGTTATTTTTTGTAAATAAGTGAGAGCTATGGAAGAAATTATGTAAAAAAGTCATTATTTAAAATATAAAATAATTTTCACAAAAAAATCAGTTTGCAATTCACAAGCGGTAGAAATGAAACCTCCAGAAAACTAAAATAGACAAGAGTGGGAGACTACGAAGCACTTTTTATCAATTTTAGAATGAATTTTTCCATATTTTTGTCGTCGAATTCCAGTGCACCTTTTCTTATACATTTGGTCATCTTTGAGTATTTGTGTTTTCTTCTTCGGGGTCGCTAGTCACTTTATTTTGTGTTTTCTTTAACCTGTTAATTTTGGAGCGGTTGGAAGATTAGATATTGATTTTACAAATATGTATGTATGTATATATATATATATATTTTTTTTTTGGATTTTGTAGAATTTGATCCTAAGTCCTCAAATGTCTGCAGATGTTCGCCAGGCACTCTTTACCACTCCACCACTTGCACAGAAACTTGCGTGGGACTGTGGATTTATCGTATTATATTAGAACCGAGTGAATTAAATCAATATTTTATTGCTTTCTCATTCTCTCGCAGGCTAAATCCTATAGATGTTTGAGTTTGTCTCTTTTTTAGTGTCGCTCGTTTCCGTTTCATCTAGTTTCAAACTACAACGGTGCTAAAGAAGTTTTCACTTCAAAAAATTTCACATCCTGGTCTAAAGAACATGGCATCTGCATGGAAAAGATATAAGCAATAATTCACGATTTACGCTGTTAGTAAACGATTATAACAAAAAGAAGTTTAAAAAAGCAACAAGTATTAAAAACTAATATTTTTTACTATAATAGATCTATTTTCTGAGCAATTTCTTGAGCCGCTAAGTTGCCAATTTCAGAGAAATGCGTGTGCGTGCGCGTCTGTGTAAGTGAGTGCCACCAAAATAAATATATTGATGTGCTTTGCCATCGACAACAAGTCTATCTCCCGAGTCTCAGCTCGATCGGGTGGATCAGACGTGGGTTAATTTCCACTTTCAAGATTTGTATAATTTCATTCATTCACGAAAAGAAAATCGAAATTCAATAGATGTATTTAAAAAGTGGCAAAATTACTGCAAAAAATTAAGCGATGTCAAAGATGCGCACGTTTTTAGCTATTTTGGAATAACTTTGGGGAAAGTAACGCTTGACAGAGTTACATAACTTTTCTATATTCTACATGCCTACAACAAATATTACGGTGGAAAGATATTTATTTTTTAATCTTTGGGAACAGGTGAGTTTTATAATTTTTACATTACACCAAATGTAATTGCAATTTGGGAGGCGGGAATGGGTACCGCCGCCCGGGAACCTTTATTGGATAACCAACACCTTTGCCATAAGTCACCCCAAGTGGTTCGCTACGTTTAGTGATTTAACAGGGGTGCCCGGGTTCATGGGGTGAGGTTTGTCTAGGTCTTAGAGGCGATTCCTACCCACCCTTTAAACCCTTTTCCTTCCCAGAACTCTCCTCCCCTTCCTTTCCTTAAAAAACCCTCCACACAGCATCCCCAAAGATGACATAGGCCCTGAGGGAAATTATTTTCCTCAGGGCCTCCTGGGTAGAGTTCATGTAAAAAAAAAACACAACCAATTATAGATTTCTTCCTTGTGATAAGAAACAAATAGAATTACATGAAACAAAAACCATAATATAACCCTTCTTTGAAAACGAAGCCGATGTCGCGGTTACCAACAATGCTGCTCATAATTGGATTTAAATATTTTTTGAGACCTGCTGTGTAAAACCACCCACGTCTATGGTTCCAACAGGATGGGACCTGCCAAGGACACAAAGCCTCTGTTACGGCACAACTTCGAGCACATTACTAGCGGCTTCAATTAGCCGCGTTCAGCGGATAACCGCTCTCGACTGTTTTCTTTGGGTCTATTTTGAAGAATGAGAATAAGTAAGTAAGTAAGCGACCATCCCTCAACTGAAAACCCATTTTCGCAATCAAATCCGTGTCAGAACACTTGAAATTTTGCGAAAAGTGATGGAAAATAATGCGTTGGAAAGAACGCGAATGTCCGAAGTAGAAAATTGTCATCCTTAGCGAGACGTAATATTTCGCGTTTAGGTTCAATTTCCTGTTTTATGTGTACTGTCTATTTTTTGAAGTGAAAACATCTTTAGCACCATTGTGATTTGAAACTCGATGAAACGTAGATGAGCAGCACTAAAAAAAGACAAACACGTACATCTATAGGATTTAACCTGCGAGAGACTGAGAAAGCATTAAAGTACTATAAATTTTTGCGGAAACTTCGCTGGTTCATGCAACCATGTAATATGTAATTTTCTCAATATAATATGTATAACTGTTTGTTTCCCCAATAAACTAAAATAAAAAATAAATAAAAATATTTATTTTCTTAACGGGTTCCAATAAAATACGATAAATCCACGATCCCACCCAAGCCTTTAGTGGAGTGGTGAGCACCTGACGAACTTTTGCAGACATTCAATCTGCCAGGGATCGATTCCTACGTTAAAATCATTAACCAATCTTCAAACCACTTCAAAATGAACATGCAAAATAATGCGATATCTAGCTACTTCGAAGAAGAAAACACAAATACTAATAAGATGACCAAATGTATAGGTTAAGTACACTGGAATTCAACGACAGAAATATGGAATAAATCAACATTCATTCAACATTTATTGAGAAGACCGAACAGAATCGTAATAATACGCTTCTAACCGACTGAAAATAATTTTATTATTTATGTCTCGGCAATGTTATTCATTATACGTAATAATAATACCTACCTTATTTCGAGGTTTGTGCAATCTACAATCAAAACTAGCAATATTACCAAACTCACGTAAATCTGTTGAAAACACGTCCAGTGTCTGTAATCTTGAGGGATCTGTTGAAAACCCTCGCTTGGTTAAACCATAAATCCAATCGTCTCAGTGTGAGATTTGTTCTCGTGTAAAGCGGGTCGTAGATATTTACAAATTCGAAAAATTGCTCGTCCAAAGTCGGGGGCGGCTTCTCTTCATCGTCCATCGTCTGTTACGTCTATCCTGATCCCGCAACCACGTGCTGGGGACAGTGGGCCGGTAATTGATTTACCGCTGCGCAATATACCAAGTATCACCTCAAAAACGTGCGTTGCCCACCTTCCGTCGGGGGAGAACCGCGTTGACGTTCGGCTTATTTTCACGTTGTCCTGACGACCGCTCGTCATGAATGCTACGCGCTTTCACAATGTCGGTACCTACCTATATTAAATAAGCCCTATAAAATTTTTGTTCTTTTTGTTCAGCTTAAATTACTTTTTAAAGTAAAAACACGATTGTTGTGTAGGTAGGCAGGGAAAAAAGGTTGATATTTATTTTTGTATTATTTTTTTTTTAAATTATTTATTTGGCTTTCACCCATTATGGATGATCTTGGCTATTTCTCAAAGTTAGTTACATATTTTAAAAATTAGTTACATTTCAGTTTTTAATATCTTATCAGTTTCTTAAAATTAGTTGCAATTTCATTTTTTTTTAATTAGTAACATTATCAGTTTTTTTAAATTATTAAGATTTTCAGTTTTTTAAAAATCAATTACATTTTCAGTTTTTTTTTTTTGTAAAATTAGTTACATTTTCAGTTTTTTTTTTAATTAGTTACATTATCAGCTTTTTTTTAAATTGTTACATTTTCATTTTTTAAATTTGTTACATTTTCAGTTTTTTTTTAAATAGTTACTTATTCGGTTTTTTAAATTAGTTACATTTTTCTAGCAAAAAAAAATTACGTTGAAGAGAAAATCACAGAATTATAAAATAGGAAAATGGGTTTACCAGAAACAATGCTTTTAGAATATCTGCGTAGGATATTCAACTACATGGTTGTGCCGGAGAATCCACCAAATTTCATTTAAAAAGCACGCGGTAACAGTGAAACCTTTAGAAAACTAAAGTTGACAAGAGTTGGGATACTACGAAGAACTTTTTTTATCAATGTGAAGGTTGATTTTTTTCATATTTTTGTCGTCAAATTCCAGTGCACCTTTTCTTATTCTTATTAGTATTTGTGTTTTCTTCTTCGGAGTCGCTAGATGTTGCTTTCTTTAGTAGTTTTCTTTACCTGTTCATTTTGGAGTATTTTGAAGATTGGATATTAAAAAATGGATTTTACAAAAATAAAAATATTTATTTATTTTTGGATTTCGTTAGATTCGATCCTTAGTCCGCTGAATGTCTGGCCGTGAGACCAGTAAACTAGGGGTCGGAATTTTCGGCTCGCGAGCCGCATGCAGCTCATTGCATAGGCGTCTGCGGCTCTTAGGCTCTTCAGATATCAATAGCAATTTCACCTCTACTCAATCAGCCTTATGAGATGGAGCCTCGAACGACTATTTTTTTTGCATTCCGAACACAAAATTGGTTTTAATTTATTAAGGAGTCTGTTTATAGAAACATTTACATTGACCTTGGATTTATCGTATTATATTGGAACCGAGTATCCGTGAAATAGACTTCCCTACTGAACGAATATTCCCTACAGATTTCCCTACTGAACGAATATTCGAAGAATTTAAAGTCCCAACATTCAAAAATCTATTTATAAAAAATTCAATTTTACAAATTGTAAAAGAAAAAGAAAGACACTCGTTCGTAACGGAAAATCGTACCAGACTCAAACATGTATTTGTATGCCCGAAACTAAACACTTCTTTTGCTCAACATCATTTTTCATACCAAGGAAAATACTTTTTTAACAAACTACCCATAGAAATCAGAATCATTAATAACAAAATACAATTATCGAACTCTATCAAAAATCATTTTAAAGAAATCAGCAACGGGAAGACTGCTTCCCCTATTTCCACACAAAATTATACTTGTTTTTACTCTTATGGAATACATGGATGTCTTTTAGTTAAAAATTGCGATGTGTTTGTATTAACTGCACTAATTACTTATGTGCACGTGACTGTTTAAATGTATAAATAAACTCTTTTTCCATCCACAAGCAAATGCTTTTATGGAAGACCAGTACTACTTTAATATGTACCATTTTTAAGGTAAACAAATAAAAAATCAAAAAAATATATTTTACTGCTATCTCATTCTCTCGCAGGGTAAATTCGGTAGATGTATGTGTTGGTCTCTTTTTAGTGTTTCATCGAGTTTCAAATCACAATGGAGCTAAAGAAGTTTTCACTTCAAAAATCATTTTTCAGAACTGTTTAATAGCAAATGTTTGCCGACTAAATTTGCCGGATGATCAGTGCATAATTCCTACTTTCCAGTTCTTAATTTACATTATGTTTTATTTTTTTAATATATTTTGTGCCGTATAGAATGTGAAGGCGATATCATAATTATTGGTACAAAATACCCACATCTGCTTATTGTCAAATTGAAGTAGTACTTCATTAATAAACTTAAAAAGATCCCGGATAAGAAGAAGTGGCTGCTTAGTAAGAATATTGGAAAATGTCAACACGGTTGAACCTTATCGATCTACATACAACTCCATTGTCCACATCAGCAGCTTCTTTTTTATTTTAAATATTATTATTTTCAAAGCAAACAGTACTTAAACAAAGTAGTAAAAAGTTAACAAGTTATAAATAACTAGCTTTTCCCCGCGGCTTCGCTCGCATGGTATTACGGGAAATTACTGTAGCGGTTGAACTTATCAATTATCCCCCCTTCTCCTCACCCCCACCCCCTCCCGCATTCCATACATTCATTCCCTTACATTCAGTTTTCAAACATCTCGCCTGCCACCTAAATTTCATAAAGCTATAGCTCAAAGAAAAAAAAGAATTATCCAATTTTGTTAATTCGTTCGGAATTTATCCGCTTACAAACATTTCGGATGTTTATTTTTAATTAAATATTTGGAAGTTTGTTAATATAATTAAAAAATTACACTATTTATTATTCAGTCTTTATAATCGTTATGAATTATATTTTTAATGTAGGAACTCTTATCTGACATTTATTGCAAAACAGAAGCTTGTACAAAAAAAAACGAATTCTGATATTTGAATTTTCTGCAGTAGTAGCTGACCAGTAGACTGAGTATCTTCCAGCATAGAGCCCAAAAATATATCAACATTGTGCCCATAGAAAAGATTTTTTCTGACGTTAGCAAAAACTCGCTTTTGTTAGCGACAGAAAACGTATAACAAATATAATATATTAATATTTATAATTTCATAACGCCAGAGCTTACCATCATATACAACCTGTAGTCTGCGCATATAATTTAGCTTTATATTGGTGAAAGAATTATTAAAGTCTTTATATTGTGTTATGCGTGAAAAGGTCATAAACAAACTCGAGCAGTTTCGCATTTATAATATTAGTATGGATATGGATATTCTATACCTAACGAGTTGATTGCATTCTTATTTATTCTGTTTTCTTGATTATTCAAAAAAAAATTCTGCGTTTTATCAATTTTAAATTAAATATCCCAGTAGAAGACTTGAAATACGATTATTTATTAAATATTCTAAAAATACATACATTAGAAGACAGACGTAAAATAAACGACTTAACATTTTTATTCAAAATACTTAACTCTAAATTCGACTGTTGTGAACTCTTGCAACTCATTAACTTACGAATACCCACAGTAACAACACGACAAAATTCAATATTCTATAGCAGCACTCATAAGCGTAACTACATTGCCCACTCTCCGATACAACGACTTCACACCATGGGGAATAAGTACTTGGGTGATGTTGACATTTTCAATATTAACTTGGCGAGTTTTGTGGATCATCTAAAAAATTTATTTCAACACTATCACTAAACACATCTTGTAAACCAATAAAATAGCTGTATTTCTCTGTTTATGTTTATGTGTTTGTATGACTTGTTGTATGACTTTTATCTAATGTAATTTTATTTGTATTATTTCCTTAGTTTCAAAGTATGTATCTGTCAAATTAAAATTACACTACAAATCATGTAAAAGCCCTCTGGGCGACAAATAAATAAATAAATTATGTAACACATCTAATTAATATTGTGAATATAAATTTCCGTCTATTCATATAAAAGCCCACTAGGGATTTAATAAATAGTGAATATGTAGAGTTTGCACAAGCGCTTGCATTACTTCTTAATCCTGAAAATCTGTTGCCTTATTAATGAGAACAAAGAAAAAAAAGTTATGCTTCAAGAATGGAGGGCTCATAGGAAAAATACAAGAAATCACTGTTCTCTTTTTTAATGCTGCGCACATTCTAGAAATAACGATGAACGGTAGATTGAGGTTCGAGGGATATATTAGAAACAGGTCACAATGGTGCTATTATTGCCTTTGTCGTATAATGAGATCAGTGAACTTATGTAACATTATTACCGGTAGTCCTGTTCTCTCAATATGAAGACAAAGTGCATGATCCATTTGTATTGAAAGAAAACAAGTATAAAGTGTCCAAAGTGCAAGAGTCCGATATTGTCTATCGGCGTAGTATACTGGATATAATATTTATCGAATATAAGGAAGTTATATACAATGTACAGTTTGATGAATTCGACTGTTCCTGCCTGTCTGTTTGATATATTGCAGTGGTCCTGTGACCCTCATATACAATACATAATACATGCCAAAGAGACCGTTTACTTGATCTCCCCAGCAGGGGCGGATCTAAGACTCAAAGGCAGTCAGCAAAGAATATGTGATAAATATTATCTATATACATATATATAAAAATGAAAATATATTTGTTTCTGTCTATGTAGATATGTATGCTATGCGTTGCTAAACCATTCATCCGATTGCGATGAAACTTTGATGGGGATTTGAAGTGTGCCTGCCAGCAATGGTTTCTATGTATACTGGTGAGCTCTGGCATTATAAATTTGTATAAAAAATTGCAATAGGTGTTTGAAAACTGAATGTACCGGGACTGAATGTATGGAATGCGGGAGGGGATAGGGTAACAGGGAGGGGGGAGGGGAACTTGGGAGAGGGCTGGGGAACTGGGTAGGGGGATTCACGGGAGGGGGTAGACGAATCCGTGAGGGGGGAGGGAACTTGGGAGGGAGGACGGGGGAAGAGGGCGAGAGGAATGGGGAGAGGGAAGGCGGAGTCGGAACACGAGAGGAGAAGGGTACGCGGGAGAGGAAGGGGAGGCGGAAGGGGAACGGGACGAATTGGAAAGGACACGCAGGGAGAAACCATTTCTTTATTAAGTGGCATAGCAACGCATGCCGGGAGCATGTTATAAACTATATAATAGTTATATCGGAACCAGCCTGTGAAATTATTTTTTATTTTTAGTTTACGTCAGGATGAGTAGGTTATTTAGATATTTACCAATTAATCACCTCTAGCTTATTTCAGTGACAATGAATTTTTAGAAATTTTAATTTGTAATTTTAGAGACTAATGTAATTTTAAACGAGAAAGGGGAATGGGAAAACTATTTTTTTCTGTCTACTGTGGCGACGCCGCTGATTGCACAATAAAGATTTTATCAATAATGTCGGTAAGTTGTAATCATTTCCAAATATGATTGCAGATCGCCAACAATCAAACAACAGTTCACAACGACTAAGGGCCAGTCGTTTCACAATATTTGAACAATCCATCAAAGTTAATATTAATTTGAGTTCTGTTATTATTTTCGTTCTATGAAATAACTCTGCCATAATGATATCCTTTTTTATATTCAAATACGTTTGTCTAAAAAAGTTTTTGAGTTTAAAAATCTATTGTTAAATAGAATTTTTTTTATTGAAACTAATTCAAAATTACAACTGAATTCAGACTTTCCCACGATTTTTCGCTATCTGTGTAGTCACTTGGAAACTAAGGACGGGTTGTTTCAAAAAAATTGATGAGTTCATCAAATATTTGAAGTTAATTTTCAGATTCTGTGTAAGTTCTTTTCGAGTTCTGTTTTTTTAACATCATAGGCCACCTGCTTCACAAAACTGAAATCATCACAGAACTTGAATAGAACTTACACAGAACCTGAAAATTAACGTCGAATATTTGACGAATTCGTCAATTTTTTTGAAACAACCCATCCTAAGTGCCTAGATCACCGACGATGTGAAGCAAAATGCTTTTCAGATACGCTATAACTTTTTACCCCTTCAATTGGAACTTTTATTTACTTGACTTTCTTGTCAGACATGCAAATAACTTATTGATGTTTAGAGTATTATGGCAATTTTTTTTACTAAAGTATCGTAGGTTTATGCCCTTTGAATTTTGGGGCTCAATGTTTCAAAAATTGCGCTTTCAACTCCTTTCTTCCATATTTATTCACAAATCTGAAAGAAAAAATGTTTATTTGAATCATTTCCCAGTGTGGAATATTGAGGTATATAAATGAGAGCTAAGAGTGGCGCTCTAAGTATGGACCGCAGACTTCGGTTAATTGTCTGCTGTGATATCTCACATGGGATTCAGGAGCGGTCAGTGGCCGGGTTGGCATCGCGTTTGGGCGTTGTGTTTAGAGTTCATTGGCTGGCTAAGCCCTCCGTCATGCCTCAAGCAAAATTTTTCCGCTTACTGTGGTAATAGTAGGAGGTTTTCAAATATTGTCAGGTAACCCTGGAATGTTTGCTTCCTCAAAAAAAAAATCAAGTCGTCGCACAATGGTACACATACCAGCGCATCTTTCCCCCCCACCACTGAACTCAGCAAAAAGTTTCGTTGCTGCGTAACACGTCAGCAAAGATTGACTTCCCAAGCAGTCAGGATATTTGTGTGAAAGTTCAACGTTTATTATATAATATTCAGGGACTGATAACTTTTACACCGCTAGCTGGCAAACTTTTTTCAACACGGATTCAATACTTTCAGGTATGTACCTACTAAACTTAAGTTTTTTTTTTTCGTTTCTTAACGTGACAAATTTGGGATATTTAAAAAAAAAAACTTCTCGTGAATTTTTAAAAAATTCCGACGATATCTGGAATAGTTAAGGTTTTAGTTAAATATTTCCTAAAATTTCTTTTGTCTGCATCAGAATGTTAAAAAGCAAAATTCAACATTACTCAGCCTTTATTTTCATAAAGATACTGACATAAATGATTTCAATTTTATGATTTTTTTTTTAAATTTTATATTTTTTGTGAATAAAATCCAGAAATCGTTAATAAAATCCAGTAAAACTTACTAAAACCGAATATTTTTATTTTTTATAACTATATCAAAAAATAATATATTTTTCCCCCGTAAATCCTCCCTATGAATTTTTTCCAACTTTTGGGATATTCGGAACCACTGTGCGTCGGTTAAAAGCAGTCTCCTGCGTTAACTTCCATATATGTACGCTTAGATATTGTACAAGTTGTACTAGAAAAATTAGGGAAAGCAATGGTACAACCTTTCATCGGTAAATAAGGTCATACCAAAATCAGTAAAATTGGCTGTTTGATGTTAAAAAAAAAAACTCAAGTAGCACTTGAGTTCGGGCGAAGGGCGCGCGGTCTCCGGCTGACTCCGTTCGTTGAGTTCGTTCGCGGTCGGAAGGATTCGGACGACATCAACAGCCGCCCCAACTCCTTCCTACTTCCCGCACGGGAATTATATTTTACACTGATTTTGCAAGAAATTTAGACTCCTTTAACATAACACAATGGTTAGGAAGGCTGAAAAAGACACTGGCAGGAGGGTTAATTCAGGAAATTCAATTAATAGTTGATTAGTTGCAGAAGTCGCTTATAAAAACCTGTCAAATGAAACCATACTAGCAGTCTAGAATAGAGTGGATAAACGGCAGTGGAAAGATGAAAAACACTGAATTTGTCACTTCCTGCAAGTCCTCGCCGGCGACTGACTTGGCGACTAGTGCGATCGGCGCATTCGTTGGAGAGGTTCAGCATAAATGCACACCGTGTTTGTCGAAAAGACTGAGATTTGTGTTGTAGAGGTAAATAGCTAACAACATTTAAAAAAAAAAATTATTCCGGAAAACGGATAATTATAGAAATAAAAAGAAATGAAACTCACCGTCGTCTTATGATATCTGCTTAACTTGGATTAATCCATCCCTCGGGATATCATGCGCCATTTTCAGAGAAAATTCATCTCAAGAGCTCAAGGTTAACACATTACTAATCAGCCCGTAAAAGACAAAATTTTTTACATTAATACATCTTTTTTTAATTGTTTGAATTATAATGTTGTAACAGTAATAAACATGGCAAAAACAAAATAGTGAAATACACGTTTCAAGGATTTCTTTGATCTATTATCAATTTCAAGGATCAATACAAGGATTAGCTGCGTCAATTCTTGGGCCAGCTAGTAACCATTTTCAGAGAAATCAACACCTAATCGACAACCTACCTGTCGAGTTTCAGCTCGATCGGATGTAGAGAAGTGATATTTATTTCATTATTGACGCCCTATTGGGCTTTTACAAATACAAATTTCATTTATAACAACTCTAACATAAATAAAAAATATTACAAAATATATATTAAATAAAGCATAAACTCAATATAATAAACAAGTATATAATTAATGCTAAATCCACATGGATGACTTTAGAGAACTCGTAGGTAAAATTCATATACCTACGAGCAAAAAAACATTTAAAAATAAATTTTTTACTTAATTACTCCTTGTTTGCTTCTAGAATAAAAACAAACAAAAGAAAATCAAAATAAAATAAAATGATTTTTTATTCATTATTTACATCTAAAAAGTGGTGGACTAATTTGGCTTTAAATGTGTCGAAGTTTAAATTAAATACGTCAGCGACATCAGTTAGTTCATTGCCCAACATATGTATTCTTTCTAACACAGAATTCACAGCGAAGTTATTGTTGTAAAATACAATATTCCGCCTGGTGTATTTTGGAGGTATAGATAACAAATTTATAGCATCAGGGCAGTCCAAATATTATTCGCCTTTCAGATAATTTCGATAAGTTAAGATGAAGCTATACGTGAAATCCTATTTAGATACTATTTAGATTTCATACTTAATGACGAATCGGTTTACAGTTTGAACATCAAAAAATATGCTACGGATAAATTGAAACTTTTACTAGCTTTTCTATGCATTGGAATTATAATAAAATTATTATTTACATAACAAAAAATATAAGCGTAAACAACTAAATATATTTTTTTTTCATGACTTAACTATGAAGTAATAATATAAGAAACAGTTTTTAAAAAATACCCTTTTGTGGCTAAGACTATTTTTGAGGTTTTGTATGTTCTAACTTTTTTTCATTCTTATAAAATTATGGACAAAATAAATAAAAACCGCTTTTTCGCTTACTTTCCTCGTGCAAATATGACGCGCGATTTTAAATTTTGTAGGCATGAGAATCGAAATATTTCAAGCGTTTTCAAGTTTACTGCGTAAATTGACATAATTGATTTCAATAATAGGAATACCAATTTTGAAATTAATAAAACGTAAAAATTTATTTTGAATTTTTTCAATTTGTAAACAATGAGAGTAGGAAAGAGGACACCAAATGCTTGAATTGTTTTCAACCTGACTTCTAACCAAAGACGTGTACAGTAATTTTATGGTTTCCATGTTATTAAAGTCTTCAGCGATTCTGAGAATAAATCCAATCCAATAAATCCAATATAATATACATATAATATGCTTGGATTATATTAAATGTCCACACAATAAATATTCCCTTTTAAGTTTTGCATTCATTCACTCACTAAAACAAAATTGAAATTCAAATAGGTGTATCTATTTAAAAATGGATTCGTCCATTTTTTCGGAATAAATTGTTTATATTCTCATATGCACGGTGTAAACGCAACGAAAAAAATGTTAATCCCACGGCTCAGGAATCTAAGAAGAGTGGGTTGGCTAATACACAATTCTACACATTCTCATGCTCCACAGTTTGCAGTATCAAGTGGATCCAAGATGGTGTTCAATCTTCGATGAGAGCGGAGCAAAGACGAGTATGTTGAATACAAATAATCCATAATATATTAAATTTCCCTAACCTATAGGATCCAAATCAATTACCTTTTAAATTGGATCGATATGATCACTCCTCAATAAATATAGTTATTCCAAGTTTACATACAACGTATAGATTGCAACTTTCCTAAAATGATTTTGTAAACCAGATTGACATTAATCCCCGGAATCCCCCAATGATTGTACGTGGTTCAGTTTGCACCTCACAGAACGTGAATGGCCAAATATTGTAAAATCGATAAAGGTGCTCCTTGTAACAATGGCCGCTGCCTACTTTATTAATCCTTTGTCTTTATCCCCACCATTGTGCTTGCCAATTTTCAGTTCTCATTTCCCCGATTCGTTTAAATATTGATGAACGCTCCTTTTAATTTGCAGTCCCTTTTTTTCATAAATAATGACGGTACACGAATTTGAGTCAAATTGCTATTAGATTTGCTCTCGCAGATGAACGAACCGTAATGCCTTTCATGACATATTCATTAATAATGACCAACGGGCAAAGGACACATGCAGGTGTTGATTTGAAAATACATCTCACTCCCCCCAATGAAACATTACGCTAATCACTAACCAACACCTAATTTAATCTCTCTCTCTCTTCGTTAAACGAACTAGTTGTGATTTTGTATTTCTCGAATGCTGAGGCGGCAGCACGCTGGGTACCGTTGACTCAGCAAATTCCACACACCAATGATAAAATATATCATCGATATTTAAAATACATAATTCATTCCAAAACTAAAAAGATGTTGTAAAACGGGTCAGTTTGTCTCAAAACAGATACCTCACAGACATTGACTTGGTCGAGGCTTACAGATTTAAACATTCAACGATTCGAGAATGAACGCAAATTAAAGATGATCACGAATCATAAGTGCATTTGTGCAAAAATCTTCTTTCCACCTTCTGTGTCAGAATTTGACTAGTGTATCAGCAGGTTTCCGTGCCGTAAAACGTAACTGAAAAATAATATTTTAAAGTCAAATGAAAAATTGCCTGATGATGCTCTTCTTAGCTTACAACATGTATAATCAAAAGTAGGAAGCTTGGATAATCTTGGCTATCTAACAAAAAAGTGCATATTTATGTAATACTTGTGTATCTACTCATTCATAAGAGACCCTTTACGACCAGCTTAACACAATCGTGAGATTAATAATATTGTAAAGTCAAATGAAAAATTGCCTCATGATGCTCTTCTTTGCTTACAATATTATGTATAATCAAAAGTAGGAAACTTGGATAAGATGGTTTGGCTATCTAACATAAAGAATGCATATTTATGTAATGCTTGTGTATCCACTGATTTATAAGAGACCCTTTACAACCAGTTTATCACAATCGTGAGATTGTCTTTGAAAAAAAACCTGACAAAACATATATTTTAAGCGTGCTGAAGTTGCTTATGTAGGGTACCTTCACGTGCAAGCGTTTTAACCAGTTAGTCCTACGAAATCTTAAGACTCTGTAGTAAGCGTTCAAAAAGTAGAAGAAGACAGTTTGAAAGGAAGATATGTAAATACAAAAGTTGGAGGGAGCGCGTTTATGTTAAAAATGGTAATAATTAAGCGAAAATTCAGAAAATATTTAATAAAACACGACTCGGTTAAAATACAGCAAAAATCTCTCAACAAATGCTTTGGTTGCAAATAAAGGGTTCCATGCCAAGTGAGAATGAAGTCAACTCAACACCTCCTTGAAAAGTCATTAAAAGCTATGAAAAAAATAATTTTAAATTAGCCGATAACCCTAACCTAACGTAACCTATTTAACCATTTTTTTAAATATATGTTTTTATCATTCTAAATGACTTATCTGAGATGGTTCTGAGTTGGTTTCATTCCGAGTTGTCCGGTCACCCAAATAAAGATTTATTGTGAAGTTACCCATAACATCCTAAATAACAGAAAAATGTGTTTTTAATAATTTTCTGAGCATACTCTGAGAATGTATAGATATTATCTTAAAAAATATTTTATGTACTTTTTAAGATAATATCTATACTATTTTATTTTTTAGAAACTTAAAAACTTAAAGTATTCATGAGAAATGTGTTATAATTCGGTAGATATACAGAAACTTAAAGAGTCGCTACACGTAAATTTTTATCACGATACATAATGATTGTTCGTTGTTCATCTATATAGTGATCGGAGTGCTACCATAGACGTTCAGTATTTATCTTGATCCGCAGATATTTATCAAATGTCGTGATATTTATTAAACGTGTGGACTAGTTTATTGATGAATCACAACATGGATCACAAAATTTCTAGGTTCCTGAATTCGTGTTCGTGGTATGGATCGTGATAAATATCGAACATATGGCCTACGCCTCAATATTTATCACGGTCCGTGGGTTCTCAATATGGAATTCAGGAATCTAGACATATGTGATCCGTCAATACGCTAATCTACACGTTGAATTCATATCACGATATTTGATAAATATCTGCACATCACAATAAATATTGAAGGGTCCGCCTACTAGTATAGCTCATCGGTTGAAAGGGGTTGCATTATTTATAACATTGTCTTAGTTCTAATAACATAAATATGTACAATAAATATTCAAAAAAATAAAATCAGAGTGTGCAATTCATACGCGATAGATGTGAAGCTTTCAGAAAATTAAAGTAGGCGAGTGCGGAGGCCGCGAAGCACTTTTTTCTAACAATGTGAAGGATGATTTTTTCATATTTTTTCATCGAATTCCAATGCACCTTTTCCTATACATTAGGTCATCTTTTTTGTTATTGTTTTTGGGGTGTTATGCCGTGTTTCGCTACCTCCTTCTTTAGCCAACGTTTCGGACAGCGTTACAGTGTCCATCATCAGGGCAGATGAGATTAGGTCATCTTATTAGTATTTGTGTTTTCTTCTTCGCAGTCGCTAGATGTCGCTTTTTTGTGTTTTCTTTTGCTTGTTCATTTTGAAGTGGTTTGACGATTGGATATTGATTTTACAAAAATAAAAATGTTAATTTTTTATTCGACCCTTGGTCTGCTAAATGTCTGCAATGGTTCGTTAGGTGCTTTATATCACTACACCAAAGGAGACGAGCGTAGGACTGTGGATTTATCGTATTATATTGGAAAAGAGTCCCCCATAAAATAAATAAATATTTTATTGCTATCTCATTCATTTTCATGCTAAAATCCCGTAGATGTATGTGTTTGTTTCTTTTTAGTTTCGCTCGTTTCCGTTTCATCGAGTTTCAATTCAAAACGGTTCTGAAGAAGTTTTCACTTCAAAAATTTTATTATTTTTTAATACTTTATTTTAATTTTATTATTTTAATATTAAATTTTATTAGATAAGAAAGTTTTTTAGAAAATATGCAGGAAGTCGTGGGGAAACGAAAAATATCCGCCTTCGAATCAAAAAGCGGGATATAAAATATTTTAAATTGTAAGAGGGGTGAAGTGGGTACTTAACTATTTCATTCCGGATACACTCGAAAGTTAAAGTGAGAAAAATGCTGCATGAATTCTGAATATTTCCATATTAAAAGTTTTAACGTAAGTACGAAATTGACGGATGGAATAAGTAATCCACTCTAGTAAGAATATAGATATTTTTAACAAGAATTTTATAGTAATAATAATTGTTTGCCCGATTAAAATACATTGAATTAAAATCACAATATTGAGTTTGGGGCAGTAAGACATGTGGAGATCCGCAAAGAAAGCTGATATAAGTATGAGTAAGACTAAGAAAGGTACCCTCAGATGGTTCGGGCATGTAGAACAAATGAATGAAGAAAGAAGTGTAAGGAGAATAAATGACGCAAATGTGAATGGTAGAATAAGTAGGAGACGCCCGAGGAAGACATGGTGCGATCGAGTGAATCAGATACTTGAGTTGGGCCATAGAGAGTCAGAATAATAGAAGAGCATGTAAGGTACGATGTATGAATGTGAACGAGGCAAAGATTGTGTGCCAAGACCGAGTTCTTTGACCGTCCATCCTTCCGTAAATTGCAGTTGAAATTATTAACTTTTAATTACGAAATTACAATGTTAACGCATCAACATCCATAGTGCGCGGTGAATTTAAATGGTCTCGCGAGATTTTCAGCGATGAATTGCGTGTCTTTTACTCCATTGACCGAGAAGCATTATTTCTTAATTTATTTTACAAATGTAACTAAGTAGAGTGAATAAATAGCAGTACCCCCATAAATTAATTTGCTACACCTATACTATAGTAGATACATTTTAAAATTGAAATGTATACAGTGAAATGTACTGTGAAAAATATACACCAAGTTTTTATTTTATTTTCTATTATGTTTTTGACGTTAAAACTTCCTTAGCACCGTTATGATTTAATACTCGATGAAAAGAAAAAAGTGACACTAAAAAGAGACAAACACACACATCTGCAGGATTTAGCCCTCGAGAGAATGAGATAGCAATACAATATTTATTTAATTCACAATATAATACGTTTCCAATATAATACAGTCCCAACGCAAGTCTCCTTTGATGTAGTGGTGTAAAAGGCCTGACGAATCTTTGCAGTCATTACAAAGCCGACCAAGGTTCGAATCCTACGAAATCCATAAAAAAATTTTTTTTTTGTAAAATCAATATCTAATCTTCACGCCACTTTCAAATGAACGGGCAAAAGAAAAAACAAAAAATAGCGACATCTAGTGATTCCAAAAAAGAAAACGCAAATGCTAACAAAGACCAAATGTGTAGGAAAAGGTGCACTGAAATCGAAGACAAAAATATGGAAAAAATCAACCCTCACATTGATAAAAAAAGTGCTTCGTAATTACCTCACTCTTGCCTACTTTAGTTTTCTGAAGGTTTCACTTTTACCGCATGTGAACTGCACACAGTTCTTTTAATAATAAATATGTGTAGTATTGATTAATACATCATTTTTTTTAAAATTGTTCTGTCTTGAGATCTAGGAGTCAAAAAGGTATTACGTAAATTGATAACGTTAGTGTTATTTCAAATCGGTTATGGGTCACATTTCTAGGTATTTTATGTTTGTCAAGAGAATTTATATTTGAATTTTTTTTATACTGTCTTATTCAGTAATGTTACATGTAAATTAGAAATCTGTAAGACATGAAAGGCAAATAAAATATAAAATTTACATTCATTTTTTGGAGTACGCAATGGATTCCGTAAGAATCAATATTGTGCTCTTCAAGCAATTCTCAAGTTTTGAACCACTTTACAATTTTACTTCCAACGCGAGATAAAATTGATGAGCAAGGAGAATTTTCTTCAATGATTTTTAATTTGACCCTCCACTAACCACTTCTTACTACGCGGATATTCTTCCCGGGAACTGAAAATCCAATAGTCAATATTTTACATCCATTTATCCACATCCACCGTATGACCTTATGACCTTTTCCAGTTAAAATTAATAAACAATTGAAAAAAAAATTATAAGGAGATAACGGGTCTCACTAAAATTTTTAATATCAAATGTTTTGGCTAAAAAATAATTTTAAAGTGTGGATAATTTTGTTGCGTGTAATAAATGTAGATCTTAAATAATATGCGACTTGTTCTCCCATACCAATTCTACATTTAGAATAATTTCAGGAAGAGAAATGACATAATTGGGAGTAAAAAATGTTATCGATACTTTGGTCTCGATCGACACTAAAAGAGATAATCACATACATATATGTCATCTATAGGATTTAGCCTATGAGAGAATTTGATAGACTAATCGGTGCGGTGCTTCGTGGAATAAAAGGTAAATTATTTTTTAAACTTGGTAACAATATTATAATAAATAAACCCTACAATTATCCTACTCCTGATACTCTGCATTCGTCTCACTCTCTTTAAGTTTAGTTTTCTGAAGATTTTACTTCTGCACATGAACTGCACACATGATTTTTTGAAGTAAAACTTCTTTATGCACGCTTGACTTGGGGAGTAAGCTGGTGAATGCGTGATGAGAGTGTTACGAAGAGTGTCGGGCGAAGCGAACGGAAGTTGAGAGGGAGATATAATTTAGTGAAGATAGAAAGAGAGAGAGTTACGTTTCGTATATTACTGTAGGGGCAAGAGAGAGAGAGGTGCGAGCAAACATTTCCTTTCTCTCTTGCTCTCATAGCCAGTTACGTTTCGTATATCTAAGACACTGTGCAGGCCTATTGTTTGTATCACACTGTAGGAGCAAGAGAGCAGTGCGCGCACACATTTTCTTTCTCTCTTCTTCTCATAGAAGTTTTACTTCAGTCGTGTGGTCTAAAGCACACTCGTTTTTTTCTACAAGTCATCACTGGTTCCTCAGTAACAGTACTATTTGATCATCTTATCAGTATTTGTTCGGAGTCACTTTTGAGTTGTCTTTAGCGTATTCATTTTGGAGTGGTTTGAAAATTGGGTATTGATTTCACAAAAAAAAATTTTTTTTGGATTTTGTAGGATTCGAACCTTGGTCGGCTAAAAGTGTCTGCAAAGGTTTGTTAGGCGCCTTATACCACTACACCAAAGTAGACTTGCCTGGGATTGTGAATTTATCGTATTATAATGGAACCGAGTACCCGGGAAATATAATAATTTTATTGCTATGTCATTCTCTCGCAGGCTAAATCCTATATATGTATCGGTGTTAAAGATGTTTTCACTTCAAAAACTTTTGGCTTGTAACAAATGTAACAAATTTTCATATCCATTTATAGAATTTTAATCTTTCCGTTTATTTCTTAGAACAGTTATCCCAATTTGACTCCCTCTTCAAACTCACTTTTACGCCCGAATTTCAAGAAACGGATAAAATTTTCGTAGATGATTTTCTCAGTCTTCGTTTCAATTTTATTTTGTGAACCTTTAACCTAGTCATTCTAAGATTTGTTTCAGACTCAAAAATTTCACAAAAAGCTTGAAAGTTAATTTAATTATTGTTGTTTTTTTAAATCTTTTGTTAGATGTTTGAATAAAACGAGAAGATATATTGAAGTGAAAACTTCTTTAGCACCGTTGTGATTTGAAACTCGATGAAACGGAATGAGCGACACTAAAAAGAGACAAACTCATACTTCCATAGGATTTAGCCTGCGAGAGAATGAGTTAGTAATAAAATATTTATTTTATTCAGTAATCGGTTCCAATCTTTTTCTTCTTCAATGGCGCTACAGCCCATTTCGAGCCTTGGCCTCCTTCAGGATAAGTCTCCACCGCCCTCTGTCCTCGGCCGTCGTCTTCCAATCTGCAACATGGAGTAGTCCCCTTGCATCCTTCCTGATATCTTCCTCCCATCTCAGTCTAGGTCTGCCCGCCTTTTGTTTGCCTCCTGGGTGTCCTGTTGGAACCTTCTTCGGTACTCGTGTGCTTGGCATTCGGTGCACATGTCCGGCCCATCTAAGTCTTTGGAGCCTTAAATGGGTGGAAAGTCTGGGAGCTTGGTAGATGTCATAGAGTTAATTATTGTGGCGGATTCTCCATGCCTCTCCCTCTCGCACCGCTCCTAGGATTCTTCGAAGTACCTTTCTTTCAAAGGTGTCTAGCTGTTCCGCAGACTTTGCTGTCAGTGTTCACGCCTCACATCCATAGGCCAAGACCGTTCTAATAATTGTTTTATATAGGGTTCGGTTCCAATATCGTACGACAAATCCACGGTTCCGCGCAGGTCTCCTTTAGTGTAGTGGTATAAAGCTCCTGACGAATCTTTGCAGACATTCAGCCGACCAGGGGTCAAATGCAACGAAATCAAAAAACAAAAAAAAAGTATATTTGTTAAATCAATATCCAATCTTCAAACCACTCCAAAATGAACAGGCAAAAGAAAACGACATCTAGCGACTCCAAAGAAGAAACTACAAATATTAATTAGATGATCAAATGTATACGAAAAGGTGCACTGGAATTCAATAACAAAAATATGGAAAAAAAATCATCCTTCACATTGATGAAAAAACAGTGCTTCGTAGTCTCCCCTTAACTACTTTAGTTATATGAAGGTTTCATACAACCACGTGAGAATTGCACATTCTGATTTTTTAAATATTTTTTCCTCGCATTCAGGATTTTAGTGGGTGTTCCTCAATTACAAAACGCCTTAGGGTATTCACGTTAAGGTGATTTTATCACAAAATAGCGCTATAATAAAATGAATCTTATTATAGTTATAAATCAATTAGCTAAATCCTAAGAGGCATTTGTTTGTCTCTTTTTAGTGTCGTTTTTTCGTTTCATCGAGTTTCAAATCACAACGGTGCTAAAAAATTTTCACTTCGAAAAAACAGAAGATTTTTGAAAAAATATATGTTGTGTACAAAGTGATTTTTTTTTTCATTTAATATTTATAATGTACTGCCTTCGTGAAATAGCAGGATGTCTTGTATTGACACCATAGGTACCCACCTACTTTACATGCCAATTCATCAAAAAAAGAAAAAAAGGCTGCTTTTGCATATTTACACAACTGCCACTTTTACTTTTATAGAGACCGATGCTCTAATAGAAGGCAATATAACGCTGACGAGCACAAATATCCGGCACGCTCACGCTCGTTTGACGTGTCTCCCGGCTGAGCGCCGATGCAGAAGGGTTCTTCTACAACGCAACTCATCGGACCACCTTTGTAGGGTGTCAGAACGAAAATACAAAGGCATGAATTTAACCTACAAATATTACACTCCCAAAATTACAGAGGTACGGATGAATCTAAACGCGGAGAGAAAATTCAATTTTTTTATTTGGTTCAATTTTTAGTCTTTAAGTGCGTAATAAATAAATATCAAATTGGAAATAAACAAGGTTAGGTTACGTTTTTTTTTTATAAGAGTAATTCGTTCCAATTGTAATTTCGTTATGTGTGATTCCGTCCGTGCTATTTTGGCAGGATAACATTGGAAAATGAAATTCACGCAGGTGCAAATTATTTACGTAACTAGCGCAGACTCTTGAAAAATCATGAGATATTATAATTCCAATTTTAACAAAGACAAATAAAATAATTTCTTGATAAAATATTATACAGGGTGTCCGGGGGTAAAGTACATTAACTTCGCGAGGTGATTCTACATGATATAAAATATAAATATTAATAACTTTTTTCGAAATTCCAACCCCATTCTAGGGGTACTTTTTTGGCAAAAAGATAAAATTAGTCCGGCGTGTGCGGCCAGCATTATTATTCTCCGCTGTTACGACACGGGCCAATCGCAACCATACAACGTTGCCACAATCGCGCCCGGCAAGCTAACAGCAACTTTATCGGGTAAGTTTTACCTTAAACTAAAGATTATAATACTTTTTGTATGGGAAAAATGTCGGAATTTCAGAAAAAGTTATTAATCTTTTTTACTCCTAGTAAAATGTCGAATCATCTCCCGAAATTAATGCACTTTACCCCCGGACACCCTGTACACCTAATCAGAAAGTAGGTATCTATTTAAAACTTGTTTGAATTATTCTTTACCTAAGCAGTTCCAATTTTGAAAATGTCACATAAATTCAAACAAATTTGATTTAATAATCTCACTCACATCACAGACAACCGCTATTAGTATTTATATTAATTTCATCCCGTTTTGTTTCCACTACTAAACACGGGTAGTAAAATTCAAAAAGTAAAATTAAAAAATGTGCATTATACAAATATATTTTTTGTATAATGCACATTGATTGACACCGCCAAGAATCAAACCCGATCAACTACCGATCAAGGCAACTATGCTGACGGAATATTCGTTGACTTTATTCATTTTTAGGGAAACCAGCTTACAAAAACGATATTATTCAAGTTGAATGGCTCCTGCTTCTGCCTACATTAAAGTAATGCCTACATTAGTATTCATATTACAAAACCATTGACCACATGCTGCAAATTTAATGTGAGAATTAACCGCCTTTTATCTGATACCAAATACCAACCAACACTATTAATTTTAACAACCGATTTTAAACCAAAAGATACTCAAAACGAACAGGAAATATTACAATTAGTTTGTGTTATGTTTTTTTTTATTATGTGTGCAAAATAATTTTTTTTTGCCCTTTTACGGAAAGAGAGCGGAAAACAGTATAATCAATATTTATTTTATAAAAAAAGTGCATATTTTTGTGCGTGCCGCTAAAACATACATGGTAAAAGTAATGGTAAAAAATATAGATAAAGAGAGTTATATGGGTATGGTAGCCCTCAATCCCCCATCCATGAAGAAGGATCCCATTTTACCTGAAGGGCGTGCTTTTGAAGATATAAGGGCTACATGTTTCGCCTTCTAGAAAATTGTAGAACAGTCCAGAACATTCGTGAGTATTCGAGAGCATTCCACAACATTCCAGAATACCCAGATTATTCTGGAATGTTGTGGAATGTTCGGGAATAGTTTGGAACGTTCGAGAACATTTCAGAACATTCCAGAATACCCAGAATATTCTGAAATGTTGTGGAATGTTCGGGAATAGTTTGGACTGCTCGAGAAAATCTCAGAGCATCCCAGATCATTGTAGAAAATTCCGGAATACCCAGAATATTCTGGAATGTTGTGGAATGTTCGGAAATAGTCTGGAACATCCGAGAACATCCCGGAGCATCCCAAATCATTTCGGAACATTCCAGAATATTTTCAAATGTTATGGAATGTTCTGGAACATTTTGGACCATTCGGAGCCTTTTGCGTATGGGTGGGGCTATACATTGATAGGGGCAAGATCCGTCATGGGTTCGAACGTCAGTTCAATCTCTATCAACTCCCTGAGCGAAACCGGGTACCTCAGCTAGTGAATATAAAATTGAAAAATTGAATATTAAGCTCTTAAAAAATATTCATCACATCATGAAATGTAGAGTGGTTTAATGGGTTAATCTGCGCGTCAATACTTTGATTGCGATTCGACTCCAAGACTGAGTGAAAATCTAGTCTCTTTTAACGGAAGCAATCTTCCGAACAGGCCTTCCATTGATATGCTTGGTGTAACTCTAAGTGACCAGCTGAGGTACGGGGGTTCCATTGGAGCCACGTTAAGTTAGCCTCTCAGAAGCTGGGCGTACTGTACAGTAGCGTGGGCCGCCATAGTATGGCGAAAAAAAAACTTATTTCCATGAGCGCTAATTATAAAAAGTTGTCTTAGGCCTTTAGTGTTAATAAAAAATGTAAGAGTTAAATAATATTATCGTCTTTAAGTTCCCCGAAGCGATTGAAAAATGAAAAAAAAACATTTTTCATTAATTATTCCCAAGTGGTAAGTCAATGGGAGAGTTACAGTTATTACAAATTTCATAATAACATTTTTTTATAAGAAAAACTCTCTTTTTATAACATTTGAAGGTTATTCCCATCAATTTAATATATCACTGAAGAAGAAGATAACAATAATAATCTTAACAAAAATATGAAAGAGAACAAGACACAGAAAAATAGAAAAAAACAAACACCTTCTGTCAGACCGTCATCTTTGTACATGATAAAAAGAATTAGTATTTTACAATATTAATTATTTACAATATTAATTATTCTAAAAAAATTAAAATAATTAATTAAATTAAATTAATTTAAAAATATTGACAAATATGACGGTTTGACAGAAGGTGGCAATGGCGAAATTGGTTAACGCGAGCGTCCCAGTTAGATGAGAGGTATGTGTTCGAGTCCCAGTTGCGACCATTGTCTTTTTCTATTTTTCTGTGTCTTGTTCTCTTGCACTGCAGAGAAGATTACAAATTACAAATAAAGGTACGATACATGAGAAATATAAAAAAAGTAAAAAACAAAGCTCGTTTACACTAATTTATTAAATTAAGATGTATAGTTAAAACTTCTACTTACTGATTTTTACAGAAAAATATAGGTATGTTCATTTGGTTTATTCCGAAATACGGCTTAATTTAAACAAACGTCCTTGAATGGAATCGAATAAACGTGTGCGCACTCTCAATTATCAAACATTTTCAGTATCTTTGACAGATTTATTACAAGTTTCAATTACAGATATGTTATTACCATTTCCATACAAACATTCACATTATTCATTTTTCCACGAATAGATTTATTTATACGTAGAAAAACGTTTTATTTTTGGGTACAAATCAGCCACCGCGCAAATCTTTACAAGTGGCGATGAAATCGTTCGCGCGACAGATGATTGTATTCAAGAAAACATAAAAAAACGTTTGCGTTAAAATAAAATAACCTATACTGCGAAAGCTTGAAAAAAAGATGTAAGTTTTCTATGGTTGCAAATAATTTTCTCGTTTTATCGTTTACTTTTACCGAGTACCTACTACACTCGGACTTCTCTAATTCTATGCTTTAGTGTTTTGGTCCATGAAAGTAAAGTCCGGACCTAGCTCCCATTCGACAACAATTCGAAGCCAAGGGGTGAAGAGGAAGTGCTAACAAAAATTACTTTACCTACTTGAATTTTTTAAGCAAAACTTCTTAACGCACGCTTGACTTGGTGAATGCGTGACGAGAGTGTTACGAAGAGTGTCGGGCGAGGCGAACGAAAGTTGAGAGGGAGATTTAAGTTAGTGAAGATAGAAAGAGAGAGTGTAACGTTTCGTATATTACTGTAGGGGCAAGAGAGAGAGGTGCGAGCACACATTTTGTTTATCTCTTTCTCTCATAGCCAGTTACGTTTCGTAAATCTAAGACACAGTGCAGGCCTATTGTCTGTATCACACTGTAGGAGCAAGAGAGAGCAGTGCGCGCGTACATTTTCTTTCTCTCTTCCTCTCATAGAAGTTTTACTTCAGTCGTGTGGTCTAAAGCACGCTCGTATTTTTTATGACATGACCCATTCTGTCTCAACAAATACCCAAAAAGCGACGTTACGTTGGAATAATAATAATAATAATAATTCCAGAATTTATGCAGGGGTAGTGCAATGCAATGCATTCCATATTATTTCATAATAACACAAAGAAATTAGACAAAAAATAAGAACAAGTAAAAAGTAAATAACAATACATGAGTAAAATAAATTAAATAAATCTAATAAGCATGAAAAATAACATAAATTGAAACTGAAAAATATTAAACACAAAAATGAATGCAAGCAGCTGTTCATGAAGATATTTGACCTTTTCCCGTCTCCAGAGGGCCTCCATCAGGAGGGACTCCATCCATTGACTCCAGGCAGTTATGGTTGCATTCTTCGATTGGCGTAGTCTGCGCCGTAAGCTTTCCGTTACGTTACAACATTTCCGTAGCGCTGCAGTATCTCGGTAGATGGAATGGTTGGCGATAGGCACTTTTTGTAGCGACTTTTAGCTTATGCCTTTGGGATAATCAATTATAATTGCAATCAAAATAAAAATAAAATTGTTAGAATTTATACCATTTAACGTAGAATTTTTTTTTAAAGTTCACAATTTCTCCTCACCCTAGATTTGGCTTCAAAGTCATTCATAAATCGCTCTCATTGATGTATAATAACTACAGCAATGATCGCATTAACGCTTACCAGGGATTTTCAGGATGTTTTGGCCTTGGCTGTTAGTCTCTATTTTCTTTTTATTAGCATTTTACGGTATTTAAATAATTTCACTTTATTTTTTTATTATTTTTTTTAATCCATGTACCAATAAAATGGTGTTGAGTTTTTTTTTTGTATAAAGAGCACTTAGTTAATTTGCGCTTTCACCCTAGTTCATGCTCGTACTAACATGATGTTGATAATACATCCTAGATTACAGCCCGGAAACTACACGTCCGCGTTGGCATAAACCCTTAAAAACGATTTAAGCTACAAATTTAAATTTATTTGTTTTTGAAATTTAAACAAAACATAGACTTATTGATTATTCACTTATTTCAAACTTATTTCAAAAACATATTATGAAGAGCGCGTCTGTTTTCAATGTATTGAGAAATTGTGTCCAATACGATGAAAACTTTTTTTCACGTGATAACGTCTTATAAATCGATGAACGCCGGCTGCACTCACGAAAAAGCATGACTCATTGTCACTTTCCGCCTGAGCCGAGCATGCAAGCGAGAGCGCGGAACAAGCGTTCGGCCTACGCGTTCGGCTTGTGACGTATCTATCTCTCTTCCACTCCATCGTTATTATATGACGTTATCACGTAAAATTATCGTCCGTAAACTGACTTTAAAGGCAACCAAATTTTTTCTCTTTTAACCTTCGTGCATATTTTTATTTACCGTTATTTTGTTGTAATTTTTATGCCTCTTGGCGGGAATAAGAGATTAATAAATTAAAGTATTAACCTATATAATTTATTGTATGTGTGATACTTTCAAAATCAACGAAAATCAGAATCAAAATTTAAAAAGATGTATTATTCTTAGGTATCATACTATAAGGATGTACAGTTTGTCAAATAAGAGTAGAAAACACAGGAAGGAACATAGAAAACATAAGGATGTACAGTTTGTCAAATAAAACTGCTGTTCAAATGGCAATACTAGTGAAATGTAAAATATGTAACCTACATTTTTGTAAAAAAATAAAAACGCATAAAAAAAAAAAAAAAAATTTTCATTGCAATAAAGATACCCACTTATCTCAAAATTAGAATAATGCCTTTGCAATTTTGTGTTAACGTAATGACGAATAACGATATTGTAATAAAATATGAAGCACACTATAGAAGTTGCTCACATTTATTTAATACTAAAGTTAAGTACCTAGCGTTGCCCGGACTAGATCATGTCCCTAATTTTAGATCTGAATATATTTAATTCATTCGATCTAAAATTAGAGTAACTAAACTCACTATTAGTGATCTAAAATTAGTGTAACTAAACTCACCATTAGTGATTCTTCATTTCTACCTATTGTTAAATTCAAATTTATGTTAAATTAAATGAAAGCAAATGACTTTGTAAAACACAATTCAATCAAATTTATGTCATTAAATAGGTACCTTAACAACAGTGCTTATTCGACTTTAATTTTTTTTCTTTAAGAACAAAAAATGTTTTTTAAAATGTGATTTACAGGGTTCTATATATTGAGTGTCATTGCGCTTTTAACCCGTCTAATCACAGGAGACCCTAGTTGTCCCAAAACATCATATGCCGTTATAATAACAGGAGACCCAGATTGTCCCAGAACGACCGAGCGTCATTGAAAGTTAGATATCTCTTTTCCTGTCAAGAAAAAATTTGTGATTTCTTTTATATTAGAAAGCGAAAGAAATATTGCTTCTTATTGCCTTAGGAATAAACGAGCTTTATTGATCAGATATTTTACAAACCCGATCATAAGTGACGATTTCATTTTGCGCCAATGTGTGACGTAATAAACAATTAATTTAAAAATAAAATTGGTTGAATGTGATAAAAAGTGAAGTGACAGTTTTATTACAAATTTTCTTAAAAAAAAAGACTCTGTATTTAAAATTTTAATTTTCTTTTATTTTATGTACTTTTTTGGGGAGACCCCAGGTACGTAATTTTTAAACTAATTCACATTTTCAATATAAAAATTTTAATATTTTAAAACAAAAATCTTAATTTTTGATAAGCACATCGGAAAGATTATTTTATCTAGATTTTAGAACAATTTTTTTTTTCAAAAAGATTAAAAAATAACCAATAAAAATGAACATTTGAAATGCATGGGAAGAACCGAGAATTTTTGCGTGCAAACTTTGACAGGCAAAAGTTCATAGATATTATTTTCTCATTTTTCGAAGGGTTAAAGAATATTAGGCATTTAAATTGGTATTGCCAGCCTACAAATGTTGTAGTTCCATTTTTTGTATTTTCTACTCTTAATTATATTATCAACTTTATACTTATCTGTTAAACGTTCATTAAATATAATTAAATGCCTGTGAATTTAAAACACCCTTAAAGATGAAATTGAAAAAAAATCGTTTTTGTGTCACAGCGTAACCGGGCGACTGCTTAACTATTCAGCTGCGAGTAAAAATTGTGTTTACCTATTTAAGAACCCATTTTTGACATGTCATAATTTAATTTATTTGTTTAAAATCTATATACTCGTAGCATCATTATTGGGATTAAACTTTGTTCAAATAACATTTCTGGCATACATACTTTTATCTGTGTAAGCTGGGAGCAAGCATATTTAATCTCGAAGCAGCGACCCTTTCCAGTAAGCCACCCGGGCATACATCCTGTGTTACCTTGACACTGCTGCGGAACGTGTCTTTTCCCCGTAGCGAAAAATAAAATAAGTGAAA
Organism: Glyphotaelius pellucidus; assembly: GCA_936435175.1. Lineage (NCBI taxonomy): Eukaryota > Metazoa > Arthropoda > Insecta > Trichoptera > Limnephilidae > Glyphotaelius > Glyphotaelius pellucidus. The sequence goes on along the minus strand of OW386542.1, from coordinate 21,827,325 downwards.
TTTTCCAATGTCACCACCGTCTATTGTGAAATCCCTCCCAACCAACCCCTCCACCTCCCGCAGCCGAACGCTTTTCCCGTTACCTCCCTCTTATGCTACTCGACGCCCCCACTTACCCCACTCTCCATTCACCTTTGAACATCCCAAGTGCATTGAGACGTTGCGAGTTTCAATCTCAGTAATCCGCTGGCGACGTATCTTAATATTATAAGAATTAAAAAAAAAATATTTTATTAATAAAAAATATACTTAATTTTTCGAAGAAATATTATTGTAATAGGTTATGACTTTGTGGGGCATTATTTTTTTTTTGACGTGATAACGTCTTATAAACCGATGAACGCCGGCTGCACGCACGAAAAATCATGACTCATTGTCACGTTCCGCCTGAGCCGAGCGAGCAAGCGAGAGCGCGGAACAAACGTTTGGCTTGTGACGCATCTATCTGTCTTCCACTTCATCGTTATTATATGACGTTATCACGTATTATCGTCGGTAAACCGACTTTACAGACAACCAAAGACAAAAATAAATTTTTTAAGTGAAACTTCTTTATCACCGTTGTGATTTGAAACTCGAATGAAACGGAAACAAAAAAAAACAAACATTATTATTTTTTTATTGTTTAATTTATGACATTGTTACAGTAACAAAACATAATATTGTGGCAAAAACAAAATAGTTAAATACATATGTTAATAAATTTCTACGCCAATTAAGAGAGCTAGAGCTTGGTGTATGAGTTATTTTATAATTATGTACTAGAGTGTACAATAAATATAACGTTAAGTACTAGAATATTGTGAAGTTAAAATTTTTATTTGGCTTGAACTGAATTTATAGCATTTTATTGGTGATATTATGTTTGTTAATTTTTTTTAAAGATTAATTTGACCTTTTTTTGAGTGATACGAAATATGTTTTTTACTTACATACATCTATAGGATTTAGCCTGCGAGAGAATGGAATGAAACCTTACCTTGGCCGCTTTGATTATGAGCTCACTATTCAAGGCTTCTATTGGTTGACATTGTGTGGGCGAAGGTTTCACTTTTACCGCGTGTGAACTGCACTCCATTTTTTTACATCATCTCTTTATTGAAGTGAAAACTTCCTTAGAACCGTTGTGGTTTGAAACTCGATGAAACGTAAACGAGCGTCACTAAAATGAGACAAGCACATACATTTAGAGGATTTAGCCTGCCGGAGAATGAGACTAATCGGCCTCCTCTTTGTGCGGTGTTTCGTAGAATAAAATGTAAAATAATTTTTAAACTTCGTAATAATAAATCCTACAATTATCCTTCTCCTGTTACTCTGCATTCGTCTCATTCCCCGGTAGTTTAGTTTTCTGAAGGTTTCATTTCTACTGCATGTGAACTACAGACATCATTTTTTTTCATTATACAAATCTACATGTTTGTGAATAATGTTCACATCGTCAGGAGTAAATGTACACTAAAGTGAAATATTAAAAGTACAGATCACCTTTGGAGAGGGAGTTAGAGGGAGGGGGAAAGGTAAAAGTGGAGGAAGTGTATTATAATTACGAATTACAATGGCATTGGAAGGGAAAGACCGGTTAATGTTTAAAAGGGAGTTTGAAATTTTTTCTGCTTGTTAATTGTGTGCATTGAAATTATATAACATATTTAATTATATATATATTTCTTGTTTCTAAATTTAAAATTATTATTCAACGATGCCTTTCAATCCGAATGAAGAATTTTTAATCCTAAATTATATCAAAAGTATGATTGTTTTTCAATGAATGATCAGTGATCTTAGAGTCTCTATTGCAATTATAACCTAAGTCTTAAAATAGCAAATGTAAATAACGACATTTCAACAAGTTACGGCGCTAATTAGTATTTTAATAACCAAACGCGGTAATAAAACACTTGATGAAGCTTTTCTAGGTGACGTAATTTTAGAATGCATTTTAATCATGGAATGGATTGATTATAAAAGGAAGGGAAAGGAAGACATGTTTCAGAAAATTATTTCTGAAACATAAAAATATACAAATAACTCTCACAGACGTACTGGCGTATATCGGTACACAGCTCACTGATAACGTGGAAATTGATCTGCGCACATCACATTTGAAAACAAAAAATCCTCTTTGTTTTACACAACGTAATGCGATATTATGTCGTCTTGGATACTGCTTTCTCGAATATTTCTATTTCTACCAATACGACGTTCACGGTAGACTATCTTATTTCTCTTTTTATCATCCTGCCGCTCACCCTCTTACTCTTCTTCTCATCCACCTTTCTCTCTTCTAATCTCTGCCGTCTTGAAATTTGCACAGCTTTTTCTGTGACGGACAACAAAATTATTTTCTGCATACAACGTAATTTTTATCAGTAACCATAAAAATTTCATTTAAAAAATGTGTTAATTTAATTTTATTTTTTAGAGTTTAAATATTTGTTAGAGTTACTTTATAATATTTGACGGAAATTTGTATGCATATTTATTACTCGCTAGTACCCGGCTCGCGTTGTAAAGCCATTCAAAGAAATAAATTGATTCTCCCTGCATGTCCCCTCCCGCGTTCCCCTTCCATCTTCCCCGCCTTCCCGCACCTTCGTTACCCCTCCCGCGAACCATACCTCCCCCGTTCCCCTTCACCTCCTACCTTTCCTCCACGCCGCTAAAATATATGAAATACACATATTTTCATTCACACAAATTTCATAAGGCCAGAGCTTACCATTAAATATAGCCGGGCCTTCGCGGGTAAAAATTTCAATCGGATGAACGGTATGGTAGCGCATAAAATAAGAACAAACAAACAAATATTAATATTAATACATAAAATAGCGTAAGTAAGATTACCTATGTTTATGTAATAATGTGACCACAATTAGGCATGGTTAGCATATAAATTTGGTTTTCCAAAGTTATACGTAGTTTATAGCCGGCTTTGTCACAAATAAGTTTACTCAGCAAGGAATAGAATATAAATTACATATAAGTGTATTAAATCGTGGAATACTTTAGTCCTCTTTGATAAGCCCACTTATTAATTTGTTTTTAAGTTTGAATGTGAATACTGCCTAAGACTCTCGCCTGCTTCCGTCCAGAGACTATGGTATCTGCAATCGGACTATTTTGCCAATATGAGGCTGAAGGTGCTAAGGAGGTGAGAAAGGAGATGGGAAAAAGGGAGGTGAAGAAGTATCTAGCTATTCAGATATGCTCACAAAACAAGGCTAAAGCTATTTGAAGCGACATTTCAATTCTGAATTATAGCATTTCACCAGAGCGATACTGAGAGTATCTTCCACTCTAGAACGTGACGCAAATATACTAAATATTATTTTAAATGGATAAATTAATAAATAACCCAAATCAATCAAATAAAATTTTCTTGTGCACACCTTCAGATTGTTAGTCGACAGCCTTACTCCTCGACCACGGAGATCGTCAATTGATACGTTTTCAACCACATATTGTTTTACACCATCATAATTTCATGTCATAAATCATGGTAGTATAAATGTTGAATTACTCTTTCTCCTCTTACGTGTTTTAGGTACCTACTTTGCAAGATTTGATGATTTTCTTATACTTCCAAGCCCCTTTCGGACCTCTAATATTTTAAGGGTTAAACTTCAACATTCCAGCGAAGGTTCAAAATACATTATTTTGGTACCATAATAATATTCCAACTTACTCTTCTTTCGCTAGTTGCGGAGACCAATTAAAACTTTTAATGTGTTTCACTCGGCTAATCTCGAGGTTGCTGGCTGTGAGATGTTATACCTGTATATAAATATTATATTATGTGATTAGAATTAATACTCGTCACCGCGGTGGCGAGAGGTTTTATTACTGCTGAAACCAACTATCTTTATGACAGCTATTAAAAAACATTATGATATTAATGGTACGGATAGTCCAGACATATTTCTCATATTATGTACTTTCAATTAGCAGTTAAAAACTAAGCCCTGCGGAAAGCTTTTGGTTCGGCTTCGCCCTGTTTGACAGTTGGTGCCCATTTTATAAATCTGGTTCTAAAAATAGCCGTTTCCTCGGCTACACTGTGATCCAGTGACAGCTAGTCACCGAGACAAAGTTACTACGACAGACAATGTATAGTCGCGTGGTACCATTATTCACAACTGCCAGTTACAATAAAAAACATTTTATTATTAATCTCTCTGTATCCGGAGAGATACACAAAATTACAAATCCGAGTACGCCTGCCAGGCGATGCTAATCACGCAAACTGTTAACTTAAGTGGCGCCATTTTTTTGGCATTGCTTTAATTCGGTTATATTACAAAAGTATATTTGTATACAAACTCCACGTACGAAAATAGTTTTGCGTAAGGCGTGGCATCAGAATTGCATTATTTGCCGGATTCCTATATTTCAACCGTACAGTCTCTAGCCTATTAATACTGTTTGATGATGTGCTTGTTCACGAAAGCCGTGTTTATACTACAAAGAAACAATCCCCCAAACCTCCTTCAAACAATGGCGTTTTCTCCTTAGATATATACTAAATGTGCATTAAGGCGGCGCTACTCGGCTGAAAAAGAAGAAGATGGAGAGATATGCAATTACGAATGTTGGACAGAGCGCGCTAATATTTGAAGTGATAAAATTGCAGCGAAAATTGCGAAAAAGCTTAATAAAACATGACTCGTTTAAAATAGAGCAAAAATCTCGTGGAACGTATCTTAAGTATCATTTAAAAAAACGTTGTGGATTTTTTCACAAATATAACTTGGGAAATAATAAAAATAGACTTGTTTTAAATAATTTTCGGAGCATACTTTGCGATTTTTTTTATGGAGGGAATTTCATATAATTTGCATTTCGGCATGGAACGTATCTAGATATTATCTTCAAAAATAACATATATTTTTTAAGAGCTTAAAAACTTTTAAGGGAGATATGTAAGAAATCGGTCGAGTTCGAAAAGCGGCGACTTAACGCAACTCAATACCCTAAACCTAAAAGAATGACGGATCTTTTTATCATTACAATAAAACAACGTTGTTATATTGATGAAGAATGGTTGTGACCAAACTCAACCTTCTTACATTCGCGCCCAACAGCATTACACATAAACTCGCAATTTGATCTCGTCCGTAATATTTTAATTATATGCTTTTTTTTATTGGTACAATTGAATTAAAAAACATGAAAATATTAGAATTTTTACTTTATTTGTAGAAACAAACTTTTAACTCAGTCTCTTAAAAAACGAGATAATTTATTATTCTAACTTTACTAACACATATATTTTTTTTCATGTGTTTTAAAAAAAAAACACTTTAAAATCTAATTGATAAAAGTATTAAGAATAACGAAATTTAAAAAAAAGAAACAATTATTATTTGGGCTCTTTGTGTAGTAATTATTACTTACCTAAAATCGTAACACTTATACTCGCGTCGGTCTCACAGACAACAGTGATAAAGTGTCAAAATCAACTCAGCACCAACGCGTGCCGCACTAAACAATGCCGCCTAACGATAAATTAAGAAGCTACTAAAAACCGCAAAGTCCCAGTTTTGTTAATTTTTGAGAAAACAACGAATTATTCAAAACCACTCAGAACCAACGCGTGTCGTACTAAACAATGCCGCCTAATGACAAATTAAGAAGCTTCTAAAAACCGCAAAGTCCCAGTTTTGTTAATTTTTGAGAAAAAGTCAGTCTGAGAGACCAACGCGCGAGTATAGGAAGGTTAACAAACAAAGTTTTATATTTAACAAAAAATGTGAAATCTATTCTCACTGGCGTAGACCCGTTAAAAAACACGAGATATTATTTTGTAGGATTTTTGAAAACTGAAAGTATTTAAAAAATATATATGTATTTGCCTTTTCTTTTGCAATTTACTCTTTAAGTATTTTGGATACGCAGGTGTTTCAGATACAATTACTTCTGCTACATCCTAACAGATGGCCGCTGAAGTAGTACTGTAGGAGAAGTACCATCTATCGTCGTTCGTGTCTTCGACACGAATAGTTACGACGAGGGCCGAGGGTAAGTATAATACAGGCCTCCGCCGTCAGTCAGTGCAAGCTTCAGAACTGATTCGTAGCCAGTTTTATAAGGACGTCTGTCTAGTATAATACAATATTGTAAATCTAGACGATAATTAATAAACAACTAGTATTTGAACAAACTAATATTCATTGGAAAAAAGCAACATTTCACAAGATGTCTGATAGTGAATAGAGCAGACATTACACCTTTCGAATATTAGTAAACTTGAAGAATTAAGATATCTGTCAAACATCTAAATGAAGAAATACCCATTTAAAAAAAATGATAACCACTTTATCCCTTTTCTGATTTGATTTATACTTCTCAGTTCCAATTTTGAAAATTAAAAGTTGAATGAATATTTTTATGCATTACGCTGAAAACGTATCACTTCACTCCATGCACCATGCACCAAAATTAGTATGTTTAATAATAATATGTTTCATGGATTCTAATCTGGAACCTTTTACATAGTAACTTCGTTCAAATTGACAATACTTCAATTTCTAGATGAGGCGCTGTCCAAAGTTGATAAAATAAGCAAAATTTTATCATTGTACTGAACTAAACAGCAGTCAGCAGTCGGTGGTACGTGTCGAGGGTAAGCTGTTAACCCCTCCGGCTTCGGGCCTATTTTGTCGGAAGATTAAAATATTTGCGCCTTGCGAAAAAATCCGAATAAATGGAACATTATTTCGCACCCGAAGAAAAAACAATTTTTGAAAGGCGATAAAACACAATTTCAAATTTAAAAATTCAAAATAATCGTATAATTTTAGAAATATAAAATTTTTAAATGCATCCGTAAAACGATTTAAAAATGGATTATCTTACGTTTTATCTAACTAAAATTACTGCAAAAAAATGTGTGCAGTTCACACGTGATAGAAGTGAAACCTTCAGAAAACTAAACTTCGAGAGAAAGAGACAGATGCAGGGTATCAGGAGTAGGATCATTATAGGGTTAATTTATTATAATATTGTTACATAATATTGTCGAGTATAAAAATCATTTAACATTTTATTGCACCGCACAAAGAGGACACCGATTAGTCTGTCTCCGTTTCCGTTTCATCGAGTTTAAAATCAAAACGGTGCTAAAGAAGTTTTCACTTCAAAAATAACAACATATACATATTTTATTAGGCAAATGAATCATAAACATCATCGTTACATTTTTTGACATGATAACGTCTTAAATCGATGAACGCCGGCTGCACCCACGAAAAAGCGTGACTCATTGGCACGTTCCGCCTGAGCCGAGCGTGCAAGCGAGAACGCGGAACAAGCATTCGACCTAAGCGTTCGGCTTGTGACGCATCTATCTCTCTTCCACTCCATTGTTATTATATGACGTTATCACGTAAAATTATCGTCTGTAAACCGACTTTACAGACAACCATTTTTTTTTTTTCAAATTTATGTCGAAAACTTTGGTTTCATGAAAGCGTACATTTTAAATATTTGGCGTAGAGGTTTCTCTTTCATAACACCATTTAGATCATATTTTTAATGATGATGGTAAGGGAGACGCAACTATTTCTACAAGAAGTGTATGAGTTGTTCAGAAAAGCGAATAATTTAGCCTGAGGGGTTAAAAATCTGGATGCGAGCTCTATGGCGGAAAGCCCTGGCGCTATTCCAGGGCTGCGGGAAAAGATAACTCGAGAACAACAAAGCTTCTGGAAAAGATGGGTTTCCAACTGAGAACTTAAAAATGGGGATAAGAGGGTTTTTAGTTTATACTACGTCTCTTTGGAAGACCCGGACAAAGGGGAGAAACAGAACCAATAAAGGAGAGAGCCTCGTGGCACCTGTCGGCCTCTGCTGAAATGGTATTCAGTTAATGTTTAATAGTGCTTTCACACAAACGAATTATTGAATTCCGTAAGTCTAAACATAAACTCATGCAAAATTGATGCATCTTGGTAATATATATATTTTTTTGATTTGTTACCGTTGACGCTACTTATTAAGGCCCCGTACCCGAGCACGAAAAGAAGAAAATGGAGAGATATGTAATTACGTGATGTTGGAGAGAGCGCGCTAATATTTCAAACGATAAAAGTGAAGCGAAAATTGTGAAAATGTTTAATAAAACACGATTCGTTTAGAATATAGCAAAAATCTCATGAGTATTGTCTAAAACAACGTTCAAAGAAACACTGTGAATTTTTTCACACATATAACTTGATACATAATAGAGACAGGCTTGAAAATAAAAAATTTCGGAGCATACTTTTTCTATCGGGGGAATTTCATATCATTTGCGTTTCGGCGTGGGGGTTGTATAGATATTATCTTCAAAAATAACATATATTTTTTTAAGAGTTTAAAAACTTCAAATGTTCAAGGGAGATATGCAGGGAATCGGTAAAAATTCGGATAGTGCCGCCTTAATCTTAGATCTAAGTAAATAGATACTATTACGAGTATTGTTTGGGACGTTTTAAGCCCCGTCACATTTGATTTAGATGGAACCGATGCACAGTGCGTTGTGGTGTATGGGGGAGAGGCCAAAAATCAAAGATCCTGTTATATAGAATTAAAAAAAAATCACAAGCGGTAGAAATGAAACCTTCAGAAAAATAAAGTAGACGAGAGGGGAGACAACGACGCACTTTTTTTATTAATGTGAATGCTTTTCCATATTTTTGTCGTTGAATTCCTGTGCACCTTTTCTTATACATTTGGTCATCTTATGAGTATTTGTGTTTTCTTTTTCGGAGTTGTTAGATGTCGCATTATTTTGCCTGTTCATTTTGAAGCGGTTTGAAGATTGGATATTGATTTTATAATTTTTTTTTTTAATTTCGTAGCATTAAATCCTTGTACCCTAAATGTCTGGGCGCTGATGTTCGTCTATTATTAATATGTTGGTCTAAATCCAAGGTCTCACGCAAGTCTTATTTGGTATATTCTTACATAAAATGTGTATACCGCTAAACCAAAGGAGACTTGCGTAAGACCTTGGATTTAGACGTACATTTTCCCAAAAACAACCAAAACTTTGATGGTATTTTTCTCTAATGAAGCACGGTTTTGAAGTTTTTCATAGACTCAAAAAACCAACCTTGAGGACATCATACAGACCAAACAAGGAAAGAATTGACAAAATTTTAAAATATTTTCAACTTGCATATCTTAGTAAAAATGCTTGTATATTTGTGTAAACGAAGCGTCTTGCGCAAATTAAAAATGCAATTGAAAATGTGATTAGCGTATAGCTGTTGGTAATCTTCAAGTTGAGGACGTATAATTAATCAACGACAGGCATCCCGGTAATAATGATTATTGGGAGTTTTGACTATTCATCTTTACATAATTCATGAATAAGAATGTTGATTTCGAATATAGATAATATATTGTTGACGTGATAACGTCTTATAAATCGTTGAACGCCGGCTGCACTCATGAAAAGTATGACTCATTGTCACGTTGTCACGTTCCGCCTGAGCCGAGCGTGCAAGCGAGAGCGCGGAACAAGCGTTCGGCCTAAGCGTTCGGCTTGTGACGCATCTATCTCATCGTTATTATATGACGGTATCACGTAAAATTATCACCCGTAACCGACTTTACAGTCAACCAATTTTTTTTTTTAATATTAGAAGTTTATTGTTATTAATCGTAGGGCTATCGGTGGGGGTTTAGATTAAATGTTTGAAAATTCCAACTAATATATTTTACCGCACATTTCTCCGAAGATCAAATGCAACTGATATAACGGTCCACATTTCTACACCCCCCCCCTCTCAAACGATTTGGATTGGGCAGTTGGGCACCCCTGCTGTAAACGAATGATTTAATGCATTAATGGGTATGACGGGAGCTTGACACTGGCAATCGGGATGACCTAAATGCTCTCATCTGCAATACACACGGTTGAGAGAACGAATGAATCATATGGATACTTTGGTTTAAGATACTAAACATCATGAAAAGCGTAATAGAATGACCTGAGAAAATAAGTACATTGAAAAAAAAAGACAGTGAATAATCGATATACGTATTATTATTATTATTTATTTGATGCAATATTTTACATTTCAAAGTATAACCCAGTAATTTTGACATCACTGGGTGGCTTACGCGTGCTGAGGCCCCCATTTTACAATACAAGAATTTTTTTTATATACATATCAGATTTTGATAAAAGGTTGATGAAAAATGTTGGTGACTATAAAAACATTCAATTATGATAAATTTAAACTAAAGACAAAAGTAATATTAAAGTAAAAATTAAAGTAAAATCAAAAATATATAATTAAACAATAAAAAATCAGCATGTATTATGTGTTGTGTGTTTTGTGTTTTATATTGACTCCGGATCCAATATAATGATGCATGTAGAATTATATTTGGATTCAGAAGATATAGCAGTGCATCGACAATGTTCACTGAACTAGGACTGCACGGATTCGCCGGTCTAAAGAGACATCGGGTCACTGGAGCCAGGATGCGGCTAATGGCTTCCGACAATGCAGTGGTGACCGCAGCGTTCCAGCACCCAACTCCTCTCCTGAGTGAGCGATGGGCCCGAGCTTGAAGAATAGAATTGATTACTTATTTATTTTTTTTATATCGAATTTTTATATATATAATTTTTTTTATTTTGTTTTTTTTTCCTATTCTACGTTTAAAAAAAAAATCTGTTGTTTTAAAATATGTTATAAAATATATACTAGCTTTTCCCCGCGGCGTCGCTCGCATGGTATTACGGGAAATTACTGTAGCGCTTGCACTTATCAATTATCTCTCCCCCACCCCACCCACAACCCCTCCCGCATTCCATATATTCATTCCTTTACATTCAGTTTTCAAACATCTCGCCTACCACCTAAATTTCATATCCAATTTTGTTCATTCGTTCGGAATTTATGCGCTTACAAACAATTCGGATGTTTATTTTTATTTAAATATTTGGAAGTTCGTTAATATAATAAAAAAATACTCTATTTATCATTCAGTTTTTATAATCGTTACGAATTATATTTTTAATATAGGAACTCAAATCTGACATTTATTCCAAGCTTGTCCAAAAAAAAAAACCGAATTCTAATATTTGAATTTTCTGCAGTAGTAGCTGACCAATAGACTGAGTGCCTACCAGCATGGAGCCCAAAAATATATCAACATTGTTTCCATGGAAAAGATTTTTTTCTGACGTTAGCAAAAACTCGCTTTTGTTAGCGACAGAAAACGTATAACAAATATAATATATTAATATTTATAATTTCATAACGCCAGAGCTTACCATCATATACAACCTGTAGTCTGCGCATATAATTTAGCTTTATATTGGTGAAAGAATTATTAAAGTCTTTATATTGTGTTATGCGTGAAAAGGTCATAAACAAACTCGAGCAGTTTCGCATTTATAATATTAGTATGGATATGGATAAATATGTACAATCATATGGGATGTGTGGGATTGCACTATCCTCCCCACATCCTGGAATAAAACTTATTATTATTATTATTATTATATCGTTTGTGTGTTTTATAACTATACTTGATAGCCTAACATATCCGATCACGATATATTATCGTGATTTAAACATTATGGGATTCTTCCTACTTTAGCCAACGTTTCAGACAGTGTTTATCAGCATGGCAGATGTACGTAACGCTGTCCGAAACGTTAACCAAAGAAGGAAGAAGCACAACACAACACAATACAACACCCCCCTCCCCCCCGCCCAAATCTCTTTTGGCCGTAAAAATCTAAAAACCACGACATATCCGATGTGTAGATTAACGCTTATTTTACAAATTTTCTTTGTAAATGCTTCGGGCAGGACAAAAGCGGACATTCATTTTGGGAAATTACTCTCCAATTATAAACAAAATATGTCTATAATAATATCGCCGCACGTATGCGGCACTCGGACGATCCAAATAGAGTATTGCCGCATACGTGCGGCCGTACGACTTAATTCCGTTTTTTCTATGCCTTGCTCGTAATTTCGATTAAATTGTGATTTTAGATGAAACAAATATATTTGTCAAATATTTTTACGTATTCTAACAAAAATTGTTACGTAACTGTATAAATATATATTACTAATTCAGTGACTCTCAACATTTTACAAACAGTGTTTTCATAAATTATTTTTTTTATTTATAAAAAAGAAATGTACAATAATAAAAAGATAATACTAAAAATAAATAAAAAAAGTATAAGTAAGTTCTTGTAATAAGTTGGAAAAATTCAGTGACTCTCAACATTTTACAATATATTTACAAATTTAGGTTCCGTATGTTTGTGTCCACAAATCTCGGAAAGTAATCGATGGATTGACTCAAAATTTTTACAGAACATTGCATTTTTTAAGAAGAGTTTTCTGTATAGAATGGTAAGCTCTGGCGTGATGAAATTTGCGTAAAAAAATTACTACAGGTGGTGCGCGAGTGGTTTGAAAATGTGTGTATTTTTATTTGGAGGCAGGAGGGAGAGGGTAAAGAAGTGGGTAGTGATCGCGGGAAGGGTGACGAGAGAGGGAGGGAAGCCGAAAAAGGTGGAAGGGGAACGCAGGAAGGGAAGGGGACGCAGGAAGGGAATGGGGACGCATGGGAATGGACATGCAGGGAGAAACAATTTATTTCTTTGTTTGGCATTGCGACGCATGCCGGGTACCAGCTAGAGTTACATAAATATTGTTACGTAAATATTTTACGTTTTATAACGAACAAAGGAGGACACAAAATTTATGTGTGTTGGATATAATGTTCCATTACGCACGTATCCGTGTTTTGAGAAATACCACACGAAAGGAATATTTTTGCTAGTAATGGTTTGACAAAATCCAAAATCTAAATCTAACGTTATCCACATGTTGAGAACTACTGAATTTATGCTTTGTTTTTATTTTGAGTATTATCTTTTATTACTGTACATTAAACATTGTACTAAAAAAATATATTTTTTGAAAACTTACTTACTTACTTACGAGAGCCACTGGATTTGTCCAAGTTATTATAAGACTTTTTTTAAATTTATTTTTAGTTTTTATTATTTTTTATTATTGTATATATTATATTTTTACATAATTCTATTTTTTTAATTTTCTATTTGTAAAATGTTGAGAAACACTGAATGTATGAGACGACCTATGAATGTAAACGAGGCAAAAAGTGTGTGCCAAGACCGAGTTAGTTAGTAGCTGACGGATTTGGGTGCCCCGGTGTTGGTAGGCAATTCCGGAGACATCGTGTTGAATAAAAACAGACTCTAATGAATCTGCTTCTCCAGTCCTCAAATCCAGTCCACTTTGTATATTTATGTCCTTCACTTCTAAATAACAGGGTTGTCTCAAAGATAAGACTTGTGATCGATGATAGAGAAGGATGTTCATTATCTTTTCCCCGATTTTCCCGTTTACTATTATCGACGCGTTTTTTTTTGTGCCGTTTTGAGTATCAAAGGACCTTGAATATTGCGTGTTTTGTGTGTGAGAGACCTCTGCATGAGTAGATAATATGCACATAAAGGAAAGGAGGAAAAGGACTTTCTGCGCTTCTATCCTAGCTGGGTTTATTGTGCACTTATATGACTTATTAGTCGCGGTATGCGGGATTTGGTATGCGATATGCGGTAATCGGTATATTAATGCAGAGATGTTTATGCGGCGAGGGTCGATTAATGACTGATGCGGGTAAGGCAAAAATGATGGGTCCAAAGAGAAGGGCAGGAAGGATATGTGACAATACAAGCACAGGGTCTATGATGTGTCGATGTATATATGTAGGTGTAGCTGTGTATTGTGTAAATGCCCAAACAATTAGCATAACCTAATTATCATGAGTGCGAGCAATTAGGACTCAAATGCGGTATTCATATTATAATACTGATTTATTTAAAAAAAATAGTTGTTTTAAATATGTGGTTATAAGTTAGACATCTTTTCTAAATATTTGTAAGGCAGAATGCAAATTGATTTGTCCGATTTGTTTAAGATTTCTATCGTTATTGACGGCATGAAAATATGCAGAGCAAATAGAATCCAACAAAATGCTTAATTAACAGCACGTTCAAATGAATACCAGGTACCTTATTCAATCACGCATTATTTAACCAGACCAATTCTTAGGAATCTTTAATTAATATTGAAAGAATTGATCGTGGAGAACGCCAATGTACCACAATAATTTATGAATCAAGAATTATTTCGAAGGCAACCAATGTTTTTTAAATAAAATCTGGGTAAGTGTCTAAAATGTTCGGAATTGAGAAAATAATAACTAAGTAGTGGTAAAAGAAAATAAAGACAAATTTTGAAATACGAAATGAACAAATGCTATGTTTAAAAACAACTCTAAAGCGAATGAATTATTATGTGGGATTTAAATTTATGTAAAATGTGTTTTTACGTTTTAATTTTTAAAATACAGTTATTTTAAATCTTCTGATTTATATTACTTGTTATGAAAATAGCTATTGGTACAAATAATTATTTTCTAAACTAATACCTACTAATACTGATTACATTTATTAAGGTACTAGCAGAGCCGGCCACACGTTGCTGTGGCTTACGAAACACAACGCCATTACCCAATCTTTATAAAAAACGCCATCTATTAATTTGCAAACATATCAAATCCACACCGCCTGCTTGCCAGCCCCTGCTCGCTGCCTGAATTGAATCTATAAATTTCTCGGTTTTTTTCTACTGTAATATGCATGTATTATACATATAAACCTTCCTCTTGAATCACTCTATCTATTGGTGAAAACCCCGTGAAAATCCGTCGCGTAGTTTAAAAGATCTAAGCGTACAGACAGCGGGAGCGACTTCATTATATACCATAAAAAGATTAATTAATAGCTGGCCGGAAAGTAACACACTTTTCGACTTTGCGTTTTGTTCTGTTGATTGGGTAACAGAGCGCCAAATTCCGGTTCCTGTCACTTTTTGAAAGGAGATCGATAGGGACGGCGATCTGCATTCGAATTGTTACGAGTATTTGGATTTTATTATCGGAATTACGTGTTAAATCATGTCGGACATGTATTTTCAATGCCGCACACGAGTCAATGCTTTCAAAATACCGTTTTTGGCGATTTCAGTTGAAAAGCACAAGCCGCATTGATTGGTGCTTTCAAATATTGAAATTGGCCAATAGACTGCTTGTAGGTACTTGGTTAAAGTCAGCACCGCGAACAAACCATCCCCGTAATTGTTGCAGTACATTCTGTAATAGCAAGCAACAGCGCATATATCCCTAGGTAGTTTTATCTCCCCTGAGCATTTTTACAAATGGTTCTTCCGCTAACTATACACATATAGCTAAAGTGGTAAAAAGAGACACTCACAAAATATAATTTAAATGATGTATCATAACCGAGACAGTTAATAAATGCACCCATTTAAAAATAATTTTAAAAAAATACGAGTGTGCTGTAGACCACACGACTGAAGTAAAACTTCACTGCTCTCTCTTGCTCCTACAGTGTGATACAGACAATAGGCCTGCATTGCGTCGTACAACTGTGTCTTACGACACACGACTGAAGTAAAACTTCATTGCTCTCTCTTGCTCCTACAGTGTGATACAGACAATACGCCTGCACTGTGTCTTAGATACGAAACGTAACTGGCTATGAGAGAAAGAGAGAAAGAAAATGTGTGTTCGCACCTCTCTCTTTTGCTCTTATAGTAATATATGAAACGTCACTCTCTCTCTTTTTATCTTCACTAACATATCTCCCTCTCAACTACCGTTCGCCTCGTTTTCGTAAGGCTCTCGTCACGCATTCACCAGCTTACTCCCCAAGTCTAGCGTGCGTAAAGAAGTTTTACTTCAAAAGTTATTTGGAAAGATAAATAGAATATTGCAGTTTACTTCTTCAATCTTTGCAAATTCACTATGAGGCGTCACTTTTAATTAAATGAAAACGAATCACTTTGTTAAACACCACTTATTCATTCAAAATTAAGTAGTAGTGGATAATCAAGTGTAAACAAATAAGAACTTTAGATAAATATATTACAAAGAGTGATGATTAATAACTTAAAAGTATTAAAAAAAAACAGTTATATAAAATGAAATACAAACATTATTTTAGAATACGTAAAAATTGAATTAATATTTATTTAAAACTTTTAAAAATAAACAGAATAATCATAATATTTAAATAACAAAAATAATGTACATGTTTTTTGAAATAGGCAACTCGCCCTAAAAAGAGTGATTAAATTAATACTGAGGCCATCCGCTCATGGATCCGCTCAACTGTTTGGCAACTCAATTCACAGCGTAACTCAACTTTACGATATCAGTAATTGTTTCAGCTTGTCTAAGACGCGGTACACCCGCTCAAAAAGAAGAAAATTTAGGAATATGTAAATACGAATGTTAGAGAGAGCACGCTAATGTTAAAATCGATAATATTTACGCAAAAATTCTGAAAATGTTTAATGAAATACAACTCGTTTAAAATATAGTACATATCTCGTAGGTGTTGTCTAAAACAGTATTTAAAGAAACACAGTGAATTTTTTCAAACATATAACTTTTAAAATAACTGAAACAATGTGTTTATAATAATTTAGGAGCATACTTTGCGATTTTTTTTCTATCGAGGGAATTTCACATAATTTTCGCTTCGGCGTAGGGAATGTGTAAATATTATCTTCAAGAATAACATAATTTTTTTAAGGATTTTAAAACTTAAAGGGCTTAAGGAACGTAAGTAATACATCTATAGAAATGGGGTATGCCACGGCTTAACAAAAATATAATTTATAACATATCGTAAATTACTCGAAAACTTGACAGGTCTTGAGACCATGGCAAAAGAAATGGAATAATGAATTTATATTCCGTTTTAGATAAATGTATTTTTATATACTGTAATTTATCACGCAATTGGTAATGATTAATTCAAGCGGAAATATTTTTGAAGTGAAACTTCTTTAGCGGCGTTACTGATTCGGAATTTGGATGACACGGAAATTACGCATTAGCACCTGCGAAGCATCACACTGCGCTCATTGGCCGATTTGATTATGATGTCACTTTTAAAGGCTCATTGGTTGAGATGTACAACGGAAATGCCGCCAGGTCCTAGGTCTGCGCTCATTGATTATGACCTCACTTTTCAAGACTTGAGATTGTTTTGGTTAAGTTTCGCTTCTACCGTGTGTACTTTTGAAACACATTTTTTTTAAATGTGTTTCAAAAGTATTTTTGACGGAGTAAAATATTTGGATTTTATCATTAAAGCTTTTAATTTCTTCCGGCAATTAAAAAAAAAAAAAAACATTTTTTAGTGAGTAAAATATATAATCAAGATAATATGAACTTAAGGAAGTAAAGTGAAAAAAATTACGATGATTCAAAATAGTTTTGATAGATGAATATAGATACATGTTTATCTATCTATCAAATCTATTTAGATCTGTGAGTGGTTGAGTGGGCAACGCGTTTGGGTCCCACCCGTTTGGGTCGCGTATTCGATTCCTCGGCTGGCTAAGTCCTCGATCACGACTCAAGCAATATTTTCGGCTAACTGTGGTGGTAGGAGGAGGTTTTCAAACATTGTTGGGTTATTCGTAACCGAAATGTTTAAATAAACCAGAATGTTTGTCTTTCTTTTTTAAAAAAAAAATCTTTGCAACCTAGGTACCATCACATCGTCTACGAATTTTTTTGTATTTAAAATATCAAAATATTGGTTCATGGGGTGAGGTTTGTCCGGGCATTAGCGGCGGTTGCGTCTGCCCACCAGCTGCGTGGCGGGTCGTATCGGGTGAAAGTGGTTTAGGGAGAGGGAGGTTGAGGTATAATATCCGTTATCCCTTTGACTTTTCCAGCCATACTCTCTCGGAATATTGCCTTGCACCGTAGTGGGAGGGATGGATTCATGCGTCTGTCACTCCTGGACACACTGACCCCCAGATTCCTACCCACCCCTTACACCCTTTTGTTTCCCAGAACTTCCTCTCCTTTCTTTCCTACAAAGACCCTTCACACGGCATCCCCAAAGATGACATAAGCTCTGAGGGGAATTATTTTCCTCGGGGCCTCGTTTTCATTCTCAGGATTTTGTTTCTACATTTTTATAACAATGTATTTAATAGAAACCTCGTAATGTTGACACAACATTTTGCATAATTATTATAAATTGCATTTTTCTTAAACACTAAAATTAAATAAAAATGTTAAAGTAATCAGGTAAAATTATGAAGAAAACTGCCTAATTTATCAGTCTTATTCGTCGTCCTTAAGCTCTGATTCTCTAGGAATTTAAACCGCAGAAAATAACTTGGCGACCCTGAGATCTTAGTAGTTCCGAATTTTTTTTTAAATCTTTCTTTTTCTTGCTTCTAACTTAGAAAATTAGTTGGGAGCGAGCGAAAAGAAGCTTATGAAAGTTTACCAAGAAGGCGACAGATCAAGGGTTTGTTCAATCTTGGAAATGGAAAATTAATTTTTAACCAACCCACATGCGTTCTAACGCCATAAAAAGTATATTTTCAGGTTTATTTCTAAACGAAAGTATTTATTCGTGAACTGAGTATTAGTACAAAAATATTTCCTCTTAAATCTTAACCTTTGACTGGTATCATGGTTTTTGTGTAATATAACTGGTGACGAATAGCCTAAGAGGCCGCTGCCGTATCCGGTCTATAGCGTAGAAATTAGGTAATGTAGCTTACAGTAGTCTTTAAAAACAGTTTAATAACGTATAAAACAATAAAATAATATTTAATAAACTCTAAATGTAATTTTTTAATGAAGAACTTGTTATTAAAATGTATGTAGTAACTAAAATCAAAAAACTAGAGTTGAGATCAGTAATCACAAACAAAAAATTAAATCAACATATTATAACGAAAATAGTAATTTTCCTAATAGTTAAGATACTAATCAATAAATATCATTTTACAAAACTGGCAAGTCTAACTTTGGTTATTTTTATTGGCAATCAGGGCATAATTGTTTAGCACATTGCAAGCACACATGTTATTTACACAATTTACATTTGGAATTAGATATGCGATTTAACTTAGGAGGACAACTAGCACAGGTTTTCCGTGTTTTTAGCCTGTCGTTGGAGTTTTGTAGTTCAGGTGCCAAATCAGAACCCAAAATACGCGCTAAGTTGGCTCTTTATTGCGTGGAATATGAGTATTATAAACGCTGCGCTACATGTTTTGTAATACCGCGTTTCTGGCCAATATTTTTATGAATTTTCCTCTACCAATAGCATTGGCACCCTACACCTCTTTTTTGGAAGTGCGGAATTATTCATTGCAAGTAATAACTGTAAAAATACGGAAAAAAACAAAATATCAAAATTACGTAAGTTAAAAAAGTTATGTAAGTGGTGATATCGGGTCTGAGAGACCGCTGCCGAACTTTACATCGATGTAACTTACCGATTTTAGACTGTGCGATGCAACTATCCTTCTCTAAGGTGTTGGCGCAACTAGAAAGTCGAAGCTACTCGGGCATTGGAACAAAGCAAGCGCGGGAAAAGGGGTGAAATGATATTTCACTGACGCTGCTCGGCCTGTGAGACCGTTTGTCACCAGTTAAAGGTTAATAATAATCCTTCATGAGAAAAGTGTGCGCGCGTTGGGTGCAAAGAATGTTAACGCCATTTGGTCGGTAGTCGAACGTGCTCAGTTGAAAATTTCGGCTTTGCAGCTTTCTTGTAAAAAGGTTGTTATTCCTTGTGTCCTGTACATCCTTTTATTTTTATTTATTTATTTCTATTCTTGTACATACACTTTACAAATAATTACATAGTTTACATAGATAATAGGTTAGTAATAAGAAAAGAACATGTTAAAGATCCGTAACTGTATGTAAATAGGTTAGTCGTAGTGTAGTTATGCAAGCGAACTTTGGGCCAACTTTAAAATAAATAGCATGGAAGGGCTTCGCGTGCAGTATAACAAGACCGATCGCATGATGTTTGGTTTTATCAGAAACTGCAGTGCTTCCAACATTTTAACGGAGGAACGAGTACCTGGTTTTGTAGGCCTCATAAGATCCCGGGTGTCAGGATTAAGGAAATGTCCTCAAATGTCCTCATTGTGGAATTCCGCCTGACTCCAGATTCCAACATTAAAGAACTCTGGAGAAAATTACTAGCCCCATCAGTTTCGAATAAGACCTACAGATCTTTAATGTCTTTTTTTGTTTCATATTTTATGTATATTTTTTGGTGCTTTGGTTCTTCTTGAATCGCACTAAACTCCACAAAATCCGGAATAAAATGTATTATTTTTACAAGACTTATGTCCAGACTTGTATTTTTTCCAAACAATACGTGGTGTTTTTTTTATTGAAAACTTCTTGACTTGATTTGAATCTCGTTTGATTTTATTTCTTGGAGTGTCGTGTGATGGTGCAATGTTTGTCTCTTTGATTTAAAATTTATATCGGTCGCACAAAACTACTTCAAATTACCCAACGAAGTAGGTGATGTAAAGTAACCGCATCCTTGGAACGACTTCACACCATTTTTAATATACGTTTTTTTATCCAAGTACAAAAATTATTAAAGTGATATATTTCATTACTGTATTTTTCTAAAATATAAACATATTTTGATTTCGTAGGATTCGCTCAATGTTTGGCTTTCTGGCCGCTTGGATTTGTCGTGCCGAGGTGTGAATTTAGAGCATTATATTAGAACCACCGACCAAGCATACAATGAATTTTAGTGACGTATTTCCTATTCATCCGAAATTCTAATCACTAACGACGTTAAAGAAGTTTCACCTCAAAAAACCATCTAATTTCTCCTCAAAAACAGATTCCAAAACAAAACAAAAAAGGGTGTAACATAACTATGTATTATTGTATCTAACGATTTTTAGATGGTGCACCATCTGCATGCATTGCTTACCAAAGGGGAGAGGTAGAATGGACCACTATGATACTTTGATAAATGGAAGGTCATTTCATGAAGATTCTCCCGCCCTAAAGAATCCTAAATTCTCCAGTCTCTCAAAATAAAAATCAACTCCACTTTTGCCACTTATCTTTTAATGTAAAATCATGCAATGTCCAGTGTTTTAAATATAATGCCCTCCGCGTGCAAGACCGTATCTTCTGCAAGCATTAACTTTCTAATTGAAGTGTGTTTTTTGGAAGTGACCTGCCAGGTAAGTATGTTTCTGTATCTGTTTGTAAATAGTTAAATTAGATAGAACCTAGGAATTCTTAATAAGTTGTACAGCGCCCTTGAGATGATTTTTCACAAAAGCGTCGCTCTACAAATTATCCAATTATTATTATTATTATTTTATCCACTTAGGCACTTTGGTACATTGCCAGTGAGAAAATTGCATTGTTGTATTTAATTAAAGTGAAAAAAACTCACCCAAATCACCCAAAGTAAAAATAATATATCCACAAGGATATTGTGGTTTAATTAATGCTATTTTAAAGCGCAGGAGTTTTCTTCATTAAAAATATATACATCCGTTGATTTATCGCCCTGTAACAGACTACTTTAAAGGCCAAGTATTTTACATAAGTTCAAATGTAACATTGTAAAAAAGCCCCGTTGAACCGCCGATTCAAATTGTAATACCTAAGCTGATATGCTTAACAAATTGATAATTGTCCTCTTCTGCTGATCATAATTTGTTCAACAGCTGAAACGGCCTTAGAATCGGCTTTTAACTGGGACCTTTCAACAAATAAAAAACAAAATGGCGCTGAGAAGCCATTTGATGATAACGTTACATTTGAATTTCTGTGAAGCAGTCCGTCCTTAGAGTTCTAAAAAGTTTAGAAATAAATAAAAAAATATACGCTTTTAAACACGACAAAATTTTTAAGTTGTTGCCGGTCTGCTAAAACACGTTTAATTAAAAAAAGTTTTATCATGTGGAGTATTTTAAAATAAACATCAGACTATATTTTAAATGGTGGGCTACGCTATCGTATAACATGGACATGGAAGTTATTTTAATTATTAGATAACAAGCAAACTTTTGATGGGTGTTTTGCTTACCTAACATTGTAACTACGAGCGGTTTCCAAAGCTTTTTTTGGATTTAACTTTACTGGATTAAAAAACAACTATTGTTTAGAATTTGAAAAAGGGGTTAATGCGCATTGTAATACAAAACGTTGGTAACATAAAACAGTTAAATGGGACTAAACTTTTTAAAGTTGGAAGCCTTCCATTGCAAGTAGTAATAATACAACGGGGTGGAAATAAGGCTACAAGGAAAAATCTGAGCATTTCCATGAACATATCTCGTTTTCTGACGGAGAAAATATGTACAAGTCATTTTCATCGAAACATTTATACATACGATATATATCTTGTTACCTATATATCGGCAGAGTAGGGACATCGCTACATTTCGAAACCTTTTTAGTCTATTTTAAGTGTCGGGCTTGGAAATTATATCCGTGTTTCTGTTGTTATTTTTAATTTTACGATCTTGACCCTTGCAGATCGTACGTCTATTTGAAAAAGAAATATTGCATAATTTTTTCCTCACTAGCGATTAACAATGGCGGTCTTTGTTTTATAATTGCTGGTATAACTGGCTTTGCGAGCTATATTTATTGGATTTCTGCTGCTGGTTCATGCGGTGTCTTATTTTATATTTTGAAAGGTGAGTTTTGTATTTAACCTCCACCAAATCTTTTGTGTTGCAAATTATGCAAGCATTTTTTCAATGTTTGATTTTTATGTATTTTTTTTTATATATATTTTTTTTATAACTTTTTAAAATTTAATAATTTAATAAAATGTTATATTTTCGGTACCTATAGAACAGTGTTCCGCAAAGTGTGTGCCGCGGCACACTGGTGTGCCATGGTCATTAATTGGTGTGCTTCGGCGAGGCACAGCGATTGCACTTTTGTAGAGACAAAGGATTAAGATTTTGCTTCTTTATTTAAAAAAGAAGAATGGGTAGCAAAACTTGCATATCTGGAAGACGTATTTGCTTATTTAAATGAGCTCAACAAAAAAGGCAAGGCAGAGTTATAATATTTTAACGTCATCGGACAAAATTGAAAGCTTTCGCGCTTATAGTGAAATACTTGTAGTTTTTAGCAAAAAAAGAACTCATATTTTCCTAAGTGTGACCCGCAACCCATGGACTGGGTACGAAATCCATTATCAGATAGCATTTCCCTTGGACACTTACCGATAAATGAGCAGGAAAAATACATGGAGCTAAAACCTGATCGGAAATTAAACCCAAAATTTTCCGAAACAGAGCTAGCATATTTTTGGCTGCATATAAAAAATGAGTACCTATCCACTAATTTCAAAGCATGCTATTGCAATTTGCTTACCATTTGCCAGGACTTACTTACGATTGCTATTGCGATTTTCTCACCATTTGCCAGGACTTATTTACCTGGGGGACCCAAAAGTAACGGGACTCGGGCGGTAAAGGGTAAAAATAGACAGGGAATAGATTTTTTGTGGTCGGCTGTTGTACGGAAACTGTTTCTCGGTCAGTGTGCGAAGCCGCGTCGCTGAGGGCTCACGCGTTTGTCCAAAGTTTAATTTTAAGTAGAACAAGATTTCTTCTTTCGGCGAAAATGCGAAAGTCTCCTCTCTGAGGATCAAAGAAAGCAAAGCCTGCCACGAATCGACAAATCAGCTGGAAGAGGGCCCAGATTTTTTCCCAAAGTTATAATTTGTGGTGAGTGATGAGTGAAGAGTGCTCTCTCTCCTCTTCAGAAAAAAGTCAGGTGAAATCGAACATCCAGACGATGCTTATTGGTTTTTTCAGAGATGTAGTGCACACAGGGA
The DNA here is from genome assembly GCA_936435175.1 of Glyphotaelius pellucidus. Classification (NCBI taxonomy): domain Eukaryota; kingdom Metazoa; phylum Arthropoda; class Insecta; order Trichoptera; family Limnephilidae; genus Glyphotaelius; species Glyphotaelius pellucidus. The sequence goes on along the minus strand of OW386542.1, from coordinate 21,803,546 downwards.
TTGTTCCCCAGGCCAAAGAGTTAACCGACGGTTCTACATGGAGGTACTAAAGAGGTTGCGAGAGAGCATTAGGAAAAATCGTCGAAAAAGGTCGAATCATTGGACAATCAGTTCTTCCAGCACGATATCGCATCTGCTCACATCACGTTGTCTGCGAAGCAGTATTTAAGCAAGCATGGAATGACCCCGATTGTTCACCCACCCCATTCACCCTGTCTCCCTGTGACTTGTTTCTGCTCCCTTTGATGGAAAATGACTTGAAAGGGAAATGTTTTCATATTGTTGAAAAGAAGTGAAACAAAAATCACTGGAGGCCATAAAGGACATTCCAATCAGTAAGTTTCAAAATTGTTTTGAACAGTGTAAAAAAAGGTTGGGCAAGTGAATACACTCTAATGGTGAACACTTTGATGGCGACCAAATTTTGGTGTAAAAATATTGAAAAATAAAAAATTTATAAAGATAGTCCCGTTACTTTTGGGTCCCCCTCGTATGCGAATTAGGATATTCAACTATCAGTACGATTAAATAAAAAAAAGGAAAATGGCTGAGGTTGATCGACGAAAAGATGAGAGAAACATTATCAACGATTGCTTCAAATTTTTATCACTTATGCTCAGGCAAGCACACATTTCTCAATAAAAATATTTTCATACTATATTGTTTTTAATAATAAATATTAAATAAAAATTGATTTTTTCTTTGGTGTACCTTTCAAATTTCTGAATTGGTAGGTGTACCGTGAACACAAAAAGTTTGCGGAACACTGCTATAGAGCACACATGGGCAACCGCCGGCTCGCGGGCCGGATCCCGCCGAGCTATTTTGTCCGGCCCTGATTCATCTCGGCGAAGTATTAGAGAAATAAATTAATAGGGAGCGATTAAATAATGGAGATGACACAAATTTACATATGGAACTTATTAAACTTCAGGTGAATTTAGTGCAAAAATCACAATTTAACAACACTGCTTTGACGGATTTTTATAAATTATATTTGGTAGAAGAAAAATATACAAAATTTACGCGCATTTGAAAGAAAAATCATTTTTATTTTTTGCAGCATATTTATCTACAGTCTTCTTCGAGGATGAAGCACATAAAATCAAAAATTCGAACAAGAAAAAAACAGATAAAAATCTCGAAAATTCGCCACTATATTGATAGTCTCGTAATTCAAGTACAAGGCCATCTTGACACAAAATTTTGAAATCAGTATATAATATTTATATTTTGTTGTTTATCAGTAAATATATAAGAAGTAGCAAAATATTTAATTTAATTTAATATTACTTTATTATGTTTAATAATTTGGTCCGGCCCTTGACTCGGAGATAGAATGATAATTTGGCCCCAGTCCTAGGAAAGGTTGCTCGTGCCTGCTGTAGAGTGTCACATTATGCAACCATTAAAATAAAACAGCATTGTTCAATTAACGCTACCAATTATGGTTATCAAGCATCAATATCGTTATCTTTCAACGGGTTCTCCACTACCAGTTTTATTTCAGGTCTGAAAGAGTTAAAAAAATTGTGCAATTTACACGCAGCAGAAGTGAAACCTTCAAAAAACCAAAGAAGACAAGAGTAGGGAGGCTACGAAGCACCGCACAAAGAGAAGACAGACTATGCTATCTCATTCTCTCGCAAGCAAAATTCTTCAGATGTATGTGTTTGTCTCTTTTTAGTGCCGCTATTTTTCGTTTCATCGAGTTTCAAATCACAACGGTGATAAATAAATTTTCACTTCAAAAACTTTTTTTATGGTCTAGTGATCTAGTAGGGTAAAGACTTGTACAATAAACGCATTAACAACTAACTTGTTACAAAACTGAATTCCTTATTTGGTACAGTATAGGCGTAAATTACTTGTGCTTAACTAATAGAGTATACTTCTTCTGCCGACGCAGAAATGATTAATGTACTGAACCCTGTATCAAATTGGTTGGCAGAAGTAGTTACAAGTTAAATTCATTTCCCGCTCGCCCAACCTTGGGACACGGCTTTCATTTAAAGAAAATGGGTGATTTTTATGACTCTTTCTCGTGCTGAATAGCTGTGTTATGGTATCATAAGTAGCAAGATTTTATAGCTAGTTAGCTCCTTCCTAAAACATGTACAATCCTACTCCTCATACTCTGCATCCGTCTCATTCTCTCAAAGCTTATATTTCTGAAGGTTTCACTTCTACCGCGTGTGAATGCACACATGATTTTTTTATCACATTATTTTTTTATTATTATTATTAAATCTTCGCTATTATAGATCCTGAATCAATTAACTTCTGGAAAAAATCGATATTTTACGTTAAAACCATATTTTATGTCCAAATTGCATAAATTGTTGATGAAACAATTTTAAAAATTATAACTAAACATTTCTTACACACCACTTATTTCATCAAAATTATCAACATGTGCGAAGTGTTGTGATTTGTTTTTATTAAATTGTTTATTGCTTTTACATTTTGTCACCTCATTTGAAGAGGGTTCTAACTAACATTTTTTTCAAAAATGACCTTTGAATGCCAAAGCATTTCTTTTGTTTGTTTCCATACCCAAAATAATTTTGAGAACCATCTGCGTTGTATTTTCGAAGATATATGTATGAAAAGTTCTAACATTAAGCATTTTCAATAATACTTCATTTTACAAGGTTCTAACTACACTTACACTCCCTATTTTGTGACAGTGATCTAAAATACGAGGTGGTTTGTAGCTCACTTCAATATTGTTCAGGAAAAACCTTACAAGTAATGTGAATTATTAATGACCTAATTTTATTGTCAAATTTGTATTATATTTATGATGCATGGGATTTTTTAAAATGCTTTTTAAAGAAAATCCTACGCATCATAAATATAATAATAATTTGACAACCCAAGGTAATTAGCCCACTGGAATTACCAAAATATTTAGAAATTCGACAATCTGAAACAACTTAGTAACAAATGTAATTAGTATAATTGATTAAAATCCTTAAGATCACCCCGCTTCCCCTCCCTCAAATGTTGTGTATGTAAACCGTAGACTAAGAATATTTTGTACCGGTCTGAAGATGGCTCTAGCGAGCTGAAACCGGTTGCGGTCAATAAAATTAAAGTGGAAAAAAGTTTTATATTTGTTTTTATTATAATATATTATCAGAGGACAGTAAATAAACAACATGTTTAGAAGAAAAAAAATACCAAGGCCCCGAGGAAAACTCAAGAATGGAGTTTTTGATTGATTTATGTCATTTCAAAATTTATTCATTGAAAATAATACGTGTTATATCTGCAGCACGTTCCAGAGTAGAAGATACTCTCAGTATCGCCTTATATACTCTTAGTATAAGACCACCATTCAAAATTGAAACCATCTTCTTTCCCTCCCCTTTACCTTCAGCCTCATAACACACCCCAATTGGGGAGTGCCATAGTCTCACTGGCTCCAGACGAGAGCAGTTGGGACACATGCGCGGTACTCACATTAAAAAACCAAGTACTTAAGGTAAGAGGTAGGTACTATTATGTAGTTGGAGATTTTGAAAAATCGTCAAAATATTTGGGAACCCGAGAATGTTTTTCTTTCATATTATGAAAAACAAAAAACAGTATTAAAAAATGCATAGGGTTTTTCTTTTTTTTGACGTGATTACGTCTTATAAATCGATAAACGCCGGCTGCACTCACGAAAAAGCATGACTCATTGTCACGTTGTCACGTTCCGCCTGAGCCGAGCATGCAAGCAAGAGCGCGGACCAAGCGTTCGACTTGTGACGCATCTATCTCTCTTCCTCTCTATCGTTATTATATGACGTTATCACGTAAAACGTCCATAAACCATCCGTAAACCGACTTTACAGACAACCATTTTTTTAAGCATATAATACATAGAATTGGAAACACCTATCTACATTATCTATAATCTCCCCCGTGACATAATACGGTTCCTTGAAAAACTTTTATTTTAAAATTTAAATAATATTATATCCCATTATAATGGGTCTTTTTCCAACAAAGTTCAGTGTTCACCGCTCCCTTGTTAAATTTCGCTTACACTGCCTGAGGCTGTAAATCATAAATTTGTAATACGGCTCCGTAGAAGTATTGTGACCTTACAAAGGCAGGGTTCCAACCATCGCGCATTTTTTTGATAGTGTGAAACTAAAATACAAGTCCTATATAGAAGGATTATAAAAAAAGCCGTGAAGACATGACCTGACTTAGGTATTTTATCAAGCAAATCAAATAAGTCAGGTCATTTTAAGAGTCATAAATAATAATTGAAGAGTATGTGTGAACCGTATATGTGAATGTAAATGAAGGAAGGAGTGTGTGCCAAAATAGAGTTGTTTAGCAGTGTATCTCTCGCTCTCTGCTTGGTATTAGGAGGAAATGGCGTTATGGATAGTTAGTTGGTTAGTTAGAATGGTACAACGTAATGGCATTTTCAAGTCAGTCTGTAGGTCATATAAATAGGCTATTAGTGTACAGTGGTTGAGTGGGCATCGCGTTTGGGTGCCACCCGGGCGTCCCGTGTTCGATTCCTCGGCTGGCTAAGTCCTCCACCAACACAACACAAGCAACATTTTCGGCTTTCTGTGGTGGTAGTAGGAGATTTTCAAACATTGTTGGGTTATTATTTGTCTTTCTTTAAAAAAAAAAACATCTCTACAGTGTATAGGCTATTGGTATACATGTCAAACGAAGCTTATTGCTTTATTCTTCTTTGATATGGTGAGGGGGGGGGTCAGAGGGGGACATCTAGATCTGCGAGCCAGTCTAGGGCCTCAGGCGTTGCCCTGTGGACCTCATCAATCCCGCCGGGGAATGAATGGAGCGGGCATTCGTTGTTCCACATGTTCGGTGGTCTGCACCTCACCGTATTCACACATGGACTCTTTAAGGCCCCATTTATACATCATATAGGCACAACGGCAATGGGAGCACCTTATTAACCCAGCTAATAATACAAAATCTATTGAATGCTTTTATTATTACCGTGACGATTCACGGTTACGGTACCGTGACGGCAAAAAAGGGCAATAAACATACGTCCCCTATCGCTGTAATGCTGCAGTTCTTTCAAAAGATGAGATACATAGTGTACATACGTCCGTTTTCTCCGCACCGTGACGTTTCCGTAAAACACTACAATACTAATAGACGTGACGATAATTTTGAAAGTATGGAATATAGTTACAAGGATAATATTGAAGTGTGAGTGAATTCCAAAAATTAAAAAAAGTCAAATGTCACTGATGGCGCTGATGTCAATGGTTGTGCTTTTGTTCTTAAACATATAATGCTGCAGCTCTTTGTTACGTACCGAATAACAGTCGAAATAACACAAGTGAACGTATGTCTGCACCACTCTAAGGAAACAATAACAGTCGAAATAACACATAAGTGAACGTATTCACCACTCTAAGGAAACATACAATCATTATCATACATCTTCCTCACACGTATAAAGAAAATGAAATGCAAGGAAAAGTAGTACTTTGGAGAAAACAGTCGCATGTATTTTGTGTGTCTCACCATTATTTAATGCGTAAGAAAGATTGAACAGCATTATAGCGACAAGGAACATATGTTTATTGCCTTTTTTGCGGTCACGGTGCCGTAACCGTGAATTGTCACGGTAATTATAAAAGCGCTAATTCAAGGGCTTAGTCGGAAGTTTATTAAAAATCTGCCACATTAATGTTCTTCGGATATTGCTCCTCAAATTTTAATGTTTCGAATAGCTTCAAAATTGGATTAGGGAATTTTTCACTTCTCAGCTTCCGAATACTTTAGTCGTACAAACGAAAATCCGGCTAAATATTGAGAATCAATTTGCAGCATCAATTTTAGATGGCTTTTACGTATTAAATCACGCGTTTATGGAATTATAAACTTTAAGCATAATTTCATTTCATAATTCTTATTATCAGACAAAAAATTAATTTATGCTACCGTTCTTAAAATAGTTGTTTTCGTTCTTAAAATAGTACTTGCCTTCCAAGCAGTTGATCGGGATTCAATTCTCAGGCGTTACAATTTTTAAATTGTTTTCTTATTACATATTTTAAAATACTTGGTTTTTTTTAAATAAGTTTTCAAGGGTCTGCACTAGTACAATATTTACCAACTACTAGGCAGACCTGATCGAATGAGACTGGTTGAGGGATACTTTTTAACTTCTCAAGCAACGCTCTCTCGGAGCATCGCCTTGCACCGCAGTACGTCCGTCATTCCTGGACACACTGATCCTTTGATTCCTACCCACCCCTCGTGCATGTTTTCTTCCCAGAACTTCCTTTCCTTCTTTTCCTAAAAATACCCTTAGACGACTTCCCCAAATATGAAGTAGGCTCTGAGGGGATATATTTTCTTCGGGGCCACCTCTGTGTAAGTAATGTAAAAAGAAATACAGACCCACTGTAATGCGCCGCCGGTTGAAATCACTGACGGGATTTCAACCGGCGACCTCCATTTTCTTGGTCGAGAGTGTTACTCACCGACCGCGGCTGTCGAGATTAGAACCTTGTAAGACTTATCTCGATATTTCGGTAGGATTTGTGAACATCGAGTTGCATAATCCCGCTCGACCGATATCGGTTTTACGTTATACAATAATCACATTTAATTAACTGCTACCCTGAAATATTGAACAATCAAATCAATATAATTCATCACTGGAGTAGATGCGTGTCTACTCCCATTCATAGTTACGCAACCATTTAACTCAATACCATAATTTAAAAACTTGTTAATTTTGTTTTTATTGGTAAAGTTTATATAACGCCATTCACGAGGTAGATTTCATCACTCTGTTTTCATACACGTAATGCGTCGGCGGTGATGCCAATTTTTTAGCCGATTTTTAAAATGAATCCAGACGTGTCACCCGGGAGCTAAAATCTTGTACCTCGTAAGATGGGACCGAAAATACACCAATCAGGCGGGGAGACTAGAGAAATTCGAAGAATAAATAAACCGATTCCTTAGAATTTTCCTGTATCCAGGGGAAGGGGGTGGCGGTGAGATAAAAAGTGAGATAAAAAAACTAGCTAAGAAGCAAAACTACTTTTTGAAGTGAAAACTTCTTTAGTACCGTTGTGGTTTGAAACTTGGTGAAACGGAAACAATCGACACTAAAAAGAGACAAAGATCTACATCTTTAGAATTTAGCATGCGAGAGAATGAGATAGCAATAAAATATGTATTTTATTCACGGGTACTCGGTTCCAACATCATACGATAAATCCACTTTAATCTTGGTAAAAAGTGCCCGACGAACATTTGCAGACATTCAACTGACTAGGGGTCAAACCGTACGAAATAAAAAAAAAATGTTAAATCAATATCTAATCTTCAAACCACTCCAAAATAAACAGACAAAAGAAAGCGACATCTATCTACTCCGAAGAAGAAATCACAAATACTAGTAAAATCACAAATACTAGTAAAATCACAAATACTTGGAAAAAAACATCCTTCACATTGATAAAAAAAAGTGCTTCGTAGCCTCCCCCCACTCTTGTCTATTTTAGTTTTCTGAAGGCTTCACTTTTACTGCGTTTGAGTTGCACACTCTGATTTTTTTTTGGACGGCCTCATTTTGGTGCTAAATCTAGCTCTAAAGGAGCTGTTTTGGTAACGCTGTGCGTCGTTTTCCCATCAATGCATCGCGTCGCGGGTTCAATCCCTCTGTTAGCTAGTCCTCCAAAATTGCACAAGCAACATTTTCCACTTATAAAAATGATAGTAAGAGCTTATTTTAGTTATCAGGTTATTCGCAACCCGGAATGTTTGTTTTGCTTTATAAAAAAAAATTGTATTGAAAAATTTGTGTCAAATGACAAACTGTTCCTCGGCAAAACAGAACAGTAACTAAAAAAAACTAGAGAAAAAATAATAAAACCAGCTTTTTCTAACCTAACCTAATCTAATCTATTCTTTTATCATGTACTGTTTTGTCACTGTTGCAAATTGTACATTAATTACTTATTTTTTATTTATCTGCTATTGATCCCTCTCGCCGATAAAATGTAATCATGTCTAGGTACTTGTATAATTTTTAAGTTAGTTTTAAGATTGATACTATATGACATGAATGTGTCGAAACCAATAGCGGATAAATAAAAATTAAGTAACAAATGTAAATGTGAAATAAAACTCTTCAAAACATGACAATATTTGAAAGATTATTTCATTGTTTGTTGCGATCTGAATAAAAGTTATGTTGATTGCACACATTTTGCATCACTAGAGTACCGCCGCCACGGGAACCATTTATTGGATAGCCAACGTCCGCCTTAGCTCACCCAGAATGGTTCGCTACGTTTGGTGACTTAGCAGGAGTGTCCGGGTTCATGGGGTGAGGTTTGTCCGGCTCTTGGCGGCGGATGCGTCTGCCCATCAGGTGCATGGCAGAGAGAGTTAGGAGGTAATGATTAAGGGAGTCCATTTGACTTCTCAAGTCGTACTCACTCGGAACATCGCCTTGCACCGCAGTGGGAGGGATGGATTCATACATTCGTCACTTTTGGTCTCACTGACCCCCAAATTCCTATCCACCTCTAATATCCTTTTCCTTTCCAGAACTCCTCTCCGTCCTTTCCTAAAGCGACCCTCCAGACAGCATTCCCAAATAGACACGCCCTGAGGGGAATTATTTTCTTCAGGGCCTACTGTGTGGAATAAAAAAAATACCGTTTGAAAGTTTTTGTTACTACAGCGAAGCACAGACATGATATAAATGTACGTTTGCGAGATATTTCTGTCCGTAAAGGCAGGGGGGGATAAAAGAATGTTGATAGTCCCTCCAGGAATTTCAGGTATAACACGACAAAAACCAATTTAAATTTTAAATTGTCCTTTATAGTGCCAAATAACGTACCATCCAGAACTTTTAAAAAATCTGCCGATATATTTATATTTTTATAATCCCTTGTATTACGTAAATTGGCTCCAACTGAGAATCAAGTCAACTCAACACCTCCTTGAAAAGTCATTAAAACCTTTGAAGTGTTCAATTCTCATGCAAAAGAAGTCGCTAGATGTCGTTTTCTTTTCTTTTGCCTGTTTATTTTTAAGCGGTTTGAAGATTGGATATTGATTTCACAAAAATTAAAATGTTTTTTTTTTTTATTTCGTAGGATTCGAACCTCACTGGATGTCTGTCTCTCTGGCTTAGATTTGTCAGGCGCCTTAGCCGCTGCCCAATAATTAACCGCGTTATATATTAGAACCGACGACCCGTCAAATAATAGATTTTAGTGACGCACTTTCGTTTCATCCGAATTTCCAATCACTAACGGGGCTTAAGAATTTTCACTTCAAAAAAATTGTAAAATAACCCAACGTAACGTAACCTATTTGATCGATTTTGTGTATATTTTTGTCATCACTTTTAACGAGTTTTCAAAGGCGGTGTCGATTTGAATTCATTCCGAGTTGTTCGGTAACTACATACATTATGAACATTATCCTTACCGATTATGAAAAACCTCTATAATATCACAAATTAAAAACATTATGTCCCAGTTGTTTCGCAGAAATTCAAATGAAACATTGTCCATTCAGTCATTCTTGAATGACCAATCAGGGCCATTTTTTTTATACTTAAAAGGGCACCGTTAGGTTCTAGGTGCGTTTCAGCTTTCTATCAATTGTAATAAGCTAACAAGCTTAACAACATGGTAGTCGCCCTCTTTTAAGGACGGGTTATTTCACAGAATTTGAACAATTCATGGAATGTCATAATTGAAATTCGATATTATTTCCTTATCGGCCGGTTGCTCAACAGTTCTAGGAAAATGCTTAGAAAGAGCTTTCTTTCATAAAACTTGAACTTTTCAAATTACAAATTAAAATTTGATTAACGGTTCAAATTCTGTGAAACAACACCACCTTAGAATTGGCATTTAACAGGAAGCTTTCATTTGTCAAAATAGGCTGGATGGTCAGATTTTCATTTGAATTTCTGCGAAACACGTTTGGGTCTATAATCACGTAGTAACAGAAATGACAAATTTATTTTCAAAATCATGAATAAACAAATTCATCCTTTTATCGAAGGAAGCAAATACTTTGGGGTTTGACATAATACAAGGTGGCGCAAAATTAATCACCTTATCGAAAGATGTTATAATTTTAGCAAATGGCGTCGTACGTCAATCATATTTGACATTTGTGAACTAGATAGCTGCAGAATACAAACAGACAAGCAATGGAGCGCTATACTCCGCAAGAGCGTGGAATAATTGTGGATCAATTGCCATCATGAGCGACGAGGCGCATTTCCACTTCAGCGGTTACGTCAATAAGCAAAAATCTTCGTTTCTGAGGCACTGAAAATCCACGTGTGATGCACGAAGAGCCATAACATCCACTCAAAGCTACTGTGTGGTGCGGCGAGGCGTGAATGGACTGTATTTTTTTGAGGACGCAATTGGCAATACGGTCACTGTTACTGACGAACGCTACAGGGCCATAATAAACGACTTCTTACTGCTGGAATTGGATGAGCGGGGCTTGGTGAACATGTGGTTTCAACAAGACGGTGCAACCGCACACACAGCACGTGCCACTATGGATATTGTGAAGGAAGCGTTTTCTGGTCGCGTAATCTCACATTTTGGCGATTTGTCATGGCCAGCAAGATCGCCCGATTGAACCATCCCAGACTTGTTTCTTTGGGGCTAGTTGATGTCGCGGGTGTATGCCAACGCGTTTCAGACGATTGCAGCCCTTAAGGAGAATATTTGATAGGAATGCGAACAGTTGTCACCGGAAATCTTGCAGATAGTCATGGAAAATGCAATAAAACGGGCACAAACGTGTTTCAACATTGGCGGCAACCACTTGATATATATGTAGGTATGTATGCTGTGCGTTGCTAAACCATTTATCCGATTGCGATGAAACTTATGTCCGCGATTCTTACTATATACAATAGTGAGTGCTGGCATCATGAAATTATGTGTTGCTAACAGTTTGTCCGATTGCGATGAAACTTTGGGGATTTGATGTGGATGATTTGTACTACCAAAATACCATATTTCCGTCCTCGCGAGGGTGTATAGATTATTATAACCACATGACAATACACCTGAATTTTTTTTTTATCATTACAAAAACTCTTAAAACTGTCACATTTTAAGAATTAGTGGGAACGCGTGAGGGGGAGGGAGGACGCGGGAAAAGAAGGGGAAGTGGAAGGCGAACGGGAAGAATGGGAAAGGACACGCAGGCAGAAACAATTTCTTTCAACGCTAGCCGGGAACTCGCTAATTATAATATTATGATATTTTAGTTGTGGGTATTACACAATTTCAATCAATCTGCGGGATCGGTAAGTAGGCGCTCAGCATCAATAAACAGATTGGTACGAGCATCACGTAACACCAGTGTAAAATACATATAACTAGCGAGTGAGGATTTAAAATTTAGATAAGAGATTTCGATCAGCGGTGGCCAAACCATTTGTCGGAGAATCTAGTTGCTCATGACGATATTTCTTCAGCTTGTGGGAGAAAATGATAATACGAACTTAGTTCTAACGTTTACCGGAATAAACCTTTACAAAGATCGTGGGCGAATTTTTAATAAAGCTCTATCACGTGTACAAACACGTACCAATGAATCTTTGTTTGCCAGATTACAATTATGATTGTTTACGTTTCATACCGTATTAATCGCAAGCATTTATTGTGGAATAGTAATAACATTTATACAAACAGTAAACACACAATTGATAAACAGTAAACACACAATCCATTGCCACATATGGAATACTAGCTTGGGGAAGTGCTACAAACATAGCAATTGACCCAATTCAAAAAATACAAAAAGCAATAATTAAACTCATCCTGCAAGTACCATTTCACACAGATTCTAGCGAAATCTACAAAGCATTAGAAGTCATGTCAATAAGACAACTTTATGCCAAATCTGCTATAATATACCTTGTCCAAAACAAACAACACATTCCGATTCAACCAAAAACCATAACAAAAACCAGGTCCTCAACAAATAAAACACTGAACATACCGATAACCCACACCACACATGGACAAAGACACTTTCAGTATTATGCAACCAAACTTTTTAATTGCATGCCCATTACTTTGAAACAAATACTATCTGCAAATACATCTACAAACATTCATAAAAAACATATCACTGACTGGATTAAAAATCAAGATATTAACTTTATACAAAACATTATTATTCCCAACCAAACATAACAAAACTATAAAAAGTATAAAATTAAATAAACCTAAAAATTAAGTAGTTTTTCAAGTATCCAACAACTATACATGCACTTACAATTTATATATGTGTGTACATATATGTATGTGTATGTGAATGTGTATGCTGATGTATACGTATGTATATATATATATTTATATGCATGTGTGCAGGTACATGTATTTATATGGATGTGTATGTATGTGTATGTTTATATATATATATATTTTTTATATTCCTCTAATATATTTAAATACTTTTTTTCTCTTCTAAATAACCAATGTACAATAACTATTAAAATTTGAAAAAAAAATACATATAAAACTTTCTATTACAACACGTAAATACTTGTCATACATAAACATAAATAAACACGTAAACACCTCAGCACAGGTTCTCCTAGTGAGGTGTTCACGAAACATACAACAATACCTATCCACAGTTTCACCTTCACAAACCTACCTTACACCCAACATAATAAAATTACAAAATATATTATGTAAAAATGTTTTCGAAATTGATCTATAGGTAAATACTGTAATATATAGAAATAAATAAAAAAAATAAAAAAAATAACATAAGCAACACACTAAGTAATAACATTTACACAAACAATAAACACAATTAACATAAGAACTACGTTATTTCTATATTGTGAAATCAAATCACCATAGACAAATAATTTACAACATTAATTTTCATAATCATATATACCTCAGAACAGGTACAATACCTATGAGATCTACATAATAAAAAAAATGTGATTTAAGACCGTGGACACTGCCGCTTTTGTTTCTAGAGACCTCGAGTTATTTTAAACATAGAATTTTCTTAAGATTTAATTTATGGAATTTAACTGGTTTGTATTCAGTTTTTTTTTTTACATAAGCTCCACAGGGGGCCCTGAGAAAAATAATTTCCCCAAGGCCTGTGTTATCTTTGCGGATGCTGTGTGGAGGGTCTTTATAAGGAAATGAAGAATAAGAAGTTCTGGGAAGGAAAAAGGTAAGAGGGATGGGTAGGAATCAAGCATTCAGTGTGTCCAGGTCATCCGCCGCCAGATCTAGACAAACCTTACCCCCTGAACCCGGACATCTCTGCTAAGCCACCAAACGTAGAAAACCACTTGGGGTGACCTATGGTTGAGGTGTTGGTTATCCAATAAATGGTTCCCTCCAAATTGAAAGTCAGTTAACTTTAGGTTCCTATTTTTTTCATGTCTAAATTTTTATTAATATTTTATTCAAATTTCTATCTATTTACAATGATTTATAATATTTTTGGCCGAAATCCAAAAATCTAATCCTGAACATAAGAAATATTATCAAACTCGCTGATTTCATTTCCAAATGTCAATTGAGGCTCGGGAATTGGAACCCATCATAAACTTAAGGCCAGGGAGTACCCGCTAAAAAAGAAGAAGAAAGAGAGATATGTAAACACGAATGTTAGAGGGAGGGCTAATAGCACGACTCGTTTAAAATAAGGCAAAAATCTCGTAGGCTATGTCTAAAATAGCATATAAACTCTGTGATTTTTTTCATAAAATAAAACCAACTGAAAAAAATGCGTTCATAAAAATTTTCGGTGCATACTTAGTGATTTTTTTCTATCGAGGGAATTTCGTATAGTTACCGTTTCGGCGTGGAGGATGTATATATTATTTTCAAGTAAAGGGTGTTTTTTTAAGAGGTTTGGTTTTTAAACTGGCAACATTGTTTCTACAGACTGTCAATTTGACAGTTGACTGTTGATTTGTAGTCAGTACGTTTTGCCATTTCACTATGAATAGACTGACGTCAGAACGTGCGCTTGCAAATTGTGCAAATTTATATTGAAAATCATGGTTCGGTTCGCCAAACTTATCGTGCACTACGTCCAATTTATGTCGACATAATCATCCATCCGAGCAAGTCGGAAGACCGTGGATCGTTTACGCACCACGTACACTGTAGTGGATAATTCGCACCCACAAAGACGACAAACAGTGGGCACAGAAGAAGTTATTGCTGCTATGGAGATTCGCAGTTGCAGCTGTGCCCATCCACTTTGTCGAAGATTCTGCGGAAAGATCTGGGTCTAGGCCTCCACGATCGTGTGATCTCACACCTTTAGATTACTTTCTTTAGGGGTATGTGAAGTCACTAGTCTGTGCTGATAAACCAGAGACGTTGGACCATTTGGAAGTCAATATTCGCCGTCGTATTGCCGATATATGGCCCCAGTTGCTCGATAAAGTTGTCGAAAATTTGACTTTAAGATTGCGCTTCATTTGAGCTAGCCGTGGCGCTCATATGCCCGAAATCATATTTAAACAATAATGGCATACAATTATCTATTAAATAACGCCAATATCATAGACATTAATATTATTTTAATGTGTTTTTTTTTGTCATTTTGAATTTGTATACCTCTAAAAAAAACACCTTTATAACCCATATTTTTAAAGAACTTAAAATGTTTGGAAAATATGTAATAAATCGGTAGAAATGCGAGAAGTCGGGCCTTAAGAGGTACCGCTCCCTACAACGTCATTTCATAATGCGGGCTTAAGGGGGATTAACACCGCATTGAGCAGCCTATGAAAACTGTCGGAGCTGTAACATCCTATCTTCGATTTCGAATTGCATGCTATACATGATGAGCCGTTACTTTTTTGCGTGAAAATTTCTTCAGTTAATCACTGGGCATACTTTAAGTTTTTCTGTTGAAATTATTCCTTAGACACCCAAAGATCTACGCGAGGACGGACGAATAACTAATGCATCCCTATCCGTTGAGAAGTTGATTTTAGTGAATTTCAAAGGTCTTAATGACCCCTCCCCAATCTCCTTTCCACTCGATGACTTAAACCCACGCTGACGTAAGCGCATTGACAAGCAACTGACAATGGTCTATTTTTAGAATATACACGCCACTTGTCGCCAAAACCCTTGGGTCACGAGATATGTTTAAATATTTGGTGACAATAAAAGCGTGTCGTCGCTGACTCCAGCGGGACTCTGATGGCAGCTTTTTAAAAAACGTTTTCACGTTAAAAAACACGCTTATTTCATTTGTATTTTTCTTTTATCGAAAGTATCATTAAAGCACATTCCTGGGTGGCGAAAGAATACTAATGAAATAATTTTTCAAGTGGATTCCAGAAGTCGGTTAAATGGGAGCACTGCCCGTTTCGACACTCCGGCTGAATTGTCGATATAGTATCCCACTGCTTCAAGCAACTCGAGCTTCAAGAGCCCTATTTCATTTAAATCATCTATTTTCTAGCAAAACTCACAGAAGAAAGCCTTGTAAACTGTTTCACCAAGAGTAAAACTATTGTTTTAGTTAAAATGCTCAGATCTTTCTTAACGTAATGCGTCGTGGGTTACTCTATCTTGATCCGAGAAAGTCCTCTGCCAGAAAGAAGGGTTGGATAAAGTAGTCCATTGTGAGACGTACAAAGGGGAAAATCATGTAAGCAAGAACAGTTTTAGGCAGCGGGTTAGAATTTTATTTCACCTGCTTGCTAAGTTTGATTTAACTCTCACTAATTCTGAGATGTAAAGCCTCTTGCATCATTTATTATTTTTTTAAGGGCCATACTTTATAAAAGTAAAGGTACAAGTTTTTGAAGTGAAAACTTCTTTAGCACTTCTGTGATATGAA
This sequence comes from Glyphotaelius pellucidus, assembly GCA_936435175.1. Taxonomy (NCBI): domain Eukaryota; kingdom Metazoa; phylum Arthropoda; class Insecta; order Trichoptera; family Limnephilidae; genus Glyphotaelius; species Glyphotaelius pellucidus. Next base: position 21,787,667 of record OW386542.1, on the reverse strand, counting down.
ACTCGATGGAACTGAAACGAGCGATATTAAAAAGAGACAAACACATACACCTTTTGGATTTAGCCTGCCAGAGAATGAGGTATATTGAAGCCTTATCTACGTACAGTACCTACGAAGCGTCGCGTTCTGTCAAGCTGTCTTTTATTCAGATAAAAAAAAAACGTTTTAATAAATCCGTCGGAAGACAAAACATAATCGACGTAAAAAGCAACAAAAGTTTTACATGAGGCAGTGTTTTCCGGTGTTTTTTTTACATTTTGACATTGTTTTTTAATATTACAAACTATCAATTTCATTTTTTCTTTAACCAAGGTGTTGTGTATAACTATCCAAGTACGCGCATTGGCCGCTTTGTGAGCTCGCTTTTCATTGTGTGGTTAAAGGTTTCACTTCTATCGCATGTGAACTGCACTCAATTTTTTTTTTTGAGAAATCGTTAATTACAATCCATTATTCATTACATGGTAGGTATACGTAATTATCCATTTTGTAATGTTATGACTGTGAATCAAAAATTTTCTTAAAAATAATTGTCATCTTCCGAAATATTGAACTCTTTCGGATTGAACCACCATCGTTATCGGTTGACAACCAATCAAAAAATTTTAAAATCAAAAGTAGGTACATCTCATACTTACCGAGTTTGAAGATCACTGATTTAGATGACACTGTACTGGGTTACCGAGAAAGGGTATTTTCATTTTATGGAACACAATAGGGAAAAATTATAGCAATTTTAAAATGAAATCCTTTGATGTTAATCCGTTTTAATTAGCTTGATCTCGATTATTAAAATAATCCCCTCGCTGATGCTCGTAGTAGGTGATGACAAAACTTTTAAAATTAACCGGTGGCTGGCTGACTCCATAACGCTTTTAGCATATCGGAATGTGTTTGCCGGTAGTGGAGAAAATATTTTTAAGCTAACTAGTGTTGTAAAAGTACAAAGTGATCAAAAAATGTATTTTATCGCTTTGTAAAATTTACTAAGATTGCCTGCATTGGTAGGCTTGGGTATCGAAGCTCTATAAATTGGTACAGACCGCACTCTAACATAAACACATCGTCAAGGTTTTAAGAATTTTAGTTTGTTTGCAGTAAATTATTTTATCCATTGTTTCAAGAGGCCTTAGTTACGACCAGTTATTAACAAATTAAATAATAACAAAAATGCTTCAATTCAATTTGGGAGGCGGGTAGGAGAACTGCTCGGGAACCATTTATTGGAAAGCAACACCCCTTGGTTCGCTTCGTTTGGTAACTTAGCAGGCGTGCCCGGATTCATGGGGTTATGAACTAGGTCTTGACGGCACTGCATCCACTTACTGCGTGGCGTGCCGAACCGACTAGTTGCGGTGGACCATTTGACCTCTCCAGCAGGACTCTCTCGACCCATTGCCTAGCACCGCTAGTAAGAGGAATTGATTCATACGTGTCACTCCTGGGCCCACTGACTCTCAGATTCTTACCCACCCCTCAAACCTTTTTCCTTTACAGAACTTCTTCTCCCTACTATCCTTATAAAGACCCTCCACACAACATTCTCAAAGTTGAAATAGGCCCTGAAGGCCTCCTGTGTGGAGCTAAAGTCGGTTCTCTAGCGACAAAATGTTTTCAAAACATCCGACATAAACAAAAACTGAACATTGGTTAAGGTCACAATATTTTTGTTTTCCGTAGCCAATGGACAGCAAAAACAAACATTGTGACCCGACCCAATGTTTTTGTTTTTGTCAGAGTTTTGAAAACATTTTGTTCCTGGAGACCCGACTTAATGTAAAAAAATGTAGAGCTTTTGCTTCATAATTATTAGTTAAAGCCAGTGGTGTTTTGTGGTTAAGAAGCGATAATTAAAGCGTGAGTTACAATGAAGGAGTGATGATAATATTAAGGTACTCCATCTTTAGAGAAGTTTGAATTTTACGAAAGTCGTTATTTTTGATAATATTATTACGTAAGTTCAGTTGTTTCTTCCTAAAGTCTATTGACTTCATCTTGGTCCGCAGTTAAGATTATTGGAGTTGTTATCAATTAAATGGATGAATATTTTGCAAGCAGTACAGATTTTTTTTGTTCCGTTTTATGTCTCTACGTTTTTTAGATGTTTGTTTTTAGGGGTTGGGTGGTCATCTATGTAAATTCTATTGCCTTAGGAAGGTGATGCTAAAAAAAGCTGACGCTAAAATTCCTTTCATCTTCTTTATTGCAGCTAAAAGGTTATCTTTAAGATATCTTACGTCATTTTACTACAATATTCCTTGGTTTTCCCTTTGTTGCGTTACAACTTATTTTTTAGACAATTCTGCTGGCAAATTTCACTTCTTCTAGTATGATTTTACATCCAGTTGAATCACTGATTTTAGAAGCAAAGTCGTAAATGTTTCCGTTTTTGGTTTCGGGAGTTTCACTATTTGTGGATTATTTAAAGGATTATATTGATCATTGTTTTCTATTTGTCTGTCCAAATGTATTACGTTCTTCAACTTCCTCCTTGTACTCATTTTTTATAAATTCAACCGTAATGTTTTTAAAGTCTGCAAATGAATTTTCTAGAAACTGTAAAAAGTAATTATAATTTAAAGAAAAAATAATGGAACAGCAATATGTTTGTTACAAACCAGGTCATGTTTCCGAACTTATTATTAATATTATAAAGTCGTGTGGAATTTAGTTTTTAAATAAATTGACTCGCAGTTTTTATAGGAAATACAACCAATGGACCGTTTTCTGTTTCAGTTCCAAAATATTCAAGTCATATCTCAATGGTAAACGTATGGACCAGGGTTGCCGTTTCGTGACAAATTCCTCAAATTACGTCGTATTTCTTAGAATTTAAATTGATTAGTACTTTGGGGGGAGGTCCTTGATTTGGGGAAAATGCGGGAATTCCATTTATGTTACTGTCATTCATTTTATTTATATTTTGAGAACAGACATAACGAATACCAATTAAAAGATTAATTACTAATTATTCCAACCACACTGAAAAATATATAAATAAATTGATATAATCCCATTACAATAAACATGATACATACAAAACTTTAAACGAAAAGTTTTACAATAATTTCTTTCTTCACAAAAGTTCTTGGCTAAAATTACTCTAGAAACCTTCAAGGCCAATGTTAAAAATGTCAAGAGACCTAGAGATATCATTTAGCAGCACACTTGTCATGCTATGCTGTCAAGTATTGTTGAAAAGTATTGCAAGTGAGAATGTAATTTGATTACGTTTTCTTTCGCAGCAAATTTTTAAACAAATTCCTGTTTTTCTGTCTGAGTAAAAGAGAAAACCCAAAAATTACCAAACGATAAAAATAAATTCTGATTTCAACGGAATTTACTCTCATTTTGGAGGTACAGGAACTTGAAGGGAATATGAACATCTGTTATGAATATTTTAGAACATGTGTATAGGCAACCCTGCTAAGAAAATTTTACCGAAGCCGGAATGTTTTCAAGATATTTCAGCACTACACATGAAGAACTCCATAAAATTTTAAATAAATAATAAATAAATAAATCCATACATTTTCCGTCTATTTACTACTTCCAAGTTATTTGCTTTTGTTCGAAGAAATATTGAGGAAGTAGTATTGGCTCATACTTCCAGTTCCATGTCAAGAGAAAATTAAGAAGATATTACATTTAATGACTGTCTCTCTAAAATGGTTGCTGACATCAATCATTTGATGGAATGAATCCAATATTTCACCGTTCAAGCTTCATCTTTTGGAAACATATCGCTTGCTGAGGATTGGTTTGTACTCCTGTATTTTTAGTTTTTTTTTAAGCTGTGAATTGAAGTATATGTTAGTTCGTTCAAAATTCAACCAAATACGTAGTTCTTGTACTTATAGTTAGAATGATCCTTGTATTATTTCAAAATATTTTTTAGCAATTATTTTGAAATAAAGGAAACAAAAATATAATTCAATTTTTTACGAGAAAAACTCTCTTTTTATAACTTTTGAAGGTTATTCCCATCAACGTAATATATCATTGAAGAAGAAGATAACACTTTTAAATCTAAATGAAAATATGAAAGAAAACAAGACACAGAAAAACAGAAAAAGACAATGGTCGCAACTGGGACACGAACCCAGACCTCTCGTCTAACCGGGACGGCGCGTTTTCCAATTTCGCTATTGCCACCTTCTGTCAAACCGTCATATTTGTCAATCTCATATTTCAAATATTTAGAATCATTAATATTATCTTCAACTAGTTCTTTTTCCATATTATAGACAACTACTCTTTTTATTGTAAACAATCATTCAAAGAATTGGTTTGTAACCTGAATAGCGTCTCGGATAAATGTATCCGAATTTATTCATATGGAACTATTGACTTTATGAAAGTCTAAATGAATATTCAATTTTTTACGAGAAAAACTCTCTTTTTATAACTTTTGAAGGTTATTCCCATCAACGTAATATATCATTGAAGAAGAAGATAACACTTTTAAATCTAAATGAAAATATGAAAGAAAACAAGACACAGAAAAACAGAAAAAGACAATGGTCGCAACTGGGACACGAACCCAGTTGCGACCATTGTCTTTTTCTGTTTTTCTGTGTCTTGTTTTCTTTCATATTTTCATTTAGATTTAAAAGTGTTATCTTCTTCTTCAAAAAATATAATTGTTTGAAACTCAAAAACTTTTATTTTTAAATAGGAGTTTTTGTGGACATAGTACAAATCAATCCTCAGCAAGCGATATGTCAACTCCTATTATTAACTCGTTGGAACGCAATAATTTCACAATTATGATATTATGAGAAAAAATTTAAATCGTCTCAAATGGCGTAGAAAACAAATGTGATTCGACAGTGCTCCCAACCTAGTCGGTCTTTAGTATTGGATTCGAAATAATTCTGGAACAGTCTTTAGTAATGTGGCACCTAGCGGCAAGAATCGTGCGAAAATAGCCCATTGGAAGAGTGGATTTTTAGCTAGCTGCGTTCGAATCAGCGTATGGAAAAATTAGTAAAATTTAGTACACATCAATATTGATGTTTTATTTAGTTATAATAATATAATATCTGATATAAGAGTATCATTCTTAGCATAACAATCATAATATCCAACCACAAAAGCAAATGGTTGTGCAACTAGCGACCACATCTGGAACACATTAACATTGAATCTTGCTCCAGTTTATCCTCAGAGTTAATGAATCTGCGACATGGGACGTGGGTATTATCCATTGCAATGAAACTTTATTTCTATCCGAAGCACCCGGCGTTGCCTGGCCTTTATTCTACTTTAGGGGGTGGAAAAAGGAGTTGAGGTGGTTTTTCGAAATTTCACGTAGAACCTTCCTACATTACAATTATAATTGTCCCTAAACGCATTGTCAAAAAAAATAATTTTCCAAACTGGTATTCAGCTCCTCTAATCAAAATCATTAAAGAAAAACAAAAACTTCATAAGAAATGGAAATCCTATAATAATCCGTTAGAATACATACAGTTCACTATCAAACGTACACAACAAAAACACCTACAGAAGCACTGCTATAATCAATACATATGTTCGGTTGAATCTAACATTCAGAATAATAATAAACACCTCTGGAATTACGCTAAAAGCAAAAGTAAAACAACTGGCATCCCACAAATCATGCACCTTAAAGACCAGTCAGGCACCGGCGCTCATCAAGTGTGTCAATTATTCTCTAAACACTTTCAGTCCACCTACGCAAGCGATATGGGTACGATTAATACCAGCACAAACAATAGTTATACTTATGTGAATAATCATAACCCAATTGGGAACGTACAAATACACACTTCAATGATCAATGGATACCTGAAGAATTTAGACGTTAGTAAGGGTGCTGGCAGTGACGGTATTTCACCATACTTTGTCTCAAAATGTGCCAAAAATCTCTCATACCCTTTAACTAACATATTTTCAATATCACTAAAAGAAGGAAAATTTCCCACAAAATTTAAAGAAGCAATTATAATCCCTATTCATAAAACAGGTTCTAAAAGCAACATTGAAAATTATCGCCCAATATCAATACTCACGGTATTTAGCAAACTATTTGAGCGCATTATCTACGATCAAATTTATACTACAATTGTTTGCAACATTCAAAACCAACAACACGGATTTTTACAAAAAAGATCGGTTCTAACAAATTTGGTAAATTTTACCGATTATTTATCGAGTAATATGGACAACAGAAACCAAATAGATGTGATCTATACTGACTACTCGAAGGCCTTCGATAAGGTAAACCATTTAATTTTAATTAAAAAATTAAATCAATTAGGCATTCATGGTGACTTACTCCGATGGCTCACCTCATACCTTTCGAGTAGACTCCAATGCGTCTCAGTTGAGGGATCAAAGTCCAACTTCTTTTCCGTGCCCTCCGGCGTACCTCAAGGTTCTCATCTAGGCCCATTATTATTTAATGTGTATATTTATGATATTCACAAATGTTTTTTACACTCTAATTATCTAGCATACGCAGATGATAAAAAAATATACCTAGTTGTCAAATCAATCGAAGACTGCTTTAAACTTCAAGAGGACCTCAATCGTCTTTTTGTCTACTGTGAATTGAATAAACTAGTCATAAATATCTCAAAATGTAGTAAAATATCATTTACACGTAAAAAAATAAAATTTTATTTGATTATACACTAAACGGGACACTTATCAACGAAGTTGAATCTATCAGGGACCTTGGGGTAACGCTTGATTCTAAATTAAACTTTATCCAACACACTAATAATGTCATCAACAAAGCCAACAAAATGCTGGGATTTATAATTCGTATATCGAAACCTTTTCGAAATGTAAATACTCTATATTCCCTCTACACCGCATATATCCGCCCACACTTAGAACACTGCACACCGATCTGGACTCCTTTCTACCAAGCCCACATTGTTAGGATCGAAAGAATTCAAAAAAAAATTTTTAAACACTTAAATTATAAACTTAACCTACACTCTAAATTACACCGATTCTATTAAATTTCATCAGTTCAACTCCCTTCATACACGACGATTAATTTTTGATCAAATTTTATTATTTAAAATTTTAAACAATGGCCTGGACTCACCAGAGCTTACCAATTTAATAAAACTCCATATTCCTTCAAGATTAACCCGACAATCGAATTTACTTCATTTGCCCACTTGTAGAACAAACTTTAGAAAAAATTCCCCGATTCCTCGAATATGTGCGCAATACAACGAATTGTTTCACAACGTAGACATTTTTAATTTAAACCTTCAGAAGTATCGAATAGAAGTAACGCGTGCGATATTGGATTGATACGGAGTGTGGAAGGTATCGAGAGCATCTCATATCCTTATCCTATATTCTCCCTCCCCTCCCCCTCCTCTCCCCTTCCTCTCCCCTTCCTCTCCCCTTCCTCTCCCCTTCCTAAGTATAAAAAATTAAAACTCCATCTAGAAAATATATTAGCATAAGAAACTCTTTTGGCTTCACTGCACTTAACATGTATAATGTTTATGTCTATTGTATGTGAAGCTGTTTGTTTCTTACAAATAAAATAAAATAAAATAAAATAAAATAAAATAAAATAAAAATAATTGTCAAAGATTTTGGGATCCGTAGATTTGTGCAAAAAAACAAAGCCGCACCGGGACACTTTTTCATAATATACTAGCTGGGTTACCCGGCTTCGCTGCTCAGGACAACATTCGAGAGTATGTTTTTAGGTTTTCACGGCCAAAAAGTATTTTTGTTATTGTTTTTGGGGTGTTATGCCGTGTTTCGCTACCTCCTTCTTTAGCCAACGTTTCGGACAGCGTTACAGTGTCCATCATCAGGGCAGGGCAGACTCATCTGCCCTGATGATGGACACTGTAACGCTGTCCGAAACGTTGGCTAAAGAAGGAGGTAGCGAAACACGGCATAACACCCCAAAAACAATAAAAAAAACATTCGAGAGTGTTCTGGAAAGTTCCACAATTTATTATATTTATTTATAGCGGACCCGACAGACGTTGTCCTGTACACAACTGTCGGGACAAACTAAAATTAAAATAAAATAATATTGAATATTCGATACTGCGATGGTAGCGCAGTCTGCCGGATCCAATGTAAAACATTCCAAAATCAACAACCCCTTAGAAATAAAAAAATTAAAAGAACATTTTCCAGTGGACCAAATTGTAAATCTAAACCATTCTCGAATCTCCTTGAACCCACACAAAAAATTTCATCAAAATCGGTCCAGTCGTTTAGGAGGAGTTCAGTGACATACACACGGACAAAAAAAAATATATATTAAGATATTATATTGATAAATAGATAATACATTTCTGAAGTTCCCGGTGTTGCCTGAGCTTTATGCAAATTTTTTCGAAATCTGAAATAGACAGTAATTTTTCTCTTATTTTGACCGTCAAATGTGCAAAATTAATTCTCAAATTTGAAATATGACGGCTTGACGTGGAGTTGGTAAACGTCCCGATTAGACGAGAGGTTCTGGGTTCGAATCTCAGTTGCGATCATTACCTTTTTCTATTTTTCTGTGTCTTATTCTCTTTCATATTTTCGTTTAGATTAGTATTGTTATCTTCTTCTTTAACGATATTCTCTTAACACTTTGCATGCAAGTGGAAAAGGTGACCTTTATATTCAGGGACATTTTTATTTGTAAAGTTCGTTAAATTTGTATAAAACATCTATGCAAGCTACCGATAGTGGGAAGAAGGCATGTTTTATGACATCTAACGCGAGTTTATAGACTTCGAGCCTCATGAAATCAATCATAATTTTATTTCAATTTGTTTAAATAAACATTGATGCCAGCTGCAACCGATTTCTTCTTATGAGACGCGTTTCGTATCAAACTGGGTGGTTTTCATGTAAAAAGGATTTTTTGAGAACAGACAGACAGCTTTTAGTGCTCCTTGGCCGACAAAGTTGCAGATCCTTGGATTTTTTGCGTTTTCCATTTGATTTGGGATAGCTCCACAAAAAGTACCTACCTTGGAGTTAGGTCAAGAATTCGAGGTGGCCACAAAACAGAACCATTTTCCCCCGTTGTAAAGAGCTAGTTGAACATTAAGTAGATTCTATTGTTAGGCGGCGCTCCAACCTCCCGTTTTGTGGTCACTTAGAATCCCTGATCTTACTTCTATGGATTTTTTTCTTGTGGGGTTGAACAACAACTGAGGACCACTCAACAACATACAACTTCAATACCTTTTTTGAAAAGTCATTAAAAGTGATGAAAATAATTGGTTATGTTAGGTTATGGGATGTTTTCAATTTTTTTAAGTAACTTCTTTACGCACGCTTGACTTGGGGAGTAAGCTGGTGAATGTGTGACGAGAGCGTTACAAAAAGTGTCGGGCGAGGCGAATGGAAGTTGAGAGGGAGATACAAGTTAGTGAAGATAGAAAGAGAGAGAGTTAGGTTTCGTATATTACTGTAGGGGCAAGAGAGAGAGGTGCGAGCACACATTTTCATTCTCTCTTTCTCCCATAGCCAGTTACGTTTCGTATATCTAAGACATAGTGCAGGCCTATTGTTGGTATCACACTGTAGGAGCAAGAGAGAGCAGTGCGCGCGCACATTTTCTTTCTCTCTTCTTCTCAGAGAAGTTTTACTTCAGTCGTGTGGTCTACAGCACACTCGTATTTTTTTCATAATTTTTAATGACTATTTAAAGGGGTATTGAAATACCTTTTTGCTGAGTTATGGTATATAGTCGTGGAACCATTTTAATGACATTGTTTACGGAGAAAAAATCCGGGAACTTCAACTTAAGACAGATAATCCGCACGGCTTGCGTTGCGTTGCGCATAGGATTGCAACGGACTGCATAGCATTTAGCCTGTGGGAGAAGATAGTATAATCGGTCTCCTCTTTGTGCGGTGCTTCGTAGCCTATCAATCTCCTTTTTATGCGGAGCTTCGTAACCTCCCCACTCTTGTACAGTTTTCTGGTGGTTTCACTTCTGCCGCGTATGAATTGCACACTGGATTTGTTTTTAACCATTGATTTACCCGGTGACTTCATACATACACAATTTACCCGGTGGAGTCCTCAGGACTCCCGGAAATAAAATCGTAAATTTAACATGAAATAAACACTTTTTTAAATGAATTGCTAGTTATATTTATTAATTATATATTAGTTTTACAATGGCATAGGTTTTTATTTAAAATTATAGGTTCACAGTCTTTTATTAAGGAACTCCTAAAATATGGCACTTTTTGTAACAAAATTAAGAGATCTAACTTCTAATCACAATATTTCAAAAACAAAACAAATTTTCAAAGTAATTTTTAAAGAATATATATATATAATGAGTTTTATTTTATTTTATTTTTTTTATTTATTTTGCATTGTACTCCCAGGAGTTAATAAACTCAACAAAAACATAATCAATTCTTACAAAAAGCAAAAAAAAGAACAAGTTTCTCTTTTTTTGTTCAATGCCGACAATAGGCTAAAACTGTAACGTTAATACCCCGGTGGAGTCCCACGGACTCCACTAATGTGATTACTTACCAATCAGAGCCTCGCACATCGACCCCCACTCTTCTCCGCGTTTGGCGCGTCACTGCGTGAAGGTACTGGAACGCAGAATTCGTAATTCCAAAAACTAACGGTTGGAGCGCTGATAGTTTTCAATGGAGTCCCAGGGACCTACCGGGTAAATTAAGGGTTAAATGTGCATAAAATACCCAAGAAAACCTGAGAGTTATGTTCTACAAAATATATAAAATAACCAGGCGGGCTTTATAGATGGGTACTAACAACTGAAAATGCATGTAGATACTTTGGAATATAACATGTGTTCTCGCATTTTTGCAGCCTCTGAAATATTTGTACTTTTGACTCTTAGCAAAATTAATTACATTTATGTATTTTGTATGTTGATCGGATATAAACACAACGTTTTCGGTAAAATAAAAAAGTAATTTATCGAATTAATAAAGCGAAATTCTGCTACGTAAGTATTTACTTAATTCGCTTTATTCGTAAACACGCGAATTCTTTCATCCGGCAATGTGTTTGCTTGCTATTTTTAGGTTCCAATGTTTCAAACGTGCTTCAAATTCACGTCATTCAATAAGCTTCGCACTGATTTGACGCGCACGCACAGTCGCACAGCTCCTATATCACACGACCCATGAAGTTCTTCAATGAAATTACCAAGCCAAATGTAAAAAGAGCTCTATCCATTTTTAATAAGTCACTTCGTGAAAATAACTAGGTGGATTTTCATGGAATTCATTCAAGAAAATTTGTAAATTATTATAGGTTAGTTGACTGAATCACTCAGTTTACAAGAATGAAATTTTTTTGAAGTACTTTAGCACCGTTGTGATTTGAAACTCGATGAAATGAAAAGAACACTAAAAAGAGGCAAACACATACATTTATACAACTTAGCCTACGAGAGAAAGAAACCTTACCGCACTGGCCCTTTGATTATGAGCTCACTTTTCAAGGCTTCTATTGGTTGAGATTGTGTGTAAGTTATTGTGAAGGTTTCATTTCTACCGCGTGTGAACTACACTCGATTTTTTTAAAATTTTATTAGATATTCCACGTTTTAATGATAAGTTCCTGTCCTAGGCAATAGTTGAGTATTTATCCATACTAATATTATAAATGCGAAACTGCTCGAGTTTGTTTATGACGCTTTCACGCATTAACCAATAAAAAGACTTTAAAAATTCTTTCACCAATAGAAAGCTAAATTATATGCAAAGACCATATTTTGTATATGAAGGCAAGCTCTGGCGTTATGAAATTATAAATATTAATATATTATATTTGTTATACATTTTCTGTCGCTAACAAAAGCGAGTTTTTACTAACGTCAGAAAAAAATCGTTTCCATGGAAACGATGTTGATATATTTGTGGGCTCTAAGCCGGTAGGTACTCAGCCTCCTGGTCAGCTACTGCTCCAGAAAATTCAAATATTACAATATGTTTTGTTTTTTTTGGACAAGCTTCTGTTTTGTAATAAATTTCAGATAAGAGTTCCTACATTAAAAATATAATTCGTAACGATTATAAAGATTGAATAATAAATAGTGTAATTTTTTATTCTATTTACAAAATTCCTAATATGTAATCAAAAATAAACTTCCGAAATGTTTGTAAGCGCATAAATTCCGAACAAATGAACGAAATTGGATAATAATTTTTTCTTTGAGCTATAGCTTTATGAAAGGTGGTAGGCGAGATGTTTGAAAACTGAATGTAAGGGAATGAATGAAAGGAATGCGGGAGGGGTTGGGGATATTTGATAAGTTCAACCGCTACAGTAATTTCCCGTAATACCATGCGAGCGAAGCCGCGGAGAAAGGCTAGTCTATTTATATAAAGAAGAAGGTCTGTTGCGGGCCGTACAGTTTTATTTCGAGACCAATGAAATTTTGTACATTTCAAAACCAGAGGAAGGTTGCTATCTACATTAGATTTCTCCCACTCTTAAAACTCTGTGTGTGACCCGGGCAACGCAGGAAACATATAAGCTATATTTGTTAAAGCGAACAAATATATTACTATCAGTCACAATTCATTTCATTTATTCTTTTGACCACAATATGTAACTACTTGAAGAAAATATTCTGCCTTTGAGCATGTTCGCCGCTCTGAGCTCCTGTCTACTGTCAAAATGCAAAAGTTTTTTTTGACCAAATTGGTTTATTTTGCCCTTCTGCATGTGTTCCTCGGGGTACCGGAGCATTGTTTTGAGCACGAGCGTGGAATTCCTGTGGTGTATAAATAATGTAAGCAATATATGTGGATAAATTGTGCTCCAAACAAAAGTTAAAAATTATTCGAATAACCAAAATAAATATATTAGTCACAAATGAATGCTTACTGGATTCTGCCGTTTTGCTGCTTAGACCTCGGAGATTGTAATTTTTTGTTAAGTACTTCTTAGGTAGGTTCAGGTAAATGATGGATGAATCAAAAAAATTATTTAATTTAATATTTTATTATTTGGTAAGGAACCTGAAGAAAGAAATTAAAACATAAATACATGAAATGTACCTTGTGGAATTAATTCAAAATAATATTTAAGCATCTACTTTCAAAATGGTAGATAGAATGAAGATTTCTACAATCAATATTGCAGCCATTATGAACGTAAAATCAGTTGAAATGACTTAAATATGTTAAGTACCAACTAAAAAGCCCATTAACCCCTTCAATGCCATATTTCTTCCCGATGAAATTGATGAAAAGAATTAATATCTCTTGATTTTGTGATGCAAAATGGCTGCCATTTGGGTATCGTTTGTGAAGGATATTCTTGATGGCATCTATTTTTTATGCAGGGTTGCAAGCTTTATTCCAGCGACGTACACTGTATACATATGGACAGATCCCGATTTGGCTGTTTTACTTCGACTGGAATCCATTTTTATGTATTTTTACGTTATCTTTATATTTATGCATGCGCTACATTGTAAATCAATATTTTTTAAATAATCAATTGTTTTTGTGTTAAGTAGATTTTTTTTATTAAAAGACAGATAATTTTGCACACATCACTTTATTTTGTGTACACTCTACATGTTTCGTGAACAATGTTCACTTCACTGATGTTGTAATCCCAAATTTCCAATAAACTTCCCCCACTCTTACCCCTCCCTCTTCTTTTTACCCCTTCCCCTTGATCTGTGATCTGTATTTAATTTGTAACTCCAGTATACTTTTTCTCCTGATGAAGTGAACATTGTTCATGATACATGCAGAGTAAGGTGGTCCAAAAAAATTTTTTATTTTTTTTTTATTTGGCCACCCCGTTAATTTGTTACATGTATTCATAATAATAACATAGTAAAATTTCAGCGAGATAGATCAAGTAGAAAAGGGTGCTCAATCCAGTGTTTTTTTTAAAAATTTTTTGTGTAAAATGCTTAATTTTAACCTTTTGTTATAGGACAGTTTCGTGTGTTAAACAACTAAATAAACATTAAAATAAACTACGAAACGAAATTTTTCTGGGGTTTGAGATATTTAAAATAAATTGGGGTTCGAGATATTAAGCCATTGTGAAGCTTAACCAACTTCATACTCTTCGGCAAGTTTTACTCCATTATCACCACATATTAAATTAATCCAAAAATGTGAAAGATTTCGTGCATTCATGCATGCATCAAGAACTCATAGAAGTGTGGAGTGAATCTAGTATTCCGACCAGACAACAAAAACGCTGCATTGAAAAATTGATTAAAATTGCTATTGATGAAAAATAAAGGATGAAATTCTGAAGCACAAAGAAAAAGAGAGTATTTGTTTATAAAATAAGTAGACAAACTTTTTGATATTGCCCATGCAAGCGCTTTGAATATGATAAAAATTGCGGAAGGCAGAGCGTTTCTCATCGATCAAACAGTAGAACGTAAGAAGGCGCACTCAATCGTCAAGAAACTAGAAAAGGTAAAAAAAACGTTCTTTAAACCGGAAACAAAGATCTGAAGATGCGAGAGAAATGGCTCTATCTGGAGATAATCAAGTTCGTGATGATTACGAAGAGCTAATAAAGCTCACCATGATTGTTTTGAACAAACCACCTGCGAAGATATATTGGAGCGTTCCAGATCCGATTCATCATGCTCGTTGGATAGCGAAATTGCTGTATGCTTTGAAGATTTTTCTTTTTCGAAATAATTTACAAGCATTCAAACTAACCAAGAGAAAAAACAAACAAATTGTTCGATTTGTTAATTTTGGTGTGCTCATCTACACCAAAGTTTGGATCGAAGAGCCTTTTCTCAGCAGATGCACCAGTAAATGGCTTATTACTTTGGAAGAACTTAAAATTGTACGAAGCTATTGTTTCCAAAATCAGTGAAGCAGCTAGGGGTGTCTTAGAGCGTCACTTGTGGTATTTGTCAGATGAACTAGTTGCATTTGCCTTGTTTTCTGAAGTTGTCTGATACTGAGAAACAGGCCATTGTTCAAAAAATTAATTCTGATGGCGGTAATCGTTCAGTACGAGGTGATTCTGCTAAACTTGCCCCAGAGGTTACATTAGAAGCTTTTGCAACACAAAGAACGTTGAAAACGCTCTTAGTTCTTGATATCAAGCACTTTTTCTTGCAATTACCCCCTGATACTTGGAATGACAATGTTGATTACCTTCAGGCAAAGCTGCGTCAAAAATGTACGTGTTGTTGATGATACAGCGGAGAGAGGTGTTAAACTATTTGAAGATTACAACACGATACTCACTAAGAATGAGGAAGAAAAGCAATTTTTACTTCACATCGTTGAACAAAACAGAAAAATCGTTTTACTGAAACATCCAAAAAGCAGTTAACAAACATGGTTTTGAAAGAATGCGACTAATATTTTGTTAATTATTGCTTTGTTACCAAATTTTGTTCACATTTAAACACTTTGTGTACTTATTTGATAAAAATACTTATATATGTAATATTAATAAACCTTAAATTACGTGTTTTACTTAAAATCCTGACTTTTTGTCGGAAACTTCAAATGTGGTGAGCACCCCCTTTTATATAAGATAGGGGGCTGACATTTTTTACACATAATAGAGATGGTAGGTGTAACAAATCGAGAAGGTGGCGACACCTATATTTGAATAATTTTTTTTTACTATAGGGGCTTGGACCACCTTAATGCAGAGTGAATGTAAAATAATGTGATGTGTACAAAGCTGTTAGTCTTTTAATAAAATAAATAATGCCATCACAAAGTGAAAATCGTTCAGAAGAAGTTTTCTTCGAAAATTAGATTTATTCCTTACCAATACAAAATAACCCTTTAAGGCCTAAAAATTATAAAAATCATATTAAAAAAAAAATTGAGAAAACAAAAATTATATCCAAAAATTTTCAAATAATTATAAGGTGCTATTAAGCATAAAATATGATCAACATGGGGAAACAAAAGTGCGGTGCTGAAATGGTTCAGTATAATACCCGCCAAACATTAAGACCTGCCTGATCAGAAATTAGTTTATAATATGTTCCCGATGGTTTTCTTCGTCACCAACAGCAAGGACTGTTTTATCTCCCGGCTTGCAGAACTAACATGCCAATGGTCATGCCAGTCGGGAGAGCTGTCTTGTTGTTAAATAGAATTGCTTCAAATATCGATATGTTTAACATCAATGAAGCAAAATTTAGACGGCAAGCATTGTCACTGTTAATCTAATTGTGCTTCATTGATGTTTAAATTGCTTAAATCTGCTTATCTAATATTAATATTATTATCTTTTAAAAACGCTTTAAAATTTAAATTTTGTAATTTTTTTAAAATGAATTACTTGAATTCAGAAATCGTCGCAGTATACAAGTTTACGGATCAAAACGTGGCATGCTCCCAGCCTTTCTCTGGCGCACTTATATTTTTTTCGCTCTCACACGTTAAGTCGGTAACTGTCAACTGTCGGTACTAATAAAGCCGGTAACTGCGCGAGAATGAATCTTACCATGTTCAGGCCGGTTAAAGAAAGATTGGCTTGTTCTATACCACCAACCTTCTAATTCGTTATCTCCTTGCCCCCCCGACGTCTTGACCACCTACAACCTCTCAGCTAAATAATATTATATTCGAAACAACAATTACAATTAACAATAGTTGAAATTTAAAAAAATATTTAAAGACCAGAAGAAGTACCCAAAGAATCCCATAACACAATTTGCCAATTTGAACGCTGCATTCTCATAAAGCGTCCACACTGGGAGACATGCTCGACCAGCGGCCCCTTGTGCTCGTGCGTCACCAGCACTGCACGCGCACACACTCTGCCATTCCATACATTCATTCCCGGTACTCTCAGTTTTCAAACAACTCGCGTGCAATCTAAATTTCATAATGCGAGAGCTCAATGAAAAAAATAATTATTCAATTTGGTGCAATCGTTCGGAAGTTATGCGCGTACAAACATTTCGGAGATTAATTTTTATTTAAATATAATATATCAACATCCTTTCTACGGCAACGACTTGTTTTCTGACGTTAGCAATAACTCGCTTTTGTTAGCGACAGAAAACGTATAATAAATATAATATATTAATATTTATAATTTCATAACTCCAGAGCTTACCATTATGCACAGCCTATATTACTCGCTTATAATGTAGCTTTCTATTGGTGAAAAAAAATTTTAAAGTCGGTTTATTGGTTTATGCGTGAAAACGTAGCAAACAAACACAAGCAGATACGTTTTTAGATTTTCACGGCCACGTATTACACGCCACGAACGATGGGTTATGTGGCTGCGCGTCCGATAGTAACGAATTATCGAAGTTTTAGAAATAATAAATAGTAAATGTCGATTAGACTTTATCACGGCTGTATTTCATTCTTCACCCAATGAAAATCATAATAAATCTGCGGAAAGCGTTCGCATCGTAATTTACGAGGAATTTTTGATAAATATTAGGTAAACTCTTTAGTTGATTGGCGTTAGACTATCGTGAATATAATGGTTAATAAATTGATAAACTATTATCTTCATTTCCTGAATCTATCTATCTTCTGTAGTAAATAAACAAAGAAGTGTTTGTGGCGGGCGCGCGCCATTACTTTGATTATTATATAAATCTTCAATATTATTCTGCGAGAGATCTCCTCTTTAATCTCTCTCGTGTCTACTTTAGTTTTTTAAGGTTTTACTTCTACCGCGTGTGAATTGCACACTCAGTTTTTTATACTGTCTTTATCTAAATTTCATTTTCATTCTACATTTGATTCAGTAAAACTCGTGACTTCAGCTAAAAGTGAGCTAGCTATCAAGTTTAGAGTAAAAATTTTGCATTGAATTAAATTTTTAAGTTATATAAAATAAATAATAAGTGTTTCAAGTGAGCTTGATGAAGATTGCAGGATTGCTCCCTGAAATCGGGAGAAACCAATTCGGTAAGGGTACCTACAGACTTATTAAAATATATTTACTGCAAATCATGCGGTGGTAGTATAACACTTAAAACAAATGAAAATAGGGGGACTTTATATGTCATGATTTTGCGAAGCAGTGTTGGTCTCGTCTTTTAATTTCAGTAATGTCCAAGAAGATCTCAAGAAGATCTCTCCCCAACAACATCAAAGTTGGATCAATCATTACTAGATCACAATTTCCAAATATTTCGTACTTCGGAAAATTTTCTTCAATAAAATACACTTCCTTCTGTCAATAAAAACACTTATACAATACAGTACGACTCGTGACTTTAGAGTGTTTTTGCTTTTGAGTTTTTTTTTTTAATTTCCTGTACATACAGCGTTTTAGGAATTTTATGTAATGTGACAAAGATCATCAAAAAAGAATAAAAAAAAAATGGCTTTATAATTTTCGGTTACAATTTTTTCAATAGCACCTGTGGTATTTTTTTCCTCTTGGCAATCTAGTACGCGCAAAATTCATTCCTTTCTGTGCGTTCACCAGTGTCCAATATTTTTTGTCCGATTTCCGAATGTTACCTATTTTCTATTTGTGACTTAGGTCCTGAGAGCTCGTATGTAATATATTGACCCTTCAATCTTTAAAATATTTTTACCTACCAGTCGCATCGACAATTTTATGGAGATTTGGAATGCGTCCGAGGTATTTCAGATGTGCAATGTATATATTATTTTTAAAGTCGTTGTAAAAAAAAACTAGATCATATTGTCAGATGTTTGCATTTGAAATAATCATCGACATTTATAAGTAATGCAATTTCAACGTCAAACTTGAAAATATATAAATTATCGAAACATTTTGACGCGAAACAAATAATTTTGAAAAATTTCGAAATTAAAAAAAAAATATTTCTTTTGGGTAGGGAATAAGTAAAAAATTTAACCTTTAATTCAATTAAAAAATCAATTAATATTTTTTTTATAACTTCCAATTTAAGCGGAAAAGCATCAATTTGCAATCTTACACTTTGACATTAAGTGTACATATTTGAGATTATCTAAGAAGAATGAAACGGTGAAAAAATCACACATATTATCTCCGCATTATAGAAAAAAAAAACTTTTATAATGTATTGACCCCCGGTCAGATCTGTCCTTTAGAGGCTCTGATGGAATATTACGTTCTATGAATACTATGATCTTCCGATGGTTGAAGGGTTAAATACAAAAACAATAAAAAACAGAAGGAAACAAAAACATACTAGATAGTAAATAAATGTAGAATTCACTTACCCGGAATCGGTGGAACGAACGAGGCATAGTGCGCGAGGCACGACTCCAGCGAGGTGATCTGCCCCTCCGCCATCCCCCCGCCGCTGCCACTATAATTACCTATGGTTATAGTCTGTTCACAGCTCACACGTTACACGTTACAGTTAGTTGTTACTTTATCTTTTAAAGTTTGTTTTAACACATCTTGCTAAGGACACAGCACCTTAAGAAAGCGGGCATCACATTTATTAAACTTTGTCTTATTTCATTCAAGATTAATATTACGTATATATTCTGATTGAGGGTTAATTTTGGTTAGAACAAGCTAAGCATGTGTATTGCTGAATAATGTATGGTTTTAAAGCTGTTAATAGTAGTATTTAGCATTTACAAAGGTAACAAATATTTAAACAATATGGATCTATTTGACAATAATTTGAACTTCAAACTTCAAAGCGTCGCATTGCGATCTATTTCTACCTTTTCGTAAACCATGTTGAACACCCATTTTAAAAATTTTAATTAATTATTGTTGGTTTCGAGATAATTGTCAGATGATCTATTTTACTTCACTATGTTACCTACTTTTTGTCAACTCATGTATTTTATGTAACCTAAGAATATTTTGTTTCCAATATTTTATGTTACCTGCATTTCTTCAACTATATTTTTTCATTATAATTTTTTCAAAAAAACTGTATTATAAGCAAAAGCTCCACGCAAGCGACAGCGCGATTTAAAATTTTTTTCTACGATTGCTCGTGTTTTTTTGAAGATCATTTTGAATATTTTCCGCCCACGTTATAAAAAAATCATACCTCCGAATTTTAATATTGAGACATACAAACTGATTATAGTTCTATTTAGTCAATAAATTCCCCTATATTTTTTCAATTATCACATTTTCGTAGGATTTATAAAAAAAAAATATAAAATCGTAAACTTTAAGATCGTAAAAATCGTAAAAAAATTATGGTCCAATTTTGGACCGCTGTCGATCACAGAAAAATAAAAGCGGTCCATATTTTGACTTAAGTCGCTCCAGTAGATGGGCGTTTAAATAAAATACATAAATAAATATACAAAACTCCTTCAGTTAAGTAGCTTTATCATTATGCTTGTTTATATCTACCATCTAACGAAAATGCTCTTCTAATTGGTTGATTTTTCGTTGTTTCATTCATAAAAGCGGATTCATTGATAAGAAGAAAAAAAATCAGCATATTATAACATGTATAGCTTTAAAGCTCATTACTACATTATGTAATCATTCTAATAGGGGTACCTATCGGGGGAAATTTTATTTTCAAATTGGTACTTAGGTAAGACTTAATATTATTGTTATTAAATATTCTTATATTTCATTGAAGGAGAAGATAACAATATTAATCTAAACGAAAATATGAAAGAGAACAAGACACAGAAAAATATAATGGTGGCAACTGGTACTCGAACCCAGAACCTCTCGTCTAACAATGGTGGAATGGGTAAATGCGCATGGTGCCGGTTAGACAAGAGTTTCTGAATTCGAGTCCCAGTTGTGACCATTATCTTTTTCTTTTTTTCCGTGTCTTGTTATCTTTCATATTTTCGTTTAGATTATAATTGTTGTCTTCTTCTTCATTGATATATATCATTGATAGGAATAACCTTCAAAAGTTATGAAAAGACAGTTTCTTATAAAATTTAAAAATTAAAAGAGGCTTAAAGCTCTCAATGTATAAAAGCAATCGATTCCAGAAGCTTGTATTACTTTTTTGCAGTTGCATATTTTATTTGAAATCATTAATTTTTTTACGGTAGTTAATTCCTCATTTTAGTTTATGTACTTGTACAGTTATTTTAAGATCGCAATTAAAATATCGATGAAAATAGAGTAGAATATAAAATTGTGACAAATAGAATGGTCGATGAATGCTGATCAAAATAATATTTGTGACGCGTGTAAATCCTAACACTAATTCCAGAAATAACTTTTCCTATTTTGTGTACCCATTGTTGGTCATCATTTTCACATCGAGACTTCAGTAATTATTTGTGAATTGAATGCTTTTAGTAGTTTTCCAATTTGACAAGTAAATTTTAGTAATTTAACAATTTTGTCATCTTGTTTCATTGTCTTCATGTTTAAAACTACAGTCATAGAAGAAATGAAGGGGTGACATTTCATTGAGAAAACGCTGCTTAAGAATTTTTGAAACATTCCTACATTGGAGGTTATCCACCACTTACCCGCACTGGTGTAAGTAACAGATGGTTACTCTTTCAAGGCCTCTAATTTTTTTGAACGAACGAATTTACATTTAATTTTGAACGAATCTGGACCTCCAGTGTCGCTGCATACGTTGTTAGTAAGCAGTATGCAAGTGCTTAGCGGTAAATACAAGTTACAATAAGTGTTATTATGACTAAGTATAGACAAGACAAAGGGACAGGTTGGTGACACTCCACAAGGCGGCACGCGCTGGGTGATTGCATCCAGCATATCCTGCAAGCACCTGTTATTATATTTTTCAGAACATTGGAGTAACATCCCTACAATTTTTAGCCAGCGTAACTGCACTACGAGTTGATGAGCTATATCCATATATATCCAAAACTATACTTAGAGTCCCCATCAGAACTTCAACAGATTACGTTTTAAGGCACTGAATTAAACGTCACTGAAACAATTATATGCAAAAGATATTCTAATATACGCATTCAAAATCCAGGATTCACGTAACAACATGTATTCCCCACTCGACTACTAAAAAGACTTTTGGACAAAGAAATATGCAATACTTCACTATAAAATTATTTTATATACTCCTTCTTGCAATAAAAACCTTAACGACTTCAAAAGAAGAATTAAGATGTGGATTATGGTTATGGGAAGGAAGAACATAGATACAATTTTGCAACCAAATAAATATGAATGCTTGTATTGTACCTTCTAATAGATATCCATACTAATATTAGAAATGCGAAACTGCTCGAGTTCATTTATGACCTTTTCACGCATAACACAATATAAAGACTTTAATAATTCTTTCACCAATATAAAGCTAAATTATATGCGCAGACTACAGGTTGTATATGATGGTAAGCTCTGGCGTTATGAAATTATAAATATTAATATATTATATTTGTTATTCGTTTGCTGTCGCTAACAAAAGCGAGTTTTTGCTAACGTCAGAAAAAAATCTTTTCCATGGAAACAATGTTGATATATTGATATACTCAGTCTACTGGTCAGCTACTACTGCAGAAAATTCAAATATTAGAATTCGTTTTTTTTTTGGACAAGCTTGGAATAAATGTCAGATTTGAGTTCCTGTATTAAAAATATAATTCTTAATTCGTAACGATTATAAAGACTGAATGATAAATATTTTTTTATTATATTAACGAACTTCCAAATATTTAAATAAAAATAAACATCCGAAATGTTTGTAAGCGCATAAATTCCGAACGAATGAACAAAATTGGATAAGTAATTCTTTTTTTCTTTGAGCTATAGCATTATGAAATTTAGGTGGTAGGCGAGATGTTTGAAAACTGAATGTAAGGGAATGAATATATGGAATGTGGGAGGGGATGGGGGTGGGGTGGGGGGGAGATAATTGATAAGTGCAAGCGCTACAGTAATTTCCCGTAATACCATGCGAGCGAAGCCGCGGGGAAAAGCTAGTAACTTTATAATTTTCCTCTTGTAATATTTTAATATAGGTATTAACTTATAATTCAAACACAAAAACATGTACAATGTGACCTTAGAACGGGGTACCCCAGTAAGAACATATTCCTTTCTAAAACAGTGTAAAAAGAATACACTTTTGTATAAATTCACGACGCCATATTTTTTATTACGAATATTCAACCAAGCCAAGAGAAGAAAATGCTATAATTTTGGCAAACAATTTATTACTTGACAAAAAATCTCAAATTTTATAGAATAATTATTATCATCGAAATTAACGATTGAAACATTCGTTGAAATCAAAATAACGTTAAATATTTATTGTATTGATTTCAATCAATCAAATTACTTTCAAACTATCTCTATTAAGGCAACTACTTAAAATGTTCGAGAAAGGATTAAATTAATGACCGTCCCGTGAATGTCATTGAATGATTCATTGCTTATCATAACTGAATTTAATTGATATTAAATGAAGGCAATATTAGAAAATCTGAGAAGAGCAAAATCAAAAAAAAATATACGGTCGGAACTACGCCATGCCGCGACGGAGCTCTTCCAACGAGTTAATGTGTTCCTATCCGATTCAGTCATATTTAATTGTATCATGCTTCGACTAAGAACTATCAACATTTAACCCATATTTTTATTGGCTGCTATCTTTATTAGCCCGAACTAAATGCTATCTAGATGGTGTCATATGTATGTTTTTTTTTACATGAGCTCAACAGGAGGCCCTGAGGAAAATAATTTCACTCAGGGCCTATGTCATCTTCGGGGATGCTGTGTGGAGGGTTGAAAGGAGAGTTCTGGGAAGGAAAAGGGTATATGGGGTGGATAGGAATCTGGGGTTCAGTGTGTCCTGGTTATCCATATTCAAGACCTAGACAAACCTCACCCCATGAATCCAGGCACCCTTGGGGTGATCTATGGCAGAGGTGTTGGTTATCCAATAAAGTTTCCCGGGGCGGCGGTACCCATTCCCGCCTCCCAAATGCCATGTCAATATGTTTGTAGTATATTAAAAATAAAAATTACTATTTAGACTGCATTTACTTCGGGTTTGAATCTTGCAATCATATATAAAGATAGCAGCCAATAAAAACATGCGTTAAGAAAATGAAGAATATAATGTTGATAGTTCTTAGTCGTTGTATGATACAGTTAAATATGAAAGATCGCATAGGGATACATT
Organism: Glyphotaelius pellucidus; assembly: GCA_936435175.1. Taxonomy (NCBI): domain Eukaryota; kingdom Metazoa; phylum Arthropoda; class Insecta; order Trichoptera; family Limnephilidae; genus Glyphotaelius; species Glyphotaelius pellucidus. Next base: position 21,763,657 of record OW386542.1, on the reverse strand, counting down.
AGTTCAGTTGGTAGAGCTCCGCCGGTATAGATCCTTGGTTCGTGTCCCAGATGTGACCTTATATTTTTTTGTTGTCAGATTTTCGATTGAGTTTCGCTAATATTGTCTTCATTCAATTAACTTATTAAAATTTGAAGTTATAAAATAAAAATAATTTAATTGGGTTTAATGTTTCAAGTCTCGAGTTTCTTCGTGATACTAATACGCCCAAATAATTAAGAAATTTACTGGCAAGTCAGTGCGGTAGTCATTATTTTGCGAGACTTGAAGTGTCTTTACATCCCTGGATAATAAAGGCTTCGGTCCTATTTCTCCTTTTATTCTTAATATTCAGCCGAGATCTCGTTGCGTATAACGAACGCTAAAAAATGTTAAACAAATTTCTTTCCAGCGGATCGCTCAAACAGCACTCAGGGGTCAAAGGGGGCTCGAGTGCCCCGGCCCCCCCCCCAACGACTTCCATGTTACGCCACTCTGGCAAAATAATTAGGCGCTCAGTTGTTCGACGGATTCGGAATGATCTGTCCGCGGGTGAAGGACGAATAAAATCAATCAATCGGGAACGTTCCCACTTATTCTCAGAAGGATCTGATATACAATGATATAAAGATATTTTGAGTAGATAGTTTTTTGAGGTTTTTGAAACAAGCGACACTAAAAAGAGACAAACTCGTACATATATAGGATTTAGCCTGCGAGAGAATGAGATAGCGATAAAATATTTATTTTATTCACGGGTACCCCGTTCCAATATAATACAGTAAATCCACGGTCCAACGCAAGTCCCTTTTAGTGTAGTGATATAAAGGGCCCGACGAAACTTTGCAGACATTCAACCGAACAGGTATCGATCGAATCCTCCGAAATCCAAAAACAAAAATTTTTATTTTTTTTTTGTAAAATCAATATCTAATCTTCAAACCATTCCAAAGTGAACAGTTAAAATAAAACACAAAAAAGCGACATCTAGTGACTTCTAAGAAGAAAGGGGTCATCCATTAATCGTGAAGCTCGAAAAGGGGAGGAAGGGTTCGGAAAAAATCATAAGGAGGGGGACGGAAATAATGTGATATCATGTGTATTTATTTTTCGTTGAACGCACGATTTCTAAACCAAGTAGCGGCGCGATCTTAATGTCTGTCTGGATGTTTATAACGATGCTTAAATTTTCCAAAATTTAATCAGATTGTACGTGTATTTAAAGATAATATTCTAAAAATATCAACATACTTTGTACTAAAAAATGTGATTTTGGTTATGCGGATGAGGGGGGAGGGTAGTCTAAAACCTCACCACACATCACCAGGGGGGGGGGGGAGAGGTTTAAAAAGTTGCTAAAAACATCAAGTGATTAATGGACGACCCCAAGCCACATATTTTAACAAGATGATCTTATGTATAGGAAAAGGTGCAATGGAATTCGACAACAAAAATATTGAAAAACATCATCTTTGATAAAAAAAATCAGAGTGTGCAATTCACACATGGTAGAAGTGAAACTATAAAGTAGCTAGATGTTGCTTTCTTTTCAGTTGCCTGTTTATTTTAAAGTGGTTTGAAGATTCTATATTGATTTCGCAAAAATAAAAATGTTTATTTTTTCGGAATCCGTAGGATTAGAACCTTCATCGGATGGTTGTCTGTGGATGTCTCTCTGGCCGCTGAGATTTGTCAAGCGCTTTACGCTGCAGTATCGCAGGCTCGCGCGGAGCCGTAAATTTACCTCAGATTTATATTAGAACCGAGGACCCGTCAAATAATAAATTTTAGTGACTGGATAGATTGGATCATTTTTAGCACTTCCGTCTCATCCGAATTTCAAATCACAACGGGACTAAAGAAGTTTCACTTCAAACGTGCTTCACAGTCTGCCCACTATTATTGTACTTTAGTGTTTTTTAAGGTTTCACTTCTACAACATGCGAATTGCACAGTACCTATGTATAGCGTAATTGGAAACTGAGGGCAATGCTTACGTAATTCTAATAACCATGTATTTGAGGTTTGTCCTTTCCACACACTGCCTTGTCTCAATAATTGTTTTAACGCATCCGGTTGCTCGCCGCAAATTAGGTCACGCTTGCAAACAAATATTTTGCGAGCCGAGAGCTTCTTCGCAACCCCTCTTTCTGTTATATCTCTGGTTTATTTGTTTATTCATCTCTAGTTAGATCACATCAATGTTTGCTCTAAAATAGCGGTCTTCAATTTGATTCTTGCTTGTGTAATCGTTGGTCTTCTGAGGAGTAAGAGGGAATTGCGGTCGGGTGCTCCACACTAGTTCGAATCAGTTTTGCACATACTATCGGTGAGCAATAATACATTCAAACTTATGTCCTAATGATTTACCTTTACCTTTTGCATACTGAAATACGCCACCGTAACAAGTTCAATCTTAGATTAAGAAAGAAGTAGAAAATTGACTCATCCTTTATTGTGTATTTTAAAGTTTTAAATGTTCACATTTTACAAGGGCATCTAGTTTTTTCAGATTATTTTCTAGACTTTGTCAAATTTTAGAGTCTTTTACCAAAGTAATTTTTAATATCTTCAATGGATTCGTCCATGTTCACATCCGCCCATCCGTCCGGGCAAACGATTTATTGTAGGTATGATTGAAATGAACTACACCGAAGCAGTACAGGAATGGTGTTGTTTTCACTTTTTCTTATTTTAGCCATGTTACACTATGCACGCACCCCGTCATACACTTTTTTATTTATTGCTTAAACACGTTTAATTATTTTTTTGATTAACTGTGTTGGAATTTTAATCAGCTGGTTAATAATATTTATTAAAAAATTCATCGCTTCTAGTAATTCTGTGAACAATGGCGTACAAAAAAATGTTCCTAATTTTCTCTTATTCAAATACAGCAAAACAGTATTAATTGGGTAGTGTCTGTGTGGCTGAAATTCAGAACCCGGCTTCGAGTGCATGTCTGACGCCATGCCGTACGCGTCGCGCCACAAATAACATCTGTGTACGTAAAATTTCAAACAAAGCTACCATTGTAATTTGGTTTCGAATTCAAGAATTCGTCAAAAGATAACACCACTTCCGTTAGTAGGTCGCATGGGGACGAGTTCCTGACAGCTACTACGAATTTTTGAATTTGAGTATCTCTTCGGATATGGAAAGATTGAAGGTAATACTTAGTTATGAATAATAGTATCAAGCGGCTATATATTACATATGACGTCATTGCCTGTCCCGGTTACTTTGTCCCGGTGACTAGTTATCACTGGATGACAGTAAAATTTCTTATTTTTAATTGAATAATATTCGTGAATTTCAACTGCCACGATTCGGGCATGTGTCTAGTGTGGTAGAAACACTTAAATAAAAAAAATGAAAAAAAACGCAGTTTTTCTCTCATTCTTTATTTTGATTTGAAGTCATTATATTTAAAATCGTGGTTGTCTACCGAAAGTACCGCTCCCAACTGTAGTGTGCAAGTGTTATTGCTAAAAAAAAATACTTGCACCGTTGTTGCACTGCATCCGCACGTTGTAATCAACGTGCCGAGTTTTGGTTGGTGTGAGCCGTGTATATTATCAGTAAAAAGAAGCCGCCTAATAAAATGTCTTGTTACTTCACCAACATCATCAACCGCCATTGTCTTCCCCCTCCGGCACTTGTCCCTCGCCGCCACGTGTTTCCTCCAAACTTTTAACATCTCGCCGATTCAGCTATTTCATAAAATGTATAAGGTAAATTTAAAAAAAAAAAAAAATTCTCAACAAAATTTCTGTTTTGATACCGAAATACTAAAACGTTTGGGGTGTTTCAATGTCTAACGCATTTAATGGCCATTAAATCGATGATCAGCGTTTTTTGGTGGAGTTTGAAACACCCTTAACAAATTCTTTTAATAATAACTGAAAATATTTTCCCTCAGGGCCTACGTCATCTTTGGGATTGCTGTGTAGGGTATTTTTTAAAGACAGGAAGGAGAAGAAGTTCTGAGAAGGAAAAAAGTAAGATGGGTGGGTAGGAATCCAGGAGTAAGTGCGTCCAGGAGTGACATCCCTCCCACTGCGGTGTAAGGCAATGGGTCGAGAGAGACGGCTGCACGCTTCAATCAACGCCGTTGGTGGGCAGACGCATTCGCCGCCAATACCCGGACAAGCCTAAACTCATGAACTCAACATCCCTGCTAAATCACCAAACGTAGCGAACAATTTGGGGTGATCTATTGCAGAGGTGGTGGTTGTTCACTGAATGGTTCCCGGAGCAGTGACACGCATGCCCTCTTACCTGTAAAATTATGATTATAGTTACCCATAAATTAGGCTTACTACCTAGTTTTGAATAGTAAAATGAAACAAACAATATGAAGATAAGTTTATAGATTTTCACCGCCAAAAGTATTTTCGTTATTTGTTACGGCATCACGGCATAACATCCCAAAAAAAATTACAAAAAAAACGATATGAAGATCCGAAGAGCCAGGATGATTCAAACCTTCAATTTCCCCATCTCGTTCCCCTCCTCACTTCATTTAGTCTCCCAACAATCCTCAAATTGAGTTTGCAGTAATCCCAGAACTGGGGTATAAAAATATGGAAAATCGAGCAAAAATAACAAATTTGTGTTTTGACTTGTTAGTAGTTGTTAATTGGCTTTGCCCGAGCATAGATTTGTTTTTGTTCCTAAATCTTTTTCTTATTAAATTATTGGCGTTTCACAGAAAAGTTATAAAAATCACCCTTGGCAAAGTTTATCTGCTTCAGAGTTCATTGCTCACAGATTTGCAGCATTGAAAGTAAAGATAATTGTATTACTTATATTTATGAGGTAGTTAGCAGTAGAAAGGATCGTGTTAGAATCTTTAATCTTACGATGATCTTCCACGTTTTAAATTTAAGTATGAGTAGGAAAAGGGTGGTAAAGGGGTATTTAATTTTTTCTGTTTCAATTATTTTTCATAAGTTCGACCTTAACATATACATACTTACTCATGTTCTGAATAAAAAAATGTTAGTTTATTCTTTTAGAACATAATAATTAACGCAGTCCCGTAAAAAATCGAGGGATAGTCTGAATTCTCAAAAATCAGTTCAAATCATTTTTTGACGTGATAACGTCTTATAAATCGATGAAAGCCGGCTGCACTCACGAAAAAGCATGACTCTTTGTCACGTTCCGCCTGAGCCGAGCGCGCAAGTGAGAGCGCGGAACAAGCGTTCGGCCTAAGCGTTCGGCTTGTGACGCATTTATCTCTCTTCCACTCCATCGTTATTATATGACGTTATCACGTAAAATTAAACCGACTTTACAGACAACCAATTCTTTTTAAATCGGGTGCAGTTCACACGCGGTAGAAGCGAAACTATCACCAAAAATATTTCAACCAATAGGAGCCTTGAAAAGTGAGATCATAATCAAAGCGACCAATGAGGGCAGTTTAACGCTTCGCAGGTACTGTAAAGCGTCATTTCCGTTTCATATCTCAACCAATGGGAGCCTTGAAAAGTAAGATCATAATCAAAGCGGCCAATGAGCGCAATGAGCAGTTTGACGTTTCGCAAGTACTGTAATGCTTCATTTCCGTTTCATCCGAGTTTCAAATCATAACGATGCTAAAGAAGTTTCACTTCAGTAAAATAATTTTCTGTTAAAAATGTAATATGCAAAATAGGTACAAGTAGGTACTTAATCCGATCGTCTGATTTCTTCACAGAATTTATTGATTTATCACTTTATTGTTTTTTCACAAACAGTACACTTATTTTTACATTATGCACTTATCATTACACTAAACCATTATTATTACACTACTACACAATATACAATTACTATTACACTGTACACTTAGGACGGGTTGTTTCAAAAAAATTGATGGATTCATCAAATATTTGAAGTTAATTTTCACGTTTTATGTAAGTTCTATTCAAGATCTGTGATTATTTCAGTTTTGTGAAGCAACTGTCCTATAACGATGTAATAACAGAACTTCAATAGAACTTACACAGAACGTGAAAATCAACTTCAAATATTTGATGAATCCATCAAATTTTTTGAAACAACCCATCCTTACTGTTGCACTGTTGTATTGCTCATTTTGTGCACAGCTGTTTAGACAAATTTTAATCATGTTTTTGCTTTATATGCCCATTGTTTGTTCTTTCAAGGTACGATAATAAAATATATTCAACTATTTTACCCACGCACAGGCCTTGCCTTAGTGGGTTCCCATTATTCTTATTAATTGTATATAATACTGTATGCATCAAATATAAATTTTGGGAAAAAAAAAAAAAAAATGAGTTGCGATTTTAAAAATGACACTTAAATTCAAAGCAAATTTGAGTTCAAGAGAATTGAGCTATGCGGGACGAATATAAATAACCGAAATTAGTATTTTGATATTTTAAAAACATATTTCAATATAATTTAAGATTTTAAATGAAAACAAAAGATCTCGGTAGATGTAAATCGTGCTCGGGAGGTAATACGGAGTCTGCAGGTTGTCAAACATATATGTTTTTATGACATCTGCATGTGATTAAAAAGACGCCGCATAGTCATAGTCACGGCTTTAATGGAGTTTTTACAAAATTTTACTAAAATATTCTACGAGCACAAAAGGGAAAAAAAACTTTTCTCTTGCCTTTAGAAATCATTCAAAGAATATTAATAATAATAATAATTTTAAAAAAAATAAAAAAAAAACATACGACACCCAATATATTACCCCACCATCAAATTATTTCAGCAATTGAAAATCCCTTCACGTATTAAAAAATTACCTTTTTTTAACATTTTTTTTAAATAATAATAGCTGGCTATATAATATAACTAGCTGGTTACCGGCAAGCGTTGCAATGTCATATTCAAATAAATAAATTGTTTCTCCCTGTATGTCCTTTCCCTGCGTCCCGTTCCCCTCCCGCGTTCCCCATCCAACTTCCCCGCCTTCCCTCTCCCATCTCCCGTTTCCCGGTCCTGACAACCCCCCTCCCGCGATTCATACATTCAGTCCCAGTACATTCAGTTTTCAAAAAGCTTGCGTGCCACCTATTACAATTTTTTTATTGAAAATTTTAATTTTTCATGTTACAAATATTCAATTTTGTATATTATAAGAACAATCAATCAAATTTCGTACTTAACGTGGGTACCTATTTAAAACATCGAAAATTCTTGATTCCATTTCAAGTTTTAGGCAAGTGCCTACTTCAAATAAATTCATTAATTTAAAGAGCTTCGAAAATTGAAATTTGATTTAACTATCATTGTTTTGCAAAACATATTTCTCAAATTTTGACATTTTTTAAGATTTGCAAGAGTTTTTATAATGATTAAAAATCTTTTCAGATGTATTCACATGTGGTTGTAATAATCCTAGATATTTGGTACCCTTATTTTCTTTAGTTTCTCTTTTTCTTTTATCTCTACTTCTATTTTCTGTTCTCTTTCATATCTCTTAAATAAACTGTTAAAATGTAATTTACATACATTTCTCTGCCCTTTTAACACAAACGCTTTAGAAAATGTATAAAACTATGTATTTTATAGATTAAAAAAAAATTGGTTGTCTGTAAAGTCGGTTTGCGGGCGATAATTTTACGTGATAACGTCATATGATAACGATGGAGTGGAAGAGAGATAGATGCGTCACAAGCCAAACGCTTGTTCCGTGCTATCGCTTGCACGCTCGGCTCAGGCGGAACTTGACAATTAGTTATGCTTTTTCGTGAGTGCAGCCGGCGTTCATCGATTTATAAGACGTTATCACGTCAAAAAAACTTTATGTGATGATTTATGAACAATTTGACTTTCCTAACACGAGAAATCTCCCAGTTGGACAGACAAAGCTTTCGTATAATGTGTATGTATTTTTGTTCAATCAAATAAATAAATACAATTAGTGAATTTAAATATTTAATTGTATCATTAAGCAAATAAATAAAATATCACAAAAATGCGATATACTCTAAAAATTGTTTTGTTGTTATTTTATAATATTCTTCTGACGCAGTTTTCGTTTTATTTAATGAATACTGGACAAGGCTTAGACTGTGCAACTGTGCAGTGTTTTAATTCAGAATTTTAGAAGGAGTTTTCCAGTGCAAAAAAACTTTAAACTTTAACAAAGAAGCGTAATATATTTTAATGCATGAAACAAAATGTGTGAAAAATGGGCTCTTAAAACGACTTGATAAAGCTTTAATTGTAAATTTGCGACCCATTCTAGATTTGAAGAGCTCTCAGTATCGCCCTGGTGAAAGGTCACCAATCTAGAGCAACATTGAAACTTTACTTGAAATTGCTTTGGTGACCAGATCTGAATCGCCAGGTACATCCCCAATTTTCTCTTCCCCATCTTCTTGCCCTTCCCAATTCGTTCAGCCCCACAACATCTCCCATTTGGGAAAGATGCAGTCTCACTGGATCTAGACGGTTTGGAGCATCCGTAATAAAATATGAAAAAAAGCTTCATCCGTTTTATGATCAACGAATTTAATAAATTAGTAGAACAGCCAACAACCATAAGTTCCATTTAAATCTGAGATTCTACTCTTCAAATTATGAACCTATAATATAGGTACCATGAAATTGTTTTACGTGAAAGATTGACCTTACTTTTCTTGGCAAAGCAAACTAAAAAAAAATCTTAAGCATCGGTGATTTAAAAAAAGACATCGATGTACAAATTTATGAAGCTTATAAAACGATACATTTTTAAATGTGTACATCTATTTGAATTTCGATTTAGTTTTCGTGAAAGAATTAATGCAAATCTCGACAGAGAAATTAACTCACTTTTTGAAATCCGATCGAGCTGAAGCTCCTAGATAGGCTTGTTGTCGATGACAATGCATTCAATTAACTTTTTGTGGCATTCACTCTGAAATTGGATGATATTAGAGGACCGTGGCAGAAACTGTTTTACAAATAATAAAAAAATTACCAGATTTTTTAACCATTTGAGATATTTACAATGTACACGTAAATGTTCTAGAACTAGTAATTGGTTAGTACTTAGGTACTACATATTTTTTATAACTGAGCCTTTGCCCGGAATAATGTTGTATGGAGTATAATGTTGGGCATGTTAACATGCAGCTTTTAAAGTAGGGACATTGGTAGTGAATTTTTTTTAGGCCATATTTTAAAAGTTGATGTGTAAAAGTACGTTTCAAAAGGAAAGACTTTAAAGTCAAGAAGCTGAAGCATGCAGGAAGGTAGTATTTGCCCAGAAAAAATATTATCAAGCCCGCTTTGTGGAATAATGTTGTAAGTTGATCTCATGACAATATCTCGAACGTAAATGGTTTTATTTATTCATGTCATTTTTTTCCTTTTCAAGCTCAAATAGATCAATGACTTGTGTAAATTTATGTTAGAAGAACGTGTTGCTTTCTGTAAGGTACGAAAAGTAAAAAAAAAACAGTTTGTGGAATAATGTTGTGTGAAAAATCAAAAAAAAACCACTTTTCCACCAATTCAGCGTAAATTTTAGTAAGTGATAAATTCTACTTTTAATGTATTTATTCAAGACCTTTCATTTAAAATTCTTAAAAATTGTATGTTTATTGTATTTTAAATATTAAATGTTATGAAACAACTGGTTTCGGTTTTTTCATTACTCTCGGAACAAGAATATTGTGGGATACAACAATTTTCCGGGCAAGGGCTCAATTTCATTCAAGACCTAAGGCAATAATATATACTATTTGTTCCAGGAATGTCAACTACACAAGCCAAGCCGTGCCGCGCTGTTATGCAACAAGCGAGCTATCAAATTCCTTCGGACATAATGCTACTGTTCTTGGAGAATCTGATTTGATAATAGCAAGTAACTGGGGGAGGGTTTAACAAGTGAACCATCTCAACCATGAAACATAATGCTTTCTTTGTGTTGTCTTTCGCATATCTCTGTCTTAGACATTCGGGCTCTTTTTCGGGTGCTACTTAGGCAATGGGTACCTACCCGCACTTATTGTCTGTGTACTATACAGAATTCTGTTGTGGCTTCAGTAGATATATATTATATAAATAGAATGTCTTAAGACACTGTATAAAATACAACGCTCGAATTACGCAATTTTTACAAGAACTCCAAACCGCTGTATAATTTGGTTTCTTGTAAATATTTTCGTAAAACCGCCTTTCATAAAACATTTGTCACAATACAACGATTAATATTCAATTGGATTGTCGTTGATATTCTGTTATTCATTATCTTTATAAATAAAAGAATTTTTACAAAAATATTTATGATTTTGAATTTTCGATATTTGTTTTTGGGGTGTTATGCCGTGCTGCACTACCTCCTTCTTTAGCCAACGTTTCGGACAGCGTTACAGTGTCCATCATCAGGGCAGATGTGTAATTGTGATGATGGACGTATCAATGTCGGAAACTTGGCTAAAGAAGGAGGTATAGCAAAACGGCATAACACCCCAAAAACAAATAACGAAAACACTTTTAGCCGTGAAAATCTAAAAACTTACATGATTTTGAATATTTTGTTTCCGGTAAATAACCTGGATACTATTTTAGAGTAGATCTGATATTGACGTGAAGCAAATTATAAAGTGAGTGCGCATGAACGGAATTTGCAACGCTAACAACTTCGTAAAATATTTTCTATGTCTAGAAGTTTTAACCTTCTATTGAAACCTTTTAACCTTCAATTGAAACGAAGTTTTACCCTCGAATTATGTTTAACCTTCAATTGGGAGCCTCAGCCCTACAAGAGAAAGGGCTTCGTTATCAAATAAAAAGTTATTGTATCAAATAAAAAGTACAAAAAAGTCCAATGTTAAAAATGCATTCTATCATGGGTTTTAAAACTATTATTTCCGTGAACGGTGGTCCTCGCTTCCAAAATATACTAGGATCAGTCAAAAATTAATGTTTCCTTTTTTTTCTCCTTTTAATTGTTATGAAATTAAAATGCATGGTTGAAAACCACACTATTTGTTACTTTTCAATATAATCTTCATTTCCACAGTTTTGGTCCATCTTTTAACAAAGGCGTATATCGCAGTGTTATAAAAAGCACGGTCACATCCAGAACACCATCGCCATAACTTTCCCTGCCTATTGCACGGTTTTGTTTTTTTTCATCCTCGGTGAGTTTGTGTGATGCCATTCCATTGACTGCCTCTTTGGTTCAGTTGAAAAAATGAACCAATATTTTGTCTCCGGTCATTTTTTTCCAGAAACTCCTCTTCCTCTGGGCGGAACGCTCCAAGTGTTGTGATGCTATTGTTTCTTTATTCTTGGTACCCAAAACTTTTGAGTACTTCAGTTTTCAAATAATTGTCATCCCACTGCCTTTATTGAGGGATAGAATGTGACACAATTCATCTGTAGTTATCCGGCGGTCACCACGATGTCATCGACTCGATCAATGTTGCGTGGAGTCCTGCAATCAACGGCCTGCCGCTCCTCTTTTTGTCAGCCAGCAGTGTTTGTCCTTTAGCTTCGTTACAGCGACGAACTGATCATCTAACATTCACTGTTGCATTACCGTACACATTTTTCTTTTATGAATGCGAATGGGCGTTAAACTTTCTACATTCAAGAGTCAATCACAGAACGCTTTCTAATACGAACATCGATTTTGGCCATTTCGCAAGCGACTGCAGGGCTGCCACGTGTTGATGGAGAAAGTTAGCACTTTATTGTAGAAGGTTTGAGGAATATCGCCAAATTCAAAATTTTCGCTTAACTAACTTTTTTTAAGTAGAAAAAAATAGGAGGCATTAATTTTTGACTGACACTAGTGTGTTTCTAATTTTCTCTTATTTACTAAAATCATCAGAAATAAAATAAAAATTAAGTAGGTACTTCCTTAAATAAACCATTTATTTTGTGTAATTTTTTTTTATTTCAGATAAGAAATACACAAGACGATCAAAGAAACGTAACTATCTCAAAGACAACTTTTTTCAACTTTCTTCAGGCAAGTGGTATTAAGAGTAGCATAAGAAGTCCAATTAAACACGGCGATTTCACATTTGAAAAGAGATCGTTTCTGAACCATTAAAATGGCCAATATCGGAAACGGAAAGTGCAAACAAAATTACAGACACATTAATCCAAAACAGAACTTCGTTACGCTCAGTCAAATATGCTTAGTAAATTACCATAAACACCCAATCTCTACGAATCTTCAATGTCCCATTTCTTTATCGTGCCTACGTGGACCCCCGTTGGGTCTCCCGTGGACCCCTAGGGGTCCACCTGGACCACTTTGGGAATCACTGCACTAGACCAAATGAGGCTTGATTCATCTGGAACCGAGTGCCCATGAAAAAATACATATTTTATTGTTTTCTATTTCTCTCGCAGGCTAAATCCTACAGATGTATGTGTTTGTCTTTTTTTAGTGTCGCTCGCTTCCGTTTCACCGAATTTCAAATCACAACGGTGCTGAAGAAGTTATCACTTCAAAAAGGCATACTTTTGGAAGATGGAAGAGGAAAACATGGAAAACAATCTCGTATACCAGACACAGATATGCAAATAATACGGAAGAATACCATGTTATGAGAACCATTACTCCCGTTCACAATCTTCTGAGAGCTTTCCAATGCCAAAATGCACCATCTATATATAAAACGGAATTCTGAAAACAGTAGGTTTTATGACAAAAAGGAATATTCTATTCTGAAATATTTTTACCGAAGATTTTAATTTATTCTTCCGTTAACTAAAAAACTAAACTTTTTCAAATACAATATAAGCATTTAAAATGATGTTTTTAAAACTGAAACTAATCCCTATCAAGCAACGGATAAGCTTGTACGCGCAAAAATGAGAAAGATTATGACATAATTTCTCTGATATACAAAAATGCTTACCAACTTACCAAGGATGTTAATGAAGGTTTTAGCTTTTTACAAACGTCAGTTGGTAGGAGATAAGTAAATGTATATTTGCAATACATGCAACTCTTTTCTTTTGCACTTCCCAAAATAAGAATATTTATATGGCAGTCATGATTCTACAATTTTCTTCAAACCCAAAAATTCTTAGACCGGCCACCCACAAGTGAAAGCAGATAGTTCATACATATATTTAATCACCCTAGACTTTTTTCACATAAAAATGGCATTTTAAAAATAACCCAACACGATTATAGCGATATGAGAATATAAAAAAAACAACTAAAAATGATTCTCCCGAAACTCAGCTAACCTAATTAGAACGGTTGCAAGGAAGAACCCAATTGGAATGGTAGAAATGAAGAAAAAAATAATTTTAATTTCCAAGTACTCCTGTCAAAACAATATTATGTCCATCGTAAAAGTGTATTCCATTTCGAAAAACTAAAACTGAAAAATTTGAAAAAAAAAAAATTAACAAAGATGAGTAACTTATGTCCTGGATTTGAGTCCTGGTGAGATAACATCCTAGATTTATTTTTTATTTAACGTTCATACGTTATTTATTGCTGGATGTGATGAAGTCGCATACTTCATGTAGGTTCATTTAACGACGATTTAACGGAGAAGTGTCATCCAAAGTCCCGGATTTGATGAGGTCGCGTGCTACATGTAGGATCATTTGACGATGATTTAACGGAGAATTGTCATCCAAAGTCCCGGATGTGATGAGGTCGCGTGCTACATGTAGGTTCATTTAGCGATGATTTAACGGAGAAGTGTCATCGAATGTCCTGATAAGGTCCCGTCCTGGATGTAGATTGATTTAACTGACAAGTATTATCCAAAGTCCTGGATGTGATGATGTCGCGTCCTAGATGCAGCAGGCAGACTAATCTTCTGTCTCCTCTTCTTCTTAATGACTAGAGCTCACTTTTTATTTAATTAATATCGTACCTCCAAACATTAATACGGAAACATGTGAACTGATGATTGCGGTTTAAAGCACATAAATCAACCTAGATTTAACCGTTTATCAGATATTTTTTAGTTTTATAACAACAAATTTAAAAAATCTATTACTCATTTTAATTTTTACATAAACTCACAACTGAAGTAGGTACTGAATACGTATATACCTGGCGCAGGCCCATACGGGTAAAATAATAAAAATTTTGAAAATGGAAATTGAAACAGTTTTCTATTAAAAACATTATATTCTATCTTTGTGGGTAGTTAATCGCTTGTCTGAATTATTCATACAATAATCAGTTCGAGTTTTGATAATGACACTTGAATTCAAAACAAATTTGAATTCATTAAAAATTTGAATTCAACATGAATAGTTTCTCGCAGGAAATGCGCAAATCATATATGAAATTAGTATGTTTGATTGTTTGAACGTTGTATTTTATTTTTGAAGTGAAAACTTTTTAAGCACCGTTGTGATCTGAAACTTTGTAAAACGAAAATGAGACAGACGTACATCTAAAGGATTAAGCCTGCGAGAGAATGAGATAGACTAATCGGTCTCCTCTTTGTGCGGTGCTTCGTAGCCTTCCCACTCTTGTCTACTTTAGTTTTCTGAACGTTTCACTTCAACCGCGTGTGAACTGCATACAAATTTTCTTTTCAATTTTCCTGTTCCAATATGTTTTCAACTAGCTTTTCCCCGCGGCTTCGCTCGTATGGTATCTGTAGCGCTTGCACTTATCAATTATCCCCCCTCCCCCTCCCGCATTCCATACATTCATTCCCTTACATTCAGTTTTCAAACGTCTCGCTTGCCACCTAAATTTCATAAAGCTATAGCTCAAAGAAAAAAAAGAATTATCCAATTTTGTTAATTCGTTCGGAATTTATCCGCTTACAAACATTTCGGATGTATATTTTTAATTAAATATTTGGAATATTTGTAAATATAATAAAAAATAACACTATTTATTATTCAGTCTTTATAATCGTTACGAGCTATATTTTTAATGTAGGAACTCTCATCTGACATTTATTCCAAAACATAGGGGCTGAGTACCTACCAGCACAGAGCCCACAAATATATCAAAATCGTTTCCATGGAAACGATTTTTTTCTGACGTTGACAGAAAACGTATAACAAATATAATATATTAATATTTATAATTCCATAACGCCAGAGCTTACCATCACATACAGCCTATAGTCTTCGCATATAATTTAGCTTTCTATTGGTGAGAGAATTTTTAAAGTCTTTTTATTGGTTAATGCGTGAAAGCGTAGCAAAAAAACTCGATCATTTTCGCATTTATAATATTAGTTTGGATTTACGTTGGACCTTTTATTACGTTTTATTTAATTTCACTGTATGTCTATTAAATTCACTGTCTTAAGAATGTCCAATGTAAAATCTCTTTTTAAATTAATGAGTGAATACAGCGCCCTTGAAGTAAATTTTCATAAAACAGGTGCTTTACAAATTATCCAATGAGGTAATTATTTTAAAATATTAAACAAAAATTTGGTTGTGTTTAAAGTCGTTCAACGGGCGATAATTTTATGTGATAACGTCATACAACATGGGATGGAGTGGATTAACAGATATAGAATAACATATAATAACAGATAGATGCGTCACAAGCCGTATGCTTGTTCCGCGCTCTCGCTTGCACGCTCGTCTCAGACGGAACGTGACAATGAGTCATTCTTTTTCGTGAGTGCAGCCGGCGTTCATCGATTTATAAGACACGTCAAAAAATGTGCTCTTTATAATGTAATGCTTAATTTTAATTAAATCAATAGATTTTTCTTTTCCAAAACACAATTTTTTTTAAATTTTATTTGACAACAATAAATATTTTTGACTTTAGACCTTTTAGCATGAGCCAAAGAATATTGGCGCTTGCTGGGTTTCGAATCTACTACCCCTGAATCCAGGGGCGGACTAACAGGGGGGTGGAAGGGACGGCCGGCCCGGGGCCTATAAAAAAATATTATACATTCAATCTGCACGCACCAAGTATTAAACAATGCGAAAATCCAGTATCTATAGCACCACCAAGGGGAATGTAGAAAAAGGAAAAAATGGCGGACCAGCGAATTTTTATTGAAAATTTTCATCGTTCAAAAAAAACCAAAAGGGGGCCCTTTTTAAAAAAATCCCTAAGTGGTGCCATAGTTACTGGATTTTTGAACAGTTTAAGACTTAGTGCATGCAAATCGAATATATAGTTTTTCTAATATGTCGTCAACCAGGTTAAAAAACGTAGTTTCGAAAAAAACGTGCTCAAAGTTTAGAGTAAAGTTTAAAACGGTTTCACTTAAACCGACGGAGCGGTTTAGCAAATTTCCTTAAAATATTTGGTAAGAGCAATTAACAAATGCATCATTCAGAAAATGAATTAAAAAAAATTACATTGTCCTGGTACCAGCCCTTGTTTAGGAATTGATCAAGGGAACATTGAGGCGTTTGGAGGTCCCTCAGGACCAGAGGCCCGCTGGTCCACCATTTTTAAAAAATATTTTTCAGGTATCAAAATCCCCCTAAGTGGTGCCATAGACAATGGATTTTCAAACAGTTTAAGACTTGGTGCATGCAAATCGAATGTATAACATTTTTTTTAATAAATTGTGTACCAGGTTGAAAACCGTGTTAAAAAAGTTTCGAGAAAAACGCATTCAAAGTTTTGCTGAAGGATAACTCAACATACAAACTGTTTAAAACGGTTTCACATGAAATGCTATAACGCCAGTTTTACAAATTTCCCTGAAACATTTGGTAAGAGCATTATTAACAAATGCATCTTTCAGAAAATGAAATATATATTTTTTTATATTGTCCTCGTGCCTTAAAGCCTTATTTAGGAATTGATCAATGGAACATGGAGGCGCTTGGAGGCCTCCCAGGACCAGAGACTCGTGTGAACTGAATAAAAACTTGAAAAATTACATCTTCTTAAACTAGGGAGGGGGTCTCATTCAGCTTTGCCGCCCCAGGCCTCTGACGGGTTTAGTCCGCCACTGCTTGGATCCACAACAAATGAAGGTCGTCATTATATTAATAAAGCATGTTTTTTAAACAGTCCGTAATCAAAATAATTAACTTTATAGCTTTGTGTTTGACGTTTGAAATAATGAAATAATGCAAAAAAAGATGTTCTGAAATTCGCAATGAATTGCGAATTGTTCGCAAGGCCGCTTACGTAAAATTTACGTCGGAATTAAAGCCAAGACTAATGTTTTGTTATTTATACATTTATCCGGCTGCTGGAGTTTGAATTTCGAAAGATTGCGGCCGCAAATAAAATCTGAACTAAAATCGGTTGAAGCAATTGATTTTTTTTTCTTTCTCTCCCCTGATCGAAATTTAAGATTTTGTCGACCAGAAATATGATTTTATCAAAGTCCATGACGTGCGGTTCAACAAAAATTTTTTTTAACATTAATTCCACACAGGAGACTTTGAGAAAAATAATTTCCCTCAAGGCATATGAGTCCTCTTTGGGGATGCTGCGTGGAGTTTCTTTTTCAAAAATAAAGATTTTTGATGAACCGACTTTGAAATACATTTTTGCACTGAATAACTTCATCAAAGGTTTTCTCTAATTTCTAAAAATATGTGTATTTTTGAAGTGAAACTTTCTTAGCCCCATAGCGATTCTGAATTCGGATTAAACGGAAATGACGCGTACAGCACCTGCGAAGCATTATACTCCTATCATATTGGTTGAGATATAAAACGGAAACGACGCGAGGTCTGCGCTCATTGGCCTGCTCACTGCGCTTTGATTATGACCTCACTTTTAAAGGCTCCTTGGTTCTTCATAGTGTGAGATTGCTTTGGTTAAGTTTCGCTTCTACCGAACATTAACTGCACTCGAATTTTTTTTTGTTTTTCCGTCTAATGCGTACAAGAATAAATCAGAAAGTTTCCCGACCCGTGAGCAGGCCACATACGGCTGTCCGTATGAGAAGCACGGATTTTACAAAATTATACCCTGCTCTCCACAACCGCTGCAATGCCTTCATTACAATCCCTCTCTATGCTCCTTCCTCATTCCCTTCCTTGCTCCTTCCTCATTCACCCCTCCGTCACCCGTCCCCAGCAGAGCCTTCCGTCCTTCTTCCACCTGTCTCCCTTCCTCTCTCCCTACCGCTAAACTAAATGAAATACACACATACTTTTGAAACAACTCACGCGCCACCTATTGTATTTTTCAGAGTTCACCGTTTTGTATGTATTTAGAATCTTTCGCCGGCGTATGCACAATAAATCTCCAATCGGAGGAACGTATACGAAGGTATAGGAAATAATTTCCGGAGCTCACCATTATAAATATGTTTAAAAAACCTTCGCGGTCGTACGTACAAAAACTCGCCAAAGTTTCATCGCAGTGGATTGATGATACAGGAACGCATACGGGACAAACAAAGAAACATTCATTTGTATATACACAGGGTGTAACAGCGCGTATTCGAAGGATTTTGACCAGTTGAGGTGCGTAGAATCACACTCCACTTTTTTCAAGTGGACTAATAATGCAACTTTGGTGATAAATCACTCTTTCACCCAGAAAAACAGTTAATTGGCATTAAAACCAGCTCTTTATGCTTATATCATTTTGTGAATATAATTATTAACTTATGAATGCGTGAGAATTACTGAAATGAAACGATTCTTTTTGTTTTTCTCAAAATAATGTATTTTGGAGATTGCTGCATTTGATTCTACAGACCTCAGTTATTCCTGAGCATATTTGGAGTAAAAAATGTATTTTGCTGACAGATGACATTTTTTTTTCAATAAAAAACAAAAAAATATTTTTTCATTACACGTCACAACTGTGTGTAGCGGCGGGTCGCATGATGAGACTTCGTCTCACTTTAACAGCACGGTAATACACGAAATACCTCGCATAATACACAAACCCGCCGCATGGACCCTATCCATCAGTAGCGATGTGATTGAAAAATACATTTTTTGTTTTTAATAGAAAAAAATATATTATCGGACAGCAAAATTTTTACTCAAAAAATGTTTTGAGGAATCGTTGGTTAAAATCCTTCGGACACTGCTGTTACATCCTATATAAATAGGATTACTTCCAATGAGTTTAATAAAACTCGTTTTGGGAACGACAACATTATACAACTTAAAGCAAAAAAAAATTACACAATAATACGAACTTAAATTTAAAAAAGAGTTCACGGATGTGTGTTTTATGAGATTTTTTCGAGATTTTAAATCAGACTAGATACAAGTTAATTAACATTTTTCAATTAACACAGTTAATTGAAAAATATACTTTAAGAAAGATATACAAAGCTAGAGCGCTCTAAAGAGACATTGTGCCACGTGAAAGCTGCTGAGAAAATATCCTTTTCGAGATTTTGTCAATGTTTTTTTTTCTTGGAAGTTTTAGGTTTCCGTATTGCGTATACGCGTTGTATTGTAAGTATTTAAGAGGAAACCGGACGGCGTTTCGTCCATACAAACGTATTCCCCAATTTCCTCTCTGGATTTTAATTCAATATAGATACTTGAACAAATATTATTAATTTAATGAAAACAAATAACTTTGTGTACACCACTATTTAATTAACAATATCAACATGTTTCGAAAACTATGTTTTCTTCGTCAGGATAATAAGTTAATAAAAAATAACAAAAGACAAACAAGTATAGACTAATTAGAACATAGACAAAATATTAGAAAGGAGAGGTGATTAATTACTTAAAATATCATAAAAACAATTATATAAAATAAAATCGGTCCGGGATATAGAAGGATCCTACAAAATTTGTTGAAATTGTCTGGTTTGAATGCCACCAAAAGACATTCAGTATACATACATAGTGGTTATATTAAATTCATGAAATTTAATATAACCACTTATTAACTATTTGAATTTGGTACTAATCAAAATCGAATACTGTATAATCAAAAATTATATTTATTTAAATAGGTATCTATATTAGGTACAAAATTTGATTGATTGTTCTTATAAAATACAAAAACGAACGTAAAAAAAATGCAAAAGGTGAGCTGTTTGAAAATCTGAATGTACCGGGACTGAATGTATTGAACGTGAGAGAGCTAGGGGATCGCGGGAGGGGGATTCACGGGAGAGGGGTGAGGGAAGGCGGATAGGTGGAGGGGAAACGCGTGAGGGCGGAAGGGGAACGGGACGAATGGGAAAAGACACGCAGGAAGAAACAATATATTTATTAGTGGCATTTCAACGCATGCCGGCACTCGCTAGTATATAAAAAAACTCAATAATATTTTTAAAGTCTTCTTTATATTATGTTTTCTAACTATAAGTATCTATATATTTTGTGTTCATCTCGGGGAAACTATATAGAAAAGATATACAAAACCTTAAATATATATATAAACACCCATTATTTGATACGACGGTATAATTGGCAAAAGACATGTAAGTTATTACGAAAATGCCGTGTTAACTGGAGTAGGGCGGGCGATTTGCATTTTACCCCTGACATTCCAAGAGTTAAAAACAAATGGTCGTATAGAAGGTACCTGGGTACCTTTTGGTATTTTTAGAACGAATGGAATGTGACGTTCATTTATACGAAAATCCCGAATCATGCCGAATTCAGAGGGGCAAAGGTAAAGCGAAGCACATGAAATACACTGAAAACCACTTAACAAAAATGGATATGTCGATATATCCATTCGCCACTGATGCTCGCTTTGTTCTGCAAAAACACATTTTAATATCCACTGAAAAGAGTGTTGATTTTTAAAGTGACTTCAGCACGTTAGTTTTTTCTCACCTAAAGAGCATTGAGTAAAAGTCTGGTGATTTTATGAAGCGCCACTTTGTAGTTCCATAATTCAAAGTCGTTACTTTGCAAATGCATAAAATATTTCTGTTGAAAACTTCAAAACCGTGGATTTCAGTTTAGCAGTTAAAAAAGTTGAATCCAAAAACGTCGTTTTGTCCTGATTTTATTACACCTTTTGTTATTAAAGGATGTTCTAAACCATTGTCTAAGACGACTTTTCATAAATTTAATCTAACAATTAAAAACAATTTTTTTTCATAAATCATGTAAGATAAAAGGTCTTTACCCTTACCCTTTCCACAAAGATGGTGACAACCACCTACCGACTTTTAGCTATTCTTTTTGCGTATTATTGAGAGAAAAAAATCCATATGCCTATTTTAACAATTCGCACCTGAGGGATAACAGTGGCACAAGTCGAAAATGCATTTTTGAGTTAAGTATGCAGAAATGTTCCTGGATATCTATTCTATCTTCGATAAAAACGGCACAATTCTTAAAAATGTTTTGTGGCCTTAAAAGCAAATTTGTTGTTTTTATATTATAATATTTTACTCGAATTCAAGCAAAAATAGTGGAACAATGATCATTCTACCACTTTTATAATATTAAACCTAATAAATAATCTGATTTAATACACTAAAACGAAATATTCAAACTGCTCCCCTGAAAAAAGAGGTTTTTTGAATTGTGCCATTATTATCCCACCGGGTGCGAATTGTTGATTGAACAACATGGATTTAGACGTGGCCAAACAACAACTACAAATTTGATGGTATTTATAGATTACGTGGCGAGAGTACTCGATTAAAATTATAAAAAGCTAGCCCAAGTATGCTGGTGATATATGAACCCCGCTCCAATCTAAATATGTAAATATGCTGGAACAAATCCAGAAAAAAAATCTCAGAAACATCTAAACGCGAACGCATGGAAGTTATCCGAGGTTCGTGCATGGACACAAACATGGACTTTCTTGACGCAACGAATTGGTTTAACCTAGAAATCAGACATTATTCAAATCTTGCAATACTTAGTTTTAACATAGTTCGTTATGGGGCTGCGTTACTTTAGCTTGGTGCGTCACAATCCTGAGAATGGATCTCTCGGTATGTGGGTCAGAGTATGTCGTCTATGTACTAATGGTCGAGAAAATTCAAAATAAATTTTTAACCTGCATGAAAGTTCGGTTTTTACTCATGATGATGATGATGATAATGGCTGTTTCCAAAAGCAATTATCTCGGAAGGGATTCTACAGCACTGATGGCTCATAAGTTTTTGAATGGGTTCTCATTAACGCCAGACATCCTGGATAAATAGGATTCTGATTCTGCTTCCTGGTTCTTCCTAGGTGCAAAATTATTTTTCCAATGCTGATGCCTTTGGGAAGACATTCTAGGTTAATTAACTGCCTCGCATGAAATATGTTTTCCTCATGTTTTTAAACAACTTAAATCACGAAGTATCCTTTATAATTTTATGTACCTACATCCTTACATGTAATGTTTTATGTCCTACATAAATCGTATATTTTTTGTATTTTTTTTCGCTTTCCTACGGCTGTTGATTTGAAGTGATGCATCTCAATCCTGAAAACACTGCCATAAGTCAAAATATGTATCCTACTGTGACGAATCAAATTAAGAGAAAAGAAAGATATGTGGATCGCAAGGACAGGAACGGAAGAAGGGAGAAGTACGGGTAGAGCCACGGGTCTCATAGGGCGCGCCGGTACAAACAGTCAAGACCGAGACGGGGGACAGAGGAGACACGAATGATAGTGCAACACCAAGCACGCGTTCCCCGCCCAGCGGCGTGATGCTGGGCGGTGGAAGAAGAATGAAGAAATGACATTCGCGTTCAAGGAAGTGATTCGCGAGATGTGTTCCTCGCAGGGCGTGAGACGAAGTAGGTACGGCTACCAGACACGACCCGACGTAGAGCGGCGATCAGGCACAGCCAGAGGCTAACGTACGAAGACAATGGCGCAGAATGGAGGAGACTCGACTCGGCTAAGAGGTCCTGAGCTGCTAAACTGCAGGAGCTGCCATCGAGGACCTCGGCCTTACTAAGGCCCCCGCAGAGAACCCAGTGACACGATGGTAGTTTCAGTGAATAATTAACTTTGATAGTGTGAACAATGACAACTAGTTAAGATTTAGATATAAGTAGATCTAAGCATAATTAAGATTATGTATACACTTGACTAAACCTAATTAAATTCCATTAATTTAAAATCTTTACAATTAAATTCATCCCTCTCTTGTCCCAATCTCAGCGGCCAGAATAGGTGAGAAGGCAGAGAAGGTAGCTGAGAAAGTAAAGAGGTGTGTTATAAAACTGCATTTGTTTAAATATTCTGAGCTAGCTTTCGGTAACAAGAAGGAACGTTACACTACCTACAAGGAAATGGCCTTTTAAGTCGTTTTACATACATGAGTTTCGGTTGGTATTTGAATTCAGGCAAATTGTCACAGTGCATAAATATTTAGAGCCATGAACTCTAGACAGACTGATTTTTTTAAATATAATAATAAAATAAATGTGCAGTTCAAATGCCGTAGAAATGAAACCTTCAGAAAACCAAAGTAGACGAGAGTGGGGAGGCTAAGAAGCACCGCACAAAGAGGAGACCGATTATCTCATTCTCTCGCAGACTAAACCCTGTAGATGTATGAACTTATCTCTTTTTAGTGTCGCTTTCTTTTTTCATCGAGTTTCAAATCACAACGGTGCTAAAGAAGTTTTCACTTCAAAAACTTGCACGTAGGCGTCGCGCGCTACGAATCGGAACTTTGTAGCTTGGTCTAATAATTTCTATTTGAAAATCTGAAAGATACGTTTTCATTGCATACAAATTATTATAAACATTGTAGATTAAACATGTGCGGGATATATTTACTTTGGGAATTCAATAAAAAAATCTTATTTTTGTGTTTAAAAATGCAGGATAAACCGTTTTACAGCTTTTCTGGAGAAAGAAATCAATGTCATTGCATTGCTGCCGCGGAGAAGAAATATTTTTAAATGCTCGCATAAAAGATTTGGTCAGTATTCTGGAATGCTCGGAGTAACAGAAAACAGATGGATATTATTTTTAACAACAATAAGAAGCATAAGTTTGAAATTCAATTAAATAAATGATTTATACATTAATTATTACAATATGATTAGTTTCAATGAATTAAATTTATGAAAGTTTTTGAAGTGAAAACTTCTTTAGCACCGTTGTGATTTGAGATTCGAAGAAACGACACTAAAAGAGATAAACACACACATCTATAGCATTCAACCTGCCATAGTATAATCAGTCTCCTCTTTGTGCAATGCTTCGTAGCCTCCCCACTCTTATCTACTTTAGTTTCCACTTCACTTCGAAGGATTCACTTCTTCCAAAGTGAAACTTCTTTAGCCCCGTTGTGGTTTGAATTCGGATGAAACGGAAATGATGTATTACCGTGCCTTTGAAGAGTCAAACTGCGCTCATTGGCCTCTTTAATTATGATCTCACTTTTCGAGGCTCCTTACTTATTTTATTTAGCCCAGGGGACTTTTACATGATTTGTAGTATAATTTTAATTCGACAAACACTTTAAAACTAAGGAAATAATAAAAATAAAATTATATTTGATGAAGGTCATACGAACACAGAAACAAAAACAGAAAAATACAGCTATTTTATAGGTTTGCAAGATGTGTTTAGTAATAGTGTTGAAATAAAAATGTTAATTGTCGTTGTATCGTAGTGTGGGCAATGTAGTTACGCTTATGAGTGCTGCTGTAGAATATTGTATTTTGTCGTGTTGTTACTGTGGGTGTTCGTAAGTTAATGATTTGCAGGAGTTCACAACGTTATTAAATGGCGCATTACCGCATAATAATACCTACGAAGCATCAAACTACGGTCATTGGCACCTTTGATTATGACCTAACTTTTCAAGGCTCCTATTGGTTGAGAATGTGGGGGCGAAGGTTTCACTTCAACCGCGTGTGAACTGCCCTCTACTTTTTTTTATCTAAAGACCTCGCGCGAGGCTTAGTTTTGGAGTTTGTTTTTGTACTCCTATATGTTATATATAAACTAATAAACTACTTATGTTATGTATTCACCACATATTGGTAGTATTCGAAACGCCAACTGTGACATGCTGACAGTTGGTAGGTCTTTCGCATAACTTGACGCATACCTTGAATTTGTAATAAGTCTCAACTAAGCGTCATAAGTAAATCGTATTTCTTTTTATAAATAAATCGCAGTCATATAACTATAATGAGAGGATTAGGGGGGAGGAGGAAAGGCTAAGGAGAAGGAGGAAGAGCTTAAATATTCAGCACACTCATACTACGTTTATTTTCTAAACGGGAATTTTTTGCAACGATGATACTGAAAGCTTATTACACTAATATAATAGGTATGATGCTGCGTATTTAACTACTGAATGCGAAGGTACTATTTGCGAAGGTACATTTGAAACAGGATTGACTTGCGAACACACACAGCAAAGATATGTGTAAATCATTTTGAAGGACTTACGTAGTGGTGTACTGGATGGATACAAAAAGAATGATTATTTAACCGCGTTTGGGTGCAAATTCAAATTTAAATATTAAAAAAAAAAATCAGAGTATGCAATTCATAGATGGTAGAAGTGTAACCTTCAGATAACTAAACTTCGAGAGAATGAGACAAATGCAGAGTATCAGGGGTAGGATAATTCTTGGGTTTATTTATTATAATATTGTTACCAAGTTTAAACATTATTTTACATTTATTTCTACGAAGCACTACACAAAGAGAAGACCGATAGGCTACGAAGCGTCGCACAGTGAGGAAACCGATCTCATTCTCTCGCAGGATATATCCTAGATGTATGTGTTTGTCTCTTTTAAGTTCGTTTCCGTTTCATTAAGTTTCAAATACAAAGATGATAAAGATGTTTTCACTTTAAAAATTGTGTGCAGATAACACGCGGCAGAAGTAAAACCTTCAGAAAAGTAAAATAGACGGTGTGGGGAAGCCACAAAGCACAAAGAGGAAAACGATTATTCTACTCATTCTCTCGCAGGCTAAATCCTATAGATATGTGTGTTTGTCTCTTTTTAGAGAACTTTTTGTTTCATCAAGTTTCAAATCAGGCGCAAAAGAAATTGTCACTTCAAAAATCTTTTTTGTACAAATTAAATTTAAAGTACAAAGAGTTTAGCTTATAGGTATATCATATTATATCTTACGGTTAACGCAATAAACTATAAAACAATGAGTTCAAAAATCAACTACTATGACTCAATTACAACACATTAAATATTAATATTATTACACGAACGAGAAAATTTTTATTATTATGTATACATTTTACACGAAGGAGAAAATATACAAATGCGATAAACAAAATAATGACTGCTTTGTCAAAAATTGGGCACAAAAACCATACAGATAATGTCAAGTCCAGACAGGAACAAGGTTTTGACGGAGTCCACGACGTCTGCCACGTCAATACAAAAGATTACTTAATGACTGACAAAAATCAATTCAAATTTCAAATTTAATTTTCAGGTTCCTGTGAAAGTTCTGTTAAAATTCGGTATGTATTTCAGATCTGTGAACTATAATAATATAATAACAGAATTTGTGTCATTTTCCGAAACTCGAAAATTAACGTTTAAATTTGACGAATTGTTAAATTTCTGTGAATCAACTGGACCGTAATGATTTATGCCAGTCATTAAGCAAGTAATGTTTTGTATTGGTGTGGCCACACCAAACCTTCAAGATCCTTGAGTTGATAAGTCTGACCGTTCTGGAAATTGGTGAATGGTATCCATAATTTGTGGAGTTGGTTGAGGAAGCGCAATTCATTATTTCTGAGACTACGAGAAGGAATATGGAAAAAAATTTAATCTTTTGTGTGTTCACAAATGTGTCCTAAAATAGTGTGTCAATACGTTTAAGTGAAACTTATTTAGGACCATTGGGATTTGAAACTCGATGAAACGGAAATGACACTAAAAAGAGACAAACACATATCTATAGGATTTAGCCTGCGAGAGAATCAGATAGAAAGAAACCTACGAACAGTAGGTACCCACGAAGCGTCGCGCTGGCCGCTTGATTATGAGCTCACTTTTCAAGGCTACTATTGGTTGAGATTGTGTGGGTGAAGTTACACTTCTATCGCATATGAACTGCACTAAATTTTTTTTAAATGTGAATACCTAACAAGAGTCCAATGAGACTATGATATCCCCAATTGGGGTATGTTGTGAAACTGCAGGTAATAGGGTGGGAAAGGAGATGGGAAGAGGAAGGTGGAGAAGTACCTGGGTATTCAGATCTAGTCACCAAACACGGTTAAGGCCATTTCAACATTAAGCAACGTTTCAATTCCGAATGGTGGTCTTACGCCAGGGCGATATTGAGAGTATTTTCCACTCTGGAAGTGCCGCAAATATACTTTAAATTATTTTTAATGAATTAATTGTGATTCAAATGAAATTTATGTGCGCACGCCGGGATTCGGTTTTTTAGTTTGCGAGAAAGTTTCGGTTCTTTAGTTTGCGTCTTGCCCCTCGACCACAGAGGCCTGAAGCATATAAGCATTACAGTGTTGTCTTAATAAATGTCTAATATGTAAATCGTTCTTCGGTTTGCGAGTCAAGAGCCTCGCCCTTCGACTACGGAGGCCTAGCCCCGAAGGGGCTCTGAACATTAAAAGGTCGTCCTAAAAAACGTCTAATAAATAAATCATCGTTATGCTTGTAAATCAATCGCCGACATAATCAATCCTCTAGAAGGGGATATAAACAATTCTCGTAATAATTGCTTTTCATCATCATAGGATATTGCATCTCTCTATTCAATACAAAGAATAAAGTCTCTGGAAGTGTACTTTCTATCGATGCAACTTCCGTTCTTCGAAATAACGAAATACCCTATACTGTTTTTCGAGGAAGTCAATCGTGCCAAGAGCGTGGCGAGGTACCCAGTACCAAGTAGGTACTGCCCAGTACCCTCTCGAACACCGCACATTCATACGTTCATACATTCCCGCTTCCCGAGGCAGAGAAAAGAAACACCGCTTGCAGGATTACAAAGTGAAAATCTGCACAGCTCTCAAGTGAGTTCCAGCTGGATATAGAAATCAGACTTTTCTTGACAGTTACGATATTGGGTATTCAAGTGATAAAAGGAATCTGTCGTATTTTTTTTAAGGTGGCGTATTTAATGTACACATATTATTTGCATTTTTACTGTTTGCGGTCTCCGTCGTAAAAAAATAAAATATATAAAGATATATATAAATATTATAAAAAAAATAATGGAAAAAATCCCGAGAAGATGCTTCCCCTACAACTAAAGATAAGCAATTAAGCACATCTACGAGTATACATCATCACTGAAGACCTCTCGGATGATGATGATATTGAACAACAGAGGAGAAGTATTAGTGTTATGTCAAATATGACCGCCCGAAGATTCTTCCGATGCAGCAATAATGTTAAAAAAACATTGTTCAGTTCAATGCATTCTGCACTAGCCTGTATACGTGTGAAACATGGTGTCAATATCGAGTAAGCTCGATGAAACGTCTTCGGATCCAATCTAATGATGCAGAATCATATTTGGATTCAGAAGGTATAGCAATGTTTACGGAATTAGGACTCCATGGATTCGCCAGCCTAATGAAACACCGGGTCATTGGAGCCAGGATGCGGCTAATGGCCTCCGACAACACGCTGATGACCGCAGCCTTCCAGTACCAAGCGTCACTCTTGAGTGAGCGTTGGGCCCGAGCTCACTCAAGACCACGCCCTGCATAATCACGGATTTTTTTTTATTTTTGTTATTATTAATTCTTTAAATTTCTCTATTTATTTTCTTGTTTCTTTACTGTGTAAATATGTATAACTATATAGGACGTGTGGGATTGCACTATCCTCCCTACATCCTGGAATAAATAATTATTATGATTTTTATTTTACATGTATATAATATTTTTTTTTTTAAATTGTGAAATAACACAAATCAGTCAAATAAAATTTACTTGCGCACGCCGGGATTTAACCCGCAACCTCCAGATCGCTGGTCGAGAGCCTTATCCCTCAACGATATATATACATATATCTTCAACCTCACAACATATCCCAGTTGGGAATGCCGTAATCTCACTGACTCAAGGCCGTTAGGAGCAGTGCTGCAATAAATGACAGCGCGACGCTTCGTAGGTACTGTACATGTGTAAGGTTTAATTCTATCTCATTCTCTCGCAGGCTAAATCCTGTAAATGTACGTTGTTGTCTCTTTTTAATGTCGCTCGTTTCCGTTTCGTCGAGTTTCAAATCACAACGGTGATAAAGAAATTTTCATTTCAAAAAGATAATAAAAAAATAATAAGGTACAATGTGAGTATAATTACAGCGTAACCAGTGGTACGGTTTACTTGTAGTTTTATTGTCGTAGAAAGTTATGCAAAGGAGTACAATAAATGTAGGTATGGTAGGTGGTAGGTATCTACACATCATAATAACTACTGTATAAACGAAGTAAGTATGTACTTTCATCGTAATGGGTAGTAAGTTACTCATTATATTTATATGAACCATATAGATATTATTTCCGGTAATTCAATTTGTCTGTTGATTCTTCCGACTCTAGCTAATAATTCATAACGTTCTCATAATATTCTAACTCAAAAAGCTCATGCAAACTCTGTCGGATGAAAAGTTACCGTCCAACACGGCTACCATGTTGACACACAAACATATTTAAAGTAAGATAAAATGGAAAGCACTCGGGTTAAAACAAGCCCGCTACGCTCAGTCAACAATAATAATTGTTTGAAATTATTCCAAAAAGATTTTGTAATACGTAGTAAGAGATAAAAGTGGTAGCAAGTGCATGAATGTTCACAGTTATACACTTTTATGTAGTAACATATTTAGGAAAGTAAACCATTCTGCCATATTTCACGTATAAGAACTTAGATATTTTTATGTATATTTTTAAATGGAATAAATAAACCTTTTTTACCCAAAATACAGAATTTTTATCTGCGTAACTGCTCCGCACCACCTCGTTTAGAAGTGGTTGTATTATTAAATATTACGTAAACTGTTTGTTATTAAAGATTACAAGAAATATCCGGAATATTATGCAATTACAAAAAAATTATCTTTAAAATTTGTGTAATTTTTACATTCAACCACACATTTTCTTCTTTCCTATTTTCCTATGTTGTTATTGTTATTGTTGACATCCGGTCACGTCGTAGATACAAGCTAAATCTGAACTGTGAATCTACAATGCACCGAAAACCCTAAACAACGGTTTTTTTACGATCTGAGCATTTTCATAGTGAAAAATTCTTTAGCACCGTTGAGATTTGAAACTTGATGAAACGAAAATGAGAGCCACTAAAAAGAGACGAACACATACCTCTGAGAGAGAATGAGAGAGACTTATCGTTTATTAGCCTATCGCCCTTGTGCGGTGCTTCGTAGAATAAAATTTTAAATCATTTTTAAACTTGGTAACTATATTATAATAAATAAATCCTACAATGATCCTACTCCTTATACTCTGCATTCGTCTCATTCTCTCGAAGTTTAATTTTCTAAAGGTTTCACTTCTACAGCGAGTGAACTGCACTTATGATTTTTTTTATTCTCTAATTTTGTTGGGCAACTAAAGGGTTTAAATTAACTTTTGTAACCGGATCTATGCTTTAAAAGATGTAAAACATCTGATATTAACCACCTATCGATCGATTATTCTTCAAATTTGACCTAAAAAATTCCATCCTCTGACCCGATTTACTCGATAACGAAAGTTCGAATAAAAAAATTATGCCTCAAAATCGAGTCCAAATGTGAAATAGATTCAGCAGCTTTCCACTTGAACCACTAGTTTCCGGACATTATGTAGGTATACAGATATGTCCATTGTATGTACATTTTTTCCATGCAAATAATAGATTGATTGCCCTAACGAAAATAATCGATTTGACTCCTTTAAACAGTATCAGATTGTTAGTTTGTCTTCATGGCGGGCGTAGTGATGTCGATTGTTAAGATTGAAGAACCGATAAAAACGGCTTTCCAGCTGTCGTACTATACAACGACGAATACATTAAGAACTCATAATGCCCCCACCCCCGCACAATGGCCATTTCGTTACTGCCAATTTATAATAAAGGCCGGCCTGTTCATTTCACCAGAAAACTCGGTACAATATCTCCCGAGGACCTCTTCAGCGGGCTTTGCTTGGCGTCCCCCCCCCCCCCCTCTCCTCCCGCTACCGCACTCCCACTGACCCCTCGCCCATTCATCCTGAGAACATTTTGTGTGGAAAAAATGAGTCATTGTGGTACGCGATCCACGGCTTGAATACTTCCTATGGGTAAGATTCCGCGATTCCCACGAATTCGTAATACAAGAACGAATAACACAAATACATCCATACTAATATTTTAAATGCGAAACGACGTGGGTTTGTTTGTTTTTAATAGAAAGCTACATTATATGCGAGTAACATAGGCTGTATGTAATGGTAAGCTCTGGCGTTATAAAATTATAAATATTAATATATTATATTTATTATACGTTTTCTGTCGCTAACAAAAGCGAGTTATTACTAACGTCAAAAAACAAATCGTTGCCGTGGAAACGATGTTGTTATATTTGCGGGAAATTTTATTTCAGGCGTCGTAGTTAATATCTTTCTACCTATCAATATAAATAAAAATGAATCTCCGAAATGTCTGTACGCGCGACTGCACCAAATTGGATAATTCTATTTTTTACGACTGGTGAGCTCTGGCATTGTGAAATTTAGATGGCACGCGAGCTGTTTTATAACTGAATGAACCGGGAATTAACTATGGAATGCGGGAGGGAGGAGGGGTATAAATGACAAGTGCAAGCGCTACAGTAATTTCCCCGAAATACCATGCGAGCGAAGCCGCGGATAAAAGCTAGTATTATATAACTTGAAATAAACAAAAAAGTAAAATGTAAGTAAATTGTGGCTTTGTGACCACCTTTTTAACATGGAAATAAATTAGGTTACTTGGACATCGTACTACAAATATCTACTTGAAATATTTGAATGCATTTATACATTTATAAATACTATGTTCTTGTATACTCATACATTGTAATATTACTTTTATAGCTAGTGATTACCCTACTGGTAATAATATACGTAAACCGGATTAAGAATTTCAATAAATATTTTCATGACTTCCGTTAAATTGATTTCACAATAGTACCTATAATAATAATAATTTTTGGATGATTTCTATAGCGCCCTTTTTGTGAGAAAATCACCTCGAGGACGCTATCCTAAATATATAGCTCCCTATAGCTCCGCCATCCATCAATAAAAACAAAACTAAATGAAACCTTAACTTTGTTAGAACCACCTTTACATTTTATTTAAGCCGACCGGTTTCGGAACGACCGTTTCTTCCTCAGGGCAAACATATAATGACTTGACAATTACAAAACAGTGGGTGAGTACAATGTATTATTACTAAGTGTTGTGGGTTATTATTACTAAGGGGTGGGGGCATGGCTAATAAATTAAGAGTGGTTGGGAGAAACAGAACGGACATTAAATGCGAGCATATCTAAGAAGGGGTTATAAGATAATATTTTTTGCTTATCGATAATGGATTCATTATTATTAAGAGATTTTTTTATTTCTAATTTCACATGTATTGGTACCAGTGGTCCTTTCCTCTGGAAACAATGTAGATATATTTGATAGTTTGTCGACGAAATTCCGAGATTTTTAAAACAGTAGTTAAAACCTTTTTTACAATAATGTATAAAAAAGTCACCGGAGACAAACATTTCGGTTTCCTTTTTTTAACTCCAAATAATATATTTTATAAGAATGAAAAAAAGTTAGAACATACAAAACCTCAAAAATAGTCTTAGCCAAAAAGGGTATTTCTTTTAAATTGTTTATTATATTACTTCATGGTAAAGTCATGCAAAAACATTTTTTTAGTGGTTTACGCTTATATTTTTTGTTATGTAAATAATAATTTTATTGTAATTCCAATACATAGAAAAGCTGGTAACAGTTTCAATTTATCCGTAACATAATTTTTGATGTTCACAATGTAAACCGATGCGTCGTAAAAATTAATCTAAATAGGATTTCACGTATAGCTTCATCTTAACCCTAAACAGGACAGTGTGGAGAGCGTGCTAAAAGATCCGTCCATAAAGACAAAATCGTAAAAGTCTTATATAAAATCGTAAACCTTTAGTGCAATTTTGCGAATTATTAAGTTGCTACTTTAATTCGTATAATAATTGGATCATTTATAGAGCTTCGTTTTGTGAAAAATCACCTCAAGGGCGCTGTATATTAAGTAAATTTAAATCCAGGGCTGTAAAGCCTGTTCCTCATATAACCGTTCTTGAAATAAAATAGTTACGCGGTGCAAAAAAAGATCCGCGATACAACTGGATTACGAAAAGGATAATGTAAGCGAATAAAAGCAGATAAAGGCATAGTTTGTTGCTCAAGAACCTACACAATTTGTGTAACAAGTGCTACCTCTTTTCCAAGCTACTTTTTCCAAAGTGGAGAAATTGGTGGAGAATGCTTCAGTGATTACAGCCAAACTTTTATAGAAGATGCCACTAAAAGAAGAACGATATTTCGTTACAAATTTATGCACAACACTTCATAAATAATAAATTAAATATTGCTCCTAGTTTATTCTTGCTCGATGCTTTTTATGTTTATTTTTAAACTACGCAATTTTACAAAACCCAACCCAACCCAAACTTACCAAAGTTTAAATAAAATTGTAATTGAAAATCATTTACTTACTTGACGACTGAATTTGGGTTGCAATTGAAACGATTAGTATTATATATACGAATGTGTTACGTATAGTATACGCGAGGTAAATGTGGGTGGATAGTGGATACCTACCTATTTATGTAATATTGATTTAATACGTGATAGGAAGATATATGATTTCAATCTAATAAATAATAGATATATATATAATGTCTAAAAAGTAATAGGTAAATTGTGTTAAACTAATGAATAATAGGTACAAGGTGAATCTATAAAATTATATGTACATAGTGTTAATCTAATAAATAATAGCTACACAGTGTTAACCTAAATAATAGGTACATAAGGTGTCTAATAAATAATAGGTACATAGTGTTCATCTAATAAATAATAGGTATATAATGTTAATCTAATAAATAATAGGTACATAGTGTTAATCTAATACACAATAAGGACATAGTGTTAATCTAATGAATAAATAATGTTAATCTAATAAATTATAGATAAATAGTGTTATTCTAATGAATAACAATAGGTACACCGTACTGATCGAATATATAATAGGTAAATAGTGTTAATTTAATAAATAACAGGTACAAGGTATTAATATAATAAACATTAGGTATATAGTGTTAATCTAACAATAATAGGTACATATCTTATGATTAATAAGATAATCTAATAAATAATATGTACACATATGTATGTAATCTAATAAGTAACAGTTGAAAACAGTTGTTGAGCATCTAATAAATAAAAGATACATAGTGTTGATCTAATGAATGTTAGGTACGTAGGGTTAATCTGATAAGTTAATGGTACGTTATGTTATTCTTATAAATAATCGATACGTAGTATAAATCTAAGGAATAATAGGTGTTCAATGTTAATATAATAAACAATTTTAAGCTAAATTGTATTAGTTTTTTTGTAAGTACAACTCATACTATTTCACTTCTTTTAATCTTTGTCATAATATTCTATACCTAACGAGTTAATTGCATTCTTATTTACTCTATTTTATTGTATATGTTATAATATTCTTTACCTAAGGAGTTAATTACATTCTTATTTATTCTGTTTTATAGTTTTTAGATATTCACGGCCAAAAGTATTTTCGTTATTTGTTTACACATCTGCCCTGATGATGGACACTGTAAAGCTGTCCGAAACGTTGGCTAAAGAAGGAGGTAGCGCAACACGGCATAACACCCCAAAAACAAATAACGAAAATATATTAACAATGTGTTAAACTAATAGATAGTAGGTGACTCTAAATGAAAATGGATTAATCTAATAGGTAAAAAGCATTATAGTGAATAATTAATAATCTCTAAGCCTATTGACCGTCGGATGTAGCTTTAGTCGTAGAAAAAATCATCGTCGTAATACTGTTACTAGTCCTTAATGAGAGAGGCAAATAATGAAGTAATATAAATTCTTTTCCCACAGTTAATCCGTAAAAATCTAGCGGAACGGTTTAAAGGGGCCTATAAATTTTCATTTTAAGCCGGACACAGAATGCATAGTCGCTGGGAGCTGTCGTGTGCAGTGTGTAGTGTGCAGTGTGCAGTGTGCAGTGTGCAGTGTGCAGTGTGCAGTACTGTGCAGTTTACCGCTAAAGCTGATCACTGAACACGTTTACTGAAGATGCGAAGGACAGCGGATTTTAATCAAGGGTGAGCAAAGTTGTATTTGTTTTTTTTAAACAAATTTTTACATCTTTGAAGAAGAAGATAAGACTTGTAATCTAAACGAAAATACGGAAAAGAACAAGACACAGAAAAAAAGATAATGGTCGCAAGTGGGACTCGAATCCAGAACTTCTCGTCTTACCGGGACAAACGATTGTAATAATATGGCTGCTGAGACCTCTTATTTAAATTTCATTTTTGTCATTCTATTTTTCAAATTTCAGAATTTACAATATTATCTTCGACTATTTTTTCCATAATATCGGCAACATTTGATCTGTTTTGTTACCTAGATAGTGTCTCGGATAAATATATCTGATTTTATTTATAATCATTATTAATACCTATTGACCCCTTTTTCTGTGTCTTGTTCTTTTTCGTGTTTTCATTTATATTATTATTCTTATCTTCTTCTTCAATGATATAATAAATTCATGCGAATAACCAAATAAATGCCAAACAAATGCAAACACACAGCTGTTTTCTTGGACCTCGAACTTTCAATCTTTTACCGAAAAAAATCAAGTGGCAACTAAACTACCTCTAAACTTAAAAGAGTTAAAATTATGGCTTAACAATGCAGATGTTGAAACTATATTTATTTACATCACTTTATGTTTGTCACAAACTATACACGTATAATTACACTACAAACTAAACACTTATTATTACACTATTGTATACACTTTTTCCTCCTTCTTTAGCCAACGTTTCGGACAGCGTTACAGTTTCCATCATCAGGGCAGATGACCAAATGATATTGGTGAGAGTGTTTACTTATGTGTGTCAAAGCGATACCGTGCTGCCAGCTCCATTTCTCTACGAGCTGGTGTTAGAAAAAATTCAGCATGGTTTTTTGCGTTTCCTCTGGAAACAGATGGAGTATATAAACTCAGCTGTTCCGGATGTGACAAGGTCTATGTAGGCCAGACAGAGCGAACGATCTCCAAAAGGATTTCCGAACACTTTCGTGCTTGTAAACTTGGCCACCCTGACAAATCGGCAATCGCCGAGCACTTAATCGAAACCGGCCATTACTTTGGATTTGTTCCTGAAGTCCTGGGAAGACCCAAAACTTACAGAGCACGCCTAATTACGGAGGCAATTGAAATCCATAAAAACCCCATCAATATTAACAGAGACGACGGAGCTAAGCTCAATAGTTCTTGGTATCCAGTAATTGACGGCTACACCAAATCTAAACGCAAAAAACCATGCTGAATTTTTTCTAACACCAGCTCGTAGAGAAATGGAGCTGGCAGCACGGTATCGCTTTGACACACATAAGTAAACACTCTCACCAATATCATTTGGTCATCTGCCCTGATGATGGACACTGTAACGCTGTCCGAAACGTTGGCTAAAAAAGGAGGTAGCGAAACACGGCATAACACCCCAAAAACAATAACAAAAATACTTTTTGGCCGTGAAAACCTAAAAACATACCAAAAAAAATGGTTGTCTGTAAAGTCGGTTAACTGACGATAATTTTACGTGATAACGTCATAAGGTAACGATGGAGTGGAAGAGAGATAGATGCGTCACAACATGTCGTGCAATTAGAGTTGAGGCAAACAACACAACCTTAATATTATCTTTACCTAGATTAGATTTCCCTTAGGATAGCTTAGGGTACAATTGAATTCTCTTCCCACAATGAAACGTATCATATAGAAACAGTATTTTGTCTTGCTAACTTTTTGTTTTTTGCGAAAAAGGGACAATTGTACACCGAAATCCTTTTGAAACAGCGCACCTTTGAATGTACTGTACGTAAAAATTATTAATAAAGAACTAGTTTTGGACATTACCATGGTCCTCTTACCCAGCATTAGTCCAAAGATACGATACATTTCTACCAAGCGAAAAAACTTTTAAAAAATATTTAACGAATTTGAACACCTATTTGAAAAGTTTTCCAGTATGTTTGTATTTATGTTTATCATCATCATACATTTTGCGTGAAATTACTAACTTTTTCAAAATATTACTGAGCATTTTGATTATATCCATAACTCAATTTGCCTTAAGCGTTTTTTTTTCTAAATTGGAATTGTTTCTCGAAGAATAATTCAGATTAGTGATAAAGTGGTACCTACCCACAAAGTAAGATTTTAACATAAAACGGTGCTAATTGTCTTTTTCAAAATTGGAATTATAATACCCCGTGATTTTTCTTGGCCCTGCGCTTGTTTTGATTGAAATTTAAAAAAAAAATTTTCTGAAGAAGAATAATAAATGCCCTACGCATTCCATTCCCAATATCACTTTTATGGTGGAATCCAAGTGAAGTCTCCACTTCGTGCATAACATTAACCATCAGACAATTACTATTTTATAACCATTGAAATGCTTTGTTTTTCTTTTAAAAGCAAGCTAGTGGGCGTAGAACCGCGAATGTCCCAGCCCTGCAGGAATAGCCCGTGTCTAGGGGTAACCCGACTCCGACGGTGTTCCGTGTTGTTAGCCTCGGCCGCCCGCTCTCGGTCGAGCCGGGAGCCGGGAGCCAGGGGACATTCATTAATCTCGGTAGGTACCCCAGTACCCAGATAATACCCACATTTCTTCTCCGCGGTCTGCCTCAATTGAAAAATGAGTAATTCAATAACACGTCTTAGGTAATAGAACCAGGCCCCGGGTAATCGAAGATTACTCCGAGGAGACTTCTCCAAAGTATTAATAGATATTTTTGCCATTCGCGATCGTCGCACGTGTCAAACACACGTGCAATTACTCCTAAGCATATAATAATAATAAGCCTTTTTATTCTAGACTGCTGTTGGGTATGAATCTTGACATGTTTTTGTTTGTTATAATATTTCCCGAAGCTCAGTTTGCCTCCTGGCATAGGCCTCCTCTAACATTTTCCACTGGGACCTGTGAAACGCTACTCTTTTCCAATGATGTCCAGCTGTGAGTTTTAGGTTGTCTTCCAATCTTGTTTGTTGATGTCCTCTACTTCTCTTTGACATTTTTGCACCATTTCTCTTGTGGATCGCGAATCATGTGATCTATCCATTTTCACTTTAATGGTCTATTTGGATAACTATCTCGACAACTTTATTTTTTTCCTTTATTATGCTACATTTTACTCTGTCCTGTTTTCTTATTCCTGTCAAACTTCTTTCCGTGGCTCTGTGGAAGTGATCCAACTTTTCTCTGTGGCATTTGGTGAGTGCCCAAGTATCACATCTATAGGTGATGACTGGAAGTGTACATGTATTGAAGATTTTCCTTTTTATTTGCATACTTAGCTCCTTGGATTTCAAGACTTCTTTCAAAGACCAGAATTTCTTCCATCCATTTGCTATTTTTCACTCGATTTTTTAGTGGTTTGATCTTTATGAGATACTAGCTTTTCCCCGCGGCTTCGCTCGTGTTGTATTACGGGAAATTACTGTAGCGCTTGCACTTATCAATTATCCCCCCTCCCGCATTCCATACATTCATTCCCTTAAATTCAGTTTTCAAACATCTCGCCTGCCACCTAAATTTCATAATGCTTATAGCTCAAAGAAAAAAAGAATTATCCAATTTTGATCATTCGTTCGGAATTTTTGCGCTTACAAACATTTCGGATGTTTATTTTTATTTAAATATTTGGAAGTTTGTAAATATAATAAAAATTTACATTATTTATTATTCAGTATTTATAATCGTTACGAATTATATTTTTAATGTACGAACTCTCATTTGACATTTATTCCAAAACATAAGCTTTTCCAAAAAAAACATAATCGAATATTTGAATTTTCTGGATTAGTAGCCAGTAGGTAGGGGGCCGAGTACCTACCAGCATAGATCCCATAAATATATCAACATCGTTTCCATGGAAACTTTTTTTTTCTGACGTTAGCAAAAACTCGATTTTGTTAGCGACAGAAAACGTATAACAAATATAATATTTTAATATTTATAATTTCATAACGCCAGAGCTTACCATCATATACAAAATATAGTCTTCGCATATAATTTAGCTTTCTATTGGTGAAAGAATTTTCAACGTCTTTTTTTGGTTAATGCGTGAAAGCGTCATAAACAAACTCGAGCAGTTTCGCATTTATAATATTAGTATGGATTATCTGTCCTAAATAGGTGCAATCTCAACCAACCACTCGATGGAGAGTGAGTCAGTTTTTATAATTACTGGTTCAGAGCTTGTAAGCAATTTTGTTTTGTCTTTGTTCATGCATAGGCCGACTCTCACACTTTCGTCGATTAGTGATTCTATAATTCTATTTAGGTGCGTTGGGTTTTCTTTGAATAGGACTATATCGTCTGGAAATTTTTGGTGGTTCAATTTTACACCTTGCACGTTGAGACCATATTCTTTCCAATTTAGTTTGTGGAAGATACTTTCCAGAGCAGCCGAGAACAATTTTGGTGTAGAGGGTCTCCCTGTCTTACTCCTGTCTCGATCTTGAACTTTTTTCCCAAGGTTTCTACCTGGATCCTCGCTTCGCAATTCGGGTAGATGTTTTTTATAATATTAATGTAGTTTAAAGGTATCACCTGCTGTTCAAGGCTATCCCATATAGCAGTGTGCCCTTATGGCTGTGAATATTTTTGCGATCATCGCACGTGTCAAGCTCACGTGCAATTACTCCTAAGCATAATTATTTTTTTTATTTATTAACTATTATTCGTATTGAAAATTTTTTATTTAATTTTTATGTATTTCTAACTTATTTTACATTACCTCTCCTCACAGGAGACCCTTAGGAAAATAATTCCCTTCAGATTTTTAGCCGTATTTGGAAACGCCATGTGGAGGGTCTTTTTAGAAAGGGAAGTTCTAGGAAAAAAAGGTACGAGGGCTGGGTAAAATGATATCTGGGATTTAGTGTGCCCAGGAGTAAGACGTATGAATCCAACCCTCCCACTGTGGCGCTTGGCGGTATTCCGAGAGGGTCTGTTGGCTAGATCAAAATGTTTCCCGCAGCCAGTCTCTCTCGATCCGGCCTACTACTCAGTTGGTTGGCAGACGCATTCGCCTTCAAAATCTGGACAAACCTCGCCCCATGAACCTGGGCACCCCTTTTAAGATTTGGGCTGACCTGTGGAAGAGGTGCTAGATTTTCTGGGGAATACATTTTACATTATCCCTATTTTGTTTTGTTTTATTCAATCTATATAAATTTGAATATAATGCAATACATTCAATTACACTAATTAGGACGTGTGCTACAATTTTTTTGTATTTCTTAGATGCTCATTTTACAATGTACGAGTATATAAAATGCTAACATAGTTTGTTTTTATTTTACTAACATTACTTGAATATTACACAAATTGTTTCATTTCGGTCAGTCTTTGTTTTGTTGAAATATTTTAACAATTTTGTATCTTCCTATGTCCCAGATCCATTGTTTTATGAATCTTTTGAAATTTGTAAGTTTTTTGTAGAAGGGTGTTAATCTGTTGTAAAGTTTTACGCCGAATTAAATGAAATATCTCTGTCCAAATGTTGTTTTTGGTTTTGCATTTCGGATGCATCATTTCGGTAAATAGAGCAAGTACATTATTGAGGATAAATAATAATAGTTTTGCGTTGATTTGCTTAAGTGACTGAGTGAGTGAGTATATTTATATTTATAAAAATTTGGTCAGAGCAAGTTTAAGCAAGAGGGACTTTAAGCAATGAAAACTTCTACAGAGCGTTTGATAAAGTATTACTGTACTTCTTATTTCTGTATTTTATCGAATTGGCGCCTTTCATCTAACTTTTATAGGTTACTTACGTCATCATAATAATAAACTTCCTCAATTTAAATACGTAATCTACGTTTGGTCCATAACTGATTATGCACCTACATTAATGCTCGATGTAGGTCTCCATGTTGGTTGGTCAAATACTATTAAGGTCTTACGGTTTTTTACAATACTTCCAAAAATATTCAGACAGATTTAAAATATTATCTTCGAATTTGTTTTTTTTATTTCTTTTCAATAATATTATTATTCAATTTATAAAAACAGTTTATTTATAAACAAGTTGACAGTTTGATAATGCCTTCAGAAGGCGAAACAGCTGTCACGTGTAATAATAATTACCAAGCAGAACTTGTTTATAAATAAACTACTTTTATAAATTGAATAATAATATTATTGAATATATAAAAGAAATAAAAAAAAATTAAAATGGATTTCTACAAATTAAACTTGATAACAATAAATTCGAATTTGTTACTTTTGTTACCTATCTGACTTGCTATCTTCAACTGTGTCTTCAAATCTTTTACAAACGCTGAATTTTCAGAAATACTGCGCTGACCGTCTAACGACAAAGAAAGAAAAGAAATCATTTTAGTTACTTACTTCATGGGTATATAATGAATGTATCTACATAATGCACGTTATGTATTTTATTTATTATTTGGTTAGTGCGACATCTGTAGTAAATTTGGTATAGTTATGTACATGTCTTTTCTGAGAGAATGATAATGTTACGTGCCTTGCAAGTCTAGCCCTTCTCAGAACATCCTTTCCCTAAAAAGACCCTCCACACAGCATCCCCAAAGAAGACATAGGCCGTGAGGGAATGCTTTTGCCAAGGCTTTCTGTGTAGAGCTTACTTAAAAAAAATGAATCAATAAATGTTTTGAATTATACACAATTAATAAACAACCATTAATGTAAGTATAATGATTGTTGAATTGTTGTAAGTGTTGCATTGAAATCCGTTCGATTTCTCTGTTTGGCTTTTATTACAGATATTAAAAAAAAATTCACAAAGTCGAAAAAACGACAAACAATTTGAGAACAGACATTGAATAAATATTATTCTAAGACTGATTTAAAAAATTGGGAATTTTATGTTTGAAAAATTATATCGGAAATCTCTATCAGCTTTTATTTTTGTCTTCCTGAAAGCGATTATTGTTCCAGGTTACTTTACGAAGATCATCTTTTTCAGGGAAATAATTATCAAAGTTTTAAACTATCTTCCTAATGATTAATTATTTATCTTATTGAATATGATTTTCTGGTTGATATTATCAGAAAACATTGTTTGTTTTGT
This sequence comes from Glyphotaelius pellucidus, assembly GCA_936435175.1. Classification (NCBI taxonomy): domain Eukaryota; kingdom Metazoa; phylum Arthropoda; class Insecta; order Trichoptera; family Limnephilidae; genus Glyphotaelius; species Glyphotaelius pellucidus. The sequence goes on along the minus strand of OW386542.1, from coordinate 21,721,480 downwards.
TTCATAGTAGGAACATTTCTGAATCTTTCGCGGACCGGTAGGTAAACCAATAGGACCAAAATAGGATAGTAACCACTAATCTAGAAGTTAATAGGTACCTTGCCACTGTTTGCAATAATCAGTTAGTAATAATGTAGAAATAATCAGTTTTTTTTGTAACTAAAAAAGATTATAGTTAAAGAAAAATCCGATTGGCAGATATGAAAGTAGATACCTAGTAGATCACCAAAATGATATACGACCATGAAAAATAAAATAATTGCCTTCACGTCCTTCTTTCCGTTCTTTTCCACCATCTTTGATGGCCTCCGTGGTCGTAGGGCAAGGCTCTCGACCAGTAATCCGGAGTTCGCGTGTTCAAATCTCAGCAGGCGCAAATAAATTTTATTTAATTAATTTGTGATATTTTACAAATTTATTAATTTAAAATAATTTATAGCATTTTTGCGGCATGTGGAAGATTTTTTTTACATGAACTCCACGTAGGAGGCCCTGAGGAAAATAATTTCTCCCAGGGCCTAGGTCATCTTTGGGGATGCTGTGTGGAGGGTTTTTTAAAGAAAGGGAAGAGAGGAGAGTTTTCTGGGAAGGAAAAGGATTTAAGGGGTGGGTAGGAATCTGCCACCAAGTCATCAACTAATGATCCACCTCAAAGACCTAGACAAACCTCACCCCATGAACTCGGGCACCCCTGCTAAATCATCGAACGTAGAGAACCACTTGGCAGAGGTATTGGTTATTCAATAAAGGTTCCTGGGGCGGCGGTACCCATTCCCGCCTCTCAAATTTCTGATATTTTACAATTTTTATTTTATACATAATAATCTATAGCATATTTGCTGCACGTGGAAGATACTCTCAGTATCGCCCTTGTGTAATACCACCACTCAGAATTGAAATATTTCTTGAAATGACTTTGGCTATGTTTGGTGACCAGATCTGCCAGCCACTTTCCTCTTGCTCTTTTCCTTCTCATCTCCAATACCCTAAGCTTCAAAAAATACCTCATTTTGGGACGCCATAGTCATACTGGCTCCAGGCGGGAGCAGTTGGAACTCTTGTGTGGTATTCACATAAAAACAAAAATAAATCTTCCCACTTATCAAAATGTAGAATAAAAAAACCAAGACCTTTCTTCAATCTCATTTTAATAACAATACTTCTCACAAGGACGCATCGCAAATCTAGAAAACCTTAAAAGTAAAATGGAATTTTACAAAAGATTTTGTGAAAATATGGAGTACTAAAATAAATGTAAGCCTGGAGTAGGTTAATAAATATAAAAAAAAAAATGTTTTACGCTACGCACCACAAAACGTGAAAAAACCATATCCGTTGACATTGTTGTCACTTAAGCGAAGAATCGCGAAAACATTCACCTACTTTAGGAGCCTTCCGAGGTCTTTTATCAATCGGCAGGCTTTTCCCCATTGACTTCAATAAAATCCGGCGGATACATCCGGGGGATGTATAGATTTAATAATGCTGTTTAGAAACAGAGTTTCGCTATTTTGGGTAGAACGCAGAAAACCGACAAAACGGTTTAATAAAATTTAAGGCAATAAATTGTATTTCTCTTGTAGAAAGGTAACTATTATTGGCAACGCAAATTGAATGTGTTTTCTTGGAAGAAAATGAAGATTAATCTGCTCGTTAAAAGAGCGTCGTATCAGTTACCCAATTTAAAAACCATATTAAATTACAGCACATTTCTTACCTTTAATTGTAGGAGCAATGGCATTAAGAAGAACAGCTGCGCCGCTTTTTTCGTAAAATATTTCATTTTAGTTTTGAGGCCCAAATACTCAACCAAACTGATTTTTGAAGTGAAAACTTTTTTAGCACCGTTGTGATTTGAAACTCGATGAAACGAGCAACAATATAAAGAGACAAACACACGCATTTGTAGTATTTGCGGGTGAATTAGATAGAATTAAACCTTACGTACGTACAGTAGGTAATAATAATAATAATTTTTGGATAATTTCTATAGCGCAATTTTTGTGAGAAAATCACCTCAAGGGCGCTTGTACCTATGAGGCGTCGCGCTCTGTCAAGTTGCGCGCATTGGCCGCTCTGATTATGGGCTCACTTTTCAAGGCTCCTATTGGTTGAGATTGTGTGGGTGAAGGTTTTACTTCTACCGCACTCGTTTTTTTTATCATTTCAAATAAAATAATATTGCTGATATTGTTGGTGACGGGTTAAAAATGGGTTAAAGTATTCGAAGATAATATTATTAATTCTGAGTTTAAAATACGAGATTGGCAAAAATTACTTAAAAATATGAGCCAATGGCCGAGTTGATTAAGGCGCTTGAGATCCGCAAAGAATGCAAGGTTGATGTGAGCATAATAATTAAGATTAAGAAAGGGATGTTTAGATGTTTTGGGCATGTAGAGTGAATTAACGAAGAAAGGAGTGAAATGAGAATATTTGACGCAAATGTGAATGAAAGAAGAAGTCGGGGACGCCTGAGGAAGACACTATCAAGTGAATTAGACTGATGGCACTATTAAGAGAATTAGATTCTTGAGTAGGGACATTTCAAGAGTCAGAATAATAGAAGAATATGTATGAGACGATGTATAAAAATGTGAATCCAAAAAAATCTTCTTAAAATGTACATCGTAAAAGACGCATTTATTTTTTTAAGAAATATTTCGAAGACGCAGATCGAATGAGAAAAAAAAGAAAAATAACGTATTTAACTAATTTTTAGATACATTGTCCTTTACAGCATTTCAAATTTTCATGATCAATATACGTTTGGAATTCGTTTAGACACAAACAAAATGTTGGTGAATGTGGTTTTGGGGCTGCCTTAATGGAATTTAGGTATAACGCTGAGCACACATCCGTAATAATACAACAGTTTTGTAGGGCGACCGACTGCCAGTTTATGGATATAGTGTACAGTTATGTAGCAGTCATCCTTAATAAGGTCGTATCAATATTTATCTAGTTTATAGCGGATCGTTAAAAATTCATAACCCACCGGCAACCGATCAAAAGCAATGATTATATAGGATTGGACGCCCAATCAAATAAGTCAATTAAATTGCAGTCCCTTAATTAAAGCTATCGGAGACGATTGGAAATTAGCTGGTCATAAAAAAATATTACTTTTATCAGTTGAATTCGATCCTCTTAGATTAAAGTTATAGCCCACCATGCTACGTCGCTCCAAAATGAGGTCAGCAGCACCAAAAAAGCGGTTGAGCTTCTTAGTTCGTTTTTATAAAATATAATATATAGATAATCCAGCTCCTCTTTGTGTACAAAACTTTGTGAAAAATGATAATTTCGGAGTTATTTATTTAGAAACCGGTTATTTTCGCTACACAAGATATTAGCTCTTGTGTAGCTCTGCTTAGCTCTGCTTAGCACTGCTTAGCTCTTCTTAGCTCTGCTTGGCTCTTTTAGCTCCATTTAGCTCTTTTAAGCTCTTTTAGCTCTTTTTTAGCTCTTTTTTAGCTCTTTTCTGTTTTAAAAATCGAGTTGGTAACACTGATGCACACCGACATATTGAGACAATACTCCTCTTCCTTGGCTCCCCGTACTAGCAAATATAACGCCGCCAAATATCAGGCGAGAGATTGCAACACTAAGGGAGTACAAGAAGGCGCTGCAAAAAAGCGCAATACCTTTGCACGATGATGTCGTCTCTCACCCGGCATGCCGCTTGAAGTCCCGAAAACCCTTCTGGACAGAAGGAGAGAGACTCCTCCATTCACATCTTACCCCAGAAGATAGGTGGAAGCTTGAGTGGCAATCGGCCAAGGTGAGAAATGTTCATCTCGTACAAGACCCCACTGAGAGAGCCTGGGTTCTCATTGCCTCGCAAACTGTGGTCCGCCATCATTAGGATAAGGTGCTCCCATAGCCGTTGTGCCCATATGATGTATAAATGGGGCCTTAAAGAGTCGGAGATGTGTGAATGCGGTGAGGTACAGACCACTAAACATGTGGTCAACGAATGCCCGCTCCATTCATTCCCCGCCGGGATTGATGAGGTCCACAGGGCAACGCCTGAGGCCCTAGACTGGCTCACAGACCTAGATGTCCCCCTAAGAAGAAGTACTGAGACAATGTTAAAAATTGTCGATTTTACATCCGACTTCCTCCGTGGAGGGGTAAGATCATCGACTTCGAATTTTACCCTGCTTGATTCCCGGAGTGCGCAAGTATATTATATTTAATGAAATTATATTGTTTACGAAATTATGTCCGAAATTGTATTGTACGTAAAAATAATTTATAATATACTTGCTGCACCGTTTCACGGTGGATAGATACTATGTCCAAGTTAAATATCAGAATCGAGACGATACTTGAAATGGCTTTAACTGGGTTAGGTGATCAGATCTGAGTAGCCAGGTAATTCCCTGTCTTCCCCTTCTATGTTTATTTCCCCTCCACATCCCCTCCAGGCTCACAAAATACCGCAATTGTGGATCCCTTAATCTCACTGGCTGCCGCAAACCTACGACATGCATATTTGAAAACGGGAAGTCATAAAATAGTAATATGCTACCAACTTCCTTCGGTTCAGAACAGTCGGGACCTATCTACAAATTTTTCATCACTTTCTTTGATACGTACTTCAAAAAGCACTTCTGAAACGCGACCAGCATCAAACGTGCCAGTTGAACAATTTGTTGTTTTTTTCGTGAAGGAATGATTTGGTGTGAAAATCATTCAAATTCAAACAAGATGATTGGGTATAAAAAGTATTTAGAAAAAGCAAGAAATTTATAAAAAATCAACCCTATCTTTTCCCACCCCACAAAGCGGAGTTGTAATATTTCTTAATGAAATTTTTAATGAAGTTAAAAATATGAGGAAAACTATTACTGTCTACCCCTGCTGTGAAAAGCCCGGGCAACACCGGGGACTTATTCAAATAAGTAATAACATAAAAATCAGAGTGTGCAATTCACATGCGGCAAAAGTTAAACCTTCAGAATTCTAAAGTAGACAAGAGTGGGAGGCTACGGAGCATCGCACAAAGAGGAGACTAATTATACATCTCATTCTCTCGCTGGCTAAATCCTTTAGATGGACGTGTTTGTCTTTTTTAGTGTCGCTATTTTTTGTTCATCGAGTTTCAAAGCACAACGGTGCTAAAAAACACACGCGGTAGAAGTGAAACCTTCAGAAAACTAAACTTCGAAATAATGAGACGAATGCAGAGTAACAGGAGGAGGATAATTATAGGTTTCGTTTATTACCAAATTAAAAAATTATTTAACATTTTATTCTACGAAGCAACGCACAAGGAGGAGTCTATCTCATTCTCTCGCAATATAAATCCTATAGATGTATATGTTTGTCCCTTTTTAGTGTCGCTCGTTTCCGTTTCATCGAGCTTCAAATTGCAGTGGGGCTAAAGAAGTTTTCACTTAAAAAAAAAAATTGAATTTAGAAATAACAATCGCCGATGTTCACTAGGTTTCGATATTATTTATTTTGTTTTGTAAATACATTTGAGCGAGTAAATTCAAAGAAAAATATAATTTTATGTCAGTATAAACGATAGTGTTATTTATTTTGCACGTGGAATTTATTGTAAACGTCGTAAATTCTATGGTGGATATTAAAAATAAAAATAATAAGACCTGCCCACGATGTTTCCATCTACCTTCAGTATTATTCCGTCTCTACTCGAATTTTCTTGCAAACATGAATCTTTTATTCTTTTATCTATCTTCCATCATCTCTCCGGTTCCTTTCATCTCATTGTATTGTCTGGCCGAGGACTTAATTTTAACCGCGACTTTTCTGCGTTACAGATTGTCCCGAAATTCCGTGGAAAGGCATGTTTTCAAAATGATACGACGTGCCTACAATGTCCGGCGAGCTCAAGTCTACCGCTCTACACTGAAGTAGCGTAGTATACCTACTCCTCATTAAGGTACCTGACATTTACGCTTTATGTATATACACTGAAGGAAAGGTACGGGGAATCTAATAGGTATTGTTATATTGAAGCATATAACCTGCACACAATGAACGGTGTAAGTATTATGTGAATACTTTTCTGAATGTTTCCAGATATGTTTGTAAGGGCACTGGCGTAGTCCAGTGGTCCCCAACCTTTTTATCGCCGCGGACTGGTAATAATTTTATATAATACCGATAATTTTACCGCGGCCCGCTGAGGGGGGGGGGGTTGAAATTTTATATATTAGATTGTTTTGATATTAGGGGCCATCCATAAAGTACGTCACACATTAATGGGGGAGGGGGGGTGTAGAGAAGTGTGACAAGGGGTATGGGGGGGGGGGTCATCAGCTCTGTGACGTCACATGTAAAAATGTAAATTATTAAAACGCAAAACTTAAATGTAAACGAAAAAATGAAAAATTGCAAAATATGTGACGTTACACTAGGGGGAAGGGGTCGCACAAATGTGACAATGCGTGACGAGGTCGGGGGGGGGGGGGTCAAAAAATCAAAAAAATCGTAATTTATGGATGGCCCCTTACCCTATTACTTCACCTAAAGTATATAACTAGTACATATCGCCTCAAAAATGTTAATATCTCTTAAAATTTGGTTAATCTTTCATTATTCGTTTACGAATTTATTAAAATAAATATGTTATTAATTACCTCTAGTTTTTTTTACATGAGCTTCACACAGGAGGCCCTGAATAAATTTACCAGTACAATCAAACGCGTGTTCGTGCCTATGTCGCGTATACTCAATAAAACGATTTCAGGTGGGCAATCAGAATATAAGAGCGGTGACTCACGTCATTGCGTCTCACTCGAAATCACGTTATATATGCGAGTGCGCAAGATGGAAGCCCAGCCCTGTTTTTTACTTCGAAGACTTACGTCGTGTTTTTTACTTCGAAGGTTCTCAACTGAATAATTATTTTTTGTCGATAATTATTTAATTTTTTTAATAGGTATGTTGGGATTTTTAACGTAATTTTGATCTGCAGGGCTTTGGGCGGCCCGGTAGCGTATTTCCAAACCCTATACCGGTTCAGTCGCGGCAGCGACATTTTACATTTTAAATACACCTCTATATTGGTTATTTTTGATCACTTTGCAAAAAAATTTTTTTCTAAAATTAAGAGTAAATAGTCTTTCCAATGTTAGAAATTAATAATTTTATTTCTAAATATTTAAATTTTGATATTTTTCCATATATTGTAAATACACCTCTATATTGGTTATTTTTTATCACTTTGCATAAACAAAAATTGTTCTACAATCTAGATAAAATTATATTTCCAATGTATATATTAGAAATTAATAATTTTATTTTTTAATATTAAATTTTTGATATTAAAAATGAATCGGTATAGGGTTTGGAAATACGCGGCCCGGTACCATTGGGACCGGTATCGGTCCGCGGACCAGGGGTTGTTTCCACTGGTTTAGCCCTTAGAGACTGAAAAGCTGCGCCTACCCTAAAAAAACGAACCAAATATATCACAACAATCAACGGAATATGACAATAAATTGACAGTTTTCGAATGTATTAATATATACAACGCTCAACAAATTCATAACCGAATTTAACAGACTACCCTTGGCCAAGGAGCAATGCTCGTGTAAGGGCTAAGAGTAATCCCTTAAAGCTATTTATAATTAGGAGATATGAAATGTTATATTACCTAATACCAGTGGCCGTTACGGTTAATTACCCCAAATCCTCTAAACACAAGGCAAAACATTTAAGTTTACTAATATTTATTTATGTGTTTATTTATTTATTTATTAATTTATTAATTAATTAATTTATTATTTATTTATTTATTTATTTATCTATTTATCTATATATTCATTTTTTTTATTTTTTTTTTTTTTTTATTTTTTTTTTTTTTATTTTTTTTTTTTATTTTTTTTTATTTTTTTTTTATTATTTTTTTTTTTATTTATTTTTTTTTTTATTTTTTTTTTTATTTATTTATTTATTTATTTATTTATTTATTTATTTATTTATTTATTTATTTATTTATTTTTTTTATTTTTTTTTTTATTTTTTTTTTTATTTTTTTTTTTCATTTATTTATTTATTTATTTATTTATTTATTTATTTATTTATTTATTTATTTATTTATTTATTTATTTATTTATTTATTTATTTATTTATTTATTTATTTATTTATTTATTTATTTATTTATTTATTTATTTATTTATTTATTTATTTATTTATTTATTTATTTATTTATTTATTTATTTATTTATTTATTTATTTATTTATTTATTTATTTATTTATTTATTTATTTATTTATTTATTTATTTATTTATTTATTTATTTATTTATTTATTTATTTATTTATTTATTTATTTATTTATTTATTTATTTATTTATTTATTTATTTATTTATTTATTTATTTATTTTTTATTTATTGAAACATTTACAGATTGTTAACAATTATTAACTTGTCTAATCACAGGAGACCCAAGTTGTCCCAAAACATCATATGCCGTTATAATAACAGGAGACCCAGATTGTCCAGAGCGACCGTGCATTAATAAAAGTTAGATTTCTCTCTTCCTGTCATGCAAACATTTGTGATTTCTTGTACGAAAGAAATAATCCTTCTTATAGCCTTAGGAATATACGAGCTATATTGGTCAGATATTTTACAAACCTGAACGCAAGTTACAATTTTATTTTGCGCCAATTTGTGACGTAACAAACACTTAATTTAAAAATAAAATTGTATTAATGCCATAAAAAGTGAGGTGACAATTTTTTTACAAAGTTTTTAAGTAAATCTGTATTTTAAATTTTCAGTTTATTTTATTTTACGTACTTTTACGAGGAATCCCCAGGTACGTATTTTTAAGCTAAATTACATTTTCAATATCAAAATTTTATTATTTTAAAACAAAAATATTGATTTTTAGTGAGCACACCAGAAAGATTATTATATATTAATTTTAGAACAATTTTTATTTTTGCAAAAAAGTTGAAAAATAACCAATAAAAAGGAGCGTTTAAAATGCATGGGATGAACCGGAAGTTTTGCGCGCACAGGCGCCTTGACAATTTTCTCATTATTCGAAGGGTTAAAGTTATAAAATTGCCATTCGGATGTACATAGATATTAACACTCCAATTATAAACGTTCACAGCATGCGTAATCAATATTTAGCTACTACAAAACATATAAAACATGATATATGAAACAGGCAATATGAAACATAGAAATGTCAAATATATAACATAACCTGCAGAGAAAGAAAAGAAAGATAATAAAAATAAAATGATAATAGAGCAATCACAATAATTGTTCTCCATGACATATCATGGTAGAAGATTGTTAATTTGCTTTTTGAAATATGTGAGACTGTTTGCATAGATATCTATATGGTCAAATTCAATTGTATTATATAGACGACACATACGAGACAGTGGATTGAAGTATGCAATATTTATATTAAATAATTCAAGATGAAATGTATTATGACTCCTTAAATTGCGTCTATTAGGAACTTTAATGTGAATATTTCTCAGACAATGAGTGATTCGAAGCTTATCATGAATAATTTTTGTATAAACTTATTAAGTCAGCAATTTTCTTTTTTCCAGGGTTGTAAAATGAAATTGTTGGAGTCGTTCCTTGTAAGATACGAGTAAGGCATTTAATCCAAGTTTAAATGATAAAAGTCTTAGGATTTTTTTTGTACTGATTCATTTCTTAATAAATGTCCGTATGTGTGTGCCCTTTAAACTCAAAAACTACTGCACCCATATCGCGGAAAATTTTAAAGTTTCAAAATTAAATATATACTTACATGTGTTAAAATGAAGCATACGTGATGAACGAATAAAGAGATGTAAGGAGAATAAAGGGAGTGGAATCAAATGGTTGAAGAAGTCGGAAACACCCGTGGAAGACATGGCATAATAAATCTAATCAAATACTTATGGGTAAAACGTGGCTTATGTGAAAAACGAAGATGTGGGTGTAAGGAGAATGTACGACGTGAAAGTGAATGGTAGAAGGAGTCTAGGATGCCCGAGAAAGATAAGGCACAATAATGTGAAACAAATACTTTAAAAAGCTAACTTTTCAATTTTTTACGATATTTTTTTTTTTTAAATGCACACAGGTACCCTAGAACTTTACTCCAAACCAAAACTCTTATTATTCATAACCCTGAGGAACGCCGGGAACACGTCAGATAGTTTTTAAAGTGAAAACTTCTTTAACACCGTTGTGATTTGAAACTCGACAAACACGTACATTTAAAGGATTTAGCCTGCGAGAGAATGAGATAGACTAATCGGTATCTTCTTTGTGCAGTGCTTCGTAGCCTGTTGGCCTCCTCTTTGTGTAGTGCTTCGTTTAATTAAAGTACTGCTATATTCTCCTGACGAAGGAAGGGTGCTTCCGAAAATGGTAGAATTGAATAAAATAGAAGTGGTCTATAACAAATTAATGTGTTTTATTGTAAATTATAGCGGGCCTCAAAGTTAGTGCTTTTTACAAACATGTAAATTTATTATTTTTTTATAAGATACTCGCTTTTATCAGAATGTAGCACACAGTCATAGTGAAATTTGACTGCTTTAAATCTTGGTAGAAAAGAATATGATGTATAAAAAAAAAACAAAAATTGTATTCATAACTAGCATGCATTTCTATTTATACACGTCTCGTCTTCTTCCATGTCTATAATAAATTGTTACTGCTATCATTAACAATTAAAAACATTATATCCTGTCTGTTCTTTTTTAACGATTTTTTAATGTTTACCTAATACGATACATACTTATGTATTTTATTGATACCCATAAATGTTCCTGATAGTTGAAATATCTGAATGTTCCCTTAAAAGGTGCGACTGACTCCGAAATAACGCCACACAATTCTGAATGATTAACTTGCAGAATAAAGTAACATGCAGTTCATATTAAACAAATTGCAAGTTGTACAAAATGGCTTCACTAATGGGCATGTTGATATAGAGTGACTAACGGTTACAAAATTAGAGAACTATTGTACTAATTGTATCCGCTTTAAACAACCTACTGTTTAAATATGTATTGCTGGACAATTAATCATTTTAATAAACGCGCCGTTAAAAAATGTCTACGACTCAATGGCGCCACTGTTTAGATCAGGATGCTCAATCCAAATCGTCAGGTGGGCCAAAAAATATATTACTGAACGTAGGTGGGCCACATGGGGGGGGAGAGACAGACTGCATTTATTTATGTATTTATTTAACGCCCAGAGGGCTTTTACATGATTTGTAGTGTAATTATAATTTGACAGATACTTTGAAACTTAGGAAATAATAAAAATAAAATTACATTAGATGAAAGTCGTACAACAAGTCTTACAAACACATAAATAAAAACAGAAAAATACAGCTATTTTATAGGTTTACAAGATGTGTTTAGTAATAGTGTTGAAATAAATGTTTTATATGATCCACAAAATTCGCCAACTTGATATTGAAAATATCAACAACACCCAATTACTTATTTCCCAAGGTGTGAAGTCGTTGTATCGGAGAGTGGGCAATGTAGTTACGCTTATGAGTGCTGCTGAATAATATTGTATTTTGTCGGGTTGTTGCTGTGGGTGTTCGTAAGTTAATGAGTTGCAAGAGTTCACAACAGTCGAATTTAGAGTTGTATTTTGAATAAAAATGTTAAGTCGTTTATTTTGCATCTGTCTTCTAATGTATGTATTTTTAGAGTATTTAATAAGAAATCGTTTTTTAAGTCTTGTACTGGGATATTTAATTTAAAATTGATAAAACGCAGAATTTATTTTTGAATTCGCTCAATGTTATTAATGTGAATTTTGTAAGGTGAAGACCAAACTACTGAGTTATATTCGATTAGGCTTCTAACTAGAGATACGTATAATAGTTTAATGGCTTGCAAGGAATTAAAGTGTTAAGTTGTTCGCAATACGAAGCCTAATGTTTTCATACCTTTGTTCACAATTTGATGGATATGATTGGCATTTGTTGAAATGCTGACCGTTAGATCAGTCCATGAATACAAATAAATGGAGGATTTTCTCGATCATTTTTACCGGTAATTTGGTGTTCAAAAATGCAATTATTGTGAACCGCGAGCAGTATCTGATTATAGATGAGTTCAAAAAAATATAGTAATATCGATATATCAAGAAAATTTCAGAAAATTTGCGATTCCTACGTTTGTCTAACAACGAGAAAGTTCTGATTTCACAAGATAATATATGTGATAAATTTACGAGAACTTTTTTTTTTCTTTTTGTATAAGTACCAAAATCCAAAGAATAGAAAGCTGAAAACTTAATCTTCAAGTGGGCCGCAGGTTGCGCATGCCTGGCTTAAACTGTCTGGGCGACATTAGACTTCTAGATGACATTTTTGGCTGATAATAATAATTGATGATGTATAATTGATTCCAGAAGGAATGAAAAAAGGGGCGGTTGATAGATACATCAAGAAATTATAGAGAGCTATTACTACAATCGTAAGGGAAAATATTATGGTTGAGTAATAAGTGTATGTTGCTCTTAGGCTACGTATACATTTACGAACACAAACGCAAGCCGAGCCAATAATTGTGGGAAAGGAACGAAGCAACCGTTAACGTACACGCAGCATACGTTACCTAGAAGCAACATATTCTAGGTCGTAAATGGAAATAATCTGCGACAATTTTTGAAGTAAAACTTTTTTACGCACGCTTGACTTGGGGGGTAAGCGGGTGAATGCGTGACGAGAGCGTTACGAAAAGTGTCGGGCGAGGCGAACGGAAGTTGAGAGGGAGATAGAAGTTAGTGAAGATATAAAGAGAGAGAGTTACGTATCGTATATTACTGTAGGGACAAGAGTGAGAGGTGCGAGCACCCATTTTCTTTCTCTCTTTCTCTCGTAGCCAATTACGTTTCGTATATCTAAGACACAGTGCAGGCTTATTGTCTTTCTCTCTTCCTCTCATAGAAGTCTTACTTCAGTTGTGTGGTGTAAAGCACACTCGTATTTTTTTTATAAAAGTGTTTAAAAATCATAAAAGAACGTTTATTTTACATCGATATTTCAAAAGTATTATGACTTCCACCAACCCTATTTTTTTATTAATTAATTGTTCATTAAACAACTGGTTTTAACGTGAGGTTATAGTCTTTAACGTTTCATAGTTTAGGACGAGTTGTTTCAAAAAATTTGATGGATTCATCAAATATTTGAAGTTAGTTTATACGTTCTGCGTAAGTTCTATTCAAGTTCTATTATTACATTATTATAGACCAGTTGATTCACAAAACTGAAATCATCACAGAACTTGAATAGAACTTACGCAGAACGTGAAAATTAACTTCAAATATTTGATGAATCCATCAAATTTTTTGAAACAACCCGTCCTAAATGTTCCTTTTTGAACAGCTTTAGCACCATTGTGATTAGAAACTTCATGAAATGAATAAGCGACACTAAAAAGAGACAAACAGTGCGTAGGATTCAGCCTGCGGGAGATTGAGATAGACTAATCAATCAATCCTCTTTGTGCGGTGCTTCGTAGACTCCCCACTCTTGCCTACTTTAGTTTTCTGAAGGTTTCACTTCTACCGCGTGTGAACTGCACACAATTTTTTTTTGTATTCTGGGATTATTAAAATATTTTGATAATTACCTACTCAAATTGATAACATTCTTTAAATAGAGCCAACTAACCGCGGCCATAAAAAAGATTACTTTGTAAACGTTTTTCGTTTGATATTTGGGAAGTTCAAACTTTTTGGACATAAGATGTGGTTGGACAGTGGCTAGATTGTTAGGAAAATAATTTATTACGTGCTAATTAATTAATGAAAAGTCGAAGATTCAAGAAGACATGTCACAATCATTCCATGTTGGATCAAATCAAGCGTTGAAATAACAGAAACGCATATACAAGAAGATGGATGATTGTAGACGCAACAAGTAGTATTTTATTGATTTTCTACTAAGTGTCTCCACTAAGTGTATGTTAGAGAGAAACTAAATAATTTTCTGTTATTTCTATGTGACTAATTTCTGTTATTTTTATGTTGTACTAATTTCATCTATTCTAGTGACACAACATCTTCAAAGGTAAGTTTGTAATATTTCTATTTTCGATACTGACAATTCGTGGTGGAAATACATTATAATCTTCTTATATATAAAAATCAATATTTGTTTGTTCGTATTTTATGCGCTGCCATACCGTTCATCCGATCGCGATGAAACTTTGGTGATTTGTTGCGAAGATTAGAGGCTAGAAGGGGAAGGGGACTCGGGAGGTGAACGGGGACGCACGGGAAAGGACTTTTTTTTTACATGAGCTCCACACAGGAGGCCCTGAAGAAAATATTTTCCCTCAGGGCCTATGTGATCTTTGGGGATGCTGTGTGGAGGATTTTTTTAGGAAAGGAAAGAGAGGGGAGTTCTGGGAAGGAAAAAGGGTTTGAGGGGTGGGTAGGAATCTGGGGTTCAGTGTGTCCTGGTCATCCGTCTGCAAGACCTAGACAAACTTTACCCCATGAACCTGGGGACCCCTGCTAAATCACCAAACGTAGCGAACCTCTTGGGGTGACCTACGGCAGAGGTGTTGCTTATCCAATAAAGGTTGCGGGGCGGCGGTACCCATTCACGCCTCCCAAATTGTGCACATGCAGGGAGAATCAATTTATTTATTTGATGGCATTGCAACGCGTGCCGGGTACCAGCTAGTATATAATAAAACACAAATAAAACTAATTTCCACTTATTTTTTGTTTTACTTGTTTAATTTTTTTTGTTCTGTAACTGATTTCAGTTTGTTAAAGCCATCTTCAGACTGGTACAAATTATTTTTAATCTAAAGTTTATATACTTAACATATTAACAACAGAATTATTTTAACACTGAGTTAATTTAACACTGTTATTAAACTATTTGTTATTAAACTATTATGGGGGGGGAGGGAGGGGGGCAGTCTGCAAGGATTTTGTTCAATTTATATGGTTTTTCCATATTTGTTGCCATGTCGTCTTTGACGAATGGATTTTGTTATTTGGCTTTTAGCAGTAAACATAACAACTAAACGTAAAGCAATTATTAGCAGTAGACACAATCCGCCTAACTCATAATCGCAGAATAAAATAATACCACGGTAATACTAACGGGTTAGGTGAAATTGAACCCGTTCGTATTACCTTGGTAGTATCTTATTCTGCGATTATGAGTAAGGCGGAATAGTATAATAGCCAAATAAAAATTAAATTCAATCGTCAAAGACGACGTAGCAACAAATATGGAAAATCATGGAAATGGAATAAAATCCTTGTAGACCCCTTCCTTCTCTCCTATATGTTATGTAAATAAACTCTAAAATAACAATAATTTGTACCAGTTTGAAGATGGCTTCAGCTAGCTCAAACCGGTTACGGTCAAAAAATAAATTAAGTGGAAATAAGTTTTATACGTGTTTTATTAAATTGTTAAGGTAATTTCGTATCTTCATACATATTAGAATACGATTTCAACTGCCTTTTTTGTGTTTTTTTTTTTTACTGTTTTATATGTTTTTCACGTAGCTCACTATATTCCAAACAGCAGTGAGTTCATGATGCTATTGCTCTCCGTTGGAACATAATAACAGAGGCAGGTTGAATTATAATAACAGAGGCAGGTACATATGTACCTATTATATAAATTGGTATGTTTGCTTATTAGATCACTCTAATAATCCTATTTTCCAGATATTGCAGATTTCACCTGCGCGATTTGCATCGCAGCCTGATTGCACAACCCCCCCCCCCCCCCCCCCTCCCTCCGGATTAGACAGACGAGTAGGTAATACAATAATTTTACGAACATTGTGATATTATCTAACTAGTTTTGCGTAGGTACTAAATTTACAGATCTGAACCAGAAATGCATAAACTATAATAGGAACTTTTGCAAACTTGGATGAACACAATTTAATATCCCACACAGAACCATATAGACCCTACAGATTGCACGATTCGCTGGGAATTATGACGTTTTTTGTTACATGATTTAAAAAAATATGCGCAGTTCATGCGGTTGAAGTGAAACCTCCAGAAAACTAAAGTAGTAGTAGAATGGGGAGGCTACGAAACACCGTGCAAAGAGGCTACCGATAGGCTACGAAACGCCGCACAAAGAAAAGACCGATTAGTCTATCTTATTCTCTCGCAGACTGAATCCTTTAGATGTATGTGTTTGCCTTTTTTTCATTTCATCAAGTTTCAAAACACAACGGTGGTAAAGAAGTTTCACTTCATAAAGGAACACTATGAGACATTAAAAGACTATAACCTCATGTTAAAACCAGATGTTTAATGAACAATTTATTAATGAAAAACAGGGTTGGTGTTTGTGAAAATATACTGCATATCTATTTGTAGAGATTTATGAATTTATCACACCGGATTAAGACGGCGCTTCCTCGCTCAAAAAGAAGAAGATGGAGAGATATGTAATTACGAATGTTGGACAGAGCGCGCTTATATGATAAAATTGAAGCGAAAATTGTGAAAATGCTTAATAAAACATGACTCGTTTAAAATAGAGCAAAAATCTCGTGGAAGGCATCTTAAGTATCACTTAAAGAAACATTGTGAATTTTTTCACAAATATAACTAAAAATAATAGAAATAGACTTGTTTTTAATCATTTTCGGAGCATACTTTGCGATTTTTTTCTATGGAGGGAATTTCATATAATTTGCGTTTCGGGGTGATTATTTTCAAAAATAACATTTATTTTTTTAAGAGCTTAAAAACTTCAAATGTTTAAGGGAGATATGTAAGAAATCGGTAGAAATTCGGGAAGCGGCGGCTTAAAGCGCACCCTTGCCGATAAATGCATTTTTTTATAAATAGGGATGCAGGTAATAATAATAAATTTAATATTTGTTCATATGAAGCAGATACTTTGTGATGTGACATTATAATTTAAAATAAAACAATAACTTTGTAAACACCACTTTTTATTTTTTATGTACTTAATGCCGACCGGGTTTCGCTACCACCGTAGCTTCTTCAGGGCAGTACAGAACTCTACTAAAATTAAGTTACATGTGTTATAGATAATATACATATGGGTTAAAAACAAAATCGGCCGGACTACTCAAGTGGAGGAGGAAGTAGGGATAAGTGTAGATGGAGCATTGGGTAAGGAAAGGGAATGTTTTTTGTCAATAGGGAACAACTTCAGTATTGGACTATTATTTAGATTTATTTGATTGTTAATTACCTTGTTATTAATATTTTTGGCTTTTCTTAATTCTAGGGCTTCTAAATTATCCAATCTGATACCTATAGTGTTTTTATGAATAAGGGTGACGCCTGAGTTTTTATCGAAATTATGGTTGGTTTCTATCAGGTGGTTTGCAAATTCAGAGAAACCATTGCTGTGTAAACACCTAAGATGCTCTTTGACACGGGTGTTTACGTTACGTGCCGTTTTGCCAATGTAATACGCGGGACAATCACTGCATTGGAGTGAATAAATTCCCGAGTGGCTTAGAATGTGTTCCTTGTCCTTAGCGTTCATTAGAAACTTACCTATACTATTATTGGTGTAAAATGCTGGTTTTATTTCTGGTGGGAGATTTTTAACGCTTTTTTGGGAAAAATTATTAATATACAAGATTCTACGCCATTGATAAGGTTGATTATTATTAGTTGCTATATTATTATTATGAGGGAGGCTGTTGAATAAAAATTTGTTTGTGGATAATTTTTTAAATTTTTTATTTAGGATATTGTGGACTATATTTGGATCGTAACCGTTATTTATTGCGATTTGTTTAATCGTAGATAATTCTAATGTGAAGTTAGTATTTGATAAAGGGACCGTAACCAATCTGTGTACCATAGAATGGAAAGCTGAATGTTTGTGGGAGAGGGGGTGGTTAGAGGAATTGTGAATGGTTGTATCAGTGAACGTAGGTTTGCGGTAGATTTTGAATTCAATTTTATTACTTATGATTGATAATGTTAGATCTAAAAAGTTTAAGGTAGAATTGGTTCCTATTATCCACAAACAAATTTTTATTCAACAGCCTCCCTCATAATAATAATATAGCAACTAATAATAATCAACCTTATCAATGGCGTAGAATCTTGTATATTAATAATTTTTCCCAAAAAAGCGTTAAAAATCTCCCACCAGAAATAAAACCAGCATTTTACACCAATAATAGTATAGGTAAGTTTCTAATGAACGCTAAGGACAAGGAACACATTCTAAGCCACTCGGGAATTTATTCACTCCAATGCAGTGATTGTCCCGCGTATTACATTGGCAAAACGGCACGTAACGTAAACACCCGTGTCAAAGAGCATCTTAGGTGTTTACACAGCAATGGTTTCTCTGAATTTGCAAACCACCTGATAGAAACCAACCATAATTTCGATAAAAACTCAGGCGTCACCCTTATTCATAAAAACACTATAGGTATCAGATTGGATAATTTAGAAGCCCTAGAATTAAGAAAAGCCAAAAATATTAATAGCAAGGTAATTAACAATCAAATAAATCTAAATAATAGTCCAATACTGAAGTTGTTCCCTATTGACAAAAAACATTCCCTTTCCTTACCCAATGCTCCATCTACACTTATCCCTACTTCCTCCTCCACTTGAGTAGTCCGGCCGATTTTGTTTTTAACCCATATGTATATTATCTATAACACATGTAACTTAATTTTAGTAGAGTTCTGTACTGCCCTGAAGAAGCTACGGTGGTAGCGAAACCCGGTCGGCATTAAGTACATAAAAAATAAAAAGTGGTGTTTACAAAGTTATTGTTTTATTTTAAATAAATTTAATAAGTAAAAATTTACAACTTTAGTTCATTATTCAAATCACGTTACCCAACTCACGGTCCCGTCATTTTATAACGTTTTCCACAAATTGCTTTAAGGGTCTACTATTCGTATTTCGACCGATTTCTTACATATCTCCCTTAAACATTTGAAGTTTTTAAGCTCTTAAAAAAATATATGTTATTTTTGAAGATAATATCTAGATACGTTCCACGCCGAAACGCAAATTATATGAAATTCCCTCGATAGAAAAAAATCGCAAAGTATGCTCCGAAAATTATTTTAAACAAGTCTATTTCTTTTATTTTACAAGTTATATTTGTGAAAAAATTCACAATGTTTCTTTGAACGATACTTAAGATACGTTCCACGAGATTTTTGCTCTATTTTAAACGAGTCATGTTTTATTAAGCTTTTTCGCAATTTTCGCTGCTATTCTACGACTAACCATATTAGCGCGCTCTGTCCAACACTCTTAATTACATATCTCACCATCTTCTTCTTTTTCAGCGCTGTGTTCATGAATAGTAGACCCTTAAAGTCATCTAGAATGGTTTATTGTAAAATAAACGAATCGTTACACATCTGACTCCGACAACTCCGATAATCAAATATGAATAATAGGTGAGCCTCCGCCATTTCAGTCACATGCCGCTAGTGGTAGTGTGCAGCGGGTGCTTTTGGCTTTCACAAGTACAAAAACATTTCCAAACTGCAATTGCACGAACGTAGTTCCTTTGCCGGGCCATTTTCCGGCCATTGTGAGGGGAACAATTACCCCATTCTTCCAGTTTGCAGCGCAACGAAGCCGCCGGCTGTTTCCAGCTATTGGGCCATGTAAAGTTGTAAAGCTCACGTCACACGGTGCCATTTTTCAGGTGGATTTGAGTTGAGTGTAAGATAAGGTGTTATTTCGCACCGGGCGCACAGAAGACCGTGTAGAACAAGCCAGTTCGACAGAAGGCGTTTTACGATATTAACAAATCGATTATTGGAACACTAAGGGAAAGTGGGATGGACCTTTTTAAAAAAATTCTGAATAAAATAGACATTTACTATTTTTGTCCCAGTCTACCAAACTTTTTGTTCAAATGAAGGAATACCTTATTAAACTATAATTCATGTACCATGACTTGCATGTGAATGCACTCCAATACAACTTTTTTTTCATTTTTCAGAGACAAGTTTTGTAACAAGGATTATTGAAGTGAAAACTTATTTAGTACCGTTGTGATTTCAAACTCGATGTAACGAAAAATTGACACTAAAAAGAGACAAACACATACACCTATAGAATTTAGCCTGCGAGAGAATGAGAGCGGTGTCACACACAGCTGTAAAATATATGGCTTGCTTATTTCAGTACATCGGTCACCGTACATTCCCAATGGGAATATATGCCTAGCGATATGATGAAACAGGCCAAGCCATACCTTTTATAGCAATGTGTAATACCGGTTTTGAGACAGAATAATCGGTCTCTTCTTTGTGCGTTGCTTTGTAGCCTCCCCATCTTGTTTACTTTAGTTTTCTGAAGATTTCACTTCTGCCTCATGTGAACTGCACACATTTTTTTTGAGTATTTTAAATGTTCTTATTCCCTCCGTTTTATGTTTAAAGTATTTTAAATAATGTGCAAATGCTAATTGTGGAAACCTATTTTTGGTTTTCATGTCTTTAAGTACAATTTATTTGCAAGTGTAATAATAATAAATTATTTTTAATTATTATTGAACACTTCGGTTACATTTCATTTCAAATAAAGTAAAGCATGTTACTTTTAATATACTTTTAGATAACTTGATAAATTTTAATTTTTAAATTTTTTGTTAAATAAAATTTAAGAAATTATGATTTTTCATTACCAATAAAGGTATAAAGATATAGATGAATAATGAACAATTTGAAAACATTACAATTTTATAATTATAATAATTCCCCATTCAAAATTTATTCTACGTTAACTGAAATTTCAATACTTTCAAAAATCATAAATAACTCCTTACATCAGTATGGTAAATGGTTTTTATTGACTTCATAAATGACTGCAAGAAATGCCATAACACACCAAAAATCATTTTGTCAAGCTGGCTTATTCTAGACGGTCCACTGTGGGGCGGTTTGAATTCCATTTCGCGCAAGCCCCGAGTTGATTAGTGGAAAACAAGAAAATTGGAACACGCAAGCTTTTATTAACGGTTCTATGAACTCTTACAACATACTTAAAATGTAATACAGATTTACCACAGAAAAACCCATAAAACCCATTAAAATTGAGAAGTAGGTAACGCTCGCATTAAAATAACACTAAACGGAAAGTGTATTTTTTTCTATTTTTTTTAAATTTATTTTAAAGAAAAAGTTGTACAATATGACAGGAAATAAATAAAAAAATATTACGGAAAAAAAAGAAAAGTCCCAATAAATTATTTTTAAGTAGTACTACTTTTACTTAGATACATATTTGAAACCACAAAGAAAACGCGTATATAAATTCAGGTCGGTATATCTGGCAAAATTCAATTACAAATTCGGAAACTGATGCAACGTGAGGCCTCCGTCACAATCTCCGTAAAACGGGCAAAAAAAAAACAATTTCCATCAACAATTTTGTCTGCCAAGGCTCCTTTTCATTTACGACTACCTTTTTCCGAAAATCCATTTAGGCAAATTTACGGGAAACGTGTTAGTAAATACCCTACTGTAGTGTGTGGTAATGAAACAAAATCCACACTTAGTTGGTACAATCAATTTACAAGTATGTCAGAGTTCAATCATCGTAAAACGGTACTACCATTACAGTAGCTTTGTGGATATTTTAACAATAAATAACCCAAAGGAATCTACTCATTTCCTAACCACTCATTAAACCTTATAACAAAAGGATTTACGAATGTATTTTCTTTCTCGGGAGACCTGAAGCTGCGCGGGCCACTCCGGTAGGCAAACTTAAACTTTTAAGGTCTCACATGTCTTTACATCCATCAGCTGTCCTATCGGTGGGGTTTAATTGCATTACCACCCGTCGTCCTTTTTACTAAGAAACAAGCGATTTAAGAAAGGGAAAGTATTTGAGGTTGATCACTTATCAATATACGCTCGAAATAATTAGATTTGGTACAATACAATATTGCACTCCACCTGCTGACATTTTCCATTCATTCTGACGGCAGCTTGCTACTCTAGAACGTGAATTGTGCGGGATTGATTTGTTTCATACATTTTAATAAATTTTATGTAAAATTTATTCTTTATTTCAAATTCATAAATTACAGAAATCTAAAAAATAAAACTAGGTGACTTACACACGACCTTACTGCGTTTTTGTTTATCAACATTGAAGATGATTTATAACTTCAATGTGAACACAGAATGCTAATACACAGCTTTGCTGAATTAAACTTATTTTTTTAATAATTACATTTATCACGGTGTAATCCACTTTTCTTGCGAACGAGAACATTTTATTTGCTGGATTTAACGAAATCATATTATATTTCACTAACTAACCTTTTAAAGTCATTTGACATTAAGAAAAATGACTTGGAGTGTTTTTATTGTTAGTTATTATTAAATTCGTAAGCAGCGCATTCATAACTGCATGTATATATTCCATTTTGATCAATATTTGTCGATTTTGATCAAAATGCAAATTAGGAAGCGCAAAACTCCACAGTAAGAAATAAACTCAATTTGCCGCCATTGAAAGGAATTTCAATGTTAATACGTAATCCTAGCGCCTCTAGCGGCCAGACTTGTTGATAGTACACTGGAATTCGCATCGCATCACAGTGGCTGAAATTTGAGCGCTGGCGCGACTTGACCCCAGATCGGCATGTTCCCGAAATGATTTTTTTTGATAATGTATTCTCAATTAACCACTGACATTAAAAAAATCATTGAAAATAACATACAAAGCTAACTTACTCGGTAATTAGTCACAGAACTGAGATGTTCGGGCGCGCAATTAGGCTGCTGTGTCTAGGCGAGTTTCAAGGTATGCGGAATCAGGTTGTTTGTGTACTTATCATACAAAAAAAGTATCTTAATAAATCATTTAAGATATTATTTTATTTTACTATTTTTTATTTTTTTATTTATTAGTGATTATTCATTACATAACATTTATAATACATTACTTCCAATGAGTTTAATGAAACTCATTTTGGGAAGGACAACATTATAAAACTAAAAGAAAATTAAAGAAATTTAAGAAAAACTAAGAGAAAACTAAAAGAAAATTATTTTTACTCGAGAACACGAATTTAAATTTTTGGTTTAATGAACAAGATACGTTCTTTATTTAAATAACTTAAAACATACATTTTTTCATGAATTATATCTATTGCCTCAGTTCAAAGTAAACGTTTTTTTTCCAATTTTTTTTTCACTTTTTGTTTTTAATGGAGTAGAAATAAAAAAGTTCACAAGTCCTCACTCCAATTTCAAAAGGTTGCTTATCTTTTTTATACGTTTTATTGCTTTATCTTTTTTATACGTGGAAAATAAAAATCATAGCCAGCCATTGCCAGCCACTCTGAAAATTGCATTCTTAAGAAATGATTGTATTTTTCCACAATTTTTTTTCAATCCAATCTTTAATAATTTATTTATTTATTTATTTATTTATTAGTGATAATATATTACATAACATTTATAATATATTACTCCCAATGAGTTTAATAAAACTCATTCATAATAATAATAAAGTTTCATTTGTGTAGCGCATTAAAAAGTCACGTTTTGTGTCATTTCTTCGTACCACTCAAAATAAAAATTTAAAGTTATTCTCAATCACTCACTGAATATTATATTAACATCTGAAACTTAACTATAAGAATGAACAAAAATTAAGTGGTTTTCCATATTAATACTTAAAAAAACAACAATGAACCGCACACATACACACACACACACACACACACACACACACACACACACACACACACACACACACACATCCCTCTGCTTCAATAATTAACTAACTTACTTTATTATTACTTTATTTCTTACAATCAAACTGGTTGATCAGTTTCGTAAGATTTGTAAAATAAAATATTGTAAAATTAAAACTGAATAAAATATTTAAAAAAAAAAAAAAGGGTAAAATGTATAATTTATCACACAAAAATATATATGTATATGTAACAGCGAAATGTCGTTGGTACCAATTGTGTATTAAAATTTTACTGGAGTTGGAAATATTTTTAATATTATAGAGTATTTGGTGTTATTCAGTGGACACCCCCATTTTGTCTAAGAATTTTTTTAAGCAGCGGCATCCCTCACTTCTACTGATTTATTTCATGTTTACCTTAAATACTTATAGTCTTACTAAAAAATCCCATGACAATTTTATTCAGTGGATAAACGGCCGTGGATGTTAAAACATTACTAATTAAAAAAATATTCATGAAAAGATATATACATGGCTTCACCGCCTGAGGGGTTAGTTAATCCAGGTTCCATGCCAACTGAGAATAAAGTCAACTGAACACCTCCTTGAAAAGTCATTAAAAGCTATTAAAAAAATCATTTTAAATTAGCCGAAAACCCTAACCTAACGTCGTTACCTATTTAACCAATTTTTTATATATACATTTTTTATCACTCTAAATTACCTATCTGAGTTGGTTTTGAGTTGGTTTTATTTCGAGTTGTCCAGTCACCGTTTATACGTTATGTACGACCGTTTTGATAATGATTTCTGAACGAATTTTGGAATTTCTCCAAAGTATTTTGAATGTTCTAAATATTTCTTATTTTTGAAGATGTTGTTAAAACAAATACCACTATAAAAACTAAATAAAATTACCCTTTAGATTTTGAAATATAAGTACTTTAGTATTTACGAATTGACAAATTTTAATCTTCAAACACGGAAAAAAATCTTACCAAAAACATTTTTAAACAAAATGTAGAAAAATTTTATATTAAAATATCACAGTCCTTTTATTTAATGAATTTGGAAGGAAACTGTCACCTTACTTTTTATCTCGTTCATACAATTAAAAATTATAATAAAAATTTAACAAATATTCCAAGAGAGTAATTGAAAAATTCTGACATTTTGAATTCATTTTCTAACAATATAAACGTTGATAACTCGATGTTGGTATTTATTTACACACGCACAAGCTTATTATGTTATTAAATAATATTACTTTTACGGAAGTTTTATTACACCTAAGTGGATAAAAATAATTTATCCGAAATAATTTATTTTTTTATGTCAACAAAATTAAAGCAACATCAGAGGTATTATGAAACAGAAACTGACAAAAATATCGCAAATAATAGAAATCATATTATTTTATGCTAATATAATAGTGAATCGATCATTTAAACGGTAATCATGTTTTTAAACATTAAATTTCATGCTCGTGAAATTTCACACGTCGCAAAAGAAAATAACCGCGAATTTATTGAAAAAAAGGTGCGCATGCGCAGATCAAGAAAAAACAATGCAACTTACATAATAATGTGATCAAGTAAAGGTGTAAAAATGCAGTTTTGTTATTAGTAAGGCTGTTTAAGTTTTAAAGCTCTTAAAAAAATGTTTTTCTTGAAGATAATATCTATACATTCCTCACGCCGAAACGCAAAGCATGCTCCGAAAATGATTAAAAACACGTTTGTTTCAGTTTTTTTATAAGTTATATGTTATGGAAAAATTCACAATGTTTCTTTAAAAGCTGTTTTAGACAATCCCGTGAGATTTTTGCTCTATTTTAAACGAGAAGTTTTTTATTATACAGTTTTACAATTTTCGCTTAAATATTATCGTTTTTAACATTAGCGCGCTCTCTAACATTCGTATTTACATATTTATTTATTTATTGTTGGAAACATTTACAGAATGTTAACAATTATTATAGTTATAAAATTGCCATTGAGAAGTACATAGGTATTAACACTCCAATTATAAATGTAAATATCTCTCCATCTTCTTCTTTTTGAGCGGGTATACCGCGTCTTAATGTTATAATGTACTTAGATAATCACTGATTCACACCAAGAAGGTTGACTTCAAACAAACTAATTAAAAAGTGCAGCGTAAACATCAAATTATACTATTCAAGTTCGTCAGTGGTACCAGGATAATAATAATATTTGGATTATTTTTATAGCCTTAGCCTTTTTTTAATTTAACGCGGACACATCGCAACGAATAAACCGCTGTATGATTTTGGCCTACGTATTATATTTATTTCAAGCGAATATTTACAAAAAATCACTACAGTAATCTGTTATTACTAAATTATAAAAATAACTTTTTTAAAACCTGTCGAATTCGTTCATTAAAATTGATTTTGAAATCTAAAATATCTGAAATAGTACACAACATTTCTAAAAGTGGTGACTGACTGACGGTGATGTAATTTTCAATTGAATTTCCAACAGGTTGCAACAAATACTATGCAAATAATATGCAGCTACAGTGTAAACCGGAATACCTGAAAGAATTATCTAAAAGTTTGCTTTCATGCGA
The DNA here is from genome assembly GCA_936435175.1 of Glyphotaelius pellucidus. Lineage (NCBI taxonomy): Eukaryota > Metazoa > Arthropoda > Insecta > Trichoptera > Limnephilidae > Glyphotaelius > Glyphotaelius pellucidus. The sequence goes on along the minus strand of OW386542.1, from coordinate 21,695,196 downwards.
AAATGTGCAACCATGTACTTTAATTATGATTTTGAAAATCTATTGAAGACTTTTTGTGCTGGGAAAGTTTTATAAAATTTAAATAGTCGTTGCGTGCCAATGGTGTCTGCCCACTGAGGGTGTTTTTAGTAGGTCTTCTGAATTTCTTGTAAGAGTGTTTATTGTGTTGTTAGTCTGTGGTTACGAATCTCTCCTCAAGAATATTGCACCCGTCAAATGATTCTGAATGTGATTCTAGAAGACGTTATGAGAAGTTAAACTCGCAAAGAAAATAAATTTACCTCCGTCTGTTTACGAGATAAAAATTAACGACTTTCTTGGGAATGGCACAGTTTTTTTTACTGCTGTAAACTAACATCGTGAAAATCGGCTATATCTGATTCCCGTTGTTGATACTACTTTTATTTCTGAAACATTAACAGCAACAACTGAAATAACGAAAAGTCTTAAATTATTGAAGTATCTTTGGAATAAATTAATAAAAAAAGCAAACACACGATAAATTATCAATGTTAAATATCTATAACTACAGTAGAGTTATAAAAGTAGAGGTAGGTACGTCCCTACTAAACGTAAACCTATTGATAAAAGTTATAAAAATTAAAAAGTACGTAAAAATTATAAAGTAACACCCAGACAACATACAGTCAACAAATGTAAAGATGTGGAAATCAATAAGCATAGAAACCAACATGAAGATGAGGAAATCAACCAACAAAGTCAATAAACATAAAAAGATGAAAACAACAAACACCAATTTGAGGAAACAATTATGTAACACCGATGCAATTTACTACCTACAGAAGTCTTAGGAACATGAATCCCTGGTGAGGACTGTAAATAAACAACTGTACTTTGTGTTTAAATTAATGGTCATTAATAAAAATAACAATAAAATTTAAAAAAAAATCAAAAAATAATAATTTTGACGCGTTGACCTCCACGGCATGACCTAATAGTTTATGCGATTGATTTTGAGTCATGAGCTTGTCTACTGGTGTCCTGTTATTATTGTTTGGGTGTTGTTAATGAAATCAGGAGTTTTATATTTAGACATCATTGTTGGTACTATGATGAACATCATCGGTGTATTATTCTAAATTTTTAATTTTTAATGATATATTACATTTAAATCAAATTTTACCCCAGTGATTTATTATATTGCAAAATACATTTTGGCGCTATAAATAAATTCTAATGTGATTGTTAATTAAAGAGAAAAATAAAAAATGTCACGAGTAAGTACATTCATCTTAGAACATATTTCTACGGTATTGATCTAGTTAGATAAAAACCGCAATAAAACAAACAAACGTAACTAGTGTTAGTCAATAATGAAGTGACAACAAATAATACAATCGATTATTTTGTTTTGGCAGGTCTATTTTTGTCATTTTGAATGTTTGGATATTTTGGACGAATCGGATCGTTTTGAACGATATCGTCAACTGTCATCGAATGGAAAAATAAATATAACGGATGCAACTTCGTGTGTTAATTTCATCGCTCTCTAACTACATATCTAAATCTGCTGGTTTAAATTTATTTATTTATATTTATTAACGCCCTAGTTGGCTTTTACATGAATAGACGGAAATTTATATTCACAATATTAATTACATGTGTTACATAATCAATAAAACAGAATAAATAAGAATGCAATCAACTCGTTAGGCAGAGAATATTATAACATAAATTAAAAGAAATGAAATAGTACGAGTTGTACTTACAAAAAAAACTAATACAATTCAGCTTAAAATATTTATACATATTATTAATAATAAGACCTGAAATAAAACAAAGTGTAATGTATAAGAGCTAGTTAGTATTAAGGTATAAACAAACAATTATATCTGTTTATTACTACAAATAGAACAGAAAAAATATAATAAAATACGTTTATATTTTACTGATAAAGTTTGGATGAGAAAAGATTTTATGAAAAGAACAAAAAAAAATTAAAAGTTAATTATTAGCAGATAAAATCGAGATTAGTTGACTTTGGAAACATTCAAAACTGTCAACACTAAATATATATACAGTATTTATTCGCAAGGTTATGGATTCTTGGAATTGGTGAGTAAATAGAGTAATTAGTATTGAGTTTATTGTTGCATTTAAAAATATCATTGCTACGAGTTTGTCTGGCAGGTATGTTAATGCAAATTAGTTCCAACAAATTAGGGCTGTCAATTAAAGATTTTTAATATACATCGTTAACGTTATAACATAACCATAACTTAATCATTATAAAATTAAATTTATTAGAAATCCACAAGGACTTATTCCATAGGTTAGTACCATGACCCAAGGACTTCCATCGTTAAGGCTATCTTCACTCTGTTGAAAGCCACTCGGAATAATGATCGGGTGCTTTTATTATATCAATTTTTTAGGTTCTTGAGACGGGATAAATAAGTACGTTGCTTCCCTATCCTCTTGTTTTTCCATGATGTTATTGAGCTTTTTTTTTCAAGATTGAATCTACGATTAAATCATTATTCGCACATTTGCGTGTTTTAAGCAACACTGAAAATTAATATAATGTGATTTTTCTTCAAATTACGAACTGGAACTTTGAATCTTGTCATTAAAAATTTTGCTATCTACGTTGCCTTAACGACGTGAAAACGATGAAAATAATTGGTCCTTGCAAAAAAGAAATCATCCGAAACAACTGAAATGTTCGCAATTCGCAGTATACTGCTACTTAGTCAAACACTCATTTCGCTAAATCTCTCTTCATACCGAATATTTGAAAATATGTTTGTTTTTTCCACAGTGAACGCATATTTTGAAACTCCATTACTTACATCGGAAATTACGTAGCAAGCTGAAAGAATTCAGAACTTTTGTTAGTTCAGCCCATCACAAGTTACCGTAGGAGCAAAATTTTACATAGATGTACGATTCATCACGAATAACTATAAAAAAACTAACAACTCAACTGATGGGATTTTTTGTGAAAATATGTAAATTTTATCATTATTTATGTAAAAGTTTCGTTAAAACAGTCCGCAATGTTTCCTGTGGAGCCTACTGGGGAGATCTGATAGTGACACAGAAGACTGGAGGCGAGAGGGGAAGAGCTGTCACACGCATGAACAATGAACATTCGTATGAAATAATAGGCCGTAGGCTGTCACTGTTACTGCTCCATATTTACAACCAGAAGTATATCGTATCGTGTGTTATATTTATTTTATAATTTACTTGTTTAAACATTTTACCTTTTTCGAGGTTTCTTACCGCAGCTGAATAGAAGTTTTCATGACCTCTTTCAAACTTTTAGTTTATTTTGTTACAGTATTTTTTATAAAACATTAGCGTTGCAATGCCATTTAAATAAAGAAATTCTTTCTTCCTGCGTGTCCTTTCGCATTCGTCCCCCTTTCCTTCCTCTCCCTCCTTCCCTTCCTGCCGCTGAACTATACGAAATACACCCATTTTTCACAACTCGTATGTCACCTATTGCAAATTTTTTTATATAAATTTCATTGAGCTAGAGCTCACCAGTATGTATACAGAAACCTTATCGGGGGTGCGCACAACAACTCATCAAAGTTTCAGCGCAATCGGATGAAAAGTACAGAAAAAATTTCATAACGCCAGAGCTCGCTATAATATATATAAACCTCCCGGGCACGCGCACATCAAATCCCAAAAGTTTCTTCGCAATAGAGTGAATGGTTTAGGAAAGCGTAAGTGACTAACAAAGAAACATTCATTTTCAAATATTTATTTTTCGGTAATGAAAGCCTCACTGGCCCCTCAATTTACTTTATTTGCACAAAATATAAACACAATTGATAACCGAAATGATAATTACATTTATCTGTATATTAATAAGTGAAGGAAAAACTTTGTACCCCTTTTTACGAAAATTGCGTGGACGGAGGAGTATAAAATTTCGCACACTTATTTATTTATTCATTAAAGCCCTTTTGGGGGGCTTTTACCTATGAATAATAAGATAAATACAGTATTTATTGTACATAATTGAATAGCCACAGTAACAATATTTTATATTTGTTTAAAGATACATTGAAGATGTCCACTGACTTGGTTTAATTATTTCCCTCCATTAGTATTCTGGGCAAAGAGGAATACATATGGTAGTTAGTCCCAGAATTTCTGCACTGAAATAAATCCTGACTTCTGGTATTACGTTGTGGTATCCGGAAGCTTACCAGTTCAAGCAATACCGGACTTTCAAATAAATCATTTATATAGTTTATGTAGAGAAGGAGTGCAGAATGCCAATATTTTTTTTAAATTATGCATAAAAAATACTTTAAATCATTAAAAAAAATTACACATTAAATTAATTATGGTCGAATTTCGACCATTGGGCGACCACTAGTTTCAATAAATATTTCATCTTCCTAATTTAGCATCATCCGTGGAGTCTTTGTCCTTTGTTTGTGCTTATCAGCGAAGTTCTTATGTTTTGAATTTAGGTAGGTATGCTCATCTAACTCTTATAATAATGTTAATTTTGGTTTTTTGTCAAAAATGTACGTTAGAAGTATTTTCATCTACCTATATTTTTAGAATTTTCAGTAAGTCAAACTATGAATATTTGGTCAGTGTCAATTATTCTGTGTTTTTTTTATTATTACCCGATAGTTTTCTTTGCTAATTCAACATGACCGACGACTGAGCTTGTTGCTTCTTCCCATGCAATGATACCTTATTTGATTATTTATTTATTTTAAAGAAAGACAAACATTCCAAGGTGACGAATAACCTGACAATATTTTAAAATCTTCTACTACGCAGTAAGCGTAAAATGTTGCTTTTGTTGTGATTGAGTACTTAATCAGCTGAGGGATTGAACACTCGACGACTGGATGGGACCCAAACGCGGTGGCAACTCGCTTGCTGACCGGTCAAATGTTGGATTGTGGATTGACATAGTGCAAAATATTATGTTCGTACTTGTATATATACGTGTATACTTTGCATTCGTCCTTTCTATATCCAGATATTTGCGCCGCCGCTATTAAAAAGAATCGAAATGCCTTCTGCATATTTACGTTCTGCTATAAATCTTTCTGTTATTGGAAAATTTATCTGTTTTATAATAAATTATTCTGTTAAAGGCGTATTATATATACAAGTGTTTGTTTTTATATTTTTCTTTAGTACTAGTATCAACTACCGATTAATATGCTTGTATAATTAAAACACACATTAAAAATGATTACCCAAATACAAAGTTGTTTTTTTTTTTTTTTATCAAATCGAGGCGAGATAAAAATAATTTCGCGTGTCTATAAATTGTGGACAAAAACAGTGGTGGAAATGTATTAACTTTAGGGCTCACTGAAAAAAAAAAAACTTTAAAGTTGTGTTTAAATATTATTTTACAAAATTTTGTAGATTAATTCGTATTTGTGGTAAACATAATGTTATTTTGCGCATTATTATTAAATTGAACATGTAATTTTCAATCCGGATTCCGAACCTATGTATCTAAATGGTGAGTCAATAATCAATTAAAAAATGCATGTCTCAATTTAAAAATATATGTTCAAATATAAATGTGTACACTGTATCAACGCATTCAATTAAAACCGACTTTGATTTGTTACAATAAATTTTCAAATATGATATTCGAATTATTCTTATATAATGGGACTTATCTTATATATTACTCCTTTTGATATTCTTTCAACAGTGGGTGTCGTAATTTGGATGGAGCAGTACTTATTCTAACCATTCATTTTTCATCCTTAAAAAAATATATTTTTAATGAAAGAAATATGAAAAAATAATGTATGAAAGTTTAGTTACTTTAATTGAGAAGTTTGGGTTAATTATTATTACTACGATAAGAAGCAGAAGTCAAAAGTTTTACCTTAAATGTTCAATAAATGTGACACACCGTTTTCGACTGGACAGGTATTTCGCGAAAACCTCCGAATAACAAGAGAACGGCTTCCGGAAAAACCGGAAAGTGCTCCTTGAAAGGACGAAAAACTTAATATGAGGTAACGAGAGGCTCGACACGACCAAACGCGGTGGGCGCCAGAAGAAAACTGAGCTGGGAAATCATTTCCCGGAGGCGGCAGGGACGCTGGCAGCCGGCAGCCGGCAGCCGGCAGCTGGCAGCTGGCGGTTGGCGACTCGCAGAACTCGTGGCGGTACCTACCACCCACCCAACCAACGCCGGAGAGGCCACTTGTGCTCGCTTCGGCTGATTATGCATTATTCAATTAACTAGTTGGCTTTTACAAATATAATATTTTTCTACAAGATTTATGTTACTTCTATACATCTTCTACGAACATAAATCATTTTCATTTAAGTAAGGAGCGGAAAAAATCATAAATTTGCGGTTTTAAATCCACCAAACTTTACAAAAATGCAAGGGTTTATGAAAACAATGCAAGAAATACATAATTTTTTTTAGTGAAACATTATTTATCACCATTGTGATTTGAAACTCGATGAAACGAAAAAGACGCTAAAAAAACACAAACACATGCATCTGCAGGATTTAGCCTGCGAGAGAATGAAATAGACAAATCAGTCTTCTTTTTGTGCGTGCTTCGTAGCCTCCCCATTCTTGTCTACTTTAGTTTTCTGAAGGCTTCCATTCTATCACGTGTGAACTACACACATTTTTTTTAAATTTATTGATTTTTATGTGAGTTATTATTGTAATAAGAAATTCTGAGTTTAACATATTCATTGCATTTTTTAAAGTAGAGTTTTGATATAAAAAAAAAACAAATATTAAAAAGAACAGTACATACTAAAACCTTAAATTTAAATGATGCCTTACAATTTATCTTATGTATAAAAATCAATATTTGTTTGTTTGTTCGTATTTTATGCGCTACAATACCGTCTGCAAAGGTTATAGGCTATATATAATGGTAAGCTCTGGCGTAATGAAATTTGTATAAATGAAAATGTGTGTCTTTCATATATTTTAGCGGCAGGGTACAAAGGGATGAGGGGAAGGGTACGGGGAGGTGGGGTTCGTGGGAAGGGGACGAGAGAGGGGGAAGGCGGGGAAGGTGGAAGGGGAACGCGGGAGGGAAAGGGGTCTCGGGAAGTGAACGGAGAACCACGGGAAAGGCCGTGCAGGGAGAATCAATGTATTTCTTTGAATGGCGTTGCAACGCATGCCGGGTACCAGCTAGTTTATTATAAAACAGATAACAACCTGTTGTTATTTATTTTTTTGTTTAAAATTTAAGCTTAAGAATCATTTTTGTTTCTCAGTTAGGCATTTCCACGCGACCCGAATACTTCAGACTTTTTACCATCCGATTCGACCAGACTTTTTAAACTTAAAAATGGATTAGAACTGTAGACACAACAACCAAAATTTGTTCTTATAAATATTGAATTTCTTTGTATTTAAAAAAAACTTTCGAGTGCGATAGGGCGGTGGAGGGAGAGTCGGTCAAATCGTCAATATAACTCTTTAATTAGCGTAATTAAGAATTTGAATAAATTTTTAAAGATTTTGATATTGCAGGCAGAAGTAACAGATATTTTCAATAGCGGCGAAATAACATACAATAAAGCATTTCACATATAACCGTTATTAGTTTACATTTTGTTTCCAAATTGAGCCCTTGCCCGGAAAAATGTTCTATCCAACAAAACTATCAATATTGAGTTATTGATGGAATAATGTTGGGCATATTAATACGCATCTTTTAAGGTGGGAATTATGGCAGGGAAATTTTTTTTAGGCCTGTGAAAGTTTGGTTTGTGGAAGAATGTTGTATAACGCCATTTAACAAAATCACGGCGCCTGGTTTAATTTATGAGAATAAATAGAGAAAATGAACGTCTTATGGCTTCAACAAGAAAGTCTCCAAAGCCAAGAAGCTGAAGTATGCAGGAAGGTAGAATTTGTCCAGAAAAAAATATTATTAATCCTCTTTTTTAGCCGTTGAAATAGTTTTGTGGAATAATTTTGTATGTTGATCTCAAAACAACATATAGAACGTAAATGGTTTCATTTATCCATGTCGTTTTTTTTGCTTTATAAGCTCAAAAACATCAATGACATGTGTACATTTATGTTAGAAGAGCATATTGCTTTCTGTACGTAGAATAAAAAAAACCGTTTTGTTGAATAACGTTGTATGTGAAAGTGTTCACATACAACATTATTCTAATTAAATTGCGTTTCTAGACGACTTTTCAATTAAAACTCTTAAGAATTGTATGTTTTATGTATTTTAAATATAAAACGTTATGAAACATACCAGAATATTGTCGGGTACAACATTTTTTCGGACAGGGGCTCAATTGTATATTAAAGTTTATTTATTTATCTATGGTTTATTTATGTTTACACTGTATTTATAGAAATTGGATAAATTGTTCATATTCTTATAAAAAGTTTGTCAAGTCCTGGATGGAGAGATGGTCTGTACTTAGAGTCGCCGAACTATACTAAACTCATCTTTATTTCAGGTGCTACACATTTTGCTCCTGTCTCCCTTTGTATGTCCTCCATTACTCTTTTTTGGTGTGTACGCTTTGAACTGTTTATAATATTACTTTTGTGACCCGTAAATTGTAAATTTTGTGACCCAAACGTACCGGTTATGTTTGACTTATAAACTTACATTTTTCTTTTCTTGTTTTACTTATTTCTTTTAGCTTTAGTTTCACACCGCTTACATACTCGTACATTACTGGTTACGTTTGACTTATATACTTACATATTTTTCTTTCCTTGTTTTAATTATTTTTTTAGCTTTAGTTTCACACCGCTTACAAGCATCTACGATAGGTTATTTTCTAATGTATCTGCTCAAAATTATTTATGCTTTTACCTCAACAGGCCATGTTGTATCTTGGAGGGCGATGATGGTGATGAAACCATTATGACTTTAAGACTTTTACTCGCTAACTTTGACTCATACTATAATTATGTTTCAAATATATAACTGCTTTTATTATTTTCTTGCTTTATATTACCTTTGATTTCCATGCTTTGGTGGGGCAACTGAACTGAACATATTATGTAACGTCATCACGCCATAAAAAGGGGGTAGGATAGACCTTGTCAGTGCATTTATCCAGGCGAACACACATCGGAGCGGTTTTCCCGCGATCCTCCCGCGGCTCCCCCCAATGACATGCGTAGGCCTGAGGAAGCGCTGCGCGGTCTCGGCGTCTTCCCCCCCCCCCCCCCCCCCCCCCTCCCTCCCATTCTCCCTCCCTTCTCCGACAATCCGACGCTTATCTTTTTCCCAGGCTCTTTTAAAACTTCCTCATCTTATCCACATATATTTCATCGAGACAAAATCGGGAAGCCGGCTAAAGGGCGTGGACTTCGGGTTTCATCTGCGGTTGGACCAATAGCCATGCACATTGTCATTGGGACTCCCTCGTGGTTTGTGAAATACCTTCTCTGACTATATTTTTTATTTTCAATATGCATTTTATTTTCTCTCCGTTATTATATAAATACTTGCATCATATTATTACTGTTATTTTTACCTTTTTTTCGTTATTTACATTTATTATTACTGTTATTTTTACTTTTTTTTTACGTTATTTCTCTCATCGCAGGCTTCCTCAATCGGGTGCAGCTCTTATTTTTCTTTTTATTTACTAATACTTCTATCTTTGTATGTTTTTTTTCAATAGATTTCAGAAGAATTATTCCACGGGCAGTCCCTTTTGTTTCCCTTTTGTATTATGTTAATGTAGCAGTATTTGCATACTGCTTACTAACCCCGTTTGCACAGACATTGAAGGGTTCAAATAAATATAGCTTGGTTCAATAAATAAAAAAGAGTCTTGACGTGTGCGGTGAATGAGGAAACCATTCTTATAGCCGTTGGGAAAGGGTGGGGTCCCTTCCAATGTTCATGTGCCTCGCCAATTTGGAACCCGCAATACAAAGTAAACATAGATAGTATGAAACATATTCGAAACAAATTTATAAAATATATACCTTCAAATTCAACAATAACTTTGAAATCACATTTTAAAACAAAGGCGAGCATTAGCTGATTTGAAATTTATACACACACACACACAAAAACACACACACACACACACACACACACACACACACACACGCGCACACACACACGCACACACACACGCACAAGTCATTACGATATAAACAAAAATTGTGTGCATTTCGCGAGGTAGAAGTGAAACCTTCAGAAAACTAAAGTAGGCACCGCACAAATAGGAAACCGATTATTCAATCTCTATCACTCGCAGGCTAAATACTATAGAGGTATGTGTTTGCCGCTTTTTAGTCACCTTTTCGTTTCGTTGAGTTTCAAATCACAACGGTGCTAAAGAAGTTTTCACTTCAAAAAGGTTCATCGATAGTTGTGACAATATTAAGAGCGTTGGTGTCTGCCGCTCACTTAATCACTTATTTTAATTTTAAAAGAAATTATCGAATGCAATATTTTGTTCTTAAAAATAACGAAATTATGCTAACATCCTTAGAAAAACAATATTGTTACTCTGAGCTAGCATCGTAGTCCGGCAGTAACACACACACACACACATACACACAAACACACACACACACACACACACACACACATACACACACACACACACACACACACACACACACACACACACACACACACACACACACACACACACACATACACACACACACACACACACACACACACCGTCTGTCACTTCACACCCACACACGTGTCGCAAACTTCTCTAACCCCGGAATCAAACTACTCTCAAGAAAATCAAATGTTTTGATAAATTTAAAAGATTAATAATTTTTCGTGCAAAAAAATCTTTTTTTTTTTCAACCCTATTCAAAAAGATCAAAACCAAGTTTATAAAGTCTGTATATCTGAAGTCATTGAATTATCTTTTTGAGCTATCAAGAGAAAATAAAGTAAGTACAAAATTAATAAAAAAATTATAATTTTGCATGTGATGCTGGGTGTTAGTAATAATATTGTTAATAATTGAAAAAGTTTATTTTTTAGGTATTCGATTCACTTCGGAGTTCCGTGTCTTCCAAGGATTCTTCGATCTTTAACTACCACGTCATATAATCTCATAACACTCCTGTACTAATTATCCGCTCTCTAGCGCTTTTCCTGCGTGAAACTATTTACGTTCAATGAATTCAAATTTGCTTTGAATTCAAGTGTCATTATCAAAATTGGAACTGATTATTGTGTGAATAATTCAGACAAGCGATATATTACTTACATAACCCTATTTGTACTGTAATTAACTCTTCTTCCGAAATTAAATATCTCGGTGTGATCATTGATCAAAAACTGAAGTGGAATAGTCACATTTCAGAGCTAGTGAAGAGAATAAGGAAATGTATATTTGTTAGATTAAGAAATTTTTTTTTAATTAAGATTAAGAAATTAAAAAACATTTTCGAATCGGGATAGATCCCTACTTCCTCCTCCACTTGAATAGTCCAGCCGATTTTGTTTTAAACCATATGTATATTATCTATAACACATGTAACTTAATTTTAGTATTTTAGTAGAGTTCTGTACTGCCCTGAAGAAGCTACGGTGGTAGCGAAACCCGGTCGGCATTAAGTACATAAAAAATAAAAAGTGGTGTTTACAAAGTTATTGTTTTATTTTAAATTATAATGTCACATCACAAAGTATCTGCTTCATATGAACAAATAATTAATCTGTTTTTTATCATCCTCTTATGTTTATTATATTACTAAGGGGGTATTTCACCATCCTCCTCATAGCTTATCCATACACATAACTAATATTAATAAATAAACAAATAAATACTTGCAACTGGTAAAAAACTCGGCCAACTTATCCTACATGTAGACCTTATTCATAGGTTCAAGTGCCGAATAGTAAACTCAGACTTTCTAAATAAATAAATCCTGTATAATTAATCTAAAATATACGTTACCGTACGAATGATCTATGAGGAGGATGGTGAAATACCCCCTAAGACTGTTTATATTCCTTAAATAAATTACATGATGGGATGTTGGGCTATTCTTCAACATTATCGTACTTTGATCGGGAAGACTTCTTATTTCCATTTATTACTGTAGAATTGCATTGCCAATCGGATCATATTTAGGAATAAACCATTTTGTCGACGGTCACGGGATTTTACCCCCTGAAGAATTTACCCCTGGGGTTAAGTTGTTTGCTCTGTCAAGCATTTTTTTTCTATTTTGCATGGGTTGTTTTTGTTCAGCGGGAGGTAATTTTCAAAGAACCAGGTCGATGAATGAAGACTAAAGAGACATCTCAGTTTAAACTACTGAAGCTTTATCGTTAGGCATGGTTCATAGAACTGTCGAAAGATGTCTCTCTAGGACAATTTTCCGTTAGGAAATTAATATCGCTGAGGCTGCGCTGCAACTCCGATAATTTTTACAAATTTTACGAATTAAAATTTGGTTAAATATTGCGGTAGTACCTACCCATTCTTATCGTTGTTAATTTAAAATATTTGACATGATGAAAATAAACATCAATCTGGGGCGGGTATTTCAGTTGATTTTCAGGATTTAATGCACTGATTTAGAGCACTGAATAGATCATACACATACACCTCCAAATAAACCGAACTAGTCGGTGACTCAGTACATTTTAATTCTTGCAACCCGAAAAAGCCAATGATAACACAGCAATTTGTCTCTCTTGCACTCACAGCTTAACATCGTATTATAATTCCATTAGATTTGTTTTTGAAGTTTGTACCCAGAACCGAATTTGAGATGAAGTCCAAATGGCCAGTCTTTTGGATCACAAAATTCGCTATCATCACATTTGTTGTTCTTTATTATTTGAGAAATTGTTTTGGTGTTGTTGCTTAGCCTGCGGTGAAATACCCCTCAAAATGTTTGCCCATAATCTTGGGAAATCCCTTCTTCGGTGCATCGTTTATTGCAGCTGCTCTTTGCGTTTATGAATCACTGCAAGTACCGGGTGCCCTAGCTAAAGCCATACCATAATTTTCTTTCCATGATAACTCAGGACAGTGGCAATTCAACAGACATTTAAAAAGTGTTATAAAGCCGATAAAATGGAAAACATGGCGTGAAAAAGTGAAAAAAACCTAACCTAACGTAACCCATTTAACATTCAGTTGTACATAAAATCATTGCATATTTAATAGTGAATAAAATATGAACCAGTTGTTCCATTTATAATATTATTTCTTAAATTATTTAAAGTTATAATAGTACATAGTGCCAGAAAAAAAATGATTTTAAAGAAAATAATTAACACTACAGAAATAATATTGATTTAAATACACGGTTAGGTTAATTCGATTTTAAAAGTTCAAGAGTACAGTGGAAGCTCGTAATTGAAATTTTGAATGCAATATTTTCCATCTCCCCGAATGCAAATATATGTCTTTTATAGTAATGATTTTTCTAAAAAATATTTATACTAAGCGTGACCAGTGATTTCGAAAGTTTACCAAAAATACGCATTGCAACTGTAAAAAATAACTATGTTGAAAAATATAAATGATGAACTTTGATGCCGTCGTATGCGGCCCTCTACTTGAAAAGTCTGTAAACTCCTGGTTGGCATCGCTTCGTGCCGCATGCTTTCGTTCGGCAGAAGACGGAAACTGTAGAACTCCTCCTCCCCCACATCTCTGCAGGCCTGAGATGAACACGAATCTCGGAAATTTTTGTAAAGCGTAGCACCTCTAAAGTATACCTCTATGTTTTTTGTGCGTATTTCGATTTGAAATGTTGTATAAAAAATAAGTTATTCGATCTGGAATGCAATCCTTTCTAACAGGGCTGGGGAGTCGAAAACCGAAAAGTACATCAAATTTTTTTCTCCATTTGTGAAGAGTAATAGGATTACATTGATGATTTTTCGAAACAAAACGACAGGTGTTTAAAACATTTTGTTTGAATATTTTCAATCCGGTTAATGTGAGTTTGGTATTGAGGATTCCAAATGACAGATGCAAATTCGAGATGAAATTTTACATGTCAAATAGTGGTTAAAGTGTGAAAGATTTATTGAATGGTTTTGTGATGCGTAGAATGAAGTCCATTTATTTTTTGTTTTTTTCTAAGATGTGTTCAATATTATCTTTAAATATGAACAAGTTTAGAGTCAATTAATATTCCAAGGTCTCTAATTTTTTCTACTCGTTGAAGAGAAACATGGCTCAGATAGTGAGTATGTATGATTGAGTGACGTTTACGTGAAAATGTTACCATTATCATTAGTTGATGATGTATTTTCAGCCAATACTGGTCAAAACTGGATAAGCAACCCTTCGATTAGCATCTTCAACAGCCACAGTTAGGTTCTGTACCCACGCGCAATCTCAATACCTATTTCGGAGACCGGGCTTTTGCAGCGGCAGGCCCAACGGCTTGGAACAAACTTCTTCATTCAAACTTCACATTTGCGAAAGATCGACAACACATCTGAGTTCAGAGCAAAACTAAAAACTTACCATTTCAAATTATCATATTGAGAAAAATAACTGCATTTCTTCAGCAGTTTTTCATTTCATTTCCATTTCAGTTTTTCATTTCAGCAGTTTTTTACCCAGTTCATGGGATTTACTTAGATTGATGTACCTTCACTACCCGCTTTTACGTTATTATGCGCAATTTTTTACTTTTATTTTACAATTTATTATGCGTAAAGTTTTTTTTTTGTAATATTTTTCATAACTTATTACACTGACAGCACGGGCAGTAGGTAATCAAATAACGGTATGTGTTTGCATATGTAAATAAGTATGTTAGTCGTAAATAACTCATTTTAAGACAGTTGCAAGTCAGTAAACAAAGCAGTTTTGTACACGGTTATAAAAATAAGTATAGTTTTAAGTCACTAGTTATATACGTCTTATATAAGTCACTAGTACATTATATAATCTTATATCCTGCGGAGCGGGTTTTTGCTGCTAGTTATCATTAATATTCAGTTTTATGACAGAAACTAAACAATAGGTAAACGAAAAGCAAATTAAGGAATATGACTGATAATATAATAAAGGTGGGACCTACTCCATAAAAGACTCACCGCTTTGATAAAACCATCAGATGGAACCTACCTATCTTGTTAGGCACCTAAATGATAAAATCCTGACAAATTTTATTTTCATAAATAACTATTCAGACTTGCCTTTATATCTTATTATGGTTTTTCCGTATAGTATGCAGGTTTTTCCTAAAGCCATACTGCGAAGGTAATAATATTGTATCAGGATCCAAAAATGTAAGCACTTGTTTTTGATTACTTTTTCCAATATATTCGATACTAATTATCGATAATTATATATATCATTTTTGGGACATATCAGATATAACGGTTAATTTTGAATTTGAAACATTAGATTGACAAAAATGATGTTTAAATAAAAGGTCTCTGTACCGAGGCGGGCCATTTTTATTTTTTCTTCTTTCTTTTTATTTTTCTGTGAATTGTTCTGGTTTTATTTTTCTGTGAATTGTTCTGGTTTTATTTTTCTGTGAATTGTTCTGGTTTCATATTTTTGTTAAGATTATTAGTGTTACCTTCCTCTTCACTGTTATATAACATTGATGGGAATAACCTTCAAAAGTTATAAAAAGAGGGTTGTTCTAACAAAAATTTAATTTTTAAGTGCCTACATTCTTATTGCGTTATAATGCGCTATAATATAATAGTGGAATGGTTTTATACCTCTGAAATGATAGGGTAACCAATTTGAAACATCTTCATCCGAGAACTAAGATTGTGAAATTGTACTTTAAAAAGACGATAACTAAGGTATGTAATCGGCCGTGTTGTGAGTAACGAAAAACGCAAAAAGATTTAATTAAAAATCGAGGAGAACAGAACATCATTCAGAATCGAATCATTGTTTTAAATGGCCGTGTTCGGTGACCAGATCTGAATATCCGGGTGTTTCCCAATCATCCTCCTCCCCATTCCTTTCACCCTCAATTTGGGAGGCGGATATGACTATCGCTGACCCGGGAACTATTTATTGGATAACCAACACCCCTGCTACACGTCACTTCAAGTGGTTTGGTGACTTGACTGGTTGAGGGAGACCTTTTGACTCCTGCCAGACTCTCTCGATCCATCGCCTTTCACCGCAGTGGGAGGGATGGATTCATACATTCATCACTCCTGAATATATTTATTTATTTATTTTTTACGTGAGCTTCACATAGGAGGCCATGAGGAAAATAATTTCCCTCAGGGCTTATGTCATCCTTGGGGATGCTGTGTGGAGGGTTTTTTTTTAGGAAAAGAGGGAAAGGAGAGTTCTGGGAAGGAAAAGAGTTTAAGGGGTGGGTAGGAATCTGGGGTTCAGTGAGTCCTGGTCATCCGCCTTCAAGACCTAGACAAACCTCACCCCATGAACCCGGGCACCCCCGCTAAATCACCAAACGTTTTATTAATTTATTCCCAGATTATAGGCATACATTCCCAAAGATGACTTAATCCCTGAGAGATTTTTTCATCAAGGCCTCCTGTGTGGAGAGAAAGTAGAAAGAAAATAACAACCCTCACAACGTATCCCAATTGGGGATGCCATAGTCATAGTCTTACTAGCTCTGGATTATTGGGAATAGTTTGGACTCGTGATATTTATATGTCTTCATAAATATGTAAAAAAAAATTATTGTTATACGTATTTTACGTAAAGATTTTTAAATGAGATTCATTAGACGCATTGAGTTTGGTCATTATTTTCCATTGTTAAAATTTGGACATGCGAATGTGTGAACATCTGTACGAATGAGCATGTTTTTCTGGGCAACCCTGTTTCGGTGGTGGATAAGCCGCGAGACGAGTCCATCCACCCAGCGCTGGAGAGACGCGCGCCCGCGCAGCCGGGCTCCAGACTTGCAAGACACAAGACAGAATAGTCTTGGGTAACTGGCCAGAAATTCAATAACATAACCAACTGGTTATTAGTATGTAGATAACTGGTTATAAAACGGTTATTTGGTTATCTCAGTTATTGCCGGTTACAGTTGATGGTACGGTGGTGAGGTATTTGGTTTTGTCCGTGGGTATTGGGTATCGGGTGAGTTTTTGACCCACGAAAAGGGACAACGCTGTGCGAACTATCTAATATTACCGTTCCACGTCACCAAAGAAAAATAAAGACAAAACATGTGACCCGTATGGCGCTGTCGATTTTTAACGAATATACGAATCTGCCCTGCTTGTATCACCAGTTACAAGCAGGGCAGCAATCAGAAATTTTTTAGAAGGGAATAAAATAAGTTAAATTAAATTTTAAATAAATACCTCCAATGGAAAATATATTATAAGCTTGTAAAAATGCAAATTTATTGCAATGCCTGATAAATCGAATGTAGTGAAATTTCACACGACTGCTATACACAACAAAGATTACATAAATAAGAACTGAAAATTTCTCGAAAGAAATACATGTAAATGAAGGTAGATAGCTTGTTGCCATTATTACATAGTTATTACTTTCAGAAGTATTTTATTTACGGCATCACTCTATTATTATAACGGACCATTATTTTTTCTTTCAATGTGAAACAAACCTGCATATATCAACTACAAATATTTTTACAAAACAATATTATATTTATGTACGTTATTTCCCAAGCGCAACAAGTAAATAGATTGTTAATATTTTGGCAAAAAGTTATTATTATGAACAATATTCCGGCCAGAGTAATTATCAAATTACTGGAAATCGAGGAGTTAAAATACTTTAGCAATTAGGATGGGAAATTCCGACAATAAACACACTTTCTTCCACCAAGCAAAAAGGCTGGAAACTATCGGTGAGCAAACCCATGTCGATTATTCCCTTTTGCTGTGCGTTCTTCTTTTTTGGTTTATATGCATCCATTTACTTTTGGGCTTTGGTGGTCCTGATGAAGTAGATGGAGCATCATAAAGTGAAACGCTTTGGGCGCTTTAATAATGGCGTTCGGCACTGTAGCACTTTTGATTTCAGTTGATGAAAACGCATTTAATTCAGCAAATGCAGAAATATGTGTTGTTTTTAGATGGGAAGTTTAATTTCCCGTTGAATTTTTATAACTCAGAACAAGTTTACACAATTTACACGGCGCTTTTTTATCCACGTTATGTTTGTAAAATCGGCCCAAATATTGCCTGCAATATTTATAATGTCACAATTTTTTAACAAAACTTTCACAAATTATAAACAAAATGTTTTAAACTTTTACACTTATGTAAAAATACCTAAATATACTAATAATATTCTAAGCGAAGCAATAAACTAAAATAATTAAACACTATTTTTTACTTCTAAAAAATTCCGCAATCGTAAGATTTTTCGAAAGAAATTCAGTATAATATTACAAGAATATAGCTCCGCACGCCACGCCGGCTCGTGGAGCTACAACTGATGGCTTAGGGTGCCAGTTGCCAGTTGCCAACTACTGGTTATGTATGACGTATGAGGTTGTGATAGTTATCTAGTTATCAGTGGTTATCATGGTTGTGTAGGTTTTGGTTTTTTCAGTGGTGGGAATGGGTATTGGGTATCAGGTAGTTTTTGACCAACCGCCAACAACCAACAACCCCCGCAACCGCCACAACCAAATAACCAAATACCCGAGCTGCCGCTAGCGTAGTTGTGGGTATTTTTAAATAACCGTTATATAGTTGGTTATGTTATGCAGCTACCAAGACTAAGACAGAAGACAGTGCAAAGCGAACCGGGGAGCCGCAAACATGTGTGGCGCACCCGCGACGGGTAAAACTAAAACTAGACTAAACACTATGCGAACTAAACTGCTGGTGCTGGCGGCGGGCCTGCTGGGTCTGCTGGTGCCCCAGGCCGGCGCGGAGATCCTCACGCCGCCCTACTTCAACCTGGCCGAGGGCAGAAACATCACGGCCACGGCGACCTGCGGAGACGACGAGGCAGAACTCTACTGCAAGCTGGTCGGAGCCAACGCGGAGAACGATGAGAACATCAATGTTATCCAGGGACAGGTATGTGAATTACATATTCTAAACCAGAGTTTTTAACAATCCATGCTAATTCTTGAGAATGCTCAAAAATCCATTCAAATATTCCTACAATTTATTGAGAATTCTCAAACATTCATACAATTTATTGAGAGTTTTCAAAAATAATTTCAAATTATCACGGAGCAAGATTTTTCGAGCCGATTATGGATGAGAATGTTTCTATTTCGGCTTAAATCAAATTAAAATCATTTCCCCGCCCCGTTGAAGATATAAAATTCATACAACGATTTTTAACAAGTATGTATGTATGTATAATAATATATTCTATATAATGTCACAATTATGATACGAAATATGTTTCTGGGTGGTGAATCCTATGAAAGAAGAATGCGATAATATGTTACTGAATATATTTTACTCTTATTTCACATTGTATCATTCTTGTGATATACTTTTGCAGTGGCGACTGGTGAATTTTTTTACTAAGTATCGCGTTAGAAGTTACTAAAATCATCATTTTCTTATCAAAGCATTTTCAGTGTCTAGGTATTCTAGAAAAAAATCGAACTAGTACCAACTAACCATCATGCCGTTTCCCCGGAGGGGTACGCGGAGAGGATGGACTACCAAAAAACTCAGATTTTGCACGCATTCCTTGCCTCATTTACATTCGTACATCGTACATAATCTTTTGTTATTCTGACTCTCGAAATGACCGACTCAAGTATCTGATTCTTCATCGGGAGTCCTCAATTTCTTCTACCATTCGCATTTGCGTCATATATTCTCCCTTTTCTCCTGACTTCACTAGCCCTCAACACGCCCAAACTATCTGAGCGTCCCTTTCTTACTCCTTATGCTTACATCAACCGCGAAACATTTTAGCATTTCTGAATAACAAAAAAAAACAATTAGGTCATACAGTAGTTTCCATTTTAAAATTTTATTTAATGAGAATGTTAAACATTTTTACAAAGCGAAGTTTATTAGTCTACTGCCGCCTTTATTAGTCTATTAGCCGCCATCTTGGATTATCTGAAAATATATATTTTTTGAATTGCGTGTGTGATGAACACGTTAAAAAGAAATTGAAAAATACTTCAAACGAATGCAGTGAATGGATTATTGTTAACATAAAGCCAAACAAACGAGGTCACAATACCCTGAAAGCAATAAATTATATTTTACCTATTTTTAGTAAATGGAAATTAAACATTGGTAAAATAATATATTAGGCGCTGCCACGGGAATCGAACGCGCGATCATTTAAAATGTACAAATGATGTTAATTTGTACAATAGATTTAAGATTACAGTACGAATAACTGTTTTTTTTCTGAAATAATGTTACCTCACAATCTCACATTTTTATCATGTTCCTAAAAGTAAACCCAAAACCCACCAATAATGTTTTCATAAATTTAAAAAAATATGTATTTTTAGTGGCCGAAAACATTCAGAATCTATTAATTTATATAATTTACAAGCTGGTTCCCAGCATGCGTTGCAATGCCATAAAGATATAAATTTTGTCTTCCTGCATGTCCTTTCCCGTGCGTTTTCGTTCCCTTCCCGCGTCCCCTTCCCCTCCCGCGTTCCCCTTCTAACTTCCCCGCCTCCATCTCCCTCGAAAACCCTCCCACATTCTTCGTTACTCTCCTCCTCCTGTCTTCCCCCTCCAAATATATGAAATACACACATTTTTATTTGAACAAATTTCGTAACGCCAGAGCTTATCATTATAAATATAGAAACACTCTTCTGCTAAAATGCTATTTTCTGTAAAAATGTTGAGTAAATCTATCGGTTACTTTCCGAGATTTGGGGACGCAAACATACGGAACCTAAATTTTTGTATATTGTATAGATATAGATTATTCATTTAAAATAATTTTTCTTTCAAGCGGTAACTTTTCTCCAATAAAAATTCAATCTACGTACTCGCTACTCGCTTCCCTCATTGGGGTGAAGGAAGGGTGAACCCAGGTTCATGGGTGAGGTTTGTTCAGGTCTTGGTGGCGGATGAGTCTGCCCACCAACTGCGAACAGAATCGGGAGATGCCGATTGAGACCCTTTGACCTCTCCAGCCAGACCCTTTGCCTTGTAGGAAGTTGGAGGGATGGATTCGTACGTCCACCACTCCTGGAGACACTGACCCTAGATTCCTACCCACTCCTCATATATTTTTCTTTCCCGGAACTTCCTCTCCATCCTTTCCTTTAAAATACCCTCCTCACAGCCTCCTCAAAGATGACACAGGCCCTGAAAGAAATCATGGGCCTCCTGTGTGGGATGTATTTTTAATTTTTTTTTTTAATTGACAAACGTATGGCATATATCTTATCTATTCGAAATTATATATAGCGTCTGATCAGTGGCATGTATTTCTGTATTACTAATAGTAGGCTGTGTGTAATTTTCAAGTTCGGGTATGAATTTTGGATTGATTATTTGAAAAATGCCATAATAATATAATCTACTTTCGTTGATTGTTATAGCCAACTTTACTGTTTAAATGAGAGACATGAAAAAAAAATTCATCAGAAATTTGTCCCCTTTTAATTTTTTTCTTTTGGTTCTAAAATAGGCATACCTTTTCCGCCTTCATAAACTGCGCATTACTGCTTATAATCTATTTACGAGTAACTAAAATGTCTCATATTTTGTGTCAATTATATCGAAAGCGATTGCTCTAAATATATATTTTTTAATAACCAACAAAATAAATCTTGCTTAATAAAATACACGTATACACACGTATGTACTTATATATCTAGCATACGAGATCTGGCCTAAATAATATTTTTTTTTAAATATTGGTTAAAGATAATGACGGAAGGTTAGGACCCCGACACATTATTAATTCTCATTACAGTTTTGTAACCTTTGAACTGTTTGGAGATAAAAAGAATATGTCGTGAATGAATTGAAGAAAATGTTCACGAAATAAGAACACTGGAGAACATTGATGAACGCAATTTTTAAATCACTCAATTATATTTAAGTTTTGTTTTGCATTTTGCATTAATGAAATATAATATTGGGTAATTTTTATAACGCTATTTTTTGTGAAATATTATTACTTCCATAGCGCTTTTCATAATGTTATATGCGAAATTATGGGAAAAAATCATGTAGCGACGAATGTCTATATCGGTTAGCGATGCGGAAATGAATTATCGAAAATAATGCTTGCCAAATGTGTACAAATGTGGCGCCCTAAAAATTGTCCAATTATTATTGTTATTATTACTATACAATATAACCCAAGCGTGACCTAAGATGTAAGCGTACTTAGGGCCAATTGCATCGAAAATAATTAAAGTAAGGTTTAAAGTTAAATACTTAAACCGAGTTTAAGCCCTAACTAAAGTTAAGCTGCAATTCAGCACAATTGGGTTGCATCAACATTAAAAAAGTTAGTTTATAGTTACCAGTGTTGCCACCGAAATGGCTTCGAATTTTCCCTGGATTTGACATATTTAAATACAAATTGACAAACAATTTATTTTTACGGTTGTCAACATTAACCAAATCGGGTCGAATTCTTGACGTTTGACGGTTATGGAGGTTATGATTGGTTTATTTATGCTATGAAGGTTGTTTGATATTTCACAGTTGGAGTTTAAAAACGTCAATAACGTTTGTGGAATGATGATATTATTATATTGTGGCCGAAGGCGGGCTATTATTGCTCCGCTGACTTATACACGAAATAATACTTTTAGCACACCAGAGATGTCTCCTGTACATCTTTGCGTCGTTCCCGTTACATACAAATTCATTAGTTTTAGAACCTGGTCCATCCACAGTACAAACATCATGATTTCTGATATGAGTGAAAAATTATTTTGTTTCAGTGCCGTTGCATTTATTGAAATATTACAATGCTAGTAGGTATAAATTATTAAGATAAGTTTGAGTAAACACTTGTTTGTAAATCTAGTGATCTCATTGGCATTGTTGGCAATGAGTAAAGTTGATTGCCTAACCAATACTAACCATACTTTTTGATCCGAAATCTGGCAATAAAATTCATCTAATCAATAATACAATAAATTGATTATCAAAACCCGGGTTGTCGAGACATTTTTTATTATTATTTTCTATTAAAACAAAATTTCATTTCTTTCTGACGGATGACAGCTGACAACTTCACCAAAATCTAACTATAAACTCTCAACATCGCTGGGTTAAATAAAAGTAACTTTTTTGTAACTATTTAGTTAACTTTTATTTAAACGGAGTTGAAACAACCCATTTTTGTAAGAAATGATAAAAATGTTACTTTTATTTAACTTTAACTAAAAAGTAACTTTAACTATTTTCGATGCAACTGGCCCTTAATAAGTAAGATTAAGAAAGGATTAGATATTTCGGGAATGTAGAGCGTGTGGACGAAGAAAGTACATGGAAAATTTTTCGGTGCGATTACGAATGGTAGAAGAAGTCAGTGATGCCCGAGGAGGATGTGGCAAGATCGATTGAACCAAATACTTGAGTCGGGCCGATCGAACGGTAAGGTTTTTGACTCGCAATCCGAAGGTCGCGGATATATTTCATATAATCGATTATATTTCATAATTAATTCATTTAAAATAATATGTAGTATATTTGCGGCACGTTCCAGAGTAGAAGATACTATCAGTATCGCCCTGGTGTAAGACCACCATTCAGAATTGAAACGTTGCTTGAAATGGCTTTGGCCACGTTTGGTCATCAAATCTGAATAGCTAGGTACTTCCCCATCTTCCTCTTCCTCATCTCCTTCCCCTCCCCATTACCTTCAGCCTCACAACATACCCCAATTGGGAATGCCATAGTCTCTCTGGCTCCAGACGGGAGCAGTTGGGACTCTTGTGCGGTATTTATGTTAAAAAAAAATTTTAAAATCAAATGTTTGTACGAGATGTAGAATGTGAATGAGGCATATGAACGTGTATTCAAATAGTAGGTGCAAAAACAGGGTAGTTTGGCGGCCATCGTCTCTGCCAACTTCTGCGGAGAAATAGTACGTTACATGGATATATGGTGCATTTTCACTCACAAAAGATAATTTGAATGTCGTGAACGCCCAACGATGCATCCTCGAGCGTCCCACGATGCCATCTGTTAATCTGTTGAACACATTGAACGGATTTTTAATGTGTTTATCGCAAGGGGGCAATGGAAACACGGACTACTGTCCGTTCTGGGTAAATCAGTAAAGCAGTGTCTCGAGCTCAGATGGGTCTCATGTGGTTCAGATTATTTTTTAAAGGCAAAAATGTTCGTTATTCAAAGAAAAAAGAGATTTATTTTGCTTGAAGAGATTTATATATCATGCAAAGAGTACGGAACTAAAAATATGCCTGTATTATCATAAAGATAAGACTTCAATGTATACAATCTTTTTTTAATCCACATCAATACATTCTACCATGTTCTTCTGACGAGACTCTTGACATGACGAGACTAAATAAGAATCTTAAAATCAAGTCTATCTTCCCTCACAAGCTACTAAGCGCCCCTTTCTTAATCTGTTTCTTAACAGATTAACAGCCATTCTTATGCATACGAGGTAGATCTGTGCACTAAGCGATATAATATCATAAATAATTAAACTTTTTAGTTTAATAATGCATTAATCCAGTTAGCCCGAAATACTTACGTATTTACCTAAATTAATTTAAATTTTGTAGGTATTGGATCACCAACACCCTGCCATAGGTCACCTGTGGTTCGCTACGTTTAGTGACTTAGCAATGGTGCCCGGGTTCATGGGGGAGGTTTGT
Source organism: Glyphotaelius pellucidus (assembly GCA_936435175.1). NCBI lineage: Eukaryota > Metazoa > Arthropoda > Insecta > Trichoptera > Limnephilidae > Glyphotaelius > Glyphotaelius pellucidus. The sequence continues at coordinate 21,670,493 of OW386542.1, read as the reverse complement.
CTAGGTATTGGTGTCAAATGCGTTTGTCAATAGCGGGCTGGATTGATTGAACGATAACTTCTGACTTCTTCAGTCTCCTCATATATTTTTCCTTCCCAGAACTTTCTCCCCTTCCTTTCCCACACAGCATTCCCAAAGATGACATAGGCCCTGGGGAATGTTTTTTTCCTCACTGCTTTCTGTCTGGAGCTAACGTAAAATAAAATTGTCTTTATTTTTTTTCAATCCCTCTGAAATTTTCTCAAAAACACTCAGATACGATTGTGTACCCACCATGTGTTTTTTTTTGTTTTATAAACACGATGTGTTTTTTTGTTTGTTAAATTTATGTAAATAGCGAATTATCTTGCTATGTAAGTTGTAAAGAGCCTGTATTACGAATTTTTTTTTTTTGTTATTTATTTTTGGGGTGTTATGCCGTGTTGCGCTACCTCCTTCTTTAGCCAACGTTTCGGACAGCGTTACAGTGCCATCTGCCCTGTCCATCTCGTGTCCATCATCTGCCCTGCAGTGTTGCCAACTCTGAATCTCCGTTCCCGCTAGATCGTGACGGATCGTCGGTCAGAATTCCGTCAGACGCCCATATTTTGGCCGTCCTGGGGGGGGGGGGGGGGGTGGCTCGAAAATTTCTCCAAAAAGCATATTTTGTTACTTTATTCGAATCCGCTAGGAAATCCGTCATATTGTAAATTCCGTTAAACACAAAATTTTCCCGTTTCGAGGCACTCCAATCCGCTAGATATGACGGGAAATCCGTCAAGTTGGCAACACTGCTGCCCTGATGATGGACACTGTAACGCTGTCCGAAACGTTGGCTAAAGAAGGAGGTAGCGCAACTTGGCGTAACACCCCAAAAATAAATAACAAAAATACTTTTGGCCGTGAAAACCTAAAATTATGCTTAATAATTTTTTATTAAAAAAATGTTGCTAGATAAGTTTGATTTAGTAATGTTACTAGACCATTTATCGTAAATATATCATTTTATACATCGATGTCTCGCACCGATCAAAAAGACATGAACTTTTATTGCGAACAACTTCTAAAATAGCAGAAAAATAATCAAGATATTATATTTGTAAGTAAAATTTCAATTGTCATTTTGATGTTGCCGTCTGTGGTTTCAAGCTTGTGCACAACATGTGTTCAACACATTCACTTGACTTTTCAAGTTGTTTTTTGTCAGTCCTTCTGAAGGAACCCGAACTTATGTTATATGTGCCTGTGTATGTGAAACTAACTCTGCGTGTACATTCTTGTATATTCTGTATATATATTCTATAATTCATTATTATTTTTAATGTTTTTAATATATTATGAAGATGTAGGTACTACGTACTACCAGCAACTAGCACAACAACTAAATAATATAAGTAATAAAGCGATATTTGAAACTATAAAAGATTTATGATGTAGTTTTTAAACGAAACATTTCATATAATATTTTTGCTGTCTTTTTTTATACATATATATTGTTTGAAATGTGCATGTTTGCCTTATATGTTAAAAAAGTGCAATGTTAGAGAGTATGTTTATGAGAGTAAATAAATCGGTGAACCGACAATTGTTATTCAATTTCGGTTGTCTGTGCGCCCTGCGTAACTCTGGTTCTGTGAACTAAATTTGTTTTGAATTTAAGTGGCATTTTCAAAATTGGAACTGACTGTGTAAAGAATTTAAACAAGTACCTGCCTATTTTGTAATGTTTTAACAGAAAATCATTTTAATTGTCAACCTCAAAATTGGAACTATTTTTGTAATTTTTCGCTAGTTCTGTTATATATGTTATGTGAACATTTCATAAAAAGACTTATTGATTCCTTACAATGTGTATTTATATTTGTTTTTCTTCGTGTTTAGGTTTGCGATTTCTGCGACCAGAACAACCCCACTAAGAATCATCCCCCGGAATATGCGGTGGACGGACGAGAGACCTGGTGGCAAAGTCCCCCCCTGTCGAGGGGAATGAAATACAACGAAGTCAACTTAACCATAGACCTTGGGCAGGTAAGTCAATCAATGCTCATATACCTGTTGCTTGTTGGCTTTAATCAGGGCCGGTCCTGGGCAGGCGCAATTGGAGCAGTCCGCTCCGGGCGCCGACTTGCTAAGGAGGTTTTACTGGTGTCAGGTGCCAAGCGCCGGTCGGCTCAGGGTTGGCCCTGGGTTTTAATATAATATATGAGTTGTAGGTATTCTAGGTATCGTCCTGCTGAAAATCACTATCATTCAACAAATTACCAACAATTAGCAATTCGCAAACAGATCTATGACATACTTTCTAGCCTTCTTCAGTCTCGTCTCTTCGTCGGTGTAGTCGTGTGGTTGAGTGTGCCAGAGAACTGGCTTCCCAATAAAATATCGCGGGTTCAATCCTCTGCTATGTTCTCCATCTTTGCATAAGTAACATTTGTGACTTATAATTACGGTAGCAAGAGGAATTAAAAAATATATGGACTTAATGAGGTTAAAAATTAAAATTGGTCTCACGCACTGCTTACTGGTCGAAAGGGTCCGCTGGAGAGATCAAAAGGTCTCCTTCAACCAATATCTCCCGATCCGGCCCGCCACGCAGTAGATGATCGCAGACTTATCATACCTCGGTTACCCAATAAATGGTTCCCATACCCTTTCCCAAATTGGATCTTGAACATAATGTAATGTTTTTTTTATTTTTACTAATGGTCCATAATAAATGCGTCGAGAATGGTTTCCACTGTTTCCACTGCCGATGCCGTTCTGATTCCAGGAAACGGAATAAAATACATAATGCATTCCGGTATCGAGCTGGTCTATTTTGGTGCATTTTCTGTTTCTTGTTTTAGAAACTCGGGAGGGTTGCCTAGGTACAGCTCTCAGAGGGTCAAAGACCTGTGATCCTTGATATTCTAAGTGTATTTAATATTTTTAATTATAAAGGTATGTTTAATAAGAAAATCAATTCCTTCATTATGTATATTATTTTATTCCCTCTGATTCTCCTCCAATTTAGAAAGATCTATAAGCGATAATATCTCGTCATGAATTTAGCTCGGTCTGGCATTATTTGGGTTAAAGACAAATGAAAGTAAACTGAATGCTGTTGAAATGAGATCCCTGAGGCGTATGTGTAATAAAATTGTGCATGATCGTGTGAGAAATATGGATATCCGCAAAGAATGTAAGGCTTATATAAGCAAAATGAGTAAGATTAAGGGACCCTCGGATGGTTTGGGCACGTAGAGCGAATGAACGAAGAAAGTAGTGTAAGAATAATATAAGACGATGTGAATGGTAGAAGAAGTCGGAGACGCCCTAGGAAGACAGGGCACGATCAAGTGAATAGATACTTGAGTCGGGCCATGTCAAAAGTCAGAATAATAGAAAGAGTATGTACGAGACGATGTATGAATGTGAGTGAGGCAAAGAGTGTGTGCCAAGACCGAGTCTGGCGATCCTTTCTCTCTGCCTACCCCTGCGGGAAAACGGCGTGATGGTTAATTAGTTATATTTTCAGTTCGCAGCGTTATTTCTATCGTGAGATATAATTTTTCGATTTTACATAAATTTAATACTAATTTCCCATTAAGTAAAAAATAAGGCAAGATTCCATATCGGTTGACTCGAAATTTTCAGTTAGTGAAATAAGTAAAAACTATACTCAATTTGGAAAAATATAAAAACTAGAAAAAAAAAATTAGAAAAACTAGAAAAAAAAATACTAGTGTGTTTAGGCACGACTGAAGTAAAACTTCTATGAGAAGAAGAGAGAACGAAAATGTGCGCGTGCACTGCTCTCTCTTGCTCCTACAGTGATACAGCCAATAGGCCTGCACTGTGTCTTAGATATACGAAACGTAACTGGCTATGAGAGAAAGAGAGAAAAAAATGTGTGCTTGCACCTCTCTCTCTTGCCCCTACAGTAATAATCGAACTCTCTCTCTCTTTCTATCTTCACTAGCTTATATCTCCCTCTCAACTTCCGTTCGCCTCGCCCGGCACTTTTCGTAACGCTCTCGTCACGCATTCACCAGCATGTACAACAACACCAACAACAAAAATAATAGACAATAAAGTTTGGGTAAAGTGAAGTCCAGTGAAACAAAAGCTTCGAGAAATTTAGTGTAGTTCTGGGTTCTGATGGGAACCATCGCTAAATATGTCCGTAATCTTACCACTGCGGGGATGTTACGTAATATGGTCGACATAGGGAGAAGTTCATGTTGATTCTTTGGGAAGGAATAGAAAGTTTCGGAGTTTCTTAATAGACTGTGATTGATGATTTTAATTTTTATTGCGGTCAGAAGGGAAGATTCTATATAGATACTTATAATTTTTAAAAGAAATTTGCAGTCTTTTTTTATCACGAAGTTCATTTAATTTTTCTAATTTTAAATGTTTAAGGCGTTTCTTATAGTCGGTAACCAATGAGGAATCTGATTATATGGGATAATGTCCCCTTTTGAACAGCTTCGATCATTATTTTATGATTCTCATCTATTGGAATCCAAACTACACTACCGAACTCAAGAATGCTATTACTAGTGAGGTCACAGTTTATAATACGTTCCTTCACATAAAAAAAGAAATAGAACAATAATTTCAGCTATAATCGGCAACAGTTTTGTGCCATTTTAAATGTAGGGACCTACCATCGAACGTTGTGAAATAAATTCCCCAGTATGTCTTCGGAATGTGGGCCGGATGCCCATCTTGCTTTGAATCGACAAGTAGATACCTACTGAGGATGCGCAAAAAATATCTGCCCTTCAGCGGGAATGGTAAAGGGCTATAGGCTACAGCTATTGGGTAGCCTTGAGATTGGCAGGTTCCTCGTCCGACTCTGGTATAATAAAATATATATATGTATCAAATTTATGCTTTAGTTTAATAAGCGTTTAGTTTGGATCATGACCGCGGGTTTTCGTCCGTTTTTTTTAATAAGATCGTTGTAATCAGCCTATTCAAATGGTTGGTATAATGATAAAAAAATAATCTTCCGCAAAAAAATAAATCAAGAGATAATATACAAATGTATTGTTCTTGAAAACCTTATTTGAGGATGGTCCTTAATACATACCAATTCAATTTCTTTAAATCAATCATCAAAGAATAACGTATACACGAACCATAAATACAACACAACTAACAGAAACTACATACTCCGTCGGCGGATTACGATCTAATGGTGCTTGTTTGAATACGGAATTTAGTTGATTTTTCGAAGGTGTGCAGTAGTATTGGTTAACAAAATAGTTTGAATACTGAAAGAATTCGTTCATTTTGTTTTTTTGAAGGTGTGCAGTAGTATTGGTTAAAAATATCGGCGACACCAGGAAGCACAGTCCCACCCAGTAAAAACTGCCGATAACCCATCTCCTTATATTTCAATATCTTTGCCTAGGACATTTAAAATTATAAAAATTAAATGAACGTCGTGATAAAAAAAGATTGCAAATTTATTTTCAAAATTATAAATATCTATGTAGAATCTTCCCTCCTGACCACAATCAAAATCAAAATCATCAATCATCAATCATCAATCTATTAAGCCGCCGCTACCCGAATTTCAACCGATTTCTTGCATATCGCCTTTGGACATTTGAAGTTTTTAAGCTCTTACAAAAATATGTTATTTTTGAAGATAGTATCTACACATTCCCCACGCCGAAACGCAAATTATATGAAATTCTCTCGATAGAAAAAAATCGCAATTTATGCTCCGAAAATTATTATAAACACGTTTAAGTTATTTTACAAGTTATATGTATGAAAAAATTCACAGTGTTTCTTTTAATGCCGTTTTAGACAGCCCCACGAGATTTTGCTCTATTTTAAACGAGTCATGTTTTATTAAACATTTTCACAATTTTCGCTTCAATTTATCGCATATAAGCGCGCTCTCTCCAACATTCGTAATTACATACATCTCCATCTTCTTCTTTTTGAGTGGGAAACGGCGCCTTTCCGAAACTTTCTATTCCTTCTCAAAGAATCAACATGAACTTCTCCCGATGTCGACCATATGTAACATCCCTGTAGCGGTAAGATTACGGACACATTTAGCGATAGCCCCCAGAACTTAACAAAATTTCTCGAATCTCTTGTTTTCACTTGATTTCACTTTACCCAAACTTTATTGTCAATTGTTTTTTATTGTTGTTATACGTACTGATTGTGTTATAATTATTGTAATATATTGACTATAGTAGGATCTCTCTGTAATATAACTAAAATAAATAGTTTATAACCTTTGACCAAGAACTATTTTACACAAAAGACAATCTTTGTTTTTTTTACTCCACAAATTAGAGAGATACAGTTGCTTGCAAACGGTTCAATCCATATAAAATCCATGAGTCAACATGTTCACAAATGCGCCAGAAATGTATGCATCCGGAAATATCATTGTTTGCTAACATTTTAATCTCTAACTAAACAGTTAATATAGGTATGACATCAACCGATAAAAATAATTATTATCTACCAACAATGTGAACATTTCACTGAAATACGTTTAACCAAAAGCCGTAGTTTATGATAATTCTTATTATTCTGCATTCTACAGCTTGTGTCTCGTGTGTGAAATGTATGCGCGGCCCATTTCGGCCAGTTTCATACAAATCTTAAATTTGGATTTGAGATCAAAATACCCAACCAATCTGAATTTTTTTTGTTGTAATCAAAAGTTATATTAAATATGTAGAACGGATGTGAGCTACTTTATTTATTTTTGCTTTAAATTATAAAATATAGGCCATTAAAGATTTTAGTGTTTCGTGATTTTAGAAGCAGCTTGGGCAATTATTTGTGATAAATGAAAAACATTTTACTGTTCATTTTACAAGTACAATGAAAAATAAAATAAAAAATAAATCATTGTTAAAGATGCTTGAGGTAGTAATTTTGATGAATAAACGAAAAAAATTGTTCCGCCGTAAATAGGTAATTTGTATTTTAAATTTATACCTATCAAAATGATTTTTTTCTCTTTATTTTTATTTTTTATGTTATATTTCATTAAATTTTTATGATAAAAATAGCAAAAGTATTTTTTTATTGTTTTTCATTTACTCACAAATAATTGCCCAAGTTGCCTCTAAAATCATGAAACACTAAAATCTGTTATGTCCTATACCTTATAATTTAAAGCAAAAATAAATAAAGTAGCTCACATCCGTACTAGGTATTTAATATACCTTTTGATTACAAAAATAATTTTTCAGTTTTGTTGGGTATTTTGATCTCAAATCCAAATTTAAGATTTGTATGAAACGGGCCAAAAAGGGCCGCGCAACCTTCCACTTAATAGCAAAATATCTTTAGCTACGGGCCAGTATATCAGTTGCTTTTTATACTCGCTACAAGAGAGATTTACCTCCGTCAAGTTGATCTCTGGTAAGAGTCCTAGCAAGATAATATTATATAATGATACCATTTCTTAAAAAAATATTGATATACCGGCCATATGTGCTCAATTTAGGTAAGTGGTAGCTAGTAGTAATATAATTCCTAACGTAGGTTTTTCACCATCTCTTTTTTCAGACAGATTCCACTATAGAGACCAAAGTCAATTTTTTTCGATTTACGCGATCGCTATTTTCGTCTCTATTTTCATATCTACCATTTCTGTTGGCGTCAAAGCAAACAGCATGGTTCATGTGTTGGTTGCAGTGATGACAATTGAAATCGTAGATATGAAAATAGAGATGAAAATAGCGATCGCGTAAAGCGAAAATTTTTGACTTTGGTCTCTATAGTGGAATCGGGCTGAAAAAAGAGATGGTGTAAACCTACTTTAATTAACTAAATTCTATTTAGAATCTAGTCAGAATCTTGTTATTTTTTTAGAGTAGTTTTATGATTATAAATAAAAAAAATCAGAGTGTGCAATTCACATGCGATAGAAGTGAAACCTTCAGAAAACTAAATTAAATAAGAGTGGGGAGACTACGCAGCACCGCACAAAAATGAGACCGATTGTACTAGCTCATTCTCTCGCAGGCTAAATCCTACAGATGTATGTGTATTAGTATCGCTATTTTTCGTTTCATCGAGTTTCAAATCACAACGGTGCTAAAGAAGTTTTCACTTCTAAAATAAAGTCGCCGAAATTTTAGATTGTAGGCCTTGCTTATTTTTTCATTATAGAAATTTTTCAGAATAATGTAATAGAAGTAGTCGGGGACGGTAGATTAGGTAGGTAACTATTGGTAAAAGAAGTTGGGGACGCCTGAGGAAGACACGACAAGATCAAGTGATTAAAATACTCGAGTCCGGGAGAGATATTATGTCTGAAGTTAAATGAGCGCGGAGTGTGTGTCAAGAGAGAGAGTTGTGTGGCGGTTCAACCTTTCTACCTACCCCCTCGGGAAAAAACGTTCGTCAGTTAATGTTATTATTTTATTTAAAAAAAATATGTGTTATTCATTTGACGTGCTGCCAATGTGATGGGTAATGTGATTCTGGTTATTATATTTGTAGGCATGAGAAAAATAGCCTTATATTAGCATGTCGTCAAGATTATTTATAAATAAAATAGCCAAAAAATGTTAAATCTCTTTGTGGCGAAAAATGTTTTATTCCAAAAATACAACCACTAACCTAAATATAAAGTAATGTGAACCACATTCTCATAATTGGTTCGTTTTTAAATGTCAGTTTATCATTAATTTCTTAAATGCTTGTGTGGCATTTGATGAGCGCATAGAACACTCAAATTACGAACCTAGACATGTCGTATACATTATAATATCTTCACAACCACAACAATCATAACAACATGTATTATGTTACAGTTTGAAACAATGTGCGTTTACGTTTGCCTAACTCTACAGTGATGTCATCCAATTTCCATAACAACGGATTTCCAATATAAATATTGTGGATGGGGCAATGATTTCAACTACGTTTGTAAATCTTATAAAAATATATTTATAAAAAATGTTGTGTGCAGTTCACATGCGGTAGAAGTGAAACCTACAGAAAACTAAAATAGACAAGAGTGGAGAAACTACGAAGCACCGCACAAAGAGGAGATCGATAGGCTACGAAGCATCGCACAAAGAGGAGACCGATTATTCTTTCTCATTCTATCGCAGGCTAAATCGTATAGATGTGTGTTTGTCTCTTTTTAGTGTCGCTTTTTCGTTTCATCGAGTTAAAGAAGTAGTCTCTTCAAAACATTATTTGATGGGAGGAATCTAAATTGAAAAAATTAGCTCACGTAATTAATGTATGCCCCTATCTGGATTCACACTTAGCAAAAGATTTCCAAAAAATACAAAGAGTTTCCGGAAATTAGCAGCACTGGTTTATATTGTTTAAAGGCTATTTCGCGTTTCCGCGAAGGATGAGTTCACTGATTACATTCTGATGATTCCTTATTAAATTATAAGACCGCATGGAATAAACCAAATAAAACGCAAACAAAGATGCCGTTATGTGGTGGATACCAGTGGCACGTAATAATGACTGGTAAATTTCATGAATTAATGAAATTATTTTTTAGTTTTCTCCTCTTTTTATTCTTAGCCGTCATTGCAGAGAGTAATTTTTGTTGTTTTTTTTTATTTATTTATTTAGACTTTTTATAACGCGAGATAATAATATTTTTATAATTTAGACATTTTTCTTTTTTAATTGTGCAATTTAATTGTGCAATTTAATTGTAAATTTCATGATTTAATAAAATTATTTATTATTAGCTTTCTCCTCCTGTTGTTCTTAACCGTCGTTGCAGAGAGTATTTTTTTGTTATGGTTTTTATAACGAATTGAATTGATTTAGACTTTTTTTAAGTGCATTGTGCAATCTAATGCTTACTTAATATAAGAAAGGCAATTTTTTTATATTTGATGTTACAATGTGATATTTGATGTGATGTGCACAATTTTGGAACTTAGGTAAAGTAATTTTCAAAGTGGAAGGATAATAATTACCATTTCCGTAAAAAGGTTTTATGGGAAAATCGAATAAAAATCTTTCCCATTTAAAATTACAAAAGTTTCGTATACAGCTTCTGTAGTCGGATTGTTCTTCTTTTTAACCTACATAACTTTTACCACTCTGTTACATTTCCTCCACTCTGTCAAATTTTGTTTTTACTATAAATGAATTCTCTCTGGATCTCAGAGGGGAAATTGTAGCAAGGGGTGAAGGAGGCCTAAAATGCCTTATGGGGGTGACCAACACGAGCTGCGTGTATACCTATTTCGAATGACAACCCACGTGACAGAATTAACGTACAACATAAAAGTTGTAGGAGACAAGTTTTTGAGATTTTTTAAAATATTTTATTAAACATCATTAAAAATAATAATCGCTGTTACTTGATAAGTTATACTTTTTGGAATTTAAAAATAGTTTTATATTTTATTTGGTACTTTGAAATCTTTTATGCCCAAATGTTAATGTGTTCTTAATTGTTTAATAATGACGTGACTTTTTTCTCTTAAAATATCTTTTAAAAATTCTTAAAAATATATTCAATGTTTTACCATTTCCATTTGCTAATACATTACTAGAAATACAGAAATATAGCTGGGTTGTTCTTCTTTTTAACCTACATAACTTTTACCCCTCTGTCACATTTTGTTTTTACTATAAATGAATTCTCTCTGGATCTCAATCTCTGGGGAAATTGTAGCAAGGGGGGAAGGAGGCCTAAAATGCTTATTGGGGGTGACCAACACGAGCTGCGTGTATACCTATTTCGAATGACAACCCACGTGACAGAATTAACGTACGACATAAAAGTTGTAGGAGACAAGTTTTCGAGATTTTTAAACTATTTTATTAAACATCATTAAAAATAATAATCGCTGTTACTTGATAGGTTATACTTTTTGGAATTTAAAAATAGTTTTATATTTTATGTCGTCATATAATTTTTTTGTAACATTATAGAATACATGCAAGTCGAGGTGGCAGAAGACAACACTGATTTGTATGAAATACGCTTCTATCACGAGGAGTTACAACTCTGTAACATAATTTTTACTACGAAAATATAAATACATATTTTTTTTAAACACACACAGTCGTTACGTCTTAAGTACAGTAGATTTTAAAGTAATTATAAAATAATAATATTGGTAATTCTGTTGAATTTTTCTCCACTAACTGGTGGAGACAACTTTATTTAAGTTAAAAAGAAGAACGACCCAGTTACGTAACAACCCCCGTTGTGAGATACTTCAAAGATGTACTCTTCGATTATACTATTATTTATATATATTACTCCGGACATCACATTCTTACAAGGCAAACAATTTTATAAGAATATGACACATTCATAGCAATGAGATCAAGTACGAGTAAATTAATATATACAGCCATCCCACCATCGAATAAAACAAGATTGTAATAATTTAGGGCAAACTTGAAAAAGGTACCTACTCCAAATTTTTTTTAATTATTTCAGCTCAAGTAGATGTACCTATTTATTTTTAACTGCTAAATTATTTTGCTCTAAATAGTCCAATAATGGTCCTCAGTTCTGGGAGCGTAGTCCGAGTTTTATCTAGAGCGGACACCGTACCCTTATCTGTCCAATTCCTTCAATAGTTTATCTCGAGAGGAAACCGGGGGCGAGCGTATCGCTCTGCAGCACATCAATGGAGTCATTTAACCCGACTAGTTACTACGTCTATGAATATTTTCTTATCTCATAATTAGTTGGCTTCATACATACATTGTAGGATTGTGATATTTTTATCAGACGAGCACTGGTAACGGCATGAAATTGTTGTAATTTTGCGAATGACTTGTTTTTAAAGCAAAGAAATAAAAAATGTATTTATACCTTTTTTACATCAACTCCACACAGGTGACCATGAGGAAAATAATATCTATCAGGGCCTGTATCATCTTTGGGGATGCTGTGTGGAGGGTCTTTTTGAGGAGAGTAAGGAGTAAGAGTAAGTAATGGGAGGGAGGAAACACAGAGGCCGGCAAATTATTCCACGGCTAAGCTGTCGAACTCAAGAACGAGTCGTGGAAGCCACACGTTCTCATGTGACAAATGTCAACAGCCAATAAATGCGACTGTACAGCGGTGCCGTTGGGATCAATGACGCTAGTTCATCAGAACATCTTCCATTGTAATACCGGTAAAACAACGACTGCATACCTACCTGTGTGTGCTCTGTCACCTGCCTACCTATTTTCGGCAGACGTTGAAAGAGTTGGCTGATAGAGGTTTTTAACATTACAAAAGCAAAAACCTTTTGTTTTTCGTAAGAATATAAGATATCATCGCTAGATATATTTTTGTAATAACACTTGTTCACATTCTACGTTTTTTGCTGCACTCTGAAGTAGCCAATCAATGGTGGTTAACCAACTCGTGGTATTTCTTATGCTAATGGTATTTTTTTAGTTTTTAAATATTTACAAGATGCACATTCTTTAAACATGAAACATAACAATAACCTTTTATTTTTTTTGTCACCAGGAGTTCCATGTGGCGTACGTGTTTGTTCGGATGGGGAATTCGCCTCGGCCGGGTTTGTGGGCCTTGGAAAAATCATCGGATTACGGAAAAACCTATAAGCCTTGGCAGTACTTTTCCGATTCGGCAAGGTAAGAAAATTGTTACAAACCGATGGAGAAAATTTTATTTTATTATTGAAACATTCTCATGAAACAGCTTTTAGAAACGGAACCCTATATTAAAAACATCCAAAAAAATATGTGTGAGCCTTCCTTTCTCGTCGTTTACCCTCTGACTGACTGAAGCTTGTAACTGATCCTTTATTTCTCCCAGTTCCCTGACGTCACTACTGCCTATTTCAAAAATTCGTAATATTATAGAGTATCCTCGATTACATTGAGCGAGTTTACAAGCTACTAGCCGGTAAGTTTAAAAGCGGGTGAATCGGCGAGTGAGATTGTCATGATGTAACACAAAACTGTCTACTCGCTCAGTAGCGACAGTAGCAGCTAAAATATCGACTCTCGCGCGAACCAATTCTATCGACGTTTTGTAGAAAACTTGAACTCGCTGCTAGCGCCACACGCTAGCCAGTAGCGAGAATAACGACTCCGGCGCGAACTAATTCTAACAGTTACGAAATAGCGCGAAACAGCGCGAACTAATTCTAACAGTTACGAAATCAGCTGTTTGTGGGCCGCCATCTTGAGACCCACGCTAGCGAGAAGCGAGAAAATTGACCACCTTTTAACTTTTTTCGTAGATTGTCCACAATCTGCTAGTTAGCAAGTAAAACGATTATAATGAGCTTGTTTACTAGCAGATAGTGAAATTCCCAGCTAGTAGCTTGTAAACTCGCTCAATGTTATCGAGGCTTTACCGTGATACTAAAGATCTACCCATTTGCCTTAATGTAATTGTTTTTTTTTTAATAAATTGCCTACCTATATTCTTACTTTCTTTTTAGCGATTGCGAAACCCATTTTGGTAAGGAGAGTTTGAATCCGATAACAAGGGATGACTCTGTCATCTGCAACACGGAGTATTCCAAAATTGTTCCATTGGAAGGTGGTGAGGTAAAATTCCCACATTTAAATAACCTACAGAGCTACAATTATATATTTTTTATTCAAATATTTACGTACATATCTTACAGCATTTCTGATTTTTACTTTTAAATCATTGATTAACATTAAAAATCAAATAACTGATGAAAAACATTCTTTCAGATACCAATATCACTGCTCATTAATCGCCCTTCAGCCAACAAGTATTTCAACTCATCTGTGCTTCAAGAATGGACGAGGGCGACCAATGTCCGATTGCGTTTGTTGAGGACCAAAACCCTCCTAGGTCATTTGATGTCGGTTGCGAGGCAAGACCCCACAGTAACGAGAAGAGTACGTAAATTTATTTTCATTCGACTTTCTTTTTTTCTCCACAAACTAAGAATTTGTTTTCGAAGTTATTGCCTTATGGCAACATTAAAAGCATTGATTGCCTATGGCCATTTGTTTTTAATTAATAGTAACACTGTAATCAGTGTTGTCTATTTACGTCCTTGCTATTTTGTTTTGTTTACTTTTGATGTTCTGACAGAACGAATTTTCCCGCATTTATTCTTATTGGATTTTACTAATTTACTGAACGGTAATGCACAAAGATCGACCAATAAATCAACGCATCTAAATAGGACTTGATGAATATTATACCTAATTATCCATTACGAAAGTTTCTTAAATGCATTTCGTAGAAGAAGATATGGTAAATATTTACCTAATAGGGACACTCTCAATATGCATTTTTTATTACAAAAACACTAAACATCAGTTAGATAATAATGGGAAGTAAGTATTTCAGTTTCCGGAATTGAAAAATAATGAATTTAATAGTTATTTCGTTCAAATTAAAAACGATTATTGGCTTGGCGGCCATTGTCATTGATGTCAAAGTTTTAGGGCTAGTTTTTTTTTTCTTCTCTTATTTAATCCAAAATATTAACACATGACCCTAAAATAGGTTCTTAGTTTGGGTTTAATTAAAAAGGAAAAAAAAGTAGCCTAAAAAGCTTTTTTTAAATTATTACATCAAAACATGGCGTGAAGAAAAGATATGAAATTGTCTGTTTTTTAATGAAATATCTACTAAAATTTATTATTTTCCAATTACGGAAAGTGAAATACTTACTTCTCATTATTATTTAACCGATATTAAATGTTTTTGAAATAAAAAGTGCATATTAAGCATATCCCTATTAGATAAATATTTACCGAAGATATTATACTAATGACTCTAAACGCAATTATTTAATTATTTTGAATGATCGATAAATCTTTCGTACAACTTTCCGATGTAAATATGATCTTAGTTTTTAATGTGTGTCTTGTTAATTTCAGTACTTCTATTCGATAAAAGACGTCAGCATCGGTGGGCGGTGCATGTGCAATGGCCACGCTGACACTTGCGACATTCCCGACCTCGCCGACCCCAAGAAGTTGTTGTGCCGGTGCCAGCACCACACGTGCGGGCCCCAGTGTGCCTACTGCTGCCCGGGCTACGAACAGAAGGCCTGGAGGATATCACAGCTCTGGCAGAAGTTTGTCTGTGAACGTGGGTGTTTTAATTGAATTAAATAAGTGACTGGCCTACCAGGAGAAATTATCCATAAACTTTCTTTCAAAGAAAATGGGACAAAAGATCATACAATCATTGTGTAAAGAGCCTGTCAAAATACAATTTATTAAAACTGGGTCAGCTCCACTAAGCAAAACACTGAGCAAGGATGGAAGTTAGCCAACCAACAAAAAGGTTTTTCTGTAATAAGCCTACTTGGTGTAAGTGTTGTGAGGCCTAAACTTAGGTATGGATGCGGACTCTGCATCTTTTAGCTTGATGACTTCCGTGGCGGAGCTAAGCTTCTTTAGGATAAGGATTGGCAGAAGTAGAGGTGCTTGGTGCTTCCTAGAGCAGAGACTCCCCCTGTAATTCCGTCTTTACCCTTTGGGCATGCGGCCCAAGGTCTATAACCTTGGTTATGTTTGCTGAGCGGCTTTTAAGTCTTTGATCCACCCCTATCCTAGAGATGGCCAGAACAGTTTTAGCATCGATGAAGATTATGTCAAAATAAATAATGTTACTTCCTCTTATAGTTATTCAATTTGTAATTTTGTTTATAATTTATTCTAGCCTGCAACTGCTTTAACCACTCCAGCGAGTGTTCGTACGATGCCGAAGTCAATGCGCAACGCTTGTCCCTGGACATCCATGGTAACTATGAGGGAGGCGGCGTCTGCAAGAACTGTCAACACAACACGGAGGGCATCAACTGCAACAAGTGCAAACCCACCTTTTACAGACCCTATGGAAAATACTGGAACGAGACCGATGTCTGCCAACGTAAGAATTTATTTTTATTTTTTATGATTTCTGTAGATATTGCAAGTACCTTTACAAATATATTTGTAATTAATTTAACCACTCGTCTGTCACGAGCCCGCCGGCGGGCTTTGCTTTTAAATGCGATTTTAACCATTATGTACAAAAAGAAACTGTATGAAGGACAATGTCAGAAATTGGCTTGCGCCAATATCAATCTAAAATACCATCCAACATTCTACAGGTTAATTAATAACAACAAGATTGACTATAGTGTGTGACAGTTTGATAATATCTTCCGAGAGTGAAAAATCTAGCGGAACTTAAATTTTTGCTTCAAATCAGAAAAATTAATGTGAGTTAGGTTATAAACACTGAGAACGTGTTATTTTCAAATTTCAAAGTTATTTGCTATTTTGTCAGCTCGCGACAGTTGATTTTTGAAACATCTACGAGCCAGGCCCAGCGCTGTGCTCCTGGCCATGTTCCCGGTTTGCTTTTCGTCGAAACAATCCCCAGCGGGTGCCGTTGTAGGTGATTTATTACAAAAAAAATCTGTGCCGGTTGAAGAAAACCGCTAGGGAACCGGCTGCAGTCTGCTTGAACCTTAAAAAAGTATATAAAAATGAAGGTGAGTACTGCTACCTAGGAGCAAAGAAGAGAAATAATACGATTAACGAGAGCATCGTACATAATATTGTGGAATTAATGACTGCGCAATACCATGAATTTATACATTGTAAATATTCCTAAAGTCTTAGAAAGTTGCATAACACTTATTAGGGTTGTCTATTCAGAGTTAATTTAGTATAACAAGTGAGTACACTACTTAAAATATTTGTTTCTTTTCAGCCTGCGACTGCCAGTACTCTTATTCCACGGGCAACTGTGCGGAGGGCAAGGGCCAGTGCGAGTGTCGCAAGGAGTTCCAGCGACCGTATTGCGACGCCTGTAGCTATGGCTACTACGACTTCCCCAATTGCAAACCCTGCCCCTGCAACCTCAACGGCACCCAGGGAGACTTCTGCGAACCAAAGGAGGAAATGGTAAGTAGTGTTACGCACTAGATATACTCATTGGTATTCTGATTTTTGCTAATTTTGCCTAAATTTTGCTGAATAATATGACCGAGACAACGATCTACACAACCCAACCTACACAAATATGACCATGTAAAAATGTATTTTGCGAGCACTGGTAGATCACCCAGAGAGGCTCAAAGTTTTGCCACGGAAAAAAAAATTATGTTGGGAATTTCATCAATGTAAATATTGAATGAAAATAAAAATATTCTAGGATTGAAATATATTTTTCCCTTTATTTTCCAGTGTCCGTGCAAATACAACTATGCTGGCATGTTTTGTGAGCAGTGCGCTGATGGATTCTTCAACTTCCCAGCCTGTGAAGGTTTGTATTATTTTGATCAGTTTTATAATTCCCAAGTGTGAGCTCAAAACAGCATTTTGTTGAAATCTGTCTTTGTCTAAAGTTCTGCCGGATGAAGTATTTCAGATGGGTTCTTGTAATGATTATTAACAATCTGTGCCATTTCAGAATGTTCATGTAACCCTACTGGTTCATTGACATCTGCCTGCGACCAGAAAAGTGGAAATTGCACTTGCAAAAACAACTACAGTGGAAGGACTTGCGATCAGTGTGAAGCCGGATTTTACAACTACCCGTCTTGCAAATGTAAGTTTTATTTATGATGTGTGTCGCAACATGTTCTCATAGAATATCAATTTTATTTTATTCGGTTCTATAATGATTCCCACCCTTTTTCAGATTGCAATTGTGATGCCAGCGGTACATTGGCTGGTATTTGCAATGCCACATCAGGAGCTTGTCTTTGCAAGGAAGGTTTTGGAGGACCGCGCTGTGATCAATGCATTCCTGGGTAAATCTACATTTGATGTTTTACATCATATTTTTGTGACAACATTATTTTTTGGTCTAATTTAAATTCAGAATACCATTCTTATAAAAATAATCTTGTTCCAATATACTTAAAGGATTTGACGCAATTACATTATATAAATAGACTCGCCAATGTCTCACAAACTCAAGGTAAAATGTGGCAAGTAAGTAACACTCTTTTTTGTTTTCAGAGATTCTCAATAATTTCTTAATTAAAAAGTTATTCATGTTCGATAAAGATAGACGTTTATAGAATATGTTGATATGGACGAAATAAAAAATAGAACGCTGGCGGCATTTTCGTATTCAAAATGCCTCCAGGCCGACTAAAGTAGGAGGCCTGGGCGCCAGTCAAATTTTGAGATGTCAAGTTTTCAAGCTATAATGAACAACAATGGTTTGCAAATAGTGTTGATTGTTGTTGTATTGTTGTTACTGCTGATTTGTGTATTGTTTTACCCTAAGCATTTAAATAAAGAGTTGTTATAAACAGTAAATTTTACTTAGAGACAGCACTGACTTCGTAATTTGGCTTTTGGGCATCCAGATCTGTACTTTAGTAGGTCTTGATTTCTCTAATGACACATAAAATAGATAATAATAAGTAGCTTGCGTGTTTTTACAAATGAAATGTTATTTCTGCGCTTTTACTGCTGTTTGCCGTGCAATGGAAACATTTTCTCATCACACATGTGCGCATTTTAGCGCTTTTTAAATGCAATTTACCCTCTGGTAAGACAATCTCACTCGACACATGGCAGTTTAATACTAAAGTACTAGAAATCGAGTACAGTGCAATTGCCTTGCTTTTGACTTCCCATTTTGAGATTCTACCACGCATCTACAGTATATAAGTCATTGATTTAACATATTTAATGAATCTATTTGTTGCCTATTTCTTTATGTAATTTTTTTTTCATGATTACTGTACAGTCGGAGGTGATGCTTTTGCTAGTTAAAAAAATTAAAAAATGTATATGTATATAAAATATAGCTAAGTCTACTATGTGTGGTTTATCCTTTAAGGTACAGAAATATAGAAAGCATAACACTATAGCATAACAGAAAACAACTGCGAACGGTTCACTAATCAAGCACTGCAAAGTGACCAAACATTGTTGTTGTATTTTTTTTTTAGGAGAAAACACGTAGGTACCTACTATAGCCAGCATAAACATTTAAAATGATAACCATGAAGTAAAAAGATAATTTGACACCATCCTAAACTATCGATTAAGTAATCTGATTTTAGCAGTTTACAGAATTTTACAAACTTGCTTTGCTTTCTAGCATGCGATCATATACAATGTAACTTTCTCCCATGTGAAGCTCTCTAATACACTGTGGCATATAGATAGCGATAATCTGACATGGTAAAAAATTAGCCCTTGTAATAGTTTTAACATTTTTAACTAACTATTTGTTTATGTTCTATTGCAGTTACTACAGTGAATTACGCGGGAGAGAGCAAGTGTGCGTGAAGTGCGGCTGCTCCACTAAGGGCTCCACTACGACCAGCTGCGATGCTGGGACGGGCAAATGCACGTGTCTGTACAACTTTGCAGGGAAGCAGTGTGACCAGTGCTCCCCCGGCTACTATAACCTGGAAATGGACTGTCTTGGTAAGCTCTTTTTAATGCAAAAATAAATAATTTTACTACACTAACTTCTAAATTTGGCCAACCATGCTGTAGAGTGGGTGAGATTCTTAATGCCTCCGTACATGGAGCTACTTACAAGCTATTCGAGCCTGATGCGCGTGGCACGCGCACCGGTCGTGGGTACCCACCATACAATTTTGCTGGTGTTTGTACACGGCGCTACGCGACGGATGTCGGGTTGAAGTCGGTAGCGTGCTTCCGACGGTGCTGGAAGCGCGCTACGCGTTGCAGCATTCGTGTCTACTACTTTCGTTTTACGTTTGACAGAAATGGCATCTGAACATGAAAGTAATGTTAGATTTATTCTGGAAGTGGAAAAAAATGCATGTTTATATAACTTTACATTACCAGAATACGCAAGAAAGGATTTAGTGGAGAAAGCGTAGATTAATGTTGGAGAAAAAGTCATTTGACATCGTGTTAACTCCACAACTGCACGTGAAAAATGATCAAGTTCAGTATAATTCGGGTAGCGCCGTGTACGGAAACCAGCTTTAAAAAGTAGTATATCTGCAGGGTACTTGTGGTTGTGTCACAATCACGTAGTTTGTAAGTATCTCTATGAACGGAGGGCCTTATTGTGATTCGAACAGGATATTTTCACAAACTGTGGAGGCCGTTAAAAATATTTAGAAGATAAAAAGTAAATTTAAAAAAAAAAAAACGGTAGATTAAAAAAAGACAATAATTTTATAATGAGGTACTTGTCTAGTGTTATTGTGATAAAATAAAATTGAATTAATTATAGCATAACAATATGGCACAATTTAAATCTTTTTAGAAAATTTATTGCCTTTTTCATTGTAATTTTTTCCCACAAAAAAAAATAGTGAACATATCCTATTGTTGGTGCCTATAACATGCGAAGATATTATTTAGTAATTGGTCATATTCTTTGGATCACTTAGAGCATTTGCTCTTTTTCCTAGGAACAGATCTTTCAAATCTTAGGTATTTTACCCTAAATTAAATAAATTCTCTAGTTAGAAGCCTAATCGAATATAACTCAGTATTTTGGTCCCCAACCTACAAAATTCACATCAATAACATTGAGTGAATTCAAAAAAAATTTCTGCGTTTTATCAATTTTAAATTAAATATCCCAGTAGAAGACTTGAAATACGATTACTTATTAAATATTCTAAAAATACATACATTAGAAGACAGACGTAAAATAAACGACTTAACATTTTTATTCAAAATACTTAACTCTAAATTCGACTGTTGTGAACTCTTGCAACTCATTAACTTACGAATACCCACAGTAGCAACACGACAAAATACAATATTCTATAGCAGCACTCATAAGCGTAACTACATTGCCCACTCTCCGATACAACGACTTCACACCATGGGGAATAAGTACTTGGGTGATGTTGACATTTTCAATATTAACTTGGCGAGTTTTGTGGATCATCTAAAAAATTTATTTCAACACTATCACTAAACACATCTTGTAAACCAATAAAATAGCTGTATTTCTCTGTTTATGTTTATGTGTTTGTATGACTTGTTGTATGACTTTTATCTAATGTAGTTTTATTTGTATTATTTCCTTAGTTTCAAAGTATCTGTCAAATTAAAATTACATACATTAGAAATTCACTACAAATCGTGTAAAAGCCCTCTGGGCGTCAAATAAATAAATTTGTAATATTTGCATTTTCCAAATTTATTCCAGCTTGCAACTGTGATTCTCTCGGTGCTATTGGAGTATCTTGTGACCAAGAGGGACAGTGCCAATGCAGAGGGAACTTTGACAACGCTCGCTGTAACATCTGCAAGGAAGGATTCTACAACTTCCCAATCTGTGAGGAGTGCAACTGTGATCCTGCTGGAGTCATCCAATCTTTTGCAGGTGAGGTGTCACAGTGTAAACCATAAAACTAAACAATCACCAAGCTACGCTATTATATAACGCATTTATGTGATAATTTATAATTATATTGTCTCCACGTTGAAATTTCAATGGACTCGAAGAAATGGTAACCATAAGGGCTTACTTAAAATTTGTATATTTTCAGGTTGCGGCTCTGTACCTGCTGGAGAATTGTGCCAGTGTAAAGACAGGGTTCAGGGCAGAATCTGTAATGAGTGCAGACCATTATATTGGGACCTTCAACAGAACAACCCCGCAGGATGTATTGGTGTGTATTATCAAACATATCAAATCATTGTATTCATATTGATGCTGGGAAGGACAAATGGCTAAAGCGCCACACAGTTGGAAAGGAAAAGTGGCTGAAATGCCACACAGCTGTATGACGCTTGAGCCGTTTTTCCTTTCCAGCTGTCGGTATAAAGGGAATTAAACCTATGTATTTGATTTCCAGATTGTGAGTGCTATAATCCAGGAACGCAGGGAGGAATTGGAGTCTGCGATTCAAAGACTGGACTTTGCACCTGCAAATATTCCGTTGGAGAGAGAAGTTGCAGAGGGTGTAAGGACGGCTCTTACAACTTAACTCAGGAAAATATTTTTGGATGTGTTGGTAAGTAACTATATACCTACAAAGTATGTACATAATAATATGCAGCACATTATTGATCACAGAATAAAGAATAACACAAAAAGTATATTGCATGTATGTTTTGTGATCCAAAAATTTGTATATTAATAATAATAATTGGACATTCGTAGAGCGCCGTTTTTGTGAAAAATCATCTCATGGACGCATTTCTAGTTTTCTTCTTTATTCTGTATTAAGGGGGTATCCCACGGTGCTCGGGCGGTAAAAGGGTGAATGTTTCCTAATTATTTTCAAGCAAATGATGAATGGTTTTTTTTATTAAAACTCAATATATACATGTAGAAGACTACACACAAATTTTTGTAGACGAATCTAAAGTATGGTTTCAACAGGACACTGATGAAATTGCTGCTCGGTGGTTGACACCGATTAAGCCATACGGTTTGTCAGAAAAGTAAAATAAAAATATATTTAGAAACTAGACACATAGATTTATGGCACCATGTAAGGGGATTTTGATACCTAAAAAAAAATGGCAGACCAGCGAATTTTACTTCTGGTTTTTATGTAAACCATAAATCGGACCATAGAGACTGGATATTTGAATAGTTTAAGACTAGATGCAAATCGGATGAATAGTTTTTTTTTAATATTTTGTCAACCAGGTTGAAAAAAAGTTTCAAGAAAAACGCGTTCAAAGTTTTGCTGAAGGATAATTCAACATACAAACTTTTTCAAACGGTTTCACATGAAATGCTATATCTCCATCAATTTTACGAATTTCTTTAAAACATTTGGTGTGAGCATTTTTAACAAATGCTTCTTTTATAAAATGAAGTTAAAAAAAAAAATTACAAAAAAAAATTTTTTACAGTGGGTGGTGCCAAAGTAGGAGATCGACAATAAAATATTGGCGTTAATTAAAATGATCTTATTCCCACAATTCCTCCACAAACAAATCAATGTTTTGTAGATGCAGTGTCTCTCACACAAAATTTTCTTTTTTAATGCTGACCCCAATAAGAAGATGATAATATATGTTGGCTTCAACTGCTACTGTCGCTCGGAAGTCATACAATATAATTTCGATTCCCATTACTACATATTTGATTTTTCAGATTGCGGTTGCGATGTTGGAGGGTCTGTGAACAATATATGTGACAAAATCAGCGGGCAGTGCACGTGCAAGCCACGTGTGACAGGCCTGCGGTGTCACGAGCCTCTCAACATCCACTACTTCCCTACGCTACATCAATACCAATATGAAGTAGAGGACGCGTTCACTCCGTCGGGAAATCCTGTCCGATACGATTACTCCGAATCCAGGTTCCCAGGATTTTCGTGGAAGGGCTATGCCGTCTTCTCAATGACTCATGTAAAGATTTGATATTTTGACAACAAAAAAAATTTAAGAAACATTATTTGAGAACCCTATTATACATCTTGCTAGTTTAAAATTACAATACTAATGTAATATTTTTTTTTTTCAGAACACAATTATTCAAACCATTTTCATCCAGAAATCGTCCCTTTATCGAATGGTTTTACGTTACGTCAACCCAAATCCAGACCCCATCATCGGAAAGATCACCATTACACTCGACAGCTCAAATGAAATTGAGCAAAAGTAATTAAAATTTTTTTTAATCAAAATACATTTTATGAAACAAAGCTCAAGAACATACCAATAATAAAGTAGTGCAATTCAAGCATGCATTCCAAGACCCTGTTTATAGTATGTGCGAGACAAAATGGTCAATTATTGCACTCTAATATTGGAATCTCGTTGAGTATGTTAGCGATTTATTTCATTTTATTTTAATCAGGTTGTAACTTTATTCATATCTACATCATACACATTTATTATCTACTGCATTCATTACTTAGGCCGGGTTGTTTCATGATTTAGCAAAGGTTTAGCCAAATTTATATTTATCCAAAACTACATACTTAGAACTCTATTCAATATTTAAAAATAAAAAATATGTAGTTTTTAATATTAAAACAGGGATCAAAATATTAAGTTGTGGCTAAAAGATGAAACAACCCAACCTTAGGTTGATGAAGTGTTGTGTTCATTCCAAATCCAGGTTTGATGTACTGCTGAAGCCAACAACCACACCTCAGTTTGTGACCGTTTCTGGAGCCCTGGGGAATAACCCCTCCCCCTTCGTGATGGACCCAGGAAATTGGGACGTCACTTTCAAAATCGACAAGAATCTGCTTTTGGTACGTTTAAGTAACATTTTACTTAATTTTATTGAAAAATTAAAATCACATTTTTTGACTCTGTAGGTGCAATATTTAATTAATAGTTGACTTAATTAGCTGTTATAAATTGAGTGAGATCTTATGTACAAAATATTTAAATTAAATTATGACATAAGGTGATCCACTAGTCCTTAAAAAATTCGAAATTGGGAGAGCCCCGCCTCTTTTTGGGAGGGATTATAAAATACTTGAGAAGACTTGACAACCAATAAAGATGAAACGCGCCAAGCCCGTAACATCCGAGTTACGCCCTCAAAAGCACAGTGGTAAAATTTGTGAAAAATTATAATTAAATTAAATATTTATTTTTGATTATCAAAATACACAAAACTAATACATTGTGGGCTTGATTCATATAATGCGTCACTTCTATTTATTAATTTTTACAGGAGGCGCAAAAAAACTTTTTTTATACCCATGAACCAAGATAGACCGCCCTCCTTTGCTCGACTTCGATTAGGTTTATCAAGTATTTGAACATATGTAAGATTTTTATATTCAAAGTGGGCAATAATTTTGAATTTTTAAATTATTTTTTTATTACATAAATAACTTTTTATGTATGAGTATACAATTTAGGTTTTAACAATACAGTTATTTTACCTACATCTAATGATTTATACTATTTTCCACACCTTTTGCAGTTCTTCAGAATTCTATTGAAAAGGTTTTATTTCCAGGGCCCTCAATTAATTAAAGTAATAATAACCACGATTGATTGAAGTCTTTGGAACAACATAAGCAAACATCAACATTTATATTAAAAAATAACAGAATTTAACAATGCATAGTATCTATTCAATTTTTTTAAACCGGTTTAATTTATAGAACTCTATTTTTTTTTTTCTTTTACATATTCCATAATATTATTCTTAAATTTATAAAAACAGTTTACATATAAACAAGTTCTGCTGTGTAATTATTATTACACGAGACATCAGTTTCTCCTTCTGAAGGCATTATCAAACTGTCAAAAAACATTCAAAAACTGTCAAACAAAACTAAACCGTCAAACTATGAAGAAAAAAATATATTTTGTTGGGCATTTGCACAATACACAGCTACACTTACCTACATACATCTACATACATCATAGACCTTGTGCTTGTAGTTAGTATTGTCACATGTTCCTTCTTACCTGTCCCTATACCACAAGTAAACTACCGCGTCAAAAATAGTTGTATAAGTGCATAATAAACCCAGCCAAGATAGAAGGAAGTGCCAGCACAGTAAGTCCTTTTTCTTCTTTCCTTTATGTGCATTCTTTCTAAATTGTGCAGTGGTCTTTCACACACATTTCACAACATTCAAGGTCCTTCAATATTCAAAATCAAATAAAACACGCATCGATATTCATGAATAGCTTATCAGTAAACACTTAAATGGGAAACTGTGGGCTGTGGTTTAGGATTTAATAAGAATTTAAATTTGATAATTTCTTCGTAAAGTGCCATTTTAAACTTACTTGATTTCCTTGTTTCTAAACTTTTTAAGGCTACATTGATTAACTAGACTGTAGTAGCCAAGCACGTCCCAACCCATATCTTCTTCAACCCACTTCCTCCTATTCTCTTCCCTATTCCTTCCGCCTCATAACATTCCTCATGGAGATTTAGTGATATGTACTAGCTCTGGACCTTTGAGTGATGTTAAAATTTGAAAAATAAATTTTTGAGATATTTAATGGCAAATCTCCTTACAGGATTACTTTGTGCTGGTCCCAGCTGCTTACTATGAAGCCACAGTTCTGACGCAGCAGGTGGAGTCAGTGTGTACTGTGGGAGACAAGGGACTCTGCCGTCACTTTGGATACCCAAGCATTTCTGGCTACGACTCAGTGAGAGGCGCCGGAGGCTTCACTTCCAGGAATGGTGCGAGGGACCGCATTAACCAATACATTGAATACAATCAGGTTTGTTGTAAAATAATATATCAACCCAAAAACTAAAAATAATATATTAATAAGTAAATAACATTTGTAAAAGCCCTGAAAAAGGGTGTTGATCAATAAATAAATAAATAAATAATAATTTTACAAATTATTTACATATTTCACTATTAATTGAATATTTCACAGGTATTATTGAAGGGTCAATTCTAAAAGGTAAAATTTTGTCAAAAATAACAACATTTCAAACAATTTTCCTTATTGAGCCTTTAAAAAATATACGGCTCTAACCCCTAGAGACTGAACCCCTGCATTTGATGTATTGAAGAAATGTGCCCACACTCAGTAAGAAGCACTGCAATTGCATTGTTGACCTTGTTCATTAATTAGCGTTCGAATATTGTAGTACACGCCAAACTTTAAGACCGGCCTGAACATGGTACATTCTATTCTCATACTTACTTTTCAATGAAAGTAAGCTAAAGAGAAATATGCGTAAAAACATATGTGCGACAGTCAAAAGCGTGAATGGGCAGTTATGCCACTTTTCTGTCCCGAAACTCGCCTATTGTAAAAATTTCTAATCAACGTCAGGCCATCTATATATTCCCTTTGGAGCGCAAAGGTGCTAGTCACTTGGGATGAATTGTTCGGGAGTTTGAAATTTTATAGTAGTTTGGCATGTACTATACCTATACACACTAGGTTAGTTAATATAGGTACTGTCTTACGTGTTGGCTTTATGTAATAGGTATTGTATTACTTGTGAGTATATATATATATAATAGGTATTGCCTTACATGTGTGTACATATGCATTAGGTATTGTCCTTTGTGTTGGCTTCAACAAAAGTTCATGTATTGAATATTAGTATTTTTTATTTATTGAAATTTTCTTGTCAGCCCCTACCGGTTAAATATGGTGTCAAGGCCAGACATGATGCCATGAAATTTTCACGACTTCAGAGCTGGCAGTTAAGGTTTTCGCAGTTTCAACACACAGATTTCCTGCTTTATTTTTTAGTTTTGTTGTATCAATGTTGTTTTATTAAATTATTTCAGCAATTGACAGAGTTGAAGGAACCTGAAATTCCCCTAGTTGACAAGATGCAAGATGAGCTATCCCTGGATCTGACGGTGACCAAGACCGGGCCCCATGTCATGCTGATCGAGTATGTCACGCCCGTGGAGGGAGGAGACCAGACCGGAGGGGCCCTGACCGTCACGGCGAGGGGAAGTGCGTCACAGGAATATGCCAAGATTTTGTTGCCAAGCTGCCCGTACACATTTGCTTGTCGGCAAATTGTCACAGATGAGAGCAGCAAAGTTCATGTATTCAATATCCAAGATATCAACGTTGGATTGACACTTAAGGTATTCAAATAACCCAAAAATTCTAATATGTAAAACATAATAAATTATTGAAATTATAAACATACACTTTCTTCATCATTTAACATACATATACATACGACCTGAAGTTTAAGTTTAGACTTACAGAATTCAATACTTTGTTTGTGCTAAGCAATTATGAAACCATACATATTTGAGTTTTGTCTCAAAATATTAGTGTAAGCAAAAATGGAAAACTGTTGCTGTTTTTAAAACAAATGCAAGCTTGATTTGGTTATACAAATTATTTTTTTATATTTATATTTTTTTCTTATGATTACAGGGCGACAATGAAACAAGTGTGGGAATTAAGTCTATTGTGGTGATCCCCTATCAGGATTGGCACTTGGATTACATCAAGCCCCAACCCATTTGTGTTCGCAAGAATGGAAAATGTGTACAAGCCGAGTTCCCACTTGCTCCTTACTATAAGAAGGTAATTACTAGTTGAATATATGTATTATAAAATACAGTGGTAGACACTCTCAGTATCACCCTGGTGAAAGACCACCTTTCAAATCGGAATTGTCGGGTACTATTCAACTCTTTCCTCTCCCCAGTGTACTTCAGCTTCACAAAATACCTTTAGGTGATCAAGAGTCCAGGAAAAAATCGAAATCGAAATCCACGCCTCTTTTTGGAAGGAATTTAAAAATACTTGAGAAAAAGCTTTTGGAAAGGTTGGAAAAGGTATTTGAGAATTGTTTTTTACAGATTGATTTCGTAAAGACCTGTAAAAAACATTAACTCCCTTTTTACGCATTGTTTATTGTAATAACAAGGAAATTTAAAATTGATTTCACGGAACCAAGCAACGCGGAGTCCAGGGACGTCTATTCTCCATCGCAGGCGGGGCGAATATGAAATAAAATGGGTATGCCAAGTGCATGGTTCTTACGCCGATGGCATAAGGTTCACTTTAAAAATCCGAATTCGTTGAGTGCCGACCGTATTGATTGATGTCAAAAATAACAATGAATATGCATACTTTATTTTATTTTGTGAAGTTCGGGCATGAATATCAATTTTTTTGCGATTATTATAAAAGAAACTGAGTTTGCCACATTAAACAATAAAACCATATCCGAAAGGGGGTTTATAAGTAGGAGAGTTTGCACTTGAAAGTGTTTTTTTACAGACCTAATACTTTATTTTTTTCTAGGCTTATTAAAAAAATTACCGATATTTTTAAGGGCCAAGATATGTTGTACACGCAGTATTTAATTGAAGCATAATACTTCTAAGCGATCAAATTTTCAAAACAAAAATACATGCTTTATCTTATTACGGGGATACCATTTGATTTGGTTAACAGATGGGTTGCACGTCCTCAGGAACATAAATATTTATTTATTTACTCTTCCGGTTCATTGATGTGTCCTATGGTTTATTATATCTGTTTATTATAATCTTCCCAACACTTGTTATTTTTACGTTACAGGTTGAATTTGAGTCTGATCTGGAAATGGTTTCCAAAGTTCGTCCTTGGAATATATTTGATAACTCGACAGATTTGGTTTACCTCTCTCAAGAAAGTCCAATCACTGATGTTAGTTCAAAGGTTCCACAACCTGGACAATATGTGTTCATTGTGCAGTACTATCAACCGGATACCCCTGGTAAATAATCCATTACTTATTATAGATATTGCATTTAGATTTTATGTTTATCGCTGTCCCTTTCTTCCCTAATGTCTTTTCATATTAACATTGAGTCGGTACATTATTGTCATTGACTGAAGGCAGCAGAACTCTTTTGTAATTGTTATCTAAAAATAAAAATAAATTATGTTGCTCGTCAGCTTATTGTTTGAAAACACTATTATTACATACAATGGCACTGTAGAAAATTTTCTCAGAATTCTGCAAAATGTGTAATAAAAATTGAAATTTTTTTTTTTGAAGTGAAAACTTCTTTAGCACCGTTATAATTTGAAACTCGATGAAACGAAAAAGTACACTAAAAAGAGACACATACAGTGAAACCCTCTTAAGAAGTTTTCTAAGGGACCGGAAAAAAACAAACTTCCTAAGCAGGAAAACTTAAATGTGGGAAAAATTGGGCCAACTTTAGACCGAAGGACCAAAAAACTAAACTTCTTAAGGGGGAACTCTTTAAGAGGGTTTTACTGTACATCTACAGGATTTAGCCTGCTTAAGATAGAATAAACGGTCTCCTCTTTGTGCGGTGCTTCATAGCTTCCCCACTCTTGTCTACTTTAGTTTTCTGAAGGTTTCACTTCTACCACATAACAATTCTGTGAACTGCACACAATTTTTATTTTAGTATGTATTACCTGCTTTTTCATTAAAAAAAAATTTGAGGTGCTTTTTAAAGCGTTAGTATCATTGGCAAGTATTAGAATATTTCAGGAGTATGTTCCAATATGCTGAATACTGTGTTAGTAGGTTCATAAACAAAGATTGATATAAATTTTTCATTTCCTTTGACCTTTACAGAATTTGAATTGGACGTGTTGATACAAAATGGACAAATATACGAAGCTACTTTACCAATCAAGCATTGTCCATCTAACTCAGGCTGCAGGACTGTGGTTCAAATGCCTGATGGAGCTAACCGTTTTTCACTAACAGAGAACTTCTTAGTCTCCATTGGACTTGGGAAGGTATGAGTATAAAAAAACCTTCACTTTGAGTTTCCTAACTCCATTCGACAAAGGTTGGAGATCCATTACTTTGAATACGCCAATTTTTGTAAATTTCCACCTCTGGTGAGTTCAATTTGTGATTTCCAAACAATGTAAATGTGAAACACTTTGAATTTCTTTTATTTATCTGATTTTGTCATTTGGAAGATACTGACAACACAATGCGTTGATCATGACATATTATTAACTCAAACTATCTGAAAATACCAAGAATATTACAGTGAAACCCTCTTAAGAAGTTTTCCAAGGGACCGGAAAAAACAAACTTCTTAAGCAAGAAATCTTGTATGTGGGAAAAATTGGGCCAATTGTGGGCCGAGGGATCAAAAAAAACCAAACTTCTTAACCCACAAAACTTCTTAAGGGGGAACTTTTTAAGATGGTTTCACTGTATCCTTTTTCTCCCAGAAGAGCTATTCTCTAAGAGATGTCCTGTCAGATTTGTGTGCATCCTACAGCTGTTAAATGAATAAATAATCATGCATACTTGCAGGAATTCGTGTTTAAAACGACCCAAACTAAAATATGATAGCTCACAGCTGAAATTTTGACATCGGCCTATAGAAAAAGCAAATAACAGCCGTAGAAAATCATACATATCTGACAGCACTTCTCGCGGGAGAACAATCTCTTATCACAAATTTTTGGGAATAGCCTTTCAGGTCAATTTAGTCAAAACATTAATTTCTTATTATACATTCTAGGATACGGAGAACAAAGAAATTTGGTTGGATTATTTGATGGTTATACCCGCAGCACATTACAAAGAATCTCTCTTGGATGAAAACAGACTTGACCAAACTAGAGAATTTATCTCTACTTGTGGAAACAATCATTTCTTCATTAACAAATCAAGTGAAGGTAATTTTTTAAAACACTTTCATCTTTAATTTTTTTTTTTTTTTAAGAAAGACAAACATTCCCGGTTTACGAATAACCCAACAATGTTTAAAAATCTCCTACTGCCACCACAGTAAGCAAAAAATGTTGCTTGTGTCGTGATGGAGGATTTAGCCAGATGAGGAATCGAACACGCGACGCCCGAGTAAGACCCAAACGCGATGCCCACTCAGCCACTGACCGGTCATAATGGGTACATTCATCCCTATATAAATTATTTCAATTATATTATAATAGAAAATGGCAAGAAATTTAATAAAGGTGTTGTTTTTTTTCAAGTTCACTTTTGAAAATTCAAGTGTTTAAAAGTGCCTTCAAAACTTGTCATTTCCATCATCAGATCTTCTTTCCACTGCTGGATGAAGGTGTCTCCAAACTGCTTTGCCTTTTCTTGTTGTCATGCATATTATCAATAAACTTTGTGTAATTAATAGGTTTCTGTCGCGACGCCGTATTCTCGCTGACTTCTGACTACAACAACGGCGCCACGCCGTGCAGCTGCGACTACATGGGCTCTCACTCGTTTGAGTGCGAGGCATTTGGCGGGCAGTGCCAGTGCCGGCCCAACGTCATCGGCCAGCGCTGCCAGGCCTGCAAGACAGGTTTCTACGGCTTCCCCGACTGCAAACCCTGCGACTGCCCATCCACCGCACTCTGCGAGAAAGACACAGGCTAGTTTTCATTTGGTTTCATGACAAAATAGAAATTTTTATTTAATTTTTTTTTTTTAAATATTGAAATCATGCATTAAGATAGCAGCCAATAAAAATATGCATTAAGAAAATTAAGATAATGTTGGTCGTTCTTGGTTGAAGAATGATACAATTAAATGTGACCGAATCGGATACGGACACATTAGCTCAGTTGGTAGAGCACTGACCCGGCAAGTCATAGGTCCTTTTTTTTTTTTTTTTTACATTAACTCCACACAGGAGGCCTTGAGGAAAATAGAAAAGGGTCCTGGGTTCGAGTTCCAGATGTGACTGGATCTTTTTCTGTTTCAAATTTTCAATTGAGTTTTGTCAATATTGTCTTCATTAATTAATTAAATTTTTAATTGTGATTCCCAGGGGGTTCGGTAATAGTTAAATATTATCTTTAATAATTATTATGAAATGGAACTCCACAGGAGACTGTATTTGCCCTGCCAGAGTAAGCGGGGAGAAGTGCGACCAGTGCACTCCATACACCTATGGATTCGATCCAATCATTGGGTGTGAGGATTGCAACTGTGATCCACTGGGAGTGGTCGACAACCAACTGCAGTGCGATCTTAATACTGGAACGTGCGAGTAAGTACTGAAGCCAACAATATTTAAATGCTTCCTATTATTTCTCTGATTTATATTTTTCACATTAATACCCATTAATTTATTTCAGATGTAAAGCAAATATTGTTGGGCGAACTTGTAATTCATGTACTCCCGGGCACTACCTTTTCCCCTACTGTGACAAGTGCAGTTGTGATGCCACAGGAACCACTGAAGAAATCTGTGACCAGAGCACTGCTGAATGCTTCTGCAAGGTCAGTATTATTTTCCGTGTCTTGATCAAACATTATTGGCAAAATAAAAGAAAGAATGTTACAACAAAATCAAGCAAATTTCTAATTCCATAAAAAACTTGAATCATTCTTCTCAAAACTACATTTTGAAATGACATTGTTTACTAGAGGTGGGGTGTATAAATAGTATTGCATATCATATAGCTTTTAGAATCAACATTTTTAAATGTGCCTTTCAATTTTTCAGAACAACGTAAATGGTGAACGATGCGAGGTTTGCAAAGATGGCAACTTTGATTTGCAAGAAAGTAATGAGGCAGGCTGCACAAAATGCTTCTGCTTTGGAAAGACAACAAGATGTGGCAGTGCCAACCTCTATTGGTCCGAGGTAACGTTATACGCTATGCTATTATCATTCTTTCTCTCTCTCTCTCTCTCTCTTTCTCTCTCTCTCTCTCTCTCTTTCTCTCTCTCTCTCTCTCCGATGGCGCTACAGCCCATATCGAGCCCTGGCCTCCCGCAACATTCGCCTCCAACTCCTCCTGTCCTCAGCGGCTGACTTCCAGTTTGTTATCTGGAGAAGCTGTGCTGCATCCCCATTATCATTCTTTATCCTTTCATAAGTATTTAACACATTGAAATTGAAATGTAAGCTAAGCCTTCAATTTGCAATGTGTATTAAATAAACTACAGAATGAAGTAACGTCTTTTTGCAGATCACACAAATGGACAATTGGTATTTGGTTAATATAGCCATACCACCTAACAACATATCAGTGGTTGGGCACCAAAAGCCTCCGACAGAAGTCAATGATAAAACCATTGGTGTGGAACTCACTTCCGATGAATCGGTGAATAAAACAGTCTACTTTGGTGCTCCGAGGGAGTACCTATCAAATAAGTTGTCCTCTTACGGTGGAGTCCTCCAGTATTACATCTTCTATACAACTGGACCTTTCGGTAATGCAGTGAGCCAAGGAGACGTGGTCCTGGAAGGGGCGGATATTTGGCTAGTGCATTCTGGCATTGAACAACCTCCAGCGACTACTTATTGGCAGAAGACTTTGGAATTACGGGAGACTGAATTTGTCACACTGAACGGCTTGCCTTGTACCAGAGAACTCCTCATGACTGTTCTGGAAGACCTTCAAGGGATCTACATCAGAGCGACTTATTGGGAGTCTAGTGTTACAACAAGGTTATTAAAAAATAACTAATTTCATATCTTCCAAAATTTTCATGGTTATTCTACAATTTATCAAATTCTAATTCTCCTAACTATAATCTCTAATAACTCGTTTATTTAATTAGTTGCTCTGGGACCGGGGCTGGCCCTATGCGGGCGCAATTGGAGCAGTCTGCTCCGGGCGCCAAATACCAAGGTGCCAAGGTGCTTTAATCGTTCTAGAGATTATTTTCCATAAAAATTTCGCTACACAAAAAGACAAACCATCCAAATATTATTGATTATAGTGGTCATCTACACCAACTCTGGTTTTTTTACAAGGGGTGCCAAAAATTTACTCACACCAGGTGCCCTTTGGCATAGGGCTGGCCCTGTCCGAGACAGGAGTCTCGTAAGACAGACAGACACCCAGACAGACAGGAGCCTGTCTCGGACAGGCTCCTGTCTGTCTGGGTGGTTATTTGTATTGCTTTACTTTTTCACTTAATTTTAAATAGGACTTCTACTACTTAGACTTGCCGTCCCCTTCTGAGAGAGCATTTAATATAGCATCAATAGGTATCCCTATCATAATATATACAGACAAATTTAAATGTCAGTTTCAGACCGTAGAAATATTGAGCAATCGCTGAATTTGCTTTGTAAATGTACACTTTGTAATATGTACACAAATTCAAAGTGTCAGTTACATGCTGTAGAAATGTGAAACAAGCATATAATTTGCTTTAAAAATTAATTTAAAATGCTGTCATACAGGCTCCAGAATGTCAGCCTGCAGGTGGGATTGGAGACGTGGGATGAAGACGCTGAAAAGGCCACCTCGGTGGAGGATTGCCAGTGTCCTCCCAATTACAGCGGATACTCCTGCGAGGAGTGTGCCCCTGGCTATTACAGGGTGTCCTCCGGGCCCCACGGCGGATTCTGTGTGCCCTGCCAGTGCCATGGCCATACTCAGACTTGTGACGTCAATACCGGAGTTTGCATTGCAAGTACCCTTTTTTACATTCATGTAACAAACTTGAAGTTCAACAAATAAACATTTATATTTTTAACAGTTTGGAGGTCTTACAAGTCTAATTTATTATGGCTAGGCCAGATATGAACTGCGTAATATTCTAGAACTATAATTGACATACATATGAAGTTTTCATTCACATGTATACTTAGTAAATAAAAAATATGTTTGTAGTTAATAATAATAATAATTAGAGCGCCGTTTTTGTGAAAAATCACCTCAAGGGCGCTTGTTATCAAGTTTAATTTGTAGAACACCTTTTTAATTTTTATTTCTTTTATATATTCAATAATACTATTTTGTTATTGTTTTTGGGGTGTTATGCCGTGTTTCGCTACCTCCTTCTTTAGCCAACGTTTCGGACAGCGTTACAGTATCCATCATCAGGGCAGATGAGCAAATGATATTGGTGAGAGTGTTCACTTATGTGTGTCGAAGCGATACCGTGCTGCCAGCTCCATTTCTCTACGAGCTGGTGTTAGAAAAAATTCAGCATGGTTTTAGAATTAGAATTATTCTGTAAACATTATTGTGCCAAAATATTTTTTTTATTTAAGATATTTCTCTTCTTCAATGATAATTGCTAAGTAGTTCAAACAGGTGTTGTAAATGATGGTCATTGGTGTGTACTTAATCATTTGAAGTAGAATAATTTTTCACCGCTTTTTCAGGATTGCCAACACTCCACGCAAGGAGACCACTGCGAACAATGTATTGAAGGGTACCACGGAAATGCCTTGGCAGGTTCTCCCAATGACTGCCTCATATGTGCTTGCCCACTTCCACGCACTTCCAACAAGTAAAAATTTCACAAAGTCTTTTTTACAAGTTTTATTCTAATGTGTGCAGAAAACACTGAATTGTTAACACATCAGGCCAAGTTTTACTTACCTGATCAGTTCCATTTTTGAAAATGACACTTAAATTGAAAGCAAATCCATTTCATTCCCACAACCGAAATTAATATTTTTGATTACATCATATTATTACAGAACAAAACTCATATACTTAATATTAAAAATGGATTATTCTATTTGACTAGTTTTGCAACAAGCTGTGAAGTCAGTGAAGATGGAGACTCCATAACCTGCCAATGTAAAGAGGGATACTTTGGAGCTCGTTGTGAGTCATGTGATTCAGGATTTTATGGGACACCTCAACAACCTGGTAAGTATCTTTGGGAAAAAATGTTTAAACTGTAGATAAAAGGTATAAACCGAAAAAGTTGTACAAATTTCATGACCCTACCACTCAAGAATTTTTCTGCTTCGGCACATATATTTATAGACTTAAAGAATAATATCTGTTGTTACATTAGGTGAAATAAAAAGGTTTCTTTTTTATAAAAACTATGCTTATATTTGAAATTTCATGGATTGTCTATTAAAAATGTTTTGTTTTGTTTCCAGGTGAAACTTGCAGTCCGTGCCAGTGTTCGGGTAATATAAACCCCGACGACCACAGCTCCTGTGACACAATAACTGGGGATTGCCTGAAGTGTATGAATAACACGTACGGTGCTGCTTGTGGCTTGTGTCAACCTGGCTACTATGGAGATGCTATCGTATTGAAAGATTGTCAAGGTAAACCCTTCATACGTTAATTTTGCCTCTTCAGGTTTCAACGTTTCCTCAGCATAATTGAAATCATCTTCCCTCTATCTTATCGATGGGCTTAAAAATAAAGTGAACAGAACATTAATTTTTGTATATTTTACAGTGTGCCTGTGCGACACAATTGGCATGGAGCGCTGCGACAGCTACACAGGCCTCTGCGTGTGCAAGCCAGGCGTGATCGGTGACAAGTGTGACCGCTGCGAGGTGGAGCATTGGGGCTTCGAGTCGGGCCAGGGCTGCACGGCCTGCAACTGCTCGGTGGCGGCCCAGTCCAAGCAGTGTGATGACA
Organism: Glyphotaelius pellucidus; assembly: GCA_936435175.1. Lineage (NCBI taxonomy): Eukaryota > Metazoa > Arthropoda > Insecta > Trichoptera > Limnephilidae > Glyphotaelius > Glyphotaelius pellucidus. Next base: position 21,633,926 of record OW386542.1, on the reverse strand, counting down.
CCACAGGCCAGTGCAAGTGCATGCCAGGCGTCACAGGCAAGCACTGTGACCGCTGCGCCTCTGGCTTCTGGAATTTCTCTCCCAGCGGATGCGTCAGTGAGTAAAAGACTATTTGTTATTGGGCAACCGAATTACATAATATACCCCTCTTCATGTTTGACCATTGTCATGGTGTGTAATGTTACTTTAAAAAGTATTTTTTTTATTTTTGATCAAGTTGATTTTTTTTTACATTAGCTCCACACAGAAGGCCCTGAGGAAAATAATTCCCCTCAGGGCCTATGTCATCTTTGTGGATGCTGTGTAGAGGTTCTTTTTAGAAAAGGAAGGAGAAGAAGTTCCGGAAAAGAAAAGGGTGTTAGGAATTTGGGGGTCAGCGTGTTCAGGAGTGATGGACGGATTTTATTTTATTTCAAAAAAATTTATAAAATCTTGTTTTATTCAACCAATCTCTTTTTTTGTACGCCTTTAATGGTGCAGCCACATATTATATGGTGCACAAATGGGGCCTCAACAAAGATATTGAAATATAAGAGATGTGCTATCCGCAGTTTTTACTGGGTGGGACTGTGTTTCCTGGCGTCGCCAATATTATTAACCAATACTACTGCACACCTTAAAAAAATCAACTAAGTCAATGAATTCCTTCCGTATTGAAACTATGCCCATTGGGTAGTATTCCGCCGACAGTATATCCTCAAAATTCAGATAAAAATAATTCAATGTGTGTTTTCCAGCATGTGAATGTAACACCGGCTATTCAATCGGCCTTGGTTGCAATGCCGCCACGGGTCATTGCGAGTGTTTGCCGGGAGTCATCGGGGACAAGTGCGACCATTGCCCCTATAGAAACGTTCTCAAACCGGAAGAAGGTTGCTTTGCATGTGACTCCTGCACACACCATCTCTTGGATTCAACGGATAATCTGCAGCTGTTGATAGATCCCGTCATGACTGATTTTGAGGTTAGTTTTAATGTTGTGTGCAGAATATCAATAAATAATTATTTGGAAACAAAAAGGGAAAACAAAAATATGTGTGAAAAACATGGCTGCCTAAAATTGCACTGAAAAGATTGAAAAACGTGTGAGGAGAATTTTCAGCAGTACTTTATATATATAGAGAAAAAATTGAGTCAGTAGACAACAGTTATTAATTCGTCTTCAATTTATCTAAGGATCTGCTATGACCATGAGATTCATTCTCAGTTTCGTATATGTTGAATACAAGTTTTACATAATAGAATATTAGATATTCCGAATTTCCTTTTCTTTAAAATGAGCACCCATTTTGCTTTTTTCTTTATATTATTTTATATTTTATAATATGTTGTGACCAGAATGATGTAGAGTAGTTTATTTGTCTACAGTCAGAAGCTAAGCAAAGTTTGAAAGACAAGATACAAAGAAAGGCACAACAGAGCAATGAAAACATTGTATTAATGTAGACTGATGCAGCGCAAATGAAAATATTAAAGAGCTGTACTGAACTAATGTACTCATGTCACGCTCAGCTGGTTTTAAATCCGATTGTTTCGTGGATAGACACTTCCAGAATCTGGTAGTATTTTCTTGTATTTCCAAGTTGATCAGCAGGTTCCGGGTGCTAATTGGGCGTTTTGCATGTGGGCTGTATCAGTAGCGAGTCACCACACATATATATGGATATATTTATAATATTGTGTATTTTCTTGATTTCTTCAGAACAAAGCATCTGGCTACTTCACAGCGCAGCGATTGGTATACATCACGGATCAAGTGAAGACCATCACACCATCTGTTGAGGCCTTGGATCCCAACAAGTTTGACCTATCCCATACTTCTTTGGCAATAGATGCTCTTGAAACAGATAGCAAAAATCTGGATAGGAAGGTATAGATACTGATTATAAACCTTATATTGGGACCTTAATTTGAACCCCCATCCTCGTTGCATTTGATTGGCAATCAAATAAATGATTAGTGCCATTTAAACGGTTCTCCTTGATTGCCGAATCTCAACTCGTTTCAGCGTTTATTAAAATTTTAATTAGGTCATGCTGTTTTATTGACGGCAGACAAAAACGTGATCAGACACTTTTCAGTTGTATATATTTTCATAGATGTTTTATTTTAAAGAGTGCACATTTGAATGTTTTGTGCACACCAGTAGTGGTTTAAACTTGTTCGAAATACCTGCCCACAGTTCCTTCTCTCCCTGCAATAGTTCTAGGATAAAGTACACCACTACACAAGCAAGAATCTGTTTAAAATGATTATACATACATTATTATTACTGTGTAGTATGTACATGGAATCATTTCACCTTTGGCACATTTATTTTGTGATTTTGTATTATGTACTAATTTTTTAAGATTCTCATCTCAGATCTAGCCCTACAAGTTTAACTGTACCGCCTCCGATATTTGAACAGACTTTCTACGCAATTAACTTCATCTGCTTCTATTCAGTCAGATAATATCTTCAGTCAGATATTTTACGAATTTCGCTCTTTTTATTTCAGGCTGATTTTGCCGCTTCAGATGCCGAAAGGTTGAAGAACAACGCTGGTGATTTGTTGAATCAGTGCTATGCTGTGCTAGAGGACGTAGATCAAAGTAAGGTCAAGTCTCAGGCAACTGTTGACCATGTCTGGGATTTGGCTTCGAGCATAGAGACTGGAGAGTGGCAAGGTATTGACAATGCCATGGCCGAAGCTAATCAACTCCTTTCAGACATTAAAGGTTAGTTTAAAAATATTATTTAAAAATCAAATTACTCAAACCATTGACATGAGGTGACACAGGGTAAAAGACATTTACATTCTATGGAAGAATTGGGAAGGACTTGAAATTTGTATTTTATGAATCCTGGAGAATTGTCGTACTTCTTGATTTCCTTATTGCAACTGATCCCCCGTGCCTGCAACATACATAGATTAAACAAAGATGGTGATTTGTATATGAATTTGGTTTGTAACATATTTTACCGTGTGATTGACAATTTGTACATTTAAAAAAATTTCTTTTAGCGTATGATTTATCACCTCAGACGAACATCTCTGATACTCAACTAGAAAGTGCGCAAAAACTAATGGAACGGATGCAAAAATTCATTGAACCTGTCAGCGCTCAATCCAAGGTTTGCTTTAAACAGTGTTAATATTCAATAATATACAAACATTATTTTGTTTGTAAAAGATGTACCTACCCGTGCGCATTGTTTATTACAATTACGAAACTTGTTTTAAAAACAAAGTTACTCCCTTAGGAAATCGGTAAGGACGTGAAAATAGTGTGTAAGTTCTTTTCTGCCAACACAGATTGTTTGATTTCAACAAAGAATCTATCTGTACTGTAAGAGTATCCAGATATGTAGTATTATATTATTGAAAGCCATTTAATTATTTTTTTTGACGTGATAACGTCTTATAAATCTTCACATGTAGCAAACACATTGTGGGAATACATTATAATAAACACGATGGTATAACTTTGTTTAATTCCACTTTTTATTTTCTTATCCAACTAGTTTCGGTTCAACCTGAACCTTCTTCTCAACCTGAACCTTCTTCTCCCTGAAGAAGGTTCAGGTTGAACCGAAACTAGTTGGATAAGAAAATAAAAAGTGGAATTAAACAAAGTTATACCATCGTGTTTATTGTCTTATAAATCGATGAACGCCAGCTGCATGCATGAAAAAGCATGACGTCACGTTCCACCTGAGCCGAGCGTGCGAACAAGCGATAGAGAGGCACTATCAGCCTAAGCGTTCGGCTTGTGACCCATCTATCTCTCGTCCACCCCATCGTTATTATATGACGTTATCACGTAAAATTATCATCCGTAAACCGACTTTACAGACAACCAATTTTTTTGTTAACAGGTATTCACACAATTAAAAGACACACTTGATCAATTTGACAAAAAGTTGGATGACATTGTTGATTACACAAAAGCTGTTGAAAAGAAAGCAGAAAAAGCTGAAGGCTTAAACAATAAAAATCGGTAAGTTTGACACCTGCACTCTTGTAGATGTATTGTTATCAATAATTATTAAAATATAAAGAAAATTGTTATTCTTATATTTTAAAAAAGTTTTTATAAAATATGGCTCAGGATCACATTGCCTTTCGAAAACAAATATGTATTGGCAATTTTCTTTAAATATACTTATATTTTTTTGTTGACAAATTAGAGACGTCAGAAATTTTGCTTTGGAATGAAGATCATTAGTAAATTTTTAAAATCATCTGTCAAAAATTTTAACGAAACAACTAACATAATTTTTTTTTAATCTGATTATAGATAGGTACCGACTTTATCACTTGTCTAAATTCACAATCGTCAGTTCTAATTTAGAAAATTTCAAAGGAAATTTAAGGTCCATTTTCCAGGAATATTTCAAATCACAGACAACCGAAATTGGTATTTTTAATTCTGTTCACTGTACATTTCTGGAAGGTGAAATCAGAATTTATAAATTTAAGGTCAAAATGCAAAAAAAATATTTTGTATAGGTATAAAATAAATGCCAGTTTTTTGCTCTTTTTCTTTAACATTTATTCGTAGGCTTGCAATTTTTTAAGTAGGAAAGAATACATTTCAAAATATTTGCTTAGTTATAGATAAAGTAAAACGAAACATAAAGCAAAAATACGACAAGGTAAATTGATATGAACAAGCCACAAAGCTGGAAAAAAGGCTTGTTAGTCATTTTGTCTTTCCACCATCAATATGTACAAATGTAACCCATATTCTCTATGTTACACTAAAAAAATAAATGTATACAAATACATTGGGCGCATAGTAAGTAATGAAATTGGCTTGTAATAAGTGACAAAATTATCTGTTTCAGGGATGCGCAAAAGGAGCTCGAAACCACAAAACTTGAATTGGTTAGCTCGATGAAAAAGGAGTCTGAAAAAGATTTGTCATTTGCAAGAGACTATCTACTTAATGGAAGCTACGCACTCAACGAAGCAGGCAATTCTGTGAGTGCGGCTGGCAGAGAATTAAATGAAGGATTCCGTATTAATAACCTCTTCAACGAGACTATTGAGGAGCGAAACTCGCAACTCGATGAACTAAACCAACTCGTTTATCAAGCTGAGGACCACATGGAAGTTTTAATATCCAAGGTAATTATTTTAACACAACAGCTGGTATTACATATGTTTTATATACACTCCACAGGTTTTTGCTGCCAAGACCTGCGGGCGGCTTTTGGTTCGGCTTTGCCCAGTTTGAGTATTGGTGACCATTTTATAAATCCGAAATGGACTGGTTCCAAAAATAGCCAGTTCCTCGGATCCACTGTGATCCAGTGATAGCTAGTCACCGGGACAAAGTAACAGGCAATGACGTCATACGTAATATATAGCCGCACGGTACTATTATTCACAACTGCCAGTTACAATAATAAAATCATAATACCATCAATCTCTCCGTATCCGGAGAGTCACTCAAAATTACAAATCCTTATTACTTATACCTGCCAGCGCCTCGTGTCGCCAGGTCCTCGTGCGGTCTGTTAACGTAAGTGGCGCCATCCTTTGGCATTTGCTTAAATTCGAAACCGAATTACAAAAGCAGCTTTTTAACAAACTTCAAGTACGAAGATGGTATGACACGGCATCAGGGTTGCATTCTTAGCCGGATTCTCAAATTTGAATCGTACAGACGTTAGCGTAATACAGTGAAACCCTCTTAAGAAGTTTTCCAAGGGACCGGAAAAAACAAACTTCTTAAGCTGGAAAACCTTATATGTGGGAAAAATTGGGTCAACTTTGGGCCGAAGGACCGAAAAAACTGAACTTCTTAGGCCACGAAACATCTTAAGAGGGAACTTCTTAAGACGGTTTCACTGTAATAACGTCCAATAACATTTATAATACACTGCCTGGTTCCCGGCATGCGTTGCGCTGACATATTCAAAGAAATAAATTGTTTCTCCTGTACAAAGATTTTAAAATGTTGGCTGCCTAGTTATAGAAGGCAGTTGTTGGCTGCCTAGTTACAGAAAGCGGTTCTGTTTGATATATTCGGATGCTGCAAAATCCTTAAATCGAGGCAGGCGTGCGAATCGACTTGTGTCAGACATTCATTATGAATTGTCTGACACAAGGCGATGACACACGCCTGCCTCGATTTAAGGATTTTGCAGCACCGAATATATCAAACAGAACCGCTTTTTTATGTGTTACTTTCTTACCTTCCTTTCTTTTATTGCGAATATAGTTTTAAAATGTTTACAGTCAAACCAACTGAGTGACCTGTATGAGAGCTCCAAAAACAACACCCAAACCGAGCATGCAGTACGTGGAGCATCTGCTTATCCAGATATCGTCAAGGAGATCAATGCAGCCAGGGTAGCTGCTGAAGCTGCGGCATCTGCCATGCAAAACTCCACAGAACTGGTATGTGATATTAAATTACGATTTAATAATATTTTTTTATTACTTATAACATAATATTGCGCTTTTTCATCATTGGTTGGTTTAATCAATTTCAAAAATTGGGCAATTCCAATAATTTGATGATTGCAATTCTTTTTAAAAAAAATTTTTCAATGTTTCTGCAATATGTTGCAGAAATCATAAATATTTAGTCATAAGATACTGAGACATAAAACATCGGCCAGCTGTGTTTTTAATATATCTTGGTGTATATTTGGTATTATCTCATTTATGGAATTTGATGATTTTTTTAGTTCATTGGAATGTTAATTTACTTTTATGTTGTAGACAAAGGGTTTGGGTGATCGAATTGCTATTTCCAAAGACAACAGTACCAAACTGCATCAGGAAGCTCTCAATTCCCTCCATAAAGTACAATCTGAACTCAAACCTCAGCTGACGGAAGCTGAAATTGCTGTTGAGAGTATCAAGGATTTGAATCAACGATCAGATGATTCAAACAATGCCATAATTCAGTATGTTCAACTTCTTTTTATTTTATCTATCTGGTGCTTGAATAATATTTAATAATAACTAATTGGTATTAGATTCCAATAGAAAAACACTCATACTGGCATATCTTTTATGAGGCCAAATGTAAGCTAGGTGTCTTTTTTCAGATCTATTGCAAGCATACCACTTATGACATTGGGTCCGTTCATCGATGACGCCACTCGGGATTCACAGCAAGTGAACCAAACTGCCAAGGATATAAAGGAGACCATGAACAAGGTTAATCAATATCTGCCCAACAGTTTGAAGCAGATATCACAACTACCCAAAGATGTGGATGAAACTTTGAAGTCTACAGAACTCATTAAAAATCAATGTAAGTTATGTGAATATCATTAAGTAGATCAGGTTCTCTTCCATTGTGAAATCCAGGTATCGGTGGAGAAAAAAATCATTTTATTTGATGTGTTTCAGTGGAAAACGTGAAACAAACTCAACCTAATATTACCAACTTGGTGAAGATTGTATCTGAGAAGCAGCAAAGAATGGAAGCCAACAAAAAAGCTGCGGAAAACAACATAGAAAAGCTTCGCAAGGCGGTCGCTCTGGCTAAAGAGCTGGCCAACAGTATTAAGATTGGAGTAGAGTTTGAGCCGTCTACCCAGCTAGAGCTCAAACCTCCGGACAACGTTGATGAATTGGGTACATCCACTCATGTTTCCGCCTACTTCAGAACTCCCAAAGAAAATGGATTCTTGATGTATTTGGGTAACCAAGATGGAACGAAACTCAGGAGAACGAAAAGTGTAAGTTGTATTTTTATTTTCCCTGCTTATAGATAGTATAAAATGTTTATAATTATTATTACTGGAAATGACCTTTATTAAATAACATGTTTTGTGTAATGAGGTGATGGGGAAAATTTCATGTTCAGGTCATCGTGAAGAAGTGTCAATTTTGCATGAATAATTTTAAATTTTTTTTTTTTTTTTTTCAAAATTCGCAAATTCACTTTGTGGCGTCATTATTAATTTTTTAAGATCTAATTTTTTAAATATTTTATTTATTTGTTACAGGACGATTTCATGGCTCTTGAAATAGAAGAAGGAAAACCAACGCTTCATTGGGACATTGGAGGTACACCAGAGAAACTTACCAGCGATAAGCGCGTTGATGATAATGTTTGGTATCAAGTGATAGTTGATAGGTAAGTTTAAAAAAAATCAATTTACGCCTTTTATTTTCTAGTTTTAACATTACAGATTTAATTATTACATACTTTATTTAATTACTCATGGTCCATGGAAAATGTTATTTTTTTATTACAAATAATAATATTTTGTCTTACATTATAATGCATAATATGTAGCTTGATTATTTGATTATATTACTTTCAGAGTTGGCAAAAATGTGAAAATGACAATTCGAGAGGAGTTGCCTGACGGTAAAGAACAATTACATGTCACTGAGAAGGTTCTTCCTGGAATGAACACAATATTTAACTTGCACAAAGATCAATCTAAACTGTTTGTCGGGGGATATCCGCCCAAATACAAAATCCAAGAAGCTGTTAGGTTTTCCTCATTCGAAGGCCAAATCGAAGAACTGGTTATTGGTGACACCCCTGTTGGCTTGTGGAACTTTGTGGATGCTCAAGGAAACAGTACAGGGGCTAGGGAAAGGTATATATTTTTTAATTTATTAATATATTGAATAATTTGTTCTGTTTTACACACATTCATATACATAATACATGTTGTTCTAGGGACAAGCTTGTAAACCAGCAGCCTAACACAGGATACAGATTTGATGGAGAAGGTTATGCTATAATAGATTCCTCATCATATATTAAGCCGGAGACATCGGACATTAACCTAAAATTCAAGACTTTTGCTAAAGATGGCCTTCTTTTCTTGGCTGGAAACGAAGATACATTCTTGTCAATCGAAATGAGAGATGGAAAAGTATATCTTCAGGTAATGAACACTTTATTTTTTATTGCAACAATTTCCTTTCAAGTGTTAGAAACTACTTTTTGAGTGTGAGACAAGTACATTTTATTAAATTTATATTTGTTTTTCAGTATCGTCTTGGAGGAACCGTTCTTACAATGGGCTCATTAGAATCATACAACGATGGCCACTGGCACACACTCAGTGCCTCGCGCTACCACAAGAAGGGAGAACTGAAGATCGATGATGTTGTCATTGGTAGAGATGAAGCTGACGGCGAACGAGTGCTTCTGGAAGTTACAAACCGCATATACTTCGGTGGCTACCCCAACAAGCATAATTACATAGAGGTCATCAACACTGGTTTTGATGGTTGTATTGACGATGTGTTTGTGTCAGGAACGCCAGTGGATCTAAGTCAGAATAAGGAAGCCTTTGGTGTGAATCCTGGTTGTCCAGTTAAGGTGAGATAATCTAGCGCTTTCTTTGTGCATATTTACATACTACAGTGAACTTCTTAGATCTAGTACAAAAGCTATTTAATTTAAGGTGCTCTTTGTGATACAGAGGCTTTTAAATTTTTTATTTCTATTATAGAAAATGTGTTTTTATTATTTTCAGTTTGCAAGACTTGTATCATTTGAAGAACAGGGTCAAGGCTTTATTAGAAAGCCCAATGTGTCATCCAATAATCAGTTCCAATTGAGTCTCAAATTCAAGACAGCAGCAAAGGACGGCCTTATATTCTATGCAACCAACAGAGATCAGTCTGCGGGAATATCACTGTCACTAGTAAACGGGGCCTTGGTGGTCATCAGCCAACAAGAGCGTCTGACCACTGGCTCTAATCTCTACAATGATGATGTGTGGCACGTTGTTACAACCACACATGATAAAAATGTGCTCAGTGTAGTTGTGGATGACTACGATGATTATAGGTAAGTACTCCTACTGTTTCAACATTTCTGGCTTTCACCCCTCAATGGTATTTTAGACCATTTTTTCAAATTATGGGGTGAAGGGGGGCGAATTTATGTATTAATTTATTTTAAATTATCAAAATTCATAATTATACAGAAGATTGGAGCCGAGTTTAGACATAGAAGAGATGAGATGTTGAACAGAGTGGGCAATTTTCTTTTCAATTTTGTTGGAAGTGAGGATATTTTGTTTAGAGAAGGACAACCAAAAAATATGGGATCTACAGTTTCCACTATAAACCACAGAAAATACATTCTGAGGAGTGGTAGGGGATTGTCCAAATTTGCAAATTAATCTTCAGCGACTATTCTTTATCTAGTGATTGATGAATTTCATTGATGAATATTATCTTGGGGGTTTTTGGAAATTGATAAAGATGAAGTATCATTTATAAATATGTAAGTATAAAAGAAATCATATTTTATTTAGAATTATTTTGCTTTGCAGTTCCGACAGTCCACCACCTGGTCTTCACTTCATGTACGGGGAACTCTTCATCGGAGGCGTCCCTCCCGAATACGACATCAAACTTCTGGGAACTGCCAAAAGGTCTTTCAGTGGTTGCCTAGGGGATGCCACCATCAACGGGGCCATTATCAACTTCGCCAACGCAACCAACAAGCACGGCGAAACGCTGGGCCGATGCTCCAAAGAGCCTAAGAAGGCAGTTGCCGTTCTAGTGACTCCCCCTCGAGGTATGTTATAACTAATTAATTAATTATCAGGCTGTACGCAGAGAGATTAGACCGCCACCCAACTCTGTCTCGGCACACACTTCTTGATGTTCCTCATAAGAGTCCCAACTGTCTGGCGTTAGGCATCCCCAATTGGCGGTATGTTGTGAAAGAATATCTGAAGCTGAAGGAAAGGGCAAGGAGATGGGGAAGAGAAAAGTGGGGAAGTACCTTTCTTTCACCAAGGCATACTGAGGCTATCTTCCACTCTGGAATGTTCCACAAATGTGCTATATTTTATTTGCAATGAATTATTTAATCAAATAAAATTTACTTGCTTACGCCGGGATACCCCTTTTTTCTACAAAAAAAAATGTCAGTGTTTGACCGTCGGGGGCGGGGTAAAAGATCAGGCGGTTACTCGGCTGAGTGACCAGTGAAAACAAGCGTAAGATTTTCTTTTTTTTTGATTTTGAAGAAAAAATTTTTTTTTTTAAAGTCATCAAAAAGGTCATCGGTGACCAAAATTTCACTTGCGTTTTTTACTTCAAATAACGTCAGGAATCACTGGTTAAAGGACTTAATTCAAGTACGTTCCTTAACACCCTGTATAAAGAAAGCACATCAGATTTCTTCCTTTCTGAACAGAGTTGTCATCAATACTAAGATATTTTTTCAATATTATTTTTACTATCGTATAATAAATAAGAAATTAAAATAAAACTAAAGGGGGATGTTGGATTGCGTATTTATGTGTGTCTAAACTGATTTCTAGTAACGTAGGTGCAAAATTAAGCACAGACATATCAGCTATGTTAAAGCTTTCTCTGGGTTTTGCAATAATAACTTAAAAATGTATCTGAAACACCTTGAAAGAAAACCATTCTCACTTTCTGATTTAATTTTTTTAGCGGGCCGCACCAAAAGTGCTCGCGGTTCTAAAAGGTTCGCTTTAAGAGATAAAAATTGTAAAATTTTAATCATCAGTCCCTGAATCCGCATTTTTGCCAGTTTTCTTTTTAAGGGAGCGTAACCTGCCATTTATTTTTTATTACACATTATTAAATATAAACTAAAGATTTATTTAAGCTGGTTAAGTAATAATATTAATCGATTTATGATATCAATTCTAAACTTCAAACAACAATATCTCTGAATTATGTTTTTGCGGATTCGCAACTGTGCTCTGCATCTGTTCATGGAGAAACTGAAAAAAAACCAGTTGGCGACGCAATCGCTATCCACAGGAAAGGAACTTGTGAATTTCATTGGCGGTCCGCACACAAGTTATGAGCAATGCTGGTCGCCACGGCAGTCGCATTTCAGTTGCCTTGTTGACAGGTTGCCATGGTAGCGTCTCATGACCTGTCATGTTTCGACATGTTAAATCAGAAAAATATCAATTTTGTTCAGGTTGATTGCAGTTGCATCGACAAGTGGTTTTTTCAGTTTCTCCATAAGCGTAAAAGGGTAACCTGAAGGTAAAAAGTGGTATAGATTTTAACAATTTTTTTTTAGGTATCTACCATCTTGAAAAACTGAAATAATAAAAAAATAAAAAAACTGTGTTTACCTTTTGTCACACCTTAAATCCAGAAACTCATGAAAACTTTTTCGTAACATAGTGACTAATTTTGTTTATTGATCATTTTTAAGTTGCCCCAATAATACCTAACAAAGCAATAATCGAAGAGGAAATTGATGATATTACAAAACCACCACCGGTGAGAAAAAATACAACCAGGTTGCAGCCCATTAGACCTCCGCCAGGTTTGTGTAAATCGTACTTATTTAATGATCTTTAGGTACTATTCATCCTTCCGCACCGGGATCCCCAAATCCCCCGAAAGAGAGTTTTGTGAATTATATAATTTTTTTTTTACATAATATATAATTTAGGTAATACTAACGAATCAGAACAGACAAAAATTTTAGCCTCCCTCAAAAACACCAATTCTAAGCAAAACTCCTTCATTTATCGTGCATCACACATTTTCAATACACAATATTCACATTTTGACATTTTTAATTCCACACTACACTTTTAAAGTCACACAGGCAATCTCTCGATACTTCATAACTATAGATAGTGAACGAATCCTACCACCACTCAATGAATTTCATTTCTGGGTTATGCATTTTATTATTAGAATACATACCATTCACAACCCCCTTTCTCATCCTACCTCCTCCTCATCCTACCTTCCCCTATTCCCACTTAAACATATTTCTTATTAAGTATGTAATTTTTCTTATTTAACCTTTTTAAATCATTAAACTCAATTCTGTATTATAAAATCCGTGTGGAAAACTGTAATTTGTAAAATTAATGTAACCTATTTATTATCATGCTTCATTTCAGTATTACACTGTTGGTATCCCAAATAAAATAAAATAAAATAAATATGAGAATATATTTTTTTATTGAGTTTATTATTATTAGTTACATTTTGTTTGCTTTTGAACGAAATAGACCCACATTAGTGGTAAGCCATCTATACTTGATATCCACAGCCACAGGATCAAATGTCTTTAATGTTAAAAACAAAATTTAATAAACTTAATAAATTGGGATTATATTATTTAGTTCCAGTTATACCAGAGACAAGAGGAGATTTCAAACCGAAAGAAGTAGCAACTACAGTTAAGCCTGTTGTGCGGAAACCAGATTGGGTCGCAGAGAGGCCGAGACTGCCGGCTCCCACGGTCAATGATAACTGCGCTTACGGCAGTGGGGCCACCAAGAGTGGAAACCTGATTGACGGCTTTAGATTTGGCAGTCAGCCCGACAGCAGAGTTGAATTTGACAAGCTGCCGGCCCGCTATAAGAACAGTTTTGACTTCTCGGTGGAGTTCAACACCACCTCAGATGGCGGAGTCATCTTCTATGCGGCAGACAGGTCCCATAAGGACTTTGTGACACTTTTCATGAGAGACGGAAAGGTAACATACTACTTAACACTGCTGCGAAACTTTGTGGGGTGATGATTCATGGGTGTAGATTTTTTTTTTGTGATGCCCAAATTAAAAAGTTATGATAAATTTCTTATTTTTGTGTTATTTACAAAGAGTTCGTAAGTGCACACCTTTATAGAATAATTATTATTTCTTCCCACTCGGTCGGCTGTTCTATTTGACCCTTTGATTAGTGAGTTATTTTTTTGCCATTTACATCATGGCAGTGAGTTATTTTTCAAGTTTTTCTTAATTTTGTAATTGATTTAATTAATTACCTTCTTTTCTTTTTTTACTACACAAGTTAATTTCGGAGCTTTTTTGTCACTGTAACCTTTTCTTAATGCATTATAAATTATAGTTGGACAAATTCAGTGTCTCTTAACATTTTGCAAATAAAAAAATTTCAATAAAGTTGTACAGCCACGATGCGGCGATACTCCTCAAAGGGTTAAGATTTGAAATGTCCATTTTGTTATCCGAACAAGTATATTACTCGCAAAAGTACAGCTAGGATTACACTGGACAATTATTAACTGGACTTTTTTTTAGAATTGCTTTTCTTTTTAAAACTTTATAATGATATTTTACCCACCAAAATTTCGCATCATGAGCTTGGAACACAGTGTAGACAGAGTGTCCGGGTAAAGTGCTTAATTTAGGGTGGTTAGTCTACACAATGGTGTAAGGAAGTAAAAAAGATAAATATCTTTTATGTAAAAAAATATTCCATAGAAGAAAATTTATTTTTCCATGCACCTTTTTTTACATGAAAATGTTTGTATTTGAATTTCGAAAAAAGTTATTTAGATTTTTTACTTGTACTTTCATGTAGAATCACCTTTAAAAGTTAGAGCATTTTACCTCTAGACATCTTGTATATATCTTATTATTATTATTATATATCTTTTAATTCAAGCTTATTCCAAATACATTTGATACATACATATTAAATCACAATTATTTGGTACATACATCATTGGTTTATTCCATTCTCTTTAGATTCACTTTGGATATAACTGCGGGACAGGGCCTGCTCGCTTGGTTTCCCCCAGAGCATATAACGATGGACAATGGCACTCTGTTAGCTTCAGCCGAGAAGGACTTAACGGTAAACTGACTGTAGATGAAGAACTGGTTGCTGAAGGAAAATCCCAAGGCTCTTCAAACACCATCATAATGCAGGGTCCATTCTTCTTGGGAGGATTAGCTAATGTCTCCGTAGAAATAAAATACAACTTAGAGGTAAAATATTATCTGATTATTCAATGGCTGTAAACTAACTATTTTGTTAAAATTATAATTTATATAAACTATGGCTTTTTGAGAGCCTCATTTAAGAGCATGAGTCACAATATATTAAAAAAGTTTAAAAATTTCAGGATTACTACAGTCCCTTCCACGGCTGCGTACGCAACTTTGCAATGAGTGGACAACCTGTCAACAACATAAAAACACAAGTGGGTGCCCTCTCTTGCCTTCAGAAGTTCGAAGATGGAATTTACTTTGGAGGAAAGGGATATCTCAAGGTAATCATGAACTCACATAAATATTTTATTGAAATATCTTTGTGTAATTCTGCATTTTTTCAGGGACTGTTATAATTGGGTTAGCTCTGTTCAGCGTAGCCTTTCAGGCTGGTAAAAGCCCAAAGATATTCAAATACAAGAGATATGCTGTGGTGTCTGCCTGACTGTCGGCGGGATTACTTCCGAATGGGAGTGGTTTGAATACCGAAAGTAGTTGATTTTTTTTAAGGTGTATTGGTTAATAATATAGTTTAAATACGGAAAGAATTCATTCATTTAGTTGATTTTTTTGACGGTGTACAATAGTATTGGTTAACAATATAACCCAGTCCCACCCAGTAAAAACTGCGGAAAGCACATCTCTTATATTTCAATATCTTTGTAAAAGCCATTACAATTATTATTTAAAAATCTCCATTATAACTCCCAACCTTCCTTGATCTTCTATCCTCTTCCTTCCCCTCGCACAACCCCTATTGCCATAACATTGGCATGCAATATGACCGTGTATCTTATATCCTCTTCCTTTCCCACAACCCCTTTTGCCATACATCAGTATGCAGTATGACCGTGTGTCTTCTGCCCTCTTCCTTCCCCACAACCCCTTTTGCCATACAACATCGGTATGCAGTATGACCATGTGTCTTCTGCCCTCTTCCTTCCCCACAAACCCTTTTGCCATACAACATCGGCATGCAATATGACCGTGTGTGTCTTCAATTCTCTTCCTTCCCCACAATCCCTTTTGCCATACAACATCGGTATGCAGTATGACCATGTGTCTTCTGCCCTCTTCCTTCCCCACAAACCCATTTGCCATACAACATCGGCATGCAATATGACCGTGTGTGTCTTCTATCCTCTTCCTTCCCCACAACCCCTTTTGCCAAACAACATCAGTATGCAGTATGACCGTGTGTCTTCTGCCCTCTTCCTTCCCACAACCCCTTTTGCCATACAACATCGGTATGCAGTATGACCGTGTGTCTTCTGCCCTCTTCCTTCCCCACAAACCCTTTTGCCATACAACATCGGCATGCAATATGACCGTGTGTGTCTTCAATTCTCTTCCTTCCCCACAATCCCTTTTGCCATACAACATCGGTATGCAGTATGACCGTGTCTTCTGCCCTCTTCCTTCCCCGCAACCCCTTTTGCCATACAACATCGGTGTGCCATATGACCGTGTGTCTTCTATCCTCTTCCTTCCCCACAACCCCTTTTGCCATACAACATCGGCATGCAATATGACCGTGTGTCTTCTATCCTCTTCCTTCCCCACAACCCCTTTTGCCATACAACATCGGCATGCAATATGACCATGTGTAGATGTGTAGTGTCATGAAAAGCAGGAACCATAACTTGATTCTTTTTTTGTAGCTGCTATCAAACTTCAAAGTAGGATTGCAGCTTGAAATTTCAATGGAAATCAAAACACGCCAAACCTCAGGTATTCTTCTGAGCATCCATGGCAGGAAAGATTTTCTGATTTTGGAGATTTTCAACAACACAATCATGGCGCGTGTCGACAACGGAGAGGGTCCATTCCAAGCTTCATACAAATTGAGTAATCAATACCTCCTGTGCGACGGAAATTGGCACACCATTCAAAGTATGTATCTGTAAATTTGTTGCGCAATTGTTTAAATTAATTTATTTTTCCTAATTAAGCCACTAATTAAAACATGCATTGTTAATTTCAGTCCTGAAATCCAAGTACGTCGTATCAGTGGCAGTTGACAAGCACTTCAGTGACCCGGGCGTGGGCAGCGGGCCCACCACCAACACCAAATCCTCGATCTTCATCGGTGGTCACCCCTACAGCTCCCGCATCAGGGGCTCCCGCTCACTCACTGACTTCACTGGCTGTATGAGAAATCTGAAGATCCGTGAACAGACTGTTGACATACCAGAAGACAAGGCTCATGGCAATGTTCGTATCGGCGCCTGCCCTGCGGACTAAAAACCAACCACTTTACATGCTAAATGCCCACTCTCCTTCTGTGACTATTGCATAAAAATGCTTGGTCTACAGGAGTTTTTGGCATGTAGATAGGGAAAACAAACCCTATCGATATTTAACGTATTTCGATGTTTGAGGGCTGATGGTTAACCATTTTCCAAAACTTTTGTATTTTTTTATAAATACCAAGGTTTTGCAGTGCAGGGTTTTTATGTACTTTTCAAATTAATTTTTACAAATAAAATTGTACGTATTTATAGCCGTTTTACACCATCTTTTCAGCCCGATTCCCGTACAGAGACCAAAGACCAAATTTTTTGCTTCATACGATCTTCATCTCTACTTTCATATCTACGATTTCAGTTGGCATCACTGCAAACAACACAAGAACCATGTTGTTTGCAGTGCTGCCAACTGAAATCGTAGATATGAAAATAGCGATTGTGTAAAGTGAAAATTTTTGTCTTTGGTCTCTGTAAGGGAATCGGGCTGAAAAAAGAGATGGTATAAAACAGTTATCACACCCAAATTTGAATAAGGTTTTAATTAATAACCATACATATTAGCACATTTGTAAAACTGAAGCCCTCAAATATTATCCTTTTGTGAAAGAACTTTACTGGCTAAATATGGCAAGTGCATGTTAGTTGTAATGATTATTTTCTTCCATTTTACCCGAGTCTGAAGAATCCAACACTATGTCAATGAAACCAAATTCTTCAGCCATGGGGCTGTGGTGTTCATCAATATTATTATTTTTCTAAGGGTTCCAATTTGGTAACTTGTTCATAGAAATAAAGTCAAAACTTTCTAATGAAATGTAAACATATTAATAATAATTGTCACAAAAGTAAAAAAAAACAGCAGCCATTAAATCACATAATACATCAGTTAGATAATTATTTTCTAATCCAACAAATACATAATGTACCTGATTAAAAAAGAAAAATGTTATTGTATCCTTCTGTGAGAATTCATGACGCATTTAAATTAGCAGTATAAGGGCTGGTATATTAGTAATGTATCACATGCTTTTTACTGTCAGGGCTCCTACCAGAGAGCAACTTGACAGACATAAATATATCTTTCTTAGCGACAATAAAGAACCACTAATATACCGGCCCTACATGGCTCTCGTAAGCACTCGGGTCCCATTGTGCTGTCCGTCACGATCATCCCATCTTCAATATCCCCTGTTACCCCTACATATACATATATACGGATAACAGATATCTCAGTATTCTTCCCACCGAGTCAGGACATTGGCACCAAATTCCATTCTGCTTCTTCATCTTTTTTTTCACACAAACAATGTCTTATAATAAAAATAACTTTTTCTGCAAATAACCTGAGCGTGGAATATTGTTTTGTGTTCATCAATAACTTAAAAATATTTGCAACATATTTTAATGATTCATTTTGTGTTTTCAATGCAGTTTCAGATTTTAAATAAAAATACTTCAATTTCATAAACATCTTTTATTTTACACAATAGTTACATAAATATCAATAAGAGGCACTGAGATCGAGTCTTTGTTTAGCAGCGGAGTGCTGTGACATTCTTTGGCAGTTATCAGAAAACAAAACATGGTGCAGTTATACATTTGACCATAAAGTTGTCATTTTGAAGATCACCAGAAAGTTCACAGCACACGGCTGTTGTCTGAGTTCAAACTTCAAGAATTAGTCATACTTTTAAAACTCAGAATTCCTAATAAGATAATGCGGATAATAACCGCTAGCAAAATCAAAAAACTATTTTTATTATACCAGTTGGTTAGAGTAACTTCTTATTGCCTATACATGTGATAATATGTTTTATTTTATTAACAAATTTGCTATTGTCGATATAAGTAAAAAATAGTATTTAAAATCAAACAGAATTACTTTATACTAAAGGTTGGTATGATTTTTTATAATAATTTACAAGTCAATATATTATAAAATATGGCATTAGAAGTTTTTACAAAATTTATAAATTAAAAACCTACATAATATTATGTATATTCAGGATAGCTTTCATTTTGGTCAAAAACACTTGAAAAGAAACTCTTTGCTTGTCAAAAATTATTACATTGCAATATCCAAAAAGAAGTGTAGATAGAGGAAGAAATGAAGGAGAAGAAAATTATGGAGAATGACAGATAAAAATAGTAGGTACATTGTGTTTTATGAATACCTCACAAGAGTCCCAGCTGCTCCTGTCTGAAGCCAGTGAAACTCTGGTAACCCCAATCGGGGTATGTTGTGAGGCTGAACGTAATGGGGATGAGGAGAGGGGGAAGAGGAAGGCGGGGAATTCAGATCTGGCTCACAAATCTGCTTTTACCTTGCTATTCAGATCTAGTCACCAAACATGGCTAAAGCCATTTCAAACAACATTTCAAATCTGAATGGTGGTCTTACACCAGGACGATACTAAGGTACCTTCCATTCTGGAATGTGCCGCAAATATACTATATATTATTTTAAATAAATAAATTGTGAAATAACACAAATAAATTTTATTTGCGCACACCGGGATTCGATCCCGCGACCTTCGGATTGCAAGTCAAGAGCCTTACCCCTCGACCGTCAAAGATGAAAAATAAGATTGGATAATAAATGGTAGGGGATTAGATGAGATGGAAAAGGAGAGGGTAGTAAAAGAGATTAAACACAAGAGGAATGGTTGGTTTATGGATTTTGTGAAAGAAATTCAGAATCATTGCAGAAAATTAAATTATTTTATTTTTCTCTTGGGAAATCCCATATAAAAAGAATGTGAATAAAGAATTATTATAAAAGTGTATCAGCAATTACCCAACAAGCAATTTAACCAGCGATACTTGAAGTCATTTGGAGTAAAAAATTGTCTCCGTTTTTTTTTCAAATGTAAGCAAAAAAAATAATCTTTCACACAAGTAACTGGTTACTCGGCAAATTAAGGGGGCATACATTAATTACGTGAGGGGTGGGGGGGGGGGGTTCCAGTAAAATATCAAATCTCATTTAAACTGACGGGGGGAGGGTCAGTAAAAATCTTATGTCAACTTTAAAATGATATATTATTACAGAGATATTAAAAAAGATTATTAAATTTTTTCACTTCTTTTAAACTGTTCAATTTTGCCCACTGAAAAAATCTAATGTCTATTATGAAAAACATTTATTTCGAGAGTAAGGGACGATAATTTTACGTGATAACGTCATATAATAACGATAGAGTGGAAGAGAGATAGATGCATCATAAGCCGAACGCTTGTTCCGTGTTCTCGCTTGTACGCTCGGCTCAGGCGGAACGTGACAATGAGTCATGCTTTTTCGTGCATGCAGCCAAAATCACGTCAAAAATTAACTGGAGACCAAAATGCCATCTACATTTTTACTCCAAATAAGCTCAGGAATCACCAGTTAAAGTTAGATGGGTAAATGCTGATACACCCTGTATTGCATTAGAAAAGGATTCCCATCAGAAGTGTGTCCTCAGACGGGTTCGCTCTTATATCCATATTATATATTATTCGTGATGAAAACCAATGTGGCATTACTTTAGCCGGGAAGTTTGTCTTCTTACACAATTAATTAACAATAATATTTATATTCTTATACTATTTACAAAAAATAAACTAAATACTTCAAATTTTAGTTATAAACATTGGAATAATACAATTAGTGGCAAAATTTTCGAGTCACAGCACCGTGGCACTCAGACAACTACTATTTGCAGAATACAGTAATTCTGCTTTTGGCTGAGTTGTCTTCACATTCACCATTTGACAAGTACCCTAACTGCACGTGAAATCTAGGAATAATCATAACAGATAGGAAACGCGTCCATGGCCAATCGACTGTAATTGCCAACTCACCTAGTCAGCTGTTATCTTATCAGTTCTTTATACACTCACTGAAGAGTTAAACAAAAATAAACAACTTACATACACAAGAAAAAAAATAACAACAAAATTAGATTTTATTTCATTTTAAATATTTTTAAAGGATTGACCCTTTTTCTCAACTAGGTGGTATTTCACCATCTTCTCGATAAATTGTCAAGAGCACTATCCACAGGATAATTATATTTTCGATTTAATGATTCATTTATTTACAACTCCAAGTTTACCACAGTAGAACGAGAATTTAAATTTCGTCGAACGATGATCTTGCGATCGTGCCCTTGCAACTGTACAGGGCGGTTCCAATGAGAAAAATTAATTATTCTCCATACCAGCATTTTAACATAATAACTAAATATCGATTTTATTTCATTCAAAATTTGCTTCGATAAATACCTACATTCAAAAATGCTCAAACTCGTGATGATAAAACTATTAAAATTATGTACTTGTTGTAATTATTTTTTGATCATAAGTATAATTTTGATTTATAATTTTTCATTAATATCTAAGCAAAATAAGAATGTAATTTTTTTTTTAAATATAATAGTTTATAAGACCGTAAATAAATAGACAAACTGAAGTATTTTCGTCATAAAACAAGGGTGCGGTTTTTTTTTTATGATTTTATTTGAACTTAAATTAAAATCCTGGAAAGCAGCTTTCCCAAATAATTAATTGATTTATTTTACTGCATGATTATATGATTTGAAATGTATGTTGTATAATACAAAATTTTGTTTCAAAATTTAACAAATCTGCCAACGACCTACGGTAAAACCTTTCTGTACTAAAAATAAACATATTTTCTCAAAATTTAAAAAAAAGCTTTACTAGATAAAAGAACAGTCTTTTGAAATCAATTTATAATTTTTTGTGGAAAAGAGTCAATACGTCTAAAATTTGATTTAAAAATGACTTTCCAGTTTTGTTTGGTTATTCCCTCTTAATTCAAAATCCATGAGACTTCAAAAAACAAAATTCACATGTAATTCGAAAAAATTCTTCAGCTGCCTTTCAAATTCAGGTAGGTTTTCAAAGTAAATTGTACAACCTTTCGAAAAAAATTTCGATTTTCACAGAAATACGTCATAGTTCTTACAAATGTTTTTAATTTAATTTAAACATCTTTATTTTAATATTTAATTTGAATTTAATTTCAATATCTGAATTTGAACAAGTGAGTGGTAATTCGTTATTTGAAAATTTGGATTTCCAATTCTTTTCCAAGATTTCGAATTAAGGGGGTTCTACTGTACATAGTTTTAAAAAAGTTCTTTTATCCTGACAGTAAAAAGTTGATCGCAAAGGAAAATAAAAAACTTAATTTTTTCAATAAAAAGCAATCACTTTCTGTTTGACATTATGCAAGAAATTAATCAGTTTGTATAAAACCACAAAACAATTTTAATTCTTGTCTACTCCTTACAACCGGCTTCCTACAAACATGAGTTTGTCTTTGAAAAAATTCTGACAGAAAATACATTTGTTTTTGGGAAAGGAACTGGTGGCTACTTTCTACATAAGCGGCTCCCGCATGTTGCCTTCACGTGCACATGTTACAACCGGTGAGTCGCCCAGCCGTATGGGATCAAGCGCTTTTACTAGTGTGTCCCATCAAAATTCGGAATTTTTTGCCAGTGCAAAGGACTACTAGTAATGATAATTTATCGACATGATGAAACTGATGCTGTTATAATTACCATTTTATTATGGTTTCATACAAAATTTTAATAATTTAGAATTCATTTTGCAATTGCAATTTTGCAATGCAAATTCACTTAGATTTTATCTAAGATCAAACAACCTGATCACAAATACTGGAAGTTCAAAAATATACAGAAAACAGTTAAGCAATTTTTTAAAATCAATATTCCTTACCCCAAAGAACATTACATAACATGACACGCTTCTACGCTTATCCGTCATATAAGAAATCAGTGACATTTCAAAAGATGGTGCAGATATGTTTATAAACGCTTTTTCAAAAGTGTTTTCATCTGTTGGGTTTGGTGGCACTTCATTCTGCGAAATTATGCTCAATTATTCTATTCCATGGGCAAATATCATGACTAATCCTGGTTCCAGCATCATGTCTTCACCGACATGGACATTGTCGCATGGTAGAATTAGCACCGCCTGCTTTCCTGGCACTCGCTTGCAAACGTAATTCTCATACAACCTGTAAAAAGAATCGACATTAAGTACATTTGGGTTCCCGAGCCAGGGATCATCAAACAAGGAACACTAGAATAAAAACATAAACTTGTTGATGTCTAAAAAATAATAATTGCGCAAGAAACAATGCTACTACACTAACTTGTTTTTTTATATTATAATTTAGTGCAGTACCTAGTAGGGTCACTACGCAGGGTCCCAATTTGTTAGTTTATAAAATATCCACTGAATGATTATAAATGGAAGAATACATATTATATACGGTGATGGGCAGTGAATCTATTTAGCAAGTAAATATGTTTATTACTTGAGAGTATGTTTAAAAAAGAGAAGGGTTCGCGGCTTACCGCTTTTAGCCCCTTTGCAGCCTCTCCCTTTCTCACAGGTGAGATTTTATCAGAAAGATTGGTTACATTAGTATCGATCAGGAGTATAATTGCACAATGTGAAATATGAGAAAATGATCCCAAAAAAAGAATATATAATCCCTTCTGTATTGGCTTTATGCACATACAGTAGGGTATATTTATCATTATACACGTAAACCATTCAAGGAGAGAAAGGGTAAGCAAAAATGTACTAGAGACTAGCAACTAGACTGAGGCTAGATTAGAAATTATTCCCAAGTCACAAATAAAGCTGGAATTATGACAGAACAGGGATGGGCAGGCTGGGCTGTGAGGGTTAAATTTTATTGATGCAACACCCCGCTAAACTGAAGACCAGAAAAAAAGGCAATCAGAAAAACGGCAGCAGAGTTTGAGGGAGAATTTAAATGGATTCATAGGGCTAAAATGGTAGACCGCGCCGAAAACAGCAAACATTGAAAATACAGGAAGGAGGCCTTAAATGCCCAGAAATGTGTTAAGGAAGACTAACGAAGGGACGAATCATATAAGTTGCAACAATTTAAAATAAGGAAACTATGTTAGTTAGCAATTTCTTTTTCAAAAACAGTTAGCCGCAGATGGTAGAGGGTTGAGGGTCAGAGTACGAGGGTTGTCCGTAAAATAAGGTCTCCAAGGTGCAGAGGTCGCAAGGAACAATTTTACGCGAGATCCGGCAACTGGCTTGTAGCCTGGTTCCCCTATGCCAAATCCCACCACGCTGCACTCTCTGCGATACTTAGCCTCGGCGTGACAGTCGTACGCGACTCGCCGCACTCGGTAGGTGTGAATTATGCTCTATAATTAGTTTTTTGTGCAAAGGACAAAACCCTAGTAGATATTCATCTTCAGGGGCTTCAAGTGTACAGAAAACAATGTACGAGTGCTAAAGATGTGCGCAAATGGTGCAGAGAATTTAAAAGCGTGCCGGACGGACATCAGTTTCAGACAAAACAATTGCCAAAATGGAAAAAGCAATGATTGCAGATTGACAGGTGACGGTTCAGGAGCTCTGTGACATGATCCCTGATGTCAGTAAGACCACTATTGACAAGATTTTGACAGAATATTTAGGAGGCCACAAGGTCTGCCCAAGGTGAGTCCCAAAATGCTAACCGAAGATCACAAACAACAACGGGTTGAACAGCCCGCAAATTCCTTGAGTGCTACTAAGAATTCTTGGACTCAATTAGGACGAGACCTGGGTACACTACACGACAACAGAGACAAAGGAACAATCCCGTAAGTAGCGTCATTCAGAATCGCTGAAGCAAAGTTTAAAACAGAGCGTAACTCACACCTGGCGGGTGCGGCGATTGGAAGTTCCATCGCGATCGGCTGCCACGCCGAGACTAAGCGTCACAGAGAGTGTAGCATGGTGGGGATTTGGCAAGGGGAAACCAAGCTACATGCCAATGTTGCCGGATCGCACGTAAAATCATTCCTTGCGACCACAGAATCTTGGAGACCTTATTTAACGGACAGCCCTCATAATTAATTATAAAACTGAGCGGCAAACATTCGCTTATTTAAACAGTATTTTATTTAGTGTACCAATATACGCATCAGAAATGTACAGTCGCATTCAAACAGTTATAAAAAATCATCTGAGAGTTTCTTATTGTCAAGGCAATAATTGCAGAATGTAATATTAGTGGTTAACATTGGTTAAATAGACTCTCAGAATGATTTTTTACCCCTGTTATGCACAGGGCTTACTTAGAGTGTAAAAGAAATTCAAATACATACTTCAGTCACATAATAATGAGGAATGAGAAAAAGTACAACTGTTCATTAGGCAAAAATGAAATAAATGTGTTTTCTGTTTGGGAAAACAAACAGAACAGTTAAAAGTATTACACCGTAACCAAAGAAGTTTCTGCTGTTTTTAAATAGTCAATAATTTTTTACAAAAAAAAAGAAAAGTTACACTATTAGACAAACGCTTTCCTGACCTAATTTAAAAAAGGAAGAGTTAGGCATTATTGTTTGAAATTTCAGATGTAAAAAAACTTATTGAAGCTATAGGTGTCGCCGGTGTAGATATTGCAGATACAACAAATTAAAAGGTATATTTAAAAAGTTAGGTTGGGATGTTTCAAACTTAATTGATCATTAAAATGGACGCTTAGTGCCATTTTTGACAAGTCAACAGGTAGTTTTGAAAACTTTGAAAAAATGAACCGTTAAGCACAACATGACAGTTATGCTTTACGGCTGAACACGGGTTGATCACAAGCTAAAACGGGCTAGAATTACCATTTAAGAAGGACCATTCAAATTTCCAAAATTTTAAATGGCTGATTGAGGATGGTCAATCAAATGTAATGAAGTTTGAAACGCCCCTACCTTTGATAAAGCCTCGGTTACACGAAGCGGTTTCAACGCTGCTGAACATAAGTTGATCACAAGCTAAAACGGGTTAGAGTTACCATTTAACAGGGACCATTCAAATTTCCAAAATTTTAAATGACTGATTGAGGATGGGCAATCAAATGTAATGAAGTTTGAAACGCCCCTACCTTTGATAAAGCCTCGGTTACACGAAGCGATTTCAACGCTGCTGAACATAAGTTGATCACAAGCTAAAACGGGTTAGAATTACCATTTAACAGGGACCATTCAAATTTCCAAAATTTTAAATGACTGATTGAGGATGGGCAATCAAATGTAATGAAGTTTGAAACGCCCCTACCTTTGATAAAGCCTCGGTTACACGAAGCGATTTCAACGCTGCTGAACATAAGTTGATCACAAGCTAAAACGGGTTAGAGTTACCATTTAACAGGGACCATTCCAATTTCCAAAATTTTAAATGACTGATTGAGGATGGGCAATCAAATGTAATGAAGTTTGAAACGCCCCTACCTTTGATAAAGCCTCGGTTACACGAAGCGATTTCAACGCTGCTGAACATAAGTTGATCACAAGCTAAAACGGGTTAGAATTACCATTTAACAGGGACCATTCAAATTTCCAAAATTTTAAATGACTGATTGAGGATGGGCAATCAAATGTAATGAAGTTTGAAACGCCCCTACCTTTGATAAAGCCTCGGTTACACGAAGCGATTTCAACGCTGCTGAACATAAGTTGATCACAAGCTAAAACGGGTTAGAGTTACCATTTAACAGGGACCATTCAAATTTCCAAAATTTTAAATGACTGATTGAGGATGGGCAATCAAATGTAATGAAGTTTGAAACGCCCCTACCTTCGATAAAGCCTCGGTCACACAAAGCGATTTCAACACGGCAAGTGATCGCCACTTGTTTTAGCCGCTAGTAGAAACAGCACTGACAGCGATTACCTTGTTACGCAAAGTGATTTTGACCATGACCTACTGTATCCGAAGCTTAACTTGTAAATCGGTAGGTACAGTTACAGTTGTTAGTATAATAATACTTAGTTGATATAATTTATAATAAAAGACAGCAAAGATAAACATACGCATTGTACATATATAGACAAGAGCAGACTTACCGTCTGTTGTTTTGGCGGGTCTCGAGGGAGGAGAGGCCGGGTGGCCATCGCCGCTCGTGGCAGTGCTCCATCAACTCATCGATGATGTGCGGCGGGCAGCCTGACTCCGAGATGGAACGCTTTATTATGTTCTGAAATACACATGATACACACACAATACTTTAGTCAATAACTATAACATTATCGTTTATGACGATGTCTAAATTTAGGCTGGCAAAAGCAGTATGGTAAATATAAAAAATATATAACAATTTACTTCACTGCTAAATGCATCCATTGTCATTTTTACATGTTATATCGATTTTGTTAAGTAGGTATGTGTGAAAACGAAATTATTAAAATGAACAGTGTAGGTATTTTTAAACAATGACAATGCAATATTGGATGACTTTTCTGAAAGAGAGCTATATGGTTACACAAGTCGATCTAGTTACCTGCAGCGCATCATCTGGAGTGGAGATCATTCCCCCCCAGCGAGTGACCCGAGCCCTGGCCAGGTTGGCACTCCAACGTACTATCTCATCCCGTTCCATCTGTTCGGCTATGGCTCTCATGGCGGGGTTAGACACTCTCATCGCACGCATGAACTCCTGTAAATACCCACAATGTTACTGACTGCAAAAACAATATATTAAAATCAGGTTTAAGAGGAACGTATGCGCGGCCCATTTTGTACAAATCTTAAATTTGGATTTAAGATCAAAATACCCAACCAAACTGAAAAATTATTTTTGTAATCAAAAGGTATATCAAATATCTAATACGGATGTGAGCTACTTTATTTATTTTTGCTTTAAATTATAAGATATAGGCCAAAGATTTTAGTGTCATGATTTTACGTCCCAGCCGACCAGAGTTGTCCAGATCGGCGTGGGACATGTAAAGATGGCGGGGGTAGCGTCACACCTCCAACGAGTTGATGTGACATCTGTGAATGGTTAAAAGGTAAGTAATATGTGGAAGCACTCCTACCTTGAGAATGGTTAACTCCCTCTTATGTTCTAGCACATGATGTTTGAGATCATCAATCTGGTTTTGGAGCTCGCCGTTGCAGAGTTTCTGTATTTCCATTGCAGACCGGAGCTCCCTGATGCAATGGTGAGTGTCATACTCGTCTTTGGGGATCACCATCCCGCAGCCTTGCGCACACGGGATAGGTTTCTTTGGGTTAAATGTACAGTCCGCCAAATGGAATTGAAGGGTATCTAACTTTAGGGATGTGGGACATCCATATAGGGCGTAATCACAGGAAATAGTCAGCCTGAAATAATACACATTACAGATATTTAAATTTGACATATGGTGTAAATAATGAATACTCCTAGAGCAGACAATATATTAATATTCCTAAAGACAGAAGAAGGAACACCTATTTATTTTGTGTAAATATACAGCCTATCAAATGGAAATTAATTATTGTATTCAACTTTCTATAATTTATGGTCAGTTTCAAGGCTTGGCTCAAGATGGCGAAAAGGAAGGATATGGCCTAAACTTGTTGCAACAATTATTGTTTGCATTCATCACAGTAAAATATGCACTCTCGCAAATGAAGTGAGTTTTGCTGATAAAAAATCATCTTGTATTTTAAGGCAAAGTAAGAGCAAGTATGATTTGAATGTGTCAAGGGTTAATTTTCTCAGTACAAAATGCAAAGGAACAAATTGCATTTCTCTAACTTGAAACGTAATTGAGGGCTGTCCGTAAAATAAGGTCTCCAAGGTTGCGAGGAACAATTTTACGCGAGATCCGGCAACACTGGTTTGCAACCTGGTTCCCCTATGCCATATCCCCAACATGCTGCACTCACTGCAACACTTAGTCTCGGCATGGCAGCCGTTCACGATGGAGCATCCACTCGCCGCACCCGCCAGGTGTGAATTACGCTCCATAATTGATTTTTTACAAAACCCCGGTAAGACATTCATTCTCAGAGGCTTGAAATGTACGGAAAACAGTGTATGAGTGTAAAAGACATGCGCAAACGGTGCAGAAAATTTAAAAGCGTGCCGGATGGCCGTCGCTTTCAGACGAAACAATTGCCAAAGTGGAAAAAGCAATGATAGCAGATCGACAGGTGACGGTTCGGGAGCTCTGTGACATGATCCCTGATGTCAGTAAGACCACCATTGACAAGATTTTGACAGAACATTTGGGAGACTACAAGGTCTGCCTCTGGTCACCGAAGATCACAAACCACAAGGAGGTGAAGCAGCCCGCGAATTCTTTGAGTGCTAATGGCGATGATGGCGATTTGATGGCGCAGAATTCTTGGACTCAATAGTGACTGGGGACGAGACCTGGGTACACTACACGACAACAGAGACAAAGGAACAATCCCGTCAGTGGCATCATTCAGATTCGCTGAAGCAAAATTTAAAAATGAATTATAGAGCATAACTCACACCTGGCAGGTGTGGCGATTGTAAGCTCCATCGTGAATGGCTGCCAAGCCGAGACTAAGCGTCACAGCGGGTGCAAACATGGTGAGGATTTGGCAAGGGGAAAATAGGGTACACGCCAGTGTTGCCGGATCGCACGTAAAATCATTCCTCGCATCCACAAAACCTTGGATACCTTATTTTACGGACAGCCCTCATTTATGAATTTATCAACTTATAATAATAACTCTCACCTTAATTTACAGAAAAAAATAATGATCATAAACATAATCCTGTTTATCTTAAAACTTTGTGTAAACATGAATTATTTAAAGATAAAAAATAAGTAATTTCGTGTTAAATGTCCTTTTCTATTTCGATTTTTTCAAATTGAGTCAAATTTGCTCAAATTGTCAGACTAAACTACTTTGAGGTAACAGGTACTTAGTGCAAAACTCTTAATAAAAACAGAAGTTATGTAAATAAAACCAGCATAAATTTTTGTGTGGTGAAGACATAATTTCAGAATGTTAACTTTTGCAAAGACAATTTTCAATATTTGGATCTAGATATTGAAAAAAATATTTACGCAACGCCAACGGATGATATTTGTCAACAGATACTGTTTCAAAATCCATTGAAATCCCTAATATCACGTCACTACGTAGGTGCACCTCAGTATTGAGATAAATGGTGAATGTACCTTGCTAGCATGTTCCTCAAGATCCTGGGTACAGTCCGCAACTGCCCGGAGGTGATGGCCTGCCGGTCCACCGGGCAAGTAGGCTGCCTGCCCACCCACTCTGTTATGCAAACCCTGCAAAATGCGTGCTCGCAAACTGGTGCCTGTAAGGAATGGTATGTTTATTTGAAAATCTTATTCACGTAATACATTTATACATTCAAATACCTATCTGACTTTAGTCAACGGATCTTTAGGGAAATATGTTTCATTTCTGGCAAGATTACGCACTGGCTTAGAAATAAAGAGTTCATATACAAATTTCTTCTGCACTCTTCAGCTTAACTTGATGCCTCAAGAGAAAAGAAAGGGAAAGTCACTATCAACTCACAAAACGCGCTGCCCATCTTCTTCAATCATCCACAAAGAGAAACTATTGTAACACAGATGTTTGCACATTGAGCTGAGGACAAATAGATGCTCGGCACAATGAGCATTCTTTAAAGAACTTGGCACACAGCAGCCGTTTGATGGACCCTCTACTGGAGAAGAAGGCATTATTTATCGTTGGTATAGAAATATTCCAGGTTCAGGAATGTATCGCACGGCTCAAGAAATAAAGATTACACAACAAAATCACAGTCATTTCGTTGTGGATGGATATTCAAAAATTAGATTTTTTTTAGAATAACTCTTTAGGTACCTTGGTATTCAAACGCGATTATTGTATGTTATCACCCAAACAACACTTGAAATTTGAGATCATTGTTCAATTATCAAACAAAAGTGAACAATATTATTGCCTACCATGTTTACAAAGAATGAAGGATATTTTGAAGAAGAAAATATGGTCAGTCAGATTACGGTAACAGTTTTCTACACGAAGGTTTCACCTGTCATAAATTATAGATACGACACAAACAATGAATCAAAAAAGAAATCGTCCCATTTCAAAACTTGGAGCGTTGCGAATTCGCCATATTGAAAATTAATTCGTTGATAAGTCGGGCAGATATCGACATGAGTTCAGATAACAATGTTTTCCTAGCAAAAAGGTGACGTTTGTGACATGAATGGGACAGGGTTGGCCGCGCTACGGAAACTGACAAGGTGGTATTGTCAAGTCGAGGGGTTATCTTGTCTTGTCTAGAATGGCCGGAGCCTGTTGTCACCGGGTGTAATAACATTGGGCTGCTTTACCTGCACAGGCTCCTCTAGGACGCTCGAGCAAATCGGACACAGCAATTCCTCATCCACCTCTCCCAGGAATCTTTGTATTTCAAATCCCATCGCCGATCCTGCCGGAGTTGCCGATGTGTGTTGTTGACGATTGACGAACTACGATCACGAAGGAAGCAAGGATCAAAAACAAGGGAACTGAGCGGAAGCAGATAGCTGAACTCAAAGCTAGTGTTGCCAAACTTCAATAAACCGCATGAAAAAATATTACTCAAAATGGCGGGCGATTTGAAATTATCTCAAGAACGGTATTTTATAAACGACGAAATTTATCAAATAAATTCAAGCTATTTACGACAAAAAATATCGCTGTGTTTTACTTTGACAGTGACAAACTAAACTTTATCAAAAATATTGCGTGGATCAAGGTACCTGCTGGTTTTGAGGGTGGAAATTAAATTCATAAATTGAACTGACAACATTTCAAAAGTACTATTTATGACAGATATTTTTTTATGGTTCATATTGATTTTATTTAAATTCTGTAAATATCTTTTTTTAAATCTAAATACCTTTTAACCTTAAAGATTTAAAACCTTTTAACAATTTGAGCGAAAAAATAATATTCAGAAATGTTTATTTATTGTTTGTTCCTATTTGTACCTCTATAATATATCTCTATAATCAGTGCCGGATTAGCCCCTAAGCAAATTAAGCTATTGCTTAGGGCATCACGTCTTTGGGGGTACCAGAAACAGCACAGGGTGGTGGCACCTGGGGCGTATTCCACAACGGTGGGGGCGGAATGGGATAGGATCGGGTGGGCTGGGATAGGATGGGGTGGAATGGGATAGGATGGGGCGGAATGAGATAGGATGGGGCGAGACGGGATCGGGTAACGGGTTCTAAGGGGTATCGGGTAACGGGTTCTTCTTCTTCGAGGGGGTGAAATGGGATACAGATACAGGATCAGCTCTAGGAACGAAAGAAAATGCATGGGTAGCTTAGGGCACAAGTAGTCTTAATCCGGCACTGTCTATAATACTTTCTTTTTACTAACTGTAGACTAGACAAACATTTATAACAACTTATGGCTAACCGATTGCATTCACCGGTTTGTCGATAACTAATACAAAACTATATATAAAATACATATTTTGACCAATGAACGTAATGCTGTATTATATTATACACATATTATTATTTATTTATTCTGTGTTCAGGTAGATAATATACAAGACCGATCTTATCTGGGAGGTCACTTGAGATTAACATCGTTTTTGTTTATTAGAGAAACTTAAATACAGTTCGCATGCAGGGGATAAAATAAAATTGGGAACACGTGATTTTGGAAATCGTACTATTTATTTATTATATATGTAGGTATACTTTGTTTTATTAAAACGTTTAGGAAAGAAAGGGTAAATTTTATAATGGGCGGTTCAACAATACAAGGATTTAATTAGAATTTTTCTTCCTAAATGTGATTGGCCCCCGGAGAAACGGGTATTTTAGTACCTGTATGCCAGAAGAAACTGTATTAGTAAGAAAGTATGTTTGTTTGGATAGTTTGTATACTTCCTCGCTTGATATAGAAAAAAAAATTTAAAAAAACACTTACATAACATATATCGTCGTTGATATTTTATTTATTTTTTATTTTATTTTAGGGAAATCAACAGTTTACAACTTGATTAATTTATACAAGTTTAATTTACCTACCTGAAAAACCAATTATATATTTCCTCATTATACTATTACATTATATATCTATAAAATAAAAAGTAATCTTACAATAGCTAAGAGAAATTACATTATTATTAACAAGAGGCAGTATATAATATAAGTCGTTCCATAATATATCATACAGTTTTGTGCTCATTAATACATTTTTAATACATCTTAATACATTTTTAATAGATTTTTAATACTTATTTTCATCACAATTGAAGATTGTGATATGAACACAGTCTTATAAAGCAAGCATTTTTATTAGAATTTGTATTGCAGTGTTTTTCTTTAAAAATATTACATGAACGTGTGTGCCGTGTGGGTACTTTGAAATTAATTCAATGCAATTGTAACAGGTTCGTATGTAAAAAATGTATTTTGTTTCATTGGTGGACAACTATCAAATTTTTTTTATCTTTTCATCTTATCAAAACGTCTTATATGAATATACCTAGAGATTAAGTAGCAATTCGTTATTTCTCAAGATGGTCTTACCACGAATAATCCAATTCAGCACTTGCC
The DNA here is from genome assembly GCA_936435175.1 of Glyphotaelius pellucidus. Classification (NCBI taxonomy): domain Eukaryota; kingdom Metazoa; phylum Arthropoda; class Insecta; order Trichoptera; family Limnephilidae; genus Glyphotaelius; species Glyphotaelius pellucidus. The sequence continues at coordinate 21,600,569 of OW386542.1, read as the reverse complement.
ATGTCCGTATAGCGTATTTATTTTTATTTAGTACATAAAACAGGCATGTTGGCCAAAAATGTACATACATAGAAGATTTAATTAGAATGTAATACTAGAAATTATAACAAAAATAGTAGCAAAAATAATTGGCTAAATATGCAAAAATAGATAATTTATTATTGGCACGTGTTGATGGGACAATGGTTTAGTTGGTACCATAAATAAACCAATCCCAATATTGCCTGTCTTTAAATAAAGGGCTTCATCACAATATCAGCTTTATATGATTGATGGAAAAAATATATTTTTTAAATTGTTTAAAAATTATTGAAGAAGAAGATAACACTTTTAAATCTAAATGAAAATATGAAAGAAAACAAGACACAGAAAAACAGAAAAAGACAATGGTCGCAACTGGGACCAAATTTGTTTAAAAATTATTAAAAATTATCAAAACTGTCATTATTAGAGCAGTATACACGTATACAGTGTTATAATGTCTTAATGTTCGCGGTATAGGGGAGAAATATCCTGTACTTGTGTGGTTGGTTTTAAAATAGAAAATATTTTGCATCCTCTTTGTTGAATTCTTGATGGTGTGTTGATGTTAATTTGGGATGTAATGTTTGGTGTATCAACTGACGCATGTATAATTTTGTGTAGAAGCAATAATTCCAAAAGTTTCCGTTTGGCCGTCAGAGAGTATAGTTTATAATGTAAAATCCGGTCGTTATACGTTCCAAATTGATCAGATAAACCTTCGCGATAAGCAAATACATGGGTTAATTTTCTTTCTATGGATTCGATTCTATAATTGTGATTCTCATAATTTGGAGACCAAGTAGTGGATCCGTATCCGAGAATACTCCGCACTGTTGATTTATATAATGTTCAAGTTAATTCTGCACTTTTAAAGCAATTTGTGATTCTTAGCGTTGATCCTAATATTTGTGACGCATTCTTTGAAATTGTATCTACATGTATATTTAAGCCAAGTGACGAGTAAAATATCACGCCCAAGTCTTTAATTGAGTTTTGTTTAATAAAGCGACATTGTTAATGTGATACGTGTTTTTATTTATGTGTGAAATTTATTTATGTTCTTTGTGAAGAAAATTACAACACATTTATATATTAAAATATAAATCATTTAGTGTGCACCATTCGTGAAGTGATGAAAGGTCTTTTGCAAAAATCGTTGAAATCTTCCAATGGTGTGATTTTTTTGTACAGCTTGAGGTCGTCGGCAAATATTTTGAAAATTTTATTCTTAAAACTATGTCGTTGATAAAGATTAAAAAAAGCAAGTGTCCAAGATGAGAGCTCTGCGGAATTCCCGGTGTTACAGTATTGCAGTGTGAACAATGATATGGTTCATATTTAAGTAGGTAGGTATTTAAGAACCTTTAATAAATCTCTCAAAATCTTGGCTTCATCACTAGAATTACATATGACTTCAAAAACATAACCCTTAGAACTCTTTACTGCTCCTTGGTTTGCCCTCATCTTGAATTTGCTTGTATTGTTTAGTCTCCTTTTTATACTGTCCCTATTCGTCATATTGAAACCGTTCAACATCGGTTCTCAAGAGGATTGCTAGGAGGCCAGAATTAGAAAAAGGCTACAACTCATATTATGAAATTGAATTAACTCTAAACCTTTCTCCTTTAGAAGACCGTCGGAAAAAAAAATCTCATTTTTTTCTTCAAAATTGTCAACAGTATTATTGATTACTATAACTCATCGCTTTCAGTATACCTACCATTATATCAGAAATAATGAACTGCTTTTCATTAATCAACACTTGACTAATTATGGATATTATTCACCACTGTCCAGAATGTGCAGACTGGTCAAATCAAGTCAAGACCTTGACTTCTTTGGTATACGTAAGTCTAAATGAATTTAGACGGTCGCTAAACAATTGATGATATTTTAAAATGATGTATTTTGACTTCTAGCTAAGACTTGACTTGACGTGTCACTTTTATTTTCTTACGATTATCTCTGATTTTGTCTTTACTTTCATTTATCACCCTTTAGTATTATAATGCGCACTTTTTTAATTCGTGTTATTTTATTGTAAATTGGACGTAAGTCAGTTAATAAAAAAATTAAGATAAAATTAGAAAAAACACACTTTTGAACGCTAGGTCTACTTAATTTATTACCATCACTAAAAATAATAGATAGTGATTTAATGTTCCTTTTTAGAATAGAATAAGAACCCAAGGAATAAATACCATGTGGACGTGTTTCATTATCCAAATATTTGGTCAATCGGGTCTTAAAGTTCCAATACAAAACTGGATGGAGATCTACATACATTGTCAGGCGGGTGGAGATCTACGTTGTCAGAACGCTTGCTAAATATACTAAATGGAACATTTGTTTCCATTCAAGTTTGTGTGTGAGGCACTTCTGGTTTTCTTATTTATTTTAAGGGTGGACTAAACAAAAATATTAAATCTTTAAATTTTAAAACTTTAAATTCCGAGGAAGATACTAAGTGCGATTCCAGAGAGTAGACGTCCAGTGGGCCGCCCCAGACACAGCTGGGTGGCTCCAGAAACTCTTTGAAGAGAGGATGGGACTGCCATGGACGGAGGCCAAACAGTCAGCACAAGACAGGGACGTATGAAGGAGCTTTGTCGATGCAACAGGTCCCCGACCCGAACAGGATAAGGGGATGAAGATGATTATGAAAACTTTAAATTTTATGATCCGTTTAATATTTGGTTAATCATTTACCGGCGTCGTACCTAGTTCTTAAAAACTCTTTGTAAAGCCCGAAAAACGCCCGGGATTTCAGCTAGTTTATAAGTAAAGCACCAAAGAACTATTATATTGAACGTTAAATTTGAAGTTGATAAAGTAAATCGAAAGAAAAAGCTAATTTTAAAATGTGTGTTAAGAACCGTCAAAAAGAAGATTTACGGGTGCAACAACCAAGAAGAGCGTGTGGTGGGTGATAACTTTTGCAGGAAGGGGGCATGTTTGGAGACCTGCAAAGTGCACAAGCACATCAAATGTATCAACACACTTACTCTTTATTTATTTAATTTTTTTATTGTTTAAATTATAACATTGTTACAATAATAAACATAATATTATTGCAAAAACAGAATATTGAAATACACATTTTCAAGGATTTCTACGCCAATTAAGAGACCTAGCTCCTGAGTTTGGTGAAGGAGTTATTTCATAAATTATATAATAGGATGTACAATAAATATAATCTTAAGTACCAAGATGTTGTAACTTTATAATTATAAGATGTTGTAACTTTATAATTATAAGATGTTGTAACTTTATAATTATAATATGTTAAAAATTATAATATGGCACGAAATGAAGTTACAGCATTTTGATTGGTGGTGTTACGGTTGTTAATTTTTTAATAATAATTTGACAATTTTCTTAAATGATACCAAATCGGTTATTTTTTTTTTGCTCCTTCGGGAAGACTATTAAAATATTTGATGCCTTTGTAAAAATAATTATTGTACATTTGTTATGTTAAAAATTAAGAATTTGGATCATACTTATTTTTTCAAGCACGACGGCAGATCGCCAACGAACAAACAACAGTTCACGTCGATTCAACATCTTTAATCGGCGCGAATTGTTGTTAGTTCGATGGAGATCTGCAATCGTATTCGGCAACAATGACAAGAGATGTTTTCTTCTAAGTGTGGTTGGAATCTGCCGATGGTCTCTTTGAACTGCTGAATGGCGATTTTTTTCAGCTACAATGTCCTACAAGTATTAAGCACTAACACCGTTCAAGACACAGTGTTGTAGTGATTTTTTTACTTAAACGACGCTCTAAAAATTATCCAATTATGTATTGATAAATTAAAAACCGCGTCATAATGCAACACTTCAAAAAAATCAATACCATTGCGGATATGGTTTTTATCAGTCAATAATAGTTCGTTTTAATCCAACAAGCGCATTCGCTGAACAATGATAGGTATTCGCAATAACTATCCCCGTGCATTGTCACATTCATTGCACGCGGAACTCTTCGAGACTCGGATTGTCTCTTTATCGCTACCTTCTCACGGCTCACTTCTCACTGTTTCTGCCGTATGACAAAAAATACCACCAATAGATCTATTACATACGAACTACATATCTCTGCGTCCACAACGTTTTCACACATTTTTTTCATTCTTGCATGCTTGTCCTGAAACGCTTCAAACGTTCAACTCAAATTGGAACTTGGGATAAACGGGAAACACGTCAAACGCAAGACCAGCATTAATTTTTACAAGGCTGACATTATTTTTCACATACTACTCGTCCTTGAGTTCAACAGGTCGGCTGTTGAACGATTTACCGACCTGTGTTTCCCTCTTTTCTCTTCCCATGACTTATATTCACTCTTTCTTCTCTTAAAAAACTCCTCCACACAAAATCCCCAAAAATGACATCGGTGCCGAAGGAAACTATTTTCCTTAGAGCGTTTGGTGTGAAGTTAATGTAAAAGTTAAAAAAATGTTTATTTTTGCAAAACATTATGGACCCGATTCCTTGACAGTTAATTCCCTGACAGTTGACTCCCCGGCATATTCATATACGATATACAGTCGGTTTAGGCAAAATAGGTGTACCTACTTACCCAAAATATAAATAATTGTTCCCAAAGGGGCGTGCAGAGAGGTAAAACAAAAGTGTAAAACACGTTTTCATTCGAATGCATCAAGGATAAAACTATTCTCTTCTACTTTTTCCGTACTGTATGTAAGGAAAGAAAATAAAAAGTTCGATTTGGGTTCGCAATTGGGTCATTAGAAGAACAAACCTTGGAGCAAGTAATCGTTTGTTGAGAAGAAGATATCAACGGATATACAAAATTATATACAACAAGGACATTCACAGACATAATACAAGGACTTGCAAGGAAATCAGACTACAAAAAAAGGACAAAACGAATACGCAGAACAGTTTACTATACAAAGGGATGAAGTTATACAACACTCTACCAGAAACTTTAAAGGCCGCACCAATTGGAAAGTTCAAAATTTATTGTAGGAGATACATAGAACAAGAAAAAATATAGTTTGAAATAAGAAATGATATAATTAATTAGGAAATTGTAAACTTAAATGTACAATTTACTAAAATAAAACAAATAAATAAATAAATAAAAACGGATATAAAAATCATTTATGAATGCTTCCGCAGAAATTTGACGAGCTACTCTCTGAAATTGAAAGCGTGATATAAAAACGAGATACTCATAGGCGGAATGTTATTCCGCATATGAGTTCTTATATTCTAAAGGTTGATTTTTGTCAAAGACGTCAACAAATTCGAAAATGTCTAAATTATAAAAAATAAATACTAATTTCAATAGAATGTGGTTTAATTTTAGAGGTAAAGGAACTTTTAGGGAATTCGGAAGTCTATTGGGGATATTTTGGTGACCTTGTAATAATAACAATTCAAACATATTCGTGATTCCCATCATAAATCACGAATTTTTTTAATAAATCAGGTTTTTTCGTCCCCCTAGCGATCTATTTTGACATTTTTGCAAAGAACGCGCAGGCGCGATCTGAGATCGGAATGACATGAGCATGCTCATAAGCCAGCCTGTTCACACATGCTTAGAGGCTTCCCCTTCCACCCGATAATCCAATGAGCATGCTCATAAATCAAACGGCTGTTGATTCGTGAGCATACTCATTTGGCTTCAAATGAGCATGCTCATTACTAGCAACGTCACTGACATTCAAGAGCATGCTACTAGGTAGCATGCTCTTTGGCTTCAAATGAGCAAATGTGCCCGTAGCACGAAGTCTCCCTTCAGTTCCTTGGAATACAGCGTTTATCTTTTTGAAGTCAATTTTTCAAAACTTCTTTCAGCCGTGTCTCCCAGCCTAAGCTCATCGATATAGGGTTTTATCAAACAAACAAGAGTTCACGTAGAATAAAGTAAGCATCTTTAATCGACGTAAACTTTTGTTATTCGTTGGCGATCTGCAGTCGTGCTCGGAAACGATGGCAAGTTATCGAAAATACTTATACAAAGGACTTATCCTTAATCTTAAAATTAGTGGCTTTTTCGCTGTCATCCGAGGGACTTACTGGAATAGCGAGGGGCGATTCCGGTTCTACTTAGGAACAGCGCCCTTAAGGAAAATTTTCTCAAAAACGACGCTGTACAAATCATTCAAATATTATTAATATAAGGAATTGCCCTTAACCTGAATCGACGATTAATAACGACATTTAATAACGATATTTAACTACTTTTTCGTTGTCATCCGAGCGAACTGGAATAGCGATAGGCGATTCGGGCCCTTCTTAGAGACTGCGCCCTTCAGGTGAATTATCGTAAAAACGGCGCTATACAAATCATCCAAATATTATAAATATTTATCCTTAACCTTAAAATTAACGCCTTTTACGCTAGGGTATTGGAATCACAGTTATCAAAAATCTCGTTCATTTTAAGGTTAACGACAATTTCATATCCTTAAGGGGGTATTCTAGTCTAGAAGCCCGAATTACAGGCGTTTTTTGACGGTCGATAAAAAAACATTAACATTTTAAGTATACATTTTTTATCATTTATTTATTTATATTTTTAGAATTTACAAAAAAATTCAAAAAAATATATATTTATTTCACGATATATATTTATTACAAGCTGTTAAAGTAGAGGGGTAAAAAGAGCGTGTCCATCTTGTCACGATTTCCACCCTTCTGGTCATCTGAATAATAAAAAAGGTAGGTTCTTTATTTTATAGTACAAATGTCATTATGGTAGAAACCAAAAAAAAATTAAGAAAAAAATATTTCTCGCAAAATGGCGGCTACTCAGAAAAAAAGTGTTGTTTTTCAGTTTTTTTTTTATTTTTACGAATTTTATAAAATAGAAAAATAAAAAACTTTGATTTTCTTATTGATTTTAATATGGTAGGATATATTAAAAAAATTCATCCCAATTTTAAAGAAAATCGGTCAATTAGAACTTAAGATTTTGTGACAAACGTTTCGAGAAAAACGCGCTAAAAGTTTTGCTTTATTTAGATTCTAGTTAGATTTCATCTAAACCGGTCGAACTAAAATGTCTATAACTTTTAAAATAATTAGAATTTTTAAAAATCCTTTTAAGGAGATATTCTTGAATATCTAAACTATCCAAAATGAAGAAAAAATAAATAAAAAGAAACCGTCCTCCTTCCTGTAAATAGTGCAATCTATCATGTGCCTCTCCCGGTGCAGCTCCACTTTCAAAAAACTTCTTTTTGGTTAATCATGCAAAACTTTTTATTTTTAAAATAAGTTTTTTTTTAAATTTTTTAATTTTACTGAACTGTTTTTTAGGACTTATTAAAACAATAAAAACTATTACCCAATTTCTATCCAAGTTTGTTACTTAACTATTTCTTTTATGACAATTTAAACTTTCATCCGCTTTCTAAAATTTTTTATCTTTATCATTTAATTTTTTATTTTTGGGGTGTTACGCCGTGTTGCGCAACCTCCTTCATTAGCCAACGTTTCGGAAAGCCTTACGGTGTCCATCATCGGGGCATATGTGATTTGTTTATTTGTAAAGTCCGAGTTTACTAATCGGTACCTAAACCCCGTGAATAGTGGTTATAATAAAACTCGAATAGGTGAGCCGAGTTATCTACCTATTGCGAATATTTATTTTAATGGAAAGTTATCGAGGGGATGGTGAAATACCCTCCACAGGTTAACATGTGCAGCAAACAGATAAACCTTTAAATTTTTACATAAATTTATTAAAAAAAAATCGTACACAAAAAATTGTGTAACATAGAAAAATGAGGAAAGGTGCAAAATTTATTTAGAAAAGTTTAAAGGGAAATTATAGGTATGCACATTTATTTCCCAAATTCATGAAGCTTGACAGTCGAATAAGAGTAGATGAAGTTAGAGATCAATAGACACGATCATTGTTACGGCAAATCTTGTCAGGTAGGTAGGAAACCATTTATTTATTTTTATGTAATTGAGAAAAATTCTGAAGATAAAATTTCTAATAAGAATAACGTTGATGTGAAGTTATTTTGTATCGTTTCAGGACAGTTTTTAATTACTTAAAACTACTAATGATTTTAGGCGGTTATTTAGATATTGTTGGTATGTGTTTGCCGTATGGCGTATGCAATTATTTGTACGACTTTTTGTGTAGCTAAGAATAATATAGCGTTTCCCAACTGTGTTTTGTTAGCTTTACTGTCAGGCAGGTAAACGGGAGGTAATTTTAATAACCGTTTCGCGAATGACACCGTTGCCTGGTGTCTCCCGTGTGGTGTGTAAAGCGTTTATCTTGTCGTCATTATACGAAAATGATGTGGGAGAGTCGCACGAAAACGGCTTGATTAGACCACTTGCCAAATATGTTCGTATAAGTGGCGTTTGGCAACCGGTCCTTGGTAATCTAATTGAAAAGTAGTCCGAAGCCACGGTTTGGGAAGCGCGGCCGGGCAAATGTCAATCGTGACTAGCCCGCAACCAGCCAAGAACATTTACCAAGGCGGCGAGCAGAGCAGAGGCAAGAGGCGTCGAAGCAGTAGAGTGCCAGGCGAGTAACGGTGAAAGGCGGACTCCGGTGGGGGACACTGAAGTGCCTGGAGTGGGGACACCCTTCTCAGCCGAGCTTGCTCACGCTCAGTCGCGAGAAACTGCCGCCTGCTCTTGGTGTTCACGACACTCCGCTCAGCTCCCGCGGTCCCGAATTCCCGCTAAAAAACTCGAACGCCAAGTTCGAACTCGACTCTTTTCATTTTTAACCCGAACCGTTTCCCCCAGTGAACATAAAACAATGTTGACATGATTGAGATAATGTGATTGGTTATAATTTTTGTGTGTGCAAAGTTTTCGGTGTTTACGGATTCTCAGGTCGAATGTCATAAATGGTAGATTCAAAAACAGAAAATGTCTTCAAGTGTCAAAATGTGTAACAATTTTAAACTTTTGCGGTTAGTGGTTGCTGTCGTGTTTCTTGGATTAATCGAGAATGTGAGGCCACAAGGTAAGTTCGTTTTTGATGATTTTGTGCTTAATTTGGTTTGGTAATTCAATAACGTGTATAAAACAACACGAAGGTTTTTTGTTTCCTAGTTTGATTGCTTTTTATTCTTGAGTGACTCAACAGCTGTTTCGCGTACTGAAGGTTGAATATATACTTACCTCTTGGTATTGCAAAAATTAATATCTCCTCAGCAGGCAAAACAGCTGTCAAGTACGAATATATAAATTATTTAACATGGTAGTAAGTACCTACATGTTATGTTTTCAATATTTTCTTTTTATGTCAATTATGTCAAATATTTAGAATTGTAAACATCTTCCAATTAGTTTCTTATTTTAGGTATTAGGTACGTACTGTGTTTTGGTCTACTTTTTAACTTTGCAAAGTTTATTTAAACTTGTTTACTAACTAACATAAACATCACAAACTTCAACACAAACGTCAACCATTTGATTAAACGATTAGATTTTACGCCGCAGTCCGAATCGAACCCGCAACCATATACTGCGGAGGCCGATCATCAGATATAGCCGTGGAATTAAACGCAACTAACTTAACCTTCTAAATTAGCAAATTTAATATCACGATTGATACAATAAAATTAATTCCTACCAAGCGTGAGTATGTTCATCATGCGATGATTGCCAATAAATTAATCGAGTTTAGATCAAAAGTCACTTATCGCACGCGAATCTTCACGCATATTAATGGTATAAAAAAATCAGCTTATAAAAGACCCACACAACCGCTTGACATAGAAAAGAATATTAAAAACACTTCTGTAACCATGTACATACATATACACCAAAACTTTGATTTAAAGAATTTAAATTCAGAAAACTAAATGCATCATATTTACAAAGATAATATTCTAAATAATTGATCTCAGACCATATCTTGGAGTAATAAATATACTGAGAATATACTTACACAGAACAAAAAAAATCTAGCTCTTATGCAAAAACTCGATACTTGATCAACAAAAAAAAATTTCTGCAAAAGTACGAACCAAGTTTTTGTCCCAGCACACTAGTGCTACCGCAGAATTAATTTTAGTAGTTGTTCTTAAAAGAACAACTACTAAAATTAACTGAATTCAATAAATATTAAAATAAGTTGTACCTACTTATGTTTTGTTTATGCAATAAATTAAATACTTTCTTGCATATAATTTTTATAATTAATTGATTGAATAAGTTAACTTCCTATGACACAAACATCATATACATTAACACAAGGCGTAGACCCGCGAGCGACCGACTGAGAATGTATTTATAAAATTGAGGTTTCGCGATGACCGCGCGTTGTTGTCTTCTTATTGGATTCCGATTGCTCACCAAAACCATGTGAATCAGCACTCAAACTTTTAGCGAATTTCGAACAATTTTAATTAGATATTATGGTTATCTATAAAAATTACAATTACCTACTTTTTTGGAAATTGATATTTATAGAGCTTTATTTTTTTAGAACTTTATTTTTTTGGAAATTGATATTTTTAGAGCTTATTTTTCCTGTTGTGCAGAAATACACCTGCTTTTTGCTTGCACAGACTTTTTGCAAATTGTGAAAAAGTTGAGTATCATAAAGTAAATTTTTGTTACGCATATTTTTGGGACCGTAAAACTGTAGAATATATAATATATATTTAAAAACAAAGAGTTGAAATACAAAACTTTGTGTCTATTATTGTTGACGTAACGTCGGTCATTCCTCAAGGAGAATAGGTACTAGCCCCGCTTCTTTTCAATTTATTTATTAATGACATTATTAGTATTTTTCTCACACGCGCTTTCATCTTTTTGCGGATGACAATAAAATCCTAAAAATAAACAAAAATTGCCATGACTGCCTTCTTTACCAGTCAAATATTGACTAATTCATTATAAAATGAATTGCTTGAAAATAAATGTCTGTAAGTGCAAAATTCTTCTCTTCTCAACCTTCTATAGAGCAAAAAATCCGATTTTTTTTTAATAAAAACTAAATAATGCCTAACAAATGTTACATCGATTAAACCTGATGTCTTTCTGGAAAGCGAGCTTCCTTTTCGGGAACATTTGGAATTTCGTGAATTTTCGGGAATAAATATAATTGTTAATAAATCTCTCAAACTATTTACTTGGTTTCATTACTAGAATCACTTCTGATTTCAAAAACGTAAATACCTTAAGAACTCTTTTCTGCTCCTTGGTTCGCCCTCATCTTGAATATGTTTGTGTTGTTTGGTCTCCTTTTATGCTGTCCATATTCGTCAAATTGAATCCGTTCTTAAGATTGCAAGGAGGCCGGGATTAGAAAAAGGCAGTACAATAACTCATATGATGAAATTGAACTAACTCTAAATCTTTCTCCTTTAGAAGACCGTCGGAAAAAAATAATTTTTTCTTCAAAATTATCTATTGTATTTTTGATTCGCGTACAACTACTACAACTACAACTCATCCCTTTCAATAAACCTTTTGGTTGACTCATAAATAATGAACTGCTCTTTCTCAATCAATACTCGCCTAATTATGGATATTTTTCACCACTGTCAATGTGTAGACTGGTCAATTAAAGTCAAGACCATGATTTTTTTGGTATAAGTCAAAATGATTTTTGTCGGTCAAACAAGTAATGAAATATTAAATTTGCCTTCCAGCTGAGTCTTGACTTGACTTGATTTCTATTTTCTTATGTTTACATTTGCTTTTGTCTTTGCTTTCATATAATGTTCTCGATTATTGTATTTGTCATTTTTATATAATTTCATTATTTTGGAAATTGGACGTAAGTCCGTCAATAAATAAATAATTGTTACCCTCAGAGAGAGTAAGATTTTTTAGTGAATTTGAAAATTATAACGTGTTTTCCAACTATGTGTTGTATCCACTACCTCCAGTAATTTCGTGACCTTTTTTCAGTATTGTGTACTTGCTTTCTCGAATATTAATTTGTTTTATTAGATTTATTTAGAACTAATCTAGTAATAAGTATAAAATGTATGTACTTTTTAATCGTAACATCATTGCATTCCAATGGGAAGTTTCCATTTTTAATAGTATTCTGTGAAAAAAATAACTAGAATCAATAATTACTTGTCATGGCTTTAGCTGCGCTTAGTAACAAAATCTACTAGCCAGACACTTTCCCCCTTTCTAGTCTTTCTCCCCCTGCCCCTTTACAAGGTCTATATCTCTATTTATATTCTACATAGCTAATCCGGGATGTCATGTATTTCCTTACCGTAGTTGACGCTCAGTTAAGGTACAGGAACACTGATCCACGCATGCAATGCATGCATTACTACGTTCCAAAGTCGATGTTGCTATGGTCCTAGGAACGCAACGCCTTTGACTGCGTGACAGGAAATCTCTATTTATTGTTGATCTGTCGTTTATTTTTTATTATGTTTATTTTACGTCGTTTATTTTTTATTGTGTTTTTTATTATTTTTATTATGTTAATGTTATGTTTATGTGTTTCACTTATCAGCAGATGCAATTCAATGCTTTCTGGTTTATGGTATTGTGGTTCTGAAAGCGAATTTAAAAAAGAAAATTAAAAAAGTGAGAAGAACACCTTGGATTCACAGAATAAATAAACCATGACGAATTTTTGGATAGTTCCATGCTTTATTAAAAGAACAAAAATTCTGAAGACGAATAATTCTTCGTGTACTTTGGTATGAGCAAAGTGAAATTTGACGAGCTTCACAGCATTATTGAATGCGACACAAGAAAAGAAGTCAATTGGTACCAGAGAAAGGTTGGCAGTTTTTCTAATGTACAATTGCCATTCATTCTGTGGACACAATGGAAATATTATTGAAAATATATTTTAGAATATTTTCATTCAATATCCACAAAATACGAAGGCAATGATCGTAGCGATTCTTCATGTTGTGTCTCCTGCACATACTCCTCCAGCCCGCTGCTTCCTACAGTGAACTGCTTATTTTATGGCTGAATACAAATTAATTTTTATTCGCATCTGATCATACGCAAATGCATGTCAAAACAACTGCAATTCAATCAACTGTCAAATCAATACGTCAAGGCAAACATAATCTTAGATGCGTAGATTTCACTAACAGATTTCAAATAACTCTTTGGAAGCGTGACGCCTCCCCCTCCACCTTTAAACTTCCCATTCCGATTAGGAAATTCCAGATCGGCGTTGTTATGGAAGCGTAGGTTAGCATTGTTTGTGACATGTGTGTTTCTGAAGCGTCTATTTCCATAGAAAATGTATGACCTGTAATCAGCCCAGATATCGTAATGCGTTGCTTACGTAGCGTACGTAGCGTACGTCGGCCCAGTGTATTTTATCTAAGTAAATAATCAAATTAAATATAATTTAAATGTTACTGTCAAAGCACGTATGCAGTACCGGAATAGGCAAACTTTACGTGTAATGTACCTACACGATGGCGTTTCAAGTTACTGACATGTGTAAATAATATTAGGTAGGTACCTTCCATTGGGCAATGACTGCGGCTATCGGAAACTTAGACTTATGGAGTCACAGGAAATATAATGTTGATTAGTTCTCACGTTCACCGCTCGATTTGGAAAAGTAAAAGTGAAACGTTGTCTACGACGGTTGTAATAATCACAATAACAATAATTGTATTCGCTCACGATGGTGACAAAACTGCGGCTCTATCACAACCACAATGCAAGCCTTTTTTGATAGCCGAGGCAATCATCGTTTGCCGAAATTTTCAATCGATTATTATAATAAACTGCAGCTGACCCGAGAGCACTGTGAAATTTTTAACCATTTTTGGGATCAAATCCTAACCGTACATTTCTAAATCTAAAATCTTTATACAATTTTTTTAATCGACGAGTAAGGGGTTATATAAAGAGCAGAAATAAAATTTAAAAAACATGAATCCTAACTTGCAAGACCGATATCTATAAAGTTAGGAAATAGACGAAAAGAAATAATGGGTTCATATATACTTGCGTGCAAGGGAATGGAAGAATAAGTCCTTGTCCCAGAAGGAATTGTTCCAGGAAAACATGACATGATCCAATATGATTCAAATGAGTTTTAAAGGTAAATCATATTAAAGAGACCCTTGCTTGTTTAATGTACTGAATGGATAAAAAAAAAACAACAGTTACCTTATTAGCGTATGACGTTTTGACTCAAATTCAAAATCAAACTAAAAATATAGACAACAGTTTTAACAGTTCAATAAGGGATACTTTTGTACTTTATAATTTAATTATACAATAATAAATTGTACAGTTAAATTAGAGTGTAGTTTATACGCTTTTAGGTTCATCATATTTCTTACAGTTAATCTAATAAACAAACAATAAGTAAAAAATACATATTATGCACAATATATTATATGAAGTGTAAATGCATCTAAATTGCAATGGCATATTGCTTGTCGGATCCCGAATATCGGTGCAAATTGAAAATAAATAATCGAATTTGAACAAATACGATAATAATTGGACACTTGGGACGGTAAGAGCGGACCATTTTTGAAATCTTTGTTTTTAGAAAAGTTTCAAAAAATGTTTTCTTTTTTGGACACTTTCGGTACCTACTCTCGTGAACACAATTATATTTTATTGAAGAAGATAACAATAATAATCTTAACGAAAATATGAAAGAGAACAAGACACAGAAAAATAGAAATAGTTCTTAGAACGATTGTTTCCAATGAAATGTTGCTTATTGTATGGAAAAATTAGTCGAAGAAAACATTGTTAATTCTAAAATTTGAAAATATGAGGTTGACCATTATGACGGTTTGATAGAAGATGGCAATAGCTGAATTGGTAAAAGCAAGCAAATTGGGTTCGAGTCCCAGTTGCGATTATCTTTTTCTATTTTTCTGTGTCTTGTTCTCTTTCATATTTTCGTTTGGATTATTAGTGTTATCTTCTTCTTCAATGATATATTTACATGGACAGGAATAACCTTCAAAAGTTATAAAAAAAGAGTTATTCTAATAAAAAATTGACAATTATATTTAACCCGGTCCTTTTTAGAATGATTTGCCTTGACAAGATTCGAAATAACAAAACAGAAGAAGCTCCGTCCTCTGTACGGTAAAGAGGCATGTTTTCCACTTTGCTAATGGTTACAAAAACTTTAAAATTATAATATATTTCATGCAATAACATGGTTAAATGTTACATTTCTATGCATCTAAATACATATTTTAATAAATAAACAATGTAAATTATGTATGATTTTAATCGTGCCAATTATATTTCGCGTAACGCAATTTATATTCAGATTCCTTTATGTAATACGTGTTTTGAAATAAATTGCACTCTACAAATGTTTTGGTTGCATGTACGTTATGTCCGTAGATGCTTTTTTAGGAAGTATTTCCAAACGATTCATTTTCCTTTACCGAATACATACCTACTAATCTTTTATCAAATATTTTCAATTATAACGTAATCTGTGTTAGGATTTTTTTCAACATCTATAAATATAAACCCGTCCTTGGATGGTCTTTTTATAATCAAAATTAATGCGGTAAGCGACATCCCACAAAAAATGCTAGAACGATATTTTGTCATTTTTAAGCAGATGTGTACCAAATTTTGATGAAATGTCTTTTCTTGTATATTATTCCTATCCTTCCCTTCCTTAAAAGGACTCCACACAGCATCTCCTAAGGTGACATAAGCCCTGAGGGAAATTATTTTCCTCAGGGCCTCCTGTGTGGAACTAAGGAAAAAAAAACATAATTTTAATATTATTTAACAAATTTTAAAAACTTGAGCATGTATCTACGGAGTTATATTTTTTGAGAACAATATTTTCTTGTATTGTTATAAAATTAAATGGGAAGGAAAATGGGATGTGGAGTGGGTAGGAATCTGGGGGTCAGTGTGTCCAGGGAGACGGACGTCTGAATCCATCCCTCCAACTGCGGTGCAAGGCGGTGGGTCAAGAGAGCCCGGCTGGAAAGGTCAAAAGGCCTCCCTCAACCATTCTCTCACGATCCGGCCCGCCACGCAACAGACACCCCTGCTAAGTCACCAAACATAGCGAACCACTTTTGTAGACCTATGGCAGAGGTGTTGGTTATCCAATAAATGGTTCCCGGGGTGGTGGAACCCATACCCGCCTCTCAAATTGGAAGTACATTTTGAAAATATGCATTTTAAAATTTGGTGCTTCATGGTTACATAGAAAAAAATAAATGAATAATAATCAAAACAAGTGGTATGTGTCTTTAAAATTCACAAAACAAGTGGTATGTGTCTTTAAAATTCACAAAAAAAGTTGGCGACCGGGATTTTTTTTCTAATTTCACAAATACCATTCAAGAGAACTTCGCCAGTTCTAGCAAAGACCAACATGGTTTCCTTTTCACCCATGGCTTAAGAATTTTTGGTGCCATCAAAGCAAACATTCCTGGCACGTGTGTTCCAGCAATTTATGGGCAAAGCCACCTGCTTCCACATAGTTTTGTTCTACAGTCCTCACTGAAAGCACTTGTGTAAAACCCATGTGTTTTAGCCAACGGTTACAAGACACAATGCAGAGACACCATTATTTATTTACAACTCACAAAATGTAACACAACATTCCTGGCTAGATTAGTTAGTCCAGAAACTTTAAAATAAACTCTAATTGAATGTGTAATGGTGTCCTCGGAATCTGTGTTTTAAAAGATTTCGGCTCAAGATACGATGCGGGGAGGTAGGTACTACCATTAAGTTACAGTCAGAACAGAACTTCAAACAACACTATATACAAAAAGCCCTAAATCTTTCAATAAACAGAGGTTGAATGTGTACTATTAATTCTATCAAAGTCTGTGTTTTCAAAAGATTTTAAGCCCCATCGCGGAGATGTAATGTTTTATGTTCAAATTGAAACGACAGTCTCTTTGGGCGATTGGCCTCAAAGCCTTAATAGAAATTGCATTATCAAATATAATTAATTATCAAATAAATTGAATTTGAAATCTGGGATAGGTACCTACCATAACCTTCTTCTTCTGGTGCCCTTTACAATTATCGTGGGTTGGATATCATCAAATTCAAAGACCACTATTCACAATCGAAGCGTTGTTTCAAATTACTTAGCCGTGTTAACCAGACAGGAACAGCCAAGCATTTCCCAACCCTCCTCACCCCCATCTACTTTCCTTCACCAATCTCTTCAGTTTCACAATATGCCTTGATTGAAGAAGACATAGTCCCACTGACTTCGGACTCAGCAGTTGGGACTCTTGTGCGGCATTCGCATAAAACAAAAAATCTTCGCCGTACGGATCAATCCGGAATAAACAGATACGTAATTAAGTTTCGAAGTTATGGGACTCCGCGACGTCCTCTGACGTAATATTGTCATCTATTAGTCTACGTATTTTATCAGTTATAAACATTATTACTTACGCCTCGATTACATTGAGCGACTTTACAAGCTGCTAGCCGGTAAGTTTAAAAGCGGGAGATTGTCGTGATGACACACAAAACTGTCTACTCGCTCAGTAGCGAAGTAGCAGCTAAAATAACGACTCTCGCGCGAACCAATTCGGTCTACATTTTGTAAAAAACTTGAGCTCGCAGCTAGCGCCACACGTTAGCCAGTACCGAGAATTACGGCTCCCACGCTAACTAATTCTGACAGTTATGAAAACAGCTGTTGGTAGGCCGCCATCTTGAGCGATTAGCGAGTAAAGTTGACCACCTTTTAACTTTTTTTCTTAAATTGTCCACAATCTGCTAATTAGCAAGTAATACGATGACACTGAGCGAGTTTACTAACAGATAGATAAATATAGCAGGCTTGATAAATATTTTTTGTGTTAGCTTTTATTAATAAATGTAATTTTTTCTATTTATTATCCCTCATGATGATACAAAAAAGTAGGTTTCTTATTTTAATATGTTAAATATCACAGGATAGTCTTGCCTACACTAATGTAAGAAATGAAAACTTTAGTAAGAACTATTTTATATCGCACCTAATTGATCTATATTAAGTAATAATACGTAACAAACTGTTTACTACCTAACAAAATATTTATATAAACATGGTTAATTCGACCAGACTACCTAATTCGACGTGACGTATTTGAATATCCGAAATATTATAACTATGCAGTGAAACCGCTTCATTTTTCAAACGAGCAAGCCGCGGTGTTTGCTTACCGTGAGGTGGGTAACTTCACTGGCTGCGGCCGGTAGGTTGTTCGCTTGGTTTTGCGGCTTTCCCAACTCAGCGTTTCGCAACTCGGAATATTATCCTCGACGGCCGTATTGATTTCGGTCTACAGGTCTGCCATTATCGGGTGCATTAGGAAACATTAGTATGACCGTTCGAATCGTTAAAGATCATGCTTTGTACGAGACTAAATCCATAGATATTAGAATTAAACGCTTTTATCACTTGTCTTTGAAATATCAGTCTTAGAAAAGATTTCTATGATTTAACCTGGAGTTCAGGGCATACTTTTTGTGATCCAAAATGATAATTGGTTGACGAGCTTTGAACTTGATTGCAATGTCAGGTTTCAAGTGAATATTGAATATATGATAAAATTTCCTCCTGTGTATTTTTCTTCATGACACCACCTGCGAGTATATAATTAAGGGCAGAATAATTTTCCACACTCAAAGTATTGGTAGGTAATTACGTTTTCTAAAAAAACTCTATTAAATTAACTCGGAATCTCGTTTTGATCGCATATTCAGCGAGGTCAACCGCTGACTGAAATAGTATTTCAGAAAATGGTAGACACCTGATCTATATGACAAAATTCGCTTAAATTTTCTTTGATCAGATTCAAGTCTAAATACCACGTGTAATAGTGTGGATTCCGGACTATTGATTCATACTCAAGAACATACGGATTAAGGAATTGAAAATAATTATTAGGCTATTAGAGTTCTTGAACAGTTTAGTTGATCTTACCTATTAAACTTTTTTTTATTTTCTACAGTGTATTCGATGTGCTGATTGAACGTTAGTTAATCGTCTAATGTAATTCCTGCATTTTTATCAATTTATTTTTTTCTATATTATGACCAAATGTGATATTTGGATATAGAGTTTAATTGGTGTTCTTAGTGTTGTTTATAACTGTGCACCTATGTTAAGTTCCATTTTATTGTTAATACATCAGACAGATAATGTATTAAGGTCTTGCTGTAAGAGTTCATCAGCATATAGAGAAAAATTACATGTGAGGTCGTTAATGAAAACATTTAAAAGTAAGTATCCGAGGTGCGATCCTTGTGGTACGCCTGACGTGACTAAAATTGGAGGAGAGTTAAAGCCGTTAACAGCAACTAATTGGGTTGTTTGTGATATACATGATTCTAACGAAGCAGATTTCCGTTGCACCGATGTTATCCAGTTTATTTAGTAAGACAGGGTGACTAACTTTGTCGAAGGCTTTATTGAAATCGGTGTAAACGGCATCTACTTGCCATTGCCTTCACCATTGCCTTCACCAATAGGTTCCAATATACGTATGTACCTAAATCAGATATTAATAACCATTTTATAATTTCTACGTAGCTCTTATTATCATTTCAAACTAATTATCAGTAAGAGGTAATTAGTTTCCCTTAAGATTGTTGTTTATCCGGATTCATTTCTGATTGGGTTGATTTCTGCCTATTAGTATTCTTAAAACCTCTAAAATAATCGTAATTTGCGAATTCGAAAGTGTAAGTCGTATGACCGACACTTTAACACAACTTTATCTACAACGTATATTAATGTATCGTGCATTATTTCCCACAATATTTGAAATCAAATTCTAGGCCAAAATTATCGCAGGTTTCTGTAATCATTATTATTAATTATTAACGATTTGCATGATAAAAGAACAAGTGCGTAAGTAGCAACCTAAGTTATTTTGTGTTTGTTTTTAGTTGCAATCGTATGGAAATTTGAATGTTTATTTATCGACGTATGTTACAACATGTGTTAATGTTGCAGTAAGCACAAGGTTCATCAAACACAACACTCGTAATCTATACTAGAAACCCCTTTAATATGCTAATTTTACCTAATATGTATAACCACACATAGGCAGGGCCTTAGTGGGTTCCATTACATACTTATATTTTATACATTATTATATTTGATAGACATGTAAATTTATTTTTCCAATGTACATACTTATCTTTATGTAAAAGAACGGGGAAAAATGAAGAAATTTTTTTAAAATAAAAGTAAAAAATTATCAGAAAAAACTTGAAAAAAAAATATATACCTATGCACTTCAGTGATTATAGAAAAATTACCCTAGAATCCAACCTAAAGTATTAAGACATCATTTTCATTTTATTTGGTTGGCATTCTAGAAGGTGGTTGATTGAACTAGAGTCAACCCGACCCCACCACCGGACATTTCGCTTATCCCTTTAACAAAATTAGCGTAGGTATACCAGTCCTGGCAAGAGATAGTAGACGACGACACCCTTCTAGTATCTTCAAATAAGACGTGTGATAAGGAAGAGGACGAACGTCACTGGAGACAGTACAAGCTCTCGACGGTATTTCAAAAAGAGCATCCGAGAATCAGAGAATTTTAATAAAATTGATGGAAATCGTATTCATTCAATTTTACCGGTAACATTCTCATCAAACATATTACCATCATTGACGGTTTTAAATGGTTCCGCTTAAATGAAAACTTAATACGACATTATCATATTGTTTAAAATTACCAAGTATAAACATACTTTCTATTTCATGTGCTGTTGAACGATTCTGTTTAGGTAAAAAGAGTAATAGATAATGATTGGTTTGAGTAGCGGAGAAAATGACTTCCGCTCACGTGACGTGTATTGGGAGTTTTCTTTGACGGAATGCATTTACCAACTACACAGTATGTAACTTGCTTAGGATAGTTGCAATACTTTGGTAACTTCAATACTTACTTGTACACCTATATAGGCATCTTGTGTACCTACCAAAATTTGGTTTCAAAATCATTTTTGTTTTGTTTGTTTGTTTTTGAGCCTTTATTAAGATGTAAGCAAATTTTTTCATACATCTACTAGGAAAAATATAAAAAAATACAATTTAAGGGATACAGTTACATTTACAAATAGGTTTGAAAAATACATTTTAAGAAAAATAGAAAACTTGGTTTAAGGCGACTAAAATAATATTGGTGAGTATGTACATATTCAAATCAAAAACTATTTTTTCCATATAAAACACGTCCTACGAAAAGTGCTAAGTCTTGGGGCTTCCTTTGCGGTATTTAGTAGGTTAGTATAAAATTTTTGCCCTTTGTAAAGGGCGCTGTTTTGTGGGCACGAAAGTTTAGTTTTGGGAAGCCTAAAATCTCTTAGGATAATCTTCTCGTAGGATAATTGTAAAGTATTGTGAAATTTTAAAATCATCCTCATTACGCTATTTTGTAAAACCTGTAGTTTATTATTTTGGGCTTCGTTACATAAGAATAAAACACCAGAGCAATAATTTAAATGCGAAAATTGTGATCCAAGTTATTTCTGATCGTTTTTAGAAATCCAACTTGTAGCGGTACAATTTGTTCTCTACTATATCTTTTCCATTTTGGAGAAAAACATTTATAATGTCGATACATGACGTAATCGTAGGTAGACATTGCGAATGTGTTATTGAACATGATAACTTCAAACGGCTATTATCAAACATGTCTTGCTACTAACTAACTAAATAACCATCTCGCCGTTTCCCCGCAGGAGTAGGCAGAGAAGACGGCCCGCCAAACTTGACACACACTCCTCGCCTCATTCACATTCATATATACTCTTCTATTATTCTGACTCTTGACATGACCCGACTCAAGTATCTGATTTACTTGACCGCGCCATATCTTCCTCTAGCGTCCCCGACTTCTACCAATCCAAACCATCTGAGCGTCCCTTTCTTAATCTTACTCATTGCGCTTACATCAGCCTTGCATTCTTTGCGGATACCCACATTGCTCACACGATCATACATGGTTTTACCAAAGTTGTGCCACAAGGATCTCATTTCTACAGCATTCAGTCCTGCTCCCTTCCTCTGCCAGTTTATATTAACTCCACACAGGAGGCCCTGAGGGAAATAATTTCCCTCAGGGCCTATGTCATCTTTGAAGATGCTGTGTGGAGGGTGCTGTTGAGGAGAGGAAGGAGTGAACATGGGTCTTGAAGAGACCCATATTGTAGGAGGGAGGAAACACAGAAGCCGGCAAATCGTTCCACAGCCGGGCTGTTGAACTCAAGAACGAGTCGTAGAAACGACCCGTTCTCATGTGACTAATGTCAACCGTGTACAGATGTTGAGCGCGTGTTTGGCGTGTTTCCCGACTATGCACCGGTGCCGAGGGGATCAGTGACGCTAGTTCCTCGGAGCATCTTCCATTGTAATACCGGTAGAACAAGGACAGCATTCCCACCTGACGCCTGTGCTCTAAAGATTGCAGTCCATTTGTTAAGTTAGGAGAATCTATCAAACGGACCGCCCGTTTCTGCACAGAGTCGAGGGTTTTTTTCAGGTATTTTGGGACTCCAGACCAGAGGTGGCTGCCAAATTCAACCGTGGGGCGCACTTGCGATTTGTACAGGGTTAGCAGTTGTGTACTATTAAAGTATCTGCGGGCCCTGTACAGTACGCTCAGTTTCTGAGAGGCTAACTTAACTCTGGCCTCGATGGAGCCCCCGTACCTGAGCTGGTCACTTAGAGTTACACCAAGCATATCAAGTTCCATGCATCATAGCCATAAATCAGAGTAGGTATCAGCACTCCATTGTAAACTGCTAGCTTCCCTTTTTTGGACAGTATTTTTGTTACTGCCAACGGCGTTCAGTCCTCCATTTTTCTATGAGGGCCCCACAATTGCCCGCGTCTGAAGCCCGTGCGACTATGTAAATTTACAATTATATTTTTTATTCCGGTGTTCTATTTCCTCTAAATATATATAATACTAGCTGGTTCCTGGCATGCGTTGCTATGCCAGTCAATGAAATAAATTGACTCTCCCTTCTTATCCTTTCCCGTGCGTCCCCGTTTCCTTCCACCTTCCCCGCCTTCCCCCACCCACATCTCTTCCCTCTCCACGAACTCCACCTTCCCTCTACCTTTCCTCCCTCCTGCAAAAATATACGAAAAACACCCATTTTCATTTATACAAATTTCATAACGCCAGACCTTACCATTATATACAGCCTATGTTACTCGCTAATAATGTAACTTATATTGGTGAAAGAATTTTTAAAATCGGTTCAGTAGTTTCGGAGCCTATTCCATGCAAACAAACAAACAAACAATCAAATCTTTCCTCTTTATAATATTAGTATAGATACATTGTCCCAGGCTTCAAATGCGGGTATGCGTTGTTTGCTGTGACACGTGTCAATATCATGCTGACGGTTGGGGTATTGAGGGTATTTTGTGAGGCTGAAGATAGTGGGGAGGGGTAGGAGATGGGAAAGAGGACGGTGGAGAAGAAACTGGCTATTCAGATCTAGTCACCAAACACGGCTAAAGCCATTTCAAGCAACTTTTCAATTCTGAATGGTGGTCTTACATCGGGGCGATACCTGATGATAGTACGATAGTATCTTCCGTTCTGGAACGTGCAACTATACTGTATATTATTTTTAAGTAGTTAATTGTGAAATAAGAGAAATTATTTAAATAAAATTTATTTGCACATCCCTCGACCTTTGGATTGCGAGTCAAGATCCTTACCCCTCGGTCACGGAGGCCGTCGCCTGTATTACCTACCTATATTGCTAAAGCCTTAAAATTCTAACTTTCGTCAATAAAATTACAACATTTAAAAAATAACAAACATTTAAAAAAAGCAGAAAAATGCATTTTTTTTAATTCTGAACAAAATCACATAATATATTTACAAGCGTACCTGCTATTGAGAGAAACTCAAAAAATCTCTTCGTATGAATAAAGACAATTGATTGTGAATAAAATGGGAAGTTGATACAGTGTGAAGGTAGATTCAAAAGCAGCTTGGCAAGTTAGTACCGATCTTTTCTCAGACGCAAGCCAAGATCTGTAAGTATTATCGAGAGAAATCACCTTTTTTAAATATTATTTCTCATTAACCGTTGAATAGTTCCTGTGTATGACGTCACGTCCTTTCACTTTCAGAGTAACCGCGGATATGTTTTACCTTTCCATATAGGTAGGTACCTGAATAACTGCAGATATGATAGAAATATAAAGAAAAAAATAAGTTTCTCTATTTATCTACTTGACAGACGCATTACTTCATGAGTTACTTTACCGCAAAACAGAAAGAATTAAGCCACAATTATTAAATAACTGTCTAACTATATAAGAGATAAATAAATATGATGGAACGCCACATAACTCTACGCTAACATGCATTTTTTACTTCACGAAATTAATACACAGTTAAGTACTTGCAGGTACCTACATATTCTTATTTTACATTATATCGTCTTTACTAATAAATGTGTTATAAATTTTACACAACTGATACGATCATTTACTCTACATCAATGGTTGTTTATCAGTTGTGTAAAATTTAAATCACATTTATTAGTAAGGCCCTATATTATTCCGTTGATATGTCCCAAATCAAATATTTATACACTTGTACGTGGCTTCTTGCGACTTTTCAGTGGTGTCTCCGACTACTTCTTTCCCTAACTTTCGTGACATATATTGTAATCCGGACACTTCCCAAGTGATCACCAAATTAAGAGATCACGTATCTCCTCAATCGGTGCATTTGCGGGTATATTTTGAAGCTTTTATTAAACTCTCAGATTAATAATAATTAGTGCTTTTTTAAATGTGTCCTAAATTATTGTTACAATTAAAAAAATCAGAGTGTGAAATTCAGACGCAGTAGAAGTGAAACTAGAAAGTCGCTAGATGTCGCTTTCTTTTCTTTTGCCTGCTTATTTTAAAGTGGTTTGAAGATTACATATTTATTTCACAAAAATAAAAAAGTTAAACTTTTTTGAATTTTGTAGGATTCGAACCTCCGTTCGTTAGATAATATAATAATAATAACATTACATTTGTATAGCGCAGTTTTGTGTCACTTCACTTCAAGTGCGCTTAACTTAATAAATTACAAAAGTAATTATAATAATAATCCTACAGTGCTCCTTACGAATCCATTACAAAAGTTAGATGTCTGTCTCTCTCCCCGCGATTTGTCAGGCACCTTAGCCGCTGCGATATCGGAGGCCCGCTCCTAGCTGTGAATTTACCGCATTATATTAGAACCGAGGACCCGCCAAATAATAAATTTTAGTGACGCACTTCCGTTTCATCCGAATTTCAAATCACAACGGGGCTATAGAAGTTTCACTTAAAAAAAAACAAGGAAAAAGAGATTGAATTTTGGAACCCATTGTATTTTATGCATATCGATATCTTTACACGCCCGTCACAGCGAATATTTCCTTTTCGTCCCGAGAGTCCTTGACCTTTCTGTGAAATTAATAATGCCACAAGATTGGCCACAGTCCCAACTCCTAAAGTAATTCCTCTCGGGTGTGTAAAGAAACTTACTTTATTTGCAAAATATTTAACTTGGATGTTCGCTGTTCTACTCCATAAAAATTGCGTAGCTCGGTTTTTAAAGGGCGGTCGTTATGCTCTGATTGCTGCCGAAACCGCCGTCTGTTTGTCCCTCGTATCGAATTACTGTAACGACCTTATAAAAAAAGCATTTTATGTATCTAAGTGCCTACTTATGCTTACTGACTGCATGTGCGTAGCTTTTACTGCCTTAATAATAATAATAAGTATTTATTCCGGTATATGAATTACTTCTGTAGAATGCAAAATAAAAGCGAGTCCATCAACCAATTGGGAAGCACCTATTACTGTCGAATAATATGGAAGAGTTTGTTTTGATGTGGGTATAGGAAGAAGAGTGTAAGCTACCAGAATATAGTAATGTGAATTCCCATCCTCTCTGCTTTTGGGGACCAATGTACTAATAATCTACGCAGGTGATTGCTATATTATCATTTTATTTTATTATCTTTATTTTCTTTCTCTGCAGGTTATGTTATATATTTACACAACTATGTTTTATATTTCATTTTGTAGTAACAACTAAACATTGATTACGCACGCTGTGAACATTTATAATTGGAGTGTTAATACCTATGTTCGTCTCAATGGTAATTTTATAACTTTAATAATTTTTAACACTGTAAATGTTTCAAACAATAAATAAATAAAAGGTCTGGAGCCTGTCTGTTTAAAGGGTGAAATTTCCCTAAAAATAATATTATCTCCTTCACATTATAAACTCCTGGCATTAAGAACGGTCGAACATCGCGTAGCTCGCGGATTACGTTTATACGAATATCTCACGAGTTTCATGTGGCCCTGGTAGTTTAGTAGTGCGGTTCTGGTGTAGTTCGGCTAGAATCACGTAGTTTCAGCAAAATGTTTTCATGAAAATTTCTCCTGCGACTTCTATGCACCTGGTACAATTGGCTTGAAATCCATATGATTGTCGCCGCGCCGCGCGGTCGCGAAATTGCGATCAGTTTCTGGTTCCTACTCGATTACTCTGTGCGCTCCTGATCAAGCTAAAAATGATCGACCTTTTAAAAGGACGAACACGAATGATAGAGGCGCATCCCATTACTTTCTTTCTTACACGTTACAAAATAATGATTTCTATACTCCTCTATCCACTCCAGGAACAAGAGATGAGGTATTTTGATACGATTTTGGCTGACAAAGCGATTTTTAGTAGCATAATAGCTTTGCATTCCAAAATTTATTAAAAAACTTTGTTTTTCAAATCCCGAAAACTTTTTCTCTCCTTTTAACCAAACCCATTTTAGGCGCAGTATAAAACAAAGCTGTAAATAAATAATCCAGTATCGTAAAGCATTTGTAAAAAATACTTTTTCAATAGTAAAAGCCTGGAACATTGGGCTGAAGCCAAGTCGTTAACGTATAGACGGACGTGTTATTCGAAAAATCAGAAAATAGTTTGATCTTTGCCATTTGGTCAAACATCTGTCAAACACATTATGCAAATTTAGCAGATTATTTTAACGTATATTAGATAGATGCATATAATATTGTATGTCAGTTTCTTTTAAATATATACATTAGCGTATTATGATAACATTGAAGTTTTATTACGAAATAACCTATGGTTCAACACGCAAACATGAGAAATACTAATCCCGAGGCCTTCCTGGTAATCGTGGGAACCTGGAAATCTGGAGTTAAATAAACCAGACTGGTCACGATGTCAAGAGCTCGTAATATATCATGTTGAATATGAATTTACGACAAAGATAATATATGGATGTGGAGTAGCTAGGAGTGCGTGCCAAGATAAAGGCATGCGTCGCTATATTATTACGTGTAAAAAAAACTGGAAGCATGATACAACAGATACATAAATAAATGAACTGCACGTTGCAGAATAGAGGAATTTTTATATGTATTACAACAAATGTCTCCAGTACCTGAAGCCGGTGGGATTGTGACTTCCTCACTTGAAAATATTGAGAGACTGAAAGAATAGTGGTAGGGAAAAATAGATTAGGGGATGACGGAAGATTAGGCAGTTCTGGTTTCATAGTTTTGGTAAGTAATAACTAAACATTGCCACATGTGGATAATTTGAATATTTTTTTCAATTCTAAATAGTGTCTCTCACTAATGCGGTAATCAGAGCATATTTTATAATGTAGTTCATATACTAAAATGTAGTTCAATTGAACCTGTTTGCTTATTTTGGAGAATTATTTCGATAATGTGCTCTTGAAGTGATATTTAATGAAAATTGTTATATAATAGTTTCTAGTGGGCAAAAATTAACAGTTTTTTTCTTGCATTGGTTGATCAAAAAAGCAAATTTTTTCAACTTGAAAGAACACACTATTTTCAAGTTTGATTTGTAGAACTTCATTTTAATCTAAAAATAATTTTATAAAAAAAAATAATTAAATGAAATTAGATAGACATGATTAATTAACACAAAAACAATTAATTTTAACGTTAGTAATAACCATTTTCTGACTGGTATATTAACCACTACCTAAAATTTGCCAAACTAAAACTAGTAGTTCTGTGAGAAAAAGATTTTGCGTCTAAAACATGAATCTCAAAGGCTTTTTAGGTTCGTGGTCTAAAAATCAAAACCAAAATTCCATCTGAAATCATGAGATTTGTATGTAGTTATTTAAATACCAGTTATAAACCGTATACTCTATTCGATTTTTTATGCCAAATAAGGATATCGTACAAAACAATTTACAAACATACGAAATGCAAAACCGTCGAGCTCAGTCGATTCAGGAGTGCAAGAGCAGATTTTAGCATTGGTAAGAAATAAAACACGACCTCCGTGACGAAAAGTAACGAATCGGTCAAAGCCAGGTCAACATGTGTGTGGGGTCTAAGGGGAGTGTCTAGGTCTGTGGACTACCGCCTGCCGACTACCGAAAGCCGTGTTGTTTTAGGCTACATCCCCCGAGGTGGTAGTGACGGTGACGGCGTGTCGTGTGGTGTGGTGTGGTGGTGCGGTCCTATTTCGCAGTGCCGCCGCTCGACGCTTCCTGCTCCGCGCCGGACCGGAACACGCTCGCCTTCAGCTGCCAGCGCAGAGCCGATCCGCACTGACTTTTACCCGAGAACCTCAAACTGTTTCACCTTGCCACACCCCAGCCTTATAATTTGTAACAAAATGGGCGGGATAGTATGTTAATTCAAAGGAAAAAAAAGTACACGGAAGCTAATCTAATTATAGATCTTTTAAAATACGCCTCAAAAAGCCTTCACGACGGGAATTTAAATCCAGTACCCTATTTGACAATAATTATAAGAATAACGCACCGTGCTAGGTACATTAGTTTAGTACACTAGCACCGTATTAGGTACTAGGTTTACATTTGTAAACATATCTATTAGTTGTCTTTTTATACAACACAACATTCCTTTGATACACTACTAGGTATCTGTGATACTATAATTAAAGTAAAAACACATTTTTTTGTACAAAGTTGATGCAGTAAAATGTTAAATGATTTAATCTTATGAATTGGTTTTACGTGCCTACATAATATATTTCTGGCAGCTAACTGATATGAAATCTAATATTAGTTATTGTGTACAAAAATAAATAGTATATAATAAAATTGGGAATACAGTCGCATCCTTTCACCTTCGCATTAACTGCCCGCCACATTGTAAATACAAATTAATTTTGTAAAAACATAAGAAAATTATTATTTGTAAGCTGTTGTAAAAGTCATTTCATGGAAATTCTCCGGTCCTAAAGAATCCTAAATTCTCAAGTCTTTCAAAATAAATATTAACTCAACTTTGGCGTTAACCTTCTCTTAAATGTTATTCCAACAGCAAATGTAAAATCACCTAATGCCCACTATTTTAAATATAATGTCTTCTAAGTGCAAAGTCGTATCTTCTCCAAGCACAAACTTTCTAATGAAGTGTGTTTATCGGAATTGACCTACCGGGTAAGTAGGTTTCGGTATCTATCTGTAATTAATAAATTTTTTTAGAGGCTAAGAATTCATAATGAATTGTTTAGCGCCCTTGAGGTGATTTTTCCTAATCCAACTGTTATTATTTTTTCTTTTGAGAATACCTGAATATTTTATTTTCTCTTGCTGAATATGTGTTGGTGGCTATAAGGCCCAGTGTTTTGTAGCTTGCTCTACCGTGCTGATGGGTACGTTTTTTCATTGGTACACAGCTCGGCCTAGCATATAATGCTCAATACCTTACGTTTAAAAATGCATAAGGCACGCGAGCCACAGTTTTATATTGCCTTTGTTACACTATGTCTCTTGTACTGCTGCGACTACCAGTACTCGCCTCTCTAACCTTCGTTCAGCCAAGGTTGTCTCAATCTCAAATCTTTATATTATGTCGTGGTCCGTCGATACCGCGAAACGCTATCTTTAGCCAAAATGGTATCTAATAAATTATACAGAGTTCCGCAATAAATATCATAATACCAAGTTTCCGTGCAGGTTGGCACATCGGGTATCTACTCCAAATTTAATTTACAATCAGTATTATGTGTAACGTTTTTCCGTTTTAACTAATTTCCATTATTGCAAGTAGAGGCCTAAAAATTCACCGTAATGATATCCTGATATTTTCCCTTTTTAAATTAAAACTGTTATATGGATATTGGAATGTTTTCGAAAATCTGAAAAAATAATGTTTTTGAAGTAAAACTTCTTTACGCACGCTTGACTTGGGGAGTAAGCTGGTGAATGCGTGAGGAGAACTTTACGAAAAGTGTGATCGGGCGAGGCGAACGAAGCATAAAGAAGTTTTACTTCAGTCGTGTGGTCTAAAGCACACTCGGTTTATATTTCATTTTTGACGTGATAACGTCTTATAAATCGATGAACGCCGGCTGCACTCACGAAAAAGCATGACTCATTGTCACGTTCCGCCTGATCCGAGCGTGCAAGCGAGAGCGCGGAACAAGCATTCGGCCTAAGCGTTCGGCTTGTGACGCATCTATCTCTCTTCCACTCCATCGTTATTATATGACGTTATCCCGAAAAATTATCGTCCATAAACCGACTTTACAGACAATTTTTTTTTATATTTTAATTTTATTATCTTCATATCTAGAACCTGCGTACCGATTTAATTTGTAACTCCAAATGTTATTCGTTTATCATATTCGTATTGTCTCCGAAATCGTATTAAGTTGTGATGTGTTGTGTATAAGGTGCGTAGGTACGTTACGTTTCACAATATGCTTTTCCGATCTCGTTTTTAAATCTATAGAGAACCATTATAAACGATCGTTACCTTGCCGGTGAATGCCATTACAGACTTTATCCAATGTTATCTAAAAGCGTTTTTACGCAAAGCAGGACCGAATTGGGCCATCAATCCAGTCTATCCAAATTACACGCGCACGACTTTGATTTGCGTGAAAAAACTGGGCTATTGAACTAAATCTGTACTTTCAATAAGTCATGTCATGGAGATTAGTTCTGAAGAATAATAATAGAGACCAGACTTCAAAGTTGCAGTAATAAATAGATAAATACTCTTCTATGTACGAGTTTATGTTATAAGTAAAAACTCTTCTGTGTAATAGTTTGGTGTTGTTTCTTTGACCAACTGGAAAATTAATTTGTAAATCACAAACAGACGAGGAATTAAGATTGTTGAATCTCGTGGCTAGTTAGTTACCCGTTCATAGCTGATGCAAGGCTAGCGCTATATCAGAATTAAATATAACAATGTTTCCTAATGTCTCTTTCATTATCAAAAAAGTACTTTCGTTTTTGTCTCGGTTTTTATTACGATGTCGTAAGTAGAAGTTCTGGGTCTGCAGCTTGTTATGTTTTATGATTTAAAGCCGCAGCAATGTACCCAATTACCGGTATTATCTGTAAATGTACCCAATTACCGGTAAACTGTTATCAATGATTAAGATAAAGCTATACGTGAAATCCTGTTTAGATACTATTTATATTCATATTTACGACAAATCGGTTGACAATATGAACATCAAAAAATATGCTACGGATAAATTGAAGATTTTACTAACTTTTCTATGTATTGTATTACAATTAAATTATTATTTACATAACAAAAAATATAAGCGTAAAGCACTAAAAAAATTTTTTTTTATTGACTTAACTATGAAGTAATACAAGAAACAATTTTTTTTAAATACTCCTTTATGGCTAATACTATTATTGAGGTTTTGTGTGTTCTAACTTTTTCATTCTTATAAAATTATGAACAAAATAAATAAAAACCACCTTTTCGCTTACTTGCCTCGTGCAAATACGACGCGCAAATTTAAATTTTGTATGCATGAGAATCGAAATATTTCTAGCGTTTATATTCTTCTTAATTAGACCTTTGACGTGACCTGAACGTGACCTAACGGCGTCCAAGAATAACACATATTTCTATCATAAGGTAAAAGTCGAAGTGCGAATTCGGGAACATGATATTTGGAACAAAAGTCAAGATGATGAGAAATTTCTGATGTTTTCGAAATTTTAGACTTGCAATAAAACTCACGTGCAAACACCCTATAAAAATGTTAACAGTCAGTTAGAAAATGAATCCGCCTTCTGCTGAATGAATTCAGGCTCTGCTCTCGATTTAGATTCTAATGTAATAATTATTTTAATCGCTCTACATCTACACTTTCTATTGCAAAATCATGATGCAGCTAACACTTTCGTATGAAGATTCTCCATTATGCATTAATTTATGGAAAACATTATTACATAAAATGAGATTAATTGCGTATGTGCTCATCACATGCCAATTAGGGCGATTCGCATGAAATATAGAAAAAAATAGATAATTTCAAACGGAGCTTACAATGTTTTGGTGGACTTAACTGAGACTAATATATTTTGTAAGTGTGCTGCCTTTAAGAAGACACCAAATCAAACAATAAATACTACAATATTTAAATATTACAATAATGCAATAATTAAAAAATATATTGATATAATATATGTAAATAACTTAATTTAAAGGCGTAGAAAATGTTTAATGGTAGGTAAATAATAAGTAAAATATATTTCAAAAGAAAAATAAGAAATAAAATTTGAGTCACCGATTTGCAAACTTTCATAAAACATGTAGAGGGTTTCCTGAAGATTCTTTTATCTTAAAAATACCACCATTTTGCTCTGGAGTATCAAAATCCGAAAATTCCCGCAATTTAGTATCGGAAAACTGTGTGCGCAAACAATAATTGAGATCCTCAATCATTACGTAATCTTGTGCTATTTTGAAACATGCCGTGTTACCGATTTTAGCACAACCATTAAATTCCAGATATTGGGAGCACAACACTCGACCATCTTGCCATTATGGTCAGATGCAATATGAACATTCGA
Source organism: Glyphotaelius pellucidus (assembly GCA_936435175.1). Classification (NCBI taxonomy): domain Eukaryota; kingdom Metazoa; phylum Arthropoda; class Insecta; order Trichoptera; family Limnephilidae; genus Glyphotaelius; species Glyphotaelius pellucidus. Next base: position 21,567,722 of record OW386542.1, on the reverse strand, counting down.
GAACAAACTCTTCTCGAGTCATTCTTGACTAATAATTGATATTTTTAACTTATTCGACAATGTGTGACTAACCCCACAATGTATTAAGTTTATAAAACGCCATAAGGGTCAGGATTGAACCCTTATCCGCTTGGGGTTACAACTTACAACGTTACATAGATACCCATATCTATACATTCACATAGCCTAATTAGGTACATACTAGCATACGTCGGACCACCCAGCAACAGGCCAGTTGTCCTAACGTTCGGAAGTTATATTTGTTACTGTCAATTACTAAAATCAAACTACATTTCATTTCGTGTCAATATTTCACCACATTTCTTGCAAATATTATTAACAATACAATACCTACGCAGAGTCGGATTCCGCCATAACTGTAATAGTTTCAGCTGCCTACTGCATAGAAAGTCATTATTAAGGTAGCGCTCTCAACTGTTGTTTTATTTGTGATCTTATTTTATGGCACATTATAATACTTCTCACACGCAGCTATAAAATGTTGTGAAATATAAATCGAGACATTTTAGAGTTAGTTAGTTACCTGTAATGATATTTATCTTTTAACGGTAATATAATATAACCAACATGTCATTAATTTTGCGAGTGTTACATTTTTGATATCTCCCAAGTGATATTGAAACGTTGCTTCAAATATGTAGATACGAATGTATTGTTTGCTTCCTCCCTCCTTGCTCTATTTCTTCCAAAATACAATATATTATCCTACTTTTTCTTCTTTCGTATGGTGGGGGGTAAGAGGGGGACTTCTAGATCTGCGAGGCAGTCTAGGGCCTCAGGCGTTGCCCTGTGGACCTCATCAATCCTGCCGGGGAATGAATGGAGCGGGCATTCGCTGACCACACGTTAGGTGGTTTGCACCGCACCGCATTCACACATCGCCGGCTCTTTAACGGCTATGGGAGCACCTTATCCTATTGATGACGGACCAGAGTTTGCGGGCAACGAAAACCCAGGCTGTCTCTCAATGGGGTCTTGTACACAAGATGGGCATTTTTCAAGTTGGCCAATTGTCACTCAAGCTTCCACCTATCTTCTGAGGTAAGAGATGATCGGAGGAGCCTTTCCCCTTCTGCCCAGAAGAGTTTTCGGGACTTCAAGCGGCATGCCGGGTGAGAGACGATATCGTCGTGCGATGGTATTGCGCTTTTTTGCAGCGCCTCCTTGTATTGTATCCCTATTATAATACTTAAAATATTGTTCTTAAATCACATCATACATTTTGAGCGCATTAAATCATAATATTTTTAACACATCACATCAACAACGTAAATATTGTATTCTCTTTTCTTTAAGTTGTCTTCCCAATGCGTCCCCACTAACATTATATTGTAACAATACCTACCACACTCTTATATTATTATTATTATTATTCGCTTTTGTTCATATTTAAGTAATTTTGATAATATTATTCATTGCGATATGCCAACATTCTTTATGCTTTGAACAAGTAGATCACCAATTTAACAATACTTAAATAACCATCTTCTAACTCTGCAGTGAGTGTGCGCAATATGTTTGCTTTGTCATAAAATCCTCCTAATTTTTATATTATGTCATCTTAGTTATCTACTCTGTTCGCTGACATTTATAAGAAATTATTATTATTATTATTGCATATGTAGTGTGAAGTTATTCAATACTATGCACGTCTGTAAACTTGTCAAATAATTTGAATATTTGCTTTATAATTCCGACATAGAAAGCGAAAAGTCAAAATAAATATGCTTTATTATTTCTGCAAGTTTGTGTGTTTGGTAGAGCTTGAAGTTAGCGAAAATTGTGTTCATTCAACTGTAATGGGCAATATAAAATGTTACCGTTAATTTAGTATGCGCACTATATTATAATATTGATATTGTAAAGAGGTGTAATTTAACAATTTTTCTGCAACAGACAGTACCATTGTATTATAGTTTTGCATTTTTTTAAATTCAATAACATTCATTAAGAGGAATATAAACGCTAGATTTCGATTCTCATGCCTACAAAATTTAAAATCGCGCGTCGTATTTGCACGAGGCAAGTAAGCGAAAAGGTGAATTTTTTTATTTTGTCCATAATTTTATAAAAATGAAAAAAGTTAGAACACACAAAACCTCAATAATAGTATTAGCCATAAAGGGGTATTATTTAAAAATTGTTTCTTGTATTACTTCATAGTTAAGTCATAAAAACATTTTTTTTGTGGTTTACACTTATATTTTTTGTTATCTAAATAATGATTTTATTGTAATTTCAATACATAGAAAGGCTAGTAGAATCTTCAATTTATCCGTAGCATATTTTTTTATGTTCATACTGTAAACCGATTCGTCGTAAAGATGAATCTAAAAAGTATTTAAATAGGATTTCACGTATAGCTTCATCTTAAGTACCTACGCATACCAAATAAATAGTTATCAGTTATGTTCCTTCGTTTAAAATAGACCGATTTGTCCATTTTTACCATTATCATTATTTAAACATATTCCAATGTTGTTTTCAGTCAATTAAAAAGCAAGGCTGAATACAATCACAATAATTATTCGATAATTTAATCCCCAACTTGTTCAAGTCTGTTTGCGCTGCACAAAAGGAGAATGATCCAGAAAATGACGCGCTTTCCTGAACTCATAAGATACACAACTCAACATCGGCAAAACTGAACCGTTTCAGCGAAAGTGACATCACGTCCTTACGTATTCAATTGTGTACGTAATATGTAATACAAGATTTAGCAATACATTTTGATGAAGTGCCGATACATTTTAAAGTTGCATTATCTACGGATGAATTCGGAGACTAGAGCGACCAGTTTCCGCGTTGCTACAACTACACCCACACCACATTCTCACACACACTCACACACATGCACACTTAAAGCACTGATGATATATACACAAGTAAAAAATATATATTTACGAACTTACTAACGTATCAGATACGTACATATTAAATACTTAAGTATTAACTACGGACGTATTAAGTACAAACGAATAAAGTACATACGTATTAAGTTCATACGTATTAAGTACATACGGATTAGGTACAAACGTATTAAGTACGCACGTATTAGGTACAGACGTATTAAGTACGCACGTATTAGGTACAAATGTATTAAGTATGTACGTATTAAGTAAAAAAGTATTAAATTAAAACGCGTATATCTGATACGTAGGAAGTACAAGATTTGAATTAAGTATTACTTAATTTTTTTTTACCAGTAGGCACATATAATATCGTTTATTACTTTATTAGCGTATATAAAATGTGTTCATATAATAATGTTCCTAATTCGCTCAAATGTCTGTAATTTCATCGGTTTTCTAGCGTAGGTAGTTTGTAGGTATGTACTGATCAAATGTCATCGCGCGTCGCAGTAAAAAAGAGCAGCAATATATTATATATTATTTGTGTGATATCTTTGACCGATGATGTGATGGAAGATTATGGCATAATCAAGTATTGATGAATACGAATTATAACTTAATAATGTTGGTCAGACACTGGATTTGATAATAATGCGATTTGTACTAAAATTTGCAGCAAGCTTTTAGTTGCGAATGAAATTAATGAAGAAGATTGACTCAATGTCTAATTTTAAGTGTACGCAAACATTTATTCAGGTTTTTACTTTATCGCCTGTAAACGAACGGACTTACGTAAGTATTATTCTGAGAAGAGCTTATATTTTGCCAGCGCTTAGACCTATTCAATTGCCACCTATAAAACCATATTTTGAAATAAATTGACTTTTAAAAAAATGTGGATTTAATGAAAGTAATAAACAAAACGCAATTAGAGCAATTACAATACAATTCATCAAATTTCGAAGTTAATTTTCAAGATCCTCGAGGGTTATATTCATGGTCTATTATTATTTCAGTCAAGTGATACAGCTGACCCCAATAAAACTTTCACAGAAATTGAAATTTGTTGAAATGTTCAAATTCTGTCAAACAACTGGCCATTAGTTGTGATGAAGGTAATTAGTGCCAACGTACTATGTGATGAAAAGTTCGATTCCTGAATCTTGACGCTACCAACCTTTTTTTTTATGTGAATTTAATCAAAGTAGGGCCAATTGTCTCGCAGAATTTGAACATTCTTCAAATTTGGAAGTTAATTTTCAAGATTCGCGAAAGTTAAACTCAAGTTCTGTTATTATTTGAATTGTATGAAACAACTGATCCATAGTGATAAAATAACAGAATTTTTACGGAACTTGAAAATTAAATTTAAAATTTTGGTTTTTGAGATTGAGGTTGAATGAAGTGGACATATCAAGTTTTATTGTTTTTTAACTTTCTTTTATTATTATTTTTTTAAGAAAGACAAACCCGGGTTATGAATAACCTGAAAATATTTAGAAATCTCCTATTGTCACCACATTAAGCGTAAAATTTTGCTTGTGTCGTGATGGAGGACTTAGCCAGCCTAGGAATCGAACACGCGACGCCTGGGTGAGACCCAAACGCGATGCCAACTCCGCCACTGACCGCACTATATTATGACTGATATTTTGTACCAATTAAAGAATTAAAATCAGTAGGTGTTTATTTTATGATTTTATTATTATTATGAAAGTGAGTTATAAAAAAAGCATAATTGTTAATTGGTAATTTTTTCAGCACACCGACGATATCCCAGCGGGTGTATGAATATTTGAAAAATAATAATTTAATATAAATCACGTAAGGAACACTTACCCACATACTTTGATTAAGAAAAGAAACTACGTTTTTATTCTGAAAAGAACGCTGAAAACTTAGACTGCGACACTTACGATCATCCACAACATACTATTTCTATATTTTCTATCAGAAAACATGTATTTCAATATACGGATGAGTACGTACTATAATTGTAATATCTTTTAAGAAGCGTCACTGGTCATGACCCGATTAGTGCGATCAACAAAGCCACCAGTGACCATCTGGAACCGCAAGATGCTACCACTAGCCCACTAAATTAATTTTTCTACATTACGCGTTCATACCACAAAGCAGACGTTGATTTATAAGTTTGGTTGTTGCGAAATCGTAGGAGTGATGAACTCATTGAAATATCTGCATAATTTATCTGCGAATTCAACAAATGGGACGGGTTCACTACAAATAATGCTAATTCGGTAATTATCTATAATAATTTTTGCTAATATAACAATAACAATTTTATTAAACAAGTTTCACTCGAGATTTAAAAATAATGCAATAGTATCAAAATCAAAATTATAGCCTATTAATAGTTAACTGGAAATTTTCTAGGTTAGTTGCTTTTTATGGAAATGATGTTTATAATTGAACTTTGTTAGGTTAGGTTCGAATTTTCAAAAAAAAGCTATGTACATTAAGTTGCATGAGTCAGACCGATTTCCGCTTTATAGTGAAACAGTGGAGATTTCATATAAAACAAATCAAAAAAATAACGTATGGACGAACCATAATCACAATTGACACAAGCAATACAAAAACATTTACTGTTAATTTGCTTTATAATAGAACCACTCCTTATGTAGTAATATTTAATTTATATTATTTTCTTTCTATTAGATATTACTCTCTATTTACTGTATAATAAGGGATTTAATCACCGTTTCCATGCCAACTCAGAAACAACTCAACTCAGCACCTCTTTGAAAACTCCTTCAAAGTTATGAAAAAAATATTTTTTTATTTGCTTTGAATAACCAACTTAATCAATTTTTTATGTACTTTTACATCATTTTAATGAATCTTCAAATGATTTTCTGAGTTAATTTAATCCTGAGTTGTCCGATCACCATAATCACCATAGAGGAACAATGAAAATATTTTAAAATGTAGACCTCAAAACACGTACAATACCTAGTGCGGTCTACGTAACAAACAACAGCAAAAAAATATGTTGAAGTGAAACTTCTTTAGCACCATCGTGATTTGAAACTCGGTGAAACGGAAACGACACTAAAAAGGGACAAACATATAAATCTATAAGATTTAGCCTGCGAGAGAATGAGATAGAATGAAACCTTACCTCATTGGCCGCTTTGATTATGAGCTTACTTTTCAAGGTTCCTATTCCTATTCCAATTGAGATTGTGTGTAAGTTGTTGTGAACTGCACTCGATTATTTTTTTTTGTAATTTTTATTTTTTTATTAATTATGCTGCAAGATTAATTATTTTAGAAATATTTAATGCTGCATCATTTGATTTTACAAAAAATGTGTAGAAACAGATTAGGTTATATAAAAGGTCATATAAATAATTGCATACTGTGCACTGTGTACGTACCTAAAAGCTCTCCGTTTCTCTAAAATAATCGATATACTCGTATAACTTTATTTTTAACTCCGCTCCTTTTTTTATTTACGAGGTTTTCAGAAAGCATGTTTCACTTTATATTTATGCCGATGAATCGAACGTAATAAATAACGTTTTATTGCGAGTTCTTTGTTCAACTTTGCGCAATTTCATGGTTCATTCTTTAGTGTTATTACGAAGTTATTTCACTAGCCAGAATTATTAACTATAAATCTTTCGGTTAGAAATTTCAATATCGGCGCAATGGAACATGGGAACGTTAACTAAGGATGTTAGTTGAATACTGACTGGTTTAACATACAAATACTCAAGTATGAGTAAGGAATATTGGTGTAAGAAAATTATGAAGCTAATGGAACCGAAGAAGGGAAGGAAAAGGAAAAAATGAATTAGATAGGTAACTGGCAACGTAGATCTGGTTACTAAACACGTTACTATAACCATTACAAGCAACATTTTGAATCTGAATGTCAGTCTCACACCCGGGCAATATTGAGAGCACCTACTATTATGTGTTGTAAAAATATAGTATACAAAATTAATCCGTCTTACTGCGTACTACACAAATGTGTTGTGATTTGTCATTCCCTAAAATTGTGACGAAATTTAGATTCTTTTAACTACGCGGTAGTTCCTACGACGTTTACTCCTGGCCAAATTATGCCTTCCACGTTCCCACCAAAGATAAAAATCAAAAATGCCATAAATCATTTCAATCATATTGACCACCGTTTAAAAGTCGTAGACAATTTTAACCAAAACAATCGCTACTAGGTACCAAATAATTGCTTTGCATTTCAAGGTTCTAGTACAAAACAAATAACTTATTTGGTATTTGTAATAGTTTAAGAAGAGATATTCATTCCCGGGTTACGAATTACGGATACGTTACGAATAAGTTACGAATACGTTACGAATACGTTACGGATACGTTACGAATCCAATAGATTGGCTTTGCCCGTCATCGCGCAAAAAGCGTCATTTTAACTGAAAATGCGAAAAGTCGCATATTTGTTTTGAATCATCAGCCTGATAGTTGTAAAGGGCATCAGTGAATGCCTCTCCTAGGCATTCACCGTGTCTGATTGATACTACAAGTCTCATGGCGGCCTCTGTAATCTTTAAATATTTGCTAAACTTCAAAGGAAATATCACTCCAAATAACACTAGTCCGCTAAACAAGAATGGCAACAATCGGTAGATCTTAACTTAAAAGCAAGGAATTTTGATGGATTATTAGAGCAGATGTTGAGGATTCTTCGGATGACCATTCATACGGTATGGTCCTGCCATTGAGAGAACCGCTGAAAAAGAGGGAGAGGGTACAATACAGTCAACAGCGGTATGGCTTTGTTTGAACCAAGTCTTCAAGTTCTAAATTAATTATTATTTGTTATCCTTTTTTGCCTAAGACCAAATAAGCCGCAAAGGGGCAACAAGCAACACTAGTAGCTGAAGTTAATTTTCTTAAGAAAGTGCATTAACTACTGAATGTGTGGGTCATTAATTAGAGCAAAGAAGTCGGTATTTTATGATTGCCCATTCAATTCGTGATGATATGGCACTCAGCGACTCGGCACATACATGCTGCGTAGGATATCGCAGTTAAAGTTTGTGATTATGAGAACCTGAATACGACCATTATAACAACTTTGTACAAAACGATTCTCAGAAGTTCAAACATTATGCTTCTACGCTTCCACTATATTTATTTTAAGTCTATTTTTTTAAAGTGTCATACCCTATTAAAAAAAGCGCACTAACAAAATTTTAACTTTATAAAACTAAAAAAAAAATTTCCTCAGATTTATCATTTCTTTTGGTGACGCAGAGGTCGAGGTTTCAAAATCTGGTATATTTCTTAATTAATCAGATACCCGCTGCCCAACTTTCGTCTCCCATCTCCCATCATAACTCTTCCGATGTATGTGAAATGTATATAATTTAATTTGTACCATTAAGATTATCGAAATAAATTCCTAACATTGTAAATGACCTAACTAGGGTAATAATTAGACACGCCCACAACCCACGAAATACTTATCCATATAGTCGAAATTTGAAAAATGTTTATATCATGACTTATAATCGATTACCAACTCAACTATTTAAATTATATATAGGTAAGTATAAAATATTATTTTGTTACATTTTAAATTAATACTGTTACAATGACACGTGTCATAACTCTATCGTTTTATCGACGCAGTCGGTCAGCGACTCGTTGCCAATAAGTTATTTACGTCATCGACATGACAGCGGAAAAGAAATTCAACACACTGTTAATAATTTCTACAACTGATTGACCGGTGAAATTATTGCATCACACGCAAAAATAAAATAGTCATACGCAATCCGGCATCTCACTAAGAAAAAAACTTAAGAATTCGAGTAGAAATAAAATACGACCGAATTAGATACCTAGATTAGAATTAAATTAGAATGAAAAGTCAGCGTAATTGAATGCGTAAGAGAATACAAGACGCCATGTTTTTTGTTGTTCAGATGTTAAAATGGCTATTTTAAGTTTTGTTTCTTCAAACATGATTGTGCTAGTTTTTACCAAGAAGGTTAATTTTTTTAAATTATATAAATTCACACAAAAGGGGAAAATCCATTAAAAGTTTTTTTAAGTGAAACTTCTTTAACGCCGTTGTGATCGGATGAAACGGAAATGACGCATTACAGTACCTACAAAGCGTCAAATTGCGCTCATTTGATTATGATCTCACTTTTGAAGGCTCCTATTGGTTGAGTTTGTTTTGGTGAAGTTTCGCTTCCGCCGCATGTGAACTGCACTCGATTTTTTTTTTACATCAGCTCCATGCAGGAGGCCCTGAGGAAAATAATTCCCCTCAGGGCCTATGTCATCTTGGGGATGCTATGTGGAGGCTATTTTAGGAAAGGAAGGAGAGGAAGTTCCGGGAAGAAATGGGTATTAGAGGTGGGTAGGAATCTGGGGTTCAGTGTGTCCAGGAGTGACGGACGTACGAATCCACCGCTCCCACTGCGGTGCAAAGCGTTCCGAGAGAATACGGCTGAAGAAGTCAAAGGGACTCCCTCAACCACTCTCTCCCGATCCAGCCTGCCGAGCTGGTGGACAGAAGCATCCACCGCCAAGATTTGGACAAACTCCACCCCATGAACCCAGTGATGAGACTTCCACTCTTATGGTCATCTGAAAAATAAAAAAAAATGTAGATTCTTTATCAGGACAAATGTCATTACAGTAGGAACCAAGAAAAAATTGAAAAAAAAAAATCGCAAAACGTTGGCCACTAAATCAAAACTTGGGATTTTGTGACAAACGTTTCGAAAAAAGTAGTTTCGAGAAAATGCGTTTAAAGTTTTGTTTTATTTAGATTCTAGTTAGATTCCGTTTATTGCCATTACACTAAAATGGCTATAACTTTTAAAATAATTCGAATTTCGAAAAATCCTTTTAAGAAATATTTTTTAATTTTATATCTAAACTATCGAAATATGAAGAAAAAAAAATTCTACACTAGAAAACCCCCTTAAGTACGTGATTCACTTGATCAGTATTGATAAAAATTAATAATTCCCAAATGACGTCTACAACGATTTATTTTGCACTGGTCACAATGTCAATTTTAGCGACACCACCGCTTTCAAAGTTATCCGCGTTAAGTCAGTGAAAAATAATGTTATTTCTATGTTTACTTTTCGCATTCGAAATTTCAAAAGCGCGCCCTCCTCATTTTAGTGCAGATTAATAACTTTCTATGGAAAGTTGGTCGGAATTTTTTTCTGCACCATTTTCCCACCGATTTGTCGTGGTAACGCTGCGCCACACAATCCAATCTGATGCGCAATTAGCAGCGCCGCCCGAGGTGGGAAATTAGAGTGCGATCATTGTCATAGGCGAAAGCGCGCCGGCAATAATATGCAACAAAACACAATGCAATCAAGTACCTGCCTACCTACCCAATCCTTTGTCAGCGAGCGCCCGACCAGGTTAACGTGGATTAATGTCTCTTCCCGATTCGGAGCGAAAACTGATAAGAAATAGGGAGGTTGCCCATGCAAAAGGTTTTCTTTTATTTTATTTATGTGCTGGCGCAGAGCCATGAAATAATGATTGCTCTGAATTCTTGACACTTCAGTTCCAATTTATATATGACAATTAAAATAATTTTATGATAAAATATTTTATAATAATTTTATTAATTAATTTTATTTCAATAAACGCCCGGGATGCTGGCAAATTAAAAATAAAAATTAAAAAAATATAATAATAATATCCCTACTTACTTATATATGTTTTATACTGGAGGCACTGCTGAAAACCAGCTAGGGAAAGCTACTTTTCAGAATTTTAATTTTGGTTCAAATAAAATCATTAAAAAAGATCCGCGCCCTTGTTTTGTGACGAAAATACTTCAGTTTATCTATTTATTTACGATCTTACAAACTAATATATTTTTTTAAAAATACTTTCTTATTTTGCTTATACATTATTGAAAAATTATAAATGCTTACGATCAAAAAATAATTACAAAATGTACATAATTCTAATTGTTTTGCCCAAGAAATTAAATTTTGTCAAACGATGATCTTGCGATCGTACCCTTGCAACTGTACAGGGCGGTTCCGATGAGAAAGATTAATTATTCTCTATACCAGCATTTTAATGTAATAACTCAATATCGATTTTATTTCTTTCCAAATTTGCTTTGATAAATACCTACATTAAAAAATGCTCAAACTCGTGATGATAAAATTATTACAATTATGTACTATTTGTAATTATTTTTTGATCATAAGTATTTGTAATTTTTTAATAATGTCTAAGCAAAATAAGAATGTATTTTTTTTAAATTTATTAGTTTGTAAGACCGTAATTAAATAGGCAAACTGAAACTAGTATTTTCATCACAAAACAAGGGCGCAGTTTTTTTTTTTATGATTTTATTTGAACTTTAATTAAAATTCTGAAAAGTAGCATTTCCAAATAACTTATTGATTTATTTTACTGCATGATTATATTATTTGAAATGTATGTTGAATAATACAAAATTTTGTTTGAAAATTTAACAAATCTGCCAACGGTAAAACCTTATTGTACTAAAAATAAACATACTTTCTCAAAATTTAAAAAATAGTTTTACTAGATAAAAGAACAGTGTTTCGAAATCAATTTTTAATTTTTTGTGGAAAAGAGTCAACACATCTATAATTTAATTTAAATATGACATATTTCCGGTTTTGTCTGGTTATCCCTCTTAACAATGGTTCTCATTTTCAACTAATCCACAGAAATATTGCCTATGACGGATCGCAGTCTCGTATTAATAATTACAAATTATCGCCGCGGCTAAGTGAAGCTGTCGGCTGTCGGCTGTCGGCCCCAACGAGGAGATATTTAGCGTGGGTACCTGCCTAGCCTGTGTTATCATTGTTGTTTCGCTATTATTCGGGAATTAAATTAGAAAATTATATCGTTTAAACTAATAATAGGTGGACAAAATATCTTAACAGCTTCACGCTGAACATAAGATTTGTCGTGAGAAAATATAAAGACAGTTCTATGGGTACACAGTACTCATATATTTATTATTCTGTTAATGTGCTACTAGAAAAGAGACGATCTAGCGAAATACAAGGTAAAATTTTAAATTCCATGTTTTGACAAAGAAACAAAGATAGGTAGGTACCTGAAAGCGATTTTATTTTTAAAATCTTCAAACAAAATTTAAAAACATCAAACAATAATATTTTTAAAAAAATCTAACAAAATTATATTTAAAAACGTCTAACAAAATTATTTTTATAAACATCTAACAAAATTTAAAAACATCTAACAAAATTATTTTTAAAAACATCTAATCTAACGTGTTAATTGAAACGTGGCAACGTAGAGACGTGATTTTCTTTGATTGGGGAGGTTGCAGGTTGAATTCCTGCGGCAGTGCAAGAAAAGCAATGTTTTTTTCGAAACGATTAATTTTTGGTTTAAACTCCTTCCAACTGTCTGGAGCCGTTGTGAAAATGGAATACTGAATTGGCTTAGGTTGTGAGGCTGAAAGTGGTGGGGTGAGGAAACTTCAGATCATTAGATTCGTAGTTGAGAGAATTACCCTTTGACTTACGAAGACCGGTTGTTGCGATGTCAATAATATTAAAGAACCATACAAAGATAACTTTGCCAGTCATAAAACAGTGATTGAAAAATCCATTAATTTTCACTTTTCCACTTATCTTACTTTTATTACTCTATCTTACTTAATTTATTTCCGATTTCTGAAATGGATTGCGCAACGCGTTATTATGCCAAATATTGGTTTCTGCTGACTAGAAGTCACTCAACCGTCATTTACGAGTACATTTTCATAAAATTAAAAATCAGTACCCACTGTATTGTTTCTCTAGCTGTTTTAATAATTCTCGTGTTTTGACTCGACGACGGAATAATTATAACTATCCCACGCTACATTTTAAGACCAGTTTAGTACGTGGGTGATATAAATATCAACGCTGACCAACAATGGAACGAAGTTAAAAGTTTATTTATAAAAATAATACATTTCTAAATCTGTGCTCGGGGAAAACCGATATTATTACGGTACCCACATACAAATGTTATTATATAGAAAATTAACCCTACGATCTGTAACCATACAAATGTTAAAACATAGTAGATTAACCATACGATCTGTAACTATGCAAATGTTAAAATATAGAAAATTAACCATACAATGTGTAACCATACAAATGTTACAACATAGAAAATTAACCATACAAATGTTAACCTCTGTATCGGGGAATGAGCGATGAAGTTATGTTTAGGCATGCTGATGTAAATGCATTTTGTAGCTTTCACCATTATTTAACCCCTCAGGCTAATTTGTTTGATTTTCGGAACAACTCATATAGGTCTCATAAAAATCAATGTGTCTCTCTTACCATAAAAGTTGGAAAAATGAACTAAACGGTGTTGGAAAAACGCTTTATATTCAAATCTAAAAGTAAACCACAAAATATTTAAATTGTACACCTTTATGAATCCAAAGTTTTCCGCCGCAATCTGAAAAAAAAAATTAATTTTGGGAATTTTTCATTAATTATTTTAACGTACATATTATCAGATTTTAGTTAGAAAAGACGTAAAGTAAACCATTTTTGACACTATTTTTTTTTTACATGAGCTCCACACAGGAGGCCCTAAGGAAAATTATTTTCCTCAGGGCCTATGTCATCTTTGGGAATGCTGTGTGGAGGATTTTTTTAAGGAAAGGAAGGAAGGAGAGGAGAGTTCTGGGAAGGAAAAGGGTTTAAGGGATGGGTAGGAATCTGGGGTTCAGTGTGTCCTAGTCATCCATCTCCAAGACCTAGGACAAACCTCACCCCATGAACCCGGGCACCCCTGCTAAATCACCAAACGTAGCGAACCACTTGGCGTGACCTATGCAGATTTATGTTTGCATTCAAATTTTGTATATTTAAAAAATTATGTGTTTATTGTAAGGGCGTTTTTCATCACCTTTCAAAAACAGATTTTAGTTTTGGAATGCGTTCAGAAATATTCTTTTTATTTGGATTTTATTGCAAACCCGAAATATGTTGTCCTTCCAAAAAAATAGCTCTGAAACCTGAGGGGTTAAGAACCAGATATAAAAATCCTGGTGTTCCTGATTCATTCTCTTTTCCATCCGCTCCCCCATTTCTTTCGGTTTCACAACATCCCCAATCGAGCTTTCCGTCTTAACCTATTATGCACATTTGATCTATCAAGTACAGGCCCATTCTCCAATGTGGTCACTATTTACTTTGCCGCTGGTGGCATCAAACACCCAATAAAACAACCAACCCATTGAAAGACCAAAGCAACCGCTTCTATTAGTCCATGATTCCACACTATCATCGCAGGGTTCCAGGCCAGTGCACACTATTCGCAATTAGCAATTATTATAGCCGAGCAGGCGATTCTTACTTACTGGTCTTAGTTCCCAGTCGGCCACTGAAACAAGTATTTATGTAAATGAAAGTCGAGATCCGATGTCGCCTGGGTGACGTAATTTCATATTAAGGTCAAACATATTAAAATAAATATATGGATACTGGTCGCATAAGTTCCTAGAGAATTATATCTATCCCTAGACGAACAAGTTAGTGGGAATTAGTGTTACTGGAAAGGGATAAGATTGTAACTGATCAAAACATGACTCATGGAATAGTTTTGACGCACTCCTGTAACTAAGTTAATAATCGTGTCAAATTAGGATGTTAGATTTTATCTTTTTAGAAACATGTTTGGAGTGAAAACTTCTTCAGCACCGTTGTGATTTGAAATAATGTAAATATCGTAGAAGTATGATGTAGGTGTACGAGTATGTGATGTATGTGTGTGTGAAGTTTGTGATTATTTTCCTATGTTTTCTTTAACTATGTTGATATTGTTAATTAAATAGTGGTGTACACAAAGTTATTTGTTTTCATTAAATTAAATAATGATGCCACAAAGTGAATTTGCGAATTCGGAAGAGATAACTATCTTATTTTATTCGAGAAAGATTTAATGATATTAAAGTATGCATGACAAAACTTGCATCCATATCATGATTTATATACTTAAAAATACGATGTACTTAAAAAAGTACATTTTACAATTATTGCGGTTCTGATTGTAAACGAATGCTGTGTGGCAGAGCGGGTTATTAGACCAAAAATGTGATTTTCCACTTCATCGATTATCATTTGTATGCAAAACCAGAACGGACAAAAGGGCATTTCTTCTAACCACAGACATGATATCATCATAAATGGCTGAACAGTTGTTGGTGTGGAGCGATAAGAAAATTAAAGATACGTTCGTCAAACGGCTAATTTATAAATGAATAAGGAATAAGCCCTACTATATTAAATGATAATAAGTGCAATTGAGAGACGACCGTTCAGAATGTTATCGTTGTTATAAATTTTAGCTGTACTTCAGTTCCGTAATAGCCAGATAACCCAACATTTATCTTACTCTACTACACTTCTCTCGCACTCTTCTCGTATACCTCATCTATTTATTTGCGCACTCCAACGATTTTCAAATTGTTTCCAATATTAAGAGGCGACATTTCCGAGTCATAATTGGCTTCAATTTATTTATTTCCAGACCTAAATAGCCAGATAACGAAACCTCGTCTCCCCCGTCAAGTTCACCTGCTCCTTTCCTTCCCCTCAATTTCTCACGATTTGAGGTAGACCTTTATTGCAAATTGGGGAGCTAGTATGGATGCCGCCGCCCGGGGACCATTTATTAGATAACCAACAATCCTGCCGTAGGTCAACCTACGTGGTTCGCTACATTTAGTGACTCAACAGGGGTGCCCGCTTTTGGGTGAGGTTTTTATAGGACATTGCGGCGGATACGTTTGCCGACCTACTGCGTAACGAGCCGGATCGGGAGAGACTAGGAGATCCTTTTGAACTCTCCAGCCGGATTCTCTAGACCCATCGCCTTGCAGGGGAGATGGATTCATACGCCCATCACACATTGATCCCCATATCTTATAACCACCCCGCACAACTTTTTCCTTCTCAAAATTTCGAATTCTTCCTCCCTTTCCCTAAAAATACCTTCCACACAACATCTCCAAAGATGACATTGGTTCTTAGGATTTTTTTTCTCAGGACCTCCTAAGTGGAGCTAATATAAAAAAAGGCAATATATAAAAAGTCTTAGTACATTCTTTCAGATACTTAATGTTAGGGGTCGTCCATTAACCACGTGATGTTTTTTAGCAACTTTTTATCCCCTCTCCCCCCCCCAGTAATAAGCGTTTAGACTACCCTCCCCCCATACCTAAAATCACGTGTATTTTTTAGTACAAAGTATATTGAAATTTTCAGAACACTTTTTTAAGGCAAAACATACGCGGCAACGATTTACGCATGTATTCGGCGTCAAAATCACAAACTTACTGGCGACTGGTGAGCCGAGCGGTTGTCGCAACGCCCGGGGAAATCGTTGCCTGGCAACGGTGAACCAAGGCCACGCGCCGCTGTTTGTTTTAGAAATCGTTCGTTCAACGAAAAATAAATACACGAATGACCCCTTATTATGAATACGCATTGAATCGTTTTTGGTTACCAGATCCGAATAGCCAGGTAATTAAAACTTACTCTCCTTTTCATTCAGCCTCACAAGATTTCCCAACGGGAATGGATCCATTTTTATGTACGTACCTACTTAAACTTATAGGAAGGGATATAAAATACACCAAAAATGCTTACTATTCTTCGAGTGAGTCAATAAATAAATTATGTAAATCACTGTCTTTATTATGGCTTCTACGGAAGCGGAACTGTACAAAACAAGTTGTACAAACTATTTTCTCATCTGTCTAACTTCTGAACCTTAACATATTTATTATTGACAGTTAGAAATACCGTGTCTCCAGTCTCCAGGCCAATTTGTCTTTATCTTCCCATTCTTTCATCGCGTCCACTTAGCGCGCACTTAGCGGGCCACACTGCACCGCTGCGCTGTCGCAGACGCTAACGGCTAGAAGCTGGAACCCAAACAAAACGGTAGGAACATGTGTTTGCTGTGATAAGAGCCAGAAGAACACAACCAAAACTAAAAAAAAAGCAAGTTAGTAATAAATTTAAAAAAATATATTTTCTTATAGTACTTACCCAAGTTTTGTTTTCTTTCTATCTTATTATACCTACCTATTTGTGGACATATACCTACATTTTTTGTATTTTGACTACGGTGTTTACCTAACTGGGTCACTAGATACATGTTTTAAGATGAACAATAGCTAAGGTAGCAAATATAATATTAAATTATATAAATTATATTATAACAGTACTTAATTTTTTGAATGGTGTAAGTAGGTACTTGAAGTAGATGAAACATCTAAAAAATATTAAATTATAACGGTATTTATAGAACAGAAGGAACAGAACGGTAGGTACAGAACCATATTTTATTATCATATTATGTCCAAAAATCAAGTCTTGGATCACCAGTCAAGAAGATCTAACATCAAAGATTTCATCAAAACCAATTTATAAGTAAGTAGGTATGCATTTCCCAACGCCCACTTTGAGAATATTATTTTTTCGTTATTATTATATATTATACATATGTTATTTATTATACCTTCTTTTTAAGGAGGTTAAAAAAGCAATTCTTTTGTATTTTAAGTACTTACCGAGTTGCTACTTCCTTCCTTCTTGTATTCATTTTATGGTGTTAATTTTCAATAATAATACACGTTAGTATGTGATTGGCGCATTTTTTGTCTTTTTTAGACCATTTTATTTTTACCTGCCCACGCCCTCACTGTGCCATCTCAACGCCCCCTAATTTTCTTTGGGTCTTCTACCGCCTCCCTGAAAGTCTGAAACGCCCCCTAATTTTCTCTGGGTCTTCTAACGCTCCCCCCTAAAAGTCTGAAACGTCCACAAGGGGGCGTTACCGCCCACATTTCCAATCTATGGTTTATATTAATCAAACAGAAATAAGTTTTTATCTGGAAAATAAAGTAGACTATCAGGGTTTTAAATATGAAGTTTTTTAAGTGACAAATTTTTGAAGACATCGATTTGAAATGAATCATCAGTACTAAGCCCTTGGGGTGATTTTTGAAATATTATTATTATTATTAACAGATTGAAGCTCAATGATTCCTGGCTTCAAAATGATAAGCAGTAGATAAAATAATACTAGCTTAAAACGGTACATGTATAAATATGCCATGTAATTAATTACACTTAATTTAATCCTAAGTTGTAATTAATCATTAATTTAAATAATCTTGCCTTCGAAGCCCGATCTCTGATTTCTAGCTCATAACATGTCTTGTTTCTGGCATTCTCGAAAGATCACTCCGCAGTTCTCAAAGTCATTCGCAGATGTAACCTTTCTTGTATCTAAGTAGCAGTAATAGGATGCAGTTACACCCACATGCATATACATACACACACATATTATAGAACAACATATTGACAGAAAAACATTCAGAGATAGCAAAACACAAGTAATGTTCCAAACGTCCAATTTACCAAAAAATTTAACCGTTTGGAAAGCTTTTAACTTTTAACCTAATACTCAACTTTTTTATGACAATTTTCTCATAAGGTAGGTATTTCCTATGCGATATTTTAGTTGCAACGTCGATTGCCGTTTCAAATTTTTTCAAGGAGTTTACAAACATGGGCAAAGTGAGAAAAAATATTTAAATAGTTGACCACAATAATGTGGATATGCCTTATTCAGTAGTCGAAATTTCATACAGTTTTATGACAATTTTTTTAACAAAAGTATGAAAAAGTACCTACTTACATTTTTTACGAACGTACAATTCACCCACATTCATCCACCTAAATTTTAGGTAGTGACCTTATTAGATAGATATTATCTCAACGAATGTGATAAGTGTGTAGGTATGTGTGCCACGACCTTAAAAGGAAAATACTTTTATGGCATTTAGCGATGACATTTTTGTAACGGGACAGATCTTAGACTAAGTAGGCGATGCAGCGTAGGAAAGTCGTCATCAAAGTTTAAATATGCATTTATCGAAAGGCACCACTTAATCGATTGGTTTATTATTCAGTAGTGTTGCTCGGTGCAGCGCTATATTCAGGCATTTTTGCCGGGTTTATTATTATTAATAGATTATTTGTGGAACCCGCTGGCCACAACTAGTGGAAACGAGAAATATTTTTTTTTTTTTTTTTTTTTATTAATCTATAAACTTAGGGTTATACATAGGGTTTAATTGATGCCTGTCTCACTAGGATTTACCTGTGTTGAGACAGGCTTTGACGTACATATTTAAAATTACAAGAATATTTTAAGTAACATACAATATTGTACATAAACAAATTGTGTCATACTTAATGACATAATAATGTCTAAGTAATTATTTACTTATATTTCGCAGTGATAAATATTACACTTATATGTGCAAACTTAAGATGTCATTCGGAGCCGTGTCGCAATACAATATTAATTATTGATGACCTATAAATTATCGCTTAGACATAAATTGAGCATGCGTATTTGTACCAACCGGTAACAGCAAAATGAGTACACAATCAAAATTTACCTTTATTGGAGTGCATTTTGCAACAAGCACCATAACATCACGTATGCAAAAAGCACCATAATCAAGCAACAAGCACCATAACATCAACAACAACAATCACCATAACATCAAGCACCAATCACAATAATCAATGCTAGGCATGATAATATTCGTCTGCAAGGTTTCTATATCATATTTTACTACAGATTCTAAACTACTATCTTAACCATCAGACGGAGGAGTCATGGCTAATAAATGAACTATTTTATTAAAAAATTTAAATATATATTTTTTAACCCATAATTATTATTAAATCTGCAACTGACAGCCATAACATAACAGAGCTGATTTGCTAACTATACCTGCCCAGTCATTCCAAGCAAAGTTAACTTTCAAGGTAACAATAAACTCTATACTAAATTACTCTATTTATAACCAATTCCTAGATTTGCAAATAAATGTGAATGTATGAATAGGTATACTTGACTTTACTCGATTCTTCGATTCTACTTGCTAACAAGTCACCTTTATTTGCATGTTTATATTCTGCGTAAATATAATGTTCTGTTATTTTAACATGTTACAACATTCTATTCCTTAAGATTTCACTTTTTTTTGGTTTGGTTGTAACACATATTTGTCTCATATACCTATTTACCAGCTTTTATCACACGTACATCATATTGTTTTATGTCAGGTCTTACGTAAACCTATTATATCTATTGTTTGAATATTGTTTAACTATTTTATTTACGTTATTATTAAAACGCAGATACCCTTCTGTGTACCAATGTATCACTTGAATGCAAAAGCTATTTTATGGCGTTTAAATAAATAAATAAATAATATGATTTTCTAATATCTACATTATGTAAAATCACAAAAAAATATTTTTATTTTTTGACAGAACTTTCTTGTAATAAATAATAGCATAAAGTTTCTCTTAATTCGTTCAGAATTTATGTTTATATGTCAAAGTTGAACATTCTCCAACGTGTCCATAAAATCGAAACACAGTTTTTTTTGTTGTTTATTATTGGAATATAAATGATGTTGTGAGACATCTACAAAACATTTAATTTTTAAATATCTTATAAACAAAAAACGCAAAAGATATTCTGAAAGGTAACACAAAAATTCAAGGATATTTCTATTCAATTCGGATTGAAAGTGGTTAAAAAAGTTTAAGCGTTTAATGACATACATAAGTACAGATAGTATGCAGCTATGTACAAGACACAAGGTTGGTTTCGCATTCAGGCCATAAAAGGTAAATCTATTTACAGACCAATAGAAAAAAGCAACGTAAAACGTATTGTTAATACTGTCTTGTCTCATAAACTGGATATATGTAAGTATTAGAAGCAGTAAATTGTGGCCAACCGCAAATATTACTAAAAGAAAATAGAGCTAACTCATTTTTTTAATAATACTTTAGTACGTACTCTGATTACAAATATATGTAATTTCTTTTATTGCTTGGATTAACCGCAATTCATAATTTAAAAACAATGATCGAATTATCTATGTCTGTCGTAATGTGTTATTATGTTTGATGATGTTTTATATTGGTACCTTTATGTTAGAGACCAGGATATAAATGTGGTTAGAAACACTGAATAAATAAAGATGTGATTATATTTCGTATTACCAACAATATAATAACAGGTGATAGCAACATTAATATTTTATATTGAAATTTAAAACGGATATGTTTTTGGTTTTGTAAATACCATGTATATAAATACCATGTATATATGCGTGGAGATTGCTTTGCAAGTCAGAGATTGCTCTTTCAAAATCGAGGGCTGCCTTATTCTATGCAAAAATTTCGTATTCATAAAATAATCTTGCACACATGTTACAATCTTATTTCTGTTCTGAAAAATCTCAGATAAAGGTCGAAACACACTGTTGGTACGAAGAAACCGAATAAAAAAACAACAACAAACGTGTTCTTTACTAAACACAATTAAGTACGAGTACAGTTTTTAAAAGTTCTGCTCGGTTTGAATTGTCGTGACATCCGTTTCGCCTTTCGAAGACAGCATCAAACTGTGCCTCCGTAGCAATATATTCGTAAAGCGAAGAAGCTGTCACTCGAAAAAGATATTTAATTTAAATAACGTGCACGTTTTTAAAAACCAAAAATGTTTTTAATTATGACGAAACTCTCCACAGGTATGTCAAATCACCAAAGTAAAGCGAAATGAGAGAGTTCTAGAAAACTTATTTTCGTGAAATTCCTCAAAATAAAAAAAACCTTTTTTGACGTGATAACGTCTTATAAATCGATGAATGCCGGCTGCACTCACGAAAAAACATGACTCATTGTCCCGTTCCGCCTGAGCCGAGCGTGCAAGCGAGAGGGCGGAACAAGCGATAGAGGCACGATCGGCCTAAGCGTTCGGCTTATGACGCATCAATGCAATTTTTCATCAATGTTTTCTTATGACTTTATCACGTAAAATTTTCGTCCGTAAACCGACTTTACAGACAACCATATTTTTATCTTCATCCTTAAAAGGAAGTTAAGATGGCGGCGCTTTGTCTTAGCTGAGTTATCAGCTTAGGGAGTGATTTCCTCCTCGCTCCCGGAATCAATAAAAGACTTTTTCACTTTAAAAACTCTGCCTTAATAAACTTATACCCAATTAATACACAGTAAAATACGAACAATACACATCCTATACCATTAGTAGTAAACTTGTATATCGGTTCCAATAAAACGTTATTATTCATCAAAAAGACTTTAATCATAAGTTTCCACAATTTTAATAGGTGATTTTTCATAAAAACGTCGCTGTTCAAATTAACCTATTTAATATATATTATTAAAAAAAACACTCTCAAAACAATCTCGAACTTCTCGCGGATAAGTTTTTTATAAATATGCAATATTAATAAACCGGTTCTAGCGGAACTTTTCAAACCGGCCTTTACACTTTCCTCTTTTCACTAACCTTCCGAACATTTACGCCCACATTACGTCTGAAAAAAAACTATTTATGTACGATTATTCATTGATACCGTAACCTGACATAATTCTCTCAGTGGTTTGGGATGGATTGAGCACAGAAGCTTAAGCAAACTAGTACTGCATCTTCATACTACTTCACAACCTTCCCCTTACCTACTCGTTCCCCCACTTCCTTCAGTTACAAAACGTTCCCCAGGTGGTAGTGCCATAGGTTCTAGTTACAGAATCCCTATGCAGGATCCCATTAATTATACAAAAGTGCTAATGTAAGAGAAAATAATTATTAGCTTGCAAAGTATAATGTTTATGGCCAGATAACATAATTAGATACTAGACAGGATCTATTTCTTCAGTGAGATAGTTATAGGATAATGAACAAACCGGTTTTATTATTATCGTAGGCACAGTTTGTCATTAATTAAAATTTAAAAAGTCAATGCCATTACCATACTTTGTTCCGATACTTATGCTAATGCACCTTGTACTATCACTGTATTGAAAGTAGGAAGGTTACGTACCTCTTAGCGCTCAGTGGAGAGACGTGACTTTTCTATTGATTTTAGAGATTTCCAGAGAGAAACGGATCAATTTTCAAAGTACCTAATGATATTAGTAATTTTACAATATAATATATATTTTTAATTTACCTACAAATTTTTGCGAGTGTATCTATTATACATAACTATAATGCTGACAATACACCATACGACTTCTTGTGAGTGAGTGCGTTGTTTCATGATGCAGTCTACAGAGAAAGGATTGATTTGAAGATAGCCCATTTTCGAAGTGAAACTTCTTTAGCACCGTTGTGATTTGAAACTAGGGAGGAACGCTCATTGGCCGCTTTGATTACGATCTCACTTTCCAAGGCTTTCTATTGGTTGAGATTGTTTTGGTAAAGTTTCGCTTCTACCGAGTGTGAACTGCACTCGATTTTTTTTTTTGTAATTAGGTACCTAACTTGAGTTCCAACTTTGTGAAGCCAGTGGGACTGTGACATCCCTAATTGAGGTATGTTGTTAGGCTTAATGGTGAAGGGGAAGTGGAAGATTTAGAAGTTTTACCCTGCGAAAAAAATCTCTTAGGGCCTATGTCGTCTTTTGGATGCTGTATGGACAGTTTTTTTAGGGACAGGAAGGAGAGGAAGTTATGGGAAGGAAAAGGGTATGGGGGTGAATAGGAATCGGGGGGGTCAATGTTTCCAGGAGTGATGGAAGTGTGAATCCATCCCTTCTACTGCGGTGCAAGGCGATGGGTCGAGAGAGTCCAGCTGGAGAAGTTAAAAGGTCTCCCTCAACCAGTCTCTCCAATCCTGCCCGTCACACAGTAGGAGGGCAAACGCATCCGCCGCCTAGACCTAGACAAACTCCACTCCGTGAACCCGGGCACCCCTGCTAAGTCACCAAAGATAGCGAACTACTTAGGGTGACCTACGGTTTCGATTCTGAATGTTGGTCAGTTCTAGCAAAATTTCGATTCTGAACGGTGGTCAGTTCTAGCAAAATTTCGGTTCTGAATGGGGTGGTCAATGATAAACAAGTTGATGGGCGCCGTGAGACGATTCTGAGAGTAGGTATTTAGCACGTAGGCCACCAGAAGAGGTCATTAGAAGAAGAATTACTTTATTATTTTTCATCTTGTTCTGATTAGGCACGCCAATGCTGAGCACCTACATGCCTCCATCTCAACGAGAACAACTAACTGTAAAATGTAAATGACAATATCGTACGTCACATAAATATCTAAATATTGATCAGATTCTTATAGAATATATCGCGAGGCAATCATGAAGTTTATTCATGACGCATAGCCGAGATCGCAGTATTACAGCTGTTTGACACGAATCGTTGCAGGCCAAAAGGAAGGCACTAACTTAAGACAGAATAGTTACATTATTGCAACGAAATAGCATTGCGGAAAAATACGGTATAAATAACATTAAAATCAAACAGCAGCGACTAACTTACAATATCGTCGTGACGTTGACAGAGAGGATTGACCGCCATATAACTCGGTCTTGGCACACCCTCCTTGCTTCAATCACATTCATACATATTCTCATACACACTCTTCTGTTAATATCTCTGTATTAAGGGTGTTAATCTTTTAAATAACGTATTTCTGACATTATTTAGAGTAAAATATTTAAGTGGTCTTTGGGGACATTTTTGTTGTTTTTTATTCAACTGAAAGCATTAAAAGTCAGTAGGCGTGGGGTGAGGGATGGAGTGAGGGGTTGTTTGGTTACTCAGCTGAGTGACCATTGTGTGGAAGAAAAAAAATTGTTTGATTTTGACAATTTTTTGAAAAAAAAAAAACAACAAAAAAACGTAAAAAAATCACCGGAGACCAAAATGTCATTTATAGTTTTTACTAAATATAGGAATCACTGGTTAAGTATGTCAAGTACGTCCCTTAACACATGCATACTATAATAATAAGAATTTCTTAGGCTCTACCTAATTTTATTATTTACGAACAGATTTTTAAAAATTTTTTATTTATAGATATCCTTTACATTTAAATATATTTACATACTCTCAATTGGTCGTACCATGTCTTCCTCAGGCATCGAAGATTCCCTTTCTTGAGCACATTCATTACGTTTACATCAGCCTTGCATTATTTCCTAATCTCCACATTTTAGCACGGTCATACATATTTTTATAACACATACACCTCAGCGAGCTCATTTTTTCATCTTTCATCTTTCATCTTTCATCTTTCATCTTTCATCTTTCATCTTTCATCTTTCATCTTTCATCTTTCATCTTTCATCTTTCATCTTTCATCTTTCATCTTTCATCTTTCATCTTTCATCTTTCATCTTTCATCTTTCATCTTTCATCTTTCATCTTTCATCTTTCATCTTTCATCTTTCATCTTTCATCTTTCATCTTTCATCTTTCATCTTTCATCTTTCAACTTTCATCTTTCATATTTCATCTTTCATATTTCATCTTTCATCTTTCAACTTTCATCTTTCATCTTTCAACTTTCATCTTTCAACTTTCATCATCAAGAGGATCGGTATCAGCACTCCATTGTGGACTGCTAACTTCGTTTTTATATCAGAGTCAATCGTTCGATCTGCAGCAGTGAAAGAAAGCTATTGTAAAAGCTGTTGTAAAAGCTATTGTAAACACGCTTGCGCATTGTTGAAGCACGCCGTGACCGTAGCTTATTATTGTAAAATTAATGTGAGCGGATGAGAATAAAAGAAAGGTTTATAATAACACATTCGTGATTATTTATAATTACGCTGTACTTCTGTTGTTTATTTTTTAACGCCAACTTGCCGATCCATCTTTGTGGGATGCCAATTTAGTTTTTAATGGGTTTAATTGGCTTAGCATTCGCCAAGTTACTTTAGGCAGTACAAGGGCAGTGGAGCTACATAATATAGCATTTTGGATATTGCTCTATTAGTCACGTGGGCATAATATTAATATTATGTAAGGAGGCAATTCCAACTTGTGTATGACTTATCTAATAGTTTAATGAGAGGCCATGACCTTTCAGACGCATTGAACTTCGGAGTTGTCAAGTCCGAATCTTCAATATCGTCACAGTGTGTGTTATGCATATTATATTTAAAAATCTGATAGGCAACAGAAAATACTGTGGCCATCTATAGTACTTGTGTATTCAAATCGATTCGTTGAAAATATTTATAATTTGGACTATTTTTGAACAATTATTTTTAGTCTTTACAGTATTTCTGTACTATTTTTTCCTTTGCTGTGTGCCGGTTATAAGCTCCATTTTCCGTACTCCTTTCACCACGTTAACGGAATTTCCATCTTTTTTCAGAAGATAAACAATTTCATTTGTCTTGGGTCTCAAGAGTTGAAAGTTTATGTAAATTTTCTAAATCTTAAATCTATAGATTAGGGGCCATCCATAAATTACGTCACACCTTAAAGAGGGGGGGGGGGGGGGTAGAGAAATGTGACAAGGGGTATTGGGGGGTCATCAGCTCTGTGATGTCACTTGTAAAAACGTGAATTTTGATTATTTTTAGATGTACTATTGCAAAATATGTGACGTCACACTAGGGGGGGTCTCACAAATGTGACGATGTGTGACAGGGGCGGGGGGGGGGAGTCGAAAAATCACGAAATTCGTGTGACGTAATTTATGGATGGCCCCTTATCCGTTCAATGCATGAACACGATAAAGGGTTGTTTTATACTTAGATGTTTTTATTTATTTATTTCTGTTTTGTAGACATACCTAGTTTTTTTTTTACATGAGCTTCAAGAAGAGGCCCTGAAAATAGTTTCTCTCAGGCCCTATGTCATCTATGGGGATGCTGTGTGGAGGGTTTTTTAAGGAAAGGTAGGGAAGGAGAGTTCTGGGAAGGAAAAAGGTTTAAGGGGTGGGTAGGAAACTGGGGTTCAGTTCCTATCATGTGTAACGTAGTATTAGTAATTTTTTAACTTTATTTTTTATTAGCACTTACATGACATTATGAATTAAGCTTATAATTTGGCCGTTCTGAAAATGGGAATCCTTCCTAGTTGGACAGTCAAAGTTCTCTCATATCTTTAAATAAATATATTAATACGTATATCCACAAACCCACACTAGAAAACATAGCATAAAATCTCTGAACTAAATTGTCAATTAATTAAATTAAATTTTTTTAACAAACCCTCAAGATATATCAAACATTTTCGGTACAATTTTAAAAAGCACTCAAATACTAGGTATCGCTATTAACTAATAAGGTAGGTAACTAACAAAAAGGTAACACGTGATAACACTAAAAGTTTAAAAAATGAGAGTGTGCAATTCACACGCGGTAGAAGTGAAACCTTAAAAAACTAAAGTAGACAAGAATGGGGAGGATACGAAGCACCGCACAAAGAGGAGTATCTATTCATATACTATCTCATTCTCTCGCAGGCTAAATCCTATAGATGTATGTTTCTCTCTTTTTAGTGTCGCTATTTTTCATTTCATCGAGTTTCAAATCACAACGGTGCTAAAAAAGTTTTAACTTAAAAAAATATAACATTTCTTTAAAGTGAAATGAATAAGTTTTGTTCATTGGCATCACTACTTTCAATAACACCTTACGTTCACGTAACTTTATGGTTTATTTGCATATATAATTTTATAGAAGCATAAACTATACGTTGGTATAAGAGAGCACAACATACGGTAGGTAGTAAATCATGAAAACATTTTGTTATATCATTATTATTATTCATTACTAACTAAATCTAAATTATCCTGATTCAAAATTTTTTAAATAAAGTACGGAAACCGTGCCTATACACTTGCTTGCTTTTCAAACTGTATGATTAATTACATTAAACGATTATACGAGTTACTAAACGCATTAACCGGCGATCAAAATCAACCTGTTTCATTGGATACCTACTCAATTATTATTTGTGAAAGTCTGCAATAGGTGTATGACGGTGTAAATTAAATACCTGTCCAGTCCTTTTATTGCATCTATAATTGATTGGTGTCGCCGTTTGATATGCAATTCAGAAATAACGTAATAAATATTTAGCTGCACAGGAAACTTATTAATAAGTAGAGACCGCAAATTATGCAATCTGCATTTTTTACATTTTTTCATCGTTTTTGGTACAACGTGCATTTTTTACATCACAAGTGCAAAATGACGTTTTCCCCTAGTAAATGTCCATATTTTAACCGTATGAAGTATTTATAAATGCTCTAACACACATTCAATTTTACAAAAACGTTTTTCTAAATCTTCATTTATATTTATAATTTGTTGTTGTTCCAAGGTTCGTAGAAAATGTTCGTAGAAAATGTGTTTAAGCCGCGGCATTCGCATTTCTACCAATTCATTACATATTTTCCTTTAACAGTTTAAAATCTCTTGAAAATATATGTTTTTCTTGAAAATAATATCTATACAATCCCCACGCTGAAACGGCAATTATTTACAAAAAAATTGCGAAGTATGCTCCGAAAATTATTATAAACACGTTTTTTTCACTTATTTTAGGAGTTATATGTATTACAAAAAAATCACATTGTTTCTTTAAATGCTATTTTAGACATTCCCCACGAGAGTTTTGCTCTATTTTAAACGAGTAGGGTTTTATGAAACATTTTCACAATTTTCGCTTGAATGTCATCGAATTTAACATTAGCGCGTTCTCACTAACATTCGTATTTATATATCTCTCCTTCTTCTTTTTTTTGACCGGGCACTACCGGGCCTTTGAATTAACTACAATACAAGTAAAAAAATATATCATTCGTTTCGAGACTTCAAACTACGCCACGCGTTCGAAATTTCGAAGGCGGCCCGATGAGTTTTTTTTTTTCGAAAAAGGCCCGTATGAGCTAACCTTATCAAACGCATTTTCTATGAACCTTGATTTTAAACCACTTCTAAACAATCGCGGTGCACACATTTTTACATTGAAACATGGACACTCTAGAATGATTTTCTTATACCTAACTAGCAAAATAAATGCGATCTTGAACCATTGGAGCCTTGTCTACTAGCAAAAATAAATTTTACACAACTGATAAACAACCATTAACGTATGGTAAAAGTTTTTTTTAATCAGTTAGCTAACTAGCAAAATAAATGCTATCTTGAACCATTGGGTTAGTATTCGTGTAACTATTCAGTTCAACTATGTATGAAATGATTGTTTATTCTATTTATTTAGGTAACTAAATACCTACAGATGGCCAGTGGCCACGGCCTACATTTTATATCCGACGAAATGTTGTTATCTTTCCCGCGATGAGTCTGAATAAACAAAGATTAAAGCGATTAACCAAATTCCATTCGAAACACTAAACGATCCGAGCAATAATTTAATGGTCCGAAGTACACTACAGCTTAACACGTTTAACTTTGCAGGCGGCCAAAGGAGGAACTAATCAGAGTTCCAAATTCTCCCAAGTGTCCAGAAACATTGAGATAACGGCATCTTTAATTATTAAATATATTGTGAGCTTGATAGAAGTGAGGAAGGGAAGGTTTTGAAGTATCTAGCTCATAGATTCTCAACGTAGGCGATAACGCCTCCTTGTGGGCGTTTGAGACTTTCAGGGAGCAGTAGAAGATAAAGAGAAAATTAGAGGGCATTGGATGGCGCTAGGCGTGGGCAGGTAAAAAAATACTTTCTAAAAAAGATTAAAAAAACACGTAATCACGTACTAACAAAGCAAAGTAAAGTTTAATATTGATTATTTTTTGTTACTAAATGGTATTGTAATCAACTGAGATTCCATTACATTGAGATCTACATTTAATAGGATGATACGATTTTTTTTCTTCATATAATATTATCATCTTGCGTGTATTATTATTACATGGAATACAAGAAGGAAGGAGGTAGCAACCGGTACTTAAAATACAAAAGAATTGCTTTTTAAAGTTGCTTAAAGATAACCAATAATTCAATATATTATTAATCGAATTATTGGTTTATTGATTCCGTGACCCTTAGCCCCTAGCGATAAGTTAAAAAAATGGGGCTCTAGAAAAAAAAATATTCTCAGTCCCTTGATCTAACTGCTAAAATCTGGTCATAAGCACGGTTAGAACCATTTCAAGCAACGTTTCGATTCTGAATGGTGGTATTTTACCATAACACAGGGACATCCCTAGCATGGCGGATGAATTAACACAATTTTTTTTGTTCATTGTATAAACTTCTTTTAATAAATAAATAAAAAATAAATAAATAAATATTTCACCGGGACGATACTGAGATAGATAGGTGCTATTCGTTCGACGACTAGGTCTATTATGGTAGAAAAAGGAATTAATATTTTTTTTAATTCTAAGGAAGGGCTATTTCAACTGCAGAATGAAATAGTTGACTTTGCAGTTAATGTCTTTGATAGCTGTTTTGTGGTTACAAGAAAGGCGAGTTGTTTCACAAAATTGGAACAATTCATCAAATTTTCAAGTTAACATTGAAGTTCTTCAAGCTCTGTTATTATTCCGAACAAGGTGAAATAACCGGCCCCAGATGAAATAATAACATAACTTGATTAGAACTTTCACGGAACTTGAATTTTAACTTTAAAGTTTTATGAATTGTTCAAATTCTATGAAACAAACCATCTTTCTTGTAACTAAAAATCTGCTCCATCAGCGTTATCAACTGCAATGTTAAGTGTGTCATTCTGAAGGCGAGGGCAACAGAATCTAGTCATCGTTGATCTTGGAACACAATTCATACAAAAACGTTTTAATCATACCATTTGTTTATACTATTACGTCACATCGGCGCTTTACAGTCGTTAATTTTGAATCACTTTGAGACCAGTTTTACAATAATTTTGTACCGAGAGCGAATAGATCGCGGTTTGATTTCTAGGCTTGCCTACTTGGTGAGGCCAAGAGGAAACAAATAAATCATATTTTAATTTGCTCTGTAACCTCTACTACCTCTTTAGTTGTGTACAACAGGTTTCCAAAGTTATCCGTACAATTTTTGTTGATATTTTTAAATTTTATATTCAATTTTTTGTAAGAAAAACTAGGTTTTTATAACTTTTAAGGATTATTCCCATAAATGATATATATATATCATTAAAGAAGAAGATAACAATAATAATCGAAGCGAAAATATGAAAGAGAACAAGACACAGAAAAATAGAAAAAGAAAATGGTCGCAACTGGGACTCGAACCCAGAACCTCTCGTCTAACCGGAACGTGCGTGTTTACCAATTCCGCCATTGCCACCTTCTGTCAAACCATCATATTTGTCAAACTCATATTTCAAATTTTAGAAATAAGAAAATTATCTTCAACTATTTTATTTCCATATTATAGGCAACTACCCTTTTTATTGGAAACAACCATTCTAAGAACTGATTTATACCTAGATAAAAATATCCAATTTTATTTTAATGAAATTATTAACCTTTTTTTAAAAGTCTAAATGAAAATTAATTTTTTTTATAAAAAAAATCTCTCTTTTTATAACATTTGAAGGTTATTCCCATCAATGTAATATGTCATTGAAGAAGAAGATAACAATATTAATTAAAACAAATATAAGATTTGTTTTTTTTTTCATATTTTCGTTTAGATTATTATTGTTATATTATTCTACAATAACCGGTCAGTAGCTGAGTGGGCATCTCGTTTGGGTCCCACCCGGGGGTCGCGTTTTCGATTCCTCGGCTGGCTAAGTTCTTCATCACGACTCAAACAACATTTTCGGCATACAGTGGTGGTAGGAGATTTTCAAACATTGTTGGGTTATTCGTAACCGGGGAATGTTTGCCTTTCTTTAAAAAAAAAAAATTAATTAATTAAATTAAATAATTTTTTATAGTCTATTATGATGATTTTAACCTATTCTTATCATATAAATATGGTAATATCTGCCGAGTTATAAAATAATTTGCAACTAGTT
This sequence comes from Glyphotaelius pellucidus, assembly GCA_936435175.1. Classification (NCBI taxonomy): domain Eukaryota; kingdom Metazoa; phylum Arthropoda; class Insecta; order Trichoptera; family Limnephilidae; genus Glyphotaelius; species Glyphotaelius pellucidus. Next base: position 21,535,984 of record OW386542.1, on the reverse strand, counting down.
ATTGGATATCAGCTGTTGTTGCAGAAAATGGACGACAAGGAAAATAACGCAAACCCAGTAATTTACTCCTAACATGATTTCCTAATCAACTTCATATTAAACATCATATTATAACGCCAATTTTAATACCAAATCAAAACATGTTTGCACTAATTTCACATAGGTTGAATGACCTCAAATATGAAAACACCAAATAAATAAGGTGCCTGATTGTTTAAAAGTTTCTCATTTCAACATTGTTTTGTTGCTGTAGGTAGGTACCTACCTACTAATCCAAGGGAAACCGAACACACACGGATGCCGGTCCCGAAGCTCAACGCTTGAACGTGAGATTGATCTTGGAATACGATTGCGTTAATCTAACCGAAAATTCATTCAGCGGAAATGCAGACCTATTCAGCAGCTTTCACGGCCACTGTTGTCAACGGAGACTATTCCAATATATAAATAGTTGGCAAACCGGACAGCAGCCTGCTTTTGAAATAATATATGCTGGGTACAGATTGTTGAACCGTGATACTAGAACGGAAAGTATCAAACTCGATAGGTTCAGATAAATAGACCGACAGCGTCGGTACACTTTAGACATCAGGTTTTATACGTGTCACACTGAAGTGGAAACACTGTCGATAACTAAGCAAAATGAAATATCACTAGATTTTTGAAGTAAAACTTCTTTACGCACGCTCGACTTGTGGAGTAAGCTGGTGAATGCGTGACGAGTGCGTTACGAAAAGTGTCGGGCAAGAGGGAGATATAAGTTAGTGAAGATAGAAAGAGAGAGAGTTACGTTTCGTATATTACTGTAGGGGCAAGAGAGAGAGGTGCGAGCACACATTTTCTTTTTCTTTTTCTCTCATAGCCAGTTACTTTTCGTATATCTAAGACACAGTGCAGGCCTATTGTCTGTATCACACTGTAGGAGCAAGAGAGAGCAGTGCGCGCGCACATTTTCTTTCTCTCTTCCTCTCATAGAAGTTTTACTTCTGTCGTGTGGTCTAAGCACACTCGTATTTTTTTTAAATGAATACTTCTTTTAAATGAAACGAGTGACACTAAAAAGAGACAACCACGTACAGCTATAGGAGTTAGCCTGCGAGAAAATGAGACAGCAATAAAATATTTACTTAATTCACGGGTACTAGGTTCCAATATAACACGATAAATCCACAGTCCTGCGCAAATCTCCTTTGATGTAGTAGTATAAAATATGTAGTAGTAGTAGTATTAAGCGCCCTTGAGGTGATTTTTCACAAAAACGGCGCTCTAGTCCAATTATTATTATTATTATTTTTATTAAAGCGCCTGTGAGGATCGAATCCTACGAAATCAAAGAAAAATAATTATTTTATATTTTGTAAAATCAACAGGCAAACCCAAAATGAAAAGGCAAAAGGAAACTCAAAAGAAAGCGACTCCTAGCAACTCCGAAGAAGAAAACACAAATATTAATAAGAAGACCAAATGTACAGAAAAAGGTGCAAAGGAATTCGAGTGGGTTGTCGAGCTCTTTGTGCGAAGCTTCGTAGGCTCATCACTCTTGTCTACTTTAGTTTTCTGAAATTTTCATTTCTACCGCGCTTAAATTGCTTACTCTGATATTTTTTTAATGTTTACATTTCCTTTCCATAATTAGCTTGGCAGGTTGGTATCTACATTCAACTCGTTCAAACGAAGTTGACATCAAATTTGGTTGACATGGTTGACCAATGAGCAGTCAAGCAATTGAATAACAGTTACTCTTTTCTATACCAGCATGTTTACGGTAGATAAGTTGATCGCAATTAGACGCTTGATTAAATCTTAAAGTTTTGCTTCTTTAGGTTTCTTTCCAGCTTTAAAAACTACAACCACAAGTTTGCGATCTTTTTGCTACAGTTCATGAAAAATTTGTTATTTATAGAATTACTAGCTGGTTCCCGGCATGCGTTGCAATGCCATATTCAAAGAAATATTTTTTTCTACCTTTCCCGTGCGTCCCCCTCCCCAGTAGCATTCCCTCTTCACCTTCCTCGCCTTCCCGCTCCTCTCTCCGGCTCTCCAGTCCAGCCAACCTCCCTCCCGCGTTCCATATATTCAATCCCAGTATATTTAGTTTTCAAACAGGTCGCATGCCACATATTACAATTTTTTTATTCCAATTCTCATTTTTCATAAATTAAAATATTCATTTTTGTAAAATTTTAAGAATAATCAATCGAATTTGGTATATAACATAGGTAACTATTTAAAATACCTATAATTCTTGATTTGATTCAAAGTATTTCTATTGAAAGAGTTTCGAAAATTGTATTTTGAATTAACTACCGATGGTTTGCAAAATGTCATTCGCAAATTGTGACATTTTTGACAATTTCGTAAGAGATTTTGTAATGATTAAAAAAACTTTTCAGATGTATTGTCATGTGGTTGTAATAATCCAGAAACCTTCGCGAGGACGGAAAGAAGGTATTTTGAAAGTTTCAAACATTTCATATGTTTAATACAGCAATACATAAACATTTCCCAACTTATATACCCCAAAGCATATTTTGTTTTTTATATACCAAATATATATTAATATTCTTTAGTAACTTGTATCATGATATCACTTTCATTGTAAATCATGACAAAATATTAGAAAGGAGAATGAACTTTTGAGATGTGAAACGATTTGTTATTATTATTTAATATGTACCTACAATATAATGTAATAACCTTTTGATACTGAAAATATACTTGTACATTTGTGCAAGTTATGTTACCTCACAAAAATAACAATTAACATCTACATAATAACACTATTCAAAGCTTTACAACGCCTATAAAGAAATCTTCGAATTGTCACATGGCACAAAGAAGCATAATAAAAACGAGTTGTTCAGATTCTAATGAGTTTTCCTGCGAATTCGCCGATCGAGTGGAAATCATGAGGTCATTGCGCCAAGCCTAAGACACCAATAATATGTTTATAAAAAGACTGAGAAGTGCTCTTTGAACGGTTAACGGTGCATAAACACAATTATTATCACTTTGTCAGAAGGTTTCCGGAGTCGAGGAAAGTCGATAGAACTGCCGGTCCCAGTGGACATGCTCTGAGAAAATTCAAGGCCCATTCTACTCGACTGATTCTATGACAGAATAAACAAAGTCTGATTAGATCTGAAATCTGAATGAACATTGAAAAGTTAGTTGGCTTAACCTTTTAACCGCATGGCGCAAGTTTCTAAACGGTTGATAATTACTGGGAAAATCTTTGATTCGTCTTGAATCGATTTCTAAAACTCCCATGTTTTACTTCAGATTGTTATCAGATACGTTCTCATCAAAAATCCAAATAAATATAAATGATTGGAATAACACAATAACTTTGTTTGTAGCCACGATTTGTTATTATTTTTTTTTACTACCGACCGGTTTCGCTTAACACAAGCATCTTCAGGGTATAAAAATTAAACTGCAGTTATAAAAATTAAACCAGTTTAATTTTTATACCACTATAAAAATTAAACCAGTTTCATTTTTATATCCTGAAGATGCTTGTGGTAAGCGAAACCGGTCGGTAGTAAAAAAAATAATAGAATAAATCGTGCTTACAAACAAAGTTATTGTGTTATTTCAATTAATATTATGTCAAACCACAAAGTGACGGCTTTCTACCAAAATATAAAATAAATGATGTTCACTTAGTCAAACTTGTCTGATATTATTTTTAAATACATTATCTATCTTTTTTTTGACCAACGAAAAATATAAAAATCAGAGCGTTATGTTCATAGGTGGTAGGAGTGAAACCTTCAGAAAACTAAAATAGACCAGAGTGGGGAGGCTACGAAGCAACGCATGAAGAAGAAACCGATAGACTACGAAGCACCGCACAAAGAGGAGACCGATTAGTCTATCTCATTCTCTCGCAGGCTAAATCCTATAGATATATGTGTTTGTCTATCTTTAGTGCCATTTTTTTTCGTTTTATCGAATTTCAAATCACAACGTTGCTAAAGAAGTTCTCACTTAAAAAATGTTACTAAAAAGAAAAAATCTAACATCCAAATTTGACATGATTATTGATTTATTGCAGTGTAGTTACAGGAATGCGTCAAAATGGTACTAAAGAAGTTTTCACTTCAATAAAATATGTTATTGTAAACAAACAATTCTTGTTTACTGGGATATATCCTTTATGATTTAATCGGATGCATGTTTTGACCAACATGTTTTTCCTGTACTTTCTTTTTCCTGTTTTACTCGTTCCCGTAACCCCGAGTCGAACATATTGCTTTATTTAAAAATATCCTTTACTCAGCGATTAATTTGTGTTTTAACAAACTGTGTAGGTACTAGAAATTAATAATAAATAATTTGACTGGTCAGTGGTTGAGTGATCATCGCGTTTGGGTCCCACCCGGGCGTCTCGTGTTCGATTCTTCGGCTGGCTAAGTCCTCCATCACAACACGAGCAACATTTTCGGCTTTCTGTGGTGGTAGTAGGAGATTTTCAAACATTGTTGGGTTATTCGTAGCCCGGGAATGTTTGTCTTTCTTTTAAAAATTAAATAAATATTAAACAAAATAGAATAAAGTAGGTAGGTACCATAAATAATTTTCTGTATAATTTGATTTAATGATATTATATTACTTACCTTACTAGGGGTAACCTGTTCTGAGGTAGGTGACAAGAATGTTCAGTAAAATATTTCATTGCAATTTTATTGACAGATTTGGAAAGTATTAAATTTAGATAAATATGTTAATGATAAAAATAAGTAAATTATGTAGTATGTAAAAGAAGAAGAAAAGCAATACATTTTTAACACATGGTTAAAAAGATGACTTGGTAATATATAAAGAAATAAAATAATTTAAAGTGAAAATACAACGCGTAGTGGTTTTATATCTATCTTTGCGTACGCTCAATTCTATTGTAAGCTCGATCACGATAATAAATCATATTTTTTAATATCATTTCGTGCAATGATTGATGAATATAATTAAAACGAGACAAGACACGAAATATATCATTACAGCTGCTAAATTTTTAAAAATATAACAGATACATATTTTTAACCCAATTCGAATGACTCCGTTTGCTACATATAATACGATGAAAAGCATTCAAAAACATTAAATTTTATTTAGAAAATAGAATCTGGTAAGAATATTATTATGTTGAAAAAACGTTTATTTTCTTTCAGTTTACCTGATAGGTCAACGCCAGATGGCGTTAAAATTGACTGACCTATATAAATTAGACGAACCATCGCGGTTCGAACAAATAATATCCATAAATTGCAATGATGTAAAGGTGACGTCTCATTGCAGACAAGACAACTCAACTTACCGTTAAGTCTCTTCATCGCCAGCTTCCCATCTCTCCGATGTGAAATGAACACCATTAGTACAAAGAGATAAACAATCTCCTCTCCATGACACCGTACAATTAGTTAATGACATGATCGTGTTAGGATGTGCACAATTCTTCCGTTATTGATTGAATTCTTTGGAATGAAGGAATATTGGGTACTGCTGCTGGGACGGTTTACTCATCTCGTAAAAACAAGTCGTGTATAACGAATAACAGTATGGTTTGCCGAAATCGTGATACGCAATTTATCACACTTTCAAACATTGACGATTATATTTATGAAGACAGTGGGTCGATACAGAAAAATGATACTCTTTAATAAGGATGTTGGTGCTAACCAAAATGGGAAATTAATTAATGTAACAATTAAAACTAGAGAAGAGAGGTTAAGGTTCGAAGTGGGTACCGTATATAATATTATTAAACATTTTTAACACACTGTGCCAAAGGGAATGGTCACACTAAAAACCTCACCTGTAAATTAAAAGAGAATGTTTACATACTCTACACCCCCTGTTAATATTCAATCAAAGAAGAAAATTCAATATACAATTGTCAATTAAATATGAAATTGAAAAGATATAAGAGAAATATAATGTAATAATATAAAAATAATATAATAATTAATAGAAATATACATAGAAATATAATATACATAATGTCCAGGGGTAAACGGCACTAACTTCGGGAGATAATTCTTCATGGTGGTAAAAGTTTTTTCCCGTACAAATTATTTTTCCGTAGCAGATTTTATTTCATACGATCAATTTAAACAGATATTTTAAAAGTTCATAACAGTCAAGAGACAGTCCCTGGAGAGGAACGTTTAATCTTCAAGAAAAACAAAAAAATCCTTTTTTTTAAATACATGTATTGTTTTTAATGGTTGATTTTTTCACGTGTACTATTATGTAGAATCATCGTCTAACGTGAGTGCACTTATATCACAAGAAAATATGAGATAAAAAAACTGAATGTAATTCGATCTCTGTAGCTCAATTACTGGAGCATTTGTCCCGGTGAGACCAGAGGTTATGGGCTCAAGTCTCTTTTGCGACCGTTAAGAGGTCTGTTCACGCGGGCGAAGATTGACTATCCAAAAAAGCATAATGATAGGTATAATTGTCGTGTGTCCTGCTCTAGTAAAGTACAGGAAAGGGGCGTACGAGAGGCGGTAGTGAAGGGGGAAATCGTAATACGTATTGTCGCACATCGCGAGCGAACATAAAAATTAAATAATTATGTAGTGAACAAAGCAGAAAATATATGTAATATTACGCTTGAATATTTGCAGGAAGCCGGTGAACGGTCCCTTTCGTTTAGTACCTTAGCATTAGCGGACGAGGGACACACATGCGGAGGTCTCTGGACATATTCTGTAGTAGTGTTAGTTTGTTTATAGTACAAACGCTGGGTGTCAACAAAATTTACAATTTTACAATAATTCTTCGGTTAGGTTTGATTGTTTCACAATATACTAAAATTTATATTCAACGATGTTGTGATATTTTTATCTTGATTGAATCATTGAAAACAATTATAATTATAACAAAAGAAAACAATATAGAATTTTACCCCGATTTGATGTTTACATGTTAGAACAGAGTTCAAAATGTGAAGTTTTGTCAAATATTAATTTGGAGGTACGATTAAACAACCCGGCCTAACATTCGCATACAAAATAAAATCGGTGACCGGACAACTTGGAATGAGACCAACTCAGAACCATCTCAGATAAGTCATTTAGAGTGATAAAATATTTATAAATATAAAATAGGTTACATTAGGTTAGGGTTATCGGCTAATTTAAAATTATTTTTTTCATAGCTTTTTGACTTTTCAAGGAGGTGTTGAGTTGAATTTATTCTCAGTTGGCATGGAACCATCTAATCGACATATTTAGGCACTTTCATGAAAACAAAAAAAAATTAATGATGACTTCCGTGGTCGAAGGGTAAGACTCTCTCTCGACTAGCGATCAGGAGGTGACAGGTACAAATCCCGGAGTGGGCAAGTAGGTAAATTATATTTGATTGATTTGTGTTTTTTCACAATTCAATCATTTAAAAATAATAAATGGTATATTTGCGGCACTTTCCAGAATGTAAATAACTCTCAGTAGGACTCTGGTGTAAGACCACCATCCAGAATTGAAATGGCTTTAACTGTGTTTAGTGACTAGATCTGAATGTCCGGGTGCTTCCCCACCTTCCTTTACCCCATATCCTTCCCCTCCTCACCAATTTCAGCCTCACAACATACCAAAATTGAGGATGCCATAGTCTCACCACATTCAACAATTTGGGAGGCGGGTAAGGGTACCGCCGCCCCGGGAACCATTTGTTCGCTACGTTTGGTGACTTAGCAGGGGTGCCTGGATTCACGGGGTGAAGTTTGTCCGGGTCTTGGCGGCGGATGCGTCTATTGATATGTCAGATTTGAAAGTCAAATAATATGTGTAACTTCACATTCAATTATACTGTAAGGTTCCAAAATCGGTGTCTCGGAGGTATGTTGGTTTTCCTTGCATACGCCTGAGGGATCTTTTTGTACAGTTTTTTTTAACGTTAGCTCTACACAGATACTTGAGTCGGGCGATGTCAAGAGTCAAAATAACAGAAGAGCACGTATGAGACGATGTATGAATGTGAACGAAGCAAGGAGTGTGTGCCAAGATCGAGTTGTTTGGCGGTCCGTCCTCTCTGCCTACCCCTGCGGGGAAACGGCGTGATGGTTAGTTAGTTAGTTAGTTAGTTAGCTCTACACAGGAAGCCCTGAGGAAAAAGGGGTCTTTTTAGGAAAGGAAGGAGATGAAGTTCTGGGAAAGAGAAGGGTATTAGGGGTGGGAAGGAATCTGGGGGTCAGTGTGTCCAGGAGTGTCCCGGGCGTATGAATCAATCCCTCCCGCTGCGGTGCAAGGCGATGTTTTGAGAGAGTACCTACAGCTGAAGTCAAAGAGACTCCCTCAATCGTTCTCTCCCGATCCGAGCCTGTCATGCAGCTGGTGGGCAGACGCATCCACCGTTAATACCCGGACAAACCTCACCCCATGAATCCGGGCACCCCTGCTAAGTCACCAAACGTAGTGAACCACTTGGTAGAGGTGTTTGTTATCCAATAAATGGTTCCCGGGGCGGCGGTATCCATACCCGCCTCGCATTCAGTCTACTTCATCCTTCGTCTGCCAGTTTCCATGCCTTACTGCCATACATATCTATACCTAGTTAGGTATCCTTGTATCGTAGAAAATATTTTAAAAATAAAAGCTGAACTGCCAAAATAGTGTTTCTTACTACCTACCTACTACCTAGTAAACACAAGTATATTGGCATTATTGAATGCATTCTCCAGTTTTCGGTAAACAGATCTAAAATGATAAAACAAACAACGATCATGCACCTGCGTTGTCTGACAACACACACACAGATACACGATTCTATTACCTCTCCCCCCGGCCCGCGCACGTTTCGCTCCCGCGTGACTAGCAAAAGAGTGAATGAGATGACATCAAAAAACTTAGGTAATTTTACGATAAATTTGCGCGTAACTAGATCCGGTTTTTGACGCAAATATAACTGTTTTCAGTGCAAACTAAAATTTTATCGTATACTTCATCATATTCCTGAGGCAGGATATGAAAGGATTTTTCAAAAATAGCATCCATTTGGTCAGAAAAAAATTCCAAAGTAGCCTCCTAAATTCATCGATAAATTGTCATCTTTTGAAGCCTATATTTTATAATTTAAAACAAAAATCGAAAATTGGATTCATATCCGTACTTTTTATATAGCTAACCTGTCATTTAAAAAAAAATGAAAACAATTAGTTTGATATTTTAGCCGTTAATCCGGAACTAAATTTTGTATGAAACAGGCCACGCGTACGTTCCTCTTAAGCCGTTGACCACAGACCGTGGCGACTTTTATTTTTTTTTTTTTTTCTATTTACGAGTAATACTCCATTGAGTTCATTTGTTAAAATAAATTGTACAATCAGATTTTCAATACCTTTTAATATTTGCTCGAACAATTGTTAAAATAAACTGTTTAAACGATCGATAGCTTTTACTGTTTGCTCGAACAGTAAAAATTATCGAAAGGTAAGCTCGGTCATGTAAATTGAACAGCTTTGAATAGCTTGTTCTATAACTTTCAAATATGAATTCAATAATAAAAAAATATCTCAAAAAAGTACTTTAAATCTACGGCAAAGCCGGTAGTAGCTACCTACTTATATAATTACTTAAGTTCATAAGAAATTCTTTCTTTATTTAAATTCTTTCCCGAATGGTCAATGATTTCATATTTTCTGGGAAAGTACCTTATATGAAAAAAAAACCGGTACAATCGTTTTTTTCCCTCTCATTAATGCACTTATAGTTTCATTTATAATTACTTCGTAAGTCTTAGTTTAATCAATGTTCAACCAATTTTTCCAACAATACCGACAGATTACTTTTTTTTTAAATAGGTACCTAACCTACCAACTAATATCGACTACAGCAAGCTCAAAGTTTGGAGCTCATCAAAGTGTATAAAAAGTACGAACATTCTAAAAGACTGGCGGAAGTGCGTGGCAGATTATAATAATTATTACTGATGGCAAATAAAGTAAAAGTTCGGTGAAAGCTTCGGAAGATTTTCTATTCTAAATAGCTACCGGCGATTTGTAATTAGGTGTAAGCACATAAAAACTTCCTGCAACATTTTTTTATTGTGTACGCACCATACAGGTACTTATTGACGTCTACATTGTACATATCAATAGGAATTTACGATATACACGGTGTCCAGAAACTGGTAGTACAAAGGGGACACTGGTGGATCTACATCACGAGGCGAATAAAAAAATAAAAAAATTCAGTCTGAGCACTTCGATTTAATTATTTTTTTTACATTTTCGGCTACCAAAGAGTTATAAATAGAAAAATAAAAAGTTTTGGGGCCGGTCCACGCTTAGACGCATTTTAAAAGACTTTAAACAGGTGATGGTAGCCCCGTAGCGACCTTTTTTCAAAGTTTACTTTAAAAAATCCGATTTACTCGAAAACGAAAGCTCAAATCAAAAATTGGTTGTCTGTAAAGTCGGTTTACGGACGATAATATAATATAATATAATATATAATAACGATGAAGTGGAAGAGAAATAGATGTGTCACAAGCCGAATGCTTAGACCGAACGCTTGTTCCGCGCTCTCGCTTGCACGCTTGGCTCAGGCGGAACGTGACAATGAGTCATGCGTTTTCGTGAGTGCAGCCGGTGTTCATCGATTTATAAGACGTTATCACGTCAAAAAGTTTTACCATAAATTGTGGTATAGATTCGTAATTCTTCGACTTTTCTCACTATGAAGATCTGTTCACTAAACTTAGATAAAGCCACTTTATTCAAAATTTCGACGCACAATAAGCTAAGTCTCACAAAGGAGAAATTGAGAGTTTCTTATCGAGTTTTGAACAGGTCCTGAATCCTAGAAGTTTAGTTCTCTGTCTTAGACGGTTCACACAGAAAGCATGTAAAGCGAATAGAAAAAATGCTTCATTTTAGTTCAATTAATCTTAACTTATGTTACCAACGCCAAAATCTAAGTAGTTTGATAGTAATATAACTCAAAATATCTTCGTCTTCTCATCACATTCTTATAAAAATCGGTACCGTTATAATTAATAGGTTTTTCGTAAGTACCAAAGCCTTTAGTTCAAACGCCACAATTATCTCACATGTTATTTTAAAATTTACGAATACACTTTTTTCTCACGCCAAAGGAAATATTATTTATGGAGTTGAGGCCTTCAATATCCGGTCATTAGATCGTGTCAAATTTTCCAACTACCATCTGAAGCAACTTCCGTTACCTTCGAAAATATGGTAGCTTTTTACCACTGCCATTATAAAATTATTTTAATTGATTGTGTTGGTAATTGGTGTGTAATTAGTGGCCGGCAACGTTTTTTAAGAAACAAATAACATGTTTTCTAAATTCAGTTTACGTCGTTTCCTAAAACTTTTCTAGTTTTACTTAATAACGGTAGGTACGAATATTCATGTTTTCTAAATTTGTTATCTATATCTATAGTTTTTACTCGTTATCTATGTATAGTGCCTTATTACAAGTGTCGTTTGATATGTGAGAGCTTCATATGCAATATCTTCATATTTGTAAAAAGCATTAACTTTGTGGCTCGCCATAATTTACAATAAAAACACATAAATTTGTTTTAGACCACTTTTATTTATAACACTCTACCGGTTTCGGAAGACCCTTCCTTCTTCAGGAGAATATTGTAACTAATCTACATAGACATAGAATATTGTAAGACATACAAATTTTAATTTAAGTGTTATAAAATAAACTAACTAACTAACCATCACGCCGTTTCCCCGCAGGGGTAGGCAGAGAGGACGGACCGCCAAACAACTCGATCTTGGCACACACTCCTTGCTTCGTTCACATTCATACATCGTCTCATACATGCTCTTCTGTTATTCTGACTCTTGACATCGCCCGACTCAAGTATCTGATTCACTTGGTCGTGCCATGTCTTCCTCGGGCGTCCCCGACTTTGTCTACCATTCACATTTGCGTCATATATTCTCCTTACACTCCTTTCCTCATTCATTCGCTCTACATGCCCAAACCATCTGAGCGTCCCTTTCTTAATCTTATTCATTACGCTTACATCAGCCTTGCATTCTTTGCGGATCTCCACATTTCTCACACGATCATACATGGTTTTACCACACATACGTCTCAGGGATCTCATTTCTACAGCATTCAGTCTACTTTCATCCTTTCTCTGCCAATTCCATGCCTCACTGCCATACATCAGGGTAGGTACCAGCACTCCATTATGGACGGCTAGCTTCGCTTCTTTTGACAATTTTTTGTTGCTGCCAACGGCGTTCAGACCTCCATTAATGGAGTTACCGGCATTTACCCTTCTTTCGATATCTCTATCAGTCTTCCCATCTCTCGTAAACATACTTCCCAAATACACAAACTCATCCACCTGCTCCAAGTATTCGTCGTCCACAACTATGTTGCACATTGTTTTCGTACTCTCTCTTTCAAATACCATTACTTTAGACTTACTTACATTCATCATTAACTCATTCTTCATACATACTTCGTTCATCCTATACACGAGCGACTGTAGATCTTCCATACTGTTAGAAATCAGCACCGCATCATCAGCATACAACAGGCAACATACTTCTAGATCACTCAATTTCGCGCCCAATCCCATCTCTTTCAACTCTTGCATACAATTATCCATGTATAGATTGAATAACCACGGTGACATTACGCATCCTTGCTTAACACCTTTTGTGATGTCAAACCACCCCGTAAAATCACTATACAAAGGTATATAAGGGTCACGTATGGAATGTGGGAATCACAGGGCTATTAGCCTGCTTAGTTCAGTCGGCAAGCTATATGGTAGAATATTGATAGAAAGGGTAAGAATGGAAACAAAGGAAAAAGTTTGGGATGTGCAAGGCGCTTTTATGAGTGGAAGGGGGTGCATGGACCAGATTTTCTCGTTGCGTATGCTCACTGAGAAGTTTCTTGCAAAAAACCAGAAACTCTTCTGTGCCTTTGTAGATTTACAAAAAGCATACGATCGAGTTGACAGGAAAAAGCTGTGGAAGGTGTTGTCCAAGTACGGAGTGGATAAGAATCTCATACAAGCAATTGCGTCTCTGTATGAGGGAAGCGTTGCATGTATTAGGGTTATAAAATAAAAGTAGTCTAAAACAAATTTATGTGTTTTTATTGTGCAATATCTTCGTTTAAAACGGTTGGTCGCTTAACAACTTTTGCAAAGTACACGGAGATCAGATGTTTTCTGTCATGCTTTAGGTTTTTTATTATAGTAATTAAATCTACAGGTACATAGGTATATGCATAAATATGAAATTAATTTATACATATAAACGCTTAAATCATTTTATCTAAATACTGAGAGTATCGCGTATAAATGAATTGTAAAGCGCCCTTGAGGTGATTTTCTCACGAAAATGGCGCTATAGAAATCATCCAACAATTATTATTATTATCGCTTGCGACTTAACAGTGAAGGTACAGTGCCTGTTACTGTTAATAAATATACTATAAGGTATTCGTACGAAACTAACGCGAACCGTAAAAAATCGCGGTGTAGTCTGAATTCTGGACAAATGAGTTCCAATTTTGAAAATGACAGCACAATTCAAATAATTTTCTGCAAAAATATTACTAATATTATTAAGATAAATTACACTTAAATTCGAAGCAAATTTGAGTTCATTGCACCAGATTTCTCACAGGACTAACTAACGCACGGCACAGACAACCGAAATTAGTATGCACAGAGACACGCAAAATCACGGGAAAGTCTGAATTTTTGATTCTTGACATCTCAGCTCCAATTTTTTAAAATAATAAAGTGGTGTACATAGATACCCACTTAATCGTTTGTCTGAATTCTTCGCACAACTAATTGCACTTTTGAAAATGACATTTAAATTCAAAGAATATTTGTGAACCAGATTCAAACAGGACAAACCGGCTAACGAACAGACAACCAAAATTAGTATTTTTGCTTATTTATTTATATTCTATACACGCCATTGTAAGTGATGACGAAATAACGATTTGCGGCGTTGGGCTTTACTAACTTAAGTGATAGTAGTCACGATATATTTCGTGTGATGTATCTTGAAAACGAATTAACAATTTGACTTCTAATAGCTAATAATAGTTAATACACTCCAAACAAATGCGATGGTCCTTCGAAGACACTTCAGAATCACATTAAATTTTAATATTATCCTTTATCATGCCAGTTTACGGATTAGGAAGGCACCATAACACCGATTTTTTTCCGAGTACTGTATGTAAAACGGGGTGACTTTATCAATTTTCAAATTTAAAACTAAATTACTTTTTATTAAATCGTAAATTTTGTCATATTTATTACAAATTTGAAAACTAACGAATTTAAAAAAAAAACGTGTTGATCAAATTCACCCTTCGGATAGAGCCAATTTTGATTTATAACAACATTTTATAAGCTCCTATACTATTCATCGCAATCGGATGAATAGTATAGGAAATAATTTCATGACGCCAGAGGACACTATTACGTACAGAAACTATCGCGGGTACGCGCACATCAAATCACCAAAGTTTAATCGCAATAGGATAAATAGTTTTTTTTTACAGTTAATACCGCACAAGAGTCCCAACTGCTCCCGTCTGGAGCCAGTGAGACTATGGCATCCCCAATCGGGGTATGTTGTGAGGCTGAAGGTAGTGGGGAGGGGAAGGAGATAGGGAAGAGGAAGGTGGGGAAGTACCTGGCTATGAAAAAAAAACCGTTTCTAAAAAAAAAACGTTTCTATACTAAAAAACCTTAGTTAAGAAACGCACAAAGGACAAACAAAGAAACATTCATTTTTATACACTAACAATCAATCAAATTTGGTACCTAACATAGGTACCTATTTAAAATACCTATAATTCTTGATTACATTCAAAGTATTCGATTTGGTTGAATATCATAGGTGAGTACTTCAATTAAATTCATTAATTTAAAGAATTTATTCGAAAACTGAAATTTGACTAAGAACAATCGCTGGTTTACAAAATGTCATTCTCAAAGTATGACATGGTATGACAAGGTATGACAAAGTATGACATGGTATGACATGGTATAGACAAAGTATGACAGTTTCGTTAAAGTTTTTAGTGCTTAAAAAAAAATTCAGATTTATTGCTATGTGGTTGTGATAATCAAAAAATCTTTTCAACGGTGGAAAGAAAATATTTTGAAAGTTTCAAACATATCCTATGCTTAATATAGCAATACATAAAGCACAAACCAAAAAGAAAGCAAGCAAGTAAATATACATTGAGTAATTTATAAAATGTATTTACCTTTTCTCTGTCTGAAAATATCTTAAAAAATACAGTATCTTAATTCAACCATCAATATGTTAACTAGAAACTCATACATTTGGACCGTTATTTTCGAAGCATCATTGAATTCACTTCGAACGAAAAAAAATCGTCAAAAAAAGCGAGTAATTACTGAATGGTAGCTATAATGAGGCAGATATCCGGAATGATCAATGTCGCCCATTCAATAGACGCCCCATATTAAGTTAGCTCTTTTCTCAAATGGCATCTTTCTACTTCCTGGATGTCAGGGGAGGTCAAAGGTCAATTATCTTTAATTTTTTTAAGGTTTACTGTTAGGTACAAACCTACTTCGAATTTAACTTTCCTTTTACGTATATAGCTGTTTGTATTCAAACGTAATGATTCTTGTTACATTATTCAGACTTAACTAATTTTGCTCTGACACGCATTGGTTACATGACAGTAATATACGTATTAGAGCCTTCTAATGCACATTTAATCTTAAGTTAATCATACTTACCGAAAATAATTCTGGCTGTAATGCTGTTTTCGAAAGTGTTATTTAATATTTGTGTTAAAAAAAAAACTGAAAGTCATTATGATTTAATCTTATAGGTCCATTTGAAAATCAACACGCAAAAACCTTCAAGTCAAAACGAAAGAGGTTATTCTCTCCTCACAATTTAAATACATAAATACTTAAAAATATCAAGAGAGGTAAGCTCCTTGGTTTTGGATCTAAGGTCTCCGGTTCGAAGCTTGAATTAAGCAAATACATATTTATTAAATTGTTGAACTTCGTTCTTGAGAAAAACATACTTCCAATCATTTTGAAATTTGTACTGTTTCCTCTGTTGAGAAAACATTCAAAATCGAAAAAAACCTTAATTGAACCATTGAAGGTTTATCAGACCCTTCTTCATCACTTACCCCAATGTATTATGTCTCAAACTAACCCCAAATGGGAATACCAATTGTAGTGACTTTGGGCAGCTGGAACTTTTGTTCAGTATACGAATAAATCGTTTTCCATTACGTGTGTAAAATTGAACTGCATTAAAGTATCTGCAATTGTTTTCAAGACAAGGTAATACCATTTTCGCAAAAAAATATTTGGTCGTGTGTACACGGAACATATCGGTGCCCCGGTAACGGTAGTAGCCTAGTGGTATTTTACGACATACTATTTATTTGTACTCTTTTGAAATTTGTAGCGGCTTTTACACCGAGAGTTAATTTTTAACACTATTTAAATACTAAGTGAAGGCTAATATTGACACAGTCATGCACATGGTTAGTTACATGGCACTTCAATGAAAAGTTAACACACAGGTAGGGCTGTTTTCTTATTTAGCCTGTTTTGGTCAGTTCCTTCTGTGCAACGGACGTCAAATAAAGAAAACTATCTTCCACATTGAAATCGTGAGAAGGCTCCAAGTCACGTATTTGTGTACGAACACAGTACGTGTCTTGTATTTATCATGCGACTAAATTCAAAGGCATTCTAAGTCATTGACAGTGGCTTACATAGTCATAGACAACCGTCTATTACTTGACTGTTTTTTTAGCACGCTTTTTGTACTAGTTTGAGACTAAATAAACACGAAAAACTAGCATATTCATTCAAATTCATACAATGAAATGATTGTTGGCTGTCGAAAACTTTCTATGTTTTCAAGGATATGAGACAACAATTGCATATTGGTTCAATTTTACCAAAAACTAGTCTTTTCTTTCATGTGTTTATTGTTTATGTCTGTTTCCTTCTCATTTAATTGGATTGTTCTATTTATTTTAAGAGAGCAATTCGTTAAGTGATAAAGTAGTTCTTGTACTAGGTCACTTTTAATAAATTGGTGACCTCGAAGGCAAACTATAAATTAGAACGCCACTAACCGTTGTACCTACATGCATTCCCATCACGAGGTCGAGAATTTTATTCCTGTCGACGGCAAAAATATGTCAAATTTAATAAATGACATCATAACACTGAAGGTTAAACCTATTGTCCAGCGTAACATGCTTCTTCTTTAGTAAGTAAGATATATTTTTCTCTGTTGACTATCTTTCTTGAGTAGGTTCTTATAGTATCGCTCTGTCAAAGGTTCGACTAAGTGACCTCCTTTGCTCCACTTCTTTGGTCACAAATAATTCCTCCAATTGTAATGACCAGTAACTATACCTTCAAAGCTTTCAACAGTTTTTTACAAAATATGGTTGATAACAAAGGCTAAGCGTTGAAATTAGGTAGGAGAACCAGTAATAAAGTAAATAAATACTTGAATATTGATGGGAAAGCTCGTAATTTTTTTAGTTTGTTTGTTTGTTCATTTGCTAGTTCGGAGCGGTTTAGCACGTTGCGTGGGGATTTTATTATCAGCAAATTGTCAAAATTACTCCTTATCAAAGACATATGTTTGTTTTAGTAAAAAGAGTTGGCGGACAGATTCTTCAGAAATGTATTTTATAAGAGACTCCCCCCGTCTTATATTAGATATATGTATGTATGTTTCAATATCCCATTTTCACATAATGAGATTTCTTGAATTTCTTGGAAAATGTGTTGATCGAGTATCACGTTGTTTGCCTTTCCAACACGGAATTACAGCTACAATTAGCTAACTTTAGATGCGAACAAATGAAGCGATTCGTATTCTGTACATCGGTAGGTTGTATAATGTTACGGATTATACAAAAGAAAGTAACGGAGTAACAACAATATGTTCAGAGAATGCCTTAACGGACATTTCTCTTGTTATACGACTATAATATGCAATATCGGACAACGCGATGACCGCAGCTTATTTAAACCGTAACGAGACATTCTGCTGAGCGACGTGTGATTGCATATTGACTTATTTTCTTACTGTCTATTGATCGAAATTCATGTTGGATTCGTGCCATATTCACCACGATTTAATGTCTTCCTATATCATTCCATGACACTGAAGAGATATTCAAGTATAATTCGATTTTAAAACGCCATTAAATAAAATAAAATTCATGATCAGAAGGATGCGAAAGTAGATATGCATTTATTACACGTAGAGTCAATTAAAATATGCCTATTCTAGGTACATTTCATCCTTCAAATTTCAAATTTTAATAAACTGACAAGCTTAACAATATGTATAATCTTCTGCTGATCACAAATTGTCCAAAAGCTGAAACGGACTTAAAATTGGCATTTAATGGGCTGTCACGTTTAACTGCCACTGATGTCTTTGTCACACGTGAATTACTGCCAAACAACTTGGCCTTAGAACGTACAATTTCACAGAAATTGAACGATTCATCATTTTTCTATTATTCGAGTTCTGCGAAAGTTCTGTGTAAGTTATTATTCAGGCATTGTGAAACAACCAGCCCATGATGATATAATAACAGTACTTTTTACAGAACTTGAATATTATCTTCGAAATTTAATGAAATGTTCTAATTCTGTGAAACAATCCTCTGCTAAAAGTTTTCCATTATTGCACAATCAACATTTTCTGTTCGTAATTATGACAGTACCTATGTAGGAGGAATTTAAATACCGTCAGGTTTTTCGTGACATGAGAATGAGTTTCTTTTTTTAAATGTTGTGTGAAAATTATGTTTTACTGTGTTTAATTTACACACTGAACTTATAATTATGGATGTACTTAGAGTTAGAAGTAATATTATATTCAATTCAAAAGTGTTTCATCGAAACGATAAATCCACAACCAATAATTTGATTGAAGATATTTTTGTTGTCATGTTAATGACTGAGGAAAATTTGAGTACCTTTTGCAAAGGGCCATAATTAAGAAATACGAGAGCGTAATATATCCACTACCCATTATTATTATTTGATACCAATATTCCACAGAGACATTCTAAAGGTATCTGCGTGGAAATGACCGAGGTCATAATCCCTGTTGACTCAAATATAAATCCGTTTAAATCCAGTACCAGTCTAGATTAACATTATCGCTTTATTAAATACTGACTAATGAGCGAAGATCGTTAATGCTAGATTGCATCACTATAAAATAAAACTGTGCAAATAATTCTTAAAGCGCATTTAAGCTTTAATATAACCTAACCTAACATGAAAAGAAGCAATGTATTTCAACATAATATTATATCAATAAATAGAACATTGTACTGTACAGCAATTGTAAAGTAAACAATTTGTAGAAAAACGCTTACTAGACAAATCTCACTCCTTGAACCCAGGCACCTCTGACAAGTCACCAAATGTAAATCATCAAACCATAGCGTACCAACGCTAGGGCAATAGCAGAGGTGTTGGATATTCAATAGATTGTTCAATTGTTCCCGGGTCGGTGGTGTTCGTACAAACGTTAAATGTGAAGATGTGAAGCCTATTTTATATGTACCTACCTTAAAATTCTTATACTGAAAAAAAATCGAGTGCAGTTCACATGCGTGAAACCTTCACCACATAATCTCAACCAATAGGAGCCTTGAAAAGTGAGCTCATAATGAAAGCAGCCAATGTGGCCAGTACGACGCTTCGTGGGGAGATACGGTTCGTAGATAAGGTTTCATTCTTGTTATTGTTTTTGGGGTGTTATGCCGTGTTTCGCTACCTCCTTCTTTAGCCAACGTTTCGGACAGCGTTACAGTGTCCATCATCAGGGCAGATGACCAGATGATGGACACTGTAACGCTGCCCTGATGATGGACACTGTAACGCTGTCCGAAACGTTGGCTAAAGAAGGAGGTAGCGAAACACGGCATAACACCCCAAAAACAATAACAAAAATACTTTTTGGCCGTGAAAACCTAAAAACAAGGTTTCATTCATTCATCGCAGGCTAAATCTTAAAGTTGATGTTTGTGTTTGTCCCATTTTAGTGTCATTTCCGTTTCATCGAGTTTCAAATCAAAGTTTCAATTCAATATGTAATGAAATAGGGACACGGACAAGGGTCGGACTATGCAAAATGCATCAATTGCAATAATAGTCACTAATATTAAACTAAGACTAATCTTGCAAAAATAGTCACTTCTTTTCCGACTCATGCAACCTTATAATGAAATTCCATTTTCAATTAGTGAAATAAAAAATATGCATCGATTTAATTAGTAAATAAAAACCGGTCAATAGTTGACATTAATTTATGCGCATATAATTAAAGCACAAAATCATGATGTGATCTTACTTAAGTTAAATATGAAATAAAAATATATGTTAGTAGATGATTGCACAAACAAGTGATGCATTAAGGAAAAATTATTCAGACTGACGTTTTACAAATTTAAATTATTAAATTTTGGTTAATACCTATGAGGAGATATTTTAATAACATCATAATAATGTTTTATTAGTAGAGACTTTTTTAAATTTAATTTAAATCAAATTTAATAATACTATTATTATTTCTGGAAGTATTTCAGTTTTTTTTATTTTTATTATTGTTAAAACTGTTTCGGCGTACAAGGCGATTTTCAAACTTTGCCACTAAGGCCACTTTGAGACAACTCTATTTTGTGGGGTACTTCGGAATCTGTTTTCACCACATTGAATGTTTATGCGTTATTAATTTTGTAATAATGATGGGCCTGCTATTCACTTATTTAAATGTGTTATATTGTTTAGGTCTTGTGAACAAACTGAGAAGTGAGGAATAAATAATTTTCCTTACTTTATTAATTAACTAGCTGATCCGACCACGCGTTGCTGTGTCGTGAAATCGAAACACAACGCCATCTACTGGATGGTTACCAAACCTAGATAACCAAGTGTTGTGTCGACAACTGGAACTTACAAATAATTACAAAGCATTGTCCTATAACACAAACATTTATATAATAAATAATAAATATTGAGGTTGAAAATCGAAATAAAAACTATCCTATCTTTTAAGTTGGGCCAAATTACACACGCAAGCTAAATTTTATCAAAATCGGTTAAGTAGTTTCGGAGTTCATCTCGAACAAACATCGTGACGCGAGATTTTTATATAGACAAAGATGTTATATTGTGGTCATTCGGTCGTTTATTGGTTTCTTATTGTTCAAGCAAATTTAATCTAAGACCCATTCAATGTAAGCGCTAAGGGTTAAGGCTAGCTGCTGTTAAGAGAAAAGTGATTATTCACTAAGTGATGTTCACACATTTTAATTAATATATGCCATTATTATTAAGTTTAGGATTTTAACATTTTGAATTTTTAATAGTAGCGATTTTAATAGTTGATAAATTAATAGTAGAGGAGACAGCTAGTGTATGACTTATTATGATTTGAGGAAGTATGTAAATTCGCCAATTTTGGTTGATGCTTGAGATATAAAAAAAACGCTTTGTAAATTTGCAAGCGTGCAAAATGAGACGTTAATGATCATTCAGGCAGTGCGTTTGTCACGAGTCAACAGCCAGTAGGTTATTTCGGCGTGATGATAAGTCAAGAAGATATCCAATTATTAATACTTGTGTTACTAGAATTTCCTTCACGTGATGTCTTGAGAGCCGAGTCGTCCAACGGAGACACGACCAGATATTTTTTCCTAGCCGATTTCCAATCGCAACTTGTACTTCGAACACAATAGTGGTTGATTAAATAATGTGGGAATATTTGCGCCGCGAGAAGTCTTTGTCTTCTGTCCTATCCATAATGCGAAGTTTTAATGATAATTCTTTTATAAATTTACATACATATGCCTTGAATCACTCAACCACTGTGGCATTGTTTACGCAATCCTAAGCCGAAACAAAGCCGTTTTCCATCGGGCCATTGCAAAATACGTTTCGTCAAGTGGCCAGTGGTCTTTCCACTAGATTACTGCTAGGTTGGACTAACTACTGAGCTTTAGGTACGATCATAATATTTATTATAACCACAGTGTACCTACATGTTATCCTGACGATGATTACTTGACC
This sequence comes from Glyphotaelius pellucidus, assembly GCA_936435175.1. Taxonomy (NCBI): domain Eukaryota; kingdom Metazoa; phylum Arthropoda; class Insecta; order Trichoptera; family Limnephilidae; genus Glyphotaelius; species Glyphotaelius pellucidus. The sequence continues at coordinate 21,513,856 of OW386542.1, read as the reverse complement.
CCTCAAATGCCAGGAAAAAACGAAAAAACGTCAACTTTAACGTAATATTTTGCAGGTTAATTTTATGCTATCTAATGTAATTTTTACTGAAACACATTCCTTGAATACTAAACTATACATAAGAACAATATTACTTGCGTTTATTCAATGAATTTATACTTTTTACTACTTTTCAAATAACACGGAAAAAACGAAAAAAATTCGCGATGTTTTGACTTTTACGTAATATTTTGCAGGTTAATTTTATGCTATCTTATGTAATCTTTACTGAAACACATTTCTTGAATACTAAACTATACATAAGAACAATATTACTTGCGTTTATTCGATGAATTTATACGTTTTACGATCATTTCGTCGACCGCGACGCGAGACTTGACAGCCGCCACTTTGTCAGCCGAGCGGCGCGAAAAAGTTTCAGGCCGTGTCATAAACAATTTCAAAGAAAATATATCGCTGCTCTAGGTGGGTTCATGGTATCTTATACCTTATGAACAAGAATGCCCCAAGCGATTCTGACCTTCTTCTTCACACGTTTTCTTTATACATAAGGGTTAAAATCGCATAACAAAATTATTTTTTAGTGATTATTTTGGCTTGCGCCGATGGTACGCCGGCGGACGAACGGCAAAGGGCAGGATAAAGGCGTATTTTCAATCACATATCTTTGAATTTCCATTTGGTTTCCGTGAATGAAAGCAAATCTTGGAAGTGGAAATTAACCCACTTCCCGACATTCGATCGAGCTGAAACTTGGCAGATAGAGGCGTTGTCGATGACAATGCATTTTTAAAGTTTTTATGGCACTCACTCACTCACGTACACGCACTCATTTTTTCTAAAATTGGATGTCACCATATTTAAACATTTACCGCAGAATAAATACAAAATAAATATCGATGTAGTGCACCCAGAAATCGTCGCAATAGGCGAGTTTAAGGTCAGAAATGTGGCGTGCCCACAAGCCCAAACCTGTCTCTGTCACACGTATGTTTTTACGAATCTTTATCTATCGCTTACGTTCATTGCAAAGGCAGTAACTGCGCGAGAATATATCGGATCAAGTTCATGCCAGCATTAAAGTTTGGCGTTTACTGTACCATCCAATTAAGTTTTGACTTAAGTGTTAGCGGTGTTCGATCATTTTAGTCAGTCCCTGGGAAGGAAGGTGCAATCCTCGGCCAAATCAAATTTTTTGAAGTGAAATCTTCTTTAGCACCGTTGTGCTTTGAAATTCGATGAAACGAAAAATAGCGACACTAAAAAGAGACAAACATATAAATCTATAGAATGAGATAGTATACCTACCTACTCTCGTCTACTATAGTTTTCTGAAGGTTTCAATTCTACCGCGTGTGAATTGCACTCTGTTTTTTTATGTTTTAATATATATATTTTAAAAGTTCACAGCAGTTAAGACCCTGTCCTGAGGAGGAAGGAATCTATAAAATCGTCTACTAGGCCGACCTAAGAGATGTCGCAAGTAGATCGAAATAGATGTATTATAGTAAAAAAAAGTATATAATGGAAAGAGGACGGATGGAGGCATGAGGAATAGGAACGTGATTTTACGGTGCTCAGTGGTCTCTAGAGAATACAATCCCGGGATCCCAGCCCATTTTCGATCCCGAAAATACCGGAACTGCACTTTGGCTAATCTCGTAATTTTCGGAATTGCCACATCAGGTCTAGTTTGCACTCCGTAATCCGTTGCGCCTTGACTTGTTTGGAAGTTATACGCGTACAAACATTTCGGAGATTCATTTTTATTTATATAGATAGATATTAACTATGCCGCCTGAAATAATATATCAACGTAGTTACCAAGACAATGATTTATTCTACTTTTCGTCTGACGTTATCAATAACTTGCTTTTATAAAGGACAATAAACGTATAATATATTAATATTTATTATTTCATAATGCCAGAGCTAACCATTATATACAACCTTAATTACTTGCATTTAATGTAGCCTTTTATTGGTGAAAGAATTATTGAAATCGGTTAAGTGGTTTAGGCGTGAAAGCGTAACAAACAAACACACGCATTTTCGCATTTATACGAGTAATATTAGTATAGATAAGTTGTCTTGTGTAACAAACAATATTAATAAATAATGTTTAAGAACTTATAAACTATGCTTTTATTATATTTTTTCCCAATTATTAACCACATTTCCTAATCCCGGAATAGTACCGGGATCCCGTATTTAAATCCCGTATTCCCGGGATTTAAAAACGTGCCGGGGATAGTATTCTCTAGTGGTCTCATTTTTAACCCCCGTCGTAAGGAGCGGTGTTATAAGTTTGACGTGTCTGTGTGTCTGTCTGTCTGTCTGTCTGTCTGTGGCATCGTAGCTCCTAAACAAATGGACCGATTGTGATGCAGTTTTTTTTGTTTGAAAGCTCACGTAATAGAGATGGTTCTTAGCTACAATTCATGAAAATCTGTTCAGGCGTTTTAAGGTTACCAGACTTTTTTAATGTCGGGGGTTTCTTAAAATTTTGTAAATTTTACTTATAACTACATTTCATTCTTTCAGCAACTTATTTACCAGGGTTGATATCAGAACTTCATTGTACCTCGGCCTCGCCACTTGACAACTGTTGTCTAGCGACCACCACTTTACTTATAATAGTGAGGCATTATTACTCTTCTTGTACTGTTTGCTAAGTATTGCGATCATCGTATTATAAGCCGTTTGCTCAGTCACGCAGTTATCTACATTCCACGCTGTAATTATGGTTAGTGGCGAAATTATCCGAAGAACCGTTCCCTGTGATGTTTAACCCATAAACCTGGCGTTTACTGCGCACCACACAGATGACCAGTAAAGCTAGATCCTGTTGTGCAAAAATTGCCTTCAACACACTTTTGGGCACTAATATTTCGCCAAAATGTGTTCCACTGTAGTCAGGCGAGCAACAGTGCTCGTGACCGGATTCATTAGTTTCCGGTCGTTCGGCGATAGACCGTTGGGAGCATTGGAGGTCAAATTGCACTAGTCGGAAGTAAAAAAGTGGAACCATTTTTTTCGTTTCATGTCTCATCTAAACATTTTCCGACTTTTTTTTTTAAATGGATATTAAAATATGTAGGTACTTTTCCCTTGTCCTGATTTTCCAAGCTAACACTTAATTTTTTGAAAAATAAGCTTAAATTCAAAGCGACAATTCTAGAGTTATTTGAGCCGGAGTTACATGCACAACCAAAAATAATATTTTTATTGAAAGTTTTTGACATACTGGTATCGAATATACATAGTACAGACATCTTTCACATAGTGTAGCAACAATCATTAAGTCGGTACCCGCTGCAGGAAACGAATTCATCCCGGGAGCAGACTTTCAATTTTTCGAAATACTAATTTTTCGAACAGCAATTGGCCGAAAGATATATTTTTCGAATTTGTTAATCAACTTTTAAAATATATATTTCACTTGTTTATGACTAATGAGATACTTTCAGACATACCAGTTATAGATTAGGTTAGGTTAGTTTAGGTCAGGTTTTACGTACTGTATATATACTTATATCAATTCGAAAAACTAGTGTTTCGGTCAATCTATGTTTGAAAAATATGTTTTCGAAAAATTGAAGTTCCAAAAATTGCATTTCAAACAATTGAATTCGAAAAATTGCAATTTGGTAAATTTACCTAGACCCATTCATCCCGGCCACCAACTCAACATCTGAACAATTTTCAGGGTCATAATACTCAGAATTATTAAAAGCGAAAGTTCATTGATCATAACAATGTTTACTATACAATAAGGAACAATACAATAAGGAACCTCCAGCAGGAAACATGATTGGGGGCTAAATTCTTAACTGTCGGTGAGATACACAAAGGAATACCCATCATCTACCTCTTATTTCGATTCTCTTTTCATTATCGATAACGATTACTAGCAGTACCTATATTATCTCAATCAGAATATTTAATACATTTGTAGTAAATTACGGATTGGTAGATATACTCAGTATCGGTCTAGTGAAGGCCTATCGAAACTTTGCTTGAAATGGCTTTTGCCGTGTTTGGCAGCCAGATCTCAAGAGTCGGATACTTCCCATTCCTTCCTTTTCCCAACTCATTTTCTACACAACGCCGCACAACCTTCCTAATTAGGGATGCCATAGAGCCTCTAGCTTATGCGGTGTTCAGATTTAAATAAAAGTAAAATATTCTTGCACTTCTTCAAAATCTTTAGGATACAAAATGATACCTGACGATTGAAATTATTTCTGGTGTCATTAGTAAAATCACGGAAATAAAAGCGTTGTATAATATCTCGCACATCGGCGTCGCTCGCTCAAAACTAATGAAACCATAGAAACTGGCGACTGTCCGTTGGATACCAGATATCGGGTGAAAGTGTCTTTCTAGTTTCTAGTAGCCGGCGGCGACAAACACCGCACAGCTAATAAATTACAAGGTGGATATTGAATTCTCATGACCCCTGCAGTCTCATGCGCTCCCGGCCGCGGATAATCTCTCAGCCGGCTGCATAAACGACATTGACACTAAAACATTTAAGAAAACTCTTCGTTTTTTCCGTGATATGTTAAAGAGTTAAAGGTTATATCGGAACCGATTATTGGATGTCTGCTTTTGGAAAGTTTTGCTTTTAATCAAACACGAAAACTTAATTTAACATGATGGTTTCCTTCATTTTAGATTGTTGAATCGATGGAAAACAGATTTTGAGATACCAAACAGTTGTTTCACAAGATGATTATTTTTAATCTTTGTAGTTTAATCTAGGATTTGGTGAAATATTTGAGCATAATGGCGCGATGGGAATCATTTTCAAAATCAACATCTCATTATATTTACAATAATTTTCTAATACTTGTATGGAATTTTTATTTTACCTTGATAGCAAACTTATATTTAATAAGCACAACGACTCAATCATTCACAGGCCGTATACAATGCTAGGTTTTGTTCTTCGTATAAGTACTCAGTAACCCGCGTACAGTAGTAATGTTATATTTTACATTAGTCAGAAGTACACTGGAATATGCCTCGCCAATTTGGAACCCGCAATACAAAGTATACATAGATAGTATGGAACATATTAAAACAAATTTATAAAATATCTTATCTTCAAATTCAACAATAACTTTCAAAGCACATTTCAAACTTTGCAACAAAGGCGAGTAATAGCTGATTTAAAATTTATCAACAGAATTTTAAAAATAACATCGATTGTACGGAACTTTTTTTCCTAATTAATTTTATCATACCCTTAATCCCTGCTAGTAATCGTTATCGATAATGAAAAGAGAATCGAAATAAGAGGTAGGTGGTGGGTATTCCTTTGTGTATCTCACCGACAGTTAAGAATTTAGCCCCCAATCGTGTTTCCTGCTGGAGGTTCCTTATTGTATTGTTAAGACATACAAGCCAAACAGAACTATTCCATATATTTAATTACAAAACAAATGCAGCAAAAATTCGCCAGTTAACCGTGCTCTTCATACGTTCAATAGTATTTACCTAAACTCTACGTCGACATTTTCTCCGATTCATTGCCTAAATTTAAAAAGAGCATCTTGTCAAAAATGTAAACAGGTCAATGCGCATCCATATCCCTTCGCACTTCACCATTTCTCACATCTACAAACATACTCAAGCATACACGCACATACGCACTCACCGGTAATTACTAAATATACATAGGTACCATAAATAAGACACTACAAAGAAACATGTCATAGGTACCACCCACCTTGAAATATTACTTTATCTGTACATTTTCTCACTTTTTTTATTTTTTACATTAACTCCACACAGGAGGCCCTGAGGGAAATACTACTGTAATCAATATAAATATATGTTTCTATATAAATAAATAAGTGTACCATATGTTGTATTACTATTGATAGTGTAATTAATTGGCTGCGCTTTTGGTTTTGATATTTGTACGTATGTAAAAATTATTTTAATCCAATTTGTTTATAAAACTTTAAATAATCTCAATGATGCACTTTATAGACGGAAACATGCTATGCACAGAGCCATCTAAAAGCACCACGATGGAAATAAATTGAAGATGGCCAAAGAAACATCAGAAATAAAATTTTCAATGTTCGACTCACGGTTCGAAATTGCCTCCATAATTGGAAACAAATTCACCTGAAATATCGACGTATTTGATTTAAGTTTACACTATTTAAGAAATAACTGAATGATACTTTTACGTAGCATATTTTGAAATTTAAGCCGCCGCTATCCGAATTTCGACCGATTTCTTACATATCTCACTTAAACATTTGAAGTTTTTAAGCTTTTAAAAAATGAATGTTATTTTTGAAGATAATATCTAGATACGTTCCACGCCGAAACGCAAATTATATGAAATTCCCTCGATAGAAAATAATCGCAAAGTATGCTCCGAAAATTATTTATAACAAGTCTATTTCTATTATTTTTAAGTTATATTTGTGAAAAAATTCACAATGCTTCTTTAAGTGATACTTAAGATACCTTCCACGAGATTTTTGCTCTATTTTAAACGAGTCATGTTTTATTAAGCATTTTCGCAATTTTCGCTTCAATTTTATCACGTAAAATATTAGCGCGCTCTGTCCAACATTCGTAATTACATATCTCTCCGTCTTCTTCTTTTTGGGCAGGGAAGCGCCGCCTTAAGGAGCACCGCAAAGGAGCTTATGCATATATTAGTGTATTATTTTGATTTAACCTGTAAATTTTGTATTACTAACTTGATTATTATTTCTATGCCATCTGCAACTTAAAAACTTTCTTTTTTCTTCTAATACATTATTTTTACTTTATTTTTTCTTTATACCTACTATTTATTCATGTGATTTTTATTTCTTCAAGTTCATCTCTTTTATTTAAAAACTGTGCCTCTGTATTATAAACTATTCGTGTAAAAGCCCATCAGGATGTTGACATAAATAAATACATTAAATAAATAAATAAATATATAAATTTTAGAATTTACCTAGAAGCAGGTGGTCGCGGGTTAAATCTCAAGTGCAACGTGCTAGTATAGAACGCTGATGTGCATTAAATGAAAGTTTACCGATCTTCTATGTTCCATGTTATCAAACAGTCATGCAAAGTAATCGCCAGCCGTCGAGTTATTGCTTGAGAAATGCATTCAAATGTGCGTTTTAGAATAATTACTCATTAACGACATTTGCAGATATTATTGTGATTGTGTTTAATAGCCGTTTAGAATCAGAGAGTCTCACTTGAAACATCAGCAGAGAAATCTGGGTTCACTGTCCAATTTCCAAGAGGTAAGCAACTGAAAATAATATTATAACATCGAATAGTATTAATAGGCTTGCGTCTTTACAAATTATCAATCGAATCTTCAATTATTCTCCAACTGCCCAGGGGGCTAAAAGGAGTATAGATGTATTTTTTTAATACATCCATTTGCAAATCACTTTTGTTTTCTTGGTTGAATGAATGTAAGGTTAAGTGGTAATTAACTCCTTTCCCGACATTCGATTGAGATGAAACTCGGCAGATAGACTGGTTGTCAATGATTGTGCATTCGATCAATTTTTGATGACAATCACACACACGCACACGGGAACACGTATCTGAAAGTCGATGGCAGTGCGGTCTTATCCAATCGGCGTTTGGCTCGGTAACGTGGTTGACTTCAGTTTCTTGGTAGAATCAACCCACAGACATACTCTTTATTTTTAATTTTTTTTTGTTTTAAAATATCTTCGAAAATAAATGTACTATGATTGATTATTTTGTTTATTAATGTGATCAGGAATCTCAAACAAATACAAAAATCTCATACTCCATGTCGATTGCTTACACTTGGCTCGTGAGGTTTATCTATACGTAGGGTCTTGGCGGTGAATTTGTTTACCCTCCACACCCACACGACGTTGCCGAGGATGACCCATGACATGAGGGATTTTTTTTTCCTCAGGGCTCTTGTGTGGAGCTAATGTTAATGTGGAGCTATGGAGTTCCGCAGGGGTCCATACTAGGTCCACTACTTTTCCAAATTTACATCAATGATATTTCGCAATTAGATTTAAATGGTGAAATCTTTTTATGTGCAGATGATACTGCAATTTTCTACCGGGGTAAGGATTTAAACATCTTACTAGAGAATGCACAAATAGACCTAGAAAAAATCAACAGTTGGCTCAAATCAAATATTTTAACAATGAACGTAAAAAAAACAGGATACATGATCTTAAGCTCAACCCGTAAAATAATTCCTCCTCATGTACCCTTAAAAATTGAAAAAAACGATCTGCAAATCCTGATCCAGGAAAAATATCTTGGGTTGTGCATTGATCAGCATTTGACTTTTAAACAGCATATACAAGGTATGAAAGACAAAATCATCCCCTTAATTAGTGTATTCAGCCGGCTATCACATTTGTTGCCAAATAGATTAAAAAAAGGTTTATATTATAGTCTCGTACATTCACACTTAAATTATTTGATTGAAATCTGGGGAAACACATGTGAAACATATATAAATGAACTACAAGTAATACAAAACAAGTTAATCAAAAAACTATTTCACTACAAGCCTAGAACATCCACAAAAAAAGTATATACAGAAACAAAACTATTAACATTAAAAAAACTGTATGAACACAATACATGTCTCCTTTTATACAAAATAAACTCATACATACAAACACAGAATTCATTAAAACATCCCAAGTACAAACACTTTACACGACAACACGATAACATACATTTAAACACCATCCACACTAACTATGGTAAATAATCCATTGGTTACGAGGGGGGCAACTTATATAATTGCCTACCAAACGACATTAAAAAAGAAAAAAAGCTGGGTAAATTTAAAAAAAAATTGTTAATGTATATTCTTGATAAACAGAGTAATGAAATGGAGTAGCGATGTATTATGGTGTTTTAGTTTGATTTAATGTATTTATTATTTCTGGTTAATATGAGTGAAAATGTAATTTTCTTTTTTACTAGAATAAAAAAATAAAAAAAAAATAAAAAAATGTAAAAAAAATGTAAGCATATACATACTATAGCCTAAGTATACCCATTCTGCTATCAATGATGATCAAGTGTGGGTGTCTATTTAGTGTGCTTTCTTACATAAATATAGGGATCTAATATTTCACCGTAAAAATTAAACAGGGCGTGTTATTTTAACGTTTTATTTTTTTTTTATTACGATGTGATTTAAAATCGATTAAACGAAAAAGCGACATTGAAAAGAGACAAACACACACATCTATAGGATTTAGCCTGTGAGAGAATGAGATAGACTAATCGGTCTCTTCTTTAGGCGGTGCTTCGTAGCCTCCCCACTCTTGTTTACTTAGTTTTCTGAAGGTTTCATTTCTTCCTGTGAACTGCACACAATTATTTTTTTATAAAGGGCGTATGAGTGTACGTACCCAAAGTGCACGATTACTTCCACACACATACTTCATCAAAAACATAATTATTTAAGAAACAGACGAATGTTTTATCTGCCTGAATAAATTGCCTCTTTTCACCCGTGCAGCAAACATTATTTTTCCAAATATTGTCGTAGACCACAACTTAATAAATTATTTATTAAAAAATTGGTTACATAAAAGCATACATCGGCAACAGAGACGAAAGAAATAAAAAAATCATGGAAAAAGTTTTTAATTTTTCAATGTTAATTTTCTACGTAGAGTTTAATTTACATACGATCTGCTTCAAGGCGAACCTAAATGCTACAGAACGGAGTATCCATTTACACGTGTATTTTTAAAGGAAATCTCAAGTTGGTTTTAAAATAGAAATTCAAGAAAGAAGAGGCTGTGCTAATTTCGTGACGTCAGAACTAACCGTTCAAGCCTCAGACCATCACTTTTCTGTATTATAGTTACTATTCATCTGATTGGAACAAACTCGCGTTCATAACTACTTATCTCTGTTGCTTATTTATCTTTCCGAAGTTAATGAAAAACTCGCTTATGTTTTAAGATGTTGTAACAATGCGGGCAGATAACTCGTGAGATTTCACATCATACTAGATGTTGTGCATTTTCTATAAATAGAAATAATCGGTTCTTATTTCACTCCGTTAAAATATTATTCTAATAGCTTTAGTCAGTCTTGAAAAATATTCATAAAAGTTTCTGCACTGTTTTGATACTTTTCGTACCAAAGGCAGATAACTCGTGAGTTTCACATCATACTAGATGTTGTGCATTTTCTATAAATAGAAATAATCGGTTCTTATTTCACTCCGTTAAAATATTATTCTAATAGCTTTAGTCAGTCTTGAAAAATATTCATAAAAGTTTCTGCACTGTTTTGATACTTTTCGTACCAAAGGCAGATAACTCGTGAGTTTCACATCATACTAGATGTTGTGCATTTTCTATAAATAGAAATAATCGGTTCTTATTTCACTCCGTTAAAATATTATTCTAATAGCTTTAGTCAGTCTTGAAAAATATTCATAAAAGTTTCTGCACTGTTTTGATACTTTTCGTACCAAAGGCAGATAACTCGTGAGTTTCACATCATACTAGATGTTGTGCATTTTCTATAAATAGAAATAATCGGTTCTTATTTCACTCCGTTAAAATATTATTCTAATAGCTTTAGTCAGTCTTGAAAAATATTCATAAAAGTTTCTGCACTGTTTTGATACTTTTCGTACCAAAGGCAGATAACTCGTGAGTTTCACATCATACTAGATGTTGTGCATTTTCTATAAATAGAAATAATCGGTTCTTATTTCACTCCGTTAAAATATTATTCTAATAGCTCTAGTCAGTCTTGAAAAATATTCATAAAAGTTTCTGCAGTGTTTTGATACTTTTCGTACCAAAGGCAGATAACTCGTGAGTTTCACATCATACTAGATGTTGTGCATTTTCTATAAATAGAAATAATCGGTTCTTATTTCACTCCGTTAAAATATTATTCTAATAGCTCTAGTCAGTCTTGAAAAATATTCATAAAAGTTTCTGCAGTGTTTTGATACTTTTCGTACCAAAGGCAGATAACTCGTGAGTTTCACATCATACTAGATGTTGTGCATTTTCTATAAATAGAAATAATCGGTTCTTATTTCACTCCGTTAAAATATTATTCTAATAGCTCTAGACAGTCTTGAAAAATATTCATAAAAGTTTCTGCACTGTTTTGATACTTTTCGTACCAAAGCCTGTTGTCAGTAATTGGTCTGGATTCAATTAAAATGGAATTGGAAATGGTTTTGACTTCTTTCGAAGTGAAACATCTTTAGCCCTGTTGTGATTTTAAATTCGGATGAAACGGAAATGACGCAGTAATGATTACAGTACCTACGAAGTGTCAAACTGCGCTCATTGGCCGCTTTGATTATGAGCTCACGTTTCAAGGCTCCTATTGGTTACGAAAGTTTCACTTCAACTGCGTGTGAAATGCACTTGATTTTTGAAGTGAAACCTCTATAGCACGGCTGTGATTTGGATTTCGGATGAAATTTCGGAAATGACCATTACTGCACCTGCGACGCATCAACTGCCCTCATCGGCCGCTTTCATAATGATATCACTTTTAAAGGCTCCTATTGGTTGAGATATGAAACTGAAATTACGCGAGGTCTGCGCTCATTGGTCGCTTTGATTATGACCTTACTTTTCAAGTATTGGTTGAGATTGTTTTGGTAAAGTTTCGCTTCAACCGCGAGTGAACTGCACTCGTTTTTTTTAATGTGCCCTTAGTCATCCCAAGCTACGTTAGCAGTGATGTCCGGGTTCACTGAGTGAGGTTTGTCCGGGTCTCAGTGGTGGATGTGTCTTCCCAGCAGCTGCATGGTAGGCCGGTTCGGGAGAGACTGGTTCAGGGAGACCTAACCTAGCTGGACTCTCTCTACCCATCGCCTTGCACCGCAGTGGGAAAAATGGATGCGTACGTCTGTCACTCCTTGACACATTGACCCTCATATTCCTGCCCACCCCTCATACTCTTTTCCTACACAAAACTTCCTCTCCTTCCTTTCCCTAAAAAGACCCTCCATACAGCATCCCCAAAGATGGCATAGGAATTTCGAATTGTTTGTCTTTTACCGGGGCACAAGGCAACTATAGTGAGCGCTTTTGATCTTACTTACTTTCTTCACGATACTTTTAATATAATCTACTCGTTTGATGCTTTGGTTTGTAAATTAATGAACGCATTAACTTTTCATTGTACCGAATACCTACTCGTAGAGTTATATTGTGTTTATTGTCAGAATTCCCTTTATGGCTTCATAATGTTGTCCCAACGGTCTAATTGTTAAATACAAAGGACTTTTATTGTGTTGATATGTTAATCTGCAATGCGTCCAACCATTTTTATTATTGTGTTAGGCAAAGAGCCTTACTCGACCTTTATTACGTTAATATTCAATGATTTTATCATGAATTGCCACTGCACTTGCAGTGGTTGACCACTTATGAAGTTTGCATTCAAAATAATTGATTAGAATTGCATTATGATTGCAAATAATGATTTCGCATACCTTTGTCCAAGGTGAAGATGCTTTCAGTTTGTAAATACTACAATTTAGAATGGAAACTTTGCTTGTAATTGATGTAGGATTCCATCTTTAGTGGATACATCAATATATAGAATAACTCAACAGAATTTTTTTAAGCACATAAATTATAAATTAATTCATGCTTTATAAATAACATCAAATCCATAAAATTCCATAACTTTAACCTTCGTCAATCACTATTTTTTTTTTATTTTTATTTAACCACGTACCATCAAAACCGATTTTTTTCATTTGCCTGCATACAAAACTTGCGTTCGAAAAACAAAATCCCTGTGTGTGTGGAATATAGTGCACAATTTCTCAATATTGACATTATTAACATTGAGCGAATACAAAAAAAATCTGCGTTTTATGTATTTTAAATTAAATATCCCAGTAGAAGACTTCAAATATAATTTATTTTTAAATATTCTAAAATATATACAATAGAAGACAGACGTAACTAGAGATTTAACTTTTTTATTCAAAATATTTATTTCTAAATTCAATTCGAACTCGTGCAACTCATAAATTTACTCACAGTAACAACAAGACAAAATACACCATTCTACTTCAGCATTCATATGGGTAACTACATTGCCCACTCTCCGTTACAACGATTTCACACTATGGGAAATCAATACTTGGGTGATGTTGACATATTTAATATTACCATGGCGAGTTTTGTGTAACATGTAAAATATGTATTCCAAGACTATTCCTAAATACATCTTCTCTTTTTGTAAACCTATATAATCGCTATATTTTTCAGTTTTTGTTTCTTGTAATTTTATGACTTGTGTGTTTTTTATGACTTGTTTGTAATTTTATTTTGATTATTTCTTTCTTTGGTTTATAAATTAACTGTCATATTAAAATTGTACTTCCAACTTACAAAAGCCCTCTGGGCATTAAATAAATAAGTAATATTAATGGATATAATAACCGTCACGAATATCAAACCGAGAGAATATCTCCTTTCCTTATTCTACATTCATCTTCCCTTTTACTTTTTTTTTTTACTTTTAAGCAATATAAAATTCTAATACTTCATCTCTAACCAACATTAGTATACAGAAATAAGAAACGTTTTTGGCTTAACCTTGTTTTACGTCTTATTTTGTATTGGATATAAATGAAAGTTATTTGTTTCTTGTAAATAATACTTTTTTCAATCTTTATCGCCATAGAATATTATGTTTTACGTAATATTAGGGGTTCCATGTATTTATTTTATTTTATTTCATTCTTTTCGTGTAATTTATTTTGATGTATACATTTATACGTACAGGCAGAGTTTTGCACTCACCGCTCTGTTCAGCTGAAATAATTCTAATATTCCTAATTCTAATATAATAACAGGGCTTTTGGTTCGGCTTTGCACAGTTTGAGTGTTGGTGGTTATTTTATAAATCCGAAAGGAACTGGCTCCAAAAATAGCCGGTTCCTTGGATCCAGTGACAGCTAGTCACCGGAACAAAGTAACCGGCAGGCAATGACATCATATATAATATATAGACGCGTTATAGAAATCACATCGTGGTATTGTTATTCACAAATGCCAGTTACAATAATAATCCTATCTTAAGCCTGTCTCGACACAGGTATATCCTAGTGAGACAGGCATCGAAAAACCCAATGTAAACATACTTTATATAGATAAATTTAAAAAAATTAAAAATTAAAATCATACCATTTATCACTCCATACCCGGAGGGGTCGACGAAAGTATGAATCCAAAAGAACTTATGCCTACCAGCCGACGCTCCTTACGCTAGCTGTTAGTATAATCTTTTGACACTGCTTTTATTCGGTTCTATTACAAAAGTTGATTTGTAACAAACTCCACGTACAAAAACAGTTTTGCGTAAGGCGAGGCGTCAGAGTTGTATTCATAGTCGGATCATTAAATTTCAACCGTACAGACGCAACGCTATTAATAAAGTCCGATAATAATGATTAATAATAATAATAATAATAATTGGATGATTTATATAGCGCCGTTTTTGTGAAAAATCACCTCAAGGGCGCTGCACAAACTTACAATACATTTCTAAAATCTAGAAAAACTACAAACTAGAAAAAACAATTAAAACAACTAATGGCTAAAAATTGCATCCACAGGTTCATAAGAAAATATATGTACAATGTCTCGACCAATGAACGCGATGCTTCTTAAAAATGTATACAGGTCCATACTTACCTGGGAGGTCGCTTGAAATTAACACTTATTGTCTATTAAGAAATTTAGATATAGTTCGCACGCAGAGGACATTATTGTGTACACTTGTTATATGTGTTTAATCCTGAAATATATTTTAATATTAGTATAAAATACATTCTTTGATGAGTGTATTTTGGAAATCAAAAGCAACATTTTATAGTGGGCGGTACAGTAGTACAAGGATTTGATCTTCCTAAATGTGATTCGTAACGAGACAGATTGATGTGCAAAGATTCAAGTAATTAGAAAATTAATTAGAAAAGTGTAATTAAGACATATCATAGAAAATAAAAGTATGATACTCTCAGATAGGTTTATTTAAATTAAGGATATGAGAGCCCAAAAAGGTAGGTTTTTAATTTGGACCTAAATTCTGTTGGGCTTGTTATGCATCTTAGTTCCGGAGGGAGTTTATTCCAAGCCTTAGGCCCAGATACTCCAAAAGCGCGATCTCCAAACTTTGTATTTGGCTTGCGTTTAGGTTCCATTAGTCTGCCTATAGCTGATGATGTTGCTGATCTAAGGGTTGACTGCCTCGGACCAGTATTTTCCGGGACACATAGTTCAGAGATATAAGGTGGGGCCATTTCATTGATTGATTTAAACACCATCCAGCACAATTTGTACTGGATTCTTTCAGGGCACTTGAGCCAATGAAGGTTACGAAGGTGTTCTGAAATGTGTGAATATTTAGAGACTCCGGTTATGAGCCGTGCCGCTGCGTTAAAAACGGATTGAAGTTTGTCAGTTTGATATTTTGGAAGGCTAGCATAGATACCGTTACAATAATCGAGTCGCGAGACTACGTAAGAGTTGATTAGTAGTTTTGTCGCCTCTGTAGGAAGATTTCTTCGGACGGACTTGAGTTGTCTTAAGTGAAAAAAACCGGTGCTTACAGTCCTATTTATTTGACTTTTAAACGAAAAGTCTGAATCTAGATTAACGCCAAGAAGTTTGACGGTTGTCTTGGGAATAATATCGCTGCCGGAAATGGAAATAGGCGAATCGTCTATGAAATGTTGGCGTTTGTTTGTGGCCGCCCAGAGAAACTCAGTCTTAGATGGGTTCAGCTTTAGCTTGTTTGAAGACATCCAACGAGTTATTGCTTCTAAGCATTCAGCTACACGAATTTTGAGACTGCTGACTTCGTTTGGAGTGCAGTAAAAATAAACTTGCTGATCGTCAGCGTAGCAGTGTGACAAGAGACCAAATGACTCGATTATTTCGGCGACATCATTTGTAAAAAGGATGAAAAGAAGTGGACCTAAAACGGAACCCTGGGGCACTCCTGAAGAAAGTCTTGCGAAGTTTGAGAGTTTATTTCCAACCTTCACGGCTTGCAAGCGATTGGATAAATATGACGCCAGCCAATTTTTGATATCGGAACTCAAACCAAATGTTTCCTCTAATCTCTTAATGAGGAAGTCGTGATCAATCGTGTCAAACGCTGCACTCATGTCTAAGAGTGAGATAAGTGCTAACTTACCTGATTCTATGGCTAGAGTTATATCTGACAGCATACGAAGAAGTCCGGTTTCTGTTGAGTGAAACCTTCTATATGCGGATTGTCGATTTGTTAATAATTTGTTTGAATTCAAGTGACTGGTTATTTGAGTAGCAGCAATTTTCTCCAGGATTTTTGACACGAAAGGTAGATTTGAGACGGGTCGATAATTACCTAAGTTATCAGGGTCTAGTTGTGACTTTTTTAATATTGGTGTAACTACAGCTGATTTTAGTGATTCAGGGAAATCACCTGTACTGAGAGATTTATTGAAAACATGAACTAGGAATGGAGCTAAGACATTGACACATTTTTTTAATAACCAAGTTGGTATAGGATCAAGACTACACTGCTTATTTGGCGAACATGAAATTATCTTTTTTACTTCTTCAAGCGTTGTAAGTTTGAAGGAAGACAAATTTCCTTTAGAATTGATAGTGAATATTGGCAGAGGGGCGTGAGATGTGGAGGCACGAATGGTTTCAATTTTTTCCCGAAAAAACTTTGAGAAGGCATCCGGGGTAATATCTATTTTAGTTGGAACTGTGACTTCGGCAATAACAGTCTTTATTGAGTTCCAGAGACGCCGTGGATTGGCTCGCTCAGAGTCAACCTTTTCATTCCAGTATTCTGATCTTTTGGAATTTATTTTGCTCATGTACTGTTTTTGAGCAAGGATCCACTCATCTCTCGAAGTTACTGCAGAGTTTTTCCTGTATGACCTCTCTAATTTCCGCATAAGTCTTTTCTGGTTTCGGCATTCGTCATCAAACCAGCCGTCAGACTTTCGAACTTTACGTGTTTTTGACGTTGTCGGAGCATATTTGTTTAATAACAACAAAAGCGTTCTATTGTACGTCTCGACAAGTTCTGTTGGCGTCTTTGTTTCCCAAAAATTGGGTGTACATAATAGAGAGGTCTGAAGTTCTTCCAGAAAATCACAAAAACTAAATTGACGCCATTCCCTCGATATAATTGTTCTATACGGTATTTTAGGCGGATTAAAATCAATATGAGTGCAGACTAGCCGGTGGTCCGATAGTCCTATATCGCGAATATCTGCTAAGAGCGGCGAACCACTGTTCTTTGAAATAAGTACATCCAGTGTACCACCAGCGTCGTGAGTTGGGACGTCGACCCATTGGCAGCATCCGAAGCTGGCTAATAAATCTAAGAATTTAACGGTGTTTGGTGATGTAACGCGCTCGAGGCGAATATTAATGTCACCTGTAATAATGAGTGTATCAGAGAGTCCCACTAAGAGTTCCAAAAAGCGTGAAAACTCATTATAAAATTCTACAGAGATTGGTTTCGATCCGGGCCTGTACAGAGTACAGAGCATAAATGACGTTCCTGAAGAAGAAACCCTGCATCCAATATACTCAAACGTGCTAAAACTACCTAGAGCTACTTTAGTTAGCCGCAATCCTTGTTGGGCTATTATCGCGACACCGCCGTGGTTCACGTGCGAGATGTTATTTGATGGTTCCTCCGCACTTGGTCGGGCTTCCTCAAGCACCACATACCCCAAAGATTGGAGTCTCTTAATTGAGTACGAATCGCTGTTCTCATGCCAAGTTTCTGTAATGGTGAGGATATGAAGTTTTTCATCTCTGAAAACATCATCCACCGCCTCTAGTTTGTTATTGAGTGATCGCGCGTTCCAGGAACCAATCGCAAGCTGTCTACTCTTATAGTTAGCATGTCGTTCTAATCGAATTTTATTTAAATTGTGGAATTTATCGGAATCAGGGAGGGATTTGGTCGCTAGGTACTTCTGTTCTTTGTTTGATATGACTTCTTGAACATAGTCTACGGACGGAGAGTTATTGTTATTATTAATTTTTGGAATGTTTAGTTCCTTCCTGTATAAGAATTTTGTTTTTTGTCCTCCACGGCACCCCCTATATCTAAATTTCACGTTAGGATCACGGGCTAGTTTGTACAGGTTTATTTTTGCGGTCACTAAGGGGTCCAACAGTGCACTTTCACTTTTAAAACTTAGGAGTGTTGCTCGGTCATATTGAATAGGAGTGTTTACAATCTGCACTGTATCACTTGATATTTTATCACATTGTTCATTTCCGATGCACAGCTCTTTTTTGTTATTGCGTCCTGCTCGGCGGCCCCGGAATCTAATTTTACGGGTCGAAGTAGTATTGTTTACAGCCAACATAGCTTCAAAGAT
Organism: Glyphotaelius pellucidus; assembly: GCA_936435175.1. Taxonomy (NCBI): domain Eukaryota; kingdom Metazoa; phylum Arthropoda; class Insecta; order Trichoptera; family Limnephilidae; genus Glyphotaelius; species Glyphotaelius pellucidus. Next base: position 21,495,426 of record OW386542.1, on the reverse strand, counting down.
ACCCCTAATAAATTACTTTCCGCACTTGACATTGTTCGACAGTCTTTCACTATGCACATGTGGCGAGCGTCTCTGACCGATGTGCATCTCTGCCCGATGAACTTGCGTTAACAGTGGAATCTTTTGAAGCACATGTCAGTTATGAACTTGAATATTTGAAAATTTTGTAGTAAAACTTGCATTAATCTCAAAACAGCGACACTAAAATTATTTTATTTTTATACACGTAATCTAAAAATTAACGCGAATATTTTAAGCTATATATACACCAGAAAAATTGAGAACTTCCCAAGATTTCTTTATTAAAGCTCAGAGCGCTCAAAAAAGCAGCTGGCTGCTCGAGAGCGCCGAAGGAGTTCATTACATCCCTTTTAACTTTTAGCCAAGGTGCATGTATGATTAATGAAATAAAAAGTTTAAATAACTACCATTATGAAGTCAGTAGGTTACAAATACACAGTTGATGCTAACATAGACAGGTTTCGCTCAACTTTGCGTGCTAGCATTAAATAAATAAAAAATACATCTGACTAATGAAGATAAAGAACAGGTTTTGTTGCATTTTCATATTTACGGTTAAATACAAGTCTTGGTCAAACGCAAGTTAACGTTAACGATATCACGGTATCGATAAATATTTCAAAATAAGTGAGACCGGACGCGCTTGTCATAATTATTTTCTAAAATTTATAATAAAAATTATTTGATCCTTTTATAGATTAAAACGCGTAGGAAATGAGATATTATAGATCTTAAATAGTATAAGAACAAATACAAAAAAATGTGCAAATGACGGTACATGTAATACGGACTGCGCTAAGCTAAATCATAAATCTAATGTAAAATATCTTGGAATCTTAATAGATAAAAATGTTAAATGGAAAGATCATATAGATCTCACTGTGGAAAGAATAAGAAAACTTATCTATGTATTCTATAACATACGAAACATTTTAAACAAGAAAACTATCAAAATTGTCTATTATGCGCTAATTCAGTCCTTACAGTACGGCATTATTGGTTGGGGAGGGGCCTTTAAGATTTCCTTACAGCCCATAATTATAATACAAAGAATAATTATTAAAATCATCCTCAGGAAACCATATGACTTCCCTACCTTAGAGATATTTCGAGAATTTAATGTGCCAACTATCACAGAATTGTATAAGAGAAACGCATTATATCAAATCTACAAAGAATATTTCATCCAAAAAATTCATCCCTTAGATAGCATAAGCAATAGATTCAAAACTAATGGCTTAATAGCCATTCCTATGCTTAGAACGACCACGGCTCAACACCACTATTTATATTTAGGTGTGAGATGGTACAATATATTATTATCCAAAAACAAAATAAATGTAACAGAAACAATGAAATATGAACAATTTAAAAATCAATTAAGTCCCTGAAATTGGATAATGATATATTGTACCCTTAACTAATTAACATCTAATTAAAAAAATGTATTATTGTTATTGTTTTATTTTTATTTTTATATCTATGTCAAAAAGTATTTGTATATTTATTTCATTCAAGACATTTAAGTCTTTGATCATTGTATTCACACTTTTCAGAACAATATGTTTTTTTTTATGCGTTTAAATACTCCTCCCATAAACACGAGCTCCTAGAGCTCAATTTATGGAGTAGTAGAACCATAAAATTAATTCTTATGTATACCTAGGTAATTATATTATAAATGTAATTATTATTGTTAAAAAAAAAATAAAATATAGAAAAAAAAAATATATATATATATATTAAAGTTATCCTGCCATCTTTATTAATGTTCAAATAAATGGGTCTTCCCATACTGAGAAACAAAAACAAATGATTTAACAACCATTTGTTTCGAGGATAAAATTAGAATCTAGGAAGAAAAGCCAAATCGGAAAAAATTGATGTAAACTTTCCCTCCCACGCAGCTGTTGGGCAGACAAATCCACCACCGAGACCCAGAAAAACCTCACTCAGTGGATCCAGGCATCCCTGCTAAGTCATTAAACGTAGTTTGGGATGACTAAAGGCAGAGTTGTTGGTAATCTAATAAATGGTTCCCGGGGCGGCGGTACCGGTACCCGTATCCCACTTCCTTCACCCGCAAAACAATCAAATTTGTGATTTCATTGTCCCACCTTTTCCGAGCTGTTAATTATGCTACCCAAAAATGCATTTTTAATGGTGTTTTATTTTTTATTTAATTTTTCATTGTATTTTTAAAATAAATATAGTAAAATTATTTTTTTATTGTTTTTCATTTACTCACAAATAATTGCCCAAGTTGCCTATAAAATCAAAAAACACTAAAATCTTTAATGGCCTTTATCTTATAATTTAAAACAAAAATAAATAAGTAGCTCACATCCGTACGTATTTTTCATTTTGGTTGGGTATTCTGATCTCAAATCCAGAATTAAGATTGGTATGAAACGGGCCGCGATACGTTCCTCTTAAGTGTTAGGTTTGCAGTAAGAAACAAATACAAATAAGAAACCAATGATATCAACAATCTGTCCATTGTGATTGTTGAGTACATCAAAAATCAATTTTGCCTACTAATATTTAAAAGAAACTGCTCCATAAAAACTAATATCCACAAAACCATGATATAATTTCAAATCAAAATTATTTCATTGTCTTCATTTTCCATTATGTAGGTATGCATTATATTATTTCCGTTGCTATTATTTTTATTTCTGGTGAGAATAAAATTCGTATTGTCAATGCTCTGGGACAATGTAGAGAGTGCGCTATCGTATCGTATCAGTGAAGAATTATGAGAAATTACCTGAAGAAATTAATGATCAATGAATAAATTGTGCATCTTTCGATACAGATGAACGCTTTCATTCATCACTGCGCTGCCTTACACCAACATTTTCTTATTAATGTGTATCACGAATATGTGGTAAGTGAAAGTGCACCTATCTTATGCAGGAACATGTTGTGAGATGCAAAATAATTTATCACGGGAATAACGTCATCAGTGTGAACTTGAAACGCAAGCAGGTTTTTGCAATAAGAGATAATTATGTTGTATATAATTCATTAAACAATACGAAACCTGTGCAAGATTTTATGTTAGATAAACTTCATTTAAAATTATGTAGCTAAATCTCTAGACTCTAGGTATGAATAATATTAATATTTGGATGATTTCTGAAGCGCGTGAGAAAATCACCTCAAGGGCGCACTGCAAATTCATTTATACTTTTAACCTATAAATATTACAAGTGGCTTATAACTAAGATAGATAGCTAGTGACGTAAACTACAGACTTCTATAACTAGTGGCTTAAAACTATACTTATTTTTATGACCTGAAACCAATTATCATGTAATATCTCCTTAGAATAAGAAACTATAGTCCATTGTTTTTCTTTCGTCCGGAGCTGCCGATGCGGTGATGCCAACCGTAGAGCGTTTTGATGTGATAATATTTTATTTATTTTTGAAGTGAAAACTTCTTTAGCTCTGATTGGCACAGTGATTTTAACGATGATTCTAGCACAGTGATTTTAAACTCGATGAAACGGAAACGAGCGACACTAAAAAAGACACAAACACACAAATCTACAGGATTTAGCCTGCGAGAGAATGAGATAGACTAATCGGTGTCCTTTTTGTGCGGTGCTTCGAAGCTTATCGGCCTCCTCTGCGCGGTTCTTCATAGCCTCCTCACTCTCGTCTACTTTAGTTTTCTGAGGGTTTCACTTCTACCGCGTGTAAACTGCACACAAATTTTCTACGTAATTACATTTAATAAAACTACTAATTATTACTAACTAACTATTACTAACTTTAATAAAGAAATGGGATTTGTCGAGATAATAAAACTTATATAATCAGAATTGGGATGTGATTTTTTAGTCAAAATATTTTCACGGGAATTCCTTATTATCTAAGATCTATTTAGGCCCCTTTTGACATGGCGGTAAATTGAAATCTTTTTTACACTCATCCGACGGCCTCCGTGGTCCCGAGGCAAGACTCTTGACTCACAATCCGAAGGTCGCGGGTTCGAACCCGGCGTGCGCAAATAAATTTTATTTGATTAATTTGTGTTATTTCACAATTTATTCATTTAAAATAATAAATAGTATATTTGCGGCACGTTCCAGAGTGGAAGATACTATCAGTATCGCCCTGGTGTAAAACCACCATTCAGAATTGAAACGTTGCTTGAAATGGCTTTAGCCGTGTTTAGTGACCAGATCTGAATAGCCAGGTACTTCCCCACCTTCCTCTTTCCTATCTCCTTCCCCTCCCCACTACCTTCAGCCTCATAACATACCCCGATTGGGGATTCCATAGTCTCACTGGCTCCAGACGGGAGCAGTTGGGACTCTTGTGCGGTATTAACTGTAAAAAAAAAAAATCATCGATGTCACCCATTAAAGTACTTAAGCGTGTGTTTAGTAGATATCTACTTACTAAGGATCTGAAAGACGTGAAGATGATCTTGAAATCAAATTGTTATTCGTAGACAGGTATAAAAATGTACCTACTACAAATATGGAAATATACTTACATTATTGTGTAATAGATCTATAAATGGAATATAAGTAAGTACACATAAATTACAAGAATCTTTAAAAGGTTTGTTTACTATTTCTAATTATTATTTAACGTCTAATCGTTAATATTGTAGGAATCTAGATATTTCCGTTTGACAAATAAAAAGGCCTAGAACAACATATTTATTAGGGTCGTTCTTCTTTTTAACCTACATAAAGTTGTCTCCACCGGTTAGTGGAGAAAAATTCAACAGAATTACCAATATTTTTATTTTATAACTACTTTAAAATCTACTGTACTAAAGACGTAACGATTGTGTGCGTTTTAAAAAAATATATGTTTAAATTTTTTTAGTAAAAATTACGTTACAGAGTTGTAACTCCTCGTGGTAGAAGTGTATCTCATACAAATCACAGTTGTCTTCTGCCACCTCGACTTGGGCATATTCTATAATGTTACAAAAAACTGATATGACGACATAAAATATAAAACTACTAGCTTTTCCCCGCGGCTTCGCTCGCATGGTATTACGGGAAATTACTGTAGCGCTTGCACTTATCAATTATCTCCCCCCCCCCCCCACCCCACCCCCATCCCCTCCCGAATTCCATATATTCATTCCCTTACATTCAGTTTTCAAACATCTCGCCTACCACCTATATTTCATAATGCTAAAGAAAAAAAGAATTACTTATCCAATTTCGTTCATTCGTTCGGAATTTATGCGCTTACAAACATTTCGGATGTTTATTTTTATTTAAATATTTGGAAGTTTGTTAATATAATTAAAAAAATACTCTATTTATCATTCAGTCTTTATAATCGTTACGAATTATATTTTTAATATAGGAACTCAAATCTGACATTTATTCCAAGCTTGTCCAAAAAAAAAAACGAATTCTAATATTTGAATTTTCTGCAGTAGTAGCTGACCAGTAGACTGAGTACCTACCAGCATAGAGCCCAAAAATATGTCAACATTGTTTCCATGGAAAAGATTTTTTTCTGACGTTAGCAAAAACTCGCTTTTGTTGGCGACAGAAAACGTATAACAAATATAATATATTAATATTTATAATTTCATAACGCCAGAGCTTACCATCATACACAACCTGTAGTCTGCGCATATAATTAAGCTTTATATTGGTGAAAGAATTATTAAAGTCTTTTTATTATGTTATGCGTGAAAATGTCATAAACAAACTCGAGCAGTTTCGCATTTTTAATATTAGTATGGATTTTTAAACTCCAAAATGTATAACTTATCAAATTACAGCAATTATTATTTTTAGTGATCTTTAATAAAATATTTTTGAAAATCTCAAAAACTTGTCTCCTACAACTTTTATGTCGTACGTTAATTCTGTCATTCGAAATAGGTATACATACCTACAGCTCGTGTTTGTCACCCCCAATAGGCATTTAAGGCGTCCTTTCCCCCTTGCTACAATTTCCCCTCTGAGATCCAGAGAGAATTCATTTATAGTAAAAACAAAATGTGACAGAGTGGTGGAAATGTGACAGAGTGGTAAAAGTTATGTAGGATAAAAAGAAGAGCAACCCATTAATGTTTGTTTGTTATTTATAAGCTTGTTTTAAAAAGGATTTTAACATTAGGTGTATCGGAAATGTCTTGTGAATTCAAGGATAAAGAATATTGAAAACAATATATACTTATACGAAATTCCAAAGCTGTGAAATAAAACCAATTAAACAATAGTAGATTAGTAGTTGAGGAATAATATATAATATGAATATAAAATTATTATTGCGTCTCATGTAGTGCATATATACTTAAATAATTCGCTTGTTGTTCTTTTGAGTGATTGAAGTTGATTAAAAATAGCAGCTGACCTTTTGTAGCGAGTCAGTGCAGACGGGAGACTGGAGAATTGTACAAACCTATACTAAGATATTATTATATTATCAACACTATCACATATATTATTATAGTTGTGTTGCGGCACTTCTTCCCACTCGCTCGGCTACGGCAAGAGGTTGTGTCCATAAGTTGCTTAACACGTTTCAGGACCAAATTATGCAGTGAGACTTAGTCCGAAACCTTACTCAAATTAATTACTTAGTGGAAATATTTATCCCATACCTGAAGTACAGAATTATTTTCAAACTTTTTATTGTCACAATCAATCTTTATTTATATTTTCTTTACAACACATCATCGTTATCATACACTAAATATCTTAAGTGCCTACAAGTCAGTGAGTCAACAAGAATTCTAAAAAAATAGTGTACTCGCATATTCCTGGAAAATACAATAAAATTATTTGTACCATCTCTTCATCCTTAGGATCGAACATCCTCATGTGAATGTTCGATCATTAGCTACGCCTTTGGGTATGGGTGAGGTAGAATTAAATGCGGTAGGGAAAGGATAAAAGGGAAGGTTGGTAAAATGTGCTTCCATGACTTAGACAAACTCTATAATAACCTCGATGACTGTGATATTGAAATCTTAGTTTTCGTCGGTATGCAAAGATGGGTCTGGTGACAGATTATGTAACCGTTCGGTAAAATAGAATTTTGGTTCTTCAATTGAAATAGGCTTACGAGACTCGTAGAAGGGCAGAGAGTTACTAGATCTTTCTGGCTGTCCAGTACACTCGTCACCACTAAAAGGAGTATTTCATCTAATAAAAAGACACCGTACTTGTTGTAAGGGAGGAATTTTATTACAACCAGAATAATCACATCGCACAGAATGACCTGGTGGTACTTTTATCTATTCGTTCTAAGAAACCTGTATTTAACCAGTGACAGAGAGTTTTCATATATTTTCATCAATATAATTAACATGCGCGTAATATTATTTTCATCATCCTATACGTTGTGTATCATCGACATCGAGTCCTGGTCGCGTTTTTCTACACCTCTGGTTCCTTAAGTCCTACAATCTGGTGTAATCATCCACACCGTCCAGCCCCAAAAAGCTACTTATTCTGCTGGCGAAGAAGCCTCTTAGAGGATCAAGTCACTTCCATCCTTTCTACGTATCCTGTCCAGCAGAGCTGCCGCAATTTTATAAACATATTTCATAAGTCTTCAAACAATTAGTATTGTTCAAGTCTTTCTTGATCACCAGATACCTTTTGTTGAATGGCTTCGAAAAGTCTTTGAAACGTTCTCTCTTTTTTTTCGAGGAAGGCAAAGATATTTTAAATAATTCATTTATAAAATATAAAGGTCTATTTTTACTTTGAATCTAAGACTTTTGAAGATTGGTGGTGCTCGTTTGTAGTTAGTCGATACATATGAATACCTTCCCACAAAAATCCACCTAGCAATAAATACCTGTCTTGTAAATTATCAAAAATATCATATTTAGATTTATAGACACTCGATTATTTTACTGAAGTATATTGAGTATTTGTTGTATGTTGTATGTACCAATTTATTTATAATCTCATTTTTTCCTGCCGCGGCGGTTGGCCCTGAGATTAATACGAAATTGAAAGCAGTTCTCCTTTTCATTTGAAACAGGTAGAAGGGAAAGACAAAACATCTATTATGTGTATACATAATAATGGTATCGTTTATCTGTTTCATAACTTGATCAGTATTTATCATCTGTAATCTACGAACAACAACTTTTTCTAGAGCAGTTTAAAAAGTTTCGCTTCAAACTGAAGGTTAGATTCGTACAATCTGCTAATCAAAAGTCATAAATTGTAGATATTACAGGTGAAATATAGTGACAACCATTTGAAAACAATTGAATATTCTAGCGTGTCTTGATATTTGTAAATGTAATATTATGTTGGTGTAAAAATAAATCGTAAAAATTACATGTGGAGTGAATTATATGATTACTTTTAGAAGTGGCCTTGCGGCCATCAATGTCTAAAAAGCTGTAAGTGGTCACCTGTTTCGAAGAAAACGTGACCACTCAACTTTCATTGTTCTTAGTGTATTTTATCTTGCATATTACAACAAAAACCCGTTCAAACACATCTTCATTAATTTGGGTTTGAATGTTTAAGTTTTATAAGTAAATTAAGATTTTTAGAAACATCTCGTCCAATAGCCTAAGTTTCATCTGTTTTATGAAGCTTCTGCACCTATCCATTCTTCTCCACTCCCCGAGCCTTTCCCACCATTTACACTTCTCTTCCATGCTGTCATCCTGTCTCTTCCTCAATCTCCAGGATTTTCCCAGGGGTAGGTACCCTTAGACATAATATTTCGGACGGTGTGTTTCACAGAATTTGAACAATTCATCAAATTTCGAAGTTAAAATTCAAGTCCTATTCAAGTTCTGTTACTTTTCACGTACTGTGAAAAAACGGACCCATGATGAAATAATAACAGAACTTTAACAGAAAGCTCACAGAAGGTTCAAATTATGCGAAACAACTCATCCTCATATTCAATATGGCTAACCCGTCACCGTCTTTAGGATTAGTCTGCAGAATTCTATAATTACCGTGTGTTATTATGTTCAATTGAAACATCCATTCTATTATATTCCATAAACCTCTGATTGAACTAGATTCGTTATTCGTTACCATTCTACACTGTAACACGAATACAAATCATTCATATTGTAGCAAAAAATCTTCCTACTATTTTCAGAGGTTCTCAATAATTTTTGAATAGAAAATCAAAGATGATTTCTAACCGTATTTCTTTGTAATAATTGTTATCCGAATTCCAGACAGAAAAAGCTGTGTAAATTTTAAAAAATTGGTAGATGCTTCAGAACACACATTTTCTGCATCATCTACTCGACTGACGTGGATTTCGAGGAGTTCGGTTTTCGAATCGGCCTTTCGATTTAATCAATATCTCTATTCTAATCTATTCTCTTCCTTGTGTTTTCACATTATTATTATTTTTGGTTGTAACACGTAATTGTATCACATACCTATTTACTAGCCTTTATCACACATACATCATATTGTTTTATATCGGTTCTTATGTAAACCTAGTGTGTGTATTATTTAAATATTGTATAACTATTATATTTTCGTTATTAATAAAAATACTGTACCACTGTATCATGTAACACTTGAATGTAAAAGCCATTTTATGGCGTTGAAATAAATAAATATCATACGAAAATTAATACGGAAACACGTCCACGTAAAGTTCATTGTTTACTCCGTAGTTTAGTTTTTTTTTTTTTTTTTAAGAAATCTAAATTAATATTTAATTTAAATCTTTTTAAATCACAAATCTACATTTGCGTGACCATCGCTCGAGTGGTTCAAAATCAAAAACTTACATTAATCGATTTGGGCGGGTATAGGTACCGCCGTCCTGGAAATCGTTTATTGAGAGAGAGTAAGAGGGAGGTAAGTTCGTAACTCCTGGACACATTGACCCCAGATTTCTACCCACCCCTCACTTCCCGGAACTTCCTTTCCTAAAAAGACTCTTCACACGGCAATCCCAAAGAACACATAGGCTCTGAGGAAAATTGTTTGTGTGGAGCTGATATAAAAAAAATCAGAGTGTGCAATTCACACGCGGTAGAATTGAAACCTTCAGAAAACTAAATAGACAAGAGTAGGGAGACTAGGAAGCACTTTTTTTATCAAAGTGAAGGATGATTTTTTTTCCATATTTTTGTCTTCGAATTCTAGTGCACCTTTTCCTATATATTTGGTCATCTTACTAGCATGTGTGTTTTCTTTTTTGGAGTCGCTAGATGTTGCTTTCTTTTGGGTTTTCTTTGCCTGCTCATTTTGGAGTGATTTGAAGATTGGATATTGATTTTACAAAAATTATTTTTATTTTCGGATTCGACCGTTGATCCGCTAATTGTCTGGCCGCTGAGGTTCTTCGGGCGCTTTATACCACTAAACTAAAGGAGACTCTGGAGAAGGAGGCGCGGGACCGTGGATTTATCGTTTTATTTTGCAACCGAGTACCCGTGAAATAAATAAATATTTTATTGCTGTCTCATTCTCTCGCAGGCTAAAACTATTGATGTACGTGTTTGTCTCTTTCTAGTGCTGCTCGCTACCGTTTCACCGAGTTTCAAATTACAACTGTGCTAAAAAGTTTCCACTTACAAAAAATGTTTTTCAACCTTTTTCAAATTTTTGCATGAAATTGCAAAATCAAATGCATCTGGGTAATTAACTTGGTAATTCTAATAATTAATAAAAGTAAGTAAGTAAAATAGTTTCACAATCTCTGTTGAGGATTACGTAGTCTTGTGATGTACATTGTATACATACCCAGTATGTTTCTATTGTAAGTGGTTCGGTATCATTTTAGCCTCGGACAGCGGTGAATAGATCCCCGAATCTAGTTACCTCAAGGCTATCTGTTTGTTCGTCAATATAAGCTGGATACTGGAATAACGTTCTAGAAATGTTGAATGACTTCAACGATACTCGATCAAATGGGTTTGAACCTGCTGATGTTTGTCACTGATCCGAACAAAATCATCGCAAAATGATTCAAATTTAATATTATATCTATGACGCATGACGAACAATAATTTTATTTTGTTGCATTCTCCGGTGAAAAAATCTATGAAAATGTGGCATTTAAGTGGCACATTACAATCACGACCTCTTCTCTAAACAGAGTGTGCAATTCACACGCGGTAGAAGTGAAACCTTCAGAAAACTAAAGTAAACAAGAGTGGGGAGGCTGCGAAGCACTGCACACAGAGGAGACCGATTATATTACCTCATTCTCTCGCAGCCTTAATATTATAGATGTTTGTGTTTGTCTCTTTTCGCCATTTTTCGTTTCATATATTACGGTTATCCAATAAGTGTTTTATAGGCGGCGGTACCCATAGTTAATATTAACATCTCGCAATGAAAATTAGTTAAGATACCAAAATTAGAAGATAACAATCGCAACTGGGACTCGAAACCAGATTATTTAGTCTTAACTTACTAGCCGATAAGTTTAAAAGCGGGCGAATCGACGAGTGAGATTGTCATGATGACATACAAAACTGTCTACTCGCTCAGTAGCGACTAAGTCTAAGTCTAAATCACACCCGATCATTTCGTAGATTGTCCACAATCTGCTAGTTAGCAAGTAATACGATGACACTGAGCGAGTTTACTTAAAGATAGTGAATTTTCCAGAGGCTTTACTGGGACCAACATTCTTCCAGTAATTGGGGTATTGAGGACCTACTGTGAAATTAGTTCATTTTTACCGCTCGCATCATTGAATTTTTTTAAATCTCTAAAGTTATCCTGAATTATTTTCCAGGTTTTGAATTACTAAATAAAATAATAATATTTTTTTAATGATAAACCCGATGCGCAAAGACACGAGATTTTCAAGAGGATTTACGTACCTGGTACCTACTGCCCAAATTATCGCATTGCGGTGATGTCGAAATCAATAAAATATAATAATATTTTTGTTCCCACTTTATTCTTGCTAGGTCGATGACTCTGTCCTTATATAGAATGGGCTGGGGACCCGTGATTCACCGCTAAGATCATCATCGCTATATATCTGTACAAAAACAGGCCAAGTTTGAAATACAATTATTTCAGGAGGCCATATATTTATTATTTGCGCGCATCAAAACGTATTACTTTTCTCACCTACATTATTTGTATTGATGCTGGTTTATTTTTTTATCTCGTATTGGTTTCACATAATATACACACACACAGATAATAATATACATAATAAAAGGCGCGGTTCGGTGTATTTTATTTTAAACCGGTTTTATAAAAATAATATTCACAAATGAACAGCATTTTTTGTTTTTGTTTATATGTGGAAATGTTGCATAGATAATAATGTACATTTTATCGACATACGAGCCTTGGCCTTTCCCTTACTCGTTATGCCCTGAAGGTGTTCAGGTAATATTCTGTTTAAAAAATAATTTTATTGGACTCTTATGCAAAGTTGTAGTACATTATTTTATTCTATCATCAATAGTTTTCGCAGCGCACGCGATGTAAAGAATATTTTACGTAATTTTTTTACACCGCCTGTGGTGTTCATCGACTTTGGGTGATACATTTAATTGTTTAATGCGTGTAATTTCATGACTCGTGGCGCATGAACTGAATCTCGATTTATGTTTTATGTACGCGAGTAGTTTGAGTAGGTGTTCATGACCATTCTAATTAAAATGGTTTGCATTCTTCAAACTTCAATAAAGCTCCGGGTAGGTGTTCAATAAATTATATTATTCTTGTTTTTTGCAGTGTGGTGATGTACGTTCCTACGCAGGTCATAAATAAAAATATATTATTCGAGAGGAGTAAAAGTTAAAGCTAATATATAACAAATGACTATACAATAGGTTTTCAATGTCATGGCAACGTATTATACCAAATCTACATAATTTCACTCTCAGTTTGTAATATCAATAATTTTTCATTTTTAATTGCATTTCAGGTGTTTTTGTATCGATCTTTGTGATCGTACAGTTGATTAGTCAGACATCTCCAAATACTAAATTTTGAAATAATGAGGAAAGCATTATTGCAATGCTTTTGCTCACCGTAAATCAAATATTATTTACATTTGTCTATGTTTTGCGTATTAAATAAACTAAAAAAACTCAGAGAAGAAAATGGTCCAATTGTTGGTAAGACATTATGAAATTTCCTACTGTTATCCCAGAAAACATAATTTTTTTGTTTACTTCACCAAATTATTTTCTGTATTATAATCGATTTCGTGGTGTTTATGAGTAATCTGAGTATTGCATGTCCTTTTACATATAACTCTAATTTAACTCAACTCAACTCAAATTTCGATTTTTCGGATATGTCTGACTAATCGGATATGTGTAGCACTATTTATTATTTTTTTAGATGAAAACTTCTTTAGCACCGTTGTGTTTTGAAATTCGATGAATCGGAAACGAGCGACCTAAATAGAGACTAACACGTACATCTACAGGATTTAGCCTGCTAGAGATTGAGATAGACTAATCGGTGTCCTCTTTGTGCGGTGCTTCAACTGCATATATGATTTTTTTACATTAGCTTCACATAGAAGGCCCTGAGAGAAATAATTCCCCTCAGGGCCTATGAAATATTTCTGGATACTGTGTGAAAGGTATTTTTAGGAGAGAAAGGAGGAAACAAAAGGAACGAAGAAAGGGGGTACGAAAGATGGTTAAGAATCTGAGGTCAGTGTGTTCAGGAATGACGGGCGTATAAATCCACCTCTCCCATGCGGTGCATGGCGATGTTCTAAAAGAATCCTGCAGGAGAGGTAAAAACGTCTCCTTATACCAGTTTTCCTGATCTGACTTGCCACGCAGTTGGTGAGCAGACACGTCCACCGCCAAGACCCGACAAACGTCATTCCATGAATCCGGACACACCTGAAAAGTCACCAATTGTAGCGAACCACTTCGGGTGACCCATGGCAGAGGTGTTGGCTACGCAACGAATGGTTCCCGGGTAAGGGGTCATCCATAAATAACGTCACACCCCCCCCCCCTCCCCCCTCGTCACCGTCACACATCGTCACAGACCCCCTCCCCCCTAGTGTGACGTTACATATTTTGCAATTTTACATCTAAAAATAATCAAAATTCAGATTTTACATGTGACGTCACAGAGCTGATGACCCCCCCATACCCCTTGTCACACAATGTCACACTTATCTAACCCCCCCTCCCCTTAAGGTGTGACCTCCCCATAATTTATGGATGGCCCCTAACATACGCGTTTAATTTTTGTTCTTGGAGCTTGGATGTGGAAAAAAGCGTCAATAGTGAAAATATGTCCGATGACTTTTCGTATGAATTGGATAAATAATTGCACAAAATGAAGTATCCAACCAAACATTGTATTGCAAACACAAAATGAATAGCAACGAGTTAAGTCGTATACTTAGCAACGATGAAAGCATTAAAGTTACACTCTGGCAACTTCAAACAAACTGGTGGAAGCGATGAATATCTCCATCGGTGGTAAATTGAAACGTTTAATAGCTCTCGTAAATTTATGAAAATTGCCACCCAAATACACCGCGGAGCATTGTTGCCCAGCATCAATATTCAGCATTGTTTCTCTTTTAAGTATCGACGCAAAAGATGTAATTTTAAAATATGACCACCAACCGGATGCCAACCGCCAGCCTATTCTCTATGATGATTTATTTTAAATTTATTATACTATCCGCATAAAATGTCATGGAGAAACTTACCTATCTACTTATCCACTAGAACGACAGCGCAATTTAAAACTTTTTTCTCCGATTGCTCGAGATTTTTTGGTGATCATTTTGAATATTTTCCGCCCACGTTAAAAAAATCATACCTCCGAATTTTAATATGGAGACCTATAAACTGATTATAGTTCTATATAGCCAATACATTCGCCTATCTTTTGTCGATTATCACATATTCGTAGGATTTATAAAAAAAATTATAAAATCGTAAACTTCTACCTAATTACAAATAAGTGAAAATTTGCCATAATTGGTAGCAAATTGGTATTTTAAATAGCTCCAGCGGTTAACCACTCAGGCCTCGATCATTTTCTACAGTGTATTTCTGAACCAATTCGAAAACTAATAACAGTTTTTGGAAGGTGGTGAAATAATCTTTCTAATTGTATTACCTATACATATAAAAATTTGAATCAATGAATAAAGTCTGGACTTGCAGAAAAGTCAATACTACAAATAAAAATAAAATATTCATCCTGGGATTTTGATTTCATCCTGAATTTTTATCACGGAAAAAAAATTTCAATCCCGTGGCAAAATTCTTTATACAATAATTTCTCCCTAATACCATGCTAGCGAAGCCGCGAGTAAAAGCTAGTCTATGTATGTATAAATTTAGGTTCCGTATGTTTGCGTCCGCAAATCTCGGAAAGTAATTGATGGATTTACTCAAAATTTTTACAGAACGTTGCATTTTAGCAGAAAAGTGTTTCTGTATATATAATGGTATGCTCTGGTATTATGGAATTTGTTTAAATGAAAATGTGTGTATTTCATATATTTAAGCGACTGAGAGGGAAGGCAGGAGGGGAAGAGTAACGAAGAAAATGGGAGGGAGGGGAAAGGCGGGGAAGATGGAAGCGGACGCGGGAGGGGAAGGGGAGGCGGATGGGAACGGGGACGCACGGGAAAGGACATGCAGGGAGAAGCAATTTATTTCTTGGAATATGGCATTGCAACACATGCCGGGTACCAGCTAGTTAGAAAAAACATACTTAAAAATGAACAAACTTTGGTTTTTTCTAACTAAAATTATTGATTATGAAATAATAAATAAAAACACACGTGTTTTTTTAGACAAATGTATTATAAAACCTTGGTATCACCTCATTTTTTGTAGTTTCATGTGAAAATTTCGTTTGTTTTTTTTTCAAATTTCGATCGGAAACTTTGATTTCAAAAAGTATACATTAAAAAAATTTCAGATTTTAATATAAAGCGTGGTGTTTTCTCTTTCTAACACTGTTTAGATCACATTTCTCAGTTTGGGTATAATATGTTTTACATTTAGTGAAATAATATTTCAGGACCCGACATGAGCGAAAGTTCAGTGTGATATTACTCTGAACTGCAATATCAATTTTGGCACTTGTAAAACTGTAATTCATAAAAGGGCAGGTGTTGTTAAATTATACTGCACCAATTTTATAAATCACACCTCCACAGTGGCATGACGTTACGGTCTTAAAATTAAATGGAAATTGATTAAATTACGTGCCTAAAATGATGTCTGTAACTCCTGATGTCTGTAACTCCTGATGTCCACAGATTTTAGTTGGTAATTCTAAAATATCTAATATTTATTTACAAGCGCAGATACGCACATACATAAAAAACCACGGGAAATTATAATTTTAGGATTTGTGAATTAGAAAGAATTCATTAAGTATTTGCATTTTTTTAAAGTATGGTGACAAATTAGAGAGACGCCAAAAATTTTCCTTTTGAATTAAGACTGTTTGTTAACTAGAAAAAATTTCTATCGAAAATTTAACCAAAAGAAATACACATTTCAAATATAGAATTATCATTAATTATTGTATCCCGTCACAGTGGCTGAGTTGGCACTCGGGCGTCGCGTGTTCGATTCTTCGGCTGGCTAAGTCCTCCACAAGAAAAAAAAAAAACAAAATTAAAAAATTACGTAAATGAAAAATAAAATTATTTTGTATCTAATTTTGTAGCTTGTCTGATATGATTTATATAGGTACTTAACAGTTCCAAATTTGAAAATTGAAAGTTCGTTGAACGTGAATATTTTTACTCGGGAATATTTCACATCACATACAACAGAATTAGTATGTTTGATGATTTTTGTTTATGTATGAGTAAAAAAAAATTTTTTTTTAGGATTGAAAATTTTCAAAATATTTATGGTTTATTTTGTGTTAAGTATGTGTAAGTGTATGTTATGAATGTGCGACATCTATCTGTAGTGTTCGATATCAATAAAAGGCAAAATTGCCAGTGAGTATGGCACACGAGTCGTGGGAGAGAGTGGGACTGTGACCTCGGTAGTGTATAGGACAGGTTGAATTACAGGAAACAATGCCATACGGCATACCTGTTTATATATAAGACATGTTTACTCGTGCAAGGAAATCAGATGTCCGCACCAAACGCACGGACCAATCAGAAGCCTTTAGAGTTCCCCTTTCTAGAATACCTACCTAATTGCGCGAAATGTTGTAATAAAATAAATAATAATGCTATACAGAAACTGATAATTTCAAAACATAACTGGCAGCTACATACTATTCAACTTTCAAGAATATTTTTCTAAATTTTTATTCGTAGATAAATTCTTTTATGTCGACAAATGTGTATTTTCATATTTTTTGATAATTTAAGCTTTATTTGAAAGTTTCTATGCTGGAAATGACGTTGTAAGCTGAAAATATTTGCTTTAACCCCAATGCTCATTAAGCATTAGCATATTGCTTTAATAATTTTTTTTTTTTAATTTCAACTTTACAACTGTTCTTATCACTCACATTAGCTTGAGTTACTGAACTGAACTCACATTACTGAACTGCGAATAAATGGAAAAGGTTTGTATACATTATGTACGGTCATTTTCGATATATTCAAAACCTCTCTGTTCTACATCTAAGCAAAAATAATGAGTTGTGAATATAACTGATATGTTTCTGTATTTAATATTATAAATATATGTACTGAAATGTATTTCTGTATAATGTTTGTAAATTTTCGACCACAATCTCGTATTTAAAAATAAAAATTTGTAATGTTTGAATATAATTGTACCATTAAGATTAATAAAAAAAGATAAACAAAAATTCATAATGACGTTCAACTTCGACGTATTCCCAATCAAATTGAAATTATTGAATCTGATTGTATACACAGCAATGAACAAATTTGGGGATATGTTCGATATGTTTTCAGTTTACATTTACGTTTAGAGTTGTAGTTTGTTTCAGACAAGATTTCAGATTTTTTTAGTGTGAGTGTTAAATTTTGCAACAACAGCCAGTTTTCAATCATTGACCACTAATTAAAATCTGATTCGTTTTCAATACAATAAAATAGCAAAGCGGTACCATCAGCAAACGTTGAAATTTCTATACCGACAATAATCGGAAGATCATTTATGTAAATCATGAAGGGGAGATTTTTTATTTTCACTTATTCACTTTAAATACAATAATTTTTTAAATTAATAAGCACATAAGTAAAATCAGTATTATAAATATAGCGCAACGATACCAAGGAGTCTGGAAGTTCAACGCTATGCCAATGTCTCAAAGTGCGAAGTCTTTTGTTTTTCCATGCTTTATAGTTTTATTCATGGATATTTAAGCTCACAAAGCACCAATTATTAACTTGATTACAGCTTTTATTATTATATTGGTTACTGGAAATTGGTTGTTATGTTCATGCAATAATTTGTATGTAATGCATTTCAGACTCAGTACATTTCTTTACAATATTCTGAATGTTATTGTTGCTTGTTTTCTTTCCATTGATTCTTTACATAAATGTAGAAACAAACATATTTTTTCAATTATATTTCTTAAAACTTTTTACCTTCACGATTCATAGAAACTTATTTTTCTTGTAAGGTAATTAGTTACAGGGCCGGAATCACTCAATCTTTTTGCATCCAATTCAGGAAGTATAAAATCATTTGGCAATAAAATATCGTAAAAAAAATTAACATTTTTTTATAATTGCACAGAATTCATTCACTCCGCCAACTGGCGCACGTTAAAAATACAATTTGTGATTTGCCAATTATGTATTTAAGCACATACGTATTGGTTCGTGGATGACAAAAATAAATTTATTAATCTATTTTCGCTTTTATGGAGATAATGTATTTTTTGTATTTCTGTGCATATTTTGAGAAACCGTTTCCAAGCATGTAGGTTGGTATAACCTTTAGATATCTCCTTGCGTAAATACGGAAGTTATTTCAATTTAACAACTCAAGTTATGACAATGTAAACTTCCAATAATTGTTAATGATTATTTGCTTTAAGTTTTTCTTAAAAACTTTCAAATATTTTTCTAACTGGACAAAAAAGTCGCAGAATTCAGCAAAAAATGATGGTATTGAAAGAAAACCGATAGTGATTTTCACGCTCTAGCAATTATGCATTATTACAATAAGCAGATCGAGGAGTCCGATTCGAGCCGCGGTCAACAGTGGTTGTGTGTACCTTACCTATTGCTTAGTGCCGCTCGCCCGTTCCCGTGCCTCATACAGATAAGAGATTATTGTTACATTTTATTTAATTCTGTTTATCGTATACTTATTTGTTTGCATTCCTACTTACGGCTAATCCGTTTTTGTTTGTACAGTCAATGAAATAGACTGCGTATTATTTTTTCAGTTTAATTTTTAAAAGTTAAGTTTTTTTTTATACAATGGAGGAAGACGAAGATAGACCTCCCGACCCAGGATCGATATTAGATTTTTCTGATTCGGAATCTACCACTAGCCAGGCTTCTATTACGCTTCCATCTCGTAAACGACGACCATCGCATAGCCTTTACATCCCATCGAAAGTTAAAACTATACCGCCGATTCAACAAACCTCGACCTCTAACGACCTTAACCCCAATAGTAACACCCAGACAAGTACTTTAGCTAGCGATAATACAAAAAGTACTGACTTACTTTATCCTGCTTCCGCTTCCGGTCCTTTTATCGTAATTGTTCAGAGAACTGAACAAGGAAAACTTATTCATCCTTTAGATTTTGGAAAATTCTTATTTGACTCAAAAAATAATAACCTTGGTATTGTTAACGGTTCAATTAAACCGGAAGGGCGATATAAATTATCTATCGAGTTTAATACTGCCGCTTCCGCAAATGGATTTGTAAAAAAAATTGACTCGCTCTCAAACCATAAATATAAATCGTTCATCCCGTCATTTAACCTTACGAGAATGGGTCTTGTTCGAGGAATACCCACGGAGATCCCAGAGGCTGAAATTGTTGATGCTTTGAATAATTCCCAAGGAACCCCGAAAGTAATAAAAGCACGTCGACTGAACTACAAGGATTCTACTGATGGGAACACGATCTGGAAACCTTCCCAATCTGTTGTTGTTACATTTGAGGGACAATCCCTTCCGTCTCGTGTGTTTATTTATTATACCTCGCTTCCCGTCGAAGTTTATAAATTTCCAACTGTTCAATGCTTCAATTGCTGCCGGTTTGGACATACAAAATCCGTATGCCGCTCCCCTCCACGTTGTTACTTTTGCGGAGAAGGTCACCCATTTGATCAATGTCCAAAATCTTCCAATAATCCCATTTGCATTAACTGTTCGGGTGCACATACCGCGGTCAGTCTAGCCTGTCCGGAATTGACAAGACAGAGGAACATAAAACATAAAATGGCTACCGACAACATTTCGTACTTCCAGGCCTCAAAGTTATTCTCTCCTGCGAAAAAATCATTCGCAGAGATGACATCGTCCTCAGCTCCTTTCCAATCAACCACCTTTTTAAATTCAACGTCATCTTCTCACAGAGAAACCATTCTCAAGCCAGTCAAACCCAACCCAAAATATACTCCTTACCTTGATAAAAAACAATTGAATAATATTTTGACCAGCCCGAATGGGAATGCCAAATCTCGGACCCCCAATGGGTGTGCCATTAATAGTAATACATCCCCTCCTGCTCTCCCCGAAATATTGAATAATAATTCTTTTATACAAACTTTAATTACCCTTTTAATTTCTATCCTTACAAACAACAATACTGTACCGTCCAACGCTGCCGATTACATTAAATCTTTATTATCTTGCCTCCCCAATGACTTCGAAACTGAACAAAATTCTTCAGTGGAACAGTAGAAGCCTCTTCGCTAACAAATCTGACCTAATTCAGTTACTCGACGAACACGACGTTTCAGTGGCCGCCATTTCTGAAACGTGGTTAAAACCCTCCTTTCACTTAAGAATTCCGGGTTATTATTGTCTCAGACACGACAGACCGGATGGTAAAGGCGGCACGGCTCTGATAATCCATAATTCTATCCCGTTTAAACAAATTAATATACATACTCCCTCCGACGATATCCAGATAATAGCAGCTGTCTTATCTGATATCACAATATTATCAATATATATTCCTCCCTCTACCACTTTTATTGAAAATGAATGGGCACCAATCTTAACCCAGATTTGTTCCCCTTTTATGATCCTTGGAGATTTTAATGCACATTCCCCTTCTTGGGGTAGCAAAATAACAAATCGTTCTGGCCGCAATCTTTTAGATTTTATTGATACCCATAACCTATGTTTTTTAAATGACGGATCTCCAACCAGATTCACCCCCCCTCATCAACGGAAAAGTGCCGTTGATTTATCTCTTTGTTCATATTCGTTAGCATCTAAATGCTCTTGGGACATCCTAAACGATCCCCTCTCTAGTGATCATTTTCCAATTATAATCCGATTCCAACATCAATCTAACACTTATCCTCCACCAGTTAAAAATAATCTCAAATTTAGAATAAATGATGCGAATTGGAGCACTTTCTCTTCTGAACTAGATAACCTTATTAATTTAAAAAAAAAATCGTCCCCGGGAGACATCAGATTGCAATGTGAGACGTTTCCCTCTATGGTTATAAATGCAGCAGAAAAATCCATCCCGAAACGCAATGCGAACATTAAAATAAAACACTCTACTCCGTGGTGGGACGAGGAATGCACTCGCTCCGTCAACTCTCGTAAAAAAGCAATTTCCTCTTTTCGTAAGTGTATGTCACTAGAAAATTTTTTATCAGTTAAAAAAGCCCAGGCAGAAACCAAACGAATTTTGAAAAATAAAAAACGCGCTGGATGGCGGAAGTTCTGTGAGAACCTGTCTCCGGAAACTCCCCAATCTTCAGTTTGGTCTAGCTTAAAAAAATTCGGATCATCGTATTCTCCGCCGAGAACCAAGCATATATCAGAAGAAATTCTTATAGGATTTGCGGATAAAATAGCCCCCCCATCAGTGGCCGGATGTGAAGAAATGCCTTCTATTAAGCCATATCCATCTCACTCTAACTGGCTAGATGCTCCTTTCTCCATTGATGAGATGAAACTAGTAATAAGAACCCTTTCTGACTCTGCTCCGGGTCCCGATGGAATACTTAATAGTTTCATTAAATCATTTTCTGATATGGCGGTTGAATATTTCTTATCTCTTATTAATAATATGTTTGAAACAGGACTAATTCCGGATGATTGGAAAACTCAAAAAATCATTCCCATTTTAAAACCTGGAAAAAATCCATCTGAAATTTCGTCTTATCGGCCTATTGCTCTTTCATCATGTTTGATGAAAGTAGCGGAGCGGTTGATGAAGAACAGATTAGAGTGGTTTGTTGAAAGTCAAGATATTATCTCACCAAATCAGTATGGTTTTCGGAAAAAGAAATCTACAATGGATAATTTAAGTTTGTTCACAACTGATATCCGAGTTTCCCAATCCCTAAATTCTTATACATTGGCCACATTCCTTGACCTTTCATCAGCTTACGATGATGTTTTACTGAATGTTTTGAAAGAAAAGCTAATTAAAAAACAAATCCCCCCGAAATTAGTCCAATTTATTATTAATTTGCTCTCAGATAGGTCCATTATTATTGAGTCTTCCTCTAAATGCTTAAGGCGCAAACTATGGAGAGGTTTGCCCCAGGGTTCTGTTATTAGTCCTCTGTTGTTTAATATTTATATAAGCGACCTAGACTCAGTAATTCCTTTTTCTATCAAGCGTCTTTACTTTGCGGATGATATCCTTATATATTTGTTACATAAAAATATTATTCTTGCAGCTAAGGAAATGAATTTGGCTTTACAATATATTAAAAGCTGGTTGTCATTAAATGGGATGAATCTGGCGGCATCTAAAACAAGGGTCGTGGCTTTCACGCGCAAAAGAAAAATTCCCCAATTCTCAATTTCTTTTGATAATGTGCCTCTACAAACCGCTACTCAAATCAAATTCCTTGGTCTTCTTTTGAATCATAAACTTTCCTGGCTTCCACACATTCAGATAATTTCTACAAAGTGTGAAAAGGGACTTAATATGATGCGAGCAGTTTCCAGAGTATGGTGGGGATCTCATCCTACCACTCTTAAATTAATGTATAATTCCCTAGTTCGGAGCCACTTGGATTATGGCTCATTTATTTTTGACCCACTCCCTAAATATCTAGATAAGAAAATGGAAAGAATTCAATCAAAAGCCCTCAGAATGATTATTGGAGCTATGAAGTCTTCTCCAATTAATGCGCTTCAGGTGGAATGTGTGGAGCCTCCATTATATTTCAGAAGGCAATTCCTTGCCAATAAATATATTTTCAAGGCTTTATCGTTATCACATCATCCTATTAAACAAAGTCTTAATAGGTTAAGTGTTAATTTGAATTCTAACAAAAGATTGAGAGAAAAACAATGTTTTCCTCTCTTAATTAAAAGTTTTCATCTCTATAATTCTCTATCATCTTCCCTCCAATATCTTCAAGAAGTTCCCAATCTTCCTATATACAATATTCCATTTAAGGCAATCACTTTTATGCCGAACACAATAACATCAGTCTTTCGGAAGAATATTTTATCTTCCCCAAATAAATTTCAAAATGTGGATGATTGCTTTAAAAGCATAGTGGCTTCGAAATTCCCTGGATTTTCCATCCTTTTCACGGATGGTTCCAAATTTGAAAATAAAAGATGTGGAGCATCTATATATAGTCCAGAATTCAACATCAATCTCACTTATAAATTACCGAAAGAAGCTTCCATATTTACAGCCGAATGTTTTGCAATTGAACAAGCGCTAAATCAAATTCAGGTTCTCAACATTCATCGAGCCTTACTATGTACTGATTCGCTAAGTGCTCTAACTAAAATTAGGTCAAATATTTTACGTTATCCGGAAGACAATATTATATGTAAAATAAAAAATCTTCTCAATTCTCTTAGTGAATCTGGGTTTGAGACGATATTGGCCTGGGTCCCTGCCCATTTGGGTATCGAGGGTAATGAGATGGCCGATTTTCTCGCCAAATCTGGTTCAGATTCCGGAACTATTCCACTAAATTTTAGAATTCCTATATCCGATGTCTTTCCGATTCTTAAATCCAATATGACTCGTGCCTGGGAAGAAAATTGGGCAGTCTCCAAAATAAGAACTGGATCTTTCTATGCGGGAATTCAAAACCATATCCCTGCTAAGCCATGGTTTCACGGTAAAAAACTTTCAAAACGATTCATTTCATGTATCTCGAGAATGAGAATTGGCCACTGTTCAATTGCATCTCACTTGTCTAGAATTAGAGTTTTAGATGATCCGTTCTGCCAGTGTGGTGTGGAAGAGGAAACCCTCGACCACGTTTTCTTTAACTGTAAAAACCATTCATCTTTCAAGAACATATACCGCCGGCTTATTAAAATCACACACCAGTCCCCCCTTAACATTTCATACCTTTTATCTCTTAACAATTCTCGTGTTCATACAGCTTTATGTAAGTTTATTAACCTGAATGAATTCAATATTTAATTTGTTTTAGTGATCTAAATGAGTCCAATATTTAATTTGTTTTATTATTTTCCCATTAGATTAACCGAAATTTCTTATCCATTTTAAATATTACCGGCACAAAGCACTCTCTCCAGGGTGAATTGCCTAAAACAAAAAAAAAACAAAAAAAATAAGCAGATCGCGTCACGGCACTCGATCATGATTCTGCGATCTTGTATGAAAAATGATAAGCGTTCGGCAATTACGTTAGCTAATGAAAGTTTCTAATCAATGAATTCATTTTTTCGAAATGGATAATACTTTTTTTAATAAATTTTTAAAGTGTATTTGGCTTTCTTAAGGGGGTATTCTAGTCTAGAAGCATGAATTGTAGGTGTTTTTTCAGGTGCATTGAAAAAAAAACAATAATATTTTTAGTAGCCATTACTTTACCAAATAATTATTAAACATTAAAGAATACATTAAAAAAAATCAATCAAAAAAATTCTAAATTCAAAAAATTATAGGGTGTTGAAGTGGGGGGTCTCAAAAAAATGCCGCGCCCTGGTTGACACCCTTCTAGTAATCTAAAAAAACAATTATTCTTAATCAAAAAAAATGCGGCTATGGCCCGAATTAAGAAAAAGTAAAAAAAAAATCGCAAAATGGCGACTGTCTGAAATAAAAAAGACATTTTTTTACCAGTTTTTTTGACTTTCCCAATTTTTTAAAAATAGTAAAAATTGAAGTTTTGTTATAGTTTTAGTTTCCGCCATATAGTAAAGTGTATATAAGGCTCACACCAAATTTCAAATAAATTGGTATCGTAGAAACCGTCTCGAAAAAAGAAGTTTTGAGAAAAATGCGTTTAAACTTTTGTTCTTTTTAGATTCTGGTTAGATTCCGTCTAAACGGCGACCTTAAAATTAAAAGGGTTATAACTTTTAAATAATGCGAATTTCGAAAACTCCTTAAGGAGATATTTTTGAATATTTACACTTTGTAACCATGAAAAAAAAATTTAAAAAATAAAAAAAAATTCCTAGACATTTGCCTTAAACAAATTCTTGTCACTTGTTTTTCCTAAACAACATCAACGCAGGTCGAAACCATCGTAAATGGCGATGAAAATTGAACTGATCCATATCAGATAGATTGCTTTTTGGCCGTTTTCGTTAAAGTAATCAGATTTTTTTACATTGGATCCCAATCGCTTAAACTCCCACGATTTCACCGAAATAAATCAAACGATCTACGCAACGTAAAACGATATACGTAATGTAAAACAATCCAACTAACGTAATAGTCTACTTATATGATTTCGATTCGGGAGATTTCAAGATTCTTGCAGCAAAGCAGTATAAAAAAGCAAAATATTTTTTTCTCTTCACATAAGTGGGTATCTTAATAAAAATATTATGGGCGCCGCCGGGGTGTGTGTTTCTGTATGTATGAGAGGTTAAGTTGATTGTTCTGCGAGACAGACCTTACAAAAAAGTATTAATTATAGCATGTATGAGACGATGTATGAATGTGAACGAAGCAAGGAGTGTGTGCCAAGATCGAGTTGTTTGGCGGTCCGTCCTCTCTGCCTACCAAACGGCGTGATGGTTAGTTAGTTATTTAGTTAGTAGATATTTAGGTAATTATACGTATACAAGATGTTAAGAGACGTATCTGACTTGCGTTAGCCAGTGATTCCTAATGATGAGTAATGATTGACGAGTAATAAATTAAGATGACATTTTGATCTCCTCTGATTTTTTTAAGTGAAAACTTCTTTAGCACCGTTGTGATTTGGAACTCGATGAAACGGAAACGAGCGACACTAAAAAGAGACAAACACCTGCGTACAGTACCTACGAAGCGTCGCGCTCTATCAAGCTGCTCGCATTAGCCGTTTGATTATGAGCTCACTTTTCAAGGCTCCTGTTGGTTGAGATTGTGTGACACTAAAAAGAGACAAACAAAAACATCTACAGGATTTAGCCTGTGAGATAATGAGATAGTATAATCGGTCTCTTCATTATACGGTGCTTCGTAGTCTTTCCAATCTTGTCTACTGTAATTTTTCGTAACGTTTACTGTAATTCGCTTCTACCACGTGTGAATTGCACACTCTATTTTTTTTGTGTGAAAAATAAGTAGGTATTGGACAGTTAGGGTCGGAGTGGGTGACAAGTACTGGGTGACAAGTACCAACGTGTTTTGAAAGAAAAAAAAATGTTTACAAAACTAATTTCCAAAAAAGGTCCTACTCGCAATAATATCAGAAATCGCTGTTTAAAAGTTAGTCCGGTATGTCGCTGTATTAATTATTAATGTATGTAATGTACATATTTGCTACAGCAATATTTTTGTCCCTTGCTAAAATCGATTCCGTACGTCTGCCTATACCAGCTGTTCATGTCCCTCCCTAGCCAAAACAAAAAAAAAACACAGGTTGGTACCTACCTACCAACTTCAGCACGCAAAGTATGGACACAGGGGGACGTGAGTAGGTACTCTACACCTGTGTTTGCCAGGACTTTCAATCCGGATATGCTGCGATACACACATGCAAAGATGTCTGGTCTCAGTACCTACCGACAGTTAATAATTATGTTATTTTGTCGTCTGGTATTCAATTGGCGCAAATTCAATGTTTTCTCGTGTTATTTTTTGTTTAATTTTATTTATTTTTTAAATATGGTGGGTAGGTAGGTAATTTAGGCCGGTCAGTGGCTGAGTTGGCGTCACTTTTGGGTCCCCCAGGCGTCGCATGTTCGATTTCTCGGCTGGCTAAGCCCTCCATCACGACGCTAGCAGCATTTTCCGTTTACTGTGATGGTAGTAGGAGATTTTCAAATATTATTGTCGTAGGTTATTCGTAACCCAGGAATGTTGATTCTGTTCCGGGCGCTGTTTTCTTGATTTTTAAGCGAAAACTTCCTTAGCACCGTTGTGATTTGAAACTCGATGAAACGAAAAATAGTGACACTAAAAAGAGACAAACACATACATCTATAGGATTTAGCATGCGAGAGAATGTGATAATCTGTAATAATATATAATCGGCCTCCTCTTTGTGCGTTGCTTCGTAGCCTATCGATCTCCTCTTTGTGGGGTGCTTCATAGACTCCTCACTATTGTCGACTTTAGTTTTCTGAAGGTTTCACTTCTACCACGTGTGAATTGCATTTGTTTTTTTTTTCAATTTTTTTTTCTGGAAAATCGGAAGAAAGATCAGAGCCACCACTGCAACTTGCTAAATGCCAATTTCTTGTTTCTTACTTTATCTGCGTTAGAATGAAATTTCTGAACGATACTGGACTTTACCATTAATTAAATTAGAAATTGGTTGAACTCTAATTTTTTGACTTGCCACGTAACTATTTATTACTTACTAGCGAGTTCCCAGCATGCGTTGCTACGCCACTTAATAAAAAAATTATTTCTCCCTGCGTGTCCTTTCCCATTCTTCCCCTTCCCCTTTCGCCTCCCCTTCCGCCTCCCCTTCCTCTCCCGCGTCCCCTTCCCCTCTCAGCCTTCTCCGCCTTCCCTCTCCCCACTCCCCTCGCCCTCTTCCCCCGTCCCACAACCGTCCCAAGCTCCCCTCCCCCCTCCCGGATTCACTTCCCCCTTCCCGTGAATCCCCCTCCCGCGAATCCCCCTCCCGAGTTCCTCTACCCCCTCCTGGGTTCCCCTCCCCCATCCCGCATTCCATACATTCATTCCTGGTACATTCAGTTTTCAAACAGCTTGCGCGTGCGCGTCTCAGGCAGCGTGCCACCTATTTCAATTTTTTTATACAAATTTCCGTCACCATCACTGGCAGGCACACATCAAATCCCTTAAGTTTCATTGCAACTGTTAGCAACGCATAATTTCATGATGTCAGAACTCACTGATTTGTGCAGAAAGAATCGCAGGCATGCGCACATCAAATCCCCAAAGTTTCATTGCAATCGGATGAATGGTTTAACAACGCATAGCATACATACATATATAAATAAGAGGCAGAAGCAAACATTTTTTCATTTATACGTGTATATATGAACACTAACAAAACAAATATTTTCTCAAAATAATAAGAACGAAATGTTAATATTAAGTTATTAAAATTGAGACTACTTTTCGGATCATTAATTATTTGTTTCTATAGTTTCATAAGGTAGTAAAGTCCCTCAAACGGAGGTGAAAGGAGTAACGGAGCAACGCCTCGCTTGTAAATTGCACATTTTCAATCGAAACATTTCCTTAGTCAAATGTCAGATAACTAGGTCTGATTTTCATGTTTCCTCGAACCTTTCCATTCCTTCCCACCTTTTGCTGCAATTTAAAGTGTATGAACGATCATGGGTAAATAATGATGGAACACGTTGCAATAATTTGACCAAATGAATAATATATAAGTTAGTAGTAATCTCAACATTATATAGATCACTTTGTCGGTTGTTCTTCATATTATGGTTGGAGAGAGTTGGTCGTATTTACTGGGATGCTAAGAGGAAGTTTTAGAACTCTTTCATAGATATTATATTTTTTATAGGATCGTACACGATATCCCTTCACTATTTCTGAAAATCCTACAAGAATGTGCATTTTAGCCTTCTTGTCCCATTTTAATCTTCTTTCATTCGGTATGTGGACCACTACGAGGCTGCCAAACAGGCGTAATCTGGTTTCTTTTTATACCACGTTTCATAGGGTGTTTTAATTCCCAAGCTTCGTGCAGCATGGATATCGTGCCCCGTGGACTTGTGGTTGCGTTTAGCAAAATCCTCACCTCTATTTCGCAATTCATTTAGTCAATGTTCATGAGGATATCTCAAATTTCATGCCAATTCAGAAGGGATGAGTAAAAAGCTGTAGTCCATTATTTTCAGATTTGTATGGGTCCGGTTATTTCGAGAAATATACCATTTTACAGATCATAGCATCATGTTACAGACTATCTAAGGCGGCTTATATTATTTATCTCACTGCCTGTAGAACTACCTTTCTGGTAGAGGAATGTGTACAGAACTTGTTGCTGAACAGAATCGCTCCAGATTTCGACACATTTCGTGTCAGTGATGAGAGGTTTAACAAAAAGAATAGGGGCCAGTTTGATTCTGGTTAAAATCTCTTCTTACCGATTTCACGATCACTTTTGCTGGCATAGATTTTGTTCTCTAGTTTATTTGTTCATCTTGTGTTGTGTACAATTTTGTATTAGGTTCGCATTAAATATTATCTATATTGTATTTGAAGTGTTAAGTAAAATAAATACATTCCAGAATCCGTTAGGCCTTGCTTGCGCATTGTGTGCAGTGTACACACAGCCGCTGTACACCGGACGCGGACGCTAATGTAGTCCGTTTCCGAGGGAGAGAGATCTTATTTAGTTTGATAGACGGGTTCGTAACAAGTTGCTTTTCTTTAACGGTTTATCCATAAATCTTCAGGGAAAAAAGTAAACGAAAAAATACTCTTGCATTCAGGTGGATTTCTGAATGTTAGGCGGCAGGTCGGGTAATTTTCTACTAAAACTTTAAAAATAAACAACATTTTTATGTGACTACCGAAAAATAGTTACAATTGCCTGAAGTAAGTGTATCTGTGGCAAATACAAAGGTGGATACGCTGTGAGGCTGAAGAAATTGGAAAAGAAAAGGAGATGGGAAAAAGAAAGGTTAAAAAGTACCTACCTAGCTCGGCAGATTCAGATTAGGTTTTGGCGAGCCTTGCTGACTCTGATATCACACCCCCTCTCTCGTAAACCTTTCCTTGAAGCCCATTATTTCAGTTTTTGACAGGAGTAGGGAAATTTCAAATATTGTTAGGTTGTTCGTGATGCCGGGAATTTTAACCTTCTTTAAAACAAATATAACATGTTTGAATATTCGCAATTAATTGTATAATTTATTTGTTCCAGAGAGCCAGTGCGGCTGGCCGGCCGTGGCCCCCAACTGCGTGGCGCGCCTGTCCGCGGAGCCCCCGCGGCCCGCCAGTACCGTCACCTACTCGTGCGATCAGGGCTACGAGCTCTTCGGCCCCGCCACGCTCACCTGCACGCCCAGCGGCCAGTGGAGCGGCGAGCCCCCTTTCTGCGGTACTTACTTCCTACATGACACTATACCTACACTGCAGTATCCACTCTAAATATAGTTTATTACCGACTTAGGTAACAATTGTTCCATCTTTTGATTCATCTTGGAACAATATTACCCTAGGACCCTTATAACTGTCTTCTAACGACAAAGTCTTCAAAAACTTTATGTTTTTAAGGAACTGTTTCCAACCTGAAAAATATTTTACAAAGTTTTCGAAACACCTTCTCTATTTTAAAAAGATTTTCTGTTATGTATGATAAAATCGGGAGGAGTTAAATCTTACAACTTTCCAGAAAAAAAATATCTTGAAATTATTTTTGACCTTGGAAAATATAGTTTAATTAATTATTTTATAAAACGGCGAAAATTGCTGGATAAATCATAATGTGCCCTCGAATACCTTGTATCTCATTCTGACCTACCAACCCAGAACTTTTTTAGAAGTACATGTACCAAACAACTACTGCCAGGAGCGGCACCACGATTTGCTTTGAAAACCTAATGGCAGAAAAGACTCAACACATCTTAAACATAAAATTTGAAGGTTTCAAGAGACATGCCAATTACGTCTCTTAATTCAGGTTATGCTTATTTGTGTGTTTAGAACTTACCACTTAGGTTAACTTAGGTTTACTTTTATATTATTGAAATAACGCATTAATGTATTTTTTTTACTTTCGTATGTGGAAAGTAAAATTAGCCTTTCAAAAAAAAAAAAATGATATTACTTACATAAGACAACAATTTTCAACCTATTTCTACAAGGCTATTGATCCAACGCCTATCATTTTATGATTTTTCACAAAACTCTGCAATAGATAGCAGCAAAAAGGTATCAATTATTTTTATTGTTAATGATTATCAGAAATACGAATACCATTAAGTTTTATTTCCGGATAATGCTTGCGTTGCTACATTTAGATTAAGCACACTACAACAGTGTGCAATGATACAATCATTTTATTCGAGTTTAGCTGCAGCGTATCACAACTCACAATCATTGCATAGAACAGTAGAAAAGCACCTAATTGCTAATAATGCAAACAATTTCGATAGTCATAACAATTTTCAACATTAAATGACAAAGTGTTGAAATTCGGTAAAATAATTTCAATGAATTTCTAATCTCACCTACCTGGCCCAACTTTGAAGGAAATAATATTAACTGCAATAAGAAATTTTAACATTTATCCACAAGAAAATTACGGATTACAGAATGATTTTTTGTAGCCTCAGGCCGAGTCATGCCTGAGCGATCTGAGGTCTGAGAGAATACGGTTTTATTTCACAATTTATTATGATTTTATAAATAGACGCAAACATTCAGATGAAAGGTTAGGTTAGGTTAGTAAGTAGATACGTTTAGATATTTTACTATTCAATGTGTAGGTAATCGATATTTATACAATTAAAGAATGGAAAAAAAATTTAGATTCGTATAACATTACAAATAAACGCAAGCAACGAGACCAAAATACCATCTACATATTTAACTATATCATTTACTGGTGACAGCACAACTCGGAATGAAACCAACTCAGAACCATCTCAGATAAGTCATTTAGGGTGATAAAAAAATATATATTAAAAAATGGTTAAATAGGTTACGTTAAGTTAGGGTGATCGGCTAATTTAAAATGATTTTTTTCATAGCTTTTAATTTTTGACTTTTCAAGGTGTTGAGTTGACTTTAATCTCAGTTGGCACGGAACCCCTCTTACCAATTGTTGACCGTGAGCGCAAATATTGTTGACTGACCATAGATAACGGATTTGGTCAATATCGGATTGATATAGGGTTTTATCGATCGTCCGTGCCGGGTACCCAGGATGTTCCGACAAACTTTAACCAGTGATTCATGAGTTTATTTGTAGTAAAACATATGGTAAATGATAATTTTTCAGACAAATATTTTATTTAATTACCGACTTACAAATACGATTTCAGAAGAAATTTTGGTTACGATTTATTGAAATGGCTTTAGCCGTGTTTAGTAACCAGATCTGAATAGCCAGGTACTTCCCCACCTTCCTCTTCCCTATCTTCTTCCCCTCCCCACTACCTTCAGCCTCACAACATACCCCGATTGGGGATGCCACAGTCTCACTGGCTCCAGACGGGAGCAGTTGGGACTCTTGTGCGGTACTAACTGTAAAAAAAAAAATTACGAAAAATTAGACACATCATTTTGTGGACTCGATGTATTCTTTTCGCAGAACTTCTAGTATGAATATGATTATATATATAAAGCAGAAGTATAAAATAATAAAACAGAGCAGGTAGGTGCCATTCTAGCAGCAACAAAGCTTGCAGTTTAAATGGAGCTTCATTGATGCAAAAGGACAATATGTCGATATCCGAATTGAAAAACAAAATTGTCCTCCCCACGCATCGGAACGACCAACGGCAGGTCCTGCGGGTTGGGAAATAAAAGAGTACCTGTGTTATCGGTGATAACCATCGGAAACGTGAATGTTTCTATGAAAGGTGAGTTTTCACACCACTCACTTGCGTACACAATATCCCTTTTGACCAATAGATGGTTCATTCCGAGCACACCAAGAGAACGTACGTAGGATAGAGCTACTAATTTTACGGGTAGTTGCCATACTTCCTAAGATCTCGGAAATTTCTTCTGAACTCTCTTCATATATGAGGGAATACTTTACCTTTTGTGGTTGAATTGCCGACTCACTCTAAAATTGCCGACTCACGACACATTACTAATTTAATAAAAAATTAAAAAATAAATAAATTTATAAATTTATAAATTTTTAAATAAATAAATTTAGATAAACAAATAAAAAAAAAAAAAAAAAATAAAATAAAAAAATTTTGAGAACTCGGGTATCTCTAAAATCCCCTGCTGCAGCGGCTGTAGCAGTGCGTAGACCAAAGCCAAGCATTCTCAATGAAGTGCTACAATCAATACGAGCATGAAACATCAGCCTACTATCAAACGTGATTCAGAGATCGTTCATGGTGGAGACAAGTTTAAGTTAAATGGGGAAGGTCTATAAGGCTCTTGGAATTAGTGGAAGAAAATTAGAAGTGGAAGAACTTTGGTTGGGTAGGTACCCGGCTGTTCAGATCTAATCACTAAACATCAAATCTCCACAAAGATAAAGAGCATCATTAAATATAGTAGGTACATTTTTTTGTTTAATGTGAATACCGCACAAGAGTTCCAACTGCTCCCAACCGTCTGGAGTCAGTGAGAAAGTGGTTTGTGTTAGGCTGTAGTTTGGTGTTAGGCTGAATGTAGTAGGTAGGGGGATGAGATGGGAAGATGACTTTTGGAATGTGCCTCGTTATTAAGATCTAAAGCCGTTTCAAGCAACGTTTCGACTCCGAATGGTGATCTTTCACCGGGGGTGATACTGAGAGTAAAAGTGATTGATGTGTTTACAGGTACGAATGTTGCCTACCGGAAGCCAGCCAACCAGTCGACCACGGTGCGCGGGGGCAGCGCGGCCAACGGCAATGACGGGGCGCGCGCCACCGAAGCAGCCGCGGAGGCCGCCCCTCGCTGCACGGAGACGCAGCGCGAGGCCTCGCCCTGGTGGCAGGTCAATCTGCTGCGCCATTACCCCGTTCGCGTCGTACGGATCACGACCAGGGGCTGCTGTGGTGAGTACCTACTGATCTGCCATCTTTTCAATGTATCTCTTCGCTATATTTCTTATTTATTAACATTTGGAAAAATAGTTATACAAAAAAGTGTTTAGCTTCAATACTAAAATGAAATAGACGGAGCAATGAAAACATTTGGCAAATTACCAGCGGAAATTAAATTATAAAAAAACACAAACAATTTAAATTGAATTTACGTGAATTGTAGTTAATTTTTTACAAAAAAAAAATTATAAAAGAATTGTATTAGAACACAAGCATAGAATGAAGAATATGACACGTGTCTTCCACACAAATTTGAATGGAAAAATGGAGCTTTGCGTCACTTACACTCGCCTGAAATCGTAGACCTCCATCCCTTTTGAATTTAAGAAACATAGTTTTGTGTGGAAATATAGGCTTAAATTGGGAAATTATTTTAATCACAAACAGGGTACTTCTTCTATTCTTTACTCTAATGTCATGGGTAACTAAATCTATTAAAAAAAACATAAATAAATAAAATACGTCCGTACGACAAGTTGTCACAATAAGATTTGTACATATAGATTTTTACATATAGATTTGTACGTATAGATTTGTTGCAATATCGCGCGCATTCCCCTACTTCCAGCATACATACAAAACAAACTACGACTATTTTTCACTACCATGAAGTGGCGTAGCTAACCGGATGCCACCCGATGGGGGGTGACACCCGACCGTGGAAAAAAATTACGAAGGATATTGCCACAAAAATATTGAACAGGGTCTGTTATTTATATTTTTGTAGCTCTATGGCTCCCCGTGCAGTGCCCCGAAACGGGAGAATTTTTGGTCGGTCAATTTTCTACACATTGGGGGGGGGGGGGTAGTGACACTACGTATCCGCCCCGTGCTACCTACGCCACTGCTACCATGTCTCGTTTTTAGTTAATTAGTTTTCTTTGTTCAGTTGCTTAAACTAAGCAAGCTAATCAAATTTTAAAATTTCCTGAAAATACCTACTTGTTTTGAACTCCGTTCATTCATTTTTTTTTAAGTTTTTAAATATTTTATTCCAGACAAAAGAAAATCACGTTTTCACTTACTTAAATAGAAATATCTGAATACCTGTAAATAGAAATATATAATTATCTGTAATTAAACTAAACTAAATATATTTTACATTATGTTTATGGAACTGTTTGGAATCTTTAACATATATAGTAGACCCTGAGATAGTATATGATATCGTCGTTTTAGTATCATCTGTCTTTTTCGATTTCATACAAAACGTGTGAGAAAAAAGAGGACGACCGTCGATGACGTACGTACGACCTCTTCTCTCTGTTATAATATGTAATATGCTTAGATTTGACCAGAAGCCGCTGCAGTAACCAAAAACGTGTTTCTACATTCTTCTTTTTAAGCAAACTCCCGAAAGTTGTCCAATAATGCAATGTCGATGATGTTTACAAATTCGTAGGTATTGTAGGTGTTTCGGCAAGTAACCGAGTTAGCGAATCGCCACAATCCTGAGTGAGGTACCTGTATTTCCCACTCCATTGTCTTTTCGGAAAAGTTTATAACTCCTTTTACAGTCCTGCCCACACTGCTCTCATTGAAACGTGAAAGCGCCATATAAAGAAGTAGTGACTTCTCAAGTGACCCGAGTGCGCTGAAGCAAAGTGGGATTTCCCTGGTCCCATGTAATTTTATTTCCGTCTAGCACAATGTATTATCATGGCTTATCCGAATTAGTCGATTAGTCCCATAGGTTGACCAGTATAAATTGACCTCTCTTAGAACTGTCTAGGATAATTTTTATTTTAATAAATTTGAGTTTGAATTATTGTCGATCTTTATGATTAATATGGTCGTCATTGGTCAGTGTCATCACTGAAATTAATAATATTTTAGGACTTTATTTTATACTCCACCAAATATATTTTACTTCATTGAAGAAGAAGATAACACTCATAATCTAAATGAAAATATGAAAGAGAGCGACCATTTTCTTTTTCTATTTTTCTGTGTCTTGTTCTCTTTCATATTTTCATTTAGATTATAAGTGTTATCTTCTTCTTCAATGATATATTACGTTGATGGGAATTACCTTCAAAAGTTATAAAAAGAGAGTTTTTCTTATAAAAAATTGAATATTTTACTTCATTTATCAATGTCTGCTAAGCCACTTTTGTTCGATTCAACTATAAAATCATCGCCTTGATGACGTCAATCATTTACGATATATTATATTACCTACCCTTATTATTTATTATGCAAACGCAACCCTTATTCTTCCAACCAGTGGGTGCCATTTGATCACGGAAGTCATCAACTAATTGTTTACGTCGTACTTTATGTTTCTAGGTCACCAGCCTCTCCAAGACTTGGAGATAAGAGTAGGAAACAGCAGCTCGGACCTCCAGAGGAACCCTCTTTGCGCATGGTTTCCGGGTACAATCGGTGAGTTGTCATAAAACATTTTCTTTCTGGTTTATTTTCCATGTTGCGTTATTGTTTTTATTTACTGTATCTTTTTCTGTTTCATATTTTCATTGAGATTTGTTAATTTGATCTTCTTCAATAATTAACTTTTACATAATTATTTTCACTCCACTGATAATTAATTTTCTGACTATAATTTATTTATCAGATGAAGGAGTTACGAAGACTTTCACCTGCGCGAGACCTCTCGTGGGACAGCACGTCTTCCTGCAGCTGGTCGGTGTAGAAGGGTCCCTTTCCTTGTGTGAAGTAGAGGTGTTCACAACAGAAGGTATGTGCACATATATTTTTCTACCTTTTCAACAGTCTAATTAGTTTATTTTCCTAGTTTCACAAAAAATACTTAATTTATCTTTCTTTTTTTTAAATTTAAGAGTTTTCCAACGACCGCTGCGCGCCCCCTAGCGCCTCAGAAGACATCCAGTTGGCGGCCTACGACAAGACATGCTACGAGTTTGGTGTCAACAAGGGCGACTCTTTCGAGGAAGCGAGGAAGTATTGTATCAAACAGGGAGGAGACTTGGCTCACGGATTCCAGGTACAACTATTTCCTTAACCCACTGCAGGCCGACACCGTCAATTCTTGTGCATGGTCATTCTTTATCAAAACATATACATATATAATTGACAAGTCCGGCTAGCCTGGCAGTAATGAGGATTTACATAATGACTCTTCCAAATTTCAGGGGGCAACTTCCAGTTTCCTTCTGCAAGAGTTGGAAAGAAGAAAATCCCAGCTGAAGACTCAATTGGTGTGGGTGGGCGCACAAAAGGAGCCGGGGCTCACTTCTAGGACTTGGAAGTGGGTCAATGGTGAGCTAATTTTAAACTAATTTTTGCTAATTATTCTAATCTATTCACAGACTACACATTTAGTCTAAAGTACTTTCACTTCAAGTTTTTTTTTGAAGAACAGATTATATTTTCTTATGAATTGCCAATTCAAATAGACATGTTACATTTGCATGAGACGAAAGCACTGCACTCATCTATCTTAATTTTTTTTAAATGTTAAATCAAAACTTTATATCAAATGGAGAAAAGCACATAAAATACACTTACAAACTTGAAACATTAACATGTTTATTTG
Source organism: Glyphotaelius pellucidus (assembly GCA_936435175.1). Taxonomy (NCBI): domain Eukaryota; kingdom Metazoa; phylum Arthropoda; class Insecta; order Trichoptera; family Limnephilidae; genus Glyphotaelius; species Glyphotaelius pellucidus. The sequence continues at coordinate 21,457,701 of OW386542.1, read as the reverse complement.
TTTGTTGCAGGTGATGTAGTTCTGAAACCGGCTTGGGGGAAAGACCAGCCTAACAACTACAACGGGGAACAGAACTGTGCAGTGTTAGACGGAGGGCGATCGTGGCTTTGGAACGACGTTGGTTGTAACCTAGATTACCTGCACTGGATTTGCCAATATTGTGAGTTTATTGGACAATAGTCAAATTGTATATTACTCTTTATAGTGAATTTCCATAACCAAAGTACTTTGGTGGGCTAGCTACCCACAGCGTTGTCCTTTTAATGTTTTTGCTATTTTGCGTTTATCATGTTTCATTGGTCCCGAGGATTGAAAAACGAGAAGATACTTTAATCAATGTTGAAGTAGGTATACTGAACCACATATCCGTATACTTATCTCGCATTTCAATTTCTGGGTTTTATCTCCAATTTTCTCGTCGCTCGCAGGTTTTTATTATATGCAATAAAATGTGTTTGCTCTATGGCAGACTCTTATTTTTCCTTCTTGTCTTCTGGCGTTCTCACAGATTATTGAACAAACAAATAATGCGATTGTTTATTTGTCAAATAAATCTATTTATCGATTGAAAATTATGCCACTCTTGACGTTGTTGCAATTGCTTATTGTTGTTTATTCTTATTGTAGGTATGCATGTATTTGGTGTTGGCATAATCAATTTAAAATTTCAGATCCCGCAAGTTGTGGAAGTCCCGACAAACAACTGAACACGACGCTGGAAGGCAAAAATCATTCCGTCGGAGCTCAGATCTCATATGCGTGTCCTTTGGGACATATGCTCATTGGTGATAAAGTTAGAACTTGCGACACTGATGCTTTCTGGAGTGGCAGAGCGCCATCTTGCAAATGTGAGTTTTCCATTTAAATTATAGTGCACGATTTGGAAAATGTTGTAAAGGAAAGTGGGAAGAAAAATAATAATGGTTAATATGGTCTCTGGTAGGTTGACGTGTTGTTCTTGTATAGTTTTGTATTTAGTATACTTATACAATGCAATTACATCGCGTGAATTGACTAGATTAGCATTTGTGGAAAAGTGTGTGGAAGGATTAAGTTTTTCCTGTGAGGAAGATTTAACCCGGACATAAAATCTAGAGAACAATAAAAAGTGCTTGGCTCTATATACTCATATCTGAAAAAAAACTCAGCTATTATGGAGAGCATTAGTTTCTATGTTCCCGATGGTTATCTCCGTCACCGACAGCATAGACTGTTTTGTCTCCTGGCTTGCAGAACTAACTTGCCAATGTTCACTCATTCTCAGTCGGGAGAGCAGTCTTGTTGTTAAATAGAATCACTTTAAATATCGATATGTTTAACATCTGAACATAACATATGAATCACAATTTAGTCAGCAAGCTTTATTGCTGTTAGTCTGATTGTGCTTCATTGGTGTTTAAATTGTTTAATTTGTTAAAATTGTTTAATTTGTTCAAATTATTTATATTGCAATATGCTTTAATCTATTTTCTCTATTTTAAAAACGATTTGAAATTTTAATTTTGTTAGATTTTTAAAGTGAATAAATTGAATTGAATTGAATCTGCTCACTAAATTAAGGCAGTCGTTTCAAAGGTATTTTCCAAGACAAGCATTTACACACCCTTTACTAAACCACCTTCTTTTAATTGATTCACTTTAGATTTTCCTTTTTCCAAATCTCACTAGATCTCCCTCATGAATAATGAAACTAATTTACCACAAATACCTATGGTTCCTTAACAACTGATATTTTCAGATGTAAACTGTGGAGCATTACCAAATCTAGAGCATGGCACAGTAACCCTAACCGAGGGGCGCACAACCCACGGAGCCTTGGCCAAGTACAACTGCGAGCAGAACTACACCCTGATCGGAGAAGCGGAGAGGCAGTGCGGAGATGGCGCCAAATGGACCAACGAAGCCCCCAAGTGCCTGTTCGACTGGTGTCCCAACCCGCCCTCTGTCTCGGGGGCCACCGTCAACGTGGATGGACACAAGGCCGGATCGGTTGCTACTTACGAGTGCTATTCCGGATTCATACTTTTTGGACAACCTGTAAGTTTTTAACTGACTACCAATATTTTGTTTATTTGATTAATAGTAATCTTCCAATTTGTAAATAATATTCACGTCAAAAAAACACAAAAAATATTGTATCATGGTGAATAAGCAGTTCATTATATTATATATATGAAAAAAAATTCTAGAGATCAGATCATTATCCTGTGATCGTCCCAAAGGAAGCTTTGGTACAAGAAAAACTAAATTATTGGTTCATACCAAAACCTCGTGTTGTTTTATTTTATCCTATGTTCATCCCTAATTTATATTGCAAGATTATTTACCTTTGGTTCCTTTTGCTTTGCGTCTTGCTATTTTCATTCCTACGGGTCAAAGTGTCTTTTTCCCCGCTCTAATTTCAGAACATTTGATGAGACCACCACACGAAATAATAATTCCAATATTGCAGAATATTGCAAGGAAGGAAACAAAAGGAAGAATTTTGGAAAATAGCATGCCTCTTGCAATAAATAATGAAATGTTTCAATAATTATTGTGAAAGGCGATCACTCACCAGAGTGATGCTTTGATTAATTTCCACCGCTACAACTCAAAGAACATCTTACTTGCATTTATTTACGCTTTTCAAAAATTTTCAGAACGTAATATGCAGCCTTGGCGGCAACTGGTCCAATACTCCCCCTTCCTGCAAGTACGTGGACTGCGGCACTCCGGCGCAGATAGACCAGGGCTCCTTCAAGCTGCTCAATGGCTCCACTACCTTCGGCAGCGTGGCGCAGTACACCTGCGACCTCGACCACTGGCTGGATGGAGTGGAGACCCTCACCTGTACCAGGGAGGGCAAGTGGTCACACGACACGCCGTCTTGCGATTGTAAGTCAAACAAAACTGCTTTTATAACTTTACCTGAAACAATGATAAACAACACCTATTAAGGTGAAATCCTATTTAGATTCATCTTTACGACGAATGGGTTTACAGTATGAACATCAAAAAATATGCTACGGATAAATTGAAGCTTTTACTAGCTTTTCTATGTATTAGAATTACAATAGAATTATTATTTACATAACAAAAAATATAATCGTAAACCACTAAAAAAAATGTTTTTTCATGACTTAACCATTAAGTAAGAAAAAAGAGATAAAATAAGAAATAAAAAAGTTTAAATACCCCTTAATGGCTAAGACTATTTTTGAGGTTTTTTATGTTCTAACTTTTCTTCATTCTTATAAAATTATGCACCAAATAAATAAAAACCGCTTTTTAGCTTACTTGCCTCGTGCAAACACGATGCGCGATTTTAAATTTTGTAGGCATAAGAATCGAAATATTTCTAGGGTTTATATTCCTCTAAATGTGAATAATTATTGCATTCCAAAACAGTAATTATATTAAAACCGACATGAAGAATTTATTACACGTTATTGTCTCTATGAATTCCTAACATGAGGTTTTCTCATATTTATTTTTTCCAGTCCTAAAAAATTGTACAAGAAAGTACAAACCTACTGATTCATAACAATGAAAACAACAAGGTCCTGGTTAGTGACAGTTGTAACATTTTAACTCTAAAATCATATTTTCTTTTGTACTCTTTACTTATTCGTTATTGCCTATCTAACTTTTCAGTGATAACATGCAACGAGCCCGATGCACCACCTGGTGGTTTTGTAGTTGGCTACGACCTCAACGTCCACTCTTCGATAGAATACCACTGTGAAGTAGGACACAAACTTGTCGGAGAAAACACATTCACTTGCAACAGCAATGGGGAATGGTCGGGAGAACCTCCTATATGTGAATGTAAGTAAAAACTATTTATATTGAGAGATGTAGGTACTATCGGAACTTACAAATTTTTGTGCTTATTTTACACTTATAATTATCAATTAAATCATGAATTAGCCACTCGAGCGATAGCCACTCAAATTTAGGTGGGTGATTTGTATGAATTAAAATTCAAAATAATGTGCAAAATCACCCAGTCTATCACAAAATAGGAGAAAAAATTATACATTCAAAAATTAAAAATTCTTTTACCATACTAGGGGAATCTTGTCAAAAAATGAGTGATGAAGGTCAATCGATTTCAAAAATACATATATTTTTTAATTCTCCAACGTAATCTTTTCGAACTTCAATGAATTTCTTATATTCTGGATGCTGTCAGAGTCCATTTCTAAAGCAAAAGATGTGTTTTTTTAAGTGAAACTTCTTTGGCGTTGTTAGTGATTAGAATTTCGGATGAAACGGAAATACGTCACTAAAATTTATTAAATGAAGGGTAGTTGGTTTTAATATTATGCGCTAAATTCGCACCTCAGCTCGACCCTCCCGGAGCGCAACTGCTAAGGTGTCGGACAAATCCAAGCGGCCAGAGAGACGGACATCGAGCGAACGGAGTTTGAATCCCACGAAATCCAAAAAAAAAAAATATTTTTGTAAATAAACATCCAATCTTCAAACCACTTTAAAATAAACAGGCAAAAGAAAAGAAAGTGACATCTAGCGACTTTCTAGTTTCACTTCTATCGCGTGTGAATTACATACTCTAATTTTTTTTTAATCGGTTAGGATCAGTTACCAGCGTTACGAGAACCGCATTGACCTTCAAAGAGATTACAAAATAATGACAAAAAATTATTGAAATCAGTTCTCATTTACTCCCCTGGGCTCATTTTCCATTATTAGACCCCCCCCCCCCCCCCCCCCCCACCCCTAGTTGATCTGAACCTGACAATAAGCAACAGCGAATTTATCAACCTTTTATTTTTCAGATGTTGACTGTGGCAAGATTCCTCCCATGCTGTACGGAGTAGCCGAATATGTGAATGGATCGACCCACCTAGGAAGTCTGATTCGTTATTCCTGCTCACATAACTATAGGCTCGTCGGTCCACATGTGAGGGACTGCCAAGAGAACCACCAGTGGAGTGAAGGATCACCAAAGTGTGAAGGTAATATTGCAAATTATGAATATACTAAAATTCCACAAAAATTCCTGACAATGCTGTTCAGTTTCTCATAAATTATAAATTAAATAACCATGCTTAAATGTTTTCATTGTTAATATAATTATCTTCACCCAACCATACTTTGGAATGGTTACAGAAATTCGATGCCCCGAGCCGATTGTCGCAGAGCACAGTATCCTGTCAGTAACGGGAAATGACAGAATGTACGGACGCACATTGATCCGCACCCTTGAGTCGAGCAACAGCGGATCGACGACGTACAAGATTGGTGCCCTAGTCAAGTATCGCTGCGAGAGGGGGTACAAGGTTATGGGAGAGAGCATATCCACCTGCGAAGATACTGGACTATGGAGCGGGGACACACCGCATTGCCAATGTACGAAATATCAATATTATTTAAATTAGTATGTTTTGACATTAGCATGATCGTTAAGCTGGAAGGCTGATCAAAATCTGATGTTTAAATGGGTGGAAAATCAACAGTTAACGAGGACTATTCAAATGTCAAAAATAAAAATGGTGTTAATCATCGATTCGTAACAATGTCTAATGTGGTTCCAAGACAAAATAGAACATGAAAGAAAAGTGTAATATTTAATTAAATGAAGACAATATAAGCGAAACTCAATCGACAATCTAAAAACAGAAAAATCAGAAAAAGATATTGACACCTCTGGGACTCGAACCCAGGACCTCTCGCTTTCCGGGCGAACGCGTTAACCACTGCGCCACGGTGTCGATTCGACACCGTGGCGACACCGTGGCGACACCGTGGGGACACCGTGGCGACACCGTGGCGCAGTGGTTAACGCGTTCGCCCGGAAAGCGAGAGGTCCTGGGTTCGAGTCCCAGAGGTGTCAATATCTTTTTCTGATTTTTCTGTTTTCAGATTGTCGATTGAGTTTCGCTTATATTGTCTACATTTAATTAAATATTACAATTTGAGGTTTTACTCATAAAGTTAAAATAAAAATTAAATAAAAGTGTAATAACCTAATCTCATTAATTAATTTTGTTTTTCTGTTTGGTCGCTGGGTCTGTTTTGTCCAGTTACCATCAAATATAGCAGGAGTTTAAGGTTAAACAAATGGGATTTAGTGAATAGATCTGAAAGTCAAGTACTTCTCGTCCCTTTTCTTACGGGGCCTTCAAACTTATCTGATTTGGCCATCAGATTTGAATGAAACTTGTGAAAGCGATCGAAAAAATCAAAAAATGTAAAGAACGGTCGAAGGATCAAGACTTTTAATATGGTTGCTTCAGTTATTACTTATTACGAATTAAACCGGATTGTTTGTAAGCAACTTTACGGAGATTCCTACAAAAAAACATTTTCTCCTACGGTGAAAGATACTTTGACTTTAAAACTACACAAACAACATTAATTTTGTTTTGCAGATGTTGACTGTGGAAACGCAGGTCCGATCGCTCATGGCAAAGTGACGCTGGCCACCAACGCAACCTACTATGGGGCGGCTGTCCTCTATGAGTGCGACAAGAACTATCAGTTGGACGGCGTGTCCAGGAGGCTGTGCCAGGACAATGGAACGTGGAGCTCTGAAGAACCGGCTTGCGTAGGCATGTACCTTGTACATTTTCTAATAATCATTTTGATTAACGACTGTTTTAACAATCGCTAACGAGCCGGGAATATCAAACGACCGGTTAAATGACGATGTCAAATATGATAAGAGTTCAAAAATCTGGTTGTAGGCATTACCTGACGGCCGGCGTAGTCCAGCGGTAAGGCTCTTGACTCGCATTCCGAAGGTCGCGGGATCAAATCCCGGCATGGCACATAAATTTTATTTGATTAATTTGTGTTATTTCACAATTTATTCATTTAAAATAATATATAATTTATTTGCGGCACGTTTCAGAGTGGAAGATACTCTCAGTATCGCCCTGGTGTAAAACCACCATTCAGAATTGAAACGTTGCTTGAAATGGCTTAAGCTGTGTTTGGTGACCAGATCTGAATAGCCAGATACTTCCCACCTTCCTCTTCCCCATCTCCTTCCCCTCCCCACTACCTTCAGCCTCACAACGTACCCCAATTGAGGATGCCGTAGTATCACTGGCTCCAGATGGGAGCAGTTGGGACTCTTGTGCGGTATTCATATAAAAAAAAAATTATCTTCGTCTGAAGATGAAGTAATGAGCTACCTGCTCTTAGATTCCTATACATGTATGTCTAGAAATGTTTAGGACTACACCCTGAGAAAATGTAGGCATCCAAATAAAATTAAAAGAATATGAAGATCTTGTAGATACTGTGAAGGGAAGCTTGAAGTACTATGTATTTAGATAGATACAAAGTTGTACGGATGTGAAAACGTAGAGTTAAACTTTGATAAAATATTATTATAAAAAATAAAAAAAATTGGTGGTTTTCACTTTTAACAGATATCTTCATTTTCAGAAATCACATGCAAGAACCCAACGGAGAAGCAGCAGCTAGCGGTTGGACTGAATGTTATTGTTGGTTCTTATAGCGTTGGAGGAATAGCTCAATACTCTTGTGATAAGGGCTTCTCCAACAGCGGCAACATGTCAAGAACTTGTTTGCTGAAGGGCACTTGGAGCGGGGCACAGCCAAACTGCATCCGTAAGTTTACAAATTTCTACTTCTTTTCGCCTTATTTTTATCCCACTTTTAAATTGTTAATAAAAAGACATGGGATTATATTATACTTTTTCATGTATTATTTTGCTGGTGCGTTTTATAATTATTGGAAAATTAACTGAAAATTTAAGAGATGATCTTAAATTAGTTTTGAAATATAAAAGTTATGTAAAAGCTTTGTAAACTCCCCAGCTGAAATTCGAAAATGCGTATTTTATAATACGTCTCTATTAATAAATAGTCAATACCAGTACACTAGTAAGAAATGTGGCGGAAATAGTGGAAGACTCATTCACAGTCGATTTTGGATGAAAATAATCTTTTCTCTTGCTCATAGTTGTGTTAAATAATATGCATGTGGAACGAACGATAAGTGTCTTTCCTTTAATCCAGGCTTCTTCAAAATCCATATATAAATGTCAATTACAATTCGTGAGCACATAATTCTTAATTTCAAAATTTCTCTTTATCTCTCCACACATTTTCTCCCTTCTTATAACTATTTCTCATACCAAAGATATTGAAAAACAAGAGATATGCTATGATGGCCACCCGATTGTCGGTGGACTACGGTCTAATGGTCCTAGTTTGAATACGTGCAGTAGTGTTGGTTAACAATATCAGCAACACCAGGAAGCACAGTCCCATCCAGTAAAAATTGCCGATAGCACATCTTATATTAAAATATCTTTGACTCATACATTCATTAGTTTTAAGAACCATTCACATCTCAAGCAAAATTACCTACTGATATACTATGGATTTACATAATAGGTACTTGTATCGTAATGTACTGTGCAGGTCTTAATAAACAAACATTGTATAAAAATAAAATGAATAATTAGGGACCTATTTAATTTTTTAATCACTTTATTAATGAAATTGCTCACCCTGGAATCATTAAAACGGTTTATTATATATTACAGCCATCAACTGTAAGCACCCAGGAACGATAGAGAATGGGCGTGTCATAATCGCCAACGAATCTACGCATTATGGAAGCGGAGTGGAGTACCACTGCGTCCCTCACTTCCAGCGGGTGGGTCCGTACCTCAGGAAGTGTATGGAAGATGGAACCTGGTCTGGAGAGGAACCGAGCTGTGAACTAATATCTAATGAAACACAAGATTCCAGTAACTTAGCACTCAGCATCGGAATTGGCTGCGGGCTGGTACTGTTCCTGCTGATCCTATTAGGAATCATCTACTTGAGATTGTAAGTACATTAACTTAACCCTTTGCACTCCAATATCAAGTGTCACTCAACATTGATTTTGTTCCACCAGCTCCAATGTCGAGTGACACTCTACATGGTGTAATACTACTTTTTGCAGACAATTTTAAAATAGGAGGAATTTTTTTTCAATAAATTTTTTTAATCACGATCGAAACACTACTATTCTAGAATCACACGATACTTTAGTACCTGCTAGGTCAAGGGATAAATGAATTTTGTTTAGGGTTGCGCCTCACTGCAGGTATCGATGTTACAAAAGTATACTAGTACATAGTTATCGCACCATTCTGACGTCAACATCTTATCCCCAACTGTGCATTACCGTGATTGTTTTCATGCAAAGACTCGTCGAATGAATTATTTGTGATTTATATTTTCTTTAGCTTGATTGTGTATTAGTGAAATAATCCTCGATCCCATCAAGTTTAAAAAATAAGGCGAAATGTGTCGAAAAGGCCATTTTCGACTACGCCTTGCCTTTTCAATTATTTTTTAACAAAATTATTAATTCATTTTATTACAAAAAAAAAAACTTAAAAAACGCAATTTTGGCATGGAGCGGGTGGAACAAAAACAAAAAAAGGCTTGGAGTGGAAAGGGTTAATTGATCCATCAAAAGCACGCCTTTCCTATTTAACAAAATGCTGAGTGTCTGAATGGTATTCCTCATGATTGAGGATGACAATCTCGCAGGTTCTGTGCCATTCAAAGGGCCCCTAATCTGTCCCTCCGCACATCAGCCGCCATAAGTTTCTCTAGACTACTAGGGTTTCTCCAGGAAATCTGGCTGAAATATGAACAGCAAACATCATTAAAATTCAAATTCGCTTTCTTTTCACTTGCTCATTTAGCTTCTTTAATTGAATTTTTTTTCCAGGCGTAAAGCTACACCGGTAAAAAATACTGAAAACGTTGAAGGGGCCGAGAGAAAAGAAGATCAAAATGCAGCCGTCATGAGCTATGCTTCCCTCCATGATGGGATGAACGGTTTCCGCGGAAACCACCTGTACGACCATGTGCAAGATAACGTGTATGATGCGCCTTATGGAGACCACCTGACGGACAACAATGCGTATAACCACAGCCAAAGCGGAGATTCAGACACCACTTACGAGCCTGAGCCCGGAGTTCATGGTAACGGTGCTGTAGTCACCATCAACGGTGTTGCGGTGCGTTGAGAGATATTGAGTTTCAAAGTTCCAAAGTTTTTGTATTTATGTTGAATGTAAGACTTGTGCTTTAAATTACTTTTACCTTCACATTGAACCATTAAAAATACGAATTGTTAATACATAATACTTATCAATATTGAATGCACATTATTCGGCATTTAACAACGATGAGGTTTCGGTTTAAGATAACTTTTGTGAAAGTGATAGATAGTACATATTATAGTAGAAAAATAAATTAGTTCTATGCGCAATGCGTCTCATTAGTATTGGAATAAAACAAAAAAACATTTTAGAACCTGCAGTAATTCGTTTTATGCCAAATTTCAAACGGTAGTTCATAATTATTTAATTTTTACAAATAATAAACGTAGGTATTCTTCACTATTCTCACACAAAACATTATACAGGGTGCAGCAGCACAACTTCCTTTTTTTAAATGCGCGCCATTCAGTCGGTTGATGTTGTAGCGGAGGGCTAGTGATCACGTTCGAGAGGCGGAACTATAAAGTTTTGTCCTGACACAGTTGCCATCATGCATTGGAATAGTGAGGAGCGTGTGTTTGCTGTTGAGGCCTACTTTTCGAACGGATGTTCTGTGATCGCAACCCTGCGCGCCTTTAGTGTGCGACAGCATAATTTCCTTTTATCAAAACTTAATAAAACCCATTGTATGAATCAGAAATTTTTTATTTGTTTTTTATAATTAGGCACATACCTAAAGTTTTGTTTTACTTAGTTTTTGAAGATCAAATCAGGTAGATGACGTCCTAGGCATACGTCGTAGGCGCGCTGGGTTGCGATCACAGAACATCCGTTTGAAAAGTAGGCCTCAACAGCAAACGCAAGCTCCTCACTGTTCCAACACATAATGGCCTCCGCCACGACATCAACCGACTAAATGGCGCGCATTTTAAAAAAGGAAATTATACTGCCGCACCCTGTATAAGTTTATGGATCCATGCACATTATCGTTTATATTTTATACTCACTCACATCATTTCTGTTTTTTTTTTCAATATATGGATGGATCTTCTCGGTCGCAGACTAATCTTTTCTTCTTTGTCTACATCACATTATTTTGAAAAAATTTATAAGGTTGCAACCACATTCAAATTTTCTTACCAATTTGAAACTGGAAATTAAATCAAGCCCTAAAGTTATATCATTTTTATCTGAATAAGATAATACATTATTAACCTATTCTGGTTTATATGGGAATAAATGTTTTATATCTGTCTTATCAGTCAAATGTTTTTTTAACATCATTTATCTAAATTAAGAATCATAATAGATTACTAGGAAGAAAAAAACGTACAGTTTTAGTGTAGGTTTTTCCTTTTGTATAATACGTTGTAAAATGTAATAAAAAATAGTATCATTTTTATTCCCCATAAAATTATTATCTTGAATTTTTCTACAAAATAATGATGGCTTGAGTAAAGTGTTGTAATTGAAGTTAAAGGTGAGTGATAGAAATTATGTTTTGAGAAGAATAAGAGATAGAAACATTGTGTGCCTTTTCTATTACTAAGCTATGTGTAAATGTTATAAATTAATTAAATTTAATAAGACTCGCAATAAATTAATGTTGTGACGGTGTGGAAAGAGAAAATAACTTTATTTATATAATTTGATATAAGGTTTTCAGAATTACTTAATCATTTTTTTCCCAGGAAAACTACATATTATCTACAAATAAATAAACTTTCTTGAATAATATTGCCCTTTTTTAGCAGTTTTACAAAGAATGATTTGAAACAGTGTCCAATACTTTGAAATTAAAGGTACAAACCAAAGGAAACATATTTAAAGCGGGAAACACAATTTCCAATATTGTACTGTATCTTCATTTTTTACAACAGAACTAATGAAGATTGTAAATAATAATATATTTGTTGTAAAAACTACTTGTATTGCTAAAAATAAATATTTTCAAAAATATTTCTACATTTTTTTTTAATCCTTCGTTTAATTGACCCATTAGAATGAGTAAAAGGAATTCGCAGCTACGAGAGTTATTGAGATTCTACCAATAAAAACATGCAAATGTCACAACCATATTTATTACCAGTTGCCGGAATTTATAAGAAATAATAATGTATGTACCACAGGAAAAGTTTTACAAAAAAAATTCCAAAAATGTACAAAATTTTTATTTATTTTATGATGACCTCCGCGGCCGAGCGAGACTCACGAAAAAATTTGTGAAAAAATGCTTAACACTTTACCATGTTAAGTGTTATAAATAATGTACAAAATTTTTATTTATTTTATGATGACCTCCGCGGCCGAGCGAGACTCACAAAAAAATTTGTAATGCTTAACACTTTACCGTGTTATGTGTTACAAATAATATTAATAAAAAATGTTATCTATGTATTCATAGTCTTTATTGACATAAAATATGAAAATTAAACGAGTACAATGAAAAATTTGGTGTAAGGTGCCATAAGGTCATGGTAAAATAGTTTTGACTCTTTGAAATCACAAGGTCCAAAAAGCACCCATATAATTAAAATGTGACGAATTAAAAATAGTATAATTAATTGTGTATAATAATATATAACCTACAAATACATTTAATTGTAAAAATAATTACATCCTTCCATATTATGCGAATGTGATATGTAATGCAATGCAATAAACAATATAAAAATTATTTACTAATCTGCATTGAGCTGATAAACAATTCAATAAATTTATTAGGAATTACAATTTAAAAAATAATCATTAAATTTTTTATTAATTTTCACAAACGTTAATGTAAAAATTTGATCTTCAAAATGTCGCTAGATATTTTTGTGGAAAACAAATAATTATTCCAACTTTGTTAATTAAAATCTTCAGTATTTGTAGCAGTCTTCAGATGAAATCATTACATTGACTTGTTTTCGTAATGAAATATCACAATATTGTAATTTTACTATATTATATTTTATTGAATTTCACGCACATTTCAGAAAAAAATACATTTTAGGTAATGAATATTATTAGATTGTTTTTAAATGACATTACTTGAGAAATGTGGAATAGTTTGGAAAGTAATGATAAATTCATAAAGTCATTTAATCAATAAACTAACTATTTCATTTTAAATTAATTAATTAGTAAATACAGTACTCTCTCAATAATCCGCAATTCGATTCCGCAATCCCAACAACTACATAATCCGGCGTTATTGTCACCGAAAGCACAAAACCAAGCTCTATAATTCACCGGCATTCTTACGACAAATTCAATAGTTCGGGCACGCCTATAATCCAACGCCAAGCTTGTACACCGAAGGGTTGAATTATCTTAATCTTACATATTTAGTTATGTAAGATTAAGATAATTTATCATTTTACCAGTCACCGGGGTTAACTATTGTTGTTTTAGGAAATTTTGGTTAGTCCTCTGTGTATTCTAGAAACGGTCCCATATTTTTTTATTTTATTTCTTTTTTTTTTTATAAAGAAAGACAAACATTCCCGGGTTATGATAATAACCCAGCAATGATTGAAAATCTCCTACTACCACCACAGAAATTCTAAAATGTTGCTTGTGTTATGCAGAAATCATTTATCGAATTCCCGACACCTCTGCCATGGGTTAACCCAAGTGGTTCATTTGGTAGCTCTGCAGGGGTGCCCTGGTTCATTGTCCGGATCTCGACGGCGGATGCTTCTGCCCACCAACTGCGTGGCAAGCCAGATCAAGAGAGTCTGGTTGAGGGAGACCTTTTGATGACCTCTCCAGCAGAACATTGGAACCCTCTCGGAACATCGCCTTGCCTGCAGTGGGAGGGATAGATTCATACGTCCATTGCTCCTGGACACACTGACCCCCAGATTCCTATCCACCCCTCTTACCCTTTTCCTTCCCAGAACTTAATCTCCTGCTTTTCCTAAAAAGAACGTCCACACAGCACCTCCAAATTTGACATAGGCCCTGAGGAATTATTTCCTCAGGGCCTATGTCAAACCTATGTTTACCTGTCATAATTTTTAGCATATTTTGTATGTTTGCAATATAATTTGCCGCTTTTACTAATTATTGGAAACTTGTGGCGGAATAGTCAGAGAGTACTGCATAATCGTAAAAATATAGTACTAAATTCTTCTTTCTAAAACTGTAAAAAGATTTTTTTTTATAAATTGATATTAATAAAAATTAGTAACAGTTATTTTTTTTTAAACTTACTAAAGAGAAGATACACTGCATGTTTGAATAAATGACAACTAAAACTTAATGACACAAATGAACAAGACTGGTTATTAATACATTTCACTAAATTATTTTGTGTGACAAGCTTAAATGGAAATACATAATTAAAATACTGAAAGATTAGTTAGTAACTATTTCTTTAAACTTTCTCATGGACCTATTTGAAAATAGACCATACATGCTCAGTACCTAGTGTAAAAATGTTATAGCAATAATATTTAAACAAAAATAACAAATGCACATTCAAATATAATATACAATAATAATTAACAAGGAAAAATTTTAAGATAATATTTCAAAGTGACTATCACATATGTACGGGTAAATAATTTTAAAGAGATCCTTGCTTGTGTAGTGGTGCACTGGACGAATTAAAATAAATTTATAATATTTTTTATTAGGAATCTGAAGAATGAAATAAATAAAAAAATTCGAGTGCAGTTTACACGCGGTAGAAGCGAAACTTAACCAAAACAATCTCATTGAATACTTGAAAAGTGAGGTCATAATCAAAGCGACCAATGAGCGCAGACCTCGTGTAATTTCCGTTTCATATATCAACCAATAGGAGAGCCTTTAAAAGTGACATCATTATCAAAGCGGCCGATGAGCGCAGTTGATGCGTCGCAGGTGCAGAAATCGTCATTTCCGTTTTGCTATAGAAGTTTCACTTCAAAAAACATTGTCAAATTGAGTTAAGAATCTTAATTTAAACAGAATTAATAAATATCGCAACGCCCTCAGTATCTTTGGGTATTTTTGGGGTAAGAGGGGGCTGTTCCAAAATAGTTTGGAAAACTTTTTTTAATGCATTGAAACATGTCCTCTTTAAAATGATTTTCCTGTACATGGATGAAAGGAGCACATCGCCATTTCTGATCTAATACACAGACAAATTTAAAATTTTTTTTTGTAAATATAACATTTATTAATTAACAGAAAAAGATCAGAAATATTTTATACCTAATGTTGTAATAATGTATGTAAATATTTTAAACATAATAAAATCAGATAGGTATCAGGATAATTTTTCATTTGTGAAACCACAAAAGTTGAGGTAAAAATAAATTGTCTAGCTTATTTAAATTGGGCAAAAACAACAATAATTGCTGCCAAAGAAGTTTTTTTTTTGTAATTAAAAGTCTTCAATAAGTCTATGAAAATATGCTATCATTATATACATATAATAAAAAGAAAGTTATGAATCAACAATATTATTGGAGATTGTGAATACATATTATTGTAGTACCTATACATTATTTATGATCGTATATTATACAATTGTGTTGTATTTTCTTATCCTAATACCCTTTGCAAACTAGGCGACAGTCACCGGCGACCATCGAGTGCCAAAGTTAAAATGCATGCTAATGCACTTGGTTGCCGAGACCCAGATGAAAAAAAACGTTACGATGCGCTCAGCAACCAGCCAGCTTTGGCGAACGACGAGATACACTAATCAAATGGAAGCTTTCACACTACGGACGACCGACCACGTTTGCCACAATAAGTTTTGATAAAAAGAAGCTAATTTCTGGGACTCAATCATCTATATCAGCAATTCCCAAAGTGGTCCAGGTGGACCCCTAGGGGTCCACGGGTGACCCGACGGAGGTCCACACAGGCGCGATAAAGAAATGGGGGTCCACAAGTTGTAAGTGGGGGTCCACGAACTGGTTTCGATTGAGACACATCTCGCGCCCCGTATCCTATCCCACCCCCCATCTCGTATCCCATTACGCCCCCTCGTTGTACCGGTTATGCATGAGATCTTAAAACGTTCAGCTAGGCAAGGGGGGAGACGTAATGGGATATGGGTGTACTGTACTGGGATGGGAACATACTCATACCCCCCCGCCTCGTCCCATATCCCATTACGCCCTTTCCGTCGTGGCAAAAAACTCGAATACTGGTCCATTTTGCCCCCGTTTGAAAAAGTCATCGACTGTAGTCGGTACTGCTCCGTTGTGACGGACCACACCTCGCCGTTCAATATTCAGTACAACGCTTGTCGAGTTTTGGGAATACGGTAGAAATGTACCAGCCAGGGGTCCACCGTGATCAGTAAAATTTTGAAAGTGGTCTACGAGAAAAAAAGTTTGTGAACCTCTGATCTATATTATATATGTCATCTGATGGGTACACGGTATTCAACTGTGATGTTAAAAGGAAGTTGTTGGAAAAATTAGTTGATATATTTGAAAGTAGAAAAGGGAACCCAGTAATTTTTCTTCCTTTTTGTAATGAACATAGGTTGGAGTCTAGAATAATTGTAAACTTATATATCTTATATGAATGTACAAAGCGAATGGGATAAAAGACCTGTAAGCGTGTATGAGTGCTTCTTCTATTTCTAACCGCCATACCAGTTGATCTATAAAATTACTATCAGAGTCTCTATTTTATTATATGTACTTATAATTAAAAAAACAAAAACAACTTTTGTTCTTCATTTTTAAACAAATATGCAAGAATCACAAGTTAGTATAAAAACACGAATAACTCACGTGACTTCTTGCCAACACACATTGGCATACTGGCTGCAGTAAGTAGACAATTGTTACTGGTGACCGCTTTGGTCTCTTGCACTGGTCACCTCAACTTGATTAACGGCAACTATAATCTCCCGCAACTGTCACCTAGGGCGTAAGGGCTCTATGCGAATTATCATAGTATGTATTTACTTTGTAATTGAAAGGCACATTAATTTCTCACTTTTTAGAGTAGAATTATTATAACTTCCCAAAGATTTGGAGTGATTTTCATAGAAATGTAAATGGTTGAAGGAAAACAATATTGATGAGAAAAGCTAAAAGTTCTTTTGAAATTTGACATTTCAGAGAAGGATTTCGGTTACAAGCCTATAATAGAGCATTTGAAGTTGTATTTAACATGCAAAAATTACAAATATATAAATACATATTTTAACTATAAAAATTTGAATGTTTAACTCACACCAACGCTGGTATCTATCATCCTGCGATGGGTAGTCACTTTGTATCCAAAAATGCTATGTTTTGAAACTAAATGTCATAAAAATCATAATAACAATAAAATTAATTAAAACTAACCAATCATCAAGTAAATTATATTCAATTATACTCTCGTACAATTGAATTCAATATCAAATAGGTTCAAGTTGCAACTGTTTCTAGAGGTATGTAAAAAATATTAGTTAAAATTATTTCAGTTAATCTTGCAATTAAATCATTATTATGTAAAACATAAAACTCAATAAAGTCGATATTCATGAAAAGTGAAAAAAAATATATAAATGTATACATAAAATATAAAAAAATTCAAAAAAATTTAAAAAATTGGTTCATAATTGTATTTAATAATAATAAAAGTGAACTTGGTGAATGAAATGATTTGAATGTAAATTTGTACTTTATATTATAATCTCTCTCATAATGATCGCTATCTCTGTCGTAGGAGAGGTCTGTAAGAAGTTTCAAATATAATAAAAATAATACATAATATTAATACATAATGGTTTAAGAAGCATTGATTAGTAATAATTAAGTCGCAATGGCGGTATTGCGTGATATATTTGTAAAGTAATATTAAAGAAAAGTATAATAACTTAAATTGGTATAATTACTGTTAACAATATCTTTATCGATATTTGTCATTTATTCAAGTAAGATCACCTGACAAATGTAAACCATACGTATTTATAGAATTCAATTTAAGACACAGGTATGTAAATATTATTAAACATTGAGGGTTGGTAAGTTTACTGCAAAATACTCAGTATCTTTAATATTAGAAGTCTCCGTACAAGAATTAAGAAATTACAATTAGACCCATTTTATAATACTATAGTTTTCTGTTATGAAAAACAAACTTTTATAAACAAAGAATTATATTGTTTATGGGAACTTGAATTGTCAAGTTAACTTTTATTTACATTAATAAAGGAATAAGCTCTAAAAGTAACATAATAATTTTACTCCATATAATATAAATGTAGTTGATTTTTCATCGAAATACTTTAATGTATAAATTTTTATGTGGATATGTATAAATAGTAAAAATGTGATGTGATGATATGTAAAATAGATAAATTTGTCATTTCATTGTAATTAACATTAACATATAATACAGAATTAATCCTCAGATCAAAGCAATAGCCATCCAAGTATTGTTAAATAAAAGTAACCAAATATTCTATACAAACATAATTTTACTATAAACTAATGCATTATCAATAGAAAAATAGATGATTGTTTTGAGTAAACAAAAGATGCATTTGTCTACATAGGACGTAAATATTAAATGCTATTACAGGAAGACTTTTATATACATATAATTTGCTGCATTTAAGCTGTACTTCATTTTTTTTATAAGAACAGTATGAAAAAATATGATTGCTCCAATGCAACAATATTAACCATGAAAATAGTTGACTTTATCATTGCACCATTTTTGTAGAATCTAACACACAAAGTAAATTAAAAGAAAAAATATAAAATACTGTATATTCAAAAGATTTTCATTTTTAAATTACTTGTCTTGATTTTTAGACATAATATTCAAATATACAACATAAATAATTATACAAATACCTAAAGATTCATATAAAAAAATTATGGTGGTGTAAATAAATTTAATTAGTGATGTATATTTATTAATTTAAATAGTGATGTAAAATGTGTTTTATAAATCGTAAATAATTTAAAATAGTGATGTATGTAATACATATTTTTAAAATTGATGATATTTTAGTGGTGTATATTTGATAAATACAGTAATGCGTATAATTCTAGGTGCATTGGTGACTTTTATTATGACATTGTCGATCATACAACATTTTTGGTAATAGTTAAATGGACAAGGAGCGAAGAGAGCTCTAACTCCTCCGAGAACCCGTTGGTAAGAGGAACACTTCGGTACCCGGAACGGAGGCATTTAATTGGGTACGTAGCCTGACCAATGAAATTGGGATCTCCAAACATATCCTCATCTTGTACAATGATGCGAATCAAAGCAAAGTCGGGATTAGCCACCTCGAATTCACAAATGTCATTCCACAGCGGATTGAATCCATTATCAGCTGTAATAAAACAAAGGATTCATTTTCATACAAAGTGTTCAAGCAAGCAAGCGGTTTCGTTCGGTGGGGAAGCAAACATGTAAGACGAGGCAAAAGATAACAATAAGTTGAATAACATAATTACGCAATTGTTGGAAATGTCGCAAATTTTTAGACGCAATAAACATCAAATTTATAAAGATTACACACACAAAAGAAAAGTTAAGAGTTAGAAAGCAAATTATTTCACTTTCAAATATTTTAGGTGAAATATCCTCTCTCAACAGTTTTTATAAATTCCTTTTCCCTAATTTAATATGCTGGAAGGTACGCATAACATCGCAATATTTAGTATTAAAACTAAATCAGTAAGTAATGTTTGAAGCGAAATAATAGATATTTACCTATGGTTTTAGTGACCAACTTGACTCCAGAGTCGTATTCTGCGCCAATGACCTCCACCTCCACAAAAGGGCTGGCGGTCCCTCTCCCGGACTTACACAAGTGCCTGGCTCCAATCACTCGCAACAGAACTGTCAAACTGCTAACACCCACGAGGGTCGTCTTGTCGTACGGATTGAATCCATCAGTGAACATAAACTCCGGACGTAAGACAAAACCACATCCACCATTTTCTTTGAATTTGCCAGTATTCAACTGCATTGGCTTGTCGGGGGTTTGATAGTTAAGTGCCACCATTTGTGATCCAGAATTCCACATGGGAACTGGGTTATAGTTTGAAGAGTCGATTCTCTGCCCTTTTGGATAAACCCTACTGAATTGCACCCTGTGGTATTTCAGGAAGAAGCTGTTTTCTTGTTGACATATTAGTTTTTCAGCCTTAGTTTCGGGAAAGGAGGACATTTCGTAGAAAGTGAATCCCTTGGTCTTGATGCGGTCGATGTTGAAGGCTATGGATCGGCAGTAGATGATGAGGTCAGACATCTCCTTGGCGATGCGCCACGCCCGTTCCATCTCGCGGTGCTGCAGGGAGCGTGCACTGGCGGACAATGCGGCATCTTGGATGGCGGCTAACCATTCCAGAGCCACCTCGCGGGACGGGGCTGCCATGTCGAAGGGGGCGCACATGGAAGGGTTCTGGATCCTGACCACCCAATGGGCAGTGCCTCCTCCCTCCCCTCCCACCACCAGCTCCACCATGGCGCCAACCACATCCACACTCCCTTTCTGCAATGTTCCCAGGGGCATACTGTCTCTCTCACTTCCCTGAAACATATTCACTTAATCATTGGATTGAATTTGCGCAAATATGGCTTGTTTAGAACACTTTTTAAATATAAATATTTTGTATAACCAGCACAAACCCAAGGTTCGTAGAAATTGCATTTAACGAGGTTAGCTCATGGGGTAGAGCGGTGATTGGCTAAAAATTCGTGATGTAGCTAGAAATCCGTATTCCACTGGGAGATTTGAATTACGTCACGCGTTCGAAATTTCGAAAGCGGCCCGAGTTTTATGTCGAAAATATAAGCTAACTTTGCTGAACGTTTACAAACCTTGGCGAAAGACCCATGAAAAAATCACAGGATAACAAAATAAATATTTTTTTTTAAATAAAAGTAAAAAATAATATTTTTTTTTTGAAAAATGCTAGGAAAGCAACTATGCAGACCAATATGCCCCAACTATAGAACGGTGGCATAAATGTACTGAAAATATAAGAATTATGTATTTTTGATTTTTAGAATGTTAGTAAACACAACCTAAATGAATTTTTTAATTTCACATACACATTTTGGTAGTCTGTGATGTGAATTATTCCCACGTATTCCTGCGTAATGCAAAAAATTATTCAAGTTCAATGAATTTTTAATCTTCAAAATTGGAACTGCTAAGTATCATTTTTAATTAACAATAATAACTCTGTAACGTTTTTTAGATGTTGATTTTTCGAATTTGCATATATTTACACAGACATAAGGCATTACTTAAACGGAAATTTTATCAAATTCACGAGGCAAAAGTCAATTAAAAAATAATGCATCAGAAATAACCTCGTTTTTTCCCATAAAAAAACTAAATTCACAAAATGACATTATTAATGGATTGAAACTGACGAAAAATAACAGAAATAATAGTAAATATAATGAATTATACGAAAATAATAGTGAATTGGTCATTAGAATAGCAATTATGAACAAAAATGTGATATGAATCGAACATCAAATATGACAAGGAAACGTAAGCGGATGCGCCAAATTTTTGGTAGATTAAGTAAGCATATTAAAGTAATTTTTTATTAGTAATATTTCAAAAAAGAATAATCTTTATTCAATGTGTAACAAAAACTCCATTTAACGGTTGGGAAATGGAGTTTTTGTATAATTATAAGTAAGGCTGTTATACTTTACTAATTTTAAACCAATAATTAAAAAAATACCTGTCATAAGCGAAACCGGTTAGCGAAAAATGTTAATAATTGGTGGTTTTAGCTTGACAATGTCTCGATAGTAAAATAATTCAAAGAATTGAAAAAATATCAATAAATAACATATTAATCTCGCTAATATAATTTGATAGCTCCAATATCAATATAACCTAATAAACAAAATAAGAAAAAAGCTGGTTCCATAAAGATAAAGAAGTATGTGTGTATGTAGTGTTTTATAACTTTACCGAAGACATTACTGAATTTGCACTTGTTTCGAATTATTTATCAAAATATATTATTTTTACCTACATATATTATTTTTAATGTCTCAGTTCTGGCAGAAAATGTTTGACTCTGAAAGATGTTTAAGATGTGCAAAATAAATTCTATATGCTAATCGGCAATGTAAATTAACCTTCTGGCCTCAGCCAAAATATACAAGCTAAAGACTAATGAAGAAGAACAAAAATATACAAATTAATTTCTTTGGATAACAAAAGGTTCCTCTAATGGGCTTTCCTTGTTTCATGGTGATTCAATTATCATAGTCTTTTACATGATACCGATATGAATGATGGCACTGTACGGAGTTTAGTGCAGTTTCCTATTAAATCGTTATATTTATATCACACATACTACAAAGTCGACTCAACGCTGCAGAAATGAGATCTCAAAGGCTTGTGTGTAAAACTTCGAAAGTCCTTGTTAAAACTGAGGAGATCTGAAAATAATGCAAATAAAGCTGATGTAATGTCGTGTAGAGTGGATGAACGAATAAAGGAGTGTAAGGAGAATATATGATGCGGAAGTTAATGTTAGAAGAAGATGGGGGGGCACCCTGGGAAGACATGGCGCGATCAAGGGACTAAAATAAAATACTTGAGTCGGATCACATCAAGAGTCAGAATAACACAAGATTATATATGAGACGATGTATGAATGTGAATGAAGCAAGGAGTGTGTGCCGAATAGTAGTAAATGCAGAATAGTGCCTGCCTCTGCCTGGAAACCACATGATGGTTAATTAGTGAGACCTTACATCTAGGCATTTTCTATTCAGTGACTGTAGTCTACATGTTGTAAGTC
Source organism: Glyphotaelius pellucidus (assembly GCA_936435175.1). Taxonomy (NCBI): domain Eukaryota; kingdom Metazoa; phylum Arthropoda; class Insecta; order Trichoptera; family Limnephilidae; genus Glyphotaelius; species Glyphotaelius pellucidus. Next base: position 21,434,963 of record OW386542.1, on the reverse strand, counting down.
CGCAGAGTTTAGTATAGCTTACATTGGAGTCACTCTCGGCGGGCTCAATCTCCTGCACGTAGTTGGCCGGAAACCACTGGTGGCGCTTGCCCCCGTAGTCGCCCCGCCACCAGCCTGCGTCCGGCTTGTGCACGTTGGTGATGATGGCGTGCTTGCAGAAGGACAACTCATCATCCTGGCGGGCCTTGTAGTCGTAGAGTGCCTTTACCATGATCTGTAAACAATTAAAAACTTACTGTTTTTTTGTTGTTTGAAGTTAGTTAAGAGATCGTTGAAAATATTCTTGCTAAAATATTGTAATAGAAGAAAATTCAAGGTGTAAGCAATGTTTTTGTCCCTCCAGGAAAATTAATGATTTCACAACTTTGCATAAAAATTTGAAAAAAATTACTAAGAGACTTGCATTTGTACAAACCTTTGAGGTAAATGAACTGGGATCCATGTATCCGGGTGTGCCATAAACAGAATTATCATCAGGTTCCTGAGGATTATATTAATATAAAATTAAAATGTACATAATAACTTAAATTTATCTAATATATTTACGAATAATATAATGTTTAAAATTTTCGTGTTTATTTTCTACTTACCACACCAATACGTTTGATGATTTCATCGTTGACCGGATACCAAAGTTTTATTTTCCTGTAAAGTGGATGCTTTTCATAATATGCAACAAGTTCAACCAAACTTTCAAATTTCACAGTCCCAATTGTGTAAAGTCGTCCTTCTAGTTTTATCCTGCAGTGTTTGATTTCTTTATCAGCCCTGAAAGTATAAACATTGGAAACTTAAGCATATTTTCATTTTATTAATACATATGTCTGCAATGTATAACACACAAATTCACATAAATTTACCTGAACGAGATAGCAAACGATCCATTGTCCTTATCACTTGGTCTCACAAGAAAGGCCCCATCTGAAGGGACACGTCTCAATAGTTCCTCAGACTGAGAACGGGTGGCGTGCGGCAGGTACCATTCTTTACCTTCGTGTTTGTTTGGCTGCGGCACCGGCTCTTGCAGAATGATGAGAAACTCCTTGAAAATTTCATAAATGTCAGCATGTAACTCACATTTTTGAACACCTAAAATTGACTTGCAGACCAATAAAAATGAAAGATATTTACCTGACTTCTCAATGGATTCTGTCTGTAATGTGTTATCAAGCTGTAGAGACTGTCAAAGCACACTGAATCGATCAAATAATACTTGGTGATGCCTTTGTCTTGTTTCAGTTTGATACGACAGTGGTTGGCTTTACCTTGTCGCCAGAAAGACAAGCAATAGTCGCCTACAAAGGTGACACTTTCTCTGACCAGGAATGTGCCGTCTCCCAAATATGAGTGGGTCCTGAGGAGGTCTTCAGCCTCCTGCCTGTTGCCAGTTAGCTTCCCGTGGAACCAGCACTCCCCGAAGTGCAGCTCATCTTGAGGAATGTCCCCGTTGGTTGCCTCTACTTCCGCCTCCCCATCGCTATCGGCCTCCGCCTCTCCTTGGGCACAGTAATTGTCTGAGTAGAAAAGCTTATTATCTGTAAGAACAAACAAATGTGGATTCCATTCTTTATCAACTGGATCTTCCAAGAACAAAATTCCGTTTTTGACAGAAGTTCTAAGGTCAAGGTCTCTCCCTTCCTCAGCACGCATGGAAAATGAGTTTTCATCTACGCCCTCCGGTAGTTTCTTGTGCTTGAGGATGATTCTGCGTCTCAGTTGGTGGGGAGATGGCAGACTAGTTTCATTCTTTTCAAATGGTTGAACAAGAAGAAGATCTCCGAAAACTTCTTGTAAAGCCGCGGCCATTCTGCGCTGCTGAGGTAGCGAACAGTTGTCTTCTATTGAAAGAATCAGTGGGTATTCGGATGTGACAAAAGCATGGTCCTTGATGGTCCGCAGTACATCCATCAGCTTGATCTTGGTGGTGAGGGTGTGTCCGTGATATATGAAAGGAGTTCCATCGGGTCCGTCCCAGCAATCTAGTTCAATGCAGCGACAGCCCGCGCGGAGACAGCGCACGTATGCTTCTACTGAGGATTCACTCGAAAACTGGTCACCAGTCAAATATCTGCAAATTGTATCAATTTCAAATTTTATGCCATTATTATTATGCATGATGTGTGTGATAAGCAACAATTAAATCAATTTATGAATATGTTTGGGGCAATAAAGAAGTACATAATAAGTATACCTAATAACTTATTATGTAAAATATATAACAAAGGATTTGTCATTTAATTTAATGCTGTTGACTGTTGATAGCCTTTACAGAAATGGCTTTACAGTTGTCATAATGACATTGATTAAAAAAAAATTAATTTGGGAAAAATGGTTCCCGTGAACATCTTGTGCAAAAATGGAATACCTTTCTAGGATATAAGAAAAAAATATTTGCACAAATTTGAGTTTTAATTACACAACAACTAGATTCAGATTAATAGATTACCCAGTTCCAATCAAGTTGCTGTTGTAGATTTTCATAGATATCATATTGCCTAGGGCAATCCATCACCATGAAAATCATATTTGGCCTCATTAAAGAAAGAACTAAAAATATACGGCATTTATGAAATAAGTACATTTTAAAACTATTTTGTTGAAGAGCAATCTCCCAATGTTTGTTTATTGTCTACTGGTTTTTCAGGATGCAAATATATTGCTGCATGTCATGTATGTCTGCTCCCCTATACTGCCATATAACAATAAATAAAAACATTGATATAGGTGCATCGTTGGTAAGCTGTTAAAACCTCCGATACTTACAATTTTGCATCGCATAAACTTGTAAATCCTTCAATGTGATAAATATCTTCAATGAGATTATGGGTGTTGGGTTTTCGTACTATTGTAAATCGTACCTTCAAATATTAATATGGAAACATATGTACTGCTCACTGCGATTTAAAGCTAATGGATCCAAAAAATATTAAAAAGTCATTAAATTTATAATGCATTTTAAAACCATTAAAATCACCTGCCCAAATTTGGGACGCTACCTCAAGAGTGGCTAAGGAGAATCATTTAAGTAGTACAGTACATTGGAAAGATTCCGACAGCTAGACAACAACAACAGTAGAGCAAAATTTCAAAATGAGACACAACAATCTAATTACAAATGCACAACATTAAATCTAATGATGGGGTTTTGGATGCTACTAACGTATTATGACTTGAGGCGATCCAGTAATGAGTGAGAGGTCTGGTCATGTCTTGTGTTACACTATTGTGCTTGCTGTCCCAAACACTGTTTTGCTTTGAGAATAGCATTTCTATAAACTGAAAAATAAAAATAAGGTAAATTAATTTCTTTCTAGGAAACTTGGAAGGCAGAACAAGGGAACCATCACCTTTTTAATTGGGAAGTCAACAGAATATTGGGGTTAGTAGCGGAACAGGAAAAATGTACCCATTCAGCTAAAGAATGTATGTGATAAAAGTAGAGCTGGCTTAAACGTATGGCATTAATCCAAAAGAGTGCTGCTTACGCCTGTCATTCTATATACGAGGGCTGTCGGTAAAATAAAGACATGACCATATCACAGAGCTCCGAATAAACGAATTACAGAGGGTTATTTGCACCCAGCGGTGCGGCAAACGGAAGCTCCATTGCAAACGGCTGCCACGCTGAGACTAAGCGTCACAGAGAGTGCAGCGTGATGGGCATTTGAAAGGCTACACGCCAGTATTACCGGATTGCGCGTAAAATCATTCCTCGCGACCGCAGAACCTTTGAGACCTTATTTTACGGACAGTCCTCTTACATCAAGAATGGTGAAAAGATTACAATCACTTAAACAAGAGTGAGATAAAACACTAATAATTATAAACTTACCTCTGCCAGAGTGAAATAGGGGTTGTGTACATCCCTCTGAGGGTCGTGCAGGTAGTCCCGGATGTAGGATGAAACCTCTGACTCGTTGTTACCAATGGCGTCGCTTTGCTCTACCACCAAGAACTTTTGGAACTCTCTCAGAGTAACAGTCTTTCCATTCACACAATATAAAGCATGCTTATCAAAAATATCGTACACATTCTGGAATCAAACAACAACATAATAATGGCAATAAATTACAACTTGTTATTAATACATTAACTCCTCAGGCTAATTTGACTTTTCGGAACAACTTATAGGTCTCATAGAAATCATTGTCTCTCTTACTATCATGGTTAGAAATATGATCTAAACTGTTTTAGAAAGAGAAAACACCACGATTTATATTCAAATCTAAAAGTTAACCACAAAACATTTATAATCATTATTTGTAATACATTTGCCTAATAAAATATGTATGTGTTTTTATTTTTTTCATTATCGGTAATTTTAGTTAGAAAAAACATGAGGTGAGCCAGTTTTAAAACTTTTTTTAAGTTTTGCATTAAAAAAATTTATATGTAACCCATTTGAGAGGAGCGTCATTTACACATGTCAACCGATCGCGTGCCTAAAAGATGAGCGTCATCTACCCGTCGAGTATTGCAAATTCTATAAATTATTAAAAATATAATACATTGTCAAACGATGGGTGAAGACATCATTTAATGGTTCCTTCACTGAATTAATGACAATAATTGACAATTTTTAAATTATTCTTGCATTCCAATACCCAGCAAAGTATTGCATTGATCCCGTATAATGAGAACCCACTATCATAGAATTATAGAAATAAACTAATATTTTCTATAAATGACTTGCCACGGAGAAAAGTGCATTGCTCGTAACTCTATTTGCTTTGCAAATAAAAAGCCAGAAATTATTTTAGATACTTATTTTATTCTCCTTGGAAGACCAAACTAGTTCAATGTTCCTGGAACATATGATCACATCAGTTTTGTAGTTCAGGGAAATATATTTTTAGAATTTAGAATGTCTGAGAAATATCTAGGAATTACAGTAATTTGAGTAGAACAAATGCTATCTGGTTTAGCAGGGTTGGATTGCTTTCCTGTATAAATTTCAACATAACATTATTAACTACGAAATCACATAATGACACAAGTCATTTGTGCGTGAAACATCGACCCACGCTAACAATCCCTAAGAAGGTACCTAAGGAACGACTACCTGCAATTAATGGACACGAATCTGGCTTAAAATCGCAGGAATTATAACCCTCCCTTTATACCGCCTGGAAACGGTCATCAAGGCAAAGCCGAGCTACGTGTTCGCTCAACACCAAAACCTCCCCGTCCTCATGTGGTCTCTGAATGAAAATGTATCTTCGAACGAAAACACATTAAAATTAAAAACTCAACAATCAAATAAGTTTTTTACTGAACCCCAATGACCCCATCATGTCAATAATATTACTTTAGTATTAGCACTCACATTTTCATCAAAAATTAGTTTCTGGTAGAAGGAAGCAAAATCGTCAAATCCAATCTCTCCTCTTTTCCGGGTATCTACTTCGGTAAATAAGTCTCGTAGTTTATTTGTAGAAACCTTACTGTTGATTTTTGGTAGAAGACTCTTCAGTTCTTTCAGAGTTACCCTAGAAACATAAATTATTTGTTTTTTTATACTCTTAAAACATAATATAGGATGCTTTTCGGGTATCACAAAAAGGAAATGGAAAAAAGTTAGTAAAAAAATATATATACATTTCTCTAGTGTTTTCCATTGTGTAAAACTCTCTCCTCAGCCATCTTTCTATCTGTAGAGGATAGGGCGCTAGAGCAGTGTTCTGTACCAAGTTTCGTAATCCCCGAATCCAAATCTCGCATTCTTTCTCGGATAAGGCTGAAAATAAATAATGTGTATGGTCCGGTAATGCATTTCTGTAAGTGAATCCAGAAGGTAAAGGACATTACAAAAGGTTATAGACGAGGAATAAATTGATATTTAAATGTGATATTCCAAAAGGATGGAATATTATTTGCACCCACTAGACACAGGAGAATTAGATTAAATTGATAGTGTAAACAAGGATGTTCAACAGTATGGCTATATTATCATTCTCCTATCAAAAGGAAGCAAAGATAAATGTATAGAATAAATACCCACACAGCAAACGAAATAAATTATCAAGCTTTGCCAATTTCGATAAACATGGTCTACTAAAATGCTTAACATAAATCAAAATAACCAATTACCTGCCACCGACAAAGTCCGTAATTTAAAATCAGATCCATAAATAATCACAAAGCACCGAGCATTATCCATCTTCTTGGACTCCTCGAGCCATCTCTCAAAGTCCTTGGAATTCTTGCCGAGACGAACTTCCTTGACATCCCTCAGTTCGAGGCAACCCTCGTGAAAATGTCTCTGGGCGGTGTGGTTTCTTGACCATAGTATCTGATGTGTCTCCCGCCTTATCATTAGTATCTTTCGTTCCGGTCGTTTTCGGGGAAAGAACTTGGTAACAAGGGTACCTCTCTCCAGCTGGGAAATGATTTGCTCCATCTCGTGTATAAGTCCACTGCACAGTGAACTAGATGAGTCCATCGCTGGGGCAGGCCCCTTAAATCTAAAGCGATGCTAAACAAACAATTAAATATATCTACATTTTCAAGTGAGTTCTCACAATTATAAAATCAATTGGTAAAAACTTTGGAAGTAAGCTTAACTGATGTATTAAGACAACAAACAAAATGGAAAAAATCATGCTTTGAAATATTAATCTACACTAATGTTGCCTTTTTGGATGAAAACATCTTTCTTTCATCACTGGGCATAATTTATGTTTTTTGCTGAAATTTCTTTTTAGAGCACCTCAAGATCTATACAAAGATACACAAATAACTCATGTTATTTTTTTAACTTGTGGAGTTACGACTGATTCTTTGGTAGCAGAGAGTTAATTTCGAGGCTCGTATCTGACCTCTCTCCCCGCTTGATGATGTAAGCTCACTAATAAGCAACAGGCAATGGTATATACATACCGTTTAAGGCCACAACCCAAGAGATATCGACCCATAATAGGCAGAACAGCGTTAACGACATTTTTGTCAAATTACGTTTTTTTTCAGAAAACTGTTCAGTGCTGCCTAATACATCAGTGACAAAAATATTGCAGCTCTATCTTATATGCCTGACACTTATTTTGTAGCTGTAGCTTTTAGCGTAAGCGACAATGGTCGGTTACGGTGTTTACGCTGTCGGTCGAGAATTTTTCAGTTTAGTCGGTTGGCGTTCATCTTTTTATTTTTTTTATTTTTAAGTATATTTTATTTAGCTATAAAACTTAACATTTTATATCTAATATAATCTAATCTACAACTACTATGATATTAAAATTTGAACTTCACAACATTTAGACATAATTTACGAAAAACTGCAAGACTTTTAGCTTCCTTACATTTACAGGGAGTTCGTTGAACATTTTAAAACCTTTATAATAAATACTACGGTGACTAGTGCAGACGTGTCAGCGGCTAGTAGCATAGGAAACTAAACGGAAATACTTAAGTGTTTTTAATATAGTGTTTTGTATTTGAATATTACTATGAAAAGTAGTAATGCAAATAATTTCATTTATCCCAGCCATCTGGAGCCAGTGAAACTATGGCTATTCAAATTTTGATATGTTGTGAGGCTGAAGGTAGTAGGGAGGGGAAGGAGTGTGGAAAATGTAACTTGCTGTTCAGATCTAGTCACCAAACACGGCTTAAAACATTTCAAGTAATAAGTCTAATTATACACTATACATCAGCGCAAAAATACCAAAAAAAATATATAATATAACTTTTTATCCAAATACAACGCAAGAGGCCCAACTTATTCGTGCAGTCGGCTTAGCAAAAAACCGCTATACAACATTTTTGATCTGAATACAACACCAGAGGCCCAACTTCTCCCAACCGTCTGGAGCCAGTGAGACCATGGCATCCCCAATTTTAGTATGAGGAGAAGTTGGGCCTCTGGTGTTGTAATCAGATTAAAGATGTTGTATAGCGGTTTTTTGATAAGCCGACTGCACGTATAAGTATGTCGTATTTTGTTATTACCGCATGCGCATTCGGAGAGTCGAAATTATTTTTAGTAAAAATATTTTTACAACAGATTTTCAATCAAGATGCCTGCAGATACAAGCATATCGACTTTGGTTATACGGCCGTATATCCTCTTTGAATACTTACTTGCAAATCATTATATTTAGCCAACTTTAGGATCAACTGTCAAGGAACCATTTTATTTGGTTATTTGTTTACCTATCATGATTGCGCGATAAATATTTCAAAAATAATTTGGTGCTCCAAACAGCGTACACGACATTTCCTAGGGAAAAAGTCTGTCAGCGTCATAGGCAAAACAGCGTTACCGCCACTATCTCAAAAACTGAAGGCATTTAGATATTTGTTTTATCAGCGTTACATAGGCAGCAACCAAAGGTTAATAATCCTAATTAACCAAAATCCTTTTTGGAACAAAGGTAAATAGATTGGAAACATGGTACTTAAAAACCATAAAAACAATATCTATTAGTAATTAATTATTAAAAAGAAATTATGTATGCAACCTACTAATCTAAGGTATGTTTGAATCAAAGATATTGAAATATAAGGAGAAGAGCTGTCCGCAGTTTTTACTGGGTGGGACTGTGCTTCCTGGTGTCGCCGATATTTTTTACCAATACTACTGCACACTTTAAAAAAAATGAACGAATTCTTTCCTTATTCAAACTATATTGTTAACCAATACTACTGCACACCTTCGAAAAATCAAATAAATTCTGTATTCAAACTAGCACCATTAGATCGTAATCCGCCGACAGTCGGGCGGACATCTCCTTATAATTCAGTATCTTTGGTTTGAATTAAAATGAATGCAGAAAAGTACGATACGATACAGTATTAAATTTATGTGTGCTCGTTATAACCAAGTTTGATTCAATATATTATAAGGTCCTGAATTCTCTATCTTTTGTGAAAACGAGATCGTTCTCCCGCGAGATGTCTTGTCAGATTTGTGTGATTTTCTACGGCTGTTATTTGCTTTTTCTATCGGCCGATGTCAAAATTTCAGCTGTGAGCTGTCACATATTTTAGTTTGGGTCGTTTTAAACACGAACTCCTGCAAGTATGCGTGATTATTTATTCATTTAACAGCTAACAGTAGAAAATCACACAAATCTGACAGGACATCTTGCGGGAGAACGATCTCGTTCTCACAAAAGATAGAGAATAGCTCTTCTGAAGGAACATCAGTAAATATATTGGAAACATGGTACTTAACAGTAGAACAAATCTATTAATAATTATTAATAAGAAATTATGGATGCAACCTACTAATCTAAGGTACGTTTGAATTAAAATGAACGGAGAAAAGCTTAGTATTAAATTTATCAATGCAATGGCAAGCCATTATCACAGGTTCAGATTAGTCTGATTTTGAAATGACTTAACTTAGATAAGTAAGATAATTTAACATTATGTCAATAATATCAACAATAATCACAAGCATAAACCCATAAAACCAAGCTCAACTAACTAAACCACTGAACACTGAACAATAGACAGATATATAATAATATTTTTTATTGTTACATTATCCGTCAGTTGTTGTGTAGTACAATCTATTGAACCTGTACAATTTGTTGCTTACTTCCGAATATGACAGTAAAACGATATGTTCGGTTTTTTTAAAACGCAGATTGAATTATTTACTTACATTACAAAGTGGTGATACTTATATAAAACTGTCACAGATTTTTAAGAACACTACTGTCGTAATGAAAATAATTGAAGGGTTCAAAAGATAAGAGTAATTAACGTTATTAGAAAACTCAATCATAAATGGGCTTAACGCACGTCATTCACAATATGATGCAAATCTGAATTTACAGGTTCATTGAGATTCATAGCGCGACTGTCGGACATAATTTACATTTATAATGACTCTGTTTACGTATAATATGGGCGAACAGAACCGTAAGAACAGTTCACTGGTAACTTTGTCATTCTGGTGAAGTTTTAAATGAAAAACTAAAAACTCTACGTGTACGTACCTCACTTTAATGAATCGGTCGTATGTCCGATACTGTGTGCACAAATTAAATACGTTTTTGTGTCACATAATTGGAGAATTCTTAAATTATGAAACATAAGACAGTACCGGATGGATTCATTTGTCTCGATAAATAATAAATTACACTAGCTTAATCCTACATACTCCCAACCGCGCACAATCGCGCATAACAGCGCTTAGACAAACTCGGGCCGGAAGATAGGGCACTGACAACAGCAGGCCGAAGTTCCGGATGCTTTTTTTAACTTGCTGTCAACATTCGACGTTTTGTATCGCCGCCTATCTACTATTTAGGTACTAGACTAGATACTACTTTGTAACAAAAAATCTGCTAAATCATTTCCTGAACAAATTCTCAGTTACAAACCCACACGATTTACGTATATTTTCATTGATGTTATTTTCATTGATTATTACTTTTTCCTTAATATTAATTTGATTTTCGTAATTTAATTTTTGCTGTCTTGTATGATCAAAGTACGGATTATGATGATATTTGGAGTTATACATGATAATTAATTTATTATACATACAGATATTTGAGTGATCCAGGCGATTTTTTGAAAAGTGTTTTGATTATTATAATAAATTACCATCTTTTATGTAATTTGATATGACGTAATTTCTTAAATGATTATTTTTATTTAATTAAATGAAGACAATATAAGCGAAACTCAATCGAAAATCTGAAAACAGAAAAATCAGAAAAAGATATTGACACCTCTCTATTGAACCCAGGACCTCTCGCTTTCCGGGCGAACGCGCTAACCACTGCGCCACGGTGTCGATATCCAATTCGGTCATTTTTAACTGTATCATACTTCGAGTAAGAACCACCCATACTATCTTCATTTTTCTTAACACATATTCTATTGGCAGCTACCTTTATGAATGATATTAATAATGATATAATTTCGAGTCCCAGAGGTGTCAATATCTTTTTCTGATTTTTCTGTTTTCAGATTTTCGATTGAGTTTCACTTATATTTTCTTCATTTAATTAAATATTACAATTTGAGTTAAAAATAAAATAAAGTTAAAATAAAAATTAAAGATTATTTTTATGTTACTGTACTAATCACACACTACTACTGACAAGACGTAACTTTATTTAGTTACATTAAATTCATTGTGCTGGGTACTTTGCAAGAAAGCTAATTAGTTTAAAATTAACGTACAATTATATACATGATATCAGTTTTAGAGATAGCGGGTTCACTTTACAACAAAATATTCTAATAGTTGGCAGAAAATGTTCCATAAAATAATCTAAACTTTATTTTTGAAAACTTCTTATTTTAGCTTAATTTTAAATTCGAACCAAAAAATTTACCCGCGCAAGAGGCTAAGGTTGACATGCTAACCTCACTTTATAAAACCACCAACAACTCAGCAAAACAAGCAAAGGGGGGCAAGAGGAGGCTTTTCGTACATAAGGCTAAAACGCCGTGCATCGTACGAAATACTAAAATATTTACGTATCTAGCTTAAAAACCAATGTAATACTATTGAAGGCAAATAAAGAATGCGCTTAAAGGTATTTCGTATTAATAATTCTGCTTCTGTTGAAAAATATGATTATGTTTGGGAAAATAAAATAATTGGACCATTATTTTTAGAGTAGGTACCGTTAATACTCTTTTTATATGGCAATAATAAAGTATGAGGGCAGCACCGAACAAATCTGAAAATTTTGCACGAACTTTCAAATTGTTTCTCTTGATACTCACTGACTATACCCACCTTGTTCTCTATTCAATGAGTACACTTATTAATGGTGTTGATATTTAGTGGCATCTGATAAGATGGCTGGTGCTCTTTACCCCTAAGTTATTGAGGTTTTAGCATTTTTTACTTTTTGAGTTCACACTGACTCTTATTATCTGAAAACATTTCTGAAAAAATAAAAGATTTATTAATAAACCAGGTAAAAATCTTATGATTATCTGGTTCATCTTGCGAGGTGGATTGAGAAGATGTGAAATAAGATTCCCCATCAAAAAAAAACTAATCCCATCACCTTCTACTCCCCAAACCCTCCAGCCTCACAACATACCCCAATTGGGGAAAAGAAGCATCCATGTCTTTGAAGTGAAAAATTAGCATTAGCACATACAGGTCTTTCAAGCATCGCATTTTAGATCTGCTACAAGACTAAAAACATAGACCTTCAAATTGATAAATCAGTCAATTAGGGAAAGGGGAACAAGTCAAGTTGAGAGGAGCGGAAAGGCGGCGTGACCGTCTCTCTTTCAGTAATTTGTTAATAATGAATCTGTCAACTCAGCATTGTAATAATCATTTTACGAATCAAATAAATTTATCAAAATAAAATCTTTTTACGAATTTCATCTCCCTGTCGCTCCTCCAGATGGTTCGGTAAAAACGAACATTCAGATCCAGTGCAGAAAAGTCCCACAATGGACTGCATTTTAAACCGTTGCCTTACTTTAACGAACTTTACTTTTCTGCGCAAGGTCTGGTTATTTCAATGTTAACTCTTCGACAGTCAACTTACAACTGACGTCGTAATTTTTTCAAAGCACTCTCGAACCCTCTTGGTGTCAGCAAAATGGTTACTTACTTTGCCTCTAGCTCGTCGAAATGATCCAGGTTTTATGTTAGGGATCTATCAATTTGCATGTCTATAGCTGAAAATTATATTTATTAACTTAATCTTATTTTTCATCTTGTCTCGCCGACCAATAATACTTTTTAAAACTCTAATTAAACATATTTCACATGATCATTATTTGTGTTAACCTTGCTCAAATAACGCATCCATACGTTAACTTGTATTCATCATCATAAATATTTTAACTTGTGTTAATCATAAATAACTGAAAATAATGGCAGGTAATCTAGAAAGCTTGAAGCAGATGGCACTGGTGTGGTTGGATATCATTTGCATGATATGACAGCTAGCTATGTGATTTTTTTTTTTTTACATGAGCTCCACACAGGAGGCCCTGAGGAAAATAATTTCCCTCAGGGCCTATGTCATCTTTGGGGAGGGTTTTTTTTAAGGAAAGGAAGGAGAGGAGAGTTCTGGGAAGGAAAAGGGTTTAAGGGATGGGTAGGAATCTGGGGTTCAGTGTGTCTTGGTCATCTGCCTCCGAGACCTAGACAAACCTCACCCCATGAACCCGGGCACCCCTGCTAAGTCACCAAACGTAGCGAACGTAGTTCACTTAGGGTGAAAAATGGCAGAGGGGTTGGTTATCCAATAAAGGTTCCCGGGGCGGCGGTACCCATTCCCGCCTCCCTAATTGAAATAGAGTTCAAAAGATACGTTAAGGGATTTGAAGGTATTGTTTTTAAACGCTTGGTAAATGTGGTGGTTGGAGTGTTACGGATTTATTAAAAAACAAATTGAGAAATTTAAATGAAAACTAATTGGGAAAAAGGAAAACTTGGTTTGTTTATAACTGTAACCAGTTTCAGATTATTTTCTTATGAACTATACATCTACACATACTTTTAACAAAATAAAATGAGAAATAATATTTGCAGTATTTTCAGATTCAAGGTTTGCGGCAGAAATAACTATTTTCAGATGATTTTCTGAGTTAAAATGTTGAAAAGTAAGGTTAACTCAAGTATTGAAATACATAGTGCTTTTTTATATTTATATTGCAATTAAAATAGATTTTTGTCAAATTATACTATACTTACGATTATGTATAACAGATTCCAGAGGCATTGCGTAGTCTAATAAAATGAAATGTTTATTGCAACGGCAAATACTTTTTTTTATTGGCTTATATTTATGTACTTTAGAAAATTATGAAATATTTGTAAGAAGTGTCAACTAAATACTGTTTCAAAATATTCGATTTTGTATAAACAGGCAGAACTTACTTTGCCTTATTTGGAATATGCAAATTTGTTCTAAAGTAGCGAGAAATTCGCGAGCTTTGGAAAAAGGACTAATAATTCAAAAGCCGATTTTAATTTCAACGAATAAATGGTTATATTACAAGGAAGTTGCCTGTGTACAGTTAGATTAATTTGACAAATCACAGAAAGGGCACCACTTTCCACACTCCACGTAACTTGGTTTCTTCCCCTCTCCCCGATCAACTCATCTATTAATTTGAATGTCTATGGGTTTTCCGAAAGGAGTCAAAGTGCATATATTATACGAGAAAAGAATGGAGATGATGCAGATGAATGCCTAAGAAGAAAAAGTAAAAAAGTTCATAACAGGTCTTTGACTACTACTTAATTCTCTCCTAGATATTTTAACGGTTTCAGGTTCCACAAATTTTACCAGGTGGTGAATGTAAGCAGTGATGCCTTAGATTGGCAGTGATTCTTTTTAATAAGTCAGGTATGCCTTATACATCATTACATATGTCTGACAATGTGTTGTAGGTGGCTTTGAAACAAGCTTATGGGACCGAGTGGTTAATGTTGTTAATTACATTGTTTGCACCTCACTTCTTTTTTAAATTTTTTAATATACAATAGTTTACATTTTACAATACAATTTAATAATATTGGCGTGATTGGGAGGCTTACCCGTGCTAAGGCCCACATTTAATTTACCGCCGGTGTCGTTGAAATACAACCAGTAAGCATGCTGGAAGCTACAGCTGAAGTGGTACAGCAGACCAAGTGAATATTCCCAAGCAATTACAGTGAAACCCTCATAAGAAGTTTTGTGGCTTAAGAAGTGTGTTTTTTTCAATCCCTCGGCCCAAAATTGGTCCAATTTTTCCCACATATAGTTAAGAAGTTTGTTTTTTCCGGTCCCTCGGAAAACTTCTTAAGAGGGTTTCACTGTATACATTTTTTTTAGTAGACATACTGGTCGCAAAGCAATTTCTTACCATTTATGTTTTGTTCTGGATTCAGTCTTAAGCATCAGTCACATGCAAAGATAAAAGCGCAAGCATTTATCAGTTGTTATGTGTTGTACCGTCTCACTACCCTATCAAATATTTCTTCCTACAATAAGAGAGAGGGTCAGATGAATTAGACAGCTGATGCGAAATGTGAATTCTTTGTACTGGATCTGTCGACTCGACAGCTGTCATTCGCACGTTTACGCACCTCCAGATATTAAAATGACCCCCTCACCTGTTAACGGCGGAAAGGAGATCGCATAATTTTTTGCGTATCGCGTGAGTAGTGGTTAGTAAAATAGTTAGTAAAATCTATATTGTCAATGGTTTATCTGCGCATCATCTTCTTAGGTGTGACGGGTCTGAATGGGATTGAATGGCGAGCGATATTGTGCGTGCGATGATCTTTTATCTTTGCGTGTGACACCCGTCTTACCGTGTCACCGCCATATTATATAAAGAAAAATAACAAAACATCAATTGTTATCATGAATGTACATTTATTTAACATTTTTTTTGCTACTACACAAATTTTCAAGATGTACAAAACAAATTACAAAGTAACATTGAGCTTTCTATATTATGCATTACTATTCCAAAGAATTTAAAAATAAAAACTACCTTCAAGTGTAATAACTTTGTTTTGTTTTCCATCCGCACATAATGACTACTTACTGAATATGTAGTATGATGCACACTGTAGCATACTGCGCCCAAATGCTTATTATATAATTACAATTTTTCATATAAATTTGAGTCATCAATTTTGAAAAGACTAGAGCCTTGTACATAAAAAGCTAAAATGGCATTATACATCTTTTTTTTAAATATTATAATATACGGATAAAAAATTTAAAGTAAGTGATTATGAATGATTAACACATAATTATTATTAAAAATTATTGCACAGAGATTGTGCAACACAACAATAAATTAAACTAGAATTAGAATTGCAGAACCCCGGCTTTTAACTTTCAGTATGAATACCGAGAGACCGGTGCGATATTGAAGAAAGATAACCTGGCGTCAAATATGAAAAACCCATGTTCAGTGCTCGTAGGTCCACAATAATTTATAATCACAAAAAACCATATTGTCATTCCAAAACTGCTCTTCTGTTCTTCAATAATACACAAGTTGTGCATGTAACCATTGTTTTCTACATTATTAGGTACATTTCTAACACAACAGTTGTTATAGGGGAGCTCTAAAGGAATTCGCCCTCTTCATCAGAAAACAATTAATTAGTTTTGATTGGAATGGTGTACATTTATCTTAACTGCGTGTTTAGGCTGGTACTATTGTGCGTACAAATATTATTGATACAAGTGAATTAAACTTTTAATAAAATTTTATAGCGATTTGTGCTGTGTGAAAGCTTAATTATATAATGATGAATGTTCCTTTTAAAGTAATATAATATGTATGAGAAAGTGAATACATAATGAGTTATGTGATAAGAAATAATAAGCTCACTTAAGTAAATGCTGTGTAAAAAAGTATTGTTATCACATGTAGTCACATGATAAATCTGAACACCCGCTACAAGTAAGGAATTGTTATGTACTGTAAAAGCTATTATGTACTACATTATTATATTAGGTAGGTACTATTGAAGAACCAGCAATACAAAAATTATATAAAAAAATATATTTTTGTATAATGCTCCCACATCATCAGCGTAAGATAGTCCTGAACTTAAAATCCAAATTAAAATAAAATATAATATTTTCAAAAATATACATATCACGAATTCAATATTAATACTTCAACCAACCTACAAATTAATCTACGATTTGTGAACGGTCCTAATCAAGGTGAGGAGTGAGAGATTCCCATTATTAGGTGTGTGACAAGTGCCGTGACACGGTGGAAGCAATCCACGTTGCGCAGGGTTTGTTACATAGCTACGTCACTGTTTTAGCAATTAGATAAGGTATTTATTCTGCACAACCTCTAATGGCCTCAATGCTCGGCCCGTTAGGACCACGTTACTATTTCAGATCGTTTATCACCTACTACTAAAATCTTACACTAATTATTGTATCCATTAAATAGAACTTATATTATAAGAGGGATGATTTCAAACACATGTTATGAACGATGATGACAAAAATCCTCATCCTAGTGTTTAAAATTTTTTTTATTCAAAACTCATAGAAAAGTGTTGTTTCCTTTGGAAATTTTGATCATTTGAGTGATGTTGTAATGCTAAGAGGAAGTCACCATTTCTCTTCGAGAAATTAAAAAAAAAGTCTATCTGGGAATGACACCTAGAGAAAAAATATACATACACATACTTATTCACTATCCACATTAATGCTGCGAGAATTTGATATAGTAAAATACAGTGCTGTATCTCGTTGGCGTTTGGTGGTTGTATGCACCACACTTGCTAATCTGTAGCTGGCAGGAATCACCTGCTTTCTCCAAAAGTCAAAAGTGCACGAACAAGATTTTCAAATATATAAAACAATCAAATAAGCTGTTGGCTTTTTACAGCTGCGTTGTGTATAAGCTAGATATAAACTTGTGTACGTAGAAAATATACACACACAAATAATTTATTCGTAACTATTAATTCACAGTCCAAACAGTATTTCATTCCTATTCAAACTTAAAACAGTGAGCAGTATAATATAATATGCTAGGCGATGCTCCTGCACCCTTCATTACAAATCATTGTCAATTTTACGCCATATGTCAGCAATCACAATTACCAAATTTTAAAATCTAACATAACATTATAATACTGAATTTTTGACAGTATTTTTGGCCGGGGAGAACATTATATTATTACAGCACTTAAGATCTTACTAAAAAAATCATTGAAAAGAAGGCCATCTTAACAGACTTTTCTGAGTTTGTCAATTAATTCGATATTTAAATTGAAGATACATATGTGATACAGGATTGTGATGAAAAAGTACATCTCTCTGGATATTTAACACAAGTGCTTTTTCCAAGGGACGACAGTAAGGTCTCAAAATATCAGGTATTTTGTGGAATAAGTAAACAAAACTAATTACCACAAGTAAAAAATCACAATAAAGTTTTTAATTGCCGGCAATGAAATAATATCACCCTTATAATATACTGCTCCTTGCTTTTAAAATTTTTAAGCCAATTTTATCAAATGTGTTGAAATCTGTTGACTCACTTACATAAATATGAATTATCAAAAATGTTTATAAAAGAATAACAATTTCACAGTTTATTTAAGCACAGTCTTCATTTTCTCAAACAATGAGCACTGTGTGACTTAATTTACCAGTAATCCTTCTGTGAATTCATTTCACTCAAACTTTTACATGAAATGAAGCAGATCCACTAAGAATGGCTTGACAGACAAATAATTAATCTAAAGTGTACGCATATTATGTTCAATTACAAAATTAATATTTTGTAATACAATATGATATACTATTTCAAAGTTTTCATCTTGTCCTACAGGAACTCCAAATCGATCTGAAAAAAAAAAAAAAATTCATTATCATTGTTAACATTTTAAGGTTGTTTTTTATTTCGGCCAATGGCTCAGGTTTAAGTCTTAATTGGTCCCACCTGAGTTTTTTGTTCACATGTTGTATGCAATGTAGATGGCATCTATCTGGTCTGAGAGGAAGCCGTCCCTGAGGTGCATGCGCTGCTTCTCTCCGCGGGAGTTGATGGGGACCACCCCCGGGTCCACCACCACCACCACGCCAACCACCAGGTGGTGCTCCTCTAGCACGGCATTGGTCACCAGCGGAACCAGGTTCAGGGCCTCACTGTCACTGCCATCAAGCTCTGCCACCACCACCAGAAGATTTGTCCATGTGAACACAGCACTGCAAATATTCAAACATATATTATAATGCACCATTCATTTTACTAATTACATATTACTGTTGTGCACAGGAGCAAATATAGATATTATTTTATTTAAAAAAAATAAAAATAAGACAAAGTTACCTCTTAAATTAAATATATCTATCTGAGCGTATCATAATTGTATTGCCTATGATATGTCTTAGTCACACTTTTCTAATTGAATTAAAATTACTTGAATCCTTACACTGTCTCTTATCGATGGGATGAATCACATTTAGGAAGATAAATATTTTGATCAAATCCTTGTACTATTATTGTTTTGCCATCATAAAATTTTGCTTTTTTTTTCCAAAATACGCTCATTAAAGAACATATTATATATTATTATTAAAATAATATCAGGATTAAATAACATGTGTACACAATTAAGTCCTCTGCGTGCGAACTGTATCTAAATTTCTTTAAATAAACAATGTTAGTCTTCTGTGACGTCCCAGGTAAGTATGGTCCTGTATATTTTCTGTCTTTACAGAGTATGACTAAACAGTATATGTACATTTTTACGCAGCATCGCGTTCATTGGTCAAATCATTGTACATATATTTTCGTAACAGTGATCAATGAACCGGTGAATGCAATTTTTAGCCATAAGTTGTTTTTAATTGTTTGTCTAGTTTGTAGTTGGAAGTAAGATTTAAAAAATATAGTATAAGTTTTTACAGCACCCATGAGGTGATTTTTCACAAAGATAGCGCTATACAAATCATCCAAATATTATTATTACTAAAGGGTACTTGCCATTCTGCAATCTTCTTGTGACAGCGCATGACTGAGTTTTCAATATCGATGGGGTGATATCGCATGCCGCGCATGATGACAGTCTCATCTAGTGCTCCGACTACAAACACCGCATCGTGCTGGTCACCTGTGTCAGGCTCCACATCACTTCCACCTTCTTCTGTTCCGCGAGGAGCGCCTTCAGTGCGCCTCAGGAAACCCAAGTATCCTGTCCTAGCGTAAACTTCGCCTGTATTGCCTGTTACTAATTTGGCGTTGAAATGATCAGCGTAATCACTCTCATCTCCATATATGGTGAAGTACCCGCTAGCATTGTGAGGTGATTGCACCCAAACCTCTCCCAAATGCGAGTCTCCACACTGACCCTTGGTTTCTGGGTTAGCGATAATGACTTTGACTCCAGGCAATAATTTTCCCGATTCCATCAAACACAAAGAGTGTGGGCTTCCTCTTTCCACTAGAGACACTCGGTCGTTGCGTAAAGCTCGGAGATCCACATAGACTGTTGACGGTTCCGGACTAGATGCTCCTTGTAAACAAATGGCTATATTCACTCTACATCCAAAGGATGTTGACACTGCTCTCGGACTCAAGCCCAAGGCCGAAAACAGTTTAGAGAAGGATGCCGTTAAGTTAATTCTGGGTCTCTCTTCAGCTACAGCAACACATGTTCTGACACAGCCTAAATTCACTCCTCTGGCCTTTAGTTGATCTACTGAGCTTCCTAATCCTTTAGTGCATAATTCCATTACGCCGTATGAACAAAACGTGTCTCTTACCCTATACTGAGATACTGCACTAAGCCACAATGCAGGATTCACTTCAACTTCTGAGGGTGGAATAAGGATAGAATGATGACCAGAATAAATGCTACTTAAACACCACAAAGCAAAGCCAAGGCCGCAATAAGGATCCAAACAAAGGGCTATATGCCGAGAGGGGTATAACTCGCAGGCTAGTTTCATGGAGCGACATAGAGAGGTTACAGCCGCGTGAGACATCTTAATCCCTGCTAACATTCCTGTTGTGGATACACTGAAATCTAGGTAGGCCAACATTTCCGCTGTGGGAGCACGATACATTATGGGTAACTTCTTCTTAGGCATATCGTCTGTATCCAGGATCATGGGCCATGATTTGATGTCAACCACATTACTAGCTTCTTTAGATTTAAGTAGTTTGATGACATTCTGGTTGGACAGGACAAGTGCAGATTTACTGACATCCACTATCATTCTGACAGTGGGAAGGGTAGTCTGAAGGTTTTGGGGGTGTGGTGGTCGAATGGTGACTGGAACAGCTCCCACGTAAAGGCACCCGTAGAAGGCGCAGATCAATTCTAAGCCGGGAGGGAAGATTAGAGCCACGTGTTCACCCGTGTTGACTCTTCCTTTTTCGAGCAGAAGATTTCCAATACGTTCTGCTTTTTTGTGTAACTCTAAGCAGGAGAGCACTTTGGCCACTGCTCCCTTTGAATTGAGCAGCGTGAAGATGACGTGGTCCGATGTGCTCTGGGCTCTCCATCTTAGGATCTCCGAGATAAATTGGTACTGTGGGATATGAAAATACATGTGAAAATAAATTTCTTTGTTCATATTTGGGGTGAGAAGACTATTGCACTTTTTTTTTGCTAATAGAAATGGGCCGAATCAGGGTTCCATGCCAACTGAGAAAAAAGTCAACTCAACACCCATTTGAAAAGTCATCAAAAGGGATGAAAAAATTTATTTTAAAATAACCCATAACCCATAAGCCCATAGCCGTAATGTAATCTGTTAAATAATTTTTAATAATTTTTTTTCATAACTTCTAATGACTTTTCTGAGGTGGTTCTGAGTTGGTTTTATTCTGACTTGTTCAATCACCCAGAAATAGACATCAGGTACTTTTTAATTCCCTTACTGGGCATAAGAAGAACATAATATTGGCACCGAAATGCTTATGAAATTTAAAAAATAATCCTGCCAAACCCATGTCATGGTTACAAGTAAGACAATACAGCAACAACCAATATTAAAACACACTGGGAAACAATACGATTGAGCGGGGAATTAAATGATATTCTAGATTTGTTGGATCCAAGGAGCCAAAGAGCCAAGGCACTGATAACAAGTTTTTACTAGTGCCAGGTGCCGCCTGGCTCAGAGCCGGCCCTGATCAAATGTTTTTACATGTACAACAGATGTTTGAAGACAACCATAAGTAATTATAATATGATGAAGTCCATTTACTACTCCATGCCAGTGCATGGAACTTTACATCTACGATGCCAAGTGGCTTTTGAAATGAAAACCTTACTAAAATGATGTAATTCGGAAATAAAAAACAATTAACAAAACATCTTTTGCATCCAATCCCACGAAATACTTTCTAGTAAATAGAGTAGTGGAAGCATGCAACAAACTTCCACAACCTGTCATCAATGCTACAAGTATAAATGAATCTAAAGATCGGATCTTCATTTGGAGGGAAGAAAGGATTGATTTATTGTAAAATTAGATACCTGCGCATCAGCAGATGCAGTCTGCGTGATCAAATAATAATAAGATGATTAAATAATAATAAGAAGGAAGTGTTTTATCAAGTGCAATATTCATGGAAAGTGTATGGGATGTTCACCACGCGTATAGCCATTGGCTAATCTACAACAGTTGGGAGACTTCTCACACTCACCTTCCTGGCAGCGTCTGAGTCGTCGGTGTGTCCCATGTCCCGGCCCTGCGCCGAGGCCAGCCGGTTGCCCTGCACCAGGTTGCCCACGATCACCGAGGCCGGACCCACGTCTGCAACACACTCGCCTGTTGTCGGTGTCACACCACACAACACACAGGTAAACATTGCCACAACAGAGGTAACTGACAAATTGTGACTCCATAGTACTAGACTACGTTATCTGTTCAAAGAATCTACAGCCAAATATCCATCTTTTTATGTTATTATTCTATAGAATGATTCTTTAATACATTTATTATACAATGCAGCTGTCTGTATTCGAAAACAATAATAATTGTCTTATTATTAAAAAAAATTAAGCACTGTAATAATTTGAATGTACGCAAAAACCATAATTCCAAGATGTTTAAACTGTTGATGATCGAGAAAATAGCAATTTCCAAAAACTCCAACTGAAATATCTGAAGAAGATTTTACTACTGAAGATACTTCCATTCTAATGAAAAACGTTCATCGTTGTTAGTTGGTAAATCGTGAATTCGGAAATACTTTCTCGACCTGAGTTTAAATTGGAATGGCAAAAATTCTGGAACCAAACAAATTTGATCAAGTTACGTAAATAATTTTGGACAATAATGAAGCTATTCAGTTACCTCTTCTATTACTGTTGTGGCGCAATGTTGATAGGAGAAATAATAAAAATCTAATGAGATCTAATGAATTCTAAAGGATGATCTTCTCACTGCACTTGGTCAAGTTGGTTTTGGAGAAAGGTATGTAAAAACCAAAGAAAAAGCATTTTTTATTTGGTGTTAATTATTTATAATGCATTATTAGATTTAAGTCTCTAAACTACAGTTTCCAAGCGTAACATTTTAAAACATTAATCTTATGAAGGATTATTACAATAACAAAATTCTTTACAGAACATTTTAAAAATACCCTAGGATATCTTTATTAAAATAACAAAAACAAAATAAACTCTATACTGAAGGTAAAAGCAAACAATCTAGGAGAGATTCACTGAATTTAAAAGTGAATTTGTGATGAAAAAAGTTTTGAGTTTAAAATGCAAAATTATATTTTACATAACCTAACCTCGTGCAGGGGGTTGATCATCCCGCATTTATGGATGATTTTGTGAAATGTCTAGGTATGAAAAAAATTGTAGTCTTTATTTACAAAAAGTAGGAGATTGTCAAATAGACATTGTGAGTGGTACAGGTCAAAAACTAAAATTGTAGGAAGTGTCTTAAAAAATTAAGGAAAGAATTTTAATAAAGTTCAAAAGCAATATTTATAAATTAAGTTACCAAATCACTAAAAATAAAAATCTAAATCCAATTTTTTGTTGAATTAAAAGCAATCTTATTAGCCACATAGTAAAATGAGAAGTAACAGATGAGAGAATAATTGAGGAATAAATAAAAATCCAAATATATTATGATATATGAAAAAATACAGTAGAACACCGTTCAATCCAAATCCACGGACCCCCCAAAAACAAAATACAAACGCGGCCGATGGTTTAAATTCAGATATTCTATGTAAATTCAGATATTCTATGTAAATTCAGATATTCTATGTAAATTCGATATATTTCTATGTAAATTGAAATTTCGCATAGATTACCGTCGCAACAAACTCAAATTCAGACATTTATTAAAAAAATATATAAAGTATTAACGTCTAAACTGAAAAATTGCCAGCCAGTGAGATTCAGAATTACGAAATAATAATAAAAATTAGGAAGATGTCTATCCGTGTATATGGAAATTTTGCAGCATCTTACCTCCACAACTGGCCTACCAGATTCAAATTTATAAAAATTATGATTCTTTTCACACAAACCGAATTTTTGCGAATTAGATGAATAAATTTTTGGGAGAGGAACAAAACAATTTTATTACATTTTTTTTGCATGAATTTATTTTCTGGGGCTATTTTTTGTAAAATATTGTCCACAGAAAATCCAGGGTTCGAATTAACGTGGTTCTACTGTAATATGTGTAAGAAGCATTTCCTTGAAGAAATAATGGTGGATGAGTCGGAACATAGCAAACAGTGTTTTACTAAAAACACAGTAAAATACTGCAGCATGTGGACTCATTGCGTAGGTAGGTATAAGATAAATTATTGCAAATATGAACAAGTGGGAAAAGCGCAAAAATGCAATTTGCAAAAATGAAATTAAATTTTGATAACCGTTAACCATTATTGCCACATAATTCTCACGTCATCTTTTGCCAAAATTAATGAATTTGAATTAAGGGAAAGTAGTTCATATGAAAGTTGTAAGCTTTGTAAATCCTCTCACTTTATTAGCAACATACTTTGCGCAAAGTAAAAACAACGCTCCATTTAATTAAAATTGGCACACAATGATGGAAAGCACACATTCCTTAAATGTTACTAGATTTTGGAATTCCGCCTATTTTGCCACAAATAGATAATTTTATCTACTCATAATTTGACCATTGGCTAAATGCTTCGCTTCGCAAATGATTTCAAGCAAACCTCTAAATAAAACAAACCACTCGACTATAACCCATTTCATGATTAGATCCAAACATATATCCTCGATTATAACATAACACATGTTTCCTGTGAGGGCATAAATAAATCTTTGAGAAGAGTAAGAGTTCTTTAATCCAAAATAAAATGACAAATTTTTACACGCGGTCTTTCGAAGAAATCCAAATTAAGTTGTGTGTTCAATTTTATCACTAGTATAAGAAGCTTTTATGAAAATTCTGAATGTGAATTATCAAAGGACGCGGCATTCAATAGCACGAAACAGAATATAAAGCATTTCAATTTGCTTGTCTATTTAGTAGATTTTCCTGTTTTATAACATGTCGGCGTATAATAGTGCAATTATTATAATCCGATGTCTAGTAATAAAAACAACTTTACAAAATCATAATGTAACATTTTTGAGAGCATGTTCAATCAATCAATCGCAAATTCGCCTTGTAAAAGCAAATGATTAATAAAGTGAGAGGATATGGCGTAGTGAGGTAAGGTAGCGGGACCAACCTGAATGGATCTCGCGGGGCTTGGGTAAGTTGGTGACGCAGGTGTGGGGGCAGAGCAGGACATTGGCTGGGTGGAGGGTGCCCTCCATGAAGCGGCGCTTGCACTCCGACAGGTGGATCCCTCCCAGAGGGGTCTTGGGCAGGTAGTTGGGCTGCACCAGCGCCAGGCAGTAAATCCCCACCTGATGGATAGAGTCCACAGCCTGCAGAACTCTTGACATCCACTGGAATGACTGCGATACAAACGGGGAACATTTTTATAAAGCATAATGTCATTGCATACATTTTCATCGCCGCAATTAAAATCGCTTTGTTAATTAACCTTCGCCTTTTCAAATTATTCATCATAGGAAATCGCTTATTAAAAATAGGAAATCGCTTATTAAAATAGGCTATAATTTTACCACTTAATTAATTAATTAATAACAACTAATTAACTAACTAATTGATAGCAGCAATTCATTCACACTTAAAAACGGATTTACTGTTTAAATAATGGTCAATTAATTTAAAAGAATAATATTTATCATAAGTGCATGCAATCAATTCTGTAAATACTTTACGCCCAATTAGATTGTGTATATTGCATAATATTTTTGTTATAGCGAATCCATATGTTTTTATTTGAAAACCAAAAAGAATAACCAACAAACTCTGGAACATATTTTTTAAAAATTTTATAGGTCTGTATTCTAAATAGGAATGAAATAATCAAACTTCTCAGTTCCACAAGCAAAAGGTGTTAAATGTTCAATTCCTTGGAATTTAGCCACTGGAGCGACTTAGGTCAATATATGGGCAGCTTTTATTTTTCTGCAATTGACAGCGGTCCAAAATTTGAGAACATTTTTTTTAACAAAGTTTACGATTTTATAATATATTTTTTATAAATCCTACGAATATGTGATAACCGACAAAAGATAGGTGAATTCATTGGCTATATAAAACTACAATCATTTTGTATATCTCTGTGTTAAAATTCGGAGGTATGATTTTTTTAATGTGGGCGGAAAATATTCAAAATGATCTCCAAAAAATCACAAGCAATCGGAGGAAAAAGTTTTAAATCGCGCTGTCGCTCGAGTGGCTAGTGCCCTACTGAAAGAATTAAATAAATCTAAACATATATAATCAAACCCAAAAAAAACATAATCTTCGCCAAGATACATTCCTTCGAGTCAATGTATCTAATATTATGATGTAAAATAAAATAAAACAAGCGCTTTGACATAGCATTTGTCGTTCGACATAGTTTTTAAATTGCAGCGCCCTTGAGATGATTTCTCACAAAAACAGCGCTTTACAAATTATCTAACTATTATTACAGCAAAAACACATCACATTTTCGCTAATACATGGCGTAAAATAAAATGCAAAATTCACAGCAAATTTAAAAAAATAAATATTTAAGAATAACTCTCCTAAAATGTGTTTTTATCATACGATAAATAAAACTATTTAATGAAAAATCACATTTAATCGATTTTGACTTTAAAAATTACGATAGAATAACTTAAAGACACTTCAAATAAGTTTTTAAAATAACTTTATTGAAGTTAGCCGATAAGAACAAGACAGGAATATACATTGTATTAATAGTTTGATGTTAACATGATTTAACGGTTTTCATTAAGTTTCATTCAAATCACATTTTAGGAGAGTTAAGCGATGGAATAGACAGTTTCACCTCTTCCTCACTGCAGTCGGGCCTCTGCTCGGCGATGACGCATATTCGGTCGTCTCTCAGAACGCGGATGCTGAAGACGGCGATGCGGCCGCGGTAGATGAACTTCATGGGCTCGACCGCGAGGACCGTAGCGATGATGTCGTCCATGTTGTGCTTGCGGCCGGTCACGGTCATCAGACCGTCGCGGGAGCCACAGATAAACACCAGGCCTGGACGGATAAATAAGTTAAAAAATACTGTTAATATCATAAGATTCTGAATGGTTTTTTATCAATACTGGACATCCTGGATGAAATTGAATTCTATGTTCACCAACACAGGCTTCTGATTCTTCCCAGGTGCAGAACTAACTTACCAACGCGTATGTCCCTGGTAAGGCTTACTAGGTTAATTAACTACCACGCAGGAAATGTATTGTTGTTCTCATGTTCTTCAACAACTAAGCATGAAGCATCCTATAATTTTTAACTGTTGTACTGTATATAACATTTTTTGTCTTACATGTAACCTTATGATTATGCTAAAATTATTTTTAATCACTTTTGCAATGTTTTGGTATCTGTACTGTTTGTGCACAGTAAATAAATAAATACAAAAAAGATTGCAGCTTAACCGCCCTACTTATTTTTCAAAAAGTAGGGAAAAAAACATTGGGTTTTTTTAAAAAGTTTTTTAACGGTTTAAATAGTACCAACCTAGCAATAAACATGATGAAATGTCAAAATTCATTTAAACCGCGCCACTTGTGTACAGAGAACCGCTGACTAGCGGAGTTACTTGTACGGGAGAGATGAAAATAGCCGTCCCATGTCCCTTAGCTTCGCGATAGTGCAGGAGCAAACTTGATGTATACGAATGTATCACGGACGTTTTGTTGGTTATTTTTTACCTGAACGTATGTGATACGGTTTGTTGCATGTTGATAATATTGCGGACATATCACATACGTTCGTATGTATAGGGTGGTTAAAGTGGAATTTTTTATATTGATTACTGATAGTAATTCAACACAATGAATTTGGAATAACAAATCTTGTATCCCGCAATCATTGAATTTAATTTAATACACACACAGCTTCAAAATCCTCACAAAAAATTCCCAAAAGTGTACCGTCTCATAAATCATGAAAAAAAATCTTACAATTATTTATGCAGTATTAATGTCCAGTGGGAGAATCTTATGAAATTTATTAACATTTTATGTAATGCTTACCTCCCGGCCCCAAGAAGCCCAGCAATCCTGTCCTGGTGTAGGTCTGTTCTCCCACAGGAGCTCCCTCAGGTGACAGGGGCTTGAGTGTGAACACGGAGGCAGTGAGCCCCGGTAAGCCCCAGTAGCCTGTCCCGGTGCCCCCCGATAGAACACAGATCTCGCCCACCTCGTCAGTGCGACACAGCTGAGGAGTTCCTTCCATGCGGACAACGGTTATCGCAGCTGTAATGAAACATTTTTGATATTTAATGTTTGGAGTTAATATAATTAAGGTCAGAGGTAGTTCATTATAAGGCAAGAATAGGTAAAAGGTATGAGTAAATAATGAATTTGTTAAATCAAGTGCGCACTGCTTTAAATCAATTAAGGTCTTTAGGATATTATTGTTAATTTTATGGGTGACAGTCACTGAGACAAACAAATAAAAAATACTATTGATTGTAATATTTCGAATGCAATCAAAAACGCTGGAAAAACCCTCATCATGGCGCAAGTCTTCGCAGACAGTCAACAATAATCTATAATTATTGTTGACTGTCTGCGAAGACTTGTTATTAATTATAAATTATTGCTCTTTTCAAGTTTATCAATGATAAATAAAGATAAAGATCCAAAGCAAACAAAGAAAGCATCAGAAATAAAATCAATAGAAAGTATTCGCCCCCATAGGGCCACTTTTTGATTGCCCTTATATATATATATATGTTAACTTGTTAACTGTGCAAGCATTTTTAGATTTCTTAATTTATAAAACATTTATAATTTATAAAAAATGAAACTTACATCCTGGCATGACCTGCCCACAGTCCTGCAGTGTCAATGAGGTCAGGGAGTTCTCCTGGTCCACCCTGACTACGCCATGAGAGAGGCCGGCCATGGACAGCACGCCGCGGCCAGTGGACCCACCGGGCCGGCCAGCGCGGCGCACACACACAGTCAAGGCCTCGCTGGAGCATGCACACGGGCAGACCACTTCTGGCTTCAGACCTAGAATTATTCTCACAGATTGTAGTTGTGTTTTATCATAAAAGAGTCTAGAGTCAATCTACCCAATAAGAAAGTACTAGAAACTTTGGGGAATATTAAATGCAAGAGAAACATTCAAATGTACAAAAAATAGCAAAGACTATCCTTGCAATGAATTATTACATTAGTAATGTATGTGTGACTTGCAAAGTTATCAAATTCAGTAAATTTCATCTGAAATGACAATGTAAAAAGCAATATATATCAAATTGTTGAAATTTCTAACATTTCCGTATGGTGTATCTGCTGTTTCTAGAAGAGTTTTTCTGCTACTAGCCAGCAGTGAAGGAAATAAACAATAAGTACAAACCTTTGGATTGAAACACTGAAAGGAACTGATCACACGAGGAGAGTGACCAGGGATTGGCTCCATCAGCAACCAGTAGCAGTCGGAGTGAGCTCAGTGATATGTCCTTGTGGTCCTTGGTGGCCAGCAGGCCCCAGTGGAGGTCGCGGGATTTCACTACCGCTATGCTGGCCCTAAATCACAAACATAATATGTTCATAAATCCGTAACATCCAACTTGCAAAATTAAATCCAAGATAGGAAGGAAGGGGGCCTAGGCTCGAAATGGGCTGTTGAAGAAGAAGAGAAGAATTATTTGCGACACAATTATGACCTTTATTCTTTGAAAAAAGAACAAAATTAAAATCGCTTGCGCTAATACAACTACAGATTCCACTATCAATTTTATAAATGGAGCTTCTCTAACAGCTTAAAAATAATTTTCCCTTTTCTGATCTAGCTTTCAAAAGGTTAAACCATGATGTGCGTTAACCAATTTCGCTATTGCCACCTTCTGTCAAACCGTTTTGTTCTCTTTCATATTTTCATTTAGATTATAAGTGTTATCTTCTTCTTCAATGATATATTACGTT
Source organism: Glyphotaelius pellucidus (assembly GCA_936435175.1). Classification (NCBI taxonomy): domain Eukaryota; kingdom Metazoa; phylum Arthropoda; class Insecta; order Trichoptera; family Limnephilidae; genus Glyphotaelius; species Glyphotaelius pellucidus. Next base: position 21,405,022 of record OW386542.1, on the reverse strand, counting down.
GATGGGAATAACCTTCAAAAGTTATAAAAAGAGAGTTTTTCTTATAAAAAATTGAAGTCAATTTATACTTATAGGTAGTTTGTTTGAATTTTTCAGTTGAAATTGATTGTAATAATATAAAATCAATGATCATTAACAAAATTCAGTTGATGTGCACAGTACGTACCTGTATTTGGTAATCATGTGCATCCAGGACGCAGGGTTGACCTTCATTAGCGCATATGGGATGAAGATGACATGCATGCCGTTGAGCACGCTGGTCAGCACACCGTGCCATAGGCCGACCTCACGCTTGAAGTCCAGCACGCACACCATGACCTCACCCTCCGTGTAGGCGCAGGCGGCTGTCAGGGCGCGGCAGTGCGCAAGCATGGCAGCGCGCGACACTGTCACTCCCATCACTGGAAATTAATTATAATAATCAATGATTGTAAACTGGAGAATGCATTAAAAAAATGGTTTAAAGCGACTTAGATAATAATATCACAATGGCCAAGTAAAGATAATTAAGAAAATACTTTTAATTTAATATCTCTGTACTTAATGGTAGGCATGCTTAGGTAAGGCTCTATGGTTTAAGATAGAGGTCTGCAGTCAGGTCTATGCTTTTACACTATTAGTTTTTCTGTGGATGGTTTTATAGTTTTCGTGAACACAAATAAATATTGCTTTTGGAGATCTATAGTGTGTGTACATAATATATAGTTACTATTGTAAGAACAAAAACAACATGAACAAAATGAACAAAAACAGAACATCTGTGAAATAATGGTGTTTATTATCCATAAACCTAAACCAGGCAGATACCCGTACAAGAAACATAACTTTTTTAATTATGTAAATTAATTTTAATGTATATTTCTTTGAACTGGTAGAATTAGAAATACAAGAATTTTTCATTATTTACCTGACCCATCCCCATCGGACGTGTATTCAATGTAGGCGGGTGTGTCATCCGATAGCAGGGCGGGGGGCAGCCAGTCCCGGGGGGCGCGTGCCAAGTGCTCTGTCACCGTCCACTGCAGACGCGGCCAGCCCTTGAAGCCCACCACGTCGCCCGTCGAGGATTTGGGCAGTCCTAGAACAAACATTCACCATTATAAGAATGTAAAGTAAGGAGTAAACTTCGATAGCTGATACACGATAATGGGTAATATTCAATATTAAAAACCACTCGCTTTAATTGGTACTTATAAGAGAAACAGCCCTTTCAAATGAAAAAATAAAATAATAATAACTTATAAATAAAAATTAAAAAATGCTGCTAATTTTAAAACCACTCTGGCTTCTGCTGATTAACCCTTCGAATAATGAGAAAATAATATCTATGAACTTTTGCCTGTCAAAGTTTGCTCGCAAAAATTCTCGGTTCTTCCCATGCATTTCAAATGTTCATTTTTATTGGTTATTTTTTAATCTTTTTGAAAAAAAAAATTGTTCTACAATCTAGATAAAATAATCTTCCCGATGTGCTTATCAAAAATTAAGATTTTTGTTTTAAAATATTAAATTTTTTATATTGAAAATGTGAATTAGCTTAAAAATTACGTACCTGGGGTTTCCCCAAAAAAGTACATAAAATAAAAGAAAATTAAAATTTTAAATACAGATTCCTTTTTTTAAGAAAATTTGTAATAAAACTGTCACTTCACTTTTTATCACATTCATACAATTTTATTTTTAAATTAATTGTTTATTACGTCATACATTGGCGCAAAATAAAATCGTCACTTATGATCGGGTTTGTAAAAGATCTGATCAATATAGCTCGTTTATTCCTAAGGTAATAAGAAGCAATATTTTTTTCGCTTTCAAATATAAAAGAAATCACAAATTTTTGCTTGACAGGAAGAGAGATATCTAACTTTTAATGACGCTCGGTCGTTCTGGGACAATCTGGGTCTCCTGTTATTATAACGGCATATGATGTTTTGAGACAACTAGGGTCTCCTGTGATTAGACGGGTTAAACAAGAGACCTGAATGAAGCTTTTATGCGTTACGATAAAAAGATAGTCAAGGATACTATAATAAAACAATCGATTACTGGATAGGCAAGGGCATAGTGGTCTTCGCTTTTGATTACGAGGCGATGCGACGGGTTTATTAGTACCTTTGTAACAAGCCTCAGAAGTGAGAGCGACGTGTATCCCCGTGGATCCAAGCAGGAAACCAATCTGCTGTGAGCCGGCGTCCCTCCGGGTCAGCGGCACCTCCACGGCCACCGGGACCACACCAGCCTGTAGGCAGCCATACCAGGCACACATAAAGTTGATGGGGTCATTGTTAGGATACACCAAGGCGATGCGTTCGCCGGCCTTTAGCGGGCACTCACTGCCCTTCCAGAAGGTTTTGTTGAGCAGGGCATAGGCTATCTTCTGCGAGCGGCTAAGCAGTTTACCTGGAAGTAAAGAACAATATTATTTATCTATTGACTTTTACGTCTAGGATGGATATTTTTAAAGTGGAATAACTTAGTGAGTAAAACCTCATAGCATTTGTTTAACTTAGTCCGCTTAGTCAATTTATTCAGAAGGTAGAGGAAAAGGACTTACCGTAGGTCAAGGAGTTGCTCATCTTTCCATTAGGATCGAGGACAGTAGCGACAGGTGCTTTGAAAGAAGCAGACCCATATCTTTGAATTGCGGCTTCCAAATTCCTGGGAAGGCCCGAGGGCACTACCAGCTGTTCTCCTACCGCTGGAGTCATGATGCCGCCTTCGGGTTTAGGCGCATTAGGATCTTTAGGATTAGCGGCGATTTCTAGTTCAATATCGTCATCCTCATAGAACTCTGGCAGAGGCCTTCGCTTGGGCCTCTTGAGCGTGTTGAGGAGTTGCTGAATCTTGGCAGATACTTTCCAGCGGGCAGTCCCGTTGTCGTCCGATCCTGTTCTAGAACATCGGTTCACTCGGTCTGTGTGCGTGTGTGTGTGCGTCACGTCTGGACCTTGGCCCCCTGAAATAAGCATCATTTTAACTATGCAAGTACCAATTAGTTTACGCAATTGATATTCTTTGGAAACTTGAAGACAACACAGGAGACTGAGAGATAGAAATTCATTTTCAAATGCTAACTAACTTTTGATGTTCAGAGAGGAAATACAGAAATAATGATATGAATTGAATTTAGATATTTTCAGTATTGTCCTGGTGAAAGAATTGAATTGGTGTTAGCCATATTTAGTGATCAGATCTGAATAGCCAGGTAATTCTCAACTTTTCTCTTCCACGTATAAACCTTCAGTCTCTAACTTGTATGTAATTTACTGTTTATCATAAAAGGCAACTAATGACGGAGAGATCTGCCAAGAAGCAAAAGAGATAGTGTAAAATAAAATTTTGTATATACGGTCATTGTTCTGTAGTAGATGGGGATGTTGTTAAAACTATAGCGATGAACTCACATGGCCGCATGCTGTTCATGACGTCGGCCAGGTCAGCAATCTCCCGGTGGTGCTTGGAGCGGGGAGGCGGGGGGCGGCGGGGGGCGGGCGCAGGTGGTGGTGGGGCTAGTGGCGGCGGGGGCGAGCCAGACGAGTCTGAGGGTGGGGGCAAGGGGCCCCGGCCGGCACACTCCGCTACTACACTGTCGTCGTCTGAACTGGAAGCTGCAAAAGAATAACATTATTAATAAATGTTGAAAATTTTACAAACTATTCTTCTTCTTGATAGCGGTTGAACATAAGAACGACTTCTTGACCGTTGAATGATGAAAAGAAAAGACTCATTCTCATGGGGCATAATATTTCAATTGTATTTGTGTAGATATGTTGGGTATGCGTTTGACAAAATACCCGTTTTTAGGTTGCTCTGGATTTAAACTTTTTAAACTAAGACTTCAACTAGTATAGTAAGCGCCAATCTTTAATGCCAACCTGATGTTGACACAGAAATCATTGCAATAGGCGTGTTTAAGGTCCGAAAAGCGGAATGCTGTGTGCGCTGGAGGGGAGAAAGGCGGTCTCATCTCCCGGCCTACGCCTTTCTCTGTCACACATATGTTTTACACATCCTTCTCTTTCGCTTACGGTCATTGTAAAGTCATTGTAAAGACTGTACCTGAGCGAGAATGGATTGTATCAAGTTCAGGCCGGCATTTAAGTTTGGCGAGTACTATACAAAACCAATAAAAAATAATAATGTTTCAGAAAATGATTACCATAACGAATTCAGAACAACAATGTTCTCATACAGCAATTACTGTGCATGCATGTAGGTATAATACCTTTTTATTTATTAGATTGATTTTATTATGATAAAATTACATACCTACAATTTATACTTGGAAAATCCATGATTTATAAACTACATACTTATTATGAAGTATAATTACATTGCTGGCGTCATTTTTTTCACAATAAAATATTATGAAGACATACTTAGTGATCTGCGATTAAATGCATGACAACAATGCAATAGTCAGGCCATAAAATACCATCCTGAATGACAATTCACAATGATCGGTCAAAGACAAGGCTGTACAACAATTTAAAAACATATCATCCACCTTGAAATCTCAAACAATACTTTTGTCACGCTGCACTTAAGCACTTATTTATTACATCACATGTAAAGTACGTATTACTGCAAAACGATAACTGGAAACTAAAAAAAATTACCTAATGATGGAACTTTACTAAAAATGACTGACAGATTACAATCACATTTTAGACAACAATCCATCAGAGTGGAACATGTAGTACTAACCCAATTTCGGGTAGAGTTTTCATGGTTCTATGACAGTTGATCCGCCGAAACTAAACAAAATATAACAAAGTGACCTCGAAGGGATGTGTAAAGATAAAAAAGTATAAAACATATTTTCATTGAAATGCATCAAGGAAAAATCTGCTTCTCTATATACTGTGTACACCAGCGCGTAGTATAAAAAAATCGACACTGTGTATAAATTAGTTTAATATTCGTACCAACTTATTAAAGGGTATTTTTGAAATCGATTTTATGTTTGAAATTTTAATTTTAATTTTAAATACATAAACGGCTATACTGCCTTTTATAAATAAACATATAATAGAGTACAAAAGTAAGAAAAATAATATCATTACATAATAGTAGCTTTAAACTTAAATTAAATTAATTGGTAAATAATGCACAAAAAATTATAATTTTATAGTAAATATTATTTCAGGGGGCCAACTGTGGGCGGATCAACTGTCGGGTCACCAGTTTTCATGACCCAAAAACGTGGATGGGTATTACAGATCTCTGGTTATCGTTCGCCACACCAATCACGGGTGCTGAGATGGCAGCTGATCAATCCAATGATAGAATCTTTTTTGAAAAATTGACTCGAACGATCATTGGTGGATCGCGATCAAATTAAAGGAATCGAATCGATCACGATCGACTTAGGACTAGTCGATGGCGATACACAGATTATTATTAGACTCAAAATACTGAGAATGGAGTGGGTTTGACTTTGTAGGGGTAGCCGATTGTTATGAGTTCTGGTAGGTGGTTCGGGCGCTGAATTAGGGAAAATAAAGAAAGACAGATTATGGTTAATGGTTTCTATTCCAGAGAACCGATTCCTTTTCAGCCCAAGCTAACTTAAGGACAGCTGTTATGATATTTCCACTTAAACTTCTCTATCTGTCAATGACGTTTGTCGATTACGAGAAAGAGGGAAATTTTACATGTATACGTTTAAATGATATACCTGTATCATGGCGGGGGCTGTCAGCCATCACAGAGGTCCTCTTGGAGGGCATGGGAAGGGAGGGCTTGGGCCGAGTCTGCATCGCCGCTAACGCTTGCTGCACGGCCTCCTGGCGCACCTCTGCAACCAATGTATGTATCAGCAATGCACATTTGTCATCAACCATCGCACACATGACCGCGTTGCAAGCATGCCAAACAAACAAACTCTAAACTAAATACTACTATGTAAGAGACGACAGTTGAAATGTAATAATGTAAGTTATTATATTTATCAACATTTAAAAATATATTATACATTAAACTCATAGTACAAGCAGGAAACAGGTAAATCTATATCACATTTGGAGTTAATTTTGTGGAATAGCTTTTTGATTTGGGCTTTGAGTAAATCGAGGTTGAAATTTTTTTGGTCAAATTTGAAAAACTTCTCGGGTGTTAATATTAGTTGTTTAATGTTCTTTAAAAAGCGTCGAAGCGCGAACTCTTCTCTAAAAGTTTTCTTTAAGTTGCGAAAAACAATGGAACAAGTTGTTAATTAAAAATAATCGAAATACCTACTAAAAAAAATGTTTTTTTGGTTCTTTATTTGATGTAGATTTTTCAGCTTTCCGCTTGCATTACGAATTTCCGAACACTGTGTAAATTAATTGTGTTGAAAATCAGAAATCCATTGAAATGATCACCAATCGAAAGTACAAAGCGATCACCAATCAAAAAAAAAAATAACAAAGATTAATTCATTTATTAAGATATGTCCTGATAAAGATACACTAAGAATCCTAAAAATCACAATAAAATTAATATAAAAAAGAAAAAGCGGTTTTTGTTCACAAACATTAACATTACTAAAATAATAATAATTAACATTTTATGAGGCAGGCCAGATCAGATTATTAATCGTAGCGGGCTCCAATAGTCGGTAAGGAATCGACATAAACTAGATGTAGTCAGAAAGCATGATGCCGAGAGTGCTCCGATCAGTCCGATTTGTCATTTACTGCACCCGATTTATGTCAATTTCTTACCGACCGGCGTGGAGTTTATAAGTTAACCAAAAATAGAAAATATTATGTTGTTGAAAGATAATTACTTATTTCCAATGGCGACGATGACTAACATTTATCATAAAAGCTGTATGTATTCAAATTCATAAATAATAATAATGAACTTTCTTTTATCTAATGTCACGCACGTTACTTACCAACCAATCATGCATTCTAATAGTACTCGATATCTATATTCAACAATAACAATTACTTTTATCAAGATAATATTATTAAGTATATATACACTCAAATGGCGACTACTCTATTATCATCTATTCGTCAGTGAAATAAACACAAAAATATTCAGCTTAACATTATCTTTAAAAAAATTGAATTGTGGAATAAATATTATATAATAAATATAAAACCGCTAAAATTTAAAAACATATATAGAAAAAAGCACGACTATAAGGTAGGTGAAGAATACAACAATAACAACATTCTTTGAACACATTGCGTGTATTGAAATTACACCGCAAAAAAGGTAATACCATGATATAAATATTAAAACAAGATGCAACGTACAAATGAAAAGCATGACATCAAATAAAATCCCTAGAAAACAGTAATTACACAAAAAAACAAGCATGCGTGATTATGAATCAATTAATTCCTTTAGTCCCCTTCACATCATGCACAAGAAATTTGACGTAACAATATTTTCCTCGCATGCACAGACAGAGCCCTCACCCGACACGTACCCACAACCATCAGACGAGCAATGAGATAATGAGTCAATGAGAATAATCAAAAGCCTTACCTAGCTGCGGTGATAATGTCAATAATATGAACTGTCTGCAGAGAAACGGGAAACACACTAATAATTTATTACGATCAACCTCGCGCCTGGCGGCTTGCAGCGCTTTGGAATTCCTAACATTTGTCCCACGTTTGAATGAAAGTGAATTTGTTACCGTATTACATATTATATGCGCTTGAGAAACAACACTGAAGCGGAATCGGTTAAATAACCAGCAAAACACCCAACGAAGATACTTCACACCAATATTATTGTCTGCCACCTTATCTCCAAGAAGAATACACCTCCGTATTCTAAATCGCGATTGTTACGATACATAACAATCTCCACTCCCAATTAGAACGCAAAAACAAACATTATTTTTCCGAAAGAGTAGTCACTAGTCACCTAGTCGATGACAACTCCGACCCCGAATGATGACTCGCAGCACGCAGCACTCAGGTACAATTTCTACAACATTTGACACTTATCTAATTTCCAAAGAGCGCCAATTTGAATGCGATTATAAACCAGTACGTCATTGGACGTCAAATCGTCCCTAACACGACACTTGTTTGAACAGTGATTTATTTGACCAGTGAGTCGTCAGTTCCCTGGTCAGTGCAAGAAAGCGAATGATTGAATAATGCAAGCGACCCGTGACACTTGGTAGGTACCAACTCACCAGATATAGGTAGATGCACACAACGAAGAAAGTTTAATCCAAGTGAACACAATACCGACTAACTGACACTGAGAGACCCTCTCCCCGAAGACATAGTGTTTTGTTGATAATCTATAATCTGTAATGCTAATAATATTTCAACCTATTGACTTGTTAATTTATCGTCCGATTTGATGCACATAATATTGAAAATAAAGGGCAACAACACTCGAGTCAGTCACGTATACAGACGAACAATAATATTATTTGTAAATACACAGATAATGATGTGTCCGCTAAATATTATGATACTAAGTATTGCGGCAACTCCAATTCATTATAATAAATAAAGCTGTAAATATTACACATCCATGTAAAATGAAATTCTGACGAAAATAATGGAATAATAAACGTAAAGTGATCAAAGGTAAGAACTAAAATATAATCCAAAGGCTAAATACGATTACATCGGTATTATGTGTCGCATGCTCAACATCGATGTTTTATGAAAAACTGTTACAATCTTGTTTATGTAGTCATTTTCATTTCTGGTAAATGTTTAAGCCTCCACTACCCGAATTTCTACCGATTTCCTGCACATCTCCCTTGAATATTTGAAGTTTTTAAGCTCTTAAAAAAATATGTTATTTTTTAAGATAAAATCTATACAACCCCTACGCCCAAACGCAAATTATATGAAATTCCCTCGACAGAAAAAAATCGCAAAATATGCTCCGAAATTTTTTATTTTCAAGCCTGTCTCTATTATTTAACAAGTTATATGTATGAAAAAATTCACAGTGTTTCTTTGAACGTTGTTTTAGACAACCCCCACGAGATTTTTGCTCTATTTTAAACGAGTCATGTTTTATTAAGCATTTTCACAATATTCGCTTCAATTTTATCATTGAAAATATTAGCGCGCTCTGCCCAACATTCGTAATTACATATCTCTCCATCTTCTTCTTTTTGAGCGGGAAACTTCGCCTCATGACGTTAGTGCCTACGTATAAACAGATGCATATAATATATTTTCAAGTTTAAAACAAGCTTACCAAATATCTGAAATTGCTATAATTATTACCTACGATAAACCTTACCTGATTATCAAACACGATTCAAAAATGTGTTGGTAGGTACGTAGGTAATATGAAAACAGTGCACGCTTATTAAAATCAGCATACGATCACTCTAATTATTTTAAAATTATTTAGGTACCCCGATTCACTGGCGAAAGTTTGAAATTTTTAAAATAATAAAATTTTTCCTCCTGTTAGTTTATTGTTTGTGTTTACGATCAGCGCACGAGCTTGTCACGAATCCAATATGCTTTTTCTGCCTTTTTGTGCGACCTGTAATAAAACTCTATACTGATAAAGCCAATCCCCATTTCCACGTGATAAATCCACGTTAGGCCATTTCTGTCTACTGTACACAACAAGATAACAAAGATAGTAAAACATCCCACATAAGGAATAACTTAAAGGAAATATATTAGATTCATAAAGAAAGGTTCAACGAAAGCTTTATCGGAGTATTTTCACTGAAAATAATATTAAGGCAGAAAGGAGAAGATTGAGAGGACAAGAACTCTCCATTTCTATTTAAAATTTTGAAATGCAGAAGTTCATGCAAAACGATTCAAAGATCTTATTGCGCTCAAATATTATCAAATCTTTTCAATTTGTTTTCTTTTCAATCTGTTACCGAAATATTCTACTGAGAATACTATATATTTATAAATAAGAGGCAAATAATTTCTATTTAACATTTCGCACACCATAACACTTGGAGAAGGTCAGAATGATTCCTCTGATCTTAATGCGATGTTATACATAGTAACAAATCCATTCAAGTTGTGACGTCATGAAATGATTTCGTCATAGAACCAAACCGGCAGCTTTCCGCTTCGGAACAATAAAAAGTTCCTTTCGAAATGCAACCACGGGCGCGGGCGATACCATTCGAGAATTTATTTATATATTTATTAAGGTACGTACATCTATAGGTACAAGTAGGATTTACACACATTTTTTATTGTACCTTTCACTGTGTCGATACAGGCCAGTTTACAAATATTTTATTTTAACAACAGGTAACTACATTTTTCGATAAAGTTAATTTCGATAAGAACATTTTTTGATGAGTGATGGGTGAAGTTGGAAGCAAAAACAATTAATTGACAGAATTAAATCAGTTTTATATTGATATAATTAAAAATGAGATTAGTTGTTGAAGAATTTTACCAACAACTGGCCACTAGTGGGTTTCTCTATTGTAATGATAATCGAACATGTTGTCCAAGGGAAGCAAGGTGGTTTTGAAAAAAACGAAGTACAAAGCAGGTGGCGAGTTAGCTACGTATGCGTATAATAATATGCAAGTCTCAAATAAAATAAATACGAATAAAATATTTGAAAAATAATAAAATCAGAAAAGAAGATAAGACAAAACAGATTGAAATTAAATTTGAAAATATAATATTTGTATCAATCAACGCGTTCGACTCTTATTTTTCAAGGCAAGAAATCAAAAAGATTTGGGGCTAGTTGTTTCACACAATCTGAAAAATTCATCAAGTTTTGTGAAACAACAGTCCCATAATGGAATGTGAAAGTTTAATTCAAGTTCTGTGAAACAACTGGCCAAATGGAATAATAACAGAACTTTAATACTGACTTCGAAATTCGATGAATTGTTTAAATGCCAGTGAAACAACTGGCCCTGTATTAAACATCAAAAAGCTTTTTGAATTGAATTTATCAGAGTAAGCCAACATTCATAGCACTACGGCGGCAACAGCGAGCTTTTCGAATTAAAACTTGTAATCAGATGTGATAAGCCACGTGCCAGGTTAAAATTGAATGCATACAAAGAAAAACTGTAGTTATTACTGATGGAAATATCTTCTCGTCGAAACTTTTATGTATTATTATTGTCGAAGATTTTATCAATTCTGATTGAACGAACACTTCTCAATAATAATTAGTTTGTTATGCAACTTCTATTGTCTACTCTCTTCTCGAGAGTTGGTTCGAAAGAGGGCGGGATTCAAAGGGGGGAGACCTAGGTAATAAGTATGTATGCCCAATGTACAAGCTTGACTCATGTTGGGTGGGTAACTTTGGAGGTGGAGTTTCTTGTATCTATGTTTCCACCAAGAAATGGATATGACGTGAAAGCAATGGAGATTGCTTTGAGTCGGACCCAAACCCCTGCAGGCGAAACAGTTTTGGTTGAAAATTGAATCTTCGGGGCTAAATACAAATGTATAATTTAGATGCTACCGCATCTCGATTTATTCCCCGTAAATAGATATGACCGAAACAGACATTATCTAAACACGAATGGCAAATAATGTTGTGAACTAAAATGACTCGATAATGACAATGAGCTGAATACAAAGAGAAACTAAAACCCACCTGATACAATATTTAGGGTGCTAAGGACGTACTTGACTTCTAACTGTGATTTCTAACATTATTTGGAGTAAAAGAATTAAATGAAATTTTTAACTCCGATGACATTTTTGATGCGTTTTTTTTTCCAAAAACATAAAAAAATGGTAGGTGTTGGACAGTTGGAGGAGGAGTGAGGGGTTGGTCGGTTACTCGGCTGAGTGACCAGTGGCGACATGTGAAAGATTTTTTTTTGTTTGATTTGAAGAAAAAAAAGTCATAAATGAAGTAGCCTGAGACCAAAATTTCTTTTACATTTTTTACTCCAAATAATATCAGGAATCACTGGTTAAAATATGTCAAGTGCGTCCCTTAATACCCTGCATTATTTTACACAAACCCAGAGGTAGGTAGGTATATATTATATGAAAATATGCAAGTGAAACGTCTATATATTGCGGTGAACAACAACCAAAAAGCGTAGTTTAATAGGTAAATATATTTTTGTAAATTCAGTGGGTAAAAGCGGATAGGTTTGAAACTCTGTTACCAATAAAGTTATTACTTTTTTCGACTGCTGCTAAATTAAGTATGTTTTACATTGTACTCGCCTAAACGAGATGAGCACCACCTGTCTAACCTGATTTCAACGGGGTTTTGGCCAATATACGAATTTATCAATAACGTATTATATTTTATAGATTTTAAAACCTAGCGGAACGCGCACGGTTTTCTAATGACTATTATTATCTGTCATACACATTTAAATGGCGCCCATCAAACTGTGTACTCTCATTTTGTGAGACCACGCATAAATGTACCTAGGCATTTACCCAATAGGATTTTGTGTACGTCTATATCAGTTTGTAGGGGTGCAAAAACCGTAAGTAATTTATATTTATTCTACACCACGACCTATGTTTTGACGACGTGTCATAAGAATCCGACAATAAAATCTGGGTTCCTAATCATATGCTCTGTTCACATTGGTTGTCAAAAAGTTGCAAGCTTTTTCTAAAATTTCGTCAAAGGTCACCATTGTTACCACGGTAATAACACTGTCATTGACTAGGAAAAGACAATGGGACATTTTAACGCTCGGCAATAGTGGATTCTTACGAGCGGTCGTCATGACCTTAATTAGGTCAAATTTTTTTGTAATTGAAAATAGTATATTTTTCAACATCATTTGGTGGGCGAAGATAGCCCATTGTTAGCAAGCTGTGCATAATAAAAAAGTAGTTTTATACTGTAAGTTTGAATGAAGACTTAAGGAACGGCTTGCATGGGAGGTCACCAATTATAAAATCAGAGCCAATATTTTTCTATTAACAAGAATAGGGTAACCTTTAAACCAATTCGAATGGAGGTGAGGAAATTAATAAAGACGAAGATGAGGTCTACAAATATGAAGTTAAGGAAATAAATAAAAAAAATAATAAAAAAAATATGATTTAACACAAATACAACGACCCACATTCCGCCTCCGAACAGAAATCCAAAGAGTGATGAGGACTGTGAAAATACCAATATTGTACTATCTTCAATATTTAGTCATAAAAAAAACAATAAGACAACAACAACAATTTAGATCGGTCAGTGGCTGAGTTGGCATTGCGTTTGGTTCGCACCCATCCTAAGTCCTCCATCACTACACAAGCAACATTTTCCGCTTGCTGTGGTGGTAGTAAGAGATTTTTAAATATTGTCAGGTTACTCGTAACCCGGGAATGTACGTCTTTATTAAAAATAAAAAATAAAATTAAAAATAAGCCGCCATGTAACCCACCATTAGTATATTTTTCTACTTGGGTAGGAATAGGCCGCATTCTTCCGCTCGAGGGCCGAAGCATAAGCTTCCACAGACCAAGAAGAAGTCAGTGTTCCCCACCGTCCCCCGATACAATTATTGATAAAGAGATAATCTATCTGATCTGCGGGAGGCGGGAGGCGGAGGGCGAGCGGGCGGAGTGCAGGAGGGGGGAGGATGGACCGGTCGTAGCCTCCGAAGCGGACGAACCGGTTTTTTTCTTCTCAGGGAACACCGAGTTGTGCCCGCGAGCCAAAAGGCCAGAGCCCAGTGGAGGTGTGAGTGGTAAGAAAAGCAAGCAGCAAAGCTAAACTGTCACAGTGGGGTCATGGCCAATCTGTTATTTTTTGGGTTTTTTCGGTATCGCAGTAACCCATTCAGCTATAAAACTAGCCCTTTTATTTAATACAGCGCCCTTGAGATGATTTTTCACAAAAGAACTGCGCTACAAAAATCATCCTAATATCATCATTATTACATTACATTTTAAAATATTTTTTACATCTCAAATAAAATAAAATATCACACGTACATTATTTATATATTATATTACATGCTCAAAAGGGCTTTAATTCTTATAATATAATAAAATAGAGTGCAACAGGAATAATCATAGAGTAAATTTATCTAATACTAATATGAAGAATCGATGAGTAATTTAGAAGAATAATATGATTACATCACTAATAATTATTGAAGAATCACGCTTTTATAGCCTTCTTGTAACTACAGTCGGTGAATTGAACACATCTTCTTTTTTGGCGAAAGTATTGCCAACCGTAGTAATTTAGGTCGAAGCGGGTATCCAAATGACTCAGTCCTGATGTTATTGTTAAAATTAAAATTAATTTTGGATCGAGTAGGTCAAATTGGTACATGGAAGGCAATTACGCAAAATAAATCAGAAAAAGATCAGAAAAATCAGGCTGTTTCCTAGTCGGAGTCTCGGAGTCTCATATCTGAGAGTTTTAATCATCATCATCATCAGTATATTAATACGTGAAGTACCCTTTTTACGAAAATTGCGCGGACGGAGGAGTATGAAATTTCGCACACTTATAGTTTATACAGAGAAGGAGTGCAGAATGATAATATTTTTTTTAAATCATGCATAAAAAATACATTAAATTTAAATTAATTATGGTCGAATTTCGACCGCTGGGCGACCACTAGTAATTTTAATTATTTCATAAAGTATGTAATTGTATTAATGTGTAAAAGATAATAAAATTTGGAATAAAAAATAAAATAATTATTTGTAACGTTTTTGGCTTTCAACTATGAAATAGACTCAACTCATAGAATCTATGAAATAGATCAGTGAGAACAGGCTTTCTATGCGATAGAAACCCAAAGTTGAATCAACTTTCATTCTACGAAAAAGACCACAGATTAGAAAGGAGGGAACCCAGCATTAGTGATTAACGACAAATATTCAACAGTTTACTAATTTAGTATGAAAAAACACTGTTATTTTCATTTATATATTGTTTACAATACCTAAACTAAAGTGCGATAAAATAAATGTTTAAAAAATCCACTGGGCTTGTGCCCCGGAGCTTCGGCGGTAATAATATTTCCTCAATAGTCGTGGCAATGGAACCCAGACCGCATTATTTTGTATCCGGCGTTGTCTCATTCAAAGAAGCCAAATAAGATTTTCGCAACTTTAATAAAAAGCTCTCGCTCACAATATCCACTTAGAATCTGAACATACCCAGTGTGGATATCTTTCGGTACCGTTCCACAGCACCGCGAGACGGATGGGCAGAGTTATGCCAGCAAACAGAACGGGAATTTTCGTTACCTAACTCCAAATTGTGAGAAACCAAAATGATTGATACAAGGCTGTATTTGTTTATATTATAAATGTACCTGAATAAGGTCGATCGTTTATTGTGTTACGAATCGATTGTTGGGTTATTGAAAACTTTTACAAAAAATATGTAGGTGTGTGAGATAGTTGTTCGGATAGAAGATAATTTAAACTTTAACCAGTTTATCGATGCCTCATTACTAAAACTCTCTCAATTATTCATTCATTATGTTAAAAAATAATACATTAATCCTATTGAAACCTCTTAAGTGAAGAATTTTTGAAGTGAAAACTTCTTTAGCACCGTTGCGATTTGAAACTCGATAAACGAAAAATAACGACACTAAAAGAGACAAACACATACATCTATAGGATTTAGCCTGCGAGAGAATGAAATAAAATGAAGCCTTACCGCATTGGTCGCTTTGATTATGAGCTCACTTTTCAAGGGTCCTATTGGTTTAGATTTTGTTTATCATTATCTGTGCCACCCACCTGCGCCAAAACAGCACTGTTATTGTTAATTTTGTTCTCTTGGCATTGATTTACTGTATATTCTTTGTTTCATATTATTTGATCAATATTTTGTAAGGATTCGTAATGAACACTATATGATTACTTTTAGTATATTATAGTTAAGTGAAATACCACAGAACTGCGCTATTCAAATATAACGTTATTATTATTATTTGTGTGGTGCTTCGTAGCCTTCCCACTCTTCTCTACTTTAGTTTTCTGAAGGTTTTGCTTCTACCGCGTGTGAATTGCACACTCTGATTTTTTTTGCGTATTTAGGTATTGTCAAAATTAAAGAGATCGTAGGTCGGATGGCTAAAAAAATGAAAAAAAATGGCTAACCGTGTGCTTTTCCAATGGCAGAATCACGGCAATGCCTTTGGACAAACTTATTTGAAATTTATTGTGAATTGTGTAAAAAAAATCTATTTCCTCTCCGTAAGATGACGATAATGTCATTTGTACATAATATTTACAAATTAAATATGTCACTCACAACAATGGTAGAAGAAGTGGTCATGTCATGATTCAGAATAACAGAGGAGTATGGGATGATATTTATAATGAGAATGAAGCAGTGTAGGGGACAGAGTTGTGTAGCGGTTTATCCTTCTTGCCTACCCCTACCGAAAAACTAATGTATATGGTAATATTCATAAATTACCGTATCAGAGAAATGCAATAAAAATTAAGCGTTATTTATAGCTAAATAGCAGCTGGATATATGTTTATAATTAGATTCTGAACCGATTTTACCTTGAGAAGAATTAATATTGATATGGCTAACATGGATTAAAGAGGTCAGAGGCCAATTGTTTGGAATGGCCTTCGAAACATATCATTAAAAACGTTATAAACAATCTACTTTATATTAAGTAGATAAATACTAATTGAAAACATAATTGTATAAAAAATTATACGGCCTATAACATTGCTACTTATAAACGCTCTAGTTCACAATAGGAATTACAAATATGGTAAAACAATCAACATCGATGGAAAATATTAATTGACTTCCGGACCTAATCCAACAGCGGATAGAAAATGTATTAATGTTAATAAAATAAATAAAATAATATGTCATTCGTCTGGAGGATTTGGAGTCTAGTTTGCCTCTAAAATCGTGAAACACTAAAATCTTTAATGACCTATATCTTATAATTTAAAGCAAAAATAAATAATATAGCTCACATCCGCACTAGATATTTGATATACCTTTTAATTAAAAAAAATAATTTTTCAGTTTGGTTGGGTATTTTGATCTCAAATCCAAATTAAAGATTTGTATGAAACGGGCCGAAAAGGGCCGCGCAAACGTTCCACTTAAGACTAAAATTCTACAAATTGAATAAGAAAACCAAAAACGCGTACACTTCTGGCGCAAAATTTAAATTGCTAATATTCTGGCTGCGCAAAATCGCCTCACATCTACATTAAATAATGATTTTGCACCGGTTAGAAATATTCAAATATATTTGACTAAATAAAAGATAAAACTCGTGTAACTGTGTGTTTGTATTAAACATTACTTAAAAATAAAACTAACGAAATAGATAAGACGGCAATATTATCAACAAATCTACAGGTATATCTAGGCAGGCAAAAATAATTTTATATACACAATGGCGGAAGGACTTACTTAATGAGTACACAGTGACTAACTAAATGTTAACAGCAGGAACTGTCTCATGAATAAGGTGGGTGAAAAAAAGAATGAATGGGTTCCTTCACAATAGAGTTGTAGGTATCATGTCATGGTTGTTTACGATCGGCTACGCAACTTTGTAAAAGGATTTTGTCCTCAGTTATTTTGATTAATGATTTATAATTAATTACAAGTCGACTGTTTAACCAAACTAAAATACAAATGTCAAACCACAGTGACTGCTTTCTATCAAAATATGAAAAATAATTCTTAACCCTCTGAGGAACAAATTATTATCAAGGAAAAACAAAAACAAAATGATTTTCAATGTGAAATATGTATTTTTTAATAATTTTCAAAATGTGGTTAATTTAGAAAAAAATCAAAGTGTGCAATTCTCACAGAAGTGAAACCTTCAGAAAAGTAAAGTAGACAAGAACGGGGAGACTACGAAGCACCGCACTAAGAGGAGACCAATTATACTATCTCATTATCTCGCAGGCTGAATCCTATAGATGTATGTGTTTGTCTCTTTTTAGTGTCGCTATTTTTCGTTTCGTTTATCGAGTTTCAAATCACAACAGTGCTAAAGAAGTTTTCACTTCAAAATAATCTTTACTTAGAAAACTAATTCTTGGCTTCATACTAGGCTGTACAGCGCCCTTGTAGGGCTAATAAGCTGTACAGGCTAATAAGCTAGGCCGCCCTAGGCCGCCCTAGGCTGTACAGGCTAACGCTGTACAGGCTAACGCTGTACGCCGCTAGGCCGCCCTAGGCTGTACAGGCTAATAAGCTGTACAGCGCCCTTGAGGTGATTTTTCACAAAAACGGCGCTCTACAAATTATCCAATTATTATTATTATTATTATTAGGACTAATAACTAAGAGAAGTAAAAAATACAATTTTGGGAGCAATCAACCACAATGTTATTACAAATACTTTCATTATTAAATATAGACAATAAAAAAATAATAATAAAATAAAACAAACAAAATTTAACTTAACAAAACTTTAACTTACCCTACTGTCAAAATGGCAAGATTAGTAATAGTAACAACAATAAGTTAAGTTAGTCTACTTATCATTATAATCACATTTGTTGAATTTACATTTGCATTATCATTTTTTTTAATTGCGCTTAGTTCTTTTTTTTTTTAATATTCTAGTTTACATTGAGTTAGTTTTATGTTTCTAAAAACCTATCTGTGAACATTAATAGTTGGTATATTTTTGTCATCATCTTGTGTATTATATTACTAAGACTGTTTATGTTCCTTAAATAAATAACTAATAACAAAATAATGTAAACCCATTACCCATCTAGTTCACTAGAGTTCTTCAACTTGAATTTAATAAAATATTGCCATCTATCCAGAGTAGTTTCAAATGCGCAAATTAGTAGAAAATTAGTCCCCTACGGGGCCAAAGCTCGTGAGAGGGTAAATGATTGGATGAAATAACATTTCTAATTATTTATAGAGATATATTTCTAGTTTATAATCCGGACCCTAGTGAATGTACGCTACTGTAATACTCATACGCAGAAAAAAAATTGGTTGTCTGTAAAGTCGGTTTGATAATTTTACGAGATAAGGTCATATAATAACGATGGAGTGGAAGAGAGATAGATGCGTCACAAGCCGAACGCTTAGGCCGAACGCTTGTTCCGCGCTCTCGCTTGCACGCTCGGCTTAGGCGGAACGTGACAATGAGTCATGCTTTTTGTGGGTGCAGCCGGCGTTCATCGATTTATAAGACGTTATCACGTCAAAAAAAACACAAATTATAATTTTTTTCTTTTATCGTGTATGAGTTTCATATGGGAGTTTTACAAGTAAATTTAAATAAGAATAAATTGTTGATTACAAAAAGTCGAATTACTATATTAAAATATGAATGCTATTTAATTCCTCAAAATTCAGGATTCTAAAATGAATACCAACCAAACAAATCAAAAAATTGTAACGAAAATAAATCTAAGAGCGTTGTTAATATTTTTTGACTGTTGCAAGTCGTCTCTAGACTCTAGAATTCTCAAGTAAATAGTAAAAACAGCCATTTCCCATTAGAGTTCATAGAAATGTAACACTAGCGGAGAGTATATCAATCTTCTAAAAATGGGGTGTTCTATTTGAATTGGTGATGTAAAACAAATTGCATAACATTAAACAATATGTGGACGGAAATTGTAATGGCGGAACTAAGGTAGACGCAACATAACTCATTTGAAGGAGTGGCGGGGAACATTCAGACACGAAGATAAGGGATGGAAAGAATGCGAGAACTATGTACTTGCTTAAAGATAGAAGATGCCATGACAACTATTCAACAATAGTCGACTTTGTGTTATGCAATATCTATTCAATGTCCTATCGAAGTTTTCGAGAGCGATAAAAACAATACTTTGATTCGGCTAGGTATTTTTATACCCGATATTTAGTTGTTGTTTTCTGATTGCATCATTTTATCTGGAAACAAGTTAGAATGTTCAACAATTTGTCCTGAAAAATCTTGAAAATACGTTTATTGTACACATTTACCTCTACATGGATGCATAATTCAACCAATAATTCCCAGTCCATCATCAGTTTCCTTATTTCATTTTCTTTACTAATTCAATAACCTTTGCTCCTTTGAGGATATTTTTTACTACGTTCATTTTCTTCATCATCTACTTCCCATTTCATTTTCCTTACTAATTCAATAACATTTGCTCCTGAGGATATTTTTTACTACGTTCATTTTCTTCATCATCTACTTCCCATTTCATTTTCCTTACTAATTCAATAACATTTGCTCCTGAGGATATTTTTTACTACGTTCATTTTCTTCATCATCTACTTCCCATTTCATTTTCCTTGCTAATTCAATAACATTTGCTCCTTTGAGGATATTTTTTACTAAGTGGAAGGTACCCAATGTAAATGATTCATTGCCACACTGACGATGGTGAGTATACCTAAAAAGCGCGCACAATATTTAAAAAAAAGAAAGAAGATTTCACGTTAAAACTTACAATCAATGGCAAACCGCTCTTGAGGGTAACCGGCCGAGGCCTTCAGGATCCCTATTACGTTCGACCGATAAGGATTGACAGGATAAATTTTGGTAACTTTGGTCTTCGTTCCCTAGGACAACTGCAGATCGCTAACGTACAAACAACAGTCGAAAATATCACATAGTCACTGAAAACTGTTTTTTATTCGTTAGCGATCTGCAGTCATGCTAGGGAACGATGAGAAGTTATCCTTAACGATCCTATCGATACAATCCTTAACGATCGACTGTGCCAGGGGTTCAATTGAAGCTAAAGGATAACATAAGATATCGTTGTCGGCCGCATGCACCTGTATTACCTCCGCCCCAAACGCTGATGGCTGACACTTAGTTTGACGATACCTTGGCGAGCCTGATTACACCATGTCAACCGGCTCGAAAGAATTCACCCTAATCGTCTCAGAATAGACATCGTCTGGTGAGGCGAGAAAAGTACCTGCATGTATTTGTATCAAAGTGGGTTGCCGGCAATGAAATGATATAATGACGATTTAAAAACATGCACAGGAAGAGTTCAGTTACACATAATTATTATTACGTAGACAATTTCAAGCGCATTGACACAATGATTTTTAACATACAAAAATTATCATAACGAATACCATCACCACACTAAAGAGTTATTTAATACAGTATCACTCTAATACTACAGTATTACGCATGTAGGTAAGTAAATACAAATAAAATAAAATATATGAAGATAAATAAACATGTAAGAAATGATGTTCATATGTTTGATATTAAAGTAACGTTCTAATGTTTGTAAGTTGAAGGGTTGATGTAGCCAGCCACTTGATGCTATACAGGATTAAATATACATACACACAAAACAGTGAATGAATTAGCCAATAACGAAGATCAAATATAACACCTGGCAATAAAACATTAGCACAGCTACAATGAGATGAGCCGATACTAAGTGTGAAAAGAACATACTCGTAAGTATTAAGTACAAAGAGAGAATTTTAAGTTCATGGTAAAAACAAAAAATGGGAGGGCTCAAATGAGTGATACTTCAAAGAAGCCATGAAAAACAGCCATGAAAACAGGCGTATAGCCCCTAAAGCGGATGCATTGGTATGCTGAAGTGATCGGCTGTTGAAACTAGAGCCGAGAAGATGCGGCGAAAAGAGAGCTTTTTGAAACATTACAGAAACATTTTCATGTTACAGAAAGCCAGCACAACAGTCAGTGCAACATGGCGTAGATGGGTATGATTGATCTTGAAATGGTCAGAAGTCAAAGTACACATTGCGAGATCTAAGAGAGTGAGAGAATAGAAGAAGAGCAAGACCTCAGCCCGTAAATTAGCCTACAGAAGTGTCCATCTCCCTGGTGATATCGTACCTGAGTGGTAGCGGGTCTCGTTGCGGGTGAGCCTCCGGTTGCCGCGGCTGCGCAGGGCCGACGAGCCTCCGCCGGGACTAGAAGTGCCCCCCCGTCCAGAGCGCGAGCCTGCGCCCCCAACACGTGCAAGACAAACAGACAATGCTCAACACAACACACAACCAACACGCGACCCACGGGGCGAGCCTCGCGGCACCGCGCCCGTGGCTACACGAAGAAGGCAAGCAACGAAAAAGTACAAAATTAAAGCTTTCATTCCGCCGAGCACCTGATGAAAGAGGGTACTCTTTGGTCAACAAGCTTTTTCCATGGAGGTCACCACTAACTATATATTTACACTTGTTTGTAAATAAGAAACGCGTAAAGTTTCAAAGTTTCAATGGATTGTTCAACCCAAAAAAACGAGCACTTTAACTAAGTATTTTAGGTAGGTAGGTCTTTTAGATCTTCTTGATAAAGTGTTGTACTTTCTTGAAGTTCTTCTCGAAGTGGAACATCGTTGTTAAGATTAAAACCAGTAGGTTTATGATTATGATTCCCTATAGAAGCGATATATTATAACGACTTCCGTTTTCACAATATGCAAATGAGCAGACCGTGATTCAAAGTTAACTAGTTTATTAGTGAACTATTGAGGCGGATGAAATCATAAGTTCGAGATTCCACTTCAGGAATGTTTTATGTAACAAGTGAAAACAAAGAAGTACCCACCTAAATACAAGCTGGCCGGTATGAAACAACTATTTACAGATGAGGCGGTGAAATCTAGATCTAGGCGAAAGGTGAGATCTGATATAACTTGTGTTTAACGTTACGAAGTTAGAATTTTACGGAAAAGAGTGGGTAACAAATTTATGTTATTTTAATAATAATATCATTTAACAAGGATATGTTGAAATGCTCTTCGGGCGGAGAGACGATCACATTTAATGCGCGAGGTTTATTGATATTTGAAGGTTTATTTAAAAAAAATACATAATCACAAGTAATCATTTACAAGGCCTATACAAATGATTTGAACTTCACCGAGACAAATATTTTACATTTCTAAAAATTATTTTAGTAATATTTGGGTATTGTGAACGTTTCGGAAGAATTCTAGTAAATAATGAATTTGAGCACAGCGAGGGCCAATTCCGGCATGACAAACGATTAGATAGTGCGTGCTCAAAGAAAATACTTTGAACAACGCTGAATTGGGGCGGTTGTTTCATTATTTGTAAGCAAATGGAGCCAGATAAACTTTTGTTTGGATAGAATGCAATCATGAAAATATCGTTACTGTATACAGGGTGTGAAGGTACGTACTTGACTTACTCTAACCAGTGACTCCTGACATTATTTGGAGTACAACATGTAAATAAAATTTTGGTCTCCGGTGAAATTTTGGACGTTTTTTTTTCTTCTACAAAAACATAAACTGACAACAAACACTGAGTGACCAGTGACGAAATGCGAAAGAATTTTTTTTTGTTTGATTTTGAGGAAAAAAAAATGAAAAAAAAAATTGTCATCAAAAAAGTCACCGGAGACCAAAATTTCATTTACATTTTTTACTCCAAATAATGTCAGGAACCACTGGTTAAAGTACGTCAAGTACGTCCCTTAACACCCTGTATATTGTCTATCCAAACTTCAAAGACAAATACATCAGAATGAATTTGTTCAGGAGAGATGCACGCGGGGGTTAACAAAAGAAATAAAGGCAATTTTTTTCAGTCTTTTCAGAAAAAAGACGTAACTTTTCTAAATAGTGATTATTTTTGCGGTGCAGTCAGTCCGGCCGGAGAGGTCAAAAGGTCTCTTCCGATCCGGTCTGCCACGCAGTAGGGCAAAAGCATCCGCCGCCAAGACCTAGACAAACCTCATGAACCCGGCCCTGCTAAGTCATCAAACGTAGCGAATCACTAGGGGTGACCTATGGCAGGGGTGTTGGTTATCCAATGAATGGTTAAAATAAAGAAATCGTTGACGGTTTATTGTAAAATTATGTGATGTACACAAAGTAACTGATTTTTATAATAAAAAAGTTTTAAAAGTATAGTAACAATACAACACTACTACCTACCTGTTTGATAAGCTCAAATCAGTTGATTTAAAAATAGGTATAAGATACATGACGCGACGGGTCGATGTAATCTCGAGTCGCAGCTAATGCGATTCTCATAAATGAATATTATTTATGGTAATGTGTGATTGTTGATTCACGGCGCACCGCGGAGTTGCATGCGCGTGAGTGCGCAACCAACGCCAGAGTATTTATGTTTCAACTGTTTACAAGAAGAAAACAAGAGAAATGATGAATGAAAATAGTACTGTTTAGTGTTTACCAACGAATTCAGCTATTATTGATTAAGCCGGCGGCAACAAGTAGTCCTGATTTATTGGGCAAGCTCCCAGTATTGGTATTGTTGGTATCCCGAGAGGCAGACTAATCTGCAGAACACGACAGCGAGAATTGGTAACGGCGATATTTGAATACTCGTTATTGCCGAGACCAAAACGAAACAATGCAGTTACCAATAAATAATCGAAAACCGGGGATACAGTCGGTAAATGACGATTTATCATGACTGCTTGTTAATGAACCGTTAATTTACAATGCATGGATAGAAAACAATGGGCTCAATCTGCATCCAGCGTCAGGAGCGGATTTAACTGTTCGGCGGCCCCCTATCTTCCCTATTACAGAACTAATTTATTTATTTGTTATTATATCTTATATACATAAACATCAACATGTGTTTGTGGATTAGTGAGATGTCTATGTATTGCTATAGGAAATGTTTGAAACTTTCAAAATATCTTCTTTCTACCCTCGCGAAGGTTTCTGGATTATTACAATCACATGACAATACATCCAAAACGTTTTAAATCATCACAAAAATTCTTGCGAAACTGTCAAAAATTTGAGAACGACATTTTGCAAAATAATGATTGTTTTATTAATAACGTAATAATTTGAATCGAATCAGGAATTATAGATATCTTAAATAGGTACCTATATTAGGTATAAAATTTGATTGATTGTTCTTATAATATTTGATTGTTCTTATAATATACAAAAATGTTGTGGTATACGAAAAATGAAGATTTTAATTTAAAAAAAATTGTAACAGGTGGCACGCGAGCTAACTTGAAAACTGAATGTACTGGGACTGACTGGGGTTGGCGGGATGGGGGAGTGGGAGAGGGGAGAGGGAAGGCGGGGAAGGTGGAAGAAGAACGCGGGAGGGGAAGGGGACGCGGGAAAGGACCGGGACGAAACAATTTATTTATTTGAAAATGGCATTGCAACGCGTGCCGGGAACCAGCTAGTTATATTATATTTTAACTATAGCAACTACAGCTAGGTTATAACACCGCTGTAGCGAGCGAATTGCGTATAAAAACACGTAAGACAGCATTTTTTATTTATTTTATAATTACTCGAGATTAATTGAATATACATTGACAGAGGTCAGGTTAAAGTTATAGATTAGGTGCCATTGATGTGAAAATCACAAAACGGTCATGTAACCATAAATTATGTGTACAAGTTTACAAATTATTATTTTTAAAAGCATGTAATACGAAAATTATTTGTCAACAAAAATCTAATCACAAATAATTATTTTACTTGATAACATAATTCACAGATCGAATCGCACCACTGTGTTAAATTACAAATTTTATACTATAATATAACGTATTTAATTAATATGAGGTATTAAAATATAATATGAAGTATATTTATTTCAGTAATTCCGCCCCTGAGTTGCATTATCGTAACACGAAATAATTCCGCACAGGCAATTCTGATTTTGATGTGTAATATAAATTAGCATACATCTGAATCGATTATCGATCAAAATGCACCAAGAAAAGGGTGTGGAATATCTTATGTAACAACTATGAATTTATTCCTTCCTTTTTGTTTGTGTTCAGCAGCTATAAATAAATTACTTAACCGAACAAATTATGTACATAATAAGAGCTACTAAAAAGTTTCCAAACGAGTTTTATTCGGGTCCCCGATCGTTTCGTATTGTGTGCTCGTAACAAATTTGTGTATGTTTATTCATTTTTATTATTTGTACAAGGCACTCTAGACTCTGGTCTTGTGTATGAACGGGTACCTAGACAAGTCATCGACTTTATAAACAGGATTATACTAAACGTGTCGCATTTTTCCAGCGTGTATAACGATATGACAAAAGGCATAAATTACGTTGGAAAGAAATAACAAGCGTGTGTGACACTGAATTTTACAAGAAACTGTGTTTTAAAAAAGTAAAACTAGGATTTAAAAATACGTTTTATGGGTCGTTCTTCTTTTTAACCTACACGTTGTCTCCACCGGTTAGTGGAGAAAAATTCAACAGAATTACCAATACTATTATTTTATAATTACTTTAAAATCTACTGTACTAAAGACGTAACTACTATTTGTTTATATTTTTGTTGTAAAATTACGTGACAGAGTTGTAACTCCCGTGATGGAAGTGTATTTCATACAAATCACAGTTGTCTTCTGCCACCTCGACTTGCGTATATTCTATAATGTTACAAAAAATGATATGACGAAATAAAATATGAAACAATTTTTAAACTCCAAAAGGTACAATCTCTCAAGTAGCAGCGATTATTATTTTTAATTATGTTTAATAAAATATTTTTAAAAATTTCAAAAACTAATTCCTACAATTTTTATGTCGTATGACAATTCTGTCACGTGGGTTGTCATTCGAAATACGTATACACGCAGCTCGTGTTTGTCACCCCCAATAGGCATTTTAGGCTTCCTTCCCCCCTTGCTACAATTTTCCCTCTGAGATCCAGAGAGATTCATTTATAGTAAAAACAAAATGTGACGGAGTGGTGGAAATGTGACAGAGTGGTAAAAGTTATGTAGGTTAAAAATAAGAACAACCCTTATGCCTCTGTATCGTAAAATTAAAAAAAAAAACATTATCAAAGTGAATATGAATATGGCTCAAAATGGACAAATGTGTATTTTGCTATTTTTGTTGTGGGGATGAGCGAAATTGTTATTACACTACAGAGCCCGTTTCGGGGATAGTTGTTTCTAATGAAGATTCACCTAATCGATCAAAATGCTAACATCATATTTAAAATTGTAAATTGCAAAGCAGAGTGGTCTGAACCAAAGGCTGGGGTTTTATCTGTGTCTCGCAACGCGTGGTAAAATGATCACTTCTCGGCGAACAAAAGAGAAGGTAGGTCCCGCCAGACTGACACGTGTGGGTTGTATTAAAGTAGGTACTTCTGTCACCTTCCATTGAAAGCAATAAATCGTCGAATCAAATTTGTGTATATCTCCATAAACACATAGGAACCATTAAACCCGTTCTCCGGCATGCGCGCGCAGTGATTGTGTACAATATATTAGGATTGATACCATTGATTGCTTCATGCGAGCATAAAAAAATAGAGTGGGTCATTTATAGTAACTATAGGCAGTAAACTGTTTACTGCCTATTATAGTCTGCAGTCTGCAGATCCCTCACTCAATGTTTTCCGAACGAAATAATATAAGTTAAAGACTTTTACCACCGTAACTTACTGTCGGTCTGATTGAAAAACTTTAATAGAGCATCTTCCAGAGCTATTGGGCGTAATACGCTGTAAAATGTGTGGTCAGGAGAATCAAACTATTATTATATAAACACAAGACAACGACGGTAAGCGTGTTTCAAGGATAGCAAAAAATAATAAAACTGAATGCAGAAACAGTAAATTACTTACCTGGACGTCTGTCAGCTAGGGTTGGAAGGGCATAAAACCAACGATGGGATAATAAAAACATTGGATACAAGACAAGTCTAGTGATTAAATTCGATTTAAATAATTAATATATCAGGGGCCTATAGGTCTACTGGCATGCCACGAACGAAACATGATGCTTTACAAAACGGTTACAGATTTTTCTAAAATACAGCCCACGGTGGACAATAACGCGCATGCATCCTCAGCTGTACCTAACGACATTCAAGATGTATCATAGAGTCAATTGAACACGATTGACTTGGTTCACTAATGAAACGTACATTTATCCAAGCTTCATTGCTCAATCCGCACTGCCAACAAAACGTCCATTGACATTAAATTCTGTTTTAGGAGATTACCAAGCTTACGTTTAATAATATTTACTAAGTACTGGTGAATTATTTCAGAAACCGTAATTAAGCTGCGTGATAAGGACACTATTCCCAACACCCCAACATGTATAAATAGTGCAGTGGGTTTGTGAGCAGTGGGCGGAATATTCCGGGCACGAAGTTGGTGAATATCGTTTTGGTGCGGCTGACGTGAAGATGCAGTTTTTAATCGAATCCTCGCCGCGTCACGGCCGGTACCGGGACCGGGACGGCCATCCCGCTCTGTCCCGCGGGGAGCGAGCGGGATGGCAGGAGGCGCGTGAGGATGGGACTAGACACAGGCACAGCTGCAGTAGTGCAATGCCAGTGGTCCGGTGGCAAGTACCTGAATGGTATCTCTTCTCGTTGTGCGTGACCCGATGCTGGGCCCGGCGCGCGCGCGCCTGCAGGCGGGCCGCCCCGCCAGCGCCGCCCGAAGCCTCGCTGCCCGCGCCGCTGCCCGCCCCGCTCCCGGCTACAGACACCAAAAGTAAGCACATAGCGTCACAGTGTGCAGTCTGCAGTCTGGAGGGTTTCCCTCGGGAGTCGTGTGAGGGCATCATTATAATGAAGATACAAACGTCCCGAGGCATCCGTAGACGGCCTCTTGGAGGCAATGCCGTATTTACCGGTGATTGCTTTACTGTGCTTGTTCATTCGAAAAAAATACTCAACAAAAAAAACCTCCGTTAATTGCTTTCAAGTAGAGTTGTAAGATGATAATATCCTGGAGCGAGATTTTCTAGAAATGAGAAAGCTGTAAAATTGTTGACCATCCTAAGGATGTAATTTTCTATATCCTAAAATGTAATTATTTCTTTTTTTGATCGTCCGATGGCATCTCTCCCAAGCCAAGAGTAATATTGTTTGAGAGATAACAGTAAGTATGTAAGGTAGCGGTAACAGTAAGTATTGGTGTATGAACATGAAACCAGGTGGAATAGTAATAGCCTTTATAATAATAACAGCCTTTGGAATAATAACAGCCTTTCCCGTCAGCTTCAAATAACGTGTACCATGTACCATCAAATTTGCACACCCCATAAAAGCGTAACACCCTGAATTCCAGGCAGATACAATTACACAAGTAAGTGGGTATCACAAATAAGTTGAAATGTTCAATCATGCATTTCATAAGATGAAATATATCAGTATGATATTAAATTCCCTTAAATAAGTTGTGAACTAAACCAAACAATTATTATTAATTTTTTTAAATAGTCCCTCTACTCAAAACATGACCACTCCTTTTTTAATATTTTTTCAAAGATAGGTACAACGGTTTTCCAGTGGCGTATGGTGATGTTTTTCCGACTTTCGTCCAGAACAAAACGTTTTTAAGAGCGGATACACAAAAAGTATTTAAAAATAGATTTGGTAGTTTGATTTTTGCAAAATTTTTTTTTTGGCAATTTAATTGCACTGATTCTGAAATAAAATCATAAAAAACAAAAGCGATTTTCCTAGAAGGTAAGATATAATAATTTTGAACAGCCAGTAAATCCATCGTCCCCATCTGAGACCGCAATCAATCACGAACCATCACCCCCTTATGATTTTTAAACGATGAGGCAAAACAATGATATTTCTGCAGAAATATCGGCTGCCAGGAAAGCTGTGAAATCTTACCAGATCAAAAGAAATGTATAAAGCCTTTTAATTAATATCTTATCTTACTATAATAAGAATAAGAAAAACTATTTCTGGAGCAAAAAAATTGTTGAGCGGTGTACTGTGGCATCATGAAATCAATACAATTTTATCTGTCCAGAATTCCCAGGTCAACTCATCTATTTTCAGCACTCATAGTATTTTTCACCATAACCTAACGAGCTTTTAAAAAAACTGTCTTGTAGTACGCAGGTAATTCATATTTTTATTTGTTGAAACTCGGGTGTAACTTTGTTGAAATGCGGGTGGTAAGGTAACTTTAGTTTAAAAAAAATAGAAAGAGCTACGCTTAAATTTGCTAATTGCTTTTGTACTTTACTAATTTACTTTGCTTTTCTCGTTTTGCTATTCGATGATATATTTTTTTCAATTAAAAACAATACAAATATTTTTCATCACACGTCGCAACTGAGTAGTTGGATATGGCCTACCAGGTCACCTGATACACACTCCGTCTCGTTCCAACAGCACGGTACACATATCCCGTCGCGACGATTAGAAGTGTGATCAGCGGCCGAGTGGCGACGTACGATAGAAATATTTATACATACATATTTTTAATAAAAAAATAAATCATCGAACAGCAAATCACATCTACTTTTTTTAATCAAAATATGCTCAGGAAAAGCTGGTTAAAATCCTGCGGGTACATGCTGTTACACACGTATCGCCTGTACGTAAATATATAAATATAATATGTACATTTTAACGCAAAATCACGTTCATTGGTCAAAAGCGTTATAGATTCAGTTTTGCATTATTGATCGATGAACTGGGATGCAATCTGTTAGCCCTCAGTTGTTTTGGGGCTATAGTTATAGTTATATCTTTCCCTGAGGCGATTTTTCACAAACACGGCGCTACACTAATATTATTAACGTTTTTAATAAAATAACGCGTATAAATAAGCAAGGAAATCTATTTAGCGAGCTCGTTTCTAAAGACTTTAATGAAAACCGATTTGAATTTACGTTTCTCAATTCACTTCTGCGAAACCGTAGGGAAATTTATTACTGTAGCTAATTCGGAGATGTGCGGAAGGAAAATTCTGAAAATTATCGTTATTTCGGTTAATAATATAACATAATCATACATATTTACAATGAATCACATATTTATGAATGTAGGCAGGTATTTATAAAAAAAAATCCCTGAAAGAAGAATATACAAATCAGTAAGGAAAATATCTACCTATCCATTTGAGGATTAGAAGATAGGACAGGAATAGAAGCAAATCAATAAAATTCAATATTTTCAGAAGCAGCATAATATTATATTAGATCTTTGGGAGTAATTTTAATATCGAATTTCAGGTGCAATAGTAAGTAATAAAAATACCGTAGATCACGATGTTGAATTAAAAGCTCGTGTTTTGTGTGCGGTAGGTAAAAGATTAATTACAAATATGAGTGCCATTAATAACATTTCCTAGACCTGAAAAAAATTGCCCCCTTTAAACTTCCCACCTTTAAAACGCATATTTGAGAAAGTCTTATTTGGGACAATATGATTGGGCCCCGATGTATACCAGTTACGCGGAATCGACTGTTTATTATAATATCTGTACAAGTATTTGTACAGTAGTATAGCATAGCATGCAATTTAAGAACGACTCTTTCGAACCGTAGAGATTAACAGATTGTGTAAATGCCAGATCAAAAATATTTAGAAGAAAGCAGGCATAGAAACATCTAGATACAGAAAGTGGTGAGTGCGCTCGCCTGGAATAAAAAATTTAATGGCTTATTCATTGAATCGTCAAATTAGTAAACTGTAATTAGATTTACAAGATACAAATAGCGAATCAAAATGTCTGTTTTGACTTTGACTGGAGACTGTTTTGACGTAAAAGTGGGTACTTATGTGAAATTACAGAAGCGCTCTTCGGAGAAACACTTATCCTTATTATGGATGGTCGGAATAATGCCGGTCCTAGACCGTCTGGCACTCGCGAAGACTCGCGAAGGCAGCGTGCGGTGAGCGGCTCGCAGCCAACTTGCAGCCAACTTGCAGCCAACTTGCAGCCAACTTGCAACTAACCCTCAGCCGACCCACAACTCGCGCCTTGCAACTTGCTGCGTGCTACTGACACAGGTTTCCATCAAGAAACTGTGCGGTTAGTTTGATGCTTGGCACGTTAATTACGATCCCTTATTTTTTACAAGTTCGACTTTAATATTTAAGTTTCGCTTCCACCTTCGAAATAAGTGTACATAAATCTTCAATTTTCCAAAAAAAAAAAAAAATTAAACCAAAAAAAATATGCGTTTATATCAGTTTTTTCATCTAACATCTGACACGTCCAAAAATTTATAAAGTTCTAAACAATCCCAGCTTGTTTATTTGAGTTTGATGTACTTCATGCTCATTCGATTTTAGGAGTTTTTTTTTAAATATGTACTTCAGTACAACGACCAATCGAACTGTGCCCCGCGGGTTCAATACCCGGAATATATTAACGCATCTAAGACAACTTATTCAAGAAAGCAAAACCATTGTGTGGCGAATGACTTGATACAGAAAAATGGCATGCACGGGAAAAGCGCGCGGTTGTGAAATGTCCAACGGCCGGCGAATGCAAAGGAAGGAAGGTTTATCGATTTCCTTGGTAGAGCGAGCTTCCCGCCAGTGCCGGTGGGTGAAATGCAACTTACGAATGTCCACAAACCAAATGGGGGACTATAATCAGTTTCGTCGTCCAGACACCCACACAACGCATGTGAGCTAATAAATAATTAAAATGTCAAAAGGGCAAAACAAAGGGTATGAAATCAATTACGTCTGTAAGTATTCGGGTCTTCTCATAAATGTTCAAGAATTTATTAACTAACTTGCTAGTTGGGAATGGCATTAGTACCCTTTACACACAGAGTTCGGAGCGGGACGTGCCCCGCGCCACTTCAGGCCGCCGCGCAGAAAAGTAAAGACTGAAAGTAAGATAACGGTTTACAGCGCAGTTCACTGTAAGACTTTTCTGCGCGGCGGCCTGAAGTGGCGCGGGGCACGTCCCGCTCCGAACTCTGTGTGTAAAGGGTGCTATTGTAAGAAGTGTCTGGACGAAGCTAAGGACATGCGATAAGTGATGGAAAAGCGACAGGTTTCACTCCGAGTGCAGGAAGGCTCCTCGCGTTAAAACCCTTTTCGATTGATGGTTTAATTAAATGCATTGAAAACTAATTGACATGGACGTGGAGCGATTGGATAAAGCACTCGACGGGTTGGAGCGGCCGAGAAAATGGGAGGACGTGGGAATTATTTAATAAATCCGCAAATAGCACCCACGTAAGTATCTATGCTTTATTTACTTCTTGATTTCTCGATTCATTGGTGGATGGTGACATTAACTAGATTTTTTTCATAAAAAAACTGTATTAAAGTTCTGTTACGTACTCAGTGGGAAATTGAAGGGCAGCGTGCGCCGCAGAGTCAAACCCCTCACCGTTATCAGTCACACCGATAAACAATTCAAATCAGCTGCTTTGAAATCACATGAATAAGGTCAAGTCACTTTAAACGGCACTCAAATTATGTGAAAAAGCAATAAAGGAAATCTCAAGTAGGTAAGTCAAATATCATCCTCACTTAAGCTAAATTCCATTAGGCAATAAATATTAAGTGAGGATTTTCACGAGTCGTCTTCATTTGAGGGCTAATGATGACACGGAAGTGTTCAGAGCTATTGTTCTTTGCACGTGGCAATCTAAAAGCTATATGTACACCGTGTCACGCTCCCACTCGAATAATAATATATATTATGCTCCTGCTTTTATTGATTTGCCGGGGCGGTGCGTGGGCTTAGCGGATCTAGTCGGGATTATACCTTGATGCTGGTGCTTGGGGATGTAGGGGCTGAGCAGCCGCGACCTCTTCTTCTCATAGCCCTTCTGTGTGATGTCACCTGTAACAATAACAAACAACGCCAGTCAGTAAACAACACTTGAGTAAATCGATCATAAAACTGGAATGATACGTACGAAACAGGTTAAACACGTTTAATTTTAATAAAGAATAGCAGGTACATAACTCAGAATCTATTCATAGACGTATAAAGAGTGGTCGTAAAAAAAATATTTCAGGACAATAAGGTTGCGACCTACGCAGTAAGAGGGGCCGCAAGGGGGCTTATTAGAATATTTGAGATTAAAAATATTGTGAGAGAGCAGAGTGATGCATCGATCTTTAGCATGCGGCGCTGGAAAAGTATATTTTCCACAGAATCGAAGGTGTAAGTGCCCGTGCCGCTAAAAACGTCACTTTTTCGGTATCAACAATAATATATTTTACTATGTAAAGCACCCAGTGAGGACGACATTATCAAATAATATTTGATTAATCATAATACTATTGAATCAATCATAAAGATAAAAATTATGTGACTCATAAAAATATGAAGTACTAATAATAACCTCAATTTGCCGATAAAATAAATAACTATTTCATACAATGAAGAACAACCTTTATTTGAGCAAAGCAATTAACACAATAAATGCACAGTACAATACACAATTGGTAAAAACATAATATTATTCAAAGATTAGCTCGACAAGTTCATGTGGTGCCGTTCTGGTAAACATCACTCAACAGGTGCGATTGATTCAGTCGATTTCGCACAACACTAAACTTCAAAGAGTGGATACCGCAGCCGGTATTCGCTTCTTGGACAATTACCGATACCTACAGGTCGATTGGGACTTTGACCGGGGGCATTTTTTTTTTTTTACATGAGCTCCACACAGGAGGCCCTGTGGAAAATAATTTCCCTCAGGGCCTATGTCACCTTTGGGGATGCTGTGTGGAGGGTTTTATTTTAAAGGAAAGGAAGGGGAGGAGAGTTCTGGGAAGGAAAAGGGTTTAAGGGGTGGGTAGGAATCTGGGGTTCAGTGTGTCCTGGTCATCCGCCTCCAAGACCTAGACAAACCTCACCCTATGAATCCGGGCACCCATGCTAAATCACCAAACGTAGCGAACCACTTGGGGTGACCCATGGCAGAGGTGTTGGTTATCCAATAAAGGTTCCCCGGGCGGCGGTACCCATTCCCGCCTCCCAAATTGAAATTGGGCATGGAGTAATAATAAAACAATATTATTTATTCATTCACAATTCGCCAAATCGTCGTTAACTTAAAAAAGAAAAAAACAAACTGAAAAGCCGTCTTTTTTGAGCTGACGTTGATGCAATAATTATCAATAATTGTGGTGCGCGAAAGGCAACCACGAAGAAAACCATGGAAGTAAAAAGCTACCGTACACAGCAAACCGCCATTGACCATCATGGATGACCATAGTGTAACATACTAATGAAGCGGCTACGGAGCAATACCTTCCCGAAGACATGCACCACTACAAAAAGACCAAGAAGGGAGCGTCTCCCTTGAAAGGCGGCTCCGGTGGGAACAAGAAACCTCGCGGCGTGGTCAACTTATCACATGAATCACGCATGTTCACGCCTTGACACAAGTCATTTATCATACAGACCGCGACTATGAGAGAATACGTGAGTTCCATATTTTGTATTTACACTAAGATGAAATTTCATGCAAGTTATCGTAATTGAACAAGTTTTTGCTTTGAAGTGAGGCATCTCGCCTGAAGTAATAACAGATCTTGCATTCGTGTCTCAGCTCGTAAATTCTCCGCACAAAATCGATCCCTTAGCCTTAGAACGTAAAGTTGTGAAGTAAAAAAGTAAAACGTAAAGTGAGCCAACATACTCGTAAATAACTTCGAAGGCAAATAAACATAAAAGTGCGGTGTGGTACTTTACGGTGTGTGCGAAAATGACAGTTGAATTTAACGTTAGAATGCAACTATGAACACAACTACAATAAATTGTCGGCAAATTGCAAAAACACGAATTTAATAATAGCCCGACGCCAAAGGAGAGTGGAACTTCAGACGTTGTTTTTTTTTTAAATAGAGGTAGGCGTCAGCATGAAAATAAATCAAATGTCGATTACCAATAAAACCTTATAAAAGTAACAAAATAAGCAGAAATTGGGTATTACTTACATTGATAATAATAATATTTTGATTATTTTCCATAGCGCCTTTTTCGTGAGAAAGCCTCAAGGGCGCGTTCAACAAATGGAGAGTCGAGTTATAAACCTCGAAACAACACAAATATAATGTTTTAATATACGTCGCCTTCGTAGCATAATGATTTCACATTTGTAAAATTCTGGTTTCAACTTAGGAAGATAATGAAAAAAATTGGTTGTCTGTAAAGTCGGTTTGCAGACGATAATTTTACGTGATAACGTCATATAATAACGATGGAGTGGAATAGAGATAGATGCGTCACAAGCCGAACGCTTAGGCCGAACGCTTGTTCCGCGCTCTCGCTTGCACGCTCGTCTCAGGCGGAACGTGACAATGTGTCATGCTTTTTCGTGAGTGTCAAAAACTAAATTTGCTAAATAACATGGGCGTTATATAAACTTTATTCTTTGTTATTAATATTTCAAAATAAACAGCGTATTTTTGTTATGCATTTTTCTTTAAAAAAATGAAGGTAATGTCTTTTATCAAAACATAAATTCGGAACTATAAATTTTGTACTTTCTAATTTAGTTGTTTTGAAAAAATAAATGCAAACAATTTAAATATTTTATTCAGGTTTACCAAAAATTTCAATTAGAACTATTAAAAAGAGCAAGGATAGTGAACCTGGTTGAAATAACTGATTGATGAATCATGAAAAAAACTACCAAGAATTAATACTGTTAATACATTAATAAAACACATACACCGACAGGAATTCTAAAAGAATTCGGCTTGCATAAGAAATCATTGACCACCTGCAACTGTTTGATAGAAAATTATGTAAAAACTTCTTCTGCCATTTTGAATTCTTAGGTGATAAAATTTGATAATGCCAACGCTTAAATTTTAAAACAAAGTTACTGTCGTGATTTTTGTCTACGCGCCTCAAAAATATTTGATCAAAAACACTTGATCCAGAATCTGGACCAGTTTACGTAAACCGTATAAATTAACATAATTAAGCTCGAGATCGTTTACTTTTCTCCATTACGGACGGTTAGCTCACAAGCGGTTGATTTCATCTCCTTATCATAGATTTATAGGAAACTGCGGCTGAGCACACTAATGACTTGGCATTAGGACCGACCGCCACTCTGGGGGTAATTGCAGTGCATAATAGGCGTTATTACTAGGTATGATTGATCGTGTAAACACAAAAAGAGTGAAGTGATTAGAAGCCTTGTTCTCAATTATTTGGGCGTTTCAAATTATTATTATTGGCAAGAAGTTGGCAGTAATGTAAATGTCGAATCAATTAAGAAATCACGAGAGAAAAAACATATTTTGAAATCAGTAGGGTGGTAACAATCCTATTTGCTAGCAAACCATTTTATGAGATGTTTGATCTTGCACCTCCTGATAAAGCTTGTGTTCATTTTTGTTAGACTCTCTGAAATTCACAGGGTGTCTTTATTACCACATCTTTAGGTACATCCTACTTTTACTGGTTCAAAATTTCACAGTGTTTAGTGATACAGTTAAAATGCAAAGTATTCGGTAAACCAATTCGTTTTCGAATGAGAATAAAACCATATTATTCAAATTTCTCTGTCCATATTATCATAAGCCAGTCAAAATCTGATTCAATTTGAATTCATCAAAGTAACATGTTTAGCTAAAGAGAAAATTTATACATTGCCCGTGGTGTTATTATAGAACTGTTAGGGAATCAGATTTGGCGAAGTAAAAAAAGAATACTTTCACACCCCATGAAACACAACAATTGGTCCATTAACTTGAAATATGTGACTGCAGAAGATGCCCGAAGAACCCCAAAATACAATTCAAGCAGCTGACCAAGTAGAATATTGAGTAGGTAGTAGAATATTGAATATTGAGTAGGCCCTTTTAAAAAAAAGGCGAGTGCGGTTCACACGCGGTAGAACTGAAACTTTATTCACACAATCTCAACCAATAGGAGCCC
This sequence comes from Glyphotaelius pellucidus, assembly GCA_936435175.1. Lineage (NCBI taxonomy): Eukaryota > Metazoa > Arthropoda > Insecta > Trichoptera > Limnephilidae > Glyphotaelius > Glyphotaelius pellucidus. The sequence goes on along the minus strand of OW386542.1, from coordinate 21,367,524 downwards.
TAAAAAGTGAGCTCATAATATCCGTATCTAGGTATAAATTATTTACTCAACCTCCCTTTAGAACTAAAAATTATCGAAAATAGACATAAATTCCAAATTAAATTGAAAAATCAAATGAAACAACGGTAAGAGTCCATTTCTACTGTCAATATTTCATTTAAATCTTGAAATTTATTTATTGTTATATTTCGAGTTTTCTTACATATCTTTTGTTATTAGATGCAATATTATTATTTACTTACTAAATGATACATATACTTGAGCTTGAATTCCCTCACCAGACACAAGAGCCTTGTCTCTTTATGATGAGGAAATGCTATTATTATATTCATTTTACAACTCTGTTTTAACATGTAAAAAAATGTATACTTATTGTAAAAACATACAAATGTTAAATAAATAAAAAATAAAAAATTAAAGCGGCCAATGCGACCAGCACGACGCTTCGTAGGTAAGGTTTCATTCTATCTCATTCTCTCGCAGGCTAAATCCTATAGGTAAGTGTTTGTCTCTTTTTGTGTAAATGTATAGAAAAAGGTGCGCTAGAATTCGAGGACAAAAATATGGAAAAAATCATCCTTCACATTGATAAAAAAGTGCTTCGTAGTCTCCCCACTCTTGTCTACTTTAGTTTTCTGCAGGTTTCAATTCTATCGCGTGTGAACTCCGATTTTTTCTTTTGCGTTCGATAAATATTTGTATATTTGAATTATTTTTTCCGATACGTAAATGTACTGCTCAAGAACACCTAAAATTTAAACTCTGTGTCAGTATATTTACAGAGAAATTTAAAAAATTATAAATATGTCAAATCAGTGCAAGTCACCGCCAAGGAAGGATAAGCCGACGTGATTTTCTTCGATTAAAAAAGAAAGGCGTCGACATCGGATTAAAATAAAATAAATTAGAAAAATGTAACCACGCACTGTGAAAATGCATCCGAACCGTAACCGACGATATTGTTGTTTCGTTAGCATTTTCAGCAGAGCACGGGAGCTGCGAGCTTAAATTCAAAACAATAGCGATGGCAGGAGCTAATCGTCGACGCAAATATTCAACGAGTTTATTATTGCCGTATTAAGCTCCGCTTGGTCGAGATGAGCATCGGGGCTAAAAGTCTGCTAGCATCGGGTAAGATATTATTGTTGTCCTAAAACATAGGTATTTTTAATGAAGGTTCAGCCCTTCAAAATGGCCCCTAACATCACAATTTATTACCTGCGTATTCTACATGGGTGTTAGGAAAATGTATATGATTTCCAGTGACAAACTTATCAAAACGTAAAATTTTAAATTCTATGAAATACATAATAAAATGTCTGTAAAAGGTGTAGTTTAAAAAGCCGTGAGAGTATTTTCAAACATTTTACCAAAAATTCTAGTGATTAATGTGTAAGACTGAAGGTAGTGGAGAGGGGAAGGAGATGGGGAAGAGGAAGGTGGGGGAAGTACCTGGCTATTCAGATCTGTCACCAAACACGGCTAAAGCCTTTTCAAGCAACGTTTCAATTCTGAATGGTGGTCTTACACCAGGGTGATACTAGAGTACCTTCCACTCTGGAACGTGCCGCAAATATACTATACATTATTTTAAAGGCATTAATTGTGAAATAACACAAATTAATCGAATAAAATTTATTTGCCACGCCGGGATTCGATCCCGCGACCTTTGGATTGCGAGTCAAGAGCCTTACCGTGAATACACGCCGGTCGTCAAATATAGTAGTAATTACAGAGTATATCATTGGTGTGGTCGCCTATACAGATTTTTGATAATGCTAATTTAAATACACCAAAAAATAGAAACTGACAAAATACGGGTTAAGATGAAATAATTCAAACACTCTACCAGAAACTTAGTCCGCACGAATTGAAAGTTCAAGATGTATTGTAGGAGAAAAATATAGTTTGTAATATGAAATGATATAATTAATTAGCAAATTGTAAACTTAAATGTACAATTTAATAAAATAAAATTAATAAATAAAAATAAAAAATAATTACAAAAGTAAAATGTATTTGTAACCTTCAGATACCCTCACTTCTTGTGTACGAAAACAAATTTCGCAGATATCGAATAGTCACTTTAAAAATTTTGCTTTCGCGAAAAATCCTGGCTATCGATTTGAACACTTAGCTGGCATCGCGGAGCAGCGCAAGTAGAAAGGAAAGGCAACCGTGCTCCCTCCCGAAGGGGAGTGCCAACACCAGGTGTGTTTACCGACAGATCGCGAGATCTCCAGCGAGACTGTCTACACAATCTTTCCAATATCGGCCAGGAGCTCAACGCGCCGCCGAGACCATTATACCAAGCATCCAAGCTAGCCCTGTGCGCACTGAATAATGCTGGAAAACTAATGTTTCGCTTTATTAAACGTGCTGGAGCAAACAAAACGCGGTACCATTAACCGAAAAGAAAAGTGCAGTTTGCATAATCAACCACAGCATTGTGCCACGTAAAATAATCGTTTTATGTCCACACACGGGCGCGTTCAGGAGACAGTGTTTGCCCAGTGCAGCATTACTAAAAACCATCGCAAATTACGCCCACGTTATTGGGAATGTCAACGTTTGTGTGTCGCCATACTGACGTGATGAACAGTTAAGGATAGCCAGCTAATAGCAGTCATAAAAAGATCAACGTCAAATTGGTTCCAGAAACAAATACGACGTAATGCTCAGTTTGTAAAACCAATGTTTAAAGACTCGATTACATTGAGCGAGTTTACAAGCTACTAGCCGAGTGAGATTGTCATAATGTCACACAAAACTGTCTACTCGCTCAGTAGCGACAGTAGCAGCTAAAATAACGACTCTCGCGCGAACCAGTTGGTCGACATTTTGTAAAAAACTTGAGCTCGCAGCTAGCGCCACATGCGAGCCAGTAGCGAGAATTACGGCTCCCGCGCGAACTAATTCTGACAGTTACGAAATCAGCTGTTGCTCAGCTATCTTGAGCGAGTAGCGAGTAAAGTTGACCACCTTTCAACTTTTTTCGTAGATTGCCCACAATCTGCTAGTTAGCTAGTAGTACAATTACACTGAGCGAGTTTACTAACGGATAGCGAATTTCCCAGATAGTAGCTTGTAAACTCGCTCAATGTCATCGAGGCTTAAGTGGTAAAATAATAGTCGAAACTTCACGTGATATACTTATGGATAAATGAAGATATAACTTCAGAAAGCATGTTGAAATATTTAGAGGACATTACCCTTATAATGATTACTTTTTTTAAAGTCAATTTAGTAACTTTTTATTTAGATGTCTTACTGAAGAAGACAAGGTCGAGCCCGAAGCTATTCGCCTTTTTATAGTATAAAATAACTACTCGTACATTTCAAGTGGCGCGGACGGAAAATTCAAAGAGAATGATAGAATGCATTTCTTCTGACCGACAAAAGAGTTACGTATTTACCATTTACCCTCCCGCATGTCGGTGCAGCGTGCAGCTTGTACCGAGCACAGTATACTGTATTGTGACGTATCTCTGGCCGGTGCTTGTTCTACCTACTCCTCCTGCGTCTAGTGCCGCACAAACTGCGCCGCGCCGCGACACAGACTCTCGACACGTTCTCCTACTCTAGCGGAAAAGCTTTATAAAATAAATGAGACCTTTTTTCCAAAACGGATCAAAGGATTCCGTCGGGGAAAATTACGCGGCTAGATTACAGACGTCGTACAAAGAATAAAAATATTTATTATGAATCCACCAACGAATTGAATCGGGGCGCTATTTAAACATAAATGAAAATACTCACATTCTTCACATTTCTTTTGAGAGACCTAATATTACAAAGATTGCTCTGCGAGATTGTAGCTAAATGTGCAAGTTGAACTTTTGAAGTGAAAACTTTGAAGTTTCAAATCACAACAGTGCTAAAAAATTTTACTTCAAAAATCATGTGCGCAGTTCACTCGCGGTAGAAGAGAAACCTTCAGAAAACTAAACTTCGAGAGAATGAGACGAATGCAGAGTATCAAGAGTAGGATAATTGTAGGGTTTATTTATTATTATATTGTTACCAAGTTTAAAATTATTTTACATTTTATTCAACGAAGCGCCGCGCAAAGAGGAGGCCGATAGGCTACGAAGCACCGCACAAAGAGGACACCAATTAGTCTATCTCATACTCTCGCAGGCTAAGTCACATGGATGTTCATCACTATCACGTGATGGATGTTCATCACTATCACGGATGTGATCACATCACTCGTTTCCGTTTCATCGTGTTTCAAATCGGTGACGACGGTGCTAAAGAACTTTCACTTCAAAAACTGTGTCGAAACTCTGGTGAAGACGGAAAGAGTAGGTATGGTAACTAGTAGGTATCACATTCATATTTGTATGTAAGGTTCTCTAAAATTCGTAAAACTATAAATAAATTCGCTATTACTTCACGGCATGCGGTAACTTCCGATTAAGCATTTACTACCCACTAAAGAGTGTACCTCTTAAACTTTATTTTTAAAAAAAAGCGTGTGAGGTCTGATAATCACGTGGAGGTAAACACCGCGAGGGCTTTCCCTCGGGTTCCCCGATAAGTGGTCGCTCTCAGCCGGCACTTGCGGACAGAGCTGCGCTCCGTTCAAAGCGAAGGACAAAATTTAAAATAAATTGTCGCTCGAATAATTGATTTCTGAGAAATAATCACAGGTATCGATGAACAGGGTTATTTTGCAAATCCCAGAGCGCGAGAATAGTAAATATTATCAAGTGTTTTGTATTTGTTTCGAATATGGAGTCTACCAACCGAGGAATACGTTGTTAATTAATTATAATTTTTGCTAATAATGTGATCGTGCCAAAATTATGCACATATTACAATCGTTAGTAGTCTCCATAATCAAAACAAACACAAAAAAACATACATATTTACCACTAATAGTCTTGTGTTTAAGGTTGCACTTTCCCAACTAAATAATGCACCATATCTAATGACCTCGTTCATGGTTTCCAGTCATAGATTTTTTTGATAATGAGGAACACGCATTACGTCGCCTTAGTTCTTAATTGTCCATACGATCATTTTAGTTTTAATTCAAACTCCACTTTAAAATTAAAAACAAAGTATAAAAAATGATAGTTAATAATACTAAGAATTATTTAAAATAATGAGACCTTTACCTTTACGGAAATACCTTTATCTTAAACACCTATTATAATGCTTCATTGAAATAATGAAAGAAAACCTTCTCCTGTAAAATTTTCTAATGGTCGTTTGGACAATTAAGAACTAAGAACTAAGGCGACGATTAGTCCTCTAACTTGTGGGAATTTAAATTATTGTGCGACTATTTATTATTATTGTTTATGTCCGTAGACTTGTACGGGACCGCAGCACTGTGCTGTGCCAAGCCGGGTCACGGGGGTTATAATACGCCAAGCCAACTTATCCTCCAGTAGACTGTGAACTCTCGAGGCTAGGGTCGTTTTGCAGCCGACGAGGACAAATAATTAACTGCTGAAAGAAAGAGGCTGCTGGTTGGCCGATGAAATAAATAAGCTCGATCGGGAATATTAGCAAACTAAATAGCTCGATTAAGAGAATTGCCAAAACGATAATAAATAATCGAAGAAAAAAAAGAAGTAAATAGATTATTAAGAATTGACAAACTCCATTGGGATCGGTGAAATAAATAGGCCTGATTGAGATGAGTGCTGATATAGATAAGCTTTATTGGGAGGATTGACAAACTATATAAGCTCGATTTGGATAATCGATAACCGAAATAAGATCGACTCCGATGGTCTAAGTCTAAATAATAAAAAAATCGGCGAGACAAAAAAACTCGAGTGCAGTTTACACGCGGTAGAAGCGAAACTTTACCAAAACAATCTCAACCAATACTTGAGAAGTGAGATCATAATCAAAGCAACCAATGAGCGCAGACCTCGCGTAATTTCCATTTCATGTCTCAACCAATGGGAGAGCCTTTAAAAGTGACATCATTATCAAAGCGGCCGATGAGCGCAGTTGATGCGTCGCAGGTGCAGTAATCGTCATTTTCGTTTCATCCGAAATCCAAATCACAGCCGTGCTATAGAAATTTCTCTTCAATAAATAAGCTTTCGTTAAGCCTTTATAACCCGGTAGACATTAATTTAGCAGTCACAATTAAAAGGGTGGATGATAAAATTCTGAAAGTAAAAGACCCGGGAGATTTCTATCCGTGCAAGTATGATAGAAGTTAAAACTGCGACGGTTGTTTCGCGACTAACAAATTTCTCTCTCAGTTCTTCCTACACTCGCAGGGCAGTAGCGGAGATCATTACAAACTGTGAACACCTCACTTTGTTGTAGTTAAATAATTGCAAAGTCATTTAATGATACTATTTCCAATGAGGTTCACAGGCGAAAGTGATATCGTAACAAGTGCTTATTTAATCCTGTTACAGGTGTCCAGCAGTTCAATAAAACGCGATAAGTCTTAGGGACGGTGTAACTCGTATCGATTCAATTAATAAATACGAATCTCATTATTTATACCCGAGGGGGGTCAAACTGGTGAATGGTTTAATAGCCGATAACTCTTTCATTAAGGTGTAATTACCTAAACATTGTTAATGTCATCATTTGAATGTAAAAAATGACGAGATTAAAAGAGTGAGCAAAATCCACACCATTAAAAATTGGCTAATGTAATATTACAAAAAATTGTTTTTGTAATATTACGTAACAAGTTATTATTATACGTCCATTTCATTACTATTGGGTTTGTTCAATATGTTTGTAACGATTTTTTTTTAAAGGAAAGTAAAGATCAATAAATCAAATTATAACAGAGAGCTTAGAAGAATAATCTATATGTATATAAATGAAAGTATGTTTGCTTCCTAGTTTAATTGTCCCTTACCGATGGCGATGAAACTTTTGGAATTTGATGTGCGCTTGCCCGCGATGATTTCTATGTATAATAGTAAGCTATGGCGTCATGAAATTTTGCGTTGCTAAACCATTCATTCGATTGCGATGAAACTTTGGGGATATGATGTGTGCTTGCCCGCGATGGTTTCTATATATGGTGAGCTCTGGCTCTGTTATGAAATTATTTCCTACACCATTCATAAGCGATGAAACTTTGGTAAGTTGTTGTGCGCACGCGATAGTTACTATATATAGTGGCGAGCTCTGACATTATGAAATTATTTCATAAACTATTTATCCGATTGCGATGAATCTTTGGAGAGTTGTTGTGAGCACGCCCGCGAAGGTTTTTCAAAGCATGGTGGGAACTCGATATAATTTATAAAAACCATATTTTTATGGAAAAAATTACAAAAAACGCCCTGGCAAAAAAAAAACAGAAAACTAAAACGCTCAAGCAAAACTTATCCTAGACAGCGAAACTTTCAATAATACGCTATAAGCTTCTCAAAAACTTCCGAATAAAAAAGCGCATTTAAATGTTAATAAATAGGATTTGCCATTTTGTTGGATATCTTCTACGAGTGCTCTATGCATTTCAATTCAGAATAATACAACGAAATGTCGATACATGTTTCTGAAAATTGAACAGAAACTTTATCAAGCGGATCTCCGCGGGAAGTCAAGGGAAGCGAATTCAAATGAAACTGTATTTAAGATACGAAAGCGAAGCAACAGGAAACCTGGAAATGGAGTTTCTGATCTATAAATTTGGAGTTGTATATTTTTGTGTGCATATTTCAAAACAAATCAGAAAAGTGATAAAAAGGAAACTTTTGAAAAGTGATATACTTTATTCATTAAAAGTGACTAATAAAAAAAACCTAACATAGTTTTTTTCATCAATTTTCATGATTTTATAGCACTTTTCAAATGTGCTTTGGTTTATCCGGTCACCGATTCATGTATGTTGTATAAGTTCTAGAGTTCCCCACCGATTGGGTTCAAAATCGGTATCGGGGAGTTTAAGGGACATCTGAACTCTAATCTTTGCCGAAATGCATCGATATGATCTTAAATTGGATTGTGTCTGGTCATCATTTCCACAGGTGAACTGGCATTGCAACGGCTGTTATGCCTTCGAGGGGAAGGGCGAAATATTACCGGAATGAATTGCAATGGAGGAAAGATGAGTCTTTCCTTATTTCCAGAACCTTAAAATGGATTACTGTTAATGCCGGAATAAAAACATATTTTTTTAGTTTATTATAGTTGAATATACATACACATTACATTACAACTTCCCAACTTAATAGAAAAATTATTTCTCGTGTTTGAATTGGGGAGTGGCGCTTGTATAGTTTATAAGATAAGTAAAACATATCATTATTCGAAGTACCTAAGCAGAAAGATCATAACAAACTAAAAATAATAAACTATATACTAAAAAAAGCCTCGGATTAAAAGTGTATATTTGTAAAAAATCAAATCCATGCCGCCTGCCCGCCACAGACACTTTTTTTTATATAAATAAATAGATAACGAAAGTTTGTAAACCTTTCCATTAAAAATTACTAATTTACCAATTAACTGAAAATTGCCCTCTAACTTTAAATGCATCCTACTTATTTGAATTCTTTACAACTTATTTGCCCAAATATCAAGTAATGTCGCCACTCCATTAGTTTACCGGTGTAGTTTTAAAAAAATCATATTTTAATAATCGAGTGTAAACAATATTATGTAGAAGCTTTTAAAATCCCATGTTTTTCGCAAAATGTGGGTTAGGCCCTTTGGCCTTAACACAGTATTCCAATATTGTAAATATATGCTGGTTCCTTATACGAACAAAAGATACGTTATGCTTTAACATTCATTGTGCCCAAATAATATTTCCATAGAACATAGAAGCAATAACTTATAGACGTGGAGATTTTCATGAAATAATCTTGTTAATTTATTATTGTTACAGCATATGCATTTAGAAGAAAGAAATAAAAAATTATCCACAATAAAACTTCCGTTCATCATGATAAATCACGTGCCCAATAAAATTAATTGTAGAAAAATATGGTATGTTAGTAGATAAAGGGATTACAATAGTAAATTCATTTAGTTTGAGTTGGACTCACGACTTCCACGATCCTGCTTTGTATAAAGCACATGCCCGGGCGGGTTACATACACGCGGGGTCGGGGGATCACTTCTGGAGAGAAATCATTTATATGTTACGGCTGCCAATTTAATGTCCTGTTTATGTATGAATAATAAATGTTTCAAAACGCTTTTAATGGGCAAGTAAACTTGACAAATATTATAGCGAAATTTGGAATTGAAACAATGTAGATACGCACGAATGCAAATCTTTAGGAAGGAGTTCGATTAAATAAAATAAAATAAACTTTGAACGAAATATCGAGTAATACTATTCTCGCGTCAGTCGTCGAAATGGGAATGTTTTACGAGTATTGCTGTTATTTTACAAGGGGCTGACGACTAAGAAATCCCATAGTCGTGGTAAGGCTACATTTCAGGTAGTTCAGGGATACAGCTCTAATACATTATCCTGTTTGTGTCAACCTTCCAACACCGTACGAAATGGAAATGATATACAATCTACACAAAAAGGAACTCGTAGTGTCAATGTAATTCACGTAGATGGGTGTGATATTCGTGATATAATTCCGAGTTACGGTTGTTGACAGCCCAACGGGCGAACTATCGTTGCCTCATTGTCAGTGCTCATAATAACAATAATTTATGGTCGCAGCTCGGGCATCGCTAATACGGTCGCATAACCAAATTTAGTCCTGCATATTAGTTAGTGACTTATTAGTTAGTTTCGCTCAGGGAACACCAACCAATCACAGCTTCAACAGTGCCCAAGTAATACATAGCGAATGTGGTGTGACTACAAAATTCATACCGCAAAATGTAGTTATCGATAGGCGTGCTAGACTTCAATGTTGCACGACGAAGTTATGAGGCTGGACGTTGACAACTTATTTATCAACTGTCAAGGCGTGCAACAATTGAATGGAGCATCCGAAGCCCTCGCACAAGAAACCACGCCGAGACAGTGTTTGCTCTATAATACACAAAGTATCGAATGTCTATTGAGTTTACCGTCGTCTCATGAAGCTAATATGATATATGTTTCTGTTTATCAACTTAAGTTAGATTATTAGTTTATGGTGCGCCTTTTAAGTGCGAGAAAGAAAAGAAAATACAGACATGGGACGGAAGAATCTATAGAAATATTTCAATTACTAGAATATTAAATGAGTTCAGAAAAGGTAAGCTTAACCTGATTTCTTTTGGGAATGGATGTGTCAACTCACGGATTGTTTCGTGCCTCGCGACATAATCCTACGGAAGATAATATTTAATACCTTGTTTCGTGGTCGGAAAAGGCGTATGTTTTTCCGCGTCTCTTGTCGCCTTAATCCGCTCGGATGATAATCAATATTCGTCGAGCGGCGTGCATATATACACCGCGCGGCCACTCCGGGTGTCGTGTCCAACTCCAATAAAGCGGAAAATGTGACTCGAGTGGCGGCAAACCAACCAATTACAGGCAACGCTCACCGGTCACCAGGCACCGAACACCGGGCACCGGGTACAAGAGAAAAGTGACTTCAGGCTTCGATGACCCGCCCGCGTTTTGGTCGCCTGTTGTTAGTTACGGATTTATCATAGCGGTCCCGGAACGGGAAGTGCTTACCACACATTAATAACAATTATCCGCACACGCATTCATATATATATATAATAATAATAATAAAAACATTTATTCAACAATAGATTTGGAGAAATTTATACTTTCTATTTATTTAACATTGATTCTTTTACAAAAAGGTCACTGCTCAGCTTTTTAATCAGGATTTCTCCTGGAATGTAGCTGGTTTTCAGCAGTGCCTTTAATAAAATGCACAAAACAAATAATAAAATTAAAATAAACAAGTCAAATTAAATTATATTACATAAAAAAAATAATTAAACACATAATACAATACAATATAAATAATAAAATTTAAAACAAAAATTAAATAATATTTATCAAAATTCAAATAAAAGCAAATAATCTTAACATTAAAATTCAAATGTACAATAGTATAATCAATTCAAATATAATCAAAGTAGATAATATAATTAAATCAAAAACCAAAACACAAGTAGATACTCCTTTAATTCTTACAAATTGTAAAAGAAAAAGAAAAACACTCATTAATAACTGAAAGTCGTACCAGACTGAAACATGTATACCCGAAACTAAACACTTCTTTTGCCCAACAACATTTTACATACCGAGGAAAATACTTCTTTAACAACCTACCAATAGAAATCAGAATCATTAATGACAAAATACAATTATCGAACTCTATCAAAAATCATTTTAAAGAAATCATGAACTGGAAGACTGCTTCCCCTATTTCCACATGAATGTAACACTAAAAATTATACTTGTTGTTTTTACTCTCGGAATACATGGATGTCTTTTAGTTAAGGGGTCTTTACTACGGTGTGTTTGTATTAACTGTACTAATTATACATGTGAAACAAGTGACTGTTTAAATGTATACATAAAATGTAAACTCTTCTTATTTCCACAAGCAAATGCTTTTAATGGAAGATCTGTAATACTATAATATATGTACCATTTTTAAGATAAACAAATATATAAAAAAATAAAAAAAATTGTAAATTTGATCAATTAAGATGTTGGGCGGTTAACTGTGCGGTCGGCAACCATTCACCGCAGAGCTTCTTGAAGCACTGCAACTATGTCGATATTCGAATAGACAATAGTATTCTATTCCAAAAATTTTATGACGAATAGCTAAAACTACCTTCAAGTACAGCAGTTTTATGTCTCGGGAGAGACATCGATCTAAATGACCGCGAGCCCATTTTGGCGGCTCACTTAGCTAAATAAAATAAATTAAAAGCAACGCTACGTAGTATTAATTTATTGGTTTGATCTTGGGCCTATGTAGAAAAGTTTATTGACGCCTGCTCAATTTATTAAGGGATTCTGTCTTAAGTAGATTCCTGGTAATTTTTTTTGCTTTATAATAGGTACTTATATAATGGTTACGAACAGTTGGGACATTTGTACGATATTTACATTGCAAAATGTCTACACTAGCGATGCCACTGACAATACAAGACGATGCCAAAGTTAACCATATCAAGCTGTAGGTACCGTGGCCCGCGAACATATTGAAAATTGAGAAATCAGCCCTGCTGTTAAAAAGGTTGCGGATTTACATTTTTATTTTATTTATTTATTTCATTTCTTGAACACACACTTTACAAATTATTACATTGATTTACGTGGATAATAAGTTTGGTAATAAGAAAAAAAACTAGTGCAGTTTACATGCGGTAGAAGCGAAACTTTACCAAAACAATCTCAACCAAAACAATCTTAACCAAAACTTGAAAAGTGAGGTCATAATCAAAGCGACCAATGTGCGCAATCCTCGCGTAATTTCTGTTTCATATCTCAACCAATAGGAGAGCCTTTAAGTGACATCATTATCAAAGCGGTCGATGAGCGCAGTTGATGTGTCGCAGGTGCAGCAATCGTCATATCCGTTTCATCCGAAATCCAAATCACAGCCGTGCTATAGAAGTTTCAGTTAAAAAATGTTAATGATCCGTAACTGTATGTAAATAGGTTCGTAGTAGTTTTTGGTGAATACCTCACTAGGCGAACCTGTGCTGAGGTTTTCAGTGCTATTCTGTCGACATAAGTAGAAACACCGTATCCTTCTTGATATTGTCAAGAAGAGCACTGTGGGTCGACACATGGCGGCAGTATCTTATACATAAACTAAAGATTAGTTGCAGTTATGATCTATATACAGTTGTTCTTAGCATCTAGATTATGTGTAAGGTAAAAAAATTATGTAACATTATAATTTTAGATCCACAAAAAGTAGACAATCATATTAGTGGTAGTGCTAATCGTAATCATAATAACAAGGTGAATATACGTTTGCATTTATATTGCAAAACATTCATGCTGCTACTATCAACCATTAACTTTTTGAACTGCACATAATTGCATATGACCTATAAAAGTTAACTCCCCTCCATCCGCGGTTTAACAAGGATTGATAGACAGGGCATGTAATGTTACATTATTCGCAGCGTACTTTAGTTAAATAAACATAATCAGTTCAATGGGCAAAGTGAGAATACCCATCTGAAAATGTAAGTACAGGTATGGTGAAGAAAACATTAAACTCAAAGTGAGGAGGTTTAATTGGCAGTACGGTACTCACCGCCCTTGGAGGACTTGCGCCTTGCCAGGCGAGAGGGCCGGCGTCTCGCGGGGCGGCGCGCCGGCACCGGAGACACGCCGGCCGGCACATAGGGCAGCCGCTCCCGGGAGGAGTCCGACTGCTCGGCCGAGCGATCCTTGCTGACCTTCTTGCTGAACGCCTTGTCCCGCACCGCCATCTCCCGTGGATCACTACCCTCGTCCGAGCTGCTGAACCTCAGCGTATCCGTCGTCAGATCCGCACTGATGTATTCGTACAAGTCTTCATCGGTTTCCACCTCCGATTCGTAGGATACAGTCGAATCGGGGATAGGGCATATTCTAATTTCATCCCCGTATTTGTAACACTTGTTCTTACGAACCGAGGACGTTCTTTTTTCTGGAGGAACGAATATCAAAGGGTCTAGTAATTTGGACGTAACCGACCGGGGTGGTCTGCGTATAACAACCGTGTAGATATCGTTCTTGGATTTTTTTTGTTTTTTTCTCTTGGATGAATTACGGATTCCTTTCTTACATTTAAAACTTATCCTGCGGTACGACCCGCGGCCCTTTTCCGGGGTTCCTTCCACTTCACCGCTTAAATGCTTTTTGCTTCTGAAAAAGCCTCCGGCGAAATTAGGTCGATCGTATTCGGGACTGAATTCCGTCAACTTGTGAGAGGACAGAGAGAAAGAAAATCCGGAATCTTTACTAGAGAACATGTCAGCAATACCGGTTTTGCTCGATTTGTTTTTGTGGAGACCGCTGAGCACAACGGAATCCTCCTTATTCGCCTTGAGAGCGCTGTCCAGGGAGTTGTGCGCCGTGCGGGGCTCGGCGGCCGCGGGGGAGTGCGGCGGCGGCGGGGAACCGGCAGATGCGGCCAGCGGGGCATCCATCCAGATGCGGCCCAGGCTGACGGACAGGGAGCGCATCTCCTCATTCCTCACGGAATCATAATTGGTCTCGGGAATCAGCGAGGATGGCGGGGAAGCCAAGTGGAAGTTCTGCCGCGGTGAGAATACGGGAGAACGATCGAATTTGAGGATCTCAACCGAATCTTTGGATGGGAAAATTTCTACGGCGGAATCATCGCTGTCATCCCGTTTAGTTAGCGCTTCCCTTTCCGGAAATATCAAGAAAGAGTGGGACTCGTCATCCGACTGGAATGCGGACAGAGTCTTATCGGTGCGAAACCCCGGTGTGGAAGGAAGAGCGTGAACAGCGGTCGATGCACTTTTTGGCATCGTCAGATCTTCGGACGCCGGAACGTGAATGATAATTTTCTCGGGTGTTTTATTAGAAGTAAAGTTGAAATATTTCTTATATGATATACTGTTACCACAGGATGACTTCTTTTTGACCGGTTTTGGGCTAGGAGCCTCCTTATTGTGGGGAACGGGTTCTGGGGAACATAAATCTATAAGAGTGTCTTCGCTAGTGATGTCATGTTTGAAAAGGGAAGAAGTAAAATCTGCGTTGACTAGTATTTCCTCCTCCCTAGATGAGGCCAGGTCGCCTGAGAAGTCATCCGTTTGAGTGCAAACTTCTCGGGACCGTGTAGTTTTTGCTAAAGAACTTCTTTCCGAAAACTCTTCCTTCAATTTCTCATAATCATTTACAGGCCTCAGCATAAACTGCGGAGCCTTCATGTAGATATTCTCCACTTTGGACTCTTTACTAGCTCTCTTTTTACTGGAATTAGAAGGAGTAATATGATACTCTTCTAACTTACTTTCCTCTTGAAACAATTGTGCATTAGCCAAATCATTTTTCTGCTTTTTCTTTGCTCCCCGATCTAAATAATTCTTGCGGATAGATATTCGCTTGAAAGAATCACTTCTTTTAAAAGACGTCTCCTTTTCAGGATTCTTGCGTCCACCGCCCATAAACCGCCTGATGTTCTCAAATGATAGAGGCTTCATTTTATTAAAACGGCTGGGCCACTTACTTGGATCACTCCATTACACGCTATTTAGTCATCATGGCTTTCGTAGCACAAACACGATTAAAACTTTAGTTGGTAACTTTTTTCAATTCGAAGTTACACAATATTGATATATATTCACAAGCCATGGCTTAGTACAGTTATTAAGTTCCTGTGTGTTCAAAGGTTAAGAAATTAATAAAATAACGTTTATGGAAGTCTGAAGTTCCAACGAAACCGATTCGATTGTCAATTCATAAGGTTAAAACACCAACAGTTGCGCAACGCGATCTTAGCGGACCCAGCGAGCAGCGAGGAGTGCCTTCGTAATACGGCGGACAACGCTTTACAAACTGTGCTACCATTCGCGTGTTTACTACAAGGCACATTCAATCATGTTCATGGTAACATTTTCAAATACGTTTACCATAAAAATAAGGCATTGAATTCGCATGTCAAAACAAAAATAAAAACAGAACCTACTTAAGAAAATTAAATAAAGCTGCTACCTGCATGATATGAAGGTTAAAAGAATTCTTTTATCTCGTGTTATATAATATTATCACGTCTTTAGGCCGGAAATCTGTAAATCATGTAGGAATAGTTTTCAATAGATTTTGCACTTGAAAACTATCAAAGTATTACATTATTTTATAAATAATTAGGGTTTACCCCTAATGCCAACTTGCTAGCGGAAGAGCGAGAGGGAAGGGAGGGTTAAATTATACCCTTCGGCTACGGTGAAACTTAAAAGTCAATCACATTTTATGTAAGGTGCAGTTCTGAACATGTTGTGAAACGATGGGCCTGGAGGAGATTCAAGAGGCCCGGCCGTAATGTCTCGATGATGCAGTGAATTGCTTCTACTCAGGCGATTCGGCCGAGTATAATAGAAAGCCGATAACGGTCCAAAAACTGGTTGAGCAGAAGAAATAATATGTGCTCGCCCGTGTGAACGGAGACGGCCGTTTGGTCATTTTTGTCTGACGAGAATATCCCAAAATTCTTGTATAGGTGACCACGATCTGAATTCTGAATACTCACAGAGAACGGGCAGAACAAAGACGTCTTTCAGGACAGCGATGATAAGTCATTTACGCGTCTTAGTTGAACAATCAATAGGGATTACTCAATTATTATCGAGGCTACTTAGATATTATTATCCCGCATTGTTCTAGGTAGAAAGGAGATTATGTCGGAATATCCAAATATGGCACTGAACCAGCGATAACGACACAGTATACATCTCTGCATATCAATATCCAATTACAAAGCAGAGTAGAAGAATGGGAAACTTTGAAAAACTACAATCGATCCATGGACAGAATAACAATTTGGATAAGACAATTATATCGCGTATCAATACCTTCATATATTATCTTCTACACACTAGCAATAGCCATAATGACGTCTAAAGACAAAAAGTCTCAATAACAATTTTCAATTACGAAGCAGAAAATTATCAATTAGCAGAAAAATATTCAGTGGAAATGAAAAGAATCAGGTTGATAATGTTACATAAAGACCATTTAGAAGCAAGCTTTATTTAACAACTGATAAAATCGCAATGGTAAGAGTTAAAACGGTTTTCATGATTGAAACTTGCGGTGATCGCTCCAATTGCGGTATCGCATTTAAATAGTAAAAATAATTTGCATAAAAAATGTGCATTCCATTCTCTGCGTGCTCAACTATTCAATTAATGCATTTGAATTACAAATTGATTTTATGGATTTGAATGAATGTTTTTACTGAGAAACGATTGATGTTTACATTTAAAATTTTAATAATGACGCACAAAATACGTGTTGTTGAGGCAGAGAAAGTTAAATTAAAGCTTTTTCAATAATTCGCATTAAGAATAAGTAGAATGCTAGGTCTTCGTAAGCAAAATGATTAAGATTAAGAAAGGTACACTTAAAAGGTGTGATGATATTAGAGCAAATAAATGGAGAAAGGAATCCAAATAATTTATGTTGCCCAATGACGAATAAAAAAGGACATGACACGATCAGAAGGACATGAGACGATCCGAAGGACATGTCACGATCAAGTTCTTGAGACAGGGTGTGTCAAGACCACGATGGTTTCCAATTATAATGAAGTACAAAAAATATGATTTTAACAGTGATCTACGTTTTGATTTTTAGCAGCGGTAATTTTAATAATTTTGCAAAGTTTTAGTTTAGGGGAAACAAAAACTAAAGAAACTAAGCAAACGGTGTTCCTGATTTTACTAGGGACGAACTTGCGCGGTCCTGAATAAGAATATACGGAGTTCAATTATTATTTATATGTAGTGAATTGTGGTAAATTTGAAACGACCAGGAATTTTCCAAAGTTTAAATTAAATTTTAAACGGGATAATATTTCGAAAATCGCGCAAAAATTACCTTGATGAGTTCTGGGCAAATATGGATATAAAAACAAACCGATTGTTTATTATTAATGTATATTATACGATAAAATCGTAAGAAGTTTTTCCAGAATAGCTAACAAACTAAAAAAAAAGATTAAAAAATCTCCCATTTTGGAAATAATTGTCAAAAAATGTATTCATACAAATATAAACTGATTAAATTATTTCTAGACAAACCTGAATATATACCCAAAAAACACAATTCAAGTGAGTTTTCAAAGAAATAATTACCTTTATACCCAGTTGAAAACGTAAAATATCGATATGTTGCCATCTGACAGCTGCCGAAAGCCACCTGCAAATTTTATAGAAAATTCTTTTAAATTTATTTAGAGTAGCTAGAATAATCAAATAGAACATATATTCCAGATTGATACTGGCGCATGCGATTGTAACCTTGTTTATATAGTTTCATACAGTTTTTTTTAATATATAAGGGTTGACATCTTCAATTTATCTTTGAATAAATATAAAATATTGTTATTGAGGCAGTTCAGTTATGTACAATAAAATGTTTTTTCTATGCTATATATGTAAAAGCCCCGAAAAAGGGCGTTTATTTATAAATAAATAAATAAATAAATAAATAAATGAAATTGCACTTAAAAAAAAGGAAAGTTATTTTGTGCCCGCCGGCGGGCGTGCCCCAGATCCCCAGATGAGAGGTTAAACTAAATATTACAGGGTTATGGTCAAAGTCGCACCGCCGAAACGCCCATCAAAGATGTACAGAGAGGTGCCGTTACAAGCTTACACGAAGTTGGGCCAAATAACATTGTTTCTTTTAGATAAGTAAACATCTAACATAGTATGTTAGAGATTAATTCTAAATGTTTTGAATAGCGTGCTTGCAACTTGGAAACTGCCCATCTTAAGGGCGTAATCTGATGAGGGATTGTATGCAGTTGGAAGTTAGCAGTTACCCACCCATTAATCTTACTCAATCGTCGGTAATCTGTTGCCTATGGAAACACTTCAACGGAATTGCACAAGAATCATACTCGACAATGGCCGGAACCATCCGATTGAAGAATTTTCGTCATTTACGCAGTTTAAATCATCATTCGTCGTGATGTATTACTATGTCACGTCTTCAAATTTATAGGGGCCTGAAAATTTCGCATTATTTTTGGAGAAAATTCTGCCATTTTTTGGCGAAATTGGCATATTTTTAGAAAATTACACATTGTTTGCATTTAAAACTAAGTATAGATTCCAACACTCTAAGGGGGCCGACAGACTTAGCTAAAAAACGATCATTTGGCTTGGCGTATTTCGGCATATCGCTTGCTGTACATTTCCAATCCAAGCCAAATGATCTTTTATTATAGCTAAGTGCGTTAGCCGTTTAAGGGGAAAGCCCCAAGTGCGTGGGCGGTAAGAGGATGTACGTAGGGAAATTTTGTTATCCAGAAAGAAAAAAAAATCGCTGGTCCGCCATTTTTATTTCGTGTTTTTTGAAAAATTTCCATCGTTCATAAAAAAATTAAAAATAGAAGGGGTCCAACATTCGTAATTACATATCTCTCCATTTTCTTCTTTTTGAGCGGGGAAGCGCCGCCTATGCCGCATATACATTTATTTATTTAGTAAAATATAATAACATGAACACGTGCTGAGCTACGAATTATGGGAAAGGAACGAAGCAACGGCAAACGTCGCGAAACGCCGCGTGAGATCGCTTCATTCCTTTCCTGTAATTCGTGGATCGGTTCATGGAAATACCTTCGTCTTTATACGCAGCATAACACTCCACGCATTTAAAAACAAAAGCTTAAAATATAAGAACGGATTAAAAATACGAAGTTTTGGCTAAATCTCGGCTAAAGATAAAACAACCTGGCACAAGAGTGTTATTTTTATTATAACCGCCTGGGAGGCGATACAGCCGTTACAAAAATCCATACCCTAGATCCAAAATAAAACAAACATTTTATATTTTTAAAGGTAAAAGACACAACCGGTAAGTGAAAGCCACAAGTATTTACTCAACAAGCAGATATATTATATTTATCATTTTTTTTGGGGGAATATAGCTAAATGGTTGTAAAATGATGAATAATAAAAGCTAGAAATTGTTATTCGAAAATAGAAAAACGTTTATTTATTATCTACCTATGTTACATAAAACAATATCCCGATGCCCTCAGACAGTTTTTTGGTCATGCAGGACGATGAAGTTTAGATTGTTGGGTGTTTGGAGGCGAATGTGGGCCGCGGAAATGTCGCGGAAGTCCATAAAAAGGTGGCATAACTTATTGAGCAATTTGAACCCAAGATTTAACCCATCGCTTTGCGGTTCGATATTGTGATGGAAATGAACCTAAACGATTTATATTCAGGAAGTTTTAAACCACCTACCTAAGATTGGATGCAGCGGAAAAGTTCGCGTAATTCGTTTATATAAAATACAAATTTAACGAATCCCGTGCAATTTAGGAATGCGATTTTAAGGTCAATATGCTATTGCTCTTCATTGGTAATCGGTTTGCTACATTATTATCCGTCACTATGTCGTTTCTCCAGAGAGTGGCACGGTAAGCAGAAAGGACAAAATGCTCGTTTACTGCGTCTTCTGTTATGGCACACACCCCTTGTTTAATTTACATAAGCACCCGAATAATTATTACTTACTTATAAGCTGTTTATCATATAGACGGCCTCCGTGGTCGAGAGGTAAGGCTCTTGACTCGCAATCCGGGTGTCGCGGATTCAAACCCCGGCGTGCGCAAATAAATTTATATAAATAAATAAGTTGTAGGCTCTTAAAAAAATATGCTTTTGAAGCTCTGCTAAACGAGCTAGTGGTATTCTTCTTCGAAGTTGCTCATGTACCACAGCCTTTAGTAACAAGCTGTCTACCATTTCACAATTGGCAAAAAGATTAACAGTTCACCTCGTCATTTTATCATGACATATTTTACTAGTAAACTAAAAATAAATACAAAAAACATTTATTTAACTCCTGACATGATTAGATACCTCAAATATTGGATTCACCCGATTGCGTTATAGGTTCCTAAAGGCCCGTTTATAATAGGAATAAGCGATAAGAATAGGTCGGGGCCGTAATCCGTAATATTTTAGATGGTCATTTATAATTGGAATAGGAATAGAATAGAATATGCCCATAGAAGTGACAATGCCGCTATCACTTGTCTATGTCAACTGTCAACCGGGAGATTATATTAGATTATAGGAGATGTTCATCACTATTAATTAGATCACTTTCGTCTTCAGCGGAATATAAATTTAAATTTGGTAAAGTGTTTATTAGCTCGGCGTAAATATTTGTTCACAAAATTATTATTCAACTAAATTGAATTGTAGATACCATAGAGTATTGATCAAAAATACGTAAATCTAAGCATATATCTAAGCTTTCTGCAATCCGTAACCGTAAAAGATAAAGTTGAACCATCTTTTCGGTTATGGAAAAAAAATAACAGATTATTGCCATCTATTATAAACGGATACACAGGTTTCCTATCTTCCAACTTCTACGGTCTAGGGCTTATCGAATACGGATTACAGACTATTCCTATTATAAACGGGCCTTAACGTCCCCGACTAGAACAAGGGAAAAGAAACACGCGAGGCTTGTTATTGAGGTACCTTGTACCCGTAAAGATGGTGCTGTGTGCTTTGTAATCGGGTAATGTACATTAGGAATATTAGTGCCAGCCTTGTCCGCCTTAGTGATTTCTGGTGTGTTGCTCACTAACGCCCCAAACGCCAAGGCCTTTTAGATTAACCAGTCAAATAAAACAAGTGTAACACGGGGCGGCAAGAGTTCGGATTTAGGACTCTCCGAGTCGTGGAACCTGTTCCATCTACCTGCGACCATACTTTAATCGTTAGATCGTTGAAGGGTGTGACCTTGATGAAGACATAATAAAAACAAGACGCCTGACAAGGTGTCAAGTCAAAGAGCAGCGCTATATATTTCTGTATAATATAAAACCTGAGACACTAATGTGTCTCGTAATTAAAAGAAAGCTCAGTTCCGTTAAAAAATATCCCCATCGAAGGATTCCTCTATTTAACTTCCCTGTCTTGATTCGATGCCAAACAAAAAACGCTTTTAAATATTGAAGAACCGAAAGACATAATATTTGACTTGATGTAATTTTGTCTCAGATGACCCATAAAAAACTGTGCGGCCGTTATTTTGGCAGTAAAAACTTTAAGTGGGGTTTAATCCATGCAAACAAATCGCTTAATTTCGTGTGTAAATTAAGATCAGCAGCATCGATACTGCCAACAATGTGTACAATTATATAAAAAAACGTAAAAAACAGTCTAATACTAATGAGATGAAATGAGAAAATGGATATTTTTAATAAGGTAGTTGGAAATACTAAAAAAGTATTAATTTACAGCAGACAGTATAATAAGAGTATCAATGCAGTGTAAACTTTTATTAAAATTATCTGAAACTTGCAGAGGGTCGAAACTTCTCTGTAAAATGTATTCAGTCGCGCCGAAGTTTCGGGAGAGTCTAGACTCGAGTAGACACCAGACGGGGTGTTAAGGGGTTAACGAATTTTTAATCGGAAATTCTTAGTAACTAAACGATTGTTCGTGTTTTGTTAATGTCCACAGTCGTGTGGCGTTTGTTTGCCCAAAGTAAACAAAGGTTTAAGCTTAAGTACGGTTTCAGCATAATCCCGATACAGCCGTGATATCTGGTGGGCGTGCCCGTCGCACTCCCAAATCACATGTAAACAGAGTGTTGTCGCTCTGCAAACAAGCTGTAATCTTCATAATGAAGTGTAGTCACTGAAGCGCCGGTAACCGTAGCTAATTTCCAAGGCGATATTGGTTTCCCTGCGAGCGACGGAGACTCACTGTAGAGGGCGCTCGCAGGGAGAACTGGAGAGACTGCCAAGTGGAATCTCGAACATATTCCCCGAGTTTGCAGAAAATTAACGACTAAACTTTGTGTTCTGCAGCGACTCGACTCAATAAGCTGTAAACAGCACGAGAACAAACCAACACAGGTAGTGTAGGTACACTTGTTGTAGTTCTGGAAACAAAGTTATTATGAAAGTACAATCCCTTCCATCAAAACAACCCTACCATTGTTTCACAAAATAATGATCACACATGAAAGTTATCTTTGATTCGTCATGTGCGATAATGATGCTGAATTATTTAGTAATTCACATTGTTATCATATTTAAATACGCAATAATAATATTGACTCGATCGTGCGCGAATAGAAAAGTTAATACATTAAAATATGCGACCATATATAACCTGTTTTGTTGACTAAGTTAGTTACGCGCGTTCGTGTTTGCACAGTTGATTTCTGTGTAGAATTTTCGCAATTATTCCCTTTTAGGTTCAATCCAAAGCGCTACCATACGAAATCTGGTTCAATAAATACCACAACTCCGGCATAATAACGTAATAAATGTGATTTTAATTATTCTACGCCACAATAGGTTCGAAATAGTATGACCATACTGAAAACTCACTTAAAATACGTACTAAAGGTAATGTTAGTACGCAAACCACGAAATTCAGCGAAATCATATTTAATAAATTCTCGTTAGGGTTTTATGAAATATGCCTGAACAACTTGTTCACTTAAACGTCATGTTAAAGTGAAAATTATGTCTATGAAATACGTCAAATAATAAAAATCATTGTCAAGTCGTGCTTGTGTTAAGGCGGAACTCCTGCGCCAGAATACACAAGAATACTAGCTTGAACCACACTATAAACGTTCTTTGTTTTCCGTCTCCTGCGTTTTTTGAAACATGATTTGAAAGATTTGTGTGAACAGGTGTGAAGTTCGCGCGGTCCGACAATTTTGCTAGTGGCCTTTCCACGCAATGAACACTTGACGTTTGACGTTTAAATAAATGTTAAAATATGTTCCGACGAAGAAGAGATGCTACATCAGGGAGAAAACAGAGATATTTTAATAGATGTTTATTTACCAGGAAAGATTTCCGACTAATATCAATTATTATGACCTAAAGTTAGTATTTGAATTTCGAATGCGTAATTAATTACGCATTCGAAATTCAAACGTCAAAAGTCGAGTTCTGTTAAGAAACTTAGCGATGATATTGTAGACGAAATATAAAGGAGAACACGCAGATTTCAACTTAGACCTAACCTACCTAACTAGATTTTTATTAGGTATTTATTTATCAGGGAAAGAATAGAATACCTATTTTAATTGGTCAATTTCTTCCGTGTCTCTGAAATCGATTTATAAATTAATAGACTTTATTTACAAGTGAGTTCACGAAAGATATAATCATCCATTACGACAGTATTTATTTGCAATTTAAAGTCATAATTAGGTATTAGGCTCGCGCGGTTGACATAACCCCAAACGTCATTCGATTTATCTCCGGTACCAACCGCTCCGTACGGCTCCTGTAAAAATATGAACTTATTTCCCCCCCGCCGGCCCCGCCTGCCTTCAGGCTTCCCGCTTCACCCACTTCAAAAATAATATTAATATTAATGTTGTTAATATTCGTTATTATATTATAATTTTATTATCAAATAAATTTATTATATTGTATTTAGGTATCATAATATTTTAAAGTAGTGATTATTAAGCTCAATCATTGCGCATAACCTCAAAAACTTGTTCGGTTTGATTCTCCATACATGACCGCATCACGCGGCTCTTGTAAAAATATGAACACATTTCCCCCCGCCAGCCTTCCCCCTTCGCCCGGGAGATGAATGTTTTCCTTCGCCTGTGGTAAAGCTTGAACACAGGGTTTTGAACACTTCGTGTTCAAATTTTCAATGTTTTGGGTGCTGTTCAAGCTAGTGTTCATGTGCATTGTGGCGCAGGATACGCCGCTTTATCGTTCGACTATGGTGCTTAGTGACGATTGTAGCTGAAGCACACGCAAATGTGTCAATTCCGCAGCAGAACTCTGCTGACAATTGCCCAATCATGTTCTGATTCAATAATGCTGTTAACCTGTTGGTCAATACAGCAAATCAGTTGGGTCAAGTATCAATATTAATATTTCGGACAATAATTTATTGGCTAATAATAGACTGGTACATTCCAAGCAATCATTTGTAGACTGTGTAAAAGCATTAGGAAAATCGAGACTTGAAAGTGGACAAAAAATTGACAGACCCGTGAACAAACAAATGGATGAATGCCATGGTCCGACGCCGAGAGATTATCTAAGTTAAATTGTACAATGTTCCTCTAACGTCACGTGGGTAGAAAATACAACCCCCTCTAACAAGCCCTCCTGCATTCCTCTGTCTTCTATTCCTGGATAGGTACCACGAACTGAAATTGGATAACGACACTGATTAATGTATCCCCGAGAGCGAGCAGTAGGGCATTCCTTACAAAGGAATCGCTTGGCTGCCCGACTGCGGGTATAGATTATTGAACCGAAGGATTCCTTTCAAACAAGAGATCGAAAAATCTGTAATAATTGTCATTCGTCCCGCTGAACCACGAAGATCTGTCCAAATCGTCATTTCGCGGCTTTGTGAATAATATTTTTTTTTTTTGTATTGGTTTATATCGTTTTTTTTATTTGTTTATACTAATTAGTTTTGCAATAGTCCCGACTAAATTAATGATAGGAGTTTGTTGGCTAAATCTTATTTTCCAATTTTTCACGCTACCGTTCCCTGTTATTAGCGGCTTAACTAGTAGGCTGCTTATCCGCCGGATAGTGGGCAGGCAGACACTCATACCTGGGACCTGGAAGGCACAAACTAATGGAATTTTCAAATAATAATGATAAAACACAAATAATGCAACTTTCGCAGTCCTCTGTAACGAATAATGTTGTATAAAATAAAGTACGTGTACGAGACGTAAAGTACCAACAGAATTGCACATAATAATCAACTTTTCATATACAAAAAAAATATTTTTTAAGTACAATTCATATACTTATTTGATTCAAAGAGATAGTGAATAGAAATCCAAATCTAACTGGCGATATACATAAGTAATTAAGGGATAATGATAAATTGATACACATAGTATTTTGTTATTCGGGCAACTAATCGCGTGGGTTTATTATTATCAAGTTTATTTTGTTTACCACCATTTTGATGTTTATTTCTTGGATAAATTCAATAATATTATTATTTAATTAAATCAGTTTATTATAAGGATCTTCTTTGTAAATATTATTACGCGTGACAGCTGTTTCACCTTATGAAGGCATTATCAAACTGTGGTTTAAACCACTTACAACTTTTATAAAAAATCTTTTATTTATTACCTAAGTACCTATCTAGATGTAAATGTATCGTCTGTAAGTTAAACCACAGTTTGATAATGCCTTCAGAAGAAGAAACAGCTGCCACGAGTAATAATAATTACATAGTATATAAAAGTACTTGTTTATAATAAACTATTTTTATAAATTTGACAATAATCAGAAGGGTTTTCTTAAAAGTATGTGGTTTAAGTGGACAGTATGAAACTACTCGGTAAAAAGCAGTTCAAAAGTTAATCGAAATAGACATATATTAAAAGTAAAGAAAGAAATAAAATTTTAAAACATGCTAGCCTTTATTCATTCAATAACATTTAAAAAAACATGGTCAACGGTCATATTGTGAATAGCTTGCGTAACTTGATAGCCGTTTTATTTAGAAATTTTACCTCACGCACTTCAATTCAAAACCATTTTATTATCACAAAACATCAACAACATTGGAGAGCAAGGTCTCGAAATGCCCTAAATAAGCATTGCCTAGATCTCTCCTGGCCCGCTTTTTGCCTAAAGACCACAGTTCCACCGTGTCACAGATGCTGTTCCGGGCCATCGGTCAACATGAAAAACCAAGCCTTTCGAAACAAAAAAAAAAGCATTAAACCTCGGATCGCGTTCCGTGATTCGAGTTGTAAATAAGTACCTTCATTCATATAAGGTTTTCAAAATGAGTAGGAGGTACTTAATTTACGTACTTTTCATTTTGAATCTACGTAAAATATAAAATATAACGATTTCAACACGAAATTATCAGGAAAATACATTTTTTTAACTGATTCAACTATTTAAGCAGAACAAATAAGTAGATTATGCACGTTCGTTCGTGCAGTTGTTAATCTCAATTGATTACCGTGTTAAGATGCGCTACAGCAAATTTATTATTGCGCATTAGAAATCGAAAATGAAAACATTGCGTGCCTACGGAGCTTAATTCTCTTTGAAACAACATCTTTACAATCCGGCAGGGACACGCGTGGGCAGCAGCGGCCGTGCGTGTCTTCTCCATTCCTCTCCATCAATCTGGCATCCTCGGAGTCATCTCTGCGAGAAGCAAACTCACGGTCGAGTGGCGGAAAATCCTGCCCTTGGGACCTCTCCCGGTCTTCCCACTGACTACCTTCCTGCGAGCGACCTGTGTTGCCCCGGCCAGCCGCGTTACTGCTCGGCGCTGTTCGCCCTCTACTATCACTGCCACATACAGTTTACTGTAATAACAAACTCCAATGATTACTCGCCATCGAACGGAAAACAGAGAGATATTCGCCAACAAATGTGTAATTTTCGTGCCGGGGTCAAGGCGTGCTGAACGTCGGCTGGAGACCAAACTCCTGACTCTAGATTCCTGCCCATACCTGCCAAGGGCGACATAAGAGATATGCAATCGGCGAATAGTCTAACGGTTCTAATAATAATATATGTGCAATACGTTTCTAATGTTAGACACGATTGGAGTGGAACAATCAAAGAGATTTCAAGAGATCGGTATAATAAGTAGGTACTGGTAAATCATTTTAAAGAAACCCTTGCTTGTGGAGGTGATGGATCAAAAAAGAGTTAAATTCAACAAAAAAATTGTTATTTTAGGAAACAGAAAAATGCACATTGTCGAATTGAATCGATTGAATTGAATTGAAATTTAATTTTAATTAATAATGTAAACAGAATTGAAAAGCGTCACTAAGCACCGATTGTCGAATTGAATATGTTGAATTGAATTTTAATTAATAATTTAAACGGAGTTGATATACGCATCCAGTATCTTTGGGCATTTGAAGGATAAGAGGGGACTGCGGGCGGGTGTCCGAACTAGTTCAAAAAGCTTTTTTGAAACCTTGGACTACGGGTGTGCATAAATATATCCAAACATGTCTTCTTTAAAAAGATTTGCCTGCACCTACGTATATAATCAACGCAAAACAATTAATCGACAATTTATTACAGTAAATTTATTTCGTAAAAAAGATCAGTATGACGAACAATAGTTCCATCAATGTCTTAACGAAACATTGGAATGAAACTTCCTCCAAATCCCTGGCCTTAAACAAAGCATGAGATTATAAAAGTTCACGAAGACATTCTCTTACAGAACACGGCGCAACTTTTTCAGAAATTACCAACCAAATGTCATTGAAAAACTCAAGACACCATTAGAATAATTAAAACATTAGCATTGAGGAAAAAACATAAAAACTAATCAAAATATGTGAAAACAGTAACACTAGTTGTCGTAATTATCGTTATACGGCCTGTACGAGGATGTCGTTTAGGGCGACTAGTCATTAATTTATCTATCAATAATCCTTACTCAAGCTGTTGTAATGCCATCTTTGTAAGGCAATCGTAATTATAATTATTAAATAAAGCTTTAACAAGCAACTCGAGACACTTGTCATTCATTACCTCGTCGCAAAACGATGGGAGACAATTTAAATCTGTTAAATGTTTTAACGCGAAAATGAGCGTCAACAATAATAGATTCTAAAATGATATCACGAACAATGGCTGTTAGTGTTTTAGGGAATACCATGTGGAAGTGGATCTTTAGTTGACGTACACATTTTTCCTGGTATGTTCGATAGTACCTACCAAGTCGGTGTCGGTACCGCGTAAGTGGCAAGCTAATCTATCGGACATAAGCTTTGTGGTTTTAAGTGATAATAGGATTGTTGTGAATTGTAGAGTTCATCGACCACAGCACTGATTCAGTGATGCCTGGCCAAAGCATTTAGAGAAGAAATCCGCTCTTGTGTTGTGCAACTGGTTTGTGTCTCCAGGACCAACGACTATTATTAATTATCAAGCGTATAAAAATATACATGTATGTACATACATACACATCGCATAATATCCAGGTAACAACAAGGACTGTGGACAGTCATATAAATAAAGCATGTGACAATTAGCTAATTGGTGTTAAACAGAAAAAATATTATTACTCAAGAGGAGTTAAATTTGAATATTGATTATAATAATTTATAGGATTACGCATATGAATGTCTTGATTTGCATGCTATTATTTATCACGTTTCAACATTGTTAAACATTTTTAACTATTGATAGCGTTAAAAACTCACATAAAAAATATTTTACGTAACATTGAATAAAGTGGTTTCGTTTTCAATACGTTTAAGATTTAACGAACAATTCTGGCGTTGTTGGTGTGTGTAGTATGTTTGGACGGACATTGGACAAGTGGACAGCCCTGATCTTGTGTGTCAGCCAATCCAAAGGTTCCATGTTACATTTGGAAAACCGGAATAATAAAATTATATTATCCTGCACGATATTAATTCTATTATGTTTATTGTCAAGTGTGGTGAAAAAGACATTTAGAAAGAATCCAACCACGATGTAAGTGAGGGAGATTTAAAAAATACACAAAGCAAACAGTGGTTTTCCATTGGGTTAATTAGGTATGCTTAAGTTAAAAACCATAATCCGCGATGTTAAAATACACATTTTCCTTCAGGAAGCAAATTGCGTTTTAACAGCTTATTACACGTGTACTAGATCAAATTACAAATGTACAGAATGTACCTAATAATGTTGCTACACATTCTGTTTTCAATGAAATGCCATTAAAGACCTAGACGTGACATTAGTATAAAATTTAGATCTAGTATCTGCATATATTAAAAATCAAATTTCATTGAATGATGACCATTTACTTTTAAACGTTTGCGAATACTAACGTGAAAGTATACATTTATTTTATTTTTCTGCTATTGAGAATTGTCGCAGAGAGCAGGAACTACAGATATAAAGGTAGGATCACAATTATGTGAATATTGTAGAGGGTTTTCCGAGATAGCAGCATAGAGCAGAATAAACATTGATAAATGGCTGTGTAGGATTTATACACGTTTCTCAGTGTTTGGTTTAGAGATACGGGATGTGAAGGTGTGATAGAATAAAAGAAGACGAATAAATCAACGTTTAAGTATACAGTACAGTCTAACCCTTTCTTTTGTATCAATACATAATACATACGCCTCCTCCTACACGGGTCTATGCTAATGACTTGGGAATTCCGAAAAGACAATGCACTGCATAAGTCAATGATGCAAGTCTCGATCTGATATTTTGTCAAAAAAAATGAGCTTCATATCATGTACGTATTCCAATGAAGCGGGTGCAAATAAAGTTAAGTGAGAATATTTAATATGTAGGCACTTGAACCAAGAAGGCAGAAGTAGGAATCTGAGAGGAATAATAACAGTTGGCATTCAAAGTAAGGGAGAAACGTGGGAGTATTTAATTACTGCCCGGGGCCTAAAGCAGCGTACGTACTTTTTGAAAGAAGCGGGGAAATAAAACCGGGTGTTATAAGTGGTACAAGCACGGCACTGCCAAACCATTTTTTAAATTATCACGAAGCGTTAATGAAGACGCAAGCTCACTAAAGATTGACAATTATAATGTGGGTGTAACCCTGAAACCGGCGTCGAATATAATTATCAAACACTTGCAAAGTTACATTGAAAAGGCCTGGCATATACCGAGCTACCTAATAGTCGTGGCGTAACATCTTCTAACCAAATGTCAACAGTAAGATTCAGTAAGGAAACGAAATAAACTGGAGTTGGTTTTGAATAACTCGTTATTCAATACAGGTTTGCAGCCGGCAGAGAATCATTGTTGATCCAACCCCTGCCGGCCGGGCGACTTCAGACTTCCATAAATCGAGTAGACAAACAAAGATGACGAAGACAACAAGGATGGGATACCATCGTAATCGTAGCACATAGATCAGAAAGAACTTAAAGCACGAACTCGCCCCGGGAGCAGACACAATAGCACCGAGTCATCCCGCACTAGTTCCGGGGAATCACTGGACACGGTTGGCACTCATGGTCCACTGCAGACGTAGCAGTTCCGTCGATATTCAAGATCATAACACGGGTTGGTCGGGTGGTGTTACGGGTTAGTGGAGAGGTGCGCGCAGTGCGCTGTGCGCAGGCCGACTCACGACTGGCAGACCGGTCCTCGCGAGGAGACAAGCATCTCGCGGCACTAACACCAGCAGCCAGGCAGCAAGGCAGCAAGGCAGCCACCAGCGACCACTGCCTATTTCACTGGCGGACGTCCCACCTGATCGGCCTTTTTACGGCGCGGCACAGGAGAATAGATGTTGTCGCGCTATTTGATGGCCGAGTACCTTGAAACTGGATGAAAGTGACAGTTGTTGTCATTTTTTGAACTCTTGCTTGGGACAAAAATTTTACCCTCAGCTTAATTTTAATAATAAAATATAGTAAATATCCTTTTCAATAGGAATTCACTTGTAAAACATGGAGTAAATATAT
The DNA here is from genome assembly GCA_936435175.1 of Glyphotaelius pellucidus. Taxonomy (NCBI): domain Eukaryota; kingdom Metazoa; phylum Arthropoda; class Insecta; order Trichoptera; family Limnephilidae; genus Glyphotaelius; species Glyphotaelius pellucidus. Next base: position 21,336,485 of record OW386542.1, on the reverse strand, counting down.
ATGCAAATATATATCTATATGACAAACGTAAATAGACACGTACCCGACAATTTGCAATGATAATTATTGTTAGCAAATACATCGAGAAATCATTTATGTTAGTACCTAACTAATTATAATGATTAAATATTCATTATTTTCACGGTCATCTAATCGAGGCTCGCAACTTCGTACAAAGTATAAGGGCAAAACACAACGACAGCAATTAATAATTTTCATGGGAATCATTTTAAGGACAACACTTTTGAATCTGCACACTCGATAGTATCGAAAGATTGAAAAAGGTTTTTCGAATTAGTAGCAGACCCCTCTCACTCAGAAAATGCCCAAAGATAGCGACGTCCATCAATTCCACTTAAAATTTAGACTCTCAATTCAATTCGACAAAGTGTTTTGTTTTTTTTTTTTTTTTTGTTTCATTCCCCAGCTTCCTATCAAAAACAAAATTATTATTCAATTTAATTTAATGTCTTCCATCCAGTACACCATTACACAAACAAGGGTTTCTCTAAGATAATGTGCCTAATCAATCAAGTATTCAAAATTTTCCTAGACGGGTTGGAATTTTCGATTTTTCCGATTTGAACCAGGCTGCACATTCTAAAACAGTACCCGTACAGGAGAGCCGAATGTACATATCATACATACGTTTAAAATATTCCAACATGTTTTGTAAAAGACAAGTATCAAATAATTCAATACAGTAGAATAAAGTAACATATTAGTTGAGATATTCCATATATTTCACACAACTTCGTGGTGTGTCAGTTAAGAAAAAATAGGCTAAGAAATATTGCTGCATTTACAAGGTCTATTTTTAGTGTTTAATTGTCAAAAATAAAATCCGTTAATCCCCTTTATGTATATAAGCATCGGTTATACCACACACGCCTCTGATACCTCAAGGACTCATCTAGTTCGTAGTCTTACGAGGACTTTGTTGTGCTTTGAACTGCTCGTTCATAGACGGCACTAATTTAATTATTTTAGGAAAAAACCCTTTTGCAAGTTATGCTGTAAGGTTTGTTTACGCCTGTACAGTAAGGAGTAAGAATATGTTTAAATAGTTTTGTGCATATAAAAACAAAATTATTTCAAGAAAGGCTTTCAAATACTACATTGGTTTGAATCACCGATAACACTAGTCCTGTCAACTAAAATGCTACAAATGCGCTTATCACACAGTGCCAGTGATGTAGAATGTATTAGTTACCACTAATTACTCTACTAAATATTGACATTGTGTGGATAAGGCATAACTGTTCAAAACCTATAAATTTAAAAAAAGCGAGTGTTCTATTCACACGCGGTGGAAGTGAAACCTTCAGAAAACTAAAGTTGGAGAGGAGACCGATTATATACCTCTTATTCTCTAGCAGGCTTAATTCTGTAGATGTATGTTTTTGTCTCTTTTTAGTGTTTCTATTTTTCGTTTCATCGAGTTTCAAATCACAACGGTGCTAAATAAGTTTTCACTTCAAAAATGTTTTTAGGCTTTAAAAAAATGAACTACTTCAATTAAGCTCAATTATCACAGGTCAAAGTTTGTCGGATAGGACGTCCTGATACACTCTGTATAAAAATGCTTGTTATTTTTGGCGACTGAATCAAAATTTTATGGAAGTCTGTCGTGATTCCCTTTCGTATTTTTAAAAATAGAACGGAAACCGTAAAATATTTTGATCTCAGTGGGCGGAAATTCGAACTATTGCTATTAAATAATTCTTTCTATCACTCACGTAACTAAATTCTTAAGATTTGTTAATTTCAGAATGGGTATTACAAGGGATTGTGTCAATTATGATTATCTACTAGGTAAACTAAAGCTTTGAAAAAAATAATTTTAAAATAGCCCTTCACCCTATCCTAACGTTACCTATTTAATCAATTTTTTAAATTTTTTTATCATCAATTTTAATGACTTTTCTGAAGAGGTTCTTAGTTGATTTCATTCTGATTTGTCCGGTCACCGATTATATGGATGTCGTTGACATATTTAAAGCATCAATCACTAAATATAATAAAGTCTTATTTGAATTTATATAGGAGAGCAGAATAACAAATCTGATAATACAAATTGCCTAGCCCTGCTTCGACATATTTAATTTATTTGTTATACAATTCCCAATGTACCATTTTTTCATCTTGCATGACAACCCAGAATCATGAAACTTCAACACCTCCTTTGAAAAGTCATTAAAAGTGATAAGTAAAAAATATATGAAAAAATTGGTCAAATGGGTAACATTTTTAATTTTTTTTTTTATAATTCAATAACTTTTCAAAGGGGTGTTACTTTTTGCATGTTTCTGAGTTGTCATGGAACCTCGTGAAGGAGTATTTTGTTTTTGGGTTCCATGACTGTTGATCCGCCGATAATTGGCCCCCAGCACTCTTATATACAATATGCAATCGGTTTAGGGAAAAAACGGTATACCTAATTACACAAAATATAACTAAATGACCCCAAACGGACGTGCAGAGAGGATGTTCCGCCGAATAACAAAAATAAAACATGTTTTCATTCAAATGCATCATGGAAAAATCTACTTGTTTATATACTGTGTACACCAGTGCATAAGTACTAAAAATCGACACTTATAATATAAATTAGTTTGATATTCATAGCAACTTATTTTTAAGGGTATTTTAGAAGTCGATTTTATGTTTGAAATTGGTAAAAAAATGCACAAAAAGTTATAATTTTATAGTAAAATAGCTGGTACCCGGCAAGCTTTGCTATGTCATTTAATAAAGAAATAGTTTCTCCCTATAAAATTTCCCGCAAATATATCAACATCGTTTCCGCGGCAACGATTTGTTTTCCACGCAACGATTTCTTTTCTACGGCAACGATTTGTTTTGCTTAGCAATAACTCACTTTTCTTAGGGACCGAAAACGTATATTAAATATAATTTATTAATATTTATAATTTTATAACGCCAGAGCTTACATTATATACAGCCTAAAGTATTCGCATATAATTTAGCTTTCTATTGGTGAAAGAATTTTTAAAATCGTTTTATTGTTTTATGCGTGAAAGCGTTACAAACAAACACACACAGTTTCGCATTTATAATATTAGTACATATAGATATCATTTCGAGGGGCCAATTGTCGGCGGATCAACTGTCGCGTCACCTTGGTTTTGTGATGTAATGCTCATTTAGATGATCTTTTGTGTTAAAAATAAACAAACACGTAATTGAACAGTAAAAGCCCAGCTGGGCGTGAAATTCAAAATACATATCAAAACTCACTTCCTTCATCGTAACTTTTAACATTTGGTAGAGTATAATAGTATAAATTACATGTTTATAATATATAACGATATCCATTGAAATATTAATAACAGGGTGTGTTCGCGCAATTTTATATGGGATTGGTTGGGTTTGCATTCGCGGACTTGATGGGTAGATATGTCAAAATCCTGAATTTATCCCACCTACCTAATCTTTCCCTCCTAAATGTCACCATAAAAATTGTTGCAAAAAAGTACTAAACTTTTGAGAGGTGACAGTGTGATTTGCTGCTCAGTACAAAATAACATCTCAGACAGGGCGCATGTATTGTAACCTCTTGTTATAAGAATATTGCGAATTTTAAACAGTGAGAAGTGTACACCAAAACTGGAGATTAGCGAGGCCTCATCTGCAACGGTGAGTCCTATTTTCCTTATTCCAATCTGGGCTTATCTAATTTTCCAAAAGCCCAGATCTGAACTATCGACTGTCTATCCATCGGGTTTTGCGAGTGTATGCTATCTAATCGTCCCGTATAACTTAGCGATTTCACGTAGTTTCGGGACTGGTCCTTCGAGGGCTGCATAGGCTTTGCTGTGCAGCATTTACCGCCAATTAACAGTGGAGTCGCAGTTTCGCGACAACAGGGCGCATAAAAACAGCGCCGCAGGAGAAAATTTTGAATTTTTACATATTTTATTTAATCATGATGCAAGTGGGCCGCACGAAAGGGGTTCGCTGATCTCGGGTTGTGCATCACTGCTGTAAACAGTTGTAATCTCGGTATCAAAAAGTGCGTTAATGTCACGTGCCTTTTAACCGAACAAACGGGTTTAACTAATAATCCCTTTTCTATCACAGCGTTGGGCAACGATATCTCACTTGTATTCTCCTTACCTGGCTTTATCAACAGATGCGTGTTTGTGTTTAGCTTCGGGCCTTATGCAATGTTTGTTCACCATCTTTATTCCATACTCCAAGATGTCTTACCGCTTGCGTTTCCTCGTAGCCTCCATCATCAAACGAGAGAGTTAATCACTAACGTGTTTGTTGTGATGTTTTTAACTGAATAATTAATTTGTAACAGTGTAATTGAACAGATTTATCATTAAAACTTACTCCATTGCTTTATTCGTTGTTGGTATTCTAACGTTCATTCCCATCAAGCTTGTTAATTAAAATTCGTTAGTTCTCTACATAAAAAGTACAATTGGTTTATTTTGTATTGCCTTCAAATTATTCATTCCCTATTTCTATCAATCCGTAAGTTTATGAATAAAGCTCTCACGATGTAATTTTATGAAGAAGCTTCGTTGATATACAGAGTGTATCAGTGCTTACACCCTGTGTATTATTTTCTTGAATATTTTAAAATTATTAAAAATCAGAGAGCATTTATTGGTTTGGCCTGATGGAGAGAGATTTTTCGTATTTTTTTTTAAGTTAGCTCAACACAGGAGGCGCTGAGGAAAAAATTCCCTCAGGGCCTGTTTTATCCTTGGGGATGCTGTGTGGAGAATCTTTTTAGAGAAATCCAGGATATGAACGTCTGGGAAAAAAAATTGTATGAGGGGTGATTAGGAATCAGGGAGTCAACATGTGTAGGAGTGACAGACGTATGATCCCTTCCACTGCGGCGCAAACCGATGGATCGAGAGAGTCCGACTGGAGAGATCTAGATTAGGTCTCCCTCAACAATTCTCTCCCGATCCGGCCCGCCATGCAGTAGGTAGGCAAACGCATTCGACTTAGACAAATCTCATCCCATGAATCCAGGCACTCCTCCTAAATCACCAAATGTACCGAACCACTTGGGGTGACCTACGGCAGGGGTGTTGGTTACACAAAAAAAGGTTCTTGGGGCTGCGGTACCCGTACCCGCCTCCCTAATTGTTGATTAATTCTGTGATTGCTTTAAACGGTTACTGTTTTACAAAATACAAACATTTCAATTGAACTCTGACTTGTGAAATATACATATTTTTTAAATGTTGATATGGCATTAAGATATTATGAAATATAATATATCAGGTAGGTACCTAGTAATATTTTTGGTAAATAATAGGTATCCACCTACTGGATCCGTATAGGTGGGAATCAGGTCGTTCGTAATGTATTAACAAAAAATCTCTCCGGCTAAAAAGGTTGAGCATCACTGGTTTACAGAAATCTTTTCATGGACAGAAAGGGTAATGATCTAAGAGCTGAGTAAATTAATTTATATATTTTTAGTTTTAACGCGAAAGTAAACATAGGAACTGACTTTTTATCATTCTTACTACACAAGTATAAGTACTTATTAAAAGGTGACTTCGAAATCTACGTCTAATACCTGTTTAGTTTCTACGATTTCCGGAACAGCTTCCGGCATGTGAAGAGCTATTTGATCAGAAAGCACACAAGAAAAGAAAATTTCGTTTGTTCTTTGTACCTACTATTAAATGGACCGCTCAAATGACGGCCGAAAGGGTGAAAGTTCAATGTTTGATAAATATCATGCTTTGACAAAGTTGGTACAAGAATGGAAAAACAAAAATGGTGTTTTAATAAAAAAATCGCACATCAAAAAAAAGTGTTGTAAGTCAAAATTTTCTATTATTATCTGAAAGGCAAAGTGATGTATGCCCCACGAATATATATGTCAGAACACTCCGCAAAATATTGCTAGTATATTTTTACGACGGAACCGCTTGTTCTTCATATATTAATTTGTTTTCACTCTCCTGTAAAATTAACTTTTTGACTTATGACACTTTTCTATGGGATGTGCGATAAGTGTTTTACAATATTTTTTCGTAAATTATAATAAAATATGTTTTTGCATACAATAAAGACTATTTAAATTCTTTATTCTATGTTTTTTGCCAATTGCTAATATATTATCATTAAATTTTCGAAAGCGGATTTCTGTATAATAAAACGGACGATGAAGTGTTGCAAATAGTAATGAATAGTTGAAAAAAAAATCCATCAAATTCGTTGAAGTAAATATGCCTATTTATAAGCACAGTAATGTTTATTCTACCGTTGCCAAATTAAAATATAAGGATTTTAAAAAAATCTTTGATTCAAAGCAGTAAGTATAAAACAATTCAACAACACTTCACGGTAAGAGTAGGTAGGTACCAAAATAAATGCTTCGTCCAATGAACACATAAAAACAGAACAAAAGAACAGTTAAAATTAATAATGGATAAAACATGCTTTGAAATGGGCAATAATAGTAGTTACGGCACAGCCTCAGAGTAAATAATACGACTACGGAGAAAACAAGAACCCAAAATTCGCGGGAGTTGCTTCAAATTTCAAACTCCACTTATTATTAATGTTATGTCAGTAATCTTCACAATAATTTAGTTTTTAAGGCGTGCCTGAATTCGACAAAATTTTGAAAATTAGGAAGGCTGTGTAAGTGGAAGCAAAACATAAAGCACGAAACAGTCTTTTACATAAGATCAGGATGTTTCTACCAATCGATTAGCAGCAACAAGATCTGTAAGCTTCTTATGGCGTTGGCCTTCTGATATACATAGATTAGTGATATTTCCTGCTGACTCGAGTCATCGAAGCCGATGAAGGCGATCCTTTACAAATGGATTTATGTGGCCATGTTTAACTGAATCCTGATTACGTTGGTTGACTTGGGGCGTCGAGCAGTTATGGCACATGAATTAATCAGTACTCGAGGATCGAGAAGAATCTTATATTATATTTCACTATCTATCTTTTATGAGGTGGAATTGAAAACTGAATGAAATCTGTTGAATTGGTTCTGGGAGTGCCGACCTAAGCACTATTACAATAGTTCATACCACATCTAGTCGGCATCTTCAAAGATGGCATAAGCCATCTCAGGGAAATATCAGGGCATAATATGGATTTATTAAGGATTTCGCTTCTTATTATTAGGAAGGGGTTATAGGGAACGAACTAACTAATAATTAGGTTGAACTCAGAGTACAAAATGTAAATTTATAAGACTGGGAAGAGTAACCAGTCGATAGTGTTTTTCAAAAATATATCCGATACGATCTTGAAGGAAATTGGGTCGTTCTTCTTTTTAACCTACATAAAGTTGTCTCCACCAGATAGTGGAAAAAAATTCAACAGAATTACCAATATTATTATTTTATAATTACTTTAAAATCTACTGTACTAAAGACGTAACGGCTGTGTGCATTTTAAAAAAGTATGTATGTATTTATATTTTTGTAGTAAAAATTACATTACAGAATTGTAACTCCTCGTGATAGAAGTGTATTTCATACAAATCACACTTGTCTTCTGCCACCTCGACCTGCGTGCATTCTATAATGTTGCAAAAAAATTATAGGACGTAATAAAATATAAAACTATTTTTAAACTCCAAAAGGTTTAACCTATCAAATAACAGCGATTATTATTTTAAATGATGTTTAGTAAAATATTTTTAAAAAATCTCAAAAACTTGTCTCCTACAACTTTTATGTCGTACGTTAATTCTGTCACGTGGATTGCCATTCGAAATAGGAATACACGCAGCTCGTGTTTGTCACCCCGAATAGGCATTTTAGGCCTCTTTCCCCCCTTGCTACAATTTCCCCTTTGAGATCCAGAGAGAATTCATTTATAGTAAAAACAAAATGTGACAGTGGTGGAAATGTGACAGAGTGGTAAAAGTTACATAGGTTAAAAAGAAGAACAATCCAATTATGTTTTTCCTCGAAGGAAGCCGTCTATTGGAGAACACGAAATTCAGTAACTAATAACTACTTGATTCTAAATATTGTAGTCTAGTCTTGTCGTTTGTCAATTTCAACAAGGAAATGTTTCTGTACGAATAATTAGGTGTTAAATTATCCGGAAAAGAACTGTTTTCGTTGAATGAGAAGCTGACGGTTGAATGACTGATTTTTCGCTAACAGGTCGGTCGAGTTCAAACAATCCACCGACCTCTCAAGCTCAACTACAGTTTATTCCAGCAATCTCGACACGAAGGGTAGATTAGATAACATGCAGTGTGTTGCACCAAACCAGCTTTTAGCAAATTATGTGTTGTCCGTGAACATTTCCCCAAAACCGGAGTAAGGATATGTAATTGTAAAATAATTAAAGTGAATGACAATAAATGGTAATTGGCGATCGTAAATAATTGGATTGTACGAAAGCACTATTGTGTTCATTGCTACATTAACCAGTGAAAATTGTGCGTGGGATAATAGTAAATCCAATTTATGTACTGCAAACAATCCGGCTGGATGTAGCTGCAGTGGATTAATCAACCCAGCGATACATTATGCAGTGCTTAGGATTATCTACACCAGGGATTCCAAAACTTTTTCGGTCACGAAACCCACTTGGATGTTGGCGGAATCACAATTTTAAAAAAATTAGAGTGTCCTATTCACACGCGGTAGAAGCGAAACTTTATTAAAACAATGTCAAACAATAGGGCAAAAGTGAGGCCATTTCCGATTCACGTCTCAACCAACAGGAGCCTTGCAAAATGACATTATAATCAAGGCAGCCAATGAGCTCAGTTTATTCGTCGCAGATGCAGTAATCGTAATTTCCGTTTCATCCGAAATTCAAATCACAGCCGTGCTATAGAAGTTTCACTTCAAATAAAAAGTAACCCTTGCCAAAGCTAATGGGTCTGTGGCGTCCACAGTAAAACAACGTGCCCCGTGGCGACACTGAAATGAGTAGTATCAAAATTATAATATTCACGAAGTCATAGATGGCTGCGCCGTGATCCAAATCAATAAATGCTGTCGATTTTTATTACGCGAAAAATCAATTTTCCAACAATATTCATTTAGTCTCGAAATCTTTTAGTCTTCTTTAAATCGGAAATCTTAAAATACAAAACGTAGCTACCTAAAAATACCGCAGCAGCCGAATTTTTTTCTACGTCTAATTTTGGGCAGGTGATAAAAAATTTGAAGACAGAGTTAAGCATTAAAGTTTGTCGCGAGGCCCTTTTGTATTTTATAAAACAGAAAAGAAACCGTTTAATATTTTGATTCGATTAGAAATATCAGAAATTCGATCGAATGATATTAAGGTGAAGCTGTACGTGAAATCCTATTTAGATACCATTTAGATTTATCTTTACGACGAATCGGTTTACAATATGAACATCAAAAAATATGCTACGTATAAATTGAAGCTTTTGCTAGCTTTTCTATGTATTGGAATTACAATAAATTATTATTTACATAACAAAAAATATAAGCGTAAACCACTAAAAAAAATGTTTTTTCGTGACTTAACTATGAAGTAATATAAGAAACAATTTTTTAAAAATACCCCTTTATGGCTAAGACTATTTTTGAGGTTTTGTATGTTCTAACTTTTTTTCATTTTTATAAAATTATGCACAAAAAAAATAAAAAAAACCCCTTTTCGCTTACTTGCCTCGTACAAATACGACGGGCGATTTTAAATTTTGTCTGGCATGAGAATCGAAATATTTCTGGCGTTTATATTCCTCTTAACTGGGAAATTTAAGAACTCACTTCCGCTATATTGGGGTATCAGACGACTTACCAAAATAATTTTGTTGAGCTAAAGACTTTTACAAAGTTTTCTTTGTTTTGTTTGATAGTAACGATTCAGATTACATTACATCGCCACTGCAAATATTATACCCATTTTCTTAAATTTACAAGAATTCGTTTTTGTCAGCCCACCGTTATTTCAAAGTTAGCTAAATTCGTATATTTGGGAAACCGTTGTGAAACCCTCGCGACCCCTCCCACCTAACCCACTTCGGGAATCGTTGATCTACAGTATCTACACAATCAACAAAGCAAGCCTGAAAAGTGAAAATAAGTAAATATAATTTCTTACGACCTTTCCAATAATAACAGATACGTGGGACGACTATGAAGTGTGAATTGTTGGTTCAATTCACGTTGATACTGCACACATTAATAAATGTTCAAATCTTGTTCAATACTTCAGCTGTAATCCAGCATCTGGTGGAATATGCGTAAGACTAAGGAGTAAAGCTTACGACGAGCGTCTAAAAACAATAAATGAATAGCTAAGGCAACACTTGACAGAGGAAATTCCATTGAAACAATGGGTGTGCTGATGTTATTGAAAACGGTTGAGGAATGTAAACTCACAGAAAGATGTCAACGCGAACAGATATTTTCTTTTCACAATCCACTCGTTATTGACGAACATATTCAAAAATAGTTCTTCTTGAGGCATTTAAAATAGCGCAGTGCTGCAGTTGTAAAGCAACTGCCAAGGAGTAAAATAAACAAATAAACGAGTAAAATGAAGAATAAAGTTTCACCTGCGGAGCTAACTCTCTCCGTTGCCTGCTTCCTTTAGGGTTGGTTGTACATATTTGAATGAATTGTTTATTAGAAACTGCCGACGTTTGATTATTACTCAATTAAGACTATTTAGGTCGACGTTAATATTACTAGTGACAGGTAAGTATATAGGTAGGAACATAAGATAATAATATATGAGTACATAGACATCTGCTATACCAATTATACCAACATATTATTTATATAAACGACTACTTAACATTGTAGAATGCGAATTTTAATTTTGGTAGGCGGGTACGGGTACCGCCGTCCCGGGTACCATTTATTGGATAACCAACACCTCTGCCATAGGTCACCCCAAGTAGTTTGCTACGTTTGGTAACTTAGCAATGGTGTCCGGGTTCAAGGGGTGAGGTTAGTCGATACTTGGCGGCCGATAAGTCTGCTCCCCTGCTGCATGGCGGCCGGATCGAGAGAGACTGACTGAGGAGGTCTTTCGAACCCTCCTGCTAAAGTCCAATCGCCTTGCACCGCAGTTGAAGGAATGGATTCATAGTCACTCCTAGACATAGACACTGACCACCAGATACCTACCCTCATACCTATTTCCTTCCAAAAACTTCCTATTCTATCTTTCCTTTAAAAAAACCTCCACACATCATCCCCTTAGATGATATAGGCCCTGAGGGAAATTATTTTCCTCAGTGCCTATGTGGAACTCATGTAAAAAAAAAGAAAGCTGTTGTAGCAACATTTCCCCTTTCCTAAAAACCATCCAGATGAGTAACATCATAAAGCACAACTTTATTACGATTGCTGAAGCAAATCAGGATTGCACAATGGACAGCAAAAAGGCTGGCGCGGTGGCTGGCTCAGAAGCGTTGCTATTTATTGTGTCGTACAAAAGTGAAATCATTCCGCAAAAAGTTGGTCGGAGTTGGCAGTACGAGGCCTTTGGACTGCGGAGAGGAGAACTGCGAACAATGGAAGCGATGTGTAGCTTGCAAAGCTGCTGGGAATTCAGAGCTAATCATTGGACACAAACCACAACAACATGAGTAAACTGTTTTCGGATGAAACTTCCTGAAAACGAAGGTTGCTTGTTGCAAAACAAACATTCAACAAGTGCAAATCAGTTTGCGGACGCTGATGCAACCAAATATTATTTTTTTTAAATCGCAAAACAGAGTCGCATATTAAAATACATGTTGATATGCGCACTTGTGGATTTCCTGGACGATGAGAGTAACCAATCAAAATAAATCAAAAATTTAAATATACAGTAACTTTGAACATGATTACAGGTATTATAATAGTATACATACCATTTATAATCATATTGACCACATTAGTTAAAACGAAATATAGACTTCCGTAATGGAAATATAAGCAGAAAATAGGAGAAATTTTGAGAAAATGTAAATTTGATTACAATGCGTGCAACTAAAAATGTTTACTAATATTTTACCATTTTTATAATTATACATATATATCGTCGTTTCCGTGAGAAAATCATGGAAAGGGCACAAAACGCACATAACAAATGCACATTATGGTATTGTTTATACGTATTTTGCTTAACTAGGGACAGAATAAGTCTCTTGATAAAGTCAGATAGAAACAAGTAGGAAACATAAAAACCAGTGCGGTTTCCTGAAAACCTATGTTTAGCCCTTCGTATCCTCAAAAACCCTTCAAATAGCAACCCCAAAAAAGACAGGCCCTGGGGAAATGCAATTAAATGGAGTTAATGTAAAAAAATAAAATGAACATTACCAGGTAGGTAGATTGTACCGAATATTCACTTTCTCGGGTTATAACTTTACTTTTGCGGTATATTTGGAAATGTTTCTATATAATAGTTATTATTAGTAGGCGTCTGGCTGAGGCAAACACATTGGGAATGTGTGGCGAGCGATATGCTGAAATAGGCCAAAACCAAAGGATCTTTTATATTTTATAGCTAAGTCTGTTGGCCATAAAACAAATTAGACCGGTTAAATAACGATAGTTTAATTGTTTCGCCTTTAATAATTAGCGGCTCTGGAATTTTCGTTTTGCCTCCACATTCCGCCTCATAGTTATTATTATCTTAGAAAGCATTATTATTATTATCTTAGATAGCATTTTTGAATAATGAGGGTACAAGATAAATCAGTCTTGTGATAAATCAAACTGAAAAGTAACATTCATAAAATTTTTGTTTCAATGTATCGTAGCATTAAAATTTTAAACCGAACTAACCAAGAGCTTTGTGGTAGGTAATTCACGACACAATAATGAAAAATTAAATCGCTGTCTTAAAAAAATAAACAAAAAGCCCATCCGAGCGTAAAAATTAAAAAACATCAAAATAAATAAAATTTATAATTCAATCTGTATTGAACCATATAAACCTAATACTATATTTTTTATTGTGATAAAACAAAAACTATAAACTATAACTTAAATTAAAGGGCCGCAACATCTGTTGGGTGACGCTATCTCATTGGATAGGAACAGTTGTTTTGGTTGCATAAATATAAGCCAGCAGCTGTCACGGGACGGAGACCGGATACTCGGAACGGGTTCGCATTGGAAAATGGCAGCTTCACCTCAAACCAAACTCCGAAATATCCGGTTTAGACAGAACAAAAAGAAATTTTTGCCAAAAAAATCTTTCAAACAATTTCAACGATATTTCGTCAAAAATCGAATACATTGGATGTTGAACTATCCATAAAATCATTTCTCATTATTATTATCGATTTCGACCTTTTGTAAGAAGATTTTCCCAGGTTCAGCGAAATTTCTGAAATTTCCGAAAGAAAAAACCTTTCTGATAATTTCTTACGATTTAACCATAAATTTCGTGTTTGTTGGCTGTTCCTGCGCCAAAGCTCTCAAATATTCAAAACCTTTTTCTAATTATTATTTTATATTTTGACCTTTCGTAAGAAGATTTTGCTGGGTTGGGTCAGATTTGGGAGCGTTGCGATGCTCACATCATACAGTATGTATTAGGTATTTTGTGAAAGGATGCCAGCGTAGAAAATGAAACGAAAGAAAAATGGTACGCAACACCAGGCCCTACCGGTAAGCATTATTGCGCAACGTGGTAAATTGCATAATAACATTACAAAATAATATATTTGACAAAAACAAACGATTTGTGATTTTTTACTATTATAGACCTTAGAATTACACAATAGGTTACTAGAATCCTCCTACTTAATAATATGATATGGCGATTGGCATCTAATACATCATATACCGTACAATTATTAAATATAAATTATTTTCTCGTTTCCTGTTCATCAATCGAATGGCTTTTCTGCATGAACGCGTATTTTAACACATCCGCCAGATGTACTACCTACTAATCTGTATTTCGCATTTTCTCTTCTTGTTTCCTTGATTGTGACTTTTGAGCATTACTGAAAGCGAAAACTGAAGAAAACACCACGTTGGGCGCCAATTTCGCTCCCAATAAATCTAAAGGATATTTTAACATCGAGATTGATTAGTCGAACTGCTGCGGATACCGTCAGCGCTTAACTTCAAACAGACGAGATATTACTTAACGCACGTACAACTTCTCAAATAAAGTGAAGCCGAGTGGGCGAAAATTGAAAAAACCCTGCGGCAGGTTCGCCCACTGCGGAGTCCGGCCAAACGAAAAAGCTGCCTCGAACATTACCTTTATACTCCATGCCTTAAGCGAGTATTCAAAATGAACTCCAAATACAACCTTGCCCAATGATTGAGACAAACATTAACTTATTCTTTTACTTTTTGGTGTTCAATGTAGATATTACAATAAATGTATTTCCTCATACGGTGCATGTTGTAATCTTGTTATGAGAAGAGGAAAAAACGCGCATTTTTACAAACACGGCAGGAACGTAAATAGTGTTCAGGTACTTATTTGTTAGATTGGGCCTCAGGTGCGTTAACAATCAGAAGATATAAAAAAACGCAACAAAACAAAATGAAAATATTAAAAAATCGATAGTTGATTGGCTATGGGTAATGCGGAAATATGATTTAGATAAATTAAAATGTTGCACGAAAGGTAAGAATACTATAGTTAACTTTTTCAAAGATATACAAATTAACAAATTAGATGGTACGGTTAGATAACAGTGAGAACGAGATTTAAATTTTTTTTTAGATAATCGAAATATAAATGGATAATATTAAGTATGATCTAATTGATAAACTAAAATTAGGCAAAAAATACGAGTGTGCTTTAGACCACGCTAAGTAAAACTTCTATGAGAGGAAGCGAGAAAGAAAATGTGCGCGCGCACTGCTCTCTCTTGCTCCTACAGTGTGATACAGACAATAGGCCTGCAATATGTCTTAGATGTACCAAACGTAGCTGGCTATAAGAGAGAAAGAAAATGTGTGCTCGCACCTCCCTCTCTTGCCCCTACAGTAATATACGAAACGTAACTCTCTCTCTTTCTATCTTCACTAACTTATATCTCCCTCTCAACTTGCGTTCGCCTCGCCCTACACTTTTCGTAACGCTCTCGTCACGCATTCATCAGCTTCCTCCCCAAGTCAAGCGTGCGTTAAGAAGTTTTACTTCAAAAATGGTAACGTTAGAGGGGTGCCATACAAGCGGTTCATCTTGTATATCAGCTAGCAAAGATTGCTGACTACGATTACGCATAAGGTGGGTCTTAAAACTTTTAAAATCGTTAGCGCATGTACTCGGTAGCAGTTGATTGACATGACACAGTAATTTAAAACGCCGGCGCACTCGCGGACGTTTATTAAAAAAATATTACGTTTACTTGTCATCGAATGAAATTGGCGTATTTCCCAAAATGTCTCGTTTCGTCCGTTCTTTACATTTTGTCATACGAGAAGTCGATTATTTTGTTCCGTTGGTCAACGAGCATAATAGCCGGAAACTCCATACTTATACTTATGCAATACCTATCTGCCAAATTCAGGTCAATTATTTATGTTTGCGTCGACGGGCCATTAGTTTTGAATTATTCGCAAATATTGGTAGCGAATGACAGACAATGTATGGGAGATTATAGTCACCGCAATTGTCTCCGCGTGAGACGACTGCAAAGACTATAATAATATTAATTATGGACGCATAGAGACAATGCGCATTTGCGTTAATTGACTGTTTACTCGTATATAATAATATATAGGCACTTGAACAACAGCTAGCGAGATAATAATGTTATGCTGCCCTCCATTTCAATCATTCTCACTGACACCATTGACTTCAGTGCTAGCGTAAGTTAAGTGACCCAACTTTTTTTTTTACATTAACTCCATCTAGGAGGCCGTGAGGAAAATAATTTCAGGCAGGGCCTGTGTCATCTTTGTCACATGCCGTGTGGAGGGTCTTTTCGGATAGATGGAGGAGTGAACATGGATGTTGAAGAGACCCATGTTGTAGGAGGAAGGAAACAGAGGTCGGCAATCATTCCACAGCCGAGTTGTTGAACTCAAGAATGAGTCACAGAAACAATCCGTTTGTTATGTATCAACAGTACACAAATGATGGGCGCGCGTTTGCGTTTGCTTCACAACTATGAACCGGTGTCAATGGGGGTCAATAACGTTAGTTCCTCGGAGCGTCTTCCATTGAAATACCGGTAGAACAAGGACAGCATTCCCGCTTGATTTCTATGCTCTGAAGATTGCAAACCGTAGGCTAAGAGCCGTTCGCATTTGGTGAGTATTTTAGTCAAGTAGCTAGTATATTAGTAACTAAACGCGCACAATTTTAGTCGAGTGGGTTGGTCAGCTCTTTAGTAGATCTAATCCATTCCGTTCTATTTTTCAGACGAGTAGGGATTTCCACCACGCGTCGCTGCGCAGTAACACCTGCGAATCCACCGTTTTAGCAAAGTTCTTTTGTAAACGCGCGAAAATGTTGTGGCGTAGGAGCGAAGATGGTACTCTACAATTATTTATTTATGCTCTTTTCGTGTCCATAGTGTATTTATTTACATCTTACTAATTTATTCTTCCACCTCTTCTAAGCATTACAATATGCTTAATTAGCGTGTTTACTTTGTTGTGCAGCAGCAGGGTCATGGGCGGCGGGCAATAATTTATTACTCTACTTGAAAGTAATGCGAACGATTTTCGGTGAGTCAAGTAACAAGTATACTCGCTACTTGACTTACTACTTGTTCAATGCGAACACGCTATTAAGGAGGAATCAATCAACTGTACCGCCGCTTCCGCCCGTTTCTGCACAGAGGCAAGGTTTTTTTTATAGTATTTTGAGGCTCCAGACCTGAGGTTACACTTGTGAACATAAAGGCTAAATTGCTTTCATGCGGGAACAATTTGCATTCTTGGTTATATTTTGATAGGTAGATAGATCAATAATGATAGATTTTTAAATTGCAGATAATAATTAGTGCAAAAATTCATCGAATCCATTAGGGGCCACCCATAAATTACGTCACACGAATTTCATGATTTTTTGACCCCCCCCCTGACCCTGTCACACATCGTCACATTCGTGAGACCCCCTCCTCCCTAGTGTGACGTCACATATTTTGCAATTTTACATAAAAAGTTTTTTTGCATTTTAATAATTTAGATTTTTACATGTGAAGTCACAGAACTGATGACCACCCCCATACCCCTGTCACATAACGTCACACTTCTCTACTCCCCCCCGCCTTAATGTGTGACGTAATTTATGGATGGCCCCTTGTGTGGTAAAGCAGGATCGTATATTAAGCAGGCATTTCCAGTATTTCTACGTGTATTCGAACGTTCACATTATATTACCGAAAAGCTTTGAAATTACACAGCCTTGGTATTATTATTAGCATGTGTACCTGTCATTCAAAGAAAAAAAATATTTTTATGGCATTTTTAGTATTCGCGACCTTACGGATGACAAGGTTCTAACCGCAGTTAAAACATATTGATTTTATTGCAATACAACACCTGCAAGAAATTTTAAATAATTTCAATCTCTTAACCTAACGAATGCCGAAATGAGGAATCAAATAATCGATATTTCAAACAGTAGCTTTTTAAGATCATTGAGAAGAGAAGAGCGCTGTCATTGTACGGTCGCAGTCGTTTCATTAAAAATTAAGGCTGGAAATAGTGCCATCACAGATCGGTAGACCAACGACGTAGCGCTGACGAGCTGGACCGACGATCCTTAAACGCGGTGCGTATTGCGTGACACTACAGCTCTTTATTCATTTACCGTTTGCTAACAACTTACGCGACCGACGCCCACGTACGCGTGGCACTATTTCCAGCTTTAATATTTTAATTTGAAAAAAAAAAAAAGTTTTCTTGTTAAAATGAGTTATGTGCGTATCACAATACCATGAATTACTATGACGACACATCATATTTTGTTAAAGAGGATGTAATATTTTTTCTGTTGTCAATGGTTTACACTGAAAACCGAAAGACATTAAGCTTTTTAGATACATCTACCTAGGGTTTTCGCAGATACGCGAGAATGAAAACATAAAAAAGAGTTATTTGTCAAGAGTAATTAGTTTTAAGTTATTGTTAAAAAGTGACCGTTTAACTCTTTATTTACCGGTCAGTGGCTGCGTTGGCATCGCGTTTGGATCCCACCCATGGGTCGCGCGTTCGATTCATCGGCTGGCTAAGTCCTCCATCACGACACAAGCGACATTTTCCGCTTGCTGTGGTAGTAGTAGAAGATTGTCAAATATTGTCAGGTTATTCGTAACCCGGAAATATTCGTCTTTATTTAAAAAAAATACACACATTTATTTTTGGAGTGAAAAGTTCTTTAGCACCATTGTTATTTGAAACTCGATGAAACGAAAAATAGCGACACTAAAAAGAGACAAACATATACATCTATAGGATTTAGCCTGCGAGGGAATGTGATAGTATTATCGTTTTCTTCTTTGTGCGGTGATTCGTAGCTTCCCCATTCTTGTCTACTTTAGTTTTCGGAAGGTTTCACTTCCACTGCTTGTGAATTGTACACTTTGATTTTGTTTGTCAACCCTTTGTCTATTCGTCTATTATTCGTGGGGTAGAGTTTAATAAATCTAAATTCAACTAAACACTTATTGCAAGAAAGTGAAAAATGAGATCCTTTCATAAATAGCAAATTACATTCAAATCTAGCTTGGAGATCTCAAATAATATAGTACCAACTGCCAACTAAAAAGTTACAGAAGACGTTTGCATAAATTTGACATAAATAAGAAAACTCATTCGACTCAGTTGTGCTGGGCGACCTCCTGGTGAGGAAGACCACGACATATGATTATGCATACACTTATTTAATATATTATCTACCTATGCTTCTACGACTTAAAGCAATTTCTTTTTAATCTGGCGCCCTCTCCCATAAGGGGTTGACCATTGCCAAGGCAATTCTTACCTTGCAAACTGTAGCCTTGAACAACTGATATAATGAACTGCATTTGTACCAGTCACGCAAGATTCGAAGTCAGAAAATGTGGTGTATTCTTACAACGTGTTTCCCAACATATTTCTTTTTATTGAAAGACATTACAGATTTATACTTATTATTTATTTAATTTATTTATTTAAGGCTTGAAGGTCTTGAAGGCTTTTACACGTCATTGTTGTAGAGGAGCATCATAACAAGTATATTTACAGTACATAAATAATAAACTGGGCATTGCATTCAAAAAGTAAGTTGTACAAAGGAGTTCAATAAGCAGATTCGTATTTGGGCTCAGGCTTACATTATACGATTCAGCAGTTATTGTCACAATACTACTCAAAACATGATTCCAGTGCAACTCAAGTACTAGAAACATACCGGTGGCAGTGGTGTAAAACATTTTTTAACGATTAATATAAAAATAGTTAATTTTCTGCAATTGCAAATGTAATTTAAAGTTTTCTTTCTGCTATTATAAATGTAGGTATGTTTGTTATTATTTTTATAAAAATAAAAGGTACACAACAGTTACATATATATAAAAGAAGTAAAAAGGTACCATGAAAATAGTTACAGAGCAGTGTGTATTGAATTTGTTACTGTTAACAATCTGAAAGATTTAAGGATCGTTGCATAATATTTGCATACACGCTTTTTAAAAGAAGCGTTGTTTATATAAAAAAAATAAACAGAGCAAGTTCATTCCCCACACGATGTGATCTCTGAAAACAAGAGTTGAAGATAAAATTAATGCGAGAAGCAACTTTATTAAATGGAGCATGGAGTCTATGTTTTAATTATTTGGTACTTGATAATTTATCATATTCACCAGTT
This sequence comes from Glyphotaelius pellucidus, assembly GCA_936435175.1. Classification (NCBI taxonomy): domain Eukaryota; kingdom Metazoa; phylum Arthropoda; class Insecta; order Trichoptera; family Limnephilidae; genus Glyphotaelius; species Glyphotaelius pellucidus. The sequence continues at coordinate 21,316,730 of OW386542.1, read as the reverse complement.
CAGGGCAATCCAAATATCAGTTGATGATTTAAATAATAATAAAACATCACAGATTTTTCTTCGCTGTGATAATTCGGGTAGTTTAATTAATTGCATTACATAATTATAATTTAAATTTTCTATCGGAATGTGTAATTTATAATTTATATGCCTTAAAAATCTATGCTGTACTCTTTCAATTTTATGTGAATATATATTGTACAAGGCGACCAGAGAAAGGAATTATATTCAAGAATGCTTCTTGAGTGCGTTTTGAGTGTACTAGTATACATAAGATCTTTGGACGATCTTAATACAAAACCGTGTAATTCATTTTGACGAAAAAACTCCACATTAGTTACAGTCAACTTAGGGTTCTCCGAGGATGATTCTTACCAAAATAAGCCCATGTCAACATGTAAAAACCGGATCTATTTGTTTAGAATTCCTAAACGCACCCGAAAATAGTAGTACTACTAAAACCACGGGTGCTTTCCACTTAAATTAAACTCTTTTAATTCGTTTAACTTTTAGCATGTTTAAAGTTGTCTTAAATGGTTTGATATGAGATGTATTCGAGTCTAATCTTTGAAAAAGTTAAACATTTTGAATACGCTATTATTCCTTACTCTCTCCAGTATTTGGTGTAAGTACTAGAAAGCACTTCAAATAACCTTAGAAAATTATAAAAACATGACGAAGATAATTTCATTTCAATAATAAGTTAGTTTGATCAAACATGGGAATTAAAATGAGGAGAAATACAAAGCTCAAGTTTCACTCAAGTACCAACGTAATAATATTTAAAACCACAAAGTAGTTCGTAAACGGAAAAATGTTGAATCTAGCAGATTTTCCACCCTTTGATCGTGTATCTTTGGCATTTATTGTTAACAGTTTCTCCCCATACTTCCACTTATCGATAATGAAGACTCGCCTTGGACTTATATATTAGTAAAAGATAATCCTAGGAGGAAAAAAGCTTCCTCACAACCAGTATACTTTCCTGCCCTTGACTCGAGAGCAGAAGACGCTCGTGGCAAGTCCACTCCCCTTCCTTTTTACCTTTCTTTCGTTAAAAATTTTAATATACTGAATTCTCAAAGCGTATTTAATTAGACGAAAAGTTTATTTCAAATACAAGCCACAGAAACACCGTCGAGTAACTCTGGCTGTAATGGTCTTTACACTTTACACGCGTCAATTTTTTACGTCGTCATTTTTGTGAAATGAAATCTAAAAGACGTTTTACAAGACTGGAAAAATACTTAATATCTAGAAAAATTATATTAAAAAAAAACTTTTACACAAAATATATTACCCAAATTAAAAATGGTATTTATAGATGTCACGGAAAAGTGGGGAGGTATTTATTTTTGCTACAGAATTTAAACACCTAAAAAAGAGTTTTTTAATGGAAATGATTTTCCGAGAGGTGCAGGTAAAGGCAATGTATCATCAGGACAATATTAAACAGAAATTATTAATCAGACGTGAATTATCTATGATTTCGAACAATCTTGATACGGCCAGGTGCAGGGAGCGCCATCTCACGGTTTGATCCGCAAACGAACCACCTGGCGAGCCAAGGTGATGCTGTAAGTTCGAGGTTTGAGTGCCGGCTAAGCGAATCTGTGGCAAACCAGTAACAGGTAAAAAGTTTGATCGATTATTACAGGAATATAATTATCTAACCGCATTTTTTGCCGCAGGTATTGATTTATTTTTGGCATGAATCAAAAGATAATGTATTCGGAACGCGTAATAATTTTGGCTGAGTAAGCTTCCCGAAAAGTTGATTAGTCAACGGCTGAGTGAACTAAAAAAACAAAGCTTTTAAACTAATAACTAAATAATTGGGTGTGTTATTTATTTATGTACGTATCGTTGAAGGTGGAAATGATAATAATTGTATTAGTAAGTACGCTGTTACTAATTCAATCTACAGTTTAAAAAAATCAAGAGTGAATTTAACGTGGTGTGTCAGAGAATTTACGATTTAATCAACACCGATCCAATTTTCCCGGACTTGGTAAACAAGTCTACCAGGGAAGAACAAATTGAATTTTAAAAAAGGCTAACGACAGTTAGCGTCAAAAAACAGCGACGGGAAGATAGGAAGCCGGGAGACAGGGCGGTAGAAACACGGTACTCGCATCTAGGATAGGTTATTAAACGTTCACCTCAGTGAGTCATCCACTAAAATCTGCATGCTAACGATGCTGAACAGTTCATTCCATAAAACTCAGCCCTTATTGAAACTCTTATTTTTATTTTTTGTACTGTATCTTGGTCTCTAAAATTAAAAATAAATAGGTCATTTGTATATGCCACCAAAAGAGGTCGTGTTGTCCATGCGAGTATTCCCCTGTTTGTTTTTATCTCGAGAAGGTTGAAAGATCGTCAGTGTAAACACGGGCCGACAACTAACTGCACTTATCTAACGCGAAAAGTTATTTATAAAGATAAAGAGCTGAAACTATTAGACGTGTAAATAAGTAAATATACAACAGTTCGACCTAAAAACTGGCGCCACCCAGAGGAGGGGCGGACGCGGCGCTCCGATGTTCTCCGCTTGAGCCGGAGCCGGCCAACGAATGGCAACGCTAATTGCTGGATTGCTGAACGGGTAGAGCCGGGACTCGCTAATCAAAGACTAATTCTGTGATAAATTAAATGTCAGATATCTTTCCTGCCTCGGCGCTGCGATCAATAAATAATGTAATTTTGCTTTTTAGCCAACACGACCGATAAAGATTATTTTTGAGTACAAAAACGAAAAGGATATGCGAATGCAAAATAAGAGGAAACCTAAAAAGCATATTATATTTGTGTATCCCCAATAGAAGTTGTAAAGAGGTTAATAATTAAAATCCTATTAAAAAAAACCTTCTGACTACCCAACGGAACGATTATTTAAAGAATTCCAAGTACCTTCATTAAAAGATCTGTACACTAAAAATGCTTTGATTCAAGTCATAAAAGAAAAAGACAAGTATCAATTTCTAACCGAAAACCATACTAGGCTTAAATATATTTTTCCATGCCCAAAATTAAACACGTCCTTTGCACAAAATTATTATTCTTACCAAGGAAGATTTTTTTTTCAATAAACTTCCAAGAAATTAATTAGAAAGAAATTAGAAACATAAATGATAAAATCCTATTAATAAACATTCCAAAAAACAAAAAAAAATTTCCGCCTGATTTAATATTTAAAAATAATTCGCACCTCAATTTCCAGTGATATTCCCTTCTTCAAATAAGTTAAATTTTGTTTTATTATAACAACTAATTACAGTATTCTTGGATATGTTATTCTAATAGTAAAATAGTTTGATAGTAGTAAAATACTTACAATAATAAAACACCTAGCTTAAACTTATTGTTTCCTACTTTCGCATTATAATTTACTTAATATAGCAAATATAATACGTATGTAACCTTAGTATTGTTAACGACTGCTAAATATTTACAATGAAACGATGTACACTACACTTCCAGCCACAAGCTAATGCTTCCGTGAAAGAGTAGTATTGGAATATTTGAACACACATGTACTTAAATAGAATAAAAAATAAAATAAAATAAAAAATTGTATCTATGTGTATCTACGCACGTATTCAAACATATTTCAGGCGAACATTTTAGGATAGAGATGAAATAATGAACAAGGGGGTAAGTTTGTTTCAAAGTAGGAAAAAATGATTTCTACTATCCGTAAATACTAATTGCCATTTCTTCAAAATTCGCAAATTCACTTTGTGGCGTCATTATTAATTTAATGAAAACAAATAACTTTGTGTACATTTGTTATTTACTTGTTTTCATTAAACTAATTGTCAACTCGCCCGGTGCTACAAGCCAAATAAATAAGGAACCGTAAAATAACTTAAAAGCGAGGACCCTAAAGTGATCTCATTGATAATGCCCATGAATATAATTTATTATATTCAAGAAGCAAATACGGAAAATCTTTTACCAACTACGAGATGGAAAATCTAGATAATGTAGTCCCCCCTGCGAAAAGTTGCGTGCATCTTATAAAAAAACACTGTTGGTAACTAGCCTACAAATCCAGTATCTAACTTTATCTAACATGTTTTCTAATAGGCGTATACGAGCTTGTTATCAGAGCGAGGCAGACTGGTGTCCATAGATTTGTCTGTTGATCGACCTCTCATGCCGGTGTTTTCCGTAAAATATATACAGAAATCACGCCAGTATCTTCACGAGTACCCACGGGCAGAGAGAAGATATCTAGTTACTTGATAGCACATCGATAAAGTAATATCAAGGAAAGTTGAGTCTGATGTACCCGGTTTTACCGGCTATTGATATATCGATTTTACAGACCCCTCTTACGATATACACCCCGTTTGACTCCTTCCGTAGTTGGGTATTCCGCTGTGAATAAAGCATAGGCTGTCCCGCATTAACCGCATTGTAATCAAAGTCGCCGCACAAACCGTGGATCTTGAATTAAGGGTCCAGTATTCGAATTTCGACCGATTTCTTACATATCTCCCTTAAACATTTGAAGTTTTTAAGCTCTTAAAAAAATATATGTTATTTTTGAAGATAATATCTAGATAAGTTCCGCGCCGAAACGCAAATAATATGAAATTCCCTCGATAGAAAAAATCGCTAAGTATGCTCCGAAAATTATTTAAAACAAGTCTATTTCGTTTATTTTACAAGTTATATTTGTGAAAAAATGCACAATGATTCTTTATATGATACTTAAGATACGTTCCACGAGATTTTTGCTCTATTTTAAACGAGTCATGTTTTATTAAGCTTTTTCGTAATTTTCGCTGTTATTTTACGACTTAAAATATTAGCGCGCTCTGTCCAACATTCGTAATTACATATCTCTCCATCTTCTTCTTTTTCATCGCCATGCGTTTCAAGAGTGCCGCCTTAATACTTTAAATAAATAAAAAGAAAATACTTGGTTTTGAAAAATTAATACTTTATTCAAAATAAAACAAAAACACGTCTAAACAAAGTATTATACTCAAAATATTTTAAAACATTAATTTACGATAAAAATATAATCAAGTACCTTCAGCAATGAACATAGAAATGTGTTCAAACTTAGAGGGTATTTCACCATCCTCTTGATAGCTTACCCATATTATGATAACGTTTATTATCGATTTACGTTTATAATTTAATTATTTATTGGGTTGAAAAAAGAGATGGTGTGAAATGGCTATTAACTGTTTTGTAATGACCGATATTTATGTGTGTTAGTTTTATTTTATGAAATTATTAACCCCGATGCAGGCGAACCCTAGTGGGGTTAATAATTACATGCTAAACGGTATATTTTAATTGTGAAGAACCAATAAATAAATTCATAAAGTCCGATTTTAATATTCGGTACTTAAACCTATGAACAGTGGCTTTATATCGCATAAGTTAGACGAGTTTTCAACCTACCGTGAGTTGTAGTAGTAGTTTATAAAATGTTAATTTACGTTAGCCTATGGATAAGCTATGAAGAGGACGGTTATATACCCCCATAAAATAATTTTCGTCAGTTTATAACATTAAGAGATATTGTGATTTATTAATATCTTTTAACTTCTTATTTCATATTATTATTATTTCATTTATAAAGAGCGTTTTTGAAAGACATTATCAAACATAACAGGAGTTTGATAAAGCCTTCAAAGGAGAATTAGCTATTAATAACGCAGCGCGAAATAATAACAAAATAGCAAAACTTGTTTATGAATTAAATATTATTGAATGTATAAAAGAAATAAACGTTAATACGAAATTCTTTAAATAAAACTTTATAACGATAAATATCTTTGGACTTCAAAAAGCACTCTTTAAAAATGTATTTTAACCACACTGTAAAAACACTGTGTATAATAAATGTGAGAAAACCTAACCATTAAATCCATATTATGTATATTTCAACTCTACAAAAATATTAATTAAAATACTTAATAAGAGTTTAACAATGTTTATAAGGTCAGAAATGTTTTGCTCTATTTTAAAATGAGTTTAGTTTAAGGGGGGGTGGGGGGGGGTAAGGTTTTTAAACGCATTTTATTCTGAACGGTACCTACATGTCGAAAGTATTGTGTAAAAATTTCAAGTAAATCGGAGCAAAACTAACGAAGATACAGAGTTTCAAGCGACCGGCCCCCATGCTCGATGCTTTAAATCAATTTTCTCGCAAACAAATTTTTGAAGTTCGTGAATATCATAACTCAAAATCTACTTGACCGATCTTTAGATTTACACATAAATCAAGAGGCAGTCAGGGAAAGTTTTTTTTAACCATTTTTTCCATTTTATTTTATCAAATTCACTGAAATTTTTTAGCGGAAATCGCATTTTTCACTTCAAAATGCTGACAAAAAAAAATAAAAAAAAAACTCTCTGATTACCTAGGAAAACAATATACCTTTTAAACGTATTTCGACTCTTTTGATTCAGATGATCCGGTAATGAGTTATGATGTTCACCGCATAACAACTTTTTTCGAGGCGCCTCCGGAGATCATTTTAAACTTTATTTTAAAACTAATTATTTCGATTATCCCTTTCACTTCAAAAAGACTGATCCTGAGATTGATATTATTATCGAAGAAAAACATGATATTTTTGTGAAGTCTATTTGTATGACAATAGCATCATTTCAGTCGTGATTGTACCAGTGGAGTACTATTTTTTGGGAAGGATTTGTTGCAATTTTCGAGCAGCGTTCGTTAAGTTGCAAAATTCCATGGATGAAAAATCAAATAAAAAAATTTGGTTGTCTGTAAAGTCGGTTTACGGACGATAATTTTACGTGATGACGTCATAAGAAAACATTGATGAAAAATTGCATTTATGCGTCATAAGCCTAGGCCGATTACGCTTAGGCCGATCGTGCCTCTCTATCGCTTGTTCCGCCCTCTCGCTTGCATGCAGGGCCCAGGCGGAACGTGACAATGAGTCATGCTTTTTCGCGTATGCAGCCGGTGTTCATCGATTTATAAGACGTTATTACGTCAAAACTTACAGAAACATCCAAAGAAACGGCCTTCGTGATAGAGGAATAAGGCTCTTGACTATCGACAATCCGGAGGGTTCAGATTCCGGTGTGCGCAAGTAAATTTTATCGGTTAATTTGTGTTATTTCACAAACTATTTAACTACAAATGTATGTTTGAAAGACAATACATCTGAAAAGTTTTTTTAAATATTACACAATGACAATTTGCAAACCAGCGATTGTTCTTAATCAAAATTCAATTTTCGAATAAACTCTTTAAATGAATGAATTTAATTGAAATACTCACCTACGATAATCCCCAATACTCACCCAATCGAGTACTTTTAATCTAAAGAATTATAAGTATTTTAAATAGGTACCAAATTTGATTAATTGTTAATGTATACAAAAAAACAAACCACTATTTTTAGGGTGAATTGCCCATTCCAAAAAAAAAATGAATGCTCTTTGTTTGTCCTTTATGCGTTCCTAAACTGTTCATCCGATTGCGAAGAAAATTAGACGATTTAATGTGCACTTACACGCGATAGTTTCTATACAAAATAGTGAAAAATCTGACGTTTATTCGTTCCATCTTTTTATACATAATAGTGAATTTTTAAAATCTTTTTATACGTAATAGTGAAAATCTGGCGTTATGAAATTATTTCCTATTAAATTAATTAAATAAAAAGAAATTATACTATTCGTCCGATTGCGATGAAATTTTGGCGAATTGTTGTGCGCACGCTCTGGGAGAGGGGAGGGGGAAGGCGGGGAAGGTGGAGAGGAAACGCGGGAGAGGAAGAAGTGGGAGTGGAAGGGGAGGAGGAGGGGGGGGACGGGGACGAATAGGGACAGGGAGAAATTATTTCAACATTTAGGTGGCATTTCAACGCATGCCGGATTCTTGCTAGTTTTAGATAATTTATAGAATATTAGCGGCACGTTTGGTGATTAGAACTAGCCAGATCCTTCCCCCCGTATCCTCCCCCTTCCCACTACCTTCAGTCTCCAAATTGGAGATGCCAAGGTCTCACTATTGGGATCAGTTGGGACTAGGGAATGCAATCCCGATCTCGCGGGATCTCGATCTCGAATGATCTCGTAAAATTTTTCGGGATCAATCCCGAAGCATAATATGACGAGATCCCGTTCGAGATCGACGGGATTGGGCGGCAGCGGCCAGCGACGCTACACTCGTCCACTCGGGGCGCGAGTGGTGCTCTGACTGACTGACGGTCGGGCGGGAGTGTCGATCGAAGAAAGAAAACTATCCCGACTATTTACGAATATTAGCGACGGATGACGAGCGGGATAGATAATATAAAACTGCGTCGAGTGAGTGAGGAAAAGATACTTGCGTGCGCGCAGGCAGCTATTTGTTTGTTTATATATTTACCTAATTGTTTTAGTTGTGCAGTTATGGTCATTACTTTTTCTTAAATTATGCATTTTTTATTGTTTATGTGAGTTAAATAAGCATAATTTTTGGATTCTTACGTTGTTAATACCTTAAAATGTTGAAAAATAATCCAGATCAAGTGTATGTTGAGTTAAGCAGTCGTTTACCGGTATGGAGATACTTCAAGAAAACAGTTAATAATTTGACTGCTCAATGCAAGTTATGTAAAGCTGTTCTCAAAACCACATCCGGGTCTACAAAAGGTTTACACGTCCATATGATGTCAATCCACAAAATTGATACAAAATCATTGAATGGGGAGTCGGAAGAACATCAAGTACTACTGAGCCGGGTGTTGTCGATAATTTATCAGTACCTTCGACGTCGTCAGCGTCTACGAGAGCGTCGTCGTCAGTGGCGCGGTCACCTATTGATTCATTATAGGCTCAATTTACACCAGAAGATCGTGAAAATTACCAAACATCACAGAAGAAAAAGAAAATCATTGATTATTTTCCATCCGATTTTAACGTATCAAAGGAGTTAATGATTTTCCGAATGGTAGCCAAAGCAGCTGGGTACATTTCAACGGACATTAGTTGCCGTTTAGCAGATGGCACCCTTAATACACTTTGTTTTTTAAGAAGTTACTTTCAAAATCACCCGTAATTACTTTCTAATCTCCTTTTCTTTTGATTATTTTAATTTAAAAAAAAAACTGTTAATTATTTAGAATAACTGTTTTTGTTTTCTTTCAAATAATATTTTATTTTAATTAACGACATCCAGAAACTTCCGAGATCTCGCGAGATTGTAATTTCTAATCTCGCGAGATCTCGAATTTGCGATCTCTAGTCGAGATTGCATTCCCTAGTTGGGACTCTTTGCGGTAATCGTATTAAATATATATCTGTATAAAAAAATATATTTGTTTATTTATTTATAAATAAACGCCCTTTTTCGGGGCTTTTACATATATAGCATAGAAAAAACATTTTATTGTACATAACTGAACTGCCTCAATAACAATATTTTATATTTATTCAAAGATAAATTGAAGATGTCCACTGACATCTATAAATAGTTGAAAAAATCGTCAACGGCACGCCACTGATAGGTACCTATCTATTACACAAATGTTATGTTCCGACTAAAAATACACATGAACAGCACTGAAATCACCCGCTGAGATTTATTTGGGAACAGATGAAAAAAGAAAAGTGCTTCATTTGATTCAATTTACGATTTAATTTCGCGAGATTTTGTTGATATTGCCTATTTTTACACAACTCGCTGAGAGGTGGAGTTCAAATAAAGAGCGCGTCTTATTAAATTGTTATGCTTATATAACAATACGAGCGAAAATAACGCAGGAATTTATTAGTTACCTGCGCCGCCGGTTTATGTTCCGGCTCAACGAAGTAACGCTTACTTGTTTATGTTATTATTTATTATTATTTAACCCGTCAGGTCTATTTGTTTCTGTTTGCGAAACAACTCGTACAGGTCTCACAGAAATCGTTGTCTCCCTTACTATTTTGGTTAGATATAAGATCTAAACCATAGGTCCTCAACCCTATTTCGCCCACCGCCCACTTTGAGATTTTTTTTCTAACGCCCCCCATTTGTTTTACTTAGCATCTGTCGTGAATCTGAAACAGCTATTGCCACGATTATATTAGCCACAACGGGGTGGGGGGGAGGGTACCGGGTTGCTACCTCCTTCCTAGTATTCATGATAAAGTGTCAATTCTTAATAATAATAATAATGCACGTAAGATTATTAGTACGTGATAAGCGTCTTTTTTTGTCGTGGCGTGGGCGATAACGCTCATAAGGGGCGTTAGAAATGGTGTTAGAAACGCTTTATATTCAAATCTAAAAGTTAACCGCAAGATAATTCAATTGCACATCTTTATGAATACAAAGTTTCCGACCGCAATTTGAAAAAAATTATGAAACTTTGAGAATGTTTAAATTAATTATTTGAGAATGTTTTAATGAAACGACAAAAAGTGAGTTGAGGATAACATTTATAATAAATACATTTGCCCAATAAATTATGTTTTGTGTTTTTTTTTTTTTTTTATCAGTAATTTTAATTAGAAAAAAGCTGCAAGGTGAGCCATTTTTAAAACTTTTTTACGTTTGCATGCAAAATTTGTGAATTTCAATAATTATATAATATTTATTTCGAATTATAAAATTTGAAAGCGTATTTCATTACCTTTTCAAAGCAGTTTTTAGTTTTAGGATACATTCAGAAATAACCATTTATTTGGATTTTATTGCAAAACGGAAATATTTTGACCCTCTAAACACGGTCGAGGCCTAAGGGGTTAACAATATGGGTTCGTACAGTGTGCATTGGCCACGACCGGAACATTAAACGGTTTGAGCGAACCCGTGGTAATTTCCACGACGGCTTCGGTACACAAACGAAGCCACGTGAAAATTATTCGTGAAAGATGGAATGAAATGGGAATTTTTACGGCCGAGTTGTACGGTCGAGGAGCAGACTTATTAAAATACAATAAATTGTTGCGCTGCCATATCTTCCATCTCGTTGTGATTCTGCATAATGCCTGAAATGGATTCCTAAAAAAAATTATTATTTACCGTTTTTTTCTGCCAGTTAACAAGGAAGAGCTTTCAACATTTCATACAACACCGAAAATTGTTTCTTTAGAAAGAGTCGTTGAAGTGATTACATTGAGTTTTAAGTAAAACTAGCAATCAAATCACCAAACATTTATGTAAATATTTGGGCATCATGGCTGTCTTGTGTATTGAAATAAAAAATTATAATAATTTTTTTTTTCATAATTTCTGCTTGAAATCTGGTTTTAAAGAACTCAAATTCGATTTGTGTCATTTTAAAAACAGGAACTGATGTGAAACGTGAATAATTCAAACAAGCGATAATGTTGTTACCTACCTAGAATAAAATATTGTTAACAAAAAATAGTGATTTTAATTGCCATTTTCAAAATTTGTCGAGAATTAAGATCATTTTCTTATATTGAGTCTCTGTGTCTATTTGTAAACAATAAACTTAGATAGAGCCGAAGACTTCATAATAAATTGTACAGCACCCTTAAGGTGATTTTTCACAATTACACGGAGCTCTACAAGTAATCCAATTATTAGTATTTTTATTATTACAATGTGCTGTGCATCTTGCGTAACTCTTTGATTTGATTTTAAGTGTCATTTTTAAAATTGGAACCGAGTGTGAAGAATTCAGACAAGCGACAAAGCAACCTAACTAAATAATGTATTTTTAACAGAAAAAAAAAATATTGTCAGCTTCAAAATTGGAACTGATTCTAAAATTGACGAATTTAAGCCATTCCCAAGATAATCGCAAATAAACATGACTAACTTCCCAACCTTACACGTACCTTAAGCTTAGTTACGATAATAGCACTGACTTCGAATAGAATACTATAAATTAAAATATAAGATTCTATACCATTCTCCTGTATTTGACTTCCCTCGTCTTTCATTATTTATGTCACGTCCCGAGCCACTTCAGCTAGGGCTGAACACTGAACACAGTTCCCTGACCTTGGCCAACGTAGCTAACTTACTGTAGTGGTGTTCTGCACACAAAAACACGCAATTCTCACGTTCGTTCGTCTTATGAATACAGGCGTCGAGAAATTGCAGATTCATTAGGAATTCGCGTTTCAATTGAGACGAGCCATTTTGAATAGTTGTCTTTCATTAGTTTCATTACATTTAGAATTTAATTCAATCGCTATTGACAAGAACGTAAATAAAGTGTATGCACAGATGTTCCCGTGAGCGAATTCCTCAATGCTGTCAGTTATCACGTTATCAGTTATCATTAAATTGACACTGACACGACGGCCGTATGCTATCCGGCATATTTCTAAATGTACACATGTTGAGAAAACAGCAACACTGCTGGAGTGTTCCGCAATATTATGATCAATTTCAGCCTCCAGCTCTAGGAAATTTTTAACCGTTCGGTATGAGAATTTCCCGCCCTCACTCAAAAATCATACCTCCGAATTTTAATATGGAGACATATAAACTGCTTATGAAGTTAGAGAGCCTTTGAATGTACATATATTTGACCATGTCGTCGCTTAGGAGCGATTGCACACATTTTACATTCTTCTTATTATTTTTTGAAGTGAAACTTCTTAGCGTCGTTAGTGACTAAAATTTGGGATGAAACGAAAATACGTCACTAAAATTTATTATATGATAGGTCGTCGGTTCTAATATAATGCGCTGAATTCGCGCATCGGCTCGACCCTCCCGGAACGAAATGGCTAAGGCGCCGGACAAATCCAAGCGGCCAGAGAGGCAGACATCGCGCGAACGGAGTTCGAATCCTACGAAATCCAAAAAAATAAACATTTTTATTTATGTAAATAAATATCCAACCTTCAAACCACTTTAAAATAAACAGGAAAAGAAAAGAAAGCGACATTTAGCGAATGTCTAGTTTCACTACTACCGCGTGTGAATTACACACTCCAATTTTTTTTTTTTTTTAAATTATGTATTATGAACTTATATAATCACAAAGCACTCTTTTTAGAGTGAATTGTCTATTTCCCCATCCCAAACCCGTAAATAAAATTAATATTAAATATTATGAATTCTGTAAGTTATCTATGGCCTAGTTGAAAATCACCGATATAAATTTAATTTCGAATATGAATTTTTTAAATACGTAAATAAAGTATCAATGATTTGTAAGAAAAAATATTTCAATTATTTCGGTTGGCGGAATGTGAAAATTGATTTCACTAAAATCGGATATTTTTTAACACTTAACATAAAAAAACTGGCAAGTAATTAGAAAGATTAGATTATTTGTCTTCAATTATCAATACCAATATTATTGATTATTTCTATTTAGTTTCATTTACTGGTTTTACAAAGACAGTCTATTTGAAAATGTAAAAAAAAGAGTGCTGCTATTTATTCTTTGGGACATAATTTTGTACATTTATCACAATATTCTAATTAGTGTTATGTCATTAATAGTAGAAACTAGCTTTAAAATATTATTTAAATAATTAGATTATACATTAACATTACTTTAGAAAATATTTACCAACAAGTTGTAAATCCTGAATAATTATTTCATTTTGACAACTTTTTCAATCGTAAAATAACGGACCTTAAAGTCATTACAGAAAATAAAAAAGTATATCTCTTTCTACGTTATAAACTACGTTAACTGAATAACTACGCAAAAAATGTACAGAAAAGATAATTATTGAAAGGAAAGAAGCGAACACACGTCACTTAAACACAAAACCCACTACACTTTTGCGTCAAAAAACCCTTTATTTTTTAATCTCACAACTTAAAAATAGCTTTAATTAAATAGATAATTCAAAAACGAACACACTGATATACATGAAATATGTAACTAAAAACATAAAACAAACTCTGGCAGGAATTTTAATATATTCGGATATCGGAGCAAATAACGACGCACTACCTAAATATTTGTCTGGAACAATTGATCGGAGTCCAGTTCCTTTTAAACAGATAGGTGACATTTCGTGAATAACTGTGATAACATTATCTCAGCTTGATACTGATCAAAAGGGCGGGCAGCGGGAAGGTTTAAAATAAATCGTAAGAAATGTTTTAAATATCTTTTCAAATTGGCCATATTTTGCCAACGGACGCTCGAGGGTGTTCTCAAATTAGCCAAAATGTGGCCAAAAACATTATAGTGGTTAACGAACAATATATTATCATAATGATACACTTAAGTATGATATTTATTATTATAACCCAACCCCAACAGACGGATAGCATATTAAAGTAATAGCTTCTTCGACTAATCTTTGACCATTTGTTGATGGCTTGCGCTATCTTTAAAATGTGTTGTGATATTGAAAACACTGACTTTATCATAAATAAATAATATTGAAAAACTGGTGTAATTTTGACAATCAAAAATAAATTAACATTTTTGCTATCAGGTGTCATCGTAGCTTTATTTGATTGATCGATTTTTATGTAAATTAATGCAACTTTTTAACATTTCGTAAACATTAAACAGTATTGATTCAATTTCTGAAAGTCACTTGATAGCCAAAACCGTTGAAAAAAGCTTATTATAATATTTTGGTGGATTTTTTAAAAATTCCCTTTTGGATTCAATTAAATATTCGGGTATAAGATAATCTTAATTAGGTAGTAGGGTTTAGTTACGTGCAAGATTTATAACATTCAGGGTTAAGGGTTAGGAGAAAAAGTAAGGACCGTAGTTATAAAATCATTTAACAGAACAAAAACTGAAGTATCTGTATGTAGAGCCTACATCATAATAAATGCAGAATAGAAGAACGAACGGCAAGTGCACGACTCGAATACACAAGTCATCTAGCTGAATCCATACAGCTAGGTGACTGGGTAGACACGCACCAAGAAAAGGTTGCATAAATCAGTCACGATTTAAAAAAAAAACTTAGAAATCATTTGGACGGGTTGCTGATTCATTCAAAGGTAAGGTGCCTGTGTAATTTAGATGGAATTGCACGGAGGTATTATTTTCTGCTTGACTCGATTCCGCGAGTCACAAGACCAAGATGACTACATTATATTATTGTTACATGAAATGATTACGTAAATTCTATCAGAGGATCATAATCAAATAATGACTAATAATAGTACACAAAGGATTATTTTTAGGATTTATTATATGCCACATACAAAACGGGTATAAAATCCACCTTATCATGACCACAAAAACCACGCACAACTCCTAGGCATGTGGAACATAGAGGTGGTTGTTAGTCCAAGTTTCAAAGCGGGTGTGTAATCTTAGAATTCCGTTATTTAATATTTGTACCAATATCTGACTAGTTACTAAGTATATATAAGAGATTATATTTTACCACTGGGCAGGTTAAAACGAACTTGAAAACATCTTTCCTGGAGTCAAAATAACCTACAACAAATCAGACAAAAACAGACATATAACGTTGGTTACAGAAACCAAGCGAAATACACTTAAACAAGTTAAGAAGAGAAGTTTCGGGAGTAATCAAAAGTTTATTATATTATTTATCTAAAAGAAATCATCGATACATATCGGAGAAAGAAATACCTACATTTTACTTTGTGTCTGTAGACAGGCGTTCCATATATTGGCGCCCTAAAGGGGATGCTGCAAATGGCACGATACTGGCGATGGAGACCTTCGCCATTGCCTACAATCCCCAAGAGTCGCAAGAATCAGTCGTTCATCCCAGGTAAAGTGGTTCGGTAAAGGAGAAAATTTAGATTACTTAGATTGACTACAAACAGACAACAGTAAAGTTATGGTGATAGGTTTTCTTTATCTAATATGTATCTTTTTAAAATGGACGATCGTAATGAAAAGCAATCGATATCCGGAAGACCAAAATAAAACTAACAAAAATGAATAATGATTTTATTATGCATTATAAAGAAAATGGAAAAATTGTTTCGACGTACAAATTAAAACGGTGTTGTTTTTATATTTATTAATTTACGCACGCATGTTTCGTATCGTAATGTAACCAAGTGTGAATCTTGCACCGCAAATCTCGGAGGTAATATTATTTGAGAAATAAAAGCGCACACACAAACCGCTCTCAGATGAGGGCATTCCTTTACGCCACTTGGATCGACATGAGCGCTCGTGTATTGTACTGAATATGTATACAACATAAAAATGTACCTGACGGAGCAGCTTGTGGGTGCACCATTTTACTGTTTAAATTTATAGAATTTCTCAGAATTTTTCAGGGGAAAAAATTATAAATATTTCGAAAAATAATTTTCACAACGATCTCCAGAAGCAATGGAAAGTTGCCAGATGTTGAGTGTATGTGAAATTTGAGTTTAGGTGTGTCCGCAATGACTATCCAACTCTCTTCTAACTGCAGTCTACCATATCCAACGTCCATTATTCTCTGTGATGCTTTGTACTTACGTACTTGTAATATTATCAATACTTTCGTGTCATAAACCCAATGTATTCGTAAAGCCATATTCACACTTCACACAATTAAGTTTCGTGTAGATATTATAGAACATCGAATCGTGAATTTTATATAAAAGTTGAGGAAACCGAAGACCCGAAGATCAACAACTTCTGGTAGAAATTTTATTGACAACCTACTTACGATTTGCGTAAACAAAAGAGCGTGCAGAAGAGAAAAAGTAAGCTGTTCGCCTGAGATGTTCATTATCATTAATTTAAAATTTACCAAGTAGATACCTGTTGGAGATTCTTCTTCTGAAATGCATCACGGAAGTGTGTGAACTTTCTTTTTCATTGATTTTTTGTTATAATAATAATAAAATAAATTGCCAGGAACATAATAATTTTTATGTTTGTTCTTTGCATATGGCATATTTTCATGGCCATGGCTAGAGATAGGTCGTCTAATTTCCTTTTTTTTTTACTTTTCGTCCCATTTCCTCTTTACTCTACAACATTCCACGAACGCTTGAGCATAGGTTTGGAACCCGCGCTATATTGTTTATGTTAACAGGTTAGAAAGAGTTCAGGAGCGATTTCTCAAATTCCTCAATTTTAAATCATTCAACATATACAACTCTTACGACGAAATCGAGAAACATTTTCGAATCACAAAACTACTCAACAGGAGGCTTGTCGCTGATCAGATGCTCCTGTACAAAATTATTAACTCAAAAGTTGACTGCCCGGATTTGCTAAACAAAATAAATTTCCACACGTCCATTCGATATAGTAGACAAAATACCCTTTTCTATATTGATAGATGCAACACCAATTCCAATCAAAATGAATTTATACAAAGGACACGTAACTACTATAACAACAAATTTGCAAATATAGACACACGTGCTGACGTATTTACTGCTAGTTACTGTCGCTACAAAACTTCACTGTATAACATTCTAGGTGCGAATAACACATGAATTAATTGTATCTAATATTTTTATATTACTTGCGTGGCAACTTTCCCTTATCCCTCTCCTCCCCTTACCCTTCCCAACCCAAATCCCTATTTTGCAGTCTATTTCAGTTATACTCACACTTATTTTATTGTTGTGTATTAGTTTACCATTTGTTGAATTCACATTTGTACTCTTATTATTTTTTTAAATATTCTAGTTTGTATTCAGTTAGTCTTGTTTCTAAATACCTATCTGTGAACATTAATAATTGGTCTGTTTTTTTATCATCCTCTTATGTTTATTGTATTACTAAGACTGTTAATGTTCCTTAAATAAATAAATAAATAGGTAGGATTTGTCAGTGTTTGAGTTCGCATACAAATATTCAACTGTCAAAATGAACTAAATTCGATAAGAATTATGAATGGTTGAAGGTACACTGCACGGATGAGTTCAATGAAGAACACTCGGTTAAATTTATTTATTAGCAACAAGTTACGAGTTGCTTTTCAGCTAGGAATGCTCGCCGACAGCTGACAATCGTCAGTCGACTGTCAGCTTTAATTTTCAGCGAGAATGTCGACGTCTCTCATTTCGGCACCACTCGACAAGTTATCCGAATTTCGATTTACCAACGCTTCAGTATTACAATTCTATATTCAAACATTGTATCGAAGAAGGGAGTTAACGCGATATACTCATATATTGTAAAATAAGGTATGATTTTAGGTTTTCACGGCCAAAAAGTATTTTTGTTATTGTTTTTGGGGTGTTATGCCGTGTTTCGCTACCTCCTTCTTTAGCCAACGTTTCGGACAGCGTTACAGTGTCCATCATAAGGGCAGATGAGTAAGTAAGTAGTAAGTAAGTAGTAATTACTCATCTGCTCTGATGATGGACACTGTAACGCTGTCCGAAACGTTGGCTAAAGAAGGAGGTAGCGAAACACGGCATAACACCCCAAAAACAATAACAAAAATTGTAAAATAAGTTTTTTTTAAACACATATTAATTTCGATGATAGGTGTTTTAACCACGGGTCAGAATTTAACACAGAATAGCACCGAGAAACCTGTTAGAGCAGTGACATCATTCAATTAGTAAAATTGCCAGCCGCATTGTCGACCGGCTGGCTTCGTCTCAACGGAAGCAACAGTCAAATGGATACATCTATAAAAAGGATACTTTCATAGTCTTGACCCGGTAATAACGCTGGTCCATTGATCCGATCATTTCTACTACAGATTGACTGAATGAATGATCGAGTTCAGATGACAATTTTTGACCCAGTGATCACACATTAATTCGTACAAATTGCAAATGTGTATTATTTATTATTGTAACTAGTCCTGTTTGGTAGAGGGAGTTGGCAATAACATAAGTTACGAGGCTGGTTGTACCTTGGAATGTATTTCTTAGCAGGAAATCGGTGGAAATATCAGACCGTCGCGAAATACTGGAATTTCTCGCGCAATAAATGGCTACGAGCCCCGGTAGAAGTGAATGCTTTCATTGAAGTGGGTTGGTATTAAAAAAGATATAAACATTTATGTAAAATAACATGCAGAATTGAAAGGCGAGGGAGAAATTACTTTAAACTCTCATAGGTACTAAAATAAATAACTCAGTAAAAAAAATAAAGTTCTTTAGTTCCATATAAAAAAATAGAATCGGATATATTTATCCGTGACGCTATCTAGGTTACAAACCGATTCTTACAAAGATTGTTTCCAATAAAAAGGGTAGTTGCCAATAATAATATGGAAAAAATTGGTTGAAGATAATGTTGTTAATTCTAAAATTTTAAATGATATTGACTGTTTGACAGTGGGTGGCAATGGCGAAATTGGTAAACACACAAAAGACGAGACGAAATTCGAGTCCCAGTTGCGACCATTATCTTTTTCTATTTTTCTGTGTCTTGTTCTTTTTCATATTTTCATTTAGATTATTATTGTTATCTTCTTATTTAATGAAAATTATTAATTATCTACAGTTTTACAGGAAATGCGTCATTGTTCATTTTGAAAACGATTAAATGACAATAGATATTGGTGTGATGATTTATTGGCAAATTCTAGTTCGTACATTTATTTATTTGTTTGCATTTGCTTATTACATTATTTTGTACTGCATTTATTTATTGCAGTCACTTTATGGTTTCACATTTTAATGAAATAAAACGATGATGATTTGGATAACATTTTTATAAATTAAGAATCGATTTTACGTCCTTACCTCAGAATCAAAACCAAATCATTAACCACTTCCTCCAAATGAAAATGGACTTGAATTTGAAGATGACGGGGAATTAACTTCAAAACCAAAGATGATTTTGATGAAGCTTTTATTGATTTAGAAACAATTTCACGTCCTTATCTCAGAATCAAAACTAACTTTTTTTATAACCAAGAAATTTGTTTAATTCATTAAGACCAACTGGTTTTGCTTAACACAAGCATCATCCGGGTACAAATTAAGTTGTACCCTGACGATGCCCGTGTTAAGCGAAACCAGTCAGTCTTAATAAATTAAACAAATGGTTACAAACTAAGTTATTGTTTTGATTCGTAATTTATTTGGTCTAACAAGGAAAACTGCTACACGGAAAATGATTAAAAAGTTTAATCTGCAGAAATAAAAGGTAAAACCTACAAATTATATTTACTTTTACACACCGCACGCCTATCAAAATACAGCTGTAACATAAAATTTATCGATATCGAGTTATTAGAATTATCTAAGCAATTTTTTTTTTATCTATGATGAAAATAAAACTCTTGAGATTAAATAGCAAATATTTGCACACTTAGGACGGGTTGTTTCAAAAAATTTGATGAGTTCATCAAATATTTGAAGTTAATTTTCAGGTTCTGTGTAAGTTCTTTTCGAGTTCTGTTTTTTTAACATCATAGGCCAGCTGCTTCACAAAACTGAAATCATCACAGAACTTGAATAGAACTTACACAGAACGTGAAAATTAACGTTAAATATTTGACGAATTCGTCAAATTTTTTGAAACAACCCATCCTTAGCATTACTCACTGAAAAAATACACACCGTTTAAATAATAAATAAATAGCAAGGCGCGTAAGTCGTAAATAGTGAAAAACTTGACTTATATCCAAGGCGTTTGTATGACTAAAACGGCATTAAACCAGGCTTAAAGCGGCTTTACCATGCCAACTTGAACCAGCGTACAAGAATCTAATTATTAAGACGGTAAGGTTAAATTTAGTGATTAGTGAAATATTGCAGTCTCGTCGTTGACGTAAAATCTCTGTAAGTACTTTGAATATATTTTAATAGGCCTATCATGCATTTACCATGAACAAAATAAGTTTCAAATTCTCCAAAACAGGGCGAGAATAATACTTCGGCGAAATAGATTTTCAAAAGTAAATAAAATGTTAAAGGCACTAAATTGGCTAACCGTGAAACAGATGTTGACCCTGCACACGATGATATTTATCCATAAAATAGTGAACAACATGTTACCAAAATACTTCTCAAACAAAATTATATACAACAAGGACATTCACAGACACAACACAAGGACTTGCAAGGAAATCAGACTACAAAAAAAGGACAAAACGAATACGCAGAACAGTTTACTATACAGAGGGATGAAGTTATACAACACTCTACCAGAAACTTTAAAGGCCGCACCAATTGGAAAGTTCAAAATGTATTGTAGGAGCTACATAAAACAAGAAAAAATATAGTTTGCAATATGATGTTATAATTATTTAGGAAATTGTTAACTTAAATGTACAATTTACTAAAATAAAACTAATAAATAAAATAAATAAATACCAAAATCGTATATAATTTTATATCTATATTATGTAGGTACTATTCAAAATCTTAACCTAAAGGCGTGGCGGTATGATGATCTCTGGGTAGCGATTAAGCGCCCCGCGGGACTGCGAGTCAAAGGTATGGATGTAATGCGTATTGACCAGTGTTGTCCAATATCATTCTCTTTTGCATGTGGGATCCATGAAATGACAATCCATGAAAGTAGTTCTGTGGTTCGAGAAGGAGGAGGAAGCGAAAAAAAATAACTAATGCTCGAAAGAACACCCAGACACACAACCGCTCGAGAGTGATAACTAGCGAAATACCATGCTTTGAGAAGGGGGAGATGAGGGATTATTTTCATTTATATTTTCATTTTTGTTTCATTTTAACTATTCTTCGTAAATTGTAAAATGGGGCCTCAGCACGGAAAAGAACCCTGTAAGGTCCATGTTTTCAAATAATGTAGGAAAATAAAGTTATTGTATTATTATTACTCATAAAAAAAATACAAGTGTGCAGTTCATGCGCGATAGAAGTGAAACCTTCAGAAAACTAAAATAGACAATAGTGGAGAGACTAAGAAGCACATTTTTTATGAATGTGAGGGATGATTTTTGATGAACGTCTGCAGAGGTTCGTCAGGCGCTTTCTACCACTACACCAAATTAGACTTGCGTGGGACTGTGGATTTATCATATTATATTGGTTCCGAGTACCGTGAATTAAATCAATATTTTATTGCTATCTCATTCCCTCGCAGGCTAAATCGTATAGATGTATGTGTTTATCTCTTTTTAGTGTCGCTCGTTTCCGTTTCATCGAATTTCAAATCACAACGGTGATAAAGAAGTTTTCACTTCAAAAAGATAGCGTAACACATACCAACACCCCAAAACAGAACTTGCTTGGAAGGAGGAAGTGGTGTAACGCCCAAAACATGACTATAGTTTGAAAAGGGGGAGATAGTGCAATACGGATCCACACCCAACGCAAAATCATGATTCATTAAGGATGAGGAAACGTGAAAATCTGGCATTAGGTGATTGCCTTTTAAATGTAACTGTAAATAAACGCACGCACAGCGCATATTCGTGAATGTATTAGATTTTTAAATAGCAGTCCATGGACGTGGATGTGCTGTGATAAGGTGTGAGCTGTTGCTGTTGTTGGTGCAGTCCATCCATTAGTCGTTTAGCCTGGACCAGGGCGCCCGCCGCTGGCCGCTGCGCTGTTCGGCTGTGCCCGAGAGGACGGGAGCGCTACGCCCGCCGCGCGGAGGATAAACATTGCTGACCCATTTCAAATGCCGGGCAATGTAAATATAGATGCAATACACAGCGGCGGACGGGAAGAATTCTGGCTGCACTTGTCTAGTCTAGGCGTCTCTGGTATCGAATACAAACCATGGTAATAGTCAACACTACTTGAAACCCGTGTAGTAGGGTGAAAGCACCAATGAATGACCGTTGAAGGATCGAGTATCCACTTTTCAGCAGAAATTCCTCACTATTTGTCAAATTCGAATAGGGTCCCTTTCTACAAACCATTGGTGCATTACCATTTCGATTATAAGATTAAGATTTCGTAATGCTCATTTGGAAAATTTAAAGGTTTGTGCGGATTTATTGGCACTCAATAACGTAACATTTATGCTTACTGTGTATATATATGTAAATTTGACTAAGTTTCACTGCCTTTTTTTCTAATCATTTATTACTATGCCTTATTTCAAACTGAAATTGAATTGCTTCAAAATTATTTTCGTTTAGTCTTGATCTACATTCATGTATGAATTGAATAATTCGAAAAAAATACTGATTTTATTTTCATTATATTATATAAACAAAACCTAGCTAAAAATACCCTGTAAATTGCTATCTCAACAAAGACGTTTCACACGTAGTGAAATGGGCAATACGTCATAACTATAATTAAATGTAATATCAAAATAATGAAATAAAATTTAAAAAATGCCGCACTCCCTTTCAGCATTTGTTGCAGCAGAGAACTGTTCTTTTGTGTAATATTTAACGGCGTGAATTTCATTTCTTTTTGTTTCAACGTAGTGCATCATTACTTTTCTCCGTGTTTGTTTTGTTCTAAATAATAGAAAATTGTGAAAGACCGTAGAATGTGGTTACATAAATTTATTTGATTTGAAAATCTAAATCAATAAATGACCGATGGAGTACCTACCAATAAATGACCGACTGGCTTTCAACCCCCAACAAATTTATTTAATTAAAACAATTAAAAATCTCAAAAATTCGATGGATTATCACTTTGTCACCTTTGGCAACGAATTAAATCAAAACTGATGTTACCACTTATTCCTGACAGATATGCTCAATTGGACATTATTCTTAACTCTTACTAATTTTGTTTTATAAACTGATGGTCTAGGTCTAGGTTCAGGGGTATATATAAAATTGTTACGAGGGGGCGGTCAGCCACTGGTGCCATGACCCTATTTCAGTAAGGTGGTTGTATTTTCCTGATCTGACATATCGCAAATTACTCGAAAACTTGTCAGGTCGTGAAGCGCTGCCGTGGCATCTGTTAACATGGCAACTGAAACGCGACGGCCGCGGAGACTAGCAGAGCTAGTCGCCGCGTCGCCCTTGACAACTGGTCTTTAACAAGTTGTCTGAGTGCGGACCGCCAATGAAATTAGCAAGTTCCTTTGCGGTGGATAGCGATTGAGTCGCCAACTGGTTTTTTTTTCAGTTTCTCGATGAGCGGATTCTGTCACATTTGGTGATGAAAAGGAATTAGAATCTCGCGCCTCAAAAAGAAGAAGATGGAGAGATAAGTAAGTACGAATGTTAGAGAGAGCGCACTAATATTTAAAAACGATAATATTTAAGCAATTGTGAAAATGTTTAATAAAACATGACTCGTTTAAAATAGAGCACTAATCTCGGGGGGGTTGTCTAAAATAGCAGTTAAAGAAACACTGTGATTTTTTTCATATATAAAACTTGCAAAATAACTGAAAAAACGTGTACATAATAATTTTCGGAGCATACTTTGCGATTTTTTTTTCTAGCGGGGGAATTTCATATAATTTCCGTTTCGGCAGAGGGAATGTATAGATATTATATAGAAATCTGTAATAAGGGCTTAAAAATGTTGGGGTTTATAACTAGGCTAACTGAAAATTTTAACAATATAAAGTGTATTAAACTGTTATATTTTGCTTATGTTAGAAGCCAACTTGAGTACAATTCTCCTGTCTGGAATCCTCATTATAATATGCATGTACAAGCTGTTGAAAGAATACAAAACAAATTCCTACGTTTTCTAAATTTTAAAATGGGTATTCCAGCAATTATGTTAAACTACAACACTATTTTAAACGATATGAATATGCTAAAATTGTCAGACAGAAGAATTTTCACTGACTTAGTATTATTATATAAAATTCTAAATGAATTAGTTGATAGTCCGGTACTTGAATTGATAAGCTTCCGAATTCCACTTCGTAATACTAGAAGTCAGGATTTATTTCAGTGCAGAAATTCTGGGACTAACTGCCGTATGTATTCTTCTTTGCCCAGAATACTAATGGAGGGAAACAATTATACCAAGTCAGTGGACATCTTCAATATATCTTTGAATAAATATAAAATATTGTTATTGAGGCAGTTCAGTTATGTGCAGTAAATATGTAGTTTCCTAATTATGCTATAAATGTAAAAGCCCCGAAAAAGGGCGTTTATTAATAAATAAATAAATAAATAAATTATTAGCCGGGCCTTAATGGTAGGCTGTTACTGGAGACTTGTACGGAATAATGGGCTAAATAACAAATACAATTAATCCTTATATATAAGTTCACCGTCAACAAGAGTGATAGCCACAGTCTCCAGTACCGACATTGAAATTCAACTGAAAAAAGGGTAGGTTGGTCACGTGACTAAGTAAGCCCTTCACTCAAATGACTCTTGAGAACGTCCAAGGACTCGCGGGAAACTTTGTGTGACACGATTTGGGACACCTTTCAGGTACCATTCATGAATCTTTTCGCCCACTAAGTGGGAAGTTAAAGCACATAAGACTGCCCTAAGGTTTTCCCTCTGTAGCTAAATAATACATTTATTATTATAAGTGACGAAGTAAGCCATTTGCCGGTAGGCAATTGAATAAACCGTTGATCTCTATTAGGAATTCGGACACATTCATTTAAATATTAAAACCACATTTCTTCGTTACATTTTCATGTAAAACAAAATCGAGAATATGTAAGTGTACACAGATGCTAAGCAAATGTAACTTTCTCATTTACCTAAATACACCAAACAAATATCCAAATCTAATCATAATCTGCAGCGGTAGCCAGTGTGAAAAATGACAATAATTTAAATTTTGAAGATGTCCTCACTGTTTCATCAATATCACCTAAAATGTACCTTCATCATCGATATATAACTTGGTCGATAATCTAAATAGATACATTTAAGTTTAGTTTTTTATTTTTTTTTTTTAAGTTTACTTATGCACAAAAATCAATTCAATTCATCTTTGGGGAAAAACTTATGTATCTACATCAATTTATTGGACAACCAACTTAATACTTGGAGTTTATGTTAAAAAAAATAATAATGTGTGGTACACTCGCACACTCGTATATATTAAAGTAGGTATATAAATATTTATGTTTACACGATCTACATACTTATTTTTTTTAATAACATGATTAGGTTTGCTATTTAAATAGGGCATATCCTGCCTATCTGCTTTATGTGCTTACAAAGAGAGCATTAAACAAAAAAAAAATCAGAGCGTGAAATTCACACGCGGTAGAAATGAAACCTTCAGAAAACTAATGTAGACAAGAGTGGGGAGACTGCGATTTTTATCAATGCGAAGGATGATTTATTCCAAATTTTTGTCGTCGAATTCCAGTGCATCCTTTCCTATACATTTGGTCATCTTATTAGTATTTGTGTTTTCTTGTTCGGAGTCGCTTCCTTTTGTTTTTTTTATTATTCATTTTGGAGTGTTTGAAGATTGGATACTGATTTAACTTTTTTTTTATTTCGTAGAACCCGATCCTTGGTTCTCTGAATGTCTGGCCGCCGAGGTTCGTGGGCCCATGGATTTAACGTATTATATTGGAACCGAGTACCCGTGAAATAAACAAATATTTTATTGCTATCTCATTCTCTCGCAGACTAAATCATATTAATGTATGTGTTGTCTCTTTTTAGTGTCGCTCATTTCCGTTTCATCAAGTTTCTAATCACAACAGTGATAAATTTTCACTTCAACAGCAAGTACGCGTTCCAAGAATGGCTTTACCAATAAAAGCATTTTAACCGTGATGAACATGAATATCATTTTCCAACTTTAAGGGGAATCGAATCCAGAAATTTCGGTTTCAAAGTAAAGTCTCTCAACTACTAAACTGCAGAGCCAGCCACGGAGCAAAAAGCATTCTATGTGTCATCTTACCTATGGTATCTAAATTTCGTTATGGTTTGCAAATTGTATGAGAATTTGAGAGCGGGACCCAGTTAAAGATTCTCCGAAAAGCTTAATTAAGTCATTATATTACGTACCATCGGTCAGTGGGCGGAGGTTGGGTGTTAATACTGTTAACCCCTCGGGCATACACAAAATAATATCGTGTCATCAAATATTCTAGCTTGACATTATATTTCAAATAGATTCGCTGTTGTTGAACGCATCACAAAATAAAATAACGTTTTTGAAATTAGATGAAAGACACTTGCAGATTTTTGATGACAAAAGGAACATATAAAATTTTGAAAGTAAACTAAGATTAAATTCTAAAAAAAGCTTTTTTTACCACTTTTAACAAAACAAAAAAAAACACATTTAGTTGGACAGTCGTATTATAAAGGTAAATGTCACTTGGCTTTTTTATTGTTTTACATTTTTAAAGTTTTGAATTCTCTCTTTCTTAATCTGTTTATATTATAGAAAAGGAGATATCATTTGGTGACGGACACTACGTGTCCCGAGTGGTTCTAAAGGACACCTAAAGACCTTTTGTATGGTGCACCCAAGGGGGTCGTGCCATCCATAAATGTCCTGTTTTAATTATGTCGAGCACTTTACATTTCGTCTATCTGTAATTTTTTTGTGTGCTGCTTGTGCTACCTTTCCGGTACTAAAGGTCCGGTAGTACCTTTTTACTCCGCCAGAATTCGAATTGGCCAGAATTCGTACAGAATTCGCAAGGAGCTCTCAAATAGGAATAATAAACAACGCGGGGTCTACTGTTTATACAACTACAAAACATAATATGACACATTACATAATTACCGATCCAAATCTGAAAATTATCATCTTTCATCTTTGTCTTATCTTGTATTGTCTTGTCTTGTCACAAGACGGGTAATTCGTGGTCACTAAGAATAGTAATATATCTTAAGTCAATAATTATTGCATCGTTCAAACAGAAATGTGACCTTGGCACACCAAATACAGTATAAAGGAAGATAATCAACAACTCCGATGGAGATGAAAGCTAACACGAAAAGTGAAAACGTTTAGTTTCTTATTAGTAGCGAATCTTGACAAAGAAAAACAAATCATCCTCGAAATTTAGGATCGATGTTATGGATTATGGTGCCCATATTTAAAACAACTTATTATTGGAAGATGAACACGAAAATAGGATGTGCATTAAACCAGTGAAGAATTCTTCTAAATTTTCGTTTAGATTCATAGACCGACCCAACAATTTACAACTCTCAACGTCAATTCCATCGTGAGGTATGGATTTTTGAAATACATTTAACTGTCAAATAAGGCAAGACGCCGAATTGTTTGTTAATAAGACAAAAAAAGCGTTCAAATCTCGGTCGAAACCGGGTAGTAAAACTATCTAATCGCTGAGTACTTAACTCGGTCTAAGTATTTGGTGCACTAGACTCGAGTGAGCCACTCGAAAAATAGAAGCAGATCATTCCAACCAGCATTTTCATTATTTATAGGCAGTGGCGGTTCGTGATCTATACCATTGAGACACCGCGATTTAAAAAAAAAATCAGCTTTCTGGGAGCAGCTTCTTCTTTTTCTTTGATTATATCATTGTCAATTCAAAGGCTGGTTGTGGAGAGGTAGGTAATAGATACAAAAAATTGTATTATTGAAGAAGAGAACTAATAAATCTAAACAGAACAAGAAAAAAAAACGTGTGTGCAGTTCACACGCGATAGAAGTGAAACCTTCAGAAAACTTAACTTTGAGAGAATGAGACGAATGCAGAGTATCAAGAGTAGGATAATTGTAGGGCTATTATAATATAATAAAGTTTAAAACTTATTTTACATTTTATTCTACGAATCACCGCACAAAGGGGAGGCCGATAGGCCACGAAGCACCGCACAAAGAGGACACTGATTAGTCTATCTCTTTTCTCGCAGGCTAAAAATCCCATAGATGTATTTATTCCCATAAATTATCCCCTTTGTCTCTTATTAGTGTCGCTCGTTACCGTTTCATCGAGTTTCAAAACACAACGTCGCTAGAGAAGTTTTCACTTCAAAAAGTAACTACAAAAATGACGTAAAATGAATAGGTCCCAATAGTTGGTTAAGGTCGGTAAGTCAAGAGATACTGGGTTGTGACGGTTATTTCATCTATAAAAACATTTATTTACGATCGTTTATTTTAAACAAGTTCTGCAATGTAATTATTATTACGCGTGGCAGCTTTTTCGCCTTCTGAAGGCATTATCAAAATTTGATATATAAATAATATTATTGAATATATAAAAGAAATAAAAATTAAAATAGAGTTCCACAAAATGAACTTGATGACAATAAATAAGTTTAATTTATTTTTATTTTTCTGTGTCTTATTCTGTTTTAAGTTTCGTTTAAATATTATCTCCTTCTTCAATGACGTATTACTCTGACCTTCAAAAAAGTTATTTAAATAAAATTGAAAATGGTATTATTTCATAATTAGCCCTAAGCGTAGGAGATAAATCATACGTTCATACTTGTGACAATTGTGATTTCCTATAATTCAAAGATTTTAAATGTATTTTTTTAATAAAAACTTTTAAATGATGAAAGTCAGAAATATATAGTATATCTTAAAATTCATAAAGCCTTACCGATAAAAGTTCAAAATTTTTTTATACAATTGATAAACAAGCGTTAATATGAAAACCTGAATAATAGAAATGTAAAATAGAAAACGACATGAAATATTTATTTGTTGGAAATATATTGATTGTACAACCAAAGGGGGTTGTTTATCTGTAGTGTAAATTTAAAATTTCTCATCAAATTTCGGAAAATTGCCAAGGTACTTCAAATTCGAAATATATTTGAAGACGTCTTAAAACTAAAACCAGTTTATAAAATAGATAGAATTACCTATAAGATTTTTGTATATGAAATATACTATTAAGATACTTAAATATATTTTAAAAATTGGAATATTTTAATTTCAATCATCAATTTTTAATTTCATCATAAAAAAGTTGACAAAACAAAAACCACGTATATTTTATTTCAAACTTCGAAAAATTGTTGGAAATACAAAATTTAGAAAACAAATTCCATTTATTTAAGGAATTTGCAGGAAAATTGTCACTTCACTAATTATCATGTCTATATAATAAATCATAATAATACCCAAAAAGCAACTACAAAAATGACATTTTGAATACATTTTTTTGCGCAATAAAATCATTGATTTCCAGGATTTGCGTTTATCTACACAAGCATAAGATATTTATGTTATTAAAAAAAACATCACTCATAGAATTCTTAACAAAATCCTCGCGGTTAACAGTCGATTAAAAATTAATATATCCGAAATAATGTCCTTTTTCAAGTTGGGAAATTCAGGAGTCGGTGCGCTGAAATACAACGTTGCCAGCTCTTTCGGAGCACAGTTAAACTCATTTTTATTAGTATCAAATCGAATTTGAGTTTGTACAGTATTTGTTCATCGTGAAACTGAAATACCGTTGAACGGTTGGGAACGTTGTTTTTCCTTATTAGCAAGGTTGTAAAAATAAATTCATAGCATTCACACAATCAGAAAAAAAAACAGAAAAGAAGACAAAATTAAATAAACTCATTACATTGATGATAGTTATAAAAAGACAATTGTTCTTATAATTATTTTTTTAATTAACTGCTTAATCGTTGTGCACCGCATACAGAATTTGGATTTGACGAATGTTTGACACATTTTTAGTTTCATATGTGGGTAAAATAAATTCCTGATCTGCACATAAGAACCGCCGCGCTGTGTCCCATTGGTGGATTATTTTTTTACTAGTAGGCGAGCTGTTCAAAATCTAGTAATGTTATAATCGAATTAAGTCTTGTTCGCCTTAGTTTTTCTTTGGGAGTTCACTGCACAGCCGCTCATCAGAGAAAACCGCCACTGTTTATTATAGGTCCGTACTTAATAAAGTTTACCTATCTACACGAGTAATGTTCACCAACATTCCAGAAATTATCTTCAATAATGCGGGTCTGGGCTGGGCTCGATAGATCCTTAGCGCTTAGCGTTGGGGGCAGGGCTGACGAATGCTGCCGACGGAATGTGGTGCCGGGTTCACCAGTCCAGTCACATTGCAGGAATTCGGCTGAATAAGGATAGATTTGATATTTATCACCGGTTGAGCAGTGCCTTTGCCGTGTCGAGATTGCTGCTATTTAGTTAATTTTTTGGACAGCCTTAGTGTCGTCCCACAAGGTGGGTTGTAAGAATTAAATATTTCATTTGGTAATGACAAATCATTGCTTAAGCGTCAACATGACCAAACTAATTTTTCTACATATGTTTGCAAAGAGTATTGTTATAATTACCGTTTGTATCGACGTAAATACTCACTTTCCACTAAATAATATCAGTGCACCACAGTATATTCAACATTATATGAATATTTTTAAAAATTCGTCCTACCAACATACATCTCATATTTTTTACGATATTAACTCCATAATTTGAAATGATGGCCTAGAACACCTCTGAAGGGTGAAAGACAGAGATATTTGTAAAAAAATAGATTTTGCTTTTAGTGAGGATTTGATACAAAGGTTATTTAAATCTGATATGTTGATTAAATTGCATTTTCTTGTCAATTTTGTATTTATTTTGTAAATGAAACAAAAAATAATGTTAATCAGCTTAGAAATTTAGATAGTAGAAACTTTGTATTTTAATTAGGGTAGTTTAAAGAAAACTTGATATTTCATTAGGGTAGTAGTAATAAATTAAATATTCTGCTACGGTATTGTGTACCTTTACCATAAACAAAATTGACGTGTTGTGCATACATACATTTTACCGACGAACGTTTGTTTATTATTTTACTAGTTGCAAGTCCTTATACAGGGGGAAATAAGAATTTTAGTCACGTAACGGCTCTGTCCGTCTGGGCAACCCCAAACACAGAAACGAAATGCAAAAACAATATTTTTCAATTTGATCATCCGGAATTCGTAAATTATCCCCATTCCATTCGATTTTTTCTTCGTCCCGTTTTTACCTCGATTTTTTCCCCATCCCATCTATATTTTGTCAGAGTCAAAATATTTCCGCTTTACAATAAAATCCATTTAAACGGAATATTTCTGAAATTATCCGAAATCTAAAAAACTGTTTTTGACAAGTGATGAAATACATTTTCAAATTCTATGAATCGAAATAAACATATATTTTTTGAAATATAAAATTTTTATATTATCAAACATAAATAAAGAAGGATATTTTAAAAAGCCTTTACCATTTCGGCCACGGTGGTGACAACAGTAAAAGAGGAGCATTTATTTGTTAATGCAAAATCATTTACAAATCCTATACCATTTCAATCCATAGACGAGATTCGAAGATAGATTTTGAAAGGAAACTCTAGTTTAATGTAGTATATATTATACTCGTATGTTAGGTTAGATGAAGTCAATGCAGTCTATTGGGTAGGTTAGGTTTGAACAAAGAAAAGCTAATCTATTAAAGTCGTCACCAAATCTGAAATGATAGACTTTGTAAATGAATTTGCGCAAACAAAAGCTAGTCTATTACAGTCGTTACTGTGACTAGAATGGTAAGGTTTTGTAAATACGCAACCGGGGACCATTTAGGGAATAATAACATAATGCGCAGAGAGTCAGAAGGAATGAGATCTAATCTCAGAGAGTACTTATCTAATCTGTTTCTAGGACTACTCATACTTGGTGAAAGGATCTGTAATCTATACTACAACTCTAAGAAGATATAACATCTGATTTTAAGAAGGGTTAAGCTTGGCTAATGGAGAGGTTAGCACAGTAGTTATCGGACCTAATGCCAGCCAGAGTGCATTTCCTTCGGGCTCCAGTATGCGCATAGGTTGCAGAGGCACACTGCGACTGTAAAGTAGACTTGTGTTTAGGACCGCGAGGGACCAGACGGATCGCGATTCGCGGCTCGAGGAAGACCGGGGAAGGACGTGCGCGGAATGAATAACCGCGAGGTCGTGAACTGCGTCTGTGTTTCAGTATTCTCATGGCATCCGAACGACTAAAAACAATACGTAAATATAAACAATTAAAAACACACACGTGCGCGTTAACTCCAATGATCGAAAGCAAAAAACAATCCAGTCCAAATAACAGATAATATGCAATTTTTACACCTCGGATAAAAGAACCTAAATAATTGGTGATGTAATTTGTACAAATTATAGTTTTCTGTGTTGAATAAAAAAATATCCTTTATTCACTTAGGTGACTATATTTTCATCAAATAATGCGTAAAGCACAAAACGTGACTGTAGCTCTGACTCCACGTCGTCCGACAGCTGTCCTTGTGACAGGTGCCAATTTTTGTATGATAATAAATATACCGTAAGCTGTATTTAAATGGCGGACTAGCAGTCGGGCGAGTGACGGTCTTCACAATACTATAATAACAAAAAGTACTCTGGTAAACGCGGGGACTGAACTTTGGCTGACAAACTGAGAGGATAACTTATTCAAATATCGATTGTTTACAAAGTTCGACGTGATATTAAAATAATAATCTCTGTTAGTACATCAAATATAACTAAACCAACGTTATTTTGCTGCGTTCGCAACTAGGTAAAGATTTAATTTTATTTTTGACGTGATAACGTCTTATAAATCTATGAACGCCGGCTGCACTCACGAAAAAGCATGACTCTGTCACGTTCCGCCTGAGCCGAGCGTGCAAGCGAGAGCGCGGGACAAGCGATAGAGGCACGATCGGCCTAAGCGTTCGGCTTGTGACTGTAAAATTCTATGTAAAAGTTTTCTTATGACGTTATCACGTAAAACTATCGTCCACAAAACGGCTTTACAGACAACCAATTTTTTTTTTAAAGAATGAGTAGAATCGGACGTGGCATTTAAATAACAATTTTTGTAATTCATTCATTTGTAGATCTGGTCACGTTGAAATCGTTGCAAAATCGCGTTACAATGGGAAGTACCAAGTGAGTACCAGTGTTGGTTAAAAAAGTGATTTTAATACAGGCCTGCGACCTTCGATGCCAACGAATGCAATAGCTCCATAACGAGTGAAATAGCCCGGACGCGGTTTTAACGGCCTACCCATATAGGTAGATAAATAATACATAATATTATTTGTAAGGATTAAAAGTCACTGGTTTGGTATAACACTATTATAGTTCTTATTAGTTATATTATAAGGTATATGGCGGGCGTTCGTTTGTAAAAGTTCCGTTATCGTGCTCGTGCCAACGTCCCCGGGTCTTGGCAGGATCGCTTTTAGAGAACACGATTAGTTTTTCACATTAGTTTTGAAACTCCGTAGAATTGAGAAGTAAATTGCATACTTGATTCATTTCCACGTGTAAATTAATAATACGAAAAGAAGATATTGATGATTAAAGCAATTACGTGACGGCCTCCGTGGTCCCGAGGCAAGACTCTCGACTCACAATCCGAAGGTCGCGGGTTCGAACCCGGCGTGCGCAAATAAATTTTATTTGATTAATTTGTGTTATTTCACAATTTATTCATTTAAAATAATATATAGTATATTTGCGGCACGTTCCAGAGTGGAAGATACTATCAGTATCGCCCTGGTGTAAGACCACCATTCAGAATTGAAACGTTGCTTGAAATGGCTTTAGCCGTGTTTAGTGACCAGATCTGAATAGCCAGGTACTTCCCCACCTTCCTCTTCCCTATCTCCTTCCCCTCCCCACTACCTTCAGCCTCACAACATACCCCAATTGGGGATGCCATAGTCTCACTGGCTCCAGACGGGAGCAGTTGGGACTCTTGTGCGGTATTTCATATAAAAAAAAAAAAAAAAAAAAATTAGCAGCATAAAATGTAATCAATTATTTTAACAAATGGAATATTTAATTTTTGTTCTCGCACCAGACTAATGAGGAGTTAGTTTCAAAGAATTGACAGATAGTGAAATTATTATGTGAAAATATTGTTTTGTGTAGAAAGTACACGGAAGAACTAAAAAAAATGTTTTTTTTGTTGCTTATTATGTAAACACCGCTGTGTAAGTAATTACGAGTAAGAAGGCCACCTCTGAATTTCTTCTTTATAATTATTAGAATAAAATACCACTAAATTGCACGACATAAATTGGTTTTTAGATTAAATTATCATTTGTCGCAATGAGTGCGATGTGTGGAGCTCTGCAAAAAATTGAACAACTCCATGAAATACATGATTTGTGATTTTCACTAACAAAAGTATTATTGAGAAATTTTTTAGGTTATTATGCCGTGTTGCGCGTCCTCCTTCTTTTGTCAACAGTTAGGACAGCGTTACAGTGTTCACAATCAGACGAGATGTTGGCTAAAGCACGAGGAAGCACAGGACGGCATATTAACCCAAAAATGAATCACGTTAACACCATGTAAATTTAAAAATTTAAAAAAAATAATAATTGGTTTCACTGCGTATAAGAACCTAAACAATGGATGACATAGGACAATGTAGTTTTAAATAAATCAAAATTCATTTAATTTATGTAAGAATTATGATCCACAGAATAATTTATGTGCCCTTGTCGTAGGGTTTGGGTTGATTCGCTGTGTTATGCATAAAAGAGCAATTCAATAAATTTAACACTTATTTTTATGAATTTGGTTGTCAGAAATATCACAAAAGTCGTTCGTAGGCAACGAGTACGAAAACTGGAAAATGAAAATACAATTAATTAGATTCTTAATGGTATCTTTCAAAATTTACAAAAGATTGCGCCAAACAAAAATGACAAATTGATTGCTTAACTAGTTTTTAAAATATTCGTCCTTCGAAAAGTGCTCCAGTGAAGTGGGTCCTGGGTGAGAGTGCGAGTGATCAGTGATCAAATCGCTAAGGCCAGCTGCAGCCGATTCACTTTCACATTGTTAGATGAAAACAACAAAATATTATCGAATGAACTTGTAAAGCAGTCTGAACGAACGACTTTTACAGTTCGCGAATTGAAATAAATAACATTTTGTGCAACTTCGATTGCTTCGTAATAAAGGTACATTTCACGAAAGTGTTTTATTCTCATTTGCAATGACGACCTTTTTTATTACCATTTTTTAGGTATTGCTAATTTACACAATTTGGTCGCATTTGTAAAGGGTATTTTTTCATGATTCATGATGGCAATCTTCACACCATAATAAAAACGGGCTACTTAATTTGGCCCACATTTATTTGTCACATGATAATCAAACATAATAAAAACAGACTTCAAATGTGGGTGGAAATCAAGAAACGTATGACGACAGCGGCTGAGATTTTCCGACACGGAAAATAGAGGGGATTATGAAGGGTGACGGTTAGTCAAACAAATGAGGCACTTAAAACACTGGCATTTGTTTGGACTATCGGAACGAACAGTGTGGGACCTGAGCCATAGTAATGTTTAACATTATTTAAGTCTTACAGAAGGTAATATTTACGTCCCTCGTTTTGCGTATAATTCAAACATTATTTATTATCTCAAATAAGCGCAGAAAATATTAAAAATTCAACTACAAAATTTGAAGGGTGGCAAAACCGATTTACCTGTCAAATATTATTTTAATACACTGAAAATACAGAACACTGTACACACATTTAAAAAAACAGTTTTTTGTTCTTAAAAAAAACATCGAAGAAGAACCGTTGTTAAGATACATACTTAATGACATACATTTGATTAAATTGTGTTTTACAAAGTAATTGGTTTTCATTTAATTTAACGTAAATTTGAATTTAACAGTAGGTAGAAAGGAAGAATCATTAATGGTGGGTTTAGTTACACTACGTTTAGATCTGAATGAGTTAAATATATTCAGATCTAAAATTAGAGACATGATCTAAAGCCCGGCAACGCTAGGTATTCAAGTAAATATTAAATAAATGTGAGCAATTTCTTAAGTATGTTTTATATTTTATTACAATGTCGCAATTCTACATTATGTTAACACAAAATTGCAAAGGTATAATAATAATAATAATAATATACCTGTATGCAATTCTAATTTTGAGATCAGTGGGTATCTCTATATTGCAATGAAAAAGAATTTTTTTTCACTTTTATGCCTTTTTGATTTTTAATAAAAATGTATGTTACACAGCTTAAGATTACCACCATGATTAAATTTTTAATATTGTCATTTGAACAACAGTGGCGCCCTCCTATGTTTTCTACTCTTATTTGACAAACTGTACGTTTACAACACAATACGACAGATTATTGGATTAAAATTAAATAATTTATTATTAAATCCATTTAAAAAATTGGGGAGAAAATAATATGTTCCGACGCTTTGCAGGAAGCATTAGAACGTACTCAATAAAGTATTTGCAACGCTCCAAATCAGTGGCTTACTCACATTTCTGAAATGGCTAAGAAAGCTTTGACAATTTTTAATTTATAGACCGAAAACAAAATTTTAAACGAGAAAAAAATCTAATAAAACTAGAAACAAACCATCAGCCAAAAATAGAGATGGCATCACTAAATAGGATCAGTTGAGATATTACTTGAAATCTCGCCATTTCACATAGACTCAAAATACAAAGGTTCACTAAAACAGGCGCATGATATGAATATGGACACTCGGACGTGTTTTTGCTCGATATACTATTATGCCATATTCTATTCTGCGGAATGCAATGAGTTCGTTTTCAAATTGAACGTGCTATTGATTTGCGAAGATAATTGAGTTGAAGTAAAATGTTCAAGTCACTGAATTAAAAGACGCCGAGCAGAAAGAGCAGTGTGTGGGGGGAGGGGGGAGAGTGGAGCCGCATCCACTGGGCGATTGCAAAACCACGTCAAAAGCTGCTCCCATTATGTAAACCAGAGTCAATAATACCTAATTGATCGAACATGTGGCAATGGCGATCGTTTAACAAGTTATTAGTCTATTTTGCTGGCTAAACTCCCGAACTGAAATTCCAAAGGCATATGGGTCCACTCACAAACAACTCTGCAATAATTATAAATTAATTTTGTAATAATATTCTTGTTCTGGTATTTTGTTTTGAATTCTTGCTGTGGTTATTTATGATGCAGCATTTTGCATTGGTAAGTAGGTACTTATTTACTGTCTTGACTTTGTTATAATACAAACAAAGAGATTGGAACAGATACACATAATCTACAAACAAATAACACATACCGTCGATTAAGAAAGACAAGTGGCTGACTAACCCGACAAATGAGTTTTTTTTTTAAATAATTAAGTGTTCTTTACAATGTCCTCTATCATTGAAAGAAGAGGCGAAAGGAAAATTTGCTTATTAAAACAGGTGACTGTCACATTTAACCAACGATGCAAAGTTGAATATACAAGAAACGAAGGAAAAAATAACTGCAAAAACTAAATATCTACAAATTGAATGTAGACAATAATTAAGGAACAGTAATATCACGAGTCCC
Organism: Glyphotaelius pellucidus; assembly: GCA_936435175.1. NCBI lineage: Eukaryota > Metazoa > Arthropoda > Insecta > Trichoptera > Limnephilidae > Glyphotaelius > Glyphotaelius pellucidus. The sequence continues at coordinate 21,278,746 of OW386542.1, read as the reverse complement.
AAATAAAAATAAAAATAAAATTATTAAAAATTTGAATGGTCGTCCTTCACGGCGGAGATGGGTATCTAAGTACCTACTTAAAGTACCCTCGGCTTTAGTAATAATTGTTCGGGAAATAAATAACGTGAAAAAGATTGAAACTTTCAGACTAGTGAAGAACGGTCTTTAAGTAGGGTTTCCTATTTAGATGACAATGAACCCTTCGAAAATAACAGAAGATCGAAAAATTGGTCTAGTCTATAATTTTGACAAGTATTTTTTTGGGTTTTAAATAAAATACCTACTTAACTTACGTGTTTACGATTGAATTCGAATACGTAAAAGTGAACAGAAGTAGAAGACGCTTACCTGGAACAAAGAGATACACATATTAGAAAAAAGAAGGTAGAAAATATATTTTGCGGTAATAATTCAAATTGAATAAATTATTCGCGGAAAGCTAGTTATACTCCCCTGACTCAATAAGTAATAATTAAAACAGAACATAATTTAAACAAGCATAATATTAAACAAAGCTAGTACGATCGTTACAAAATACATCATACCATTGCAACAATACTGGAACGAACCGTAGATATCCAAATTGATAGACTTGCCCTAACATGAAATCTGGGTAACATTTTAACCAGCTGGAGGCAACCTACGTGACCATTTTATTTGGCACCCGGAGGGTTCGAAAATACTTTGAAAAACTAAAACATCAGTCGTACACTGACCACCGAAAAGCGCCCATTGAAATAACCAAACCGAGCGCAGAAAAGTAAAGTTCGTTAAGGTAAGGCAAAAATTTGTAAGGCTGTCCATTGGGGGACTTTTCTACGCACGACCTGAATGTTCATTCTTAAACAAATCGCCTGGCGTAGCGACGCTGAAATTGAATTAGGTGGGTAAATTTTAACACAATTATGTGTCTAACTAAATATGTAACAAAATATTAAATTCTGAAAACAAGTTCGAACTTTTGTTTACTGATTTAGGATTTGTGTTATTACGCAGTCAGTAATTTGCGCAAAATTGTAAAAAATATAATAATTCGTAAGCAGACTTTATTGTATGACGTGAGTTGTTTATATACTGTCATATTAATAGAATGACAAATCACAGAACTGGGAATGTTCACGCAGCTTTCCGCGCGGGACTTGTTCTTCGATCGGCTCGTCCATTCATTTGAATGTCTATGGAATGAACGCAGAATTAGAAGTAGAATTGAAAGTACAAACATAACGAATCGGCTGCTTCGATTTGAGAATTCACATTCACGTATTATTTACAAACGACAATACAGTCTCAGTCGCTGGTAACTTTACAACGTATTCACGAAGTCGATATTAAGTATTCGTGGCAGTGAATAATAAATTGAAACATTGTCCACCTTAAAAATATATTACGTATGTTGAATTTATACAGAGTGTTAAGGGACTTACCTGATTTACTTTAACCAATGATTTCAGAGTTTATTTGGAGTAAAAATGAAGATGAGATTTTGGTTTCTTGACTTTTTTTTCAACCAAAAACATAAAAATCAGTTGGTATTGAACGGCGAGAGTCGGGGTGGGGATTGAGCGATTACTGCGCTGGGTAACCAGCTACGATGTGAGGAGGATTTTTTGTTTTTTTAGTTAAAGTTTAGTTAGCTAAAAAAATAGGATGGGTAGTTTCTAGTAACCACCTTGCACCTTTCGTTCCCCACTGGCCATAACTTATGGGGAAAATGAAAGTCACATTTCCATGAATGTTTTATTTTTTGTTAATCGAAACATTTAAGGTTACAATTTTACAACATAATATAAAATGAATATTTCAATCACTCTCCTAATAAAGCAGCTACTCGTGTTAAGGAGAGGACAATTAATTATTTTTACATCAGTTTAAATTAAAAATATTATTACAAAGACTATTAGTAATTTTACAAAGGATAAAAGATATAAAGCAAAGACATCAATTTAAACAATAAGTAAAGTTAATGTATTTATTATGTTTAGCTCACTTTTTATAGCATCCCACGTTCTAAACGACGACGCACGAATAACTCATGATACCCTTTACGTATCGGATTTAAGACTGATTCTTTGGTCGCGCAGAATGAATTTCGAGGCTTTTATCTAACTCGTTCGATGAGGTAAGCGTACTAAAAAGCAACAGACAATGATCTTTATTTATACTAACGGTTAGCGCCACAACCCTTGGGTCACAAGATATATTAAAATATTTGGCAACAACGAATATGTTTAACTCAGGAATGTTGTTACCGTGGAACAATGTACATTATTGAAATGCTGATAATTATTATAAGCAATGTGGATTCAACATGGCAAATTCAAGAACTAGGTTTAAGTTTAAAATTAAAAGAAGGTATTCGAAATACAAAAGTATACTGTAAATAAAAAGGACATCCTGAAGGCTGCCTGGCATAAAGGGTTTGCTTAGGTATATAGGTTGATGATGATACCGTGATAAGTCGTAGTGTGGCTGAAGCGCGGCTTGACGAAAACTCCTCAACTTAAAAATCTCACATCGTGAGAATGGCAGGTATTCAGAACATTGGCTACCAGCCAAAAGAACCTTCCAGAAGCAGGAAAGGCTGACGGCTTCAGATGCCAATCATCCTCCCAGGATGATTTCCAGTCAGCTTCAAAGATGGCGAGAGTCACTTCCAAAATGTATGATCACAATCATAGCAATTTTTAGTCGATTCGTCGTATTTCAGCACAGATGATCGCCCAATGCTCTGGGTTGCCACACAAAGAATAAATCTTTATTTCAAATTCTGCTGATTTGAATCCTGACTTGACAACAGTTCAACTCGAAAATATTCCAGGGCTGGCAATCTGACCAATTCCCAATTGCCAGTGTACAAGTACTAGAGGTGCCGCACACCGAGACTATAAATATAATGTATATAATAGGATGTGTTTGCATCCTATTATATACATTATATTTACATTATTTGTTACAAATGCTTTTATGTAACAATGTACCTCTCTTGTCTCTTATCACCCTGTACATCTACTTTTCTTTGATAACTTGATGAAATAAAACTAGTAATGTAAAGGTGCGTGGGTGTATTACATCTCACTAGAATGTATCCTGTCTCAGGTCATAATTGTTTTTATTTAACTTGTTTCTTTTGAATGTTAATGGCACACATGTCGTACATTTTATAATAAAAGTAGGGTTAATGCTAATTTAATCTACTGGCAAAAAGGCAGGTTTTGGTCTCACTGAATGTACCTATGAGTGTATTGCGTACACCGAACAAAGTGACCAACGACCGTTGTTGTAATTTGTAATGTAAAAAAGGTTGCATCAATTTTTAGTTCTGACATTTTGCAATGCTAACAATTTGTTTTAAGTGAAAACTTCCTTAGCACCGTTGTGATTTTGAAACTAAAAAGAGACAAATTTATATGTCTATAGGATTTAACCTGCCAGAGAATGAGATAGACTAATCGGTGTCCTTTTTATGCAGTGCTTCGTAGAATAAAATGTAAATTAATTTTAAACTAGGTAACAATATTATAATCAATAAACTCTACAATTATCCTACTCCTGATACTCTGCAATCATCTCAATCGAAGTTTAGTTTTTTTGAAGGTTTCACTTCTATCGCGTGTGAACTGCATACTTATTTTAAATAAATACATAAATTATTTCTAGTAACTGAATACATATTATTTACATAATAATTGCACGGTCAATAACAAATCTAATTTAATTTTGAAAGATATTCATTGCCTATGCTTACTACTAGTGTTATCTCCCACCAAAATATTAAGGCATATACCACTGAGAGCTCCATTTTCAACCTCTTTCTCTTCCTCATATATTCATACAGATAATTATAATAATATTCATGAAGATAATTTGCAACGGATCTCTTAGCCACAGGACCATATTTGATAACATATTAAAATACTTATAAGATATTTCTTTTTGACTTTTGTCCTGAGGAGAGAGTTTCCTAAAATTTTAAATTAATTTTGTGTTTAATTATTTTAGTGTTAAAATTAGTCGAATTACCTACCACGTGAAAAAAAATAACAGAGTGTGTAATTCACACGCGGTAGAAGTGAAACCTTCAGAACTAAACTTCGAGAGAATGACACGAATGCAGAGTACCAGGAGTAGGATAATTGAAGGGTTTGTTTATTGTTATATTGTTACCAAGTTTACATTTTTCCTAGCACCACACGAAGTGGAGGCCGAAAGACTACGAAGTACCGCACAAAAAGGACACCAATTAGACTATTTCGTTCTCTCACAGGCTAAATCCTATAGATGTACGTGTTTGTCTCTTTTTAGTGTCGCTCGCTTCCGTTTCATCGAGTTTCAAATCACAACGGTGCTAAAAAGTTTTCACATAAAAAAAATAATAATTCACACGCGGCAGAAGTGAACCCTTCAGAAAACTAAAGTAGACAAGAGTGGGGAGGCCACGAAGCTTCTCACAAAGAGGAGACCGATTATACTAAATCCTATAGATGTATGTGTTTGTCTCTTTTTAGTGACGCTATTTTCGTTTCATCGTATCCTTCAGAGAATTCTTTTTATAGAAATTTTAAAAGTTACATTTTGCCAACTGAATGAAACATACTTAATGTATTGTCGACAGTGCTTTAAGTCACCAAGTATTATTGATTAATTTATTGTGTTATTCTCCGTTTCAGCACGGCTCTCGTTTCGTTTCGTAAGGTTTGTAGGGAAACTAGCGTGACCCAACTGGTTTGTAAGAGAACACCGTCGGAGGGCATTCGGCGTTCAGCAAAGATCGATATTATAAAACATTATAATAAGATTCTATCAACGGTCGATATCGATGTCTGCGCTACTACAAAGATGTTGGCGTGATCAAGTGAAACAAACGTTCTTGGGAATGACTTGTAATAAAGTAGTAGACATAAACCCACAGCAGCAACATCTATTGTACGTCGTGCATATTCGTATCGAGAAGAAAATGAGATCAAAAACATCACAGATGATATGAAATCTTAATTTTTATCTTATTTCTCTATTTTTGAAGTAAAACTTCTTTCTCCTTGTGAATGCGTGACCAGAGCGTTACGAAAAATGTCGGGCGAGGCGAACGGAAGTTGAGAGGGAGATATAAGTTAGTGAAGATAGAAAGAGAGAGAGAGAGAGAGAGTTACATTTCGTATATTACCGTAAGGGGAGAGAGAGGTGCGAGCACATTTTCTTTCTCATATCCAATTACGTTTCGTATGTATAAGACACGTATATATAGATATGTATATATAGTGCAGACCTATTGTCTGTCTCACACTGTAGGAGCAAGAGAGAGCAGTGCGCGCGCACATTTTCTTTCTCTCTTCCTCTCATAGAAGTTTTACTTCAGTCGTGTGGTCTAAAGCACATTCGTATTTTTTTTTTAAATATGAATACCGCACAAGAGTCCCAACTGCTCCCGTCTGGAGCCAGTGAGACTATGGCATCCCCGATTGGAGTCTGTTGTGAGGCTGAAGGTGGTGGGGGAGGGAAAGGAGATGGGAAAGAGGAAGGAGGGAAGTACCTGGCTATTCAGATCTGGTCACCAAACACGGCTAAAGCCTTTCCAAGCATCGTTTCAATTTTGAATGGTAGTCTTACACCAGGGCGATACTGAGAGTATCACCCACTCTGGTACGTGCCGCAAATATTCTATACATTATTTTAAATGAATTAATTGTGAAATAACACAAATTAATCAAATAAAATTTATTTGCCACGCCGGAATTCGATCCCGCGACCTTCGGATTGCGAGTCAAGAGCCTTACCGCTGGACCACGCCGGCCGTCACAATTAAATACAAAGTTTGTCTGACATCTAAGGCAGCAAAAACTCGTCAACTGTGAGCTGTGGGGTCATGAAAATTACAAAAATACTAAATTAAAGTTTGTTGTTCAAGAAGCAAAGTAAATAATATGCCTCTCATTAATCTAGTCTTGTACAATCTTCAACACAGGTGCAGAGTCCCATGAACTTCTTACAACTCGACTTCGACTTGTGCGGCCGTTAATTTCTTCAAATAAAATTCTTTTGTGTTGGCGTGTACTTTTTTTCCCTTGTTACGAAAAACCACAAGATGGCGCGACTCTGACGACTGTCAAACGATATAAAGTACAATATTAAACGTATAAGTTGGCGAAAAAGAAGGGCGCTGGCGTCTATGACATAACGAAAGAAGCGTTGTTGAAAGATTAAAATACGAAGACATGGTGTTGGTTCATGTTACACCACCGCCAACTTATACGTGAAGCACATTATACTTTTCGTATCTGAGTGAAATTTTGTCAGACCTTGGTCTGATGAATCATTTTTACCAACGGTGAAAATATTTTTTAATTTGTGGCACCGCCTCATATAAATTTATCAAACTTTTAAAAATAAACTCATAAAACACATTTTATTTTCAGTTAATCATTCCTAACCAAATCCGGGTCGAAACCGGATGGTAAAACAAATACGTATAATATATACAAAGTACAAGTACGTACCTATTTAATATAATAAACTAGCGAGTTCCCGGCATGCGTTGCAATGCCACTAATAAAGAAATTGTTTCTCCCTGCGTGAATTTTCCCATTAGTCCCGTTCCCCTTCTCCTCCCGTGTCCCTTCACCTCATGCGTTCCTCATCCACCTTCCCTCTCCAGCGAACCCTCCTCCCGCTATCCCCTCCTCTCTCCCGCACTCGATATACCAGTCCAGGTACATTCAGATTTTCAAACAGCTCGCGCGCGACCTTTTGCAATTTTTTTTTACAAATTTTCCATCACAAACATTAATTTTTGTATATATAAGAACAATCAATCACATTTGGCACCCATTTAAAATAAACATATTTTTTTAATTAGATTCAAAGTATTCGACTTTGATTAGTACCATAGGTGAGTACTTTAAATAAAATCATTAATTTAAAGTTTCGAAAATTGAATTTTGATTTAACAATCGATGGCTTGGAAAATGTTTTTCTCAAATTGTGACATTTTAAATTTTTTGTAAGACATTTTGTAATGATTAAAAAAACTTTTCAGGTGTATTGTCACGTGGTTGTAATAATCCAGAAACCTTCGCGGGGACAGAAGGGAAAGAAGGTATTTTGAAAGTTTCAAACAATTCCTATGCTTATTATAGCAATACGTAAACATTTCTGAACTCATACACCCTCAAGCAAGCATATTTTGATTTTTATATAAAGATAAGTTAGTAAAGTTAGTAAAGTGCAGCATATTTTGATTTTTATATATAAAGATAAGTTAGTAAAGTTAGTAGAGCGCAGCATATTTTGATTTTTATATATAAAGATAAGTTAGTAAAGTTAGTAGAGTGCAGCATATTTTGATTTTTATATATAAAGATAAGTTAGTAAAGTTAGTAGAGTGCAGCATATTTTGATTTTTATATATAAAAATAAGTTAGTAAAGTTAGTAGAGTGCAGCATATTTTGATTTTTATTTATAAAGATAAGTTAGTAAAGTTAGTAGAGTGCAGCATATTTTGATTTTTATATATAAAGATAAGTTAGTAAAGTTAGTAGAGTGCATCAAATCTTCGAGTGGGGCCATGCCATATCAAGACTGAAGAAGAGAAGAATATAATTATAAGAGACAATGTATGAAAATTAATGGTGCAAGGAAGTTGTGTAAAGAAAAAGAGTGAAGGTCTATCATCTCTGCCTATCCGTAAGTGATGATTAGATAGTTAATTATTTAATTAATTAATTACTTAAACGATATAAAAAAGCATCAACTAGAGAGTTGGCCTTTATCCACCTTTTTTTTTAGATAAATTAAAGGATGAAAAAATAAATTTAAAATAGTTTTACATTAAAAAAATGGGGAAAAAAGTGCATAATATAATTAGGTATATATATATACAAGACACGAGATGTAGCATTTAAAAAAAAAAATGGTTGTCTTTAAAGTCGGTTAACGGACGATAATCTTACGTGATAACGTCGTAAGAAAACATTGCATTGATGCGTCATAAGCCGAACGCTTAGGCCGATCGTGCCTCTCTATCGCTTGTTTCGCGATCTCGCTCGCAGGCTCGGCTCAGGCGGAACGTGACAATGATCCAAGCTTTTTCGTGCGTGCAGCCGGCGTTCATCGATTTATAAGACGTTATCACGTCAAAAATCAGAGTATGCAATTCACACGCGGTAAAAGTGAAACCGTCAGAAAACTAAAGTAGACGAGTGAGGAGGCTATCAAGCACCGCACAAAGAAGAGACCGATAGGCTACGAATCACCACACAAAGAGGAGACCGACAGGCTACGAAGCACCGCACAAGGAGACCGATTATACTGTCTCATTCTCTCGCAGGCTAAATCCTATAGATGTATGTGTTTGTCTATTTGTATTGTCGCTATTTCTCGTTTCATCAAGTTTCAAATCATAACGGTGCTAAAGAATTTTTCACTTCAAAAAAATATTTTGTACAAAAGCGGTGTAGCGTCAGCATTAGTTTAGAGCGGTCGTTGTGGCGGTATTTGTGGAGTCGACTGTACGTGCAAGCATATTCTATCATAATCATGGGTCCGTTACCCGCTTCACGGTTTGGTGGGATAACGGTACTGGTGGCGGTGCCGGGAGTGAGCGCTGGTGATTTAGACCCCGGGTCCCGGACCTAGTGGGGCTGTGTCCTATTGTATTGACTCCGAGAATTCGCGTAAACCTTTTAAGCATAACGCGTTTTCTCATCGAACTAATGTGTGGCATAAATCATATTATTCAAATACATTCCCAAGCGGCTACGTACAATTAAAAAGACACTCTGTTAGAAGTGTACAGTATGGGCGTGTTCGCGTGCCAGCACCAATCTCATTTCTTTATAAATTTCACTTATGGTGAAATTCTTCAAGCATTTGTAAAATCGAAGTTCTTTTTTGAACAACTGATTTTCAATTTAATTGACCTGCCTAGATCGTAGGCCTAGTTAATAATGTGTATTTAAATTGGCGACATCACTTTTATTTCAAATCAGTATAGATCACACCTCAAGCGATAATCTGTTCAGTCGCAGTGCAGAGGCCTATATACCAAGGTTCGTAGAAAATGTATTTAACAAGGTACGCTCATACGGACACTTTTCGGACAAAAAAAACATAGTGACGTAGCTTGAAGTCCCGAAACTAGAGATGGTCGGTACCTGAAACAGGTTGTCTCTGCGGTTCCAGTTACCGGAGACCAAACCAAGTTCCACCCAAGTGTACTACCCAAGACAGGAGCACTCATATCCCGCTGAGATCGGTACATCACCGGGCACTGATTAGCAAGGAACTAGAACACGTACTCTGAGGATGGGAACGTAAGGATTGGCAGAAATAAAGGAATTTATTGAGCTTTGGTTTTCATATCTCGCCGTTCGCTTATTTTTACTTCCCGTTTCTTCTCGCTTCTAGCTTTCTGCTTCTCGTTTTCATCTTTTCACGTATATAATTTTTTGTTGTTTTACTTTCCGATGCTTCTTGCTTCTCGTTTCCAGCTTCCCGTTATTTTATGCTTTCAGCTACATGCTTCCCTCTGCTTCTTCCTTCCCGTTGTTTCGTACTTTCTACTTCCAAAGCCTCTTGCTTCTCACTTTGTCAAGTTTGCAGCTTCTCATTTCACTTTTCTCACTGCTTCTGCTTTCCACTCCCACCTGCTTCTCGTTTTAAGCTTCTTGCTTCTCGGTATTCGCTTCCCGCCATATTTCCACCGGGAGAAAAGCTTCAGTCTAGCCGTGAGTAGATCCTCCCTGACCCGCAATGTGTCCAAAGCTCTAGATTCTAGATCTTCATATTAGTTGTCCTATACTTCCTTTTCTTGTTGAGGCGGTTTTATGTGCTTAATTATTTTCTATGGCCGGTTAGTGATTTCCTTCCAAGGCAACAAGATTTCTTCGTCAACAACTAAAGCGCTTTCGCGGATTCAGTAGATATCTAAATAAAAGTAAAACCAAACCCAGAGTACACAAACTAATTATGTAACCACGAGAATAATGGAACAGGACAAGGAACAGAAAACAAAAAGCTAACGGTCGCAACTGGGAATCGAACCCAGGACGCCTCAACCAACTCGGCCAATGGGACCTAATTATTTTACGTTATTTTTATCAATTTCAGAAATAACAATATTATCTTACATATCGGTAAGATAAATATTCTGGGTTCGATCCCAGTTGGCGACAATTACCTTTTTAATTTTTCTGTGTCCTGTTATGTTTCATATTTTGTTTAGATTTATTAGTATTATGTTCTTCAATGATATTATAGATTGATGATACAACCTTCGAAAGTTAATGAAAAAAAGTTATTTCAATAAAATTCAACATAAAATTTAGTTCAGCCGGAACCAAAAAATTCAGATCTTCCGATATTCTACTTCGATAACTCGGAGAGGGAGGATCACCTGGTGTATTCTAAATCAATGCCCGCCGCAGTAGTTTGTATGAAATACGGCGGAACAGTCAACCGCGGTGCCAAATACAGAAGCAACACTGTTAGACGGTAATAACATGCTGTACTCTATGGGCTCAGAGAGCGGATGTTGGAAGGAGAGTGGATATGGACATCTTTATTTACATGTACGTACATATACCTTCCTATCTAATACCTATTAAAGATCAAAGCAAAACGACAGTACTTATAGTAAAGACAACAATGGGAAAAGTAAAAGTTAGGTTAAGTTAAATGATCACAATGAAAATTGATTCACATATTATAATAATAGAAAGGAGTGTAAGGAGAAATCATGACGAGGAAGTTAATTGTAGAATAATTCGGGGACGCCTGAGAAATAATTCAAGTGAATAAAAATCCTTGAGTCGGGTCATGTATTCCTCATTCATTTAATCCGAATCTCTTCAAGACCCGCATTAATAAATCCCTTCCTACGTCTCCTATCTTAACCCGCTTCACAACGCTGCACAACAGGGTGGCAATGGGTGAAAAGGGGCGCTCTTGTAACAATAAAAAAATGCAGGAGTCAAGAGTAACAGAAGAGTAGGTACCTGTAGAGGGACGATAATACATATGAATGTGAATGTTGCAAGAAGTGTGTGGTGTGGTGGTTTATATTTTTCCAGCAAGCCCTTTACAGTCAACTTGAGTCGAATCATTATCAAATCTCAGTAAACGAGTTGTTTGTTTGAAGGCGCGTCTCCTGCGGCAAAGTGTTTTCAAAACATCCGACAATAAAATTGGGGCAAGGCCACAGTATTTTTGATTTCCGTAGCCGATGGAAAACCAAAAAACTTTGTGGCCTTAACCTAATGTTTTTGTAGTGTGCTTTGAAAACATTTTGCTGCTGGAGTCCCGACTTGAGACGTGCGAATTCAGCAAGATGTGTACCAAATTGAGAGAGTTGAATTGGGGTCCATTATCTCTGCTTATCTCGCGTGATTTTGAGTTATTATATTGGTGTTAAAGAGTGCATAAGTTCTTTATAAATAAAATGAAATTGACTTAATGTGAAAAGGATGAGATCGAGGAAAGAGATGCTACATATTAAGATGGCAGGAGCAGAAAGTGACTCTCAAAATTTGCCTTGAAGGTGGGCGTTTGAGAGGGCGACCGTAAAGCAGAGGTCAAATCATTCCAAGGGCGTGATGCTTACATTGTAAAGGAAAGTGCGAATGATTCAGAGTGGAAGGTCGGAATATCAAGGGTTCTCTCGTCACTTCGCGAAGTGGGAGCTCATGTACATTCAGATAAGCAGGTGAATTGATATTTTAAAGATATTATAATGTATATCAGAGCAGTGCTTACAATCTGTAGCGCCCTGTTGAAATACCACCAATCAGAATCGAAAACGGCTACGTAAAATGGCTTTACCCTTGTTTGGTGACCCGACTCCCAACTGGGGAAGACGTAGCCCCACTGGCTGCAAACGGTTGTGTGCAGTTGGGACTCTTGAGTAATGTATAAAAAGTAGAAAAAATAGATCCGAAAAAGGATTTCTATACATCTTGTCTCGTGTTTTGACAGGAGTCCAATGAATTTGTGTGGGTTATTCAGATAAAGTGATTAAAATATGTTTTCGAAAGATAGATGAAAAAGGAATATAAAAAACATGTTTTTAGCAATCATTGAGGACTTATGAACAAAATGTTATAACATGGGATAAAACGAGTTTTTTTATTACAACAAAACACCGCTACGTTTTATTACAACAATTTGCCAAATGCTTACTAGAGAGGCGGCACTGTGATTAAAAGAAAGATAATGCATAAGAAAACAATATTTTGGTATGACAATTATTATAATAAATCATACCTAGTAAAATAAATAGTAACGATTAAAAATCTTCCGGAAACAATCGAAATAATAATATTTTTATGATAATAAATGTTATTCCTTGGCTTTTACTAGTGTTTGCAGTGTAATGGAAACATTTTCTCATCACCCACGAGGGCATTTTGGTGTTTTTTAATGCAATTTACTTACTAGTAGGACACGACCTTACCCGACGCGTGACAGTTTAGTACTAAACTACGAAATCGAAGACAAATACTTGTTATATATCATTGAAGAAGAAGATAACACTTATAATCTAAATGAAAATATGAAAGATTGAAATTGGTTAACGCGCACGTCCCGGTTAGACGAGAGGTCTGGGTTCGAGTCCCAGTTGCGACCATTGTCTTTTTCTATTTTTCTGTGTCTTGTTCTCTTTCATATTTTCATTTAGATTATAAGTGTTATCTCCTTCTTCAATGATATATTACGTTGATGGGAATAACCTTCAAAAGTTATAAAAAGAGAGTTTTTCTTATAAAAACAAAAAAAAAACAAATACTTGTTTTTGGCTTACCACTTTTGAGATTTCTACCACGCGTCTGTATATTACATTCAACGGCATACCTACATTTATTACGTATGTTAAGTAGATCCAAAATTTTAAAATTCAGACTAATTTCAAAAATAAATCTTTTGTGTTTTTTCTGCAAAGTTGCCAACATGGAATTAGGTAATTTACTGATTAACCCGGCGTCAGTGGCGTCGAGAGGTTTCTTCTCACCAAAATATTGAACTGTCTGGCATGTAACGAACACACGATAATGTCGCTTACCCCATCCCTGCACCATCTGACCACTTCTTTACTTCTCTTCTTCTCTAGGATTTCAATGCGACTAACAGCGACACTCTTGACACATAGGTGATCCTGCTATCGACATCGCAAAAACAGTGAACCTGTCAAATTTAAGTTACGCAGGGTACTATCGCTTCAAGCACGGCTAAAAGAGGAAGAAGATTCGTATACCATTTGAAGCAGATGTTATTAGTTCGATCGACTCCAATTCGCCAGACTGAGGGATCGATACTAAGTAATCTGGATACGAAAGCCACCACATGCAGGGCGTACGTCCACCCCATATGAAGAATATGATGCTGAAGTTAAACATGCAGGGCGTACATGTCATTACCTCATATGAAGAATACGACGCTGAAGTTAAACCTTGCAGCATGAGCCATCACATGCAGGGCATACATGTCATTACCTCATAAGAAGAATCTGATGCTGAAGCTGAACCCATAGATACTTTAAAAAATAAAGTCAATCATTGTCAAAGTGGGTCAAATGTAGTCAAACGTAACTAAATAAATCAAATTAACGGTAGATAAGAATAATTGCTGGCTGATGTCAGAGTGATATCGACACCTTGATAATCTAGACAATATTGAAGACATATGTTCTGCCGTCAAAGAAAAAAAAAGATTTTCCAAACAGGGTTGTAGCTTGTGTAAAAACCTGTGTCCTACAATACAAACATATCAAGTATTTGGACGTAACATGATTCGAAAGCCACACTCTTGAAGAAAACAACGAATCGTATGGAAATAACTCTTTTTTTATTATGAAAAAAAAAAACATTTCTACATTTAAAAATATTTTATTTTTGTGTAATTTGCTTGGTTATTAATGTTAAAATTTATGACGAAGGAGTGCATAATTTTATCATAAGTAAAAAAAGTAATTTATCATAAAGCAACTGTAACAAAAATATGTCTAATAATAGAAGCATGAGAGTAAGTTTTGATACGCCACTAATGACGGATTTCCCTTTTTCCATATTTTTTATGTAATGTTCCATAAGTAGCAAATAATTTATATGTTTCATTTAACTTTTTGATAACAATTATTAATTTGGTGGAATTCAAAGAAATATCTTGGTTTTTTTAAGTTTACATTATGGTTATTCGTTATATGTAAATAAATATATACATTAATTATCACAAAATAAACAGATAATTTATGGCTGGTGAAACAATTACCATAAATCAAAGCATTCAACACAGAAAAAAGTCATAAGTACCCGCAATAAAATCATAAAAGAACAATATTATGACTGTGGACTTTAGACATACACAATTTAATGTCAATTTATTATCAATTTATTATAGAAAATATGCAGAGACACAGAAATATAGACTATCCACCTATTAAAAATTCATCTTTATTGTAGCACTACCAAGCAATGCAAAGCGATTTTGGTTTGAAAATTAGACCGTTTAGAAATATTATAGATGCTTTAAAGGGTATTCTAGCCAAGAAGCACGAATTGTAGGTGTTTTTTCAGGCGCATTTAAAAACAGTAATATTTTTACCAGACATTACTTTACCAAATATTTATTAAACATAAAAGAATACATCAAAAAAAAAATCAAACGAATAAATTCAAAAAGTTTCAGGGTGTTGAAGTGGGGGGTCTCAAAAAAATGGCGCGCTCTGGTCGACACGATTGTAACCCTCCTAGTAATCTAAAAAAAAAACAAATTAATTCTTAATCCACACAAATACGGCTATAGCCCGAACTAAGGAAAAGTTTAAAAAAAATTTCGCCAAAAATGGCGGCTGTCGGAAATAAAAAGACCAGTATTTTTTACTTTCCAAATTTTTTGAAAATAGTAAAAATTGAAATTTTGTTATAGTTTTAGTTAACGCGATAGAGTAATGTATAGAGAAGGCTCACCCCAAGTTTCAAGTAAATTGGTTTAGTAGAACTTGAGATATCGAGTCAACCGTCTCGAAAAAAGGAGTTTTGATAAAAATGCATTTAAAATTTTCTTCTGGTTCTGGTTAGACTCCGTCTAAACGGCGACATTAAAATGGTTATAACTTTTAAAATAATGCGAATTTCGAAAAATCCGTTTAATATTTTTGAATATTTAAACTTTGGAAATATGAAGAAAATAATATTTTTTTTTTAAATAATCGAGTATTTTTAATTAGCCTTTTTATAAGCCAAGAAAAAAAAAGTATCAATCCTATAAAACTGCTTTATAGTTCAAAATCTCCTAAGTATGAACCCCTTTTCGGTTACAGTTTATTATAAGCTTTATTATAAACTATTATTTATTTAAACTAGCGGTTACCCAGCATGCGTTGCAATGCTATTCAAAGAAATAAATTGTTTCTTCGTGCATGCCCTTTCCCATTTCCCCAATCCCCGTTCCCCTCCTGCGTCTCCTTCCCCTCCTGCCTTCTCTCCCGCAACTAAAATATATGAAATACAACATTTTCAAACCACCCGTAGTTATTTTTTATACAAATTTCATAACGCCAGACCTTACCATTATATATGGCCTATAACCTTCGCGGGCGTGCGCACAACAAATCTCCACGGTTTCATCGCAATCGGATGAACGGTAAGGCAGCGCATAAAAAACGAACAAACAAATATTGATTTTCGTTATTTGTTTTTGGGGTGTTATGCCGTGTTGCGCTAGGTCCTTTTTTAGCCAACGTTTCGGACAGCGTTACAGTGTCCATCATCAGGGCAGATGTGTAATTGTGTCCAAAACGTTGGCTAAAGAAGGAGGTAGCGCAACACGGCATAACACCCCAAAAACAAATAACGAAAATACTTTTGGCCGTGAAAATCTAAAAACGTAACCAAATATTGATTTTTATATATAAGAAGAAGAAGATTAAAGCACTTTTTTGGCGAAGTTTTTTCGTGAATAAATCAAAAAGAAGGCGGCTGGTGCTAAAACGGAATTTAAACCTTATCGCCATCTACACAAGGAATATTATTGTTGGCAGCCTGATCCCGAATTTTACACGACGTAGTGCATCACCTTAAGTATAAAATTGAACATGCATTTGGATACTCTCTATGTATATCGTTACAATCCCAACACAACATAATGTTGACGTTTATTATATTTGTTTACGTTATCTTACGATTTATCCATCAAGTGACACACTTCGGCGCATCATGTCCGTGTTGACTTTAGGAGTTCCTTGAAAACATAATATTGTTCTTTAACTGATAGTGATAATGACTGGACTGCGCTTGGGTTGAACAATTTATTTATTTTTATCTTTGGATCGATAGCAGACATTATAAAAAAGCGATACACGAACAAGCAGAGATAAAAGGTACGGAAGTCTTTGGTTTCACCATCCTTTTCACGAGCATTGTATGAGAGATAATGGGTTTTGAAGATATATTTGTGTTGCTTTAGAGTCCAGACATTTCGAAACGGTATACCGAAATGTTGGGTGGGACAAACCAGCTGAACAGGGTCAAAAAATTAGAACAGCTTTTCTGTCCGAAATTTTAAGGACAACGAAACTATTTTCAACTATTTTCAATCGCTAACCGCATAATAGTCCCAACAGCCCGGAGCCAGTGGGACCATGGCGTCCAACCTTTTAAATGCCAGGGAGGAAACGACGTAAAATCGCGATGTTGTGACTTTGACGTAATATTTTGTCGGTTTATTTTGTGCTTTTGTATATTATATTTACTGAAACACATTCCTTGAACAATAAACTATGCATAAAAACAACACTACTTGCGTTTATGCGATGAATTTATATGTTTTACGATCTTTTTCACGAGAACGACGCTAGCCAATTTGACGGCTCAAATACCGCACTGGGACGCCATAGAGAATTTAATATAAATTATTCCGAGTGGCTACATGTATTCACGGTATTTGATACCTCAAGAACAAGAATGCACCAAGCGATTCTGACCTTGTTTTTCATACGTTTTCTGTATACATAAGAGTTAAAATCGCATTCCAAAATATTATTTTTTTTTAAATTTTGGCGTGTGCGCCGGCGCACAACCGGCAAATGACCTGTATCGGGGTATGTTGTGAGGCCGAATGGAGAGGGAGGGAAAGAAGACCTGATCACTAAACATGGCTAAAACCATTTCAAGCAACTTTTCGATTCGGAATGGTGATCGTTCATCAAGATGGTAGATGCTCAGGGTTTCTTCTACTCTGGGGTACGGGGCTTATCGAACCATGTAGTTTCAAAAATCTCTTAAATTTATTTTCTAGTGCCAAAAAACAATAACAGACGCCAATATTGTTGATAAATAAAATATTAGTGTTGCTATTTTGGGCGAAACCGGGTAGTAACTAGCAGTGAGACTAGAAGAGTTAGAACTTTGGCAAGACATAGTCATGATAACATTGTTTCACGACATCGGCGGCGTCGGTGGCCGATTTGGCTGGATCGATATTTCAAGTGCACGCACCAAGGCTGCGACTGTATGCCTGACACTATGCTGGTGTACCTGCTGGGTAGAACTTTGGAGTCACGCGCGAGATTTCGTCAAAGTTTACCCCAAGGGGGTAATAGTTACAGGATGACGCGTATTAGTGAAGTCAGCAGCTAAATAGTCCATATTATATGGGCCAGAGACCACTATATTGGTTAAAACATTGTTTAAAATTATCAGCTTTGAATAAAGATAAGGGAAATGAACAAAGGCCCCGCTGCTGGAGATGGAGTATTTATTTTAACTCTGTAAACTGTTTCAAACGGTGTACTTTGTCCTTATAAAAGAAGGAGGACTCAGAATTAAAGACCTTATTATGAAATTCGTATAAAAATATACATTATGAATTCCCTTTCCGTTTCCTTAACTGATCATATTTCTAAATTTCTTGCACAGCTGTACAATTTTGTGAACCAAATATTGATGAAGTATGTTCATAAAAACATTATGGATAAAAGTTTTCACACTGTTCGTTTTTCTATGGGCGCAAACCGTTTTCACGTTTACATAGATCTGCGTTGTTGTGACCAAAAAAAAGTGTACTTTTTCATCAAAAAAGTGTACTTTGTCATCAAAGCGCGGTTTCACAGACCTTAACGTGATTCACTACTAAGCAATGAAAAATCATGTGATTTTGGTTTAAAAATTACTTCGCTTCGAAATACTTTAGATGTTAAATATTTTGATAAGTCAGGTACGCCTTCTACATCATATGCCTGCCTGGCAACGGTAAATTGTCTTGAAAACAAGCTTATGGGTTCGAATAGTTAATTAAATACTGCAAGCTAAACAAATATTTGCTTTTGAAAAATCGACTATTTTTTAATTAGTATTTTTATAAGCTCAGAAAAAATAAAATATCAGGCCTATAAAACTGCTTTTTAGTGTTGCCTTTTCGGTTGTAGTTTTACTGTATAATGTGGAAAATCATATTAAAAAATGATCTTAAACATTTAAATATTTGTGCCTGAGCTTCGCAAAATAAAATAAAACACGCTTTTTGGAAATGTTTTTTTCGTGAATAAATCGAAACAGGCGGCTGGTGTTAAACTGGAATTTAAACCTTATCGTCATCTGTATAAGGAGTGTTATTGTTAGCGGCCCGATCCCGAATTTACCGCGACTTGGTGTATCACCTTAAAGTGTAAGCTGTATGCATACGAGTAATTTCTCATTCAATGTCCTGGACAAGGCACTGACTGAATAGTGTATTGTTCCTTGTAATATGGGCTTAACGTGTTAGAACTGACTCAAACCAGCCGGCGAGAATCTGACCGCAGAGTTCGAAGGAAGCGTGAATCACCATTATACGACTCTTGTGTATGACGCGAGGCTCTATCCACGCCGATCCATACTTTACGAGTCTCATACCGACCGATCCACTTGGCCCCGTCAGAGAGTCACGAGAGCCTTTCTACAACACTACGAGCAGGGACCATCAAGTACCTCTCGCGGTTCTTTCGACTCGGGACTCAGAAATACCTGGTTCGCCGGGCAAACAACGCCCCGATCCATTGTAAATTGATGGATGCTAGTAAAAAATGTACGCTCGCAAGTGCGTGGATCTCTTTGGCAGGTGAATTTTTAGACAACTCACAGGGGGCGGCAAACTATGCGGGCTGTCGCTGTTTAAGTAACGTCGGCTTACATCGTTACCTGTATATTTGCAACAATATTATACACATTAACTGTATCTGTTCTTATCTTTATACAGGAGGTACACGATGTTCAGAGACTAGGGTAAGTACGGGCGAGAATCTGGTCACAATCTACATAACATTTGGAATCGATTTTGTGGTATCACTTTTGTTTTGAGTTTTCGTTTTCAAGGAAATCGAGTTAGACGTTGCAATTTTTTTCGTATAAACTTCAAAATATTCAGTCGCTACTAGATTACCATACTTTTAAAATGCGTCGAAGCGTAGACACGGCTCTAATAGTTTCTTACCCAAAAATTAAAAATGTCGCTATCGATTGTTTGAACGAGCGCCACGGTCCTATTCATCGAACGGCACGATCTAATTAAAACATATCTTGGGTCGGCTAGTAGCAAATTTCAGAGAAACGCGCATCATTGAATGCTTTGCCATCGACAACGAGTCTATGTGCCAAGTTTCAGCTCGATTGGATGTTGGGAAGTGGGTTAATTTCCACCTTCAAGATTTGCATTCATTCAAGAAAACAAAATCGATTGAATTAAAAAACTGTTTGTGTGAATCACAAGATATTTTGTACGCAGTAATGGGTAACCTGAAGACTCTGAAGAGGCTCCGCGCGGAAATGTCGGTTATCCGTGCCGGGCATGCCTACAAACATTGATGTACATATTATATTTTATAACTCTATAGGTACCTACAACCAACACAACACTCCTCGTAAGTTATTCAGGCGTGATTCAGACTTCAGCCAGCTGAGAGCCGAGAGCCATCATGACGGTTATTTTTCAGCGACACTCTTCGTTAACCTTTGGGAAGTTCTGATGAAATGTACTAGTATAGTATTATATCGACGCAGCGGCAGAGGCAATCGCACACAGAGAGACAGCGACATAATAGAATGTCATATTATACTGATGTGATAAAATATTAGTCCTCCGTTAATCTTACGATAAGGATGAGATTGGTGTGGTAGGAATTTGCGAATTTATTTTTTTATTTTACATAAATTTTACATGTTTTACAAATTATCACCCGACGAACCCTCTCCATGGGAGGAAAGAACTATTTAAAGCACGACCCACCGCTCATTACATTCTTTGGTTCAGAAGAAGATGCCCTGTTACCCAGGAAGCTCTTCAACCTTTTAAATGCCAAGGAGGAAACGACGTAAAATCGCGATGTTTTGACTTTGACGTAATATTTTGTGGGTTTATTTTGTGCTATCGTATAATATATTTACTGAAACACAATCCTTGAACAATAAACTATGCTTAAAAACACCATTACATGCGTTTATTTGATGAATTTATTTTTTCACGAGAACGACGCTAGCCAATTTGACAGCTCAAAGACCGGGAAAAATCTCAGCCGGACGCCATTAATACAAATTATTCCGAGTGGCTAGGCGTATTTGCGGAATTATATACCTTAAGAACAAGAATGCCCCAAGCGATTCTGACCTTGTTCTACATACGTTTTCTTTATACATAAGGGTTAAAATCGCATTCCAAAAATAAAATAAAAATTGAAAATGTTGGCTTGTGCGCCGGCGCACCACCGGCAAATGACCTGTCAAACGACACCAAGGTAAAAATAAAAAAAAGACACCTTTAGTTCCCCCTAGCTTCGTGTTCCGTTTCCAGCCAACTCAATTCGCCTCCTCATCCAACATTTTTTCCGTCTGAAGAAAAATATTACCCATTTTTATTTTTAAACATATCTTTTGAGTAACTAAATAGCGAGAAAAACAACGAAACGTAAAATTATTCCCACCGGAAGATTGAAATAAATTGCCAGTGTATAACCTGAATAAGTAAACACATGAAGTGTTATGAAGGCAAATAAATAAATGTCACACAAGAGACCCATTTCCATGGCTAGTGAAACTGTGGAACCCCCAAATGTAGAATGCAAGACGAAAGTAAATACAAGGGATGGGATAACAAAAAAACAACCTGTAAAACATTTTTTGAAGTAAAAACTTATTTAGCATGGTAATGATTTGAAACTTAATGAAACGGAAAAGAGTGACACTAAAAATAGACAAACATGTACATCTAGAGGATTTAGCCTGCAAGAGAATGAGATAAAATGAAACCTTACCTACCTACGTAGCGTCGCGCTCTTTCAAGACGCGGGCATTGGCCGCTTTGATTATGAGCTCGTAATCCTTTTCAATGCTCCTATTGGTTGATATTGTGTGGGTGAAGGTTTCACTTCTACGGCGCGTAAATTGCACTCGATTTTTTTTTTACTATAATACTACTCATATTTTTATTATTCGAAACGGTTTCGAATATCCGCCACCGTCCCACACATCGAACGGTCCTACGCAATTGCGCCATAATTTCACTCAATTTCAGAGAAATGCGTGTGCGTGTATGATTGCCACCGACAGTTAATAGAATGCACTGTCATCAACAACGAGTCTGTCTGCCGTGTTTCAGCTCGATCGGATGTCGGGAAGCGGGTAATTTTCACTTCCAAGAATTTCATTCATTCACGAAAAGAAAATCATGTATTTAAAAAGAAAAGCATCTTCTTAATAAAAAAAGCATATTTATTATTTCAAACAAATTTTATTTTTTTATTTAGGTGCTGCATTTTAATTTTAAGAAGATAGGTACATGTTAAATGTAAATATAAAATAGATATAGATTATTTTCACACAGTCCTCATCACTAGTAGATCCTGTGCTGAGCTATGTTTTGGATAAGTTTTAAGCGACTTCTATCTTTCAGAGACTAATTAAATCGGTTGCCTCAAATTAAACTGAAGTACCGAATAAATCACTATGCGGAAAACGTTTTGGATGAACCCTGTCAATACAAATAAACAAAGTTATTTTTAGTAATGAAAAACACCCATTTCAATTGGTAAGGGTCAACACAACATTTTCATCTCTCCTGAACAACGTGCAATTTGTTGATTACTGTATTTTAATTTAGGACCGCCGAATAGTGATGCCACTACCAACCAACCTATGTTTTATTCCTGGAATGTGAGTAGGTACTTTGACATTTTCAGTCTGCGGCTATTATGAGAACATCGATTTTTATGTTTTTCGTCAAACATAACGTAACGAAAATTGGTGTCAAATTTAAGTAAAGAAGATTTTTTTATTTACATAATTTGTTATTATAATAATATATGTTGTACTTTTAAATATATATATTTGTTTAATTCGTATAGAATAAATTTACAAGTTTCCCATTTTAGCAACGACATCCCATGTATGGATATGAAGATATTGGTAGAGATATTTCGCAAAAGTTGTGCATTGCAACACACAAAAGATGTAGGTACAATAATATAATAATATCATGTAGATACCCAAGTGTGAGGCATATTTATCCAAAAACACAATGAGAATCTTTTATGAGTGAATATTATGAAGTGATGTTCTTTTTTACAATTACACAATCTTATAATAATGTTGATGGGTAGAAATTGAATCTCGGACAGAAATACCATTAAATCAAGTTGGTTTATCACCGCTCCAAGTGGCAACCTCCAACAGAGGAAAATTTTAAAAGTCAGACGATAGCAAACTCATACAGTGAAATGCATAATTATTCTGGGTACAAACGCTACTTCCGAATCCCAGAATTGATAATGATGACGTTAACATTAATTTAAATAACATAAGAACGTGGACACGAGTTTGGGTCAAAGTTTTCTTTAGTGCTCTTCAACGAAAACTTCTACCGAAAATGCTTGAAATCGAATCTGCTACCCAGGGCAAATCGTACACAATAGAAACAAAAATAGTTAAAAATGAACATTTAATATAAGTTTTAGTTCGTGCCTTTATTTTTTAACCCACTTTACTGTGACCATTAACAGCATATTCGGAAGTAAAAAAAGCTACCAGCAGTATCATTTTCTTGCCAATGACGTTTTTGATAAGCTGATTTAGATGAAAAAAAAAATCGCAAATTTTAAGGAGACAATAGCGTAGGAAATATAATGTACATGGAAATCCACATTACTATAATAACTAATAAGAGTTTAACATGTGTTATGTCATTAATTAATAATGTTTTAAATATTTTTGAGACCCAAAGTTAGTAAAGCACTTTCTCATACATTTCAAGCTCATAAATAAATTCATATGGTTAAAGCGTTAACGATTTATCTAAAAAAAAAATATCAAACCAAAATTAAATAAACTACATACTTAATAACGTGAGAAAACGTAGTTTTCCATACACTGTCCAGTTTACCAGTCAACGACAACCAAAAACTGTTGATTCTTAACACATTTTTGGTACCTACAAAATTTTCAATGGTGTCGACGGTCCAGAAGAACAATGTCAGATCTGCTAAAAATTGAAAATCATTTAGTTGGCTTATTTTAATTTCCTTTTGATGATTTTAAAGTCTGTGATCACGGAATTGTGAAAGAGGTTAAATGAAATGCAAAATATCAAAACAACACCACATTTCTTGATCTCAAAAACAGTACAAATGCAGAAACCTAACTAACAGCACCACTGCAAAACTACAAAATCGCACAGCCGACATTGTTCTTGAGGACTGTCGATGTGTTTCAATGCGATAGATTTTCATGTTTGGTTGTAAAGAACGATCAAGCTCCCCGGCAAGATTTACGACCAAGGGCTACAATTACCAAAAATACATGTTTCTCATACATTATTGTTAAAATAAAATATTTGAAAATAGCCTGTCTGGATAGGGGATATCCCTAGTGAAACGGCAATATAAAAAATGTATAAACCGTACTTATAGATATATCTAATAAATAAATTCGCGGCTAATTCACTCTTTTACAATTCTACCTAGATCGTTAATATTAATTGGCTAATTTAATAATAAATAAAAATTTGAAGAGAGCTGTTTTTGTGAGAAAATTCACGTCAAAGGTGTTATGTCTGTATTTTTTTTAATTTTATGTATATACGATACGACAAAAGTGAAACCTTCAGAAAACTAAAATAGACGTAAGTAATAAAGGGTGGGGAGGCTACGAAGCACCGCACAAGAAGGAGATCGATAGGCTACGAAGCACCGCACAAAGATGAGATCGATTACACTATCTCATTATCTCGCAGGCTAAATCCTATAGATGTATGTGTTAGTCTCTTTTTAGTATCGCTATTTTTCGTTTCATCGAGTTTCAAATCGCAACGGTGCTAAAGAAGTTTCTTACCTGGCGGGGCAACACTGATAAGCACACTTTTATTAGAAGTTTAAGCTTGGATAAGAAATGACTGCACGCAGAAAACACCGGACAGTACATAGATAGAGGAATCTTTAGGACTGAAGAATCTTCATAAAAAGATCTCAAAAAGCTTACAGATTCTTAGCTATTTGTATTTTTTTTACACATTTAGTTATTTATAGTATTTAGTTATTTAAGTGCAGAATTTCGGCAGCAAGAACTGCATTCAGTAAAATGAAATCCCTCTTCTGCAATGACAACCTCAATTTAAAACTAAGGCAGAGAATGTTAAAGTGTTATGTGTGGTCAGTCTTGCTGTATGGATGTGAGACATGGACCTTGAAAGTAAATACCATGAACAGGTTAGAGGCTTTTGAAATGTGGCTTCACCGGAGAATGCTCAAGGTTCCATGGACCGACAGATCAGATAGAGAACTGCTCACATCAATAAACGTCAGGAAAATACTTCGAGGGAAAAAGTATCGCTTGCTCCAATTAATATTGAAAGGAAAAATAGAAGGTCGCCGAGGGCCTGGTAGGGGACAAATGTCTTGGCTACGAAATATACGAGAGTGGACCGGCATTAGAAGTGCGGAGGAGCTATTCCGGGCAGCACAAGATAGAGAGACATTTTCCAGAGTGATTGCCAACGTCGGGGGGACCTGATAGGGCACACAAAGAAGAAGAAGTTATTTACAATTTGGCGAATGGTGAAAGTGAAAGGATTCTGACTTTATCGATATGACTATCCGAATAGGTGAGTTTTAAGTTTAGCTCTAACTTCTGTCGAGTCTGCGATCATCATTTAATCATGTGGCAGTCCATTCCAGTCTTAACGTCCTGACACTCGGAAAACAAGCTCACAAAACTTAGTATCTGGTGTGCGCTTTGGTTCCTTTAACCTTCCGATACCTAGTTGCTGACGCTGCTGAAGGATTGACTGTCGTGAATTGACGTTTTCAGGAATACACGTATCCGATAAGCAAGCCGGGGCCATTCCGTTAATTGTGTTAAATACCAACCACAAGAGCTTGAACTGGATTCTTTCAGAACATTTTAGCCGGTGAAGATTTTTGAGATGCTCTGAAATGTGGCAATATTTAGATAGGCGGTAGTATTTATCATGTACCTGGTTAATGGTTAAAATGGATTTTAGATGTTATGCACGAGTTAATAGAAGACTCCTAATGAGGATAAGAAAGTGGTATATTGTATTACTATTCATAAAATCTGTGAAGTCTTCCCTAAGTCTTAAAAAAGTATGACAAACATTATCAGTGCCTTATTTTTAGTTTATGTTATAATGAAGAAATCGTTGCTGTGATTTTCGCAACTACTTTTCAATGGTCATTTTTAAGGTCCACTATTCGAATTTCGACCGATTTCTTACATATCTCCCTTAAACATTTGAAGTTTTTAAGCTCTTAAAAAAATATATGTTATTTTTTAATATAATATCTAGATACATTCTACGCCGAAACGCAAATTGTATGAAATTCCCTCGATAGAAAAAAAATCGCAAAGTATGCTCCAAAAATTATTTAAAACAAGTCTATTTCTATTATTTTACAAGTTATATTTGTGAAAAAAAATTCACAATGTTTCTTTAAATGATACTTAAGATACGTTCCACGAGATTTTTTCTCTATTTTAAACGAGTCATGTTTTATTAAGCTTTTTCACCATTTTCGCTGCGATTTCATCTCTTAAAATATTAGCGCGCTCTGTCCAAAATTCGTAATTACACATCTCTCCATCTTCTTCTTTTTCAGCCGAATAGCGCCGCCTTAAGAAACCAACCAGGACATTAGTCTTCCCGTAAAGGGAAAAATAATGTTAATTTACTTCCTTCCGCTATAGAAAAAATATCATTTGAAAATTTAAAAAAAAAATTATACTTGAGACGCATTATTCATGTACCATAAAGTCTCAAGAGTATAAATTATAATAACTGTAATAAAATCCAATATTATTGACATTATCCTTGTTGATAATAAATCAAATTATCACTAATACACTGCAGTGGGCAATGTTATGTTTATCATCAACTTGACTAACACCGAGATGACACCTAATTAAAGTCAGTTAACGACTCCGGCAATTGCCAAATTATTGCCACTGGCTGTGATATCGGTGGAGCTGAATAAACACACGTGCGAAATGGAATCAGAACGGTTGCATCAACTAACGTTTCATATTCAGAGTGGGTTGATGAATTCAACCAATCAATTCGCCAAATTTTTGCTAAATAAATACATACAACATCACTTCAGCTTCCACTTCAAATACAGGATGGATTGATGGGTTCAACCACGTACAATAACTCGCCAAACTATTTTACACACGCGTGAAACAAAAGTGTCGGCCCCCGTATCATATAAAGGGTAGACTGATGGATTCAATATTCAAGTAATCAAATTATTTGCTGAATTACCGAAAATGTGAGTAATAGAAACGAAGCTTTATCTCTCATTTCATAAACATACAGGATGGATTGATGGACTCAATCAATCAATCAATCGCCAAAATTTACAGCACTGACTGCATTATTTGTAAAGAATGGTACCTACCTATATAAACATGCGAAATGAAAACAAAGCGTTTCTTTAATTTCCGTTTTATGTATACCAGGCAGGTATACATAATGCATCGCATAGACAGTGGATTGATGGATTTAATCAATCCAATAAAAACAAACAAATACATGTGCGAAATTGAAACATACATATTACATCAACTCCCTTTTATAATAAGAATACAATGATTGATTCAATCAATCAATAAATTCAAATATCAATTTATTATTTGGATCCATACCGATTTACCAGGAGTTAGGTGCGGCGGGTGTAACTTAATTAGCTAAGGTTGCTGATTCGATTCTTGTGAAATACGGAAATTAAGATAATTAAAATTATTGCCAAAATATAAAATCTTCTTAGATAGTTAAAACAAAACTACATAAAAATATACACCGCAAATGACACGGAGACCAAAAAACGAACCAAAAATATTGTGCCTCTTTTTGATTCTTCACTATTTTTAAATGGCGATCATAAAGATTTCGAAGAATATACATTTTTTTAAAATTATTTGTATATTGCTTTTGAAGTTCTTGGGCCTTTCGAACTTTATAAGACCCTGTTCACACCCTGGTTTAGTGGCGCATCACTAAAAATGTTTCGTTGTTCATTGAAAAAGCTAAACATCACCTCTATAAATTTTAAAAATATTATGAAACTCAGAATCATACAATTTCAACATCCCTCTGGAAATTTATTTACGATTATGATTTTTTTTAATTTTTAATAATAGTCCTGACGTAAAGTAACCTATTTGACTAATTTTTATGTCATCACTTTTAATGACTTTTCAAGGGAGGTGTTGAAGTTGCATGATTCTGAGTTGTCCGGTCACATATGAAACTACATAAATGTGTTATCTTTCTTTAAAATAATAAGAGAATGTAGGTGGACGGCGTTTGAGTAATTTAATAAATTATTTACCAAGTTAAAAATTATGGTAGTTAATTTTGTTATTGTTACTGTAAAAGTGAAGAAATAAATTGTGATAAAGTATAATCAATAATGTTGATTTATAATTTAAATGATTATTTAAAAAATCAACACTCTTCAAAAGATTGTGAATGAAAATATAGTTGCTTGCACCAAAACAGATGTCATATAATATGCCTAATTTGGCTAATAATTATTTATTGGCGTTTAAAAGTGTCTATTGTTTCAACGAAAGGATTCTGTGCGCTCCACGTCCGGCGAACGCTGCTTTACGAAATATGTGATAAAAAGTGACTCTTCGAATTATCAATAAATTAGTAATTAAAAACAGTGTTACCTGAACACGTCCAAATAATCATCTGATAAACAAACTGTTATTACGGAAGACAGATTGTCGAGATAAAAATTGCATGAATTATTTATCTCATTTCAGAACAACATAATAATAAAGGTTGGTGTAAGTATGTAAACCGAAGTAAGCAAACCGCAATAACTTTCGTGTTCATTATTTATTAAAAGTTTATTAAATTACAAGGAGACTTTCATAGAAATAATACACCTTTACAGCCAGAAATTGCGGATAAAACTATATTTAATATTCGCTTACACGAGTTATCGATTAATTTAGCAAGTATCAAAAGTAATTTGTACGAAAATTGTGACTTACCTTCTGACAATTCAAGTTCCAATTCTGCCAATTTTTCTTTGATGTCGTCCGGCAACTTCGTTAAGTCTATACTTAGTTCTGCCATTCTTAAATTAAATTCACAGCCCTATACACAAATCAATCTGTCACAAAATTTTCGATGTAAGAACACAACAAGAAGCCATCTTGAATCACGAACATACTCGTTCGGCTACTGAACAACTGAACGTCTATGGGAGACGTGCACCTACTGCGCGTGCGCCGATTGCCCGTTTTCTGAATATTTTGATAGGCTACTTTGGGCAGCAGAAACGCGGCTGCGCTTTTCACGGAATGTGCCACGGTGTATAAAATAAATAAATTAAAATAACTGTTTGTTTAAAAATCTGACGGATGAGAATATTTTAGTAACAAATAAACAACAACAAAAAATCAGGAATCTAAAAACCTTACTACTGGCGATACCGGGGTAGGTTGTTCCACTATTCTGTTCGTGTTGAAAAAAACAAGGACTATTTTTTATCCAATGGCAACAATTTTTCAGTTTTGTTGCCACGGATGCATTGGCGACAAATGAAGAGATTTTCATTGGTTAGAAAATTGCTTGAAAATTGAATCCTGCCTTTTCTCGACAGACGGAAAATATAATTGCTTATAGCACCATGCTAAATACTTTTACACTTTTTCATACAAATGTATAATCGTAGCTATTGCTCTTGTATGTTAATTCATTCTATTTTGTTATTAGGTATTTAGATATGTCGGATCTAATTTTATAAAGAGATAGGGTACAACGAAAAATCATTATCTTCCCTCTTCAGCGATAAACGATACAAAAAATAAGTTTTTGTGCAGAATCTGAAAATAATATACCTAGTTAGGTACCTTCTGATCTCCAGGCGGCCAATTTCCGCCACGCATTTGGAATCGAGCCGTCAACAATAAAACTCCTTATGTAAAAGGCGATAAGGTTTAAATTCCCGCTTAATCAGCCGCTTGTTTTGATTCATGCAAGAAAAAAAAATTGCAAAAAAGTGTGTTTTATTTTACGTTTTGGCACAAATATTGAAATATTTTATTATCATTTTCTAAAGAACTTAATTTACGACGTTATACGATAAACTATAACCAAAGAAGGGTTCGTAAGTAGAAGATTTTGATTTTTAAAACAGTTTTTAAAGGCCTGACACTTTACTTTTTTCTGGGCTTTCAAAAACGCTCGATTTTTGAAAGACCGAAATGTGTTCTAATTGTGGTATTTAGTTGAAGCATCTAAAATATTTTTAAGCAATCAAATTTTCAAATTAAATTCACATCATTTTGCAATTCTTTGTGTAAAATAAATTTCATACCAACCTTGCATAAATAAATAAGCAAATCGTATTAATAGGCCTGAGACTGTATGGTTGAAATTTTAGAATCGGGCTAAGAATGCAACTCTGACTCCGCACTGTGCGTAAAACTGTTTTCGTAAGTGGAGTTTGTATCCAAATGTACTTTTGTAATGGAACCGAATTAAAGCAATGCCAAAAGATGTCGCCACTTACATTATTAGATCGCGTGATTAGCATCCCCTGGCAGGCGTAAGTATCACGGATTTGTAATCATTATTGTAACTGGCAGTTGTGAATAATAATACCATGCGACTATGTATTACATATGATGTCATTGCCTGTGGCGGTTACTTTGTCCCGGTGACTAGCTCTGTCTGTGGATCACAGTGGATCCGAGGAACCGGCTATTTTTGGAACCAGTTCCTAACGGATTTATGAAATGGTCACCAATACTCAAACTGGGCGAATCTTCACCAAAAGCCGCCCGCAGGGCCCACAGAGCGGGTTTCTAACTATATTTAATGAAGTGCTATTTCCATACTCTCATTCAGGTGTGTGGAAATGAGTAAAATAAAATCAAGATAACTAACTAACCGTTTCTCTGCAGGGGTAGGCAGAGAGGATGGACCGCCAAACAACTCGATCTTGGCACACACTCCTTGCCTCGTTCACATTCATGCATCGTCTCATACATGCTCTTCTATTTTTCTGACTCTTGACATGGCCCGACTCAAGTATCTGATTCACTTGGTCGTGCCATGTCTTCCCCGACTTCTTCTACCATTCACATTTGCGTCATATATTCTCCTTACACTCCTTTCCTCGTTCATTCGCTCTACATGTTCAAACCATCTGAGCGTCCCTTTTTTAATCTTACTTATTACGTCTTGCATTCTTTGCGGATCTCCACATTTCTCACACAATCGTACATGGTTTTACCACACATTCGCCTCAGGTATCTCATTTCTACAGCATTCAGTCTACTTTCATCCTTCCTCTGCCAGTTTAATGCCTCACTGCCATTCATCAGGGTAGGTAACAACACTCCATTATGGATGGCTAGCTTCGCTTTTATGGCCAGTTTTTTGTTGGCGCCAACGATGTTAAGTCTTACATTAATGGAGTTACCTGTATTTACCCTTCTTTCAATATCTCTATCAGCCTTCCCATCTCTCGTAAACAAATTCATCCACCTGCTCCAAGTTTTCATCATTCACAACTATATTGCACACCGTTTTCATACTCTCTCTTTCAAATACCATGACTTAATTAATTCATTATTCATATATATTTCGTTCATCCTAGACACGAGAGACTGTAGATCCTCCACACTGTTAGAAATCAGCACCGCAACATCAGCAAACAACAGCCAACATACTTTCAGATTACTCAATTTTGAGCCCAATCCCATCTCTTTCAATTCTTGCATGCAGATATCCATATACAGATTGAACAACCACGGTGACATTACGCAGTCTTGCTTAACACCTTTTGTCAAACCACCCTGTAAAATCGCCATTCACCCTAATACATGCAACTCTTCCCTCATATAGAGAAGCAATTGCCTGTATGAGATGGCTTTTTCCTGGCAACTCGGTTGTATGCTTTTTGTAGATCTACAAAGGCACAGAAGAGTTTCTGGTTTTTTTTACAAGACACTTCTCAGTAAGTATATGCAATGAGAAAAATCTGGTCCATGCACCC
Source organism: Glyphotaelius pellucidus (assembly GCA_936435175.1). NCBI lineage: Eukaryota > Metazoa > Arthropoda > Insecta > Trichoptera > Limnephilidae > Glyphotaelius > Glyphotaelius pellucidus. The sequence continues at coordinate 21,247,202 of OW386542.1, read as the reverse complement.
CCTTCCACTCATAAAAGCATCAACATGTTCTACTGAAACCATTTTTCCTTTTTACAATATTGAATATACCTGTAGTAGATTAAATGTATAATAAAAAATATTCAATTGAGTATATATTTTTAAAAAATCATTAAAATAGCTTCTAAAATTTAATATAATACCTCAGCAAGATATCAGAAAAACATTAAAATCTCAAAATTGAACACTGTCTTAAGTCAACTTAAGTTGCAGGTAACAGTTGCGTCGTAACAGTTGTGTGCATTAAAATCCTTTACGGAATATATGGAAATCACATATAAGTAAAATTTTCAAAATTTTAAGTAACCCCCGACACAAAAGAGCTGATGATCTTGAAATTCCTAAACAGATTTTCATGAATTGTAGCTAAGAACCACCTCGATCACGTCAGCTTTCAAAGGAAAAAACCACATCATAATCGGTCCATTCACGATGCCACAGACAGACAGACAAACTTATAACACCGCTCCTTGCGTTGGGGGTTTAAAAATAAGCCCAGTGAATAAATCATCTTTGTGATAATGAGTCAGTGGCATGCACTGCTCTATGACCAAAAGTGGGCGGTGTGTAGTTTTTCAAGTAGAATCTCATCGCCTCGCCATTAACCAGCAGTCAACACAACACATGCACATAACTGGAGCTGGTTTAGCACCTCTTCTTACGATGCCATTACAACGCGGATTAGTGCTGCTTTGCAGTGTGGAGTTTCATACAGAATTCAGAATGGCTCAAGGAGAGGCAATGCAGAATTGATGCCGAGCTGATATGTGTGCGTTAACCTTCATAGCCGACTGGATAAATGATCATACAAGTTCCTTGCCAAATTCAAGGAAATAAATTTAGATCAGATAATTGTAGTGATTTTAATTTTTTCTAAATACAATTTCTTCTTATGATTCGTTTTTCTTAGGGTAGGTCCAGGATTTCAGGCTTAATGGACTGCACGCCACTGAAGAAAGTTATGACGCCATCTTGAGGTGGCAAGGGCAGCAGCCTACAGGTTAATTTACTTTTTCTCAATTTTATGTGGTTGAAGAGATGTTACTTTTATGTTCTGATCCAACAAACAACACATCATCTCTAAGCTCAGTTGAAAAATGCTTTTATTGAGGACAGTTCGAATAAACGTTGTATAAACATATAAAACTTTGTATAAATTGCTGGTTTTTTTATTTAATTATTTTACACAACTAGTTTCGGGTGCACAGCATCCATCTTTACCCTACCTTAATCCTCACCATCAATATCAAAGTAATATTGAGTGTAAGTTTATCTGTGCTCACAGTAGGGGTATATATATATATAATGTTATAGTGCCACCACCGACAAATGAGCCACGGTGAAATCAGAAACTACAGATGTCAGGGTATATTTCTAAATTGTCAATACTTAAAAAAATAGAATGTAATTGCTGATCTCACGACAACTAATCATTCGGTGATTAATGTACATCAACAGACTGCCCAATACGAAAGTGTAAGCAAACGCTAGTTTGAAGGTTCATACAGAAATTATACATTTTGACCATTTTATATAACATTGTATTGATAATAATAATAAATTCCTTAGAATCTTGCAAAGAAAATTTTCTATCAATTGTTGAATGATTCCCTTTTGTCTTTGCAGTTTTTTAGTCACTTTCCTAGAATTTTTTTATATGACAACATAATATTATATCTTACTTATTTTCCCACTTAAAGTTAGTAAATTTGAAACTATGACCACTTGTAAGTATCGGGTGTTTTTACTGTTAATAATAAAATTAAGCGATATATAAACTGCTTCAATTGATAACAATTTTCCAAAGGTCACGCAGGATTAATGAGGATTGATAATTTTTTTGAAAAATTTCAATACAAGTTTCAGGGTAATTTATTGTCCTTCGTAAAATAGGTTTTAAACAAATCGTTAATATGATTATGTAGTTTCTAACAAATTAATTTCTAAAGTATGATTTTAACTGGGACAAAGTTTAAGGCCTATTTTTCTACCATCGCCAAGTCATTATGATCAATTCACCAATATATCAAGATCTGCTTGCATTAATGCATCTGAATAGAAAGAATAACAGCTAACGGTGTAACAATGCATAAAAGAATTATGTATGGTTCCACCACTGAGATTTCCGGCGATCAGGAAGTAACTTCACACATCAAAGATAAATAATTGAATTGTTTACATTTTAAGAAGGTACCAAATAAATTGTGGTTCCTGATTTCTTATTTAATTATATTAAAATTTTTTTTTTTTTGGAAAATTAACAGCAAATCTTAAAAATTAACATTTATATTAATGAAAATAGTAAATAATGCCAATCATAAACTTTTGACTGCTGTAAATGAAATAAGTAAAGTGTGACAATATAAATGAATTTTTCAGTTACAAATTATGTTGATGGAGGTGGGGAAGAACATAAGAATAAGATAAAGGGAAAAGGACGGGAGTTGGAAAGGTAGATTGAGTGATCTAGTTTGAGTGCGGTTGCGTATAGCGATGTGTAGATTCAGCTGGAGTGGGCTCTTGAACTCGGGTTCTTTACGGGAAGCGTATCCCACTCCTACTCCTTTTTCAAATCGACTACTCCCAGAGAATCTGGTCCAGGACTCGGACCCAAACCTGGAACTCGGAGCCGGAACCCCGAATGCCTCCACCGGCGTCCTCGTATTCGCGGTCCAAGCCACTCGCTGCACTCAGATTCTTGTCCAAGTTCGAGTTTTTTTGCGGGTTCGAGCTCCAAGGTCTGGCTCCGGCTGGACCCTTGCATCCCGTTAGCCGCAACAGCACCCAGTACCCAGTCCGCACCAAAGAACTCAGACCCGGGATCTGCTCCTAGAAGTACTTGAGTACTTTTAAAAAGAAGCACGCCTCGGAGGCCTCCGGCAAAATGCAGAACTTACCCATCTCTAGTTGTGCAATGGATTTTAGTTTTAGGTTCAAAATTGTCAATGTGGTTAATAATTTGAGTGAAATGAATTTAGATAAAGGAGCTATGTTTGGAGTTGATTTTGTAAAGATGAAAAATAAGACACTGTCTGCTGTTGAGGTTTGGAATATGGAATGATTGGCGTTGAAGATCAGGGCTATCAACTAAGTTGTGTGCGATTTTAAATAACATTAGTTAATGTTAACGAATCCTCTATGTATATTGAAGAACTTTGCTGTCATCATTGCTAACATAATATCGAGAAAAGCAGATGTTTACTTCCTTAAAAATCTATTTTATTGAAATTAAATTTACTTCTTATACTATCACTACAACCGCAAGGTAAGCGGTAAATTATACATAACAAGTGAGTTATGCTTATGCATTTTAACAAAGTTGCAGTAGTTGGCAGCCAACCTTCTAAATACAAGACTAATAACTATAATCCATTATTTTTGCAAGTTGAAAGCACAAAATCAAGCTCTATAATTCACCGGTATTCGTGTGCCAAATTCAGTAGTCTGTCGCGTCCCTACACTCGAGGATTTTTCACGATTTTTGCAAGAGTGTCAGCAGCATACACACCAATTAATGCTGACATTTTTGCCAAAAGGCACTTTTATGTGAATACCGCACAAGAGTCCCAACTGCTCCCGTTTGGAGCCAGTGAGACTATGGCATCCCCAGTTGGGGTATGTTATGAGACTAAAGGTAGTGGTGATGGGAAGGAGATGGGGTAGAGTAAGGTGGGGAAGTACCTAGCTATTCAGAACTGGTCACCAAACTGGCTAAAGCCATTTCAAGCAACGTTTCAATTCTAAATGGTGGTCTTACCGGGGCGAAACTGAGAGTATCTTCCACTCTGGAACGTGCCACAATTAATCAATAAATTGCGAAAAAAAAAAATTTATTGAATAAAATTTATTTGCACCCACCGGGATTTGAACCCGCTAATTTCGGATTGCTAGTCGAGAGCATACTACCTCTCCACCACGGAAGCCTAGACTCCGCGTGACCTTTTCCATACAAAACTTAAATTTGTATTTGATTCCAAAATACACAACCAAACTTAATAATATTTTTTTAAATAAAAAGGTATATACAGCAAATTTCTAATGTGGATGCGTCCTATTTCATTTATTTGCGTTTTAAATTATAAAAGGACTCGCAGCTGTTTCTCTTAGCGCCTCCGTACATGGAGCTACTTACAAGCTATTCGAGCCCGATGCGCGTAGCACGCACACCGCTCGTGGGTACCCGCCATACAATTTTGCTGGTGTTCGTACACGGCGCTACGCGACGGATGTCAGGTTGAAGTCGGTAGCGCGCTAACGACGGTGCTGGTAGCGCGCTACGCGTTGCAGCATTCGAGTATACTACTTTCGTTTGACGTTTGACAGAAATGGCGTCTGAACATGAAAGTAATGTTAGATTTGTTCTGGAAGTGGTAAAAAATGCGTGTTTTTATAACTTTACATTACCAGAATACGCAAGAAAGGATTTAGTGGAGAAGGCATAGATTAATGTTGGAGAAAAAGTCATTCGACATCGTTTGACATCGTGTTTACTCCACGGCTGCACGTGAAAAATGATCAAGTTCAGTATAATTCGGGTTGTAATTCGCCGTGTACGGAAACCAGCTTTAAAAAGTATTATATCTTGAGGGTACTTTTGGTTGTGTCACAATCACGTAGTTTGTAAGTATCTCCATGAACGGAGGGCCATATACGCAGTGAAACCCTCTTAAGAAGTTTGGTTTTTTGGTCTCTCGGCCCAATTTTTCCTGCAAGAAGTTTGCTTTTTTCCAGTCCCTTGGAAAACTTCTTAAGGGGGGGTAAGGTTTTAAAACTCATTTTTCAAATAATTTTTTTTCTAAATGAGAGTATTGTGCCAAAATTTCAAGTAAATCGGAGCAAAACTAATGAAGATACAGCATTTCAAGCGAGCGGCCCTCTTGCTCTATTCAAGTATATTTCGAGTATAACAAATGTTTTTTTGTCCGTGAACATCATAACTCAAAATTTACTCGACCGATCTTTTTGAAATTTTGCACACTATTTTTACACATAAATCAACACGTAGTGACGGAGAGTTTTTTTTTGTTTTTACCTTTTTTTTCCATTTTATAATAACAAATGCACCGAAAATTTTAGCAAAAATCGCATTTTTGACTTCAACATGCTGCAAAAAAAAAAAATAAAAAAAAAGCTTCATCACTACCTGCAAAAACATTAAACCTTTTTGACCCATTTCAATTTTTTTGTTTCAAATGATTTGTTAACAAGTTATAATGTTCACGGCAAAACACCTTTTTTTGTAAGCGCCTCCGGAGATTCGCTCTCACGAACTTATTTATTAATATTTTTAATTAAAAATTTTTTCAAAGATACTTCAGATGTCATACTATAAGGTGTATTTAAAAGAAATAAGCCAACATTATTCATATCTCCAAAAAAAATCATGAAAATATGCCTTTTTTTCGCCTTTAAAACCTTACCCCCCCCCCCCCCCCTTAAGAGGGTTTCACTATACTGATTAATATTAATAAACAACATATAGTTTAATAATATGATTGTGATTTTGAATGTAAATAATATAAGTTGCAGGGGCAAATTTCACCATTAAAAACAAAGTACTTGTTTTAATTTTTAGCGTATTTTGTCCTTATGAACTATCCATCACTTTCACTAATTGGATACGAGCCTGGTGTTTTGGGATGGTGGATTAGTGAGAGAGTAGTGTATATTAGTAGTGTATGAATGTATATTGATCACTCATCTAGATTTGATAAAATTAAAAATAAAAAGTGCAAAAAATAAAGAAAAAATATGATTTATTGGTGGAATTCATTAAACAAAAATTTATTGTATTAAACATTGAAGGGTCACCATAGGGCGAAGTAAAAACATATTAAGTATGGCCCATGCAAGAATTGATCAATAATATTTTTGCAAAACATTAATCTGAGCTAAATGATTTTTTACATAACGTTTGGCACACACTTATCATTTGATTACGTGGAAACATTTCATTAGAAGCTGCTTTATTTTATTTACAATGTTAATTAATAAGCGCTAAAACTATAAGGAAAATAGGCATCAATAATTTATTATTGCAACCACGGAGAAACAAAAGAAATAGGTACCTAAGAAAATCCTATATCCTAAGTATAAAGTTTTTATATTCAGTGGCTCAATAAAAAAACTGTACCACTTTTGGGAAGCCGTAAAATGAGTTTGATAAGAGATATTCAAAATGTTGTGCCATTAACAGGCTTCACTAGAATAAAACTAATGAACAGAAAACTAAAAATTACTTTTACTTAAGCAAAAAGAAAACCATTTGTGATTTTATTTTGATATTGTTACAATCCACATGGATAGTAATCTATCAAATGGCTTCTAAAAAAGACATTTCGATATTGAATAATTCTTCACAAACTCGAGTCTCAAAAGTGGTGCTGTTGAAATTGTGCCACTGTCCACACCTACTCCTCGATATTACACTCATTATTTTTATGCGGCAGAAAAAGAGACTGAAGAAACGATCAATTTCTACAAATTCTGAATTTTATCCAAAAAATGATGTATCCGGATGACGGGTGCATTTGCTTTTGCCGCACAACACGAAATAATTAATCCACTAACTCAGTTTTTCACAGTCCTGCTGTGACCGAGGAAGTCTTAGGATGGGTTGTTTCAAAAAATTTGATGGATTCATCAAATATTTTAAGTTGATTTTCACGTTCTGTGTAGGTTCTATTCAAGTTCTGTTATTATATCGTTATAGGACAGCTGCTTCACAAAACTGAAATAATCACAGAACTTGAATAGAACTTACACAGAACGTGAAAATTAACATCAAATATTTGATGAATCCATCAAATTTTTTGAAACAGCCCGTCCTTAGTATAAAATGTGGTCAACGAAAAGAAGATTAATGAATTGCTGCAGAAAGATGAAAAATTCTTTTGGTCTATTTTATTCAACATTTGCTCAATAAGATTGTGTGATGAACCCGTGGAATTTAAATAATTATGTTAAATTTGACAATAAATGCATAGTACCTACCAATTTACCAATAAATAAATATACCTATATAATACTATGTTTATTGGGTTGGTTCATTAGTATAATATGTACATTTTATGTCATAAGTTTTCTACAAGTCATTTACATATTTTTGTATGTGTAAAATGATTTCCGTACCAAATAATATAATATGAATATGTAACATATAATATTGTATTATTTGATACAGAAATCATGTACTGAAACGTACCTTTGAATAATGTAAAGTTTCTTGCCTCAATCCACGTGATTGATTGATTGATTCACTGAATTTTACTCAAAACTTGTTTGCCTTGTAAATCGAGGGAATGGTGTATTTTATCATACAAAATGTTATAAAATAAACTAAAGCAATTACATATTACAAACTAAGACACATTTCAGTTAAAATTATAATATAATGCTGACAGTGTAGAAAGGTACATAATATTATGGATAAATGCTAAAAGGAATCCAGATATTGATTCATATTAAATAATTTAATGAATTTATTACAAAACAGATTTCTGCTCACTAACCAGCGATTATGTATGAAGCCTAGGATAATTGAAATTCTGAATAAAGTTTAAGTATTTCTTTTAGGCAACATCTATTAATCCGATTGCACATTATTTATTATTATTGTAAATAAAAATAATTTTATTTTTATAACCTGTGAATGATAAAACAAGGTAAGCGTATGAACCCACAACAAGGTTAATATTAATGTTGCCTAGAATATTATCAATCATGATTACATTTTCATTACATACTTTTTATAATCATAATAATAATAATTATCAATAACACAATAGGTCCTTATACATTATTTTGTGGAAATAGATAAAACTTTGAACAAAAACTAAAATACCTCAATACAATCAAACTATCAATTCATTGTAAAGTCACTTCAGTGGTAAAAAAAATACCAACAGTGACCGAATCACTATTCATCTGCAACTTGAAAAGCAAATAAGCGATGTTTTTATGATATCACATATTTACTTAATCGTAAAAAATGAAAAATATTTTACACTTTATATATCACAATGAGAAAAAATCACAATCCTCACCAAGTTAGCGTAGCTAATTAACATGAAAATTGCTGGACATTTGTATGAAAATTGTCAGTTTTATTTCCAAAATTGGACAACTGAATAAGATGGCACTACATATCTGTTAGTGCACTAGTTTTATCAAAATGATTTAAATTCATATCTCGAATGAAGCAAAATTGTTTGACTCTAAAGTAAAAATACATTTCTAATAAATTGTTGAAAGTTAGATTTATTATTGATATTTATAGTGTTTGAAGTGAAAAACCATTTCAGTGATCTGTTAGAAGGAATATGAAGCAAGGGGATAAAAATTCATTCAAGCCATAAAAACTGGAGCACGAGAAGATACTATATTGGGACTGATAGGGGTGGGAAATGGTAAGTTCTAGGGATACTGGGACATTAAAAAATATATATTTGTCTCTAATATTAACATTTAATATTACTATGAAAAGAAATTACCCACCTTTCCCCCATGGGATGTTATAAATATGAGTCATATAATTTCTGAATTTGCTATATCAACTTTCATTGATTTGAAGAAAATTGCAAAAAACTGTCACATCTCAAGCTTAAATAAAAAAATTGCATTTCAATTTTTTATGAGTTGGGATTAGTAATAAAGAAAAGTACCGAAAAATGCTTGACAAGGCGGGTTTAGAAATTCGCGCATCAATCATTTTTACATACAATTCCAGAGACATCATGACTAATTTATCACCTTTATAAATATATAAAATAAAAGATTAATTGTCTTCACCCTTCGGACTTTAAAAAAAAAAAAAAACAAGATGAAAAGAAATTATGTTGAAAAATATTAATTAAATTAGGGCATTAAAATCACTTTCTTCATGTTGGTAATATTTGTTATTCATTGTTTTCGGAGAAATGCGTCCTATCCGAGAAATACATTTGACAGAAAGTCAATATAAAACTTTGTAATCCTCCCTGCTTTTTTAACAAGTTATTGAAGTCAATACCAAACTCAATGTACATAAAAGAAATGATAAAAATCATTCTCCATAATAGAGATTCTAAGAAATCCTAACTAACATAAAATGCAATGATAATAGTATGTACCCAGGTTTAATTTGGAGGTTTTGTTTTTTGAAGAGTTTTATTAAATGTACATTTAATAAAACTCTTCAAAAAACAAAATGTCTAGAAATTGTTACATAGTTAATGCCCAAGAAATACAAAAAAAAATAATTTGGAGGTTTAATATGATTGTGAAATCAAAAACTTAATTTCCTTATTTTCAATATAAAATTTTAGCACAACAAAATCATCAGCCGTCGCTGCGTCAGTTTCTTGGGGAAAAAGGGGGCTATTTAACTTATATTTTTTAATGATTTTTTATTAACTTTCCAGGATTTAGGCATTTGCATCAGTTTCCTGGGTTTGTAAATAAGCGATAAAAACCATAAATCACTATTTCTCTGTAAAATTGATAAAAAACAGGACAGCTAAATACTCATGTGACACAGTGGCAACCATATTGTATTCTGGCAAAATAACTGCTCGTGATTGGTCAAATCCGATGCGAGTTTTGATAGTAACTTCCTGTATGATATAACGGATTTCGTTTCTAACCCTGAGTTTTAACACCGTTTTTTCTCCTGGTATGTGAAATTTTGAAACTCAATTTTAAGTTCATCTTGTAGAGATGTAGTATGTCATCATACTCACATAATTTTGTCAAAAAATCGGATAGGCATTGCGGATATGTAGAAATTATAGGACTCATATGTAAAAAACATGTAAAGCAATTTCCTAGTGTACAAGGTTAAGTCTTCACAGTAATTCAAACACCGCCACAGAGAAACAACTACATACATATACGGTACTGGGGGGCCTCAGTGAGTTCCTGAGCAGCCAGATGCCTGAGCCGTCAGCTGCGGCGGTGTAAAAGGGCATTTCATGCATATTAATACAGCTTGTGTAGTAAACATGTGGATAATAAGCTAAATCTGTTATATTGCACATTCATTTCTCTAGAGAAAACCACGTTCACTTCTTTTTAAAGTGATAAATATAATTTTGAAACCAATTTACCTAAAATCACCATCCCCAAACAATGATATGAGTATATCCAGCAGTTAGTTCTTCGGTAAATGATTGTGTGTTTTGACCCTGAAATAAATAAATAGCAAACTAAGTAAATAGACACTTCCACTGCCTTAAAGGAGAATTGCTAATTTTCTCCAAAACTAATTGAAGAGTTAGTAGGAAATTAGTTCAACTTTGTGATCCTGTCTGAAGTAGAGAATTGGTTCTTTTTAGGCTGACATCACTCAGTCATCACAGGTCAGATAGGAATCGACATAAACCGAGTGCCACAGGAAAGTGGGAAATGTTGCACGATGCATGCCGCATGGTCTAAGAACACAGCAGATGGGAAATAATAATTTTGTAGCTTGTAGCCGAGTAAACTATTGATATTGCAGATTTCTGATTTTGAATTTACCGCATTTACACTGAATGTCATTGTCTTCTCATCTGTCAAATCTGACTCATGGGTACTGTTATAACAGTTAATTTAATATAATAATAAAAATTGTAATTTGACAGAAGACTGAGAAGATGGCCGAATAGAGCATAAACGTATAAACAATAACAATAACGACTGTGAGTCAAATCAGACATCAAGTGACAATGAGGTTGTGGAATTTTTTGTGACGTTATTAATGTTTAAAGCATTTTTAACTAAAATAAATATTATTAATAAACATGGTAATTAGAAGTGCGTTACGTGATATCTATTGAAACCATGTACCGCAAGCTGCGTACGAGAAGTATGTCGCATGACTCCCGCTCCTACCTGTAACCGTTTGCTGGCCCCAATACAAATATAAGAAATGGTGGGCTCTTGGTATATCGCAACAGTTTTTGTCTATTCCTAACCGACCTGTAGAATGACGGTCTTGAATTCATTACCGAGTGTTGATGCAAAAAAGATTAACCAAATAAAATTACTGCAAATTTAACTCAAGTGCATTCATGCTGGTCTTACGATCCAATTTCCAGCGGAGTTTCAAGAACCAAATAATACTATTGAAGAACAGGGAAGCAATGGTGCAAAAGAAATTAATGAATTTCTAGGAATAATGACATTCACTTTCATTCATAACTGAGGTAAAGCAATCAATCCGCTAGATGTTATGTAATATGTTTCGCTACAAACTTAACACTTTGTGAGTTTTGTTTGCAGTAAGTTCCAAATTCTGAGCATAACACAAATCTTGACCTAAAGATGTCTCTGAGAATAGTCTTTATATTCTTGAAGAGCTCTAAGATGATTGCTTCAAAACCTAAATCTGGAAGTACTAAAACAGTTCTTAGTAATATAATCCAATCTAAGGGCAATCTCAACTATGTATTGCACTTTGCTCCATTAAACTAAAAGAATTTTGAAGTGAAACTTCTTTAGCCCCTTTGTGATTTGAAATTTGGATGAAACAGAAATGACGCATTACAATACCTACGAAGCATTAAACTGCGCTCATTGGCCACTTTGATTATAACTTCACTTTTCAAGGCTTCTATTGGTTTCACTTCAACCGCGTGTTCAATGTTTACAGACATTTGTGAAGACTTTATTTAATACGTAATTGATTATAACTGCATAAAGGAGATCTAATTAAAAAAAACTAAAGTAAATCCAGGAGCATGGCTTTCTGTTAGATGCAGAAGTTACACCGGTAATAAGTAGCTAACTAATAATTAGCAGAATTTGCCAGTACTGGCATGAGGCTGAAGAAGAATGACATTGGCAAGGCCTGTGATCTGTTCACTGTATGTACGACATTGGACTATTATGGTCTAAGGTTGACTACATTGCAATATTTCAGAATAACACTTGTATAATATATTATTTTCGTACATATAAAAATGTTATTTATTACAAAACCTACAATATTTGCTTCAGTTGAGACAAAAATTTAATCTGATATCTTACAATCACATTTGTCAGTTCCGATACTAGAATGTTATTATTAGACATTATCAACTATGGTTAATTTCAATTCAGTCAAAGCCTTGAAATTAATGACAGCATGATTTATTTTTAGGCCAACCTTAAAAATATTTAAACAGAATGCAGAAAGTATGCACAATAAATGCAACAGTTAAGTAATTACAGTGAAACTCTCTTAAGAAGTTTTCAAAGGGACCGGAAAAAGAAACTTTTCAAGCAGAAAAACCTTATGTATGGGATAATTTAGGCCAAAAAAACAAATTTCTTAAGCACGAGACTTCTTAAGAGGATTTCACTGTATTCGGATAAAGAGATATAACTGACAGAAAATAAACAAGGACTTCAATAGGTAGTGATTATCCTCATCCACTTTGAATAAGATACAAGGGTGGATTGATAAGTTTCCAAAACGGAAAGGAAAACAACAACTTTAAGGCATGAAATTATTGTTTTTTATTCCATAGTCTCCTTCTACCTCGACACACTTAAATGCTTCTCGAGTGTCATTGTACCAATTTAGAAGAACGACTGTTCAATAGGAATTTTTAGTATCAATGACTGAATTTTAGTATCGAAAATTTCTTTCCACCCAACCAATTTTGAAGATTTGGTAACAGATGGAAGTCACTGGAGCCAAATCTGTCGAATGAGGTAGATAAAGCAGTAATTGAAAACCCGAAAAATGAATTTTAGCCAATGAAACAGATGCCGTTTGAACCAAAGCTTGTCTTGGTGCAACTTTTTCTTGGCGAAGTGGGATCTTTTCATCTTTATATTGTCGCTCAAACTTTGCAACAAGTGTGGGTAAAATATTTTTCCATTGACAAAAATTGTGCCACAGGCATTCCAGAAAATAGTTGCCGCTTGGTGCCAGTTGTCCACTTCCTTTCAATTGTTTGTCATGTTTGTTTTGTCATGCTCCGGTGAATGGTAGATCCAAGTCTAGTAAACTGTTGTGAAACGCTCCAAACACTAGGTTGAAACATCCATCGATGTTTCTTCTGAACAATTGGGAGCAAATGCGGCATCCATTGTGCTCACAGCTTCTTCAGAACTAAATGCTTGTGCAAGGTATTTAACACACATATAAAGCGATGCTCACTATCTCCGCTATTTCACACAACTTTAAACTGACTCATTTGGGCGACGCATCCTCACAGCTATTTCGACCACCAAGTGTGAACTATAATGCGCCAATATGCGACTGATCAAGAACAAAATAAAATTGAATCTTCAACAGCCACTTATTGGTTGTTTTGGGTACTTATCAATTCACTCTCATATTCTGGATAATAACCATTCAACACAAAACACATATTATGTTGATAAACTGTAAAAACAATATTTTTATTTTTATAAAATTGAACTGATTTCTGCTACAAAACACCCTTTCCTGGGTTCTTGCTATGAATACACTGGTTAATATACACCATGAATATCTTATTCAAATTGGATAAAACACGTTAATGATTCAAGAATTGACATACAAAAGATTCACGAGTCTGGACGGCTTGTTAGTTTTTGATATAAAAGTAGGCAAGTGCACTACAGATGATGATGCCAAAAGTGACCGCCACCGGCTTGTACAGAGACCTCTTGATGCTGTTCCAGCGCTCGGCTTCCCGCTGCTTCCGCTTGATTTGCTGGATTCGCTCACTGAGGGCCGCTCGTGTCACAGCACGCTTTCTCACTCCATCGCTGGTCGCTTCCAATTCCACCTCCGCTTCAGCTTCCGAGCTCCTGCAATTTGACAAACAGTATTGTTACAATCTTATTACTTTCTTTAACTTTAAATGTGTGATATTTCAATGCTAGGTGCCCCTGTGCAAATACTATTACATTTCAATGCAATAGTAAAATGGATGTGTTTTTGGCCTAATGGCTACGCAACTGTATTTAAAATGGAGGAAAATTGAAATTTAGTATCTTCTGGGGTGACTAATGGATCGTGAATAGAAGTCACTCATGATGAATTAAAAGCAAAAATTGAAAAGTTATGACTCGTGAACATATTGTTTATAAAGAAGAGATCGATAAATGGAACAAAATAATAAGATAAGTACAATTCTTGAAAACTGGAGATATTGTAAAAAGTTAAGCTTACGTTTCACTTTTATCATCTTCCGATTCTGATGGAGGTGCTTCTGGCAAATCTTTGTTGGGGGGAGCCAGTGGCAGTTTTTCCTCTGGCAGGCTGGCACTGACGGGGACCACTTCCTCGGCCCGGGCCTTGAAGCCGTTGGTGACCGGGTCTGGCTTGCTGGGGTAGGGGCTTGGCTGGAAGTGGTCCAGGGACTCGCTGTTGGGAATGGCGGGCAGGGGGCGGGTGGGGGTCTTGCGTAAACTTTCCCCGCGCTTTGGGGGAGGAGGCGGAGGCCCGTCGTCTTCTACAGGGATATCTTCTTCTTTAACCTCCCACTTGCAGTTCTGAAACAAGACACTCGATATTATTATTTAGATTCTAGGCTATTTCTGTACAATGATATTAAAAATATTACGTGGCCACAACTTAAAACTTACCGCATTATCAGGATGTAATCGCTTGGCCCCTTCTATAATAGCTAGGTATGAAAATCTCAGTTGATCAGGAGTCTGAATCAGTCCCATTCTGTCTCTTCTCATATTTAAGAGAACATCTTGTACTTTTACACTATCTGCTCCATTCTTCTCAATCTAGAAATAAATAAAGAAAATATAAATCATGAGTTTTCACGATCAGATAATCAGAAATATGTTCCTTTAGTATGTTTACTAAAATTGTTCTTTCTCCGAGGTGCTAAGGATAAATTAACTCAGCAGGCCGACAAGCACAATCCTGTGCACTACGCCATGGAAGGAATAGAGGCAAAAGAGAAATATGAGGCACCATTTTACACTAGGAAGTTAAGTTGACAATTGGTTCAGCCAGAGGATATTTTTCAATGTCTTCCCATTGGGGGTTGATGTCTTTCTAACTTAAAATCTGTATAATTGTAATTAGGAATTGGAGAATCCATAACTTCTATAATAGAAAGATTCATACCACCGACCATGGAATGAAGTGAAGTGGAATCTAAGCCATGGTTGTTGTGGTTGGAAAATATGTGGTTTATTTACTCTAAAGCCTATTTTAATCAGAGTCTAAAAGTAGGAAAATCAACAAAAAAGCAGTATGTCAGAAGATTGTAAATTAGCCATAAAACAAACATAAATAAGCAGAAAACTGGCTGAATGTCTGAATGGCAGCAGAGCTTTCTAGCAGCTATTGAGCTCCATCGGTTGAAATCTGCAACATGTATGCCACTACCGAACAGATTCACCTTAATTATTTGATCTATTTCAGAAACCATGATGAAATAGATCCGTGTTTAAAGGCTTTTCAGTGGAATAAAAACCCAAAGTTGATTGGATTTCAACATTTGTTAAATAAATTGAGCATACGGACCCATAGAATAGAGGATGAGAATGTGCTGTTATGTGAGTTGAGAACGGTTTGGCTCAAGAGAAGATAGCCATGTTAGCTTCAATTAATTGCACTTACTAGCACGAGGCAAGAGTCCACCAGGCAGAAGGTACCCGAGCGCCCAATGCCAGCACTGCAGTGGACCACGGGTGGGCCTACCGAGGAGTCCAGTCCGCCCGAGGCTCGCACTTTATACAGGAACTCCAGGAAGGCATGCGGGGAGCTCGGCACACCAAAGTCCGGCCACGTGGTGTAGTGGAACTGAATTATTTCCCGAGAGGTATTGCTTTCTAAGTCTGTTAATCTAAAATATAATACTACATTAAAATATATTTCAGGAAGGGGATGACGAAGAAGTTTAGGAAGCACCCGGCTATTTCGACCTGGTAACACAACCCAGTTAAAATAATTTCAAGCGTCTCTTCGATTCTGAATGGGAATTCGGAATGAGGTGAAAATAAACTGTACATTATTTTATTTATTTGTTTTTGGGGTGTTGTGCCATGTTGCACTACCTCCTTCTAGCCAATGTTTCGGACAGTGTTATAGTGTCCATCATCACATCGGTCACATCTGCCCTGATGATAGGCACTGTAATGCTGTCCGAAATGTTGGCTAAAGAAGGAGGTAGCGAAACACAGCATTACATCCAAAAACAAGTAATGAAAAAAAAAAGAAAAAGATGTTGGGATATTTTTAATAAATAAACTAAGGACAGGTTGTTTCACAGAATTTGATCAGGTTTCAAAGTTAAATTTCAAGTACTAACGAAGTTCTATTCATATTCAGTTATTATTTCATCAAGGGAGAGTTGTTTCATGGTACTTTTTTTTATTTTTATTTTTTTATTATATTACATTAGATACAATTAAATAGCAAAATAAAATAATAATATATTTCAAGATAACTGTAAATATTAAAAATGTGTACAAGTGTTATTATGTCTTGTAGGTCGATATTAGTTCCTAGCTAGGCAGATAGGATGCCTGTTCTAAAGAACCAATTGAATAGGACTTTCACAAAACTTAAATATTAACTTTGAAATTTGGTGAATAGTTCAAATTCTGTGAAACAACCTTTCATGAGTATACAATATTCGATAAAAGCCGCATGATTTGGTTTGAAAAGAATGAAGGAAAAAAAACTGTATTTCAACTAACATAAAATTTGAACTGATATGGAACACAATATGAGGTCAACAGCCTCTTCGACTCATCTGGTACCAAATGTTATACAATTTTCATCAATAGTGGTTTGAATATTGCCTTTCCAGATCAGATTATTGAAAATAATAAAAAAAAAAAATGAGAGGGCAAATGTTGAATGGTAAGATCTAGTTGCCCTCTTGTATTTCATATCGTTTTGTTAGATAATACGATCAGAAAATTTGTTGTTAAATACATAAAATTTGTAATTGCAGCCAATTTCGCAATAAATTTACACAAAAATTCACATTGAACAGCAATGTATCGCACCGTATAACACCTTGTGTTTATAGATGACAGCTATAACATATGAGCGCCGTGTTCGTGTGTGTAAAAAATCGATGTGTAAGAACGGCAAATACTCCAAATCATGCAAGTCTTATCAGAATTTAACACAATTAATTACATTTTCAAATATATCATCCTATGGCATCTAAGACTTCAATTTAATATAATAAAACAAATTGTTCAGGAGAGAGCAAACATTAAAAAGAAGTTAGTTTATCAATTAATAGCAGGGTAGTCACTACAATTAGGTAACTTCGAATTCACATTTTCGAGTCACACACAAAACCATAATGCCACAGGCCACAGCGTATATTATTTGTTTTGTGGCATACAAGGATGAGGCAATAAAGTTATGGTTTTGAAACTTGAAAAGGCTTATTTCGGAGTTATCTAGTTGTAGTAATCATCCCGTGATGTCGGGTAAATGCCAATGTCGCAAATCTGCAAAAACATCAATTGATATCATAAATGGTTATATGTAATAAAAAATAAATGGTAAAGTATGCTTTATTTAAGATGATTTTTTTTATATTTAACTTAAATGTGTCAAAAATGCAGATTTACGACTTTAGCATTGGACAGACTTGGTAACTTGTCCCTTTTGAACTTGGTAACTTGTACCAGCTACCAGTACCAGTAAAGTTACCAACTCAGACTTGGTAACAGCTATATTGTTGATACTATCAAGTTTGTCTAACTCGAGAGGTTGTTAAAAATTATTTCACCTGTTTTACTGTACATCAAAACACCACTTGTATACATACCTTGAATGTGAGATATAATAGTTCAAGAATTACTGCCCCAATATTTCATAGTAAAATGAGCATTGACCATGAGTGAGCCCCAATATTTCATAGTAAAATGAGCATTGACCATGACCATGAGACCATGAGGTCTGACTTTTGCCTAAATCAATTTTTAAGATTTAATGAAAAACAAATACTTTGTGTAACACCACTATGAAGAAACTTTGAAGAAACAATTTTTAAGAGATTCATACTCTCATTGAAAAGGATACACAATGATACAATGGTGAATAATGGAATAATGGAATAGTAAAATGAGTTGTGTTTATGTTTGAGACTGAGAAAATTAATTTTGAGTGACTCGTCAGAAATAAGATTTTCTCGTTTATCAAAACATTGAAATTATTGAGTTTGATAATATTATGTAGTTCATTGTCATTAGTGGAATGAGTAGGGTGTAGGTTAATTCGTTATTGTTATGTAACCAGATAATGTTTATAAACAGAGAGAAAATGTGGTGGAATTGTTTATACAAGGCAAGACAAACTATTTAAAGAATTATACAACGATAATAGTAAGCTCATATTTTCAAATTCATTATAAAAATCCAGCATTATTTTGTTGTGCCTTGCTTTAAACAATATTTTTAAGGAGATGACAATCTTCTAAGAAAAACAACTCTTTATCCGGTTATCTCTTTTCAGAAATGATTCTGTATAAACTAAATATTTAAGAAATATGATATAATTTATCATAGTTATTGCGAAATATATAATGAAAAGGACCGAGTGTTTATATGGGAAGAGGATCATCTCAAAGGGTAAATAAAATGTGGTACGCATACTTGAAGACTCTCATGGAATA
Source organism: Glyphotaelius pellucidus (assembly GCA_936435175.1). Classification (NCBI taxonomy): domain Eukaryota; kingdom Metazoa; phylum Arthropoda; class Insecta; order Trichoptera; family Limnephilidae; genus Glyphotaelius; species Glyphotaelius pellucidus. Next base: position 21,228,633 of record OW386542.1, on the reverse strand, counting down.
ATAGGAATGATCTTCGTTGGACATTTGTTCTACGTGAAGGTTGACATCACTGAGGTCCATGGCATATTGGGAGCCTATGTTATAGGGCCAGTACCAGTGGCATTTAATTTGCTCCTTCTCTATAACCTTGTTTAACATCAAAATAGCTCTACAATTTTGCTCCCAAACCATCAGCCAAAAATGGCCAGCGGTAGTTGGCAGTGGTCCTTGTGTTAGAATGTATTTTCTATTAGCTTCTTCCATCTACAAAACAAGAAATTAAAACATCATAGAAAGCTTATCCAATAAACTATTCAATTTGCAACGTTATACATGTTAACCCATATTAATACATATTTACGCCCATGATGAGTTCTTCGGTACTCAAAAGGAAAATGATAGAAAATATGCAATATGATTCATCAAAAATTTATGCAACGCACACAAAACCTGGTATATTTCTCAAAAATTATATACTGTATTGCAACATACGGGAAAATTAAAACATGGAAAATATTTATTGATTCAGCAAAAATTAATTAAATGTCTAGCACAAAACAAAGCATATTTTGCCCATTTCATATTCGCATCCCTAGGACAAGTTCAATGTCCGCAAAAATAGAATTTAATACAGCAACACGCACAATTTAAGATTTTGCTGACTCAAATTTTTCTTTTGGCTAACAATAAGTAAATTTTTTAAAGTGGATTCCCAAACAACTATTTGGACGGAATGATAGTTTTATATGTTGTGCAATATATTTAATCTATACATTGCTAAGCGCATACATGAATGTGCGAATAAACTGTATGCGTTGCACTGCTATGCGCATAAATGCATAATTTCATTTTCTTACATAAAATTGTCAACCATACCTAAAAGTGCCACATGTGCCCGATAAAGTCTATTCACATCTACCGGCACCATGCCAAGCAGCAGACACAAGCAAAATGACACCGCATTATGACGTTACGTGGGTAAAGTCCGAATTCATTTCCTTTGAAATTCAAACAATTTCTATTTCATACAAATCGAAATCGCATTTGCATGAATTTGGCCCAAGTAGTCTCATAATTAGCTGTTGATGTGGCACCATTTTACTTGCGTCTATGTCGGTAAATGGAAATAGATCTTTATCTTATGTACATTAGTAACATAGTAACGCGATGAAAAGGTTAAGAATAGCTAGCTTAATGGGTAAACCTCCCTCGTACTTCTGGATCAGTCATTCAAAACATGTAATAATGCGCACAGCAATCATGATCCAAAAGCAGGTGGGATAACAATGTAAAAAAACAGCCATAATGTGAACCGCAATTGAAAACATCAGTGAGCAATACATTTTATAAAACAGTGAATGTCCATTTAAAACAGTACGAACTTAATAGTCGTATTGTTCTTCAAACAACCAGAAACTATGCAATTTGCTAACCATTTTTGTACACTTCTATAATATATTTCTTCTCAATGGAGTGCAATTGTTTTAATAAATTTCCAAGATAATTTGCAAATTATTTACTAATGTGAATGGTATCAATTAAACACACAATAATTTAATTGTTATATTCACATACATAAGTAGGTACTTTGCAAATAAGCTTGGGAGTTTATGAAAACGATTGCACTCCATTGAGTCATTCAAGAAGTAGGTATATTACAGAAGTGTCAGAAAAAATAAGTTTTATTTGGATTAACAGATGGAATGACTTTTGCCTAATGAGGAAAATAAATCATTTACTCAATCTCCACATGGGTACATACGCATATTATTACAAAAATAGGTTCAAAACATCATAATTTTATATATATTCGAAAAAGCAAGGTTAAAATGTCAAATTCTTATTATAAAATCAAAAAAGGGCTAATGTGTGAAGGTTTAATGTGTCGAAATTTTGATTTCCTCATAATTTAGAAGAAAAAACTTGCAATATAAATAAACGTAATATGAAAACATTTCAAGCAACCTGCTTCCATATTGAGGTAGGTAGAAATTTCGTAAACATCAAATAATATTTAAGAACAGCTCATGTTTTTGCGCGCAAATTTTGCGATTTAGAAAGACGACACTTGTGGTGCCTGGATTGTGATACATTAATTAAAACCTTTGCGTTTAAACAATCTAATCTGTCGATGAGTCATTTAACTCGAAGATTAGTTGAAGGTATTCGAGTAACGCCATGTTTATTTCAATATAATTGGGCATTCTCGATTGCGCGATTTTTTTATCACCATTCTAACTGCTAATCTTTTTTGAAACATTCAAGATGATAGATCTCAAGAATATAATAATAACATGTGATGCAAACTAAAGCAATGTGCGAATTTGAAAACATTTTGGTTGGTTTTCATTTGTTTCTATCGTAACATGGCATGCCGCAAGATGGCGTCAACATAATTTGCTTTATTGATGGCTTCACTCTCTTTGTTCGTTTTCAATTTGCAGTGAATATAACGCTGAGAGCAGGACAATTTCACAATAATTAATCGACATAGACACATTAATAAGTCACATCGAATAGCACATAACGTTATACATCTCCAACGGAAGAAACTTGTTGAACAATAATACTGATTAAATGCAACAACACTACGGCTCTGATTGATTGTTTTTAAAAAGAACTTAGTGCACTAACCTTTACGACGTTTGCATTGATATAATCCTGGTTTCCTCGTCGGAGAATTACCCTGGAGTGGTCAAATGGATTCACGTCCATGTAACGATTCAGAGATGTGTTGTTCGGCTTTTTAGCTTGTATAAAAGTATAATCATATTTCTCGCAGGTTTCTCGAATTCTCTGAAAAATCGTAACTTGAGTAAGTAAACGGAACGTCTATTCACGAAAACTCAGATAAAACACTTGAATATACAATCGGCATAAAATACCTGATATACGGAAGTCCACGCATTTCGTTTAATTATGTCTGCGTACTCCGACTCTATAGTATTAGCCATTGTGACTAAAGTTATGTCTTAACTATGACTAAAAACGAACCAACGCCGTAAAATTTGCCAAATTAGATGATTTAAACTGAAAAAAATAGCACACGAGTACGCGAACCGAGTCTCACAGGAATAAAACCATTATAAAACCAAAGAAATTAATCCATAGACAATAAAATGCGTTCCATAGAAAAATATGCTTTAACGATCCATAGACGCGGTGGGCAAAACTGGGTAGATACTTAATATAGAATATAATTCGGGAAATAAAATGATAACGAAGGACGAAAAGCGGTTGTGGGTGAGATTTAAAAAAATATTAAAACTTAAAAATTCAAATACTAACAACAAAAAGTGTAAATAATGTGTTGTTACCAAAACGTGAAGATACGAACTGAGTCCATATTTTGAAACGCTGTCCCAAGTAGACGTTATGGATACTTTTATTTTATATTATCGATGTGCACAGGATGGAATGATTTGTCAACTGCAGACTGCGTTTCCTGGAATTAAACGGGATAAAGTGAAAGGAAATACTTATGAAATGGTCGACACCGCCACAGCTTTTTTTTATTGAATCATTGTAGTTTTTAAGTGATAACGTCTTATAAATCGAAGAACACCGGCTGCATGTTCGAAAAAGCATGACTCATTGTCACGTTCCGCCTGAGCCTAGCGTGCGAGCGAAAGGGCGGAACAATCAATAGAAAGGCGCGGTCGGCCTATTTTGGTTTCAGTCGCTCAGAACCTGTCTAGCGAAACGCTACAATCGGCACAAATCTACGGCGCAATTCATTTATTTTTAGACTTCCTAGTATAAGTAGTAGGAAATATAGTACTAAGTCATATATTTCCTTGGCACGGTACTCTCTTAATCTTTCGCTATACAGATTGATACTTATTTATTCTTATCAAGTTAAACTTGTAGAACCACTTACATAGATATTAATTTGTTTATTCAATAAAAATTCAATTTGGAAGGCGGGAACGGGTACTGCCACTCGGGAACCATTCATTGAATAACCCTGTCGCAGGTCTCCCTAAACGGTGCGTTACGTTTGGTAACTTAGCAGGGGTGTCCGGATTCATAGGGTTTGGTTTGTCTAGGTCTTGGCGGCGGATGACCTGTATAGATTTTAATTTGTATATTCAATGATAGTTCAATTTGGAAGTCGGGAATGGGTAACCATTCAATGGATAACCAACACCCCCTGTGTTAGGTTCCCCAAACGGTTCGTTACGTTTGATAACTTAGCAGGGGTGTCCGAGTTCATGGGGTTTGGTTTGTTTAGGTCTTGGCGGCGGATGACCTGTATAGATTTTAATTTGTATATTCAATGATAATTCAATTTGGAAGGCGGGAATGGGTAACCATTCAATGGATAACCAACACCCCCTGTGTTAGGTTCCCCAAACGGTTCGTTACGTTTGATAACTTGGCAGGGGTGTCCGAGTTCATGAGGTGAGGTTTGTCTAGGTCTTGAAGGCGGATGGCGTGTTTAGATGTATATTCAATACAAATTCAATTTGGAAGGCGGGAATGGGTACCGCCACCCGGGAACCACTCAATAGAAAATCAACCCCCATGACGTAGATCTCCCAAAACGGTTCGTTACATTTGGTAACTTAGCAGGGGTGTCCTGGCTCATGGGGTGAGGTTTGTCTAGATCTTGGTGGCGGATGACCTGAACACACTGAACCCAAGATTCCTACCCTTCCCTTACACCATTTTCCTTCCCAGAACTCCGTCTCCTTCGTTTCCTTAAAAAGACCCTCCAAATAGCCAAACCAAATATGATAGGCCCTGAGGGTCTTTATTTTCCCTCAGGGCTTATCATATTGGGAGCTCCAGTTATTATTCACGGAGGCCCTTAGGAAAATAATCTCTCTCAGGGTTTTTTTCTCTCACATCTTTGGAGATGCTGTGTGGGGGGTGTTTTTAAGGATAGGAAGTTCTGGAAAGGAAAAGTGTATGAGGGGTGGGTAGGAATCTGGGATCCAGGAGTGACGGACGTACGAATCCATCCCTCCTTGCTGTGCAAGGCGATGAGTCGAGAGAGAGCGGCTGGAGAGGTCTAGGTTAGGGGTAAGGGGTGGTCTAGGGGTGAGGCTCTTAACTCGCAATCCGAAGGTCGCGGGATCGAATCCCGGCGTTAGAAAATAAATTTTATTTGATTGATTTGTATTATATCACAATCGATTCATTTAAAAATAATATATAGTATATTTGCGGCACGTTCCAGAGTGGAAGATACTCTCAATATCGCCCTGGAGTGAGACCACCATTCAGAACTGAAACGTTGATTGAAATGGCCTTAGCCGTGTTTGGTGACCAGATCTGAATAACCATGTACTTCCCCACCTTCCTCTTCTCCATCTCCTTCCCCTCCCCACTACCTTCAGCCTCACAACATACCTCAATTGGGGATGCCGTAGTCTCACTGGCTCCAGACGTGAGCAACTGAGGCTCTTGTGAGGTATTCGCATAAAAAATGACTTAACTTAGTCAAACCTCACCCCATGAACCCGGGCACCTCTGCTAAGTCATCAAACGTAGCGAACCACTTGGGGTAGGGTGTTGGTTATCCAATAAATGGTTCCCGAGGCGGCGGTACTCATATCCGCCTTCCAAATTAGTGCTTATCAGTTATAGCCGTCAGGCTATTTCCGACAAGCATTATGGTAATAATAATTACGCAGCAGAACCTGTTAACAAATTAATCTGTTTAAAAAACGTCAAATAATAAAATTATTGTATAGGCATTGAAACGTTTCTATTGTGGTGATGAATAGTTTTGTAACAATACTCATTTGCCACCTGTCGATTCGAAAGCAAAAGTCGGAAAGGTAATAAAACCGGGGCCACTTTTTCGTACGATTTGATCCGGTTGTCGGACCGATTCGGACGGCCGGCGCGGAAGGGCGTAGCCTATTTTTATTACCGATCCGGTTTTCGAATCTGATGTGTGCTTTCATAAGAAATGTATGGCGCGAAGTCCTTCCGGTCCTTCCAATCCACCCGACTGTCTGATCAGACAATCGGATGGAAAAATCGGATGTATGCGCCCAGCCTATGACGCATCAATGCAATTTTTCATCAATGTTTTCTTATGACGTTTTCACGTAAAATTATCGCCCGTAAACCGACTTTACAGACAACCAATTTTTTTGTTTGTTAACTAAACAGGACTGCGCTTTCTTCAAAAATAAAGTCTTGTGAAGGTTGAGGATAACAATTAAATTCATGTAAATTGTGAATTATTTCAAACTAGCTTAACTAGAAATTAACTTAACTTAACCCTGATTTTGAACATCAAGTGTGCAAAATTTCATCAAACAGTATCAAAATACTGCTTTAAGAAGTGAAGAAGATGATAGGGGTAGTTTTTTGAAATCTCACTTAGACAGTTATCTTCCACTTGTTTTGTAAAATGTGTGCAAAATTTCACCAACCTCGAAATAAAACTGTGGATTTGTATTTAATGTAAATCTGAATGTAATGGAATCTTTCAGTTCATTGTTCAATGAAATATACGAATTTTCGCACAAGTGAAAAAAATGATTATAATACATACAATAACAAAAATTAACCAAAATTAAAGTTTACTTTGCTTTATTAGTATGTGATTAGTATGCTTTTTTAATCTTTTTAGACGAAGAGAGCGGTTGAGGGAGTCCCCTTGACCTCTCCAGCCGCATTCTCTCGGAACATCGCCTTGCACCGCAGCGGGAGGGATGGGTTCATACGTCCGTCACTCCTGGACGCAATGACCCCCAGAATCCTACCCACCCCTCTCATCCTTTTGCTTCCCGTAACTCCCTCTCCTTCTTTTCCTAAAATGACCCTCCATAGAGCATTCCCAATGATGACGTAAACCATGAGGGGATATTTTTTCCTCTTGGCCTCCTGTGTGGAGCGAATGTAAAAAAATAAATTAAAATATGTATATCATTTATAAATGAAACAAATTTTTATTTAATAACAATTAAAACCTGCTAATAATAATAATAATAATAATATTATTTCAGCTGAACAGAGCGGTGGGTGCAATACTCTGTCAGCCATATAAAAGTATACTAAATGAAATATAAAAAAATAAATTAATAAAAAAGATTTAAAAAGAAATATATAAACACATATTTAGTACTCGTATATCTACTACGGGGGCTTCAGATGAATTCTCCTTGTTTGGTGAAGAGGCGCGCCCTGCCACTGGGCCACGGCCAGGACGAGAGTGTTCTCCGATCTTTGGTAGCGCTGTCTCACCCCGGCTATTCTGTGGCGCATCAAAGCGGCGAACCCATGTACCCTTCCTTCTGCGAACATCTGCGAGGCACTGCATCGCCTGCATCGCTAAACTACTTATGTACATGGTTTGTCAGCAAATGTTTTGTTGACAAACATATACAATTCGTACATCATGTATCATGTACACTTATAAAAAACAACACGAAAGAAAGCGACATCTGGCGATTCCGAAAAAGAAAACACAAATACTGATAAGATGACCGAATGTATTGGAAAAGATTGACTGACGGGGACTTCGACGTCAAAATTTGGAAAAAATCATCCTTCACATTGATTAAAAAAAAATGATTCGTAATCTTTTCACTCTTGTCTGCTTTAGTTTTCTGAAGGTTTCACTTCTACCGGGTGTGTATCAGATTCCCTCGATAGAAAAAAAAACGCGAAGGATGCCCCGAAAATTATTTAAAACACATATTTTTCGTTATAACATGTTATACGTACCAAAAAAAAATCAAGCTCTAGCTTAACATTTGCCGATGGATTTTTGCTCTATTGTAAACCAGTCGTGTTTTATTAAATATTTTCACAATTTTAGCATAATTATAAACGTTTTTTTATCTCTTACATTCGTATTTATATATCTCCTTTTCAAGAGCAGTTGGGGACTCTTGTGCGGTATGCATATATAAAAAATAAAACAAATATACCGGGTGTAATAGCACGGACCCGAAAGACTTTATCCAGCGATTCCTGAGCATTTTTGGAGTATAAAGTAGATGTCGTTTTGCTCTCCGATATTACTTTTTTCCATTAAAAACAAAAAATATATTTTTCAATCACACGTCGCCTCTGATCACACTCCTACACGCCGCGACGGTGTCCCGTGAAACGCGCGGTGCTGGAACGAGATAGAGTGCTTATCACGTGACTCTAGGGTCCAACCCCGCTACTAAAATATTAAAAACATTTTAATTGATTTTAATGGAAAAAAACTTTTCGGACGGCAAAATGACTTAGTATACAATTCTTATTCCAAATATGCTCAGGAATCATCACTGTGTAAAATTAAAATTCCTGAATAATTATTTTGTCTTTTATCAAATGCATATCACACAAGTTTGTGAGCATGCTCGCGGCGCTCAGTGGTTGCTAGAGCTCATTCTCATAAATCCGTAACTTCTTTGTTTCTTATCATAAAAAAAAATAATTTTATGTGCTGATAAAAAATTAAACAATCTTCATATTTCACATTTTTTATTTACCCACTCGGACCCATAAGCTTGTTTTCATGATAATATGACATTACCAGACGTATGAGACGTACCTCCTTATGAAATCAGAATCATTAATAACAAAATACAATTATCGAACTCTATCAAAAATCATTTTAAAGAAATGAGCAACGGGAAGATTGCTTCCCCTATTTCCACATGAATGTAACACTAAAAATTATACTTGTTTTTACTCTTACGGAATACATGGATGTCTTTTAGTTAAAGATTGCGATGTGTTTGTATTAACTGCACTAATTATTTATGTGAAACACGTGTTCCATCCACAAGCAAATGCTTTTAATGGAAGACCAGTAATAATAAAATAATAATAATTGGATAATTTGTAGAGCGCCGTTTTTGTGAAAAATCACCTCAAAGGCGCTGTACAGCTTATTATTAATTCCTAGGTCCTATCTAATTTAACTATTTACAAACAGAAACAGAAACATACTTACCTGGCAGGTCACTTCCGAGATATTAGAAAGTTAATAGATACGTTAAGATAGTTGCAGAAGATACGGTCTTGCACGCGGAGGGCATTATATTCAAAACACTGGACATTGCATGAATTTACATTAAAAGATTAGTGGCAAAAGTAGAGTTGTATTTATTTTGAGAGACTGGAGAATTTAGGAGTCTTTAGGAAATCTTAATGAAATGACCCTTACATAACGCTTACAACTGAGTTTTTTTTATTTATTTTTTTATTTTTTTATTTATTTATTTTTTTTATTTTTTATTTCTTTATTTTTTTAACAAATGAGTTATTTTTACAATGTCGCGGGCAGTGAAGGTTAAGGTGAAGGTTTTTGAATTGAAGGGTACGACTGTCTAATATGTACCATTTTTTATATAAACAAATAAAAAAATAAAAAAATAATTAAAAATTAAAATTGTGTTGTTTTATGGATTCTTAATACACTCAGTATTAAAAACAAAAACTGTTTTTTTATTTAAAAAAATTCTCTTATGATAATAATTATTATTATTTTCCTGGAATATAATAAGTATTTAAAATATGTGTTGTGTTTCGCTTGTTAACGGAAATCAGTCTTTCTCAAAGTGGGCGATAGTCCTCAACTAACAATCCGAAGGACTTGGGTTAAAATCTCGTCGGGCGCAAATAAATTTTATTGGATTGATTTATAATAATAATAAAACATTTATACATCAATACATTTTTACAAATATATAAATCTTGTTTATTTTTATAACATTTATTCTATTAACATTTATTCTATTGCTCAGCTATACATTCAGACTTTCTCCCGAAATGTAGCTGGTTTTCAGCAGTGCCTCTAAAATAGTACACATAATGTAATGGACATAAAAAATATTTATTAAAATAATAAAAAAATATTATTATTATTAACTTTACCTGTATGATTTACGTATATTGTAGAATGAGGATTAAACATTCACTTGAAATTTTTAATTTTTGACAGATTTCCCAAGAACAGGTACAAAAAAATATTCAATCAATTCGTGTCCTTAAATGTTAAGCCAACCGTTACCCGACAGTCGATCCGCCGGCGGTTGGCCCTCCGAAATGATATTTACTATAAAATTATAATTTTTTGTAATAAGTTGGTATGAATAATAAGTTGGTATGAATATCTAACGAATTTATACACAATATCGACTTTTTTGTACTTATGCATTGGTATACAAAGTATATAGAGAAACAGATTTTTCCTTGATGCATTTGAATGAAAATATATATTATACTTTTGTTATTCGGTGGTATCGAATTGGGGCAGCAAGAACTGCATTCAGTAAAATGAAATCCCTCTTCTGCAATGACAACCTCAATTTAAAACTAAGGCAGAGAATGTTAAAGTGTTATGTGTGGTCAGTCTTGCTGAATGGATGTGAGACATGGACCTTGAAAGTAAATACCATGAACAGGTTGGAGGCTTTTGAAATGTGGCTTCACCGGAGAATGCTCAAGGTTCCATGGACCGACATGATCACTAACATAGAAATTCTCAGGCGGGCTAGAGCAGATAGAGAACTGCTCACACAAATAAAAGTCAGGAAAATTTCATATCTGGGTTACGTACTTCGAGGGGAAGAGTATCACTTGCTCCTATTAATATTGAAAGGAAAAATAGAAGGTCGCCGAGGGCCTGGTAGGAGACTAATGTCTTGGCTACGAAATATACGAGAGTGGACCGGCATTAGAAGTGCGGAGGAGCTATTCCGGACAGCACAATGTAGAGAGACATTTTCCAGAGTGATCGCCAATCGGCGGGACCTGATAGGGCACACGAAGAATTCGGTGGTACATCCCCTCTGCACATCCCTTCGGGGTCACTTATATAGTTTTATTTTGTGTAATTAGATTTACCTTATTTTCCCTAAACCGACTGAAAATTGTGTATAAGTACGCTGGAGGGCCAATAGTCAGCGGATCAACTGTCATGGAACCTTTAGTGTTAGTTTAATTTAAGGGGAGCCGGTGGTCTAGCCCCAGTAAATTCGAGGAGATTTTAGGATTTAAAAAAAAATGAAAACAGTGAACAATGCTATTCAAATTTTATAGGTATATTAAATGATTTTAATAGTATACAAAAATATTGTTATAAAAAAAATTAAAATTCTAATTAGTTAAGGAACTGCGCTGAAGTTGCCCTCTTCATAAATATGGACCTTGGTGGTAGGTCCAGTGTTGGCTCTTTCACTCATCGGTAAACAAAAACAAAAAAAAAATCTGATCAATATCAGTTATCATAGGAACTAGAAAAAAAATAAAATTGATAAAATGGCGCGTCGTTGAAATTTAAATACAGAAAACAGACTATTTTTTAATTATATTTTGTATGTAAAAAATAAGAGTTATTCAACGTATAAACTTTATTTTAGTTCCTGCGAGACGAATCGGCCGAGTAGTTTTGTTTGCCTCACACCATGCAGAAAAAGTAGTTTTGAAATAAATAAATAAATGAGGTTGAAGTTTCGCCCGGCCCTTTTACCTGCTTCTGCGCTGACCTGCTAAATGTGCTGTAGAACTAAGTATCGTCAATACCATTACAAAAAATTTAGAGTACATTTTTAAAGGATTATGCTTTCGAAAAATTGATTTTTTTTTTTAATTCTTGACCACCGGCTCCCCTTAGCTATTTTTCCCTTTTGATCTGCGTTGTCGAAATATTTCTAGGAAAAAAATGTGTCCTTTATGACGCGACGTGAAATTTTAAAACATTTTTTTCTGAAAAATAAAATAAATAAAATTCTCTTAGTAAAGAAATATCCAAAAAATTAAGTATTTTGAAAGATCTATTCAATAATTATCGGTTTAAATAAAAAAAATCATAATTATAGGTTTACAAAACAAGAGATATGATTTTTGGAAAAAAATACTTTCTTTTTGTTCTCATTCTTCTTAGATCAACATACTCTATTAACATTAAACAATTAAAATTTTGAACATTGCAGCATTTTCAATTTCCGGCATTAAAATAATGCAATCATTTTATGACTTCAAATTATTATTTTTTATTCTTCATTTTAAGCACCCGCTAAACTGCCAAAGCAGTTTTGTCAGCAGGTCAATTTAACAATATTAATAAAACACTAAAGCACAAAATGTTACAAGAAACCATAGTAGCAAAATAGATACAAAAGAATAACTTTTAAGTAACTACAATACAAAGGCATAAAATATACAGACAGACAGATATAACACAGACAAATTACTGATAGTCATATTTATACATAAGCTTACAAACAATATCAATATAAAAAGTTTTGATCCATTAGCCATTTTTTTACTTTTTTTTGAGATTGATTGGCATCATTAAATAAGATGGAGACAAGATAAGTGAATGACCGTTGCCCGTATTTATTTATAATTTTCGTAATTCGTATTTTAAATGTAATAATACTATCCTGAAGTAGGTTAGGGAACAACAAACTATTTGACAAAGTGTATAAATTCTTATAAAGTGGTAAAAAATAAAATAACTTTCTATGTTCATTAATTCAGTTTAACTAATTTTATTTGCACCTCTCCAGGTTTATAGCGGCGACCTCTCGGTCAAAGCCGCTCACTTGAGGCACCTTTTTAGAAGCATCTCTATAAATAAATTGCTGTGGAATTCAATTTGACCCATACGAATGTCAGAGTGACGGGTATTACCAAAGTCGACTCGGTCATCGCAACCTCTGCATCTTATAAAGATGACAATAATATTTCAGTAAACACTGAATTTATATTTATGTATTCAATTTTATTTTGTAATGTTCTACAAAGATAACATATGTTCATGAGTAAAATTTTAACTGTCTTAAAAACACTCAAGTAATAGTATAGTAATAGTATACCCTCAAACTGGCGATGCCTATGTGGGATTTTTTTGGTTAATCTGCTAATTGTATTATTCTCTACTTTTTTAACTGTTTATATAAAAAGTTGGTATTATAAAATTATACCAATTGTACCAAAATAATTAAAAAATATATTATGGCTTGAGGTGTATGTGTAGGGGGAGGGGACCCAAGAGTAACCGGAATTCTCTTCGGGAGGGTCCTCCTCTTCCGGTACAAACTAACCCCTTCTATGTGAGCGTTCTATGAACACAGAAGGGATTTGTTGCACTGCATTAGCAAGCTAATGAACGTTTTTGTGAGAGGCCGTACATGGCTTTTTTTAATTATGATGCTTTTTTAAAGTTTTTACGATTTTTACGAGAATTTTTATTTTTTTCCAGAATTTTTGCGATTATGATGAAAGTTGATTGGCATGTCATGAAGTTCCGAATGAATTTTAAGCAAAGATTTGAGAAGGTTGCTCCAATATTCGAGGAAGAAATGTCCCGAGATGTGGCAAACAAGCAGTTGTTCTTGTCGCGAAGTGCTGAGTGTTTTATAGTTTTTGGCCATAAACAGCACAACCCCCGTACTACAACTTCAAACTACCAATTCTCTTGATAGATATTGACCCGTGCGACAGTTTTTGCTCCTCCAGATGAAAACTTCTCAAAGGGAAAAGTTTTGCCGATGAGGAAGAAGTGAAACAAAAATCGAGAAAATTGCTAAAAGGCACTTTTTTGTAGACGAGTTCAAAGACTATTTTGAGAAGTGAAAAAATCTCAACGAAAAAATTAGTACATTGCATCAAAATAAAATTATTTTAAAGGTGACCGAGTGAACAATAAACGAAAAATAAATACCGATTTTTCATAAATCAATTCCGGTTGCTTTTGGTGGAACCCACGCAAATAAATATGCTTACGGGTTTACCTACGAGCCCGCTTTTGGCTGATATCTTCGTGGAAAACGAGGAAAAAAATATTTTTAATTCTAACTCTTTAAAAAATGTGTTTATGTGGAAACGATATGTTGATGACATATTTTGTATAAGGAAAGGTACTAAAAGTCAACTTAACCCTTTCTTGTCGGTAAGAACTCTCTGAAATCAAATCTATTGCAATTAATAACTTATCGGCTAAAAATTTTCAAACAAGGGTTGCTAAACACCTGAGATGCCTAAAGAGTGTAGGTTTTTCAGAATTCGCAATCAATCGCACCTAAGATATCAATATCGCCTGTTCAATAAATCAAATACTCTGTAATCCTGCATTTTATTTAATAAATTCTTTTCACCCTGAGAGAGGTACAGGTCGAACCAAAACCGGCTGGTTATAAAAATATAATAAAGCGGAATTAAATTTGTCATTATCATGTATGAATATATGCACTCGTGGTTTTTATTCAACAGAATAATCACTCTTCCAATCTTCAGTCCATTCCGTCCGTCCATCCCAAATCCTATATGCTCTTGGTTATTTTTTATTGAGATATAATCATGCTGAGTGTTTGTTGTGTCTGGGATTCGGAATGTGTATTCATTTATTCACCATTCATTTGTATGTCAATTGTGAAAGAGGAAAAAAATTAAACTCACAAACGGTTCAGTACCTTTTTTTTTTACGTGAGCTCCGCACAGGAGGCCCTGAGGAAAATAATTTCCCTCAGGGCCTATGTCATCATTGGGGATGCTGTGTGGAGGGGTTTTTTTTAGGAAAAGGAGGGGAGGAGAGTTCTGGGAAGGAAAAGGGTTTAAGGGGTGGTTAGGAATCTGAGGTTCAGCGTGTCCTGGTCAACCACCTCCAAAACCTAGACAAACCTCACCCCAAGAACTCGGGCATCCCTGCTAAATCACCAAACGTAGCGAACCACTTGGGGTGACCTATGGCAGGGGTGTTGGTTATCCAATAAAGGTTCCCGGGACAAACTACTAACCTACTTGGGAAAAACGAATATCCCCTGCAATAATTAAAATAGATAACCAACTGTAAAAGCTAGATCTAGGAAATAGAAATATTAGAAAAACTATTTAAAAAACAAAGGTACACATTTGTAGGTGGAAGATACTATAAACGCATTTATTGATTGTCTTTAATTCGTACAACTCTAAATTTTTTTAACATTAATTTTTATTTAGTTAGTTATTGTTAAGTTCTACAAATATTTTAGTTTTTATTATTCGTGACAGCTTTTTCGGCTTTCAATGCCATTATCATTAAGGGCAAGATCATACATCCTGTTTGTCCAACGGTAATTCGGATTTCGGGATGCTGTGACTGCTGTGGGAATTCAATCTGGATTGGGTTGGGGGTCGCTCCTTTCTAGCAAATCATGGTTCTGAATACGCAAAGGTTCATAATTTTCATCATTATACCACCCACTAAATCAAACTCTCTAGTTCCAGGTTTTAAGATGAAGCTATACGTGAAATCCTACTTAGATTAATCTTTACGACGAATCGGTTTACATTATGAACATCAAAACATATGTTACGGATAAATTAAAGCTTTTGCTAGCTTTTCTTTGCATTGGAATTACAATAAAATTATTATTTTCATAACAAAAAATATAAGCATAAACCAATAAAAAAAATGTTTTTTCGTGACTTAACTATGAAGTGATACAAGAAACAATTTCAAAAAAATACCCCTTTATGGCTAAGATTATTTTTGATGTTTTGTAGGTTCTAACTTTTTTCATTCTAATAAAATTATGCACAAAATAAATAAAAACCACCTTTTCGCTGACTCGCCTCTTGCAAATTTTAAATTTTGAAGGCATGAGAATCGAAATATTTCTAGCTTTTATATTCCTCTCAAGCAGAAATGTTGGCACACGGAGCCTAAATAATTTTTTATCCGATACACGGCGGACCAGAGGGGAAATATTGTGCAATTTAACTTAAAAAGCGTTGAGTGGTTTAATAAATTATAACTGAATCCTATAGTTTTCATTGTTGTAATAGGTTCAAGTAATAAAAGATACTTTAAACATAGTAAAGGTTATAGATAAGGCACTGTTTCAGAAGAGAGATACTTTTTCACACATTACTGTTATTAATAATTCTGTAACCTCTACGATAGGTGTTGTTAATTTGGGGTTGACATTTTACCATAAAATTTCATTTGGTGAACCACTTACATAATTTTTTGTATATTTACATTTTTATTTATTTAATTTTAATTGCACGTTCGGTTAAAGTGCATTATTGGTAAATGTGGACATACCTTTTTACAACCATTCTATGGAAATAAAAGCAAAATAAGCCGCAAGTTGCTTCAGTATCGATGCTGTTGATAGAGATACCGGTTTGCACATAATTACCCCCATGAATTGTTTAACAATAATACTATAATACGTACGTATTATTTGTCCACCATCCACTTATATCGGCCTCCGGTTGAATGACATATTTAAGAAGGTGTCGATGCATACCTCCGTAACAAGTTATATTTTCGCATGTCAGTTGGTTGCCGCCAGCCTACGCGACTTGTTCTCACTATGTACTTGCAAAATAATAACGTGCATAATTCGTGATTAGCGCAGGCGCTCGCCGTTACCGCCACTAAAGCGAAAACACGCCATTCGAAAAGCGTTTTTATAATACTAGTGATTTTGTTTATGATTTGACTAGTAATGAACAAAGTATCTTTTACTGAGTGTATTAAGTTCTAGTATGGTTAAGTGATAAAGTTTAAATTGTTTACATACACCCTATAGAGGTAGGAATTTAAATTATTTTTTCACCCACTTGTGTAAATTGTTTACCCACTACGCAGGTTATGCGGATAACAAAAACATTAATAATCCATCACGATCAGTCGCATAAAATGAAAGCAATCTGCCCATATATTTATTGTTTATACATTAAAAAAATTCGCAAGAAGATTATAAAATCACAGAGGAATTACGAATTTAATTTATTATCTAGGACCCTTTTACTATCAGTCCTTTTTTTCTAACGGCCACAGAAATGACCTCGGTCCCTTGCAGGCGCAGCTTCTTTTAACAAAGTATCAGCACTTATTTGTTTTCTCAACTTTTGGTTCATTATTTACCATTTAAGTACATTATGAAAACAGTAAAATTCTTAAATATCGACAAGCAATTTCACATCATCATAGTATTTATGAATATTTTACGTAATTTGTTTCTTTAAATTAATTGGGTGTGCCGTAAAATTCCTTTCGATTTTCCAGACTGGTTGGTTATTTGAGTTAATGTAAAACGACTACACAATATAAAAGTGAAATAGTAGTAGTGTAAGCACCTTAAATAGTTTCGCTGTATTTGAATTTTTAGTTTCTTGTAATATTATAACTTTAAATAATTTTTCAGATATATTTAGTTGCAGTTGTAAATACTCACGTTGAAGAACAAACCATGGCGAAGGAAAGGCGAAATGTTTACACCGTTAACGGAGACCTCGGCAGGTAACTAGAAATTACATAATATTATATATGCATTCATGCACGTCTTGGATTGTCGCCAATTTTGCTGATAAAAATATGCATTTAAATTACATTATTTATTTGTCTTTGTGCGTCTTTTGGAATAGTGTCCAACCAATTGAACCAGAGGCTTGGATTTTGAAGAACGGGAAAATAAGACAGGTAAACTATCTATTAAACCCTTTGGATGCGCAAACCTATGTCCATTATTATTATTACCAATCTATGTACATACCCATGGAATTGTTCGTAGCAAACTCGTTCGTACACCCCATTAGAAAAGAATACTGATTCTCAGGTGAATCAAATATTATTTTTTCGATTATCGTGTATAGTTTCCACTTGTCAATATTATTAATGTGAAATTGTTTTTACCCACTCAATAGGATGGAGCGTGCCGAGCACTTTTCAAAGTCAGTTGTTGGTTGTTAGGAGGCCAGATTCGAGTGGTTATTTATTTTCATCGGGTGGGATTAGTAAAGAAGTTGCATTGTTAGTTGTAAATAATGGTTTTTTACTAATTTTAACTAGTTCCTAGAATCTGCTTTAATGCAACGAATAACAATGGTTATTATTAAAATTGTTAAGCATTTTCCTCATACTTACACTATGTTAAGCATTTTCCTTATATTTACAATATATAGGTAAGATGTCTTCTCCACCACTCTATAGAAAGTAGATATAAAATTCTTATTTCTTTGTTCCTACTTAATTATATGTTACAGCATCTCAATAAAAGAGTTGCGCACTACAACATGAAAGAGGTGAAGGGGACATTTATAAAAATTAAAAAAAATAATACGTGAGAAAATCAGATATGGGTGGTTACGATTAATGTGAATAATCAATAGGTAGATTTATTTAATGATTACACTGATTGCATATGCACTGAAACGTAATATCTAATGTAGATCCATTATCACTAAGTAAGGTTATGAGTTGTGAATACTTTCAGATATCGGGCATCAGATATTGCTTTGCACGTAATTCTTATCACAAATCCTAGTATCTCTTTGGCATTGGAGAAATTGTCAGATTGTGTGGGATCTGAGCGGAAGAATGGAATGTAAATCTTGGGGAAGTGATTAAATATATTGAAATTCGATAAATCAAAAGTGACGGTACATCAGTGGCGGACTAAGCCCGTCAGAGGCCCGCGGCGGAAAAGCTGAATGAGCCCCCCCTAGTTTAAGAAGTTGATGTAATTTTACAAGCTTTTTATTCAGTTCACACGGGCCTCTGGTCCTGGGGGCCAGAGTTTCTCACCAAATGTTTTAAGGAAATTCATTAAATTGACAGAGATAGAGCATTTTACAAGAAACCGTTTTTTTTTTTTTTTTTTTATTTTTTATTTTTTTTTTATTTATTTATTATAAATACAAAGTAATACATTATTACAATAGTTTGTTTATTCTTCCAAGCTAGGGAGAGAGGCAGCTTAATTTTTTTATAGAGCTTACAGGGAAGGAACAAAAACGAATTCAGAATAAACTAAAAATATTTTCAAACAACCGGCGCGGCTTTAATCGGGGTTACGAACAGGGACTTAACACTGCAAGTCGAACAGTTTTAATACGTGAAGGGGCCCATGGACAAACTGAGCTTGGGGGTCCCTCTGGATAGCCTTAAACCTAAAGTAAAATAACAATCCACAATTATTTTTCGGTAATTTAAATATAAAGATAGTGCTATGCCACCATTTTAATTTGAAGATATAAGAGCATTTGAATGTTAGAAAAAAAAAAAAAAAAATCTAAATATCGGTGATATCATTTTGAATTGTGTAGTACACAATTTAAGAGTGAAAATGTATTGCACTTAAAAGGGTCAAATAAAAATTAAATGCATGTTTGTATTATTAATTCAAATAAAATGTTATAATTAATTATTATGTTATTAATTCATTTTTATATAATAAATAATACATATTATTTGTTTTTGAGTGCATTACCTACATATAAGTAATATAAAAATACTTGGAACCCCCATCCAGGCATCGCGAATTCAAATCACTGTTAGCTTAGTCATTTATGTTTGCGGTATTGGCCCTCGATGATCGGGGTGATGACACCTGCCGTCACCTCACTGCGGATTCTATATGGAAAAGCTGAGGATCCGGCATCGGGATTTACTCCACGTCTTAACGGGGCTTTGATGTTAACAAAGTTAGTGGACCTGATGGAGTACTTGCCCTGGTATTGCAGAGGAATGCAGCAGAATTAGCACTAATTTTGATGAAAATGTGTCTGAAAATGTCTCTTCAAAATCTCCCTGAAGTGTGGCTCTGTATCCTCTGGTTGGAAAAAAAGCTGTCATTCACTTCATTCCCAAAGGCTGTTATTCACTCTATTCCCAAAAGCTGTCATTCACTCCATTCCCAACCCGGCCAACCACCGCCCCACAGCAATCACATTAGTTCTATCCAAGGAGAAGGAAGATGACAAAGTGCTCACATACCTCGAGAAGTATAAAATTATTATCGACCGTAATACGGATTCCGATGGGACCGCGATGATCTTCGATGATTGCGATTTCCCGCATCCCTGAATACGTAGATTACCGATGTTTTAAGGGAGAGGACGATTCAGACGGTTTCACCTCTTTCTTGCTTTCTCGTATTTAATGCTGTCATCCTTAAGGGATCGCTTCTATCTCTGACTTTATTTTTGTTGCACAATAATGACCTTTTGACACTTGCACGCGTTACGCGGATGAAAGTGCAGTTCATTATATTTTTTTGTTTGACAAGCCCCCAAAGGGCACACAAACTCCAGCTCGGAGGGCTTGGAAGCAGGAAATGGACGGCTACCTGAGAGTGTTTCTTCTTGGGGTATGAATAATCGTTAAAAATAATGTATCAAAGACCCAATCATATCTGATTACATCTAAAAAGGATCAAAATGAATACCTTTTCTCCTTTACGGAATCAATCTTCCCAACCGGCCTTCCATTAATGTGCTTGTTGTAACTCTAAATGACCAACCAGCTCAGATAGGGGGGCTTCGTCGAAGCCAGAGTGAGTTAGCCTCTTAGAAGCTAGGCGTACTCTACAGAGCAGATACTTTAATGGCACACAATTGCTAACTCTGTAAAAACCGTTAGTGCGAATATTGGGTGGTTGAATTTTGCAACCAGGAGGCATTTTACAAGAGTTAATGAAAACAAATCATTGCGCATGCGGCATGTTCCGCTTACAAAAAAAATGTTAAATATTTTTATCCGAGTCCTGTGTCCGAGTCATTGCAGGCACCTAGCCGGGGCCTCCTCCGACTTCGGGGCCCTGTAGAAATTTCATATATCTCAAGCATATTATTTCCCAACAGGGCTAGGAGACACAGGATTAAATGTTAAAAACAAAATGAAAATTGGTCTCTGATTCCCCATCCCGAGGTTAAAGCCTTAGGCCGGGCCTTTTCGAGCCTAGGCGAAAATTCGGCACTCTCCGAGACGACGCGTCATGTCTGTATCTGGCACTAAAATTATTATTTAAAAAAACAACCTGCGCCCCCCTGCCCCTTCTGCCACCCCCCTCCCTCCTTGACGATGGCCATGCGATTCATTCTTGACTTAGAACGTATTAACCAGAAATCAGTCATCCGCAGAGTAGGTACTGGAATCAATGGGTATTCGATTTTTAGACATACAGCAAAAATATATATGTGACCCGTGGAAAAGGGTAAAATATATATTGGTAATTACTGTGTTAACAAAGTAAACTTTTTTTTAAAATTAATTATTATAATGTTAAACCTGGAATAACTGCAAGCAAAATTTAATGTAACATCAGTTGAAGCATTTGCGAATTTCTTCAGTAGTATTCGAATAAACGCTGGAGACGTAGCCGGTGAGAGGCTCTGAGTAACCCAGATATTTGCATGAGACAAGGTTATCTAGTGCAGAAAAACGAGTTTCAAACTCAACGGGCTCATGTTTCAAAGGTACAAGAAGTTGGTCGGTGGAACAAGATAATGTTCTACTCGGCTTAAATACTTGTAAAATCATTTTTTTTTGCAGACGATACATTATCAATCCATTAGCCACGTTAGACGAAGAAATTTCAAAGCATTTTGTTTATTATATTTTTGAAGTGAAACTTCTATAACACGGCTGTGATTTGGATTTCGAATGAAACGGAAATGACTATTACTGCACTTGCGACGTATCAACTGCGCTCATTGGCTGCTTTGATAATGATGTCATATTTAAAGGCTCCTATTGGTTCAGATATGAAACGGAAATTACGTGAGGTCTACGCTCATTGGTCGCTTTGATTATGATCTCACTTTTCAAGTATTGGTTTAGATTGTTTTGGTAAAGTTTCGCTTCTACCGCGTGTAAACTGCACTCGAAATTTTTTTTCTGTGATTGTATGCGTGTAGTAACTAACTAACCAACCATCATGCCGTTTCTCCGCAGGAGTAGGCGAGAACGGACCTCCAAACAACTCGATCGTGGCACACACTTCTTTCCTCGTTCACATTCATACATCATTCATAAATCGCCCGACTTAAGTATCTGATTCACTTGGTCGTGCCATGTCTTCCTCGGGCGTCCTCGACTTTGCTACCATTCACATTTGCGTCATATATTCTCCTTACACTCCTTTCCTCATTCATTCGCTCTACATGCCCAAACCATCTGAGCGTCCCTTTCTTAATCCTACTCATTACGCTTATATCAGCCTTGCATTCTTTGCGGATCTCCACACTTCTCACACTATCATACATGGTTTTACCACACGTACGCTTCAGAGATCTCATTTCTATAGCATTCAGTCTACTTTCATCCTTCCTCTGCCAGTTCCTCTTCCTCACATTCGATAAATGCTGGCGTCCCACAGGGATCGGTTCTGTCTCCGACTTTGTTTTTGTTGCACATCAATGACCTCTTGACGTGTGCACCGATTCATTGCTACGCGGACGACAGTACAGTCCATGATAGCTTTTTGTTTGACAAACCTCCAAAGGGCTCACAAACCCCAATGGCTCGGAGGGCTTTGAAACAAAGAATGGACGGTTACCTCGAGAGTGTTTCCTCTTGGGGTAAGAATAACCTCGTCGAATTTAATGTTTCAAAGACCCAATCATGTCTGATCACGTCTAAAAGGGATCGAAATGATAATCTAGTCTCCTTCAACGGAAGCATTCTCCCGAACAGGCCTTCCATTGATATGCTTGGTGTAACTCTAAGTGACCAGCTCAGGTACGGGGGCTCCATCGAGGCCAGAGTTAAGTTAGCCTCTCAGAAACTGGGCATACCGTACAGGGCACGCAGATACTTTAATAGTACACAACTGCTAGCCCTGTACAAATCGCAAGTGCGCCCCACGGTTGAATTTGGCAGCCACCTCTGGTCTGGAGCCCCAAAATACCTGAAAAAAACCCTTGACTCTGTGCAGAAACGGGCGGTCCGTTTGATAGATTCTCCTAATTTAACTAACGGATTGCAATCTTTAGAGCACAGGCGCCAGGTGGGAATGCTGTCCTTGTTCTACCGGTATTACAATGGAAGATGCTCCGAGGAACTAGCGTCATTGATCCCCTCGGCACCGGTGCATAGTCGGGAAACACGCCAAACGCGCGCTCAACATTTGTACACGGTTGACATTAGTCACATGAGAACGGGTCGTTTCTACGACTCGTTCTTGAGTTCAACAGCTCGGCTGTGGAACGATTTGCCGGCCTCTGTGTTTCCTCCCTCCTACAATATGGGTCTCTTCAAGACCCATGTTCACTCCTTCCTCTCCTCAAAAACACCCTCCACACAGCATCCTCAAAGATGACATAGGCCCTGAGGGAAATTATTTTTTCCTCAGGGCCTCCTGTGTGGAGTTAATGTAAAAAAAAAAAAAAAAAAAGTTCCATAAGCTTCGCTTCTTTTGACAGTGTTTTGTTGGCGTCAACCGCGCCTCCATGCGTGTAGTATGTATTGGTATTAATAAATGTAGATACAAATCAAACAGGTACATTGTAATGGGGTAACAGGTACATGGGAAATCTTTATTGGGAAATTGAATTGAATGGTAATCAGTCTGATAAATCCGTTGTAGTGTATTCATGGTGATAAGTATTGTTAAATCATAGATTCATGTATTGGGAACCGTAATACTTATGTTTTGGAAGTGAGAAAATGGCTAATCATCTTTTTATGTGTTTATTCACAAATGACAACATGTTTACTAACAACATTTTTTTATGTAATAACATACAAAAATGTTGTTTACGTTTTTACATATAACTTAAGCAATTCCACAAATTTTAGTGCTACGACCAGGAAGTCTAGATGCCTAAATGAAACATAAAAAAATGCTTAGGTAAATGCTTAGGTTAGAAACGGGAAACCTTCCCAGTTGGACAGACAAAAAATCATTATGTAAGGTTTTGTACTGAAATATATATATATAAATAAATAAATAAAATAAAAAATCTCTAGAGTTACCTAATTATAGAATGAAACTACATGTTTTTTTTTAGATATCCACAAAAAAAAACGCATTCAAATAACTTGATGATTCCAATGCGTTACGACTTTTCTGTTTAGCACTCATAGATGAAGAAATAGAGTTATGCTTATGGCGTCTAACTCAAAAATGCTGATTTTGGATTTACTTAGTTACAGTAACTACCACACGATATTATCTTACATTTGGTTTTAAAATATATTGTGACATTTTGTTTTAAAATATATTGTGACATTTGGTTTTAAAATATATTGTGACATTTAAAAAAAAATATATTGATTAATTTTTCAAAAAGTTTTAATTTTCCTCGGGGTTTTTGAAGAACGGTCAAGATTTTGGTCACGCATATTTAGCTTCCAAACAACATGACTTTATCACCGTATATACAATGAAAACATAACATCAACATTGTATTGTTAATGCAAGCCCAAAATGATTGTGACATCTCAATGTTTTGTTGTTAATTATTATGTGAGTCCTATGCATGGTGAATATATTGTTTAATCGTTACGTTTTGACATTGACCTTTGCAACGCGACGATACTTACCAGCATACAATGTTAATAATTATGACATTTGGCTAATTTGAATAGCGGCGTTTTTGTGAGAAATCCTCAAGAGCCCAGTAAGAGCCAGTCGTCCATTTCTACTAAAACCTATTGTTTTCCACCACTGCACGATTGCGGATAAAATCATAATCTGTGGAAAAAGACATTTTGAAATCAATGTCCATACATTCTGTAATGGGTTACATGCATTTTAACAATTTTCAGCATCTGCAAAGCTACATCAAATTTTGAAGGAAGGTAGTTGGTCATATATTTTATTCTAACAAATATTGAAATAGAAATTATTTTTATATAAAAATAGTTTTATTCTGTTTTTGAAGAGATTTGCACCGTAAATACATATATAAGGAATGCTCGAAAGTTCTCATTAGGTACTTTATTATTATTATCATTTATTGTTTGAAACATTTACAGAGCGTTAACAATATTATAGTTATAAAATTGCCATTGGGATGTACATAGGTTTTTTTTTTTTACATGAACTCCACGGCCCTGAGGAAAATAATTTCCCTCAGGGCCTATGTCATCTTTGGGGATGCTGTGTGGAGGGTTTTTCTAAAGGAAAGGAAGGGGAAGAGAGTTCTGGGAAGGAAAAGGGTTTAAGGGGTGGGTAGGAATCTGGGGTTCAGTGTGTCCTGGTCATCCGCCTCCAAGACCTAGACAAACCTCACCCCATGAACCCGGGCACCCCTGCTAAATCACCAAACGTAGCGAACCACTTGGGGTGACCTATGGCAGAGGTGTTGGTTATCCAATAAAGGTTCCCGGGGCGGCGGTACCCATTTCCGCCTCCCAATTTGAAGTATTAACAATAGTTCGTCCGAACATCGCAAAACACGTTTCCAACAAGCAAATAAATAATTATGCTGCCGAAAGAGCCAAATAAAGTACATGAAATCATTTGTTTCTTTTAATAATATTTTCGATCATTTTCAAAAGTATGCAGCTATTACTTGATTCTCGTTCACGCGACTGGACGAATTATTATTATTACTTTGCCCCCCATATTTACGTATATATATGGGAGGCAAAGTACTCACCACCCACCCACATTATATGTTTGAAAATACATTATATTATTGTATCGTTAAAAAAAAATTCTACTCCTCACCCCGACACTAACCGTTCAATATCTACTGATTTCTTATGTTTTTTGGTGAAAAAAAGTCACCGAATTTCAAAATGTCATTAACATGTCAGGTCAGAAATCACCATTTTAATTCGGTTAGGGTACCCCGTATAAAGTGTTTGCTCAAAAGATAATTCATTTGATGGGTTTGAAACGCATATATCGATACAAGGTGAAAGTAAGAGAGTCAACATTTTAGAATTTGAAATACCTACATAAAACTTTCATTTAATCTGTCAGTAATTAGCTTGATGGATTAGTAAAAAAATAAAGATGACAGCGATTTGTAGAAAGTAGGTGCACGTGACCCATACAATTTAATGACTAGTATCGAAATTCGCAAAACGTACTTCTACGTGTATATAAATGTACTATCTAAGTGTGTTATTCACACGCGGCAGAAGTGAAACCTTTACAAAACTAAACTTCGAGAGAATAAGAGAATGCAGAGTATCTGATTTTGATAATTTTGCGAAGAAACATGGAAACAATTACGTTGTCCGGACTCAATTACAGGCGGGAAACTAGTACATTTACATCACGGTGACCGGAAAACTCAGAATGAAATCAACTCAGAACCCATTTGAAAAGTCATTAAAAAAGTGAAGTGAAAATATATATAAAAAAATATGTTAAATAGGTTACGTTAGATTAGGTTACGGGCTATTTTTAAATTATTTGTTTTCATAGTTTTTAATTTAATTTTAATTTATTTATTAGTTTTATTTTAGTAAATTGTACAGAAGTAGGATAATTGTTGGATTTATTTATTATAATATTATAACCAAGTATAAAAATTATTTAACATTTTATTCTACGAAGCACCAAAGATGAGACTTCGAAGAGGCTTCGAAACATCGCACAAAGAGGATTAGCCAATCTATGGATTCGACAAGAGATGTATGTGTATGTCACTTTTTAGTGATGGTCGTTTCCGTTTTGAGTTTCAAATCACAACGGTACTAAATAAGTGTTCACTTCAATAATGCTTTGTTACTGTACAATTCATTGAGGAAAATAATTCGGGAATACTGAGTCGAGAATTTTTTTCAGGGGTGGAAGGTGTGAACATGTCATTTGAAGAGACGCATTGTTGCAGATGGTAAGAAACATAAAGGCCGGCAAATCGTTCTACCCCGAGATATTCCACAAGTGATCCGTTATCATGTGATAAATGTCAATCGTGTACAAATGTGGGGTGCGCGTTTTGCGGGCTTACTACACACTATTGTGTTATTATAGTTTCTTGTTTAAAACGATAATTCTAGCATATATTAAACAAATGCAAAATCCATCATCAACGTGCGAATAATGTAAATATTTTGGGACTATTAATAAAATGATCCGTACTTAATAAATTAATTAATTACATTTTTAAACATATTTTTCTGAATCGTAAAATATTAATAAAGGTTAATTTTAAATAATGTTACAGCGTGCACGTAAAAAGAAACGTCAGATTCAACGTGATTTGTTGTTACTGCCTGTTCACCTTCGCATGCGATAAACACAGCACTTGACAATACATACACTTTCAAAGTGTACTAACTAACACTGTAAGTTACAAGGTCTGATCTTCAATGATAATAATAATTATCTCTCAAGGGCACGTGAAGTAGGACTAATTAATAATGTAAAAAAAACAAATACATGAACATAAATAAAATAACTAACGTTGTTTACACAAATATTTATAAATGACTAGCTGGAGTACCCGGTTTCGTTCAGAAAATTGAACTGACGTTTGAATCCATGACGAATCTTATTTTATTTACCCCTGCCAATAGGTAGTCCCACTCATCACCCCACGAAAAAGGCTTCGAATGGTCCAAAATGTTCCAGTACATTCCACAACATTCGAGAGTATTTTGGAATGTTCAACAATAATCTGGGATGTTCCGGGTTGTTCCCGAACGTTCCAGACTATTCCTGAATATTCCACAACATTCCGAGATATTCTGAAATGTTTTGGAATGCTCTCGAATACTCTCGAATGTTCTGGACTGTTCTAGAAATTTCTAGAGGGTGAAACTTCCAGCCCTTATATCTTCAAAAGTACGCCCTTCAGGTAAAAATGGGAACCTTCTTCATGAGTGGAGAATACAGGACTGCCACACCATATAACTACCTTGATCGTACCGAGACTCGTTTTTTCATTTTGTTTTATAATATATTGATTAAAAACAGTTATTTTATTATGAAAAAATGACTTCACACAGTGATTTTGCTATTATAGAAGAAACGTGGAAACAATTACGGTGTCCGGACTCAAGTACAGGCGGGAAACTAGTACATCTACATCACGGTGACCGGAAAACTCAGAATGAAATCAACTCAGAACCCTTTGAAAAGTCATAAAAAAAGTGAAGTGAAAATATATATTAAAAAAAAAATGTTAAATAGGTTACGTTAGATTAGGTTATGGGCTATTTTTAAATTATTTGTTTTCGTAGTTTTTAATTTTATTTAATTTATTAGTTTTATTTTAGTAAATTGTACATTAAAGTTTAAAATTTGCTAATTAATTATATCATATCATATTGCAAATTATATTTTTTTCTTGCAATATGTATGTAGCTCCTACGATACATTTTGAACTTTCCAATTGGTGCGGACTTTAAAGTGTCTGGTAGAATGTTGTATAACTTCATCCCTTTGTATAGTAAACTGTTCTGCGTATTTGTTTTGTCCTTTTTTTGTAATCTGATTTCCTTGCACGTCCTTGTCCTTGAATGTCCTTGTTGCATATAAATCTGTTTGAGCTTTTGATGACTTTTCAAAGAAGTTTTCTTTACTGTTTTCGTTACTGCGAATCTAATGATTTTACTTATAAATGTTGACTTATCTGAGACTAATAGTAGACGATAATATTAAATGGGGTACAAGTGGTCAATATATGTAACCAGGTCCGATCTCTAGCAAGTGCTAAAATTAAATGTCAACCTGAACTTGATACGATCCATTCTCGTGCAGGTAAAATCCCTTTACTGACTTTGCTGACGACTGAAGGCGTGGGCTGGGAGGCCAACCGCTTTTTGTACCTTAAACTCGAATCTAACCTTTGATACTTAAATATCACTCAAGTGGCATTTCTAAAGTGTCACTTATACAATAAATACATTAATAAAATACAATCGAATTCTAACAAAAACTGGCACTTCTATGGATGTTGTGATCAAAAAGGTTTCTTTCATTTTTATTTCAAAATTATTTGATACTCACGTTAATATTGTATTTAATATTGTATAAGAAAGATTCGCTTTTAACATGTAATCGCTTATAAATATTTTTTTTTCATTATGTTATTTTTTATTTATATTTTTTTAAACCATAAGGATATATATTTTCCAATTTTCCCTATTGTTGGAAATTTTATAAGCTAATGACACAATGAATAATAACATTTTGTTTAATCTCTCAACATTTTGTTGTTAATTCATATATTATTTTTTCTACAAATTTCCTCCATTTATCATTGTTAATTTTAAATGTCATTATTTTGCTTTTACTCAACCCTTTGGTAACGACCGATATTTATGTGTGTTACTTTAATTAAATAGTGAAATTATTAACCCCAATACTAAACTAGGCGAACCCTAGTGGGGTTAATAATTACATGCTAAAAATATATATTTAAATTGTGAAGAAGCCATAAATAAATAAATAAATACGGTATACGGACTTGGAGCGTAAAAACTTTACTTATATTAATTATGAACAAAATGTTAGGGCCAAAAAAACACTTTATAATATTGTACTGCTTAGGACCTACTTATATACTATTATGACAGAAAGAAAATATCTGAAAAGTGCACGAATTTGCAATAATTAAATTAAATATGTATTCACATGGACATAAAATTTTGTTAAATATATCTAATCTTATAATTAAGTTAAATGTACCATTTCTTACAATCAAAGATATCTTACGCGCAGTTCAGACGCGGTAGAAGTGAAACCTATGGAAAACTAAAGTAGACAAAATAGGGGGAGGCTACGAAGCACCGCACAAAGAGGAGACCGAATTTTCTATCTCATTCTCTCTTAGGCTAAATCCTATAGATTTATGTGTTTGTCTCTTTTTAGTGTCGCTTTTTCGTTTCATCAAGTTTCAAATCACAACGGTGCTAAAGAAGTTTTCACTTATTACAATTAAGATATGTGTATCTTTAAAAAAACAATTTTGGTACGTAGTAATGGTATTTTTATTATTTTTCTTCTTCGTGTGCCCTATCGGGTCCCCCCGACGTTGGCGATCACTCTGGAAAATGTCTCTCTACATTGTGCTGCCCGGAATAGCTCCTCCGCACATCTAATGCCGGTCCACTCTCGTATATTTCGTAGCCAAAAAATTTGTCTCCTACCAGGCCCTCGGCGACCTTCTATTTTTCCTTTCAATATTAATAAAATAATTTTATTAATTTTTTATATTTTTATTAATCGTATCGTAATAATACGTATTAATTAATAATATCGCCATTTTGTTCCCACTCCACTGCGTTTATTACAATGATGGCGTTTGTGAAGATTATCAAGAATGCGGATGGTTGACCTTCTTTGCGCTTAATATGGCCACAGGTCAGGATTCTTGTCAACAACTTCCTTGTCAGTTCTTATTTATAATTTCGAGAACAGAACGTGTGTTGCTTCCCTAGAATCTGTAGCCTAGTGAAGGCCACAAAAACAATGGGCACTTTGCTACTGAATGGCGTGATGTAACTTTCAAATATAATTATTGTATTTAGGGCGACTTGCACCAACTAGCGCTAATTTTATCTTAAATTGTATTTAACTAAACGAATTTAAGTCACTAAATACATTTACCTTAAACGTATTTAGTTTTGTCTTGTACCACGCAGCTGGAGTAGCTGTTTAGTTAAACAGTTACCGCCGTTTAACGCGTCGGTAAAACAGTTACGTCGTTCCTTAGCACCCCTCTACACGTACACTTTGTGCGCAGCAGCCTATGTGGCGAGGGGCACGGTCGCTTCGAAGTATCCGTGTGGGGGGTGCTTAAATTTGCGAGTGTCAAAATATTGAGGTTATGTTGTAGTTGCGTAGTATGTTATTTTATTTTGGTCCAGAAAATGAGTGCCCAAATAAATAAATCCCGAACGAGAGCTCTTAACTTTTCGAAGGAGGAACAATTTTTAAAGTAATGGAGTTGGTTCAGCTAGGAACAAAAACAGTCACTACAAATAGAAATTGAGCACAAGAAACAAATGAATCATATGTATAGAATTAGAAGAAAAAATAAAAGAAAACAAACAACTATGAAATGAGGCAAAAAGAGGTTTTGGTGCTAGATTAAATAAAACAATGATCTGAATATTTTTATTTATTTCCTTTACATAGATTGTTTACTATAGAGTGTATCAAATAAATTTGTTTTTGTGTTTTCTTCTTTCACTGTAAGCGGTCTACTTATAAAATCTACAATTTCTTTGTCAACGTCAGAATACAAAACCCAAATGTCCATCGTGAATACAAATTAATAAATGAGACAGATTTCAGCAATATTTGACAATCGTAAATCGAAGGAATAACCTAAAAATTTTTGACAGAACTTATTCGCTAAACATGTTTAACTCAGTTAAACGGCCCTTTTTGGGTATTTAACTTTGACAGTTCTTAAATGCATTTAACGACTTAAATTTTGTGGTGCAAGACGCCAAGTCGACTTAAATCAAATAATGTGTTTAACTTGATATTTAAACCAAATTTAACTTTTGGTGCAAGCCGCCCTTAATATTGTACATAGGTTTTTAAAAAAAAAGTTTCAAGAAAATCTTTATTTTTTTAGTGAGGTGTGCAATGAGCGTGTACTTTCAAATACTCCAAAAAACTTCCTTCACAAAAATAGCGCTTAAAAATTTGCCAGGTTTTATCAATGTAGTTTTTTTAATCGTTAAATCGTTAACTCCTGAATAACATGTGTAACTTTAATAATGTGATTCTGTAAAAGCCCTCAAGGCGTGTATGAATAAATAAATAAATTATTATTTTTTATTTAACTTTTTAAGAGTAAAACCTCAAACTGTAATATTTAATTAAATAAAGACATTCATAAAGATGGCAGCCAATAAAAATATGCGTTAAGAAAAATGGTGATAATATGGGTGGTTCTTAGTCGAAGTATGGTACAGTTAAAAGTGACCGAATTGGATATCGACACCTTAGCTCAGTGGATAAGAGCTCCCAACCCGGAAAGTAGGGAGGTCCTGGGTTCGAGTCCCAGAGGTGTAAATATCTTTTTCTGATTTTTCTGTTTCCAGATTTTCGGTTGAGTTTCGCTCATAATGTCTTCATTTAATTAAATATTACAGTTAAATTATTATTTCATAATTCTGGGACCCACCGAATACAGTTTTATAGACAATTATTTTCATTAAAATACAGTTTATTGTTGAAATATTTTTCTTTTATTTAATTACAGCTAGAGAAAGAACTACTCGAAGAAACCCATTTAAGATGAAGCTATACGTGAAAACCTATTTAGATACAATAACCCATGTACAATAACTGTTAAAATTTGAAAAAAAATACATATAAAACTTTATATTACAACACATAAATACTTGTCACACATAAACATAAATAAACACGTAAACACCTCAGCACAGGTTCTCCTAGTGAGGTGTTCACGAAACATACAACAATACCTATCCAGAGTTTCACCTTCACAAACCTACCTTACACCCAACATAATAAAATTATAAAGGTAAATACTGTAATGTATAGAAATAAATAAATAAATAAATACTATTTAAATTAATCTTTACGACAAATCGGTTTAGAGTATGAACATTAAAAAATATGCCACGGAGAAATTGAAGTTCATACTACCTTTTCTATTATTTACATACCTAACAAAAAATATAAGCCTCCGTAAACCATTAAAAAAAAGTTCTTTCATGACTTAACTATGAAGAATAAGAAACAATTTTAAAAAAATACCCCTTTATGGCTAAGACTATTTTTGAGGTTTTGTATTTTCAAAATTTTTTTTTCGCTTACATGCCTCTTGTAAATAAGACGCTCAATTTTAAATTTTGAAGGCATGAGAATCGAAATATTTCTAGATTTATATTCCTCTTAGTCAATGATAAACATATATTAGCTTATCAATCTTATATTACCTACTTAATTATTTTAAAAGTTGAATCTCTTCAACTAAGTTTTAGGTTATCTAGCTTTGACGTTGATTGTTATATGGTTATCTTGTACCTTATTCAGCCGATTATAGATGGGAGGCGGGTATGGATACCGCCGCCCCGTCATCCATTTATTGGAATACCGTTACCTCTGCCATATTTTACCCCGAGTGGTTTGCTACGTTTGGTGACTTGAGCAGATACCCGGGTTCATTCCCACCAACTGCGATCGGGAGAGGTCTCCGTCTCCAGCAGGACTCTCATCACTTTGCATCGCAGTGTAATCATACGTCCGATATATTTGTACACACACTCCCTCAAGATTCCTACCCACCCCCATTCCCTTTTCCTTCCCATAACTTCCTTCTCCAACTTACTCTCCTTCCTTTTCTAAAAAATACACCCCACACAGCATCCCCAAAGATGACTTAGGCCCTGAATGCCCTGAAGGGAATTATTTTTCTTAGGGTCAGGGCCAGGGAAGAAGATTTAACCAAGTCACTAAGTAAAATGCGATCTCTTTTACTTGGGTTAGATATTTTGTTTCTCAAGAAATCTTCTCATTCTATATTTTTCCAAATATAAAACTAACTTATTTCACAAAATCACAAAAAAACATAACTTTTTTTATATACTTAAGTTGATGAATAACAACACAATGCATCGTGACACGCTCGGATGGAAATATTAAATTACCGTACGTTAGATTTTATCACCACATTGACCGTGAAACAAATATTCAAAATCGTTCATTTCCCGAAGCTAAATGCTGACAAGTAAATTGCTGTGAAATACATTATTCATACTTATTAATAATCATGAGTTTACATGGCGAACAAATAATTTACTTAGTACCTACTAAATGACCTGTAATTAAAGGATTCCCAGGTATCTTCTGATGTGGTTTTCGTATATAAATGTGTAAATGTAATATGTGTAAATGTTCAACACAGAAATAGATATGACATCATAATAAAATGAATGCGGAAAAACTTGCAAAAAAAACTCTTTGTCGATATCCATTCACTTTTTCATGTTTTAATAGACATATTTTCCTGACTCGTGAAGTGACACACAAAAAGTACCCGTTTAATTCCTTTTATTACGTCCGGTTTTTCTAGAGCGGTTGTGAGCAGTAGAAATAAAATATTAAAAAAATGCGGTAAAGAATATTCGACGGTTTCTGATCAGCTTGGCAAAGGGGTTAAGCTAAAAACCAAAGTCTTTTTACGAAGTTTTGAATCCGCCTCTTAAAATAATAAGACTTTCTTAAAACAAACAATTTCTTAAAAACTTGGTTTGGAAACTTTGCAGCCTTGTTTGGTCCCATTTAATTTTTATTGATGGCCGAAATCACTGCTTCCAAATCTGCCTTAGACCACTGGTACACTTTCTTTTCGATGTCATATGAAATAATAAAAAAAAATGGTTGTCTGTAAAGTCGGTTTACGGACGATAATTTTACGTGATAACATCATATAATAATGATGGAGTTGAAGAAAGATAGATGGGTCACAAACCGAACGCTTAGGCAGAACGCTTGTTCCGCGCTCTCGCTTGCACGCTCGGATCAGGCGGAACGTGACAATGAGTGTTGCTTTTTCGCGAGTGCAGCCGGCGTTCATCGATTTATAAGACGTTATCACGTCAAAAACAGAAAATAATTAATCGATAAATCGTACCGAACGATTCGTATTCGATCGATCAAATCACTGGAGGTACTATTTAGAGTGCTCTGAGTTTTTATGAAAAAATGACAAGCAAAACATGTAAACAACACGTAAAAAAAGATTTTGTAATGGCAAATTGTAGAATATGAACATGTTAGGTGAACGTAATTTGAGAAAAACCAAACATATCTTTGAACACGAAATCACCTTATAGTCTAGGAGACAAGCGAGGTAAACCCTACGTCATCGAGTACACGGATGAAACTACTTTGTAGTGATAAGGGACATTTAGAAAGCCTTAAAAAAGCTGGCCTGCCGGTGCGCCTCTTGGCAGGAGCCGCGCAGTCATGGAAATAATGAGCGATTTTTTCGAAAAAATTACGTCATCGAGTACACGAACGGGAATGATTGCATACGATAAAGGTCGATTAGTAAATGAAAAAAAATCAGGTCTGCCAACCGGCAGTCTGGCACGTTCGCAGGCAGCCGGCGTCAAAGTGGGATAAAAAATAGTAAATTTTACGTCATCGAGTACACGAATGAAACCAACGAATATCTGTAGTCTAGATCATCCCATTGAAGAATTTCTTGGTCTGCCGACCAGCAGCCTGGCAGGTTTTTGTGTACGATTTTTTAAAGTATTTTTACCATTTTAAAATTATTTTCAATATCTTCATTATTATTTTTATTTCATTATGGTTTTAAAAACTAAGAATGCCATATTTTAAAAAAATAAGTGAGAATGATAAAAAAAAATAATTTTAGGGTACCGAGGGTACCCATCGGTCTGGCAAGCCTTTCGACGCCAAACAACTCACAAAACCTGCCGCGGTGCCCCTCACCGCTGTCGCGTGCCCATTTTAGTGCACAAATTTATAATAATAATAGTCCTTTTAAAATGATTTAATAGTCCATAGTGGTTGGAATTTCGAAAAACCACCGCACCGTCGCCGTAAGAGCTGCGTTAGTCCGTAAAGAAGACCCGTCCGTTTCATATCGGTTTCGCTTGCCCAGTTGCATTGAATATAAGATTAAAACCAACAAAAAACTGTAGTCTAGATCATCTCATTTATGATTTCTTTAGTCTGCCGACCAGCAGCCTGACAGTTTTTTCTGTACGTGTAAATTTTTATTTTTTTACTTAAAATACTTGAATTGCGCTCATTCCTTATAAATCTTTTCAGTCTAGATTTCTTTATCAATTCACGATATCCAAAGTTTATTCTTGATTCAGGTATAAGGTAAAAGCTCCAGTGCTTAAACTTGCTAATTCTTATCATTTCGGAAACTGGTTAAAACGTTCATCAGAGAAGTTTATTGGATTTCTAGCATTCATTTCATTGTAACGGTTTTTAATCAGGTAACCAATACAATTGTTTGCATAAAACACAATTTTTAGCCGAAATTATATCCAATTTTCCTCATTGCCAGAGATTTACCTCAACTAATCTCGTCATACGTCCTACGGCTGGGCACGCGACAGCGATTCGGAACCGACGGGATTCGGCAATTTTCGTCTTTTCCGAACGAACGCAGTTCTTACAGCGCCGCATCGTGGCAGTTGTTCTGACTTTCAACCACTTTAGATAGTTAGGCAAACTTACAAGGACTATTATTATTATATTTCTGTATTATAGTACAAGCACGCGATAGAGCCGAAGGGCTCCGCGACCAGTTTCGTAAGTTATTTGGCGTTGAAAGGCTCACCGACCGTTGAGTACATTCGAAACTATCAATATATTTTTATTTTTATCTTTACCACATATTTTTTTTAAATATGCCATTCTAAGTTCTTAAAAATATATTGAAATAAAAATAATAATAAAATAATAAAAATAATTTAAATTTAATTTAATTTAAATTTTAAAAATTTTGAAAAATCGTACACTAAAAACTGTCAGGCTGCTGGTCGGCAGACCAAAAAAGTCATCATTGGAATGATCTAGACTACAGTTTTTCATTGGTTTCAATCTTGTGTTCGATGCAGCTGGGCACGCGAAACCGATATGAAACGGACGAGGTTCGGAAATTTCAGTCGTTTTCCGGACGAATGCAGCTCTTACGACAACGGTGTGGTGGTTTTTAGAATATCCAACTACTATGGACTATTAGGCAATCTTAAAATAAGTATTATTATTATACATTTTTATAGTAAAATGAGCACGCGACAGCGGTGAGGGGCACCGGGGCAGGTTTTGTAAGTTATTTGGCGTCGAAAGGCTCGCCCGACCACTGAGTACACTCGGAACTATCAAATTATTTTTTTTTATCATTATCACTTATTTTTTTAAAATACGGCATTCTTAGCTTTTAAAACCATAATGAAATAAAAATAATTATAAACATAATGAAAATATTTTTGAAATATTTAAGATACTTTTGGAGATTTCCGTCGTTTTCCGAACGAACGCAGCTCTTCCAGCGACGCCGACGGTGCGGTGGTTTTTCGAACCTGTAATCACTATGAACTATTAGGCAATCTTAAAATGACTCTTGTTATTATAAATTTGTTGAATAAAATGGACACGCGACAGCGGTGAGGGGCACCGCGGCAGGTTTTGTAAGTTTGGTGTTGTGTATTTGGCGTTGAAAGGCTCGCCGACCGTTGAGTACACTCGAAACTATCGTTTTATTTTTATTTTTTATCATTATCACTAATTTTTTTAAAATATGGCATTATAAGTTCTTAAAAATATATTGAAAAAAAAAAATAATAAAATATGTTTTTAAAATTTAGAAACTTTAAAAAATCGTACACAAAAAACTGTCAGGCTGCTGGTCGGCAAACCAAAGAAATCATAAATGGGATGATCTAGACTACAGTTTTTTGTTGGTTTCAATCTTATATTCAATGCAACTGGGCAAGCGAAACCGATATGAAACGGACGGGTCTTCTTTACGGACTAACGCAGCTCTTACGGCGACGGTGCGGTGGTTTTTCGAAATTCCAACCACTATGGACTATTAAATCATTTTAAAAGGACTATTATTATTATAAATTTGTGCACTAAAATGGGCACGCGACAGCGGTGAGGGGCACCGCGGCAGGTTTTGTGAGTTGTTTGGCGTCGAAAGGCTTGCCAGACCGATGGGTACCCTCGGTACCCTAAAATTATTTTTTTTTTTCATTCTCCCTTTTTTTTTTAAAATATGGCATTCTTAGTTTTTAAAACCATAATGAAATAAAAATAATAATGAAGATATTGAAAATAATTTTAAAATGGTAAAAATACTTTAAAAAATCGTACACAAAAACCTGCCAGGCTGCTGGTCGGCAGACCAAGAAATTCTTCAATGGGATGATTTAGACTATAGATATTCGTTGGTTTCATTCGTGTACTCGATGACGTAAAATTTACTATTTTTTATCCCACTTTGACGCCGGCTGCCTGCGAACGTGCCAGGCTGCCGGTTGGCAGACCTGATTTTTTTCATTTACTAATCGACCTTTATCGTATGCAATCATTCCCGTTCGTGTACTCGATGACGTAATTTTTTCGAAAAAAATCGCTCATTATTTCCATGACTGCGCTGCTCCTGCCAAGAGGCGCACCGGCAGACCAGCTTTTTTAAGGCTTTCTAAATGTCCTTTATCACTACAAAGTAGTTTCATCCGTGTACTCGATGACGTAGGGTTTACCTCGCTTGTCTACTAGACTATTACGCAGGAATCGAAAACATTAGATAAATATTGTGAAAAAAACAAAAAAATCTACTGCAAATATGCGCATGATCCAACACTAAATAAAAATGGGGGGACAACTTTGACTTCTAACGGTTCGCAGAGTATTTTCAGGATTAAAAAATAGTGACCCGGAGCAAAAATAATGAGGTGATACGATTACCATACTCTCCCCTAACTATTAACAATAAGTAGGTTGGTACAATAATTTTTATGTGCAATTATTTGGTATAATAATATAATTGATTAAAACCTTTAATAATAATAATAATTGACTTTAGCCTGGAATACGCAAAGGATTTGCAATAATAAACAGTAGTTGGAAAACATTGACAAAAATTACTAGTAAATTTAGAATTCTTGAAAATATCACTAAAGAACAGAGACGAGGGAAAGATTTAAAACAGATAAGCAAGTAAGTATTTGCAATAACAAGGACAAACAGTTCTCGATATTTTGAGAAAAATACAAAACAAATCTAAACTAATCACATGTTTTTCATATTTTGCTTTAGAGGTACTAATTATCTTTTGAAGGGCAAATAATCACAGCAGGAAATCGTTCATCTTGCAACTAGTAAAAAATGAATCAACCCAGTGCAGGGACGGATTGTATCATCGTGTGATGAATAGAAAGAATGCTCCAGAAATAAATTCGAAAATTGCAGCAACGCTCTAAACCCGGTTGCAGAAAATTATTCGTAATTTTCCTTAATATTGTTTTGCATTCAAATGCAATAACAAGATGGAGGTCAACTTTCAGGCCAGAAACCTTGAGAATAAGAAACTACAGAAAAGAATCATTATGACTTTAAAAAAAACATAAGTTTGATTATAAATAATTATTATACGTGAATCGTTATAAAAAACCGATGAAAACCATAAAGGACTAAAGCCGGGTAATCACTGGCCTGTACCTGTAACGTGTGGTCGTGGTTCGCGATCCTGGCGCGAATGACTTGAGCCAACGCAACGCCTGAAACGCCTGTCATACTTTGCGGTTTAGGGTACTCGTGGATATCAAACGGGAGAATTATGGTGTGCCGCGGGCCATTTCCGTATTTTCTTCTTCGATTACGTGTGACTGACTACACACACGTGGTAATCATAATGATTGGAAACCACACAAATGACTACTATTAACGCGTACAAATAGACACAAGTTCCATAGAACTCCAACCGGATAAGCATTATTTCAAGCCTTTGAAGAAAGACGTTTGGGGAGGAAATTGATGGTGATGTGAACGAAAGCAGTGCGGTCTGCAAACAAAAAAATGGTCAATAACATCGTATAGAAGGGAGAAAATAAAAGCTGAATGCTGGAGTTCAAAACGAACACTGCAGATGCAATTCAATTCAATTCATTTTAAAAACATTACATTACATTAACATTTCAAAGCGTTTTTAAAAGAGACACAATATTTAGGATTAGACAAGCAGATTTAAACTAACTGCAACAAAGCTTGCCTTGTGCTTCATTAATGCTAAACTTATCAATATTCGGAGTGATTCTATTTAACAACAAGACACTCTCCCGACTGGCATGACCATTGGCAAGTTAGTTCTGAAAGTCGGGAGATAAAGCAGTCTTGCTATCGGTGACGGAGATAACCATCGGGAACATAGAAACTAATGCTCTTCATGATAGTCGAGTTTTCGAACCATGCACAAATCAATCTGAAGAAATGTGTTTTTTTTTTTTTTTTTTTCAAGGTTTAATTTATTTATTATAAATACAAAGTAACACAATATGACATAAAATATTATACAGAAAAAGAAAAGTCCCAATAAAATACTTTTTAGCAGTTTGTCGATGGGTACTTTTACTTTGGAGATATATATATGAACTTATTTTACATAATTAAATGCAGTTAGAATTTTTGTGTTAGTCTAATACAAATTATTTCTTTCGGCAAGCCAATTTTTCAACAAAATATTTGTTTTACCATTTGTACATTTTTTAATTTCGGCAGGTAACGTATTTAAGCAATTAGGTATCATATAGTCCAGCGTTCTTTGTCCAAATTTGTTTAAATGCTTAGGTACAATTAGTCCTTCATTTAACGTAAAACGAGTATTGTAAGTGTGGTCCAGTTTAATTTTGTATATGGGGCTATTCATATGAGCAATGGTTACAATGAGCATATCCCTTCTGACCCGTAGATGAGCACGCTCAAGAGAAAGTCGGTAGGGTAGAGCCACGGTAAAGGCGGATCTCCTGCGCCAGAATACACATGAAAACTAGCTTGAACCCCACTATAAACGTTCTTTGTTTTCCGTCTCCTGCGTTTTTTTAAACATGGTTTGAAAGATTGGTGTGAACAGGTGTGAAGTTCGCGCGGTCACACACTTTGCTAGTGGCCTGTCCACGCGTCCACGCGTGCGCAACTGACTTGACGTTTGACGTTTAGCGTTTAAATAAATGTTAAAATATGTTCCGATGTTGAAGAGATGCTACATCAGGGAGAAAACAGAGATATTTTAATAGATGTTTATTTACCAGGAAAGATTTCCGACTAATATCAATTATTATGACCTAAAGGCAGTATTTGAATTTCGAATGCGTAATTAATTACGCATTCGAAATTCAAACGTCAAAAGTCGAGTTCTGTTAAGAAATTTAGCGATGATATTGTAAACGAAATATAAAGGAGAACACGCAGATTTCAACTTAGACCTAACCTACCTAACTAGATTTTTATTAGGTATTTATTTATCAGGGAAAGAATAGAATACCTATTTTAATTGGTCATTTCTTCCGTGTCTCTGAAACCGATTTATAAATTAATAGACTTTATTTACAAGTGAGATCACGAAAGATATAATCATCATTACGACAGTATTTATTTGGAATTTAAAGTCATAATTAGGTATTAGGCTCGCGCGGTTGACATAACCCCAAACGTCATTCGATTTACCTCCGGTACCAACCAACCGCTTCGTACGGCTCCTGTAAAAATATGAACTTATTTCCCCCCCCGCCGGCCCCGCCGGCCCCGCCTGCCTTCCCGCTCCCGCTTCACCCACTTCAAAAATAATATTAATATTGTTAATATTCGTTATTATGTTATAATTTTATTATCAAATATATTTATTATATTGTATTTAGGTATCATAATATTTTAAACTAGTGATTATTAAGCTTGCTCATTGCGCATAACCTCAAAAACTTGTTCGGTTTGATTCTCCATACATGACCGCATCGCGCGGCCCTTGTAAAAATATGAACACATTTCCCCCCGCCAGCCTTCCCCCTTCGCCCGGGATATGAATGTTTTCCGTCGGCTGTGGTAAAGCTTGAACACAGGGTTTTTGAACACGAAGTGTTCAAATTTTCAATGTTTTGGGTGCTGTTCAAGCTAGTGTTCATGTGTATTGTGGCGCAGGATACGGGCCTTAATAGATACCGTAGTCGTGAACATTGCGCACACACTCAAACCTCGTTACTGTGTCTGCAATGGTTACAATTACACCTCGCTTTAAACGCGGTCGGTGGGTTATGACAGAACTTAGACCGCTTCCTCACTCATTGATCGGTCGGCCGCGAATTCGGGAAATTTTGCGCGATGTTGCGCTGCATGGACCATTTAAAAAGTATTTGTGTGTTTTAATCTTTGTTAAACATTTATTTTAAGAATTGTTGATTTCATACCAACCCAAGTGGGAGTAGCCTTGTTCAACGATAAAACCATAGAATCAAACTGTTCAACCATAAAACTATAATAAATAATAACACAATGCCCAATAATAGGCCAAATGCGGGCCTATAATTCCATACAAAATCACGCTTTCGTATTTTAAATGGGATGGAGATCTACGATTTTAGGCGAGCGTGAGTGAGACGGAACGTTGGGGATTGGTCTAATCTAAATGGAACGTTTGTTTCGATTCATATTTGCATGGAAGGCATTTCTAGTGTTGTATTCTTTGTTAAATGGATAAAACTATGCAAGTATGACTTGTGAGCTTTCTATCGTAATTACACTTAAATTATTTTATCTACGAAATCGACTATATGCACTGGATTTCAGTTCGAAGGTGAATATTGTATAAAAAAAAAACAATTTACCGGATTTACTTATTTCAGAAGTTTGAGCTAAACCAAAGGATAAAGAATAACTCAAGAAATCCTTTCTGGCGTTGTTTCGTGATCCAAATATTTGCCTAAACGAGGCTTAAATCTCCAATACAAAACTGTGTAAATGCGATGGAGTTCTACGATGTCAGGCGATTATAAACGAGTCAAAGCGCTGGGTTATTT
The DNA here is from genome assembly GCA_936435175.1 of Glyphotaelius pellucidus. NCBI lineage: Eukaryota > Metazoa > Arthropoda > Insecta > Trichoptera > Limnephilidae > Glyphotaelius > Glyphotaelius pellucidus. The sequence continues at coordinate 21,186,503 of OW386542.1, read as the reverse complement.
TTAAATGGAACAATTATTTGCATTAAAATTTACATGGATACATTTCTAGTTTTTTTCTTTACTCGATGGGCTAAACCTACGCCACTGTTTACGGTAAAATAGTGAGGACATGAGAATTAATTGTAATTTTCGTAAATTGGGATTGATTGGATGATATAGGTATATTTATTATTAGTAGATAATTTCCATATCGCCATGGAAATCTCCAGTCTGAATGGAAATTTTGCTTCAAACAGCTCCATAGGCGTGAGCGGGATCAGATGTAAATAGGGGGTAAATTTCCTTTTCACGTCTCCTTTCTTTCTCCATTCCCTCAGCCGGTTGCCATCGTCCCACTGACTCTGGGTATTGGGGATTAAAGTTCACGTTATTCACATAAAAACGATGATCCAAATTCTTGTTATGGCGTTGCCATGATCAGTTCAAGATTTTTGTCAAAAGTCGTCAAAGTTATCGCACGCACCAGGCCAATTAAATAATTCAAAAAATTTCAACACGTCGAAGTTACTCAATGTTATTGCTTATTTGAACGCCTCCGCTAATCGTCGCCTCTTTCTTGGCCGTCCATCTCTCGGTAATCCGCTGCGTAGGCACCGACTCCGCTTTCGTTCGTTTTATCTTTCTGTGTCACTCCGTGTGTTCATTTCATTTCGCACTGAGTATGTACATGAAGAGCACGAGCACGGCCTGGTCAACAGTGACCGGCATGGTTGACTGAACGGAAACAATATAAAAAAGTTATTAAAAAAGTATCCGGTTTCTCAATCAATTTGCTTCAGTCATTTATAATCCGTTTCTGGTTTTATTTTAATCGTATTGCGTTTTTGGTTAAATATAACTGGGACACGATAATGCTTACGTGTTTATAGAACGCCTTGATTTTGTTGGAAATCATGGTGTCGTCAATAAAATTCTCGACAGTTTCCTGTGTATTATTCTCAAACCAAACCATTTGAATCGTTCCGCACAATCTCATCATTCACACTAATAAGAAGAAAACTCTTTACTTAAGAGAGCTTCAAAAATGGACTTGCATGGGATTTAATAAACGATAGTTTACTACAAAATAGAAAAAACAACCGTTTGCAGGTATTTTCTTGATCCTAGGAAGGTTTTTAATCGTGCTTTCCACCACTTTGGGCCATTTTTTTCACAGTGAATTTGAACAATTCATCAAATTTCAAAATTAATTTTGATGCTCTGTGAAAGTTCTATTCAAGTTCTGTCGCTAGTTCAATTCCGTAGAGCAATGATGTAATAACAGGACTTCAATAGAAATTTGTCGGAACTTGAAAATTATCGTTGAAATTAATTTTTTATTTTTTTTATTTATTTATTTATTTAGACGCCCATTGGGCTTTTACATACCTAGTTTTAAAATAATATTGTGAAGATTGATGAATTGTTCAAATATGTGTAACAAACCGTCCCTATAATAGGAAAAGCTAAAGAGCTCATGAAGCGAAATGTCCCAGCAGCAGCAGTCAAATGCTGGCTATTTGGTTTGGGCAACAAAAAATTACATTCATTGAGTAGGAGCTTATTCTAGACTCTTAATCCTAAAAAGCGGAGACAGGAAAGGGGGTAATATAGTATTTAATGTGTACATAAACCACCTCCTTACAAGAGGATCATATCATATCATACGATATCATCTCGGCCAAACCCGCGGACAATGGAGTAACAACGTCAACTACGCGGATGACATGGTATTGCTGGCACCATGATCGGACACTGTGTATACATATATATGCTATACAATACTACTACTACAATTATATACATATATATGCTATACAATACTACTTTTACTTGGAAAACAAAAAAGTCAGATGTTTTTCGTAAAATGGTTAGAGATTGGCTTCCAGAGTTGAGGAAAAATAAGAGCGAAAAAGTCATTTCGAAATGGTGTTCATTTCTTTTTGAAGCTTCCTGTTAACTCACAATTCAAATATGGATCATCATCGTGATTCATACGATTTGATCGACATCCCGTATATTCAAATCTGTCATTCATCTTATTTCCAAAACTCGTACGGGTAAAATACGGGTTATTGACCAGTGTTTGGGCTATTGACCGGGCTGACTAAATATTTGGCACTGCATCATCCAGCGACGTGCAGAATGACTTTCTGGTATTCTGTTATTATGAACTTAAAACCTTATATATTTTCCTAATCACTCGTACAGAATTTAGTGATAAAAGCTTTATAGTATTGCTCGGGTTATTTGTTTATTTAATATCAACGGTATAGATTCACCATAAATAAAAATTAAATATAACAATTTAATACAGGCATAAGGAAATATTAGAAATAATTTTAAAACATAACAATTAAATGTGGCATAAAATCGTACAATGACATCAGAAAGCGTGAAAACAAGCTCTTTAAGGATATAAAGGTAAGAGATATAAGTACATATTAAACATACTATTTAATATATATATATACGATTTAAGTGGGTATTCTAGTCTAGAAGTTCAAATTTCGGGCGTTTTTTGACGGCCGATAAAAAAACATCAATATTTTAGTATTCATTACTTTAAAATCTATTAATTTATATTTTAAACATTCACAAAAATTAAAAAAAAACATATAAGTATATCTATATTTCACGAAGTTACACGCTATTGAAGTAGTGGGGGAAAAAAAGAGGGTGTCCATCGACCTGTCCAAGACCGTCTGTCATGTCCATGACTGATTTCCACCCTTTTGGTCATCTGAAAAAAAAAGTAGATTCTTTATTAGGACAAATGTCAATATGATAGGAACCAATAAACTGAAAAAAGTTTTTTCTTCCAAAATGGCGGCTACTCAAAAAAAATTGACATTTTTCAGTTATTTTTGAACTTTTCCGAATTTTGAAAAATTAGTAACATGTTAATTTTTTGTTGGTTCCTACCATTACGGAATGTAAAAAAAATTCTTGCCAAATTTCAAGAAAATCGGTTCATTAGAACTTGAGATTTGTGACAAAGAAAAAAATAGTTTCGAGAAAAATACGTTTAAAGTTTTGTTCTATTTAGATTCTAGTTAGATTTCGTCTTTTACGACGACACTAAAATGGCTATAACTTTAAAAGTAATTCGAATTTCAAAAAATCCTTTTAAGAAGACATTCTTGAATATCTAAACTATCGAAATATGATTTTTTCTAGACTAGAATACAGTCTATGAGTCCCTTGAGTCCCTTGAGTCCCTCAGTCCCTTGAGTTAAATTAATATTGATTGAAAAGATATGAGAGTCCAGCCTTCTTACTTACCTTCGTATCTACCTTCCGTGCAGTCAGGTAAATCCGCCACCTCTGCGTTTCTATTACCAACTTCATGTAATCTAGGAGTTAGCGTACTACAAAGTGACACAAGATCATTTTTGAGTGCTGAACCTTAAGTGTTCATTTTATGAGGGTGTTTCGAAACAAGAATGAGTACCTTGCATCTGTCTGCGTTTAGTTGAGCGAACACGCAATCACTTGCATTGCTTGAGTCAGCTTCCCATAACGGGGCAAGTTTCTATGTTCTCGGATAGAAATGAACTCATGACTAAAATTGTCTGAAGACAGAGACGAATTTACTATTATTTATTCACTATCTTATGACTTATTAAGTACCTAAATAAAAATACAAAAAAATATATCGCTGGTTCTAGCTAAGTAAGGAACAATCCCCTTGATGTTGTTCCTTTTTTCTATTTTCATTGGTTTCACAAATCCTCTAGGGGTTTACATTAAAAAAAATTATATTATGATACTGTAAGAATGATCATGGTAGAAAGAGTCTATGACGAGTCGCGTGACGTGAGTCACCGGGGAGATGGTATAACAATACAAAGTAATTGAACAGAATTAGGTTCCTTCAAGTGCACTCCAGTGTGCCAATATCAAACTTTCTCATCTCCCATCGGAGCGCTCCAATCATCAAGGCATTTTTTTCTGCAGTTTTAAAAGAACTGTAAAAAGTACCAACGTTACCTACAAAGTATCGAACACACGAAATGCAACTCATTCCTCTGACTTTTCTCCTAACAATCTACCTGGGATTTATTGCATTCGTTCCCCATTAAGTGGCCAACGCACTGTAGAGATATTTATTAATAAAAATGTTGACCAATATATATTGATTTAAGAAAAAAAAACTTTTTTTTTTGGATTTCGTAGGATTGGATCCTTGGCTGAATGTCTGGCCGGTGAGGTTCGTCAGCTGATTTATATCACAGAATCAAAGGAGACTTGCATGGGCGTGGATTTATCGTATTATATTGGAACCGAGTACCCGTGAAATAAATAAATATTTTATTGCGATCTCATTTTCTCGCAGGCTAAATCCTATAGATGTATGTGTTTGTCTCTTTTTAGTGTCCTTCGCTTTCGTTTCACCGAGTTTCAACTCACAACTGCGATAAAGAAGTTTTCTCTTCAATGACTTTTTTCGAAATCCCAACGTTTTAAGGTAATTAAGGGAAAAAAGTTGGAATTTAAAAAAAAGTTATTGATCTTTTTTACTTCTTTCATCATGTAGATTCACCTTCGAAGTTTTTAACCCCCGAACACCTTGAATAAATAATTGATTATAGAAATATCTACTAACTAACTAACCATCACGCCGTTTCCCCGCAGGGGTAGGCAGAGAGGACGGACCGCCAAACAACTCGATCTTGGCACAGACTCCTTGCTTCGTTCACATTCATACATCGTCTCATACATGCTCTTCTGTTATTCTGACTCTTGACATCGCCCGACTCAAGTATTTGATTCACTTGGTCGTGCCATGTCTTCCTCGGGCGTCCCCGACTTCGTCTACCATTCACATTTGCGTCATATATTCTCTTTACACTCCTTTCCTCATTCATTCGCTCTACATGCCCAAACCATCTGAGCGTCCCTTTCTTAATCTTATTCATTACGCTTACATCAGTCTTGCATTCTTTGCGGATCTCCATATTTCTCACACGATCATACATGGTTTTACCACACATAGGTCTCAGGGATCTCATTTCTACAGCATTCAGTCTACTTTCATCCTTTCTCGGCCAGTTCCATGCCTCACTGCCATACATTAGGGTAGATACCAGCACTCCATTATGGACGACTAGCTTCGCTTCTTTAGACAATTTTTGTTGGTGCCAACGGCGTTCAGTCCTCCATTAATGGAGTTACCGGCATTTACCCTTCTTTCGATATCTCTATCAAATTAATTATACATTATATTGTAGTAGAAGATAATACTAATAAATTAAAACGAAATCCCAATAAATAAAATCATAATAATAATTCCAATAAATCTGTGTAAAGAGATTCCGTTGCGGATATGTGTTGTGTTTCATCTTCTTCATCAATGCGTAAATATTACATTGATGGATATGTAGTTCAAAAGTTACTCAAAAAAGTTATACCAATGAAATTAATTACACACGCATCAGCATCGAAACAAGAATTATTGGTTACTGCTTAGGTGTGAGATTATAAATGCATTTTGTGTTTTTTAATTGTTATAATTGTCCTAGCAGTTTTTCCAGTATTTTCTTAAATGATTTGCTCGAAATTTGTTCTCATGTATAATCAGCTCATTATACTGTGACAATGTGTAATGCACAAGTTCCTAGGACAAGTATTTTACAAAAGGCACGTGAATCACTGCTAATTTCTAGTATTAATAGTTATAACTTATCAATTCTTAGATGTATCATAATTCCGTAAGTTGGTCCCACTGTCATTATAATAACAGGATCTTTATTCAAAGCGGAAAATCTCCACGTAGCTACTACACGTGAAGAGAATTGTCGTGGTTATGGTAAATTAGGAAATCAATTGTTCACTTTGGCAGACAAAGAGAATATACATAAATGTTTAGGGTCATTAAAAATAATCGGTATTTGAGCGACGGAATTTTTTTTTTATTATTGTTTTTGGTGTATTAAGTAGGTGACAGAATTTAAAATACTAAAATCCTCAATATTTTCGGTGAAAGATGCTGCACGTCATTAAATTGTTAATTAAATGAATTGTTCACTTTGAAGCAGAGATAATCTGGTACTTGGAAGTGGTTGAAACTAATCGGCCTTTGAGCAATGGAAAAGTTTATAATTTAATTATTGATATACATGACAGAATAAGTATACGATATAATATGTTAAAATCCTCCAAAATTTTGTGGAGAAAAACTATAGGCCAATGGGTTAACATATTTACATCAACATGTTTCAAAATCTATTCTTAATAATGTTGAATTACGTGAACGATCTACGCCACTTAGCGGCTTCGGTATTTTTGACTACGAGGTTGAGGTTGTTGATTGGAGGTTGTAGGTTCGATTCGCCCGAGGCGTGAAGATAATAAAAAATGAATACACAGGTACCTTAATATATTGTTTTTACTTCCAAGTCTGCGTGTTGGAGTTTTATGCTCGAAGAACCATACAAAAAATTAGAGTCTGCAATTAACATACGGTAGAAGTGAAACCTTCAGAAAACTAAAGAAGACAAGAGTGGGGAGACTACGAAGTACCGCACAAAGAGGAGACCGATTATACTATCTAATTTTTTCATAGGCTAAATCCTATTTTTTGTTTGTTTCTTTTTAGTTTCAAATCACAACGGTGCTAAAAAATTTTCGTTTCAAAAATGTCTCTCTTTCGTACGGATAATTTATAAATATATAATTAAAGATATGTATTCCACAAAGTGGTATAAGTGGTATGGTAACTTTGTTATTTTATTCTAATTATACTCATAAATACATTAATTATTCAGGTATTCTTGGAGTCGTAGCGGTAGGTACTTTATAAAAATATGATTTTTGATGAAATTAATTGATTTCGCCAAAACAGGTTCTACTACATTTTCAAATAGAAATAAAAAACATTAACTATGGATAATTGAACGTGTGATGACGCGATGTTGATTGTTAAATTTGAAAGATCAATAATAACCAATAACCAAGTCAATAATCACCCAGAAGTTGGACCCCGAAATTATAATTGTAAAAAATTAATAATTTTTTTAAATTATTACTGATTTCAAATCTAAAATCGACTTAAAAAATACCTTTAAGAGGAATATAAACGCTAGAAATATTTCGATTCTCAAGCCTACAAAATTTAAAATCGCGCGTCATATTTGCAGGAGGCCAGTAAGCGAAAAAGTGGTTTATATTTATTTTGTGCCTAATTTTATAAGAATGAAAAAAAGATAGAACATACAAAACCTCAAAAATAGTCTTAGCCATAAAGGGGTATTTAAAAAAATGTTTCTTATAACAATAAGACATGCAAAAACATTTTTTTAGTGGTTTACACTTAATTTTTTTGTTAAGTAAATAATAATTTTATTGTAATTCCAACACATAAAAAAGCTAGTATAAGCTTCAATTTCTCCGTGGCATATTTTTTGATGTTCGTACTCTAAACCGATTCGTCGTAAATTTGAATCTAAATAGGATTTCACGTATAGCGTCATATTAATAATAAATTGGTCTAATTATCAAACGAATATAATATTATTTACATTGTCGATACTAAGACTACACAGAAAGCAGTTTTTCCTTGATGCGTTTTAATGAAAATATGCTTTATTATTTTGTTATTCGGCGGTATCTACACATCTCTTCGGGTAACTTGGTTATATTTTGTGTAAGTAGGTATATCGTATTTTCCCTAAACCACTCCACATTGCAAATAAGAATACCAGAGGGGCAACTGTCAGGGGATCAACTGTCATGGAACCGTGAATAAATTGGCTTAACAGCAATGTTGAAGTAAATTGATAAATAAATCGTACAAAATGTATATGCTGTGCACCTTACTGTTCATTGAACACTTATAATTTCCACATGATATTAACATATATTAGTACTCCATTAATAATTTCAACAAAATAACTGCAAAAATTTAGCACAAGTACTACGCATATTAAAATGTAGCTCTATGATCCCATTTTTTAGGCAATAGCTCATTACGCCATTGATTTAGTCATTCGGTATTAGTAGTAAGGCATAATATAATATTGCAATAGCATTCGAGTGTTTTGTCCAAAAGTATGTTCATCTCCCACGCGACGTGGCCTCACCGCGCAGTGCGTGGGCGACTTGTTTTCTGTAATAGCAGGTCAGTCGTAAATGGGAAAAGGGTAGAAAGATGAAAACAACTTCGGTTGTAGTCATCGAAATATTTTCAAAAGCTTCGAAATTGTTGTTGGATCTTCGCTAAAAAGTGGATCCAATAGTGTTGTATATATCCAATAGTGCAATTTGATCTCGATGAATGAATCTTACTGAGCATTCAACATCGTAAGATTCAATAGATCTGAAAGGGCAGTCTATGTTGCCAGATGACAGGACATCGAAAATTTTAACGAAGTGGGAGCTCCGGAAGAAGCGACCCAAATGCAGACTGAGGAGAAGTGGACTCACTGCTTGAAAGAAGATTACAGTAGGGTGTAAGATGTAGGATAGACGTAATTTGACGTTTTCGTCATAAAATTAACGTAGACGTCATAAAATATTCCATCTTGAATTATTTAATAACAATATTGCGTACTTCAATCCACTGTCTCGAATGTGTCGTCTAAATAATTGAATGTGACTATATAGATATCTACGCAAACAATCTCACATATTACAAAAAACAAATTATGAATGAGAACAGTTATGTAGCTGCTTTATGGTCATACTCTTTCTTTCTTTCTTTTTTCTCTTTCTCTGCAGGCTGTGTATTATATTTGACACTACTATGCTTTATATTTCATTTTGATTATCATTATTTCTGTTATCACTACAAGCATTTCCGTCTAGTAACAACAATTAAACATTGATTTTTCATGCTGTGAACATTTCTAATTGGAGTGTTAATATCTACGTATATCCCAACGGCAATTTTATTATTGTAATAATTGATAACACTATAAATTTTTGACACATTAAATAAATAAATTAATGTGGTGGTTCGAGGGCTGGACACAAACAGTTGATGATAATTGTTTTCAAAAGACGAGAGTACCTGCTCGCCCATTTGAGTGCATATTGATTCCTTCACCAGTTGAGCTAGAAAATCGTTGTTTCTGACGTTTTTTTACAGCTGGGTATCCACATGGGTATTCACATGGGTATCCACATCATATAATATCACTATTGATATTCACGATGTCATGCTTGAATACGGGTTAATAGGTTGTTAAATAAAATTCCATGCTGAATATCAGGTCAAAACCATGAATTTGTGCATAAATTCCATTTCATTCAATTTTTTCAGTTTTGTTCCAAATTATGCGTTGAAGTTAATACATAACTTCGCATTTTCTTTTCGTTCCTTTTTGCCTTGTGCCAACCGCACAGTTGATCTACCTGCTTCTGCGAAATGAACATATATACATATTTGGTTGCAGGATATTATTATTGCATAATGTAGGCATTTTGCGAATACTTTCTCTTCGGGGGTATCGTATTGTAAATAATGGATAAACATTTGGCGTTCAGTATTCTCCGAGCCTTTCGCGCTAACAGGAGACGTGACATTACTTTACGAAAATAATATTTAAAAAAAGGTTCCAACATGAATTTAATAGTAAGTACCCCTTTTTGATGAAAAAAAAAAATTAATTCTCTTTTTATATTTTTGATAATTAATTTAGTATGGTCAATTAATTTTTATCACCTCTCTCAAACTAAGCTTTTCTAGTGGTTTCTCTAGAGCTTTTCAAGGGGTTTCTGGACGTCCGATATGTCTGAAGTTATTATTACATTACTAATATTTACGTGATTTTTCGTTAAACATATCTTTCAAATCTGCGTGTAAAAGCATTGAGACAATATAAGCTCTAATGAAACGAGTACACTTAACCGCATTTAGCCTGCAGTTCTTTTAAATACTGGATCACGTCATGGCCTTTACTTTAATAAAATTCCTTAAAATTAAATATTTTTGAACACAAAATTTTTTCATTTTGAATTAACTTTTGGAGTACAATCGAAACAGTAAAAATAAATTTAACGGAATTTTAATGTGCATTTTTAACAAGTTACAAGATAAGTAGACAAGAGTGGGGAGGCTACGAAGCGCCGCGTAAATAGAAAACCGATTTGTGTATCTCTTCTCTCGCAGGCTAAATCCTACAGATGTACGGGCTTGTCTCTTTTTCGTTTCATAGAGTTTCAAATCGTAACGTTGCTAAAGAAGTTTTTATTTCATAAGCATAAAAAAACGTTGTTAAATTAAAAAATTAAATTCTTGAAATATAATACGTTTTTTGTAAATATTTTTTGTAATCAAAATATAATTTTTATTTGAATAGCTATCGTAATCTTCCACCAATCTTTGAAAAAATACTTTTTTACACACAAGTGCAAGTAACTTTAACAAGTGAAGAAATGTTCAAATGCTCGTATTGTTAAGCGAAGTTCTCAACCGAAAATATTTACATTACTTGGATGTTTCCCATTTAGCTCATTGAAACAATACGATTATTGTACTACCGTAAATGTAATTCTATGAAACGCCTTTTCGATAATAAACTTATATTGCATTGTGTCCCTATCCCACATATTATAATAATATAATGAGTTGTAGGAAGATACCAACGTTTAACTAAAAACAAGTGCATAATATAATTTGCACCTACACATCATTTTAATAATAATATTTTTAACAATGAGGTAATTGAAACAATAATTTGTCTTACCATATACTACTAAAGCAACTTTACTGTCATTTTTTGCGATATTTGGTAAGTTCTTTTGTTCATTAATTTTATACATCAGCTAACAAAATTATTCATTATGAATGTGCGGAATCATTTTATTGTTAACTATTTTATACCATGTATTGCTGCTTAATTATTCATTTTCTAGATCGCGTAGGATATGCGACCAGTTGGTGCAATCTTTTTTTTATGTTCCATCAGCTATTTTAATTTATGAATTTATATTTTTCTGAGCGATGTCTTTTATTATTATGTTTCATTGTCAATTTATAATAATTTCTTGAATTCTTGTTGGCTTTATCGCATCGTGGAATTTTATGCATACCTGTTCAACAAAATTGCTATTAAATTGATAATTAATTATAAATTGCTTCGAAGAACGTGCTGCGAAGTGTTGTCGTGTTTTCATAATGTGCGGTGCTGCGAGGGCAAATCTATGTTTTCTTTGGTTAATTAAAGTTTACGGCACAAACAGTTTATGTTTAACAGTTTCTAAACAGTAATCCATATTTTTTCAACCGGGAATATAGAAACTATGCTAAGATTTCTTCAATACACTCAGATTTATGACATTTTATTGTCGTCAACTTCAAATTGTGTTTGCTAAAGTAAAAAGTGAAAATACTCGTGTGCGTTTTAGCAATTTTCTTCTTCTTGAAAGTATGGATGTTTCGGCTATAGAATATAGGAATATAGACTTTAAAAACTTCTTATCAACATGACGTTGGCGTACAAATATTGAATAATAAATTATGAAATAATTATTATTTATGCAGACATTACAACATTACAATTTAAGGTCAATTTGGCACTAGACAGCTGCATCCAATGAATAGGCAAAGGGTCCTAGTCTGAAACGGAACTGAGACCAAACAAGCCCCAGAATAAGATTCTTGTGGCGTACGAAAAGCTAGTATTACCAATTAATTTGTAAACAATAAGACGCCAATTAGAATTGGGAAGTAATTAAATAGTTATCTTATTTTAATGAAAACAAATAACTTTGTCTACACCACTCTGTAAAGTTAATAGTTATCTATTTAAATATTGGGTTAGCAAGAAAAATAATTATTTATTAAATCATTTGAACATCTTTCTGTTTTTGTTTCTTACATTTGTATACATCTATGCATTAGCGTGTTACAAGAGAGGTTTAATAATTTTGTTTTTCTGAGTTCGAGTACTATTTCCTTTTTTCCTAAGCAATACTGAGGCCGATGGGGAAAAAGAAGGTTCGAAACCTTTTATATGTCATTGCAGGCTACCAACCTTATTACACTACCTACACTCATTATAATCTATAGTGATTAGATAATAATTTATTATGTTTACATAAGACATAATTACAGAGTTTTGAGAATTTAATAAATTAAAATCATACCATTAATTTACCTTGATAAATTAAATCATTACGTCAAAGGTATTAATTTAATTTGATAAAATAATTTTAAAAATATGTAAATTTTCCACAGGATTAAAAATATTTAATAAAACGGATGGGATTTCATTCTGAAACAGAGATTTTTAAGGATTTAGAGGACCTTGTATTGATAAAATGTTAATCGTTATATTTATTCATAAGACTAAAAAGGCGTTTTACATAAAAGCGATACTTACATGACATCATTTGCACGCTCTGTGCATAGGAGAATATTAGTATTATATGTGTAATAAGGTAGGAACAAAATAGATATATGAATGTAGGTTTTATAACATTATATTATAATAAGAATTATTACATATTTTTGGGAAAAGTTATGATACCAAATACGCTTTCACAATTCAATTGTTTCTAGTGATTTTTGTACAACAATGATTATATAATGTTCTCGTCTCTGATTTTTTGTTCGACAATAACATTTTCGTAGAGCAATTCGGGGGGTTTTACGTACAGCTGTCCAGGAAACCATTTATTGGATAACCAACCTTCCTGCCATAGTCACCACAAACGTAACGAACTGTTTGGGGTGACTACGGTAGGAAGGTTGGTTAAATCACCAAACGGTTCGCTACGTTTGGTGATTTAATAGGGTGTGTACATGAGGCGAGGTTTGTCTATGTCTTTTTGGCGATTGCGTTTGCCCACCTACTGCGGGGCGGATCGGATCGGGAGAGACTGGTTGAGGGAGACCTAACCTAGACCTTTACAGCCGGACTCTCTTCATCCATCTCGACGCTTTGCACTGCAGTGGGAAGGATAGATTCATATGTAAGTCACTCCTGGACACATAGACCCCAGAGCTGATGTAAAAAAATGAGTGTGTGCAGTTCATACGCGGTAGAAGTGAAAACGTCAGAAAACTTAACTTCAATAGAATGAGTAGGATAGGAATAGGATAATTATAGAGTTTATTTGTTATAATATTATTACTAAGTTTAAAAATTATTTTACATTTTATTCTTCGAGGCATCGAAGGTCTGGGTTCGAGTCCCAGTTGCGACCATTGTCTTTTTCTATTTTTCTGTGCCTTGTTTTCTTTCATATTTTCATTTAGATTATAAGTGTTATCTTCTTGTTCAATGATATGTAACAATGTCGGTTATTTTGGAGAGATCCATGATTGAAAACTGATTTTTGTAAAACTATTCGAATAGTTAGTTTTTGTAGTCTGTCTGTAAATTTGTTTGCCACGTTAAGTTTCTATTTCAAGATAGTGGTCGTATTGGAAACTGCCTTTTTATCATGCCAGAGTTGGTACAACCTGTCAAATCGCATTTAAAAAAAAAAAGTTATATACTTGCCCGATAAAAGTTTAAAAAACGAATTGTCACTGAGATAATGACGGTTCTTTGGACAAATTGTATATATCCTTATTTGAATTGAATACTGAAACTGAAGAATTAAAAACAGGTAGAAGTGAAACCTTCAGAAAACTAAACTTTGAGAGAATGAGAGGAATACAGAGTATCAGGAGTAGGATAATTGTAGGGTTTAATTATTTTATTTATTTTTTTACATGTTTACCTTTTTTATATGTATATATTTTTGTTTTTTTTTAAAGAAAGACAAACATTCCCGGGTTACGAATAACCCAACAATGTTTGAAAATCTCCTACTACCACCACAGAAAGCCGAAAATGTTGCTTGTGTTTTGATGGAGGACTTAGCCAGCCGAGGAATCGAACACGGGACGCCCGGGTGGAACCGTAACGCGATGCCCACTCAACCACTGACCGGTCAAAATATGAATACCTTATAAGTATGAAAGTCCCAGCTGCTCCCGTCTGGAGCCAGTGAGACTATGGCATCCTCAATTGGGATATGTTGTGAGGCTGAAGGTAGTGGGGAGGGGAAGGAAATTGGAAAGAGGAAGGTGGGGAAATATCTGGCTATTAAGATCTGGTCACCAAACACGGCTAAAGCCGTTTCAAGCCCCATTTCAATTCTGAATTTTGAAATAACAATATTGTTACCAAGATAAAAATTATTTTACATTTATTCTACGAAGCATCGCACAAAGAGGAGGACGATTAGTCTATCTCATTCTCTCGCAGGCTAAATTCTATAGATGCAAGTGTTTGTCTCTTTTTAGTGCGGCTCGTTTTCGTTTCATCGAGTTTCAAATCACAACGGTGCTAAAAAAGTTTTTACTTAAAAAAAAGTAACGTTAAATATATGGTTTATAATCAAGTATGTAGGAATTTAAGTGTATAGGTAGGTATTTGTAAATCTTATGATTTCTGATGAAATTTTGGTTTTTATTTATTAAAAAACAGAAAATTAGAAAACGTTTTTTTTGGACGAGAGGTCTACTGTTTAGAGAACTACTAGTTATGACCTACATAATAATGCTCACAATAATTGCTTAAATAATGAAAAAGAGGTGTTTTATTTCAGTGCGTGTTTGCATGCATCGCGCTTCTGTGCTCGGCCTTCGCCGTAATAATCCGAGATGATTACCCCACCAGCGTCACCACGGAGCGGTCCTACTATAGTCAGAACTCCAACTCGCAGAGCAACTCCGAGGCTGATGCCTACGCAGAGGAGGAACTTGCGAAACGACGCCACCACAAACGTCGTCGCCGCCCTTGTGCCTCGAGCAAGGTGGAGCCGCTCAGCGGGGCCTCCGACAAAACCCTCATCAACCTGTACTACACCGATTCCACTAATAACTATCTGGGTGGAGGACACGGCTGCGGGTCTAGCTTCAGTGACGACAACTCCAACAGGCCCCATCACGGAGGCAACCGGCCTTCGAGGCCCGGAGCTTTCGGAACGTTTCTTTCTAATGTATTATTCGGAACCAACAGACCACTCTCTCCTCCAGAGGATCCCGTAGTGGACTCCGATGACACGGTCGTTGTCGGAAACATCGAGAACTCCGGAAACTCCGGTCCACTCGGTGGCTCTGTACCAGATGATATCAAATACAATAGATACGACGATTTTAATGCGAGGAGGGCTTACAGACAATTCAACAGGGAATTGGACAGATTCCTTCGCCCCTTTTACCGTTTGTTTTAAATTTTAAATTGTACACTTGAATTTGTATTTTTAATACTCAATAATGTAGTAGTACAAATAACCTTAAGATATATTATGTACATTCATTTTATTGAGAATTTATAATAACAATCATTTAAAAGAAATAACGACAAATCGTTAAAATTATTATTAATTTTATAGTGTACATTATAATCGAGAAAAGAATGAATTAGCGTGAATGAAGATAATCGATGTATTTAAAAAAAAATTATGAATTATTTGAAGAATCTTTACTTAAAAAATGTGTATTTTCATCTCACTCATTGTATAAAACCTCATTGAAATCCCTGTATGTTTGAAAGATGTATTTATAAATAAAACCAAAATTTCGTAAACGTTTTATAATTTCCTTTTTAGCGATGAACTCTCAAACTTGTAAATAACAATTATTATCAAAAATATAGTATTTTATCTCGCTAATGCATGCATAATTCGTTCACATTTCAATAAGTGAAGTTGTTACTAAAGTATCTACATATTTATAATGTTGACAAAAAGAATACTTTACTGGGGAAAAAACTACTCTTGACAAATGGTAGTATTTTTCAAGAACTGACCAAGAAAAATTAAAAAGGCCGTCACGGTTGGCTGCGGGGCCCTTGTGACGGAGGTGTGCGGGTGCAGCCATGCGTTAGTGTCCGTGATAATTATTACGCGGAATATGTAAATGAGGTTAAATACTGCTGTACCATAGATTTCTATTGATAAAATGCCACTAGATAACCAAACAGACTTGGTTAGGTGGTTCAGAGTCTGAACATGAATAACCCCATGAGCATAGCCCCCACTGCACCCTTGATTGAATTCACGGAAGGGAATAGAATATATATGGACTTCATTTCACCAGGAGAATTGGAGACTGCTTCCGATCTTTTAAAACAATGAAAATATACATCTTCTTCCTCGGACAAAAGGATTTTGTCTACATATTGTACGAAATTAAAAAAAAAAAACAGCTTAAAAGTAAAAATAAACTTTTTACTTCTTCAGTAATCACAAATTCGCTTTGTGGTTGTTACTTTAATTTAATGGAAATAAAATGCTTTGTATATATTTAGCCTGACGAAGAAACCATTGGCTTCGAAACATATCGATCATTTTGATGAAATAGTTATTATTTTATATTTTCATTAATTTTTCATAAATATATATTTTTTATTACACTGGTACCTACGCAATTCATAAGAAAAAACGAGTTAACGAACTTTTCAAAAATCTCTTAAGACAACAATCTTCTTCAACACTCTTCAAGTCAAATTACCTCAAGCAGAAAAATTAAAATATTGTTATTCGATTGAAATGTAGGTACCAAAATTACAACATATAAAGTGACTTAGATAGCCTTTGCAAGTATTGCAAAATTAACTACTTAAATATCTACGTCTCCAAATGTCACCTGACTTTGGCAGAAATAAACATGTAATTGATTGCTCTTACTTGCTCAACAATGAACCTGCCATCTCTAAAACAGAATTTATTTACTATTTTATACGCCAAAAGGGCTTTTACATTGGATAAATAACATTTTTCAATTTTTTACACAAGGGTTAGTAATAAACAATAGGTTGCAATTTTTTTCTTAAATCAGAGAAGTTTATAAGTGGAAAAAAATAAAATTATGATGGAATGAAAATATTAGAAACAAATAATGACATAAACATATTCTTTAAATATGTTTGAGCATATTTAAAGAAAACACATACATCTATAGGATTAAGCTTGCGAGAGAATGAAATAGCAATAAAATATTTATTTTATTCACGGGTACTCGGTTCCAATACAATACGATAAATACACAGTCCCACGCAAGACTCCTTTAGTGTGATGGTATAAAGAGCCTGACAAAGGATCGAATCCTACGAAACGCACATTTAAATAAATATTTTTATTTTTGAAATATCAATATCTAATCTTCAAACCGCTCCAAAATGAACATGCAAAAGAAAACACAAAAAGCAACATCTAGCGACTCCGCAGAAGAAAACACAAATACTAATAAGATGACTAAATGTATATGAAAAGGTGCAAAAATCATCCTTCATATTGATAAAAAGACACCGTAGCCACTCCACTCTTCTGAAGGTTTCACTTCTACCGCGTGTGAATTGCACTCTCTGATTTTTTTGTTGCTTGCCAACTTAGGAGCTATATAACATAAATAAATAAGTAGGTCTGTCAACTGAGCCGGTTCGTAATCATGTTTCTTATTATTATATTTGTACAGTGCAAAACAGCAGTAAACAGCTTACAGAAAACCGTTTTTATTGTATATGATTATACCGTGTATCCTACTTAGGGGCCATCCATAAATTACGTCACACCTTAAGGGGGGGAGAAGGGCGGGGGGGTAGAGAAGTGTGATATTGTGTGACAAGGGGTATGGGGGGGGGGGGCCCATCAGCTCTGTGACGTCACATGTAAAAACCTAAATTATTATAACGCAAATTTTTTTTAATGTAAAATTGCAAAATATGTGACGTCACACTAGGGAGGAAGGGGGCCTCACAAATGTTACGATGTGTGACAGGGAAGGCGGGGGGTCAAAAAATCACGAAATTCGTGTGACGTAATTTATGGATGGCCTCTTAGATGTAACACGGTTATTAATAAAACAATAATAGTTTTACATATTCGTATTATATACAGGCATAGAATAAAGTGGAACATTTGCATGACATCGTAGATCTCCATTTGAACACAGTTTTTGTATTGAAAATTTAAACCTCGATTATGTAAAACCTTCCAAAAACTAGGGCAGGTACAGGGCCCGCAAAAACTTTAATATTAGACAACTGCTAACCCTGTACAAATCGCAAGTGCGCCTCACAGTTGAATTTGGCAGCCACCTCTGGTCTGGAGCTCCAAAATACCTAAAACAAACCATCTACTCTATGCAGAAACAGCTACCGTTTGATAGATTCTCCCGTCTTAACAAACGGATTGCAATCTTTAGAGCACAGGCGTCGGGTTATTCTTTAGGCGTTATTCTATTGGGAATGATATCCTTGTTCTGCCGGTACTCCAATGGAAGATGCGTCATTGAACCCTTGGTACATAGTCAGGAAACAAGCCAAACACGCGCCCAACATATGCAAATGGTTGACATTTGTTACATGAGAACAGGTCGTGCCTTCGACTCGTTCTTGAGTTCGACAGTACGGCTGTGGAACGATTTGCCGGTCTCTGTGTTTCGTCCCTTCTACAACATGGGTCTCTTCAAGACCAATGTTCATTCCTTCCTCTCCTCAAAAACACCCTCCACGCAGGATCTCAGATGACATGGCCCTGAGGGAAATTATTTTCCTCAGGGCCTCCCGTGTGGAGTTAATGTAAAAAGGTGAATATTTTGATCACGAATCACGCCCGCAAGGCACTTAATGCGTTATTCTGGATTATGTATAGAGACATGACAAACATGTTATTTTAATACTAAAACGATTTAAAACAATATGATTTAGACCTGTGCCACACACAGCTATAAAAGATGTGGCTTGGCGTATTTCGGCATATCACTCGCTGTACATTCCCAATTGGAATATATGGCGAGCGATATGCTGAAATACGCCAAGCCACATCTTTTATTACTGTGTGTGGCACTTGTACATTTAATACATGCTGTCCATTTAAATTACGATCGAATCCCGGCGTGGCAAATTTATTTGATTAGTTTGTGTTATTTCACAATTAAATCATTAAAAATAATATATAGTATAATTGGAGGGAAGGGATGCCATAGTCTCACTAGCTCCAGACAGGAGCGGTTGGGACTCTTGTGCGGTGTTCTTATAACAAAAAAAACGTGTTTATTTCAGCAGTTATTTATATTTTTGACTAATTAATTGCCCAAATCATAAATTAATATTTATGCATTAATTATAAATTTTAAAAAGGGGTGTTTTAATCAAAACTATAAAATTATTGAGTCCCAGTAAAGACACATTCTTTTTGACTTCTGTAAAAAAAATATTACAAAAGAAATATTTGAAAAAAATAATCTAATGATCTACACTTATTTTGTCTCGTCTCTTTAATTTTTTTCTGACCCCAACAATCCAAACATGTATATGTGTCAAGGAAGCTACTATCGATTAGTTTATGAATAACGTGCTGGTAATGTCGTATGCGTAGGTACCTATTATAATGCGGAGTGACATGACGTGATGGAATGTTCAGTACTTTGAAGTCACTAATGTACTTTTCTGCGATGATGGTAATTAGCAATGTTCATTTAGAAAGTAAGCAAACAGCGAAGTGCTTCAAAGAAAGTTTGATGGATGTCTAACTAAATCAATTTTCTACTACATCAGCTACTTTTGGTCTTTTTTGTTAGTATTTTGCTGTTTCATTATTTTCTTTGGTGAGTTGAGTTGTACGAAATTTTAATGAAATATCCTTTTATTTACGTATTTTTGAAGTGTAAACTTCTTTAGCATCGTTGTGATTTGAAACTCGATGAAACGGAAACGAGCGAAACTAAAAAGAGACAAACACATACATCTTTAAAAAGAGACATACCAGACACGTGGATATATTTTGTGTGTCCAAAATTGAACGACATATGCGCGATGTTTGGTACCTTTACTTAGTTTCTGCTTTTGACACGTTGTAATGTGCGGTCAGTATAGTGCTCGTAACGCTGTGATTCGTGGCTAGAAGTTCGCGCGTATTTTTAAAAATATTTCTTACAAATATAATATTTTATGCGAGTAAGGTAGAGTAGGCAGTGCTTATGCGCCTTTTTGGGGCGCATCTCTGACTAAAGGTGTTATATAGTTTACATGATATATATTTTAGTTTATATATTTATAATAATATTTTGTTGGTTCTAACACGAACAAGGTAATACTTTCTTTATTGGTTCTAGGCACGAACTAAAAAAATTATTGTCGAACTAAGAAAGAAGAAGACGACATTGTGTAATCATTTATTTTCTGATCGATAGACTGAAGATAGAAACGTATCGTATCACCTCAAATATCACCATATTCCTCAAATCCTCAGGTCATGTTTTCCAACAAAAACTTTGATCAAACCACTTCTCCAACAAATAACTTTGATCCTTTTCAGTTTATTTATTTAATATATTATTGCTACACAGAAGGATACTGAATTTCTCTCAGGGCCTATTTCATCTTTGAGGATGCTGCATAGGGAGTCTTTTTAAGGAATGGAAGGAGAGGAATCTAAAGAGAAGTAAAGAAGGTATCGAGGGTGGGTAGGAGTCTGAGGGGGCAGTGCCGGGGTTAGCTAAGGAGATTGAAGGGTCTCCCTCAATCGACGTCTCCCGATCGGACCCGCCACCGGTATAATAATTATAGGGCAGGCGCATCCTCCCCTAAGACCTGAAAAAACCTCACTCCAATGATCACGAGCACCTCTAGTCCCAAAACATAGCAAAACAACAATTTCCAATTAGGGAGGCGGTAACGCCGCCCCGGGAACCATTTATTGGATAATCAACACCTCTGTCATAGGTCACCCCAAGTGGTTCGCTACGTTCATGGGGTGAGGTTTATCCGGGTCTTGGGGGCGGATGCGTCTGGCCACCAGCTGCACGGCAGGCCGGATCGGGAGAGAATGGTTGAGAGAGTCCCTTCGACTTCTCCAGCCGTACTCTCTCGGAACGTCGTCTTGCACCACAGTGGAAGGGATGGATTCATACGCCCGTCACTCCTGGACACTGACCCCCAGATTCCTACCCACCTCTTATACCCTATTCCTTCCCAGAACTTCCTCTCCTTCCTTCCCTAAAAAGACCCTCCACACATCATCCCCAAAGATGACACAGACACCTGTGTAGAGCTAACGTAAAAAAATCACTTTGCGTAAGATTTTTTAGACTCATTTGAAGGAACAAAGATTCAACATTGATTTTTAATAAAATATTGTTTCCTATAGAAATGCAAGTCAACTATTGTTAAACAAATTAGTATATTAAAGAGTTGTCGAGTTGTACTTACATTAAAAAATAGCTGTGTTTCAACAATAATTTAACATAACTCATGACACGACGCGCATCATACATATGAAACTTGGTATATTAATTTTAATTAAAACCATTCTGTATGTTTCAGTATAGCTCAATCCAAAGACCCCATAGTAGATATCCAGCTTCAAGAAAGTGGAGATGGAGAAAAAACAGACCCTTCGGCAGAACCTGATAAGGTTACACATCCAACATCGTAAGATTTTCTTTAAACTTATCAATTTAATTTTCATAAAAAGCCCCCTTTTTCCATAAAATAAAAATGTTTTTTTTTGTATTTCCTTCATCGCTGAGGGTCTTGATCTAAAATAACCTTCATTTGATCAATGTTATCAAATTACATTATAGTTGAAATTTTTAACTTTGTTTTAGATATGTTGAAACATTAACACACTTGTTCAAAGGAAATGTTGGATCAGGAATGTACGCGATGGGGGATGCCTTCAAAAATGCTGGACTCATATTCGGAACCGTAGTCACATTATTCCTGTCAGTCATTAGTGTACATTGTCAACATATATTGGTAAGAATACATAATGAAAAACATCATATATCATTTTATACAGGAATTAATCAACTGTAACTTTGCAATCACGTGACCACTTACAAATCAAAGGATTCCCTATTAAAGTTTTTTTTTGACGAAAAATATCGAAGAAATTATTTTAATCAATTATCCATTCAATCTTTTTTGATTTTTCTCAAGCATCTTCATTGGTAGATATTATTTGTCTTGAATTTGCGTACTTCTAGTGATAAAACAAACAATTAAAAATTGGTGATTTTTTAAATTATTTTAAATTTCTCATCTCAAAATTTTAGACAGAATTTTTTTCCGTGACACTTCTAATGAGAGATCTGCATTATAATAATATGCTATTGTAGTTTGTATCTTGGACTTCCCTCGCCCCTAAGAAAATACTACACGAAAATTAAAATATTTTTCACTCTACTGTCAAATGGACCATGACAAAAGTAGCGAGTTCCAGGCATGCGTTGCAATTATTTCTTTCTCCCTGCGTGTGCTTTCCCATTCGTCCCGTCCCACTACGGCCTACCGTTTTCCTCCCGTGTCCCATTCCCCTCACGCGTTCCCCCTTCACTTTCCCTGCCTTTTCTCGTCCCACCGTCCCGCCAACCCCCCTCTTGCTTTCCCCTCCCTTCTTCCTCGATAAATATATTCAATCCCGGAACATTCACCTTTCAAACAGCTCGCGTGCCCCTACTGCAATTTTTTTTAAACAATTTTCATTTTTCATGTATTACAACCATTTATTATTGTATATTATAAGAACAATCGATCCGATTTGGTACCTAATATAGGTACCTATTTAAAATACCTACAATTCATGAATAGATTCAAAGTGTTCGATTTTGGTTAGTATCGTAGGAGAGTACTTCAAGTAAATTTAAATTAAATTTGAATTTTGATTGAACAATGTCATTCTCAAATTGTGACATTTTCGACAGTTTCATAAGAGTTTTTGTAATGATTAAAAAAACTTTTCAGAAGTATTATCATGTGGTTGTAATAATTCAGAAACCTTCGCGAGGGTGGAAAGAAGGTATTTAAAAAAAATATAATTCAAAATTTAAAGTTGCATTTGCGATCGTTACGTTTTTATTTTTCTGTCTTTTACTGATTGTTTCACGTTTTACTTAGATTTATTGGTGTTATCTTCTTCTTCGATGAATTATTTCATTGAAGGGTAAAACATTCAAAATTATTCCAATGAAAAAATGATAGACTTTTAGAAAAAGTCAACAGATGTCCCATGTAAGAAAAAAAATTGTGACAAGAGAGGGGAGGCTTCGAAGCACCGCACAATGTGTGTGTTTGATGGATGTTTTGATGAACTTTTTAGTATGGCTTTTTCGTTTCATCGAGTTTCAAATCACAACGGTGCTAAAGAAGTTTTCAGTTAAAAAAGTGGATATGTTTATCAAGGTTACTAATAAATTCGCCAAAGAACATTGTTATCGTTCAAAAAGATAGCTAATATGTATATGATTCAAAAGCTAAGCCAAGCTCATTCAAAAAGATAGCTCTTAATTCAGAATTTGGTCGACAAAAACCACATAAAATACATAGGTCCCAATGGCTGAGTGCCTTGGTAAGAAAAGAGATCCCGGGTGCGTGACCTATTTGCGACTGTTACCTTATTATTTTTCTGTCTTGTACTGTTTCATGTTTCGTTTGATTTTATTAGTATTATGTTTTTCTTCAATGAATTGTTTGATTGTTTCGTCGTATTGATACTATTACCACCTCAAATCGTTTCAGCTCACCTGCTCAGAAGAGATGCAACGAAAGATGAAACTGGCTTCCCCGCCGGACTTCGCATCCACCGTAGAGCTGTGCTTCTCCACTGGCCCCGTGAAGCTGCGCGGGCTGGCGACCACCATGAGGCGGCTCGTCAACATGTTCCTCTGCGTGACGCAACTCGGCTTCTGCTGCGTATACTTCGTTTTCATCTCCACAAATGTCAAAAAGGTGAATTGGACCAAAAAGTAAAACTTATATGGTTTATTTACAATTTATTTTTACTTCGCTAAGTAACAGGTATTCAATTTGTGAGTAGGGCATGGGTACCGCCTGCCTGGGAACTACTTATTAAACAAACGCCTCTCCCATGGTTCGCCCTAAGTGGTTCGCTACGTTGGTGACTTTGAGGGGGTGTCCAGGTTCATGGGGTGAAGTCTTTCTGTGTCTAGGCAACGAATGCGTCTCCCATTTTACTGTTGGTACATTTTCGAATCATTGCGTCCAACCGTTCTGTTAGTTCTCACACATAGGTATTAGAAGAACTCACACATAGGTGCAATGCACATTTTACCATCTATTTTACATATTTTACCAAAGTACGAGTGTATTTTGTTCGGAAAATCGGAAAAAAAGTTTTCACAACCTGCAAAATTTTATGCTGCGTGTAAACAGCTAGGTATGCAAACCAAACCAAACCAAACTAATACTCGTACCTGCCTGTTAATATGCAGCTTTGGGTTCACAGCTTTAATGAAGTGAACTCGATTAGATTTTTTTAAATTTTCTTATTTTACAATAATCCAGTACAGGAGTTTCTGAGGAAAATAAAGTGTCTCAAGGCCTGTTATTTTTTGGCATGCTGTGTGTTTCATTTTGAGGAGAGGAAGGTTTGAACACGGGTCTTGAAGATACCCATGTTGTAGGAGGGAGGAAACCCAGAAACAGACACATCGTTCCTCAGCCTACCTATTGAACTCAAGAACGGGTGACCGGACAGCTCAGAAACACGCAACTTCAAAATCTTTGAAAAGTCATTAAAAGTGATGAAAAAATGATTAAATAGGTTAAGTTAGGTTGTGGGCTATTTTTGTTTTTTTTTTCATATCTTTTAATGACATTTAAAGGGGTTTTGAAATGCCATTTTGTTGAGTTGTCGTGGTACCGTAGAAACAACTTTATATTTTTTTTATATTTTCGTAAATTTTATATTCCTGTAATCCTCACAAATATGAACCAATATCAATTTCCACGAATCTTAAATGAAAATGACCATATCCCCAGTTATTCGACCACTTCGACCTGTACTTGGACATCCACATATACATGGCCATCGTGCTGGTGCCCATCCTGCTGTCCTGCCTCGTGCGGAACCTGAAATACCTGGCCCCGCTGTCCGCCGTGGCCAACTTGCTCATGGCCGCCGGAGTGTCCATTACCATCTACTTCGCATCCCAAGACCTGCCCGCCCTCAGCACCAGAAAATACATCGGGAGCCTGAGCACTATTCCCCTGTTTTTTGGAACTACAATATACGCTTTCGAAGGCATCGGTCTGGTAAGAAATAATAACAGTAAAAAAATAGAATTGAAGAAAAGTGAAAAAAAAATCGAGTGCAGTTCACACGCGGTAGAAGTGAAACCTTCACCCACATAATTTCAACCAATAGGAGCCTTGAAAAGTGAGCTCATAATGAAAGCGGCCAATGCGCGCAGCTTGACAGAGCGCGACGCTTCGTAGGTACTCTACATAGATAAGGTTTCATTATATCTCATTCTCTCACAGGTTAAATCTTACAAATGTATATGTTTGTCTCTTTTTAGTGTCGCTCGTTTCCGTTTCATCGTGTTTCAAATGACAACGGTGCTAAAGAAGTTTTCACTTCAAAAACTAACCTAATCTAAAAGGGGTTCTGCAAATTGGACCGCGTGAATGCAAAACTACAACAAATTATTATTATTCCTTTTGGCCGTCGAAATAATAATAAATCGGTTGGAATTTCAACATGCCGTCCTGCATGTTGTTTTGCAAATCGGGTCATGAGTAGGGCCTATTAAAACTGCACCACGCAGGGACGCTGTTTTCTAGCGAACATCTAAATATATACAGGGTGTTTTGTGACTTTAACTTTGTGGTTATCCATTACAAATAAATGAAACAATATAACTTTGTAAGAACCACTTATATATTTTTTTTACGCCGATCGGTTTCGGAACGACCGTTCCTTTGGTCGTTCCGAAACCGGTCGGCGTAAATAAAACATAAGTGGTTCTAACAAAGTTATATTGCTTCATTTTTTTTTTTTAATGAGAAAAACTCTCTTTTAATAACTTTTGAAGGTAAGACGAGAGGTCTGGGTTCGAGTCCCAGTTGCGACCATTGTTTTTTTCTGTTTTTCTGTGTCTTGTTTTCTTTCATATTTTCATTTAGATTATAAGTGTTATCTTCTTCTTCAATGTTATATTGTTTCGTTTATTTGCACTTAACTTACCTAAAACAGTGATTCCTGACATTATTAGTAGTAATAAATGTAAATGAAATTTTGGTGTCCAGTGACATTATTGATGTTCCTTTTTTAAAGTGAAAACTTCTTTAGCACCGTTGTGATTTGAAACTCGATGAAACGAAAAATAGACACTCTAAAAAGAGACAAACACATAAATCTATAGGATCTAGTCTGCGAGGGAATGAGGTAGTATAATTGATCTCCTCTTTGTGCGGTGCTTCGTAGCCTCCCCCTTTTGTCTACTTTAGTAGCGTGTGAATTGCACACTGTGTGTGTTTTTTTTAAACTCATAACGTTAAAAATCAGTAG
This sequence comes from Glyphotaelius pellucidus, assembly GCA_936435175.1. NCBI lineage: Eukaryota > Metazoa > Arthropoda > Insecta > Trichoptera > Limnephilidae > Glyphotaelius > Glyphotaelius pellucidus. The sequence continues at coordinate 21,160,262 of OW386542.1, read as the reverse complement.
GTATTGAAAAGTTAAGGGCGGGGTAAGGGGTTTGTCGGTTACTCGGCTGAGTGACCGTGACGACACATGGAAGATATTTTTTTTGTTTGAGATTGAAGAAAAAAAAATGTAAAAAAAAGAAGACGTCTAACATGTCACCGGAGATCAAAATTCCAATTTCATTTTTTACTCCAAACAATTTCAGGAATCACTGGAAAGTAAGTTGAGTACGTCCCACACCCTGAATTTCGGCTAGATATAAATACTGAAGAAAATAGCGATCGCATAAAGCGAAAATTTTTGTCTTTGGTCTCTACACGGGAATCGGGCTGAAAAAAAGAGATTGTGTAAAACCTACATAATTAAGTTCGTATGGTTTGAGGCCTTTATTTGATTTTGTATACTCTCAGTAAATCGAGTGAATTCTCATCTACCTAAAAATTACAGAAAGACAATTAAATTACTTCCTATGCATAAAAATTGCATTTTGACAAATGCGTACATTTATAAGCAAAATCTTGCAGGCGATAAAACAAGTGGAACATAATCAGATGCTGCGAAGAAAGAGCAAATGCAGATTTTAATGATACTTGCAAATTAGTGTCAGAGTTACATCATCTGTGTGGTTGCCAAACAATGGGTCGCAAACCCCGAAGAGGCGCGGGTTTTGAGGGGGTTTTCAGAGTTCAGTAAAAATTACAATTCATACAATTCTAATAAAGAAACAAAAATTGATTTTATTAAAAAAAAAATTCTTCCTCAAAAACAGTGAAAAAAATTCGATGTGGTTGGGAGCCACTGACGTAGAATGGAAATGACGCAAGTTTTTATTCAAATGAACTCGAATTAAAGATTATGTCCACATAATGCCGGCGCCAGACAGAAGTTCAAAGAAGTGATCACTTGTTTGAAGACTCTGCTCACACATTTGGTCACATATTGTTGTACCTGCCAGATATGTGTTCAAAGATTTGATCACTCCTTTGAGCTCACAGGTTTCAAATAGACTTCAACTGGGCCCAGCGCAGTGTGGCACGCACACAAACATTTGTACATTGATCCATTTGATGTGCGCTAGAAAATGTGACACGGAACGGCAAAGCGCACTTAAGTTTTCAAATGTATGACAATAGTATCAAATGCCCGTGCCACACATGTGATTACTTATTTGAACCCATCTTTGAACACATGTCTGGCGCCGGCATAAAACTAACGACAACTCCTTTAAGGTGTTTATCGTCTGCATTTTTGTCGGTTCACTTTTTCCAGATCAGGTACTTATACTAGATATCGTTATTCTGAAAACGATTTAAAAATGTATTAATTTAATGAAAACAAATAACTTTGTGTACACCACTATTTAATTAACAATATCAACATGTTTCGAAAACTATGTTCTCTTCGTCAGGATAATAAGTTAACTCATTACACAAAGTTATTTGTTTTCATTTAATTGTTAATTAAATTAAATAATGACGCCACAAAGTGAATTTGCGAATTTTGAAGAAATAAAAATGTATTGTTTATTTGAAATATTAAATATTCATTGTAAACAAATCGTATCTACATGACGGAAAATGATGAAATTTCTAGGTCAACGCAATTACATTTTGCACAGTCTTTATCCGCTTTTAATTATTAACTTAACTTTTAAAATTACTGAGGACGCCCTATTTGTTAATCAATTAATATTCCGGCAGGTATCTCAATACGAAACAAGATAATTAATAATTTATTTATTTCTTCAAAATAGGCAAATTTACTTTGTGGCGTCATCATTAATTTAATGAAAAACAAATAACTTTGTGTAACAACCACTATTTAATTAACAATATCAACAAGTTTCGAAAACTATGTTTTCTTCGTCAGGATAATAAGTTAATAAAAAATAACAAAAGACAAACAAGTATAGACTAATTAGAACATAGACAAAATATTAGAAAGGAGAGGTGATTAATTACCTAAAATAAATCATAAAAAACAATTATATAAAATAAAATATAAAAATTATTTTAGAATCGGTAAAAAATTACATTAAAATAATAAAAAAAAAAAAATCTTTTAAAAACAAAACAAGAAGTAAATAACAAAATAAATTATTATAAATATAAGTATTAATACGAAAATAAATTTAAAAGATGGCTATTTTTAAAAAAACGTTTGGTTATTTATAATATTTAATTTACTCTATTAACACTTTTTCTAATTTCTAAAATTTCTAAATTATCTAATTGTATACCCGTTGTGTTAGCGCCTCCATACATGGAGCTACTTACAAGCTATCGAGCCCGATGCGCGTAGAACGCGCACCGGTCGTGGGTACCCGCCATACAATTTTGCTGGTGTTCGTACACGGCGGTACGCGACGGATGTCGGGTTGAAGTCGGTAGCGCGCTACCGACGGTGCTGGTAGCGCGCTACGCGTTGCGGCATTCGTGTCTGCTACTTATCGTTTGACGTTTGACAGAAATGGCGCCGGAATATGAAAGTAGTGTTAGATTTGTTCCGGAAGTGGAAAAAAATGCATGTTTATATAACTTTACTTTACCAGAATACGTAAGAAAGGATTTAGTGGAGACGGCATGGATTAATGTTGGAGAAAAAGTCATTTGACATCGCTTGACATCGTGTTAACTCCACGGCTGCCCGTGAAAAATGATCAAGTTCAGTATATTTCGGGTAGCGCCGTGTACGGAAACCAGCATTAAAAAGTAGTACATCGGCAGGGTACTTGTGGTTGTGTCACAATCACGTAGTTTGTAAGTATCTCCATGAACGGAGGGCCTTAGTGTGTAAAATTTTTAAACCTTTATTAATATCAAAAGAATGACCTGTTTCCAAAATGTGGTTTGCAATTTCTGAATAATTATTATTATTTAAACATCTTAGATGTTCCTTAACTCTGATGTTAAAATTTCTAGAAGTCTTCCCAATATAAAAAAAGTTACAATTATTACAAATTAATTTATAAACCCCAGATTTGTTCAAAAACACACCTTTGTCCTTGTTATTTAATATATAATTTTTTAATTTGTTATTGGCGTAAAAAGCTGGTTCGATATTATCTGGCATGTTTTTAATTATCAAATTTGAAGTGTTATTATTTAAAAATACAATTTTTCTCCAATTATTATTCTTGTCAACTACGTGTGGATAAACAAAAGATCTAAAAAACTTTTTCTTATATTTTTTGTTTAACATATTATCTATTAATTGTGTAGTATAACCATTATTTATTGCAATTTGTTTAATTGTATTTAATTCTGTTTTAAAATTTCTTAAAGATAGGAGAACTTTAATTAGTCTACTTAGTAAGGTATGAAAAGCTGCTAATTTTTGTGAAAATGGATGATTAGAAGTTTCATGTATAATGATATCTGTACATGTGTCTTTACGAAAAATGTTAAATTCAAATTTATTATTGACAATAGAAATACTTAAATCCAAAAAATTTAAACTGCAATTTTTTCCAATTTCTAGGGTAAATTTAATTTTTTTGTCGAGTTTATTAATGAAATTTAAGAAAATATTTAATTGCTTATTAGTTCCAGTCCATATACAAAAAACGTCATCTACATATCTTTTCCAAAAATAAACATATTTTAATAATAAAGCACGACTATTAAATTTTTTTTCTTCAAAATTGTTTAAAAATATATCTGCGACTAGGGGGCTAGTACTTGAACCCATTGCTAAACCATATTTTTGTTTGTAAATAAATTTTTTAATGTTATTATTAAGAATAACATTAAAAATTTTATATAAATCCTGAGACAAGTTTTTGGAAATGTTTGAAAAATCTAACAATTCTTTAATAATAGATTTAGTTTCTAAAAGAGGAACACTTGGAAATAAGTTAACAACATCAAATGATATTAACATTGCATTTTTAGGTATATCCAAAGATTTTAATTTGTCAATTAACTCAAGGGAATTTTTTATTGTATGTTTAGGGTTAAAAATTTTGTTATCAAGAATTAATTTATTGATTGTAGAAGCCAATTTATAACTAGGGGCGTTACAATTGGACACAACCGGTCTAATAGGTTTTTCTAATTTATGGATTTTTAGCAAACTGTATAATTTTGGTACTTGTGGATTTTTAATAGTTAATTTTTTGTTTTTAAATAAACTAATAATATTTTCACTTCTGCAAGCTTTTAATGTATCAATAATTTCTTCCTGGCATTTATTGATTGGATTTTTATTAACAATTTCAAAATTATCATTATCTAAAAAATTCAAAGTATTTTTTATGTAATCCACTTTATCTAAAATAATAATTGAATTTCCTTTATCTGCCTTTGTTATGATAAGGTTTTTGTCGTGTGTAACTTTTGAAATATTGACGGCAAGCTTTTTTTCTTCACATTGTTTATTATTTTCCTTATAATTATTAGACTTTATGTTTTTAACAATTTCACCAAATTTATATTGATATGAACTATCTTTTTGATTCAGTGCACAATTTATATCAACAGCTAACAATTCTATTTGTTTTTTATTTTCAATTTGTAAATTGTAATTCAAACCTTTTGATAAAAGATTTAATACTTCTTTCTTAAAAATATGGTTAGTAAAGTTAATGACACGATCATGAAATATGGCTATTGTTTTATTATTATTTTTAAGTGTTTTTGAGCAAGAATTTTGGTTTTTATTAATAAAAGTTAAAAAATTGTTTTCTTTAATATTGTCACTTTCACATGGTAGAGTATTATAAGAACACTGATTTTGGTTTTTATTGTTAATATCAATTAATTTATTTAATTTCTTCATCAATTCTTCCTTCTTTTTAAATGCTTTTATGCTCGCAATAAACCTGACATGGTCGTCAAAAATGTCACACTCCAGAGGATGTAAAGAACTGGCCAAATCCATGTGTAACACTTTAATTTGAATTTTAATATTATTTCGTTTTTTAAAAATATTTTTCACATCTTCTTTAAGCCAAGACATTTTTGCTATTATTGCCGAGTTTGAAATAGATTTAAATTTATTTTATTTTTTATTAACTTATTATCCTGACGAAAAAACATAGTTTTCGAAACATGTTGATATTGTTAATTAAATAGTGGTTGTTACACAAAGTTATTTGTTTTTCATTAAATTAATAATTTATTTATTTAAACCCCATAATATGGCTTTTACATTCAAGTGTTACATGATACAGCAGTACACAGCGGGTATTATTTTAATAATAACGAAAATATAATAGTTATACAATATTTAAATAATATACATACTAGGTTTATATAAGAACTGATATAAAACAATAATATGATGTATGTGTAATAAAGGCTAGTAAATAGGTATGTGATACAATTATGTGTTACAACCAAAAAAAAATAATGTGAAAACTTAAGGAAGAGAATAGAACATGTTAAAATAACAAAACATTATATTTACGCCGAATAAAAATATGTAAATAAAGGTGACTTGTTAGCAAGTAGAATCGAAGAATCGAGCAAAGTCAAGTACCTATACCTATTCATACATTCACATTTATTTGCAAATCTAGGAATTGGTTATAAATAGATCAATTTAGTATAGAGTTATTTTAGGGCTGTCAGGAGATTTATTAATAATTATGAATTAATTTAAAAAAAAAATTTTTTTTTTAATAAAATAGAATTATTAGCTATGACTCCTCAATTATTATTTGCATTACAATTGCCATTCAATCATTAGGTACGTTCTGAACTTTATGTTACCAATATCGTTCTGGGTTCATATCTATACAGGGTTCTTCTATTCTATATTCCTCTATTTTCTCTTGTTTACTTTCCTCTGTTTCTCTACTTTCTATGATGAATTAACTTTGGGTTTCTGTCGCATAAAGCTTGTTCTCACTGATCTATTATGGATTCCATGAATTGATCATAGAATAGATGAAGTGGGAACATAGTCAAGACACCAACATTTCCAATAAATGTTTGTTAATTTCAGAGGCATATTTGGTCTATTCTTACTCTGAAAACTACTCTATTGGCAATTTTAAAACTAGAAAAGCTTATCCGCGTTTCAGGTATTGCCCTTAAAAAACGAGATGAAGGAACCAAAGAAGTTCCAAGGAGCCTTCGGAGTACTGAACCTTGGAATGGTGGTGGTAACTGCTCTGCTCATTGCTGTGGGATTCCTGGGCTATCTGCAGTGGGGAGATGAAGTCGAGGGCAGTCTAACCCTCAACTTGCCTCCTAATAACGTGTACGTATTTATCGTTGAGGTTTTTTTATAATCAATATTTTTTATAATTAATTTTTTATAATCAATATTTTTATTCCCTTTTCCTATTTCTTCTCTTTAAGGGGACCCATATTTTTGACGAGTTTTTAGGATTTTTTTTAAAAATGAAAACAGTGAACAATGCCATTCAAACTTTATAGATATATTAAATGACTTTAATAGTATACAAACATATTGTTATTAAAAAAAAAAAAAATCTAAGTAGTTAAGGAACTGCGCTGAAGTTACCCTCCTCATAAATACGGACCTTGGTGGTGTGTCAAGTTTTGGCTCTTTCACTTATCTGTAAACAAAAACAAAAACAAAAAATTATGATCAGTATGAGTACTATCGCAGGAACTAGAATAAAAAGTAAATTAAAAAAATTGACAAAATGGCGCGATGTTGAAATTAAAATACAAAATACTGTTTTTCAGTATATTTTGTATGTAAAAAAATAGAAGTATTCAACGTAAAAACTTTGTTCTAGTTCCTGCGATAGGTACTGGAGTACGGAATAACTTATGTGACCAAATGTGTGAGCAAAGTAAAATTTGAGACGAATCAGCCGAGTAGTTTTTTTTTGCCTTACACCATGCAGAAAAAAGTAGTTTTGAAAAAAATGAGTTTGAAGTTTCGCCCGGCCCTTTTACCTGCTTCTGCGCTGACCTGATAAATGGGCTGTAGAACTTTAAATATCATCAATACCATAACAAAAAATTTACAGTATATTCTTAAAAGATTGTACTTTCGAAATATTGAACAAAAAAAATAATAATTTCTAGACCACCGGGTCCCCTTAAGGCACTGGCCCACTGTGAATTTTTTTTTTGTCATTTTTAAAATATATTTTCTGAAAGATGACACTCTCATGAAATGTTTTAAATAAATTTCTAAAATTGACAGAGATACAGCATTTTATGTGAAACCGTTTGAAACAGTTTGCATTTTGAATTATCAAACCATACTTTAGATTCGTGTACATCTTCTTTACGTACATATTGATTATGAGTTTTTATTAAAAAAAATCCATTAATCGTTTGCTTCAAAATAATTACGAAAAATACGCTCTTTTACCACCTACGCACAATGGACTGCCTCCTTAGGATGAAGCCATGCGAAATAATTCAAAATCATAGAAAAATCATGTATTTTTGTTTTGACAATTTGATCGCTTAGAAGTATTATAGATGCTTCAATTAAATGCTGCATGTAGAACATAACTTGGCCCTTAAAAATATCGGTAATTTTTTTGAAGTAAAACTTCTTTACGCACGCTTGACTTGGGGAGTAAGCCGGCGAATGCGTGACGAGAGCGTTACGAAAAGTGTAATCGGGTGAGGCGAACGAAGCATCGCTTGACTTGGGGAGTAAGCTGGTGAATGCGTGACAAGAGCGTTACGGAAAGTGTGATCGGGCGAGGCGAACGAAGCTTAAAAAAGTTTTACTTCAATCGTGGTCTAAGGCATACTCGTTTTTTTTTATTCACTAAGTCTTTTTATAAGCCTAGAAAAAAATAAAGTGTTAGGTCTACAAAAAAACACTTTCAAGTGCAAACTCTCCTACTTATAAAACCCTTTTCGGATACGGTTTTCTTGTCAAGTGCCCGGGAAAAAACAATGTAAAATCGCGGTGTTTTGACATTGACGTAATATTTTGTGGGTTTATTTTGTGCTATTGAATATTATATTTACTGAAACACATTCCTTGAACAATAAACTATGCATAAAAACAACATTACTTGCGTTTACGATTTTTTTCATGTTTTACGATCTTTTTCACGAGAACGGCGCTACCGAATTTGACAGCTCAATTGCCGCAAAATATCTCGGCCGGAAGGCATAGAGAATTCCATAGAAATTATTCCTTAATGCTTCCCTAGGTGTGTTCAAGGTATTTTAAACCTTAAGAACAAGAATGCCCCAAGCGATTCTGACCTTGTTCTTCATACGTTTTCTTTATACATCTTTATATAAGGGTTAAAATCGCATTCCAAAATTACAATTTTGTGTACATTTTGGCGTGTGCGCCGGCACACAACTGGCAAACTACCGATGGCAAATTAAATTTTGCATAGCAAAAAAAATCAGAGTGTACAATTCACATTCGATAGAAGTGAAACCTTCAGAAAAATAAACTAGACAATAATGGAAAGACTACGAAGCACCGCACAAAGAGGAGACCAATTATACTATCTCATTCTCTCGCAGGCTAAATTCTATAGATGTATCTACGTGTTTGTCTCTTTTTAGCGTCTCTATTTTTGTTTCGTCGAGTTTCAAATCACAACGGTGCTAAAGAAGTTTTCAATTAAAAAAAATGTCGTGAGATGCATTATTTATTTATTCATTATGTTTTTGTTTCGTTTCAGATGGAGTTTGGTCGTGCAGGGAATTCTGGCACTAGGCATAATATTCACATATCCAATTCAGTTCTACGTACCAGTTGATATTATCTGGCCGGAAATTAAAGAAAAATATGGCCCTTTCAATTCCCCGAAAACTCTAGAACTTTCACTGCGAGTGGTTTTAGTATTTGTTACTTGTAAGTATTTATAGTACCTAAATAACTACATTAACATTTTTTTTAACAAAAATGATTTTTCTGTGTACTACTTTTCTATTAGAAGCCTTCGATATCTTTTTTTTAAATTTTACCTCATCATGATTGAAGTCATAAAAAATATGATTTGGATAATACGAAAAAAAAACGGAAGAAACTATAATTTTTTTAATGTTTATTTTTAAACCTATATGTAGTGAAATTGGCTCTTTTGATTGTGTAAAAGTTTCAATTTCACTAGTCTTTTAATTCTTTAACAGATAATTTATAAATATGGTCCCTTTTGATCAATTACTGAATTTTTAACAGCAAATAAACCTACTTTCATAAATATTATCGTGTACGAAAAACATTCAGTATGAAAAATGTTCGACTTTATCACTTTTGCCAAGAGATGGCAGTAAAAGATCATGGATTTTCATCGCATTTTAAGCGCGTTAGGAGACTACTGCCGGTTACCGGCTGGTTTTTTCCGGTCGGTGCTGATTTTATGCCGTATTACGTCAGACCGTTCCGGCGAAAAACAAACCTGGAACAATCAGCACCGGACCCGGCTAACTCGGAGAAGACGCGTCGTTTTCAATAATCTTTCGCGTCTTTACAAAAAGAACATAAATTTGATTGATTAAAAATATAAAATCTTATTCAAAATGATAAGGTGACATTATTTTCTATCGATGATATTGATATAAAATAAATCTGCAATGACATGGCTGCTTAGATGGAGTCATCTTTGATGGCCCTGTGGAGACGGAAGATGGCCTAATATTCTATGGTCTATTTATATTTAAAATGGCTTTTTTTGTTTTTAATTTTTATTTTATGAATTATTTATTTGGCTAATTTTGTTTATTTGGTTACTCTGAATTAATAAATTCTAACAATTATTATCAGTAACAAAATAATTTTAAGAATGCGGAGAAAATTAACTATGTTTTCTTTTGAAGTTCCACTGCATGTGTTGGAATTTGGGCACGGATGCATAACCGTATGGTACAGTAGCCGCTGAAGTGTCACCTCCCTGAAATAACCGGCTAGTTGCCGTCCGGAAAAAGCGGCAAGTTCCCAGCATCCTTATTTGAGAGTGACGCAGACTTGTACAGGTGTCCCACAACTCCACGTTATCCCCTGGAGGGCTGATAGGCCAATTCACGGATCAGAATATCATAACATGACTTCGAGACGAGATATTGAATCTTTTGTGAATTTCGAGCAAATCGACATCTTAGATTCGAGTGCCACAGCTACAAAAATCCGTATTCTAAGATTTTTATTATCATTACGCAATCCTCAATAGCCCTGATATTACTTAGTATGCACTTATAATAACAGTCCTGTTATTGATCACAGTTCAAAAAAAATGCCAAAGCCTTTGGAAACCAAAAATATAAACCCGATTTTGGGTTACAATAATTAGAAAACATGAAAAACCAACCTCAAGTGCCGATTTTCTCAAAATTCAAAAAAGTGCCAAAATCTCGCAAACTAACAACTTATCATTAAAGTCATGTTGTGTATACTTGGTCATTCATAAGTTTTGTCAGTCCGACAAAATATAATGTTGACTTTTAAATTAATACCTGTCACTTTGTTTAACAAGCCTTTTTACAGCACTTTTAGCCTTAAGCACTATTAATTTTATTTTGGACTGCGATCAAAGCAGGGCTCTTAAGAGTTGCGTTATACAAATGAAAATCGAGGAATGTGGACTTTTGTAGCAGGGGTTTTCGAAAAACTGACCCAAGACGTCGTTTTTCTCTAAATGCATTAAGTCCTTTTATCTCCTAAACTAACGACTTCTTACTAAAATCGTGTTATGACATCCTGGTCCACCATGAGTTGACCTATCAACCCTTCAAAAGATAACGTCGAGTTATGGAACAACCTACATAATTTTCACATGTCAGATCTTTACTCTACTTTCAGGGGTCGTAATAGCGGGAAGAAAATTTCCCCGATTACTTTTCTGAACAATCAAAAAACTCATCAGAGACAAGAAAAAATGCTTGTACTTATATTAATCGATACAATCTACTTTAAAATCAATTTTTTTTCAGTTATCTTCGCCGAAGCAATCCCCAACCTAGGATTGTTCATATCCTTGGTGGGAGCCATCAGTAGCACGGCCCTGGCGCTGCTTTTCCCCCCGGTGATTGAGATGATCTCGCGGAGCCAGGACGCCGCGGGGGTACCCGTCGCCGTCATCATCAAGAACTCCCTGATTCTCATCCTCGGCCTTCTTGGCTTCGCTACGGGAACGTACGAGAGCGTGCGCGCGATCGTTAAAGAATATGCGTCATAGAATTATTTTAATTTGTCAATCTGTAAGTTGTATAATAAATTATTTTTAAATAAAATCTGGTCTTTGTTTTTTTGTTCCATGACAAATCACAAAACTTTTGAAAAGAAATATAAATTCATTAAGGTGATGCACTAGTAAGCAAAGTAAAATCTTGTGATTTTGGTTTTAAAATTGGATCTTCTAGATCAGTGTTTCTTAACTGTGTTGAGAGAATCGCCCCCTTTACTACAGTAAAATTATCCAGCGCCCCCCCCCCCTCTCCACCTCCCGAAACGAAGTTTAAAATTTAAACATTGTAGTATTGAGTATTATGCCTCAATTAAAAATTTTGTGAGTGAAAGTGTAGTTTATTTAAGGCAGTATTATAAATAAATAATTATAATTATAAAAATATACAGTATATAATTATAAAAAAAACAATTTTTTTCTTCTTCATTTTTCCAAAGTTTAAATATTAAAAAATATCTCCTTAAAAGGATTTTTCGAAATTCGCGTCATTTTAAAAGTTATAACCATTTTAATATCGCGGTTTAGACGAAATCTAACTAAAATCTAAGTAGAACAAAATTTTAAACCCATTTTTCTCCAAACCACTTTTTTCGAGGCGGTTGATATCTCAACTTGATATCTCAACTTGATATCTCAAGTTCTACTAAACCAATTTACTTTAAAATTGGTGTGAGCCTTTTCTATACATTCCTCTACGGCTGGAACTAGAATTATAACAAAATTTAAATTTTTACTATTTTTTAAAAATTTGGAAAGGCAAAAAAACTGGTACAAAAACGTCTTTTTTATTTCAGACAGCCGCCATTTTGCGATTTTTTTTAAACTTTTCCTTAGTTCGGACCATAGCCGCATTTCTTTGAATTTAGAATTTTTTTTTTTTTTTAGATAACTCGGAGGGTTGCAATCGTGTCAACCAGGGCGCCCCTATTTCAACACCCTGTAACTTTCTGAATTTATTTTTTTTTAGTTTGACTCTACTTTTAATGGATTCTTTAATGTTTAATAAATATTTCACAAAATAGAAATAGGTAAAAATATTATTGTTTTTTTTTGTTGCACCTGAAAAAACACCTACAATTCATGCCTCTAGACTAGAATACCCCCTTAACCGAACTTGTCAAATAGTTGCACCTAAAGAAAGGGTATTAATATGTCAGGGTGCATGGCTCGTGAATGAGCTTATTTTATATATTGACACAATTCCTACTCAAACTTCTGCAGCGCCCCCTAAATGCTGAAAAATTAGAAACGCCTCCAGACCTCCAAAACGCCCACAAGTGGACGCTGGCACCGCCGTTAAGAATCACTGGCTAAGATACTTCAAAAAACTTTTTTTAAAACTGCTTTTAAGTACAAAACTAACTTACGAAACCCCTTTCAGTTATGATTTTATAGTTAATGTGAAAATGATCGTGAAACATTTAAATATTTGTGCCTGAGCTCCGTAAAATAGAATAAAGAAATGTAAAGCTTATCGCCATTTACATAAAGAGTGTTATTCTTAGCGGCCTGATTCCAAATTTTAGACGGTGTTGTGAATCACTTTAAATGTAACGACTGAAACTAGCTTAAAAACCTAATCTAAACTAATTTACTTTTTTTCATTACTTTTCATGACTTTCTATCACTTTCAAAAGTTTTTCGATTTGTCTGGTTATCGGTTTTTTAACCTCGGAAGGTAATATCTTTTTAAATAATTTAAGTAGGTAAGGTAAGTACTAAATCTTGCAATGTTACAAAAGCTATACAAGTTTGGTATTAAAGCCAGGGAGCTAGTGGCACACAAAAAAGCGATGTAGCATTCCGGTCTAAGAGCTATTAATGAAAAATGAAATGTAACTATATTTGTACTTATACGTACAATGCATATTTTTTTCTAATCGAAGCAAATATATTACACATGCAGACACATAAAACGACAGGGAGAATTTAATACAAATGATATCGTATATTTTATTCTTGTTAAAATAATTAATGTACAGGTCAAAGTTAACTTTGACAATCAAAATACTGTTTGGGAAAAAATATTTTTAACACTGGCAGCCCGAAAAATATCCAGGGATGAAATTTTCTAGCGGCAACACTCAACTATCTGTCAAATACGCGAATGTACTAGTACTAGCTTACTAGGGTTTGGTTTATTTATGCTTACTAGTTTCCCGAGTGGTATATCTACGAGTTTCCCCATACCCATTCCACTCCCTGCATTTGAATGTGTTTGAATGTGCAGGAGACATAATACGACGTAGTAGCATTGCATCAGGGTATATAAAGCCCCCGCGCTCCACGGCCGGGCCAGTTTAGTTTGTTCCTTCACTTCATTTGCACCTTTCTTCCTTTGAGTTCTCTTCAGTTTCACTTCACTTACACTTAAGTTTCATTTCAGTTTCGCTTCAGTTCTACCTCAGTTCCATTTCAGTTTCACTTCAGTTTAAGTTTTGGTGTTGTGCGTGCCAGTTCTCGTCATGGAGACTTGGGATAAGGAGTTCGAGGTAGTCCTGGACCTTGTTAACCAGTGCGGCAATGTAAGTACAAACCTTGCTCATTTTTTCTTCACAGCTTTTTCTCTCTGGCTTAAATCATGTTGTTCTAATAACTTGTTGGAATTCAGCTGGGCAAGCGGTCTACTATATTTTTAAGTAAAAGTCACCAACCAAGTTATATCGATGATAAAAGTGATCATGTTTATTGAGTGACAGATCAAATAAAACCTTAATTATTATATTTATCTGGGTAGGTACCTGTGTGATTTTTCATTACGCGAATGATGTAACGCATGTGCGTTTTTTAGTGTTCTAAAGAGGTCTTAAAAAAATGCGATTCTTACGAATTATTTTGACACCATGATAGCTAAAACCTCAAGTATGTGTAGTAGATGCTATAATTTTTGGGGAAATGTTATGATGAAGGTAAAATGGAATATAAAGAGTGTAATATTATTGTTATCTCATGTTAAGTCGGGCAGCTCATGCTGTATGTACCCGAAGCCATTTTGTCCGGGCTCGTAAGATCAATCAATACTTGCAGCTGACCTTTGTGCAGCACTGGGTGTGGGTGGGAGGCAGTGTGGGTGGGGGTGTTAGGGAGGGAGGCAGGGGTTAGAGATGGGCTGCTGGCTCGCGGATAAATGGAAACATTGCAACGTCCATTCTAAGTTCAACATATTTATATTTAATTTTTCTTATATGTTCATGCATACATAACGTTTTATCTAAGAGAAATTGTAAGCTGCATTGCGAAAATGTTAACATTTTCATGACCATAATATATTTTGTGATTTAGCGTTTTTTTGCCGTTACTTTTGTATCTACATATATTTCACATGTTTTCCATTGCCTACAGATTTCCCTAAATTTTTCATTTTTAAAGTGATTTGGAGTATCTCGGAGGGACCCCTAATATTTTAATCCCACCCTTTTCTGGTTCCCCTATATTTCAGCTCACCTTTTCATTCTTTTTATTCTGAATCGAGTAAACCCAGTTTCCAACTCTCTTTTATGGCTTACCCCACTTTTCACCGGCATTATACTCCACTCTGTCTCCAGCTATGTTTCTTTGGCCATTTCCTCGTAGTGCCTGAATTTATCCACTCCTCCCTACAGTAAGCGACCAATCCACCTCTCTCATCTCCCCAACTGTTGGCCGATGGACCCCCTTCCTCCCTTACCCTATAGACTACAAACCCACCCTCTCACCCAGAATCAGCCCCACCTACATTTACCCCTTTGCTTCACCGTGCGCTGGCTCTCTTCTTTGGTTGTTGTGTTCGCTTTTAAGTTTTATAAAATTTCACTCCGATCTTTGCAATACATTTTGTTCTTCTATCATTAGTTTACTATTTTTTTCTTCCTTGTTCACAGCTCATGCTTAAAGCCAACAAAGAAAGAAAGCAAGTGGAGAAAAAATCATGCGATGTAGACCTGGTGACAGAAACCGACAAGGAAGTTGAGAGAACCCTCGTCAATGGCCTAAAACAAGCATTTCCAAAACACAAGTTTGTACAAAATATTTAGTTTTGTTTAAAATAATGTGATATTATATTTGTTATGAAAATTGTCGGCAATATTGTTTTCCTTTTTAGTTTCATCGGTGAGGAGGCCGTCTCTTTGGGCGGCAAGTGCGAGCTTTTGGGGGAACCTACTTGGATCATCGACCCTGTTGACGGCACTATGAACTTCGTCCACAGTTTCCCTCATTCAGCTATATCGATTGCACTGTATTTTGAAAAGGTAAATTTAACATTGATACGGCTTTATATTGAAAAGTTTTCACTTAAATATTAACAAATAATTTTAATTACGCACTACAAATATATTCTAACAATTGTTTTTTTGTTGCAGGCTCCAGTTATCGCCATTATTTACAACCCTTTCATGAACCAGATGTTCACTGCTCGCAAAGGGAAGGGATCATTTTTAAATGGAGAGCCGATACACGTATCGAAAGAGACAGAACTGTGCAAAGCACTGGTGATGGCAGAATCTGGAACAAGCCGAGATCCCGAGAAGTTGAAGGTGGTGTTGGCTAACCTCACGCACCTCACTCCTATTGTTCATGGGTCAGTATTTCTTTGTTTTCACTTTTAACAATCTTTGCTGTACAATTTTTTTATTATTATTGAAGGGCGAAAGTATTAACTGTACCAGAAAAATGTTTATGTATACATATATTGAATTTTTGGAAAACAAAACATCCTTTTCTTTGTTTGCGATAAAGACTGACTGCGAAGTATTTTACTATATTTATGTATTGCGTTCGCGAAAATTAAATTTAATTAATATAAAACTCGTGTTTCTCTTCGAAATTCAACAGCTGTCATTTTCTACTAGGTACTACTGTTGGCCTTCGATTTTACTGAATTATTTCATTAATGTACATACTTACATCGAAATCTATATGTTAGAAGTTTGCAGTCTACTCCCAATCTATATATGACAGTGAAACCCCTAATCTCAGTATAGAATTTATAAAAACAGAGGTTCTGTTGAATGTTGGTGACATACAGTATTATCATTAGTATAGGGCCAATAACAAGCGATTTGTTATAGTGGTTTGACTTCTACATTCCCCCAGATATAGAAACTAACCCGAGTTAGTCCCATTTTCAAGGCTGGAAACAAGACAGACGTCAAAAACTATAAACTGGTAGCCGTATTATCAGAGCTGCCAAAACTATTTGAAAAGTTGATCTGCGGCAAGTTAAGTCACCATATTCACCATTCTTTGGAGAAAATCAACACGGTTTTCGTTCCAGAGAAATAACAACCACAAATCTGCTTACTTCAAACCAAATAGCCACTGTTTAGACTCGAGGCCCTAATCAGATGTAGTTTACACTGACTTTGCCAAAGCATTTGACAGTGTTAACCATGATATCCTTCTGAGAAAAATGTTTAAACTAGGATTCAGCCTGCCAACACTGAACTTTTTCTCATCATATTTAAAATCCAGAAGCCAATTTGTTTTTGTGAAATTCCCAGTCCATCTGGAATTTCCCAAGGATCCAACCTTGGACCCCTGTTGTTTCTAATACTAATAGATGGCATTCAAAACTGTGTTAGAAATAGAAAATATCTACTATTTGCAGATAACCTTTAAATTCTCATAGAAATAAGCTCCCAAGAAGATTGTCTTAAAATGCAAGCTAATCTTGATGCAAAATCTGAAAGGTATTGACAAATAGATTAGATTTCAACAGAAAAAAAATGTGAGACTATGTTCTTCACTCATTCTAAATTGTAGTTTACGATTATAAAAAAAAGGGCGAAACGTTATCACATGTAAAATCCGTAAAGGTGTTGTCTTTGATCCTGAACCAATATTCTCTGACCACATATCGCAGCTCACTCAGTCTTGCTACAAACTTCTTGGGTTCATCATCAGGACATGCAAGCACTTTAATAACCAAAAAGCTATGCCAGCATTGTTTGATGGCATACTGAGAAGCAAGGAGTACGCGAGCGATGGTTGGGTACCAGAACACCGGAAGTGCATTGATATGTTGGAGCAAATCCAGAAGAAATTCCCCAGGTGTGCCTAAATGCGGACACATGGAACCTATCCAAGGTTCATGCACTATATTGACTTACTTGAGGAAACTGATTGCCAGTCTAGCTTTTATGTCTTTCAAAATTTGTCAATAGCCCATTCCTCTTGGGATGCTATGATTTATATGCACCAGACCACTATAGCCGGAGTCGATACCATGACCTGTTCAGAGTAGCGAATGGCAGAACCGACGTCCTGGCAAAGTATAGCATGACAAGGGGAATGGCGCTATTAAATGAACTTGTAAATAATTTGGATGTAAGTGACTGTTCTCAAAATGCCTTAAAACTATTATTGAAGAGTCACCTACCTAAATGCTGATACGGCAACCAAATTATACTGTAATTGGAATAATAGTCTGTTGAACAATAATAACAATAATAATATCAATACAATTTGATAAATTCAAAGTCTTAAAATTTGCTATATTTTCAATTTTGAAAATCGCTTAATATTAAAATGGATTCCAGGAAATGTTTTAACCCATAGGTGCTAGCAAGAAACTTCAACAAATTAAAGCCATTTTGGTTAAAGCCAAACTTAATAAAAATGACATTTTAATTTTGGTTTTTAACTAATACGGTAGATATAATATCCATAGGCAAAATGAATCAATAAGGTCGACACTGCAATTGCGGGCTCGTGGAAATGAATCTTCAACACTGCAGATGCGGGGCTCCGGCCCTGGAATAGGGGAATTCTTTAAAAAAAAAACTATTATATATTTTATGTACCTTGAGAAATAGGTACTGCTTTTCTGTTTTATCTTAAGCACTTTTTACATTTTTTTTTTCTGAAATAATCTAAAAATGGTGATTGTTTTAGTGTAGCATTCGGACGCTTGGATCAGCCGCCCTGAACATGGCCATGGTGGCAAGCGGAGGAGCAGACATCAACTATGAGTTTGGGATCCATGCTTGGGACACCGCCGCTGGCAGGCTGCTGGTGGAAGAAGCTGGCGGGGTGTGCATCGATCCAGCCGGTATGTTAATTTTCAATTAATGTTTTATTCCCAAACCCATCCCTTCCACACAAATTATTGACGATGATTCCAGAGGGAGAAAGCAACTTAAAATATTATACGAGGAGGTGCTCGCCCTGCAAATGACGGAGGCCACTGGAGAAGCCGGGCCCCGATCCAAATGGGACAAAGAGAAAAAGATGAGATGAAATGTACTTCGAATGAGCAATGTAGCAAAATATACCCTACGATATATGCATATGAAAATCCACACTCCAGAAGCAAATGTGTGTAGAAATATAACAGTCATTGAATCATAAAATATCATTATATTATTGATTCAGTTGCTGCATTCACAAATTAATTTACTAATATTTAACCTGCATATTTGTCCTTGTTTTAGGACCAAGCAACAGAAAACGAAGAAAACAAAAATGTCTTTCCTGCATAAGATTATTATTATTAAGTTGAATAGATTGTTCGTAGGAAATTGAAGAACATCAAAATTATATTTTACTCATAAATTAACCTTGAAAAGAACAGGTTTCGGAAGAAGAATAAAAGTGTTCTCCATACAAATACATTTCTATTCTTCCTGAAATGGAGACCTAAAACCAGAACCAACCAAAGTAGAACCAGGAAACAATTATAATGAGAATAACTAACCAAGATGGGAACCCAAATGCCGAAGGCTCATGAAGAATGGGAACAATTAAACTGGATGGGATTAATCATCGGCAAAAGAAGAACCAAGAAACAATAATCCATCTCTAACCAGAACAACCAATCCATCAACAACCAAATAAGAACCTGGAAACAATGATTATAAAAAAAACATTATTTTCCATCCGTAATGGGAACAACTCTGAATAGGATCAGCCGGTTGAAAATGCAACACACAGAAAAATTGTGAATAAGACAGAACTGTCATACAGCCCAAAACCCGTGGGACACGGCATTCTGGATTAGGATATGTTGTGAGAATGAAAGGATTGAGGAGGGGAAGAAAATGGTTGTTAGGAAGTGCCTGGCAATTCAGATCAGGTCACCAAACGCGCCTTAAAAGGCGATATACATTTTGGAAAGTACCACTTGGATGAAGTGGGCTGATGGTTTGAAGAGTTCTGCATCGGCGTGTCTGCAAAACATTGTGGGAGGTTTCTTTTGAAAATTGGACACCCGAAGGCTCATAAATAATACAACATCTAAGCTGTTCCAAAAGAAGAACCTGGAACAACCCTTTATTGGAGCAAATAACTAAGTTTAGTTTTTTACACAAAGCTGTCCAGTTAAAACCCTCGGCTAAGTCGACAAAAGCTGCGACAGAAGCTATGTACGAAGAGACTGGACTGGCGTAGAACTGAAATGGGCCCTATCAAATTCATGGTTTCCCAGTTCGATTGAATGATGATCATCAAATCAGTCAAACACTGTTAAGTTAAGCAATATTTAGTGATCAGCTTGTTCTTATTTGCTGATGACATTGCGAGATAAACCTTGTCCCATAAAAAATGAAGAGCTATAAGAGAGAGTACGTTCTACGGCCAAAGTTGCCGAAATCAGTTTTTCAAAAGAGTGGCAGGAGACAAAATGGTATTGAGTGAGGAGCTCGACGATTCAAGATGTGTTTAGCATCAAATGATATGGTGGCTTGGATATATACTCTGAATACGGCATCCCAAAAAAAGTTGTGGAAAGCAACTCCAAATGCCCAGAACTGGGCCCTTCAGAGGCACCTTGTTGAAGCTGTGGGTTACCAACCCGAATACGACAAGGGGAAGAAAATGATAGTGATGATATTATGGACTAATCAGGACCCCTAGCACGGTCGACCGATAAGGATGGTATCGATAACTTTCGGTAAATTCTCATAGTTTCTTAAGACAATTGCAGATCGCTAAGGTACAAAAACGGTTGATGTCGAATATATTAAGAAAACTTAGTCATTGTGAACTGTTATATATTCTTTGGCGATCTGCAGTCATGCTAGGAAACAATGAGAAGTTACCGAAAGTTATCGATACAATAATTATTGATTGGTCCTGGATTGGTACGAGAAGCGAAAATACAAAGACCAAAAAAAAAAAAAAAATTTATATGAGATAAATTTTATTTTTCATTCAAATGATGAAATTAATCATCAATATGATTAAATTAATTAATTCTACTAACAGTGCTACTGCGCAAACTGAGCTTTAATTTGTATCATTAATTATTAAAATTGAACTCGGCTTGTGGTTTATTTATTGGGGAATTTTCTTTCCTCTTTGTAACTAACGTATTAACATCTCTGATTTAATATTTAATTAAATATGTTTTTCTTTCAGTGAAAAAATGTTTTTAATAAGTCTTTTGATATTAATTCAATTCAATGATTCTCTCACTAGCTTTAATCAACATGATAATACTAGTGACAGACTCAGCTTTAAAAGCGCCACCGTTATTTGGCTTGGCCTATTTCAGCACATCGTTTGCTGCTACTACTAACCTTTATATGACAAAATTGCATAAATGTAGAAAAGAAGAAATGTAGTCCTTATTCTGGAGCAAGAACAGATTGTACATAAAATAATATTTTACCAATAACAACTAACATGGGACCAAAGGGCGATAAACGATGAATACAACAAAATATTAGTACTCGAAGCTGGTTCTGGAAAAATATTACAAAAATAAATTAAATACAATAATAATATACTACAATTTTTGTGTTTTATAGTTTGGATAAACCTCACATCGTTAAAAATATAAATATTTGACAGGAGAGTGAAAAAAAAATTTTGATGCAGGAAAATGAAGGTGGACCTTCAAATAATATTTATTTACATTAATAATGATTATTAATTTACACAATAAATAAAAAGAAATCTAAGTCTTCCTCCATTTTCCTGCTTAAAAATGAGTTTTTCCACTGTCCTGTAAAATTTGAAAAAATTTCACATTGGAGAAATAACGTGCCCAGCGACAATATCTTGAAAAACATCAAACAGCAGTAAAATAAAAAAAAAAACATAAAACGGGTACTCCTGGATTGATTCTGCAATTAGAATTTGCTAAATAAATAATGTTACATCAATATTGAGGACAAATAACTAAGTAAATGCTGATTACAAAAACAGTAATTCCTGGATTCTGGTTTTAGAAATAGATTTCAAAATTGTGTAAATTGTATTCTGCCCATATTTAAGACACTAACCCGGACATGACCAACAGCTTCAAACTAAAATACACTAAAATAGCTTTCATTCATAAGTTAAGGAGCTGCAAAGAATAAGTAAAATTTATACCCAGTAATATTGCATCAATAATAAGGAAAATGCAGTGGAAATCTACCGGATGGGGTAAATGAAAAATACAACAACATAATAATATTATGCTGGAATTGGAAAGAGGTTAAAAACAAATGAATTATTTCTACCCATACTTGGGTCAAATAACTTCAAGCAGATCAGAAAAGAAGAATGTAAGAAATTTTATTCCTGGATTAGTTCTGATGCTTCAAATGGATTTTATAAATGCATTAATCATAATTTCTGGTCTATAACGGAGACAACTTACCTGAATTGAAAAGGAATCAAGTATAGGGTAAACTTAAAATTATTCATAAACTTCTCGTTGTTGATTCACCGTAAAATATTGTATTTGTATGCATTTCTTGAAAGAATTGAATTTTACACAGACAAAACTATTTTGGTACTCCTGTTCACACTCTGTATGTACAGGTGCAAACCAACAATTCACCTTAATATTTTGAAGCATAATTTGTAAAAAGAGTTTTTTCCTAAAATAATTAAATTAGTGCCATCTATGAACGAGCAGTTTATGAATAAGTTTATTTGAAGAAGAAGATAATACCAATAAATCTAAGTGAAACATGAAACAGAACAAGACACAGAAGAATAAAAAGGTAACGGTCGCAAATGGGATTTGAACCCAGGATCTCTATCCTACCGGGACAATGCCTTAACCAACTCAACATAAAAAAAAGTTAGTTCAATAAAATTGAACAACTTTAAGTGCAC
Source organism: Glyphotaelius pellucidus (assembly GCA_936435175.1). Lineage (NCBI taxonomy): Eukaryota > Metazoa > Arthropoda > Insecta > Trichoptera > Limnephilidae > Glyphotaelius > Glyphotaelius pellucidus. The sequence goes on along the minus strand of OW386542.1, from coordinate 21,138,154 downwards.
CCTTAAGACGAAATCTTTTCCACATAGCTGGACCCAAATTGGGGAAACTAAGAGGAAAATAAGTGGAAAGGACCAAGTGGCGAATAACACTAAACAGTGAATCCTGCCTCAGTACAGGAGCTGGAAATGATGACTTAAAATAGGATTTAAACCCAATATACAATAATTAACCACCTAGGGCCGGTTGTTTCACAGAATTTGAATGATTCATCAAATTTCAAAGTTAAAATTCAAGTTATGTGAAAGTTCTATTCAGGTTCTGTTACTATTTTAGTTAAGTGATGTAACGTGCCAATAATGCTATAATATAAGAATATTAACTATTAAATTAAATTAATTGTTTAAATTCTGTGAAACAACCCATTCTTAATTTTGAACACTATTTTTTATGATACAAATCTACATGTTTCAGAACGTCAATCATGTATTCTTCATCGGGATACAAATTATAGGTACTAAAAATTAAACTGACGTACACGTATGTACATAGACCCAATTGTAAAAATCAGTAGTGGGAGCAAATTAAAGGAAGGGGGTAACTAAATTGGTTTTAAGATAAAACAAATTTATCAGGTAGTTGTTAGTAGAAATAACTTTGTTCATAGTATTTAATTTACTATTAACACTTTTTATTATTTATGTAATTGAAATTTGATTGGATATTTACAAATCTGAGGTCTACAAATTAATTTGTAACGATTGCAACAATTTGTTGTACAGACATTTCTAGAAATTTTTTCGTTAGAAACAAGGAGCACCAGAGGTGTGGAAATATAATTAGTATTCTGAATTCCCACCCATTCTTGGGAAACCAAATCTTTATTTTGAAATGAATGAGGATTTGGAAATTTCGCTTACAAATACCAGGTATTTCCAATTAGATATATTAGAAATAAGAAAATGTGTTAATAGTGAATTATTTTTTTTTAAGTGAAAATTTCTTTAGCACTGTCGCGTTTTGAAACTCGATGAAACGAAAAATAGCGTCACTAAAAAGAGACAAATACATATATCTTTAGAATCTAGCCTGCAAGAGAGTGAGATATTATAATCGGTCTCTTCTTTGTGCGGTGCTTCGTAGTCACCCCACTCTTGTATAAGTTAGTTTTCTGAAGGTTTCACTTCTACCGCGAATGAATTGCACTCTGTTTTTTTTGTTTTTTTTTGTTTTTTTTTTTTTTTTTTGTTTTTTATTTATTTTTTTTTTTTTTTATATATAGGCAATTTAGTGCTTTGTGAGTTTCGAATAATAACCTCATCCTTTACTAACAGCCACCTCATAAATTTTTCTTTTCTCATTAATACCTATAACTATTTAGTTTCCCCCTCTAATACTCTCCCACTACTTATTTTTACCGTTGTTTTTATGACTATATTGAAGGTTATTTTAATTTTTAGTATACTTATTTTGTATCCTGATGAAGGAACCATTGATTCCGAAAAATGTTGATTTGTATTTCGAGCCAATAAATAAATGAAGTACATTAAAAACAGGGGTAAAAACTAAGGTAAAAATGGTGTAACAAAGTACTTCTACAATAATTGAAGAAACAATAACTTTCCTCACAACATTACACAACCAGGATGGGAACAACTAGTGGAAAATGATGAACCAATGACATTTTGTTCTGCAAATGTTCAATAGCTGGAGAAAATTATTGTAATAGATAGATAAATTACTTTTTTTTATTAACCCGTAATGGGGACAACTTATGGAGCTCTCAAGTTCAGTCAATAGGTGATATTGTGGAGGTATAGGTTATGTTGTTTTGAGTGATGTTGTATTAGACGGGTGTCACACACAGCTATAAAAGATAAAAGATCATCGCACGCCCCATAACGCTCTCCATATATCCATATATCTCCATATCCACACAGACCCGCCACACCTCTACACAATGGAAATGTCCTATTATTCCAATGTATTATTATAGTGTAAATTGATTTCATTGTTCAGTGTATGTTGACCTTTTTAATGCAAAAATAATATATTTCGCTGAGGACCGCCACGAACGCTAGTCGCATTGAGTCTGGCAAGGCTATTTATTCCCTTATTCAGGTTCATTCTAGATGTGTAGTAATATGTACTTGTTCACAGGTGGCGAATTCAACGTTATGTCCCGAAGGGTTCTGTGTGCTAGCACAATGGAGCTTGCTCAAGAGATTGCTGGACAGTTAATCCAATACTACTGTGAATTCGATTGATAAACATGTGTCGAATCAAATGTTACTCTTTGTATAATATTTAAGTTTTTCTTTCTTTAAATTATTATGATTAAGTTTAAATTTCTTAATATCATTCTCACTCATCTCTAGACAAGTGGGATAACAGGCGTATGTCGATGTGTTAAACATTTTGGAGTTTTTTTTTGCATAGAGGCAGACTCTCCTTACTAACGCTCGGCGACCGCTGGTCACCCGGAACATGACTGTTCGACCTGTTTTATGTATCAATAATTTCGCGATGGGGAGTGCTGCAGATTTTTTCTTTGCCGCGAGCCAGAGATGTGTGAACCCTTTGTATGTACGTCTGGCACGCAAGGGTTGAGCAAATTTCATTGCGCAGTTATATACATTCCGGGTTTGAACACGTTTGGAGAGCCAATTACTGCGACGCAAACTGTGATCGGTTTGAATATGGTTCAGATTGTTTTGACCAATAAAGCAGAATTTTGGCATTCTGCCAGCTTTGGTCAGGTAATAACATGTAAGGTGATTTTTTTCCATCTCTTCAATCCACATTCGATCAGAGAAGGCTAATTGCGCAGGCTGCTCTAACAGGGATTGCATTCGTACCACCATAGGTTTTGACTATCTTGCATATTATTTCTATAAGTCTGATCGGATTCTCGCAGGGAATAACAAAAGTTGCAAATCTTTTCCTTAGTTTTAAACTTGCCTTAGAGATGTGTGAGTAGCGCCTTTTTAAAGTGTTATTTTTTTATGTGTAGTTTATTAAAATTTTGATGTTAGTATAAAGGCTTAGCGATAGTAAAGGAATATTCACAATTTATCATTTCTTATTCCAATTTTCCTCAGTTACTTGTCTTTTTATGATTTTACTACTATTATTACAGAGTTGTAACCACTTGCTGTGAACTTGTTGCTTCATTGTAATTAAGTCTATAATTAAGCTATATTAGTAGATAATTGCTATCAGTCAAAACATGTTTAGGTTGGTATATTAGGCCGCAATAATGACGATGTTTTAAATTTCCAGTTAGTCTTCCTTTTCCCCCTCTCAGTTGAATTAATAGTTTTTCCCAATTATGGTTTAACGATTTCAGTGAGGTGATTGCGAGAACCATTCGTATTAAAAGACTTAATTGTTATTGTTTAATGGATTGGTCCGAAAACAGGTCAGAAAAGTTCAAATAATGCTGAAGAATCGATTTTGCGCGAGCGCTTGGGAAAATATCTAGACTAGTGTCCACTAGTTGGGAGTGATTTTTCTGTGCACATAATTAACGTCTTAAAAATTCAAACACACCCTTAACTACTTTAGACACGCTAGGCTTAAAAAGTATATATAGTTAACCCACGACAATATGCTATTTATAATACTCATAATGTTGACATATATTCACCGTTTAGATCACTCCAAAGCAAGCAGGATTAGATTAGATAGGCTAATAGATTCGGTTAATTGAAAAGAAATTTATATTCGGGGAACGGAATCTCTCAATTAATAACACTCTTTCAATTAATAACATCAATTTTTTTATGTGTGTAATGTAAGTTGGACTTTTTTTTATAAAAGATTTACAAAATCGAAATCATCGAATTCTTCTTTAAGTAAATGAACATCTAGAGACAGGCCCTAATTAACATGTTGTTTGGATTGGAAAGCTTTAAAAATAGTAAATTTTAGAGTTTCTTTTTCTTTTTTTAAAGTGAAATTTTTTCGACGGATTCTATTCGTAGGAATTTAAACATTTTTAACGTTATGGAAAATTTTAAGGTTTGGGAAAACTTTGTGGAGGTCGTTTGGATTTTAATATTTATTTTTTGGAGACGATATTTTATATTTCGTTTTAATTAATCGAGTTAAAGTTATTGTTGTGAGACTTTGAGTTTTAATTTCCACACGAGGCCTTAAGACGTGTTGAGGTTGCTACTGTCGGGAATATAGCTTCGCACAAGAATCTTCTCATCGATCTGCGTTATGTCCGATGTGTCATCGGACAGACAATGTTTGCACTTGTCAAATAGTTTGTTTGTTGAAATTAAATAATGTTGAAAATTAAGTACAGGTCCAATCATTTTAAATACACCCTTGCTTGTGAAGTGATGCACTGGATGGATTAAAAATAATGTAATTATATTTTTTTGTTGGGAAGCTTAAGTATGAAAAAAAAGAACATTGTCGAATTGAATCGCGAGTCTAAATTAAATCTTTGGGCATTTGCGGGATAGTAGGGGACTGCGGTCGGGTTTTCAAAAGTATTTCTAAAAACTTTTTTGAAACTTTCGTTACTATCGGTTTGCACAAAAACATTCAAACGTGTCCTCTGTAAAATGATTTGCCTGTACATTTTTAGGAGCTTCATACCAAGACTGTAGTTACCGAAAAGATTTTATCGATTGTTCCTCGGTTATTCACTAAATAAAATTTAATTTTGTTATGAATGCTACCAGCGATTGCCTTACTGTTAAAAATTGCACTCGTTAATTTCGTAGTCATCCTCTAAAATTCGACTTATTTTTTATTTACATTTTACGCATTATCCTTCACGTTTCGCACTCTCATCAAACTTCTCAAGTTAAGGTGATTCTTAAACGAATTCGTAATATACTCCTTCATAGAAAGCGCAAGTAAATTTTTTTTACTGAAAAACGCTTTTACAAGTTATGCTAAATAATTTCAGATTAATTCATTATTGGCGCCCATATATACGCAACATGAATATGAATAAATAGTTTTGTCTATAAGAAAACTCAAATCTTTCAAGAAAGGCTAACAAATACAATATTGTATCTGTGATTCAATACAATATTATGTTTGTTAGCTTTTCTTGAAAGATTTGAGTTTGTTTATGGGCAAAGCTATTTATTCATATTCATATTGCATATGTAAGGGCAATTAATTAATTCATCTTAATAATTTTAAGCACAACTTGTAAAAAGCGTTTTTCCATAAAATAATTAAACCCGCGCCATCTATGAAAGAGTTATATCGTGAATTATTTTAAGTATCTCCTGAAGTTTAAATTATTTTGATCCAATAAATCTTCTGTATAATTTAAATCACCGTTTAAAGTCTTCCAAATTTGATTTGTTCTGATCCATTATCTTTTTTATGAAAACTTATTTCGCCTTTAATTTTTTCGAAATTTTTGCTTCTCTGTGACATTTTAGCCCTTTTAAGCACCTTCTCTAGTTATTATTCTCGTTTCTTTGGTTCCTGATATCAATGATTAGAATAATTTAACGTAACAAGTAATAAGTAATGCAATATAGTCTAGGAAGCCACAGAAAACTGCCAAGATGAGTTTAACATTGCCGTTTTGGATTCGAAAAGGAAATTCGCAAAGTGTTGTCATCAGTTTGGATTTAGTTGTTTCGATTGGGAAGAGCACAGAACTAAAAGAAAGTCACTTAAAATAGTTAAAAATACTGCCTTTGAAATACCAAGACCTCAAAAATGGTCTTGTTATTAGTTAGAAAGAGTTTTAAAATGACGATCGTGCGAACATACTTGCCGTTAGGGCTGCGACTGGAATCTCAGTACCGTCAGCGAGGGTGAAGTGTACCACTTTTCTTAATGCCACAAGCCTACTTTATAACGAAATATTCCGAAAAATAATATATATGTACATTTTTGAAAAACTTGTTTTTGAATACTTATGTTAATCTTTTTACTGTCACTGAATACTTATTTTTTCATAGTATTTTTTTATTATTTACAAGTTGTTCTTTCACCCTACAATTGAGGTGAAGGGTACAACTGTATTAATTTAGCTTTATTTTTATGTTTATTAATTTAACTTATGTCATTTAAAAAAACTACTGCACCCCACCTAAAAAAACAGAACGGGTATGGATTGTGTTTTTTTGGAAAAGATGCAAAATAATTTTTAAAATATTTATTATTAAAACAAAGGTAGGCAAATTCACAAAAAAATAATAATGCTGGGATTACATTCACAATATTTTCGATTTTCGAGTTGTTCTTGTACCTTCGTGGCGTGGTCCGCTCCCCGAGTCCGAGTATGAAACGAAATAAGGTTGTATCACCTAGGTTAACGGAGATACAGCGTTCGTAAGACAATGTAAGCTTGATGGCCCGCTTCACCCACCTGGTTCTCTGCACCCTATTCGGCGGTACTCGAGTAAAGTCGCTATGTGAACAGAAAGAGAAACATCTCGCCGTCGAAGGAAAGTTGCACAGAAGCTTACAGCTAGATCAACACCCCATTACCATATCTGATGTTGGTTTGGTCTGGTATTGAAGCCAATAGATAGCCGAAAGCGTAATTATGACTGCCATTCCACACCTATTGTAGATGCTACGCTAATAGGTTCAATGCTGTCCCTGCTCTTTTGGCAGACACCATGTCAATAGCCCGCTCTTGTGACCTGTCAGTATCGCTATCCCGAGTTTCGACTGATTAATCCAGCATCGTTGATCTGAATGGATTAGAATCCTGCCCCAATGGCTGTTAATGTTCCATCGTTATTAGTTGAAACTCAGGGCTGGTGTTACTTCAAACAAATTGCCAAAACAGTCGATCTCAAAGTTATAACAATAAAATGTCTCGTTTATTTTTAAAGTTCAATTTTGGCCTGCTAAAAAGAAAAAAATAGTACTGCGAGTTAATGTATTCTGAGATTTGTATATACTTTTTACATCCAAATCTCAAAACTTGTTTTATTTGGCAATACTGTGTTTTTTTTCTTAGCTGGGCAACCGATCTACGGGATAAAACATTTCTGTCTTGTTATAATTGAGATTTTTTTGGTTATATAGTATAAATAATGCAATATGAAACCGCTGCAATAAATATCATGAAATATATATATATATTACTGCCGTAATTTTACCTCATTACTTCATAGGTAGATTTAACATCTTTTCCATACGAGAGAAAACCTTTTCTGACGTAATTACCGAAGGAGTATTTAATGTCTGTTAGGAAGGAAACTGTATCATCACCTGCCGTAGGCAAAAGGTTTTCTTTAGTACTACGCCTGGTTTCGGTAAATTATTGGACGGGCTATGTAGGCACCTTCCTGCAGTTACAAGAAGGTGGGAAGGCTCCTACCGACCAAAGGACTTTTCTGACTGGAAAAGTTTCTGACTGAATAGATACATTGACGAATGCCGGTGATGATGATGCTTTTGCTCTGTTTTGTAAAGTGGAGTGGGGCGATGGAGAAGGTTGGCGTGCGGACTTGGGAGGGACCACACGCCGTTGCCCCATTGGCTGCGCGGGGGATAGTCATAACCTGTCACGAATATGAAAACGTAGTCTAAAAGTTTTTTCGCCACTTTTGGCATTACACAATTGTAGATGAGATCGCTTCCCATCCGCAATAATGCGATTCGTGTAGTCAGTCATCTTGCGGAATACTTTCCGGTAATGTAGACACCTTCCTGCAGGAATATCTATACTGGAAATAATCTCCAAAGTGATCGAATAGTTGGATTGATTAATAGAAACACTTTCATTCACGTGTGGCATGTCGATGCTTGAGCCAATTCAGGGTAGTGCGAGGAGGACGTGCGAAGCAGTACGCCATAATCCGCGCTGCCAGACTGGAAGACTCTGTGTCCTGGCGCGAGCATGTGAGTGTTGTCGAGCAATTGGTCGCCAGTCGTCAGTTTCCAGTCGCCACTACTAAACAAGCAAGATCGCTTAATGACCGAACTGGTCTTATCTTTAGTACCTTTATGCAGGATGTATCGGCACATCCCCGATAGGCCTTAACCAGCGATTTTCTGAATGTACACGTCATTTTGCTGTCAGATGACATTTTTTTCAATTAAAAACAATTAGTTATAACTTAACGCAACCTGCGATACGCACCGTAAAGACACGAGACAGAGCGCAAATAACGTGATTCGTCGCGACGTGTGGTTATATCAGTGTAAATGTTAAGTGGTGTGCTAAACAAAAACTAAAAAAAAATCATCCTACAACAAAATGACATCTACTTTTCTGAGCTCCAAATGTATCGTCTTAAACCACAGTGAACTAACTCACTTTTTACAGTTTCTGAGTTAGAGCTTGATATTAGAGCTCCAAATCATAATCTAGCTCTGCCAGAGAAAACCAATCAGAGAAATACTATCTTGACCAATCATAGATAGTTTTTCTCTGATTGGTTCTGATTTCTGGCAGAGCTAGATTATGATTATTGACCTCAATTCAAACTCTAACTCTAAAAATTGTAAAGTGAGTTAGTTCACTATGGTTTAAGACCATCGAAATATGCTCAGGAATCTTTGTTTAAATTCTGTCGGGTACATGCTGATACGTGCTGTATAATCATCCAGTACAAATCTAACGGAACTGCCGAAAAACTGCCGAAACTTTTAGCATAATATAGGTACTATTGTAAGTAACCCAGCAATTTAAATTAGTTGATAACATTGAATATATTTAATACTAAATAAGTTTAAGAAAATCGTATCATTTCTCTTCTTTGTACGTAGGCCACATTGTTCTCAGTGACAGTTACTTCCATCTTCCCCATTGCCTCTGGCCGACTTCCCTTCCGTCACTGAGATGAAGTGTTCTGGTGAAATGGTGGCAGCCCACAGCAATGCACTTCTGGGTGGAGATATTCTCTGATTATTTTTTTAATGAGTCAAACCACGATTGCTTTCTATGAAAACATATTCTCTGATTATTTCGTGATTGTCAGTTTAACATCTATTGTATGTTGGTTTGGAATGAAACTGGCCTTCTTCTGGGTCACTCAAACTGCCTAGTAATTATAACTGTACAATCGACAAGCATAACATACGAACCTACCACCTTGTTCCTGCCATTCTAGAAGACTCGATAGTTTCTTTAATTATTACTCCCCTGCTTTCAGCTTTTCAATGTTTTATTTGAAATTTTACTTAATTTTAACTTTATAATTCTAATTAAGCCTTCAATTTATTAATAACTTTTAACGATACATAATTTATATTTTACTTCAAACCCTATGTCAAAATTACTTAAATCTTTAACTTTACAAATTCTTTCTAATTCCTCATAAATCTCAACATGTTTTAAATCTTCCTCATTTTGACGACAAATTTATGTATTTTTAACTCATCTTTCCCCGTAATAAACTTAACTTCACCATTTCATTCAGATTTCTCCTAAAACTACTTAATCTTGGATTCTTTTGTGCTTCTTTTATTTTTTTAATATAATTTTTTTTCTGCGTACATTACTTCCATTGACGGAAATTTTACTTCACATTTCAATTTTTTGTTTGTTGGAATAAAAATTTCATATTTACCCTTTTCTCGTAATTTCAATAAATTATCTCTGTGATTTGTTTTTTGTAACCTAAATTTTTTCAAATATGAATACCACCCAACTCGCAATTGTTCCCAATTTTCTTTAACCAGTGAGACTATGGCCTCCCCTGACATCCCCAATTGGGGTATGTTGTGAGGCTGAATGTAGTGGAAAGGGGAAAGAGATGGGAGAGGGGAAGGTGGAGAAGTACCTGGCTATTAATATCTGGTCACCAAACACAGTTAATGCCATTTAAATTTTAAATGGTGGTCTATTACCAGGGCGATACTGATAGTATCTTCGAATATCTCGACCACGGAGGCCGTCGAAATCTGCCGTTTTTCCGTATTTTATCTCTTCTCACAAATATCTGATAAAGTCCTACCTTCTCGTATTTAAAATATAACATCCATTTTCTACTCTGATCTTCAAAATTGTTTCTTTGCTCACTCTCCGCTTAACTACCTACATTAATATTAAGACTAAATGGCAGATTACCAAGTAAGAGTTTTATTAAATTCTAATCGTTACTTTTCCGCATTGTGGCTATTCCCCTTTATAATATTCGTTTATTTAAACTTTAACAATTTAAAAAAAAATTTCTTCTGCCTTTCCCTTTTCTGGCTGTGCCTTTTTATAAGTATATATTAGTTTCTTTTTCTTCTTAACACTAGTAATAAGACTCAAGGGGGCTATTATTAATAGATATCTTAAATGAGTTATAATGTTTATTATGCATCCGGATCGGCCTGTAGAAACACCACTGTTGTAGTCTAATAAATAAATATAAAATCAATGTCGCAGCAAATGAAATGATTTGCGATTAATACTGAGTCCGCCGCAAAAAGTTTTTCTTGAAATATCAAGCTTTTAGGAGGTTCCTACCAATACGTTTCTTTGAAATTTCCAGCGACAACATGTTTTCAAAACATCTTTTCGCGGAAGACGCGCCTTTAGACTCTTCAGCAAACAATAACCAAGCCACCGGAGGTTTAAAGAAAACCAATGATATTTATATCGTAATTCATTTCGTTGTTTCATTGAAAAACTTTTTTCTTTCGGATTTAGAGTTTCTTGTGATAGTTGTCTGTTGGTTATTATAACTTCAAATGTTTATCAAAACCTACTTAAGGATACGGAGGGAAGTATAATAAAACAGTTTTAAGAATGTATTGTTGAATATAATATGCATTAGTACCTAAGCTGCGAAGGTAAATTAAAATAGTTAAATATTAGGAACCAATTGTGGAATATGCTTAAGTTGTTAATTGAGTTTCAAATTTAATTACAATTTCGTCTTCGCCTTACGTCGCGGGACTCTAGGTCCGTTCGACCAACCCTGTAGTCGTACGAGTCTGGTGGTTTCCGCCGACCATGGTCAATAGCACTGCTAACGGTTTGATCAACATCCCAACCTGCGCCTATATTTATTTCTATTTATTCTTTTTACTTATCCCTAATCTTCACAGACCCACCCTAAAACAATGATATCCCGATGCAAATTTACTTTCAATATAAATTTTACGTGGGTTCGTTTTTTTCGGTCGTGGGATTTTAAATTAAATAATTTAAGAAAAATGTTGATTTTTAATATTGACAATGATAGTAAAGATTTTTAAAATTTCTGGTTAGATTACCCTATCGGTTGAATTCGGTAAATTTTATTTTACTTTCACTTTTTTCTTTTACTTTTATTTACGTTTCCTCCTTGTTGGGGAAGAATCGCCCATCCTCATGTTTTACTGATTTTCGAGTAGATAGTAAATAGCGACTGATTGAAACAATCAGTTAAGGTCCCATTAACTAATTATTTTATGTTATTTCAACTTCTTGAAAAATAATTTATAATATATTTTTTTAATTTGCCATTTAATAAAAATAAAAAGTGTGCAACTAAACGAAATAATTAATACTTCTGTTTTAACCCATTGAAAAAAAATAATTTAGTTTAAAGTCATTCACTAGTGTTTTCATCTTATAAATATTCGAGTCTCTTTCGATTCAACGCCTGTCTTTAACCTTTAAATGGTGAGAAGTAACCAAAGTCTTCATAAACATAAAATTATAAATGATTATTTTTTATATCCTATTACCATTATTTTCCCAAGCTCTGGTTTTCTTTTTCTAAATTTATTATTTTGTAACCCCTTGTATAGTACACTCCAATCTTTAAGACCGGCCTGATCATTGTACGATTCACTCTCACGCAGTTACCGACTTTACTAAGAGTGTAAGCGAGAGAGACAGATGCGTAAAAAACATAAGTGCGACAGAAAAGGCGTGGGCGTTCCGCATGTCTGTCCTTAAAATCGCGTACTGCGACGATTTCTGATCAACGTTAGGCCGGTCTTAATGTACTTTACATCTTTATAAGGATGAAACCGTTTATTTATGATTTGCGATCAATCTCACAGTTTTATGGCGTTTTAAATAGTTTGCTTAAAACTTTTAAATGGTTTTTTTCGCATTTTTTTTATTATATAATTTTCTTTATTTATTAAAAATCTTTATATATATATATATATATATATTCGGGTGCATGCGGTATTTGAAACTGGCGCCGGTTTTCCACAATATTAACCATAATCGACTTGTTACAGATTAGACTAAGCGTTAGATAAGTTGTAGAATATAATGTAGCCTGTAATTAAAGTTTTAGATATTACCCATAAATCTATATGCAACCCATACGATTAATTCTTAGTCGATAATTAAATGTTTTTTCCATTTTTCAATATTTTAGCACGTTGTTTCAATGTATTTCAATTTGTTCAACGAAACTTTTTAAAAACTGTTTTTAAACGTTCGCTCTGTTTATTTTAAAGTCAAACATTTTTTACCAAATTTATTTTATTTAAAAAACTTTCGAAATTTTATAAACAAAAAAATTTGATTGAAAAAATGAATATTATATTTGTAACCCTATTAAGTTGAATAACTACCAATCCATAATCGTTAAAATGAAACATTTATTTTTCACCTTCGGTGTTGTGCGTGTTAATAAACTGTACATATGCGTGGTTTTCTAGCACTGATTCTTTGTTCTCGTGTGGTTACATTTTTCTTACATTCGAATTTTTAGACTTTTTTTATATTTAGATTATACTTAAAAGTATTCAAAACCTATTCTTTGGTAGATTAATTATTTTACGTAAAAACGCTTTTTACAAGTTATGCTTTAAAATATTAAGATGAATTGTTTGCGCCCATACGAATATGAACAAATAGTTTTATCCATAAAAAACTCAAATCTTTCGAGAAAGGCTAAAAATACGACATTGGATTGAATCAATAGGTACAATATTGTATTTGTTAGCGTTTCTTGAAAGATTTGAGTTTTTTTTATGGATAAAACTATTTGTTCATATTCGTATGGGCGCAAACAATTTATCTTAATATTTTAAAGCATAACTTGTAAAAAGCGTTTTTACGTAAAATAATTAATCACGTACAATCTATAAAATAGTAGATTATGAATTCTTTTAAAAAACACCTTAAAGGTTATTCATTTTTAAAAACTTAATTAAAAAAATAATAATTTTTTGCAATTCTTTTTAGTTGATCAACCATCTATCCATGTTTTTAAAAATGAAACCGTCTATTTACCATTTCGCAAATATGTTTACCGTTTGACAGCTTCTAAAATAAAGCCATTTTCGGAACGAATATTATATTTGCAACCCTATTAAGTTTCATTCATCCAAGATCGTATCACTTTCTATCAAGAATGAAACCGTTTATTTGTCATTTCGCAAGTATGTTCACCATTTGTCGGCGTTAAATAGTTTGACTACTTGCTAATAATCTAAAAATGGTTTAATAATCCCGGTTCTTTGTTCCAGTGCTGTTAAATTTTTATTATATTGGAGGTCCTGTACTTCTTTAAAAATCGTTTAGGAAAAGATGTGAGCTCTATTAAATTAACATCTATCCTGCCATATTTATTTACTTTGCTACCTTGTCTATAGCGAAACATGTCATATTCTGACATGTTTCGCTTCCTAAATAATCTATTTAAATTTTCCAATTAATAAAAAAATTCAAAACTGTGCAGCACGGAAAGGGCGTTTTTAATTCAAGGTATTTAATTTTGTAACGAATAACATTTGGAGATGCAGTAGTTATTGGAAATGGCAACCTGTTTGGAAACTGCCTGATTTTGTGTCACTCCAAAGTTATATTTCACAAGTCTCCTAAACCTCTTAAATTAAATTTAATTATATGTGGAGCTCTGTACATTATTTAAGTGTAATTTACTAGTGTTTTAAAAATACCTGTCTGTAACTTATAAATGGTAAAATTATGGGTTTACTCTACGAAACTTTTGAGTGTTTAAGTTTTATGTTTATTATTATAGTCTTTTACCAGGCAGATTTATTTCAGTTTATACTTTAATCTTCTCCGATGTTTTCCTAAAAATATCTTTCCTTTTCTTCAACTATCTTTGTCGTTTATTTGTCCGCAATCTTCTTTTTACGGATTTATTTAATAATTTGCTTACCTGCTAAGAAGCTAAAGATGATTTGATAACACAGGATATTTATTCCAGCGCTGTTGTTTTTTTATTGTTTTGGATCGCATCCCTAAAATTGATTAAAAATTTAAACCTTTGTGAAATTCTTTACAAATATTTAAGCTAGTCATTAGTTAGATTGTAGAATAAAAGTTAGCCAGTAATTAAAAATAACGTTATATTTGATGGATCGTATCAATAGCTTAAGCTTACCGTTTTTTTGATAGAACATGTCTTTGATTATTCATAATTTCAGAAAATACAACAATTTACAGTTTTAGGCAGGACTAAACTTGTATACAAAATTAGAAGATTAGTTGATTATATACGTTTTTTGGTTAGGTAATGTTTTTAACGTCACCGTTTTGATGTTTCCTACAAGTTTTCTCTTTCATTTTTTAAAGTTTTTTCATTACCATTTTATTTGTTGTTTTTTTCGTAGAGAACGCATTTTTCTTTTGTTTTTTATATTTCGTTTAACAAACTTTATTTTTTCTTGGAAATTTGCCCTTCGTAATTTTTCATAATCCTAACGGTGCAGTTTTTATACAAGAATTTTTAATCATTGATTCCGTTTTTCTGCATATTATTCATCTTTTTTATTTACTTTTTCATCAAATAACACAAAAGATTCCATTATATTTGTACGGGCCTCCCCCGTAGAAATCTGGAATCTGTTTTGTCATAATTTTATATCATGTTTTTAAAAACCTTTTTTCTAATGGAACCATTAAGTTAGGTTAACTTATAAGGTAAACTTGGCTGTACAAAAAACTACGCACTACCAAGCCAGTAATTAATAATTGGACTTTTAGGATAGAAGCAAATTAAAAGAAATTATTTATATTTACGGCAAGATATAAGCTTATTAATAATTAAGAATAAAATTAGGAAATTAACCCCTTTCTAAAATCTATGTGAAATTCTACTTTTATTTAGGTTTTTATTATTTATTTATTTGCTTTGAACATATATGAAACTTTAAAAAAAAATTATAATGTTACATAGGTTTTAGAAAAGGGTGTGTTATTAAGCAATTTACTTTATCAACGCAATATTTGGAAATTTTATGACACAAAATCTTCTATGAATTATGTATATTTGAATGAATTATTAGATGTCGTTTTACGTATTATTTTTTGTTTTAAAAATTTCTAATGGTATAATTTCTTTAAAAAAGTTATTTGATGATAAATGTTTCCTTGTATTTGTGATTTCCACTGTTCAGACTGTTGGTTTAAGGCTCCTCACGCCCCAATAGGTTAAGTGCCAGTGACTCGGGCCGCCTTTCCTCGAAGTCGATTTTCCTCTATTGTGCTGATGATAGGCTAAATGTGTGCGTACCAAGACGAATAACTTCTGTGATTATATCTCACGACTCGCCGTTGGACTCTGCGTACTGCAGCGTGCATCGGTTAGCCCTCGGGTTCTCTTCACGTTGTCCTGTAATTATTGTGGTTTTTTAAATACCGTAAGCTTGGGATTTAACGCCCCTCGTTGGAGAGGATAATTTCTTCCTAGACTTATTTTGTGGGCCGGAAGACAGCTTTGCAGTGACACAATTAAGGATCTTACCTATGGAAATGTTTCCTTTTAAATATCCTTGGAATTCTTTCTTGGAATGTTTACCCGAACAATTCGCTGCAAATCCTTGCGAATTATTTTCTTGAAAATATTTCCTTCGAATATTTTCCTGCGATATCTTTTTTGCGAATGTTTCCTTCGAGGATTTTCTTCGTGCATGTTTACGCGGGAAATTTTCGCTGTGAAGGTTTCCGTGAAGAACGGTTTGAATAACGACCGATTGCGGTGTCTAAAAGACTATTACAAAATGAGTACACAATGTTCATCTGACGTCGTTGTTTTTATTGCAGTCTCACTTGTCGATATGCAAACAATTCCCATCCTCATAAGTGCGCCATTAATCCAACACTTATGATAGGTGGGCCGCAGTGTGGATTAAAAATTCAATTTAACAAAGATCGTCTAAGTAAGCAACATTAGTTATTTACAATTCTAACTTTATCTAGCCTATCCGAGAGAAAATCGTTTAATAGGTATCCAAATGTAATATGTAGAATACAGTTTTCTTGGTTCTCACCTTTATTAGTTAGTAAGAGTAAGGCGGATGTTGAGATAATGTAAGAGACTAAGAACTGAAGAGCGCGCGGGGCTGTGTTTTGCATAATTGACTCGTACTAGTCGAGCCTTATCTCCATGATTAGTTAGTAAGGTGGTAGTTGCATTTTGGGACAGAGTAAGAGACTAAGAACTCCAGCGCGAACGGGGTTGGGTATTGTAAATTTGACTCGTGCGAGTCGAGCCTTATCTGCACAATAATTTATTAGGCTTGCCATTTGGTCCAAGAGGCCCTCTGCCTTTTCGCCTTCCCCGTTTCGCAAATCAAAAAGGTCTTCCAACCGCAGAACGTTACTTAGACGTATTTCCGATTTAGTTAAAAAAAATGGCGCAATAATGAATAATATAATAGACGGTCATTGAACATAACATCGGGTTTCCTTTCTATCATATTTAAATAGCGAATAATTTTTTAGCATCGAAGGTTCAGAAGTAACATTACATAATAAGCAATTTAAAGCTCTGAGCTCTGAGCGTTAACGAAAACATTAAAAATGTAATAATAATTCACCATTTGAAAATAAATTGTTCCTACCTGAACCTTAATCATTTGAATAAAAGAAGCAATGTTACTAATAAATATATTCTGTGCAAGTTGTTGGTAATATAGAAATATCGTATAATTAATTTATAAGTGTAACGAAGAAATAAAGTACTGCCATAGGTTAGCGGAGAGGGCTGTTGTTGGTAGCGGGAGCCCGCCTTCTCAGTTATTTGCCCACTTCCCTTTTATGTTCGAATGCACCAAACAATCTTCAAAGGTGCGGGGTGACTTTGTCATTTACCTTCATTTCTTTATTTTATATAAATTGACTGTTATTTTACTTCTTTCTCATTGGTTTATATTCCCCTTTATCGAAGTCATCTAAATTTTAACAAAAAATGATAAATTGTGAATATTTCAAACGTATTTTAATTAATATTTATGTAGAATGTGAATTAAATAGCTTTTCTCTTTTAGTAGAAGGTGTTAATGTTTATAGCCATGCTTTAGTGAAAAAACTTTTAAAAAATTGTTAAAAAAATATAAATAATATACCAAAAAGCTAAGAAGAAATATGATTATATAATTCATAGAATAAGGTTTGCTAAAAATTACTTGTATTAGCATTGAAATTTGTAACATCTCAAATCACAAGTCAGACAGAACTCAGGTAAAAAAAGTAGAAATGGGGTTACTCGTTCAGCCATTAAATTTAGGCTCGAGTCATCCCTTAGTCAATGTTTTCTTCTGTATTCTTATTCATGTAATATTTAGTCGGTGTTGTTCGTGCGCAGTACGCACGTAATCTTACATGTCATTTTCTCTTCTCTTGTATTAAATGTATAATTATTCTAATATAATTTGACTGATCAAGGAAACTGGAGGTTATTTGAAATTGAACTGTTTAGATTCTTTTTCTTTTGAATAACTTATCTTTTGAATCTTTATAATGTATCTTATTTATACTTTTTTATCGATACTTTTGAATCTTTATATGTAGTCACGAGGAACGAAACGGTGGAGAAACACGTCTGGTCCTTTGAGGTTTTGGGACGTGGTTGCAATCCTCCACTTTCCTTTCAGTCGTTTTCTTCTTAAAAAAAGCATTTTATTACAACACATATTATTGTTTATATCCTTGAATCCCATAAAACATCCATCTCAAGCATACATCTATCTTGATTTATCTGCGGCTCGTGACCTTTGAGTGTGTTAGAGTGCTAATATAAAAAATGGCATTATTGATGTTGTAGGCGAAAAATTTTTTTTTTCAGGAAATCCGTACGGCCCACGGCCAAACTGAAACTTCCTGAAATGTTTCATAAAAAAACAAATTAAATTTTTTTTTCTGGCTACAAAAACATCAATACTGCCATTTTTTTAATATTACCACTCTAACACACCCAAAATTCACGAGCCGCCACTGTTTATCTGCACCAATATTTTTATAACTTCATCTCTAACTTTATCCCCATCTTTAAAACTTGTATATCCTTACCCCTAACTAACCCAAATCCTAGCGTAATTTAATCCCTCCCTTAATTTTCCCAATAATTCACCGGAGTTACTAATTCTGTCATTAGAAAAAAAATCAGCAATGTTAACAAATAAGGTTCGTCTACTTATAACTGTAACGGGTCCTTTAACCTCCTCGTGCGTCACTGTTCGTGTCTTGTTTGAGTGTTGTACATTAACATTAAGGAAGTAATTAAGTAACTTGAAGATTGGAACTTGGAGATTTTTGGAAATCAATGTAACTGCGTGAAACTAAATCTTAAAATGATTTCAAATAGTCGGGGTTTTTACACATAATTATACTTATGTAAGTCAAGTTTTCAACATTAATTTGTAAGTTTTTAAGAATTAAGTACCTTCTCACCTTTTGAAATGCGTGCACACATTTAATCAAGTAATTAACATTTTATACTTATAAATTTATTGGGCGTTAAACGTCGTCATTGTTTATTTTCTCTTTAAATTTATTAAGTATTTCTAATAAAATCAATAAAATTATTTTTCTAACCTAAACAAACATTAAATTCATATTGTACTTTGTGTGCTGTCATCTTTTTATAATAAAACGTGTTTTTCCATTGAAATCATTCTATTTCACATATAATCATATTATTTTAGTTTTTTTTTTAAATTTTTTATTTTGTCATACTCGTTATGCAAATTATCTACTTGATATTCATTTGATTTATAAACTAAAATACGAAAATATTTAAAAAAATCTCTCCTTATTAAAGTTTCACCAATAGTACGGTTTTTCATAAAAAGTTTTTAAAATATCTAAATTTTTTCAATTAATTAAAATATCAATTTTTAAATCAAGTCACTTTGTCGCAAAATTCCCATTTGAACCTAAATAATTAATTAGGCACTAAATATTGTGTGTTTTCTCGACATTATTCCTACCCATAGTTACGATTTGTAATAACATCGCCGTAGCGATTCGTATTAATCTTAATAAACAATAATGTTCACATTTCACTTTCTGCAGTTAATTGTGATTGGTACTTACATTTGTTATTCATTTTTTTTTGGTTAAAATTTCTTAAAATATGAATTTTGATAAACATTGTAAAACTTTTGAATTATGTTTACGAATTGACCATTTCTTAAAATTTAATTCTTTAGTGAAATGCACCTTTAGTTCACCAATTCTTTATCTTAATTGCTTTATCTTAATTTTCAATTCATTCTTTAATTTTTATCTATCACTAATGAATTGGTTATTAAATAATTATTTAAATAAATAAAAATCGTTCATTTAAAATTTACTTGCGAATATTCTTTTGAATCCAAAATGTTTAATTTTATGTTTAATATCATCATTTCTAGGTACAATAATGAAAATATGTATTTGACGTAAATGTATCGACTTATTTGCGATTTTTTTATTTCCCCTTGAAATATATTTTTTATTTACCTGTGTATATTCTGCACTACTATGCAAAATTAATAAATGTATTTAAAATGTACATACTTACTTAAAGTTATATTTATTCCAACTTAACCTAACCACCCATTCCTTATAATATCCGAAATAAAAGATTATTTATTTAAATTCTCTAAGTAATTTAATAGTGCTGATAAAGAAGATAGAAAAATAATAGGCTTCACAGCACGTACAGTGATTAAAAACATTATATTCAAGATTTGTAGGTTGTGATTTCAATTCCCACCCAAAGAGCTTGATGTGTATGACATAAAGTATCATTAAAGACACATATAAAATGAGTTTAATTCTTACCCAAAAGATTGATAACTTGTGACATAAAGTATCATTAATGACACATATCAAAGCGTGGCTTAAATATATCCAAGAAGAAAAAAAGAGAGAAAAATAAATATATTAAAATTTAAAAAAAATAACAGATAGCCTGTGAAATGGGGAAAAATACATGAGGATCCGGAGGTTATGGGTTCAATTCCCGCCTTAAAAGATGTTTTTATAGGTATTGTTGGCGTAAAATATGTTTTTAAGTTACACCTGTGAATGTTTTCAAGCAAAGCCTGGATTGTCTCTAACTTTCTAAGAGAGACAAATATTACTTTAACGAGAAGATCGAGGGCTTACGGATGGAAAAAGGAAATGTAAGTAAACCACTCCGTAACAAATATACATTAAGCAGCACTTTGGAAGATTAACCGAAGTTGAAAATGGAAATCGGCAGCAGGGAGCGACATGCTAATGGAACTTGATTAAAAGGTTTGTACTCGGCGGAATGATTTCCCTATAAAAGTAAGTATTTTGGCACGAAGTGTTTTAGACCAGAATATTTATAACAATGTTAAAGCATTTTTGTTATTGTTTTTGGGGTGTTATGCCGTGTTTCGCTACCTCCTTCTTTAGCCAACGTTTCGGACAGCGTTACAGTGTCCATCATCAGGGCAGATGACGGTCATCTGCCCTGATGATGGACACTGTAACGCTGTCCGAAACGTTGGCTAAAGAAGGAGGTAGCGAAACACGGCATAACACCCCAAAAACAATAACAAAAATACTTTTTGGCCGTGAAAACTTAAAAACATACCCGAATGTTAAAGCATATTAAATTAAGCATAAAACAGTTTCTTTAGATGTATGGGGAAGTTTCACAAATACCTAAACCGGACCCTATATTCAAAATGATAAAAAAATATTTTGAGGGGTAAAACTGCCCCAAATTAACAACCTAGATTAAAAAAAAATGAATAACGTATAAAGAAAGCCGTGGCTGAGCCGTAATAAGCTACAACTGTTTCCTCCAAAGGTAAAGTACTATTTTAGAGGAAAGAGTCACCCATGTATTTTGTGTGCCTCGTCTTTTGCCACACCATTATTTAATTTGTAAGAAAGAGCTGCAGCATTATAGCGAAAAGGAACGTATGTTTATTGCCTTTTTTTGCCGTCACGGTACCGTAAATATGGGTCGTCACGGTAATAATAAAAGCGCTCAATTCATTCTTTTCGATAAACGAATTTTAGTAATTAATATTATATATTATATTTTTGTTACAAAAATTTTCTGGACGCTCGCGCTGAGAACTATAACCTGCAAAAATCCTGTATATTATGTAAATATCCCGAGAAATTAATTGAAAATTGATATTTGAAAATAAATAAGAATAAACCTTAATACAATATTTAAAAATTTATCGGAAACTAAAAAATGAAATGAATAAATGCCAAGTTATAAAATTACCTACCTAACACTATTTCCACACGAATGCAAGGATGATTCAGGAAAAATTCTGAAGGCTGGGTCATTCAACTGTTCGGCGTCCTTTCCTTAAGTCATCCCCATTTTCCGTTCCTCTCGACATGTTCTTCAAATAGAAGCCTGTAGCCTCATACATTACAAGAAAGACAAAATATTTTAGGAAAATGTTTATTACCTGAGAAGGCACTCGATAGAAATTATATTTAATTAATCATTTATCACTCTCAGTTTTCTGAGAAAGGTACTCAATCTTCGACGTTGGAAAAAAGATACTGTCAATTTCAGTGCAATATATAAATTCTTATCCATTCAAGACATTTTTATGATAGAAAATATTTTGGGTTTGCTAAATAGTTTTTTTCACTTTTTTATGGCAATACCGCACAAGGGTCCCAACTGCTCCCAACCGTCCGGAGCCTGTGAGACTATGACATATCCAATGTTGTGAAGTGAAGGTTTTAGGGAGAGGGAGGAGGAAAGTGGATAAATTATGAAAAAAAACGAATAAAACTAATGATATGTGTACACCTAGGCCGGGATTTGAACCCGTGACCTCTGGATTGCCAGTCGAGAGCCTCGGCCACGGAGATCTCCACATGAACCACTTGAGAAAATGTATGTATGTATGTGTTGATAATACATTATTATATCGACTATGTTTTGGTAAAACCCTTCAAGCCACATTTTTAAAAAACATTACTTTTCAGTGGATTCACGCAGAATAGTCTACGAACAATATGGTAAAATAATTTTTGCTGATTAAGGTTCTTTTAATGCTAAAAACAAATTTTTTTTTGGTTATTTCGCAAAACCATAGATAAAATTACTCAACCCTTAAATCATTGGGCCTCAACCCTCAACTCCAGGGGCCTCAGCACGGACAAGTCACCCAGTGAGGCCAACATTACAGGAGTAAACTATGAAATTCAAAATATTTTATCAAATAAAAAAAAAATCTTAATTATAAATATTATTGCAATATTTTAGTTCAAAATGTTGAAAACAATTAACCGCTTTCATATCAACTTCAAGACTATTAATTAGTTTTACTAATATGTAAATATTCTTTTTTTTCGTCTCCTGTAAAGTTTTTAATTTGTGGCTTAAGAGTTTCACCAAACCACAATCGATAAACGATAAATTAATTTAAAACGTAAGCCCACCCCCTACATACGTACACAGTGTACAAAACCTACGAAAACCGACGTACTTAATTAATATCAATCGCTTTTGAACGTTATATTTTTGTTATAGGTTTTCTTTGCATTTGTGACTACACAAGCAATCAAGCTATCAACAGGCCTTATTGCCCCATTTAAAGAAATATTAAAAGCTCAGATAAATCACGTAGGGGCATAAGTATCGTTATTAAAATAGATTTTCCGTCTTGGACGCAGCTCATTGAGTCTTGTTCAATGACTAGCGTTAGAATGATTTTAATTTAGATCCCTCAGAACCGCCAGTGACTCGCTGGAAGCGGACTCAGGCAAACTCCTCTTACTTACCGCGAGAAGCATATTCGCATTTGCTTACACGAGCGCAGACAATTAATCACCTAAACGTAGTCGAATAAGCAATCATCTCAATTCACATCACGCAGTACTTTTTTACGATTATAAAGAAGTCTAAATTATTCATTGATGCTTGTCCGGCTTTTCGCAATAACTCAACAAAAGTGTTTGCACGTCTAAAATGATTCAACTAAGTAAACATTATTGTGCTTGTAGATGAGTCTTATTAAAAACGCTATTTTTAATAATATATTTGTGTAGTCTTAATAGTCTGTGCAGTTTACATTACAATAAATAAAATATTTTAAAGTAAGGTCAAATAATGGAACATGAAACAATGGTGCCGATGACGGTCGAAGATGACGATATCAAAATCCAAGATCAGAATGGATTTGATGCTGCAAAGTTGGCTACTGAAGAGACATATGATCCTGAAGAAATCAGGATATGCCTCCCCACGCCAGAGAGCTTCGCAGACAAAAAGCCAACTTTCAAAGCCGGCGTGGAAAGGAGCCTCGATGTTGTGGCGGAAAAGATCGGTCACCGCGGTTTAGTTCTGCTGACTATCTTCTTGGTGCTCCTGCTCATTGTGGTCATCATTCTTCTGATGTGGCCCAGACTTCCCCATCACAGTCTGGCCGCCAAGTGTACTAAACCGCACTGCCTGAGAGCAGCGGCAATGGTAAGTCAATTAACTACTTTAAAATATTTCGAACATTCACAATAGTACGGGGTGAATTTGCTCAGCAAACTGCCGACAACTCCAGTGGGGCTAAGTGTGAAAATATAATACAAATTATTAAGATACTATTGAAGCTTCATATATTTTGTCATAGTTGTCGTTTTAAGCAAAACTAATATGTGTTCTGAAACTCACTTTTATTTTATTAGGTAGGTAATTATCGGGTTATATTAATTATATTTTATATTTAAAGAGAAATTTGTTTTTCTTTGGGAATAATTTAAAAGCTGAAAAGAGGATTACAGGTTCGTCTCCGATTTATATACGAGCACAAAGTTATCACGAGATAGAACATAGATTTTGAAAAATAAAGATGTTTTAAATTTTACACAACTGATAAGCACCCATTTACTCTAAAAAAGGTTTTTTGGTAAGGCCTTGTCGTTCAGTTTTTGAACACTCTGGTATGATTTTAGGTTTTCACGGACGGAAGGATTTTTGTTATTTATTTTGAGGGTGTTATGCCGTGTTGCGCTACCTCCTTCTTTAGCCAACGTTTCGGACAGCGTTACAGTGTCCATCATCAGTACTCATCTGACCTCACCCCAAAAATAAATAACGAAAAAATTCCTTAACAATAATTATTACACCTCTACTTTCAGTTTTGTTTTGTATATACAAATGCAAGGATAATAAAATAAAAGTAAAATAAAGAATACTTACTTACTTTAAAAAACGGGCGTGAATCATTTAATAACTGCTTCCTCAAATAATTGCTGATTGAGTGTAGACATAGCTTTCATTCTAGTAGGTACATTAGTGACTAATTTCAGGGGTTTGGGAGAGTTGCCAATATAATTAAACGATCGACCCCCCTTTAAAGTTTACCACGAGTCGCTTTCTTACAATCCCCCTTCTTTCTCATTTGAAATGAATCATGTTATAATGATAACACATTAATATGTTGATGATTATCGAAGGTGTCAAGTTATAAATCCGACCTACTTGACCAGTCACGGGGAAGTGGTGTAAAGTATAGAGTTACTCGTATACAGGGTGTTAAACGACTAACTTGATTTACTTTAACAAATGATTCCTGAGTTTAGTTTTGGGGTAAAAAATGTTGATGAAATTTTAGTCTCCGAAGATATTTTTTTTCCAACAAAAAACACAAAAAAATTACAATGGGCAGTTCACACGTGGTAGAAGTGAAAAGTAGCCAAAAGTGGAGAGGCTACGAAGCACCGCGCAAAGAGGAGACCGATTATACTATCTGATTCTCTTCCAGGCTAAATCCTATAGATATATGTGTTTGATTCTATTTAGAGTCACTTTTTCGTTTCATCGTGTTTCAAATCACGACAGCGCCAAAGAAGTTTTCACTTAAAAAATCAGTAGGTAGGGTCAGTTAGGGTTGTGATGGGGGGTTGGGCAGTTACTCGGCTGATTGACCAGTGATGGCATGTGGACGAATTTTTTAAGTGAAAACGTTTTTAGCACTGTTGTGATTTGTAACTCAAAACGAAAAATAGCTAAACACTAAAAAGAGACAAACACATATATCTATAGGATAAGCAATTGTATAATCGGTTTCCTCTTTGTCCAGTGCTTCGTAGCCTTTGATAGAAGTGAAACATTCAGAAAAATAAAGTAGAAAAGTGTGGGGAGACTACGAAGCACCGCACAAAGAGGAGACCTATTATACTATCTTATTATCTGACAGCCTAAATCCTACAGATGTATGTGTTTGTCTCTTTTTAGTGTCGCTATTTTTCGTTTCATCGAATTTCAAATCCCAACGTTGCTAAAGAAGTTTTGACTTCGAAAAGTCACCGGAGACCAAAATTTCATTTACATTTTTTACTAAGTAAAAAGCAAAAAGCGATAATGCGATACTAAAAAGAATTCCTAATCTATTTTTTCATAGATTACCTTCTTTACAATATTAAGATGAATTAATTGTTTACGCCCGTACATAGGCAACATGAATATAAATGAATAGTTTTATCCATAAACAAAATGAAATTGTCCAAGAAAGGCTAACAAAATAATATTGGATTGAATCACCAATAGAATATTGTACTGCCTTTCTTGAAGGACTTGAATTTTTTTTTACGGACGAAACTATTTATTAAAATTCATGTTGCCTGTATACAGGCGCAAACAATTAATTCTTCTTATTATTTTAAAGCATAACTTGTAAAAAACATTTTTCCCCAAAATAATTAAACTCGCGCCATCTATGAAAGAAAAAATTGTAAATTCTAACACCCTGTATACTAAAGTCGGAAGGCCAATGGATTGTTTCTTCATAAAATTATGATATTGTACCATGGTAGGTATGTGTGTAAGGCCGAGTTTAAAAATACTCACATTGTCACAGCCTATAATGCGCTGATAAGCCCAATGAACTGAAACGGAAATTATATTTTTCATGGAGCGTGCACGCGCAATTCTAACTTCTGAAGATAAACACCTAAAATAGTTAAAATAATCTCTTGCAATAATTGATTGCTTAGGGCCTTCGCTCATGGAGAAACCGAAAACTGGTTGGCAACTCAATTCACGGCACAACTCAACGTCGATTTTCGTAATTATACCAGCTTGTTTAACAAAAATATAATTTATTAATATTTTATCAATTATCAATCTGAATATATAATAATAATTTATCAACCTCCTGAACAAAATCGATATTTTCCTGCTCTGACATAACGCAAATTAATAGAAAACTTGACAGAACGTGAGGCGTAACCATGGCTGCCTGTCAAGATGGCAACTGAAAATCGTCGCCCTTGACAACTGGTCTTTAACAAGTTGCCTGTGTGCGGACCGCCAATGATATTCCCAAGTTCCTTTCCTGTCGATAACGATTGAGTCGCCAACTGTTTTTTTTTCAGCTTTTCTAAATTTACTTTAATAACGAGTCTTTTTACCACCTTTACAGGGCTTACAATTTGTTCATAGCACCTCCCCATTCAATAATTCCATATTGGATTAATGACTGGACCAGCATTCATTAATGACTTGGCATGCTAAAATAGCATTATAGCTGAACTATGCCCGCTTGCTGAAGCCCTTGGAGTGTATTCTGCAGGCCACAAGAAATTCTACCATGAAGAATTATTATGAATCCATAAAAAATTTATTCATCCCGAATGAACACAAGCCCGCTAGTATTCTTATGACTGCCGAAAAACATTGACAATGTTCGCCATTGTTGTCAAATCAAAAATGGTTTAGAATGAAATTAACTTTATAGAGGCAAGATGTGCTTTATATTACTTATAATGAACATGAAGGCGGGAGCGAAATTGCATGGAAATAAATTATCACCCGGTTATCATCACTTTTATCTTTATTATTTTTTTGTACGCAAATTTCTCTTCACAAACATCGCTTATCATTATTTACAGCGATTTATTTAGCGAAATAAAGATATTTTTTGACGTGATAACGTTTTACAAATTGATAAACGCCGGCTGCACTCACGAAAAAGCATGACTCATTGTCACGTTCTGTCTGAGCCGAGCGTGCAAGAGCGCGGAACAAGCATTTGGCCTAAGCGTTCGGCTTGTGACGCATCTATCTCTCTTCCACTCTATCGTTATTATATGACGTTATCACGTAAAATTATCGTCCGTAAACCGACTTTACAGACAACCAACTTTTTGGGTAAATAAAATCGGTGATATTTTATCCTCTACTTGTTAAAATATCAAATGAATCGTAGTAGTATTCATTTTTATTTTTTTGTTTTACCTCACCTTCCTGCCAGTTGATAATAAAGATCTACTTACTCATGTCTCTGACACCATAGAAGGTATCTTTATCTTGTCTATATAATTCACCCACAACAACATTTTTACGAAGAGGACGTCTTTTATTATGTACCAAAAAGCTCATAATATGTGATCTAAGTTTTGCAAAAAGTGTTTTTTTTTTCTAAAATATTTTAATAACGCCGTATATGAACGCGAAGATTATAACATGAGTTTCATTTAACCTAAAAGAAATGTAAGGTTTTATTTTTACACGGTTGCCTCCTAGCCTCACGCAGCACCTTTACCTGTGGAAGCTCTGTAACGTTTTCGGTTTCTTGACTGAATATGTCATAATTGACAGACAGATAGGCCCTACCAAAACACAAATTTCGGATTAATCGCGAGAATATTTTGAAAAAAAAAACTTCTCGTCGTCGAAGAGAAGGATGGAAGATTGACTAAGGTCACATGAATTAGTAGTTCTTCTATTAAAAAAATACGACTAGTTCACTTGATTTTGTAGCAAATTTAGTAGCCAGGCTTTTGAAGTTCGTTGAACAGAACATTTCATTATAGTTTTTATTGATGTGCTTTACTGTGTTGTTATTTTTTTAGTGAAACGATATACACAATGCTCCATTATTTTTTTTGAAGGTCTTTGGGCTTGAAGGCTGTTCTTTGATGGCAGTAGAATGTGCTATTTTTTCACAGCCACACATGTTGAATTTTTAGCACTTCGGATGTCAAGAAGCAACTTCGGATGGTTTTTCTAAGAGTCGAGCTTGGTATTAAAATTTCCAGTTATCACGGAGTCCAACTTTCAATTTTTATTTTCTTCTCAGATAGTAAAAGTTGCACATTATTAGAATATGAGGGTTAACTAGTGGTTACCTTAAGATTTTATATATTTACTTCTGTGTCGCAAAAATAGATAACGTTTATCCACTTTTAAAATAGTTAGCAACACTTGAGAGTTATCTCAAAAGGAGCCCGGAAAATTAAAAAAAAACTTTTCATGTAATAAAAAAAACCTATTCAATTATTTAACGGTAAGCTATGAATAAAAATAATAACGTTGTTTGGATCATTTCAAAGGTGTCGTTTTCATGAGAAAATCACCTTGAGGGCGCCTTAAAACCTAAATTTATACGCAAACAGCAATTGTTCCTAATCCCATTGAGCAAAAATTTTGGCTCAGCACTCCTCAAATGCAAACTTTACTTGGTTTTAAGTAAAACCGAAGGGAGGGAGCATCGCTCACGAGTTTATTTTTTTCACTTGTTACAAACAATAAACTTCACGTGATTAAAACTAAGAAATCTATACATTTTGAATTTATAAATTGTTAGGGGCCATCTCACAAATGTGACAGGGGGGGGGGGGGGGTCAAAAAGTCATGAAATTCGTGTGACGTAATTTATGGATGGCCCCTTATGATTACGACCTGTGCTGTCGGTGGTGAGTTATAATAAACATTACAAAAAAAGTTAAACAAGTATCTCAAAGGTTAGCTCTCGTAAAAAAGTATATTCGAAATTTTTTATTTTGGAAAAAAAAATTTTGAATTTTGGAAATTTTTGAATTTTGAAAAAAATTCGTAATAATACATCAACGGGTAGCGAAAGACGACATAATATGTGTAATTAGATTTTTACGAGAATGTCGATGATACGAGGCAAATATTATATCCATCGCTCCATCCCAATGAATGCTCACATTCACCATATGGTTATTAGTAAGTATACATAAGGTTACAAGTTATAATGAAATGTTGATAAAACAATAAAATATTTTTCTTCCTATAGTCAAGTGTGTTTGTGCCTGCCAGGGATTTGTAAACTTAAGAAAATAAGTCTTGTCTAACACTCTTAACAGCGGTTTGGAAAAAAACGATAAACTCTTTTCAGACCTTTTGAAAATATTACGACGTGGACCGTCGTAATATTTTACACGAAAAAACATTTAATATGAAAATATTATGTTTTTCAAAAGAATATTTATAAAAAAAACAACACGTCGTGTTTGTGGCTACAGACTAGTGCTAAATGTAAATATTGCAAAAATAGCATTTTTCGTTTATAAAGTGAAATGAAATACTGTGGTGTTTCTTCTTTTTTCAGATATATTCAAATAATTTGAAATTTTTCAAATACATCATTGACTGGTTTTAATTATCAAACCGTAAAAATTAAAGTTTTTTTCCTATAATACAATCTATTGTCATTTTTTATGATTTAATGGAGGATCGAACCATTCTCCCCATGAATGATTAAAATAAGTAAACACCGCTAACGGCGCTAACACCTTTGTCAAATCCCAATTGGATGGGACCGAGATTTATTTCGTATATTAACTGCCGTAAATTTTTAAACATAATTTCATCCAATTTGAGAGATGTGTGTAAATGACCGCGTGCGTATGTGTGATTGCCACCAACTGATAAAATGTATTGTCATCGATGACGAGTCCATCTTCCGAGTTTCAGCTCGATCGGATGTCGGGAAGGATCGGATGTCGGTTAATTTCCGATTCTATTTCATTCTTTCATATTGTTTGAAAGAATTCATCTATTTGAATTTCGATTTAAACATATCTATTTGAATAGAAGCCCCACAGTTGTATTAAGCCGCCGCTATCCGAATTTCGACCGATTTCTTACATATCTCCCTTAAACATTTGAAGTTTTTTAGCTCTTAAAACAATATATATGTTATTTTTGAAGATAATATCTAGATACGTTCCACGCCGAAACGCAAATTATATGAAATTCCCTCGATAGAAAAAAATCGCAAAGTATGCTCCGAAAATTATTTAAAACAAGTCAATTTTCTATTATTTTACAAGTAATATTTGTGAAAAAATTCAAAATGTTTCTTTAAATGTTACTTAAGATACCTTTCACGAGATTTTTGCTCTATTTTAAACGAGCCATGTTTTATTAAGCATTTTTGCTTCATTTTTATCACGTAAAATATTAGCGCGCTCTGTCCAACATTCGTAATTACATATCTCTCCATCTTCTTCTTTTTGGGCCGGTAAGTGCCGCCCTAATACACAGTAGTAAATTACACCTTGCAGCCAAAACAATATAAAAAAGCGATCTTTATCCCGCCCTAAGCCGCCGAATCACCGTTAGCCTGGAGTTTGAGATCTAAAAGCTCTAATTCAAGAGACGTGGTGTTTGAACCATTAATAATTACATGTGTATCGACATACTGATAACCAGACACTAATGGGTTCAAGTTCCCGGTAATGATCGATGGAAATCTTCTGGACTGGGCCAGGAGCCTAATGTGGACTATTGAAAAGTCATAACTGTCACGGAACACGTGCCTTTTGTATATTGATTATTGTCGGGCGGATATTGCTCATTCCCTTTGGTCCGTTTCAAGTGGTCTTGTTCCTCTAGCCGTCAGAAGTGCTTCGTATGTGAAAATAGCCAACGTTTTAGCAGCAAATGGTTCTGTTATTGTATGTATTTTGGAACAAAGTATGTATGTTGCGAAAGGCTAGAGACGGGAATTCATTTTCATAATTCTAAGAACAGCTTCGTGGGTTAAACAGTACAAACAAATTTTAGCAAAATGAATTTATGGGATATCAAAAATATTATTAGGAAGAATTTAAGATTTTGTAGACTAAATTACTTTTGGAGTTTGCCAGCAGTTTGTAACTTATCGACAAGGCTGATCAAGGTATAGTATAAATTA
The DNA here is from genome assembly GCA_936435175.1 of Glyphotaelius pellucidus. Taxonomy (NCBI): domain Eukaryota; kingdom Metazoa; phylum Arthropoda; class Insecta; order Trichoptera; family Limnephilidae; genus Glyphotaelius; species Glyphotaelius pellucidus. The sequence continues at coordinate 21,107,178 of OW386542.1, read as the reverse complement.
ATAAGGCAGTTGTGAACATTTGTTGTTGTAGTTAATATTTGTAATTAAAGAAAACATATTGTTGAAAATAGAAAAGTAAAAGAAAAAATGCACAAAACAATTGTAACAGAGAGCAGATCTCTGAGGTAATATTTCAATTGAAGTGTTCTTTCAATTTAATTCTGCCTTCTTCACCATTTACAATTTTCACAAATACAATTTGCCACGATTTTTCCTTAAAGAAAAGAACTGATTCTAATCCAAATACTTGAGGAACAAATAAATTTCAAAAAATTCATTCACTTGATTCATTTTTAATCTTCATTGTCTGTAATAACCATTAATAATTTCAGTTGTACTCAGAATTTAGAAATTAGTCATCGTAAATACCTATCTAGAAATATATAAATACATCGTCTGTAAGTGGTATGACCATAGATTGATAATGCCTTCGGAAGACGAAACAGCTGTCAAGCCTAATAATAATTACAAAGCAGAACTTGTTTATAAATAAACTGTTTTTATGAATTGAATAATAATATTATTGAATATATAAAAGTAATAAAAATAAAGATTCTAACACTTTTTAAATTTTGATTGTAAGTTTTTCAAAAATAAATTTATGATTTGCCATAACAACAATTCAAATATAATTGTTAGATATTCCTTTTGAATTGACCAACATGTCGGTATTAACAGGGTTCTTGTATTGTGTTCGAGAATAGAATTTCGTCATTTACACCGTACCACCCGTTTACAGTTTGTTTGTTGAACAAGAACGGCTGGTGCTAACATTAATAACTGGAACGGATAATTTTGCGTAAAGGGGAGAGGCTAGAGTCGCAAGAGGCTAGACTTGGACGTTGACGTTAGAACTGCGTCAGAAGTCATAATTCAAATACCCGAGTCGCTTGCATATGGCGCAGGTGGTGCTTACGTTGAAACATTCTCGTCTGAAACTATAGAAAAAAAAATCGAGCGCAGTTCACACGCGATTGAAGTGAAACCTTCGCCAACACATTCTCAACCAAAAGGAGCCTTGAAAAGTGAGGTCATGGCGGTCAATGAGCGCAGTTTGACGCTTTTTAGGTTTTATAATGCGTCATTTCCGTTTCATATCTCTACCAATAGGAGCCTTGAAAAGTGTGGTCATAATGAAAGCGGCCAATGAGCGCAGTTTGACGCTTCGTAGGTACTGTAATTCGTCATTTCCGTTTCATCCGAATTTCAAATTATAATGGGGCTAAAGAAGTTTCACTTCACTTCACTTCAATAAAGAAAAACCCAAGAAGTGTCGTGTTTTTCTTTATTGAAGTGGGCGTGAATGCGGGCGTATTTCGTAATCCAAATATAGGCCCAAAGTTTTGTAATCCAAATCACCCAACCTTTATAATTTTTGATAAATTATCTCAAACCGCCATCTGTGGATTTAATTTGCATACAAATCAAATCCACACCGCCTGCTTGTCAGCCCGCTCGTCCACTACATACAGGCATTCTCCTATACATATTATATATTTAAACCACCTTCCTCATGAATCACTCTATCTAATGGTTAATACCGCATGAAAATCTGATCAGTAGTTTTTGAGTTTATCGCGAACTAATGGACAGACGCGACAGAGGACTTTAATTTATAATATGTAGAGAAGATTGATCACTAGATATGAATGCTTTTAATAGTGTTATAAGTACATAATATTACAATGTGGATGTTTGAAAAAGAAAGGTAAACAATAGTTAACAGTTTATAAAAATAAAGCGGCCATGATGCAAAAGATGTAAGTCATACGTAATATGATAACAAGTGATATGACATTTTATTAAACAAAATATTATATATGTTTCCACACGATCACGAATAACAAATAATATGAGTGTTTACACAGAATTCAAAGGAAATTTTCTAATATTATTAATAAATATCCCTTATATTTGTTGTTTCTCGGTAGAAGGTTTGTTATGAAAACATATGTATGGCCTCGTGCGTTCTTGCGACGAAGTTATAATTTTCTGCATAAACAATAAATATTTATTTAAACTATTGAGTACACTCGAGTACTAAATCTGTGTGCAACCAACTATTTGAATAAACAATTAAATATTGTAGAATGTATTAGATTTTGACCCCAAAATGAGTTATTCTTGGGAGACCAACTTGTATTGCAATGCACAATAGGATTAAATGATTTTAGACATGTCGATAAGTAAATAAAATAATATTACGCAGACATGTGTGTGGATTTTTGCTGTAAGAAGTCAGATACTATTTGGCGTCAACTATTTGCTGACAAATTTGTTCTTAAATGTTTAAATTCTAAATGTCATCAGATTATTCCCAGAGTTTCATTGTTCAACGACACAACAAATTCACCTACAATCAGAGCTCGAACTAAACCTCTTCCTGCCATCTGTAAAAATTTTCGCTCTCTATCAGAGCTTCAAATTATCCAAAATGATCTTCTTCCTTTGTACAAATTAAAATATAGTCTTGTCACCCTTTCCCCAACAATTTTAGAAGGGATCAGCATCCTTAAAAGTCATTCTAATCTCCCAGCCTGTATTGTCAATAATATGTTCAATGACATTAGGTATTTCATCTAAATGGCCCAACTCTTCTCTTTTATTTACTGATGGCTCCAAATCTCCAGACTCTCCTAACTGTGATATAGGTATTAACGTTTACGACAATAATTCTAATGATAGAATATTTTATTAAATTTCAAACCAATTTTTAATATTTTCTGCCGAGTGCATCGCAATAATTGAATCTCTCAAATATATAGTCAAAAATAATTTTGAACATTCCCTTGTTCTCTTTGACTCTCTCAATTCCCTCCAAAAACTTAAATCCAGTCCTCTTCTTCATCCTGATGATAATTTTGTATGCTTAATTCGAGTGATGATAGCCTCCACTCAACGCTTTGGAAAAACTGTAACTCTGATTTGGATTCCTGGACATGTTGGCATAGTGGGTAACGATATTGCGGATTCCTTGGCAAAACAAGGAGCATCTAACCCTATTGTTACCCTCGTAAATTATATTCCCCTATCTGATATTTTTTCCATCGTCAAAGATAGGTCCCGCAATGTTTGGACAGAGTATTGGAACATTGTTAGTCAATCCAAGGGAGCCCGCTACGCCTCAATACAAAGGACTATCCCATCAAAACCGTGATTTAAATTTAATTCACCCATTTTTCCAAAAAAGAAATTTCCTCTCTTATTCGAATGAGAATCGGACATTGTTCCGTTCCTTCCCACTTATTTAAAATTCACGTCGTTGACTCCCCAGATTGTACATTCTGTGGTCTAGAAGTGGGAACCTTAGATCACATATTTTTTGGTTGTCCCTCTCTAAATAAATATCCTCTCTTCTATCAAGCGTTATCTAAAATTACTTCCCCTCCATACAACATCTCATCCCTGCTAAGTCTGAACTCGACTCCAATCTTCCATATAATTCTGAAATTTGCACATTTAAATAATATTAATTTATAAATTCACATTTCCTTTCTCTGTAATTTGAAATGATGGCCTAGAACACCCTTGAAGGGTGAAAGCCAGAAATTATTGAAAAAAAAAGTCAGATACAAAAATAACGAAATTTGACTTTAGATAGATGAATAAATAACCGTTACCATCAATTATAAAGGCAAGTTCATGAAGTAATGTTAAACACCCTAAACACAACATTTTCAAATAGAACAAATATCCAAGAGACGATTTAAAAAAATCGAGTACAGTTCACGCGCCCACACAAACACAAACAAGAACCTTGAAAAGTGAGCACATAATCAAAGCGGCTAATGCGGTTAGCGGATATTTTTTTAAAGCACAGTGACACTGAATATATAAAACATTGTAAATCACATTTTAAAAACATTTTTTGTTCAGAAAAATTATTTAAATCGTAGAAGCAGCAGCATTTTGAGATCAGTGGGAGTCTATATCACAATGAAAAAATATTTTTTTCACTTTTATGCTTTTTTAATTTTTTTGTACAGCTTTACATTTTCGCCATGAGTTGTATTTTTAGAATTGCCTTTTGAACAACAGTGGCGACCTTCTATGTTTTCTACTTATTTGCCAAACTGTAAGTATGTTTGATTTATGCGCTGGAACCCACGAAAATTACTCATTATTACGCCTGAACATCACAGCCATGTCTCAGACTTAGACCACCGAATCTCACGTTAATCTTTTCCCAAGAATTTTGGAATACCTACAAGAAATTATGTTTACTCCAACTCCGCAAACAGCATTGTTACTATAAATAAAATGTTATGTTTATTGCTTTTGCAGCTCACGAATACAAAACTTTACATTTCTGTAACATATTTGTAATGGTTTTACTGGCCGCCAAATTTTTCATTTATCAAACCGTGGCAATGACTAAAGTCAGATAGTATTGCAATAGATGCAGAAATGGCGCTGTAAAAATTATCCAATTATTAATAAATTATACTATGTATATCATTCAGTTCCTAGGCTTTTCCCTTTCGGACCGCGACGGTTATATTATTTTAAAAAACGGACCCTTAACGAAAGTAATTGGTGACCCCTGCTGTAGGGTTTTAGGCAAATCAAATTACACTAATAGATCAAAAATGTGTATAACCAAGCCTGCTTACAGTCAGATCAATAAAATAATTGAGAAAACTCATTGGACACCTGTTGCTTCTTTTACGAGGCTGAATGAGTTAATTTTATTAATTTAAAATAATGCTCAAAGTTCTAGATCTTATTGATTTAGCCAAGAAATTAACCAGAAATGACCAAGTGAATCGAATTGTGAATAAACTTATACAGTTTGATTCTAGATGTCTCTATGTAAAAGTCGTGGTGGGCGGATGCGGGAGTTGCTTGGAATAGTAAACACCAACATAAAAATAATCACATTACGAATAACATTCTTAAAAGTTGTTAAAGAAATTTGATTTTACAGTTAGGTATAAAAACGTTTAGTAGATAGTCTTGATTTTTAAGGAAAGTGAAATGGTTTAAAGATCGCGTTCAATAATAGGCCACTTGCATGGATTTCATAATGACTTGGATCGTGTGGATAGATTTTTCTACTAAGGTTACGAAAGTTTTACTAAAAATTCTTAGAAATTTATAGTTTTTTATTAAATCCGTTTTTTTGGGCCCGTGACGTCACTACATGAAAAATTTCCGTCTCCGATAATATTCAATTAATTTTGTAAAATTCCACATTGATTTTTTAAAAATAAATTGCAACACTGATTTCCGGTGAATTTTTGAATTTGGCACTAATGGTACGGCCACACTGGGGCCAACTTCCAACTGCAAACGTTTGGACGATTTGGCCCAACACATCAGTCTGCGCAATATTATTACGGGAGAGTGGTAAAAATATTATTTAATTAAATGAAGACATTATGAGCGAAACTCAATCGAAAATCTGGAAACAGAAAAATCAGAAAAAGATATTGGCACCTCTGGGACACGAACCCAGGCAAACGGCGTCTGACGCTGTAAATAAAAACCGGAAGGGCGGTGTGTTATTCTGAGTATACAATTGCGAACACAAGCGCGAGGCGAGCAAAAAATGGGAAGTTAAGGGAAAGGAACGAAGCAACCGCTAGTGGTGTTTCGCACCGTTTGGCTCAGTTCGCAATTTTACACCGACCTTTAGGCAAACGGTGTCTGACGCTATAAATAAAAACCCGAAGGGCGCTGTGTTATTTTGCGTACACAATTGCAAACATAAGCGCGAGCCGATCCAAGAATGGGAAGTTAAGGGAAAGGAACGAAGCAACCTCTGGTTTTTGGGGTTGCATCGTTCCCTTCCCATAATTCGTGGCTCAGTTCGCATTTTGGTTCGCAAATGTACACGCAGCATTAGGTGTTATGTATTAAGAGCGCCTTGGCTCCTTGACCGAAACCGTCCCACGAGTGGTTGGTTGGAGATCTATCAAGAATTTAAACCAAAGGCGGTTAAAATAATTATATTTCATACTAATCAGTCGATTGCTGCATTGATACGCCTTAAGAAAATTATGATTAATGCTTATTTTATACTTAGGTGCGTCATCAGATAACTTTCTGGGGTCTAATTAGATAAATTATGCCAGCTACACAGTCCCTGCGGCAGAGAGACACAGACAGGCAGGTTAAAAGTTGTGAGATCAAAGTTTAGATTTTATTGAACTATGTCATGCAAAAATTCTAAAATGCTGATTATTGGATAAATTCTTAAAAACGAAATGACAGATATCTACGGCACCAGCGTTATTATATAACTTGATTTTCATTAAATGTGCATACCATTGGAAAGGCATAAGGTTGTATAAGATTCTGTCCTGCCATTTTTAATTATTTTGAACCCAGTCTTCTACCTCTCCTGTCCTTTTTTTACATTAGCTCCACACAGGAGACCCTGAGGAAAATAATTTCCCCCAGGATCTATTGCACGGGATGCTGTGCGGAGGGTCTTTTTAAGGAAGGGAAGGATAAGAAATTCTGGGAAGGAAAAAGGTATGAGGGATGGATAGGAATCTGGGGTTAGTATGTATAGGAGTGACGGACGTATTAATCCATTCCTCCAACTGCGCTGCAAGGCGATAAATCTCACCCCATGTATCCGGGTACCCCTGCTACGTCACCAAACGTTGCGAATCACTTGGGGAGATCTTTGGGAGAGGTGTTAATTATCCAATAAATGGTTCCCGCGCCACCCATATCCTCCTCCCAAATTGAATCTCTCCTGTTAATTACATTTTGACGTTTCAGTACGTGGAGACAATGAACGGGAGCATTGATCCTTGCGAGGATCCTTGGCAGTGGGCTTGCGGGAGCTGGCTAAACGACAACACTACCAGACTCCGGGGCAATTGGGCGAAGAGGGATGAACTCTGGCTTCAAGGTAACAACAAGACAGTCCATGCAGAAATGCAAACTATTTTCGTTCAGTAAATAAAAAAAATAAAAAAAATAAACTGACAATGATACTTAACTTAACTTAATTATACTTAAGGTATCCATATTTTTCACAGGCGTAAAAATTGAAGGATCACCTGCATTTAAGACTAGATTTGAATAAATAATATATAAATAACTTAGATTTGAAATAGTGGTAATCCTAGTACTGATCCTTGCGGAACTCCGTAATTTCGTAGAAAATTATTGTTATTTTGATTGTTTATGCTTACAAATTGCTTTCTGGTGCTAATATAATATATAATGATTAAATAGATAAGGATCAGGATAAACTACACCAATTTTCTTATGTTCGAAGTATTATTATTATTTTTTTTTGCCGGCAACCCGGGCGTTTATTGAAATAAAAAAATCTATATTATATCACGACTTAGGGGCCATCCATAAATTACGTCACACGAATTTCATGATTTTTTAACCCCCCCCCCCGTCCCTGTCACACATTATCACATTTGTGAGACCCCCTCCCCCCTAGTGTAACGTTACATATTTTGCAATTTTACATCTAAAAATAATCAAAATTCAGATTTTTACATGTGACGGCACAGAGCTTATGATCCCCCCATTACCCCTTGTCGCACAATGTCACACTTCTCTACACCCCTCCCCCCCTTTTAAGGTGTGACGTAATTTATGGATGTCCCCTAGGATTTAAGGCTTTTTGAAGGTCCACTGGAATGGATAAATAAAAATTTCCGTTATCAATGCTGCTCCTAGATTAATGATTAAGTACCTAATTTATTGCCTCAAGTATGTTCGCTTTTTTCCTAAAGCCATATTTTTTTTTAACACTATGATTTTAAAATGATTCACGTCAATTGCATGTTAATTTTTTTAAGATGAGATTTACAGATAGGTAAGATTGAAACGGGCCTGTAGTTTGAGGTATTAGTTTTGGATCTACCTTTGAGAATTGGCGTTACATTGCAAATTAAAATGTAACTGATAAAGAAATGAACGAGTAAATTAAAACTGCTGTGTAGCAGTATTAGTCAAACGCCAAATAGTTTAAAAAAATCACGACTGATTTAGAACAGGATGGCAATTTGTTAAAATATATGTGTACCGAGTATGTACCTAATAAATGATACTTGCAAAATAACAAAAAAAAATTGGTTGTCTGTAAAGTCGGTTTACGGACGATAATTTTACGTGATGACGTCGTATAATAACGATGGAGTGGAAGAGAGATAGATGCGTCACGAGCCGAACGCTTAGGCCGAACGCTTGTTCCGCGCTCTCGCTTGCACGCTCGGCTCAGGCGGAACGTGACAACGTGACAATGAGTCATGTTTTTTCGTGAGTGCAGCCGGCGTTCATCGATTTATAAGACGTTATCACGCAAAAACCAATGATGTTTTAGTGTATTTGAACTAGATAAGCATCGGTGCAGTACAAAAAGAAGAGGCAAAGATGATAAGTAAGAAATGGATTTTTCAAGTAAATATTATGAAGATACAAACATTCACACAAAAAAACATCACGTGGACTTTTCGACCAGAAACTCTGCGTGTTTGATGTTTATGCACAATTTTTTTTTGTTTCATTTTTAAATCCAAATCCAATGGTTCAATTTTGGGAGTTTAATGTCGATCGTTAAGTTTGATAGCAAAAAAGTAATCATTTAACGGACCATTTACTTTATTATAGACATCAACATTAAACGCCTATCATTTGAATGCCATATATATTTTCCTCGATTGATACTTTATAACCATTATGCAGTCACGATTAACATGATTATGAATAGGTACTTACTTTTAATAATTTTGTGTAATAGCTCCTTAAATGAGGCGATTTTTTTTACCAATCTTTATAAAGTAATGGATCTTAAATCACGATTGACGAATTCTTCAAATATTCTGTCACAACACACAGTCATATCACTTTGTTGATCATCTTGAATAAATTTTTCATTCTGATTATAATTATGAATATTTATCACGATAATTGCCATTTTTAAATTCGCATTTCAACAAAATTACAATCAAACATAAACCCATTGACAAACTGCCATTAAATTTAACAATTTAAGGGGAATGTATGTAATTATTTATCATTAAAAAATAATAATAAAGGACTTCATTAAAAACATAAAAATATAAAAGACAAAGAAAAGACCATGTATGTTTTTAGGTTTTGACGGCCAAAAAGTATTTTTGTTATGATTTTGAGCAATCAGCTCATCTGCCCTGATGATGGACACTGTAACGCTGTCCGAAACGTTGGCTAAAGAAGGAGGTAGCGAAACACGGCATAACACACCAAAAATCATAACAAAAAAAAAAGAAAAGACCATCTTTATTCTTTATTTGCATACCTAAAAAATTTGGTTGTCTGTAAAGTCGGTTAACGGACGATAATTTTGGGTGATAACGTCATAAAAAACTTTTACATAGAATTTTACAGTCACAAGCCGAACGCTTAGGCCGATCTTGCCTCTCTATCGCTTGCTCCGCAATCTCGCTAACACGCTCAGCTCAGGCGGAACGTGACAATGAGTCATACTTTTTCGTGAGCGATCGTGACCGATTTATAAGACGTTATCACGTCAATCACTTAGAAATATGCACCCTTATGAATACGATAATCTGGTTAAAAATATTTTTTTATTGTAATCCTAATTAAATACTATAAATACATTGTAACGCTGTAATGAAAGATTACTGAATTAGTCGACAGACACAAATTTATGTAAGTACTAATAATACAATTATTCGAGAAAATTACACACACACACACACACAAGTTCGTGGTGATTTTATGGGGAGTTAAAAAAGTACTTGATACTCACCGGATCCGAAAAACAAGGCAAAACAATAAATGGTTCATTGTTTTATAGCATTTTCGGTGTGGAATGTTAAGGCCAACGCGACCAATTTACAGTTTGCAATGGTATTTCCAACACGAACTATCGAACTATGAAATTGCTACCAAATTTCGATATTCTAAGAGCAAGTTATTTCAAAGAATTTGTAAAATTCATCAAATTTTAAAGATAACTTTCAAGTTAAAAAGTTTCACTTTCAAGTTCAAAAGTTTCTTTTTTGAAACACTAAAAGGATGGGTTGTTTCAAAAAATTTGATGGATTCATCAAATATTTGAAGTTGATTTTCACGTTCTGTGTAAGTTCTATTCAAGTTCTGTTATTACATCGTTATAGGACAGTTGCTTCACAAAACTGAAATAATCACAGAACTTTAATAGAACTTACACAGAACGTGAAAATTAACGTCAAATATTTGATGAATCCATCAAATTTTTTGAAACAACCCGTCCTTAGGCACGACATCATATGAATTTTTTTTTCAACATATTTCAAAAGTATCTTCACAATCTTTTGAAATGAAAACCTCTTTAGCACCGTTGCGATTTGAAACTCGATGAAACGAAAAAGAGACACTTAAAAGAGACAAACGCATACATATTTAGCTTGCGAAATAATGAGATGGAAAAATCGATCTCCTCTTTGTGCGGTGCTTCGTAACCTATAGGTCTCCTCTTTGTGCAGTGCTTCGTAGCTTTTCGGTCTTCTCTTTTGTAGAGTGCTTCGTAGCCTCCCCACTCTTGTCTACTTTAGTTATCTGAAGGTTTCACTTATACCGCTTGTGAACTGCACGCAAATTTTTTTTAGTGAAAACTTCTTTAGCACCGTTGTGATTTGACACTCGATGAAACGGAAACTCGAACAAATATCTACAGGAATTAACCTGCGAGAGAACCGATCTCCTCCTTGTGCGGTGCTTCGTAGCCTACCCACTCTTGTAAACTTTAGTTTTATGAAGGTTTCACTTCTACCGTAAATGAATTGCACCCTATGTTTTTTTTTAATTCACAGAATTAACGAAGGTTCGGGATGTGGTTTCATCTATGACTGATGTCGGCGGCCCCGACACCGTCAATTGGAAGCTGAAGACGCTCTACGAGTCCTGCATGGCGGTGGATGACATCGGGAGTCACAACGACTTTGCGCTTATGAAAATAATCTCTGACTTGGGTGAGTGCTTTTAAATTTCAAAATACTGAAGTAAATTTTGAGTTGCATAATGCGTTGTTAAAATTGTAACCATTTTTGGAAGGGAAGCTGATTATTGAAGAAGACATGAAAAAGACATTTCTTTGACATTGACGAAGGAATGAAAGACAGGTTATTTAGGAGCGAAAGTTATTTATCGTGTGTTCAATGATCGGTTTTGACGTGCTAACGTCTTATAAATGCCGGCTGCACTCACGAAAAAGTATGACTCATTGTCACGTTTTCATGTTCCGCCTGAGCCGAGCGTGCAAGCGAGAACGCGGAACAAGCGTTCGGCTTGTGACGCATCTATCTCTCTTCCACTCCATCGTTTTTATATGACATTATCACGTAAAACTATCGTCCGTAAACCGACTTTACAGACAACCAATTTTAAAAAAATATTTTTTATTATTATTAATTTGTTTCACCGATTTTCTCCCCTATTTGATAAAGTAGGAATGACTAAGCAATTTACCCGTAGTTATGTTCATCGGTTAAGACAGTATTCTAGTCTAAAAAAAAAAACACAATTTTTTTTCTTCATATTTCCAAAGTTTAAATATTCAAAAATATCTCCTTAAAAGGATTTTTCGAAATTCACATTATTTTAAAATTAAAAATCATTTTAATGTCGCGGCTTTGACGGAATCTAACCAGAATTTAAAAAGAACAAAATTTTAAACGCATTTTTCTCAAAAATACTTTTTTCGAGACGGTTGACACGATATCTCAAGTTCCATTAAACCAATTTACTTGAAATTTGGTGTGAGCCTCTTTCTCTGTACATTACTTTATCGCATAAACCAAAACTGTAACAAAATTTTCATTTTTAATATTCTGAAAAAATTCGGAAATGTCAAAAAAACGTCTTTTTATTTCAGACAGCCGCCGAAAAAAAAAATTAATGACTTCTCCGAGGTTTATGCCGTAGCAGCATTTGTTTGGATTAAAAAATAATTTGTTTTGTTTTTCAAATTACTAGGAGGGTTGTACAAAGGGTTGAGGGTTGTTGACTCCCCACTTCAACACCCTGTAACTTTTTAATTTTTTTAATTTTTCGTTTGATTTTTTATGTGTTCTTTAATGTTAAATGAATATTTGGTAAAATAATGGCTACAAAAATATTATTGATTTTTTTTGTTGCACCTGAAAAACACCTACAATTCATGCTTCTGGACTAGAATACACCCTTTAAATTCTCTTATTTTGTTAAGCACCTTCTTTGGGGTGATAATTATTAAGAATGTCGTGATAAGCAAGCCAATTTTTTTTAAATCGCGAGCACTTTATTATCCTATATTCGTATTATATTTGCGCGAAAACCTTTTTGCCGCGTCGACCGTTACTGAACGTGTTTCACGAAATTTAGAATGTCTGGAAAACAACATTATTTATGGAAAGTATAATACTTACGAATATTTTAATTGGTTACCTAAACTATCTAATCGTGAATAGAAAAATCTACAATAATAAATCGATTAGCGCATGTTAATTCAAAACGAAACGTTAATTAAATGATATGCAAAATAGTGCTACATCAAAATCTAACAAATACATTGGTTTCAAATTCTATTTTATTTTGGTTCGTAATGATCTCATGATAATTTTCAAAAGATAAGCTCTTGTTAATGGCAAATGATATGTTTTATTGAGGCGCCTCAATAGAAATTATAAGCCATGATGACATTACAACCTGGCCGGCTTCTGGGTTTTTTATTGAAGTATTATACGGTAAAAACTTATTGTATAAATATTCAAATTGAGCTGTAAAATGCTAATGAATGCCGTAAAGGATTGTACTTTTCACAATTTAGCACGCGCTAACAATGCCATATGATTGCATATGTTGGATCTTATCGTAAGTGTGGCACGATGATGTATGTTAATGGAATCTTATCGAAAGAATTATGATGATAAAAACATATATTTAATGTTAAGAAGCTTACATAAATATGCACGGTAGGTAGGTAGTTGAATAAAAGAAGAAATTTGCTGAAATATTGTTACGTCTATCGCTATTTATCTATTATATGTTGAAGTAGTGATTCATGTCCATAAATCAAAACTAATACACCGAATTACCGATCTTTCAACACAATTTTTGGACCTATATGTGTAATGTGTGTGTAGCTTCTTTACATAGAAAATATTAGTCGATTTCGTGTGAGATCAGGGAAATATGTGAAAGGGAAGGAAAAAGGAGGCCGAGGAGTAAAACATATTCAATTTCGGTAAATTCGAAAACCTGATGAATTTTTATGCCGAAATTTTGCTTGTGTGATGGAGGACTTAGCCAGCCGAGGAATTAAACACATGTCACCAGGATGGGACCCAAAAGCGATGCCGACTCGGCCACCGGCCGGACAAATATTTCAAGACATATTTTTTAATAATTACTAACAAAAATAGGTAGGTTCTTTGTAAGTGCATAATATGTACTTGTAAGTGCATAGATACTTGGTAAGTGCATAAGTGTTCCTACCATTATATTAAGGTTTGCTGGTGTGTATTATTCTGACAATTATAATACGATCTCAAGCTACACGCTACACGTTACACACCAATGGTAATTTTTGCCTCAATTGATTGCTTTTAAAAACAGATTTGGTTATTAATAAATTTAATTGGCTATTAAAGCTTATTCTATTTTCACAATGTTTTTCCTTCTTTGTTCCACTCTTCATAATGTTTTTTTTGTTTGTAGATACTTATTTTTTCTACACCTGTTTTTTGTTATTTTTGTTAATTTTAATTTTTGCTCATTTAAATTTTTGTTGATTTTAATTTTAATTTTATCCTGACAAAGAGAGTTCACCTCTTCTTGGTGAAGGCTCCTCCCTAAAGGCCCCACAAGGGTAGAGTCCACCCCACCTTGGCTCCCCGAGGACCCCAGGAGGGAAAAGGACTTCATCTCTCCTCTTCGCTCCTCCTTGGTTCCCTGAAGGCCCCACAAGGGAAGAGTTCACAGAGATGGCCTCATTTCTCCTTTCACTCCTATATGGTAGCCTGAAGGTCGCACATGGGAAGAGGACATCATATCTTCATTTCACTCTTCCTTGGTTCCCCCAAGGCCCCGCGCCGGAAGAGTACCCTTTCCCTTAGTTCCCTGAAGGCCCCACAAGGTAAGAGTTCATGGAGGTGGCCTCAGCTCTCCTCTCCACGGTTTCACCTCTTGGTTCCTCCTACAGGCGCCAGGAAGGAAGTCCATAAAGGTGGCCTCAGCACTCTTAGGTTCCCAAAAGGCCCCTAGTTTTCGAATGGTCCAATTTTTTGTCCCACAAGTGACCGGGGAAGAAGGTCCACTCCAGTAGAGCCCCGATTGCTGGAGTAAGATCTAAATACTCCGAGATGTGACCCTGTTTCTTGGAGGCACCGTTCGTGACACTGTTCCCCAGGACATTCAGCCTGAGCACGGTAGCTCACACCTTATTATTATTATTAGGAAGGCTATTGCAGGTTTGTGTTTCCACTCCCTAAGCGATGGGTTCACCACCTCCCTACGCTATCGAAGATGTAAAAAAAGTAATTTTTATTTTTTTATTTTATTTATTAGTTTTATTTTAGTAAATTGTACATTTAAGTTTACAATTTCCTAATTAATTATATTGTATCATATTTCAAACTATATTTTTTCTTGTTTTATGTATCTCCTACAATACATTTTGAACTTTCCAATTGGTCCGGCCTTTAAAGTTTCTGGTAGAGTGTTGTATAACTTCATCCCTTTGTATAGTAAACTGTTCTGCGTATTCGTTTAGTCCTTTTTTTGTAGTCTGATTTCCTTGCAAGTCCTTGTGTTTTGTCTGTGAATGTCCCTGTTGTATATAATTTTGTTTGAGAAGTATTTTGGTAACATGTTTTTCACTATTTTATGGATAAATATCATCGCGTGCATTAACTATTTATTTAACTATTCCCTGCAAGAATTGGTACAAACGTCATCGACGTAAATCCTCTTCCTTCTCACGTGTCTTGTTTGAAGCCGAAAGACAAGATTTTAGACCGATGACGTCACGTGCCATATCTCGCTAAGATTAGTTTAATAGCATAGACATCACAAAGTTATTTTACAATTATTGAAGAAATAAATATTATAGTTAAAATTTTATTGTAAGTAACAATTTTAAAAAATCAATACCTTATTTTCGTAGTTTCGTCTCCAAAATTGTTGTATTGTTCATGTACAAAATTTAATTATACAAATACCAAGATGGATTGTTACTAAATTGGAGTTGAGCGCTATCATTTTACGATGGTGCTTTCGAACTCAATTAATAAATATGTTGCCTAGCTTATTCATTCGCCGTTAACAAACTTGATTTTATTATGACATTAAATCGATTGAAACGTTCTTCCCTTATTTATTAAGAGGCTCATGTTATTATCTCCGCAATAAAACGAACATACATCTAAGTACACAGTTTCCGTGACCAAATGACTTTTTTTAAAGTGATAACTACTTTACCACCGACATGATTTGAAACTCGATGAAACGGAAACGAGCGACGCTAAAAAGAGGCAAGCACATACATCTATAGGATTTAGCCTGCCAGAGAATGAGATAGAAATAAAACATTTATTTAATTTATGGGTACTCGGTTCCAATACAATACGATAAATCCACAGTCTCACGCAAGTCTCATTTGGCGTGGTAATATAAAGCGCCTGACGAACCCTCTGCAGATATTTAGCGGACCAAGGATTGAATTCTACGAAATCCAAAAAAAAAAAACTTTTTGTAATATCCGTATTTTTTTCAATTTCCAATCTTCGTATTTTCTTCAATATCCAATCTTCAAACCACTCCAAAATGAAAAGGCAAAAGAAAACACAAAAGAAAGCGACATCAGGCTACTCCGAAGAAAAAAACACAAATACTCATCACAAGTAATCAGTAATCACTGTAATTAGTTAAAATTAAATCTATTTTGGTTAAAAACATCTAAAATACAGATGCATATTTTAATAATGTACGAAGTTACAATGTTTATCATTTTAAAAGATTGTCTTTCTACTATTTTTGTTACTTTCTGCCATTTTTCAATAAGTTTGGATTGAAATTTTTACAAAGTAAAATAATATTGTAAGTTGGTTGTTTATTAATAAATCAATGTTTTATGGAAAATGAAAAGGTGACAATTTTTTTTGTAACTATTGATGAATAAGAGACTGTTAGGCCCTTTGCTCATGAAGAAACCGAAACCAAACTAAAACTGGTTGGCAATTCAATTCACGGCCCAACTCAAATTTACGGTTTCAGTAATTATATCAGCTTGTTTAACAATATCAACCTTAGTACATAATAATTATTTTTCAACCTCCCAAACAAAATCGATATTTTCCTGCTCTGACATATCCCAAATTACCGGAAAACTTGACAAGGCGCAACCGTGGCGACTTGCCAACCTGGAAACTGAAACGTGCTGGGAGTGGCGACTAGCACTGCGATTTGCGAGTGACTGGTTGCATCGCCTTTGACTACTGCTCTTTGAGAAGTTGCCTGTGTGCGGACTGCCAATGAAATTCGCAAGTTGCTTTCCATGTGATTGAGTTGTCAACTGTTTTTGTTTTTCATTTGCCCAATGAGCGGTTGGGCTAAGACTGAACTACGTACTTTCAAAATTGACGTCGTAGCAAGAAAATAACAATACACTATTACTAATTTAGATTATGAATATGATTCTCAAGTATAAAGAAACTAATAACTAATAATATTCATTGGTTTCTGTTTTATAAAGCGTAAGGAACACATTCAATGAACGTATTAAATTTCACAGTTCAATACAAATTTTAGAGAAATCTTCAAACGGCGCTTATTATTAACAGTGGAAAATAAACACTTGGGATATTATTTGTATTCAAAACAGTCGAAATGATCATTTCTAAAACCAGAACCGCATTATTAATAATAAAATAGTTCTTAAACAAAGGAATCTATTCATTTTACAAACACACAATAGATTATTTAACCTCAATAAGTAAGCCATGCAAGAGACCGAGAGAGTGGAAGATATTCTCAGTATCGCATTGGTCAGACACCACTATTCAGAGTCATTACTTGAAATAATAAGTTGCGTTACTTGAAATGGGTTTAACCAGGTTTAGTTTATGGCAGTTGGATAAAACATGTTAAACTATTGAAATAGGTCGGTTAGTTTAGGTAAGATAAAGTTAAGGTAAAAATTTGTTTATGTTTTTTGTTATTTTCATTCACCTTTTTCAATGTAAAAGCGGTAGAAGCTTTCTACAATCTAGGCTTGCGCAGACACACGCTGTTTTCATTGAACCAAAAAATTAGAATTCACTTTATAAGTCTCTAGAAATATTTTTGTTATTGTTTTTGGGGTGTTATGCCGTGTTTCGCTACCTCCTTCTTTAGCCAACGTTTCGGACAGCGTTACAGTGTCCATCATCAGGGCAGATGAGCCTAAAAACATACCCTAGGGTAGAGCCTAAAAACATACCCTAGAAATAAATTGTAAAAACATATCGGCATACACAAATAAAAATTTGTTTCACAATCAATTATACAAATATTTACCTGCTCTTTTGACAAAGTCTTAATATTTAATTAAATTATTTTTCGAGTTGTAATTTTTTAAATATGGTTTTGTTTTGTATTTTTTTTTAATTTCCTATAAATGTATGAATGTATTTTTAAATAAAATCAATATGAACGTAGATAAAAAAGCTTTATAAAAAAAACGCATGAATATCCAGGCATCGGGTTCTTTTATAATTTACTGTTTATAATAAAACATGTTTTTTTGTTTGTAAGCTCCACACAGGAAGCACTGAGGAAAATAATTCCCCTCAGGGTCTATGACATTTTTGGGGATGCTATGTGGAAGATATTTTTAGGGAAAGGAAGGAGAGGAAGTTCTAGAAAGGAAAAATGTATGAGGGGTGTGCAGGAATCTGGGGGTCATTGTATCCAGAAGTGACGGACGAATGAATTCGTCCCTTCCCCTACGGTTCAAACCCTACCGAGAGTCCTGCTGGAGAGATAAAAAGATCTCCCTCAACCAGTCTCTCCAGTTGGTGGGCAGACGTATCCGCCGCGCCGCTAAGATTCGGTGAAACCTGACCCCCATGGACCCGGGCACCCCTGTTAAATCACCAAACGTAGCGAACCACTTGGTGACCTACGGCAGAGGTGTTGGTTATCCAATAAATGGTTCCCGGAGCGGCGGTGCCCATTCCCGCCTCCCAAATTGAACTGTTTTGTAATTTACATCTATAAATTAAAAGCACGCACCAAAAAAACGTAATTTCGTAACGTTCGGTAATTATTTTGTCAATGAACCACTCAAAACCTTCACCTTCCTCTTCTCCAACCAACTTCCTATTTCAAACAGTCTTACAACATTTCTCAAGTAAACGAATTCGGAAATTTGGAAAACTCATTGTCTTCTTCAAACACAGCAAACTTATTTTGTGGCACCATTTTAATTCAATTAACTAATTAGTAAACCCTGAAGAAGTGAGCTTAGCTCACGAAACATGTTGGTTTTGTGAACAATAAAAGTGGTAAAAAACTAAGGATGGGTTGTTTCAAAAAATTTGACGAGTTCGTCAAATATTTGACGTTAATTTTCACGTTCTGTGTAAGTTCTATTCAAGTTCTGTGATGATTTCAGTTTTGTGAAGCAGCTGGCCTATGATGATAAAAAAACAGAACTCGAAAAGAACTTACACAGAACCTGAAAATTAACTTCAAATATTTGATGAACTCATCAAATTTTTTGAAACAACCCGTCCTAAGTATATTATTAATTTTGAATAGTCATTGTAATGAACGTAGGTCGTAGATTATTGAATAATGGTGAACGTATGTCTCGGATGAATGTTCGTCGCAAACGGAGGGTATAAAAGGCATGTTTACGTGTTCGAGACTCTCTTCCATTTTTGGCCGTCATACCAGTAGTTGGATTAAAAAAAAAATTCGTACCTACTCGCACTTATTATCGGATTCTAAATGTAATGTTCCTTTCTATTAACAACACACTTTCATTACACCTACTCACTGTTCTCAAACACACAACACAATAAGAGAAAAATAAAAATTCAACACTGAAAAATAAAATTAAAAAAACGGATATGAATACCTGTCAAAGTTAATTGATTTATACTAAACTTAAATGTAGTGAATTTCGTGTTTATTGTTCTTAGTGGCGAGTGGCGAGCACTCTTATCTAGATTGAATGGTGACTTCATAATGAATGCGATCAACTCCAGACGGACCGCCGCGTGGGCTTTCGAAAGTGAGGGGACTGCTCTAGATGGACATCGACTACTTTTGTGAAAAATAATACCTTTTGCCATAAATCACCGCCGGCGAATCATAAATTCTTAAAATAAACTTTAGAGTAGTAAACTTTATGCATATCTTATTGACACCATAAATAAAGTTTTAAACATGCGAGCATTTGCCTTAAAGGATAATTTTTCACTATAATACAGTTTGCTTTTTATGCAAAAATAATAATTTATTGATTAAGAACATTAAATTGTTGGCCTACAGAAAAATTATCCTTTAAGGCAAATGCTCGCATGTTTAAAACTTTATTTATGGTGTCAATAAGATATGCATAAAGTTTCTAAAGCGCAGCGCAGTAAGGTTTCTAAAGCGCATAAATTATAATATGAATATGTATTTGAATGTTCAAATATGTTTTTGTCTTTGTTGAAGCTACGACCTCTCTCTATGATTTATAGTGGTTTTTTTAACACACCCAAAGAAACAGAAGTTATGCGCTAAAAAATAAATAAATTTACTCTGGGGAATAAGACATTTTTTTTTCGTTCGATTAAATATTTTGCAATTTGATATTTTGTTACTATTTTTAATCTTACTAGAGAAAGGCATTTTTTATGATTTGATGAAACTTATGTTATATGTATCTATATATCTACTATGTTATCACTTCCCGGCATCTCATTCCGCGAATTAGATTCCGTCTAAAAACTTTGTACTTTCTTCAACAAAATCATTTGTAGTTGTATTGTATTTTATTTTGAAGAGTTTTATTTTCCGTGTACATTTGTTACTTAAATTTTAATTACTACTCCTACTACTGGAAATTTGAAAACAAGAATTAAGGAACATGAACTCAGTTTACGAAATAATAACCTTTCCGAATTTGCCAATCATTTAATAGAGAGAGGTCGTAGCTTCAACAAAGACAAAAACATATTTGAACATTCAAATACATATTCATATTATAATTTATGCGCTTTAGAAACCTTACAAATGAACAAAAAATAAACCAAACATTAATTTAGTTGATGAAGTAATAGCACCCTGTAAATCACCCTTTTTAACAATGTTCCCGTGTTATGTTGATTACTCCCAACGTTCTCCCCTTCCCCCAAAATCACCCTTCCCACTACTCCTGCCTAATAAAATCTGATCATTTTTGTTCTTGTATGAAAAAAAATTATGTTAATTTTAAGTTTGCTAGTGATGAAACTGGTAGAAGAAAAATTATAATTTAAGTAACAAATGTATAAGGGAAGTAAAACTCTTCAAAACAAAATGACCATGAAATTGTTACGTACATAGTTAATGTCCAAGAAATACAAAAAAAAACCTATCATCATAATGTTCTGCAAGTATTTAAGAATGCATTTTTGTTATAGCTATTTCGGTTTACAAGACCATTTTCAAACTGTGGTTAAACCAATTTGAGACGACGCATTTAAACGAATCTAAATGTAATATAAAGCACTTAAATGAGTCATAGCAGTGAAGTCATTATCAAATAATTAAGGAAACCTTAACACTTAGTGCGAGAAAACAGATCTCCCATATAATGGAAGTCTACTGTATCTACTTAGTTTCTCAGCGAATTGGATCAACTGGAAATAAATCAATTTAGTCACCTTCAAAAATTGACATTTATATTCGTCGTCTAAAAGTGGTTCAAACACAGTTTGAAAGTGGTTCAACCACAGTTTGAAAATGGTCTTGTAAACCGAAACAGCTATAACAAAAATACAATCTAAAATATTTGCAGAACTTGATAATAACATTATCAAATTTAATTTTAATGCAATTTAAAAAAAATGAAGGTAATTGTGATAATATAAATAATAGTAAATATCTTCGGTCCCTCTTAATAGTCCTTATATTACTCCGTGGTTGAGTAGTTACGATCCTCGACTGTGAATGCTGAGACGGCGTTGACAAGTCCCGGAGCGCAAATTAATTTTATAGGTTAATTTGTGCTATTTCACAATAAATTTATTCTTCAAAAAACACTTATACGAGTATAGTATATTTGCGGTGTGTTTCGGAGTGGTAGATACTTTCAGTATCGCACTGCTGAAAGACCGCCATTCAGGATCGAAATGTTGCTTGAAATGGTTTTGGCCGTGTTTAGTAACCATTTCTAAATAGCCAGGTTACTTACTCTCCTTCTTCTTCACGTCTCCTTCCCTCCCACCTCTTTCAACCTCCCAACGTACCCCAATAGGGGATAACATATTTCCACTAGCTCCGGACGGTTGGGAGCAGTTGGAACTCTTGCAACTCGTGCCACCTATTGCATTTTTTTTTACCAATTTTCGTATATTACAAACATTATTTTTTTTTTATATAATGAGAACAATTAATCAAATTTGGTTACCTAACATAGGAACCTATTTAAAATTAATATATTTTTGATTAGATTCAAAGTATTCGTTTAGGTGAGTACTTCGATTAAATTCATTAATTTAAAAAGTTTATCGGAAAATTGAATTTTGATTGAACAATCGATGGTTTGCAAAATGTCATTCTCAAATTATGAAATCTTTGGCAGTTTTGTAAGAGTTTTTGTAATGATTAAAAAACTTTTCAGATGTATTTAAATGTGGTTGTAATAATCCAGAAACCTTCGCGGGGTGGAAAGAAGCTATTTTGTAAGTTTTAAACATTTCCTATGCTTAATAAAGCAATATATAGATACATACATATAAGCAAATATGTTTTGATTTATATAAATATAGATTCTAGATTCACAATGTAAGGCTTAAACTCACAAGACACATACGACCTTACGCGTAACCCCCTCCCCCCTCCTAAGTGGCAAAGCTGGTTTATTAGAACGGATGCGGATGCGTGCAGCTCGCGCTATCATTTTTTCATCCCTCCCACCAAACTCACATATTATACAAAATTTTTATAGGCAAACACGTGGTAAATATTCATTGCAATAAAATCACATTACCTGTAGCCTGAAGGTACCTACTAAATCATACCTAAAGTGATGTGTCAATCAACAATTTGCTATTTCAGAACAATCGAATCTATGATTTGGCATTAAGTCAGTCTGTTCAACTCGTAACAATGGAGTTTAAAGTGCGCCTGGCAATCACACCGTGATCTATGATGCAAATTCCTAGTTCAACCGCCCATGAGAAGAGAATTAAGGTGTTAATGTAGAGCAGAGAATAGTCGAGCAGGCACGATCTATTTGTAATGGCCCATTCAAAAAGAATAGTTTGTTTTACAATAAATCGTCCTCATTGGGATAGATTTCTAACCGATTTTTTTTTTCAAAAATGACTTTTGATGCCAAAGCATTTATTTTGCTCATTTTTATATCCAAAATAATTTTCAGAACCGTCTGTGTTGTATTTTCGTAGATAAATATGTACGACAAAGTTCTAACATCGAGCTTTTTAATTATTGTTTATTTTACAAGGTTCTACATCACTTACTAATAATAACTTATATCTAATATCTCTATTTTGTTTGTTCTGACAGTTCATCGAATTACGAGGTGCATTATGGTTCGTCACTTTGGTTGGATAGGGTTCTAACTTCGCCTTACCAGATTTCAAAGTTTGCACAGACGAATTTTTGTAAACTTTGTGTGCAATTAATTATTATGCCCTAGCTGGTTGCAAATGGTTCTATTTGCGTGTTTAGGTGTTAAAAGGTATAAGTTCTATTTAAATAATTTCCTTTAAAATATGTTCAATTAAAATATTTTACACAAGATTCAACCTCAAATTTGGAAATTGGTAAATAGATAATGAGAAATCGTCTTTGTAAACTTTGACACCTCATATCTCAGGAAAAGATGAAGTGAAGTTAGAACCCTATCCAAATGAAGTGACGAAATACTACTCTTGAATAGAGAGCTGCAGACAACCTCAATATCTTGTTCTTTGGAAAACTTTTAACCTACCCCTCACCACAAAAATGTAAAAATTATGATTTTGTGATATACCTTCGGTTTCCGTTTGATATATACCCCAGTCTTAACTGACACATTTTTGGAATACAAACATCAAGTTGGATTACCTTGTGGGTTCCCAATTTTCGAAGAAACATGTTCCTGAGAACCAGCATCATTAATTTCTTAGTCACAGAACCACATAAAGTTTTGAGCCGTTGACATTTTCATGGGCATAGCAGTTCAGCTGTAGATTAATCTAACAACATTTTTGTATTCTCCTTTCTACAACATGGGTATCTTCAAGACATGGTTTACTTCTTCTTGTCCTTAAAATTTTCTGTGTGCAATATTACCAAAGATTACATAAGCCCTGAGGGTAAATTCAGCTTTAAAAGATGTTAACGTTTTGACGTCCAGCATTAAATTGATTTTTTTCAAGTGAAATAAATGAGTTGCTTAAATCAAGGATTAAAATTTCATTCGATTTCGTTCACCTTATAAACAATCAATCACAGAAGGAGTTTGTGGGTTGAGACAAATGAATACCAACATTTATATAAAATAAAACAAAATGTTTTACATGCCACTCAAACTTACAAACTTAGAAATAATTACATACCAGTGTAAAACACACCATGAATATAGTAACCCATAAAGCAACCGGGCAACGTAGGTACCTACTTATGTAAGCAAATTATGTAGGTACCTACCGTATATTTGATTGATTTGGTAAATCATTTGAGATGACCTGGTTTTTTTTGAATTACGTCTTGCAACGGTTACATTACATAACCTTCCAAAGTTCGTGATCGATTTAATTTTTACTTTTTTGACCCGAAGGTATCTCATTATGTTACCCATCTAGTTATCTAATTACTGACGTGCGTCGTGGCATCGGTGGTTCACCGCAGGCGATTCTTACAAAAAAAATGTGCGCAGTTCACGCGCGGTAGAAGTGAAACCTTCAGAAAACTAAAGTAGGCAAGAGTGGGGAGGCTACGGAGCACCGCACAAATAAAAAAAATAGAAAAACGAGTGCAGATAACAAGCGGTAGAAGCCCACACAATCTCAACCAATAGGAACTTTGAAAAGTGAGCTCGTAATCAAAGCGGCCAATGCGGTTAGGTTTCATTCTATCTCATTCTCTCGCAGGCCTGTCCACTCTCCCGCGTTCTATATATTCAGTCCTAGTACATTCAGTTTTCAGACACTCCGCGTACCACTTATTACAATTTTTTTAATTCAAATTTTCATTTTTCATAAATTACAAATACTCATTTTTGTAAATTATATAAGAACAATCAACCAAACTTAACATAAGTGCCTATTTAAAATATCTATAATTCTTGATTCGATGCAAATTATTATGTAAGTAGGTAAATCCACAGTTCCACGCAAGTCTCCTTTGGTGTAGTGGTACAAAACCTTTGCAAACATTTGATCTACCAAGAATCGAATCCTATGAAACCCAAAAAAAAATGTTTGTAAAATCAATATCCAATCTTCAAACCACTCCAAAATGAACAGGCAAAGGAAATGATAAACAAAAAAGCGATATCTAGCACCTCCGAAGAAGAAAACACAAACCCTAATAAGATAACCAAATGTAAGGAAAAGGTGGACAGGAATTCGGAAAACTTTTGTTTTCCGAATTCCATCGGATGGAAAAAATCATCCTTCATATTGATAAAAAGGTGCTTCAAAGCCACTCTTGTATTTTTAGTTTTCTTGCTTTAGTTTTCTGTAGGTTTCACTTCTACCGCGTGTGAATTGCACCCTCTCATTTTTTAAAGTATTTTTTAAAATTCAATATTTTAACGATACATAATGCAACGGCATAAAAAGATGGTAGTTCCTAGTCAAAGTATGATAATGTTAAAAAATTACCTAATCGGATAGGGACACCTTAGCTCCGTTGGTAGAGCTGCGACCCGGAAAGCCGAAGGTCCTGGGTTCGAGTCCCAGAGGTGCCAATATCTTTTTATGTTTCCAGATTTTCTATTGAGTTTTGCTAATACTGTCTTCATTTAATTAAATATTACCTTTTTGTATTAATTTCATGAATCATAATATTTTTTGGAATATCTTTTAAAACAGCTGTCTGATGGATAAACACCATCATAATAAAGTCGTGAAAACCAAAGAAAACCAAAACTGGGTACGACAAAGGCCCACTAATGGCCTAGTATCGAAAAAAGCGTTATTTGGTAATGTCAACATTTCATAAAAAAACTTTGATAATAATGAAATAAGTCGGCCGGATTTACACGCTCAGTCTGGAAGTTATTGCTCCACCAGACATTGTTTGACGAAATGATTTCTTTGTGAGCTGTGGTATTAATTAACTAAATCCACGTTATTCTTGGTACACGCAACAAAAACTGGGAACACTACAAAGCAGATGATTGCAACCTTCATGGCAATCTTCGTACCGGGGATGCATCATGCAAGTATGTATGTCAATGACACGAGTCCGAGTTTCACTCTGTGGTTCTTTTTTCGATGTAATTAGGAACTAAATTCATCAAATGTCTGCACTAATAAATGATAAGATTTTTTAAATAGATTCGTGCTTCTACGATGTGACTGCCTACTGATACAATTTGAATAATGACTGTTTGCTCTGTGCTTGATTCTGAGGTCAGTTTGATGATGATTTAACAGAATGAGTTGGAATATTATTTGACATGCTCTCCAATTCTATTCATTATTCTAATTTTGGAAGCAAATTTGATGTTACGAAGGTCGTAAAAGTTAGTAATCTTGAATAGGTGGAATATGAATAATAATTTGGTTAACTGATCAATTAATTCATGGTTCAGGGTGGGAGAGCTGTCAGAATTTGAGTTTTTGATAGGTGTTTTTCTTGTTCTATACATTTATGCAAATTTTATTTCAAAGTAGAGATAGCTTTTGAGAAAAATTTTAATGAAAATAAAATTATATAAGTATGTAGGTATAACATAGGGCACACATATAATGTGAAATGAGAATAAGAATCACCTCCCGAAGTTAATGCACTTTACCCCGGACACCCGGACACCCGGACACCCGGACACCCGGACACCCGGATACCCGGACACCCGGACACCCTGTATAAAATGAACGTGATGTTACCATTATTCTTACGAAGTTATTGTTTAGACTTGCGGAATTAAGTACTTCGTTTGCATGAAAGCATTTTTAAACAAAAATGATCTTTATCGATTCTGGGTGACTTAATAATTGTAAAGTTCTCAATTAACATTTCTTTCCTTATTAATTCGCGTTACAAATATTGTGCACATGTTTTCATAAGACAGAACTTAACACATTTATGTGGATCATCTGTATCGATATTTATTAATTTTGATTATCTAGTAGAGTGGCTCTCCGTACCTTCTATCTATCTTGTGTACAAGTTTAATGAAAGACATGTTTAGAGAGACAGTTGCTTCGCGTACCACTTGGCGTACCAAAGGTTGAAAAGTGCTGATCTAATTTAAGAATTTTAATCGTGTCGGAAAAGTGCACCTCGAATAAATTTAAAACAAGAGTCAAGAAATTCTAACCTCTCAAAATACCGCCGTGATGTGACTCAGTTGAATGTAATTTAAATCCATGATAATTTCATATTGACTTGATTGAACGCGGCCTTTCGAAATGTAGATAGTAAATATACCCGTACACAATTTTGCACAGAACGTGATGATTGTTCTTGCCTTTGGTATGAGATTATTTTTATGGCTTCTATTTACGGTAACCTTTCTCCCCATCCCGAGTGAATTATGACTTAAACCAATGTATGGTACTGAGAGGAATTCTTGCGGTTAGTACGATCAGTGTAAGACATTTACGTATTATTATATATATGATGGCGTACGGAATGACTGTCACTTAATTGGACGTTCATCCTGTCCAATCTAGCGAAAGCAAATGCATTGAAAAAAAAAATCGGAGTGTATAATTAACACGCCGTAGAAGTGAAACCTTAAGGGGGGGGAGGGGGTAGGGTTTTAAAAGCCATTTTTAACATTATTTTTTTTTCTAAATATACAACATGTCGAAAGTATTGTGTCAAAATTTCAAGTAAATCGGAGCAAAACTAACGAAGATACAGTGTTTCAAGCGACCGGCCCTCTTGCTCAATTCAAGTATATTTCAAGTACAAAAAAACTTTCAATCGATTTTCTCGCAAATTTTTTTAAAAAGTTCGTGAACATCATAACTCAAAATCTACTTGACAAATCCTTTTGAAATTTTATACACTATTTGTTCACATAAATCAACAGGTGGTGACGAAGAGTTTTTTTTTTACTATTTTTTTTTTCCATTTTATAATAACGTATTTACCGAAAATTTTAGCAAAAATCACATTTTTGACTTCAACATGCTGCAAAAAAAAAAAGAATAAAAAAAAAACGCTTCGTCACTACCTAGAAAAATATATCACCTTTTCAAAACATTTTAATTTTTTGTTTAAAATTATTTGTTAACGAGTTATGATGTTCACTGCATTTTCGGGTTCCTCGGGAGATTCGCTCTCACGGACTTATTTATTGAAATTTTTTATAAATTTTTTTTTTAAAGGTACTTGTCATACTATAAAATAAATAAATAAACCAACATTATTCATATCTCCAAAAACATTCATGAAAATATGCTTTTTTTAGTCTTTAAAACCCTACCCCCTCTCCCTTAAGAAAACTAAAGTGGACAAGAGTGGAGAGACTACGAAGCACTTTTTTTATTGATGTAAAAGTAGATTTTTTCCATATTTTTGTCGTCGAATTCCAGTGCACTTTTTTCTGTACATTTGGTCATCTTATTAGCATTTGTGGTTTCTTCTTCGGAGTCGCTAGATGTCGCTTCCTTTTGTGTTTTCTTTTGCCTGTTCATTTTGGAGTGGTTCGAAGATTGAATATTGGTTTTATAAAAATTAAAATAGTTATATTTTTAATTTCGTAGGATTCGATCCACTGACTGTCTGGCCGCTGATGTTTGTCAGGCGCTCTATACCATTATACCAAAGGAGACTTGCGTGGGACTGTGGATTTATCGTATTATATTGGAACCGAGTACCCATGAATTTAATAAATATTTTATTGCTATCGCATTCTCTCGCAGAATAAATCCTATAGATGTATGTGTATGTCTCTTTTTAGTGTCGCTAGTTTCCGTATCATTGAGTTTCAAATCACAACGGTGTTAAAAAACACTTCAATTTTTTTTTATTTATTAGTTTTATTTTAGTAAATTGTACATTTAAGTTTACAATTTCCTAATTAATTATATCATTTCATATTTCAAACTATATTTTTTTCATGTTTTATGTATCTCCTACAATACGTTTTGAACTTTTCAATTGGTGCGGCCTTTAAAGTTTCTGGTAGAGTGTTGTATAACTTATACTAACTTAAACTATTTTGCGTTTTCGTTTTGTCCTTTTTTTGTTGCCTGATTTCCTTGCAAGTCCTTGTGTTATGTCCGTGAATGTCCTTGTTGTATATAATTTTGCTTAAGAAGTATTTTGGTAACATGTTGTTCACTATTTTATGAATAAATATCATCGTGTGCAGGGTCAACATCTGTTTCACGGTTAGCCAATTTAGTTCCTTCAACATTTTATTTACTTTTGAGAATCTATTTCGCCGAAGTATTATTCTCATTGCCCTGTTTTGGAGAATTCGAAACTTATTTTGTTCTCGTTCATTACACAGGAAAAGGATAGTTGAGCGGTAGTTAAAGTGTGGAGCAATAACATAGAAAAATTACGGAAAACAGTGTAACTTATTGCCAGGTGAATATGTATCAACTATTTTATCTTGCCAGAAGAGTTGCTAACCAATTATGTATGTTCTTAATTATAATTAGACTGTTCTGCGAGTTCAAGTCTAAAGTTACTTAAATGGAGATTTTCGTGAGAAAAAAGGTGATTACTCTCATGAACACGTCTTGCTATCATAATATTTATAAATCACTAGCCGAACCACCCGGCGTTATCCGCGCATGATTCTGTTTTAAGGGGTGGGAAAAGTGTATGGGGCAGTTTTTGGAGATCTCACACAAACAGTGAACTTTCTCATGTTTTGAAGGTCAAGCATGCAAAATTTTATTAATCTCAGAAAAAAAACTACAAATTTGTATAAAAATCAAATTCGCGCCGCCCGCCCGCCAGCCACTGAAACTCTTCTTTATATATTAGAAGATATGGCAGAAGTGTACTCGGTGTTGCTCGGGGTTAAGAATGGTTCGGAGTAAAGTTTTAAGTTCGTAAATTCTAGTAAATTGGATGTTGTTTTAAGGTGGAAAGAGTAATATTATTGTTAAGAATGAATTGAAAAAGTTTTTCTTAAAGTATTTGTTTCACTTGATCGCGTAGTGTCTTCTGCGGGCGTTCCCAAAATTTTCTACCATCCATAATTTATTATCCTTATTAGCTAAACGAGCGGTGCAACCTCAGTTTGCCATTTATATGAGAAAATTATGTAGGTACATAATTTCTAAGAATTATGGATTTTTATAAAAAATAAAGCTACATCAGACATATTTTATGTATGTATATAGATATGCATATTAATAGATAAAATATAGCTGATGTCTCCGGCGTTGCCCGTTTTCGAAATCCAATACATACAGTAATTTTCCTCTTAATCTGAACGTCAGTTGAGCAAAATTTCATCAAAGCATATCAAAATACCGCTTAAAGGGGTAGAAAATAGAGATGGGTGGTTGTTTTTCGAAATTTCAGACATTTGCGTACAAATCAAAACTACGCTGCACGCCACAGGCAATGAACTTTATATATTAGAAGGAGAAGAAGATTCACGTCAATTCTTGGCAAAGGCATAAGTTGTTTCCTAAATCCGTTTATAAAATACAAACGAAAAAATATTTTTCAAGTGAAACTTCTTCAGTACCTTTGTGATTTGAAAATCGGATGAAACGAAAACGAATCTAAAAAGAGACAAACATACATCTACAGGATTTAGACTGCGAGAGAATGAGATAGAGAACCTTACCGCTTTGATTACAATTTCACTTTTCAAGACTCCTATTGGTTGAGATTGTGTAGGCGAAGGTTTCACTTCTACCGCGTGTGAACTACACTCGATTTTTTTTTTCTTTTCAAATGTAAAAATATTTTTTTATTAGTTTACGCATATATATTTTTGTAAAGTATTTTACTCAATGGAAACGGTAGAAAAAGCTTAAATTTATCCAAAGCACATTTTGTATTCGCAATGTTAACCGATTCGTCGTAAAGATTAATCTAAAATAGATATTTAACATTAAGCATTGCCTTAAAGTACCTACACTTATTCAAGTTCCTCAATCTTCCACAATTTTTTTTGCTAAAACCGGTGTTATGTCTGTCAAATAAGAGTAGAAAATATAAAAAATGGAACTAGAAAATTTGTAGGCTTGCAACACCAGTTTTCCTGGTAAATATTCTTTTGAAGTGAAATGACACTAAAAATACAGAACACTGTATATACATTTAAAAAAACATTTTTTTTTGTTCTAAATTATTTTTTTACATGAGCTCTACACAGGAGGCCCAGAGGAAAATAATCTCCCTCAGGGTCTATGTCATCTTTGGGGATGCTGTGTGGAGGGTTTTTTAAGGAAAGGAAATGGAGGAAAATTCTGGGAAGGAAAAGGGTTTAAGGGGTGGGTAGGAATCTGGGGTTCAGTGTGTCCTGGTCATCCGCCTCCAAGACCTAGACAAACCTCACCCCATAAAATCACCAAACGTAGCGAACCACTTGGGGTGACCTATGACAGAGGTGTTGGTTATCCAATAAAGGTTTCTAGGACGGCGGTACCCATCCCAGCCTCCCAAATTGTGTAAATAAAATCGAATATGCACTGTTGTTAAGGACACAATAAAGACTTGATGAAACAAATATGATTAAATTGTGTTTTACAAGGTGATTGATTTTCATTTAATAGATATATTTGAATTTAACAGTAGGTAGAAAGGAAGAATCATTGATAGTGACTTTTAGATCTGAATGAGTTAAATACATTCAGATCTAAAATTACAGACATGATCTAAAGGTATAATAATAATATACCTATATGCAATTCTAATTTTGAGATCAGTGGGTATCTATATTGCAATGAAAAAATATTTTTTTCACTTTTATATGCCTTTTTAATTTTTGATAAAAATGTAGGTTACACAGCTTTGGATTAGCACCATAATTATATTTTTAGACTTTTCATTTGAACAGCAGTGGCGTCCTCCTATGTTTTCTACTTTTATTTGACAAACTGTGCTTTTGTTTTATAACTAAGCAAGAAACAAATCAATGTAATTATTTTGTCAGACACTTATAATATTTATTGTCATTGATCTTACTTATCTTACCTACCTGACATTACTTGCTTTTATTCAATCGGAGTCAGAAAGTTTAATAAATGTTTGACTCTTAAGATTCATCTTATAAATCACGATACCTCTTCATTCATGTTTTCTAAATCACATCATAATTAAAATGTATTACATTACAACAGAACATAAAATTAATTAGCACATGGCTGCAGCTGGCCAGTTATATCGGCGGCAGAGTGAAAAATAAAATAAAACTCTGGGATTAAAACAACATAATTCATGTATGTTTTTAGGTTTTCACGGCCAAAAAGTATTTTTGTTATTGTTTTTGGGGTGTTATGCCGTGTTTCGCTACCTCCTTCTTTAGCCAACGTTTCGGACAGCGTTACAGTGTGAGTGATCTCATCTGCCCTGATGATGGACACTGTAACGCTGTCCGAAACGTTGGCTAAAGAAGGAGGTAGCGAAACACGGCATAACACCCCAAAAACAATAACAAAAAAAAAAAAAAAAAAAAAAAAACATAATTCATATTAATGTTAATGCACTCCAAACGAGTATGATAATGTATAATTAACTGAAACATTTATTTACCAATGAAGTCATCTTGGGAAATGCGTTCCAATTGCGATAATTATTGCATTTACATAAAATTGCTAATTGCAGCTAACACATTTGAACGCCATCGTGCAATCAATGTATTTATGTTACACTGCTGATGCAGTCATATTTAAAAATGGCTTTTTGCAGCTCTGCCAAATTCCTCTGTAGTTGTAAATAAAACAGCACTTCACCCCAATTCTTTGTAGAATACCTTCGCCGAATGTTGTATTCATTCCTTGCCTCCTTCCAATTGACCGCAATTTGGGTGCGCTTAGGCTACTTTCGTTCTCCAAATGACACCGGGTCATGCGATAGTCTGATGAAGCCACCATTCCGGCACATTCATAAGCAGTGCCGGGCACTTTCACGATCATCTCTGCCATTGCCTGCAAGCACTCCCAGGCGGTTTCTGAGTGTGCTATTCGGTCGTCTGAAGATTCTCCTATAATTAATAGAAAGGTTGTGAATTGTTTTGTGCTCACGGCAACAGGTAGATATATACTGCATGCAGAATAAACCCACTATTTAATCAGAATGTAACTGTAGTCAGGCGAATAGTATGATTCGTTATTGATTGGTCCAAGTTTCAGCGGCATGCAGTGACCTTTAGGACGGGTTAATTCATAGAATTCGGACAATCCATTAAATTCAAGTTCGGAAAAGTTCTATTATTATTAATTTCATCATGGAGCGGTATTTTTTTAAACATTTGAGGGATAGCGTTTTTAAAGCCGAAAAGATTGAGATTTTGTCATGGAAAAATGTTTATATTATTATGGTTTTAAGGTTTTCTCATGAACGGGTTCGTGCATAAATGTCATTGAATTTTATTTACGTTTTTAAGTACCAACCGACAATTTTTTTTGCTTTTGTAAATGCATTCAAATTATTTGTTCACTTTTTTTACGAGAGTTTGATAATAATAATAATAAAAATAATATAATATATTTTATTCCAGGACACGGGGAGGATAGTACAATCCCACAGGTCCCATATAATTATACATATTTACACAACAGTTTTTTTTTAAATAAAGAGCTAAGTACATAGAATAGACTCGTACTTTTCTATTTAAAAAGGTAATTAATGAAGGTGTGTAATTACTCCGTTATTAATGTGTGGATCCACACTGTCTCGAAAATCATAAATTCTCTACTGCTACGTAGACTTATTAATATTTTTATTTTATTTTTATTACTTTGAATCTTCTTCAATTCGTAATTCATTAAGGATGGGTTGTTTCAAAAAATTTGACGAATTCGTCAAATATTTGACGTTAATTTTTACGTTCTGTGTAAGTTCCATTCAAGTTCTGTGATGATTTCAGTTCTATGAAGCAGCTGGCCTATGATGTTAAAATAACAGAACTCGAATAGAACTTACACAGAACGTGAAAATTAACTTAAAATATTTGATGAACTCATCAAATTTTTTGAAACAACCCGTCCTAAGAATTCTTTCAATTATTATACGTTATTTATCACCTATTGAGTTTTCCCAAAAGATTTTCATAAATATAATGTTGCAACAATAAATACCATTATATAATTATGTTTAATTTAATATTTTTATAGTAAATCTACCAGAAACCTATTTATTTTGTGTTTTTAATATCTGTGTTAAAGTATTGCAATATTATCTATAATCAATCATTTGTACAACACCTGGCGCACAAGTTATATGTTATTTCTTTTAAACTATTTCAAAGCTTTAAAATATTGCAAGTAACCAGTATTTATAAAAAAAGACAGCATCTCGTTTTAAGATACTTCATGTTGAAATTTAGTAAGCAGGTTATTATAGTTTATATTGTGTTTTTATATCTTTTTTTTGAATAATTTTTATATTTTTGTTAAGTTCTTACGGGTACAGGACCCTTACTTTTTTGTTTTACTTTTTTAATTATAATTTTAATTATGTGAAAATCTATCATTGGATATTATGTATATTATTAAGGTTATTATTAAAAGTGTAAAATATCTGTTGATTTTCCAAAAATAAAAAAGTTAAAGATGGTTGAATGCCGAGGAGATGTCGCATCAAATCATCAAAATAGGTCAAAAATCATCAAATGGCGTGCTGAGAAACATTACTTTAAACTTTCTCACTTTTATTTATTTTTATAAATATTCAGATCAAGTTGAGAATTCTTGCACTTGTTTTCAATTTCGAATGCCAGTGGGAAAAAATAAAACAAATAGTTCTCAAAGCCTCAGAAGACGTGGAGCGGCCATGCAAATTAATCTCACATTGTGTTAACACAACCCAATTACAATACGTGTATTCATTCATATTAGAGCTAGTCTCTGATCAAAAAGCCTTAAAGGATTCAGCTTTAATGTTGTGTTTTAGAAACGTGAGATGGCTCTGAAGGTACCTATCTCTCTCTAAGAGAAGATTTAAGTATAAAATTATATCACAAGTAGCGTTCATAAAAGTAATGTGTCTTGTTTGATGTAATTCGATGTAGTGATTTTTGGTGCAATATATTACCGTGTTTAAATATAAAAAAAAATCATTTTACACGAGAAAGAAATTAGTTTAGTTTTTTGTTGTTGTTTTTATGCAAAATTTAACAATTTTTGTACAGTTTATTAAAGCGACGCTTCACGGCCCAAAAAGAAGAAGATGGAGAGATACGTAATTACGAATGTTGGACAGAGCGCGCCAATATTTTCAATGACAAAATTGTTGCGAAAATTGGGTAAATGCTTAATAAAACACGACTCGTTTAAAATAGAGCAAAAATCTCGTGGAAGGTATCTTAAGTATCATTTAAAAAAACATTGCGAATTTTTTTCACAAATATAACTTGTAAAATAATAGAAATAGGCTTGTTTTAAATAATTTTCGGAGCATACTTTGCGATTTTTTTCTATCGAGGGAATTTCATATAATTTGCGTTTCAGCGTGGAAAATATCTAGATATTATCTTCAAAAATAACATATATTTTTTTAAGAGCTCAAAACTTCAAATGTTTAAGGGAGATATGTAAGAAATCGGTAGAAATTCGGGTAGCGGCGGCTTAAACGTTAGATATATGTAGATGTGTGTGATAGAAAGGCATACCTTATTGTAGTTTGGTAATTAAATAAAGTGAAGAAATTTTTAAAATAATGAATAATACAATGTAAATAACACATCAATGGGATTCAAACACTTAGTAATGCTGGCATGGTTTAAAATCGTGAAGGCATACAAACGAACGGAAAATGCTTTAGTTTTTCTCCACGTGATTTTAAGCCGAAAAACCGCTAAAATTATCAAAAGTAAAAAGTCAAAAGCAAACTACTAAATTTATACGCTTACCCACACATCTTAATTTGTTTTTTCAGCACAGGAGTGAGGTAATAAAATTGTAACCCTCTTGTATAATCCATTCGTTCGAGTGGTAATTGAATATTTGGAAATGGAGCCCAACGTATGAGAACTAAAAATTACATCTAGAAATCATTGTCATTAAGTCTTCATTAGAATAATAAAAAAATCTCATTTGATCGTGTCTCAACCTTTTGTACGTCATTTCTAAGAGTTAAATACTACCTTCGTATGATTTGCTTAAATTTGATTAACGGGATAATGATTTTGATATTATGTTCATCAAATTGTGATTAAATTCTACGGTTTTCTACGTCCATGTCTGGTGAATGTATTTTAATAACTATATAAAAAATACGTTGCAAAAGAAGTCACAAAACATTTGATTAGTTAAAATAATGTCAAAATGTAGGTATCATATAAAAAGCACAATACTTGACCAAGAGATCAGTGTAGGTTACTTCATTGGGATGATTGGGCCTTGGTTTCGACGTCATAACCAAATCCCCACGTTTCATCACCAGTTAGACCCTTTTGAGCAAATCTGGATCGTCGTTGACGTCATTCAACAACTCCTGAGATACTAATGCGACGTTGCTTTTGCTCAAAATTTAGCAATTTCGGAACAAACTTCGCAAAAATCGAAGAACACACAAAAACGTGACTAACCTATCCAGTTGTCAAAAAAAAAACCACTAATCTAAAATGGCTGATAATGCTAACATATGATAAACATATGGGTACCAACATAAGAAAAAAAAATCGATAATCGAATGTACACAGCCCGCGAATATTCAAAATTCACCTTTTCTTTTGAACAAACCTCGTATATAAAAAATGAAGATATGTTTACTTGCTTGCTTGTTTTTTTGCGCTTCATGTATTGCTATATTAAGCATGGTAAATGTTTGAAACTTTCAAAACATCTTCTTTCCACCCTCGCAAAGTTTTCTGAATTATTACAACCATATGACAATATGACATGGTGGGGGGGGGGAGAGGTAAAAAAAATCATGAAAGTCGTGTAACGTAATTTATGGATGGCCCCTTATACCAACAAAGCTAACGGTCCTCGTTGCGAACGTTAGCTTTTTATTTTTCTGTCTGTTGCTCTTTTTCATATTTCGTTTACATTTGTAAGTATTTTCTTCTCCTTCAATGAAAAATTAAATACTTGCGTTCGTAATTAAGCTTGCTGAAAAAAATCAATTGATTCTCTGGATCTCTGGTAGCTTTCTTCACTGCTATTTTTACCTTGGGCCTATTTCTATATTTTTGGAAACTGGGATGTATAATTATTCTGATCGATCTAAATACAGATAATGTTAAATGTGAGTAAAAAAAAGAAAATCCCTGGAAAATTCATTCAAGCTGTTAATGCGTCATTCTCTTTAAGATACCGAAGATGTCCATATGGCGTTAAGTTAATTAGATTTTAATTCGTTATTGCAGCCGTAAAATGGCAAAATAAATGGAAACTATGTGAGTCAAATTATCCAAGCAGCGGCCGAAGAGCGGCGCAACTCATTAAGTACTGGTCAGCGAATCGGAAAGCACTTACTTCCAGTTTGCCAAATAATAGAAATAATAAGGTGTTGAAATATTTTTAATTATCACTTCTTGAAGTTGCAAACAAACACGACTATTAATTCAAAAATATTTTTTTGCAAAGTAAAGAAAATAAAATTAACTAAAATAGTTTTTAAACGAAGTTCACACAGTATTAGATTTCCATGTCCAAAAATGTATGTTTTATGTGGATAAGTACACATATTATTTTTTTTCTTTTTAAAAAAGAAGACAAACATTCCAGGGTTACGAATAAACCAAACATATTTGAAAATCTTCTACTATCACCTCAGTGAGCCGAAAATGTTGCTCGAGTCGTATGTGTCTGTGTTTTACATATTAAATAAGCTATAAAATAATACCGGATAGCAAAACGATCCGGTACATTAGTATGAATTTTTTAAATTCAAAAAGAAACCCAGAAAACATATTTTTTCTGGTTCACTTCATTACAAGCTTTTTTCTGTATTATAATTGATTTTTTGGTGTTTATGAATAATTTGAGTATTGTACCAAGAGGGTACAATACTCAGAATTGAGGATTAACTTTTATATATAACTGCTTACTCAACAAAATTTTCGATTTTTTGGAGATGTCTGACTAATTAACTGGACGATTGGTATATATGAATTATATAAAAGAGATGTAGAATATTTTTGTAGTACTCCTAGAGGGGAACTAAGTTTCGGATGAATGGTTTTCAGCGACTTCTATTGTGAACAAAGTATAAAGTTGAAACTTTATGGTTTGAGTAGGGTTTTCGATAGCTTCTGTGACATGGGAGAGGTGGAAATTTGTTATATAAATTTAGAACTAGTTATGTTACCTGATTGTTTTGCAGGTTGCGGGTTGCAACTATAATTCCACATACGTAGTAAAAAGAAATATAAATCTGTAAAGTTACCAGGAAGATGAATTGATTTTATTTAATTAACTCATAGGGTAATATTGAGATAGTTGGTATTAGGACGATCTTAATCAAGATTTCAATTTCGACATTTGCGCTTGTTCTTCGAAATTAAACTTTAGTTTGTCTAGTAAAATTCTTCTTAATCTTTTCGGTCTTCCTAGAAACGAAACGAGCGCTCTAATCTGAAGTCAAAGCTTTTACCCCCAATATAATATAAATATATAAGGGTAATTCTATTTTATAAATCAATATCACTTTTACTTGTCATTCAACACCACTTTTACATCAATTATTTTTCAAATGAAAATTCTTTAGTACAGTTGTGATTTGAAACTCAAAAAACGACAAACACTAAAAGGAGACAAAAACACAAACATTTATAGGATTTAGCTTGCGAGATAATGAGATAGAATGAAACCTTACCGCATTGGACGCTTTGATTATGAACAATTTTCAAGGCTTGCTTGAGATTGGGTAAGGTTTCACTTCTATCACTCTTTTTTTTTACTGAATCTTTTTTACTTATTGCTGAAGAATATGTTGCAAGCAACACGAAGTGAAATACTTAAAATACAACATGTAAATGTAACTGATGCAGTTGAGTTATGTATATTAACTACCTTTATATAATAAGTATTAACGATGCGTAATAACTATGTTTAATTACTCTTAATATTTAAAAGCCCCTAATAAATAAATAACATAACATAAAACTTAAAAAACTTCAATGCAATATGTTCTCGGGGAGTGATTATCATTAGCTTCCGTTTTTATTCCTTGGCGTCTTGGCACTAAAGAAGTATAATTTATAAAATGTAGTCGGTTTCTTGTGAATTTCGGATCGCTTGATGGACCACCGAGAATCTCCCAACAGTTGGTTCATTTCACATTTGATGCGCCTCGCATTATTTATCTTGTCTGCATTTCACAAGCCCAACTGTAATGGCCTCTCCAACGCTGCTAAACATCGCACAAACAGAGCTCTCAGCGCTTTAGGTTTAGTGTTTGATTTACAACGTCAAATATTTAAGGTGGCGTTCAGAACCTACACAATAGTATGCACAAGTACGAATCCGTAAAATGTAATTTGGGTTTTGTGGATGATTTGGAGTTTTTCTTTAAAACAACAATGAGGTAGGCAGGCTGCATTTGGGCAGATCTTGAACTGACCAATCGACAAGCACTCTTCTATGTCGTAATAAACCAAAATAGATTCCCTTTATGGCAAGGGCATTGGTTAAGACTCAGTATTAAATATTACGTGTATACGCTATCCAACGACGCGACGCGATGACTGAGATTTCTTAAACAAATTACTATTAATCTCTATTCTACATAATTTATTGTTTGTGGTGGACGGTCGGGCGGGCCATCGTTGAATGCAACTTACAGTTTTAATCCGAGGTTGATGAAACTTTGCAAAAAAAGAGAAAGAACACTGTCTAAACAAGATTTCGAAAACTTACCCCTTGATCCTTTTCCAACTCCTTACATCAGTATTTTGTTATTTGTTGATAATATACGTTCAAAATAAGAGGAAAACTACTGTATCATCGGATTTTAAAAAAAAACGTTAAGATTTAAAAAAAAAAGCTTAAGGCGGCGCTTCCCGGCTCAAAAAGAAGAAGATGAAGAGATATGTAATTACGAATACTGGACAGAGAGCGCTAATATTTTAAGTGATAAAAATGAAGCGAAAATTGCGAAAATGCTTAATAAAACATGACTCGTTTAAAATAGAGCAAAAATCTGGTGGAAGGTATCTTAAATATCATTTAAAGAAACATTGTGAATTTTTTCACTAATATAACTTGTAAAATAATAGAGATAGACTTGTTTTTAATAATTTTCGGAGCATACTTTTCGATTTTTTTCTACAGGGAAAATTTCATATAATTTACGTTTCGGCATGGAAAGTATTTAGATATTATCTTCAAAAATAACATATATTTTTTTAAGAGCTTAAAAAGTTCAAATGTTTAAGGGAGATATGTAAGAAATCGGTCGAAATTCGGATAGCGGCGGCTTAAGGCCCGGGAGACATTGGGGACAGTTTGTATCTATCTATATATTCAAAGAAGAGTGTCCTGGTGTGGTTTAGTTTTTTATATAAATAATAGTTTTTTAAGAGGTTGACAAATTTTTGCACACTTGACCTTCAAAATAAAAAGAAGGTCATTGTTTACATGAGATTTCGAAAAACTAATACCCTTAACCCTAAATACCCTTAACTCATTTTCTTATCCCAACACTCGATGAAATTTTGTCCACTTGACGTTCAAAATTAGAAGAAAATCTCAAAAATCTTTGCGTATAAATGTCTACACTTGCGTAAAGAGCAACACCGGAGACTTCGGCTATTTTATTTATAGTATCTATCTATATAAATATAAGCAATATGCAGAAGTGTGTGCCCTAAAGATTCATAAACTACGAAATTTCGATGAAAATTGCTAAAAAGTTATTTTTGATGGCAGAAATATTTAGAGTAATGGTTTGAATGGTAGAAATGAAAGATTTAAAATTGCAATGAAGTAATTTTTAACAGTATTTAATACTAGCAAATAGAGTAGTGGATGCACGGAAAAAACTTCAACAAAATGTCGTCGGTGCTACTAATATAAACTAATTTAGAGCTCTATCGGATACACATTTCGAGAGAAGAAAGGAATAACTTATTTTTAAATTGAAAAGTACTCGATTTACTATTTAATTTATTGTGAAACAGATATGAGCACATCATATAATAATAATGTGGTTTACAGTAGTGAATGGTAGAGAAAATCGGGGACGCCTGAGAAAGACATGGAACGGTTAAGTGAATCAAATACCTAAAAAAATAAACTTTTTCAATTATAGACAATATTATTATTTCATAAAAACTTTACTCCAAACCTCTGACAACCCCCGGGCTTCTGCTAGTAATAAATAAATCATGAAGAAAAGTTTATCAAACTGAAAAACAAGAAATAAAATTTTCGTACCCAGGTGCTATATCAAAGAAACTGCCACCTTTACCTAACTTATAACTAATAATTAAGAACTCAGAACTAACATCTTACAATTAATAGCTAAAACATACCTATTAGCCAAACCATAACAACTGACCAATTAATAATAAAGGCTTCATTCATGAGAGATGATAACATACAATTAACACCTTCTAACGGATTGCTTATTTTCTTGCATCTAACTATGAATTAGCAAGTAACCTTAGCAAAATAAATCTTTAAACATTTTGATTTTCTGTTTTCCAAGTGGTAATGAACGTTTTCTTTTGCAATGTTCTTTAACAATTCAAATCGTTGGGATGCCATTCTGAGTCACTTATACATTAGCCCGGCAGTTCTCAACCTGTGGTACGCGTACCCCTTGAAGTATGCGAATCAAAAATTGAGGGTACGCAATATCGCGGCACAAATTTATTTATTGTTATACACCCACAGGGGCTTTTACATAGATTAGTAAATAATATTTAAGTTAGAGAGGATTACACATACATAGAATTTATACCAAAAGTTATGAATGTAGGTTTAAGACGTGGAACAAAATTTGTTCAATTTCGCATGTAGAATCACAGGTTAAAAATGCCCGTACTCGTGTTACACTCTGTACGAAAAAGCATTAATTGTATTTGTGTGACTTGATTGTGAAATTCGTTTAATAATAAGAGTATTAAAAAATGCAAATAAAACATGTCTTTCATTTCACGTATTCACAAGATAGATAAAGAGGACGGGATGCTTACAACAAATTTGTAGTAAGAGTCAAGGGGTACGCAGGCTCAAAAAGGTTGACAATCGCTGCATTAGCCGGTTTCCAGCTTCCAGCTCAGTGTCTAAATAAAGCTGACAACAATAATACGTTTATATATGTTTATACCATGGATTTAGTTCGAATTGAATCAGTCTGAAGATGCTCTCTTAAGGTGAAATAGAGTGATAATTTGATTTCACAACATTCAAGAACATCCCGGAACATTTTGGAATATTGTGGAACGTTCGGGAATAGGGAATCGGGAACATCATTGTGGAACATTCCAGAATACTCACGAAAGCTCAGTGGAATGTTCTGGAACATCGTGGACTATTCGAAGCGTTTTTTGTATGGGTGGGGCTACCTATTGGTAGGGTAGTAAAGCAAGATCCACCGTGGGTTCAACGTCAGTTCAATCTCATATCTACTACCTGAGCGAATCTGGCTACCGAAGCTAGTTTACAAATAATTCCTTAAGTCCATTATTAATATTTCCTTCGTAGGGTAAACATTTTGTAGGTTCGGCCCTGCATCCAATTAGTTATATATATACGGATAAAATAAATAATTATATCCAAACCAACTAACACACGCCAACAACTAACACCACCTACAAGCCGGATTGGTGAACAGATAATATTCATTCTTTGAGAATTCTATGCTGGAATTTACCAACGGATAGTGATCAAGTAACATAACTTATCCCAAATCAGTTAGGTGTTAACCCTTGGAGACAAAATACCACTTGTGACTTTCTAAATGCGGCGTGTGAGGTAGAAATGTCAACGAAACGGGTTTCCGATCCACGATTTCACCTTTAGCCATATCAATTTACTCGGGACGTGCGCCTTCCCTTTCGGCGTGCGTGCACACAATTTAATTTAAATTTTTAATGATAGGCATTATTTAACCGTCGTGTATTTTTGACATTTGTCTTATCATGCATAAATTAATACATAATATAAATTTTGGTATCTGAAGATCTTTATCGACCATTGGAACCAAAAAGTCAGATTCAGTTCTGATAAATAAATTACATTGGTAGGAACATACGGAAAGTTATTGTAGAGATATAATTATTGTGGTGCGTATGCAAAAGATATTTAGCTAAATGTGTAAAGGTTTCTTTTTATTGTTATGTTGTTGAAACTTACTTCTGTGCCACTTTTTCACTAACGTTTAAGTATATACAATTTTTCAATCTTCATGAAAAATTTAACATTTAATTAAATGAAGATACCATGAGCGAAACTCAATCGAAAATGTTGAAACAAAAAAATCAGAAAAAAGATATTGGCACCTCTGGGACTCGAACTCAGGACCTCTCTCTTTCCGGGCGAGCGTGCTGTCCACTGCGTCAAGGTGTCGATATCAAACATAACAACTTCACCAATAGGTATACATTGCTTTTTTTTTCATTAATCACACGGAGGACGCACTGAGGAGGATATATTATCTTTGGAGATGCTCCGTAAAGGGTAATTTTATTGAAAGGAAGGAGAGGATGTTCTGGGAAGAAAAAGGTACAAGGAGTGGGTAGTAACCTAGGGGTCACTTTGTCCAGGAGCGATGGACATATGAATCCATTCTCCCACTACGGTGCAAGACGACGGGTCGAGACAGGTCGGACAGAGAGGTTAAAAGATCTCCCTAAAATGACCTCTTCCGATCCATTCTGCCATTCAGCTGGTGAGTAGGCACATCCGCCGCCAAGGCTTAAACACACCTCACCTGTTGACCCGGGCAACCCTAATAAGTCATCAAACGTAGCCAGCGACTTAAGGTGACCTATGGAGGAGGTGTTGGTTATCCAATAAATGGTTCCCATACATCCTGGATGGATGAAACATAATAAAATAAATCTATTTAACTGTGTGAATTTATATAGTCATCTTATAATTTAATTTAAGATGACGTATAATAACTCAATATAATTTATGTACGTCATCACAAAATCATTTTCGACAGAATCGTGTCTTTTTCAGAACATCAGCTTTACTGTTCGCTAAAATGATATAAACGATTCAAATCTACTGTGGTAGCCTGTCAATATGCTTACAAGGGGCTCATTTAATCTCAGAGATTTTTCTGATGTTACCGGGAAAGGCGGTTTTTTTACTTCACCACGAGTTAGATTGGTCGCGAGGCTGAAGGGAATGAAAAATGTATCGACCACGAATTCAATTTGGGAGGCGAGAATGGGTACCGCCGCCCCGGTACTGTTTATTGGATAACCAACTACTCTGCCGTAGGTCACCCCAAGTGGTTAGCTATGTTTGGTGATTTAGCAAGGGTGCCCGGGTTCATGTGGTGAGGTTTGTTTAGGTGTTGGAGGCGGATGACCAGGATACACTGAACCCCAGATTCCTACCCACCCCTTAAACCCCTTTCCTTCCCAGAACTCTCTTTCCATTCCTTTCCTTAAAAAACCCTCCACACAGCATCCTCAAAGATAACATAGGCCCTGAGGGAAATTATTTTCCTCATGGCCTCCTGTGTGGAGCTCATGTAAAACATTAAATAATGCGCCGTGTTTAGTATTTTAAAACAAACCTTTAAATATAACTAAATGCTGTCTTTTAAATCAACCTGAAGTGTAAAAAGCTTGTTATTTTGGGAAGATTAATACATATTAGGATTAATGAAAAAGCAACTGAGAAAGAAAACCGTTAAATATTTTGATCACAAAAGTATTTTGATAAGCCGAACAGAATCGTTTATGTAGTTTTCCCTAATTTAATTTGCAGAAAACCGTTAAATATTTTGATCACAAAAGTATTTTGATAAGCCGAACAGAATCGTTTATGTAGTTTTTTTCCCTAATTTAATTTGATTCATTAGCCACAAATAAAGTCCAACACAGTATTTGACACGATTCGCAAATG
The DNA here is from genome assembly GCA_936435175.1 of Glyphotaelius pellucidus. Lineage (NCBI taxonomy): Eukaryota > Metazoa > Arthropoda > Insecta > Trichoptera > Limnephilidae > Glyphotaelius > Glyphotaelius pellucidus. The sequence goes on along the minus strand of OW386542.1, from coordinate 21,062,683 downwards.
TAGAAATGGTTTATTCTAACAGATATTTTATAAGTTTGTCAATTCAAAAAGTGATTCAAAATTCATTGTGGTCCCCGGAACCCGTTGCGGAACCCTTAATGACCTTTCCGCGGAGTCTTGGAGTTCCGCGGAACCTACTTTGGGAACCACTGGAACTTTGGGGAAAAACGGATAGCTTTCTTTTAGTAAGCACCAGAAACAAATGTTCATACAAGAATTTTCAAAGGCAACAAAGTCAAGTAAAAAAACCGACCACAAAGGGCGCGAACCATCACTTCTGCTCGCAAATGTGTACGCAGCACTGTGATTCATACTGATTTGATATGCCGTGTTCTGCCGGCTTCAGTCGAATTTAACCAGGGGCTCGAGCGAGCCCCTCCCAGCCTTTCCAGCCCACCCCTAAGACACGTTGGTACAGAAAGTATTGTTTTTTTTTTGATAATTTAAAGTGATGTTGGGTAACAAAGTCGTTGCTTTTAAAAATATATTATTTCCTATTACCACATTAAATATCAATGTTATATGGAATGAGGCTACCCTCATTGCTGTAGGTTTTATTCATAACTCTACGAATAACCCATGACCTATGCGTATAATATAAGTGGGCTTGGGTCACAAAGGGGTCAATACTGAACTCTCCCCTTTCAATGCCAAGGTGACCTCCGTTTAGGGTGGCCACATCCCCAAACAGCCTCTCAAATATAATAAAGGTACAAACATTTATTAATCATTATTATTTGTTTTTCGAAAATTATTTTGCATTTGTGAATTAAATTAGATCATACGTAAACGTATGAATGCCATTTCATATTTACTGCATTATTGGAAAATTGCTTGCTGTGGTGTAGGTAGCGGTGCTGGTATCGTTATATAGTATACAGTTATGCTTTTGGGTGCATAAAATGAAATATCATAAAAAATATAATTATTTTCCTTACGGTCAGAGGACAGTTACCCTTTTTAATGCCCAAAGGCATTTCACATTTGTAATCCAAGATTATTAAATAGACACTTTATGGAACAACGAATTCTCGGTGATGTCTGTTTTTTGGTATAAAAAAACATGCGGTAGGGAGAAACCTTCAGAAAACTAAACTTGAGAGAATGAGACGAATGTAGAATCAGGAGTAGAATAATTGTAGGGTTTATTGTTATTGTTACCAAATTAAAATTTATTTTTCATTTTTTTCTACGAAAAATCGCACAAAGAGGAGGCAGATAGGCTACGAAGCACCGCACGATTAGTCTATCTCATTCTAATAATCACACGTAATATTTCTGTTCCTGCACGCACTGTTAGCTTCATCCACATTCATACGTTGCCTAATATATAAAGTTGTATGTTTTTACATATCTTGACATAACCTAACTCAATACTTTATTAAATTGATTGTGCCATGCCTTATTTTTTGGTAATAAGCTCATAAACCATATTAAATTTTTTTTAAAATTTTTATAAAGAAAGTCAGGTTACGAATAACCTGACAATATTTGAAAGTATCCTACTACCACCACAGTAAGAGGAAAATGTTGTTTAGCCAATAAATGTAAATAAATATATATCGATAAGTATTTACGGTTTGAAGAAGGGTTTATTTTTGATCGTAGAAGTTAGTCAAACAGTCTACCATGTCTAGACATAAATGGAAATAGTAAATTTCCGCGCACTTTCCCAACTTCCTAAAACTTCTATAATCTTCGGATCATTGACTGGATGGAGCAACGAACTATTTTGTACGCTTCTAAATACATAGTTTCTGAATTTTACAATCCCAAAGCGACATTTGCCAATTGGTGGCTACGTCGCTGGTTAACACTTCACAATATTTAAGTAGAAACACTTCACAATATTTAAGTAAGAGGGACGTATATATTGAACTATAGTAAAAAACGGAATTTTGATATCAACCCTGAAGAATGGCAGTTAGGCAAGGAACCTAACGAAGAAGGACAAAAGTAGAGTGAATGCTGTAGAAATGAGATCTCTGAGGCATTCTTGTGATAAAACTTTGTATGACTACTGTGTTAAAAAAAGTCAGATTCATAAAGGGACGCTTAGATGGTTTGGACATGCGGTTGAAAGAAAAGAGTGTAACGGAAATAAATTTATGCCGCAGCAATTAATGATTAGAAAAAGTCAAAGGAGACATGATACGATCAAATAAATCAAATGTTGTTATTCTGTTGCTATAGATTCAGAATAGCCGAAAAGTGTGTATAAGACGATATATGAAAGTGAATGAAGCAAGGAGTGTGTATCGAGGGTAAGTTTACCGAGTGGCAGCCTATCATATCTGCCAACGCCTCCGGTGAAACGGCATTATATTTGGTTAGTTTAATTAACGTCATAGATTGAAGAACTTTTGACATGGCCCGACTTAATTATTTGGTTCACTTGATCGTGCCATGTCGTCCCCGATACCATTCACATTCCCGTCATATATATTTTATTTACACTCCTTTCGGCCACTCATTCTTTGCGAATCTCCATACGAGTGTTACCCACATGATCAGACGTGGTTTTATCACATCTGGGATCAGGGATCAGACGCCTCAGGGATCTCATTTCTACAACTGAAAACTAGAATAAACGATAAATATATTGATCAATTATATTAACGTGAAATAGCTCAACAAATTAATAAAATTTATTTAATGAAAACAAATAGCTTTGTGTACACCACTATTTAATTAACAATATTGACATGCTTCAAAAACTATGTTTTGTTCGTCAGGATAATAAGCTAATAATTATATTATATTAATGATTATAATAATTATATTATTAACTTATTATCCTGACAAAGAAAACATAGTTTTTGAAACTTGTCGATATTGTTAATTAAATAGTGCTTTACACAAAGTTACTTGTTTTCATCAAATAAATAATGACGCCACAAAGTGAATTTGCGAAGTTTGAAGAAATAATAAAGTTTATTTTATTTATTCATTTTGTGATTTGATTTCGCGACCTTCAAATTTATTCGCAGTTCATATACGAATAAGTTTTTGAAAATAATAATTTAAAAAAAAACAGAGCACGCGGTAGAAATGAAACCTTCAGAAAATTAAAGTAAACAAGAGTGGGGAGGCTACTAAGCACCGCACAAAGAGGAGACCAATTATTCTTATTCTCTCCGTCTAAATCCTAAAGATGTGTGTGTCTCTTTTTAGTGTTGCTATTTTTCTTTCATCGAGTTTCAATTCACAACGGTGCTAAAGCAGTTTTCACTTAAAATAATTATGATATTACGTATTTGATGGCTGCTATCATAAAAACCTACTGCTATTATAATATTAAAGTCGTAGATTGAATATCTCTTCCCTGGAGACCATGAGTTACCTGATCACGTGCATGGTTATGTAAATGAACGCGGAAAGTTGCTTCTCTGCTGAGAACCCAAAGCACTCGCTCGCAGGGTCAGCTCGAAACTTTGATTTATGTCTTTATTTCAATTTTTAATCACTTCTACTTACTTCGATTGTATCGAAGAGTTTATAATAATTTTTTTTAATATCTTTTTTCAATTATTATACATTTTTTACTTCAAATAAGAACAAGTCAATAACGAAGTAAATTTTTATTGGACGCTTTTATTATTATCGTGACGATTCAAAATTACGGTACCGTGACGGCATAAAAAAGGCAATAAACACACGTTTCTTATCATAATAATGCAGCTGCAGCTCTTTCAAAAGATGAGATCCATAATGTATATTGGTCTGTTTCCTTCAAAAATTGTAATAATTTTCTTGCTTCTCTCTCACACACTGCACCGTGACGTCTCCTTAGACCTCTACATTACCACTAGCCGAGACGATAATTCCGAAAGAATGGAATATAGTTACAAGGATAATATTGAAGTGGGAGTGAATTCCAAAAATTCAAAAATGTCAAATGTCAATGCGCTGCTGGTTTTGCTTTTTTCCCTTAAACATATAATGCTGCAGCTCTTCCTTACACACTAAATAACAACAGTCGATTATTCTATCTATAGATGTATGTGTTGGTCTCTCTCACGACGGTGCCAAAGAAGTTTTCACTTTAAAAACTTAATGTAATGTATACAGAAACATTATAATTAATAAAAAATTAAAAAAAAAGATATTCGAAGAATTAGATTTTAGTTTTAATAAAATGAAACATTAAAACAGCAATAACTTAAACAATATGGTTATAAAATGGATATTTTCATTTTCACTCTTTGCCTTCAAACATATGACGCGATGTATATAAACCCAATTTTATAAAATTTCTTGAAAGCCCGCTGGGAAGGGTTCAAAAGAAGAAGACAGTGAGATGTGTAAATAGGAATGTAAGAAGGAGCGCGCTAATATTAAAAAAATTATAAATAAGCGAAATTTTCAATAAAACTGGCTGTGGAAATGTTAAATAAAACCTTCATACATTCATTAAAAGTGACCAAAATCTCAATTACATAACATTCATCAATCAAACCCTAGTAAGCATTTTCTTATCTTTGAAATTTCGTAAGAACATGTAAAAATAATAATTGCTGAGCGCAAAAGGGTATATTAAGGCTTGATGCATCGTAAGTTTGATACACTATGCATCCTGAAAAATGTATACGACAGTGGTCGGGGGTATAGGATGGTTGGCGTAACATTTACTCCCTACATTTAACAATTTTTGTAAAACATTTTTACTGATTGCAGACTTTGGAACATAGACGTCAGGTGGGAATATTATTCTTGTTTATCCGGTATTTCAGTGGGAGATTCTCTGAGGAAAAAGCGTCATTGATTCGTTCGGCACCAGTCCACAACCGGGAAACACGCCAAACGCGTGCTTAACATTTGCACAAGGTTGACATTTTTGCCGCATAAAAAAACGGATCGTTTCTAGAACTTTGCGGTTTGATTTTCTCCTTTCTACAACATGAGTCTCTTCGCGACCCAGGTTCACCCCTAACCTTTTCACTAAAGACCCTCCACACAGCAATCCCAAATATGGCGTGGGCCCTTATTGGAAATAATATTTTTTAAATTCCAAGATGCAATCAATATGAAATAAGTCACGGTCTCCTGGTCAACGCCGTTATCCGGTTGCCATAGAGACATCAGAGAGAGTCTTCCCACTCCCCACCGTGGGCTGGGTCGGTCCATCCCGGGCAAAGCTGTTGCATCAGATGCATCCCTTCCACTTTCCATGACGATACTACCACCGTTGAAGACTAGGTACAAACGTATTGCACCTATTCCCCCCACAGGGTGTTTCCATGGTGATCGCCACCCACCCAGGTGTACGTACAGATGAATCCGTGCCAGTGTGAGTAGCGGAATGTTTGGAAAACAGCTGCACTTACACAACTGATATTCAATCAATACCCCAGGAAGGACGCTCCGGGAGATTATGTCCCCTGCTCCCATCCCACTGCGCCGAGTCAGCCCCCAGCGGCGACGCCCGGCAGATACTTTATAATACAGAGGTGCAGGGGTGTTGCATCAGTTTGTGCGGTGCGTCGGCATGTATGTTGAACCAACTGTCTAGACAGCCACCCCCACTTCCAGCGAGTCTGCAAATCAATAAATTGAACAATAGCGCCCTGCGCAAGAGGGATGTCCCTTTCACGTGTCACATTTTCGTTCTGCCTTTTAGTACGAAGCGCTTTTTTTGCATGACAGCACCCGCCTGTTGCTAGGGTAATAATGCATGCGCATCAGAGACTAGGGCTGGTTCAGGGTGTGGGGCACCGCTGCAGTGGTGTTACGACGGAAGCCATGCCTGTGTTGGTTCGAAGAATATGAATAGAACGGATGCTGGACGCTCGAGATGGAGACTGGATCGATGACACCGCGTGTGGCGTCCGCGGCATCCTCGGATGCGCACATTCGTAAATGACGCCACGTGTTGCGAAATATAACTTTGACTAAAATAAAAATAAAAATAAATTTGTTTTGGTGTCATGGCAATCCTTATAATCCTTATATCAAATATCCTCACTTTTCAACCATTCAAAAGTTTTTACTTTGAATTTACGTTTGAGTTCGCTAATACCAGTCTGAAAAGCTACAGTTTGCTCGGCAATGAGAAATTCTATCTCCGTTTTTTCATATTTTCTCCTGAAAAAAATTATGCACTTGTAGACGATATTACAGTCAAATATTTTTCTCATTTTATTTGATGTTAGAATGAGCTAATACAAAAATGAAATTTTTTTTTTATATGAACTATTTTTATTTTAGTTATTTAAAAAAATTATGTTTACAAATTGATAATAATAACTTACAAACTATTTTACATTTTATCTAGCTTAATGTGATTCTTACAATGAATGTGTTAATTGGTGAAGTTTTTATGGTTTCCGGCAGCACATTATAATATTTACCTTGCTTTATTCAAGCGGTATTAATTTTATTCTACTAATTTTTTGACGTGATAACGTCTTATAAATCGATGAACGCCGGCACGAACGACTCATTATCACGTTCCGCCTGAGCGGAGCGTGCGAACAAGCGATAGAGAGGCACGATCGGCCTAAGCGTTCAGCTTGTGACGAATCTATCTCTCTTCCACTCCATCGTTATTATATGACGTTATCACGTAAAATTATCGTCAGTAAACCGACTTGACAGACAATCAATTTTTTTTACTACAAATTTAATATAAATTGGGTAGGGAAAATAAAATTATATTAAAATGTCGTCCTAATGTGGTACAACCATAATAATAATTACATTGACTTCAAAACGCAGAAACAATAATAAAAATTGAAATGTTTGCATAGCTTTATAATTAATATGATTAAATTTGATCTAGTTAAATTTAAAAAAATAAAAATTGGGTGGAGTGCTGGGAATAATTAAATACAATAAAAATAAATGAAAAAGCACTCATTTTCATATTTCACTTTTAAAGCTCCAAATTTCATAACAGTAATGACTTTTAGAGCTGAAAAAAGAAATAAAATTTCAAGATGAAACACCTAAGTAAATTTTTTAACACGAACAGGTTTTCTACAAAAACTTTACAAAAAATGCAAAATGATATTTACTTCTCGTTGTATATTCTAATTGAAATATATCTTTAAATCTGATATGTTATTACGAAGATTCAAAAACATTAGGACGCTTAAACCAAAAGAGTTGTTAACGTTAGATTTAAAAAGTGTTCATTATATTTATTAATCTTAAAACTAACTACTCCGAATCGCATTCTGACGCGACGCCTAGCAACTTGTTGCTTAGGGGTAGACTCTTGCTACACAAACGTTATGAGTTATAATACAACCATAAATATAAGGTTCTCAGATAAACCTTTTAATGAAAGAACTCAAATTTTAATACAACTATAGTGAAACAAATTCCACAACTTTGGCCAGTTTTTTCTTGATGTACGTTACCGTCGCACCAGCATGGAAACAGTGGAACTATGACACCCATAAATTGAGGGAGGTACGTGAATACGGAAAAGGACACGGTAAAATGGAAAATAAATGTAATGTAATATGTAATAAATGTAATGTAAATTGGAAAATACCTGGATATTCAGATATATTCACAGCACAACTTCCGCTTCAGTTCTAAAAGGTTTGTCTCTCATTAAAGTGATATTATTTGTAATTTCTTCTACTCAAACGCCATGTAATAATAATAACTTTACAACCTTAGCAATACAAAAAAACACTTACCTATCATTAAGCGGTGTTTTAGTTATACTTTGTATAAAAACTTAACAAGCTCGGTTTTGAATCCTTAGTAATAAAAAATGCCTTGCTACGTCGAATTTTGGCAGACTGACGCATGTGATTCCCGTCTTGAAAAGATGAGATTGTTTCTGACTTATTATTTTTAATTTTTATTTTTTATTTTCAACTTTACGAGTAAAACCTCAAATTGTAATATTTAATTAAATGAAGACAATATTAGCGAAACTCAATCGAAAATCTGGAAACAGAAAAATCAGAAAAAGATATTGGCACCTCTGGGACAACAGGTAGATGTCGCGTATTAAAATAAAATGGTTTGTAATTTATCCAGACACTATTTAGATAGCATTTAGTTCGGGTTCGAATCTTGCGATCATATGTAAAGATAACAGCCAATAAAATATGCGTTAAGAAATTGAAGACAATTGGTATGTTTTTAGGTTTTCACGGCCAAAAAGTATTTTTGTTATTGTTTTTGGGGTGTTATGCCGTGTTTCGCTACCTCCTTCTTTAGCCAACGTTTCGGACAGCGTTACAGTGTCCATCATCAGGGCAGATGAGCAGAATCATCTCATCTGCCCTGATGATGGACACTGTAACGCTGTCCGAAACGTTGGCTAAAGAAGGAGGTAGCGAAACACGGCATAACACCCCAAAAACAATAACAAAAAAAAAACAACAAAAATTGAAGACAATGTTGGTAGTTTTTAGTCGAAGTATATTACTGTTAAAATCGACCGAATCGTAGGGACGCCTTAGCTCAGTTGGTAGAGCTGCGGCCCGGAAAGCCGAAGGTCCTGGGTTCGTGTCCCAGAAGTGCCAATATCTTTTTCTGATTTTTCTGTTTCCAAATTTTCGATCGAGTTTCTCTAATATTGTCTTCGTTTAATATTATTTTTTAATAGACTGTTGCCGCGGTAACAACAAGTAATCGATTAAAGTGATATTTAAAATTATGTATTTTTTTTAAACTTTATTAAAATTTTAAATCTAAACATTTCAATTAAAAAACATTAAAGTATGTTTCAAATACTAAATTCTAAAAGTTAATTTCGTCTAGTTTCTAAAATGGTATTTGTTTTGAAGATATCATCAAAAGGATGAAATATGCAGCACGTTTAAAATATCTTAATGAATTCCACGAGAAATTTAAAGTTTGTTCTACAAATAAACTGCTCTCTTCCGCTGCATAAACAACGTGTGAAAATTTATAACTGTTAAATATCAGATTAGTAATTTTTTGTTTATTAGTAAGATTTTTACGTACACGTCTATCAATTGTATAAAATTTACGCAACGTTTATTAGTAAAGCGTAGTGTTTAAGTAATTAAATATGTAAACATATTTAAGAAAATAATGGTAATTACTGCTTCAAAAATGTCTGATTGATTTTTTCAATATTTTTTTTGTAATAAACCCTTAATTGTGATAATAAAATGTAATTAATTAAGGGCCAATATTTAATACACTTAAACAAAAAACTTTATAATATTGAATTAAAAATATCAATTACACCTTACTTAAAATTTCTTATACATCCACGCATCAACTTTGCAATTGTAGATTTTTTTTGTAGGTTTATTCATAAATGTATAATTTTAAGCCTATTATTTATTATGTAATATGCAGGCAATAACAACATTTTTTATACTTGAAATAAGTAATATCATTTAATAATGAATATTATGCGAGCAATTACCGCTTGTCTTTTCAAATAGCTATCAGGCTATGCTAATTCAATTAATTCCTTTCCCCTTTATAAAAATTAAGCAGAGAAAATTAAATAGAGAAATTCCTTCCCAAAGGAATAGTTTTTGCTATAAAATGATTTCGGCCGGTCTAGCTACAGGATTGCCATTGTGTTCACTAAACCGACAGCAAAGAGTTAAGTTCGCGATGTTACATAACCCAGCATTTTTATGACGGCAAACCACTTACCATAGTGTATTGTATATTGTCCGTACAATGCGTGTACCGTGAATTATACCCTAGTATCACGAAGGTGTTACGATAACTTTACTTATCTAGTTTTTATAACTTTTTTTGTATATAATTTTAACAATTTTAAAGAAAAGTAACTGCGGGAGAACTCACAGTGATGAAATGATTTTTTGCGTTATTTTATAATGATCTTTCTTGTTTATTTTTCTCTTGAAAAGATATATTATAACATCACATTGAGAATAAATTAATGATTGAAAAACAAATTATACAACGTTCTAGTATTAAGGTCGGTGTAAAGGTAAAAATACACTCAGAAATCATCCATAACAAGTTTTGGACATATATAAATATAAAAAAAAATTATGTTCCACCTACTGGGTATTTATTTTCTAAGTATTGTGTAACACTTAAAAACCCAATTCCACTATTTTTATAACGTGTAAATTCTTTGAATTTCGATTGAAATTCAAAGTATAAAAATTTTGTTTTCGAACGAAAGAATGATTTTGCGAATCTTAGCAGTGGAAATTAACCCACTTCCCGACATGCGATCAAGTTGAAACTCGTTGTCGAAAACAATGCATGCATAACTTTTGGTAGCACTAACGCAAATACACGCATTTCTCAAAACTTTATGAAATTATAGCGTAACTAGGTGCCTATCTACAACTCGCCTGCTGAGGGTTGGTTTGTACTATGTCCACAAAAACTCGTATCGAAAAATAAAAGTTTTTGAGTTTCAAAAAATTATATTTTTGTTTCCTTTATTTCAAACTAATTCCTATAAATATTTTTTTTAAATACAAGGCTTAATCTACCTTTAAGTAAAAGAACAACGTATTTGGTTGAGTTTTGAACGAACTAACATATACTTCAATTCACAGCTTAAAAAAAACTAAAAATACAGGAGTACAAACCAATACTCAGCAAGCGAACTAGTGTCAACTAGTGCCAACTACATGCCTATCGACGGGTAGGAACGTTTCATTTCATTTCAACCATTTAGCAATTTAAGCAACAAATATTCATAGATTTCAAGTTTAATATTTTAAATACAATATGCCACGCAATAGGTAAATAATAATAAATAACGTAGTAAAAGTTGTCCGGGCATTACTTTCGCACAATTAAACACTTTAAACAGGTCTCGAAGAAATGTATGCGTATAATATGATAACTCAGACTTCTCGCCGCGTTGCTTCTAATCTCTAATTTAACCTACGCTCCTTACTCATTCTGAAGGTTGCGATTTCTATTCACTCTGCAATAAAAAAATACAGGTATTGATATGAATTTTTAAAAAGATAATTAAACATAATAATTTTTTTATGTAAATACCTCACAAGCTGCTCCCGTCTGGAGCCAGTGAGGCTAAAGTTAGTGAGGAAGGGAAGGCGATGGGGGAGCGGAAGGCGGGGAAGTATCCGGCTATTCAGATCTGGTCACCAAGCACGGCTAAAGCCGTTTCAAGCAACGTTTCAATTCTGAATGGTGGTCTTAGACCCGGCAATACTGAGAGTATCTTCCACTCTGGGACGTGCCGCAAATATATTACATATTATGTTAAATGAATTAATTGTGCAATAACACAAATTAATAAAATAAAATTTATTTGCCCATTCGATACCGTGACTTTCGGATTGCGAGTCAACCACGGCGACCCCTCGACAACGGCGATCGTTTTATGTGACCCTACAATACCTATGTGATACTATCAAGACACTTTCCAAAACGCATCAAGCACGCCTAATTAATGTAATTAAAGCAACTAAAAACCGCTTTAATTTTAATAGGGACGATGGGGCTCAATGGTAACGGTTATTAGATCAAAACTATACGCCGAAAACCTAACGAAATCGTTTAACCATTTTTTAAACACTTTAATGACTTTTCAAATGAGGTGCTGAAATTGAGTGTTGTTGAGTTGTCTGGCCACCAGTTTTGCTATCCGTCAATGAGATTGCTCTATGAGATTGCATGACTTATTCCCGATACCATTTTTCTTATTGAACTTTTGAAAGAACTGGACTTACAGTATTTTTTTGATAGGTAAATTAATAGATCAAAATTTTCGAGATGATACACACCAAACTAATTTTTTGAAACAGTAATTTCAGACAAAAACAGTATTACGAAAACGTCAAAGCATACTGTGTCAGAGGATTTATTGAATCAGAAAATAGGTGTTTTAGTTATGTATGATCACACAATATTATTGCTAAAGAGTTGTTTCCTCTTTGGTAACTTAATCAAATTATTATACGTTTACGTAAGACAGGACATTATGGTTTCCTAGAGACCGTCATAATTATCTAAGCTTAAATTGGGGCCCAAACAATATTATGATACTTTTCACATACCCAATAACACAGATTTGAAAGTACTTCCCGTGGTTTGAATACGTTTTAAATGTGGTGTAATATTTTTTAATGAATCTGTGGCTATTATAATATTATGAATGTTGCAGTTTTTTTATGGCAAAACCTGATACGAAACGTAATGTGTTACATAAGCAATTTTGTTAATGAATTTTTCGCTTCAATTTCGCAGATCGATTATTTAGTGGCATAAAAACAGTTTATATTTGCATTTGAATATGGGTCTACTCGCAGGTAAGCTGAGTGCACTGTCTGGGAAATCAACGTATATTAAATATTTAATTTGATTTTCTTATTAAACGACTTATTCCATTGATAAACAGTGTGGATTTAATTGTCAGATTTAGATTTTTACTGCAGCAAAAAAGAAAACAGTTTTACTTTATCTGGAATTCGAATATTAAACGCATCAATTTGGGAGGCGAGAATGGGTACCGCCGCCCCGGGAACTTTTATGGGATAACAAACACCTCTGCCATAGGTCGCCCTAAGTGGTTCGCTACGTTTGGTAATTTAGCAGGGGTGCCTGGGTTCATGGGGCGAGGTTTGTCTAGGTCTTGGAGGCAGATGGCCAGGACACACTGAACCCCAGTTTCCTACCCACCCCTTAAACCCTTTTCCTTCCCAAAACTCTCCTTCCCTTCCTTTCCTTAAAAAACCCTCCACACAGCATCCCCAAAGATGACATAGGGCACGAGGGAAATTATTTTCCTCAGGGCCTCCTGTGTGGAGCTCATGTAAAAAAAAATTTAAAAGGCAACACAAAAAACACAATTTTTTTATGCTGATACCATTATTTTGAGGTCACATCAAAATTTCAATACTTTTTATACGATAACTACCTCCGTGACTACGAACCCTAAGAACGGAATTTCTTCCACATTGTAGGCTTATAATATAAAAATGTACGAATACTAATATAGAACATCAAGTAGGTTGAGAGGATGATCCGCCGAACAACTTTGCCTTGGCACACACTTTCTTGTTTTATTCACATTTATACATTGTCTACATGCCGTTTTGTTATCTGATTCTTGACATGGCCTGAATCTTGATGCCAAGTGAACCTATTACGTGAATCCTGGCATGGCTTCTACCATTCACTTTTGCTTAATATATATTTTCTACTCTTACACTCCTTTCTTCCTTAATTTGCTCTACATGCCAAAATATTTAAGCGTCCCTTTCTTTATGTCATTCATTACGACAACATCAGCTTTCTATTCTTTGCGAATCTCCTCATTTCTCACATGGTTATACAAAAAATTCGCCCTTAGGGATCTCATTTCCACAGTGTTCAGTTTAATTTCATACTTCCTCTGCTACACATTAGAGTAAGTACCAGCACTCCATTGTGGATTGCTGATTTCCCTATTTTGGATATTTTTGTTAGCGCCAACCGCGTTCATTTTTCCCCCATTTCATGGCTTTTCACCCCAAAGGAAAACCCCACTGTTCTAGCCAGTGTCAAGTGAATGATTTTGTAAATAATGATTGTAAATGTAATTTTGGGTTAATATTTACAAATTTGATGTTTATAACAGAAACTATATAATAACAATACAAATAATGAAAATACGCTCAATTCTCACAAATCAAGATAATTTTAAATACATACAAGTTTAAGCAACAGGAAATTATTAAATACGTTGATATAATTTATTATGCGTAAAAAATAAACAGCACGCACTAAATGAATACATGAAACTAAACTTACAGTTACAAATTGATGCTGTTAATAAGGAAATCAGCCAAGACTTTATAAAGCGTTTGTCCACAGAAGATAACAGACATGTTATGTTATGGGGGGGGAGGCAATATACCCGAACTGATTAGGTCAGGGATGTAATTTTTGTATGAATTATTTATAGTGCAATTGAAAAAAAAAGTGATTGAGGTGTTTCCTCTTCACCAAGACGACATTCACAGATGGCAGAATTCTTAACATGAATTTTTGTCAGGTGAACATTGTGGCGGCAGTGACCGTGCGGCAAATGGAGGATGTTGAGAATTTGTTCAAAGAGAGTCTGGAAAACCACGGCTTTGAAGGAATTGTTGGTTGTATTATGAAAAAATTATATCATTTTTTCATGATTCATTCCAATGATTTTGCCACGTGAAAATCATGTTTTTTTCAATTTTATGAAAATATCATCGGGGTTAAAAAATTAATATAAAATATTTCCGGAAATAATGACATCATTTGCCAATGAATCGGCCTTTTCATTTCCAGGGATACCGCAGTTCATTCTTTCATTAATATGCGAATATATTGTGGTTATTATTATACTTTTTTCGTATTTGTGTTTCCGCAGACTTTCTCCTCTTTGATTGCCTGAGAACTACATCATAATATGATATATTATATCTGGACTAATATAACTAATCTAACTAATCAATGTATAATTTTTTTTGTTTTTGAGTTGCATGCGCATAATTAATAGGTTGCCATGTGAAAAATACGTAAATATATTTTTTTATATGATTGAATTGAAAAAAATTTGACAGCAATAATTTACAAAGTACTTCCTTAAATCTGTGAGTCAAGCAAATACTAGATGGTATGTCTTGAAAACAATGCTCAATAAAGCTATCATTACGTAAATCATCGAACATTTGGTCATCGAACTGAATCATTGCATTGGAGAAAAACCTTTGTAGTTATAATAGACACAAGCGAGTTATTTATCATCACATAAAGAGGCGCTAATTGTGTACGAATAAGATTTAAACAAAAAGAAACACAATGTGCGACAATTCGAAATAAATTATGCTGTCAGCGTATGCTCAAACATTTTTGACCAGAAAAATAAGAGAATTCAGTCAAGATATTTTATATGTAAGCATTTATGAAGAAATCTACTGATAAGTTTAAAAAATTTTATTTCAATCAAATTGAATTATTATATGCGTTGGCTATTGACATCTTTTGTAATCAACTATAATTCTGCCGAGGTCGAATAAGGGGATGGGCTGGTTTATTGAAATCTCATAGATGCAGTGATCTTCCAGTTATTTTGGAGGTTAAGAATACAAAATTTAATTAATCTCGAGATAAAAACTATAGACATGCATACAAATCAAACTCAAGCGCCCGCCCAGTGTACGCCCGTCACAGACACCTGCTCATATGTATAAATATATAGATAGTAATTAAAAAAAGAGAATCTCATTTTATTTGTTTATTAACGCCCTTTTTTAAAGGCTTTTACATATAAAAAAAGAGAATCTCATTTTTTTTTTATTTATTTACGCCTTTTTTAGAGGCTTTTACATATTTTATGAATAATAAAATATATATACAGTATTTATTGTACATAATTGATTCATTAATTTATAAACTTATTATACTTTATTCGAATACAATTATGTAAAAGCAGATAATTGTAGGTAAAACTGATAGAACCGAAGATTTTTTTTATAGAAAGGACTGCATTTGTATGTAAGGACAAGTATGTAATGTTTGTATGTAAGGTTTGTATGTATGTTTGTATGTAAGGATAAGTATGACATTTTGTCTAAAAGATTATAATAATACCTTCCATTGGGTATTGAATTATTTAACGAAAAATGAGCAATCATATTTCAAAATACAATTTTTTTTAATATTTAATTAAATGAAGACAATATTAGCGAAACTCAATCGAAAATTTAGAAACAGAAAAATCAGAAAAAAATATTGGCACCTCTGGGACTCGAACCCAGGACCTTTGGCTATCCGGGCCGCAGTTCAACCAACTGAGCTAAGGTGTCTCTATCCGATTCTGTCATTTTTAACTGTATCATACTTCAATTCAGAACTACCAACATATCTTAAATTTCTTAAGGCATATTTTATTGGCCGCTATCTTACGTATGATTTCAATATTCAAACCCGAACTTAATACCATCTAGATAGTGTCTGGATAAATTTTTATACATTTTATTTGAAAAACAATTTTTTAAGTTTGTCCAATTTTGAAACATAGAAAAAATCTGTTGTCATTATTAGTAATACCTATTTTTAATTGTGGCGACGTATCAAACATTTTAACGTATTTGTAGTTATTTTTTTCTACCATTGGCCAGTCTTGCCACACACAAAAATAGCAATTAAACGAAGCGTTTTTTTTAAATTTTACAATACACATACTACATATATTTTTACAAATTAACAAAGTCACAAAAAATAAAATAAATACTTATCGTAGGTATTGAAAACGTAGTCATATTATTTGGATCCCACAAAAAAAAACACTATTTCCCAAGAGCCATGGCATCATTCGTTACTATTACGTTATTATTTATATGACCTGGTCAGTTCAAATTGATGGAAATGTTCAAGTACATACCCATTTCATATTATGTAAAAGTACATTTTAAAACCAAACCTCTTTACTTATTTTGTAATGTAATGTGTGTGTATATTATATTATCTGATTAAGATATTCGTTAAAGTAAACTGACTCTTACCTGAAAAATCTCAGAATCTAATCTAAGTAAGTACTTACATAAGTAAGTAAATGTGTTATATTATGTAAGTCGGAAAACTGCGTCATAATTAATTTGCTGTCAAAGTTATAAATCGTGCTTCAAGATATTTGATGATCATACTTGTTCCTTACGAAATATTTTAGGGCCAGACAATTTGAGAGATTTAAACATGAAAAAAAGTTTTTAATAATTTTTGGTTACATTCAACTTTAAATGTAGGTAATTTAATAATTGAAGACAAAATAAACGACAGTTTGAAACAGAAACATCAGAAAAAGATTCGGTCGTATCTAGGAATTGAACCCAGAATCTCAGCCTTGCCGGGGTTCTGCTTTAACCGCGGAGCTAATTTGACCCTACCCTCTTCGATCGCATTTAACTGTATTGTATTTCTAGTAAGAACTGCCAACATTAACTTAATTTTCTTAACTCGTATTTTTTTTGATTGCAAGATTCTTCCAGGACTAAATGCAATCTAGAATGTAGATAGTGTCTTGGATAAATATGAATTTGGCGAAAAAGAAACAACTCGCCTATAAATATGACTCCCGTAAATAGACCTTATACTTATGTGAGCGGACTGCGAAAAAAATGCAGTGGGTATATATATATATATCGAAGGGCTCATCTTATGAACGATATATCTATGTAGCCTACTTAGTACGATGTTTATGATCTCACACATTATCCACGACACACAATTTATCCAATACTACGAGAATGTAATACCTGTACTCGTATATTGAATAAATTATAAGTTTTTTCAACCTCCATGCGCTTTTTGGCAGACGATCGACACAGTGGTCCCAAAACCTAATCTAGTTAGACAAACATATTTTTCCATGGCATATGTTGCAAAAGGGTCACAGTATAGTAAAAAATATATACATTTGTTTTAACCACTGTTACAGAATTTTCAAATCAAAATTAAATACTAAAACAACGCGTTTAGTTAAGCGGTTCAAAAAAATTAATAACAGTGAGCTTATTATAGGTAATTAGTTTAAAAATATTATTTATAACTAAATAAAGGAATAAAATCAAATGGAATTTGTTGACGAACTTCTGGTCACTATTGTTAAATGATAATATTCCTGTAGTGGCACTGTCTACAGACTTCTACAGTTTCTTCGCTGACACTTCTAGAGTCGACAATAATTTTAAGATATCATTGGGTAAGACATCAGGATGTTTTCTTTGTATTGTGGAAATTTCGGATATTACAGGATCCGAACTTATAAGTGTATGAAACAAATCTTCATTTGCGTTGGAAAACGATATATATAAACGATAAAATAGTGTTAAAACAGGTACAATTATTCCATTCCGGATCTGTCCGTAGCCGCCGGCACTTATTTCAAGCGATCAAAATGTTTTCGATATCTAAAGCGAAAGTAACAACATTTCCACGGTGTTTCCAATGCTGGATAACCATGTCGAGGAGTCTCGACGTGAACTTTGGCATCTTCAACCTGTAATGTCGTGGATCTGAATTGATAATAATTATTGTCTTATACTCGGATGCCTGCTAGGTACCAACTAGAGATTTTTCCATATGTCAGCGCAGCATTACATGGAGGTGGATTCACAAACTAATTTAATGGTAATGTAAATAAACAAGGCAATATTGATGATCATGGAATATTTTGTCTTAAATAATTCTTTTTACTAGCGAACGCCCGGCAAGCGTCACAAAGCTACTCAAAGAAATAAAGTGTTTTAATTCAGTTTATAGAAGTGCTTTTGGATACAGAATATTTTTTGTTTTTAACCCCCCCCTCTTCTTCATCCCCCCACCCTCTTTCGCATCACTGCCGCTAAACTATATGAAATACGCACATTTTTCAAACAATTCGCTAGCCACCAATTATAATTCTTTTTATACGATATTCATAACGCCAGAGCTCACCATTATGCATAAAAATCTTGCGTGCGCACAACAAATCATTAAAGTTTCATCGTAATCGGATGAACGGTAAAGTAAATAATTTCTTAACGCCATAGCTCACCAAAATATATAGAAACCTTCGCGGGACTAGACACAACAAATCATCGAAATTTCATTGCAATCGTTTTAATGGTATGGGAACGCATGAGGGACAAAAGATGGCCAACAATAAGTAATACGATAATTTCATTTATTTATGATTTGTTTAGCACCGTTATTGTGAAAAGACACCTCAAGGGCATAATTAGTTTTCAATAATTACTAATGAATTACCTTTTTCATTGCTTATTGTTATGTTTTCGTATATTTTATAACTTAACTTTCAGAACACTTTATGTCGTGACTAAGGAACCTGTGGTTCTGAAATATGTAGATAATTTAGTAAGGTTATAAAATAGTAGTTAAAGAATAAAAAATATAAAATATAATTAAATGAAGACATTATGAGCGATTAGGTGTTATTGAATCAAATTGGATATCGATACCTTAGCTCAATGGACAAGAACACCCGCCCGGAAAGTAGGGAGGTCCTGGGTTCGAGTCCCAGAGGTGTAAATATCTTTTTCTGATTTTTCTGTTTCCAGATTTTCGATTGAGTTTTGCTCATAATGTCTTTATTTAATTAAATATTACAATTTGAGGTTTTACTCATAAGAGTTAAAATAAAAAAAAATAATAAAAAATATAAAAATTTAAATATAAAATAACTTTAATTTTTAACCCTGCAAGGGCAAACACTTTGACTTTTGAAGTTAATTCTCGATTTCGTGTAGTAATTTGGATATGTAAGTAGGTTGGTATGTCGATTGTTTGTTTGAGGTAAGTTTCAATTAGGTGTTTTTTAAAGAGCCCGGTAAGCCAATACTTCGAAGACACCACAACACCGCCATCTTCAGGGTATCTATGTGTTGATCTATCGAGGGCTAGCAAATATTATTTCTTACAAATGTGGAAAACTGGACATTTTCTGAAAATCCATAATTTTATTACTGTAATAAATCGATGAATAAGATATTTACGCCACTGATAAGAAAATATAGAATTATAGCCTTCTCGGATTGAACGTGTAAAGATATCTCCGCCTGACGATTGAATATCGCCTCGTCACGACACACGATGACCATTATGACATGTGCTTCTTTCGAAATGGAAAAAGCCGGAGAAATGCAGTGAGGAGGAACCCACTATCATAAATAACCGCAATGTGCGTTCATTCGTTTATCCAGCTGACAGGTACACCTCTTTTGGAATTAAATTATTTTTAATATTTTGTTTTTTATATGTCCATCATTATTATTTTGAAGTGAAACACTTCTACAGGATTTAGCCTGCGAGAAAATGAGAAAGAATGAAACTTACTACCTACAAAGCGTCAAACTGCGCTAATTGGCCGCTTTGATTACGATCTCACTTTTCAAGCTTCTATTGGTTGATATTGTTTTGGTGAAGTTTCGCATTTATCGCATGTGAACTGCGCTCGATTACTTTTATATGTTCACAATTACTAAACCCAAGCCGGAAAGGCAGTGGTTTGTTTGTTTGGTTTGATTGTTTAGAATAAAAATTCATTAGCGATTTTATTATTTTATGCAAATCTTATCTTATTTATTTTCTTTTAATCTTATTTTTTATCCATTATTATTTTTATAAATTATAATATTATATTTTGACAATTTGCCAACATCATAAAAAAATCGCTTCAAGATGCAATATTCTTTTTGTAAATGTATGTAGGTTTACAGAAACTGGAAAAACTGGAACTTTACAAATAAATTTGATAGTATCTCACACGTAAAGCTTATTAAAAAACTGAAATCAAATAACATCAATGATAAAGCCGTCCAATGGATAGAAAGTTACTTGAACAATCGTGCACAATTTGTTAAAATAAATGACCAAACAAGCGACAAAGAAACACCAAGTTTTGGTATCCCACAGGGCACCGTGCTGGGACCAATATTGTTCATTTTGTATGTAAACGACATATTTATTCAACCATTACATGGACAAATTATCTCTTACGCCGATGATACAGTGCTTATAGTAAAAGAAAAAACATGGGAAAAAATTAATTTAAAAGCCACGGAAGACATAAACACTCTAAAAATATGGTTTGACAATAACCTCCTGTCGTTAAATAGTGATAAAACATATGTCATCCCTTTCGAAATTAACACAAACAATATACCTCCAAATCTACAAATAATCTTACATGATCATTCTCTCGAACAACACGACACTAATCACTGTCGACAAAAATGTTCACTTCTGAAAATAGCGGATAAAATAACATATCTTGGAATAATCGTAGATAAAAACCTCAAATGGAAAGATCACATCGGCCATACAATAAAAAGAATTAGGAAATTAATTTATATATTCTTACGAATTAGAAACTTCTTATCAACGAAAAATCTATACTCAATATACTACGCATTAGTACAGTCTATTCTTCAGTATGCCGTTACCAGTTGGGGAGCAGCTTACAAAACTAGTTTGACCCCCATAGAAATTGTTCAAAAACTCATAATAAAAATTATTTTAAAAAAACCTCCAGACTTCCCTTCTGAACGAATATTCGAAGAATTTAAAGTCCCAAAATTCAAAAATCTATTTATAAAAAATTCAATCTTACAAATTGTAAAAGAAAAAGAAAAACACTCATTCGTAACGGAAAATCGTACCAGACTCAAACATGTATTTGTATGCCCGAAACTAAAAACTTCTTTTGCTCAACATCATTTTTCATACCAAGGAAAATACTTTTTTAACAACCTACCCATAGAAATCAGAATCATTAATAACAAAATAAAATTATCGAACTCTATCAAAAATCATTTTAAAGAAATCAGCAACGGGAAGACTGCTTCCCCTATTTCCACATGAATGTAACACTAAAAAATATACTTGTTTTTACTCTTATGGAATGCATGGGTGTCTTTTAGTTAAAAATTGCGATGTGTTTGTATTAACTGCACTAATTAATTATGTAACGCACGTGACTGTTTAAATGTATAAATATATATAGAATGTAAACTCTTCTTCCATCCACAAGCAAATGCTTTTAATGGAAGACCAGTACTACTTTATATGTACCATTTTTGAGATAAACAAATAAAAAAAAAAAAAAAAAAAAAAAAAAAAAAAAAAAAAAAAAAAAAAAAAAAAATTATAAATTTTTTTTTTATATGAATACCGCACAAGAGTCCCAACTGCTCTCGTCTGGAACCAGTAAATCTATGGCATCCCCAATTGGGGTATGTTGTGAGGCTGAAGGTAGTGGGAAGGAGAAGGAGATAGGGAAGAGGTGGGGAGGTACCTGGCTATTCAGATCTGGTCACCAAACACGGCTAAAGCCATTTCAAGCAACGTTTGCATTCTGAATGGAGATCTTACACCAGGGCGATACTGATAGTATCTTCCACTCTGGAACGTGCCGCAAACATACTATATATTATTTTAAATGAATAATTGTGAAATAAAAAATTAATCAAATAAAATTTATTTGCCACGGCGGGATTCGATCCCGCGACCTTCGGATTGCGAGTCAAGAGCCTTACCGCTGGACCAAGCCGGCCTTAGAGATAAATAACATTATCAAAAAAAAAACATTTCCTTAAACTGATTAACCATGTATTCAAAAGCTTCAGTGGAATTCTTCACTTAAATACCTCTTAGTTTTCTCCCCTAATAATACACTAATAGGCTTGATATTACCTGATTTAGCTCGTTTCAACAGCAGTCAGAAAAACCAGACGTTCGGGTTTAAACGTCAATTAATGGTTTAGGTCCGTATCGGCTCATCAAGATGATGTTGATTTATCTCTAGATGGATAGGTTCAAGGAGTGGATTGACCGCAATCACACTCTTCCGTCATTATAAACAAGTCTAGCGCATTCACATCCGCGCTCGCATCCCGGACTCTTCATTATCAATTGTGTTTTAATAAACACACCTTTTCAATGTATTTATTTAGGTATTTAAATTGATAATACAAAACAAATGAAGGTTACATTGTTTATAACTTAAATTATTCACAGTGACTTATGAAGTAACTCATTTCGAGAAGAACAACGTTGTAAATTAAGAAGAAAACATTATTAGTGTGGCGCACAAAGTTGAAATAGAAGTTATTTAAACAACTTACAACATACAAAGTACCGATAAAGAAATGAAGAGACTTAAGCTTAGAGAGACGAGGATTAAAATATTTACGAAGACGAATGTTCACATAACACATGTAAAAAAAGAGACAAACATAATTTTATGAAGTAAAAAATAATTAAAAATGTGAGATTCTAAGTCATTTATAAATTGTTTAAAAAAAACAAAGTGTGCTATTCACACGCGGAAGAAGTGAAACCTTCAGAAAACTATCGTATGCAAGGGTGGCGAGGCTGCGAATCATGGCACAAAAAGGAGACCCATTATTCTCTCGCAGGCTAAATCCTGTATGATGTGTTTGTCTCTTTTTAGTGACGCTTTTTCGTTTCATCGAGTTTCAAATCACAACGGTGCTAAAGAAGTTTCCACTTCAAAATTAGTTTTTTTTTTTTTACATGAGCTCCACACAGGAGGCCCTAAGGAAAATAATCTCCCTCAGGGCCTATGTCATCTTTGGGGATGCTGTGTGGAGGGTTTTTTTAAGGAAAGGAAATGGAAGAGAATTCTGGGAAGGAAAAGGGTTTAAGGGGTGGGTAGGAATCTGGGGTTCAGTGTGTTCTGGTCATCCGCCTCTAAGACCTAGACAAACCTCACCCCATGAACCCGGTCACCCCTGCTAAATCTAATTAATAATGTATAATTCAATGGAAAACCCAAAAACAGGCTGCTACGTGAAATCTTACTAATTTATTAATGTTTATGTTAAGTCACAAAAGTCATTAATGTTTTTTTCACTCAGTAATCAACTGCCAAGGGTTAAATTTAGCAAAAAGTTCATTCAATGATAACAAATCTTCCACAGAATGTCTGCTTTCTAACACAGAACATAAATCTAATCTGGCTATTAAGAACATCGGTAATTTACAGTCCTACAAACAAGACAATGGAGTAATATTTATTGAAAATTTAATAAACTGGCCGTGAGAAGCGAACACTCTACTACTACTAATGTGTGTAAGAGACGATAAATTATAAATGTCTAAAGAGGTGAAGTTTTGAGCATTTTTATAAAGTGTAATTTATGGTTCAAGATAACTTGAATTTCTGTTTAAACTGTTTAGATTCAACTTAACCAATGAATTAATGCGTGTAATATATTTTCGTGGGTAGGTCCCTACTAAATAAGTGATTTATATCACAAACGTTACTTAAACAGTAGCTTTGAATCATATAATATCTACGTGTGGGGGGAACAATAACAAAAGTTAAAATTGCTTACTTTTCAGGAGACAGTTTTAAGTGTCTCGTGAAAAAAATATAAGCGAACAAAAATTAAAAAAAAAAGTATTTATTATTAAGATTTAAGCATCTTTCTTGGGTGTTTATATTTTTTAAATTTTATGAACAATTTAAGAGATACACGACTTATGTGTTCAGTAGCATTAAAATGAAGACCAAATCTATGACTTGTGTGTTTAGATACAATTTGTATAAAAATGATTTAGCCAAGAATTTTTAACAAGAAAAGAGACAAATAATATATAATAAAAGAAAGTGTAAAAAAGTATGCGTCTCGCTAAAACTCAGAAACGAGTCCGGGCACGATCAAAGGGGTTATTTGGTGTGGTAGCCTCATCCTCTATCCTCTATCCTTCATCCATGAAGAAGGTTCCCATTTTTATCTGAAGGGCATTAATTCGAAGATATAAGGGCAGGGAGTTTTTCCGACCAATCCGGAACATTGAGAGTTTTCGAGAGCATTCCACAACATTCCAGAACATCCCGAAACATTCTGGAATGTTGTGGAGTGTTCGGGAATAGTCTGTAAGGTTCGGGAATATCCTAGATCATTGTGGAACATTCCAGAACACTTTCGAATGCTGTGGAATGTTCTGGGACATTGTGGACAATTCAAAGCCTTTTTTGTATGGGTAGGGGTATGTAAAGCGAGATCCGTCGTGGGTTCGAACGTCAGTTCAATCTCATATCAGCTCCCTGAGGGAAGCCGGGTAACCCAGCTAGTTAAAAAAAATGATACCCCTGTCACATAAATAATAATAATTAAATGATTTTGATGAAGAATATTAAAATAAAAAATATATTTTTAACTGAAATACATAATCATAATAACAACTAAATGCATATTGAAAAGTAGACACGGTCAAAAGAAACATTCGAAGTGATTTTTATGCTGGTCTGCACGGACGCTTGCGGAAATATATTACGAAATTGAATATGCGAAGAAATTACTTAATTACATCTGGGATCGTGCGACTCTAAATTCCAATTTGACAGACTGTTCGAGATTGCGCGCTGATTGGCTTTACCGTCTAAATCCCGGTAATTTATGCAAGAAAGTTTTGTGTCGATTGTGGATACCTCGGTGCACAAAATGAGACAATGTCATTATGTTTTCAAGATAGAATCCATCAACTTCTCGATATTGGGTAGCCGCATAATTACTTTTGAATGTTAGCCAGCGCCAGATCTAGAGGGCGGGGGGGGGGGGGGGGGGGGTAGTTTAAGGGGGCTTCAAAATGATATCGCCCCCTTGTGGGCGTTTGAAACCTTTCAGGAGGGCAGGAGGAGACCCAGAAAAAATTAAGGGGCATTGAGATGGCACTTGTGTGGGCGTGGGCAGGTAAAAAAAAGGTTTGACTAATAATGCAAAGTAAACATTAGTTAATTTTTGATATTGTATGTACTGTAATCATTTTTATCACGTGTGCGAAAATTCACATATTTCGGTAGTTCGGAAAGTGGTGAAAATTGAGCTAAAAGATTCCATTATATTCAAATATATTAAATTGGATGAAATTATTTATTTTTATTTTTTATTCAAAAGTATTATCGATTTATTGCTAGAATAACCAATACACCATTAATACAAGAAGGAAGGAGATAGTAACCC
Organism: Glyphotaelius pellucidus; assembly: GCA_936435175.1. NCBI lineage: Eukaryota > Metazoa > Arthropoda > Insecta > Trichoptera > Limnephilidae > Glyphotaelius > Glyphotaelius pellucidus. The sequence continues at coordinate 21,037,253 of OW386542.1, read as the reverse complement.
ATTACTTTAAATATACAAAAAAAAGCTTTTTTAAGGTGATCCCCTAGTCCTTGAAAAATTTGACATCGAAATCCAGCCTCTTTTCGGGAGGGATTTAAAAATACTAGAGAAGACGTTTTTGGAAAGTTGGAGAAGGAATGTGAAAGTTGTTTTTCACAGGATTATTTCGTAAAGGCCCGTAAAAAACATTAACTCCTTTCTTATTCATTGTTTATTATATAATAATATAATCATTTGATACAGTTTCCCATGAAATCTTAATTTGGAAATTAGGAAAGCTTGGTATACGCGGCAATATATTAGCCTGGTTTAAAAGCTATCTAACTGGAAGACAACAAATAGTTAGAATTAAATCCTCCCTGTCAGAAAAAATTAATGCAACAAGTGGAGTTCCACAGGGTTCACACCTTGGCCCAATCTTATTTATCTTGTTTATAAATGATCTTACAAAAATATTTCATGATGTATCTATCTTACTTTTTGCTGATGACCTCAAAATTTTTAAAATTATTGAAAATATTTATCATTGCAATATTCTTCAAGATAATATCAACAAATTGTTAATTTGGTGTATGGAAAATAGACTTTATTTAAATATCTCAAAATGTCAAATTGTTAGATTTTCTAGAATAAAAAATCCAGTGATATTTAATTACAACATTGATAACAATACTCTTCAGACATTAATGCAAATTAAAGACTTGGGCATCACTTTTCAATCAAATCTTTCATTTGTTAACCACATAACAGAAATCTGTAATAAGGGCTTAAAAATGTTGGGGTTTATAACTAGGCTAACTAGAAACTTTAACAATATAAAGTGTATTAAAATGTTATATTTTGCTTATGTTAGAAGCCAACTTGAGTACAATTCTCCTGTCTGGAATCCTCATTATAATATGCACGTACAAGCTGTTGAAAGAATACAAAACAAATTCTTACGTTTTCTAAATTTTAAAATGGGTATTTCAGCAAGTATGTTAAACTACAACACACTTTTAAACGATATGAATATGCTTAAATTGTCAGACAGAAGAATTTTCACTGACTTGGTATTTTTATATAAAATTCTAAATGATTTAGTTGATAGTCCGGTATTACTTGAATTGATAAGCTTCCGAATTCCACTTCGTAATACTAGAAGTCAGGATTTATTTCAGTGCAGAAATTCTGGGACTAACTATCATATGTATTCCTCTTTGCCCAGAATACTAATGGAGGGAAACAATTATACCAAGTCAGTGGACATCTTCAATTTATCTTTGAATAAATTTAAAATATTGTTATTGAGGCAGTTCAGTTATGTACAATAAAATGTTTTTTCTATGCTATATATGTAAAAGCCCCGAAAAAGGGCGTTTATTTATAAATAAATAAATAAATAAATAACAAGGAAATTTTAAATCAATTACAAGGAACCAAGCGACGCAGAATCTAGGGACTTCCATTCGCACACGCAGGTCGAGCCCAACTGAATGCGCATGCTTATGCGGACGGCATTAGGTTTAATTCTCAATTCCAAATTCATTGAACGCCTTCTAATTCGATTCATGCCGAAAGAAGCAGTGCGAAATTGCATTGTTTTATTTTGTGAAATTCAGGCATAAATATTAGAATGTTTTCCGATTATTTTCTAAAGAACTTAATTTGCCACATGTTATAATAAAACTTTATCTGAAAATAGATTCATTGGTAGGAGATTTTAACACTTAAACGTATTTTTTATAGGCCTATTACTTTATTTTTTTTCAGACTTACAAAAGGACTTATTAAGAAATTCTCGATTAATTCCAAGGCCAAGGTGTGTTCTACTCGCAGTATTTAATTGGATATTATACTATTTCTAAGTGATCAAATTTTCAAACCAAAAACACATGTTTTGTATGATTTTGCATTATTTCGCATATAATATTAAATTTTTTGGTTCCATGCCAACCCGTATCAAGTCAACTCAACACCTCTTTGAAAAGTCATTAAAAACGATGAAAAAATAATTTAAAAATAGCCCATAACCCTAACCTAACGTAACCTACTTAACCAATTTTTACATTTTTAACGACTTTCCAATGGAAGTACTGAGTTGATTTCATTCTGAGTTGTCCGGATTTAAAAAAAATATATATATACTTGGAAGGCGGGTACGGGTATCGCCGCACCTGGAAACATTTATTGGATAAGCAAAACCTCTGCCACAGGTCACCCAAAATGGTTTGCTACATTTGGTGACTTAGCAGGGGTGCGCGGGTTCATGGGGTGGCATTAGTCCCTGTCTTGGCGGCGGATGTTGCCGCCACTGCGTTGTAGGCCGGAACGGGGGAGACTTTTGATCTTTCCAGCAGGATTCTTTCGCAACATCGCCTTGCACCGCAGTGGGAGGGTTGGATTCATCCCCTTGTACCCGCGTATGCTAATCTACTTAAACCACTTAAGAGTCGTGCACAAACATTATTTCACCGAGTTACTTATTTCCAATATTAAAAAATAGATTACTTAATATTTTATTAATGATTTTGTTTGATATTAATATATCCTTTCAACTATTTTGACGTATCATCACACATCATATTATAAATCTATTTATTTCTTCATACCACGGTCATACCTATGCCAAAATAATTACAATTTCTTAATTACCTCATTGGACCGAACATTGTACGATATCACGAAGACGTAACCAATTAAGAAGGTAATAAAAAAATAATAATTGACCTTTATGATTATGATTAGTAAAAGTTACTAGTATTTCAAGTAATAATGTTTTTGGGTCGCGCTAAGAGTCCTTGAAAAGAAACCGACATACAATCCGCAATCAATGAAATGAAGGAAAAGTAAAGTTCTTGCGTTGTTTTCAATGTTTTGCTTGTTATGCGAGTACCGCTCAAGAATTGTCTGTAGGCAGTGAGATTGTCACCCTCATTTGGGGTATGTCGTGAGACTTTATGTAGTGGGAAGAGGAAAGCGGTGAAATATTATATTCAGATCAGGTCTTCAACACAGCAAGTCAGTTTCGATTCTGAATGTTGTTATTTTACCAGGGCGGTACTGAATGTATCGACCAGTCTGAAATGTGCTGCAAATTATAATATTTAATAAACGAAAACAATATAAGCGATTCTCAATCGACAATTTGAATCGGAAAAAGTTGCGGTCTATGAAATGAATCCAGGACCCTAGCCTTGCCGGGGCTAATGGGACCCTATACCCTTCGGTCATATTTAACTGTATCATACTTCGACTAAGAACCACCAACATTTTCTTCATTGTCTTAACCACTCCGACCCCTAAGCTTGTTTACACGACAATATAACAATAGCAGTCAAGCACAATAAGCTTGTTTTCAAGCTAACGCGTGTGTTCCCACAGAATTCGTTAAAACTTCATTTTTTTTTCTAGTTACAACCCTAAAACAAGAAGGAGAATATCTATAATAAAACACGCTACACATTTCTATTCAACAATGTCCATAGGTGTAGGTAAAAATACTTATTTTGTAGAAACAGTTTTCACCAGCCATATCGTATACGCGCCGTTAGACAGTGTTAATTTTTTATTAAATATTTTTGTATGAAATGGTAAGGAAGTGAGGCCACAAAATTGTTTATTATATATTTGTACGACAAAATAACATTTTTTTTACATAATCTGTGATGCTAGTACCGTTTTCACATAAAAAACATCAAGTGAGTCATTTTTACATTTTTTATGCTTGCATTCTAATTTTTAATATTTACAAATGTTAATTTTCATTTGTACTAATACAATTTGAAAGCTTATTTCAAAACCTTTCAAAAATAATTTTTAGTTTTCGGCTACATTGAGATATATTTAATTTATTGAGCTTTAACTGCAAAACGGAAATAACACAATTTTTTTATAAATCTGACAGTTCGTTTAAGACAAAAAACTTGCACAAAGGCGATAGACCAGAGTGCTTGGCGCATATTTTTATTGGCGATTATCTTTAAGTATGATTGCAAGAATCATCTCGAATTAAATTTACCTAGATAGTGTCTTGGATAAATTATCCATTTTCGAAGTGAAAACTTCTTTTGCACCGTTGTGATTTGAAACTCGATGAAACGGACGCGAGCGACACTAAAAAGACACAAACACCTATATCTATAGGATTTAGCCTGCGAGAGAATGAGATAGCAATCCAATATTTATTAACTTCATGGGTACTCGGTTCCAATGTATTTACGACGAATTCGACGCTTCGCCATGCACTTGGAAGCATTGAAACGTTCATCGATTCAAGCCTAGTTTAATCTACGCCCAACTGAGCGTTGTTTTACGTCATTGCGTAACTATAAGAGATGGCTCGGTGATGCGTGGATTGAAGGACAACCCGAAGCGATCATTACCTGGAACAATCACAACACCTGTTTCATCCAAACGCGTCGGTAAATGGCTCATTACCGAGGAGAAATCTTCGGCGGAGATACGAATTGAAAGTGTTTTCGGTTCAATATAATATGTTAAAAAATGACGATATTTCAACGCATCGAGCATTCTGTGGTCAATTGCTTATTCTTATTACTGTGCGGTGCGGAAGCCTTGAAATATAAGTGTTGACGCATCGATACTAGAAAGTCTCATTGAATTAAGAAGAAGAACTTCGGATTACCCACTTTTGTATATTTATTGGCCTTTAATATCTAGATTCTTGTGATGAGTTTTGTGCAATGTTTATGTTGTGCTTAACCCGCCTTGAAAAGTACCTCAATAATTTGTTATCATTACGTTTTCGAGATTTTTTGTCAATATATAACCAATCTTGTCTTCTAACAAAACAAACCTTGAAGGTCGTTCGTTTTGAAAATAAGTCACTTTAATAAATAATTAAATTAAGACAATATAAGCGAAAACAATCGAAAATCTGGAAACAGAAAAATCAGAAAAAGATATTGGCACCTATGGGACACGAGCCCCGGACCTTTCGTTTTCCGGAAAAACGCGCTAACCACTGCGCCAGGGTGTCGATATCCAATTCGGTCATTTTTAATTGCATGCTGGTCCTGGGTTTGAGTCCCAAAAGGTCCTGAGTTCCAGTCTCAGAGGTGTCAATATCTTTTTCTGATTTTTCTGTTTGCAGATTTTTGATTGAGTTTCGCTTATATTGTCGTTATTTAATTAAATATTGAAATTTGAGGTTTTACTCAAAGTTAAAAAAAAAACTAATATACTTATATACCTACAGATGTCTTTTAATGGGATGTACCACAAGAGTTGAGGAGGCAGTAAAACTTTGACTTTCCAAAGTTGAATGTTGCGACCCTATAGAAGTTGAGGAGGAGAAAAATAAGAAAAAAAATAGAAATTTGGAAAAAGCTAATAAAAATCTTCCCAAGCAATGCTTTGTTTCTAAACGGTTTCCAAGGTTATTCAGAAAGCCACTGCCTCCTTGGTGCTCTGTCTTGTGCTCATATTTAAAATAAAAACGTCTACAGGTCATTCGCGGTAGAAGTGAAACCTTCAGCAAACTTAACTTCGAGAGAATAAAACGAATGCTGAGTATCAAGAGTAGGATAATTTGTAGGGTTTATTTAATACAATATTGTTTATTTAAACAATATTTTACATTTCATTCTACGAAGCACCGCACAAAGAGGAGGCCGAACCGACACCGATTAGTCGATCTCATTCTCTCACAGGCTAAATCCTTGAGATGTATGTGTTTGACTCTTTTTAGTGTCGCATCGAGTTTTAAATCACAACGGAGCTTAAGAAGTTTATACTTCAAAAAATATATGTGCAGTTCACACGCGGTAAAAGTTAAACCTTCAGAAAACTAAAGTAGACAAGAGTGGGGAGGCTACGAAGAGGAGACCGATTATTCTATTTCATTGTCTCGCAGGCTAAATCCTATAGATCAGTGATTCCCAAAGCGGTCCAGGTGGACCCCCAGGAGTCCACGGGAGACTCGACGGGGGTCCACGTAGGCGTGATAAAAAAATGGGGTTCCACGAAAATTTATCTGGTTTCGATAGTAAAGAACAAAAATGTTGGCTTGGCTTTACCTGTCAAAGTAGGCTTATAGTACACTAGCATTTCGGTGAAAAATGGTCGTATTGAGACCCATTCCGTGCCCGTATCCCATCCCGCCCCCATCTCATATCACATTAACCCCCCCTTCCGACAACGTGAGTTTTGGGAATATGGTAGAAAAGTTGCAGCAGGGGGTCCACCGAAACCAGTAAAATTTTGAATGTGGTCCAGAGAAAAAAAAGTTTGGGAACCTCTGCTATAGATGTACGTGTTTTTTCTTTTTTAAATCACAACGGTGCTAAAGAAGTTTACGCCACGCCACAAGCGTTTGGGTTTAGAACCAAGAAGCATACACTATTCTGCCATTGAGTGCAGTTGTCGGATTTTAATTAATAATTCAATAATGAATAATCTAATACTGAAAGATTACTATAATCTCTCTGCAAAACCAATCAAATGAATATGTTGCTTTTGTATCATTATTTTGCATATTTTATTTGCGGGAAGAACGTAGTAATGACTCGCAATCATAATTTGTCGGGGTATTAAAGTTGCGCAGACAATACGCGAGATTTCCCCACAACTGCGTAACACTAAGCTGAGGTAAATGTACAATAAGAGAATACTCAAAGTAATTACTCCGCGGAGCATCATGTATCAGGTCTCAATCCATCTCGGGTCACCAGACACCAGCCCTATTCAATTGCGCCAAGTTCTGCAGATAGCAGCTAGACCAGACCAGTAAATGAAAATCGGAGCTTTATTTACACAAAAGCCGTGTTCTGCTTTCCTGCTTTATGAATCACCTGTCGCAGTTCACCTCTATCCTGACGAACCAATCTGAAATCATACCTGGTGACATTATCGTCTTAATTAGTTCGGTTCTTTTGAATATGAGAATGTATTCTTCTTGAGAACTTTGAAAGTCAAATCTGGAAAAAGTCCATTTGCTTGTGCTTTGGGAATTGGTTTTCTCTCTTTGCACCTTTCTGGGGTCTCCGAGGCGACTATTTTTATAAGTTCTTCTTAATGTTTCTGAGGCCTGGCAGCTTTCTGCGTGACCATGCTTAAATTACTTTCGCCTTTTCCATACAGAACCTGTTTTCATGCAACACATTTGAGCGACCAGTTACTCTTCCTCGCTGATGTTCCGCGTTCCTAGTTCCTAGTGCGTCACCGCAGCAACGCGCCCGTACATACTGTTCATTATAATACCATCTTGGTCGTACTCTCATGCATTTTTAATGACTTCCCAAAAAATACCTCCTCGTAATATCTTGGACACAATATAACATACAATATTTATTTATTTACGGTTCAAATAACTTTAAGTACAGAAAAAAAAAGTTTTTTTTTTTCATAAAATTGGATTAAAAAACAATTATTCAATGCAAATATATTATGCAAATTAACTAAAATTTAAAAATTTGGAAATAAAATGTAAACTTCTATCTGTAAAAAAAATTTTAATGCTTTTTTGTAAGTTATTTCGGTTCTATTTCTGCAAATTGGTTATGGGTTGCATATTGTATGCGTGGTATAAAGGAGTTCATAAACGAATTGGTATTGACATGATTGTTGTTGTAGTTGTTGACATGTAGGATAGCTTTATTAATTTTGCTAGGCAGTTATATTTATATTTTAAATAATTTAATAATTTCTGTCTTAAAAATTTGTGCTGTATTTTTCAATAGAATCTGAGTGAACTTTACAATGCGGTGACTAATTTGGCTCCGGACTAAAAGTATACAATTTTTTTAAAGTAGATATATTGTAGATAAGTCTTTGGCAATTCCTATTGTTGAACCGAGCAATTTTGTTGCTTTGTTCGTAATAATAATCAGGTATATGTGACATTTTTTTTATTATTTGTAATCAAAGACTTTCCCTAATTCATTTATTTCGTTGACTGAATAAGCTGAGAAACGTTAAGTAAGCATTAACATATGATTGGGTTTTTACATTTGTAAAATCTAATGGTTGAAGATTTACTTAAATTGAAATATACTTAAATTGCAATTAATTGGTGATACCCCATTTATATTACCAAAAATATTCCACTTGTGTATTATGTGAAAGGTATTGGTGTAATTTATGAACAAATAAACTGATCACTTAACTAAATTTAAAGATACATTTTTTTAACTATCCTTTTATGTCTTGTTAAAAACTTGTCACAATGGCATTTATTTTGCATTCATACATTATTAAAAATACCTTTTAACCTACTTATATTAAAGCCAATATTAAACAACACAATCCGAAGGTTTTAATTTTTTTTAAACTTTTATTTCATATTACCTACTGCTAAGTTGTGAGAGTTATACCAGTCCCAGCAAGAGCTCGTACTTGACGTCATCTCTCTGGTATCTTAAGTCTTTTTCGTTTTCAAATAAAACGAGTGATAAGGAAAAGGATGATTGTCGATGAAGTCCTTTCGATCTCTCTCTGGGACGAGTACATACATTTAAATTCATACGTAATTGTGATTTTACCCTTTTTTTAACAAAGTAGGTTCTTGAAAAGCTTCCATTATTTTAAGCTTAATTATATTTGTGGCCTTGTTTGTGAAATTTTGTTTTATTTTAAGGAAATTACCTAAATCACTTATATGAATAATAATAATAATAATTGGACATTTTGTAGAACCCCGTTTTTGTGAGAAATCACCTCAAGAGCGCTTGAAGCAATACATGCTTTCTTTGTATTTATAAGAATTTTGAGTTTCATCATATCAGTTTGTATTTTATGTTACCCATTTGTGTTTTTAAACTAGACGTTAAAATTTAAAAAAATATATACAAGACGCTATCCGGGATCGCCCGAGAAACAAAGCTATTCCCACGAATTGATAAATATTGTATTGAGCAATCATAAACTATCTTATATATTATGAATGCACTATATACAACAGTTTTTTTGCATTATGGTGATTCCCGTGACTTTAAAGTTCATTTTATCACATTCGATAATATCTTAGAAACTAAAAATGAATGATTTTTTAATCTGAAATAGTCTATTTCGATTGTTTCAACTGAAGCACCATCTGCGCTGTTTTTTATTTGTGGAGCAAAGATTTCGTGACCAACCCGAAAAAAGATACTTAATAAATCGTGATACCGGTAAAGTATATGATTTTGAAACAACAATGTCTCGAGCTCACCAAAAATAACACTTTAAACATTCTACTTTTAAACTATTCCCGTCGCAAAAAAAACTTAACTACACTGAATATATCGTGATACCCATAAAGTTTACTTTCGGAACATTACTGTCGCTGGTTTTATAAATAATGCATTTTACCATTATAAATAAAAATGTTTTAACTTTTTTAAAGCTTTCCCCCGTCGTGTTGTTGAGATGTAATGATTACAAATAATTCTGAAAGTAATGGCTTGTTTTGTACTTATGATTGAGAAATTTTTGAGAGCAATAAGAATTGACCAACATCACAAGAAACGAGCTTGATTTGACCTTCGACCTATCTTGAAATTCAAACATTAGGCACTGTTATTGAAGTTCGATTCTTCCGGTTAACAATGTTTACGTTAACCAACAGGCCGACTAAATTTAAGCCGTCGCTATCCGAATTTCGACCGATTTCTTACATATCTCCCTTAAACATTTGAAGTTTTTAAGCTCTTAAAAAATTATATGTTATTTTTGAAGATAATATCTAGATACGTTCCACGCCGAAACGCAAATTATATGAAATTCCCTCGATAGAAAAAAATCGCAAAGTATGCTCCGAAAATTATTTAAAACAAGTCTATGTCTATTATTATATATGTCATATTTGTGAAAAAATTCACAATGTGTTCTTTAAATGATACTTAAGATACGTTCCACGAGATTTCTGCTCTATTTTAAACGAGTCATGTTTTATTAAGCTTTTTGGTAATTTTCGCTTCAATTTTATCGATTTAAATATTAGCGCGCTCTCTCCAACTTCGTAATTACATATCTCTCCATCTTCTTCTTTTCGAGAGCGGTTACGGGGCCTTAACCTTCTTCGGTTCTTCGGATCATTTTGATCCAAAACTGAAATTTGACTGATCATAAAAGTCGTAATTAATAATGTATTTTATAACGACTTCATGACAATTATTAATTATCCACTCACTTATTGTCAATATTGTAAAATTATTGATAGGTCTTTTGTTAATATAATGTAATGTATAATATATGTTATGATGAGATCTTATGTTAAGAAAATGAAGTTTTTTTTTCTTTCTTGGGTTCCTCGGGTCAATAATACCCGAATATGAAAAAGGCCCTCGGGTCAGAAACGCCCGTGTCTTGTAAATAAAAATGGTTTGTTACAACGTTTCGTACAAGGTTTCTTAGAATAAACCACACATTTATATATACAATTTACTTGTATCCTTATTTTTATTTAAGAAATATGTACTACAAATAATTTGATTTAAAACCATTAATTCATTTTTTGAAATCGGGTCAAGATCACCCGAAGTGTAATAAAAGTAAAATTTCTAAGACTTTTGGTATATTTGAATTACATTTCTACATTCCTTGCAATTTAGTCGTGACTCAAATAAAAATAAAAACATTGTTCACTCGGGAGTGATACATTTGCAAAAAGTATAACTTTTTATTTTGACGTGATAACGTCTTATAAATCGATGAACGCCGGCTGCACTCATGAAAAAGCATGACTCATTGTCATGTTCCTCCTGAGCCGAGCGTGCAAGCGAGAGCACGGAACAAGCGTTCGGCTTGTGATGCATCTATCTCTCTTCCACTCCATCGTTATTATATGACGTTATAGGTAAAATTATCGTCCGTAAACTGACTTTACAGACAACCAATTTTTTTTAACAATCGATTGATGTCTTTCAAATGTGTAAAACGTCGTGATGGTTTCTGGTAGAATCCAATTTGCTAAACATTGCTACTAAATATGTAAACTTAACATTGTTTTAAAGCATGCTCCTGTAAGACATCGCATCACCAACATCAACCAACGAGTCAATTAATGTAGTAGGTATGAGACGAACTTGTAGAAAAAAGAAGCAAAGTCCGAATTGTACAAAGTTCCATTCTACGCGTCAGTCAGTTTTTTTTTCTTATTAAGTTGGGTGTAGAGTGTGGATACTGCCGCAAATTCAAATTCAAAACAATGTTTATACAAAGAATGTAAAAAAAAAATCTCTCACCGGCTTTATTAATATATTTGTACACCTACACCGTTTAGCATTAGCCGAGTTTGGTGACTAAATCTGAATAATCAGAAAATTATCCACACTCTCCTCTCCATGTCTTTCCCCACCCTTCTACTTTCAGCCTCACAAAATACCTCAACTAGAGCTAGCATAATCTCATTAGCTGCAGGCAGAAGGAAGCAGTTGGGACTCTTGTACGGTGTTTAAATTATCAAAAAAAAAGTGTGCAGTTCACACGCGGTAGAGGTGAAACCTTCAGAAAACTTAAGCATCGGACACTACGGCACAAAGAAGAGTCCGGTTATACTACCTTATTCTAGGCTTAATCCTGTAGATTTATGAGTTTGTCTCTTTTTAGTGGCGCTTTATCGTTTCATTGAGTTTCAAATCACAACGGTGCTAAAGCAGTTTTCACTTCAAAAATCCTCGCCGTCACTGGTTATAAGTTATTGACAATACTTATAATTATTAACCACAGATCAAAGCTTACGTTTTGAAGACGTCCGTGTGAACTCTCTTAACCGCACACAAGTATGAAGGCAAGTTCGGGGATTCTCCTAATCGACTAATTACTCATTTTGTTGCCAAGAGTTTTTTTAATAAATTTGGAGATAGTCCCCCTTGGCCGATGATTTCTACTCGAATGATTTGTATTCGAACACTTTCACTGTCTGTGGAGAATGTGATGCGACTTGAAAGTCCGAGATCGCCCGGCACATTCGGGCACACACGTAAGCCAAATGGGCCCATTGTTGCACTTAACGTTTTCTTCATTCTCTCCGAACCTCGAAATCTGTAAATCTCTAGTCCATAAATTTCGAAGATACCGCTGGTCACTGCATGACTGTGATGCTTCCCATTCAACGAGGTATATAATTTACTGTTTTACTTAAGTGCTTTAATATAAGAGTATATATATCGTATATCAACTAAAATAATAAAAAAAAAAAATTGTTGCTTTGGAGTGGTACAAAACAATTATGAATATTCTCATTACTTATATTAATTTTACTTCCACGCCAAGTCCTATTCTCAGTATTAAATACCAATCCTTGCAAGAACTAAGACTATTTTTGCTACGAGATATTATGTGTATATTTATTATCCCGAAGTATAATAATTAAATTTGGGAGGCGGGTATGGGTACCGCCACCCTGGGAACCATTTATTGGATAACTAACACCTCTGCCATAGGTTTACCCAAGTGGTTCGCTACGTGGGTTCATGGAGTTTTATTATATTGTCTAGGTCTTGGCGGTGGATGCGTCCGCCACCTACTATGTGGCGGGCCGGATTTGGAGAAACTGGTTGAGGAAGACCTTTTTATCTCAGCAGAAGTCTCTCGACCCATCGCCTTGCCCTGTAGTGAGAGGGATGGATTCAAACGTCCGTCACTCCTGGGCACATTGACCGCCAGATTCCTCCCCACTCCTCATACTGTGTTCCTTCCCAGATCTTCCCCTCCTTCATTTCCTAAAAAAAAACCTTAAATCCATGCCCAAAGAGAAAGCATTACTAGTTATAAAGATAGGATCTAGTATAAGATAGGATTTATTAAAAACAAATAAACTAGGTAGGTGCCTATTTAGAGTAAGCCAGGTGGAAATACCACCTAAATGCCTTAATGGAATGTTATATTGCTGTCCTAAACCGCCTACCCGACATTCAATGCTAAAATAATGCAATTTTAAAATAAATTAAATTGAAATAAAGATAATTTTTTATGTAATTTTGTAACATCTTCTTCTTCCTCTTATCTTATATTCATATCGGGGACCCATTGCATTGACAAGGCTCCTCCATACGACCCTGTCTTGTGCTGATTGTTCGGCCTCCGTCCATGGCAGTCCCATCCTCTCCCCACAGTTTCTGGAGTTGCCTCGCCCAGCTGTGTCTGGAGCGGCCCACTGGACGTCTACCCTCTGGAATCGCACTCAGTATTTTCCTCGGAATTCGGTCATCATACATTCTTAGAGCGTGTCCAAGCCATCACAGTTGTGATTTTTCTATGAAGAGTAGCAGTGGTAACATGTTGTTAAATGATTTTAAAATAACAAAAATTCTATGTTTTTTAGTTTTTTATAAAATCGGTTTTTGTGTCCAATGAGCGAACTTCTTGGTTCGGGTGTCTAGATTTGTCTAGGTCTTGGTCATTGGATGCGTCTGCCCACCAGCTGCGTGGCAGGCCGGATGGCGACCTTTTGACCTCTTCAGCAGGGCTCAATCGAAACATCGCCTTGCACCGCAGTGGAAGGAATGGATTCTTACTCCTGGAGGATCGTCATTCCTGGAGGATCGTCACTCCTGGGGACACTGACCCCCAGATTCCTACTCACCCTTCATTCCTTTTTCCTTCTCAGAACTTCATCTTCCTCGAAGAACTCTCCACACGGCACCCCGAAAGATGACATAGGTCCTGAGATGAATTATTTTCCTCAGGATCCCCTGTTATTGTCCCCTGAAAAAGTTATAAAAACCATGATTTTTTTGATGGGTGATGTTGCATGCCGACCAACGATATATATACTTTTACTAAATATTCAACATGCGTTAAATACTTTTAGTAGTTAAACGATCTAAAATAACACCGTAATAATGCCAGCGTATTCATTAATGTCAGTATTGGCTAACTATTTTAATTTTGAAATTGATTGAACTATTGAACCCTATAAAATGTGTAAATATAACTTCCAACGTTAATATTAACCAATATAATATTAAAACATAACTATCACGCCTGTAAATAATAGTATAACATATAACCACCATTTAACGGCGCAATGGTTACTAAGTTAGTTAGTTTATCAAACACGAGTTGAAAATAATAACGAAGAAAGTAAACCGGGACGCAGTAATATCAACATACATACAAAGGGAATTTAATAAACCGTAGTGCACGTACCACGAAACATTATATATATTCTTAGATTCTTCGTAAAGAGCATAACATGATTAGGTATCTAAGAGTTAAAGGCGATATACAAATACTTCAAATAACCCTTATTTGCATTTCATCTCGATCATGGTAATAAACTCTAAATGTTTTACCGACCGATTTTTGAAGTGAAAACTTCTTTAGCACCGCTGTGATGTGAAACTCGATGAAACGGAAATGAGCGATACTTAAAAGAGGCAAACACATAAATCTACGGGATTTAGCCTCCGAGAGAATGAGATAGACTAATCGGTATCCTCTTAGTGCGGCGTTTCATAGCCTATCGGCCTCCTCTTTGTGTGGTAATTTGTAGAAAAAAATGTAAAATAATGTATAAATTTGGTATAAATAAACCCTACAATTATCATATTCCTGATACTCTGCAGTCGTCTCATTCTCTCGAAGTTTAGTTTTCTGAAGGTTTCAATTCTACCGCGTGTGAAATGAACAATGCTCAAACGATTTTATTCTAACTTGATCTAACAAACTACTAATACAGCAGTAAACTGTAATACTAAATTAATTAAAAATCAACGAAGTATACGACATCGTAAAGATAAGTCGTAATAAAACATTAAAATGAAGTTCCACCAAAAATTATTTAAAAGTTTTAGAAATAATCTACGTAGTTACTACAGCACTCCACATACAACCTTAAAACGGGAAAATTTAAAGAACTGTATGTGTATAATTTGCCTGGTCTCTAAAAGAACAGATAATTTAAAAATCATTCATGTGGAGATTAATCAAAATTTCCAATGGTACATCTCCGCGGTGCACTTTGTTAATTACCTGTACCAACACTAATCTAGGTGCAACCAATAAAGTCGCAATAATTCAATAAGTCAACGCTTTGGAGCTTATGCAAGACTCAGAAGCATCCCACCATTTGTACATTGGAAAACGATGCTGTATTGCAGTGATGATCAACCTTCGTAGCCGGAGGGTCAATTTATCCATTTTCAATTTGCTCGCAGGCCGCAGAGAGCAGTTAATCGGTGCAATCGGTGGTGTCGCAAACCTATTGGTCTTTTCTAAAACAGTATTTTTTTAAATTAAACAAACACATAAAAATAATGCGTGTCAAGAAAAAATTATATAACCAAGGCCAAACCAATAAATGCTGTCGAATTTTATTATTGTGAAATTAAGACCATATAAAAAAATACCTTCTTATAGTTTTGGTCAAATGTTGATTTTTTTCGTTCACAAAGTTAAACAAAATTTATAAATAAACAAGGAAAATTTAAAGGTGATTTTTTTGTACATTTGAAAGGAACGGCTGCGCGGCCTTTTCACAAAAAACCTAAATTGGAATTTGAGGCTGGTCGAACCACAAAATTTGGTCTAAGAATATGTAAGAAAAATGTTATTATTTTGAGCGGTTGATTTAAAACTTTGAAGAAAGACTCAAGTTTTCCACTCAAACCTTTTTTAAAACAACTGAATATTTTTTACGGCAAACTTTTTGACATTTTATTTAGCCAAGTGGTAAGTACGAAAGGGCACTCTCGCGGGCCACGAAATGGGCTCGCGGGCAGCAAGCGCTGCTCTGCTGTCACCGCACATCATTTATAAAGATATTCGTCGCTAGAAGACCTCAAAAGAAGACTATAAAGTTCAACTACATGTCAGTACCTGCCTACATGGCCTGATTTTATCTTCGTGATATATCGAGTTTACGCAGAAATAGAAATAATCGTGTTACAAATGTCGTGGGATTAATATAGTTAAGCTAGGATGCGAATTCTTTTTATTGAAAATAAAGTAGCTTTAGACCTTCAGCTATATAACAGTTTATTTTTGCTTTGTACGGTTTGCGTTGAAAAGTAAATATAATATTTTTAAACATGTTTATACATAACTTCATCGTGATAAAAGAAACACCTCCCTGAGTTAGTACACTTTACCCCCGACAGCTTGTATAACGATTTAATGAGATTTTTGTGTGATCAAAAATACATACAAAACATAAATGTGTATACTTGGTGACAATACCGTGACAATTTTTGCTTAATTGATGGTAGATATTTTATATACGAAGACGTTGATTATCTATGTATCAATTTTGTCATAACAAAAACTATACCAAATTTTATTTTTCTGACTATTCGTTCAATTATTATAAATGTAACGCTAACTTTAATTCACTTTCAAAAGTAAGAAATTTAAATTAATAAAAAAAAATGGTTGTCGGTAAAGTCGGTTTACGGACGATAATTTTACGTAACAACGTCATAATAAAGATGGAGTGGAAGAGAGATAGATGCGTCACAAGCCGAACGCTTAGGCCGAACGCTTGTTTCGCGTTCTCGCTTGTACGCTCGGCTCAGGCGGAACGTGACAACGAGTCATGCTTTTTCATGAGTGCGGCCGGCGTTCATCGATTAATAAGACGTTTTGATATTTCTATTTTGAAAGTTATTGATATTTCTTACCCGCGGATAAACTAAAAATTTCAGTCTTCCTTGTGAATGAAAATCTTTTTTCTGATAGAACAATGACAGCAAACCAAGAATTTCATCAGCAGCGATCTGCGGTTTTGGTGTTTTGGATATCTTCGATCGGAGAATATAAACCACACGCAACAAAATAGTGGCGCAACACAGTTTTGTGGTTTGACTATGCGGAAAGGCGATTACCGGTGATGAACGGCTCTGCTGATTAACCGATGGATCACAGATTGAATATCATTCAAATCTCAAACGCACGCTGGTCATTATCTTTCACATCCGCTCTGAACACAAATTCAGTCATAACATTGGAATTTACGATCCGATAATGTATTCTTGGATTGTTGTTGCTGAATAATTCTCAAGATTTAGAGTGTGATATGTACACAGGTACAAAGAAAAATAGATTGCAATTTTATTCACAAAACTAAAATAATAATTTAATAAGACTTAATTGGCCAGTAATTGTAACTACATGACTACATCGCATTCTCTATTCGCCGAGAGCGTTGTAACGCGTTTGCATTCCTCACACGACCAATATTTCCAGGTGATTTATTTAATGATCAAATAGATGAGTTACTGATCTCATTGGCTCTAATTGGCTCTCAGGTCAGATACGATGAGAAGAGCGGCAGAAGTTATTTGATAACATTCGGATTGATCTCGTTTCACGTGCAGTCACTTCGCGTTACGCTTCAGTACGTATGAGGAGTTAGACTCGTCCACAAAATTACTAGGCCTAATAAATGCACTCGACCAAACCATCTGGGGACTGGCGATGTCGTAACACTTAGAATTGAGCATCTGTGTTTATAACGATCCGTATAAAACATGCATTAGTTTTCAAATCACATACTACCTACTGTAGGTAATATGTGTTGTCACTGAAATTAATTGACTTTGGTATAAGCCATCAAGCAGGACCCAGCGAATGGTAACATTGAATTAAATGCTAGCAGCATCATTGCTATCATTTTCATTAGTGATTTTAAGAAAGTCTCTCATGTTGACTGTCTAAAACGTTGTTAAAATTTTTGCTGGTGTGATGGAATAGATACAAATTCTATTTTGTTCAAATCAACGTATGTAGCACATTAATTATAAACTTTTACTCAGGTTTTTTTTCTTCATAGCGTGGCCGAAGAATTTCGCAAAAACTAGTTTTAAACAAACTATATGATACGCGCATTTTTCTAATCAAATTCCTCTTTCTAATGTTAAAAAAAAAACTAAATTGTTACGCGTGCTTTTGAAGCATGATTCTTTAATTTGTTTTGTAGATGCATCTAAAATCTTTTCTTCTTGAAAACAATTTCTACAGATTCTACAATTTTAACCAATTAAGTACTTAAAATATTTCTCAAGCGTGAGAAAGATGCTTTATTTTAATCACCTCAGAAAGATTTTTAAAGACACATCTAGGTAAGCACTTACTGACCGTATACATAATGATTATTTATTACTGGAAAGTGCTAAATTCGGAATCTAAGTACTTAATGCATTTCTTCAATCAATTTTACAGAATTAAAATAATTGTGTTAGTCATTTGAATCAAGATAACATAGGCACCAGAATAATTCATTAATGATCATCTAAACTGAACTACTAGTACAGGTTTGTCTTCCCACGTTTCGAGTTCAGAGCAACCGATTTCATCAGCTTGTTATACGATACACTTTATTTCTGACATCTCCTTTCCTTATCTCATCTTTATATTATGTTATTTGATTGTTGGATCACCCTTTCTCTCATTTGTTCAGTACTTCTATTTATCTATTACATAGCCAGACATTAGTATAATCAAAACAGAAAAAAATGCTGTGGTCACATATATAAATATAGGTGAGAAAAAACGCCTTAATCATTGAGGAATGAATCTTTTTTCGTATGCTCACTGAAGAAGCCAAAACTTGAGAATTTAACGATTGAGCCCATTCGTGATTAAGTAATTTAATAATAATGTATACAATGAGTTCAAGAGGTAATGAAGGCATTTTGAAATCTCAGATTAAAAAATATTATGATTTTATATTAATTATGCGAATCATTGCTTAAATTGCTAACATCAGGAAAAAGGTTAAAGGCAGGAAATTATGAGCACTATTTAAAAATAAAAATTCGCAGTTACGACGTTTGGTCTTGGTATGGAGAATGAAAGTGCTAGCACAAACGGTTAAGCCACCCAGTGAGGTCAACATTATTAACTATACTTACTTTAAAATGTAAAATATTTAATTAAATGAAGACATTATGAGCGAAACTCAATCGAAAATCTGGAAACAGAAAAATCAGAAAAAGATATTGGCACCTCTGGGACTCGAACCCAGGACCTCCCTACTTTCCGGGTTGGGCGCTCTTATCCACTGAGCTAAGGTGTCGATATCCAATTCGGTCACTTTTAACTGTACCATACTTCGACTAAGAACCACCCATATTATCTTCATTTTTCTTAACGCATATTTTTTTTTATTGGCTGCCATCTTTATGAATGATTGCAAGATTCAACTCGAACTAAATGCAATCTAGATGGTGTCTGGATAAATTATTATCCATTTAGCTCAGTGGATAAGAGCGCCCAACCCGGAAAGTAGGGAGGTCCTGGGTTCGAGTCCCAGAGGTGCCAATATCTTTTTCTGATCTTTCTGTTTCCAGATTTTCGATTGAGTTTCGCTCATAATGTCTTCATTTAATTAAATATTACAGTTTGAGGTTTTACTCATAAAGTTAAAATAATAAATAATTATATTCATCCCAGACTTTCAGAAGAGTCAATAGATGTCGCACATTAAATAAAATGGATAATAATCTATCCAGACACCATCTAGATTGCATTTAGTTCGAGTTGAATCTTGCAATCATTCATAAAGATGGCAGCCAATAAAAAAAATATGCGTTAAGAAAAATGAAGATAATATGGGTGGTTCTTAGTCGAAGTATGGTACAGTTAAAAGTGACCGAATTGGATATCGACACCTTAGCTCAGTGGATAAGAGCGCCCAACCCGGAAAGTAGGGAGGTCCTGGGTTCGAGTCCCAGAGGTGCCAATATCTTTTTCTGATTTTTCTGTTTCCAGATTTTCGATTGAGTTTCGCTCATAATGTCTTCATTTAATTAAATATTACAGTTTGAGGTTTTACTCATAAAGTTAAAATAATAAATAATAAATGTAGAATATTTGTATCAAAATATTTAAAAAAAATACTCGAAAAATCACGCGTTAGTCATAGATGAGTAGCGGTTTGCGGGGACCGGTTTCGGTAGTTTCCGGTCGTTCGGCGTTAGAGAGGTCAAATTGGAAATTGGGGGTAAAAAAGTGAAACGGATTTGTTCATTTCGTGTCTCATCTAAATATAAGACATCAATGGGGATAGACTGAATTTGCAACAAATCAACTCCAGTTTTTTTAATATAAATGAAAATTTGAATATAAATTTATGAATGGCAATTAAAATAATTTTATGTAAAAAAATTTGAATTATACGTAGGTATCTATTTTATTGCTTCTTTGAATTCTTCAAACAAAGATATCCATCGTCAAAGCAATAGTTCAAGGTTCATTGAACCAGAGTTACAGACACAGAGACGCACCACAGAAAATAGTATTTTTAAATACACGATTTAAATATTATTTTTTTCCCTTTTATGCAATTTTTTAGATTTTTACTTTTTCCAAGTCAAAAAAATTAAAGAATTAATGGAAGGACCCGTGTACCTAACCTTGAAATGGTTAATTGTCAAGTCAATCACGTGAGTGATTAGTTACTGAGTACTTATAGTATAAGTTGCATTCTATACAAATGACTACGAAATGAGAGTCTCCCTAGGACGATTCCCCCTTCTTGTTACCATTGTTTGTTTTGCCACGTGTTACTGCCGAACTGATTTGTGTCGTCGATTCAACATTGAATGACGAGATTTTTCCTATTTTTGTCCTCTTGTGCCTACTGCTTTAATAATCTGAGTTTGTGTTTTAAATAAAAACAAAGCGTTTACTTCGTTTACCCGGGCGTCGCGTGTTCGATTCCTCGGCTGGCTAAAGCCTCCATCACGACTCAATCAACATTTTCGGCTTACTGTGGTGGTAGCAGAAGATTTTCAAATATTGTCGGGTTATTCGTAACCCGCGAATGTTGTCTTTCTTAAAAAAACCCTAAACGCGTGTTTCAAAAAAGTTTTATTAAAGTCAAAAGTTTCATTGACGATCTTCAAAGACTATACAATCCAGAATTGATACTTTGCTTGACATGGCTTTAAATGTATTTAATGTTCAAATTTAAATATCAATCTACTTCCCGACTTTCTCTCCCTCTCAGAAACGGGCGGTGAGTTTGGTAGAACCTTGGGAGCAAAGGCGTCGGAAAAGGGTAGGAATATTATCCTGGGTATTTCAATGGAAGATACTCTGAAGAACTAGGGTCATAGTCGGGAAACGGGGGTTAGTTAGTTAGTTACCTCGTAAGAATCAGAAGCCTGTGTTGGCGGCCTCACATGAAATTATCCAGGACATCCCATTTCAGCCATATCTTGAAATTTTTCAGAAGTTTATAAGCTATCAAGCTTATGCACAGATAGAGTTAATGTAAAAAAACTTCCTCTTGTGCTTTGTACAAACTTACAAATAGCTCCAGGCAGTTTTGAGGTATCCCTTTTATTACGAATTTAAATTTATATTGTTCAAATTATAATGTTAAACGAGGTGAGGGAATGATTACAGAAACCGGTCATGAGATCTGATTCAGTTCAGTAATCCAGTAATCTAATTGTGTCACTACAGCCTTTTTATCTTTTGATATAAGAAGACTGAAAAAAACTCGAGTGTGATTGTTGACATACTAAACAATCACTGCAACCGGATTGTGATGAACAATAATTGCAGTCGGTTAAAAAACAAGACAATGGTGTTCATTGTTCCCGGTGTTTTGCGTTGACCTTTCGTTTTCAGTCAGGTTGGATGATAAGGCGATTTTTCAAAGAATATTGTATAAAACTGGGCTCATTTAGATAATTGTAGGTCAATTTCTTCTCATTGTTACTTGTTTCCGGCTTTATAGGTCGTGATTCGGGTGTTTCTTATGTTAGCCTGCTGTGAGTTTCTACAAGTGAAGTGAATATTATTTAATGAAGATAGTACCATACAAAAGGCTACTCATAATTATAATCTTCAAGAAGAATACAAATCATCCAAGAATATCACATCTAAGATGGTAAATTTGCATAAATAACAGATTATTTATTGTTGTCTGCTTTAATATAATCATTACGTTTATATTTTCACACGCGCTCTGTTATAAATACGTTGTTCACCTTTCACAATGCTAAAATTGCTTACACTTTTTGGTGTCTAATAGACGGCTAGATATGACTTATATAAATCGGAAGCAAATCATCAAGTTTATACTCTTCTACTCGCATCATACGATGTCAGTCTATCTTCAAAAACAGTATTTGTTTTCACCAGCCTTATCTGAATCAACTGACCTGCACGACGGTGTTAGGTATTCTGCTGGAATCCTGAACACATGTCCATTTCTGAACGATCCCAAATGAAATAATGCTATAAAGAGTATCAGGAATTCTAAACGGAGCATTTCTCGCATAGTAAGGATTCTCACTCGGTTTCTTAATATATAACTCTCTACGTAATTTTCCTGATTTGATGTCCACAAGAAAGGATTGAACGACTGATTTGAAGACTGCTACACGGTTTTGTTATAGGTACTAATGGTATTTCTGTTGTCCTCATTACAAATAGCTGTAAAAATCAGTTTAAAATTCAATACCTAGGTAATCTAATATTTTACGTTATCTAACTTTTGACTTTGGTTTGGTTGTTCAGAATTATACGCCGATGGAAGGCATTTCAAAGTCTGTTCAATCTTTCTATGTAAATTGTGGAATAAGTCTTTGAGTTTAAATGTGCAAATTTAGATCCCATCGTGAGACATCCCGCTATTATTCTGTTACTCCACTATTATAAGTATTAGACACATAGTGAATTTGTTGTGACAAGGTCCCATGCAGCAGTGACTTTTGAGCGGATTTATTGTGAATAATAAACATTGTTATAAAATACGCATACTCAGAAACACTAGATCTCAATGTCAAAAACACATCCAACAAATGAAAATAATATTCGTACAAAAGGACTTCTTACACTATTCAAAAACTCTACAACAAAATCCCAATGTTATTCGCAAATCACAAAAACTCAATTAAAA
Organism: Glyphotaelius pellucidus; assembly: GCA_936435175.1. NCBI lineage: Eukaryota > Metazoa > Arthropoda > Insecta > Trichoptera > Limnephilidae > Glyphotaelius > Glyphotaelius pellucidus. Next base: position 21,014,473 of record OW386542.1, on the reverse strand, counting down.
AGCTGGATTCATTGGGAGATCTAAATGGAAAACATACTAACATTAAATTGATACAGGCTGAAATATGAAACGCACAACTGCACTAAGAACAGTTAATAAAACAAAACATATGATTCTTTCAATAACTTCATACAAGTTGAAATAATTTAAAAAAATAAAATACATAAATTCAAATTATAAAATTACGTCAGCGGGGCGGATCCTAACTAGAACTTCGTTTTCCCTACTTGTAGAGAATAAAACATTTATCATCACAATAAGAGTACACAATTTTTTTGTATTTCTTGGGCGTGTAACAATTTCTAGACATTTTGTTTTGAAGAGTTTTGTCAGTGAATATTTGTTACTTTAATTTTAAATTTTCAAACTTTAATAATTATTCACCCCTTCGACCGTTCTCCCCCTCCCCCAAAATCATCCCTCTCACTACACCCACCTAATTAAATCTAACTCATTTTGGTACTTGCAAAGAATTTTAAAGTTTTTTTTATTTCTTCAAAATACGCAAAATCACTTTGTGGCGTCATTATGAATTTAATGAAAAACAAATAAATTTGTGTAACACCACTATTTAATAAACAATTATCAACATGTTTCGAAAACTATGTTTTCTTCGTCAGGATAATAAGTTAATAAAAAATAACAAAAGACAAACAAGTATAGACTAATTAGAACATAGACAAAATATTATAAAGGAGAGGTGATTAATTACCTAAAATATATCATAAAAAACAATTATATAAAATAAAATATAAAAATTATTTTAGAATGGGTAAAAAAAAAATTACATTAACATAATAAAAAATCTTTTAAAAACAAAACAAGAAGTTTATTTTAATAAATAAATTTATTTTCGTATTAATACTTATATTTATAATAATTTATTTTGTTATTTAGACTTCTTGTTTTGTTTTTAAAAGATTTTTTATTATGTTAATGTAATTTTTTTTTACCCATTCTAAAATAATTTCTATATTTTATTTTATATAATTGTTTTTTATGATATATTTTAGGTAATTAATCACCTCTCCTTTCTAATATTTTGTCTATGTTCTAATTAGTCTATACTTGTTTGTCTTTTGTTATTTTTTATTAACTTATTATCCTGACGAAGAAAACATAGTTTTCGAAACATGTTGATAATTGTTTATTAAATAGTGGTGTTACACAAATTTATTTGTTTTTCATTAAATTTTTAAGTTAGTTTTAAGTGTGAACTTTTGCGACCGGTTTTGACACGGTTTCGACACGGTCGCAGAAAATTTAAAATTAAAGTAACAAATTTACATTGATAATTAAAACTCTTCAACACAATAAGAGTAAATTATAATTTTGGAATTGATTTTGCGAAGTAACAAGACTTTCAAGAAATTCCACCTAGAAAAATATATGCAAAATATTATTTTTTCAAAACATATTTTTTCTAAAGCAAATATAAATAAAATATTTTTGGGTTCGACAAAAAAGAATATCAATTTCAAATTCTTCTTCAATACTCCCCAATTTACTTTGTTTTGAAACACTCGATTATTTTTATTACACGGTATTGTACACACAGTTATTTATTTTTAAAAAAATTTCAAAATCCATTTGTCTCTCAACTTGTGAATTTTATTTTGTGAATTTCATTTTGTCATGCGCTTTTGAATTTAAAAAAATATGTATATATGTCGTACCTTCAATATTGATACGGCGAGTTCTTAAAAGGTTAGTGTACGGCACTGCTAAGCAATTTCATCTGTTAATGATTTAATCTTCAAACTTCCATTGTTTTAAAGTATAAAGTCATGAACGAATAAAGTACGAAAATCAAAGGCCTCATCTTTAACTTATCACAAAATTCAATCTCTCCCAGAAACGTACGCATATTATGTGCCTTCTAGCAAATATCCCATTCGGTTACTTTCGCTTTTCTTACCATTTAGGGCCGAAACGAATGTGAGAACTCTTTGAGCTATAGTATTGTAGGTTCTTAATGGCCAGATATATACTATTTTTATTATTCCACTAATAGGTTATCTATTATATTCTAAAATATTTATAATAGCATCATTAAAATAAAGTTTAAAGCTCATTCTTAATGGCAATTGCTCCGAACTTAAATTATATTCCCAACTATTTTGTCGAGTAAAGCATGATATCAAATGGCTTTAACAAGAAGTAAGAGATGTGCACTACTTGACCACTGTAAAATCAATCGATTACCAGTGAATTAGGTACTCAATACGTGAAAATAATAATCAATAACGTTAGCATTTCCACTATAGCAAGTAGCACGAAAGGATAAAATGTGTTTGAAAATTGAATTTGAATCTTTCAAATAGATATGTGTTTCAGTGCATGTCATTGTAATATAAACAATAATTGCAATTGCATTGCACACACTGTCAAATCTAATTCAATTAACCTAGTTTTAAATGTATAAAAACATGCTTGTCTTGCCTGTCTACTTGTTTTCAGAAAATTATTGGGTATAAATTTATCAAATCATCAAATTTATAAAATTGGAACCAACGAACGGTACTGTTAAAAGAACTTACTCTCTTTTACTGGATACTTTCAGTATGATCCTGGTGAACAATAGACTTTCATAATTGAAAAATTGTTTGAAGGCATTAACGGTCTACACCCAACCTTTCTCTATCCCTCCCCTTTCGCCTTATCAACATTACTCAGTGTTGGGGTTGCTATAGTCCCGCTAGTTCTTGATTGTTGATGGCAGTAGACAATAAAGATTTTTTTGCCTAATGTCTTCCTCTTCCGATTCATTTGAAATGAGTACGCACATAATGCCATTCACCCCTGTCTCTATTTCGTTATGTGTGTTCGTTTAGTATTACTAAACTTCATAAAATAGACATTATTACGAAGTAAATGATAAAATTTGAAAATTACGCAAAATTTGTTTCAATATATTTATTCCACTGTTTTTCCCTTAATTCAATAGTGTGGTCCTCATACTATCAAATTCATGTAAGAAATATTGAACGTGTGCAGCACAAATTTTTACGAATAATCTTAAAATTTCACATACCTTTTCAAACACCTAAACTATACATTCTTACTACATGCACTTAAAACTCATTCCCTATAAAAAAAGAAGAAAAATAAACGACATACCTTTTTTTTTTTTTTATGAAAAACAAATAACTTTGTGTAACACCACTATTTATTAAACAAAATCTTATGTTAATATTATATAAGTTATTTGTTTTTCATTAAATTAATAATGACGCCACAAAGTGAATTTGCGTATTTTGAAAAAAAAAAGACGTAACTTTTCGTTTAAATAATTCACTCTGAATTAGACTGTTGTGAACTCCTGCATTTCATCAACTTAAAGGTACGTAATCGAGCTAAGATAAAATATATTATTCTGCAACAATAACTCCAGGACCAACGACCAACGGCCACCTACAAACCTACATGCACCTATTTGTCGCTTTCAAACACCTGGAAATAAATTCACCTCAAATTTCGATATATTAACTGTAAGCTTTCTGGTATTTAAAAGATACCGGAATGATATTTACAAGAAGCAAAATATAATTGTTAAGGAGCATTGCGTAGGAACGATTGTACTCATTTTATATTACTTTTTTTGTTCACTTGTAAAATAAGTTTTATATTATTCTGGTAACTTATTAAAGAAACATTTTACTTGGAAAAATACAGATAGTATATAGTCGGCATTAAATATATTTTTAAGTCTAGTACGATTTTCAGATACGAAAGAGTATTTATCTTTTTCTTTTGTAATTTGTTTAATTGAATCTTTTCACCAATAAGTTTTTAAATGTAGGAACTTTGAATTTTTCGAAAACACATTTTATATTTTCATGTAGTTTTTTGTTATGTCATGTTACATTATTATTGATTCCTTCCCTGATAATCTCCAATGCATACCTACTTATCACTTTTATTTAAAAGCCCTTTTAGCCGTATAAATAAATAAATAAATAAATTAGATTGTGCAATTACATGCGGTATAAGTGAAACCTTCAGAAAACTAAAGTAGATAAGAATGGGAGACCTCGAAGAACTTTTTTTATAAAGGTGAAGAATGATATTTTCCATATTTTTGTTATCGAATTCCGGTGCACCTTTTCCTATACATTTGATTATCTTTTTAATATTTGTGGTATCTTCTTCAGAGTCGCTATATGTCGCTTTCTTTTTTGTTTTATTTTGCCTGTTCATTTTGGAGTGGTTCGAAGATTAGATATTGATTTTACAAAAAAAACATTTTTTTTTCTTTTTAGTTTTCGTACGATTCGACCAAAGATATTGAATTATAGATTGAACCTTTGATCCCTGTTCCGCCGAATGTCTGCAAGGGTTTGTCGGGCGCTTTATACCCCTACAATAAAGGAGACTTGCGTGGGACCGTGGATTTATCATATTATATTGGAACTGAGTACATACCCGTGAAAAAAAAAAATTGCAATGTCATTCTCTCGCAAGCTAAATCCTATAGATGTTTGTGTTTGTCTCTTTTTAGTGTCGCTCGTTTCTGTTTATTCGAGTTTCAAATCATAAAGGTGCTAGAAGTTTTCACTTCAAAAAAAAAAGAGATTGAAGCATGTATCACAAAAAACATCAAAATTCATCTTGAATATCACTGGAATTTATTCTGGGTTCAGTTAAAGAGAGAAGCACAAATAAAAAGTAACAATTTGGGAAGGAGCCAGGTACAACTGCGGTAGGAGGCAGTTGAATCGGTTGAATTAATAAAGATCAACCGGTTTACTGTTCAAGATGTGTTCTTTTGTCCATACAACCACTTTCCCTATCGAGTTAAACGGCTGTTTTTAACGGAACGAAGGCACGGTGTATGTAGGTACAGGATAAAAGGTCATTATGTGCGGCGAACCACTCACAAGTTATGAGATCATAAAGAAACAGTAAAATATCGTATTGAATAGGAGAATTTAACGGCAATCGCTTTAGAATTCCAGTTGTTACCAGCAGGTCTTTATACTAATATCCCAGGCCTAAATGATAATATATTATTATATTCAGTACAGATTGGTGTAGGCGATATTGAAATTGAGCTTGGTGTTGATTAGTCTACTAAATGTGGAAGTCAGGCTACCACGTCTAATGACAGATAAATGCACTTTCAAGCTTGGGAGAGTATTTTCAATATGCACGCAAAACTAATTATGTTCGTGACGGGCGTGAAGGGTTAATTAAATTTGGAAACAATGTGACAGCAAGACAGTTTTTTTCACTTTCAATCGACCTACAATAGAACCAGGGCAGGCTACTTAACAGACATAAGTTTAAGGTGCTTTTTATTTCACTTCACGCCTTTCGAAATTGATTCATGCTCGATGGGCTCCTGCTCGCCGGTGCTCATCTGTTATGTCACCAATGATCCACCAAACAGGAAATAGTTACTCAAACTGTCGGGTTACATCAGGTCCATTGGGACCTTTTCTGTTTTCACTGGTTGTGAAGGGAAACGTATTACGTTATCTTATGAGATGACTTATCTAAGTTGGACATACCGGTGAAATACCCCAGAAGACAATGCAATGGAATTAAGCACAACCCACGTGGTACGTTTACTACCACCTATCTAGATACAATGATCAAGCACTGTAGATATCTTGTAGTTTATGTTAGTAATTACGGATAGATCTATTAGGTGCTTTGAAGAAACGAATTACACCTGGATTAAACGTCGAAAGTCTTATCTTGTAAATATCCCATATCGACTATCGGCGATCTTTTATTGTATTTGTATAAAACACATTTTAGATTAGATTTTATAGTCCGAATAATTTAAAGAAAACAAAAAGATATTTCGAGAACAGAAAAAAATAACGATATTTTATTCTACAGGAAGCATTAAATTGATAATGAAAATAAACAATTATGTTTTGCTCGTCTACTGGAAAGAAATTTATGTAGTTATTATTTAAATATTAACGGGGAATGTCAATACATACCTACTGCATTGATAAAATATGAATTGTATATACCAGGGGTCGAAATTAGCAGCTTGCGAGCCGCATGCGGCTCTTTGAATAGGCGTCAGACATCAATTACTATTTCCCCTCTACTCAACCAGACTTATGATACAGAGCCGCCGAACAAACTTTGACTCGATCAGCATCAGTGTTTCCAACTCAGCTCACGGAACGCTGGATTTATTGAACGAGTCTTCTGAATGGTTTCGGAATTTTTTGAAACACAAGGCTGGTTAAAGGTTTAAACTTAGTAGGAATCCACAGATAAAATTATTATTGAACCCGGAACAAGTAAATGGTTTCCCTCCGAATTTTTCTGCGTTTTATCTGGAACTAGAATTTTATAATTTTACTCGGAACATGAAAATGGTTTCTCTCGAAATACGTCAGCAGATGAATCCGCAACTGGAATTATTTTTTGCAGTCCGAACACAGGACTGCTTTTAATTTAATAAAGAATCTATGCATGATTCTGTCGCAGAAGAATTACTCTGATCATTCTTACTGTAATATTTGAGATCTGATGTTACAGTAAGATAGTAAGGAGATGAAACAAAAATCGTAATTATCGTTCCACCACATTTACCACAGTACTATTACAACCCCCCCCCCCCCCGTTATAATATGGCTCTCTGGTACTTTTGTTATCCTGTTTTCATGACAATTTAGCTCTTCTCATTGAAAAAATGTCGACCCCTGGTATATCCCCATAATATAAGTATATTTTATTTTAAATAATATTTACGAAGCATCGTGGTCTTCTCATCTAGTATTAGGAAATAAAGGCTATGTACGATATTTCAATTTGGTACCCGCCTAAATGTAGATACCCACTAATTAATTAAATATAAAGAATTGCATAGATAGATCTGATAGCCTGATGAGAGACGACAATTTCAGAAACGATTTCGTTGCTCCCCTCGTAACTATATCTGAATAGCCGTTTCACAAAATCTTGCTTCCCCTTTCCTTTCTCACACCAATATTCTTCCATCTCTAAATATAGTCCAAATAAGGTTGGTACTCAATCAGTGGAACCTTTTTTTTTACATGAGCTCCACACAGAAGGTCCTGAGGAAAATAATTTCCCTCAGGGCCTATGTTATCTTTGGGGATGCTGTGTGGAGGGTTTTTTTAAGGAAAGGAAGGGGAGGAGAGTTCTGGGAAGGAAAAGGGTTTAAGGGGTAGGTAGGAATCTGAGGTTCAGTGTGTCCTGGTCATCCACCTCCAAGACCTTGACAAACCTCACCCCATGAACCCGGGCACCCCTGCTAAATCACCGAACGTAGCGAACCACTTGGGTGGTGTTCACAGAAAACATGGGGTTTATTACAATGCAGGGACATAGCTAACTTTCAAAACTGTATTTTTAAATGCTTTATTTTTATTGCAACTTGCAACAGGGTTAACTTAATACTAAATTTTTCTTTAAGTTCACGAATTTTTATCCAAACTAAATTATATGTCTTTGTCTGTAATTTGTACTTAAACAAAAATGTGTATTTGCTATAAAAAGAACAAGTAATCATGATGGCCACTGGTGTTTTAAAATTGTACGTTTGTGTTTTAAGTGATTACTGAGCTGGCTAGAAATGGTGTTCAATTTGCCAGCATGCAGTACATTCTCTCCGATTTGACACGATGACTGTAATATGAGATACTTTGACCGGAAGCCATACTTTCATAAACCTACGAGGTTTACCCATACGTTCGAAGTCAGCAAATTTGAGGGCTGTATTACAGACTATCTACAAATAACAAATATCTTTATTTTAAACATTGAATCATTTACAGTTTCAGTCGCGAACTACATTCTTCTAAGATTTTTAGAGAATAGAGATGAGGACATAAAAAAACAATGGAATTCACTTTTGTCGGTTACTTCCCATTATAACTTGAGTCTCATTGGCCCCTTTGTTCGTAGGTATATATGTCGTTGGTATATCTATACGCTACAATAATAACAGATCTGATATGATGTTAATATTATAAATATATATTTTAGTCGTAACGTGTTCTATTATTATCACCCACGTAGAAGTGCGCGGGGACCGGATTAGATAAAAAAAAACTGGATGTTAAAATGGAACACTTCGTATTTCATCTAAACATCAGTTCGAAATAAAAAAATGGCAAATAAATTATTTTTCTGTTAAAAATATTATCTGATAGGTAGGTACTTAATCACTTGCTTAAATTCTTCAAACAAACGCTTCCGATTTCGAAAATGAATCTATTTAAACTTGTAGAGTTCTTTAAACCCGAGTTACAGGCAGAAGCACAACCAGAATTAGAATTATTATTTATTTAGTTAATTTAGAAAAAAGCAGTTTACTTGAAAATGCATTTAAAAACAAGTATCTATCCCCTTTCAATCGAAATTAAAAATACCATGGAGATACTAAAGTTAAAAAAAGATATCAAATTATGTCTAACTAAACACGAAGATGAGTAAATCATAAAAATTATAAATTATAAAGTAACACCAACGCAACGTAAAGATAAAAAACAAACACTTTTTACCTTGTCTATTTCTATTTTGTGCAAACAAACAAACTAGATGAGGAGGAATTTATGACCAACACCCATACAACAACCTACAGTCCGCCTCGGAGCAGGAATACCTAGTGAGGAGGACTGAGAACAAACTACTTCACTCTGTATTTTTTTTAAATTTGCCTTATTTTGTATTTTTAATTTACTTAATATTGTCGTTCAATAAAAAAATAAAAATTTAATTCCGGATCATTTGGAAACCAGTTAAATTCCCCTGTGTTTTTTTTCAGAAAGGACCAAAGAACGTGTTTCTTTGTGCATAAAAGACCAAATCAATAAAAACTCTATTTCTCAACTATGTACACATACATTATATGTTTCCGATTATATAGGAATGAGCTACAACATTTTCTACTGCAGTTTGATTACACATATATACAAGAAAGATATATTGACTAATAAGATATTATATGGCTTGAGTTGGAAGTTTGAAGGATCAATTCAAGCCCTTGTGCAAGCATTAATTTTAACGCCCTTACTCTGAATCGAGGTCAATTCCATACAAATAGTCTTACCTGTAAACCTTCATCACATAGAAAAAAGATAACAATACTTTTCGAGATGTCCGTTAGTTCATTTCCGTCATACATGATTAAGATTTTATGTATATCGATAGCAGAAATTTGAAATGTTGTTAAAGACAATAAATCCAAAAATTTGTTAAATATGTAATTTTACTCCGTTTTTTGGTCTTTTGATCTGCGTGGTCGAAATATTTCTAGGAAAATAAATGCGTCTTTCACGTCATGCATTTTAAGAGGATTTTTTTTTAAAAAATTAAAAAATAAAATACTATTATTAAAAAAATTAACAAAAATGTCGAATATTTTGAAAGATTTATTAAATGATAATTTTATAATAAAAAAATACGAGTTAGACCACACGACTGAAGTAAAACTTCTATGAGAGGAAGCGAGAAAGAAAATGTGCGCGCGCAATGCTCACTCTTGCTCAGTATGATACAGACAATAGGCACTGTGACTTAGATAAACGAAACGTAACTGGCTACGAGAGAAAGAGAGAAAGAAAATGTGTGCTCGCACCTCTCTATTTTGCCCCTACAGTAATTTACGAAACTCTAACTCTCTCTTTTTATCTTCACTAACTTATACCTCCCTCTCAATTTCCGTTCGCCTCGCCCGACACTTTTCGTAACGCTCTCGTCACGCATTCACCAGCTTCCTCCCCAAGTCAAGCAAAGAAGTTTTACTCCAAAAAACCTTATTAAAGGTCTACAATAACGGGAGATATGAGTTTTTGAAGAAAAAAAAATCTTTTCGCTCTCCTGAACAATTAACATTTTATCCGTTCGTCATTTAAAATTTTCGTGATCGATAAATTTTTGTGAAGTTCTTGGCATTTCATGGCATGAAGGCACGTAGATATGAGTACCGTTTGTATGAAATTGACCTTGAGTCAGAAAAATGGGGATGAAATCAAAGCAAGGGAGAGTTTCAATCCTACAACCCCCCAACCCAAGTCGTTATATCTTATTACTCAATATATCTTTCGTTTATGCATATGTACTGCAGTAGTGTTGTCGTTCAATCCTACATAAACGGCAACTGGGTTAAACCAGTGAAATCTGATAATGTTTAAAGCGGATTTAGCTTGAGTAATAAAATTCAAAGACTTTCTCCTCAAAACGCATCAGGTATTAATCATTAATTAAATGCACCAGCATCATTAAATAACATCTTCACGACAGTAATTAATCGCCTGATGCAAGCCATCGTAATAAAACAAACAATGGATTGGAAGATTGTACGATAAAAATGATTATTTTACAGTAATATTCAATTCTGCATAAATTAAGATATAAAAAAACATTTGGAATACTATAATGGCAGCTCAGAAATAATTTAATATTCATTTCAGACGTTGATTTCAAGTCTACGGAATTTGCTTACGACACGGCACGAGCCAAATTGATGAATAACATAAAGCGACTGGGTTAAGGAATTAATGTCATAAAACAAAAAAAAAAAAAATCACATGTAGGTCTTTGAAGTAATTCTATTCAAAGGAGAAAACAGGAAATAACCAATAAATTACGCATATACAAAAGCCTAGCTTTATTAAAGTGAAATGTGTTAAATATTAAGCTGTAAGAAATTATTATTATGTACCCTGTAACATATTTTATGTAAATGATAACTAGATAAATAGAGTGGAACGTAAATGTTACACATTTTTGCATTTTCTAATTGACACTTTAACACTTGACACCCATCCCTAAATTGGGATAATTTAGTTGCGTTTTCAAAAAGAATATCGACTCCAGTGTCCAGTGTGTCTACGAAATGGCTAATTCATATAACAAAAAAATCAATATATTTACCTGCTTTATGTAATTATAAATAAAATTTTGTGTAATTATAAATTGAAAATAATAGTAACAGAAAAATCATTAATATAATAGAAATTAACGTAATAGAAAAATATAAATTTTCACACTTATAGGTATATAAATGTGAAATAACTATGTAGGTATACAATGAAAATGAGCCATTATTATTTCAATGTATTTTGAGTAGGCTCCCACTCAAAATTACTAGAAATATTTATGCATATTTTGTATGCAGGTGTCAGTGTTAAGTATTATATTTCAAATTTAATTTAATTTAAAAAAAAAAATTATTTACATTATTATCAAAAATATTTTTGTGTAGGTATATCAGATACAATATATTATTTTTTAAATTATTTTTTGGGTAAGTAGATTTGATGTTTTTTGTGATAAATGCTTCAATCTCTTTTTGATTTTTTAACTAAAAACTTCTTCAGCACCGTTGTGATTTGCAACAAAATGAAACGGAAGCAAGCGACGCTAAAGAGAGATCAACACATACATCTATAAGATTTAGCCTGCGATAGAATGAGATTGCAATAAAATATTTATTTATTTCTCGGTTCCAATACAATACGAAATCCACGGTCTCACGCAAGTCTCCTTTAGTCTTGTGGTATAAAGTGCTTGGCGAACCTTTGCAGCCAGCACACCAAGGATCGAATCCTAATAAATAAAAAAAATAAAAATTGTAAAATCAATATAAAATCTTCAAATCACTCCAAAATGAACAGGCAAAGAAAACACAAAAGAAAGCGTGAAAAACATCTAGCGATTCCGAAGAAGAAAATACAAATACTAATAAGATAATACTAATGACCACATTAGGAGCCAGTATTTTTCTCCAGTGTGCATCAATTTATTTATTTATTTATAAATAAACGCCCTTTTTCGGGGCTTTTACATATATAGCATAGAAAAAACATTTTATTGTACATAACTGAACTGCCTCAATAACAATATTTTAAATTTATTCAAAGATAAATTGAAGATGTCCACTGACTTGGTATAATTGTTTCCCTCCATTAGTATTCTGGGCAAAGAGGAATACATATGGTAGTTAGTCCCAGAATTTCTGCACTGAAATAAATCCTGACTTCTAGTATTACGAAGTGGAATTCGGAAGCTTATCAATTCAAGTAATACCGGACTATCAACTAAATCATTTAGAATTTTATATAGAAATACCAAGTCAGTGAAAATTCTTCTGTCTGACAATTTAAGCATATTCATATCGTTTAAAAGTGTGTTGTAGTTTAACATATTTGCTGAAATACCCATTTTAAAATTTAGAAAACGTAAGAATTTGTTTTGTATTCTTTCAACAGCTTGTACGTGCATATTATAATGAGGATTCCAGACAGGAGAATTGTACTCAAGTTGGCTTCTAACATAAGCAAAATATAACATTTTAATACACTTTATATTGTTAAAGTTTCTAGTTAGCCTAGTTATAAACCCCAGCATTTTTAAGCCCTTATTACAGATTTCTGTTATGTGGTTAACAAATGAAAGATTTGATTGAAAAGTGATGCCCAAGTCTTTAATTTGCATTAATGTCTGAAGAGCATTGTTATCAATGTTGTAATTAAATATCACTGGATTTTTTATTCTAGAAAATCTAACAATTTGACATTTTGAGATATTTAAATAAAGTCTATTTTGATTGATGTATGCTGGGCTGAGGCGGACTTCCATGACGAGGATATTTTTAGAGCTGCTCATACTTTCCCTCATTCCTGCCACCCTGGATATAATTAAAAAATGTAAATATTAATTATTAAAAAAGTTATGCAAAATTTAAATTTGAGAGGCGGACACAGATAAAAAACCTGTTTTCCCAATTAATGAATATCCAATACATGATGTGATAGTCAAAAATGTTTTATTAATTTTTGTTACTTATACCTCTACGCTTTTAATCCGTAATTTTGCACATAAAATGTATGTTTAATTATCAATAAATATGCTCATAAAAATATAAAACGTTAATAAAATAAAGAACTTACGCACGATAGAAAAAATCGTAACTTAATACAATGTGGAAAATCGATAATAATAATGTATATAGGAGGTACGCAGATTTCCAAGCATTAAATAATGTATGTGGAACAGGATGGATCGGAAACAGGATTAAAACATATATTCAAATTACAGACAAATTAAAGAGTATCTTATTAGGTATATCTGTGTCCGGATATTGGAGATGGTTATGTGGCTTTCTAATTAGTGTTAAAATAAATAAGTAGAATGAGATAATTAGACAATCTACGTAATTATATATCTTTCATAATTATAATAATTGAATAATTTGTAGTGTTTTTGTGAAAAGTCACCCCAAGGCGACATGAATACCTACTACCCTTTCAGAGGTATTACAACAGCAATGCGATTAAATAACTGACAATGAGATGACATGTATCATGTGTTAAAGGGGCTTAGCAGAACGAAAAGTTCCTTGAGGCTGAACAAAACTTGGCAACAACAAAAAAAATCTCATTTATTTTTATTTTTACATTAGCTCCACAAGAATGCCCTGAATAAATCAATTTCCCTTGAGCCTATGTGATCTTTGAGGATGTGTGAAGGATTTTTTGGGGAAAGAAATGAGAGAAAGTTCTGGGAAGGAAAAAGGTACGAATGGGTAGTAATCTGAATGGGGTCAGTGTGTCCAGGAGTAACGAACGTTTGAATCCATTCCTCCCACTGCGGTGCAAGGCGATGTTCAGGAGAGTACGTCTGGAGAGATCAAAAAGTCTCCCTCAATCAGTCTCTCCCGATCCGAACCACCATGCAGACGCTTCCGCCGCCAAGACCTGGACAAACCACACTCCATGAGCACGGGTACCCCTGCTAAGTCACCAAACGTAGCGAACCACTTTGGGTTCCCGTGATACTCATACCCGCCCCTCAAATTGTGCCTCCCAAACATTCAAAGTATCCAAATAATATTGCAATATCATGATCGAGTGTTTCTTAAAATGGCTTAAGCTATCTGCTTGGTTACCTGCTCTAAGCAGCCAGCCATCGTTCTATTCAACCTTCCTCTCTCCCTTATCATTCTCTCCGCGATCCTCATTTCCATCACACTCAAAAAATTCCACTGAAGGAAATGGCACTGGCTTCGGGTATCACTTAAAAAAAGATTAGGTATTCGCAATAAACAGGAATCGATATAATATGTATGTATACATAAAAAAAATATATTGTACCGGGCGGCGCAGCGTTGCTTTGTTTTTAAACATATAACAGTTTTATTACGAGATTGATGAAATTTTGCACACTTTCAAAACAAGAGAACAAACACGTTTGCATGAAATTCCGATATACTACCTCTATCCAATTTTCCCATCCCTTAGTAGAATTTTGATATTTCTTGTTGAAATTTTGCAAAGTTTGAAATTGAAAATAAGAGGAAAATTTATTAATGTCTACATTTGATTTCGAAAAACTTTGTATATAGCCCGGATGACGCCGGGAACTTCAGCTCTTCATAAAATAAAATTATAACGTACATCGTCATACGCTTCTGAATCTTGACACGACGCGACTCAAATAGGAGTAGGACTCGCAGCGCGACTCAACTAGGAGTTATATTAGATTCCAAACTAACCTTTAACAAACATGCTGAATATACCCAAAAGAAAATTGGAAAAAAAATATCTTTTTTGGGAAGAATTCGGCAAAAACTTTCTAAAAAAACTACAGTCACTATTTATAATTCAATTATTGCTCCACACATTAACTACTGCTCAACTACCCTTTTCCTGTGTAACGAACGAGAACAAAATAAGTTTCAAATTCTCCAAAACAGGGCAATGAGAATAATACTTCGGCGAAATAGATTCTCAAAAGTAAATAAAATGTTAAAGGAACTAAATTGGCTAACCGTGAAACAGATGTTGACCCTGCACACGATGATACTTATCCATAAAATAGTGAACAACATGTTACCAAAATACTTCTCAAACAAAATTATATACAACAAGGACATTCACAGACACAACACAAGGACTTGCAAGGAAATCAGACTACAAAAAAGGACAAAACGAATACGCAGAACAGTTTACTATACAAAGGGATGAAGTTATACAACACTCTACCAGAAACTTTAAAGGCCGCACAAATTGGAAAGTTCAAAATGTATTGTAGGAGCTACATAAAACACGAAAAAATATAGTTTGCAATATGATATGTTATAATTAATTAGGAAATTGTAAACTTAAATGTACAATTTACTAAAATAAAACTAATAAATAAAAATAAATAAAATATTTGATTCTCTGAATCGTGCCATGTCGTTTTCGGGCGTTCCCGAATTCTTCTACCATTCATCGCAACGATACGAATTAACACTATAAATTAGAATAAATATATCGTATGCATTTTGATATATCTACGAAGTTCAAAGATCAATCTTAAACAAGCAATAAAACATTTCTTTCAAATTCGAAGAATATTATAAACAATTCATTTTTATCTCCCCGTAAATCTCTATTTCATCGATGTGTGTAATAAAAAATATCATAAAAATTTATGCGAAGAACGTTTAAGGCTAAATATCAAAGTCTTCATCGGTGGATGTTGACAAATGAAAATGTTAATTTGGTGATATATTGTTACGACGGCCCACGCGGCAGCTTCCGATTAAATACCTATTAAGTGTTAACACCTCATCGGGATTGGGTTGTCACATAATTTAAGCATTCAACGTGACACAATCTTTGTCTAGTAATGATATATTGCCTAGTAATGATGAGTTATAAACGAATTACATTTAATCATTCTGGTGTTCAGAGTCTCAAATCTACTATATTTTATAGAATGAAGTAAAGTTAACATGCAATACCATTAGTTGTGCAATATTGTCATCCCATTTTACTATTTCAGTTCAATGTTAGTTTTCATCCATGTAATGATTCGAACGTTTGTTGAAACAGGAAAAAGGAGATTCGCAGACAATATACTAATTTCGGTTGTCGGTGCATGGATGCATGCGTGATATGAAATCGGGTTCCTGCGTAATGTGTAAAATTATTCAAATTCAATGAACTTTAGTTTTTTTTTTTTAAATTGGAACATGTATAAATCATATCAGACAAGGAATAAGGTAGGTACCAACATTATTTTTTAAAAATTAACTAGCGAGTTTTCGGCACGCATAGCAATGCAATTCAAATAAAGAAATTGTGTCTCCCTGCGTAACCTTTCCCACTCGTCCCCGCTCCCCTTCTGCGTCCCCTTCCCCTCCCGTGTTCCCCATCCCCCCTCCCCCCTTTCGGATTCCAGTCCCCAGCCCTCCTTCCTTCGCTATCGCTAAACTATATGAAATATGCCCATTTTTCAAACAACTTCCGCGCCACTTATTTCAATTTAAAAAAAAAATCATAAATCCAGAACTCACCAGTATAAACAGAAACCTTCACGGGCGTACGCATAACAACTCACCAAAGTTTCATGGCAATCGGATGAATAGTGTAGGAAATAATTTCATAACACCAGAGCTCACTATTATATATATATAAGTCATCGCAGGCATGCGCGCATCAAATCCCAAACGTTTCATCGCAATCAAATGAATGGTTTAGAAACGCATTCGGGACGAACAAAGAAACATCCACTTTTACGTATTGAGATATTTATAAATTTGAAAAGTGTACTTGTTTTGTTCAAATACTTGACATATTTACCTGGCAGGTCAATTCAGATAAACACACTTTAATTAGAAAGTTTAAGCTTGGAGAAGATACATTAGACACCATATTAAAACAAGGCATATTACATGATTAACAGTTGTAATTCATTAATCATTACTTTCTTTATTACAAAATTTGAATTTGTATCCTTGTGCTGAATTAAAATTACGTTACTATTATGAATTATTAATGTTATTATAAATTTCTTCGCCGGATTATGAACTCACAACCTCTGAACCTCAAGTTAAAGAGCTTACTGTTTTGCCACCTTGGTTGGAGTCAATATTTTATTTATTTATTTTTATTTAAGTACATAAAACAGGCAAGATATAATAAAATATACATATGGTGTTAAGGGACTGACCTGACTTACTTTACCAGCGACGCCTGACAATATTTATAGTAAAAGATGTTAACGAAATGTTTGTCTTTGGTAACATTTTTGGTGTTATTTTTTTGTGTTTTAAGCTAAAACCATAACAAATCAGTGGGAATTGAAGACGAGTAAGGGCTTTGGCAATTGCTTAGTTCAACCGAAAATATGATGTAAGCTGCAATACACAATACCAAAAAAAAAAATAGCATTAATAATACAAGATAATAACTCATCATTAACTCATTCTTCACACATATTTCTTTCATTCTAGACACGAGAGACAGTAGATCCTCCATACTGTTGGAAATCAGCGCCACATCATCGTACAACAGGCAACACGCTTTCAGATTACTCAATTTCGAACCCAATCCCATCTTTTTCAATTCTTGCACACAATCCTTCAGATTGATAAAGAAAGTGCTTCCTAGTCTCCCCACTCTTGTCTTCTTTAGTTTTCTGAAGGTTTCATTTCTACCACGTGTGAATTGCACATATCCCGTCCCAAAAAGCAGTTTTCTTTGCTTCTCTCATGTAAAAAATTAAGACCAAAATTTCTTCTGAAGTTTGTTTATAAGTAGGCATTTAAATACCCACATACTTAATTATAAACCATATAATATTTCACGGAATGTGTTTTATTATAATTTTAAATAAGGAATTTTATAATTTATCTAAAGAAAAGTCATTATCTCAATGACAGTTCTTTTTTCAAATTTTCTAAAAGCTGACGGTATACCATTGTATTGAAAAGCTTAGGCAAAGTTAGTTACTTGAACAATAAAGTGGAACAGCGGATTTTTTAAACTGAATGAAATGCTACTAACGTCGAATACTTTTGCTTCCAACTTATCAAAAAAGTACCTGACGAACTTATCGAAATTAGCTTTAATTTTATCACACTTTGGAAAGTGAATTTGCATTGGTGACCAATATAATAAGTTAGTAGGTTAGTGCAATCAATTATCACGAATATATATCTTGTCGGGGCTAATTCTTGTATAATTATTTTTTTATGATTAATGTTTGTTTTTAATGATTGAAATGAGAGAGAAGCACCTCAGATAACCAGGAGATATTTTAATATAGAAGGAAATTACGCATATGTTTATGATTAGATTTTAAATCGGGAATAATGTTAGTAAAAGGTAATTTAAAAATAATGTTAGTAGTTAAAAATAATGTTAGTAAAGGTTGGTAATTGGCCTGTGTACGTGGATTGTTTTACAGGGGCATTCCTTTGTAAATAGAGTCAAGCTCGCAAATAAAATAAAAGATTCTAGCGCAGCGGTGACCTGTTATCGCTACGCTCTTTTAGCATTGCAATAGATTTTTATCTCGAAACAAATTGTGCGGGTTAGGGCACAGATCCTTGTGGTGCTCCAGTAAAAAGTTTTTTTGCCACTTTATCCGCTGCTTTTAACGGTTCCATGACAGTCGATCCGCCGACAGTTGGCCTCCCGGCATAATTATGCACAATATGCAGTCGGGTTAGGGAAAATACGGTATACATAATTACCAAATATAACAAAGGGATGTGCAGAGATGATGCACTGCCGAATAACAAAGTAAATCAATTTTTTTTTTTTTTTTTACATGAAATACCGCACAAGAGTCCCAACTGCTCCCGTCTGGAGCCAGTGAGACTATGGCATCCCCAATTGGGGTATGTTGTGAGGCTGAAGGTAGTGGGGGGGGGGAAGGAGATAGGGAAGAGGTAGGTGGGGAAGTACCTGGCTATTCAGATCTGGTCACTAAACACGGCTAAAGCCATTTCAAGCAACGTTTCAATTCTGAATGGTGGTCTTACACCAGGGCGATACTATTAGTATCTTCCACTCTGGAACGTGCCGCAAATATATCATATATTATTTTAAATGAATAAATTGTGAAATAACACAAATTAATCAAATAAAATTTATTTGCGCACGCCGGGTTCGAACCCGCGACCTTCGGATTGTGAGTCGAGAGTGCACCAAGAAAACATTTACTTGTCTATATATTACGTATACCAGCACATAAGTACAAAAAATCGACACTGTACATAAATTCGTTTGATATTGATACCAACTTATTTTTAAGATTATTTTTGAAGTTGATTTTACGTTTGAATTTGGTAAATAATGCACAAAAAGATTGGTGCCAATTGGGCCAAGCCGGCGGATCAACTCTCCACAGAAATTGTGCACAGATCAGTATAGCTGAGCTACCTTCCCTTCTGCAGGTTTCCATGGAGACAGTGCGTCAGTGAACTTTACACGAAATCTCTTTACGTCCATTGCCAGTATTTACTGTAAACATAGTAGCGCTGTTTTATGTGAGTACAAGCCATGTCGCCGGTAAAGAGTGGAACATAGAATACAGTAGTGTAGAAAGGGAGGTCATGCCAAAATCATCTCTATTCAAGTAGTTTCAAACATTCAAAATAATATTAAAATACTTTCACTTCGCAATTAAGAATTAATTATCAGTATTTATAAACGGATGGGAGTATTATGATAATCCATATAACGTATTGAAACATGACACGGATGTTGTGGTTTTTTTTAATAAAGTTTTATAATCAAATACCATGTATCGTACGTTTTCTCATTCGCATCATTTATGTGTTTAACATATTGCGCGGTGTACGAGACACTAAAAATGCGATGGTTTTGACTCGAGGGCAAAAGATGAATACAGTTATTTATTATCCTTTCACTTGACGGAGCTGATAATCTCGCAGCTAGCCGGTAATCGTTCGGCACAATGGCATGGACATCGGAAAAATATGCACGTCTTCTCAGCAGAAGAAATTCCTACCTCTTTAGTCTAGAGGCATTATGCACACTGGCGACAGTCTCAAGATGCATTGCGTCGCAAAGTTGGTCAACTTATGACCTGGAAACACGCTGAATAGCGGCTTGACCTGAACGTAGTCAAAACTGAAAGACACTCGTATATCGAAATTGTTCAAGGCTGCTTGCATTAGATACCTATGGCGTGTACTGGATCTTTTTTACGGGGGATGTCCTGAACGACCTCTACTCCCCTTGTTGGTGTCAGCTACTTAACCCTCCAGACAGAGTGAAGCACCCTACTTCCAAAGGGTAAAGGATGGGTACTCGTGTTTTAAACATTTCATCAATCTTTATATTAATCACTTCCCCTTCAAATCACTGTCAATCAATCAAAATATCAAATATATTTCCAAAACATCTCATCTCGAATTAGTCAAAATCACCAGGATTGGACCAAATACGTATGTATGATATTAAAAAACATGGTAAAATACTGAGCCCAGTAATAACTCATTTCATAAACACTATAATTGATACTTGCCAAATACCCGAAGGATTAAAAACTAGTATTGTTAGACCCATTTTTAAAGGCGGTGATCATTCAATTATAAATAATTACAGACCTATTTCTTTATTACCTGCTTTGGAAAAAATTCTTGAAAAATATATAGCGACATACTTAGATGCATATTTAAATAAATTTGGTATCATTGACGAATGTCAGTACGGATTCCAGAAAAAAAAAAGCTGCGACACTTTATTAAAAGATTTTTCTAATTTCATAAACACCCAGCTCAACTCTCAAAAACATGTACTTGTACTCTTTATTGATTTCTCTAAAGCCTTTGACACACTATGTCATAAACAAATAATTAAGTTCTACAATCCATTGGCATCCGAGGTAAATTGCTTACTCTCTTTAATAACTACTTATCAAATAGAAAAATGAATGTTAAAATATTGAATGCGATGAGCGAATCGAAATTTATAAGATCTGGTGTCCCACAGGGGTCAATTTTGGGTCCAAAATTATATATAATTTATGTTATAGCTATGTCAAAACTATTTAGTAAAGCGCGTAGATTTATTTTCGCAGATGACACTGCACTTATAGTATCAAATGAAAATCCTCAAATAGCGATTCAAGAATTACAAACCGACTTTAATGAACTGCTAAAATGGGCACATGATGTGGGTTTAGTCATAAATGTAAAAAAAAACAAAATGCATGTATATCAGATCACCAAGTTTGAAAATATGGAATATTCCGAAACTAATCGCACACAACTTTGAATGCATCCATAAAAAAATATCAATAAATTGCCAATGTGAAAATATTGACTTTGTCAATGAGTATACTTATTTAGGATTAAAAGTAGATAACACTTTTAAATGGGATAAGCAAGTTACTAAAATATGAAACCAATTAAGAGCTCTAGCGAACAATTTCTATAAATTAAAATTTGTCTTGCCTCATTGCACACTTAAATTGATATATTTTTCATTGGTAGAATCTATTCTTAGATATGGAATTCGAAGCTGGGGAAATACAAGCATGACTTATATTAAGCATGTACAAAATTTGCAAACCTCTATCATAAAACATATTGTATCACCTAATTTATATAGACAAAGACACAATGTGCAGCTTTTATATTGTGCTGAGAACCTACTCCCAATAAAAGGTATATTCTGGTTACTTACCATTAAGGATAACTGGGGAGATAGTACTTATAAAAAAACCACTGGTACATAGTCACAGCACACGACTCACAGAAAAAAAAGGCCTAAATATACCTAAAATATCAAATAAGTATGGAAGCCGAACGCTGCAGTACTGTGTACCGGTGATTTTTAATAAAATCAAAAATAGATTTGTTATTGAGGAAAATGAGAGTATAAATATAAAAATTGTTAAGATGTGGATTATGAGTGAAAAATCAGTATATCTGTAAAAAAAATTTTCAAAGATGAAAAAGAAAGATTGATGATGTAATGGTTTCTAATTATTAAGAATATATTACCTTTTTCTTGAATGATAGATACAAATCTGTTAAATATTGTATGCCTTTGTAAACATAAAATGTTGTTTTTTTTTTTTTTACTGTATTTATTTTCATTAACTGTAAAGTAGGTTGCACCAACCAGTTCATTAGGTTTTGATTGTCTCTATTTGCTTTCTTCTTTACAATTTTAAATTTTATAAATATGTTTTTTATTTATTTCAAATGGTAATGGATGTATATTGAGGTAGAACCTGCAGACAAGCAGCCATGTGGCAGCTTCGCGGGATTACTTATTTAAATTGCCAATTTTATCTGTATTTGTTAAGTATGTTTTTGTTGGAAATAATAAAAAAAAAAAAAAAAAAAAAAAAAAAAAAAAAAAAAAAAAAAAAAAAAAAAAAAAAAAAAAGTTTTTAATACTGTATTTATAATATAATATTATGACGGATCTACGAGTATAATAACAATTTATAGGTTCCTTACATCCATACTTTTGAAAAACATTTTTTTAAAAGATCGGGTGATTAAGAATCGTAATATTTTTTAATTATTGCTCGAACACGGTCCGTCAATTTTAAAATTAGTGTGAATTATGTTTACGAGCAGTTTCACAAAACAAAACATTAGCAGAATGGCCGCGAGCCATCGATAAATCTCTCCATTATTATTATTACCAGTCAAATAACGCAAAAAAAAAACTGAACACATTGTCAATGCATGCCAAACAAACATTAGTCTCATTTTTTTCTAATTAAAAGCTCATAGATTAATGTGATGCCAAACAAGTCCATCTATTTGCGTCAGTAAAAGTTGCAACAGATGACGGTCAAATAGGTATTATTTTTACTTTCAGAACACCTCGATTTAGTATATTTCGCGGTATTGATCTCAATTCCTTGTAGGCGAATGTGATTTGACCCACGATTCCGAATTTCTTGTGAGAGTTTTTTCATGTCGACCGACTTACACAGATTCATTACTTAGGTTCTCGGATTTGAATTTTTATTACTGCTATTAGAAATGGCAGGAAGTATGCAGTAATTTAACAAATAAGATCACACTTTTTGTGCGAGATTGGCATCTGTTGGCAAATTCTTTAATTAATGTTGCCCAACAAAGGATACGGTTGAGACGGTAGTTATTACTATTATATCATACCGTGCACCGGTTTTGATTGCTGGTAAAACTTTTCACATTAATGGCAACATAAAGGTCGACAAAGTCATGTAAAAAGGTGTTCAACATGAAGGTAAAAGATACATGTGTAACAATGTAACATTTTTAGAATAAATTATCATCGAATTTTTCTTTATGAGAAATGATAATGACAGCTAATGACTGAACTGCATGACACGGCGTCACCTTTCACAACACTCCAACTATAAATGCTGATCCAACGAAACCATTATCCGTCGAAGAGTATTAATAATTATGACATCGCCTGAGATGATTGGTCACGTCCATGAAGATATCTAACATTTTAAGTTTTGCTCCTTTTACTAAAAAATTCATACCACAGAATTACGAGAAAAAACTAAAAATATCATCTTCACAACTATAGTTAATGAAGTTCTGTTTAGTTTTTTCGAAAGATAGTTCTGATAAGATGCATTGGTGTAACGAATTACCAAGAATGAGAAGAGTAGTGGATTCGCTAATACATTGTAAATTAAGTACTAGTTGACTTAATCTGAACATAGTCAAAACTTAAAGACACCCCCGTATTTCAAAATTGTTTTTCTGCATCTGGTAACGAAAAATCCTAACAAAGAAATCTTTTGATACAAATATGATCAAGTTTGTTTTATTTAAATTGAAATGCAGGTATATTCCCTATACAATAAAAATAAAATTATGTGTAGCCGCTAACGTTGTAGATCATTGTTTAGGGTTCCAAACTTTGTTTTTATTTTTATTTTTTTAATCAAATGTTTTACATGGTACATAAAGATGATTTTACATCTTAGGTTTTAACTACTCTTCCATTGAAAGCATTTGCTTGTGTATGGAAGGGGAGTGTACATAAATGCTGTTATTAGTTAGTACTTAAATAATTCATTGTACATGTATTTATGTGTGCTGTAGTTTTTATTTTGATGATAGTATAATTAAAAAAAAAATAAGTGTTATGGAAAACAAAGGATAAGGTTAATTAAGTGGCAGTAGTTTTTTTTCTCAAGAATGTTTTAAAAATGTTTCTTGACAGAGAGCAATATTCGGGTTTAATCATTAATACTTCTGATTTTAATATATAAATCTTTAAATTTAGGCACTTGAAATTCTTCAAACAGGCGCTCCGTTGAGTATTCCAAAGATTTTTCTAAATATTTTTTATATAACAGTAAAATTAAAATATAATTTTAATTATATATTGATATTATTGTTATATAAAAAATATTAAAAAAAACTTTTTTTAATTAGTGTTCTTTGCACAATTTCTATTGGAAGAAGGTTACATTTGTATGCGGCAGTGTACGATATTCTTATTATTTCTTGTCAATATTGACGGGACTTCAACAACTAGTTCAAATCACAATACTTATTCTCGTATATGAAAAAAGTTTTTACACAACGGCATTATTAAAAAAAAAACCCATTGATATTAGATGATCGTATCTACATAATATCTAAACAAGTATAAAAACAAAATAAATCAGTCGTATTGAATCGGTGCATTTATCACGCGAATTCTGCAGACCTATTGCTAGAGGCGTATCGAAGTAAAAAAGTGAATGCAACGGTTGTTTTGTACCCACTTGGATTACGTATCGAATGGTACACTTTGAGGATGAAAGGAGTCTCTGTAAAGTAAAAGGCGGCTTCAGTTACCTACGTTTTTACCTATGCCATTTAAAGATCAATTTACGGGACTATCTTTTTTTATCTTTAAAAAGGCAGTTATGCAAAATGTCAAACAGGGAGATGAGTAAAAGCTTGGATATTTAAGTTAAGTGATGGATGTTTTCCTCCCGCTGCGGTGCAAGATCAGCTATATAAGGTAAGCTACATACAATCATAAGGTTTCCGCAAACCGGCTTCTTCCATTTCAGCCCACCACGCAGCTGGTGGGCAAGCACAACCGCCGCCAAGACCTGAATACTCCGCACCCGATTAAACCGGGCACATCTACTACACTTGGTGTGACTTATGACAGAGGTGCTGGTTATCCAATAAACGATTCAAGGGGCGGCCTCCCAAGTTGAATTTTTTAACTCCTTTTACCTAACCCATTTTACTCGTATAACAGTTAGTTACGTTACAAGGACAAAGTGGTGAGTACGGGATGCGTTGCTTTTTTAATTGTAAATGTTTTAGACTGTGGTAAGATGATCAATGACTTTACCACTAGGCAAATAATTTACAATGCCAATTTACGGAATTTCAGACTTACCTTATTTATGTCAAATGTCAGTTGTAATTATGTGGTGATTATTGAAGTCGACACGTTTGACGTGGGTCCGTCAATTATTTTGACAACATAAGATGGTTCAATTTCAACACCACTGTTCGAATGATCGATCACTTAGCACCAGTGGCGGTGTGACATGACTAGAAAAGTATTTGGTTGATACTTAGAGAGTTGAATTGAAATTTTCGAAGTGAAAAATCTTTTGCACCGTTGTGATTTGAAACATGATGAAACGAAAAAGCGACATTAAGGGGTATTCTGAAGCATTCTAGAAGCATGCGTTGTAGGTGTTTTTTTAGGTGCAACAAAAAAAACTAAGAATATTTTGTAGCCATTATTTTACCAAATATTTATTAAACATTAAAAAATACATTAAAAAAAATCAAACGAAAAAATTTAAAAGTTACAGGGTTTTGAAGTGGGAGGGTCTCAAAAATATAGCGCGCTCTGGTTGACACGATTGCAACCCTTCTAGTAATCCGAAAAAAATACCCAAATTAATTTTTAATTCAAACAAATGCTGCTATGGCATGAACCTCAGAGAAGTCATACATTTTTTTTTCGCAAAATGGCGGCTGTCTAAATTAAAAAGACAATTTTTTTAACAGTTTTTTTGACTTTTCCGAATTATTTTAGAATAGTAAAAATTAAAATTTTGTTTTAGTTCTAGTTCATGCGATAAAGTAATTAATAGAGATGGTTCACACCAAATTTCAAGTAAATTGGTTTAGTAGAACTTGAGTTATCATGTCAACCGTCTCGAAAAAAGTGGTTTTGAGAAAAATGCGTTTAAAATTTTGTTCTATTTAGATTTTGGTTAGATTCCGTCTAAACCGCGAAATTAAATTGGTTATTACTTTTAAAATAATGCGAATTTCGAAAAATCCTTTTAAGGAGGTATATTTTAATATTTAAACTTTGGAAATACGAAAAAAAAAAAGTTTTTTTTTTCTAGACTAGAATACTGCCTTAAAAAGAGACAAAAACATACATCTATAGAATTTAGCCTGCGAGAGAATGATATAGAATAAAGACCAATCGGTCTCCTCTTTGTGCAGTGCTTCGTAGCCTTCCCACTCTTGTTTACTTTAGTTTTCTGAAGATTTCACTTTTTCCGCGTATGACGGCCTCCGTAGTCCCGAGGCAAGACTCGACTCACAATTCGAAGGTCGCGGGTTCGAACCCGGCATGCGCAAATAAATTTTATTTGATTAATTTGTGTTATTTCACAATTTATTCATTTAAAATAATATATGATATATTTGCGGCACGTTCCAGAGTGGAAGATACTATCAGT
Source organism: Glyphotaelius pellucidus (assembly GCA_936435175.1). Classification (NCBI taxonomy): domain Eukaryota; kingdom Metazoa; phylum Arthropoda; class Insecta; order Trichoptera; family Limnephilidae; genus Glyphotaelius; species Glyphotaelius pellucidus. The sequence goes on along the minus strand of OW386542.1, from coordinate 20,988,028 downwards.
ATCGCCCTGGTGTAAGACCACCATTCAGAATTGAAACGTTGCTTGAAATGGCTTTAGCCGTGTTTGGTGACCAGATCTGAATAGCTAGGTACTTCCCCACCTTCCTTTTCCCCATCTCCTTCCCCTCCCCACTACCTTCAGCCTCACAACATACCCCGATTGGGGATGCCATAGTCTCACTGGCTGCAGACGAGAGCAGTTGGGACTCTTGTGCGGTATTTCATATAAAAAATAAAATAAAAAAATGAACTGGACACAATTTTTGTAGTTGCAAATAAATTTGTTGATGTATCATATTTATTAGTAATATAATTACAAATTATTTAAGAAATGTTGCTAATGTAAAATGTTGGTTTTCCAAAAATTATCAAAGCAAAATAAGATGTTGCAGAAAAATGCCCATCTTGTAACGTAATTCGCCTCTGTTTAAGCGGACAAAGGTACAGATTAAAATTGTCACTGGTCACTGTGGAGAGTGTATGTTCCACTTACATAAGAACTTCCGTCTAATGCCTGATTGTCAATCATTTTGCGACACGGCAATAGTTCTGTCGTTGGAAGCTTGCCAAAATCATTATAGTTGAGTGGCTAGATTACATTATCTGTACGTTCAATTCAACTACTAGCTTTTGCATACAAACAAGTTATATAACTATTAACAATGCGAAACTATTTTACATCTATTAAAATAGTTAAACACAAATATATTACGAGAAGATTACAAAATTTAAAAAAAAAAGTGTATGGGGGCAGTTTTACATGTTGTGACGTATGTCAAAACATAGTTGCTGAACTCTCTGAAAGTGACATTGAAGATGTCGATGGTCAATGTAGTAGATTTTTTTGTGCATTAGCTCCACACAGGAGGCTCTGGAGATGCGTATTTTTAGAGAAAGGAAAGAGAAGAGGTTCTGGGAAGGTAGTATGAATTCATCTCTCCCACTGTGGTGCAAGGCAATGGGTCCAGAGAGTTCGGCTGGATAGTTCAAAGATCTCCCTTAATAAGCCTCTCCCTGCCCGGCCTGCCACCCAGCTGGTGGGCAAACGCATCTGCCGCAAGACCTAGACAAACCTTACCCCATGAACCCGGGCACCCCTGATAAGTCACTAAACGTAGCGTTCCACTTGGGGTGGTCTAAGGTAGGGGTGTTGGTTATCCATAAAATGATTCACGGGGGGTTGGTACCTATACCCGCACCCCAAATTAAATAACTCTCATACATAATAAGTTCTGTGAACCAACTACTGGCCCTTAGAAAATCATGTAGAAGATATAAAACACGGCATAATATAGAAATAATTCTTAATAATATTTTACCCTCAAAGAGCTATCCCAACACCATAACTGATTTTACTTGCAATTTTTGTTGGAAAATTTATCTAATTATCTTTATTTCAGATAAACTTCAACAATTTATTATTATTATCTAAAACCAAACAGTTGAATATTTATTTATATAGTCTGGCATAATAATACCACATTTATACTAAACTTGAACTGAACAAACAACTGAACTGGTCTCTTTGGTAGCGACGTTACTTAAGTCAATTTTCCTGTTTGAATTGAAAGCAGCTTCAATAAACAAGATCAAAGCTACAGAATTGTGATTATACCGATGATGAATATACCATTGAGGTCAGGGGTCACAAACGAACTACTGTCAAGGTAACCCAAATGAAAGAGCAAACTTCTGAAAACTTCAGTCGCACCAGGTCAATAGTAACAGATGCCATACTTTGTAGAGATTGTTTATGAAAGGCCGAAAGATTACAAGGACGTGAGGTGATTGTCGCAGAGCATTCATTACATAACCCGTCTGCATTAGATTCAAAGCCTAACTATCTATTAGTTCTGTGAATCTCACGTCCAAAATAGGATGTTTCTATTTTTCTCTCCTGTACTAATATTATAAATGTGAAACTGCGTGTGTTTATTTCACGCATAAAACAATAGAACATTTTAAAAATTCTTTCACCAATAGAAAGATAAATTATATGCGAGTACTATAGGCTGTATAAATGGTAAGCTCTGGCGTTATGAAATTATAAATTATTATACGTTTTAAAACGTATTATCATACGTTTTATTTCCCAAAAAAAACTAGTTATTGCTAAGCAAAACAAATCGTTAGCGTGGAAAACAAATCGTTGCCGTGGAAATGATGTTGATATATTTGTGGGAAATTTTATAAGGAGAAACAATTTCTCTATTAAATGATACAGCAAAGCATGCCGGGTACCAGCTAGTATTTAATAAATCAAAACCAAAACTTCCTCTGAAATCGTAAGATTTGTAAGTAGGTACTTTTTATTCCAGATGAGGAATTCTACGATTTGTCCAATGAAACGTCGCTATCTCAATGCCAATTATTTTTACAAACTTTCTTCAGGCAGGAAGATACTTCGGTCAAAAACTCAGTCAAAGTTAGCCACCTGGTCAAAGTTAGTTATTTGGTCAAAAGTAAGGCTTGCTTGAAAAATAAAGTCGATTCATCAGATTTTCGAAACGCTAATCAGTCAACTATCTAGTCAAATTTAGCCATCTTTTTAAATGTGATTACCGCACAACAGTCAACACAACCGTCTGGAGCCAGTGAGACTATGGCATTAATAATTGGGGTATGTTGTGAGGTTAAAGGAACAGCTGAGTACTTCCCGCTACCTAAAGACGGCGTAAGCCTTCTCAAGCAACATTTAAATTCTGAATAGTGGCCTTATACCAGTGTAATATTGAGAGTATCCTCCACTCCAGAACATGCCGCGAATAAATTTTATATTATTTTTAATAATTGATCGTGAAATAAGACAAATCAATCAAATAAAATTAATTTGCATCCGCCGGGATTTGAACCCACAACCTTCCGATTGCTAGTCGAAAGCCTTATCCCTCGACCACGGAGGCCGTCAAAGTAGGGCTTGGTTGAAAAGTGGTTGCAGTATATTTTAAATGCACGTATAAACAAATTCACAGACGAATGAAACGTCAAACGGTCGGGTTAAAACAGGATTTTGCCGAACCGTCACACCGTTTCCTCGCAGGGATGGGCAAAAAGATTTGACCACTACACAGCTTTGTCTTGGCACACACTCCATGCATTCATGTTCACACATCGTCTCATACATAATTTTCTGTTATTCTGATTCTTGACATGATCTGACATGAGAATTGGATTCATCTGAGCGTACCATATCTTTCGCAAGTGCCAATGAATCCTTTAATTTAAAAAATAAACATTTGAAAATAAATCTTGGAAGAGAAACAAAAATAACACACAACATTGTAATGTTTTTCAACGCAATGTCATATGGTAATCCTTAGTGTACCAAAGTACATAAATATAATGTTTTTCGTGAATATGCGTGTAAAACCTAGACAACGTATGCACGTAAATGACATAATGACATTTCGAACCTAACCCATTTTTAATAACAAAATGGAAGATTTATCGACGTTTTTTTAGAAAGTGAGTTTGGATTTGCATGCTCTTCGTGACCTTAAACTCTCTTACCGAAATCAAGAGCATGGCATCTACCTATTGCCAGCGTATGGTAATTTCGGAACAAATTTGTCAATTTGTCTGCGTACAGTGAGTTCATCCGGATTCCGTTTTATTTGCAATTTGAATGTCGAAAAACAACTCGATGCTATCCAGAGACTTGTCCAAAAGTTGTGAAATTCTAAACTAAAAAATAAAATAATAATGAAAATGAAATTGATTGTACGGCTTAATCACTTACATAATTAATATTCGACGATCGTAAAACGACCTCACGTTAGAATTTAAACATGTTTATTAAGGATTAAATTTTTATTTTATTTATTTATACTGGATTTATATTGGATTTTTACAGATCTTCTCACTTACACGAGAATCCAGTTGTAAATACACAGTTTATAAATAAATAAGCGCAAATAAAAATACAAAGTTCACTTAAATGACAAATAATTCAGAGAGAGGCAAGAGACACAAGAGACACAAGAGACACAAGAGACACAAGAGACACAAGAGACACAAGAGACACAAGAGACACAAGAGACACAAGAGACACAAGAGACACAAGAGACACAAGAGACACAAGAGACACAAGAGACACAAGAGACACAAGAGACACAAGAGACACAAGAGACACAAGAGACACAAGAGACACAAGAGACACAAGAGACACAAGAGACACAAGAGACACAAGAGACACAAGAGACACAAGAGACACAAGAGACACAAGACACACAAGAGACACAAGACACGCGAGACACGCGAGACACGCGAGACACGCGAGACACGCGAGACACGCGAGACACGCGAGACACGCGAGACACGCGAGACACGAGAGACACGAGAGACACGAGAGACACGAGAGACACGAGAGACACGAGAGACACGAGAGACACGAGAGACACGAGAGACACGAGAGACACGAGAGACACGAGAGAAACAAGAAACACAATGACCACGAGACACAAGAGACACAAAAGACATAAGAGACACAAAAGAAACAAGAGACACAAGAAACACGAGAGACATACATAGAGACACAAGTGATAATTATAATATATAATTAGCACAACATATTTTTAACAGCCGTAGCAGTAGGTAAATACAAATAAACCCAAATTTTATAAAGGCACAAAAAGATTTTTATAAAAGCCAAACAGTTTTAAGATAAATCATTGTAAAGGAAGATAATACTAGTAAATCTAAACGAGACGTGAAACAGAATAAGACATAGAAAAAAAAAAAAAAAGGTTACGGTCGCAACTGGGAATAGAACCCAGGATCTCTGTTTTACCGCAACAACGCCTCCGTCCACTCGGCCATTGTGACCTAATGTAATTTTACTAGAATTATCCTAATTTTACATTGATGGGTACAACCCTCAAAAGTCATTCCAATAAAATTATTATTTTTTAATTATTTCGAACGAGAAACATTAATTTTGTTAAATTACTTCACATTAATTTGTTTAATATTTTTAGAATTTTTCTGACGTACTGAATTCTTAAAAATAAATGTCACAATATAATTATGAGTTACTTTGTTGCAGAACCTTAGTTAGAGTTAACCTAGAGTTACTTTGTTGTCATATGAGTTATGTCCATGGTGGCGTGAAAATGTTCTTGTTTCATTTTGTTAAATATTATCAAAAAATTAAAATATATTTTCAAAGATAATTATTGTTTTTTTTCACTGTCAAAAATCTTATCCAGTAATATACAATATTTTTATGGCCAAAGCTATCTTTTGAGTGTTTCGTGTAAAATGCTTACATACACAGGCATTCTAAAAAGAATACCTATTTCTGTGTTCTTATACCACTCTCTTGTTTTATTTAGGTCTTGTCATTGAATTGCACCTACAGCGCTTTTCAAATAGCAATCTGCTTTTAAGTGTTATTATTTCACCTTGTTTGTACTTTAACAATGTACATTTACGAGACTAAAGTTGTGAGATTGTCAATCGTTAAAAATGAATAGTGTACGAATAAGTGGGTTATGTCGACAATCCCGAATGCAAAATCGAAAAACTGAATGGTTTATGTTGTTATTAGTAATATCTTTATCGTCTGCAATTTATTGAGCTCTTAAGAAACAAATAAATATTATAGACGTTTCGAAGCCATGATAATAAAATACATAAGTGTTGTTGCGCAAGCTCCACACAGCATTTTCAAAGATGACGTAGGCCCCGAGGGAAATAAGTTAATGTAAAAAAATAAATTGAGACAGAATTTTCGTAAGCCCAAAGGACTCAAAAATATGGCTATTTTATCTATTATGAAGATCAACAGAATTTTGTATCAAATCCTCAAAAAAATTTTAATATTATAATTTAAAACTGCGCCCATAGAAAGTTTTTTTTTTTTGGTTCATCTTATTTATACAGTAAAAGGAGAAATTTTATTTTTATTAATTATAAATAACTAATAAAGAATTACCAAAATAACGTCCAAAATCGTAATAAATCAATTTTTTTAACGGCCTATTTTATATAATTTGTTATCCTTTTGATTAAAAAAATAATTTTTCAATTTATTTTTATATTTTTATTTTTACACAAAATCGAATTTAATTTTTGTGAAAAAGGTTGCACAGCCGTTTCTCCTAAGAAACTGCATAGGTAAGCGTGTCGAGCTCTATATTTATAACTGCGGTGCTAGTCGAACCCAATACAGAGACGGAGTTGGTACTTGGTACAGATACAAATGGTTGCGCCGACGTAAAACCGACAAGGACTCGACACCGGCGTTCAATCGTTAATTTAAAATCATCGATATATTATTTATAAATTAAAGGAATATTTTTAACAGAGCTTTTGTTGACTTCAGATGTTTTTGTCTTGAGTATTTATTATTTGATACTGCTTTATTCATGTATGATAATGCAATTCCACTTCTCTTTTATCTCCCCACAAGCCCACGCGCTTCTGGGCTATAGGGACTCTTGTATTCACAAAAAAAATACATGCGCTCTTCTTTCGTTGAAGTTTCTGATTTTTTTATTTTATTTTACCTTTTTAACCGCCTTCAATTAAAAAAATGATTACAAAATAAGTACCCAATGCACACACAGAAATTTTATGTTTGTAAGAAATGATTAGTGATGTCACAAATATCAGATTGACTCCGGCGAAGAAACCGAATAATCGGCATTCTATTTCTTAAGCCGATTTGATGCCCTCCTCACTCGGCTGCTGACAATCTAGCACATGTTGCTTTGACACATAATTTGATGGAATTCTTAAAAATATGTGATATCTATACTAATATTATAAATGCGAAACTGCTCGAGTTCGTTTATGACGCTTTCACGCATTAACCAAAAAAAAGACTTTGAAAATTCATTCACCAATAGAAAGCTAAATTATATGCGAAGACTGAATATGATGGCAAGCTCTGGCGTTATGAAATTATAAATATTAATATATCATATTTGTTATAGGTTTTCTGTCGCTAACAAAAGCGAGTTATTTCTAACGTCAGAAAAAAATCGTTTCCATGGAAACGATGTTGATATATTTGTGGGCTCTAAGCTGGTAGGTACTCAGCCCCCTGGTCAGCTACTGCTCCAGAAAATTCAAATATTAGAATATGTTTTGTTTTTTTTGGACGAGCAAGGAATAAATGTCAGATAAGAGTTCCTACAACAAAAATATAATTCGTAACGATTATAAAGACTGAATAATAAATAAATAGTGTAATTTTTTTATTGTATTAACAAACCTCCAATTATTTAATTAAAAATAAACATCCGAAATGTTTGTAAGCGCATAAACTCCGAACGAATGAACAAAATTGGATAATTTTTTTTTTCTTTGAGCTATAGCTTTATGAAATTTAGGTGGCAGGCGAGATGTTTGAAAACTGAATGTAAGGGAATGAATGTATGGAATGCGGGAGGGGGTGGGGGTGGGGAGGAGGGGGGATAATTGATAAGTTCAACCGCTATAGTAATTTCCCGTAATATCATGCGAGCGAAGCCGCGGGGAAAAGCTAGTTATTTATATAAATATGTATATATGTATGACTCGTGAAATAGTATTTGTGAATAAGTATATATATGTAATCTTACGTACATATTTATAACAATTTAGTTATCGCTTGTATACAATTTAAGAAATGGCAGTACGTGCTTTACCTTAAATCGCCCATTTAAGGAACGCTATACGTCTAAACGTAAGCGTGTCGAATTAACCAAACAGGAGTACAATGACTGCGATCGTAATAGGTACCCATGCATTGACTTCGTCAGGAAATCCCCGGTAACGTATTGTCTGCAAGCGGGCGCGGACCGCATCACTAATTTTATTATTATCGTCAGTTTCTACGCTCAATTATTAGCACCGAGCGGGTAACTGGAAGTTATCGCATGAACTGTTGAACTCCAATAGAAGTGTTTTGAATTTAATGAAATTTTCCTTACTTTTGCTGAAATTGGTCAAAAATGTCCAAATATCACTTACTTTCTTAAGCATAGTCAATTTCATTGGCCTGTCCAAGAGCCGTCAATTTTTTTTTTCAAATCGGTATTAATTAAACTAACTCTTGCCCGGGGCAGGACACCATAATTATTATCAATAAGGATTATCTATTCAGTGTTGTCTAGCGTCTGATGGTAGACTAGAAGGCAACGGTAGACAGAATGATGTTTTGCATTGAGCTGGTTTGGTAGAAACGTCTAGACCCGGCTGCGTATTTACAAAACCTATACGGGATCAATCGTGACCGCGACTGAAATGGGACAAACCCTGTTGTGCAAAAATCACCTACAAACCCTATACCAGTTCAGTCGCCAGGGCGCTTTGTTGCTCTATCTGTTTCAGTGAAGGTGACGACCGTAAATAAAGGGTAGTTTATTTTTATATTAATTAAAACGTAAAACTACTAAACATAGCTTGCATTATATCCCCAGAGGATAAAAAATTAATTGTGGGATCATTAACAATACAGTTACGGTACATTTTGATTCATAATTAAAACTTGCATTACATTTTTTTTCATCTACTACAGACATGCTCCAATGACATTCATACATCGTCACATGTACGTACAAGTCCGTATCTACTAGTTAGTCATCCGAACAGACTGTAATACCAACAGACAGTTTAACCGCAGGGGTAGGCAGAGCGGATAGACTGCTGGCGGTCCACCCTTTCTGCCTACCCCTACGGTTAAAAAAATAAATATTTAAGAAAGTAAATGCTCCCACAGAGGTTACTCTATAATTACGGTGGTCACGGTCACTGGAACGGATAGAACAACGAAACGCGTTGGCGACTGAACCGGTGTAGGATTAGACGGTGATTTTTGCACAGTAAACCCTATCCCATTTCAGTCGCGACCGCGATTGAACCGGTATAGGTTTTGTAAATACGCGACCTGGCTTGGCGCGGGCGGCGCAGCGGAATCGAAAGTGCATGTCCTCTGCGCAGTGGCTTGCAATAATTACGTGCTTCATTTGTTTTAAGAAATAAATGAAGCACGTAATATAACGAAGAGCACAAACGCATTTTTTTCGTGCATACTTCAGAAGAGTCCCAAATGCTCCCAGAAAAAGAAAGGAGATGTAAAATTGTGTTATTAAACATGAATAGAGCAATATCAAATGTACATAATGAAGAGAATTCAAGGTATCTATAAAGTCCGTGAATGAAGTCTTATTAATTGAAAATATCAAATAAATTAGTAGTAGTGTTAATATAAATAGTTAGTATAAATAGTAGTGTTAAAGAACGAACAGCAATTATTCATTGTTCGCAGTCTTTGGGAAGGAGAGTTGAACCGGGTGAGCTGTAACAAAGAAGGTGAGTCAATAATTACAGTTGAAATTTTGAAATATGTAAATCAGATCAAAGTTTTTTATAAAGTAGAAAGGTTTTAAGTTTTTTTCAATCTCATCATAAGAGCTACCAACTCCCCTTTTTCATGTCAAAAACTACAAACAATTCATCTCGAGAAGCGAAGTTTTATGTATGCGGACAGCATAGAAAGAAGACGGAGAAAATACACTATCATAATCAAGATGAGGACGAACCAACAGTCGAGTTTTAGCACATTTTTAAAGTGATTTGTGAATGATAAATGAGACCCTTAAGAAAACAAACATACCGGATAATGTCTCTCGAGTAATTGCTCAGGATGTCAGCAAAAAGACTAGAAGAATTTGACATCACGAAAAACCTAGGCTACTGAATTAATAGGATTCATGTACAAATAATAGATAACGGATAATAATTATGATGATGAAAAAGGAAACTGGAAAATCGAAGGCGCTTAAGAAGATTCATTGAAAGTGTCGAGTGGAATATTAATTGCAAAATCGCTGTGCCAAGAAACATATATACAAAGGTTTATTATATTAAATACATTAAAATTTAAAAATTTTAAATTGTTTTCAGGAAAAATCGTAAACTTGATTGGCGCGTCACTGCGCCCTATAATTCGTGATAACCTGATGCCTAAGAAAGTCGTTGAGCTCACACAAGAAATAAGACTAAGAATGAAAATGAGAGTGAGCCATCATGTTATTGTTTGAGCTAATATAAACTGAACTCTGATTTGTTTGCAGCTAAATAATTGAGAAATGATTATTCAGTGCCATATTTTATTTATTTGTGTTTTTAATGGGAATTGCAACACACACATTATTTTCTTTTCAAATGCAGTCACACAATGCAACGTGAGTCTTTATTATAGCATTTTGCTATTATTTTCAACAAATTATGCAGCCTTTGTTATAATTTCAGTTTCAGATCATTAAAAGTTGTGACAGAGGCACCAAATTTTTGATTCCGCCAAAAAAAAGTGAAGCGGGTCTATTTGAGAATTGTTCCATGACTGAAGGAAACGGAGTGGAGAAGTTTAGGGGGAAAGGGGAGATTGGGAAGTAACTAGCCTTAGATAGCATTTAGACCAGTTCACCAAACTTGGATAAAAACGTTTCAAGAAACATTTGATTCTAAATGGTGATCTTCCACCAGAACACTGAGACTTTCCTTGACCCTGGAAATAGGATTTATTAATGTGGGTCGTGTAAAGGCCAGGAGTATTTGAAGGAGGACAAACCGATGCCGGTGTTCCGCAGGCAAACTGCCTTACACAAAACGGCGTGAAAGATATGACGCTTCCTCGGATGGTTGCTTATGTCCATCGAGTTTCGCGTACGTGCAACGGTGCACAGGGGATCAATGCTGCTGTCTCCTTTGAGCAGGCTCCATTGAAATGTCTGCAAATAGACTCAGCATACCGACATCATGTCTACGCCGGTGAGATGAAAACGGTGCTGTACAAATTATCCAATTACTACTATTATTATGTCGTCAATACAATCAATAACGGATGGTCAATCGCCTTTGCACAGAATCAAGTAAGTTTACGAACTATAGTAAAGGATTGTTGTGATTTAACACTTCACGAGACAAATCTTCAAGAGACAAAGATTAAGTAGTCCCCTAGCTAAACAGCGCAGCTCACATTATTGATACATTGTTCTCCGATATGGCAGCTACCCCAGCATTGTTTCACACAGGTCTTAAATAAGGTGATAAGTGACTTTGTCTATTTATATGTTAAACAAAACTGGGGGCATGCACCCTCCTTGTCTCCTCCTGTCCTCCTTGTTAGGCTCTCGTGGGATCGAATCCCAGCGTGCGCAAAAAAAAAAATTGATTAATTTGTGTTATTTCACAATTAATTAATTAAAAATAAAATATGGTGTATTTGCCTCACGTTCCAGAGTGCAAGATACTCTCAGTATCGACCTGTTATAAGAGCACCATTCCGAATTGAAACGTTGCTTGAAATGTAACCATGTTTGGTGGCTAGATCTGAATAGCCAAGTAACTGCCCACCTTTGTCTTCCCTAACTCCTTCCCCTCCCATAACCTTCAGTCTCACAACATATCCCAATTAGGGAAGCAATTGGTGAATAACAAGGTGTGGCAAACTCCGTCGAATGCCTTACTGAGGTCTGTTAATTAATTAGGTCTACTTAAATCCTTTTAATTATGTTCATCGAGTTTTGTTAAGTTAAAAATGTTTATTTAATTAAGTTCATCTAATTAGGTTCCCCTGTGATAAAAACGTGAGTCCAGACCATATGAGCTCAGATACAGCTCTGCATCGAACGAAGCTAGTTAAATTTTTATATATCTAATAAATGTCGGCCGGCGTAGTTCAGCGGTAAGGCTCTTGACTCGCAATCCGAAGGTCGCGGGATCGAATCCCGGTATGGCAAATAAATTTTATTTGATTAATTTGTGTTATTTCACAATTTTTTCATTTGAAATAATATATAGCACAGCGCCCTTGAGGTGATTTTTCACAAAAACGGCGCTATATAAATCATCCAATTATTATTATTATAGTATATTTGCGGCACGTTCTAGACTGGAAGATACTCCCAGTATCACCCAGGTGTAAAACCACCGTTCAGAAAAACGTTGCTTGAAATGGCTTTAGCCATGTCTGGTGACCAGATCTGAATAGCCAGGTAATCCCCACCTTCCTCTTTCCCATCTCCTCCCCTTCCCCACTACTTTCAGCCTCACAAAATACCCCAATTGAGGATGCCATAGTCTCTCTGGCTCCAGACGGGAGCAGTTGGGACTCTTGTGAGGTAGTCATGTAAAAAATAAATAAATATCAATAAATGTACAAAACAAAAATAAAAACAAGTTAAGAACGCGTTTAACAAAATATTTACAATAACACAGGAAGATTTTATGTTATTTTTTTGTATTTCAACCGTATTGAACCATTAAATCAATTAAACTTAACGTAAACTTGTGCACACACGTCACCCAATACATTTGATCAAGAAGAGCAAGCCCTTTCTCTTGCTATATTAATCTTAAACCAGTTTTACAAAAGAGAGTCAAAGTGCATAACCAACATATAAGTGAATCAATACGGTACACAGGTAACTAGTAGGAAATGATTATGTGGGAGGCGATGGCAGCACATTATGTATTCTTCGTGCCTGCCTACAGTCCAAACTGCATACAAATTCGCTTAATCGGTTTTCCTTTACCGTGTTACTGTGAATTAGCTCTGATTTTTACAGAAAAAAAGGAATCCATGAGTCAATCTGCTTTCGTTTATACAAATGACAGTAAATTCTTATTGGTCTGTAGGTAGGTACTAAAAAATGTGATGGCAGGTAAAAGGTACTGACCATAACCATAAATAACTTTTTCAGCATGTTTTTTTTATCACATTCACAATATTTATGATGAATATTATGCATATCTTTACATTGAGATGGTTCAAAAGTGAAAACCAAGTGAATCAGCACAAAAACTATGTTGTTTTTTTATGATTTTTTGCTAGGAACTTGGAATGCACAAAAAGAAGAATAATTATTTACGTGTGCTAGTCGCCACTCTGACCGAATGCTAACATTAGGCACCTCTTGCTGCAAGTGTGCTTTAAGTTGTCATTTTGATATTTACACTTTTGAAACGCTTTTCTTAACCATGATTGAGAGTTTGGTTGCGAAGTTGATCTAACCCGAATTTCTTTGTCTATAAAGTGATAAAACCTCACTTGTTTTATTGAATAGGTAATGATAGTCCATGATACTGAAATGTATCGCATATTCGGAATGTAGCTAACTTCAACCTACAGAGAACACAGAAGAAACCTTTGGAGAAAATACGTAGAAACCTAATAGGAAGATATGTGAAAAATTTAGTTGGAAAAACTTGATAATATTAGTGTGCATAAATACTTTAAACCGCGTCCTTCTAAGGACGGGTTGTTTCAAAAAATTTGATGGATTCATCAAATATTTGAAGTTAATTTTGACGTAAGTTCTATTCAAGTTCTGTGATGATTTCAGTTTTGTGAACCAACTGGTCTACAATGATGTAATAATAGAACTTGAATAGAACTTACGCAGGACGTGAAAATTAACTTCAAATATTTGATGAACCCATCAAATTTTTTGAAACAACCCGTCCTAAGTGATTAGCTTGAATATCTTTAATTTCTCTATTCATTCAAGGTATGTTTATACTAATATTTCAATATCTTTGCTTTATACCAGAACAGGATAAATCAAAAAGGTGACAAATTGGAACACTTTGCAAAAGTGATAGTAATGAATAACGATGAAAAAACGAAGCGTTCTGATTTGTCATGGAACCACTCAAACCAACATTTGTTTTTTTTACCAACCACCGAAATAAAGTTTTTTACACCATAAAATAATTTGTTTATGTAAAAGCTCTAAAGGACATAAGTAAATAAAGTGGTTTAAACATTATATAGTGTGCCTTGGGTTGTTTGCATTGATTGTGTTTTTAAGGTCACGATAATATTTCTAAATTACAAAGATTTAAAGATTTTCATTTTATTTAAAATACATTTTATTTCAATTTGGGAGGCAGGCGTGGGTACCACCGCCCCGGAAACCACACTGGCTCCTACAATCTGAGATCTGATGGAACAACAAGAACCTGATTAAAGACTTTACTATATTTTTTGCGAATAGTGTATCTAATGATGCTTCTCTTTTTTTATTATTTATTTTGTTAACTTTTATCTTTTTATTTAGTCATAATAACATATGTAATTACTACCCTATATGGGATGTGTGGGATTGCACTCCCCTCCCCACATCCTCTTATAAGAGCTGCCGCTTTGGCTTTAGACAAAGCCGCCATGATACGGTACAATGAAAGAACTGGAGACCTTAGTGTTACTGATCTGGGAAGGACAGCCAGCCATTATTACATCAAGTACGACACGGTGGAGGTGTTTAATGAAATTAATAATAATAATAAGACCTTATTATTATTATTATTATTAATCGGATAACCAACACCTCTGTCATAGGTCATCTCAAGTTGGTGCCTGGAAACGTTTGTCCAGATATTGAGGGCCATGTTTGAGAGAGACTGGTTGAGGGAAGTTTTTTGACCTTTCCAGCCTGACCCTATCGACCCATCGCCATGCAAAGATGTAAAGCGGTTGATGGGTGGATTCGTACGTCCGTTACTAATGGATACGCTGACTCTCAGATTCGTACCAACCCCTGATACCTTTTTCCTTCCCAGAATTTCATGACCTTCCTTTCCTAAAAATACCCTCCACAAAAATACACTAGCATGGAAAATAAAATAAAATAAAATAGCAGGAATTATTTTTGTGCAGCTAATGTAAAAAAAAAAAAAAAAACAGTACTGTTCGCAAAGTTAATATGGATAGTCATCTCCGATACCATACATACTATTAGCCAACAATTTTCTATCTGATGAAGCATGAGGATGTCTAACCTTATTACATATTTATGTAGTGTTTTCCGCAGTACCCCCTCTCTCGTAAATAAGTTGGGTGTTCAAATGTTTTCAATCAGCGATGTATCAGAATATTAGACACGCAATGCGGTGATTTAGTACCTACTTAGACTACTTAGTACCCATTGAAGATGATTCCCTTATAGAGTCACCGCATAATGCGCGTTGCATAACTTAATTGGTGAAGAAAGTTGGCGTTGAACGGTGGACATTACAGCGTACAGCGGGCAGGTAGGTACAGAAACCGTCCGATGAGATCGACCCATCATTAAAGTACTACCTTTGTGCCAAATGCTCAGTTATATCACCATTAGGCGGATTATTACGTACATATTATGATTTAATACATAATATGCTACTTACTTAGGTACATATACAATTTCTTTTTAATCTTAAATGATTGTTTGGAAAATTAGACAAATTTTTGGCGCCTTTGGTCAAATACAATGAATTTAATAAAATTGAAAGAATATTCGTTCGTTGTGTGGGTGAATTTGGGTTAAAGGAGGATGTCTCCGTTTTCAAGTCGAATTTGGATTTTGATTGGCTTAAAGAAGAATTTCAGGTATCATCGGAATAAAGCGTGTCAATAGAGTGTCATAAAAACAGCGCATAGCAGTGGCGTGCAATCCATTGACCGAATAATTTTGTGCACGACTCGAATTAACTAGCAAAAAATAACACTTAAGGTTTTTTCATTTGAACAATGTGTGCTAATCTACCTTTATTATTAAATCATGAATCGATTTTATCAATACCTCATTTTCAAGCGCACAACAAAATTTTCAAAGCTAAAGCTTTTGGACAATGAAACAAGTTTCTCCCCCATTCCCCACTATAAGTAGGGTTACGTAAAAAAAAACAATCGGTTATTATACTCAGAGTAAAAGCCTTCAAGTGTAGGTACATTCGTATATCGATAATCTTTCGTTTGATCTTTAATCATTATATTTGATTTAGTTTGATCAAGGAAAATAAAGGCTGTTTTGACAGTTCTTATTTAAAATTTATCACGATTGTGAAAATGTCTCAATAGTTTCAATTTACTATGGTAATCAACTTTTTACTTACTCGCTCAATTATTAATCCCAGGATCTGGCAACAATATTGCTAACTTTCTTCAGTTCCGAAAATCATTTTCACGTTTAAAATTTACAAATATAATAATATACTATAATATTACATAACAAAATAAAATTTACGAATTTTGATATTCCAACTTTATTTCTTTTCTTTCCACTTTAAGTTTGACTAAGCATATAAGATTTTTTTATTCCATGCACCTATTAATCTGTTTTCACGAATAACTACTGTGATGCAAAGGTATTATATTTTTTATTAGATTGTTTAATGTTGTAAAACTCTTAGACTGAATTTCTGGGTCGAACTAACTATCTGGCAACTTTGTTCCCCCCACTAGTTATTTAGCTTTCAAATATTCATTTACAAACCAACAGAAAATGAAATTGGTCAAAACCATACAAAAAATAATCGAGGGGAAAATGCTGAAAACTGCCGGGTTACAACATACTTCATTTTATATTTCTAATTCTTGTTTCTACAGATTTGAAGCTTTTCAAAATTCATGGCAAATGTGTCTGTGATTCATTTATTTTGTAAAGCATCGTTCAAGCCACATGAGATAAGAATATTAAAGGTAAATTTTCTAGATTTTTAATATCTTATAGCTTTTTAAAATGCTGTCTGGGGTGTTAATACTGTTAACATAAAAATCTTTATTAATTTAATGAATAAATATTAATATTTGAAATTATTAAACAATGTTAGCGATCTTATGTAAATATCTTTGAAAACATGAAGTTACAGTAATCTCAGGACACTCTAACATAGCGCATAATACACTTGCGTAAGAGGAATGGCTGCGCGGCATTTTTCACACAAAACAAAAATACCATGAACTCGCAAAGAATTTCCAAAGTTGCCCCTAAAATCATGAAAATTCCTATGACCCATATTTTATAAATTAAAACAAAAATAAATAAAAGCAATTGATGTTTGTTTGACTATAAAGATCATTCAGTTTGGTTAAGTATTTTGACATAAAATATGATTTGTGAAAAAGGCCGCGCAACCGCGACTGCAGTTTATCTGCGGGAAGCCGAGTCGAGACCCACTGACCGGTCATCGGGCGGAATGCAGCTGCCTTTCGAAGCGATTACACTCCGCTTACAACCACTTCCGGGATGGGCAGAAGATTGTGGTACTTTTACCATCATTTTAATATCATAAAATGAATAATATTCACATTATGCCCATTACGTGGTGAAAAGAATTCGATTTTTTGGCGACAATAGAAACGCAATTTACAATGTGCGGCATTAATGCAGGTAATTATTTACTACCGTGACAACATTTACTTATTTTCTGTAATAAACTACTTTTATTTTGTTTCCAGAATTGAAAAAATGCATTTATATTATTATTTTGTTAATTGTTCGTTTTCGGTTTGCGGCTAATTTGGAAGTTGTTGAGTAAAAGCTCACTCGATTATCTCGATTTGACATTGTCGATGGTATTGTCGACGTTAAAAAACTATATTAATTGGTACCATAACACAATTATCATTTATTAGGTACTAGGTAAATAATGATTTAGAGGCAATTTCGTAATCTAATCTTATAATAATAAAAACATTCAAAATATGTTTATTATTTATTTTAATGAAAATATGTAATTTTGTAAACATCATTATTTAAATAATGATTTATACAAAGTTACTTATTTTCATTAAATTAAAATGAAACCACTAAGTGAATTTACAACTAATGAAGAAATTTATTTTGATTTTTTTCCTTTTTAAATAAAACGTAACCCATGAACCTATTTTTTATTAAATACAGATTGGGTAAAGTTTAAAAATAATAAAAAAATCAGATAAATAATAAAAAAATCAAACCGCGATCACACGCGGTAGAAGTGAAAGTAGAAAGACGCTAAATGTTGTTTTCTTTTGCCTGTTTTTAAAGTGGTTTGAAGATTGGATTTTAATTTCGGAAAAATAATTATGTTTATTTTTTTTGGATTTCGTAGGATTCGAACTTCGTTAGCTGGATTTCTGTCTCTCTGGCCGCTTGGATTTGTCAGGCTTCTTAATCGCTGCACTACGGAAGGTCCGAGCCGGGGCTCAAATAATACATTTTAGTGACGCACTTCCATTTCACCTGAATTTCTATAGAAGTTTCACTTCAAAAAACTAGTTGGCACTCTTGTCTAATGTCATAAAGTTATCACGGCCTTAAACTAAAAACGGAAAATTGCTACAGTGCATTATTTTTCTTTTCCGATGGTTTAAATATTTTTTTACAGTAATCTTGAAAAGAAGCGTTGTTTTAGTAATTTTGAGTTTTAATAACGGGTCAAGACAGTAAATAGTTAGCATTATATGAATAAAATTAAGTAAAATATATATTTACGGTAAGCAAATTACAAATCATAATACAGATTACATAAAAAAAAATATATTGTACAGAACGCATCCCAAGTATTTGAGATTAAAAACAGGTATTTGAGATTAAAACCGTCAATTAAATTATTGTCCTGAAGGTGGCATTTATTAACTATTTGGCACTCAAAGATTGTGTTGGTTGAATAAAGTTTTATTTTAATCATAATTCGCCAATAGATAATTTGATAAATCTAGTAGACACATAGGTACATCGCTTTAAATATGAGGAAATGAAGTGATGATTACAATGGCATTTTTTTAATAACGTTCAGCAAATAAGTTTATAATTTTTAAAACAGTAAATACATTAATAAACACAATAAAATAAAATACAATGTTCTTAAAACAACGCAAATAAGCAAACAAGCAAGATCAATGCGGGCATAACCTGACAGTATTGTAGATACCGCTAAACCTATTAATCCACGGAACGTAGAATTTTACGATAAAGAGAAATGATAAATGTAAAAAAAAATGGTTGTCTGTAAAGTCAGTTTATGACAATAATTTTAGGTGATAACGTCATAAGAAAACTTTTACATAGAATTTTACAGTCACAAGCCGAACGCTTAGGCCGATCGTGCCTCTCTATCGCTTGTTCCGCACGTTGTCACGTTTCGCCTAAGTTGAGCGTGCAAGCGAGATTGCGGAACAAGCGATAGAGAGGCACGATCGGCCTAAGCGTTCGGCGAGAGCGCGGGACAGGTGATAGAGAGGCACGATCGGCCTAAGCGTTCGGCTTGTGACTGTAAAATTCCATGTTAAAGTTTTCTTATGATGTTATCACGTAAAATTATCGTCCGTAAACCGACTTTACAGATAACCAATTTTTTTGACATTTTAACCGTTTAAATGTTAAAAATACTTGAGACTATTTATTACTCTCAGTGCTTAATATTGATGGCGTAGATACTTCACAGCTGATTAGCTTTAGGTAAAAAAAATAGTTATTCTAAAGTAACTCTCAAAGTAATTACAAAGTTCGAAGAGAAATTTGATGCGTTTTTGACGTGACAACGTCTTATAAATCGATGAACGCCGGCTGCACTTACGAAAAAGCATGACTCATTGTCACGTTCTGCCTGATCGAGCGTGCAAGCGAGAGCGCGGAACAAGCGTTCGGCCTAAGCGTTCGGCTTGTGACGCGTCTATCTCTCTTCCACTCCATCGTTATTCTATGACGTTATCACGTAAAATTATCGTCCGTAAACCGACTTTACATACAACAATTTTTTTTTATATTTGAATTTTCAACAAAGCTTTTAATTAGTCTAAATATATTTCTTACGAATAAGTGTTTGAAGTGCATAATAAATTTACCGAGGTTAAATTAAATAAAAAGTTCAGCATGTCTTGGTAAAAGAGTGCCTAAAGAGTGAGTTTGAAGCGAGTGAATGCTAGCGGTACCGGCATACCGGCTACTTAATGCACTGAGCGCGGTACTCGATATGGCCGGCTTTATATAAGTACGTAACTTGCTCGCCTCTTCGCCGCTACTGACCCCGGATAATTCATGATACTAAGTTTGTACTTTCATAGTTCAGCCGAGGTCGAGATGAATTTAATTTCAAATTTTTACGATCGTAATTGTCGAATAAGCAATGCATGCACAACGTGTCGCAATAACGCTTATAATTATCAAGAAAAAAATAATTGAGTTTGTTAGCTTCTTCATTAAGATCGTACTCATGTTTAATCGAATCTCACGAGCCAAGTTATTAGTGTTTTTCAAAGCAAATAAATGCGTGATGATATTTTCTTATTTGGCCATTGAATTATGTTAAATGTACGAAAAATTTTAAACAAATAATACGGAGAAGAAAATAAATTTGATTCTTTTACGAAAGATACTCAAAAGGTCAAATAAAAGAGCATACCGGAATGAACATTATTACGAGGAAACGATGAAGAAATTAAAATATCTAAGTATGTACCTACTTGAAGCTTCGCGAAAGGCCACCCAAAAAAGGATTTGTTACTTATAACGAAGTTGAAATTTTTTTATCGTAGTAATTTGAGGACCTTTTTAAAGCGTTATCGGTGGGCGAGTTTAAAAATGGAAAAATTATGAACGCTCATAGAATTTTTATTTAAATGTCACCGAATTTAATGATTGATTTGCAGTTACTCAAGGTTATTTGAATCATTATTTTAACTCTCATTAATAAAGCGTTAAATATTTGATGGATTTAATTCAATATAAGATTCATAATAGTTTAGAAGGTGGGCATGGGTACCATCACTTCGGGAATCATTTATTGGATAACAAAAATCTATGCAATGGGTTATCCCTATAGGTTCACTACGTTTGGTTATTTTGCAGGGGTGCTTGGGTTCGTGGGGTAGGGTTTATCTAGGTATTGGCGGCGAATGCATTTTGCCCAACTAATGCGTGGCGGGCCGGATCGAGAGAGAATGGCTGAGGGAGACCTCTCCTGATGGATTCATACGTACGCCATTCTTAGACACATTGACCCCAAGATTACTACCCACCTTTATTCGTACTTTTTTCTTCCCAGAACTTCCTTTCTTTCCTTTCCCTAAATAGACCCTACACACAGCATCCCCAAAGATGACATTCACCATGAGGATTTTTTTTCTTCGGGGCCTCCTGTGTGGAAGGAATTTAAAAAAATAATATATGCCAGGCAGTGACAGTAGGTAGTTGAAATATTTTGTATCCCATTGATACGAACGCTTAATTACAGATCTTGGTAAGTTAGTAATGTCGGATAGTGTTTAAAATAGCTATCAACAACTATAAATAGTACGCCATATAGTTTGCTTTTATACTGGCTTGAAATTATTAAGACAAATCGATTATTATATTCTAACTGTAATTTTTTTAAAATTGCATTAATTAAAATATATACCCATGTTTATGATGTAACTAATTTTGTTTCACCGGAAATAAATATTTTTCATAAAATTTGTTTTATTTTCAAAAAATTTTTCTACAAAAGTTTTTTAAAGATCTTACGATTTTTTTCTTCCAAAGTTTTGATAATGCTTTAAGAAGGAGAAATAGCTATCACAAGTAATAATAATTATTTAAATAAACTTTTCTTCTAAATTAAATAAAAGATTTTTTAAATTTTTTTTATTGAATAATAAAAGATACAATATAATAAAATAATACATAAAAATCTTAATTAACTTATTCAAATTCCAGGTTAGTAGTGAACTATTTTAAAAATAATTATAAATTATTTTAATAATTGATTACATAAAATTAATAAAGAAACTTCAACAAATTCAGGTTCCGGTGCATGGTGCACTAAGGAATTATCTAATTACAAAAAATGTTATTTAATTATTATATAATTTGGGAGGCTAGTACGGGTGCGGCCGCCTCCGGAACCATTATTGGACAGGTCACCCCAAGTGGTTCGCTACGTTTGGTGACTTAGCAGGGGGTGGGGTGTGTTTGGCGGCGGATGCACCTGCCAACATATAAACCACCAGCTGCGTGGCGGGCCAGACTGGCAGATTCCGGTTTGGGGAGACCCTTTGACCTCTTCAGCTCCGTTACTCCTGGACCCATTGATCTTCAGATTCCTACCAACCCCTCATACCCTTTTCCTTTCCCGAAAAGCCTCTCCTTTCTTTCCTATAGACCGTCCACACGGTATCATATACATTTATTACTATTGTATTTGAGACTCTCCTCAAATCTTATTTAAACAGTATATACATGTATTACGAATACATTCCAACAACTTTCAACACTCCTTATCATTTTATACATCATGCGAGTAATGGGTAGTTCTATCTAATTAACAATTTATTTGTGAATTTATCAACTTCAATTTTCATCGAAAGCCATAAAATAATAATTTCTCGTCATTAAACTATCGCTTTGCGGTTTACGGTCAATTCAAATATCCGGATCTTTGTCCCCTTAAACGTGTGTGGCGTACCGTATACGTCGCCGGTACAAATCGCTGAACATATAATGACCCTACGAGAGACTTACTACACGATTTACGTGTAATTATTTTCCAAACTTGTTTTTGTAATTACTGATTCCTGTTGAGCTGTCAATAAAAAATATACTGGAACTATCGGCTTTTAAATTGATAATTTTCAAAAAATAAATATATTTTTATAAAGCAATATTTAAAAATCATAGACACGCGATAGATATAGACAGGTATAAGCATGGTTGCCATATAGGAGTTTGGTTAATAATTACCAGCAGTACTTTATGTCTCAGTCGAGCGACGATCCGAATATAAAGTATATACCTAACTACTTCAAAAAAATTCTTTTTGCTGAAATTCTTGTAGTGCAATGAAATGCTTAAAAAAACTGGTCTAAGGACTATATTGTTAGCACAAAAAGATGCAATGTATCATTTTTGAAGTGAAACCATTGTAACGTTGATGACATGAAAAATAGAGACCCTAAAAAGAGACAAACACATGCATCTATAAGATTAAGCTTGTGAGAGAATGAGATGAGGTAGTTTATCGGTCTCATCTTTGTCCAGTGCTTTGTAGCCTCCCCAGTCGTGTCTACTTAAGTTTTCTGAAGGTTTCACTTCTACCGCTTGTGAATTGCATACTCTGATTTTTTTAATTTATTTTGGAGCAAACAGATATCTTCTGTTTAAACCCTGCTGCGAGATTTTGTAGGAAAACTGACTATTATTTGTTAACAAACAAAGATAGAATAAGACTTTTTTGGGGGCTCTCTGATTTATAGTAAAAAATAGTATTTTTCTTTACCGTTTATTTAGAATATTTTAACAATTTTTAAATAAAAGTTAATGCTTTGTCCTGTGAAGAAACTTTGCAAACGAGCGTGATTTACGTCTACCTTAGAGTTACGAGTATTACATTTTTAATTAGTGCTACAATTCCCGGTGTTATAGAGTTGGTTGTAGCGTTTGTTCGACCTTTTAAAATTGGCCTAAGGAACATACACATTACATAGGGAAAGTCGTGATATTCTCTCTGATAATCGTAAGTTCTAGAGAGTTCGGCGACGTCATATTCCTTTCCTGAAACAACATAGAATGTGGACATTATTTTCGATTTTCTTTCACTCGTGTATTGCTTTGCATTCTCTTTGTGAGAACTGTCTGTCGCATAAATGTAACGTGTCGCGGATGGTCCCCAACTATTCACTGTGACACTACTAATATATTTGTCTGGCAATTAATTATATAACAATGTTGAGATGTATGTAAAGAAAAATGTTTTAGCATGCAGTTAGAATTTAACACCACATATGATTTTTATTAATTATGGAATATGTAGAACTAGTCAATTAATCACGGAGAGTTATGGAATGAACACATGAATGTAATATTATTCCCATATTTACGATGGATTTTATTTAACCAGGTAACATTGGTGAAAGAGATTCGGTAATTGTCCTGCATTATGGGTGGCACCTTAAATCAATTTAACCACATTTTGGCACCTATCGACTATTTTTTAATGGTTAATCAATGGTTTCTTCATCAGGATGTCAGATCGAATTAAATAAATATAAGAATAGACAAAAAGTATGGATAAATAAGTTTTTATGAATAAAAAAAACTCATTATAAACATCACACAAAGAGTGGTGATTAATTAGTGATTAGGTATAATGAAAAACAATTACATAAATGATATAAAATTATTATATAATTTATATAAGATGTAATTATTGCATGTATATGAATATTAAAAACTTTTATTAATTAACACAAAATAATCAAAGCAAAACCAAGATATCTAAATAACAAATATATTAAAGAGATGACTATTTAAAAAAGAATCAGAGTGTGCAATTCACACGCGGTAGAATTAAAACCTCCAGAAAACTAAAGTAGAAAATAATGGGTAGACTAGGAAGCATTGGGAAGGATGATTTTTTCCATATTTTTATCGTCGAGTACCACCTTTTCCTATACATTTTGTCATCTTATTAATATTTGTGTTTTCTTCTTCGGAGTCGCTAGATGTCGCTACACTAAAGGAGGCTCGCGTGGGATTGTGGGTTTATCGTATTATTTTGGAACCAAGTACCCGTAAATTAAATAAATATTTTATTGCTTTCTCATTCTCTGGCAGATTAAATCCTATTGATGTATATCTCTTTTTAGGGTCGCATGTTTCCGTTTCATCGAGTTTCAAATCACAACGCTGCTTAAGAAGTTTTCACTTCAAAAATTAATTATTTTAATTGACTATTAACGCTTTTTGTAATTTCTGAAATTTCAATGTAATCTAATTGTAAACCCATGTGTATGTTTTAACCCTTTATTTATATCAAAAGAATGATGTGTTTCCAAAATGTGGTTTGCCAATTCATGCTCGTTAACTCTAGTATTAAAATCGCGAAAAGACTTACGTACACAAAAATTAACAATCATTATAAACTAATTTGAAAACCCTAGATTAGTTGGATTAATTAGAAAAAATAGTCCTTGCTCCTATAATTTAAAAGTTCTTTTATAAAATTTGTTGTCTGGATAGATGAAAGTATTTGGTTTATTTGTATGTTATTAAAAAAAAATATATAGTTTATTACACTCAGTAGGTAAACACATTTACATCCACAAAATATATTTTGTCAAGTGAAAAATGTTTCACCTTTCATCACAACCTCGTGAGAACCTAGACATAGGTTCTACTAGTAAGGTGTTCACGGAACATAATTTTATATTGAAAGTATCACCTTCACAATTCTACCTTATACAAAAACCTCACAAATCACCGTTATTATGTAACTATGTTAAAAGAGATAGCACAATGGGTCCATGGCCCGGGTGCTCACGGGAACTCGGTAAACCGTCTCCAGAGAACAGCTATGAAAAATGATTTCCATATAAAGCACAGAAATAAAATAAATAAATATCGAAATTCGCAATCTACAATTATTCATTTTCTTTGTATTGGTGATGAATATCATAAAAAAGCGCGTTTAAAAAACGCGCGTTCTTTCTTTATTTTTTTTCTTTTCTTTAAAAGAAAAACCTTCTTTCAACAAAAAACAATTGAGACTCGCTAATATTGTCTTCAATGATTTAATATTACAATTTGAAGATTTACTCGTTTGGTTATTACAAAAAAACAAAACAAAAAAATCGTTCCAGACTAGCAAAAATAAAAGTCAATAGATGTTGCCAGAAACTATTGACACTATCTAAATTGCATTTAGTTGAGGAAAAATGCAATCTTGCAATCATACATATAGATACCAACCATTAAAAATAAGCGTTTAAGAAAATTATGATTATGGTAGTTCTTAGTCCACACTTCGGCTACTATACAGTTAAACAAGACCGAAGTGGATAGTGTTGAATCAGCTCAGTGATTAGAGCATAGCCCAAGCAAGGCTGAGGATCCGGGTTCAGTTCCTAGATGCGTCCGAACCTTTTTCTGATTTTTCAGTTTTTACGATGGTGCACTCCATGTTACAATGAGCAGATAATGGAAATACAATATTCTTAAAATTTCGAAGTATATTTTTGCTCCCGCAGGAACATAATAGATCTTCAAGGATACAATTGCACATTACGCAGCTGATTCGAGTTAAATAGATTTGTATATTCAACCTGGTAACTTACCAAGGCAATATTTCATACGAGATTCTCTAATATTGTACCATTGAAGAAGAAAATCGCTAATATTGTCTTCAATGATTAAGTATTATAATTTGAGGTTTTACTCATTAAGATTAATTAATTAAAAAAAATAAAAACTTGTCACACCCTTGGGGCCACCCGGGAGGGCACCAAGCCACTGCCTCAAAAATGATATTTTTTCTTGTCCATTTAATCTTCAACCGACGCTTTCATCTTCAGATTTACGAGCAAGTATTTCGACTTCTTAGAATGTCATGAGGCTTCTATGACAAGTGAACGAATAATTAAGTTAGTAGGTGACAATAATTACATAAGATAAAAGATAACGCCGGAAGCGCATTTCAACCGGAACGAACGAGTTTTTATGTGATTGTTTATGATAATACATTTTTAATAAACAGATTAAATGGTGTTAGCAGATCATGGGTATCACATTTGATATATCTCAAAATATGTCAATATGTTTGATCCCTTGATGATATTTTTTAGTTGAGGACTTGACATACAATTTATACGTAATGATGCATTCTGTTTGATTTTTTAAATTACTTAGCACGAAAAACTTAATAAGATCTGAACATCAGAAGAACGTGATTATTGATTTCGAATATATAAAATCTTCTTTTATATAATCTAGAATAACCAAATTAAATTAAAATTAAACCTTAAAATTAAATAACGTAAAATAAGTATTTTTTCTTGGTTATATTTCACGTATGTATTTTTCAGATTTTCATTGAGTGCCTTTTTTGTATTTGAGGATTATTTTTTAGGAGAAAAGAAAATTCCTTTTATAATAAAAACAAATATTTTCTAAGGAATGATTTCGGTATACGAGTGTGTGTTTTGAGAAAACCACATTATTTGAGATAAAGGATCTAATGCTTAATTAAATAACCAGAAGAAGAGCCGCGAACAAGAATTTTGCCTTCAGTCCAGCAGCTTGTAGAACTAGTATAGTGTGGCGGGTAACAAATCAAGAGAACACTTGAGAAGTACACATGTATAGCTGTGACGTAAGATGAGTCCGGCGCGCTGCTCGCTGGCTTGCGGGCCTGCCTGCTTGCTCGCTGGGAGGCTGTGGCGACTGGCCGCCGAAAAGCGCGGCTGACTTTCACCGGGCGGACTTTCACTCCTGGCCCGCCAAAAGCAGAAGACTCGTGGGGATCCATCTTCTCACGCCCCCCCCCTTCCCTAGCCCCAAGGCCGGGGATGGACCGGCCACTACTTAAGCCCCCGCGGACTCCTCAATGGCATCAGTCGTACAGCTCTCATCGGCAGAGTAACAAAGAAGCGGTGCTTCGACAGGAATACTTATCAGAAACCATGAGGGTCTTAGTGGTAAGCAGTCCACAACAGTCCTTCTTCGGTCAACTCTGATCTCGTGCTTGCTGCAATCGTGATTCTTTATATTAACAAAGTGCAAAGTTATAGCTTCATCGTGTTATCCGTTTCTAAATCTAAATGTTTCGCATCATCAAATCAATAATTCAATCAGTGATAATAGTTAAATTTTCACAAAAATCCACATCTTGATTAACAAGTGATTAATGTTTGTCGTTTAATAGAGTTCATTTATTGGCTGCTATCAACGTTCAAACATTACAAATATTGTTTTACAAAATGTGATACTGTGACAATTCTTAGAGCTGAAAATTAAAATCATAAAATAACAATTAAATTTCGTGCATCATCAACAATTAGTACAACTATGCCACTTGAACTCTCAATGCTCAAGTTCTTAGCAAGCGTAGGATCATTTGAGACTAATAAAGGCCTTTGTCATTTTGTTTCATATCAGTAAATATAGTATATTTCTAGGTAGGTGTTTAATCTTCCATTGTTTTATCAGGTGTTGGCAGCGATAGCGATGGCTCAGGCCAGGCCTGAAGCCGGGTACAGCTACAGTCCTCCCAGACCATCTGGAAGCTATGGAGCTCCAGGAGGTGGCATCGGAGGCGGAGGACATGGAGGTGGCGGCGGCGGCGGCTTCGGCGGTGGCTTCAGCAGCGGAGGCATCAGCAGCATCGGGGGTGGTTTCAGCAGCGGTGGACACGGAGGTGGTAGCATCGGCGGTGGGTTCGGCGGTGGAATCGGAGGAGGACATGGCGGCGGTGGAGGAATCGGAGGAGGCAGTGGATTCGGAGGTGGAGGTGGAGGTGGATTCGGAGGAGGCTTCGGAGGTGGATACCAACAACCCATCGTGCAGAAGCACATCTACGTCCATGTTCCCCCACCAGAGCCAGAAGAGCACAACATCCGCCCCATTGCCACCCCCGGCCCACCCCAGAAGCACTACAAGATCATCTTCATCAAGGCCCCAGCACCTCCCGCACCAACCGCGCCCATCATTCCCCTGCAGGCTCAGAATGAAGAGAAGACCCTCGTATACGTTCTGGTCAAGAAACCCGAAGAACAGCCCGAGATCAACATCCCCACAGCCATCCCCACTCAACCCTCAAAGCCCGAGGTCTACTTCATCCGTTACAAGACCCAGAAGGAGTCCGGTGGCGGAATCGGAGGTGGAATCGGCGGAGGAATCGGAGGAGGAATCGGCGGTGGAATCGGCGGTGGAATCGGCGGTGGAATCGGCGGTGGAATCGGAGGCGGAATCGGAGGAGGACACGGCGGTGGCATCGGAGGCGGCATCGGAGGCATTGGCATCGGAGGTGGCCTCGGAGACGGCGGCCATGGGGGCGGCATCGGAGGCGGCATTGGAGGCGGCATCGGAGGAGGACACGGAGGAAGCATCGGAGGATCCGGCCCCAGCGGGCCCTCCTCCCAGTACGGGCCCCCCGGCCAGTCCGGCCCCTACTAAGCTGGGCCAGCGCCCACTACGGGTAACGTTCCCGACAGCCCTGGCTGTAGGTATCGTTTCACTTTTGGCAATAGTGCCCCTTGTGTATTCAAGGGTCCCGTCAAAAATGATAACATCGCCTTCGACTATTCACTCTTGTACATATTTTTCACTACTCAGTGTGCATGTATTATTATTATTTTTAATTTTTAGTGTTAATATTATTATTACGTATTTTGCAAGAAAACGGTGGCAATAAAATGCATTTTCATAAAAACAAATGTACTCGCTTTTTTAATTATTGTCTTTCTTCCAGCATGGCATTGGGCGAACAGGCGACATATTTCATTTTCACTGTTTTATTTGTATTTGCGATTGCGTTCTCCTCTTTTGCGATTTATCTTATTCCTCAATTGATAAAATTTAGCAACTTGCAATATATTAATTTAAAATGTAACTTCTCAGATCTTCAGTCATCACAATCATATTATTGTCTTCTTTCTTAAATATATCAATCACACTCTGCTTAATATCACAATTTTGTCTGATATATTGTTATATTTTTATTAGTATATTGCTCCAGCAAATTATAATACAGTGAACTATGAAGTATGTCGCAACTCGCCCAATTCCATGTGAAAACCCATCAATATAACAACTTGTGTGCCACAAAAGTGTTCAGCAGCCGAACCACATTAATAATATATATAACATTCAACATTTTTTTCTCACAGATTTGCAACTTTCATAATATAGAGAGCACATAGAAAGTGATCCGGTGAAAAAAATGGTTCTTCGATCTTGATTGCCAAACGATTTCGGCAAAATCCCCTCACACACGTCTGGCTGAGAATTAGCGATAATTCTCCCAGAGGTGCCGCTGTCCGGTGAAAGTGAAACGCACAATGGAGTGTCATGACTTCAGCCATTATTTCTTACAAGAACCTGAGACGCAGCACACGAGGAACACTCGCACTCACCAACAAACTGGAAGTCATGGCTCTCCATCCATTTTGGTGATGATGACTTCCTTTGATTTCAGAAAAGATACAACTTTAATAGCTACATTGTGAAAGATAATATGGTGGGAAGATCGTTCAAAAGACTCTTTTTGCATTTCTTTTCACCAGCTTGAACAATAATTCAATGTTACCTAAGCATCGAATTACTTTTCATATTTGTTTACCTTCCGACAACCCATTCTCCCACTGACTGCAATCAACGGTGAATAATATCGCTGTAAACAACAACATGTGTTGAAAACACATATTGTAAATGTTCCATTAGTTCAAATTATATTTTTTATTTGTGTATTACAAAACAGCGCAATTATTTTTAGTTCATTTGTTCTATAGCACAAACATTCATAGTTTTAACTTTGCTAAAGCCAAATTTAATTTGAATTCTTTTTGAAACTAGGTACCTTTCACATTTTTAAGTGAAGAAAATTTAATTTGTTTAATTTTTCTTGTATTAAATGCAATGACTACTTTATGGTTGTGATCATGGCACGTTTATCAATTGCATATTTAGACCAACTTTTCTAATGAAATAGATCATTCCTTTTGTAGAACTTGTACACAGTATACAATATGAAGATGCTTTTACTCATTTAAGAGTATTAAACTTGTTCTGTACATCAAAGAACTTTTGTATTTTGAGATAACAGCAATATTTGTCTTAACATTAAAATTAGTTTCTGGTAGCTTTGTCCCAAATTTTATAAGAGTTGGTTCTTAACCTAAAATGATTTTTATAAGAGCAGATTGTGGTTAATTTAAAACTTGAAGAAATAGATTCGCTGGACGCATACCATTCAGATGATTACAGCATTTATTTTAGTGCATTGTAACAGGTTTGCATAAATATACATTATTATTGAGAAATGTGAATGTGGGAAGAAATTTATACCGCAGATTGGTCCATTCTCTTATTATTTTTAATTATTTCACATAAAAAAATCAGATAGCGGATCGTAATGCCTCCTTCCACCGCCAAACAATGTTGAGATTCTCAGGTGCAATTATTACAACAATCGCCTTATTTTAATAAGATCTTACGATAAGGCGTGAGTTATTTTAGAAAACATGTAATAAATATGTTCCCATCGCGCAAGTTATACCCTATAAATAATGAAATTAGTCGGAGATTATTAGATTTTTCAGAAAGAGCAATTATTCATAAAAAGATTGCGATAATCGTAATATATTATGGACTTACGTTGTGGATATATAAGACAATGTAAGTATATTTGTTATAGTGTACCTGTATATAAAGTGGGAGACAGCAAGTGAATGGGAAAGTGATGATGAGTGTGATGTAGGAGAAAAGAGACGGGTATGTTTAATTGGGTAGTGAGAAATGGTGAGAAATGTTAACGGTTTAAGATAATAGAAGTGAAGGCCTTCATATTATGTTATATGCAAGTGTTAAGTCGAATTTTATTTATTATTTATATATTTATGAACCCATCAAAACTTACATCATATTTACACATTTTCCATACAATTAAAAAATAATATACAACGGAAACATTTTGGCATAGATTTTTTGCAGACCAATCAGAATCACATTGCTTCCACTCAGTAATCTAAAAGAAGGTGTACATTTCTTGCTTGGGAAGCTCATATTATTAAAAAAAATATTGCGTAACTAGCATCTTTAATGGAAAGTATTATTTTTAACACCGCGCATCCAGCATAGAAGATGGATTATAAGTATTATTACTTCCTCAATTATTGCGTTTAAGCAATTGAATAAATTTATTTAAGTTGTCGGGATAATTCAAGTAAACGGCTGCCCATTAGAATACCGAATTCATTCCAAGTTTTTTTTAAATTATATAATAACGCTGGAAAAATTCGTAGCTATATAATTTATAACAAGATTGTCATTTCCGTTTTATTTCCATACAATACAGTATTTACATCCAGAACACTTACGCAATTCGTAGAAAACTAAAGATTTTTGCACAAAACACGTATAAATCTTTGTTACACTTCTGTGTTTATTATTATTTAATGTAAAAACATTTTAATGATGAAATACTCATGTAAGCAAACAGTGCCAATTTTGCATTACCGTGAAACAATTGTTTTTGCTCGAGAAATCCCCACACAGAATGAAGATAATTATTTGCACGAAATAAAACTCGCATGAAATTTCTATAATACGATTTGTGTCCGTTAATATGTACAGATGTTGGCTGCCGTATCCGGATGAAGGTACTTAACTACTTACGTTCTCAAAAGTGAATGTAAGAGCATATTTAAAAATCATATGAAATTTGGTTACACATATATATGGGTTTTTTTAAAATGAAAGTGTCCAATTATAGAGAACTGAACTTTTTAATATTTGGTGATTCCTTAAAATCATTGAAGTACCACCTTTTAAATTGTTAACCGGTGTGGCATGTTACTGGTGAGTACTACTTTGTTATTTTGTTTTAACTGTATTATTATGCCTAAATTTCTACATGCTTTGGTTATATTGCAAATAAAATCTTTTCCCGGACTCTAAAATATCTAGAAAAAACTTATAGCGAAGCTTTGAAAAAGAATTTAAGTTAAAAACCCTAAAATTAAAGTTAAAGATTCCAAATGCTATATTATGTTATAACTATAAAATAAACGGTTTGAAGTTTTTAGTTCATAAATCGGTTAGAAATAATTTCCCCAAACTTACATAGTAGTAAAATCGTATCACTAAAGTAATATTTGATATTTTAGATTCAGTTTTCCTTTCTGGAAGCTTTTAACAAGTATTTACCTATTTACTTAGGTTTAAAGTTACTTTGTAATTCGGTAGAGTTACTTTTGCCATAGGAAACGTTTGTGAAATAAATATGCGTGTTTGCCTGAGAATTTCTGAGTCATTGTGAAACCAAGTGGATCATTCTCCCAAGACTGCTTTAGAGAAACTGGTTTTTAATTGGCATCCAATGTGGATTATCAGACTAGCTTTACAGTGCCCTTAATTCGATCATCTTTTAAATCGACATTTGTAAACCGTAATAATACAGCGATGATCTTAATTCATAATAATACATTGATTTATTAAGAGCAATAGGAAATAGATACTTCCCTAATTATTCTCATTGATTGCGCATTGATTTTTAAGGCCTTATGATATTTATCTCTTAGTACAGTTTTTGTTTACTAATATAAAAAAAATACATATTTTCAGATTCAATATTACAAGATCACAGAAAAAAACACATGGATTATCGAAGACATCGTAAGTGGAAGAAAATCTGGAAGTCATTGTGTTCGACCATCGATAAATACCATCAGTACAACAACAACAAATGGTTAATTTGAAGAATCAATAATGACGAGCTGAAAATCCTATTGAAGATTGCTTTAGGAGCATCGACCTTAGTTATTATATCAATATTTAGGAAGAAGAAATGACAAGTATTGATGGTGTTCTTCGATGGAGAGAAGAAGACTACGGATAAGAATTATTATGTACTGGATAAATCAAGTTTTAATGTATCAAAAGTGAACGTCTAAAGTCGTTATAATTCTACGAGCATCATTTTGAAGAGATCGGACTGTGGTTCTGCGATATCTTGGGAACCAAAAAACGTCTGTTCTTATGGAGAACAATGGAATTGAGATAATAAATAGTGAAAACCTGTGAAATGTAAAACAAAGTGAATCGAAAAGAGTAAATAACTCAAAAGTGATTATGTTTGCAAACATTCTGACATTAAAAAAATGTTTGTGATGAATTATAATTAATTAAGGTTTTCTTCTGTCAATTAAAATTTCTGAAAAAATAACTAAGAATATAAATTTCGGCTTCGTGTTTTTCGAGTGAGGTTTTATGAAGTGTATAAATGAATGTCGGCGAATTTTGAAATGATCAATGATTTTTTTTGGTGAAAACAGTGCATTACAAGTCGAAAAACTTCATTTAAGAAACGAAATGATGATCTCGGTCTCGTCATTGTGAAAGTAATGTTTTCTTATAAAATCAAGTTTTAACAAAACTATAATTAATTCACGGTTTAATCTATATTCAAGTGGACATACTTTCTAATAATTACGTTCAAAATTAAAATACCAAAAGTTAAAAAATATATAGTTGTGTTTTGTACATGTACATTTCTACAAGTAAATAGTTTACAGATTAGCATGTCTATGAAAGTTACAGTGTCTCTGACGCTACGCATTCAACATGGATTGCTTATCGGGTTTAGTGAATAGAATCTTGTCGAATGGAGACTTTCTTTCTTTTTGTGCATAACTTTTTTTCTTCGATGTATACGTTTACTCTACCTATACTTTTACAAACACTTAATTTAAATTCAGTACATTTAATATACTGTACAGCTAATGCTTCCAGATACGGTAACCTTTTTCAAGAACCTTTTAGGGCCAGTTGTTTCACAGAACCTGAAGAATTGTTAGTCATTAATTTAGAAGATAATATTCAAGTATTGTAAAAGTAGTATTTAAGTTCTGTTATTATTTCATTATGGGCCAGTTGTTTGACAAAATTCATTGTAGCTCTCACAAAACTTGAATAATTTTATATTTCACAACTATTTATATTTAAACTTTTCGTATTTTAAGTTTGAACTAATTACTATAAAGTTTGTCTACTAGAATATAGATGAAATCGAGAATTAATTATAGTTTTGTTAAAACTTGATTTTAAGAGAAAAAATACTTGCAATTCTTTCAAGGACATAAAAAAACCATTTCTGCGTTCGAAATGCAATTATTAATGTTCTCAAAAGTTGTCTTGATAGAATTTCATTCTTGTAATATCTTGAACGAAACCATTCCTTTATTAAGAATATTATAAACTAAAAGTGCAATTTCGCTATTATTAGCAATCATTTTGTAATGTGATTTATTGTAATATACATTTAAATAAATAAATAAATTTTGAAGTTTGATGAATTGATCAAGTTCTGTGAAACAACTCCTCCTTAGATATGATTTGAGATTTTCACTGAAAAAACTGTTAAAATGATTTTTTGAATACTACCTCTTTCTTTAGCGAACGTTTTGGACAGCTATACAGTTTCCATCATCTACATCTGCCCTGATGATGGAGACTATAATGCTGTCCGAAACGTTACCTAAAGAAGGAGGTAGCGCAACACGGCGTAATACTCCAAAATAAATCACTGTAACTCCTTCTTAGTACATTATACTTACCACATAGAAATAATTTACTCCCAGTCATTCTTAACCGTGTATCTTGACATAATTATTGGTAAATTTATCTGCATATATTAAAAAAAAATAGGAAGCGGGCATTTATTGGATAACTAACACCTATGCCATAGGTCACCCCAAGAGGTTCACTACGTTTGGTGACTTAGCCGAGGTGCCCGAGTTCATGGGATGAGGTTTGACCGAGTCTTGGCGGCGGATACTTCTGCCCACCAGCTGCACGACAGGCTGGATCGGGAGAGAACGGTTGAGGTAGTCGCTTTGACATCTCCAGCCGTACTCTCTCAGAACATCGACTTACACTTCAGTGGAAGGAATAGATTCGTACGTCCGTCCGTCACTCCTAGACACACTGACCCCCAGATTCCTACCCACTAATACCCCTTTCCTTCCCAGAACTTCCTCTTCTTCCTTTCCTAAAAAGACCCTACACACAGCATCCCCGAAGATGACATAGGCCCTTAGTGAACTTATTTTACTCAGGGCCTCCTGTGTAGAGCTAATGTAAAATAAATAAATCGAGTGCAGTTCACACGCGGTAGAAGCGAAACTTCACTAAAACAATCTCAACCAATTGGAGCCTTGAAAAGTGAGATCACAATCAAAGCGTCCAATGAGCGCAGATTGACGCATCTTAGGTAATGTGAGAAAGTAAGGTTTCATTCTATCTCATTCTCTCGCAGGCTAAATCCTATAGATGTAAGCGTTTGTCTCTTTTTAATGCCATTTCCGTTTCATCCGAGTTTCAACACTGTGCTAAAGAAATTTCACATCCAAAATTAGAAGAGTGGTTTTGCACTGGTACCTGTGCGAAATTAACTTTAATAACAACAACACACTGCTAAAAATAAATGAGGGAGATAAATTTAAACAGTCGAACTTATTTCTAAAATTCAGACGGAAACAGAACGTCCTTTTTGTGAAGGTATTGTGAAGTGGGGTATAGGATCTTGTCTGTTACTACTGGGGACTGACGAAAATATTATAATTTTGTGGATATTACCTACAGGAAAATAATAATATGTTAGTTCCACATCATAAGAGATCAAATCAGAGAAATGGTGGTAAACTATGTATTTCGTATGAAAATAAACGACTAAAATGACTTACTTAAACATTTTTTATTTCACTCTTATGATTACAAATCAACAGTTGTTTGGTAAAAATATACATTTTCAAAACCTTACACACCAAATTGAAACAGAAAGTGAATTATACTGCATCTTACGAATATGGTTAAGGGTTAAGGCTCTCGATTAACAATCGGAAGGTGGCGGGATTAAATCCCGGCGCGCGCAAATATTTTTTTTTGATTTATTTGCGGAATTTCACAATTATTAATTAAAAATAACATGTAGTATAATTGCGGCTCCCTTAAGAGTGGAAGATACTCTCAGTATCGCCCTGGTGCAAGACAACCATTCAAAATTGAAACGTAGCTTGAAATGGCTTTGGCCGTGTTTGGTGACCAGATCTGAATAGCCAGGTAATTCCCAATCCTTCTCTTTGTTATCTCCTTCCCCTCCCCAAAACGCTTAGCCTCAAAAGAGCTACTCCAATTTTCTCAAAAATCACATCTCTAAAATTCGTATAAAAACCGGAGTGTGCAGTTCACACGCGGTAGAAGTAAGCCTTCAGAAACTAAACTTGGAGAGAATGAGACGAATGCAGAGTATCAGGAGTAGGATAATTGTAGGGTTTATTTATGTGAAAATTATTTTATTCTGAAGCACCGCAAAAAGAGGAAGCTCATTAGTCCATCTCATTGTGCGCAAGCTAAATTCTTTAGATGTATGTGTTTGTATCTTTTTAGTGTCACTCGTTTCCGTTTCATCGAGTTTCGAATCAGAACGATGCAAAGAAGCTTTCGCTTCAATATCAGATCACAGAATATTTGAACGAGAAAACAGCATTTTTAAAAATATAATCGTATCACGCATAACTTTAAAAGTATCAATCTCCAGAAAATATAATAACCTAAATGTTCCTATAGTGAAACCAAATATGCACGAATAACAATCCAATTATAAAATTTGGAGTTCGAAATACCCTAAATGCTAAATGGTGACCATCTGAACTTTCGACTTGCATTTGCTGAAGAATCGTGTAGTAAGCATTGAGCTGCAGCTATGAACACCACCAGCCCGATTGTCCGCGGATAACAATTACTCTCCTTTACCCACTTCCTGAGACATAACGAGCTGCGAGTTATAATTCCAAAAGTCCGATGAGTCATGATTTAGCATAATCACTGCAACTTTCCTTTGGCCGGAATCACCTCTCTCCGTGAGGTCATCGCAGACTCGGACACAGGCAAAATGAAAGCAAATCGGGCACCCTCGACGAAAAGAACCAATCAAACACCCGAAACGATGTGACTCTTTTAGTGCCTTCATTGTCTTTTCATGTTTGAAGAGAAGTGCCAATAATCCATGGAAAAATAATTTTATGGTATTTATTATTGATAATATGTATATATATTTTAAGCTAAATTGTATTAGTTTTTTAAAGTACAACTCATACCATTTCATTTATTTTAATCTCTGTTGTAATATTCTGTACTTTACGAGTTAATAGCATTCTTATTTATTCTGTTTTATTGATTTTGTAACATACATAATTAATATTGTGAATATAAATTTCCTTCTAGTCATGTAAAGGCCTACTAGGACGTAAATAAATAAATTAATAATTTTTGAGGTGAAAACTTATTTCGTACCGTTGTGATTTGAAACTCGATGAAACGGAAACGAGCGACAATATAAAGAGACAAACACATACATCTGTAAGATTTAGCCTGCGAGAGAATGAGATAGAATTATGGGTCTCCTCTTTGTGCGGTGCTTCGTAAATAATAATTCTTCTCCTTGTGAAGTGCTTCGTAGTCACCCCACTTTTGTCTACTTAAGATTTCTGAAGTTTACACTACTACCGCGTGTGGACTGCATACTTGTATTTTGATTACATTTTATTATTCATTTTATAACCTTATATATCTGTTTGAACTTCCCTTTTGTTTTTTTGAATTCATGAATGTCACGAAATCTCGGAAGAGGTAATTAACCAACTTCCAGACATCCGATCGAAATGAAACTCGGAACGTAGACTTGTTGTTGAAGGCAATGAATTCTGTTATTGTGGTTATCTTTTACACATAAGCATTTTTTCTGAAATTAGAGCACTGGTAAAAATTTAAAAATAAAGGTCGGTTTTAAAAATCGGTTCTTAGAATTAGTCGGCAGCGTGGTTGATTCCGATCACTTGGAAGGAATTGATAAAAAAAACTTTCTTTTTTATGAGTTGATTTTTTATTAAATAAAAAAAAATAAAAAATAATAATTGTAGAGATTTCCAATTTTAAATGAGCTGGTAACTGAGAAACGCGTCAAGGTGCATAAAGTGTGTGCCGATAAATTTTGGCCTACCCTAAAGGGTTGATGAACACGAATATTTGCTATCATTAGTGTATTGAGATGCCTCCATCGGCAATCGGAAACCGGCAAAACTTTTCACTAAAAGTAAACTTTACTGAAATTATTAGTAAACTTTCGAAATCACTGAACACGCTTAGTACGATTTTTTTGAGATAAAAACTCTTAATTACTGTAAAATACCACTTTTCATTTTACTTTATTGAAATTTTGAATGCAGTATTTTCCATCGCCCTGGATGCAAAATAGTTGTCTTTTATTGTAATGAAGGTAAATCTAAATTTTCTTTTTTTTAAATTTTAGTACTAATCGTGTCTAGTGATTTCGAAAGTTTACCGATTTATTCAATATTAAGAAATCCTGAAAGGTTTTTATATGCAGCAAAAAAACGGGTCAATTTAAAAAAAATCTGAAAATTTTCAACTGTCGCACTTTTTAAATTGACTCCAATAATCATATTTTGAAATAATACTAATATATGTAACAAGTCTAATCAAAACAGGTAGAATATTAAAAATATATATAATTACACCATATATTATGCTTTAAATTATGCTCAGGGGGTCTGAATGGTTTAATCATTTAAAATTGACCCGTTTTGTTATGCAGCTAAAACAAAATGAAAATTTTCATACGGTGGCATTCATTAATTTTGAAAAAAAAAATTGTAGCTTTTCCATGTTCTCATCTAAAAAATATATTCACCTGCATTTTTCTAAGCCCGTAGTTAAGAACTCATAGTGTTTGAACTTTTAACCCCATTGTGCTGCGATGCTACGTGGACTCTCTAGCCTAGACGTTGTAGCGGACTCGCTAGCCAGTCTTACCTTTCTTTTCACCGCACTATCTACAAATCCAACTTCTTATTCACTCGTGGCTAAACGCTTCCGCAGTTGAAGAGCCATGATCGCCGTGCCTCGGATACTCGGATCTATCTCAATCGGTTGTGTTATGCAAAAGGCGACGTTACTGCCTCTGAATGACCATCATCGTTTAGTCTTTATTAGATTTTCTCTCGGTAATTCGTATCCGCATCCAATTTGAAGTTATTCGCGTTCATATTATTGATTATTTAAAAAAAAAATTGCACACTTACCTACGATATACTTACTTACAGTACGATGGACATAGTAAGAGATAAAAATATTGTTTGAAAGTATTCAGAAATTGTGTGGGCCTTTTCATATTTCTCGGAGTCGTTTTCTTCGTTACCCCCCCAGCTGATGTCCAATTTTAAAAATATAGGTACCCATCCCCTCAATTCCGGTTTTCTTGATTCTTGGCGGGTAGGAGTGCTCTTCAGGTGATAGTTCACAAAAACGGCACTATAAAAACACAGGTACCTATCCCCTTAGTTCCGGTTTTGTTGATTCTTGGAGGGTTGAAGCGCCCTTGATAGTTCACAAAAACGGGACTTCAAAAATTACCCAATTAATTTTTTTGGAATTTTTTTTTAATTTAGCTCACTGCCTAGGGAAGTCATTGGATCATGCAATTGTGTTGTGCTGATTGTGAGCAGCGTTTTCACAAAGAAATATTTTTTCGTGGAACAGTTTTATGTGAATTCGAGATCATTAGTATGTGACAATGCTTAAGCACATTTAATTAACAATCAGACATGATGAAAACTCAACACATTTGTGAAAAGTCATCTTTTTTTTTTAAATGTCGAAAATTGCGAATTTGTACTTACAAAAGAGGCGCATATATGTATCTGTTGTCGGAAAACGCTTTTCGAAAAAAGATATATGCGCCTCTTTTGTAAGTACAAATTCGGAATTTCCGAAAAAAAAGATGACTTTTTACAAATCTGTTGAGTTTTCATCATGTCTGACTGCTAATTAAATGTGCTTAAGCATTGCCACATACTAATAACCCCGATTTCACATAAAACTGTTCTTTTCATGCCAATTTACATGGTTGCTCATGCACGTGCATTATGTCAATGTGCAGGTTACACATGCACGTTCATCATGTCAATGTACACAGTTGTTCAAGCATGTGCATGATGTCAATGTACACGGTTGTTCTTGCACGTGCAATTGATGCACATAGCTTCTCATGTGCATCAATATCAATGTGCATGGTTGCTTATGTGAATGAATTGATTAACACGTAATTCTCCGTGTAGGAGTTTACCCAACCCGGGATCAACGGCGGAATAAACTGCACCGGAACAGGTTTGTTTCGGTGAAATCAAATCACTTTCTTTTCTGGAATATTAAGAATTCGAATAAAACACAACTCGGATATGAAATAACTGGCTTTCATAAGGAAACCATTATGGCTTTATTTAACATTGGATTAAAATCATTCAAAGAAATAAAATAAACATTGGGTGCACAGCACCATCAGCACGACAACTTCGGTTTCAGTAGGTGCTTGTATATCAGAACATTTTTGGTTTTGAACAACTCTAATTGCGTATGATTTGCGTAGTCCTAAGGCTGTGCACGAATCTCATGGCATGTGATTGTGTCTCGTTCAGAATGGGAGTATAAAGAGTAAGAGCTTTATGGCGTGGGAGTCAGTGTTAAGCCGTTTACACAAGCGCGTAGCTGTTGGCGTCTTTTGCTACAAGCGAGCTTTCAATTTGGCGTTTACATTGTGAGCATTGACATCCTCTTTCCGAATAGCCCAGTTGTTAAAACGTTTAGATAAAAGTACTAGTATAATGACCATCATCAGTTGACTACCACATGTAGGGTTTTAGTACACTTGTGTAGATCAAAATACATCGAATAAAACTGAATTTGTAACTTCAAACATCCTAAAACTCCAATTTGTTGTTTAGACGAGTGAAGTAAAAATGTTATAATTTTGTTTTTCAATTTGACATTTAGTTGTACAATAACTGCATTGTAACATGCACTGTATTCCCAAGAGTTAATAAACTCATCGTGAGATGTGAAATCATACGCAACAAAGTACCTTAAGTTTTTGACGTGTATTATTTTACAATACTAATATTAGCAACACATAAACTAACATCCACAATAGAGACACAGATAATTATTGGTACATTAGATAATTACACTTATTACACGGCACCAAGTTGAGTAATTTTTTTCAAATTATATTTATAACTAGCTGACCCGGCCATGCGTTGCTGTGGCTTTTTTTAATATGAATACCGCACAAGAGTCCCAAATGCTCCCGTCTGGAGCCAGTGGGACTATGGCATCCCCAATTGGGGTATGTTGTGAGGCTGAAGTTAGTGGGGAGGGGAAGGAGACGGGGAAGAGGAAGATGGGAAGT
This sequence comes from Glyphotaelius pellucidus, assembly GCA_936435175.1. Lineage (NCBI taxonomy): Eukaryota > Metazoa > Arthropoda > Insecta > Trichoptera > Limnephilidae > Glyphotaelius > Glyphotaelius pellucidus. The sequence goes on along the minus strand of OW386542.1, from coordinate 20,946,500 downwards.
ACCTGGCTATCCAGATCTGGTCACCAAACACGGCTAAAGCCATTTCAAGCAACGTTTCATTTCTGAATGGTGGTCTTACACCAAGGCGATACTGAGAGTATCTTCCACTCTGGAACGTGCCACAAATACACTACATATTATTTTAAATGAAAAAATTGTGAAATAACACAAATTATTCAAATAAAATTTATTTGCCACGCCGGGATTTGATCCCGCGACCTTCGGAATGCCAGTCAAGAGCGTTACCACTGGACTACGCCGGCCGTCGAAACGTGTGGCTAACGAAACACAACGTCATCTATTGCATGCAAATCAGCCGTGTGGCTAACGAAATACAACGTCATCTATTAATTTGCATGCAAATCAAATCCACCCCGCCTGCTTGCCAGCCCGCTCACAGACATTCTTATTTATTTCAATCAATTTACATAAAACCTTTACAAATTATATATTTAAACCTTCATCATAAATCACTCTATCTATCGGTGAAAACCACATGAAAATCCGTTCAGTAGTTTTGAGTTTATTGCGAACAGACATTCAGACAGACAGACAGACGCGCCGGAGGACTTTAATTGATAATAAGTGGAGAAGTTTTTACATTTATAAAGTTAAGGCAACCTACATTGAGACCCTTTCCATTGACTTGCACATATAATCTAGTAAGGTAACGTATTGACTAAAAAATGGCAGCATTTGATATTCCGTATCTACATAGATCTGCATTATTTCAGTTCCTACGAGCTTTAACTGCCATTGAGGTATTGATTTATCACAAAAGAGGCTATACAAATTATACAGTTAAAAATTAGTTGAACAATGGTGTTCGATCTTCTGAATAATTATTTATTTGTGTTATTGGGAGTTTTCTTTCTACGGTCTCCGATAATTATTATTAACGTCTTAACGGAGAAATTACAATAATATGCTAACGAAATGATTTCATGTTTACTAGGTGCGTGCTTGGACTTGTGCGTGCACATACACATACAGTTATGTTATGATTACGTGTGATAAAATTTTCACGCACATATAAATAGCATTTATAGGCATCTAGAATAGGAAGTATCCAATAGCCACAATTATTTATTATCAAAACCTTGCATGCCTGTAAAGCATTTACCATTAAATTCTATTTAATCAAACATCAGTTATTAATAAAATCTATTTCAGAAATCGAACCCGCACGGGAAATAATTCTTACAACCATTTAGTCCATCCAAGTAAATCGCGATTTCCGCAAGTCAATAAAATAAAAGCGAGTTTGTTAATTCCAGTGAATTCAATAAAGAAATGCAAATGTGACCTTTCTCTTTGGCCCTCATAATCACTCGATTGTAGGCCTACGTGTGATCGTACGATATAATACTGTTTATAAATATAACTTAATCTATACTAATATTATAAAGAGGAAGGATTTGATTGTTTGTTTGTTTGTTTGTTTGTTTGTTTGCATCGAATAGGCTCCGAAACTACTGAACCGATTTGAAAAATTCTTTCATTGTTGGGAAGCTACACTGTTTCCGGGTAACATAGGCTATATTATAATTTAAAAAAAATTAGCGATCCTTACTAAAACTCCAATAATGTAACCCAAGGTGTAAAAAAATTACATAAAATATTCTTTACATCGCGTGCGCTGCGAAAACCATTGATGATAGAATAAAATAATGTACTACGACTTTGCAGAGCACATCATTATCTACAAAAAGTGTCGTGACAGCATATGTCTAACTATTATAGTTATGCCACAATAAGTGTTCTTTTATTTTAAAAATTTAATTGAAATGCCGCCGCTAGAAAAGACTCTTTATTTGTATCTTTGTATTAATTTTTATCAAAATAAATTATTTTATATTCGAGACTGCTTCAATGCCTTTATATTACTTTTTGAATTATTCAATTCGGACATCCCATTTGAAAGATATCACGAGTTTAAAATTGTAAGTATTATACGATGTAAGCGTCACTGGGGTACGGACCGTACGGGAGGACACCAACAAACAATCAAATCTTTCCTATCTTATATATAAAAATTAAAATTTGTTTGTTCGTATTTTATGCGCTGCCATACCGTTCATCCGATTGCGATGAAACTTTGGTGATTTGTTGTGCGCACGCCCGCAAAGGATAAAGGCAAGTTCTGGCGTTATTAAATTTGAATTAATTAAAATGTGCTTATTACATATATTTTAGCGGCAAGGAGGAAAGGCAGGGGGGAGGGGGAGGTGGGATACGTGGGTGGGAAAACGAGGGATGGGAAGGCGGGGAAGGTAGAAGGGAAACGCGAAAGGGGAAGGGGACTCGGGAGGTGAACGGGGACGCACGGGAAAGGACATTCAAGGAGAATCAATTGATTTCTTTGCATTGCAACGCAAGTCGTGCTTTGTGCTTTGAGTTTTAGCTTTAAGCTTTGAACTTTAAGCTTTGAGCTTTGATTTTTGAGCTTTAAGCTTTGAACTTTATGCATTCAACGTTAAGCTTTACGTGTTGAGCTTTAAGCTTTGAACTTTGAGATTTGATATTGAATTTTAAGTATTGAGCTGTGTGCTTTGAGATTTGTGTTTTGAGCTTTAACTTTGAGCTTTATTTTTAAGCTTTGTGCTTTGAGTTTTAAGCTTTGAACTTAAGTTTAGAGCTTTGCTATTAAGCTTAAACTTTGGCCTTTAAACTTTGAACCTTGCTTAAAGCTTGAGCTTTAAGATTAAGCTTTAAGCTTTAAGTTAGGTGTTTGAGCGTTATGTTTTCGGCTTTAAGCTTTGAGCTTTAAGCTTTGAGGTTTGCGCAAAGCACAAGGCTTAATGCTAAAAGCTTGAAACTCAAGGCTTTAATCTTAAAGTCAAAGCTTAAAGCTAAAAGCTCAAAGCTTAAAGCTCAAAGCTTGAAGCTCAAAACTTAAAGCTCAAAGCTTAAATCTCAAAGCTTTGAGCGCAAAGCTTTAAGCTCAAGGCTTTAATTACAAAACTTAAAGCTTAAAGCTCAAAGCTTGAAGCTCAAAACTTAAAGCTCAAAGCTTAAATCTCAAAGCTTTGAGCGCAAAGCTTTAAGCTCAAGGCTTTAATTACAAAACTTAAAGCTTAAAGCTCAAATTTAAAGCTTTAAGCTCAAAGCTTAAAGCTCACAGCTCAAAGCTTGAAACTCAAAGCTTAAAGCTCAAAACTTAAAGCTCAAAGCTTAAATCTCAAAGCTTTAAGCTCAAAACTTAAAACTCAAGGCTTTAAGCTCAAAGCTTTAAGCTCAAAGCTTTAATCACAAAACTTAAAGCTCAAAGCTTTAAGCTGAAGGCTTTGATCTCTAAGCTTAAAGCTCTAAACTTAAAGCTCAGGCATAGTGCTCAAAGCTTATGGCTCAAAGCTTATGGCTCAAAGCTTAAAGCTCAAAGTTTTAAGCTCAAAGCTTGAAACTCAAGCTTTAATCTCAATGCTTAAAGCTCAAAACTTAATTTCAAAGCTTAAAGCTCAAAGCTCGAAGCTCAAAGCTTAAAGCTCAAGGCTTAAATCACAAAGCTTAAAGCTCAAAACTTGAAGCTCAAAGCTTAAATATCAAAGTTTGAAGCGCAAAGCTTAAAGCTCAAAGCTTAAGGTTAAAGCTCAAAGCTTAAAGGGTTAAGCTTTGAGATTCAAGCTTTGCGCTATAAAATTTTTAAACCTCAAAGCTGAACCCTTCAAAAATTTTAAAGCGCAAAGCTTGAATCTCAAAGCTTAAAGCTCAAAGCTTAACCCCTCAAAAATTTGGCGTATTTTGTCAAAAGGTATAAATGTTTCGATATATATCGACTTTGCAATAAAAATTCAAATAAATGGAATATTTGTAAACGTATCCAAAAACTAAATATTGGTTTTGAAAGGTGGTGAAATACGCTTAAATATATGGTATTATTAGAAATTACAAAAAAAAAATAAAATTCAAATTTTTTTAATGTTTTCTTTAAAAAAATTTAAAAATGCTCAACTGACATTTTTGATATTAAAATTACTGATCTATAGAAAATGTGTTGGTTTCTGTCTATGTGTGTGAGATGTTTTGCGTTGCTAAACCGTTCATCCGATTGCGATAAAACTTTGGGGATTTGATGTGTTCAAGCCCGCGATGGTTTCTGTACGTGTATAGTGAGTTCTGGCATCATCTGGGACGAATGGGAAAGGGTTAGTAGAGCGAATTTTTTCTTTATTGAGTGGCATAGCATATGCCGGGAACTCGCTATTGTATTTAAATGCCTGTGTCAGAATTTGGTAAAATTGAATTATGCAATAGAAAGTACCTACCCTAAAATTCTAAATCTATACTAATATTATGAATGCGAAACTGCGTGTGTTTGTTTGTTACGCTTTCACGCATAAACTAATAAACCGATCTTAGAATTTTTTTCACCAATAGAAAGCTACATTATATGCGAGTAATATAGGCTATAAATAATGGTAAGTTCTGACGTTACGAAATTATAAATATTAATATATTATATTTATTTTACGTTTTCTGTCGAAAATGGCGAGTTATTGCTAACGTCAGAAGAAAAACAAAACAAATCGTTGCCGTGAAAACAATGTTGATATATATTTTTTTAATTCGGGCATCGTAGTTACTATTTATCTCTAAAAAATGAATCGCCGAAATGTATTTACGCGCATGACTTACGAACGACTGCACCAAATTGGATTTTACTACTGGTGAGCTCTGGCATTATGAAATATGCAAAAGGTGGCATTCGAGCTGTTTGAAAACTGAATGTACCGGGAAAGAATGCATGAAATGCGGGAGGGGGACTCGAGTAGGGGGTTTGCGGGAGGGGGAGGAGGGAAACCCGGGAGGGGGAGGGGAATCTGGGAGGGGGAACCTAGGAGGGGGGAGGGGAGCTTGGTAGGGGGTTTCGCGGGATGGGGAAAGGGGTAGTGGAGTGGGGGGAGGGAAGGTGGAAGAGGCGGAGTGGGAACGCGAGAGGGGAAGAGGACGCGGGAGAGGAAGGGGAGGCGGAAGGGGAACGGGACGAATGGGAAAGAACACGCAGGAGAAAACAATTTATTTATTAAATGGCATGGCAACGCATGCCGGGTACCAGCTAGTATATATATATATTTCTTCTCTCCGTGTGTTTGTCATTGAACTCCTCCTAAACGGCTGGACCGATTTTGATGAAATTTTTTGTGCGGGTTCAAGGGGATTCGAGAATGGTTTAAATTCACAATTTGGTGCACTGGAAAATGTTCTTTTAATTATTTTTTTTTATTTCTAAGGAGTTGTTGATTTTGGAATGTTTTACATTGGATCCGGCAGACTGCGCTACCATCGCAGAATCGAATATTCAATATTATTCTATTTTAATTTTAGTTTGTCCCGACAGTTGTGTACAGGACAACGTCTGTTGGGTCCGCTATAAAGAAATAAAATAAATCGTGGAACATTCCAGAACACTCTCGAATGTTGTCCTGAGCGAAGCCGGGTAACCCAGCTAGTAAAAATTTGAAAATACTTTGATTCCTTCATTCAAACTTCGATTAGGATGGGTTGTTTCAAAAAATTTGATGGATTCATCAAATATTTGAAGTCGATTTTCACGTTCTGTGTAGGTTCTATTCAAGTTCTGTTATTACATCGTGATAGAACAGCTGCTTCACAAAACAGAAATAATCACATACCTTAAATAGAACTTACACAGAACGTGAAAATCAACTTCAAATATTTGATGAATCCATCAAATTTTTTAACATCATTAGAATAGTTCTAAAATTGATTCGTCAGAACTATGATATGATTTATTTACAACACTCCCAATAAAAACCCAATAACTCATTTGTTTTGAGGAAATTGATCAAGAGAGCAATATTTTGTCTGCCAGTTTGAATGCTTATTGAAATAAATATTGTCAGACGGCAAAAATTCAGTTATTAATATCACGTGTACTTTACACGAAGTACACTTATCTTCGATAAGTTAAAAATTTTCACTGAAGAAGAAGATACACTAATAAATCTACACGAAACATGAAACAGAACAAGACACAGACAATAAAAAAGTAATAGTCGCAACTGGGAATTGAACTCAGAATCTGTCTTATCGGGAAAACGCCTTGTTGAAAAATAATTTCCCTCAAGACCTAAGTCATCTTTGGGTATGCTGTGTGGAGAGTTTTTTAAGGAAAGGAAGGGGAGGAGAGTTCTAGAAAGGAAAAAGACTTAAGGGGTGGGTAGGAATCTGGGGTTCAGTGTGTCCTGGTCATCCTTCTCCAAGAATTGGACCAACCTCACCCCATGAACCCGGGCACACCTGTTAAATCACCAAACGTAGTGAACCACTTGGAGTGACCTATGGCAGAGGTGTTGATTATCCAATAAAGGTTCCCGGGGCGGTACCCGTTTCCACCTCCCAAATTTTCAATAATTATTCGTTTAGATAAATTAGTATTATCTTCTTCTTCAAATAACTATCAATATAACTTAGTTAGGTTATAATCTTCAAAAATTATTCTTATAAATTAACATTTTTCATCGATTTCACTGATTTATATATTATTAATTGGTTGAAATGTAACATTTATTTTTTTTGTAAATTAATTAAAATTATCAATAGTTTCCTATAATCTGTAGGCCTGTAATCAGCAATATTTTGTTTTGACATAGGTAATGTTATTTTAAGAACGAAATAATTCAATAAAAATAAACAATTTACCTTTTCACTCAAGCACATTATTTATGCCTGTTGAGGGACCGATGTTTCTAAAAATAGTAACGCTTCTCTCTACGTTAGCAGAAAACATAATGAGTTATTTATCCTAAAGATGTCCCACTCACCAGATTTAGATATATCACTGATGCAAACCTTCTTGAACACTTAGGAATAATTTCATATTCCAACAGCCTCTTCAAATAACTCTTGACACTTTTGCTTTCAATTACGATTGAATGTCGTAGTTAACTGTACACTTTCTCGTAGTTAGCTCATTTGCTTAGCTCACCTACATTCATGAGATGAAACTTTAATGTTTCACAGTACTACCTACCTACTGAACCAACGCATCATGCGTCAGCCGGAACGCTCTAACGTTTTCTTCCGGTTTTGCAATTTAAATCAACCATGTATTTTAAAACAGGACTAATTGGAATATTGAAAAAGCGATAAAAAAATACAAAATATAGTTAACCTAATATTTATGGTTACGTATAGTACAAAAAGGGTTGCGTGTTGGCACACAAAAGTAGGATATTTCATGCTTAAACTTGTTAAAGGACATGTGAATAATATCCATATTTCTAGCGAGGCAATTAATTAACCTAGTAATCTTCCTAGGGGCATCAGCATTGGCAGGTTAGTTCTGTACTTGGAAAGAATCAAAAGCCTGCGTTGGCGGCCTCATGTGAAATTATCCCGGAAGTTTAGGTGAATCGTACGAAAAATATCTTTCTTCATCCTAAAGTGAAGTATTAAATATATTATTGTAAAAATTAATAATATTATTGAAAATTTATCCAGGAACCTATAAGTATTTAAAAATGTTTTTTTTCAAGACGCTCGCTCTGGGCATACGTTTTGGGCTGATCGGTTTGAAAACAAGTTATTAACTAAAGCAAATGGCAACTTAGTCGTGATAGGAGACATTGGACAAAATTGCACAGAAGAGCAATCAAACCTAAACATTGATACTGGACATAGGTTATGTGTATTTTCTTATTGATACTGAAAATTGTGTTGTGTTTGAGATATATTCTAAACAAAGAACTGCTATAAAATGACCAACTTCGCTTTTTGTGAATCCATAACCCAATAAGGTATAATAGTATGGGGTAGCGCTTATAAAACCCACACTCACAATCCTCAATCTACCTACGTTGCTCAAAAACAAATAATCAAAATAATTTAAAAAAAAAGAAAAAAAAAATTATAGCCTTCTGAACTTATACTTAAAGAATATAAGGTTAAAAAATTAATAACTCTGTTTCTTTTTCGCAAGTGTAGAAGAATCAATGCACAAATGAAATAAACAATTTTAATAAAACATTCTTTTAATTAAAAAAAAAAAAAATTAATTCACAGAATCGTAAGTTTCCCCTTTACACTTTTTTCGTATTTTTCTTTGGAGAAATTATTGCCAGGATTAGTCCGGAAAGAATGGCAACATGCAGGTATAAGCTGCACTTTCATTATTTGCAGTCGTGCACTTATAATGCGGAGGTCAAGAGGTGGCTTCCAAAGCATGGTGTTTAACGTTACTGGTTTATTGATACTAAATAATGTATAAATTATCGCGGATTCGAATTCTCGTCCGCAAAGTAGAAATGCTGAGACGTATGGTAAAACATAATTAATGTACACGTGCCATCTACACGTAGAGGTTGACAAGTTAATCTAAAATACGTGTTTGTACATAATTAATATAATAGTACTACTATCGTCAGGATAATTATTTAAAAAAATTGTGTGCAGTTCACACGCGATAGAAGTGAAATCTTCAGAAAACTAAAGTAGACAAGAGTGGGAGGCTACAAAGCACCGTACAAATAATAATAATAACGTTATAATTGTATGACATAGTTTTGTGTTATTTCACTTCAAGTGAGTTTAACTATAATAAGCTTAAAAGTAATCATGTAGTGTTCCTTCAAATCAAATAATATGAAACATAGAATACGCAGTATATACAAAGCAATGCCAAGAGAACAAAATTAACAAGAACAGTGCTATTTTGGCACAGGTGGGTAGCACAGATGATAAACAATAGAAGCCTTGAAAAGTTAGCTCAAAATCAAAGCAGCCGATGCGGTAAGGTTTTATTCTATCTCGTTCTCTCGCAGGCTAAATCCTATTGATGTAAGAGTTTGCCTCTTTTTAGGTCGTTTCCCTTTCATCGTGTTTCAAATCACAACTGTGCTAAAGAAGTTACAATTCAATAAAAAAATTAAAATATATAATAAAAACAAAATTAAATTAAATTTAAAAAAAATAAATAATGGAATTCTACCAATTAACACAAAACAATTAACAAGTTAAGGTAAATAATAAGAAACTAAAGAAAAATTCTCACCACCGTGTTAATATTTCATTCCATTTTAATAGAGCGCGAGTGGCTACGTTTTACTCTTTACAGAACTAATTAATAAGGCCTCTTTAATATTTTTTTACGAATGAACAAAAAACGGTGAAAACGGTAAGCTTGAACGTGAGATGAGCTTTACTTTTTTAACCCTTGATTTACCCGGTGACTTCATACATACCTGGTGGAGTCCTCAGGACTCCCGGAAATAAAATCGTAAATTTAACATGAAATAAACATTTTTTAAATGAAATTCTAGTTATACTTATTTATTATATATTTGGTTTTACAATGGCATAGGTTTTAACTTAAAATTATAGAATCACAGCATTTAATTAAGGAACTTCTAGAATATGGCATTTTTTGTAACAAAATTACGAGACCTAACTTCTAGTCTCAACATTTCAAAAACAAAACAATTTTTCAAAGTTATTTTTAAAGAAATACACAAAAACATAATCAATTCATATAAAAAGCAAAAAAAGAACTTGGTTCTGTTTTTTGCTTTTTTTGTTCAATACCAAAATTTTTGTTCAATAGGCTAAAACTGTAACACTAATACCCCGGTATTAACATATGTAACACTAAGGATGGGTTGTTTCAAAAAATTTGATGGATTCATCAAATATTTGAAGTTGATTTTCACGTTCTGTGTAGGTTCTATTCAAGTTCTGTTATTATATCATTATAGGACAGCTGCTTCACAAAACTGAAATAATAACAGAACTTGAATAGAACTTACACAGAACGTGAAAATTAACATCAAATATTTTACGAGTCCATCAAATTTTTTGAAACAACCCGTCCTAAGGCTCCACTAGCGTAATTACTTACCACTGGGATTGTTGTGATTACTCGATCGAAGTGATTACTTACCAGCGCGTCACTGCGTGAAGCTACTGGAACGCACAATTTGTAATTCCAAAAACTAACGGTTTTATGAGCGCTGAAAGTTTTCAATGGAGTCCCAGGGACCTACCGGGTAAATTAAGGGTTAATATCTTATATTTGTAACTTCTATAATAACTATTGAAATATATGAAAGAAAACTGACACGGATTACTCGCGCCGCTAGAGGCACTAGTGTTGCATTATTTGCCAACTCAATGTATGGAATATGTCAGAAGCTGGAAGTATTATTATTCTAGAGAGTATTAAATTTGCTACCTACCTACTTACAACGGTTTGTTGCATTTTACATCGGTATTTGTCCACTAGCCGTGTGAGGAAAGTTGTTGATTCGATGAATAGAAAATAATTCAAGAAATAGGCAACGATTATAATAGGTTTTGACGTACCTCTCCCATTCAGAATATTCGGGGCAATGCAATGAATGGCCAAGTTGTGACACTTACATTCTTATAAAATCAATTAAAACCTTTAGAGCGGTGCTTGCATGTAAGTTCATTTACTTATACTTACATGTAAGAGTTTTGGCTCTGTTGTACTTGTAGATTTTCCCCCCGTCTCAAAAACGGCGCTTGTTACAACATAGTTCTTAGTGGCAGGAACATTGTTTTGTATTTTAGGTTTTATGCTTATGACATACCTAGCTTTAAGGCGCCAGCGTTTTTGGTTTGGCCTATTTCAACATTTCCAAAATAGGCTAAACCAAATAACTCTGACTTTTATAACGAGGTAGGTGTGACACTAGCATTTTGGGTGGGTGCCCAAAAGAGGCGTTTGATAAAGTTTCTTCAGTTTTGCAGTGCAAATCAAAGTCAGTATTTATCATCGAAAATTCCAATTTTCAAAAGTTATTTTGAAAGAACTAACAATTTAGAAAAATCGAAAAAAAATATTTAATTAAAAAAACTTCAGTTTAAAAAAATTTCATTTGAACTTCCCCACTCGCGTGCTCGAGTTCATGGGGGAGAGGTTTGTCTGTATTTTGCGACGGATGACCTGGACACACTGAACCCTAGATTCCTACCCACCCCTCTTACCTTTTTCCTTCCCAGAACTTCCTCTCCTTAAAAAGACCCTCCACACGGTATCCCCCAATGACTTCATAAGCCCCGAGCGAAATTATATTTCTCAGAGCCGAAATTTTTTTATATGCAAAATTGTATATAAAAAAAATATATTTAGGTACCTATATTTTTTTTTTATATATAAATTTACCTACATTGTCTTATTATAATAATTTAATTTAAAAATAATGTATTATTTCATAATTTTTAAAACAAATATTTTCAATACGTTCATGCGACAAGTGACAAGTTTTCAGTACCTTCAAAAATGTGACAAGTTCGGGCGCAATAAGCTTCTCTGTACAAAATTTTAACAACTTCTCGTAGTGAATCAAACTAAGAGGGCAGGTTGCAAAGAGCACGTCAAAAAAGGTGGTAGTGGGAATAGGGCTAGGTGACAACATGGTCGAGCTCTGCTTGTTAGATCGGATGCGGGTGCGACGGAAGGTTAAATTTGGAACAATTATAATGGATACTAGATGATGGAATGAGAGTTTCATCACTTTCCCCCAAGCGTCCGGCCGGGCCATTCTGGTTGTTAAATTGGTACCAGATGAAAAAACACACCTCGGGCGTTGCCTTTTATCAACGGGTAATATGTTTGTTGAACAAAATATTATTATAATCCTAAAGCAAGATCCCGAAGCGGAAACTAGTTAAAATACATTTTATATTACCAATTCAATCGTTTTATTCAATTTAAAAATATTACAAAATACAATTACAATTTATTTTTAAAATACACTGACAGGGAGAACATATTTATGCATTTATAAAAGCAAACTTTTTACTAGCAGCAACAAAGCTTGGCGTTAAAACCCGAATTAATTGATCAATATCCAAAGTGACAATATTTAACAAGATAGCTCCCTAATAATAAAATGTATGTTTACACGGTGTCCGGAAACTCGTAGTAAAAACGGGAAACTGATGAATCTGGGGTCGATTTTGTGGTATAACTTTTTAGATTTGAGTTTTCTTTTTTCAATAATCTTTTTTATTATTGACGTGATAACGTTTTATAAATCGATGAACGCCGGCTGCACTCACGAAAAAGAATGACTCATTGTCACGTTCTGCCTGAGCTGAGCGTGCAAGCGAGAGCACGCCACAAGCGTTCGGCCTAAGCGTCCGGCTTGTGACGCATCTATTTCTCTTCCACTCCGTCGTTATTATATGACGTTATCACGTAAAATTATCGTCCGTAAAACGACTTTACAGACAACTAATTTCTTTTATATGAATATCGCACAAGAGTTCTAAATGCTCCCGTCTGGAGCCAGTGAGACTATGGCATCCTCAATTGGGGTATGTTGTGAGCCTGAAGGTAGCGGGGAGGGGAAGGAGACGGGGAAGAGGAAGGTGAGAAGTACCTGGATATTCAGATCTGATCACTGAACACGGCTAAAGCCATTTAAAGCAACGTTTCAATTCTGAACAGTGGTCTTATACTAGGGCGATACTGAGATTATCTTCCACTCTGAAATTGAATTGAATTGTTTCCAAAGTTAGAATTTTCGAAGAAATTTCATTTCAAAGTTAGAATGCATTTTATTTCGAGCAATGTGGATTTAATTCACGGCAAATCCCTAGAAAACAGTCGCGAATTTATGCACGTAAGCTTGTAAGAAAAAAAATTGATAATTTGGTAAATATCCACGTTTTTGATGCAACAATTTGATCCCGCTGCGGTCGTCAATGGCGGTAATTCCCATCGTCCATCTGTGAAATGTTGATGATAATAAACAAATTAAATAATTATATAATATGATGTAATTTCACGACGAATATATTATATTATAACACCATAATTTCTTTTTTTATTAAAATTACTAGGCTTATCATAAAGTTTTATCCAACAAAGAGTCTTGCGAGTGTAACGATCTAAAAAAACTACTAAATATGTAAACAAAATACAACAATAATAAAGAAAATTACAAATAATTTGTTAATGCATTTGCAAATATTCACTTCATCCCACGTGTATTCTAGCCAGTGTTATTGGTTGTGAGGCATACATTAGACAACACGCAATTTCCGTTGTCCGAAGACGTACTCATGCGACAAAAATTTTTATGCTTATTTTGAAAGCATTTTATTTATTTTTACGCTTATTTTGAACGCATTTTTACGCTTATTTTGAAAGCATTTTATTTATTTTTACGCTTATTTTGAACGCATTTTTACGCTTATTTTGAAAGCATTTTTTTTTCTTTTAAAATATATTGTACATCACTAATTATTTGAAGTTAATTGATAATATAAAATGTTATAATCTAGTAATTAGCCATTAATAATTATTGCACATTGGTTTTCCAGAAAAAAATGGAATGGTACATATAATTTGCACCGTGTAATTTTTAATTATTCTACGGTATATTATATTTTGCTCACATTTCCAATGTATTATGTACAATAATCTATTTCTGATTAATTTTATGTATTTTTTTTAGTAAAATGTAATTTTAGAATAGTAATCCACCTTGGATTAGTCTGACAGTATTAATAGCCTAACAACTGTACAGTTGAAATTTCAGAAGCTGGCTTCGAGTACATATCTGACCCGCGGCGTTTCGTGGAGTTTGGGTTGGGTTTGTTACGGATCAACTTGCAAAATAGAACCGAATTAAAATAATGCCAAAAGATGGCGCCACTTACATTAACTACTAGCGTTAAGAGCTTCGGCTTGCAGGCGTAAGGACTATTGGATTCGTACTTTCGTGGATCCTCGTGAATCTTTCTCGGATATGGAGGGAAGGATGGTATGATTATTATTTTAAATGGCAGTTGTGAATACTAATACTACATTATGATTTTCACCATGCGTCTATAAATTATATATGGCGTCATTGCATGTCGCGGTTACTTTGTTCCAGTGACTAGCTGTTGTTCCTATCGGATTTATAAAATGGTCACCAACACTTAAACTGGGCGAAGCGGAACCAAAAGCCGCCCGCAGGGTCTATCAGCTCAACCCTTCGGAGCGAGTTTTTTTACTGCTTAGTAATTATTATTTTTACTTCATTCTGTTATTTTTAAAATAATTTTAATGATTTATATAAGTTATCACTCCTAGGCATCTGCTCTATCTGTAGAATGTATGAAATATTAAACCAAACAGTATTATCTATTATGTTGTAAAAAAATTGTGGAGAAATGAAAAAAAAATACGAGTGCAGTTCACAAACGATAGAAACGAAACTTTACCAAAACAATCTCAAGCCTTTAACGCCGCTAAAGAAAACAATTCGTAAGAATTTACACATCTAAAACATCCTCCGAATTCATCAGTTAGTATTCACCCGGTAAGCCACATGTTTATAAATGAGTAACGGACGTGGACCATAATTTAAAATTTATTTGCCGAGTTGATTGTACGACGTTTTATTGTACGAGTACAATTAATAAATGGTGGCTAATTCCTTTTTGTGAAACGAAGATATCACAAAGATAAATAAGCGTATTTGAATATAGAAGTTACGAACTAAAAACGGCAAAAATGTAATCTTCTAGAATTTAGAAAAAGATTTAACTATTATTTGGCGAATTTCAACATAAAAAAATCAGTTCACACGCGATAGAAGTGAAACCTTCAGAAAACTAAAATAGAAAAGGGTGGGGAGACTACGAAGCACTTTTTTTAATCAATGTGAAGGATGATTTTTTTCATATTTTTGTCGTCGTATTCCAATGCACCTTTTCCTATACATTTGATCTTGTTATTAGTATTTGTGTTTTCTTCTTTAGAGTCACTAGATGTCCCTTTATTTTGTGTTTTCTCTTTCCTGTTCATTTTGGGGTGGTTTGAAGATTTGATGTTGATTTTACATTTTTTTTTTTATTTCTTAGGATTCGATCCTTGGTCCTCTGAAAGTCTGGCTGCGGAGGTTCGTCAAGGCGCTTTGTACCACTGCACTAGAGGAGGCTTGTCGTATTATATTGGAACCCGTGAATGAAATAAATATTTTATTGCTATCTCATTCTCTAGCAAGCTAACATCTATAGATGTTTGTTTTGTCTCTTTTTAATGTCCCACGTTTTTGTTTCATCGAGTTTCAAATCTCAGCGGTGCCAAAGAAGTGTTCACTTCAATAACTACAATTGAAGATCACTTGGGGTCACACAGACCCCACGCGCCTAATTTAAGGTTAAAAATTATTCTGTAGAAGCAATATTATCTCAACACAAACTGATGCTAATCTATTAAATTCAACCTGTGCAAGAGATATTTTCATGCCAGTGTAATAAAATACGCATCAAAAGTTTATATGTTCATTGTTATATTAACCTGCCAACCAATTTTGTTCTTATGTGCGTGTCTAATTAACCAATACATGAATTAATCTCGCATTGTCCATATGGAGAACGTTTCTTCCGACGTGTGAATGCTTCGAGGTTCGCCAAAGATAATTGGATTTAAAAGTGATAGTAATCGACGCACCTAACCGTCTTTCTCACAAATGGGAAAGGCGCCCACTCGGAAACGAACATTTCATTGGGCGATATAATATTATCTAATATAAAATAATATTATATATTATTCAATGTAATACAAAAAGGAACTTATAACTTACTAAGTCCCCGGCGTTGCTCGGATTTTACACAGAGTTTAATCAGAGTTTTTTTTCTTTTGAGGTAAAAATGATCTCGTTGAATTTAATGTTTCAAAGACTCAATCATGTTTGATTACTTCTAAAACTCTAAGTGCAGCTCTGATATGGGGGCTCCATCGAACTGTCCTTCCAAAAACTGGGCGTACTATACAGGGCCCGCAGATACTTAAATAGTACATATCTCCTAACCCTGTACAAATTGAATGAGTCACAGTTGAATTTGGCAGCCACCTCTGGTCTGGAGCTCCAAAATACCTGAAAAATACCCTTGACTTTGTGCAAAAACGGGCGGTCCGTTTGATAGATTCTCCCATCTTAACAGACGGATTGCAAACTTTAGAGCGTAGGCGTCGGGTTTTATCCTTGTTTTATCGGTATTTCTATGGAAGATGCTCCGAGGAACTAGCGTCATTAATTCCTTCGGCACCGGTACATAGTCGGAAAACACGCCAAATGCGTGTACAACAAATGTATACGGTTGACTTCTGTCACATGAGAACGTGTCGTTTTTTCGACCCGTTCTTGTGTTTAACAGCTCGGCTGTGGAACGATTTTCCGGCCTCTGTGTTTCCTTCTTCCCACAACATGGGTCTCTTCAAGGTCAATTTTCATTCCTTCATCTCCGCAAAAAGACCCTTCATGCCGCATCTCAGATGACAAGGGCCCTGAGGGATTTTTTTTTCTCAGGACTTCCTGTGTAGTGTTTATGTAAAAAAGAAAAGAAAACCTAATGGAGACAGTAACCTTTTTTGTTTTGATAGTTAAGTGTGCGAAAAATCTTCAATCTCGGAATAAAACTGAATATTTTTAAAGCTGCAGGGACAGACACTTTTATACAAATAGCTATTATTATGGTATCAACACCTGCTTTGAAAAGTCGTTAAAAGTTTTAAAAAAGATGTATAAAAAATAGGTTTAATACGTTAGGTTAGGTTATAGGCTATTTCTCAATTTTTTTCATAAGTTTTAACGAAGGTTTAATACGTTAGGTTAGGTTATAGGCTATTTCTCAATTTTTTTCATAAGTTTTAACGAAATTTTTTAAGGAGTGTTGAAATTGAATGATTTTGAATTGTCAAGGAACTATTGAGATATAATATACATCAACATAAAACAAGTATTACATTACTTTTTACGGATTTAAATCAGCGAACCTGTCCAACATGCTAGTTTCCGACGTCCTTAAGGGGCTGATAGTAAGAAATCTGTACTGGCATTTTTTTTTTTTTCTTCTTTTCTTACACAAGAAATAGCCATTAAAATGACATTTTCAATTATCAAAATTTTAATAATTTTGTTTTTTTTTCATCTTACTTTCATGTTAGGAGGTTACCACTTGAAGATGTTTCAAATAACTCTCCACTCTACGGACTTAAGTGGATTGTCCTTGAACTGGTTACCCTGCTACTAAGCTACTTTCGTGGCCGTTCAGTTTAGAATCAAAATTCATAAAAATTCCCCTTTTCCAC
Organism: Glyphotaelius pellucidus; assembly: GCA_936435175.1. NCBI lineage: Eukaryota > Metazoa > Arthropoda > Insecta > Trichoptera > Limnephilidae > Glyphotaelius > Glyphotaelius pellucidus. Next base: position 20,929,423 of record OW386542.1, on the reverse strand, counting down.
AAAATACCTACCTACCATCCAAACACCTTTTTAAGAATTAAAATTTAAAAAAAATCGTGTGCAGTTCACGCGTGGTAGATGTGAAACCTTTAACCACACAATCTCAAACAATAGGAGCCTTAAAAAGTGAGCTTACAACCGACGTACAGTACCTACCAACGCTCCGTAGGTAGGTACTGTACGTATATAAGGTTTCATTCTATCTCATTCTCTCGCTGGCTAAATCTTATAGATAGATGTGTTTGTCTCTTTTTAGTGTCGCCGTTTCCGTTTCATCGAGTTTCAAATCATAAAGGTGCTAAAGAAGTTTTCACTTTAAAAAGTTATCTTCAGTATCGGTGTACTTTCTATGGTAGGTACTATTGGATAATTTTTGAGACCTAGTGCAGGCCACAGAGCATTGTATTTGTTTACATAAATCCATTTAAATAATTTTATTTTATTTTTTAATTTTAGTTTTGCTTTCAGCTTTGCATCACGAACTTGTTGAAATATGATTTAAACATATCTACGAGTCGTTACCTGCCTACTGAATTCGCAATCTTACTAAAATACGGAAGATTTACAAGATGTGCCCTTGAGTAGGTACCTAGCACCTACATAAATTAGTTCAGCTCTAATGTTAAGGGCAAACTTACATAACTCGTTCAAAGATGTCAATAATTAATTACTTTAGGAAAAATCCTTTATGCTGTAAAATATTTAGATGTATTGTTTGTTTGCGTCCGTAAAAAGTAATATGAATACGAATAAATAGTTTTGTTCGTATAAAAATTCAATTCTTCCAAGAAAGGCTTGCAAAAACATTATTGGATTGAGTCATCGGTACAATATTGGATTTGTATGCCTTTCTTCAAATGAATAGGTTTTTATATACGAACAAAATTATTCATTCAGCATTCGTATGCACATTGCGTATTTACGGGCGCAAACAAACAATTCACATTAACATTTTTCAGTTGTAGAAGGGATTTTTCCTTAAATAATTGAATTACCGACATCTATGAACGAGTAGATCAGCAGTTTTAGGCCTGCGTACCCTTTGACTCTTACTACAAATTATGTTGTACCCCTATCGATCTATCTTGTATGCAAGTAAAGGGTGCGGCAGTATAACTTCCTGTTTTAAAATGCGCGCCATTCAGTCGGTTAATGTTGTAGCGGAGCGCTAGTGATCTCAGTTGCCTTCATGCGTGGGAACAGTGAGGAGCGTGCGTTTGCCGTTGAGGCCTACTTTTCAAACGGATGTTCTGTGATCGCAACCCAGCACGCCTACGACGTGCGACTAGGACGTGATTTGATCTTCAAAAACTAAGTAAAAAAATAACTTTAGGTATGTGCCTACGTTATAAAAAAAATATAAAAATTTTCTCATCCATACAATGGGTTTTATTAATTTTGAAAATAAGAAGTTATCCTGCCGCACCCTAAAGGTGCGCTGGGTACTAAAGGTGCATACATGCACCATGTATGATGAAAGGCATATTTTATACGTGATTTTTTTTCTCTCTCATTATTACATGAATTTAAAAATCAAGTCACACAAATACATTTAATGCAATTTGATTTAAATGGTTAACTACCAAACGTTGAGCTGGGTTTTTAAATTTACATTCGTGCCACGATATTGCGTACCCCTAATTTTTAATTCGCGTACCCCAAGGGGTACGCATACCACAGGTTGAAAACCACTGGAAAATATAACGATTTCTTATTCTTAATTTTAAAATCAACTCCGATTAAACAACAACAAAATTATGTTTTGTTTGTCAATTCCAAAATCCAACAATTTATTCTCATAAAATATTAGTTTTCATAAAATGCATTCTTTGTTCTAGATTTATAACAATGGTCACGAATAGAATTTCATAATTTATTATCTCTGTGTGCGAAGTGTTGGCTTTAGTGCGATGGATTCAACACTAAAAAATGTAATAATTTGCCAACGGACACTTATTTCAACATTTCTAGCAATTTTTTAACGTGACCTCCTTTGCTTTTTTCACCGTATTCAGCTCTAGAGAATATGATCATTAAATTATTTGTCATTGCGAAAGATTGGTACGCTCACTCGACAAAGCTCTGCAGACACTTATAAAACACTCATAACGAGTCATAACATATCTAAGACTTTGAAGGTAAAAAAACCTTACCTTCAACACATATGAAATGCTCATTATAAACAATAATTTCAAATCGGGTTACCCAAAAATCAAATTTCAAATTGATCGATAAGTTTCTCACATTTAGGTGCTCGAGCACCGACTTCTTGGCCAAACAAACCAATCTACACGCTTCATTAACATCTGATTAGTACTGATTATGATTTTTTAAGAATTTCAAGTAATATTTTTTTCGATGATGAGTCCTTTATAGGCATGTGCGTTAGCGAGAGATATAAGGGCTGGTACGGACATTGAATGTTAGGTGAATGCAGGAAATAAATAAGTAAAGGTCTGAAAACATTATTAAAAGTGTATAAAAAAAATTCATTCTTCAAAATAATTCTGATACTCGTGGAACTAACCAAGAATGAACTGAATGCAACTAAATTTAAATAGTACCCTTTACACACAGAGTTCGGAGCGGGACGTGCCCCGCGCCACTTCAGGCCGCGCAGAAAAGTCTCACAGTGAACTGCGCTGTAAACCGTTATATTACTTTCGGTCTTTACTTTTCTGCGCGGCGGCCTGAAGTGGCGCGGAGCACGTCCCGCTCCGAACTCTGTGTGTAAAGGGTACTAATAAAATACAAGAAGAGATGTAGTATTCCAATCTCTGGTCTTGGAGAAATAGCACGGTGGTCGGTTATTTATAATAATCATATATTTTAATAAACGAAATATTTATTTTATAGTTTAATTAATGAAATTATAGTTTAAGTTCAATTTATTTTCTTTATACGTAGGAATATAAAAAAGTGAAATGTCAAGTATGAATGAAATGTATCTATTGTTAATCCTTTTGAATAAAAGGCAATAGTAATGTGTGTGCCTTGTGTACTAAAAAACTAATTGGCCGATTTCGCTGAAAATTTCATAGTTTGTTCTTGTTCATACCATCAGTTTTTAGAGAGTGGTTTGAAAAGAAGAAAAAATCAGGGACGTCAGAGGAAGACTAACGCATAATTTGGAAACTGATTTTTTTTTAATAGTAACGTTGTGGTGTACTTCGTGACACTGGATAAAGAGAATGGTACAACAAATTAGGGACGTCCGAACAGCAGCACGATCGAGAGAAACCAGTACTTTAAAAAAATAAACCTTGCAATGGGGTATTTTCACAAACTATGAATACCGTCAAAAATGTGCGGAAGATTTAAATAAATAGAACAAAATCAAAAAAAAAAATCGAAACAAAATCAAAAACAAAATAAAAAACTAAATAGAAAACAAAATCAAAAACAACACCGAAAACCAAAACAAAGTAAAAACCGAAATAAAATTAAAACAAAATGCTCCACCATCAAGGCGGAAAAAAAGAAAAGTACAATACGTTGGTAAAGGTTGGTCGAAGTGACCAGTGCTGTGACAAATATTCTTCTTCATTCTTCTTTACGTTCTTCATTCCAATATAATCTGGGAATTCATTCATTTAGATTTGGTGAATGATGTTTTGAATATGTCACCAACATCTTTATTTTCAATTTAGGAGGCGGGTGTGGAAATGGAAACCTTTTATTGGACAACCAACACCTCTGCCATAGGTAACCCCAAGTGGTTCGCTACGTTTGGTAACTTAGCAGGGATGCCGGGTTCATTGGTTGAAGTTTGTCCGGGTCTTGGCGGCGGATGCGTCTGACCATCAGCTGCGTGGCAGGCCGAAACAGGAGAGAGTGACCTTGCAACGCAGTGGGAGGGATCATATGTTCATCACTCTTGACCCCCAGTTTCCCACCCATCTCCAATACCCTTTTCCTTCCCAGAACTTCCTCTGCTTCCTTTCGTAAAAATGACCCTCCGCATAGCATCCCCAAAGATAGCATAGGCCCTGGATGGAATTATTTTCCTCAGGGTCTCCTGCGTGGGCAACAATAATATTATTTCCACCTTAAAACTACCCCCAGTTTTCAGGTACACTAGAATTCACAATCTCAAAACTTTCCTCCTTACCTTAAATCATTAGCAACGCCGGGTACATGTCAGATAGTAATTATTTGTATATTGCAGTTTCTTACATTAAATTATTTGATGACATAGCTAGAGTCTCTACAACTTTTTTTTTCATTTACGCCGTAAGATTTCACAACCGCTCTCAAATGCCGGTTTAATGAGAAAATAAATCATTACCCATCACCACAGGATAACCTTCAGTCACACGTCTTTTATAACATAACAAATAACCCATTGACCTCACTTAACTTGGCTGTGTATCTACACTTTTAATAATATAAACATGCCGTTATTTTTTGATTCATTAAATATTTCGTGCGCAACTGCTTTTCATTTATTACACTAGAAAGTTGTTTTTTTCATCCGATGTACATCAAACAAGTTGATTAGATTAAGAAACAATTGTACTCCTTTAGAAAGGCAATGTTGTATATATGAAAAGGAAACCGGCCGGCATTTTTTTCCGTACAAACGTTTTCCCCAATTTCTTCTCTGGATTTTGTTTTTCAAAGTTTTCTGATATAATGTAGATATTGACCATTAGCCACTAGATAACTTGCTTCTTACAGAAGTTAAGAAACACACTAGACAACACATTTGTACAAAAAAGTAAAACGTACATACTTTGTATATTTTCTTCTTAAAACCTTTAAGAAAAAAAAATCAATACAGTTTACACGCGGTAGAAGCGAAACTTTACCAAAACAATCTCAACCAATACCTGAAAAGTGAGGTCATAATCAAAGAGACCAATGAGCTCAGACCTCGCGTAATTTCCGTTTCATATCTCAACCAAGAGGAGAGCTTTTAAAAGTGACATCATTATTAAAGGGACCAATGAGCGCAGTTAAGGCGACGCAGGTGCAGTAATCGTCATTTCCGTTTCATCCGAAATCCAAATCACAGCCGTTCTATAGAAGTTTCACTTCAAAAAAGGAAAGAAATGGGGTATACGAAACATCGATTTTGACGATTTTATTTAGGCCTGAGGTGCAGTTGACAGTAAGAGCGACAGAAACAGCAACAGTTTGGTAAAATACCTATTGTTCAAATTTTACGGCAACCGGATTTATGCACTTAACTACTTACTTAGGGACGTAATTTAATCTTTTTCTTTAAAACCACGTGTCACCACGTGTTACTCAGCCGAGTAATCGCCCAACCCCTCAACCCCGACCAATCCAATCCAATCCAATCCAATTTGTTCTGTTTTTTTAACGTTTTGAGTTAAAAAAAACTTATTTTTTATATTTTCAATATTATTTTCATTCAATTTATAAAAACAATTTTTTTAATAAACAAGTTCTGCTCTGTAATTATTATTACGCGTTACAGCTGTTTCGCCTTATGAAGGCGTTATCAAACTGTGGTCATGCCACTTACAGACGATGTATTTATATTATTTTGAGATAGGTATTTACTAGAAAAAAACCCACTTAAATGTTACCGTCAAAGTAATGACAGAAATCACTATAAGTCAAGTACGTCCCTTAACACCCTGTTTACACATGTACATATATTACAGCGTTTAATCTTAGTCAAAACTGTGTTAACAAATGGTAGGTACGCCAAAACGGTGTTAAGCAAATACAAATCTGTATTCATTGGGAATGGGTTGGCAAGTCAGTCTAGAGATTAATGACCAACAACCATTAATGTTTCAGTGCATTAGAAGATATTTGAATTGCTTCGTCATTTCCAATGACACAATACAGTTGCATGGGGAATGACTTCCGCCTGGGCATCAGGCAACTCGGTACTCAATAATTCATGGTTTGATATCCAGTCTGATTCCATGCTAACAATATAACATACACACGCACATACATTGTATTTGCACTGATGTAATCAAATGTCCATCGAAATAGGTTGATTGAATTAATCCATTAGGCGCTTTTATAATTACAATGACGATTCACTGTTACGGTACCGTGACGGCAAAAAGGCAATAAACAAACCTTCCTTATCGTTACAATGCTGCAACTCTTTCTTACACATTAAATAATGGTGAGACAAAAGATTAGAAACATACGTGTGTCTATTTATTCCAAAGAACTTCTTTTTTCCTTTGGAGGAAACAGCTATAATATCTTATTACGGCTCGGCCACGCGACGGTAATTGCGTTTCATTTTCTTTATACATGAGGGAGATGTATGATAATGATTGTATGTTTTATTTGGGGGGTGCAGACCGTTCACATTTGTTTCATTTTCGGCTGTTGTTATTTAGTGTGTAGGTAAGAAACAGTTGCAGTATTATAAGTGAACAAAAGCAAAACCATCAGCGCATTGACATTTAACGTGTTTGAATTTTTGGAATTCACTCAGGCCCCGTCCGCATAGGCAGGTGGCTTGCTTAGCGCCTAGTGCCTAGTGGCTTGCACCCTGTCTACTCGCTAGAATACACGGTGGCCGCACTGTAGGTGGTTTGCCTGGTGGGTCGCTAGGTGTCTTGCTCATTTGCTTGTCGGCACGTCGCTAGGCGACTCGCTAGGCTCTAGGCGCTAAGCAAGCCACCTGCCTATGCGGACGTGGCCTCACATTTCAATATTATAGGGTCTATGAAGATGTCATGGTGCGGTGTTTTATAGAGATGCAAGAAAATTACGACTTTCTTCCTTTGGAGGAAACAGACCTACGTACATTGTGTATCTCATCTTTTGAAAGAGCTGTAGCATTATTGTGTCAAGGAACGTATGTTTATTGTCTTTATTATGCCGTCACAGTACCGTTACCACAGTTACTAATCATATTAATTATTAATTATAAAAGCGTCTATTGGCGTGGCTCAAAGACTACACATAAATGATCGAAAACTGTAATTTTATCGCCATGATTTGCCCAACAGTTCTTATCGATTATAAGCTCGAAGTAGTGCAACTAATTACAACTAGCGAAGTCAGTTTCAAAGACTTATGCAAAAGTTGTTTTTACTGCGTAATTCTCAGGAAAAGTTTCAGATGATTTCGGGAAACCCGTTAGTAAAGATAGATAAATGTCCAAATCTCTCAAATTAATCTCTGATAGGTCAAGTTCCATCTTTTCCCTTGGCGAAAATAACAGATTGAATATTGACAAAATTAAAAAAAAAACAATAAATACAAAAAAATATAAATCTCATGAAGCCACCGTGCAAATTATATTACAGCCGATGAAGGTCCCAAAAGAGGTTAAATATAAAATTTATTAATTTTCCTTTTATATGTATTCAATAATAGGAATTATTAATCAATTTATGAAAACAGTTTATTTAATGACAAATTATGCTGCTTAGTTATTATTATTATCCTTGGCAGCTGTATCGCCTTCTGGAAGCATTATCAAACAGTGGTGGGGCCACTTACGAAAGATATATTTATATTCAAAATTAATAGATTGCTTAGTTTTAACCACGCTTATTGTTTATAAAAAACTGACTACCAAAAACGGTTTACTTAAAACCAATCACAACAAAAGATATAGAATTAACTTAACAACAATAGATATAGACTTAACGTTGTCGGTAAACCTAAAACAATTTTTTTAAAATTACATTCTCCCTGGCTTTAAAACGTTTAAATAATGCATCTTATAAGGAAGACTGTAAATAGGTAAATAATCTGTTGTACACAAGAAAGATGAGTTTGTATACAGGCTGTTAAGGGACGCACTTGACTTTCTTTAACCAGTGATCCCTGATTTTAAGTATTTGGAGTAAAAAATGTAAATGAAATTTAACTGACTTAATGTCTTTTTTTTTCAATTATTTTTAAAACCCAACAAAAAAATCTTCCACATGCCGTTCATCCTACCATCCTCGGTAATAATTGTGTCATAATAATGAAATAATAGCAGTTAAAAACCCGCTTCGCCCAGTTTTAGTGTTGGTGACCATTGTATAAATCCGATAGAAAGTGGTACTGAAAATAGTCGGTTCCTCGAATCCACTGGGATCCAGAGACAGCTAGTCACCGGGATAAAGTAACCGTGACAGGTAATTACGTCAAATGTAATAAATAGATTATACAACCACGTGGTACTGTTATTCACAACGGCCAGTTACAATAATAATCGTATTTTCGTCAATCTTTCCATATCCGTAAAGATACAAATTATTAGAGATACAAAAAATTACAAATCCGTAGTAGTTACGCCTGCCAGGCGATGCTAATCACGTAAGCTGTTATCGTAAGTGGCGCCATCTTTTAGCATTGCTTTAATTTGGTTCTATTACAAAGTACATTTGTATACAAACTCCACGTACGAAAATAGTTTAGCGTAAGGCGCGGCGTCAGAGTTGAATTCTAAGCCGGATTCTTAAATTTAAACCGTACAGTCGCAAGCCTATTAATACTGTTTGATGTATGTGTCTACTGTTTGTATTATGGTAACAACAATAAAAAAATGTATTTCAGGTGGTTGGTCCGTACTGCGCGATTGGTCCCACAGCTCGTGGGACCTCGCCAAGGTGCTGACGCGGCTGCACGCGCGCCACGGAGCAGCCCCCTTCTTCAGTGTGTCGCTCGGCGGCGACCCCACCCGGCCCGGCGCGCTGCTGCTCACCCTCGATCCGGGGGGCCTGGGGCTGCCGGACCGCGGCTACTACTACACTGGGACACAAAGCCAGGTACTTACGCGCCAAACTTTAATGCCAGTATGAACTTGATACGATTCATTCTCGCGCAGATACAGTCACTTTACTGACTTTATAAAGATCGGAAGCGAAAGAGAAAAAATCGTAAAAATATTCGTGTGACAGAGAAAGACGTGGGCGGGGAAGCATGCCTTTTTTTACCAAAGGCACACTTTTCGAAACTTAACTCGCCTGTTGCTACGATTTTTGTATCAACGTCAGGTCGGTATTCACATCAGGTCAGCATCACGCCGTTTCTCCGCAGGGGTAGGCAGGGAAGATAGATCGTCACACAGCTCTGTCTCGGCACATACTCTTTTCTTCATTCGTGCTCATAACAATAATTTCATGGTATGTTGATGATTTCAATCAAAGCCGTAATTGGTTGATTTATTTTAACTGAAATTAAATAAAAAATATTTTTCAAAAACTTGAAAGATTTCATACTATGACCAACGTCTGTCTATTGAATGCAATTGATGACACAAATAATTCAAGAAAAATTCAAGAAAAAATCGAGAAAACCAAAATTCAAGAAAACCAAACCAAGACCTAACCAAATTCAAGAAAAAGGAACTATTTTTGTTATCTAACCCCAGTTAAATCTATTCAATCGTCTTGCATTCCTGTCCCGTTGTAGATTATTTGGGTTTGGCATTGGTTTGCTGGACTTTTCTGGCGTTGGTTTGCGTTGGACTATTCTGGTAACGGACAATCGGAGGCGTCAGAGGAACCCAGTTCTGATGCCGTTATCATTAGTTTTAGGGATTAATGGTATCACAATGCTTTTCTTTCCAGGGCTTCTGCCAGAGAGCAACTTGACGGACATAAATATCTATCATAGGGAGCAAACAGAGTAACACCCGATGTAGGTATCCTCCCAAAAAATACAAAATGCCCATAAAAATGATAAATTTTCAAAAAATTGTTCTTTTGAAAGATTTTTTGATTGATTCGTGTTTTTGGTTTTTATAAGAAAACAAAATTTTAGTTGTTTCGGTACTGTAGGGCCTAAGAAAACGACTTTTGAAGTTCGACCCCAAATCTTACAAAATGTCCATAAAAATGATAACTAATTAACTAACCATCACGCCGTTTCCCCGCAGGGGTAGGCAGATAGGACGGACCGCCAAACAACTCGATATTGGCACACACTCCTTGCTTCGTTCACATTCATACATCGTCTCATACATGCTCTTCTGTTATTCTGACTCTTGACATCGCCCGACTCAAGTATCTGATTCACTTGGTCGTGCCATGTCTTCCTCGGGCGTCCCCGACTTCGTCTACCATTCACATTTGCGTCATATATTCTCCTTACACTCCTTTCCTCATTCATTCGCTCTACATGCCCAAACCATCTGAGCGTCCCTTTCTTAATCTTATTAATTACGCTTACATCAACCTTGCATTCTTTGCGGATCTCCACATTTCTCTCACGATCATACATGGTTTTACCACACATACGTCTCAGGTATCTCATTTCATCCTTTCTCTGCCAGTTCCATGCCTCACTGCCATACATCAGGGTAGGTACCAGCACTCCATTATGGACGGCTAGCTTCGCTTCTTTTGACATTTTTTTATTGCTGCCAACGGCGTTCAGTCCTCCATTAATGGAGTTACCGGCATTTACCCTTCTTTCGATATCTCTATCAGTCTTCGAATCTCTCGTAAATATACTTCCCAAATACACAAACTCATCCACCTGCTCCAAGTATTCGTCATTCACAACTATGTTGCACATTGTTTTCGTACTCTCTCTTTCAAATACCATTACTTTAGACTTACTTACATTCATCATTAACTCATTCTTCATACATAATTCGTTCATCCTAGACACAAGCGACTGTAGATCTTCCACAGTGTTAGAAATCAGCACCACATCATCAGCATACAGCAGGCAACATACTTCTAGATCACTCAATTTCGCGCCCTATCCCATCTCTTTCAATTCTTGCATACAATTATCCATGTATAGATTGAATAACCACGGTGACATTACGCATCTAAAAATGATATTTTCAAAAAAATTGTTCTTTTGAAAGATTTTTTGATTGATTCGTGTTTTTGTTTTTTTAGTAAGAATCCAAAATTTCAGTTGGTTCGGTGCCATAGGGCCTGGAAACTTGGAAACGAGTATTTAAGTTCGAATCCAAGCATTACAAAACGCCCGTACAAATAATGAATTTTCAAAAAATTGTTGCTTTTTAAAATATTCTTGAGAGATATTTACATCCGCCAAGTAGAAGCCCTGGCGAAATAAGATTGTTCATCCATCCATACTTCCATATCCATGTCCATACTAATATTATAAATGCGAAACTGCTCGAGTCTGTTTGCTACGCTTTCACGCACTAACCAATAAGAAGACTTTAAAAATTCTTACACCAATAGAAAGCTAAATTATATGAAATTATAAATATTAATATATAATATTTGTTATACGTTTTCTGTCGCTAACAAAAGCGAGTTTTTGTAAACGTCAGAAAAAAAATCGTTTCCATGGAAACGATATTGATACATTTGTGGCCTCTATGCTGGTAGGTCTCAGCCCCTTACCTACTGGTCGGCTACTGCTCTAGAAAATTCAAATATTAGAATATGTTTTTTTTTTGGACAAGCTTATTGTTTTGGAATAAAAGTCAGATGAGAGTTCCTACATTAAAAATATAATTCGTAACGATTTTAAAGACTGAATAATAAATAGTGTAATTTTTTATTATATTTACAAACTTCCAAATATTTAAATAAAAATAAACATCCGAAATGATTGTAAGCGCATAAATTCCGAACGAATGAACAAAATTGGATAATTCTTTATTTATTTGAGCTATAACATTAGGAAATTTAGGTGGCAGGCGAGATGTTTGAAAACTGAATGTAAGGGAATGAATGTATGGAATACGGGAGGGGGTGGAGGTGGGGGGGATAATTGATAAGTGCAAGCGCTACAGTAATTTTCCGTAATACCATGCGAGCGAAGCCGCGGGGAAAACCTAGTATTGTTTTAAAAATAAAATCGATCCACGAATCGGAGATTTTATATCTTTTGTAAGTCACTATGGCGAGAGTCACGCATGGAACCGGTAACCGGCACTGTAAGCAGTAAACAGTATTAATCGTACGCATCCGGCAGAATATACGTAAAGCATTGAGATCCTCCCCCTGTTGCACAAATAACATATCACAGCGATTATAAAAAACAAATATTTGCTAATTACATAGGTAATCGTCATATCACAAACTCGAAAATATCATTCTAATATAATACTATCCATCTCCAAAACGTTTAATTTTATTTCTTAATGGTACCTACTTAGTGTGTTGTATATATTTTCGAATGAAAGCGATGACAAAATTTATGATTACTAATAATTAAGAGACAAAAAAATTTTTAGAAGTAATTTTCTTATTGATACTAAAAGTAGTAAACGTTTTAAAACTGTTTGAAATTGTATATGAAGTTTGAATAATAAGTCTCGAAATTATTATTTTTATATGACCAACGCCATCTACCGGATAAAATAAATTCTTCTTGTGGCGTTTGCCAGGGCAGCCCAACTTTATGATACCCAAGATCAACACCAATTAATAAAATACATCATGTTTCCTGTCTTACTCCAAACTTCTCAAATGGAGTCCAAATAACCAAGTGTGCAGAGTGCGTAGATACTTTTAGAATATATTATGCATCATCTGCCGACTCCGTAAAAATCGCCGTTTTTCCCTACTGCCCCTAAAAAAATCTCCGTAGAATCAGACTCCGATAAATTCCCCTATCTTAACTAACGGTTCGTCGTCTTTAGATCACCTGTGGGAATTATACGCAAGCGTCATTGATCACCGTCGGGAGAGGGAATGCCAAAAGCCTTATAAAACAATGATTTTACCACTTATACTTTATACTGATGTGATTGATGTTTTCCACAAAAGAACGGTTGTTTTTAGGAGTCGTTCTCATTTTCAACAGCTTTCCGGCTTCTGAGTTTCCGCATTCCGACATCAAAAGCCACTAACTTAGAGACCCATGTTCATACTTCCAGATAAGCCTACACTTAAAGATACCGTCTATGCAACATCCTGAAAGGTGACAATAGTACCCTTTACACACAGAGTTCGGAGCGGGACGTGCCCCGCGCCAGGCCACTTTAGGCCGCCGCGGCGGAGTATATGCGGAAATATAATTTTATACCACAGAATTGTTCTTACTGAGAATTTAGAGATTTTGGTAAAAGTACGGAACATTATGCCTTTGTTCATATAAACTTTTATGAGCTAATAATTTAACTAATGAATTTTGAACTGATTGAACACGATTTACATTAGAAAAGAGTGGTGATTAATTACTTAAAATATCAAAAAAAAAACAATTATTATACAAAATAAAAAATGAACATTATTTTAGGATGGGTAAAAAATTACATTAACATAATAAAAATATTTTAAAACAAAACATCTTTTAAAACAGGAAGTCTAAATAACAAAATAAATTATTATACATATAAGTATTCAGCGCCCTTGAGATGATTTTTCATGAAAATGACGCTTTATAAATAAGCGAAATTTTATTAATACGAAAATAAATTAAAAATATAATTTAAATTTAATTACACACAGTTACTTGTTTTCTTTAAAAAAATATATTCAATTTATTTTTATTAAAATTAAGAATTATAGGATGCTTATTCCGTAAAGGCACACGCCTTAAAAAAATGTGCTGAACCATGCAAAAATTATAATATTTGTTTTTATAATTAATACAATATCAATACCACGAAAACTGAAACCAAAAATAATTCGGTGGACGATCTCTGAATTTTATAGCCGAATTTATTAAATACTGCCATCTGTGGTAATTCACAAGAAGTTTTTAAACAACATTCGAAATGGTTCAGATCTTTAGAGTAGTCTTTGCTTTTCACAGAGGGCCAACAATGCTGTCGAAGGTACAGATAATACACTATTTTTACTTTTCAGTTTAATAAACATGGTGTCTCAACAAACTGAAACGTTCTGTATATATATTTTACATGCAATGGGATATCAAGTAAACATTAATTCATTTTTAAATTATTTTTTTCTTAATGTACATGTCGAGAGTATTGTGTCAAAATTTCAAGTAAATCGGAGCTAAACTAACGAAAATACAGTGTTTCAAGCGACCGGCCCTCTTGCTCGATTCAAGTATATTTCGAGTATAAAAAACTTTAAATCGATTTTCTCGCAAACAAATTTTTGAAGTTCGTGAACATCATAACTCAAAATCTACTTGACCGATCCTTTTAACATTTTGCACTAAATTAACAGGTAGTGACGAAGAGTTTTTTTAACCATTTTTTTCCCATTTCATAATTACAAATTCACCGTAAATTTTATCAAAAATCGCATTTTCGACTTCCACATGCTGCAATAAAAGAAAATCAACAACAAAAAAAACGCTTCGTCACTACCTAGAAAAACTTACAACATTTTAAACGCATTTCGATTTTTTGTTTTTAATGATTCGTTGACAAGTTATAATGTTCACCGCATAACAACTTTTTTTCAAGGCGCCTACAGAGATTCACCTTCACGGACTCATTTATTGATATTTTTAATATATATTTTTTTCAGAGATACTTCAGATGTCATACTTCTTCTTTCGTATGGTAGGGGGGGGGGGGGGGGGTCAGAAGGGGACATCTAGGTCTGCGAGCCAGTCTAGGGCTCAGGCGTTGCCCTGTGGACCTCATCAATCCCGCCGGGGAATGAATGGAGAGGGCAAGATGTCATACTATAATGTGTATATAAAATAAATAAATCAACATTATTCATATTTCCAAAAAAAATCATGAAAATATGCCTTTTTTTCGCCTTTAAAACCTAACCCCCCCCCTCCTTGTACTGAATCGAATGAGACCACTCCAAGTCGATGGAATATAATAGGGTTAATATGAATATATAGGGTGTGAGACGTAAGTACAAATGAGTGATTCTTGACATTATTTGGAATAAAAAATGTAAATTAAATTTTGGTCTCCTCTGTTGTCATGACAGTTTGGGTCGGGGTGAAGGATTGGGCGGTTACTCGGTTGATTGACCAGTTTTTATTTTTTTTTAATGAATACCGCACAAGAGTCCCAACTGCTCCCGTCTGCAAGCAGTGAGACTATGGCATCCGCAAATGGGGTATATTGTGAAGCTGAAGTTAATGGGGAGAGAAAGGAGGAGGGGAAGAGAAAGGTGGGAAAGGACCTGGCTATTCAGATCTTGTCGCCAAACACGGCTAAAGCCATTTCAAGCAACGTTAAAATTCTCAATGGGGGTCTTACACCAGGGCGACACTGAGAGTATCTTGCACTCTGGAACGTGCCGCAAATATACAATATTTTATTTTAAAATGAATTAATTGTGAAATAACTCAAATTAATCAAATAAAACCCGTTTTTGTTATTTGTTAAATTTTGAAGAAAAATATTTTGAACAATATTTTCAACAAAAACATCGTGAAAGCCTACAAAGGCCAAAATTTCATCAACATTTATTACTTCAAATAATGTCAGGAATCACTGGTAAAGTCAATTATGTCTCTTAACATCCTGTGCATGTAATATTTGGTGAAATATTAAGATAAGTTTTTACTGAAAATACAAGAAAATAAATCACATTTAACAAAATTATGAAAGTTGGTGTTAGAATTAAATCACAGTGATTTTCGTGAATCAAATCACTCAGTGTTCTCGCAATGTCTCCAGGTGTATTAAAAGTTACATAAAATATTAGGAATGTCGAAGTATGAAGTAATTATCATAATATATATTTTAAAGAAAGACAAATATTTTCAGACGAATGACCCGACAATATTTGAAAATCCCCGACTACCATCATTATAAGCGGAAGATGTTGCTTATGCGAGAGGACTTAGCGGGAGGGAAAATTATATTGTTGAACTCAGACGCCTTGTGTCACTTCATTTGGATAGGGTTCTAACTTCACTTCACCTTGTTCTGAGATATGAGGTGTCAAAGTTTGCAAAGACGATTTCTCATTATCTATTTACCAATTTCCGATTTGAGGTTGAAAATTGTTTAACGTATTTTAATTGAACACATTTTACAGGAAAGTATTTAAATATAACGTATATTTACCTAAACATGCAAATAGAACCCTGTGCATTTGGCTAAGGCATAATAATTCATTGCACAAGGTTCTCACTACATTTCCCTAATGCAATTCCAAGCTAGGGCCACGTCCCATTGAAATATTTTCCATTAAAATACGATAAACTAAAATAGTTTAACTAAAATTGTTAAATAGATTACGAAAATTCGTCTTTGGAAACTTAGAAACCTTAGAAAACTTAAAAAGCGTAGTTAGAACCCTATCCAAATGAAATGATGAACCATAATGCGCCTCTTATTAAAAATCAACTGTCAGATACAAGAAAAATAGAGAGTGTAAGTGGAGTTAGAACCTTGTCAAATGAATTATTATTAAGAATACTTGATGTTAGAACTTTGTCATACGTATATCTACAAAAATACAACACGGATTCTGAAAATTGTTTTGGGTATAGAAATGAGGAAAATAAATGCTTTGGCTTTCAAAGGTCATTTTTGAAAAAAAATGTCGGTTAGAACCCTATCCAAATGAGGTGACGCTTGGTGTCAACCCAATACATTTGTTAACCAGTCACCAAACCATACCAAATAATTTTTATTTTGTTTAATTTGGTGACTTTTTTGACAAGTGTAGTAAAAAAATTATGTATATTTTCAGATGGTGGTCGCCTACAAGCGCCTGATGCGAGATGTTGTATCTCTCCTCGGCGCCAACAGCCGGGATGCGGCAATCTTCGCAGATGACGTATTCGGCTATGAGCAGAGGTTGGCCTTCATCACTCCGGAGAGGTCGGAGCTAGCGACCCGGGGCCCCTCGCTCGTGACCCTCGGTGACCTGAAGATGACAACTCAGTCGGTGGGATGTTGTTCTTCCGTGGGTGCAGGGCTTCGAATCTTGTTGGTGTTGTGGCCGTTACGTAGATGAAAAATTAATCTATTAAATTTTCATGCTAAAACTATAACGATGACAAGCACAATCACCGTATTTATGTATTAAATCTCGTTAACCAGCAATGACGTTACATATATACTGTAGACGCGGGGTAGAAATCTCAAAATGGGAAGCCAAAAGTAAGGTAACTGTACTAGTCTCGATTTCTAGTACTTCAGTACTAAACTGCTCCGGGTCGAGTAAGGTCGTGTCTTACCAACGATTACCAGTAAGTAAATTGCATTTTAAAAAGCGCCAAAATGCCCTCCTGTATGATGAGAAAATGTTTTAATTACACGTCAAATAGTAGTAAGAGCGAAGGAATAACATTTCGTGTGTAAGTACACGCAAATTACTTATTATTATCGATTATTATAAAGATTAAAATTAATTTTCATGTTTTTCACCCGCGGTTCTATGCGTCATTAAAGAAAATTCAAGGCCTACTAAAGGGTCTGGACGCGCAACGGTCAAATTACAAAGTCAGTGCTGTCGCTAAGTAAAATTTACTGTTAATAATAGTCTTATAATGACTTCTTATATGATTGGGATAAAACAACATACAAATCAGCAGTAAAAGAAATACAATAACAATCAACGCCATCGGCAAACTATCGTTGTTCATTATTATAGCTTGAAAATTTGACACTTCAAAATTCGACTGGTGCCCAGGCCTCCTACTTTAGTCGACCTTGAGGCAGAATTCGACGGAACTTTTGAATTTTGAATACGAAAATGCCGCCCGCGTTCTATCTTTTGTTTCGTTATCGTTACCGCTATCGCAAATTAATAACTTGTGAATTAAGAAATTATTGAAAATCGCCGAAAACAAAAGAGTGTTGCTTATTTGCCACATTAAATTTTGATTTTGTGAGTCAATGGCGCTTCTATTAATATGTATAACGGCATTGTTAACCAGTGGCCGAGAATTCAAATTACGCCAAAAAACCGGCTTGCGATCGTATTTTTGCAACAGGACGATTCAGATGAGAGAGATTGATTATTCTCATATATTCGTACGCGTGAAAATTATTAAAATCACATACTATTTCTAATTATTTTTGGATCATAAGAATTTAAAATTTTTCAATAATACCTAAGCAAAATAAGTGTAATTTTTTTTTTAAATACATTAGTTTGCAAGACCGTAAATAAATAGACAAATTGAAGTATTTTCGTCGCAAGACACGTGCGTAGATTTTTTAAAAATGATTTTATTTCATCTAAAATTATGTAAAAAAAATATTGAAGATAGTCGTGATACAGTTAATTCTAAAATTTCAAATATGAGATTGACAAATATGACGGTTTGACAGAAGGTGGCAATGGCGGAATTGGTAAACGCGCACGTCCCAGTTAGACAAGAGGTTCTGGTTTCGAGTCCCAGTTGCGACCATTATCTTTTTCTGTCTGTTTTTCTCTTTCATATTTTCGTTTAGATTATTATTATCTTCTTCAATAAAACTAAAGTCCTAAAAAGATAATTTACTTATTTTGAGGTTGAGACAACTGATCTAACCAGCTGGAACAAAAGATTTAACAGCACTAACTGAAATTTTGTTCTTTATTTTTGGGGTGTTATGCCGTGTTGCACTACTTCCTTCTTTAGCCAACGTTTCGGACAGCGTTACAGTGTCCATCATCAGGGCAGATGAGCAAAAAAAAAAAATTTTTTTTTTGGTGACTTAGCAGGGGTGTCCGGGTTCACGGAGTGAGATTTGTCCGGACCTTGGCGGAGGATGACTTTACCCATCAACTGCACGGCAGGCCAGATCGGGAGAGACTGCTTGAGGGAGACTTTTTGATTTCTCCAGCAGGACTTTCTCGGAACGTCGCTTTGCCTCGCAGTGGGAAGATTGGATTCATAGTTAGTCAGTTACTCCTGAACACACTGACCCACACAAATTCCTACCTTTATACCCTTTTCCTTCCCAGAACTTCCTCTCCTTCCTTTTCTTAAATGTGTTTTCTCCCTCCTACAACATGGATCTCTTCACTCATTCCTTTCTTCAAAAATTTCACAGTATCCCCAAAGATGACAAAGGACCTGAGGGGAATTTTTTTCTTCAGGGCCTCCTGTGTGGAGCTAATGTAAAAAATATTTAAAAAAATTAATTTAATTCAAATAACAACAGTGCATTTAAATAACTTTCACAAACCTAGAAAATTTACTTTGAAATTTGATGAATTGTTAAAATTTTGTGAAACCGCTGTTCCTTAGAATAATTTAGTCAATAACAGTACAGCAGTAGTAGTTAATTGTAATTTTTTTCAGTTGCTGGTACAAGATATTCTAAGTGCCCTCTTCCCTCGAGCTCGTATCAACGACTCCACCAAAATATTGCTTTCTTCGCCCTTCTACATCAGCCACCTATCAGTTGTAATATCTGCAACAGATCGAAGGTACCACGGCACAGAATCCTTTACGCATCTTTCGTTATATTATTTCCGTTCACATACATAATATTATATTATGAAATTGAAGATCATTATTTACAATTTTGAAACCTTTAATTTGTGGTGGACTTTAATTTAAATACAAATAACTTTTTTGTTCAGAAATTAAATTTATAACTTTCTTCCACCTTTTTTATCAATGTCCGGACTGGTTTCATTTTATGACGGGCACCCTAAAAGACGTTTTAATCAATGAAAAACTAAAATTTTTGTACATTACACATTAAAATGTTTTAATGTTACGTAAGGGTCAATATGTGTGGTTTGTAATAATCTAATAATAATGACTATTTTCTGTAGTTGATGACACTAATAATTGTTCTTTTAATACAGCATACTGAACAATTACTTGATTTGGACAATGGTACGAGAATATCTGCCATATATGTCAGATCCATTCACACATGTTCTCCATGAATATACATCGCACTTAACAGGTTAGTTATTCTAGATGTGTATCATTGCTAAAATTATTATAGTCATAGTGTGTTTATATTGAAACATCTGACTCACCCCACTACGTAATAATTCTTTGTTCAATAGATGACTGTGATTTCCTCAATATCCATTGAAAAACCATTATAATTAATATCAATTTACATTAAAAAAGAAAGTTTACTATAATGTGCGTGCCACTAAAACTCAGAAACGAGTCCCGGTATGATTAAGAGTGTTAGTTATATGGTGTAGTAGCCCTCTATCCCCAATCCACGAAGAAGTTTCATATTTATCTGAAGGGCGTGCTTTTGAAGATATAAGGGCTGGACGTTTCGCCCTGTAGAAATTTCTAGAACAGTGCAAAACATTCTAGAGTATTTAAGAGCATTCCAAAACATTCCAGAACATCTCGAAACATTCTGGAATGTTGTGAAATGGAATGTTCGAGAACATCTCAGATCATTGGGAACATTCCAGAATACTCTCGAATGTTGTGGAATGTTCTGCATCATTGTGAACCATTTTTCGTAGGGTGGGGCTCCCCATTGGTAGAGGTGTATAAAGTAAGACCCGTCGTGGGTTCAAACGTCAGTTCACTCCCATATCAACTCTCTGCGCGGGGTCGGGTACCCCAGCTAGTAATAATAGTATATCTTTATTGAAAGACATTTATATCAGTCATATTAAATACATGTAGGAATCAGTCATATTAAATACATGTAGGAATCAGTCATATTAAATACATGTAGGAATCAGTCATATTAAATACATGTAGGAATCAGTCATATTAAATACATGTAGGATTACGAAAGATTTTTTAAATATTTATATTGAGGGATCGGTAGGATTTATCGGTTCAGTTAGGAGTTCTATCGAGCCGAACCCTCTGATATGAAAATATCTGGAGTCGGTGAAGTATTTTCCCATATGGTCTCTGGTAGGTTGACGTGTTGTTCTTGTATAGTTTTGTATTTAGTATACTTATACAATGCAATTACATCGCGTGAATTGACTAGATTAGCATTTGTGGAAAAGTGTGTGGAAGGATTAAGTTTTTCCTGTGAGGAAGATTTAACCCGGAAATAATATCTAGAGAACAAATAAAATATATATATTTTTTATAATTAAAAAAAATCATGTTCGGTGTTCATTGTTCACTGTTTTATAAATTACTTAAGTACAAAAAAGTTGAAAACAGAAAAAAAAAACTATAGTTATAAGGATTATATCATCCATATATTCAGTGCATTTATCACAAATAGGTACTTTATAATATGATACAAAATGTTGAAGAGTTGATTTATGATTTTAGCGGAATATCTTTTCAGGTTCTTCGTATCAACCTCCGAGATGGGAATTCTGCACCTCCCTCCTGTACAAAACTCTTCCTCTGGCAGTCAACGCGATCGTTGAGAATTGTACAGATAGACAGATAAACAATGATTTCAAACACAGCACGATACAGAATATATTTGCGGCTATCAAAATCTCTACTTCAAACAAGATCAAAAAGGCGCATTGGATTAACCGAGTGCTGAAAACCCATTTACTTCAAAAGGTTAAATATCCATGATAAATTCATAATACCCTTAATATTATGCCTCTGATGAACAATTCATTATTATCCAAAAAAGAGACGATGCTTGGGTATGTTATAAATAAAATAACTTTAATTTTGAATGTAGCAAATACTTTGTGGCTATCCAATATAAGTATTAAAATATCAAAAATATTAGAATCATTATTATTTTATTATAACGTAGTATCAGACTTCCCTCGGGGCCTGCGTCCTTTGGAGGGTCTTTTTAAGGAAAGAAAGTTCTGGGAAAGAAAAAAAGAATCAGGGATCAGTGATCAGAATCAACAGATCAGGAATCATGAGTGACGGACGTATATATCCAACCCTCACGCTGCGGTGTAAACCATGGAGAGAAACCATCTGGAGAGGTGAAAGGGTTTCACCAAACCGGCCTCTCCCCTGCCAGGGATACGACTCCCGATGAATACGGGCTCCCCTGCTAAGTCCCCAAACGTAGCGAACTAATTGGTGTGACCTACTGCAGAGTATGTGATATGTTGGTTATCAAATATATGGTAAAATGAAACAAAAAATCTTTGGTTTTGTTTCCTTGTTTACTCATAATCGTGTAATATTATTCATGTTAAGTTAGTATATATAAAGGAACGGTTGTCCAGAAACCAGTCTGCGTTAATCTAAAAATATATCAAAAGTTAATTTGTTTTAAATTATTCAAGAAATCAAACGCTTTGTGGCTTGACATTATACAGAATGAAACAAGTTCAAGTTCAGTTAAAATCACTTTATTTTGATTTATATTTGTCGACCGGTTTCGGTTGACCTCAACCTTCTTCAGGATAACAAACACAATTTTGTTTATAAGTATATTGTCCTGAAGAAGTTTGAGGTCAACAGAAACCGGTCGACAAAAATAAATCAAAGTAAAGTAGTTGTAAACAAAGAATTTGTTTCATTCTGAATAAAGTGATATTGTTTTTTTTTTTAAATTCTATAATTAGATTAATACGATTGAATTGGATCCATGGTAGGCAAAACAGATCATTTAAGAAAAATAAAGAAAAAAAACAAACAAACAATAAAACTAACCTAACATAAACTAATCTAACTGAATCTATCAAACCAATTAACTAGACCAAAATAATGTAGTCGCAGATACATTGACTGCGAAAATCAATGGACTGAAATCAATAGTATAACGGGTTTTCAAAGTCACACAACTAAGTGAATATGTGAACATCAGACTAGAAAGGAATTACATTAGTTTAATTTCCCATAATTTCCCTTAATTTTCCATAGCAGAAGTTGTGATATTATGGAACCAATAGGCATATCATGACCTGAAGCACTGCACAAGTTTCCTTGCGAATCAATATTAAAGAGACCGAGGCACATCATGAGAGATTCCGTGACAGTTGATCCGCCGATAATTGCCCCCATGACATACTTATACACAAAATGCAGTCGGTATGGGAAAAAAAGTGTTTATATAATTCCATAAAATATAACTAAGTGACCCCGAAGGCTTACGCAGAGTGGATATACCGCCGAATAACAAAGTTTAAACCTATTTTCATTCAAATCCGTCAAGGAAAAATCCACCTACTTGTCTATATATACTGTGTATACAATCGATACTGTATATAAATTCGTTAGATATTCATACCAACTGTATCATTAAGGGTATTTTTGATGTCGATTTTACGGTTAAAATTGGCAAATAATACACAAAAAATGTAATTTAATAGTAATTATCATTTCGGGGGGCCAATTGCCAGGTCACCAACAAGGAGCGATGACTGCACTAATCTATCTAAACTGTCATGTCATAAAATAACCTAAGCAATTATTTAACCATGTCACTGTTCTGTTTCATCCAGCTATCCATATTATGTTCATTACTTAACTTGCAGGTGGATGTGATGACGCTTGAGGTGGAGCTGCCTTTGTTCACTCTTCAGCCCGCCTATCTGAAAGAGCACTATTCATCTTTGCTGATTCAAAAACACGATTTGTTTCAAAACGTTAGGTTTGGTTTTGATTTTGCCAGAGACAGAATGCAGTTAACGTTTTTGAGCAGTTTGAAATCAGAAGAAAGGTAAATTTGCATTTTTTTATTAATTTTTTAATATTAACTCCACCCAGGAGGCCATGACGAAAATAATTTTCCTCAGGGTCTATGTCATTTGGGAAGCTGTGTGGAGGGTCTTTTTGGGGAGAGGAACGAATGAACATTGGTGTTGAAGAGACCCGTGTTGTAGGAAGGAGGAAACACAAAGGCCGGCAAATCGTTCAACAACCGAGTTGTTGAACACAAAAACAAGTCGAAGAAGCGATCCGTTCTCGTGTGACAAATGTCAACCATGTACATGTGTTGGACACGCGTTTGGCGTGTTTTCTGACTATGCACTGGTGCCAAACGACCAATGACTCTAATTCCTCAAAGCATCTTCCATTGAAATACCGGTAGAACAAAGACATTCTCACCCGAAGCCTTTGCTCCAAAGATTGCAATCCGTTTGTTAAGTTATGAGAATTTATCAAACGTACCGCCGTTTTTTTTCGAATATCTTGTGATTATTTTAAAGATTGAAAAATTATAATTTCTTTTGGTGATTGCATAATTGAAAGAGATATGGACATGGGTTGTCTCCAGAGTTCGGTCCTTGGACCGGACTTCTGTAATATTTTATTCGATGACACCTTACCTGAAGGCCCTGTTGCGATTGATTATGCAGACAACAAACTGGATTTGGTCTCTGGGGACAGTAGAAAAGAAGTTAAAAATAAACTGAAGAAGGTTTGAATATGATTCTTAACTGGAAAAGGGAAACAGACTGACTTTTTCTCCCCACAAGACCATGGGTCTCCTTATGAACGGTTATCTCAGCAGAGGTAGAAAT
This sequence comes from Glyphotaelius pellucidus, assembly GCA_936435175.1. Taxonomy (NCBI): domain Eukaryota; kingdom Metazoa; phylum Arthropoda; class Insecta; order Trichoptera; family Limnephilidae; genus Glyphotaelius; species Glyphotaelius pellucidus. The sequence goes on along the minus strand of OW386542.1, from coordinate 20,905,331 downwards.
TCTTTCATAAAAAGTACCGTATCTGGGAGTTACCGCAATCTGTTTTGTTGAGAGTACTAAATATCTAGGCGTTATATTAAATAGATCTTCCTCGAACTTGACTCACGTTAAAAGCGTTTCTAGTAAAGCCCAGGCTCTCTTCTTAAAACTGAAAAGAATCTAAATTGCTGAATGGGGTTTACGTTTCCCTGCGCTACATCTATTATACAGATGCATTTATGTGGCATAAGTGTCATACGGTGCCTGTGTATGGGAATATCGATAATGGGTAATGCACTCATTCATTCAGCGCTTAAGAGGATCCAGCGAATCCCCTACTGTCGCTTTCAGGAGCCTACAGAACAGTATCATTGGATGCTTTGCCAATTTTGGCCGGCATTTTGTCAATAGATTTAGAAATAAGAGAAGTTTTGACAAAGAAGTGTCTGAAAGAGGAAAAGAAGAATTAATACCTGATAGAACATTGCCTCAGCAGTGATGATGAAAAAAGAACGCCGAGTGAATGGCAGACGAGATGGGATAGATCTGGGATATGGGAAGATGGACCTTCTCCTTCTTTCCATCAGTTAAAATCAGAATAGAAGGGGCATATCTTTTAATGGACCACCATATTACCCAATTGCTTTCTCGGCATGGAGAGTTCGCACACAGACTCTATCATCCCATCGCAATTGCGCTTGTGGTGATACCGACCAAATAGCCGAGCACATTTTGTGGTACTGTGAGATTTTGACGGATGCTCGAGATGAAATTATTGACGGTTTGCAGGTTATTAGGAGGCTTGTTTAGAACATAGATCTCGTTTCAAATAAGGTGAACTTTGAGTACCTTTCGAAAGTCTGGGTTGAGAGATGGCCTGTTCTTAGAGTCGCAGATTAGCAGTAAAATCAAGTAGGTAACAGGTAACTGATTTTGTAACTGATTTTCCAAAATTTACAGATTTGCCTTGCGAATTGTTTTGTTAATGATACTAATGCAACCTATCTACTTATGACATGTTTATTCTGTTTTGTTTATTTTTAACTGTTTTTCATTGTTTATTGGATGAAATTAACTCAAACTTTTAATTTAATTTTTATTTATCCCCTTACGAGGGTGTGCTGGACCTCTTTCCTCCTTCATGTTTAGTTATACATGTTTTTTCTTGCAAATTTATCTCAAATTTATTTGCGCCACCTCCAATAATATGTGAAGGCTTGAAGATTGCTTAAACGGCCTTAGCTTTCCTTTGTCCCGCCTCTGACTACTCAACGCTGAATTTTTTCTTTAAGTCTTCAGGTATTTTACCTCTATTATTCAATTAACTTTCTTTGAGGTTTCACCGGGTGGTTGGCTAAGGGACACGGATGCTGGGTGTGGTTTATATCAAGCTGAATGCAATTAACATTTTTTACTATGTACCAAATATACTTCCCAAACGATTAGAGTTTTAATTGTTAATCTTATGTTTTCTATCTATTTAGACAGGCTACAGGGTTTTTCACATGATGCAATGCTGCCTCATGAGCTTCTTGAACGAGTTTAATTTTGATTTGACTATTATTTTTGTTTGTATTACAAACATGATTTGTTGTAATATGTTTTTTTTTCTGTTAAGCACTTGCATAGTGCTTTCTAACAACGTATGCAGGGATACTGGAGGTCTATATTCGTTCAAAATAAATAAATATATCTTCTTCAAAATTCGCAAATTCACTTTGTGGCGTCATTATTAATTTAATGAATAACAAATTTAATTAACAATATCAATATATATAAATAAATTTAATTAACAATATCAACATGTTTCGAAAACTATGTTTTCCATTCTAAAATAATTTTTATATTTTATTTTATATAATCGTTTTTTATGATATTTTAAGTAATTAATCACCTCTCCTTTCTAATATTTTGTCTATGTTCTAATTAATCTATACTTGTTTGTCTTTTGTTATTTTTTATTAACTTATTATCCTGACGAAGAAAACATAGTTTTCGAAACATGTTGATATTGTTGATTAAATAGTGGTGTACACAAGGTTATTTATTATTCTTTAAAAAAATATATATATCTTCGTTTAACAAAAAAAAATAGAATCTTGCGAGAGCCTTGAAGGAGTAACCATCTGTTATTTATACCTGGGCGGGTAAGTGGTGGAAAACCTCCAATGTTTCGTTTAGCTTTATAAGTATTACCTTTTTCTTCAACATTTTATTGTTGTGCTTACTCCAATGCTACTTTCAGGTTGATACCACCATCGCCAGATATGATGTCTGTAAAGTACTACGAGTCCCGCAACGCCATCGTTGTACCTCGTCTTTTGGCCAACCCACCTTATTACCACCCAAACTATCCCATGTACGTACAAGATTAGAACACTTTTTATGTACCAAGCGATATTCTAATTATGTTGAACCTGTACTAAATTGGCAATGATTAAGTAATTTTGTAAAAAAAAATGTTTTGTTGTTTGAAATATCTATATTAAAACCGAATCATATACATATCATATACTTGCTACAATCATAAGACGGTTAACTTCACCCAAAAATTGTAGATAATAGAGAATTCCAGTCCAATTTTTTTATTTTTTTTATGAATAATGACCTTCCAACTTAAATAGCTGTATATTTATTTTTATAGTTAGTTTTAATAGTTAAAATAAATGTCAAAGTTTTAATTTTTCAAGATCCCCTGAAAACCACCGAATCTAGTGTGACGTCATCATGACTAACCGAAGTATGAAACTTGTAGGGAACTGGAATCAGCTGTTCGACTCCCGCCATTTTGAATTTCAGCATTGGAGCGTTTTCATAGACATTACTGGGCAATACGATCGTTTTTTGTACAGTTTAAGTTTTTGAATATTTTAAATAATATAGATAAACTAATAGAGATACTTTATTTTTGATACTGAACTATTTAGGCCTAAATAATGTTTCAATAAAAACAAAAACTATTATATGTCCAATTCTCTATAAACCAATAACATGGAATGCCGAACGGCTTGCGTCTTCATTTCTATTGATTTCTATACAACTTTGACCCAGGTGACGCGGCGCGGTGACGTCATGCCGCCAAAATCCAGCAATAGGGTGTGTTAATGACGCGTTTTAAAATGGATTTTTTAATATTTTTTTAAAAACTCTACGTTAAATATTATGTAACAAAACTTACATATTCAGAATCAGCGTATATTGGTCTGTATGAACTTATTTTTTTAAAGCCATAATATTTTTCACTGGAGTTCCTTATTGCAATTTTTCATCGCCAAAAGTATACATCTACGCAGATTTTTATATTTTTTCGTTCATGTGAAGCAAATGCTTTATGATGTGATATTATAATTAAACATAAAACAATAACTTAATCATCACCATTTTTTATTTTTTATGTACTTATAGCGACCGGGTTTCGTTACAACTGTACATATAAAATGGCGCATAATATAATTACTCGTGGCAAAGAACATCTAAGATATTTAATAAAGGTTTCTCCGAATTTGCTAACTATCTCATTGAAACAGACGACATATAAAAACACAGAGGTCGCTTTACTGCATAAAAACGGAATAGAAGATCAGACTGAATAGTAAGAAGAGTTATGGAAAGCCTAAAACATTAATAACAAAATAATCGAACAAATAAACTTAAATAAGGGTCCGGAAAAATGAAAGTTGGGTTGTTTCCTATTGACAAAGAGCCCTCCCTTCCAAATCTTCCACCCACCCCTACCCTCACCTCCTCCACTGGAGCTCAGCCTATTTTTTTTTGTAACCCATTGTGAAAGTATAATATGTTTATAACATATGTTACAACTTGTAGATTTTAGATTTTAGTAGAGTACTGCTTTGAAAAAGTAACGGTTGTAGCAAAACCCGGTCGGCGTAAAGTAATAACAGTCAAATTAAAAAAATAAAAGTGGTGTTCACTAAGTTACTATTTAAAAAAAACAAACACACACATCTATAGGATTTAGCCCGCGAGAGAATGAGATAGACTAATCTATCGCCTCTTTAGATTCCTGAAGGTTTCACTTGTACTGCGTGTGAACTGCTCACAATTTTATTTTTGAAGTTAAAACTTCTTTAGAATCGTTGTGATTTGAAACTCGATGAAACGGAAATATTACAATGAATAAAGTCTACAATTCGACTCAATTCGTCTCATTCTCTCGAAATTTAGTTTTCTGAAGATTTCACTTCTACTGCGTGTGAATGCACACATGATTTATTTATTTTTTATGTATGCGAATGCGAATATGAATGCGAAATGATGTATAATACGTAAATTATATTACCTATGAAATAATCTATTACCTATTTACCTACAGGATCTACATTCTTATCTGCGCAATTAAGGATCTCACTCGGCCGTGTATCCGAAAAGATTTAGATTTTATATATTTAAATTCTTTTGATTTGGCTGTATGCGCAAATAAGCTTATTTATGTTTTTATCTAATTCTTCTTATGTTTGCATTACTATGTATTTTTCTGTATATTATTGGTGTTTATTTTTCTTATGTCCTGCATCCTTTTCTTGTGTGTTGCATCCTTTTATTTGGATGAAATATTTAGGTACAACAACATTTTAGGTAACATTTCTTTGACTATTTTTGCATAGATCCATACAGTACGGTCGTCTCGGTGTGCAGATAAGCATTGCTCTGGCTGGCGTCATTCTGTCCGCAGAGCCCCTGCAGATGCCCGATGTTAGAGTCGACAGCCACTTGTCCCCTGTTGACGAATCCATTGAGAAGTATGTGAGACAGGCGACGAATTTGTCTCAGCACTGTTTGCAAAAGTAAGAAAAAAAATATCTTCTGTAATATCTTCCCTGGTTTTCAATGCTGAGCTGATCCCATCTTGGCATCCCAAAAATTTCGATGTGAATGATCAGATCATTGTGAAACTTAATATTATATTATTATCTTCGGTCGGTTCGGTATTTCAATAATTTTTTTGAAATTAAATTTTTATTTTTTAATAACATGCCTAGGTATATTTAAATAACCTTTTGTACAAATATCTTAAAAAAATATTTTATATTTAGTGATGTACCTAAGTACCTACTTGTACGGTCTGTACTAGTTATTAGAAAAATATGCACTTTGAGATTAAAGTAAGCCCACTTCTGCTTTTCATTTGTTTATCACTACTTGTACTGAGCTTTCCAATTTCAAAAATACTTATAATATTATTATACATTTTCTGAAGCCTTTTTTTTCTTCAAACTGGGAAACTGGGAAATCTTGTATGTGGTGCCTGTAATGTAACAACATCCGAAATAAATGCTTGGTAGGTACCAAGTACACAAAAGCACATAAAATACGCGTGTTTACTTTTATTAAAAAAAGCTAACATGGTAAACATTAAAATGTAAAGAAAACTGTTCAAACTATACAAAAATTATTCTTCTAAAAACTGTACTGCACCCAAAGTAAACTTAATTTTTTCAAAACCGATATATATATATAAACCACATACGTGGTTTTACAGGTACCACACGCGAGATTTCCAGGCAAGTTTTAAGATATTTATTGAATTAAAGATGTTATACATATTTCAAATCTAAAAATTCTTGCATTTAAGGATTAACTCTTAGCCGCCTGACTTATTTTTCAGTTGCTGACGTCGGTCCTTGAGACCACTTGCGTATTTTCCGTGTTTGAAAATCAAGTATTAAATTTTTACAATAAATAAAACTCATATCTGTATTTTAATTACATTTTATTTATAAATAGTTATAAAAGTAAGCAGAGGTATAAATTAACTTATAAAAACTCAACACTTACCTATTAATAAACTAATTTTAGGAAAAAATTTGGGAACTTTGAAATTCTGAGATCAAAGTGAGAATAATCACTATAACTTTGTAGTTTTACTTATTTACTTATTTGTTATATAATCTAAAAGGTAAAACAATTTTTGACACAAAAAGGCACGATTATTAGAAAATTACAACCCGCAAACTTTTACAAGTTGCGGTGACAATCAAAGCACACTTTTTTGACTGCATTCAATGCAAATCGAATTTTTACATGCGAAACATATACGCTGTTTTATGTTTCTTTTTAGGATCGCAAGTGGAACATGTCTTTCTAATTTTTCAGAATTTAGTTTTTTTAATTTTTCAGAATTTTTTTTTTCATTACAAGCCTACAAAAACAAAAAGTACATAATTACAAAAGTAACGCAACTACCTGAGGCCGGTCACAGGAACCGCACGCAAAATGTACTTACCTATACTTTAAAAACGCGCGCCCGTCTGGAGCTGCCGAACGCACGGCGAGTATTGGCGGGGGTGTGGGAAAAGTTCGAGGGGGCGAGGGGACTTACAGTTGCGTCGTGTACCTACATAGTTAAACAATAATATGAAAAACAAAATCGCCGGAATCTCTGAGACCGACGTCAGGTGGTAAAGGGTAAAGTAAAGTTTTACTTATACTATATTATGATTATCTGTGATACTCCCTAGAGACAAGGGAATGCCCTCTATGCAATCTATCCTGTCTTCGCGTATCTTTTAGTAGTAATTTTCATTTTTTAATCTTTCAGTAGTAATTTTCGGAAAAGTTAGCGTACTGTAGGTTAGGTAACAATAATTTCCACCACAATATTAAATGAAACCGCAGCGCGGCCCCAGGGACTAATGATATTCCTAAGTGGAGGTTTTGCTTTTTAGTGTTCTGCAGTACAAATTCGGAGTCAACGACACTATCGCTAATACTACTAAGATGAATACTCTCATACATTTGAGCGGAGTTAAAATCGCTCTCGATGCCATGGAGTGGAGGCTGAATAAAGACATCCACCCCAATGACCGGCACGAGCACATTCCTGGCCTGGAAATCTATGAAGACACTGCAGTATTTGCGCTGAGTTATGCTCAGGTAAATTACTATAATTATTGAATTTTTAATTACCGGTTTGAACAAAGAAACTTTATAAAAATTATTGCTTTACAAATTTTGCAAGGAACCTAGGTTTATCAGAAGAATATTAAAACTAACACAAAATACCAAAGATGATACACAGCCATAATTATGAATAATATATTGGAGTGGAAACAATGATATATTGGAGTGGAAATCAACAAGGGAAAGGGGTAATTAGTAATTAGGTGAATTACAGGGAGAACAGGGCATTTTATTTTATGTCACAGTCCAATTCTAGATATACTTCCACTAAGCAGCTCACTGTTTTCCCCGTAATCCTTTTAATTACTCCTTCACACTGTTGACCTCCCTCTCCAGTACATAAATATTTATTTTTATCTGTCAGTATTTTGATGAAGTAAGGTCCTTTCCGAAGCCTGGAGAGTAACAAAAATAAATTATTAAAAGAAAGTGGTTTCAAATCAATTAACAGGTTTATATTGTAATTATGATAAGCCACAAAGTAAATGCTTTTTTGATACGTCTTTTTTACAGTTTAACATTTGAATTGAATATGTACGATTTTTAATTTTTTTTTCTATATAAATGCCAGTTGAACAGCCTCTATGGAATATTTTTGAAAGTTGAATTAGACCCTTCACGAGAGAGCTTGCTCTCAACGAAGCACAGCCTTTGAATCCTTCCACCGTAGAAAGAACATCGTCTGGCAAAACACAATATCATTTTAATCTGATCTCCCAAACACAGATGTTGGGGGCAAACGGTCAAATAATATAAATCTACCATTACCATCAACTAAAAATAGTATGTTCCGCTTCCAGAACAATTATGATTTTTTGAAAACCCTTTTTACATTGGCTATAGGTGAGCATTGGTACCACCATTTTAATAAACTCCTTTGCATCTTTTTTAATCTGGACTGTGAGTAATATTTTTATATTTCGGTAGCACACTAGCATATTTAAAATATTTATTTATTTCATTTTTTTTTAATACCGAGCTTTTTGCTTAACAAGCGTAACAGGGGTATAAATTAAACATCATGGTACAAGTTTAATTTATTTCCTGTTGATTCTTGCGTTAAACAAAACGGGTCGGTATTAAAAAAAATCGTGGTTATAAGCAAATTAATTGTTTTATTTCATTAATATTTTTACTTTTTTATTAAACTTTTCTTTTTAATTCCCATTTTTTTAATAATTAATTAGATAGTTAGCCATTCAACTTATACATTATAACATTTTTTTACGTGTCTTTTTTACCTATTTTTTTTCGTGTATGGTTTTTATTATGATAATAATATATTTTTTTATTTATTTATTGAGTATGATAAAAAAAAAAATAATAAAATTTATTTTTTATTTTTATTATACCCAAATTAAGTCCTAAACTGCTTGCTACAAAACGTTCTACTACATTCTAACTTGTTATATTACGGTTGCAAAAGGAAAAAAAAAAATTCCAAAAGTGACATTTGCTCCATGGTTTAGGCTTTTTAGTAAATCGTAAAAGTATGAATGATTCAGAAAATGAAAAACTTTTCCTGTAAATCTTCGAATTTCACTTTCTCAAAAACAACTATTTCACTTTTAACAAAACGGCCATAACTATAAAACTAACTCGTTACCGTATTTAAAAAATATTAAAAAAAATATCATGAAACATTTTTGTTTCATTTTTTCACAATAATACTTACCGGATTCATGGGGTAAGATTTGTCTTGGCGGCGGATGCGTCTGTCCACCAAATGCATGACAGGTCGGATGAATTTTTAGTTTTTTGACCCACAAAAAGGGTTCTCATTACTTTATCTTACTTACTTTTTAATTACCTTTACATTACTTATGTCCTTTGTTTGCATTTTACATACCACATTTTAAAACTGGGTAAAAATATATCGTAACCATTCTCCATTTTTTCCCACCTAAATTTTTTTTTTCGGAAAACAGACACTAAAGGTGTAGAACAAAATTAGCTAGGCGTACTATTGATTGTCCCGAATAGACCAACAAAAGTGGAGATGGACAGGTCACATGATCCGTGATCCACAAGAAAAGTGGTGCAAAAGTGTCACTGACTGGTATGCCAGAGACGGCAAGAGAAGTAGAGGACGTCAACAAATAAGATGGGAAGACGACCTAAAACTCACGGCTGGACATCATTGGAGAAGAGTAGCGCGTGACAGGTCCCAGTGGAAAATGTTAGAGGAGGCCTATGCCAAGAGGCAAATTGAGCTTCGGGATATACTATAAAAAATAAGAACATGCCGAATTTCAAACCTAACAGAAGTTCAGAAAAAAAGGCTTATTATTATTATTATTATTACTATTGATTCAATTGGTCTTATTTTAGGATCAGTGCGCCTTGGAGTCACCGCAAAAAAATGTAATGGAAAACTTTGTGAATCTTCAGCTGCAAAAAAAAACATTGTATGGATTTTCTATTTTAAACATAAATTATTTTAATTACTTAATATTAAACTGATTCTGAATCAATTAAACTGAAATTTTTATCTTATGTTGTTTTCAGATTTGAAGCCACATGGTCGCAAGTTAACAAATTTAAGGAATATTTAGACTGCAGCAAGTCAAAACTTTGTGCAGAGGTACTTTAAAGATGAAAACAGTAAATTTTATTTGAAATCTATAATAAGAGTTGGCATACAAGAAATTCTCACCACATGAGATATTAAAGTAAATTTATGTCAGAATCTGTAGTTACAGTTATTTTCATATTTCACGCTATGTAAGTATTCCGAGATGAGAGTGTACGTAATTTTGTAATAATGTTTAAATAAAGATTTTATCACTTTCCACTTTCCCATAGCGTTATTCTAGATAGAGTAAATCTGAGTATTTACAAAGATCTTTTAACTAGTAATTGTAACGATATACTAATGTTCATCCACATTTAGGTCGCAAAGAGAGCAATAAATTTGAATGGGTTACGTTTGACGTAACACACGTCATTTTAGTAATTATGTATATAACATGAAGTGCATTATTTAAAAAAAATTATTTTGCTTCAATCTCTAAGATGTATGAATACTTTTAATGGAAAGTGTTCTGATGAAGTTTTTTGAATATATTAAAGCGAATTAATTAGTCAAGTGTTTAAAATATTTACAGTCGCAGTGACAATTTTGTATTATTATAATTTTTTTAAATTTTTTTATTTTATTTTTTATTTATTTATTTTATGTATCAACAAACAAGTCCTGCTAAGCCAATTGCATTGGCTTGTCAACAGGTGCTTATGATTCAATTACATATATATTTTAAGAGTTATAATTTCCGTCTTACAACTACAGATTCACATTTTTCATACGTTTTTTCATAAATTTCCATATAAATATTTTTTTCTGATAACCAATTTTTCAACGTATATTTGACCTTATTCATAGAATTATGTTGCTTTAAAGTTTCTCCTGACAAGATCTGTATCGTGTAAAGACAGAAGAACTACTCGAGTAGTTCTTCGAGTAGTCCTCAGAGCTGTGGGGTAGTTGAATGTAGGGACTGTGGGAAGGGATTTATTTTCGAAGGAAGAAAATCAGATACCGATAAAAGTGTTCAGAAAATATTTAGTAAGAAATGAAATAAAAATAATAATGTTATCAATATCCTGCGACATCTTGAATTGCATAGCTAATTGTCCTATTGTTGTAATGGCCCATTCAGATATCGAAGTAGGTATTGGTAATATGCAAATGATTTTAAAAACGCCTCCTTAGTTTTTCTTCAAAAAAATTTATTTGTGCGCCTATCTGATAAGTACAAATTTTGTTAAATACTCATTATATTTACTGAAATAAATGTTATTTTTAATGAAAATAATTGTTTTAATATTTTAGTTAGACCATTAAAATATATTTAATTAGTAATACATATACTTACACTTACCGACCAGCGCTATTGCGGGTGCATAAACATGTGCATAAAAGCTTCTTCTTTGACAGCTAAGACTGTTCTTCTTTGACTTTCAAGATAGGAACTAAGCATTAAAATAAAACATTTGATTATTTTTCATAGTTCTTATGTCTTTTAATATAATATAATAATGTAATGCATTCAAATTTTAACAACATTCTGGGAAATGTAAAACATTGATGGTGTTAAATATATATATATACATGATATCTTTATTTTCAAAGAGACATATAATGTTATACAGGGAAATATCTTTCATTTAGATGTTTGTCAACGAATCATTCAATATTAGGATATCAAATCTTACGATGTTTCAGCAAACGATACTTATCATATTGCTACATTATAATTTTTCATAAGACAATTTTCAAACCGCGTAGGTAAACGCATTTACAGAAATTGGAGGATTTATTAATTAATAACTACCATTGACTTCCATGTCAATTATTTCACAACCAATTTATTAAATAATTTTTAACAGTAAAATATTTTTTAACAAAAATTAAATTTTGAAAAACACCTTTAAATAATATTCATCGGCCGCACAGTTTTAACATTGGTTAATGACTAACACTTGTTGACCCAGATTTTATTTAACAACAAAACGCCAATAAATTTGTGCATAGATGATTTGAACCATCAAATTCAAACATTTATCTTTTTGATATATATTTACAAATCGGTTTCATGTATTGGATTGTTTCAGAAATATAAATCAAATCAAGTATGTCTTAAATGTCCTAAAGTTCATTTTTCGTCTTCGTCAACAACATAACCGATCTCAACAAATATTTATTCACAAAACAACATAGAAAAGTTCACAAACGTGTTTCTGATCATTAACAAAGAATGATAAGTGTCGTCTGCCAACGCATAAATATCATAGATACTACTGCAATTGCCTGTACCTCTCAACATGTTGTAGTTTGTATTTGAAAGGGTTTGATTTAACAATTTGATTGAAAATTTAACAGTTTAATTTAGAGTTTTTATTTTGAGGTGGATATAGCATAAAGAATAGCAAAATAAGATAATCTTAAAATAAGATAATTAAAATCAGTAATGTATAGATCTTTCAAAACTAAGATACCGGTACCAGAAGCTTGCACTGATGTTATTGTGCGTATCAAGCCATCAGAAATTATAATCATTTTTCGTTAAGAAATATTGTTTCAGGTATATATTTATTTCATTGCCAGGATTTAAATAGGTCGTTCTAAATAGCACAATAAAAGTGTTTATTAAACTTTAATATGGAAGTAAAAAGCCCGCCAGGAAGAAAGTTAACATGAGTTGAATATTTTTTCCAGAAAGAGATAATTCACTCTAGCAAATCTCTTTATTCTCTATAGCATTACTGCTGTGTATGCTATAGAAGCTGGCTCATAATTCAATCAAAGATTTTAAATAATAGAACTCATAGGAAAGAGATACAAGCTTTTGCAGTTACAGTGATATAAACATCTTAAAAAATGAATGTTTTTACGTGAAACACATACGTAGCAATTAAGATGAATAAAGGTTTATGTACATTTAGTAAAGTTGGTATTTATACAAATAAAACATCGGAATATTAATAATTTCATCGTACTAAAGTATTTAGAGTAATTCCAACAATTCAAATTAAAAAAAAACTAATACACTTCTTACTGTGTTGAAAACATTTTTGAAACGCTACACAGTTTTAAAAAAAATGTTAGTTTCTGGATTTGATATCGGCATTTACAATAACGAAGTTGTGTTAGCCTCCAGCAAGTAGTTATGTCATCATTAATTTAGTAGGATAATACTGGGGATACCAAAGAACCACCCCAACTGTCACCGTACATCTTGGTAACAGAGGGACGGTCCACTTGTAATAAAGTTGGGCACTATTATGGCGAGATAATAATTATTGAAAAGGTGATTTTTCAGAATAAAAAAAACTTTAATGTAATCGATAGCTATTTTTGAATTTACTAAAATATCCCGGAATACGATTGCTATTAATTTACGTGGATATAATTTGACCTTGTTGCAGTTACTTTATCCCGTAAGAAATTTATTCAACATATTGAAGTACCTGTTTACTGTTGATGGGGTAAATCGTAACATTTTGGATTTATTTCGGTGAGATTTGTGAAAAAAGTGATTTTTAAGCGTATCGGATGGTACAATGCAGAAAAATAACTGAAAAATGACAGGTTTTCGTGGATAGTTTTCCATCAACAATAAATATGGATGTATGCTTTGTACGCCGTGGTATTATTGGAGTGGGCCCATCAAAATGAACAAAATTGATATCAACTGTAATAATTAATATTATCTAGTTTTGACTTACGAGGATAAATTACACAATGCTTTGTCTTTTACATTGTTTAAATCCTGGTATTTACAGTTATGCCAGCAATACGACAATTGAATTTTGTTTTTATGTCAGTTAAAAGGAATATTCTTGAACTACTTGTAAGAAATTGGTGTTCAAATGTAAATATTGTTTCAGAACGTAGCAATTATGAAAATATCTACCAGAATAAACATCGTATCTCGCTTGGTCTGCCGTTATTAGTCTGCCGAATTTTTATTTTACAAATAATACTTTGATGGTATTGATTACAAACTATAAAACACAGAGATAAACTAAAGTTCAACTAGAGGATTCATTCGTTTTAATATTTGGTGGAAATCAGAACTCAAGCAAAATGTAACACAAACTGATTTGGTATGTATTTTATAGGATTATTATAATTTAATATTTTATACTCTTGCATAAGATCTAACGTATTCAAAAATACATAAGGCGTATTATAAATATATTATTTTAAATACGCAATAATTGATCAAAATGCTTGCAAAAGCATAGCATAATTAGATTTGTGTCTTTGAAAGCATTTACAAAAATCCTGCAACACGAGTCCACAGAGAGAATCTCCTTCCTTGTTGGCAACACGGCAACTTACAAAGGATCCCCAAAGCCGATCCCCAAAAATATGTGCATTCGTGTTTTATAAACAAATATTCAGGTGTAGATTATACTTAATTAAAGAAAATAATAGAAATATGTTGGGACAATGAAATAATGAATTCCTTCAACCGGATTCCAACATCATTCCAAGTAAATATACTGGTACACCAAACACAATACATATTAACTGGATAGACACACGAATAGTTCATGAAGTACGAGTTAAATAAAGTTACAACAAACAGAATAGGAATGTATTCTTACCTAGGTAATTAATTAACTTGAATTTTTATAAAATATATATTTATCCTTAACAACCATGACTAGACACAAATTTAAATATGTTTCTGTTTTTACATCCAATAATTGTAAGGTTTGACATCTTATTACAGTTTATACAGCAGGGACTCGAACCAAAACCCAACTCCCAACTCAAGCTCAACAACCACCTCCACTATCCCAGGCGCGTGAAGTAGCAGAGGAAAGCAGCGACCAGCGTTGGTTTAAAACATGTCCTCGACTCTGAACCAACGCCATTCGCCACAGATGTCACATGTCAGCTGCACCAAATGTAGCTTTAGGAGTTGATAGTCCAAGCTTCAACTCTCTTCTTTATCATCACCTTTCTGAGCAAACCGATCTGAGATTTTCTTTCTAATCCAGATTACACGACTTCTTCTGCAAGTAGAAAATGTGCCATCATTTACAGTCTTGCACAGCAAAAAGTTTGATTTGTTTGAAGTTTCTGTTCATTTTGTTACTGCAATTAATTGGTTTTGAATAATAAGTTACAATGTCTTTCAAAAATCAAGATCATGGTTGGTTTAGCCCCTGCTGTTGTACAGAGAATTTGAGTATGCTTAGAGGTTACAAACAAACATTTATTTTTCACATTTAGAATCGTATATTAGATGTTAATCTCTATAAACTATCACCTCCCCTTTGAACACTTTGAGCATTTAGTCAATTATTACATTCACTTTACACGCACTTTAAGTGGGATTGTTCGACCGAATGTTCTGCTTTTCTTTGAATATGATACAATCAATACCTTGCAGGGGGAGGTGAAAAAGAAATAATTATTATTATGAAAATGTTTGCAACTCTAATACATATAATAACGCAATAGTTTTACACATTTTTTATTTCCTAAATATTTAGTTAAATAAATATCTTTATACGAAAAAGGTGATATCGAACATAATATATTGTGCTATCAGACACATGTAAAAAACCCATTTATTCTGATAAATTAAAGAAATAATCCTTAAAAATATTTTGTTGGTTTGAATGTAAGATATCCACTGCATTCAAATGCGCATGAAAATGCATGCATTACATTGACGATGATGAGATTGTTGTCCAATGCAAGACATAGAGATGCTTAACTAAATGTTGCTTGCTATCAATAATTGTCAATGGATATCCACTGCATTAGAATGCACATGGACATATCAACTCTCCACTGTAACAATGAATCGAGTCTGACGAAATGATTGCAAATTTCATTTCAAAAGTAATTGCTGTCGAACAGTAATCGGGGGTAAAGTGATATGCGGATAACACAAGGAGTTTAACGGTTGACTTACTTAAGTGTAAGTAGGCATATCCTTAGACTATTTACATCACATTGATACAAATGCTCTATGATTGATATAAAATTTGCAACGTGTTAACAAGACCAGAAAATTGCTCCCGTGGAATGCTAATACTTATACATACATGGTTCCAAATGTGCTAAAAATCATTTATAAACCGTTTGGTTGGCATGTAGTTGATTACGTTAACAAGATCATAAGTTTGCTGTGTATACAGTATTATGCTATATAAATAAAATGTACGCAAGCACTCAGTTGAAATGTTTTGTTTTATGGGAAGGAACGGTGATTGATGATTTTACAAACCAAATCGTTTGCCGTTTCAAAAGATAGTCTGCCCGCTTGGGTTGGCAGTCTTTGACGTTGAATTGTCCTTTGTTGGTGTGGATAGATGTTAATAATATTTTACTGGAATCCAATCATGTTAATTTACGTTATAATATAATATGTATTGAAGGATATAACAAAACAAATCGATCCAATACCATACAGCATCACGCCTTTTCAAAACATTTCCTTAAATTTATATTTTTAAATTTTAATAATTATCTGAATCTTATGGCAAATGGGCGATTGAGTTACTTTGTTTAGTGTTTATCATATTATGTCAAAGCTTAAAGCTTTCTTCCTTATTTTGTAGCTCGCATGCATTACATTTTGATTTTGAATTACCTACGGCAACAACATGACTTACTTGAAGAGGTCTAATATAAGTAGAAATATGACTAGAAGATTTCCTAACAGATATTTAAGATCTATCAGCTCTGCAGCTAGGACTAAACTGTTTCAGAAAGAAGAGATTACGCAATGCACTGGGTTCAAGCTAAGTTGAATCTATATTCAAGAATTTGAGGAAACCAAGTAGGCATATTTATATTTTAAAATGGAACCTATACTTCACCTTTGTCACAATGTGTTCGAAGTCAGTGATTCCTAAAACACAAATAGTGGATTCTTGTTTTGCCTTGTTGAGTTGTAAATTAGAATAAAGAATTGTGAGCTATAAGCAGGAACAATTATTAATAATTCAGTTAACGTGGCTCGGATAATCGGATAACTCGGATGCAATTGGCTCACAACTCGACCCAGTACATTTTTTAAAAAAGAAATATGAATAATTAGATTTAGGATAAGAGTTGCGGGGAAATTGCTCAAGCAGAGGTGCTTCTTTATGATAGTAGAGAATAGGATTATATGTACCTATGGCATTTCATCAGCATGGTAAAAATCAAATGAAGGAATGAATATGAATATGAATATTGACCTACTTATTATCATTAAATGATCAAACGTTTCTTAAAAAACTGTTTTTCTTTCGAGCTAGGCAAAAAGCAATAATTTATTATATTCGATCATATATTTTTTAATAAGCTTCACACAGCCCCAAAACTCAAGCACTTAAAACAGTGCTTAAAATTAAAGAAATGAGAGGCAACGAGCAAGATGCCCCTCAACCAACACCTTAGTGAAACTGCCGTTCATATCACGCAGGGCAATGATGCAATTTACATACTTTTCACGAACTATGTATATCTATAAGAGAAACTGGGAGGCGGTTGAAGTGGTCAGCGACCCTCACTAGTGCGCATGGTGGCGGTGGTCCGTCCAGGCTGTAGATTGTCGCGAGAGAGAGGATTATCAGTGATCTTATCAGGTAATCTGCAAGGGCTATCGGGAGACCGAGGGAGAACGCCACGAGTGTCTGCTCGGGGAGTGGCGTTCCGCTTAACTAACGTGATACTTTAGCTTTAGAGAGTATAATGTAAGTGGAGAATTCATCCACGGACGGGAGATGTCTGAAACCACAAGGCGAGGGATGGACTGTACAAGAAGAGGGCAAACGAATTCCGCACTTAAGGTGCCTTTAAACGACCAAGTTTTTACGGCAATTTAATAATGCCTTCTAGATGTTCGTGTTGTGATTTATTGCCTATTTTTGTCGATACATTGTCCTGTCTTGCCTGTGAGCTCGCTTGGCTACTGATATTACGTTAATATTGCCGGGCCAAATCTATTTCCTTCCCTATTAAATATGTGAGTCCCTGTTAGCCACTTATCCTCTACCAAATAATTATGAACGACGCGGTTTTGCTTCCAAGTTTGGTGAAGTTGTTGCAGGAGGTCATGGTTTTGTTTTGTGAATTTGTCTTGTATATTAAGGGCCTTAATCATATTTAGGGGATTAGACTAAACACCTTGCCCGGCAAAACCGTTGTCGGGTAAGACATTTGTTCAGGCAGATAGGCAATAATAGGCAATTTATCTTGTTCGTTTACGGGCACCTTTATTTTAACTCTCTACATTAAACATCTGCAGGTTACTGTAAGTAAGTACGTAATTAAATATTTTTTTTAAATTTATCTAATGGCTCAGATTTAAGAAGTCATAAAATAGGTAATTATTGTTAAAAGTTAGAGTAATGTTCGCTATCTTTCATTGTCTATCTAAATCAACGTCGAAGTTTACTTTGGATCCTTCCTCTATGATTTAATAGTAATTTCTACCAGCAATATATGAAAATGGCTCGCATATGATTAGTTTAGAAAGCCTTTATAGTTTTATAAGGTATGTATCTTTGGGACAATGATTTGATTTGTAATAATAGGTTTTAATGTAATCATTGAAATACAAAAGTACAATGTAAAATTTAAATTAAAAAAATAATCTCAAGTGCTCGCGTTGTTGAAGTGAATGTTGAGATTACACTTTATCAATCAATCTATTTACAGGTTTAACCAAGGATTTAAATTTATTATTTTATATATACATTTTTAGCAAAAATATTCATGCTTAAAAATGAGGTTTTAGCTTAAAAAATAACCCTAAAATCAGTTAAAATTGTAAACAACAAGGATGAACAGTATGCCAAGAATGTTTAAAAAATATCTTGGTAAGCTCTTTTAATATTAAGTCTAACAAAACACATGAATAGTTTATTAATGTATAGCACAGTATATTTTAAATTACACAATGTTTTATAATATTATAAATGATGATGGAATATTTTTCTAACTTATATAAAAACAAATCGAATGGTAGGTTACATCATTTCAGTACAATTTATATGAATAAATACTTTATGTATGTTTTCATAGTGTACGTATGCATATAAATTCTCAAAACGACATTAATTGTAATGTATAAAATGTATGGATATCTCTTTAACTTAATATTAAAAATCACAAGAATAATGAACTTATGTTATGAGTTTAATAAGATAAGAAAATTAGTTTAAAAAAGCGCATTACTAGTAAATTAGTTTGTAATCTCAACAACTATGGCCTGAATAGAGAAAAAAAAGCTTAGGCAAATATAACTGTACCCTAAGAAATGTCAGCCTTAATTCTAGGTCGAGTCACCTTCACCTCCGCTGGTTCCTCCCGGCAGAGTACTAGTAAACAGATAATGATCTTCTATATAATATGGATACTAACAATTAACTTTACTCGTAAGTGCACGTATGATTAACACTCACAATATATCACTAAAAGAGATTCTTGGTTTTGACTAAGTCGATTAAAACATTAGCGGATATGCAGAACTGCACAGAACGTCGGACAACTGCTTCCGATGAAATAGTTAATTGTATTTTGTTAATGTCTAGGGGGACACTATGTTTATGTGCCTATTTACCGTTAAATGAACAATTTGCAATCTGACACTGTATAGAAATAAACGTAGCGATCCTATAAGAACTATGATAGTGTATAGTATTCTATGACAAAAGAAGTATTAACATAGCCGATTATGAGTGCCTATTGTGAAACTATCTATCGTGCCAAGACCCTTACATCACATATGAGATTTACTGATTATTGGAAGAAAAAGCTTTTTATAGATCTTTGGCCAAAGTTTCAACTAAATATCCGTTCATAATAATTCACCAATCGGGTTCGGTCCGTCACAACATACACAGTCATAATATGTTCACAATAGATATGCATCATGTCACGAACATCTTTGTTTCAATCGATTTATTGTAATACCTATATATTTAATTTATCGTTATTAATTAAACAATTGATAAAAAAGTCTTTTCTTATGGTACAAATTGTCATTATGTTCACGTTAATGTTTATTTAGTATAAATTGTCTTTGTAGTGGAAACGTTTGGACACTTGTTAAGTTGGAGAGTTGAATCATAATATTATGTTGATGCGGCCAGAGTACGGTGGCGGCAGCCAGTAGCGCGTTGGAGCTGCGGCTCTGGGGCTGTCTGCTGGTGGTGGCGGGGGGCGCCGGAGTAGGGCGGCCGCCGGGGTGTAGCCACCTGCCCATTTACACCAGCCCCGCCGCCACCAGCCCGGTCATCATCCTCCACTGCGTGCACACCGTCTCTTGTACTGGATCAGCAAAACAACACAACACTGTAGTGGGTGCTAAACACTATAATACACATGTTGATGTGGCCAGAGTACGGCTGCGGCAGCCAGCAGTGCGATGGAGCTGCGGCCCGGAAGCTGTCCGCTGGTGGTGGCGGAGGGGCGCTGGTGCAGGGCGAGGCCCGTGTGGTCGGGAGAGGAGGCGGGGGGGCTGCCACCAGCCCCCTTACACCAACCCCGCCGCCACCAGCCCGGTAATCATCCTCCACTGCGTGCACACCGTCTCTTGTACTGGACCAGCAAATAACAACACACTATAATACATGACAAGCAAGCGATCTGCAAAACAAATCAAAACTGGATCGGGATTGATGTTATTAGGACTAATTGGAAAATGACAACGTGAACTTTTGAATTTAAACATATTGGATTAATGGGCAGAATTTAAACAATTTCCAGTTATTTATTACAACATTAAAATTAATAATATTAATACGCATATTAAGTTTCACGAGACAAATCGCTTAAATTCGCATATATATTAACATGAATAAAAACACACAACCGCCATTACCGTAAGTAGGCGTCAACCTATTGACGCCTACTTACAATGAAATACGATAAAATGAACGTCGCCAAATGTCATAAATTTAAGTAAACAATTAAATTATATACATATATATACACATATACCTTATCCCGGTCATTAACAAATTCCACCTTGATATTATAATAAAGATTACATACTTGTTCAATAAAAAATTATTTATATTTTGAACGGGATATTATAGGCATTTGCCTTGGTTGGTGGTCGTAACACCTAAAATTAAATAAAAAAAGAAAAGAAAATCAATTATTTCATTGAAATTCAATCATTAGTCCTTGTACAAAAATAGTAAAGGCATTTTGGGCCATCATTTCAATAAACTTGGTGTCATCCAAGATTCAAGCCCCAACCGAATGAAACCAAAGACCAAATAAAATGCATAACACAACGCAACGATTAAAGCTAATAAGATATTACAAGACCAACGCAAGAATTAACTTTAAATCTTGTTTAAAAAAGCTTTAATATAATTTGTTTTGAGGAACTTACCCGATCAAATATAAAAGCCTTACATGTCAGGCATGGACATTTAGAAAAACTCTTCCATTTCAATAGTTTCCGTGTTTTCGTCAAAGTGCATGGTGGTGGGAGTCATAAACATGTAGAGAGCGTTGTAGTGTTCGTGTGCGAAGACTAGCCCCTTTTTTTTCTTTAACAGATGTTGTCTTCCTTCCTCCACCAACACTTCTTCGGACATCATCTCTTCCACCTTTCCTTCTTCGGTATGGGGCAATTGAGTATCTAACATAGAAACGCAACGCCATAAGAAAACAAATTAACGCAATCACATTACATAAATCAGCCATAAAAATAAATCTCATGCTCCTATAAAACAATAGTCAATCTTATTTGATTTATTGATGTGAGCTTAAATCAATATACTGTAGGTACAAAAGCAAAGTATAATACAAACTGGATTACTAAAAATCCAGATACAACAAAATTTATCTTGAAAAATGATAGAATTATAATATTAAACAATGCAGAAGCATCCAATGTAATATAACCTATCCTAATCTAACTGGCAAACATAAGATGTGCGATTTTTATTTAAGGATATAGGGAGAGTTGATTTATTGATCAAATATCTTGCAACCCAAATTTCTGTAGATTATCGTCTTTATATTAGCTTCAGGCAAATGTATCAAAAACCACACGTTTTTGTCGAAATTTTTTGAATTTTGAAATTTTTGAAAATTTGTTGCTTATCTACTAATATTGACACCATTTACTAGCATACTGACTAAAGGATTTCCTCTTTGCCAATTTTAATTTAAAATGACATTTCATGTTATCTTTTCAAAGATTCACAAAGAGCTTTGTAATGTCGCTGTTGAAGCAATAATTGAAAGCTTGTATAATGGAATATTCAAGACTTCAATCTGTTTATTGCGTGAATTTAATAAACTCATGGACTTCTCGTAACAAAAGATCTGAAAAAGGTGAAGTGCTTGTGCATTATAAAGAAGAAAGTAGAGATTCTGGATCTAGTGAAATGTCTTTTTCACTTAATGATTGTAATTTCAATAACACTATGTATCTACACACTTAAATGTATTCTATATTTCTGAGAAGAAAAAAACTCTTAGTATTCTGGTTAGATCATAATCATAACCATTGAAAACATATTATTGAAATGGCTTTAGCTATGTTTACCAGAACTAACCATCTAGTTACTTCAATTCCTTCTTCCATTCTGCTATTTCTTCACTCTACTATTTCACACTGCAACCCTCCCTTCCTCTCTCTTACACCCTATCAAGGGGGTGGACTAGTCCTACGACCGTGCATCAACTGAAGAGATGACTCACAAGGCAGCCGCTGCATAACCTGCCCACGCCTCCCTCGTCGCCATGAGCGGGCCCGAAGCGGACCGATGCCCTTCCGCCCTGCCTCTGGTGACACGATGCTCACTTTTTCCCCCTAGGGCCTTCGGGTCCCTTTCCTCCTTAATCCCAACACTCTCTTGGAGGGCCTACCGGGAAGCGGTTTAGAGACGCGGACGCCGAGTCTCGCTTGCGACTGGACTGACGGCGGGACTGCCGAACGACTGCAGCTCAGCGGCTTTGGTTAAGTCGTACAATCTCATCATAATATGTAATTTTATAATTCTATTAACTCTGCTTCCTATATATTAATAAACTTTTATTTCAGCTGCATCAAGTGGGAGATGAGTCGTGACAAAGTGAAAGAACATGTACCCACTCGCGTACTGCCTGCTAACAGTGTATGCCCGGACATTGTAGGTCTAGAGTCATTTTAACAAAAAGTAGCTTATTTATAAACAAAAATCCTGACGTGTACGGTGAAGGAAGGAGAAAACCATCTGCTTCCTTAGAATGCCGAGGGAAAGTGGTGGGCAACCTCCAATGCTTCCCTCCTAGTGTAAATAATTAGGAGGAGGTATCACAAAAAATGCCAGTACTTAATTTTTTTACTCGCGTACCCCACAATTGCCCCAACTGCTGCCAACCGTCTGTTATGTTGTGAAGCTGAAGTTAGTAGAGAGGCGAAGGAGATGGGAAAATGTAAGTGGGAGAACACCTGAATATATTTAGATCTGGTCACCAAATACGGCAAAAGCCATTTCAAGCAACGGTTCAATTCTGAATAGTGGATTGTTACCAGGGTATCTTGATACTGATAGCATCTTTCAGTCTTGAACGTGCCGCAAATAAGATACATATATTTTTTTAATGAATTTTTCGTGAAACAACACAAATAAATTATAAGAAATTTAATGGGATTTGACCCCGTGACCTCCAGATTCATAACTAAGAGCTTTTAATATTTAACCACGGAGACCGTCAGAGATAGTTATTAAATTAATGATATTGAAGATCATCGGAGAGAATTTGAATTACATTGTTTAACTGTAATTGATTTAGCCTACTCGTGCCTCTTAAAGTCAGATATATTCTTCTGGGTCACATAGTGTCTTTGAAAATGTTTGTGAGTTTGATACATACTATTAAAGGTTTTTGCACTACCTTAAAGGTAAATTTATTACTTTGGGTTTAAGCGATCTAAAGCCGATTTCAACAAGAAATCAGGGCAACGTATATTAACACTTTTCATGTAAAAGAAAGCAGTGCTTTTTAGCTTGTATCGCTTTCCATAAAGAGAAAAAAAGCCTTATTTTTAAATGCCTGGAGCTCAACAGTTGCGTATGATCTGTAGCTATACGAAAACATAAAAATAAATTAAATTGGTGTTCACTATTAGCTCGCTAAAGTGGCCGGAAGTTTTGAAAAAAACATAGACTTAGGAAAAAATAAAACAGAGAGTCCATATTTTATATTTTGTAGCAAACTAAATTTTTATTCCATAACTGCAGTACAAAGAACGCAAAAAATGTAAACATAAATGATGTGTTTGTTAAAAATATAAAAGCGGAAAATAACACTTTTTCTGGATAAAACCATTATTCTTGTAGACTTACTTGTATCCATAAATTAGATTTTTTTTCTCATTTTTATCAGCTTTACGAAGTTTTTAATAATAAAACAAACGTTAAAAGGTAAATTATTGTAAAAAAAATTAATTAACATTATTTAAAAATACGCATTTTAGTTTTTTTCTGATTTTCAATGCACTTTAGCGAGCTAATTTAAAAAAAAAAATTAAATGCAGTTCTCATTTTCTTTGTAAGACTCAACTTTTGATATACCATGCGTTTTTTAATTCAAAAATGAAATAATTGACACATCCTAGGGCCTAGAGTGCTTATCGGTACGGCCCCTATGCAAATTATCCGGATTGTATGGAGAAGGTCTAATTTTCAAACAAAATTATACCAAGATTGGAACACAGAACAAACAGAGATAGTTATCTACTCTCAGAGCGAAGATTTCCTCTACGACGTAGTTTGGCTCAACTTGGTTTGAATGGTAATGGGAGTTCTTTTTATAATTTTTTTTTTGGATTTCTTGGGCACTAACTATGTGACAATTTCTAGAAATTTTATTTTGAAGAGTTTTATTTCACGTGTACGTTTGTTATTTAATTTTTATTTATCTGCTGCAGGTTTCGACACATCCATGGGCATAACCGCAAACCGGGAGCAGATAAATAAAAAATGAAGTGACAAATGCACAAGTGAAATAAAACTTTTTATAACAAAATATTAATTAAATATATGTGCCGTAAAACCATGCCCAAATGAAGAGAAAATAAACGAGGAGAATCGAAAATAGCGCAATGTTTATGTAATTGATTGTACATGACTAATAAAGAGAGCCTTTGATGATTTGGACATACACAGAGATAAATTAGGATACTACATGACGCCAAAGTGGAGGAATGAAGAATTCGGTGTTATCCTTAGAATATTAACATGATTAAGTAAATCAAATACATATGTACTAAAGTCTGGGCATGTCGGAGTAAGAATAATAGCAGTATATGTATGAACGGGTATAAGAATGTGAATGAACTAAGGGGCAAGCCCATTCTTCCATTATTTCATCTAACGAATACGCCAATCTCTAATATAATAAGGGGAGCTTAGATGTGCGTTGTGTGGGTAAGGTAATGTAATTTCAATTATGTTACTTTTAGGTGAAAGTAAAGTTATTTCAAACGTCAAAATATTTTCTGATTCAGAATGAACAAATTTGTTAAATTTTTTGGAAAAAAATTTGAAGGTTATGTAACATTTACTCATTCAAGAAGAAACGATTAATCGGAACGAAACATGAAACAGAACATCAACAGGTAACGGTCGCAACCGGGAATACACCCAGGTGCTCTATCTTATCGGGACGATGCTTTTAAACATTAAGCTATTGATATCTGATAATTTTTCCGTCATTTATGTCGATATTATAAAATTAAGAATTGTCTTTGTGGTATAACTTTGTAATCGTACAAAGATAGCAACCATAAAAATGGGAATGAGTTGAGGATAATTTTGATCATTCTCAAATTAAAGAACGATAAAAATGTCGGAAAATAAACCGGTTTTAATCGATAGCTTAGTGAAAAGTGTTGTTCCGGTAAGACGGAGATCTTGGGATCGATCTTCAGTGTCGACCGTAAACTAAAAAAAAAAATTGTTTCTGATTTTGTTTCGTTTAGATTATTTATTAATAAATATTATTTTCTTCTTCAAAGAACACAATTTTGCTTTGCTTACCTGATTGTGTGTGTATAATCTAACCACGTGGAATAAAAACATCCTTATAGTCAATTTTTAAATTAAAACAGATATTTTTTGTCCCTCAGATGATGAGTGATTCATCACAATAAAGAATAATACGCCTTTTCTAAATGTCTTATGCCAATGTGAATTAAAATTCTTGATAATAAAGATAACATTACAGGTTAAACCAGCAAAACTATTATCAAATTTAAGAGGTTGTAAAGAAATACTTTTTAGTTGAAAATACTGATTAATTTATTTTAGAAATAAATTAAAATTATAATGATAATGTATTTTATCTAGCTAAGTATAAGTTCAAACTTAATGAAAGTCAGTAATCTACTAGCTAAGTTGGTTCCTAGAAAAAAAAATAGACGTCGAAATAAACCAGAAATTTAAAAATTTGTAAGCAACGTCATGAACATATCAACAAAAATGATAAGTTGACTACAGAAATCCTCAAAGCATCCTAAATATCATTATTCAGTTGGATCAGTTATAATTATGTAAATATTAATCTAAAAAAAATCTATGTTTCCTGTGCTCGTAGATTAAGTCTTAAAATAATTTGAGATCCACTTTAAGTGGAGCAGGTGAAACAATCAATAATAATCTTAAATAAAAAAATTATTACCAAGTGCTAAAGTATGTATTGTGTTTTTAATCACAGTATTAAAGAGGATTTCCATCACAAGCAACCAGTTACAATATCATAAAAAGAAACAGAAAAACATAAAATAAATTGAATAACATTACGCAATTTCAAACAAACGCAGCAATAAGAGTACGGCAAAGTATTATAAAATTGTTCAGTATATGTATGGCAAATAACTATTACATCGTAACCATAATATATAATAATGTAATGTAGGCACACAGTAATCAACATGGTATATTATGTTTGAGGAGAGTCAATGTGTCCATGCTTACCTAGTAGTCAAACGTCAGTTTCGATGCTGACGATGTTGATATTGTTGTGTCGCAGGTTGTTATTCATCTTCCGGCAGTGGTCCGGGCCGGCGAGCAGGATGCCCTCCTCTAGTTCCATTATGTCAGAGGCGGAGTCACTTAGCGATGTCTTCTTGATATTCTGGCCTGAAATGTTGCGGTGTACCGTGTAATAGTCAGCGGTGGTGGATTCCCCACACAAGGATGAACCAGTGTTAGTGAGCGTTGAAGCGTGAGCGGTGACCATATCAGGACTTGAATATCCATTTGTTACTATTACAGCGAGAACCTTGTTCTGGAAAACTAATCAAAGTTTTTCATCTTCAATAATCGCAAATTTACTACGTGATACAATTTTAAATCAAAGAAAATAAAACACTTTGCTTATAAAACTAATTATTTAATCAATATAATCGTAATCGACATGTTTGAAAACCAATGGCTTCATTATTATTTTGATAAATTTAAAAATCTTTAATTTTAGCGAGGCCTTTTATTAGTGATGTTTTTATTTTCAATCATTTATGTTTGCCAGTTTTACCAGAAGTAAGTTCACGCTGAATACAATTTCAATCATTTTAGATCGTTAGATTTTATTCAAATCCTCATAAATAGCAAGTTTCGCGGAGGCAAGTGACTTAAATGAAAGTTTATCAGTGTTTTTTTCGTCATGATTTAATAAGGTTGTCCTTTGGTTATATTTCAGTTGATCATGAGCCGTTCTTTTTTATGGTTAAGTTATGCACGATGATTGCTTGACAACATTATTATTCATTGCAACATGGCAATCTTAAAATGAGTTGTTGGGCTATGAAGTTTGTAGTAAAATCTACTTAAAGTGATACCTTGATACTGTTAATTTTTTTATAATCGATTTTATTTTACTTTCGATCTTAGCAAAACGTAACATATTTGGCACCATTTTTGAGAATAAATAGGATGCTGGATTAAAAAATATTTTTCAATTAAGACCAAGACATATTGTTATTAATTTTTTTACATATCCGGGTTATTTGAATTTGTTCAAAAATTTTTTATCAAATGGGTATTATTATAACTGTTTTCTATAATTACTACACACAAAACATTTTAAGATACAAAATAATATTGAAAAAGGATAATTATTAAATAATTCAAATACAATTCATGCAAATTTACCAACGAAAAAAAATTTTACACATCATGCAAAATATCAACTTTTTTTATAAAAAGTAGAAAAACAACAATTTTTATTACCTCTACCTTTTGTTTTTTCAAATACTTTGTAGTATTAAACTGTAATTATATGTACTATACGGATTGGGCCTAGATTTTAATTTAGAGAGTAGAATCTAAATCACATTCTTTTAAAGGAACAAATAATTTTGCAACTTTCTTATATTTAGGTAATAATGCTTCCTTTAATTTTCTAGACCTTACACTTTCTTTGTTAAATAATAGAATTGAGTTCAACGTACACCGTAAACCAACCTACACAGTCATAACTATACACAATACATCTAATCACCCAGTCTCACATAAACACTCGACTTTTCACTCAATGGTACATAGATTAGTTTTCGTGCCCCTGTCTAACATTAATTATTCAAAAGAATTATCTCTTATTAACAATGACTATAGCCCCGAATTAGTTAATAAAATACTTAATAAGAAAGTAAAAAAATATCTATAAATAAATTCCTTTACAAAAGTACCCCGATAAACAATAACGATACTCAAAAATACCATTGGCTTAGGATTCTATTTATAAATAATTTTTCTAACCCAAGTGTTAGAAACCTTCCTCTAGAAATTAAATCGGCCTTCTACACAAATAGTAACCTTGGCAAATTCTTAATCAATACTAAAGATAAAGATGATAATTTCAGTCACTCGGGTATTACTAAACTTAGCTGCAATGATTGTCCTGCATTCTATATAGGAAAAACAGCACAAAATGTCAATATTAGAGTCAAAAAAACATTTACGCTGTTTAAACGGTAAAGGTTTTTCTGAACTTGCTAATCACTTAATCTCAACAGACCACACTTTTAATAAAATCTCAGGAACTCAAATGGTACATTAAAACAGTATAGGTCTTAAATTAGACAATTTAGAAGCTTTAGAAATTAGGAAATCATTAAATACAAATAAGTCAGAATTCCTACTCAATAACCAAGTTAATCTATCCAATAAAAAAATACACCCTGTAGCCCTATCTTTAACTTGTTTCCGGCAATCCATCCCACCCCATGTTATTATGTTTGTGCTTTATTGTTATTCTGAGGTTCTTAATTATTAATTTTATCGTATATCTAAATATTTTCCTTTTTATTAAAATGTAAGATACATCAGACTTTTTATCATCTCTTTGAATACCGTTTGTACATTTATTTGTGATCACTATTGTACACTCTGTGATACACTGTTGTCTCCTTCCCGCAAATTGATATTCATCGTACCTCTGTCAAATTAATTTGTCTCTGTATAATTATGTACTTTTGTAATATTCTTTCTCCCTCTGTCTCTCAACTTATATCTAACCGATAACTCTGCCTTAGTATTTAGTTATTATTATATCCTGATGCAGCTTGGTCGAAGCGAAACCGGTAGATATATAAAAAAAATAATAAATTCGTGGTTTAAATACGTGTTTGATAATTCTTTTCAAAAGAAAAATATTCATATATTTGTTGGCTCAGGATGCAAATCTCGTTGCGTAGTGTAATAATGTTGAGCTCTCTTCTTTTAAAAAGAAAAAGTTGCGACAATTTCATGATGCTATAGTTCAACATTCAAGAATTTTTACGAATTCATCTCGTCAGATCTCCCTTGAATATAATTAACATACTATTTTATACTTCTAATACAACCAAAGTGTTTCAACAGCTACCCGTCTAGGAATTTATTAATAAACATTTCGTGTAAAACCATTAATATTCTCTTTAGACCTGTAATAATTTATGGTGAACTAGTGACATAATATTTATGTACTTAGTTGAACTACGTCGACAGAATTTAAACTCCTTTTGTAGGGCGTGTGCCCCAAAATGGCAAAACCCGTTAATCGGGCGTTTACTATTCTAAGCTCCGCAGCTAAATCTGGAAGCGGGCTTATGCTAATCATTATTGCA
This sequence comes from Glyphotaelius pellucidus, assembly GCA_936435175.1. Taxonomy (NCBI): domain Eukaryota; kingdom Metazoa; phylum Arthropoda; class Insecta; order Trichoptera; family Limnephilidae; genus Glyphotaelius; species Glyphotaelius pellucidus. The sequence goes on along the minus strand of OW386542.1, from coordinate 20,875,848 downwards.
CTTGAGTTTCAAACGACCCGGATCACATCCACCCACATGCTGGGGCTGAAGCCTAAAGCCTTCTTGAAACATTATTGGACTTGCCTTCAATGTTCTTAGGCTCCAATGGGTGGCACTGCGCACTTCTAGCTTCTACTGCTATTTTTTGAATTTCTGCCATCCTACAGTTCATTTGAAACACTAATAATTTGGTTTCTTCATTGCGGATGTTTAATTGCACGATTTAAAACAATTAAAGGATCAATTGATTTATTTTTTACAACCTACATTATATCAAACTGCTGTTAAAAAAAATTTAATTACAAATTAAAAACGTGAAACCGTCAGATGGGATAGTACCTACATGCACCCAGGTATGAATAATAGAAGTGTCAAAAATTCAATCTTTAAACAATACTTAGATAAAATCTAATAGTATTTTTTACCAAATCATATTAGTTTGTAGTTTATATAGTTCCTATCATTGCAAAAATATTGAAAATTGAATTTTATGCGAAAGTATGGAAATTTATTGAAAGCACTTGAATTGACTCACCCTTCTTCACTGTGAAAATCATTTCAACTGATAGTTGTTATGTTTTGAAAACTTTAGTAATAAATGTGGTAAGAGCACACTTAAAGATAATATATTTTCTTGGCAATGTGGAAGAATTGTTTAATAAAATTCAGAGAAATTGGTATTTATTTTGTGGTGTTTCGGAATGCAAATTGAACAGATAGTAATGATATCAACCTGAGTTTCCAGCGAAACGGAAACAAGCCAGTTCTACGTAATAAAATCTAACGGCCGCAAGAATTTCATCAACGTAAAATCAAACATAACTCGCTGGCATTTAATTAACAAGTGATTTTTAAAATAGTCAGAAGCGCCGAGTTCGAATTGATGTTATGGCGATTCAAAGAAAAGCCAGCAGGTGAATTCGGAATGATGTCTATCTGCAAGAAGATTCAAATCTCCGCCGCGTCATAGATCTCTTCAATTTGCGTAAATCGTCCGAATTAATAATGTTAATTCATAGATGTAATAAAATTTATTCTGATTTTAGAGTGTTTGTTTACGGAGGCAATTTATTGGCTCTTGAACGAATCACGATAAGCGTTTTCATTATGTTATTCGAGGAACGCAGATAACACTGTTGGAATGATACTGATGAATGAAAAACATCGAATTTATTTTTATAAAAGTTTCGACTTTTGCATTTTTGTTTATACCCAATTGTCTGCCTATTACACATGTAAGTTTTTTTCCCTTCCTCTAAAATGAGAAATATTACGTTGTAGAGGACAGCATAATATTGAAACCGTTCGCACTTTCAAGGATTGTGTTCAAAATATTGTGCGTGCTAAAATGTACCTATCATTCAAATATCGATTATTCGAGCTCTCTAAAAGCTCAACTTCATTGGGTTTTTCATGTTTGCCAGAAGCTAAATTTCATTGAATTGTTTATAGTCACAGAAGCAAAACTTCGTTCGGTTTTTTTGTGTTCACTGGAAGTTAAACTTCACGGTGATGTTTGAGTTGAATAAAAGCTACGAATGGGTAATTAGTTCCAGATTTTGACCTGTAACTCTACTACCTTATGATGTTACCATATATATATTATAAATTATCCATTCTGCGTACGCTACAAACAAGTAACATATTTACATTTTTATGTTAAACACTTTATAGTCGACTACCGTCAAACTATTATCCCTAAGGTCCTGTTTCACAGGGGTACCACGATGGCACAAGTTGTGCTACAGTGGTATCGGAGTGAGCGTGCCGCCATACGATGCTATATATTTTACTAGTTAGCACGAGTCTACGCTAGTGTCAGCTACCAAATTTCGGATGTCAGATGAGCGACACTCTTTATAACGCTATACATTAGGTTTGGTGTCCCTACTGGTTGTTCAACTGTGGTGTGGTTTCCAGGGCTGTAATTACAAGGAAAAGCTAACTACAGTCAAATCAGTCTCAAGTGTGAACCGTAATTTTATATTCTTGTTGTTTTTGCTGCATCGAAGGAAGATGAGTGAAAATATAAAAACAGTATTTTCAATGAAAATATTTTAGTTTTACGTTGTAATTTTATTAGTCGTAACTCATAACCTGTCATCGACTAAGACTTAATACGGCTGTTGAGACAGTGTTTACGTTGGACAAAGCAACATCAATAGAATTTGCTACATTATAGTTGTTTTGATGCATCAAACAACAATAGGCGAGAATACGATTAAAGCTTTCAAAGTTGGTTTTATCTCCGTAGAGAAATGTTTACGGTAAAATTTATGGGTTAGCCTCCGTTCGAAAAAAGTCACAAATCAGTCTTTACCCCAAAACTATTTTAAAACTAATATCAAAAATAAGATTTTTTTTAAATATCAGTAGGTACCTATTCGTCGAACTGTAAAAGATAGCACCCGTTTTGAGAGGCCACCAAAGAATCTAATCGATTATTTTCATATTTTCTGTGTATTTATTTTTAAAACAATTATTTTAAGTCTTCTTCCGATTCAATTTAATCTTGATAAATAAATATCTACATTTTATTGTGTTAAAATTTTACTGCTCTTACATTTTTATTTCTGATTTTTCAATTATAATTCAATTATATCTAAAAGTCTTCCAGTGCACTAAAAATACTACTTAATGACAAATGTCCTCCACAATGATGAAATTAGGATTCCAAATCATATTAAAATCATAATTAAAAGGGCACGTGAGGGGAATAGCTGCGCGGCCTTTTTCTTACACAATTAAAATTTGGATTCAAGGCCAAATACTTAATCAAACTAAAAACATATTTTTTACTCAAATAAATTGGCAAATAACAAGAATGGGTACTTGATGTTTTATTTATTTGTGTCTTAAATAATGAAACAAGAGCCATTAAAAAATTAAATTTTTCAAGATTTTAGAATCAACTGTGGCATTATTTGTAAGTTAATGGTAATTATTTAATAAAATAATATATTCTGTTTAGTATAGAAGCATAATAAAATATATTAAAAATAAATAAAAGTAAACGAAAAATAAACATGAGCGATTACATTGGAACAGAACAGAATAAATTTAAAAAAATTCCCAAGAAACCCTTTTTTGTGATGTTTTGTCTTTTATTCTATATTTCATTATATCTACATGGCAGAATGGGCGAGATTAATTTTTAATGTAATAAAACCTCACAAAAATGCCAAAATCGCCTCTAAAATCATTCAAAATTTAATTATTTAATTGGCCTTTTTTTAATAATTTTAATGGAAATTTTTTGGTTTGGTTAAATATTTTGAACTTAGATAAAAATTTAAGTTTTGTATAAAAAATATGGCGCAGACGTTCCTCTTTATATAGAGATATCAGTAATATATTTGAAAGTAAATATTTAGATAGAACCCTCTGAAACATGAAATGAATATCACCCAGTACTACAACATTGCAAGTATTTGGTTTGGTAATGAAGGTAAATGTAAATATACTTGCATGGTTTTATTAATTAGTTAATTATAAAAAAAAATATAAACATACCTACACATAGTTTTTTAACGGCTACAAAAATTTACTTATAAAAAAAATTTAATTCTACGACTACATTTTCCAGACGTCATCATTTTCATCGTAATCAATTGTTACCTTACTTTAAAAAATATCCTCCACTTCAAAAGACACAAGAACAGACTTGGTGTCCTCTGCATTCATCAGTAATTGGTTATAAGACGTGGAAATAATGACGCTTGGAACAACTTATTTTAAAAACAGATCACTATATAAAATGTATAATTAAAGTGGATGCAACGGTTATTGGTAAATCAGTCGTAAAAATATATAATTTCTAACCTAGTAAATAAATGAAAATCATAAAATATTTGATTTCGTTAATAAATTTGTGCAGTTATCTGTAAGGTGTAGTTTGAGTTTTTCACGCCCAAAAGTATTGTGATTTGGTTAATATACCATGTTGCGCTACCTCCTTCTTTAGCCAACGTATGGCATAATAACCCAAATAACTTATGTGTACATTTTAGTGAAAATAGTTAAAAATTCATACTTATACTTTTTTAGGAAACCCAGCATACATTAATAATGTAGTTAACTACGAGTTTAGTGATCCGTACGGATTACAAACTTGATCAATTAAATTTTCTCGTTACAATCCTATTGTGCAATCCAATTCTTGTAATAATAATAAATTCTATAATATTTATTTTCATCCGCTAAAGTTCTGGAACAGAGTCATTTAAAAGATGTAAAAAATACAAATAGCTTAAAAATAAACACATTTGGTCTACGTCCGTAGATTTTTCCTAGCATCCATTTTCGCAATAGAAATATTTGTTAGTTTATAATCAAATAACTTTTTGGAAATATTGAATTTGATTTATCAGCTACCTATCCTGGGTGGCTAAAGTTGAATCGAATCACATAGCTCTGTTTTGATTCATCTCTTCTATTAAAACATATTTAAACAAATCAAAAAGTACCTAACGACATTTAATAAAATTAGTCATAAGTTAATAGTACCCAGCTAAATGAAGTTTTCACTTTGATTTGTTAATTCGAACACCACAACACGGGCATTTGCCTAGCATGGTGGTCGAAAAATCATAAAATTCATGTCACAAACATTTAAATGAATAAAGAAAACTTAAAAAAAAAAAATTATGATGTGTAGAAAATTATTCGGAAGATACCGACTGATTTACCGTACAGTTAACAAATAATATATTTGGACGACACCGAGAATGCAAACAAATAAACAAAACTAGTATCAGCAAAGTTGCCGTAAAATGTGTATGGTGATGGTGTCGATACGTACTTTTAACGGACTCACCTAGTGTCCCCGGCAAGTAGGGACAGCTGGTCACGTGGTTGAAGTTCTGGGACTGCATCTCCTCTTGATCCGTCTCCCGGTGATAGAAGTAGTTGAAGTTGCTCACGATGACAGGCACGGGCAGTGCGATGGTCAGCACACCAGCGATGGCGCACAGCGAGCCCACGATCTTGCCCCACACCCCGACGGGTCTGCGCGACACCATTCACAACAACCATTAGAACAACATACATTTACATAATTGCCACAACACTTTAATACTTGCTTAAACTTTAACCAGGTGGACAGGGGAGGTAAGACTGCGTAATAAAACCATACTAGAGCAAGAACTGTAAAAGAAGACGTTTCGACCGCTGTTAATTAAAACTGTTCTTATTCTTGAAGTGTTTAAACATAATAATACTACAAGGTCAAGAGGAGGTGGTCAAATAAAATGTTCTACTATTTCAGCAATTCGTTCTTTCTTTCTCAATTCGTTTTTGAATTTTCATAATAATTGAAATGGATTTTCACTTCATTTTATGATATGCAAAATCATAATATTGTATAAATTAAAGCGTGTTTCCTAAAGCTCACAACTATAAGAGGCTTTCTTGAAGCTGGTGCATGAATTCTTTTGAAGTTATTATATATCAATAAAAATTGAAAGGGTATTTCGAAAGAAAACTACCAAAAATACAAAAATTAAAAGTGTTGTATTTAAGTTAATCTGTTGATTTTTCAGCAATAACGATTTGACTTAAAATGCTTAACTGTGCAGATTTATTAAAACATAGTTGCCAAAACAATAGTTTACTATTTGTGAACAAAATATTAAGCTCGGAAACGATTATAACGTGATATCGTTAAAAAATGTATACTATGCTTAAATAAGTGATAGCAACCTAAAAGGCAATACATTTTGATAAAACTTTTATTTTTTAATGATGACAATCTATTTTAATTACCAATGATGGGGTTTATGAATGATTGTGGTAAATAAATTAAATTCGTGTTGATTATATCAGTGGCGTCGCTAGCAAGCTCATGGGATATTGATTCTTATATTAATAATAAAACAAGTGATAAAATTAAAAATATTAAAGTGTTCGCAGCGCAATTTAAAGTTAAAGCAACGATGGTTGGACGATAATTTCGCTTCGCAAATGCAACATAAACAGTTCAAAGTGGTAATTTATGAATATATCGTTAATTCAGATGTATGAAATCAGGATATTAAAAACATCGGCAAAACAGACGCTTCTTAACCCCTCAGCCATTTCTTTGGTATCCGGAACCACACAGGTGTAGGTCTCGTAATAGAATCTTATTTTGTGGCTCTTACTATCATAATTAGAATTATGATACAAACGGTATTGGAAAGAGAAAACACCACGCTTTATATTCAAATCTAAAAGTTTACCGCGAAACAATTAAAATGCACACCTTTATAAATCCAAAGTTTCCAATGAATTCAAAAGAAAATTAATGTTTGGGAATTTTTATTAATTACAAAATAGTGAGTTGACAATAACGCCTAATTTTGATAAAATAAGCGTTTATTTTTGTTTTTGACGTGAAAACGTCTTATAAATCGATGAACGCTGGCAGCACTCAAGAAAAAGTATGGCTTATTGTCACGTTGTCACGTTCCGCCCGAGCCGAGCGTGCAAGCGAGATGCGGAACAAGCGATAGAAAGGCACGATCGGCCTACGCGTTCGGCGAGAGCGCGAAACAAGCGATAGAGAGGCACGATCGGCCTAAGCGTTCGGCTTGTGACTGTAAAATTCTACGTAAAAGTTTTCTTATAACGTTATCACGTAAAATTATCGTCCGTAAACCGGCTTTACAGACAATCAAATTTTTTTTGGTTTTCAGTTAGTTTTAGTTCGAAAAAGCTTAAAGTGAAAATCATTTGTTTATTTCGAATTATAAAACTTGAAAGCATATTTCATAACCTTTTTAACACAGTTATTAGTTTACAGATGTGCTCAGACAGATTCTATTTATTTGAATTTTTTCGCAAAGCAAGGTTTGTTAAGACTTTCCAACAAAACCGGCCCATTGCCTGAGGGGTTAAGATAAATATTGAGATGACCATCGCGAATTGCGCTAACAAAAAAAAATATTTTTCAGTCGAATCAATCGAATCCCGTGTCAATTCGTTTTGTAAAGTGTGCCTTCCTTTACACTCGGAAAAGGTTTGGTTAAAGTATCCATTTGGAAAAAGAGGACACCTTATTAGTTTTGACACGCTTGTCTTACGACGCCTCCGTTGAGAAAATGTAAAAATATATTAAAATAATTAATAAAAAATGGTGATGAGAGGAGAAAACAAAAATATAATAAACCTGAAATGTTTTAGTAATTTTTATGTCAAAATAAGAATTTAAATCCAAGATATACTTAATTTTAAGAATTTTATGTAAATGTATAATTTTACGAGAATAAGTTTGAGGTTCTTCAATTTTGATGCAACTAAATACACTGTGACATCAATATTTAAAAAGATTTGAAAACAAAAATAAGTTGTACAGAAAGTGATATATAAATATGATCGGTAGTTCAAAGCATATTATTTATCATACAAAAATAATAAATTGAAAAGTTGTTTTGCAAAAATAGTGATGAAAATAATCATTCATGGATCCAATCATGCACATGCAAAATATTAAAAAAGTTATATGTATATATATTTATATATATATATACATATCATTTGATAGCTGATGAAAAAATTATGAGTGTGCCAGCAATAATTTATAAATGAAAAAAATATTAAAAGGCTTTCGAGATTATGAGAAAAGCAAAAATTTATTCCAATTTTCATTTTTTTTAAATACATTTTTTTTGTGTTTCTGTATCGTGGATTTTGTTGTTTTATGAAAAGTATGTAGGTACCTAAAATGCACATTTTTAACTTGACTTTAAATTTAAAAATTAATATATATGCTACCAGTAAAACTAAGTCGTAATAATTGTCATCGTGCTATATTTTTTTCACCACAATTTTATATTGAAAACAGATTATTTGTGAAGTACTGTGAACATATTTAGCTATAGTATTGCTTTTAACTAGGATCACAAAGTAAGTTGAAAAAAACCACAAGATATACAGTTACAAAATGGACTAATCCAGTTTGAGTTCTACAACACTAACACTGTCACATCTATGATGATGTTAGTGTGCTAACTACACATCACGTAACATCGGACAGCATAACTCATTGCCTGATCCCGGAATAGAGCAATCGGCCATCATGATTTATCATAAGGTTTTAAATAAATATAAAATACAACAACAAAGAAATATTAAGAATCAAAAATATATTATTAGACCTAAAAGGAAAAATGCACGGTGGCCGGTGCGCAAAACTTCGTCAAGTGATTCCAAAACCCAGGGCTACGGAGTATTGTCAATATTATTAATATCACGTTATGATTTGAAGGAATGTTCTAGAGTTTGTCGGCGATGCATGGTTTATGACTCACGCATCGCCTGTACAAAAGTTTACGTCTAGTAATGTAGGCTATTGTAAGAAAGATAGAAAAATAGTTATTATTTACAAAATGGTTATAGTCTAAAGATTCGTGAACACATAATCGAATACTATCATTATGTCAAGAGACGAATGGGCTCTCTTCCATGATGGATTTAACGTGTGAAATCAAAGATAATGCACCTTGTTCGTGTATGTTTGTGTTAGTTGTGTTGTGTATATGTTTGTGTTTTTATAATAAATACTACATAATATAAGCTTTTCTTTAGCTTTTTTAAAATTCTAACCAAAATTTCAGTTAAATTTTATCCGAGCTACGTAGACGTCGCTCAGGTAGCTCAGTCGTTATAGTTTCTAATAATACTGGTATATATTAATTAAAATTATGGTAGCTTATTATTGTGATTGTAAAATTTAACTGAAATTTTAATTTTTTTGCAATAATATTAATACGTAGTCGAACTGCAACGTTTTAAGAATGTTAATTTAAGTAAAGTGATCAGGTTTACTTAATAATTTAACTACGATGAGAAGCAGTTTAAACTTAAGCTTTTTAATATCTGATATGAGAAAAATGATTATCATGAGAGTGAATGACAATTTCTAGACACAAATTTGCTAATTTTTAAACCTATGTCTGATAAATTTTTAGAAAAATAAATAATTGTCAGTGATCAAAGATTACTGTTCCATTATTTGTAACTAATGTTAATGTGAATATGTTTTTGAGAACACTTGAAAGAGTCTTATTGAAGTAATGTTGATTTAATTATCTGTGAATGATAAAAATACTGTAAAACTATAATATGATTTTTAAATTTGTTGAAACAATAAGAAAATGTTCTAAATGCATTATACCTCATAACTACAATAAACTCTTTATAATGTAACTATTTATATTAAATAAAACAATAAAAACAATACCATTTTAGTAAGTATTGTCAATATGAAAAACATAAAAATTGTTTTATTAGACATATTTGTTCGTGAAAATAATATTGATCTACGCTGAGGAAAAAAAAATATTTTAACAAATTACTAGTAATTAACTCAATTAATCTACTTTGGTGATACCTAAAACGAAAATAGCATTTTCATACGTCATCACTGATTGAACTCATCAATGTATTAAACATTGTGAATATTTGGTTTTATTTATGTAAGCAGATAAAAACTATGTAAGCAGATAAATCAACACTGGTTGAACCTCAACACCCTCAAAAGCTGTGAAAAACAAACCAGTTCAGTCCACACTTTCGTTCTCAACAATCAGACATGATTTTTTTAATCAAGGCGTTTTCTGCCTTCAAAAAGAATAATTTCGACTTCAATCCAGTTTAATTTTATTATTCGTTTCTTTTTCATGTTTATTCATGAAACCCTGATTTTGTATTTAACTAGGAAATGAAGTGCCTAAAATAATAATATTACCGTTGATTGGTTACACGGTTTAACTAACAACAAAGAATTTTCTACAAACATACGTTATCTTGTTTCTTGCATCGTTCATTTTACTTCAAACTAGGATTTGAATGGTTAATATAGAATATTCGTAAAAAAATGTTCAAAATTAGAATCAGTCAAAAGTTCACATTCTCATATCGGCTTCACAAATGAAGTATTGGAAATGAGCGGAGAACTAATATCTTTGCCGGCATAATAAAACACACACTCTTTGAAATGATTTTTCTGATGATTTCGAACATTTCGCTTTTAAAGGTAAAAAAATCATTTAAGACTCAAATTTAAGCGCTGCTTCTGAAGTATGATATTTAATGTAATCTTAACCGATGTAGCCCAAATAATTTTACTAATTAATCTGTATAGAAACGAAGGTTTCTAGAATCGGATATCAAACTCCGCACCTTTTGCTTCTAAGTGATTTTTATCGAAATAGCCCAAGAGTACTGATACTATTTTTTTTTTCAAATATCGCCAGAGGAACCACTTAAGTTTACTTCAGTATTGTTTAATCTATTCCTGAATCCTTTTGTGTTTAAAAATATATTTTGGATGCTTTGTTGTATACTGTAATATGTCTAATTCAACAATATTTATATAATTTCGGTAGAAAACCAAAGCGTGTGTTGTGTGTTATGCGTTTGGGTAAGAATTATTATCACAAGTGCATCATACGTCATGTCTCCGTAGCCCACAGTGGTCATTGTGACGACGGCCCACCAAAAAGCGTCCGGAATCGACTTGAAGAACGAGTTCTCACTGCCGGCTTCAGCGAAGTAAACGGCAGATGAAAACAGCACCACACCTACAAGAATAAACCAGACGGTACGACATTTACACACGGTTCAACAACAGTTTGTGCATGGTTGGACAGCGTCGCGTGACGCGGGATGACAACACTCTAAGCAGAAGCGAAAGCGAATATGCTTCCGAAGATACCCCGTTTACTGCGATAAAAAATACGTATGCGAATATCAAAACCAGGTCTCTGCGAGTGAAAAAAAGAGCAAAGCCCTAGTTTACCCGCACCGCACGGTTTATAATAAATTAAATTGCTTGGTCTCCTCCTTAACGTTTGTCATCCCGCCACGGTTGTTACGAGCGCTGGTTGTCCACGTGTCCCGCTACACAAACCTACAAAGAAAACAAAATAAGCAGACGGTTACAACACTTAATCTGTGAAGTCCGGAAGAGTGGCGGGGGTTACCTCATGTCTCCATAGCCCACAGTTGTCATGGTGACAACGGCCCACCAAAATGCCGAGGGTATGCTCTTGAAGAAACTCAATTCTGAGCCGGCCTCGGCGAAGTAAACAGCACTTGAGAATAGGACAACGCCTGAAACATTTCTCTCTCAAGCTACACAACATATCCAAGCAAGACCCATCACCCCGCAGTCACATTATATCAATACACAAGATGTCAGCTAAGTCCATGTTCGGTCAGGTATGTCATGTGGGTCATCGGTTGTGTTAATTCCTTGAAAAATGTTCGAGTATGAAGGAATTTGGATTTGTGTCCGTTTTCCGCATTTTATTATTTTCTCTAGGTTCTTCCTGATAAAAATATCACCGAGTTAAATCCACAAACGGAGATCCAGAACTTGTCACTGATGAACATTAGGCCGATTAGCTAAAAGTTCATTTATATTTGCAGAATAGCTATGATTTGTCTTTGCGCGAAGTATCTGCATCAACATAAAAATTTTGCGTTTTTACGATATTTCCTATAGACATACAATTTTAATATTGGGTACGTACCCCAATAACAACAAAGAAAATAAGATCATTCCCTCATATTATTGAAATAATTATATCTGTTTTATAATAGGTAAGTAATCTTTATTTATAGATGAAATGATTTACATTTAAGTAGTTAAGCCAAGCCGAATAATATTAAACTTAACTGAAATATATTTAAATTTTGGATAATTATTTATACAGTTAGAGAAAAAATTGTTCTGCCAATGCGAAAAAAACATTACGAAGATTGAGGTAATTATGTTGTTGCGTGAAGCACTTTGTTTTTCTTTGAGTATCTCGTGTTTCTTGTGACTATTTGTGTAATGAATTATTATGTATAATTTGAGTGAGATTAAAAAAAATCTATCCTAAATTTTATTAAGGTATTTGATAATATTGTCTTGTTTTAATAATTATGTATCAAAATTGATTTTTTGTTCCTGGATTTTTCGCACGTAAGTGAGATCACACGTAAAAAAACAAAATAAATAAATACCAAGTCATGTTCACATGAAAGTATATACCAAAAGATCAAGCAAAACCAATAAATTTTTTTAATTAAAAAAATTATTAACGTAAAAAAAAATATTTTTAAAAAATCTGTCAGGCGGCCGCGTGGCCGACACCGGACGATGGGCGTGGATTTTTTTTTTTTAATTCTAGAGTTTTATACAGCGACTGATACATTTTTTCACACTTGACCTTCAAAACAGGAGGCAAGTAACTGTTTTAATTATTTTTTTACATTAAATCCACACAGGAGACCCCGAAGAAAATAATTTTCCTCAGGGCCCATGTCATCTGAGATGCGGTGTGGACAGTCTTTGAGGAGAGGAAGGAATGAACATTGGTCTTGAAGAGGTTTTTTATGTTGTAGGAGGGAGGAAACACAGAGGCCGGCAAATCGTTGCAAATCGAATCGAAGAAGCGACCCATTCTCATGTGACAAATGTCAACCAACATATTATGATGGGTGCGCGTTTGGAGTGTTTTCCGACTATGCACTGGTGCCGAGGGAATCAATGACGCTGGTTGCTCGGAGCATCTTCCATTGAAATACCGGTAGAACAAGAATAGCATTCCCACCCGACGCTGTGCTCTAAAGATTGCTATCAGTTTATTAAGATAGAAGAATCTATCAACGAACCGCCTATTTTTGTACGAGTCGAAGGTTTTTTCAGATATTTTGGAGCTTCAGACCAGAAGTGGCTGCCAAATTCAACCGTGGGGCGCACTTGCGATTAGTACAAGGATAGCAGTTGTTTACTATTTAAGTATCTGCGGGCCCTGTACATTGTGCCCAATTTTTGAGAGGCTGATTCAACTTATTTTTATTATATTTTTGTTTATTTGAGATTTCGATAAACGCTGCTTAACGCTCGGGGATCGCCGGGAACTTCAGGTGGTATTTTTTTAAATTTTCGAAAATAATGTTATGTAAGTTCTGCCAATATGGAATGCCAGTGAAAAATATTGTAAATTTTTAATAAAGTGATTTCTTCTTTTGGGAGATGGGGTGGGGGAGGGGGAAGAGAAATGAAAGAGGAAGATGACTATTCTGAGATAATCACTAAACATGGCTAAAGCCTTTTCAATCACCTTCGATTCTGAATTGTGTTTCTAGGGCAGAATGAGTGCCGTCTCAAAATACTATTAAAATAATCCATTTTAAATAAATAAAACTTACGTATTTACATTATAATCACCTACACTTGTTTATTCCACTAAATTTTTATTACCCACTCTACGGGGTTCGAAAGTCCCCTTCCTTCATAAGGAGAATCTTTAAAAAAGGTGTGTTTAAAAAAATTGATCTAAAAAAATTACGTGTTTTTTTAGATGAAAAGTTTATTACCACAGTTGTGATTTGAAACTCGATGAAATGAAAAAGCGATACTAAAATAACACAAACCCATATATCTACTACTTTCAATCTTTTACAACTAAACTTCCTCAATACTTAAAAGAGTTAAACAGAACGCACACAAAAATCCACAAAAAAATTGTGTGCAGTTCACACGCGGTAGAAGTGAAAGTAGAAAGTCGCTAGATGTCGCTTTCTTTTCTTTTGCCTTTTTGTTTTAAAGTGGTTTGAAGATTGGATATTGATTTCACAAAAATAAAAATATATATATTTTTTTTGATTTCGTAGGATTCGAACCTCCATTCGCTCTGGCCGCTGAGACTTGTCAAGCGCCTTACCCGCTGCGCCATAGGAGGCTCGCCAAGGCGCGAATTTACCGCATTATAATAGAACCGATGACCCGTCAAATAATACATTTTAAATCACTAAAGAAGTTTCACTTCAAAAAGGGGCTAAAGAAGTTTCACTTAAAAAAAAACTTACAACATAAAGGGATATCAAATTTTCTACTAATAGATTTGTCAACAAATTAATGTAACACTTAATATCTACAAAAAATATTACATGTTATGTGAGTTTAAATGAAGTTATGGTTTGTTGTTTGTTTGTGCGTTACGTTTCCCATTACCTAGTTTTGTTAAGTTACGTTGTTTGCCGTGCGGTATGTTTCCCGTTATTTTTGTTACAAGTAATTCCATGCGCAGACGCTAAGGTTTACCATCAGACACAGCTGACGACTCCAGTTACTACCTTAAAGCACCTCGCGTTCATTGTATCATACTAATCATAGCCATGGGGGTGCACAAAGTTTATAATCAGGGTAGGCAAAAAGAAGAACAGCAAATTAATTGATATTAATTACCACAGATGTGCCTAGTTTTTGCTGCTAAGATGTGTATATTGATCCAAATAACCGCTGCATATTATAAGCCCGTATGCAGGATATATAAAATATCCATATTTTTTTGTCGGTACGATTGCATAAAATACAGTCAATATAATGAGATAATTATTTAGTTAGTACTAATTATTGTACCAACAGATTGGTACATCTGTGATTGATACCGAAAGGCATAGCCTTTTTAGACACTAATTTAATCTTGATTTTTTGTTTATATTAACCTAAAACCAAGAAAAATATTTTCCCCGAGGGCCTGTCATCTTTTGGGATGCTGTGTGGTGAGTTTATTTGTGAAAATGAAGGCGTAAACTTTGGTCTTGAAGGAACCCACGTCGAAAGATTGAAGAAACACAAAGGCCGGCAAATCATTACTCAGCCGAGCTGTTGAACTCATTCTCATGTGAATTTAGTTCCTGCTTGCTGTTTGCAAATTTAGTTCCTGCTTTTGACACCCCTTTATTTGATTAATTTGTGTTATTTCACAATTTATTCATTGAAATAAATAATATATATTTAGTATATTTGCGGCACGTTCCAGAGTGGAAGATACTACCAGTATCGCCCTGGTGTAAGACCATCGTTCAGAACTGAAATGTTGCTTGAAATGGCTTTAGCCGTGTTTGGTGACCAGATCTGAATAGCCAGATACTTCTCACCTTCCTCTTCTCCATCTCCTTCCCCTCCCCACTACCTTCAGCCTCACAACACACCCCAATTGGGAATGCCATAGTCTCACTGGCTCCAGACGGGAGCAGTTGGGACTCTTGTGCGGTATTCATATAAAAAAAATGCCTGAGATATGCGGTAAATTGCACTAAGTTGCATTTTTAATGAAGTATTCTCAGGTTTCTCAACGCTTGTTAAGTATATTATAAATGTGGAGAAAGTAATGTTGCTCAACTGCAATGACCAGACTTAGACCAGCGATAGACTAGTGTTGCGGGCATTTCTGTGTGTTCAAAATAAGGTTAATTTTATCTAAGTCCACATGAAATTATTGGTTACAAGTTCTCTATTATTAAGTAAAAGCCCCACGGATGTACACATATGAATAAATTAATTGCAGTGAGACTATAGCATCCCCAATTTCTCAGTATGGGAAATTAAAAACTGAAGGCAAACAAGCGACATTCAATTGTGTGTAAGTTAGCCAGGGCGATAAAGAAAAAAAACTTTGCATGTCTCCCCCTTTTTAGCGGATAACTACTCAACACTGACTGAATGAATAGACAGCCGGTAGATAGATGGTTGAAAGAATAGATGGCCGATATGCCCAGCAATTGTTTATGATTGGAGATACGTAATCAATATGTTTTATAAAAAAAAGTTGACAAAAGTGTGCGTCCCGCTAAAACTCATAAACGAGTCACGGTACGGTCAAGGGGATTAAATGATGTGGTAGCCCTCTACCCCCCGTCTATGAAGAAGGTTCCAGTTTTTATCTGAAGGGCGTGTTTTGAAGATATAAGGACTGAAAGTTTCGCTCTCTAGAAATTTCTTAAACATGAATATTCGAAAGCATTCCAGAATGTCCCAGAACATTCTGTGGAATGTTCTGAGAATGGAATGTACCCCAGCTAGTTACACTTCAAAAAATATAATTACATGAGATATCAATCCCGGCCATTTAATTTTAAGATTTATTATTTCTATGACTAAATAGAACAATGAAAAAAACAGAACAATTAATGATGTGAATAAAGGCTGTAAAAACTAACCCAGTTAACGTGTAAACGACTTTTTTCCATAACCTTACATAAATTTTCGAAAGCATTCTTTTTTATCATTGTCCTGTACCCATTGTCCTGTTACCGATTATTTACTGCCCAATTCTCTAGTTACCACGAAACTAAATAAAATTGTTATAAAGTTAAAGCATCTATACCGAATAATTCTATTATTCTACTATCAAAATCTTTCAACATTTTTTCCGAAAGTTGGACTTTCAGAAATAGCAACGTATTATAATTAAATTACATTTCAATCACCAGTAATGAAAACGTCCACGCATATGTTATCAAACGGAATATCTAACTTCCAAGTTAATTAGTGAATTAACTATCAGGTTGCGATCAGTTCTGCGATAGACACACTAGACAGTGAGGCCTGTAAGGGATCTGTTCATTTCCCCCTGAGTTTGGGCTACAAATGAGGCTCTTAATCGATAATTTCACATGAGCTGGAATCTTTGACTCGAAAAATAAATTTTAAATCTTTTTCATCCTTGAATTTTTTTAATTGCCTTCATGCTCTTTGATTACATTGCACACCACAGCAATGTTAGCTATGTCTGACATTTTTGTCATCAAAAAAACTTTTTGAAGTGAAACTTCTTTAGTCCCGTTTTCGGTAATGCGTCGTTTCCGAAACGGAAATGACGCATTACAGTACCTACAAAGCGTCATACTGCGCTAATTGGCCGCTTTGATTATGATCTTACTATTCAAGGTTCCTATTGGTTGAGATATGAAACGGAAATGACGCATTACAGTACCTACGTAGCGTAAAAGTGCGCTCATTGACCGCTCTGATTACGATCTCACTTTTCAAGGCTCCTATTGGTTGAAATTATTTTGGTGAAGTTTCGCTTATACCGCGTGTGAATTGCATTCGATTTTTTTTTTGCATTTTTTTGCATTTGCATTTCGAAACCCGAGAGAAGAAGCCAGTAAAAGTCTTATAAATCAAGTTAAGGCTGTTCAAGTTACGTTTGCAACGTCATATCTATGAGAATAAATGAATAATTGTTTTTTTTTTTAATTGGGTCTGTGTTAGATGGATAACGTGACATAAATGTGTTTTGGCTTCGCAATTACTATACCACAGAACATTGTTCTCATTCAAGACAAATAACAATCGTTTTCTAAACGAGAAGTAATAATAAAAATAAATACTAATGGAGGGAAACAATTATACCAAGTCAGTGGACATCTTCAATTTATCTTTGAATAAATATAAAATATTGTTATTGACGCAGTTCAGTTATGTACAATAGATATGTATTTTTCTAACTCTGCTTTATATGTAAAAGCCCCAAAAAAGGGCGTTTATTAATAAATAAATAACTAATAAATAAGTGAATTATTTATTCTGAGATAGGATGGAATGGGTATAAAAAAATCAGAAACCCTGGAGTATTACTTGGCTCTAAATTACTATTTAAAGATTATATTGAATACAACTTATCATAAGATAAAGCGTATGAAATACAATTTATCACAAGAAAAAGCTCACAAACACTTTTACATATCACAAAACCGTTCAATAACATAGCCTACAAATACTTCTATCCATTACAAAACCATTCAACAAAACTTTTAGACTTGAACTACTATATATGACATAGTAAGATCTCATCTTGCATCTGTCATTTGAAATCCACAATACCAAATTTCATCTTTGCATCTGTCACTTGCAATCCACAATACCAAACTTATACTAACCAAATTGAAAAAAAAAATAAACAAAATGTTTAAACATCTGTCATTTCGTTTTGAAAATAATCAATGTAACCTTATGCCCTTTACAAACCATGAAAAATAATTGACGTACTGCCTCTGTATAAGATTACGACTTATTGACTCACCAGCACTATCAAGCCTCCTAGCACAGTCGATCGATAAGGATTGATAGGATAACTTTCGGTAACTTCAAATCATTACCATGATTGTAGATCGCAGATTGCAGATCGCCAACGAATTAGTAACAGTTTATAATGACTTTTACGTTAGCGATCTGCAGTTGTCCTGGGGAATGACGAGAAGTTACAGAAAGTTATCCTATCAATCCTTATCTATCAATCGATATGACGGCCGGCGTAGTGCAGCGGTAAGGCTCTTGACTAGCATTCCGAAGGACGCGGGATCGAATCCCGGCGTGGCAAATAAATTTTATTTGATTAATTTGTGTTATTTCACAATTTATTCATTTAAAATAATATATAGTATATTTGCGGCACGTTCCAGAGAGGAAGATACTACCAGTATCGCCCTGGTGTAAGACCACCGTTCAGAATTGAAAACGTTGCTTGAAATGGCTTTAGCCGTGTTTGGTGACTAGATCTGAATAGCCAGGTACTTCTCACCTTCCTCTTCCCCATCTCCTTTCCCTCCCTACTACCTTCAGCTCACAACATACCCCAATTGGGGATGCCATAGTCTCACTGGCTCCAGACGGGAGCAGTTGGGACTCTTGTGCAGTATTCATATTAAAAAAAAATCATGCTAGGACCCAGAAAAGATTGCACTCGCGTACTTAAATCAAAACTATTATTTCTTTATTATTTATTATTTTAACTTTATGAGTAAAACCTCAAACTGTAATATTTAATTAAATGAAGACATTATGAGCGAAACTCAATCGAAAATCTGGAAACAGAAAAATCAGAAAAAGATATTGGTACCTCTGGGACTCGAACCCAGGACCTCCCTACTTTCCGGGTTGGGCGCTCTTATCCACTGAGCTAAGGTGTCGATATCCAATTCGGTCACTTTTAACTGTACCATACTTCGACTAAGAACCACCCATATTATCTTCATTTTTGCAATCATTCATAAAGATGGCAGCCAATAAAAATATGCGTTAAGAAAAAATGAAGATAATATGGGTGGTTCTTAGTCGAAGTATGGTACAGTTAAAAGTGACCGAATTGGATATCGACACCTTAGCTCAGTGGATATTATTTCTTTATTGCTTTTATTTTTTTTTTACTAAAACTTGTATTATTATAACTTTTAACAACTACTGATTTCTAATCTGTAACCATAACAAAACAATATATAAATGGTACGTAACTGGTTCATATATTTTTTTTTACATATTTATTTTCATATCTATTTTTTGCGTAGTTTCTTAAGTAAACTTAAATAAAACAAAATGAAATAATAGGACATAAAAAAGTTGAAAGAGTATAAGGATCGAAGCCATCCAATTGACTTATTGGTTTGAAACCTATTGAAATGCTGCATCAAAGGACGCCCTAATTGAGGTAAAATCGAACAATTCAAATCTAATCATTCAGTGCTAGTAAAACGTACTGGCTACATTTATTGATAAAGGCGAGCAAAGGAATATTGTGTATTGTTATTGAGTTTAAGGTAAAATGGAGGGTACAATAACTAGGACAAAGAGCTGTCAACTACAATTTTCATTCGTATTCTGACTCACCACATATTTTCACAAATTTGAGGTTATATTTAGAAATTTTTTATTTGAAACAGTCTTTGACACTTAAAAGTTCTCAGCTCTTTAAAAGAAGTATTAATTAAAAAATATTATAAAAGAAAGTGTATCAAAGTGCGCGTCCCGCTAAAACTCAGAAACAAGACCCGGTACGATTAAGAGAGTTATGTGGTACGGTAGTCGTCTTTCCCCCATCCATGAAGAAGGTTCGCGTTTTTACCTGAAGGGCATGATTTTGAAGATATAAGGCCTGGAAGTTTCACCCTGTGGAAATTTCTAGAACAGTGCAATACATTCGAGAGTATTTAAGAGCTTCCCAAAACATCCCAGAACATCTCAAGGCATTCTGGAATGTTGTGAAATGGAATGTTCGACGAATGTAGACACCTTCGAAAATTAACATTTAAAAACTTATAAATAAGTCACCTAACATTTATCCACAGTTTGAAAATGGTCTTGAAAACTGAAACAGTTGTAACTAAAATGCATACTAAACTATGTACTTGCAGAACTTGATAATAAAACTATCTGTATAAAATCTAACCTAATTTTAGCTAGGACTCACACCTCTCCAGATAATACGATTTATTGGTTTAGGTAAAGTTGATTTAATTAATAGAAGAAATTATCCATAGATGTCAGAAGGTGCAAATTCCCCTCTTACCAAGGAAGAACATTAAAAAAAAACTATGTTTAGGTTTTTACACTTACTTCTCGTCACATCACCATACCTTCTTAACAAGTAAAACGTAAACTCCTTGGTTTGGGTTGGGTAGTTTGGAGCTCCTGAACATTCACAATGTAATTGGGAATAGAGCAAATAAAAGTCATGAGTCCTTTAAAGTTTCCTGAAGATGAGTTATTATTTACAAAGTTCCTTCCTCCAAAATAAAACATTATCAAAATTTAATTTTAATTAAATATGAAAAAAAACACAATAGTCTGGAACGTTCGGGAACATCCCAAAACATCCCAGATCAAAGTGAAACATTCCAGAATATTCTCGAATGCTGTGAAATATTCTGGAACATTGTTAACCATTCGAAACTTTTTTTGTATGGGTAGGGCTATCCATTGGTTCAGTCAATCGCATATCAACTCCCTGTGCGAAGCTGGGTACCCCAACTAGTTAAAAATAAAATATCATTGCCGCTAAGACTTGTTTGGAGATTCCCCATGTATGCTTTAATAAAAATTTTGGCGATAGATATATATCAGAATATACTCGTGGGTGACTTTGCCGAATCGACAAAAATCTTTAAAGTAGGTATGGTAGATACCTACTTATTTTTATGAACATTCAGTTGTTGGTAAAAAAGAAGATTATAAAAATTGCTATACTCTTTGAAACGAACTAAAAAATTAAAAGAAATAACAAGCCGTTATACAAGATTTGTTGGTTTTCTAAGTACACAAAACCGTCCGGAATTAAACATTTCGAGAGTTAACGGTCATTGTCTGTTGTCTGTCAGATATTGGTTCACTGTGGAGTAGATCATAAAACGAAATCACAGACAAACTAGAAATTAATGACTTCTATTCTGGTAGTGCAGATGGAGTGCTCTAGAATTCACGTTTTATTTCGATGACCTTAGAATGGCTTGGCTGGACTTGGCTTGACTCGACTTGACTTAGGCCTTCGCGTCCAATATTACAAATGGCCGGCTATTGATGAGCTACTCGCAGAAGTAAATTTACGACTTCTATTTCCGTAAATCATTTTCTCGGTGGAATCACGGTGAACTTATTTATATACGAACCGGCCTTCAAAGGGTTACAAGAGAAAAGAAAACAGTTAAAAACAATCTATTTACGGTTCCATGCCAACTCAGAATCAATCCAACTCAACACCTTTTTGAAAAGTGATTAAAAAGAATGAAAATAAATAGTTTGAAAATATTCCATAACATAACCTAACGTAAATTTGTTATCATTTTTTTAAATATATTTTTAATGACTTTTGCAAAGGCGGTTCTGAGTTTGTTTCATTCTGATTTGTCCAGTCACCATATTTACAACGCGGGTATGGGAACCGTCGCCTCAAGAACCATTTATTGGATAACCAATGCGTCTGCCATAAGTCACCCAAAGTGGCAACTTGGTGACTTAGCAGGGATGTCCGAGGTGAGCGGTGAGGTTTTCCATTCAACTGCACGGCAGGCCGGATCGGGAGAGACCGGTTGTTTTGAACACTCCAGCAGAACTTTCTAGGAACATCTCTTTGCACCGCAATGGGGTATATGGATTCACAAGTCCTAACCATCTCTCAAACTTTTTTCCGTTCCAGAATTTCCTCTCGTCCCTTTCCTAAAAGACCCTCTACACAGTATCCCCAAAGATGACATAAGCCTGAGTGGAATTATTTTCCTCAGGGTTTCCTGTGTGTAACATGAGATTTTTTTTTTATAAACTGACTTTTCAATTTGTTAGTAAGTTAATTAGTCGACAAGGTATTTTTAAACGAGCAAGCGTAAATTTTTATCGATTTGTAGAAAATGTTTAGTTCCGATCTTTTATAATCTTTTCATAGTTTTTCTTTATCGTCTATAGGTAGGTCAACAGTATTTTGTTTGTAATATATTGTCGTAGATGTAGAGTTAAATAAACTTTTAAATATGTTTTAAGTGAAGGAGTTCGGTAAGTCAGGGTTTTCATTGTTATAGTTTAGTATATAATGTGTAAGTATAATAGGAGAAACATAAAATATATACAAGTGGTGATTTGTTAAGTAGGTGTTGTTAAAAGTCATAAAATAAATTAATAATATAGGTACATCAAACATATTCTGTAAGAAAACATGTTAAAAGTATTATACAGCAAAAGTTGAGGAAGATAGAGTTAGAAGTTTCGGGATGTAGAATATCAATTAGCTGCACACGAGATGTTATAAAAAAAAACACCTTCGTACGAATTTTAATTTCTGCTAAATTAAAAGATTTCAATTATTGCCAAATTTTAAAATTGCTTCTCATTGACTTTTACATATCATAGAGACACATTTGTTATTTTTTAATTTTATGTGTGCCATATATCCACTTGAAAAACATTAAGATCCATTAATTCAGTTCTTGAAAAATAAACGAATAAGTTTTTCGATCAATAATTGAAAGCATCGGCTGACCTTAAAGTCGTAGATTTAATGTTGAAGGGAATACTAAAATACATTGTGTTCTCGAAATAAACTTGGTTTAATTATTTTGAAACTGACTTGATAGATAACTGATTTAAAATAATTGATAATTCTGATTGAAGGAGAAAGTGAAGAAATGAAAGTGAATAACTTACCGATGAATAGGAAGAATATAAGCAGGCCCAGCTCGCGCATAGACGCCTTGAGCGTGCGGCCTAGGATCTGCAGCCCCTTGGAGTGGCGGGACAGCTTGAAGATCCTGAACACGCGCACGAGACGGATGACTCGTAGGATGGCAAGGCTCATGGCCTGGTTCGTGGACTTGTCTTGCGGGCTGACGGGCGCCTTGGGCAGGTTCATCGTATCTTCTTCCTCAGCCACTACGGTGGCCAAGGTGATGAAGTAGGGGATGATGGCGATGATGTCGATGATATTCATCACGTCGCGGAAGAAGTTAAGTTTATTGGGACAAGCTAAGAAGCGCACGGCTAGTTCAAACGTGAACCAAATAATACAAATAGTTTCTATCAAGAAGAATGGGTCGGTTATATCGGGGACTTCGTCCTCCTCTATCTTGGTCCCGTTGGTTGTGGTGTTGAAGACCTTATAGTGCTTGAACTCCGGAAGGGTTTCAAGACAGAAGATGACAATGGACAGAAGGATCACGAAGACAGAAATAATGGCTACTACGCGAGCAGCTTGAGAACTCTCAGGATATTCAAATAGTAACCACACTTTCCGCTGGTTCTCGTTGGACGGAAGAGGCTTTTCTTCCTCTTTGATGAAACCTTCGTCCTCCCTGAAACAAACAGAAAGTTATTTATTAGTAACAAATAAACCGATTACGAAAAACAAAACATTAAAATACAGAAATTGAATAAGAGTTACGATCATTGTTAAACAAATTGATCAATCTTCTGAATTTCCTTTAAGCTTCCGTTTGAAGCTACTCGTAACTTTAGTGACTGAGCCGACAAATATGGCGGGTTCCCACCCAGGTGTTGTGGGTTCATTTTTCGGTTAGCTAACCAATGAATTGCTCAAGCAATATATTCCGATTTTAATGATAACAGCAGGAGTTTTTCGAATATTATCAGGTAATTTCGTTCCTAACCCGGAAATGTTAAATAAAATGTGATTACAGGACAAATAACAATATATTATATAGAACACATCGTAGTCAGCTTGATTAAGTTTTAACCGCAAAGTAAACAATGTACACAGTATTAGACAAATTCCACAGTATTTCAAAAACTAAAGCAACTTTGTGAAAACTTTGCTCAAACTGTTTTATGGGAAGCACGATAAACTGAGTTATTTCCGTAGCGCATCACAGGGAGCGATATAATATTAATTTTTGTGATATCTATGAGTGGTTACCAGCGCATACTTCATCAGAAATGCGAAACATTGGCTACAGTAACTAGATTAAAATCATTTCACGCGAATAATTAACTCGCTGAAAAAGGGGGTTCGACAAAAAATATTGCTTATAATTTTTTTAAATATGTATTTATTATATAAGTTATTTTTTATGAGTAGCTCACTAAAAGAAGAGCTAAGCCATGTGAAAATAAAATGAATAACTTTCTATTTCGTAAAGCAGGAATTAAATTCATGTTTCAGTAAATAATATAGAACTGGGCAATATTGAAATACACACGTGGGCACGCTTCCCGCCACTGTCTATTATTTGTTGACATCAAAATTTGAACAACTTTGATAAAGTATTTAAAAAATACGTAATTATGTCAGTGATACACTACGCTTGCCTTGCTGGGAAATCATGTGATGACAGCAGACGTTGTTTATATTATAATATTATAATTAAAAGAAAAAAAATCAATCAACATAGTAATTTCGTAAAACAGTTTTGCTTCTACCGCGTGTGAACTGCATTTTTTTTAAATACAGGAGACCCCGAGAGAAAAAAACGATTTCACAGATTATTTCCATACGAATTATATTTATTTACGTCGTATTTTCATTTTCATATTATTTATATGACAAAAATATTATTATTTATATGACAAAAATATTGCATGACGTACACATATGACGCCACGTCCCAAAACTCTAAAATAAGCAATATTTTTGTTCGTTTATTTATACCTAGATTTGATAGGTCTTGCAAGAAGAGACTAGACTTTTTACTTAGTGATAATATATTGTTTGGTCGGTAATTATGGCTCCTGTCCAAATAAAAGACTCCAAGGTACCGGGTATGGGGGTAATGGTAATTTTTTTTTCATCGAGCTGATCACATAGTTTGGCATTCGCCTATCGATTGCTAAGATGGAAAGCTGACGCAACTGTTTTCGACCAATAAACTTTAGCAGGCAATTGGGGAAATATTATTCCATAGCCTCTAGAGCCGAATAAAGGGTCTCTTGCTACCTTAAGGGTTTTGGTTTGGGCTGTCATAATAATAATATTGTATGAATAATAATTATATTATCATCTTCTCAGGTAACTTCTACCTTCAGTATTAGAAAGGTCTAGGGTGTAGAGGACATAATGTGATGGGAGCAGAACTGAGCTTTGTGCAAGACCTGAACCCCTCGAAAAACTCTGAACACAACCAGTTAGCAGTTGCTCAATAATTAGTTGTTCTATGTTGTCATTCTGGATGGTGACATATGGTTTAACAAGGAAGCCTTTTCGTAACTTTCTTATTTAAAAACTTATAAGTTTCTTTAAAAGAAATAGAAGTGCTTACACGTGTTTTGTTCCTCGCCAGCTGGGTGATGTTGTGTAATATTGTGTAGGCGAAATGCGATACATTGATCTGGTTACTCATTCCCATGTGTTTGTAGGGAAAGAGCAAGAGATTGCCATGCGTCATCACCCCCATCAAATCAACATTGCTGTTTTGCAGTATGCCGGATGAACGGGAAAGGATGAATCTGGGAGCTTCAAAGAAAGCTGATTATTTGTTTTCCATTCATTCAAAACATTTTAATGAATGGAAAATGACCACCACAACACGGGCATGTGCCTAGCATGGTGGTCGAAAAATTCAAAAATTAATGTAACAAACAATTTCAATGAATAAAGAAAACTTTAAAAAAAAAACTTTGAAAAATTTTGAAGGTACACCGTAAACTTAAAACCTGACCTAACCCAACCTTTGTTTTAATGGGGTATTTCCACAATTTTTTTTATTATTGAAAAAAATTGAGCAAAAAATTACGATGATAACGGAATTTTTATTTTATTTTTATGACGACGACTTAACTTTCTTTAACGTTTTAAAATACGCCTTTTTAAAATGCCCCCAAAACGATGTTTTTGCCACCATTCACTCTGTGACGTCACAGGCGCCTCTCATCATGCGATCGCCGCCCGTAGGTGACTGTAGTGAGTCCGTAGTTGTACTTGGTGTTATTTATTGACTTCCAGTTTGCTCGAATTATATCTTTATATTTATCCTATATTCTCCCACTTGCAAAACATGTATAGTTTGGTACACATGTTTACAAATACTACAAGAAAAACCCAAAATAAGATGTTTAAACGACCATTTCTAAGGCGACAAAAAATGTCGACCGTGTACAAATGTTGGGCGTGCGTTTAATATGTTTGACACCAGCGCCGAAGGGTTCAATGAAGCTAGGTCCTCGGAGCATCTTCTATTGAAACACCGGTAGAACAAGGACACCATTCCCTGGAAAACCATTGAAACACCAAACATTCCATTGAAACCTGCGCGCTAAATATTGCAATCTGTTTGTTAGAGAGAGAATTCTATCGAACGGACCGCCCGTTTGTGCTTTCTGAATTTCCAAGTATTTTGGGACTCTAGACCAAAGGTGGCTGCCAAATTCAACAGGTGGACTTGCGATTTGTACAGGGTCAGCAGTTGTGTACTATCTGCAGTATATATTGGCCCTTAGTACAGTAAGAAGAAGAAGGAGGCTTCGAGCCCCCGTGCCTTTTTTTCAGATTTTAAACTACAAAAAAACCTTTCGTTATTGACTATTTAAATTCATAATTTAAACGTGGAAACACCTTTATATACAGTCGTAAGATGGATATCTACACAATAATGACTGCCTCCGTGGTCGAGGGGTAAGGCTCTCGATTAGCAATCCCGGCGTTAATATGTATATAATACACAATATAAATTTTATAATAAACGTTTAAATTTTTTTTTTTTATTTATTTATTTTAAATCAAGACATACATTCCTGAGTTACGAATAATCTGACAATATGTGAAAATCTCCTACCACCACCACAAAGGAAACAGAATAATGTTGCTTGTGTAGTGAGTAGCTAATGTTCTTTCCTCCCCACTACCTTCAACCTCACAAAATATCCCAAATGGGATGCCATAGTCTCACTGGCTCCAGATGTTTGGAAGCAGTTGGGACTTTTTGGCGATATTCACTTAAAATAAGGAAATTTACTTGTAGAATGGCCAAAGTTTTAAACGTCATTTTATGACAGGGAAGTTATGTAACGAACTGACACTTGCTGTTTTGTTCCAATTTAATTTTAAAAGTGCCGGAATTAACTCTATTTTGTCAAAATATTGAAACCAGTATATAACGTATATAATATGAGAGTTTGTGTAAATAAAATGTTTTCATTACCATATCGTCTTAGAATCCCGAAATTTAGGGCTTAGAAAATTACTGTTACTCATTATAGCGTCTATTTTAGGCAAGTTGTCGGACTACGCCGTTAAAAATACTACTGTCAGTCATTACAACTGGACAATATTATATAAAACTGTAGAAACATTACACAATCATCTTAAATATGAAATAAAACCGTCCATAACCCCGAACAAGTTGAGAATGTTTAGATGTTTGATAGTAACACGGTGATAAACCTCAGAACGGCGACTCTAGTGACGTCATGATGCGTACAAGCAGTCATGGGCCGTTTACGTTTCGTTCCGTTTACGCGTATTTCGAAATCAATAATTATGAATGAAAATATTAAAATTAAACATTTTTAATGCGATAATCATGTTCAGAAAAATAATCTTTAAATCTTCCACATGTTTTTAGCGGTATACCTGTTTGTGGAAATACCCCATTCCAACTTATAATTTATTAAGCGTACACTAACTCCATTAAGAAATAAAGTTTGCGACGTTTATAATTTCAGCAGGTGTAATAAGTAGATGTATTTTTCTCAAAACGTAATTTATACAGTACGTAATTCTAGCGGTGTAATTTTTGTATGTGAAATTCAAGCCTCTGTAATTTTGTCCCGACACCGTGTAGAAGAGCTGTAAACGGCGTACTATTCGCAGTTAATATTACCGTGGGAATTTTATTTATTGATTATAATAATTTACAATCTAATCAGTCAACATCTTCAAGAGATATGTTTTCAACAAGTAGCAGTGATTCCTTGGTCACCGATTATCTAGGTTGGATTTGTATAATAAAGGTATCAATATCAAAATTATAAATCATTTTAATGAAGCAGTTTATATGAGAGTGTCTCATAACCAAAATTATACTTTACACACGTTCAAAATAATCGAAATTATGTGATTCAGTTAACCATTTTTAAGAATGGCTTGATGACATGTATTATGACGTGTCACTTTGTTGGAACTTGGAACCGTGACGCATCAGTTTAGAAGCATCAAAGTAAGCTTGGGATATCGATTGGAAGTCAGGTTGGATTTCTGAGCAACCTCTAAATAATATTATCATTTTGATTATATTTTATAATTCATACCTATTACAATTTCATTTGTAAGTAATGTGAAATATTTCTGCGAATATAATGCGCAACATTTTATTCAAGTTCAAAGAACTTCAATTTTCGAAATTGGAACTACTTTCATACAATAGCAGGTAGGTTAATAAGGCAGGTACCGAATTATTTTGAGAATTAATACTTTGTTATTCGAAATGCTTACATGTTTTATTTACACGTCAGATGCTCAGATGAACAAATATGGTGAGGATCCATTTTTGAGACTTGCCGAAAAACGCGCACTGTTTCACTGAACTAGGTCCTGTGGACAGTTGTTGATAAACAATTTTTTTGAATGGGTATCATTTACATTTGTTTTTCGTCAAACGAAAATTCGCTACCCGTTTACGATATTAACAATTACAATTCGTACCCCCTAGAGCCCTACATAAAGACAACAACTTCTCAAAAATTTAGTTTTGAGAAGAAGGTCTTTGAATTCTAGTTTAAGACTTATTAAAACGTAATTATTATAGACTATGTAAACTATCGCCTCCAAATTTCTTAATTTTTCAGTTTTTTAATACAGCTGGGAGTGAGAAATAACTTGTTACGTAAATCATAATAGTCATATTTTGTGAAGTTTTTAAATATATATCTCATTACTACATGCATTACACCAATGAAAAAATAATGTAATTAAGAGTTGGGATCTAAAAATATATATAAAAAATATATATTAAATTATAATTATTAATAAAAAAATAATAAAAACAAATTATACACTAATACGCCAAAGACTGGAAGAGGTAAGTGAAGCTTAGAATAGAAGTGTAGTGTACACATTTACAATCATCTCTTGAAAATACAGAATCGAATAAATAAATTTAAAAAAAAAACTGTTCAAGTAAATTAACAAAATTGTAATGTTTAAAATGGAATAATTTTTAAACTTAGATATTATTTCATTGAAGAAGAAGATAACACTAAACGAAAATATGAAAGAAAACAAGACATAAAAAAATAGAAAAAGAAAATGGTCGCAACTGGGACTGGACTCGAACTCAGACCTCTCGTCTAACCGGGACGTGCGCGTTAACCAATTTCGCTATTGCCACCTTCTGTTAAACCGTCATATTTGTCAATCTCATATTTCAAATATTTAGAATCAATAATATTATCTTCAACTAGTTCTTTTTTCCATATTATGGGCAACTAATCTTTTTATTGGAACAATCATTCTAAGAATTGGCTTGTAACCTGAATAGCATCTCGGATAAATGTATCCGAATTTATTCATATGGAACTATTGACTTTATGAAAGTCTAAATGAATATTCAATTTTTTATAAGAAAAACTCTCTTTTTGTAACTTTTGAAGGTTATTCCCATCAACGTAATATATCATTGAAGAAGAAGATAACACTTATAATCTAAATGAAAATATGAAAGAAAACAAGACACAGAAAAATAGAAAAAGACAATGGTCGCAACTGGGACTCGAACCCAGACCTCTCGTCTAACCGGGACGTACGCGATAACCAATTTCGCTATTGCCACCTTCACGTCCCGGTTAGACGAGAGGTCTGGGTTCGAGTCCCAGTTGCGACCATTGTCTTTTTCTATTTTTCTGTGTCTGGTTTTCTTTCATATTTTCATTTATTTATTTAATTTATTCATACACGCCTTGAAGGCTTTTCAGAATCACATTATAAAAGTTACACATGTTATTCAGGAGTATAATTGTAAGCATGAAGTATATAACATTATAAACTGTACTTTAAGGATACAAACAGGTTTAATATGTACATAGGTATGTAGTTTCGTTATCATTAAAATTGTACAAAGGAGTTAAAAAAGTTTACATAGTGTAATAATGGTAAAACCGAAAAGTGCTTAAGATACTTTAAAAGTAGTTATTGAGGAACGTGTAGGTATTTACTATGTTGATTTTATTATCAACTTGATCATGAATAAATTGTTCGAAAGCAAGTTTTTCAAGAATTCAGCAAAATTAACGCAGATAATAAGAATATAATTATAATTTAGATTATAAGTGTTATCTTCTTCTTCATTGATATATTACGTTGATGGGAATAACCTTCAAAAGTTATAAAAAGAGAGTTTTTCTTATAAAAAATTAGATATTACTGTTATTTTTTTACAATAGCTCCACAAAATAATTTTCCTCGGGGCCAATGACATATTTGGAGTTGCTTTATGTGTTGCTTTATGTGTGCATTATGAGTGTCTTTTAAAAGAAAGGAAGGAGAGGAAGTTTTGGGAAAGAAAAAGGAACAAGAGGTTGTTAGGACCCTGGACGTCAGTGGGTTCACGTGTGACGGACATATGATTCCATCCTTCAAGAGGCCAAATTATCTCCCTCAACCTGTATCTGCCGATCCGGCCCCCCACTCAGTAAGTGAGCAGACGCATCCGCCTCTAGACCTAGACAAACCGCATCCCATGAGCCGGGACACTTCTGTTAAGTCGCAACGGCAGAGGTGTTGGTTATCCAATAAATAGTTTCCATATAATAAATAGTAAACCATAGGTACTTACAGTACCTACGAAGCGTCAAGCTGCGCTCATTGACCGCTTTGATAATGACCTCACTTTTTAAGGCTTGGTTGAGATTGTTTTGGTGAAGTTCGTTTTTACCGCGTGTGAAACTTCTTTAGCCCCGTTGTGATTGCCCCGAAACGGAAATGACGCAATACAGTACTGCGCTCATTGACCGCTTTGATTATGACCTCACTTTTCAAGGCTCATATTGGTTGAGATATGAAACGGATATGACGCATTACAGTAGGTACTTAAGAAGCATCAAACTGCGCTCATTGGCTGCTTTGATTAAAACCTCACTTTTCAAGGCTCCTATTGGTTTAGAATGTGTGGGCAAAGGTTTCACGTCAACCGCGTGTGAACTGCACCTGATTAAAAAAAAATTATGTTCACCACGCACGTTCAGGGAATAAAGTCAAATCCTCATATTTTAGCATTGGCTTTTGAATCATTTAAAATATGCGGATTCCCATTGCCCATACTGCCAGTACCAATACTCATGCAGATCAGATTTTCTAGGCATAGTTTTTAGATCGACCGAACTATTTTCAGCCGGTATGTCATTTCCAATCACCCGAGCTTACTCAATTTTTTATTTTTCCAAAAGATCTGTGAAACTTGAATGCAATTACTACTAGCGAGTATGTTCATACGACAAACAAATAAGAAACATTTATTTTACAAAGATTAATCAGCAAATACAGAAATAATCTTGAGTTGATCAGCATTTTTGTGAAGTCTAACAAAAACGGGTAAGAAGCAATAAACAGGAAAGTATAAATTTAATAAGATCACAATAGCACGCCCTTTACTAATACGTCACGAACCAAGGCTGTCGAGGTCAGCTTTAAAAGAACCCTCCTGAAAATATTATCGACTTTTGGCCCAGTTTCACAGTCCACATCTAAACAATTTTAGTCGACGAATGTTTTTAAGAAAGGTTCTACAATAATAATATAAATATCGTATGACAAGACTATCGTAAGTTTGAGTTGATTGGTGGGAAAACCGCGATTAAAAATGAACAATTTTACAGAATAAAACAATTTCTTTGTTTAAAACCACTTTATTTAAATTTATATATATATATATATTTTTTTAACTTTATTTATTCTCATTTCTCTGTACATATAATGTATAATAGCACATATAATAACATAATATATAATAACTAAAAGTATGAACAAGAAATGAAAACCCACTAAGGCACTGCCTGAGTGTGGGTAATATTAAAACAAAATACTATATTTCCAAGTACCCAAAGTATCAAATAGACTTAAAAAACATATAAAATATAAAGTAAGTATAAAAAGTTAGTATTACATTGGTAGAATAAGTGAAAAAGGTTTTTTTTTTCAGCTATTATAAAAATAAAATAAAAATATGGAAAAATCATACTGATTTTTAATTTTTTAAATTTTTTTTTTTTAGTCATTAAAAAAAAAAACAAAAAAACAGAAAACACATTGTACTAAAGTTAAGAAAGTTACAGAAAGTGAGAAGTAGAAGGATGGATAAATTTATAGAAAAAGCGTTTCAATATCTACATTATTCAACCATAATTTTACCTCTTTTACATATTTTATCATTTTATTTATCATTTGAGTTTGTAGTGGTAGAAGGTTAAATGAACGATATTCGTCGACCGGTTTTGGTCAAACTCGACCTGCTTCAGGACAATAAACATATAAACTAAATAAGTATCGGTCGAAGAATATAAATTTAAATAAAGTGGTTTTAAACAAAGAAATTGTTTCATTCTGTAAAACGTCAAGCCACAAAGTGTTTGCTTTCTTCGATAATTGAACAATTTTACTTGGAAAAGTTGGTTCCATGACAGTTGATCCGACGACAATAGGGAAAATACGATACGGATGTGCAGAGAGGATGTACCGCCAAATAACAAAGTATAAAACATATTTTGATTCAAATGCATCAAGGAAAAATCTATTTGTCAATACACTCTGTATACTTGCGTATACACACATCAGTTATATAGCATAAGTTATCTAGTCGGCTTAGGGAAAGTACGGTAAAACTTAATACACAAAAGATAACTAAGTGACCCCGAAGAGATGTGCAGAGAGGATATACCGCCGCATAACAAAGTAAAAAACATGTTTTGATCCAAATTCATCAAGGAAAAAATAGTGGCAGACTAGTTATAGTATAACAACCCATTCCCTGATACAGAGTAGGTCTACAATCAGACTCAGATGAGTTCCGGAAGAAGTCTGCCTTAAAAGCGGTAGGTATCGTATCTTAGTGTACATATCTAAAGCCACAATGGTCCCCATGATAAGCGGCACTTTCAGTTAAACATACTAATCTATTTCAGATAAATGATCATTTTTATAAACAATATATATTAATTTATTGTTCAGTTCAGTGCGTAAGTTATGAAGTTTTGTAATGTTTTTAGAAAATTATATTCAATCCACGAGCGAGTGCTACGTACAAAGAAAATGATACATTAATATTAGAGTTGAAATAATTTATCTGTAAAACAAATGAAAATTAAATGAAAAAAATATATCAGAGTGTGCAATTCACACGCGGTAGAAGTGAAACTAGAAAGTTGCTAGATGTCTTTTGCATGTTAATTTTAAAATGGTTTGAAGGTTGGATATTGATTTCACAAAAATTAAAATGTTTATTTTTTTTTGGATTTCATAGGATTCGAACCTCCGTTCGATGTATGTCTGCCTCTCTGGCCGCTGAGATTTGTCAGGCGCCTTACCCGCTGCGCTATCGGAGGCTCGCGCCGAGCCGTGAATTTATCTCATTATATTAGAACCGAGGACCTGTCAAATAATAAATTTTAGTGACGCACTTCCGTTTCATCCGAATTCCAAACCCGTAATGAAATTTTTGCCCTTACCACTAGAGAAAATAACTTAGAAATGCACTGGATGTTTCATAACTACGCATTTATTATCGAAGTTGCCTTTTCTTAGGTTAGAAGAAAATTAAATTAGAGAAAATACGTTTTGTTAAGGAACGGCAGAATACATTTGATCTTTAATAAAGGTTATTAGTCTTTTCTCTGGAAGGAAAAAAGATTAATAGAAAAGCTAGTACCGCTTAACATGGTCAACTTTGCAGGCTTATGGAAAAGCTAGTACTGCTTAACGTGGTCAACTTTGCAGGGTTAAAGGATGAACTAACTATCAATCTATTGCTTTACATTTTGCTAAACTTAAAAAAAAAAAATTTTCACTTACACGATGTGTTTTTGTACACGCATTTAGAAATATTCCCACTTGACACACAAATTCAAAACTCTGAACGTCGGTATATTTGATAAACTTTTAAATATAAAGAGTTTTCGAAAAATGTTTTCTCTTTCTAAAACTGTTTAAATTATAGAAAGATCTGACCATTATAGAAAGACTAACAAAACCTGACTCTCTGGGAATTGATATTCATGCAGAATTCGAAATTATGCAACACGATTCTAAATACTTATAAACAATAATAATCACATTGGTAACCCATCAAGAATTACCAACCTATCAAGAAAACACAAAAATACTGTAAAAATTTCAATTGAAAAGCACGGACGCCACAGTTCGGCTCAACTCGCTCTATACGTTTTATTTTAGGAGAAGAAATATTTAGTTGGGCTCTTTGGCCGGACTAAATATAGATCAACAACATGACCCAAATGCTGGGTCATGTGCGAGAGTGTGCAAGGTGAGGTGACTGACGTGTCGTCACGTGATGTGGTGAGCGGAGCGCTGTTTGTTGTAAGCGATCGGCAAAACGTGCTTTTTTTGCAGGCAGCTTTGACGAAGGAAGTTCTATTAGCGCAATTTTTAATTCATATATTTGTAAACAGGAATTGCTACAAACGCCACTTAAGTGATCAATAAACGTGTGAATTTGTCATACACCACAATTTGAAGTTATGATTACGACATTAGCTTAACCCAAACCTTTTTTTTCGCAACACAATATTGATAACGCAAGAACTCTACTTACGAGTATCCTGGGCCGACGAGGAAAATCGGCGAGAAACCGTCGTTAAACTTCTACCGAAATTTGTTGTTTTATGCATCAACAAACTTCAGCCAGTTCGGTACATTAAATCAGTTATACACAGACATAACTACTCTTAAACACACAAAAAACAATACTTAAATACGACATGCGTACTCTAAAACTTAATGTATATAAAGATAACTTCACAATCTACGAAGATGCAAGACAAAAGAATTGCGAGAATTGAAAATAATCTTAATTTAATGAAAACAAATAACTTTGTGTACACCACTATTTAATTAACAATATCAACATGTTTCGAAAACTATGTTTTCTTCGTCAGGATAATAAGTTAATATAAAATAACAAAAGACAAACAAGTATAGACTAATTAGAACATAGACAAAATATTAGAAAGGAGAGGTGATTAATTACTTAAAATATCATAAAAAACAATTATATTAAATAAAATATAAGAATTATTGTAGGATGGGTAAAAAATTACATTAACAAAATGAAAAATCTTTTAAAACAAAACAGGAAGTCTAAATAACAAAATAAATTATTATAAATATATGTATTAATACGAAAATAAATTTAAAAGATGGCTATTTTTGAAAAACGTTTGGTTATTTATAATATTTAATTTACTATTAACGCTTTTTCTAATTTCTAAAATTTCTAAATTATCTAATTGTTTACCCGTTGTGTTAGTGTGTAAAATTTTTAAACCTTTATTAATATCAAAAGAATGACCTGTTTCCAAAATGTGGTTTGAAAATTCTGAATAATTATTATTATTTAAACATCTTATATTGTTAATTGAATAGTGGTGTACACAAAGTTATTTGTTTTCATTAAATTAAATAATGATGCCACAAAATGAATTTGCGAATTTTGAAGAAAGAAAATGATCTTATTCATTGAACATGAATCGCAATACTTCCAATGCAAACAAAGGAAATTCAACACGAAAACCCACGAAAGTCTTAGGTTGCCGGTAGCAAATGAGATTGAAATATTTTTAAAAGTGAAAGTTAAATGACATTTGCAAGGGGAATCTCACCACAACGCTTTTCACGACCACCCGGTAACGTGGTAGTTATAAATAATAATAATAATTTTTGAATGACTTGTATAGCACCGTTTTTGTGAAAAGTCATCAAGGGTCTGTACAAACTAATAAAAAATTTCAACAATCTTACTTCTAACTTCAAACTAGACAAAGACATCCACCGGTTCATCGATCGTCGATACGAAAATATATGTACAATGATTTGACCAATGAACGCGACGCTGCGTTAAAATGTACTGCACATGCAGAAAATATACAGGACTATACTTACCTGGAAGGTCACTGTAACGCTGTTAATTGTTTATTTAAAAAACTTTAGGTACAGTTCTTACACAAAGGACATAATGGGGAACTAAAATATACAATGTGTTCTTCAATGAGAATATTTTGTAAACAAAAGCAAAATTTTATGATGGGCGGTTCTTTGGTACAAGGATTCGATCAGAATATTTATCTTCCCAATGTGATTTGTCTCTCGATAAGAGACAGATTGATGTGTAAGGATTCGAATAATGTTAATCCAATAAGAAGAATGTGATTTAAGACATATACTCTCAGATAGGTATATTTAGTTTAAGGATATGAGAGCCCAAAAAGGTACGTTTTTAATTTGAACCTAAATTCTTTTTTCGGAGTCATCTTAGTTCTGGAGAGAGTTTATTCCAAGCCTTAGGCCCAGATACTCCGAAAGAGTGATCTCCAAACTTAGTATTTGGGTTGCGGGGTTCTTTTAGTCTGATGATTTTGCTGATCTAACTGCTTCGGACCAATATTTCCGGAACACATAGTCCAGAGATGTAAGATGGGGCCATTTCATTGATTGATTTAAACACCATCCATCACAATTTGTACTGGATTCTTTCAGGGAACTT
The DNA here is from genome assembly GCA_936435175.1 of Glyphotaelius pellucidus. Classification (NCBI taxonomy): domain Eukaryota; kingdom Metazoa; phylum Arthropoda; class Insecta; order Trichoptera; family Limnephilidae; genus Glyphotaelius; species Glyphotaelius pellucidus. The sequence goes on along the minus strand of OW386542.1, from coordinate 20,839,113 downwards.
GGGCCAATGAAGGTTACGAAGGTTTTGTAAGTGTAAGTGTGCGAATATTTAAAGACTCCGGTTAAGAGCCGTGCCGCTGCATTAAACAGGGATTGTGGTTATGGGTTCCCGTTCCCACACGGACGTCGCGGGTTCGATCCTCTCCTAGTTTATTACCCCATCATATCACAGGAATCATGTTTTATTTATTTATTTTATTTAATGGCTCGCTTACAGAATGCATCACAAAACTTTTACAGTAATTTACGTTTTTTTGTAACGATGGTTGTGGAAATGGATGTGTAATGAAATTTTCTAAATTCTATGATTATTTGTAACCGGTCTTTTTGAATTAAAAAAATACTTTTCCTAGTTGTTTATACATTACTTTAAGAATTTTTGAAAAAATATTATCAAAACAAAAATAAAACTATTAATCCATCAAATAATATCTTATCAATAATTGTATGGTACACGTGCAAGATCTTGATTCGTTTAGAAAATTTAATTTTTTATATTCCTCTCACTCTCATATCAGCCCTTTGCCGCCCCCTTGAAGCCTTTCACCGCCCACCATTTGACCTCCGTCACTTGGATCTCACCATCCATTGGATCTCAACAACATGTTCACTCACCTGACACTCACCAATGACAAACCGGGGGGCGTATTTCCAAAACCTATACCGTTTAAGTCGCGGTGGCGGCAATTTACATTTTAAATACAACTCTATATTGGTTATTTTTTATCACTTATCAAAAACAAAAATTGTTCTAAAATCTCGTTAAAATAATCTTTCCAATGTTTGTATTAGAAATTTATAATTTTATTTCGAAATATTTAAATTTTGATATTATTCCCATATATTGTAAATACACCTCTATATTGGTTATTTTTTAACACTTTGCAAAAATAAAAATTGCTCTATAATTAAGATAAATTAATCTTTTCAATGTGTATATAAGAAATTGATAATTTTGTTTCTAAATATTTAAATTTTGATATTTAAAATGTAAATCGTCGCTACCGCGACTGAACCGGTATGGAGTTTGGATATACGCAACCGGGGGGCGGTACCGTCCCCATTGAGAATCACTCTAACTCTTGGACTCTCATCTAATTAACTGCCTACGTGGTCCAGGGGAAATGGCTCTCGACTAGTTATCTGGAGGTTGCGGGTTAGCTTAATTGAGTATTTATTTATTTAGAATTGGGTACACGGTTGGGATCAGTTGGGACTCTTGTGTTATATTAAGAAAAAAAAAATTATATTATGTGCAAGTAGGAATCTTTAGCGGTTTTTTGCCAAGCCGACTATACGTATAAGTATGTCGTAATATTGTTAGTACCGCATGCTCCTTCGGAAAGTCGAAATTTTTGTTGTTAAAAATATTTTTACAGCGGATTTTCACTCAGGATTTCTTCATGTATAAGTATGTCGACTTTGGTTGTACGGCTGTATATCCTCTTTGCATACTTACTTGAAGAAATTATTTTTAGGGGATCAATTGTCGGAGGGATCAACTGTCGGCGGATCAACTCTCGGGGGATCAATTGTCGCCGGATCAATTGTCATGATATATCAATGTTGCTTTATTTCACTAAGAAACTGTATAACATTGTTTCACAGACAAACTGTAAAACGTTATGCTGGCTCACATTCCCTTCAAATCAACAATTTGACCAAAAATATGATTTTTATAAATATTCCAATATATACAATTTCGGGCGCAACTCTTTCTAAGTGATTTTTAAGATGGGATGTACGGGATATACCAAAGCACTTTTCTCTCGTGCTGAAAACATTATCTCCTTGAAAATGGAAGTGAGCTACGCCAAATGCACCGAACTCAACACGTAAGTACACGACAAAGTGAAGTGCTGGAGAAATAATAAAAGTCAAGGGTAGAAAATAGAGTATCATGTTGGTTAAGGGAATAAACCTCTAGATAGATGCATCACCAATTCCAATCAAAATGAATTTATACAAAGGACATGTAACTACTATAACAACAAATTTGCAAATGTAGTCACACATGCTGACGTATTTACTGCTAGTTACTGTCGCTACAGAACTTCACTGTATAAAATTCTAGGTGCGAATAACACATGAATTAATTGTATCTAATATTTTTATATTACTTCCGTGGCAACTTTCCCTTATCCCTCTCCTCCCCTTACCCTTCCCAACCCAAATCCCTATTTTGCAGTCTATTTCAGTTATAATCACACTTATTTTAATGTTGTGTATTAGTTTACCATTTGTTGAATTCACATTTGTACTCTTATTATTTTTTTAAATATTCTAGTTTATATTCAGTTAGTCTTCTTTCTAAATACCTATTTGTGAACATTAATAATTGGTCTGTTTTTTATCATCCTCTTATGTTTATTGTATTACTAAGACTGTTAATGTTCCTTAAATAAATAAATAAATAAATTAATAAATAAACAAACATTTTTACTTGCTAGTTATTTATTTCAGATCTGAGATTTTCTATTGCAAACATAATTTATTCTGTAGGAAAAAATTCACAAGAAGCATTATTAAAAGAAATATTACTTTTTATGCATAAAGATATTAATATCAAGCTAAAGTCAGGGGCAAGTCAAAAAGTAGGATTTACATAAGTCTTGAAGATAAAATTTATTTTATTATTTTTCCTTAGAGTAATATTTTATCTCAACATGATGTGCTTTAATGTTTTACTTTTCTAGTGTATACATATAATCTCATTAAAAAAATACACTATCTTACTGGTTTTTATGTTCTTTTAATGTTTGAACTCGTTTTGGTTTCGTAAAATGTTTTATTTTTTCCTGTCTTAATTAATTATAAAATCCTACAGCTACTTAAAATTAACCCTTTTTTTACAAGGTTAATATCTATTCAAATATTAAAGCTCAAGTGTGCAAGTTCAATGAATAAAATGACCGAAATCTCCAAAAATTGTGTTTCTAAGAACTTAGGTATATTAGGTTAATTAGGAATAAAAGCTGAAAACGCATCATTACACTCTTTGTACCAAAATAGCTTGCGTTGTGTAAAAAAGGCATCCATACATTTTAATATATAATCACAATTTGGGAGGCGGGAATGGGTACCGCCGCCACGGGAACCTTAATTGAATAACCAACACCTGCCAAAGGTCACCCCAAGCGATTCGCTACGTTTGGTGATTTAGCGGGTGAACCCGGGTTCATGGGTGAGGTTTGTCTAGGTCTTGGAGGCGGATGACCAGGACACACTGAACCCCAGATTCCTACCCACCCCTTAAACCTTTTTCCTTCCCAGAACTCTCCTTCTCTTCCTTTCCTTAAAAAAATCCTCCACACAGCATCTCCAAAGATGACATAGGCCGCGAGGGAAATTATTTTCCTCAGGGTCTCCTGTGTGGAGCTCACGTAAAAAAAAATATATATATATGTACAAAGAACATGATTGCATACAACTCCCGTAGGCATATATCCACAAATTTAATACAACAGAAACACACCGGAAATTTTAATTTTCTCTAAAACTTCCAAGACAAGTCTTTTATCTCAAAACTATTTGATGAGAGCCTTCTAAAACAACTAGCTCTGATCTGAATTATTATTGTCGACCTCAATTTTGTCTCATCACATCACTACTCAAACATGTATTTTTCATAACACATCATAACATAAGACCCGACAATTCACATACATCATACTATAAAACCCATCCGGTGATGAACGGAATGAATGGATTCTCAACATCGTTTCGACCGGAAAGCTTTAAGTGGTCAGTAGATAAAACTTGGTCTCCTGTCAAAGCTCTTTAAGGAAATGATATCGAGTGAAAATTTATATATAACACGGTATCCTTGAAATCAGTGTGCCATGCCAAGGGTCTATTTAAATAAGGGCGGTTAGAAAAGCACTGCTGACTTCGTGAGAGCATCCAGTTTTTCTAAACGATTGGCTGAGAAGGTCAGGTGCCGTTCTTTTAATAAAAACCCACATAGACGCATCTACCAAACAATTTGTAGCCTGTGGTTAAATATTTGTTTATTAAAGCTGTGTGAATAGTTTACTTACTCTGTTAGTAAAATCATTCTTTTACGCTTTTTATTACTTCACTAAAATTCGAATTGAAAAATTTGCCCATGAGCTAAAAATATTTCATGCCAAAGAATTAAAATGGTTGATTCGAAAAAGTCTTTAAATATTATTCAAACACGCTGAAATATGTAGCAGGTATCTATGTAAAGATTATTTTTTGTTATAATAAGGAACACAAGTTGATTGCACCTGGTTATGCGATAGTGAAACGATTTTTAAACATGTTCATGTCGGTGAGCCATTTTAAAATCAGGCACAAGTTTCTTTCTTTGTAACTATGAGTACTTTGTTTTAGTAAAATTTTTAGAAAAGAAAACATTTATCAAAAATACATTTAACCCTTTGCACCGGTAAAATGTTGCGAAATATAATGGACCACACAAGTAAAGCTCTTACTTATGCTCCTCGAGGGTTAGGTTACTTACTGGTTGAAAAACGTGCGCTTGAAGGTCCCATTCATATTCTGTTTGTTCCGCACGTTCGATCAACACCGGTTCCGCTCCCAAAAGCAATGTATTTGATACAATATCAACATCAAGAAACGGACACAAAATTCCCACAGTACTAATGGTAGGTCAAGTGTGCGGGTTTTCACGGTAAGAAGGGAGAAGTGTCGTCATAAAACAAGATCACCCAAGTATTGGCACAAAGACGAGCAACGTGGACATGCATGCAGGGCGGAATGCTCCAGTTCACTCACGGTCCTTACAGTCGAAATAATATTATTGATGTCTTGAATGTCCAATCATTATCACCCTTGTCGTGTTTTTGAACCATATTATGGGTAGTACAAAAATAATTTACCCAACGATTTAAAAAATTTAATAACTACACGTAAGATACATGAAAGGAAAATTAAATTTAAATATAAAAGAGACGTAACATATTTTATTAGTCCTCCTTCCTAGGGGAACCTGTGCTTAGGAGATCTAGGTTTTGGAAACATGGTTTTCAGTAACTTATTTTACGTTATTTTAAAATTGCTATCAGTTCTTTTTCCGAGAATTCCTTGGTAAGATTTTGTGGCCTAAAAACAGTTATTTTATGTGTTGATTTATTCGATATTGGGTGAGAGTTTGTCTTATATCTTTACAGATAAAAAATGGAGGCTTTTTTGTACAAAGTAAGTTTTAAACTAAGTTGTATAATTTAGATTCTCTTCTTGCACCGCTTTGGTTTTTATGTATGTGATGCATTTTAGCCTTTTTTTGCAGTGATTAAGTTTGTAAGTATTTTTTGAGGTGATGAACGAGAATATTTTTAACAAAGATTTTTTTATACACATATTTGAAACTCGAACTGTTTCTATTGTTTTAAGCTTAGTTTTGGATAGAACAGCCTTTTATAGTAATTGTAGATCGAGGCTGTATGAACGTCATCGACGGTGGTCTTAAAATGCGAACGAAAAGTTAGAAGACAGCAGAAACCCTTTCATCGTAATCCCATGGAAATTTCGCGAATATTCGAAGTATACATTTAACAAATTTATTTCTAATTATAAAAATAAAAAAAGCTTTTATTCATAAAACGCACTCAATATTAAAACAATGATAACCATTATTCAAAATAATAATTTCGGTATTGTATGGTGTGTATAATGTTTCCATGTATAACTTACTGTGCGACAAATGTGGTGGTTCTCAAATAATGGAAGGCACATGTAAGCAATGGGTAAGATTGGTAAATAAATGGGTTGGGAATTTAGGGCATAAAAATGAAGGATTATAAATGTCGGGAATAAAATAAAGGGAATATAAAATGATGCGAACATGAATGATAGAAAAAGCGGGGACGGCTGAGGGAGAAATGCTGCTATCAAGTGATTCCAAAACTTGAAGGCAATATGAAGTCAGAAAAATAGTATGATAAATGTATGGAACGATGTATGAATGTGAATTAAGCAAGGAATGTGTGCCTAGACGTAGATGTTTGTGGGTCCGTCCTCTATGCCTACCCTTGTGGGGAAAGGGCGTGATGGTTAGTTAATTACTTAGTGTCTTCATGTCTCTGTGTAATTCCGGTTTAATGCAATCTAGAACTGGAATTTGTTTTGATTTTCAAAATTGCAACTGAAAAAAAGATGTAGTATGAAAATAAATGTTAATTAATAATTTTTTTTGCTTAATTTTTTTACAGATTTAATTTTTCAAGTTTGAGGAAATATTTTCTTTATAACAATACTTTCGGCTTTACAAATGTCACAATTTTAATGTCCTGCGATTTTTCACGGGTCTGCTGTATTTCGTTAATAATTTAATCTATAATACGACGTAAATACTTATTAAAAGTAAGTTTATTTTATTATTTTCTATTGTCCCGTTAATTATAGAAAAATTATTATTGTTCCCATCAATGTTGTTTCAAACAAGATATATTAAAAAATATAGATACGTGCCAATGAATGTGATGACGTACGTACAGAACTGCCTGGAACTACTTATTCATATCATAGCTCCTTTTGTGCGAGGCTTCACGGGAAACGCTTTCTCGGAAAAAGCCACACGTAGTTATGAAATATATATATTATCATCTACCGCTACAGTTGCTTTCATCCAGACACATAGGCCATAGGGCACCCCTAGTGGTTCGTTACGTTTGGAGATTTTTGGGTTTATGGGGTGAGGTTTGTCTGGGTCTTGGCGGCGGATGCATCTGCCCATCAACTGCATGGCAGGCCGGATTGAGGGAGACCTTCTGACCTCTTTAGTAGGACTCTATCGACCCATCGCCTTCCACTACAGTGGGGGGATGGATTCATACGTCCGTCACATTTGGATCCACTAACCCCCAGATTCTTACGCACCTCTCATGGATGTGGGTACCTTTTTCTTTTATAAAATTCCTCTCCTTCTCTTCTTAAAAATACTTTCCACACGGCATCGCCAAAGATGGCACAGGCCTTGAGGGTAATTATTTTCTTCAGGACTTCCTGCGTGGAATTGTGTTGTGACATAATTTAATTAATTTTAAAATTTATATCAACACTTAGATGACATTATGTATATTTTTGAAGTTAAACCTTTTTAACACCGTTGTGATTTGAAACTTGGATGAAACGAAATGATGCATTACAGTAGGTACTCATAGTACTACGTGCGCTCATTAGCCGTTTTGATTGTGATCTCACATTTAAAGGCTCCTATTGGTTGAGATATGAAACGGAAATTACGCATTACAGCATCTACAAAACGTCAAATTGCGCTCATTGGCCGGTTTGATTATGATCTCACTTTTCAAGGCTCCTATTGGTTGAGATTGTTTTGCTGCACTCGATTTTTTTTATTGAACATTTATTCAGTCCTAAAGGTGGCACGCTTGTTTATCATAGTGGTTAACTTTTAGCTAAAACAATGAAGCCTGAAAGTTAAGCCCGCGACAAATGTTTTGTTGACGAAATTTACGAAAAACAAATGAATTCATTATATATTATACGCTGACAAATTAGTTTGTATACAACACTTATTTAAAGAAAACAATCAACATCTTTCAAAACCAATGGTTTCTTCATCATGATAAAATTTTAATAATTAAATAGAGAGGTACTTATTTACGTCGTACTATTTCCTATTGTGCCGTTAATTATAGAAGAATGGTCTCTGTTCCCATCAATATTGTTTCAAGCAAAGTAAGATATACAAGACATACGTGCCATTGAATGCTTCATGAAGACGTTTTAGAATTTTTAATTTTATGATGATTTGAAAATGAAAATTTGTTGATAATTTTGATAGTAGTATATAGTATATATACGTAGTGTATACAAACTTATTTGTTTTCATGTAATTAAAATTGACGCCACAAAGTGACTTAATGAATATTGAAGAATTATTTTAAAACATTTTTGGGTTGTGCGAGGCAGTGGCGGGCAGCTCATAATGTTGTGGCTACCTTCAGAAAAACGAACCAAGAATGAAAAGAAAAAAGAAACCCGTTAACAACAAAACCCGTAAACCCGTACAACTCCAATACTAGATATTGAATAAAATTTGGTTGTCTGTAAAGTCGGTTTACGGACGATAATTTTACGTGATAACGTCATATAATAGCGATGGAGTGGAAGAGAGATAGATGCGTCATAAGCTGAACACTTAGGCCGAACGCTTGTACCCTTGGCTCAGGCGGAACGTGACAATGAATCATGTTTTTTCGTGCATGCAGCCGGCGTTCAACGATTTATAAGACATTATCACGTCAAAAAAAAAACAACTATTTCTGATCAAAACTTTTTTTTTGTCTGCATTTGAAAACGAACGTTAATGCTAATTTATTCAATGGGCCACAACCAAATAATAAAATGGCCATTTTCAAATATTAAACTTAAGATGATGCACCATGTCTTGTAAAATTCTGGAAACTCTAACAAAAGCACCCCTTATGTAATAAAGCGATAAGATTTAAACTCCCAATTATTATTTGTAATTTTAACACCAGCCGCCTGTTTTGATTTATTCACGATAAAAACATCGCCAAACTGGGTGTTTTATTTTAAGTTCAGGCACATATAATTATATGTTTTACGATCATTCTCTAAAAAAATAAATTTTCCACATTATTTAATAAAACCATAACCGAAAAAGAGTTCGCAAATAGAAGATTTTGAATTTTAAAGTTTTTATTTCTGGACCTACAAAAAGGCTAACAAAAAAAACTCGATTATTTCAAAGGCTAATAATACGTGTTCTACTTGCAGTTTATAATTAAAGCATCTAAAATATTTCTAAGCTATCTTATTTTCAAAACAATATCGCGATTAAATCATATGATTTTGCGTTGCTCATACTTTTGACCTGTTGGATCATAAAACCACTTAATTCTTGCATCTTGGGAAGTGGAGTTCGGTAATAAAGTATTAATAAAGGTCCATAAATTGTGTTTACACCTGAACGTATTTATTTCCAAAACGCCGTATATAACGCAATATTTGTTATGCCTACTGCATCGTCTAAGTGCATCACCTTAAGTTATACAAGTAAGATATTCAAAACCGAATATAAAAAAAAACATGTACACCCCATTTTTTGATTACTCATTTCATCAATTTCAAAAGATTATTTTTTTATAATAAAACAAAAACAAAAAAAAAATTGTTTATATATATATTTTTTACAATAATTCCACACAGGAGGTTCTGAATAAAACAATTTCCCTCGGGGCTATGTCATCTGAGATGCTGTGAGGAGGGTCTTTTTGAGGAGAGGAAGGAATGAACATTGTTCTTGAAGAGACGCATGTTGTAGAAAGGAGGCAACATAGATGACGGCAAATCGTTTTACGGCCGAACTGTTGAACACAAAAACAAGACAAAGAAGCGACCCGTTCTCATGTGACAAATGTCAATCGCGTACATATGTTGAGCACGCGTTTGGCGTGTTTCCCGACTATGCACTGGTGCCGAAGGGATCAATCAATGACACTAGTTTCTCGGAGCATCTTCCATTGAAATACTGGTAGAAAAGGATAGCATTCCTGTGCTTTGACGATTGCAATCCTCTGTTAAGATGATTGTTTCTGCCCGTTTCTGGTATTTCAGAGCTCCAGACCAGAGTTGGCTGCCAAATTCAACCGTAGGGCGCCCTTGTGATTTGCACAGGGTTAGCAGTTGCGTACTATTAAAGTATCTGCGGGCCGTGTACAGTACGCCCAGTTTTTGGAGGCTAACTTTACTCTGGCTTCGATGGAGCCCCCATATCTGAGCAGGTCACTTAGAGTTACACCAAGCATATCACATATATGTATATATTGTAAGATTAGAAGGCGGAAACGGATAACAATCAAATACTTAATAAGGTGCAAAACAGAGTTAATAATTATATGATTTAAAAAAAGCACTAACATAGACTCGAGACATAGTACAAATCCTATTTCTTTCATTGGATACATAATATGATCATCCACGAGGCATGAGCGTTACCAATTAAAAAGAGATAAACAAACTACGTTTATTCTATTTGATCGGCATCCGGGTTGCGAGTTCGGAGCGTAGCCGGGAGCTGTGCGGTCGCTGGGTGGAGGTTCAGGTTGGGGTGGGTTGGGGGATGTCGGGGGCAGTTGGTAGGGGGCTGGAGCTGGGGTAGTTGGGGGCGCAGATCAATAGGCCGCGCGGGGGCTCGCAGGGATACCATACCGCGTGCCCCGCCGAACTACCAAGGACGGCCGGCAGAGCTTTAACAGACCCACTGCCGCGAGGAAGAGAAACAGATTTGAAAAAATCTTATTAAGAAATCGAAACGCATTTATTGATATTATGGTAGGCAGCTAATGAATCGCAGGCAGGTATAGAAGCAAGACGCTCTCTTGAGGAACGTTTGCGCAGCCCGCTTCGGCCCGTTTCATACGAAATCTTAATTTTGGATTTGAGATCAAACGAGTCGCAGGCAGATATAGAAGCAAACTATACTCAACCAAACAGAAGAATTATTTTTAGAATCAAAAGTAATATCAAATATGTAGTACAGATGTTTATTTATTTTTGCTCTAAATTATAAAATATGTTCTTTTAAATATTTAGATGTTTGATGATTTTAGAAGCAAATTTTCAATTATTTTTGAGTAAATGAAAAACAAGTAGTATCGGAAAAAAGGTCACGCGCCGAAGGGTCGTCGGGTTGGTGTTAATTCTTAATCTAGTGTTAGTATTATAACTAGGTACTTAATTAATTATTTCTTAAAATTAGAACGTTTGCCCTTAATTTCATTTGTCAGTTGTTAACGAGCGAGTAAAGCAGAAAGGCGTATTTGTAATTTTTGTAATGTCATTCAATAACGAAAACTTAAAATAAATGACTTTTCCCTTACTCAAGATAAAAAAAGATCTTACAAACATAATATATTTTTTACTGTATTTATCATAAAAATAGGATGAAGTATGAAATAAAAAATAAAAATTATTTAAAGAATTTTTATGGGTGTAAATTAAAAATACAAATAACCTATTTACATCCGAGCAAATTTTTGTCGTTTAAATTACTCGTAATAAGAGTAATTTTAATATACATTTTAAAATTACTTACCGAAAAAATGCTTTTTTAAAAAGGTTTTTTTTTAAATTTTATTTTTCATCATATTTTTAAAATAAACATCTTAAAATCGTTTTTTAAATGTTTTTCATTTATTCACAAATAATTGCTCAAGTTGCCTCTAAAATCATGAACAAATTTTTTTTAAATGTTCTTTATCTTATCATTTAAAACAAAAATAAATGAAATAGCTCACATCCGTACTAAATATATTTGATTAAAAAACAATTGTTCAGTTTGGTTGGGTATTTTGATCTCATATCCAAAATTAAGATTTGTATGAAACGGGCCGAAACGGACCTCGCGAACGTTCCATTTCAGTGAAATGTGGTTAAAGGATAAAGCTTAGATAAAGCTTACGCAGTTGGCGTCGTGGGTTACCAAATTTTTCAAAACGATTCAGAATAAAAAAAAATCGAGTGCAGTTCACACGCGGTTGAAGTGAAACCTTCGCCCACACATTTTCAACGAATAAGAGCCCTGAAAAGGAAGGTAATAATAAAAGCAACATGAGCGCAGTTTGACGCTTCACAGGTACTGTAAAGCGTTATTTACGTTTCATATTTCAATCAATAGGAGCCTTGAAAAGTGAGGTCATAATCAAAGCGGCCAACGAGCGCAGTTTGACGCTTCATAGGTACTGTAATACGTCATTTTCGTTTCATCCGAATTTTAAATCACAACGGGATTAAAGAAGTTTCACTTCAAAAGTTTAAGAAAATTTCTTTCTTTAAAATTTATTTATGTCTACAAATATAGTCACCTTCATGACTAAAACGAATATTTTCATATATCAAACGACAAACTTTAATATCTTGTGTCAACAAAACTCCAACAACTTAACTTGAACTTAAAAATTGTGACAATATAGGTAAGGGTACACGTATTTTTGCAAACACCAAACGCACTCTCACGATCGGGAATCGAATCTGCGATTTACTCATCGTTTTACAGTTCTCAATTTGAAAGACCTGTATAGTACCCCTCCATAGGACACACCAAGTGTTTCATTGCATTTGGTGACTTAGCAAAGGTGTCCGGGTTCGTGTGGTGAGGTTTATGAAATGTCTTTGAGGGTGGATGCGTTTGCCCGCCAACTGCGTGGCAGGACTGATCGGAAGATACTAGTTGAGGGGAATCTTTTGATATCTCCAGCCGGACTCTCTTGACCCATTGTCTTGCAACGCAAAGGGCGGAATGGATTCATACGTCCTGGCGCGTTGAATCCCAGATTCCTACCCATCCTTCATACCCTTTTCCTTTCCAGAACTTCCTCTCCTTCCTTTCCATAAAAAGACCCTCCACATAGCATCCCCGAAAATAGATTGACCCTCAGGGATTTGTTTTTCCTAATGGCACCCTGTGAATTTAAATCCTTTATCCTGAGTCAAGGTTCGATAATGTCTACTTTTCCTCTAAATGCGATATTTTTAAAACTTGGTCCGGGGTTTTAAATCGCCATCTTGACAATTAAATTGTAAAATAAATAAAACAGACTTAGACTTGATACTTATGTGAGCGAGGTGCCCATCCATCTACGCGGTCTCCGTCAGAATTTAGGAAGATACCTACTGAGACGCATGCGACTTACCGGTGAATAGTTTGAGAGGCTCACCCGTGAATAGATTGAGAATCTCAATCGGCAAAAAACAGAGAGAATGAGTTTTGTTATGGGTCCCACGGACTCATTTGAGGGTTAATAATGTTCAACGAAGACTCATATAGGAATCATTTAAAATAAAAAAAAAAAACTCCTTTTCATATACCTTTGAATACTGTTATTTTAACAGTGAATAAAACTGTGGAGTGTAATGTTAGCGTGTGAACGAAAATATTGTATATCGGGTAATTTTAGAATATAACATGAAAACCTGACTAAGAAAACCTGCATGGAAGTAGGTAGTAGGTAGTTTAGTTTAGAAAGTGAGCGCGTTTTTAACTTTCGAAAATATTGGCAGGTACGTAATTACTTACAATCAAACCAATATACCTACGCATGGGTGTTATATGTCCATGTTGCCTTATATGAGATTGAAAGTGATGGAAAAAGATTATAATGAACAAATACTAACTTACTCTTTTACTTAAGCTACTTCCCCACTTTCCTTTTCCGTGTCTCATTCTCCTGCCACTACCTTCAGTTCAATACCTTTCCCCCTATGGGGATGCCATAGTTTCACCGGCTCCAGATTCTTGTGCGGTATTCACGTAAAAACGAAATATATCAATAATTGCCAATTCTATAAGCATTTAAGAGATTTACTCCGTATTTGATAAAGCAGACTTGAATGTAACCCAACGCGCTGTCTAGTGCAGACGGTTTGGTGTGTGTAGCATCATATACAGACAAAAAAATTTATCCCATTTATTTATTTTGTACTTCCTAGCTACGACGGTCGTCAAATTATTATGAAATATGTATTTTAAATATCTACTTGCATTTTTTTGATCGGCCTGCCACAAATCTATTTTCGTAACTAAATAGTTATTTTGCGAACTTTGGGTGGATCCTTTAAAATGTTAAATATGCTTAATTGTGGGTCGCTATGATGGTGCCGCCATAGTTCTGCATCCCAAGGTTGGCCGTCTTAGCTAACAACAGCTCTTTGCATTTGACCGGTTGCGCCTGATGAGGGTTTCTACTTAGCCAAAGAGGAATAGACTCGACTAATGGCTACTCCGCCATTATCATCGAGATCTGCAGGTATGAATCGAAGTGCTGCCGGATTGGAACCGTAGCGCCGAGTCGTCCGCCATGGGTGCCGTCTTGGCATTGGAGACCAACGTCAACGTCCTTTGACCGCTTACCCGAGACTAATTCCCTCCGGGTCGAAGCCATGTCCAGAATGTGCACTCTTTGCCTCGCCACGATGGATCGCCTCAACAACACGATGTGGACATCAACACGTCGCCGCTTCAAAACGTTATTAACTGTACAATTTTTACAATTTTTTTTCCAAATGCTTATTTTCCAGACCTATCTCGCATATACCTTGTACTTACTTATCAGTTTACCATTTTAAATAAGTTATCTATCTATATTTGAAATTTATTGTAGTCATGTTATCTATAAACAGGCCCGAGTCCTGAGAATTACTCCAAATGAATCATGTTGGTAGAGGAGTTATATAGTTTCTTTATTGACAATCTATCTGGTTGGTAGCATTATCCTATGATGCGTAAAATACACATCTGCCTGATGATGGACACTGTAACGCAGTCCGAAACGTTGGCTAAAGAAGGAGGTAGCGCAACACGGCATAACACCCCAAAATAAAATAACGGAAATACTTTTGGCCGTGAAAATCTAAAATCATATCTATACATATCTAGTTTACTTAGAAGGTTAACTCTCATGCATATCAATTTTGCACCCAACGTGCTAAAAGACTCACATAATATCAAGCAATTAAAAGTATTAAGACTAAAGCTTATAACTTATTGTATAAATTTGAAATTTAAATCGATCAGAGGAAACGCAAAGGGGAGAATTCCCCCTCTAAAATAATTTAATCTCCAGCCCAGTCAATCTCGACGTTGACAGCACTCAACAACTGGATTGGATTGAAAAGCGAATTCCCAACGCAAGTATTAATGGGAAGTACCTGCTGAGGGAGTGCAACTTTCCGGTAATCGAGAACTCTGTACGTAGGTGGGAAAAATGAAAACATATCGTCTACAAATTTTTTTACACTGACATGACTAGAACTCTTTCGACTTAGAACGTCTTTAAACTTAAAAAAGTAGATTATGTATTTATTAACTTGTGGAATTGTTAAGTGCTCGGTGGAACAACTTGAAATAGGCAAACAGCGATTTAATTCTGCTTATCGCATTATAAGTAGTACTTAGTATTGAAATGGGTTCATGTTTACACATATAACTTGGGTATGAAAGTAACCCATTTATAGAAAATGCATGCGAAAATAATACGAAATAAATGTAACGACCACTTTCGCGCCCTACTTAATACGTGCCCGTTCTGAGAAAATGATTACGCTGCCACTAGTGTCGCGAGGAATTTACGCGAATGCAGGAACTACTGCTTCGGCAGGTATATCATTCCGGCAGCAGCTAATTTGTGACTCAACTCTTTCCAAAAGCTCTGCAGCTCGGTGGCTGGAAAGTTTGAGCGCCTTCTCAACCTGGCGAGCATACGAATTACCTGGCGTTCTCGAATTTACTTGCGCAGACGTCGACGCTATCAAAGCCGACGGCGGGCCGTGCACTGCTGTCAGCAGTTAAGCCACAATTTAAATCAAGTCACATGTCAGTAACAGTTATACAGTGCTATCAAGATAAACAAGACGCTCTATTGCGGTGGCGAGCAAGGCTTTTCCGAAATTCTCGACCGTCACGAGATTTGAGCCATCGCAACACAATGCTCTCCCACCTCGTGTGGGATTCTATCTTCGAAGACTGCACCATCTCGCAGCTGACAAGGTACACCGCACCTTCAGCTCAAGAGATCAAGCTGCACCCCGCGACTTACAAGGTTCACCGCACCGCGCCACAATTTAAATCAAGTCACACAGTCAGTAACAGTAACAGTTATACAGTGCTATCAGTAACAGTTATACAGTGCTATCAGTGATAAACAAGACGCTCTATTGCGGTGGCGAGCAAAGCTTTTCCGAAATTCTCGATCGTCACGAGATTTGAGCCATCGCAACACAATGCTCTCCCAGCTCGTGTGGGATTCTATCTTCGAAGACTGCACCATCTCGCAGCTGATAAGGTACACCGCACCTTCAGCTCAAGAGATCAAGCTGCACCCCGCGACTTACAAGGTTCACCGCACCTTTAGCCCAAGGATCATCCCGTCTCAGGCTACCGAGGTCCACCGCACCTCACAGCTACTGAGATCTTCGCCTCACTAGGTTCACCCGCACCGCAGATGACTCCATCTCACCCAAGTCATCGCCGTTCACCTCCAACGCTACGGTGTTAAGCAACGGCCTTGAGGAGCAGGTCGTCTCCACCAACCACCTTGCAGAGCAACTTGTTGGCAAATTGTAGACCTGTGATATTCACTGCCATCGCAACACGACCTCTATCAGCCTACACCACTATCAACTCTATTGATCTGACCACGCTACTAGCCAAATTAAGACTCACCCAAATTGCCAACAGCCAAATTAACTCACCTACTGCTCTGCCTTTCACTGATCACTCCGCTACCGCTTCATCACTCATGTATATACAAAATTTATAAATAATGTAAATATAGTAAACCAAAAGTTGTTAAAAGGGTGAACATAAAGAATCAAACGTAATATATTTGTTGAATCGCGATGGTGAGAGGCCATATATCAGATTAAAAAAGATGCTTGATATAATTTTTGTAGGCGTGTTGAAAGACAGATACTTCGCAACCCTTTTCTTCTCCTACTTCTCTTCCCCACTATCATCAGTCCACAACATTCCCCAGATTGACTAGATTATAGTATAATCGGCTCTTGGTTCTGCGAAAGGTCGAGTATAATATGCTTGTGATGTAGATATTCGAAGTATTGCCTAATATTCTGGTCCTTATTCAATGAATACATAATTTTTTCATGCATATTAAAACTGGTTTTGAAAATACGAACTATGTCTAATCGTTTCATTTAGAGAAGTCACAAATAGACAAATGAAACAAAACATATTGCAATCATTTTTGAGAAAAAATATTTCTACATCTTAAAATGTACCTACGAGTATATGGAAAAAAAATGACGATATATTCATCCATTAATTTAGTGTTACTACGAATACTGAAAGAAGACAATAACTTAATTTTTGAGTCGTTTAACGGAGGGAATTGAAGATTGGATAATATCTAATTACATATCGCCGGGCTTAGCACTGTGACAGCGATCGCATACATTATGCGACAGCGATATTTTATTAAATTCTGGAGAATGTGAGCTTTTGTTTGCGGCCCTTGTAATTTAAACAAAGGCCTTTGTGTTTTTATAGGTACAATTATTGTACACGATTAGTAATCAAACCTTTGTCATAACTGCCATCATGTGAGAGAAACATTTGCCCATTTTGAAAACTTGCTACACTAACAAATAGAAATGTATTATTTGTTATATTTTAATAGCAACAATAATAATATATACACAGGGTGTTAAGGGACATAGTTACTTTACGTTAACCTTTGATTCTTAACATTATTCAAAGTAAAGAAATGTTTATGAAATGTAGTGAAAAATGTAAAAGAAATTTTGGTCTCCGGTGATTTTTTTTTTCTTAAAAACCAAACAAAAAAAATTCTTCCACATGTCATCACTGGTCACTCTGCCAAGGAACTGCCCAATCCCTCACCCGACCCTAACTGTAACATATTGACTATTTATGATGAAAAAAAACAACAACAAAAAAAATTTGCGAGATCATTTTTTTATTACGAGACAACTTGTGTATACTTGAAATATTATGTAATATATATTTGATATACTGTGTCATACATGTCTGCCTACTGAATAAAGATAATAAAATTTTATTTATTTTAAAAAACTATCTTACATGCACTCACGAAAAAAACATGTCTCATTATCACGTTCCGCCTGGGCCGATAATTCAAAGGTACAGTTAGTACAACCAAAATATCGAGTGCAGTGCACACGCGGTAGAAGTGAAACTTCACTTACACAATCTCAACCAATAACAAACCTTGAAAAGTGAGCTCATTATTAAAGCGGTCAATATGGATAGCACGACGATGCATAAGTACTGTTCGCAGGTAAGGTTTCATTCTACCTCATTCTCTCGCAGGATAAATCCCATAGATGTATGTTTGTCTCTTTTTACTATGTTTCCGTTTCATCGAGTTTCAAACGAGTTTCAAATCACAACGGTGCTAAAGAAGTTTCACTTAAAAATAAACGTTTTTCTTTCTTTTCTACTTCACCGTCCTCTCAGCTTGTAAATGTAGAATATGATATTGAAGTGATGATTTTATTTATTTTATTTTAGAATCTGCTCTCAATTTCATATTCTATAAAAATCAAGGTTTGAAAATTAAGCCATTAAGCTAAACATAATTGAAAATTTTGGTTTATATATATTCAAATGTAATGTGACAGAAACCAATAATATATTTCAGAGTGGAGGATACTCTCAGTATCGCCCTGGAGTAATGCCATAAATTCAGAATTGAAATATTGCTTGAAATGGTGTTCGGTGACCAGATCTGAATAGCCAGAAACTTCCTCAATTTCCTCTTCTTAATCTCCTTCGCCCTCCCTGCCTGCTACTTTCAGCCTCACAATTAACCCAATAAGGGGTGCTGTGGTTTCACTGGCTCTGGGCGGTTGGGGTTAGGGTTGGGGACATATGTAAATTGAGAATATTAGTATGATTATATATCTATTATATTTAAATATTTATAATAAAAACATATAAATACATCACAAATTTTCAAAATATAAGACTCCAATACAAAACTTCTTTCAGAGGCCTCATTAATAAATGTATGTAATTAATAACTTCTTTTGAATTTTCAGAATATATAACATCAAAATTTAGGTAAAGTAACATAATTTTTGAAAAAAATTTCACACTTCAATGGATTGATGAGTCCAGTAAGATTAAAAACTAAGGTTTTTAATTTATTTTGTATATTAATGGCGAGGTTCTGAAAATTCAAATTAAAAAATGCATTCTTATAATTTAACTACAATTGATGAATACAAAGCATATATAAACCCATTCCACTTTTGTATAGAAATTAATACCGATATTCCCCTTCAGTCAAACGAAGATTAAAAAAAAAAATATTCGATCTGTAAACTTAACTCCTTTTGAGCAAAAAGTCGGAACATATCTTGTTGTGTTTGTTGTGGAGGCATTTGGATTACTATTTTTAGTTCTTCGTAAAGTTCAGGAAAATTGTGTTTTTAGAAGTGGGATTGAAAACATGGCCTGTCTTTCATCTTTAAAGGGTGACAATAAAAGATGATTTTGAATGCACGAATCTAGATATATTATGTTGCAAATACAACATCAGAAGTTTTATCAAAAACATGTGACGGACACTAACACATTGTTCAATTTATTTCAAGAAATACAAAATTATAGGCATAACATTTATTAAAATAACGCTTTCAAAAATATTTTTTTAGCAATCTTATATAAAAAAATGTTTCCGGAAAAAAATACTCATTCGAAGTTTTGTTAAAGTAAATGTAATGTTGAAGTTTGTTCAGAAATTAAAGATTTCATAAAAAAACT
Organism: Glyphotaelius pellucidus; assembly: GCA_936435175.1. NCBI lineage: Eukaryota > Metazoa > Arthropoda > Insecta > Trichoptera > Limnephilidae > Glyphotaelius > Glyphotaelius pellucidus. The sequence goes on along the minus strand of OW386542.1, from coordinate 20,819,811 downwards.
TTCATTTTTATAATAATCGCATTGCAATGATTCACCAGAAAGTTTCGTAAAATTGTACGCATCATATTAATTAAAATACCTTTCTGATTTTTTAAAAACACTTTTGAGCCAGTTAATTTTTCCGGAAAAATTGACTCTCTCGAAGATTTATTAGGGCTTATAACATTTTAAAATTTGTCCATTTAACATTTTAAAGATTTCATTCAAACTATAAAATTATCATGGAAGAATCATTTATCAGAAAGTTGAGTTAAAACGAAGACTAGTTAAATAAAAGAAGATTCATTAATATATCTGGTTTTGAAAACATATTTTTAGAGATAGTATCGACGGTCCCAAAGAACGATGTCGGATCTGCTAAAAATGAAGATTAGTTTTGTTGGTTTATTTTAATTTCTTTTTTATGATTTGTAAGTCTGTATTTTCGGAATTTTGAATGACATGGAATGCAAAATATCAACAAATATTTCTTGATCTCGAAAATAGTTAAAATACAAATCTTTAAACAGCCCTACCAAAATTTCGAAATCGTACATCCGACATTGGTCTTCAGGATGGTCGATAATATGTAATTGTTTCAGGAAAAAATTGACTCATTCGAAGTTAAGTTACTTATTAAAGCTAACGAAATACTGAAGTTTCTCTAAGATTTCATAAAAACTTTGATATCGTATAAATTTTGATAACAAAATAAACTGTTATTGACAGTAGAAATAAAAATGTTCTTTATATTCAGTTGTTAATAATAAAAGCAAAACAATGTTTTATTTGCAAAGGTAAATTAGCTTAAGAAAATAAAAATATTGCCTTCCGATATTCAAAGATTTTAAACTTTTTTGTGGAAGTTTTCTTATTGGTAATGAAATTCTAGCGCAAATATAGCTGTATAACACGGCAAGATGGCGGACAAGTTTAAAAAATTTAACTAATAATCGTTTGAAGATATAACTATACATTCCTTTGGCATTCATTAATGCAGCAATGTTTTCTCTAGTAAAGTACTTAAGCTTAAGTTCATAAATTCGTGTTTGGTTCAAAATATTATTTATCTATTGGTAAGCAATTTTAATAGCAAAGGCCTATCAAATAAATAAAAACATCTGCTTCAATGGATCCCAAATTTAAAATTTTGCTATATTCTTAGATAGAAATTTAAAACTATCTTTTAAAGTATAATCATGGCATCTTTTTGGGTTATTGTGCCGTGTAACGATTCATCATCAGGAAACTCATTCACTTCACCACAATCTACACACCTTCCTCGATGATGGACACAGTAATGTTTCTGAAACGTTGGCTAAATAATGACGAGGCATTAAATGGTTGGATAACCGAAAAAAATAATTGCAATAGTAAGTTGTATAATTACTTACTTTCTACAAAAATTTACACCCAAGTGACATTTTTTATAACTAACAGGTTGGCGTAATATACTTGTAAATGTGTATTCTTTCTTGAATTCTTAGCTAATTAATAACCAAGAGAGTAAATTTTATAATTACATTAAGAATTTTTACCTCATTAATAACTATTATACCAACGTGAATAATTATTTTATGAGTTTTATGAATTATATAAGTTTTATGAGTTATATAAGTTTTATGAGTTATATAATTTTATGAATTATATATTACAAGTTGTGTTGCAAAAGTCAACGCTATCCCTTCAAGAGCTAATAGGCCAGACGAACCAGAATATCATTATGCGACCTTAATAAATGTAATTTTTCAAAATATTTGCACTTTTATTTTTATTATTGACACATTAGATCAGTTATTCTGAATAACCCCGCTATTGATCACAGTTCAAAATAAATCCAACAGCGTCTTAGCATTAAGAAAAAAAATTCCCGATTCACGAGTTAATTTTTTTTTTAAGTTGAACTCAGCTCCTCGCAGTGTTAAAAAAATGTCCCACGCTTATCTTGCTAGAATAAAAAAAAATGCTTATTTAGAATAGTTCCTGAAAACTTAAAATGTTTGCTATGTTTTACTTTAGAAAAAATTGCAATTTTACATATTAGGAATTTGAAAGAAAACACGTTAAAGTGACAGTGTTTATTTAGAACTACACAATTAAAAATCAAAGCAGCAGTCTTAGGCGAAATTCGAGTTCTTATTGCAAAATAACAGTATCCAGAAAATATTATACTATTTCAAAAACAATATTACAAAACATTTTTTTTTAAACTTGCCAGATTCGTATGACACGTTTTTTACAGTAGGTATGATGAGTGGAGAATTTTAAAAAATAACTCATGGATCGACAAAAAACGTTGTGATCAATAGTAGGAGTTACATAATAAAGTCAGATTCTTAGAATATGGAGTTTTATAACTTTGGCTCTCGAAACACTGATTTAAGGGTTCTATTATTTTGAAATTCATAAATTGCCAAAATCTCGAAATCTAAGGACATTTTCATATAGTCATATTTATGATATTTTGATCCATCACGAGTTAATGTTATCCCCTAATATATATTAATTTAATTAATTCACTTATATATTTAAAAATTAAAGAAAAATTCCACAAGACACGTACTCATATTTAAACTTTATTGATGAATTCTTAGTTAATTAATATTTAAAGATATCAACTTGCTTAATATATTTTTGTAAATAAATCCTGAATATATTAAAACAAGAGGTGCAAGATAATGACATATAGAGATCTTAAAATTTAACTATGAGATATTATTAGTTTTTTAATTGGTGATATTAAGTATTTTTACATAATACATATTCAACAATTTTCTTTACGTACAAACAATGTAAAGGAAAAACAAATAATAAAAGTCACCATTCTTAAATATTCCGCCGACTTTAGGGCTCAACAAAGTAACGCAAAAATATTTTTGTGATTTAGAATCCTGATGTAGTTGATTGACTTCTTAATAATTGGTAGAAATTTATTTAAAGTAAGGAAAATTATTTTAAACAAAAAAAACACTGTTAAAAAATTTCTCGTAATTGGCTAGTTGCTTTTGATTCTTATGTTGGTTACATTTCAGATGACGCGCATTCGATTCCTGCGCATCGCACGAAGCCGCTCCTATCAAATACAAAATGTAGTTAAGCAGTCGAAATGCAAAAATAATGTGCATGAAAGCAATTGTGATCGTAGTTACGTATTCTGGCCTTCTTATCAAATTGCAGCAAACATATTACGAAACAAAAGATTGAAAAGAAAATAAAGAAATAAGGTACGAACGAAAGCCACACGGGTTTTATTTTTTATTTGATTTAATACAAAATTCAAATCAATTTAATTAAAACTGAGCACTGAGCATGTTCAAAATTAGAACACCAATATATAAAAAAAAAAAAAAAAATGGTTTTTTTGTAAAGTCGGTTTCCGGACGATAATTTTATGTGATAACGTTATATAATAACGATGGAATGGAAGAGAGATAGATGCGTCATAAGCCAAACGCTTGTTCTGCGCTCTCGCTTGCACGCTCGGCTCAGGCGGAACGTGACAACGTGACAATGAGTCATGCTTTTAAGTGAGTGCAGCCATCGTTCATCGATTTATAAGACGTTATTACGTCAAAAATTGATTGTCTGTAAAGTCGGTTTACGGACGATAATGTTACGTGATAACGTCATATAATAACGATGGGGTGGAAGAGGGACGGCTTGTGACGCATCTATTTCTCCTCCACTCCATCGTTATTATATGAATTGTCTGTAAAACGACTTTACCACAACCAATTTTTTAAACACAATTTTTTTATTAAAAAGTTTAAAAAAATGTATTCCACTCTTCTTCTGTTAAATTTCATATTTTTTAAAGATATAAGTTATGATTAATTATGTTCATTTCACAAATCACATTTATTAGTTTTCATAATATCAAGCATTCAAGTTTCAGTGTCTTATTGTTTAGTCCACTTATTATTCAGAATTATCACCGTTAATTTATTGATATTTCCAATGTTCAGTGTTTATCGGATTGCACCATTAATAAGGCGTTCAGTTTTTTCTATTCGTGATACGTTTTTTAATCATTTAATCATTGCTGTTTTGTTGTCTATTCACTTAAATTAAAACTATAAATGTAAAATTTTACCAAGGTACAATTGATTTGCTGTTGATTTTGAATCCATCAAATCATTTGAAATTAATTTTTTAGCATGATGTTTTAATTCCTCGATCTCTAAATAGAAAAATAGACCAACTTCTACAGGTTTTTGTAGATAGATACTCAAGTGTTCAAATGATTGTGTTGGAAATTTGGCTGTAAATATAACGGGATATTTATGTTCAGATATTTGTTTCACAGTATCCGTGACTAGTCCTTACTTTTTTTGGCAAGGAAGTATGGCGTGCCCGGAATTTTATACAATCTTTTTTGGAACGTGTTCTGAAACAAAAGATTAGTCGTTGAAGCATACATAACGATATAGAATCATGAAAAAAGAAACTGAGACATTCCCTTTTGATCCCACATATGCATCGTTTTCTTGCTGGGTCCCTGTTTCTTCTAGAAAGGAGTAAACAATTGTTGAAGAATTAATAATTATTTATACAGTAGGCACAAAGGTTAATGCTAGGTTGACACACGGGGACAAGACAATGAAAAGAAAGACCTTCTATTTCCTCGGCCGAATAACCACCCTTCTTGCCCAGCTGAGCCTCTCAGTTTGAATCACCCTGGCGAAAGCGTATTTGTGATGAATTTTGGATCGACTTACCGAAATTTGTTGGTCGCCTGCTCGCCAAGTTCATAGAACTTGATCTCCTCAGAAAATACATCCAGTGGTACGTTGACCGGTCTACGCAGTCTTCCACCACTCTGATAATAGTAAAGGATTGCGTCGAAAGACGGTCTGTTCCGGTCAAAGAAGTACTCATTTCTGTTGGGAAAAGAGACCCATCGTAAATACATTTTTTGGGGGTATTTTACTACAAAGTTAAGAAATTCCATTGAAAAGTGGAAATATGGCATCTCAGTGCAGGACTAACCAACCATCACATCATTTCGGGGTAATCAGAGAGGATGGTAAGACAATTAATTCCTTTTATTTCATTCACATTCATAAATCGCTTCTTATCATCAATACTCTTTCATTATAGCGGCTATTGACACGATTTCTTGTCCATAAAAAATCTACATTTCAAGCAATATTTTCATTCTGAATGGCGATCTCTCGCCAGGAAGATAGTAATAGTAAATTCCACTCTGGAACGTAGCACAAATATTTACTTGATTTCTAAAAGTGATAATTTGTGATTTCGCTGAATTCTGTATCTACGACCTCTGGGCCACAAGCCAAGTATCTTAGTGCTCTGCCATATTTTAGTATTGTAAATAGTTGGTATACAGGAAAAATATTTGCATAATGTTAAAAAAAAAAGTTTTTATAAATTTTAATAAAAGAGACTTTGGTTAACATCAAAATTTTAAATAATACTTTTACATCTGAAGTTTAATAATTTATTGTCAGAAGCCAAAAAACATACGAAAATGTCAACTCGAATGTTGTAAATAAGTCAACACAATTGAACAATGATTCAAACATAATAAATAACATTTCCACAGAAAACTGCATACCCGGGCGAAGAAATATTTCGTACAAAGTCACATCCAAATAACTCCACAGCGAACGCAATTAAGAGCAATATCACTGTTTGAGTATTTGCAGGATAACTAGATTTATGCACGTGCGGTGTGCACTCTATGCTCAAGAAACAATGCAAAGAGAATTCCGAATTCCTGGGCGACCGACCACTCTTATTCAGTTCTGATTTTCTCGCGGCTGACTATTTCCAGAACCATAATTTTAGGTGCATTGGAACAATACTTACAATTTAAGTCTATTTTCCAACGTAATACGTTCTATCTGAGAACATTACTTTAATTTACAGTAGACATTTGCACAGTTTTTATTCCTAACAATTCATTTTGAATTCTTCCATCAATATTATATTTGTGAAATATTAATTAATATTGAATGCCTACATGATAATGTTTACCTATTAATGTTTTTCTTGAAATAAGCTATCATTTCTTCAGCTGCCGCTCATAACTCATACGTTCGTCTTCATCATTTAGCACTTAGCACTTTATTAAAATATTGGTCAATCATTTTAAACTTTGCCTAGTCACCTATATTTTTTTGAGGAATTTCCTATACTATAAAAACTTTTATTCTGCATAGATAACTATTCCAATCAAACATTTTTGATTGATTATTTGGCCATGCGGTAAAAGTGATATTTATAAGGTAAGTTTAGATTGAGAAAAAATTACCTTAACGGGTCGAAGTATCTAATACGTCTCGCAGGATCTCCAAGAAGTGTGTCAGGGAATTGGTTTAAGGTCCTTAGTTGGGTTTCGAACCGAAGTCCGCTAACCTGTGAACAAAATAAGAAGGTATGAGTATACATTGTCATAAAAATTGATCCCGTAAAAATGGGTAATGTAAAATGCGCCTGTAGTGTAAGACAAATAATGTTTACATGGGCTTTATTAATAAATGTGATTTAAATTTTACGCAACTGACAAACAATCATTAAAGCGTGGTAAATAGTTCAGGCGAGTAAAATTTAAAACATGTTTGTTGCTGAGAGGAATTGTGTTTAACGTTCAGTTGAGTTCATATTATCTATCAAGTATTATTTGAAATATTGAATGTTTAGTTTGAGTTTTTGAATATCAAATCGCCTGACCCGGGCGGCAGTTTAAGGGTGCGCCAAAATCGAAATATACATGTTTGATTGGAAAAAAAAAACTTGATTCACAAAGCGCCTGGCATCCAGCGCACGTTGTTTTATCGATTAAACATTTGATTTTAAAATGCCCAGTTGGTTTTTAAACACATCTTAAGCTGATTATAAACGTATCCTAAGTCGATTTTGAACGCGTGCACGACTGCATAGTGTACGTGATGTCTCTGCTAGGGGAATCTCTGTCGCATGTAGAACTAGGGGCTACACGAGCTGAGCCGAATAAACTCGAGCGGTCGAACGTCAAGCGAAGCAAACAATCACTCACGAGAGTGGATGCACTATCAAGTTTCTGCCTCGGTTTAAAAAAATCGTAGATCACGGGCTGAACCGTGCTAAATAAATTTTAAACTTAAAAAACACATGTTTTGTTTGACTGTATTTTTTTGTTAACGCAATGAGGGATATTTATTTGTCTAAATATTAGAAAACACTATTGTTGTGTTTTTATTTCGTGGTACCTGCGTTAAAAACACTTAAACTTGAAGAATACTGGTTCGTACAAGAAAAAGTAAAAGTATTTATTCTACATTGCTTCTTTTGATAAACGTTAAACTATTCTGATGTATTTTGCAAAATTTGGAGGTAATGTTGATCCTGAATCTGTACGGCGATCGGAAAAAATTTGCAAGGAATAACACAAGTGGATGCAGCAAAATATGAAGCGTCGAGTGGGAATCCTTTAACACAGTCTAAAAGTGTATACGAAAAGTGATGGCTCGTAAAAAAAATAATACAATGAACAATGACAGGAAGCAAAAAATCATCTGGAGCAATGGGTACGATGAACTATAGGTTCAATGATTGTTTTTGTTTTGAATTTTCAATTGGTTCGATAATGGAGGACTTATGTGAAAATTACGATACTTGCAAAGTTTAATTAAAAATGATTTTAATTTTAATTTAAATACCAAAACACAACAAAAAAGCTACACTTTATAAGATAGTAGTTACACTCGCTGTTGTATTTTATTTGGTATCCCCATGCATTCAAATGTGCTTATAGATCTTGAAATGGCATTGGCCGTGTTTGTTGACCAGATCTAACCAGGTATTTCTCTATCTTCCTCTTATCTCCTTCTCCGTCCCTCTACCTTCGGCCTCACAACATAACTCCAATTAAGGATGCCATTGTTTAATTGGCTCTCGACAGTGGATCTCTTTATATGTTTTTTCAAATTCAATCAATAAAAATATATTTATTTTAAGTACACAAAGACCGAAAAATATAGGAAATTGGTTTTTGTATCCTCTTATTTAGCGACTGTACTTTTTGATTAAACGTAATTTAGCAATTTAAATACTATTATAATTATTTTACACATATAACGTACAAATAGTCATTGGAGTAATATGATAAAAAAGTTACATATAAAGGAACTGTTTTAAATTTTTGTTGCTATGCATTCTAATGTGTTTTTGTTTGTTTCGCTTCTAATTGTGGACTGGAAAGTTTGCGGTAATTACAGTTATAAACATTATTTTATTTTTATTTTTTGGATCACTCATGGAATCATTTTAATTATCTCTGTTTAAACACAATCCAAACGGATGTTCCAATAGACGATGCGCCTAGGGGTAATAAAATATCCATACTAATATTATAAATGCGAAACTGCTCGAGTTTGTTTATGACCTTTTCACGCAAAACACAATATAAAGACTTTAATAATTCTTTCACCAATAGAAAGCATAATTATATGCGCAGACTATATGTTGTATATTATGGTAAGCTCTGGCGTTATGAAACTATAAATATTAATATATTATATTTGTTATACGTTTTCTGTCGCTAACAAAAGCGAGTTAATTGCAAATGTCAGAAAAAAATCGTTCCCATGGAAACAATGTTGATATATTTGTGGGTTCTAAGCTGGTAGGTCCTCAGCCCCCTGGTCAGCTACTGCTATAGAAAATTCAAATATTAGAATATGTTTTGTTTTTTTTGGACAAGCTTCTGTTTTGGAATAAATGTCAGAAAAGAGTTCCTACAATAAAAATATAATTCACAACGATTATAAAGAAATATTATAGATATTAACAAACTTCCAAATATTTAATTAAAAATAAACATCCGAAATGTTTGTAAGCGCATAAATTCCGAACGAATGAACAAAATTGGATAACTATATTTTTTTTTGAGCTGTAGCTTAATGAAATTTAGGTGGCAGGCGAGATGTTTGAAAACTAAATGTAAGGGAATGATTGTATGGAATGCGGGAGGGGGTGGGGGTGGGGAGGATAATTGATAAGTTCAACCGCTACAGTAATTTCCCGTAATACCATGCGAGCGAAGCCGCGGGGAAAAGCTAGTAATATTATAAAAAGTTGATTAGTCAGACATCTCAAAATACTAAGTTCTGAGATAATGAGAAAAGCAATATTCAAATGTTCACCATAAATCGAATATTATTTACGCATGTATGTATTTTATATAATAAATATGCTATAAAATAGCATTGGGAGGTATAACGGTAGTAGTAGTACGACCCGATCCACTCCTAATGTTAAACATAATATTTTACACACTTTCCTAATAAATATAATATTATGCTAAATAGTATTATGTTATGTTATTATGCTGTAAAAAAATTATGGAGAAATAAAAAATAACATTTTAAAATATCCTACTAGTGACCCAGACAACTTCAAATTTTGTTAAAATCATTACAAGTTTTTCTGATATGTATTTGATTTGTTTGATTTTATGAGTAATCTGAGTGTTGAACCAGATAAAGGGAACACTTTATACACAAATACTCACCTCAAATTTCGATTTTTCGGAGATGTCTGACTAATCAACTGGTAATATTTCAATAGGAAACAAGCGATCTAGTCAAACTGTGCAGTAAAGCAGGTAGAAGGTAAGGCACAATTTGGTTTGATATCTTTGCTCGTTTACGTAAGTGCATAAAATTCGAGCAATCGAGCTCTAAAAAATGCCTCGTTTAATAAATTCGAGTGCGACACTAACATTGAAATAATTAAATGCTTCCGGCGTTCATCGCGTAGTGCTTTTACATTCATTAAGTAGGTAATCCTAAACAAATTTTAATTGCTTTGCATTTTGTGTTTTCATATTTTTCTGTTCTGGCTATTGCACTTGAATGTTTTTCCACTAAAACAATGTGTTGTTACAAAGTTTTAAGCAGAAAAACTTTAAAGAGTTTTAACTCTTAAACTTCTTAGAGTCTTATTTTAGTCGTGCGCCATGTGATTCCATTATCATAATAACTTACTTGTTTTTTTGCAAAATTATGTTTTTGAAAATGTAAAAACTTACTATTTAACGTGTTCATTTGTTTTTATAAAAAGTAGTGTATAATCTACCATAATATATCCCAGAATAGCTACTTATATTCATAGAAATGATTTTATTGAGAGTCCTTGAATAGTCCGAGTTAAAACGGGACTTATAACTAATAAAAAAACTAAAACTCAATATACTAATAAAAAACTCAAAGAATTCGATGGTAACTAATGTTTGGAAAATGACTTTTCATTCCATTAAAATTGGCAGCATTTATTAGTGTATGTTTGGATGCAGCAAAATTATCAATCATTTCATATTTCAGTGATTAAAACTAGAGCATTTTGGGGTTTCACCTCAAAAGCTAATATCCGCAAAACAGCTGTTTTCGATGCAAGGTTTATATGATTTCTATTTCGATTTTAAATAAATAAGTTGTTGTTCCATAGGTCAATGTTTAAAACACAGGCGTAAAAAATATGTATAGAAACTTTATCAATGGCTTTAAATACGATTATTTCCTTTAATTTTAAACACAGAAAAAATATGTAGAAAAGTATTCATTGTTACAACATTAACGATATCTACAATCTTAACTCTTCATTATTCATATTTTTTGAACATTCCTTAAATGAATAAAAACAGAATTTTTATATATTTCTCGAATAATATCCAGTCAGTTGGTAAACGAAAATCGAGGAGAGAGGTTTTTTGTTTCTAATGTTAAAAATATTATAGTTTGACGAGATGGTATTTTTTTATTACTGATTTAAACGCGTGTTTCTGTTGGGTATTGAAATTTTGCCCAATTTCGCATTATTTTTCATAATATAGGGAATTCTTTCCATACGGGATTCTCCCAAAATACCCGGTTATCTATGATATAGTCCAATTTTCAGGTAAATAATTTTCATAACTTTCACCAAAAATATTTAAAAAAAGCTCAAGTTCAGTCATAGGTACCAACTTTTATAATTATTTGGGACGGGGTAATTTTTAAAAATTCAATTTGCGGTTCCGATTACCCAGCGGTTTTTTAACCCGAAAAGATTCGCGAACTCCTACAATGTTCTAACCCAACTAAATATCTTTACATATTTTGCTTCCTCCACGGCACGTTTTGATTTCCATATTGCACACTTTTATTACACATTATAAAAACTATTTACACTAAAATCCGTCAAGTAGTCTCTCTGTACATATTTCATAACCAAAATGTAATTCACATAATTTTATTACTCTGGATCAACCACAGAAAAAAACATTAACAATTTTCAAAAGCTGATTAAATTTATCAGACTCGCTTCCACACTCGCTTCCATAAGAAATCTTCTACGCAAACATTTTCTGGGTTTTACCAATAACGGCGAGATCTGGAGATTTTCTTACTGGGAATGCATTTTTGAAACAACCCTCTTAAAACAGCGAATACAAATGTGTTGATTTTAATTACGTTTACCTTATCGGGGCTATAAATTTCAAAATTCAGATTGCTTTGAGGAAAATTAATTTATGAAAGTTAATTACCGTTGGTGGTAAAATTTGGTCAAATTGATGTCAAACTCCTTACATCGTTATGGAATTCCGGCAAATGCTTTAAATTTTATTTACTCACAATTTAATAATATTTTTGAAGGATTATCTCAGTATCAAAATGAGCTTTGTTTTAAAAATCATTTGCAATTTTTCTGCGAATCTCATGTTTCGTACCCGGTAACCGACAAAATATAAAATCAAATGTTTTAAAAAAATTTCACCATTCTATGCTTTCAAAAAACGTTATTCTACCGACTAAAATTAAATTCAATATAGTTTTACACGGGTGCGCACTGACTGCATAGTAGATGTGGATGCATGTAAATTAAATTTAATTTAAAAAATATAGTTTGCATGGAAATAATATTTTTAGCAAAGTTAAAAACTGCAGCAACAAGTAAAAAAAATAAAGAACATTCGGAAGTATCTGCTACGTATACAAAAAGTAATTAATAATATAATGTATTTTTCCAAAATAATAAAGCGCGAAGAACCACGCTGATTTCATCCACTCCGTTTATTGAAGAACTTAATGAACTTATGAATTCTGAAGACAGAACACTTTGTTTGCTCCTTGGCCTAATCTGTAATAAATTGGCAAAGCTTCAAGCCATACAAATGTTGTTTGATTGCATGGCACGTAACTACATTGATTGCATCTGTTTCGATTACGATCCCAATCATGCATCAATTGGTGAGAACAATAATACAGAGAAGCAACCTTGAAGTGATCTTATCACTTAGCTGCACTACATAAAATTGACCAAACATAATTTAATTTTTCGTCATTTTACTATCAGCGTTCAGTTTTGAACACAGGCTGGTAATTTTTTTTGAGAAATGCCGATCCTTGGTGAGTCTCACCAAGATCGAGTCTGATCGAAGATTGCCAATCATCGATCTCATCTGGGATCAACCTCTGCCTCTCTAGCTTAACCAATGATACCGCCCGATGAAACTGTGGTTCTGACAAGTAAGTCGTGCCACAAGCTCCTGTAGGAGAACGTAATGATGTAATGTTGTCCACCTTAGATTTGTTTCCTAACCACTCGTTCGTCTTTTTTTCTCACACCTTGCATGACTCTTTTTGCAGCGGCCATTGTTGCCACAATTTATTATCATATATTACAATTTTGTTGGTCTAGTTTTATTTGCTTTGCGAAATTCTGGAGTGATAGAGCTCAATGTGATATGTAATTTGTAAAAACAAAATTCAATGTTACTTACATTTATGACAACTCTTTCGCAAAAGTCATGGTCGTGTGGAATGGGTTCAAACTGTGCTATGTTTGTTAGTTGAGGGTGCGGACCTCCGCCGTCCTCGTCTTGGCTGCTTAACTTCGGGAGCGACCTGTAAAAGAGAACACACACGTTAATATACGGTAGCAGAAGATGCTCTCATTTATACACACCAAACACGCTACTGAAACGCAACAATGTACAGACAAGCTTCTCCGCCATTTCACGATACTGCAACTATTGGAAAACAGATCAAATCTCTCTAGAAGTGTAAAGAATGCATGACAGTTTCTTTGTAATAGTAAAGGAAAACTATTGAAAATATGAAACACGTGTTTAGATCTTGTTTATGTCAAATTGAACGGAAACATATTGCATTGTTACTAAATGCAACTTCTCATTAATAGATTGAGGTCGGTATAAAATATTTCTAAATATAATTGATTTTGTAGTTAACTTGCACGCTAGGTTTACCTGTCATAAAGTTGTACTTTAATGCTTGCTTATCTTGAAAGAGAACCAAAATAAATTCTTGATTTAATCACAGTTAACCAGTTGGAAGAGGAAAGCATTTTATTCAGTTTATTTTTGACGTTTGAGATTAATTATTTGGTGAGTTTTCAATTTTTAAATAATTTAAAAATGTATGCTGCATTGCAACGAAAATAACATTTATCACGCTATTTATAAATATATGAATAATGTGTTAAGTTTTAATACGACTTATAAGGTATCTTCAGAGAATAACATTTTAATTTAGATACGTCAAAAATAACTTGAACTCTTCCAAAAATCTCCCTAAAAACGATTAAATCTGAGAGATCAAAGATATAAGGAAGTTTTACAGAAGTAAAATAATAAATTTAAATGTATTCATTTAAAAAAATAAATAAACCGAATTTTAGTGTAAGATAATGTCATATTGCATGTTATGTCGCAATGAAAAGGATTAAAAAAAATCAACTAACTCTTCACAAAAGTCAAAGCAAAGTTGAAACATTACTCTGTAGGAAGACTTCGTGTTTGCTTTATTTCAAATAATTATTCAAACAAATTGCGAACAAAAACAGATATAACGCTTAGATTCAAACAGATTGCGAATAAACGTAGATAGTATGCTGTCAGCGCGATTGACCGTGTAGAACTAAAAACAATTCGCAGAGCCAGAATTGGCAGAATTATATTAGACATTTATTCAACTCGAATTAAATTGTCCGGAAAAGGAAGTTGTAAAATGAGATCGCTGAATGTTATTTCTGACGACCATTGAATTAATGTCATGGATCATTAACTAATATGATACACATGGGTAAAATAAAACAAACAATTTTTAAATGTCTCATTCCTAAATTCAGAAAGCAATACATAAACAATTTAAAATTTTTTTTTTTTTTTTTGTTTTAAAAAGAAAAACAAACATTCCCGGGTTACGAATAACCCAACAATGTTTGTCAATCTCCTACTACCACCACAGAAAGCCGAAAATGTTGCTTGTGTTGTGATGGAAGACTTAGCCAGCCGAGGAACACGGGATGCCCGGGTGAAACCCAAAAGCGATGCCCAATCAACCACTGACTAGACAAAATGAAGCTTATAAGTGCAAACCATTTTTGATCCATATAACTTACTCCCAACGTCGTTATTTACATTTATATTCGCATTTTTCATAGGAATAAAGCATTATATTCAATGTCACTCGCTTTTGCTATTAAAAGACACATTATGGATTGCTTATTTACATAATAATTAATCTAAAATTTAATGCTGAAAAAAATTATGTTTATTAAAATGCAGTAAACAGCAACAATTTTCAAATAAAATATTTAATTTCTTTCATGAACCATTTCACAGTATCATAAAAATATTATAATTTTTTCGCAAATAGTACACAGTATTGGCATTTTTAAAAAGTACCTACTGAGTTAGAGTCAAATTCATTAAAAAAGTTTTGTTATATTCAATTTGGGAGACGGTATGGGGGCCATAAGTCACCCCAAGTTGATCGCTACGTTTGATGACTTAGAAGGGGTGCCCGGGTGCATAGGGCAAGATTTGTACGGATCTTGGCGGCGGATGCGTCTGCCCACCAGTTGGGATAGGATGGATTCGTTCGTCTGTCCGCCTGGACACTGACCGCCAGACTTCTACCTACCCCTCACACGTTTTTCTTTCCCAGAACTTCCTCTCCTTCTTTTCCCTAAAAGACCCTCCATCACACCAAACTGAAATCTAACATAGACCCTCATTAGATCTTTTTTCTTAGGGCCTCCTGTGTGGAGCTTGTGTAAAAAACTCTTTATTTAGAAACAATTTCAATGTTTTCAAACGTATAATTTGTCTGAATAAATTTATGTAATTGTGTGTACCTATGGGTTGAATTCATACGTCTGTCACCACTGTTCTGTCAACAGAACTTCTTCTCCTTCCTTTCCTAAAAAGACCCTCCACACAGCATCCTCAAAGATGACATAGGCCCTGAGAGGAATTATTCTCTTGTGTGGAGCTAATGTAAGAAATAAAAAAATTAAATCAACTCTTCACCGCAGAGTATGACATTTTGATGAATGAAACGTGTCAAATTTGATATTACCATTTATTACTCACTTTTTGACGTAGAAAGGTAAAGGAATATGTTATTACACTCTCCCACTTATCATAGTATTCAGGTATTTGATTTACATATCCCAAAGCATCCACAAAACAAATATGAGAGACTTTTGCAGTCGCTGAAATAATAAATAAAAACATATAAAATTATTTTATTATTTTAATATCTTGATAAAAAAAGTGGCCTATAAAAAGTTATTCATTTTCAATTCATTAAAGGTCAACCGAGTCAAAAAAATTGAAGTGTAACAGTTGTATGATTTCATGTTAAATTATGTAAAATCTGGGGTGTATTTGGTATGTTATTTACGAACTTTAAACTAGCAGTAAACTAAAAAGGAAAGCGACGGTAACGACAGATCTATATATTTATATATATATTTTCTTTAATTTCTTGAATATATTCAATAATATCCATATTTAATTTATTAAAAAAAAAAAAAAATTAAAATTAAAATGGATTTCGGCAAATTAAACTTGATAACAATAAATATTCCTATGTACCAGGAATGCAATATTATTTCACTTGTGAATGAGACCAATACGTATCAGATGAGGGTAAAAATGTAAAACCATTTTTTTTTAAATATCATGTAACTTCATTAATTGCATGAGAAAATTGCATTGTTATGGTTACTAGATTAGGCCGATTTGACATTACGTGATTTTATTAAAACACAAAGATAAACATTTTTTAATGGTATTCAAACAAACCATAAAAATAATGTATTATGTAATGTAGATTTATTTAGCCTAAAGCGATTATCACCCATGTCACGAATATGATGTAAAAATAATAATTTTGGCATATTTTACTTCAAAAGTATATCCCAGGTATATCAAAGGATTTTAATTTTATTATTTATTAAAAATGCAACGAGTTGACAACTCTTACCTTGCCGCAGAATCGCTCGTCGGAATCGATGTAATGGATTTGCTTTTTTTTCTTTTACCTCTACAAAAGTTTCTCAATCGCGATTTACGTGATTGCGGAAAGTACGGGCCTTCAAACCGCACCAACATTATCGGCAACTTGCCTTGATGGTAATCCTGTCTATTTATTGAGTCTTCTGTTCGCTTTACGAATCCCCACTGCGCATTCGCGGAATCTTTTGAAGCAGGCTCAAGTGTTCTTGTTTTGATGTTATAGCAACTGGTTTCCTGAGATCCGCTGGGAAACAGGTAACTGTCATTTTTGTCACACCGTGGCGAGCATTCTGTTAACCCTCTTTCATCTGGCTTGTGGGTATGTCGACTTGTCTCGTCAATCCACTTTCTTATCATTGCTGGATCGTATCCCATGTTACCTGCTAAATTTGTACTGGAACATTGAATTAACAAATTATCTGCCAACAATCTTTTCTCGCGCAATTCTGTGGCTTTGTTGGACTGTTCTTCACAGATTTCCACAGCACAATTTCCGTAAGGGTCTCCGGTAGAGATATCGATATCTCTTAATACAAATGCGTTGGGCGAGTCAAGATTACTTGAGAGTCCTTCCGTTCGTGGAGGTGAAATACGTTTTCTCCAGGTGTTCAGTAAGATTTTTTTAAATATTGGGTTTATGAATTCGGGGGAAGAAGAATCACTAGAACTACAGAGAAATTTCTTTCCAGACACATCTTTTGACATGATGAATTTTGTATTACACTTTTCTGGTTTACATCATAGCAACTGCTTAGATAAACTTTCATTTATGTGGAGCTTGTTTTCCCGTCTCCAGGAATTATCACATCGGTAACTTTTCTTGGATTTGTATAAAACGATATTTATCTTGGCTTCTCTTTTTTTTTGGCATTTTATCTCGACATATTTTCAGATCATTTTTCATCTATCGTCCTTGGTTACTCCAGTTGTAAGCATATAATCCAGATTCAGTCTTTTATATTTCATTAGGCACTAAAAGTTTAGGCATTAACGTTTTCTAGCACGTATAAAATTTACTATGAATAAATAAAATCTAGTTTTATTTTTAACTTAATGAGTAAAACCTAAAATTATAAAATTTAATTAATGAAGACAATACTTGCGAAACTCAATCGAAAATCTGAAACAGAAAAATCAGAAAAAGATACGTCGCATCTAGGACTCGAACCCAGGACCTATGACTTGTCGGGTCAGTGCTTTACCAACCGAGCCTACCCTTAAATAAAAATGGATAAATTTATCCAAGACATTATCTATAAAGCATTTAGTTCTGGTTGAATCTTACAATCATACAAAAAGATAGCTGCCAATAAAAATATGTGTAAAGAAAATGAAGATAATGTTGGTAGTTCTTGGTCGAAGAATGATACAGTTAAATATGATCGAATCGGAAAGGGACATATTATTAAGGACTATCTTTTTCTGATTTTTCTGTTTCAGATTTTCGATTGAGTTACGCTTATATTATCTTCATTTATTAAATTTACTATCGTTCTATATAAAATACATTGTATATAGTTTGTCCATACATCTTTTTCTTAATTAGGTCATTAAAAGAGTTTTGCAGTCATATCATACCAGACTTTAATGTTCGTGAAATACACCCTTAAAATAAAATGTTTAAATTTATATAATTTTTCAGCAAATATGATTAATAAAAATTATTTTTGTGACGTTAATCACTATAACAAACGATTAATTGTGAGCAAAGTTATCAATCGCAATCTTTTGAGGGGAGCGTATTCACAAAAACTCCGATTAGAGATCGTAGGGAATTATCATTTCAGATATTTGAAATAATTTGTGTTTATTTTAAAAAACTTTTAGATTGTCAGATCAATTAATACGTGTAAAATTGAATAAAGATACCCCGGCTTGTGGATTAGCACTTATTTCCAGATGTGTAGTAATTGCTACGCCAGACAGATGGTAGACGACAGTTCAACAAGTTACTGCAGCTGTCTTGTAGCGGCGTAGCGATGTAGCACACGTAGGGTTGCTTTCAGTGGTAATGGATCGGTTAGCGTTAAAAACTACCAAAAAAGTGTTCCGTTGAACCTACTGTACACGTCAAAACTACTGTAAGACGCACTTTAAGAAATGCTTTATGAAAAACAATTATATTTATTTTTTGGGGAGGTACTTTGTGTTAAGGTGTGGCCAGGCTTATATTCGGAAAGTTTTTGTTTATCGAAATGATTGAACTTTAAAAAATTGCCACCAAAATAACTGTTATCAAAAAAATGATAGTACGATTTTAATTGTGTTAAATTATATAATCGACACACCGAGCTTTTACCACCTAGAAAAATACCCAAAATTTCATCAAAAACTTGAATAAAAAATATTCGAAAGAGAATGATCACTGATTGAATATTTTGGTTATGCATTTCAAATGTTTCATGATTTTTAGCGGGTAATTAAAATTACAACCCTTTTCACTATTTTTTAGAACTTAAATTTTTTATTTTATTAATTTTAAATATATGTATTTTTAATTGAAGTCGCTGCATTTTTTATAGATTTTTAGAACTTCACATTTATAGTTATTATTTGAAAAAAAAAATATTTCATTGAGTTTTACAACTATGAGGAAAGTAACCTTCACACTGAATATATTGCTTGGAGTGGTTTGTAACATCCGATCTCGCCCTTTTATACCATGGTGCAAGGACGGTCATAGGGTGAGCGGAAGGGGTAGTGGGTGGGACCACTTGGTGCAACAGGGAGAGCTATAGATTGCACTCTACTTCACACATCAATTTGGCGCATGAACAGTGAACAGTACTTCTATCTAGGAATTACACTAAGCAAAACAATAATTTGCTTGCAATATGGTATTCTTTAAACCGTTTAAAATATTATAAACAATTAGGAGAACAGCATTATTTATACATAACGTATTTATACTAACTGGGTAATTGAATTAGTTTATTAAGAATGTTATGTATCATATTTATTATTATTTTATTTATTTATTTATTTACGCCTTGATGGCTTTTACATGAAATATTGGTAAGTTATACAGGAGCATCACAACATATAGCAAAAAATAAAAGGTACACAACAATTACATATCAAAGTGTTACAGAGTAGTGTTTAGTGAATTTGTTACTGTTAACAATTTGATATTCAAGGATTGTTGCTTAATATCTGCATATATATACTTCTATTAAAGGAAGCGATGTTTTTATAAAAAAAACTATGTTAACAGAGCAAGTTTCATTCCCCACACGATGGAATCTCTGAAGACAAGAGTTGAAAATAAAATGATTGCAAGAAGCAACTATAATGTCAAGTGTTGTAATTAATGGGTACTTGATAATTTATCATATTCACCAGTTCAGGGCTTTCCAAATATCCCCTTGATGATTTTAAATAATAATAAAACATCACAGATTCTTCTTCACTGTGATAATTCAGATAGTTAAGTAATTGCATTAAATAATTATAATTAAAATTTTCTATTGGAATGTTTAATTTATATGCCTTACAAATCAGGCTGTATTCTTTCAATTTTATATGAATATATATTGTATAAAGGTGACCAGAGAGAGGAATTATATTCAAGAATACTTCGGACTAGTATTATGTACAGCGTTTTGAGAGTATCAGTAATATTAGATCTTTGGACAATCTTAATACAAAACCGATACATCTGAGAGCTTTATTCGTGATTCCATCAATGTGGGGAACGAATGTCATCTTGTTATTGGAAACTACACTCAGATCTTTTATTAATGTTACTAAAGAAACATTCACATTTTTAATCTATATTGAAAAATTAATAGATTAAAATTTGTTTATATTTAAAAATAAATCGTTTATGCTACGCCAATTATAAAATCGATCCAAGTTATTTTGCAATACAAGACAGTCCATTAAATTTCTTATGTCATGTAAATTTTCAAGTCGTCAGCAAACAATAGGAAATATTATATTGTATCTTTGCTTAATAATTTTAGTTGGAATAAATTACTTAAATGAAATTTTGTGAAAAGAATGAGTATATTTGCGATGGGTCTGCTGTAATGCATTCACGTAAATTCAGGGGAAGGTTTCAAGCTTTCGCTCGATCGAGGGAGGATGGCGGAAATAATTTGATTGTTTTCTGGAATAGTTTTGCACTCGATACATTGAAACAATTGTAAATGTGAGAGAGATTAAACGTTTTTTAACATTAGATTTAACCATTTATTTATTGTGACATGTTTTTATTAAAACATCGTAAAACGATAATTGTTTTAGGCTGTGTTTTAAATAAATTGTGCATTTTTTTAATATTCCCGGGGATAGGAAGCCGTCACTAAAAAGTCGTTGGCAATTGATAAGCTACAAACAGTTGGCTTCATTTAGTCCTGACCAGAAATTTAAAGTGGCTTTGGTGATTCAGAAAGACACAGTTTTTGAAGTGCGCGCTTCAGTCACTTAATGCAGAGGCGACTATCAAAAAGAAGAAAAAATCAGAGTGTGCAATTCAGACGCTGTAGATGTGAAACTTTCAGAAAAATAAAGTAAGCAAGAGTGGGAAGACTGGAAGCACTTTTTTATCAATGTGAAGGATGAGTTATTCCATATTTTTGTTTTCTAATTCCAGTGCACCTTTTCCTATACATTTGGGCATCCTATTAGTATTGCTATTTTCTTCTTCAGAGTCGTTAGATATCGCATTATATTGGGACCGAGTACCCGTGAAATAAATAAATATTTTATAGTTAAATAATTCTATCAATAAAAAAATCGCATATATCTTGTAGCTGATATATAAGTTTGTCTCTTTTTATTGTGGCCCATTTTCGTTTCATAGAGTTTTAAATCACAAAGGTGCTAAAGAAGTTTTCACTTTAAATAACAAATTGCGTAGGTATGTTCTCGAACTACGTATACGCGCGAAGGTTTGAAAATGTGGAAAATAATTGATAAATTATATTTTTTGATGGCCTTGTTTCCTTACACTAGTCTTTCACGAACCAAATAATTGAATCGTCTTGGTTAATTTCCATTTCGGAAGTATATTTTGTTAAGTTAATTGGACAGGGACGCTCAGATGGTTTGGGCATGTAGAGCAAATTTATGAAGAAAGGAGTGTAAGGAGAGTATATGACGCAAATGTGAATGGTAGATGAAGTCGGAGACGCCCGAGGAAGACATGCACGACCAATCAGATACTTGAGTCGGGCTATCTCAAGAGTCAGAATAATAGAAGAGCACGTATTAGACGATGTATGAATGTTAACGAGGCAAGGAGTGTGTGTCAAGATCGAGTTGTTTGGCGGTCCGCCCTCTCTGCCTACCCCTGCGAGGAAACGGCGTGATGGTTATTTAGTTAGTTAGTCACTTAATTTTAAACAGAAAACAGCGCCGCTACGCCGAAAACGTCTGGTGTCGTGATCAAGCACCCAGAGTGTCATGCAACGACTCAGCGTGTTGCGTTGCGCCGAGGTGTTTTTACGGTACAACCTCCCATGCAATACTGGCCGAGCGACGTGCAAATACGTTGTGAGTCCAACGACGGATTCCATGTTGGAAAAACGTTTCATGGAGAAGGGGCCTTAGGCCCAAAGATTTAAAAATAGGAAACACACAATAACCCTCGTCTGTTTTAACCAATGAAGCGCTATTTCAAAGATTCGTAACTTACTTTTGAAATATTTGCAAACTGAAAAATGTTCACCCATCTGTGTGTGAACATTTCATACATAGATAAGTAAATAAGTAAAAATGTTCATTCATAGATAAGTAAATAATACTATTCATAGATCAGTAATGTCTCCGTTTGTTGTTGCTATTATAGATAAGTATATAATAGCATCAATTATCGGAGAAATCTTGTCATTAATTCCGTGATTTTAATACCGTTTACTCAGTGTTCTGATCCCCAAATCCGCTTTAATACTTATCGCTTGTTGAGGTAATGGATACTCAAGCTCGCCCCGAATTTAAATTCGTTAATTCATACTGCATGCCAAGCCATATAAAAAGGAAGATTTTGGTTAAGGCTGATTACCCAAATGAAAACATTTATTTGGAGTTGCATTTAAGTAATGTTTTTGTCTGGTAAATTACCTTTTTGAATCCATTCTCAATTAAGGGAAAATAATCACATAAAATTACACATTGTTGATAGTGTCAGTGCAATTTCACGATCGGTGTGATTTGTTTTTCATCGTAAAGTGTGGATAATTATTATTGCACATTTGCTTATACTTTCACCTAAATACCTTAATACTAAGTAACTACATTCATATTTGAACATTTTTTTAGATCAAAGATAATGAAATATAAGAGATGTGCTATCCGCAGTTTTTACTGTGTTTCATGGTGTCGCCGATACTGTTAACCAATACTACTGAACATCTTAAAAAAATCAACCAAATGAACAAATTCTTTTCGTACGGAACGAAAATCCTGTTTGTTTTACAGCAACTTAATCTTATGTTCTGGGAGTAATAAGTCAACCATACTTCAACCTAGAACAAGACAGTGTTAACTGATAGATTAACGTTAGAAGAACAGGTTAACCAATAATAGTCAAGTTTAGTGTCCAACAACAAGTGTGCAATAAAATGCAATAGTAGACCGGCAGCAGCAAGGCGCTGTGGATTGTTGGCTGCCGGCGGTGTTGGCACGGCGCCCAGCGTTTGACGGTGTAGCCTACGGAAGTGTATGTCCAGAGTGGCGCTATCGGTTCAATTCCACTTCAACATGTTATCAAACACAGAGTCAACTGTGGGAAGAATAGGAAAACAATTTGAAGAGTGTAAGTTTAAGAGAATATTTTTATCTTATTTTGTTAGAGCCATTGTTAACGACGAATGTCACAATTTAAAAAAAAATTTAATTGTGTTGTAGGAGGCGAATTTGTTGATCCTTAGGCTGAAAAGAGTGCCACGCGTCGGTTGCGTATGTTGGTCCCATGGGGTAATATGTAGGCTGTAGGTGAATGGAAGAAGAACTGTAGTGCCACGCAATACGCTACACGCGCTATTGCGTTCAACGACTATTGGTTCAGCTCGCCAGCGCTACATCGTCGGTCGATCGATCTGCCAACATGGCTTTTGTTAAAATAAGTCTACATTAATTAATTTACTAAGACACGGAAACTTCACATCTATATATTTAAGAAACAGATGCCAGGTAGACTTGTAATGTTCTGACTTTAGCAAGGCCTTTGACAAGGTGTGTCACAAAATATTTATCAATAAATTAGCGACCGTTGAAGTTGGTGTTAATTTTGTTTGTTAGTTATTTGTCCAAAAGAAGTCCCTGTGAAGTTGGAGTTGAAATGTGAGTAGCTACATTGTTTTTTGCCATCTTATCTCTTGACCTCCAAAATTACACTGATTATTTCTAAGATATTTTGCATGATCATTTAGTAAGAGTAGTTAGAGGGTACTACGTGCAATGTCGGTAATATCCTTTTAATAATGACCATGATTGATATTTTGTTTTCAGGGTATTTATATGAAGACTAAATGAACCTCTTTACATAATGTAAGATCCATACTTCATTTAATTTCCCGGGACATGATTTTTGCTACACTTCAACTTATCAACATTATCTAGTAATACCATTTTTATCGAAGCTTAAAAAGTTAGAATATATTTTATAAAGAAATAATTTCTTACATCCAGTTAAAAATAATTAAAAATAACAGATTTTTTGGAGGTTTCGGAGCGGACCGCAAAACAACTCGGTCTTGGCATACACTTTTTTCTTCATTCACATTAATACATTTTAATATGCACATCTCTTCATAACCAACCCATCTTAGCGACACTTTCTTAATTTTATATTATCAATTTAAGCTCTTTCTTTTACAGCCTTGCTCTCCTTGCGAATCACACATTTCTCATACGAACATACATACGTATCAGGGATCTCATTTCAGTAAAATTCAGATTACCTTCATTCTTTTTCTGCCAGTTTAATGCCTCACTGAACATTTTTTCGTTAGAGTCAACCACGTTCAGTTCTCCGAGGAGTTTTCTGCGTTTATCCTTCTATTATCCTTATTAGTCTTTTCATCAGTCATAACCATACTTCTAAATATCCACTCACTCTTTTTATAATTTTTTCACCCCAACACTTGATCTTTTCTTACATCCCCTGTATCTTTCTCTCGAGCCCTCTTTCCGCTAGAAGCACTTCCGGTAATTACCTACAAAACTAATTTTTAAGAAATCTGTAAAATATAAATACTTTATATTGTATAAATACATTGTGACAGTACAGTCCCAGACAAAGAAATAAGAAAAAGATTTTTGACACTGGTGGTTGCTACTCTCAGTATGGCTCCAGTATGTCACTCTCATTATCGAAAAGTTTTCTATTATAAAAGCATTAGAAGAGTTTGGTGATCTGAATTAAAAAGCTAAATAATTATAAAAAAAAAAACCATTTCTTTCCCTCCCAATCCATTTTTCTGGATAACAACACGTACAAAAGGGGATGCCATAGTCCCACTGGTTTTGGGCAGTTGGCACTGCAACAAAAGTTGGTCAGCACCTACTCTAAATCCCCACAACCAAGTGAAACACCTTTGGTGGGGAAAGGGAAACGAAGAACGAGACACGGGTAATTCCAATAAAGTATCGGAAAAAGTTCTTCAAAAGTAGACTTCGGAGGGCTTATAATCATAAATATGATTCGAAAATGTAGACATTAAGAAATTATGGAAACTGTTTTGAATCTTGCATAACGCAACAACAACCTACTTTTTAAACTTTATTATGTTTTTTGTTATACCCATGAGCAAAAAAATTGATTAATTTTTATTTTTCCTGCTTACTTATTTTCCAACCAATCAATAAAGAAAAGGTTGTTATTTTTATTATTTTCCGGAATAAACACATCGCTGGTGATTTAAATCAATTCTTTACAGAAGAAAATTAATACATTACGATCGTCTGTCATTCATATTTTTGATCCTTTGCCGTACACTAGCAAATACCAGAAACGTATAAAATGGTTCAGGCCTTTTATTGTGATATACTTGGAATGAATTGTTCGCATTCTTGTCATTTGGAATAAGGCAATTTAATTTCATATAATTTACATCACTAGGAATTTTTTTCTCCTGGTTCCTCAAACTAGGGCGGTCTCTTTGTACAATATCATTGAAACACAATTTCCCTTAAAGTTGATAGGTTTCTTCTCTTCCCAAGCAAATTTTTGATTATGAAATGAACGCCACTCTCCGCAATCACCTGAAAAACTCAATTAAATTGATGCCGACCTAATTTTACCAGAAAATAATGATTTGGTCAGAAAAAGGAAAAAATTTAAATCAAATAATTTATTTTTCTACCAATTAATAGGTGTATAATAACACTGATGATAATCAACCCATAACAGTACAGTCTAAGAGTGTACTAGAAGTGGAGCGGTATTTTGTTGAAAAGAATGCTACACATTTTTACCTTTAGCTATATTTTCTAAAGTTATAAAATGAATAAATGTCAACCAGTTCGGTTCAGTTAGGTGAGGCAGCAAGCAGAAGCCACAAAGTAAAACAGTAATATTTCTCTAATGCTTTTACCAGGAGATGCTCGCTCACACTATTATTTCATAGACTAACCGTGTCCATGAAGCTCTTTTCCCATCATTATGACATTGTTGCATTTTTGTATTTTGCGTTGCTTGAGGAAAACAATGCGTCAGCTTTGCTTCCATTGAAAATTAGAATTGTGTACTGAGAAGTTTTCATGCACAGTATTGGGAGTATCCACCTGTCCGACGTCGGAAGGTGTGACCTTCCTTGGTAAGACGTAATCACGTTGTGAGAAATAGTTTTTTTTGTTTCTAATAAATGGAAATCTTCATTTAAAGGAAGCACTGGTACAATAAATATCACGATCTTATAAAATAGTAAAATGAATTATTCTTTAAGCGAAAACTTCTTTAGCACAGTAGTGATTTGAAACTCAAAGAAACGGAAACGAGCAATACCAAAAACAGACAAATATGTACACTTATAGGATTTAGCCTGCGAAAGAATGAGATCGACTTATTGGTGTCCTCTTTGTGCGGTGTTTTGTAGAATAAAACCTTAACTAATTTTTAGGCTTGGTAACGATATTATAATAAATAATCTCTGCAATTATCCTTCTCATGATGCTCTGCATTCGTCTCCTTCTCTCAAAGTTTAATTTTATGCAGGTTACACTTCTACCGCGTATTAACTGCACACATGTTTTATTTAATATATAAAAATGGTTGTCAAGAGCAAGTCATTTTTCTTAAAATCATATATTTTACTACAAATCGTTTTTTTACTCACAAAATTAAAGATTATTTCCAAATTTTTTAAATTTCTCTAAAACCATTAATATGTTATTAAACAAATTGCCGTGGCGTTGTCGTATTTTAGATTTTATTGTTTTTATAGAATGCTATATTTAAAGGCGGGTAAACTTTTATGTTTTTTAATTATCAAAAATAATAATTTATAGTTTATTTACTACGGTTATTGTTTTATTTTTATAATAAATATAATGGTTATTTTACATTCCCAAATGCAGTCGCTCTCAAGCTTTAATAAACATAGAAAAAAACGAACTTGAAATCGTAGAATAAAGAAAAATAAAAAGTACAGTTCACACGCAGTAGAAGTGAAAATTTCAGATACTTAAAGTAGGTAGGTTACGAAACTATTTTTTCTCTCGCATGCTAAATCCTATAGATATATGTGTTTGTCTCTCTGCAGTGTCGCTTTTTTTCGATTAAAGTTTCTCGATTTTGTCGACTAAGTTCATCTTTTTCATATACCGTCAATGTTTTGAATAATTTTATATGATAGACTAATACAAATCGCAACTCGATCTGCACTTCCAAGATTGCACCAGGACCAGGAAATTGCATTTTCCATGAGCGGAGGCCTGGTGAGAAACAGCCCCTACTTTCAGGGCTCTCGGTAGTCTAAAAATAGGCTTAGCGGATAAGGTCACGGGCCATTTCTTAGAAAAGATGCAAGTAAGGTTACGCGTGCCGGATACAAGAAGAAACTAAACTGCATTCCAAAGTAAATACAAAAATAATTGATCAAACACTACAGATATATTTTATTTGTCTCAAATAACTTTAATATTTAGTTTCTCTTAGGCTAATCACAAGTCTGAGATTAAAATATTGAGAGTAACATGTTATTTATATTAAGATATTAGAGTCCATGTACTGGTTTCCTTTTAATTGAAAAGTAGAATTTAATTTTGTTTTGTCACTTTTACTTTATTTTTTCTATTAGAGGTCTCATACAACTACACGTAATACATTCTACAATATGGGTCTACTCCTACAATATGGGTCTCTTCAAGACCCATGTTCACTCCTTCCTCTCCTCAACAGCACCCTCCACACAGCATCTTCAAAGATCACATAGGCCCTGAGGGAAATTATTTCCCTCAGGGCCTCCTGTGTGGAGTTAATATAAAAAATAAAAAAAAAACATAAAACTTTTGTCTTACATTGTCGCCAAGCGTGAAATCCAATCTGTATTTAATCGTGATATTAAGTACGAAGCATAAAGTAAGTACATATCTTTTATTAAAGTATTAAGGTCTAATTTAACATTACAGCTGATAGAGATAATGATGTAGATAACTCTAACATTGTTTTAGAGTGGATCCTAAAATTGAATACTGGGGAAAATCATGGGATATTATACCACTTCTTGAAAATGGCAATTAAAACAATTTGCTTACGGGTTCGAGTGGTTAATACAATTTTATTAGAAAACTGGTGCAGACTTGTGAAAAATCACGGGATATTAAAATTCCACTTTTTGAAAATGGCAATTGAAACAATTTTCTTTTAAATTATATTTTATGTTTGTGGGTATATACTTTATAGCTTATCTGTGTAATGTGTACATCTTTATGTACCAAAACCATTTCAGCGTCCTCTTCTTAATCTTCTCAATTACGCTTACATCAACCTGATGTAAGTGTAATTGTGCATTTTTTTCCGGATCACTTCATTTTTAACTCGGTCATACAAAGTTTTACATGCATACGCCTCAAACATCTCATTCTCATTCCTACTCAGTCTACTTTTAACATATCTCTATCAGTTATACATACAGGTTGTTGAGAGACGTGCTTGACTTACCAGTGATTCCTGACATTATTTGGAGTAAATAAAATAAATTGAATTTTGGTCTACGGTGACATTTTTGATGTTTTTTTTTTTCAACTAAAAACATACAAAAATCGGTATGCACTGGACAGTTAGTGCCGGGGTGATGGGTTGGTCGGTTACCCAATTGATTGACCAGTG
The DNA here is from genome assembly GCA_936435175.1 of Glyphotaelius pellucidus. NCBI lineage: Eukaryota > Metazoa > Arthropoda > Insecta > Trichoptera > Limnephilidae > Glyphotaelius > Glyphotaelius pellucidus. Next base: position 20,791,243 of record OW386542.1, on the reverse strand, counting down.
ACAAAATGTAAAGGAAAATTATTTTATGTTGATTTTGAAGTTTTACTCGAAATAATGTCAGGAATCACTGGTTAAAGTAAGTTAAGTACGTCCCTTAACACCCTGTATACGAACATCACTGCCCTATATACGAGTACAAGGGTTTTATTGGCACTCGACTGTAAAAAGTAAAATTTATACAGTTTTTCAATGGAATGCTTTGGTAAAAAACACTAAATATTTGTTAAGAATTCTGAATTTTAGTTACCCAAAATGCATGCCGCTAATTATCAGGATTTGTTTTGAACGCAGAAAATTATGTTTCGAATTTATTTGCTGCCTACATGAGCCAAAGTGGTTCACCAATTGTGCTGAATAAAAGTTTTCTGAGATTTTTCCCCGGCATCTGCGAAATAAAGTTACACTATTTTACAAGAGCTACATTGTATTGTGCATAGGGCAAATAAGACAGGGATTTTCGGATTCCGGACACGCGATTGTCTTGTGTTGTGCAGTGGAAGGAAATGTCTTGAATGTTTTTATTTACTTTAAATTATTTGAGTTTTATAAGCTCCGTTGCAGGCTAACAGATTTTAAGAGAGCTCGTGTAGTCATTTAATGACTAGTGTAAGGGCACTACTTTCCCTTTACTTTATGATTTCTAGAGCGCTATTTTTGTGAGACTTGGGTGTATTTAGCTCGTCTATTGTTTCGCTCTGGTTTTATAATTATATCAGGCGTTTTATTCTTTGTCTTTTTAGAAAGTTAACCTTGGAAAAAAAATATTTGGAAGCATTTAACAACGGTTTCAAAATAATTTGGAAAACATATTTATTTAAGAATTTCAAACAAATAAATAAAAAAAGAAATTTTTAATTTAATTAAGATATGACTGCTTATGACAATGGACTGTCAGCAAATGTGTTAAGAATGTATAATATAAATATAATTTTTGGTATATATCATATGCATCTTAATTTGTCTTTTACTGTAAAGTGGAAGATAACATCAGAATCACCCTGATGTAATGGAATAATCCAGAATCAAAACTATCCAATTTAAAAAAAACTTGTTAAACCATATTTTGAAGATAAAATATACATTATTATTTTTTATTTTAACTTTTATGAGTAAAACCTCAAATTGTAATATTTAATTAAATGAAGACACTACGAGCGAAACTCAATCGAAAATCTGGAAACAGAAAAATCAGAAAAAGATATTTGCACTTCTGGGACACGAACCCAGGACCTCCCTACTTTCCGGGTGGGTGCTCTTGTCCACTGAGCTAAGGTGTCGATATCAAATTCGGTCACCTTTAACTGTACCATACTTTGACTAAAAACCACCCATATTATCTTCATTTTTCTTAACGCATATTTTTATTGGCTCTCATCTTTATGTATGATTCAAGAACTCGAACTAAATGCAATCTAGATGGTGTCTGGACAATTTTTTAACCATTATTGTCCCAAAGGTGCAAATATCTTTTTCTGATTTTTCTGTTTCCAGATTTTCGATTGAGTTTCGCTCATAGTGTCTTCATTTAATTAAATAATAAATACAGTTACGAAAAGCTAAATCAATTTACATGGTGCACGTCGACGTATTTGTGCACACTGTTACTGGTTCAAATCGGTTCGAAATAGTTTAGAACACTCGCCCGCAATCCCCTCTTACCCCGCAATAGTTCTACCAATACGTAATAAAATTACCCCGCAAAAGAATACCACTACCTAAGAAATTTTTTCATAAAAAATATTCTTCTGTCAGTACATTCCAATCTCCTCTACTCACTGTTTTAATATTTCATTAATTGTTTGTAAATTTATGTAAAATTTGCAGCTTTAGGAAGCATGTGTTTGAGAATCCTTAGGTTGTTTTATGTCGATGGCGATTACTCATTTCTGTTGCAAGAACCTTTTAGCTTTCCGAGTTTCAAAGTTGCACAAACCGTACAGTTCCCGGTTTTCCGGCTTTGATGCCGCGGTGGTCATTACAGCGGGACGAGGATACGACTGGGGGCGGAATAACCGGCCACTGCGGAAGCTGTCAGGGTTCGAGGGTAATTCAATAAAAGTGTAGGATTAATTGGTTCACGTGAACCTAGAAATGTACCCTAAAAGCATCAAAGTTTTTGAAGTGAATACTTCTTTGGTACCTACCGTTGTGATTTGAAACTCGATGAAAACGAAAAAGCGACACAAAAAGAGACAAATACATACATCTTTAGGATTTAGCCTGTGAGAAAATGAGAAAGAATAATCAGTCTCCTCTTTGTGCGGTGCTTTGCAGCCTCCCCTTTCTTGTCTACTTTAGTTTTCTGATGGTTTCACTTCTGCATACAATGTTCTTTAATAAGCATACCTTATGTATTTTATCAATATGTACAAGTTTAGATCTTGTATTTTTGTATCTACGACTAGATGTTATTTGTGTCATACATGACAAAGAATTTGAAAAAGCAGTGAGTGAGTGTTAATTTACTATTGAAAACTTGTAAAAAATTATTATGAAGACATGACGATTTATTGTAACAAAACATAAAAGGTTGAAGACGAACGCTCCATTGAAATTTTTTCCACACTTCCACTTTCCTGGCAGTAGAGATTTAATATGTTTCACATCGTGGCCGGAAACTTGATTATTGTAAACGTCAATAAACCACTGCACGAGGCAGATATGTTTTTTAATTATCTCATAAACATTTCAATATAGATATTGTTTCTAGTACTTACATAACTTTCCTAAGCCATTCAAAAACCAAATAAGTGTTAAGTTCTAGAAAAAAAGACTTAATTTAGGCATTTAATAAAACGAACTCGTTGGTTGTCAACATTAAAATTAAAAATCACATAAGGTAATTTTAGAAAAAACGAAAAGCTTTATGATAAATACAGGCAAGACAATATTATTCACTGAAATTTGTTATTTTTTTGATTGCCTTATTTTATAAAAAAAATGTTTTAACCTTTGTGTTACCCTAAATAATTTTATCTAGTGAATGAATACTGAAATAAATTGAACACTACCACTTTTGGTGATTAAAAAACCTATATGATTAGTAAGCAATGCTTTCTTCTTCAGGGTTTACTTAAAACTAAATTACAACATAGATTTAGAGATTCTCATGAATGGGCGAGGGGGGTGTGGAAAAGGAGGAGGGAGGGAGGAAATGTGGCGTAAATATGAAACTCAATGAAACGGAAACGAACGACACTAAAACGAGATAAAGACATACATCTATAGGATTTAGCCTGCGAGTGAATGAAATATGACTAATCGGTGTCCTCTTTTGGCGGTGTATTCTATTGGCCTCTGCCTTGTGCGGTGCTTCGTAGAATAAAATGTAAAATAACTTTTAAACTCGGTAACAATATTATACTCAATAACCCTACAGTTAACCTTCTTCTGATACTCTGCATTCGTCTCATCCTCTCGAAGTTTTCTGAAAGTTTCACTTCCACCGCGTGTGAATTGCACAAATGTTTTTTTTTTGGTTGTAACACATTATTTGATATATCCTATACCTAAATACTAGCTTTTTTCATAGACACAACTTACTTTTTTTATGTCAGGTCTTATATACGATTAGGGGTATTACACGTGTTAAATAATATACTACTTCCTACGGCCGATCCAACACGCCTCTAAGCTCCAATAATATTTATTCATTAGGTAACAATAGTTTTGTGAAAAAATGCGTGCTTGTTAAAATGATTTAAATATTTGTTTAATTAGATTTTTACGACATATTTATGCAACAATTTATTTGTAATTGAATTAAGTATCTATTTAACGTGTTTTAAATTCATGTGACTTGAAAATAGTGGCTTTTTACATTTTCTTCTAAACCAAGAGTCTATTCTCCGCCTCTTATACACCGTGAAGAAACGCTGTCTTTGTAAAATGATCTATTGAACCAAATAAATCAAAATTCGCAATTATTCTTATTGATAATTGTAGACAGTGAATGTTTTTTCCAGGTTTCTGTGGTAAGTATATTAAATAACTTAATTTAGTACAAATTCTATAAAATATGTTTTCACGCAAAACTTTTGACTGCTCTTTAATAAATTAATAAAAAATACATTGTGTGAGTTTATGTATACATACAGAAAGAGACAAAACATAACATTACATAAAAAATTGAGTGCAGTTCACACGCGGTAGAAACGAAACTTCATCCACAAAATCTCAATCAAAAGGAGCCTTGGAGAGTGAGCCCATAATCAAAGCGGCCAATGCGGTAATGTTTCATTTTATCTCATTCTCTCGCAGGCTAAATCCTATAAATGTATGTATTTGTCTCTTTTTAGTGTCGTTTTCGTTTCATCGAGTTTCAAATCACAACGGTGCAAGATAAGTTTCACTTCAAAAACAAAAAAATAAATGAGTGTGAAAAATAACAATTTTGTCACATAATTTTTTAAATTATAGTTTTATTATTAGCTTTAAGAGTTAGAAAGAATTCAGGAGCGATTCCTCAAATTCCTCAATTTTAAATGATTCAACATATACAACTCTTACGACGAAGTAGAGAAACATTTTCGAATCACGAATAGAATCGAATCAATAGGAGGCTTGTCGCTGATCAGATGCTCCTGTACAAAATTATTAACTCAAAAGTTGACTGCCCGGAGTTGCTAAACAAAATAAATTTCCACACGTCCATTCGATATAGTAGACAAAATACCGTTTTCTATATTGATAGATGCAATACCAATTCCAATCAAAATGAATTTACGCAAAGGACATGTAACTACTATAACAATAAATTTTCAAATATAGACACACGTGCTGACGTATTTACTGCTAGTAACTGTCGCTACAGAACTTCATTGTATAACATTCTAGGTTCGAATAACACATGAATTAATTGTATCTAATATTTTTATATTACTTGCGTGGAAACTTTCCCTTATCCCTCTCCTTCCCTTACCTTTCCCAACTCAAATCCCTATTTTGCAGTCTATTTCAGTTAAAATCGCATTATTTTATTGTTGTGTGTCGGTTTATCATTTGTTGAATTCAGATTTGTACTATTATTATTTTTTTTAACTTGTTACTTAGTTCTGTTTTTCTGTCATTTTTCTTAAATATTCTAGTTTACATTCAGTTAGTCTTGTTCCTAAATACCCATCTGTGAACATTAATAATTGGTCGGTTTTTTATCATCCTTTTATGTTTATTGTATTACTACGACTGTTAATGTTCCTTAAATAAATAAAAAGAGATGCAATTTGCAGATTTGTTGGCCAGTTGCAACCAAATCAATGGACTCCTCATTAACGAAGCGGAGCACTCACCGATTCCCGTTGGCATTGTCGTCACACACTGTCCCTAAGTGGACGGAATTACAGCGGCAGTTCCACCAAGTGCTCTTAAACAGACTATTGCGCACTTTATAGGCAAGACCTTGCTCCTAGGGAGGTCACCCCCAGTGGACTCTTAGTTATTTTTAAATATACGCATTCCGCATAAAAAATATAATGGTCTGGAACCGAAATAAATGCACGTTGAAGGTACTAAAGATGCGTTGTATTGGAAGTTTTTTTAAATTTTAAGATTATGACTATGTCGGTAATTCTGGTTCAATGAATTTTAGAACTCCGATTTTCTTTGAATTCAAGTGTAAGTGTACGCAAAATTGGAAGTGTTTATTTAGAGAAAGTCTTTACCAGACATCAGAAATCAGTATTTATCAATTGTTCTACCAAAAAAAGAATAATTCCCGTTTTCAAAATTGGAACTGATGTGTCGAGAATTCAGAGTATCCATTTTTTTATTAATATCGATGACAAATATGGTATACACGGTATGAGTACTAAAAAAATACAAGTGTGCAGTTCAAACGCGGAAGAAGTGAAACATTCAGAAAACTAAAGTAGACAAAAGTGGGGAGGCTACGTAGCACCGCACAAATAGGAGACCGATTATTCTATCTCATTTCGAAGGCTAAATCTTGTAGAAGTACGTATTTGTCTCTTTTGAGGGTCGCTTTCTCGTTTCATCGAGTTTCAAATCCTAACGGTGCTAAAGAAGTTGTTACTTAAAAAAATATTAGCACAAATATAACTTCTTAGGTTGTTAGTCGAAATGTTAATTAACGAGTAACACCTTGATATCGTTACTTAATATAGGCAAGAAATTATAGAGGTAACGTATTTTTTTTAATGTGAAATTTTTTTAGCACTCATGTGATTTGAAACTCGATGAAGCGGAAACGACACTAAAAAAAAACAAGAAACACATTTATAGGATGTAGCCTACGAGGGATTAAGATAGAATGAAACCTTATCGTATTGGTCGCTTAGATTATGAGCTCACTTTTCAAGGCTCCTATTGGGCAAATATTTCACTTTTACGGCATGTGAACTGCACTCAATTTTTCAAAGCGGTTAAAAACCTGATTATTTAAAAAATAAAAACCTTTTGTATCAAGTAAAAATTTGTGATGAATTATATAAACATTGAATAAATACGAGTAAAAAGGACACATTTCAAACACGAATATTAAAGAATATTAATTAAAAAAACAATTTAGGAAGAAATTATTTAATAACGGTTAACACTTCAATATACTATATAAAAATTGACTAACTTGCCGAAAAATTCAGATGTAAAAAGAATGGAAGCTCACCCCCAAAAATTCAAATAAAAATATTACATACCTACAAAATGTATAGATACATGCTGTATACTTTTTTGTGCACTTTGCCTAAGGCAAAGTGCACAAAAAACACACACTTGGAAAATCTAATGTAAAACTTTAAAACTCTTGCCTAAAAATGCACATACATTTTGTAAGCCTGAAGGTAAATTGAAATTAAAATGTACCAACTAGGCATCTTTGGTAAGTTCGAGTTTCATAGGAATCTTAAAAGCATAGAGTATTAGTACGATATGGCCTTTATCAGTACTTCATCCAACAGCGGAGGAGTCTTTCACAAGCCTAACTGCTTTTCCAGCGTAATTGAGTGGTGAAACCTTTCCACTCCCAGTGAATTGTGGGCCGTGAGCGGTGAGTGCTCGGTACCGGCGAGCTATGTAGGATAAACCCCTCCACCGCTTTACTCGCAAACCCGTGCCAGAATTTACAAGAAACGCATTTACCGTAAGCGGAATTGTTTTCACATTGCTCGTACTGCGTTTTCTTTGTTTTTCAACTAACAAAATTACTATAAAATAACTTCGTTACATGCATGCAAGGTAACTAACGGATTGATACAATGCATTGAAAAGTATTTATTCCTTTGACAAATATATAGTTTAGTAGGGTAATGTCAAAGACCACAATTGAGAAGCGAAAGTTGCTTAAAATGAAAATGCTATTATTTAGTTATCTGATCTGCATAGTGTGATATTTCCAAAACTTCTCTCCCCCCCCCCACTTAAACGAATTTCAAATCAAAACGTTGCTAAAGAAGTTTTCACTTCAAAAAAAAGATTTGCAGAATAATGAAACGGCGCTTATTTAATTCCAGACGATGCGTTTTATTGCACAACACGAAATTTAATCGTCTGTTTCTAATTGAATTTGTGTAATTAAGAAAATTTTTAAAAATTTAATTTGTGTCTGATCATGAAGAAAAAATCATAGAATCAAGAGAATGACGCGGAATAATCGATCTCCTTTTTGTGCGGTGCTTTGTAGCCTCCCCACTCTTGTCTGCTTTAGTTTTCTGAAGGTTTCAATTCTGCCGCATGTGTACTGCATACAAATTTATTTAATTATCTTTGTCTTTTTATTATTCATTTTACAGATAAATAAGTACATGTAAAAGGTCATCAATGATCGTAACCTGTCAGTGGCTGAGTCGGCTTTGCGTTTGGTTCCCACCCAGGCCTCAAGTGTTGTGGCTGATTCCTCCATCACGACACAAGCAACATCTTCCGCTTATTGTGAAGGTAGTACGAGATTTGCAAATAATTCAAGTTATTCGTCTTCCGGGGGTTTCAGTATTTGATTACAGTTACAGATTTATAAAAATCTTCTTGCAAACGACCAAACGAAAAAATAATAATATATATATTTGTTTTTCTTGGACATTAACTATGTAACGATTTCTAAACATTTTTTTGAGAATTTTTACTTTCATGAACATTTGTTACGTCAATTTAATTTTTTCTACCGGTTTTGACACATTCTTGTCATTCATTAGTTTAAAGATTGCTAGTGAATGACATGGATGTGTCGACACTGATTGCAGTAAAATGAAAATTTAAGTAACAAATGTACATGGAAAGTAAAACTCTTCAAAACAAAACATTTATTTTCGCTGTATCAAAATATGTGGTGATGCCCCCAAAATAGCGATATTATTTTATGTAGGTTTGTATCTACTTTAAAGTCTTATTTAGTAAATATGTGTTTATTTTTTTCTGTAATAAAAAATGTTCAGCCACTTTCAAATCACATCATTGTTTTTTGAAGTGCAAAGTGCCCTAACCCTCATAAATGTCGGCTGAGATAATTATGTTAAAAAAATGTGGAGATGGTTCAAAAAAAAGTTGCTACAAAAAACTTGAATTTCACAGTGAAATACATATGTTGGTTGATTTTTCCATATACGTAATTAAGTTGATTATGAAACCTATAATTTAAAGCCCTTTCCGATAGTTTACTTCGCCATTTCTGAGCTGATCACTTCATTTTATTGTACCCATGCATGACCGGTATTAATGAATATTTAATGAAATGTCTACTCTCTCTTATAAAGTTAACTTCCATAATCATATACGATACATATCAAACCTAATTCCTCGTAACTTCAGTGACCTCTAGACGCCTATCAATAAGTAAGATGTAGTTTTCTTTCGAAGTACTCACCTGAAACAAAGGAAAGAAAAAACATTAGATGAGTTCATTTTGAATTTATAAATTAAAATAAAATATAAAAGTCAGTTGAAAAAATTAACCTAAAAAAAATATTGTGAATTTAAATAAAATTTTCATTTTAGTTAAACCTGGCAAAAGTATTTAGGTAGTAAAATCGGCAGAGTTTAAAAAAATACAGTTTTTGAGTCGTCAACTTGCAAAACCCGATGTAAATGTTAACTGGTTCTGATGTATTAACAAAAAAATCTTGAAGTAAACTTAAAATAAACAAATAACTTTTTTTTTTGCTGTTTATCCAAAGAATAATATAAATGAAGATAGATATCTACTTTTTATATTAAAAATGCTTCAAAAAATTTTCCTGATATTCAAAGATTTCCGAAAAATTGCCGAGTGGGTTTTGCAAGTCGACGACTTATTTAGTAAATGAGTTTTAGTGATTGGTTGACCTTGTATCTATAACTAGTAAATTATATTCTAGTGATTTTGTTAATTTTAATACGGTGCAAAATGTATTACAAGCAGGTTAAAAATGAAGCTTTGTACAATATGACAAAAAAATCGAGTGCAGTTCACACGCGGTAGAAGCGAAACTTCACGAAACAATCTCAACCAAGAGGAGCCATTAAAAGTGACGTCACAATGAGAGCAGTTTGACGCTTCTAGGTACTGTAATGCGTCATTTCCGTTTTGTTCAAATTTAAAATCACAACTGGGCTAAAGAAACCTCTCTTCAAAAATACTTTATTAATAAAGGATAACAGTGAAATTATTACTATTCGCGAAAAATTAACATCTCATCTGTAAAGCAGTTTTTACATTAGATGCATACTTAGTAGTTAGTGACGTCGACACCCCATGAAAAGAAAATACAGGCTCAGCCATTAGTGCACCCATGCGTTGCAGACGATCTCAGTTTTTCTCTCGCACAGATGAGTTCGAGATGTAATTACTATTTATGGAGCAATTCAGTCAGCGACAGGGAGTTAGTGTGGCGTCAAAGACTTTTATGGGATTTCTAATCTATAGTATATTATTTAGTAGTAATAGAGCTCTGATTGAAATGAGCAGGTTAATACGACCACTTTCCGAAAGCAACGACGTTATTTCTTTAAATTTTCTCACAAACTGTGAAAATAATATTTAATTTTATTAAAAACTTTATTTTGTTTGGCTGTCGAAAGTGCATTCGTAAATATTTATCTCTATTTTGCCCCCAACATTTGAGTCAACTCGCGACATGTTATTTTATTTTCATGCGTTTTATTGAATGAATTATGAATGTTTTTTGACTGTTCACTCTGAAAACACTATCATTGGATCTATTGACCTTAAAATATGCATCACAACCTCTTAGTGGCATGAAATAATATAAAAATATTTTTTTTGGCGTAAATAATTTTTATTATTCTAACGAAAGCACCATTGCTTTGAACGTTGTTGTTTTATTTTAAAGGATATTGATATCATTGAATTTATTTGTATTCATGCGATCATAAATAGTTGAAGGCAAATGAGATAATTTAATTTATATATTTGTTGAATTTTTGGTCATTTTAAAACCGGATTTGCTACTGAAAATATTCTCTTTTCAGAGATAGCTAAACCGATGGACAAAGAAATCGATAGACACAACCAAGTACAAAACTCACTGCAATACTTCTAGACAGTCGAAGCTATAAATACTGTTATCAAATAATCTCCCAGCTAAACATAATAAATAACATTTTTGATTTAAAAGACCAAAAATAGATATGAACAATGACACATTTTATTTGCATCATAATTTCTGGATTTGTTTTCAAAAATATTTTCTTTCAAGAGAATCTGATTGACACAAACAAAGTTAAAACTCAATATAGTACTTCTGTAGACAGTCGATTCTATAATAACTATATTCAAATAACGGCTACAGTAAACATAATAACAACTATTATTGGAATTGTATACAAATTGAACCTGTGGCGCCGGCTGCCCACTCGATATCCACTGTTTTTCAGGATTACTGGAGACGACGGGTTATTGTCGTGATTAAATAAAGAATTGGATAGTGACAGGTTTCTTGTCTTCGTATTGCTTCGTTTCAGCGTGATCATCACGTACACGGGGTGATTTGAATCTGAAAGCATGTTATCTGGAGAGAGCAGTTTAATAAAAGATAATATTATGCGTGAAAAAATGTGGAAAGCGTTTTGTACATTTGATCAAATTTAATTTCTACATAAGTAATATATTGAAACCTGAGGTAGTTGGAGAAATCAGTGACCAGAAGATTGAGGGTTATTATTTTATTATCTAACTATCTACCTAAATCTCAATAAAAGTGTCTGTTGCAGATTGTATTGCAAGGCTATTCTTTAAAAAAAGAAACTTATGCGTGTATTAAGAGTACGACTGGTTACTAATAAGGCCCAGAAAGATTCGCCGCCGTCGCACACATGGGCCAAATCTGTAAAAAAAATAATCGAAAACTGAAGTAGGCAATATTGTTATTAAGTAATTCAGGATGGAATGTGTCTTACGTCTTCTATTCTCTCTTCACACGAGTCACTTACTTGTGACTCATGTGAAAAAGGCATCGTGTTCAAAATTCTTAATACCCAATACTTGACTAGAGCACTCGTCCCTGTATATTTTTCCACTTTAGTTAACTGGCCCGTATAAGATAATTACAGACTAGACATTGTATTTGTTCAAAGGATCTAAAAAGAATAATTATATAGGCAGGACTGGTGGTAAATAACTCTTGTTGTAGGTATCAGTTAGTGCAGTGGTGGTACAAAAAACTATTTAGGCTAGGTCACCTAGCAACGGGCTTCAGCGGAGACTGGCCGATGGTATTTGACTGAGCGTAGAGAAGTCCTGTTTTAACTGTTTTGCATATTTTTCACTAATTTCACACAGGAGGCCCTGAGAAAAATTATTTCCCTTAGGGCCGATGTCATCTTTGGGGATGCTGTGTGGGGGGTCTTTTTAAGGAAAGGAAGGAGAGGAAGTTCTGGGAAGGAAAAATATAAGAGGGATGGGTAGGAATCTAGGTTTAAAGGTCCAGGTCTTCCGCTGCTAGATCTAGACAAACGTCACCCTATGAACCCGGGCACCCCTGTTTACTTACCAAACGTAGCAAACTACTTGGGGTGACTTATGGCAGAGGTGTTGGTTATTCAGTGGTTGATTACCCATTCCCGCCTTCCAAATTATTTAGCATTTAGTCTGTCCTCCAGTTTCCAGATGGCGACAAAGATTTTTTTTTTATAGGAATTCGTCGTGATTTTCGGACTTTCCTATGCTTATTTTTGTTAATCTTATGGTACAAACATGCCTTAAAAAAGTTAAAAAATAATTGTTTTTGAAATAGTGGAGATTATTTTAACAAATTGTATAATTCTTTATTTGTAATAAAACAAAAGTTTAAATAAAATTTAGGGTACGTAATTATTAGTAAGTAAGTCGGTAGATAAATAATTCTACATGTATTTCCATCGTTATCAATTGAATTGTAAGAAAGACATGAAATGACTAAAGAAGTTTATAAATTAAATAAAATATCATAGTTTTCTATTACAGATTTTTTATTTAAAATAAATGAAAAATAGAGACCAAACGTGCATCATATGTCAGTTTATTAAATGTCCAATTTGTTGATACTTTATCAACGTTTGTAATGCTATCGATTACTATATGTTATAACTGACAAACTAATAATATAATTTCGTATGTAATTCCGACAACACAAATCATCATTAAATACTAATTTTAGCTCCACAGAACTTGTTGATTCGATTAAATTGTAAAAATAAAACTTCTGATTTCCGACGGTTCACTCAGCGGCCGCCGAACATTAAACAGAAGTTTTCTCACAAATTTCCCAAGTCGTTCCAATTATACCAATCGTGTAGTTTTAACGGGTCGTTTGTCAAACGAGTTGGCCGGCAGGGAAAATGGGGGAAACAGTTTTAGCACTCATGGCGGTGACATTGAAAACTGAACACATGTCGACAAGAGTCAGAAATTGTGAACATTTTAGACGGATCAAAATTATGTAATTCGTCCAAGAAAACAATACTCCTGTAACAGCCAAAAACCAAATTGTTCAGTTGTTGATTTTGCGGTGTGTATGTACATCACTTAAAACGTATTGTTGACAAAATGGCTAGTTTTTCCAACATCCTAGAGTTCTTATTTATCGTTGTAGAGTCACGGGACCCAGGTAGATCGACGCAGAAAACAGAACGCTGCAAAATGGTGTATAAAAAAATACGAGTTTGCTTTAGACCACACGACTGAAGTAAAACTTCTATGAGAGGAAGGGAGAAAGAAAATATGCGCGCGCACTGCTCTCTCTTTCTCCTACAGTGTGATACAGACAATAGGCCTGCACTGTGTCTTAGATATACGAAACGTAACTGGCTATGAGAGAAAGAGAGAAAGAAAATGTGTGCTCGTACCTCTCTCTTGCCCTTACAGTAATATACGAAACGTAACTCTCTCTATTTATATCTCCACTAACTTATATCCCCCTATCAACTTCCGTTCGCCTCGCTCGATCACAATTTTAGTAACGCTCTCGTCACGCATTTACCAGCTTACTCCCCAAGTCAAGCGTGCGTAAAGAAGTTTTACTTCAAAAATATTTTCACAGGTAGTGGTGGTTTCAGCAGTATTGCTTGCGTAAGCAGTACTCACGCTTTAAAATGAAAAATTACGATCCTTGACACGGAATTTGTTTCGCAATTATTCACAGATAAAAATCGAGTGGAGTTCACACGCATTAGAAGTGAAACCTTCACCCAGACAATCTCAACGAATAGGAGCCTTGAAAACTGCGCTCATAACCAAATCGGCCAGCGTGGCGCTTCGTAGGTAAGGTTTCATTCTATCTCATTCTCTCGCAAGCTAAATACTATAGATGTATCTATGTGTTAGTCTTTTTTTAGTGTAGTTTCCGTTTCATGAATTTTCAAATCACAACTGTGCTAAAGAAGTTTCACTTCAAAAATCAACGTAGGTTACTGATGAAACTATAAGCCAGAACAATATTGGGAAGCATTATTTCCGTGCTAAGCGAATTAAAAATATTTTCGTTTCCTAGGAGCAATTTTAAGGTTTAAAATACCATTAAATTTAGGCACATGCGGTGAGTTCCTAAGACATTCAATTTTTTTTATTTAAAACGGCGGCCAAATTCGATGTCTGAAGGATCGATTAGATTCACAGGCTCGATCTTATATCACAGTACGGCCGTACATCCTTCTGATCGCAAGTAGTACTTATCACGAGTTGTGCCAACACACAGCTCGAAACAATGAATGTTGAAACAATGAGCTGACCATTACTAGATAAATATCACGGTTTAGGCCATAGATTCTCAACCGTTTTTTGCCCACCGCCCCCTTTGAGAATATTTTTTTTTCTAGCGCCCCCCAACTGCTTTAACATACCATCTGTCGTTGTGAATCTGAAACAGCTATTGTCACGATTATACTTACCACAACGGGGGCGGAGGGGGATGGGTTTTTACTGGGTCTTCCCAGTCAATTTTTTTACATACTATCCAGTCGCGAATCTGATACAGCTATTGCCACGATTGTATTTAAACGTGTAATTACACTGTAATATTACGTAATCGTAAGATAGGAAACGGCTACAATCCTATTTCTGAGAAGGAGATGGTTTCAATAATAATTAAAACGCATACTTAATTATATAGAGAAGTATTTTTATTAACATTGAAAAGACATTGAATTTATAACTTATCTTATGAGAAAGTTGAATTTGATGCGTTTTAGGAAAATCCCGTTATTTAATGAAAAAACTTGTTATAATTTAATAGCTACAAACAATTCTTTTATTAACTTCACCTGTATTCATATATGAGACATTTCACGTTAAGTTCAAAGTTTTAACTTTTTTAATTCTAATAAAAAAATTAAATTTTTCTTATCATCCAATTTAATGTAGATCTGAATGTAATAGAATCTTTCAGTTCAATTTTCATCCACTTCCCGACCTATCGAAATACGTAAATTTTCACACACGTGATAAAAATGATTACTTTACACACAATTACAAAAATTAACCAATATTAAAGTTTACTTTGCTTTATTAGTACGTGATTAGCGCGTTTTGTTTAACTTTTTAGACCATATTTTTCACCTGCCAACGCCCACCTGAGCCATCTCAACGCCCCCCAATTTTCTCTGGGTCTTCTACCGCCCCTGAAGGTCTCAAACGCCCAAAAGGGGGCGTTATCGCCCACGTTGAGAACCACTGGTTTAGGCAGTGAAATGACTTCGTCTGGTTTGATAAAAATATTTAATTACTTTAGTCCAGAAAAAATATTTGACTACTAAACCGCTTAGGAAAATCGTAGACCCATTAAATTCTTTAAATGCTAGTTGCTGCTGCACGCTGCACTACTAGGCACCCAAACTTTTTCATTGTTACAATTTTACGCCTGCGGTGAGTGGAAAGGAATTTGCTTCTTAAAAAAACGGGAAATATTAAAATCTCCTGTCCATAGATATGTGTTGTGTGTAACTATTAAAGTGAAGTTCATCGATACCAAGCAACAAAATGGCACGTTCGTCCTCGATTTAAGCTTTTTTTTTATAACTTATTTTTACTGGTGGGGTTCCAAAAGATATGCGTTTACTTTAGTACACAAAATGCCGCTTGATTAAATCAGGATACTAAATACCGTATTACTATAAAGGTGTGCTTTAAGGCTAAGGCTCGTATCTCCGCTCAAAAAAAGAAGGTAGGTTGAAGAGAGCGTGCTAATATTTAAAACGATAAAATTGTGAAAATGTGTAATAAAACACGACTCGTTTAAAATAGAGCAAAAATCTCGTGGAAAACATCTAAAATAGCTTTCAAAGAAACAAGGTGAAATTTTTAAACATATAAATTCTAAAATAAGTGAAATTAACGTGTTTATAATAATTTTCGGAGCATTCTTGACGATTTTTTTCTATCGTAGGAATTTCATATAATTTGCGTTTCGGCGGAAACACGTCATATTATCTTAAAAATAACATTTATTTTTTTAAGGAACTTAAAAACTTTAAATGTTTAGGGGAGGTATGTAAGAAATCGGCAGAAATTCGGGTAGCGGCGGCTCAACTCAAAACAGGGGGCACTTGTATTTTAATAAATTGTGTGCAAATATGCACACGCCAGAATATGAACCCGCAACCACCGGAATGCTAGTCGGGAGCCTTACTCCTCGACCACGGAGGCCGTCATAACAGGAAAAATCTTCTCTCAAGGTATTGAATCTGACATTCTTAAAAATAGTTTAAAAAGCATATATCCAAACTTTTCTGATAAAAAATAAAATTATTAGATAAAAAATGAAATTAGTTTGAGCCTGAATATTGGCAGCAATCCTACCACATCATTGGTCCAGTTTCGCCAACGTTTTTTTGGCCAACGCCAACCAACGAGATTTTTTTTTAAATCAAATATTTTTCTACATCATATTACATTAAATTAAGGTTAACCCCTCAGGCCTCGACCACATTTTGTCAGGGAGTAAAAATATTTCCACTGCGAAATAAAATCCAAATCAATGGAAAATTTCTGAACATATCCGAAAACGAAGAATTGTTTTTAAAAGGCGATAAAATAAGATAAAAAATTTTATTAATCGAAATAAACACATAATTTTTGAAGTTTGAAATTTTGCCACACATAAAAAAAAGGTTTTTAAAATGGCTCACCTTTACTTTTTTTTACTAACTAAAACTAACGAAAAAAACTATAAAAACACATATTGTATTAAATAGGTTTATTACAAAAAACGTTATTGTTGCCTTACTTTTTTGTCGTACCATGTAAAAGTATTTAATAAAAAATTCCCAAAGTTAAATTTTTTTTTCAAATTGCGAATCGAAGCTTTGATATCATAAAGGCGTACATTTTACTTCTTTCGTAGCTAACTTTTAGAATTGAATATAAGGTGTACTGTTTTTTCTTTCTAACACCCTTTAGACATATTTTTTAACTATGTTATTAAGAGAGACACAACGATTTCTATGAGACCTGTAGGTTTTTTTCCGAAAACTGAACTAATGAATTACTGAATTGAATTAGCCTGAATGAATAATATTTTTCCGACATTTAGCAATTTTTCAAATTAACAAAAAAACAGAAAAATGTAACAAAGCTAACATCTTTTTGATTGTGTTAAAAACGTTAGCTTGTTTCTACATAGTAAACGCCGTTTTAAATATTATTTATTTTTCACTCTGCTAATATTGAATGATATGTTTTTTGTTATTTGACAAACCCACGAGTAAGATTTTTGTGTTCTATATAACTGCCCTAAGTATTTAACGCAAGAACTCTGATTACAGAATATTGGCGTAAACTACCTACCGAAACGTTTGATTATTTGTAAATACAAAATAGCGTAAGAGCTATTTGGGGCTTGCTGCGCATGTTCGAATAATCTATAACAGCAGCGTTGCGCATAATTTAAATCGTTTGTTTTAAAAGAAAATGTTCTGTTGTCAAAAATAAAGTGCCGCAAACGCTCGTTTATTTGTTTACGCAGAGAACGCGGTGGAAAAGTCGTTAAATTCTCACGCTATTGGTTCTCCATCGGTCCATCATGTTCCCGACAAACTTCTAGCAGAAGGACGCACGACTCTAACTTCAGTCCTCGCATCTCGGAAGAGAGGGGTATGCCGCCACCCTCTTATTAAGACTTCTGCGAGACCATATCGAGAACTCAGCTATTTTGGAGCTCATGAGTCTAAAAATTTTTTATAAAAAATGGTTTGAACACACACATTCGTATTTACAAAATATATCTCTTCGTCCTTCGGTCAAACACAGCTGGCTTTGGGTTATAAATGTCACTCTTTTATTTGATTGGTTAGTAAATTTGACCACATCAGATCCTTTGTATGCTAAGTACTAATATACCTGTAAGTAAACGGTAATGGTAAAATTAAGCAATTAAATAAACTTAAAAATTTGACTTTGTAATGGGATGGAGTATGTTCCTGATGAATATCTTAGACAACGTCATCGTAGATTATTATACCTTTTTGTCTGTAAGATGCTGTGGTTCTGTATTTCTCCTGAATCAAATTTCTTGTCGGTAACGATAGAATCAAAACGGAAAACCTATTGATTCTTAAAAGAATCTCCCCTTATTGACGCGATCTTTACCTCAGACTGAAATTTCTTGATTTTTTTGTTCCGCGTACCTGTCTTCATCGTTTATTAATATCTTTTTTTGTCAAAATTTACATGAAATTTTTAAAATTATAATTTTTTTTTTTTTTTAAAATAATAATTTTGGAATAATAGTTTTACATTCAATTTTTATTGTCAGAATTCGGACGTTTATTGTGATAAAAAATATCATAAACGAACAAGTTAATTAACCGCCTCACAAAACGATTTATGTTCTGAGACGGATAATAATACAAAGAATTAAAATATTTAAGAATAAACATATATTTGTGTACAAACGTAAGAATATAAAATGTATATATATACCCGCGCCCTTGAGGTGATTTTCTCACAAAAATGATGCTATCATCCAACAATCGTTATATTTATGTGTATAAACATAAATATAAGTATGTGTAAACATAAGTATAAGTATCCGTATAAACATAAGTGTAAGTGTGTGTAAAAAATAAGGAAAGCTTATTAGTAACTTGGTGATGCATGCCCTTTTTTGGGTATTAACAATATTTTGAAATGTTAATATAATCATTTTAGGTTTTTTTGAGTGATGGAGTATATGGTTTCTTTTAGAAAGGTGTTGAAATGAGAAGTGCGAGGTAGGATTCGTTTTGGCAAAAGTTGATTTAATTTTTGACACTTGACGTTGATTATGCGAATATAGTTCAAAATGAAAAAATATGCTGGGGTCTATAAATAAACATTACAGCAGTATATTGATTGATCTCGAGGGCTTCGCTCTTGAAAAATTCGGCAGCATATTATTATTATTGGCCTCGCCAAACAAATAATTCGTAAATTGCTTGACTGGAGCCAGTAATCATTTACCCGAAACACGAGGTGACTTGGGAAAACAGAACAGTAGAGCTTGGTTTATTTTTAAGTTATGCTCTGAAATATGCTCACAATGTGAGAAAACTTCTGGTCTATTAACAGAATATTATTTTTATATCTGGTGCGATCAAAAAGTAAAAAACGTGTTAGGAAAAGGCTATTCTCAGCAAAAGCTTGTTATTTTAAACGAATAGAAAGTTTTTAACTTATTGAAAAGTTTTCAGCATTGAAAAAACGTATTTTTAAAATAACTCCACAGGAGCTAAAATATTTCCACCACGCAAAATTCCTATTGGAGAAATTGTACGGTGTAAAAGATAATCGTGCTATTTTTGATGGGTTCACCAATTTGATATATTAAGCAAGAAACCAATATTAAATGAATCCGCTCAGTCAATAATATAACGACTCAATGATATTATTTATAAGATATCTTCTTCTTCTTGTAGAAATCAATATTTGTTTGTTGTTTGTTTGTTCGTTTGTTCGTTTGTTATGCGCTGCCTTTTCCGTTCATCCGATTGCGATGAAACTTTGGTGATTTGTTGTGCGCACGCCTGCCAAGGTGATAGGCTATATATAATGTTAAGCTCTGGCGTTATGAAATTTTTATAACTGAAATTGAGAGTATTTAATATTAGCAGCAGGGAGGGAAGGCAGAAGGGGAAGGCTAATAAAGGAGGTGTTATTAGCAGAAGGGATGACGATGGAGGGGAAAGGCGTGGAACTAGAAGGGGACGCGGGAGGGTAACGGGGACGGGTAATGCATGGATAAACAATTTATTTCTTTGAATTGCAACGCATGCCGGGTACCAGCTAGTTAATTTATAAAGGTGTTTTAAGTGTTTCCATGAGATTTGATGATGAGATTTCTCTTTGAAAAGTCATTAAAAGTAATGAAAAAAATGACATATAGCCCGTAACTTAACCTAAGCTTAAATTTTGTCAATTTTATCTCATCGCTTTTAACGACTTTTCTAAGCTGCATTATTATCGACTATTTGTAGCTCTCCGGTCGCCGTTCGAAGTATTTAAAAGAATTTCAAATTTTCGGATTCTTAAAAAGAAAATCATTTTCCAATGTAACATTTTCAAATTGATAAATCGTTTTCAAATTGATAAAAAAAATCTACGTAAATATTTTTTGGTGTATCAACTCAGAACTTTAGGCGGTCTGGTTGTGGTAACGTGAGTGTGTCTCATTCAACATGTAAATGATATTATAAATTTTTAAATCTGAACAAGCTGTAAAAACAACGATTGTACTAAATATGTGTGAATGAATCAATGATTTATGTCACATTTAATTATTTTGAATGGTAAGAATCACTTATGATTTATGATTTATATATATTTCCGCGAGTAGGTACTCGCGGAAATATATATTCTTATTTCTCGTCGAGCGTGAAATATTTTTTTTTTCAAGGAAGAGATTATAAATGTGATTTATTTTCTCGTCTTTCAAGCCTTTCAATTACTTAAGTTGTTTATTATGACAGCCCAAATTGTTCACACATTTGTTATATGCAATCTTCACTCAATTTCTAAAATCAGGAAGGTGGTGTTTAATATTTTTATGTGTAAATAGTCCAAGTGATGGACGATAATTGTGTTTTATTAGGTGTAACACAAACAGAACCCACTCAAAAGCTGGCAACGAATGTTTTATCATCGTAAATATGTCGTCCAGGTATCAGAAAAGCAATTTGACTAATTGAGATTTAGAAACTGAGAATAAATTTTTCATGTTTCACTTGATTGATTTAAGACTGAAAGTATCATTTACGATTTATATTTCTTGTAGGAAACGTACCCACTCACATAAAGTGGACTGAAGTGCCAATTTTATAATCGCCGTTTACAACAATTCATTCAAATACAAAAAATACACGTATATTGTAGATACTCGCCAAGATATATAGATACTTTTAAAAGTAATGATTTAAGGACGGATCGCCAAACAATTCGGTTTTCGCACACATTCCTTGACTTATTCACGTTTATATATCGTCCCAAACGTACTCTTCTAGGTAGATTGATATACGCACCCATTCAAATATCTTGTTCACGTTTTCTTCGGGAAATCCAGATTTCTTCTACCGTTCAAATTCGCATCATAAATTCTCCTTACACACCTTTCTTTGTTCGTTCGCTCTTTATGACCAAATTATCTTATCGTCTAATCTTCTCAATAGGCTGACATCAGCCTTGCATATTTTGTTTATCTTCACAATTCTCACACGATCATCTATGGTTTAACCACAAACACACCGGGATGATTTTTGCCATAATAAACGATACAATTGTGTGGGTGCTAATATACTTGTTCAGTTTCTTTAATTATTCATATCAAATACAATTTCTTGGAAAATTATCCGTCTCTTTCTTTTCTCCCTTTCTCTCACTACCACAAAGCCAGGGTCTTCTTAGTTCCTTCTACTGAGAGGAACTAATATTGCGCATGCCCTTTATAACTGAGCCCGGAACTGCAATAAATTCACCGCATAGTTTCAGGCTTCACGTAGCGAAGTTAAAGGTCACCCAATCTACACTGTTACATCTAATCATTCCTTTACATGAAGTGGTTTTACTTTCCATTACAGATGAACTAGAGAATCTAAGCTCCTGCAGGCAAGTCTCTTCCAACCAATATTTTTGGTTTCTTCACAAAAAAGGTTTAAATGTGATTAATAATAAATATTTTATATTTATTGATTTTTTTTATTTTAATTTTATTTTTATTTGTATCTATAGCAAAATTTGTACATAAAGTATTTATAAAGTGTATTATATTAAGGTATTATAATTTTTTTTTTCACAGTCCTCCTCACTAGGGTTTCCTGTTCTGAAGCGGCCTGTAGTTTTTCCACATTTGTATTTAGTATCCAGTTGTCTTTACATGGTCTTCAGTATGTTTGATAGTTCATATTCACTTTGTTCTCTCAACCATATTTTTACTTTTGTTTTAAATTTATTTATTTCTGTTATTTTTTTTGTTTGAGTTGGTAGAGCGTTGTATAGTTTTGTCGCATTGAATTTCATATTTCTTTTTCCAAAAGATGTTTTCAAACTGACTGTAGCTAGAATATTTTGGTTTGTTGCCCTGGTTGTGTATCTATGTTGGACAGTGGAGTATTCTGATATGTTTTTTTTAATTTTAAATAAAATATATTTTGCATAAAGTTTTTGTATGTTGTAGACTTGAATGCTTTGAAACAAATTTCTGTCGGAGTTCTAACCGGTAATTTCAAAATTGTCTTTAGCACTCCTTTTTGGGCTATATTGAGCCGGTCTATGTGAGTGCTCAAGGCAGATCCCCATCCAGTTATCCCGTACTCTATTTGTGATTGACATAAAGCGTAGTACACTTTCTTAATGTCGTTTATGTTGAGGATGTTACGGATGGCTCTAAAAAAGTAAATGTACCTGGTGAGTTTTTTTGTGATTACTTCAATTTGTCCGTTCCATCGGAGATTATCATCAATTTCAATAACAAGATATTTGATACTTTTGGAGTGGGCTATGGTAGGACGGTGGCATGATAAGCCTTGATTTTGATAGTTTTCTTGGCATGTATGTAATTTGAGATTAAAGTCATCTTCTGGCTGTCCTATGGCTGTTATATCAAATATTTTGTTTTATTGACATTAAGTGTAAGGGAATTTCTCTTAAGCCAGTTTTGCAGTAGACCAAGTCCATGTTCCGCTTCTTTGTAGGTACTTCTCCAATCTTTTTCGTTGAATACAATTACTGTATCGTTAGCAAAGCTTATGATTTTTCCTTTCGTTCCTATGCTACCGATATCATTTATGTATATTGGAAATAATATCGGTCCTAGTACGCTTCCTTGCGGTCCTCCATGGTTGATTAGGAGAGGTTTGCTTTTTTTCTTGTTGATTTGAACGCTCTGTGTACGCTCCATCATATAGCTTTTTAATGAGTTTAGAGTTCTATTTGACATACCAATTTTTGAAAGTTTTGCAAAAAGGATTTTGTGATCTATTGTATCAAATGCCTTTTGTAAGTCTATGAAGATTGCCAGTGTTTTTTCTCCTCTGTGTAAACTTTTTATGATCATATCTGTAATAGTTTCTATGGCGTCACCAGTACTTAGATTCTCCCTAAATCCGTACTGTGTTTCTGATAATATTTTATTTTCTTCTAAATAGGATAGGAGTTGTTTTTTTAATACTCTCCAATATTTTTGAAAATGTATTGAGTAGGCTTATTGGTCGATAGTTGTTTATGTCATTTTTACATCCTTGTTTATATATTGGTATTACAATAGCTTTTTTGAGAGCTGTGGGGAATACGCTTTCAGTTATATCCATGTTTACTAGATATGTTAGAGGTGCGTTAAGCTCTTTACAGAGAAATTTTATTGCATTTGTTGTTATTAAGTCTTCCCCGGAAGATACATTTGATTTTAGAGAAGAAATTGTATTTTTGATTTTCAGAAAACATTCAAATAGGAATTGCATTTTAATTTTGTCAATCAAAAAATAATAAACCGTTTGACTAATTATTATTTTCTGAGTTTCGCTTGTTCATTTAAAACCACTACTCCAACACCTAAATATGTTAGTCAGTTTAATTTTTTATTTAATTTGAGTTTTTTGTAAATATACGAGAAAGTTTATAAATTACTACCTTAAAGAAAAACGTAGATTTTCACAGTAGTTTAGATAAGAATTCGGCTTGAAAATTTTATTAAGTCTGAATTCGCTTAAATTATGATTTTCAACAAAGGAAACACAGAAAATCACAAAATTATCCTCGAATAGTGTAATATAACGCGATGCTAAACGCTGTAAACTCATAACCAAATACAAAGCGCTCACTTAAAAGAAGACGAAGAAAATAGAAAAAAATAATGGTCCCAACTGGGAATCGAACCTACAATCTCCCGTCTAATTGGGATATGCGCGTTTGCCAATTGCACCATTGTCACCTTCTGTAAAACCGTCATTTTTGCCAACCTCATATTTCAACTAAAATTATCTTCAACAATTTTTTTTCCATAGGCAACTACCCTTTTTATTAGAAACAATCATTATAAGAATTGGTTTGTTACCTAGATAGCGGATAAATATATCTGATTTTATTTATATTGAACTATTGAACTTTTATAAGTCTAAATGAATATTTAATTTTGTTTTATATAAAAAAAACTCTGTTTTCATAACTTTTGAAAATTATTCCCATCAATGTTATTGTAATGTATCGTAAAGCTTCTGCCTTGTAGAGACAGATGGCGGTAACATCAGCTACGGCAAGCCGTAGTGCTTGAGTTCTCCGTCAGGAGGTCAGGACAGCTCAGAGGCTGTGTTTTTAATGTTCAATGTACAGTTATATATCATTGAAGAAGAATATAACAATTATAATCTAAACTAAAATATGAAAGAGAACAAGACGCTGGAAAATATTATCTTGTGATTTCTAACAATTAGAAATCAATAAACGAAAGGATGACCTCAATGTAACAAAGTTACAATTAATAAAGTAAGGAAAATTATGTATTCCCCACTACTTAGTATATTTACAAAACCCCAAAAAAAATAATGCACTCCAATGAGTCATAGCAATAACGTCATTAAAAAACAATTAAGAAAACATTAACACTTAGTTGGGGAAACAGATTCCGAGATTCAGAACCCTACATAATACACTCTTAATTAGTGTGTAATAGCAAATGTTAACAGGTAATAAATCAATGTAGACATCTTCGAAAATTAACATTTAAAATCTTAAAAATAATTCGCCTATCAGTGGATCTAGCCACAGTTTGAAAATGGTCTTGAAAACCGAAATAGCTGAAACTTAAATACTTGCAGAACTTGATAATAAAACTATCAAATTTAATTTTAATTAAATATATAAAAAAATAAATGTAATTTCGCGAATTAAACACAATAAATATTAATATTTTTTTTTGTTTAAAAAGTGTTTTAAATTTAAGATAATTTCAAAATATTGACGGGTGCAAAAGCTGTGAGTACATTTTCCACCGTAGTTTGTACCGTAGTTTGTACTGCACAAAGTGGCTTCTGATTTCAGAGGAACTTATTGAGAAGAAAGTTTAGCAATAGCAAGTCTGATAAAAAGCAGAAAACATTATTAAAGTCTAATTCTTTTCGGATCGTTTTAACGCATTTCACACTTATACCTTGTTAGATGCATTCGGTTTGCACGTAAATTATCCACCATTCTATCAGAAAATGATCGTTACATCTCCGATTTGAACTCCGAGGTGATGTTGTGTTGTGCCTTGTTGATAACCCAAACACGTGGACAATTAACGCGGCCTACCTAACGCATTATACTCGTATGTTACCTGTCGCCCCGCGGTAAGATGTGAACGGTGAATTTTTTACTTGTTGCATGTACCAATCATCGCGCAAGTGATTTTCAAATTGCCCACTTGTTGTGTTGTACTTTGTGGGCATAAAGTAACTGAGATAAGCTTGGGGAAGTTGCCAAATTGGAACGATGAAAACCTACACAAACTTCAATATTATTTAATCGTGGGTTTGGCCTCAATTTTTAAATTACAAAGTCGCGTAGTTGTGATTTGTTTTTAATTCTTCGCGCACAAAATTTATAATTGGCATTTTTGATGTAAAAACTTCTTAAACATCGTTGCGATTTGAAACTCGATGAAACAGAAACGAGCGACACTAAAAAGAGAGAAATAATACATCAATGGCGAGAGTAAGAGATATACCAATCGGTGACCTCTTTGTGCTGCCTCGTAGCTTATCGGTTTCAACTTTGTGCAGTGCTTCGTAGAATAAAGCTTAGTTTTCTGAAGGTTTCACTTCTACAGCGTGCGAACTGCATAAAAGAATTTTTGAAGTAAAACTTCTTTACGCACGCTTAACTTGTGACTTGAAAAGTGTCGGGCGAGGCGAACGGAAGTTGAGAGGGAGATATAAGTTAGTGAGAGAGTTATGTTTCGTATATTACTGTAGGGTCAAGAGAGAGGGGTGCGAGCCCACATTTTCTTTCTCTCTTTCTCTCATAGCCAATTACGTTTCGTATATCTAAGACACAGTGCAGGCCTATTGTCTGTATCACACTGTAGGAGCAAGAGAGAGCAGTGCGCGTGCACATTTTCTTTCTCTCTTCCTATAGAAGTTTTACTTCAGTCATGTGGTCTAAACCACACTCGTATTTTTTTACATTAGCTCCACACAGCAGGACCTGAGGAAAATAATTCCCATCAGGGCCTATGTTATCTTTGGGGATGCTGTGTGGAAAGGTCTTTTTAAGGAAAGAAGGAGAGGAAGTACTGGGAAGGAAAAAAGTATGAGAGGTGAGTAGGAAACTGGGAGTCAGTGTATCCAGAAGTGTCTGTAAGAATCTATCCCTCCTACTGACGTGCAAGGCGATGTTCCGAGAGAGTCCTGTCGGAGAGGTCAAAAAAATCTTCCTCAACCAGTCTCTTCCAATGGGCCTGTTTTTTTATTTTTATGTTTTTCTTTACCTTAATATAATATGTAAACAAATTTAAATAAATTAATTCATTTGAATATATGGTTCAAAAGTTATAATAGATTTAGTACATCAATGCAAGTTTTCAATTTTTGGTATAAAATTAATTCAGTGGTGAAGGCCAATTTTTTAGCTCATTAATTCTATGGCCAATGGGTCAAGAAAATATTTCACATTACTTAAAGTGGCGGGCCAGTGTGTATAATTTTGAAGTGAAGGGGTCTAAAAGAGGGCTGGAAAATATTTCGGATTCATCAAAATCTTAGAGATGACTAGTTTCCAGGAACTAAATGGGTACTACAAAAAAAAATCGATTGCAGTTAATATGCGGAAGAAGTGAAACCTTCACCACACAACTCAACCAATAGGAGCCTTGAAAAGTAGAGCCCAAGTTGAGCCCATAATAAAGCGGCCAATGCGGTAAGATTTCATTTTGTCACATTATCTCGTAGGCTAAATCCTATAGATGTATGTATTTGTCACTTACAAGTGTCATTTCCGTTTCATCGAGTTTCAAATCACAACGGTGCTAAAGAAGTTTCACTTTAAAAAGCTCCACAGTTTCCGTTAAATTTTATAACAGTGGCCGGATATGAATATTGTTAATTTAGAAACCAATGATGTTTGTGACATGAAAACGTCTCAAATCGTTGTCGGATGTAGAGAGATAATTCCCAAATGAGGAAATCTTTCTGTCGGAGTAATTTTAAGCTTCGATAACTGGATTAAAAGAGCGCCTTCTTCTTTGCCCCATTTTAAATAATGATGGAAAAGAGTGCTCATGCCGCATCAACATACAGAGCTTCATTTAGCTTACATAAATCAAACAAACTGATAAATCAAATACATAAAAAATACAAAAATACATAGCAATTGACCCAATTCAAAAAATTCAAAAAGAAATAATTAAACTCATCCTGCAAGTACCATTTCACACATATTCTAGCGAAATCTACAAAACATTAGAAGTCATGTCAATAAGACAACTTTATGCCAAATCTGCTATAATATACCTTGTCCAAAACAAACAACATATTCCAATTCAACCAAAAACCATAACAAAAACCAGGTCCTCAACAAATAAAACACTGAACATACCGATAACCCACACCACTCATGGACAAAGACACTTTCAGTATTATGCAACCAAACTTTTTAATTGCATGCCCATTACTTTGAAACTAAATACTATCTGCAAATACATCTACAAACATTCATAAAAAACATATCACTGACTGGATTAAAAATCAAGATATTAACTTTATACAAAACCTTATTATAACATATTATTATACAAAACTTTATTATTCCTAACCAAACATAACAAAACTATAAAAAATATAAAATTAAATAAACCTAAAAATTAAGTAGTTTTTCAAGTATCCAACAACTATACATACACTTACAATTTGTATATGTGTACATATGTGTATGTGTATGTGAATGTGTAGATATATTTATATGAATATGTGGATGTATATGGATGTGAATATGTGTATGTTTATATATATATATAAATATTTTTTTTTATATTCCTCTAATATATATATATATACTTTTTTTCTCTTCTAAATAACCAATGTACAATAACTATTAAAATTAAAAAATAAAATAAAATACATATAAAACTTTCTATTACAACACATAAATACTTGTCACACATAAACATAAATAAACACGTAAGCACCTCAGCACAGGTTCTCCGAGTGAGGTGTTCACGAAACATAACAATACCTATCCACAGTTTCACCTTCACAAACCTACCTTACACCCAACATAATAAAATTGCAAAATATATTATGTATAAATGTTTTCAAAATTGATCTGTATGTTAATTAATAGGTAAATACTGCAATACATAGAAATAAATAAATAATAATAAACAATCATGACTTTTTTCAGCATTTTCCTGTAATTAAAAGCAAAGGTACTAGAATTAACGCCGATGATTCAATGATCCTATGAGCCTGTGTTTCAATAATCCAATGAGCCTATGATTTAATGATCCAATGAACAATGATTCAATGATTTAATGATCCAGCAAAACTATGATTCAATGATCCAATGAGCCTATCATTTAATAACCCAATGAGTCTGTGATTCAATAATCCAATGAGCCTACGATTCAATGAGCCTATGATTCAATAATCCTGTGTCACATTGTAAAATTATCATTTGTTACAACCTTCCATGAAACCTTTTAGCATTTATCTCTACCTTGTCACTAAATAGCTGAGACCCAAACCTTATTTTTCTCTTTGGCAGTTGCATAAAGGGGTTGAAAACTTATTAAATTTGATATTGTACTCGATACATACAATTTGTATTTATAAATCATCTTCTTACAGGTTCGTTAATAATTATAAAAAATATTGAAAAAATAATTATCATTCAAGCAAAATAAATTAGAAAAACGTACGGAAAAAGAAATGTGTGACTTTATTATCAATGTTTTTTTGGCAAAATTATTAAAATTTTATTAAAATTGATTTTAAGCGATAAATGACAATATGATATCGGTTATCTTAGGAATATATAAATGACACCACAAAACTTGTTGTGTTATTTTTTATTTAAATTAATTGTGCGTTTAGTTTTTTTAGTGATAACGTCTTATATATCGATAAACGCCGGCTGTACTCACGAAAAAGCATGACTCATTGTCACGTTCCGCCTGAGCCGAGCGTGCAAGCGAGAGCGCGAAACAAGCGTTCGGCCTAAGCGTTCGGCTTGTGACGCATCTATCTCTCTTCCACTCCATCGTTATTATATGACGTTATCATGTAAAATTATCGTCCGTAAACCAACTTTACAAACTACCAAATTTGACGTGATAACGAATTATAAATAGATGAATGCCGGATCACTCACGAAAAAGTATGACATATTGTCACGTTGTCACGTTCCGCTTGAGCCGAGCATGCAAGTGAGATTGCGGAACAAGCGATAGAGAGGCACGATCGGCCTAAGCGTTCGGCTTGTGACTGTAAAATTCCATGTAAAAGTTTTCACGTTATCACGTTAAATTATTGTCCGTACACCGACTTTACAGACAACCAAATTTTTTTTTATCATAATTTCAGAAAAATTAAGAACAAAGCGTAATTTCGCCATAAAGTTGCGATTAATTAAGCGTTTAATTAATACGTAAATAATTTCAAAAGCGATTTTTTTTATTTTCTGATTTCAAAATAACGTTTTTGTATAATTTTGCTAAAATCACAAATTGATTTTGAAACACAACATTAATTTATATCATTGATAACGCTACCATTGAGATTGGTGTATGCAAAAGTGAATAAAGGGAAAACCAGATGACACGTTATAAATAAAAATATCCCCTGGCGATATTAATTGTAATGAATGCATAACGGATTTCCACCCCTATATTGTATCATCAAACACAGGAAACTGCAATGCTTCATTGCGCCCTTAAAACTACAAAATTCTCCCGCTTTCTCTATCAAACAATTTAAGTTATTTCCCGTAGGTGGCAGGAAGCTAGTAAAATATTGCGCAGGCTGTTGGCAATCTACAGGAAGCTGTAAAGCACCCTCTGTGTGCTGCGGCTACAAGCTCTGGCGCGTATCCGGTGCACTTCCTCCCCCGCCCTCTTGGTGCAGCAGCGGCGCCACCTGCACTCGTGGCGATAATATCTCGGCTTCGTCGTCAGATGGCAGTAAATGCCATATAAGGAAAATGTATTATATTTTGGTTGTAATAATTGATAAACGATATTTTTTGTGGTCAATGCTTAAGTAGATAGTATTTGGATATGATTTAAAATTATCACGGCTAAAAGCTTGATTAATTTTGGGATGCCGTGTTGAGCTTCCTCCTTCTTTAGTCAATAACGAAAATATTTCTGTGATGGTGCAGGGAAAAAATAAATTTATGGGAAACGTTTAACAAATGTGAAACATTTTCTGAAATATATCATATGAAAAATTGATAATTTTAGTAAAATATTTAACAAATAAGTGTTCAGGATAATACCATACATTTACATTTTAAGAAGATATTATGTGTATGGGCGACTGAACTATTATTAATAATTAAAAATGAAAAATTAATCAGTTAACAAGAAAAATTGTCTGACCTTCGATTTTATTACAATGTAAAATTCCGCAAAAAATCATTTTGAAAGATATTGCAAGTAAGCGAACGAAAAAAAATATTTTGAAATGAAAATTATAGTACTTCCAAAGCCGAAAATTTACTTTGTAAATAATCATAACTTCCCCATAATTTACTTTGTAAATAATCATAACTTCCGGGTTTGCTATTAAATTTATTTAAAACAAAGTATTACATATAATGTAACTTTATGGGTCTCAAAACAAAAAAAAAATCAGTGTATAAAAACAGTTCATACGTGGTAGAAGTGAAACTTTCAGAAAATTAAAGTAGATACCCACTCTTGTCTACGGAAGTCTCTTGTCTCTTGTCGAGGCTACGAAACACCGCACAAAGAGGAAACCGATTCGTCTATCTCATTCTCTTGCAGGTTAAATCCTATAAATGTTTGTGTTTGCCTCTTTTTAGTGTCGCTTTTTCGTTTCACCGATTTTGAATTCACAACGGTTCTAAAGAAGTTTTCACTTCAAAAACATCAAAGTGTGCAATTCACACGCTACTGAAGTGAAACCTTTAGAAAACTGAAGTAGGCAAGAGTACAAAACACCGCACTAAGAGAAGACCGAAATCCTATAGATATACGTGTTTGTCGTTTTTAGCGTTTGTTTTGGATTTTTCAGTTAATCGGGTTTCAAATCACAGCGGTGCTAAAGAAGTTTTTACTTCAAAAATTTTAACATGATGATTGATCGATTTACTGATGTAAAAGCCAAAATCAAGTATGAAAATAATCGGTCGAAATTAAATCGTTTATCATATGGGTACCGCGTGGGAACCTGATCTCTCCACCAATATCTTCCCGAAACATTGCCTTGCACCACAATGGGAGGGATGGTTTTATACATCCTTCTCTCCTGGACACGCTGACCTTTGATCCCTAACATCTCACGCCTTTTTCCTTCCCGGAACTTCCTTTCATAAAAAGTTTCTTCAAACGGCATCTCCTAAGATTACAAAGGCCATGGTGGGAATTATTTTCCTCGGTGGAGCTTTTGTAAAAATAAATTCTTTTATAATTGCGCTTAAAATATAGGCAATTCAAAAAGCATTTCCTCAATAAAATAAAGTTGCATTTGTAAATGCTACGATTTTTCGCAAACCTATCTAAGGATATATTTATAATTTTTTTCTACATATTTTTTTTTTCAAAAACGCATTTTATAATCATCGGCCTCAGATTTGGCGAGTTTTCATATTATTAGCAACTTTATATATTAGGAACATTGTTTCACCTTACAAATCATGTGGACAGATTTCAAATCATGTAGGACATCTATACACCCCTGTATTTGTCCATCGGCCTGTTATGTGAAATGTAACTGAATTTGAATAATCGAATTTCAGAAACACCTGGCCACGGTATCATAATGGTTATATCCTATTAGGCCTGAAAGATGAAAAAATGTTGTGGTTATGTTACATTAATTTCCAAAACAATTTTCAAAACAAAAAACTCCTTTCAAAACCGATACGTTTAACAGGATTTACCAAATAGATTTTTAATGACCGATTTCTGAACTTATTTGGAGTAATAAGTGTCGCCACTGGAATAAGAATTGTATTTGGGTTGTTCTTCATTTTAACCTACATAACTTTTACCACTCTGTCACATTTACACCACTCTGTCACATTTACACCACTCTGTCACATATTGGGGGTGACAAATACTGCGTGTAAACCTATTTCGAATGACAACCCACGTGACAGACTTGTCGAACATAAAAATTGTAGGAAACAAGTTTTTAAGATATTTTATTAAACATCATTAAAAATAATAACCGCTGTTACTTAAAAGGTTAAACCTTTCAGAGTTTAAAAATTGTTTTATATTTTATTTCGTCATATCATTTTTTGTAATATTATAGAATACACGCAAGTCGAGGTGGCAGAAGAGGATTGTGATTTGTATGAAGTACACTTCTATCACGAAGAGTTACAACTCTGTCACATACTTTTAACTCAAAAACATGTCATTCCATGTCAAAACGTTGCTCAGAAAAGCTTTTACATTTACATTACTATTTAAACCACATGTAATTAGCCAGGTAATTCCCAACCATCATCTTTTCCACCTTCTCTCACTCTTTTCACGTCCTTTTCACATCCTTCCAGATTATGAATGCTCTAATCCAACTAGTCTTTTAATTTGTTTCACCTCCATGAACAAAATTATAAGGATTCATTTGTTTTTCAATACAGCTGATGGTTGAACATATATTTTTTTACGTTTTGTTCTTACAGCATGCCAAAGTAAAATAGCTTTAATGGTAAAACTTTTTTGGTTGTTGTGCAATAATAATAATTATTTAACTGATTCCTTACGAGAAGGGCTAATGCATGTGCGTGTAAGTTCTGCATACATAATGCGCCACATGACACTAACTCATTTCACTTCTTCCTGTTATGCTTCCACTTTATAAGCCTAGCGCCTTACAAGGTGATACCGAACAAAATGCTTTGTTATGTTTCCTCGTTGTTTTCAATGGAGTTTCGTGGAATTTAGCTGATATTTAATAGCTGTGTGAAGTAGGAATTTTTTTTGTCTTATCATTTTAAATCATTGGTTTATTATAAATCACTGACCACCAATTTTCAAAATCATAATTAAAACAAAAAAGAAAATGTAGGGACATATTGGATTCAGAATACGCAAATTCAACCAAAATTCACATGAACAATTGGGAAATCTTCTAACATAAAAAGTTGATTGTCGGTTTGTGGCGGGCGGCATCAATTTGATTTGTATACTAACCTACAGTTTTATTCTGAGGTTGATGAAATTTTGCACACACTCAAAACAATGAAATGATCACTATCTACAAAAAGTTTTGAAAAAACACCTCCATTCGCATTTTCTACCCGAAGCATTATATTGAAACTTTTTGATGAACTTTTGCACATTTGACGTTAATAATAAGTTAAAAGTTACTGTTTACACCCGCTCTCAAAAAACTTTAGATAAAGCCTGGACAACACCGGGAGCGTTGTCTATATTGGTGACCGGACAACTCGGAATGAAACCCTCAGAACTCAGAACCATCTCAGATAAGTCATTTAGAGTGATACCAAAAATATATAAAAAAACTGGTTAAATAGGTTAAGTTAGGTTAGGGTTATCGGCTAACTTAAAATTATTTTTTTCATAGCTTTTAATGACTTTGAGGGAGGTGTTGAAATGAATTTATTCTCAGTTCGCATGGAACCGTCTATATTATCTATCAATAGAAATAAAAGGCAATGTCTGCATGTGCGTGTCCTAAAAATATAAAAATCCTGGGATGGATTTCGCTGAAAATTTCTAAGTTTGTTCATAATGCCATAAGTACTTAGGGAGAATTTGGTTTGAATTGTAGAAAAAGTCGGGGATGTCCGGGAAAACTTAACGCATTATATCTTTACTGAAATAAAATACGAATTATCGTTATAATGTAGTTTTTTAATAGTAACAATAAGGTTTACGGTTTTGAATGATGGAAAAAGTTGGGATCGCCCGAGGAAGACTAAGTGCATTATCAACGAATCATTTGTTCTATTTTTTGTTAATTTTCACCAATGTTATCAGCGCAAATTGAAGTGTCGTTTTATAGCTGAAAAGTGGTAATATGCCAAAAAATTGACACAAATTTTTTTTTGGGAATTCTGCAACCAATTGAATATAATGTTCTTTCGCTGTATGTACAAACGAGATGAAAAGTAAAATGACAGTTGTTTTATTAAAAATATATGTAAAATATCAATCGTCTCTCCTAAACTAAAAAATCCAAAAAGTTTCCAAAATTTCATACTCTTTACATTTTGTGGAAAGTTTTTTTGACAACATTTTTCGAGTATGTTTTTAGGTTTTCACGGCCAAAAAGTATTTTTGTTATTATTTTTGGGGTGTTATGCCGTGTTTCGCTACCTCCTTCTTTAGCCAAGGTTTCGGACAGCGTTACAGTGTCCATCATCTCGGCAGATAAGCTCATCAAAAATAATAACAAAAAAACATTTTTCGAGTTTCATTAAAAAAGTATTAAAATTTAGAAATATCTGCGTTTATTTCAAATACAACCCAAAACAATAAATTGAATTATATGTAGTACATTTAAAATACTTCGCTAACATTAAAAATTCCATGAGATATTTCAACGTTGTTGGAACTTCTAGACAAAAATATTTAAAAGCCTGGAAAGGTCAATTACATTGATTTCAAAAATCGGAAAACGTAACGGAGGGCTTTTGTATCTTGTATAGTTATTATGTACCCGAGGTGTCTCCTAGGCGTAGTTACGTCCCGGCTCTGGCTGAAATCACCCTTCAATCCTATTATGTGTCAATTACGTCAAACGCCGTTACGTACGTATACAAGTATACATATATATATTATTCCAATAACTTTGAACTATACTATTATAGGTGAAACGTTGGAAGCGATGTGGATTCAAGATTTTTTACGTGATATAAAATTTCACTTCTCTAATTCACGACTATTTGGTTGCAATAATTGGTTTGAGCGTTTGGTAAAGCGCTGACAATCGCAACGCTTGTGTTGTTCAGAGAAAGCATTTTAATATATAATTTTAGAAAGGGTGCTTTTGTTTTGAATTTGCACACAAAGACAAAGGTTAATGATTGTTATTTGTATCTATTCACGATACCACTACACAAGCAAGGGTATCATTAAAATGGTTTACCTTTGTATTTGAACTTGAACCGACATTTAAATAATAATTCTATCATGTAAATGATATTTTGGAAAAATGGTGTAAAACTAACTTAATGTATAAAAACTCCGATTTACTGACCTATTTGAACGATTAGTTTAAATGATTGAAATTTCTTAAATTGTTTTTGCGAACTTAACTTGAACTTGAAATTACGGACGGAATTTTTTCACACCAGAGTTATTGTCCAAGAGAGAGGATTTGGGCAATAATTTATTTATTTATCCAAAAAATTGTAAAATAGAGTGAAATGTCAGTTATTTTGGTAATTTTTAAAACGCCAGCTGTTGCATGTTGGCAGGTCTTTCGCGTCACCCAACGCTTAACCTTGAACCTGCAACGAGTCTGAATAAAAATAATAAGTCTAATAAGTAAATCTTCTTTCTTTTACAAATCACACGGCCGACATACAAATTGGCGACGAGGATGAAATCCGAACTTACGCGGGCAAGCGAGCAAAAACACATTAACCGCACATCCCTCTTGGTCATTTCTTTGTCGATCTGTGTAGCTTTACAATATTATAGTAAATTAAATTAAAAATAACTGATTTTAAAAAGCTTCAAAATAAGTGAACACCGTGAAAAGTTTTTAATTTTGTATTTCATTTGATGAATACATATTTTTTATAAATTATATTTCAACATTTTGTGTACAGGGAACACCACTCATTTTCTAAACTACATACATGTAATTATAACTAACTAATTAACTAACCATCACGCCGTTTCCCCGCAGGGGTAGGCAGAGAAAACGGACCGCCAAACAACTCGGTCTTGGCACACACTCTTCGCTTCACTCACATTCATACATCGTCTCATACATACTCTTGTATTATTCTGACTTTTGACATGGCCCGACTCAAGTATCTGATTCACTTGATCGTGCCATGTCTTCCTCGGGCGTCCCCGACTTCTTCTACCATTCACATTTGCGTCATATATTCTTCTTACACTACTTTCTTCATTCATTCGCTCTACATGCCCGTGTAATTGTTTTGAATCAATATCCAATTATTATTAATCAATATCCATTTATTATGGAACAATATCCAATTATTATGAATCAATATCCAATTATTATGAAACAATATGCAATAACTACGAACCCATAATGAAATTCTGACCGCCGCAAGGGCAGTGAATATTCCACTGAGCTGGCTCACTGAGTTCAATCAGAAGCTACAAAAAAATCTCATCAAAAAAACGTTGGCGTCAGCACGGTACATCCATCATTCAAGCAAGGGATAATACTGCGAAGGACATTTTGTGAAATTTATTAAAAATTAATTTGTGGTAATTTTGAAAAAAAAAATTGTTGGTATCTTAATGCTGGCATTTTTGATTTAACATTCATACTAATTGTGAACTTATTTCCTATTATAAAATTCTTTTAACCGGGCTCGAATTTCATTGGAAGTAGAAACGCGTTACGTCTTTTTTCAGCATTGTGCGAATGGCGGGTTTCTAGCTGATCGTCAAGGTTGTAGAAATAGCAAGTGCTGTCATTTTTTTTTACTTAAGGGTGATGTTAGGGCAACATGTTGTAAAGATACTTGCAATGTTACGAACTTAAACACGTGCAAGATTTCAGTGCCACGGAAATTTTAATTTCAAGAATTCTAAGAGTATTGAAGGTCTAATAATATTGCGATCATTTATCTTGAGATAATCGTTTGACATCGTTTGAATCGTTTGAGAATCTTTTGGAAATATATATTTTTAATATATATCCTGTTTTTTATAACATGTACAATTAATATAATTTACATTGACTTCAGGAAATTAGTAAGCTAGGAGATAAATCAGTAGTCCTATTTTTTCAACAGCTCGTTGCCTCAGTTCTTATTTGTCCAACAGACCATTTTAGTTTTTTTTCAATCTCCACTTTAAAATTAAAAATAAAGTTTAAAAATAAAGTAAAAATAAAGTTTAAATCACTTCACTAAGAATTATTTAAACAAATGAGACTTTACCTGTACGGAAATAGCTTTATCCCATAACAACAAATTTGCAAATATAGACACACGTGCTGACGTATTTACTGCTAGTTACTGTCGCTACAGAACTTCACTGTATAACATTTTAGGTGCGAATAACACATGAATTAATTGTATCTAATATTTTTATATTACTTGGCAACTTTCCCTTATCCCTCTCCTCCCCTTATCCTTCCAACCCAAATCCCTACAGTCTATTTCAGTTATAATCACACTTATTTTAATGTTGTGTATTAGTTTACCATTTGTTGAATTCACATATGTACTCTTATTATTTTTTTAAATATTCTAGTTTATATTCAGTTAGTCTTGTTTCTAATTACCTATCTATGAACATTAATAATTGGTCTGTTTTTTTATCATCCTCTTATGTTTATTGTATTACTAAGACTGTTAATGTTCCTTAAATAAATAAATCTTAAACACCTATCATAATGTTTCATTGAAATAATGAAAGAAAACTTTCTTTTTTTTAAATTTTCTGATGGTCTGTTGGACAAATACGAACTAAGGCGACGAGCTGTTCAGTCTATACACTGTACAGCAGTATGGGCTAGAAGCACTGATACTTCCGTGGTCGACGGTCAGCTTAATGCCATAACGGACCATCTACGGGACGCTAAAATCTACTCCTCTCCCTTGGTTCCTTATATTTGCAAAATTAATCCGCCAAATATTAGGTGAGAGATTACAACACTAAGGGAATACAAGAAGGCGGTGAAAAAAGGCGTGACAACTTTGCAGGATAATGTTGTCTTTCACCCTGCATACCGCCTAGTGTCCTTATAAAAAGAGGGAGGCTCCTCCGAATAGAGGCTCCTTCGGAGGGAGGCTCCTCCGGATAGACTCATTCCAGAAGATAGACGGAATCGTGACCTCATTTAGAGACAGCCTGGGTTCTCATTGTCCCGTAAACTCTGGTCTTCCATTAATAGGATAAGGTGCTCCTCATCTGATGCATAGATGCGGCATTAACGAGTCGGCGATGTTTAAACGCAACGTGGTGCAGACCTTCAAACATGTGGTCAACGAATACCCGCGTTTCCCGGCGGGACTGATGAGGTCCACAGGGTGACTCCAGAGGCTCTAGATTGGCACGCAGACCCAATTTCTCATCTGACCCCCCAACTGTACAAAAT
This sequence comes from Glyphotaelius pellucidus, assembly GCA_936435175.1. Taxonomy (NCBI): domain Eukaryota; kingdom Metazoa; phylum Arthropoda; class Insecta; order Trichoptera; family Limnephilidae; genus Glyphotaelius; species Glyphotaelius pellucidus. Next base: position 20,752,909 of record OW386542.1, on the reverse strand, counting down.
ACGAAGAACTGTTACACGATTTACAAGAATAATTACACGATTTCAGTGAATTTACAATTTGCCGCCCCGGGAACCTTTATTGGATAACCAACACCTCTGCCAGAGATCACCCCAAGTGGTTCACTACGTTTGGTGATTTAGCAGAGGAGCCCGGGTTCATGGGGTGAGGTTTGTATAGGTCTTGGAGGCGGATGACCAGGACACACTGAACCCCAGATTCCTACCCACCCCTTAAACCCTTTTTCTTCCCAAAACTCTCCCCTCCTCCTTTTCCTTAATAAAACCCTCCACACAGCATCCCCAAAGATGACATAGGCCCTGAGGAATTTTTTTTCCCTCAGGATCTTCTGTGTGGAGCTTATGCAAAAAAAGAGGAATAGACTTGAGTGAGATTGAAAAAAATGGCGCATTTAAAAAAAATTTACATTGACCGGTGTAATAATTTGAACGGTATTGATTATTGGTTGATTTTCAATTGTTATGATTTTTAAAGCTTTTAATTTTTAAAAAAATGTCCTTTGCAATGGTTATCTCCGTGTTATCCAGAGCGCAGGTCGGCTGTATAGAAATGTGCAAGTGAATGTGAATGACCGTTGGGGGTGACTGCGGGCGGCGAGGGCAAGGGTCGCCTCGTCATAAGCTCGCCCTTCTCACCCTCCCTCTCTCGCCCTCCCCTCACCCTCACTGCCTTTCCCGCCATTCTCGTCTCATTGAGCTCTTATAACGACTTCAATCTCTTCGCCAAAGCCTAGCCAGCACTAAGAGCGACATTTTTGTCCCGGATAACATGCCAGGTCGCTTGAATATTCCGTTAGTAGAATAAAACATTAGATTCTGTGCCTACGCTCTACCTCCACTGTGTTTCATAGAATCTGTTTCTCTGTCCTTGGTATTTGAAAGACATGATTATTATTTGGTTGCGAACAGTAAGTACGGGTTGTTTCACAGAATTTGGACATATCATCAAATTTATAAGTTAATTTAATGTTAAATTCCGTGAAAGTTCTTTTCAAGTTCTGATAATATTTCAGTTACCTAAGGAACTGTCCCATTATGATGTAATAACAGAACTTGAATACTGCGAAAAAATATGTTGTACCAATTTTATTACGGTATCCCGTGTGTCTCTAATTGTCTCTCGTGTCTCTCGTGTATCTTGTGTCTCTTGTGTCTCATATAAATCTTATATATCTTGCCTTCTTTGTCATTTGAGTGAATTTTTACTTTTTTTATAATTTTCCATTTTTTATTTTTTGTGTTATTTATTTTAATTTGAGACGCCCGTATGGATACCGCCGCCCTGGAAACCATTTATTGGATAACCAACACCTCTGCCATAGGTCACCCCAAGTGGGTCGCTGTGTTTCTTGACTTAACAGGGGTGTCCGGGTTCGTGGAGTCAGGTTTGTCCGGATCTTGGCGGTGGATGCGTCTGCCAATAGTGGACCGGAAGAAACTGGTTGAGGAAGATCTTTTGACCTCTAGCAGGAATCTCTCAGAACATTGGCTTTCATCGCGGTGGAAAAAAATGAATTCATTCGTCCGTCCGTCTGAACACACTGACCGCCAGATTCCACAAACCCTTTTCCGTACCAGAACGTCCTCTCCTTCCTTTCCCTAAAAATACCCTCGATACACACCTCTACACAGTATTCCAAAATTTGACGTAGACCCTCACGGAATTATTCTCTTTAGGGTCTCCTATGTGGAGCTAATGTAAAAAAATTCTTTATTTAGAAACAATTTCAAGATTTACAAATGTATAATTTGTCAAATTATGGAATTGTTTGTGACTATTTGTGTATTAATTGAGTTTTTACAATCGAATTGCTTTCAAGTGAGAGAGAACTTCTATAAAAACTAAATTAATAATTAAAAAGGGGAGTTATTTTAAAGAATTTGAACAGTTTAACTAATCTCAAAGCATCTTTTCAAGTTCTATAACAGTTCTATTTCAGTTGTGTTATTACATAATTATAGGCGAGTTGCTTCACAAAACTGAAATATTAACAGAACTTTCACAGAACTAAAAAAATTAACATCGAAGTTTGATACATTGTTCAAATTCTGTAAAATAACACCCATGAAGCTAGTGAATATTTTGTAAGTTTGATAAGGTTGTTTCAAGAAGGTTGAATGCCGGGAATAGGCAGGTCGGTATCATCCCACGTTGTGGGATTAAAAGCAACAGCCACTAAAAATAACTCGACGGATACGAATAACGCAGCACACAAAGGATTTCTTCAACGCCCATGTATGGCTGAATAACAGCACTGAATGTAATTGGAGGGGTAGATCGAAAGTAGAATGAAAAGCACTTAAAATCAATAAAACTGATGTTTGTGGATGATAAATCAATGTAATTCTGAAATAAGAATTTTAAAATCCGAGAGGATAGCATGTTCGTAATTGTTATGAATAGGTTTAAGATAAAGACGTTATGTGGTTACAAGCGTGGTGTTTTCTCCGACATTGTTGTGAAATCGTATATAATTTAGTTAGTTATAAATCAACTCTATCGAAGACATGGTTATAATGAAGTAATTTCAATATTTTATCTTGCAATTTTTTTACCTTAACTCCATACAGGAGGCCAAGAGAAAAACAATTTCAACCAAAGCCTAGATCATCTTTGGGGATGCTGTGTGAAAGGGGGAAATATTGAGGCCGGAAAATCGTAGAACGAGTCGTAGAAAGCGGCCCTTTCCAATGTGACCGTTAACAATTCTAGACGCGCGTTTGGCGTACTTCCCGACTGTGCACCGGTGCCAAAGGAATCAATTGTGTTGTGAAATTCAACATAATAAATCAATTGTCCATTGATTCAAAATATTAAATAAAAAAAAGGATTACATAAATTCATAAGTAAAAATGTAAAATTTGTTATATTTTTTCAAACAACTAGCCTATTAACGATGACCTAAAAATAATATTCTTTGTATAAATGTTTTATAATTTAAAAAAAAATTACTAACCATTGGGTAATCAATGAATATTTTATTAAAAAATTTAAGAGTGAAATATATAGCGCCTGAAAAATGTAAATGAATATATAATTACATTACTTTTCCATAAAAATTTATTCTCTAATTTTGAATTACGAAGCCTCTCTTATGTTTTGATTGTTTATTTTAGCTAAACACCTACCCATAATCTATATTATCCCGAGTGAAATAATATACAGCTTGTATCAGAACGATTCCGAGAGATTTTTAGTATGTATAATAAATAAAAAGAATGTACGTGTCATTTTGCTCACCGGTGACATTTTTTTCCAATTAAATCCTTTTTTTCAATGATGCGCACTACACCTCAATCCGGCACCACAGGTGCGCGTTTTACGTGATCCATTTCAACTAGCTGTTGTGTTTGAGAATAGAAGATGCTGCCAGTATCGTTCTGGTGTAAGACCGCCATGTAGAATTGAAATGTTGCTTGAAATGGCTTTAATCGTGTTTGGTGACTAGATCTGACTAGCCAGGAACTACCACACCCTTTTTCTGGTTTTCTTCCCCTCCAAATGCGTTTGCCCACCCACTGCATGGCGGGCCAGAATGGGAGAAACTGGTTGAGGTAGACTTACCTTCAGCGTCACAACAATACCCCAATTGGGTATGCCATATAACACATATTTTTTTTACTTCAAATTTGATTTGAAGTTAAAAAATAAGGAATCACTGGTTAAATTCTTTAGGGTACATGCTGATACATTCTATATATTATATGATGACCGGACAACTCGGAATGAAACCAACTCATAAGTCATTTGATAAAAAAATATATTTAAAAAATTGGTTAAATAGGTTACGTTAGGTTATGGTTATCGGCTAATTTAAAATTATTTTTTTCATAGCTTTTGATGACTTTTCAAGGAGATGTTGAGTTGACTTTATTCGCAGTTGGCATGGAACCATATTATATGTAGGTGTTGCTTATCCATCCTAAATATATTGAATAATCAATTTAAAACCACGAATGCTTAAGATAATCCCCACTAAAAAGTGATTTAGGCAGATTTATAGGTGTTCCGGGTAGTGGCAACAGCAAGGAGTGTAGCTTTTAAGATTACAATATAATTCCCTTTTATTTTCCACGGCTTCCGATGGCGCTAAGCATTTACATTAGGTGTTTCTGGATTTGACCGGAGTGAACTGAAGCGCTAACATTTTTCAATCGCATTTGTCGTCTTATTATCGAGATTTATACGGAGTAACTTTTAATACGTCTTTTCGAATTTAACACCTTTTTGAGATTGGGAACTATGCAAAAAGTGATGAAGTGTTGTGTGTTTTATTGTACAAACTATGAAGAAATAGCACCGTGAGACAGTCGTGAAGATATTTTGTAAGGCTAGTCAAACTAAACGATCAATACCACATTAATTGCATGGTTGCATCTGTATTTGCACAGAGAAAGTTGCAAAACCCGTATCCTTCCGACAATAATCGAAGTTGTATTGCGTAAGCCGTTACAATAAAATCTAATATAATTTATTTTTTTGTAAGTAATGCACCGGACAATAAACTTTAGATAATAAAGTTGATTGTCTGGTGGTGTGAATTTGATTGTAAGAAAATCAACAGTTTAATTTCGATTTTTTTTTTAAATTTATTTTTGGGGTGTTATGCCGTGTTGCGCTACCTCCTTCTTTAGCCAATGTTTCGGACACTGTAACGCTGTACAAAACGTTGGCTAAAGAAGGAGGTAGCGAAACACGGCACAACACCCCAAAAATAAATAACAAAAATACTTTTGGCCGTGAAAACCTAAAATGATACCTGAGTTTTATTTCGAGATTAATGAAATTTTGCATATTTGACTTATCTGATTTTGTTAAACTCTGCATGAATCCCAGGCAGCACTGGGGACATCAGCTATGTATTATCTATTAATAACTATGTATATGTAAAGAATAATCCTAGTGTGTATTGTGTGATTGATGAATTTGTGCACACCTTTTTTTAAAACTAAGAGAAAGATTACGGTTTACATAAGATTTCAAAAACTAACCCCATCTTATTTTCCCATCCCTTGAAACAGAATTTTCGTGTCACTCGGTGAAATTTTGACCACTTGATCTTCAAAACTAGAAAAAAATTACTGCCCACATCTGAATTCGAAGTTTTATAAGGAAAATGTACAATTGGTAAAATAAGGCACACGTGATTAGCAAAGAAAAGGGAATAACGTTGAAGTTTATGGCACGATTAAGTGTATTAAATAATTTTTCAATTTTTAACAATAAAATTAAATCCGTAATAAAAATTTACCCAGTTATCAGGTAAACTAGAACTTACAAACTTAAACCCTTAGGTATTTCAAACCACTTATACCCCCGAGCAACGCCGGGAACACGTCAGCTAGAGTATAAAATAAAGCAAATCATTTATTCTTACTGTAGATTTTAAGTCATTTATGCATTTATGAAGAAAACCTACATAATAAATTTATTTAAAATCATAAAATCACTACGCTGAATTTTTTTTTTGAATATGCGAGACATTCTCCAATCTCAAATATGAAAATTTTTACGCGTTCAGCGATAACTTTAATATATTTTTAAATAACTTCTCTAAAATAAATAAGACGAAAAGAACCATAAACTCTTATTATGGTTTTAATACAGGAAGCAAAGAGCTTATTTAATATTTGAATTTAGAAAAGCGAGTTATTCAATCACATTACCACGTTTTGCTCCATAAATGTATATAAAGTTTTGTGCAATAATACCCACCTTATCATATATAGTCTGAATATCACTTTTACATCATTACTTTCGAGTAACGGTAATTTTAAGTGCATCATTAAACTTTTCATTAAATAATACCATCACAGGCAAGGTTGTAAAAGACAAAAAACGCCTCAATAATTTTTGTCTCGCGCGTATAAACTTTCTGTTCGTTTAAACGTGATATTGCCTTTCTCTCTAAGTTTTAATGGCGCCGTAAAGAATACGGAAGGTTGTGCCAAGTAAACCTTAGTTCCTAGGTCCCGAGAACTACGGGGTTGCCACCGGGAAACAGTATCGTCTACTGCTAACTGCCTATGCCATACTTAGTGTCGTAAAGAGTCACGTTTCTTACGGGAAATTAATATTTGTTTAATAGTGGCACGGTGCAAACAACGTAAACAATCCAAACAACGCAATCATGTCTCATGTAGAAAACTTATAATTATCTAGATAAAACGTGAACTTTGTTTTAGAACGTCATTTAGGTATGGGTATTATCTATAAATGGCCGATCAGATTTTAACATTTGAAAAGTCTCCTTTTAACGCTGAGTATTAGTATGTTACAGCTTTTTATCGAATTGTGTTTAGTTGACAAGCATAACAACATAACGTTGCACTTTTTTGATAATAAATTATAAAAAACCTCAAATTTTGTAAATAAATAATATGCTAACTAAGCAAAATGATAAAAATTATCAATTTGATGATAATTTTATATTCAAATATTTTCAAAACATCCCCAACCATATTATGCATTAATTAGAATTAAAGCTTACGCGTTTTTTACAACCATATCATCGTTAGGGTAGTGGGAATACCGATTAGTAAACGTTATCTTTATTTCAAAATTAATAAAATCATTAATTTTAACCACTTTCATTGTTTAAAAAAAGCATGTCATAAAAAGCATAGGGCATTGTACATAATGGGAAAAAATTATAACGGGTCATATAAAAATAATTTTTGGTTATTTTAATATTTAAGCTCATCTTAGCACTCTTTCTAATTTCGAAGATTTCAAATTTGTCTAAATTGACATCACTAACACTACAGAGTGTAGTTACTCTTTCCTTTTTTATTTGATTAATTATATACAAAATCAAAAGTATGATTTGTCTCAAATTAATGATTGGCAAACTCTGAGAAACTATTTTTATTCAAACCCCTCGTATGCTCATTTATCTTATTTCGATATTCCTCGATGTTTTACCTATTCTAAAAAATTCAAAATCTTTACAACTCAATTTATAGTCTCCAATTTTTGTTTAAATTTTAAGTCTCTATCCTTATTATCAATATGTTATTCTTCAGTTTATTATTTGCATGAAAATATTTTACTAAAACAAAGTATTTTATTAAATTTAAAATAAAATGGTGCCACAAAATAAGTTTGCTATGCTTGAAGAATTTATCTTTATTAATAATCATTTCTATCCTTAGACTGGTTAGAGCTCATGTACGTCAAATCACTTTTTGATAGTTTTAGTGTTATTTGGGAGGATTAATTATAAAGTGTTTTATCTACTATTATTGAAAAATATTTAGCTGTCGGCCACATTTAACTATCAAAGGACCGAATGTTATATATTTTTGTGAAGGTATATGATATCATTAGTGCTAATTCCTTTATCCAATTTTATTTTTATAACACCATGGATACGTATGAAAAAATTCCTAGATTTTTGAGCTTTATTTTGTTGCCGTGAACTAAAAATAAAGAAATATATAAAGCCCAATAAAGACATATTTTATAGTACACACTCTGCACACTCGGAATTTTTTTTTATCCGAGTGGAAAAAAAATCAGAGTTGCATCAAATGTCAGATCTAAAATTAAAAGAAAAAATAATTAACATTTCTTCGAAATATTTAGAAAACCAACTTTTATAGACACATTCGAGAATTGACATTTAAAATCTTATAAATAAGTCGCCTAACAGTGGATTTAACCACAGTTTGAAAATGGTCTTGTAAACCGAAACAGCTATAACAAAAATACATACTTAAATACTTGCAGAACTTGATAATAAAACTTTTAAATTAAATTTTAATTAAACATAAAACAATTAAATAGAGTTCTACGAATTAAACACAAAAACAATTAATGATTTCTCAACGCTGTCGTATGATTTAAAACTTTCTTTCAGTCAATAAAACCTTTGGACAAACACATCACAAATATCAGACAATGAAAGCATTCTATAATTTTTCACTCTTTCACTCATGAGGTAAAATAATAAAACATACACATGTATCGCAAAATGCCATTACAAAATACACACCATTATACAGAACAATACCTCATAATATATATTTTTTTTTTCATTTCCGCCTTTATGTATTTTATTTTTATTTCATCTAAATTTTATTTTATGTTATTAAAAGGCATTATTTTACACGGGAATAATACCCAGAAAGGCCCCATGTCAAAAAATGTTTTAAAATATGTAAAGTTATTGTATATATCTAAAAAAAAAATTAAATTAAATTATTGTAAACATCAAAAAAACTTATCTAAAATTGATTTCACCTGTATTTCAGTTAATCCTCAAAGCACATAAATATAATATTCGTGTTGTAAGAATCGATTATGCATACACACATAGATGTTTACATTTGACTTAATTTTTTTAGTTTTACTTACATTAAAATGTATTCAATAAAATACTAATAAGAACCGTATACCGAGTATTCAATATTTTAACACACTTACCTACGTACAATAGTTTTACAAGAGATACCAAAATGTTTTACTTTTGAAAGAAATAAATCGGTACTTTGTGCTTATTTGTATTAATCGTAAATGAAACAGAAAAAGAACATTCATAAACATCCAGCCCGCGCAAGACTTTTACGCACCAGTGTGCAAATAACATCGATGAATAACAACTCACGATAAGGGCTCTAAGTAATGCTTTTCCTGCCAAAATACTGCGAATTAACGGCGCTCCGAAGGAAACTCTCTGTCACTAATAAATATTACTTTATCAATTAAACATCGCTAAGTCGTCTTTTGATTCTCGTTTTCCGATTAGCTGAAATTTATAACTTTCGAACTAACGATTAGGGCGTTTGGTGTTAGCGCGAACTTGGAATTTATATAGGTAGTTACCTACACTAGAGCTTCAAAATTATTTTTTTTAAAGACAGATGGACAACATATCTGAAATTCCACGCTTTGTCCGAAATTATTTACTAACTAATAACTAACTAACCACATCGACGGGCCGTTTCTCCGAAGAGGTGGTCAAGGAGGATAGACCGCCCCATAACTCTTGGTACTCGGCACACCCTTCTTGCTTCATTTAAATCAATAAATCGTCTCCTATAAACTCTTCTATTATTCCGAATCTTAACTTGAAGCAACTCAAGAATTTGATTCTTGATCCATTCATGTCTTCCTCTGACGTTCCCGACTCCTTCCATCATTTACTTTCATTTCTTCGCTCATCCACTGTATCCGAGCGTTCCTTTTTTAATCTCAATCGTTAAGTTGACATGAGTCTTGCATTTTTTCGGGATCTCCTTATTTTTAACACCTATAAATATAAGGAGATCCTACCCGCATATGTATACCTGCAAAGTTATAATACTATTACCATTTACTTTAAATATAAATGGCCTTAATAATAAGCACGTTCTAAATTTGGTACGATTTATTTAGATGATTTTTGCCGAATTCTATTTAAATTGGTTCGAAAAACTACAATTTTCTGTTTAAAATATTTTATCAAGAGTAGCAACTTTAAAACTTATCTGAATGCCTCATACAATCATATCCAATTTAAATAATGACGTATAAATTCAAAATAAATTCGAGTTCATTGAACCAGAGTTACGCAGGATGTACAGAAAATAGAAATTATTATTTTTGATGATACAATGAAAGAAATCATTAGTTACTAACTGGTTATTCATTTGTTTCTAGTGTAAAATTATATTAAATTTTTATTCTGCCCAAATAGTCCCAATTGCTCGTCTATAGCCAGTGGGACTACGGTATCCCCAATAGGGGTATGTTGTGAGCCTAAGTACATGTGATTCATAATCGAGAGCTCCACTCCTCGATCACGGAGGCCGTCAGCCATCAGGTGTCAATGTTAAACTGGTAGATACTGAAGACCTAAATCATGTTCCTATCTAGATCGAATAATAATTACTTACGATAAAATTGCACTACTTCAGATACTTAAAGACTTCCTTAACAAAAATAATATTCCACCGTTAAATATTAGCATAAAAAAGTTCTGTTGGTAGTTGCTGTACCACTCATACGATCTACAACAGCACTACATCAAAATCTATAAAAAAATCAATCAGTGGATATCAATCTTAGCTCAGTGGATAAGAGCGCCCAACCCGGAAAGTAGGGAGGTCCTGGGTTCGAGTCCCAGAGGTGCCAATATCTTTTTCTGATTTTTCTGTTTCCAGATTTTCGATTGAGTTTCGCTCATAATGTCTTCATTTAATTAAATATTACAGTTTGAGGTTTTACTCATAAAGTTAAAATAATAAATAATAATATTCATCCCAGACTTGCAGAAGAGTCAATAGATGTCGCACATTAAAAATAAAATGGATAATAATTTATCCAGACACCATCTAGATTGCATTTAGTTCGAGTTGAATCTTGCAATCATTCATAAATATGGCAGTCAATAAAAATATGCGTTAAGAAAAATGAAGATAATATGGGTGGTTCTTAGTCGAAGTATGGTACAGTTAAAAGTGACCGAATTGGATATCGACACCTTAGCTCAGTGGATAAGAGCGCCCAACGCGGAAAGTAGGGAGGTCCTGGGTTCGAGTCCCAGAGGTGCCAATATCTTTTTCTGATTTTTCTGTTTCCAGATTTTCGATTGAGTTTCGCTCATAATGTCTTCATTTAATTAAAAAATCAATCAATTACCCCTTGATAAGCAACAAAAGAAAAATACTAAAATTAATAAAAAATAAGGAAAAATTATAATTTAGTATTACCACCAAACATTTTGTATATGTTCTTCGGTGTATTAATTATGTTTTGTTTAACAATTCTATTGGATTAGAAATCCACAACGAAAATAAATGCTTTTTAATTTCAATTGTGGATTTCCAATAGTAATAATATATAATTTCTTACCTTTCGTAAACACAAAAACAAACGTTTCTTTGTTAGGAGAGTGATGAAAATTGATGTAAAAAACATTATTATAAATAAAATTATGGAGAAATAAAAAAATTAATAATACACGGTCACTGTCAAAGTGAAAAAAGCCAAAGTGAATGAAATAGTGAAAATTTATTTTTTTAATTTTTATTAGAAAAACTCTCTTTTTATAAATTTTGAAGATTATTCCCATCAATTCAATATATTATTAATATTGTTTTTTTCTAAAATTTGAAATATGAGATTGACAAACACGACGGTTTGATAGAAGGTGTCAGTAGCTAAATTGGTAAAGGCGTTCGTCCCGGTAAGACGAGAGGTTCTTGGTTCGAATCCCAGATGCGACCGTTATCTTTAGAAGTAAAATTTCTTCAGCCCCATTGTGATTTGAAATTCGGATGAAACGGAAATGACGCAGTGCAGTACCTAATTTGCAAATAAAAATACCTATTTCAATTTCAATAATAATGAACGTTACACATCACAAACATACCTCAAAAGCGTCGAACTGTGCTGGTTGGCCTCTTTGATTATGATATCACTTTCTCCTGTTGGTTGAGTTATGAAATGTCGCATTACAGTACCTACCAAGCGTCAAACTGCGTCCATTAGCCGCTTTGATAATGATTTCACTATTCAAGATTCCTATTGTTTGAGATTGTTTTCGTGAAGTTTTTCTTCTACCGCGTGTGAACCGCACTCGATTTTTTTTGTGTGTCTAGTTCTCTTTCATATTTTCGTACAGATTATTAGCGTTATCTTCTTCATTGATATGAAAATTTTGTTTGTTCGTCGCCAGGTTTCAAACTCGTGACCCAAATAATCTAGCTCACTGAAACGTATATAGTAAAATTTTGATCTAGTCTATGAGACAATAAATTGTAATGGATGTAACGGAATGGCTGGGAAATTGGGATGTTTGAATAAACACACATAGGTAAGATGTTGCAAAACCGGCTTCTATATCGTCAGAATCGGAATATTGAATTCAATACACTTGGTAAAATAATTATGCATTGCATAAATGTGGAAGCCAGATATGTCATGTAATGCAGCAATGTTGCTTCTCTCTGTGGGCGGACGGGAGCTTGTGGATGTTCCAATTAAAATTTGAAATCTTATTGACCTCTTGATACCTATCTGACTTTGCCTCCTGTCGCTGTTGAGATAATTGAATGGTGCTTCAGAAACGTTTTCAAACGTAACACTTAACTCTAAGCCAGGGGCGCGCTGTCACACTTTTCCTATTTTACTTGGATTTTGTTTGTTCACGTGTATGCTTTTATAATACGAACACCTTTCAGAATTTTGGCGTATTTTTCGGATGGTCAAAATATTTTCGCTTTACAATAAAATGCAAATAAATGGAATACTTTTGAACATATCCCAAAACTAAAAACTGTTTTTGAAAAGTAATAAAATACACTTTCAAATTTTGTAATTAAAAATAAACATTCAATTTTTGAAATATAAAAATTTTGCATGCAAACATAAAAAGTTCTTGGAATGGCTCACCTCACGCTTTTTCTAATTGAAATTACTTATAACAAAAAAAAAATTAGAGCACATACATATTTTATAAGGCAAATGTAATTTAAACGCTACTGTCACCTCACTTTTTTGTCTTTTTATAAAAAAATAATAAATACAAAATTCTCAAGGTTTCAATTTTTTTTTCAAATTGCGATTCAAAATTTTGTTTTTATGAAGGTGTACATTTTACTTTTTTGTCGTTATTTTTTTTAGATTAGGTTACAAAGCGTAGTATTTCGCCTTTTTAATACTGTTAAGAACATAATTCTCACTCTGATAATAATGGAGTAACAGCGATTTATACGAGACGCATATGAGCTGGGACAAATATGGTCTCCTGCCATTTAAAGGGTTAATGAAGTGGTCCAATTGTTAACAACGTTAATGAGACTTAATTATAACACAAAATTGTTAAAAAAATTGGTTGTAAGTAAAGTAGGTTTACAGGATAATTTTACGTGATAACGTCATATAATAACGATGGAGTGGAAGAGTGATAGATGCGTCATAAGCCGAACGCTTAGGCCGAACGCTTGTTCCGCGTTCTCGCTTGTACGCTCGGCGCTGAATGTGACAATGAGTCATGCTTTTTCGTGTATGCAGCCGGTGTTCATCGATTTATAAGACGTTATCACGTCAAAAATTAAGTTGTCTGTAAAGTCGGTTTACGGACGATAATTTTACGTGATAACGTCACGAGCCGAACGCTTGTGCCGATCGTGCCCATCTATCGTTTGTTCCGCGCTCTCGCCGAACGCTTGTTCCGCGCCCTCGCTTGCACGCCCGGCTCAGGCGGAACGTGACAACGTGTCAACGTGACATCGTGACAACGTGACAACGTGACAACGTTACAACGTGACAATGTAACAACGTGAAAAAGTGACAACGCGACAACATGACAATGAGTCATGCTTTTTCGTGAATGCGGCCGGCGTTCATCGTTTTATAAGACGTTATCACGTCAAAAAATATTAAAGTCCATAAAAAGATGACAATGCAAAGTTACAACAGAATCTAATTCACCATCAATGCAGATTCCTTGATTAAAAATGCTCCAAGGAAGCTGATCGGTTTTCTGAACTTATTTATAGTTGAAATTGTCGTAAAGTTGATAAAAGTCCATTTTTGGTACTCATGGATGATGAGCAGTTCATTTTCATTATGGAATATTATTGCTCCACGGTTTATCAACACGGCTCACGATGAGTATCTAATTGACGTCATCTAACGAAACTTTAAACATAAAGAACACGTGCGTAAGAGATGTTCCAAAAACGTGACGAGTTAACGTCTTTCTTTTATTTTGCTTATAATAAAAATTCTAGAAAATACCAGTTATCTACTACTGGCGTCAGCTGTAATGAACACATGCCAATTCACAGAATGTATCGAAAATTCATAAAATCTAAAAATAATAACATTCTCCGCGGCGAGTTGGTTCCAGAAGTAACGCCTCGCAGTGCACAAGTACCAGCCGCAAGTTTGTCCGGAGACCACAACACGGCCACTGTAATATGCGGCTCTAATTTCTATTATTTAATTATTAAGCCAGCATACAACTCGGGCTCCGTTCCGGGCTGTAGACTGCACAATACGGACTTCCACACTTGGCTTCCGGCCAGCACAACTCGGTGGCCAATAAAAGTAGGCTTCGACTATATTATAACTTCCAAGCGGAGCGCAATTGAATGGAGTAAAGCCCCCAAAGGCCGCACCAAGTGTGAAGGCCTTGGAGCAAAAGGCATAATGGCTACAGATACTATTTTTAGGAGGTAATGGATTGCTTTCTTAGCGAACAAGACGCATATATTTTTTTAGCTCTACAGGCGCCAAAAGCGTTTTATTATTGCAGCAAAATTTAGTATTAAAACCAGCACTCCGCTGGGTGGATAGATAGATCAGTATTAAAAAAATGGGATGGTTACAAAGTACATTAACTATAAAAGAGGTTTGTTTGTTTTTGAGACGATCATTTACAATGGATCTTTGCTGGATAGTTGAAATATTTTCATTAAAAGCATCATGAAGTTTTCTCACAGTTAGTTCCCCAAAGAAGGCCCTGAGGAAAAAGAACACGAAGTTCTGAGTTGAAATTTAGTGGTCCATCCCTTCAACCGCGGTGCAAGAGGATGGTTCAAGTGAGTCTGGCTGGGGAGGTCAAAAGGCATACCTCAACCGATCTCTATCGATCCGTCCCGCCACGCAAAAATGGAGCAGAAGCATTCACCGCCAAGAACTAAACAAATCTCCCCCTGTATCCCTGCTAAGTCAACAAACGAAGCAAACCACTTGGGCGATTGACATCAGAGATTTTTGTTATTCAATAAACGTTTCTAAGAGGGGCGGTATCCACCTCCTAAGTTGAAAACGGTGTTCTGTAAGTAGAACAGATAATTTTGAAACTTCTTTAGCACCGCTGTGATTTGAAACTCGAAGAAACGAAAAATAGCGACACTAAAAATAAACAAACACATACATCTATAGGATTTAGCCTGTGAGAGAATGAGATAGTATAATCGGTCTCCTCTTTGTGCGGTGCTTCGTAACCTTTCAGTCTACTCTTTGTGCGGTACTTTGTAACCTCCCCACTCCATTTTAGTGTTCTGAAGGTTTCACTTCTACCGTGTGTGAATTGCACACAAGATTTTTTTTTACCTGAGTAATTTTTCAAGTTGATAAAACATATTCATTTGGCTTTTCTAATAAATTAGTTCATTAAATTTTATAACTATATCATAATTTGGCTGTGAGAAAAATAATTAATTAATAAGTAACTTACCGCTTTTGAAAGAAAGTATATTTATTTCATCTTAAGATATTTCTAGGATCAATTTTTTCTTAACTGTGGAAAGTAAACAAACGATAAGCCATTCCTCTTTAGCGGGCTTGTCTCATCAAATTGAGGAAACTAAATAAACAAATCTTCCAATAAAAAATCCATCAACTTATCGATTTTTCGAAACTTCTCATTTACTTCTTTCACGCAGTCTTTAAGAAAATTGAGTGTTAGTTAATCTTAACCAAATGTTTGGAAGTTTAAGTTCTGGATATCTCACTTGTATTTAAATATATTCCTAAGGAATATAAAAAAGCGCAATAAAACCAGGATTTTCTGTTTGCAATATGTAAATCGCAAGTGCGCCCAACTGTTATAAAATTGGTAATTACATCTATTCTGGAGCCCCGAAATACCTGAATAAACATCTGTTTCAGTGCAGAAATGGTCACTCTGCGGTACGTAAAATTTTTTTTTAGTAACAAACAAATGTAGTCTTTAGTAAGATAATCTGTGCTGGTAAAGATGTTCTTGCGCTATCGGCATTACAATTATTTTAAATTATTTAATAACAACATTGCGTACTTCAATCCACTGTCTCGAATATGTCATCTATTTAATACCATTGAATTTGACCATGTAGATATCTATGCAAACAGTCTCATATATTTCAAAAAGCAAATTAACAATCTTCTACTATGATATTATATCATGGAGAACAATACTGTGATCGCTCTATTACATTTTATTTTTGTTTTCTTTCTTTTCTTTCTGTTATATTTTTGACACTACTACGTTTTATATTTCATTTTGTAGTAACAACTGAACATTGGTTACGCATGCTGAGAACATTTATAATTAGAATGTTAATACCTATGTACATGCCAATGACAATTTTAAAAATTTAATGGTTGTTAACAATCTGCAAATGTTTCAAACAATAAATAAATAAAAAAGCAAAAAATAAACAATGGAAGGTGATCCGAGAAAATTGTGTCTTTGATCTCTTCGGCACAGGTGCGTATTTGAGAAAAAAGTCGAATGCATGCCCAAAATGTGTACACAGTTGATATTTGTGGAACCAGAACCATGGGGTTCTACGGGTCGTAGAATTTGTACACGGTTCGAACTCATTCTCGTGTTCGAGAACTCGGCGGTTGAATGATTTGTCAGCATTTCCACCCATCCAAAACGTGAGTCTATGACAGATAATTCTCATTGTGTTAAAAATCATTCAATCCAAAATGCATGCAAAGCTTAAAAACTCCCAACCACTTATTGATAAGACGTATTTAAGCGTTAAAAACAAAAGTGAAATCATATACTATTTAACACTGCGACATAATTCGGAAGACAGCCCACTTTGCAGGTTTTAAAGCGCGGCCTAACAAAAGCCCCAATCAGCGGAGGATGGTGTGAGGGGGGCAGGGGGGCGGGATGCAGGGGGAAGGGGACTGGGGGCAGGGGGTGGGGAGTTGTGAAACGACTTTGGAGTCCTCGCCCCACCCGCAGCGAGAATCAGATAACGCAACCACCATAGCCACTGCAGTGGAGGAAATAATTTGTCCCCCATCCATCTCATTTCCCATCACGCCAGAAGGGCGGTGGGCTAGGGGTTAGGGCCGAGGTAGACGGGCCGAGATAGAGTGGACGAAGAAATAAACCTGGAAATTCAGCAGGGGTTGGGTTTTCGCAAAATTTAGGGGTGATCACGTAACAGGGTGATAAAAAAAGAAAGACCTTCGGGCATACAAATACATCTTCATCTGCAAAATCTATTGTTTAGCTATTTGTACAATATTCATTCAAATTAACACATGCTCACGTTTAAAATAATGATGGCTTTCTGCTTCCCAATTCACATAGTTTTTTATCTAACATGTCCAGAAATCATCCGTATCGGTCACCATGATATAGATTAATCGTTTTTAGATAGTGTTTTACCCGGTCCCTATTTTTTGTAAGGTGGGCATTGTAGCGTGTTATCAGCAAACGTTTTTTTCGCTGAAAATAATAACTCCACGTCCTCTCATGTTTATTATCCTCAATTAATTCTTATTACATCATTTCCGCAACACATTACTCCAACTTCCAACCAATCACAATGCTTTCTCTAACTCTGTTATTTTCTAACTGTTTTCCCTCAAATCCATCAGTAAAAATAATTGTTTTGCTTTTATTCAGCACACTTTAAATGGATCATATTCAAATAAATAAAATCATACAAGAAAGCATACACCTCGAACTTTATTTCACTATTTTGGTTTAACCCTATTCAAGAAATTGGTATCCAAAGATTATATATACTCTCTCGGTAAGCCTCACTCTTAAAAGGGAGGCAGGTTGCTAACAGATTTTTCGAAGTGCGAATTTTGTAGAAAGTATTTTCGTCATATGGTATTTTAACTGACTGATGGATTGAGACAAACCTATTGACGCATGTTCCTCTCCAGAATTAGGACGTTTTATATAGTACAATCAAAAGGCGTTTCGATTGTGAAATTAAAAAAAAGGATTGAACAAAACTTCGTGTTCGGTTGTCATTTTTTGTCACAATCTTTATTTTGTGAAAAATATTTATTGAGAATTCAAAATTTAAATAAAAAAAAAATTGTTAAAAATTCCCCTGCCAGAAGTAAAACAAAATTAAAAATCCGCGTGAGAGACCAGTCTTCTCTTTAATAAGAATTTTGTAATCGAAGAAAAGTAATCAACAATTATTAAAGACTGTTTGCCGGCAACATGTTTTCCTTTTTCCCAATTCCGTGCCGGTATCAAAGTTATCGTTGACGTTAGTATTTTGAAAACTATTTATTAATGTGACGGTTAAATAAATTTGGCATTCCAATATATCATGATGGCGATTATTGTATTATTATCCTTATATATTTCAAATCAAATGCGTCAGTTTACCGAGATCCGGAAGGTTAGTTTCAGGAACCCTAAGCTTCTGGCCAGAAGATTTATATTAGGGACAACACAATGAAACAGAGCATATTTGTCATATAAGCATAAATAAATGTTTCATTCTCTGAAAAATTTGTTTTGTTCTCATTCAACCCATCATAAAAGCATTTAAAAATAACTTACTAGCGCATTAGAAATAAGTAAATAAATGCAAACCGCTATTGAAAGTTGAACAAACATATAAGCCTGCCCTAAGTCGAGCTAAGTAATTGGTAAGCACACATACATAATTCGTTAAGAAAATAATAAATTTACCAATTACATAAAAATTATTCAAAATGTAATATAATATTCGTTTGTGTAATAGATTAGAGAGTGGGTAATAAATTGTTGTTTTTTCGCTATCAAAGCCCCTTCACGCACTTCCATGCCTACAATAAATTTCATTGGTTCATTGTCCGACCGTTTCCTTTGAACCCAAATTATATACCAACGAGATAAACATTACCGCCTCTCTGACGTATTGATTTATCTAACCTGATATCCATTGATGTACGTACTTAGAACACAAAAAATGTCGGTGGTACGGAATTTGAGAAAAATCAATAACATGTAATAAATGTTATATAACTTGCTTCAATCGAGTTTGTGAAAAATAATCTTCCTACGGTTATGTATGCAGTTGCTACCCTGTTTTTCCCACTTTAAGCAATTTTATCGTTTTATAATGAAATATTGTCTTTTTTTGACAGTCAAAAAGATATTTTAAATCTTTTTTACACACATTGTAAACGACGTTGTTAAATTAAATAATTGCCTAGAATATCCAACAAGTTAATTTTCTAACATTAGAAAGTTTTTGCTACACAAAACAAATAAATAATTGTTAACAATGTTTCACACGAGCCAGGGGCAGATCAAATTTTTTTTGTCGTTGTGGTGTAAGACAGAATTCAAGGTATTATAACAAAATATATTATAATAAATGTTATTGTTGGAACTGTGTACCACACATATCCGAACTTCTGAAAATATTCACGATTCTACCTACATCGAAAAATTGACCATAATTCTGTTAACTCTATTTTTTTTAATATATTGATTTTCACCAAGCATTTACATAAGTAGGTGTCAACCTTACTATTTTCTCAAAAATGACATTAGGCGAATATTCGGTAGTTAAGTAAAGAAACCATAGTTTATGGTGTGTCGTTGCTGATCTCTTATATACTTTCTGAGCATAATATCATATGTATGTTGATTTAGGATATATCTGAAATACACCCTTGAAAACGTCGAAGGTAGCTAATAAAATGCGTCGCTTTGGATGATTGATTCACCAATATGCTGGAGGTACTCTTCAATTCGTAGACGGAAAACAAGTCAATCAAGGTGAAACTATTTACACCCTGAAAGATAATGAAAAAAAGTCGTTAACGGACATCAACAACTTTTCTAACAATTAGAAGAATATGTTTGACATCGATGATTAATGTGGTTGTGGAGTAAAATATCTTCTCATCCTATAGCTTATTGAAAATTTTCAGCCAACAATCAAAGAAATATTGTGATTTTTTTTGGGACCGTACGCAGTGTTGCAAATCTTCCTTCTTTAGCTAACGTTTCAGACAGAGTTAGAGTGTCTTCGATCAGGACAGATGTGTAGATTGATTGTGATGGAAGTTTGCATATTTAGAAGCGATATCATGTTGGGCGCATCTATACTCTTAAGGCCTGAACTTCAATAATGAGTTTAATTAATGCTCAGTAAATCGGCAATTGTAGATGACTTTAAATTTGTTGGTTGTCTTGATTTGACAGCTACACCGAACTGAACGCTAGACCACATAAATTCAACTAATAATTATACTGAAATACTGGTCCTAAAAGGATTGACATAAACACACATAACATCACAATCTACACGTCTAAATAGTGAGAATGAAATATAACTAACAATTTACGTTAGTAAATTTTAACACGATTGAGTAGTACGGAGGCCAGACCGAGCAGGTCTGCTTTCTTCTGTCGATAAAACTATATTCCCTTGCATGCTCTTTTGTTTTGCTTCCTTTCCTTCTCGCCGAGCTTTTATACCTTCATATTAATAATATACATATAACAGTATATTTATATACCTTACTCAGTTCAATTTCATTAAGTGGAGTGGGTAGCAGTTGTGTGCAGTGACTTTCCTTCCAATTTTCTTGATTTTATTAAACACAAATGAAACACAGATGAATTTTTTTTACCGATAAATCTTCGGAATAATATCATTTTTAATCAATACCAACGGTCAATAACCTACATTTTTAATTATCATCCATAAAAATACAAAAAAAAATTTACTGAACATGAGAAGTGCCTTATTTTACTTTATTTATATTTGATCATAAAACCAAAATAATGCAAATAGACATCTCTGAGCTCAAATAAGACAATTGTGAGGACTGAATTTTCAGATGTCGCTTTATGATAAAAATGTCTAACTACTAAAAAAAAAACAAGGATTAGTCCTCCTAATATTGGCTTAACGAATTAACGAAAAAGAACTGACGAGTATTTAAAAAAAAATCATCGTAGAAGTAACGGAAAAAAACCCCACCCAAGCAATGAAGTTGAATTATAAAAATCGCTGAAAACCCTCCATCTCAAACCTAGTCCACTCAGTAGGTTTAAGAAAATATTCTACATCTCTTTTTACACATATATTTCTCAAAATTTAAAAATGACAATACGCTAAGAATAGTTAGGACAATGTAACTAAAATCGTTTTCAATATTATCCCCGCCTGAAAACATCACATTTGTTCGTCGTATATGAAACTTTGGATGCATTTCTCGTATAATTTCCACGTTGTGGGCCAACACGTATGATATGGTATGTGTGTGGCCATACGGTCTACATTTTCCTCGTCCAAAGCCACTATAAATGATGGCGTTTCCAGTGCACACAGTCTGCCTTCATTATTCTCCTGCCACCTGAAAGTTCCGCTGCCACACATAAATTTTCCCATTCAACTTTAGCATTTGCTTCAACATAAAGGGTTCATTTTTAATAGCTTGAAGTTGTACGTATTGATTACAGTTAAAATGTGAACATATTGGTTCTGATCAAAATATCATATATACAACTTGACACTACATCTTGATCAAAATATTACGTTTTATATTTTTTGAATCTGAGATAAGTGCTGTATCTTCTATTTATTGAAGAGAAAACTTCTTTTGAAGAGTTGCGATTTAAAACTCGATTAATCAAAAAAGCGACAGTTAAAAGAGACCAACACACATCTGTATGATTTAGCCTACGAGAGAATGAGATAGAATAATCGGTCTCCTACTTGTGCGGTACTTCGTGGCCTCTCCACTATTGTATATTCTCTCAGTTTTCTGAAGGTTTCACTTCTACTGCGTTTTTTTTATATTATGGGTTTGCGTAACTTGAATGAGTGAGAATGAAACTGGATAATACGAGTTTTCACTCCAACTTTCCTGATAACTATTATCCTTGGATGTGTGTATCACCCGTCTGCTATAGAACAATCGACGTTTGTTCCAAGTGAGCCATTTTATGTAGCCTTCTTCGCATTTATTGAATCATTCCTTTCATGTAGCTTGTAGATACTCTTCTCCCCCTTAAAAAAAGTTTTAAAAAAATGCCACCAATGATTTATCCAAAAATTTTGATCACTTGAAAAATGATCCCCTGACAATTATAATATTAAAAATTATAATTTTTTGGGCATTTTTTACCAATTTCTAACCTAAAATTGCCTTAAAAATACCTTTCATGAAAAGTTGGCAGTGCATCAAACAAATTTATTTATATTGTCGATTTTTTGTAGGTTTTCGCTTGTAAACACAGCATTTAGACAAGTAGTTTTTTTCTAGATGCAATTTAATGAATTTATGTTACCATTTTGTTATTCGCACCCCTACGGAGACACTAAATAATTTTTTGTGTAAGTAGGTATAGTATATTTTCCCAAACCGACTGCATATTGTATATAAGTAAGCCGCGTGCCAACTGTCAAGGGATCAACTGTCATGGAACTAAAAATACTAAATGTCATAAGGAAAATGAATAATGAAAATAGGGTATCCGGTAAAAAAACGTTTTAAATTGTCTGCCATGTTCCATACGAATTGTGCACTGGAATTTTAAGAAAAACACAGATTTTGATACTGTAATTATTTTCAGACAGTTTGGAAAGAATTTCAGAGATTTGTCAAGGAAAATTTGTACATTTTGATAAGTATAGAATTAGTAATTATTTGAAGTAAAATTTTGACTAATTGTGTTGAACCTCAAGTGAGCTAAAGGATTCAATTTATTTCAAAACACGTCTGTAATTACAAAAATTATAACTAAAATTCGCAATTTTCATTGGATGGATTTAAAAAAAAAAATGTTTTTCATATTTAACCTCAAACTGGTAATTAATTTCTGCACTTTTCACACATTCAATTTCCATTATAATATCAATTATAAATATCAAATTGCATAGTCAACATTAAACTTGATTGTGTGCATTTTCAAATTAATAAAATAATTGAACACATACGAGCCAGATGTTTGCACCGGCTCATAAAATTTGATCAAAAATAGAATTATTTTCGTGTCCAGTCAAGTGACAAAACATAAAGTTGGCCAGACGATTATTTTTATTTGAAATGTGCGTGCACATGGCTTACCTTTGAAGGTCATAATTTTCAACAAATGAGCCCGGAAAAATTCCAGAATTGAACGGAAAAAAATAAAACGTATTTTTGGTGCAGTACGAACAATCGTTTTACCAACATCTTGAAAATATTTGATTGAATGGTAAATGTATCTTTGTCAAAGCAGTTTTTCAAATTTTTTTTAAGTGCAACTCTTTAGCACCGTTATGATTTGAAACTCGATGAAATAGAAACGACACTAAAAAGAGATCAACACATTCATCTACAGGATTTAGCTTGAGAAATAAATGAAACCTTACCGCATTGGACGCTTTGATTATAAGCTCACTTTTAAGGCTCCTGTTGGTTGAGATTGTGTAGTGAAGGTTTCACTTATATTACGTGTGAACTGCACTCGATTTTTTCTTAAAATCTATCTACAAATATATTTTTTTAAATCAATCTGCAATATTTTTTTTAAAACTCGATGAATCGAAAAATAGCGACACTAAAAAGAGAAAAACACATTTATCTACAGAATTTAGCCTGCTAGAGAATGAAATGGCAAAATCGCTCTCCTTTTTGTACGGTGGTTCGTAGTCTCCCCACTCTTGTCTACTTTAGTTTTCTGAAGTTTTCACTTCTACCGTGTGTATTTTTTTTTTTTAATTTAAGATATCTATTTTCAATTTTCGGGTCATCTCTTGGGCCGGCTAGTAGCTGATTTCAGAGAAATGTGTGGGTGAGCGCATGCATTCGTGTGAATGCCACTTAAAGTAGATATAATGCATTGTCTTCAACAACGAGTTGGGCGTGGGGTAGTGGGTTAGTTTTCAACGCCAAGATTTGACTCCATCATTCATTTGCGATGACAAAATCGAAATTTATATACTCATTCAAATCTGTACCTTAAAGGATAGACCACACAAAGCTGTAGACTTACCTATGGAATTATATGGTTTATCCTTTAGGGTACAGAAATATGGGTTAAAGATTGCATTAAACATAGCCCGCCGCAAAAAAAGAAGAAGTAATCTAAAAATTTTCAAGAATTCCATGTGAAATGAATCAAAAATAAATGTGATACAAAAGTTCATCATAATCACATCAGTCGGATTACCCACAGGTTTATGAACTCAATTACCGATTCGGTCCTAAGCTGTAAGCTTTCCAATCAATAACCTGGCCGCCTGTTGCGATTATACTTCGGCAGTAGTTCGGATGTATATTAATGGGCAAAGCGGGATTATAGTAGTGTACATTTGAATCACCATGAACCACAATGAGAATATAACGAATATATATCTTGATATGTTGGAAATTGTCAATTTTCAGATTAGGTTAGGTTATCAGATTGTGCTTTAATCAGTGGAGATTTTTCAAAAATTATTTAAGCAATAATTTGAAATGGGATCGTTTTTCTTTTTACCTACATAAAGTTGTCTCCACCACTTAGTGGAGAAAAATTCAACAGAATTACCAATATCATTATTTTATAATTACTTTAAACCTCGACTTGCATATATTTCATAATGTTACAAAAAAATGATATGACAACATAAAAAATAAAATTATTTTTAAATTCCAAAACCTATCAAGTAACAGCGATTTTTATTTTTAATGATGTTTAATAAAATATTTTTGAAAATCTCAAAAACTTGTCTCGCACAATTTTTATGTTGTACGACAATTCTGTCACGTGGGTTGTCATTCGAAATAGGTATACACGCAGCTCGCATTTCTCACCGCCAATAGGCATTTTAGGCCTCTTTCCCTCCTTGCTACAATTTTCCCTCTGAGATCCAGAGAGATTCATTTATAGTAAAAACAAAATGTGACAGAATGGTAGAAATGTGTCAGAGTGCTAAAAGTTATGTAGGTTAAAAAGAAGAACAACCCAATAGTCAAATTAAAGTTGTTACAACCGAAATTGTCAACTACTATTAACGCAAGATTTGAATTTGCGCCACTTATGCAGGAAATTGTTGGCAACCCTGGAAAAAAACAAACTTGACAGCTGAGAGTTTCGTAAAAGAAAGAAACAGAGAGAGATTAGTAAAAATGAAGTGTTACACGATACAACAACGTGTTTTTATTATTGAACAATATCTCAAAAATGATGAAAGTAATAATAAAAATAAGAGTAAGTTAAAATAATGATATGACACAGTTTTTTCTGCCTCAATTGGATGATATTGATGTGGCCAATATGTGGTTTCAACTAGACGGTGCCACATGCCGTACAGCCCGTAAAAAATTCTATAACTGCATGAGACATTTTCTGGTCGTGTACTTTCTCGTTTCGGTGATCAGAATTGGCCCCCTAGATCGTGTGATTAAATTCCATTAGATTTCTTTTCATGGAGTTATCTACATCAACAGGCACACAACTACTCGTGTATTACAGGAGAAAATTAAACTTTGCATCAACGAAATTCAGCCACATTTACGCAGAATGATTATTTCGTCAAAAGAGCGCGTATGTGCTAGCAAAGCCGTGGAGACTATTTGACCGATGTGTTTTGCCATATATAACCCTATCCTAATACTTAATGTTTTAATAAAAAAATAACGACCTTAAGACTAAAAGCTGTGTTTTCTATTTAATTCAAATCTTGCGTTAATTTTGTGACACCCTTTTCTACAAAAAAATACAAAAATTCAGATTAAAAAATATTTCACCCGTTACCACGTGGAAAACGAATTATGTTCACCTTTTCCAAAAGTGATCTTGTCTTCCTAGTTTGCGAGAATTAAGGCATATTATTATTTCTAATTGTGAGACTTTTAATTAATGGTGGTATTCCATTTAAACATTTTTTTTAGAATTAAACAACTTTATAACTTTCTTCCACTTTTTCATTAATAACCGTACCGGTTTCACATTTTGACAAATTTTTAAACTGAAGATTCCCGTCAAATTTCATCTTTAGATTGAAATTTGACCAGTCTGAAGATAAATTCAGGTAATTAATAAAAAAGCTGAAGAAAGTCATCATAATTCATAAACAATGTTTCAATGTTCAATTTTATTGGAAAAACTTTTTAATAACTTTTGTAAGATGTACTCATCAAATTAATACTCGTTGTTGAATATTTTTATTACATGAAAAAAATCTGAATGTATCTGGACTGGATATATTGAACGCAGGACAGGGAAGGGAATCGCGGGTGGAGGGTTCGCCGGAGAAGGGTGAGGGAAGGCGGGGAAGGTGGAGGGGGAATGCTTGAAGGGAAGGGGATATGGAGCGGAAGGGGAAGGGACGAAAAGGATACGGGAGACGGACGGAAAAGACACGCAGGGAGAAACAATTTATTTTTAGTGGTATTGCATGCCGGGAACTCGCTAGACATTCATATTAAGTACCAAGCGGTATTGTTGGATTTTCAATACATAGACATTTTTGTCAATTTCGATAATCAACAAATAGTAATGCACCAATCTCTTCAATATTTTAGTTATTTAGTTTGTCATTGATGAAAATCGTAACCTCTAATTCGCCTGGTGGACAAGGCTTCCATTCTGCGAGGAGAGCGATTCTTGACGGCAGTGATATTTATCCAAATTGGTAATGAAATATGATATGCCAAAAAGAGGATTTTTATTTCAATTGCATTTAGGTTTACAAGTTTTTAAAAGAGGGCTGTGTGTAACGAGTCTGTAATTCGGAAACTGTCTCTTGTCACCGTCATCACTTATCGGTAAAAAGATCTGTGGCATTTGTAGTATCATCCGAGCTTATGTATAACGATTTTAATAATGACGATCCTTGGCTATCAATGCTATCTTGACAAGTTATGATATAATGCTTTACGAGTATAATACTTAAAATAAATCACATTGTTTGTCGATTTCACATAATATTTACAACGATCAATCCAGCATTCAAACAACTTTCCTGGAAAACGTATTTTTTTTACATATTGCATTTTTATTTTTGTAGATTGTAATTGAATATGGTAAAATATTTTTGCAATTCCTCGAAATTTTGATATTCATGTTCAAGATCTGTCTGTCAATAATCAACTTTTATACTTTTAAAACAGTTAAAAATCCATTAACCCATAATAAAAGCAAAGTTTTATGCTTTTGATATATTGAATTACAATTTTCGGCTATTCGCCTATTAGCCAATTTCAGAAAAATGTGGGTGTCGTTCTGTCAAAAGTTGACAGAACGCATTGTAATCGACAACAAGTCTGTGTTCTGAGTTTCAGCTTGATCAGATGTTGGGAAGTGGGTTATATAATTTCCACTCGGGTCATCTCTTATCGCCTATTAGACAATTGCAGAGAAATGTGTGTGTGTGCACGTAGGTGTTGTGATACCACCAAAAGTTGACAGAACGCATTGGAATTGACAACAAGTCTGTCTGCTGAATTTCAGCTTGATCGGATATGGGAAGTGGGTTATGTAATTTCCACATCTAAAAGTTGTATTCATATAAGAAAACAAAATTGAAGTTTAAATTAATGTTTTTTAAAATAATCTTATTTCTGCTAATTATATATTAATACGTGAAACATAAACTTTGTACCCCTTTTTACAAAATTGTGCAGACGGAAGAGTATGAAATTTCGCACACTTTAAGTTTATATAGAGAAGGAGTGCAGAAAGCTAATATATTTTTTAAAGTATGCATTAAAAAAACATTAAATTTAAATTAATTTTGGTCGAATTTCGACCATTGGGCACTAGTATAAATAATTTTATCGCAAATTGGAAAGAATAGGGCAAATGCATGTAACCTGTGTTGAACAAACTACGTAGAAGTAGTTTAACCACGAGTATTTACCTACTACGTATATATTATTGTCATTGCATACTAGCTTGTATTATCTCGCCAGCTGTCAGTTGTAAAACAAACTCGACCAAAGTGGCCCAATAAATAACACGGCAGTATTGACTGAGCGTAACGAAGTCATGTTTTGACTCGACCACTTTGCATTTCGTCTATGTGTATATTGTTTGTGTATTCTGTGTCCGGTCAATCCTGTGAATATGGTAGCCATATTTGATAGTAAACAGTACGTCGGAAACCATTGATTACGCAGCTAAAATCGTCCGTTAAAACAGTGCTGTGTAAATGATCTCCATCGAAAGAAGACACCAGAAAAAACTCTCTACGTGAAAGAAATCTCTTTTGCAAAAATGTCAGCTAAAGTTGTTTACACCCGAGCAGCTCAATTAAATACGAGATAATAAAAATGTTAAAAAACGGAATAAAACTGTCATGTTTGAGTGATTAAATAAATGAATCCGCAATCGTTTTATGACCCATGACGTCACTACTTGTGAATGATTGCCTAGAAAGGATACTTTATCATTATTCATATTCAAAATGAAATAACGTACCCTGTTTTCGTTACAACTAATATTTAGATTAATGGTAGATTGAACGTTGTAGCTGTTCCAGTCAGTTGATGTCTAGGGAAATTGAACAATATTTTACTACATTTTTAATATAAATTTGAAAACATTGAAAATATTTTTTCTGAAAAATTGAAACCAGTATAAATTAAATTATTGTAGAAAATTCCAGAATGATCTTGCTCATTTCTAGAGCATATCAGTGCAGTGCAAGCCAACGAATGTAAAATATGAGGTCATGTGCTCAACCACTACGCAATGTTGTCTAATTGTAAATCTGATCAGTCAAATCCCAGTCAATAGCCGTGTATGATATATATATATATGTTTATTCCGCCAGAATACATTGCGAATGTTGCGAGTTGTCAAGTCGGCATCAATGTAATGAAAATTACGCGACGCCTAACCGTTCGTAGAACTTCCAGTTATTATGAGTGTCGATACTTCCACCATCCAGGATACCAGAGGTGGTCGCAGAGCGACACTTCGTGACAAAGCTTTCATCAGTCAACTTTACAATATTTTGGCAATTATTGTTTGTTTAATAATTGTGAACATCAACATAACAACAGAGTCTAACGTTTTCAGGCAAATTGAAATTTTATGAGTGTTGATCTTATTCTTCTGTTGTAAATTTGATCTTAATATTTTTATAGACTTTCTGAACTTAAAAAAAAAAGTTGTTCTCGATACGATGTCAATGTTGGAAACTACAATGTTAAATAGTCTTTTTGATTATATTTTATGATTTTTCAATATTTCATTCGTTCTTAATTGTTCTGGAGCGAGGCCCGGCAGCATGCCCAGCCTGGAAGTATCGAAAAGCGCACCGATTTCTCTACAAGGCACAGCGCACCAAATTAATGCCGCCGCTGCGCCCATAGCCCAGTCTAGTACTCAAATATAGTCAAAGTCAGCCAACAACTCACTGAGACTTGCAAAACTCGCTGAATCGAAAACTCCGAGATCGATTTATGTCTCCGGTTTCGCGCACCAATAGTTGAGTACTTCTTATCGAGCGGCAACCCATCGCTACGAACACACTCCGGAATTCACCACCGTTTATCTCTACCTTCCACGTTGTCGAACATTGGCCTAGAGATTTTCGCCACATCATATACACTAGCCACATCAGTGTTGAGCATCTCACTGAAGTGTACAGGAAGATCCGTGATCTTCAGTTGACCACAGCATCATCAACAAGTCTCATAAAAATGCCTGCAGCGCGTCGAGCACCGATCCACATTCCGATGTTTTTTTTTTTTACATGAACTCCACACAGCAGGCCCTGAGGAAAATAATTTCCCTAAGGGCCTATATCATCTTTGAGGATGCTGTGTGGAGGGTTTTTTTAAGGAAAGGAGAGGGGAGTTCTGGGAATGAAGAGGGTTTAAGGGGTGGGTAGGAATCTGGGGTTCGGTGTGTTCTGGTCATAAACCTCCAAGACCTAGACAAACCTCACCCCATGTTGAGATGTTAAGTGATCTTCGCGCTACGCATGCCATAGTGATGAATATCAAAATACAACAATATCTTTTATGATAAAGAATCGGTGATAATCCATAACAACGTCTCATTACACCTTTCTATCATTATCCACAGTTCAATCATAATTATTCTATCGTATCACAACATTCTGCCCTCTTGATAATTTTTTGACTAGATTTACGCAAAAAGCGTTTTTTTGTCTGCATTAAAAAGAATTTGAACCATGGTGGATAAAAATCAGACCAAAAATATTCGCACAAAATAAACAGTTTGAAGCAGTCACTATTCGAGGTCGATGCCTGTGTACCACAGTTTACGACTTTTTTGAAGATATTAAATAAAATTTAAAAACCGATCACAACCCTTAAATGATATTCAAATCGAGCCCCAAACTGCCGCCGCCCTCTGCAAAGATGCATTCAAAATTAACTCAGTTTCCGGAGTCTCTTTTTATGAAGTAATTTTGGTCGTAAGAACATTTTAGCCGAGGAACAGAACTCTGCAACTGGGTTAATGTTCCACGGCGCGCTGGATTACATCGGCTTTCCTTAAGCAAAGTAACTTATCCTTACGAGCTCTCCTCTGAATCAGATTATACCCACTGGGAGTACTAAGAGTGCTACTGCTGCTGCCTACGATAGTTCACTCGCAAGTTAAAATTAGAATACGAATTTGACTTTTAATCACGATGAAGGTCTTACAGTTATTTGCCTTAATTCAGTAGGAAAACTTAGATTTTTATGTTCGTTCAATACTTGAAACAAAGTGGATATAACCATGCGGGTGACGAACAACATTTGAATTCTCCCTACTCTTTTATAGAATTTAATCCCATGCTTTTACCCACTTGGCCACAAAAATGTAGGTAGCCCATAATCTCGAATATAAACAACTACGTTTTTTGCATTATTTGTCATAAAATTTAAACAAGCATTTAAAAAAAAAAAAGTGTGCGAATTACACGCGGTTAAGTGAAAACTTCAGAAAACCAAAGAAGACAAGAATGGGGAGGCTAAGAAGCACCGCACAAAGAGGAGACCGATTTTACGGATTTTTATTTATTTTTTTATTTTACCGACTCTCGCAGGCTAAATCCTATAAATGTATATGTTTGTCTCCTTTTAGTGTCGCTATTTTTCGATTCACCGAGTTTCAAATCACAACGGTGCTAAAGAAGTTTTCACTTCAACAAAACATATTTCCCATATTTTGCATAACTGATGATACCCAATGGAAACAAATGTGTTTTATCTGAAGTAATAATACGAAAAAAACATTTGATTTAAAAAAAAACACTCGGTAAACAACGTCTTCTATCTCTGATAAATAGTTACTACTCAGTTACTATCAAAATAATTTCGAGTTACAACGATGAAATCAGTTTTTTCCCCTGGCATTATCAGAATCCTAAAAGTACTTTATTCGAATGACTTTTATTAGATTAACTCGTGTCATAAGCTTTTTTCATAGCCGATTCCGCCTCCAATCATCCGTAACTTACGTTAATTTAGAGACCTCGGTCCGTCCGTTGCGTTCCAGTATCTTCCCACATACCTAGCTATTAATTAATTCGTAACGAATCTATTTCGATTACAACCAATTGAAAGTAATGAAATAATAATTTAAAAAAAAAAACATGTCGATGACGCCCTTTACTAATAAAAACCAACAACAAGCCGTTCAAATAAATGAATAAACAGTTGTTCTATTAACAGTAGACTTCGCATCCAAAAAAAGTATGTTTCAAATTTTTTCTTTTATAAAAAAATCTAAACCAACATTTTCTCTGAAATCGTAAGATTTGTAAGTAGGTACTTAAATGCAATCCAACCATATATTTTATGCAACTTTTTTTTTCAAATAAGGAATTTGTATGGGTTTCGTAATATTGACATAATGCGAATAAGTAAGTTCAAATTTAGACGACGATTTCACTTCTGAAAAAAAATTTTTACCGATCCATCAAAACGGCAGCCAGATCTTGAATCGGAAAAGGAACGTACAACCAAATTTACAGACAAACGAAGTGCAAAGTCGAGTTAAAAGAGAATGTCGCTGAGCTCAGTCAATAATTAAAAAAAATATATATATCAATAACCCAAGTAAAGCAAATAAATTAGAAAATAAATAATAACTTCGATGGAAATCTTTTTGAAGTGAAAACTTCTTTGGTGCCGTTATGATTTGAAACTTGATGAAACGGAAACAAGCGACACTTAAAAGAGACAAACAAATATCTCGACGCCTGCGAGAGAATGAGATAAACTGATCGGTGTCCTTTTTCTGAGGTGCTTCGTATCGGCCTTCTCTTTTTGCGGTGTTTAGTAGAATAAATTTTAAACTTGGTAACAATACTATTGGTAACAGTACTACTGATACGGATACTCCGCATTCATCTAATTCTCTCTAAGTTTATTTTTTTTAAGGTTTCACTTCTATCGCGTGTGAATTGCACACTCTAATTTTTTTCCTATGGATGAAGATAAGTAGGAACGTAGGAAAAACTATAAAAAATGTAAGAAAAACTAGCACACAACACAACATTGAACAGTAAGTCATTCAAAATTCGCGGAACGTATTCACAAAAAAGATTACTCCTTTCAGAAATAGTTTGGTATACATGAATCTACTCCATAAAAAATCAACCCGCAAAAACAAATTTTCTATTATAGTACACCAATTTTCATGTCGCGTATGCGCCGGTGTATGTGCGTGAAAGTCACGAAAAACAATTAGATTTATTGAGTAGTCCAATATTAGATATAATCCCCTTCTGCTTCCCTACATCCACCCCTACCCCCTATCTCTTACCTAACCCCCACCATAATTGATGTTGTTCTTTCTCTCTCTTCTATGTATCCTAACTTACTATAATTCTGTTCTTAATTATGTAATTCTATACCCCGAGGATATTTCAGATTGAACCAAAACGGGGTGGTTTAATATTTTCAAAAAAGGGAAATTAAAATATTTTTATTCAAAAGGTTTTTTTTTAACGATAATTGAAGAATTAATGCTTAACCAATAGGTGCACTTAATATTCTGATGTTTACGTAACAAAGACGTGTTTCAACTTTTGTTTCACCATTATTCAATGTGTAAGAAAGAGCTGCAGAATTATTTTGATAAAGAACGTAGATTTATTTGCTATTTGTACCACCGCCGTACCGTAAATGTGAGAATATTAAAGCGTCTAATCACTGTATACGGCAAATTATTTTCGCAAAAAAGTGACCACTTACTGGAGCTGGTTTATTAACAATAAATCATTAAAATGTTATTATGATGTTATTCGTTATCATCATATTATCGGATGTTTATCGATAACCGTCTAATATATTTTTCGGATTTTCCAATATGCAATTGACCATTTGGCGAGATTGCTGTACATTTCTAACTCTGCGTAGAAAATATTTCGTGCAATTATTTAGATCGAGAAATATAGTCAAAAAATATTTTATCGAATATATTATAGATTTTTGTTAGAATTTTAATGATTGCTTTTCACTTCCTGGAGTCACCTCTTGAAGGATTCGATTTTTAAAAATGTTACGGGTTTTTTCAAAAAAATTGACGAATTCATTAAATATTTGAAGTTAATTTTCACGTTCTGTGTAAGTTCTATTCAATCTCTGTGATAATTTAAGTTTTATGAAGCAGCTTTTTTATGTTTATTTTTTATGTTTTAACGATATGATAACAGAACTTGAATAGAACTTTTGCAGAACGTGAAAACTAGCTTAAAATATTTGATGAACTCGTCAAATTTTTTGAAACAACTCGTCCTTAGATTTTTTTGTATTATTACCGAAGCGAAAATGAAATTTCTATGTAGCGTAAATGGAATTGCGTACTGAAACAGCTGTGCAAATGTTTTAATGCCAGAATACACCATAAGAGTGTTTTTACTGTCAAAAATAAACGATTGAACAGAAATTTTTTCCTACTTTGAGGAAAATAATTAATAAAATAAAGGGCCTTCGTCATTTTTGGGGATGCTGTGTGAAGGGTCTTTTTAGAAAAGGAAGTTCTGGGAAGGAAAAAGTTGTGAGGGATGGGTTGGAATCTGGGGGTTAGTGTGTCAAAGAGTAACAGATACTCGTATGTGAATCCACTGCTGGAGAATTAAAAAGATCTCCATCGACCAATCCCTTCCGATCCGGCCAAGCAGTTAGTGGGCTGACGCATCCCCTGCTAAGATCCAGACAAACCTCACCCCACGAACCCCTGCTAAGTCACCAAACGTAGCGAACAACTTTGCTAACAACTTAGGTTGACCTGTGGCAGAAGTGTTGGTTATCCCGTTTAATAGTTCCTGGGACGGCGGTACCCATGCCAGAAGTTCATTTACTTTTCTACGCTGTTGATAAATGAGAGTCTTTTCACTGCTTTTGTATGTTAATTAATATTAGATAGATACTTACGTTAGTAATGAACGTTGCACAGAAACAAACCCTTTAAAAATAATTCTTTGATGAATTGTTTGTGGAATTCTTTATTCGTGATGGTCAGATTGGTCAGGCAATTTATTTCATCTTTTTACAAGAGTCCCACCGCCCATAGCGAAATGATCGGAATTCGTTCCTTCTAATTAGACTAATGCGGAAGGTAAATGGGAATAAAAAGCAAAAAGGTAGGTTGAGAAGTGCCTACCAATCTATTCAATCCGGCTACTGAAGGAATTCCGCTGATAAATCTTTGTAACCTCTAGTTTTTTTTCCGATAAACGATGCAAAGAACCCTTTCAAAGGAGCTAAAGGCAAAATGCAAATCATACTCATTTATTTTTCGATTACAGTTTGACAATGCTTACTTTACAGACGGCCAGCATAGTACGTAACGACGATGTTTAATAATTGTTTTAATTTGTATGACACAAATCGCCACAATTGAGAAAACCCTTCAAAATTTTGTTTTTATTTTATTTATTTGTGGTAAATAGGTTCATATCCACCTTTGTCATTATACAAGCCTTATAAGTTAAAATATTATTTTGAAGCGAAAACTTCTTTATTTTATTTAAATTTGAGATTCGATGAAAGTAATCATAGCGACACTAAAAAGAGACAAACACACACATCTATAGGATTAAGCCTTCGACAGAATGAGATAATATAATCGATCTCCACTTTGTGCGGTGCTTTATAGCCTCCCCACTCTTGTCTTTTTTAGTTTTCTGAAGGTTTCACCACCACGTGTGAAATTCATACTCTTTTATTTTTGTTTAAAAGTGATTCAGAAAACAATTTCTAATATTTCGAAGTCTATCAAAACCCCAAAAATTCTGGTATTTTGGCGAGCTGCAGTTTAAACTATATTGTCGTAAGTGCGGTAAATAACGAAAGAACACGGTTTATCATTTTTGATTGGTAACCGAATTTAAATATGATGTTTATTTTTCATATTGATGACCAGATGAATACGGCGTCACCCGATTTTTACGTAGAGTTTTTCGAAATCACATGAAAATAAAAATTTTACCCTCATTTTGAAAGTCAAATTTGTAAAATATCTTTAAAAAGTTTCAAGATACTGCTTTATAGGGCAGGAAAAGAGGATGCGGGTAGTTTTTATAAATCTCACATAGACAGTGACCTTCCTCTTGTTTTGAAGGTCAAGCGTGCAAATTTTGATCAAACTCGGAAAAAAACTGTAGATTTGTGGATACAAATATCGAAGCGCGCCGCCCGCTCGCCATAAACAATCTTCTTCGTATATTGGAGAGAAGAAGATGTGTCATTATGAAAATGAAATATTATAATTAACTAACCATCACGCCATTGCCATTCTGTTGCGCTTCATATATTCTAGCACTCTTGTCCAAACCTCGTCTAAGCGTCCCTTCAATTGATTCAGCATTGTATTCGTTCCAGACTCGATATTTGCAACACGGTCATAAATGATTTTAGTACACACGCCTAAGGGATCTCAGCATCTAGTCTTAATGCATCTTTATTCTTCCAGTTCGCCACGCTGCCGTTATGCTTCACAGTTGATATCATAATATTTGGATCGAAATAAAAGACTACTCAAGGAATTTATTTTACGCTGACTACAAAGTTATGTTTCTCTGACTGTAAATTATAATATAAAGAAAAACCTCACCACGTAGGCCACGATCAATTAAAAAGCGATCTTTAAACTGTTTATGTCACTCAGTCCGCTTTAACTCCCAAATTATCCAGGCTGGGTTTACCACGTAAAATATACGAAACAGTGATGCACATACCGGGCTCACCTAAGCCGCCAGACACTTGCATTAGACAGGCGCGGGTGGGGAGGGTTACCCTAATATTCCGCTCCACTGGACAGAGAAGCTGGGACGAGGGCCACGAAATCCCCATTTAAATGTTCAACTATGTGTGAATTCTTTCCAACAAGTATTCTTTCGGCCAAATTGTCACTTCCCAAATTTGGAACATTTTTCCGACATTTTTCCACAATTTAAGCATATTTTTGCAGTGTTGAAATTGTGGAATTGATATAAGAAATTTAATTAAAAATTACTTTTCCTTTTTTTGAAGTGAAAACTTCTTTAGCACCATTGTTATTTGAAACTCGATGAAACGAAAAAGCATCACTAACAAGAGACAAACACAAACATCTTTAAAATTTAGCCTGCGAGAGAATAGATAGACCAATCGATCTCCTTTTTGTGTAGTGCTTTGTAGCTTCCCCACTCTTGTCTACTTTAGTTTTCTGAAGGTTTCACTTTTTTGAAGTGAAAACTTCTATAGCACCGTTGTGATTTGAAACTCAATGAAACGAAAAATAGCGACACTAAAACATCTATAGGATTAGCCCGCGAGAGAATGAGCTTGCGCGCTGTGAATGTATAGAAGATTGTTATAAAATGTTTTCTTTCAAGTTATGTCGAATCCACAAAACTTTTGTTTGACCATATACTTAACCAAATGCTATATACATGATGCCATTTAGTCAACACTTCGAGTGACTTTTCGAAGTTTGATTTACTGCTTGTACCTTTTTCACAATTCATGTAACTTAGGTAATTGATTATTTTGTTTGTTGACCAATTTTTAAATTTTGCAAATTGACTTGGTTTAATGTAATACAAGTCTGCATTCGTTGAGGAACATTTAAGTTGCCTCCCATTTATTCTTTAAAGCAGAAGTCTAAGATGAGGGACCTAGAAGCATAAATATGTGTGTGTATTTTAGTGGTATATTTACTTCCACGCGGTTCAAATTTTCTTCATCGCTTTTCTGTATTTGTTGTTATATCTACTTACAATAGACCAAAAACGTGTGTAGTACAATTTTTAAATATATTTAGTAAAAATGTCACTGAAAACAATGAAACGTCCAAAAAACCTACTATAATTCTACATTTGTTTATAATCATGACAATGTATCAATATTTCCATATTGGAAGCAGCGCCCTTACCAGCAGTGAGGTGAAGCTAAAGTAGGAGGGGGGAGGGGGGTACTGGAGGTGTCATGTGCCTACCTAACCAGACCAGGCAAAACCTGTGACCCGTATTCCAGCAGAGTGAAAAGCTTCTCTCCCGTTCGTGTAGCAAATTGTGTTCTCCGAGACGAGAAGGGGATAACTAGACATCGAATAAGACAATGCAGATTGACAACGTTCAACGACCACTTTAGAAGTGGTAATGTTGTAGCCATTTCTCGACAATTACGATACTTCTCTAATAAATATTTTTATATTGGAATAACTTGCGGAGTAAAACATCAAGTAATTGTTATTTCGTTCGACATTAGAATATGTTTTGTTCCTTGGTCACCTTGCTGGAAAACGACAAAAAAATATTGCGAATTTCAGTGCCGTTGTGATGAAAACAGAAGAAGTATCTAAATTAGTTGTTGGTGGTGTTCATATCATATAATCTTGTTTTTAAGAAAGAAAAACGAATTTGACTCTCTTGGAACTACGTAATATTGTTTTAAGAAATCATTCGGTTGTGTGATATTGTGGCGATATTTTAACCAAGGAATTGCAGTAAAACTGATTATATTGTGGTTACGTTGTGTGCTCTTTTGCAAAGATACAATGATAAGTGATTATCGTCAAATCGTCATTAATCGTCATCCATTTTCCTTCCGCACATTGTTCTTTCCTACAATTATAGCAAACACCATTTCGTTTATTTTCGTTTAGAGTTATTTACAAGTTATACATACACAGTCCTTTTGAAGCAGTAATTCGTAAACAGTTTTAGACGCAAGATTTGTAATATTTAATCATTGCAGGCAATATTAACACCTCTAAAATAAATAAAATTGTGAATCAGAAAGAAGATACTATCAATATGGTAATTCAATTCGGGTAGAATGTTGCAATCACGTACAAAGATAGTAAAAAATGTAAGTCAAGAAAATAGAGATAATTTTGGCTTAGTATGATGCAGTTTAATATGACTGAAGGGGATTGAGTCGGAATAACTCACAGCAAAGCCTCGACAAATCTGAGGTCATGGGTTCCATTCCCAAATGAGAACAATTCTTTTACTGATTTTCTGTTTCATATTTTTCATTTTAGAGCTGTTAATATTATCGTCACTAATTAAATACTTTATTGATTGCAACAGAATTGAACATGGTGGTATAAATGTGTACCACGTTAGTAGTAAGTGTGTGTAGTTATATAAAAGGGCTTGTTTGCTTTTTTTAGAAAAATCGCGTTAACTAGGAAACAGATAAAAGCTAAAAAGAAACATCAATAAGTGTGACTATTTTTAGATCAAGCACATTTTGTGAAAGTAAAATACGAAAATTCGTGGCCATCCAGAACATATTTTATTTAAAACCACAGTGCTTTTGTATTCAATTACCAACACCCCGGCACCCATGTCCGTCAGCTACCAATAACTGGACAGCTGCCCAAATGAACGGAGATGTCGAATAAAAATTATTTTAGTTCTCGTTGTTATTATTATTGTATTATTGTTTTTACAAATTATTTTTTCATTTTGTTACCACACAATACCTGCATTCGCCTAAAAGTATACCCAGGCAGTGCTCGTATCCACTTCATAATGGAGCGTCCAAAAGTAATATACGTCGTAACATGCTTCTTGTATTGATGGGTGTCAGTGACTATTCTTCGTGACGGGACATTTGCGTTATGTTTATTTTAATAACGTCATTTTAATTAGGCTGTAAGTTCTAGTAAGTTCTAAACTGGGTACATTTTTAAGGTGGAAATAATATTATTTTAAATATAAAAATACACGTGTGCAGTTCACATGCGGTAGAAGTGAAACCTTCAGAAAACTAAACTTCGAGGGAATGAGACGAATGCAGAGTAGGATAATTGTAGGATTTATTTATTTTCATACTGCTTACCAAATTTAAAAATTATTTCATATTTTATTATTCGAAGCACCGCGCAAAGAGGAGGCCGATAGGCTACGAAGCACTGCACAAAGAGGACACCGATTCGTCTATCTGTTCTCTTGCAGGTTACATCCTACAGTAACTGTTTGTCTCTTTTTAGCTTGTTTTCTTTTTATAGAGTTTCAATCACAAAAATTGGTTTATTTGATCGTGCCATGTTTTCCTCGGAACATGGATCAACTCGTTACATTTCACGTCAACATTCTCCTCACACCTCTTTCAACGTTCATCACATAATTAATAATTTTACGAAACATAAATTTTCGTTTCACCTGATCGTTAGGTCTTCCTTGGGCGTTCCCGACTTCATCAACCATTCAGTTCCAAGCTTGTCATTTACGTTGTTATCTCTATTTTGAATTCGAAAGTCAAAAATCTAGAAATCAGTCGTCCCGGACAGGAACTTAACGATAATTTCATATTATTTTTACGGAAAACTATTACCAAAGTATGTAGTTAATGTTAAGTGTCTTTGTCTATATCATACTGCGCGAATTTTATAACCATTATGTGTTTTTTTGAAGTAAAAACTTCTTTGCCACCGTTGTGAGTTGAAACCCGATGAAACGCAAAAGCGAAACATAAACACAAGACATACACATACACATAAAGGATTTAAACTGCAAGAGAATGATATAGTATAATTGGTCTCCTCTTTGTGCGGAACATCGTAGCCTCCCCACTCTTGTCTTTTTTGTTTTCTGAAGGTTTTACTTCTACCGCGTCTGAATTGCATACACAAATTTTTTTATCTGTAACAAAACCATAATAATCATACATTTCGACAGAAACAAACATGTTAGCGAAATGTATGTAGGAATCATCAGTATATGTCAAGCAAAAACTTTGTAACTCTTTTTACGAAAATTGCGCGGACGGAGGAGTATGAAATTTTGCACACTTATAGTTTATTTAGAGAAGGAGTGCAGAATACTAATATTTTCTTAAAATTATGCTTAAAAAACATAACAATTTTGATCAAATTTCGACCAGTGGGCGACCACTAATATAATTAAATTATTTTAAACTATTTTTGTTATTGTTTTTGGGGTGTTATGCAGTGTTTTGCTACCTCCTTCTTTAGCCAACGTTCAGTCAGTTTTGATGTAGTGTCTCTTTTTACAAATGTTCCTCTAGAAGACTCCATGACTTTGCTCAGGGAGATTTATGAGGATGACATTTGCAAACTTTTTGAACACTGCCTCAAAACAGGTTATTTTGCTTTTCAGGGTGAACTTTTCGAGCAAGTGGAAGGAGTTGCAGTGGGTGGGCAGTCCATTGTCGCTAGTTCTAGCCAATTTTTTTATGGAGAAGTTTGAAGAAGTGGCACTCGACACAGCTTCGGCTGTTCCTAAAGTATGATGGCGCTATGTCGATGATGTCTTCGCCATCTGGCCTCACGGAACAGAGAAACTGAACGAATTCCTGGATCATCTCAATTCACTCCACAGCAAAATTAAATTCACAATGGAGCTTGAAAATAACCAAAAAATCCTGCCTTTTCTAGATGTGGAGGTGATGCGAAAAGAGGATGGTAGCCTAGGACACACAGTTTATAGGAAATCAACACCTACAAATAGATATCTCCACGCTGATTCGCATCATCACCCCGCTCAGAAGAGAAGACTCATCCATACTTTGGTAACCCGAGCGACCAGAATATGTGAGGAGCCAAAACTTGGATTAGAACTGACAAAACTCACCGATGCACTGGAGCGTAACGGCTACCCAGCAAGGCAGACAAGGCAAATCATAAGAGCCAAATCAGCACGAAACGAAGACAGGGGTGAACAAGAGTCAAAAGGCTGCGCTTTCCTGCCTTACGTCCATAATGTAACAGACAGAATTGCCAGGCTGTTGAGAAAAGAGAACATCAAGACGGTCTTTGGAACCACAACAAAAATCCAAGACCTACTGAGGTCGGCAAAGACTAAGTTTCCTCTGGAAACAGATGGAGTGTATAAACTCAGCTGTTCCGGATGTGACAAGGTCTTTGTAGGCCAGACAGAGCGGACGATCTCCAAAAGGATTTCGGAACACTTTCGTGCTTGTAAACTTGGCCACCCTGACAAATCGGCAATCGCCGAGCACTTAATCGAAACCGGCCATTACTTTGGATTTGTTTCTGAAGTCCTGGGAAGACCCAAAACTTACAGAGCACGCCTAATTGCGGAGGCAATTGAAATCCATAAAAACCCCATCAATATTAACAGAGACGACGGAGCTAAGCTCAATAGTTCTTGGTATCCAGTAATTGACGGCTACACCAAAGCTAAACGCAAAAAAACATGCTGAAATTTTTTCTAACATCAGCTCGTAGAGAAATGGAGCTGGCAGCACGGTATCGCTTCGAAACACATAAGTAAACACTCTCACCAATATCATTTGCTCATCTGCCCTGTTGATGGACACTGTTACGCTGTCCAAAACGTTGGCTAAAGAAGGAGGTAGCGAAACACGGCATAACACCCCAAAAACAATAACAAAAATACTTTTTAGCCGTGAAAACCTAAAAACATACCTATTTTAAACTAGTTTAATTATTTTAAATTAAATACGAGTACATTTGTCCTTGTACGATCATAAAAATTTTCCTTCTCATACGTCTAGCATGAGAAGAAAGATTTTGATGTACGGCTTTTAAGGCGACGGTTGATGATATGGATACGATTTCTCCCTGGGACAAAATAGTTTGGTTTGTTTATTTTTTAAAAACAATTTAATTCAAAATTAATTAACTCGTCATCCTCATCAAAACAAAAAGTACCTACAAAAATGTTTAAACGTTAGATTTGCACGTTATGTTCTATATTTCAATGATTCAACATTTATCGAAATTGTTCGAAAAATGACACGAAAGCAATCTTTTTTTGTTGTTGTAGGTATTTAAAATACTGCGATATTTGGATTGATCTACAAAAAATAATGAATCATCGTGAAAATTATTAAAATTTAGCTAGAAGCAGCCACGCGCTAGCCCACTCGACGCAAAATAATCAAAAGTTTTCTTTTACAGCGTGAAAATATGAATACGGTGAAGGCAGGAGATCAGTTTCGATGAGCGCCGAAGGACTGAGAGATGTTTACAAAATGCAACCCAATTCATTTCCTGGAAATAAATTTCAACAACTAGAGACTGCAGCATCGAATGGCGGCAGACCGATAGGGACGAGAACTAGACAAAACACACATGTATTTTCCTGATTCTGTGAATATTTGTGATAGATTCTACCAACGGGGTTTTATTGAGGGATGTTGATATTGTGACGTCACCAAGGGTAACGTGAAAGTAACCAATCTAGGAGCAATGCGCATGCGCGGGGGCGAGCGGCTAGGGGAGGTATTACCTGCGAACATGTGCGCTCTATGTCCCTGTACGTCACAGGGTAGGTAGTAGGTAGGTGGCTCATCATTTGAAGGTCTTATATATAGGTGCTTTACAAACTGATGGTCTCCTGGTTGGACGGCTTATGATTGGATAATTATCTGGTAAGGTGGCTTATGATTTGATGGT
This sequence comes from Glyphotaelius pellucidus, assembly GCA_936435175.1. Lineage (NCBI taxonomy): Eukaryota > Metazoa > Arthropoda > Insecta > Trichoptera > Limnephilidae > Glyphotaelius > Glyphotaelius pellucidus. The sequence goes on along the minus strand of OW386542.1, from coordinate 20,710,397 downwards.
TTTGCAGCTGGTGGCATAAAATTTTAACGTATTCTGGTTGCTTTGGTGGCTCTCGATTTGACGGCTTACGGGTTGGGTGGCTTAGGTCTTGTAATTAGTTAACTTTTGATTATAAAATTTCGTAATTAGGTGGCTTGTGATTTTGTTATGTGTATTTTAGTCTCAGTTTATAAAATTAATAAAAAGTTAAATACTTTTTCGTTATCCCAGTTAAGGTTAATAACCAAATCAATTTATTTCTAATTTTAGACAAGTTTCCAACAACACATTATTTTGCTAATGTACCAACTCATATATACTATTTTTTTTGATACGATAAGTTCTGCAGATTTTCAAAATTTAAACAGTTCTGAAAAATTGTCTCATTGATAATTTTGTCTGATATTCGATAAAAAAAAAACTTGAAATATTACAAAACACCGTTTCAGACTTGAAAAAATCCGTTTTTGATATTGTAACAGAAAGTTGAAAGGTAATCACAGACAAATCTTTTGTGAACTTAATAAGCAATTACAGGCAGAAAGAACATACCAATAAGACATTATTATATTATGAATAATTATTGAAATCATTCCAAATGCAAAAATCTCAACCAATTTTAATCATGGCCCCTCTTACTTTAATCAAAAGAAATCGCCCTTATATGTGTACATGTGTGTATGTGTGTAAACTATTACGTCATTGTTAGAACTACCCAGTTCAGGGCAGAGATGAAGGGGTAATTTCCGTCAATTCAGCCCCTGAATGAAGTGAATGACGTGAATAGTTAAAGTGTACGTCCAACTGGGATCTATCGAATCCTACATTACTACATACTCCTTCTGGTGTGAGAGAAACACAACGCGATTTTTTTTTTTTTTTTTTTCAAGGTTTAATTTATTTATTATAAATACAAAGTAATACAATATGACATAAAATATTATACAGAAAAAAGAAAAGTCCCAATAAACTACTTTTTAGCAGTTTGTCGATGGGTACTTTTTACTTTGGAGATATATATAAACTTATTTATTTATTTATTAATTTTATTAATGAAAATAATCAACTTTGTTTACAATGGACATGTTCAAAACTAATGATTTCTTCATATGTACTGAAAAAAGTATACAAAATTAAGATTTATGAGAAAAATAGGTTATTAGGGACTCGAACAATTAGACAAATATTAATATTTTATACATCTCATTCCAACTATAGTTTGCATTCTCCAATACAGCGTTTACATAGTCTTGGTAACAAATATTTAAGCAATATGGATGTTTTTTTTTGACAACAATTTGAATTTGGCAAACTCCTAACTATTTCTACCTACTTCACAAACTATTTTTATTTCTATTTTTACGTTACTTAACATTCTATGTTACCTACTTTGTGTAACTCTTATATTTTATGTAACCTTTATTTTTTTTCTAATATTTTATGTCATTTCCTGTATTTTGTCAAAAACATGCACTGTACTATAGACGTAAAAGCCTTTTGGTCGTTTAAATAAATAAATAAATAATCAAGACTCTAATTGAGTATTAGTTGACTATCAGTGATTTAAACGTAAATTAAACCACTTGCAATACAATAATTATAAGAACAATAAGCTAATAAAACTCTTTTTTCAATATTGTATTAAATCAGTGCACATAATCAATTTGAGGAAAGCTTTTAATCTCATTATTATGGAAAAAGGGTTAGATTATTTAAGAAAAGTCAAAGCAACCTTAGGATCATAAAGCACTTTTATCCAAATGTGATCAAAACACTATTTTTGTTCACACGTTGTTTTAAATCTACTGCGGTCCTACGGTTTATATAGTCATTAATCAAAACATTGAATCTTCGTTAAGATGTATTCATATTTAAATTGCCGGAAATGAAACAGGATTTATTTTTAGGCGTTAATAATATATTCAATTGGTTTATATATAAAAAGTTTAACGTTTTTGTTCTGTAAAGACAATTATTGCCACAGTAAAAATAAAGATATTTATCGAGGTTTATTTTAAAATGGATGCATTTGTCTAAAATATTGGGTGCTCCATAAATGCAAAAATTCTAAAATTGATGGGAATGAAGAATAATCAAACGAGTTCACTATTTTTATTTACTTAATTTTATCGAAATGAAATAGCATTTCCGTAGCTGACAATACTGTTCAGAAACTTTAAAATTATTAATGCTTCGAAATTTCAGAGTTTCAATCACAGATAGACTCACAACTGAAAATAGTAAATCATTGAAGAAGAAAATAACACTTATAATATTAAAAATAAAAAATAAAATAAAAATAAAATAAATAACACTTCAAAAGTTATAAAAATAGAGTTTTTCTTATAAAAAATTGAAAAGTAGTATTTTTTATAATTTTTGTATAGAAATTTTTGTTTTCCTAAAGAAATTTTAAAAAATTAAGCTTTCTAAAGTGATTATGCAATAATAATAATAATAGCATAGCGACGCCAAAATTGCAGCAGTCATAAACTTATCAAGAGCAATTTGTGGATACTTTGCTTAAGTTGTGTACTTAGGGTAATTACTATATTGTAGTAGTAATAATGTGAAACAACAAATAATTTGCGTATGGTTAAGAAAATTCCAGTTTTTCAGCAAATAAACATGAGAAAATCGCATAAGGTTACTTTTTAATTTATGGATGGTTTGTCACGGTAGAGGCTCTGAATCTAGAACAATTTTGTAATAACGGTTTTTGTGTGCAATTCGTAGAACTCAATTTAAAAAAAGCAATTTTAATTATATTCAATAATATTATTATCAAATCTTTTAATTTTAATTTTTGTTACAGCTGTTTCGGCTTACAAGGCCATTTTTAAATTGTGGCGACTTATTTATAAATCAATTTCTAAATGTCAATTTTTAAAGGTGTCTAAATTAATTTATTTCATTATATTCTTATTGTATATTCATTTTATGCTTAGTGTGTTTCAAAACCTAAAAAATATAAGGCATTTAAATTACTCAAAGCAGTAACGTAATTATTATTAACAATTAAGAAAACCTTAACATTTATTTTAGGAAAAATAGATTCTGAAGTACTCCACATAATAGAGTGTCTACTGCTTCAATTTCTCAGCAAATTGATTTAACCGGTAATAAATCAATTAAGGCAATTTAAAAATTGACACTTAGAAAGTATTAATAAAGCGTCGCAAAGTGGTTTAACCACAGTTGAAAATGGCTTTATAAGCCGAAACAGTTGTAACAAAAATAAAAACTAAAATACTTGCTGAACTTATTTAAAAAAAATTAAAATTGAAAAAATTATTTTTGTTTTATTCGCTACCAAACTGATCTAGAACAATCTGAGAAAAATTTAAGCTTATTTTTTAGAGAAATCCAAACAAACAAAAACAAGGTATGTTTTTAGGTTTTCACGGCCAAAAAGTATTATTGTTATGATTTTTGGGGTGTTATGCCGTGTTTCGCTACCTCCGCCTTAGCCAACGTTTCGGACACCGTAACGCTGTCCGAAACGTTGGCTAAGGCGGAGGTAGCGAAACACGGCATAACACCACAAAAATCATAACAAAAAAAACAAAAACAAACCCAAAAATCTTTCTCATATCACCATTTGTCACTCAGCCGAAAAACTGCTCAACCCCTCACACCAAACCTCACTGTCCTATACCAACTAATTGTTTATATTTTTAAATTAAAAAAAAAAAAAACATCTCTGGAAACAAAAATTTCATTTGGGTACAATTTTTACTCCTTGTCCTACTTTTTACTGGTCAAAATAAAACAAATATATCCTTAACACCCTTACTACCGTACCCTTGTACTACCTTTTTACTGGTCAAAATAAAATAAATACATTCTTAACACCCTGTATAAGTGGACTCCAGCAATTTTAGCCAACATGCTGACTTGAAGAATATTTATTTTATAATTGTAGGGAACGGAAAACGCTTTGAATTTATCCTATCGCAAATACTAATCAATTGAAAGCTAGCATTTTATAAGCTTTTTTAAGCTCAAGATAAATATGCTAAATTTCTAACAATTTTCGTGTCATTCTTCACTTTAACTGAATCTAACTTTTTTATTAATCTGAAATAAACCAGATCATAAATTCATGTTCTTTATTAAATTCTTTTTTATCAAATGAACTTTCGTTCTTGGATGTTTTCCGAGTAAATTGTTTTAACAATAAGAAACCATTCGATAATGCCGTGATTTTACATGCAATATAGTTAAAACCGATTAATAACAAATAATGCGTTGGAAATATAACGTAAGCGGATTACAGGGCGTAGCGGAGTTAGGAAATGATTTTATGAAGTCTACGAATATTTTAGCATCTTAGTGCATTTAGGTGTTCCCAATATCCGAACATTATGTATTGGCAGTAGGTACTTTGAAAACGAACAACATAGGTATTATTAGTGATGTGGCTTGTGGTATGTGCCAAAGGAAACCACGTTTCTAGTGAATTTATCTTGAAATCTATAAACGCACTACAGATTAACGTGATGTACCAACACTCCTGTTTGCTATTCCTGCAAACTAGTGCATCTCTTATAAAATTACCCGAATCGATAAAATATGTTTACTTGGCGTTATGTAAGATTGAATTTCAAGACTTTTACGTGGGACTAACGCAGCGTGGTTTTCCTTTTGGCAAGGGGCTAGATAATAAATTCGTGAAATGTTTGTCTTTATTTGAGAATGCTTTGCTTACTGCTAGCACAAGAAATATTTTGTTTGGCATGCCAACTTTTCTAACTTACTAGCAGACAGTAGCCAGCTTTTTAGTTGCAATAATTTTATTTTATGTTTCACTCGATCTGAAAAATGTTAAATTTATATATAAAACAAATCACACAGACAAATTAGAACATCTAACTAAAGGAACGATTTATTAGTAAAAACAAATCACTAAACGAAAATTTTGACCTTAATTTTTTGAGAGATTTTTGTTTTAAGTCATCTTAATTATAAAGTTGATTGTCTATTTGTGACGGGTTGAAGTATAAGGAGAACGTATGGCGTGGAAGTGAATAACTGACACCCGAAAAAGACATGAAACATGAAACAGTGAAGTGACTTCCTAAAAAATAAAGGTCTTCAACTATTGGCAAGTTTACTAGAATTCACAACATCTAAAAATCACTCTAAACCATTAGTAATCCCGGACAACGCCGGGGACTTCTGCCACTTCAAAATAAATATTATGAACTTGTGAGAATTTTGATAGAAAACAGTTTTCACGAATAAAAGTGATGTAATGCACTGGAATTTTGAACATCTCATTCAATCGTGTGTTTGTCAAATTTTCCAATCATGCAGTATTTAATTCATGTGTGTTACATAGATATGTAATATATCAAGGTGCTTTACTTATGCTAAAACACCAATTATTTTAGAATACCAATATCAACATCGTGGTGGCACTCATTTTTTTAACATTATATTATATAAAATATAGTGAAAAACCGTTTTACAGCGGCGCGGAAATGGAGGAAATAACCTCCTGATTTAAAGCTAAATGTCACCAATTAATTTCAGCTGTTAATGGTTCAGTGCATTTAGACTAATTAGATAATATCCGATGGTTTATTATAACGTGTAATTTTCGATAACATGTTATTACTGCTGGATTTTGGTAATGTGCAATCGGTAAACTGGAATAATTAGACGTTCAGTCGCGCCATTAGAGGATAGACACTGATTTCTCGGGAGACTTCGTTTACGATAGTTTACACCCTTACGTAATACGAGAATATATCAAACCCTTATTACTATAGATTCGAAATCAAAGGGCAGATATTCTGCAGTTTTTTAACATTTTGTAATGTTAACAAAGTCAAGTACAGAATTGACACCATTTTTGCACAACGAAACGCGTTATCTGTACAATTTTCACGTTATTTTTATTTTTGTTGACAATGGAACTAACTTTTGACTGGAGGTTTATGGGATTCAGAAAGTTTTAAAATAATGTCTTGTGTCTTGAAGGATAGTAATTGGGTTTGGATTCAGGAGCATGTATTCTGAGGGTGGTGGTAATTACCTGGGGTCCGCCGCTTCTTCTGCGTCCCGGGGGCGGTCCTGCCTCGGCCGGAGGACAGGGGTGAGCCCCCATCTCTCCACAAACTCGATGCGGGCAATGGTGGCTGCTAGCCCCGGGGCCTTCCCCTCGCCCTGCTAGCCGCTAAAGGGGGCCCCCTCACCATTAAGGCCGCCTCGGGGTTCCTGCGAGTCTTGTGATCATTATCGCGACGACTACCAACAGCTCCGGCACACGCTCTGTTCTCACACACACGGGGTTGTTCTCGGGAACACACTGAACATTCTGCAAAAACACGATGCAATCAATCGCAACAACAAGCAGCAACTCTATGTTACTCTCTCGTTACGACACGACACGACACGTCGAGGTGAAGGAAATGCGGCTTCGCCACCCCAACTGGCCATGCTTGAGCTATCGACCGGATGAGCCAGTTATAGCATTACCCTTAAGTGGTTATCTAACTCTTTACTCCGCAATGCCCACAGAACCAATGTTTCCATCTACACTGGCACTGCCGTTATCTGTCCACGAGATACATTATTTTTAAAGCATGCGTGGTAGACACTGGTGTGAGTCGCGTCACGCGCAGATTCGGCCATAAGATTTATCTGGTGCAGATTCCATTTTCCGAAACAAAACTTGGCCAGCAATAAGATGATCGTGTAAAATTTGGAGTGGAAGTGGGCCAGAGACTCGAGATAATACCATAAATGGGGGATTAACGTTTGCGTGCAAGATGGCCGACTGACTTACACATACACACCGGGGTGTTTCGCCACCGTTCTCCACTTGCTACCGCCGTTTCCGCGCGATCCTTCTCCGAATCATTTTACGTTTGTCCCAAATGGCGTCACGTATAGCGATGGAGGGAGCGTATAGCGGACAAACGCTACCTTATTTCTGAAATAAGCCACACGATTTGAACATTTCCTTAGAACAATACGTTTCCCCAATTCAAAATGGACTCCAGACACCTTTTACATTTAACGATAAGATTTTAGCGGGAGAAAAGTATTGTGTACGTTTCCGTAAACATGACAGGAAAGGAATAATGAAAATGCCAGCCGCGTTACGAACAGTGACCTACTGTCACTAATTTCAAACAAACGGTTCAAAATAACTCAAACAAATCCGTTTCGTCGACAGCACTCGAAATACACAGAATATTCTATAGATAAAACAAAACTTCTTCAGTGCCACGGACACTTCTTACACATTCCGCCGACGGCGAGCAAGGAAAGCCGCATTTCCGTCACATCTGCAAAACGGTCATTTTCCCATAAACATGTGCCCGCTGAGCAAACGAATGGTTGTAAGCGCCGCAAAGTCACTTCCAACACTCGTATCAACCTAATCTCGCGTTTTGGCGCCAATTATATTTATGGCATAAACACACTTAAAACTCCTCAAAATAGAATTTTAATTATTTTTCGAATAAGCTCCAAAAGCTCTTATCGGCAGAATTTGAATTAAAAATACTGGAGAGATTAGTTCGGAGTAAAGTTAGCCGTGGATGTTTGTAAGTTTTCCCGCCGTTGCAGTTTGTAGGTTAGGCCGCCAGGCGGGCTGGCTGGCTGCACTTGGCGGTGTTGTGCTAGTGGCGTACCGTCCGAGCTGGGAAAGTGTTCGCGGGCGGCGGGCGTGGGGCGTGGGGCGTGAGGCGAGCACCGCCGCACAGTTTGAGGTTAGGCGGTAGGCGCGAGCGTGACGGGAGGCGCGCGGGCGCGACCGGGCGAGGCTCGCGGCGGACTGGCCCGGGACGCGGCGCGCGCAGCCGCCCACTGCAGTGCCGGCCCCGCGCCCCAACTCGTCCGAAAGCCGCCGAAAACTCGCCGAAAATTCACCGAAAAATTACGAAGCGAGGCGCGCCCGCCCCCTAAGCTGGCGCCCTCGGCAGAGCGGTGCAGCTCTAGCGAAACCGGTCACTAAAAACTTCATACATTATCCAATAATTCATTCTACTAAGAATTCCAAAATTGACATAAAATATCTTTCATACATAAAAAAGAACGAAAATATATTTTTTTAACTCCACGTTTTCCAATTGTCTATACTCCATCATCAACACGTGTGTCACTTTAAAAAATAAAAAACGAGACTTTTTTTTATTATTCACTTCTAAATGCATTTTTATGACTACTCAATAAATGCACCGACGCGACGCACTGTCCTACTTCGTAACTCCCCGCCGCTAGTCGGAGTCTAGGTCCACTTTACTGTGGGTCGCGTCGTGGGAATATTATTAAAAACTTTCTTTGAACTTAGAAAATTGTTCTTGTTAAAAATGTTGACAAGATTTGATGATTTATAATGATAGTTACGAAATTAAAAAAAAAAATAAAATAAAAAATAGTCGTGTGATATTTTATAAAACTTTTTCATAAAAAAGTCGAGATAACTAAATACAAAAATTTGACTATCATCACGGAAAAAAACTGTTAAAAATGTTATCTGTCATTTTTTTATGACCATAAAAACCAAATAATAAATTCCCCGATAATAATTTGTAGACATATTCCGAGATCCGAAATGCAATAATATCAATACTGATTGCTTCCACCAGTGTTCCTCACAGGAGTTTTCGATTCTCATCTGCTTTACAACGACACCCCATTGATGTTTGTTAAACATTTCGCTGAATCAGAGTTGCTTTAGACAAAATTATATTAACACATTTTTTTAAATTGTTTAAATAGCGTAATGGCCGGTTACATCAATAAAAAAACCATTTGGAACAAAAAAAATGTTTTATCTTATTTTTTGACATAAATTGATATTTAAAAGCTCAACAGCTTGCTAGAAGCTGAAAATAATTGCGATGTAAATAGTACACCTATTCAGAAAAATGTGCAATTTCAATACGCTAGCACACATCGTTGACACAATATTGTCGTTTTTATTTTGTAGTTAAGCTGGTCAAAAAGCCAACTTTCGTGAAAACGGAAATTTTTTTCAATGGCTGCATGAAGTCTTTTTATCGAAGAACAAAATCTGCAGACGGTTCTTGTTTCCGATTAGAAGCTTGTCTAATTTCGTATTGGAGGCTGGTTACCTGGAAAAATCAAATTATGTATACTTGCTTGTTTGACTTTCTTTATTATTTCTAATTATGTACATCGTTACATTTAGGAAGCCATTACGACTGTATAGCAATTTCAATATTTTTAGGTGGTTCTCGGCATTTGAATAAAAATATGCATTGAATTACTTAAATAACAAAATTATCGAGCACATCTTTAAAGAATTGACCAAATAGAAAAACGGTCTCATTCTCAAAGAGCTGTTTCAGCTATGTCCACAAATATTTCTCTACTGCAAACGATGAGTGTTTCTTGGCTTGACATTTTGATTCCGAGTTCTTGGAAATTGGTATAAAATATTATCGCGAAGATAACATCTGGGAACACGAAAGTAAACATCAAAGCTTAGAGAAAGAAATCTGAATTTTTGTGGAATATTATTAGTCATTGGAATATTATTAGCCATAAAGCGTTGACTTCATAGAAAACACTTAATGATTCGTTACGCGTGGCATACAGATTGATCTACCTATCGTGACATTTTTTTTTAAATGAAAAAGTTCATTTTACTCTCTCCAGGAAAAATAGTGACTAATATGTTGGTGTTTTTTATTGCTGTTTTATTCGATTGGGTGTGGTGATTTGTGAAAATTCAAAGATTTTTTGAGGGTTACTTTTGCAATCTGTACTTTCAGGTATTTAGTTTATTATGCCTCTCGATGTTATAGTATTTAATTTTTTTGTGGTTGAAATTATAAGTTAATTTTTTGTGAATTTACTGCGGAAATAGATTTTTGTATTTATTTTTTTTATCACATTTAAATATATTTGTTAGTGTCCGATCGAAACAGGACTTTCTACTGAAACCGAATCTTCGGTATCTGTCTTAGTTTCGGCCGAAACCGAATTTTTTTAGACATGTTAAAAATCTTTTGTTTTCTGAAATTAGGTTTATTTTAACACTTATACAGACCATCAACTAGTGTGAAATGAAATTAAAAAAAAAGAAAAACAATATTTTAAGTATGTGAAAAAATTATTTTATTTCTCTTTAACTGCTATAAAACAAACCAAAACTATAAAAAATAACAAAACATGCTAACTACTTCTTGGAACAAAAATTTGTCAATAATCAACTCTTGCATTATAAAGGAAGGACCTCATCAATTGAGCATTTTAATTTTACTGAGTTACAGTTTAAAATCACAACTTTCTTATTAAACGTGTTAAACGAAAAAAAAATAATAATTGAAGTTTGTGAAAAAATATTGATTTATTTTATGGATATTACTAAAAATTTGTCAATTTTCTAAAAATTTGTCAATAATTAACGCTTCCCTTGTAAAAGAAGGACCTCATTAATAGAGTATTTTAATTTAATTATGTTTACAATCACAACATTCTAAAGACCAAATTAAATATTTATTAAGATCTTTGTAGTTATGTATGATAAACTAATTAATAAATAGTAATAAATTATCAGTCTCAACAAGACTCGCAGAGTTTCGGTACGGCCGAAAAATTTTCTGCCGAAACCGAAACTGATGCCGAAACTAGATTTTTTTGCGAAACTTGCCGAAACCGAATCTTCGGTCGGTCTCTAATAATTGTCTGCTGCCTGTCTCACTGGGAATTCTTATGTTGAGTAACTAACTAACCTCCTGTAGGAGGTGTGTAATTGATTAGTTACTAATTACTAATTAGTTACTGTAGGGGGTATGTAATTGATTAGTTACTAAGGTTAAATACAGTAATCGGTTAGGAGAAGACAAAAAAAAAACAAAGGATATGGAAGTCAAAATATAACGTTGCATAAATGAGAATAATGTTAAAAATCGTGAACGAAAAGATGAAATAAAAAATATACAAAATATAAGAGCAAGTAAAATATAATAAGGACAATGTACGAGTATTACATATTTTATGAGCTGTGTATTTTTGTCCAAATAAAAGTTAAGATAGTTTAGCAAAATAAGTGTGGAGTAATTCCTTATTTTTGGATCGGGTACAGTGAAGTTTTGTTAATTTTTAATTTGTTTTATTGTATTCGTGAAAATTAACTAGAATGTTTCTGAACCAAACTGAACTGCAGGAGGACGATCTTTCTGGAGCATTGGTTAAGTTTTTATTTATTTTTATTTAAGAAAAATTGTAAATAAGATATTGTTCTTCAGGGGAACTTCAGAATCTCGAAGAAGTGATTTGAAAACCTTCATCCATTGATTCCAGGGCTAACAGAATTATTTTATTTCGAACATTTAGTGGTGTTCTTAAGTAGCGACTTAAAACGTTTTCTTGATTCACTACTGCAGTTTTTTGATGCAATAAATGATTTAATGTTCATACGGATGCTTTTGTAGTTTACACAATATAAGTAATTTTTTTTTTTGAAAAAGCTAACGAGTATTTAGTATGTAAACGAGAATGTGTTTTAATTGTTTTTTACGCCCAGATTGAGTTTTCCGCATTGAACATTTTTAACAGTTCTCTGCCAATAATGTAAAAAGATATTTTTTTTATAGTAGCTCCACACAGGAGGCCTGAGAAAAAAAACCTCAGAGCCTACGTCGTTTTTGGAATGCTCTGTAGATTGTCTTTTTAGGGAAAGGAAGAAGATAAAGTTCTGGGAAGGTAAAGGGTATTAGGGGTGAGTTAGAAACTGGGGGTCAATGTGCCCAGGAGTGACGAACGTATGAATCCATCCCTCCCATTTTAGTGCAAGACAAAAGGTCGAGAGAGTCCGGCTGTAGAGCTTTAGATTAGGTTTAAATTTCAAACACATATAAACAATAGCATAGAAATAGTAAAAAGTGAAAAGCACAGGAAAAGTATTCATTCGTAAAGATAATATTGGAATGATTAAAAATATATATTTTTTATAAAAATCCACAGTTTTATTCACAGATAAGTTAAATTTTGCAACATCAAACTGGATAATAAGAGGACGGTCACTTTTTACACATAAAATTGACAGTTGAAATTTTTGCATTGTCGTTCAAAAATTACTTGACGAAAACTACTGTTTCGAAAAAATCTGCTTTAAGCCCGAACAACGCCGGAGCATCAGCTAAATATTATCTATTTATCTGCGTAAACATAAGAAGGCTTTTTTATATTTTTTATACAAATCAGTTTAGTTTATTAGCTAAATTTTGAGATTGATTTTGAAATATGAATTTTTGCAAACACGCTTAATATTCTTATTCGTAAAACCCAACATTTTAAAATTTTTATTTGGTGTAATTACAGATTTTTTATACTGTGAATAGTTTTTAATTTGCCATAAAATATTTATCTACATTAGCTCTGCACAAAAGTCCCGAGAAAATAAATTTTCACTTGTGTAATCTTTGGGGATGCTATGTGAAGGGTATTTTAAGGGAAGGAGGAAAGGAAATTCTGGGAATGAAAAAGGCATGAGGAGTGGGTAGGAATCTGGAGATCAATATGTCCAGGACATATGAATACATCCTTCCCACTCCGGTACGGTGATGTTCCGAGAGAGACCTGCTGGAGAGATTAAAATGTTTCCCTTAATCACTCTCTCCCGATCCGGCCTACCACGCAGTTGGTGGCCTACCACGCAATACGCACCCGCCGCTAAGATCCGGACAAATCTCACCCCATGAACGCGGGCACCCCTGCTAAATCACCAAACGTAGCGGACTGTGGTGAACTACGGCGGAGGTGTTGGTTATCCGATAAATAGTTCCCGGGACGGCGCGCCGCGGTGGTCCACATCTCCTCCTCTCTAACTTAATATATAAAGCCCTACATTTTCAAACTTTATTTTGTGAAATGTCTGAATGAAATGATTTGAGATTTTGACGGCCAAGATATTAGTATTATATACTTTATTGTCCCGTGTGCTACCTCCTTAACCAAAGTTTCGGACTGTTTTACAGTGTCCATAATCAGGGCAGATGTGTAATTTCAGAATGTTGTTGTAGGAGGTGTTAGCGAACGCTGGGGCAAAAAATATCGCTTTCCCGAAAGCATTCTCAAATTGCTTCCAATTATTGCTTAAGATTTGTTAGTCAAATTTTAGCTGGAATTGTTCGGATTCGGTGCCAAGATCTAGAGTGCTGAATATTTTAATGTTCTCTCGAACCTATCTACACGTGAATGCACTTTGAAATTGGAGAGAAAAAAAAATATTATTACCCATGTAAAGTTAATAAGATTATTATTTTCACTTTGATTTATAACATATTTAACAAAATGAAATATTTTTTTTGTGACGTCTTATAAATTGATGAACGCAAGCTGCATTCACGAAAAAGCACAACTCATTGTCACGTTTCGCCTGAGCCGAGCGTGCAAGCGAGAGCGTGGAACTATCTCTAATCTATCTCTCTTCCACTCCATCGTTATTATATGACGTTATCACGGAAAATTATCGTCCGTAAACCGACTTTACAAACAACCAATTTTTTTGGCTGGTTGGGAATAAATGGCTGTGGTAATTAAAACGAACTGCTTAAGTAATCCCACTTAATGAGTTCATATCGCAGCATAAAATACTTACCTTGAGGTGACTTTAACTTGCTTAACTTTTGACTTGCAGGACTACGCCCTTGAGGTGATTTTTCACAAAAACGGCGCTCTACAAATTGTCCAATTATTATTATTATTAAAATTAGTCCCTTTTGTGCTGTTCCTAGATTATTAATTTTCATTGAAAAATGTTTTTCTGTGATCATTTTGAAAAACGTTTAATTCATATCAAAATTTTGGAATTAGGTAGATTCTTCATTATTTGAAATGTAATCATTCTTATCGATGAGTACGATGATCTAAAGCAATGGTATAGGACGCCAAGAGTTTTTGCACTTTTGAAATGCTTCTGCAGAGGTGCAGAAAGGGATAGGGGCACTCAAAAGACGGGTGCTTGGAAATTTTCAAATAAAGCACTTTTACAAACATTTAGGACGGGTTGTTTCAAAAAATTTGATGGATTTAAATATTTTATGTTAATTTTCACGTTCTGTGTAAGTTCTATTCAAGTTCTGTTATTATTTCAGTTTTGTGAAGCAGCTGTCCTACAACGATATAATAACAGAACTTGAATAGAACCTACACAGAATGTGAAAATCAACTTCAAATATTCGATGAATCCATCAAATTTTTTGAAACAACCCATCCTAAGATACCTATTGGTTGGTTTATCTGTTCCGTACTTATTTGTGATATACAAATTTAATATAATTAAATTGTTGATTCAGAAGCTAGAGGAGACCGGTTCAATCTGAAATTAGCAACAAAAACAGGACGGACGGAACGAAAAGAAAGCGCGTGCGTTCTAGATCAAACTTAGAGCTAAAAACTTAATTGTATTTACAAGCAAGAGGACTTAAATACAGCAAATATGGCTTACATTTAGTATGACTGTACCGCTGGTGAAAAAACTGTTCCCCAACAAACTGAAAACAAGAAGTAGCAAAATCCCACGACCCTCTCGCGGCCCTGGCTAGTATGCCTTTTTGTTTTAATGGGGTGATCTCGAAAGTCGTGTATACTTGAAAAAAAAAACCGTTACAATTACAATTAATGATGAATATTCATTAAGTTATTAACTTAATGATTTTCACTATTGTTATAAAAAACAATTTTATTTGTAGATTTCTTCTCATTGAATTTTAAAAGTGAAAAAAATATATGACGCACTCAATATTTAACGCTGTTTTATTTATGTGAAGAAAACTAATTCTGGCCCAAGTGAGCTTACATTATCAATAATGGTTTAAAAAAAGACTTACTGCTAAACTTCTTCTATGATTGATTGTCTATGTATGTGTGTGATATCTAACGTGGTTTTCCGTAAAAAACGTTCACAAAATCCGGCCCGAGGTGACCAAAAATCATTCAAAACTTAAAATGATTAAAGTGTCGTAAAGGGGTTAACAATTGGCTGACCGGAAAAATGTTGAATATTGATAGGATTAAATAGACTTAACCAGCTTAACTATTGCATAAATAAAAAGTTTTTCGTAACCGATTTTTCTTAAGGTTTAACATTATTTTTATGTATTTCTATAAATTAATAGTTTCTTATTTTTTTTTGCACTTGGTAAAAATATAGTTGCGAGAGAAATTAGTTTAGTTATAAAGGTTTTAAAATGTTCAATGAAATCCCATTAAATGTTAAGAAGTCTTGTAATTTTTCGTGGGTTACGCCTCAATGTTGTGAAATTCAAATTTGAATACGTAGATAAAAGAATATTACTTTTATCTACCTGTACAGAGTATATATAAAAAATGCAAATGGAATTCTACAAAATTATTAACAAAAATTTGTGTGCAGTACCACTGCAATAGAAGTAGCGGTAGAAGTGAAACCTTCAGATTATTAAACTTTGAGTGAATGAGACAAATGCCGGGTATCAGTAATAGGTAATTGTAGGGTTTATTTATTATAATATTGTTACAAAGTTTAAAAAATATTTTACATTTTATTCTACGAAGCAGCGCACAAAAAGGTCACCGATTTGTTTTATTATCTCGTTTCCCGCAGGCTAAATCCTACGGATGTTTGTGTTTGTCTCTTTTTAGTGTCACTCGTTACGGTTTCATCGAGTTTCAAATCATAACGGTGCTACAGAAGTTTTGACTTTAAAAAAATTACATATTTATTTTTTGTTTATTGGTCAAATGCATTTTACATATGTTAAGTAATCGAAGAACCGTTGGATGCAATATTTTAGCATTAAGTAGTTATAATGGTGTAATATTTTAAATATCTACAGCGCTCTTGAGGTGATTTTTCACAAGAACGGCGAAATAAATCATTCAAATATCGTTATTATTATTATTATAGTAGTTTTAGAATAGAAATACCAGAGAAAGTTGTAAACATTTTAAAGCTAATATTAAATACATTTTTTTGGTACGTCAGGCATAAAAGCTTTGGAACTATTACTATCCGAGATCTGACTTTTTAGTATTTTAACACATTCTCCAAGATTTTTAAAATAAGAGTTGAGATAAGTAGGAACTCAGGTACTAATCTGATCGCTTTTTTTTAGAATCTTTCAAGATCACAATTCTTTTTATGGTTTCTTTTTATTTTTTAAGTGAAAACTTCTTTAGCACCATTGTGATTTGAAACTTGAAACGAGCGACACTAAAAAGACACAAACACATATTATATATATATAGGATTTAGACGACGAGAGAAAGAGATAGACTAATCGGTGTCCTATTCGGTGCTTCGTAGCCTATAGGCCTCCTGCTTGTGCGATGCTCGTAAAATAAAATGTTATAAATTTTTAACTTTAGTAACAATATTATAATAAATAAATATTCTACTCCTGATACTCTGCATTCGTCTCATTTTCATGTGAAGGTTTCACTTCTACCGCCTGTGAACCGCACACTCGATTTTTTATTTGAAACGAAAATGATATTACGACGAAAGTAAACACAAACGCATCGCTTCCAACTAAGGTAGACGCAAGGACTCTCATGTTGAATGGTTCCGAATAAAATGAGAGAATGTTTGAACCGTAGCGGAGAGCTGTTCGTTTACCCTTTTACGTCCCTTATTTACCAAGCCTCCACTCTCCAGTCGTACGCAGTTCTTCTCCCCGAGCCGCGCCGCACCGCGCCGGCCGTGGAGAAATCGTTATTCAGAATGCTAAGAAATAGGGCGTTGTCGCATAAGAGCGTACGCATCCATAAAAACGCTCGCTTTCCTATTTTCCTGAATGGGATTAATGACTCTCGAGAATTGCAGATGATCAATTGTAATCTAATAGAAGACTGTTCTTTCATTACTTTGTTTGTGTTGTTGGTAAACTTCCAACACGTGGGTGTTTAAATAATGTTTTTTTTTTTATTGTAACGTCTTTTTTTACTGTTTCTATTTATAATTAATCTAAGATAGGCTACGGAATTAATTGAGAAATGATTATTTACATATTGAATGTCTTTACATAATTTGACTTCTATTAAATGACTAGAATCTAATTTAGGAAACCAATTTATGCAATTTATTATATTCAATAAATAATGTAATTCTAAAAAAATATCATAATTTTCTGTCAGCGCGACTGCTGCTACTTATTTTTTCATCTTTCTTTCTATCTCTGTTTTGAATTTATTATTTACATTGTTGAAAAAGTATTACGACACGAAATAGGTAGTCGAAAAAATGATCAACAATTCGACAGTTTCAAAATTATTTTTGAAGTGAAAAATTTTTTAGTACCGATGTGATTTGGAACTCGATGAAACGAAATAGAGACAAACATGTACATCTGTTGGATTTAGCGTGCGAGATATTGAGATATAATAATCGGACTCCTTTTTATGCGGTGCTTCGTAACCTATCGGTCTCCCCTTTTTGCGGTGCTTCGTAGCCTCCCGCTCTTGTCTACTTTAGTTTTCTAAAGGTTTCACTTCTACCGCGTGGGAACTGCACACAGTTTTTTTTATCTAATTCCGGTGAAGCTCAATGTGAAATCACTCTTTTGGATTCAAATTTACAAAGAATCGATTTTCATTATAGAAAGGTACCAAAAATGTGCTTTGGATAAATTAAAGCTTTTCTTTTCGTTCCGTTTAAGTAGAATTTAAGTAAATTTGATAAATTATTTAAAAAAAATTTAAGCGTAATCCCTTTAAAAATGTGTTTTTCTTTTGTAATGTATGAAAGCATCTGTGAATTTAGTTAATTATAAAATTATTTACAAAATAAATTTTAAAAAAACCAGACCACAAAATAAGTAAAAGAGTTTCCAGACTTCGCCAAGCGAATTATATGCCTATTACCTGTATTCGTTGTAGTATGATGAACATTAAACTTAGCGTAAGAGCTTACCCATTTTTGGCTAATGTACTCCTCTTAAATATTGACTCATTATTTTTCGAAGAATGTTATTTAACTTATGAACATTAATTCACTACAATACTATATCACAAACCTCAACACAGGTTAAAGCGACACAAAAATAAAATTTATTTAATATATATTATAATGAAATATTATTAATAATTTTAACTTATTGATTGCACTATTTAGGTGTTAAATAAATAGAAGAACTTAAATGAATAAAATAAATTATTTACATTAAAAATCATGAATCATGACTTCCTGGTTGACATTAGCAGCTAAAAAAATCCTTCTAAAAGTGGAAACATTTCTTTATTTTCCTAACTAATTAACCACATCGCCATCTTTCCGCATAGGGGTAGGCAAATTCACCGTTATAGTTAGGCCGGAAGGACCGTCAAATAACTCGGTCATGACACACACTTCTTGCCCTATTCACATTTATACGTCATCTCATACGTACTCTTATATTATTCTGACTCTTGAGATGGCCCGACTCAAGTATCTGATTCACTTTATTGCGTCATGTTCGCGTGCGTACCCTATTTCTTTTATCATTCACATTTGTCAAACACACTGCTCTGCAACTACTTTCATAGTACCTACTTACTTATTTTATATATGTAATTGTTGTGTACCTTTTATTTTTATTGTAATAATAACAAACTTGCGTATACTTATAATAGCAGAAAGAAAAAATTAAATTACATTTAAAATTGACGAAAATTAACTATTTTTTATTAATTAATTGCTGAAAAAATGTTTTACACAACTGCCACTGGTTTGTTTCTAGTACTTAAGCTGAACTTAAATCATGTTTTGAGTAGTATCGTAATTGCTGAATCGTATACTGTAAGCCTGATCACAAATACAAATCTGCTCCTTTGTACAACTAACTTATTGAATACTTAAACCTACTTGTGTTGTGCCTGCTTATGTTTTTCATGTCTTTATTATTTATTTACTATATACTTGTTATGATGCTCCTGTACAACTTACCTATATAACACATAAAAGTAAAAAGCGTAAATAAATAAATTTGCGTCTCTCTACATGCCCAAACCCAATCTGAGCGTCTCTTTTTTAATCTAACTCGTTACGCTTACATCAGCCTCGCAATTTTTGCGGATTGCCACATTTTTCATACGATCGTACATGGTCTTACCAAACATAGCCAGAATTTAGTCTACTTTCATCCTTCCTCTGCCAGTTCCACGCCTTACTGCCTTACATCAGGGTAGGTATCAGAACTCTTTTGCAGACTGCTATCTTCGTTTCCTATCTTTTCTTGTATTTTCCTCTTGTAGGTGATACCTCTAGCTTTCTTTAGTAGCCAGCTTCCTTCTAAAAGCATCATTTGATTTCTCCGAAAAAATATTTGTGCAGACCTCTGAAGAGAAATGGGAATCAGGTTAAATATATCCCCCATTACAGGTAAGTTTAACCTTTCAGCAAATGCTCTTCTAGGTCAGATTCTATATATGTCTAGATTCCATGCCATATTAGTCTCAGAGAGAGGTCGTACGTGACGTCAATAACGTACCTGTTAACTCGAGCGCTTTGCATTTCGGCTGTCTGTTAGTTCAGTATCCGGTAAATCTTGTCAAGATGGTAGCCGTGTGGGATAGTAACTTTTTAGTCCGCCAGAGCTTGCAAAAGCATTAAAATCTGTTTAATCAGAATATTCAACATTACTGTTCACAGAATTAGTAGATAAAATCCACGAGAAAAATCTTGCAAAGTTGCATTAATAGGTGAGAAATATAATTTCTTTATAAAAGTTTATTTTTACTTTAACTGTAAAAAAAAATTTTTGGGATATGTTTAGAAAAGCTCTTTGGCTGACACATTAAAAATAATTTTCATACAAACATTTTTTTATTTGTGCCTCAATGTTTAAGCTAGAATCAAATTCACAGCGATTCTTCCACCGATTATCATGGTTTGTGACTCATTGGTTTTGAAATGCTTCATGTTTGCTTAAAATACTTCACAATCTAATGCTGTTTACAAAAGTTTGAATTTTGGCAGCAGATGCGTCTTCCCACCAACTGCGTGGTAGGCCGGATCGGGAGACTGGTTGAAGGAGACTTTTTGACCTCTCCAGCATGACTCTCTCGGAACATTGCCTTGCACCGCGGTGGGGGGGATAGATTCATACGTTCGCCACTCCTGGATGTAATGACCCCCAGATTCCTCCACACAGCATCCCTAAGATGGTATTGGGTCTCGGGGGAATTCTTCTCCTCAGAGCCTTCTGTGTATATGTAGAAAAATATTAAGAAAAAAATGCAACTATTTAAAAAAAGAACTTTTACTTTTTTTTATTTATTAAGCAATATTACTTTATGTATTATTCTTCTTTCGAAAGAATCCGACGCCAGTGATATTTGGTCACTTCAATGCATTGGTGAATTTCCTTTGCTTCTTTTGCCTTCAACTTTGCTTGTGGCTATGAGTTTCTCCTTAAGAAAAGAAGTAAAAATAGTGCAATTATTAAAAAAAAAAAACAGAGTGTGCAATTCACACGCGAAGAAGTGAAACCTTCAAAAAACTAAAGTAAACAAAAGTGGAAAAGCTACGGAACACCACACAAAATAAAAATTAAAAAATCGAGTGCAGTTCACAGAAGGTAGAAGCCCAAACAATCTCAATCAATAGGAGCCTTGAAAAGTGACTTCGTAATCAAAGCGGCCAATGCGGTAAGGTTTCAATCAATCTCATTCTCTCGCAGGCTAAATCCTGTGGATGTTTGTCTCTTTTTAGCGTCATTTCTGTTTCGTTGAATTTCAAATCAAAACGGCGCTAAAGAAGTTTCACTTCAAAAACTTTTGATTTATATTATTTATTAAGCAAAATTAATTTATGTAATAATTCTTCTTTCCGAAGCAACACTTTATCGAATGTCACTTTCTTGGATTGGTAACTTTCCTCTGCTTTTTCTGCCTTCCACTTGCAGTGACTCAGAGTTTCTCCAAGTTTGACTCAGTTTAGCCGGCAACGTATCCAAAGTAACTTCAAATACGTTATAGATAGATAATGATGCCTATTGTGGATGAGTAGCTCTTTCATAATGGATGCATTTGTGTGTTTGGCTGTCCATGGAATCTTGACCACTTTTCTCCAGCACATTCTTAGCTGGCTCTAGGTGTCCATGTCCAGGTGGTATATGTTTTATTTATGGTTTTAATACAAAGATAGATAACTTAGTTAAAATTTATCTCAGTTGGAAAAACGTTGTTATTTGGAAAACACCACAGATTTTCATGAAGCTTTTGAAATTAGTCTATGAACCTTAACCGGAAATCTGGATCCCGGGACGTTAATAAATAATTCATAAAATACTATTTCTAGTTCATTGATACGAAGCTGATGAACTGTGATACTTAAGTATATGAGTGATGCCCATAGCACCTTAGAGCTATGGGCGCAAACTGGTTAGATCACTGCGTCGCCACAAAAACTCTGAAAATTCTCCAAAAAACTTGCGTAAATGTAAAATATGATGCAGTGTGGTCTGATCACTTGCCATTCACAATAAATCTCAACCTTTAGCTTCTACCAACCATTGTAGATTTGTTTAATGATAATATTCTTCTAGATGAAATCCGAAATTTAATGTTGAAACAACAAAATAAAACAAGATTTCTAATAATCAGAACTTGATAAAAAATCAACGGCAAAATCACACGAAAATCAAAAAAATTCCCTTAAAGAATGTTGTGAATACACTACCACATTTGTTAACACGGGTCAACATTTATTAATCGAAAAAATTGAAACATTCCGGGATGGAATCGTATGTTATGTAGAATCGAAACACGCCTTTTTTTCATGAGTCGAGGCCGGAAAACCCCTCTCAGGGTCGGTCGCCGAAGACAGGAAGAAATACCAAACGATTTTCAAAGCAGTAGAAAAATTTCTTCAGAATTAAAAAAACTAATTTAAAAACTTCTCTCTCTGTCAATGTAGTAAAAGGAAAGGAAAACATCGTCAATGAATTTCGTAACTTCCTTTCTATGGTGGGTGAAGGAACAGCAGAAAAATCTTTGATCATAAATTTTATCTTAAAAACCGAAGTTAATACTGCCACTATCAGCGATACTCCGCATACGAAGAAAGTTGTGTAAGAGATATGGCAACATGAAAAGCTACAGGAGATGAATCAATAGCTCTTGAACACATTAAGTATGCTGTACCAGCAATTCATATTATCCTAGCAAAATTATTTTCAAATATTGTGCTTAACAGGCATATCCCAAATAAAGAAAACGGTTATTAGTACCACAATTAGATTAACAAAATTTGATCCATCCATGATCAATAACTACCGACTGATTTCACTCTCGACCACGCGGTGGCAAGATAATTTGAAAAAAATTATCGACGGTCGTAAAAAACTAAAAACTAAAAGGTCGTAAAAAAAAAATCTAAAAACAGAGTCAAAAAGACAGACTATCTAAAAACAAGTCAAAACTAGGTCAGATTCAAATTTGCACAGTCAATATTCATGGCAATATATTTCCTTAAAGAAACCATAAGTTATCATAAACTAAGAAAAACATCATTCAATACCTATTTTCTAGACTCAGGCAAAGCATTTGAACGTGTATGTCAAAATAAACTCTCGGAAAAATTAAGGAAAAAAGTTTAGGAAGATATAATAGCGATTCTTTCAATTTGGCACAGCAGCAAAATAATATCGTGAAACGGTCTGGAGAGTTTTCCAATCCATTTTACTTTAAAATGGCGTAAGGCAAGGGGGAAACATGTTTCCAAGTATGTGAAAACTTTGCAAAAAATCATAACCTTATATATAAATAATCAAAATCAATCGGTTTTCAAATGTAAAAACAAACTCATGCAAACACCATCAGTATGACTAGACGGAAGGAAAATGAAAGTTAATAGAAGCGTAAAGTACGAGTACCTGGGGCATATCATTACAGCATATCATCAGACGATCTTAAAGACATCGAGGATATGGAAAGTCAAAGGAGAGCGTTATCCATTAGAGTAGGTATGCTAACAAAGCGTTTTCACTTCTGCAGTCCAAACGTAAAAATAATACTATTCAACGCATTCTGCACATCGCTGAAGAGAAATGTGGGTTTATTATACTGCAACCAAATGGCATAAGACAAAAATCGCCTACAATAATGCTTATCGCCAACTATTCCACCTTTCCAAATACTGCAGCGCTACGGAATGTTCCTGGAGGAGCGAGTACACACTTTCAGGGCGCTTCTCCGCCACCGCATGAGGAACATATTGCGCGGACCAAGCCAATCGCAGAACACAATCATCACTGCCATGAGTGCCTGGACGGGGTCTCCCCTGGTGGCCCTCTGGGGACGGGAGACGGTCACATATTTTTTTTTCATTTTCATATTTTTCAGGCTTATTCGTTTTTTTTTTAATTTTTTTATTTTACATTTGTATTGTTATTTACTTTTTACTTTTATGTGTTTTATTTCTTTTTGTTATGGAATGTATAGAATGTTTTATTTATTTATGTTATGGAATGTATTGCATTGCATTACCCCTGCTGCACACATTCTGGAATAAACTATTATTATTATCATCACCTGTTAATTTGGTCTGTCTCCGCTCAACCACTGACTGAATAATTCAATGGATAATTTTAGAAATGCATTTGAAACTGGGGTGATTTAAATTGTCATTTTGCTTTGTCAGTAGCCCAGAGTTTGTTTGAAGCTTTATCTTGTCTTAATCAAACGCTAATCTTGCGGATTTTGTATATAAATTAATTTAAATCTTTAAGTTTGACGAATGAGAAAAGTCAATTATTGCTTTAGCGCGCTGTACTGTCATGATGAGCGGAGTATTGCATGCACAACATTTAATGCAGATCGTGACTTGAGGGCATTTAGAGCATCATTGTGGCTGACTTCTCACCAAGAACTTTATGAGAAAATGAGCATCACACGAAGAGCTAGGCTAGGTACATCAATTATAGAGATAAGTACCATGCAGTGCAATTGAAACACGAAGATAATGATATATTATAATACATTCTTAGATATGTTCAATTTAAGTTGGGGCAACTGTAAATAATATCTGCTACGAAACAGTAATGTCTAAATCTGCTACTACTTTCTACCCGGATAACAACTAATGGCATTATTAAATTAACAAATAACGACGTGGACATCCCTCAAATGTAACGTGCTGTAAATAGCCAGTAAATGTCCTTGTTAAATCAACTCGACTCCTCCATTTTATCTACCGTGACAACCATATAACTAACTTTTAGAATAACTTATCACTAGTGCGATTTCACCGAATTGCCGATTATCAACTTTTCAACAATTTTAAATACTCCAGGACCGAGTCCTGCATCAAAGCAAAAAATGTATTTCTGTAATTTTAAGCGTCTACAATATTGTTATTGTAATTTTTAACTCACTCCACTACTCTAAATCACTTTTGTTCAAAATGTATAATGTTTAATACAAAAATGATAATTGTTTAAAAATGTCCATTCTATTATATATAAATACCCATAACACAGGGACATCCCTAGCATGGCGGATGAATTAACACAATTTTTTGTTCATTGTATAAACTTCTTTTAATAAATAAATAAAATAAAAATAAATAAATTGATATCGACTGGCGTCCTTGAATGGAAAAGAAGAGTGCAAAGAGAACCGCAAACTTCAATAGGATGAGAGCTATCAAGATTCGGCAAAATTTGAGACGTTTGAGGGCTTTTAAGAAAAAGAAGCAGAAATTTGGTATTGTACTACTGATTGCAAAGTTTTATTATCCGGACACAAGCTGTCGCACAAGAAGCCAAATTATCAGTTTACGACGCCAAAACTATTTTTTAAAAATGCTTATGAGGACATTACCTAAGAAAATCTTTCAAAAATACTTTATCAGGACTAGTTGGGTCAGGTGGTCGGTTAGGCGAAAAAAGCCAGTATTGGCCGCGCGAAAGTTAACCCGATTTTGGGCAATTGGGTTGCGTTAACAAAAAAAATTCTTGCAATGCATTTTGAACTGGTTTATAAAGAACATTTTAAAGGTATTTTTGATTAGTTTGAAGACATTTTTTTTCCCTATTTTTGGCGACTTGATTTACTTTGATCGTCCTTATATGAGTCGCGTCGTAAAGAATACCAACTGCATTATGACTAACTTCACAAAAATAAAACATTAAGATAACTGATTCCTCTCTCTTTTACACCACCTTTAAAACACATTCAATGATGATTAAATTTTGAACGAGAATTACAAAAAAAAATTGTGGCCTTCATAAAACAAGCTCGTGACCGACTCATGAAAGACAGATTCCTCGAAATTTGATTTTCGTGTTACGTACAATTTACATAAAACCAAATCACTAAAATTATGACTAGCTCAACTGTATCAACTACAATGAATCAAAATTATTTAATGATTTTCACGAAACGAGCTCTGTACTGATTCATGAAACAAGCTCGATACTGATTCATGAAGCAAACATTCCTCAAAACGTAGTTTACGTTTTTCGTGCAATCCCTTATTATACATCCCTACCGCAGTTCAAAGATTGTTGTCGGAGCGGGAGGCTTACCCTAGATTCCGCAGTTTATTGTATAAAAAGCGAAAGCCACTTCCGTCAATGCCCTAAATTGAAATGGAAAGTGATCTACATAGTAATATTACGTATGCAGTAACTAGTAAAACAGTTTAGAACAGAGCAACATGGAAAAGTTTTTATAAACTTTCATTCGTATGATACTGGCAAGGGATTGCCTGCTAAGGGATACAAACTGCTAAGGGATTAACACTAGCAGGCAGTGGGGTACGTTTGGGGACAATTTTTGTCCAATTTGATTTTTTGAATAAGCGCTGCCTCTATTAACTCTCATTTTCTCCTTACATTTGGAAATGTTTTAAAGCTGTGTAATGTAGTCTGATAACTGAAAACCATAACTTGATTTTTTTAGTGCATCAGCATGAATAATATCACACAGCAACAATAATATTGTAATTTTCTTCTAATTCAGATCATGTTGTTCTAAGGTTCACCAGAAATGGTTTGAACCACGGGTTTTGTACTGTGTCATTAAGGGACATGTTCTTCTAATACCCCGTCATACTGAGATTTGCGACTTTTGGGATAATATTTTCTCTGTAGACCGTAGCCTGCAGTCTACAGTCCGCAACTGGTTTTGAAGCTATTAATCGCGCGTTTGCAATCTATTTCCCCTGCATTATCATTTGGGTAATCTTGTGCTTATCGCTTCATGTGATGCGACCATAAATAAAGTTGAGATTTTTTTAAATTTTACATTTTCTACCTACGATTTGCAAAAGTTATAACTGAATAAATTCAGTGTTTTAATAATTTTATTTTAACTAATCGCTAGGAATGATCGTAGGAGAGTCGTAGACACTCAGTATTGCTTTGGTGAATGACCGCCATTTGCAATTAAAATGTTTTGAAATAGCATATTATTAGCAGTGCATAGGTTGAAGGATAATGATATATATAGCAAGACACTTAATATCTTTCCTCAGTATCCCCTACACTACCTACAGCATCCCTTAATACTTTGGCTCCAAGCAGCTGGGACTCTTGTGTGGTAACGGAACAAAAATTAAAAAAAACGACCAGTTAATGGAAAAAAAACCACAACAGGAAAGCTTACAAAAGTGTTCTGGACCCAGGATCTTTTTTGTGTAATCTATTTTTACCGCAATATATTTACAAGTAACACGAAGGCATTTAGAAAACGAAGTACAAACCGTGGTACAAACCGTACAAAATGCATAGTAATTGTACCCCCGTAAAGAGCCAGTCGTCTATTCAAGCGTTTCGGATGGTTGACACCTCACTTAACGTTTTGCTCCACCTACCAGCGCGCTGCACATAACAAAACACTACAAACACGCCAATGGGGGAGCCGTGCTACAAAAGCATGCACCCATTTCGCAATTAGCGCCAGATTTAAATCATGTTTTTACTGTACCTATCTTTTAACAGTAGGTACTATTCCTATACACATGCGCTTAAAATAACTATGGAGTGGTATTCCCACTTGAAATAGAAGAACGGATGAGGTAAGGGAAGGAAACAGTTGGACAATGAAAAAAAAGTATCTAAACGATGAAAGTGGGACTATTTACAACATCCTCACATAGAAAATATTGCCAAGATGAAGGAAGTAGGAAAAGGGAAGTTGTAGAAGAAGAAGAAGGTTAAATTAAGGTCTAATATCGTACGGGTAATCGTAGTTCAACCATTCAGTAGCTGAATTGGCATCGCGTTTAGGTCCCACCCAGTCGTCGCGTGTTCTATTCTTGGTCTGGCTAAGCCCTCTATCACGACAAAAGCAACATTTTCCGCTTACTGTGGTGGTGGTAGAAGATTTTTTTTAAATACTGTCAGTTTATTCGTAACTAGAGAATTTTTGTCATTCGCAACACACGAGGCTGAAAGAAATCCATACTAATATTATAAATGCGAAACTGCTCGAGTTTGTTTATGACGCTTTCACGCATAACACAATATAAAGACTTTAATAATTCTTTCACCAATAGAAAGCTAAATTATATGCGCAGACTACAGATTGTATATGATGGTAAGCTCTGGCGTTATGAAATTATAAATATTAATATATCATATTTGTTATACGTTTTCTGTCGCTAACAAAAGCGAGATTTTGCTAACGTCAGAAAAAATCTTTTCCATGGAAACAATGTTGATATATTTTTGGGCTCTTTGCTGGTAGGTACTCAGTCCACTGATCGGCTACTGCTGCAGAAAATTCAAATATTAGAATTCGTTTTTTTTTGGACAAGCTTGGAATAAATGTCAGATTTGAGTTCCTGTATTAAAAATATAATTCTTAATTCGTAACGATTATAAAGACTGAATGATAAATATTTTTTTATTATATTAACGAACTTCCAAATATTTAAATAAAAATAAACATCCGAAATGTTTGTAAGCGCATAAATTCCGAACGAATGAACAAAATTGGATAAGTAATTCTTTTTTTCTTTGAGCTATTATAGCATTATGAAATTTAGGTGGTAGGCGAGATGTTTGAAAACTGAATGTAAGGGAATGAATATATGGAATGCGGGAGGGGATGGAGGTGGGGGTAGGGGGGGGGAGATAATTGATAAGTGCAAGCGCTACAGTAATTTCCCGTAATACAATGCGAGCGAAGCCGCTGAGAAAAGCTAGTAATATAATAAAATAAAAATAATTTTGAAGAGTATGCCCTAATTATTAGTTTAAAATAAGGAATTGGTTTGAAAATCTGTAGGTACTGAATGTCAAAAAAAAAAAAACAAGATAAAATAATATTTTGAAATTTGCTTAACTTGACTTGAAAAACAGGATAGTTTATCGTGTAAAACATCTACCAAAAAAAATAAATTTTCTAATATAATACTCAATTTTTTTGTTTCATACTTTCTAGCAGATTAAAATTACCGTTGCATTGTGAATAAACGCTTTTAAAATGATTTTTAATTCCCCCTTTCGAAACGCCATGTCATTTTGTGCAAAACTGTCATTGTTTCAAGTTTCAAAGTAACTATGCTTTGCTTTGAACGGTCGATTTGTAAATGGCGTATTGGTTTGACACATATTCGATGCTCAATGCAACAAAATTGTAAGGAAAAATTCAATGAAAATACAAATGATTTTGACCCGATAAAAAAATTATCCTTACGATAAGACGAAAACAAACACACGGTTTATACATTTATTCTACTTGCTACTACTATAATCCTACCACTATACTACAACCAAACCCAAGTCTTATAAAATTTATCAACGCACCCTGAAGATGACCATGAGTGGCGTGATGGTATGATTAAGTAAAACCAATTTATTGGAGGGAAAGCGTATTTTCATATCGAATTCAAAAATCATATCCACGCTTATTTGCCTCGTGGATGTTTGCGGGTCGTACGACCGCCTGCTGCACACACTCTTCTTAACATAAATAAACAATGACATTTTTTTACAAACATGTCTACATAAATAAATGAAATAACTTGCATTTTCAATAAAATACATACATATTACTTAATCCATCAATCCTCAGCACCTGGAGAAATGTTTCCTTCTCACGCATCAACCTATAGCTGACCTTAAAAACACTTTATGAAACTTCCCAATGCATCTTTGAACTTGTTCGTTCACAAAGGCAAATAGCTCCCTTCCGGAGATTCCGACGTACGCCACACCGCTCTGCGTTTCTCTGCCGGAGTCTGTGATCGCAGCAAGCGCAGAGCGGCGAACAGAGCTCCATCCACAGCTCGGGCCCCGAGGCCCCCGGCCCGCGAGCCCCGAGGTCCCCGAGCCCGCCGCGCTTATTGATCAGCTGAGCACACCTGCCGCCGAAATGGATACAAGCGGGCATTAGTAAGCTGAAGCCTTCCTTCGGAAAAGGTTAAACTGCTTACGCTAACTCATGGAAATTGATTTAACATTTACTTATATTGGAAAACGGTAAAAGTTCCTGCATATACTATTTTTTTACCTTAAATTACCACCTGGTCACGCCAGAGTTTCTCCTCTATTTTTACTCATATTTATACCCGTTGAACAATTCAAATTCCACGGCATTAACACTAAGGACGGGTTTATCCACAGAATTTAAATAATTCATCAAATTTCAAAGTTGAACCAGCTCTCGGTGAAATATTCACAGAACTCCAATAAAATTTTCACGAAACTTGAATTTTAACTTTGAAAAATTGATAAAATATTATTCAAAGTTTGTCAAACAAACCGACCTAAGTTATAACGCCTTGCTTTTTGGCACTTAAAATATATTTCTAGGCTCATGTTGGAAATGAAATCGCGAGCCCAAGTTAGATATCATGCTCCAGAAAGACTAGACAGAGAGTGAAGTAGAAATTTCACGATGCAACTATTTCAACTTTCGAAGAAATGTCACGTACCTAGGTACCTACACACATTGAAAAAAAAAACATTTTTTCAATTTGATATTTTCCGAATACAAAAATGAATTATTTTCCAAAGGTACGATACGCTTTTTACTATATAAAAAACTACGATACCTACCGTTTTCGAAGTTCATCTTGAATCTAAAATAATAATAAACATCCCTAAAATCATAGGAAATTGAATTAAAATTTTAAATATCATAAGAATATTTCGTTCAAAGGAAGCTTAATATAAACATGTGTTTGAAGATCACACTACGCGTTAAAGTTTTAATGAAGAATGTTACAGACTAATAATTACAATGCATATAGTATTATTTGAAGATCACACTACGCGTTTTAGTTTCAATGAAAATTTTTACAGACTAGTAATTACGATGATTTTGGAGATTATAAGAAGTGATGATTTGTGATATTGTAAGACATGCACGATTACAGCCTCAAGACGGCAGTCTGCATTAACAGAGATATTGGTGTATTTTTAGCAAAAATATACACAATGTTAAAAAACTCTTTCTAGGTAAATATTTGACAGAATTCTACAAGAAATATTTAGTATTTTTTTTTAAATCCTCCTTAATTAAATCTTAATGGTGTTTCATAACATTTTACGATCCTAAGAAAAGATATTTTTTGAGGATTGAATCAACGAATAATGAAAGTTCACAGTATCAACTGATTTGCCTCTTCCTCAGCAAAATCACGTCAGCGAAAAAGGTCGCCTGTTTTATGGTTATTTTGGAATAATTACCAAAACATGCTCCAGCCGTATTGGCGTTAAGCGTCGATCCCGTCTACCTTTAATATGCTTACCACGGCCTTCAACAGATGGCACGGATCAGGTTATGAGTACCCTCACATTCTAAATAAAGCTATTTAATGATTAATGATTATAAAGGCATCTCGCTTACAGCTCCGCTCCAGCCCTCATATTTTCTCATAAACGACGCATGTAAAAGACAGAGTGGTTACAAGGGAGCGCTCAGCGGCAGGACCATACCTACCTTCTATCTGGCTGCCCTTTGAAGTTCAAAACGCGGGGTGCGAATATAGAGGAGTTCACGCCAGTAACGCCAGTGTTATGTTTGAAATAACAGCGCGCATTAACCGCGCGGTATTGATCCCACTCCGGATGCTGCTTTTGTTCAGTTAATCCGTGTTTTGCATACGAGAACGTTGCTTTAAAAATACATTTTCATTTTAAACCAAAATAAAATTTTACCCTCCAGCTACTCTCTAAATGATGTTATCTATGACATTTTACATTTTCAGTGTGGAACAATAATAATTATTACAAACTAAAAGTACAAGTAAATAAAATGCAAAACCTACGGTGAACAAAGTCATAAAACCTAATGTTTTACAACGTTACGTTGGAAAGAAGAAAATGAGTTTTAAGCAAGATACAAGATACATAGGAACAATTATGATATAATGATAAAAGTTGTTTTATGTGTTATGTTTCAATGAGGTTATGCATTAGTAATTTGTTTGACTATACTCACTGTCTGTTCACAAATGCGGCATGAAATGAATAATAATTTAAATACAATGTCACATTTCGCCTTCAAATAAATTTCCCAAAAGTTTTGTATCTGTGTTACTCTTTCTTTTTCTCAGCCAATTCTTTGAGGGAAGTTGGTACATGATCACGAAGCATTCTAAAAGATCAAAATTCGTATTAAAATTGTTATTCATAAATTTCATGATGTTTCTGATGTTATTTTTCTATCTAACCTATGGACAATGGATTATGGACAAGGGTGTCATATAATTGTTAGTACTCTAGCAAAATACATTTTATACTACAAAGGCAATTCAAACAATACAGTCACTGTAAATAACCACGGGACTAAAAAGAGCCAAACATAAATTAACACACTAACATTTTATTCGATAAATTTTTGGTGAAGGACGCAAATCTTCGCAAAAATTATTTTGTTTAATGGAGGAACCTATCTACATTTAACATATTTTATGATCGGTTTGGTTTTCATCTTTACCTTTAGGAAAACAGTTTTTAAATTTAATTTTGGGATAACTGTTGAAAATTATTTTTCTTATTCCGAGAAAAGTTAATAGGTTAGAAATAATATTTTTTTTAAGTTGTTTATTCCGGTATCATGATATCTAAGTATTTGTATTTCACAGATAAAAAGATGTTTGAATCTATCAAAAACGTTATGTTGGAATAGGACATGATCATCACAACATATTTTCATAATAGTAATATTAGTGCTGAAGTTAAAGTCGAGCGGTGCCGACAGGAAAGTTAGCCATCACAAATCAGATGTTTTCGAAAAAAAAATCTTTGGACTTAATTGTTTAAAATAGCTTAGCTTTCATCGACTTTTCAGCATCAATTTCCAGAAAAAAGACCTTTAAATTTATGTGCAATAATGCTTTTTTAATGTATGTAATGTGTATCCAGAAATTTATTTCCTAAAAAAAAGAAGAAAAAAATTGTATGCAGTTCACACACGGTTTTATTTAGATATTATTTATTTAAACCTCCCAATCCTCAAGCGTCCTTCTAAAAACCTTAAAATATCTATTTATAGTTTGACAAATAAGTCAAGACTACTTTAAGAAATAATTGCGAACCTATCTGCAATCTAATATGACAAAATCCCTTTGAAAGCAAGTATCAGATGTACATTAAACCGAATGGTAAGTCTCGGAATTCCCGAGATTTAACACTTGAACGATCACCAGTGGTTTCAAAAGTGTAAGTCTGTTCCACTCGAGGCGAACAAAGGGCTTCGAGGAGAGGGAAAGATTATTCCATCCATTTTGCCGAACGCCGAGATCGCTGGTGGGTCAATGGCCAGTAATAAAACAAGTTCATAGGCTTGTAAGGGTTTGAATTTTGTGTCAGAGAAAAAGGTAGATCGTAAATTACTCGTAATTAAAATGTGAGGTCCCCTTTCTATCAGGTATTTATTTTCTTTTATCAGTGATTACGAAAATAAATATGATTTTTAATGATGTTTTATTAATTACAGGAAACTGCGCATTTCTAGTACTACTTTTTTAAGAAAAATAAATTACTTATTCCATAAATACTTATCTATAATACACAAATAAAGTTTTTTTAATATGATGCTTTTTTTTTGATAATTGAAATATTTATTCGTCACAATGTCGATCTTAATGTTTAGTGACGTTAGAGCTCACAGTTTGATAGGATTTGCTGTTTCGGATGTGTCAATAAAATCAAATTTAATATGAAATACAGGGTGTTAAGGGACGTACTTGACCAACTTTAACCAGTGATTCCCGATATTAAGAAGTGAATTACAAAAAAATGTACATTCTTATTATTTGTTTATCTTAGAAATGAATTGGTTTGCTTGTCGTCATTTTAAGTTAATTTAAACATTAATTATAATGAATTGTTTTATTGCCTTTCAACATCTTTGGTTTTTCTATTCCCCCTAATTATTAGGGTGTTATGCGTTGGCATACTTGATTGAATTACATAATAGTTATCCAACTTTTGTAAAATAATGTTTTTTTATTTGTTAATAAACTGATTTAATACACTCAAACGAAATATTCAAAATTCACATTCTCCTGAAAAAAGGTTTTTTGAGTTGTGCCATTGTTATCCCCCGGGTGCGATATATATATATATATATATAGATAGAATTTAGCCTGCGAGAGGAGATAGAATAATATAGAATAATAAAGATTTTTTTAAATTAACTTTAAATGACGAAAAGCAGACCAAACAAATAATAAGGATGTACATTTTTTTGTAAATCACTTCTCATAAAACTTTGTTTCACAAGATTAAGTAAAGCGAATATTTGTTATATGAGTTCTTTTTTTATTCTGAACAGTTAATAAAATTTTATCTTTCCCGTTTCGTCTAAAATTAATCGTTAAATCGTTAATTAATCGTTAATACGCCTAGGTAAAATATGTAAGTAATTATATATTTGTTATAATTATCTGTTCCGGAACAAACAACCGGCCTCGCGGCGCGTTATTACCGATAAATTACCATAAATACATTGTTTTCTATGTAAGTGCACAAAGAAAATGATTGTTTATCATATATAAATAAACAGCCAATACGAACAATTTTTTTCTGAATTTTTAT
The DNA here is from genome assembly GCA_936435175.1 of Glyphotaelius pellucidus. NCBI lineage: Eukaryota > Metazoa > Arthropoda > Insecta > Trichoptera > Limnephilidae > Glyphotaelius > Glyphotaelius pellucidus. Next base: position 20,676,465 of record OW386542.1, on the reverse strand, counting down.
TGTGAAGAGTTATTTTTCTAAATATTTAAGCACAACACTAAGGAATGTTTTTAAACCGAAATGTGATTTACAAGACGTATTTTTAAATTTTTAAAATAAATAATAATATTATTTTGATTAAAAATAAATAATATTATTATTCATTTAAAAAACCGTATTACGCTATCTGTAAATTGAGTATATTCGTGTAGTTAGAAAAATGAATAAAGTTTACAGGGACAAAAATTCTCAAACTGTTAAAACAATATTTTTTTTGGAGTGCTGACTTTCAACAACTGCCATAAAAAAATGCCTTCTAAAGTTGTTAATCTTTCTGATTTGAGCCACAAACTAAATCAATTCTTACATCTTTGAAAGCAAATATATAAATAAACTATTTTTTATACAACCTTAAAACTTGCAATATAAATGACTGTAAAATCATTGTCGGTTTACTATTTTAAAAAAAGTCTTTAGATTTTGAAACGACAGTTCGGTTTGTCAGATGATGTTATTCATCAACAATGTTGACGGGATGGAGTTAATATTTTTACTTTTTGTGCTAATGGACGCTGGAAAGAAGAAGTTAATTTTCATATATTTTTATATTATTTCTTTCTTGACGCATTTATGAAATATTTTTCAATTAACTGTGTTAAGTCTGTTTTGAATTTATGTACACTTTTCATTAAACTCCCTTTTTAAATCGTATTCTTATGTAAAAATAATTTTATTTTAATTGCATAATGTTGTCTTTCTCGAAATGAATTTTATTGTTTTTTTTTGTAAATAATATATTAAACATATTATCATTAATATTTTGTAATATATTATCACCTAAATTAAATATTAAAATAAATTTAATTTAAATGTCCAACTTTTTACAAATTTTCGGAATCACGGGAAATATGGTATGTATCACTGAAAGTGACAGTAGTGCTTATGTGAAATTTTATAAAAGAGGAAAATCAGTGGCCTTAGTTTAATTACCAGCTGTAAATAAAAATACCAAAATAAATTGTCTGAGAATCTCAGATTGGTTTTTAGGCGCGATCTTTATTCCAGTTGTCTGAACTTCGATGCTTTCCCGATTCTCGCGCAGGTTCAATATTCTGGAGCAGGACAATTGAGTGGATATTCTGCCGATAGAGAATGCCTCTGCAAAAATAGTTTTTTTGGATAAGCATATATACCCAAAGAAAAAAAATAACGATTCCATAAACCACTCAAAAATATGAAGACAAAGATAGTTGTGAAAAAGATTACAATGTTAAGATTGGGGAAATCAATTATAATAATAAATCGGTAAACGCATGCAAACAAAAAGTAGCTCAGGATTTGACCTAGAATGGAGCGATCCCACTTATTCACCAATTAAAATGGAGTAAAGTTGTGTTCTTTGCCGCAGTACGGATGAAATTTTACGCAGAACAGCGATTAACTAATAAGGTAAATGCCTCTCCCTATGCCGATACAATCTTCATATAAAAATGCAGTATTTTCCGTGGGATCATTAATCACTCATGTCTGAAATGTGATTTCTTTATACGCCGTTCTAGGTATTAAATTCAGTCTGTAAATTAATTTTATTCTTTCGTTAGTGATAACAAAGATTTTAATCTACTTAATTTTGTTATATTAACATCTGTCCACAGCAAGAAATATAAATCTATTCCGATTTCTTGATTTATTAATGCAAAAGCTTTAAGCAGACCAGTGGTGGCTGCCAAATTTATCAGAAGGGCGCACTTGTAATTTGTACAGGGTTAGCAGTTGTGTATTATTAAAATATCTGCGGGACCTGTACAGTACACACAGCTTCTGAAAAGCTAACTTGACTCTGGCTTCGATGGAGCCCCCGTGCCTGAGCTGGTCACTTAGACTTACATCAAGCACATCATGGAAGGTATGCTGGGAAGATTGCTTCCATTGAAATATACTAGATCGTCATTTCGGTCCCTTTTGGCCGTATTAAGACATAATTGAGTCTTCGGAGTTCGTCAGAACCGCATACGACGCATGTTTGGAGGCGGTGTCTGGAACGTTTCGGTGAGATCAAAACGGTTGCACTGGACATTTCTAAGGCCTTTGACCGGATTTGGCACCGAGAACTTTTCAAAAAACTGCTTTCTTACAAAATTCCCGCATCCTTGTGTACACGGATTATCGATTTTTTGAAGGAGAGGTCTATCCAGGCGGTCGGTGATGGTTCCACAGGGATCTGTCAGAGTTCTGTCACTGACTTTGTTGCATGTCAATGAGCTTTTGTCGTGTACACCAATTCATTGTTACGTGGATGACAATACACAAAATTCAACAGCTCGAAGGGCTTTGCAGCAAAGAATATCTCGGGGGAGTTTCCTCTTGGGGTAAGAACCAGTCGAACTAATGTTTCAAAGACTCAATTATGTCTTAATACGGCCAAAAGGGACTGAAATGACGATCTAGTATATTTCAATGGAAGCAATCTTCCCAGCATACCTTCACATGATGTGCTTGATGTAAGTCTAAGTGACCAGCTCAGGCACGGGGGCTCCATCGAAGCCAGAGTCAAGTTAGCTTTTCAGAAGCTGTGTGTACTGTACAGGTCCCGCAGATATTTTAATAATACACAACTGCTAACCCTGTACAAATCACAAGTGCGCCCTTCTGATAAATTTGGCAGCCACCACTGGTCTGGAGCCCCAAAATACCTAAATATTCCCTTGACTCTGTTCAGACGCGGACGAACCTTTTGATAGATTCTCCTATCTTCATAAGCAAATTGCACTCTTTAGAGCACGGTAGGTATAATAAGGTAGGTATTTTTTCTTAATTCTACCGGCATTACAATGGAAGATGCTCCGAGAAACTAACTAATGATCCATTCGGCATTGGTGCATAGTCGTAAAACATGGCAAACGCACTTCCAACACATTTCCACGGTTGACTTTTGTTACAAGAAGAAGGGTCGCTTCTACGACTTGTCCTTGATTTCAACAGTTCGGCTGTAGGATGATTTGCCGGCCTCTGTAGATCCTCCCTCCTACAACATGGGTCTCTTCAAGACCAAGAGTGCAGAGGCTACGAAGAACCGCACAAAGAGGAGACCGATCAGTCTAACTCATTCTCTTGCAAGAGGCAAAAGCATACAGATGGGTTTGTCTCTTTTTAGTGTCGCTTTTTTCCCTTTTTTTTCGAGTCAATTCATCGAGTAAGCGAAACTTTACCAAAACAATCTCAACCAAGGAGCCTTGAAAAGTGAGGTCATAATCAAAGCGGCCAATGAGCGCCGACCTGGCGCTCCGTTTTATATCTTAACCAATAGGAGCCTTGATAGGAATTTTAGGTTTCGCAGGTGCTGTATTCGCCATTTCTGTTTCATCCGATTTCCAAATCACAACGGGGCTATAGAAGTTTCACTTCAAAAACTATTTGAAAAGCGAATTGAATTTATAGTTTAATTTTATTCTATTTATGGCTAGATATTATATTTATTTCGCTTCCCTTTACGACGAACTCCAGTAATTTTTAGTAAACAAAAATTTTCGATTTTAACATTAACAAAAATTAAAGTGTTTTTGGTTCAATTCTGTTTCATATAAATATGTTTTTAATTCACGAATGTTGCTATCAAGAAGCTGTCTAAACCTGAATTGTACTTAATTATGATAGATACAATGCGGAACGAAAAATTTACTGCATTGCGCTTATAGTGCGAAAATACACAAAACAATACGGAGAGGTATCCGACAGCTCCGATTCCGTGTCACGAGAATAGTACCTACAATGGAAATTGGAATAGCGGTGCGTGAGCCAGCTGGAGATATTGTAAAAAATAACTGAATTTAATCTACACTTTCTATTTGTCTTTGCTGGAAATCAACATTTTCTAGGTCAATGTCCTTACCGATACAATGTAAAGAAAAGATAGCTTAATCTATAGCTACAGTATTATTGATTCGGTCTTCGGCTTAAAATTCGATGATCACGGGTTCAAATTCCGTCGTAAATTTTTTTTTTTTTGATTTTCTGTATTACTTTGCAATTTAAAATAGTAAATTTCATATTTATTTGCGGCACGTTCAAGATATCTGAATAAATTTTCCAACTAATTTTCCAACCTTCCAATCTTTCCACTGCCCAATCTTCTTTCCAATTTTCCCCATCATACAACATTCAGCCTCGCAACGTATCCTAATTTATTGTGGCTGGCTCTAGACGATTTGGAACAGTTAGTTCGGAACATTAGTCCGGATTCTTTTTGAGGTACTCACGTAACAAATTTAAGGATAACAAAGTAATCTATGGGTATTTGTTTATTAAGAAACAATAATTAATTTATTATTTGAGAATTAAACGAAAATAACTCGTGTGAGCAAAAACGATTCGTGAATTATTCGTGAATCACAGCGAATGATTTTCTTTATGGCGGCAGTAAAATTTTTTAGATTACCTTTAAATAAATTGAAATCGTGCATTCTAGCAGTTTTAAAGGATTCGAGTAAAAAACGAAAATTTTTTTACAAATCCCTTAAAATTAGTAACGTTATACTAATTTATAGGTTCTGTAATTTTAACACTTGATTTTTTTGAATTTTCTTAAGTTTTGGCACGTTTTACCGATTGAATTGAAATTCAAAATTTTCGATGTTTTGTTAAATTCATTACCCTTCACATATTACGTTTGTTTGTTTTACGTTTTTGCTGCAGTGTTCAACTAGTTTTCAATTTATTTGTTAAAAATTTTAAAATAGTGTCAGCAAAATTTCGAATTAAAGGCACTTATACGCTATTGATTTGTAGTAAGACTTATATGTTGTGCTTCGAACCTTTTTTGTAGTAAGACTTATATGTTGTGCTTCGAACCTTATTTTTTGCATTAATGCATCTGAAACATGGCTGAATCATTTGAAACTTAAAATCTCACGGATTGAAAGTGTCACAAACGAAAAAATGGTGCAGCGCATTGTGAAAGTACGGGAAGCTATTATGATCATAAAGCGCAGGAAACTCGGATACTTTGGCCAAATAATGAGTTACGAGATATCCAAAATGTCACAAATGTTTGTCGTGTTGTAACCTAACAATTAGATTTTTGTAAATCCATCTTCTGGCTTTGCTGTTTAAGGATTTTCCAACATGTTTTTTCCTCCATCCATCCAGAACGTTTTGCGTTTCTTAATATTCATTTGAATGTGCATTAAACCCTGAACTGTTCAGTTGTTTTATTTCAATTTTCACTTGAATGTGCACTAAACACTGAAGTGTTCAGTGTGTTTTATTTCAATTTTCACTTGAGTGTGCAATAAAATCTGAACTTTTCAGTGTTTGGTGCACATTCAAGTGAAAATTGAAATAAAACGAAGTGCTAAGAAAAACCAAACGTTCAAGATGAAGAACTTCGATATTTTTTTTCTGATTTGCTTAAGGAAAAAAACATGTTTGAAAATTCTGATACAGCAAAGACAAAAGATGGATTTACAAAAATCTAATTGCTAGATTGAAGCATGATATACGGTTGTTTGATCAATACAACGTAACGCCATTAGAGTTGGTACTCTGTAAGTATTTTTTTCGACAATTTGATATGTTCCTTTTAAAGTGTTCTTGTTAGCAAAAAGAGTTATATTTTTACAAAAAATATTGTAATTAGATGAAACGTTGTATTATCGTTTCTAATTACGTAGAAAAAAAATCAGGGAAATTTTGCCTTCAATATTTGTCATTTTTCCGAAAAAGTTAGATAATTTTTCACGTAATAGATCAACTACGATGTTAAAAAAGTATTTTGTTATAAATATAGTGATTAAATCAATACGTTTAGCTCTCATAGATATTTTTAGAAGTCATAATTCGGGTCCATTCATAATTTTGCCCTATTGAAATCCATGAACATCCTGGCACATAATTAAACGAAAGATTAAATTCTGTTGAAACAGCCTCGTGACAAATTTCTGATGAAAATCAAAAGCATCCTTTAATCTTTATTAGGAGACTGCTTTGAGATATTAGTGCAGGGACCAATTTAGAAATGTGTTATTTAATTAAGTTTCTTACAGGTTTACAATGTTCACACTTGAAAAACATATTACGCCGTAAAGCCCTTTTCAAGTGAAAACTTCTTTAGTATCGTTGTGATTTGAAACTTGATGAAACCGAAGCAAGCGATACTAAAGAGAGACAAACACGTACATCAATAGGATTTAGCCTATGAGAGAATGAGATAGAATAATCAGTCTCCTATTTGTGCGGTGCTTTGTAGCCTCCCCACTCTTGTCTTCTTTAGTTTTCTAAAGGTTTCACTTCTACCGCGTATGAATTGCACACTTTTTATTTTTTATTAGTTTCATGGAGAATAGACTACTACCTATAGTGGTCTTACACTAAGGCGATACTTAGAGTGATACATAGTTCCACTCTGGAAGGTGCCTAGAATATACTTTATATTATTTTAAATGTATTAATTGTGAAATAACACAAATTGATCAAATAAAGTTTTTTTTGCCACGCCAGGATTCGATCCCGCGACCTTCGGATTGCGAGTCAAGAGTCTTGCCGCTCGACAACGCCGGCCGTTAATGAGGGGTTGTTAGAAAACTGGAGGTCCAGTAGAGACGGCCGTATAAATCTAAAGGTCTCACTCAACCGGCCTCTCCATCTGACTCGCTACCTAGGTGATGAACAGACCCATTAAGAACCCGGTTACCCCTCCTAAGTCACCAAACGCAGCCAACTATTGAGGTGACTTATGGTTACGGCAAGTGTTGGTTATTCAATAAATGATTACTGGCAGAGACGCAGCTTTTCTACCACTGAACGATAAAACAAGAAATGAGATCGATACTGATTAGAAAGAATGCTATAGTGCAAATTTACTGAATATTCTTCGACTGATAGGCGACTAATAATTCGACTGATATTTGATATGATGAAAATATGTATGAAAAACATCATTGTTGAAAATTTTTTACCAGTTTTACGATAAGCTAGAAAAATTTGTGCTTTCTTCGAGCATGCCCACTATTTGACTAATCGGTTTAACTTTTCATTGACTGCATAGGTTCTACGTACCTCAGCTAAAAACGTTATCTATTCGTTAAAAAAAGGAACATTTTTAGGGAAAGCTGCCATTTTTAAATATTTAAGGATGTTCCAAATTTTATAATTAAAGGTTTCTAAAACGGCAAATAGTTACCTCCTGAAAACCAAGCTTAATACTGTGTTGAGTGGTGCATCCCGTTTTAAGGTATACCTATCCCGTATAGTTCAAATAAGTAATCCAGCAATAATGTTTCTGACAGGTGAATCAGGCAGAGACGCTATGACATTTATGATAATTTCCTCTTGTTAATAATTTAAAACAAATACATAGAATTGGTATTATCGATAGTCAAAACAATGCTACCAACCACTGGTGTTATTTTGAACGTGCAAAGAAATTCTTATTTCTCACTTTAAGGTCACGCTAAATACAGAAAGAAAACGGAACCACCATTTCCAGGAAAACCGATCTCTTATTGGATGTTTTATAAAAAAATGATACAACGCTTACCTAACAAAAGCTTCGATAATAAGATTGCAGAATGCAAAAAAAATACCTTTATTGGTAGGTTTAGTCTGTGCTATGCTCAATTAAGCTTTCTGCCTTTCACGTTTTCCCTTATCACGATCTTCGTGTTCTTTTTAGTTTTTTCTTTCTTCTAATCGATAACGCTTTGACACTGAGTTTTCATAAGTCAAAAAACCGCAGAAAAACGTAATGCAAGAAACATTGAATCTGGTGTTTCATATGAAAGTATTTCATAGCACCTAAATGTTAAGCGATCAAATTAACCCTTCGAATAATGAGAAAATAATATCTATGAACTTTTGCCTGTCAAGATTTGAGCACAAAATTTCTGGTTCTTCCCACGCATTTTTAATGTTACTTTTTATTGGTTATTTTTTAACCGTTTTGCAAAAACAAAAATTTTTCTAAAATCTAGATAAAATAAACTTTTTGATGTATTTATTACAAATCAACATTTTTGTTTTAAAATATTAAAATTTTGATATTGAAAATGTAAATTAGCTCAAAAATACTTACCTGGGGATTCCTCAAAAAAGTACATAAAATAAAATAAACCGAAAATTTTAAATACAGATTCGTTTTTTTAATAAAATTTGTGATAAAACTGTCACCTCACTTTTTATGACATTCATACAATTTTATTTTTAAATTAAGTGTTTGTTACGTCACAAATTGGCGCAAAATAAAATCGTCACTTATGATCGGATTTGTAAAATATCTGACCAATATAGCTCGTATATTTATAAGGCAATAAGAAGCATTATTTTATTCACTTTCTAACATAAAAGAAATCACAAATGTTTGTATTACAGGAAGAGAGATATCTAACTTTTAATAATGCACGGTCGCTCTGGGACAATCTGGGTCTCCTGTTATTATAACGGCATATGATGTTTTAGGACAACTTGGGTCTCCTGTGATTAGACGGGTTAACGACAAAATTCCGCGTGTCCATAGTATAGTAGTGAAAGGCGTGAACCATCTTACGATAAATTAACGATGCAATATATCTTTTATCAATCAAATAATGTTCACTGTTATTCACACTTAACTAATTAAATACTGTTTTATGTGTTTCCTAAGAATATTGTCGTAAAAAAACCAGCCCCCTCTGCATCAGAGCACTTTATTCAATTGTGAAAATATTTATGAATCTGTTATTTCGATGGTCACCTCTGTTTGAAATAAAGCGTATTTTTTTGTTATTTAAATAAATTCTTGCAAGGAATTACATGCGATCCCGTTCATGTTTTGCTTTTGTTTTATTATTTGAACTAGCCGAAAATAGCTCATTATATATATTTTTAAATAAAATGAAGTGTTGCTTACCGATTTTATGACTTCGACAATTAATCAAGTAAGTAGGAGTAGCATAAAAGTTTGCGAAAAGTATTGATTTTAAAATGGTTTTTCTGAAATTTTAAAGTAAGTATGCTTTATCGTTATACCGAATATTTTCCGGCATTCTAAATAAAGTTAAACGATTCCTGAAAGTAATTGAAGAAGGAGGCAAAATAAAATAATAGCGAAAGTTAAAGGGAAAATGAGACAGTTTGAGAAGTGTCTGGCTTTTCATATCTTGATACTAAAAATTACCATTTAGGCGTTTCCTTTCAGGAGAAACCATCGTCACCGATTGGGGCGATGCTTATAGTATCTACCATTACTTACAATTTGGAAGGCGGGTACATTTATTGGATAATCAACACCCCATTGTCATAGGTCACACAAAGTGGTTCGCTACGTTTGGTCATTTACCAGGTATTTCCGGGTTCTTAGAGTGGAGTTTGTTAAGGTCTTGGTGGCGAATGTGTTTCCTCACTTACTGCGTGGTGGTCCGGATTGCGAGCGACTGCTTGAGGCAGATAAAATCTAGACCTCTCCAGCCAGACTTTCTTGATCCATCACTCCTCACTCCTGACCTCGACTCCTGGAAATCGACCCCCAGATTCCTACCCACCCCTCATTTCTTTTTCCTTCCCAAATCTTCCTTTCCTTAAAAAAACCTTCCACAAAACATCCCCAAAGATGACATAAGCTCTAAGTGATTTTTTTCCCTCAAGGCCTCCTGTGTGGAGCTATTGTAAAAAAATAATTATGGAGATATATTTCCACGCCTTTTATTCAAATGAATAAAATGTGCAAGAGCGGTGTAATTATAAATTTATTGTGGTAGTTACTCTCAGAAACGCCTTGGCGAAACACCACGATTCAGAAAAGAACCATTGCTTGAAATGGTTCTATTCTGAATCGTGAATTATGAATCGTATTATATTGGGACCGAGTACCCGTGAAATAAATTCATATTTTATTGCTATCTCATTCTCTCGCTGGCTAAATCCTAAAGATTTTTGTTTTATTTTCGTGACGCTCGCTTCCGTTTCGTCGACTTTCAAATCACTACGGTGCTAAAGAAGTTTTCACTTAAAAAATCGAAGGTAACTTACTTAAATATTATTAAAACTCATTTTGCAATTATTGCCAACATTTAATTTCAATAAACATAATGTACACGAAATTTAATAAGTAATTCAATATTATTATTAATGCAAAATGTAATTTTTTTACCGAAATCAAGCCAAGTTTTACTGTTCGTTTGTCTACTTACTATTCTAAACGCATTGACTTACGTTAGTGCTTTATTCCACATGTAACCAAAAGTCACGCCGTAAACTTTAGTGTCTGTCGAAAGCACGGACGCTAAAATCTATCCAAAAGTTTGGGTGCGTCGAATCAGCTATTTTGCTTATGTTGGATGATTTAGACCTAAGATATTTTTTATTTTCTTTTGACACGTTTAGCTACCAATAACAAAAAATCAGAGTATGCCATTTACACACGGTAGAAGTGAAACCTTCAGAAATCTAAAGAGACTAAGAAGCACTTTTTCATCAGTGTGAAGGTTGATTTTTTCCATATTTTTGTTGTCCAGTGCATCTTATCCTATATATTTATTAATATTTTAATTTTAAACATGGCGGTCATGCATATGCGCATGCGCAGATCGACCGAAATCTAATTTGGCCAACATAAAAATTCCATTTTGTTATTTATAATCTTTTAAAAATTAAAACGTACAATCGTTACACTTTACACGGTGTGTAACAAAAACAACGTTTAATGGTCGTTAAACTTTTTTTGTAAAAATCAGGCTATTATTTAGGAATTAACAAAAACATTGGATTTTAAGAAAGTTTATAAGTATTAACAATCGGCAAGTTTTTACCAATTGAGATGCCAATAAGTATAAACGAATGATACATTTAACTTAGACACGTATAGCCAAGAATATTGAGGGTGATATAGAGTTTCTGTGTGATAATATTTTCATGCATGTGATAATGGATTGGCTATTTTAGTAACCCAGCCGGAAAGCCAGAAGTCTCCAGCCTGCTTCTCATGTATTCTTTATTCTGCTACTAGGACAAGCGATGCTACTAGTAAACTATATAAGGAAAATACAACATCATACTGTCAGACAGTAATTTAAAATTAGATGACTGAAAACAAACAAATATCCATCGATTTTCATTTTCAGAATAATTTTTTTAATTTGTAGAACTCGATTTGTTAAAACGGATTATTTATAAACAAGTTTTGCATATAATTATTATTACGCGTGACAGCTGTTACGCCTTCCGAAGGGTTGTTCAAATTGTGGTAGAGCTACCTGCTGACGATCTTATAAACAAAATTTCTTAAAATTTTCTCAAATTGTGTTCGGAAACTTTGTTTTCATATATATGTAAATTTTAATTTTTTAATATTTTTTTTATAAGATATGAAAGCAAAGCGCGGTTTTTTTAAAATTTCATAATGCCCGAACTCACCAGTATACATAGAAACCTTCACGGGCGTGCTCACAACAACTCATCCAAGATTCATCGCAATAGGCCACTTGCATCACATTTAAAAAAAAAAATTTCCAGTTCAAGCAAATATTCTAAGTCATCCCGTAATTTTTTTTTTTTTTTAATCGTATTTTTGAAACCCTGGCGATTTTTTGAAAATTTCAATCCGAAAAATCGGACCATTTTTTATAAACCGGAAAGACGGGACATAATTTTATGGGTGCGGAAAAAAATATAATTACATAGCCGAAAATCATTTAAAAAATAAAACGACTTATTCCACATGAATGGCACAGGAGAATAACAAGGCATCCCAAAAATGTTACATCTCGTAAATATTTGATTCCTTGATCCATCTTATTGATTAATAATCATTATAATGTTCAACGTCTACATATGACTAAATCCAATGTTATAAATTTGTACTTGTAAATTATAATTATAACAATATATTATAAAATTTGATTGTTATAATCAGCGCTGTTACCATTATAATCAATAATGAATTTTACAAAATTAATTTAATATTTCGGGGACGGAACATTTCCATAAAGTGACGTCACGAGCCCAAAAACGGATTTATTTATTTCAAAAAGAAAAAAACTATAAATTTCTAAAAAAAATTATTAGCATTTTCGTAATGTTAGTAGAAAAATCTATCCACAAGACATTATGAAATCCATGCAAGTGGCCTATTGGGTGAATAGTTTAGGAAATCATTTCATAACGCCAGAGCTCACTACTATATATAGAAATAATGAATGATGAAGGAAATAATTTCATGACGCCAAAGTTCACTTTTATATATAGAAACCATCGCGGGTACGCACACATCAAATCTCCAAAGCTTCGTCGCAATCGGATGAATGGTTAAGCAACGCTTAACGCATAATTTCATGCCGCCAGAGATCACTATTAAATATAGAAAACATCGCGGAAATGCGCACATCAATTTTTCAAAGTTTCATCGCAATCGGTTGAATGATTTAGCAACGCATAAGGGACAAACAAACAAATAAGCAAACACACATTAATTTTTATAACACAAATTAAAACTTTTTGAAATTATTATGTTTTTAGTATTAGGATATGGATACACGCATATTTAATCCATTTAAAAATGTTCAGTTGTATATTACATAAAAAATCAAATAGGATCGTTGGTTCCAGTTGTTTAAGAAGTTTTTGGAAAAGGCGATTATCGTAGTTTATAAGGTTTTGTGGTTTGTAAGTTTATAAGAATAATATTTATGTTAGTTAGGTTCTGATATGGTAAGTAGGAAGCAAGTATATAAGAACAAATATAATACAACAGATTTTAAGAAAATCCATCTGTTCACGTTATACCTTTTTCTGCATCGTGGAAATTTTTCATCGAGGGAATTATTTGTACAAAGTCATGCTTTCATTTCCCTCCATCAATCAATCAATAGCTCTGTCTAGCAGATAATTTTATTTTCTATATTTGGATGTGACCTCAGACAATAGACCGATTTCTTCAATATGGGACGCGACCCAATAAAAATAATAAAATTTATTTATTCTGAATAACGTATTTTGACTAAATGTGATGAATTTGTTTTTATAGATATATATTTCACACTTTTCATCATTTACGTTAATATATTTACATTAACGTACGTTACTGCATATATTATATGTTTGATATTAAAAAGGTTTTTTGGGAGGTAACATTTATGTATCCTTAAGTTCTTTGAGTTCGAAAAAAATTATTTGATTTTAAACGTCAACCATTATTTAACAATAATTCAATTTATTACTAGCTTCAAATCAATTATAATTTTGATAGATCTATTTCTAAATGAAAATATAAATACGGATCTACCAACATTTTCTTAGTCGTCTTCAAAGACAACCATGCTGAACATTACTCCTTTAAATATTATAAGAACGGTGGCATAGATCTAACGGTTGTAAAAATGATGTATTTAAGAATGTTAAAGTGTCATGTAAAATACGTTTTTTTTATTATAACAATTTTATAACACATGGAAATTATATTATTCCATTTTTTTGTTATAATGATTGCTATATTATTACATTTTTTAATTATGATGATAACTTATCCATACTAATAATTGGTCCATTTATTTGAACTGAGTCTGTTCGGTTTTGCCCTTCTACAATCATTTTCAGAAACATCTATCCCAAAATAAGTAAGTATTTCATAAAAATAGGCGTACAATGAGGAGGCCGATAGGCTACAAAGCACCGCACAAAGAGGACACCTATTAGAGTATATCATTCTCTCGCAGGCTAAATCCTATGGATGTATATTTTGTCTTTTTTTAGTGTCGTCCGTTTCCGTTAGATCGAGTTTTAAATAACAACGGTCCTGAAGAGGTTTTCCCTACAAAAAAATTATCTGCAGTTTACACGCAATAGAAGTGAAACCTTCAGAAAACTAAAGAAGATACCGCACAAAGATGAGACCGATTATTCCATCACATTTTCTCGCTTGATAAATCCAATGGATGTTTTTGTTTCGTTTAAGTGTCGCTTTTTCGTTCATCCAGGTTTAAATGACAACAATGCTAAAGAAATTATTACTACAAAAAGCAAAACAATTTAGACAACGACATAATTAATATATTGTCAGCCCCACAGAGTATGCTACTTTGTGTTCCCGCATAAAATAAAACAGTTTTACCTTGTGATCATTTGTATATCACTCGGTTACTGGTACCTTCTTCACGGTGCTGTCTGGACACTTTCAACAATATCAATAAAGTAAATTTATTTGACCGTTAAGACATTCAAATAATTGATGACCTCACAAAGGAAGCCCGCTGCATTGTGATCCCGCATCCAATGAAACAATTTTAAATTACGAACGCGCATTTTCAACCATGTGGAGCGACGCCATTATTATTTATATTTCCTTCATGCGGCAACCCTGCCCCGCAGCTGGGGTGTGACGTCACCACGTGACGCCGCATTGCGAGGGGGGCCGGGTGAATCGGAGGGAGGCAGTACGGAGGAGAGTGGGTGGGGAGATGGAGTGTGCCGTAGATATATTAAATAGCGCCCGTATAAGCGTACAGCGAGCCCGTATAGCCGCTGTGAAGGCTTCTGTGAGTCGACGACCCTACGGCTTTGAGAGCGCGAGAGGGACGCTGATATTTGTCGGCCGTTCTTGAAGATTATGCAATAGACTTCTTATGCATTTAAATTTATCAGTTAAATATGTTTAGAACTGGTTGTTTTGATGTACAAAAATTATAATAGTGACAAGATTTCAATTGTAACAACTATTAAGCAGAGAATCCGTAGGAATTATAAGAAAACTCTTAAAAAGTGAGTTGCGGCGTTTTTTCACAGCCTTTTCGGTTAGACATTATTGCATCACAATGTGCAGTTACAGATCATTCACTAATTTTACATCAGGGTTCTGGACAATAAGCCAAATTGTTTCACATTTTTTTAACTGTTTACCTAAAAGGATATTTAAGTCTAATAATTCCAAAACTGGAGTTTCAAAATCATGCAATGATATATTCAGAAGAAAAGCATCAGTATTCCATTCCTTAGACCAAAATGAAAGAATGATAGAAATTGTAAGACAAACAATGGATTTAAAAAGGGCTGTAAAAATAGGAATTTGTCAAGCACGATCCTATCTGCATACCCTGTAAGAACTATAAAATATTTGAACGTAAACAAAAGAATAATAGGAGTTATGAGACAAATAATGGATTTGAAAAGGACTGTAAAGATAGGAATATATCAAGTACGATCCTCTCTGTATACCCCGTCACAACTTAACGCTATACAATATTTGAACGTAAAGAGAAAGAATAAAGAATAACAGAAAGCAATGGATTTGAAGACCTACACAATATTTGAACGTAATCAAAAATAATAAAAATAATAGGAGATGTGAAAAAAACAATGGATTTGAAAAAGGCTGTAGGGATAAGAATGTGTCAAGCACGATTCTCTCTGCATACCCCCAGGTCTTAACGCTGTACAATATTTGAGAGAAAATAGATATTACAATAAATTTATACATCTTTTTTCACGTCGAGCTTTTTAAGAAGTTTAGTTTTTTTGAAGTGAAAACTTCTTTAGCACCGTTGTGATTTGAAACTCGATGAAACGGAAACGAGCGGCACTAAAAAGAGACAAACACGTACATCTATAGGTTTTAGTCTGCAAGAGATTGAGATAGAATAATCGGTGTCCTCTTTGTGCGGTCCTTCGAAGCCCGAAGGCTTCCGCTTTGCGGTGCTTTGCAAAATAAAATATGCAATATTTTTCAAACTTGGCAACGATATTATAATAAAAAAACCCTACAATTATACTACGCATGATATTCTGCATTCGTCCTATTCTCTAGAAGTTTAGTTTTCTGAAAGTTACACTTCTACCGCGTGTGAACTGCACACTCTGATTTTTTTTTTAATTACAAAGAAGAAAATAAAGTTCTAACACCTAATAAAAAACAGATTTTATTCTTAATTAAGAAAACTTATTTCATTACTCAAATCTGAACAAATTTCTGACAATTTCAGCGCTTTGCCAAAGTAAGGCAGGTTGTAAATCACATTAGCCGAGATAGTTGCACGGCGAGTATCTCAACTATTTATATAAGTTAAAAAACACAATTAAAACTTTATCCCTATCCCAAAGAGTATTGTTCTCTAGGATCGTTAACGAAGTGTCTGAGAGAGCCGGAGGTAAAAATGGATATTAAAGCACCACGGATAGATATGGAAGAATAAGAAATTTGAGACCTCTTTGTCCATTGCCGTGAGATGCAGTGCTGCATCCGGACCCAATAATATTAAGGAATTTTATCTACATCATTCAGGGCCTATGCCATATTAGGGGATGCTGTGGATCGTTTCAAGGAAAGATTGGAGAGAAAGTTCAGAGAAGGAAAATATTATGAGAGGTTGATAGGAATCTGGGGATCATTGTGTCCAGAAGTGACGGTTATATGAATCCATCCCTCCAATTGCGGTGCAAAGTCGACAAAGTCAGGCTGATGGGCTGGGTTTCAGGGTTTCCTTAACCAGTCTCCAATCCACTCGCCACGCCAAAGGTGGGCAGACGCATCTGCTGCCAAGACATGGACGAACCCCGTAAACACGAACATCCCTGTTAAGTCACCAAACGTAGTGAACCATTTGGGATGAACCATGGCAGACGTATTGGTTATCCAGTAAACGGTTCCTGAGGTGGCGTTATGTTCACGATTTTAATAAGTTTATCTCGTGCACTGGGCCTGAAAGCGGTTTTCAGTGATGCCAGTCGGTAAAATTAATCTGTAGTAATGTGTTACGGTTGTTCAGCTATTATAGTAGAATACATTTTGATTTTGCAGACCATGATATTTTTCGCACGTGACTGTTGTACATTATTAATTGCTTGGAGTGTAGATAAGTACAAGAAGGCTTTAAAAATAATTATATCTTCTCAATAAATATTTTAATATTTTTGTTACCTATTCAAACCAATATTCTTGTTTACCGCTTCATTATTAACTCGTTCCCGCTGTTTTTGTGAGCATTCACAATTTGCACGCCTTTCACGTATTATAGCGATAATACGTGAAAGGCCCACTTTATTGGGTAGGTACAAATAGATAAAGAAATAATTTTTGTATGAGTACATTCTTATTTACTCGTTTCGTATATAGTATCATGCATCAGAACAAGATAGAGAAAATTGAATAAAGTGAGTAAAGTAAGACGCAACTTGTACAGCGCCTCAACCAACTCGGCCACTGGGACGATTAATTGATTCCCAATTGCGACCGTTATCATTTTACTTTCGAATGATTCATTTGGATTTAAAAACGTTATTTTTCTTCTTCTTCAAAGATGTTTTGCATTGGTACAACCTTCGAAAATTAATTCAATTAAATTAAATGTATGAAAAATCTAATAAAAAAACAATATCGATTTTTACGATAACAATTCTGTTGCTAATGTAACAAAAACCTAAAAATAATTGTCTTCTTGAACAGGATATTTTTCAAATGAAAATTTATTTTTAGCCTTGAATAGGAAACTGTGGATTAAAGACTTTTGCTTCTGAGTCGTCAAAACGTACAAAAATAGCTTTCCACCCTCGAGGTTGTGTTACGCAACATTTTGACATTCATTATCTCATATTTTTTTGACAGTACCGTGATGTTTTGCACACTTTCAGTTTCTACTTTTAGATATTTTTATGATTCATGTACAGTTTGTCAAATAAGAGTAGAAAACATAGGAGGGCGCCACTGTTGTTTGAATGGCAATACTAAAAATATAATCATGGTGGCAATCTAAAGCTGTGTAACCTACATTTTTATTAAAAGTTAAAAAGGCATAAAAGTGAATTTTTTTTCATTGCAATGTAGATACCCACTGATCTCAAAATTAGAATTGCACATAGGCATTTTATTATTATACCTTTGCAATTTTGTAATAACATAATGAAGAACAATGATATTGTAATAAAATATAAAGCCCAATTTAGAAATCGATCGTATTTATTTAATATTAGCTTAAGTACCTAGGCATTACCCGGGCTTTTAGATCATGTCACTAATTTTTGATCTGAATATATTTATATCATTCAGATCTAAAAGTAGTGTAACTAAACTCACCATTAATGATTCTTCCTTTCTATCTACTGTTATATTCATATTTATGTTAAATGAAATGAAAGCCAATTCATACCAATAAAATCGTTGATTCATAAATACTGTTTTTATTAAACATGACCTCTAAATGCTACCAAAATTATCAATATGGAACCCTTAAAGTAAATTTTTGCATGGCTCCAAAATTATTTTGTAAACCCATAGCTTGAGTAATTATACACGTATGTGTTGGTTAGGCTATTAACGTAAAGTGCACTTTGGGTGAAATATCACAAATTGCGCAACATAAACGCGTTGTTTTATTTACACGATTCACGGTTTGTGGGATTTCATGGTGAATATATTAACAGACATGTATTAATGTAATGTCCCTATTATATTTGTTATGTTAGTATGTGGTGAAAAAATACTGCGAAGAAAATTGCAAATCAAAGGGCGTAGGGCTTTTGATTTGAAACGCATTGCAGAGAGTCTCTGATAAATATTTAGTGAGAAATAATAAAATTTAAAATACGAGTGTGCTTTAGACCACACGACTGAAGTAAAACTTCTTTAGCTCCATCTGTATGTATGTATATATCTTGCTCCTACAGTGTGATACAGACAAAAGCCTGCACTGTGTCTTAGATATACGAAACGTAACAGGCTACGAGAGAAAGAGAGAAAAAAAGGTGTGCTCGCACCTCTCTCTCTCTTGCCCTTACAGTAATATACGAAATGTAACTCTCTCTCTTTCTATATTCACTAACTTATATCTCCCTCCCAACTTCCGTTCACCTCGTTTATGTAACGCTCTGGACACTCATTCACCAGCTTACTCCCCAAGTCCAGCGTGCTTAAAGAAGTTTTACTTCAAAAATAAAATACCAACAATGTGAGTGTTTCACTTTGGTATTACGAAAATTATCGCAACCGGTTTCGGAAAACCATGTCAACGTCAGGACAGAAAATTACTTATTCCAGAGCAAAGTTACTAATATTTTTTTTTAAATATATTTTGTATCTACAAACTTATTGAATTTTGTAGGTGACCTAACCATGATGTTTTCATTAAGGTTAAACGCAACGTACGTTATAATCTACGCATTCACAGATGGCGCCAATAAAATTATTTCAGGTTTTAGACCCTTTTGCAAGTTATGCTTTAAGATATTAATAATAATTAATTGTTCGCGCCCGTACTTACGCAAAATGAATATGAATAAAAAGTTTTGTCAATAAAAAAAACTCAAATCTTTCAAGAGAGGCTGACAAATACAAAATTGCATCGGCGATTCAATCCAATATTGTATTTGTCAGCCTCTCTTGAAAGATTTGAGTTTTTTTTATTGACAAAACTATTTATTCATATTCATTTTGCGTATGTACGGGCGCGAACAATTAATTATTCTTATTATTTTAAAGCATAACTCGTAAAAGTGCTTAAAACCTAAAATAATTTTATTGGCGCCGTGAATGCGTAGATTATAACGTACGTTGCGTTTAACCTTAATGTTTTTTTACGTTATCTCCATCCAGGCAATATTGAGGAAAAAAATTCTCAGGGCGTGTCATCTTTGTCTTGCTGTATGGAGGAACTTTTTAGGGAAGGAGATATAAATTTTTGAGAAGGTAACGGTATAAGGGTTGGGTAGAAATCTGGGGTTCACTGTGTCTAAGACTGAAGGTCTGTCTAGGGAAGGAAACAAACCTCACCTCTTGAACCCGGACACCCCTGCTAAGTCACCAAACATAGCAAACCACTTGCGGTGACCTTCGGCAGGGTGATAATAATATTTTGAAGTAGATAAAGGTTCAAATTTTGTACCAATTTTCCCCCTTTTTCCTCTAGTCGTCTCCCCCAGGATCGAACCCCCTCCCAAGTAAATGCATAGCTTCGTCCTTTTACAATATAATCTAAGCTTGTCATTGATTGCACAAACAAAGCTGAAATATAAAAAAAAAAAAAAAAATATGCCGTCATACTTTCTAAAACAATGAAGAGTTTTCGCAGAAAGAATCCATTGTTTGCTTTGCTAAAATAATGTATTGTTTTTGATGAATGTAAAGTCTCTTTAGCAGCGCTGGGATTACCGTTTTATTGTGAATGAAAAGGAAATAAGACATTTTAATGGGAAGAGAAGTGAAAGAGACATGGCTTCAGGTTTCACTGAACATTTTCTCGTGCATTCTTCCACATGGTTAGCTTCTAACTTAACTTTCATCTCGAGTATGAGGGCAAGGTTAAAAGGTAAAACACAAGTTTAAAGACTAGATATAATCAGGATAGAGACATACGGTCTATGGCGTTTTGTAGCAGGTATACTAAGATAATAACGATCTCAACTAAATATTCTAAGTGTGTGGCAACATTTCTTATAAAATTGAATAGAATTTATTTATGGAAAGAATAAAATGTTACCCGATAAAACATTGAAAAATATTAGCAGTAATGTTAGTACTGTTCACGGTTGCCCTATGAAAAGGTTCCATCGATTTTAATTATTTGAAAACTAATATTCTATTTATGTAATTTTTGAAGTGAAACTTCTTTAGCGCCATTGTGACTTGAAATTTGGGTGAAACGGAAATGCGTCACAACTCAGCCTTTCAAAGCGTAGTGGGCAAGGTGCCTGACAAGTCTCAGCGGCCAGAGAGACAGAGGGTTCGAATCCTACGAAATTAAAAAAAAAACAAACATTTTTATTTAGTGAAATCAATATCTAATCTTCCAACCACTTTAAAAAAAACGTATGTAAAGTATAAGAAAAAAAAGCGATGTCTAGCGAATTTCTAGTTTCACTTCTACCGCGTATGAATTACACACTCTGTTTTTAATTTCTTTAAGAAAAGTTCTTTTAAGTGGTTACTACTTGGTTTTGGCATTATTTATTTTATAAAAAAGACAAAAAACTAGGTGCAAATTTATTCATGAAGAATTGAAAACAAAAAAATATAAAATTTTAGATTGTGTATATGTAAATATAAAAATATATTCAATGAATTGCCTTTGAATGTAAAGGATGCTAAAAATCTTGTAAGTTTCGAGGATATTATCTCAACATTGCATAATCCGTATATTTACCTACATAGGTAATGTATTATAATAGTAAAGTTATTAAATTATAATATTTATTTGTATGTAACACATTAGTGAATTCCATGTTTTACGTTATAATATATGTTATAAAATATATTTGGCAAACATATTACCAGACTGGAAGTGTTAACCGGTTGCGGGCGCGTTTCAGTAGATATGAAAATCGTGTGCTGTCTTATTTTTTAGTTAAATGCATCTCTTTAAAATTAATAAATAAAACTATATTGAAAACTGAAAATGTTCCCAACCTAGAATAGAAAATACACAAGGAAAACCTTTAAAAACTCAGGATGCCAGAAGTCAGCGTTCAATTTTTTTCTTCTTCTACAAACATCCGGTTTGTTGTTTTATTTTAAAGATATCTTGATTTATTTTAAAGATATCAAACATGAAAAATAAATACAGGTAGAATTTTAGTTTGCTTTGATAAATGCAATAAATTTAGTGAAAGATGTAGAAGGGGATTGGTTACAAGATTGATAAAAAGATTCAAAGTGTGAATGATGTGATGAGTTTTTTCAACGTCCACTAAACTTTGCAATCAAAATTATGTAGGCTAAGTTATTAAAAATGGTTCAAAAACTGAATAAATATTTATTTTTAGTATCTGTTGACAATTGCGCTATGAATTTGTTGAAACATATAAAATTATACATATTTGCGTGTATTTTATATGAAAATAAACGATTGTGTAGGATTGTATCAACAAAAACTAAATATTTTCAATGAAACAAATTCGTTAAATATGTGAACTTTTACGATGTTTCCAACAGTAAAATTAAAAGCATTTGAATTTAAAACCATCAAAATACTTCCATACACAACTAATGAGAGCTTTTAGTACTTTGTATTGTTAGCCTCCAAGGAGACAATTAATTTAAGGGCAGTCGTTTCACAGAATTCGAACATTACAACAAATACAAAGTCAATTTTCAAGTTCTGTAAAGGTCTATCCAAGGACCATTGCTATATCGTTATTTGCCAGTTGCTTCAAATAGTTGAAATAATAACACCACTTGAATAGAAATTTCACAGAACTTGAAGATTAACTATGAACTCTAATGAATTGTTCAAAGTCTGTGAAATAACTGACCCTTAGTGGCTAGCTGCTACAGATCATAGGCACAATGATTTTAATCGAAGATTTTAAAATGTATTTAAATAAGTACGTAGCTAACGAAATTTTGGCAATCGCTTCGAATTTTCATTGATCGTCACAAAATGTTGGTTGAAATCTGGTTATAAATCATACAGATGAATGCTCTTTTTCTAATCGACTCTGAGGTTGTGTAAAACAACTTTTCTTCGTACTAAATACAAAAGCAATAGGGCTTAAAAAAATGTGTTGCTTTGTTAAAAAAATTGAATACTTATTTCCGTATGCGCAATATAGTCTTCAAAAAATAATGACGATATACTTGGGAGTGACTAGCACATTTTTTGTGGATTCAAATGTTAAATCAACAGATCTATATAATCAGGCACACTACTTCATAATTGTCTTCTTTTTCCTTCATTCTAACCTCTCCTAGTTCCTTTGACATCACAACGTTTTGCAAATTGTATTGCAATTTAATACGACATCAACTCTCAATTTTATGAGGCATCACATCACGAACAAATTTTTGCCACCCGACTTTCGAAAATCTTAAAGTGAAAATCTTCTAGCATTTCCATTTATTGCTCATATAAAGACCAATTTTAATCAAAATTAAACCTTACATTGTAACTTTCTAATATTCAGGTTTCTTTTAAGAATCCTTCATGAACCACGTCAGAAACAATTAAATAAATTCTCCGCACACAGTAAAATTTATCTTAATATTTAAAAGAAAATATATATCTCCCTTAACGTGTAGTGATGAAGATAGAATCGGTGCTTGTTTTCGTATCTCGCGCCATTTCCGCCCAAACGAACAAAGCAGTGTGGTGCGATTATTGATTGGACGGCGAGCCGTGATAAAATAAAATTGTCTTCTTTACGCGAACCCTTTGGTAGGAATAAACATTGAAATGTTTATTATCGATTTATGAAAACTGCATTCAGCCATTCAGCCCTTTTTTGTTATAAAAACTGCTTAATTATCGGAATCGGAAACAAAATCGATTAAAAATAAAGTGTTTTGATAGTTTGTATTTCAGATCGCAAAATCATCATAATCATGCGCCTCGACACTAATGATTTTTACCTATGGGATTTAAAATATTTCGTTAGCTTGAAAATGAAAATTGTTCAAAAACAAGTTTGAAAGACAAATAATAACTAACATGCTTTCAATTGTTATCTAATAAAGCAAAAACCTGCTTCAAACTTTGCAAATACACTTTGTGGCGTCATTATTGATTTAATGAAAACAAATAACTTTGTTTTTATCTAGACCAAAACCTGTTTAATAAAGCTAAAAATCTGTTGCAGTAATATCTCTCGAGCGGTGTTTTTTGGACGTTCTTTTCGGCTGGTCAATTCAGATCGCTTCATCATTTGCATCGTAAGCTATAGACTTTTGAAAAATATGTTTATCTGTCAACGTACATAAGACTTTTTGAATTGTTTATTAAGATGTAAAAAGAATCTTCAAACTGTGAATAAACTACCAGACATTTGAAAGTATTTATTTTTAAAAAATCTGTATTTTTGACATTTATTATGCTTTTTGATTAATGCGGCAACCAATAATGTAACGACCAAATTCAATTTCGCAGTCGCTGCTTAGTGAAAAATGAACATTGGTTTCGTAGGTCTAGTCCAACTTTGTTGAGTTAGCATCAGTTCTGCAGCATTGTCCCTCCAAATGGAGCTGTCAGAGCGCCGTTAACGCGCCAACAATAACAATACTTCGACCGGCACCGATGCGATGCTGTGCTGTGATGTTGGACTACGTTGGTTTACATTGCGCCGTGTTGTGTCGACGACAACAGTTGTCGAGTCGCTCGGCCCGATATTGCAGATACGCGGAGCGCAGCAGGAGACTGGAGGCGGCGGTAACAGCCTTAGCGGTAGCGGCCAGGAAAGTCAATACGTTAACATGCTTCGGAGAGAATGCGCCATGCGCTTGCGCACCCGGCACCTGTCTGCCAAAAGAAAGTCACGCGGCGGACAGGGATGAATGGGCCGCTTGCGTATTCCTATTTTTATATTCCTCTTTTGGGTTTATATAATTCGACCTCACTGACCCTCTGGAAGTCATCAGCGGGCACAAGTGATTTTCATTTAATGACAGATAGTATAAGAAAAATAAAGTTACTCTAATTCACACGCTAAAAAGGGTAATATAGTTTTATGACGCAAATGTGAATTTTATAAGAAGTTGGGAAAGCCCGAGAAAGACTTGGAACCAATTAAATGCTTAAAGAAAAGTATGTACCTAATTGCCGATTTGTAGTTGTGAACGATGCAAATAGTGTTGGCAAAGTGGTGAGGTGATCCGTCATAATTATTTGCCTAACCTAAGCAACGTATTAGTCACAAGAAAAACACAATTCGAATATGTCGATTGCGCGAGAGTTAAAAAAAAATACACACAATTAAATTTTTTTGTACAAAATACCTCCTAGGTTGAGCCTCTTCCGAGGTGGTAGGTATCGTATCACTAGAATGAAAAATCATCAATTGACCCACCTACTTAGAGCAGTTAATAACTGTCAAAACTTATCTATTTTTTGAGATTTGAGAATTCGTGGATGGTATAAATCAGTAAACCTTAATAAGTTTTAGTCCAGGATAGAACCACTAGTGCATATTACGTTAATAGTTAGTGCATAAAACTTAGTTATACAATTCACCAATTGCTTCAGAGTACTTCAAATAACGAAAAGTTTTAAATGATCAAATCGTCGGCGCTTTTTATGATTGCTATAACATAAAAAAATTATTATAATAATTAAAGTTAAACTAAAATCTTCAATTATAAGAAACCAAAGCCTTTCTTTATATATAAAATCTTTCTTCAGAAATATAAAATCACAAAAGTAAAGCAAAAACATATTTAGAAGACACGTTAGAGTCACTATAGTTTGTTCAAACAGCAGTCTTTGAATAAATAACTGAATAACTGACGTGAGCATTTCAGAATAAACTGTAAGGTTTGTACCGGCGCAGCGCCTGTTTGACAGTGAAAAGTAGGAAATTGCAAGGTGTCATAATCGTGCGCAGCTGCCAAATAGCTTGCTCCTCATTTCATTGACTGGGTCTTTCAACTGAGTTGTTTATCAATTGGAGTATCAACGCCAGCAGCCAATAGCAACAATTTGTGTTTTTGAAGGAGTGATTAGACGTCATTTCATTTGTTTATGCCGTAAAGTGGAGAGACTATTTGGCATACTAAATAGACTAAATGGCAATGCATCATGCATATTAGTTTTAACTGAGCATATAAATGCAATCTATCGAAATAAATGTGCTGAATTGTAAAATATTGATGTGGGAGAAAAACGTGGCTGATTATTTGTGTAGTATAGTTACATAAGAAAAAGGTCATTCAGGGCATCGAGATCTGTGCAGTTAGTGGATCAAGACCCACAATGGGGTCATTGAGAATTGCTGGAGGAAATTAAAAGTGTTAAAAATGTATAATAAACATTAGGTATACATGAAGAAAAACACAGTCGAAAAAATCTATTATTTGTGTTTTTCATTCACTGTGAAACTTGGGAAACCAATTTGGGAAATGAAATTTGGATGCCTACATTTTTATCCTGTGTAATTTTTGTAGTGTATTTTTAACACGTATTTTTTTTGTCTTGTACATTTTTCATCATAATGTCAAAGATAGTTATCATAATACTATTTTGCCTATTAGTAAAATTAATCATCGAGAGCCTGTAAATTCATCTTCAGTTTATTATCCATAGGCTACCTATTTAAACCTGTATGAAGTCAAAGACGTCAGTAAGTAAAGACAAGCAGTAATAAAATAGATTTGTTTTTTGTCAGCAGCGTAGAATGGCATTTTGCAAAGGACCGATTTGGTTTTTCAGCGGTGAAAGCTTAATAAGTTGTTGAAAGATGCTCTGTTGATCACATTACGGATAGAAAATGATATTATATGTAATGTATGGCTGTGGCAGGTGATAAGATCTTGGGCAGGTTAAAGATAAATGCCCTTTTCCAGACAGAAATAACGCGGTTCGTTCTGAAAGAAAATGTATAAGTCTGTTAATTATGATAAGTGTAAAACAAAGGGAGAATAAAAGCGATGTTCATGATGAGAATAAAAGCTCATCGCTGGCGGGTTTAGATTTAATCTACAAAAGAAAACATTGTATTATCATGTTACTAGCACGTGAAATGAGTTTGATTTAGGTATAGTAGTAATTCTTGGAGCGTTTGGTGTTGATTTTAATCATTTTAACGCTGGAAAATTTGCCAGATTTGAGAAGTACGGAATATCATTTCTTTGTACGGAATCTATCACCTTGAAAACTGACGACCTATAGCAGGAGGGGTCGAATCATTTTCAAATATCGCCTGGCTAGCAGATTACGGCACAACATCTAGACCACGCCCATACTAATAATATATCATCCGTTTTGTATGACATGTCTGTATGGGATTGAATGGTGAGAGCTATGGTGATCAGTAGTGTGGCAGTACTCTAAAGCCGAAATTAAAGCATAATTAATTGTTTTTTTCAATAAATTTATTTTTTACTTCCATGTTACCTTTTATATTATATTGCACAAAAGTCATGGGTAGCACAAAGTTGTGGGTCACAAAATGCAAAATTTTTTTTTGTTTTAATAAATTCACTACAATGTTATAAACCCGTCATACAGAATCAAAACTTTTACCAGGTTGGCAGAAAGCTAATTTGAAACCTCTATGATATTTGAAAAACTCAAATGATATTTGAAAGTCTCAAACTAAATACATTTTTATTTGCACATCCATTCGACAAATCATAATGCCTCCCTTCAATCAGCGAAAGTTGAAATGGTTTTTTGTTCAGGCCCTGAATAGATCCAGGCTGTTCGTTTGGTGATTGAACTATATGTATGTTTATAGAGCTGAAAAAGAGGGAGAAATTCTGTATGCATTGAGAACTGCGTTGCGTGATTGCCGTTGGAACCAACTGCCTGTATAAAGAAACCTTAATATGGGAAAGCATTGTTTCCAACAAACTTCCAGACATCGTGATTAATGTGATATTTCAATAAGAATAGGCAGTTTATATATTCACGGCGAAGTGATAGTATCAAATCGGCTTCCGTGAAGGAGGGCAGATAATAATATTATAGTATTTTTATTGACGAAGTTAAAATATTACTAATATCTGTTGCGAACATTGGCGTGTGCTTTTATTCGGTGATTTGACACGCCAACCCGTTTATGTAACATACTTAAATTGGTATAATTAGGTTGTGATAAACGGTAAAAATTTTATGTGAACATATTAAAAGCGGTTTAGTGGTTTAGAGAATAATTTCATACAAAGTGAAAATGTAATACTTTCATACAAAGCAGACATTGATATGCAAAATAATTTAAAATAAAAAGATCACTGCCTTCCAATCCTCTATCCGACCCCTTTCCTCGTGCTTCACCCGCTTTTTTGTCTCAATCTCTAAACTGTAACACATATAGTCCTAATATGTAGTCTAGTATTATAAGTATTATTCTGCTCTGAAGAAGGTACTGAGGTTGTGAAACTCGGAGAACAAAAAATTACGTACACAAAGCTATTGTTTTATTTTAAACTACCTAAAGTCCCCGACGTTGTCTGGGATTTTTTTAAATCAGATGTTGACTGTAATCTTTCTCTCCTTTTGAAATTTTTGGGGTTGGGAAAAGGGTGTGCGGATGGTTTTTCAAAACCTTATGTTAACAGTCACCTTCCTCTCGTTTTGTAGGACAAGTGTGAATAAAATATCATCAATCTCGGGATAAAACTATAGGTTAGTTTAAAAAACAGAACAACATCGGGATACTCATATTTATAAACGTTCCACGTTTTTACGGCGATACCTACTTGTAGGGAGGGGGGGGGGGGGGATTATTCGTGAAAACATAAAAAAAAATGTTAACATTTTTTTTGGAAGTGAAAACTTCATTAGCACCTTTGTGATTTGAAACTCAATGAAACGAAAAAGCAACACTAAAAAGAGATAAACACATACATCTGTAGGATTTATCCTGCGAAAGATTTATCTGAGACAGAACAATCGGTCTCCTCTTTGTGCGGTGCTTTGTAGCCTCCCAACTCTTGTCTACTTTAGTTTTCTGAAGGTTTCACTTCTACAGCGTGTGAACTGCTCACTTATATTTTTTTGTCTTTGTTCCCAAATAAAAATTATAATATCTACCTTATTTTTGTGAGATTTGCATAGCTTTCGTAAAAATACACCAATATAACTGTAAATGCACTCGGTCAGCAGACAAATGTTTTGCTGAAAAAAATATTTTTTTTTTGAATTCGCTCTCAAATTATGTTAATCTTTAAAACTATAATTGGAACATTAAACTATAATTGGCCGTTAATAAGTTTGTATCTAATACCTCTCAGATGTGATATTATTTGAGATGATCAGAAAACATGCTTTACGACTCTGAAAAGTAAAGATTACAATAGACAAATTTTAATTGTTTTATTATAAACCCATAAAGACTGCCGATATATTAACACGTCTTCCACCATGTTAAGTTTTATTAGATTATTTTTCAAGTGTATTAATCAATTAATTTTCTAGCGCTTGAATGTAATTTGTTGTTGTACGATAAAAGTGTTAAGGATCATTGACCGGGGTGGCAGCTATATCTTTTATTAATAGATTAAAGTTAATTAATTTAAATAGAAAATCTTATTAACGGTTCATTATTGTTAAAGTTTTTTCTTTTCTTATGATTATTTTTATCTCGCCATTTTATGTCATTAAAGCGGTTAACAATCTACAAAGGTATACGTGCTATCAAATGAATATAAATCCATGCTTCGAAATTGACCAAGAGAATACGTCAGGTCGTGTTAGCTTGTTGTATCGGTTTGTATTATTAAAAAAAAGTGTTGGGTTAAATTTTCATAAATATTTAAAACTAAATAATGTATTTTAGTGCTAATTTGCGATTTTTCTTAATCACACTACAATTTAATCAAGTCGCCAATTGAAATTGAATTTTTTTTCCACTACCCTTACCATTTATCATTTTAGTGGAACGCCTATTGGAGAAAAACCGAAGCTTTATATTTGTGTTAAAAAGTCTAAAAACTTTAATCTATTTTTGTGCTAAGCAAATTAAAAGTGTAAAAAGATTTTTTTTATTTAATTCAAAATCAATTTAAAGACACTATCTTTTTATTGTTTTCGTGGTCTTTGGTTAAATCCAAACTAACTTTATTTTCTTCTAGCCAGGAAACAAACCCGTAAAAATTGCATTGGTCCTTCTCCATCTAGCGGCAAAATTGTAAACTTATTACAAACATTTCGATTTTTCCGTCGCTCTGGATGTGGTTCAGTTTCTGGATAAACGTACGTGTTGCTTTCAATAGTCATGCGGTGGAAATTCAAACTAAAATGGTTAGAATTTTCACCGCCGGGTGGTAACTGAAATACTAAATGTTGACTCTTTATTATATGTGAACGGGTGTAAAAATCATTTAGAGATGAAACGTATTTTAAAATATTATTAAGATTCACCAAACAAATCTGAAATTTTATTTTTGAATATTGGTTAATCACCAAATCGCACGTTTGCTTACAAAAACCTCAATACATGGTTTATAATGTATTGTGTATTAATAATGGGTTCTCAATAATATATTCAGTGAAAAAGCTTGAAACAATTTTCCTATTTCTTACTGTAAATTTTGACGATTTGATCTAATATTGAACTATCTTCAACAACGTTATGTAAATGAATAAAATAATAACTCAAACCTTGATCTTAGAAACACGACGAACTGAAGGCCTGTTCTTACTTGGTTCTTAAAAAGTACCCAATAGGTTGAAAATGAAGTACTCACCTGAAATAAAAGAAAAACATCACGTTAGATTGACACAATGATAAATTAAATAAAACTTTTATCTTTTAAAGCGTTTTACGCAATGAGGATTTTCACCGCATTTAAAAGAATTATGGTTTATGTATACATTAGAGATTCGGAAAAATATACAATGTAACAATTTTAAAGAAGTTTATTTTCGTAACATACAACACACATTTTTCAAGTCTTCAGATAAAAAAAAAAACACTAAAAAAGTATGTTAGGGTAATTAATTTGCTCATTAGGTTCTGGTTAGTAAATTGAATATTTTTTTTATAAATATCTGTGTTTTTCAACTGCAAAATAGCAGGGAATGACAGAACTAAAAAAAAGAAGCTGTCATATTTCAATAAAATATAAGTGACCCGACAACCCAGAATGAAATCAACACTTCATTTGAAAAAACATTAAAAGTGATATTTGAAAAAATATATAAAAAAATTGCTAAGAAAAGCTACGTTAGGTAAGGTTATAAGCTATTTTTCATTATTTTTTTTCACAGCTTTTTATGACTTTTCAAAGAGGTTTTGAGTTGACATGATTCTGAATTGGCATGAAACCAAAATATTATTTTGTAAGTACAATAAAAGAATCACATTGCTCGGAACAGGGGGATTGTAGAATGATAACGATTGCGTTTAAATTGTTTTTTGTATTTTATTTTATTTGTCCTAATCCTTGTCTATGCTTATAAATTTTACAAAGATCCTACTTTATAATCCTACCTTCTCAAAGCTTCAACAAAGATTCGTAAGCATTTGTTATTATATGTAGGTAAATTCTAGAGATACACTATTATTATTTTTAAATGTAAGTTTTGCGCAGGAACTAATGCCATGAATAAGAAATAAATTTTTGTTTATCTTAATGAAGGATAAATATTATCGTATTACGAATAACTACGTGCCATTTGAGATTTTCCAACTTCCATCACAGTAATCGAAATTTTTTGCTTGTATTGTGAATGCCAAGGAATTAAACTCAAAACGCCTGGGTGGGACCCAGTCGCGATGCCGATTCAGCCCCCGACCGATCGTTCAGTTTGTGTGAAAGGATAAATGTTTGCTAAAATTTAATAAACATAAATACAGTATCTCGGTACAAATTCAAAATCAAAAGGAATGGCGTCGTATAAAAGAGACGTAGGGGAAAACTTGTTTGGCTGTCTCGAATTGAAAATGGTCAAGAAGAGCTGTCAACGGTGACATTAATTCTCTTTCAAATCTACATGGAAACCATTTGTGTTTGAAGGTGTTTAACTATTCAGTGGGTAACATAAACATATTGTTCACTTTAAGTCTTGGACAATAGTTTATACGTATAATATGGTTGTAGCGTTTTTATCGATCTAGTTCGGACTACGATAGTCATTAAATAGAGCCACATAATTATTTTAAATTCTTTGGGCGGAATAGAATTACGAAGAAATCTGTCAGTTGGATGTCGCAGTTGGATCGCACATATTTGTAATTGTACCTCCGGATAATTTGATAATTCTGATCTTATGCTGGTTAGTCAAAAATGAGTTTAGTCTCTTATTTAATTGAAGACAATATTAGAGATACTCAATCGAAAATCTGAAATAGAAAAATCAGAAAAAGATATCCCATCTTGGTCTTAAACCCAGGACCGGGCCACAATTACTGACTGAGCTAATGTGTCCCTATCCGATTCCATTCCATTTTCTAAACGCATATTTTTATTTGATGCTATCTTTATGCATAATTGCAAGATTCAACCAGAACTAAACGCTATCTAGATAGTGTCTTGTATAAAAAAACCCGTTTTTATTTAATATGCTACAAATATTGACTTTCCTGCAAGACTAGGATGAAAACATATTTTTATTTTTAACTTAATGAGTTAAACCTCAAATTGTTGTATTGAATTATTGACAGAAGTAATATTTATATGTTATATTTAATTACTGATAATAGGAAAATTTAAAAATTCACAAAATTAGTAAAATTTATTCGAAAATCCAATACAGAAAAAGATACGATTTGGGACTCGAACTAAGGACCTTCGGCTTTCCGGGCCACAACTTTACCAACTGAGCTAATGTGTCCCTAGTCTATTCTCTGTCCAATAAAGCGTATAACCGTGACCTGCATATTTTGTAAATAGTTATTTTATCTCTCAAAATATTCCCTTAGCAGTCCAGGCGCACACGAGTAATTTTAGTTGCAGCGATAGTTGGTGACTATTTCAAAATCCGCACAAATTCAAAAAAATATCTCCCCAGAGTCACGTCGCCTCACGCACACACTACAACTTTCAATTCCGGGATCTCAAGAATCGGGATTCCGGAAATCCCGAGACTATGGAATTTTCTTGATTCCATAACATCGGTTCAATCGTGGGAATTTTTTTTTGTTACCTGCAGCATCGGCGTTTGTTGCAAAATATTTTTGAGATCTTTGG
The DNA here is from genome assembly GCA_936435175.1 of Glyphotaelius pellucidus. Taxonomy (NCBI): domain Eukaryota; kingdom Metazoa; phylum Arthropoda; class Insecta; order Trichoptera; family Limnephilidae; genus Glyphotaelius; species Glyphotaelius pellucidus. The sequence goes on along the minus strand of OW386542.1, from coordinate 20,643,983 downwards.
TTACATGACATAGATCAAAAGATTTTGGGTAGATTATATTTCAGGAAAGTTTTATTGAAGCCCGAATAACATTCATTAGATTTGTGATATCACTACACTGACATTGTTCAGGCAGGTTTTCGCTTCTCAATGATATGAGTTATGTCAACTGTTGTAACTGTTACAACGATTTCTTTCACAATGAGCAATCTGAGCAACAATTGAAAAATTTATTTGGTCGTTTTTCTTTTTTTCTTTGATCCAGTTTTTCGATAAAGGCAAACAAGATTATGCAGATATAATTTTAACGTATTGTTAAATTTTGTGCGTTAAAAAAAATCATCTTTGTGCGACGCTTTGTAGTCTCCCCACTCTTGTTAAATTTCATTTTCTGAAGGTTTCACTTCTACCGCTTGTAAACTGCGCAAATTTTTTGAAGTAAAACTTCTTTGGCACCATTGTAATTTGAAATTCTATGAAACGAAAATGGCACTAATAAAAACAAACATCTACATCTATAGGATTTAGACTGCGAGGAAATGAGATAGAATGAAAACTAACCCACGAACAGTACCTACGAAGCGTCGCGCTGGCAGCATTGGCCGCTTTAACTATGATTTACTTTTCAAGGCTCTTATTGGTTGAGATTGTGAAGATGAAGTTTCACGTCTACCGCGTGTGAACTACACTCGATTTTTTTTTTCGTTTTTTGATTTATGTTATTCTGTGCAGCTACTTTTATAATATTGTAATTTAGTAGATGTATAATCAACGTGACCTGATCTGTATAAATATATTACCTGAAAAATATAAATAAGACACTCCTTAAAACTGCTATTTGTCGTAATAATTTTAACATTCAAATTCCCGGTGACAGCACCGGGATCCCGGGATTGAAAAATGCTTGCACCGTAATCCCGGTTCTGAAAAAAATTTCCGGGATTGAAAACTATGCATCTCCATGTACCCTAATGTAATGTATGCAGCGACGCGACTGTTGCCCGCAATCAAGGTTTTGCGCCTGAACTTTATTGATCTACAACCCAAATTACCGTTTTTCGCCACATCCCATCAGTCCAAAATATTGTCATTCACAACAATATCCTGTCTCTATTGTTAATTTTTTTCTTGTAACAAATAAAAATATTGTTCCAATATTTCGTTATTATGGTTTTTGATACTGTTTCATTGGTAAAAAGAAAACAACGACCTTCTCAAGATCAACTTGTTTATAATTTTTAATAGTAATCTTTGAAACAAAATTTCACGGGGATGTCTGGTTTTGGACGTTAAGAGTTTTTATAATATTATAAAACATTAGTCATAAGTACAATGCATAAGCTAGCGCAGACCAGTGAAAAATCATCCAAGTAGCCGTGTTCGGGGGTAAGGCTCTTGACTCGCAATCCGAAGGTGCGGGATCGAATTCCGGCAGACGCAAATATTTTTTTTATGATTAATTAGTGTTATTTCACAATTAATTCATTAGAAATAATATATAATTTAATAGCTAAAGAAATAGATTGTTTTACTCTGCATGTTCTTTCCAGTGCATCCGTTTATGCAAGCGCGAAAGTTTAAAGAAAATAAAATTTTCCTAGTGCTTCACATAGGTAAATCATTTTATTTTATTCGTGTTTTGTTTATGTCAATTTTTAACAAATGTAAACGCATTATTCAAACCTTGCCTACGGACAATGTTAACGAAACAAATTGGAGTTTGGAATAAACAATAATTAATTCGTAATATAATTTTGATACATATTTTATAGCTGGTCCATAAGTAGTTCAAATTTTGAAAGATTCTTTTAACAATCTACAAACCTTGCACTTTTCAGGCATATTTCACAATAAATACTAATAAATAAACAAGTATGTTTTATTACAAAAAGTGTAATCACGACGTTGTCGCACTTTTCATTTTTCATTTCAAATTACGTTTTCAAATCATCAAATTCACTCAATAAATCTAAAATATATATTTTGTGATCGTATACTACCATCGCAAAATGTGTAACTTGCATCAAAATATCGAACAACTTGGGAAAATCAACTTGGAATGCTGAGGAACCACCAAGGTTGTGCTGTATTGTCTTCCGGCGAGCGGAATCGAAGGCAATCGCAAGAGATTACGGGAACTGGATCCTGCGGATAGCTTTCACACGGATTAAAAAAAACTAGTTAATCTGCAAATTTGCTAAAATTTGATTTGAACCCACTGTATTTATCGGAATTTCCAGCCAGAGAATTGACAACTTTTTTTCTATTTCATTTACTTTGATATAAGAGTCTGTGAATTGTAATGAAAATAAATCAATAAAATTAAGATGAAAGTATGTTTTTATAAGCAGGTTATTTTCATTGATTTTATTTTATTTTTGTGAATATTTTGCCAGAGTGCCAAATGCCTGGAGTCCTGGTGGAATAATGACATCTCCAAAAGGAGTTTTTTGGAGCCCTGAGAAGCAGGAAGGGTAAAGCGATTATGGAACGAGGAAGTACCTGGCTTTTGAAGTCAGTAAAATCAAATAACGCCTCAAATATGAAAAGTAAGTTAGTAATGAGAGTAGCTGCGCTATGCTGGTTCTGCTAAACTTTCGTTCGCTGCGGTACGATAAACACAATATTAATTTGCTCAGTAATGCAAGATAAGGAGAGAAAAAGGTGGGAAGACCACATATTTACCCTGGTCCGTATATTGCTTACCGAGCTTTTCTTCTGGAGTTGTGCTGGTCTCACAGCACTCATGTGAAACAATTTATCGTCTTCCAAAATAATAAAATGTTTCAATAATAAAACCCAGATTAACTGCGACGAAAGTTCACGATGCACGAGATTATCCTGGTCCTGGCTTCGCAGGGTTTTACTGCTAGGCCCTTCGGGCGGTTTTTGGTTCGGCTTCGCCAAGATAGTGTTGGTGACCATTTTATAAATCCAAGAGGAACTAGTTTAAAAAATAGCTTATTCCTCGGATCTACTGTCGTCAAGTGATAGTTACCGGTACAAAGTAACCAATACAGGCAATGATGCCTTATGTAATATACACGGTGTCCGAAAACTCGTAGTACAAGCGGGAAACTGGGGAACCTACATCACATTTCGAGTCGATTTTGTAGTATAACTTTTTTTGATTTGAGCTTTCATTTTCGAGTAAATCGAGTCAGAAGTTGATTTTTTTTTGTCAAATTCTTGTAAATTATTAGTCACGATCACAGTACCTAAGTAATAAAAACTATTTAAAAGAAAAAAAAAAACAAAAAAATCTGGATTTAAAGCATTATTTTGAAATCTTCCATAATTGAATCCATTGTAAAAATAAAATGTTCGGTCGTTCCACGGTTGACCTGACCCTATACTCAGCTCGTCGTTCAAATCGGTTTGCAAAATTAGCCATCTCTTTTCGCTCGGCTCAATAAACACGCGAGAGAAGAGACAAACTATATTTAAATTGAACAGTACTGCTTGGGAGTTCCCGGACTCCGGTACAATGTTGTTTATTGTTGTTTACATAGTTTATTACGACGTGTCGTTTGTTGACAGTTGAGATTACAACTCGTTGCATTTTTAAACTTTATAACAAAGTAACGTAAGTTAATTTGTGAAATTTAGGCGGTCATTGAAGATATTCCTCCGTAGGGAATCTGTGGTTTTTGGATTACAGTGAAATTTAGACTGTTATTTAAGACTTTCATCTGATAATCATAACGAATGTGGTTTGTGATATACGATTTGTGAAATTTAGACGGTTGTTGAAGACATTTGTCTGGATAATTATAAGGAGTACGTGGTTTGTGATATACGATTGTGCTCCGCCTAATTTTGGTCTACAAGTTCGAAGATATCTCGATCGAGGGCTGGTGGTGGGACGTGCTGGACCTATCGCATGGTGTCTGACACCAACGGACCTTTTTCGGATTTGGATTCGAAAAGTGCAACTATCAATCATAAGACGGGCCCAACTGTACCGGTGATAATTTTGAACAATTTGTTTTGTTTTTGGATTGGAAAAGGAACACTGCTACATAACGTAAGTAGGCACCTACCTTTGCTAATTCTCTGTCGGTGAGCAACCCTAAAATAGCCGAAAAAAAAAATTTTTGTTTTTTTTTTTTTTTGTTTGAATTTAAAAATGCTCAAATCGAAAAACTTGATGTTTATTTGGGTTCTCTATGTGATGTAGATTCCCCAGTTTCCCGCTTGTACCACGAGTTTTCGGACACCGTGTATAGCCGCTTGATACAACTATGATTCCCGTCAATCTTTCCATATCCGGAAAGAAATGTACTACAATTATCAAATAAATACAGAGCACTTATACTTAGGGAGGACACGTTCCCATCCGACCTGCTGACAAACGTGGTGACATTTTGTGACGAATTCTTGAATTCAAAACCGAATTATAACGGAAGATTTGTTTGAAATTCCACGTATACAGATGTTATTAGTGGCGCGACACGTATGGCGTGGTGTCAACACGCACTCGAAACAGGGTTCTGAAATTCAACCACGCAGACGTATACTATTCGAGCGGGTTAACTCAAAATGGTGATACTTTCAATTTACAACAATTATTTGAGGGTTGTCTTTGTTTTTAAGTTTAGAGCAGCAAACAAAAAAGAAATGCAAATTTTTAAACAAATTAATGATTGATTTTTTTGTAAGAACAACTCTCTTGATATAACTTTTGAAAGTTATTCCCATCAATTGTAATTAACAGTTAATTAATGATAAAAATTAATTAATTCATAAATACATGAACCAAACAGGCGCCATTAAAGAGTATCCCCCAACTTCTGCTCTGTATGATGTCGTGTCTAATTTTTATCAGAGTAAAATTTGCTCGTGATGTATGTTGATGAAAAAAGTTATATAAATTAGTTCTCTTTGAAACGTCTAAAGCTAAGAAATTTCTATTACCAAAGGTTGTGCAGCTTCAGAAAGCAGATTTACGTTGAATTGTTTAAATTGGGCACGCGAGGAATAATTTATTTGCAGAAAATTAAATAAAATGTATAAAAATTTCGTTAGTGTTGGGAAATCAGTAAATTTACTTTGTGTCATTTTTTTTAAAAAAAGAAAAAGATTTAACTTTGCCCACTATTTTAATTAAAAGTTTTCTGTATGTTTATGTATCAAATCATTAGTTCCTTCTTCAGTGTACTTTATGTCCTAATGGAAGGACCTTTGATTCTGAAATATGAAGATATATATTTTATAATTAAAATGGTGTTTTTTTTTTTTTTTTTTTTTTTTATTTATTTAATATTTTTATGTTTTTACAATAAGCATACATTTTTTTTACATGTTAAACAGAGTTGTGAAAATGAACATAACAATAGCATTTCCTCATCATAAAGAGACAATGCTCTTGTGTTTGGTGAGGGAATTCAAGCTAGCAAGTATATGTAAAATTTAGTAGAAAATAATAATATTGCATCTAATAACAAAAGGTATGTAAGAAAACTCGGGATATAACAATAAATAAATTTCAAGATTTAAATGAAATATTAAAGGTAGAAATGGACTCTTACAGTTGTTTCAGGTGATTTTTCAATTTAATTTGGAATTTATGTATATTTTCGATAATTTTTAGTTCTAATGGGAGGTTGTTGAAATAATTTATACCTAGATACAGATAGGTATTTTGGATGTGCTTGGTATTAAATTTAGGGATTTTGATATTGTTTTGAAATCTTGCTGATATATTGAATTGTAATTTTTTTAGCTGTATTTCTTTAAAAGTCTGTAGAATTGCATATTTTTTATATATTTTGTCTGTTGTAGATACTTTGAATATTGAAAAGATTCTTTCAGTAGAGAATGTAGATGGTTTTTTCAAGATAACCTTAATTATCAATCTTTGAACTATTTTCAGAGGATTTAAAATAACATCATAAGTTCCTCCCCACCCTATAATACCGTACTGTAATATAGATTGAACAATTGCATAGTACACTTTTTTGAGGTTTTCTAGTCTAAGAATATTTCTAATTCTGATAAATATATATATACATTTCCTAATTCTTTTGACAAGTTCACAAATATGTGTTTTCCATTTAAAATGTTGATCTATATATACACCAAGATATTTAATATTTGAAGTTGAATTAAGTGTAGAACATGTTTGATTACAATTAGTTCCACCACATTTACTCTGATGTATTACAAGTTTCAAAGAAAGTTTTTTTTCGTAATCAAACTATAGGTCAGCAGATTAGTTCGGTCTGCGGGCCCATTTCAATGCTTTCCCGTGGTCAGCTGTCTGTTTTCGGACTTCGGATCCGTCAAGATGTGCCCAGGAAATTGGTGAAGTCATCACATCTGCGATGGATGGCTTCATCCATTCCTCTGTTAAGGAAACTGGTGTGGGCTCAAAGCCGTGGTTTAGTCGGCAATGTTCAGAAGCAGTGCGACGGAAAAACGCGGCTTACCGAGCCTACAACACATCTAGAACATCCGAAAACAGAACAGCATACAATAAAATGGCAAAAGAAACCAATAGAGTCATAAATAGGTCAAAATTCGATCACGACCTGCAGATCAGCAAAAAGCTGGCTGCATGCCCGCATGGCAGCAGAGCATTCTGGTTGCTCGCGGGATCAATAGGTCGGAATTTCTGCAAATCCCGTCTACCACCTCTTACCAGACCTGACGGCTCACTAGCGAACACAGCCGCCGAAAAGGCTAACTTATTAGGCAAAATGTTCGCGGATAATTCAACCCTCGACGATCAAGGTGCTGTCCCGACGTCGGTTCCTCACTGCGGTTTTCGTATGAAAAAGCTGAGGATCCGGCATCGGGATGTAATCCAAGTCTTACGAGGGCTTGATGTTTATAAAGCTAGTGGGCCTGATGGAATACCTGCCCTGGTATTACAGAGGTGCGCTGCAGAAATTGCTCCAATTTTGACGAAGCTCTTTAAAATGTCCCTGAAGTCTGGTACTGTGCCCTCTGGTTGGAAAAAAGCGGTCATCCATCCTATTCCAAAGAAGGGCGATCGCTCCAACCCGGCCAACTACCACCCCATAGCGATCACATCAGTTTTGTCCAAGGTGATGGAAGGTGTGATCAACGACAAACTGCTCACATATCTCGAGAAGAACAAAATCATTAACGACCGTCAATACGGATTCCGGCGGAACCGCTCGTGCGGTGATCTTCTCGCATATGTGACGCATGTTTGGGGGCGGTGCCTGGAACGTTTTGGTGAGACCCAAACGGTCGCACTGGACATTTCCAACGCCTTTGACCGGGTTTGGCATCGAGGACTTGTCAACAAACTGCCATCTTACGTACTTCCCATATCCCTGTGTACGTGGATTGCCGACTTTTTGAGGGAGAGGTCAATTCAGACGGTTGCTGATGGTTTCACCTCTTCCTTGCATCCAATAAATGCTGGCGTCCCACAGGGATCGGCTCTGTCCACGACTTTGTTTTTGCTGCACATCAACGACCTTTTGTCATGTGCACCAATTCATTGTTACGCGGATGACAGTACAGTCCACGACAGCTTTTCGTTTGACAAGCCCCCAAAGAGCACACAAACTCCAACGGCTCGGAGGGCTTTGAAGCAAAGAATGGATGGTTACCTCGAGAGTGTTTTCTCTTGGGGTAAGAATAACCTCGTCGAATTCAATGTTTCAAAGACCCAATCATGTCTGATTACGTCTAAAAGGGATCGAAATGAAAATCTAGTCTCCTTCAACGGAAGCAATCTTCCGAACAGACCTTTCATTGATATGCTTGGTGTAACTATAAGTGACCAGCTCAGGTATGGGGGCTCCATCGAAGCCAGAGTAAAGTTAGCTTCTCAAAAACTGGGCGTACTATACAGGGCCCGCAGATACTTTAATAGTACACAACTGCTTACCCTGTACAAATCGCAAGTGCGCCCCACGGTTGAATTTGGCAGCCACCTCTGGTCTGGAGCTCCAAAATACTTGAAAAATACCCTCGACTCTGTGCGGAAACGGGCGGTCCGTTTGATAGATTCTCCCATCTTAACGAACGGGTTGCAATCTTTAGAGCACAGGCGTCGGGTGGGAATGCTATCCATGTTCTACCGGTATTTCAATGGAAGATGCTCTGAGGAACAAGCGTCATTGATCCCTTCGGCACCGGTGCATTCGGGAGACACGTCAAACGCGCGCCCAACATATGTGCACGGTTGACATTTGTCACATGAGAACGGGTCGTTTTTTCGACTCGTTCTTGAGTTCAACAGCTCGGCTATGGAACGATTTGCCGTCATCTGTGTTTCCTCCCTCCTACAACATGGGTCTCTTCAAGACCAATGTTCATTCCTTCCTCTCCTCAAAAAGACCCTCCACACAGCATCCCAGATGACATAGGCCCTGAGGGGAATTATTTTCCTCAAGGCCTCCTGTGTGGAGTTAATGTAAAAAAAAAAAAAAAAACACTGAAAAGGTTTTTTATTTCAGAAATCGCACTTACAAAAATTATTCGATTAAAGTGATTATTGGGTCACTATGCCTTGTTCAGAAGGTAATCTTTTGACTCTCGTTTAATTCTGTCTTCGTTTGTGGTAGATTAGACGACGGGGCTAAGCTTATGGTTCTTGGTAATTGACGGCTACACCAAAACTAATCACCGAAACCACATTAACTTAACAAAAAAAAGTAAGAGAACATTGTAGATAACATCTCTACAATCTACGTATACAAAAACACTTAACCACAATCTTCATATCTGCACCCGCGAAAGAAAAGGGATTCACAATACGGACATAATAACCAAAAATTAAAACTTATGACGTGAAAATATCAAATCATATCTTACGAACGATTATGAATTATTTCATACTCCTTCGTAATACGGTCATAATAACCAAAAATTAATACCTACGACGTGAAAATATCAAATCATATCTTACATAAAATTATGAATTATTTCGAAAGTGACCCATTTTATAAGGGCTCCTTCCAGTCCGGTTCGTAACATTTCGCAAAATTTCCTCGCTATGTTTCTAACAGAATCAATGTTTAATATTCAAGCTGATTTTAGACCACACTTTATTATTCTACCGTGTACTAGTACCATATCGCAACTAATGTTAGTAAAGTTACGACTTAGTTTCCTCAATGCACTGAACTGTGTGGGTAACTTAGTTGGGCGATGCCATCAGTATTTGGAGATATTCCGCCGAATCGCGTTAAACACATCGCTGTCTTAGTGCTTGTATGTTCAATAGACCATTTTGCAAATTACAGGAGACTTTTTTTTTGTTTTTACAGGAAAATTCTAAATAATTCTCGACTTTGGTAATTTCGTTTTATGCATGTGTATTACAGGAAATGTGTAAACGTCAATTTTAGAAGTTTGAAGCTATAATAAGCCCACAGAATACTTTAAATGTGGATATTGAACATGGGTTGAAAATAATGTTTGATTCTTTTGGATATTGAACATATCGTGTGAAGATTGAACAATTCGGCTCCCGTAACTTTGAGATATTTTTTGTTCAAAACGCCAAAATAAGGTAAATTGTATATATGGGATGATTTTCAGATTTCACACAATATTTTTTTAGCAACAAAAAGTTGACATCTATTATTACTTTCAAAGGAGCAAATAATAATAATAGTTTATTCCAGAATGTATGCAGGGGTAGTGCAATGCAATACATTCCATATTTTGAAATAACAGAAGCAATTAGACAAATAATAGGTTAAGGCACATAGATAAAATAAATAAAAAAAACGAATAAGCATGAAAAACATGAGAAATGAAACTGAAAAAATAGTAAACACTAAAATGAATTCATGCATCTGTTTACGGAGGATATTTCATCGTCTCCCGCCTCCATAGGGCCATCAAGGGGGACTCCATCCATGCAGTCATGGCGGCGATTGTCGCATTTTTCGATTGGCCCAGTCTACGCCATAAGCTTTCCATACAGTGGCGGAGAAGTGCTCGGAAGGTGTGTACTCGTCCCTCTAGGAACATTTCCGTAGCACTGCAGTATCTTGTTAGGCGGAAAAGTTGGCGATAAGCGTTGTTATAAGCAACCTTTAACTTATGCCATTGGGATGTAGTGAAGTTGACCCACAGTTCTGATGTGTACAGAGAGGTACAGAAAGCGTTGAACAGTATTCTTTTACTTTTGGACTGCAAAAGCAAAAACTTCTTGATAGCATACTCGCTCTAACTAATATGGCTCTTCTCTGCCTTAAATAGTGCCCTTAAAGTGATTTTTCGCAAAAAAAGGCACTTTATAAATCATCAAAATTTTATTAATAATATTATGTAAATTTGAAAACAAAGCCAACTATGTACAAACGTACGTCTTCATTTAAGAAGTTTCTTATGAGTAAGCTGTGTTTTATTAAACACTTGTGAGTTCCCGGCATGCGTTGCCACTTAAATAAAGATATTTTAAAATATAAGTTATGTGATTTCGAAAAGTGCCGAGAATAGCAAATAAAAGCTGAAAAATATATATTTTTTGAGCTACATTGAGCTATGCATAATAGGCTATTGAACACACGGGCATTCATAACTCATTTTTCCTAAAAAAGGTCTATTGAACATACAAGCACTAGGGCAGCGACATGGTAAATACCCGCTTACACACCAGTGTTTATTGAATATTTAATCAAGTCAGGTATAGCGTAATCCGGCATTGATCAAAAGATGAAATTTGAACCGGAGCAATGTCCACCATCGTGAGCCAAGTAAAGTAGAGTTAAGAGGATACTTAAAATTAACCCCGAAAGTAATTAGTAAACATTTGACTCATTAGCCACCAAGTAGTGCTAAAAAAGAGCTTAAACTAACCTAACATAACCATTTAAAACTTATGGACCCAATTTGCGAGACAGTTATAACAACTTTTAACTTAATTGCATATGATAAAACACATTTTATATAAACGGATTCTGTGCTTGGGTAGGTACATAATTGGGAACTAGGTTTATGGAATTTGGTTTACAGAAGTTGGTCGTTCTGTATTCACGTATTCGGCAGACGGATATTTTCTCTCATTGCAAGATCAACTCTAAAAAGAACTTCTTTACTAAAAATCCACAATTAATAATTTTTCTTAAATTATTATCACATTCCCTTTTAACTCCAGATGGCCGGCGTGGTCTAGCGGTAAAGATCTTGACTCGCAATCCGAAGGTCGCGGGAATTTGTCTTATTTCCAATTAATTCATATAAAATAATATATATAGTATATTTGCGGCACGTTGCAGAGTGGAAGATACTCTAGATACTATTGCCCTGGTGTAAGACCACCATTCAGAATTGAAACGTTGCTTGAAATGGCTTTAGCCGTGTTTGGTGACCAGATCTGAATAGCCAGGTACTTCCCCATCTTTCTCTTCCCCATCTCCTACTCCTCCCCACTACCTCCAGTCTCACAACATACCCCTATTGGGGATGCCATAGTCTGACTGGCTCCAGACGGAAGCAGCTGGGAATCTTGTGCGGTAATCATATGAAAAAAAAAATATATATTCCACCTGCCTCCATCCATATCTATTTATCCTAATCCTATGTTCCCGTTCACCATCGCCACCCCGCTAACACAGTAAATGAAACTTAAAAATGCATTTAAATTGTCAAACATAACCAGCAGCGGAAGATTTATAATTGGTATATTTTACTATTTCTTTTTAACACTACGTGCATTTATTTTAAATTTTGCTGTTAGTTATCCCAAAAAAATTAACTGCAAAAAAAACTATTTCTGGTTATTTAGTAGCAATTTGGGAGGCGGGAATGGGTACCACCGCCCCGGGAACCTTTATTGGATAACCAACACCTCTGCCATAGGTCACCCCAAGTGGTTCGATACGTTTATCGATTTAGCAGGGGTGCCTGGGTTCATGGGGTGAGGTTTGTCTAGGTCTTGGAGGCGTATGACCAGAACACACTGAACCCCAGATTCCTACCCACCCCTTAAACCCTTTTCCTTCCCATAACTCTCCTCTCCTCCTTTTCCTTAAAAAAAAATTGGTTATCTGTAAAGTCGGTTTACGGGCGTTAATTTTACGTGATAACGTTATATAATAACGATGGAATGGAAGAGAGATGTATGCGTCTTAAGCGGAACGCTTAGGCCGAACGCTTATTCCGCGTTCTCGCTTGTACGCTCGGCTCAGGCGGATCGTGACAATTAGTCATGCTTTTTGGTGCATGCAGCCGGCGTTCATCGATTATAAGACGTTATCACGTCAAAAACCTCCACACAGCATCCCCAAAGATGACATAGGCCCTGAGGGAAAAAATTTCCTCAGGGCCTCCTGTGTGGAGCTCATGTAAAAAAAAAAGTTACGCAATGTACTTAATATGGACGTCATTCTCAAATCATGTTTCAATTTAGACAACTTCTAAGAAAATGTTTTGTATGTGTTTGTATGATTGTGAATTGAACGCATGGCCAGCGAAGAAGTATTTCATTATATTCGCCGTGAAAGGAATCCCCTTTGACGTAATATTTCAGAAGACAAAAACAGAATATTTTAACAACATTCTCAGAAATGAAAAATGCTCGACTTACGGTAAGGAAAGGCAGAGGGCAAACTTGGAATCGGAATACGGTAATGTCGTTGCTGAGATATTTGTGAAACTGCACAGGAGAGTTTCTTGTTTTTTTCCGAAAATCGTGACAGAGCTAGTAAAGATTGTAGATGGCAGCACAGAAAATAGAAAAAACATGCACTGTCATTGAATGTTGATGCCTTTAAAAATTATACAAATATTTTTCGGAAATTTGTGGTAGTTTTGAGTAAGGAATTGGCGATTTCAGAAAACGAACTCCAAAATTTAGCAAATTGAGAAGACAAAGATCCTATTAGCGGGTGATTGGATGTTGTAATAATATTATAGAGAATGAAAACATTGTGTTTCCTAACGCTGAATTGGATCTCGACAGGTTTGTACTGTTTCACATTGCAAGGACAGAATTCAAACATGTTGGGTAGAATTCGCACATTGGGTTCCTACACTGGCTGGTAGCCGCCCGCGGACAGCCGTCGACAAGGAGCCGAAAAGTGTTTAAAATTTCCATCGTAACGCAGTTGGCAACATCTTATCGTTTTTTATCGTGACAAGTCAATCGACTCGCAAAATGAAAATGCCGTAATTATTCATCTTATTACAAAACCTACTGTGACTGTCCGTAGTATATCCAAACAATAGCCAAATACCGACCACGAGGGATCCCAATCCTGGCAAGATTGCCAACCTATCAAAGGTATCCTTGTGAAGTTTCCTTTACTATTCGCTTTAGAAAACATACCAAAACGAGATCCATAGGCAAAGCTCGCATTGAGTGGACATTCTGCTCCACTCTAACTCATATATGGTGATGCCATTATCGCGCCTAATGTTACACATTGCATAATCGTAAACAAAAATAGCCTAACCTAACCATCACGCCGTTTTCCCGCAGGGGTAGGCAGAGAGGACGGACCGCCAAACAACTCGATCTTTGCACACACTCCTTGCTACGTTCACATTCATACATCGTCTCAAACATGCTCTTCTATTATTCTGTAACAAAAACAAACAAAAATAATTGTAGAAAAATTGGTCGAAACAATAAGAAATTATAAAATACCTGATTTGCAACGTGGTTTGTGGGACTAAGGACGGCAAAATAACGTTACAACATTTCATGTTTCATTCGCTTGCTAGCTTCAAATTTTTTATATTCATTGAGGACCAAACTCCGTTTTAACAAAATTTCATATTCAAGCTGGTGGAATTCACCAGTAAACAGCGATAATATTACAGGAAGATGTACGTTAACCCTTAAATTCATAGTGTAACACTGATATAATTTGTTATTTCTTATTAATTCTGACATATGTAGGTGGGTTTTGGTGTTACAGTATTGTTTTTACATTATCTCTGCATAATAATTTTGCAGAAAAATTCCGATAGATGCTATACAACAATATGAAAATTTTATTTAAAACTTGACAATTGGAGGTCACGGATTGTGTGCATTTTGATGTCCATTATCATATCAAAATATAGTGTTGGACTGTAATTAAATTATTTCACATACAGTAAGGTACGTTTATGTGTTTTAAATATAAATCAAATGTGTATTATGTATTTTGACCCTCTAAATTTGACAAAACGTTATTATATCATATGTTACACAATGCACTGAGACCATCTTTTGACATATGTACGCAGTAATTACTAATTATAGCATAACTTTGTTTCAAAATGGCAAAGAGGGTTTTTTTTAAAAAGGAGTTGGATGAAATTATTAATCGCATGTCTGACAGGGATGATGAAATGAATTTTATGGATGATGACAGTATAGATGTTGAAAATTATTGCTTATAGTTTTGAATTTTATTTTGGACAAGAAAATTGCTTGCCAAGACCTGAAAGTGAACCAGACTTGGGAGGCTGTAGAAATATTGTTGTGCGTCTATGTCGCGTAGTACCAAAAAACTTGAACCACAGACTTTATTTTGACAATTATTACACTTCAATTCAATTTTTAAGCCATTTGGCTTGCGCAGGCATTCAATCTCTTGGGACAGTTAGGAGGAAAAGAATACCTGGATGTTAGCTGCCAGGTGAAAAAAATAATGGGAAATTCTCCACGAGGAACGAGCTCGGAATTTAATGGATCGTATCAAGGCGTTGAAATGTCTAATGTCGTTTGGAAAGATAACAAGGTGGTCATTGGTGATGGTTTGGAAGGGTCACATTACTATCGTCTTTTGCAGAGGAATTTCCAATGAAAACTGTTGAACGTTATGACAAAAAAAAAAGAAAACTAAGGTCACAGTTAACTGCCCGCTTGCTATAACAGAGTACACCAGACATACGGGAGGAGTTGACTTACTAGACAGTGTCATGGGAAGATATAAAATTGCGATGAGAAGTAATATATGGTATATGAGGGACGAGGGTGCTATACCAATTAGTTGATATGACCATAGTAAATTCTTGGTTTCTATACAGAAGAAGACTTGGTTTCTGTACAAGAACAAAAAATGCCAATACAAAAAATATAATGCCTCTCGCCAAATTTTTAAAACCCAAATTGCTCGAACTTTATACACCATTGACTCTAAGTTTACCAACAAACGACATACGACATACGACAAGTGGGCCAAGTGGAAATTTAGAATCCGTTTTACAAAATAAAAGAAAAGGCCCAAAAGTAAATGTCCCATAAAAAGACGCAAGGAGAGATGAGGTATCTCATTGCCCAACATGGCAAGAAAAGAGGCAGAGGTGTCGACTTCCCACCTGCAATGGCCTGAAGTACTGCCAAAAGTGCGGAGTCCCTTTATATTTTAATAACGACAAAAACTGTTTTTCGGCATTTCATTTAAATTAATACTTCTCCCTGTTTATATAAGCCTTATTTTTTTATGGATAAGTCATAAAATAGTTCACTTTATTCACTGATAAATTATTGTTGTAACATTAGGTACGAACATTTTTGTATGACATGGATGCATAGTGTTTCACACATGATATAATAACGTTTATCTCAAAATAAACAGAATTTACGGATAAATATTTTTTTAATTATTTTTCCGCATTTTTAATTTATAAGTAGAATGCAAAAAAAAAATTTAAAAAAAAAAAATCATGCATTTAAGGGTTAAAGCATATACCACGGTGCCAGACTGGATAATATGTTATCATATATAATTTATTGGGCACACCGAAGTCTCGACTAAAGCCCACTAAATCATCCCTCGGTAATTCTGCCTCGCGCCCCCCCGAAGGAGTAAACAGGGGCGATGACGGAACCTTTGCTGTCTCATCGCACCAAATCTCGCAAAGACATTAACCTCTTAGTTCCGGATAACGTCATAAAGCATAGTGTAGCTAGGCTAATTAAACTGGGTAGATAACGATCTGCAGATAACAAAAATTAATGCTCAATAAAAACGAACTCTAATGTTAGTGTTTCAAAGTGATTATTTACAGATCAAAAGTACTTATTTCTGTTGTACGTATTTCGGGCAAAACTGTATTTATTTTGAATGTCTTAATAATTTAAATGTTATTTTCAAAATTGGAACGATTTGTGAAGAATTCAAATAATCGATAATATACCTTCCCTAAACAAAAAAAAAATATTTTAACTGTCAAAATTGGAACTGATTCGTCAAGATTTCAGACTTTCCTGTGATTTTTTCGGATCTAGTGCTCATATAAATGGGTAGTTCAACGACCACTGTACATAGACAGATCAGTATATCAGATATATTCTATATTCTGTCCCTGGACCGAAAAAGTTGCTGAATCGAAAATCATTAATTTCATAAAAAAATTGTTTTTATTCAGCGTACTTTCAGTCTGCGTATAATATTAATTTTTAAATTTTAATTTAGCATTAAAATAGTTGACTTGCTGTGAGCAGTTATAACTTATATTATTTTATCTTGTACGGTAATCAAGGTAATATTTACATAAAAGCAGTTTATAGCTCCGCAGATTTTTGCAGCTAGGCCCTGCGGGCGGCGTTTGGTTCGGCTTCGCCCAGTTTGCGTTGGTGATCATTTTATAAATCCAATAGGAAACGGTTCCAAAAATAGCCCGTTCCTTGAATCTACTGTCTTCCAGTGATAGCTTATCACCGGGACAAAGTAAGTGGGACAGGCAATGACTTCATATGTAATATAAAGTCGCTTGATACTAGTATTCACAACTGAGTACAACCGTCAATCTTTCCATATCCGGAGAGATATGGAAAGATTGACTTATATCTGCCTGGGGCACGCCTCTATGTGACCTGCTGACAAAAGTGGCAACATCTTTCGAATTCTTGAAATCGAAACCGAATTACAATGGTAGTTTTGTTTGAAATTTCACGTACACAGATGTTTATTTGGCGCGGCGCATAGGGTGCGGCGGCAGATATGACGGCGGCAGACTCAAACGTATTAATACTATTCTTTTATAATTTGCTTATGTAAATCTTTAATAACAACTTTCTGAAAAAAAAAATCATTTCTATATGCCAAACAATACGGTTTCAGAAAAAAATCTAATACTCTCTGCAACTAATGATCTTATAAATAAACTTAGAACTAGCATAGATAATAAAAACTATGTCATAGCAATTCTCGTAGACCTTCAAAAAGCCTTTGACACCGTAAGTCATGAAATACTGATTAAAAAAATAGAAAAAACAGGTGTAACCGGTCCAGCTATCAAACTAATAGAATCCTATCTATCCAACAGAAAACAATGTGTTAACATAGGAGATAAAAACAGTGAACTCGAGAGTATAAACTACGGAGTTCCACAAGGATTAATACTGGGGCCACTTTTATTCCAAATATACATAAATGACATCTGTCAGCTAAAACTACATGGTGAAATCTTCTTATACGCAGATGATACGGCAATTTTTTACTTCGGCAAAAACTTAGAAAGTCTATTAGAACAATCTCAAACGGATCTTAATGTACTAAACGATTGGCTAATAAAAAATATATTAACAATAAATATTAATAAAACCGGTTACATGATCTTAAGCTCACCTAAAAGAATAATACCATCGCATAAACCATTACAAATAGAAGAAAGAGACCTACATATTCTAGATAGCGAAAAATACCTGGGCTTATATATTGATAAACATCTAACATTTAAACAACACGTAGAAAAACTAAAAACAAAAATCATCCCATTAATTGGTGTATTTGGTAGAATTGCTCATCTTCTACCAACAGAGGTAAAGAGGGGCTTATACTTTAGCTTAATCCAGTCCCACCTAAATTATTTAATAGAAATATGGGGAAACACATACATTACGTACTTAAACGACTTACAAATAATACAGAACAAAGTTATTAAGAAACTCTTCAACTATAACCCAGACACTCCCACAAAAAAACTATACCAGGAAATGAACCTTTTGAAAATAAGAACATTGTACGAATATAACATATGTCTTTTAATCTACAAAATACAAAATGGACTTATACACACAAACACAACATTTATAAAAACATCACAAGTACACGAACATTATACAAGACAACACAATAAATTGTACACAAATACAGTCAAGACTGAAAGTGGCAAGAGAAGTATTGGCCACGAGGGAGTTCACATTTATAATCTCCTTCCAGATAATCTAAAAACGGAAGAGAATATAAAAACCTTTAAAAAAAAACTATTTAAACTTAAGATTTTGGAACAAAATTAAAAACTACTACATAATATGCTCTGTATTTAAGTTAAGAAAGCGAAATATTATATTTCTTTTAACTTAATAAATAAAAAAAAAAATAAAAAAAAATAATATGTACTTGGTAGTTTAAAAATACCATTTTCATTGCACAAATCAATAGAAAGCCAAAGATTTTTCTACAAATAAAATGAATCAAGACGTATTTCGTTGACACTTCGCTGCTTAAAAATTCAACTGAGTAATCACTTAGACCAGCGGTCGTCAGCCTTTTTGAGCCTGCGTACCCCTTGACTCTTCCTACAAATTTGTTTTTTTCAACCTGTAGTAAGCGTACACCAAGGGGTACGAATCATTAAATTAAATATGCGTTTATGAATTATTATTAAGGACCTATGGGTAATTTGTGACCTACCCACTATCCCCACCCATGACTCCTCCTCCCCCAATGAGCTTCACTAATTTCACAGTTTCACACTCTTGTAAACAGTTTCAATATTATTAAGTCATCAAATTTCAACTAAACTAATCCAAGCGAGAGCTCGTACAAACGTATCGACGACCGCCCTCTTCCTTCTTACGTGACTTGTTCGAAAACGAAGAACGAGAATATGCTAGAACGATAACAACTCATACGATCTCTCGCTGAGACTAGTTTATCGAAGTTTAATGAAGAAGACACTTTTGTCAACTAAAAAATATAATTTTATTATTGATTTTATTTTATCATAAATATTTTTTATTTAAATAATAAATTAGAAGCCAAATGGTTCATTTGAATTTGAACCGAGAGATTGCTTATTCAATGATAGCGCAGCGCAAATTTATAAAACGTTAGTTATTTTACATGATTCAGCTTACACGAAGATGGTAGAGTTGGGCTTGGGTAACACCACCCCGGAAACCATTTATCGGATAACCAATGTTAGCGGTCCCATAAGGGCCCACCTACCTGTTGCCGTTGGCCAGCTCAAGTCGTCGGCAGGCAGGAAAGTCTCACCTCCTCAGGGTCGTAGGTGGCTAGGTTTACAAGGGTACATAGTTATTTGCCAAAAGCCCGCCCTCGTGATCCCAATCAAATGAAACAGCTAGTAGGTGAAACATGGTTGTATTAACAGGAATTCACATCTTCATCATCTTGCAAGAACACTACATAAATCACAAAAACAAACACAATGCCTACGTAATTATCTTCTATCGGGAGAAGCCCCCTCTCAAGTTTCTCTGGGGACGCGGTGTTTTTAACCGGGGATTCTACTGGTCGGACACATTTAAATAACAAGAGGGGATTGGTGATTACTCACAGCAGGTGTTCGGTAACCAGGAGAATCCGAGGGAGCAGCTATGGTCAGGGCGGGTGGCCCCAACGCTCTGCGACCTCGTAATTCGCCGTGTGAATATGGTTTGCGGCAATCGCCATTGCGACGCTCTCGCGAGAACCAAAGGGAGCGTGTCGGAACGACACGGGTGTTGCTCTCGGCGGCTGGCGGGGAAGTGGCCGAGAGTGGGGGCCGGCGGGTACAGCCGGAATCGCGGGGAGGGGTTTGGTATGCGCTTTCTTTGCGAGGGGGGGGGGGGGTGGAACACACTGCTCGCGCTGTTGTTGTTTGCGGAACCGCGTTTTGTTGTTGTTTGTGACGTCATCATGCCTGAAGTGCATATCGTAACACCAACACCCCTACCATAGGTCATCCCAAATGGTTGGTGACTCAAGAGGCTTCATTAGTTGAGGTGAGTCTAGATCTTGGCCACTAGTGAGTTTGTCGACCTACCGCGTGGCGGGCCGGACCGGGAGAGATTGGTTGAGGAAGACCTAACCTTGACCTCTTCAGCTGGACTCTATAGACCCATTGCCTTGCACCGCACAATGGGAGGGATGTCAGTCATTCCTGGACACTTTGACATCCTGAAACCAACCTACCCCTCATACCTTTTGACGTGATGCTGTGTGGAGGTTTTTGACGTGAAAACGTCTTATAAATCGATGAATGCCGGCTGCACTCACCAAAAAGCATGACTCATTGTCACGTTCCGCCTGAGCAGAGCGTACAAGCGTTCGGCTTAAGCGTTCGGCTTGTGACGCATGTATCTCTCTTCCACTCCATCGTTATTGTATGACATTATCAGGTAAAATTATCGTCCATAAACCGACTTTACAGACAATCATTTTTTTTTCCTTCAAAGAAATTCCTTCCTTTCCCTAAAACGACCCTCTAAGCGTCCCAAAGATGATATAAACCATTTCTTCTAGACCTTCAATGTGGAGTTAATGTTGAAAAAAACTCACAATTATAGGTATTTTACCATCTTAAAGAACAACAAATTTCGTATAAAAATTTCAAGTTTAAGCGAATTTGGATAGAATCATTGTTTTTTTAACATATTGAAATAATTTGCCATTTTTAAAAGAGTAAAAATCTTGTTTGGCCATCTGCATTTTAATATGATACCGCAATTGTGCGCTTAAAAAAATGCCGCAAATGAAATTTCATTGAATAACTAAAAAAAACTTCCGCAAAAAATCTAACGTTTGTGCAGTTCACGAAATTGTTAAATCTTTCTCAAACGAAGCGAAAAAAATAAACTCATAAGTACACAGACAACTTAAAATAGAGCAACATCGCTTTTATTGTGCCTTGAAGTTGATAAAAATATAATATTTAGATTCCCAGCAAGAACGGAAAACTATCGACCTAAAAAAATTAAAATAAATAATGTACACGATAAAATATAGACGGGAACAATTCACTTCGTAGGAGCAACTTTCTGCTCACAACTGACTGAACTTTTCAACACTGGCGAAGCCGAATTTATCAGTGAGCCTTAATGTTTAATAATAGCGAATTCGGGATCTTGTTTCTGCGCTGGATTTTTAGCATTATTGTTCACAATACTGTTGGAGGAATTCTGGACGAATAGGAAGACTAATGTAGAGGGTCGAATAGATATAAATTTTGAAACTCTGTTTAACGCAAAAAATGCATTATACTAAAACCTACTATGTCTTTGGAGAGAATTACTACTGACTCAACCATCTTACTTCTGTGAAAATATTTTGTATTTAAACTCTGCCTTCATTCATTAGTCCATCTTTATTGTGCTAGGTTATTATACAATACTAGGCTGCAGTCTCTAAATGATTGATTTTTTTTGCGTTCACTTTACACAGGAGGCCCAAAGAAAATAATTTCTAATTTCTCAGGGCCTGCGTCATCTTTGGGAAAGCTGTGTGAAGAGTCTTTTTATCAAAAGCTAGGATATGAAAGTTCTGAGAAAGAATAAAAGGTATCAGGAGTGGGTGGGAATCTGAGGGCCCAATAATGACGGACGTATGAATCCATTCTTCCCACTACGAAGCAAGGCGAAAATGGGTCGAGAAAGTCCTGCTGGAGAGGTCGAATGGTCTTCTTCAATAAGTTTCTCCTGATCCAACTCGTCACGCAGTAAATGGGCAGATGCATCCGCCGCCAAGCTCTAAACAAACATCATCTCATAAATCCAGGCACCCCTGCTAATTCACCAAAAGTAGAGAATCACTTGGGGTGAATTATGGCAGGGGTCTTGGTTATTCAATAAATAGTTCCCGGGGCGGCGGTAAACATATCCGTCTCCTAAATTGTAAGTAAATATTGCGTATAAATACACTGCATATATAAGTATGTCGCATTTTGCTATTCGTCAGTTACCAAACATATCAACCCACTTGGGGTGACTATGGCAGAGTATTGGTTATCAATAATTATTCAGTTATCCATCATAAAATAGTTTCTGAACTATTCCGAACTATTCCGTCGCTCCCAAATTATTAATTAATGTTTTTAACGTGTTGTTATTTATGTTTTTGTTGTAGATTTTTTTGAAACCCTATTGGATCCACAATAAAAAAAAATATCTTGGCCATAACAAAAAGATTAACAGGGTCACCATCAAGTTCGCAACGCAAAGAATCGCAACGTTCTAAAGAAAAATGACATATTTAATTAAATTTTGGATTTATTATCCTTTAAAGCATTTTAAATTTTCACTGTCGATATTATACAGAATATGAACATGTGATTTGACAAGTCTTGTTAGAACAGCAGTTCAAAACTTGACTTTCGTTGGAATTTGATACTAACGCTCACAATGTACGTAATCTACGAGGCTTAGCTACAATAATTTATAATACCTACAATATTTTCACAGGCCGTTCGTGCAATAAATGCAGTCTGCTGCAACCGCTGCGAAATCTGTTCGCTGCGAACTATATTATTATTGTGTTGGTGCAGGCCCGAGCCAAAATTATCCCCGGGTTAAATAAATGGTTTAAGGCCTTATGCTGCCGCTGGGTATCACAGGGTACTTTGCCTCCTTTATGAAACTCGTAACTCCATTGTATATTATATAGTGCAACACAGGTCTACGTAGTACAATGTATATAAGGACATGGTTAATACTCTATTCCATTATATTGCTGAAATATCACAATATGTATTTTACTTTTTAAAGATTTTTTTTACTTTGTTGTCAAAAATCTGTGTAATGTCTTAAAATAATGCAGAAATATCTTTGAAAAATTCTTTAGTACCGTTGTGATTTGACACTCGATGAAACGAGAAATAAAGACACTAAAAAGAGACAAACAAATACATCTGTAGGATTTAGCCTGAGAGAGAATGAGATAGTATGAACGTGCAATGCTTTGTGCAATGCCTCGTAGCCTATTGTTCTCTTCTTTGTGGGGTACTTCGAAGCCTTCTAGTCTTGTCTACTTTAGTTTTCCGAAGATTTCATTTATACCTCGGCTGAGTAACCAGTGACAAAATGTGGAAGAAATAATAAAAAATTTATTCTGAAGAAAAAAATCAATAAAGACTTAAAGTCACTGGACACCAAAATTTCTTTTTCTTTGTTTACTCCAAATAATGTAAGAAATGTACGTCTCTACATCTTGTATATTAATATGAACAAAAAATGTCTAAAATAAACATAAAAATTATTTAAAAAAATCCAATCCGCATTTCAGACGCGGTAGAAGTGAAACCCTTAGAAAACTAAAGGCGAAAAGAATGGGGAGGCTACGAAGCACTTTTTTTATCAATGTGAAGGATGATTTATTGCATATTTTTAACGTTTATTAGTATTTGTGTTTTATTCTTCGGAGTCGCTAGATGTCGCATTCTTTTGCGTGTTTATTTGAAGATTGGAAATTGATTTTAAAAATTTTTTTTTTTTGAATTTCGAAGGATTTGATCCATGGTCCTCTGACTGTCTGGCCACTGATGTTCGTCAGGCGCTATAAACCACTAGATCAAAGGAGACTTGCGTAGGATTCATCATATTATATTGGAAACGAATACCCGTGAAATAAATAAATATTCTATTGCTATCTCTTTCTCTCGCAGGCTTAATCCTATAGATGTATGTGTTTGTCTATTTTTAGTGTCGCTCGCTTCCGTTTCATCGAGTTTCAAATCACCGTGCTGCTAAAGAAGTTTTCACTTAAAAATCAGGGAAACTATAAATAATTTCATTAAATGAAAAATCTGTTTACTTTTCTTTACGACAAATGTAAAACAACAAAAAAATACATAAATGATATTGTGTTTTAATGTAAATTTTCGGCAAGGCTCCAGTTTTAATTTATTTTTGCCAGTTAGCAGCTGATTGGCGTTATTGACATATTACTGGAACACACGCGCTTCAAAGGACGCACAATAGATGTAACAATTAAATTGAGTCTACATTTAATCATTTCACATCACCGAGTTTCCCGGTTTGTTTTTTCGTCACATAATATATATCTATGTAAGTAAATACATCCAACGCAGCATCATTGTGCAGGGAAGATTGGACATCACCATATGACTGAGAATTGACGAGTCAGTGGTTGAGTGGGCATCGCGTTTGGGTCCCACCCGGGCGTCCCGTGTTCGATTCCTCGGCTGGCCAAGTCCTCCATCACAACACAAGCAACATTTTCGGCTTTCTTTGGTGGTAGTAGGAGATTTACAAACATTGTTGGGTTATTCGTAACCCGGGAATGTTTGTCTTTCTTTAAAAAAAAAAATTATAATAATTCTGGGAGGACGACTACTGGCCAATCTAATTGGAAAAATTAACTTGTAAAAGCCATGTATACATTAATTTTTTTTTAATTGAAACTTCTATAGCACGGCTGTGATTTGGATTTCGGATGAAACAGAAATGACGATTACTGCACCTGCGACGCATCAACTGCGCTCACCTCACCTCACTTTAAAATATTGGTTGAGATTGTTTTGGTAAAGTTTCGCTTCTACCGCGTGTAAACTGCACTCGAATTTTTTTCATTAGCTCCACTCAGGAGGCCCTGAGGAAAATAATTTCTCTTATCATCTTATGGGATTCTGTGTGGAGGTACTTTTAAGGAAGGAAGGATAGGAAGTTCTCGTAGGAAAAAAATATATGGTAGGAATCTGGGGGGTCAGTGCGGCTGGAAAGGTCAAAAGGCCTCCCTCAACCAGTCTCTCTCAATCCGACCCGCCACGCAGCAGGTGGGCAGACGCATCCACTTCCAAGACCTGGACGAACCTCACCCTATGAACCCGGGTACCCCTGCAAAGTCGCCAAACGCAGCGAACCACTTGGAGTGACCTATGGCATAGGTGTTGGATATTCTATAAAGGGTTCCGGGCGGCAATACCTATACCCGCCTTCCAAATCGACATATTAGCTGAACATGATTATTTATTTCAAAAGATAAATATTTATAACATTACTTAAGTTATGTTTAAATGTTTGTTTTATTTCAGTACTTAAGTAATGTAATAAAACATTTAACTTGTTTCCATTTAATTTATTTATGATCGTAACCGGTTTCCGCATGTTAAAGCTTTCTTTGGGCTGGTAAAATTATTTCTTAATCTACAGTTTATATACATACTATTTGGGGGTGAGGGGGGGGGAGGTGGCCTACAAGGACTTTATTTATTTTAAATGGGTTTTATAAATTTGTTGCTATGTCGTCTTTGGATTGGATTTATAGTTATTTAGTTATTAGCAGAAGATAATTGCGGTTTTGATTATTAGCACATTATAATTTGGTTATCATCACTTTGTAATTACGTCTACTGCTAATAACCAAATAACTATAATTACAATCGTTACAGACGACATAATAAGACAATTTGGGACACTCATATAAATTGAATAAAATCGATGTAGGCTACGTCCTCCCTCTCCCCAGGATCCATATGTTGTGTAAATAAACTGTAGGTTAAACAATAATTATAGCAGTCTGAAGATAGACTTAACATGCTGAAACTGGTTACAGTGACAAATGAAGTAAGTGGAAATAAATTTTATATTTGTTCTATTATAATGAAATTCCACTATAATAATAAAATATTATAATGGAATTCCACCACAAAATAAGAAATATTATTTCTTATTTAAGCGCCCGTGAGGTGATTTTTCACAAAAAACAGCGCTCTACAACTTGTCCAATTATCATTATTTTCTTCAAACACAGCAAATTTTGTGGCACCATTTTCATTCAAATTTAAAAGATTTCTTTATTTTAACCACTGTTTCAAGAGCTATGCTATCTTCCTCGGGGCTTACCAAAAACAAATTATCACAATAGACTTACCGGTGTCAATGGAAAGGTAGAAGTAGGAATGGTGGAGAAGGGGGGAAAGGGGGTATTGAGGGTACAGCTTACAAAGGGAACAAGTGCAATAGTATCATTTAACCTTCCGCCCGTCGCGTCTTTTTTTTAACGCGAGGCGTCGCGCGGGGTCGCCTAGGACCCCAACAATAAACATGATTTAATTATTGTCATCGCACACATTTTATGTGTTATTTTAACTAATTATAATCGGGTGATAAGGGCTGCAGTGAAATAAAAAGAAATAATTAAAAATTAGATATTTATTTTCAATGTAAAAGCTTAAAAATCAACAAGGAACATTTTTTTATAATTTTGAATCATATATTTTTAAAAAGTAAACTTTAAAAAAAAATCTAACCAATTTCTACGAAACTTATAACTATTTAAGAACGGTACAGACTTATTATTATTACAAAAAAAATAATCAAAAATACAATGAAAAAACATATAAACTTGGTATTATATTTTGTTGATTTTTATTGAGCCTCACGCCGAAACACACTTTTGTATCTCACAGCGCACATGCGCAGACCGAATGTCCGCGGCGCCAGTGTCAAGTATAGCCCCTTTTAGGAAGCTACCTAAAGTATGGAATCATTGGGAACATTTAAAATGTACATAATTAACATTTCTGTAAAACCTAGGCTTTTAAAGACCCCACGCGACGGGTCGAGGGTTAAGAATATTTTCTGATTATTTATAATATTAATTTTTGAATTTATGCTCTTTCTCTTAAATAGCGTAATATCTCCAATTTACCCAACTGAAAGCCATTAAATTATAATGCAATAGAAATAGCGTTAATTCAAAATTTAATATTGTGAAGAGTCAGACAATATTTTGAAATGATCCACTATTGATCTTGTTCCCTTTGTAAATTGTACGCTCAATTACCCCCTTCCTCCCTTCTCAATCCTACCTTTCCATTGACACCGTTAAGTCCATTACTTTTTAGTAAGCTCTGAGAATCACTCTCGAAAAATGTTGGTTTTATAAACATTAAAAGTGGTTGAAACAAAAAAATCTTTTATTTTGAAATATAACTTTTAAGATTTTATTTCAGCAGGACTGGGTGGGTGGTGTAATACCAAATCGAGATATGCAGGTAGGTACCTATAATAATTTAAAAAAAATGGTTGTCTGTAAAGTCGGTTTACGGACGATAATTTTACGTGATAACGTGATAACGTCACGAGCCGAACGCTTAGGCCGATCGTGCCTCTATCGCTTGTTCGTCCGCTCGGCTCAGGCGGAATGTGATAATGAGTCATGCTTTCTCATTCTTTCTGTCTTTAGTAACGTGAAACATACTAATATGTGGTCCTGTTTACGTGAAAGAAAGAGAGAGTATAACAGAGCTGTCAGCGGTTTCCCTTGATCATGAAACTTATTAATAGACACATTGTTCTGCTACACCCGCAGACAATGAAAGGGATCTAACTAAACTGACTTCTCTACCACTTTTGTTGCATTCATATCTATTTTAATTTCTGAGACAAGAGCACTTCCACGAGCTTGTTTCATTTAATCGTGTAATGTATTTCCAGGACGTCTTTGACCTTTTCCTCGCCATTTTCACTGTTAGTTCGTTGACTACTTTGTTATCAATGAAACGGCTTTTATGTTTCTTTTAATATAATACGTGTGCCATTTGAATGAGAAAATACTTCAGGATCAAAGTGCGTCCTCAGCATTTTATTCAGAAATCATTCCATATGGTTGATTATCACTGTAAGAAAGGTAATGGGTTAATGTTGACATTCTTGAATATTAAATCTTGTGATAGGAAAAATTTAAGAGATGCATAAAAACTATTAAAGAAGCTTTGATGAGATACGTTGTTAAATAATACGTACACAAATATGTATATTATACTAGCTGATACCCGCGGCTTCGCTCGCATGGTATTAGGGGGAAATTACTGTAGCGCTTGCACTTATCAATTATCCCCCCAGCTCCTCCCCCGCCGCACACCCCTCCCCCACTCGGAAGTTAACATTTCAGAGACGTTAGCAATAACTCGCTTTGTTAGCGACAGAAAACGTATAATATATATAATATTTTAATATTTATAATTTCATAACGCCAGAATTTACCATTAAATAGCCTATATTACTCGCATATAATGTAGCTTTCTATTGGTGAGAAAAAAATTAAAATCGATTTATTGGTTTATGCGTGAAAGCGTAACAAACAAATACACGCAGTCTCGCATTTATATTATTAGTTTTGATATTAAATAGCAATCAACAGCCATATTCATGTATTAATTATTTATTCTTTCTCTTCCCTTTCTGGTTCTTTTTATATATCTTTTTTACTATATATATATATTTTTTTTTTAATAAGTACGCTAATCAATCAACAATTATTATGTTTTAAAGTTTTTTTCTTTCTCTTCTTTTCATTTTCTTCATTTTCTTTTGGTTTGTACAAATATGTTTCATATGTTCATATTCATACTTATTTGACTGCCCTTAAACGGAAATCCTCTTAGTTGGGCAGTAAAATCTTACAAATAATGTATAATAAATAAATAAACCCAAATAGTTAATATTATAAAATTATTAAAATCAAAATCCTAACGTAGGTTATATGAGTGTACTCATCGCATTTTTTCTCTAATTTTTTACAAAACGAAGTCCGAAATTATTTCGGATTACGAATGATTAATGAACTAAAGGGAAAACAAAGTGTCGCTTGTAAAATGCACAAAACACACTGATGAATAAATTTGGATATGGTACTGCTTTAAAATCATGTTTTAGCATATTTATAACATGAACCAAATGCAGAACTTTATATTCTATCAATAAAACTCTCCCAAGTAAAATGAAAATGGATTTTAATGATACGTCAGTTTATTTTTTAGATTAATATGTTTTGGTTCAGATTGAGCTAAAATGAAACATGTCACGCTATGCTTTATCAATATATTTTTTTAACCGAGAGATCAAACTGATAGACAAGACATTAATGAATAAAATTGATTCAGCAAAGTGGTTTTGGTCGCAAATAGATTTACTATGTACCTACAATATTGTGTCACATGTGTTAGGTAAACATTTTTTTAATGTTGTACGTACACATAATGACATCATGATCTATACCCAACATTTGTTTGGGATATGGTTTATTTGACTTTTAGTGGAGATGTTGGCGTTGTAAACTTGATTACTTTCCGTGGTAAAACCAATAATTTGTATATACTGTGAGAATACCCACGAGGTACTTTAACATTTGAGGTTATCCACCACTTGCCCGCCTTGGTATAAGTAACTGATGGTTACTCCTTCAAGGCTCTCGCAAGGACTCTAATTTTTTTCGAAAGAATGAAGCTACATTTAGTTTTGAACGAATCTAGACCTCCAATGTCCCTGCATACAGTGTTAGTAAGCAGTATGCAAGTGCTTACATGATAAACTTGATACAATGGTGTTAGTAAAACATATATAAAGGCATGGAAAGATGATAAAAAACAAGATGAAGGACGCTCGCGGGGGATTGTATCTTGCGTATGCTGCAAGCACCTGCAAGAAAGGGAAGATACAAACATGTTTTAGATACAAATAGGAAGGGTTCCCTCTCTCGTCGTCTGGCAGTACCAGCAAGAATGTTTGTGGCGGTCGGTCAAACCTTAACGAGACAGAGCTGCCGCGCCCCTTAGCCAGTTCCTCGGTTGTGCCTTGAAGAAAGTAACTGGGAAATAGGGGCAAAATGCCCAAAGACCCTAAGGACTGAAGCGTCGAGTTGCCGGAGGCAGGGCGGAAGGTCGCCGAGGTCGCTCGGCCAAACCTCATGCTCACAAATGTTGCTGGGGGAGGCGCAGATGATCTGAGAGAGCTCCGTTCCAGGAATGTTCGGCGCCTGACTATGCAGGAACGGGGTCTAGCTCACCCCCAAGTGGGGAAGTAGACAATACAGAACGATTACAGTTCAGTTCAGTTCAGCCATAATAACGACGCACAATTGCAAATTATAGAACTGAAAAAAGAAAAGAAAAAAAAGAGGAAAAGTAACCAAAAAAAATAATAATAATAACCTAATAATGGTAAGTCTCACAGCTCTTTGCAGAGTTCTATGCAATGATAAAGACGATAAGTCGAAAAAAATAAACAATATATAAAATAATATAGATGGCAAAGTATAAAGTATTAAAATGAAGCTATGTGAAGTAAAATATGAAAACATAAATCCCGAGCGGTAAAAATGATAGAGTTATGGATGGAAGTCCATGGTTTCAGGAGCAATTACACCTGACATCTGAAACAACAATGATTTTACAGCTAATCAGCGACTCTAAGAACAGGCCATCTCTCAACCCAAACCTTTGCAAACTTCCTCAGACACTCAAAATTCACCTTATTCGAAACGAGATCAGTGTTCCATGCTGGTCCTTTAACAGTCTTAGAGCAGTGCTGTTGGCTGATTTGATAGACCTTAAAATAAATACCGTTAAGTTGCCAGATATATTTAGAAAAATAGGGAAGCCATTAGGAAAAGCCAAAAATTAGACCCACTCACGCCATAATTGGCATGGAACTGGAAGATGTTCTATTTAGAAAAAATAAAGAAAAGAACTTTTCATTGCCGTGCTTGAAGATTCAAATCTTCTTGAACATAATTCTGCAAAAGATAAAAAAAAAATCAGCCTTTCTTCTTACCAATATGATCATGCAAAACGAGAAGAGATCTTGGAGAAATCTGCTGTGGTTAAAGGAATAAATTTTAAAACGCAGATGAAGAGAGTGGTATTTAGCTCAACGTATAAGCCAGAATAAGAACACAACTGCTGGCATCTCTAAGAATGTAGAACCTTAGAGGAAATATGCACAGTTGGAAACATGACCCCGAAGATGTCGGAATAAATAAAGCAGTCGATGATGATCACATCAGTCAAGAAAAATGCAAAAGCCTATGTTTATGTTATTATCCGTTTTAATATTCACAATGAGCCCGTGTACTTGTAGGTACCTAGGTAATATTATTATAAGGGTTTGCGTGTTGCAAGTTCTTTAGAGTAAAATGAAAAAATAGCTGTGTTGGCTTGAGGAATTAAGGATGAAGAGAGGCTATTTAGAGATTGTCGTTTATATTCTGTGTTGTCTCCCCCTATCTGGAAACTTACCATAATAAAATAACTGTACGTAGCATTCAAATTGACAATAATTTACGATTAAAATTTAAACATGTCAATTTACGTCAACAAATTACCTTAAACAGAAAGGAATTTATCGTAAGGATGGAAATTTTCGATCATAATGGTAAAAAAAATAAATTTATAAAATAAAAGATAATGTATTTCACAATCTTAATACATAGTATTTTTTACAGCTCACTTGAGTCTGAACTGACTGACATTCTGTTGAAACTAAGATACATAGGTGGTAATCAATATAACGTTTATTTCAAACGTGTTCATAATGTAATTTCCTCAGTTCATCAAACTTTACGATCAACTTTAACAACACGAACCAACAGTGTCCGTGTATGAAATGAATATAGACACAACAAATACGTTGATTGATGAGATAGAAAGATCAGGAAATGAACCTTTCGTTAAATAGTAAAGTTTTCATAATTTTGCCGAAAATAATTTATTTTTGACACTTTATATATAATATTTTACTGATTCACGTGACATATATAACACTTTATCCCATAATCGACTACATAATAAACTAGTTGCGGTCATAAAATATCCACAAACATGAAAAAAAATTAGAGTGTGCAATTCACATGCGGTTGAAGCGAAACCTTCAGAAAACTAAAATTCGAGAGAATGAAACGAATGCAAAGTATCAGGAGTAGAAAAATTGTAGGGTTAATTTGTTACAATAATTGTAGGAAGCACTGCACAAAAAGGACACTGAACTCATTCTCTCGCAGGTTAGATCTTACATATGTATGTGTTTGACTATTTTTAGTGTCGCTCGTTCCCGTTTCATCAAATTTCAAATCACAACGGTGCTAAAGAAGTTTTCACTTCAAAATGTCGTCATGTTAATGTTTGCTTGGAAGACGAGTCTTCCGTGTAAATTTGTTTTGCTGTTTCTAGATATTTCATAATTATTTTTTATTTATTTATTTTTTATTTATTAGTGATAATATATTACATAACATTTATAATATATTACTCCCAATGAGTTTAATAAAACTCATTTCGGGAAGGACAACATTACACAAATAAAAGAAAAGAAAAGAAATTATTTTTACACAAGAACACAAAATTCAATGGGAGTTTAATTATAATAGGACCATTACTAAAAATCCGAAGGCCAGGGAATCTGCTATCGTGAGCTTGTTGCACTTTGAGACTGTTGTGAAGCGACGCTCAGTCTCACAGCTTTGGGGCCACCTGGAAGCCCTGATCTAACTCCTAAACGGGGTAACAAGAACTTTGTTTACACAGAAAAAAATCCGGAATCTGCAAAAGAGAGGTAACTCTTGATATGATTCGGCGCACCAGGGTGGAGGTCGAATATCGCTTGGATGTTTACCGTGAAACAGGGAAACTCATATCAAAATTGGTATCAAATCGTATTTTGGTATTTCAATAAATTCTATACCTTTAATATTATAACGGCCGATTTTTGTGATAACTGCCGTTGTTTCCAATGTTACGGATCAACTGTTAAGCCGAAATTTTGGCTCAACAATCCTCAAATGCATAAATACGCTCTTCACGACGTAATCCTCCGATCAAGCTAGGGTAACCAAACAACTGGATTAACTGTAGCTCAGTAAAATAATTATTTATAGAAAATAGAAAAATGACAACGTAACGTCGGACGTTGTTCGATTCACGCACTATTGTATTATATTGCTTTTTGCCAATTTTACCTGCATTTTTTTTATTAATATGGACAGCGAAGATGAACATATTAATGGGCGGACGTAAAAAATATCAAGTTACACAGTTGGCGACAACCAAAAATTAAAGACCGTTTTCGAATGCCAAAAATTTCATTTCGAATGCAGGATGATGCTGTTAAATCCAAAATTTTAATTTTCTTATTTCGCGTGAAGTTCTTGCTACGGTTTGGTTTATATTTCGACCACGTTGCTTGGTTTCACATTAACACAAGGAGGAGAAAGTCAAACATCAATCAATGTACTAATGTTCTTTTGCGCTAAAACTGAATAAGTAAAAGTCAAGATAAAGCTTTATTTTCAACATATTCACATGCGTTTGGTAAAACATATAAAATGCCGATTTATTTATTACAGTTTTTAAACCCGTGATGTGTATTAATATTAAAACAATATTAAATTTCAACTTAAATTTTACATTGACAGTTTTTTCTTTGATGCCATTGTACTATGAAAGTGGGCGGGCCTCCTCAAGATAATCATTGATAAAAACCTTTGGAAACAGGCGAATCAAGCATTACTAAAAAAACCCTCAGCTGATCGGAGCCTCAGATTAATCTATCGAAAAGTTGGAAACATCGACCGTTTGTTATTTCATTTTAAATCACAGACACCTTTTTTTGATGATCGAGTCCAACGTTATTTAGCAAATCGGATTACAAACGATAAAACAACGTACTCGAGTTCTGCAGGAGTCGGTGGATGCTGAATTAGTTTTCTGTTATCTCCAATAGACCGATAAAGCTGTATAAATTCCGAATTTCAACTTCTGCAATATCTTCGCTGAAAATCTAAATTACCACTTAGACTTTGCAAAATGAGATTCGGTGACCTTTACAAGTAAATTTCTGATGAAATATTTTTAAAAATAATGAAATTCTTGTCAATTTGTAACTATAGATGCAAGGGTCGGTCAAAAAGTAATGCCTCCTATTTTTTTTCTACTTAAATAAAGTTATTTAAATGAAAATTTTGAATTTTGTCCTATTCCTAAAACCTTATTTTATAATTTACTGCCATATTAGCTTTTTGCGTTAACAGGTGGCAGCACTGCAATCGCTTCCGAAATGGCCGACATCGATGTTCGTAATAGACAGCGTTCTGTGATTGATTCTTGACTGTAGAAGGTGAAACGCCCATTTGCATTCATGAAAGACTAAGTACCACGGTGCACGTCAGCACTGCTAGATGATGGGTTTGTCGCTGTAACGAAGCTGAAAGACAAACACAGCTGGCTGACAAAAAGCGAAAAAGTTTCATTACAGACGAAATGGACGGGTATTATATTGAAAAGTCACAAATTCATAGTCAATATTGTAGTTTTCAACCCGCGTAATTGCATTTTTTATGACTCAAAAATTAAAGGGGAACAAAATAGGAGTCATTACTTTTTGACTGACCCTAGTACAAGTAAAGAGATAAACTGATTATGTATTATGAGCGTGTATCCGAGGTAAGAACATTTCCCTCCACTTCTCGGGAATTAAATCGCAAATGTTCAAGAATCGAAATATTTTTTGATTTGATAATAATAATTTTTGCTTGTCTGGCTGGAGCCTAAGAGTAAAATTTCTTAAGAAAAAAATTGAACACCTACACGTTTTAAACCAGACACTGAAGAATATTATTGTGAAATATATTTATTTACCCATAAATATTCAAAACATTTATTGTAACGATGACTGAATTGGGGAATTCGATTAAAAATCTGTTTTTACAACTATGGTCCAAGAGATCCTTTATAACAGAAAAAAATACAACAAATATTTTTAAATATCCAAGCATTGTCTCTCCGTAAGAATATTTTTCATCTAAAAGCAAATAACTAAAACATTTTTATTAAAATAAATTTCATCAGTGAGAGCATTTCTAGCAAAATTTCTAAGCATTACATTTTCCGATTACTCATTATATTT
Source organism: Glyphotaelius pellucidus (assembly GCA_936435175.1). NCBI lineage: Eukaryota > Metazoa > Arthropoda > Insecta > Trichoptera > Limnephilidae > Glyphotaelius > Glyphotaelius pellucidus. Next base: position 20,609,422 of record OW386542.1, on the reverse strand, counting down.
AATTAAAAATGAGTCTAAATCTGACCTTTCATTAATTTGAATTCATTGTGAGGAAATTCACGAATTTGACCAAATTTAATTAGTTTTAAAATAGTTTTTGGAAGTGTTGTGTAAATATGCAAATAAATCTTTAAAAACGTCCCTATTGTAATTTTCGACTATTAAGAACTGGATATTATTTCACAAATAATAATATTCGAATATTTTATATACCACAATACCACCGTTTGTGTGAAAAATTACCTCGAGGACGTTGTGTCCGATTCTTCATTTTACGATCAAAAGCTTTTTCCACTTTGCATCCTCTGTATGTATGGTGGAGGTCCAAGTGGGGTGGTCAAAAAAGCGTTTTGGAATGGTCAATAAGACATTCTTACTTATAATTTAATTTTATTGTGTTAAAATTTTTTAAATTGCTTTATTAAAAAAAAAATGTTTAAAAATATATTTATCTACCTCAGATAAAATGGTTGATTCTTTATATATCATTATTTTTGAGGTTGAAATATGTCTTCTTCAATGGAACGAGTAATTAAAACGACGCGTGTGAAATAGAGCGATAATTAATCTGTAAAGATCGTTTATTAGAATACACATGAAAATATTATTTATAATTTTATTGATAAGATGTTGGGAAGATTTTGCCTACAAAAAAGGGGAAAGAAATTATTTTTGACATTACTTGAAAGTATATAACAAAATGAAGTGGCAACCAAAAATCTCGCACAATGACTACAATCAAGTGAATTAAATACTAATGAGGTTAAAAACGGGAGCAACAAAACCATTTCACACGAATTGGAATGGAAAACAATTTTTGGAAATGTTTCGGAAATTGTGCTTACTGAAATTAAATTATTTTGTTACACCGATGGTTTTATATTTTTATTTTTACTTTTAAAAAGAGTTTTGAATTATTTATTTTTGTTATAAAGACAATGTTTCACATTATTCCTCGATGAATTGTTAAAACTAAATAGCGAAAGCCAATTTTAAAACATTGTTGGGCTGTTTGTAACGCGGGACTGTTTGTCTTTCTTCAAAAAAAAAAATCTGGGAAAATATTTAATACGAATAAATTTCAATTTTTATGATTTAATCTTCCACTAATAAATACCTACCACGATTCCAATGATTTTATTTGAATTTTTTTTATTGAAAACTTCTGTAGCAACGTTCTTATTTGAAACTCGATGATACGAAAAAGCGACACTAGGACGGGTTGTTTCAAAAAATTTGATGAGTTCATCAAATATTTGGAGTTGATTTTCAGGTTCTGGGTAAGTTCTTTTCGAGTTCTGTTTTTTTATCATCATAGGCCAGCTGTTTCAGAAAACTGAAATCATCACAGAACTTGAATACAACTTACACAGAACGTGAAAATTAACGTCAAATATTTGACGAATTCGTCAAATTTTTTGAAACAACCCATCCTAAGGATGGGTTGTTTCAAAAAATTTGATGGATTCATCAAATATTTGAAGTTGATTTTCACGTTCTGTGTAGGTTCTATTCAAGTTCTGTTATTATATCGTTATAGGACAGCTGCTTCAAAAAACTGAAATAATCACAGAACTTGAATATAACCTACACAGAACGTGAAAATTAACATCAAATATTTGATGAATCCATCAAATTTTTTGAAACAACCCGTCCTAAGAAAAGACAAACACATACATCTAAAGGATTTAGCCTGCTAAAGAATGAGAAAGAACAATTGATCTTCTCTTTGTGCGGTGCTTCGTAGCATCCCCGCTCTTGTCTACTCTAGTTTACTGAAGATTTCACTTCTACCGCATGTGAACTGCACACAATTTTTCTATAATGATTTTAAATATATTATCTTAAAGCGTTGAAGTTTCCGTTTGATTGAAAATATGGAATAGAATTGTACCAACCGCATTTAATAAAATAAATGATCCTTCTTAAGTGCAGGTATTACAGATTTATAATCTCAATCTTATTGCAATATCTATGAAACAATTTACGTAATTTAAAAATAAATTTGTTGACTTATATTGTATTTTACAGTTCTTGTTTTATAATATGACTCTTGAAACCTTTAAGGCCAAAGTTGATAATGTCGAGAGATCAAGACATATCATTATTTCGTAGGAATTTTCCGAGATTCAATTAATTTCACATTGAGTAAATAATATGGTGTTTTCAAGTTTCAGAGTTAGGAGGACCCCGAAAAAGTACCCACAGTCGATTCAAAGACCCCAAAGTAATCCATGTTGTTAATGAAATCAAAGGGCGGACATGCATGAATTGCTGGTACGGTTACCAACTCTCGGCAACAAAATTGAGGAACGCGTCTGCGGTGATGCAATCAAGGCACGATGAAACACCAAATTAATTAAGGCAATCCGCGATGCCATTTGGTTTCCATCACTTTGCGGCATTGAGCAAAAGATTTTATGATAAATAGAATTTATTTTGCCTGGCGTTTAAAATATAAAAAAAACCGAGTGTGCAATTTAAGAAAAAAAACCTTTAAAAATCAAAGTAGACATCAAAGAGTAGTGAGACTACGAATCACTGCACAAAGAGGATATGATGGGTTTCGAAGCAACGCACAAAGAGGAGACCGATTATACTATCTAATTCTCTTGCAGGTTAAATCCTATAGATTTATGTGTTTGTCCTTTTTTTGTGTCGCTGTTCTTTGTTTCATCGAGTTTGAAATCACAATGGTGCTAAAAAAGTTTTCACTTAAAAAAATTTGTTGTCTGTAAAGTCGATTAACGGACGATAATTTTACGGAGAGAGGAAGAAAGATAGATGCGTCACAAGCCGAACGCTTAGGCCGAACGATTGTTTCGCGCGCTCGCTTGTACGCTCGTCTCATGCGGAACGTGACAATGAGTCATGCTTTTTCGTGAGTGTAGCCGGCGTCATCGATTTATAAGACGTTACCATGTCAAAAAACATATTGTGCTGAAAATATTCCTACCAACAATTTTTTTCTTTCCGGTATTTCGCAGGTGCGTTTATTATCAGGATCCGCATTCGCTATCGAATTAACTTTTTCTTGACATTTTTACAGTAGTAATGCATTGCAGAGGTAATTCAAAAACTATATTTTAAAAAGCTGAGACACCACATTACGGTGAGGAAACCGCGCGTAAAGCATTTCAACGTTGACTAGTGGAACTCTAGAAAAAAATGTGAGAAACGTAAACGCCAGGACCACCGCAAGTCTCATTACAGGAGTGACGCTCGCTACCGAGGTTCGAGTTAGCGCCAGTCCTTTATGAACCTACTTACGTAATCTTGACATACATACACATTGCATAGGTACACAAATTGTAGGGAGTTGTCAAAGATCTGAATTTAAACAAACTGTTAAAACCGACATTGTGGAGGAGCGAAGTAAGCCGCAAGCATTTTATCATGGACTCTAATGGAATTCTAAAAAAATGGTGAAAGCGCTAGAAAAAAACAAATTACGTGCTTCCAGCGCAGAAATTCAGATTGTATAAAATAGCTACAAAATGAACTTAACTGTTCGCTGGTGCAGTTTATTGGAAGTACAAATTTTATCGTGCCAACTTCGGTACATGGTTAATTACCCATAGCCACCAATAGGTATATTCAAGTGTCGCACACTAACTTGCTTAGTTCGCTTGTGGTCAGAGATGGTTATCTACGTTAACGGGATCTTCAGATTGAAAGTGCTTTCATATAAGCATATTTCTCCTTGTATCATTTCGTACAACTTCTGCAGTATGACTATTGCTGCTACGATAACTATATTTTAGATTGAATTGAAAAAATGAATATTTTGCAGAAATTCGTAGGATCTGGATAAAAATATTAATACATGAAACAAATAAACATAATATAAATGTATTTTATTAACTTCCTTAAACTTAAGCAGTTAAAAATCAATGACTTTTGTTGAAGTAAAACTTTTTAAGCGGCGTTAGTGATTCGGAATTTGGATGAAACGGAAATTACACATTAGCACCCGCGAAGCGCTCATTGGCCGATTTGATTATGATGTCACTTTTAAGGATTGGTTGAGATACAAAACGAAAATAACGCCAAGTCCTAGGTCTGCGCTCATTGGCTGTTTTGATTATGACCTCATTATTCAAAGCTTGAGATTGTTTTGGTAAAGTTTCGCTTCCGCTCGTATTGTGAACTGCACTCATATTTTTTTTTTAAGAATTATTCGTAAACATCTAGGCCATTGTTAACAATTCAATATATTTTTTTTGTTGTTTATGGATTGAACTTTTTCACTCTCACTTTTTCATACATTTGAAATTTATTTTATATTCACATAACTTCTGCATAGGCAGATAGGCAGCATTCCACAAATGCGTGTAAAACAAAAAATATTTTATCCGACCAAAAAACCGGTTTTCAATTTTATTTTTTCAACCACCAAATCGAAAAGTTGCAAAATTTTTTTGGAAATTAAATTAACGGTTTTCCCCGAAATTTATAGGAAATCATTATTTTACAATGTGGTTATTAGTGATGGACATATTTGAAACGATTTAATAACATCCATTTCCATACGACTTCAATAATCGATCAAATTAATCGCTTTGATACAGACGTTATCAAATTGCCCACAACTGCATGTGGATATGCATAAACTCTCTGAGTTGCTCAGAACTAATATAATAATTATCTCGGTTGTTCCATTGCCAAACGATTAATTCTAAATATCATTTGATTATTAATTTAACCAACTAGTTTTGGTATGTGGAAGTAAACGTGCGTTCTTCATCAGATTTTTAAACCTGCATATCATGAGAGTCAGCCGACTAACATGGGTTTATCATCTACACAGATTCACAAAGTCACAGTTGATGTTGTAAGAAATCAAGGCAACTGAGAGACCAATAACACCAAGCTCCTGTCTTGGCGCAATGTTCTGGCAGACCCAGAAAGGCTATTCCCTAAAATTTGTGATAAGTGATCGATCTTCCGCGAGAAGTGCTGTCAAATTTGTGGATTTTCAACAGCTGTTAAATGAATAAATAAACACGCATACTTGCAGGAATTCGTGTTTAAAACGACCCAAACTAAAATACGTGACAGCTCACAGCTGAAATTTTGACATCGGCCGATAGAAAAAGCAAATAACAGTCGTTGAAAATCACACAAATCTGACAGCACTTCTCGCGGGAGAACGATCTCTTATCACAAATTTCAGCCTTTCTGCATCATTGGCAGAAAGAGAGATTTCTGGCAGTTTACCCGGCGTAATGGGGGATGGGTCAAATTCTCCCGCCATGTTTAAAACTGTTTGTGGTTTTATAACTACACGTGCGACGTTGACGCTCAACGCAGTAGCTAGAGCCGTTGATTTTTTTTAAACGTTTTTAATTATATTCACGTATTAAAAATTATAACTTAAAAACAACAAAATCAATAAAAATCTTTTTAATAACTAAATAAATAACATCCTTCAAAACATACAAGCATAGCTTTTTATGGCTTTCCATAATACACCTTTAAAAAAATGTAGATGCATTCAAATAAAATCATGAAATGTTACTGTATTTTATAAAAAAATGACTTATAACCGTTATTACACAAAAAAATAACAAACCAATCTCTAACTACAATTGTCGGACGATCATATTAAGTACTTGCATCACCAAAGTTGAAGATTTGCATTTTAACATCACGGAATATTATTCGAACGACTATTCAAATGGACAATATCGATTATTCAGAATTGTAAGTTTGCGAGATTCGTTTCTACATTTTTGTTGTTTTTTAATGCAAAAAAATAGAGTTGTTCGAATATAAAGTCATCAATTTGCACATCGGCCATTGTTCGACGGGATAGTATCAATGGCCAGTAAATTAAAACAGTCAAGGGACGACGTTTGTTTTGAATAAGATGCACGAGCTCCAGGAATGGAGAAATAGATATGCAAAACCAGCCGCGGGTGAGATTCAAGGGAGGGGCTCCAACAGACGGTGGAAGCAGAGCATACTTTGAACGGGTTGATCGAATCGAGAAATGCATGTCTTCCTGGAAAATATATTGGAACAGTAGTACGAGTATATGGCCAACAGATACGTTTCTATACGTGACTCCTTACTTATTGATATAATCTGTGAAATGCTTTGCCAGTTTGTTGGTTGAAAAAAATTGTTGGTATATTTAAAATACAACTTTGACATGTAATAAAATTGAGCGCGAAAACATTAAATGTTAGTATCTATTTATTGGGCTAAAAAAGCATACAATTTTAATAAATGTCTATTATTATTGCCAATTACTAGGTAGAAATGGACACCAAATTAATAGAGTCCATCAATCAATACATTATGAAATGCTTTGAAATGAACATAATATTTTGGGACACTATAATATATTATTGAAACAATTTCGACTTCAGTTTATTCTCTTATTTTTGTTTTATTTACAAATCTATATATATATAAAAATCAAAAAATGTTTGTTTCTGGGTTTGTATGTACATTTATATATTTGTATGCTATGCGTTGCTAAACCATTCCTCCGATTGCGATGAACCTTTGGGAATTTTACGCATACCCGCGATGGTATCTAAATAAAATAGCGAGTTCCTGGCACGCGTTGTTATACAACTTAATAAAGAAATTCATTCATTCATTGTATGTAAATGCCTTTGTCAGAATTTGGTAAATTGAATTATAAAATCCTTATAATAATATAAATGGAGCAACCGATCGACGTGATGTTTTCCTCAGAGATAATTGAAGGACTGCGAAAGACATAGGCTACTTTTTATCCCGGAAAAAACATTTCATTCCAGTGGGAAAATTCTTTCCCTAATACCATGCGAGCAAAACCGCGAGTAAAAGCTAGTCAAATCATAAAAATTTACATAAATAAAATGAATTCGTGATTCTAATACTTTGCACCATTTGTAACATAGAACAGATAGGAAGTCTAAAAAATATGTGTGTTTGTGTTCGGCTCACAAATATACGTTAAGATCAGATTTATAACAATAATTCACACAAAAATGTGATTCCTAAAGATCGATATTTAAGTACTACATATTGCTATAGCCGATTTTTTTTGTGGCAGATACAACAACTTTTAACATTATTTGATAATGTGAGCCCCACTGGGGCTGCACCCATGCTAAGGCCTACAATTTACACTTATACAGGGTTTCCGGGGGTAAGGTGTATTACCTTCGAGAGGATTCTACATTAAGGTAAGAGTAAAAAAAATTAATAACTTTTTCTGAAATTTCAACTTTTTTTCCCATACAAAAAGACATACCTACTAAAAATCCTTAGTGTAAGGTAAAACTTACCGATAAAGTTGCTGTTAGCTTTCCTGGCGCGATTGTGGCAACGTTGTATGGTTACGATTGGCCCGTATCGTAACTGCGGAGAATAATAATGCTGGCCGCACACGCCGGACTAAGTTTATCTTTTTAACAAAAAATACCTCTAAAAATTGGAATTTCGAAAAAGTTATTTATTTTTTTTACTTATACTATCATGTAGAATCACCTCCCAAAGTTAATGCATTTTACCCCCAAACACGTTGTGTAAAAACAACAAATACATATAAAGGCGGTGTAATGAAGATAATGCAATACATTATGAGATTGTGGATCTTATGTATTATGTAGGTGTACTTTGTAGTTTTGAAATGAAGTTTAATTTTTTTTAAAGATAACTACATATTTAAAAAATGTGTGTAATATTGCTTTAATTGTTTAATCTAAATCATAATTTTGTAAATGTGGTATGTTTTCTGTTTCTCTGGTATTTTTTTTTTAATGATTTTATTTATGTGCAAATAATTTCAACTCAATTCATGGTAACTATTTCATAAACCGAAGGGATCGATGCCTAGTAGAAAATCCGCCTGCACTGTGTTGACTTGCTATGAGGTCATCAATATCTATAATTAGTTAGAATACGTATTCAATATGGTGACCGGATAACTTAGAATGAAATCAACTCAACACCTCATTCAAAAGTCATTAAAAGTGATGATAAAATGTTTATAAAATTATTTCGATAGGTTAGGTTTGGCAAGGTTATGGACTATTTAAAAATATACATTTCAAAGCTTTTAATGACTTTTCAAAAAGGTGTTGAGTTGACTTAATTCTGTGTTGGCGTGGATTCATTCAATATAATATTAACCGTGTGCCAGTATGCAAGTTCTCTTTATCGTTTGTTGCCGCTTATGGAAAATCGTTCAAGCCGTATTTGTTATGTTAGCTTTACATAATAGTATGTTTATTAAATTAAGAAAAAACGTAGAACCTGCAGACAAGCAGCCATGAAATGGCAGCTTGTGGCAGCATTGAAAGAATATATCTTTTGTAATTCTTAAAATTCTTGTAAATCTAAATTTTAAAATGAAATACTAGCAGTTTCATGAACCTAAAACACCTTAAAAGAATATTTTTGATTTTCTCTAAATAAATCAAAACGAAAATTTCCTCTGAAATTATAATTTAAGTAAGATTATAAAGTAAAATTTGGAATGTAAGTACTTAAATACTTACATGCGTACTTAAATATAAAACAAACATACTTTGCATAAATAGGACTGCACGGATTCGTCGGTCTAAAGAGACATTGGGTCACTGGAGCCAGGATGCGGCTAATGGCTTCCGACAATGCATTGGTGACCCCAGCGTTCCAGCACCAAACCCCACTCCTGAGTGAGCGCTGGGCCCGAGCTTGAAGAATAGAATTGATTACTTATTTATTTTTATATATTTAATTTTTATATGTATATTTTATTTTGTTTTTTTTTCCTATTCTATGTTTAAAAAAAAAACTGTTGTTTTAAAATATGTTATAAAATATATTATATAAATATGTACAATCATATGGGACGTGTGGGATTGCACTATCCTCCCCACATACTGGAATAAAACTTATTATTATTATTATAACATGTTTTTGATTTAAATAATGTATTATGCCATTTTCCCAAAGAAATGTACCCATCTTTTCTTCTGGTCGGTAGAAACCATGATATTGATTATTCTGATTTGATTGCTCATTGTGGGAACCACGATCATGCAAACCCTGACAAGATAAAAAGTTAATATCCATCTTGGACCGGAGCCGGAACGTTAGAATCAAATTTACAGACAATTGAAGTGTCAAATGGTTGAATTAAAAAGAGGACTTCACTGCGTTCAGTAAATAAATACATTTTTAAAAATCAATCCAGTTAAACTTATCTTTTGTTCAAAATGTATCGTTCTAAACCTATTCAGCTTTCCGATAATAATAAGTTTTTTTTGGTGCTATCTAGTATTGTGTCGTTGGTGTAATCTATGCCATTTTTTCTTCTCTGTATTTGTCATGAATTTTCAGCAAAAGCACCTTTCGTTTTTTACCCATGTTATCTAATATTTTGACTTTTGGAATTTCACTGGTACAAATTCCTCAAAAAATTACTACTAAACGCATTTGGCTGACAGATAAAAAAATATTGTACAGCTAAATGTTGTAAACGAAGCAATAGAAAATTTGGTAACAATAGAGTTTTCAGTTGCAGAATAATAGTTTTGACACCAAGGACTGCAGCCACTGATAGTGTATGCAAAATAAATACATGTATGTATGTTGCCTCGGTTCGAATGCATTAAACGAGGGATAATTTCAGTATTCAGTCGCATCGTAAGGAGGTCATCTTGATAAAAATCTCTTCAGGTCATTTCTACTTCCACCCTCATCTCGTTTTAACCAAGCACCCAGTTATATATAGGCACTCAGGAACCATTTCCACCGTACCCCGCACGCTGACAGCTTAATTTCGTTTTTGGCTCTTTTCATGATGGACGAAAATTTTGTTTTATTTTAAGGTTACTTCCTTCTCCCACAATTCACTCAATCGAAGAGCCTTAAGGGTGTAAAAATATTATAAAAGAAATTTGGTTTCTATAAATTGAAAGTTTTTGATTATATCACAACCTCTTCACTGCCTTTAATAGAGCTTACAGATTCTCAATAGTGACCAGCTGCTAACTTTTACAAAATCTAGTGTTGATTTTGGGAGCCACCTCTAGACTGGACTAGAGCCCCAAAAGTCTGTAAAGCCGGCTCGAATTCCGTGCGAAGGAGGGCGGATCGTCTGATTGATAGCACATACGCGATGTAGGTATGATGAGTTTTGATATATTTAATGGAACCTGGTATATATAAAATACTTAATGGAACCTGCTCTAAGAATCTAGCAGCGTTGATTCCCTCTGCATCTGTGCGTGAAACTCGGTGACACGAGCAGAATACCCATTCACGGTTGATGTTTGGCTTCATGAAAACGAGTCGTTTCTTCGACTCATTTTGGAAGAGCTATAGACATCTGTCTTTTCATGTAATCCGAACATCTCAAAGCCCCTAATTTAACACGTCTCACAACGCAGCCCTACCGGGTGATGACATAGTTTCCCTCTCTTTACACCAATCAGACAAGACACTCTAGTCACATAATTAAAAAAAAAAAATAAAGTGTGTAATTCACACGCAGTAGAAGTGAAACCTTCAGAAAACTAAAATAGACAAAGTGGGGAGACTACGACGCACCGCACAAAGAAAAGACCGATTAAATTATCTCATTATTTCGCAGGCTAAATCCTATAGATGTATGTGTTTTATCTCTTTTTAGTATTATTTCATTGAGTTTCAAATTTTTAGGTGCTGAAGAAATTTTCACTTCAAAAAACTGGTTGTCTGTAAAGTCGGTTTACGGACGATAAATTTACGCAATAACGTCATAAGAAAAAATATTGAAGAAAAATTGCATTGATGCGTCATAAGCCGAACGCTTAGGCCGATCGTGCATATCTATCGCTTGTTCCGCCCTCTCGCTTGCACGCTCGGCTCAGGCGGAGCGTGACAATGAGTCATGCTTTTTCGTGCATGCAGCCGGCGTTTATCGATTTATAAGAAGTTATCACGTCAAAAAAGCTCGCTTTTTACAAATCACAAATTGATAATTTGATAGAGAAATCGGAACACGAATTAAATAGTGATGGAATGGGAACACACACCCTTGTTTGAATCTCCGGCTAATATATATTTAATTATAGTGACATCCACGTTCAGAAAACAGCTTTTTCAATTTTCATTCATCGCATTTGATAATCAATTCCCACCAACACCACCCGACAGCGGCCTCTGTGCATTCAAATTCAATTCGAATCAAAATAATTTATCGTCCAAAATGGAAACCTGCCGACTCCAATTAATTATATAATCCCTAACAGCGTGCGAGGTATCCAATAGGTTTCCTAAAATATTATTGATACATTTTGTTAATTAATTCTTTGTTTTCTTTTTAAATCCATACTGGTGTAGATATCAAAGAAACACTAAAATTAAAATTAAACAGCCGATTAAAATTAAACAGCCATTTGGTTAAAATGGAACATATTTTTGAAATTAAAAATTCTTTAGCACCGTGATTTGAAACTCGATGAAATGGAAACGAGCGACACTAAAAAGAGACAAACACATACATCTATAGGATCTAGCCTGCGAGAGAATGAGATATAATGAAATCTTACCTACGTACAATACCTACGGAGCAACGCACTCTGTCAAGCTGTGCGTATTGACCGCTTTGATTATGAGCTAACTTTTCAAGGCTCTTATTGGTTGAGATTTTTTTGGTGAAATTTCGCTTCAACCGCCTGTGAACTGCACTCGTTTTTAGAGATATAAACATTACGGAAACAATCAGAGTTGGAAATTTGTAAAGGGACGAACTTTTTTAAATGAGTGGGGAGGTTACGAAGCACCGCACAAAGAGGAGACTGATGGGCACGGCACAAAGAGGAGACCGATCATACTTTATCATTCTTTCGCAGACTTAATCCTACAGGTATGTGTATTTATCTCTCTTTAATGTCGTTATTTTTCGTTTCATCGAGTTTCAAAACACAACCGTGCTAAAGAAATTTTCACTTCAAAAAATCCTCGTTACCACATTTATTGCTGCAAAAGCTCTAAATGATGTATTTAGAGCTGTGGTATTTCTAATAGTAGCAATAATTTTTCAAAAATCTAATTGCTATTACTTTCCTTGGCTTTCTTGTTGTTTAATTAAATAATAGCGTATTCAATCACTCTTAGTAGCGTAGATGAAATATAAAAGTTAGGGAATTTTCACTAAAAGCTGTTTGTGAGAAATTTGAATTGTACACATTAACGATATCAGTTACAATTTATATTCACTGAAACCATGTTGTATTAGTTTTCTCCAAAGCGAGGCCTGGCGTTTTATTTCTTAGCCGGCGGCGGAACGTAGTTATCTGCGTTTTACTTTTATTGCCTTGCACCAAAACGGCAAGGAGAGCATCACCCTAAAAAGCGCATAGCGCAAACACCTCGCACAGCCTTGGAGAGACTGAAACGATTGCGGGGAATGCGGGCTCTCTTGCTGGTATTGAGCCAGTTAAATGCTTCAATATTAGCATGCTGTAGCATGTCTGCAGAGTGGATTAAAAGATAAACTAAAAAAATATTACAATTATCAAAGTGTATTCAACTTACATACTGAATTTTTCAAGAGCTTTTTGCAGCTTTGGGTTACGGAAAATAACGCCATGCAGTGAAAATCTTATTGACATTTAATGAGTTTAACTAGCTCGTGTAAATGGTTTATACATTTTTTGTTATAAGTTCCTTTTTTCAATACTTGTAATGATGTTTTTGTTGAACATTTTTCATTATAGTACATTCACCCGCGGAGCACTCATCACGAAACTTTTACCGAGGAAAAATCAAGGCGAAATATTCACCGGACACAATTCACCTCGGGAAAATATTGGCTCTTATTAAAAATGTGTATTTTTTTTTTTACTGAAATAATTTTGTGCAAATCATGTGTCTAACGGAAATAGAGAAAATAACATTACTGTTATGTTAGGTTACGATAGTTAAGGTTAAGAGTTTAGGTTAGGTTGTTACTTCTAATGTAATACAAACTGTCCCTACAACTAATTATTCAGGAATTTTATTTTTGAAGTAAAATTTCTTTACGCACGCTTGACTAGGGGAGTAAGCTGGTGAATGCGTGATGAGAGCGTTACGAAAAGTGTCGGGCGAGGTGAACGGAAGGTGAGAGGGAGATATAAGTTAGTGATGATAGAAAAAGAGAGAGGTGCGAGCACACATTTTCTTTCTCTCTTTCTCTCATAGTCAGTTACGTTTCGTATATCTAAGACACAGGGCAGGCCTATTGTCTGTATCACACTGTAGAAGCAAGAGAGATTTTCTTCCCCTCTTCCTCTCATACATGTTTTACTTCAGTCGTGTGGTCTAAAGCGCAATCATACTTTTTTTTTACTGGAATACTTTTGTGTCAAACGGAAATAGAAAACATAACATTTCTGTTATGTTAGGTTACGATAGTTAAGGTTAAGAATGTTTGGTAAGGTTAGGATGTTACTTCTTATGTAATAAATACTTTCCTTACAACTAACTATTCAGGAATTTTATATTTTATTTATTTTCATCTATTGAGTGTGGTGAATTTTTCGCGGTGAATTATTGACAGTGAATATTATCCACAGTGAATTTTTGAAACAAGCTTTGTCCGGCATCTTTTCAGCGGTGAATCTCCTGCAACCAAAAATTATATGGGTATAAAAGGCTTCTACGTGCTCATCTCGATTTCAAAGCAGATAGTTGTACAGCAAAAAGCACTTGTTTGAAAATAGTTGTTGGAGTAGCAATAGACAACAAAAACTCAATATTGAACTCTATTTAAATTATTTTTTCAATTTCTATAGGAGTAACTCTTTTTTATTGTTATTGAAGGTAATACCCATCAATGTTTTATATCATTAAAGAAGAATACTAATATATCTAAACGAAAATATGAAAGGGAACAAGACACAGAAAAATAGATAATGTTAGTAGTTCTTAATCGAAGTACGACACAGTCAAAAATCAGATATGGACACTTTAGCTCAGTTGAGTTGCGGAAAGTCGAAGGACCTGGGTTCGAATCCCAGGTGTGACCGTATCTTTTTCTGATTTTTCTGTTTTCAGATTTTCGATCGAGTTTCGTTAATATTGTCTTCATTTAACCACTAAATTTTATAACTTGAGATTTTACTCATTAAGTTTAAAAAATGGATAAAAATTCATTTTGTTGAGAATTCGTACATTTACAAATTCCCTTCATTACAAATAATTGAAGATTTTTTACTAAAGGAAATGTTTTTTATCAGTCATTTTAAGGAAAGGAATGAAATTCTGGGAAGGAAAAAGGTATGAGGGATGGATTGGAATCTGGAGGTCAGTGTGTCCAAGAGTAACGCACGTTTGCTGGCACTCCTCCAACTGTAGTGAAAGGTGATAGATCAAGAAATACCAGCTCGAGTGGTTAAAGGATCTCCTTAAACAGACTTCTTCCTATCTAGACCGGCAGGCAGCTGGTGAGCAGGAGCATCTGCCGCCAAGACCTGACAACTCTGCTATGTCGCCAAACGTAGCGAACTATGGAAGAAGTGTTGCTTATCAAATAAATGATTTCCAAAATTTTATAGAAGAACAGACTAAAACACATCCTAATTGTACAGTACCTTAACATGGTTACCGTAGCCAGTTAAACCTAGTAAAATAAATTGGACGTACAAAGATATCCCACCAATATCCATAAGGGAACAATCCATCATAATATCATGGGCATGAATGATCTTCTTTGCAGATATTAAATTTAATTTTTTACAGCTTCTCCTTCTGGGATCAATAGATTGGGTGTTGTAACAAACGGTATTCGTGTTGTGGTTTTTGATGCGAACTGCAGTAAGAATGCATTCTATTTTGTCACCATGTTTGATACTCACCACCACCTTCTCTCCCAACGTCCTAACCTTCTCTTCCTCTCCGAAACACAGATAGCCGAGCCTCCTGACGCCTCCTATCTGGACTGCCCGGGCTTCACCCTCGTGGGCAAATTCAGACCCAAGGGAGGTGTCTGTCTCTTCAGCCGAGCTGACGTCAACTGTGTGCGAATGTTGAATCTGGAAAACTCCAGATTCGACGTAATGTGGGTGCGCGTCAATCTTGCCAGTACGGTAAGGTTTTATGCGTGTTTATACCGTTCACCAAACCTAAACGAATTAGACACGTTCGAGCTCTTCAAACATTTAAGCAACACTATTGATGACCTCTTGCCCCGCTTCCCTACGGCAGAGTTTGTGGTCCTGGGGGACTTCAATGTTCATAACGAACCTTGGTTGAAGTTCTCAGAGTCAACAGACTCAGCTGTCTTTCTGTCAGCAGAATCCTTTGCCCTTTGCCACGGACTGGAGCAAATGGTTCAGGAGCCTACACGGGTTCCTGATGTCCAGTCTCACCGCTCTAATCTGTTAGACCTGTTTCTAACCACTGTGCCACACGGTTACAAGATTGACGTCACAGCGCCTTTAGGATCGTCGGACCACTGCCTGGTGACGTCGTCAATCCCCGAAACCTTCAGACCGCCAAACGAGAGGCTGAAAAGAAAAGTGTGGCACTACAGGTCTGCAGATTGGTTCGGTTTGCGGGCACATTTTAATGCTTTTCCGTGGTCAACTGTCTGTTTTCGGACTTCGGATCCCTCAAGATGTGCCCAGAAAATTGGTGAAGTCATCGCGTCCGCGATGGATGGCTTCATCCAATCCACTGTTAAAGAAACTGGTGTGGGCTCAAAGCCGTGGTTCAGTCGACAATGCTCTGAAGCAGTGCGACGAAAAAACGCGGCTTATCGAGCCTACAACACATCTCGAACGTCCGAAAACAGAATAGTTTATAACAAAATGTCAAAGGAAAGCAAGAGAATCATAAATAAGTCGAAATTTGAGCACGACCTGCAGATCAGCAGAAAGCTGGCTGCATGCCCGCATGGCAGCAGAGCGTTCTGGTCGCTTGCGGGCTCAATAGGTCGCAATTTCTGCAAATCCAGTCTGCAACCTCTTACCAGAACTGACAGCTCTCTAGCTAATACCGCCGCCGAAAAGGCTAACTTATTAGGCAAAATGTTCGCGGAAAACTCGACCCTCGATGATCAAGGTGCTATCCCGCCGTCGGTTCCTCACTGCGGTTTTCATATGAAAAAGCTGAGGATCCGGCATCGGGATGTACTCCAAGTCTTACGAGGGCTCGATGTTAATAAAGCTAGTGGGCCTGACGGAATACCTGCCCTGGTATTGCAGAAGTGCGCTGCAGAAATAGCTCCAATTTTGACGAAGCTTTTCAAAATGTCCCTGAAGTTTGGGACTGTGCCCTCCGGTTGGAAAAAAGCGATCATTCACCCTATTCCAAAGAAGGGTGACCGCTCCAACCCGGCCAACTACCGCCCCATAGCGATCACATCTGTTCTGTCAAAAGTGATGGAACGTGTGATCAACGACAAACTGCTCACATATCTCGAGAAGAACAAAATCATTAACGACCGTCAATACGGATTCCGGCGGAACCGCTCGTGCGGTGATCTTCTCGCGTATGTGACGCATGTTTGGGGGCGGTGCCTGGAACGTTTTGGTGAAACCCAAACGGTTTCACTGGATATTTCCAAGGCCTTTGACCGGGTTTGGCACCGAACGTTTGTCAACAAACTGCCTTCTTACGGACTTCCCGCATCCTTGTGTATGTGGATTGCCGACTTTTTGAGGGAGAGGTCGATTCAGGCGGTTGCTGATGGTTTCACCTCTTCCTCGCATTCGATAAATGCTGGCGTCCCACAGGGATCGGTTCTGTCTCCGACTTTGTTTTTGTTGCACATCAATGACCTCTTGACGTGTGCACCGATTCATTGCTACGCGGACGACAGTACAGTCCATGATAGCTTTTTGTTTGACAAACCTCCAAAGGGCTCACAAACCCCAATGGCTCGGAGGGCTTTGAAACAAAGAATGGACGGTTACCTCGAGAGTGTTTCCTCTTGGGGTAAGAATAACCTCGTCGAATTTAATGTTTCAAAGACCCAATCATGTCTGATAACGTCTAAAAGGGATCGAAATGATAATCTAGTCTCCTTCAACGGAAGCATTCTCCCGAACAGGCCTTCCATTGATATGCTTGGTGTAACTCTAAGTGACCAGCTCAGGTACGGGGGCTCCATCGAGGCCAGAGTTAAGTTAGCCTCTCAGAAACTGGGCATACTGTACAGGGCACGCAGATACTTTAATAGTACACAACTGCTAGCCCTGTACAAATCGCAAGTGCGCCCCACGGTTGAATTTGGCAGCCACCTCTGGTCTGGAGCCCCAAAATACCTGAAAAAAACCCTTGACTCTGTGCAGAAACGGGCGGTCCGTTTGATAGATTCTCCTAATTTAACTAACGGATTGCAATCTTTAGAGCACAGGCGCCAGGTGGGAATGCTGTCCTTGTTCTACCGGTATTACAATGGAAGATGCTCCGAGGAACTAGCGTCATTGATCCCCTCGGCACCGGTGCATAGTCGGGAAACACGCCAAACGCGCGCTCAACATTTGTACACGGTTGACATTAGTCACATGAGAACGGGTCGTTTCTACGACTCGTTCTTGAGTTCAACAGCTCGGCTGTGGAACGATTTGCCGGCCTCTGTGTTTCCTCCCTCCTACAATATGGGTCTCTTCAAGACCCATGTTCACTCCTTCCTCTCCTCAAAAACACCCTCCACACAGCATCCTCAAAGATGACATAGGCCCTGAGGGAAATTTTTTTTCCTCAGGGCCTCCTGTGTGGAGTTAATGTAAAAAAAAAAAAAAAAATATGACATTATGATATCATATGTATTTAACTTAACAACCCGGTTTGGTTTGAGATTTTTTATTTTAAAAAGATAATGGAGTTTGTCTACATGAAAGAAAAATAATTCCATAGTTCACGATGGAAATGATAAAATTATCTGAAACACGATGATTTTTTTCCATTATATCCTCACTCGAGACTCGAAGAAAAAAAAATCCTGTGGGCCTATGTTATCTTTGGGAATGCTGTGGAGGGCATTTTTAGAGAAATGAAAGAGAAAGTAAATAGGAAAGGAAAGCTCTGGAAATGAAAAAAAGTGGGAGGGATGGATAGTGACAAACGTTTGAATCCATCCATATATCTCAAGGTCCTGTTCCATGTATAGTCATCTCCCTTTGTTCTTCTTCTTCCTTACAAAGCCCTACTTGGGAAACAGAAGAAAGAAGAAGACGACTTAAATATACCTAACATGCCAATTTAAATTTTATTTGAGCAATTTTTTGAAGTTCCCATATTAATCAGTTGAAATCGTCTCGATTGTGACTACATTTATTTGAAACTCTCGCAAAATGGCGTTATTATTCGTTTTATAGTATGATTTTTTTATGTCAACCATCGGATTTTACTGTGCCAACTGACAAAAAAAAAAAAAAAATAAAATTAAAAAAATCCCTCCCACTGCGATGCAAGGCGATGGGTCGAGAATCCAGCTGGATAGTCTCAATCAGACTCTCTCGATCCGATCTGCCACGTAGTAGATGCTCAGCCACGCAAAAGTTTCCACCGCCAAGACCTAGACAAACCTCATCATGAATCATGGCACCCCTGCTTAGTGCTAATGTAGCAAACCCCTGGCGGAGATACGATACCAAAGCTCATCGTTTGAGAGTCTCATGCTTTGAACAGAGAAGAGATTTCTGCTTCAAAATATTTGTGAAGAATATTATCAAAAATATTTTCCCCTTAGAGCCAATTTAAAATTGATTAATTCAGGTTAGGTCTTAGATGTTTATTTTAACACGCAATGGCACGATAATGCGACGAGCTGCAAAGTTTTCTTGAAGGTAATATCGCCAGAGACACAAGTTTAGTTAAAGAAGACATAATTACAATGTTTGTGCACATTTTGCAAACGAGCCATGGCGAACGGGAAATCGATAACATTTTCCTAGAACGGTGGCGGCGGAATTTCTGATTCCGTGAAAAAGGAAACAATCGCGCAACAAAGAATACGTGCTTTCGAACGAACAATAAATAATAAACAAATGTTTTAACCGGTTTTAACTGTCGAAAAAAGGGAAATTCTCTTCCGCCGCAGGTTGCTTTTTTTCAGTTTTTTAATTTTTTTTTTTTATCGTGCATAAAAGCATCGCACAACCAATACAATAGTAGATATCGAGGCGAAATGAGAAATTTTTTTCCGAACGTTTTTTAAGGTTCCGATTTAAATTAAATCATTATGTTAAGTTTTTTTTTCTATTTTGGACTAAGATTTAATGTAGTACAAAAATAATTCATGATATTCTTTATTACATTTTATTTTACAATAAAAATTTTTGTATTTTGAAGGTCAGGGTACGCCAGTCAACCATTCTTAATGAAATTAAATTTAAAAATTTGCAGTATTTACAACATTCTCTTGAGAAATTAATAATTTTTTTTAGTATTGAAATAGCTTTGGGACTAATCCATATATCTCAAGGTCCTATTCAATGTATAGTCATCTCCCTTTGTTCTTCTCCTTCCTTACAAAGCCCTACTTGTGAAACAGAAGAAAGAAGAAGACGACTTAAATATACTTACCATGCCAGTTCAAATTTTATTTGAGCAATTTTTTGAAGTTCCCATATTAGTCAGTTGAAATTTCGTCTCGATTGTGACTACAGTTATTTGAAGCTCTCGCAAAATCGCGTTCATCTTCGTATAATAGTATGATTTTTTTTATGTCAACCATCGGATTTTACTGTGCCAAGTCCCAAAGGAAGAAGAAGCAAATCGTCAAACAGTCGAAGGTGAGGCTTTCTACCTTGTCTCTGAATAAAAATGCAATCGAATGTTCTTTGTATTTGTTAAGTATTTTACAGTCTGTTTAATTTGCCAATCATGCGTAGTTAATCATCAGGCATTAGGGCGACGCTTCCCGGCTCAAAAAGAAGAAGATGGTGAGATATAAATAAAATAAAAATATGTAATAACGAATGTTATTTAGACAGAGCGCGCCAATATTTTCAATGACAAAATTGATGCGAAAATTGGGAAAATGCTTAATAAAACGTGACTCGTTTAAAATAGGGAAAAAATTTGTGGAAGGTATCTTAAGTATCATTTAAAGAAACATTGTGAATTTTTTCACAAATATTACTTGTAAAATAATAGAAATAGACTTGTTTAAAATAATTTTTGGAGCATACTTTGCGATTTTTTTCTACCGAGGGAATTTCATATAATTTGCGTTTCAGCGTGGAACGAATCTAGATATTATCTTCAAAAATAACATATATTTTTTAAGAACTTAAAAACTTCAAATGTTTAAGGGAGATGTATAAGAAATCGGTAGAAATTCGGGTAGCGATATACTAAATGACAGTAACTTCGTTACTTGTAACATAGTTATTTGCATACTTAACTATGCAATAATTAAAGATTTAACAAATTTCAGAAATAATTTATGTTTTAAAGCTACACCTATAGAATTTGTATTATTTTCACTAAAGAATTTCAGTGCCTGCTAAGCATCACTATCCTAAGTAGGTAGGTATACGAGCAATATTAGAATGTACATTGTACGTACTTACGTACGTTTAGATTAAACTGTCAACCTAAATTAGCTCTAAACCTCCACCGACTATACCTCGATTTCACGTCGATTAACAGGGTATTTGCCTAAGTAGGTACAGGCTAACAAAGGCATTGTAAGGTTTGATCAAATGATAAAATTAAAGATAACAAATGGCTGGTTGTCAAATAAGGATAATGACAACATCGAAATGATCGCTACCCAGCGCGCCTACGACGTGCGCCTAGGACGTCACGTACCTGATGTGTTCTTTAAAAATTAAGTAAAAACAAAACTTAAGGTATGTGCCTACATTATAAAAAAAAAAATCTGATTCATACGATGGGTTTATTAAGTTTTGAAAAAATGAAGTTATGTTGTCGCACCCTAAAGGCGCGCTGGGTTGCGATCATAGAACATCCGTTCGAAAAATAAGCCTTAACGGCAAACGCACGCTCCCCACTGTTCCAATGCATGATGGCGATAAACTGTGCCGAAACAAAACTTTACAGTTTTGTTTCTCGAACGAGATCACCAGCGCTCCGCTACAAATGGCGTGCATTTTAAAAAAGGAAGATATGCTGCCGCACCCTGTATAAGCATTCCATTCATTTCTACCGTTGATCTGTTGTATTATCATCCCTCTTTTAAAAAAAAACGGAGAGTTTCAGAAAGAGTGGTTACAACACAGTAGGGCACGATTTCAGAAAGAGTTTAAAAAAATTTGTTGCAATTAGTCTGTAAAGTCGGTTTACAGACGATAATTTTACGTGATAACGTCATATAATAACGATGGAGTGGAAGAGAGATATATGCTTCACAAGCCGAATGCTTAGGCCAAACGCTTTTTCCGCGCTCTCGCTTGCACGCTTAGCTCAGGCGGAACGTGACAATGAGTCATGTTTTTTCGTGAGTGCAGCCGGCGTTCATCGATTTATAGGAAAGACGTTATCACGTCAAAAATCGAAATGAGCTGGTATTGAGGTGGAAGTGTGAGATGTGACACAAAAATGTCCCCAGCTCAAAGCACCTGGTAATACACAACATTCGTATAAATGTGAAACCTTTAGTAGTAATGTAGTGTTTGTATTAATACACAAACCTTTTTTAGTAATACAAAATATTTTTCCTCAAAGTTTTGTAATAATACAAAGAAATTTGGTAGGGACTTTTGTGCGATTGGGGACCATTCTTATAAAAAAAAACTGAAATTGTTAAACAAAATTCTTTAATTGTTTAAAAAACCATTTGTGGCATGTATGGCGAATCTAGTAACCTATATTTGCAATGTCGATCCACCGTACCGTAAAATATTTCAAGGTTCTTCAACTTGAAATGCATTTTTAATGACCCACAACGTAGAAGTTATATAGAAGCATAAAGGGACTTACAGTAGAGAGTATTTACAGTAATACTACACTACTGCGATGTGTAGAGCACGTTTTCAATTGAATTTTGTTAATTGAGTTTAATGTAGGTACCTATGTAATGGTTTTGCAGGCCGTTAAATGCAGTATGTTGTGTACATATGTAGAAAGGGTGCAATGGCGGATCGCGAAAATTGCGTGTTTATAGTATTTTGAGAGTTAATTATCAAAGATAACGAGCGTTAATATCTTTAATATTTATATTATGCACGTAATAATAAAATATTTTGGAATCTCCTTCAAAATTTCGTCTCTCAATTCTGCAATGATTTAAAATGATTTTTAAGTTGTTGCAGCAATTTGTCGAGACAAAAAAGAAAAATTATTTGAAAACAAAAAACTCAAGTGCCGATACCGTAGTAACACATTATTGTTTTTATTTGAATACCTACTTCCCAACCTTCCGTATCTCCTTACATATGTTTTCTCCTTTTCTTTTCATGCCAAAGTCTTCCTGGCTTCAAGCGGTTGGGAACAGTTGGGACTCTTGGGCGGAATCAACATAAAAACCTCAGAATATAAAAAGATTGCGTCTAGCCCGTACAGTTATATAAAAAAAATACATCAGAGTATGCAATTCACACGCGGTAAAAGTGAAATCTTCAGAAAACTAAAGTAGACAAGAGTGGGAGGCTACGAAACACGCACAAAAAGGTGACCGATCTATACTAGTCTACCGACTATATCATTCTCTTGTAGGCTAAATCCTAAAGATGTTTGTGTTTGTCTCTTTTTAGTGTTGCTATTTTTTGTATCATCTATTTAAATCACAACGGTGGTAAAGAAGTTTTCATTAAAAAGAAAAACAGGATCCTATTATTTTGACCAATAAAAAGGGTGAATTTTGGCATTCCAACATTGCGCACAACATACTTTGTCTGGAATATCAAAGACAGATTGCCTTATAATTTTAATTTTTGGCCTTGGAACTTAATTATTAAAAGAGAAAAGAAATCATTTCAAATTGGTTCAAAATATATAAATTGTTCAAGTAGAAAATAAATCATGACAGTTTTGCTGATTTCTTTGTGTCACTGACTTTTATTTTATCCAAATTTCAATAGCAAAAAAAGAATAACAATAATTTTAACTGCATATTAACGTTTCAATCTGTAACTGCATATCCTTCCATGTTGACGTTCAGTCGTTCTAAAAACGTTTTCCAATTCACTATGGAAAGCGTGCTATTCCGATTCGTAAATAGAACATGACACGATGTCAATCAATAGCAAAGCACTTGGGAATCGATTTGTTCTACGTAGTTTTAATATAATTTGTTGAATTTACGAGGCATTTGACATGAATTACTAATTTCAGTAATTATTGCGCCGCATTCAAAATACCATAAAAAAACACAACCATTTGATAGAATTATTTTATTTCATGTTATTAAAATAATATTTATTTGCAACCGTACGCAACGCAAATATTGTCTAAAACACATATCTATTTGAAGTAATATGGCGTTATATTTCATAATGATGTGTTTTTATACATCTTGCGAGAATATAGTGCATAAATATTCTTATATTTCATATCAAACTAGAGTCAAACCTAAAGCAGAAGATGCAGAAGGTGGGGCTAAATCAAAATAAATGGGGCATTTTCAAGACATTATCTCCTTTCAATTTTTACAGTTTTTACTAAAATCAACCAACATCACTTAACCTTTAATTAGTCGCGTGGGGTCCATTGGACCCCAAGCAAGCTGGTTTGTGTAATATTTAGGCAAAACTACACTTACGCGACTGTGCATTCTAGTAGCTTTCTAGCTCACCTGGCCCTCTCGTCTCAGTGTTCCGCTAGCCGCGGCTTGTAACACACGTGCCGTACGGAGCTGCTTGGGGTCCAACGGACCCCGCGCGACTAACAGTGTTGTACAATTTTACGAGTACTACACTATTAGTATAAACATTTTCACTTATTTTATTTGTTTTTTTTTCAACCCTGGGGTCCTTACTGACCCCACGCGACTAATAGTATTTAGGCGCGACAAGCTAAAGGTTAAACTAGTTCCGTTAGCTCCGAAGTAAAAGCAACTCTTTCTGACTGGTCTAATATCTAGGTAAATGTAACCATTTTCAACTCAAGAGTCATTTTCATCAAAACATTTCAGAATCCATGAACATTTTATAACCGTTGGGTATCCATTATAATTATGAAGATAATTTCTAAATGGATATATTGTAAAGCACATATCAATGATATTGTTTCGTATGTTATTTTAATAACTCTTAGGGCCCTTTCTTTTTTAGATATGCTACATGTTATAGGTATGAAAAAATTCATTGTTTCTTTGTTACTTAAGATATTTGCCGAGAGATTTTGGTTCTTTTTTATGAGTAATGAGTTATGTTTTATTAAATATTTTCACAACGGTCAGTTACGCCTATTCATTACGATTGTTATCTTAAAGTGAAAATTTCTTTCGCACCGTTGTGATTTGAAACTCGATGAAACGAAAAATAGCGACACTAAAAACAGATAAACCAATACAACCATTGGATTTAGCTTACGAGAGAATGAGGTGGTGTAATCTGTCTCTTTTTTACCTCCCTCCAAACTCTTGTCTATTTTAGTTTTCGGAAGGTTTTACTCAGTTTTTTTTTTTTTATATTAGCGCGCTCCCTCTAACGTTTGTATTTCCATAAATTATTATCTCTTTTACAAGTCTTCAGTAATCTTCTTCTTTTTTTGAACGGTAACTATAAGTAGGAGCACTATTACGAAACGTTTTATCGGTTTCTTTGGTTAATTTGGTGTTTAGTTTTTTGACGTAACTTTATTTAATACAAATTATTGCTGAACCGGATTAATTTTTGCTTCAAATAATAATTATTAATAAACAACGGTGGTGCTTCATCTCTGTCTATCATCATTGAAGATACATTGTTATCGCTTAGTATTGCAATAATGGGTCCATAAATAACGGCAAAATAGATCATTAATTTGATATATCAAGATGATTTATTAGTCCATAAGATTATATATTACATGATACCGTACAAGATTTCCAACTGAGTGACACCAGTAGGACTATAGTACAAAGAATATTATTGCCAATAAAATCGATCTTAGAAAAATAATCAATGGTTAAGAAAAACCTAATAAATCTCACGAAATTATAACACAGTTCATTCCATTTCAAGCGAAGCTTCAATTAAAAATGGTAGATTAAGAGAGAGTTTTCAACCTACGCCCATGCAAAAACTCCCAATATCGAGCTGATAGTGGCACTACATCAAAACCAAACGTGGCTTATAAATAAATATGACAAGATGGAATGGTTCCAATCAGATCAAGATACAAAAATGTTGTATCATTTCAACCACTGCTTTCAATATCAATTGTGAAATAAGTGTCACTCCCGAAGACTTGGAACTGCCTGGAGCCATTGAGACTATGGTAAACAAAATTTTGTTTATAAACGTAGCATATGAATGACTGATGACGGTATGATGAGGTTTAGAAGTAGGTAGATCTATTAATACCAGCTTTATTGGGGGCCTCAGCACTCATCCCATCCAGTGAGGCCAATGTTATTGGATGGTGCTCTGAAATGTAAAATGATGTATCAAAATATTTTTTTTTGAGTAAGTTACATAAACGAGGCCCTAAGAAAATTATTTCCCTCAGGACCTGAATTAATTTTAGGGATTCAAGATATAGGGTATTTTAATGAAAAAAGGAGAGAAGGTTAATTAGGCCGTAGGCTTGGATAGAAATCTAGAGGTCAGTGAATGACTGACATATGAATTCATCCCTCTCTTCGAGGCTTGGATAAAAATCTAGAGGTCAGTGAATGACTGACATGAATTCATCCCTCTCTTCGAGATTGAGAGAGTCCGGAAGGAGGGTTCAATAGGTTTCTAACAGGTCTCAACAGACTCCCAACTGGCGTCTCTCAATCGCAGCTGCTGGTGGGCAGACCTGGACAAACATCACTCCATGAATCCGAGCACCCCTGCAAAGTCACCAACGAACACTCACCAACAGGTACTGGCGACCAGTAGCGAACACTTTGGGTGACCTATGGCTTAGATGTTGGTTTTCCAACGAATAGCTCCCGAGCGACGCCGGCGGCTGTACCTGCATCCAAATTTGACGTTAGTACCATTTCGAGCAGCATTTTGCGTGGCAGATTAAATGTCCGTGTTCAACGTAAGTACGACTTGCAAACTAATCGAAAGTTTAGCCATATTGACGGAGTTTAATATTTAGAGCAATAATTAATTAACAGGGAACTGTGAAGTTTACCGACAATCATCGTTATAAACACTATTTTGTTATCATTAAGTTTGAAGCTTGGAACTCAACCCAGTTGCACCGTAAAACTGTTCACTTGTTAAATATAGGTTAATCTAGGTAAACTTTATAATTTTGGGTAAATTTCATATACGATGTCCATGTCCTTCAAGGTTTTATAATAGTATTTATTCAGAAATTATGTTTGATTGTATTTTGAACATAACATGATGTATTTTTACATCATCCATGGCGAAAACACTTTTCTGCGAAGTAATTAAATTTTCGTGTAAATAGATTTGTTTGTACTGGGCTACGAATTTACTAACTCTAGACTTTCACTTACTAACTCGAGAATTTCATATTTTATAGTAATAAAATATGAAATTCGAAATATTACGTAAATTTAATCATTAAATACAACTCTCAAACTAAAATTTGTACCAAAAATACCAGATAAAGATACGGTCGCAAATAAGAATTAAACCCAGGATTAATAAAATATTATTTAATGGTGTTATTATATTTATTGTAAATATTTTAGTATTTTTTTTGTCATAGCTGTTTCGGCTTATAAGGTCATTTTCAAACTGTTGCAAGCCTGCCTTGTAAACCGAAATAGCTGTAACAAAAATAAATTTTGACTGGTCAGTGGTTGAGTGGGCATCGCGTTTGGGTCCCACCCGGGCGTCCCGTGTTCGATTCCTCGGCTGGCCAAGTCCTCCATCACAACATAAGCAACATTTTTGGCTTTCTGTGGTGGCAGTAGGAGATTTTCAAACATTGTTGGGTTATTCGTAACCCGGAAATGTTTGTCTTTCTTTTTAAAAAAATATAAAATCCTGCAGAACTTGATAATAACAATATCAAATTAAATATTAATTGAATTTAAAAAAAATTAAACTGCGTTCTACGAATTACACACAAAAACAATAAATAAACTTAGAATCTTGCCAGGGGTAAGGCAGAACCCAGGCAATTCAAGTCAAATAGGCAAGTCTTGAGGTCAGTTCCTAGACACGACTATATCGTTTTTTGATCTTTCTGTTTGAAATTTGAGTCGTTGCCTCCAATGGTTAAATATTACAATTTGTTTTGGTTTTACTCATTAAATTAATCAAAAATAAATATTTTGGTAAGTAAGAATCAAAAAGTTTATGTGCCCGAAGACTGAAGTAAGAGGGAGGAGAAAGACATATGAAAGAGGAAGATCGGGAGTACCTAACTATTGAGATCTCGTAATTAAACATTGCTGACATTTTGCTATACTTTTGGAAAATAAATGGTCGTCGCCTTTCACTACGGCAACGATGAGGGTATTTACCACTCTAGCTAGCTAACCAAGAGCTAGTTGTGCTGCATGATACGTATGTAAATTTGCCATTAAATGGGTCATTTAACGCATGATCAGACAAAACAGATAAACCCATTTGTATCGCTAACCAAACAAGACCGGGCTCAAAATTGTAACCAAAGTCGCGATGTTACAACAATATATTATGAGGCGGTGTTCGGATGAACGATTCCTGATTTGGAAAATCGTGGCCGCAGAAGTGGTGTTACAAATTACGAGCTTTGGCTCAGCAATGGATGAACCTTTATCGTGATTAATGAACGGGCCCATCAAATAACACCGTTCAAACTAAAATTAGGAAAGCCTTCGTGAAAACACGCCCGGTCGATATAATGGGGTGCATCGATTACCCTGTGAGGATTTTGTCGCAGTGATGAAACCATGAAAAATATCACAATAAAAAGCCTCATTCTAATAGGGAGTACAATAAGTACAAAAACCATTTCTTTTATTATCATAATTTTTTAAATGTCGTTTATAGTTTGGCAATGGTTCTGCGAGGATTGGTTGTTTTGAAAAGATATCTCCTTTCATTGATATTTTATTACCATTACGAGCATTTGATCATTGAAGAAGATATTTTACATTGTTGGGAATAACCTTCAAAAGTATAGAAAGATAGTTGTTCTATTAAAATTTGCATTTGAATTTAAAAATCATTTTTCTTTTGTATTGAGTTTATCACTAATGCTATACATCCAATTTAGAAAGAATCTTTTCGTAGAATATTTTTATAAAGTTCACAATTTTCGTAACTTTAGCTGTATTACTAATTGAAGTTCACTATCGGGTGATATGGTATTGATAATGTTAAAAATATGTTATTCTTCAGCAATTTCATAATGCTTTTTAAAAATATTATATCTGATAAAAGTGTATTTGTTATACGCAAACCAAATAAAGCCACAACAATAAAAATACATTTTAAATATGAATACGTACATCACCAAAGTAATAAAAATTGGTTCAAAAAATGTACTAACTATTGGGATGATTTTTTTTTTGTTTAATGTGAAACTTCTGAAATCTGCTCTTGAAAAACATACTTCGGTTAACATTACGGTTATCACAACAAAAACTTCGGTTAACATTTTCGAGGCAAAATTTAATACAGTTAAGCCTTAATTCACAAAAAAATACCAGTTAATAAAATTTTTGCTTTGAAAATAGCAACCATAAACTGTTGTTCTGCAAAGTTGCTGACATCGGAAAAAGTATAACTGAACACTTTTGTACACCGCTGCCTGATAAACTCGCGTGATTTTGCTTCCGGAAAAACATTTCTACTTCAGTCCCTAAAGACTTGAAGTTTGAATATTGCAATTTAAGAACCTACGGTATTCTTTCTGTTGACTCGAATACGACTTTTTTCAGCTCCAAGCAGAATTCCTGGAGAATCTTCCAACTAATTGCTGCCTTTGTTACAATACCCTGCAGGAACTAATTGCATAATTGCTATATTTCACAACAAATTATAAGTGTTAATAAAAACACATATATAAAAATACTCACGTTAACAAAGGTGCTGCATAATATGGTTCAACTTTTCCTTTTCTGCCAATGCTTTGTGTTGCTTTTAATCTAGCCCCTTGCCAGTACTTAGATTCTCTACATTTCCCAGAACGTTAGGGATTATTATTACTTAGCAACCTTTTCATAAATGTACTTATGAATTTAAGTGCACTAGTGCCCGTTCTGATAAACTAGTCCATGCAATGCTAGACTCTAATGATCTTTAGAGATTGTTAAAACATTATTCTGGAGGCGCATAGAGACCCTTTGGAACAATGTTCTCCATGGACTAGACTAGAGGTTCCCAAACTTTTTTTTCTCGTGGATCACTTTCAAAATTTTACTGGTTTCGGTGGACCCCCTGCTGCAACATTTCTACCATATTCCCAAAACTCGACACGCATTGTACTGAATATTGAAAATAACGCTGGAGTTGTGGTCTGTCACAAGGTAGGATAGGGGTGGGGGGGTAAATGTGATATGAGACGGGGGCAGGATGGGATATGGGCACGGGATGGGTCTCAATACGACCATTTTCCACCAAAATACTAGTGTACTATCTGCCTACTTTGACAGGTAAAGCCAAGCCAACATTTTTGTTCCTTACTATCGAAACCAGATAAATTTTCGTGGACCCCCACTTACAACTTGTGGACCCCCATTTTTTTATCACGACTACGTGGACCCCCGTCGAGTCTCCCGTGGACCCCTGGGGGTCCACCTGGACCACTTTGGGAATCACTGGGCTAGACGTACAAATATTTTATTTCGCTGAGTTTAAAGAGCAAGTTGTTCAGTTATAAGGTGAATGAGGAGGCTACAAAGCGCCGCATAAAGACGATACCGAAAAGCTACGAAGCACCGCACAAAGAGGAGTTAGATTATACTATATCATTCTCTGGCAGGCTAAATATTGTAGATGTATGTGTTTGTCTCTTTTTAGTGTCGTTATTTTTCGTTTCATCGAGTTTCATATCAAAACAGTGAAAAAGAAGTTTTTACTTAAAAAAACTCGGTTGCCTTAAGAATGTTTTACCAACAGTTTTCCACAAATATGCAAAACATTCTAAACTGTTAGAATAGCTCTGAATTTTTCAGTGATTTTTTCGAAAATGTGTTTACTCAGCTACTCAAACTTTTAGTTTTTTGGCGCACAAAACATAAACCAGTCAACATGTAGCTGAAATAAAAGCATTACAACCTGCAGCATATCATTTTTAATTTCCGCAGTATTCAAAACAAAAATGAATTATTTCTCACA
This sequence comes from Glyphotaelius pellucidus, assembly GCA_936435175.1. NCBI lineage: Eukaryota > Metazoa > Arthropoda > Insecta > Trichoptera > Limnephilidae > Glyphotaelius > Glyphotaelius pellucidus. The sequence goes on along the minus strand of OW386542.1, from coordinate 20,579,156 downwards.
AATGTGTTAGGGTTAAAACACAAATACATACATCCAGTCCAATTTTATTCATACATAACAAAAAAATTAAGGAAAAAATCTTCCTTTAAATAAACTTTAGCAAACTGAAGTTATCAAAAAAAAATAGTTCTTGTTACTTATGCGGCTTTGAATTGAAGTTGTAATCACGAGATTTAAAAAAAAACTACATTGGTGTGCAGTTCACACGCGGTGGAAGTGAAACCTTCTGAAAACAGGAGAAGAGAGAAGAAAACGAAACATCGCACCAAGAAAAGAGCGATTGGCTATAAAGCACCGCACAAAGAAGAGACCGATTAATCCATCTCATTCTATCGCAGACTAAATTCTTTAGATGCATGTGTTTATCTCTTTTAAGTGTCGCTAGTTTTCGTTTCATCGAGTTTTAAATCATAACGGTGCTAAAGAAGTTTTCATTTCAATAAATCATAGTTCCCGTAGTGTTACTTTATTGATATTGCAGTCGGTAATAAGGCTACGGAAATAAATTTAAAAAAAGCATTTATTTGTAAGTTCCTCGATTGGCCACATGCGCAGTGAACTGTATCAATTTATTAATGTAAAAATCGTGAGAATCTTTTTGTTGCTAACAAAACTGACATTAAAATTGTTGAAATGTGTAAAAATCACGAAAATTGTGAAATAGGTCTCGACATGCCACCTACTGAAGTGTGCGACATAAATATGAATTGGAATGAAAGTTCCCCGGGACCGCTGGAGCTAAAAATCCAGATAAAAATATTATGTTAGTCCTTAAATTGCCACTTCCAGAAGTTTAAATAAATATATCGTGGGTCAGGGAGTCAAGAAAGAAATTCGCGTTAAGCAATTTCCCAGGAGAAACACACCCTGGACGTACGAAACTCTTTGCACGTAAATTAAAATTAGCCTTAGTCGTCGAAAAAAACTCTCTTCCGAAGGCAAAATGAGAATTCAAATAAAACAATTCGATAACTTAAATTCTTGGAATTTTAATATTATTAATTTTTTCAATGAATATTATGAATATCTTATCACATATTATGTCTATAATTGCACATATTATGTTAATAATTGCACATATTATGTTAATAATTGCACCAAGTAGATTCAATTCTAAAAATTCGAACTTAATCACGCACATAGTTTGAATTGTAGGAATTTTTTCAGGTGCAATAAAAAAAAAATTTACAAGCCATTATTTAACCAAATATTTATTTAACATTAAAGAATACATGAAAAAAAAATAAACGAAAAATTAAAAATACAAAAAATTAACAGAGTGTTGAAGTGGGGTATCTCAGAAAAATGGCATTAAATATTCTAAAAAAAACCGAATTTATTCTTAATTCAAACAATGCGGCATGAATTAAGGAAAAGCTTTTTTTTTCGCAAAATGGCGGATTTCTGAAATAAAAAAGACATTTTTTACCATTTTTTTTGACTTTCCAAATTTAAAAAAAAAATAGTACAAATTAAATTTTGTTAATGTTTTATTTACCGCGGGAGTAATGTATGTATAGAGAAGGCCCACGTTTTTTTTTCACACATGAAATTGGTTTAGTAGAACTTGAGATATCATGTCAAGTGTCTCGAAAAAAGTTAGTTTTGAGAACCACGCGTTTAAAATTTTGCTCTATTTAGATTTTAGTTAGATTCCATTTAAGCCGGTCGAACTAAACTGGCTCTAACTTTTGAAATAATTCGTCAAAAAATCCCTTGAAGGAGATATTCTTGAATATACCATCGAAATATGAGTTTAATTGAAATTCTAGACAAGAAAAACCCTCTGATTAATAAATTGTTAAATAAAAGATTGCAAATTGAACGCTTAAATGATTTGGACAATGGGGAGAATGGATACAATTGTAAAATGTGGTTGAAAGAAGATTTCGGGAAAGTTCCAAGAAGTCATGTTACCAAGCGAAAAAGTTTTTCTAATCTGATTCTGCCTATATGGAAGATACGATGCATGACAATGAATAGGATAGTGAGGAGTGTGTGCCGAGAGATTTGGGTAGCATTCAATCATAAGTGCCTACCGACACACGGGGGTAAATGCGTGAGAGTAAGTATTTTCTTTCCTTACAGGAAATTTTTAAAATATTTAAATTTAGTGAATACCTAAAAAGCATGGAATTGTTTAAATGACGCAACTTACTTAATTCAAAAGAGCATTAAAGCTTAAACGTGTGTTTATTTTGCCGCATTAATAGGCTTTACTTTTTATAAGTGCACAAAAAGGTACCCAGCCTTAAATCCTTATCTCAAAGAGCAGCGATATATTCCCCAAATTGTGACAAGAACTGGCTATGCGACAAGACTCTTCGCGAAACGATATTCTTCAAGTATGCCCAGGTTCACAAGGACTGTTAAATCTATGAAAGAACATTGTAGATGTCGTGAAGTTGAATGAATTTATTCCGCCTAAATTCGTGCCGTCTCGCTCTTTCCAAAGTGATTTTTGAGCGAGAATCGTCTAGCTTTCCACGACTAACAGGTTGTGAAAACTATTCAGTTGAATATCAAACCATCTCCCTCACTCCATAAAAAGGTCGAGTGAGACACGTATAGTTCTGTTCGCCTAACAGGTAGCTAACGTTGGGGTTTTCATATATATTCGACCCAGACGTTTTAGCTGCAGACACCAACTTGTTAAAAGGAGTGAACTATTTCATTATTTATGCATGCCGGGGAACGGAAAGGGGGTGACCTTCTAACAATGTGCCAGCCAACTAAATCAAATAGGTGGCTGGAAAGGGATTTGGTGAATACGTACTGGCGCACTGCGGAGATATGTGCGGCCACTATGGTGGATATTGCACTCTAATTTGTTGAATATTTTAAATAACACCGATATTATAAACTTTATATAATATAACTTTTAACCTAGATATTATAAACTTTATTTAATATAACTTAACCCTTTTACTGTTCTCGATAAAAAATTGTTAAATTTCTTTTCAATAATTCTACCAGCACCAGGAACAGATGAACCAACGCTGGAGTGCAAATTCACAGTCTAATTAGAAACATCTGGAAGAATGAAATGCTTCCTGGGGAATAAATTGGAGACATGGCCATGTACGAGAAATATAGAGGAATTACAAATATCAAAAACATTTACAGAGAGTTCTCCTCCAAAAAACCCTATACGTTCAATATTTATAGTGATCCGTCAATATTTATCAAACATTGTGTTATTTACTAAACGTGAGGCTAGAGTATTGACGGATCACATATGTGTCTAGATTCCTGAATTGCGTATCGTCAACCTACGGATCATGATAAATATTGAGGCGTAGGCAATCATCACTATCCATATCACGATCCGGCATTCCGAATTCAAAACAATCGATATTTGAATCTAGAAATCCTGTGATATTTATTGAACGTGTAGCCTAGCACTCCGATCCATATCGATGGATTCGTGATATGGACCGTGATAAATATGAACGTGTAGTCTACGCCTGTAGGTAGTAGTATATATTACTGTTTTCTATATATAAACATATAATCCTACTTTAACTTTGTAGACTTCAAAATAATAATGTTTTCTATTTAGTTTACATTGTTGTCCGTCCGTTTAGTTTACATAAGTTTTTTTTTAACTCATTGAGAATAGTTTATATTATAGACAGTGTAACATTTTGATATTGTATTATCAATTTAAATAAATAAACAAAGAAACAAAATAATCGTCTGGTAGAAGACTTGAAGTAAGATCAATGACCAAGGAGCGGAAAGAAATGAGGAAATCCAGTCCCTTTATTTATTTAAATTTTTTTAATAACGACTTTCCAACTTAAATACTTTCTAACTTTAATATTTCTAATTTAAGTTCATTTTTTACGTACCAGTGACGCCAGTCTCAAAAATCCTACCGTTTTTTTCAAATGGCGCTGTCTAAAGATGTTTTTGACGTGATAACGTCTTATAAATCGATGAACGCCGGCCGCATTCACTAAAAAGCATGACTCTTTGTAACGTTGTCACGTTGTCACGTTCCGCCTAAGCCGAGCGTGTAAGCGAGGGAGCGGAACAAGCGTTCGGCCTAAGAGTTCGGCGAAAGCGCGGAACAAGCGATAGAGAGGCACGATCGGCCTAAGCGTTCGGCTTAAGCGTTCGGCTTAAGCGTTCGGCTCGTGACGTTGTCACGTAAAATTATCGTCCGTACTTTACAGATAACCAATTTCTTTAAAAACTGATTATGCACCAGTAATACGATGATTTTGTTACATGGAAGCTTTATTTAAATGAAATTCTGTACTTACTAGTCCGTATTGTAGTCTAGTCCGTATCATTTCTGTCAACTACGGGCAGGTTATCTGATTGTCCTCGAACTGAACCGATTTCAATGATTTTCCGTACGGATTTTAATTGTTGGGAGGCTAATTAAATATTTCAATTCCGTCAACACTGTGATACAACTACAACGAAATCATTATACAAACAGAACCCGAGTTTCATCGGCTCAATTTCGAAGCCCTGTAAAACCAGAATGAAATGTTGACATCGTTGTAGGGATAGTATGCCCAAAGGACAAAAATTTACCCAGATATTTCGAATTTTCCCTCCAATATTTGAAGTTTCCCTAGAATATTAAAAATTTCCATACAGTGTTCCAAATTTCCCCAGAATTTTACCTCATGCGACATTTCAATTTTTTTCTAGGGTTTTGTGCTTTCTCCCTTTTCCCTCAGTTCCAACAGTTTTTCTCCCCTAGATCTAGGAAGACATAACTTTACTGCATGGATGACCGGCATAAATAACCACTGATGACTGCGACGTCAGCATTTCAAAATAAAGTTGTACCAACGAAGTGGGATGCTATAACTTGATGGTGTTTTATTCAGACACAATAATATCTTATAACACTTATACGAGTATATTCAGAATTGGCGTTTGTTGATCTATGTGATCATATTTTTAACGTGATAACGTCTTATAAATCGATGAACACTGGCTGCATGCACGAAAAAGCATGACTCATTGTCACGTTCCGCCTGAGCCTAGCGTGCAAGCGGTAGAGGCATGATCGGCCTAAGCGTTCGGCTTATGACGCATCAATGCAATTTTTCATCGATGTTTTCTTATGACGTTATCACGTAAAATTATCGTCCTTAAACCGACTTTACAGACAACAAATTTTTTGAGACACAATATTTTTCACAGGAGTTCCTTATTGGATATGAAATTGAAAAATAAAGGAGGCTAAAAGTCTAGCTGATAATATAAATTACCATCGGAGACAGACGAGTTTCGAAGGTACACATTAATAATATAAAAACGATATTATGATATACATAGCTCATGAAAACAGGTATCCACGAAAGGGCATGTTAGCCTCGTCCAGATACTCCGCGTAATGTGTATGACCCGTTCCCAACAAGCAAATAATTAATTAATTAAGCAGTCGAAAGGGCTGAATGAAGTGTATGAAATCAATTGTGACTTGTGTATTTATTGACTTATTTGCCAGTTAGTTAAAATTAAAATTTATTTTACACTTCAATTTTTGGGGACAATTCTATAAGATACTGAACATACGAAGCAATTTAATTTTTTTGAATAATTTTTAGCAATGCATCTACATTTTTCGGGTGTGTAAATAATCAAAATTATTCAGCGTTGATCTCGAAACAGAATGGGCATGTTTAATCGAAGATACTCAGAAATGGTATAATTGGAAGAATAGTAATGGTATAATTGTTTACTTTATAAATAAAAATAAAAATATATACATTATTTTTTTTTCCGAAATAAAGAGACGGCATAATGGGATCTAATCCGATTTTTTTTTTCGTTTAACTGAGTAAACATCGGAGCTACACACAACTTATAAATATTAATTTGGAAATTATATGAATCAAAGCAAATTAGTACTTTATTTTAAGCAATATGAAACACCAGATATTATTGACATCAAAGTTTTATTAAATTAATATTTTCCGCTTACACTGCTTCATTCACGACTTTTGAAAGATTGTTTTATAGTAATAAAAATGAAAATAATAATAATATTTTAATGATTTGTATAGCGTCGTTTTTGTAAAAATCATCCCAAAGGCGCTGTGATAGAATCAATAGATATGTGATTAATATTATTATACTTTATAAATAATTTTGTTATATGCTTTATAAATAAAATATGCCAATTAATAAATAAATATTACGTTATGTTTAGAGGACTTATTTCTAAGCTCGAAAAAATCACTTATTAGAAGACTTGCACAATCTGTACTTTCACAACGATATAAACACAAATAATGAACTCAAAGCAGGCAAGTTATGTGATATTGTGATAAAGTTTACCAATTTACTACTTTTGTCTTTAGTGTTGGTCGACGGATGGTTAAGCGACCACTTTAATAAAGAGTGCCTTTATAAAAACAATATTGTGTTTTGTAACTCTAATCTTATCTAATGCAATTTTTATTTTCTCTGTTGAGAAGCTTTTACATGATTACATTACGACCAACATTAGTGGTAGTCGATGCTAAAGTAAAGTGATCACTAATTAAAAGTGCCCATTTAAAACATGTTTTGTAATTTTTATCTTATCTGATGTGATATTTATCTCGGGCTTGAAGTAGTTTGATATGCTTTTTACTGTGATTTTTTGACGTGATAACGTCTTATAAATCGATGAACGTCGGCTGCATGCACGAAAAAGCATGACTCATTGTCACGTTCCGCCTGAGCCGAGCGTGTGAACAAGCGCTAGATCGGCCTTAGCGTTCGGCTTGTGACGCACCTATCTCTCTTCCACTCCATCGTTATTATATGACGTTATCACGTAAAATTATCGTCCGTAAACCGACTTTACACACAACCAAAACATTTTTTAATACTAAATGATATATTATTTATGCTTTTCTTTCATTAATTTTTCCACATTATAGTACTCTTTTCCTCAGTGAATCTGATTTTCCAAAGGTCAAGCAATTTGGAACTCTTCGGGTAATGTGTACGTAAGTCGCGCAAAAGTAATAATATAGGTAAAGCAAACATGTGTGAATTGATGCATCTTTGTCACAAGCATCACTTAAATACTGCCTTTCATCTTGCCTAAGCATATTTATTGTCATTAGCGAGAAAGAGACAATAATAATAAAACATAATCTAATTTCAATAATTGAATGTTTTTCCCAGATATTCGTAATATTTGTGATACTTTAACTGTATATTGATGACACAAATAAAAATAATAAAAGAAAAATAAAAGTATGTGCTTACATAAATGCCGAGAATCTAACGCAGATCCATTATGCTGACCATTACACCACCAGTTTTAAGAATGGCTGCATAAAGTTAATAAATCATGTAAGAATATAAGAAATATGTTTTTTTTAATGTTACGTACAATCACATCTGAAATTATATAACATCACATCCGAGGTCTAACAACAAATTTGAAAACGATGTACGGTGACTATACATCTCTGTGTGAGTAGTGTGTTCGACTGATCTCAAGTTGCCTTACCTACACTGTTCACTAATAACATTGTTAATCACAATTTTTACAAATTCTCAAATTTGAATACCTTAATAAGATTCCTTTGCGAGTCAAACGCATTTCTTACATCCTTACAATTCGTCGCTCCAAGGCAAAAATTTTCCTTTGAAAATTTCGTACTCTTTAATATTTAATTTTCCTACAAATGTAAACAGAAATCTCTGAGAAGGTACGAAGTCAAATAAATGTTTTCAAATGGGTATAATTTAACCACGCTCTAGTAATTACAAATGCGTTTTCTCGTTTGAGACTTATAGTTTTAATTATTTTAATTTTGTAGGTACGAACGTTATTAAATTTGTTGATGAACAATATTCCTTTAGGTTTCTTTTGAGAGCGGATTTAACAATGTATTGTGTGAGTGGAATTTTCTCAAAGAAACGTTCACATACAGAACCGCTCGCGTGGTAGGTACAGGCGTTTTCATAAAGCGCAGGCCGCAAACGGTTAGATTGCACTTAGTGTACGTACACGGAAGTACGTACGGTGGCTAGGTAAGGTTGCAGTGTTGACGATGCACTTGGGATGATGAAGTCAGAGTTGCTTCTGCAATATTTATCATACACTGAACTTCGTAATCCGGTGAATAATCTACCAAGGTTTTTCGTTTTCGGGTGTAGCTACTAAGAATTGTAATATTTTATATTTCTTATGAAAATAAGTCCTTTAACATATAAGAACAATAAAGATATTTTGAAATGTGAATTTAGGGAATGTGGAATATGGAATGTGAATTAATTTAATAAATATATATATTTTTTAATTTAATGAAATTTAATTAAAATTTAATTTTGTTTAAAACTAATTAAATTTATTTAAATAGTGGTGTCCACAAAGTTATTTGTATTCATTAAATTAATAATGATGCCACAAAGTGAATTTGCAAATTTTTAAGAAATAATTTTTATTTAATTGAGGTGTTGGCTCCAACCACTGAGCTTTCTTGTCTACCTTCAGACATGTTTTTCTAAACAAAATTTGTATTTGTAAAAAAACATAAATTTGTATTTATATTTATATGTTTATACCGTTCACAATAAATAAATATTTATGATTTATTTATTTATTTAAAACAAGCGAAGTGATTATTTTTGTTCAGTTTGGACCAACCGACTTGTCCCGTGTATTTATTTGTTGTACATTAAAACAAAATAATTGATTCACAAAAAATAATCATTTTTAAAATAGTATGATTGATGCATTGCCATCTTTTGAAAAGTGAAGATACTTCATATATATCAGTTTTTATTTAATTATTGTAAATAAGTTGGAAGATTGAAATAATACAATTTTTTTCGTGGTAAATCACGATAACCAGAACACCTTATCCATGTTAACCCGGGTTTACTGGCGTCGAACGCATTTCAAAATTCGTGAGCGCTACCATGGCAACCTGTTAATAAGGCAACTGAAAAGCAACTGCCACACAAACAAAAGCACTCGTGCGTTGACAACTGGTTTCATTTCCGTTTCTCCGTGAGTGAAGGCCTTAACTGACAGGTACACATTAATATTTCGTTGTGTTAGTTCTGGCACATTCGAGGTTTACATTTGCTTTTAGTTGAATTTGCCATTCAAACTATTTGAGATGAGATAGATTAACACAAGGGCACGCTTGAGGAGATATAATGAATTATCAAAAACATTAACGGCATCAAAAAGTACACATCTTTTTTTATGTGAAAATTTCTTTACCGTTGAGATTTGATAAATCCTGTAGATGTATGTGTATGTGTTTGTCACCTTTTTTGTTGTAGCTATTTGTAGTTTCATCGATTTTCAAATCACAAAGGTTCTAAAGAAGTTTTCATTTCAAAAGTTAACTGCGTGATCATTTATAAATACTTTGCTACTACCATACTACGTAGATAATCAATAACTTTGTTTTGATCGGCTATTCAAATATATATTAAAGTATATACTATGGCGACATGTTTCATTACAGTCGTTAAATCATCAATCATATTAACTTGAAACATTCTGAATTTTATACATTTACAAAGTTATTATCACCCACAATTTCTGGAATATCGAGAAGACACCGAAAATATAAAAGATTACACAACCATAAAAGTAACGGAGAAATCGTGCGAAAGGATTTGATCCTCCATATATTTCGGTAAAATTATTGGAATTTTGAAGACGCATCGTGAATCTATTATCCTTAATCTTAAAAAAAAATTTTACTCCATGAATTGGTGTTTTTTTTAACATGGTTTTAAAAAGTCAAAAGCTTGTTTTGAAAATGTTGTGATGAAAAAGAAAGTACGGGAGGGAAGCAAAGGAAAATGACAGAGTTATGAAGTACCTACTTGGCAACTGAGATCTGGTTACCAAAAAATTACACATAACACAAAAAAAATCGATCCGAATTGTAATCTCAATGCACCTGGGACAAACCATTCTAAAATCAGGTCCCCGTATTAATTTTATAAAAAGAACATTCTGAAACAAAAAAAAAATTGTTTGACATATTTTTGAAGTGAAAACGTTGTGATTTGAAACTCTGATATGGAAACTGAAAAGCAAAAGCAAAAAGCAAACTGAAAAGCATAAATGATATGGAAACCGGCGACACGAAGACACAAACACATACATCTACAGGATATAGTCTGCCAGAGAATGAGATAGAATGAAACCTTACCTACGTATAGTACCTACAAAGCATCGCGTTCTGTCAAGCTGCACGCATTGGCCGCTTTGTTTAAGAGCTCACTTTTCAAGGCTCCTCTTGTATGAGCGAAGGTTTTGAGATTATATGGGTGAAGGTTTCACTTCTATCACGTGTGAACTGCTCTCGATGTTTAACCCATTGGCGACAAACCCCGGCAGCCTGCCGGGTTAGAATAGGTCCGCCAAAAAAACGGAAAACGAGCACGACAGAGACATTTTTGAATAATATTTTAAATGCCGAACGCTCTGTAGGTAATGAATCATTCATTTAGTAGAATTGGCAATAATATTTTCCCTGATATTTGTGTTCCAAGTTTTGTATGTAGCCTTCAATATTTAATTTCCTTCAAAATTGGGAGTGGTTCTAGGCTTTTAGCAGTGACCCTGCACGTCTCTGATTGCTTTGGGAATTCTCATACCAAATTATTTTATTAGTTATTAGTATAAATGTATATAAAATACAAAAATTTTTAATGTTAAATTTATGAATATTTTGTTTTTTGTAACTTTATGAATAAAAATGTGAAAAAAAAACTTAGCAAAAAAAGAGAAGGTGATATTTGTATTCTTATAAACACCTATTTTAATATTTAAAAAAATATACATTTTATGTTTTTCTTTACCTTAATCTAATACGTAAACAAATTTAAAGAAATTAATTCATTTGAATACATGGTTCAAAATTTACAATACATTAAGTAGGTACACCAATGCAGGTTTTCAATTTTTTGTACAAAATTAATTATGTGGCCAATGAGTTAGTATCTGTTTTTGCCGTTGACGTTGGTACAAACAAAAGACCATCAAAACTTTACACAGGAGAAGCCGGCACGGTATAACAAAACAAATAGTACCACAAAATTGGTATTAATGTTCCGTTGTTATAAAAAGCTTCATAAAAATACGATAATTTCCAGTCAGCCCCAAATTTGACCCCTTTATAAACGCACACTCGCGCGAAAGGTAGGCGAGTTTCCAAACATGCGTTAAAACGTATACGGCAGGTCGTATTTCCTATGGTAAATTGATTACTTCCGCAGTAGCACTCATAACAGATTACTCGGTGTGCGCCCGATTTCGGAACCAAAATGGTAGGTGGGTGATCAGTAGTAACGATGTAACGACTAAATTATTAACAATCTTTTTTGTTCATAAAAGATATATGTAAACTATATCATTTTCGAAGTGTAAACTTCTTTGTGATTTAAAACTCGATGAAACGGAAGCGAGCGACACTAAAAAGAGACAAACACATACATCTATAGGATTTAGTCTGCGAGAGAATGAGATAGCTATAAAATATTTATTTATTTCACGAGTACTTGGTTCCAATGTAATACGATAAATCTACAGCCCCACACAAGTCTCCTGTTTTGTATTTGAAATATACTTTAATATTTAAAAATTTCAGTATTTTCATTTCAAGCTTGAGAAAGTTTCTTCGAAAAAAGCTAACCGCAAACATCGTTGATCAAATCGTCGAAAATTTGCAGAAAATTAAAAATGAAAAAAAAAAACAGTGTTTTTATAAGAAGTTTGAAAGAAAACTCTTACCTCGCTTTTCATCTCGTCCCTACAAATAAAAATTCTCCATTAAAATACTAAAAAAAATCTGAAATTTTGGATTCATTGTTGCGCAATATGAATGTTGATTTCTTTAATTTGTATTTACCTTAAAAAAACATGTTCATGGAAGTGTTATTAAATTCAAGCGGCTAAAGTCAATTAATGAATAACGTGTCAGAAATAACCTCGCTTTTTCGGATAAAATGAAACCAAATTCACAACGTGTCATTATCAATGGATACAAATTGATGAAAAATATCACAAATATTAATAAACATATAGAATTATACAATTGTAATAGTGAATTTGTCATTGGATAGAAATTATGAACAAAAACTTGAATCATATCACAAATCAAAACTGTCATTTTGCCGGGAAAAATCACGCATGGCGCATGCACCATTACGCCAAAAACAATATTTCCAGTTCTTTAGCAGCACAGTCAAAGCCATTTCTATAAGTAAAAATTTTAGATAGAAATTGTTCAGTCTTAATTCAAAATGTAACTAAAAATCGTATAATGGTTAGGAAATGATTTTTTATTAGTAAGATAGTACGTATTTAAGTTAAAAAGAATGCAGCAATTCAAGTTTTTTTTTCAAATTTTATCAAAGTTTTAAGCTTACATTGTTAAAAAATATTTTGGAGATTTCACGTAATAGGAATCTAATGAAATTTTTTAAATGGCGATGAAACCAATACCCCATTATCTCAAGGATGAAAAATAATAGATGGAGAGGGGTGTAAAAAGAATTGGAGGAGTATTTAGAAGTACTAAGCTATTTATTTCTGGAAAGTAAATACGGCTTTAGCTATTCATCTAACGTTTCAATGAAATTCGATATTCTTTCACCTTGGATCGAAGTGCACAACTTTATACCTCCACTATTTTTATTTGATTGTTTCAAATAAAAATAGCAGTGACTCATGTTATTTATAAAATAATTAATTGAAGATAATATTGTTAATTCTAAAATTTGAAATATGAGATTGACAAATATGACGGTTTGACAGAAGGTGGCAATAGCGAAATTGGTTAACGCGCACGTCCCGGTTAGGTGAGAGGTCTGGGTTCGTATCCCAGTTGCGACCGTTGTCTTTTTCTATTTTTTTTGTCTTATTCTTTTTCATATTTTCGTTTAGATTATAAGTGTTATCTTCTTCTTCAATGATATATATATATTACGTTGATGGGAATAACCTTCAAAAAGTTATAAAAAGAGAGTTTTTCTTATAAAAAGAACATCAATTACGTTTCCATCATCAATATCCTTTTTTCAATGCCTTAAAATCTTCCATTGTTTTTAAATGTATCGCACAATTTATATTCCATTGAATTTTATTGGGAGCCTCTCACCAGGAGGATACTGATGATGTTGCAAAATAAATATATAATTTTTTAAGTGAGATTACACACATTCATTGGGAAAACAATGTTTGTTCAACGTGTTCGCAAGATGATCCAAGACTGTCAAATAGGCAATTAAAAATACTAGTTTCAGATGTGGCACTCTCTGCAAGTCGGTATAAGGACTCCAAAACTTTTGAATTGAATTTAAATTTAATTTTCAAAATTGGAAGTGTTTGTTGTAAGAATTCAATAAAGGACTTCTTAACCTTTTATTTAATGCAACATTTTTAACAGAAAATTATTTTAATTTCGAATTTTAAAACTAGAACTTATACGTCGAAAATTCAAACACTCCTATTTAGATCAGACGAAACGAAAAAAATGGTTCCACTTTTTAACTCAAATAAGTTGAAAACAATTTAAACAGCAATGACCGGAAACTACTGAATTGTTTGGTGAAAACCGCTAAATTCGAGCAGTGGAACACGATTCGATGACAAAAGTACGCAATATTGCCTCCATACCTTGATTTTTCATCGGTCTAGCTAGTAATTTTTAAGTTAGTAAAAATGGAAAACAAATATGACATTGTTTCTTGAATCGTCTTCTTCTGATTATAAAATATGTTTGTCGAATATCAAAATATGGAATGATTTAAAGTTGGTGTTATAATATTATGTAGGTAGTTTGTACCTATGTTAAAGTAAAAAGTGTAGAGATAGTTTGTCTGCGCAATAAATAATATGATTTTCAGCTCTCAGCTGATGTGAACAATATTGAAAGCTTTGCCAAATCTGTGGATTGAGGCACGGGAGCATAGCCAAGAGAGCAGCCAGAAATAATAATATTTTACTGAAAACCAGTTTGAAAAATATCAGTTCTCCGACAAGATGTTGCACGGAACGAACGGTTAGAAACATGCAAAAAATATTGGACACGATGGAGAATGAAATTGCTGATCGCAAAAAGAGACCATTATATCAATCATAATACCCATCAGACATACATCTGTAAAACATGAAAACTCTAGAACATCGTAAAATGTTGACATTTTAGAAGAAGATGTAAAAGCTTTTGATTTATCAGGGGTAGACCGAAGGAAAGACAATTACAAAACTCTATCATTGCCAAACTCTTTCTTCATTCGCGTTCATACACCCTGCACGTTCGTATTTGATTCACACTGTAGAACTTTGTAGAACCCGTTCCTGCGTCGTTTTTGTTTTGTTTCGATTTAGGCTTCTATGATGCTTTTATTCTCCTTAAAATCCTTTTCCCGTCCATCAGCTCTGCTTTCAAAATCACCTGAGTTTCTTCGTCATCTTTTTATACGTTATTTATTTTGTGAGTTAATCAAATCAATTTTCTACAAGATTCAGGTAGACACTCAATACCGCCCAGGAGAAAGGACACTATTCAAATGGAAATGTTGATAGAAATAGCTTTAGCCGTGCTGTGTAACAAAATTTCAATAGCCACGAACGTTCCAACCTTCTCTTTTTCCCAACTTCTTCTGAAAATTCAATTTTCGCAATTCTTAAATTAGAGGATGCCAAAGTAAAATGGCCACGGACGGTTTTAACAAACAAACGGCTAACACAAGTGCAACAACGGAAGATATTGCCCCGGAATCAGGTTCCAAACTGTAGCGTTATGATACTCCGCACCATCTTACAATAACTTTAAATATCCACTGCGCACACTCTGGAAAACTAATGTTACGTAACTTCTCTAAAACAGCGTTATCTTGTCTTAATCATTTTACTTAATTAATATAGTTATGTACGTTATCATGTGAGAGTTTCTAAACAAAATTTTTTTATCCTTTTAACTTATTTACAATGGTTCCTGCACTTACGGCTGTTGTTCCCAATCCTACTGATCAACTGCTGAGCCAAAATTTTGGCACAACACTTCTTAAATGCACAAATACGCTCTTCTCAAAAAAATCGTCCGACCAACATGCGTTACTAAACAAATCACTTAACTGATCAGAGACTCAGATTGATTGATCGAAAAGTTGGGAACAACGGCCAATAATATTGATAAAAAAAAAACAATAAATAGCACCAAACACATTTTTGACAAAGCAACAGAATGCAAAATTATGATCTCAGAAAAACACAACTTAAACATAACGTCTCAAAACATAATGTATTGCGTATACGCATTAAATTCCCCGCCTCGGAACAGACAACAAAAACCATGGCTAGACGGTAAAAGAAAACCATCAAATCAAAATTAAATAATCACGGAAACTGAACATTTGGGACTTTTGCAAAATATTCGCATGAAAGAACCCTGCCATAGTTTTAGATTCTAAATTCTAAATACCAAAAAACACGTTCGAACTTGTTATTAATTTTTGCACCCGTGTCTAAATAAATAATAGCTTATAGTTATATCCCAAGACCACGAATTGTTAATTCTTATCTTAATTTCAGAAATGAAAACTACTCACACTTATAAATTTGACGATTTTCCTCTTAAAATGTTTCCAAACACTATCGATGGCGTCATAGGGCTTGAGAGAGAAATTGATTATCCCCAAACTGAAAACCGAGCGGAGAATGGCGAAGCATTGAGAAATTCCGCGCGAGATGTTTTTTCAGACGAAGTACATCGGATATTTGAAAAATTGTCAGCTTGCATGCAGCAATTGTAAGCGAAGAATAAATTCATTGGTGAAATTTATAAAATACTCATCAATACTGGTAAACCTGATGAAGTGCTTGCATTTTATGAAAACTATCGTTAACGCTGCATTAACACCCTCAGTTGAAGAAACATTGAACTATGGCGTATATTTTTGCTAATATAGGAATGTTGTAATTAGGATATGAAGAACGCTGGAAAGCTACCTTGTTATTCGGTCCATTCTCCAGTAACCAAACCATTTAAGCGTAAGTACATTTACGTGTTAGGTTAACAAGGCTTCAAATTTGGGTGGATTGCAAGATTGTAGAGTGGGAAGATAAGTGAAGGGATTAAATCTATTGCTATAAACAACATCACTTGTAACAGAATATTGTGAGAGAGGACCCATGGCCGATCCTATTCCACTCCCGTGCAGACTTGCCAAGGCGCCAAGGACCCAAGAAGAAAATTACCTGTTAAAACCTGACATCTAAGAGAGCGACTTTGAGGTTTTTACTTACGCCAGGCGTCGTTTGGCTCAGGGCTGGTCCTAAGAGGACTCCATGAAAACAGACCTTCCCACAGATAATGGAACGTTGCAAGAGTTAATAAGGCCGAGTTGTTTTGCAGAAATTCATGTATGACAGCTATCAAATGGCTATTCAAGGCCATTTTTTTTTTTTTTTAAACTCAAAATGTTCATATCGGTTCTAAATCCGTTTTAGCTTTTGAACAAAATGTGATCCGCAGAAAAAGACTATTATCAAGTTGTTAAGCTTGTCAGCCTATTAAGATTTGATAGAAAGCTGAAACTCACTGAAATGGTGTTACGTTACAAATAGACCGCCAATATAGAGGCGCGCGCACTACCCCCTCCCGCGAGCGACAAACCGAGCTGTCGCTAGACCATCTCGAGCGGCAAGCTCGCGAGTCTTCAGCAAGCGAGCTTCCCGGGCCCACGTCCCGCGCGAACATGTGCGACACAAGTTCAGTTTCGCCGGTTGTGCACTTCCGGTGTCCACGCATGGACGCTGCTGAGACCGGGAGAACAAGCGCGTAAAGCCGCTGTTGGCCCATAAACCGAACGTGAGTCAATTACCATGTTACCCTTTGTGTGCAATTAAATGTTTTGAAGCCCTAACCACGCGTGTAGAGAGCAGAGACTGACGTTCAAACTAACTTTCAGCTAGGATCGTTCCTCTTATGTATTATTGTGTCTCCTAGAATTGAATAAACTATTTATGTGATAACCTACCGTGTTTTGCTTGTCGAGAGAGGCCCTGGGGGGATGGAGAAGCGTGAAGTTCCGAACCACAAGCACTAGCCTTGAGGTTAAAAGAAACCCTGCTTGCACCGAACCTGAGCTAGTTTTTATTTGGGGCAGATACAGCAACTAATTTGTATTAAATATGTGGGAGCTTTCTCCAACCCTGCCGATAGCATCAGCACGCACGCTGACGCTAACACTGGCGCTAAACGTGGGGCCATTTAAATTTTTTTCTGTTCCACCACGGCCTCGTTCCCAAGCAACAATTGTAAACTCTGAAATGTTATTATGATGTATTGTTTATTCCCAATTGTCTAGCACTTCCAACAGGAATCTCGGCGCGAACGTAATTTCGAATCACAATTTAAATTATTACGGGCGCGATTTTATCATTTGTGACTCGTCACTCGACAAAATATTACCGGTATTCCAACGCAAGGTGCCCAACCTAGGAAGTTGTCGCTGCGAATAATACAGTGATTACAAAGTGTCGGCCGATTAAAATTGCTATTTTCAATACAAG
The DNA here is from genome assembly GCA_936435175.1 of Glyphotaelius pellucidus. NCBI lineage: Eukaryota > Metazoa > Arthropoda > Insecta > Trichoptera > Limnephilidae > Glyphotaelius > Glyphotaelius pellucidus. Next base: position 20,561,623 of record OW386542.1, on the reverse strand, counting down.
TGAATAGTGGAAATAAACACAAATTAAAGAAGAATTTATTCAACAATTAAAATCATGTACATGATAAACAAATCATCCGCTTGGTCTCGAAAGTGCTAAATATTTTTAATAATATACTATATTGCAGCACGCTGGTACGTCTCTTAAACGGACACTTGCTGACACCTAGGGAACAAGTGGATTTAAATTCTTTCTGTCATTTGACAATTAAGTATTTTTGACTCTGTCGTCTGCTGAAACCGGGTCATGCCGAATCACATTCGAATAATGCAAAAAATACTAAATTCGCGTTGACGTGGATTCCTTGACATCTGACACTATAATACCTTGTCAATTGACAAAGAAGGTAATATCTTGTCGAAAAGACGAAGGGAATTCGCGTGTAAATACCAAAATTGGTGCTGTATAAAATCAGGCTATAGGAAGCCGCGTAATGAAACCATGCCCCCAAGATATTGTTGAATTCTCAAACAAATTACTTCCACGAAAACTTGTGAAAATTTTTTCGATTTTTTCCTTTTTTCGATTTTTTTTAATTTTCGAAATTTTTTTTTTTCCAAAACGCTTGGATTTTTTCTTAAAAACGCATGGCCAGAGGAAAATCGCTGCTCAAATTTTCTCCAGTTTCGGACTCTGAAAATTTTTCCGATTTTTTTCCTTTTTTCGATTTTTTTAATTTTCGAAATTTTTTTTTCCAAAACGCTTGGATTTTTTCTTAAAAACGCATGGCCAGAGGAAAATCGCTGCTCAAATTTTCTCCAGTTTCGGACTCTGAAAATTTTTTCGATTTTTTCCTTTTTTCGATTTTTTTAATTTTCGAAATTTTTTTCCAAAACGCTTGGATTTTTCCTAAAAAGCACGTGGCCAGAGGCAAACCTCTGCCCAAATTTTCAAATAACCCAAACACTTACAAATACGCGTTTTTTCGCAGAAGCATTTTGTAAAAAAAAAATATATATACGTCCCCAGTGGTCAATCCCTGGCAAAAAATTTCTTTCCAATTACGGATAAAGAGTCGAGTTCTCGTTTTTCTCCCAACGTAAGGTCACCCTGACACGACCCTATACACTATGGAAGTCCCTCAAGTCACGCTGGGTATAATCCCCCACATTTCTACGTCAAAAAAGGAAGAACTACTACAGGCCCTGAGAAGTAGAAAGATTTCTCCCAGGAATAAATCCAAAAAATGCCTTATTCAATATGCTTCTTTCTACAACAAAAAGTACATCAGGAAGTTGCAGTTTCAACAGGAAGACACCTCAGAAATCATCTCTACCTCCCTCACAGTCTCCGAAGCAAAACCCTTGGTGGTACAAGCCCAGGAACAGACGAAAATATATGATTTGACAACCTGGAAGACGAAATACAACGGACTCACGGATGTGGAGGATTTCATCAACAGAATAGAAGAAACAGCCCAAGTCAGAGGAATCCCCGAAAGTATTCTACACAGGAACTTCATAGACCTCATCGCTCCTGAAATGCTTACCTGGCACAGGATACATAAGAGAAAAACAAACTCATGGAGGGAACTCAAGGTGGCACTTTTATCCAGTTTCGGAGAAAAAAAGGCCCAACATAGAGTCAGGCTATCCCTACTCGCTATCAAGCAGCACTCCGGAGAGCCTGTTGCTAGATTCACACAGAGGGCAGAGGCCATCAATATAAAGCTCACCCAACCTGTCCCTGAAGCGGAACTTCTCCCGGTTTTAATCGACGGTCTTCTCCCCAGATACGAAAACATCATTACTTCTCAGAAAATTGCCACGCTGGAGCAACTGAAAGATGTCTGCCAGCTACTAGAGGCATACCAGGATCGGAAGAGAGACGAAAGATTCCCCAAAGAAAACTTTCGCCCAAGCACTTCGTCCGGCATAAAACCGGAGCACAACGAAAAGAAATCCTGCTCTTTTTGCCACAAGATTGGTCACTCCCAAGCCGCCTGCTTTAAACAAGCAAAACTTTTATCCTCCAAAGACACCCATTCTAACAAAAGGCGATCCGTCGATCGTTCTCCAAGAAGAGATGAAGGGAGGAAGTTTGGCAAAAGACCACGCCAAGACAATACCGAAACGTCCATCCCGGATCTCAGATTCATCAAACCCCCTATGGATTTCTCCAGACCCCCTCCCAATTGGACAGCCAGGAAGACAAAAAACTAGACCCCAACCCCCCGGACCATCCCTCCCATAGGCCAAAGGAATGGTCGGAGTGGTTGGAACACGTCAAATTTTTTAAACAGGCCTTACCCCTCTCTACAGTTTGCTGCAAACAGGCAATAGACGGTAGACCCTTCGCGCATTTTTCCATAAACAACGTGGTTTTTTCAGGTCTCCTAGACAGCGGCGCCTCTGTCAGCTGCCTGGGCGACAACGCCCACACCTTATTCACAAACTGTGGTTTTAAAATGGGAAAACATTCTTCACATGTTACCACGGCAGACAACACTTCACAACTCGTCATCGGTTCTCTAACCCTACCGATCAATTGTGACCAAAAAACAGTTTGGATCAAGTTTCTAGTTGTACCTACAATCACACAGAAATTCATCTTGGGAGTGGATTTTTGGATGGCTTTCAAAATTGCCCCGCAACTGTTTAACAACCCCTCCGTCACTCCCCAAGTAAACGAAATCCGTACGGTAATACCCTACGAAAACTTGAACCCCTTACAAACAATACAATTAAATCAAATGATCAACAAGTATGAATCCATCTCCTTCGAAAGGTGCGGTTTAGGCTTAACCAACCTAGTACAACACCATATAAAAACAACAGGCCCCCCAATCAAACAAAGGTATTACAACCTAGCTCCACAAAAATTGAAAACGCTGGAAAAAGAATTGGACGATATGTTAAGACTGGGAGTGGTGGTACCCAGCCGCAGCGCATGGACCAACCCCACCTTATTAGTTTCAAAGAAAGACGGCTCAGCCCGTTTCTGCCTCGACAGCAGACGCCTCAACGCATGTACAATATCAGACGCCTACCCGCTCCCCTTGGTCAACTCCATCCTGGACAGACTTCGAAACGCTAAATACATCTCATCCATAGACTTAAGCAAAGCATTCTGGCAGATACCTTTGGATCCCAGCTCCTGCGAAAAGACTGCCTTCGTGGTGCCTGGCAGGGGTATGTTCCATTTCAAAAGACTACCCTTCGGTTTAAAAAACAGCCCAGCAGAACTACAAAGACTCATGGATAAATTGTTTGGCCCAGAGTTTGATAACAATTTATTTTGCTACCTGGATGACCTGATCATCATTAGCGATACCTTTGAAAAACATATACTTATTCTAGAAAAGGTTTTTCAACAACTCAAACAGGCCGGTTTGACTATCAACCTGAAGAAATCGGAATTCTGCAGGCACCGCCTACGATACTTGGGTTTCATAGTAGACGAAGAAGGCCTAAGAACAGACCCCACAAAAGTAGCGGCTATGACAAATTTTCCCCGACCTACAAATGCAAAAGAGGTAAAAGCCTTCCTCGGACTCACCGGTTACTACAGAAGATTCATAAAAAACTTCTCAACTCTCGCGGCGCCGCTCAACAAAATCACGGGAATCCGTAAAGGTACCAGTAACTTTTCCTGGTCTGCAGAGACTGAGTCAGCATTCAACTCCCTGAAAGAGGCTCTTCAATCAGCCCCAGTACTGAATTGCCCCGACTTCAATCTTCCCTTTACGATCCATTCGGACGCATCAAACGTCGGAATCGGAGGAGTCCTCACTCAAAATTTTACGGACGGCGAACACCCCGTGGCATACTTCTCTCGTACCCTAAATAAACACGAAAAAAACTACGGGATTACCGAGAGAGAATTGTTAGCAGTCATGGAATCCATTCAACATTTCCGCGGATACATTGAGGGCAGTAAGTTTACCGTCGTCACAGACCATAGCAGCCTAAAATGGCTGATCTCGCTAGACAACCCCTCTGGGAGATTGGCTCGCTGGTCGTCCCGCCTATCTCAATATACTTTCGATGTCATCCACCGTAAAGGCGCGGATAATATCGTCCCGGATGCCCTTTCTAGGATCGAGATAGCAACATTAAATGCCGAATTACCCAATTCTAGTCTCCCCACAAAAGACGTATGGTATCAAAAAATCTTTAGAGGATGCAGTGACAACCCACAAAAGTTCCCGAATTTTATGATTAAGAACGGACAACTATATCGCAACTGCAAGCCTCCACTGTCAATCTTAGAGGACTATGCCTGGAAAAAGGTAGTCCCTCTCGAAAATAGAGAACAAGTTATTATTGATAACCACAGTGCCGTAGACTCCATACACCCTGGAACTTTCAAAACATTCAAAAAAATATCTTTAAGATATTATTGGCCGGGTCTATTCAAACAAGTACGTTTATACATCTCCAAGTGCGACATCTGTAAGGCATACAAGCACAGTACGGCACCACCGTCTGGTCTAATGGGCAACCCCAAGCGTGCCGATAGACCACTTCAATCCTTTTCTATGGACCTCATTGGACCCTTCCCTAGAAGCTACGCCGGTTACATGCATATACTCAGCGTAGTGGACATCTTTTCCAAATACTGCTGGTTGTTTCCTCTGAAAAGGGCAACTGCAGCAGCAATAACCAATCTATTGGAAAAACATATTTTCATACCCTACGGTACCCCTCGTACTATAATATGCGACAATGGTAAACAATTTATAGCTCTGGAATTTAAAGAGTTTTTGTCTAAATATGGTATAAAGGATGTATTCTATAACACCCTTTACACCCCACAGAACAACACCGTTGAACGATACAACCAAACCATAAACACGGCCCTGGCAATTTTGGTTGGCAAAGATCAACGCACATGGTGCAAAAAATTAGACAGAATACAAGCAGCCATGAACAACACGGTGAACCTCGCTACAGGCTATACACCATTTTTTCTCAAACACGGCATGGAACAAGTAGTTCACGGTTCACTACACCCTGACAATTGCCTTCCACCCGTCCCTTCCTCCACAGCAGACCCCGCAGCAAATTACGCCCACCGCTTGGAGGAACTCTCCGCTATCTATAGTGAAGTAACAGACGCTCTACTATTGGCCCACCAAAAGAGCGCCGACAGGTATAACCTTCGCAGGAAGCACGTCACATTCAAGGAAGAAGACATCGTCTGGAGGAGAAACAACACTCTGTCACAAGGTGCGCTGTACTTCTCTGCCAAATTGGCACCCCGTTTTGTAAAGACGAAAGTCCTAAAGAAAATCTCAGACCTGGTTTACCGATTGTCCGACATCTCTGGTAAACACATAGGTAACTACCATATAAAGGACATTGTAAAAAGTGGTAACATGGAAACAAACTCCATTGCCACGCCCGTATAACCCCAACGGTTATTCCTTGACTCCTAGCAACCATTCGTCTACACCGTGACATGGATCACTATGGAAGTCAACCCTTTTGTTTCGTCACTAATGAGCGGCCTCTCGTAAACGATTGTCACTCATTAGGACACTCAAACGAAACCTTTCTAGCTCTGGCACAGTGTTGTCAACTGTAGCCAAAGTCATGGAAGAAATTATAATTCTCCCTTGTGGTTTCGTTTCATTTTATTTTATTTTATTTTTGTTTGTATAAATATCTCGTCATCATCAGTCATTCGCCTCTAATTGCTGCCCCAGGTGTCAAACCTTGGAAACATCGTTTTTTCTAAGCATGCACACCTCTACCTGAAATTGATCACTTCGGAGAAAGGAATTCCCTGTGGCTTACTGCAAGTAGTCAGAGACTACGTGCCCAAGGTTTTGTGCATCGTCACAACTCGCAGCATCATATTTTCACATCATCATGTCATACCTCGTCACCCCTTTCTAAATGTTAGAAAAATTTTTTTGTACATTAAATATCGGGTCCTCGCCAAAGTGCATCTAACCCTTATGTCATATGTAGTTAAATTAGGTAAGCAAACCTGTGTAAACCCACGGCGGTATCAGATGTTTGCTACCCGTTCTAAGTTTTTTTTTCTGTTTTTTAAGAAAATAGAATGGCGCTCAATAAATAACCCAAATTGCTCTAGCTCTCCCCAGAACTGGATGTGGAGTCTGGAAAGTATCGTTATAAAAGGGACAACTTTCAACGTGCCTCTTCATTAACGATAAATTTTTTTACAACATTTCAGCAACATTGAGTCACCCTGGGTCTCAACTGCTCAAACTGAAATTTTGGGGTTGCCTTGTTGTGACTTATCACGTGCAAAGTACGAGGTCACAACAAGAAGCCAGGTCTCCAAGTGAAACACCCTGTGAACAACCCATCCCATTATTATAATTTTCATAACACCAAGGTGTGTTCATCGCAGTCTGTTTAAGTAAGTAAAACCTAGAAGGTCTTAAACACTCAAATCGGACCAATGTAAATAATTTTCCTTGTCAAAACGATAAGCGCATGTCTTGTATTGTTGCTACCATCGTACGTGTAAGTACAACTAAAAGTTGTACCATCACGATACGATACTCTGTGCGTAACCAAAAGGGTTTGTACCACAAAGGATCTCTTTTGTGGTAAGCTTAGATGAAATTCACATTCCATCAGCACGCCAGAAATTTTTTTTTGTCCCTTATTGTTGAAGTATAAAATCCTGGCCAGATCTTCAAATATGTTTTTGCCTTTGTGCAAGTCTTTAACGTACGCTAATATGGATTTATTATGCTACGGTATTGTTGTACTAAGTACATCAGTATGTCTCGCCGTCTGTATTGAATAGGTACCTTTATATGAACGTTAACCTTTGTTGCCATCATAGGTGGGAACCTTATAAAATCTGCCGTCATAGATGGGAATCTCAGAATATCTACTAAATGCGATACGGGGAGCCCGTTATAATTACTCTGTGGGTTTTTGTCAGAAATGTCATAAATACCTAGTCTTTTGCACCTCCCTTCAATACTGGGCAACCCAGTTGTAATTCGTTCATTGTTATCCGTGAAGACGTTATAAAACTTACTTGCAAATCTTTTGATTTTGCAATCTTGTACGCTATACGTGAAGACGTTATAATACTCACCATGAATCGTGCGAACGAAATAATATCAAACCTTTATGTGTGAACTACTCAATGTAGTCCACACCCCTTTTTTGTAATCATTAATATGCCCGTGGACTTCCTGTCACAAGAACCCAGGAACTATCTACTATCTCAAAAGGACTAATCATACGCTTCACTCATGATTATGGGGCATCGTGTCGTGGGAGTTAAGTTGATGGACACAAAAATACCTAACTCGTTGTCTGGGAGACGAACAAAGAAAATCCCCAGGTTTGTGAGATTTGAGCAAGGGTCTGTCATTTCTCGCAAACAAATAGGAGAATAAAACGACCCCTAATCTTCTGCCCAATACACGTAGAGGATTAGACTTTTATGTCAGTGTATTCTTTTGTCCAACACTACCAAATATTATTGTAATGTGCCAGGATGACTGCTGTAGACCTTGTTTCACCTCCACCCAGAGGTCGAATTTCGGAAATAGCCGAGTCCCCAGCAGTTTTCTTCGTTCAAATGTTCCCAACTATCACCCCTCCCCTTCCTCGAAATTATCCGTGAATGGGGATATATGCGTTACGCACTTGGCGTTTCGTTTGTCAAATGGGACAATCTTCATACGCGGATCCTTTCAACTTCCTACTCCTTTCCCAGTTGTCATTATTGTAATGTGCCAGGATGACTGCTGTAGACCTTGTTTCACCTCCACCCAGAGGTCGAATTTCGGAAATAGCCGAGTCCCCAGCAGTTTTCTTCGTTCAAATGTTCCCAATTATCACCCTCCCCCTTCCTCGAAATTATCCGTGAATGGGGATATATGCGTTACGCACTTGGCGTTTCGTTTGTCAAATGGGACAATCTTCATACGCGGATCCTTTCAACTTCCTACTCCTTTCCCACTTTGTTATAACTAATCTTGTACGCAATGTTTTGTTTTTCGAAAGTAGAAAAAATGCTACCGTATAGACGTGAGCATAGGTCATGGAAGACCAACTTCTTTCGAATGGGGAATTTTGTTATACGTACAATCCCTCAACCACGTATTCTTGGAAATGTATTTGGTAAAGAAAAAAACCAAAAGGGGTTACACAGAACCTGTCCTTGAATACGTACCTTTGTAACATGTATTAGGAATTAGCCACATTTAGTTAGCTCTCTCTCCGTCTCTCTCTCTACACGCCAAACAAATCCAACTTTTTCTCAACATGCACACTTGTTTCTCTCCAAACTTTTTTCATCATTGGTCTACTAGGCAGGTAAACTTCAAGAATTTTGTTCTAATAATAATTTTTGCCGGATTAAAAAAAAAAAAAAAACCAGCAGCTCTGCACCCTATCTACATCTGCGCCTCTTCATGCTGCCCTCGCTACCGTCACGGAGGTCCCTTGCCTTCAATCCCTGCGTACCAAAAGCACCCGACCGCATCTAACATAACCTAGTGTGAGTCGTGCGTGTAGTTGCGAATTGTATCACCACAAAGAACCGACACTCAAAACAAACCCGAGCACGCCAGCTCTAGGTTGGTTCATGTTCCTGTTGCCCTTGTGCAAATGTTCCTGCTGCCATTATGCAAATGTTCCTGCTGCATAATGCAAATGCTCTGCTGCCATTATGCAAATATTCCTGCTGCATAATACAAATGTTCCTGCTGCATAATGCAAATGCTCTGCTGCCATTATGCAAATATTCCTGCTGCATAATACAAATGTTCCTGTTGCCCTTGTGCAAATGTTTCTGCTGCCATTATGCAAATGTTCCTGCTGCATAATGCAAATGCCCTACTGCCATTGTGCTGATGCTCCTGTGCCCTTGCGCAAATAACAATACCAACGATTGTTCACAAAACAATCCCACTACATACAAAAACCAGTGTACCAACCACCAATTACGATTCCACTCTCCAATACTTCAATGGTTTCGTACTGGCTCACCCACAGGATCCGGAAGCAGTTACCCTTTCGACCTCTGTGACAGGTAGAACTCTCCACACCACCTAGAAGCCTCATCATGTGTTCTCTTCCTCGTATTTTCTTAAAGGCCCTAGTGTCCCTTGAGTGTAATCTCAAATGGGCCAGGTTACTGTGACAAAGTAACCTTGTAACTTCAGTGAAACGTTCAACCACCCCAGACATCCTACGCAAACCACGTTCGCAAACATTAGCTCACAGACCAATGATACAATTGTAGAGTTTTTTTTTCTATCACTGCATAACCCTTGTACCTTTCTTCAACAGATCCTTGTTCTTTGCAACTGTATTTATGTATGCCACTGCCTTTATATACATTTATTGACAATTCCTTGTTACACCATGTATCATCTCTTTTGTGTTCTGTTCATAACTATTCTCCAGCTAGGAATCTCTCTCTCTCTCTCTCTCCTCGTTTCTCTTAAATGTTTTTGGCACAAGTGCTGAAAAGGTAAGAGGATTTATTAGTCCTACAGCTCCATTGCCACGTCGCTTTTATTGCGGCGAGGGGGGAAGTGTTACGTTACAAATAGACCGCCAATATAGAGGCGCGCGCACTACCCCCTCCCGCGAGCGACAAACCGAGCTGTCGCTAGACCATCTCGAGCGGCAAGCTCGCGAGTCTTCAGCAAGCGAGCTTCCCGGGCCCACGTCCCGCGCGAACATGTGCGACACAAGTTCAGTTTCGCCGGTTGTGCACTTCCGGTGTCCACGCATGGACGCTGCTGAGACCGGGAGAACAAGCGCGTAAAGCCGCTGTTGGCCCATAAACCGAACGTGAGTCAATTACCATGTTACCCTTTGTGTGCAATTAAATGTTTTGAAGCCCTAACCACGCGTGTAGAGAGCAGAGACTGACGTTCAAACTAACTTTCAGCTAGGATCGTTCCTCTTATGTATTATTGTGTCTCCTAGAATTGAATAAACTATTTATGTGATAACCTACCGTGTTTTGCTTGTCGAGAGAGGCCCTGGGGGGATGGAGAAGCGTGAAGTTCCGAACCACAAGCACTAGCCTTGAGGTTAAAAGAAACCCTGCTTGCACCGAACCTGAGCTAGTTTTTATTTGGGGCAGATACAGCAACTAATTTGTATTAAATATGTGGGAGCTTTCTCCAACCCTGCCGATAGCATCAGCACGCACGCTGACGCTAACAATGGTGAGAATCGGCATTTAACAGGGACCTTTCACACGTCAAAAAAAACAAAATAGCGCAGAATGGCCATTTGATGACAGAATAATATTTGAATTTCCGCTTCTTAAAACCTTTGTCTAAGAAAAACGGCATTCGTTTCTTTGGCGTAATGATCAGCTTATTGGAAATCCTAAGATAAATAATTTACATGTGCAAGAAATAAATGAAAATTACTATTTTTCCGTACGTATTTGATATTTTTTGTTTCTCATAATCAACGCATATCTAACAGTGAGGTTACAACAGAGCTATCAGTGGCAAAACAACTCACATCATCTGTATCATCCTTTACATCCGCTCAATCTACGAGTATTTTGCGAGAGTATGAGGTAAACATGACAAATGTGTTCAAGAACAACAAATCTGCGATCAGCGATTCGCCACAGTACACATTCTACGCCACGGGCGCGACTCGCTGCTGGGGAGGAGTGGGTGGAGAGGGCGGGGTGGCGTGGAGACGTCCTTCACTCTCAGGGACAGGGACTAGATAAAATGTTCACATATATGAAATGGACTATTTGTTTATCATAAAAACGTATTTTCATTATTTCATTAATATTTTGCATTTTATTTTTATTCTCAGATGGGGTTGTAGCTTTTGAATATGTAGCAACTCCGCTTGGTTTCAAAACTGCAACCTTAAAAATATGTATCTAAATCACGGGAATACTAAGTGGATGTATGGTCGTATGTGCAAAAAATTATGGAATATGTCTAGTTGTGCAAACTTGAGCATGAAAAAAAAGCTCTGATGAACAACTATTTACATGTAATACTAATATTTACCAGCTGGACCAAACTCTTCCATTTCGGTATAAAACTACAGGGCCTTATTCAGCCGAAAAGAAAACTGCTCAATTGTTAAACAAAAATAAGACTGTTGTATGAATAAATTACTTGAAAGATAATTAAGTGTGGCAAATAATCGTAAATCGGAAGCGCCATGTCTTTTTCCCTCAAGCCTTCCTTACAATATTGGACCAACTCAATTAAAAAAAATATCTGAGAAGGTAGGTATGAAAACGTATTTGAGCAATGAGCATGCTGAATGCGAACACAGGATCTTTCGCTTTACGAGCAAATGCGCTAACCACTGAGCGGAAAGCGAAAGGTCCCGTGTTCAAGTCCCAGAGGTGCAAATATCTTTTTTCTGATTTTTCGGTTTCAAGATTTTCGATTGATTTTTGCCAATATTGTCTTTATTTAATTATATATTACTATTTGGAGTAATTGACTGTAGATTCAAAGCCATTACCGAAAACTCAAGAGATTTAAGAAGGGCTGAGATTGAAACTGATCACTTTCTGGTAAATTACTTTTGAAACTGGCACTTTTAAGTGAAAACGGTGTCAGTGAAAACTAACAAGGATCAAAATAGATAAACAAAATGATAATGTCAGGAGTGAATATGAGAATTGTGCAAAAATGAGATTGAATTTAAAAGAAATTGACGGTCTAAGCAAATATGAAACATAGAACCACATTAATGTGAGTCTTTCTGACTCCGCTGGAGAGATATGTAGAATGAGTAAGCAAGATATGAAGAAATGTGAGGCATGGTGGGATAATGATGTCAAAGCATTGGTCTTAGAGAAGAAGAAAACATGATTTTGTCTGATAGAGACTGGCAGGGCTTTGAGCAAAGAGAGACGTTAGGAGGAAAGCGAAGAATAAGGGTTGTGAGAAAAGAGTGAAGTTTGAGGATTGAAGTGAAACAACGTTAGAATGAAAAAAACGTACGAAAAAGGAAGAAGAAATCAAAATAACAAACCACTTCCAAAAAAATATTAAATTTTGAAAGAGTGGTCCCAAAGTGGTCCAGAAAATGGAAGTATGAAAATGATAAAATCAAAAATGTTGATAAATGAGGAAGAAATAAAAGAAAGAAGGAAGAAATATTTTGAGGAAGTTTTCGAAAGCATACCGGGTGTCAGTGATTCTGGCGGCGAATCAAGTATTAATGATAACAGTGTGAATTTTACCTAAATCAGTATATAGATTGATTAAATGTACAAAGAATGGTAAGGCTGTTGGTTTCGACAATAGCGCTGCAGAATATTTAAAAAATAACCGTATATTAACAGAGATAACCGTACTATTCTCACATGCTTGTGCAAACTTTTGAACCGTATAATTCTTCAGCATGCGCAAATTAACTTTGTAGCTTCATTTTAATTACATGAAAACAAATAACTTTGTACAAGTAAAATAAGTGGTGTATTCAAAGTTATTTGTTTTCATGTAATTTTTAACAGTGTAAAGCAGAGGGATACTAGGAAGAGGCAAGAGGGATATTTGGTTGGAAAAGATCAATTGATGATCATGTCGTTTTACAAAGATAAAGGGTCACATATGGAATCTGGGAATTATAGAGCTATTAGTCTGCTAAGTCCAGTCGGCAAGCTGTGTGGTAGAATATTGATTGAAAGGGTAAAAATAGAAACAGTTGATAAAATATGCGTGTTTTTATGAAAGTTAGGGATGCATGGACCAGACTCTCTCATTGTTTATGCTCTCTGAGAAATTTCTGGCAAAAAAATCAGAAACTTTCCTGTGCCTGTAGATCTACAAAAAGCAAATGACCGAGTCGACAGGAAAAATCTATGAAAGTTATTATCCAAGTATGGATTGAATACAAATCTCACAAAGGCAATTGTGTCTCTGTATGAGGGAAGCGTTGCATGAATTCGGGTGAACAGTGGTTTCACGGGGTGGTATGATATTACAAAATGTCTTAAGCACGGCTGCGTAATGTTACTGTGGTTATTCAATATTTATGTATATTTGTATGCAAGAATTGAAAGAGGTCGGATCAAGCGCGAAATTGAGTAATCTGATGTATGTATGTTGTCTGTTGTAATGCTGATGCGGAGCAGGTGCAAACGGGATGGAAGATCTATTGTTTCTCGTGTCTAGGGCAAACGAAATATATGTAAAGAATGAGTAAATGACAAATGTACGAAAGTCTAATGTCAAGGTATTTAAAAAAGAGTACGAAAACAGCGTGCAATATAGTTGTGAATAATAAAAACTTGAAAAGGTGGATGAATTTAAGTATTTGGTATGTTTACGAGAGATGTAAAGGCCGACCAATCAGATACTTGTGTCGGGTCAAGCTAAGAGTCAGACTAATAGAAGACTATGTATGAGCCGATATATGAATATGAATTAGGCTAGGAATATGTGCCAAGACCGAGTTGTTTGGCGATCTCTCCGCCTACCCCTTTTGGGAAACGTTATGATGGTTAGCGAGTTATTCCTGATTCTACTCTTTCTAAAATTCCCAAGTAAACTATGTCTAAAATACTCGTAGAAAATAAGATATGTAACGAATTTTATAAAGACGTGAGGACGTGTCGCTTGGTGGCAAATATGCCACAACGTGACTCAATAGCTGTTGATGTTTCATAGCAAACACAGCAAGTTGTTCTTTAATAATAAAAAAATACACCTACTCAAATGATGATGCTAGGAATAATTTTACTAAAAGTTATTTTAGTTCAACCAACGTGGCGTCAACAAGGCCGCAATATTGCACAACAATACCCGGGAGACGAAGCGTTGCCGATCTGACTCCACTCCTGAAATGTTTGCCTTTATTGGCGGCAGAGGGGCAGAGGGGTCAGAGGGGCTAAGGTTAGAGAAGCGTAGTCGGGCGAGTGCGCCGCAGCAGACATTCGGGCAAGTTGGCAGTTGGCACTAGTTGGCAGGCCTGCCGCGTGACCCACCTCACAAGCGCCCACTGCAGTGATTCACCACTACTAGACTACGGTATTGCTACTTGCTACGCCCGGGCCCGAAGATCCGCCAGGAGGATAGTATCTTGCAAATAAATCAAAGGAGAACTATTGGCAAGTTCATCTGTGAATGCAATTAAATACATTTCAAGCGCATTTCACTTAAAGCCTTTTGAAATGTAATGGATTGTGAAATCCCCACTACAAAATATAATCTTTTTATATTTTCTATTGAGTCGAATGCCCATTCGAACAATTTATTTCCATATACACGGCACAAAATGCAGCATTAACACAATTAAATTAACAAATGAATCGTACAACCTCGTACAGAATGTTACAGTTTAAGTAAATGTTATATTATAGGATATTTTTGAAGTGAAAACTTCTTTCCGTTGTGATTTGAAACTCGATGAAACGGATGCGAGCGATACTGAAAAAAGACCATCACATACATCGATAGGATTTAGCCTGCGAGAGAATGAGATAGCAATAAAATATTTATTTATTGCACGGATACTTGGTTACAATATAAAACGATAAATCCACGGCCCCACGCAGACCTCCTTTAATCCAGTGGTATAAAACGCCTGACCAATTTAGCGGCCAGGTATTCAGAGGGTCAAGGATCGAATCCAATTAAATAAAAAAATAAAAATTTATTTTTGTAAGATCAATATCCAATCTTCAAACCACTCTGAAATGAACAGACAAAGAAAATACAAGAGAAAGCGCCATTTAGCGACTCCAAATAAGAAAACAGAAATACTAATAGGAAAAGGTGTACTGAAATACCACGACAAAAATATGGAAAAAAATCATCCTCAACATTGATAAAAAAAGTGCTTCGTAGTCTTCACTATTGTCTACTTTAGTTTTTTGAAGGTTTCACTTCCACCGCGTGTGAATTGAATACTCAGATATTTTTGGTTGCAATAAGTAAATGGATGTTACATCAAAATATTAATAAGATACCTACAGGGCCTCCGTACCCTTTTAAAAAAATCAAAAACTGCCAAATGTAAAACCACATCACTGTTAAATAAAAAAATTTGTAGAGGGTAAGCTGTAAATAGTTTTTACTTCCAGGAATGGGATTCCTTTACAGAATTGGTGTAGTACAAAAAAATTTCTAAAAATCGTCTTTTCAGGAAAAAAAAATTTAACACAAAACATGACAATGGCACAGTGGTGAGAGAATATAAGAAAAGTAGAAAATTATTGTCTCTTTCCTAATATTCGAGAAACGAAAATGTTTGTGACAAAGGTTAAGTTAGGTTAGTAGATTTAAGTGATTTTTTTTTGTGAAAAAAGGAAATTTCAGTGAGATTTATTTCAGTATAAAATTAAAATCAGTCCCTTGGTAAAGCACGAACCTCACTATCTGCCGTTAAACCAAAAACTCTTACTAGCGGCCAGCAAATAAACATAATCTACGTCAGCCCTCTAAAACCTATTTCTAATAAAGCACATTCAAATCGTGGCACTGCAGTCGGAAATTTTAATTAAAAGAAAAAATGAAGCAAAGCGTGCCGAGTTCAATCCAGCACGGTCAGAGATGAAGATTTTAAGTTGCCGGAGTGGAGTTCTCAGCTACTCTGGTCCGAGGCAGTCCGAACGATCGCGATGCGACGTTCACGACTTTTAAGTGAATGCTTCGATTTTGTGTACAATACTCTTTGGGAGGACTGAGTGGTAATATTAATATTTCTTCGGGTGGACATTTTAAGCACCCTTATCAAGTATGATACATTTAATAATATCATTTCGTTAAATTCCCTGTGTTCCTACTTTCGAATTATATTTCGACTCTTTATAATTTGATTTCTTAATTATTTTTTTATTTTCCTCAGGGCCAACGTCATCTTAAAATACGCTGTGTGAAGGGTCTTTTAAAAGAAAGGATGAAGAGAAAGTTCTGGGATGGAAAAAGGTTTGAGAAGTGGATATAGGTAGGAATCGGGAGGGTCAGCGTGTCCAGGAATGATAAATGTATGAATTTATCCTTCCCTGTGTAAGACGATGGGTAAATGATAAATGTTATATAATTACAATGAAATACCATTAAACTGCTTTATTTTTTTTTTTTTTTACACGAGCTCCACACAGGAGGCCCTGAGGAAAATAATTTCCCTTAGGGTCTATGTCATCTTTGGGGATGCTGTGTGGAGGGTTTTTTTAAGGAAAGGAAGGGGAGGAGAGTTCTGGGAAGGAAAAGGGTTTAAGGGGTGGGTAGGAATCAGGGGTTCAGTGTGTCCTGGTCACCCGCCTCCAAGACCTACACAAACCTCACCCCATGAACCCGGGCACCCCTGCTAAATCACCAAACGTAGCGAACTACTTGAGGTGACCTATGGCAGAGGTGTTGGTTATCCAATAAAGGTTCCCAGGGCGGCGGTACCCATTCCCGCCTCCCAAATAGCAGGTATAATTTTAGGTTTTCACGGCCAAAAGTATTTTTGTTATTTATTTTTGGGGTGTTATGTCGTGTTGCGCTACCTCCTTCTTTACCCAACGTTTCGGACAGCGTTACAGTGTCCATCATCAGGGCTGATGATGGACACTGCAACGTTGTCCAAAACGTTGGCTAAAGAAGGAGGTAGCGCAACACGGCATAATACTCCAAAAATAAATAACAAAAATGCTTAATAGCAGTTTGTCGACGGGTTTATATTACCAATATACTTTTTATTTTAAACTTAGGATCTATCCAAATATTTATATATAGCATTACTAAATCAGTTGGACACATTGATTAAAGATAAAAAAAAAAAAAAAATTAGTGATACACAAGAAATAAAATAACAACAAAAACTTTTCGCAGAAATCAGAAAAAAATAAAAGTATAGGGAAACTCAGGGAGAAAAATAGATCAACACAAGAAGTTTTTTCATAAAACCATTTTTTCAGCATTCATCTCCTTCTGAGAATTTGTTCACTGCACAACATCTTCTTCTCTCGAATGGTCGGGGGTTGAAGGGGAACATCTAGGTCTGCGAGCCAGTTTAGTGCCTCAGGCGTCGCCTTTTGGACCTCATCAATCTCGCTAGGGAATAATGGAGCAGGCATTCGTTTACCACGCTTTCGGTGATGGTTCAGCACCGCAACGCATTCAAAACATGCAGAGTAGGTAAATAGGGCCAATTATCATTCCTGCTCTTTCGAAACGGTGATTGATTTTGTTATAAGAAATATTACAGCATTATTAGCGGATAGGCTAATGTAGAGGACTGTTTCATCTGGGCATCGATGATTATCCTTGAAAATGTTTTAACTATTTCTAAATCTAAATATCCAGACACTTGCTTATCTTTTCTATTCTCAAAATTTCGAATGGCGGACTGGACACCCTCGATTTGACAAATTTTATTAATTTGCGAGTACCTACTCGCGAAACTCGGTCGAATGCATTGTATTCTGTTACCAATTCCGCTAATAATTATTTTATAAACTCTCCCATCCAAAGACTCCATTTACTCGGAAATAAATACAACTCAATCGACATTTATCGTCACCAATCTGTGTCTAAATTCAAACTCAGTATATTAGAATATTTAAAATAAAGCCATAAATATCAATCAATTGCACCTTTATCAAATTATTAATTATCGCAAAACATGAAATATGTGAATAATAAAGGTAGCCAAATAAGAACACAATTAACAACAATCCTCTCGTATTTATTGTTATAAATATAATAACTAACTCACATTGACTTAAATTTCTATTTAAATCTTGGTGCCCTAGCAATAATAATATATTAATGATTAAATTAAAATCGATGGTCTCTTCATGTTCACAATAAAAACAAAATTTAATAATTATGTATGCAAAGATTACCTTAGTACTTACCTTTTTATCCTCTCTCTTTTGTATTAATATTATCTTGTACTTTTTGTACCATAACTTGTACTATTTTTTACTTTTTTACTATCACACTATACACTTGTTGAACTCATCTGTATAACTTTTCAAGATATTACAACTCATGTATTTTTTATTTATTTTCTTCTATGTGTAGGTACTATTTATAGCTGCGTTAATTTTGCTGAATTCTTGAAAAACTTGCTTTCGAACAATTTATTCATGATGAAGTTAATAATAAAATCAACATAGTAAATACCTACACGTTCCTCAATAACTACTTTTAAGTATCTTAAGCACTCTTCTGTTTTACCATTATTACACTATGTAAACTTTTTAACTCCTTTGTACAATTTTAATGATAACGAAACTACATACCTATGTACATATTAAACCTGTTTGTATCCTTAAAGTACAGTTTATAATGTTATATACTTCAATCTTACAATTATACTCCTGAATAACATGTGTAACTTGAATAATGTGATTCTGTAAAAGCCTTCAAGGCGTGTATGAATAAATAAAATAAAAATAAAATAAAAATCTTTCGATTTCCTTCTACGTCACGGCGTATATACTCAAAAACTACTGGGTCAATTTAGCTAAAAATTTTGAAGTGTTTATATGCAAGGAGTGTACAGAGAATAGTTTGGATGCTAAAAGAAGTCGGGAACGTTCAAGGAAGAATTAACGCATTACCTCTACAGTGAAATGAGATTCTAAATAAAATGGGTATAATATAGCTTTTTTAATATTAATAACGGGATGTACAGAAGTGAACGGCAGAAAAGCTGGGACGCCCGAGGAAGACTTTACGCATTATTTTTTGCAGTAGAATAAGATACGGAAACTATTTTTTTTATATAAATTTAAACGGCCGTAGCGCTTAAGCATAAAATGCATTATTTTCCATAAAATTACAATGAAAGAGTTGACAAAATACAGGAAACGTAAAATATACAAAACCAAATTTAGGTTTCATGAAATATATGTGACATGGAAAATAAGTGAAATAAATAAAGCTAATCTGCCAATATCCTCCAAAGCAATGATAAAAACGCATAAAATTGTTGTTTAACATATTTTGAGAAGTAGGGAAATATTTAATGACACATTTGGGGTTTGATGTTTGCCAAGTTCAAATTATTATTAAATATATCCATTTTGTTGAAGTATTATTTACCAATACTATATTAACGTTGTAATGCCAGCTATATGAAAGAGATTTATATAAATTGTTTGCCTTGCTGTTTGTGTAGGTATTCATAGATTTATAAATTGCAGGAGTTCACAAAAATCGAATTTAGAGTTTAACAATTTTATTAAAAGGTTAGGTCGTTTATTTTTTATCTCTTATCTAAAGTTTGAATTTTTAAAATGTTAATTAACGACAGGTAATTTATGGGTTTAAAGAGAAATAAAATTTATTTTTAATTGTTCTCATTATAATTTCTGATATATAATTTCTCAATGTATTTTCATTCCCTAATTTACAATTTGTTGCATTGAAGTTTAGTTCCTCATCCACCACACCGCTAAGCTTTCGATTTTCCGTTAAACTTTCCAAATTTTTTTAATTTAATGAGTAGTTGTCAATTCGTGATGTTTTTTTTGGGAAAAGTCGATGAAACGTAATTTTTTTACAGCAATAACAAGGTGTATACAGTAGTAAATGGTAGAAAAAATCGACAACGCCCGAGCCAAGGAAGACATAAGGCTCAAATTGAATAGAATATAATGTAATTTTTTTTTAATTGAGTGATAGAAAGAGGCGGTGACATGAACCAACTAATTATTTGTGGTTAATTGAGGCGTACGTGATGAACTCAGAATGTATGGCGTGGAATTTAACGAAAGAAGAAGTTGGGGACGCCCAAAAAAAACACGACACCACAAAACGAATCAAATACTCATGTGTGACGCGTACGTGATAAACGAATTTCTTGTCATACGAGAATGTATGACAAGAAATCGAAGACGTCCTAGGAAGACAAGGCACGACAAGGCATATCATTTTTTAAGTCTTTACAACAGTTTTATTTCTACCTTAAAAATATAGCCAGTTTTCAGGTACACCAGATCTAACAACCTTAAAATTTCGGGTACCAAAACCGTTTATAGCCCCAAGCAACGCCGGACGTCAGCTAGTTTTAATAAAAACAGTCTATTTTTTGTGAAAAAATAATTCAACATAAAATTATATTTGTTAAAATAACCGACTTTCATCATTTTGATCGATGGGATTTAATTTTATTTTTTTTTATTCTTTTTCATTGATTTGATGGTTACATAATTTGTGGATTTTTCGACTAACATGTTAGGCAAATGCCCATGTTATGGTGGTCGAGTACGAGTAGATGGAAAATGTAGGACGATGTATGTTGAGAAACGTAATTGCAGATTTCATGCGGGATAAAGCATTTTTGTTCCAACACGTCGCACTACGTTCAATACGTTCTATTTCAAAAAGAATACTGAATTCTTGTTATGTTTATGTTCAAAATTATACGGGTTTTACTTCTTTTTCATTATATCTCGAGTGTCGAAGTAATATTTCATTGAGATTTAGATATTCTGGTAAATACGTTCCGCCTGTTACAGTATGCAGCCTTCCCACTATATCTCTTGTTTTCTTTTTTATAAAACTTAATGAAATGTTTCATAATAAACGAACGCCGAACAGAAGTATACATGCAATCTGTGATACTTTATTCCTTCATTGGTTCGACTATTCCAACAGAGTTTTAACCAACGATCGCCCCCATACTCCACTGCGCCAATCGTTGATTGCATTGCACAAATAATTCTACTTGGAATACATTTAAACTTTTGATTTAATCGAAAATTTGTTTTGCTCGAATAGTTGTACTCGATATTATTACAGATGATGTAAAAATGATGTTTTACCAAGCGTAATATATTCTTGCGTTACAGTTTTATAGTCGATGAAGATCAATCAGACAAAATTTTAAACAATTGTTGCTTAAATATTTTGAAAATACCATAGTAATTGCAACTAAAAATGAATCACATTTTTCTCTTATATATTTCAATAACGCTTTACTTGAAAGGTACATACGTAGCATTGTTGTGTATGAAAGAACTTCTCAATAAATTCAACATTTAAAAAAAATATTTTGTGTGAATAACGCACACGAGTTCCAACTAGTCTAGCCCAAAAAGTCTAGATCCAGTGAGACTCTGGTTTCACCAATTGGGATATCTTGTGAGGCTGAAGGTATTGCGAAGGAGATGGAGATGCGAGAGAGGAAAGTGTGGAAATAACTGATGTTGGATCTCATCACCAAACAAGGTTAAAACCGGGAGTAACTTCTAATATAATTATCCAATTGTTGAATAACACAAATTGCGAACACCGAGATTTGAACCCACGAACTTCGCATTGCTAGTCGAGAGCCCTCGACCACTTAAGCATTAAAAAAATGGCGCAAGTGTTTCGTTTGTACAATCATAAACACACATTGAAATTAGTAATGACTAATGATGTTATGGACAATCCAGCTTTGTACTAGCAAAGCCGGATCGGTAGGATTAACAAAATCTCGATTAATAATGAATTGAGGCGTCCAGTTCCGATTTTCGATGTGTATTGATTTGGACAAAAGTGACTTTAATGTTGATTTCTTATAAAGCGGGGGTGAAGAATTTGATTTTAGTACTATTTTGTACTGAGAATCGCTTTTTGTTACTCCAATTCTGTTTTAAAAATTACACATTAACGCACTTTTTATATTTCAGTAAAATTTATTACTTCCTCTTATTGAGTTTTGTATTGGAAAATGGGTTTTCACCACGGGTACGCCACACTTCCATACTTCAGTGAGGCTAAAATTATTAAAATGTTTTGTAAAATGTATATTTTTGCACCAAATAAAAAAAAAATTAATCCGACTTAAAACAAAGGAAATAACTTCTTCAAACAGCATCATTATTGATTTGAAAACAAATAACTTTGCATACACCACTATATAGTTAATATTATCGACATGTTTCAAAGCTTTCTTCTTCAGGATAAGAGATTAAAAAAATAACAAAAGACAAATAAGTGTAGATAAAGAAGAACAAAGATTAAATATTAAAGGGAAAGATGATTTATTACTTTAAAATAAAATAAAAAATTATTTATTACTTTAAATTTAAAATAAATAATATAAAATTAAATGTAAAATTATTTAAGAATGTGTGAAAATTGCATTTACATGTTTAAAAAAACTTTTAAAATAAACAGTTTAGGAAGTCTAAATAAAAATAAAAAAATTATTAAAAATGTAATATTGATAAGTAAATAAATTTAAGAGATGGCTATTTAAAAAAAAAAAAAAAATGGTTATTTATAATATGCAATTGACTTTTTACTAATTTCTAAATTATCGTATTTTAAACCCGTTGTGTTAGTGAATATGCGTTTGAGGTAAGATAAGAGATTTTTAATTTAATTTAATGTTTATTATTAACATTTTTCACTTACAGAATCTTATTTGATCTGGTTACGACGCACAGTGTACGAAATGGAGAAAAAACCCGAATAAAGAGGTTTTTGCACACTTTAATGTTTTTAATTTAAATATTTTTTTTAGTATAGCACAATAGTTTCTGCATTTTATGTGTATATTTAAATTTCTCAAAAGCGCTTGACTGAAGTTTGGCAATTCCTCAAAGTGTGTCGTAAATTTGATGCTCGGCATCGCGTTTTTCCCTTCGCTCCTACGCGTGGGCAGAGACGGTGGTGTGTTAAGTGACGTTAAGATATATACACAAAAGTTTGTTGTATTTTACATTATTTTTTATTAAATTTACTAAACTATATATCAATATCACATGGGTGTGACATTTGAACTAACATCTAATGTTCCAATATTTTTGTATTTTTTTGCTGTTAAAATGCTTATTTCAATTAGCATTTAGAAACAATACAAAACAATCGTTTGTTCCCATTTATGAATATGTACATATTGTAGACTGAAGTCTTAACTTTTATAAAATATATAAATTGTGATCATCTTTTGTCCTCCCTTGAACAATTTTGTTATTTTAAGGAAGGCCTTGGGCCTCATTATAAGAATGGGGTATATCAAATGCCAATTCTGTGAAATCAAAGGAGTTTTTAATTAATCACATAACAAAAACATACCTCATAGCAGGATCAAACATTTTGAGCCCTACATTTTACAAAACCGTAAAGAATTTTTCACTAGAGTTTATGAAGAAATTGAGAAAAAGCCGCAGTTACATTGTGAGGTTTGAAAAACAACTTTTGACAAACAAGAAAAAAATTTACTTCAAAATAATTATGATTCATAAATTAGACCAAAAAAACAAAAATTGCACCAATATTTAGTCAGCAAACAATTAATTCGTGTTTTTTCTTCATTCCGCCCACTGTGCGACGCACTCGGATAATAATTGTGATTGAATAAGTATTCTCTGAGTGTCCAACTAATCTTACAAAGTGTGCTTAACACCATTATCTAAACTTCAGGGTTTATTCCGTGACAAGTTGGCACGGATTACAACTTGCCTACTGTCCGGCCTAAGAAACGAGAGCATTTGAACACTTCATACTGCAACTATGAATGATTTATTGTGGCGCTGTTCGTTTCCGTTGAATCTATAAGCGTATCTTGCACGCAGAAGGGATTTGCTTCAGGGTCTGTGTTTTTAAAAAATCAGAGTGTGCAATTCATTCACGGTAGAAGTGAAACTAAAAAGTCGCTTTCTTTTTTTTTGCCTGTTGATTTTAAAGTGGTTTGAAGATTGGATATTGATTTCACAAACATAAAAATATTTATTTTTTTTGAATTTCGTAGGATTTGAACCTCCGTTCGCTTGATGCCTGTCTCTCTGGCTGCTGAGATCTGCCAAGCGCCTTACCCGCTCGCGCCGAGGAGTGAATTTACCGCATTATATTAGAATCGACGACCCGTCAAATAAAAAAAATTGGTGACACACTTCCGTTTCATCCATTTCAAATCACTAAAAAAGTTTCCTTCAAAAATTAGAAATTGAAGGGTCAGATTTTTAACACATTTTTTTAGTGTTAATGTAAGATAATCTTGTTTTCTATTTAATGTAAGATGTAATAATCTTTTATTTAATAATATAACTGAAAGATCCAGCCCACTCCGGTCGCCGGTACTCGGCCCGAAAGTACTTGGTTTACAAATTATTGTTTTGCAAAGTTAATTGATCAGTCGTCAAACAAAACGTTCATTTAAGTGAGTGGTATAAAAATCTTCAATATTTTGGTAATAGATGTTTAGTGATGAAATCAATTCCTGAGGACTTTTTTAAAAGTTTCTTGGACAACCTTACTAGTTACAACTCGCAACGTTTTTTCCATCGTGAGATATGGAGCATAGAATAGACATACAGCAAATAAAATTAGACAAGAGATAATTTTTCCCATTTAATTACATTCATATTGAATTGTATTATTCTAAATGGTGTTGAAGTTTGATTGGAATCAAGTAGAAAACCTAGTTTTTATTTTTTGTTGGTATTTGTAATTTTTATAATATTTGCAATTTTTGTAATAATTTTAATTTTGTAATTATTATTTTAGTACCTGATTGAAATTTTTTATAATTATTGTAAATTTTCTGTTAGAGCATTTATAATTTTATCTTAACTTATAATGTATGGATGATGGAGACAAAGTAGTGAAGAATGGAAGATAGAAGGAAAGAGGGGAGAAACGGGAATAGCGGAACAATTGGGTTAAGTTAGTATATATTATCTTGACAACGTGATGGCGGGCTTTACAACAATAATCCATCATTGCATCAGTCTGCTGACAACATTCCACCACGCTTGTCGACTCGTTTAACTAATTCTACAACATTACGTCTGCAATACTTATGACAGATTTGTAGAAAATATCCACTGTTTATTTTCGCGGTTAAGAATAGAGAAACGTTCTAATGCAATTATGTAAATCGAAGACGAAATCGTGGAGCTGTCTCTTTTGTTTATGAACCCACGGCGATGGTTTAAGGTTAATAGCAAATTTATAAATATGTGATGTTATAATGGGAGAGTAAAGCAAAATAAATAAAAAAAGATATTACGACCGTACGATCTCTTTAAAGCGAATAAAAACTTTAAACTTATAACGGTCACCGAGTTGCGTTTACGGGAACGGCTGGGCGGCCGATTACATACAAAATTAGGATTTGAGGCCGGAATACCCAATTTAACTAATAAACTATTTTTCAAATTAAAAGGTGTAGTTAATATCTAGTACGGTTAATGAGCTATTCTATTAATTTGTGTTTTGAATTTTAAATAATAGGCTACGAAAGAATTCAATTTTTCATGACTTTAGACACAACTTTGTCAATTATTTATGATATAGTGATAATTAATTAAAAATTAAATATTTTTTTGTTTTCTATAAAATGATGATATATAAAATGAAAATAATTAAAATACATATTTTGATGGGAGTAAATTTAAAATACAAATGATCAATTTAGGTCGGAAGTCAAATTTAAATGTCTACCCAAAAAACATCTATTTACAATATATATATTTTTTAATTTTATGTATAGTACATAAGGCAAGATTGTTTTTAAATAATTTTAATTAACTCACAAAAAAAATCAAAGTTGCCTCTAAAATCTAAAATCTGTAAATGTGATTATTTTAATGGTCTGTATATCATGTATTATAATAAAATAAGTATAAATTTTTTTTTCCCTTTAATTTATTGATCGTGATCGGTTTCAGCCTTTTAAGGCCTTCTTCAGACTGGTAAAAATTATTCATAACTGACGGTATATATACACAAATATGGGGAAGGGGGAGAAATGTGGTCTACAAGGATTTTGTTCGAATATATGGGTTTTCTTACAATTGTAACCAAGTTGTCCCTTACTATTGAATTTCTAATTATTTTGGGTTTTTCCAGTAAACTTAATTATCTCGATTATTACTTAGCCTTTCTTCAATATTGTTCGAGAAAAACCTTACTAGTAATATGCATTGATATTAACCTAATTTTTATAATTTAAAACACAAAAAGTACACAAAATAGCATTTATCCGTTTTACGCACCTTTGGATAAAAAAAATATTAATCTATATCGTTGGTTATTACGACGTAAAATTCAAATTTATTTTTTTTTATGACAAAAGAAAAATAAAAATCAAGATAATAACATTCCTATTAAGAGCCATTTATCAGCGACCGAGAATTTAAATTTCATCGAACGGTGATCTTGCGATCGTACCCTTGCAACGGTTCAGGGCAGTTCCGATGAGAAAGATTAATTCATCACCAGCATTTCATAATAACTCAATTTGGATTTTATTTCATTACAAATTTGCGTTGACAAATACCCACATTCAAAAATGCTCAAACTCGTGATGATAAAATAATTAAAATAATTTACTTTTTGTAATTATTTTTTGATTTTAGGTATTTATAATTTTTCAATAATGTCTAGGCCAGGTAAAAATGTAATTTTTTTTAAATATATTTGTTTGTAAGACCGTAAATAAATAGACAAACTGAAGTGTTTTCGTCACAAAACAAGGGGGCGCATCTTTTTTTATGGTTTTATTTGAATTAAAGTTAAAATTCTGAAAAGTAGTTTTACAAAATAATTTATTGATTTATTTAACTGAATGATTATATGATTGAAATGTATGTTGTATAATACAAAATTTTGTTTGAAAATTTAACAAATCTGCCAACGACCCACGGTAAAAACTTATTAACTTACGGTAAAAACTTATTGTTATAAAAACAAACATATTTTCTCAAAATTATTAATAATCATATATAACAATTTATATTTTTTGTAGAAAAGATTTTAAAATGTCTAAAATTTGATTTAAAAATGGCATATTTCTGGTATTGTCTGGTTATTCCCTCTTAAGAAATAAATAAAAAATAACCTGTCTTTTAAATTTTTTTCTATCCTACTTAAGATCTTATATTAACTCTCCTGATTGACACACTGTTCTCTACTTTTGAACTATCGAATTTATTTTTATTCCGTTTATTGTTTGCTCAATTAAAATATCTGTAAGGGTGAAACCCATGGCTCCAAAAATAACACTGTAGACCTGTGAATCGAGTCTGACAAAACGGCAAGAGTCGTTTATTCTTGTCTAACTCCAATGGCAACTTTTGCAGAAAGCTAAACTGTTAATAATGTACCCACTTACTTAAATAGCAACTTTTCTACGTAAACAAGTTGTAGCCGATTATTGATATAGTTTGTCCGCACTGCGCCCGTTCCATCCCAGCGTATTTAACCAGTCCGACCCGTAAGCGGATATACACGTTAAAATAACGATAACAGTCAAGTACAATAAGCGTGTTTTCACGTCAACGCGTGTGTTCCCACAGAAATCGTTATAACTCCGTTATTGCTCTAGTGACAACCCTAAAACGAAAAATTTAAGGTCCATAATAAATCAAGCTTCACATCTCTATTCAAAGTTGTCCATAGAAATACATAAAAATACTTTTTCTGTAGATACAGATTTTACCCGCCAAATTGTAAAACGCAACTTTTTCGTACCGATTCGCCTCCTACATTTATGAGTTTTTTTCAAGAAATTTCTTCGAAAATGGCCAAGTAAGTATTTGTTTATTATAGTAATATATATTTGCTACGCTCTTGTGATATTTTTTCTTTGTTTTAAGTGTTTTTCTTGAATAATTAAGTGATTTTAAACTGCGCGTCATGTTCACCGAATTCTTTTGTCATTTTAAAGAGACGCTTTGGAACTAATGTGTCAGTTATTGGGGCATATTATGATGAAAATTCTTAAAAGCATACACTCTTTTGCTATATTTAGCAAAAACATGTAACAATTTCATGAAAAAATAGTGATTTTTTAACGTTTTTCCAACTTCTAGTCTTTTAGAACAGTTACGAGAATTTTGACACTTTAAAATGGCTAGGGATGGGGTCGATCATTTTCGAAAATTCGACTCTGACTTTCGCTATTGAAATTATCATGTATTGTTTCGTAGTGATTTCACACAAACGAAGAATTGAATTTTATTAGTTAAAACTTTTTAGGGCGCACAGTTTACACTCGCACTGTGCAAGCTAATATAATTCGTTTATATTGAGAATTCTTATACTTGAAAATCAAAAATATTTTGTTGTGAAGTGATGTACATTTGAGTAAACCTTTATTATTGTTCTACGTAAAGAAAATCATGCACCACGGAAGAAATCATAGCAGAGCTGGAGCAGAGCTTCACTGAATCTGATTACGGTAGCAGCGGTGGCAGCATTGCCGCAGATGACACCATCGAATCCGACATCGAAGAAGATACAACGGAGACGTTTCATGACGTGAAGCCCATTTTATGTAATTAAAATCAATGTTTCGTTTACGTTAATTTTTTATGCCATCAATAAAAAAATGGATATCGATTTATTTTCAGGCTTCTTCGTTTTTTATGAGCGGAGAAAACCTCATGGACTCTGCGGAGTCGGATCCGGTGGTTGCTGATGCTACCGAAGGGGTCAGTGGAGAGACGATGATGAGAGGATCTTCCGAAACGAGCGGCAGAGCCGTAGAAGGTATATACCTTCATTATAATATATGTATATACATATAAATTTTTTTATATTTGAAGCCTTTTTCATACACCTTCATTATAATATATGTATATATATATAAAAAATTATATTTTGCAGCCTTTTTCATCATTTTATGTAGTTACTTTCGTCATATTATATAAAAAGGTAAGAGTTGTGTAATAGTTATTTATTTCCATTCTTATTATTTCGAATCTTATATTTTCAGAATCGATGGACTACAGTGCTGTTGAAACGGATAGTGCCAGTGTTGAAGAAACTGACCAAGCAAGCTTCAGCCGCGTAGAAGGTATATACATTATAATATATGTATGTATACATTTGTATACTTGTATAAATTTTTAATTATATTTTGCAGCCTTTTCGTCATATTATGCAGTTATTTTTCATCATTTTATATACAACACAGTATTTGCCTTCAATTGCAAAGTTTTTACCTACATCATGTTGGCATAACATACAATATAAGTGTAAATTCAAATTTTTTCATAGTCCTCACTAGGGTTTCCTGTTCTTAAATTTGAATTTATTTTAATTTGTTATATTTTCAGATTCCCAGTTTCTGCAGCCGCTACCCGTTTCACTGGCCGTACGCGGGAGCCGACGCCGCGGAGGGCGACGCGGAGGGCGCATCGGAGTGAGGGGACGGCGTGCTGTCGGAGTGGGAGCGGCCTGGACTTTGGGACAGAACCTAACACTGGTGTTTGGCTCCGATGACCAGCTCCCTCCCCAGCTATTGGCTTTTCGGTCACAAGCCGCCCGTGCGGCTCGCGGTGGATGATTATGCTGGATGCAATCACCCAGCGCTTGCCGCCTCGTGAACTGTCACCAACCTGTCCCATTGTCTTGTCTATATCTTATCATACTAACGCATATTGTATCTTGTTTTTCCCGCCAAGCACTTGCATACTGCTTACTAACAACGTATGCAGGGACACTGGAGGTCTAGATTCGTTCTAAACTAAATGTAGCTTCGTTCTTTTAAAAAAAATTAGAGTCCTTGCGAGAGCCCTGAGGGAGTTACCATCTGTTACTTATACCAGGGCATGGTGGTGGATAACCTCCAATGTTACATTTATTATTTTTGTTTACTTTCGTTGTTCTTTCTAACATATAAATAAATATAGTATTTATAAAAAAAACTATCACGGGTTTTTATTTACACACAATGTATTACATATTATTTATTTCAACAAAATTTCGAACATGGTATCTACTTATTCGAAACAATTTGCACGCACATCACTAAATCAGTTCTAACAATGGCCGACTTGTCACTGATTCGCGCGCGATTCGTTGTTTATTTGTGTTTTTATATTCATTGTTTGTAGGTGTAATTGTGCAAATATTGTCCGGATTACATCAAATATAAACAATTTGAAATGTGCATGATAGTTACCAGTGATTAAAACATCCGTATCTATTGTTTTTGTATTGTACCTTTATAAAACTAAACAAAGTGTGTTTTGAGGTTAAATTCGGTAATTTTAGAAAATAAATGTGTTTCAATCGTTTCAAACCAGATAAACTAAGTGCTTTGAATATATAAAACCATAATGGAGCTATTTATAACTATTCCCATAGTAATTGCGGAATATAACAATGAAAAATAAGTTTGTAAAATATTTCACATGTTCAACAAATTTCAAAATGTGTGAAAATTTTATTGGAATTAATTAATTTTTAATAAAATATTTTTGTATGAAATGATAGAAAAGTGAGGTGACAAAAATGTTTATTATACGTTTTTATGATAAAATAAGTGTTTTTTTTAACGTCATCTGTGATTTTAGTATAGTTTTTATATAAAAAAACACAGGTGAGTCATTTTTACAACTTTTTTTATGTTTGCATTCTAAATTGTAATATTTACAAATGTTTATTTTAATTTTAAATAATATAATTAGAAAGCTAACTTCATAACCTTTCAAAAACAGTTTTTAATGATCGGCTACGTTAAGAAATGTTTGTTTTATTGAGCTTTAATTGCGAAGTGGAAATTACACTAAATTTTTATAATTTTGACATTTCGTTTAAGACAATAAATGTGTCCGACCATGAAAGACCTGAGTGGTTAATATCACTTTACCACAAAGGGCAACGAAGCTAACCAAATATTTTAAATATGGGTATTTTTACTATTAATAAAACTTTAATGCAGGTGTCCGGGGATAAAGTGTATAAACTTCGGGAGGTGATTCTACATGCTGGTAGGAGTAAAAAAGTTAAAAATATATTTTTCCCTTATAAAAATATATTATTTATTATGTTTTCCATACAAACTATTCAACTTTTTTGTATTATCATGTAGAATCACCCCCCAAAGCTTGTGAGCTTTACCCTTTCCTTGGACACCCTGTATATCATATTATAAGAATGATTTGTTTCATTGACGATTTATTTCTTTCGATTAATTAATAGAAAAATTCTCACGACTGAAACATGACTAAATTAAACAATTTTATTTTGATACGTCACAATTCGCAATACTATCAAATTATCAACTAACGATTAACATAATATAAAGGCATAACAAAATAGTGGAATGAAGATTTTAAGTATTTCTAAGAGAAGTATTTGTTGAGTTTGAAGAGAATATTTGTTGAGTTTGAACTATAAAACACTATTTCATAATGCAAACTTCAATCTAGGCCGCGCCATACGTGTTCACCACACTAGATTAAAACATAATAAATTTTAAGGGGTTATATACAGGCAGGAGGCTCAAAAAAATGGATTTTTGAAGAATTTTTCCTGAGAATACTTTTAAATTTATAAAACTAAAAATTTGTACACATATTTTGGTAACTTTTAACAGTATTTTAAGATTTTTTTTTGTAAAAATAATAATTTTGAAAGCTGCTATAGCTAATCTCCAGAAGCTCTCTCAAAAAGGGCATATTGCGGTGACCATCATATCTCTAGACTAGATCATTTAAAATGACAAAACCAAATGGATTTCGTTATAATAATAAATATTCCTCAAATTAATCGAAAGACAGAGAAAAATAATTTTTTTTAACAAAATGGCGGCTTCTCAAAAAAAAAATCGATATTTTACCAAAATCTTAGCCTTATGTTGTTTTTAAAAAAATATGTATTTATCGATGAGAACAGGCCTTCAATTAATAAGTGTAAAATATACTTAAGAAGCTTGTGTTAAAATTTGAGACTGATCGGTTGAGCCGTTTTGGAGTTATCTTGGACACCGACCTTGAAAACACAGTTTTGAGAAAATCGCGTTTGAAGTTTGTCTCCTTCTTTCAAATGCTCTGACACGTCTTTACAAATATGCAACTGATGTAACTTCGAAAATAATCGCCGGATTGACTTGAATTTTTTTCGTGAGTACTTAAATATACGTACATTACGAAAATGAAATATTAAAAAAATCGATTTCTTGAAAATTCTAACTAAATATTTATATACAATTATAACCCCTTAAATCTTCCTTTGCTATTTCGTTTATTTCTTAAGATGAAGCTGTACGTAAAATCCTATTTAGATTCTTCTTTACGGCGAATCGGTTTACAATGCGAACATCACAAAATACGCTACGGATAAATTGAAGCTTTTACTAGCTTTTCTGTATTGGAATCACAATAAAATTATTAATTACATTATAAAAAATAGAAGCGCAAACCACTTTAAAAATGTTTTTTCATGACTTAACTAAGAAACAATTTTTAAAAAATACCCCTTAAAGGCTAAGACTATTTTTGTGGTTTTGTATGTTCTTACTTTTTTTCGTACTTATAAAATTATGCACAAAATAAATACAAACCACTTTTTCGCTTACTTGCCTCGTGCAAATACGACGCGCGATTTTATATTTGAATGGCATGAGAATCGAAATATTTCTAGCGTTTATATTCCTCTCAAGGCCCCGTAAACGCTCTCGAAAAGAAAAAGATGGAGAGATAAGTAAAAACGAATGTTGGAGAGAGCGCGCTAATATTTGAATCGATACCATTGAAGCCAAAATTACGAAAAAGCTTAATAAAACATGACTCGTTAAAATAGAGCAAAAAATCTCGTAGAACGTATCTTAAGTAACATTTAAAGAAACATTGTGAATTTTTTCACAAATACAACTTGTAAAATAATAGAAATAGACTTGTTTTAAATAATTTTCGGAGCACACTTTGCGATTTTTTTCTATCGAGTGAATTTCATATAATTTGCGTTTCGGCGTGGAACGTATCTAGATATTATCTTAAAAAATTACGTTTATTTTTTTAAGAGCTTAAAAACTTGAAATGTTTAAGGGAGATATGTAAGAAATCGGTCGAAATTCGAATAGCGGCGGCTTAAGAATAAATTTGTACGCGAAGATGTGAGTCGAGTCCTTAATAAATAAGAATTACAGTGACCTCACAATGATAAAATTTCTTCAAAGGAATTGAAAACAATATAAAGCCAAACACGGAACCACTCAAACGTAGCTTTCTCGAATTTAAAAGACTCGTTTTATCATAAGCGAGTAACATTTATATTAAAATCAAGCGAGTGAAGCGAACATTTCGCGTACTTATCCCATCCCTCCATAGTTGGCTTGTTGTACTTCACGAGTTCGCCGAAACCTCAGTATTGCCTCCACTTCAGTAGTGTATTATTCAGCCTCTCCTCGCAAGAGTTTTTCTTACAAATAAAATATGCGTTTTATTATTTACAAGTAGGACATTGTCAGTGGCCTCCGCAGACAGGAACGTGTGTCAGAAGACATGTAAAAAGCAGAGCATGTTTATCGGCCGGTTTCATGATAGATATCTGCATTGCGTTTGCGGTAAATATTTCAGTTCCGTGTAACAATGCTGAACAGTCATAATAATATTATATTATGTGAAAAAGTGTGTCGCTATAACAACATTCAGTAGTATAGGTCATAATGAGCCGGCGTGGTTTGTGCTACACATAGTGTAATATTTCAGGGCCTATTCATATAATTGTAAATTTTAATAGTATTTAGTATTATTTGGCCAATGGGTAAAGAAATGAATATAAAAATATTTTTAAATTTTTGATGCCGACAATTCGTAGTGGTATGTTCAAACAATTTAAAACATTTATCGGTCTGAAGATAGCCGTGATAGGCTGAAACTGGTAACAGTCACCAAAAAAAATTAAAAGTCAAAATTTTCAATTCGATTCAAAACCTATACCTCAAGAAAACTTAATTTCTTTTCATCTTTTAATAAACATAAAAAGCTTTCAATGGCGTGTCGAGCCTTTTTCAATTTTCCAGAATAAATGTGTATGTTGGAGTTTTTACACCCAAAACGAAATGTTGGTGTGTTTATTATGATAAAAACATGTCGGAGATTACTCTTTCAGTTTTCATTCCGTACAATTTGTTGGAATTAAAAATGTATTTTGTTCACTGTGCCTATAAAAACCCCATCCAAAAGCTCTTTGTTCTACAAATTCACGAGAACCGGATCACGGCAAGGTGTTGTCAGTTTGATTATTTTGCTTTTGAATTTAATATGGATTTGCAAAAATGTTATAAGGGTACAATGAAAATAGATTTACACTAGTTCCATTCCATTCATGAACATATTATCACATTTTGTATTCTGTTTAATTTCAGAGAAAATAATTTATGAGTGACTTATGCATAACGTACTAAGACTAACACACACATATAACTGAATAAATAAAAACTTCCTCAGCGATGAAACCTCTAACTGGTCAGTGGCTGAATTGACATCGCGTATAACAAAATTAAGAAGGTAAAATAAATCATTTTTGTCGCTATATATGAAAGATTCCATTTGCAAAGAAGTGAAGAGAATTATTGAATATTTCGAAGGACTCACGTGCTTCCAACAATGTTACTCTACCAATTTCTCCAAGCCAACTACCAATCCAGATCAACTGTTTAGGTTCTATGATTCTACGGCGTTATAAAGATTCTAACCTCTCCAATTAGTGACTGACCTTGACCAATCCACACTTTTCGACTAGCTCTCTGTGCGCTCGCGCTTCTGGTTTTGAGGGGTTTAGTTCCATCAGGGCCAAGGTTTGTAAGTACGTATTTCTTTTTGCTCTTGTTTCCTTCTTTGCTACAATATTTTGTCTTTAGTGAAGGCTCTTTTTCAGGTCTTTTTCAAAACCAAAAATTGTTTTTCTGTTTCTCTTTCCTCCCTCTGCTCTCCTTAAATTCAGTTATTAAATTAAATATACTTTAATTTTTTTCAATTATTCGGTACTTAATAAAATTAAAAAAAAAAACTTTTTAAGTTGTTTGGATTAAGCAAAACTACACATTGTATGGTACTTACGGAAAAAAAATTAAAATCCTTGTCTAACGAAGAACGATCTTTCAGAAAGAACTGAAAAGTGCACAAATGTAGCTTGTACATAAATGTTTGATCTCGTGAATTAAGATAGAATTATATCTAAATTCCTTTGTATATCATTCTGCAATCTTTTGGAAATGTTCTTTATACCTTACAAAATTTGAACGTGAGTACATTAATGAAAATTACTTATAAATATTGGGATAAATTTCTAGAGCAAAGCAAAATCTTTTGGGCCTTTTTATTACCCAATATACTTAACATTTTGGCGGTCAGTAAAAAGAGCAGAAACATGATTAAATTATATATTAAATGCGATTTAAATTTGCTAAGAACAGATGCCTATCTCCCACGCCTTTTCCTATCGTTTTCCTACAAAAAACAATTATTATCAGATGTTAAGTAGGGATAACTTTCTTATTCTACAAGTGTGGTATATGACACATATATAGAATCAGAAAAATAATTAAAACAGTAAGTACTTCAACGTGATATGCTGTTTTTTGGAATTCATTCGCGTTGCCAGTTAGGTAAATATATATTTTTTTAAATTATATTAAGCGCATGCCTAAGTTAGGCTCTGTCAGAATACCTAAGGCTAGGTGAGAAATTAAATATTTAGTAGACCGAAAGATTGTTAACTCCACATATAATGGGATCATGTAGGAAAGAAAGGTAGGGTAAGGTTATTTTGCCAAGATTCGGTTACGAAACCTCCCGTGTTTGGCAGGCTGTTAGATGCGGTTCACAGCACGTTTTGGGAACGTTCCCTGAATACTGCACTAAGCCGAAAGTCTATGAATCTTAACCCGTCAGTACTCGCGGTGGTTAAAAAAGACCATTTTATTCATTTCATTATTTTAATGTCACCATAAAATTTTAACCAAGGTTCTTTCAATGTTGATGGTTTCATGCACACAAGCTCGCTTAACTCCGTTCTGTTACGCCTGCACGTTCAGCCAATGTAGACGTGTAATGAGCTCCCGGGTCTTTTTCACCCGATGCTGGTGTCTGTCTCCCTTTTTTCACGTCAAATTGAATGAAAGTTTAACGAAAATGAAATATTTGAATTGTTGGAAAAATTTAATGAAGAATTTCCAAATATTTAATGATATTTATAAATACTCAAGGTAACGTTATTTGTAAATATTCAAGGACGCAGCATCTCCTACCTTTGGAAAACGAGCGAGAATTTCTTCCATCCAAGAAAACATAGAAGAAAGACTTCAACCTCTTGCACAATTCGCAAACTTATGATTTGCAGACAATACTCCTGGCTAATATGCATCAATTGTAATAATCATTTTTCTGATCAATTTTGATCTTAATCAGTATTGTCAACATTTGCAGGGTTCTAAAAATTTTGATTTTTTTTTTCTTCATTTTTTGGTTACATCTAAATGTAATGAGGGGAATGCATGAGGGGAAGAAGATATGGAGGGGAAGGGGTGGCGGAAGGGAAACGGGACGAATTTGGGAAATGCACGCTGGGGGAAACTATTTCTTTGTTAGTGACATTGCAATGCATGCTGCCAACTCGCTAGTATTCTATAAACCATTTTTTCTCAAATAGTTCTTATCATTAACAGTATTACTGTTGATATTTTTAAACAGCACTATAGTATTACAAGTGAGACTTAAAAAAGTTCAATTAAAAATTTTGTTAATTTCATTAAATAAAATTCTATTTTCCCGAAAACGGCCACATTTTTCCGGAAATAGTAAGTTTAAGTTTTGTTTTCAAATTTTTTTATAATGAAATTGAAATATATACGTTTTTCTTAATAAAACGCAGGATTAAAATCAAATTGGCACTGTGATAACACAGAAAACCAAAATTAAAATCTCGGGTCTTTCTTACCCTGCGCCAACGCTCTTGTTTCAAAGTTAGACGCGCGTGCTCCCGTGTTAAGCAAGGCGTGAAGTTATTTTTGAGATTTTCTCCTTCGAATCAGTTTCTTACTTTTTATTAACAGAAACATGATTATACGACACAATTAGATCAAATATGTTAAACTTAAAACTAATCTCAACATAATTGTTTAAGGCAGGTATTTGTTTTAGATTGTCTGAGATTGCAGCTACCCGTATCAAACTAAGGAGCAAGTTTATATAATTCATTCATAAGACTTGTCCCAGATTGCAGTCTAAAAGCCACCCACATTACACTAAACAGATATTTTATATCTTGCCTTCATAATACTTGCATAAGATTGAAGTCTAACAACCACCCACATCATACTAAAGAGCAATTTAATTTTTGATTAGCTCCATTTTCCAAAAACGCATGCTTTCAATTCCAAGCATAAAAGCCAAGCCGCTTCAAAACGTTCACACGGCACAATAAAACCCGACTACAAGTAAGGTCAACCCTTTTTACAGCTTGCTCGTTTCCTGTACTCTATTTGAACGATGTTCGTTGCGTAGAAACAAGCCAATCAACACAGAAATCAAAGTATAATGTGATTTGGATTTTGGATGAAACGGAAATGACGATTACTTCATCTGCGACGCATCAACTGTGCTCATCGGCCGCTTTGGCAATGATGTCACTTTTAAAGGCTCTCCTATCACTTTTAAAGGCTCTCCTATTGGTTGAGATATGAAACGGAAACTACGCGAGGTCTGTGCTCATTGGTCATTTAGTTTACTACCTCACTTTTCAAGTATTGGTTGAGATTGTTTTGGCAAGGTTTCGCTTCTACCACATGTAAACTGCGCTCGAATTTTTTCGATCAATCGTCAAAACCTACGAACATAAAAAAAATAAGAGTCTGCTATTCACGCGGTAGAATTGAAATCTTCAGAAAATTAAACTATTTAAGAGTGGGGAGACTACGAAGCACTTTTTTTATAAATGTGAAAGATGATTTTTTTCCATATTTTTGTCGTCGAATTCCAGTGCACCTTTTCCTATGCGTTTAGTCATCTTATTAGTATTTGTGTTTTCTTCTTCGGAGTTGTTAAATGTTGCTTTCTTTTGCCTTTTCATTTTGGAGTGGGTTGAAGATTGGATGTTGGTAAGATTATTGTATTTGGATTGTTTGATTTGAATTCGATCCTTGGCCCACTGAATGTCTGGCCGCTGAGATTTGTACTCTCCCCACTTTAGTTTTCTTAAGGTTTTACTTCTACCGCTTGTGAATTGCACACTCTGATTTTTTATGTTGGTTATTTCTATTCTGCAGGTCGCCGTTCATTTGACTTTAGACCCAGTACAGTTTTAACTCGATTGTTCGCCTCTTGGCCTATATTCGGCCGGTCGAGGGCTAAATATTTGAGTAAACTGCCATTATGATATGGTGCGTGCCGCCGTACGTTTCGCTCGAGACGTGTTTAAATATAATAAAAATAGCCGAAAACGCGTGATAAATGCGCCTATCAACAACCTATTGATTTTCCCGCGGCAGCCAAAGGGACGTGGGTTCTAACAACTAACTGTTGAAAATTTTAATCAGATCATTGCAACACTAATTTTTTGTTGTCTACAAGCTAAAAATAATTGCAACACCAAAAAAACCTATATTGAGAATTTTTAACTCCTGCGAAGTAATATCGAAAAAGACAGATGGCATCGATAATAATAATATACATTCCTAAATCAGGCGGTTGTTCTGCAAATTTTATCATTGAATATTCTATGCTTATATCCATTCAAGGGGCATTTTCTTTCAATGAGTTCCCACGCTCGAAAACAAAGGTTTAAGAAATTATAAAAATTTCGGTAATTTTGGACAGTGCTGATTCAAATGTACGTTTACTTCTTCAGAAAAAGATTCTGAATTCTAAAATTTTTAATCTTTTGACAAGCCATTGTCGAGCCATTTTAGTGAAATTTTAGGTATGATATTTTACAAATTGAAATAACAGAATAATTTTGTTTGGAATCACGATTTATTTAATTTTTCTACTACCGACCGGTTTTGCTTTATATAAACATCTTCAGGGTATAAAAATTAAATTGATCAAAATGCAAAGCAAAACCGGTCGTTAGTAGAAAAAATTAAAAAAAAAACGGTGGTTTCAAACAAAATTTTTGTGTTATTTCAAATTAAAATATATCAAACCACAAAGTTGCAGCTTTCTACCAAAAAATGATATTTTATGTTGAGATTTTGATTTTAATGGATTTCACCAAAATGTCTCTGTAGCTCAGTTGTTAAAGTTTAAGAAATTTAGAATTCAGTATTATTAGAACAGAGTAACAACCTCTTTCACGGGAAATGAACCTCCAAAAACTCCTGGTCTTGAAGTGAAACACGTGGATGCGTAATTTATATTATATGCTGTGGTAACCGGTTCAACACTCCGAGACGCATTTTTTAATATTGAATAATCAAAAATAGGCTTCCAACATTATCCCAATCGTGTATTTGAGAACTTTGGATGCCTTTTGAGAGCTAATGACAGCCTAGAAAAACTTGTGGCGGAAGGGTTGAGACACTCAGGGACCACTCTAAACCTATGCACTGGCACCCGTTTAATGCGAGAGCCCATTCAAGGCAGTGGACTATTATCTAAATCTTCCGCCATGAATAAATTAGTGGTAATACATAATGCGTTTTTAGAAACATGACAATTTGGAAATAATTAACGGGCGACTGTCGAGAATTAGGGATCATAACGTTGACACGTGCTTGATGATTGAAGTAAGACGATCCATGATAGCGGTAAATCCCAAAGTTCTGGAATTTAAACGCAGTTTATTAACACCGCATTTCAGAGCGGAAAATTCTTTCAGCATCGCTACTGCAACTGTAAAGACCGAAAGAACATTGATTCCTACTTATTCAAAAACTATATTGTATGGCTGAGGTTAAAACGACTTCTGGTAATATCAAGATAAAGTCACTTCTGCGGCTGGCGCTCTAAGGTGAAAACCGTGTTGATTCCAACACGAGTTAAAATAGAAACAAAAAAACCCGCAAACGCATTCGAAATGACATTACGTATCGCATTCTTAAAAACTTTTACAAAATTAATCACATAAGAAATAGAACTTATCATAAAATAAAATATTCTAAAACGTAGATATCAAAAAAAAATAAAAAATTATATTATTGTAATTTATTCATGGTTTATCTTGTACTAAGGTTTGCTATTAATTTATAATATTTTTTTTCCTTTTCGGATTATTTTTTAGTAAATATATCTCTACTTTAATATCTGAGGTAGGTTCTCTTTGTCTGAATAAACTTAATTCTCAAGAGGATATCACTTGCAGGAAGTAAATAGTCCTTGTAAAAAATTGAATAAAAACCTTTTATGTAAATGGAAGAGTAACCAAATAAATTGTTTTTAAAAACCCATGTAATTCGTCCAAAATCTTTCAGTCTCTTAGATATTTTGTAATTCAAACCTTGAATTTTAAAAGTTAATTGTAATTACAAATGTTCTGCGAAACACTTTTTTTGCAATGCTCTGTTAAAAGTTCATGCAGTTGAAAATTCATGAAACTTTAAAGTGACGCATTGAATTTCAGAAAATCGAAAAGTAATGTCGACGCTATGCATTATGGCGCTTTCAATAAAGTTTCGCTGATGTAAAGTTATGAATAGATACGGAATAAAATATTGTACATCATACATAGGTAGCAATAGTTAGCTCGCTTCGCGAGTTAACTGTGAAAGCTATCCCATTTAAAAGCCATTAGCCTATCTAACAAATGTTTTTGATATTTTAATATAATATGAATTAATGGGACTGAAACGATGTTTAATTTTTTTCTCTAATTGTAAAATAAAATAGAATTAAAACATCTACCTAAATGCACTACCTGTGTATAATTTTCGACAATTATTTTTGATGCCTTCATGAACAAATACGTATATTAAACTTACATTGGAAGTAGAGACGTAAAAGTAGTATTGTAGGTTTATCGAATAATAATACTTTCATCATATGATAATACAGAATAACAAATACAGAAATCGATGTATATTACGACATATTTTTATCTTCACAGTGATATTCTTAAAAGAATTTGCAATCAGATGATACCGTCTTGCTAGTGAAAGCTAAGTACTGAATTAATGTATATTTATAACATTGTGGAGCTAGAAATCATGCAAAAGATACAAATACCTATATGAAAAATAAATAGATAAATATAAAATACTGAAATTAGACAAACATGCTGATATTAAGCAAGTCGAAAACAAAATAGACCACATATATTATAAAAATAGCATAGGACAGCTTAAAATAATGCAAATACCCTAAAAATACACAAATGCAAACATACAAACATCTGAAATTGCCGTACTAATTTTGTAGGAATCATGATCGACTATTACCTCAGATATAACCTTACATCATATCAGACACATCATAAATAAATTCGTAAAAGCAATACACTTTTTCTTAAACCTAAGAAACATTATTTTATAACTAAAACAACTGAAAACAATACAAAACAATGGTTTTGTTCTTTGCGAACCGTAATGGAATACGGAATGACAGTTTGGGGTGGAGTAACAAACTCGGTTCTCGGTCATGTTGAAATCGCACAGATAACTTAAAAAAAACATAGAAAGTCTGATTAAAACTATCAAAAATTTAACATGTTTGATATACTAGATATTATAATATAACAAATATACATTCATAAAACACTATTGAATTACAGCGCCCTTGAGGTGATTTTTCATAAAAACGGCGCTCTACAAATTATCCAACTATTATTATTATTGAAGTACAACTTTGTCCAAAAACCATGATTTCGAGGCTGGTT
This sequence comes from Glyphotaelius pellucidus, assembly GCA_936435175.1. Classification (NCBI taxonomy): domain Eukaryota; kingdom Metazoa; phylum Arthropoda; class Insecta; order Trichoptera; family Limnephilidae; genus Glyphotaelius; species Glyphotaelius pellucidus. The sequence goes on along the minus strand of OW386542.1, from coordinate 20,520,225 downwards.
GTAACCGTTTTATTTTTAATTAATAATGCAGAACGTGTAACTTACTGTTCCAGCCGGTCCTCCCTAGAGTCGTGCGATCTGTCTTCCCTGTCCTTGGCGTTCTGCTTCTTGCGATGTCTTCCGGTTTTAGAATCATCCCCCAAACCGTACAATCCCGCCACGGCCGCCATTTCACCGGCGGTTCACTTTTCTCACCCTTATAATATAAAGACGTCTAAAGTCCGCTCCCGGACTCATTTTTGCTGTAGAACATTTGAAAACGAAGCTTATCCACATACAATTGTAAAAGTTAAAAGTTCAACGATCGTCACATTACCAAACTTTACATCACAACTTAGACCTAATGTTAAACTGCCAGTCAGATGTTTCGAATATGAATGTTTCTTTTACGTTTTTCTTATCGTTTTTTACATTATTATTGTCACGTTGATTTGTCGGATTAAGCTTTCTATAGTGTTCTGGGGGTAAACGGTACTTTAGAAAGGTTACGCTCTTGGAGTACAGAACGCCGTTTTTTGAGGAGAAGGAACTATCTAACTCTGACGACATTGAAATCATTACTTTAGGCTTACAATCAAAGTGGTCAATTTCGAATCAGTCTTTTACGAGTGATTTTTTTATAGCGATATGCATAGATATGACTTAAACACTTTTTTTAAGAGATGATAAAATACTTATTGATTATTATTGTTACATTTAAGAAAGCGGACTTAGATGATGATTTCGAAAAATATTAATATTAACATATTTAATGTTATCCACTGAACTATTATTGTGTGTTACTTTCGTTAAACATAAGATTAGTTCAGTCTGATATAAAGCCTTTGCATCTTCGTCAAAAAAGTTTTTTAATCTTTTTTTTATTTTTCTACAAAGTCATGATTTATGTTAATAGAAAAATGATATTTTTAAAGTGTTTTCGAGTAAGCATCATGTTGAAATTAATATATAGGCACTCATATTGTTAGTCCACCCACACGATGTGTTTTATTCACTGTTACTCACTAATATTTGCTATTGTAAACTTGTTTGGTGTTTTATTTTCAATCACAGAAGGCGAGTCATTGTTTTCATTAAAATTTAAATCTGTCCCCATAATTCACGCGAAATGATATCAGTTAAAAATTAATTAAAAAAGCCGGCAAACTGCTGCCATCTGTAGAAGAACACATTGAAATGCAACCACATGACAATTTGGATGGTGAATATTTTATTTTCAGTAAAAACCTTATAACGCCATTAATGCTCGCGAAAAAATGTTTTTTTTAAAAGGATTTTCATAATTAATATTTTAACACTTCAAAAACAATATTCTTTAAAAGTACGACCTCTTCATCAAAAAATAAATTCCTCGGGCTTGAAATTGTTCAATCGGTCGCAGCTAAGTAGTGAAATGTTAAAATTTAAATGGAGTAATATCGTGTTAAAACAAAACATTTAAACTTTCAAAGCATACAGTACAGCGATTAACACGGACCGTACGGCGCACAGTACAGTGTGGCTGAGCGAGTTCGGTGAAAAAATCGATGTGACCTGAAGGGAGGTAGCTACGTGTCACTGGTATTTCAGTGGGACTTCCACGCAAAACGTACGATAGGACACAAGTGTAGGACTACAATTTGATTAATAGGACGTGCCCAACTTGAGGCACGCGTGCCTATAGAGCACAAAAACTGAAACAAGTCATGTGACAGTTTGCTGTACTTATAAGCAAAATAAACATAAAATCAACCACACGAAAAATATAAATAGTCTAAAATGGAAAGTCTGTTTGTATGACTCAATTTAAACGTTCTCCAAAAATAATTTATTAAACTTTATGAAAACGAGTACCTACATAAAAATATTAATCTTATATTATTATGCCACTCTAATAGTAACCTAAATTCTTTCAATGAAGGTAATTGAAAAATAATTTAATTTATATATATATGTACATATATTCCCAACGAGTCAATTAAAATAAAAATCATCATGCTCTTAGCAGTATACAAAAGGTCAAAATAAAGCCAAAGGTTTCATGTTAATCTGTGTATTTTATAGTATACCTGGCAGTCAATTTAACATGGGATTATTTTATTTAAAATGTATCGAGGAAAAGTTTCCTTGGCGTTCGATCAACGTGCTCGACATGCATCATGAATATTAAAAATATCATCCTCCATGTTAGTATTGCAAACTTGAATAATTTAATTCTACATTACAACATTTTCAGGAACAATTATTTGGTACTACAGCTTGTCATCAATACAGCGTGGGATTTGAAATTCATTAACTATGCAGGATTCTGAAAACTTCGAAGGTTTTCGTTTCGATTGATTTTTGTAGACTGGGGTAAAAATAAAGTGTAGGTACCGATTAGAAATTATGTCTTTGGACTACATAGAACTTAAAGTCATTAATACGACTTGTAAGAATTGAATACATTTTTTTGCGTGTCAAGATCTTTTGGAATTCACTGTCGAATATTTTTCTCGTTAAATTTGTAAAACAGTTTCTGAATGTGTAGATAAATGCATTTATTTTCAGTTTTCAGAATTATATCACGGCTTATGTGCTTTTTTAACAGTTAGATAGACATTTAACCATTTGATTGACAAGAAATAAGAGACAATCCGTATGGTTTTTTGTCGCTTTTTCTCGTAGTTCGATAGATATATTTTTCCAGAATTAGCAAAATATTTTTTAACACTTCGGTTAATCGATTGTTTTTAAACTTCGGAAATCAAAGTTTAGTAAACTAAAACTAATAAATTAACCATCACGCCGTTTCTCCGCAGGGCTAGGCAGAGAGGACGAACCGCCAAACAACTTGGCTTGGCATACACTCCTTGCCTCATTCATATTCATGCTTGTCTCATACATACTCTTCTATTATTCTGACTCTTGACATGGCCTGACCCAAGTATCAGATTTACTTCCTTGGGCGTCCCCGACTTCTTCTACCATTCACATTAGCATAATTTATTTTCTATGCACTATTTTCTTTATTCATTTGCTCTACATGACCAAAAATCTGAGAACGCCTTTCTTTATATTATTTATTACGCTTACATTAGTCTTGCATTTTTTTTTGGTTCACCACATTTCTCACATGGTTTTACCACATACATCCCAAAGATTTCATTTCTATCATTCAGTCTACTTTCATCCTTTCTCTGACAGTTCCACGTTTCACTGCCATACATCCGGATACGTAACAGCACTCCATTGCGGGCTGCTAACTTCGCTTATTTGAACACTTTTTTGTTAGCACCAGCGTTAATGGAGATACCTGCATTTATCATCTTTCATTATCTCTATCAGCCTTTCCATCTCTCGTAAACATACTTCCCAAATACACAAATCTAGCCACCTGCTCCAAGTATTCATTATTCACAACTATATTGCGCACTGTTTTTGTACTTTCTATTATTAAAACCATGACTTAAGTACTTACATTCATCATTAATTCATTCTTCAAACATACTTCATTAATCCTAGATACGAGAGACTAGATATTATATAGGTATTATAAATCAACACTGCATCATCAGCATACAACAGGAGACATACTTTTAGAGTTTTCTATTTCGCGCTTGATTCCGCCTCTTCCAATTCGTGCAAACGATTATCCATGTGAAGATTGAAAAACCTTGGTTACATTTGCTGAACACTATTTTTGATGTGAAACCGCAGCAAAAAACGACCGTTTACCCTAAAACATGAAACTCTTGTACAACACGGTCCATAGCTTTTTCTGTCGACAAGGTCATATGTAATTAGTAGATCTACAAAGGCACAGAAAACTTTCTGCCAAAAACTTCTCAGTGAGCATACACAATGAGAAAATCTGGTCATCCCAGTGCAATCATAAAAGCAACTTGCACATCTATTTTTTTTTATTGTTATCAAGTTTAATTTGTAGAACTCCATTTTAATTTTTTTATTTCTTTTATATATTTAATAATATTATTATTCAATTTATAAAAACAGTTTATTTATAAACAAGTTCTGCTAGGTAATTATTTTTACACGTGACAGCTGTTTCGCCTTCTGAAGGCATTATCAAACTGTGGTCTTGCCACATACAGACGAGGTATTTATGTTATTTCTAGATAGGATTTTGATGACTAATTTTAATTATGAGTAAACTGACTAAAATTATTAATGGTTATTACCCTTTTAAAAGATACCCAATTACTTATATTGTTTAAATTCGACTGAAGGTCGTTAAGTGCACTAATCGTTATTTCTAATATGAATCATTTCCAAATGATGACTCATGGTTTTATTTTCTGTATAATTAAGTTTAAGGTCGTTAATACTCTAAACTTATTCCTAATGTGAATTATTCCCAAATGATGACTCGTGGTTTTATTTTCTAGTAAAATTATTATTATTATTGTTTTAAAATTGGTTTGAACATATCTAACAACGGTGAGTGAATTATATTGGTCTGTTCATTTATTAAAATAGCTTTAGGATTATTAAAGTGCTTGTTAATTTCTAGTTGTTCTAAAAGATTTAGTTTATGTCCTTTATTTTGTATATGTAAGGGAGTTGGCTTATTATCGCCGCTAAGTGAGTGATTATCATCCAGGAGATGTTTGGCAAATTGTGATTGCATTTTATTATTATTTTTAAATGATCGCATATGTTCTTTGAACCTAGTATTAAAGGACCGGCCAGTTTGTCCAATATAAACAGCGTTGCATTCGTCACACTGGAGTTTATAAATGCCGCTATTTTTTAGTTTGGGTATTTTATTTTTTGAATTTTTGAGATATGATCCCAAATTATTATTAGTGCGGAAGGCAATATCTAATCCACAATTTTTGAGAACTTTAGCAATTTTATTGGATGTCGGTCCGACAAATTCTAAACATCCAAATTTATTTTCCGTTTTATTATTAATTGCTGGGTAAATTAAGTTAAGGTTATTTTTATGTTTTTTATGACTAATTATTTTATCAATGTCTCTACTCTTGAAGCCGTTATTTTTTGCAATGGATAAAATTGTACTTTTTTCTTTCTCGAATGCTTTATTATCAAGTGGAATATTAGTAAGTCTGTGTATCATTGAGTGATAAGCAGACAATTTATGTGACCATGGGTGCAAAGATTTAGAATTGATGGTCGTGTCTGTAAACGTAGGTTTACGATAAATTTCAAATGCGTGTTTATTATTTTCTCTACTGATTGTTAAGTCTAAAAAATTAATTTTATTATTACATTCTCTTTCAACCGTAAAGCAGATTTTACGGTTAATGGAGTTAGCAAATGTAACAAAAAGGTCTAGTTGTCTGTTGGTACCTTTCCAACAGATCAAAATATCGTCCACATAACGTACATAGTAGATTATATGTTTACTAAAGACTGAGTTTAAAATTTGATTTTCAATGTAGTCCATGAATATTTCAGCAAGAAGGGGACTCAGAGGCGACCCCATCGGTAAACCATCGTTTTGTTGATAGAATTTATCATTAAATAAAAAGTAGTTGGTTTCCACGCATATTTTAAAAAGGTCAAATAAGTCTTTTTAAAATATGCGTGGAAACCAACTACTTTTTATTTAATGATAAATTCTATCAACAAAACGATGGTTTACCGATGGGGTCGCCTCTGAGTCCCCTTCTTGCTGAAATATTCATGGACTACATTGAAAATCAAATTTTAAACTCAGTCTTTAGTAAACATATAATCTACTATGTACGTTATGTGGACGATATTTTGATCTGTTGGAAAGGTACCAACAGACAACTAGACCTTTTTGTTACATTTGCTAACTCCATTAACCGTAAAATCTGCTTTACGGTTGAAAGAGAATGTAATAATAAAATTAATTTTTTAGACTTAACAATCAGTAGAGAAAATAATAAACACGCATTTGAAATTTATCGTAAACCTACGTTTACAGACACGACCATCAATTCTAAATCTTTGCACCCATGGTCACATAAATTGTCTGCTTATCACTCAATGATACACAGACTTACTAATATTCCACTTGATAATAAAGCATTCGAGAAAGAAAAAAGTACAATTTTATCCATTGCAAAAAATAACGGCTTCAAGAGTAGAGACATTGATAAAATAATTAGTCATAAAAAACATAAAAATAACCTTAACTTAATTTACCCAGCAATTAATAATAAAACGGAAAATAAATTTGGATGTTTAGAATTTGTCGGACCGACATCCAATAAAATTGCTAAAGTTCTCAAAAATTGTGGATTAGATATTGCCTTCCGCACTAATAATAATTTGGGATCATATCTCAAAAATTCAAAAAATAAAATACCCAAACTAAAAAATAGCGGCATTTATAAACTCCAGTGTGACGAATGCAACGCTGTTTATATTGGACAAACTGGCCGGTCCTTTAATACTAGGTTCAAAGAACATATGCGATCATTTAAAAATAATAATAAAATGCAATCACAATTTGCCAAACATCTCCTGGATGATAATCACTCACTTAGCGGCGATAATAAGCCAACTCCCTTACATATACAAAATAAAGGACATAAACTAAATCTTTTAGAACAACTAGAAATTAACAAGCACTTTAATAATCCTAAAGCTATTTTAATAAATGAACAGACCAATATAATTCACTCACCGTTGTTAGATATGTTCAAACCAATTTTAAAACAATAATAATAATAATTTTACTAGAAAATAAAACCACGAGTCATCATTTGGGAATAATTCACATTAGGAATAAGTTTAGAGTATTAACGACCTTAAACTTAATTATACAGAAAATAAAACCATGAGTCATCATTTGGAAATGATTCATATTAGAAATAACGATTAGTGCACTTAACGACCTTCAGTCGAATTTAAACAATATAAGTAATTGGGTATCTTTTAAAAGGGTAATAACCATTAATAATTTTAGTCAGTTTACTCATAATTAAAATTAGTCATCAAAATCCTATCTAGAAATAACATAAATACCTCGTCTGTATGTGGCAAGACCACAGTTTGATAATGCCTTCAGAAGGCGAAACAGCTGTCACGTGTAAAAATAATTACCTAGCAGAACTTGTTTATAAATAAACTGTTTTTATAAATTGAATAATAATATTATTAAATATATAAAAGAAATAAAAAAAAAAAAAAAAAAAAAAAAAAAAAAAAAAAAAAAAACTTGCACATCTCTTATTGTAACCGTTGTTTTCATTTTTTTTAACCTTAAACCTCTCAATCATTATTCTATCATAAAGCTTGCTGACTGAACTTAGCAGGCTAATAGCCCTCTGATTTCCACATTCCATAAGTAACCCTTTAGCTTTGTATGGCATGATCACAGCCCTTCTCCAATCTAACGGTGTGTAATCCTCCTCTAAATACTGGTTAAAAAGTTTGTAGGACTAAAAAAATTCGGCAGCAACATTTTCGAAACCAACAGCCTTACCATTCTTTAGGCATTTAATCAATCTTTTAATTTCATCCATGCTGATTTTGGTAACATTCACTTTGTCTGATTCACATACCTAATTCGCTGTCACCCGGGTTGCCTTCGAAGACTTCCTCAAAATATTTCATCTATCTCTCATTTTTATCTTCATTCGTCAACATTTTTTCATCTTTTGATAATATCACTTTCTTGCTTTCACTCTCTGGACCTCTCTCGGACCTTTTAATCTCCTTTCAAAACAGTTTAATCTTTTCTTTGAAGTGGTTTGTCATTTTGATTCCCTCTTCCTCTACCAGGCGTTTCTTTGGTTCTTTCACTCCAACACTTACTTTTTTCTTGCATCCCTTACATACTTCTTTCACTTGGTCTCTCTTCGCCAGAAGCACTGCTAGTCACTATCAGATATAACCATCCAACCTACCAACTAAAATAAACCGTCGTAAACCTAAATAGAAAAAAAACAACCATATCATCTGAACAAGAAACTAGATACCATATTTTTGTTGGGTCAAACACCATCATTAAATGTCGTTTAATGAACATGAATACGAGGACATAGCTTTTAAAAATGTATGCTATTCATACGCAGTAGAAGTTAAACCTTCAAAAAACTAAAGTAGACAAGAGTGGGGATGGTGAGGCTATGAAATACCGCACAAAGAGGAGACCGATTATTTAATCTCATTCTCTCGCAGTCTTCATCCTACGGATATTTGTGTTTGTCTCTTTTTAGTGTCGCTTTTTCGTTTCATCGAGTTTCAAATTACAACGATGCTGAAGAAGTTTTTGCTTCAAAAAATTATTACATAAATTCCACAATCTGACCGTTTCCCGCCAGCCGAAAGCCCAATGGTTTGTCAATTTAGCAAACAAACGAGAAAATTACCTCGTTCGTCTTGAGAATCGCCCAAATACATCAGCCGAAACGATAACATTAATATTCCAAAGACAGTGCTGCACTCCGCAGCATCCGGAACGGCCGAAGCATTATTATTATGTGACCAAATGCAATTTAATGGGCGAATAAATTCCTGCCCGAATCCGTTCAGTAGTTCAAGGGTGGTTATAAACGAGCCTAATAATGCACTTCTCAGCCGGTAATATTGTTTTAAGTTAATAATTTATTAAGAATATATTATAATTTCTTTAGGATGCCTTTCCATCATGTTACATGATTTAAAGATTGTAATGCAAATAAGAAATGCATCCATAGAATCACTACTTTTTCTTAAACTCTCTTTTCGAATTTCGTGGCGAATATTTCGAAATGAGAACTTCTTTAGCACCGTCGTAATTTGAAACTCGATGAAACGAAAAAAGCGACACTAAAAAGGGGCAAACACATACATCTACAGGATTTAGACAACGAGAGAATGAGATAATATAATCGGTCTCCTCTGTGTGCGGTGCTTCGTAGCCTCCTTACTATTATGTACTTTAGGTTTCTGAAGGTTTCACTTCTACTGCGTGTGAATTGCACACTCTGATTATTTATGTTAATGATGTTTTAAAGCTTTTTATTGCAAGACAGAAAATGCCTTACAAGATATTTCGCAGACAGAAAATTGTGATTTAATATTTTGATATTGGTTTATTTTCTGACTGGATAAGTAATTTTTGAAAACGGGTGCACCACAGTATTTTTAAAAATCCTTTTTCTCCTTCCTTTCTTTGAAATTACCTTTCACATAACAACCCAAAATAAGACACAGACCCTGAGGGAAACTATGGAGCCAATGCAAAAAAAAATACAAAATGTTTAAGTTAGTGTAAAATGATACGTTTATCGAATCAATTGTACCCGAATATTCAAGTTACTTTCTCCGAAATTAAACAACAATAAATTACTTGACCTAATCCTAAGAGTTTTATTGCTAAGTAAATAAAATCATTAGTAGGTTTAAAAAATGTTTGCCGTTGCTGTCAGCGCCGAGTCATTTTGATCTTTCACGTTAATATTTCAACGACTCGTCAGGAGTGACTCACGGACATTTGAGTGGCTATTTAAAGCATAGTTATGTCTAGGAATTACCTTAACAAATGCTTAATATATAGAGATAAGGAAAAATATAGAGAATTTACTTTTTGAAAACCTTTTTGGTTTAAAACTCCTGAATAATCTTTTCTTATTATTTTAACGGTTGTTTTGGAGATTATCAGTGATCAGATCTAAAAGCTAGGTACATCTTAACTTTCCTTTAACCAATTTTCATTTCCCTCACCACCATGTTTTTAGACCTGCAATATGCTCTATTTAGAGATGACATTATTATCCGGTTTGAGATTTCTTTATTACCACACATGCAAAAAAGGGTATAAACAAAAAATGGTTTTCTGTAAAGTCGGTTTACGGACGATAATTTTACGAGTGGAAGAGAGATAGATGCGTCATAAGCCGAACGCTTAGGCCAAACGCTTGTTTCACGCTCTCGATTGCACGCTCAGCTCAGGCGGAACGTGACAATGTGTCATGCTTTTTCGTGAGTGCAGCCGGCGTTCATCGATTTAAAAGACTTTATCACATCAAAAAATATTTTTCAAAAATTATGATATTTAGTTTTGCGAAATAAAGCTATCGACTTTTCCAGAATATTATTATTTATATGCGCTTGAGTTGACTAAAAGATTTACGAATTTAAAAATTTTACAAGTAACTTTTACTCGCCGGGAATAGGTTATACGCACAAAAGACTGTTTCGTAATTGCGGACATCCGATATTGATTGAGTCACACATTTAAAATGCTTCGCGTATGTAGATGCCTACGTATATCACATACCCTCGGAATAGTATAGCTACATACAACCCATACCCTCCCCTCGCTCGGCCCAAATCCACATATGGTATGTATCCATAGACCCAACATAATTACTAACCCACATGGCCATATCATCATAATAAACGAATTAGGAAATTGGTTTTACAATGATTTTTGGTTTTTGAACCTTCCGATGCGATAAAGAAGAGGGCACACTGACAAAAGTTGTAATGTAGGAACTAGGAACAAAATATCGGAAGTTGCTCACATTGTACTTTAAATTTATTCCTTATTGAATTCAGTTGGCTTTACTGTATTTTAAATTCAGCTTATTGAAGTCCCAAGAGTTTCTTTCAAATTAGACAAATTCAGTAATTTTCATCTAATTTTGAAAGTAAAGTGTGCAAAGGTTCATAAAAAAGTGTCAAAATTCTGCTTTAAAATGAGGGGTAGTTTTTGAAAATCTTACGCAAACGGTAATATTTTTCTGGTTTGGAAATCAGTCTTGGAATAAAAATGTAGACTTGCATAAAAATCAAACTCACGCCGCCCACCCTGCATCTGCCGCAGATTCTTCTTTTTTTTACATGAGCTCCACACAGGAGGCACTGACGAAAATAATTTCTCTCAGGGCCTATGTCATCTTTGGGGATGCTGTGTGGAGGGTTTTTTAAGGAGAGGAAGGGAAGGAGAGTTCTGGAAGGAAAAGGGTTTAAGGGGTGGGTAGGAATCTGGGGTTCGGTGTGTCCTGGTCATCCGCCTCCAAGACCTAGACAAACCTCACCCCATGACCCGGGCACCCCTGCTAAATCACCAAATGTAGCGAACCACTTAGGGTGACTATCTATTTATGTACTTCTTTACATAAATAGATAGATACGATCATAAATATTGATCTTTGGATTCTAAATTATATTTATCAACACAATATAAATATGTACCTAAGATTTATAAATGTAATGTTGGTCTACCGTAAAACGATTTTGAAGTGTTTTCAGCAAGTTAAAAAGTATTTACTAATTTTTAAAGATAAAATAGTACAATTTGTTAAATAAATATTCGTCGAACCACTTTTAGGCCGTGAAGAGTATTTGTATTTATCTCATTCTGACTCGTTCGTTCCTTGAATGATGAAAATGTTTTCTTTTAGATTCTTTTGGACGCGAAAATAAATCATAAAATATATTGCAGAAATTGCATGCCTTTGTGGTTATGAACGGGCGGCAGATGTTACTCCTTGTCCCATATTTTTTTATACAACCCCAAACAAAGATGAACATTCGCTGACTCTAGTGGTCTGAAATTAATACCGAAATAAAAACCGTTTGAGGCTGGGAAGGGCTTTAATATTTAACCGATTTTCGCTATTTTATAGAGATAAAAGTTTGCAAGAAGAACTGTTATAACGCTCTTTATGTTTAAAGAAATCAAATGCAATACTTATAACAAATAAAATAAATAAATAAAAATGGAAAAACTAATTAGTTAGATATTTTAAAAATTGAAGCAAAAATAACTTGTCGTATTTGCAAATTGAGAAGTTGAAACAACAATCTCTCGTTTGAAATCCAAATATATAAACCAACAGCACACTTATAACACAAACACAACAATCTAAACCAACCCGCCTAGGAACATGAATCCCTGGAGAAGAGGACTGTGTACATAAAGAATTTCTATTATAGTATTCTTATACTTAATAATGTATCACGTTTACGATGAAGGTATTTTAAATTCTCATCAATAAAAAATAAAAAATAACTACAGGGATAATCTTCAAAATAAAATCAGCACGACATTAAGCAATGGGGCAACTATATTAATAAATACAACTAAAGAATAATTACAACAAATTATGCAGTGCTTTAATCAGGTTTATCCTTTATGGTTAAAAAACGGCAAGGTTAATTCTCAGCAGATAAAAATTAAAAGAGAACTTTTTTTTCTCCCAAATTGGCACCTGTCAATATTATTATATTTTAATTTTGGATTGCAAACAAAATATACTCTATATTGCATTTTGTATGACTATTCACTGTCGTAATCTTTCAGATTTAATTACTCGTTATTATTGGCTCCTACAATCTGAGATCCGATGGAACAACAAGAACCCGATTAAAGACCACTATATTTTATATGAATACCAAGTATCTATTGATGCTTCTTTTTTTTATTTTATTTGTTTTATTTATTCATAATAACATATGTAATTATACTCTATATGGGATGTGTGGGATTGCACTCCCCTCCCCACATCCTAAGACCATTGTTATTATTATTCCAAAGATACTATATCAACGGAATCAATACAGCAAGCTTAATCAGAAAAATGTTTTTGTATTCCAGAAAGATTTATTCCTTTATTTTATAACTCCTCTTTGTTATCGTAAAACAGTCATCCGCTTGTCAAATGTTTTTTTAACATAAATTGACACACTCGATACACTTGCGCTCGCCCCGCGTTGATCGTCGTAACCGAGTTACGATATTTTACATTGTGAAAAATTATTTACTAATTTTTATTATTTTTTTGTTAACTGTTTCATAAAATTTGTACTATATTGAAACTTAATACATGAAATACTAAAAATTATTAACGTAGGAGGGGTCAAAAATTTAGAAAAACATTTATGTTAACAAGTCATTCTCTACCTACTCCTACGTAGTATATTAATACTTTTAGTATTATAAGAACATAATTATACATATCTGCATTTAGTTTACAAAACATCACGTCATTGCCTGCAGAGGTAACGGAACTCCATATATCTCCGTCTTAGCACTTGTTTCTTAATAAACAATCAATCGGCTCATACTTTTTTGTGATGTTGAGCAGAATTATTAAACATTTTCACTGAATCGTATTAGACTGTGATTAGATCAGACACAATTATTATTAATTAAAGTGCCGTATTTCCCGAGGACAGCCATGATTTTTCTTAAACCCATTTACATACATACTTTAAAAAAAATCAAAGAGTGCAATTAAAACATGGTAGAATTCAGAACACTAAAGTAGAGAAGAGTGGGGAGACTAGGAAGTAATTTTTTATCAATGTGAAGGATGATTTATTCCATATTTTGGTTGTCGAATTCTAGCGCACCTTCTTCTATACATTTGGCCAACTTATAAGTATTTGTTATTAATATATAATTATTTCTTCTTTCGGAGTCGCTACATGTCGTTTTCTTTTGCCTGCTCATTTTGAAGTGAATTGAAGATTAAATATTAATTAAAAAAATATATATATATAAATATGTATATATTGAAAAATAAAGTTGATAAGGCGTAGTTTTTAAAAGTTGATATGGTGTAGTTTTTAACGTCAACAATGTAGTTTAATTCATGACACCATGTGAAGGGAATGGTGGAAAAAGTCAAAGACGCCCGAAGAAGACATGAATTTACTTTTGAATTAATTATTGGTGGTAAAACGAGGCACACTGAGCGTACTTGATGAACAAATAGAGGTGTAAGGAAAATGTGAGACATGGAATTGAATAGTTAAAGAAGTCGATGATTCCCAAGGATGACACGATCAAGTGAATAAAATACTAACTTAGTGAAATAAGGTGTATGTATGAACAAAAAAGGGGTATAAGGATAGTATACGACATGGAATTGAATGATTGAAGAAATCGGTGACGCCTGAGGAATCTTACGATCAACTGAATCAGTTTTCACCATAAAATATTTTTCCTAACTATTCATATCCCCGAGCAACGCCGGACACGTCAGCTAGTATAATATATGTGATATTGATTTTTGTATCTTCCGCATTCGGCGTGTGGTGGATTATTCCACATATGTACATGTCACACATCGGACATTCCTCGCAATGTGTGTGGCCGTGTATCATCTGCCGCGGCTGTAAACATGTTACACTTTCCTAACTCTTGAAACTTAATATTACTAGGGTGATATTGGCCTTTCGGATATTGTATACAAATTTGACTTGGAGTACACCCATTAAAAATGGAAATACGTTCCTACTCCTAAATGCCAAGTGGCGGTTGTGAAATTTAACAAAATTGAATTCATAAAATAATAACTTGAATTCGTTTGGCAAAAAACACAAAAACTGTATAATTATAATTAAAGACAAACGTAATATGCCTTCAGCATGGTTTAAACAAGACTTCTGAAACTGCCAGCTGGTGAAGATAATTTATTAGACCTTCGTGTATCCGGATATAATATAGCAAGTGTTTAGAAACCTACGCGCACAAATGCACAAGTATAATTTTCTCAGCATTTGTTGAGAAGTAGAATTTTGTAACTTTTATGCAAAAATATGATGAAAAAATCACAAAATGTTGTCAAGTAATGGTAACCCACTAAAAAAATTATTATTATCCGAAAAAGGAAAAAAAAATTAAAAAATATTATCATTTTAAAATTTTTTTTTGCATTTTTCATTTTATTTGATTACCTCTCAAGAGTCCCAGTTACTACCGTTTAGAGACAGTGAGACTATGGCACACCCAATTTGGAATGTTGTAAAGTGAAAGTAGGAGGGGAAGGAGATGGGTAAGAGGAAGGTGGGGAAATACCTGGCTTTTCAGATCTGGGGAAAAAACACTGCTAAAACCATTTCAAGCAACATTGCAACTATCAATAGTGGTCTTACACCAGGGCGTATCTGAGAGTATCTTCCACTCTGAAACGTGCCGAAATTAATTAATTGTGAAATAAATCAAATTTATCAAATGCAATTTATTTGCGCACTCTGGAATTCGATCCCGCGACCTTCAGAAAGTGAGTCATGAGCCTTACTCTTCCACCACGGGGGCCGTCAGTTAGCAGTACCTAAGAGCCGCAATTGAAAATATCGTACTATAGTCGTTGATATTGAATCAAAAAATGTGGATTAATGACAAACGTGCAAAATTACGTAAAATCCTGTAAGCTTTATTCAGTGATAAAGCTGAGCTTTCATAATAATATTTATAAAATGAATCGCTGCTGGAAAACGTATAAAAGGAGCTTATGAAGTTAAGCCTCAAAGTGTGCACGGATATATACCGGTCCGAGAGTAGATAAAAAAATTCACCAAGTTAGGGGAATCTCGTGCTTTCCATTCAATCTCTGGAAGGTTGAGCTGTGTAATAAGTTTGTCTGGAAAGTCTTTCCTCTCGTTGCACTGAAGTTATCAAAGTTAGGATTGTGACCAGGGCGTATGACTTGCTGAAATACACCAGAAGACTTCACGCGAGTGTTCGCCGGGAGAGCGCATCGAAGCCTTACCCCGAAAGGAGCCAGTTTCAATTTTTAAAAATAGTTTCATTAATTTAAAACGTTATGTCTATATTTTCGTTCGAAAAATTCTATTCCATGGACATTTCTATTGTATATCACACAAACTGAAGATTCTGGCGTTGCCCGGGCTTTCCGCAGCTTTTCAAAATCTGATTTAAACGGTGACTTTGCTCTTGTTTCGTATAAAAATTTAGTGTATTTTGTATACAAATCAAAGACACGCCTCCTGCCTGCCACATTTTTTTATAAATGGATATATGTATATACAGTATTATTAAAAATTTATGATCAACCTTTTTTAGTATTTTATTCAATCAAAAAAGCAACACACACTTTTTTGAATTGTTTTGCTTCGCCGTAGTTGGGATATCATCGTGTTATTGCAAACGAAACGCACATTGTAAAGATACAAATTGTCGCTGTGGAGCAAAAAGTCACTAACATTTTTGGTATAAATGAGTTAGATTTGTCAAAGTAGATACCTGATTTGTGGACAAAGTTGTTTACTGTGAATAAAATTCGAGATTGACGTCATGGATCTAAAAGCACTTTTTTATTTCCTGAAAGTCATCAAACTTACTATTTATCGCGTTTACGAACTTTTCGATTTTATTAAATTAAATGTATCAAGAACATAACAAATTTCCTCTAGTTATTATACACTCTTGCTTATTTTATAAAAGAAGTTATCTCCTACCTAACAACGCTAACACTTAAATAATTTAGTGACTTTACGCACAACTGCAACACATTAAACTCAAACAAAACAATCATTAAAAGTAAATAAAAATCTTTGTTTTACGTCACTTTATTGATGTTTTTTCCGTCTACCGGTTTCGGTACCTCAGCCCTATTATAAGTATGTTTCCCGTTATCCCGCTCGCTCCTCCCCCACTACCCTCCCACAACTAACGCACTGTCCCACTCTAATTTACTGTCTCTTTCTTTTACAATTTGTATATATATATGTATATTTCCCTGTATTTGTCAGTATTTTATATTCAGTCCTGATGATGGTACGGAGGTACCGAAACCGGTAGACGGAAAAAACATCAATAAAGTGACGTAAAACAAAGTGTTTCCTTTTTATTTATTTAAAATGTCAAGTCACAATGTGTTTGCTTCTTTTGAAAAAATAAATAAAAATCACTTAAATCAAAGAAACCGGTATTGTTAAATTACTAAATGTGTTTTGTTGTACTTGGGCAATTTAAGAATTTGGTTGTGCAATTATTGTTGTTATTAATTATTGTTTTCTACGACTTAAAAACTGAATAAAACCATAATTAATTAAGAAAAATGTTTTTTTTTTTCACCCGCAGACATTTTAAAATTGCAACCACAAAACATGCACTGTATCAATACCGTCAATTTGTTAGTGACTTTTCATTCTACAGCGACAAAATATTTATTTAGTTATAGTTGTAATGCTCACATTCAAACTTTAATACTAGTATTTTTTTGTTTTTGTTTTTTTTCATTAATAAATTAGTTCCCCAATTTTAAATTTTACTAAGCCCGCCAAAACGAGCGGAATCCGAGCGGTAAGAGGCGGGGTGTATGTGTGACGTCATTTGGGCTCTAAAAAACACGTTGCTTGGGCATTTTGTATTGAGATTTTTTAAATTCTTCAATTCATTCAAGAAATTCATTTGTATTGAGATTTTTTAAATTCTTTTATTCATTCAAGAAATTCCAATAATTTTTTTATCAATGTTAACCGTCCATCAGAATTAAAGGAATTTAAAAAAAAAATATGCATCAAGATTTCATAGTTAAATTAATTTTTACAATTAGAATTTTTGTTTCTCTCGCCTAAATTTTTCCCATCTTGGTATTGCTGATGATGACAAGTAACAGTTGTTGTCGGGCACTAGATGGGCATTCCGAATCAGCTGTTCGACGTTCGCCATTTTAGAATTCAGAATTGGAGGGTTGCGAGTACCTAGCATTACGATTGTTTTTGTACAGTTTAAAGTTTCTGACATGGTATGTAGTTTTTTAAACAGATTTAGTATTTTAAAAATATTATTAATTTGTATTGGTTTGAATATTATGGTTACTTACTTCAACTAAAAACAAGATAGCAAGCAAAACTGTTTCACGTGTACCTCTCTCATCATAAACAAACCGACTCTCATGTAATAGAAAGAGATGCACCATAGACCTTCCAATGACCGTACAAACCGAAGTACAGATGACGTCAAAATTCTTTGGAGCAATTATGAAGCCTTTATAGTTCAAAGCTTTTTAATCATTTTTTAAGAACTTTCAATTAATTATAAGAATAAAAATATAAAAATATATTTAGAATCGATATTTTTTTATCTAAATGAACATATTATTTAAAATTAATTATTAAATGTTTTTGTGTTTAATTCGTAGAACTTTTAACATTTAAAATCCTATAAATAAGTCGCCTATCAGTGGTTCTAGCCACAGTTTTGTAATGTAACCAAAATACTTGCAAAATTTGATAATAAAACTATCAAATTTAATTTTAATTAAATATATATATTTTAAAAAAAAAATGTATATTTTTTTAAGTCAAAATATTTTTCCCTCAATTTCCTTATTGTGTTTTTTATTCCATTAAAAACTAAACCATTATTTAATAAATATAATTTTGAAATTCGAGGTCAGGACAAACATTAAGATTTGCTTTGCTATGGTTTCCATTAAAAAAACCTAGATACGTTAATAATAATGAAAAGATGCATTCCCTTTAAAGTAGGAAATAAGCATGTTTTATGGTCATTGTAAAAGAAGGTTGCTATATCCATCAACATAATTTATAATGACAACTTTTATAAATAATACCAAGATTTGCTATTTTTTGAGTCAAAAGCGGAAGCACCTACAACAACTTTACACGACTAATTTCTGCTGACCGATAAGAAAAGTTAAACAATTTACATTTTTTGGTTTCCTATTAAGTGTATTTAGGAAAAAAATACGCTTAACAAAACAAACAAATCGAGGAAGAAAACTCAAATTAATATAATATTCACTAAGAGCTCTTCAGTTTCGAGAAACGTTTTTAATCGCAGCAGAGAAAAAAAGATACTTACTTTTTATAGAACTAATTATGAAGTACCATAAAAAAAATATCTCGAGATTTCCAAATGGAATATGAATAAGATTCCATTTGGTTCGGAAAATCCTTTGTTTTCAGCACTTGTCGCATTCATTTGTTATTGTTTTCAATCTTTTCATGACATACGCTCCAGCGAGCAAGGAAAAATCAATCATGGCGGGTCTGTTATTTTTTCGAGCCTCCTCTGTGTTGGAAAACCAATTTTGAAATCCCTCTTACCGTTTAATTAAACGTTCCCCGAAATATTTGTTCACAAAAATTATCCCCTTTAATAATCTATCTACTTACAGAATACTTTGAAAAATTGTTAGGAAACGAAAGAATTGTTTTTGAATTAGTTTTGGAGGTTTTCATTTTTTTTTAAATAATCAATTTGAGTTTCCATAACACCTTTTTAAATGTTGTATATTTTGATAATCTTTAAGAAAAGTCAAACAAAAATAATAACAGCGGTTAAACGAGTAGAACGTGGGGTCGTTTCTTTGATTTATTTTTGTATAAGTCGGTTCGTTTGAGGGTCGAACCTCAGGCATCTATTTTTCCTGTAATTTTTGGGCTTTTTCAAGACCCGCATTAATAAATCCCTTCCTACGCTGCCCAACCGGGTTCGAAATATTTCCCATGCCCTTGCACTGGACAGATAGAGGCGCTCTAGTGAGGTGTCGTATATCAAAAAAGAAATTTGTGCAATACCCACGCGGTAGAAGTGAAACCTTCAGAAAACTAAAGTAAACAAGAGGGGGAGGCTACGAATCACCGCACAAAGAGGAGACCGATTAGTCAATCTCATTTTCACGCAGACTAAATCCTCCAGATGTATGTGTTTGTCTCTTTTTAGTTTTTTTCGTTTCATCGAGTTTCAAATCACAACGCTGCTAAAAAAAAATTCACTTAAAAAAATTAAAGTCTTTTAAACACTTATATAAAAGTGTTATTGTAAAGTTGTTAGATTTTATTACATTTTTATTATTTTCAGAAATTCTGCAATTTCCGGAATAAACATAAAAATTCGTTATTTATTTTTGGGGTATTATGCCGTGTTGCGCTACCTTCTTTTTTAGCCAACGTTTCGAACAACGTTACAGTGTCTGTTGTCCGAAACGTTGGCTAAAGAAGAAGATAGCGCAACACACCCCAAAAATAAACAACGAAAATACTTTTTGCCGTGAAAGTCTAAGTAGATATAAGTCATATCCGTGTAATATAGTTGTACAAATTTTTTCATTGTATGAAATTTTTATTGTTTTAAAATATATCTTCTCTCAACATGTAAGAAATTACCTAAAAGTAACGTTTAGTTTCGTAGGACATCCCTGACAAATCAATAATTATCTTTGTCTTTACGCTGTTATATGAACGTTCTACTGGTAGGAAAATCAATCTTATAAATAATTCGCTACAAATAAATCGCCGTATTTATTTATACATCTTCCACTAAATTGTGAACAGTGTCCCTAATTGGTAACGATCGGAAAGGAAGGCACTTTCCTTGCTCATTCGTTATTCTTTTATTCTCCGAGCTCTCCCGACTTTGCCTCTAGTCGCGATTATGCTACGAACGCTCGTATAATATAATTTTGTGCAATGCGGGAGAAATAAATACGGACTGTCAGCGGGTGGCGCGGCGCTTCACTTGAATGCCATGAAATGTGACGTTGTGGTATCACTGTCACTGTTACTAATTTTTCATTTTAAGGTGCTTACAATGTCGGATTTACAAACGGTCTAAATAGCGTTCATAAATTATGTTTTTCGATAATCGCAAACTCCCGTTTTAGAGTCTTTAATGATGATAAACCTTTTGTTTTCACCATTATTTAATCAAAATAATGGACTTGTTTCAAAGCATTGTTTTTTTACATGTTTATTTTGATTATATTATTATTATTATCTTTATCTATACATATTATAAAACAAAGTCCTCCGCCGCGTCTGTCTGTTTGTTCGCGATAAGCTCAAAAGCTACTGAACCGATTTTCATGCGGTTTTCACCAATATATTGAATGATTCATAAGAAAAATTCATTCAAAGAGATTCATTCATATATAATTTGTCAAGGTTTTGTGTAAATTGGTTGAAATATATAATATACAAATGAGAATATATGTATGTGGTGAAGGAGCGGGCTGGCAAATAGGGATGTGGATTTGATTTGTATACAAATCTATAGTTTTATGCCGAGTTTGATGAAATTTTGCACAAGTGACCTTCAAAACAAGAAGAAGTTCACTGTTTACATTTGATTTCGAAAACCCTTGTAAAGCCCATCATAATCGGGAAACACGCCAAACACGCGCCCAACATTTGTACACGGTTGACATTAGTCACATGAGAACGGGTCGTTTCTACGACTCGTTCTTGAGTTCGACAGCTCGGCTGTGGAACGATTTGCCGGCCTCTGTGTTTCCTCCCTCCTACAACATGGGTCTCTTCAAGACCCATGTTCACTCCTTCCTCTCCTCAAAAACACCCTCCAGACAGCATCTTCATAGATGACAAAGGCCCTGAGGGAAATTATTTTCTTCAGGGCCTCCTGTGTAGAGTAAATGTAAAAAACAAAGCCCGGGCATCGCTAGGGACTTCAGCTAGTTGATTATAATATTAAGGTGTAAATGAGGTGTTCATCATAAATAAAATATTAATAAAAAGAAAATCAAATATTTAAGATTAATTGTGGGCAAAGGCGTAAATTTCCAATTTTTTTTGAAGTTCTATAGCACGGCTGTTATTTAGATTTCGGATTTTCGGATTACTGCACCTGCAACGCATCAACTGCGCTCATCGGCCACTTTGCTAACGATGTCACTTTTAAAGGCTCTCCTATTGGTTGAGATATGAAACGAAAATTACGCAAAGTCTGCGCTCATTGGTCGCTTTGATTATGACCTCACTTTTCAAATATTAGTTGAGACTGTTTTGGTAAAGTTTCGCTTCTATCGCGTGTAAACAGCACTCGATTTTTTTTGTTTTTTTTTTTTAACTGGGCAATTGTTTTATAAAAAAAGTTTTATGTTTATAAACTACACAAACTTAACACTATGAATCCTGAGATTATATGATTATTTGACATTTGCCCTTACTGAGGAAATTCAAGACTTGAGATTTGCTCTGGTGATTTGACTTCGGCCCTTGTGATGGACGTTTCGAAAAGGAAAAAGTGCAATTTGGCATTAATATCCCAAAAAAGTATCACTTTAAAGCTACGAACGTAATTTCAATGAAATGAAGAAGTGAGCCTTAGTCTAACGAAAAGCTTTAGAAGGATGAAAAGACTTTAAGCATTGGAAGAGCTGTTGAGCACATAAATATGACATAAAAAAACAACCAGAAAATGTCAAGATATACATATACATAGACAGTTGATCTTCAGACAATTTCGTCCCCGGCCTACTTATATACAAAAAGCGTTCGTTTTACGAAAAATAAGTTTTACCTAATTACACAAAATATAAGTAAGTGACCCTGTAGGGTTGTGCACGGAGGATATACCGCCGAATATCAAACGAATAAAACACATTTTTATTAAAATACATCAAGGAAAAATCTGCTTTTCTATTAACTGTATGTACCAGCGCATAAGTCCAAAAAAATCGACACTTTCTATAAATTCCTTCGATATTCGTACCAACTTATTATTAAGGGTATTTTTGATGTTGAACTGAATATCTTTTATGTTTGAAATTGGTAAATAATGCATAAAAATGCTAATTTTATAGTAAAAATCGTTTTTTGGGGGATCAACTATAGGATCACAACATATACAGATATTGACCACACATTAATTAGGCGTAGTTACCGGGCCGAAGGAATATTGACAATAATCAAAAAAATTGCTGGGTATACATATTTAAAAGCTATTTGATTAATTCCAATTAAAAATAAAGTAAAATAATTAAAAAAAGTAACTAAGCTTTGTCTCAAAGGACGTAATCCTTTTAAGTAGATGTATTATAATTTGTTTTAATCGGGCTGCGTTAGCTGGACGACAAACTTGAATAAAATCCAATTTAATTTAACGGTCTCAAATACTTGCAAATTGCACGGAGTGGATCGTCTCGTCTTTAAGCAGTGCAATTATACACGGTTTGTAGGTAAACTTCGTTTGTGAACAGATTGTTGAATGAAGCATTGAATAATATTCATGCTGATCCTGAATTAATGTTACTCAGTCCCGTTAAAGATTTAATTTTAAGCGGGAACACTTGTGCAATATCCTTTTACTTCGAAATTATTCTAAAACCATTACATTTGTGTTCATGCATTTTTCAACGTACCGTAAAGAAAACATTTTTTTAGATTTTTTTTAGCAAGAGTTTTCATTAAGTAGTCAAATTTTTATTGAAGTGAAAACTTCTTTAGCACCACTTAGATTTGAAACTCGATGAAACGGAAACGAGAGACACTAAAAAGAGACAAACACTATAGCAGCAAGCCGGCGAGAGAATGAGATAAACTAATCGGTGTCCTTTTTGTGCGGTGCTTATCGGCCTTTGTAGCCTATCGGTCTTATTTTTTAGCAGTGGTTCATATAATAAAATGTAAAATAATTGTTCAAGTTTTTAACAATAATCCTACTTCTGAAACTCTGCATTCGTCTCATTCTCTCGAGGTTTATTTTTCTGAAGGTTTCGGTTCTACCGCGTGTGAACTGCACACATGGTTTTTTTTTAATTTTAGCTATGTACACGCACATAATACGTTCAAAATAATTTATACCGCATCAGTAAAAGCGCCTTTGTAAATTAATGAAGAATCTATCAATTGTATTAAAGTTGTTAAATACGTTTGATGCTTTTGCCCATGTTTTTTCCATGAAAAATAATGTGAGATCATCTTATATGCATGTAGTTAAGCGCTGCGGATAATATGTTAAAAAATGTAATTTGTTCATTAAATTTTTGCTTTTACATCTTATTATATTAATTAATAGTTGTTCTACCAAAACATAAAGTTCTTAATTAGTTTAACAAGTAAACTTAAGGGTGGTTAAGAATTCAAAAGAATTTAATCAAATTTTGCTCCCTGTTGGATGGCTTAACGTGGTAACAGCACATGAATGTGTTCATTTGAATTTAAGTTGGGCATATTTTCTTGAACCCTTTTGAAGTATACCCCGTTGCAATTAACTTGGTTCGTGAATGTCTATTGTTGGTGGAATGAGAAGATGGCATAGTTACAGCTATAAATTAGTTTGTCACTATTTTTACACAAAAGAACACTTTACGGAGGGAGACAAAGACACACCAGATGGCATTACGTTACAAAAAAAAATTTCTTGGTCATGTCATGTACAAGAATTTGAAGGACATATTATTCATGTTGATTTATATATTTAACGTAAGTATATCAAAATGTTTTCTTTTTTTTTTTTAATATACGAATTGTATGATATATTGACGTTTACCTACTCCAAGATCAGAGACGAAATTAAAAAAAAATCGAGCTAAACTTTTTTTTTACAAAAAAATGATTTTCACAAAAATTTTCAGGGTTGAAAATATTTTTAATTTGACACGTTCATGCAGATAATTGTACGCACGTGGTACACCCACCTGAAGTTTTAATTGTCACGTGTCCGTTACGCATTTTGCCGCATGGTGTTTACGTTAAATTCACGCTGGTGCCAGTGTGCCAAGCCGCTCAATGCTTTCTTCCGGCTTGTTTCAGTATTTTTACATCAGTCTGTAACTGTCAACTGCCTAATTAATAAGAATGATAAAGCTTCCGAGATACGCTCGAATAATAAGTTTGAATGTGGTGATATTTATGAAAAAAATGGCTTTTATAGTTATTTCAAACAATGTCACTGAGTAACGGCGTAAAGTGCTTTTTAAAAAAAATGTCAAATGATTGCGTTTAACATGATGGAAAATAAATTATTCACCTTTTTTGAGGAGGTTTTTGTTTTTTATGTTAATTTAGCAATTTCTTATTTTTAATAAAGTAATCATCAAGCACTATTAACATGGATACTTACTTAAGGTTTTCACAATAATTAATACTTTGATATGATAAAAACTAGATTTTTTAATATTATAATTTTAAAAATGAATACTTGAAACCAATTTTTTTTTTAATAATTTAAAACTTGTTTTTGTTGTTAATTTAACTAGCGATTTTTGATACGAACTAAGGGTGGTTTCATTATGCTAAAATTGTTGCTTTGTTTCTGGCCGCCAGCCGGCGATGTTAGTATGTGGGTATGTTGGATATGTGGTTGTTAGGTAGTATTGTGAGAACAAAGGAGGGCCCGGCGTCCGTCCACCCCCGAAATCCGCCGCCTACTGACCGGGAGACCGGGAGAGCGACGAACCTCCGTATGACAATGCGGTAAAACGGGGCGGCGCTACACCGTGCCGGGTCTGGCGGAGACGCCCGAGTCTCTGCGGAAACTGCCGAACCTGCCGCGGCAACGTTCTCATGGAAATGCTCAAAAGGACTCGTCAACCCAATGCTCGGCTTTGAGAAAACTAGTGGCATTTCCGGTATCCAAATGCTGGTATACGACTACGACTTAAGAATGTATCCCCTGCCTACCATTTATTCGGAAAGGGTGACATAGTTAGAATGTGACATATTATTCGCCATTAAAATACGGGCGGCGCATAAAATTCCGCTTAATTTTTAAATTTAAAAATTTAAAAAAAATATTTTATTTTAACAACAACGGGGAATTTACAGTTTTCAGAAGAATGTTTGGTTGGTAGGGTAGCTAAGCTACCCTGCCTTGAATATTATGAATAATGATTCTGAAATGAATTTCATTACGTTTATTATAGCGCAAACGATAAATTATAATAATTTTTTTACGCGGTTGGAATGTTTTTTGTTTATATTGGAAGCTCGTTAAGGAAATGTAAGTAGCTAAAAAATTGATTAGTGGAAAAGAGTATAGAATTAATAAATTGAGGCAGTTCTGTTGACCGGTGATACATGCGTTTAATAAAAGCGAAATAAAGTGAACTTACATAGTGTAAATTTTGAACTAGGAGGAATCGAAACGAGTTATGAATAAGTGTAGATAATAAATCAAACACCCCGTACTGTCGAACATACAAAACTGTCATTTGTAAATATTGGGCTTGCCAGACGATGAATGGAACTAAATATTACATTACACATAATTTGGTGGAGAGTAATTGATCGGGAGGGAAAAGTTCTCCCTATGCAGATGGTTCTATCTACTGCAAAGCAGTGGTGGTCGGCGCGTTCGGCTGAAAATAAAAGCAGGTATACTTTCCTGAGAGGATCGGTGTTAGGTAGTGGCTATTTAAATGACTTCTAACTCTTTTTGTATTGAAGAATGTTAATTTTCAATGTACATTTGTTACTTTAAATTAAAAAATTCTAATAAATAAAAACGAATAACTTTGTGTACACAACTATTTAAATAGTATTCGTTTTCATTTATTAATAATGATGACGCCACAAAGTGAAGTAAAAAAATTCTGCTACCGGTTTCGAATGTTTCTAGCGAATGACACTGATGTGTCGAAACCGGTAGTAGAAAATTTAAAATTTAAAGTAACAAACGCATATTGAAAATTAAAACTCCTAAAAACAAAATGTTTCGAAATTGTTACATATTTAAGACCCAAAAAATACCAAAAAAAGATTTCTAAATCGGTTGGAATGAATCTTTTTACGACTTTGGCTAAATAAAACAGCTATCCCATCACTGTAAAGCATATCTTTGAGATTTAAATTTTCTAATTGGACATCATCGGATGTATATTGCGTTAGAAATTTCATACGACAACAGTCGTAATTCAGTAGTTAAAAAATTTGACCATCGGAGCATGAACAATGCCAACAAACTTTTATCTGTTGTGTTGTAAGTAATAAAAGTTCTTTCGAATCTTCTGTTTTCTTTCACTTAAAAAATATCCAAGTGTGTGAAGCAACGCCGATTGAAAACTAAGTTGATATAAATTAAAAAATATATGTTTATCGTGTTCCTTTATTTGTTGGTGAAGTTCGTATTAATATTTTATGTAACTTGTGTGAGTATAATTATGATCTTACCCTTACTTCAAAATATGTATTTAACCATACACTTGGTTCTCGTTAAAAAAGAAGACAAAATAATCATTCTCACAAATGATGGTTCCCCTTTTGGCCACCTGAACATAAATATAACCTTAAAGTGATTAAAGTAAATGAACCAGATAGCCTTTTCTGAAGCAGCAAAAACTCTCGCAATTCAGATAAATCTCTGCTTTTACCTCAAATAGCTGATTTAACTCAGTGTTTCCAGTTTTCTTCTGACCTGAATTTTTCAAATGTATATAATATTATGTGACTGAAAAGTTTTATTTTATTTCTCATATGCACAAAAGGAGCTCGTGTTTGTGTATGCAACTTTACGTACGAGAGTGAATTGTTTGATGTATAAATATCACCCTGGATTGTACTGGCAAATTGGCCCTGGATTTAAGCAAAACTCGAGCAAAGTAGTTTTTCTTTGCGGCAAAGCTTTTCTTACTTCAAATCATATGTACGTACGTACCTGCAATATATTTGTTCTGATTTGAACTTTAAAAATGCACCTTTGTGTTAATATGCGATTGAAAAGTTTTCGTCACACATACTAATATAAAAAGAAGATATTTATTTTGTAATTTTAAATGTTTAAAAATATTGACATACTCGATAAATATTGACACATCGATTATGAAACTCATTTAGATAATAACTGAGCGTAAACTGCCTTCTGTTATATATTATATTTTAGTTTTAATGTTCTAGCACTAGTATTTTTTATTATTATTTTCTTTTAATTTTTAAATTTTTGCAATGCACAGCACTGTTATTGTTATTTTTTTCTCTTGGCATCGTTTTGTAAATACTGTATGTTCTTTGTTTTATATTATTTAAACAATGTTTTACAAAAACTCGTAGGGAACACTGTAGGATTATTTTTAAAGAAATAACAACGACCACCATTTCGACCAACAAACAGGCATGTGCCTAGTATGGTGGTCGAAAAATCCCAAATTCATGTAACAAACAATTCAAAGAATAAATAAACTTTAAAAAAAAAAAAAACACTAAACTGCCCTGTACAAATATTACGTTATTATTAAGGCTTTGAATATTCGATGTACGCACTGTCGAATTGTGGTGAACTTATGCATAAAGATATGAAAGAGACGTTTGTGTATGAAAGAAATACTATAGTACAACATGTAAAAGGGCGTGTCTGCTTCTAATTATTATCTTTTTTTTTTTTTACATGAGCTCCACACAGGAGGCCTTGAGGAAAATAATTTCCCTCAGGGCCTATGTCATTTTTGGGGATGCTGTGTGGAGGGTTTTTTAAAGGAAAAAAAGGAGAGGAGAGTTCTGGGAAGGAAAAGGGTTTAAGGGGTGGGTAGGAATCTGGGGTTCAGTGTGTCCTGGTCATCCGCCTCCAAGACCTAGACAAACCTCACCCCATGAACCCGGGCACCCCTGCTAAATCACCAAACGTAGCGAACCACTTGGGGTGACCTATGGCAGAGGTGTTGGTAATCCAATAAAGGTTCCCGGGGCGGCGGTACCCATTCCCGCCTCCCAAATCTTTTCCAACATTGTCAATAAATAGTGTCAATAATCTTCCACCTTGGATCATTGCCGCGAATCATAATTTAACATGGTGATCCTGCAAATTACCAAACTCGAGATCACTATTACTGTCGTAAATATACAATACACATGGTCATTGCCAAAATTTGAGATTATAAGAATAGTTTTTGGAAATGTTTGGGATTTCTACTTGGCTGATGTTTTATATAACTGCAAAATTGATGGATAGTATATTAAAAGTAATAAAACTGCAAGGTCACAAAATTACGGAGGGAGAAAATTTTGTTGCTGGAATGGTAATATTTATCTGATAATTGATATTTTTATAGACCACGTATTGCATTATGCAGATACACACATGTGCAATGGAAAAGACGATATACACATAATAAACCACAGAAAGATTTATTAACACGGTAGTTTTTCCTACGGGATGAGGCCCCTGTGCAGGAGAGCAGGGCTAGGTAAATTACCCCTCGCTGTCGTTTGGCGTTCTCTTTTAGCGGAGTACTGCCTAGTGTTGCACTTTGCGCAGCGCCGAGAGTACTAGGATTTTAATTAGTAATTGATTTTTTTCTTTTTTTTACAGTCGCACTTAGCCACCTTTGTAGAACGCTTAAATTTTTGTAAAAACAACCCTTATAACACTTCCATTTTAATTTGAAGAGATTGAGGGAGAATTCTTTATTTAAAACTTCGATATAATGAATTTATTATTAGCTTTAAAAGCAGTATCCGTAAGATGTTTGGATTGCAATGAGAAAAGAATTTAAAACAATTTATATACACATTACAATCTTTTTGAAAATGCCAGTCCAGTTATCGTTGTGTGGCACGTAGGACCTATCTATTACTATTGATTGAAAAAAATCATTATGCTTTTGACGTGATAACGTCTTTTAAATCGATGAACAAGCGTTCGGCCTAAGCATTCGCATTTGTGACGCATCTATCTCTCTTCCACTCCATCGTTATTATATGACGTTATCACGTAAAATTATCGTCCGTAAACCGACTTTACAGACTACCAATTTTTTGATTGTTTTAAACTTTTCACTGCTTTAATTAATAGAAAAAAAATGTGAGAAACCTTCATACACAAAAGTAGGCATGAGTGGAGGAGCTACGAAGCACCGCACAAACAGGAAAACGATTAGACTATCTCATTCTTTCGTATCTAAATCTTATAGATAGATGTGTTTGCCTCTTTTTCGTTTAATCGAGTTTCAAATCACAACGGTGCTAAAGAAGTTTGCAGTTCAAAAGTGTTAAAACTCCGGCTAAGCCGGATAGCAACCAGTAGTGTCTTTAAATTAATTTATATACATGTAGATAGGAAGGTGGTGAAAAATGATGAAAGTATTATTATTATTCGTGGGTTACAACTCTAATTATTATTAATTAATTCTTTCAACAATCACATAGCAATTATACACTTTTTCTGGCGTTAGAACAACAAACAACATGCACCTAGAAATTATAAACAATGTAAAGAATCGATGTGCAAAAGAGTTTATAAAATTTCTAAAAAAAACGTGAATTGTGCTGGAAACCAAAGTGACTTAGTTTAATTACTCCTGGCAGACTTCCAGATCCAGACAAAGCGCAGTCGCGATATTATGAAGAACCGCAGAGATTTCAATTACTCCACGCGAACTGCATACGACCTATAGGGCAGTTCTTTGATTTGCACATACGTAGACTTTATGGATTGGTTCAGCCAGCGCAACGGCCTCTCGTCCCTAGAAACTGGCTGCGGAATAAGCATGTTGATCGAAAAAGCACTCTTGCACCGCTCGGGCATGAAGAAGTGCCAGGCATCTATGCTTTCGATGTTCAGGAATTTTCCCATTAAAATGAGAAGTGGACCTTCTTTTAAACCGTTCTGCCGTAGCCATATTTACGATTTAGAAGAACGAGTGAGTTGAACAATTTTTTTTCTTTTTTATTACATTTTTTTTTCAAAGGGATTACGGCACAACGCAATAGCGCTCTTTAGGTGATTTTTCGCAAAAACGGCGATATATAAGTCATCCAAATATTATTATAAGAGTCTTAAATGCTCTTAACTATCTAGAGCCAGTGAGACCTTGGCTGTTAAGAGCCTAAATATAATAGAAGAGGGAAGAAGCCGAGGAAGACGATAATTGGAAAGTACCTTGTAATTCAGGTCTGAAATGGATATTATCATAATAGGCCACAAAGCAAGATTAAATTTAAATAAAAATAAATTTTCTCCTTTCTTTTTTGTTACCTCCTCAACTTCATTTCTGTTACATTTCATATGTGTATATTTTTATATATTTATGTGGACAC
Source organism: Glyphotaelius pellucidus (assembly GCA_936435175.1). Taxonomy (NCBI): domain Eukaryota; kingdom Metazoa; phylum Arthropoda; class Insecta; order Trichoptera; family Limnephilidae; genus Glyphotaelius; species Glyphotaelius pellucidus. The sequence continues at coordinate 20,489,820 of OW386542.1, read as the reverse complement.
ATATGCATATGTTTTTATGTATGTACACACAGCGATAACATTTTGTATATATGTAGGTATGTGTGTATATCTACGTGTGTGTATGTGTATACTTACATAAATGACTTTTTTTTTCTTATTTCACTGTTAAATAGGTACAAATCTTTTGTTTAACACATAAAAAAAAAATACTATTTTTTCTTTGTTAAATTGTTCTTTACATTCGTTTTCTCCGCCTTTTTAACTCGAGCTCTGCTCTAAAAAAAGGTGTAATACTTATTAATTAATATATTTTTTAAAAGAAAAACTTTACTTAATTTATAAAAACGTGTAACCTCTGTACCATTACATTCAATTTAAAAAAAAAAAAAAAAAACAATTTGATAATATGAAAATAAGTGTCTGATTTTGCTTTGTGACAACAAAGGCAATTCTGAAAGTATCTTCCTACAAAAACTATTTGAAGTATTAACTCTTGAGTATATATATATATATATATATATTTTTTTTTGTTTGCATCACTGGGTTCTAACTCAAGTCTATTGGGCTTGGAGTCTAAAAAAATCATCAGTGTTAACAGTGAGCCATTGAATTCATTGTTCTAAAAGTAGACTTTTCAATCATTGAGTTATTTTACTTATTAAATATGTCACTAGTACATTTATATTTATCACCGGTGAATAATATTTATGCAAAAAGTTTTATCAAATTAAGGAAGCCTTGAAACTTGGTAATATTGATAACAAATTATTAAATCTCAATATAATCAGAGACCAGGCGATGAAATGATAAAATCGTATTGTTTACATAGCCCAAACTTCCGTTCATAGAAGGTTCCCGGTCCAACTTTCGGCCAGTGAACACTGGCTTATGAAAACAAGAGGGCACATAATGTTGCCATAAATTTGTAACGTCCGAAAAACTGTAGCTCTTGTTTTTTTAGGTGGTTTCCTCGAATTAAACTACACACTTAACCTCTACCTTTTAACAAAGAAAATTCTTTTCCCGACAATGTAATTTATTTTTTTACTAATTTAAAACGATTTATTGTAGATACCAAATAATATTTTGATACATAACAAAATAAACGCATGAATACCTACTGAATTGATACATTCATATTAACTGCCAAAGTAAAAACATTTTTTTTTAATTCATTGACTATGCAGTAGGGTGGGTCACGACTGTATGGGGAAAAAGAATTTCTTGTTTTGATTTTTTGTCTAATAGTGATAAAAGGTGTTAAAAGGAGATATAAAATCACGTGATTTTTTAAAAAATATTTGGATATCATCTTCTTCCTCCGGATTGACTATGAAATTTCACATAATAGAGAAAATCCCAACCTTGTTAAATCTTAAAGAAATGTTAGATTAACCATTAAAAATGAACTATTTTTAGTATAACACGAAATAGAGGGAATATTTTAATTTGTTTATTAAAAAATAAATTTGAATATAATTCAAACTATCTCAAGGCAGTGTATTCAAATACCAGCAAAATTCTTCTTACTCTCAAATTTCGGCATTATTTTGTGAAACTCACTTTTGGGACTTTTTGTAAATGATTTCGTCAAAATTTACAACATGTGCTATGGAAGAAGGACAAAAAAAATGGATTGTTAAAAAAAAAAAATTACAATTTTCAAAACTTTGAAGTGAATCCGGAGGAATAAGATTGTATCAGAAAATTGAAAAATTTTAAACACGTCGTTTTGAACCCATTTGGCACCCTTTTATCGCTATTAGAATTAAAAATAACATTTTTTGTTAAATGACCCACCTTACTATGCAGGTTACTTTGTGCATTTAATTTTGCAATTGTTCTCTCTCTTATTGTACGAGTGTACGGTAAAATATCAATTTCTGTGGTTTTCATTATTTTCTCAATAACGCTTTTTTTAAATAATCACGGTTAGGTTTCAGCCATTGTTTCGCAGTCAAAAAAATAACACTCACCTTCATATGTGGAAATTCTTTGGAGATATAAGTCAGACAAAAGTGGCACTTACCTGAAAAGAAGAAAAAACAATGTGTTAATTCAATGTTCACTGTAAAAATTAATTTGCATATAAGTAAAAACTTACATTAAAAACTTATCTTATGGATAGTGAAAAAATTGAAATTATTTTCTGAGATGCCTGCTTTAGCTAACATATGTGAAACTAGATGATAGTTTGAAAGGTTGTTTTCTAAAAGCAACAAAATATCGTATGGCTGCACAATTCTTTCAAAACTTTATATCAATTGTGATTATATCATTTTCAGCAACAGTAAAACTAAAATTTTCGATTTTGCACAGTCTTACCGCCATCCTCAAATATAATTAATTATTTCCTTCATTCGTCAAATTTAGTTCATAATTCATTAATGCTTAAACTCGAAATAATATCCAACTTGTAGGTTTTCTTAAGCATTTTAAATCCAATTCTAAAATATCTTTGAAGTATTTAGACTCTTCCAATTCAGGTCTAATGACGGTTCTTTACGTTAAACATCGGAATATTAATTTTGTTAAATTAAACCAAGCCGGGAGATTAGAACTCGATGAATTCTAAACATATTTATTTCCATCAATTTTGAAGTACCTCTTCCCATAATAATATAGTAGAATATGACAGATTATCAAAAACATTTTATTCGTTAGTTCCACACAGGAGGCTCTAGGGAAAAAAACCCTCAGGGCCTGTGTCATCCTTGGGGATGCTTTGTAGAGATTCTTTAAAAAAAGAACGACGGAAGTTCTGGGAGGGAAAAAAGGGTTGGTAGGAATCTGGGGATTAATGTGTCCAGGAGTGATGGACAATGTAAAAGGAGTGAATTCATCCCTCCCACTGCGGTGAAATGCCATGGGTCGAGAGATTCCGGCTGGAGAGATCTAGACTAAGTCTCCCTCAACCAGTCTCTCAATCCAGCCAGCCACGCAGCGGGTGCGCAGGCGCATATACCGCCAAACTTAGACAAACCTCACCCCATGAACCCGGGTACCAAGTCATCAAACGTAGCGAACCACTTGGGGTGATCTATGAAATGAGTGTTGATTATCCAATAAATGGTTCTCGAGGCGGCGGTACGCATACTCGCCTCCCAAATTAAATTCTAACCACACTTCTATCACCTAAGATATAAAATTGCGATTTTTTAGAATTTTATAAAATTGCTTTTTTTAAAACTGTTTATTTTTTGCCTATGCAAAAAAAATCCCTAAGAGCGTTTCCAAATGTTCGACCTTAGACACAGCCTTTTACTCAGCCAATGGCAAGCCATACCCGTAAATATATTTCACAAGCCACAAAAATAAAAATAAAAAGTAAATATATTTCAGAGGGAAAGGCTCAGTTATACTAATTTTTCGCAGCCGGCTCCGAGATAGGGTTGATTTATGTTTCCAAGTGGACTCCATTCTTAAAAATCAAAACAATTAATTTTTAACAGGGTTTTAAGTAGGTTTTAAATAAAAAAAATATGTAAGAAGTTTTTGAAAATATTAAAGTTTGCAATTCACACGAGGTAGAAGTGATACCTTTAGAAAACTAAAGTAGATAAGAGGCTACGAAGCATCAAACAAAGGAGAGAACCAATAGGTTACAAAGCACCGCACAAAGAGGAGACCGATTATACTTTCTCATTCTCTCGCAAGCTAAATTCTGTAGATGTATGTGAGTGTCTCTTTTAAGTGTCACTATTTTTCGTTTCGTCGAGTTTCAATCACAATGGTGTTAAAGCGTTTAACTTCAAAATTATCCGTGTGTAGTTCACACGCGATAGAAGTGAAAATTTCAGAAAACCAAGGTAGACAAGAATGGGGAGGCTACGAAGCGCCGCACAAAGAGGATACTGAAAATTCTTTCTCATTCACTTCGATAGCTAAAGCCTATAGATGTATGGGTTTGTCTCTTTTTAGTGTCGCTTTTTCCTTTTATCGAGTTTCAAATCACAATGGTGCTAAAGAGTTTAACTTCAAAATTATCCGTGTGCAGTTCACACGCAGTGGAAGTGAAAACTTCAGAAAACTAAGGTGGACAAGACCGATAATTCTTTCTCATTCATTTCGATAGCTAAAGCCTATAGATGTATGGGTTTGTCTCTTTTAAGTGTCGTTTTTTCGTTTCAACGGATTTCAAATCACAATGGTGCTAAAGAGTTCAACTTCAAAATTATCCGTGTGCAGTTCACACGCAGTGGAAGTGAAAACTTCAGGAAACTAAGGTAGACAACAGTGAGGACGCTACGAAGCGCCGCAAAAAGAGAAGACCGATAATTCTTTCTCATTCATTTCGAGGGCTTAATCCGATAGATGTATGGGTTTGTCTATTTTCAATGTCGCATTTTCGTTTCATCGAGTATCAAATCACAACGTACTAAAGAAGTTTTCATTTCAAAATCGCTTTTTCGCTTCAAAATCGCGTCTTCACTTCATCATCGTTTCAAAAGAAGACCTCCGTAGAATAATGGTATGGGTACTACAAACTATGTGTTACTGTTTGTATTCAGGTAGCTTATAGACGTTTAATCATTTGAAACGATGTATTAATAAAAATGCATTAAAATGCATTTTTAATAACTTTGTAGACGAGACACCTTATTAACACAAGAAAAGAAGAGCGAAATTCGGTTCCCAAATTTAAATATTATTTATATTCTGCTTTTGTGTTTAATTCTCAGAACTCCATTTAACTTTGTTATAAATTAAAATAAATTAAATTTTACAATGTTTTGATTAAGTTCCGGAAGAAATTTAGCCATTCGCAATGAATTTATTTCGATATTTTTCCAAGTGACTTGAACGCTGAAAACGCTGAAATAAAAAAAATAATACTTGCAGAACTTAATAATAACTTTATTAAATTTATTTTATTTTAAACAAAAAGGTGCATTTTGTAAATGTTTTTTTGTATTTTCAACTTGGGAAGCATCGGTAGCGCCGCCCAGGGAACCATTTGGGTGAATGGCGTGAGGATTATCTAGGTCTTGGTAGCGGATGCATCAACTGCGCCACCTACTGTGTGACGGGCCAGATTTCATCTGATAGATTTGGAGAGACTGGTTGACGGAGGCATTTTCAGCTCTCCAACAAGACTCTCTCGACTCATCGCCTTCAACCACAATAGAAGGGGAATTCATTTCTATCGTACTACTACCCCCAGATTCTTTCCCATCCTGGTATCCTTTTCCTTGCCAGATCTTCATTTCCTAAAAAAATCGAGTGCAGTTCACACGCGGTTGAAGTGAAACCCTTACTTACACAATCTCAATAAATAGGAGCTGTGAAAGGTGAGCTCATAATCATAGCGGCCAATGCACGCGCGGCTTGAGAAAGCGCGACGCTTCGAAGGTGCAGTACGTAGGTTAAGTTTCATTCTATCTCATTCTCTCACAGGCTAAATCCTGTAGATGTACTTGTTTGTCTCTTTTAAATGTCACTCGTTTCCGTTTCATCGAGTTTCAAATCACAACGGTGCTAAAGAAGTTTCATTTCAAAAAAACCTCCAGATAGCATCCTCAAAGATCACATCGGCCCTGAGAGAAATTTTTTTCCTCTGGGCCTCTTTGTGGAGATAACGTAAAAAAAGTTTTTAAAACATACATATATTGGCATTTTTGCGAACATTTATTTTCTGACAACGGGCAATCTGCCTACCTAAGAATTAATAGCGACCAAGATAAAATAAAACATATTTAATTATTTTCAGTTAACATATAATTTCATTACCATGTTATTTTTGCTATTTAAAAGTATCTAATGTAATGAAATAAATAAAACTAAAAATATAAATTCTTAGAAAAATCCTTAGTTGGAGCTCACACTGAAAAATTTTTGTAGACTACCAAAAAAAATAAATCAGTGCAGCAAATTTGCACAGATTTCTCGGTTTTAATTTTCATGATTAACACAACTATCTTTAAAAGACGGTTGATTGTTAAATCTTCTAACTAGAACTAAGGAGGGAGATCAAAAACTGTCTGGTGCAATTTTATAGAAGCAATCTCCCAATAAAGACTCATTTCAAATATTTGAAGTAAGTATATCAGACCGGCCTAAGTATCGGAGCTCCACAGAAGCCCGAATAAATATGTCCAAGAAACTGGGCTTCATAAGTAGGACTAGCAAATTGTATACGTCACTTCATCTACGTGATTACCAACTGTTTTCGGCAATACTTTTGCGGTGTAGATATAAACTGAGAATGAAGCTGAAATAGGTTTCCAAGAAACTGGGATTCTAATATAGAACTAACAAAATTATGGAAGTCACTTCAGCTACATGAATATCAATTGTTTTCAACAATATTTTTGCGGTGTAGATAAAAACTGAGAATGGAGCAGAAATTTGCTTCCAAGAAACTAAGAGTCCTAAACTAATAGGCCTCCCAAAAATTGTGTACGCCACTTCAACTACGTGATTACCAACTGTTTTCGACAATGCACTTGTAGTATAGATATAAACTGATAACGAAGAATAAATCTGCTTCAGAAACTGGGCGTCTATATATTATAGTGCTATCAAAATTATGTACATCACTTCAGCTACGTGATTACAAAATGTTTTCATCAAAACTTTTGCAGTGTAGATATTAACTGAGAATGAAGCAGAAATCTGCTTCAAAAAAACTGGGCGTCTAATATAGGGATAACAAAATTGTGTAGGTCACTTCAGCTACGTGATTACCAACTTTTTTTGACAATACTTTTGCGGTGTAGATATAAACTGAGAATGAAGCAGAAATCTAAATCCAAATCTAAATCCCAAGAAACTGGGCGTCAGATAAACCTACTTGTTTTAGAGGAGGGCGGTCCGTCCGACCATTGATAACGGAGCGATTGCTAAATTGCGTATTGCTAATGCACATACGCAATTTGAGCGTGCTAACACTGTTGTAATTGAACCTTATTTCAGTTATTTAAATGGAGCCTGCTCTAAAAAGCCAGCGGCTTTGATCCCTGGTGCACCGGCGCAAGTTCATGATGCTCGACTGACACGAGCGGAACACTCGTTGAAAGATGATGTTGGCTTTGTTGTTGTTGTTGTTGTTGAGAGCGGGTTGTTTATACAACTTGTTTTTGTGTATAATCTACTGACAAAAATACTTTGGGAGAATGTTAGGAAGCAGAAGAATGGTTTTTAAATTAATTTTGGAGATTTTCGTTTTTTTTTTTTAAATTATCAGTTCGAGTTTCCATTACACTTTTTTAAACAATAATTACGGCGGTGAAGCGAGCGGAATATGCGAATGGATAGTTTCTTCGACTTTTTTGTGTAAGTTGATTCGTACGTGGAACGAGCTACTGGCATCTGTTTTTCTTCCTTCTTATAATCCGGATCTCTTCAAAAACCGCATTAATAAATCCATTTCTACAGTCCTCCTTTAACCGGCCGCACTACGCTGCCCAACAGGGTAGTGACATAATTCACCTGCCTTTACACCATACACAAGAAAGCGCTATTGTGAGTTCACATAAAGAAGAGTGCCGTTCAATGGAATTAATCAATACATTCGTAACTGCATTGTCATAATTAATGAATGGTATTCGTGAATTATTTTTAGAAATAATATTACACCTTAATTTACAATAATCACTAAAATTTTCAATTGCACAAAAAAAAAGGTTTTCCTAAAAAAAGGCCTTAGAAACTCGGGTGAGGCTGGTAAACTCTTAGTATAGATACTTTCAAAATCGCCCTGGCGAAATACAATTCCTCGGAATCGAATTGATACTTCAAAGGCTTTAGCCGAGTTTTGTGACTAGACCACATGAATAGTCTGATACTTTCCCTCCTTCTTCTTTCTAATCCGTTCTCCAGCCTGACTCCCTACGGTCTCACAGCATACCCCAATTAAAAATGCCATACTTCTCTTTGCTCCGGATAGTTAGAATCAGTTGGGGACTCTTTTGATTCTTGTGCGGTATACAGATTTGAAAAAAGCATTTATAAATCTTTTTTCAAATCATTAATTAAAATAGGGCTAGCCGCACTTGTTGAAAGTTGCATCATGATAACATAATGACATCTTCGGTGATAACAACATAAATTCAATTGAGTTTCCACTCCACAGAGTAAACACAGGTATAGTCGAGAATCGGCAATCGAGACCAACATGCTAATTTATACAAAAGTGCTTGCATATTTCATCAGTTTAAAGATACACCTCGTCGTACCTTAATGAAATGCAAATTTAGCATTCGAGCAGTAGCTGGCAGAAACACGAACGTGAAAATAATTTATCAATCAACAATCATTTACTATTCTCAAAGAATTATTTTGAAAGAACATTTAAATTGGTAACTTTTATTTACACCTACGTAAGGATGACCGAACAGTTTTTCGAAAATTTAAAAGAAAAAAAATTGAAGTGAAAACTCCTTTAGCACGTTGTGATTTGAAACTCGATGAAACAAAAAAGCAAAACTAAAAAGCGACAAACCGATAAATCTATAGATTTATCCTGCAATAGAATGAGATAGACCAATCGTTCACCTCTCTGTGCGGTGCTGCGTAGTCTCCTCACTCTAGTCTACTTTAATTTTACGAAGGTTTCACTTCTACCGTGTGTGAACTGCACACAAATTTTGAAGTGAAAACTTCTTAAGCACCGTTGTGATTTGAAACTCGATGAAGCGGAAAAAAGCGACACTAAAAAGAAACAAACACATATATTAATAGGATTCAGCCTGCAATAGAATGAGATAAACTAGTCGTTGTCCTCTTTGTGCGGTGCTACTTAGCCTATCGGCCGCCTTCCTGTGCAGTGCTTCGTAGAAATAAATGTAATATAATTTTTAAACTTGGTAAACAATATAATAATAAATAAACCCTACAACTCCCACTGCATTCGACTCATTCTCTGGAAGATTAGTTTTCTGAAGGTTTCTTCTGCTTCTACCACGTGTGAATTGCACACATAATTTTTTTATTCATATCGATACCGGACTAGAGTCCCAACTGCTCCCAATTGCCTGGTGCATGTGAGACTATGGCATCCCCAATCGGGGTTAGCTGTGATGCCGAAGGTAAGTATGGAGGGGAAGGAGATGCAAAAAACGATGATGGGGAAATATCTGGCTATTCAGATCTAGTCGCAAAATACAGCTAAAGTCACTTCAAGCAACATTTCAATCTTGAATTGAGGTCTTACACCAGGGCGATACCGAGAGTGAATACACTTTGAAATATACGGCAAATTTACATTATTTTATTTTAAACGATTCAATTGTGGAACCATAAATCAATCAAATAAAAATTTAATTAAATGAAGACAATATAAGCGAAACTCAATCGAGAATCTGGAAACAGAAAAATCAGAAAAAGATATTGGCACCTCTGGGACTCGAACCTAGGATCTCTCGCTTTCCGGGCGAACGCGCTAACCACTGCGCCACGGTGTCGATATCCAATTCGGTCATTTTTAACTGTATCATAAAAAATCAAATAAAATTTACTTGCGCATGCCGGCATTTAAACTAAGAATAAACGAGAAAACAATGAATTTTGCCTTGACTTACTATATATTGTTATATTTTAGTCCCTTTTTAAAATAACAACTTTTATCAAAGTTTTATAGCTTTTGACTTCTTTTATTTGAAAGAAAAGCCTTTAAAAGTAGCTACTTCATCACCATTCACATTCACGACGAAATAACTTACCCCGTTTTCGATCTCCACACCTCATACTTTTCAGATTAATGGTCGGATTGAACTTCGCGGAACAGCTGTACCCGCAACGTGATGTCTAGGGAAATTTACTTAGACGTGAGGATAAAACATTTTTTTGACCTTAATACATAATACATTTTTGCAGTGGTATTCGTAATGCAAGGAATTTGCGGAATTTTTTTTTACCCTTTCTAATTGATTTGTTATTTAATTTATTACAAGAAAAACTCTCTTTTTATACCTTTTGAAGGTTATTCCCATCAATGATATATATCATTGAAGAAGAAGATAACAATAATAATCTAAAATATGAAAGAGAACAACACACAGAAAAATAGAAAAAGACAATGGTCGCAACTGAGACTCGAACATAGACCTCTCATCCAACCGGGATGTGAGCGTTACCAATTTCTTACAACTTTTATAGTTCCATATGAATAAATTCGGATATATTTATCCGAGACCGCTATCTAGGTGACAAACCAATTCTTAGAATGATTGTTGCCAATAAAAAGGGCAGTTGCCCATAATATGGAAAAAATAATTAGTTGAAGATAATATTGTTAATTCTAAAATTTGAAATATGAGATTGACAGGTATGACATGGTGGCAATAGCGAAATTGGTTAACGCGCACGTCCCGGTTCAGAGATCTGTGTTCGAGTCCTAGTTGCGACCAGTGTCTTTTTCTATTTTTCTGTGCCTTGTTCTCTTATATTTTCGTTTAGATTATTATTATTGTCTTCTTCTTTAATGATTTGTGATTTTAAAGAAAATAACAAGATAAACTTTTTATAAATAAATGTTGTAAGATCAAATGTTTAATTACAACATTTTTCTCTATGCTCTGTACTATACAATGTCAACTTGTACCTACCTCTTACTTTAAACAATCTACCTTTGTATAAACGTGTGTGTTAACAGATTTTTAGCGATATTTCGATGTTGTTACAAAAAATGCTTCACAAAAAACCAAAACTTTGAGCTTAATACGATTGTTCAACAAACCTGATTACTTTTGAAGTAACTTAAACCTGAAGTTTTGTTACTGTTAGATGAAATTTTGCACATATGGTGTTCAAAATAACATTATAATTACTATCTACTATTTTTTGGACACATCGGAGACTTCGACTATATCTCTAATACATCAAGTTGATTATTTGTTGTTGGCGGGCGTTTCATTTCGAGATTGATGAATTTTTGCATATTTGTTTTTCAAAATAAGAAGAAGGTCGCTGTTTGTGTGCGATTTCAATAAATTACCTCATCCAAATTTCTCACCCCTTAAAGAAGAATTTTGATACAACCCAATGAAATTTTGCCCGCTTGACGTTCAAAATTAGAGGAAAAAAAACCTGGTTTGATAAATTTTGCATAAAGCCCCGTCGACATCAGGGACTTTGGCTGTGTTGTTATTTATATTAATATAACAGCCGAATATAATATACTATATAAATAAAAATGCAACTTTTTGTGTGTTTGTGCCCTTGAGACTCAAAAAGTACTGGATTGATTTAGCTGAAAACTTCTACGTTAGTGCTTATTAATACCAAAAGTGTTTAGAGCGGTTTGAATGGTAGGAAAAGCCGGGGATGCCCGGCGATGACTTTTAAATTTGATTATTTTTTTTTACATTTTTTTTATTTGAATTTGAAAGAGGTATATCGTGGAAGTAAATGGTAGAAGAAGTTGTGAATGCCCGAGGAAGACATGACACGACCAAGAGAACAAAATAATTATTTATGATATAATGAGGCATACGTAGTGAAAGAGGGGTGTAAGAAGAATGTATGACGTGGAAGAGAAGGGTAGAAAAAGTCGGGCACGCCCGAGGAAAACAGCACGATCAACTGAAAAAAAAAACACTTCTGCAGTTCACATACGGTAGAAGTGAAATCTTCAGAAAAATAAACTTCGAGAGAATGAGCAGAGTATCGGAGTAGGATAATTATAGGGTTTATTTATTTATTATAATATTTTTACCAGTTTCAAAAATTATTTTACATTTTATTCTACGAAGCACCGCACAAAGAGGACACCGATTAGTCTCATTCTCTCACAGGCTAAATCCTGCAGAAGTATGTGTCTTTTCTTAGCTTAAGAAGTTATCACTGTAAAAAAAAAACGAGTAGAAGCACGCACGGTAAAAGCGAAACTTTACTAAAACAATCTCAAGCTTTGAAAAGTGAGGTCATAATCAAAGCAGCCAATGAGCGCAGACCTAAGACCTAGCGTCATTTCCGTTTTATATCTCAACCAATCGGAGCCTTTAAAAGTGACATCATAATCAAATCGGCCAATGAACGCAATGTGGTGTTTCGCAGGTGCTAATGCGTAATTTCCGTTTCATCCGAATTCCGAATCATTAACGCAGCTAAAGAAGTTTAACTTCAAAAACTTATGTTTGGTAAAATAAATCGCATTACACCTTATTTTCAGGTACACTAGAATTTACCACGTCAAAACTTTACTTCAAAACATCCAGTGCCGAGCAACGCCAGGTATACATACGTCGGGGTATTCCTAATAATTTCAGTTATATGAAAATGAAAAGTTAAAGAACTAAAACGAAAAGTATTAAATGCAAAAATGTTATTTAAAAAAACGCCTCCCTGCAGAAGTAAATTATAATAAACTCTTAAAAGATGACCGAAGGAGCCACGCATCACGGCCCAGATTAGGCAGGCAAAATAGTGATATTGTTAGGACAAAATTTAATGCGGCGAACCTTCTGATGTATGGCCATAAAACATAGCCTTAACATCGGCCTAAGCCCGGCCCGTAACTGAAATACCGCAGCCTTTTTCGGAACACTGCGGTTTTTTGGCGGTATGTAATACGTATCTACGTCAGCACCTACTGGGTACGCTGTTCATCGTGTCCCGATTGAAACAACAACCTAACAATATGTTTTCGTGTGGTTGTGCGCTAGACCTGTGTAAGTCTATTACTTATTATGTAAATGTTCAGAACGTGGGCCCTAAATGAAGGCACCGCCGCACACCAACCTTAAAGAGATTCGTTAATAAATAACCACTTTTAACTTATTATTTGTCTTGTATGGCCACCATTTCATGGAAATTATTTTAAATCGTATACAAGGTGTTTAAAGGACGTATTTGATTTACTGTCATCCATGATTTTTGACATTATTTGGAATAAAAAATGAAAAAAAATCTTATCCTGCGAATTTTTGTTGTTTCTTTTTTTTTAACTTAAAAAATGTTACTTTTTACATAAGCTCCACACAGGAGGCCCTGAGGAAAATAATTTCCCTCAGGGCCTATGTCATCGTTGGGGATGCTGTGTGGAGGGTTTTTTTTTTGAAAAGGAGGAGAGAAGAGTTCTGGGAAGGAAAGGGGTTTAGGGGTGGGTAGGAATCTGGGGGTCCTGGTCATCCGCCCCCAAGACCTAGACAAACCTCACCCATGAACCCGGGCACCCCTGCTAAATCATCGAACGTAGCGAACCACTTGGGGGGCGGTATCCATTCCCACCTCCGTGAAATACATAAGAACTCGATAAAGGGTCACATAACACGTAAACAAACAGTATCAGTATTGCTTGGTGAAGCAAGAATAGTTACGGTGGTCATATGCCAGAAATAATTTTTAAATATGGATCAATTTATTTGTATGTAAACGCCATGATTTTATTAATCTTTTGAAAAAAATGTAATTTCAACACTGTTCGTTTTTATACTTGCAGGTTATATCTGTCAGCTTGTTAACCGAATGTTCTTTCCTGATCGATATAAATTTATTAAATCAAAAATTTACCTCGTACGTACCTCATATGCGTAGTTTACTAAGCGATACATTAAAAATGTTTCCTTATACTCTACGCTTACTCCGCTATGAGCATCTATCTCCGCTATGAGCACAATAGCGAAAAGAATTACGTTGATAAACTAAATAGTTCTCTGTGGAAAAATGTTAAAAGTTCAGAACAGTTTTCCACCCTTGTCCAAAGAATACGGTTTGTGTCTGGGATAGTTAAAACGTTGCTCTAGCGGCATTTCCCCAAATCACTTGGAAATACAATGCAACTGCGAGGGGATGCAATGAGATTGGTTTGTGTCAATGATAACTTGAAACAAAATCCCCATGAAATTAAACAGTTCCATGAAGAAGGAAAGATTCACCCACGCAAGTCGTAGTAGATAAATTAGAAGTTTATTGTTTTAACACGGGGCTAAAATTAGTATTCTTTCTATTGTCACCACACCATCTATTGGCAAATAATATGATTGTCTCAAATTGCTATTTTTAACATTGCTCTACCGGCAGTTTTTATAAACTACTTGGAAAGCGGGGTGCAATGATAGGGGTGCAACAAGTAAGGTTTGCGTCTTGGATAGAAGTAAAGTTTTTCATGTGAGTCGAAACAAATGGCTTCATAAAATAATGAAAGGATAAGATTTGAAATCCATTTGATTAAATTTTCGAAGTATTTTGTGTTGTATTTTCAGAAAATAGACCTTTGCAAACTGTTTGATATAATTAATGGTCTTACTTATTGTGCTTTTAATATTAAAAAATATTAGATAAAAATACAAAAATAATTGTTGTTGCGGTGTTCGCATAAAATTTTAGGGCGAGTAGCCAAAAGAATCAAAATAAAATAATTGCAAATCTCTTGCATACTTGTTTTGTCACTGAGGTAATTTTATTAATACGCGGTGCTTTCAGAATCTTCAAATACTCTTATCGATCAGTTCTGGCGACTGTTTTCAAAAGCATTTTAGTAATAAGGATGCATCTGTAGGGTGTAATGACGGTTTTTTTTTCTGTGACAATGAAATATACATTGAGTATACATGGATACACTATAGTTTTAATGATTATATATGATTCAAAATCACCACTTGAGAAAAATAAACGCATAATTAAATTTGATGTAGTTTGTTGAATTCGGGAAAACTTGAATCGGAAAAATGCTCCTTCGTTTTTTTCCGGTAGATGCCGCTACGCATTTTAAATAGTAGTTGTTGTCCTTCAGAAGAATTTAAAATTAATCAATTTATTTTTCTGTAATATAAGCAAACTTTGTTTCTTTATCATCTACTACAGTGGTTTTTTAACTTGTGTTACTTAGGTTTTAAAACAAAGCTCTACCTATGTACGAGTAAAATTGAGCCAAACTTTATAAAACTTTGCTCTGCAAAGCAAGCTCAAGGGTCACATTGTCTGCATGTTAACATTATACGATTGATTATAGGGTATAACGGGAAATCGGGCTTTTATTTTAACCACTGATACATGAGAAACTCTTTTTCTAAAAAATGTTTTGACGTTAAAAAAAGTGATCCTCTCAATACACTTTTTGCGATTGCGATTTTTTTGTGTATGAAGAGCACGAATTTAGCTTAAAGAATCACTGGTTAAAAATGCCCGAAATCATGTTATACTCTGAATAAAATTGTTTTTGTGTGACTTGATTGATAAATTCATGTTTAATGAGAATATTAAAAAATTACAAATGAACATATCTTTCATTGCACGTGTACACAAGATAAAAGGAGAGAGTACGGGGTACAACAAAATTGTAGTTGTTGTAGGGTCAAGGGGTACGCATGCTCAAAAACGTTGAAAATCGCTGGTCTACTATATAAATATAAATTCATATTGTAATCTGTGCGCTTTAGAAACCCTCGAAATAAACAAAAAAATTAAATCGAAAATTAATTTAGTGAATAAAATAATAGCGCCTTGCAAATCTGCTTTACAAACTAAATTTCCTTGTAATATTGACTCCTCCCACCGCTTTCCCCCTCCCCAGAAATCATCCCTCCCACTACCCCCACCTAATTAATCTTTGGTACTTGCATTTAATTTTTAAGTTAGTTTTAATCAGAGTTTAATTATTTTTTTCCCAGAGTGGAATAAACTATCAGTATCGCCCTGGTGTAAGACCACCATTCAAAATTGAAACGTTGCTTGAAATGGCTTTAGCCGTGTTTAGTGACCAGATCTGAATAGCCAGGTACTTCCCCACCTTCCTCTTCCCTATCTCTTTCCCCTCCCCACTACCTTCAGCCTCACAACATACCCCGATTGGGGATGCCATAGTCCCACTGGCTCCAGACGGGAGCAGTTGGGACTCTTGTGAGGTATTAACTGTAAAAAAAAAATAATAATCCTGCTAGTGAATTATACGGTTGTATCGAAACCGGTCGTGGAAAAATTTAAAATTTAAGTAACAAATGTACATTGGAAAATAAAAAGTGCCTGTCAATTGTAAATATATATACTTAGTTATTTATTGGGTACCAGTTACTACAATACTTTTTTGTGATTTCTTTGTGAAAGTACATCTGGCTAATGAATATTAAAATTTACTTTAAAATATTTACAATTCATAATGCATTAACGTATAACAAAGGAGACCGAGCTTAATATCCTACACAAATAATTATATCACGAGCAGTTTAGGATAAGACAAAGATGTCGCCTCTGCCTGCTCGGTGCTATAGCCCTAGATAAATCCCGGCTGACACGCTCGTATTTACGGAAATCTTCACACATTGTGCGCGGCCGTTCAAGTAGCTCGTGGAGCATTCAATTGCGGGCAAGAGCTGTTTTGTGATTTTCAACGATCGGGAAAAAGCAAGACGAATTGGACGATTTAGTTTATTAGAAGAATTAAATGCGTCTTTGTTTTGGGCGATGCTTGACACGGTGAAACAGAAAATGATTTTAAATAAACTAAAAAATTTAAACAGACATGAAACAACAATGCGTGATAACCTACAATCCAGGGAAAGAATGATAAAAATGTAGTACTGCAAGACAACGCGCTGGCTTTCTGACTAATACGAGAATATTTGTAGAGTCCAGCAAGAGTAATGCTGGGCTGCAGTTTGGAAATTGTAGATTGCCCTGGTAGCCAAATGGTGATATGAAAAGTGATTGACAGAAAAATTATATTTATTTCATACTAATAAGTAGGAAAGGCTACAAAATTCCAATGGCTGCCATTTTTTTTAAGGTGATCAGTAGTGTGAGTATATTCAACGATTTATTTGTAATTTGTGTAAAAGTAAATTATTCATTCAAATAAATATATCACGATATTAATTTCATTAATGTTTCTTCTAGACTCTTTACATTTAAAATAACTCAATTTTTTATAGATGATTCGCTTGAAAAGCAAGAAATCAGTTATCAGTGTGTCAAAACACTCAGAAGTTATTTATGAATTTCAATCTTCTGGTGGCATTTTTATTAGACTAGGTATAAGATTCATTATTTTATTTTTATTTTATTTTATTTTATTTTTTTTTATTTTTTATTTTTTTATTTTATTTTTTTTTTTTTTTTTTTATTCTTCATTTTAATCACCCGCTAAACTGCCAAGGCAGTTTGTCAGCAGGTCAATTTGACAATATTAATAAAACACTAAAACATAAAATATTATAAGAAAACACAATAGCAAAATAGTTCCAGAAGAATAACTTTTAAGTACCTACAATACAAAAGCATAAAAAATACAGACAGACAGATATAACACAGGTAAATTACTGATAGATTAAATTAATTATAGATAGTATTTATACATAAGATTACAAACAATATCAGTACAAAAAGTTTTGACCCATTAGCCATTTTTTAATTTTTCTTTTGAGATCAGTGGGGCAATTGGATTCGATTTTGAAATTCATCGGCATCTTATTAAATATGGTGGGGACAAGATAAGTGAATGTCCGCTGGCCGTATTTATTTATAATTTTCGGAACGGACAAACCCTCATTTTTACTAAATCTAGTGCCATGTTCATGATCTACTTTTTCTTTGTAAATTGAGTCCGACAATAGGTTTTGGCATACAATTTTAAACCATAATATTCCTCGCACAGGTAATATGTTAACTGATTCATATAGTAATTTTATGTCCCTTCTTTTTTTGCAACAATTTTGCTTACCAAGAGCTTAGTCAAAGAGTTTTGAATCGTTTGAATATAACCTGTATTTGTCTTGCACGAGTTTCCCCAAGATGTTATTCCGTATCTGATAGTGGATTCCGCTAGTGACAAATAAATTATTTTTAGCGTACTAATGGGCATAAAATATTTTATTTTGTATTTTAATTCGAACAATTCATTCAACATTGCTACTCATACATTAATTTAGTTTTTCATAATCCTTACAACATACTTTCTTACAAACATTAAAATGTTTGTTAATTTTTTTTTTTTTTAGAACTTTTAAAGAATCTTATCCTCTTACTCAAATGTTCATTAAAAATAAATCTCCAAAACCGTTGTGTCGTTAACCGCTGCTTTTGAATAGTGAATGAAGATAAATAATTGAAGCAGCGGTTAACGACACAACGGTTTTGGAAATAATTTTTATGAATATTTGAGTAAGAGGACAAGATTCTTTAAAAGTTCTAAAAAAAAAAAAAATTAACCAACGTTTTTATGTTTGTTAGAAAGTATGTTGTAATGTGGAATGTTGTATAATGTATATTGTATGTATATTAAAGTATGCTGTAATAATCGAATTAATAATGAATCTTAAACTTAGTCTAATAAAAATGCCACCACAAGATTGAAATTCATAATAAATAACTTCTGAGTGTTTTGATACCTTTTGATAACTGATTTCTTGCTTTTCAAGCAAATCATCTATAATTTTTTTTAGTTATTTTAAATATAAAGAATCTAGAAGAAACATCAATGAAATTAATGTCGTGATATATTTATTTGAACGAACAAATCACTGTTATATTCTTGTCGAAAACGTAACTAAAATTAATAATCAACCTCTCAAAAAAATTGTGTTAACACTTATTTTAGTACTGGATGGGATATAAATAGTGCAAATAAATAAAAATTTGTCATGATTAATGATTTTGATCCATGAATTTTCGTCTACCGTTTTCAGGTGGGAAAGTCGTTCAACTCGCATGTTTTCTTCATTCAGCAACGCCAACAAAAAACCGCCACCTCGCGTTAGTAGAAAAATCTACAGAAAATCTGCACGTTGAAAAGCCAAGTCTCGATAATTACGATGAGCTTGTGTTATTAGTTAAGAACGTTTTCGTGAACCGTTTTCATCTTTGTTTTGGTCCTCGCATATGTTGATACAAAAGTAGCATTGTGTTTGACTCGGCTTTTTATTGCTTTCTTGATTGGAAATAGGTTTCTTTTTTAAACAAAAATGACAATCAACCAATCATCGGGGCCAATCCTTATTTAATAACCTTTTTTTAAATTGAACGATCTTCTTTTAAGAACGCTTCGGACTTTTCGGCGTGGCAGCTCAGAGCTGCACTCGTTTTCACATAGGCAATAATTTCCTCTGTTGTCGAGTTAGGATCTAATCGAGAAATAATTATGTGTATAAAAAACGTTTTAAAGAAATACTTACGTGGTTTATTAATATTCCGATAATGACTGAATTGATTAGTCGACACAATTCTAGTTCTATTTATGTCTGCTAAGTCAAAAGCTTACAGTTTCAAGGACCCGATTTATATTTTTTTTAAAAGAACTACTCTCTTTTATAACTTTTGAAAGTTATTCCCATCAATATAAAATATTCTTGATGAAGAAAATAACACTTATAATCAAAATTGAAAATATGACAGAAAACAAGACACAGAAAAATAAAAACGAGTGTGCCCGAAGACCACACGACTGAAGTAAAACTTCTTTATGCTTCGTTCGCTTCGCCTGATCACACTTTTCGTAACGCTCTCGTCACACGTTCACCAGCCTACTCCCCAAATCAAGCGTGCGTAAAGAAGTTTTACTTCAAAAAACTACAGAGAAGTCATTTTAATTTCTTACAAAATTACAATTTTTATTATCGGAACAAAATGTGCCATTAACATACAAGCAGTTAATGTATTGACAAGCATGAAAAAATAACAGTCGTACATAATATAGGGTAGGAAAAAAAAATTATGCTTTGTTCGCCTCGCCCGATCACACTTTTCGTAATGCTCTCGTCATGCATTCACCAGCTTACTCCCCAAGTTAAGCGTGCGTAAAGAAGTTTTACTTCAAAAATATAACGGTCGCAACTGGGATTCGAATCCACAGCTCCTCGTAAGACGAAAGGTTTTGGTTATCTTTCATATTTTCGTTTAGAGTTTAGACTATGTTATTTTCTGCTTCAATGATAGATTTCCTGATTTTTAAATTACGTTTTGGGATACATTACGATTGGTCGCCGAGCTTAATTAATTGAAAACGTTAAGGTCGATTGAAATATAATTGATTTGGCTCCTCTAAAGATTATGGTCACTTGAATGGCCTATTAGCAGTGAATAACCGACAATGCACCACCGCAGATTACAACGCCATTATAGGTTTATTGAATGTGATCTGTTTCGGAGCGGAGGCGAAGTATCTGCCTCAATTAGGACCAAGGCTGGGATGAACAGGGTAGGTACTTGGTACTACTACAAATTATGTAGTTCCTCCGTCCCGACTCCTACCCTCCCCCCCCCCCCCTACATCACCCATTCGCAGGCCTGATTGTTAAGGTGGATATAATTTGCGAAGGTTAGGCCAACAGCCAATCGTCCAAGTTCTAAACACACTTACGCAAAATCTATTGCAGAAAAACATATGAAATTTCATTCACAGAACCTAAATAAATTAACAAAAGATTTAGGGGCAAGTTATTTCACAGAATTTGAAGAATTCATCAAATTTCAAAGTTAATTTTCAAGTTCCATAAAAATTTTATATCAGTTCTGTGGAACAACTGGTCCATAATAATAACAGAACTTAACTAACAGAATTATTTTTTAAATTTGATGAATTGTTTAAGTTCTGTGAAACAAATGGACCCAAGTAACATTATTAACGCTTCAGTACCTACATCACATTTCAGTATGAAATCAATACTTAATAAAATAAACCTAATGGTGTGATTGTACCATACCGTATCATCAGGTTTATTTTGTGTTGTTTACTAAAAGTTTTGAATAATAGTGTTGTTTAATGTTCTTCAACTTCCAGATGGAGTATTTACACATGTACTTGTACACTGTACAGTCAGGGATGAGCAATCATCGTATGATGAATTCAATTTATTGGCTGAATTGGCAGTCCTCCATCGAGATACAAGCAACATTTTCTGCTTATGTGGTGTTAGTACAAGATATCAATTATTGTCAGGTTAGGTTTTTTATTATTTGTAATCCGGAAATGTATATTATTCATCTGTGTATATCCCCATATTATTCATTTTATATGTAAACGGGATATTCTCTCAGTCACTTCATGGTAGTATAACCTCTTATGCTGATGATACAGTACTTATTGAAAGAGGATATACAAGGGAAGTAGTAAAACAAAAAGCAACAGAAGACGTAAATAAAACTGGTTTGAGATAAATCTATTATCTTTAAACAGTGAAAAAACTCACGTTTAACCAATTGCAATAAAATCAAAATTTTGTTATAATTATATATGACAACTCTAAAGATCGTTAAAAAAATAACTAAAATAAACTGTTCCAAATTAAAAATTTCGAATAAAATTAAATACTAAGGAATAACAATAGACGAAAACCTAAACTGGAAAGATCAAACCAACTTTACCGTTAACAAAATAAGGAAAAATTATTTTCGTATTCTTAAAAATCCGAAACTTTCTCTCATTAGAAAATCTAACATCAGTCTACCGTGCTATTGTACAAATCTCCAATACGCTGTAGTAGTCAGCTGAGGATCTGCAAACAAAACAATTCTGTTGAAATTAAATTATATTGATAAAACCAACAGATAATCCAACACACCTTATTTTTGAAGAATTTAAAGAATTAAAATTTTATGATCTATAATAACTCATAATAATTATGATCTATAATAACTATAATAATTCATATAATAAAAGAAAAACAGAATCTTTTTAACTAAAAGTCGTCCTCAAAACATGTATTTTCAACACAAAAATGTAAACCTTGTGTGCACAACACCATTACACATATCTAGGGAAAAATAATTCAATAGCCTACCCGAAAAGATAAGAACAATTTAATTCGATAGATGCTTACTAAAAGCACTTAAAGAGTAATTGAATGATGAAATTATCTTCATATTTAATATAACTTTTAAATTTGTCTATTTTTCTTAAAGTTCCTTAAATCATAAATATATTATAAGATACAAAATACATTTTTTATCCCGATACTCATCCACCTTCTAATCACGAACGTCCGCTTCTATAGAAGAGAAAAATCCAAAAATTCTAAAAATCTGTGACAATTTTGTAATTTATTTTTAATCAAAATTATTATACATTGAAAACTGATTATTTAATAAATAAAAATAAAAAAATGTTAGACCCGTTCAGGTGAAAATGATAAATGGGTATTTTCAGAAATGATCTTGGATAATAATGAACGCGAAGAATGTAAAAACAGATAACTTTGAAAGATTTTTATTTTTACCCCTTACACAGTCATGTGATTACACAATTTATTAACGTTACATAATATTTTATGGGCAGAAAGCGAACTGCACAACACGTTGGCAATTTTTGCTAAAAGTCCAATGACACAAAAATATCTGAAGTACAATGGACATTATTATTTAGATTTAGAGATGGAAATAAACAGGCTGCGAAGAAAATGTACCTTTCCGAGTCTCGGAAATTCAATGCAACTATTTAACCAAAGCACACTGGACTCTACAAAGCAAGTTTTGGGATTAAACTCAAAACACATTGAATTTTGGCAAAAAAGATGCAGCTTTTTGAAGAGACAACTTCTTTAGTTGTGATTTGAAACTCGATGAAACGAAAAATAGCGACACTAAAAAGAGACAAACACAAAAATCTATAGGATTTTGCCAGCGAGAGAAAGATAGAGTACAATCGGTCTTCTCTTTTTGCGGTGCGTCGTAGGCTATCGGTCTCCACTTTTTGCGGTGCTCCCCACCCTCGTCTACTTTAGTTTTCTGAAGGTTTCACTTTTTCCGCGTGTGAACCGAACAAATATTTATTTATTTTTCTATTTTATTGTTATTTAAAAAAAAATTGAGTGCAGTTCACGCGTAGTAGAAGTGTAACCTTCAACCACACAATCCCAACCAATAGGAGCCTTGAAAAGTGAGACCATAATCAAAGCGGCCAATGAGCGCAGCTTGACAGAGCGCAACGACTCGTATGTACTTAACGCAGGTAAGGTTTCATTTTTTTTTTCATTCTCTCGTAGGTTAAAATAATTAGATATATGTTTGTCTCTTTTTAGTGTCTCTCGTTTTTTTTTCAACACGGATTTTTTCAGATCGCAAGGTGCTAAAGAAGTTTTCACATAAAAAAACAATTCTTTAAGATTTCACTATTGAATTGAATTTATTTGACGGGTAAATACGTAGATCAATGTTTAATTTTATTTAAGGAAATAAAACATTAACATACAAGACGTGCATCTCTTTCTAGAAATTCTCGTCCATTTCTTACGAATGATAATATCACAGAAGTTAACAAACACTTTAAAGCCAAAGCCTTTAAGCGTTTCTTAAAAAGCTCAAAGAGCTCGATCCCCCCTCTGAAAAAGCCTTTGTTGGACAAAACAGTCTGTTTAGTATCCAGAACGTATTCGTAGCCAAATAAATTTGCATAACTAGTACAGTCGACAAAAGAATTTAAGGCCAACCTTGCTAACGAGAATTTTAACCCATTATTTTGCAAACTTACGAAATAAAATTCTTGCAGCTAAACGTAACGGTGGAGTTTAAACACTTAATATCTACATGAGCTATCAAATTTTCATAACCTTGTATCAAAAAATTATAATTTTAACTATGTTTCTTGAATTTTTGACCTACTTCTTATATGGCCAGAACATGTTTTCAAAAAAATTCGGTAAATGAACAAAACATTTTCAAAAAGTATGCAGAAAATAATTTAGGCTCCCTTGACACTAAAACGCTTCTTGAATGGTTTTTTAAAATTCACTCCACACAGAAAGTTTTAAGTCTGAGGGCCTGTTATTCTTAGGGATGCTGTGTATAAGAAGGAGAAGAGAGAGTGACTATGTTGTAGGAGAAAGGTAACACAGAGGCCGCAAATATTTCCACAGCCGAGTTGTTGAATTTAATAACGAGTTGTGTTTCCCGACCATTTAACGGTACCGAAGGTAGTTTTCTTGGAGGATTTTTCTTTGAAATATTGTTGAAACAAAAACATCATTCCTACTTGAAGCCTGTGCAATAAATATTGCAATCTGTTTGCTACGATTAAGGAATCTATCAAGTTCTCTGCTGCAAAGGTGTTTTGAATTTGCCAAATATTAGATATGTATTACCGTGATAATGATAACGCTGATAGCTTAGCCTTGATAAATTGACGCTTGGAGTAATCCGAAAGACGAAAAAAAAATCGAGTGCCGTTCACACGCGGTAGAAGCAAAACTTCATCAAAACAATCTCAACCAATAGGAGCCTTGAAAAGTGAGATCACAATCAAAGCGGCCGATGAGCGCAGTTTAACGTTTCGTAGGTAGTTTAATATGTTATTTCCGTTTCATTCGAATCATAATGGTGTTAAAGAAGTTTCACTTAAAAAAACGGCTGTTTCTTTGAAACTCGATCCATTTGACAGCCATTCGAGCGTCGAGCTATTCACTACCCGCATTTCATCTTTTTATTGAAAAAGATGATTTTTTTCTAGTGAGATTTTATTTTCTCAAGTTGGAATTCGAAACAAATCTCTTTCGAGAGAAAAAAATATACGGAAGCGTAGGTACTCTAAGCCCTTTGGAATGCAAATTTACAATGAAAAAGCCCCGGCACGCCCCTGGAAGATATGTAGGCGGTGTATGTATATTTTGATAGGCACATACATTATAATATAAAGTATATTTGCGCCACGTTCCAGGGTGGTAGACACTTTCAGTAGGTATCACACTGGTGACAGACCACCATTCAGAAAGCTTCGTTGCTTGAATTTTTGTTGTGTTTGGTGACCAGATCTGAATAGCCTGGCACTTCACCCACCCCTCTTTTCCACATCTGCTTCTCTTCACTACATTTAGCTTCACAAACAAACCCCAATTAAGGATGCCATGATCTCACTGACTCCAAGCAGTATGGAAAAGTTCTGAAACTTACAAATTATTCTATCAAGAATCTTGACCAGTGAAAACATAAAAGAAGTATTGATTCCCAGAAAGCATCTGACTCTCATTCCGTTATGAGTACCGCAGTTACCTCTTGAACAAAAGAAGAAGAAGAAGTCTTTACTGGGAAATAATTATAATCCACAAATGCGGCCGTACAAACTTGCCATTGCGGACACGTCGGCTATTGCGGCATTACTCTTTGCCAACTCGAGGGAACTACAACACTCAATACGAGTAGAAATACAACAATGGTTTATATTGAATTGGTTGGGATGGCGAATGGCAGAGTTGGTTAAGACGTAACTCCCAGTTAAAGTTTAGTAAAGATACTGGGGTTCGAGTCTCGGTCACAACCTAATCAAGTTTTTTTCAAAGTAATTTTCAAGTTATTGGAAGATTAAACATTCTTTAAAAAAAATTGTTTGGTTTTAAAAAAAAGGTCACCGGGGACCGAATTTTCAATAATATTTTTTAACAATAAATAATGTCAGGAATCACAATTAAACTAAGTCAAGTATGTCTCTTGTATAGAAAAATAAATGCATGTACGATGATGGGTTATATTTGATTTCTATATTATACTTTGGATTTACTTTGTACGGATTATTCATATATGTTAGTCGGATTAGTGTGATAATGCGTGATTTAAATTTTGTTCCGCCGTGCAATTAATAATAATGTATTCATCTTTAATTTCCGTTTCTACGTTAACATTAATATCAAATTAACATTTATATTAATATCACCCATAATAAAACTCAAATTTTGGCAAAATCTTGTAGTTTGTTAATAAATAAATAAGTGCCATGTGTTTTTTACAATACAAAGTAGCTATTAGGTAAAGGGCAAAAGCTTGTATATATTATTGCTTTTTTTTTATTTCTTCAAAAAAGGCATATTTACTTTGGGGTGTCATCATTAATTTTATGAAAAACAAATACCTTTGTATAACACCACTATTTTATTAACAATATCAACATGTTTCGAAAACTATGTTTTCTTCGTCAGGATAATAAGTCAATAATAAATAACAAAAGACAAACAAGTATAGACTAATTAGAACATAGACAAAATATTAGAAAGGAGAGGTGATTAATTACCTAAAATATATCATAAAAAAAAAATATTATTAAATATTAACTTATTATCCTGACGAAGAAAACATAGTTTTCGAAACATGTTGATATTGTTAATAAAATAGTGGTGTTATACAAAGGTATTTGTTTTTCATAAAAAAATAAAAAAAATAAAATTATTGCTTTTAACTACAATTATACCAATTTTCTGATGCGGTAGCCTTACATTTATTATTACGAAGAATTAAAGGTCTCTGTAAATAATACATTTTAACCTCTACTTATTTTCTTTTCTGAGGTGATAACGTCTCATAAATCGATGAACGCCGGCTGCACTCACGAAAAAACATGACTCATTGTCTCGTGAGCCGAGCGTGCATGCGAGAGCGCGGAACAAGCGTTCAGCCTGAGCGTTTGGCCTAAGCGTTCGGCTTGTGACGCATCTATCTCTATTCCACTCCATCGTTTTTTTTATGACGTTATCACGTAAAATTATCCATAAACCGACTTAACCGACAATCAATTTTTTTATAATGCGGCACCATATCCATTAAAACTGCTTACTGTGAAGGAAAATAATTATTTAAAAAATAAACCGTTTTTTTGACACCTGAGCGGCTCTTTGTCTAGTCAATATTTTGGGTGTAAGTCTATTTCTATAACAGACTGCAAGAGTATCAATATAACATATGTTTTATCATTTGAACACCAGTGAAAAAACTGTGGCATCTTGTCTTATGTTTTGGTAGTTAAATGGTTATTTGAAAAACTAAAATGGGATCACGAACAGGGAATACCCTTTTTTTGTTATCTTTTTTTTTTGTTTTTGCTCATCTGCCCTGATGATGGACACTGTAACGCCGTCTGAAACGTTGGCTAAAGAAGGAGGTAGCGAAACTCGGCATAACACCCCAAAAATAAATAACAAAAATACTTTTGGCCGTGAAAACCTAAAAACATACCCGGGCGAATACCCTTGATTGAAAATGCTGTGTAAATTTCGAAATTGCAGACATTCCTATTCGAAATATTTATGAAGTTTTTTCTTAAAATATAGGTACCAAAATAAGAATAATTGAATTTGTAATAATCACAACATGGGCATTTTCCTTACACGCCTTACGTCAATGTAGAAACTAATTGATTGTAGTGCTGAGGGAACTATTAGTAGGTACCAAAATTGTAGCTTGGTATCTTAACGTTTTTCTTACAACCACTTGAAATTGTATTTATACATATTTAATTTATATAGTAACAATGCTTCTTCATCGTTACTTTCGGCAAATATCTTTGTTGTTTTTCTTTCACTTAAAAAGCCAATCTTTCAAACTCTGTATCAAAGATCCAGGATACCCAACGTATGCGACAAATGAAAAGCGACAAAGCCTTAACATAAAGCCGTCTACATCAAGACAGGCAGATCGGTAACTTTTGAACTGTTACCCAGTAGAGGAGTTTTATTTATGCCCAGATTAAGTTTTCTATCCCTTCTTTGCTAACAAATAACTATTTTGGATCTCACCGTATCTAAAAGTGAAATCTGGTCGGTTTTCAAAATTTTATGATTTTGAAAATAAAATAACTTACATTTAACAGTTCAAGTAGATGATGATAAGGAAATATGATTTTTTGAGGTGGAATAAGAGTCGTTAAACAACTTCATTAGGTTAATTCCTAGTAATGGATGCGTGACTAAACATGGATAATTAAAAACATTGATCAAATATTATTGTATGAATGATTGTTTTCTATATTACGAAGTCAAAACCTATTCTCATATTATTATGTTGAAGTGTAAGTGTCTTCCTTTTCTTCTAAGTTCCGCTCAAATCGGAGGTTGGAACCATAAAATAAAGAATACAAGTGACTTCCTTACGAATTTGATTGGAAAAAAATGTGCCACTGACTTAGAAACTTGTTTAAAACCATCGAGCTTGTGACTTATCCTTTTATATTTACCTGAAATTTAACATCGCCAATCCTTTTGAATTTTGTTATCATGGTGAAACAGATTTGGATATTTTGCAAATATAGGTCTGAATAAGGCTTTTTTTTGGATAACGAAACACGCCCATAATCAATTATTATATTATTCTTTACGGTTGGAACGAATAATGTAAATATTTTTTTTGAAGTGAAAACTTCTTTAGCACCGTTATGATTTGAAACTCGATTTAAACGAAAAATAGCGACACTAAAAAGAGACAAACACATACATCTATAGAATTTAGCCTGCGAAAAAATGAGATAGTACGCCTAGTTTTCACCATCAACAAGAAATTAACTTGTTTCTGTAATTTGTGGAAAACTTATTTGTTTAACAAGCTGTTTTTTTATTAATGTTTGATTTCACTTGCACTTACAGAAAACGTGCATATTATGTACTTTGTCAAGTTTTTGTCTTGTCACTCTCAAACTATCTCAATCATTTTTAAATAATAATCGAAATGCATTTTGCGTAAAATACTACGAACATAGAAAAAACAACAAAGACTATGACGGAGTAAGACTTCACATGCCAAAAAGAAAATTATCAGTTTAATGTCATTCTCGAATTGAATGCGGAATGAGGATGAGGATCTGTTACACATAAGTACATACATAACCTGAATACCTTTCAAAAAGGAATCATAAAGACCATACTGAAAGAACGCCTTCAATTGAAATTTTCAATAGCTTTGACGTACCAAATGTACAACAATACATGCCCAAAATGTATTATTGAAGCTATTCAAAAATACTGAATCCTCCACTAAACCGTGTATGCATAACACTAGATCGAATAAAAATTACATAAAAAATATTCCAAGTTAAAAACCACATTCGGACAAAGAAACTACACAGACTTTGGAACAAAACTCCATAATATCCTTCCTCAAGACATAAAACTAATAAAAACTTTTAATGAGTACAAATCAAGAATAAAAATATGGCTAAAAGAGGTCAATGAAAAAACCCTAATGAAGACACTAAAATCGCTGGTTGAAGTTCTTTAAAAACGACTGGAAGCCAAATAAACAACATTTAAATAATTTTAGTCGACCTCGGAACAGGACGGAGGAGGAGGACTAAGAAGTACAATATCTATACTTACTTAAATTCACCATTTTATTCTGTGTATACAATTATTTTATATAGTCGCTAGAATACAAATAAAATAAAAAATTGATTTAAGTGATTATATTTTGAATTGATGATTTCTATTCATTCCCTCGAACTTTAGGCGTCCGTTCACATCAAGAAGTAAATACTTTCACCGCTATTGGCGCCAATGGATATTAATGAATAGGTCATCTAGCGGATTCTTTAACATCTACTGCACAAAGTAGGGTGCCTAGATAATGAGAACTGAGAATCCTGGTGTTGAAACTGGATGCACGTCTCGAGAAATCAACCAATGCAAATTCTTGAGATCCAAAACCTTCAATATTATTGCACGCTAGGTACTATTTACTTCAGCTCACTTTTCTCGACAGCATTTAGCTCAGTTCCGACTTCTGAGTTAATTGAGTACTCTAGAACCATGGAAAAATTAATTAATTTTCATATTTTCTTCTTAATTTGAAAAATGGTTATCGTGTTGGACGTCCGTAATACGACAGATTCACGTCTGATTTGAAAATGTTGATTAAGCTACATCAGTAAAATATATATCTTTATTTGATGTATTCGTGAAGCTAATAATAATAATAACGCAACGATCAAATATATATATAAGGATATATATATATATCGATAGTAAATTACTCAGGGTAGATTCGAAGTAAGATTTGGTGGATTTGAAAAATTAGCTTTAATTTTTTCATCTATTAATTATAATGAAACAAATATGAAACTTTTTTTTCACATTAATTTCTTTGACCGTTTCAGTTTGTTGAAGCCATCTTCAGACTAGAAATACTAGGAATAACCAACATAATTATAAATTCGATAGGCAAAGTCGACTTAGTAACAAATGTAAAAAAACCCATATAAATGCTCTCAAAGCGGTTCTACCACTGTAGCGACGATGTCAGAAAATTAC
The DNA here is from genome assembly GCA_936435175.1 of Glyphotaelius pellucidus. Classification (NCBI taxonomy): domain Eukaryota; kingdom Metazoa; phylum Arthropoda; class Insecta; order Trichoptera; family Limnephilidae; genus Glyphotaelius; species Glyphotaelius pellucidus. The sequence goes on along the minus strand of OW386542.1, from coordinate 20,459,998 downwards.
TTTTCAAGACATACTGCACTGCCCTGTACACATCTGAACATCCCTGAACATCCCTGTACACATCTGTACACATCTGTGAAAGCAATACCCAGCAGCGCATTGGAACAAACTGATGGTGTGCTAAAACAATGCATACAGGCAACTTGTGCAATTACCGAGGTTCTGCAGTGCCTCAACGATATTCATCGAAGGGAGTGTGCACTTATTCCCAGCCTTACTTCGCCACCGACCAGCTTCTGGAGCAGGACACGGAAATCAACCAACATCATTGTCGTGGCTGCATCCGAGTGGCTCAGTTCGCCACTAAATGAGCGATGGATGCAGATGATGAGGCGACCTCCCTGATGGACGAACTTAAGATATTTACTTTTTCTTTTAAATTTTTGTTTCATTCAATTAAAATTTAATTTTACATGTAATTTTTAATTTTTTTTATCTATAAAATATTATTATATAAAATTTAATATAATATGGCAGATTGGGATTGCACTATCCTCCAAGTCCTACTGGAATAAAAAGTTAAATAAAAATGTATAAAATCCTTGTAGACCATTTCTCTCTCCCCTCCCCCGCATGTTGTGTACATAAAACGTAGGTTAAGAATAATTTGTACCAATCTGAAGATGGCTTTAACATGCTGAAACTGGTTACGGTCAAGTAAAGTGGAAATAAGTTTCATATTTTTTAATTATATCATTACAATGGCGTTCCACCATGAATTGTCAGTTTAAAAAATTGAAATTTTGTATCTACCATAATAACGTTAGAAGAAATGCATATGGAAGCAGCGGTTGTCCTAAATGCTTCACTCACTACTCGGAGCACCCGTACCATGCTGTAAATTTGCATGATTGCCAGGATTGTAAAAAGTCCTTTTCCAATTTAGTTGGCCATGCATAAAGTGATGTTAAAGTCATTTGTATAATTTACAAAAGCGTCATTTGTGTTAAATATCACCCCAAAAGTCAAAACATAAGTACTATTTTTTAATGAAATCATGAAAACGCAGAATTTAAGCATTCCAACCTCAATATAATAAATATATTACAAACACAGAAAGCTGAATGCATCGAATGAATCGTAGTTTCACTTTCAGACAAATATTTTAAATACAACAAGTCATTTTGATGCTTTTTCTAACGTTATAACGAATACTGCTACAAAGGATATATAATATTGTTCAAAATGTTCAAACATAGCACAAATTAACAAAAACTTTTTTATCTGACGAATTAGCAATGCATCTGTCAATTAGTCTTAATCACACATTACATAGGTACAGGATTTACAACCCTGGGCAGAATAGAAGATGTTAGCGCGAACAAACATGTATGAAGAAAAAACACTCGCTTCATAGAAAATGCGTTGAAACTCAGGTGAAGCCTGATTGTTACTATAAATTGTTACTTATCTGCTTGAACAGCTTGGTACTACATACAAAAAATTGTGTGCAGTTCATACACGGTTGGAGTGAAATCTTCAAAAACTAAAGTAGACACGGGTGGGAAGCTATGAAACACCAAACAAAGAGGAGACCGAAAGGCTACAAATCAAAGGCTACAAAGAAGAGACCAATTATTGAAGTGAATACTTCTTTATCACAGTTGTAATTTGAAACTCGATGATACGGAAGCGAGCTACAAACACACTAAAAAGAGACAAACATCTGCAGGATTTAGACTGCGAGAGAATGTGATAGCCTTAAAATATTTATTTTATTTACGGGTACTCGGTTCCAATATAATATGATAAATTCACACTCCCACGCAAGCTTCCTTTGGTCTGATGGTACAAAGCGCCCGACGAACCTTAGTGGCCAGACAATCAGCTGGGTCGAATCCTACGAAATCCAAAAACAGAAAATATATTTTTTTGTAAAATCAATATGCAATCTTTAAACCACTTCAAAATGAACAGGCAGAGAAAACACAAAAGAGAGCGACATCTAACACCTCTGACGAAGAAAATACAAATATTGATAAGATGACCAAATATACTCATAGGAAAGGTGCACCGGAATTCGACGACAAAAATCATCCGTCACATTGATAAAAAAGGTGCTTCGGTCTCCCCATTTTTGTCTACTTTAGTTTTCTGAAGATTTTACTTCTAGCACGCATGATTTTTTTGGATCAACGTGATGGATATCCAAACCTTAGCAGAATGAGCATCCTGATACAACCTCGTTCCACCAAATACACTTGAAAAGGAAACAATTATTTATTTGGCGCAAACATATTTTTGGATGTTTTCCAAGAAAGAACCTTGCTTCAAAGAAAATTAAATACTTTTGTCTGTGAACTATTTCCTTCTATTGATTTCCTCTAACGTGGATATGCCTTTTCCTCGTCACAGTGAATACATTCTTAAAAATAATACTCAAATATGATATAAGAATTTAAAAATCATAAAAACAAATAATTTTGATTCTTATTTTTAGTCTGAGCTCACTGTTATGAAGTGTTTAGTCATAAAGTGCTCCTGACGATTAGATCCTCGACTTCTGGAAATACGACCCATTCATTGCTCATCAACTCATCTTCTTTCGTTTTATACGTATTGTGAAACCCGTTGTTTTAGTTTGAATAATAACTGATTGCCGGTAACCCATCATCTAATATTATTTATACACGACTGAAGTAAAACTTTTTCATGCTTCGTTCGCCTCGCCCGGTCACACTTTTCGTAACGCTCTCGTCACGCATTCACCAGCTTACTCCCCAAGTCAAGCGTGTATCGTTCGCCTCGCCCGATAAGAATTTTCGTAACGCTCTCGTCACGCATTCACCAGATTACTCTCCAAGTCACGCGTGCGTTAAGAAGTTTTACTTAAAAAATACGGGATATTATGTTTGTTGGATTTGCGAAGCTGAAAATATTTGTCTCAAGATTTTATCTTTAAAAGGATAAGTTTACCTGTCGAACGTTAGTAATTTTTAAAAAAATTGTGTTTAGTTCACACGTGGTAGAAGTAAGACTGATAACTGTAGATAAGAGTGAGGAGACTACGAAGCATCGCTCAAAGGGGAGACCGATTAATCTATCTCATTCTCTCGCAGGCTTAACCCTAAAGATGTATGCGTTCGTCTATTTTTAGGGTCGCTATTTTTCGTTTCGTCGAATTTCAAATCACAGCGATGATTTTCAAGAAGTTTTCACTTTAAAAATGTAGGCCCGTTTGAAAAGTCTAGCCATTCGAAGAATATGCCAAAGACGTGCCGAACTCCACTAGAACTAGTCCAATGAAACTACGCGCGTTGTCTCAGTAACAACTCATTATTAATGAAGCATATCGAGCATTTGAATAAAAGCAAAATTATTAATTATTGATTAATTGTATTTTGTGCCTACCCTTTCGCTTATGTAATGTGAATCCTTGTTCCTATTTTTTGAAAATCAATCAATTCTTGAAGATTTTGAGTTCTTTGTACGTGAATAATGTAGGAACATTTCACATTATTTATTCACCCATGTATCCCATCACAGTATTTACTCACCCATACACCAACAACCAAAATTAGTATGTTTAATAATTAATGATATTGCCATAAGAAAAGTTTGTCAAGGTAATGGAGGTAAAAGACAATGTACTATGCATGACTAGTAACTGCTCTGGTCGGCCTAATAAAAGCTGTTAGGAGAACGGCTCCTGCATGATTCATCTTCAGGCAGAACAAAGATCCAAAAAAATTGTTTCGGTTTGGATATGTTGTTTTGTTTTTTAATCAAAATTGATAATGTAACTAACCAGAAATGATAATAAACCCATCCCACCAATCAATTGATTCAGGAAACTGAAATTACCGAACTAAGGAGGATATCCTGTGTCCAATGACTTAAATTTATATACGTCTATCGTCCTAAGAATTTCACTAAAAGTCCAATTGCTCTAGCTGGAGACATACCACTTGCGCTGATCCAAAGACACAAATTGAACAACTCAAAATATTTCAATTCCTTACCCAATTTCATCAATGTGTGCCAAAACCTGAATTCACATTAAAAAAACGTTAAAAACTGGATAAAAACAAAATTTGGAAGTGAGTAAACTTTTCCTTCGTCTATCCTTTGACAATCTACATAATTCAATGAACAAACAAAAAAAACTGTTTTTATAGAATTCGCAGAAATTTGTATAAAATCAATCGCATTAGTCTCTGTGTTGGTATTGTAATTTTTTTTTAAATGTTATTACATGTTCATAAACTATGTATAAAGCCCACAAACAGGCTACGCCTTTGTGGGATTTTTTTACTAACTTACACTTTATGTTATCTCTACATATTGTCAATCAAAGTCAACCGCTGCTTCTGTCTGTTTGTCTGTCTGTGTATCTGTTTGCTCGCAATAAACTCAAAAACTACTGAACGGATTTTCATGCGGTTTTCACCAATAGATAGAGTGATTTATGAGAAAGATTTAGGTTTATAATTTGTCAGATTAACGGTTGCGTTGGTTAAAAAGGTTTGGTAATGGCGTTGTGTTTCATTAGCCACAGCAACGCGTGGCCGGATCAGCTAGTTATGTATAAACTGTATGTATCAAAAAACTTTGCCAATGTATATTTTTTTAAACTCAACTATGTAAGTATCTACAAGCGTGTAATCTTACCATTGCTACGTTACAATTTACGTATTTGTAAAATGCTTCACAGAAGTGCAAAAAAAGTTATATCCATTACAAAAACTGTTCAAACGTAATATAAAATAATTCACTCGACTCTGAATAACAATTCAACTTAGTTCGAATGCAAATTGAGGATTGAAGCTACTCAGGACTAAACATGTACTGTGGGTAAAAAAATCAGGATGTCGTGCCAAGAGAGAAAAAATAAATAGTTGCAGGAGACACGGCTCGTTCTTATGCGGCAAATATCAACCGTATGCGGATGCTCGGCACGCGTTCACCGCGTCTCCCTTTATGCGGCAAACATAAGCGGTACATGATTATTATACTTGTATGTATGGCCAAATTAAAAAAACCAATACCTGCGGAAGTAAATTATTTATACAGTTAAGTACATTAAATAATAGCTAGGCAACAGAGCAAAACATTTTTTTATCATTGTGATCATACGGGGTTAAAATAACGTTAGCTCTGGGCCTAGGGGTGATGGGTTAAATCCTGGTCAGAACTTTTGATTAAAAAAAACTAGTGCGCTTTAGACAACACAACTGAAGTAAAACTTCTTTATGCTTCGTTCGCCTCGCCCGATTCACTTTTCGTAACGCTCTCGTCACGCATTCACCAGCTTACTCCCCAAGTCAAGCACGCGTAAGAAAGTTTTATTTAAATAAAAAAAATAAATGGGATTATTTCTCACTGGCAAATTTGCACCACGATCCAGAGGAGAAAATACTCCTAGTACCACCCTTCTGAGAAACCACACGTTTCTGAATAGTTTGCTTTCTTAAAATGATATTGTATGTTGTTAGTGGCCAGATCTCAATAGATACTTTCAATTGATTTTTTTCACTTTTTCCAATATATTTCTAGGTCCTATTTAACGTAACTCACAAAAAATTACGATTATTTTATTTATGAACTCTCTGATCATTCTTTGGAGATGGAAAACGAAGCAAAGCTTCATGCACAATGTCCACAAAGTGATACTACTTTTAGAAGCTTAGCAGGTACACATAATAAAATTTAAAAATTAACTTAATAAACTGATGATAACTCACCCTCCAGCCACTAGAATCATCTGCATTTTGCATCAGGATGTTTTCACTGTCACAGTTTAGCTTGGTTAATCCATATGTTGTATCAATCTCCTGTCGCCATGTCTCCGGTTCAGTTTGTCGCTCCGCTCAGCAAACACAATATTTCGACGGTTTGAATATAAAAAGGAACTTCTGCATTTTCAAACATTGAACATTTGATCTTTACATTGATGAACTTTGACACAATCATTTTATCGATGAAAACTGGTAATTTAGTTTCTCATTATTGTACTACTCTGCAAATGAGCAATTTTCTTCATTTACTTTTATTGGGTTTTATGAATTAAGTTTTCTGGTCGTTTCGCTTGAATTGAAACACTCTTTTTCATAATTACATTTGTTTGTTTTATAAAAAAAATAATATATCGGTTTTTCAAAAGATAATTACACAAGAATTTTTATAAGTACGTGCGTGAAACTTGAAGCCGAAAAACTGCGCAAATTCTTAACGTTAAAACTCGCCTTTCCAGTTTTGATTTGCAAAATGGCAGAATTATTAAAGTATTTATTGTACGTTAGAATTAAATCCCCATGATGGTTACGGACGAGTTAAACATAGTGAAAAAGATATATAAAATTTTCTAAAGGGGGGTTCAATTATTTTATTTGATTTGGTTTTCGTAAAAGCAGCGTTAAAAAAATGCGATCAACCAAGTTTTTCCTGAATTTTAATTTGTATAATACTTTTATTAAAAGTGTGTTTGTTCCAGTTCGTAATATTGATATTTCATTAAATCTTCGTTTTGTATGCGTTTCGCTCAGTGTTCATTTCAAAATATTGTTTTCATGCGTGGAAATGCCTATACCCCGGAACTAAAAAAATTTGAATACTGAAATTTCCGGAATCAAACAATGTTTGTACACATTCACCACCTGAGAACGGGTCACTTTGCAATTCATTATTGTGTTCAATTATTGAAATTTTGGTGGATAATACAGATAACAGTGTTGCCGCGGATTGGTCGATAGCGAATTAAACAAAGCGGAGTATCTCTAGAGTTTTGAATGAGTGCCAACCCAGGCCCAGACTCCGCGGCGCCTCCCACCGGCGGTGTGGGGTCGCCTTGTAAAAATGTTGCAGTAATCGTTAAATCAAGCTCCTCTGAACCCTGCGAACTTTCAAAGACGTATGTCTCTTCCTAGTCCGCATACTGTACATTGTTCGTACATACTATAATATCTAGACGTACGTATAAACATAATTACATATACATGTTACATGATAAATAATATACGTACAACGTATACATGCTCAATAGCTCGCTATGTGTACTACTCAGAGTAAGACATTATTAGAAGCTTCTTTTGTATTTACGTTGTGCGCGATCACGAGCCCAAGTCTCATTTCTTGTCAAAATTAATCAACGCTTAATATTGTCCATTTTCATCACTTAAAAATCAATATCTCTCGAAAGCAATGCGTGTCAAAGTTTACTAAAAATGAAAGTTTTAAATTTGAGGTAAAACCTGAAGACGAAAGCAATAATTATGAAACGTGTGGGGTTTTTAAACAATATAAGTGGTTAAAATTAATTGTCGATCAAATTTTAATTTAAAAGATGCAACAAAAAAAGTTTGCTGTTTTCAAATAAGTTATTTATTGAAACCAGAAACAAAATATATACGTGAACATTACTCCCGCCGATCAAAATCTTATTCAGATATTTTTTTATTGATTGTAAACATGTGATCCACACCAATAACATGTAGGACTGAAATTGTGAAAAAAAGTGTTTATTTCAATTATATTTTTTTCGAATATCATAATTGACTCCTTGTTATCCGCATTTCAACTAGAAAAATAAGATTTTCGTTATATTTTTTTTTACTTCTCTTGAAACATTGTTGACCCGCCTTTTTAAAATGATGCTAACTGAACGCATCGAAAAAATACGCTAGTCGTACTGTATTTCAGACTCGTTCCCTTTAAAGAAGAAGGTCTTGTCCGCCATTTGAACGAAACTGAGATATTAAGTGACCGAATTAACACTTGAAATTTATGAATAAGTTAATACGGAGAACTTATTGTCATTAAAATTGATTTTTAAGATTTCGAAATTCTATGCGAAAAAAACATTACACATAGTCAAACAACTAAGCAAAAAAAAGAGATAGAAACTTGTTGCTTTGAAAATTAGTTGAACTCAGAGCCGCAGGGTTTTGTCGATTATTCTAATTACCTTTTTTGCCGAAAGTCATGTTTTTTCGCACATAAGGTTCTTAAATTTAAAGATAATTGCAATACTTATATTTTCAACTTTCCGTCAATGTAATTTGGCTTTATTTGTTTTCTTAGTTTCACGCAATTGATATTTGGTAGAATCTTGTTGTCCAAAGCAAATAAGCTCAAAGTAACGCCGTAAATGGAACCATGTGGCTTCAAAATATTTAATTTAATTTGTTGTTCTAGAAATAAATCTTTTCATATACACATTATAAATTAAAGCCCTCCGCCGCCTCTGTCTGCCCGTTTGCGATAAACTCAAAAACTACTGAACAGAATTTCATGCAGTTTTCACCAATAGATAGAGTGATTCATGAGGAAAGTTTAAGTATATAATTTGTTAAGGTTTGGTGTAAATGGTTGAAATACATAATTAAAGGACTGTACGTGGTGGACGAGCGGGCTGGCAAGTGAGCGATTTCGATTTGATTTGTATGCAAATCAACATATGGTGGTGTGACTTACTTTAAAGAAGACTGACTTGGTTATAAAAGTTGGGTAACCATCCAGCAGATGGTGTTGTGTTTCGTTAGCTTCAGGAATGCGTTGCCGGGTCAGCTAGTTTAAAGTAATTTAACATTTGTTCCATAATTATCTGTGGATTTTGTTTAATTGTTCAATAATATTTTTAAATAGACATTTTAATGTTTCCGTGCAGTGTAGGTTAAATTACACAAGGTTAATTATTAAATAAACATTTTTAATTGAATTAAATTAATGAAAACCATGGACGTACATTTATGTACTCTTTGTTTAAATTCACATGTTTTACAGTTATTATTGAGTGGTGTATTGCAACGCATCTTCGTTTCATTGAAATACATTCAGACATCTGCGCAGACAAGCGAACAACTATAATATTTACATAATGTCAAAATGTTAAACGTTTAAAACTTCGGGGCTAATAATATAGAATCGCGTTATTTATCAAATCTGTCGGAATAGAGATTGTTTATAAATATGCATGCTTGACAATCAATTTTAAATATATTCGCTGTGTTTGAACGTTACCCAAAAGGAAGTATTATTTTTGATAGCAGAGCATATTTTTGACGCATTTATTTATTAATTTAATTTTTATTTATTTATTTAAACGCCCATAGGGCTCTTACATATAGTGCAATACATGTTTTTGACAAAATAGAGGAAAAAACATAAAATATAAGAGTTGACATAAAGTAGCTAACATAGAATATATGATAAGTAAAAATAGAGGTAAAGATTGTTTATGAAGTAGGAATAAATAGTTGACACATACGTTTGAAGTTTGACAAATTAAAATTAATATCAAATTTGATAATAATCAATATTTGTTACCAAGACTGTGTAAGCGCTGTATTGGAGAATGCAAACTATAGTTGGAATGAGATGTGTGTTAATATTTGACTAGCCGTTGGTGTAGGTACAATGTACCTACTACTGTAATTTACATGTCATGTAGATTTATCAATTGCAGGCATCGACCAAGTATAAGATTGATCGAAGATTGCAGGAGTTCACAAGAGTCGAATTTAGAATTTAATAATTTTAATAAAAAGGTTAGGTCGTTAATTTTTCGTCTGTTTTCTAAAGTTATAACACTTAAAATATTCATTACGACGGGTTATTTATGTTCTCTAAAGGGATGTTAAGTTTAAAATTTAAGGAACGTAGAATTTTTCTTTGAATTCTTTCAACATTATGATATGAATTTTGTAGAAGGGCGACCAGACTATGGTTTTGTTCTATTAGGCTTCTAACAAGGGATGTGTACAATAGTTTAATGATTTGTAACGATTCAAAGTTTTTAGCTGTTCTTAAGATAAATCCTAATGTTTTCATACCCTTCTTTACAAGTTGTTGAATGTGGACCTTGAAGTCTAGTCCTCATCCAACAATACGCCAAGATCTCGCATTTCCGTTACTTTTTCTAAATTTATTTAATTTATTGAATAGTCGAAAAACACATGCTACAAAGATATCTTAAAAATAGATTTGATTGCACGTATGGCGTTAATCGATAACTATTGATGTTTCATGGCGAAAAGGCAACCAAATAACTAAAAACGCAACCGTGACCGGACTATTATAGAAACAAAACAGTGCATTGGTTCCAGTGAAAAAAGTTAATTTCCTCAAAAATGTTTTATTTGTGAAAGGTACATTGTGTAGTGTATAAGTGTGAGTATACGCTTGTGTGTGTTGGTGATAATCTGTTTGTTTGTTATAAAAAATATTTATAATAACAATATTAAAAACCATTTTTTGTATATACCAAGTGTGGTACCATAATTAACAATTTCATTGTGTACATTTCAGTTTTCTTCTTTCCTTTCTCTTTTTCTCCCTACTTCTTCCAGCTAAACAATATATCCCAAAGTAGGGATGCCATAATACTACCGGTTTTAGACAGTTGAATCTCGTGCGGTAAGCACATTCAAAAGTATCCAATGGGAGCTTCAAAGCCTAACCTGTTACCCTAATATGTAAATTTTTAAAATTCTTCTCCAATTATTTTTTGAATATTACTATTTATAAGGAGGTTGAGAAAACCGGAAAGAAACGTTTCTAGTGTTAGAACTGTAGAATTTTTTTTATGAAATTCGTATTTTGCCCAAGAAGTCCAATTTTCAGTAACTCCATTTGGAATTCACGGTTATTCCCTCGGCAATGTCAGGCTTACCGTGGCGCCATCCGCCCAAGTGACCTATCCAGGTGTTTATCCATAAAATAGTCTATGGATGAAGGTCTCTGGATAAGATAATGGATAATCGTCAAGTCCGCCAGGCATAAGCATTATAGAAAAGCTAGGGGAATTCAATATGACGCCATGAAGATTGATACTGACACCTTTTTAATATAAACCTGATGAAATTTTTAAAGTAAGGGTGATATTATTGTGTCTCGCTGGGAAATCCTATTTTGAAGGCGCATTTATACTCAACATTTAACTCGATCAATTCAAATCCATTTATAATATCACCTAACTTATAAAATGTATTGTCTGTGACCACGGTCGGGTTGTGCTGCGAAGTTGTGGCATAGCGATTTGATTTATATGCGAATCTACATTTATTCCGAGGTGTATGAAATTTTACACACTTGACCTTTTAAACAAGGGAAAGGTAAAGAAGATTTTGAAGAACTACCTCCCAACATCTTTTTCAACCCCCAAAAGCTGCATTTTAACACTATTCAATGAAATTTTGCACACTTTCAAAATTAAATGAGAATTACTGTCTACATTCGGATTTCAAAAAACTCTACATAGAGCCCGAGGACGCCAAATAAATAATATTATTTATTAATATCGAAATTTTGTTTTTAAGTGAAATATTTTTTCTAAATAATTCAACAGTTTTATTTCGAAATTGATGAATTTTTGACACTTTTGCACAGGTATAAAGGTACACAGGTATAATCGAAATAGATTTGGGTACGAAAGCTGAGATAGTTAGAAATTAGGGAGCGAATGATCGAAATAAATGAGTTTTAAGAGTATTTGACGTGGAAGTAAATGGTAGAAGAAGCAGAGGGCGCCCGAAGGAGTTATAAAACGAAGTAGTTAATTGAAAACTTAAAAAAAAAAATCATTTACTGACTGTAATATAATTCCAACATAAAATTATGCCCAGTTTACTTGAATACACAACCACACCATTCATAATCCGGGAAAAGGCGTGATTTTTGCTGGTTTTAAATAAAATCATTTCATAATTTAATATCAAACAATAAAGGGATTGCTTTTAGAAAATTTTGAGAAATGAACTCTTCTGCAACGCACTTGTTCCTTTTTAATCTATATTTTTACTTTGTGTATATCTTACAAACTCATATACTTTATAATTACAATAATTTTTATTTGTTTAAACGGCATCTAGTTAATTAATATTAAACTAACAAAATGAGGTCTAGAACTCCTCAATCGTAAAAAAAAGTTTTTACACTTTATGAAAACATAGCGCCTACGCACAGAGCATCTACTTTGAGAATCTGTCTGCGAAACGCGCTTTATCAATCGAAACGTAAAACGTAACTAGGCCTTTATTCCCTTTATGTCAAAGGATTTACCCTTTTTCATTTTATTTCAGTTCCTTGTTGAAAGGCTTTATATTAATTTCTCTCCTTGCGGTCGCTTTCAAGATAATTTCGTGAAATATTTCGATCTCTGGCGTGGTAAAGGAAAACTACAATGGGACTGGAAGGCGATTGAAAACCATTATTATTTATAGACATCTAGTGGTTGGTAAACAATAAAGTAAAATTATTACTATTCGAATAACGTTACCCAGGAGCCTAGAGACCAGTACCTACTATGACTTCGACAAAATGAAAAAAAAGTCTTCAACACTTGTACAATAAATTGAAAGTAGCCTGAAGTATTTTGTAACATTTTTAATCATCAATTGAAATGCGTTACATAAAAATGTAATTTCTGCGACCGTGGCTTTTGTAATTTGTGTGCTATTTTATTCACTGAACTTGTGTGGCCTTCATTCCCTGAGTTGGTCTTAAGCCGTAAATATTAATCATATTTAGAAAATTGAAGGATGTTTTCCTACAGTGTACTTAGACGTACTTCGTTTATAATTTTAAGTACTTTTTTTTTTTAAATTTCTGTATACCATTATTTTTGATCCCTTTGTCTTTCTCTCTAAATTATTTTAGGAAACATTTATTAACTTCTAAAAAGATATTGTGAATTTCTAAAAATAATATTTCTATATATTTTTTCCCTATTTATAAGAAAAAGCATTTGAATATGTTTTTTTCCGCTGTTTAAGTTAATTCAGTGATTAATTGGTGATAAATAATTTGGATACAGGTACTCTAGTTTTATTTTGTTTATTTTCGTCAATTGAAATATGTATTTTCTCCTCAATAAAATAAATTTAAAAAAAAAGAGTTTAGTTCACACGTAGTAGAAGTGAAACCTTCACCAACACAATCTCAAACAATAGGAACGTTGAAAAGTGAGCTCATAATCAAAACGGCCGATGCGGTAAGGTTTCTATCTCATTCTCTCGCAGGCTAAATCCTGTATATGAATGTGATTGTCTCTTTTTAGTGTCGTTTCCGTTTCATCAAGTTTCAAATAACAACGGAGCTAAAGAAGTTTCACTTCAAAAATTGTGTGCTTTTCACACGCGGTAGAAGCGACTTGACCTTCGGAAATCTAAAATAGACAAGAGTGGGGAGGCTACGAAGCACCGCACAAAAAGGAGACCGATTATTGTATATCATTCTCTCGCAGGCTAAATCCTGTAGATATATGTGTTTGTTTCTTTTTAGTGAAGCTTTTGCGTTTCAGCGAGTTTTAAATCACTACGGTGCTAAAAAAGTTGTCACTCCCAAAAAATATATCTTCATATATTTTATGTTTTATTGGATGCGTTTTGATAAACACCTTAAAAAATGTGATTTCAAAAATGCTTTAAAAGTATTGTAAAAAAAAAAAATCATTTTCTGGAATTGTTTGAATACGAAAAAAAACTAGTTTTGTTTGCCAAAACCTTGATTCCTTTTTCTTTCCCCTCTCTGACTACCGAGGTAGCTATAATATATCGCATGATTAGGTTTTTATCTCCATAAGGTTGTGTTTACTTAAAATATACGATAGCCTAGAACTGCCTCCACTGACCATCCCTCCATATTGTTAGCCTCGCGGAAACTTTCAGAATATATTAAGTAGTTACGTGTGCTCTACATTTCTCCAAGGCTGAACAAACGAGAGGTTTTCATTTCGCCAATCTTTATTCTTCCTCAGGATTCCCACTACCTCTTTCCTATCTATCGTTTTTATAGATACGCGAGTCAAATTTCCTAGGTCGGCTTGGTAAGCAATTTATATTTCCGGGCAAGTTTTTTTGAGAGGGAGATCTAAGTTAGTGAAGATAGAAAGAGAGATAGAGTTGCGTTTCGTTTATTGCTGTAGGGGCAAGAGAGAGAGGTGCGAGCACACATTTTATTTATCTCTCTCTCTCTAAGACACTAAGACACAGTATCTAAGATAGTAATATCTAAGACACAGTGCAGGCCTATTGTCTGTATCACACTGTAGGAGCAAGAGAGAGCAGTGAAGTTTTACTTAAGTCGTGTGGCCTAAAGCATACTCGTATTTTTTATATGTTAACTTTTTTTGCACCGTTGTGATTTGAAACTCGGTGAAACGGAAACGAGTGACACTAAAAAAGATAAACAGATACATTTATAAGATTTAGTCTGCGAGAGATTGAGTTAGCAATAAAATATTTCACTGAATAAAAAAAAAGCAATAATAATTTAAACGATAATATGAAAGACAAAAGACACAGAAAAATAGAAAAAGATAATGGTTGTAACTGGGATTTGAACCCAGAACCTCTCGTCTAACCGGGACGTGCGCGTTTACCAATTTCGACATTGCCACTTCTTCAAACTTTCATATTTATCAATCTCATACTAAAAGGAGAGTTTTTCTCTTAAAGAATTTAATAAAATATTTGTTTATTTCACGGGTACTCGGTTCCAATAAAACACGATAAATTCGCAGTCCCAAGCAAGTCTACCTTAGTGGTGTAAAGCGCCTGACGAACCTCGCAGATATTCAGCGGACCAAGGATCGAATCCCACGAAATCCAAAAACATAATTTGTAAAATCAATATCCTATCTTCAAAGCACTCCAAAAAGGAAACACAAAATTAAATACACCAGAAAGCGACATCTAGCGATTCTGAGGAAGAAAACGCAAATACTAATAAGATCAACAAATGTGTAGGAAAAGACGAACTGGAATTCGACGAAAAAAAAGAAATCATCCTTCACATTGATTAAAAAGTGCTTCCTGGTCTCCCCACTCTTGTCTACTTTAGTTTACTGAAGGTTTCACTTTTACCGCGTTTGAATTGCACGCTCTGATTTTTTAGTTATTCTTAAATCCTTTGTCAACATTTGTCATGCTATGTGGAGGGTCATTTGAAATTTGAAGTAAAGGAAGGAGAGGAATATCTGGAAAGGAAAAGTAGGAACTTGGGGTACAGGATGTGCAGAAGTGACGTGTTAATCCATATCTCCCACCGCAGTGCAAGGTGTTGGGTCGAGAGAGTCCGTCTGGAGAGGTCAAACGATCTCCCTCAACAGGATTCTCCGGCCCTTTACGCTGCTGACTTCCAGCACCAAGTCCTGGATACCCTATGCCTCCGGGCATCCCTGCCAAGTCACCAAACGTAGTGAACTACTTGGCAGATGTGTTGGTAATCAAATGAATGGTTTCTGGGTGGGGCGGTACCCACTGCCTCCCAAATTGAAAATTTGTTTTGAAATGTATAACACTAGTTATTAGGTTACTTATTCGGTTTTTGAGTTTCGTGAGTTTTGCGATGAATCGGACATTTTTGAAGGAAAGGCGAAAAAAAATTCATAAAGTCAGAACTCAGTACCGATCGTTCGAGACCTTCAAATGATTTATTCAAACAAACGCACTACAAGTTTTATAATCAGAAATATTTTAAAAGTCATATTATCAGTAATTTTTGGAAAAAAGGCATTGATTTACAAATGTTTTATGACAACCTTATTCAGCATCATTCGGTAACATTAATATCACCGAGACAAAATTTTTATGTAGACAAAATGGGCTATTGAAATATCACCCAAATTATTTTTGTTCCCTTGACCGATTTATCTCATTTCCTTAGATAATAAAGCCGTAAAGGTTGCTCCTGTGTAATGCCTCCTCCGTGGTTGTGATCTTTGTCTACGAATTCGGAGGTCATGGGTTCAAATCCCGGCGTGCCCAAATACATTTAATTTGATTTGGTAATTTGCGTTATTTTACTATTTAATAATTAAAAATAAGATAATATTAAATATTTTTGGCACGATCTTGAGTCGTAAATTCTGTCGTTCTTATGAAAGATCACTATTTAGAATTGAAATGTTACTCGAAACGCCTTTAACCAAATCTGAACGGACAGGTAGATATTTTCTCATCTCTTTCACCTTCCAAATATATTCAGCCCCAAAACACATCGGGGGTGTCACAGACTCACTGGCTCCAAACGGTTAAGAGCAGTTAGCTCTTGTACGGTATGCACTTGTAAAAAATAAATAAACAAAAAGATCTCAGTCATCACATTTTTGTACTGTCATCACTGATTGTGACTAGTTTAACATTTCTTGGAAACGAGATATCGCTTAGAAAGTTCCACGCCGACTGAAAATAAAGTCTACTCAACACCTCCTTGAAAGGTCATTAAAAGCTACGAAAAAAGTAATTTTAAATTAGCAGATAACCCTAACCTAACTTTACCCATTTAAGCAATTTTTTTAATTATTTTTTTTATTACTCTAAATGACATATTTGAGATGGTTCTGATTTGGTTTCACTCTGAGTTGTCCGGTCACCCGCTTAGAAGTGAGACAATATTTTGGGTATTAATTATATAAAATTGTCGTATTTATCAATACATAGTCTGTTTTTAGTAATTCGATACTGTTTCAAGGATACACTATTATCTATTTATATATTTTAAAATATTTTGTTAACTGTTATTTTCTCAGCATGATTGCTACTAACGTAACACAGCCTCTTATACTATATCCGGTGTTTTACCCTGAAAACATTCGTAGACCGGGTGGAAATGGGTAAGAAATATAAAATAGTTCCAATTCGATGAATGGGGAAAGTAGAACAGGAAAATCATGTTAAAGAGAATATTGTTTAGTGGTGGTGTACTAAAAATTTTAATTTAAACAAAAAACAATTAACTAACTAACTTCCCCGTAGATTGAGTGAATGGACCAAACTATTCGGTCTCACATTCATTTCACATTTATACTACTTCTCTCGCATATCTTTCTGTTATTCCGACTCAAGTATCTGGCTCACTTGATCGTGCCGTGTCTTTCTCGGGAGCCCCAACTAATTCTACCGTTCACGTTCGCGTCATATTTTTTTCTTACCCTCCTTTCTTCAATCATTCGTTTTATGCGCTTAAACCATCTAAGCATCCTTTTTTTAATCTTACTTCTACGCTTACAGCAGCCTCGAAATCTTTGCGATCTCCAAATACCTCCCATAGTCGTAAATGGTTTTCCACATGTACCTTAGAGATCTCACTTCTTCAGGATTCAGGCGACTCTTTTTCCTTCCTCTGCCAGTTCCATGCCTTACTGCTTTACATCAGGCTAGGTACCAGCCCTCAAATGCAGACGCTTTTTGTCAATGCGTATAAAAAATATAGTACAAACGGTTAGAGCTTAAAAGTACGTAATTTATTTGTAGATAACTCAATAAACAATAATTTAAAAATGTTTATTTACCTGTAATTATGTAAAGTTCAAAATTTAAAGGTACGTGTAAAATGTTGTGTCTTTTTAGATGACGAAAATTTTGTATGCCCTTCAGGAAAATATTTATTTAGAGAGGACGGCGAGCAGGTCAGCAAACTAGTTTGAAAAAGTTTTTCGAAACTTTCGATATTATAGGTGTGCACAAATATATTCCAAAGTGCGCAATTAAATTTGACTGGATGTACGTTAATATGAGGTATTTCTTCGTTTCGAATAGGTACCAACATAAAAATGATCGGTCACAAGATAAAAATAAAGTTTACTTGAGTAGGATGGAAGATTTAGTTTTATTTTTTAAGTAATTTATTTGAAAAATTATTATATTATCAATAACATTTGTCATTCTTATTCTTCTTTCTATTTTTTCTACATTTCTTGCGTAAACAACTAATTCATTCACGGATCACAAACAAAACAATAAAGATTCGCTATCCCATTATTGTGCATAAAAGTGATAGCAAAAGCGGTTAAAAGTTTCTCTGGCGAAGAATACAACTTTTCGAACTGAACTCTAGACAAAATAGGTTTACCACAACACCATAGTTGGGTGGTCAAGAGGATCATTAAAGTTGAAGTTATTTTAAAGCGAAACAATGTAGCTTTTTTATTGAGCACATTTGATTATAAATGAAAGAATTTAGACATTTATTTTTAACATTGAAAAACTATTTTCATTTATGTTTACATCCTCCTAGGCTCTAGTAGACGACAATCTTAAAAAGTACCCACGTGTTACTCTGAAACAAAAGTTGCAAAATTTAAGAGAAATAATTTGGTTGTCTGTAAAGTCGGTTTACGGACGATAATTTTACGCGATAACGTCACGAGTCGAACGCTTAAGCCGAACGCTTGTTCCGCGCCCTCACTTGTACGCCCGGCTCAGGTGGAACGTGACAGCGTGACAATGAGTCATGCTTTTTCATGAATGCGGCCGGTGTTCACCGATTTATAAGACGTTATCACGTCAAAAAAATATTACAAAAATTGATGTTACGACAGCAATATACCAAACACTCTTCAAAACAGTAGTTATAGTCCTTACGTAAAAATCAACCAATGCAATATTTTTTAGCAATAAGTCATTTTTTTTATTCCGCCAAAGTCCTACGGATCGAACGGCAACATCTAAACATCTAGTTGCCTATTTCATCCAATTTCAGAAAAATACGTGTGTGTTTATGAGGGATGGCTACCAATAGTTAAAATAATGCATTGTCATCGAACAGGTCTATCTGCCGAGTTTTAGCGAGGTCGGGAAATGGATTAATTTCCACTTCCAAAATTTGCCTTCATTCATTCATTCATTCAATCCCCAAAACAAAATCGAAACTAATAGATGTTTATAAAAATAAAACGTTATTCAGCTCTGACATTATTTAATTACAACAAATTACGGTTAATGCTAGAATAGAGGCAATCAAATAAGTTTACCGCCACTAGGGCCTCCGCGTGCCACCGTTGCGGCTGCAGAGAGTGCACGGAGCAGCCGCTCCCACCGCGTTCAAACGTTTGTATAAAGTTTTGTTGCAACTCGCGGTGCGGCCAAAGTTTCGGTGACAATCTTCCGAGACTCCGATTTGGGCCACTGGCCCTCTGATGGTCCTGAGATATTATTTTAGAATTTGAGATTTTTTAAATTTATGTATTTTACGATGTTCGTTACACTTTGCCTGACATTCATGCATCAAAGCCATAACAACTAAAAACCTCTCGATCCAGCCCAGAGACAATAAACCATGAAGTTTCAAAGTAAAAAGTCAAAACGAAGGTTGGTGCAGAACTTAGAAAATTTTTGATTTCAAAGGTAATAGAAAAATAATGGAAATCCTTTTTTGTCATTTAACGTCAATATCGCTTTCATGCCATTGCTTTGTTTTAGAACAATTGTGTTTTATTTCAATTTGGGAGGCGGGAATGGGTACCGCCGCCCCGACAACCTTTATTGGATAACTTATTGGTGATTTAGCAGGAGTGCCCGGGTTCATGGAATGAGGTTTGTCTAGGTCTTGGAGGCGGATGACCAGGACACACTGAACCCCAGATTCCTACCCTTAAACCTTTTCCCTTCCCAGAATTCTCCTCCACTTCCTTTCCTTAAAAAAAGCCTCCACACAGCATCGCCAAAGATGACATAGGCCCCGAGGGAAATTTTTTTCCTCACTGCCTCTTGTGCGAAGCTCATGTAAAAAAAAATTAAATTAATAACACGGGTTTCTTCAAGCAGGTTCACTCCTTTCTTCGCACAAAACCATGCAAAGATGACGTGAGCCCTGAGGGAAATTATTGTCCTCATGGCCTTGTATATGGAGTTGGATATTTCAATGAGCATATTGTACAAAAACGAATCGTTATTACCACTTTGTAATCGTTTCCAATAAATGTTATTCTTAGTTTACATACCTAGCTGGAAAAAACCGTTCCATGGCTTGCTCTTAGAAGGAATGGCGTGCTTCCATTCGTAATTTGAATTTTCACTTCGCCATTTTGAAAGAGACTTTCATTGGTCAAAATCTCGCTCGGCTGAGCAAATCGGTACCTAAATTATACATTATTATTATTAGGGCCATACCATTTGAACGGTCATGTATGCATTGAGCTTATCTTCTTAGGACACCTTCTTGTTAAGTGCCGGAAGGGATTTATTACGTACTATTTGAAACCGTGTATGTGTTACGGAAGGTTTTACGATTAATCCACAGGGGGGCCAAGGGATTTATTGCTTTAGTCAAAGATACTTATTCAACGTTTTCCCTTAATTCTTTAGAGTGAGATATCAGTAAATACCAGACAAAGTAGACAAAATGTTCAGATATCAGTATCATAGAGACGTAATAGACAACTTTTTTTTTTTACAATAATGCATCTATTTTATTAGTTAATGAAATAAATTCGACGTTCCGCCACGGTCCTGCGCATTCAACTGCTTGACCTAGTTGCGCCATCTCTTGAGCCGTTTAGTAACTAATTTCACAGGAATGCGTGTGAACAAGTCTATCTGCCGAGTTCCAGCGCGATTGGATAAAGGATAGTGGGTTAATTTTCATTTCCGAGATATGCATTCATTTAAAAAAACAAAATCGAAATTCAAATAGATTATTTAAAATTGATATTAACCGATATGATTTCACGGCGAAAAGCATTTTTGTGATTTATTTTTGGGTGTTATGCCGTGTTGCGCTACCTCCTTCTTAAGCCAACGTTTCGGACAGCGTTACAGTGTCCATCATCAGGGCAGATGAGCAAATGATATGAATGGTGAAAGTGTGTGCTTATGTATGTGCTGGTGTTAGTTTGCTCCACTTCTCGTAGAGAAGATTTTTCACTTCTCGTGGAAAGTATTTGCCGATAAAAACTGTGCACTATGTTCTAAACATGTATGTATCTAAATACGTAAACAATAAATAATTCAAATTAAATAAAATTTTAAATCAGATATCAAATAAAATCATTTAAAATTTGAATTTAAAAACCTAATCACTAAATCAGTAACATAAAATCAAAGATATCATTTTCAATAGGCATTTATAAATAAATTCTAGCAATTGTGTTGTTGTGCGACTAACTGTGCAGTTAGAAACCATTCGCTGCCCAGTTTCTTGAAATACTGCAACATTGTCGATATTTGAACAGATTGTGGTATTTCATTCGAAAGTTTTGATGAGGAATAACTAACTTCTCTCAAATGCAGCAGTTTCACGTCAGGAAAGAATGATGTTTATTTCACTTATATGTTATTACCCTGATTTAATAGAACTAATACGATTTCATTGCCCTGGTCGCGCTAACAATAGACTGACTCTACCGTTCTACTATAATAACACACATACATTATCACATTATTACTCACCAATCAGTCGATTACACATTTTGGGAAATGAAGATGCTAACATCGGCGACATTTATTTCTTAAAATTAGCGCAATATAAATATGCACTCAAAAATTATTTTTCCATAATGTAACTTTATATACGCAATATGGACATGTTAAAATGAAATGATGATATTTCTCATTGTTCTTTTTTGTTATTTTTTGTTGTGATACACAAAATAATGTATGTTATTTTTAGGTTTCAGTTTTTAAGTTTTTTATTTTTTCCATAATGTAACTTTATATACGCAATATGGACATGTTGAAATGAAATGATGATATTTCTCATTTTTATTTCTTGTTATTTTTTGTTGTGATACACAAAATAATTGTATGTTATTTTTAAGATTAAAACTACTAATATTATTTTTCTTACTTTTGTTCTCTATTATATGTTCATTTATAAAAGGCAGTATAGCCGTTTATGTATTTAAAATAAAAAATAAAATAAAATAAATAAAATTTATTTTATTATACAACGTACGAAGCCTCGAATAGCACCACTGTGACCTCTTTTTAATGTGTTCCTTATACCTCAATTATTTACCTTCACCCATTATTCCAGGTTGAGCGCAGCTCCCCATCAACAAAGGGAATAGTGGTTAGTAGTGTTTAAACTTGTATAATAGTTTAAATAATAAATAATGTAAGTAATGGAAACCTATGTAGGCACCGCCTGTTGTCTAATATGAGTAACTTAACAAAAATATGGAAGAATTCATAATTTTATCCTTATGTATTATATCATGCATGTTCTATTTTTAATAATATAATTATTAAAATAAAATAATAAAATTAGAAATAAAACTGTAGTTTTTTATGCACAACAAATCCACACACTCTCTCCTACCACGAACAGACATTCAACTTTATAAATTAGATAAAACACATAATACAGGTACCTATCCACTTAATTTTATTACATCAGGCCGGGGCATAAAACATGGAAAGTCATTTATATTTCAAGAGAAGTATTATGTCGCCCGACGACCG
The DNA here is from genome assembly GCA_936435175.1 of Glyphotaelius pellucidus. Classification (NCBI taxonomy): domain Eukaryota; kingdom Metazoa; phylum Arthropoda; class Insecta; order Trichoptera; family Limnephilidae; genus Glyphotaelius; species Glyphotaelius pellucidus. The sequence goes on along the minus strand of OW386542.1, from coordinate 20,437,877 downwards.
TAGTAATAGGACCTCCACACGTTACTTAAGAACCCGTTATGTCAAGTCGGATAGTGTGTAGTCAAAACGTCCGACCGATTTTTTTTTATACTGTCGGGCCGTCCGAATAATTAATAAATAATAATTCGGTCGGCTGTACGAAGTGACGGCTTCTGCAAGTCTCTTACAAAACCTCTGTAAGAGGGCCATTTACAATCGCTTCTGAACGGAAATTGAACTGAATTAAAATTGGTTAACTTTGGTTTTATACTTTGGCGACGCACTGAACTGTACATATAACAATTCATAATTCATTATAAAAAGGGGGTGGGTTAGACCCTGTTCGTGCAGATTGCAGGCCTACACACACCGAAATGGTCTTCCTGCAATCCTCCCGCGCCTCCCCCAATGACATGCGTAGGCCTGAGGAATAGCCGAGCGGTCTCGACGTCCTTCCGCCCCCCCTCCGACAACCCGATGCTCATCTTTTTCTCAGGATCTTCTAAATCTTCCGTTTCTTTCCCATATACATTTCTCCGAGGCATACCAGGAAGCCGGCTAAAGGGCGCGGACTTCGGGCCTCGTCTGCGGTTGAGCCGATAGCCACGCACATTGTCATTGGGACCGCTTGGTGGTTTGTTGAATACCTACTCTGACTATTTTGGTTTTGCATTTTATTTTCTCTCTGTTATTATTGTAAATACTAGCATTATATTATCACTTTTTCTTCGCTATATCTCTTATTCCAGAAGGCTTCTTCAACTGGGTGCAGCTCTTATTTTTTTTTATCTTACTAACACTTTTATCTCTATTTTTCTTTTAATATTACCGATTTCAGAGGACTTATTCCACGGGCTGATACTTCTACTTCTCTTTTGTATTATGTTAATGTAAGTACTTGCATACTGCTAACTAACCCCTTATGCACGGACATTGGAGAGTCTAGAATCGTTCAAATAAATGTAGCTTCGTTCAATCAAAAATAGAGACTTGTCGTGTGCGGTAAAGGAGGAAACCATACGTTTCCTTATAACGCCGTTGGGAAAGTGGTGGGGTCCCCTCCAATGAATTAAAATTGATACGATATAACACTAGGGCCATTTGCTCACGGACCTCTAAAAAAAAACTTGGCAACTCAAGTCGCTGTATTATATATTCCAATGGTGTTCCGCACACTACGCTTCTTCTCAGAGACAAGTTTTCAACGTAGACGCAACCAGTCACGTAACTTGAAACGCTAGTCGCCAAGGCATTGCAGTTGTCGGTAGTGCCTTACGAGCTGTCAGTTCTCAAATAATTTGAGTTATGTCCTAGTAGGAAAAAATCAAATTTGTTCCGAAGGTTGAAAAATTCCCTTGCGTTTATAACTATAGGCTTTCTGATTAACCACTGAAGCGCTAGATGCCAATAAAGTGGGTAGATGGCATTTACACTTGAACGCCAGGCGTCCAGAACAAGGGCGCTTGAGCCGCCGTTACCCGAATTTCTACCGATTTCTAGCATATCTCCCTCAAACATTTGAAGTTTTAAAGCTCTTTAAAAAATATGTTATTTTTTAAGATAATATCAGATATGTTCCACGCCGAAACGCAAATTATGAGAAATTCCCTCGATAGAAAAAATCGCAAAGTATTTCTATTATTTAACAAGTTATTTTTGTGAAAAAAAATCACAATGTTTCTTTGAATAATAAGATACTTTCCACAAAATTTTTGCTCTATTTTAAACGAGTCATGTTTTATTAAGCATTTTCCTGATTTTCGCATTAATTTTGTCATTGAAAATATTAGCGCACTCTGTCCAACATTTGTAATTACATATCTCTCCGTCTTCTTCTTTTTGGGCCGGGAACCGTTGCCTTTAGTTGCAAAATTAATAAAAATATATATTTATCCCGCTGCCCGCTCTGTTGATTAGTAATAAGCTAAGTTAATACTTTCACCATTATTCGAAATACGACAATGATCTAATAACTGGGACACGCAAAAGTGCGGTGCAAGACGAGTTGTTTTGAAAGGTGACCGGACAACTCAGAATCATTCAATTTCAACACCTTCTTTGAAAAATCATTAAAAGTGAAAAAAATATTGGTTTAATAGGTAACGATAGGTAAGGAAGCATTTTTTCATAATATTTAGTGACTTTTCAAAGGGATGTTGAAGTTGCATGTTTCTGAGCTGTCATGAAACCATTTTGATAATATCAATTCTTTTAAATTACCTTATATGTGCAGAATTTGTGTAGTTATTCAAAACTTTTGAGAGTAATTTAGAACAAAAATTCTGATTTCATTTTTACTGCTTGTAGTGGTTTTTAGGTTCGTTATTTTACAATTGAAAAGTGTTTTCAAAATGAATAAACATAAGAATAACGACTATTGGAAAGTGTTAATTATTTTCTGATTTAAGACCTTTTTGAAGTGAAAACTTCTTTATTACGTTGTGATTTGAAACTCGATGAAACGGAAGTGAGCGACACTAAAAAGAGACAAACACAAACATCTGAAGGATTAAGCCTGCAAGAGAATTTTTAAATTTTATAAGAGTCACCAACTGCTCCCGTCTGGAGCCAGTGAGACTATGGCATCCCCAAGTGTGGTATGTTGTGAGGATAAAGGTAGTGGGGAGGGGAAGGAGATGGGAAAGATGAAGGTGGAGAAGTACCTAGCTATTCAGATCTAGTCACCAAACACAGTTAAGGCCATTTCAAGCAACGCTTCAATTTTGAAAAGTGGTCTTACACCAGGGCGATACAGAGAGAATGTTTCACTCTGGAACGTGCCGCAAATATACTTTATATTATTTTAAATCAATTAATTGTGAAATACCAAAAATTAATCAAAGAAAATTTATTTTGGTACGCCGGGTTCACACCCGCGACCTTCGGATTGTGAGTCGAGAGTCTTGAGAGAGCAATAAAATATTTATTTATTCACGGGTACCCGGTTCCAATTTAATACGATAAGTCCACGGTCCCACACAAGCCTTTATTTATGAAACGGTGTAAAGCACCCGATGAGCTTCAGCGGCCAGACATTCAGTGAACCAAGGTTCGATTCCTACGAAATCCAAAAAAAAAGTATTTATTTTTGTTAAATCAATATCCAATCTTCAAACCACTCCAAAATGAACAGGCAAAAGAAAAGAAAGAGATATCTAGCAACTCCAAAGAAGAAAACACAAATACAAATTTGTAGGAAAAAGTGCACTGAAATTCAAGGGCAATGGAAAAAATCATTCTTCACATTGGTAAAAAAAGTGCTTCGTAGTCTCACCACTCTTGTCTACTTTAGTTTTCTGCAGGTTTAACTTCTACCGCTTGTGAACTGCACTCGTTTTTTTTAATCTTGCTTGTTTAATGATGATAGAAACACCTGCATATATTTAGTTAAATTATTCGTTTTCCGAAAACATCCTATTTCACAATGTAAAATCAGGATGCCTGTTTCTAAAAATAATTATGACTTATTGCATTATTGTGCAATTCATACGCGGTAGAAGTTAAACCTTCAGAAAACTAAAGAAGATAAGAGTGAGAAGGCTACAAAGTACCGCACAAAGAGGAGAATGATTATAGTATCTCATTCTCCCGCAGGCTAAATCCTACAGATGTTTTGTTGTTTATTTTAATGTCGCTTTTTTTCATCGATTTTCAATTCACAACGGTCCTAAAGAAGTTTTCATTTCAAATAACAGGTAGTAAATTACCAAAATCAGTAGACACACAGTGTTGCTAGAAAAATCGTATACATATAACCTTCTTTGGACATAGTGTGAGCAAGGCTACTAAAGAAGTTGATGCTTCTTGCCAGGTTTTATTATAAGATCGACCTTGAATCTTTCTCTCTTCCATTTTGGCATCGAAGTAAAATCAATATGGAGTAGTTTGCCGATAGAATGAAGAATTATATTATTTGTAAAGTTCAATCAGTCAGTCAAAAAAGTCTACAAATTTAATAAGTTAAACCTATTTTGGAGTAAGTTTTAGAATATTCAAATGCGAGGCTTGGCCCGATTCCCGAATTTGACAGTTTGTTAATGGACTTTCTTACTTCTAAAATTACACGTGTGAACTCTTCTTTTGACGTCTAATTGATGGCCTTTTTACTAAAAATATTATGCATTCATCATCAAATAACTACTTTAAAAAACGACTTTATAGAAATAATTACATTAAAAAAATGTTAAAACATAACAACCTGTATGAATGTAAAATGTCTTTGGAATTGCGTAGAATAAATTATTTCCGTAAACTGTTTTTAATTTTAATTTTTGAACACCATTAATTTGATGTTGACATGAAAAATAATCATTTGTCAGTGCTGTTAGTTGCATTCTTTTGCTCCGAAAAATGTTAGTCGTGCCATTCAAAACATTTAAACAACCGCAGCGCCCCCCATTTCAATTTCTCGACAGATTGTGTAATATATAAATTGCAGTGGATGGTTGAAAACACAGTGATGAAAAATTGTCTGTCACCGGCTGGCTCAATAATTGCCAGTCGGGTGAAGCACCGCTAAAAGTTGCACTGGGAATTTCTCGATAAACTTTAAAACTAAATCCATCTAAACTTTGACGGATACTCGGAACCGTTACCTTTTCGTGTAGGAAGTGAGCCCGTTTGCAATAAATCTTCTTAAACATTTTACCTGCTTAAAGTTAGTGTTCGGTCAGTGACCCAATCGCACGTAAGATACTAATTGAGGAGCGTTTTCACAATGTTAAATATCTACTATCTGTTTACATGTAGCAAACTTTTTGTGGGTATGCATAATTATATTTATAAAAATAAATTTGTTTTAATTCCACTTTATTGTGGTTTGAAGCTCTGAAGGGAACCCGCCTGCACAGCGCGGGTGTAAATGTAAAAAAATCCTATGAAACAATACATATCTTTAACCAACCGGTTTCGGTTTGATCTGAACCTTCATCAGGGGTTAATGAAATGTATTGAATAAAAAACATAGATTTACAGAGTATATAAATGAAAAGTAGAATTGGGTAAGATAACATCAACTTTTGTGGAGGGCGAGGGGGAGATACCTAAGAGGGAAGGGGTAAAAGTAGGCGTGGGGAAGGAACATATGTTAAAAATTGGGCTTTTTCACAAATCTAACTGTTTATTTATTATTTCTTCAAATTTTCAAAGTTATTTGTTTTTCATTAAAAATAAAAAAAAATTAAAAAATGAGTTAAGTTTATTTATTAAATTGGTTTTATTTATTTTTAATCATTTTTTATTTATTTCAAGGGTTCAAGATAATTAAGGCGTAGACCAATCCCATTTCTATGTAGTAAGTCTATCCCCGAAGACGCACATTTTCAGTTTACGTTTTACATTTACAGAGATGATTTTTCACAAAAACTACGGCGCTCTACAAATTATTCAATAATGAATATAATTATTACCCTCTCCCTCTTAGGTCCCCTCGCCCCCACTAAATTTGATGTGGTACTTTTTATTTAAAAACTCTGCAAATCTAAATTAAATTAAATATATTTTATTCACCCCTGATGATGGTTCAGGTTGAACCGAAACCAGTTGGTTAAAGATATTTATTAAAGTGAAATTTAAACAAAATTATTTTATTGTCTATTCAGAAAAAAAAATGATAATATAATTATTTTTTTAAGTGTGATAGGTCTTACCTACTCGATACTAAAAATAGTAGTAAAAAACCTATTCGTATTTCAATTAAAAAAAAAAAACTTTAAAGATGTGGATATTTCGCTTTATGACAGCTCTTTTATTCGAAAATTTTATTTCTGTTATAAAAATTCTCAATTTTTGACTTATTTTAAAATAAATTTAGTTTTTCACTGACTGACTGCATTTTTGTAAATATCGAATTAAAATTACCAGCTTTTGCAATTTGGACTTACGGGAGGAGTGATTTGAACCCAACACGTAACTAAAGAGTAGTAGCGTGCAGTGTAAGTGTGTTATTTAATTGACACAAATTTCCAGAGCGAGGAGTTTTTATTTTTGTTATTTTTTCCAGATGTAACGATTATTTTAGAAAACTTTTAATATTTTTGTATCAAACAACCGTTTGTTCCAATCAACAGTGAGTAACGAATAGAACAACTGGAAAGCTTTAATTTTTTTGTAGAAAAACGTCACTGTACACTACTGCTAACGAGGCTGCTAGAGAAACTACTTACACGTACCCGAGTAGCAGTGGCTTTCTAACGAGGTGTGTTACTCGCGCGCAGCATGAATCTCGACAACTCCTTACAATCAACGAGTGAAAAAAGTCATACCTTAAACCACAATAAAAATTGAAAACGTCTTCCTTAATCAATTGAAATCAGTCGAAGCTCATAATGGTGAGAACTGCTGAAGAGCACAACAAATTTTACAAATAAATACATATTCTTCGGATGTTTAATACTTTTTTTTTACATTAGCTCCACACAGGAGGCCCTGAGAAAAATAATTTCCCTCTAAGGGTCTACGTCACCTTTGGGTATGCTGTGTGGAGGGTTTTTTTAAGGGAAGGAAGAAGAGAAAGTTCTGGGAAGGAAATAGATATGAGAGGTGGGTAGGAATCTTGGGGTCAGTGTGTCCAGGAGCGACGGACGTTTGAATACATCCCTCCAACTGCCGTGCAAGGCGATAGGTCAAGGGAATCTGGCTGGAGTGGTCAAGAGACCTCCTCAACAAGTCTCTCTTGATCCGGCTTGCCACGCAGCAGGTGGGCAGATACATCGGCCGCCAAGGCCTTGACCTTGAACCCGGGCACCCCTGCTAAGTCACCAAACGTAGCGAACCACTTGGATGACTTATGGCAGAGGTGTTGGTTATCCAATAAATGTTTCTCGGGGCGTCGGTACCAATACCCGCCTAAAATGTAAAGTACTTGATGTACCTCATCACAATAATAAATATTTGACCAGTCGGTGGCTGAATTGACAAATGTGTCGGTACCCACGCGTTCGTCGTGGGTTCAATTCCTCGGCTCGTTACGTCCTCCAACATCGCACAAATGAAATAGAATGTAAAATGTACTATTTTTGACTTTCTTAAAAACAATATACGTATGTTTATAATATAGACTATATGTGAACATGCTGACAATAGATAATGAGTCATTAATCATGTATGATAAAGATCATCCGAAAAAGGGCGTTTATTTATAAATAAATAAATAAATAAATAATGTTTCTAGATGGTAATACACGAAGACGCAAGATACTAAAACGTCTCAGACAAGGTGGTATAGCGATACTATTGGCAAGGTGGAAATATAAAAAGACGACGATTAAAAACACTAACACAATCTACCATTTTTTGGAAAGAGGATCAAATGATGAAAGAAGTGAGTCGTGATCCAAATCACCAGGTTCAATTCATTTTTTTTTAAATGTAATTAGGTGGCGAAAATGGTACCACCGCACCGCGAACATTTATTGGATAACCAACACCTCTGCCATAGGTCAACCCAAGTGGTTTGGCATGTTTGGTGTCTTAGCAAGAGTGCCCGGGTTCATGGAGGGTGAGTGATGACCTGGACACTCTGAACCCTAGATTTCTACCCACCCCTCTTACGTTTTTCTTTCCCAGAACTTCCTCTCTTTCCTTTCCTTAAAAAGACTCCCCATACAGTATCCCCAAAAATGAAAAAGGCCCTGAGGGAAATTGTTTTTCTCAGGGCTTCCTGTGTGGAGCTTATGTAAAAAAAAAAATTGAATTTTTTCCAACCTAATGTACACAACTTTCAAAAGTAAAAAAATTTCATTCAAAAGAAAGCAATAAATAAGAACAAAAGGATAGCTACTGCATTATATAGAAGAATTCGTACTTGCTGTTTATTTATTGAGAAAACGTCTAATTTCAATAACTTCGAATAGTTGCAAAATCTAGCGCAAAAAATGCATATAGCAGCACTATCCCCGGAAAAAGTAAATAACTAAATAGGTAAATAAATAATTATCGCTTTATTTCGTGGCACAAAAAAAAAAATTTAAAAACAATTACAACGTAATCATGAACATATTCAACAAAACTTCTTTTGAATGAATTTAAAGCCGGAAAAGTAAATACTTTATTTTCAGACTAACATCAATTCTCTCAACTCCGAAACGTAAAACAAACAATGGTGCAATTCTAATATGAATATCACAGAGTAAAGTTCTTTAATACATTAACAGAAAGTATCAGAAATATAATTAACAAATTGAAAAAGTTAAAATTTCACCTAAAAAACACACTGAATGCGCATAAAAGTATAAAAAAATAAATAACGGACACATTAACACATACCTCATCCATCCAAGCCTCGCTTTATTATGGTGGTCCGTCTTATGTATAACAATGACGTGAAATTATTACTACGTAGATTTAAAAAAAAAATCTGAAAATGATGTTACTTTATTATTTTTACAATCATATTAAAAAATAAAAATATTATGTTCGGTTATCAAAATGTTCTCACAGAATTTTTCAGCATTCAACTGTGAAAGATAATCTAGTCTAATAGAAGATTCTGAAGGAAAACGAGGCGAAATGCAACAGCGTGGAATTAATGGTTATTGGCTGTTCTGTTAGTTATTACAACCTCTAAATATATCATGTTCATAATTACACGTATTTATTCAAAAAATTTATGTTATCACATTCTCCAATATATTATAAACGTTTATTTAGGGTGCTTAATTGATCCAATACAGTTGATTGGAGAAGTGACCAAAGATTGACAGGAAACAAAGAGTGATCAAGAGAGGTGTCAAAGCCTGTGAACCTGTTAAGAGCCTTCGTCTTTGATGTAGTAAGGCCATGTTTAACGGTTAAATTAGCCTGAAGTTGCCATTAGAGAAGTGACAAACAGCGAGGTATTGGCACCGTCTTGGGAACTGGTTTTAAGCTTTCGTCATGTTCATTGCTTTGCTAGACTTAAGTAACCCGCCACATGTATCAATCATCTACCGAAAAAGACTATTATACCATAGTTTCCGTAGGAGAAATTACCAAGGCTGGGAAGTGACAAACATCGTTGTATTGAAACCTGTAAACTGATTCTGAGCTTTTGCGGCTGAGGAAGGTCACTAACGCGCTGAAGTGACCAAGAATCACTGGCATCCGGCAATATCCGCAACTCTCCATGCAGCGCAGAACCATTAGAACTGGAGCAGTCTTGTCCACCACATAAAGTGGAATGGGGGTCACGGAGTTGAGGAATCGACTAGAGGAATTTTAACTCTCTTTAAATTTTTTTATCTACAAGTCCCAACGTCGCGGTGAAATTTCACTTATCTTCGGATTGCTTCTGATGTATTTTAAATGGGCTTTATATGTATTTTTTTTTAATTTATCCTGAAAAAAATATGGTCTTAGAACTTAAATAAAATTAACTTTGAAATTTTTGTAATTGAAATAAATATTGACATTTTAAAATAATAAAGTTTTATTTGTTCATATGAAGCAGATACTTTGTGATGTGACATTATAATTTAAAAATAAAACAATCACTTTGTAAACGCCACTTTTTTTAAAATACTTAATGCCGACCGGGTTTTGCTCCAACAGGGCAGGATAATACTCTACTAGTAGAGTATTGTAGAGTATTATACCAACATGAAAATATTAACAAAAAAAATTATCGAAACATTTTGTAACTCGAATTGTACATAACTATTGAAAGAACTTGATATTTAGAAAGCACATTCTTTTTGTGTAGGGAATGAGCAAGAAAACTGTTATTTCTTTAAATCAGCTACCAAAGTTTTAAGTGGAGAAGTGAGCCAAGGTTGGCAAGTCAGTGACAAACAGCAATGTGTTGAAACCTGTGAACCGGTTCTGAGCTTTTATGTTAGATATAGATTTGTTTAGTTTTGAAGTAGAAAGCAGAAAAACAGGAGAAGGTCACTAATGCATTGGAGTGACCAAAAATCACTTCCATCCTATACGCCGGTGTCCACAATTTTACATGCAGCGCAGATCCGCAAAGAGTGGAGGAGAGAGTCTTGTCAACCAGGAAATTGGAAAGGGGGTCTTTTGAATTCGGTTCCTCAGGAACTTGTAATAAAAAAGTTAAAATTTCAATTTTCATCTCAACTCTCTAATTTACATAATGTTTAATTTCAGCTGCTTAATTAAGACAATCTAGATAATGTTCCCCTTGGAGAAGTGATTAAAGATTTTCAGAAGACAAACAGCGATACGAGCAAGGTTTTAAAACCCGTGAACTTGTTGCGTGCCAAGTTTTTGATAAAATAAGGCCATAATATCGGTTAAAATAACCCGCTGCATTCATCAATCAGCTATTGAATTGAGATACTTATTATCTTGAATTTACCACTGGAGAATGAGCGAAGGCTAGGAAGAGTCAAACGACGAGATTTTAACCTGGGTGCGGGGTTTAAGCTATCTTGTTAGATATTGCCTCATCTCTGCTCTTTGATATAAATAATTCTCAGGGTCCATCAATGAGCTACCGAATTGAGGTAATTATGATAAAGTTTCCGAAGTGAGAAGTTTCGAATTCGAGAAAATGACCGAAGGCTAGAAGGTAAACGGAAAGATGTTGAAACTGTAAACTTAAAATGATTTTTTTTAATTTAAATATTTCTCGTGATTTACGTTTTAAGTGACTCTTTCCTGTAATCGTTCAGTTAACGACATAATCATATGAGTGTTAAATCTAACCTGCTGAAACAGTACAATTGTCGGCCAGAAGACATCGCAGAATAATGAGAGATACGATCACGAACACATATGGACCCTAGTAGTAGGCAAAGAATATAGGAGATGCCAGCATTCTCTATTTACTCAATATTAAGTGAAATTTACATTTTAATAATAAAACGTTTCATTAAATTGATTCAAATATGGTATGTTTTTAGGTTTTCACGGCCAAAAAGTATTTTTGTTATTGTTTTTGGGGTGTTATGCCGTGTTTCGCTACCTCCTTCTTTAGCCAACGTTTCGGACAGCGTTACAGTGTCCATCATCAGCCCTGCCACTCATCTGCCCTGATGATGGACACTGTAACGCTGTCCGAAACGTTTGCTAAAGAAGGAGGTAGCGAAACACGGCATAACACCCCAAAAACAATAACAAAAATGATTCAAATATATTTATTTCTTTATTTATTGCACGAAATTAGGAGGTTCAAATCAGTTTTTGCGGAAATTTCTCCCCCGTAATATAATAATAACTAGCTGACCCGGCAACGCGTTGCTGTGGCTAACGAAACACAACGCCAACTTCTGGATGGTTACCCAACCTTTTAACTCACACCGCCATCTGTTAATTTGCATACAAACCAAATCCACATCGCCAGCCCGCTCGTCCACCATATACATTCATTCTCCTTTAATTACATATTTCAACCAATTTACACAAAACCTTAACAAATTATATACTTAAACCTTCCTCACAAATCACTCTATTTATTAATGAAAAACGCATGAAAATCCGTTCAGTAATTTTTGAGTTTATCGCGAACCGACAAACAGACGCGGCGGAGGACTTCAATCTATAATATGTAGAGATACAACACTAAACTCATATGGCTAAATTGCTGAGTGCAATTTCACTTCAAGTGCGCATTGGCTTCGATGCACATTAACTCAGTCTATTAGGTTCTGGGATTAATAACTATTATAGGTAGCAAGCGAACAAGTAACCGGAAACAGCGAATATAAACTGTGTTATGCAATGCGGAAAACAAAGGTTATCTCTTTAAATCATACGGGAGTTTTCCTAATCGCTAAGTATAAACTTTGAACTTACCAGCTAAGAATTTATTATTCAGGTAGAATGTCCATATCATTGCATTTACGTAATTATTTATTTATGTACGCCTTGAAGGCTTTTACAGAATCACATTATTAAAGTTACACGTGCTATTCAAGATGTAATGGATATAATTGTAAGCATGAAGTATATAACATTATTAACTGTACATTAAGGATACAAGCAGGTTAAATATGTAGGTATGTAGTTTCATTATCATGAAAATTGTACAAAGGAGTTAATAAGTTTACAAAGTATAATAATGGTAAAACAGAAGAGTGTAAATGAGAGTGTAAGAAGAGTTTAAAAGTAGATTGACGAATGTGTAGGTATTTACTAAGTTGATTTTATTTTTAACTTGATCATAAATAATTTGTTCGAAAGCAATTTTTTAAAGAATTCAGAAAATGAACAGAGCGATAAATAATACCTACACATAGAAAAAAAATACGTATGTTGCAATATCATGAAAAGTTATACAAATGAGTTCAACAAGTTTATAATGTGATAGTAAAAATGTAAAAAATAATGGTACAAAAAGTACAAGATAATATTAGTACAAAAGAGAGAGAGGACAAAAAAGTAAGCACTTAGGTAATCTTTGTGTACATAAGTATTAAATTTTGTTAATATTGTATCGATCATGAAGAGACCATGGATTATAGTAAATGTAGAACAGTATGGGAAGTATACATGGTAGTAACGTTATTGTTTTGACTTGTAGGTACCTACGGCACGGCACTTAGTTATATCCCCCTTCCATCTTTGAATTCGCGCTTCACAGTAAATAACACTTAGGTATAGCATAATAAGATGTAATTTAAAATATAATATTGTCTTTACGAAACGTAACATTTTATCTAGACTTGAGAACTGAATTATTAAGTTTGTTTTATAACATGACATCTTTGAAGAGAACCGTTGTGATTTAAAACTCGAAGAAACGGAAACAAGCAACATTAAAAAGAGACAAACACGTACATCTATAGTATTAAGCCTGCAAGAGAATAAGATAGCAATAATATATTCATTTTTTTCACGGGTACTCGTTTCCAATATAATACGATAAATCCACGATCCCACGCAAGTCTCCATCGGTCCAGTGGTATAAAGCGTCTGACGAACCTCAGCGATCAGAAATTCAGCGAACCAAGTTTCCAATTCTACTAAATCAAAAAAAAAAAAATAAACATATTTATTTTTGTAAAGTCATTATCGAATTTTCAAACCACTACAAAATTAATAGGAAAAAGAAAACACAAAAGATAGTGACATCCAGTGATTCCGAAGAATAATACACAAATAATAATTATCAGATGACCAAATGTATAGGAAAAGGTTTACTGGAATTCAACGACAAAAATATGGAAAAATCATCCTTCACATTGATAAAAAAGTGCCCGTAATCTTCCACTCTTGCCTATTTTATTTTTCTAAAGGTTTCACTTCTACTGCGTACGAATTGAATACTTTGATTGTTTCAAATGAGGTTTAATAATTTAACGAGATTTTAGCTATTTTATAGGAAAAACATTGTCAGGGAGTTGACAGTTTTTATCTAAAAAATCCCACAGAAAGCTCGACAAATTTGTGTATTAATATCTGATCTTTGGTAAAAGTACTATTATTTTCTGAAAGACGACTATTCTATAAAAAAATCTATTAAAAAAATATTTTGTTAACATTCCTCATTACTAATAATTAAAAAATTAGAATGAGTAATTCACACGCAATAGAAGTGAAACTAGAAAGTAGCTAGATGTCGCTTTCTTTTCTTTTGCCTGTTTATTTTAAAGTGGTTTGAAGATTGGATATTTACTTCAGAAAAATAAAAAAGGTTTTTTTTTTGGATTTCGTAGAATTCAAACTCCGTTCGCTGGATGTCTATCTCTCTGGGCAGCTTGGATTTGTCAGGCACTTTAGACGTTGCGCTACGGGAGGTTCGAGCCGAGGCGCGAATTTAGCGCATTATATTAGAACCGATTTTAGTGACGCATTTCCGTTTAACCCAAATTTTAAATCACTAACGGGGCTATAGAAGTTTCACTTCAATAAAAATCCCTGACATAATTTGTTGAAAAGAACAGAAAAGAGCTGTGCTTGCAGAACACGGCCCATCGGGAAACAAGTCGGACGTCTAATTGACTGACTGGGATCTTGAATACCTCTGTTATTTGAAAGCATTCAATTGAGGCTTATATCTTACTTCACATTTTTAGCAACACTCGCCGTGATACCAAATACATGTTGAGCGTCCCAACCGTTCAAGTAACTAATCCTAAAGCTGGTTCGAAAGAGCGATTTCGCAAATCATTGTTTTATGACATTTGAAACGTGAGGAACGTCAGGCATTTTGCAGTGGAAAAAGTTTTATTACCGCCGTTTAAATAAAGTTCCGGATTCTGGCAGTAGGTCAACCGTAACAAAGGCCAGCGAAACATCTATTATTATATTCCAAAGGGTATTCGCAAATACGTATTATGATTTTGTTTTAATATTTGTTGCCTGGGGTAAACAATTACAAGGGGATTCTTTAGTAGTTCACTTTGCAACGAAAACTACGTAGATACAGTAAACTGGGATCCGGCCTAGGCACCCATTGAAGAAATTCGAGATTTAGTTTTGTATAATTTAGTTTTGATAAATAAATAAAGTAGAAAAATATTTTTTTTCAGGGCCTCATGTGTGGAGCAAATGTAATAAAAATCAAACAATAAAAACAACATGGTTGTAAATTTCACTGGTATTAATTATCTGGACAAGTAATTTTGTCCTTTTTTCAAGGTTCCGAGGAAAATAAAATCCTCACTGCTTATGCAATCTTTGGGGATGCTGTGTGGAGGGTCTTTTTTTGTAAGTAAAAGGGTGTGAGGGGTGGGTTAAAATCTGTAAGTCAATATGTCTAGGAGTGACGCATGTATGAATCCCTCACACCCGTCCCACTGCAATTTTACTCGAAAGTCTTGCTGGAGAGCTCTTGGTTTTGTCTCCCTCTACGAGTCTCTCCCGATCCGGCCCGCCAAGCAGTAGGTGAGCAAACGAATAAAAACCCAGGTACCTCTGCTAAGTCACCAAACGTAGCGTACCACTTGGGGTGACTATGGCAGGTCCTTTCAATGAATATACGCATTACACTTTTACTATTATCTACACATTTCTTCAGGAAACTTAGTTATATTTTGTGTAAGTTGGTACCACACAAAAGCTTTTCCCTAAGCCGACTGAATATTGTATATAATTATACCGGGGGGAGGGGCAACTATCGGGAGTTCAACCATCATAGAATCATGTTAGATTTTGCTTTAAGGTAATAGCTTGTTAAAATTACTCGTTTTATTACTTGCCCAGCTTTCAGTGATTGAAGACCCTAATTACAAACAGCGGAGTGTTAATTACGCGAATTTCAAGCCTTTGTGTTGTGAAATTGTTACACACGATTTGCACGTATGATAAGCTGCATTTATCGATCAGTTGAATCCAGCAACAATAAATTGCATTGTCTTTCTTCGTGTTTAAAAATAAAAGAGGTGCCAACTGCTCCCAACTGCCTGGAGCCAGTGCGACTATTGCATCCCCATTTGGGATGTGTTGTGAGGTTGAATGTAGTTGAGGAGGAAAAAAAGATGCGTAAGAGGAATGGACTATTCAGATCTAGTCACCAAAAATGGCTTAAGCCATACCAAGCAACGTTTCAATTAAGACGGTGGTTTTACACGAGGGCGATACTGAGAGTATTTTTTACTGTAGAACGTGCTGCAAATACAACTTTTATTATTTTAAATCAAAACACAAATCAATCAAATATAATTTACTTGCGCACGCCGGGATTTCAACCCGTATCGAATCGCTAGTCAAGAGCCTTGCTCCTCGACGACGAAGGCTGTGATGTTAAATAAATATCAGAGTTTTGGTCATTTTTGGTGACCAATAGCCAAGTACTTCCCCACCTTCTTTTTCCCCATATTTTTTCTCAGTTTTTTTGAAGATTTTTTTTTTTTTTAAGAGTGGAGATGGTTTACATATAGTTCCCATAGGCACTTAGACCATAGGCCCATTGTGCTCAAATTTTATTTAGCATCATTGTGATTTGAAACTCAATGAAACAAAAAAGCGACACTAAAAAGAGAAAAACCACATACATCGAGAGAATGTATAATCGGCCTCCTCTGTGTGCGGTGCTTTGTTGCCTATCAATCTCTTCTTTAAGCGGTGTTTCACAGCCTCCCCACTCTTGTCTAATTTATTTTTCTGAAGGTTTCACTTCTACCGCGTGTGCGAACTTCCACCGAACTGTAACAATTTTTTTTAAAATAGACATACAAAATCCATTAAAAGGATTTTAGATTTTCACGGCCAAATGTATTTTTGTTATTTGTTTTTGGGGTGTTATGCCCGTCGCGCTACCTCCATCTTTAGCCAACGTTTCGGACAGCATTACAGTGTCCATCATCAGGGCAAATGTGTCCGAAACGGTGGGCTATCCGAAACGTTGGCTAAAAAAGGAGAGAGCGCAACACGGCGTAGCACCACAAAAATAAATAACAAA
Organism: Glyphotaelius pellucidus; assembly: GCA_936435175.1. Lineage (NCBI taxonomy): Eukaryota > Metazoa > Arthropoda > Insecta > Trichoptera > Limnephilidae > Glyphotaelius > Glyphotaelius pellucidus. The sequence goes on along the minus strand of OW386542.1, from coordinate 20,421,613 downwards.
AATCCATTAAAGTGTTTTAGAATTACACTGTAGTCGTATTATAAAGTTATTTAACCATAAAATAATAATTATATAAGTGCAAGGTAAACATTTTGAATCATTGCCACGTTAGAATTCGGGCGAATCGTAATAAAATGGCGAGTGCGTCAAATGGCCCATGTTCGCTATTTCATTTTACGAATAGGCATATAAAGCCGAGTAAATTGCAATCGAATCGAGCTGCAAACGCATCTATTTCCAATGCCACTGGAATGTTTGAGTATTCTGGATATAGTTCGACGTTTAAAAATATCAGAGTGGACGATTCACACACAGTAGAAGTGAAACCTTCAGAAAACTAAAGTAGACGACAGTGGGGTGACAACGAAGTACTTTTTCATCAATTTGACCTTTTCCTATACATTTGGTAATCTTATTAGTATTTCTGTTTTCTTCTTCAGAGTCACTAAATATCGCTTTCTTTAGTGTTAAATTTTTTTTTTTTTTTGGATTTCGTAGGATTCGAATCCTGGTCTGCTAAATGTCTGCAAAGGTTCGTCAGGTGCTTTATACCACTACACCAAATAAGACTTGGGGGGTCTGTGGATTTGGAATAAATTATTATATTGGAACCGAGAACCAGTGAATTAAATATATATTTTATTGCTTTTTCATTCTCTCGCTGGCTAAATCCTTTAGATATATGTGTTTGTCTCTTTTTAATGTCGCTCGTTTTCGTTTCATCTACTTGCAATAAAAAATCTGCGGAACAGGTTTTAAACAGCCAGTATATGATAAATACAAGTAAAGTAAACACGTAACACCTCTTTAGAGTACAAATTTATTACTTGTTGTCAATGAATATTTTAAATATTTAATATTTAGAAACTGGCGAAGAATGAACGACTTTACCTTTTTGTTGAAATTAAAATTTAGAGGTTCTTAACTCGCTCTAAATAAAATTTGCTCCCAAGTTCAACTTCTCCAAACTCTTGCATTAAATTAATCTACGAGATTAGTTTATCGAACGACTGGCTATATATTAATATTTACCATATGTATGGTATCTCAATCCAACTACAGCTTGCAGTTCCCAATACAACGCTTATGCTTATTTGCCTTGGTAATAAATATTTAAAGTATGTATATGGATTTATTTGACAATGATTTGAAATTAACAAATTTAAAAGCCGTGTGTGTGTGTGTGACTATTTCTACCTAGTTTCTAAACAAATAGTTCTGTAAACAGTTAAGTTGGCGTAATGTTCATTACTTCGACTTTACAGCTAACAACGCTCTCTGTCGGAATAAAAAGCTACTATCATTCATGGCCTCCATCTTAACAGGATTGACTGGACACGGAAAACTCAAACAAATTTACATACAAGTGGAATGCAAAGTGGTCGAGTCAAAACATATCTCAAAAGGAAGTCAAATGTTGGTAACAATTTAACTTTCTTATGTTCAGTCTCGTGTTCCGGGTTAATCCTGAGGCCTAAGGGGTTAAGGTCATAAGCTTTGACATATCTATTTTTTTAAGTAAACAAATAAGAAGCCGTTTAGAAAAAAATCTTACTTTTTATTACAATCTCTCGGGTAAAGTCGGTTAGTAAAATTTATTATGAAACATTCGCACAAACGAATACTTACGATGAAATATGATTTTCATGGTACGCATGGATGGCAGTTGGAAGTGTCCCAAATATTGGACATTATATCTTACAAAACTGTGTATTTTGTGTTTAACAAAGTTTCCATCACGATTTATGTAAATAATATGTTGAAGTCTCTATGCTCGAAATCCAAGCGAAATTCTAACATTTGTTTAAATGACCATCGTTATTCGGAGAGAAGTTGAAATCAATAAAACTTTTGGCAAGCAAAACACATTTTCACAACATCACGATGTAGAAATTCAATTTATCTACTTCTATATTTATATTTTAAAGCTTTAGACTTAATAGATTAATCCAACATTTTTTACCGATAAAAATCAACACAAAAACGCTTTGTCATTAAAACGTTTTGAATCGTTTACAAGCGATCTCTCGTTTACAAAAAGACAAGCTTAGTTACAACCCTGGATTCGACCTTCGTGGAAATGAACGTAGATTGGAAGAAAGCGGTAAAGTCATTCCAACAAACAAAATGAAAATATGGTTAATTACTTCAAAACAGAAATAAAACTGTTTTACGGATACGGAGATTTTATATTATACCATTTCGTTATCAAGAGGTGCATTTCCAGGCGTATACCTAAAACTTCACTTCACGTCAATCGAAAAAAATGGAAAAATTAACACCTATTTTCAAAGAAAAGAAACATTTTCTAAACAACGTACAACTTCACAAGTATCTATAAAAACACATGTACTGTTTGGTATGTTTGCACCTAGGGTCAAAACTTCGCATAGCAGCAGCAGTAGCATCATTAAATGGCATAAATTTGTAAGTGCTAATAAAAATTAATATTGTGTGAAGGAAACTAAATGAAATAAAATTACGGTTATTAGAATGCAAGTGTGAACCGTCAAGAATAATAAGATAATTTTGAAACTCTATTATATCTACCCTGACGATTCAAAGATAGTTTAAGTCTGTCAAAATAGTTCTAGGTGAGTGATAGTTTTCGCGAGTCGTGATACAAGATCAGACACTCTTTGTAATTTACGTACGTACCATATTTGTTGTGAAAGTGGCAAAGACTGAAGCAATAATTCTATTCATATAAAATTGATGAAAACGCAAAACAGCTAAGGAAGCGCCTGCTCTACGAGTTCCTTGTCTGTCCAAAATACGGTCGGTAAAAAACATTTCACTCTGTCCTATTCGTCCAGACTCAAATCGATAAATATACACATCTATGCGCATAGGTTTGTCGAAGTACTTAAGTACATATGTAATCATCATAATAAAAATTTTCCTGTGAAATTCAATTTCCAATAGACCAACAACAAAGTTGGCGTAAATTGAAGCGTACTGTTAAAGAAAAAATATTTTTAAAGAGGTACTAATTCATGCACTATTATCCGAGTGCAGGTGAGAAGTAACGAGAGCAAAGAAAATGGTAAGAAGCAGGGGAATGAGCATGTATGGCAGGTGGCAGCGAGGTCACGTTTGATAAAATATTCCAAGTTCTTCTTTTCAAGAGTAGTCAAGGGACTGTAAACTCTGTCTGCTTTCAGGTCGCTCCGGTGGCAAGCCTTCTCCTCCACTCGGCTTTATGTGTTGCCGAACTCTGATAGCTCGCATATTAACACTTCATAACTTAACTTCTTCGATACATATTACTTTTCAAATCCCCACGGTATATCGGAAAAAGTTAAGAAAGTGGGTAACTAACAAGCAATGTAATGTTAGTGTATTATATCTGGGATGAATACAACATCTGGAAGGTATTGCCTTTATACTTCATTGGTTGGCGCTGTTTGGTATATAATTATCCATTTATGACATTCTTCATTTTGAATCAATAACATCTACTGTGCTGACTTCAACGCTGCTGCTGTCGGGCGAACCTAAGTCAATAAAGTTTAATTAACTGTGGGAGGAATGTGTTAAAAACTTAAGCCCATTGTTTTCTGAAATAATATTATTTTCTACCTTTCTTCTACCTACTATCAAGCAAAGTTAAAAAAGTTCATAAAAAAATCTTATTAAATATTTAAAATAATATTATAAAAAGAAAAACTCAAAAAAAGTTCAAATAGAAAATGCGTTCCAAAAAAAAATATTTCTACATTATTTGCCGTAAACGCTTGCATTTAATCATTTTTCATTACAATTAAGCTAAAACATGTATTATCATCAAATAATAAATTGTGTAGGTACGTACAGTGCTTTTAAAAGTAATTAATTATATTTTGGGATAGTGTCCCTCTGTTATAATTTTAATGAATATCTATTTTTTCTCACAATGGTGAGCATAATGATGCTAAGCAATTATTAGATGTTTAAAACGGTGACCAGACAACTCGGAATGAAAACAACTCCGAACCATCTCAGATAAGTCATTTAGAGAGATAAAAAAATATATATTAAAAATTGGTTAAATAGGTTACGTTAGGTTAGGGTTATCGGCTAATTTAAAATTGTTTTTTTCATGGCCTTTAACGACTTTTCAAGGAGGTGTTGAGTTGACTTTATTCTCAGTTGGCATGGAAACGTTTAAAACACGTTTTCTTATATATTGTCGATTGTTGTTGTATTAAAAAAAAGAGAAAAAGCGTATGTTTTCAAAATTTGAAACATTAATACTGTAAAGAAAAATATAAAAGTAATCACTTTTCCGTACCCACGATCATATAAAGGCTTGCAGAAAGCAGTTACGCCGAATAGAATACAGCGTTCAGCGGTACACACTGAGCTATAGAAAAGCCTTGGTTTTATGTTAATGTCAAGATGGGAGTTGGAAGAACTAAGTTGGACGAGCGCGTGTTGGCTCTTACTTCACTAGAGGTATTATTGAAAGAAACCGCGGGAGGAGCCGGCCATATCGATCGGGGAAGAACGCTCCCGCTGTGAACTCACTTGGCTCTAGAAATATTTCGCCTCTCTAAGCACTTTGGCTTATACATATTCTTTTTAGGTAATTAACATTGCTCTGATAAAGAATTTAAAATTAAGACAGATTCTATTTTATTTCAAATAAAATTTTCATCATACTTGCATTTTCACTCCATCTTTATCTGATACTTCGGAAGCATAATAAGACATCATTTCTTTAACAAATTAACTATCCCAACGCATGTGAAAAGCTATTAGTGTTGGTGTATTATATTATGTATAGTTTAAAGTTAATTATACACAAAAAACATGTTTTTTTATGTCGATCGATGTATCATTTTTTAAGGCGTACGTAAAAGAATATTATATTATTATTTATTATTTTAACTTTATGAGTAAAACCTCAAACTGTAATATTTAATTAAATGAAGACATTATGAGCGAAACTCAATCGAAAATCTGGAAACAGAAAAATCAGAAAAAGATATTGGCACCTCTGGGACTCGAACCCAGGACCTCCCTACTTTCCGGGTTGGGCGCTCTTATCCACTGAGCTACCAGAGGTGCCAATATCTTTTTCTGATTTTTCTGTTTCCAGATTTTCGATTGAGTTTCGCTCATAATGTCTTCATTTAATTAAATATTACAGTTTGAGGTTTAACTCATAAAACTAAAATAATAAATAATAATATTCATCCCAGACTTGCAGAAGAGTCAATAGATGTCGCACATTAAATAAAATGGATAATAATTTATCCAGACACCATAGATTGCATTTAGTTCGAGTTGAATCTTGCAATCATTCATAAAGATGGCAGCCAATAAAAAATATGCTTTAAGAAAAATGAAGATAATATGGGTGATTCTTAGTCGAAGTATGGTACAGTTAAAAGTGACCGAATTGGATATCGACACCTTAGCTCAGTGGATAAGAGCGCCCAACCCGGAAAGTAGGGAGGTCCTGGGTTCGAGTCCCAGAAGTGCCAATATCTTTTTCTGATTTTTCTGTTTCCAGATTTTCGATTGAGTTTCGCTCATAATGTCTTCATTTAATTAAATATTACAGTTTGAGGTTTTACTCATAAAGTTAAAATAATAAATAATAATATTCATCCCAGACTTGCAGAAGAGTCAATAGATGTCGCACATTAAATAAAATGGATAATAATTTATCCAGACACCATCTAGATTGCATTTAGTTCGAGTTGAATCTTGCAATCATTCATAAAGATGGCAGCCAATAAAAAATATGCGTTAAGAAAAATGAAGATAATATGGGTGATTCTTAGTCGAAGTATGGTACAGTTAAAAGTGACCGAATTGGATATCGACAAAGGTGTCGATATATCTCTTATCCACTGAGCTAAGGAGCTCAGTGGATAAGAGCGCCCAACCCGGAAAGTAGGGAGGTCCTGGGTTCAAGTCCCAGAGGTGCCAATATCTTTTTCTGATTTTTCTGTTTCCAGATTTTCGATTGAGTTTCGCTCATAATGTCTTCATTTAATTAAATATTATATTATATACGGCACCGTGTTGCATTTACTTAAAGACAAGAAAGGAAAAGCGGAAATATATATATTTGAAAGTAATTAGCTATTCACATCCGATTTCTAATCATATATTCAGAATCATTTATCCTTACTCCAAATGATGTGTTTTCGTACACATTAATACAACTCCTTTTCGATATAAAAGTCAGAACTAGGATGAATGTTAGAAATCAAATGCAAATTTGTACATGTAAAAAGACAAGCACGTCCTTTGGTTTACCATTTATGAAAGATTTTATTTTCACAAAGGTGTTTTTCATTTCAACTACGCTCGAACAAAGAAAGACAGATTTCCCATTAGCTCAGTCGTGGGACGGTTAAAAATGCTTCAAATTGCATCATGTTTTAACCGGTACGAGCAATCTCTAAGAAAAAAATCAATTTTAGTGTATTGCGTGTTGTAATTTTACCATTATGAAAATCCAAGTCGAAAATTCTTGTACGAAATTCATAATGTCAGAGCTCTCCGTTGGCGAGATTTTATTTTTTTCCGAAAACACTGCTGAAAAAGATTAAAATTACACACCTAATTCAGCACCCCAACAGGGACAAATAGACAACGAAGGGAATGAATCCCAAAATACTATAATGATGCATACAATCCACCGATTAAAACACGTACTAGGTAGTTAACGTTACGCTATGAATAAAACATTTAGGTAATTCCTATTCAATATTCTACAGTGAACAACATGAACAAAATAATGTAAATGAGGTGCAGTGAATAAAACGTGTTTTCAGTACTAAATTGATTACATGTTATTCCTTGAATAAAAGACTAATAAAGCACACACCTAGGGGAGAAATTTGTATCTTGGGCTGTTTTTTTCAATGACTTGTGAAATGATTGATTGACAAAGTATGTTTATTAAATATTTGGTCAAAATTAAAGCACTTATCTATTTACTTATATGGCTTGAACAAATCACATATTTAGTACTTTTTGACCCAAATAAAATACTTCACCTACAACGAAAATTATGCTACGCATTAAGCCACAAAAAAAAACGTGTATGTAGTCTTTCATTTTATGGCACGCATATTAAACGTATATGGTGTTTTAAATTATTGTGCTGCCATTATTATTAACACTTTTTAAAAAATTATATTAATTACCCACCTAATGTACTACAAATTCATATAATGCTGCGAATAAAACAAATTCAATAATATCAATTATTGTCCTACCACAATATCTTTTCAAGAAATTCATAATATGCAAGACATACTTTTTCTTTTTATGTCACCAATAAAACATGCATTGAAGTAATTAACCCTTCGAGGAGGATCGCCGCACGTATGCGGCGGCACTCGGACGATCCAAATAGAGTATCGCCGCATACGTGCGGCCGTACGATTAAATTCTGTTTTTTCTATGCCATGCTGGTAATTTCGATTAAATTATGATTTATAGATAAAACAAATATATTTGTCAAATATTTTTACGTACTCTAACAAAAATTATTACGTATCTATATAAATATATATTACTAATTCAACTCTCAACATTTTACAAAAAATGTTTTCATTAATTTTTTTTTTTTATAAAAAAAAGAAATGTGCAATAATAAAAAGATAAAACTAAAAATAAATAAAAAAAAGTAAAAGTAAGTTCTTGTAATAAGTTGGAAAAATTCAGTGACAGATGGATCGACTCAAAAATTTTACAGAACATTGCATTTTACAAGAAAAGTGTTTTTATATATAATGGTAAGCTCTGGCGTGATGAAATTTGCGTAAAAAAAATTACTTTATAAAATGTTGAGAGCTACTGAATTAGTTCACTTTTTTAGTTTCAGTATTATCCCTTTTTTATTGACATTTTCTTTTTACATAAATAAAAAAAAACTAAAAAAAAAACTTCACTTTTTATTTTTTGTAAAATGTTGAGAACCACTGAATTTGTCAAAAAAAATTACAATCCAATAATAAAAGGTTAAACATAGCAATAAAAAGGTTCCAAAATAACTTATGTAGTAAAAAAAGGTAAGATGATAATTAATTAAATCGAATACAAAATTAAGAAAAACTTGAAAAATAACTCACTCCCACGACGTAGATGACAAAAAAAATATCTCACTGCTCAAAGGGTTAATATTGTGCCGCAAATAAAACACTTATTAAGTACTTAATATGCGCCGCTGCCGTGCTCGGGCCTCGTACGAAATCGCACAAATTATATCCGCCCTGAAAAATTACTGAATAAGGTAATCTGCGCGGAAGCGTGTAATTGGGCCAGAGATTACATCTGAAAATTACGGATAGGTGCTGCATTATACTTTCAGCGCTGACTCAAATACCACGGTCCATGACGGGCAATGGATAATTTTAACGGATCGCTTAACTAGGGTATCATCGCCTAAATTAAAATTTAAAAATTCCGAATGTCCTGAAATAGTTTAATTCATAATTAATTAAACAGTCTTAGATCTGATGTGATTTTAAAACTTCGTATGTCATGATGGATAAAACATTGCCAGCGGAAAATAGAAAAATTTTCAGAGAAAAAATGATGCGCGAAATTCATAAAAAAATGATGCCGCAGCTCACAATAATTATAACAGATTTGATATTATTAGGGTACTAAGGTTAAGAACAACGGTGAATGGATATACGGTGATTGAGTCATATATGTGACTTTGAACGACTTACGGATGTAGATCCAAAAATAATGCAAGGAAAATGCCATAGAATAAAGAATTCATTATTATTGTGCTATGGAGTAAATCATGTTCTCCCGGTCTTGCTAAAAGTCAATTGAAACAGAAGAGATTTCTCAAAGATTTGTTTAAATGTGAATAATACAACGAGTTTGTAAAAGGAGAGAGTTTTGTGGCATCATGTTAGCCAATTTTTTTGGCAAAAATGGCATTATGAGAATATTATAGCTGAAAATCATACATGTTTCTCGGACCCCTTAGGAGCATGCCGCGTGTACTCTGTACACCATTCTGTGGTATCAAATTAAGGTACTTGTCAATATTAAACCGTTTTATCTCATGAGACCAAATTTATCTCAGCTCACATAGATCTCACAGAAATCGTTGTGTATCCCTCACTATCTTCGTGAGAAATGTAATTTAAATGACATTGAAAAAGAAAAACAGCACGCTAAATATTCAAATCTAAAAATTAACCACGAAATGATTAAAATGTACACCTTTACGAAAAGAAACTTTCCGACCGCAATTTGAGAAAAAAATTGTGAAACATGAAACGACGAAATTAAGAGGTAACGATAACGTTTGTAATTCACTTGTCTAATAAAATATGTGTGTTTTTTATTATTTTTTTACTATCAGTAATTAATAGTAGTTAAAAAAACGTAAGCCATTTTTAAAACTTTTTAATGTTTGCACTCAAAAACAGTATATATTTAAAAAATTACATGGTTATTTCCAATATTAAAATTTGAAAGCAGATTTCAAGTTTTCTGGAGATCTTCGAAAATATATCGTTTATTTGGATTTTATTGCAAAGCGGAAATAAGTTAAACTTTTTGGCAAAATACACCCGATTTTTGAAGGGCTAAATAATTGGCTTTACATCTCGAATGAAATGCACAATGGCGGTAGGTACTCAATTACTGTGAGACGGGATTGCTGATCTCTGCCATTTTTTTAGGGATTTGGTAAAATTCAATTATTGATGTTGTTTTGAAAAGTTTTTATTTTCTATGTACATTTGTAACTAATTTTATTTAAATTTTTTGCTACCGGTTTTTACACATCCGTGTCGTTCACTAACAAACTTAAAACTAACTTAAAAAATCTATGCATGTACAAAAATGATTAGATTTTATTAGGTGGGAGGAGTGATTTTGGGAGAATTTGAGTTCCTATTCCTCTTTTACTATAACGTACTAATTTATTCATCATTAGCATAACAATTACCGGCATATTGTTATTAATACAAAATAAAATATTTATGAAAAGTGTTACAGTTTGTATATTTTGCGGGATTAAATTGTCAATAAATAATTAACTCTCTCAATTTACAGTTTTCTAAATACCTGACATCGCTGAAACCTTTCCTAGTGGAATCGACAAGCGGATTTTGATGCAACGGAATATTACCGATCGAAACTTTGTTGCTAAGGGCCGAGAAGAAGTTTTTAAAAATATAATAATTTTCACTTCTCTGTTTTTATGTTCTTTAAAGTAACTATCCCGTTGTACTACAAAAGAATGTTCAGGTATAAATATATTATAAATATATTATATATATAGAATTATAATTAATTTTAAATTTAATAATTCGTATAATTTATATTTATAATGTACTTAATTATTATTTATTTTTACTACACATAATCTAATAATATTGAAATTTTTAATCGTTGTGATTTATACACTAATATAATAGATAATTAATATAATAGATAGACAATACAATATAGACAATACAATAGATTTATGCATATGATTCCTGTTTCTTTATTTGTTACTAGAGAGTTCCCGGCAAGCCTTGCAATGCCACTTAATGAATAAAATGTTTTTCCCTGCGTATCCTTACCCGTTCATCCCGTTTTCCTTCCCCTTACGCCTCTCCCGCTCCCCCATCCCGCGAACCTCCTCCCGCGTTTCCCTCCCCTCTCCCGTTCCATATATTCACTCCCGGTACATTCAGTTTTCAAACAGTTTGCGTGCTACCTATTGTAAATTGTTATACAAATTTTCATTTTTCATATGTTACAGACATTCATTTTTGTATTATATAATAACAATCAATCAAAGTTGTCTAATCTATTTTAAAAACCTATGAATTTTAATTGTATTAAAATTATTCGATTTTGATTAGTATCATAGTTGAGTACTTCAAATAAATTCATTAATTTAAAGAGTCTATGCGAAAATTGAAAATTGATTGAACAATCGATGGTTTGCAAAATGACATTCCCAAATTATAATATTTTTGACAGTTTCGTAAGAGTTTTCGTTAGGATTAAAAAACTTTTCAGATGTATTGTCATGTGATTGTAATAATCCAGAAACCTTCGCGAGGGTGGAAAAAAGATGTTTTGAAAATTTTAAACAATTCCTACGCTTAATATAGCAAAACTTATACAACATACATACATATGCATACATGCAAACAAGCGAGCAAGAAAACGTACATTCAATTTTATAAACATAGATTAACATTTTTTGGGATACCCAAATTAATTTCATTAATCTTATGGAAATTTGGGTCAGCGGTATATTTTAAGCAGTTATTGTTTAATTTATTGTCATTTAAGGGCGACGCTATGTTGCAACAATCAGCAATGCTCCTCGAAGCGTGTACTCGTGTTGTGTTGTCCTATCGGAAGCGAGGAATTAGCCACTGCTTCGATACATTATGGATCTGTTCGTTGAATCGAATAACCGATACAGAGCTCGTTGTGTAGGACCCGGGCGGTGGGAGAAATGGCGATGTGCTTCAGTCCCAAATGCTCCGGCCATTACAAACGTTCATGAAACTGCGTTCGGTCAGACAATTTATTATGCACTTTGCTGTGCAGATAGTCCAGGCACTCGGCATGAATGAAAACTTAAGTATTGGAGAACGGATTTTTCTTTACATGTAGACTCTTTCTAACCTTTGGCCAAGTATTCTTTTTCTTTGTTGACGATGATTCTAACATGAAACGATAAGTACTCTTTCTAAAATGAGAAAAATAGGTCTTGTATATTTTTGAAAAGAAAGAAGTAAGAAACTTCTTTTTTTTAATCCAGAAATAGATATTAGATTTATTTATTATTTGTTTATTTGTTTATCTGTATACAGTATGTTTACATTGGGTTTATCGATGCCTGTCTCACTAGGTTATACCTGCTTCGAGACAGGCTTATCCTAATTATTATTTCAGAAGTACAGTCAATATCTATTACTTACTAATATTATAAATGCAATACTGCTCGAGTTTGTTTGTTGCGTTTTCACACATAAAACAATAAAACGATTTTAAAAATTCTTTCATCAATAGAAAGCTTAATTATATGCGAAGACTATAATCTGTATATGATGGTAAGCTCTGGCGTTATGAAATTATAAATATTAATATGTTATATTTCTAAAAGAAAACCAATCGTTGCCGCGGAAACGATGTTGATATTTTTTTTTCAGGCAAGATAGTTAATATCTTTCTATCTAGTAAATAAAAATTAATCTTCAAAATGTTGGTACCTACGCGCGAAACTTCCGACCGACTGAACCAAATTGGATAATCCTTTTTTTATTGCTGGTGAGCTCTGTTATAATGAAATTTAGGTGGCACGCGAGCTTTTTGAATACTGAATGTACCGAGAATGAAGGTATGGAGTGCGGGAGGGGGGAGGGATAATTAATAAGTGCAGGCGCTACAATAATTTACCCTTAATAAGTCGCGGGCAAAAAAGCTAGTGGTTTATAAATCTTTACACAAAATGTCTGCAAAAAAAATGGATACCTTCATTCCATATTTAAAAACTTTTTTATGTATAAATTTTTTCTAATTTATTTTCCATCCATTTTCCTGTTCAAATCTCTAAGAACTAAACGCCCCTGCTTTACTGAACTGAATATACCTATTTTAAAAGTTAATTTTACAAATTAGGGCTTAATGGCTTAATTTAGAAAAAAATATACAAGAACGACAGTAGCATTCATGCAATCAATACTAATTTGTAAAGTAGCTGGAAACAAATTCACGTAACGCAAGCGTAACCTCCATACAACAATACAAAATCCCTCCAAAATTTTCACCCCAGCAATCTACACCTTCATTAAAACATCCATTGCCTGTCGAAATGGCTTTTATTATAAAGTATTACGACTAATTACGTTGACAATGTGAATTGCGCTTGTCTTTTAAATTAATGCTTTCCCTAGATTTGCCGGGTCTTACATAACATTACTGAAGTTGTTAAGTAAAGTTGACAATAAACCAATAATGTAATCAAGCTAATGTGAAAGAGTTTTGAAAAGAAAGCGGCCGATGGCGCTAAGTATAGATAAATAGTTATGTATTCTTTCAGACTTTAAGGCATGTACAATGTACGAATATGGTGGGTTAAAGTGAAGAGGATTGGCAGGATGATATGTTTTGGGTTTTCAAATAAGTCCTTGAACATTTCAGGAGGTCATGACGTTGGCTCAAATAATATTACGCAAAAAGTCCAAGTTACGGAATAGTGTGTATCAGATTATATCAGATCGGATGAGTGCAGGTCAGTTCTATGAATGGATGAGAGACACGAAGTAGGTTTTAGAATAGAAAGCGTTCGTTATATTCTGTCTTTGTATGCCGAGAGGCCAGTGTACTCTATTCACAGTTCTGTTGCGTACAAAGTTGGGCAAATGCATCGAATGGTTTCCTTTCGATGTGCAAAGCTGAAAACGCATTGACAGCATTTCACTTGCTCTAACGGATATCGCTCTTTTTGTCTTTCCACGTCCTCGATGTCTTTCAGTTCGTGTGCGATAGTATGTTCCAGGTATTTGACGATACGACTAACATTTTCATTCCGTCTAGGGGCGTAAAGGGCATAAAAGGTGTTTTCATGAGTTCGTTTTTACATTTTGAAACCATAACAATTGATTTGGATGCATTGTATACTCGGTAAGGTTTCACTATCGTAATTCACGTTAATAATACCCCCAACTAAAAACTAATACGGGTACAACCACTACGGGTCAACCTCGCACTATCGAGATTTAGGCAGTAAAGCATCTTGACCATAAGATAATATTTGTATGCAACGCAACATAACGTTTTTAATGCCTGATCACCAGATTTTTCAAAACTGGCCCTGGCACAATCGAGAGCTCAATTTTCAACCAAATATCTTACTGTCAAAGTCAAGTCATCAAAGGACCACTCTAATGGCAGAATTCAATCAACCCTAGATTTGTGTGCCAAGCTCTATTCTGCCACAATCAATAACAAATGAAACGATTCAGAAGATATTCTTATGGTAGACTATTTGCTGGAACAAACTTTTTAGGCATATGTATACTAATACATGCTATTCGCTTCACGAATAAAAAATAAATAAAAACAGAAAACATGTCGATTGCCAACATTTATTTACGACCAAACATTAAAATTTGGCATGCATTTATGGCCAAAACTGCGCAATCGCACTCAATAATTTCATTTTATTTCCAACGAAAATGGTCATTGGTCATATTTTAACATTATCATCGGCTATTTTTACCGACAGTGTTATCCACAACTACTAAAGGCAGATATCCTCCATTCGTTCTAGCAGGGATATGTAAAAATATGTAAGTTTATAGGCCTTATATGGTAGGATTGTCTATTTTCACTTATGGTACCAAAACGAATGTAAAAATTTTACTAGTAACCGTATTTATCCCGAAAAATGAATAAGTCGGTTTCCGCTGTGAGATTCAAACTAGTTCCGTTAGATAGCTCGCCAAGCATCCGTGCCAGTAGATAAATCACATCTACAGTTTGTAAAATAAGAGAAAACATAGGAGGGCGCCACTCTTGTTCAATACTAAAATTATAATCATGGTGGTAATCGAGAGCTGTGTAACCTACATTTTTATTAAAAATTAAAAAGGCATAAAAGTGAAAAAAAAAAAATTTATTGCAATATAGATACCCACTGATCTCAAAATTAGAAATTATATACGTATATTACAACTTTGCAATTTTGTGTTAACATAATAAAGAATAACGATGTTACACCTTAGGTACCTGTGCAACATTGCTTGTTGTGAACAAAACATTTTTTTTAAAGTCTGAATACAGTGTTTTCATTGTAATTGCACTTTAAAAGAATACTTGACAGGTAAATTCTGTAGTTCTATTTTTTATATTTTCTATTCTTATTTGACAGACAATAGTTTATCATATAGTAGGTTCTTACCTATTTAATATAAAATCACTAAGATTTTTTCAACATTTGCTATTTCCAAGCTGAATTAGAGCATTTAATCGAATAAGATCATAATGTTGGGATTTGAAAAGCTACCGGAATATTATTCTAGCCAATTGGATCGCTCGCTCGGGCAAAACCTGCTCGGTAAAATCCGCCGGCATCTCCCGGCAGCTCCCGGGCAAACACTGCCGTCAGGTTCCATTATAAATCAGTATTGCAATCAATATTTGCATGGCGCCAAAAGAATTACATTTTAAACCTAGTTTGCTATAAACTTATGACCGTCTAGTAAAAAAAGTCAAAAATAATTTTTTATTTTCAACATGTTCAAATATGTCTACTCCTTCATAAGTGGCTACTTAATTATTATATGTATTATAGTTTTTAATGAAATATGGCATACTGGGATTGCACACCCCTCCCAGCCCTGCTGGAGTAAAATCTTAAATAAAATAAATAAATAAATTAACAAACTCAAATTACTAGAACTGATCACATTATACTGATTATGATACATTACATCTCTCCCCTTGCTAAATCACTAGCCTCTTCTGATCCGGCTCCTCCACGGAGTAAGTGGGCAGACGCATCCTGGGCCAAGACTGAGGCAAGTTTCATCTCATGAACTCTAAAACATGTGACCTATGGCAGAGGTTATCCAATAAATGGTTCCCGGGGCGGCAGTAAATTGGGAATTAATTGAAGTGAGGCACAAAGTTAGCACCGTTGTTAAACACGATGAAACGGAAACGACACTAAAAAGAGACAAATATAAACATCTATACGATTTAGCCTGTGAGAGAATGAGATAGAATGAAACCTTACCGCATTGGCCGCTTTGATTATGA
Organism: Glyphotaelius pellucidus; assembly: GCA_936435175.1. Taxonomy (NCBI): domain Eukaryota; kingdom Metazoa; phylum Arthropoda; class Insecta; order Trichoptera; family Limnephilidae; genus Glyphotaelius; species Glyphotaelius pellucidus. The sequence goes on along the minus strand of OW386542.1, from coordinate 20,405,857 downwards.
GCTCACTTTTCAAAGCTTGGTTGAGATTTTGTTTATTTATCTGTTCCACCCACCTGTGCCAAGTCCCATTTCAATGTTATTCCCTTTCTCCCTCTCTAACCCCCTCCCTTGACCCCTCCTTCTACCCCTCCCCCAAACATTATCTGATGCTCTCTCCCGCTCTTACATGCTCTCACTTTCTTTTGTGTTAACCTCATTATCTTAACTCTGCACTTTAGTTTAGTTTATATGTTTATTGTCCTGAAGAAAGTCGAGTTCGACCGAAACCGGTGGACGAATATAAATTTAAATAAAGTGGTTTTAAACGAAGAACTTGTTTCATTCTGTAAAATGTCAAGCCAGAAAGTGTTTGCTTTCTTCGATAATTTAAAGTAGATAATACGTTGAGTTCCAGTGCACCTTTTCCTATAATTTTGATTATCTTATTAGTATTTGTGTGTTCTTTGGAGTCGCTAGATGTCGTTTTTTTCTGTGTTTTCTTTTGCCTGATCATTTCGGAGTGATTTGGAAATTGGATATTGATTTTACAAAAAATATTTTTTTCATTTTTTTCGGATTTCATAGGACTCGATCTTTGGTCAGCTAAATGCTTAACCTCTGAAATTCGTCAGGTGTTTTATACCACCATACCAAAGGAGACTTTCGTAGAACTGGGGATTTATCGCATTATATCGATATACATTAAATAAATATTTTATTGATATCTCATTCTCTGGCGGGCTAAATCCCGTAGATAGATGTATGTGTTTATCTCTTCTTAGTGTCGCTCGTTTCCATTTTATTGAGTTTCAAATCTCAACGGTGCTAAAGAAGTTTTCACTTCAAAATTTTGACTGAAAATTCCACCCTATCATCTTCTTTCAGCTCACAGCATCTTTTCAATAAAAAATTGTGAGATTATGATACCTCCTTCAAAAAAATCTTTAAAAACAAACTAATTCAAAATGAAAAAAAGGCAATTGAAACACGGGGCAAGCCGCTTGGATTCAACTAGCGTTAAACAATTTAATAATGATGTTTTCCGTAGAAATCTTAAAAAATATCCAGTAACAAATATTTTTTTATAAAATTAAAATAAAAACATTATAGCAGATTTTTGCTTGAAATAATATACAATTTTTGCCAACAACTTTTCTAATGGTATCTGTAACACGGTCGATGGATAAGGATTGACAGGATAACTTTCGGTAACTTCTCATTGTTCCCTAGGACAACCAAAGATCGCTAATGTACACACGACAGTGGACGTCGAATATATTAAGAACATTAAGTCATTGTGAACTATTACTTATTAGTTGGCGATCTGCTGTTATACTAGAGAACGATGAGAAGTTACAGAAAGTTATCATATCGACCGCGCTAGGGAGTCAGATCCTTGAAAAAATAGTTTCTGGCCGCCAGTTTACTGCGTAGCTACAAAATCCAAGTCAGTCAAACGCAAAAGGATTTTGCGGCTTTAGATCGATTCTAAGATCAAAAATAATTGACGTTATTAACTTTGTCAACTGTCAACCACGAATTGGTTTTTGCGGTTTTAGATCGTTTCTAAAATCAAAAAGATTAATGGCATTTTTTTTTGTTAACATTCGTCATTACCAATAATTAAAAAATTAGAAAGTGTAATTCACAAGCGATAGAAATGAAACTAGAAAGTCGCTAGATGTCGCTTTTTTTCTTTTGCCTGTTTATTTTAAAGCGGTTCGAAGATTGGATATTTATTTACAAAAATAAAAATGTTTATTTTTTGGATTTTGTAGGATTTGAACCTCCGTTCGCTGGATTTCTCTGGCCGCTGAGATTTTCGACGCTGCGCTACGGGACGGTCGCGGCGAGGGACGAATTTACCGTATTATGTTAGAATCGATGACCCACCATAAAATAAATTTTAGCGACGCATTTCCGTTTCTTCCAAATTTCAAATTTCATTTCACTAACGGGGCAAAAGTATTTTTACTTCAAAAATATTTATATATGTATGTACATATATTTAATGGTAGACAAGAAACCGATAAAACTTTTGACGTTCATTCTTATGTAGATGAACATAATTCTGGAAGTAGTTCAATACTAAAAACATTTCTCATTTAAAGGCGACACACCTTCTTCCTTGTTTTGCCAGTTTCTGTTTGAGTTTCCCCGCTAACCGCCAACCGCTCTACCCGCAGAGCGGAAGGATCAATGTAGAGTCAACGTACATCCGATCGAAGTCAACATACCGACACCGAAGTCCTTCATTGTTTCGCCGTTAACAACGAAACTCCTTTATGTGCCCTGTCGCGCGGTGCGTTTCATCGCGTCGCGTCGTCTATACAGAGATTTGCCAGTGATCTTAAATACGCCAGCGAACCCCACAATCTGTATGAATAACAAAAAAATATACAAATTTTCATACCCACATTACGTATTTCACCTTTGATTTGGAATACAAAAATGACATCATACATTGTTTGCAATATTTTATAAGATTCTACAACTAAATTTAAAATTATATTATTTGTATCGTTTATAAACGAAAAAGAAACGATTTCATTGTATCCACATTATTACATACAAATAGCAAATATTCAAAATGCTGGAAACCTTTCCTACCTATGAAACAACTATTGCCAATTCATCAATATTTAGAATGTAAATGGATAAATACTGCACCTGCGACGCATCAACTGCGCTCATCAGCTGCTTTGATAATGATGTCACTATTAAAGACTCTCCTATTGGTTGAGATATAAAACAAAAATTACGCGGGGTCTGCGCTCGTTGGTCGCTTTGATTATGACCTCACTTTTCAAGTATTGGTTGAGATTGTTTTGGTAAAGTTTCGCTTCTAACGCGTGTAAACTGCACCCATTAATTTTTAATGGATATTTGTCAAAGTCATATTTTTGTCAAAGTTAGTCGTGCAGTATCACTCTCAAGGACGTCACCAAAACCTCCTTTACTGTAGACAAAGCCGCACCAATTTGTTTATGAACTCACAGAGGGAGAGTCACATCCTTCCTAAATATAGTTGATCAAACGACCGGCATATTTTCATGTCTTTTAAGACACTCACATGGTTTTTAGCACTGCAAATACATTTTTTAAACGGTATAATTACTGTAATGTTATAAAAAAACTAACAGATAGAAATCAATAAATAAATTTATAAGTATTGTGATTTTTTGGAATCTTTTGTTGTCGTTAAGGTTGGTAAAAAAAATGCTATGTATTTGATTTTGACAAAATTGACAGGATTTGTACCACACAACATATTTTAAAAAAAACTTGGAATAAGGTCTAGTTTTTCAACGCCATAATAAATTATCCCTGCATACTTTGGTACTTGTATTTGTAAATGGCTTCACGATTCTCAAAAAAAAAACTTGAATAAGTAAACAAATTAAAAACAAAATTCAGCATTGACTATTCTCAAAAAACGATGTAAAAGGCACCGCTTTCAGCACATTAACACAAATTTTAGATCACTTTTCACTGACAAGACTTGTTTACTCTTTTCCATTAGAAAAACCGATAATATGTGCCAACCTCGTGTTAGCCGTATCACCCTCCGTGAAGGAAGTTTTACTGACATTTGAAAGGTTGACAAAAAGATGAATCGCCGTTTCGTTCAAAGTTTGACGCGCGACTCCGTGAAAGTTTTTGGTTTTGTATCTGCTACAATGTATTCCGCAATGTGCAATGTGAAGTAGATAAAGTCTTAGTAGATACCAAACAACCGTAACATTTTCTTATCACTTTGTACCCTTAGTTAGATTGAAGATGGTTAGATCTCCAGGTGTCTATTTTGAATTTAATTTTATATAATATATTTACCAACTTCTAGATGCCGAATTGTTCATTGCAGATAAACTTTTTTTTTAAATATATAGTGTAAAAAAAAAAAATCTAAACGTAATATGAAAAATAATAAAGATTCAGAAAAATAAAAAATATCAAAGTGTGCAATTCACACGCGGTAGAAGTGAAATCTTCCGAAAACTAAAGTAGGCCGGAGTGGGATGACTACGAAGGATGGTTTTTTCCATATTTTTGTCGTCGAATTCCAGTGCAGCTTTTTCTATACATTTGGTCATCTTATTAGTATTTGTGTTTTCTTCTTTGGAGTAGCTTTCTTTTGTGTTTTTTGCCTGTTCATTTTGGAGTGGTTTGAAGATTGGATATTGATTTTACAAAAATATGTATTTTTTTTGGATTTCGTGGAATTCGATCATTGGATCGCTCAATTTCACTGGACCAAAGAAAATTGCATGGGACCATGGATTTTTCGTATTATATTGGAAATGAGTACCCGTGAAATAAATAAATATTTTTTTGCTATCTCATTCTCTCGCAGATAACCCTATAGATGTATGTGTTTTTCTCTTTTTCGCTCGCTTCCGTTTCATCGAGTTTCAAATCACAACATTGCCAAAGAAGTTTTCACTTCAAAAGGTAACGGTTCCTACTGGTAATTGAAGCTGGGGTCTCTCGTCTTCCCGAGATACATTGCCTTAAACAACTCGGCTATTGGGATTTACTTATTTTACTCCATTTTAATGGAACTCATATTTCAAATTCAGAATTATAATATTATCTTCAACAAATTTTACACATATTTTTGCCTTCAGTTTAAATGATTACAAATTTCTAAAGAATTTATTTTTCACTTAGATAGTGTGTCGGATAAACATATTCAATTTTATTTATTTGGGTCACCTATCAACTTTTTTGAAAGATTTTTGTATAACAATTAACGTATATTTTCATTCCGTAGAAAATATGTTTGTTGCTTTTCTGTAAGTGAAAAACGGTTACCATGTTGATATATATACAAATAATATTGAAACGATGCGAATGAAGCAAAGTGCATATGCCAAGATAGTGTGGAGGGCACGCACTCTAGTGGAGGAATGTTAATCTTTATACATGTATAATAATAAATGTTTTTTTGTTCGCCCCTTGTGCGTTCTTCAACCATTACACCGATTGCGATGAAACTTTGGTGAGTTGTTGTGCGTACACCCGCGAAGGTTTTTATGTTTTACTTGGTTATATATTATATGGTTTATATATACATAAATATTTATGAAATTTGTATAAAAAAATTACAATGGGTGACACGCGAGGTGTTGAAAGATGTATTTTTTGTATAGGCGGCAGGGAAAGAGGGAGGGTAAAGTGGAAGAGAGAAAGGGGATGCGGAAGGGGAATCCTGGAGGAAGGGGAGAAAAATTAACCAGGAGGGATTTGCGAAGGGATGACTGGAAAAAGGGGAAGATTAAAGGCGAACGCGGGAAGGGGAGGGGAGTTCGCGGAAGAACGGGGGCGGGAATGGGCACGCATGAGAAAGAACACTCAGGAGCGGGGTGACGGAAGGGTGGTGTCAACGGGGGGAATATGTAGGGATTGCATAGGAGTTGTAGTAGCGGTATAATAGGTAACCAAATTTGGAAAATTTTGGAAAATTCAGGCTTCTCAGATGAACAGCTGTATGTGGCCTGCTAACGCGTCGGAAAATCTTCAAATTTATTCATGTATGCACCAGCCAGAAAAAAAATATTGTATGTCCAAAAGCAATTCAATAAACAGAATTAATACAAACAGTTGCTTTATTTGAATGGTATTGCAACGCATGCCGGGTACTCGCTAGTTATACATAGTAATAAATTATATTTGTTGTAAAATCTGTATATCCATATTATAAGCGACCAACAACATAACTACACAAACTAACCCGAACACAAGGCTAGAACTTAGGCTATAATTTGATTAAAAAGAAAATAAAAATATATTCACACATGAATTCATCCTTTCCTCCGATAAAGTGATGTACCTGAAAACGGCAACAGCCCCAGCCGTAGATATAAGCGTCAAAACGATGCGCTGATACCGGCAACCAGATGCCCCACACCCTCGACTGTAACGGTGTCTAATGAGCGATACCGGTTGCACTCATTGTTCGAATTTCACCACCCCCGCTGCACATGCGGCACGTATCTGCCTCCTATCATATTATTTCACGTAGGATATTCAAATCAATGTATTTATTTATTTTGAATTTCACGTCCGGCTGGGCTTTTACATGTATTTTTTTTTTTACAAAGAACTTCTAAATGTGCATAACAAAATCAAATAACAAAAATAAAAAAAATCATAAACAAAAACAAAATCCGAATCACAATCAAAATCAAATGTGAAACAAAAACAAGGTCAAAAAGAATTGCAATTAAAACAAAATATTCCACCATGCAAGATGGAAAAAACTTTAGGCTGGGATAAGTCCAATACATATGAAATAAGTCGAAGCAGAGCTATGTAGTTGGTTTAATTAAATTTGTTGTTCTTCTTTCTGATATAAATTGTACTATGACTTGTTTATATTTAGTGAATGATGTGTTAAATATGTCAACAATATCTCTATAGTCATTACGTATATATATGTATATCTAAATTTTTTTTTAATTTTCATTAAAAGAAAGATTGGTGGCGCAGCGTGAATTTGCGCGAAACGGTGATCATGTTCATGAAGAGCAGTTATACAAAACACTATTTTCAATTTTCTATCTAGTTGCGCCGTCTCTTCAATTTCAAAAAATTTTTGTTTTTTTGTTTGACCGAGGATTAAACCTTCCTTCCCAGGAACTGGCTTGGGAAACGGCTGCACAGCCCCTTTCACACAAAGCTTAATTTTTTTTTGAGGCAAAATACCTTTTTGAGGCAAAATACCTTAAAAACCCGCTCCGCAGGTTTTTACTGCTTGTCCCTGCGAGTGGCTTTTGTTTCTACTTCGCCCAGTTGGTGTTGGTGACTATTTTATAAATCCAATAGGAACTGGTTCCAAAATTAGCCCGTTCCTTATCCGTATCCATATCCATCCGTATCCACTGTCAACCAGTGATGGCTAGTCACCGGGACAAAGTAACCGGGACGGGCAATGACGTCATATGTAATATACAGCCGCTTGATACAACTGAATAGTACCGTCAATTATTACATATCCGGAGAGATACTCCAGATTCACGAATTCAAGATATACTCCAGATTCACAAATTCTATAGAACTTATACCTTGTGCGGGGGGGGGGGGGGGGACATTTCCTTATGCGTCCTGCCAACGGAAGTGGCGAATTGTGATGAATTCTGGAATTCAAAACCGAATTACAACGGTAGCTTTGTTTGAAATTCCACGTAAGCAGATTTTATTTATGGCGCAGCGCGTATGGCGTGGCATCAGACATGCACTCGCAGCTGGATTCTGAAATTCAACCACGCAGACGCAAGCCTTATAATACTATTCGATTCGATTCGAATGGCTACTTTTAAAATTCCCACGGTAACGGCACAGCGACGGCAACGGAAACGGCTCGCGGCATTTCATTTTTTTAATACGAATAAGGGAGTTGCACGAAAATGATTACTTTTTCTTTGTAACCGCGAATCTACTTATTCATTGGAAAAGCCCTACACTTCACTAATGTCTGAATGTGAATGGAGCAGACACTACACAAACCAAATAAAAAAAATGTAGCATTATTTATAGATCACGAATAAGAAAGGGCCGCTGACTGAAATCAGTGAAACCACGCTCATTGCCTCAGTAACGTTTCTTCACTATATCAATTTATTTATGCATCTGTCAAAAATTTTAACAATTTAAAGGCTCTCCTATTGGTTGAGATATGAAAAGGAAATTACGCGAGGTCTGCGCTCATTGGTTGCTTTGATTATGATCTCACTTTTCAAGTATTGGTTGAGTTTGTTTTGGTAAAGTTTCGCTTCTACCGCGTGTAAACTGCACTCGAGATTGTTTTTGTTGTTTGAACTATTTGGGCGCCAGTGTTTGGTGTATTTTTTTTTAGTAATGCGAGTAATACGATTTTATTTAAACTGATATTCCTAACACTAATTTAAAGTGACTTTTTAATATCAGGTTCAATATCCATCGAATGATTCTAACATATACGAGATAATATTGTGCTTCCTTAGTAGCGACATATTGAAAAGTGTACTTCTTTAGAGGTCAGGCGGGTTCACAGGTCGCCCCCTGTTGTTGGAGACGACGTCCGGTGAACCCAGCGGGAAGTGAGTTTTCTCAGTTGACAACTCATAATGGCAGTTAGCACGCAAGACTTAAAGCGATCAATCGGCCATAAATTGATATATTTACGTGTTTTGTAAATAATTTCATAAATAAATGTAAATATCTTCACGACAAATAATATGCAAACCTGCCTTGAAACTGAAAACGAAGAGTGCGACGCAACACTAGCAATCGCACAGATGAGTTTCATACTCTTAACTTATACGAACGTACTATTTTTTACAAACAAACATAATTCTTCTCTATCCCTTTTTCTCTGAGTAATCAATATAAATATGGTGCCTTGGAGGCAAAAACAAGCCTTAAACTAATTGGCCCTTTTTGATAAGAGCGTTTAAAAAGATCTTTTCAGATACTTCGAAGAAACTCGTATCTATAAGTAACCACGCTAAAAGGGGTCAATAGAAATGAAGCGTTGTTCTAACGGAAAGTTTGATAGAATAACAAAAGCATTACATTTTTTGTAACTTATCTATATGAATTCGTATTTTTGCCTTCAGTGACATCAATTTTATATATTCTCGGCAAAATCAATTAGGTCATGGTCGTTGGTAGGAATAACCAATCCTGGTCGACTATTTCCCAGATAATTGAATTTCAATGAGATAATACTGCAAGTCAAAGTGTGCACCTGCAAAATTTTATCTGATGTAAGTGATTGCGCTGAAATCAGCCGTTTAAATAAGAAGTGCTTAAATCAAGTGACAATCGGCTTAAATTGAGTTAAGTACTTTGTCCGGATAATTGTTTTAAACTGTTGGAAACTTCGGAGCGTTGCAATCAGAAACACCTACTACTGTACTTATTAACTATTGTTAAAGGGGTATTAATCAAGGAGATGTATTACTCAAGGAGATGCACATCGTCAATTTAATTATTTACCAAAATCTGTATATTCCATTCTTCTATCTGTTGTTAAAAATAAGTCAAAGATGAATTGGAATATCACAGGTTTTTGAGTTATTGGTGTATTATATTATTTTTTACCAACCATTGATCTTTAGACTACGTTTTGTAAGAAGTGCACACATACTTACGTAGAACGGCTTAGTTTTCATTGCCTTACATAAATATTTAATCAAGAAGCAAGGATGAACAAGGTAGAATATTTTTAACAGCGAAAATCTCATAAAAATCTATTTATAATTTGATGAAGTAAAAGATAGGTAAATGATCCCAACTACGCAAGAAGTTATATTTATTTCTTTAAATGCTTTGTTCTGGCTAATAATAGTCCGAAACGAGGCTATCTAAAAATACGGGTATAATATAAACTAAGTTTCTCCAAGTAAATACCTACGCAGTCAAAATACAACACTTGATTTAAATTTTCACGTAACGTTAATTATTTTACAGTTAAATTCAATTACAACATAGACAATATTTTATTATACACATAGATTTTAGTAAGCCCTAGAGTAGCAATAGACAGTTCGCTCACATGAACAAAGTTTAAATTAAAATGAAGTTGGTAGGAACTACAAATTAAGCTTGATAACAATAAATTATCCCCTCATATGTGCACTACCCATGTGTCAAAGTGAACACAAGAAGAGGGAGAAATGTTCCCTGGCACTGTGTACAAGTTTTACGTTACGATGTTATAATGTAGTTTACATTAAGAATGATGACATTTGTAACTGTAAATAATTCATAAGTCATATTGTTTCATGTATTAATTATTGTTGTTTGGATTCGGATAAACTATCGACTCAACAACAAAACGTTTTCTTGGCTGAGGAACCAGTAACGGTTTGAAGTGTAGAATGTAGAGCAGAGGTTACCAAAGTGGTATACATGGACCCCATGAGAACGATTTTGTCAAGCTGGGGGATCACTTCAGCAAGAAAAAAATTTGGGGGCCTACGAGATTTCGACGGGAGTTTAGACTCATTTGCATCGAGTCATCGTCAATATTCAGGCGTTCCTTAAATGTCATAATTCACCTTATACATATTGTTCGTACATACTTATAGAAATAAAATGTGTGTATTTTTTTGGTTCCGTGTTATGTAATATGATGTGACAAAAATTGTACTAGTGTACTACTACTAGTGGGTTGGAAACCACACTATTGACGATCAATTTGTCATTTTTCAATGTAATATCCGTCCATTTCTACAGCTTTGGTCCATCTTTTAACGAGGGCGTGCATCGCAGTGTTATAAAAAGCACGATCACATTCAGACCAATATCGCCATTACTTTCCCCGCCGATCACACAGTTTTGAATTGTTTTGTCCATGTTGTGTTTGTGCAAAGTCATTTCATCGACTGCCTTTTTGATTCAGGTTTAAAAAAATGAACCCATATTTCGTCTCCGGTCCAATTTTTTCCAGAAATCAAGCGCTGCAAGTGTTGTGAGGCTATTGTTTTTCTTGTTTCATTATTCTGACAGGTTAACTTTCTTGGTAACCCCCTTACATATTTTTTTGTTGAATAATCAGTTGTCTAATAATCGTTGTCACTCTGAGGGAGAAAATGCGACGTCTGTAGTAATCTGGGATCACCACGAATGATGTCATCAACCCGCGTGCAGTCACTGCAATCAACGGCCTGCGCCGTTCCGCTTTTTGTCAGCCAGCTGTGTTTGTCTTTCAGCTTCGTTACAACCTTGAACCCATCGTCTAGCAGTGCTGACATCCACTATTGCATCATGTACACATTTTTCAGTCTTCCATGAATGCAAATGGGCGTTTCACCTTCTACAGTCAAGAATCAATCACAAAACGCTGTCTATTACGAACATCGATCTGAGCCATTTTACAAGCGACTACAGTGCTGCCACCTGTTGAAGCAAAAAGTTTCTATTGCAGTAGATTGTAGAAAAAGGTTTGAAGAATAGAACCAATTTTAAAATTTTCACTTAACTAATTTTATTTACGTAGAAAAAAATAGGAGGCATTACTTTTTAACTGATTCTCGTATTATTACATGATCAGGCCAAGCAAAGATTTATGTTTTTAGCCTGGCGATATTAGAAATTAGGGTACTATTAAAACACTGTTACTGCGTTTATTGACAAAAGAGTGAAAAATATGAAGATACAATTTTATATGAAGATTTGAGTAGAAAAAATTAGGAGGCATTACTTATTGAATAACTCTCGTATGATGTGACAAAATTTTTTGAGGTTTTGGTTACATTCAATTTTTAAATGATCTTTACAAATGTCAAAACTAAATTTGAGTATGTCTTGACTATTGTTGAGGTATTGGTTACATTCAATTTTTAAATGATCTTTACAAATGTCAAAACTAAATTTGAGTATGTCTTGACTATTGTCGAGGTATTGGTTACATTCAATTTTTAAATGATCTTTACAAATGTCAAAACTAAATTTGAGTATGTCTTGACTATTGTTGAGGTATTGGTTACATTCAATTTTTAAATGATCTTTACAAATGTCAAAACTAAATTTGAGTATGTCTTGACTATGGAACACTGGAGAATCGAATATCATACGACAAGAAGAACTGATCAGAATAAGCACCGACGAATAACTTAAGGGGCAGTACAGAAAGGGGTATCGTAGTTCTAGATTCAGAAAGAAATACCTGTTGCTATCCTGCATTATGCACATTTTTATGTAACACTTCAGCGCCGCTCTCTGCGTAGTGAACAGACATGGGAACTATATCCCCACCCGGTTATTGGATAGCGTTAAGAAGCAGGTTAAAGTAGTGACTATAAGGGGGGGATTTATTAAAGAAGTCTGAATTATATATGAAAGAGCAAAAAACAGACTTATGCAAGAAGTTTTTGATAGCTTTTCCATCGTTGTACGTCGTGGAAAGGGGTTTTAATGCAGTTAAAAAAAAAGAAAAAAAAAGTGCAATTCACACGTGGTAGAAGTGAAACCTTAAGAAAACTAAAAAAGGCAAAAGTGCGGAGACTACGAAGCATCGCACAAAGAGAAGACCGACAAGCTATGTAGCACGGCACAAAAAGGAGACCAACTATACTATTTCATTCTCTCGCAGGCCAAATCCTATAGATGTATGTGTTTGTCTCTTTTCAGTATCGCTATTTTTCGTTTCATCGAGTTTCAAATCACAACGGTGCTAAAAATCGTGGTCCAATCGTGGAAAAGTGGTCCACGAAGCAAACAAAATTGTGAACCTCTGGTGTAGAGGAACCGTTCAACCGTGTTGTTGAGAAAAGCGAGAAGTTTGTCAAGACGATCGCCAGCACTCTTTGAAGGATTGGGAATACTGAAAAAGATTAATTGAATTTCCTTTTCCGTAGGCGTAGGGAGAGATAATGCAGATTTTGTTTATCGCGTGTGAACTGCACTCGGGACAAAGAGATATTAGGAAATATTTTAAAGGAGGATTTTTTGAAGTGAAAACTTCTTGAGCAGATTTGTGATTTTAAACTCAATGAAACGAAAAATAGCCACATTAAAAAGAGACAAAAACAAACATCTATAGGATTTATATCTTATAGGATCTTTTGCGAGAAAATGATATACTAAATCAGTCTACTCTTTGTGCGGTGCTTTGTAGCCTCCCACCTCTTGTTTACTTTAGTTTTCTGAAGGTTTCCTTTCTGCCGCGTGTGATTTGCTCACTTTGATTTTTTTTAGTATTTATTAATTTATTTAGGAATAAATTTGTTTTATTTATTTCAGTATTTACGGAAATTGTTCAACTGGCATGCCAAATTGTTGAGTTTAGCTATTAATCTGTCCAAACATTTGACTTTTGACATTTGACATTTCTAGCTTTATTCGCAATCATATATTTTATATAAATGCATACTTCCGAAATAAAATATTTAGCCCCTACCAGGTATTGTGCCAAGTCTTTCTAGTTAACGCTTAGTTCTTGTTTACCTCAACGTCATAATATATTTATAATATCACGATTGGCGAATCAAACTCATTCTGGCGCAATAATTCTAAGAACAAAACACAGGAATAAAATAACTTAATGCCTTTTTTTTTACAGTTAACACCGCACAAGAGTCCCAACTGCTCCCGTCTGGAGCCAGTGAGACTATGGCATCCCCAATCGGGGTATGTTGTGAGGCTGAAGGTAGTGGGGAGGGGAAGGAGATAGGGAAGAGGAAGGTGGGGAAGTACCTGGCTATTCAGATCTGGTCACTAAACACGGCTAAAGCCATTTCAAGCAACGTTTCAATTCTGAATGGTGGTCTTACACCAGGGCGATACTGATAGTATCTTCCACTCTGGAGCGTGCCGCAAATATACTATTTATTATTTTAAATGAATAAATTGTGAAATAACACAAATTAATCAAATAAAATTTATTTGCGCACGCCGGGTTCGAACCTGTGACCTTCGGATTGTGAGTCGAGAATCTTGCCTCGGAACCACGGAGGCGTCTTAAATTGCTTAGCAAAGTATTTAAAAATATATTTTTGTTTCATAATAAAAAAGATGGCTGAACTAATCTATTGTTTATTTTATTTGAGGGAAAACAACGATTTTCAATAAGGTTTGTTTAAACATCTCCATTTTATTTAACCGGGAAACGAATTAAAAATCACCTCATTATACTAATTAACAATTAAACTTTGTATATAAATAGTAATAGAAAATGGAATCAGTCTAATACCGAAATGATTGCCATTATTAACGGCTCTGAAACCATTATAGATAGCTAGGTAGATTTTCTTTCGTACAATAAAAAAATATTTTCTCAACCTCATCAACAGCAAATTACTCGGAAGATACAATTCAGTTTAGCGATAACTCACTGCCCCGCATGGGTTGGTTCTACGTAACAAGCAAACGTCCAATATTGTCATAAAATAAATGTTCCTGAAACGTCTAAAATATTATATCGTGTAATTCAATTATTAATATCATAGTATACCCAGTATAATTATGATTTATTTTAGGAACTTAAACAGTCTTAGTAATGTAATGTACATAAGAGGATGAAAAAAAACAGACAATTATTAGTGTTCACAAAGAGGTATTTAGAAACATAAAACTAACTGAATGTGATCTAGAATATTTAAGAAGAAAAAAACAGAACAAAGCAGCAATTTAAAAAAAAAGTAATATTACATATTTTGTAAATTAAACAAATGATAAACCTACACAACAATAAAATGAATGTGATTCTTATACTGCTAAAAAGATATTTGGGTTGAGACGGGTTAGGTTAGGAGAGGGATAGGGGAAAGTTGCCACTCAAGTAATATAAAAATATTAGGTACAATTAATTTAATCGTCATGAATGTGTTTTATTCGCACTTAGAATGTAATACAATGAAATTCTGTAGCGATAGTAACTAGCAGTGAATATTCGAATCCAACGAACTATTTAAAGATTTTTCGTTTATACCTAACCAAATTCAACAAAGATCCATACAACCCTCGCCGAAACTAAAGCATCGTACACCGAATAGAGAGATAAATGAGCGCCCGAGAAGGTACCTACCTCCTCATGGATTGGGCTACACCACGTGGTCCGGACCTCCACGCAGCTTTTGTGCGCACACTTTGATGTGAACGCTGTTTTAGGTTAAGATTATTTGGTTCATGTAGGTTAGTTCTCGTATTCTTCTTTTCACGGAATTTGGGTGAAATCCTCCGCCGAGAAGTTACTAATTTCGCACGCGGGCGGGGACCTTTACAAATCCAAAAGTCTAGTTTTTAACATTCTAATAAGCGTATTAAGATACACGCGGACGCGTTACGTACACCCTCATTTAATTATAAACAACCATTATTTTGAAAAGCTTCACTTCTATAAATGTGACAAAGAAATAAAATAATAAATTTTTAGGGGATTAAAATACATGCGAAAACCTTTGTATGAGCATTTTCGATTTCTCGCAAAACAGAGTTTTCTCTGGAGAATAACTCAATGACAGCAAAAAAATATTGAACATTCAAGCTTGTTACAATAATAAAACTATACTTATGACTGTTAGGTGATTTGATCCCTTCAAACAAATTGTTAACAACATTTCTCTTCAGGTTTTAAAAAAACTGGTTGGCCGCATGTTTTTTGGCGAATGCGGATCAATTTTTGGCTCAATCGTACAGCCAATGTCCCAGTTATTGATTCGAAGATGCTTTTGTGTTTGCCAGATTTTGAGGGCAGCTAAAGGGTCACGTAAAAAATACGCATTTAACGTTACATCTGCGTTTTGAAGTGGATTTAGAAACTTTCAGAAAAACTACGTTTTAAGGTTCAGTACAGTCATAAATTACAAGTATTCTTTTAACGGACTTTTGAAGGAAATACATATATTTGAAACAAAATTAATAAATCAATTTGAAACAAAATAAACTATCCTGTGATTTACTTGGCAAATACATGCATCATGAATGGCATTTTGCATTAACGTTCAATTGTGTTAAAAGTAATTGGCTGCGGAATTCCGATGCAGGGACACTATAATTTTTTTCCTACTCCGTTTTGTAAGAGACCTGGTCAACTTCATATACTTATATACTCCATATACTTATATATAATAGTTACCGTTAGAAATATAACATATTTAAATCTGTTGAGTCTTACAAAAAAACAGTTTTTTTTACTAATATTTAGTACTTAAATGTGTACTTAAAAAAAATGGGTTGTAAGTTTACAGTATTTTTAACAAATTTATGAAAATCTTTATCAAATGTATCACTCATGTGAACTACAAGCCTGATAATGAAAGCATTACATAACAGTTTGAAAATATAACTTTTCTGAAAATTTACCATAAAAAATTGATGGCGTTTTTTTAGAAACGTTATACCGCGAGCTGGTGACGGGATATTCAAGGTTTCCGACATTCATATTAAATCCCGGCTGAATAAAAGTTTCTCCAGTGTTCAGGGCACACTTAAGAAGGCTTGTATGTGTGAGTGTCACATCCCGACACTGTCGCACACCCACACTGCCGCACTCTGACACTACTCCTATCCCTGCACACTTTTTTATTTCTATGCTACCTTTTATCTACACTTATATCTGCCAGGCGACTGGAGTTCATTTCGCTAATTGCAAAACTTGGATGGGATATTTACAAAAACGTGTTCGAATCGGAGTGAGTGTTCAAGTTCTGTATCACGTCCGTTATAATTTGCTTCGTGAAACTAAACATCGAGTTGAAAACGTTATTTATCGTCAAATTCTTTTTTGTGAGACTTTCATCCATTTGTATCAAAAATGTTGAAAATGTCGAGAGAATGTCTTATTTGAAAAAAGGAAAAATTTGAAGACATGTAATGGTATACTATAATAACAAATTGTGACTCGTTATTTTTATACAGATGGGAAATCAAAACATTAAAAAAAATCTTTCGTGGAAAATTACTTAAAGTACGTTTATGCCCCGAAAAGTTGACATTTTGTGCCTCAAATTTGTTGATTTAGTACGTTTATAATTCTGTAGTCTAAAGGATAAACCACGTAAGTCTACAGCTATGTGTGGTTTATCCTTTAAGGTACAGAACTAAGATCTATTAGTATTATTCTTCACAAGAAATAAACATTCCATTAAATGAAACTATTTCATAATTTTTTCGACGATCACGTTATTATTGTGTATATTTTTGTAGTGAAATTAATGGAAAATTTCTGCTTATTATTTTGAATCGTAAAAATAAAGCGGTTTCATTGTCTAGAATGAATGTATGAAAGCTTAATGTCACGAAATTATTCACATTGCCGTACTGATACTGCTGATTACGGTCTCTAGATATTGTACGGTTTATAAAAGCCAGTGTGAATGGTAGAAAACTTGCCAACAATAAGTGTATGCGCGTATGGGGAAGTTTCTTGTAGCGGTTGAATTATTTACGTCGATCTTCCATAACGATAGCGATCCAGTGGGAATGGAGGAAGCACTATCAAGTTGAATTTCACCGGTAGCAAACAAAACCAAGTTATTTTACAACAAAAGTTCGGCTGAAAGCGTGGATTTAATGACACAGAGTCGAGTGTTATAATTCAAGACGAAATCCGTACGTGGGTACTTCCGAACTTACACATTTTTACACACAAAGATTCTGGGTCGGTTTGGAAATAGTGATTTTGTGCCGGTTGTATGCGGATAATCCAACTTACATAACAATCTGTTTGTACGTACAGCATGACCTAACTGAGTTTTGCGCCATCTGTTTTTTATGCTGCATTATAGTAATATATTTGTGAGAAAAATAAAGACATTTGTTTTCATAAAACCCAATACAGTAAAATTAAAACCAAAGTCCTTACTCGTATTATTGCGACCAATCACTGATTTTTTAATGCTCACTTCCTCGTGTTTATTGCTAATGTGGCACTTGTGTTTTGAATTATTAAACTAATTATTATCGATTGAATCACTTTTTATTATATTTTTATTATTTTACACGTACTTTATTTTTTATCAGTGGATTAAAACAAAATTTCAATGTTTAAAATTGAATGGCCGTATAAGATTAGCAATATTATCGAACTAGGGAAAGAAATGACGACCACAGAAACCGAAACCTTGCGTAGCCAAGAAGGTTGGATATTAGTTATTTTGTATCTGGCCGCTAAAGCGCACTTAAGTTTAGACCTCAAATATTTGAATTAATTAGGTTTATTTATTATTATTTATTGCTTGAATGATTACTTAGAATACACTTTTTGATTAGTAGGTTGTTTATTGTTTGGTTATTTGTACGCAAATTTTATTAAGGCAGTATTTAAGCTTTTTATTGACAATTTAAATTTTTATTGAGGCTGGGAAGGGTGTTAATGTTTCTGTTCATAAAGCACAAATCCTTTTTATGTTTTTCTTGGTTAACTCAAGATATATATTGATGCTTCGAGTCGCCAATTAATCACGGTGTTGCAAAGTTCGGTGACAGAAGTGGACTTATTCCTTAACTCTAGACTTTGGATGGATTTATTGCTTTAATGTTACGTTATGACGTTATTCCGTTATGTAAAAATGGTAGTGGTAGGCAAGGAGTAGGGAAATGTGAGCTCTTTGACAGACATCACGTACAATATTATTTCAATTTAAGCACTAGTAATCACCGAATCGGTTTATAAAATAAATTATTAATATAAAGATTTGTCAAACGGGAAAATTGGTGCATACATTTTAACTCTCGTTAATCACAGAATAAATTCTTAATTATTATAACTTTATTATGCCAACGCTCGTTTTTAACTGCTGACTATGATTGCACAGAGTAAATTAAACTTCTAATTATAATATCTAAGCAAAAGACATGCCATCAAATGTTTTGTGTGGTTCAAATGTTCGCTTATCTTTTGATTTCGTTAATTTTTAGTAAAGCTTTCGAAAGTTTTAATTTTATTTTGAAGACGGTTATGAAATTTAAAAGCTGAATTCTTTAATCAAAATATTTTTTACAATGGCACGGATTCTTTAGTATTAATAATTATAAAAGATAGAAGGTACGTTAACGCGGAATAGAACAGTTTTCACACATTGAAATTTTTATGAGCACTTTAGATGAATAAATTGATGTTCGGAGGTTGCGATGCTCCCTAGGTACAGGCAGATAATAGAATAATTGGTGTTTGTTTGGTGAGCACGACACTGCGCTGGTGCTGTGGATGGCACGCTAGGGTGGCCGGCACGCCGCGGCTACGGGGCAGGCCAGAGGCTAGATGACACGAGAAGAGCCGAGCCCGGACTACTGGCTGGCGACCCGGTGGCTGGCGACTGCCGCCGCTGGTGCTCGGGTGACTAGCAGCAGGTCCTGCCTGCGAGCGGCATCTTCACGCGTTATGTCACATGCGCTCGCGGACGCCGAGAAATTGGCGCGGGAAAAGCGCGTTGGGGGGATCGCTCGGTGCGGCGCGTTCGGGAGATGGAATCTGATCGATGTTCAGTTATGCTGCCGGGATGTTTAATTCATCGACGTTGATGAGTAATTCGGAGATTGCGAGTGTGTAGGGCCCGCTGAGTAGCGCGGCGTTCGGCCGGCGGTCGCCGCCATAAGTCGGCCACTGCGCCGGTGGGGCCGTCCGCGCCTAGGCCCGGCTCCGAGGGCGGGGGCGGGCGGGGACGGGGGACGCCTGCGCCTTACCGACCAAAGCGCGGGCCCATCTTCAATGAACGCCTCTGGAAATTCTCTCCGTAGCAATAATTGTCTGAGTTCCATTCCTACTCGGAATTGATGTACGGCCACCATTGTACCGGGCCACCCCTATAATGCGGAGTAATTAACGGCATCGCGCTTGACATCTTTGATTATATCATCGGTAGGTACGCTCCTCGTTGAAAAAAAAGCCAATACGTCAAGCTCACTGGCTTATATGAAAAGCACAAAAAAAGTTTCTTCTGATAAACTTTAAATATAATATTATCTTCATATTTCACACTTTTATCGATAAACGCAGTAACGGTCTTTTAATAGAATTTTATTTTATTGTCTTCCCAAGTAAACACCATCACAAGGGCAGACGAGACATAAAATACTTGATGAGTCTAATTAAAATTACGCTAATTTCTCATGTCGCCAGTCTGAAAATATAAATCTTCGCTTCTCCGGATCATATAATAATACGAGAATCAGTCAAAAAGTAATGCTTCCTATTTTTTCTACTTAAATAAAGTTGGTTAAGTGAAAATTTTGAATTTGGTGATATTCATCAAACCGTCTTCTACAATCTGCTATATGGTAAATTTTTGCGTCAACAGGTGCCAGCACTACTGTCGCTTGCAAAATGGCCGACATCGATGTTCGTATTAGACATCGTTCTGTGATTGATTCTTGACTGTAGAAGGTGAAACGCCCTTCACGAAAGACTGAAGAATATGTGCAATGATGCAACACGATGGGTTTGTTGCCGTAACGAAGCTGAAGAAAAAACACCGCTGGCTGACGAAAAGCAGAGCCGTTGATTGCAGTGACTGCAGGTAACATTGAGCGAGTTGATGACATCATTCGTGGTGACCCCAGATAACTACCGATGTCGCATTCTCTCCCTCAGTAAAGGCAATGTGCTGATGATTAATCCGCAACTGATTATTCAACAAACGTTTGTGCAAGATGGGTATCAAGAAAATTAACCGGCCAGAATAAAGAAACAAGAAAAACAATAGCGTCACAACACTTGCAGCCCTCAGTTTTCGGAGACGAAATGTTGGTTCATTTTTTTGAACCTGAATCAAAGAGACCGTCAATGGAATGGCATCACAAAAATATTCAAAACTACGATGGTGTTCTGGATGTGGCCGTGCTTTTTACAACACTGTGATAAAAGATGGACCTTGTTAAAAGATAGACTGTAGCTGGGGAAACCTATTTGACCAATTTTTAATTTTTGTATCACTTTTAATGACTTTTCAAATGAGGTTCTGAGTTGATTTCATTCAGAATTATCTGGTCATCGTTCTAGCCAATACAATTATTTAACAATGTTTTGGGGACCTGTAGTTTTCGTTTTAAATATAATGATAACAAAACAACATCAAGACTTAGATTTTTGAAGTTAAAACTTCTTTAGCACCATTGTGATTTGAATCTCGATGAAACGAAAAAGTGATATTAAAGGGACAAACACATTCATCTATAGGATTTAGACCAGTGATTCCCAAAGTGGTCGAGGTGGACCCCCAGGGGTCCATGGGAGACTTGACGGGGGTCCACGTAGGCATTATAAAAAAATGGGGGTCCACAAGTTGTAAGTGGGGGTCCACGAAAATTTATCTGGTTTCGATAGTAAAGAACAAAAATGTGGGCTTGGTTTACTAGCGTATTAGTATCTGAACTATTATCTGCCTACATTGATAAGGTCAATGTAGGCAGATAGTACACTAGTATTTCGGCGAAAAATGGTCATATTGCGACCACCAATCCCGCCACCTGTCTCATATCACATTACACCCCCCCCCCCCATATATTTTGCAATTTTATTATGTTGGGTGTAAGGTAGGTTTGTGAAGGTGAAACTGTGGATAGGTATTGTTGTATGTTTCGTGAACACCTCACTAGGAGAACCTGTGCTGAGGTGCTTACAGCGTTATATTCAATATAACGCGTGTCTAGTTTTGGGAATATGGTAGAAATGTAGCAGCAGAAACCAGTAAAATTTTAAAAGTGATCTACGAGAAAAAGAAGTTTGGGAACCTCTGTTGTAGACTGAGAGAGAATGAGAAAGATTAATCGGTCTCCTCTCTGTTTGGTGCTTCGTAGGCTATCGGTCTCCTCGTTGTGCTGTGTTTTGTAGCCTGTCCGCTGTTGTCTACTTTAGTTTTTTGAAGGATTCACTTCTACCGCATGTGAGCTGCACAGCATAATTTTTTCACACCAATTATTTTAAAAATGTATACTTTATATGGTAGACTCCTCGAAAAAACTTCTAGTTAATTCAAAATTACATGTTGATAAAAATTAGCCTCCATGAACCCACATATAACCACAAAAAATGGCCCAATTGGATAAAATTCTATTAAAAGTTAAACTTTTTATTGACTTGATTTTTTCAATATTTTTTCAATATTATATATTTTTAAAAGTTTTTTCAATGCATAATGCATTAGCTTGCATAAATATATGAATTCAATTATTACACTGTCAGGGTTCTCTCTCACTCCCAGAAGATGGGGAAATCACTAAACCGCGTCCAATGCAGTCACAGTCTTGTGCATGTGTGAATTACAATTGGACCTGAATCTGATTAGATGATTCTGATTTGTGCAATTGGGGACACCCACAAACAACAGAACATATTGTAGAAGATTTTCCCCCTTCATCAGTTGAATCAAGTAATCAAGTATACAAATAATCTCAGCATCTCAATTTTACCTCCATCAACAACCATTGCCAAACATATGAAAAAGCAGAACAAGCTTGCAGTTTTTGTCGTTTCTGTATTTTGTTCTCTCGTTACAAGATCAACCTCAATAGAAAGTTTTTCGATAACGAGTGGATAATATTTAAAAAAATTGATGAGATGAGATGAAATGAGATGAGAAAAAGAATTATGCTGAATTCAGAGAAACAGTTTCATCAGACTTTTTTATAAATTTTGATTCGGCGTTTACAGATTTCCTTGATTGCCCCATATTTTCCAATGTTCGTACACGGACATTGCATATTTGCTCATTGACTGTGGGTGTGTATGGGATGATACATATTATGATGACAGCCACTGAAGAGATGTAATGAATAAAATTCTGTTATGAGCGTGTGCGTGCTCCCAAAGTAAGCGCAACTTTTCAGATTCTGCTGAAATTGATCAAACTTTTCCATATAATTACAATCTTTATTGAACAGGTACACAATTTTATTTTCTTTAGTCAAAAGTTTTTTGTAATTTAGATACCTCAGTTTCAAATCTGTTCTAGGGGTTAGCGATTCAGTTTTGACTGTAGATTTCCTTCACTGTTGAAACAATTTAAATACGTCTTGCTTTGTTGAACGTTCCCATTCCGCCATTGGTAGGTACCAAAAAAGATATCAATAATGTGAATAAAAATGATGGCCCGCTTGGAATTTGTTGTTTCATTTGATTGTTATATTTTAGCTTTCCTGCTCTATATGCTTTTTTGAAGTGAAACTTTAAGCGTTGTAATTTGAAACTCTACATTACAAAGAGATGAATGCAATGGAACCTTACTGCATTGGCCGTTTTGATTACGAACTCATTTTTCAAGCCTATTGGTTGAGATTGTGTGGGCGAAGGTTTCACTTCTACCGCGTGTGAACTGCACTAGATTTTTTTGTTCTTTACGTATTCTACCTAAGTAGGATCTTTGAAAACAAAGCTTTAATATATCGGCAGGTAAAGTATCTATAAATACAAAGAGATTAGAAGTCTTCGGCCCTACTTGTCAGATTGGTTTACTAAGGTCAAAAGTGTTAAACGAACAGCACGAGACACTCGCGGCAGGAGGGATGGTGGGGTTATGTTGGTTTAGGTTATTTTTTGGCAAGCCAACGCAGGGTAGGGTTCAATTTATAACGATTAAATGTAGTAGTATTATGAAATCATTTAAGGACCGGATTCTCGGCCGGCTTCCTAGGAAGGGAATGTAGCGGCGCTATGCGAAATTAGAATAAAACGGTGTTCGCGTGTTTTATTGACGTGGATTGAATGGACCTTGGTGATTGATCATGATCATACTTTGGATGGGTTGGTATAAAATTTTTCCTTTTTCGGAACGTGGTTTGTTTTTTTGCTTAACTACCTGGGGCTGTGGAACTTATGTAAAAGGGAGAGGGGAAGATGTCTGGTTATTCGGATCTGTCACTTAACTTTGCTTCCAAGATGTCGGATCTTGGTAATGCATGTATGCCATGCGCAATTAGAATAAAACGTTGTTCGCGTGTTTTATTGGCGTGAATAAAATTAACAATGGTGATTTATCATAACTTGGATGGTTTAGTAAAGAATTCTTTCTCGTAGCGACCAGAATGTATTTGCGTTGCCTTTTTTGCTCTTTGCGGAGCTAGTGAATATTCACATTGAATTCTTAATTTGTAGGTAATAATACTTAGGGGTTATTATTGATACACATTTACGCTAGACTGATCACATTACCTCAATAAGTGATTAAAAACATTTTTCCAATAACAATACTCAGATCCATATATTTTGCACTATGTTAATCCATTGCCACATACGGAACACTAGCTTGGGGAAGTGCTACAAACATAGCAATTGACCAAATTCAAAAAATTCCAAAGGCGATAATGAAACTCATCCTAAGTACCATTCTACACAGATTCAAGACTAATTTACAAAACATTACAAGTCATATCAACAAGACAACTTTATGCCAAATCTGTTATACTAAATCTTTTCAAAAACAAACTCCATATTCTAATTCAACCAAAAACCATAATAAAAACCAGTTCCTCAACAAATAAAACACTGAACATACCGATAACACACACCACACACGGACAAAGACACTTTCAGTATTACGTAACCGAACTATTTTCTTGTATATATTTAGATATATGTGTGTAATTTTATTTAGTTAAAAATAAAATTGTTAATTCTTAAATTTGATATATGAGATTAACAAATATGACGGTTTGACAGAAGGTGGCAATAGCGAAATTGGTTAACACGCACGTCCCGGTAAGACGAGTGGTCTGGGTTTGAGTCCCAGTCGGATCATTGTCTTTTTCTATTTTTCTGTGTTTTGTTAACTTTCATATTTTCGTTTAGATTATTATTGTTATCTTCTTCTTAAAAAAAAATAACTAACTTTGTACAACAACACATAAATACATGTCACACTTTATCATAACCACGTAAGAAACTCAGCACAGGTTCTCCTAGTGAGGTGTTCACGAAAAATACAATATTACCCACCCACAGTTTCACCTTTACAAACCTACCTTACACCCAACATAATAAATTTTCATAATATTTTATGTAAAAATGTTAAGTATAATGTGGGTAAATACTGTAATGTATAAAATTAAATAAATATTGACGAACGAATAAAAAAGATCTCTGTTTTGATAATAAAATTTAGTTTTTTTTTTTTTTTTTTAAATATGTTTATTCAGTTTTAATTTTACAGTATTTTATTTTACCAATCTTACGAAACTGATCAATCAGTTTGATTGTAAGAAATCTCTAAAGGAAGTCTGATGGTTACGAATGTAGCTGAGTTGAGTGGAATCAAAATAAAAAAAAGGCGTTCGCGTGAGTTATCTACGTGGATTGAATGGACCTAGGTGATTGATCATACATTTAAAGGGTTAAAACAATTCTCCCTTCATTGGACGGTGGGTTTGGTGTATTTTTACGTAACCCCCTGGAGCCAGTGTGTACCATCTAATGCAAGAGGGGAAAATGATTGAGCTGATTGGGAATTACCTACCTACTTAAGTTCTGATGATTCTTAAAATTCAACATTAGACATAAATTTGCCACCGTACCATTTCTGTATTTAAAATACTAATACTTATTAAAAATGTATGTCATTCAATTCTGTAGGAGTTGGTGGAGTTGGTAGATTTGTCAATTTAAAAAAATATATATATAAAGAGTATTATTCAATATAATTAACTTAAAATTTTTTATCAATTGACAATTTAAAATAATAACTTTATATAACTATACCATTTTTAACCTCAGTAAGAGACAAATTATTACACTATTGAATCAGAAAAATAATATAAGAGGATGTTATCTAAATGGTCACATGCAACCTTTGGGTCTTTTAACCTCAATACACCTACGTATAATGAAAACGTAATAGTTATGTAGATAGAATCAGGACATAAAGTAAAAAATTAGGCATTTTGTCAATGTCATGTATTGTAGGTGTATCTAGGTAAAGCGAAGCGTACTATAAAACAAGGTGTAGTACTTAATTTTCCGAATCGTTTTCTTTTCGCTCACACCATGGCCTACGTAGCACATTTCCCCCATTTTATTTAATTATTTTTTTTTTTATTTGTTAAAATAATTTTTAAACATAAAACTTCATTAACACCGTTGTGATTTGAAACTCGATCAAACGAAAAATGGCGACATTAAAAAGAGACAAACATTTGCATCTATTGGATTTAGACTGCGATAGAATGACAAACAATAATAATCTGACTCTTCTTTACGCGGTGCTTCTTAGCCTATCGTTCTCCTCTTTGGCGGTGCTTTGAAGCTTTCCCACTCTTGTTAACTATAGTTTAAGGTTTCGCTTCTATCGCTTATGAATTGCACACTCTGATTTTGACGTGACAACGTCTTATAAATCTATGAACGCCGGCTGCACTCACGAAAAAGCATGACTCATTGTCACGTTCCGCCTGAACCGAGCGTGCAAGCGAGAGCGCAAAACAAGCATTCGGCCTAAGCGTTCGGCTTGAGACGCATCTATTTCTTTTTCACTCCATCGTTATTATATGTTGTTATCACCTAAAATTATCGTCCGTAAACCGACTTTTCAGACAATCAATTTTTTCTAACATTATTTCATAAAGCGGGTCTCACCGAATGCTTATTGCATAAAATACTATTTTTTGAATTCAGTTATGTTTTCATTACATTTTTTTCATAAAAAGGATTTCTAGGTGCCTAAACATTTAATGGACCACACCAGAATTCTGAAAATCTCCAAGCAAAGTGGGATTTTAAAATAAGCTACAATAACTGAGCCATCAAACTGATTTGAGCGTTTAGTATTGCAAAAGTTTTTCAAAATGATACGATGTAAGCTATTTTCAATTTAATCTCCAATATCAATCGATTTGGATAAGTGTTTCTGGCAATATGTGTGAAAATTCTCAAAAGATTCACTTGACTTGACTCATAAACAACAACTGCCAATGGGCCCCAAGAAATTTGTAGGTGAGTATTATTACATCTCAGCGATTTTTCCGCCGCCTCATTGAAAACAGTCAAGCGCTAACATCACTCTGACATTTCGGATTTTATTCGATACTAAAGACAAAACAATAGATTAAACGAGCGGCATTATTGAACACCCACGCCCGTTTAAAGTTCGCAAAATCCCGAGGTTGCACGAGCGGAACCGATAATTTCCGAACGCCATTTAAGACAGATTATGTGATAAGTATTTATAACTTTAAGGCGTTTTGATAACGGCATTTGAACCAATAATTTCGCTAAAATAATTTGGCCTATCTTTGATGTTTGCGAAACCATCTCAGTTGCAGACGATTAGACGAGATGACTTTGAGTTTCGATGGCACCGTAGTATTATGTCAACAAGCTACGCTAGAGTGAGAGCACTTGAAACATTGCATTTTCATGTGAAAAACCAATGAAAGCTTCAAACAATATATCTAAGCCCAGTTTTGATTAAATTCATTGTGTGTGGTTGTAAAATATTTCTTGGTTCATCCAGAAAAAACATCCTTTGAGACGCTGATCCGCTCTCAACTATCAAGTATCTAATACTGATGGGAAGGCCCGCATATTGTATTTTGCGCTTTGGCTTAGTGCAATGTTCGGGCGTCGTATGGACGGAAACTAAGTAAAGCACAAAATGTATGTAACATCAAAACTATCGAACAGTGAGCTTTAGCATAGTGAAATTTTAATTTTAGTTTACTTAATCTATAGATTTATGTACTAATGAAAATATGTTTGTTTCTGTCTATGTATGTATGTATGTACGCTATGCGTTGCTAAAATATTCATCCGATTGCGATGAAACTTTGGGGATTTGATGTGCGCATGCCCGCAATTCTTACTATATACAATAGTGAGTTCTGGCATCATGTAATTATGCGTTGCTAACATTGTTCATCCAATTGCGATGAAGCTTTGGGGATTTGATGTGGGTGATTTGTAATATCAAAATACCTTATTTCCGTCCTTGCGAAGGTTTCTGGATTATTATAACCATATGACAATACATCTGAAAAGTTTTTTAATTAATTTAATTACAAAAACTCTTACCAAAACTGTCACAATTTGAGAATGACATATCGAAAACATCGATTGTTAAATTAAAATTCAATTTTCGAAAATGTTAAATTAAAGAATTTATTCTCACCAAAATCGAATACTTTGAAGCTTATCAAAATTCATATTTATTTTAAATAGGTACTTATGTTAGGTACCAAATTTGACTTGAAAATTTAAAAAAAATGCAATAGTTGGCACGCGAGCTGTCTGAAAATCTGAATGTACCGGGACCGAATATATTGAAAACGGAGAGGGGAGGGGATCGCGGGAGGAGGGTTAGCGGGAGAGGGCAGAGGGAAAGCGGAGAAACAATTTCGTTGCCGGTAACTCGCCAATCTATTATATTTCATTACATTACAATGCAAAATGGACGATGATAAGCCAATTAACTTCAATTATTTAACAGGATACATGTACACCTAGACCATGAGTCGGCAACCTGCGGCCCGCGAGGCATCTTGTTGCGGCCCACAAAATTCTCGCCACAACGCATGTGACGGACGACATCATACACAACAGAGTAAAAGGGAGCGAGAAAGGGAGTGAAGGGATAGCGATACAACTTCAAACTGATTTTTTGAAAACCGGTTTGCTGATTTCAAAAAGGTCTCACGCAAGATGGAGATTTTTCGAAAACCCCTTCGCAGTGGATATCGATAATGTATCAAGCAATTTGCAAATCAAGATTTGCCTTCTGAAAACTACAAGGAGTTAAAAAGGTTTGATCAGCACATAATTACTATGTTTGGTAGTATGAACTATTTGTGAGCAAAATTTTCAATTCTGAATTATCGAAAAAAAACTGTTCTTGGTATCAGATTCACATTTAGACGCAAAATTACGCGGCGGTACCCATACCGCCTCCGAAATTGGAAAAGGTATACTGTAATGATATGTGCGGCCCGCACTTATCCCCATGCAAAATATTTGGTCCTTTTACAACAAAAGGTTGCCGACCCACGACCTAGACAATTATACATAACCTATTTGACCATAATTTTCAAAATGGCCATCGCTAATAATTCATACTGCTCTCATTGGCCTTATTCAATGAACCACGGAGTTTATAAGTTATCGAAAAATCTATAGGTTTTATTTAAATGTTTTTCACATTAATTTTTCAAAACAAAAAAATAAAAAATAAAGTCAAACAATATAATTTGCCTTTCAATAGGCTTCAAGTCAATAGGCTTGCAGTCCACTTAAAGGTAAAATATATTGTTTGACTCTTTGATTATAGTGAAATGTGTGAGAATATGAAATTTATATATACAAATACCCGGGTAACAAAATTAGAATTTTATAAAAACAGCGCGGTTATGTGATCAGATTGAATACTATAACATTAGAGACTCAGAGTACTAAATATCGTTAAATCTTTAAACATTTGTATAAAAGATAAAGATAAACACTGGAAAGTTTTCACTGTTCAGAAGATACATCGAATAAATCAGCAAAAGTAATTTATTGTTATTATGTACATAAAAATAGCAAACCCAAGCAGATAAGTTAATAAAAACATACCGATATTCTCATTCGAATTCATCCGGACTTCCTGACACCCAAAATAAACGAACTTCTAAAAAATAAAAGCTTCATAAACATTACAATCTTCCACGATGTATTTTTTTAATTCATTGGGGATGCATTTTTTGTTTATTTTTAGTCGAACTCATGAATCCATCAACGTACAATTAACCAACTAATAAGCAAGAGTTTATAACAGCGTGGATGCAAACACATAAATCATTATGAATGCTCGATACAATTCTGTTGCAAAAGAAGCAGTATTTTTGGAGAATTTCAATTGTGGTGCGTGTTCGTAACTGAAAAGAGATTTTTTATTTATTTTATCATGAAGGTATATTCACTTTTACTGTTTATTTCACGTAGATCTAACTCATTACAATGTAGATACTATGCTCTCACAAATTTCTGAAAAAATAATTTCTCTTACATATTTTTTAAACTTGCATAACTTTACTATTTTAACTGTAATTAAGAAAAAGATGGTTTTGCTGATGTTTGGCCGTGTTGTTTAATTCCAATTTAGTTAAAAATGTGAAGAAGTTTGGCTAAACTACGACTTAATAATAAATTGCCCTTGTTTACTATTTAATGCATATTATCAAGACATGTATAGTGAAAAACTGTAATTTTGTATTATATTTTTCTATGTGTTTTTGAACTGCATACTACTATAATGTAGGTATATCAAAACTATTTTTGGTAAACTCGACTTCCAGACTGTATTTCTAATCTAACTTTAAAAGGCAGTTGTCGAAAAAGATCCGACAATAACTTTGAAAAAGCGCACATCCCTTCAATATATTCAACATAATTTCATTATTTTATAAAATTAGATGTTTTTCCACAAAATCATGAAGCAATTTTAAGGTTCATCAATCTTGAGTATCAATACCCAAATAAAAACTACAAAAAATACTACGCGCAGAAAAAAACATTTCAATAAAATACTTACCCGATTCGCGCTTTGACGAAAATGAAAACCGAACTTTAAGTATGGCGCATATCAGCATTCCGCGAACGCAGGTGTTCGGATCTTAAAACAACGAAGCTGCATAATATAATGAAAAGATGATAAATAAAATGCTGTCTCCATTTACCCTTTCAGAAACTCTCCATTTTGTCAATGAAGAATTCTTTCTTTTCGATTTTGCAATTACAAATTATTAATAATAGAACTGCTATAAATGTTCATGTAACGATATTTGTCAGTAAAAAAATTGTTTTCTATCGGTAAGTTTGTAAGTATTAAGGAACATACTTGACTTACTTAAACCAGTGATTGCTGACATTATTTTGAGTAAGTAATGTGTTTTTGTCTCCGGTGACATTTTTTTAAATCAAAAACTTCACTTGTCGTCACTGTTTACTCAGTCGAGTAATCGTCCAAACCGAACTATTCAGTACATTCTAATTTGTATGTTATTAGTTGAAAAATTTCACCGTAAGAAAAATTTTTACTCAAAAATAATGTCACTGGTCAAAGTAAGTCAAGAACGTTCATTTACACCCTGAGTTACACAATATAATTGAACTGTTTTTGTTATTGCTTATACATATATAATATTTAAATATAACGTCATAATTTAAAATAATGTATTTCTTCCACTAGTCATGCTACTTTTTTTATAAATAAATTGTAAATATAAATACGTGATTAAATTATATAGTTTTCAACAACAACACAAAAATTGTTACTTTTGGTTTGTGCTCACATGCATATTATTTTGTTATTATTTCCACTTTAACCATCTTTCTCGATTTTGTTGCTAGCACCTTCCCGTATATTCTGATCTCCGTATTCGCAATTCGCTGTAGGAACCAACAAAGTTTTTTTCACAGAAATATGAATCAAGGATATCGATACCATCATATTATCCAATATAATTTATTTCTCTTGTATGCCAGTAAATTTACTAAAGCTGCAATATTAATCAATTATTTTTTTCTCTTCAATCAGTTCCTCTAATCTTAAGCTATCACATCGTCAATATAAGAACAATTGTGCCGCAATTGTTTTGCTTGATTGTATTGTAACTTTTCTTTTTTTCCGTGACATTTCAAAAAAAATTACTGTCGTAATATACAACTTTGTCTCTATAATAAATAAAAAAAATACCTACATCTACACAGTATGACTAGCTCAGGCACAGGCTCCATCGAAGCTTGAGTCTATTTAGCCTCTCAGTAGCTAGGTGGGCTGTACACTGCACAGGGCCCGCGATACTTTAATAATACACATCAACAAATCATAAGTGCGCCACTCTGTTGAATTTGGCAGCCACCTTCGGTCAAAAGCCCCAAAATGCTTGAGAAAAACCAATCACTCTATGGAGAAATAGAAAAACCCACTTGATGGATTAGTCTATCTTAACAAAAGGATAACAATCTTTCGAGCACACTCCTGAGATAGAAATGCCGTTTTTATTCTATAGAAATTTCAATGGAAGATGCTCCAAGGAGCTAGCTTCCTTGATCCCATCGGCACCAGCGAGAAACACGCTTAGCGTAAGCCCAAAATTTGTACACGGTTGACATTTGTTGGATGTTTCTACGATTGACGAGTCGTTTCTACGACTCGATGCAAAAAATGTAGCAACGATCAGATCACCACTTCAGTTCACTCCTTCTTCTCCTCAAAAATATTCCTCTACAAGGCATCCCCAAATATTACATTAGCTCTGCGGGACATTATTTTTCTCAGAGCCTCCTGTGTGGAATTAATGCAAACAAAATGTAGTCACGAACATAATTCCCATTATGTTCGTGACTACATTTATGCATGATTATGCATGATAGTTGTGGTTAAATACATCAAAATTTATACTTACCATAAATTCAGCCATTATTCTTTATCTCATTATTTTTGTTGGGTTGTTAAAGATGTTGAACTTACCTGTAAAAAAGAAAATAAATGGATTTAAATATATGTATTTTCTAACAAAGTTTTTGCACCAAGTATAATTAAATGATTAAAAACATTAACCCGATTGACTAACTTTGAAGGGGGGAAATGAATTTCCTAAAACTTTGCAAAGATAAATATGTTTTACAGTTAAACGATTTTTCAATACATACGGTTTCTTCAGATGCTTTTTACAAATTTTACGCGGAACCTCGATTGCTGAATATTACCCTGTACTTAGTTGAAGTTTTGTTACTGCTGTAAAGTTTTCAAAACGCTCGCTAAATTCAATTTTCGATTAGGTAAGGCGAAGGAACTTATGCAGCCAGAAGATGTTAGATGTATTCAAAGGGCAATTTAGAGTGGAAAACTTAAAGACTATCGTACATAAAGTTCATTATTACAGTTTATCTTATGAAATTAAACAAGTTAATAATCTGTGTACTATCATACAATCAAGGAGAAATATAAGGGGGGGTTTGTTAACTCCCTCCCCGAATCGACCTAAGTATTGTGTGAGAAAATGTTCACATTCATGGTAAATACAACATTATTGTTTGCACCAACTCTTTTATTAATATGATATAAATAATAGGTTTTGCTCGCTAGAGATCGCAAAAAACTTTTAATACATATTGCAGCCCACATCCCCTTTTCCTTGCTCCGCCCCAGGAGTGGAGCCCCTCCATATGTATGAACTCTCCCATGAAAATGCTACGCCCTTGTAAATGAAAATTTCTGTATGATAGGATAAATGTTATATACGATGACCGGACAACTCGGCATGAAACCAACTCAGAACCATCTCAGATAAGTCTTTTAGAGTGAAGAGAAATATATATAAAAAATTGATTAAGTAGGTTATTTAGGTTAAGGTTATCGGCTAATTTTAAATTATTCTTTTCACAGCTTTTAATGACTTTTTAAGGAAATGTTGAG
This sequence comes from Glyphotaelius pellucidus, assembly GCA_936435175.1. Lineage (NCBI taxonomy): Eukaryota > Metazoa > Arthropoda > Insecta > Trichoptera > Limnephilidae > Glyphotaelius > Glyphotaelius pellucidus. Next base: position 20,373,074 of record OW386542.1, on the reverse strand, counting down.
TTGATTTTATTCTCAGTTGGCATGGAACCGTAATATACATACATGTGTACAGAAAATCTTATAAAATATGTACGAAAGTCGTATTTTTTTAATTTCTTTTTATTTATTCATTTATTTGTTATTACATAATAAGTGGATTTTTTGGCCACCAAAATAGGCAGATGACCATGTTACAAACTCAATAATCAATTGTACGTATGTAACATAGAGAAAAAAATGATATCAGTGCATTTTAAGTAGGCAGTGAAAATGTTGCTATTCTCACTTTTGGCTGTTAATATTAAATTAATAAATCAATGAAACAATATATCTTTGTTAGAAACTTATTACCTTATACTTCAGGTTATTTGTTATAATTTATATGTTTGCCCTGAGGAAAAACGGTCGTTCCAAAACCGGTCGGCGTAAATAAAATATATAGTGGTTCTAACAAAGTTCTATTGTTACATTTATTTCTAATGGATAACCACGAAGTTATAGCCACATTCAAAAGTAATTAATTAATAATAACCTTGACTCTTGTCTAAAATGTGTCCTCTAAATAACATTAGGCAGAAAAAATAGAATCCTTATAAACAATCAGAGTGTGCAATACACACGCGGTAGAAGTGAAGCCATCAGAAAACTAAACTATATAAGAGTGGGGAGACTTCGAAGCACTCTTTTTTATCAATGTGAAGGATAATTTTTTCTATATTTTGTCATCAAATTCAAGTTCACCTTTTCCTACATATTTGATCTTATCGGTATTTAGGTTTTCTTCTTTGGAGTTGTTAGACGTTTTATTTTATTTTTTCTTTGCCTCTTCATTTAAGAGTAGTTTGAAGATTGGCTACTGATTTTACAAAAATAAAAATATTTTAAAATACAAAAATACAAACATGAAATATAAAACACAAATACAAATAAGATGATCAAATGTATAAGAAAAGATGCACTGATTTTTGACAGCAAAAATATGGAAAAAATCATCTTTCAAATTGATATAAAAAGGGTTTCGTAGTCTCCCAACTCTTGACAACCTTAGTTTTTTTTTATATTTCACGTCTACCGCGTGTGAATTACACACTGATTTTTTAATTTTAAAAGGTGCCCCAAAATAATTTTGCTGTGTTTGAAGAAGTTATTTATTAAACCAGATTTTCTATCACCGTATTTTAATAAAATATACATGTTGCAATCACTCCCGCTGACCTCAAACTTATTCACATATTTTTTATTTATTATTGACACGTGATTGAGAAAAATCCACACTAAAGACAAAGACACTTTTATTTTAAAAAAATTCAGTATTTTGCCTTTAATGTCTTCCAGCATCTTAATGAAGACTCCTTGTCATTCCTATATAAGTCAAAATTGTAGGATTTCATTGGCTTTAGTCATTTTTCGTGAAAAATTTGAAAACGTTTTAAAAAAAATCAGTGTGTGCAATTCACACGCGGTAGAGGTGAAACCTTCAGAAAACTTAAGTAGACAAGATTGGGAGACTACGAAGCACCGCAGAAAGTGATAATATCTCAATCTCTCGCAGACTAAATCCTAAAGATGTATGTTTTTGTCTCTTTTTAGTGTCACAATTTTTAATTTCATCGAGTTTCAAACCAAACAAAAATCAAAGTGTGGAATTCACACGAATCCACACGCGGCCAAAGTGAACCTTCAGAAAACTAAAGTATTCAAGAGTGGGGAGGCTACGAAGCACCGCACAAAAAGGAGACCGATTATACTGTTTCATTCTCTTGCAGGCTAAATCATATAGATATCCTATAGAATTCTATAGAATCCGACGTGTGTGTCTCATTTTAGTGTCGCCATTTTTCATTTCATCGAGTTTTAAATCACAACTGTACTAAAGAAGTTTTCACTTCAAAAGCTTATAAATTTCTAATATAAGGGACAAATAAAATTCCACCCTAATTGATAGAGAGGACAGAGTGCAGAAAGTAGAAGTAGTAGTAAGGCACAAAACTGGGTTTTGGGTTTACTCAAATATTCAATAATTATTCTGATTTAGTTAATGGTTACACACGATTCTGCACACTGTTCGATTGATTTAAATAGGTTTGAATAGTTAAATTGGCTCACGCAGTATGACTCTCATGAAATGAATAAAAATTACAATAATGGTCGAGACAAATTGCACACTTATCTGGAAGTAATTATTTTCCATTTCTTTTAAAGTCGCTAAGAAAATAAATGAATGCCTTGTACTACTTAATATTAAAGGTACTGTTTAAACGCACGCAGACACATTAGTATTAAATTGTTTATAAAAATAATTTAAAGTCTACCAAATCATTTGGTTTTTCAATTTTAACCTTTCCATAGCAAAGTAAACATTTTTTTAAATAATTACATTACAGTTGATTTTTGACGTGATAACGTCTTATGAATCGATGAACGCCGGCCGCATTCACGAAAAAGCATGACCCACTGTTACGCTGTCACGCTGTCATGCTGTCACGCTGTCACGATGTCACGATGTCACGTTCCGTCTGAGCCGGGCGTACAAGCGAGGGCGCGGAACAATGTACAGCGCGAGCGCGTTCGGTTTAAGCGTTCGGCTTATGACGTTATCGCGTAAAATTATCGTCCGTAAACCGACTTTACAAACAACCAAATTTTTTCGTCAAAGCCACAATTTTTGTCACTAGGAGTACGAAATGCGCATGAAAATATTTTGATTACGATGGAATGTAATGGGCGGCTTTCAAATTCAATCTTCCTGTATACGATTAGAGTAGAGATTGCAATGGAATATTCATTGTATTTGAAGGAATCGATCTCAGGCAATGCGCTGTCTATTGGCGAAGTATTCTTCAAAGCTCTAACGGAACTTGCAACTTTGGCCTCACGAGGCATGTTTCAAAACAAGCTTCCTCACGGAGAGCTGCACCCAATAAGTGGAGTTTGGCTTTGCATCTTCTGAAAACCTCTTACAATAATTTGCCGAATACCTACATTATAACAAAAGTGTAGGTACCTATTACTCGTACCCGTATGCTTTGAAAGCCAAAATTAAATTTGTACATTTATTTAAATCACAGCATCTGGCAAATTTTTCGATGTATTTGAATGTGAATGTAGTACTTTTTCCAGGTTTTTAACCGCCGTCTATCAAGAGAGCGTTATCAAAAATAGGAATTTTGACCGTCTGTGTGTTCTGCGTCATTCTGGTTCAATGATATCGAAATTGTCAAAAATGAATTTAAGTGACATTTTTCAAAATTGTTAATAAATGCATGAAAATTCAGAAAAAGTACCTTCCTATGTCTGAAAATATTCCCAGAAAATTAATTTATATCTCATTTTCAAAATTGGAACCGAATTTTAGGAATTTAGACTATCCTCAGGTTTTTCACGGATCTGCGCTAGTATTTGTATAAAAGCAATTAAATTTTTTTACTAAACTAAAAAGACGCATAATGTCGTAAATTGGTTTAAAAATATATATGTGCCTTCATTGCATGCACTCTTACATGTTTACTTTACTGATGTTAGAGTGCAATTTTTTTTCAAGAGTTCCATCTGCTCCCATCTGGAGCAAGTCTATGGCATTCTATGGCACCAACAATCGGGGAATGTTATTTTTTTTTTTTTTTTTTGTTTATTGGCTCGACAAGAGAATACATCATCTTATTTTTACAATAATTTTCAATTTGAATACGGTTATAGCGATGATTTCAATAAAAGGTGAGCCCAGCATTCAACTCAATATTCTTAATGAGTTGTAATACAATAATAAATTAAATTCTAAGTAGGTACATAAAACAAGTGAGAGAGGGAAGGACGGAAAAGTAGTCAGTTTATTAATTAATTGTGAAATAACACAAATAATCAAATAAAATTTATTTTCCCATGCGGAGATTCGATCCCGCGACCTTCGGAATACAAGTCGAGAGCCACATCCTTCGACCACTTAATACGCTGTAGGTACTTCAAAATTATTTTTATTTTATTAATAGTCAAATAAGCTATGTAATAAGTGTACAGTCTTATAACCATTGGACGAATTAAAACAATGTATTTCAGTATTGGAAAAAGGCTTTGACAGCCCTATTTTAATCCCGATTTGGAAATAGATTCCAACCGAAATAAAGCATTAATAAAACGTAAAATGGGGTTATCATTTTCTATTCAAACCAATTTTCCAGTGATATTGTTCTAAGTTATGTTATACATCCGGAAACTGGTTACCGTAACATTTAATCGGTTCACTTTATATTTGACAGGTGCCCAGTGCCAGTGCCCCGGGGCGGTTAAAACACAAGTAATTACATTTTTACCATCCCACAATAAAAGGCACTGCCAAGATTTCGATGCGAGCCAAAAAGCACGCATCGTCATTGTGACGTCACAACTGCTAAAATATTTGGGTTAAAGAGTTGGCGGAATGCACAAAGAAAGGGGTGGGTGGGCCGTCCGAACAACCTACCTGTGGAGGAAGCAGCCAAGCTATGAACATTGAAAGATAAAACAATAAAGATCAACAAAAAATCAGAGTGTACAACTCACGTGCGTTAGAAGCAAAAACTTCAGAAAACAAATGTAGACAAGAGTGGGGAGACTACGAAGCTGTTACACTTTTTCGTCAATGTTAAGGATGATTTTTTCCATATTTTTGTCGTCAAACTCGACCATTAGTCTAATGAATGTCTGGCCGATAATATTTGTCAGGCGCTTTATACCACCAGACCAAAAGAGGCTTGCATGGGTCCGTGGACTTATCGTATTTTATTGGAACCGAGTACCAGTGAAATAAATAAAGATTTTATATTAAATGAAAAAATACCACTATTTATTTGAATTATTATTTAATAGCCAACCAGGTTTCACTTGGCTGAAGCTTCGTCAGGGCTTATTATATCAACTGTTGATATGATATAAAATTCTAAATGATTTAGTTGCTAGTCCGGTATTTCTTGAACTGAAAAGCTTCCGGATACCACAACATAATACCAGAAGTCAGGATTTATTCAGAAATTCTGGCACTAACTAGAATGTGTATTCCTCTTTGCTCAGAATACTAATGGAGGGAAATAATTATACCAAGTCAGTGGAAATCTTCAATTTATCTTTAAACAAATATAAAATATTGTTACTAAGGCAATTCAATTATGTACAATAAATACTGTATATTTCTCATTATTCGTGTGTAAAAGCCCCCAAAAAGGGCTTTTATAAATAAATAAATAAGTTCCGATGAAGCTTGAGCTAAGCGAAACCTGGTTGGCTATTAAATATTAAATCCAATGAAAAGTGATGTTTTACAAAGTGTGTTTTTTTGATTTAATATATAATGTCACCCCACAAAGTATATGCTTCCTTCGATAAAATAAACATTTTATTGCTTTCTCATTCCATCGCAAGCTAAATCTTATAGATTTATGTCTTTGTCTCTTTTTAGTGTCGCTCGCTTGCGTTTCATCGAGTTTCAAATCACAACGATACTAAAGACGTTTTCACTTCAAAATCAATAAATCAGCAACTTAAACAGATATGATTAAAGATATGATTTCAAATTCAAATTTCAAATCTAAACTACCAAATTTCACGGCCAAAAGTATTATCACGATTCTTTTTCCCTCCTCCTTTAGCCAAAGTTTCCGACGGCGTTACAGTGAGAGTTACAGGGGAACGTTCGTTAAAAAAAAGAAGCTCAGCACGGAATAATAACTCAAAAAAAATTACGATAACTAACCAACTAAATAACTTACACCACCACGCCGCTTCCCCGAAAAGGTAGGCAGAGAGGACGGACTGCCAAGCAACTCGTTCTTGCCACACACTTTTTGCCTCATTCACATGCATACATCGTCTAATACATACTGTTCTATTATTCTGACTCTTGACATGTCCCATCTCAAATATCTGATTCACTTGATCGTGCCATGTTTTCCTCGGGCGTCCCCGACTTCTTCTGACATTTACACTTGCGTCGTATATTTTTCTTACACTTACTTCTTACTTTCTTTGTCCATTCGCTTCTACACGCCCAACCCATCTGAGGGTCCCTTTCTTGATTTTACACATTACGCTTACATCAGCCGGATCTCAACATTTCTTTGTGGATCTCTACATTTCTCACACCATCGTACATGGTTTTACCACACAAACCCCTCAGGAATCTCATTTCAACAGCATTCAGTCTGCTTTCGTCCTTCCTCTGCCAGTTCCATGCCTTAGAGTAGGTATTTCATTGTGGCCTGCTAGCTTCACTACTTTTGAGAGTTTTTTAATAGCGCCAACGGTATTAGGTCCTCCATTAATGGAGTTACCAGCATTCATCATTTTTTCAATATCTCTATCAGCCTTCCCATCTCTCGTAAACATACTACCCAGTATACTAAACATACTACCCAGATACACAAACCCCTTAGCAAAACATGTACGTACAATGTTCAGTTTTACAAGATTCGAGCATTGATTTTGGTACGTCAAAATAATAACAAAAAACTCCATCTTCCAGAAATTTTCCGGTTAAACTAGTAGTAGGTAGTTTAGATTCGTTTCCGTAATCGTCGTCAATGTCCTACATATCAATCCTCCATAACTCTTCAGTGCTTGTGGGTTCTGCGTCTAGTGGGCTGGAACGGAGAGCGGCAGAGGGGGGTGGTGGTTGCGGGGAGGGTAGGGCAGGGATTCCCCCGCCACCCAGTGGCGGGGTGGTGGAACTACGCCCAGTCGATATCGCCTCGCCTCCGCCGTGCTCCAAGGGCGCGCTGTAGCTCAACTTTGGGGTGATTCGCTAATCCGCCATTAGATAACACTCCAGGCCACTGGAACTGGAACCGTTCTAATATCACTGTTGTTTCAATAAAGTTGAAGACGTCGTGTCATTGCAGGCAGTTATATGTTATAAAAATCTGCCGCCAAAACATAAATAGGTTCTTTTCAATCTCTACTACAAAGCTGACTATATGAAGCACCAAAAACTGTCTGAAGATGATCTCTAGCGTCATTAAATTTATTAAGAGCCTACAGAATTTCGACAAAAAAGCAACTTTTTTCGGTTCACAACGTCACACTCATCCTGACTTACACGGAGTTTTGACAGTATTTGAGAAATGGTTCATGCCAATTCAGAATTAACTCAACTCAATACCTTTTTGAAAATTCATTAAAAACCTAAAAAAATAGAATTAAAAAATAGCCCTAAACCTTACCTTACGTAACCTTTTTAAACAATTTGTATGTTTTTTTTTATCACTTCTATTACTTTTCAAATGAGGTTCTGAGTTGATTTCATTCTGAGTTGTCCGATCACCTTGAGAAATACAGCATGACGCAATATTTTATATTTTTTTTATTTGCTTGACCAACCTTTTCACCTTTCAAAATGTATCATTGATCATTGTATCATTGTTTATGGACAATCTATAAAATTACAATGAGACCTAAATGTGATAAGTGATCCCAAGACAGATATGTATACGATTCTTAACAAAAAAAAATCAAAATGTGGACATCGAAAGTTCGTCAAAAACTTAAATAAAAATTTCCATATTTTGTTTCCAGATAAGTGTACAATAATGATTTCATCTTGCGATGTCACAAACTATTGCGAGTTTTGCACCAAATATACAAAGGTAGATCGCAAATGGATCTCTGCAAAAAATCTTTTCCGTTTGTTGAAATTCGTCGAAAATTTTGAAGCCATTTTCAATAACAGGCTTCCGCCATGTGTAATAAACATATGTTATGTAGTTATATATTATATCTTCTTGTATGCGAAACCTTACGTAGACTAAGTGAGATTAAATTAATGCACCAAAACGGGATATATCTATTGGAGAATCTATCATCAATATCTTTGGGTGGATCTTTCCAACGATTTTAAGTGAGGGTCGTAGTATTGGGATCTACCCACTTTTTACCCATGTATCCACGTCAGCTCTGTGGAAGCGCCCCGAGCCGTATCCGAAACTATTGTGGACCGTCACCATCCGGACCGGATGGATTCGGCGTCCAGTTGATACTTCGGAGTTACAAAACTATTGCACTTTTAGTGTAAATAATAAATATGCAGAAATTTTTTAATTAAATGAAACATACTCTTGTTTGTTTGAAAATATTTCAATTTATCAAATTGTTTCTAAAATAATTCAATTTATCAACCAGTTCCGCTTGTCTAAAGCTTATGAAGCTAGTAATCAGCCTAACAATTTAAACTATACTAAACATATGTTCACCCTATAATTCATTTTAGTTTAAGTTGTTACCCTGAAGAAATTTAAGCCAAGCGAAATCGGTTGTTGTATTTATAAAAATATTGCTTTTAAATAAAGTATATGTTTTTAATAATATGTCGTGCTTATTTTCTACGAAAACAATACATATTTATTTCTTCTCTTTGATGAGTTTTACAAGGTTTTATTTGTTTTTACTTGTAAGTAATTGCTTATTGCTGCATGTGTGAACATACATTGAATGAGTAGAATTTTATATTGGAGATACTTTTGGAATGTGTAGGTAGTTTAAAGAAAACAATATCGGTTCAATACAAAAGAAACCAAATACGTAGTTGCAACACAAGAAAACGTCAAAGCGGAGACTAAAAACTGTTACTGAAACTTTTTGGAAAAGCTGCCATGATATAACAATAAAATTCTTTACAAAGACGCGAGAACTGATTCAGTTGTTAAAGTTTACCTAAATTCTTATTTAATCTTATCTTAACTGATACTTTCTTTAACTAATAAAAAAGTAATTGACGTTAAGCTAAACACCATCCCTACAGAATTGTTTACTTTTTTTAATATGAACTACGGCACAACCACTGTAAAATTGAGCATCATAGAAAATACAAATAAATCCAGGACCCGATAAATCCATAAGCCAGATGGTTTTGCTTTCGGAATCCGTATATATCTTATTTAGATTTAAATATGTTAAAACTGTAAAGATTCTTTCTGGTACCACGGTTCACGGCTTTCTAATTTCTGAAAACCCCAAAATAGGTACGATCACTCCTGAAGAGCATGACACCATTACTAAGTTAGGCCTTGTTTTTGCTTCTATTGCATTAAAAATGTTTAAATTATAAATATATATAACGCCGAGCAACGGCGGGTTGCACTCGGTACACCGGGTCATCTAGAAACAAACTAAAAATGAATTGTTAATGATGTAATACAGAGCAAATAAAATATCGACATGTGTTTTTCGAGAACTCTACATGTTCCAACGTTACCCTTTTATTATATGTTATTTTGAAGCCTGCTTGTACTTAAAACTTAATATTCACGAGAAATAAATTATGTGCGTGCGCAATTATAAAATTATTATGCACACAAAATTGTAACATGCCTAGTTTTTTGTCATAATGCCTAGTTTTTGCTTGAAAGAACACAAGTTTCTTGATAATAAAATACAACCATCAGAAAACAACAAATTATAAAAAAAACATCAAAAGTAAAATGTTCAGCAAGCAATGACAGTGACCTTTTTTACATATTAACAATCCTACTTGAAATTGTTAATTAGTACAAAAATAAGTGTTTTATTTTAAGTTTAGGAATTTATAAAAATTACTTTAAGACCAATGTCCTTATGCCACGGTTTTTGCATTCTCCAAAAGAAACCGGAATTCTCTTCTGGACGGCAGGCCTTCTCTGGTTTCTACTAGTGCCTCCCATGTGAGAATTTTCTGAACCCTTCTGCATCGGCATTCCAGAAATTGTTGATGTGAGGTGTGCAATAGTAATTTGTAGGTCACATTATACATGGTTCTAAATGTGAATTATAAATTATAATTGCATATAATCTACACATCTATAATTTTGCATGTGCGTAGATTCAGAACCCAGATCATGTAAAAAAAGGAACTACGCAACTGTTGTGGATTAGCAATCCGGAAGACGCGAGTTCACACCATGGTATGCGCAAGTGTTATTTCACAATTTATTCATTTAAAACAACGTATATTTATATCTATTGCGGTATATTTGCTGCACCTTCCAGAGTGGAAATCCAGACTCTAATTATCTTCCAGGTGTGAGACAACAATCGTTACGTTGCTAGAAATGGCTTTAGCCACGTTTCATGACCAGATCTGAATAGCCAGGTACTTTCCCGCCTTCCTCTTTCTCTATTAACTACCCAAGGCCTCACAGCGTACCCTAATTGGGGATGCCATTGTCTCACTGGCGCTAAGTCCCAATTATTCCAATTTTAAAAATTATTCTTAAATTCATAGAAAATCCAATTTTTTTAAAAGTGAATACCGCCTGGGGTTAATGAGACTATGCCATGATCAATTAGGGTGTATTGTGAGGCTGAAGGTAAGTGAGGAAGGGAAAAACAGGGAAAGAAAAAGGAAGAGAACTACCTGATCTAGTTACCAAATACAGCTGAAGCCATTTCAAGCAACTTTTTTAATTCTGAATTGTGATCTTACACCAGGGCGATACTGAGAGTTTCTTCAACCCTATTACTACTTCTTCAAACATTGCAAATACACTTTGTGGTGTCATTATTGATTTAATGAAAACTAATAAAGGGGTATGCAATTGGATTATTAAGAAATTAGGAAAAGTGTTAATAGTAAATTAAATATTATAAATTAAGCTAATAAACTAAACGTTTTTTAAGAATCCATCCTTTAAATTTATTTTCGTATTAATACTTACATTTACAATAATTTATTTTGTTATTTAGATTTCCTCTTTTTATTGTTTGTTCAAAAATTTTTTATTTTATTATGTAAACACAATTTTTGCACATCATAAAACAATTTTTATATTTTATTAAATATAAATGTTTTTTATGATATTTTAGTAATAAATCACCTGTCCTTTCTACTTTTTTGTCTGTGTTCTTATTTGTCTATGCTTATTTGACTTTTGTTATTTTTGTATTAATTTATTATCCTGACGAAGAAAACATAGTTTTTGAAACATGTCGATAATATTTATTACGTAGTGGTGTACACAAAGTTATTTGTTTTCTTTAAATCTATTACTACTAATTACTTAATAAATCTAGAGTTTATTGGACCACAGTTACATACAAACAAACGAAATTAGTATTTTTGATTGTTTACAATAACAGTTTTGTTGTACTTAGTGCGCTAACGTTCCCATTTAAATGATTAAACATAAGCATGCATTTGAAAATAAACAATTTAATGATGATAAAAGCCATGAAAGGAGCGTAAGTGTATCTTGACGACGCGTTCCCGATACCGCCACCGGTTTTATTGTGGGACCCGTCGACTCGCACAATAACACCGGGCTACCGATCGGAAGAAAGTGCTTCAGATTATTTAAAAGCCAGTGCAAACGGCGCATAGACGATGCAGGATTCGCATTTATTTTCTGTTCCGAGATCGGAAGCTTGGCTTGTTGTATTTGAAACTTTGATTGTTGACCTTATTGAGCTGGAATGTTGGATTCTAGCGTTTAATTAACCCTTAAATGCACGATTTTTACTTTGCTCTCTCTTAAATCTAGATTTTTATCACACTTTGGGAATGGCGGTATGTTGCCGATAAAATAAAGTGAACGTTAAAAGGAAAATAAACGCAGAAATATTTCGTTTCTAACGCCTTCAAAATTTTAAATCGAGCGTCTTATTTGCACGAGGCAAGTAAGCGAAAAAGTGGTTTTTATTTATTTTGTGCATAATTTTTTAAGAATGCAAAAAAGTTAGAACATACCAAACCTCAAAAATAATTTTAGCCATAAAGGGGTATGTTTAAAAAATTGTTTCTCATATTACTTCATAGATAAGTCATGCAAAAACATTTTTTTTAGTGGTTTACGTTTATATTTTTTGTTATATAATTAATAATTATACTGTAATTCCAAAACATAGAAAAACCAGTAAAAGCTTCATTGTATACGTAGCATATTTGTTGATGTTCGTAATGTAAACCGATTCTTCGTAAAGATTAATCTAAATAGTGTCTAAATAGGATTTCACGTATAACTTCATCTTAAGCGTGAAACACAAATAGCGTTATAAATACAAACTAGAGTTAGAAACCAGTTCCGCAGTTTTTTGCTGCTAGGCCCTGTGGGCGGCGTGCGCCACGACGGTAGCTTATCTTTCATCCGTATCTAGACTGGAAAGATTGATGAAAATACAAATCCATGAGTCCTTACTCTTGCTAGCCAACGTTCTTCATGCTAGCTGTTAACATAAGTGGCGCCATCATTTGGCATTACTAGCTACTTGCTTTAATTAGGTTCTATCTAGTAGCTTAAGTCACAAACTTCACGTTCATACGGCGCGGCGTCAGAGTTGAACTGAAGTCGGATTCTTAATTTTCATTCGCTAGGGTATTAATGATGTTTGAATGGTAAGTTGCCCATCATAATCTAATTGCATTTAAAGGTCAACCATTTTTTGAGATCGCATGCAGATTGTTTTTTACAATTAGGGTTCTGATATAAATATACCGATTGTCCAGTTGATAAGTGAGACATCTCCGAAAAATCTAAATTTGTAATGAGAATGTAAAAAGTATACCCTCTATCTGGTACAATACTCAGATTACTCATTAACCACCAAATTAATTTTAATGCACAAAAACTTGTAAAGAATTAAATAAAATGTTGATGTTTTCTGGGTCACAAGTGGGACATTTCAAAATTTACTGGCCTTTTATGTCTCCCGGTGTTATTTTATAGCACATTAAAAGCACAGAAACGTGTCAATAATATTTGATTTAGGGCGAACATTCGAATATATCTTTCCTCGTTATCTCAAAACTTCGTAGTACTGGGGAATGTCTAACTAACTAATCAACTGTAAAAATGTGTTGTAATTGATGTGATGTGTAAGAAAGATTGATTTATGTGATACGATAAATTGCATGATCTGCACCCGTGTCCCACAATGAAAAATGATAACACATACACAATATCAATTCCGGTAAGAACTTCTGTTTTCTTCTGGAGCTATTAACGATTTGGGGGGCGAGTATGGGTACCGCATGTCTGCGTGATTTACAAAATTAAAAAATTAAAAAAATAAAAATGAACACAGTGATTTACAAAATTAGAAAAAAAATAGATTTCAAGCTTACTTGCTAGCAATCTCTCTTACACATTTGATATAGAGCCATCAGAAAAAATATACCTTTTTTTTAATACAATAATGTATTTAGCAGACAAATCGTTAAAGCTGTTTTTGTCTTGCACTATTTATGTTAATATATCAAGAAACATAGATACTCTTATTTTTGTCGCCATTTTTAAGAAATTAAGTTTTTAACTTTTTTTTTCTTAATTTTATTTATCATCCTTTAGTCCGACTTGAGAAATTCAGTGTAATAATTGTAAATAACATTGATATGTAACATTTCTATGTTTAAATATTTCTTGACATACATTGAAGTGCACTGTACAAATTAAGGTATTTAGTAAAAAGTTAGGTGTTTAGTTTTTAAGTAAAATATAGTTCCTAATGAAATATGTCAAAAGTTCTTGAAAAAAAGGATTAATAAAAACCTTTCTGTAATTTCAAACACAATTAATTTGGAGATTTGTATTTTAAAAATAAGAGCCCAGAAGTTAAGTTTTTTTTTTAATTACAAAACGTTAATGTTAAAAATCATAGTTTTTTTTAAATATTTAAACAAACCCACGACAATAAAAATGCAAATCTGAGTGATTTACAAAATAAGAAAAAAATCAGATTTCAAGCTTACTTGCTAGCAGAAAAAACAAAGAAAAAGATAAACAACCCACCATTCCAGCAAAATTCTTAGCATTAAAAGGATTGAAACATTTCAGAGAGCGTAAAAGGTGATTCCGACCGATATCCGCACTCGGCATGCCAGACAACGGTAGTTTCTAAGTCAGCATACAGCCAACATCCCGTCCTAGTAACTTGCAATATAAATCCAAAATGAAGATCCTTTCTTTTATTGAAGTAATGTTAGGCTTATTTTAGTAGAAATTACTGTAATAATGTGTCAGTGGGTCATCTAAGGTTATTTTTTTATGTTCGCGACACCTTAAAACATAAAACCCGGCATTCCGAATTTTTTCCGGTTGATAACATATTTTTCTTGAATACTTTGTTTTTTAGTTGGTATAAAATTATGCGTAATATAAAAACAGTCGTGTTTTTTTAAATATTTTCACAGTTTTTGCTTATTTATAATCGTTTAAAATTAACGCGCTCCCCTTAACCTACTCGTGTTTACATATCTCGCTTTCAAACCATCTTTGAACGCTTACTACGGAGTCACTAAAAAATGAATTTTTCAATCCTAGGCATCATTTCTGTCTGCAGGTTATTTGGGTTGAAATCTATATTTACGAATACGAGGACGGTTTCCAATCTCGGAAAATTGATCGAAGAATGTTAATAACTTTCTAAAAATACGTGATTGATATAAACGTCCGTAAGTAAAATGGTTTCATAGAGCATTGCTGGCATCCTCACGAAAATAATATGGTCTTGGTTGCAGGTTTACATTTGTTTCTTCGTTTTTGTTTTACTTTTACATCATGTTTGAATATTTATGTAAATCAAAAGTTTTAATTAATTCTTCAGGTTAAATAACAGGTAACTTTCGCAGATGGGGGGACTGCAACAATTATTTAGAATAATATATGGAATAATATAAACAAACAACCAACCACGATAAAAAAAATATTCGATGACAGTTCTATTGTTATTACACACAGAAAAAACATTTGCTATCCTCTTCGTCTTTTAAGAAGATTTATCTGTAACTTTCATCAATATAACTTACATCACACAAATTGTACTAATGATGTTACTTTCAATATGCAAAACTTTTGATGCAAAATTGTACTAATGATATTACTTTCAACTCTGGTGGAACATTAAATTTTTTCGAATAATAATAATTTATCGTCAAATAAAACGGAACCACTTTAGACCTAATACGAAGGCCGTTTGATATTTTCTTCAACTATCGGAACGTGGTAAATAAAAACACTATTAGAATGATAGCTATAAGTTCTACTCATTAGAACGATAACTTCTCATTACAAAATACAGTATTATTGGGCGGCGAAGGACTTATAAAACCTCCCTTCAATTATTCATTACCAATAATAATATTCATAAAAATCATTATTAAAAAAAAATCTTACGAATTCCATTATTATTTAATGTACCTTCACAAAACAAAAATGCTTTAAAAAAACAATTCTTATCTTTCAAAACTTCCAAATCTGCGAAGAATTCCATTAAAAAAATTGGATTTAATTGAATAATTGCAACAGATTTAAAACAAAGGGACTAACATCCGTCTCAATGTTGAAAACCAGCACTGTTCAAAAATAGTATTATTATTATGTAGTGTTAAGATGTCACAAGAGTAGATATTATAATCCAAAAACAAACCTAAACTAACAAAACGCACATATCATGAAGTATAAACGAAATATGTTTTTGAGTTGTTCATTTGTTCAAATATGAACAAATGAACAAATTAAAAAAAAATTCCTTTTCAAATTAATAAAAATTATTTTCGTTATTTGTTTTTTGGGTGTTATGCCGTGTTGCGCTACCTCCTTCTTCAACCAACGTTTTGGACAGCGTTACAGTGTTAATCATCAGGGCAGATGTTATTACAAATAACGAAAATACTTTTGGCCGTGAAAATCTAAAAACCTATATAACGATTTATTGCACCCACCCTGTTATCGTTACCAAGTTTTAATGTCGAATACCTTTGTCCTTCTAATTTAAAATCATGCTTTATTTTGTTGTTCTGTAGCTTTTTGAGTCATTATTAAATAAAGAGTTCATAAATATGATCTAAGAAAACGGCTTATATTGAAACACATTTGAAAGAGAAAAAAATATTTATTACGAAATACCCTAATGTAATTCGGAAACCGAAATCGGATGAAATAAATAAAAATACAAAATAAAAAGATAGCTTTACACGTAAATATGAAAGAGAACACGACACAGACAAATAAAAAGATAACGGTCGCAACTGGGACTCGAACCCAGAATTTATCCAAGACACTAAGTTTCAAACCAGTTCTTCGATATATTGTTTCCAATGAAAAAGGTAGTTGCCAATAATATGAAAAAAAGATAATTGAAGATAATTTTGTTGATTCTGAAATTTGGAATATGAGATTGATAAAGATGACGTTTAAAAAAGAGGTGGCAATAGCCTAATTGGTTAGGCGTTTGTATGGTACGACGAGATGTTCTGGGTTCAATTCCCAGTTGCGACCGCTATCTTTTTTTATTTTTCTGTGTCTTGTTCTTTCATATTTTCCTTTACATTATTGGTGTTATCTTCTTCTTCAATATATTGATAATTCAATTGTGGACTGCTTTTTTTTTCTTAAGACTTTTAATGCTGGGTTCCCACTAGTTTGAAGTCGATTCAACTTTGGGCTTCTATCAAACAGAGAGCCACTGAGCCATCTCTGTTATATTTAATAAATTCTATGAAATAGAATAGATGAGATAGGATCCCAGCTCATTTCTGTGATAATTAAAGTTATGTAAATAAATCGAAAATTCGACTCTGCCACCCTAACAAAAATACTTCTTAAACGATTGAAAAATTTGTTTTCATTTAAAATTAATATTTAATTTCTTTTTCTTATTTCTGATTATTGGTACGCTTTATGTTAACTTATTTCGGGAGGTCTCTATAGTATTTATTAATATAATCCGTTAACAAATGGATATGCATTTCCTAATTAAGGTAACGAAATGAGAAGTATGCATTCCTCATCACTTACAGATTCTGTGCTAAAGCTGATGAGGTTTGGGTAAAGGGTTTTTTACAACTTTTACGATAAAGTTTTAAGGATAGGTATCTACCATTCAAATTTTCGTCCAATGTTTTCTTTAGCCAGACTTTGGTGTTCTCTATGAGGGTGTTTCTCATTTTTACTGTTTTGATCTTAGACTCTACTTAAGTTTATTGCGTAACTTCATGGTAAAAAAAATTGAACTTTTTTCACCAAAAAAGTGACAGACTTTTCTGACTGTTTGAAATTGAATTTGTTTATTTTCATGGTTTTCATTTTGTTTTTGATTTTTGACTTCTTTACTGCTTAGTCAGAATTTATTTGCATAGATTTGGCGTTTACTTGGAACGTTAGAGCAGATAAAGTCCTTACGGGGAATTTTAAAAGGTAATACTAATAATAATATTTCAAAACCATTGACACATTTAATCAACATTAGTCTTCAAAGCGGAATATTCCCAACGATATATAAACAAACCATCATCACTCCAATTCATAAATCTGGCAACCCAGAAGAAGTGACAAATTATCGTCCAATATCGCTGATTTCAAACATTGCCAAAATCTTTGAAAAAATTATCAAAAAAAGATTGACTGAATTTATTAACAAAAATAACATAATTCACGACAACCAATATGGATTTATGAAAAATAGAAGTACCCAAGATGCGATTGCCAAATTATCGAACATTATTCAGAACACATTAGACAAATCTTTGAAATGCCTTGGAATCTTCATAGATCTTAAAAAAGCTTTCGATAGTATTTCACATGATAAACTTATTGAAAAATTAAACTGTGTTGGGATAAACGATAAAGCTCTGAAATGGATAAAAAGCTATCTATTTGAACGATACCAAGTAGTCAAGATAAATAACTCCCTAAGTCCACCACTAACAAGCAATTTCGGGATACCTCAAGGCACTGTGCTAGGTCCCCTACTATTTATAATTTATGTCAATGATATTTTCAAACTACCACTTAACGCAGACATAATATTATATGCCGACGACACAGCTATCATAGTGAATGGGATCGACTGGAATATAGTAAACGAACAAGCAAATAATAGCATGAACACCTTAAAACATTGGTTTGATACAAATCTCCTTTCATTGAACACTAACAAAACATACTACATACACTTCTCAATTAACAAACTAAAAACACTCCCCAACACTAAAATAATTATCCACAATAACAAATGCAATAAAATCACATGTATCCAAGGCTGTTCAACGTTGAAATCAGTATCAGAAATTAAATATCTCGGAGTGATAATAGAACAACATATGAAGTGGAAGAGCCATATCTGTGAATTGGTTAAGCGTATCAGAAAGTGTATATATATATTCATAAGATTAAGAAATATTTTAAAACCCAACAATCTAAAAAGAGTATACTATGCACTAATCCAGTCATTAATTCAATATGGAATTATTGGATGGGGGGGTTCATACAACAATATTCTTACCCCGATCAAAGTAATCCAGAAGCTAATCATTAAAGTAATCCTAAAGAAACCCTCCACATATCCAACAGAAACGCTTTTCGCAGATTTCACGGTGCCTCGAGTAGAGAATATCTTCAAGAAAAATGCAATTATCCAAATTTACAAAGATAATATCGTCAAAAAATTTGAAACCCACCAATCAAAAAGATATCAAGACAACATCAAAATACCGAAATTTAATACCAAACTAATGCAAAACAATTACATATATTTAGGAATAAAGTTGTTAGCGTCAACGGGCGTGCTGATGCTATCGGCAGGGTTGGAGAAAGCTCCCACATATTTAATACAAATTAGCTGCTGTATCTGCCCCAAATAAAAACTAGCTCAGGATTCGGTGCAAGCAGGATTTCTCGTAACCTCAAGGCTAGTGCTTGTGGTTCGGAACTTCACGCTTCTCCATTCTCCCAGGGCCTCTCTCGTCAAGCAAAACACGGTAGGTTATCACATAAACAGTTTATTCAATTCTAGGAGACACAATAATACATAAAAGGAACGATCCTAGCTGAAAGTTAGTTTGAACGTCCGTCTCTACTCTCTATCACGCGTGGTTAGGGCTAAAACATTTAATTGCACACAAAGGGTAACATGGTAATTGACTCACGTTTGGTTTATGGGCCAACAGCGGCTTTACGCGCTTGTTCTCTCAGTCTACGCAGCGTCCATGCGTGGACCGGAAGTGCACAACCGGCGAAACTGAACTTGTGTCGCCCATGTTCGCGCGGAACGTGGGCCCGGGAAGCTCGCTTGCTGAAGACTGGCCGCTTGCCGGGCTCTGGCGGCCGCTCGGTTTGTTGCTCGCGGGAGGGGGTAATGCGCGCGCCTCTATATTGGCGGTTTATTTGTAACGTAACACTTCCCCCCTCGCCGCAAATAAAAGCGACGTGGTAATGGAGCTGTAGGACTAATAAATCCTCTTACCTTTTCAGCACTTGTGCCAAAAACATTTAAGAGAAACGAGGAGAGAGAGAGAGAGAGAGAGAGAGATTCCTAGCTGGAGAATAGTTATGAACAGAACACAAAAGAGATGATACATGGTGTAACAAGGAATTGTCAATAAATGTATATAAAGGCAGTGGCATACATAAATACAGTTGCAAAGAACAAGGATCTGTTGAAGAAAGGTACAAGGGTTATGCAGTGATAGAAAAAAAAAAACTCTAAAATTGTATCATTGGTCTGTGAGCTAATGTTTGCGAACGTGGTTTGCGTAGGATGTCTGGGGTGGTTGAACGTTTCACTGAAGTTACAAGGTTACTTTGTCACAGTAACCTGGCCCATTTGAGATTACACTCAAGGGACACTAGGGCCTTTAAGAAAATACGAGGAAGAGAACACATGATGAGGCTTCTAGGTGGTGTGGAGAGTTCTACCTGTCACAGAGGTCGAAAGGGTAACTGCTTCCGGATCCTGTGGGTGAGCCAGTACGAAACCATTGAAGTATTGGAGAGTGGAATCGTAATTGGTGGTTGGTACACTGGTTTTTGTATGTAGTGGGATTGTTTTGTGAACAATCGTTGGTATTGTTATTTGCTCAAGGGCACAGGAGCATCAGCACAATGGCAGTAGGGCATTTGCATTATGCAGCAGGAACATTTGCATAATGGCAGCAGAAACATTTGCACAAGGGCAACAGGAACATTTGTATTATGCAGCAGGAATATTTGCATAATGGCAGCAGAGCATTTGCATTATGCAGCAGGAACATTTGCATAATGGCAGCAGGAACATTTGCACAAGGGCAACAGGAACATTTGTATTATGCAGCAGGAATATTTGCATAATGGCAGCAGAGCATTTGCATTATGCAGCAGGAACATTTGCATAATGGCAGCAGGAACATTTGCACAAGGGCAACAGGAACATTTGTATTATGCAGCAGGAACATTTGCATAATGGCAGCAGAGCATTTGCACAAGGGCAACAGGAACATTTGTATTATGCAGCAGGAACATTTGCATAATGGCAGCAGGAACATTTGCACAAGGGCAACAGGAACAGGAACCAACCTAGAGCTGGCGTGCTCGGGTTTGTTTTGAGTGTCGGTTCTTTGTGGTGATACAATTCGCAACTACACGCACGACTCACACTAGGTTATGTTAGATGCGGTCGGGTGCTTTTGGTACGCAGGGATTGAAGGCAAGGGACCTCCGTGACGGTAGCGAGGGCAGCATGAAGAGGCGCAGATGTAGATAGGGTGCAGAGCTGCTGGTTTTTTTTTTTTTTTAAAAATCCGGCAAAAATTATTATTAGAACAAAATTCTTGAAGTTTACCTGCCTAGTAGACCAATGATGAAAAAAGTTTGGAGAGAAACAAGTGTGCATGTTGAGAAAAAGTTGGATTTGTTTGGCGTGTAGAGAGAGAGACGGAGAGAGAGCTAACTAAATGTGGCTAATTCCTAATACATGTTACAAAGGTACGTATTCAAGGACAGGTTCTGTGTAACCCCTTTTGGTTTTTTTTCTTTACCAAATACATTTCCAAGAATACGTGGTTGAGGGATTGTACGTATAACAAAATTCCCCATTCGAAAGAAGTTGGTCTTCCATGACCTATGCTCACGTCTATACGGTAGCATTTTTTCTACTTTCGAAAAAACAAAACATTGCGTACAAGATTAGTTATAACAAGGTGGGAAAGGAGTAGGAAGTTGAAAGGATCCGCGTATGAAGATTGTCCCATTTGACAAACGAAACGCCAAGTGCGTAACGCATATATCCCCATTCACGGATAATTTCGAGGAAGGGGGAGGGTGATAATTGGGAACATTTGAACGAAGAAAACCGCTGGGGACTCGGCTATTTCCGAAATTCGACCTCTGGGTGGAGGTGAAACAAGGTCTACAGCAGTCATCCTGGCACATTACAATAATGACAACTGGGAAAGGAGTAGGAAGTTGAAAGGATCCGCGTATGAAGATTGTCCCATTTGACAAACGAAACGCCAAGTGCGTAACGCATATATCCCCATTCACGGATAATTTCGAGGAAGGGGAGGGGTGATAGTTGGGAACATTTGAACGAAGAAAACTGCTGGGGACTCGGCTATTTCCGAAATTCGACCTCTGGGTGGAGGTGAAACAAGGTCTACAGCAGTCATCCTGGCACATTACAATAATGACAACTGGGAAAGGAGTAGGAAGTTGAAAGGATCCGCGTATGAAGATTGTCCCATTTGACAAACGAAACGCCAAGTGCGTAACGCATATATCCCCATTCACGGATAATTTCGAGGAAGGGGAGGGGTGATAGTTGGGAACATTTGAACGAAGAAAACTGCTGGGGACTCGGCTATTTCCGAAATTCGACCTCTGGGTGGAGGTGAAACAAGGTCTACAGCAGTCATCCTGG
The DNA here is from genome assembly GCA_936435175.1 of Glyphotaelius pellucidus. Taxonomy (NCBI): domain Eukaryota; kingdom Metazoa; phylum Arthropoda; class Insecta; order Trichoptera; family Limnephilidae; genus Glyphotaelius; species Glyphotaelius pellucidus. The sequence continues at coordinate 20,351,495 of OW386542.1, read as the reverse complement.
CACATTACAATAGTATTTGGTAGTGTTGGACAAAAGAATACACTGACATAAAAGTCTAATCCTCTACGTGTATTGGGCAGAAGATTAGGGGTCGTTTTATTCTCCTACTTGTTTGCGAGAAATGACAGACCCTTGCTCAAATCTCACAAACCTGGGGATTTTCTTTGTTCGTCTCCCAGACAACGAGTTAGGTATTTTTTGTGTCCATCAACTTAACTCCCACGACACGATGCCCCATAATCATGAGTGAAGCGTATGATTAGTCCTTTTGAGATAGTAGATAGTTCCTGGGTTCTTGTGACAGGAAGTCCACGGGCATATTAATGATTACAAAAAAGGGGTGTGGACTACATTGAGTAGTTCACACATAAAGGTTTGATATTATTTCGTTCGCACGATTCATGGTGAGTATTATAACGTCTTCACGTATAGCGTACAAGATTGCAAAATCAAAGGATTTGCAAGTAAGTTTTATAACGTCTTCACGGATAACAATGAACGAATTACAACTGGGTTGCCCAGTATTGAAGGGAGGTGCAAAAGACTAGGTATTTATGACATTTCTGACAAAAACCCACAGAGTAATTATAACGGGCTCCCCGTATCGCATTTAGTAGATATTCTGAGATTCCCATCTATGACGGCAGATTTTATAAGGTTCCCACCTATGATGGCAACAAAGGTTAACGTTCATATAAAGGTACCTATTCAATACAGACGGCGAGACATACTGATGTACTTAGTACAACAATACCGTAGCATAATAAATCCATATTAGCGTACGTTAAAGACTTGCACAAAGGCAAAAACATATTTGAAGATCTGGCCAAGATTTTATACTTCAACAATTAAGGGGCAAAAAAATTCTGGCGTGCTGATGGAATGTGAATTTCATCTAAGCTTACCGCAAAAGAGATCCTTTGTGGTACAACCCTTTTGGTTACGCACAGAGTATCGTATCGTGATGGTACAACTTTTGTTGTACTTACACGTACGATGGTAGCAACAATACAAGACATGCGCTTATCGTTGTTTGACAAGGAAAATTATTTACATTGATCCGATTTGAGTGTTTAAGACCTTCTAGGTTTTACTTACTTAAACAGACTGCGATGGACACACCTTGGTGTTATGAAAATTATAATAATGGGATGGGTTGTTCACAGGGTGGTTCACTTGGAGACCTGGCTTCTTGTTGTGACCTCGTACTTTGCACGTGATAAGTCACAACAAGGCAACCCCAAAATTTCAGTTTGAGCAGTTGAGACCCAGGGTGACTCAATGTTGCTGAAATGTTGTAAAAAAATTTATCGTTAATGAAGAGGCACGTTGAAAGTTGTCCCTTTTATAACGATACTTTCCAGACTCCACATCCAGTTCTGGGGAGAGCTAGAGCAATTTGGGTTATTTATTGAGCGCCATTCTATTTTCTTAAAAAACAGAAAAAAACTTAGAACGGGTAGCAGACATCTGATACCGCCGTGGGTTTACACAGGTTTGCTTACCTAATTTAACTACATATGACATAAGGGTTAGATGCAACTTTGGCGAGGACCCGATATTTAATGTACAAAAAAGATTTTTCTAACATTTAGAAAGGGGTGACGAGGTATGACATGATGATGTGAAAATATGATGCTGCGAGTTGTGACGATGCACAAAACCTTGGGCACGTAGTCTCTGACTACTTGCAGTAAGCCACAGGGAATTCCTTTCTCCGAAGTGATCAATTTCAGGTAGAGGTGTGCATGCTTAGAAAAAACGATGTTTCCAAGGTTTGACACCTGGGGCAGCAATTAGAGGCGAATGACTGATGATGACGAGATATTTATACAAACAAAAATAAAATAAAATGAAACGAAACCCCAAGGGAGAATTATAATTTCTTCCATGACTTTGGCTACAGTTGACACCACTGTGCCAGAGCTAGAAAGGTTTTTAAAAAAAACATTTCCTTTCGTTGTGCTCCGGTTTTATGCCGGACGAAAGGCTTGGGCGAAAGTTTTCTTTGGGGAATCTTTCGTTTTTACAAAACGGGGTGCCAATTTGGCAGAGAAGTACAGCGCACCTTGCGACAGAGTGTTGTTTCTTCTCCAGACGTTCTTCCTTGAACGTGACGTGCTTCCTGATGTACTTTTTGTTGTAGAAAGAAGCATATTGAATAAGGCATTTTTTGGATTTATTCCTGGGAGAAATCTTTCTACTTCTCAGGGCCTGTAGTAGTTCTTCCTTTTTTGACGTAGAAATGTGGGGGATTATACCCAGCGTGACTTGAGGGACTTCCATAGTGTATAGGGTCGTGTCAGGGTGACCTTACGTTGGGAGAAAAACGAGAACTCGACTCTTTATCCGTAATTGGAAAGAAATTTTTGCCAGGGATTGACCACTGGGGACGTATATATTTTTTTTTTTACAAAATGCTTCTGCGAAAAAACGCGTATTTGTAAGTGTTTGGGTTATTTGAAAATTTGGGCAGAGGTTTGCCTCTGGCCACGTGCTTTTTAGGAAAAATCCAAGCGTTTTGGAAAAAAAAAAAAAATTTCGAAAATTTAAAAAAAATCGAAAAAAGGAAAAATCGAAAAAATTTTCAGAGTCCGAAACTGGAGAAAATTTGGGCAGCGATTTTCCTCTGGCACTGCGTTTTTAAGAAAAACTCCAAGCGTTTTGGAAAAAAAAAAAAAAATTTCGAAAATTAAAAAATCGAAAAAAGGAAAAATCGAAAAAATTTTCAGAGTCCGAAACTGGAGAAAATTTGGGCAGCGATTTTCCTCTGGCACTGCGTTTTTAAGAAAAACTCCAAGCGTTTTGGAAAAAAAATATTTCGAAAATTAAAAAAATCGAAAAAAGGAAAAATCGAAAAAATTTTCAGAGTCCGAAACTGGAGAAAATTTGGGCAGCGATTTTCCTCTGGCACTGCGTTTTTAAGAAAAACTCCAAGCGTTTTGGAAAAAAAAATATTTCGAAAATTAAAAAAATCGAAAAAAGGAAAAATCGAAAAAATTTTCAGAGTCCGAAACTGGAGAAAATTTGGGCAGCGATTTTCCTCTGGCACTGCGTTTTTAAGAAAAACTCCAAGCGTTTTGGAAAAAAAATATTTCGAAAATTAAAAAAAATCGAAAAAAGGAAAAATCGAAAAAAATTTTCAGAGTCCGAAACTGGAGAAAATTTGGGCAGCGATTTTCCTCTGGCACTGCGTTTTTAAGAAAAACTCCAAGCGTTTTGGAAAAAAAATTTCGAAAATTAAAATAATCGAAAAAAGGAAAAAATCGGAAAAATTTTCAGAGTCCGAAACTGGAGAAAATTTGGGCAGCGATTTTCCTCTGGCACTGCGTTTTTAAGAAAAACTCCAAGCGTTTTGGAAAAAAAAAAAATTTCGAAAATTAAAAAATCGAAAAAAGGAAAAATCGAAAAAAAATTTTCAGAGTCCGAAACTGGAGAAAATTTGGGCAGCGATTTTCCTCTGGCACTGCGTTTTTAAGAAAAACTCCAAGCGTTTTGGAAAAAAAATATTTCGAAAATTAAAAAAATCGAAAAAAGGAAAAATCGAAAAAAATTTTCAGAGTCCGAAACTGGAGAAAATTTGGGCAGCGATTTTCCTCTGGCACTGCGTTTTTAAGAAAAACTCCAAGCGTTTTGGAAAAAAAATATTTCGAAAATTAAAAAAATCGAAAAAAGGAAAAATCGAAAAAAATTTTCAGAGTCCGAAACTGGAGAAAATTTGGGCAGCGATTTTCCTCTGGCACTGCGTTTTTAAGAAAAACTCCAAGCGTTTTGGAAAAAAAAAATTTCGAAAATTAAAAAAATCGAAAAAAGGAAAAATCGAAAAAAATTTTCAGAGTCCGAAACTGGAGAAAATTTGGGCAGCGATTTTCCTCTGGCACTGCGTTTTTAAGAAAAACTCCAAGCGTTTTGGAAAAAAAATATTTCGAAAATTAAAAAAATCGAAAAAAGGAAAAAATCGGAAAAATTTTCAGAGTCCGAAACTGGAGAAAATTTGGGCAGCGATTTTCCTCTGGCACTGCGTTTTTAAGAAAACTCCAAGCGTTTTGGAAAAAAAATATTTCGAAAATTAAAAAAAATCGAAAAAAGGAAAAATCGAAAAAAATTTTCAGAGTCCGAAACTGGAGAAAATTTGGGCAGCGATTTTCCTCTGGCACTGCGTTTTTAAGAAAAACTCCAAGCGTTTTGGAAAAAAAAATATTTCGAAAATTAAAAAAAATCGAAAAAAGGAAAAATCGAAAAAAATTTTCAGAGTCCGAAACTGGAGAAAATTTGGGCAGCGATTTTCCTCTGGCACTGCGTTTTTAAGAAAAACTCCAAGCGTTTTGGAAAAAAAAATATTTCGAAAATTAAAAAAATCGAAAAAAGGAAAAATCGAAAAAATTTTCAGAGTCCGAAACTGGAGAAAATTTGGGCAGCGATTTTCCTCTGGCACTGCGTTTTTAAGAAAAACTCCAAGCGTTTTGGAAAAAAAATATTTCGAAAATTAAAAAAATCGAAAAAAGGAAAAATCGAAAAAATTTTCACAAGTTTTCGTGGAAGTAATTTGTTTGAGAATTCAACAATATCTTGGGGGCATGGTTTCATTACGCGGCTTCCTATAGCCTGATTTTAAACAGCACCAATTTTTTGGTATTTACACGCGAATTCCCTTCGTCTTTTCGACAAGATATTACCTTCTTTGTCAATTGACAAGGTATTATAGTGTCAGATGTCAAGGAATCCACGTCAACGCGAATTTAGTATTTTTTGCATTATTCGAATGTGATTCGGCATGATCCGGTTTCATCAGACGACAGAGTCAAAAATACTTAATTGTCAAATGACAGAAAGAATTTAAATCCACTTGTTCCCTAGGTGTCAGCAAGTGTCCGTTTAAGAGACGTACCAGCGTGCTGCAATATAGTATATTATTAAAAATATTTAGCACTTTCGAGACCAAGCGGATGATTTGTTTATCATGTACATGATTTTAATTGTTGAATAAATTCTTCTTTAATTTGTTGTTTATTTCCACTATTCACTTGTATTGAAAATAGCAATTTTAATCGGCCGACACTTTGTAATCACTGTATTATTCGCAGCGACAACTTCCTAGGTTGGGCACCTTGCGTTGGAATACCGGTAATATTTTGTCGAGTGACGAGTCACAAATGATAAAATCGCGCCCGTAATAATTTAAATTGTGATTCGAAATTACGTTCGCGCCGAGATTCCTGTTGGAAGTGCTAGACAATTGGGAATAAACAATACATCATAATAACATTTCAGAGTTTACAATTGTTGCTTGGGAACGAGGCCGTGGTGGAACAGAAAAAAAATTTAAATGGCCCCACGTTTAGCGCCAGTGTTAGCGTCAACGGGCGTGCTGATGCTATCGGCAGGGTTGGAGAAAGCTCCCACATATTTAATACAAATTAGCTGCTGTATCTGCCCCAAATAAAAACTAGCTCAGGATTCGGTGCAAGCAGGATTTCTCGTAACCTCAAGGCTAGTGCTTGTGGTTCGGAACTTCACGCTTCTCCATTCTCCCAGGGCCTCTCTCGTCAAGCAAAACACGGTAGGTTATCACATAAACAGTTTATTCAATTCTAGGAGACACAATAATACATAAAAGGAACGATCCTAGCTGAAAGTTAGTTTGAACGTCCGTCTCTACTCTCTATCACGCGTGGTTAGGGCTAAAACATTTAATTGCACACAAAGGGTAACATGGTAATTGACTCACGTTTGGTTTATGGGCCAACAGCGGCTTTACGCGCTTGTTCTCTCAGTCTACGCAGCGTCCATGCGTGGACCGGAAGTGCACAACCGGCGAAACTGAACTTGTGTCGCCCATGTTCGCGCGGAACGTGGGCCCGGGAAGCTCGCTTGCTGAAGACTGGCCGCTTGCCGGGCTCTGGCGGCCGCTCGGTTTGTTGCTCGCGGGAGGGGGTAATGCGCGCGCCTCTATATTGGCGGTTTATTTGTAACGTAACAAAGTATTTCAACAATCTTCCGATTGAAATAAAAAAAATCAAAGACATCAATAAACTGAAACTCAAACTGAAGCAACACTTCATCAGGAATAATTAATTAAATAATTACCTGTTTTTCTCTTTCTTTCTATTTATTGGCAATCTATATTTATTTCTATTTAATTTAGATTTTTCTAATTTCTCTAAAGTGCACAATATTTTAGTATGAAACTATATCCCATTGTATGTACATCTTCACATATAGATGATCCAGAAGTTTCAATTGTTCCCTTATATACTTACCTATTGCATAATGTCATTCTATTTCTGTCATAATTAGTGTAACTCGCTCATCAAGCACAAGAACTAGCTTCTTCTTTGGTGAGACTGCAATTTTAAAGAATTTCTGAACCAATATGTAATTTATATTAACCCACTGTAAACTTATATATCTATATTAAATTAAAAAAAAAAAAAAAAAAAAAAAAAAATAACCATTTTGCGTAATAATTTGAAATTATGCCTCTTTTCTGGCAGTTTTTTTCAAAGGTATATAAATCAATCGTACAATTTGTAACGATACTTGTACGGGCTATACTTTCCTACATATAACATCAGAGACGCAGATTATTATTCCTGATAACCTAAAGAATCCTGAGAAGGTCTAAAACAAGCACCATCAATTATGGGAACTATTGATATGTGAAATTTGGTGTGGGCTAACACAAATAGCACACACTAAATTTCTCATAGGCCAGCACCAACCGTATTCCGAGAAGCGACCTGTGCAAATACGTAACCACCTTACCGCGAATTATCCATGAGGTGCTATCACTGAAACCCCAGTAAACACATCGATCGTCTAGTTGATTAGGCAGCCATCTCCGAAAAAAAAACAAATTTGAGATGAGTATGCCGTTATATGTAATAGTATACCCTCTATCTGGTACAATACTCAGATTACTCATAAACACCACCAAACCAATATTAATGCAGAAAAACTTGTAGTGAATTAACAAAAAAATTATATCTTCTGGGTTACTAGTAGGAAATTTCAAAATATTAATGGTTACGTACCGGACCGTTATGCTTGCCGGTGCTATTTAATAGCATATTTAATATGTTAAACGTATACACGGGAATATTTGATTTATGAATATTCGAATAATGCTTTCCACATTATCTCAATAACTTAGTATTTGGAGATGGTTGATTAATCAACTGAACGGTCGACATATTAACACAGCGGTAATGATAATATTAACGATAATTTTAACAATGCTGTATGTCATCGCCTTAGTTCTTAATTGTCCAAACGACCATTTTAATTTTTGTTCAATCTCCACTTTAAAATGAAAATTAAAGCATAAAAATTGATAGTTAATCACTTAACTATGAATTATTTAAACCAATACCACCTTTGCCTTTACGAAAATAGCTTTATCAAACACCTATCATAATGTTTCTTTGAAATAATGAAAGAAAACCTTCTCCTCCTGTAAAATTTTCTAATGGTCGTTTGGACAATTAAGAACTTAGGCGACGATGTGTAAATTAGTGATTGTTCATCTGTAGTGCGCATTACACCGGATAGCCGATCCCCTAAGTTAATAATAATATCATTACATTTGTAAAGGACAGTTTTGTGTTATTTCACTTCAATTGCGCTCAACTATAATAAACAAAAATAATTAAAAAATATTAATATACTCGTATGAAACAAAAATGTAAGGTTTATACAAAACAATGACACGAGAACAAAATGAACAATAATAGTGCTCCAATAGAACAGGACAATAATAATAAACAATAATGGAGAATAGCGCAAGATAAAACAGGATCATTAAAACTAAAATATAATATAAAACAGGAGGCAATTTAGGTTCAGAAATAAGTACATTCTGGGTGGACATTAGCAATGAAAACAGAATAAAGAGATAACCGAAACCAAACAATTACAGGAAGTTTGAGAATATGGCTGATTACACTATATTGAAAGAAGTTGATTTATGAATAGAAGGATATTTTCGTTTTTAAAGCCTGTTCTATGCCAAATTTTATGCGTGCTGACAAATTTTTTTAAGTGCAACTTCTTTAGCACTGATGGGATTTGAAACTCGATGAAATGGAAACGAGTGACACTAAAAAGAGACAACACATACATTTATAGGATTCACACCCGTATTCAGAGTCGATACTTTATTTCAAGAAGTCTTCCTTTCCTTTAAAAAACGTAGTTTTATATTCACACCCGTATTCAGAGTCGATACATTAGTTGAAGGAGTCTTCTTTTCCTTTAAAGAACGTAGTTTTGTATTCAGAGACACTACTAAGGTCGGTGTGACGTCACTTTATAAGGCAGCTACCTTCCTTAAGATTTCTAAAATATTTGTATTCAGAGACAGCTCTACAAAAGTCTCTACGACTCTGCGCACGCACATTCTTGCTTACCTTAACTTTTAACTGTCAAAACTCAAGATTGGTAAGAAGGGTACTTTTGCCTTTGAAAGTCGGTAATTTGTTCCCAATTATTGCTGTTAAAGACGTAAAACAACGTAGGTGGATATTATTGTGGAAATGATTAATGAGTTTTTGAATTTCGCCGCTCGTAACACACAATTTTTCGAGCCCAGGGTTCGTAGAAAATGTTTTAACATGCATTTTCTACGAAGCTTGGGGACAGCTAATTTAAAGAACAATATCAGCTAGAAAAGATAAGAGTGATGCGTCTTATTTCCATATTACGCTTTAATAAATAATATGGCGGGATATTTGTTTATAAGTCTAATATACATTATTTATCATTAAGAAATTCACAATCTCGAATTTATTGTCGAAATGCGATGCGAAACAAATGTCAACGGAGCATAAATAAACCAATACACAGACTTTTGACAGGCTTGTGTTATTTTTAACTTTTGAGTTTTTGAATTTTGAATTTTAAACACACAGCTTGTCACAAAACGGGGTACATTGTTCCAATAGAAGCGCTACATCGACAATTTTCGGATGACGTCACAACTTTTTTCGGCGTAGACATAAAGGTCTCTACCTTAGGAAAGGAAGCTCAAAGTGTGGACTCTGCATAGAGGCGTTAAAGGTAAGGACGGTTCCTTCCTTTACTAAGGTAAGGTCGGTCCTTTACTTAGACAAAAGGTAAGGAGCGACTCTGAATACGGGTGTCAGAGTCGATACTTTAGTTCAAGGAGTCTTCCTTTCCTTTAAAAAACGTAGTTTTGTATTCAGAGACGCTACTAAGGTCGGTGTGACGTCACTTTATAAAGAAGCTACCTTCCTTAAGATTTCTAAAATATTTGTATTCAGAGACAGCTCTACGAAAGTTACTACGACACTGCGCACGCGCATTCTTGCGTACCTCGACTTTTAGCTGTCAAAACTCAAGGTTGGTCAGAAGGGTACCTTTGCTTTTCAAAGTCGGTGATTTGTTCCCAATCATTGCTGTTAAAGACGTAATACAACGGAGATGGATATTATTGTGGAAATGATTAATGAGTTTTTGAATTTCGCCGCTCATAACACACAATTTTTCGATATAATAAATAATATGGCGGGATATTTGTTTATAAGTCTAATATACATTGTTTATCATTAAGCAATTCACAATCTCTAATTTATTGTCGAAATGCGATGCGAAGCAAATGTCAACGGAGCATAAATAAACCAATACGCAGACTTTTGACAGGCCGGTGTGATTTTTAACTTTTGAGTTTTTGAATTTTGAATTTTAAACACACAGCTTGTCACAAAACGGGGTACATTGTTCCAATAGAAGCGCTACATCGACAATTTTCGGATGACGTCACAACTTTTTTCGTCGTAGACATAAAGGTCTCTACCTTAGGAAAGGAAGCTCAAAGTGTGGACTCTGCATAGAGGCGTTAAAGGTAAGGACGGTTCCTTCCTTTACTAAGGTAAGGTCGAGCCTTTCCTTAGACAAAAGTTAAGGAGCGACTCTGAATACGGGTGATAAGGTCTCTACCTTAGTAAAGGAAGCTCAAAGTGTGGACTCTGCATTGAGGCGTTAAAGGTAAGGACGGTTCTTTCCTTTACTAAGGTAAGGTCGAGCCTTTACTAAGACAAAATTTAAGGATCGACTCTGAATACGGGTGTCAGTCTGCGAGAGAATGAGATAGAATGAAACCTTACCTACGTACAGTACCTACGAAGTGTCGCGCTCTGTCAAGCTGTGCGCGTTGGCTGCTTTGGTTATGGGCTCACTTTTTAAGGCTCCTTTTGGTTGAGATCGTATGTGTAAAGGTTTCACTTCTACCGCGTATAAACTGCACATAATTTTTTTAAGTGATACTTCTTTAGCACCGTTGTGGTTTGAAACTCGATAAAACGGAAACAACACAACAAGAGAGAAAAACACATACATCTATAGGATTTAGCCTGCGAGAGAATGAGATAAAATGAAATCTTACCGAATTGGCCGCTTTGATTACGAGCTCACTTTTCAAGGCTCCTATTGATTGAGATTGTGTGTAAGTTATTGTGAAGATTATTCTATCGAGTAACTGAACTGCACTCGATTTTTTTTATTTCAGGAATAGAAAAACTGACGTTTTTTTGCATATCTAACAAAATAAAATTCTAGATGGTGGATAAAAAATGATTCTTCCGCTGAAAACTCATTCTTATTATCTCTTTTTGGTGCAAGCTTTGTTTTTGAGAAAGAGGTAAAGTTGGCAAGACTTTTGGATGGAAATTCACTGAGCGCAAGATAAATCTAAAATAAATTATTTCATGTATTTAAACTATCTACGTATATAATAATTTGTAAAATTTAGTTTTATTTACGCATATTTTTCCAAATGATAATAATTTTAATTACATTCAGCCTTAATGGAAAATAATTATGAGAGCCCATAATGGCCGCTTTATCCGTTTATTTTGTGATGCCTGACCGCGGTGAGTAGCTGTGTAAAAAATGTATTTGTAAAATTGTATAGCAATTGTGCAAATAATGGCATAGTCGCGCGTGTCGCTGTCAGGCTGATTCCGGATCAATCAGTCACCATGCCGAGACCAGACCAGGAGGCGACCAACTCGATTAAATAATGATGATGGGAATTTGAAATCCACCATAGATAACAAATTAAAACGCCATGAGTTTGTACATTCTTGATCTACTATGATGTATGAGGGCTGTTGGGTGGCAGCATTCAGAAAGGAAGTCAATATCAATATCGTCTTGATAAATGACCGCCAGTCGAAATCGAAACGCTGCTTAGTAATTTTTAGACTAACTGCTCCATACAAGAGGCCCAGAGCAAAATAAATTTCCCCAGAGCCTAGGTCATCTTTGAGGATACTGTGTAGTGGGTTTTTCTAAGGAAAGAGAGAAAGTTCTGAGAAGGAAAAGGGTATGAAGGGTGGGTTGTAATCTAAGGGTCAATGAATACAAGAGCGACGGGCATATGAATATATCTCTCCCACTGCTGTGCAAGAGTTCTGCTGGAGATCTGATCTCCAAAATGTTCTCCCTCAACCAGTTTCTCCCGATCCGGTCTGCCACGCAGTAAGCAGGCAGACACTTCCGCCGCCAACACCTTTTTACAAAACCTCACCCCTGAACCCTGCTAAGTTACCAAACATAGCAAACTCCTTGGCGTGACCTACGGCAGAGGTGTAGGCTACACAATAAATGGCGGTACCCATACCCGCCTCTAAAGTGATCTGATTCTGTTCTGTTCTGATTTATGACTATTTCAATCGCTTCCCTACTAACGTCTTGTCTCTTTTCAGTGTTGCTCGCTTCCGTTTAATCGAGTTTAAAATCTCTTTAAAAAAGTTTTGACTTCTTAAAATTTTAAAATCTAAGTGTTTTTGTTTGTAAAATATAAAAACTGGTATAAACAATGAAATCTTGGTAGTCTCGTTGGCTGCAAAACGCGGTAAGCAGTTTATATGTTTCCGTGTAAAAATTTGGAAGTATGATATTTATTAAATCGAAAAACTGAACACCCAAAAATTCCCAATCCTAGAATAATGTTAAAACAAAACAGTTTCACACAGTAAAATCCTTGAAAGGTGTTACTGAAACAAGAAAAGAAAAACCTTACATAACACTTCGAACTATGTTACTTAACTCTGTACCGCGCTATCTTCGGTATCGATTGCTGCTGTGAATAATTTTCTGCTGCGGAAATTAGTGACGGCGTTCATTTGTTGATGTATCCTGTTTCATATCTGATCAGCGCGAACACCCGCGGTGGAAAAGATGCAAAGGATTTCCCGCGCTGATAACTTCCCGCCAAACTTTACATCAATGCTAAGGCCTACAGCTTAGAACTTTGCATTGTTACCCAATAAATGGAATCCACGAATGTCTCTGACAGATTTTGACTTACTATCTAATGTGCATTTTCTTTAATTTATACGTTTGTGGAAATAATTTTTAACTTTTGAGTTTTAGTAGTGAGATCCGAACAATCAATCCAGACAATATAATTCCAATATCATGTAAGCCACCCAGTGAGGTCAAGCCTACATAAGGTCTAATTCAGATTCGCGTGTTTGCATTTTTTGTCATTGAAATTATTTATAGAAAAACGAAAAATGTTGATAATCACAAAATTATCTGCTTTCAAAAAACGAAAAAAAAAGGTTTTCTTCTTACCGAATTACTGGGCTACCAAGAGAGTGCTTGTACTATGTAATTAATCGCACTACCTTTAAGCAGTGCTTTTATGATTTTTGTAATTTTCTAAATTTTCTAAATAAGACTTTAATAGAGTGGTTTTAGTTTTTGGCATAAACAAAATGATAAAATTTCATGTTATTTTTTTAGGAAAGGAAGGAGAGGAAGTTCTGGAGGTCAGTGCGTCTAGGAGTAATGGACGTATGAATACATCCCTCCCACTGCAGTGCAAAACGACGAGAGTACGGCTGGAGAAGTCAAAGGGATTCCCTCAACCATTCTTTCCCGATCCGGCTTGCCAAGCAGCTGGCGGGTTGACCGTCAACCAATGGTCAAAGGGGTAGACGCAACCGCCGCCAAGACCCGGAGAAACCTCACGCCGGGTACCCCTGCTAAGTCACCAAACATAACGAACCACTTGGGGTGACCTATGGCAGGGGTGTTGGTTATCCAATAAATGGTTCCCGGGGTGGCGATAATAAAGCGGTAGGAACACATCGATTCTCTGTCTCTCAGATAAATCCTTTAATCTATGGAAATCTCGTAACATTCTAAGAATTCACTGAATGGACCGATCAGGCAAAGCAAAGGTCATTGGATCGGACGTGATGAAGTATGTTGTATTTTTTTATAAATGTAATTTATATTTTATTGGTTAATCTGCGGATGATTTTATATCTGTTACGATTTACATTTTATCTATTAAGATATAAGTAAAAAAAAAAAAAATTAAAAGTTTGTTAAAACTTAAAAAACCCTCCAAAGCCCCGTACCTGCCACACATTAAGCAAGTAAAGATCTTTATCGGATTAGTAGTAAATAAACATGTGTACGCTATTCTACGCTATGCAGTATGATCCGTCGAGAACATAACATAATCCCTTGGAGCGATCAGTCCGCCGCACGCAAATGTTGAATAAATCTAACTTTAGTAGTGCTTCATAGCCTGAAAAATACCGCGGACTTCCGGACAGCCGTGTCCTATCATTAATCATAGGGAACTTTTTCCAAACAGCGATATAGATCAAGAAGCAATAGGGTTTTTAATTTGGCTCTGCTCTTTGTAACTGTTCCCTTTTGCAATCGCTCATTTTATGCATCGGAACGAAGGTCTATTATTATTGCGTGATTCATACGGTAATTATGCAGGATGATTCTATTTAAACTATTGTTAAAACGTTACAATCAAAACTTTTCCGGAACATGATTGATAATTATTAAAATATTTTATAATTACCTACAACATTACTTACCATTCTCACAAATTACGCTAAATTAACACCTCTACTGTAGGTAACCCCAAGTGGTTGGCTATGTTTGGTAATTTAGCAGAGGTACCCGTGTTCACGGGGTAAGGTTTGTCTAGGTCTTGGAGACGGTTGACCAGGACACACTGAACCCTTCTTACCCACCCCTTAAACCTTTTCCTTCCCAGAACTCTCCTCTCCTTCTTTTCCTTAAAAACAAATCCTCAACACAGCATCCCCATAGATGACAAAGGCCCTGAGGGAAATTATTTTCCTCAGGGCCTCCCGTGTGGAGCTCAAATAAAAAAATAAAAAAATAAAGATAAACTATTTATTTTTTTATTCATTTTATCCTGCAAATTTTTTTTTTGTTGTCAGCAGGTACATATTGACACACTTCTTTTTAGAACATTTTTTTTTGTTGTCAGCAGGTACATATTGACACACTTATTTTTAGAACATTTTTTTTTGTTGTCAGCAGGTACATATTGACACACTTCTTTTTAGAACATTTTTTTTTGTTGTCAGCAGGTACATATTGACACACTTCTTTTTAGAACATTTTTTTTTGTTGTCAGCAGATACACATTGACAAACAATTGATAATATTTTACTCAATTATGAAATTGATGTATTTCTAAAATAAGTCTTTTTAAGGGTAAATTTTTAACTCTTACTTAATTTTTTATAAATAAAAATGGTGGTCACCAAAATCATTCATCGAAAAATTTGTGATAGAAAGCCATCGTTATTTCATGGCTTAAAATATTGTTATTGACAGGGAAGAGAGGAGATCTTCAACTCGAGATCACCAGTTAAAAATACATTGCATTCGCAGTAATCGATTAAGGATAATTTCAAAATTAAATGGTTAGAGGTCCTTTTACACAACTAATAACGAATAATTACTTCCATTAGGGCCATGCAATTTTTCGTTATGTAATAAATACGATGAAAGGACTTTTCATATCGTTGAGTCAATGAAACTACTTTACTTGTGAGATTTAATATGTATCTCTTGTATGGTGTCCTATGTTTACTTGTAACTTACACCGCTTGGAGAAAGTTTATAAAAAGTTTCTTAGAATTGCTTGATACAAATTGAGACAACCTGTAATATTGATATCTGCTGCAATACATGAATGCCTCAACTAATAATATCCCTCTTTTCTACCCTGAGAACTATTAATTATTCTATTGAATAACCTCTTAAACTGCCCTAAAGCGTTCTTAATCTTCTTCAATGGCGCTACAGCCCATTTCCACCGCCCACTGTCCTCGGCCGTCGTCTTCCAATCTGCACACGGAGTAGTTCTCTTACATCCTTCCTAACATCATCCTCCCATATCAGCGTAGATCTGCCCGCCTTTAGTTTACCTCCAGCGTGTCCTGTTAGAACTTTCTTCAGTACTCGTGTGCATGGCCAAACGTCCTGCCCATCTTCGTTTTTGGAGCCTTAAATGGGTAGAGAGTGTCTGGGAGCTTGGTAGATACCACAGAGCTCATTAGGCGGATTCTCCATGCCTCTCCCTCTCGCACCGCTCCTAAGATTCTTCGAAGTACCTTTCTTCTGAAGGTATCCAATTGTTGCGCAGACTTTGATGTCAGTGTTCCCGTCTCACATCCATAGGCCAAGACCGTTCTAATAATTGTTTTGTGTAGGGTTATTTTATTTTTTCCATTGACGTTTCGGGATTTGACCGCTGGCAGCAACGCGTAGTAAGTGTTGTTGGCGGCTGTGATGCGCTACTGGTTCTTCGTTGTCCTGCGTCAAGATGGAGCCCAGATAAACACTTTGACCACTTCGAAGTTATAGATGTCTTTAAATTTCACTTCATCTTTTATTCTGCAGTATGGGATTCTGTTTTGCTTCATATTTTTAGTTTTGTAAATCCATCTCTCTTGCCGCAGTCTCCAAAGGGTCTCTCTTACAGCCTATAGGGATCTTCCGACTACGTTAAGGTCGTCTGCGTAGCCAACTATTTGATCGCTTCTGTAGCAAATGTTTGTCGGTACTGATGGTTGTCTTCCTCACGACGTGCTCACGAAAAGAGTGGGTGCTAAGCCATCATCTTGTTTAAGCTCTTAGGAGACGTTAAAATCCTCCGTTGTTCACCTCCTATCATATCCTTACTCGACACCGTGAGCCGACCATTGTTGCTTTTACAAGCGTGATTAATTTGGGTGATTTTCCAAAATTTAGAAGTATTTCATATATTTTCTCGATATCAAGACTGTCAAACGCCTGTTTGAAGTCAACAAATAGCTGATATATATCTATATCGAATCCCAGCATTTTTTATAGATTTTTCGAGTAGTGAAGAGTCGGTCAATGATGGATCACCCCCTCCTGAAACCTGCCTGATAAACTGAGTAACGTTCTAGTCTTTCTTTCGAAATTTCTCTCAAACGTTGTGTTATAAATATACGAATCCCAGGTAAATCTACTCGATTCCATCATCTTTTCCACTGTTTCAAATATAGCACAAACTATTCATATCATTCACCGCTAATGCGATATAACCGAACTGCTATACTTATTTATTCAGACCTTTTCGATGTTTTTAACATACTGCATCAAATCAAAAATAATTAGTTTTGAATATTTTTTATGTATCAGTGTCCATTGTACTGATGAGTTTTAAATGTATGAAGGTACTAGGTACGTGCTGATACGTTTTTTTATGTAATGTTTGTAAATTTTAACGTTATGTTTGTGTATAATGCTTATTAAATGATCAGTATTCATTGTCCTGATGTGTATTATACGTAAGGACCGGATTGTTTTTCTATGTAACGTTTATGAGGTTTGTAGAAGCAAAGGCGGCAATCTCTACTTTCATTTATTTGAAAAAAATGCAAATAAACACATTGAAACCTTTGCCTTCGATACATATTTTCAAACTTTGATTTTGATGGGAGAAAGCTGAGTTTGTCAGCTTTCACTCAGGAGTCCCTGAGAAAAATAATTCCCCTCAGAGCCTATGTCATCTTTGGGAATGCTGTATGGAGGGTCTTTTTAGGAACGGAAGGGAAGGAAGTTCTGGGAAGGAAAGGGGTATTAGGGGTTGGTAAGAATCTGGAGATCAGTGTATCCAGGAATGACGGACGTATAAATCCAACCCTCCCACTGCGATGAAAGGCGGTGAAAGGCAATTCGAGAGAGTACGGCTAGAAAAGTCAAAGGGACTAACTCAACCACACAGAGGTATAGAGGTATATCCAATAAATGGTTCCCGGGGCGGCGGTACCCATACCCACCTCCCAAATTATTATATGTATGTTTTTCTCTATAATGTCTGCAAATGCCCTAGGGGAATTTAATAATAAATAATTAGGTTTCACTTTGATCACCGATTCAATAATTTTGATGACATTTCCTTGATTCCGAATTAACTAACGGTTCCAGAAATCCTCACTTATTATTCGTTTTATAGGAAAGGGAATATCTTACTAATATTAAACATTACTCTTCGGTTTTAAATCGAACGTTTTGCAATAATTTATAGTGTCGGTGACTGAAAATTTCATTTCGAAAGTTTAACTCAACAACTCTTAAAATAATCGATTCGATAGATTTAAAGCTTGCCACTACGACCGCTCCAATGGTTCCGTTTTGGTGGAGCGGCACCAAATCAAACGCATTGTGTTTCACATCACCCATTCATGACCGCTCCAAATATACGTCAGTCGAGAAACTGACGTATATTTGGAGCGCGATTTCAACATTCACCAAGAGTCGGTGCGGATAACGATTTTCACATTCACGGTAGGTATGGAGCGGTGGACCGGTAAACCAGTTGCTCGGATTTTGGTTCTAATATATTCAACCCGACCGACCGCTCCACGCAAATCGCATAGGATTTCTCCATTCACGGATTTGTTTGGCATGGAGCCCCTCCAAATCGATGATTGGAGCGGGCGTGAATGGATACCATTAAAGAAAAAATAATTATTATTAGTCGACATAATCGAAAAAGTCTTGAGCGAACTAAGTAGGTACTATCAAATAAATAATTCGAATACGATTCTACCATCTAATTTCATGACATGATGAAAATCGTTAAGTAGGATAAGATTGTCGCAAATCCAAAACCTCAGAAATTTAATTTATTTGCAAAATCTAAATCTATGTATATGGTATCGATGGTTCCATGCCAACTGAGAATAAAGTCAACTCAACATCTCATTAAAAGCAATGAAAAAAAATAATTTTAAATTAGCCCTTAAACCTAACCTAACGTAACCTATTTAACCAATTTTTTACACGCATTTTTTCACTCTAAATGACTTATCTGAGATGGTTCTCAGTTGGTTTCATTCCGAGTTGTCCGGTCACCGGTACGATAATGCTATCCCATTTAACTTCAAGAATTCTTAGTACCTTCCTACAAGAAAAATATGCATTTTTTTTAAATTTATGGTTATTCCAAAAAGTAAGTCCTTGGATTTGACGAATTTGCTCATGGTCTTCTATCCATATGGTAAAATTCATTAAGTTTATATTTATATCCAGTTGTTTTTTTTATATTCTACTTTAGTATATTTTTTTTTTTTGCTCAGCGATTTTGTCAATACCTACAACAATGACCTTTTGCTTATCTTACAAATCGTTTCTTTCGTGACAGTTTATCCGACTAATCCAAATTTTTTTCTAGTATTTGTTCCGTAACGGTTCTATAAAAGTATTCATACGAGTCAGAGATTTTATCTCAAATTGAATGAAAGTGGCTAAGAGTGTAGGTACTATTTAAGTGTACATACTGTACATGTCTGTATTATCGTGTTTCTCTCTCCTTCTGAGGAAGGAGAAAGTGCCTCACGACTTATTATCCCAAAAGTTAACCACGAACAAACTTAAAATTTTGTAATAATTTTGGTCGTGAAAATCTCAAAACTTAGCAAAAGGACATAAATTTTGTATTGTTTCAAATTGATTTAAACACACCTTTCTTAAAAAAAAAAAAACAAAAACATATATTTATATTCACGGCACTAAACACTCAAAATTAACCTAGAATCAATTTAATTTTTGTGAAAGGTAAATTTACCTAGTTATTTATTTAAAAAAAATTATTTAAAAAAAAATTGGTTGACTGTAAAGTCGGTTTACGGACGATAATTTAACGTGATAACATCATATGATAACGATGAAGTGGAAGAGAGATAGATGCGTCACAAGCCGAACGCTTAGACCGAACGCTTGTTCCGCGCTCTCGCTTGCGTGCTTGGCTCAGGCGGAACGTGTCAATGAGTCATGCTTTTTCGTGAGTGCAGCCGACGTTCATCGATTTAAAAAATCCTTAGAAAACTCTTTATTTATCCGGATAGGAATTAAAAAATATTAATTTTTATAATTAAAATTTTTTTATTTTTTTGACGTGGTAACTTTACCTCTGGAACTGACAAAAGAAGGGCAAAAGTGGACTGAATGGTATAATGATAAGCGCAATGGTTAGAGCACGTAGAGTAGATTACCAAAGAAAGGAATGTAAGGAGAATGGTGCATAAGTTAAGTATAACAAGTTGGGTACGCCTGAGGAAGATTTGCCACGATCAAGTCAATCCAATATTTGAATCGGGTTATGCCAAAGTTCCGAATATCAGAAGAGTACGAATGAGCCAATATACGAACATTAATGTTAATGAAGCAAGAGTTTGTGCCGAGAAATTGTGTGGCAGTTAATCCACTCTGCCTAACCCTGCCTAGAAACGAAGCTATGGTTAGTTAGTTAGGCACAATGTTGAAGTGTTCACATGCACAAAAGGGAAGGGGTGTGTTTGAAGCTGAAATAAGCAAACAGGCGGATATAAACGCCCTGTTTTGCTGCTAACAACGCAACAGTACAAAAATCGATATTCTGCATGGAAGCTATGTACTTGGTACGACTACTACTGCCAATTTCATACTAGGTAACTTTGTAAAATAATGTAAGTAACTCTAGGAAGGCACTCTTTTGAACAAAACCACGCTTTTTGGAAATAGTATCAAGAATTCACGATGCCAAAAGTTGGTGGGTCTACGGATCTATGATTAGTGCGATTCATTTGTGTTATAAATTAGGCGGGCCTATAGGTCTACCTACACGATACGATAGGATACCCTTGTAAATTGTTATCGAGTTTGGAGCAAAATAATATTCCACTATTTATATATTTTGAAGTGAACTTCCATAGCACCGTTGTGTTTTGAAACTCGATGAAATGGATACGAGCGACACAATGTAAAATAATTTTTAAACTTAATAACAATATTATAAAAAATATACCCTACAATTATCCTACTCCTGATACTCTGCATTCATCTCATTCTCTCGGTTTTTTTAAGGTTTCACTTCTACCGCGTGTGAACTGCACACTGATTTTAAAAATTTTTTTTTTTTAATTTTGCATTTTAATTGAAAATACAATTACCAACTTAATATCATTTTCCTGTTTTTGTTATAGTTTTTAAAGCTAAAATTACGGTTGTAAATGAAGGCGATAATAGCATGTGGGTCGGTCCACCATCTTTTTTCAAAATAAAAATAGTTTTTATTTATGTATTTACAAAAGTACATAGTACAGTAATTTAATGAAGGAATGAAAACTATTTTTTTCACAAAAATGTTTTACAAAACATTTTATAGAGTGTTATTATAAATATTACTGAAATTAACTAAGATTTACTATTTTTGAAAACAAAACGTAAATTAATAACTGTTTTCATAAATATGTGAAGTATTTTGCATGAAATTATTCGTGGCTTGGATCTTTTTCCCTTTATTCTAAGATTTCATTTCATTTCAGTTTCATTATCTCCAACTTTTCTGCCGTGGTAAGTAAAAACACAGTTCTTTCTTGAGTCTCACGGAAGACATTATGTTTTACTTACCGCCGCAGTGTATTATTTGTTTGGCTATGTATTACATGGCAAAAATTGTTGAAAGTCTTTGTTCTAAGTTTTTCAAGTTGTTTTGCAATTTTTTAAGTCAAAGTCTTAATTTTTCGAACTTCGTATAATTAATTTATATAGTCATAACTTATTTATTTATGAGAAGATATTGACTTCGGCACATAAAACAGCAGGAGGTATCTCATAAAGCTGAACTTTTCATATAAATTAGTGATTTAAAAATAACAATTAATCATAGATGCACTGTTGATGAGAAAAAGTTTTTTGCAATGGTTATATTGATTTGCTTTATGTTACAACCCATATAAAGATTCAGATCCGCCCTCATACATTTTTCCTTACCAGAACTTATTCTCTTTCCTTTTATCAAAAATACCCTTCACACAGCATTCCCAAATAAGTCATAGGCCCTGAGGGAAGATTTCCTGGGTGCCGCTCTGTGGAGTTATTGTAAAAAAAAATAATAATTGATTTCATTTTTGCAATGTCCATTGCGACGAACAATCACAAAATTTGGGTGATTTTTCAACGTTTTTCAAACGGACACGGGATTGTTTCGAACTCTATTTTTGAATGTTGAAAAGAATGAAAATTTTAAATGGCCATCCATCAATGTTACAAAACTTCGTATCAGTTTTTGAAAGTTTATATAATGCTCGCTAGTTATTTTACAGAAATGAAAGGTGTTAGCAGGAAATGGTTTATTTATCTCATTTTGATGTTAATCTGTGAAGTTAGAACTAAAAACTATACGAAAAGTACACATAGTAAAAAAAGCTGTGTAAAAACAAATTACACAAATATATTTCTTAAGTGTGTCCTACAATTTCTTCGAAATATTAAGGCAGTATTCTAGTCTAGAAAAAAAAAACTTTTTTTTTCATATTTTCAAAGTTTAAATATTAAAAAATATCCTCTTAAAAGGATTTTTCGAAATTCGTATTATTTTAAAAGTTATAAAAATTTTAATGTCGCGGTTTATACGAAATCTAACCAAAATCTGAACAGAACAAATTTTTAAACACATTTTTCTCAAAATCACTTTTTTCGAGACGGTTGACACGATATCTCTTGTTCTACGGTACCAATTTGCTTGAAGTTTGGTGTGATCCTTCTCTATACATTACTCTATGGCGGTAACTTAAACTTTAATAAAATTTCAATTTTTACTATTTTTAAAAAATGTGGAAAATCAAAAAAACTGGTAAAAAAATGTCTTTTTTATTTCAAACAGCCGCCATTTTGCAAAAAAATTTTTTTTTAACTTTTCTTTAGTTCCGCGCATAGCCGCATTTGTTGGGATTAAGAATTAATTTGTTTTTTTTTTAGATTAGGGTGATTTAGACCAGGGCGCATTTTGAATTTTAAATTTTTTCGTTTGATTTTTTTAAAATTTATTATTTAATGTTTAATCAATATTTGGTAAAATAATGGCTTTTAAAAATACTATGGTTTTTTTATTGCACTTGAAAAAATACCTACACTTCGTGCTTCTAGACAAGAATATCTCCTTAAGGAAGTATTTGACCATCATCTCGTTAAGCTCTCAAAAACTTAAATAGCAAATGGGATAAAATATATTTTTGCAGTCACTCGAACCTAGTTGAATAAATAGTAAGTATTATTTGCAATCATTTCGTTATCGAATAAGTTAGCCGAGTTTCCTACCTGCTGCGAATATTATTCATAATGGGTAAGTAACCGAGGGGATGGCAAATTATCCCCTAAAATTATTAATTTACTACGTATCAGTTATAAAATAATTGACGCGTGTTCATTGCATTTCATTATTTTAATTCTGCATTATTACAGAATATTACGGTTCACGCATTTTCACCACACCATCTGTCGACTAAGCTTGCAACCTTCCATTTACACAAAGCTTTAGGAGTTACTACCATCTAGCGGGAAGAAGCCAAAGCTAACGACAGGTAGCATAGTTTCTATTTTTCTCCGCTAGGGAAAACTAGTTTGCTGAAAATGCTAGATAAATCAATTTGGAATAGACTTTAAAGGCAGATTTTTTGTACGAAGGTTGTTTTGCAGATTCTTACAAACAAAATAGTATAGTTATCAATCTTTGGATATATTATTATTTTTATTATTATTGCCCACCTTTCGAAACATAAACAAAGGTGTTTATGTATCAAAAATATATTGGACATGTCTTTATTTGCTACCGAATCATAACAACTTACCATGGTAAGTAAATAATCGAACGAAAAAAGTAATACGGTATAACTAATGTCGCAAGTATTAAAACCGTATTAAGCTTTCATGGTCGGTAAAATACACAAGCAAACATTATTATGGTACGAAAATAAAAACATTTTTTTATTTACGTAATACCGTAGGTTGCTCAGAAGTTTTCTTCTAGGAAAAATGAGTTCGAGTGGGGAAAACCATCAAGAAAATTAAACATGGCGTATTTGGAAAACGATAATACGTTCGGTACTCAAAAATGAACATCAACTTTTATGAGCTCTGGATTAGTTACCTAGCTATGGCCACCAATGACGTGCGGTGACTCTACGGTGTTTTCCCGACTTGCGTGATATCATAAAAAAAATAAGGCTTTAAATTAACTAAGTTTTTGTGGGAGCAATAAAAATATACGTTTGTATGTCTGTAGTACCTGCTGCACAAGAGTCCCAACTGCTCCCAATTGTGGCAAGGCTAATACACCCCTATTTGTGGCATGTTGTGTGATCAAGGTGAGTAAGGAGAGGAAAAAGTGAAAGAAATCGAAGGTGAAGACATATCTGGCTATTCAGAGCTGGTCAAATTCCGAAAATTGTCATTCGTTCCAATCGTTGCAACTGTTAGGTAGGTATATTTATCAACAACGATCTGAAAACGTAGGTTTTGGTAACAAAATCAATATATACGTTTTTTTGGGATTGTTGTGTACTAATTTCTCTTCCTGGAAAATGACAATCAAACTAAACTTTACTCATTTTCTTAAACCTGTGTATTGGCAATTTGTATTTAAGATTTTTTCCAGGATAAAACTTTCGTGCGCCGCATTCGGTTGTATTTTTTAAGTATATCATGCTGGTTTTAGAAAAACATTGAACATTGATTAACAATTAAAAAGAAAAACGGTTTTAGTACCAATATTCGTGAATGTAAATTTAAAAAAAATAGCAAAAGAAGCAAGCTCTTTGGAGAACCGAATGTGGGAGTTGCCAATATAATAAGGTTGACAAAAAACAGAGAAAGTGGAGGAATATGTTAAATTGGGTGACCCAAAACAGTTGATCTGCCGACAATAGGCCCCCCTATATGATATTAACTATAAAATAATAATTTTTTTGTGCATTGTTTACCAATTTTAAAAGTAATTATTATACGCAGACAAAAGGGATTATACGCAGTTAAAACGCCGAAAAATAAGTTTTTTTATAATTTTTTTGTGGAAAGGCATTTTATTTTACAAAACCAAAATTTTTGGTTCATCTAGAGGCAACATCTACATTTGTAATGGCACTAATGATTTGTAAAAATATTGATCTGGTATGCTCCTACAGACGATTTCCTGAAGGTCTTCTAAAAAAAGGTGTTCGGCGGTGACTACGATTTCTCTGGTATAATTCATTTGTAATCAAAAAATCTAAAAGATTATTTTTGTGGAAAGATAAAACTAGGTATTGACAGATGAAATATTCAAAATTCAGATTTTTGACAAAATAGCGGCTTTGTAAAAAAAAAGAATTTTGAACCAAAATCGTCACGTAAAATTTAATCATTCGAAATCTTCTTTCTACGATTAGTATCTGAGAATATATCTGAAAAGGTTGTGTTAAAATTTCAAACTGATCGGTTGAGCCGTTTTTTAGAAATCTTGGTCACCGACTTGGAAAACACAGTTTTCAGAAAAACGCGTTTAAAGTTTCGGAAGAAGTTTAGACATTAATATTTGAAATGATGTTCAATTATTTCGTACAAGAAATAACTCGATTTAGTCTGCAGGTATAAAATGAACCCTACATAAGGTCATTTAAATCTAGGAATACAAAGAAAGAAAAAAGCAGCTGCTACTCTGGTCTGTACTCCGCCTACTTTCTAACAGTCCGAGTCCGGCTGTTAAATATGCGTGCTATCTTATATGTGGTGATATCTTATATATCGGAAAATACTTATCGGATCGTTTTGAAATTTTCAGGGAATATTATCAGTTAAATATACATATCGGAAATGCAAAAAAATATTTTTTTTAAATTCTTACTCCTTTTAACCCCTTAAAAATTCCTTCAATAATAAGTTGGTATTAATATTAAACGAATTTAAATACAGTGTCGATTGTTTGTACTTATGCGCTGGTATACACAGTAAATAGACACGTAGATTTTTTCTTGATGCATTTGAATGAATCTATGTTTCATACTATGTTATTCAGCTGATTCGGGATGATGTGTGGAGGGTCTTTTAAGAAAAGGAGGGAGAGAAATTTCTGGGAAGGAAAAGGGTTTGAGGGGTGGGTAAGAATCTGGGGGTCAGTTTAACCAGGGATGACGGACGTGTGAATCCATCCCTCCCACTACAGCGCAAGGTGATGTACCGAGAGAGTACGGTTGGAAGAGTTGAAGGGACTCCCTCAACTATTCTCTCCCGATCCGGCCTGCCATGCATCTGGTGAGAAAACGCATCCACCGCCAAGACCCAGACAAACCTCACCTCAAGAACCCGGGCACACCTGCTAAGCCACTAAACGTAGCGGAGGTCTAAACGTAGAGGTATTGGTTATCCAAAAAAATGTTCTGATGTGGCGGTACCCATATCCGCCATCTATATTATATCCGATAGAACAGAAATATTCATTAATGGAAGAATTTTTACCGCAAATTGTCAGATTCTCAGAACAAGCAGCCTTGACTCCACCTGATTTACGTGCTTACAGGATTCCATTGTGCCAATATTGCAAAAATATTCCAATATTACTGAAAGTATTATTCGTTTAAAAATTGAAAATGTGAAAGCAACAGACAGCTCGCTCACTGGGAAGAAAAATATGTCTCCTTATTAAAATATTCCTTAAACTTTACAACACGTTGCACCTATTTTATCTATATATAAATGTTATCTATTTTATTTTTATAACTATTATACTTATAGCTACAAGAACAATTTTTTTTTATTTATAACTATTATAGGAACCAGGTCTATATATATATAGATCTGGTTCTCTGCGACTTTTTCCTGTTCAACCGACTTAAAAAACCGCTTTGCGTAGCGCGTTACAGCACCCGAGAGAATGTCGTGAAAAAATTGAAATCGGCTCTAATGGGCACACTGAAAATTGAGTACCAGCGGTGTTTCTAGGATTAGAGCAAGCGATTGGCAAGTGACGGGGAGAACTTAAAAGGTAACTATATTGATTTTGATGAATAAACTAATATTTTCGATTTTTCTTATAAAGTCCTAAAACTTTTTGATCAAGGTGTTATATATATTATAATTTTTATAGATTTGCTTACTGCATGTAAAAAAAGTGACGGCATGATGGCGGTTAAATTACGTGCTCTAAAGTAAATAAATTCAAATAGCTAGTTCTGAATGATTTTATACATCTAACAATTATTTCAATGCACGCCTCTGGATAGAAATGAATCCCACCTACCTGCCCCACTCCACGAATTAAATAGGCACGAGTTTAATAAAATATCAATAATCGGGGGAATGGTTTAATGATAACAAGGGCTGTTAAATGATAGTTTTGCAAGAAAGGGTTCATGGAAAATAATAATTTGATGATAAAACAGGTCAAAAAACGGTACAAAAATTGATTTCACCTACCGTTTGCTGAAACTTATCCAGAACATAACAAAAAAAGAGTTTCTATGGCACAGAACATAGCAGACTTTGCGATTTTAATTGACACCACTCACGCAACACGACATGTACACCTTTAAAACGGTGGCTGGACTGCCGCAGAGTAATAATATACCTAATTACAAGGTAACCGGATAGTGGATCCCGACACTTAAATCAAACCTCACAATTAAAACTTATACGCTTGAACGACTCACCTCTTTTTCTGAACGCCGAAACGAAACACAATTTGACCGAGGAAATAGAAAATTAAGCACGTTTGCATGTCTGCTATAATTGTCTCTGTCTGCGGATTCTAACCATAATGGGCGCCGCTCACTCATGGAATCAAATTATTTTATAAAATTGCCATATATCTTTATTTATTGTAATAACTGTAATTTGTTGTAACAACGGATCGGTCCGTGTAATACATCTGCTGCTAAGGCCGTTGGTGCCGCGCGGATTCTCGGCCACTAGTGGCTGTCATTCCAGTGCATAAATAAGTCTTCGCGCTGGCATTGGAGGCAAATTAGCATTTGTGTAGTCTCGCCCTTATCTTAGCCTGACAATCTCTGTCGGCTGAAAACAATATTATTTCATGTTAGCGTTATACAATAATAACATGTATTGTGTAGGCTTAGTGAGACTTCGGTTTGCGATTTAGAACTCAAATTTTAGAATAATTAGGCTTTTGTTATAACATAATCTTGTAGATACCTGTACACTGATGTAGTCAGATGTAGGTACCCGCACTTTGATGAACTAAAGTAAACCACGGTGAAATTATGAGCACCGTATGTAATATGCATGTTTTTGAAACGCATTTCAGGACGCCCTTCATGATTATTATTGTCCAATGTAGATATAATAATAATAATGTTTTATTATAGGATGTGGGGAGGATAGTACAATCCCACGTATTCGATAAAGTTAGTTAAACATATATATTTACCCCAGATTTGGGGTAAATAAACAAGTACATACGAAAGAAAAAAAAAAGTAGTACAAATAAAATAAAAAAATAAATAATCAATTATTATTTAGGGCGTGCGCTGGGTGAGCTCGGGCTCAGCGATCATTCATGAGTGGCACTTAGTGCTGAAAATTATGAACTATTATGTTTTAGTGCTCTTCTAAAATCAATAGGCACAATGCGTCATCTATTTCAACACATTTACGAATAAACTCTACCGTTATGATTATTTTAGGCGAATTACCTTCGACCTACCTGCAATGTTGGCCTACCTACCTGCAAGGCAAAACAAATCAACGCACAACATCCCGCAAAAGCTAATTTGCGTGTTTAGGGATGGGTTTTTGGAGATGTACCTACCTATTAATGACCTTTTTTATGTAACTCATACACTTACCGAAAAAAAATTATTTAATAATATATTACTTCCGAATTTCGGAAAACGAATCAAAAACAAAACATCAAAGTGGATAAAAAACTGTATCAGTTTTTTTTTTAAAAGTGATCACGTAGTATTATCAAATTTTCTAACATTCGATCGAAGTAAAGTTTCAAAATTGTTGAAACTCGTTACAGTAGTAAAAGTAAATATCAAGAGAGCGCTATAAAGAAAAATAACAATGACTACACTTTGTACTAAAGGTTTCTTTAGTACAGAAAACTTTAAAACTACGAGGTTAGTTTTATTAAGCTGGGAAACAGAATCAATATTGACATAATATTTTATGTGGCCCGACATGCTTTCGTTGAATAATCCAATGAGATTCGTCAAAACATGAAAGGTCGCTAAAATAGGGCACCGTTGACATAACATATCGCAAACCGCGGTGTTTTTGTACCGCAGATGTTGTTTTCGAAATGGCGAAAGGAAATGCAATGATTACTTTTTACCTTTTCAATAAACTCAGTGGATTCAATGCTAATGGTTTGTTTGTTCTGATATAGAAAGGTTTTTATAACCACCAGCCCTCTGTTTTCATGCAATCTTGAAATCTGTTGTTATGCAATAAAGCTTCAGAAAGTGACGTAGCAAAAAGTTTTCGTCTTTTTGTCTAATTTTTGGTACATATTTTTCAATCAAATGACTCCCAGAATTTTCTGGGGGTCATTTGTCGAGAACGAAATACACGCTCAAACGAACCATGTATTTCACATCCCTCACTCAAAATCTAATTACAACATTTTTTCAGAAGAACGTGCACAAAAGATAATAACCTCTGTTCGGACCGTTTACCCTTAGGTCGGTTTACTTAATAAATTATTAAAAAAAAATCACAAGCTTAATAATAAAATTATTGAATTCTCTACCCCTCACCTTTATTGGATTAATCTCTTGTCTTACGTTTGTCCCGGTAAAACAAGAAATCCTGGGTTCGAATCAAAGTTGCGACCGTAACCTTTTTATTTTTCTAGGTCTAGTTCTATTTCATAATTATTTCGTTTAGATAAATAAATCTTATCTTCTTTTTCAAAAATATATTTAAAAAATCATGTATATTTTTCGCATTTTAATTACATTTACATGCTTTTCTTTCTATGTTTTGTTTATATTTATTACTTTTTATATTGTTACATATAATTTTTATAAAACTACTGAGACAGTATCATATCTTATCTAAATATAAATGTATGAACAGATAAGTTTTATTAAACCTAACAAAAGACAAACAAGTACAGACAAACAATAATTGTGAACAAAAATACTATAGAGATAAAATTTTACACACAAATTCAAAAGGCTTTAATTAGGTAACTTAGAAAAAATTTCAAATTAGAAGAAGTGTTAATAGTCAAATAAATATTACTAATAACCAAATAATTTTTTTTTAAATAGCCATGTCTTTCATAATTTTACATATTCATACTTATTCATAACTACTTATTTTAGTTATTTAGACATCTTGATTATGTTTGTTTGGTTTAAAAGTTTTTATTATATGAATGCAATTTTTACACATTCTAAAAGAACTTTTATATTCTATTTTATATATTTGTTTTTATGATACTTTTGTAGTGACCGACCGAAGGTTCTTGGGCGAGTTCGTGGCTCGTATTTCATTTAACACGTGTAATAAGAATGTTGTAATTGTAAACGCAATTAAAATTAAGTACTCAATTAATGAAGTCCTTTCTTTATAATTTAAGTATTGGTTATTGACAACTTTTCGTACCAAGAAGTAATTTTTACAATTTTTGTTTGTTTTAAAGCAGTAATACAAAAAAATAAAAAACGTATTTTATAACAGACTTCATTTATTGTTTTTTTTTTATTTCGTTTAACCCGTGTTAACTGTCTGTATAAATGTAAAAAATAGGCAAATTTCAGTAAAAATCGATTTTTAACAGTTTAAAAAAGTTTCGGTTTCGGACGAAACTGAGACAAATACCGAAGATTCGGTTTCAGTAGAAAATCCTGTTTCGGTCGGACACTACTTTTAAGTAATTAATCACCACTGCCTAAAATTTTTGTCTACTGTTGTTATTTGTCTTTCCTTGTTTGTCATTTGCTGTTTTTATTGGTGACCGGACAACTCGGAATGAAACCAACTCAGAACCATCTCAGATAAGTCATTTAGAGTGATAAAAAAATATATTTTAAAAATTGGTTGAATAGGTTATGTTAGGTTAGGGTTATCGGCTAATTTAAAATTATTTTTTTCACAGCTTTTAATGACTTTTCAAGGAGGTGTTGAGTTGATTTTATTCTCAGTTGGCATAGAACCGTTTTTATTAATGTTAATCTTATCCTGACGAAGAAACCTCTGGTATCGAAACATAATTATGATAATTTTGATAAACTGGCGGTGTTCTCCAGAGTTTTTATGATATTTTAAATAATTTATCACCTTTCTATAATTTTTGTCTACAGTTCTTATTTGTCTTTACTTGTTTGTCATTGGTTCTTTTTATTAATGTTAATCTTATCCTGACGAAGAAACTTTTGATATTGAAACACGTTGATAATTTTGATTAACTGGTGGTGTTCAGTTCAGTTATTTTATGATTTCGTTTGGATTATTTATGTATCCATATATATTGTTTTTTCCCATTTTCAATAAAAAAATATTAGTGGTTAATTGCATGATGCACGAGGTAAACAATCAATATTGCAAGTGTAAGTTTTCCTAAATAAAATAAAATTAAAACATAAGAAAGGCAAAGTCGTAATGACTCACAGGTATTAACTTTTCAAGTTAACTTATGTTCGTGATAATCAAGTAGATCGTAGTTCCTACTTATATTAAGTACAACTTTTTTTTTAATAGACGTTAAGGCATACAATTATTGCTGAAAACTATGCTTTCAAACAAGGGCTAAGGCCGTGTTGTGGCATATTTTAATATAAAACTGCATAATGAGTCGATTACCCCAATGCATAATATACCTACAGCACGTTGTTAATTATTTGAATAACAACCCAGCGATATATTTTCCCAAGCACGCAGCTTGGTTATTTTACAAATAATCTGAAGAAAATTTTCTAAAAACTTATCGTCCTTGCAAAATAAGAATGCCTTTCCCATGTAAAAGATTTGCATGGGAATGCACTCGTACTTGAAACGAGCAGCTTGCATTCATCTTTCACGTTTTTTTTACATTTTTGAGATTTTAACCTTTTTTATTACAAGTTTATTGTTATTATTATTTATTTATGCATAAAAATCAAAATGTGTTTGGGGGTTAATTATGTGTTGCTATATTAAGCATAGGAAATGTTTGAAACTTTCTGGACGCATGGAAAAGGACATGCAGAGAGAAACAATTTATTTATTTGAATATGGCATTGCAATGCAAGCCGGGAACCAGCTTGTTTTGTATAAAATTTATTGCCTTTTTGATAAATTTGGAAATAAATTTATTACGTTTAAAAAAAAATGGAAGAGTAACTATTACTATATGTAAAGATTCTACATTTTAAAAATCTGTATTATTTATTGAGGATAATTTGCAATATTTTTAATTTTATCAAACAATTTTTTAAAAAGAAAGACAAACATTCCCGGGCTACGAATAACCCAACAATGTTTGAAAATGTTGCTTGAGTCGTCATGGAGGACTTAGCCAGCCGTAAAACGTCCGGGTGGGTCCCAAATGCGACGCCCACTTAGCCACTGACCTGTCGATATATACTTTGCCAAAAGACGTACCTACGTAACCAAAACCTCTGCCATAGGTCACCCCAAGTGGTTCGCTACGTTTGGTGGTTTAGCAGGGGTGCCCGGGTTCATGGGGTGAGGTTTGTCTAGGTCTTGGAGGCGGATGACCAGGACACGCCGAACCCCAAATTTCTACCCATCCCTTAAACCCTTTTAATAATAATCTAATACATTTAAAATTAGAAGACAATTAAATAACCTAAAAATGTTAACAAAAGCACGACCATCCTGATACTACATAATATCTGAGCAATATTGAAATAAATGTTCCCAATTTCCATTATTTAAGATGCCATAACATGTTTTAAGTGAATACATTTAAAAATAATATCGCCTATTTTAGCCCTCTGAACCAAATGAATGTAAAATATAGAGTGCTGAAGTTTATATTTTCGTTGAAAATCTTCATGGATTCAGAAAAAATTTTCTGCAATTGCTAAAAAATATGTTGTTCTAATTATATTATGTATCGATTGGGTCTCTAATTGTAACTCTCATGTCCCTTATCTCTTGTCGCTTGTGTATCTTGCCACTGTTTGTATTATTTGTCATTGAGTGAACTTTAATGTATTTTTATATTTCTTTTATGTTTATTTGTTTTGTTTTTATTCTTTATTTAGATGTAAGCTAATGTGTATTTGTCCGATTAGATTTATTGAATTGAATTGTTTGTACCTTTTTGTGTATTAACTGATTGTTCTCCCTTGAGTAAGAACACCTGTAATAACTGGATTCTCCATTCTCTGTAAAAACCCAGTAAAAATAAATAAATAATTATGTTACCTGCCAAAATTTTGAAAATGTACGAATCCACTACCGAATATTTTGAAGACTTGGCTTGCTAAAAAAAGAAAATTATTATACCCGAAGATTTTTTCAATGCAGTAATAACGTAGCAAAAAACATTGTTCAATGCATTTTTAATTTTTTTGTACATTTTGTAGGTTGTATCTCTTGTATCATAGGTCTACGTATTTTTGTATGTTAGATTTTTTTTTGATGTTAGCGTTCTGCAGGCGATTTTTGTCAAAAACTGCGCTATATAAATCAGCCAATATTATTATTATTACCATTATTAAACCAAAATTTATTTTGCTTTTTACGTTTTATTATTTTTATCATTATGTAATGAAGATAGACACCTATGTGTAATTTGTGTTGGTATGTATGTATATGTGTTTTTTTTTGCTTGCACATAAAATACTTATGGGTATAAATGTTCACATTTTGAACCCCAACAAACTAACTAAAAGTGCAGTAAGTTTTTCATTGTAAAAAGCACCCTTTGACAAACTACTAAAAAGAATTCGATTGATAATTTTCCCTATTGTTATATATATATATTTTTTTTATTGTAACATTGTTCCATTTTATAATATTTTGTAAAAAGTTAAATAAATAAAAAATTTAAATCAATTTTAAACTATCAATAAACAACATACTACGGAAAACATCTCAAAATACTTACAATTACTTACAAAAACTGCAGCGCCTGGCGAAGAAGCGATGAATTTTATGTCTGCATATTTTATAAATCATGCAATAACAATAAGAAGGTGAAAGGAACAGCGAGGCTCTAAAACGAGCGCTAGATTCAAAATTATAAAATATTATCCGCAATCTCCAGATATAAAAAAATTACACTTGGTTATTTATTCTGTATCTTTGCGTTAGCCTAATTCAAGTTAATCTGTGTTAAATGAGTCGCACGAAACGTACATAACAGGACTTCTGATGTAGAAGTTCTGACGATGGACGTTACAAATGGCTGATTGAACGCCAATTTAGCTTACGCAGAAGATACAGAATAACTCCTCTGGATACTTTACTAACTGCCATCGCATTATTTAGGGTTTGATAGGGGAGAAAGGGAAGGTAGAATAATAGGTGAGAATAGTGATAGAACAATCAATAGCAGAAATGCAAAAGCAAGTGTTTTATTCAGCATCATTTCGGTGCATATACGGTTACACACAATAACATACACAAGTACAGCAACGATTGGTTATGTAACATTGTCACTAGAAGGCAATACTGACAATAACTGACAACGCCTACCAAAACCTAACTAGCAGGCACAAACCGATTTTGAATCCGCAGCGTGCATTGAATTACCCCCACAAAAGTTCTCCGACTTCATGAATTGTTCATTATAATTGATTTGATAGTTATTTTAACGAAATTTGAGTAGGTAAATGTTTTGACCTTGAAAGTATTTTACATCGATATTGCATTCTTGTGACGATATGTTAAAGTTAAAGTCTTAAATATACATTAAAGTTAAAGTCTTAAAAGAAGAAAAATAGTAATTATTCAAACCTCGTGTCCAATCATTTGAATTTTGAAAGGTTTTTTTTGTAGTTTATAAATTTTGTGCCATTTTTTTATGTACAAGCAGGTCCGATTGAAAAATAAATGTCATTATAAAACGTGCATAAAGATACAATATAAAGCAGTGACACATTGAATAATACGACAATCAACATTGAAAGTGCTGGGGAAAATAACATCAAATAGAGGAAAATAATTTTATAACACATAATATTATAACACAAAAATAGTTATTATTTAATACCTTTCTTGTCAATTTTTATAAGTCATCCTAAAATGATATCAATAGTCAAGTGAAGTATTTTTGAACATCATTGTCAGCAATAAATGCCTTTCGAACCTCATGTACAATCATTTGAATTTGAAAAGTTTTTTTTGTAGTTTATTAACTTTGTGCCATTTTTTTACGTTCGAGCAGGTCCGATTAAAAAAATAAATGTCATTATAAAACTTGCATACATGTTCGATATAAAGCAGTGAAACATAGAATAATACGACAATCAACAATAAAAGTGCTGGGGAAAATAACATCAAATACATGAAAATAATTTTACAACGCATAATATTAAAACACTAAAATAGTTATTTTTTTATACTATCTTGTAAATTCTTATAATTCATTCTTAAATAATGTCAGTAGTCAAGTAAAGGATTTCTGAATAACTTTGACAGCTATAACTGATTTTCAACCTTGTGTACAATTATTTAAATTTATGATTTTCTTTGGTTTTTAAAAACTTGACATTTTTTATGTACAAATAGGTCCAATTAAAATCGTAAAAAGGTAAATCTCATTAAATAACGTGCAA
Source organism: Glyphotaelius pellucidus (assembly GCA_936435175.1). Taxonomy (NCBI): domain Eukaryota; kingdom Metazoa; phylum Arthropoda; class Insecta; order Trichoptera; family Limnephilidae; genus Glyphotaelius; species Glyphotaelius pellucidus. Next base: position 20,316,648 of record OW386542.1, on the reverse strand, counting down.
ATTAGTGAAACGTTGAATGATACGACAGTAAACATTTAAAGTGCAGGGGGAATATAACATCAAATACAGGGAAATAATGTTCACAACACATAATATTATAACACAGAAACAAATATTATAACACTTTGGTAAGAAAAAACTTTGAAAAATAAAATAAATAATGTTTGATCCCCACCACCATTTTTGACGTGATAACGTCTTATAAATCGATGAACACCGGCTGCACTCACGAAAAAGCATGACTCGTTGTCACGTTCCGCCTGAGCCGAGCGTGCAAGTGAGAGCGTGGAACAAGCGTTCGACCTAAGCGTTCGGTTTGTGACGCATCTATCTCTCTTCCAGTCCATCGTTATTTTATGACGTTATCACGTAAAATTATCCGTAAACCGACTTTACAGACAAACATTTTTTTAAATATATTTATGTACCTGGGCTTACCAACATAATAGCAGGTTATTCGAAGTATACATTATAAATTAAACATTAGTGCATACAAGATTTACAAGCAAAGTACAGCTATAACACGAAGAATAAGATATGTTATCGTATCAAAGACAGAGTACCATTTTATTTACTTTTGACCAAGGTACTCGTAGATGTTTATTGAAGTATTCAGTTATCCCTCTGGGAAAATGCTGATATTTGTTTTCTTAGAAAGATGATCACTACCATATTTTTAAACTTTGTTTTTGTAGCTCCACAGGTGCTGTTGGTTAGGTTCTGTATTAAAAGACTAATGGTACGTTATTGGTTGTTTTTTATGGAACGCACTTTTTTCTTTTTATCGAAATGTGACATATCTTTCTGCTTTACAACGAATAGAAAATCCCTGAAAAATTTTTATTCACATAATAAAAGAAAATTTATAATCTTGAACAGGATGCAGCTAAATCCTTAATCCTTCTAATATTGCGCCGCATTTTGCAAAGCCTGTTTTATGAGTCCAAATCACGTTCGACCCGACGAGAACTTTTTTGTTAAAGGGCCGCAAAATTAGAAGTTTATTCCGCTAAGTAAAAAGTGTTTTTTACAAATGCGTTAAAAGAAAAAAAAATAGTAATGCATTTTCCGGGTCATTTATGTCAACAACTTAGTTTTTAGTTTTAATAGCAAATATAAATATGGAAAATCGCTGGTCGTTTTTTTTTTTTTTTTTTTTTCAGGAGCGGAGACGGTTTACATAAATAATGTTCCCGTGAGCACTTAGGCCGTAGGCCCATTGTGCTATCTCCCATTATAACTTATTCCTTTGACAGTAATCCAGTCCCTTTTACAAAGTTCACCAGGATTGTCATTGGAAACGAAGCTATGTCTTCTGGTTCGACAATGTGTCTTCCCAGGTCTCATTTCTCCTCTTCACTCCTCCGCGGTTCCCTGAAGGCCCCACGAGGGAAGAGGGCTTCATCTCTCCTCTCCACTCCTTAGTTCCCTGAAGGCTCCACGATGGAGAGTTCACCTCCTCTTGGTTCCCTAAAGGCCCCACAAGAGAAGAGCCCCACTCCACCTTGGCTCCCCGAGGGCCCCAGGAGGGAAGAGGACTTATCTCTCCTCTTCACTCCTCCTTGGTTCCGTAAAGGCCCCATAAGAAAGAGTTCACGGAGATGGCCTCATTTCTCCTCTTGACTCCTACATGGTTCCCTGAAGGCCCCACATGGGAAGAGGACATCATCTCTCCACTTCACTCCTCCTTGGTTCCCCAAAGGCCCCGTGCCGGAAGAGTGCCCTTCCCCTTGGTTCCGTGAAGGCCCCACAAGGGAAGGGTTCATGGAGGTGGCCTCAGCTCTCCTCTCCACGGCTTTTCCTCTTGGTTCCTCCTAAGAACCCCAGGAAGAAAGTCCACAGAGGTGGCCTCAGCACTCCTAGGTTCCCAAAAGGCCCCTAGTTTTCGAATGGTTCAATTTTTTTGTCCCACGAGTGACCAGGGAAATAGAAGGTCCACTCCAGCAGAGCCCCGAATGTTGGAGTAAGGTCTAAATACTCCGAGATGCGACCTTGTTTCTCGGAGGCACCGTTCTTGACACTGTTCCCCAGGACATTCAGCCTGAGCACGGTAGCTCACACCTTGGCTTGGGATGGGGATATTGCAGGTTTGTGTTTCCACTCCCTGAGCGATGGGTTCGCCACACTCCCTACGCTAGGCTGGTCGTTGAAAATATTGTTTATTTTCATTTGGGTTTTTCACAGCTGCTACGGTCAGAGCATTCAGATTTTCCCTCCGCGATGACGTCAAATTCATCTCAAAATGATTCGAATTTCTCAAAATGATTGTAAATATCTCGAGATTGATAATATTTTGCACACTTTACCTTAAAAACATGAATAATGTCTATTTGAGATTTCTGAAAACCACGCCATCCCCTTTTTAAGCCCGGGCAAAGCCGGATACTTCAGCTAGTTATTATTATAAAGTTATATATTATATCGAAGGCACGTAAACTCGGACGTCTACCAGAAAGGTTTTTTTTTTTCCTTTTTTACCAATACAATTGCAATAATCTTCCGCGCAATACAAATTAAAAAAAAAAAAAAAACATTCTTCCTTTTTTAACCAAAAAACTAGTGAAAACGGACAAGTATGCTCAGTTTTTTTAAAAATAAAGCCCCACATTTTTATAAAGTGCAAATATGTTAATATATCCATTTTAACATCGGACGTTCGTCAATCGCTTCCGGCCGCGTACCCCTACGAATGACAATTATATTAAGGAACTCCAGTGAAAAATATTATGGCTTTTAAAAAATATGTTCGTATAGACCAATATACGCTGATTCTGAATATATAAGTTTTATTACATAATATTTAACGTAAAGTTTTTAAAAAAATATTAAAAAGTCCATTTTAAAACGTGTCATTAAAACACCCTATTGCTGGATTTTGGCGGCGTGACGTCACCGCGCCGCGTCACCGGGGTCAAAGTTGTATAGAAATCAATAGAAATGAAGACGCAAGCCGTTCGGCATTCCGTGTTATTGGTATATAGAGAATTGGACATAAAATAGTTTTTGTTTTTATTGAAACATTATTTAGGCCTAAATAATTCAGTATCAGAAATAAAGTATCTATAAGTTTATCTATATAATTTAAAATATTCAAAAACTTTAACTGTACAAAAAACGATCGTACTGCCCAGTAATGTCTATGAAAACGCTCCAATCCTGAAATTCAAAATGGCGGGAGTCGAACAACTGATTCCAGTTCCATACAAGATTCATACTTCGGTTAGTCATGATGACGTCACACTAGATTCGGTGGTTTTCGGGGGATCTTGAAAAATTAAAACTTTGACATTTATTTTAACTATTAAAACTAACTATAAAATAAAAATAAATATGCAGTTATTTAAGTTACAAAGTCAAAAAAAAAAAAAAATTGGACTGGAATTCTCTATTGTGTACTCCGTGCGGCCAGAAATTTTGATAGATTACTGATTTCAACTAAATCTACCGAAATTTGTGAACATCAATCGATTATTTTGAAAAATTTTGAAAAATTTTTGAAATCTTAGTACAGAAATTTTAAAAATCGTATTTGCTGGGGAATTTTCAGAAAAATTAAACCTTCGGAAATTCGCAAGCTACCATAAAATATTGGTAGCACTAAAATTGAAAAAAAATTTTTTTTTCAAATTTAATAGATAACATGCATTTCGAATCAATTTTATTTTAATATTTTACTTTGATTTAATGTACATACTTAAGTTCAAGCTTGTACAAGAAGAGTGATAAATTATATACCTTCACTCAATGCACTGGAATATTAAGTGCGGTTTTTTACCGTATTTTGCTGATCATTGATAAATATTGTTCCTCAAAGATGTTGTTCTTTTAGACATCTTAGATATTAGATAAACATATATAATAGGAAAATGCGGTGTTTTACTATATTTTGCTGATGATTGATGAACATTGTTCCTCAAAGATATCGTTCTTTCAGAAATCTTAGATTTCAGATAAACATATATAATAGGAAAATGCGGTGTTTTACTATATTTTGCTGATGATTGATGAACATTGTTCCTCAAAGATATCGTTCTTTCAGAAATCTTAGATTTTAGATAAACATATATAATAGGAAAATGCGGTGTTTCACCATATTTTGCTGATGATTGATGAACATTGTACCTCCAAGATATTGTTCTTTACAATTTTTGTATGGTGTTAACAGAAGAGAGCAAAGATTGATAAAAATAGTTCCTCGAGGATGATGCTTTTGGGCTTATTTTGAATATTGATTAATTAGAGAGCGCTGATAAAAGATAAACATAGATCCTTAAAGATCCTTAGTTTCTCAAAACTTTTGTTTTTTAGCTCCACACAGGAGGTCCCTGAGGAAAATAATTTCCCTCAGGGCCTATGTCATCTTAGGTGATGTTTGTGATGGGTTTTTTGACGTGATAACGTCTTATAAATCGATGAACGCCGGCTGCATGCACGAAAAAGCATGACTCATTATCAGGTTCCACCTGAACCGAGAGTATAAGCGAGAACGCGGACAAGCGTTTGGCCTAAGCGTTCGGCTTATGGCTCATCTATTTCTCTTCCACTCCATCATTATTATATGACGTTATCACGTAAAATTATCGTCCGTGAACCGACTTTACAGACAACCAATTTTTTTAAGGAAAGGAAGAAGAGGAAGTTCTGGGAAGAAAGTAGGTATGAGGGATGGGTATGAATCTGGAAGTCAGTGTGTCTAGGAGTGACGCACTTACGAATCCATCCCTTCATCTGCGATGCAACGCGATGGGTCGAGCAGGTGGGCAGACTCATCGGCTTGACAAAGCTCACCCCATGAACCCGGGCATCTCTGTTAAGTCACCAAACCGAACGAACCACTTGAGCTGACCTATGGCAGAGGTTTTGGTTATCCAATAAATGGTCCCCGGGGCGGCGGTATCCATAACCGCCTCCCAAAATGAAATACTCATACTCATATTTTATATATTTTTGGTGAATAAAAAACGAAGATTGATTTGCAAATTTTATTTGATTTACTTATCGTTTTTCACAATTAATTAATAAAAAATAATATAAAGTTTATTTGCGGCACGTTCCAGAATGAAAGATACTCTCAATATCACCCTAGTATGTACTTCCTCACCTTCCTCCTCTCCATCTCCTTCCTCTCCCTTCTACCTTCAGCCTCAAAACATACCCTAATAATGGATGCAATGGTCTCACTAGCTCCAGACGGGAGCAGTTGGGGATTCTTGTGCGGTATTCAAATAAAAAAAATTTTAAAAATGGCCGCTTTGATTATGAACTCACTTTTCAAGGCTCTTATTGGTTGAGATTGTGTGGGTAAAGGTTTCACTTCTACCGCGTGTAAACTGCACTCGAATTTTTTTAACTTTATCCCCACATAGAAGGTCCCGAGGAAAATAATTCCCCTCAGAGCCCTTGTTATCTTTGAGGATGCTCTGTAAGAGGTATTTTTAGTAAAAAGACGAAAGGAAGTTTCGGGGAAGGAAAAAAGTTTGAGGGGTGGGTAAGAATCTGGGGATCGGTGTGACCACCCAGTAGTATATATTCCTCTTTCACTCATTTTTTCGTTCATTCGCCAAACCATCGGAGCGTCCCTTTCCTAATCTTACTCATTATGCTTACATCAGCCTAGCATTCTTTGCGAATCTCCACGTTCCTCACACGATCGTACATGGTACTGCCACACACGCCTCAGGGATCTCATTTCTACAGCATTCAATCTACTTTCATCCTTCCTCTGCCAGTTCCATGCCTCACTGCCATACATTGGTTAGATACCAGCACTCCATTATGGACGGTTAGCTTCACTTCTTTGGACAGTTTTTTTGTTGACGCGAAACGACTTTCAGTCCTCCATTAATGGAGTTAACTGTATTTACCCTTCTTTCAATATCTCTATCAGCCTTCCCATCTCTCTTAAACATACTTCCCAAATACATAAACTTATCCACCTGTTCCAAGTATTCATCATTCACGACTATTTTGCACATTATTTTTAAATACCATGACTTAGATTTACTTAAATTCACCATTAACTCATTATTCAAACATGCTTTGTTCCTCCTAGACACGAGACACTGGATTTTTTATGCTGTTAGAAATCAGTTCTGCATCATCAGCATAATTTTCTCAGTTTGGGAGGCGGGAATGGGCACCGCTGCCCCAGGAACCTTTTTTTGGATAATCAACACCTCTTCCATAGGTCATCCCAAGTGGTTCGCTACGTTTGGTGATTTAGCAGGGGTGCCTGGGTTCATGGGGTGAGGTTTGTCTAGGCGGATGACCAGGGCACACTGAACCCCAGATTCCTACCCACCCCTTCAACCTTTTTCCTTCCCAGAACTCTCATCTCCTTCCTTTACTTAAAAAAGCACTCCACTCAGCATTCCCGGGTTTGTCTAGGCGGTTTGTCTAGGCGGATGACCAGGGCACACTGAACCCCAGATTCCTACCCACCCCTTCAACCTTTTTCCTTCCCAGAACTCTCATCTCCTCCCTTTACTTAAAAAAGCACTCCACTCAGCATTCCCAAAGATGACACAGGCCCTGAGGGAAACTTTTTTCCTCACAGCCTCTTGTGTGGATCTCATGTAAAAAAAATTAAATAAAACAGGTAACATATGTTCAGATTACTCACTTTCGCGCATAATACCATCTCTTTCAATTCTTGCATACAATTATCCATGTATAGATTGAATAACCACGGTGACATTACACAGTCTTGCTTGACACCTTTTGTGATGTCAAATCACCTCGTAAAATTGCCGTTTGTCCTAATAAATGCAACGCTTCTGTCGTACGGAGATGCAATTGCCTGTTTGAGATTCGTATTCACTCCATACTTGGACAATACCTTCCATAACTTTTTCCTGTCAACTCGGTCGTATACTTTTTGTAGATCTACAAAGGAACATAAAAGTTTTTGGTATTTGCAAGTAACTTCTCAGTGCACCCTCTTCCACTCACAAAAGCATTCCTTCCACTCAAACCGATCAAATATTTTATGTTTTCCACCATTCGGGCGGGCAAAATGTAGCAAGATATTACTGTGGAACTCAAAGACCATCCCAAAACATAGAATATAATTTATAAAATGCATATCGATATCGACGTTAACTAAGCGTATACAAAAAAAGAAATTTTATAGGAGAGACGTTTGAAGTAACAAATCGAACTTTCATTTTTTTCATCACTAGCCTGAAATTTTCTTAGTTTATTATATTTTTACATGAAGTTCATTGATGCATTATTTTTTTTCTAATTTGCGTACTTTTGGTTTAATTGCAGTTGTGTCACTTTACTTTTTCTTACTTCTTCCTTTTTCTTTTTCTTACTTTACCTTTTATTGGAATATAAGAAAGATTATGTTTTTTAGGAGAGAATTTAAATTTCACTGTAATCACAGCTTTATTGTTGTTATGAAAAAATTACATTATATGTATTATCTCTCCTCTTCCTTTCCTGAAAAAAAAAACCCTCTACACAGCATCCCCAATGATGACATAGGCCCTAATGGATATTATTTTCCTCAGGGTCTCCTGTGTGGAGCTCATGTAAAAAAAAGTCTCAGTATCGTCCTGGTGTAGGACCACCATTCAGAATCGAAACGTTGCTTTAAATGGCTTTATCCGAGTTTGGTGATCAAATCTGAGTAGCCAGGTAATAAAATATTATTTGGTCCAACTGACTGACTGACTGTTGGGACCAGCTGGGACAAAAAAAATAATTAAAAATATAAATTTTTTGAGCGGTAGGTAGAATTTATTTTCAATGTGAGCGATATTCGAACCATCCGGTGCGGCACTCCAATTTCCAGATTGATTTTGAAGAAACTTCTTTAGCTCCGTTAGTGATTTGAAATTCGGATGAAATGGAAGTGCGACACTAAAATTTAATATTTCACGGGTACTCGGTTCTAATATAACACAGTAAATTCTCGGTCTCACGCAAGTCTGCCACAGTCTAGCAGCATAAGGCGCGCAACGAATATAGTGGCCAGACATTCAGGCGACCGTATGGTTCCGAATATACCATTTGGGTTCGAATTCTTTAAAATCCAAAAATATAAACATTTTTATTTTTGCAAAATCAATATCCAATCTTCAAACCACTTTAAAATAAACAGGCAAAAAAAAAGAAAGCGACTTTCTAGTTTCACTTCTACCGCGTGTGAATCGCACACTTTTTTTTTAATTGCTTTAAAATAAATTATTTTAGCCACGCACCACGCACTCTCTCAGTATCAGGTTATCAGTTTAAGTTGCTCCAAAGAACTAACACATTTAATCTTATGGGCATAAATCCTCAATGAAAGTATATTTTCTGTGAAAATGAAATTTCTTTGATACATTCCACAACATTGATCTATTCAACACCCAATATTTTTTGGTAGAACCGTAATAAACTACAATATTTTGGATTAACTGTTATAACCCCTCTATAATTATTATGTTCCGTATCCACCCTCCACCTATAACGCGTCACTGATTGTCGACCGGAATGGTCTCATAAATATTTTTTTTTTTTGGGAAGTTGACAGCAAATCTTAAACTATACAATAATAAAATAGTTAAATATGCCAATTAAGAACTATATTCACTGACAGTTAATTTTAATTTAATGTGACAATATAATTGTATTTTTTTAAATAATAATTTATTTTTCAGATAGAATATATGAATAGGTGGGGGAGGGGTAGGGAGGAGGAAAATAGGATTTGGATTAAGAGACGAAGAACGGGAAGGGGTGGGTAGATTGAACGATCTAGTTTGAGTCACGTTGTGTAATGTGTTTTCATTTTGTGTCTCAAAAGGCGAGTTAAAAATGTTAATATCGTATTAATTAATTTAATGAATGTGTGGATTTGTATGTAGATAAAGAAGTTCTGTTTAGAATTGGTCTTACAAAGAGGGAGATAAAAAGTAAATGACTGCCTGCTGTTGCAATTTGGAATATGGAATGATATGCTTTGAAGAAGATCCAATTATTTATGTGCGATTTTAAATAACATTACCGATTCCGCTGTACCTACTTCTTCGGCAATTGAGTTTCTTTGAGAGAAGAACTTTGCAGAGTCTTCATTACTAACATGACATCGAAAAGAGCAGAAGTTAAGCTATATTAAAAATCCACGTTGAATTCTTTCAATTCTATTTCAGTGTACTGCAAAACCTGGGTTCCACATCTGAAATGCACGTTCAATGTTACCGACGTATGAGAAATATAGTATTTGAAAGTTATAAAATCTTTGAATTCTTTACTGGAACGCATTAAAAAACTAAGCATAGAGCGTTAGTGGTCAATTATTTAGCGAAATTCAGTTTACTATCAAGTAAAACTCCAAGGTCCTAACTTTCTCATTAGGTAGACGATTAATTGAGTATTCTTGAATAAAAAATTTTTATTTCTGGTAAATGAATCATTTAGAAATATTTATTTCCAGACAGTGGGCAAAGCAAAACGTGTTTAAACATTGCGAATATTCTTACAGTTTCTGACATTCTTCGATTGAAAAGATGTTCATGTCATCTGCATACAAGATGGTTTGCGAGTTTAAAAAATAGTTACCAACATCTTTGACGTAGAAGTTAAATAATAAGGGTCCCAACAAGCTGTCTTGAGGAACTCTCGATGTAACAGCAACAGAATCGGATTTTAATTCAGCAGTCACAATTCTTTGAGTACGGTTGGAGATATAACAAAAAGATAAAGATTTTCGTGACTTTGTATTATTATAACCGTGTACTTATTTCTCACTATAATAGAATCCCCTTCCTTTTTAAAAAAATATCTTCTGCACAGCATCCCTAAAGATAACATTTGCCAATATTTTGTGTGTAAAGACTCTGCTTTTGTGTGTGTATATATAATATATATATGAACAATTCTGTTATCATTTTGAATTAGATTTCATGACGAGATAATACAAAGATACTAATTAATTATATTGCCAGAATTACACAGAATTGATATTACAACTGAAATAACCGCACACTACTAAAATTCTATTTCTCTTTTTCCCATAAGTTCGCAGTCGGACCCAACCCCGGTAAATTTGCAGGATTAACAACTTACATCTGGTATTACAATCAATGTGAACAAAACAAAACATAACAAAAGTATTACAATCAATGTGTTAATAATAAAATAATTCTGCAGTAGCAATTAATCAAATCCTTCGTTTTATCATGTAAACATCATCACATAATATTCTCTTATTAAACATACTACAACTTTTCCATTGTTTGACTGTGTTAATGATTATTACCTAGAAAAAATAACGAAATCAATCGTATCTACATAATATTCAAAATGTTCATTAAAATAATAATTAACAGAAAGTGTAAAAAAATGTGATCGAATGAAAAAAAGCGAAAAATTCCTAACAAAGGACAAATCAATCGTATCTACTTAATATTCAAAATATTCATTAAAAAAATCACAGAACAAAACTTCCAACTAGATCGAAAAATGGCGATAGGAGATTTGAACCCTGGTACTCCTAACAAAATAAATTTATTGTCAAGAAAACGTCATCGTGAGGATTTTGAGAACAATAAAAAATTAACTGAAGCTATTTCTTTTTGTAGTTTAAATTTCAGACTCTCAAAAACGTACTTCGGCTTCGATTCCATAAAAAGTAAAATCAAATGAAGCATGACTAAAAAATATTCAGCATCATGCTAACAATGCTGCAGTGAAAGCCTTCCCAGTTATAGCCAGAATATTAAGCAGATATTGTTTCCGTTTGTATTACGTATATTGTATTACAAGTAGTTGGCTTAATTTCACAGAACGATACATCTTGCGTTGTGTAGAGGAGTAAAACTCGTCGATATAGTTTGTTGCAGTTGGTTGCGATGGAACTGCAGTCAATACGGGCTACAAAGCGGGCAAATATGATTTGGTTGAATCACTTCTCAAACGGACTTTACAGTGGATTGTCCGTCATTTACACGCAAAAGAACTCATTTTGCGATTACTTTATAATTCATCGACAAAACCATAACTGGAGCGCAAAGTTTGACAAACTCTAATTATTGGAAAATCCTTAAATAAAAGTGAACAACTTTGGGTCGTGAAATTTAAAGTCTTTCAATGTACATTGCCAAGAGTGAGAAATGAACAGATTTTAAGTACAGATCAGCCGTATCTACTGTGTGTAAAACCATTGACTGATTGAAGAGGTTGATGATTCCAGATTTCGCAATGAAAACTTGTCAAAAAGAAATCCAGGTATACTTGTTCATTGATTCTTTGGTTTAAATTTCATCCTAAAACCCTCAGAAATTTTGTTAACTTTAACGATAGTTTACGCGCCTATGTGGTTCAACATAAGACCAAACCATTATGTATTTCCGGTGCTAGACATTTGCATGAAACAATGGTGCTTTTACGATATTTGTCCAGTGATTTAAAATATATTGTTGATCCAGTGATCCAGCGCAATTTTTGGGCATCACAAAAACATTTTGTTAGCCATGTTACGCGAGAGCCTAAAATGCGGAAGAGAGTTGGCGTTCAGAAGAATATTGAAAGACCGGCAAATAAAAATAGATCAATCAGACGTAATTAGTAGATGATAATATTGGTGTTATGAATTGGGAAAATGTAAACGAGTCACCGCTCATCAAATTTGTAAGGGAAGAGATAATTTTGCAAACAATTATCGATCACATGATAATTGACTATGTAATGATAAAGAATCTTTCTTGCCCATTCAAGGCACAGAGGGATATGTGAAAATTGTAACAGAAGCCTCAGCTGCTGTTTTTGAACCCTTGAGACGAGATGGTCTAATAAAAAACAAGGTTAGAGCCATAAAACCAAACTGCAGTACACCAAAATGCAGTACCATTCTTAGCAATTTTTGCAATTTTCAAGTTTTTCAATGCGGTAAAGTATATATTTTTGTTCATTTTTCTTTTCACTGTTTGTTCCATTCTATCAATCTATGAATGTATTATTTGTAAAATTGCTTTCAATACTTAGGTAAAATCGTAAAATGATAACATAGAAAGTTTTTGCGATGTCCAGGTATTGTGAATTACCATTTTTTTAGTTTTAATTGTTAATATATGGAGCATCTTTCCCAGCTATGCCGATTTCGAAATTCTAAAAATAAAAGTTCACTCCATGCTACTACACACCTTGAATGGATGCGTACGTAGTATGCGATCATATTTAACAATAAACTGTTCTCAAATCTTACGCTTTTTGTTTTCAGGATTTTTTTTATTTCAGGAAAAATACAATTTTTCGAGACCGTAAAAATAACCATAGACAATATAATTAATGTCGTGTAAGTAAAACATATGTTATATTAATGCAAGTGAGAACAAAATTTTGAAAGATGCAATAAAAAAACGCTTTGGACATGACTAGTTGTTCAATAAATACTTGGAGCAAATTGACAAGTTTGTGTACTTTAGAAGTAAGTCCACGATATATGAAAAGGCTCATGAAATTTGAAAACCAGGTGACTGCAGCAAACTATGTTAACGAATGGAATGGGGTTGTTGCTAACAAGAATTTGTCAGTCCATGATGGATTTGATACCAACCCTGAAGTACGGCAGTGATGCTGGTGGTTGCTGTTGAAATGAGATCCCTGCGGCGAGTTTTACATATTTTTTTAAAATCAACCATTGTACTAAAAAAGTAGAGGTATGGAAATAATGCACAACGCAAGTGCAATGAACAGGAATAAGAAAGGGATGCTGAAATAGTTTGGATATGTAGAGTGGATGAACGGAAAAATAAATATTTCGAAAACACATAAAACGAAAAAGAGTTGTGGAAGAAGCTGCCCCGAGGAAAAGATGGTGACATCGAACGAATCAAAATCTCGAGTTGGGTCATATTAAGAGACAGAATACCATAGGAGATTGTAAGCAAGGATTGTGTGCCAGTACAGAGATGTGTTTCTATCCATCTTCTCTGCCTATCCCTATGTGGCACCTCGCGATGGTTACTTAGGTATTAAGTCAATTATTGAAGTAAAATTTCTTTACGCACGCTTGACTTGGGGAGTGAGCTGGTGACGAGAGCGTTACGAAAAGTGTGAACGTTACGAAAAGGGCGAGGCGAACGAAGCATAAAGAAGGTCTACTTCAGTCGCGTGGTCTAAAGCACACTCGTTTTTTTAATGTCGTGTTTTGAGAGTTGTATTTTTATAATAATGTACACTTGGCACTTTATTCCCACTTTTTCTTTTGTTACTCTTTTGCCTACTACCCTAATCTAAAAACACATAATAAAATTGTTTTTGTAATTTAAATTGAAGCAGGTTTTATAAATTTAAACTTAAACTTATTATTGTCACAGATGTGTCGAAACCTTTAGCAAAATATATGTAGGTAGGTACATTATAAAAATAAATCAATAATGAAATTAAATTAATGAGTACATAATAAAAAAAAAATTAAAAAAAAAAACACAAAATATAGAACGTCTTGAATTTGTTACACGGTAATTTCCAAATAAATGAAAAAAAAATATGCCCATTAAATTATACAAATATGACTTTTGGCAGTATTGTCGTCGGCCGTGATAGCGGGGTCTTTATATAATGGATCTCAGAGTGCTCGCGGAGTTGCCATATTTAAAGTCAATTTCCTCGCTGCGGTTATTTCCACACGGTTGCAATATTGATGAAGCCATTTTGCCTCAAGCTATTTTATACCGTGCGCTACATTTCCGTTATTTTAGGAACAATAGATTTATAATATCTTTAAAGCTTGCCACACTTTACTCCGCAGGCTGCCAACAAAGAACGAACAAATTATTTTTTTTTAATCCAATGATTTTTAATCCACAATCACGCCACAGCAGCAAAGTAAAATAGGTCAAGTTGTATATTAAATGTAATAAAACATTTTTGATTTCGAAACCTTCTCGATAATTATTAATTAAATGTCTAAAGAAATGTCTCGTCTCGAGGTTCTTGAATTTATTTAATAAAATAACTTTAATAATTTTGTACAAATATTTTTTTGAAATGAATAATTTTTAATAATACAAGATATTCAACGCAAACATTATTTCATCGAAAAAGAAGATAACACTTATAATCTAAATGAAAATATGAAACAAAACAAGACACAGAAAAATATAAAAAGACAATGGTCGCAACTGGGACTCGAACCCAGACCTCTAACCGGGTCGTGCGCGTTTTCCAATTTCGCTATTGCCACCTTCTGTCAAACCGTGGTAAACGAAATATTCGATGATAACATTAACATTTAAAAAATATGTCAGTAGATGTGTGATTAAATTTTGATTTTTAAATTTAAATTACAAATCGCGTTTGCGTTCAACTGTTGAAAACTGGTCTGGAGCCCCAAAATACGGAAAAGGGGACTAGTAGAGATAATATTAATGATTCTAAATATTTGAAATATGAGATTGACAAATATGACGGTTTGACAGAAGGTGGCAATAGCGAAATTGGAAAACGCGCACGTCCCGGTGAGACGAGAGGTCTGGGTTTGAGTCCCAGTTGCGACCATTGTCTTTTTCTATTTTTCTGTGTCTTGTTTTCTTTCATATTTTCATTTAGATTATAAGTGTTATCTTCTTCTTCAATGATATATTACGTTGATGGGAATAACCTTCAAAAGTTATACAAAGAGAGTTTTTCTCATAAAAAAATTGAACAAACATTATTTGTTTATTATTTTTAACACCTTTTTACGACTTTTACATATAAAGTTAAAAAAGTAATTGCGAGTATACAATGTAAGTTTAAATAAGGTAACTGTTAGTAGGTACCTTTATATATACCTACACGAAAATATGTTTGCTTCTGTCTATATATGTATGTTGTGCATTGCTAAACCATTCATCCGATCGCGATGCAATGAAACTTTAGGGATTTGATGTGCGCATACCCGCTATGATTTCTATATACCTATACAGTAAGTTCTGGCATCATGAAATTATGCGTTGCTAACCGTTCATCTGATTGGGATGAAACTTTGTGGATTTGATGTGTGCGTGCCCGCGAAGGTTTCTAAATATACTGGTGAGCTCTGGCATTATGAAATTTGTATAAAAATGGCAATAGGTGACCCGCGAGCTGTTTGAAAACTTAATATACCGGGACTGAATGTATGAACTGCGGGATGGGGGAAGGGAAACTGGGAGGGGAAATCGGGAGGGGGAGGGGAACTCGGTCGTGGGGTTCGCGGGGGGGGGGGGAGGGGAACCGGGATAGGGGTGGAGTGAAGAGAACTCGGGAGGGGGGTTTGCGGGAGGGGGGAGTGGAACCTGGGCAGGGGGAGGGGAACTCGGGAGGGGGGTTCGCGGGATGGGGGAAGCGGGCGAGGGGAGTGGAGAGAGGGAAG
Organism: Glyphotaelius pellucidus; assembly: GCA_936435175.1. NCBI lineage: Eukaryota > Metazoa > Arthropoda > Insecta > Trichoptera > Limnephilidae > Glyphotaelius > Glyphotaelius pellucidus. The sequence goes on along the minus strand of OW386542.1, from coordinate 20,301,317 downwards.
GTGGAACGCGAGGGGGGAAGAGGAAGCGGGAGAGGAAGGGGGACGGGACGAATGGGAAAGAACACGCAGGGAGAAACAATTTCTTTTAAAGTGGCATAGCAACGCATGCCGGGAACTCTCTAGTTAAGAATAAATCAGATTTAAAATCAGCTTTAAGTACCTAATACAATATACATAATAAAACCATGATTAACGTGGTAAACGAAATACTCGATGATATCATTAACATTTTAAAATATGTGGGTAGACGTGTGATTAATTTTTGATTTTTAAATTTATTTAAAAAGCACGACAAACACAAATCGCATTTACGCCCCACTGTTGAAAACTGGTCTCGAGCCCCGAAATTTCTGAAAGAACCCCTGAACCAGCAGAAACGGGCTGTCCATTTGTCATAACAAGCAGACTGCAATCTTTAGAGCACAGGCAGGTATGCTGCCTTGTTCTATCGGTATTATAATGCTTCGAAAATCTCCGAGGAACTAGCGTTAGTCTTTGATTCCTTCGGCACTAGTGCACGGTCGGGAAACTCTTCAAACGCGATTGACATTTGTCACCTGAGAACGGGTCGCTTTTACGATTAGATGACATTGTCCTGAGGGATATTATTTGCCTCGGAGCCTACTGTGTGGAGTAAATTAAAAAAAAAAAAAACATTTTGAGTTGTTAAAATTTGTTATTGTTTGGAAACAATAGGTTTCAAAGATAATAGCTTCAAGAATCCGAAAAGAAACTCTTAAGAAAAATTCTGTTATCAACTAGGAAGGGCTGTGTAGTGAACATAGACACACTGATGAAATATACCGAGAGAAGTATATTATAGGCGTGTTTCTCTGTCAATTTTAGAAGAAGTCAATTTTAAAAGAGAAGATTTTAGAAGAAGTTAATTTTATTTATCAAACATTTTTAAATTCCTACATAAATTCTTTTTTTTTTATTTTTTATGTAAATACCGCACAAGATTCCCAACTGCTCCCAATCGTTTTGAGTCAGTAAGACATTTGAGTATTTTGTAAAGCTGTAGGTTGTGGGGTGGGAAAAGAGAAGAGGAAGGAGAAGATGGAGAAGTAACTGGCTATTCAGATTTGGTCACCAAACATGGCTAAAACTATTTCTAGCAACTATTAAATTCTGTATGGTGAAATAGTGTCATAATAAATGGTGAAATAATAATACACCACGGCGATACTGAGAGTATCTTCCACGCTCCGAATAACCGCAAAATGTACATACTTTATGTTATTTTAATTAAATAGATTGTGAAATAAGGCAATTTACTCAGATAAAATTTGAACCCACGATCTCCAGATTGCTAGTCAAGACTCAAGAGCCTTATCCTTCGACTACAAAATTTCTTGAACGAATAATGAATTTTAGTACTGTTAGTCGAAAGTGCTGACGTATGAATATTTCAACACGAGTAGGTATCATTTATGGGGAGCCGGTGGTCTAGAATTTATAATCCTTTAAGTAAATTTTTGTGACGATGTTTCAAGATCTACAGCCCATTTAGCAGGTCAGCGCAGAAGCAGGTATAAGGGCCGGGCGAAAGTTTAAACTCATTTATTTCAAAACTACTTTTTTATGCATGGTGGCAAAAAAAACTACTCGACCGAATTGTCTCAAATTTTACTACGTTATTCAGTTCACTATTACCTATGGCCGGAACTAAAAAAAGTTTTAACGTTGAATACTTCTTATTTTTTTTGCATACAAAATGTAATGAAATAGCTGTCTGTTTCCTGTATGTAAATTTTAACAACGCGCCATTTTGTCATTTTTTTTATATTTTTTATTCTAGTTCCTACCATAACTACACTAATACTGAACACTTTTTTTTTCAGAGATAAGTGAAAGAGCCAACACTTGACCCACCACCTAGGTCCATATTTATGAGTAGGGTAACTTCAGCGCAGTTCCTTATCTACTTAGAATTTTAATTTTATTTTAATTATAATATTTTTATTTACTATTAAAGTGATTTAATTTATCCATAAAGTTCGAATAGTATTGTTTATTGTTTTCATAAAAAAAAATTGGTTGTCTGTAAAGTCGGTTTACGGACGATAATTTTAACTGATAACGTCATAGAAAACATTGATGAAAAATTGCACTGATGCGTCATAAGTCGAACGCTTAGGCCGATCGTGCCTTTCTATCATTTATCCCTATCGCTTGCACGCTCGGTTCAGGTAGAACGTGACAATGAGTCATGCTTTTTCGTGCATGCAGCCGGTGTTCATCGATTTATAACACGTTATCACTTAAAAAAAAACCTAAAAACTCGTCGAATTTACGCGGGTCAGACCACCGGCTCCCTTCAAGAATGAATATTTTCAAATAATAATATCAGACAGCTGATTGCTAAGCTTACATGCACTGATAATGTATTGTACAGAAGACAGCCAGACCTGGAAAAACAGCAATATCTCTGAAAATCTTGACTTAAAACCACTTTACTTGGAAGAAATTGATATCATAATATCATTCATAATGTTTTGAAATAGAGGAAGTTCTAGGTGTTGTTTACACTTGATTAGTCAATTATTAGACAAAATGCTTTTATTTCAGATTTTTTCGAATGACTGCTTTCTGTTTCACTACATCCTGTTCAGTGAATGGATTGTTTAGGAACATGCATGTTATTTTAACTATTCCAGCAAAGATAACTGGTTGAAGCTTGTAGCTCTGACCAACGTAAACAATAAACATACAAAAAGATAACACACAAAACAATAATATCAATTGATATAACACCAACTATGGGACATATTGACAATACAAAAATACAAAGAGCATTCAAGTGGTGAAGATTGGTCGACAAGCCAATGGAAATACCAAACAGTAGACAATTAATTCTCTCTGTTGCTTTGAAGTTTTGTCATGGTAGGCCTAGCGTAACTACCGGGAAAATCGAACGCGATACTTTTACCAGGTGCAGACAAATTAATGACAATAAAAATGCCAGTAGTTAGTGAGTTTACTTGAGACATTAGTGATTGTAATATTGTATTAAGTAAATACTAAAAAATTATAGGTGCTTAAGTAATTTAAGCTTTTCTTTTAAATACTGTTAAGCAAATGATGTTTATTAGTACATAGTTGTTTTGGTTCTTTCGTTTTTAAATAACATTATTTTCTTTTCTGTGATGTGTCATAAATTATTTCTGATGGTGTTTGGACAAGTTTTTATCATATATTTTCTAAATTACTGTATGTCCCAGAGAGCCGTGTTTTTGCAAAACTTGTAAAGCAAGTAATTATAGTCCATAATTACACCGCATTATTATGAGTAAAATCTACTGAGAATTAGCGTTTACAATAGCTGGGATATCGATATAAAACAATGTTGTATCTTTTAAGAATTGAAAGAAAATAACAATGTTATAGTTCTTTCTTCAAATATTTCTATTTTATTAATAAAGGGATTTCATAGTTGGTAATAAATCTACGTTTTATTTTTATATATAAGTACCAATAAGAGCTCCGTTACAACCTCTCCCTTTTTTATAAATAATGCACGTATCTAGAGAATTAATTATAGGCTACGACGGAGCTCTCAGCGGCAGGGCCTTTAGATTGAATAGGAATGAAGGCAGTATGACATGTTTGGTTTTTCCGTGTGACTATATCGTGCTTGCGAAGAACACAAGGGAGTGGTGGTTGGTTGTCTGGCTGGCTGACGTGGTGCGCGTGGTGCGCGTGGTGCGCGTGGGGCGCTAGGTGCGCGCTGCTTGGCTTACCTCTTCCGCTTACGCCTCGGCCGGCGCGGTTCGCACAGCTCGGCGGGGTCGGGCCCGCGCCGGCCCGGCCGCCCGTTGCCGCCATTGGCGCCCATGGGCCCCTTGGCTTCCTGCTCGTTCACCACACACGGCAGCAAATCCGAGCTGAACTCTTGCGCGCCCGGGCCTCCCATTCAGCCACAGCCTGTCTCTTCCTACAATGATTCACGCTGGCCCGACATCACGACACTCAACAGATAGTATGCAAACAGTCATCGAGTCTCAGCACTCGTGTGGACTTTGGACAGTTCCACCGGGTGCTACACTTTCTACACATTTAACATTCACTATGGTTCGACAATTCAGGCAGACACGACGGTAATGTTATGAAGCACGAATACAATGTCCTTTCACAATATTTTATATATTTGTCAGTCTGCAACGCAGCAATGTATTTTTTTATAAAGTTTTTAGAACATGTATCGATTCATGCATTCATAAAAAACACAAACGGTAAGGGAACGACTAACTTACCGCCCCACTATGTGTCCGCAAACGCAATCAGAGACGATCTGTTGGAAAAGCATTGCAGAACGCACGCATCGACTCTTCATCACTTAACTGACGACTTTCCAAGCTTGCACATCTTGTATTGGTGTATCAGGCATTTCAATCGTAGGTAGGGAGTGAGAATAGTTGAAAACTGTGACTCAGTTGGTTTGGTTGACTTATTCGTGTCTTTTCACTTTTTAAACCATCCCACAGAAACGAGTCGTAACACTTTTCATGCGTGTTTTTCCGTTGATGCAATGTAGTAGCAACACTTTGAACCATCTAATTATGTGGTTAAGGGTTTTTCATTATAATTATTTTCATAAAATTTAACCCAATAACTTAGACAGGTATGATATGTACATTTATCAATGCCAATAATTCCGTTTAAGCTTGTAACTTACGGTAATTCACGAGAACCGAGCTCTGGTCTCTAGGTCTTCTGTCCATAAATTTGTAAACTTATAAATCGCAACAAGTGTAGTCAGATTAGCGCTTTGCTCCGCCCACAATGCTCAACCATAAAAGTTTAAATAGTTTATCAACACTTCAAAATTCAGTTTTTTGTACGCAATTGATAACAGATGTTGCTTCTAATACAACGCTACTACTAGGCATATATTTAGTTCTACTCTACTGTTTTCTCACTATGTGTCTTTCCTTAAAATATTAATACTTAGAGCGACTTATAAATAAGAGAATAAAATATTCAATGTTTAAATGATATCCGCAGAACCGTTATAAATCTGTCGTGATCTAAAACGAATACGTGTTTATTTCAACAAACGTCAATGAGCTAATTCAATTTTATTTGCAGTGCGACAGCGGCTATAATATAGTAAAGATGCAAAATTCTTTAGGCATTAGAGTATTGAAAACAGTGTGTTAAAATTATTTGCAAACGATTTTAACGCTTCAGTAATTTGCATTTGTTTATTTTGAGTGATTTACTTTATTTTATTTTATAACTAGATATATCATTTAAAACACAGCCAAATTACGCAAAATGGCGAAAAAAATATTTGGTGTTATTTGTTTAAAATATCACATCAAAAGCCGACGATCCATTGTTGCAGCAGATTTGTTTAGTTCGATTAGCACCATTTAAAAATGTTCAAGAAATGAGAGAAATAGCTCATTCTCTTTTGAATAACCAAGAAAGCACTTCTGGTCCTTTAAGTCTGTGATCTTGCTTTTTATTAGGTCCCACTTTCCCTGACGACGGGGAAACTAAAAGTCAAAGATGTTGCCGCACGGATTTGTATTTCTTCATAATCGAGGCACAAAAGTTGGTCTTTATCTTTTTTGACTCGGTGTTTTAGTGTTCATTTATTCTTATACTTTCTCTACAAAAAAATTCAATAATAAATTAAAACTAATGACACCAAAAATGTTGTAAAATTGTAAAATTTACATCCTTATTGTTAGTTTTATTGCGTTAGGAGTGCGTTTATTGCATCAATTAATTTAGTTCTTTATCGAAGACACTTGTTGGATAATACACCAGAAAATATTAAAATTAAAGTTCGCTAAAAGTTCACATAAGTCGAATTGGTGAAGGACGTTTTCCATTTTTGTAATCACAACGATTCAAGCATTATTTACACGCGTGTTAATTATCAAAGAAAAAAACATTTTTAATTTAGTGTGTAGAGTTAAAAAAAAAACACTTGAACTTTTCAACCACCAATAAGAATTGATAGTAAAACTTGTCAGTTCTGGCGTTTCTCTGGATTCACGATATCATTCGGATCAATCTGGGGTAACTTCTTTGAGGATGGTAAACGTGCTTCTGTAGTTTTAATATAATCTTTTGACCGCTCTCTTCCTGTTCGTGTCCGTGGAGGCTCCGCGGGACATCGTGCTGGCGGCAGCGCGGCCAGACGTCGACTCGGGCGGAGCGGTCCGTCGCGAGCCCCCCTCCAATCCCCGCCCCTTCAGCTTCGCCGCCACCGCCACCCCCGCCGTAGAACCTACATGAATCCAGACGGGATAGTTTCAACCTGAATCTGTTGTAAATGCATCCTTCCGTCCTTTGACGTAGGAATAAAATATCGTCAATATATATGCCTATTCAACTCAAAATCTTTATTACATAACCAACACAAAACGTTGAAGTTGTAATTATAAAAGTGATATAAACAAAATGTCAAATAACACCCCTTGTATGAAGAGTTCGTGATAAGTGTTTGATCAAGCTAGAGTGATATTTGTTTAGTAAGAATGTTTCGAGTATGACAGGATTATTAATGTGTTTGATGTTTTGTGAAAGGTTTTCGTACAGAAGTTTTATGGGCATAATTATAATGTATTATTTTGTGAAAGACAGTTATGTTTCTTGAGTATTTAATTTGACATTTTTACTAGTGTTCGTAAAATTTTGCAAACCTTTTTTCTATGTCAATTGCATCGTCATAATTGATTACATAAATTTATTTATTATTTATCCCCTTTGACTGCTTAATTATTTTTTTTTTCGAAGAAAACTTCTTCATTAAGGGTTTTACTTTGTGATGGCATTATTTTATTTTTATTAAAACACAAATATCTTTGTACACATCGCTTTTATTTAATATACACTCAACATGTTTCGTGAACGATGCTCACTTCCTCAGGAGTTAAAGTTAAAAGTTAAAGTATACTTTAACTCCTGAGGAAGTGAGCATCGTTCACGAAACATGTTGAGTGTATATTAAATAAATTGATGTGTACAAAGATATTTGTGCTTAATTATTTATTTGCTAAATGGGGACAACTCACGTGCATTGTGAGGAGTATCTGGATGAAGCCAGTGACCAAATAAAATATTTATTTGTGAGTTAACAAACACATCGTTAAACAATTGTTAATTAAAATATCGAAAGGATACTGTATTAGGAATCCAACTATTAAAAGCTTGTTTTGAGATAAAGTATGAAAAATGATTTTAACATAAATATTTTGACCTGCTAACAACATTTTACAAGAATATTGTATGTATAGTATCACATAAACAGTGCAATTTGATTGTAACTTGTAACGATTGTAAATTATTGTAGTAAGAGGATGGGTGTCTAACATAAACAATATCGTTATAATAAATACCAAGCTTAAACATAAATTATTGTACCGTAATACCTGAAAATAATAAACATTCCCATTTTCTAGGAACAACTGGTCTCATGCTTTTTGTCGGAAAAATAATCATCTTGTTTTCTTAATTTTTCTGTAAACTGCCCAACTTCTTTGTTAGAGTTCATACCTAAAACTAAACCTAAATATTATCCAATGCCCTCAGCATCAGTTTTCACCATTAAATATTTACGATATCGTCGCCATTGTTCGTTTTTGTCCAACAGACCATTAGAAAATTTTACAGAAGGACAAGGTTTTCTATCACTATTTCAATGAAACATTATGATAGGTGAAAGATAAAGTTATATTCGTAAAGGTAAAGGTCTCATTAGTGTAAATTAGTAGTAGTTAAGTGGTTAACTATAATTTTTTATACTTTATTGTTAATTTTAAAGTGGAGATTGAATAAAAACTAAAATGGTCTGTTGGACAAATAAGAACTGAGGCGACGATATTCCGATGCCAAACTTGTCGTCCGATGAACATAATATTATATCATATTAAATTTGTAAACATTTGTGCAACGGAACATTTTTCCTTTTTCTGTGTCAACTGTTGTAGGGGTGCAAATATGAAAATATAAACCTTTCTATTCGGTGGCAGTAGCGGGCTGCCTTTTGCTACTGTAGGATTTTTCGTGTATATATTTACTCAAGTTTCAAAATACTTAGAGCGAATTTGTGCTCATAGCAATCTGTGATTTTAAGCCTGCTCACTAAGGTAAGAGAAGATATAAGATGGAATTTGGACAAGGGCGGAGGGGGTCGAAGATGGTGGATCAGCGGCCGATGCTGAAGGAAGAGAGATTCAGGTTGGATTCTAGTTTAAAGTAAAATGTTTTGGCTAAAATATGTTGCGGAGTGAAGGAATTTTCGAGCTCGAGTTAATTATGCCATTTCAGACAAACTTGGGACTTTTGACGAATCTTTGGAGCAATGCATTCTGGAATTAAATTTCATGTAGCCCATGTAGATGACAAATTTCATGGGCTACATCAAAGTTTTGGTCAAATTGTAGATGCGTTTACGAGAAGTGCTTTTAAATGTTTTTGTTTTCTGTTTCGGTCAGTTGGATTAAAAACTGACCAGAAGTTATACAATATCATAAGTTCAGGAATTTATTGTCGGTCAAAGGAAAATGTTCGTTAGGTGAATTGTAATACCAGAATCTAAAATGATAAATTCGATACGTTATGATCATTGTGGTAGATGTTGTCCATTAAGATGATATTTCTGGGCGTGACATGTGTCAGTCTATTATACAAAATATCAAATCGTACAAATCATATCCTCGGGTCTGTACAAAATACTACAATAAATAAACCCTTTTGAAAAATATACCTTTTTTAAGTATACTCCGCACAAGAGTTCCTACTGCCTGAAGCCGGTGAGACTATGGCATCCCTATATGGCATTGAGGTATGTTGTGAGGCTGAAGGTAAGTGGGGAGGGGGAGAAGATGAGGAAGAGGTAGATAAGGAGTACCTGGCTATTCAGATCTAGTCACTAAATACAGATAGAGCCAATTCAAGCTACATTTCATTGCTAGATGATCTCTGAAAGTAATTTGATCTGAATGCGATATTGACAGTTTACTCCACTTTGGGACGTGCCGCAAATAAATGTTATATTTGAATATGATTGAATTAAGAGAACACAAATCAATTAAATAAAATTAACGTGAATCAATTAAATAAAATTAACATGCACTCGCCACGCACTTCTGTGAGTGGCGAGCGCTGCACCACTTGTCATTGCACTTTAGCCAAACAGCCATACATCGTCGCAGAGCTAAATAATTTTGAAATGCAAATTAGTGGTTCAAAATATTAAGCATGAAATTTACATTTCAAATATAATGTTGAACAATATATTGAAAAACATTTCGATTTCGTGCTTTGAGATGATTTTGTTACTTTAAATAAATGAAGGGGAAACTCAATCAAAAACCTGAAAACAGAAAAATCAGAAAAGATACGGTCACATCTAGGAATGTGATTCCTGGATGTGACCGAATCTTTTTCTGATTTTTCTGTTTTCAGATTTTCGATTTATCGTTAATATTGTCTTCATTTAATTCAAATATTACAATTTCAACTTTTGTTCATTACATAAAATCAAAAATAAAGTTTTTGTTACTTTATTAAAATCCTATTTTAAAAGGCTTTGTTAAAATGTTGGCTATTATTAAGTTTAGTTAAAATAGATAGATGGCCAAAAGATTTATATCATATTTTCAAATCGATCAGTAAGAAAATATATATTCTGGCAAAACTAAATAGTAACATTTAATAGGTAGGTAGGTAAACATGTAATTTCTTAACGTGTAAGTAACTAGTAGTTTAATTATGATCCAGGGACGAAGAATTTATCAACATTATCGACATGGTTCAAACTTATCTAACGTAGTCCAACTATGGAGCAAAATGAACAATGTGAGTTTGCCTTAGGAGTTATTTACAAGACAAGTGCAGCTGCAGAAGTAGATGACTATAACATTATAGTCTCCAGATTAATACCATCGCGAATAACAAAATGCATCATCACCATGTCATTGTTGCTTCAGTTTGTAAAGTCTTCATCATAACGTAGTTTAAGAAAAACACTGAACACTCGACATTCTTCAAGATAATATCAACAAATTGTTAATTTGATGTAATGAAAATAGACTTCACTTAAATATCTCCGAAAAGTTAGATTCACTCAAATAGTTAGATTTTCTCGAATAAAATATCCAGTGATTTTTAATTACAATATCGATAACAATGCTCTTGAGACATTAATACAAATTAAAGACCTAGGCATCACTTTTCAATCAAATTTTTCATTTGTTAACCACATAACAGAAATCTGTACAAAGGGCTTAAAAATGTTGGGATTTATAACTAGGCTAACTAGAAATTTTAGCAATATAAAATGTATTAAACTATTTTATTTTGCTTATGTTAGAAGTCAGCTGGAGTACAATTCTCCCGTCTGGAATCCACATTATAATATTCATGTACAAGCTGTTGAAAGAATACCAAACAAATCCTTACGTTTTCTAAATTTTAAAAAGGGTATTCCAGTAATTAGTTTGAACTATAACACTCTATTAAATAATATGAATATGCTCAAATTGTCAGACAAAACGATTTTCACTGACTTCATATTTTTTATTAAATTCTTGCTTGAACTGATAAGCTACCGGATACCACAACGTAATACCAGAAGTCAGGATTTATTTCAGTGCAGAAATTCTGGAACTAACTACCATATGTATTCCTCTTTGCCCAGAATACTAATGGAGAGAAATAATTATACCAAGTCAGTGGACATCTTCAATTTATCTTTAAACAAATATAAAATATTGTTACTGAGGCAATTCAATTACGTACAATGAATACTGCATTATTCTTATTATTCATGTTTAAAAGCCCTCAAAAAGGGCGTTAATAAATAAATGTCTCTAATTTACATACAAACGATCTATGCACGCGTTGGTAAAAAAACAGAAATTTTAAGTTTCGCCAACTTTACTCAACGTAATGACGCGTTCGCACTTATTAGTATTTTATGTATTTCATAGAATCTATGCGAGAACAGGCTTTTCTGTGGAGTAGAAACTCGAAGTTGAATCAAAAATCAAATTTCTCTATAAAATTTATTCATTTAATTGACCGTAGAGACTCATAGAATAGATAAGGTGAGATAGCTTAAAATAAATGCTTATTTGAGGCACACAGGCAAACACTTCTTTATGTCAGTTTATCTCTTCGGAAGTATTAATAATTTCCACTTCTTTACGTAAATACAGCACAAGAGTCCCAACTTCCCGTAACCAGTGAAACTATGGTTATTCTGAGGCTGAATGGAGCTATACATATTGGATCACCAAACACAATGTTTAGATTTCGAATTGGAGTATTTCAACTGGATGATAACAGCAGTATACTGAAATCACCTATAAATGCATAGAGTGCACACCTGCAAGCACAAAAATGATATAATTAGAGATTTCGCGGTTTCCCTATAACTGCTTTTCGATTAATGATTTCACTCGATAAAAAAGGCTAGATTTTTATCTCTTTTTGGAGTCCCGCCGCAATCCATACCGTCCTACATTATTAAGTCGTCATTGAACAGCGCTGTAAATTTTAAAAGCGCTTGGCACTAAAAAGCATTAATTTATGTAATTGTGGAATCTATTTGCGCCTTATTCTCCAACTGATATAAATCTATTATAGTTTTATTGAATGACCTGATTTTTCCTCCTAATAAACTTATTTGCAAAACATTTATTTAATTTAATGTACAGGAATTCTTGACACAAAGTAATGTGCATATATCGCAACCCAAACTATACCATAACAAGCTTTTAAAAGTTGACTTTTCAGTTTATCAAAAAAATCTGTAAAACTTGTGTTTATAAAAAAAAGATATCAATCCGTAAATAGCTCAAACGCCGGCAATCAGGAAAGATATGGTTCGATCAACTAGCTCGAATCTTAGGGTGGTGTAGAGATTCTAAGGCAGTTCTTTCTCATTAGTTTAACCGTCGCCAATAGTGAGCTATTATATTCAGGCTGAGGTGTTAGCTCGCCATACGTTATTTATATCTAAATTTTCTCGTTCAGCAGTGAAAGAAAACTCTTATATTTTTAGTCTTTGAAGTACTAGGCCATTGCGCTTTCTCTTCCGGGCGGGTTCGAAACTAGTTCGAAAGAGTATGAACCGCTGTAAACGTGCATTCTATAAAATGATTTGATTGTACATCTTTACGAAGTATTGACTCACGATGAAAAAAGAAAAGAGACAGAAAAGAAAATGGTTGGAAACCCTCAGATTCAGACAACTAAGTACAAAAATTGACCTGACGAATCTCTAAACGCAATATCAACTATGATTCTATGGATTTTCCTTTTGCCTCTATGAAACTAAAAATAGTGACACCGAAAAGAGACAAACACAAACATCTATAGGATTAAGTCTGCGAGAGAATAAGATAGTTTAATCGATCTTTTCTTTGTGAGGTTCTTCGTAGCCTTTCGGTCTCATCTTTGTACGGTGCTTTGTAGCCTCCCCACTCTTGTCTACTTTATTGTGAATTGCACACTTCGATTTTTTTTAAATGCACTTCGTCGGATTTTTTATATCATTGTTATATGCTATTACTTTTTTTGAAAATAATTCCTCAAGAATTTTTTTTTATTTTAAAATGGTGAATTATTGCCGTGATGATGTTATGTCTCTGAGAGAGAGTTTATGCTGAAAAGATTTTCTTGCTTCTTGTCTGTTAGTCTTCATTTCATTTCATTATTATTAATTCAATGATATGATTACAAAGATCTCTGTCTCTTCTTTTGCTTGCTACAATTCCGTTATGCGGTTATTTAAATATAAAATTCAAGTTTAAATTTAGTGTTGCTCTTTTTTAACCAAATTTATTGAGATTTAAAACGCGTGCCAAAATGTCTATTTATAAGATTAACGATAATGTTTGCATCAATTTTAAGCGCTCGTTAAACAAGCTATTCTCGATGTAAAGTTAAACAAGCTATTCTTGATGAATAGTTTTTAAGTAATCTCTAAGTAACTACTGCGAACCAGAGGAATTCTTCGTTGATTAACTTCTACTGCATGACAACAAATGTGTATCCATCGTTGTTCTTAACAAGAATGCTCGATCCTAATACCTTAGAAGCCGGCCGAAAAATAGTTTTGGGTTAACATTTTTTTAAACTAATCTTCGGTATTATACTGAATCTGAAGCCTATGCTGAAAGATACTAACTTATATGTCCTTAACCCGTGTACTTGTGGGAGATTCCATGCACTTTTTTATGCTCCAAAAGTGAGAACTTCTTCCTATCAGAATGCGCCATATAACAAAGCAATTCAAATGCTTCACAATTCTGCATTGAGCACAGCCATCTTCAATATCACCTACGGAGAGTTAAGTAATTATTTTTTGACATACGTCACAACATAGTGAAAATGCCCACATACACTTTTTTTAAATTTTGTAATCTTTTCTATAATATTTTGGTGTAGCCACAAGTAAGCCACTTCATTTTCCGAAATATATGTTTTTTACAATAGCTCCACACATGGGGTCCTATAGTGACATCTCTCTGAAGTTTGTTTTGAAGATGGCAAGTAGGGATAATTTTATAATTTACTATAAAAATTTTTTCTGGGGAGAAATATTTCTCTACTACGGGTATACTCGCAAACAAACGAGGTAGTTAAATAATAAAGATAGATTAAACACATTGGCTTTTATGAGTTTTGGTTTCTAACCCGTGGTCTTTGGGTATGAAGTCAAGAAGCTAACCCTTTTTGCCATAAAGTTGGTTATATTCCCACCTTTATTTTGTCTTACGAAATTCCCAAATACTACGGCCATTGCGTTGTCCCAGCAATTTTACATGTAAAAGTCTCAATTACCCGCATAATATTTTTTGTTTGAATGATTGACACAAAAGAATTCCCGGAATATATTTATTTCTTATCAATAGTTCGCAATATTTCCTAATAGAGCTGCGTGACACGAACACTTCGAACAATACGCGATTCGCTTCCACAAAATGAAATTTTGAATACGAGCTTTACACCATGGAGCATATTGAATTGACAAATTGAACTTCATTGTTCGAATCGAATGTCACATCAGAAACAGCAGGCGCCAGGATCGCGAAAGTGGGAACATGATATAGAAAAATGGTGGTTTCATTGATACTCTAAAATGCATCATTATTATTAATTGTTTTATGCACCGTTATTCGACAACATCACGTCACGAGGCTTTCAAGGGAATGAATAATTAATAGTGTAAATTTTAAAAATTTACGTATCAAACGTAAAATAGGTAGGCGACTAATTTTAAAAAATTCACGATTTTCAACCCACGGTCTGTATGTGTACGCCCGGATGAACATATGGACAGTGAGAGAGAGAGTCTACGAGAATATACGATACGTAATTGCACGGGGAAAAAAGTCGTAATTATCCTGAGGAAGGTGCGGCGTTTTCAAGAGAAATTAAATACACAATTGAGCTGGGTTTACAAGTCGGTACAACAGAATAGTAGGAATTAATGACACAATAAATTATTAATCCGAGTGAATCAATGTGTGTTTGGCGGTTCATTTACTCTGGCTGTCAATAAGCAAGAGGCGTTACGGTTAGTTTGAAACTTGTGAGAAAGCATTCCACCATTATTTCAAAGCAGCACTTTTTCATGTAATGTGAAGCATGCAAGAAACCCAACTGTTAGGGCTAGAGCAACCTCAGTTTATGATATATTATGTAGCTGAAAAGAGGAGATGTACAATGAGTCCAGGAATTGGATTATTTATTAACACCTGGTTACTAAACATGGCAAAAACCAAATTTCTTTAATTTTAATAAAATATTTCCACGCCGAATGCTCACGCACATTCACTTGGCAGAAAAATATGACCGTAAAAAAATGATTCAATCAATATCTCTCCTGTCGCCATAAATGCCTGAATTATTTGTTAGTAAGCCGTCGTTATGAAACCAAAATTTAAATTTAGCCGACCTTTCGATGTGCCAATTTTATCAACCGAACAATCGAAACTCAGACTATGATGGAGCATTTCATTCGTGAGTCAGATTAATTGTCTTATTTATATATTTTGTAAATGAAATTATCATTATCAAAAATGACGTGTGAAGAATTCACACAAGCCAAACAGTATCTTTTATTTTTACAGAATTTTTGTTTAATTAGCATTTTTAAATTGGAACTGATGCATCGAGGATTCAGAATAACGCGTGATTTTTACGGGTCTGTGACGATAGTAAATACTTATTTCTTTATTGATATTAACACATGCAGCACAGAAAATATATTCCTATGTTGCTTACATTTCTTGATTTTTTTTTGTGAATTTGAAAAGAAGATACAGGAACATCGTACATATTATGTGATCTGACCATTACAACTAGCGTGCAATTTGTTAAGTAGCCAGATTACTAAATTACTATTTTAAAAAATAATCATTAAAAAATTATTCAGTTTAACTTTTGAAATAACAGAAAAAATCGCAAGATTTTTTGGAAAAGTTTTTTTTAGAAAATGATTTTTTTACAGTTCGGCAAAATAATTTAGACAAAAATCAGTGAGGGTGCTGTTAATTTTAGAACGTTTTCAATCACCATGATGGCACGTAGAAAAATAAATGTATATTTTTTAAAGCACAACGGTCCAAGAATTGATGTCGAGTGTGGGGAGGCTATCGCACCTAAATGAGAGAGTTTCTGCCGGGATAGTTTCAAATATCAATAACTCGACTAAAAATATACATAGCGCCGCCATGTTGGTTACGATCACATGAGAAATGATAAACATTGTTACAGTACCACCTTGATATTCGTGAAAAATGAATCCATGAATTTTGTGACACGTGTCCATAACAAATCTCATTTACTAATAAATAATCATTGAATCCGAATGAACCAAAAGTGGTTTGGCAGATAAGAATAAATATTTCTTATGTATAGAATAACAAAAATCGGGCAAGAAGGTGTAGAGCAAAAAATTCATGAGAAAAAAGGGAATGATACTGAAACCAAAACTAACGTGTACTGTAAAGTGGAGACCTTCTGAAATTCCATAAACTTGAATAATAAATGATTTGACCAACCACCCAAGGAAAAACTTGTTGAGATTTGACATTTGGAAGAGAAGTATAAGGCTTTAACGTATCCTACTTTACATGCCAATACCCTTTTCAATTTATATAAGTTGAAAAAGAAATATACAATTCTATAAAAAAAATGCATAGTTTCAATATGCTTACTATTTACATTGACCTAAACAATTTACGATTGAACCTGATAATAACTGCGGAAGTGTCCAACCCTGCCTCTCTACAATTTTCTTTGCAAACAATGTTAAAAAATTAGCGGCACTTTCCGAAAGGAGTTGATCGCACATCATTCTTTAAAATAATTACACTTTTGTTTTTTTTACGCTTTGCATGGAAGATAAAGACAAAAAAATGCTTTTTGTATTTCTGAAATATACCTATCAAAATATCCATGAAGTATTTGATGTTAAATCAAAATAAATCAAAGTCCAAAGTTCCAAATTATAATATTTGACCTGGTGCACATGAACAACTTTAATTGGGTAACAGTTGCGTGGCTGCATCAAAATCCATCACTGTATACATTATATATTACGTAGAGGTGTATACATGAGGCGACGTGACACGAGGGAAACTTTTTTTAAAATTTGTATGTATTTTGAAGTAGTCACCAGCGCCAAAAGTTGCTCGTGTGCGAAAAGTGAGTAGCCCCGTGTTGGAAATCCATACTAATATTATAAATGCGAAACTGCTCAATTGCTACGCTTTCACGCATTTACCAATAAAAAAACTTTAAAAATTCTTTCACCAATAGAAAGCTAAATTATATGCAAAGACTATAGGCTGTACATGACGGTAAGCTCTGGCGTTATGAAATTATAAATATTTATATATTATATTTGTTTTACGTTTTCTGTCGCTAAAAAAAGCGAGTTTTTGCTAGCATCAGAAAAAAAATTGTTTCCATGGAAACGATGTTGATATATTTGTGGGCTTTACGCTGGTAGGTACTCGGTCCCTTACCTACTGGTCGGCTACTGCTCCAGAAAATTCAAATATTAGACTATATTTTGTTTTTTTTGGACAACTTTATGTTTTGGAATAAATTTCAGATGAAGTTCCTACATTAAAAATTTAATTCATAACGGTTATAAAGACTGAAGAATAAATATTGTAATTTTTATTATATTTACAAAATTCCAAATATTTAAATAAAAATAAACATCCGAAATGTTTGTTAGCGCACAAACTCCGAAAGAATGAACAAAATTGGATAATTCTTTTTTTCTTTGAGCTATAGCATTATGAAATTTAGGTGGCAGGCGAGATGTTTGAAAACTGAATGTAAGGGAATGAATGTATGGAATGCGGGAGGGGGTGGGTGTAGGGGTGGGGGGATAATTAATAAGTGCAAGCGCTACAGTAATTTCCCGTAATACCATGCGAGCGAAGCCGCGGGGAAAAGCTAGTAATAAATATTTGTGCCATTTGAATAAATTTATATATCCCGAGAATTTTGCCGCGCTATAAAATACATGGATTGTGTGAAAATAATATTATGTAACAAATACATATTTTTATTATCGTGTATTTAAGCAGCTGACCATTCCTACAAATAAATTACCGATCATGGGGAAAGGTATTTCCTACTTTCTGAATAATTCACTTTACATTATTTTAATTTTCAGCGTGCAGGAAAATTCCGAGATTTTATTAAAATTACTAGAGTGACGGCTACGTGCCAGTTCTGAAAAATGAATTGTGGTTATAAAAATATAAAAGAAGTTTGTAAATCCTACCCTTTTTCTCAGTTTTTTTTTTCTAAGTGACTAACTTCTTTAGCGCCGTTGTGATTTGAAAATCGATGAAACGGAAATGAAGCTTAAAAGAGAAAAACACATAGATAGATCTATAGGATTTAGCCTGCGAAAAAAAAAGAATGAAATGTTATCGCATTGTCCGCTTTGATTATAAGGTAATTTTTTAAGGCTATTGGTTGAGATTTTGTGGGCTTCTCCCGCGTGTGAACTGCATTCATTTGTTTAATACTTATTTGTACGGTGCTACAAGTAGCCTCTCCACTCTTGTCTACTATAGTTTTTGAAGGTTTCACTTCTACCACGTTTTTGGGTACCCACCATTAGTTAATTCATACTTTTAAATTACAACACTACTCTACTTTATAGAAAACGTACTACTGAAAAATACTTGCTTATACGTAACGTACTTGCGTTGCAGAAATGTGGCACTTGGGCTCTTTTCGTCGAGATTAATTGTGTAGCAAAAGCTCTGGCACATAAGCTTCTCGTTGTTTCGTATTTCCTGTAAGGAGATCACGAAGACTGAAGGGTTCTCGACTCCAGTTGCAATTCCCATCCTCCCATACAATTAATTATTTGCAGAATGCGCCTTTTTGGCAAATAGAGAATTAGAAATGCTTGTACGTAATGATTATTAATTCCTGCTTTGTTCTTACAGTGAGAAACAATGAGATGAATTGTATTTAACAAAAGAATTTATTTTTAAATTTGCTAAAAACAAAAATTTAAAAAAATCGGTGTGTGCAATTCACACGAGGTAAAAATGAAACCCTCAGAAAACTAAAGTCGAAAAGAGTGTGGAGGTTGTAAAGCACTGGACAAAGAGGGGACCGATTATTATATCTCTTTCTCTCGCAGGCTTAATCCCATAGATTCATGTGTTTGTCTTTTTTTAGTGTCCCTCGCTTCCGTTTCATCGAATCACAACGGTGCTAAAGAAGTTTTCACTTCAAAAATACGTGTGCATTTCATACGTGGTAGACGGACAACCTTCAAAAAACCAAAGTAGATAAGAGTCGGGAGACTGCAAAGCACCGCACAAAGAGGAGACCGATTATTCAATTTCTTTCTCTCGAAGGCTTTATCCTTTAGATGTATGTTTTGACTTCATTTAGTGACGCTTTTTCGTTTCATCGAGGTTCAAATCACGACGGTGCTAAAAAAGTTTTCGCTTCAAAAAATCAGAGTGTGCAATTTTCAAGCGAAAGAATTGAAACCTTCGGAATACTAAAGTAGATTAGAGTGGTGTGTGGTGTATTGGAATAAAACGCCTGACGAACCTTTGCATACATTTGGCAGACCATGGTTCGAACCTACAAAACCAAAAAAATAAAAAATAAAAAAATAATGGAAAATATATTTTAAGCCACTCAAAAATGAAAAGGCAAAAGAAAACACAAAAAAGCGACATCTAGTGACTCCGAAGAAGAAAATACAAATCCCAATAAGATGACCGAATTTATAGGAAAAGTTGAAAAAATCATCTTTCACCTCGATAAAAAAGTGCCTGGTAGTCTCTCTTCTCTTGTTTAGCATAATTCCCTGAAGGTTTCACTTCTACCGCGTGTGAATTGCCCTTTTTTAAAAATAAAAGCAATAACATAATGTTTGAAAAATGCATTCGCGCTAACAGAACTTTCATATTCGAGGTCGCTAAAATGAAGTCGCTAATATGAAGTAGTATATTATTGAAATGGTGATAAAACACATAAAAATTAGATTTAAAACTTTCACATGAAATATATGGCCACGTGGATATATGGTCTTGTGGATTTGCTAATGTATTCTTGTGAATTAAGTAATAGGTACAACATATCGGGTCTATAAAATATCTTCTTACCTTGATCGATGTTGTCATCAAAATACTGAGGTCAGATTTTATGGAGAAAAACTTCATTAGATTCGTAGGGAACTTACCTGAAACAAAAAAAATATCAAATTTCACTTTTGTCACTATTTGTCCAAGTTGTCCCTTGCTTAAAAATATGTACACACTTTCGTAACATTGTTTGGGGGACTAATATTACAGTCAGGCGATTGGGTAATTAAGAAACAAAAAATATAACTTTTCATTGAGAATTACTTTTTATCGCGGTGGTAGTAATTATGAAAAAATTCAAATCGTTTAAAATTTCAAAAAATATTCTTCAAATTTTTTTTTACAAATCTCGCGTGCTTCTATCAATCAATGGCTCACTTTAAGTCAATTTGCAAAAATATTTTGATTGCGTGGTTAAATAAATTCAACGAAATTACAGTGTTAATATTTGGCTCATAATTTGTAATTTGCAATTCATTTTATAAAAACCTGTTCAAGAGTGCCTTGCAAACACAATTCCGAGGTCATCAAATTTTTGGAGGCGGATATGTGCACCGCCGCCCCTGGAACCATTTATTGGATAGCCCGAACCCCTGTTATATATCACCCCAAGTGATTCGCTACGTTTGGTGGTTTGTCTAGGTCTCGGCGGCGGGTGCAATGCTCACTTACTGCGTAGTGGGCCGGATCGGAAGAGACTTGTTGAGAAAGACCTAACCTCTCTAGCCAGATTCTTTTTTCATATATCTTTATTTTTACTTACTACTTATTACCTTAAATTCTTTTTTTACCTTTTGTTTTAAAATTTAACTTTACATTTATATTGTTTCTTTCTTTATATTATTGTATTATTTTATGTTAATGACATTTGTTGTGCCGTATTTGTTGAAATAAATAAATAAATCAACAAAAACAATTAATTAACAATTTTTTTTCCAGAATGTAAACTACCGACTTTAGGCGGTCAAACAAACTTTGAGCTTCGAACTACAGACAATAATTTTTGTAACGCTGAGTGTAGGATCAACATGAGATCCTTGAATTCGGAATTGACTCTGCTCTCAACATGTCCCGACTTTCGTGTGTGGAATCGATAAATATATCGATGAACATCGGGACTGCGTGATCTGGGTGACATATTATCTAAACGCCTAGTTGCCAGTTGGACCCTATATAAATTGTGGGTCAAATTAAACAATACTGCTCTGCCGCATCAATGACTTCATAATGTTTTGTTAAAAAATGATCAAATATGTCTCCATGGCGTAATGGTCTATGGATTTGACTTTATTTCTTTAAGATAAGCTTCTTACAAGAGCCCCTGAGAAAAAAAATTCTCTCGGGGCCTTTGTAATCTTTGGGGGTGCTGTGTGGGGGGTCTTTTTAGGGAAAAGGGGAGAGAAAGTTCTGAGAAGGAAAAAGGTATGAAAGGTTGGTAGAAATCTAAGGGGTCAGTGTGTGTATGAAAGGTTGGTAGAAATCTAAGGAGTGAGTGATGGACTTTTGAATCCATTCCTCCTTCTGCGGTGCAAGGTAGGAGGTTAGAAGGATTCCCTCAACTAGCCCCTACCGATCTGGCCCGCCACGTAGTAGGTGGGCAGACACATCCGCCACTAATACCTAGACCCCACGTGAACCCGGGCTCCCCTGCGAAACCACCAAACTTAGCGAACACTTAGTTTGACCTACGGCAGGGATGTTGGTTATCCAATAAATGGTACCCGGGGCAGCGGTAACCATATCGGCTTCCCTAATTGTTTTTGTTTTTTGTTGTTTCAACTTCCACAGAAAGTCTTAAATGTTAAATTGTTGAAATAGGCTTATCTAAAGGCTAGGCTTATCTCACCCTTGACTTTAGAAATTAATTATTCAGAAGTAGGTACCTATTACAAAAAAATATATATTTACATATATGAGTTTTATTATTTTTTTATGTGGTACACACAAGAGTTCCAACTGCTCACCATCATCTGGAGCCAGTGAGACAATGGCATACCCAAAAGGGATATGATGCGAGGCTGAAAGTGGTGGAAAAGGGAAAAAAATGGGAAACAAGAAGGCGGGAAAACACCTATTCAGATCTAGTCACCAAACATGGCTAAAGCGTTTCAATCTTCAGGCAAAGTTTCGATTCTGAATGTTGTTTTCACCAGGGCGACTTTGAGAACATTTTTCACCCTGGATCGTGTCGCAAATATACCTAATCTTATTTTTAAATTTTTAAATTGAGAGCCTTGCCCCTCAACCACGGAGAAAACTAAAAAAAACATTGGCTCAATTTTACCCAACATTTCACTCGCGGTCCTTATCTTTCCGATGCCCATTAACATTTATTTGTACCTAAATATCTTACCACAGTATTTTATATTTTCGTGGTCATTGGTCAACTAGTATAGATGTTTTTAAACAGATTTAATTAATAGATGCTTCGTCCACAGCAAACTTGTTGAAATAATAAACAAATATTAAAAGACTTTGAGATCGTATTATTTTATGTCCAAGACGTTACAAGAAAATCGAAATCATCGCGTTTACATAACACGATCTGCATTGCTATAATGTTTCACCGCGGCAAAATCTACGCCTGTCTAGCCGAAAATTCAACGTGTACGCTATAACCCAATCCACGTACACCCGACTCGAGTAACGACCGTAGGTGGGGGTCCTACGAAAACCGTAGACCGTCGTAGAGGTCAAAAGTAGACTAAAACTCGTGTAGATAGAAACAGTATATTAAGTTGCATAATGATTCTTTCGTAGCGCGCTGAGATCCGTTATGTTTGTGGTCGTGAAGGTAAGAATTTGATATTTTGAAACGAAAAACAATATATATTAAATACTGGTTAAAGCCAGGCTGTTTCAGAGAATATCAACCGATCATGAAATTTCAATTCTGTGAACGTTTTACTCAAATTATTTTGTGTCATTTCTACCATATTTTGTCAAATCAGTTATATGAAACAATCTGCCAATAAAATTGAAATTATAAAACATGTGTATTACATTTATGGAACTTGAAAATAAATTTTAACATGTGCCGATTTGTTAAAATTAAGTGCAATGAAAGTGGTTAAAACACACTGCTTTTTTGATTATTCATGAATTGTAAATAGAATTTCAAGATGATTTACATCTGTTTTTTGTCTTATCAATACGCAAACTATATATGTAATTATGCCTCCGAACCCCAAAAAAAAATTGTCTTTGTCTAAAAAATACGCCGAAATAGCATCCTTCACTTTTTCATTACTTGAAAACTTTTTCCCACGAGGTTTTTTTCATGTTTGGAAATAGGTAATAATTACTGGAAGCCAGGTCAGTACTGTGGAGTGGGTGTGGCAAAATTTTGAAGCCCACCTTCTGCAGGGCAGCCTTCGCAACAGGGCTCTTGAGAACAGGCGCGTTGTCGTGCAGAAGGACTTCTTTGGTTAATTTTCCCCTTCTTATCTGCTTGATGGCTTCGTTTAATTGGTTTAGAATTAAAGCGAAGTAATTTTCGGTTATGGAAACACCTTTACCTTTGTAATTGATCAACAGGATTCCTTCTGAGTCCCAAAAGACTTCCCAGCCGATTGTGACACCTTAAGCTTCTTGGTGGTGGTGTGCCTTTCTGTGCTGCTGCATTGAGTCCAGTTTAGACTCAGGTTCATAATGATAAACAATTTTCATTGCCAGTTACAATTTGAGCAAAAACTCCATCTTTGTCTTCCATAAAGAGATCCAAAAATACACGAGAACACTCCACACGCTGTTGTTTTTCGCGGCGTGAGCATTCCCGGCACCCATCTTGCGCTGACTTTAATCATGCCAAGATGGTCGTGAAGAATTTTGAAAATGATTGTATCTGATACTCCAACCATTTTTGCGAGCCGTTTTTTCTTTAGTCGGGCATCTTCTCATATTTATTTTTCGACTTTTTGAATAATTTCCGGAGTGGTCACCTCGATCGGTCTTCCTGGCCGTGGGTCGTTTTCAAGTGACCCCCTGCCTTGTTTAAAGAGGGTATGCCACTTGTAAATCATAGTTTTACTTGGACAAGAGTTCCCATAAACGGTTGACATCTCTTTTAGTATGGTCTGAACTGATTTTCCTTGCTTGGTAAGGAAATTTATAACAGCGCGGAACTCGATTCTCTACGTATTTTACAATGTTATCCCGATTGACTTGTTTGGTCGACGATAGCTCAAAGACTAATGAACTAATTACGATAAAACCCGGTGTTTATACTAATAATGAGTTGTTCAATTGACAAGCGACACTCTCACTAATCACCTACCTACCCATTCCGCGAACTTAAAAACCCACCCTCGTAGGTACACTCAGCTGAAGCTTTAATAATAATACCCACTTCAATTCATTCTAGGACATCTGGAAAATATCCTAATTTATTATGAGGCTGTTAAATAATCTAGTGAATCTTCCCAGGGGCCTCACTTTGGTAAGTTAGTTCCGCACCTAGGAAGAATCAAAAGCGTGTTGGCGGCCTTGCGTGAAATTATCCGAGACAGAATTCTACTTTAGCCAAATGTCCGATATTGAAAATCAACTGATCAGAAGCTTAAAAGCCAGCAGTAATGCGACATCCCACTCAGAACCCAGCTTTCCCGAGATAAATGCTTTTGGAAACAGCCTTTAGAAAAACTCTCTCTCATGTAGCCATATATTAAAAAAATATTTTGTATTTTTCGACATATATGTCCATAGACGGTATTCTGGCGGTTTCCCGGTGGTTTGGCCCCCAAACCTGAGATCCACTCTGGAGAATGTCCTAAGCTAAAGTAAAGATGACTTATAAGTGCAACGTTGGTCAACTCCTTTGAATTGTGTATGACAAAATATCGTACACAATTGTTTGTGGCGGATATACAGATCTTTACAATAAGAGCATGAAAATTTAAGCAAGCGTCCTACACAAATCCTAAGTCTGTATGTCGCTTATAAGTCGTAAGTGCTTCAGCGACGTATCTAACAGATTTGGTAGTAAGTCATTAATAATAATATAATAGCTGTTAGTATCTGCCTACATATAACAAGCCGATTTTTGAGCTATTGCGTCAAAGCAGTTTTTAAATGGTAATAGGTACATTATTAGAATTTATTGTAACAATCGTTTTCAAAATTACACACTTTCAGAAAGAAGTACGTAATTGACGGAGCTTAGCAAAGTTTTGTTTTAAGCTTAGCATAAGCCTTAAGCGTTTATCTTTTCGTCTGCCTGTAAATTTGTTGGTGTGTTCCGTGTTCAGTCGATCCTATCAATATGGCAGCTGTATTGTACAGTAAAAATACAAACTTCGCTTGAGCGTTACGAGCTGTTGATCAGAATAATCTACATTATTTTAGCTCTGATGTTCGTAGAACAACCTACTACCACATACGTGCTTATTAATTGTATGGAATACTCCTACGTTAAATTGCTGTAAGCACTTAAGCAGTTACAAGAATGCCTTCTTCGGTATAAGTTACGAGATATGCAACTAAATTGTATGTTGGCCTGTTGAACTGAATAATGTTTACTCCTCAAAAAGTAATTTGCAAACATAAAAGATTCGTACTTAGATGATTTTGTTATTAATACATAGAACAATCGATGTTTCTAGAGCGAATGTGTTTTTAATTTGTTGTTGACCACGGAAATAGAAATATACCTAGTAAGTTAGTAAGGTGCCAAATAATACCAAATCATCACATACCTAATATATCCGTATAATAGCCAACAAGTTCATACACCACAAGTGATTCATCCTGTAAAAGTTATAAAATATACAAAGATAAAAAACTGCATGTCTTTTAGAATTTGATAACATTAAGTTAACTTTGTATTAATAGTTTATTAAAAAAATAGTGTGCAGTTCACATGCGGTACAAGAGAAACCTTCAGAAAACTAAAGTAACAAGAGTGAGGAGGCTACGAGGGCACCGCACAAAGAGGAGACCGATTATACTATTTCATTCTCTCGCTGAATAAATCCTACGGTTGTATGTGTTCGTCTCTTTTTAGTGTCGCTATTTGTCGTTTAATCGAAATTCAAATCACAACGGTGCTAAAGAAGTTTTCACTTCAAAATATCTCATAATTTGTTGACTGCAGAATAAGCTAAAACCTAAAAGCTATAACCTAAGAAAGGAATTGAAGCTTGTCCCTTGAAGCTTGATAATATCCCTTGTAAATTAGATTATTAAGCTGCCTCTATCTGAATTCGACCGATTTCTTACATATCTCCCAAACATTTGAAGTTTTTAAGCTCTTAAAAAAAAATGTTATTTTTGAAGATAATATCTAGATACGTTCCATGCCGAAACGCAAATTATATGAAATTCCCTCGATAGAAAAAAATCGCAAAGTATGCTCCGAAAATTACTTAAAACAAGTCTATTTCTATTATTTTACAAGTTATATTTATGAAAAAATGCACAATGTTTCTTTAAATGATACTCAAGATACTTTCCACGAGATTTTTGCTCTATTTTAAACGAGTCGTGTTTCATTAAGCTTTTTCGCCATTTTCGCTGCGATTTTATCACTTAAAATATTAGCGCGCTCTGTCCAACATTCGTAATTACATATCTCTTCATCTTCTTTTTTTTCAGCCGAGAAGCGCCGCCTTAATCAAGTTATATTCCATTGGTTATCACCAAAAATAGTGGGTGTCTTATAAAATCACAATAAGTAGGTAACTTTATTTTAACTCTTGTTACTAATGGATTCTTATTTTGAGCATTTTTTTTAAGTGGCGTTTTAGAAATTGATGCAAATTGACGAAATTTATTTTGAGTGAATGTCACTTCGCTTTGAACAGAACTGTTATTATAATATGCGATTTGGTTTTGTTTTTTTAAATAGAAAGCTTTTGTGATATAATATTTCAACACATGCCCCCATATATAATTACAATACAAATTACTTAAATTACTTACGGTAACATGTTAAACCATAGTTTTTGTGTGAATTTAGGGTTAACCGTGCCACCTGAATATATCTTTGCAAATCAGTAAAAGTTTTGAAGTGAAAACTTCTTTAGCACCCTTGTGTTTGAAACTCACTGACACTAAAAAGAGACAAGCACATAAATCTATAGGATTTAGCCTACGAGGTAATGAGATAGTATAATCGGTCTCCTCTATGTGCAGTGCTTCGAAGCCTCCCCATTCTTTTCAACCTTAGTTTTCTGAAAGTTTCAATTCTACCGCGTGTGAACTGCGTACAATTTTTTTGAAGTGAAAAATTCTTTAGTACCTTTGTGATTAGAAACTCGATGTAACGGAAACGAGCGACACTAAAAATAAATTAATACGTACATCTATAGGATTTAGCCTGCGAGAGAATGAGGTAAATACAATAAAAATGTATTTACTTCACGGATACTCGGTTCCGATACAACACGATAAATCCATGGTCCCACGTAAGTTTCCTCTGATCTAGTGGTATAACGCCCCTGACGAACCTCAGCGGCCAAATATTCAGGATATAGTAAAATATGCAAGGATCGAAGGCAAAATATTGTGACATCTGGCAACTCCGAGGAAGAAAACACAACTACCAAAAAAATGTATAGGAAAAGTGCACCGGAAGTCGACCACAAAAATATGGAATAAATTCATTCACTCATAACAAAGTGCTTCGTTGTCTTCCCACTCTTGTCATTTTAGTTTTTTAGGGGTTTCACTTTTACCGCGTGTGAACTGCACACTCTGAATTTTTTCTTTTATAGTGTAGGGTTAGTGATTTAAAATCTTGTGATTTTGAAATTCTTTAAATAAAATTTCACTCCGCCCTAGAATACAAGTCTAGTTAAAACATAATTTGATTCATACGTCAGCTACAAAAGATACGAATTTGTTCACATTAAAAGTAACGAAAATATGTGTTGTGTGTAAAATTTTGTATTCCACCACAAGTTAGAAGGGTCCGACAGACTTAGTTACAAGCGCCGGCGTTATTTGGCTTGGCCTATTTCAGCAGATTGATTTTCAGATTACGATTGGGAATGTACGGCGAGCGATATACCGAAATACGCCAAGCCTGTCTGTCGGACCCTAGAATAGTTCTAAGTAGTTCTGCCGTGAATACTGTTATGGAGAAATGTAACCTATTTAGAAACTTGAAAAAATCTATCTAACAATTTCATTAAGAAATATAAAACTTAAAGTTGAATCTCATATAGAATTGCTGTAATCAGTTATTTACTAGGTATTGACCAATAGGTAAACATGTATTGCTATAATTGCATCCCAACGTTGGAAGTTTGCCGGATGAATTCCGAAGCTCATTTCATTCTTTAAATTGAAGTCGCCGATTTTTCGATGAATGCCTTGTCCTACTACCATTGATATTGACCGCCAACTTATATGGCAAGGAGAGGAGGGCTTTTCGAATGAAAATGACTTTTTTGTAAGTATAATAATATCTACATAATGTGTAAAATAAACCATGTAATAATTCTGGCTTTTGTTTCTAACATGCCTGCTTTTACAATTTCAAATATTTTTTAATAGTAATTATGGCAGGTCTAGGCAAAGCAATTCTCCAAACCAAATTTCGATTTATAAATTTTAAATCGGCACGCAGTAATATTGTTTCGTTTATTTATTACAATATATTTTGATTGATGTATTTGGCAATATATTTTGTTTGGTGCGTTTGTAACCATCTACGACGATGTATATTTTATATTTTGTCTTACGTTAAGTTATTACAACGTGCTATTTTCGGGATCATGCACTCCTTACAGATATGGCGAAACGACTAAAATTCCTATTTTGATTTGCACAAAAAACATTCATTGTTAACTTTATGTGCAGTGTTCAGGCAGTAATATTCAAATATTTGCGATCATAATCGAGAAACATTTTCGAATCACAAAACTACTCAACAGGAGGCTTGTCGCTGATCAGATGTTCCTGTACAAAATTATTAACTCAAAAGTTAACTGCCCGGAGTTGCTAAATAAAATAAATTTGATTCGATTCGATATAGCAGACAAAATACATTGCATTTCTACATTGATAGATACAACACCAATTCCAATCAAAATGAATTTATGCAAAGGATGTAACTACTATAATAATATATTTGCAAATATAGACACACGTGCTTACATAATCACTGCCAATTACTATTATAATTTCATTGTATTACATTCTAGGTGCGAATAACACTTATTCATGACGATTTAATTAATTGTATCTAATATTTTTACATTACTTGCGTGGCAACTCTCCCTTATCTCTCTCCTCCTCTTACCCGTCTCAATCCAAAAACCTGTTTAGCAGTCTATTAAGGTATAGTTATAATCACATGTATTTTATTGTTGTGTGTTATAGATTTATCCATTGTTGAATTTACATTTCTTTTATTATTATTTTTTAATTGCTGCTTAATTCTTTTTTTTTTTTAATTTTCTAGTTTACATTCAGTTAGTTTTATGTTTCTAAATACCTATTTGCAAACATTAATAATTGGTCTTTTTTGTCATTCTCTATGTTTTATTATTATTATTTTAGTTAGATTGTTTTTGTTTCTTAAATAAATAAATAATTTAAAGCTTTCACATTATATTTTAAGATTTTTCATTAGTTAGCATTGCGTCGCCTTTTGAAAATAGCAAACAAAAAGGCAAACAAACAATTATTAAATTTGAAACACATGTACATTAAATAACAAATTTAAGTTTTGTTTGAAAATGGTGCGTAGCCCCTTAAGAATGATTTTCAGTTATCTGTCTTTAACCAGTTAAACTTTAAATATAAAATTAATTTGAGTTACAACCGAGGATTTAAAAAAACATTGAAATTTGTCTAACAGGCCTAATGCAGAACAGGTCAGTTTTTTACTAATTTATTATGACTCATTTGTGTTTATCCCGAGGACAACGTTTATTATGGCACATTTGTGTTTATCCCAGGGACAACATTTATTTTGGCACAGTTGTGTCGATCACCTCGAAGACATTTATTATTGCACATTTGTCTTTCCCAGGGACAGCGTTTATTATGGCAAATTTGTGTCTATCACGGAGAAAACATTTATTTTGATCCATTTATATCATTTATATCTATCACTTATTATGGCCCCTTTGTGTCGATCACGGTGTAAAAATATTTTGTGACTCATCGAGATTGCGTTGTGACAAGATGCAAATATTTTAATATGAGGTTATTAAAAAAATATTCGTCGCACATGTTGCGCCGCGTATTTGGAAATAAATAAATATATACTCAGAATGTGAAAATTAGTAGATACTTCAATATTATTCAAATCGTAATGAACTAACCTAACATTTTTTCGTAGTATTTGATGAACAAAGTAATCAATATTGAAGTGAGGAACAGCTGTTAAATTGATTATTTTCCATGGGTGAAATTTTCATAATCTTCCATTTTAAAGGGTCTCCAAAATAAAAATAGCTTGTCATTTTATCATTTCGGCTTTTAAACTGTTGTATCTTTCCAAATAATTTCACCACTTTATATTTTATTTTTCTGTATGTTACGAAAAAAATATATTAAAATTATCCACCACTGTCGATTTTTTGAAATGTTGTAAAGGAAAGCCCGCAGACGGTGAGGAGCATAGATTTGGTAGATTCGTTAACGTAAATAAACTCTGTGAGAAACGAAACAACATATAATTTTCTTACAAATTTGCAACCGACACAAGTTTGGAATTCAGATGCTGACAGATGTTGGAATAGATTTTAAAAATAAAGGACCCAAAATGCTACCGTGTGGGACACCCCTGGCACTAACCACTTTATATGGAAAACTACAGAAATCGTTTATCTCACTCGTTGAGATAATTACCAATTTGTTTAAAAATACTAAGACGTTCGTGGTTATTGTGCAAGATAATAGGTTAAATCAAGTAATTTCATTAAAATAATTATTTTATTTGTTCAAAGGATATTAATAACAACACAAATAGTGCTTTGTGGTCGTGATTCGTGATCCAAATATTTGTCCAATTGAGGCTTAAATTTTCAATACAAAACTATGTTAAATAAATTCAAATGTGATGGAGAACTACGATGCCAGAAGATAGAACATTTTTTTCTATTCAACGTTCTATGGAAGGCACTGGTTTTCTTTTGTATTCTTGGTATGAATGGCTTGTAATTGGTGAACTTTAATATTTAAATAACAATTTGGGAGGTGGAAATGGGTACCGCCGCCCCGGGAACCTTTATTGGATAATCAACACCTCTGCCATAGGTCACTCTAAGTGGTTCGCCACGTTTGGTGATTTAGCAGGGGTGCCCGGGCTCATGGGGTGAGGTTTGTCTAGGTCTTGGAGGCGGATGACCAGGACACACTGAACCCCAGATTCCTACCCACCCCTTAAAGCCTATTCCTTCCCAGAACTCTCCTCTCCTTCATTTCCTTAAAAAAAAAAACCTCCACACAGCTTCCTTAAAGATGACGGCCTTAACGAAAATTATTCTCCTCAGGGCCTCCTGTGTGGAGCTCATGTAAAAAAAAAAAAATTGTGAAATTTTTAGTTAAAAGTATGGGACCAAATTGTGAAACTGCTTTCCAAATTACCTACTTCTTACTAAGTTCATATGGCACGATAAATTAATTCTTGGTAAATCTTTGACGGAACTTACAATTTTGATTCTCTTTCGTTAATCGAGTGACCTATTCCTAGAATTTAAGGATAATCAGTAGACACCACTGTAAATCCTTAATTTTATTCCACAGTGCAATGCATTCCGGAATGCGATTCCATACAAAGAAAGGGATTGTACTTTTACTCACTGATTATATAATCGCTAGAAGTTTCAACAATACAGATAATTAAACTAAATTTAACAAACAGTTAAATAATGATATTTTATTTTATTTTTTTTTTTTTTTTTATTTATTTCTATACATTACAGTATTTACCTTTATAATTTTATTATGTTGGGTGTAAGGTAGGTTTGTGAAGGTGAAACTGTGTATAGGTATAAAGTATAAAGTATAGTATAAGTAAGTATAGTATAGTGTATAAAGCCATAGTTTCGTTAAAACGCACAAAGCTCATTTTCACATTACAGTGATGTGCATGCCTTTGATATATATATATATATATATATATATATATACCTACGTATCGGTAGTGGAACTTGTTTGCGTGTGTTTTGATCCCTTTTGTACGGTCCGAGTTTGCTGCCAATTTGCACTAACGGAATTAACATTAAAGGGACAGTGACAAAGTCATATTAAAGACTTATACATCTCATTTTCATCCAAATTATTCCTTTTCAATAAATTAATGAGCAATTTGTAAATTGAAAGTAGTTCTCCGTGCAATAAAGTGATGTTTTTAATATTTAACGTTTATTTCACATTTTATCTAGCAAATCTATTTTATGCTACTACTTGTACAGAGATTGTCTGTCACCAGAGAAATCTTTGCTCTGCATGTTCGGACAGCATTTGTACTGTCGCGTAGTGTCAATATCGTGAAGTGCGGGTCTTCTTCCATTTTATCTGCCATCAGTTTTTGTCTCTAGAATATCAATTAGTTAATTTTGTATTCGTCGCTCCTTGCAGTCCGTAAAATACATGCTTTGTTTTCAACAGTGTTAATTCTTGTTTTTTTGTGACCTGGTTCACATGTGCACATAGAGTATTTATAATAGAGGACCATTTTGATTTTTTTAAATTAGTTCAGGTCAAGGTTCGGTCTTCGAATCCTCATTTTTTTGAGTAGATCACATTTATAAGAAAATAAGATAAAATAATCAACAAAAATTGTTAAAATTGAAAAGACGGTCAAGTAAAACATTTGTCCCTCTGTACACAAATATTCTCTCTGCTAACAAGCCTCATTTAAAATTGTTTCCCTTATTCTGCCTGAACTTGACTCTTATCTGTCATATAATTTTGAAATTTGACTTTAAAAAAAATCACTATTTAAATTCAACTTTCCCCTCTCCTCTCCAATTTGAAATGATGGCAGAAAAACTTGAAAAAAAAAATTTCAATTCGTATTAAAGTGGGTACCCAATGTATTTTTATTTTTACTGGTTTTACTTAAGCTGCCGCTATCCGAATTTCTACCGATTTTTTACATATCTCCCTTAATCTTTTGGAGTTTTTCTTAAAAAAATATATGTTATTTTTGAGGATAATATCCAGGATAATATCCACGCCGAAACGCAAATTAGATGAAATTCCCTCTACAGAAAAAAATCGCATAGTAAGCTCCGAAAATTATTTAAAAAAGTCAATTTCTATTATTTTACAAGTTATATTTGTGAACAAAATTCACAATGTTTCTTTAAATGATACTTAAGATACGTTCCACGAGATTTTTGCTCTATTTTAAACGAGTCATGTTTTATTAAGCATTTTCGCAATTTTCGCTTCAATTTTATCACTTAAAATATTAGCGCGCTCAGTCCAACATTCGTAATTACATATCTCTCCATCTTCTTCTTTTTGAGCCGGAAAGCGCCGCCTCAGGCCGCCGCATCTCGAATTTCTACCGATTTATTATATATTTTCCTTAAAAACTTTAAGTATTTTAGCTCCAAATAAAATATGTTATTTTTTAAGATAATAACTAGACGTTATAATAAATAATATACAACCTGTTACCAAAATAATTTTCAAAAAAAATATTTACAAAGGGTCGTTCACTCACAAAAAAAGGAAAAAGCGAATACGCAAAGTATGAAATACAATTATTTATTTTTTTTATTTTATTAATCATTAACGCCATTATGGGCTTTTACATACATAATAACTTTTTTATGGTTTAGTGCATACTAGTGTGTTTAAATAACAAAGAAAACATAAATAAGTTTTACACATGGTACATAGAAGTAAAGATGGTAGGTAAAAAGTATAACGTTATACAATAAGAGAGATTGAAATAATAAGGTTTTGAACATAAATTAAAAGATATGAAATGAAATAGTACGAGATGTACTTACAAAAAACTAATACAATTCAGCTTAAAATATTTTAACATATTATTAATAATAAGACCTGAAATAAAACAAAGTGTAATGTATAAGAGCTAGTTAGTATTAGGGTGTAAACAAACAATTATACGTGTTATACAATACAAAGGAAAGAAATATTATAAAAACGCTGCCAGAAACCATAAAGTCTGCACCAATAAGTTGGTAGATTGAAGGAGTATCGTATAAGAAAATATAATATACATAAATAAGTTATAATCAAATAGTATTTTGTTAACTTTGATGATTTTTTTTTCAAATATCGCCATCGACCACATCGTTTACACAGAAAAGTTTCTAGAATCATGGTGTGAAACTGATTGAGGAGCAATGTTCAAATCTCTTAACGAGCCTTGACACACTTCATTTCTACCGCGATACATGCTTGATAAAATAAACAGTTATATAATATTCTTAGAAATGGTAAATTAAGTTTAAAAAAAATCAGGTTATTAAAATTATTCATTGTCACTTTAACCTACTTTAGTTGGAATCGAACCCCCAACCGTCAACGTTCTTTGGGCGCGGCGGACCTCATATCGGTTACAAATTAATGAGATTCTAAAAGACACAATCTGTGCGAACTATTTATAAATATTGAGAGGAGCGCCGTCTCCTGTCAGCTTGCCAATATTTCTTTTGTTTGTTTTCTAAAGCGTAGGTAATTATCTACTGTTACAAAAATCTCTGGCCGCTTGTGTGAGGCCATTTGAGAAGAGATTTTAACGTTCTTGACTTTTGCGTAATATCGATCATACAAAAAATGTATTCTAATTAAAAAATATCTTATTTTTTGTTTAGAGTCAGAAAAATGTGTGTTTTTTGACGTGAAAACTTCTTTAGCACCGTTGTTATATGAAACTCGATGAAACGAAAAAGCGACACTAAAAAGAGACAAACACATACATCTATAGGGTGTGAGAGAATGAGATAGAATAATTGGTTTCCGCTTGTGCGGTGCTTTGTAGCCTCCCCACTCTACTATAATTTTCTGAAGGTATCACTTTTACCGCGTGTAAACTGCACACAATATTTTTTTAATAAAATAGCGTCTGAAAAACGAAAATAGCTGTCATCTTTCCATTAGCGTATTTGGACTATCATTCATTTGGTTATTGGCCATGCTAGTTTAGACCACCTAAGTTAGTTCTGGAAAAGCCACAAGGTTATATAAATTAGGTTTGCATAGGAAGCTTTTATAAATGTCTTCGGCTACTTTAATTTGGGAGTGTCACGTACCTATTTTGTAATGGGATTGTAATTGGTGGCATTTTTATCGGTTATTTAAAAATAATGGGTTCTTTTTAACCTGGAAGAAGGGTATTAGGAGACGTACCTGACATACATTAACGAATTTAAAAGCATTTTGGTCTGATTGAAATTGATTGAAACGATTTTTTTATATTAAAAAAAACAATAGTTGTTGGGCAGTTTGGGATGTGCGCGGTTTCTCGGCGGTTACTCGGCTGTTACTCGGCTGTTACTCGGCTTCGCGACCAGTAAACCTATACAAGAGAAAGAAAAAAAGTTTGTTTTGAAAAAAAATACATAAAAACAAACCAAAAATGTCACCGCAAACTAAAATTTCTTCAAATATCTGTAATCACGGGTTGCATGCATTTTATTGTGTCTAGGGTGATAGCTTTTTGTATTCAGTGGTGATAAGCATTATGAAATAATGAATTTTGGAATTTAGACAATATAAAATACGGCACTACATACTTTTATTTAAAGGGCTTATTTTTTAAAACTGAGAAACACTGGTACGGTACGTTACGGTGCGGTACGGTGCGGTACGGTGCGGTACGGTGCGGTACGGTGCGGTACGGTGCGGTACGGTGCGGTACGGTGCGGTACGGTGCGGTACGGTGCGGTACGGTGCGGTACGGTGCGGTACGGTGCGGTACGGTGCGGTACGGTGCGGTACGGTGCGGTACGGTGCGGTACGGTGCGGTACGGTGCGGTACGGTGCGGTACGGTGCGGTACGGTGCGGTACGGTGCGGTACGGTGCGGTACGGTGCGGTACGGTGCGGTACGTAAAATGCTAAAGCTTAACATGGTTCAAAAGGAAAATTTCAAACGTTGTTATAAAGAATTTGCTGAAATTCAGATACAAAAATCATTTTTCATTTCAAATATTTTGTTATCACAATTTTTGTAAAGTTGTTTTTAAAGTTAAAGAAATGCGAAAGCAATCAAAGTGGGTATTTGAAAAGAATAAATGAAAATACATGAAATATTTTGAATGGTGAATCCCTTGAGAGAGTATGTGGTATGGAAGTAATAAGTAAATTAGCGACTGACGCCGGACTAGCTGTGACAGAATTGCAGAATGCAGGAAATAACCTCGAGTAAAGAAGTCACTAATAAAATAAGTTATAATATTTAAGGAATTTCACAATAGAGTTGTGATACCATCCTTAAAGTATCCACCCAGAATAATTAAGAAATAGGTACTTAAAAAGTGGAATAACTTTGAGAAGTAATTCTACAAGACGAAAAAAGAAAAGAAAGATAATTAATTATTTTAAAAGTTCTATTTTTTCGGTTCAAAATTTCTTTTCCATAGAAGAATGTTTTTTTTCATATAATAAGTCAGGTACGCTTCATACTTCATATATACTTCAGTTAATGTTATATTATCGTGAACACAACCTATGGGTCCAAATGGTTAAGAACATACAAACAAAAAAATTTTACTCTTTTGTTTAAATTTCGAAAACAGTAATAAGTCTTTTTAATTATCAAAATCACCTCCCTAAGTTTGTGATATTTACCCCTCGACACTTTGCATAGGCGTAATGAGCACGACTAAAACAGTTCGTTTTGACACGGGAATTTGATGACAGAGCAATTGTGGCAGGATAGCATGTAACCTGCCAGTGGCGGAAAAAGTAACAAAATTGACATCACAAAAACATGGTACGATCAAGGGAACAGAATTTACATATGGATGTGTGAAGTGAATCAAGGAGTG
Source organism: Glyphotaelius pellucidus (assembly GCA_936435175.1). Taxonomy (NCBI): domain Eukaryota; kingdom Metazoa; phylum Arthropoda; class Insecta; order Trichoptera; family Limnephilidae; genus Glyphotaelius; species Glyphotaelius pellucidus. Next base: position 20,264,759 of record OW386542.1, on the reverse strand, counting down.
TTTGCCTTGACAAAAAGATAAAGCGTTTTGCCAACCCTTGCGGAGAAGAGGGGTGAGAGGTATCACCTATTTAGCTTAATGACATAAACTTAAAAAATACCGACATATTGTAAATATGGGTTTTAGGTAAAGTTGGTATAAGTTTTATTACGAAAAATTACGTCATGATTTTACGTACATACGTTCCCTGTACTAATATACTTCGCATGTAAATTTTAATATGCATCCAGTATTTTTTTTCTGGCTTAGTGCATGTTGTAGTTTTACCCACTTTAAAGGCAGGATATAGAATTATGTTAAAATATAACACATGACTGTTTTGCGTTTTACTGTTTTCAAGCCGGGCTCGCATGCAACACGTCCCCGCTATCACGGCATCAAACGCCATCTAGCCAACCAACCTACCCGGGACAATACACATGAAGGGCTGATCCAATAATTATTTTTCATATTAATTATTTAAGTATGTGGGTAAAATTTATTTAGTTATGGCAGTCTGTGAATCTTTTTCCTATCCAGAATTATTCCTTGGCAAGCACAGATTGTAGGTAGGTTTTTGTTTAATGTGAATGTAGTTTTGTATGATACGAATGTAGTATGATATGAGTGTAGTTTTGTATGATATGAATGCTTGTATGTGACGTATTATGAAATTATGTATTGCTTTTTTTTCTTAACCCTTCCCCCATCGCGTCTTTTTTTAACGCGAGGTGTCGCGCGGGGTCGCCAAGGACCCCAAAATATAATTTAATTTATATCTATCAACATTTATTTTGCATGATGTATTTGAAAATAGGTAGGTCAGATCTTGTTGATTTCTAAAATATTTAGGTACTATAGCGGACTCCTGGGAATTCCTGACTTTTGGAATATACTGTAACAACTTGTTAGGTAGTTTAGTTTAATTTTCACACAAAGCATGCACACATAAAACCTTCTGTATTCAATACATTTATCCATCCAAATAATTTGTAAGTAGCACATAGAAATCTTAATCAAAAAGCGCAAAATCAAGTCACATGAACTCATTTTTACGATACACGATATTTACGGTAATATTTATGTTCAGAATGGTAATGAAATAATGTTCTATTGATTGGTTGGCAGCTAATTTGCTGATTTAATTGATTGGCAGCTAATTTTCTGATTAAATTGCACTGTTTGTATAAGATGAACTTAGAAATGCACGTAAAATAATAAAAAAAATTGTTCCAGAAGTTAGAACGCCATATTGGAACTTTAAGTAAAGTATTTTTTTAATTTTTCTTAATCTGGTATTCCACGAAATTTTATAAAATGATAACTTTTAGCTGCACGAGTGCAAAACGGTTCATCACCAAACAAAGTACCACATATTCCAAAATAACCAAAAAATATGACACAACCAATAATCATCAATCACACGTATGACTTTTCATTGGCCGGGGATTGGCGAGTGCAAAGAACAAAGACATTTCCAATACTCACGTGCTTGCCCAGCCTTTTTCTGATTTTCACGATTCCACAAAGTGTACAGTTCAATCTAGCTTAAAAAATTGCGTTATTTTACATAGGTTGACACCTACCAGACAAATAAGGTCGATGAGCTTTCTGTTTACGGTTCTGAGCTCTCTGTTTACGGTTTTCAATAAAATTCAATAAAAATTGTGCTTTGGTGACGAAAAGAAAATATTTAATGACATTACATTGACTTTTCCTACATGTAGGTAACTAACAAAAATTCAAACAAACTATTTAAATTTGTCGCTGATGTCCAAATGTAATTCTTTTATATATTATTAGATATACAGCTTTAAATTTGATTTTACATTATGTAAGTGATACTATTTATAAGCTCGAAAAAAATTAACAGAATTAGTAACGAATCTCGGAAGAACTTTTTATTTATATTTTGAAAAAATATTATGAACACAGGGTTTCTTGAAAAAGAAAATACGCTGAAAAAAAAAGTATTAAAATCTATTCTCAGCGAAAAAAATTTTTGACGGCCTGTTTCCAGTATTATATACTGATAAGACGGCAAGAGGCTCTAGGGCTTCATGGGGCTAGTGGGCTAGGTCTGCAGGTACCCAAAGGATCCCAGAATTACTTTACAGGCAATCAGTTGGCTAGTTCAGCTTTGGGGAACTCGATATTTATCTCAGGCGGGTTAGCCACGACCTAACTGCATGTATATTATCGTCTATCGTCATCAGGTTTGTTCAATAACAACTCCGTGGAAAAATTTAGATACAGTTTATAACGGGAAGGTGCATGGCAACATAGAATAGATCCTAACCAAAAAAGAGACGAAACTATCTCTCTCTCCTCTGTACATCATGTGAAGTTAATGCTCGATAGTAATTAAAGCACAAACAAAGTAGGAAGGTGTGATTGCATTAGCATGGCCGGGAGTAGCCGATATCGTACGGCTAACGATATCGGAACCGTAGCAGTATTCCATCATATTCACTTCACAGGGCAGGCTAGCCCCAAATATCACCCAATACATTGCAAATTAATTCAATGGGATAGATCTTTCCACAAGGAAAGCATCCAAAGACACACGAAATGGCCTCCGCTCCCGCTGGACGCCATTGCCGGTTGATCTGCGTTGCTACCGCAGCGCCGATTCGGTGAGAGCGAGAGTTTAAATGTACTTTGAATCGTGCTACATAACAATTGTTACTTATTACATAAATTATAAATTTATGTAATACGTAAGAATTAAGTACGTATTACATAAATGTATAAATCTAGTGTGATTTATTTTTCTCAATTAAATTTTCATTGTTTTGTTTTTCTTTATTTTATATTGTTTACATGTATCACTTTGTTTACAATCTGTTATTATTATATTATTATCATAGGTAAATTGTGTTGTAAACACCCAAGTTCTCAACTCAACTCAAAGTTTGTTAGGTACTCAATTTTAGAAAAAAAATTTGGTAATTCGCTTATTATGTAGATTTAAAATCATACTTTTTGTATTGCAGAGGTAGATACTAATTCAATAGCAATATATTTTAAACTGTTATTAAATTAAATTTGTAAAAAAAATTATAAAACAAAAATCAAGTGGAATATATTTTTCAGTTCAAATTTGCTTTTCTACGAATTTTACTGTCCGGTTTAGTAACAGAAAAAAACGTGATAATGAAAACAGAATACGACATCTAGTCGTTTTTTGTCAGACAAAATAGATATTTCTAATCTCCACGACGTCTAGCAATAATGTTCTTAGGCAAGCGCCAATCCGTGCTTTGACCTAGAAATTTCAATTAAAAAGGGCGTCCAATTTTCATGACGCCAAAGTCAAACGCCAAAGTTTTTGCCGCTTCAGTAAAATGGATTGGTGTTTAATAGTTAAAATATATACTCGTAGGCCGCCATTTAAATTTATAGTTAAAAAAAAATAAAAACCCATCGGACTTTTGTTACTACCCGGATGTAGGCTCACAGTTCAAATACGATCACGCTATCCGCACTGGACTTAATAATTGTTTCACATGGTTACTGACCTGTGTTATGGCTTAACAGCTTTTATGAAAGGTTTATTGCCACATTATTATCTTCCATCTGTGTTGAATTGAGGGCACTGCAACAAGGCTATTTTTCATGAAATTATTGTGACAATTTCTGTTCTATCTACCCAAGAAGAATACCTTTACAACTCATTTAAGCTATATCTATTCCTCAAATTGCAACCTTTTACGATTTTATTATTATAATTTTACATTTTCTTAAAAAATTGCAAAATTGCTCTTTTAAAATAAAAATAAATTAACCAACTATTTACAACACATTTTTAATAAAAATTATAAATGTGTTTCAAAACCAAAAATTTCTTCATCAGGTTACAAAGTTTCCAAACTTATTGACTTTCATAATTATTTATTAAATTAATTTTATATAAAAAAATATACAATAAATTTAATAATTGTCGTTTAAGAGAAAAAAATAAAAGTACATGATACACTGACAATATAATAATATTTTATGATAATAATTTTATAACATAAGATTTTTTACGAAAAATCTAAGAAAAAGACCCTCTGCACGGCATCCACAAAGATGATATAAGCTCTGAAGGGAATTATTTTCCTCCGGGCCTGCGTGGAGCCACTGCAAAAAAAATCTATGAACTTTATTATTCAAGGCCAAAACTGATAATTTCTGCCTCTCTTTTAATTTAATATTTTGTTGAATTTTGGGTTTCCAGGGATTTTTTTTTTTTTTTTACAGTAAATACCGCACAAGAGTCCCAACTGCTCCCGTCTGGAGCCAGTGAGACTATGGCATCCCCAATCGAGGTATGTTGTGAGGCTGAAGGTAGTAGGGAGGGGAAGGAGATAGGGAAGAGGAAGGGGAGGAAGTACCTGGCTATTCAGCTCTGGTCACTAAACACGGCTAAAGCCATTTCAAGCAACGTTTCAATTCTGAATGGTGGTCTTACACCAGGGCGATACTAATAGTATCTTCCACTCTGGAACGTGCCGCAAATATACTATATATTATTTTAAATGAATAAATTGTGAAATAACACAAATTAATCAAATAAAATTTATTTGCGCACGCCGGGTTCGAACCCGCGACCTTCGGATTGTGAGTCGAGAGTCTTGCCTCGGGACCACGGAGGCCGTGGTCCCGAGGCAAGGATATTGTGTTGTTCAAATAACTTTCGTGCCACAATATTTCAATTGCCAAATATTTTACTCAATATCTCTAATAATTGAGAAAATGTTGCAAAAAGTAATAATTTCATATCAATCGACTATTTGTTCCAAAACTGGTTTAACAAGGAAATCAAATTTAAAACACAATTTTAGATAAAAATTACTGATGAGAGTTCGTCCATTCGAATCTGTATTATTTCTGAAAAACTGGACAATTAAATCTGAAAACATTTTTTATTCATAATTGATATTGCACAGAAACAATCAAGTTATATCAGAAATGGTCTGGAACGATCTTATAAAAAACTCATCAACGCCGTTAATTTGATTCTGACCACAACGAAACAATCCTGCTATTTCTATAATCTTCCCATAAATTGCCAACTTTGAGAGAATGCTAATACTGACAGGCTAGATTGATTTTCAAAGAATTCTAAACGCGGCAGCTTCACTCATAATTTCTGCACCAGACGTTGCACTTAAACAAAAAGTTATATTCACTTTTATAATAAAACAAGTAACTGTTTTAATGCTCTCGAATTATTTTTTTTAATTTCCATTTTATCTAATCGTTAAAAAAAGTATCAAATATAATCACCTTGTGTATAATTTCACGGATCCTAATCAATCATTTTTGTTTCCTGTTCAGTCAATCAACCAATATTGATATATACGCAATTATCATCTTTAATTCAAGGTGTCTGAAAATTTGTACAAATTAAAAGTTATATTCTCCTGACATTCATTAGATTCAGACAGCAATAATTTCTCTTATGAATATCCAAAGGTTCGTAAAACAACTTCGAGCCTGCACGGATTCTGTCACTCTTGAAATGGATTTGGTGCTAAAGTGCAAAAGAGTGTTTATTGACGTGATAACGTCTTATAAATCGATGAACGTCGGCTGCACTCACGAAAAAGCATGACTCATTGTCACGTTCCGCCTGAGCTCAGCGTGCAAGCGAGAGCGCTGAACAAGCGTTCGGCTTGTGACGTTCAGTTTGTGACGTCATCCGTCGTTATTATATGACGTTATCACGTAAAATTATCGTCCGTAAACCGACTTTACAGACAACCAATTTATTTTTCTAGACTCTCGAATTGTTCGTAACGTATAACTTCTCTATGTTTTGTATTATGTATTATTTTCACTTTATGGATTAAAAATATTAAACATGTGAGTAAATTTTGAATCAAGGTGATGAGTTCTTTCTTAGACAAATAATGCACGACATAAACCAGATACAAAATTTTATACAATACTTTGACTTATTAATATCTTGTTCAAATATTAAACGGTTTTGCCGATTTTAACTCTGGAACCTGAAGGTGGCTGCGGCTGCTGGAAAATTTCATATTTAAGTCATTCAATGTTTACAAATATGGATATTGGCTCGTTACATCAATTATTATCAGCTCGATCTACTCTTACGCCAAGTAGATAATGAACAGGCTTAGTTTTAATATTTTTAATATATTTATGTTTACAAACCTTTCCAACATCATACTTTCTCTTGTTCTTTTCGTTGGATAACCGTCAAGGTGGTAACTGTAATTTTAATGAGGTCCTCAATTAGCTTAGATATTTTCACAGTTCCATGTAAATTCGCAATTGGTTTCTAAAACCTTTTTGGCTTAGAGAGTCCAACTGACAAAAGAAAACCGTAAAACACAAAGTAAAATTTATCATCATTGTTTTGATTTTAATGTCGGTAGTTTATTAATAGAGATATTGAATTATGACGTGCTTGTCTTAAAAGTTAATACATTTTAAAGTTGTTTTTTTTCAAAAGTTTGTAAGTAGTAAATACCCAATAATACATAAAATATGTAATTATGTTAAAATAATTTAACGTGTTACATTAAATAAGATGCATTCCCATAGTTATTAACCCATTATTAAAAACCCATTATTTCCCCTATAATTAATGTAAAGAGCACAGAAAAAGTAATTTTAATTACTTTATGAAAATTTTGTGACCACTGAATACTAAATTTTAATTTTTAAGTTAAGGGTCCGCTATTCGAATTTCGACTGATTTCTTACAAATCTCTTAAATGTTTGAAGTTTTTAAGCTCTTCAAAAAATATATGTTATTTTTGAAGATAATATCCACGCCAAAACGCAAATTATATGAAATTCCCTCGATAGAAAAAAAATCGCAAAGTATGCTCCGAAAATTATTGAAAACAAGTCTATTTCTATTATTTTACAAGTTATATTTGTGAAAAAATTCACAATGTTTCTTTAAATGATACTTAAGATACGTTTCAGGAGATTTTTGCTCTTTTTAAACGAATCATGTTTTATTAAGCTTTTTCGTAATTTTCGCTTCAATGTTATCGATTTAAATATTAGCGCGCTCTCTCCAACATTCATTCATGTAATTACATATCTCTCCACCTTTTTCTTTTCGAGAGCGGTTACGGAGCCTTAAGTAGTAAAACACTTGAAGTAGCCCAAAACTGTGCTACACAAAGGCTAAGTTATTTTTATCATTAAAAATAAGAACTTATTATATTAGGGGGCATGCATTAATTACGTGAGCTGTTTTTTTTTAATTTAGACTCCTCCTCCTCCCCCCCCCCCTCCTCCTTACGAGAGATCAACAGTTGTTGCAAAATGACGCTTGTTCGGCACAATTCGGGGAATTCCGGGCATAGAAAATAACCAAGATTGTCTCTCCCATTTTTTTTCCTTTAAAAACTCTGAACGTTTTTCTTCTCCTTTTTTCTTACTCGCAAAATAAATGTTTTTCATAATAGACGATAAATTTTTTCAGCGGGCAAAATAGGGAACTTCAAAAGAAGTGAAAAAATTTAAAAAAAATTTATTCCTTGATTTTTATTGATTTAAATGATATTTGGTGAGATTTTACTGAACCCACCCTCCCGTTTTGAGCTCTAACGTAAATAATGTATGCCCCCTTATGTTATAAAAAAATTGATTTACAAGTCTGCGTGGAGATGGAGACACTTCGACACTTCTTCACTTGTGAGACTTATCTTGATGTAATTCAAAGTATTAATTTAAATTTAATGCATCCAGTTTGGACGTAATGGTGGGTCAAGCTAGTTTTTATTTGAAGTGATATAAATTATTGGTTGATTTCGAAGACTCATATCGTCAAAATTGTTTAATTTTCATATACAATGAAACATTCCGGTAAAATATATTTTTCATAAATGTTTGAATTTTAGCTGCTTTTTCATAGTTTGAGCTGATATTCAAACTGCCTTCGGAAAAACGAAAAACCGAAAAATATAATAATTTATCTGAAATCATGTTGAAATAATTTTTTTTTTTTCATCTAAACATATGTTTTTTAAAAACATATTTTGTGGTACACCACTTTTAATGATACTTGACCAGACAAAGAGAATGCCTCATTCACATTAATACATCGTCTCACAATTACTCTTCTATTATTCTGACTCTTAACACGACCCGACTTAAGTATCTTATTCACTTGATGGTGCCTGTCTTCTTCTACCATTGACATTTGCGTCGTATATTCTCCTTACACTCTTTTCTTCGTTCATTCTCTCTACAAATCCAAACCATATGTGAAACTCCCTTTCTTAATCTTACTCATTACTTTTACATCTTTCTTGCATTATTTGGGGATCTCCACATTTCTTTCACACGATCACACATGGTTTTATCACACATACGCCTTAGGGATCTCATTTCTACAGCATTTAGTATACTTTCATCTTTCCTTTGCCAGTTCCATGCCTTACTGCCATACATCAGGGTAGGTAGCAGCACTCTATTGGTGGCTAGGTGGAGTACTAGCTTCGCTTCTTTGGATAGTTTGTAACCATCCCATTACAATCACGTTTTGTACATAAATTATTTTAAGATAATATTAATTTTAGAGTCGTTGGTTTCCATACTCATTTGCCTCGTGTAAAGCGTACCTACTAGAATCACAACGGCTTCGTGAAATAATGAATTCTTGGTTTTCCAATACTGCATGGGGAATGTATGAATCCTTTGAAGTTTTAAACTTAAAATTTTAAAACTCTGCGGGATGCATATTTCATAAGAATATTATGGAAAATACAACCTGCCTTAATATCTCTTACATTTTTCATGGGAACACTCTTAAACATTTGGGAAAACGTTTCCACTCTATTTTTTTATGTGTTACGTACATCTATATAAAAAATGTTTACATATATTTTTTTGTCCTTGCCTGTCTCACTAGGAGATCCTGTGTCGATACAGACTATTTTACAAATATTTTAAAGGTATTATTAGGGTACATTTTACAATAAAGTTAAAATATTTGACAAACAATTTGTAGGTTGGTATGTAGTGGTAACAATAAAGGCTTACAGAATCATATTTGGGTGAGATGACTAATTATTGCACGACTTTCTTCGATGATCCATTGTTTGATCAGGATTTTGTATATGTTAATATTATTCGATTGTCTTGTTTTGTCAGGTAGGTTAATGTATATTTTAGACGCAATGTATTTGAAATTTCTTTTACCAAATGTTGTGTTTGTTTTAGGTGTTTGTATGAGTTCTTTGGTTTAGTGCCGCGTGTTAACAATATTTTGGGTATTTTCATAAAATGTATGTGTTTTATTTTTAAACAGATGAATTAAGATAGTTTTTGCGTAAATTTGTCGAATATCTAATACATCGAATTTGCTGAATATATCTACAGTACTTTTTATTATGAGAACGTTAAGAATAACTTTCAAAATTAATTTTTTTGCCTTCGATAATGAATCTATAGCTGATAGTGTTGCACCTCCCCATGTGATTATTCTATATGCAATGATTGATTGACAAAGAGAGTAATAAATTTTTTTCATAGATTTGGAATCTAGTATGTTTCTAATGTTTTTGAAGAAATAAATATGTTTTCTAAGCTTATTCGTGATAAATAGGCAATGTGTATTCCACTTAAGATATTGATTAAATGCAGTTTTTATAGGTCAAAGCTTTATCAGCATTTAAATAGGTAAAAGCTTTATCAGCATTTAAATAGGTCAAAGCTTTAAGAGCATTTATATGCAGTTTTTATAGGTCAAAGCTTCATCAGCATTTAAATATAAGCACTTCGGGAGATAGACTTTTAGATTATTAAATGAATCAGAAACTTTAATAAAGCTACTAAACGTATTTCCATTATTAATCGGTTTCAAGAGAACCTCTCACTTGTCGGGATGAAATCACAATTAACAAGTACATGCTCAACTTAAGTGGTTGAAAACCAAGTTTTTTTTTAAGTGAAACTTCTTTAGCCCCGTTGTTATTTGAAATTCGGATAAAACGGAAATGACGCTTTACAGCATCTGCAAAGCATCAAAGTGCGCTATCGGTTGAGATATGAAACCGGATTGACGCTAGGTATGCGTTCATTGGCCGCTTTGATTATGACCTCACTTTTCAAGGCACCTGTTGATTGAGATTGTTTTGGTAAAGTTTCGCTTCTACAGTGTGTAAACTGCACTCGATTTTTTTATTACGAGAAGCCACGAGTAACTGTTTTTCATAAACAAGCTAAAAATTGATGACTAATTATTGCCGCGGTACCCTGATAAATGCATGGAAAATGTTAAAGCTTTGTTTTTAAGGTGTGATTTTTTTCTTAAATTTTTTATGTATTTAAATTATAATATTGTTACAATAACACATAATACATGGGTAAATTATTTTCTATACGGAAAGAGTACCTAATTATATTTTCACGGCAGGTAATTTGCCAAAACAATTAAGCGCTAGAGTTTTTTTTAGCAGTGACTAGCTGCAAACATTTGTGACGATTAGAATGTATTTCTATTGAATGTCATTGACTGGTAATGACGTTGCTGTGTTTATCTATTAGACTTTAAGATGTTTAAGTGACTATTTAGATATTTGTCAAAACTTATTGTTTTTATGAACCTGAAAAGCCCACAGACAACATATTTTTAACTTACTGTTACTACGAAATCACCGCTAGGTCGTATTGTGGAAATTCTATCCACTTTAAAGGTCGAGTACTAATTTGATGGTGTTTTTTTGGTTTGATTCAACTTTTTAAGATTTTAAAGGAAAGCACTTGACTTGTTAAATAATTGAGGCATTTCTTTGTGTCAAGAGGAAATCTGTCTTATCATCTGATTTACCTGGCCTACCTTCGCGCGCCGGTAGTTGTTGGAGTCGCTTGGTTAGTGGTATGGCTGCCCATATAGTAAGCCATGTGGTGATGCCAGGAGTACAGCAGGCCGAGGAGAGCGGGCATGCGGGTCCGCCTCTCGTGACGGCCGCTCGCGACGAAGCACCTCCTCCAGTCTCCCGTCCCCTCCTCGATGTCATGCACTCCCAGTATGGGACCTTGCCGGGCCAATTAGTTTGGCCCACAGATTTACACTAATTACTGCAGTTTTACTACGTGCTCCTGGTGGATCAAATGCTTACACACGCTCACACTAACATCGAGAGATCAAGTTTATTAACAAAATTATTAAGACACTTGCACTTTTGAGCTTTACAACAAAACACTGTTCAATCATTTAAATGCCCATTACTTGAAAAACTTTGAAATACTTATTAAGTTTATTTTGTGAACAACTTAACAACAACATTTTGATAAGATTGATTTTTGTAAACGCGAGTCAAATAATTCATCTGCGTTTTATTATCATTTTGGTTAACATTTATTTTAATTATAAAATAACAAATAAACTAATATTTTATTAAATCCACCTACGATATTCTACTTATCAAAAAACAAGTGTTAGCTCTAAGAAAGACCTGTTTAGAGCGGAACACAAAACTTTAAAAATAATACATCGGACATCTACTGTTATTTTGGTACTGGGAGAAAATTGCATCACATGCTTCTAAGTGTTAAGTTTGTGAACCGGGAGAGTGTGACAATGTATATTTAATTTACTTTCAGCGTCACTACTTGCACCAGAATTTCACTATCGGGGACACTTAGCACTTCAACACCCAACAAAGATACTATAATGGCACTTTATTTAGAAGATGAAGTTAGATTACACATCGATGAGTCCCAAAGCCAAAAATAATTGTTTACATTTTACTTAAACGTTAATACTTTACATTACAATAAAATGTTTAGTATTTACAAGTGGTCGAAATGGGAAACTTTTCAAAGAGCTGTATTAATTTTTCTCCTTCCACTTAACGGTTGAAACTGAAACATGTAAGAATGCTTTATTTATTATATTTACGCGACACAGATTGTAAGCCGCAATATTTCGGGACATGCGTCGTTCAGAAATCCGGGAAGCCACTGTAAGAAGAGTATTTGGTGGACTTTAAAACGACTTTTAGTCTCCTCGTCACGTGGTCCGGGGATCGGCGATTGGCCGAACACTCTACTATATCGTCATATGTTATTATCGTCATACAATATCATCATATGTTATAAGGTATGCGCTGTTTTTACACACTCTAAAATATAAAGCTTTTTGTTGCTATAGGAATGTAATGCAAATGCGTGCCAAGTTGTATATAATCGTTTATAGTCGCGTCGAGTTTTACGAGAAATTTATCTTTTGTCTCTCAAATTGATGCACTCAAATAGGTTTGTATTGCCTACTTGCCTACTGAATCAGTTTATAAAAAACTTCAAATATTATCTAGGATGCAGGGAAAAGCTCTACATTGTAGAATTTCTCAAAAACGCAGCAACAAAGAATTATTACTACTATTCCAATTAATTCAATATCTGGATCCCCGTATTTTGGTATAATCCGTGCTACTGTTTAAAACACATATTTTTTAATGGAACGTTGACGTTTTACCTCTCATTTTTACCTCAATAACGCCTCACTTTCCGAGACCTAAGAGGATATAAACCAATTGTCTGCAGCACGTTTCAACAAGAAAAGGAAGGCGCGGTTTGAAAGCTCGCAATCTGCTTTCAGCAGATCTCTCATAATATTGATTTAAAAGCAATAAATTTGTAGGTTTGCCTTCTGTGCAGATACAAACTTGACAGCAAAATTATAGAACTTCTGACCAAGCACTGTCCTAATTATTAAAATTTTTAAAGTTTTCTTTATTCATTAAAATGTTTGTTACATGAATTTTATGATTTTTCGACCACCATGCTATTGTATTGAAAGTTTCACTTTTCATAATTTTGTTTGAATGATTTTTTTTGAAGAAGAAGATAACAATAATAATCTAAGCGAAAATATGAAAGAGAATAAGACACAGAAAAATAGAAAAAGACAATGGTCGCAACTGGGACTCGAATCCAGACCTCTCGTCTACCGGGACGTGCGCGTTAACCAATTTCGCTATCGCCTTCTATCAACCTGTCATATTTGTCAATCTCATATTTCAATTTTTTTGAATTAACAATATTATCTTTAACTAATTATTTTTTTTCCATATTATAAGCAACTTCTCTTGTTATTGGAAACAATTATTCTAAGTATTGTTTTTTAGCCTGGATAGAGTCTCAGATAAATATATCCGAATTTATTCATATGGAACTATTGACCTTATAAGATTTTAAATGAGTATTCAATATTTTTGAGAAAAACTCTCTTTTTACAACTTTTGATGGTTATTCCCATCGATATAGCGGTCTGGGTTCAAGTCCTAGTTGCGACCATTGTCTTTTTCTATTTTTCTGTGTCTTGTTCTCTTTCATATTTTCGTTTAGATTATTATTGTTATCTTTTTTTTCAATATATATCATTGATGGGAATAACCTCCAAAACTTATAAAAATAGAGTTTTTCTCAATAAATATTGGATATATTTTTTATAATAACAATGTCGGAAATGTACGAAAAGCCTCGAAAACGTGTTCAGATACCCCTTTCACGAAGGTCACCGTTCGACTCACACTGTTACTATGAATTACTTATGAATTTTCGATATCTTACCGAATCAAAAATATTTCTATTTTTGAAACTGATAATTCATGGTGGAATTCCATTATAATAAAAACAAATATAAAACTTTTTTTTTTTTTTTTTCCACTTTAAGTTTAAAGTGGAAAAAAGTTTTATATTTGTTTTTATTATAATATACGAATCAAAAATGTTTATTGTTGTTAAATATGTTTATTGTTTGATTTGATTAAATATTAAGTTTAAGTAAAATCTTAAATTGTAATAAACGAAAAAATATGAAACGGAAAAACCAGAAAAAGATTCGGTCGCTTCCAGGAATTGTACCAGAACCTCTGCCTTGCCGGCGCTTTGCTGCTCCCTTTGTGTAAAGATAGCAGCCAACAATATGCGTTAACAGAACAAACATTATTGTAGCAGTTCGAGGTCGAAATATGGTACAGTTAAATATGAGGGTATTCCTAGATGCTATTGAATCTTTTTCTATTTCACACTTTTCGTTTGAGAGTTGTCTCATATTATCTCAATATTATTTTCAAAGACGGTCTTATGAATGATAGATTATTAAACATATATTAAAAGAAATACATCACATTAATACGATAAGAAACAGTAGCAACTCACATTTTTTTCAATCCATGGGGTCTTTTTAAAGATTTTCTTGTGGAGCCCATCACAAGAGCTACCAAGACAAAAGTCATCGTAGTTCGGTAGATGGTCGTCATTGAAATCCAATGATTCTGAAGAACTTTTCACATGGCTTTGAAAAGCCATTTCACAGGTGTTTCTCACAAATACTTGTCATTATTTTTTTGCAAGCCCGCGATAGAAATTACACGAGTATTTAAATTAAAAGCGGGGCATTTTCTACATCTTACTAACAAGTGAAATTATTATTAAAGGAAAAATTAGAGACGACAAAAATACTCACTTCACTTATAAGCAATATGTTTTTCAATTGGTATTTATTTTATTTCTGTTATGGTGTGCGTAATATACCCTGTTTTCAACGGTTCCAATATTTATGACTCATGGTATAAATTGATGTATTCAGAAACCAAACCAAAAATATGATTTATGTTGTGATTTTCTACACACAATAAAAACACATTTTACTGTACTACAATACACGGTTCCTACCCACGCAAGAAAAAGAACACATCATCACTGAAAAGCTTTGTTTTCAAATACTGGTTTTATTATAGACAATCATATTTTTTTCGCTTAATCTGTTGAACTAAACGTTAAAGCACGCTTCTTACCCACACAAAAAACAATCGTTAATCGTTTGATTGCCACATTGTTTCTGAAAATTTTGATTTTAATTTTTTTTTAAACACACTCTTTTTCTTGCCAATTTTCGTATTTTATTAAGTCAATCAATATCCTCGGTTCACGGTTCGCCAGTCAATCTAAGACTAAGATTACTCTCTGTGGCTCGTCCTCAGACACTTCAAAAATTGCAGGGGTTTGCTAAAATGTGGGGGAGGGCAGAATTATCGACCGCACAATAGAACAGTCGTTTCAAGGGATTTCTCGTGCACGGGTCCCGCCTTCGCGTTCGGGTTCGCCTCCGCGCGAAAGACCTTCAATCGTATTGACAGTTCCACGAATAATGGAAAATGCACTTCACGAAATTTAAGATTAACTCGCGTAAGGGCTTACTTGGTACCATACCGTTTTTGATGCATCGAAAGTTTTAAGTATCCGCTGATCGTTTGCCCGATCGTCCTATTCATTGAATAGCTTGATAATCCGAAGGTCCAAAAAGATAATTTTTCTAGAAATCGAGGTGGCTTTCATTTTATACCCGTGTGAATGTCAAAATAGAGGATTCAAAAATCATTTATTTTAATTCCTTACTTGCCATACTTTTATTTTTTTTATATCCATATATTATTATTATTATATTCTCAAATTTTCTTTAAACGGTACTCGGTCTTTTTATTAAGAAATTCACATTCAAATGCAAAAATCCTTCTTTTATGTAAGAATTCACTTTTATTTTAAATGCAATGATTATTCGAGAGCTTTTTCCTGACAAAAATGCAGCTATTATTACGGTGAATCATTCATTTTATTTATTTTTCTGAAGTTTGCTCATATCGTTGGGGGTGCTTTTGGTTTTGCGTGGTTTTAAATTATGAAATATATGAAACTTATAATTATTTGGCAAACATCTTTAAATATTTTTAATGTAAGTATGTTCAATAACAACAACAAAAAACATCAATATTTGAGGTAGACATACTTTGTTAATTCCTTTTTAAAATTAATCATATTTTTTATCTCAGTTATTTCTTCCAGGATTTTCTTATGAAGGTGGAAAGGCTGGTACATTAGAGATAAGATAAGAGATATTTGAGTGCTTGATTTCTCCCTTATTGGCTATCTAATTTACTTTGAATGTCTCGTCCCGTGTTCGTGTTTCTTGTGAATGTAAGTTATTCCCTTTTCAGTTCGTTAGACATTATACGTTTGTTTATTTTATTTATACAAAATAAATACTTTCAAATATAAAATTTGCTTCACCGTCATAAACCTACTGTAACATGTGTTCCTTGAATATTATTCGCTTTATGTTGTATTAAATTTTTTTTTTCATTTTTCTTCTTTTCAGGGAATAATAACGTAATTAAAGAGTGGTGATACAATTGTTTTGTAGATAATCTGACATGTTTCTTTATTTACTGTGTTTTTAATTCTGCCAAGAAATGATATTTATTTTGGATTTTTTTTTTAAATTGCTTTATTTGAGAAGTTCAGCTTTGAATGTTTAATGACACCTAGGTATTTGATTTCCTTAATTCTTTTTATAATTTCTTCGTTAAAAATATAAACCTTTGGATCTTCTTGCGTGTTTTTTCTGCCTAAATTAAAATATTTGTCTTCTTAACATTTTAAGTTAATTTATTTTATTTTGACGTAGTAACCAAGTAACTATTTATCTGTATTTTTAACTTAATGAAATTATTATAGCTCAAATTATAAAATTTTAATTTAATGAAAAATCAGAAAAAGATACGAAAATCGTGCACATTGGCATCGGGTGTCACATCGTGCGGGGGTGGAGCTCTACTAATGGAGCTAATTTTTCCCTATACGGGGGTGAAGTTCTACGAATTGAGCTAAGTTTTGGTAGCCGATTCAGTCATACATAAGTTTATATGTGTACACCATAAATGTATAACATAAATGCGTTAGAAAATGAAGATAATGCTGGTAATTCTTAGTCGAAGTATGATACAGTTAAATATGACCAAATCGGAAAGGGACACATTAACTCAGTTGGTAGAGCTTCGTTTCGGCAAGGTGTAGGTCCTGGGATCGTGTCCTAGACGTGATCGTATATTTTTCTGATTTTTCTGTTTTTTGGATTTTCGTTTGAGTTTCCCTAATATTGTCTTCATTCACTATTTATTTTTTTGCATAAGTCTGCAAATTGTCTGAATTACAAGATTTTATTATTTTTACTATATTATTTATGTAGAATATAAATAATATTAGACCCAATGCTGATCCTTGGGGTATCTCCTGCGAATTTTTAATCGAATTTGATACATTGTTTCTAACCTTTTATGTTTGTTGTCAGTTGTTTAAATAATTTTTGGACCATTCTCACTTTTATTCCACGTTTACAATTTTTTTTAATAACTCTATTTCCCTCTTTACTGTTTCAAAAGGTCTCTGAAAATTTAAAAACACCGCAACAATACCCAAGTTTTCATCATGTTTATAAATTACATTCACTCTAGTCAAACAGTTACCAAGTGCACTCTCAAAATTTCAAACGGGAAAAAACGTTCTTCCCCGTTTGAAATTTTGAGAGTGCACTTGGTATCTGGTTGACTATAATAGCCTCAAGATGTCAAGGATACATTTTTGAGTTAACAATTAATAAAATTATTATTCAAATAATTAAAAATTCTAAAATTAAAATGAATTTATTGAAAACCAAATCTTCCTACACAATCCCGAGAAACTAAGGAACAAACCCAAGTTAAAGCAAAAACAACAACATAATGTTTAAGTATAATGACAGTACGACAGTGGTACATTATTGCATAATTAGAGTATGTTATAAATATGAAGAAAAAAGAAATCTGTGTTTTCCCAGAACTACACAGATAAATTAATTTTTCAGAATCCACATAGTTGCAAATACAATCGTTTTTCGTTCGATTTGAATTTTTGCGCTGTGATAAAATGTTTAACTATTGTAGTGATATACTTAGAAACTTTTTTTTTTTTTTTTTTTTTTTTTTTTTTTTTTTTTTTTTTTTATTGTTTTTGGGGTGTTATGCCGTGTTTCGCTACCTCCTTCTTTAGCCAACGTTTCGGACAGCGTTACAGTGTCCATCATCAGGGCAGATGAGTGATGATGGACTCATCTGCCCTGATGATGGACACTGTAACGCTGTCCGAAACGTTGGCTAAAGAAGGAGGTAGCGAAACACGGCATAACACCCCAAAAACAATAACAAAAATACTTTTTGGCCGTGAAAACCTAAAAACATACCTACTTAGAAACTGTCCGAATACATTTACTTACAATCACTCTCAACCGCGAATTATCTTTATAGTTGAATAACATGTTAATTTGATGTATAATGGCTTTGTATACGATCCGCTTATTTCACAGAGAGATCGAAATTTTCAGAAGCTCTGAAATTTTTGATCTCTGTCGTCTTAAAAGACAATAACACTTTGCGAAATAGCATATAGTTGTAGAGCTATTATTGTGATTTGATGTGGGCGCTGGCAAGTCTGGGTATCATGATGTTGATTTAAGAGTTTGATGGACCTTGCAGCATTTAATCTTTGTTTATCTTCGCAAACATTGGTAATCAGAAATTAAATTTCAAGTTTATCTTTATTTCATTGAGTACTTAGTTATGAGACTGCATGATATTTAGCATAAATTAGTACTTATAGAACACTTCGCGTAAATGAGTTTACTTCAACGAATTTAAAATATAAAATGCATATTTTTTCGTCTCCCCCGACATGAATGCACATTTTTCGTAATAATAAAGCTAAATCACTATTTAAATAAGAAATATTCCGTATTGACCGTGAGGCGGATTATGGCAGTTTATGTAACGTCTTTCAGCGATAGTTCATTTTTAATGTTCGATTGACAAAACTCTCCGTAGTCGAGGGGCAAGGCTTTAAAGTCGGAGATCGCGGGTTCAAATCCCAGCGTGCGCAAATACATTCTATTTTATTTCTCTAATCTAATGATATAAAATAATATAAGGTATATTTGCGGTACGTTCCAGAGTGGAAGATATTCTCACACAGCTTTAATGTTATGGTTCAGTTTCGATAAACACTAAGCATTATTATTTTTCCAGACAAATATTTTTTTGATATACCTAACTACATACAAATTTTGGTATATTTAGGCACAGGAAATCGAGGCTACTTCGCATCTTATGGAGAAATATTTCATAAAGAAGGACCATAATGACTCTTAGGGGTAGGTGCCTAAAATATTTTGATTATGGCATTATGTTGCATCAATTTGCGGTATCCCGTAAGATAATAAGAAAAAAAAATGGTTTTCTGTAAAGTCAGTTTACGGACGATAATTTTACGATTATAACTCATATAATAACGATGGAGTGGAAGAGAGATAGATGCGTCACAAGCCGAATGCTTAGGCCGAACACTTGTTCCGCGCTCTCGCTTGCACGCTCAGCTCTGAAAGCTCTCTGATTACTCTTTCATATTTTTTTTTTCTATGTTTGTAGACTATACTTTACGTTTTTAATGACAAATTAATAAGTATTGTTGTATTGTTGTGTTGTATTTTTAATATCGTTTTAAAGTATACTCACATAAAGATTCCATGGATGGTAAATCATCAGAATTTTTTGAAGTGAAAATTTTTTTTATGTGATTCAAAACTTAATGAAACAAAAAATAGCCGCACAAAAAGAGACAAACTCATACATCTGTAGAGAATGAGATTGTATAATAGTCTCCAATTTGTGCAGTGCTTTGTAGCCTCCCCACTCTTGCCTACTTTAGTTTTCTGAAGGTTTCACTTTAAACGCGTGTGAATTGCACACCATGTTATTATTTTTATTCTTTATTAATATATAAAATCTGCTTAACTATTTTGAAGTTTATCAACAGGTAGCTACATTTTGACAACATTTTATTAAAAATGTGGCACTTATATTTTAAAATTGATTTAAACGGTGTAATATAATATCATAATGGTAATATAATAAATTTTTAATGTTCTTTCTTTATTGTTTCTTTTAATATGTTAAAATTTATACCAGCAGTATAATTGGGTAGACGTAAAGATGTTGGTACCTCCATAATTAAGCTGAGCTTGTGAATTTATTTAAAGATAATGAGAACCTTTATAACCTTCTCAGCTACGCATTGATCGTAATTTTAAATCAAAGTAGTCAAAGATATTTACGGTCCTCGAGAGCCCGCCGTCAGCGCAAATTGCCAGTAATGTGGGTCAATCGGATAATACGACCCGACGACGCGGCGGCCTCAGCTCTGGCTTCAACCGAAGGTGAAAGTGGGGGACACTTTTCTCGACGATGACTAGGAGCCTTTCAGTACTTTATGACACTATTTGCAAAACCAGTTCACCGACAGAACCAAACATTTCAACATTCTAAACATTCAGTAAAGGTGTTTGGATCATACAAAAAGTTCTTGTAAGATAATTTTCAACTTGGGAGGCGGCTGTGTGTACCGCTGCCCGGGCAACCATTTATTGGATAACCAACACCTCTGCCATATTTCACCCCAAGTGGTTCTCTACTCGGTGACTTTGCAGAGGTGCCTAGGTGCGTGTGGCGAGGTTTTTCTACATCTAGGTGGCAGATGGCAGATACGTCTGACCACTTACTGTGTTGTCTTACCAGCCGGACTCTCTCTCAATTTTTTGCTCTGTAGCGTAGTAAAAAGAATGGATTTATACTTCCATTACTCCTGACCCACTGACCTCCAGATTCCTCCCCACCCCTCATACCTCTTTCCTTCCCAGAACTTCCCCTCCTTCCGTCCCACAACTTCTTATTCCTTTCACTAAGAAGACTCTTCACACAATATCCTCAAAGAACAGAATAGACCCTGAAGGAAAGTGATTTACTCAAGGCCTTCTGTGTGGAGTTAAGGTAAGAAAGCTTTATTTGTTAATGAATATTTTAAATATTCCAACTTTAGAAAAAATACGAAAAATAAACAACCTAGCCTTTTTATTAAAATTATTAAACTCTAGATTCGATTGTTGTGAACTCCTACAATTAATAAATCTTCATGTACACGAACGACTAGACAAATATTAACATTGTATATACGTACATCTCATTCCAACTATAGTGCGCATTCTCCAATACAGCGTTTATATAGTATTGGTAAAAAATATTTAAACAATGTGGATGTATTTGACAATAATATGAATTTGGCAAACTTCTATTAAACTATTTTTATCTCTATTTTTACTTAACATACATCCAATGTTATCTGCTTTTTGTCAACTCTTAAATTTTATGTAACCTTTATTTTGTTTCTTATATTGTATGTTACTTTCGTTAAATATGTACTGCACTATTTGTAAAAGCCATATGGACGTTTAAATAAAATAAAACTAATAAATAAATAGAACTTGTTCTTTACTTATCATTTTTTTTTTAAATGGTATTGAAAACTTATGCAGAAGAAATAAATGCAGAAATGCTATTCTGTATTTTTATTTAGGGTAGTTTTTGTTAATGAATAAAAGATTTGATTTTTACATGCAGAGCACAAGAAAAGTGGAGAGAATTCGGGATAGTTGGAGAAAATAATTGAATTCACTAACTGAAAAACCACTTTTTACAAAGTCCTTTCAAAAAAAAAACTTCATAAATATGATTTGAGGTGCATGTGTAAGTACTTGTTTGAAGATAAATTAAAACCTTAGAGTAAAAACCTGTGGAGAAATAATGTATATATTTTCTCCGATGTGAAACCGGTCCCATTAAATAACAAGATAATTTGAAACATTTTTTTTTATAAATTTCTTTTGAATTTCGTAATAAAATAACCAGTTACACAAAAGAAAATATTTAAATGAATTGAACAACAAAAAAAGTGAATAAAGTTTTTATCTCCAATCATTTTCTGAACGGTTGGTATCTACTAGTTATCATTAACTGGCCGCTCAGGTAGTTGGTACGAGGTTGAACTGACGTTCGAACCCACGACGGATCTTACTTTACATACCTTCCTTTATAATATAGGCCCTTCAGGTAAAAACCTTCTTCATAGATTGTAGATAGAGGGCTACCACACCATATAACTCTCTTGATCGTAACGGGACTCGGGATCATAACGGCACGCACAATTTATACTTTCTTTTATAATCTACTAGCGATTTCCCGGCATGCGTTGTAATGCCACTTAATAAAGAAATTGTTTCTCCCTGCTTTCTTGCTGTCTTTTCCCATTCGTCCCGTTCCCCTTCCGAAGTCCCTTCCCCTTCCGTGTCCCCTTCCGTGTCCCCTTCCGTGTCCTCTTCCCCACGCGAATTCCCCCTCCACCTTCTCCGCCTTCGTTCTAACTTCTCCCACTCCCCCGTCCCGCCAATCCCCCTCCCGCGTTCCATATATTCAGTCCCAATACATTCAGTTTTCAAACAGCTCGCGTGTCACCTATTACAATTTATTTATTGAAATTTCCTTTTTTTATATATTACAAACATTTATTTTTGAATATTATAAGAATAATCAATCAAAGTTGGTACCTAAATGAAAGAAGGTATTTCGATGTTTCAAATATTTCCTATGCTTAATATAGCAATACATAAACAACTCAATACATATAAGCCAGCATATTTTGATTTTTATATAAATAGATATTGGTTTTATCAGGGAGCAGGTTGATTTAACATTTATATGAACTAATTTATTTCTTGATAAAAAATCATTTTCCACAATCTAAGCTTGTTGAAGTGATAACATAACTCAATCATGAAAACAAATCCATCAGGAAAAGACTGCTATCATTTTACTTATTATAACTATATTATTTCGGTATATTATTAATTTTATTTTTTTCTTTATTGAACAATATGGTACATCATTAATTATCAAACAATAAGGCAGCTTAGCTTATTCAAATTGCGGCTATTTTATATACATTTCATAGCTCTGTGACACGTCTTGAAGAACATAAAAATAGAAGACAAAAGGATGGTAAGATGCGTCATATAATGTGAAAGACATTGTCCAAAAAAACAAATCAAAATTGTGGATTACAGCAAAAAACGCAATGTACAAACTTTGGCGAAAATACCCATCGACGTTATTGTCACAAAAACTGACCTCGCGCTGGGCTTCACGTTTTGAGTTACAAATTACAAACACGGCTATCGACTATATAAAAACAGAAATAAAAAAAATAACAACCGCAATAGCTTGGTTCTTATCAAACTTCTTTTTGCCCTCCTCCTTTCCCGCCTCACTACCTACAATCTCACAACACACCCTTATTGGAGACGCCATTGTCTCACTTGCTCCAGAAGTTTGGGAGCAGTTGGAACTCTTGTGCGATATTCATTTTTTTTTTTTTATAATGGGTTCTAACACGATACAATCCAGTTTTAAAAACTCAGTTAAAATACAAAAAGGTACACAAAATAACAAAAACCGAATTAGTCAAATGATACAATAATAACTTCATAGCAAAATCATAAACTTGTGTAAAAACTTACTCAAATGACAAAAGTGCAAAATAGAGGCAAAAAACCTGAGACATACAAAGATTACACAAGTGATAAGTAATATAATTAGCTCAAGTGCTACATAATATTTTTGTGCAATTATAGAATATTTTTTCTGAATCTGTATAAATTACCAACGAAAATGTCTACTTCAGCACACTCTACCATATTATAAAATCGACATGCTTGGGGCATTGGTAATATTAATTTCAATATATCTAAAACGTAATGTATTATCAAGATGACCGTGAATTACTTTTATGTAAACATAATAGATCAATCAAATACCTTCTAATTGTAAGTGTATTGATTAATCTTGAAAGATAACATTTAGCGTTTTCTTCCTATTCACGTTTTTTTGATATCTGCAGTTATGTAGATTCAAAATAGGCAGTGCATCCATGTTCCAGTTTATTTTTAATTAAGGCGTTGTAAAGGGTGAGAATTGATTGAGAATAAGAGAATTGATCGTGTTAAGAGGTTTGCACAATAACGTTAAAGCTCGCATTTTTGTATTTAAATTTTTTTGTATTTTGAATTTTTGCATTAAAAAATTGAAAGTAAAGTGTGATCCAAATTATGAATATAAAATAACTTTATTTTAATAGTTAAGCAAAAATGAAAAAAAAAAAACAGTTTTTAAACTGTAAAACAAACAATCGAATATCATGAAAATCCCAACAAAAAATTGCTTTGATTTCTAGAAAGAATAAGTATATCTCCACTCCATTTAATATCTGTTCTCTTAACTTCTCTACCAGTGACCTCCCCTACTGCACGTGGACGGCTCAAGCATCATGGAAACGAAACGGCGGATTCTATTGCTAAGGAAGCCACTTTGCCAAGATCCGCTTTGTGATATTCTTACTCTAGTTAAAGACTATTTCTCAATTCTAAAAAATAAGTACAAACTCCAATAGTCCTTTGAATGGAAAAATAATATCTTCTCTAACAAAGGATCACCAGATCTCACTAGAGTCCACCATTTATTCCTGCTCTTCAAACCCTGGTTTTATAAATACCCTTGCATGTCAAAAGATTTATTTCCTTTGTTATCCTGTACAAATTTGGTCACACTTATTATTTTAGCCACCTCGCCAAGTTCCCAATAGTAATTTCACCTTTTTGTGATTGTGGGTCGTAGACTCTGAACCACAAATTATTTGGTATTTTATAGGTACCAATATGTAAATAATAATGACATGACATAATGAATGTTTATGTATTGTTTATCTTTGTAATCACTTTTAATGTGATTCTTTTGTATCTATTTTTTGTATTGCGGTTTCTCCCTGTGTGTGTGTTATTTAGTGTTTTGATTAAAATTGTGAAATTACCTGGTGACAAACTGCTTTGGCAGTTTAGCGGGTGCTTATAATGAAGTTCAAAAAAATAATAAAAAAATCGTAGTGCCAATCTTAAAAAAATCATTAATTCAAACCATATTTATATTGATTAATGTCACATCATCCTAGTACTGACACACTATATTTGTACAGCCCCTAACGTTAAACTTAAACACCAACTCCTCAGGAGCCAGTTCTCTTCATTGGCGTAGAAAAAATAAAAAATACACTTTTTATTTTTGTTTATTTTGTTTATTTTGTTTACACTTTTTAGAAAATAATTTGTCCTTACTGGGTTATCTCGTTCTAAGGACACGTTTTTTGACACGAGTTTAAATTATAAAAAAGTACCTTTGTTAAATGTTTGTTAAATGCAGGAAATAAATTACATTTACATAGATGAAAACAAATTACATTTATATTTTTTCTTCTGTATAACTACACAGAAAAAAAACACAATACAAAATTTATTTTTTTTAATGGTTTTTATTGCAAGAAATAGTATATTAAATAATTTTATAGAGAAATATTGCGTCTTTCTTTGTCCGAAAGTAGTTTTATTTGTAGGTTGGTGGAGCGTACGTTGTAATGTAGATCTTGTGAATCGGCCTTTGTCTCTGTAAAGTTATCCTGGTATTTGAAAGCGTAAATTAGAACTGTCGTTAAATAACATAAAATCGTCGTAATTTTTTTTAAGCTGGGTTTTATGGGACGTTCTTGACTTATTTTAACCAGTGAATCCTAACTGTAAATGAAATTTTGAGTAAAAAATGTAAATGAAATTTCGGTCTCCGGTGAATTTTTTTCACAATATTTTTCTTCAAAATCAAAGAACAAAAAACGAGTGCAATTCACACGTGGTAGAAACGAAACTTCACTAAAACAATATCAACCAATAGGAGCCTTGAAAAGTGATGTTATGAGTTTCAAATCACAACGGTATTAAAGAAGTTTTCATTTCGAAATTATCAAAATTGGAAACAAAAATTTCATTTACATTATTTACTCTAAATAATTTCAGGAATCAGACCAACTTGATTGATATTTCGTTGGAGTCGTTACATTATGTACTAATTAAATTCGCTGACCTTTTCGCTACGAAAACAGCCCCAATTAATTGAACTGAGATTGAAAAGAAAATATTTTTTCCTGCATATTAAATGAACATAAAATTTTGGAGGAAACAAGTAAGCTATTCCTTGGAAAATACAACGATATTGACATACTAACTTTTTTTACTGGTTTCTAACAATTCTTTTGCCATTGTTTTAATAAAAGTGTTGCGAAATGTCCAACTAATAAATGTTCCACGAATAATAAAGAACTCCACCCAGTTCCACTTATTTTGCCTCCTTTATTTCGTGCATTGCCGTGGGTTGTAATTGAGCCTCAATATCTTATGTAAATTTAAGGCCATAAATTTCAGTTTAATAGAATTGGCATTCCTTTGCGTGTTTCCGAACGAATGTATAAGTTTTTCTGCTAGATTCGTTCCGATTTTTTGCAAAGAGAAATTTGTTTATTCCAACATTTAGTTGGCCCTGAAAATATTGGAATTTGTTTGTACTAAACGTACGTTAAATTTTCAGGGTCAATGTAAGATGCGGAAAACGGTAAATAATACATAGTGGAATCAAGTTGATTTTCATTTTTGTATCCCTCACAGAATAGACACGGTGTAGTGAGGCAAACAAATTAGATACGTGTAAAACAAAAAACTAAACGTGAATTAAAAAAAAAAATTAAAAGTTGAATAAAAATCAACGGAAAATTCTAGCAACGAGTATGCATTGATATAGATACTGCACAGCGTATTTGTATTCACTCTTTCAAATACTATCGTGTGAAGTATGGTTTGTTTTTTTTTTACATTAACTCCACATAAGAGGAAAATAATTTCCTCAAGTCCAATGTCATCTTAGGAAATGCTATGTGGTGGGTCTTTTTAAGGAACGGAAGGAAAAGATATGAGGGGTGGGTAGGAATCTGTGGGTCAGTATGACCAGGAATGATGGAAATTCACCCCTTCAACTGCGAAGGCGATGGGTAGAGAGAGACCGGCAGGAGAGATCAAATGGCCCACAGGCTATCCCAGAAACCCAAATGGTACATTCATCATTAAGTAGTTTTGCGGAGGTACGGTACATCCTTCGGTCATCCTAAACATGAGATATAATATAAAAATATAAACCATGTTTTTTAAATTAAAGATTCCATTATAAATGCAAGTTATTTTGGTAAAAATAATCAAAGGAAGCCGTATTTTTGAAAATATTTAGACCGATAAACCAATGAAAAATCAAATATTTTGACTTTAGTTAACTCCATTCAATAGAACTTATTCAGGTCTGAGATTGAAACGCATTTGCCACTGCACTGGTCTATTACGCCGGTGCGATGGAGGTATCCATGTCCCTACATGTGCATGAAACGCCGTGTAACAGCGCTCCCTGTTTCCCGTGTTTGTGATTTCAATGCACTCCCCAGTCCTCAGTCCACTAGTTCGTATACGTGTCCGGCCACTTTTCGTGCGCGGACCGGTGTACACTCAACAGGCCCGGATTAATGTTAGTTCCCAATAGGTCATACCAAAGGGGTCGATATTGCGGAAATATGTTTCGATATACACGGTTAAACTGTGGGTAAATTTTAATACTTGGGCGTGATACTGCTTTTAATTGTATTCGGTTGAAAATGTGCAGCAACGAAAATTATATTTATTGTGGTCTGCGTGTTATCGAGGTATTAAGTATCGAGAAATAATAAAGCAAGCGGCTTTTCTGCAAGGTAGTTAAAAAGAAATTCGTTGATGCGTCCGAACCTTTTTTCTGACTCTTCTGATTGCAAGGGTGCCCGGATTCATGAGGTGAGGTGTGTGCAGTTCTTGGCGGTAGATGAGTCTGCCCACCTGCTGCGTGGCGCACCGGATAGAGAGAGAGACTGGTTGAGGGATGCCATTTGACCTTTCCACGCGGACTCTCTCGATCCACCGCCTTGCACCGCAGATGGATGGATGGATTCATACGTCCGTCACTCCTGAACTCACTGACCCCCAGATTCCTAACCACCCCTCATACCTTTTTCCTTCCCAGAATTCCCTTCCTTAATAATACCCTCCACAGCGACCCCTAAGATGGCCGAGGCCTTGAGGGAAATTAATTTCCTCAGGGCCTCCTGTGTGGGGCTAATGTAAAAAAATCATTGTTTTGAATATATTTTGAAATGACTCGATCGATTTGTACATCGTCCCATGTATTCCCATATTATCATTATTAATTTAATCTTTTATAATAGTAAATAAATATTAAACTACTTCAATAAATATAACGAATAAAGGAAAAAAAATTGAAATAAACAAAAACCAAATAGTCTCCAAATGCGGGTTCATATCCCGGCGTGCAGGGAAAAAAGTAAATTTTATTTGAATGAGTTGTGTTATACCAATTTATTTATTTAAAATAATATATGGTAAAATTTACGGCACGTTTTAGAATGAAAGATTCTGTCATTATCGCCCACCATTCAAAATTGAAACTTTGCTTGAATGGTTTTTAGCCTGTTTGACTGAATAGTCAGGTGCTTCTCCACCTTCCTCTTCCTGTCATCCCCACTCCGTTCAGCCCTACAATATACACCAATAATTGGGTATGCCACGCGACTGGCTTCGGGTGGTTGGGAGCAGTCGGGATATGGTTGTGCGCCTACTTTGCCGCGATTTCGATTGACTAAGAATACCTGTAGGCTGCAGGACTGTTTTGGCTATCAGCTAAGCCATCAAATTGCCAGCATCTAGTTGCAACTTATTATTAGATTTGCGTGACACTATCCAAATGAGGTTTTCCAAAAAATCACACGCAACTAACAATGGCGTCCGATAATAATAATATTGGCTGTTTTTTTTTACTCACGTCCTGCGTGTTTACAAAATATTTTTCGTATGTGCTTATTAAAATTCATTCATCATCACTGATGCATTTATTAAAAAAAAAAACAAATCGACGTGAATAAGATTTCACGAAGGCATTTGATAAAATATCACATAAATTGTTTTTGCCAAAATATGTATTGTCGAAAGATAAAAAATGTAACTATAATAGGGATGGTATTTTACGTAAACGTCATAATAAAAATTACAATTTAACTGGATGATTTCAATACATATTTTAAAGATTTTTTTTTTTAATATTGAAAAATTACGCTTGACTTCAAAGCAAATCCGAGTTCTATAGTCTATAGTCCATAAAATCGGAGTTACAGATAGTTGGACAGATTCACAATATATGTTTAATTATACATAATATCCTTGACAATGGTAGTATTTCGAAAAATATAAATATTTTTTTACTTTCAACGAAAAAATCCTGTCAAATTGTAATCATCCGTTTTGAGATTTTTTTGGATTTTTTCCAAGGAATCAAGTATATATATAATCGGGACAAATAACGAATAAAAATTATTTCTTTTTTAAGGAGGAAGGTACTAATCACACATCTCTCCCCATTATAAAAAAAGAAACTTTTATAATATACGGAGGCCCCTGTCACAACACTGTTATTTCAGAGTTTCTAATTGAATATGATGTTTGTGGCCAGTAATCTCCTTCCGAGGAATGAGGGGTTAAGTTATGTTGTGAGGCTGAAAAATGTGAGGAAGGGAATAAAGTGGGAAAGAGGGCGGTCAGGGAGTGCCATTTTAAGCAACAAGTCGATTTTGAATGGTGGTCTTTCTACCGGGCCAAACTTAGTGTACGTACATCTCTGGAAAGTGTGCTTCTAAACTCAATCCACTGGTATGAAAACTGTTGTCCTGATGACTGATTGCCCTTCAATACAAAAATCAGAGTGTGCAATTTACAGTAGAAGTGAAACTTTCAGAAAACTAAAGTCGACAAGAAGACTAAGAACTTTTTTTATTAATAATTTTCAATTTTTTATCCACGAATTACAGTGCACCTTTTCCTATATATTTGCTCATCTTATAAGTATTTATTTTCTTCCTCGTCGCTAGATGTCGCTTTCTTTTGTGTTTTCTTTGCCTGTGTTTTTTGGAGTGGTTTGAAGATTGGATTTTTATTTTACGAAAATAAAAATAATATTATTTTTGGATTTTTTTAAGATTTGATCCCTGGTTCATCAGGCTAAATACCGCCAAATCAGAGGAGTCTTTCACCTCAAAAACATGTGTGCAGTTCACAGGTGGTAGAAAAGAAACCTTCACAAAACTAATCTTCGAAAGAATGAGACGAATGCAGAGTATCATATAATTATAGGGTTAATTTATTATAGTACTATTTTTTTACAATATATATTATAGGGTTTATTTATTATAGTAAAAATTATTTAACAATTTATTCTACGAAGTACCGCACAAAGACACAAAGAGAACACCGATTAGTCTATCTCATTCACGCACAGAATAAATCATATGGATATGTGTCTATTTTTAGTGTCCTTTCATCGAGTTTCAAAACACAACGGTGCTTAAGATATTTTCACTCCAAAAACTCTGGTATCGACAAAACTCTTTGCACTTTTATTTGTGATAATTTATTTTTTATTTTTTTTATATACGAGTATCCCACAAGAGTCTCAACTGCTCCCGTCTGGAGCCAGTGAGACTACGGCATCCCCAATTGGGGTATGTTGTGAGGCTGAAGAAGTGGGGAGGTGATGGTGATGGGGCAGAGGAAGGTGAAGAAGTACCTAGCTATTCAGATCTGGTCACCAAACACGGCAAAAGCCATTTCAAGCAACATTTCATTTCTTAACGGTGGTCTTACACCAGGGCGTTACTGAGATTATTTTCCGCTCTGGAACGTGCCGCAAATATACTATATATTATTTTTAATGAATTAATTGTAAAAAAACACAAAAAAATCAACTAAAATTTATTTGCCACGCCGGAGCTTGATTCCGCGATCTTCGGAATGTGAGTCAAGTGCCTTACCGCTCGACCAAGCCGGCCGTCATTGTTTTTGAGCATGGACAGCCATGAGCTCACGTCCCTGAACAGTAATGGTATTTATAAACCTATAAATTTATATACTACCGACAGTTCTAATTTACCGTTTTAAGTGTTATATATGATGAGAATCTCAAACTATAATCTAAGATATCGTATAAATCAGCACAATGTTTTACGGTGAATGTTTTGTTATAAGTTGAATTTTAGAGTCTATAGACCCAAAATAAAACTAAAAATATAAACAATTTTTTTCTCTTAATAACATTGATCGTTGTAAGTTTCCCGAACTTGTAATTTGATCCACTTATCAATATTAAATTTCTCGGTTTGGATTTATTTATCAACCTGCAAATTAATTTTTAACTATTCGATTTTTACGATATCCAATTTCGAAATTAAAAATTCTACGGAGCTTAAAAAAATCATCCCTGTGAAAATTAATACAGCTGGAATCAAATTATTAATGCAGTCATGAACAATAAATTATTATTGGATAGGGATTTGTATTGAATTCCTAATTCTCGCATCACGTCTAACACGGCAATGCAAACATATTTCGCCCTTCCGGAATAATAATATTAACATATAATAATAATTTGCATTCCAAAATGAAAATCTTTCAAAATTCTATTTTAATGATGTTATGCAATGTTTAATACAAGAACATCGTTGATAATTTTTATAAATGTGATAATTTAAGTGGATTTTATTTCTAAGCATTTAGTTTTTTAAGAAATGTTTTTAATTTATTATGGCAAACAGCCTTATAATTAACAAAAACAAATTTTATCGTCTGGCAACACCACGACCTACCAACAGGCTGAGCGTACGAAATTTGCAAGCTCATTGTACTGCTTACCCCCCGGCCTTCCGGGTGTTATCAATCCCCTCCAGTGTACCGCGACTTATATTAATTTGTGCAAAGTTATTGTAAATAAAAAGTGACTGAATAAATCCGTAAAGTATTATTCACAAACATCTCCATACGCACGATTGCGGCTACGGCAATTGGAAAGGGCTAGCTGTTAATCTGAGGAGGTTAACATACGGCTCACCTACACTGGAGTTTATCCACCACATACCCACCCCGGTATTAATAACTGATGGTTACTCCTTCAGGGCTCTCACAAGGACTCTATTTTTTTTTATGGAACGCCTCTACATTTAATAAACGAAATTAGACCTCCAATGTCCCCGCACACGTTGTTAGGCAGCAGTATGCAAGTGCTTGCTATGTACAAGTGTTAGTACGTAGGAAAAGTAAAAAAAAAAAAATCTTACCTAAAATAAAAAAACCCAAAAGTAGGCGGTATGCCTTTCCTGAATGATTTTTGTACATAAAAAACACAGGACATAAATTATATTTAAGAAAAAGAGGTAGTAAATAAATCCAGACGGAGATGGCATGACGCATATCGCCCGGCAGTCCTGTTGAGAGTTTGTCGGTGATCAGGCAGGCTGGATACAAGGTTCAGTTTCCGCGCCCCTAAGCCGACATCCCGGTGGTGCCTTGATGATATTAGTAAGTGAGAAGTGGGGGCGTAGACGCCCAAAAACCCTGAGGAAGTGAGCGTCGGGTTGTCGGAGGCGGGGCGGAGGGTCCCCTAGCTTGCACGGACGTCCCTCTGACCAACAACTGTCCCCAGGGATGGCGCGGGCAGTCTCAGAGGCAGCACTCCGAGATCTCCTCCAAGGTTTACGTAGACGGAGACAAGGTCGTTCCCCCCCCTCCCCCCCTAATGGGGAAATCGGACAAAACAAAAAATGGAGTTCAGTGTTGTCGCGTGGACGCTCGCACAGTTTGACAAGAATCTGCAAGTAAACAAAGAAAAACACAACCCAAAAACAAAATAAAAATGTATATTTATTCATCAAAAAAATAAAAATAAAACGAAATAATAAAGTGGAATTGTTTTGTTTAAACTATAGAGAGATTTCTTACTCACTACAATAAACTGCCTTTTCTAAATTATTTTGATGGAAATAAATTCATACATGACTCAAAGATGAATATTATATGCCTACCAGAAAGTTTAGCCAAAAAAGATCCGCTAATCAAATTACACACCGGAGTTTAGATTGCCCATATTATGACAATTATATTTATATGTATATGACATATCATCGATCCAAAACACAAGATGCATTTGATTATATATCTTAGGAAATATTAAAGTAAAAGTTTTAACAGGTATAGTTAACACATTTATCAATGCAGCTATTTCCAATAATTGCAATGTTAAAAATATATTATTTTGAACCTTTTGCTTTCCTTTTTTTTTTTTTTTTTTTTTAATTTTTTTTTTTTTTTTTTTTTTTTTTTTTTTTTTATTTTATTTATTTATTTTTTTTTTTTTTATTTAAACATACGAACTCTCCAACAGCCTAATAAGACTAATAACAAAAAAACTTAACGACCTTTAACGGTGTTCCTGTTTAACGGTGTTCCTGTTCGGTGGTCGTTGAACAGTGTTCTTGCAAAGTAACCAATAACAGAATGACGTTTTTATGTTGGCTGCATTGATATTTGGTACGTTTGCGCAAGCAAGGCGGCCATATTGTTTCGTTCACTTGCCGGAAAAAATTCTGTTGTGCCGTTATATTTTAGGCAAGTTCATTTAATTTTTATTGATAAATAATGTAGATATTTTAGGCAAGTTCATTTAATTTTTTTTTAAATGTGATTTCCGTTGTTTTTACCAAATCACCATTAATTTTGTATAATTGAACGTAATTACTAATATTGGTGTTAGTATTTTTAGTTTTAGTTCTTTAAATAATGTTTTGTTATTAATTAAGATTTGCTAACGGTAGGTTTTAGGTTATTTTTGAACCATTATTTTTAATGACTTTTCCGCGTGAGTTTAATAAAACTTCCATGAAAGTATGTTTTAATAATATAAATGCTTTACGTATATATATATAGATAAATACAAATTCTAGAAATCAACTGTGTAAAAATGAATTCAAAATTTCAGAATTTTTCAGTGACTCTCGGGACTCGGCAAATAAACCGGTCTTGTTTAAAAAGTAACGATGCTAAGATATGATAACTATTTCCATATATATAAATAAATAAGTGTAACCATTTTCACATTTCCATTAGGAGGAGGAAGCTATTACAATTCAAAACTTCTTTTGGACATTGATTGTGATCTACATTTCTCAAACCAACCAGACATAGACATGCGATCTTTTCAAGTGTCCATGCGCCATTAACATCAATTGATAAGGTCGGGCGAAATGCCACTCAGAGATTATACCTCGCACCCGGGATACCGGATTTATGTGAAGTTAACATGTTGCCCGAAGAGGCCTTTAATATTTAAGTGTTCGGGAAAAGTTTGCTATAAAATGCATCTATGCCTACTTAGCGCTGGCGCCGTCGGCCCTAACTACCCAACCTAACCAGAACGTTGAGGGGACAAATTTCTACAGAAACAGTGTTCGGTAATTTGTTTATGCTTGTATTGACCTGGACCGGATCGACAGAGACACGCCAAAGCATTTGTGTAGTAGAGGCTATAAGCAATGGCCGTTGATATGCTCCAAGACGACGGCATCAGTTTCCGCATGCAATAAAGCTTTACTTAGCTCATAATTAAATTAAATTTGCAAGCAGAAGATATTTGAGTACACCAAATTATTTAATAAAAAGTACATTTTTTATCAACGAATGCAGGTACATTTTAACTGGCAAAAATGTTTTTTTTAGCTTAACTAATTTCAGTTAACTTTTTACTTTGTACTTTAATAACATCCAATACAGAGTAACTACAAACTCGCGACCATTTCTGCAGTCTGTAAAGGTTAATCATTTCATGATAGTTTCCTACATTACTCTTTAAATTTCATTAGAATCTTAAGTCGAAAAATCTTAAAGTAAGGTGAAACCTTCCCAAACCCAAATAAATGGAAATTTTTGTAACAATTTACCTTAATTTTTAAGTTTGAGTACATAGCCTAAAATATTTAGTGGAAATGTTTCATTGATATCTTGAATTGCATCATTGCTTTAGAACCATCGTTAATACTTGTAGAAATATTATAAAAAATTGTACTTAAAATGTAAGGTAACCCTTATTAACTAAAGTTTAAAAATTATGAATGTTTCCGTTTTCACATAATTGAATAAATAATATATTGCACGAAATTATGGTTGCAACAAATAAAACAAATTTGCTTTGAAAAGTTATTGACTTCCGAACATCAATTATACTACCAAATATCCGTAAAGTACACATTGCTACACGTTATTAAATTATTTCGTGTTTATTTAGTAATGTTTAACAAAAATATTAATATATGTACTTTGGTTTTTTTCATTTCGTTTTAATCTTTTAATTTTTGTACCTTATATGCAACTACTCGTATATATTTCGTAAGACAACATTTTAATATAAACACCGAAAGCCAAATAAGATAAAATTATTTTTACGATTGTTAAAACTATATTGCATCCAAATTAAAAGATTTCTCCGGTCCTGCATTAGCGTGTGAATAACCACGTTGCATTCGACGAAATCGGTGCACTTGCGTGCAAAATACAACACGCGGATTCTATTTCCAGCCTGGATCTATATTAGGTCGCCACCGAGTCTGAAAATAGTACCGGTATATCCTAGCACTAATCCAATGGTCAGTTCTGTTTTGGTGGTGGACAGAAGGGACCATCTGCCGCCCATCTGCCCAACTGTCCAAGGCCCAGTTGCCGAGCCACGATTCCGTTTGCGTAACGACCACTTGCTGCAACGAACTTGGGGCCGTAAAGCGGAGGCGGCGTTTGACGCGCGTGATTTATGCTAGGAAATCCGATGGTTACAAGAGCTACATACATTTTTCTGTATTAGGTGTATAATTTATTTGGCCTTTTTGATATATGTTCCCTTGGAGGAAATATTATTCTCGAAGGTTGTTTAAAACTTTATTATGAATATCGATTTGGGCCATTTTACTCTTTTGACATTTGGGCTATCCCCGCCATTAGGTGCATTTTAACCTTTGAACAAATTGTTTCAATTGACATGCATAAGAACGTGGGCGTTGTGCTTCTTATGTATTTTTTTCAAATAGATACCTACACACCTACACAGTTACCTACGACCTAAATAAGTCAAATGCATACCTTTATGTGTGTTGGTTAATGCTAGAAGCGCCTAGGTACATCTTATTTGGAATGAACTTTTATCAATTTCTTCGTATTAAAAACGCCGAAACAATATTTTGACTACTATATTATACAGAATGTTCAGGGAAGGGTACTTAACTTACTTTAACTTTTGATTTCTAACATCATTTGGAGAAAAAAAATAATTAAATTTTGGTCTCCTATGACTTCTTGTGTCTTTTCTTGAATTTTTTTTCTTCGACTTATCATCACTCAGTGTTCACTCACTGATCACTCAGCCGAGTAACCTTCCAATCCCTCACCCTGACTCTAATTGTTCAATAACTACCCATTTTTCATGTTTTTAGTTGAAAAAAAAAACACAAAAATTTCACCAAAATTAAATTTTTTACTCCAGATAATACCAGGAATCATTGTTTAGTAAATCAAGTACGTTCCTTAACAGCCTTTTTTAGGTCACAGTTTCATAATCAACATCAATCAGTACTAGAGGTATGTATTACATAGCATTCACATAAGAGAAGTTTTAGTTAGTTAAAGTAAATTCTTCTTCAAACTTCGCAAATTCACTGTGGCGTCATTTTTAATTTAACATAAATTCAAGTAATTTCTGCTCAAATCAATTTGCCAAAAACTGATATAGCAGGAATACTATACATACTTTTCAAATATGTATTTTTATGAGTTAATTAGAGAGTACCCGGCTTGCGTTGCAAGCTTGGTAAATTTGTTTGTTTATTTCGTGCCCAGTCAATCCTGTTAAGATAGTATCCGTGTTGGGTAGAATTGTTATTCCACCAGAGACATAGCATGAGCGTTACGGGCTGTCAAATCGGAATAATCAACATTACGCGAGGTCCATTGTTCACAGAACTACTAATTTAGCTAAAATGCACCAAAAATAAATTTTTGGCGGGGTCCACTAAAGAATTTAAAAATTCAGGGCGTCATAATTTGGTACTTCAGCTCAGGTCTCAAAAAAAATAATAATAGTATCGGTTTGTCTATAATTTGTTATTCGTCCATAAATATTGAAAATATTTGTGGCGTTTTGTGGATTTAGGACACAAAATTGCCTGTTAAAATCAAAACGCCGCCGTACAAATTTCATTTAGAATAATTTGTACTCATAAGGTAATATATTGGTGCAAATATCGATATCGCAAATGAAAATATCCAGCAATTGCATGAGTAAACATTAAATTTGCCATCATGTACATTATGCTTGCTTCATTAAAATGGTCGAAAGAACAAACCAATATTTTAGTATCGTAATACGGAATACTACGGAATTTGATTGTCGAATTCTGGATGTTTTCAAGATGCCCCTGCTCTAATTCTTTATTTGTTATTTATAAATGTTATTTGCACCAATTTTAAGAATGACAAATTATACACGTGTTAATGTATGTACGAGTATTAGCTACTTTTAGGACACATTTGAACCAGCTGAACTCTTGCTACATGCCTACATGCCTCTTGCCTTAGATTCGTAAATTAGTATTGAATAATTGATTTTTGTTTGTTCTGCTACCTATGATATTACATGATGGCATTATGTCATTAGCTACCACTCGCAGTGACATTACATAACGACTTTCTTTTTTTTATTTTTTATTCAGTGTTTTGATGATTATATAATTAGTGGATTTTTTGACAACCGTGTTATGGTGGTCGGTGGTCGACATATTACATCACGACAAATACATTAATCCAAAGACGCATAAAAAAATCACCTTTGGCATTTTTTTGCTTACTTAAATTGAAGCATCTTTTTCTCTTTTTTTAAGATTTTTTTTTTATATTTAGTAAAAACAAACAATTATTTAGTGATAATTACGCTGTAAAAAGAAGATTTTTATGTACTTTTAATAAACCAATTAAGTTCCTACAATTTATAAATAAATTAAACGTTGGTACTCATAATATTAGGTGGATGTAGGATTGCAATATAGGCAAAAACAAAAAAAAAACAAAAAACAAACGATCATTAAAAACATTAAAATGATTAAACCTCAATAATGTTAACTTCAAGTGATAGATTAAGCCAGTTTGATTTTATATGTTTTCAAGATACAATTGAAAAAGTATCTCGTAGGGTTTTGAAAAGGTCCCATTTATAAAGTTTACGCCCACGACTTAGATTAACAATGTGGCACACTGAATAAATTATTCGATCTTATTTAGCATTCAGGGCAACTGATATGATGAATCAACAAGACAGCTCACAATTTTGTGTTGATTTTTTACGATTGTTTAGAGGAGTGAGATCAAATTGATGATATAACTAAAGTTATAATATAACAGAAGTTCAGAAAAAAAATGTTGGATGTTTTCAATACGATCAATATTAGTTTGATGTTGGAAATCCCAAATGAAAGAAGAAAAATTGAGATGAAATCTTTGATACGCCTTATATAGCAAAAAAACGTGTGTGCGGTATGGTGAAGACTTTTACATTTGTTTTTTTATTTAATTTGTTTTACAATTATGATCATTAAAGATAATTTTAGAATTTAG
The DNA here is from genome assembly GCA_936435175.1 of Glyphotaelius pellucidus. Classification (NCBI taxonomy): domain Eukaryota; kingdom Metazoa; phylum Arthropoda; class Insecta; order Trichoptera; family Limnephilidae; genus Glyphotaelius; species Glyphotaelius pellucidus. The sequence goes on along the minus strand of OW386542.1, from coordinate 20,226,556 downwards.
TAAAACTACTTTTTCTATTATTTTCTACTCGTCGCAAAAGTAAACGGTTTAAATAATAAGTTAACAAGGTGGGAGTCTTTATATGTATAACCTTACATTTGTCTATATTAAGGAATCGTTGAATGTTTATGCATTATTCGTTAAATCTGTGAATCGTCTTGTAACTTAACGCAATTGTCTATGGAACCAACAATTTAATAAACTTATCGTCCGCATAAAATAAAAAACAGGAGTGATTTGTAACATGTTTGACATCGTTAACATCTTTATACAAAGAAAAGAATAGAGGCCAAATAATTTTTATGTGTTTTTATCGTATAACTGCTATTACTATTACTCGGGGAGACTGTGATCAATTGTATCATTTTTAAAACAGTTTTGTGGAGAGCCTCTAGGCGGATATAATCACTAAACACAATATCACAAACTATTCCGGTAAGTTTTGCAAACTAACATTGTCAATTGTATACCACATGGGGATTATTGAAACACCGTCTCTAAACCGATTAAATAATTATAAAGTAAGCCATGAACGATATAAATTCGTATTTTATGATTTAAGAATTACTAACATAAAACATTGGAAAAACGATGAATAATAAGATGTAATTAGATGTAATACAAAAAAGACTTTGGAGGAAAACTTCAGGGAAAAAGAAAAACGACAACCAAAAAAACCACCTTACCTTTTGAAAGAAATATTAGCCGTTTGTAATTATAGACCTATAGAAAATGCTAAAAAAAGACTAACTGCATTCAAAAAAAAGAAATTTAACCATTTATAAAAATCAATTTAGATTCACAGAGGGATAAAGTACCCAAGACGCCATCGCTAAAATTTCATCTAGAATTCAGAGTACCCTAGACAAATCAAATAAATGCGTAGAAATTTTCATCGACTTAAAGAAAGCAAAGCATGAAAAACTTGCTAAAAATTAAAAGAAAACGGCATTGACCGCGTAGCCCTCAAATGGTTAGTAAGCTACCTAACAGAGAGACCTCAAATAGTAAAATTAAACCAATCATATATCAAAAATAATTTCAGAACTGCGAAAATATCTTTTCCAGCTTCTCGGAACAGACAGATTTGTGAAGTAGTCAATAGGGTCGCTGAAAAAGGCGCAATAGAGGCCAAAATATATATCATTGAAGAAGAAGATAACACTTATAATCTAAATGAAAATATGAAAGAAAACAAGACACAGAAAAACAGAAAAAAAACAATGGTCGCAACTGGGACTCGAACCCAGACCTCTCGTCTTACGAAAAAAAAAAGAGAGTTTTTCTCATTAAAAAATGAATAGCCAAAATATATATTTCCATCACTTTCATACCGCTGTTGCTATTGAGTTCTCATATTTTGGTGATGTTACAACAATTTGCCCTGTGCTACAATTAACAACAGTCTCCTATTCTTGGAGTCAAAACCATTACTGTCACGCTAATATCGTGAAACATTTAATGAGAACGTTTTACATCGAATTTCAAATTTTTTCATGGGTCATTTATTGCTAGAATGCATTTTTAAGGGTTCACTATTCGAATTTCGACCGATTTCTTACATATCTCGCTTAAAAATTTGAAGTTTTATATAAATATCTAATATACGTTCCACGCCGAAACGCAAATTATATGAAATTCCCTCGATAGAAAAAATCGCAAAATATGCTCCGAAAATTATTAAAAAAAAGTCCATTTCTATTATTTTACAAGTTATATTTGTGAACAAAATTCACAATGTTTCTTTAAATGATACTTAAGATACGTTCCACGAGATTTTTGCTCTATTTTAAACGAGTCATGTTTTATTAAGCTTTTTCGCCATTTTCGCTGCGATTTCATCACTTAAAATATTAGCGCGCTCTGTCCAACATTCGTAATTACACATCTCTCCATCTTCTTATTTTTCAACCGAATAGCGCCGCCTTAAGTCATGCCTGCAACTTTAGAGCAATGTTACTCTAAGCGGGCAAGCAAAACGTCTCCAATAAAAGCCGGCATTTCCTTGCCGGTGCCGTTAATTGAGTCAACTTGACTCTATTTTTTTAATTATCTCTATAAATGTACTACAGAACTGTTTGATTTCAGAAAATTCTTATCGATACTTACCTATTAGATAACTAAACTACTACCTATTAGATAAACTAAACACAATTAATAATTATTTTATCGTAAAATCTGATCGTAAAAATGAATCAATAGTAAGCATATAATATTATATCTAACTAACTTGCTGGGTGGATCGGCAGAAAGCGAGAGAGATACGAGGTTTTGTTCGCGATGCCACGACGCGTGGTCGTCAGCAGTAGCAAAACCACCCAAATTACAGGGCACAGGTTTGTGGTTTTATAGATGGTATATAGGTCTATAAATGGTCTTATAGGTGGTCTGCTGACAAGAATGAACATATAGTGGGTTTTGTCTCACAATTTTGAAGTGAAAACTTCTTTAGCGCCGTTGTGATTTGAAACTCGATGAAATGACTCGAAAAAGCGACACCAAAAAGAGACCTCCATAGGATTTAGCCTGCGAAAGAATGAGGTAGACTAATTGGTCCCCTCTTTGTGTGGTAGTTCGTAGCTTCCCCACGTAAGCCTATTTTTGTTTTCTGGAAGTTTCACTTATACCGCGTGTGAACTGCACACAAATTTTTTCATCGTTTTGAGCACTTGTATACAATATTTCACTTAGCTTAACAAATATTATAATGCATATATATGATAATGATTTTTAGATAAAACTATACTAACAGACAGAACGATTCGTCATAATAGACCCAATATAGTTTTACATGACAAAATTTAAAAAAAAAAAAACTTATTTCATTGATGTCGCTATTCCAAATTCCTGTAATATTCAAAAATCTGTCTCTGAAAAAAATAGAAAATATACAGATTTAGGAAATGAGATTAAAAGAATTTGGCATTCTCGGACTATAAAAATATTACCATTTGTTATTTCGGCTACTGGCAATATACCTAGCTCTCTAATTCATTTAGGCTTATTAGATTTATTAAAGAATCTTTATATAAAGATGCAAAAATCAGTCATTTTAAACACACGTAGGATTACGAAAGATTTTTAAAATATTTATATTGAGGGATCAGCAGGATTTATCGGTCTAGTTAAGAGTTCTATCGAGCCGAACCCTCTGATATGAAAATATCTGGAGTCGGTGAAGTATTTTCCCATATGGTCTCTGGTAGGTTGACATGTTGTTCTTGTCTAGTTTTGAATTTATTATAGTTATACAATGCAATAACATTGCGTGGATTGACTAGATGATCATTTGTGAAAAAGTGTGTGGAAGGGTTAAATTTTTCCTGTGGGGAAGATTTAACCCGGACATAAAGTCTGGAGAACAATTAAATAATATTATTTACATAACTTATAAAATACAGTGTTTACTTTAGGATATTTTAACGCAAACTGGGTTTTAATTTTTACCCAACTTAAAAATCTGAACATTCTGAATGTGTGGGCTGTACCTTTGTACGTAGCACCGGAGCGGAATTTTCTAGCAGCATAGGGTAAAAGTAAAAAAAAAAAAAAAGTACAATAGGCCTACATAAAACGAAGGCCTTATTCCATACAAGTCCATCGATTTATTCGATTTCACCATAAAATACAGGAGGTTAGTTGAATTTCGTTTGAAGAATTTGTTGAAAATTGTTTTCGGTATTCACATTATTTGGAATTCTTACGAAATGATGCAAAGCACAATTTTGCATAATACTTAATAAGGTAGGACAGAAAATAATGGTGTTTCACGACCTAACATATATTTAAAAAAAATCTAATAATTAGTATTAATATTTTCATTGCACCGCAGTTGGAGTGAAGGATTCATTAATTCTTTAATAATGCACATCTGCTCCAGATTCTTATCTATCCCCTCATACCTTTATCCTTCCGAAAACTTCCTCTCCTTGATTTCCTAAATACCACATCATCAATATTCCCTGGAATGACACAGGCCCCGAGGATAATTATGCTCCTCTTGTGTGAAGCTAAAATTAAAAAAAAAAAAATGAATGCTTTAGACCACACGACTGAAGTAAAACTGCGCGCGCACTGCTCTCTCTTGCTCCTACAGTGTGACACATACAATAGGCCTGCACTGTATCATAGATATACGAAACGTAACTGGCTATGAGAGAAAGAGAAAAAGAAAATGTGTGCTCGCACCTCTCTCTCTCTTGCCCCTATAGTAACATACGAAACGCAATTCTCTCTCGTTCTATCTTCACTAAATTAAATCTCTCTCTCAACTTCCGTTCGCCTCGCCCGACACCTTTCGTATCGCTCTCGTCACGCATTCACCAGCTTACTCCCCAAGTCAAGCGTGCGTAAAGAAGTTTTACTTCAAAAAACTATTTGGGGTGTGAAAGGACCTACTTAACTAAATGATTCCCGATATTTTTTGTAATACTAATTTTCAATGAAATTCTGGTGTCCGGTGATATTTTTGATGTTTTTTTTTTCGTTTAGCTAGTGAGTTAGCATAACTTTCGCATTTTTCTCAACCTAAATATAAAGACATTGTAGAGCACAAAGGGCTCGAGATTTTGAAAAATTATTTTATAACTAAAACAATAGTTAACATAAGATTTTAAAATTACATCTCTCAGAAATTTTTGTGATTTTTTAAAACTTTTTAATGTTTTTAATAATATTATATAAAGTCTCTTTTTTATTCCTCATAGTTTAATTATATTGTGAAATAAATCAATCTGTTTTCCATATACATTTGTAAAACCCAATATTCCCCAAAGCTTGAAAACAGATGCACCATAAAATCACGCTCCCACTACATAAAACAACTTCCAGTTCTCTCCACAAAACTTTTAACGAGACCTCAACAAGTGAAAACTAGCTACCAGTGAATTCACGCTTAGTTATAACAATTTTTATTATTTCCAACTATGAATAGATGTCGCCAGTAATAAAAAAGTCTCACATAATAACCTGATTTTATATGGCCAAACAAAGACATCAACAATCCAAAATTCAAGTAAGTCTTAATTTTGTTAAGATTATGTTACGTAAGGTTGTTTTGATGGTAAATAGGTTAAAAATGTAATAATTAGTGCAGACTAGAGCCTTTGTTCAAACGTTAAAATGTAATAGATCTTTTTATTGCATTGGTCAGAAATAACGACTGTGTAGTTAATGAGGCTATTCACATATATGGCTGGCACGGCGCACAGTGTGCAAAATGAAGAAAAAACACGAATTAATTGTTTGCTGACTAAATATTAGTGCAATTTTAATTTTTTTGTTCTTATTAATGAATTATAACTATTTTGATGTAAAAAAATTTTTTTTTGTTGTTTGTCAAAAAGTTGTTTTTCAAACCTCACAATGTAACTGCGGCTTTTTCTCCATTTGTTCATAAACTGTAGTGAAAAATTCTTTACGGTTTTGTAAAATGTAGGGCTCAAAATTGGTATGTTTGTGTTGTGTAATTAATGAAAAACTCCTTTGATTTCACAGAAGTGGCATTTAATATACCCCGTTCTTTTGCCTCGAATAATTCTCTCTGGGGAGTGCAAATGGGCCTTTCTGAAAATAACAAATTGTTCAAGGGAGGCAAAAGATGATAACAATTTATATATGATATTAAAGGTGAGACTTCATTCTACAATACGTATATATTCATAAATGGGAGCAAACGATGTTTTGTTTCTAAATTCTAATTGAAACAAACATTTTAACAGTAAAAAATACAAAAGTAGTGGAACATTAGATGTAAGTTCAAATCTCTCACACATGTGATTTTGATATATAGTTTAGTAATTTAAATAAAAAATACTTTGAAGAATGTCATATATAACAAACATTTGTATATATATCTAAACATCACTTAATACACAACCGTCTCTTCCCACGCGTAGGAGCGAAGTGAAAAACGTGATGCCGAACATCAAATTTACGAGGCGTTGCCAAACTTCCGTCAAGCGCTTTTGAGAAATTTAAATAAACACATAAAATGTAAACACTATTGTGCTACACTAAAAAAAAATATTTCAATTAAAAACATTAAAGTTTGCAAAAACCACTTAATTCGGGTTTTTTCTCCATTTCGTACACTGTGCGACGTCTTACTAGTTTTCTTCATGGTAGATCAAATACAACTAGATTGATTTTTGTTTCGACAAGGCAAAATTGTGTTTCCTAGATCAATGTTTCTGGAAGATAGTACGTCATTGTTCATTCGGTTGGAGCGTCAACAATATGGAGTGCTTTTCAAAATTTCCTTCATACTATTACGTATACAAATTATTAACTTTCTCATAATTTAACGAGGGCTTAAATTCAAAAAATATTATCTACAAATATTTTTTGGTCAGAAAACGTTTTGTAATAACAAATATTTCAGGACAATTTTAGAACAATAATTTTAGGGCTTAATGTCAAACCACATTATCTACAAAAAGACATAACAAAAATCGAAATGGTTTGTGTCTTTAGCAGATAACGTTTTTGATTTTATTAATAAATCATTCTCTTTCCAATTAACTTATTATCCTGACAAAGAAAACATAGTTTTCGAAACATTTTTTTTATTTTTTTTATTATTTAGAATACATTTATATAACAGATTTAAAGGTAAACAATATGGTTCTTAAAACTAATTACAATATATTAATTTCTTGTTAACAAGCTACCCAACTCAATAGAGAAAGAATTTCTCGTGTTTGAATTTTGTAGTAGTGCCATTGTAAAAAAATAGGTACATAAATTATGTTATTTTAAGTAATTAAATTACAAAGAAAAAAATAAAGAAACCTGTATACATGATAACCGGTCTATACAATGAATATACACGTTGATATTGTTAATTAAATAGTGGTGTACACAAAGTTATTTGTTTTCATTAAATTAAATAATGATGCCACAAAGTGAATTTGCGAATTTTGAAGAAAAATAGAAGATTTTTTAAATATTTATATTGAGGTATCAGTAGGATTTATCGGTCCAGTTAGGAGTTCTACCGAGCCTAACCCTCTGATATGCAAATTTCGGGAGTCGATGAAAAAAAAACGAATTAGCGTGAGAAATGAAACGGAAAAAAATTCGGAAAATGCGGAAACGAGCGACACTAAAAAGAGATAAACACAAGCATCTATAGGATTTAGCCTTCCAGAGATTGAGATAGACTAATCGTTGTCATCTTTCAACAATAAAATGTTAGATAATTTTTAAACTTGGAAACAATTTTATAATAAATAAACCCTAAAATTATCCTGCTCTGCATTCGTCTCAATCTCTCGAAGTTTAATTTTATACTGCGTGTGAACTGCACACATGATATATATATATATATATAAATATATATTTTTTGTTATTGGTCTTCCAATGCGCAGCTTTTGAGACTCCAAAATCCTTGCCAGCCCACCCTGTCGTACACACGCTCGGCACGCTTGCACCGCCCATTTCCACTTGCCACGTGACAGTATTGAGTTTCACAGTAATTCGCAGCGAGAGAGGCTCGACTGGAGAAGTTCCTTTGAAGCTTCTGACATCGCTAACGACACGGTGAGCGGTGAGTGCTCGCTAACGTATATTGTAGTGTGCTAGCGCAGACCCGTGTAAAATCAAGGGATATTAAAATTGTTGGATTTGTGAAGCTGAAAGTATATTTCTATAATATTTGCCTCGGAATCGTTGCCTATCAAAATACCGTAAAATTTCTTCTTTCTCTTAAAATACAGCCAAATTGAGTATAACTCACCTCTTAGGTCACCGCATTATAAGGTTTACTCAAATTCTATCGAAAGATACAGCACAGGAAGTATAATTTTTTTAACTTAATACTCCTATTTAAAATATAAACTGTAACAGTCTATTTTTATTTTTATTTTATTTTATTTTATTTATAAACAGAAACAAACAGTACATCAGTTACACTGATGAAAACAATTTACAAATATTAAGTATATTTCATGATGGGTACCTATAACATGTTTCTTTGTAGTATCTATGTGTAGTAATTACCGAGTGATGTGCGTGGTGGGTAAGTGTGTGTGTGTGTGTGTGTGTGTGTGTGTGTGTGTGTGTGTGTGTATATGAGAGTTTGTATGTATGTGTGAGTATGTATGTATGTATGCGCATTGAACAATTAAAAATCTAATTAAAAATCTAAAATTAATAAAGCTGCCCGACAGAAAATTGGTATCATTTTTCTAGTGTCATTTTCAAAGTCATTTTTCTTTTTAAAATCATAAATTCTTTATTGACAGCCCTGCATTATTGCATTTCATTTCATGTTCTCAATACTTCGACCAAGTATATCAAGACATGCCCTGTGAAATTAAAAATGACGCCAGAAACCAAATAAAACTGGCTCAAGGCCCATTTATGAAAAAGTGCGAGCATTGTTTCGTACTATTTGGATCGCATAGTGCTTTGTGTTTTACCTTTTATCGGTCCACACTGAAACTAATTGCTGTCCCAGCCGTCCTGACGGAATTAATTTTTTCAAACACAAAAATATCCTACTTCCGAATATTGTACAAGGTACAGTCCGCGGACTTTACTTTCGATAATGTAACCAGCTATCTGAATACATAAAAAAAAATTATGCCTTACCGATAGCTTTAAGGCAGCGTTTTAATAAATGTAATAATATTGACCCATCAAAATGTAATGAATTTCTGAACCATTCTGCCCTCTCTATATACTGTATGAATATAAGATGCATAAAAAAAAATTTCGATGATACTGTAGCTGTTCTCGACGCAATCGGACATAGATTTAGCATTATCGTTTTTAGTGAGGCTTGGTTGAAAGATTCAATCAATATCCCAGGTATTACTGGATATTCATCGCACAGCACCAAAAAAAATTATTTACAAAATGATGGAGTTGTTGTTTACACTCGGAATGATGTCATAGTTTCTGTGGAAGAAATAGCTATTCCACATGCCAATTGCCTTAAATTACAACTATCCAATAATGTATGTGTTATAGCAGTTTATAGAACTCCTTCTCAAACATACACTGATAACTTTTTTGACAATTTAAACGATTTACTCCGTTCTGTATCAAGACTTAACCATGAAGTGATTTTATGCGGTGATATAAATATAAATATTTTGGATGTGAACTGTACAAAAAGTGAACAATATCTTTCACTTTTAATTTACCACGGTTTAAAACCATTTATTGTTTCACCAACGAGAGTTACTACAAATACTGAGAGCTGTATTGATCACATCATGGTCAAGTCTAAAGATGATCCACAGAGTGCTGTATTCAGGACTAGCATCACAGACCATTTTGCTACTATATTGACATATCGTAAATCTACAGCAACCAAATCAAAAAAAATAGCCTCAAAACTTAAACAAATTGTTGATAATAACCTACTAATTACAAGACTAAAAGAGGAAAAATGGAATGATGTTTTATCTGCCAGTGATGTCAATACAGCAGCTGATAATTTCATAAGATGTCTAAAATTTCACATCGAAAATTGCTCTGTTCTAAAGACAATCCATAGTAATAAAAAATACTTAAAACCATGGATAACTTCTGGAATTATTGACTGTCTCATAAAACGTGATAAATTACACAAAAATTGTAGTAAAGAACCAAATAATGTTGAACTGTTTGCATATTATAAAAGTTACAGAAATTGGTGTTCTAAAATTGTAAAATCGATCAAACAGTCATATTACAAAAAGAAGCTTCACGAGGTTAAAGGAAACATAAAGCAAGAATGGAAAATAATAAAACAAGCATTGGATATGCAAAAGGAATCGGTTTCCATAAATAAACTGAAAATAAATAATAACATTGTATCTATTAATGATAATCCAACACTCATTACTAACCATGTAAATGATTTTTTCAGTGATATAGGTCAAAATTTTGCTAATCTTTTGTGCAGTGTAAATAATACCAGTGAAGAATGTTTAATCGAAAATTGCAATCCAACACAATCTATGCAAAATGCCTGTTTCGAATTCAATCCAACAAATTGCAATGAAGTTCTAAAGGTGATTAATGAGCTAAAATCAGGTTTTTCAAGTGGAAATGATAGTATAAGTGCAATGGTCTACAAACAAAATGCTTCTGAACTAGTTATACCTATTACACACATTGTAAATGTTAGCTTTGATAACGGCTTGTTTCCTAATCACTGCAAAAATGCCAAAGTCATTCCTTTATTTAAAGGAGGGGATAACACAGATGTCAATAACTATCGACCTATCTCCCTGCTAAACACCTTATCAAAAATAATAGAGAAATTAGCTAAAATTAGGTTGATGTCTTTTGTAAAAAGATATGAAATTCTCTCAGATAACCAGTTTGGCTTCCGAGAAAACATGGGAACTAGTGATGCTGCATTAAAAATGATCACCACAGTCGTAGAAGCTCTCGATATTGGCAAAAAAGCAATGGCTGTCTTTTTAGACTTGTCTAAGGCATTTGATACCGTCTCCCACGGTTTACTCTTAAAAAAACTCAGCTCAATGGGTATTGGTGATAAAACTTTAAATTGGTTCAGAACTTATCTTGAAGATAGAACACAGAGAGTAATGATTAATGATCACTTTAGTTCAAACAAATCAATTGTATATGGTGTTCCTCAGGGTAGTGTTCTGGGTCCAATTTTATTTTTGTTATATATAAATGACCTCTGTAAACTGCCGTTTTCTGGTTCTTCAATTGTATTTGCTGATGACACTGTTTTGGTATTTGCTGGTGATACATGGGATGAAACGTATGCTAAGTGCGAGATAGGATTAAGGGCAGTAAAAAATTGGCTTGATCAAAACTTGTTAACCTTAAATATGAACAAAACTAAATATATCACTTTTAGTATTTCTTCTGTAAATCAGCCATCTTTGGACCGTTCTTTAAAAATACATTGTTGCGTGCAGGAGTGTAATTGTCAATCTTTGGAAAGAGTAGATAGTATCAAATATCTTGGCTTAATAATTGATAAAAATTTAAAATGGAATAATCATATTGCTATATTAACAAACAAAATAAGAAAGCTAGCCTACATCTTCAAGACTCTAAGAAATATATTGGACAAAGTAACACTAAAAACTGTATATTATGCTCTTGTTCAATCAATGCTTTCGTATAATGTTATTTGTTGGGGCTCTTGTTACAAGACTATTTTAGAGCCTTTAAATATTGCACAAAAATTAATTTTAAAAATAATGTATAAGAGAAGTTTTATGTATCCATCACAGTTATTGTATAGCGAAAGCAAAATTATGACAGTAAGGCAGTTGTACATAATACAGGCTCTCTGTAAATTTTTTAACAACATTATTACTGCAAAAAGATCTCAACAAGTGCGCAACACTAGAATGTGTTCTTCTTTAATGTATCAACCAGTATATACCAGAACATCCTTTGGACAAAGAAGTTTTTCATATAAAGCTCCATTGCTTTATAACATGCTTAGTGAAAAAATCAAAACTATTGGTACGTTAAATATATTCAAAAAAACGGTCAAAATATGTATACTAACTGAGAGTGATGGTTTTGGATTACCCATGTTGTCGCTTTTGTCATAAATCAGCATGGAATTAAGCTATAATCGATACAATCCATATTTGATTACTGTGTGTGTACATTACTACTTATTGTTATTTCTTACTGCTGTATACTTTTGAATTTACTCATTGTTATTATCAAATTAACTTTTGTATAATTATTTACTCACTATAATACATAATTGTTTATTATTATTTACTCATAATTATTATGTATTTACTTAATTTATGTTTATTTTTTATTTACTTTCTTACGATTACTAAATAGTTTATTATTGTTTATTCATAATTATATTTTATATTATGTATTTAATTTACTTACATTTATTTACCTACTATATTATATTTATTCTTATTATATTATATTTATTACTTACTATATTATATTTATTACATAATCTATATACATTTATTACATACTTGTTTATTATTATTTACTTTATATTATTTATCTATTATTATTTACCTACCTTTATTTTTATTTATTTTTTGTTAATACTCGTAAATCTACTGTTACTGACGGTATGGTCACCCTATGAATGCATTTGTTAGGCCACTGCAGGTACCTTGAACATGTTTAGTTTACAGTAGAATATTATTGTGGCCAACTAAGAGCAATATGAGCATACCGCCCAGCTGTAATTAATATTTGAGTAAACTATATTTAGTGTTTCTTGTGAATTTATATGTATGTTTTTTATTTTTATTCGATTATTGTTTTTTATTTTTATTTTTATTTTTATTGTAAAACTGCACATCTCGATACAGGAATGCCCTAGTGAGATGTGCAGTTTATGTTTTTATGTACATCTATATATTTTAATAAATAAATAAATAAGTCGGCTAATTCTTCACAAAATCAAAAAAAAAAAAAAAAAAAAAAAAAAAAAAAAAAAAAAAAAAAAAAAAAAAAAAAATTGACGTATTATTTTTTTGGCAAGCAAAGTTTCTGACGTCACTTAATCACCCAAATGCTTGTGACGTCACCACACACCGATACTAACACATAGACGAAAGGCTGGCATCACGAAATGGCAGTGGTTTTTAAACTTTTTAAAAACGCGACCCGGTTTGTATAAAACGGAAAACTTTAAAATACATTAAACGCAGATCTTAACAAAAAACCGCTGCACTATTCTTCAATTAAGGTCGAAATTTAACCTATCTTAAGCCATAGCATTCCGAATTTCTACCGTTTTACAACATATTTCTCTAAAACACTTTAAGTTTTTAAGTTTCTAAAAAAATATATTTTGTTTTTGACGATAATATCTATACATTTGCCACGCCGAAACGGTAATTGAATGAAATTATTCCGATAGAAGAAAATCGTATAATTCGAAAATTATTATAAGCACTTTATTTTTGTTACATTACAAGTTATATGTATGAAAAAAATCATAATTCATTTTTTTCTTTAAAGCTATGACATTTCCCGCGAGATTTTGGTTCTATTTTAAAATAGTTTAAACGAGTCATGTTTTATTAAACACTTTCACAATTTTCGCTTAAATATTATCGTTTTTGCGCTCCCTCTAACATTCGTATTTACATATCTCACCTTCCTCTTCTTTTTGAGCGCTTACTAACGGGCTTTAATTAACTACGAATTTCTGTCATTTTTCAATTATTACCTATACACAAAAAAAACTTAATGATTGAGCAGCTGATTCAAAACTTTTAAGAAAGATTATAGTTTTCGGCTAAGACATTTTGCAAAACAGAACAGAAGCCTTTGAATATTTTTTAGCGCAATTTTTTTGATATTTTTTGTAGTCAAAAGTCCGGAAAGCAGTAAAAGGGCTTGCGGGCTGCTGTCAAGCGACCAACCTGGGCAGCCCACGGTGCGTGGGCGGTAAAAGGGTCAATTTTTCGTAATTATTTTTAAGCAAACGATGAATGGATTTTTTTTTATTTAAAACTCATGATCAATATATACATATACGGGACTGTGTACAAGTTTTTGTACACGAATCTAAAGTATGGTTAATCTAAAGAGTGTACACCGCTTTCAACAGGACACTTCGACGTAATTGCTGCTTGGTGGTCGACAACGAGCCATACGGTTCATCAGAAAAATAAAATTAAAAAATTATCAGACGCATCCGCTGCCAAGATCCGGACAAACCTCAATCCATGAACCCGAGCACCCCTGCATAGTCACCAAACGTAGCGAACCACTTGGGGTGACCTATGGCAGAGGCGTTGGTTATCCAATAAATGGTTCCCGAGGCGGCGGTACCCATACTCGCCTCCGAAATTGAATCGCTTGTCATAATAAAGTAAAAAAATATTTTTGTCTAATTAAATTTATGAATGTCTCGCGATCCCCACTTTGAAAACCATTTATATACAACACAGCTTGTCGAAACATCACGCATGCAACACGTGTTCACCTTTTGAAGTGTTAGTTCGACAAATCACACAATGGAATCAGACGGTGCTCAGTTTTATATTGCCGAGAATTCGCATGCAAGACGGCGGAATTCGAAGGAGAGTTGTATTGCGAAATTACTGATACTTGGGGTTATTTTTTTCTGATTTTTACTATGAGACGGCTTGTCTAGGGTATACTAGGTCAATGTCTCAATAGAATCAGTCACACGAACTAAAAATATACATATTTCTCTGCAACAATCCTGTCAATACCGAATCGTTTAAGAATCCCTTATACCTCGCATACACAGCTTAGGTATGCAATATGCAGAGGTAGCAGATATTTTCAATAGCACTGACAGAATTTTCAAAAGGGCATTTCACATATTTAAAAAAAAAGTTATTAGTTGACATTTTGTTTCCAAAATTATAAATTTTACTTCAATCATTTGTTTACACTTTCAATTTGTTTTGTAATCAAGTTTTATTCTGAATTTAATTGTTAATTAAAATTTTACCGTTAATAAAAAAAAATTATCATTTTTTATTGACAAAATGTTGTTCAAGAATGAATATCGATAGTAAACTTTACAATTAATTCATCTTTACGATTTAGATTAAGATTTCAAGTATTTTAAATTTCAAATAATTTTTTTTTTTTTTGGTTTTAGGCAATTCACCCTGAAGAGAGTGCTTTGTGCCGGTAATAGTTAAAGTGGATAAAAAATTTCGGTTAATCTATTGGGAAAATAATAAAACAAATTGAATATTGGACTCATTTAGAACACTAAAACAAATTAAATATTGAATTCATTCAGGTTAATAAACTAACATAAAGCTGTATGAACACGAGAATTGTTAAGAAATAAAAGATATGAAATGTTAAGGGGAGACTGGTGTGTGATTTTAATAAGCCGGCGGTATATGTTCTTGAAAGATGAATGGTTTTTACAGTTAAAGAAAACGTGGTCGAGGGTTTCCTCTTCCACACCGCACTGGCAGACCGAATCATCTAAAACTCTTAGGATGGGTTGTTTAAAAAAATTTGATGGATTCATCAAATATTTGAAGTTGATTTTCACGTTCTGTGTAGGTTCTATTCAAGTTCTGTTATTATATCATTATAGGACAGCTGCTTCACAAAACTGAAATAATCACAGAACTTGAATAGAACTTACACAGAACGTGAAAATTAACATCAAATATTTGATGAATCCTTCAAATTTTTTGAAACAACCCGTCCTTATTCTAGACAAGTGAGATGCAATTGAACAGTGACCAATTCTCATTCTCGAGATACATAAAATGAATAGTTTTGAAAGTTTTTTACCGTGAAACCATGGCTTAGCAGGGATATGGTTTTGAATTCCCGCATAGAAAGATCCAGTTCTAGAGTCATATTGGATTTAAGAATCGGGAAGACATCGGAGATAGGAATTCTAAAATTTAGTGGGATAGTTCCGGAATCGGAACCAGATTTGGCGAGAAAATCGGCCATCTCATTATCTTCGATACCCAAATGGGCATGGACCCAGGCCAATATCGTCTCAAACCCAGATTCACTTAGAGAATTGAGAAGATTTTTTATTTTACATATAATATTGTCTTCCGGATAATACAGAATATTTGACCTAATTTTAGTTAGAGCACTTAGCAAATTAGTACATAGTAAGATGGATTTGATTTAGCGCTTGTTCAATTGCAAAGCATTCAGCTGTAAATACGGAAGCTTCTTTCGGTAATTTATAAGTGAGATTGATGTTGAATTCTGGACTATATATTGATGCTCCACATCTTATTTTCAAATTTGGAACCATCCGTGAAAAGGATGGAAAATCCAGGGAATTTTGAAGCCACAATGCTTTTAAACAATCATCCACATTTTGAAATTTATTTGGGGAAGATAAAATATTCTTCCGAAAGACTGATGTTATTGTGTTCGGCATAAAAGTGATTGCCTTAAATGGAATATTGTATATAGGAAGATTGGGAACTTCTTGAAGATATTGGAGGGAAGATGATAGAGAATTATAGAGATGAAAACTTTTAATTAGGAGAGGAAAACATTGTTTTTCTCTCAATCTTTTGTTAGAATTCAAATAAACACTTAACCGATTAAGACTTTGTTTAATAGGATGATGTTATAACGATAAAGCCTTGAAAATATATTTATTGGCAAGGTATTGCCTTCTGAAATATAATGGAGGCTCCCTACATTCCACCTGAAGCGCATTAATTGGAGAAGACTTCATAGCTCCAATAATCATTCTGAGGGCTTTTGATTGAATTCTTTCCATTTTCTTATATAAATATTTAGGGAGTGGGTCAAAAAGGAATGAGCCATAATCCAAGTGTCTCCGAACTAGGGAATTATACATTAATTTAAGAGTGGTAGGATGAGATCCCCACCATACTCTGGAAACTGCTCGCATCATATTAAGTCCCTTTTCACACTTTGTAGAAATTATCTGAATGTGCGGAAGCCAGGAAAGTTTATGGTTTAAAGAAGACCAAGGAATTTGATTTGAGTAGCGGTTTGTAGAGGCACATTATCAAAAGAGATTGAGAAGTGGGGAATTTTTCTTTTGCGCGTGAAAGCCACGACCCTTGTTTTAGATGCCGCCAGATTCATCCCATTTATTGACAACCAGCTTTTAATATATTGTAAAGCCAAATTCATTTCCTTAGCTGCAAGAATAATATTTTTTTGTAACAAATATATAAGGATATCATCCGCAAAGTATAGTCGCTTGATAGAAAAAGGAATTACTGAGTCTAGGTCACTTATATAAATATTAAACAACAGAGGACTAATAACAGAACCCTGGGGCAATCCTCTTAAGCATTTAGAGGAAGACTCAATAATAATGGACCTATCTTAGAGCAAATTAATAATAAATTGGACTAATTTGGGGGGGATTTGTTTTTAATTAGCTTTTCTTTCAAAACATTCATTAAAACATCATCGTAAGCTGATGAAAGGTCAAGGAATGTGGCCAATGTATAAGAATTTAGGGATTGAGAAACTCGTATATCAGTTGTGAACAAACTTAAATTATCCAGTGTAGATTTCTTTTTCCGAAAACCATACTGATTTGGTGAGATAAAATCTTGACTTTCAACAAACCACTCTAATCGGTTTTTCATCAAACGCTCCGCTACTTTCATCAAACATGATGAAAGAGCAATAGGCCGATAAGACGAAATTTCAGATGGATTTTTTCAAGGTTTTAAAATGGGATTGATTTTTTGAGTTTTCCAATCATCCGGAATTAGTCCTGTTTCAAACATATTATTAATAAGAGATAAGAAATATTCAACCGCCGTATCAGAAAATGATTTAATAAAACTATTAAGTATTCCATCGGGACCCGGAGCAGAGTCTCCAAGGATCATAAAAGGGGAAAAAATCTGGGTTAAGATTGGTGCCCATTCATTTTCAATAAAAGTCGTAGAGGGAGGAATATATATTGATAATATTGTGATATCAGATAAGACAGCTGCTATTATCTGGATATCGTCGGAGGGAGTATGTATATTAATTTGTTTAAACGGGATAGAATTATAGATTATCAGAGCCGTGCCGCCTTTACCATCCGGTCTGTCGTGTCTGAGACAATAATAACCCGGAATTCTTAAGTGAAAGGAGGGTTTTAACCACGTTTCAGAAATGGCGGCCACTGAAACGTCGTGTTCGTCGAGTAATTGAATTAGGTCAGATTTGTTAGCAAAGAGGCTTCTACTGTTCCACTGAAGAATTTTGTTCAGTTTCGAAGTCACTGGGGAGGCAAGATAATAAAGATTTAATGTAATCGGCAGCGTTGGACGGTACAGTATTGTTGTTTGTAAGGATAGAAATTAAAAGGGTAATTAAAGTTTGTATAAAAGAATTATTATTCATTATTTCGGGGAGAGCAGGAGGGGATGTATTACCATTAATGGCACACCCATTGGGGGTCTGAGATTTGGCATTCCCATTCGGGCTGGTCAAAATATTATTCAATTGTTTTTTATCAAGGTAAGGAATATATTTTGGGTTGGGTTTGACTGGCTTGAGAATGGTTTCTCTGTGAGAAGATGACGTTGAATTTAAAAAAGTGGTTGATTGGAAAGGAGCTGAGGACGATGTCATCTCTGCGAATGGTTTTTTCGCAAGAGAGAATAACTTTGAGGCCTGGAAGTACGAAATTTTGTCGGTAGCCATTTTATGTTTTATGTTCCTCTGTCTTGACAATTCCGGACAGGCTAGACTGACTGCGGTATGTGCACCCGAACAGTTAATGCAAATGGGATCATTGGAAGATTTTGGACATTGATCAAATGGGTGACCTTCTCCGCAAAAGTAACAACATGGAAGGGAGCGGCATACGGGTTTTGTATGTCCAAACCGGCAGCAATTGAAGCATTGAACAGTTGGAAATTTATAAACTTCGACGGGAAGCGAGGTATAATAAATAAACACACGAGATGGAAGGGATTGTCCCTCAAATGTAACAACAACAGATTGGGAAGGTTTCCAGATCGTGTTTCCATCAGTAGAATCCTTGTAGTTCAGTCGACGTGCTTTTATTACTTTCGGGGTTCCGTGGGAATTATTCAAAGCATCAACAATTTCAGCCACTGGGATCTCCGCGGGAATTCCTCGAACAAGACCCATTCTCGTAAGGTTAAATGTCAGGATGAACGATTTATATTTATGGTTTGAGAGCAAGTCAATTTTTTTTACAAATACATTTGCGGAAGCGGCAGTATTAAACTCGATAGATAATTTATATCGCCCTTCCGGTTTAATTGAACCGTTAACAATACCAAGCTTATTATTTTTTGAGTCAAATAAGAATTTTCCAAAATCTAAAGGATGAATAAGTTTTCCTTGTTCAGTTCTCTGAACAATAATGATAAAAGGACCGGAAGCGGAAGCAGGATAAAGTAAGTCAGTACTTTTTGTATTATCGCTAGCTAAAGTACTTGTCTGGGTGTTACTATTGGTGTAAAGGTCGTTAGAGGTCGAGGTTTGTTGAATCGGCGGTATAGATTTAACTTTCGATGGAATGTGAAGGCTATGCGATGGTCGTCGTTTACGAGATGGAAGCGTAATAGAAGCCTGGCTAGTATTAGATTCCGAATCAGAAAAATCTAATATCGACCCTGGGTCGGGAGGTCTATCTTCGTCTTCCTCCATTATATAAAAAAAACTTAACTTTTAAAAATTAAACTGAAAAAATAAAACGTAGTCTATTTCATTGACTGTACAAACAAAAACGGATTAGCCGTAAGTAGGATTGCAAACAAATAGGTATACGATAAACAGAATTAAATAAAATGTAACAATAATCTCTTATCTGTATGAGGCACAGGAACGGGCGAACGGCACTAAGCAATAGGTAAGGTACACACAACCACTGTTGACCGGGGCTCGAATCGGACTCTCAAATAAATTTGGTAACTACTTTATTGATCATTCTGCCTATGGAGGTCACCCAAGGTGTTTGGCTACGTTTGGTGAATTTCACAGGCTCACGGGGTGAGATTTGCCTAGGTCTTGGTGGCGAATGTGTTTGACCACTTACTGTGTGGCGGATCGGATCAGGAGAGACAGATTGAGAGAGACCTAACCTAGACCTCTTTAGCCGGACTCTCAACCCATCGTCTTGCATCGCAGTGACAGGGATAGATTCTTACATCCATTATTCCTGGACACATTGACCCCCAGATTGCCACTCACCCCTCATACCTTTTTCTTCCCAGAACTTCCTCTCCTTCCTTTCCTAAAAGACTCACTACGCAACATCCTCAAAGATGACATTAGGCCCAGAAAGATTTTTTTCCTCGGTACTTCCTGGGAGGAGCTAATGTAAAAAAAGTTTCCAATTTCGAAATCATTTCGCAGAAATCATTTCACGCACTAACAGCTAAAATGATTATTTGACGATACCTAATTAAACATTCTAAAGCTGTATACTGCATATTCTATTAGGTGTTCGAGGGCGTGCGGTGGTGGAGTCCCGCCGCCGCTCTGGCCCCTGCATTTTCTTGATAGTTTTCCGATATTCCAGGAATCCAAACAAACAAGCACGCCATTATACACCTACACAAGAAAACAATAATGTCGTATACCTGACAACCAACAACCATTATTTTTGTGATTCATTTATACGTCACTATACGAGTATTTGGGTCCTGTGGTTCCACAACTCAGTTAAGATATGTTTGGTTTAATTAGCGTAAGTTTTTCCCTACATTAGCAATTTTGAGGACCATTGCAAAAATTATTTCCCGTTAGTAGTCTTCTATCTCATTAGTAGCCTTCTTTATCATAACTCGCGAATGTAATACTCATTTAAAAGAAATAAGCGATATAATAATAAAATAAACCAATACGCAAAAATTTATTCCATAAGCACGAGACCTCAATTCAATTGCTATGTAGATGCAATTTTTTTTTTTAATTCTACCCAAACTATTAAGTTATTTTCGAAGAGCTTTAATAATATTTTTTTGTGCTTCACTGGGTATCGCTATTATAACAATAATTGATAAAAATTTATTCTTAGCATCTATGTATAATAAAGTCCATTATAATTGCATGTTCGGTTTTCCTGCTTTTCCTGAAGTCATGTTGGTTAATCGAGAGTAAAGCATCTTTTCTAGTATTGAAGCCAAAGGGCGTATATATGGGAGGGAGGGCTTAGGGGATTGAAACTCACCGGTTTCGGTATTTTGTCGAAAAAAGAGCAGAGTAAGTACTCGTGGGTTATATCCTTGAAAATACACCAATATTACTTGCACCTTCCCCTTTATCAATGTGAGGTCCATTTTTGGCGCTTTGTTGCACACGACACATGTTGTGTGCAACAAAAACCTTTCAAAAAAAATTTACCCCCTTTTTCTCCCTTTTACCCCTGGATCGAACCCCCTCCGCCATCCTTGCTTTACTAAGGTGGTCAGTTTCTATTTTTGTGATATTATTTTGAATTGTTTAGTTCAGAGCTGCTGACGTCAGGCCGACCATTGTTTTGTAGTGATCTGTGATTGTGGATTTGAATACCACACCTCACATTTTGTCTTTTGGATTTATCTATTATTTATTATTTATCATCAGATTGCAATTTTAAAGAATTTCTGAACCAATATGTAATTTATGTAACTGTAAAACTTTATCACTGTAAACTTATATATCTATATTAAATAAAAAAAAGATTTTTTTTTAAATAAATCTATATGTATTTATCTATTTCTATCCTCCAGTATGTTTGTGCGTTAATAACATTGAACATGAATAAAGGGAAGAACATGTTTCATGGAAATGCATTCTTAAAAATGATCGCTATGAATTTTGTGCAAGTGCAAAAGATTAAACGGTGGTCACAAGTGGTGAGAAGGCGTTTGTAACAAAGAACATTTGAATATTTTACAGTACTCATTTTTCTTAGAATTCTTTTCATGTTTCCGTTGTTGTGAAAACATCCAACGCGAAAACGTTTTCAGAGCGCTTTTAAAAATTTGCGTTCGCGAAATTTGGTAAGGGAGTTAATATTAATTTTAGGGGCACAACTCAGTAAACTATAAAAAATATTATATCGACTTCATTTAGTTATTGTTCAAATCCAGACCGCGCAGACAGGGTTCAAAACTGAACCACCCTTTATCTTTTAAATAAAGAACTAAAATTGTAAAAACTGGTTTGGTATTGGAAGTGTAATTTCACGCATAAATAATTAAGGCAGCGGTAACTGAAGTGGGTTCCGCGGAATTCAAAGATTCCACGGAGGGGTCGTCTGGGTTCCACGACTTATTACCAAATCTACGAATTAAGCTGAAGATAAAAAATCTAATTATCGCCAATTAAAGTTAAAAATCTAAAAAAAGGGATTTCAGGTAAAACAAATTAAGCTCTGATCTTCGTTTTTGTGAGCGGTAAGCAGTGAGTGGACAAAATCTGATTCTTTGAAAACGTAAAAATCTCTAATGTGGAGTACCGAATGGAATATAATCTGAATTGTCAATCTCAAACACAATAAAAGGAGTTTGATTAGAAGTTTAGGAAAAATCTACTTAAACTTCTTTAAATGGATCCGTAGATATTTCCGCTTGGCTCAACAAAATACTTTAAGTTAGTCTTCAGATACCTCAATAAAAGTAACACAAGTATTAATAGGGATTCGATCGAATTTTTAGTTAAGTACAAAAAGTTCAGCTGTTTACCTTTACTAATTACGAAGAGATTTTGCGATAAACTTTATTTAGTCTGTCTTTAATTTTTTTCATTGATTAAAAAAAAATCAAAACTTACAATTAGTGATGTGGTCTTACTGGGAAATCCTGTTTTGAGAGCAAGTGCAAAACATGAGCACTTTATTTAAAAATAAATATACAAACAACATAATGTTACAATTATAATAACTGACAACCATCATCGTAACATTGAAAAAATACATACTTATAATTAGATTTTAGAAAATTATATTATCTTATGTTAGATATGTCTTGGCTGACGATCCAAGTCTTGATGTCTGATTTATTTTTAAGATAAGTTTGTTTTGTATTATAGCTAGTGATATTGCATTATATAAGTAGTTTTGTCGCAAAGTATCCAAAATTTTTATTAAAGTTGTTTTAGCAAAGGGGATAAGTAAGGGATCATGCCTTTTGGTTGATTATTATTTTATATTCTTCTTACCTACAAAAAAGTCCGCGTTTTGGGGTTTGACCTCAATATCGAAAATCTTTCACCTGCTGCGATTTTACTTGAGTTATCCGTTGAATATGTTTGACTGATTTCCGTTTTTAAAAAGGACTGAAATATTTTGGGATTAAAATATTGTTTGGAAATGGACATTCCATTTGATAAAAGTTGGTAATTATAGATTTCAAAGGACGTATTTCTTGGGGTTTGACATATCTGACAAAATTTTGGCCACTAAATATTTTTGTAAACCGACCAACTGATTATAAAAAAAATACCCCGTACTTGTAGGTTTGACTGTGACGAAGAAAAGTAAATGCGAAATATTCTAATAATTGTAAGATCCCTTCTCTTGCAGAATGTTCTACAATTCCATTGGGTGAGGCCAAGTGTGAAAATACCTTTGCGAAGAAAAGCAGAAATTGTAAAATTCACGCCTGCGACGCATTCTTCAGTATCTTCTGAAAGTTTAAATTCATACGCTTTTCCTTCCAGTTTTGCAAAATAATGCCGAGGAGGATTTGGCTCAAAAAAATTGCGACTAATGTCCGGAATTCACAAAAAAAATATAAATCCTGAACTTAAAGACTATCCATCTTTCAAGTTTATTTTGGAAAAAAGTAGTCATTTTTTTTTAAATTTGATTCCAAGTTTTTTTATTTTTTTTATTAGTATCTATAGCAAAATTTGTACATAATGTATTTATAAATTGTATTATATTAAGGTATTATAAAGTTTTTTTTTTCACAGTCCTCCTCACTAGGGTTCCCTGTTCTGAGGCGGCCTGTAGTTTTCCACATTTGTATTTAGTATCCAGTTGTCTTTACATGGTCAGTATGTTTGATAGTTCATTTTCACTTTGTTCTCTCAACCATATTTTTACTTTTGTTTTAAATTATAAAATTGTTTTAAATTAATTCGGAAGTTTCTAAATTAAGGGTAGCTGATGTTGTTAGGAGTGTAATTAATCCAATAAATCTAAGTCTTTGTTTTTAGTTAAATTTTTGGCAGAGAAATAATATTGAAAATTATGTGGATGAGTTTTTGTAAAAAGTTTTTTTTTGAGAATCTTAAATTATCTGTAGTGCATTTTAGGTTTTTCTTTGTTTTTCCTGGTCCGCATTTTTTTTAATCACTAGAAACTGTACTTGCTATCTCCTGGTATAGATATAGCCAGTCAAACTTGTTGAATGTACGGTTACATTAAAAAAAATTAAAATTTACAACAATTTAAAAAAGCCTTCTCAAAAATTGAAAATTTTTAGAGCCATAAAATGCATTGAGTGAAAAACGTACGCTAATTAAACCAAACATATTTTAACTGAGTTGTGGAAGTACAGGACCCAAATACTCGTATAGTGACGTAATATAACGCTATTGCTATGGATAAGAGGGGTGCAAAGTTTCGGTCAAGAGAGCAGAGCAATGGCTGCGGGTTGCGGGTACTTAGCCGTAATAAACACAAATTAATATTTAAAAATTAACATAGAAAAGTAACATAGAAAAAAATTTTATGTATAAATTGATGAAATTGTGCACACTTGACCTTCAGAAAATAAAAAAGTTGAATCGGTTAAATTATTTGTCTACCTATACCTATATCCTCCATCACAACAAATCGACATTTTTCGTTTTCTGTAGTGATAAAAGGATTTTCAAATTTCGTTTTTTAAAATTTCGGAGATTTTCAATTTTTTTCAGCTTATTTGTAACCCGAGAATGTTTGTCTTGTACATTTTAGAAATTATTTTTTAATTTGGACTTTTCAGGTATTCGGAAAGCTGAATTAAAATTTTATGAAAAATCTCCCACCTTGACGACATTTGTGGCAGAGTGGCGGCCTTAGATTATATTATCACTAGATTCACTCATTCAAAAACAGCAAATGCTTACCACAAAATATTTGTTAATATTTACATGTCAGAATTAAATAAACTTAGCTAAGGAGTTCTGTAATTCTTACCAAAGTGCACCGAAAGTGTATAATTTCTTCAGTAGTACATGTTTATTTATTTGTTTATTTATTTCAAAACCATACGGCACAGCATGTGCCATTAACATAAAATATATTAATGTATATATTATAATACAATAACAAAACTAAAGTAACAACATAAATTAAAGTTAAATATAAAAACAAAAGGTAAAAAAGGAGTTGAGGTAGTAAGCAGTAAGTAAAAAGTAAGATGGATAAATGAAAGTATAAAGTAAAAGCATAAATTATAAAATATAAAGTATAATGAAAAGTTAAAGATTGAAATAAAAAGTTAAAAGGTAGGAAATAATACAGTCAAAAGTAACACGTATAGACTATAAGATAGATATCTTAAAAATAATAAAAAGTACAAAGTTATATATATTTAAAAAAAAGTGTAACAAATTAAGAGTAAGAAATGCTCTTAAGAGCCAAAAATTCAAGATAATATAAAATTACCAAATATAAAAAAGGTATCACTGATTATGATGTGTTTCTAATCCATAGATATTGGGAACGCACATACAGTTGCGTATACATACATACATCTGTTTACAAAGTTAATAATAGCGAGTGCGTACTGGTAGGACATGATTAGTGATTATATTATGATTACATGGTAGTAATAGCAGACAAATTCTGTTTATCTTTTGTATGATGACAGACATCAGGCATTATCGATATGAGCAAATTCATTACCTAAAGAGTGTAGACGATGCATTATTGAATTTTGTTCAGCATTACTGAGAGTATTGTTGCAATAATAAGGTGTTTTGAGTCGAGTTATTCTACTAGGTACCTAATAATTGACCAACGAAACTAGTTCAGGGGAGTCAAACCAGTTATTATTTATTTTAAATAAAAAAATTAGATCATTAAGTATTCTTCTATCTTTTAACGATAATGGTCGCATTTTTTGTAGTAGAGAATCATAGTTAATATCGTCTGCGGGAATTCCCAATTTAAAATTTATTGATCTAAGAAATTTGCGTTGGATTCTTTCAATGGACATTTCATGATTTTTGTAAAAAGGGTTCCATAAGGGGGAATTTTATTCCAAATGACTTCTTACTAGAGTCGTATAGAGTATTTTAAATGTGTGGATGTTTTTGAAATCTTTAGATATTCTTATAATGAAGCCCAACATTTTCATTGCTTTACTAGTTATAATATTAATGTGATTAGTAAATAATAGTTTCGTATCAAAAGTTATACCGAGGTCCCTTATTTCAGGTACTGACAATAAACTCTGGTTATTCAGTGAATAACTGTATTTTATTAGGTTTTTTATTCTGAAGAAACTCATGATTTTACATTTTTTAATATTAAGTGTAAGCTTGTTTATAGTACACCATTCTGCAAATCTTATAAAATTGGATTGTAGGGATAAGCAGTCGTACATATTTTTTATGATTTTATATATTTTCATGTCATCAGCAAATAATAATACGTTAACATCAGAGAATACGGAAGTGACATCGTTTATAAATAGAATAAACAATATTGGACCAAGGTGCGAACCCTGAGGCACGCCACTAGTGGCTTCAAATTCGTAAGATAAGTGATCTTTAATAGAGACAGTAAGTAAACGATTTGATAAATAGTCCTTAATCCAGCATAATAAGTTGCCACTTATACCAAGTTTTGACAATTTATTTATAAGAATTTTATGGCCCACATTATCAAAAGCCTTACTAAAATCTGTATATATTGAGTCAACTTATTCTCTATTAGCAAGGGCACCTGAAATATAACTTTCGTACAATGTAAGGTTAGTTAATGTAGATCGTCCAGAGACAAAACCATGTTGAAATGATGAGATGTTAAATTTTATACACGAACAAATTTTTTGAAGAATTGTGCTCAATAACATGTGCTCAATTGTTTAGATACTGTCATTCCTAATCAAAACGTTGTGTGATATCGCAATTCTTTAATAAAGAGATCAGATTGGCAAGATAGGAATTTCAAAATCATCGTCTTCTTTTCCTACTCATTTTCTTAAGCCTCACGACATTTCCCAGAGAACTGAATATAGTTTCCCATTATATCCGGGTAGTTGGAACCCTCGTTGAAAATTATTGAAGTGAAACTTCTTTAACAGCGTTGCGATTTGAAATTCGATATAACGGAAATAAGTGACACTAAAAGAGACAAACACAAACATCTATAGGATTTAGCCTGCGATAGAATGAAATAGACTTATCAGTCCCCTCCTTGTGCGGTGCTCCGTAGGCTTTCCACTCTTCTCTACTTTAGTTTTTGAAGGTTTTACTTCTACCGCGTGTCAACTGCACACAATTTTTTTTATGTTTTATTATTTTTTGTTCGCTTTTTGGTCACTGGGTACACTTAATCATTTTCGACGCTCGCGTTTGCGCAGATGTTTTTATTAAATTTAGTGTAGCTCTCTTTAAAATAATTAAGCCACATTATGCCTACCCCGTTAGATTTTTGTATTTTATTAAATGTCTACGGAATCGGTAGAGTTGCATTGCATTCTGCATTAAAAATGTCTATCCCTACCTCTTACTTTTCTCACCCTTCTTTTGCGTTGAAAATTTTTTCCATGGATAGGTGCTTCTTTTCTGCAAAAATTAGTAATTAGAGTTATGATGAATCGTTTTCATTTTCTTATCTGGAAAACAATTTTGTATTAAAACAAGCATTTTTCGATCGGTGCCTTCACTGAGAGAATAGTCATACCGTGGTAGTGACTCAGTACTTTGCTGAAGAATTATGCTGACATCACTAGCCGCCGGGCTACCGCTTTATAAAAATGAAACCACGGCGATTACATAGACTGTTTTTCATTTATCAACTTAATTTAATGATTCAAATGTATGCCTTATAAACTGAAATAATTATTATCAAACTCCTAAAATAGTTGACGAATTTGGCTTCGGTTGAACTCCAACAATTTAGTCTAAACTTTAACGCCTTCTGTTAAACTTGGCCTAGTGTCAGCACTCTGGCGGATTCCTCCATCCAGTGGTCGCCGTCGGTAAGTAACCAGGGATTTCTATGGATCAGCATATTAGAAGGTATTGGGTTTTTGGATTCTGAAAATTAAAATAAAAAAAAACTTCTGAATTATGTTTTTGTTGTTGTTTGTATTTTAATCTTCATATTTTCAGATACGTACATTTGTAATTTGAAACGTCAAAAGCGAATTTGCCTGCGAAAGGATTTCATCATAGGTATTTGCAGTTAATAAATTAATGCATTTCTGCGCGAAATGGGTTCACTGAATTCCTGGTGGACCGGAAACTCACTCATATATCAAAATAATTGGATTTTGGCAGCATTAAACAGTTTTTTTTGTTGTTAATTTCGGACAATTGCACCTGTTTGCGGTAGTTCATAACGCAATTGATACAAAACTATGTTTCTATGTTACACTCATGTTTCTGTCGCTGCAGGTGTAAGGATATAACAACACGTTATCCGACAATCAAGATAGATTGAGAAAATAATTTTCGAAATAATTATGATTAATTTTTGAACATATTCATCATCTTATGGATGGCGTGCTTTCCATGCAGGCTGAAAACCTGCCTCTACCCCAATAACATCAAACCATTCAAATAAAATAAAGAACAAAAAATTGTGTGCAGTTCTCACTCGGTTGAAGTGAAACCTTCAGAAAACTAAAGTAGACAATCTACAAATCTGCCGTTCTGTGACGCTATGCGATAGGTTAAGGGATAAGAAGCAGGCGCAACATGAGCGCAAAAACCTTAATGGTTTTTATT
Organism: Glyphotaelius pellucidus; assembly: GCA_936435175.1. Classification (NCBI taxonomy): domain Eukaryota; kingdom Metazoa; phylum Arthropoda; class Insecta; order Trichoptera; family Limnephilidae; genus Glyphotaelius; species Glyphotaelius pellucidus. Next base: position 20,198,239 of record OW386542.1, on the reverse strand, counting down.
TTTTTTTAATTAAGTCCACACAGGAGGCCCTCTGGAAAATGTTTTCCCTCAGGGCCTATGTTATCTTTAGGGATGCTGCGTGGAGAGTATTTTTAGGAAAACGGAGAGGAATTCTGGAAACGAAAAGGATAAGAGGGGTGGTATGAATGTGGCGGTCAATGTGTCCAGGAGTGACGGACTTATGAATCATCCCTCCCACTACAGTGCAAGGCGACGAGAGTCTCCGGCTGAAGAAGTCAAAGGATCTTCGTTAACCGGCCTCTCCTGGTCGACCCGCCACGCAGTCGGTGGGCAGACGCTTTCCCTGCCAAGACCTGGACAAACCTCAGCATATACTCGAGCCCCCCTACAATTTAAGCTATCATTTAGAAAGACCTAAAGCAGATTTAAAAATATACAAATACTATGTTAAATAAGAATAATTTTTTATTAAATATATTAGTTTGTAAGACCGTAAATAAACAGACAAACTGGAGAATTTTCGTCACAAAACAAGAGCGCAGATCTTTTTTTATGATTTTATTTGAACTTAAATTAAAATTCTGAAAAGTGGCTTTCCCAAATAATGTATTGAATTTTACTTCATGATTATTTGATTTGACAAGTATGTATGTTATGTAATATTTTTTTTTTAATTTTAATTTTTTTTTATTATTTTCTACATTTATTTATTTACTTATTGTTGTTACACGCCCGTAGGGGCTTTTATATTTGAACAAATCTGCCAAGGACCTTCGGTAAAACCTTATTGTACTAATAATAAATACATTTTTTTCAAAATTAAAAAAACCTTTGCTAGGCAAACGAACAGTCCTTCGAAATCAATTTATAATTTTTTTGGAAAAGAGTCAATACGTCTAAAATTTGATTTAAAAATGACATATTTCCGGCTTTGTCTAATTATTCTCTCTTAAGAACGTTTTTCTAACCATTAAAGTAAGGGAGACACAAAGATTTCTATGAGACCTATGTGAGTTATTCTGAAAACCGAACCATTTAGCCTGAGAGATTAAGCTTTTTCTCTATGGAATTTCTGGGTCAGGTTAAGTAAAAATCATGAGCCATTACTTTTGAACTATTTGTTTAGACGTCAAAAAATAAGTAGAGATGCCTTCTTGTTCGTTTATGCACTTTTTTGTAAAATCGTCTGTCTAAGTTTGACAGTATTATATGATATATGGTGTAATATAAGCATGTAATCATTTATTACAAATATAGGCATATTTTAAAGTCGTTGAATTATAAATATTATATACCTGAATACAACCTATATGCAAAGGTTCCTATTGCATATTGTGGGATAGGAAGGTATATACAATATATATGGCATGGCAACTTTTAAAGGCACCGAATTAGGCAGCACCATTAATAAGGTGCTTCCACACACCTCCAACTTGCCCACCATTGTTAACAAAACATGTTGGAAGGGATCAAACAACTAGACTTAAGGTAAGGATGGTCGGACTGTCGAGCCTTTCGACGTAGTTACAGTTAGTACTTGGGTTAGTTAGTACTTGATTCAGTTAGTACTTGGTTCAGTTAGTACTTGGAGAACCAGTCGTGAGGAGGCCCTACACGCCGTTCATGAATATTGACCTATGAATATTACCAGTTCAAATCTATATTGATTAATGATTTATTATAAACTCGGTTTTACCCGAAGATCTGCTGGCGTGGTTTTAGAGAGAAATTAAAGTATAAGAATTAAGTCGCCAAAGTCACTTCACTTCACTTCCTCCAAATATCTCTACGCAAAAAATCACATCGATCGGTCGATCCTTTGCAACTTGAAAGAAGATCGGTGAACAAACAAACACACTTTCACAAATAAATTATTATATATAAAAGATTCTCTCTGAAAAGTTATTTCTGAAGTACTGTAGCTCTTTTCACTCCTGACTTACGGTATTTTTTTTTTTTTAATTTGAAGTGAAAACTTCTTTAGCACCGTTGTGATTTGAAACTCGAAGAAACGGAAACGAGTTCCACTAAAAAGAGATAAACACGTATATCTTTAGGATTTAACCTGCGAGAGAGTGAGATAGAATGAAACCTTACCTACATACGTACAATATCTACGAAGAGTCGCGTTTTGTCAAGCTGCGCGCATTGGCCGCTTTGATTATGAGGTCACTTTTCAAGGATCCTATTGGTTGAGATTGTGTGGGTTAAGGTGTCGCCTCTACCGCGTGTGAATTGCACTGATTTTTTTTTATTTATTTAGGAGGAAAAGCAGATACGGAGAATATAAAATAATAACTACAGAATTCGAATGCATACTCACTATTCTTTTTTTAATCTTGATTTTTTCCCATTATATCTATAAACACTTCAAAATTAATTTTTACATAATTTCATATCACAGGAAGGTACAATTATAAGAAACAAATAATGTAAAAGTAAATAATATATATATCGGGATCATTAGGATTTATCGGTCCAGTTAGGAGTTTATTTATCGGTCCAGTTCTATCGAGCCGAACCCTCTGATATGAAAAATGAAAATATCTGGAGTCGGTGAATTATTTTCCCATTTGGTATCTGGTAGGTTGACGTGTTGTTCTTGCATTATTTTGTATTTATTATACTTATACAGTGCAATTGCATAGCGTGGATCATTTGTGGAAAAGTGCGTGGAAGGGTTAAGTTTTTCCTGTGGGGAAGATTTAACCCGGTCATAAAGTCTAAAGAACAATAGCCTTTTTATTCTAAACTTCTGTTAGGTATGAATTTTGACGTGTTCAAAATTTTTTATATTATATCCCGAAGCTCAGTTTGCCTCTCCTCTAACATTTTTCACTTTTCACGCGGATATATTTCACACGGATTAATATGAATAGCAGATAAATAAACAATCACAAACATGTTCTTCGTGTAAATAGGGAAAAAAATAAAACAAAATTATTTTACTTATTAAAAAGTGGGAAATGAATAATGTCTGTAAATAAAAGTTAACAAATAATTTTTAGAAAAGTTAAAGGATAGGAATAATAAATCAAAAACATTGTTACACAGAAAAATATAAAAAGTTCAAAAGAATGAACAAAATTGTTGTTTTTATACGAAAATCGCTACTGCAATTTTACCAAAAATATGTCGCAATCTTCAGGACTTGATGTAGTTTAACAAATTCGCAAGCCGTAAAGTCTTGGCACCTTTATTAGGATAAGTGCTATGTATATAAAATAAGGTTTGCGAAGGTACTTACAAATATTATTTTAGTCACCTTAAACCATAATTTTATTTTTTAAACTAAATTTTTTCTCAAAATGTTTTTCTTCTCTTTTATTCCGTCTTTATTTTATCTATTTTCCTTTGAGATGCATGAGAAAAATTGTTACATCTGGATAAACGTTCAAAAACAAAACAAAAAAAAACAAACTGTTGCATATAAATTATGTAACAGGTGTATGGGTACTAAAGTCGGTGAACGGACAATGTATTTATGAGTCTGTGAGTTTAGGTACCTGAAAAGTGAAATTTCGGACTTGTTATATTAGTAACATCTACATTTTTCTCCGCACAGTTGGTTAGGTTAGGTTAGAAGTAGAGAAGGCAAGATTGGCTAGAGCCCTCTTTCTTTGACTAACCACGCGGGACCTCGACCACCTTCCCTGTGGCTGGTAATAGCAGTGACAAAACAGCTAGGAGTCACAAGTCTTGCTGATGATCATTAGGGGTGATCTATTGAAAGTCTACCTCGCAACGAATGGTGACCTCCCGAGAGAAATCATCTCTCTTTGCCAGGATACTGACGTTCCGTAACCTTATGTATTTATAGCCGTTGGCTTGTCGCAGTAAATAGTACTAGATAGTAGATAACTAAATAGTGAAAAAAGCAGTGATAAAATAACATTGCGGAGAGGTTTTGTCGAGAGTTGGTCGACTATGCTGCTTGGACGGTAGTGGATGACGAGTGTCGCCAATGCGCAGTCACCTTACAGCTACTCGGCAGCTGCACGTTGATGATGGATCCCATTTTCTCCATTAAAGAAATCAAATTTTCGCCTTTGACTTAGGAAATATCGGGAACGTCTATGTTGCACATTCTGCTGCTCCACCTCTTCTTGTGCGTCATTGATAGAAGTAACTATTTGGACTCCCCCTCGCGATATTTAAAGTATGGGGATTCGAAGTTTTAAGGCAACGAATCAGGGTGAATATAAATGGAAGCTTAAGAATCAAAACAATTTTCCAAAACATGACTTTTCCTTGGTAAGGGGTTTAAAAAAAAAATAAAATAAACGCAACGGAAAAAATGTATGCATTTTACACGCGGTAGAAGTAAAACCTTTAAAAACAAAAATAGACAAGTTATTAGATGATTAGTCTATTTCATTCTCTCACAGGCTAAATCCTACAAATGTTTGTGTTTGTCTCTTTTTATTGTCGCTTTTTTTGTTTCATCAAGTTTCAAATCACAACGGAGCTAAAGAAGTTTTCACTTCAAAAACAACTAAATTGTTACATTTGAAGGATACGGATGACAGAACGCAAACAAATATAAAACATTTAATTCTTGAATTCTACTGACTTCTTCAAACACATCAAGCTTGTTTTGTGGCACCATTTTACTAATTAGTTAGTAAACCCTGAAGAAGTGAGCATAGCTCAGGAAACATGTTGGTTTTGTAAACAATTAAAGTGGTAAAAATTAAGTATATTATTAATTTTAAATTTTACTGAATTAACGTTGAACCCATTGTTTTATATTGTTCCATTATTTGGTTATAAAAAAACATTTCGATAAAGTATATTGAAACTGGAACCAAGCTTAGTGTAAAACTGCTTCGGTCGTTTTTCGACTCGTTCTTCTAAGTCAGCTCGTTTGTGGAATGAGCTGTCGAAATCTCTTTTTCCTACTTCATATAATGCGGGCCTCTTCAAGACCCGCATTAATTAGTTCCTTTCTACAGCTCCTGCCTTCTCGCCTCACAATGCTACCTAACCGGGTGATTAAAAAATAAGAGATCTAAATGTTCTGGTTTGGCTTTGACGTAATCTTAATCCCATTAAGATGTCTTAGCTGAGATATTAGCAACCAATTTGACTTCCTCTGATGCAAAATCGTATGACGTCCCTAACTTAACACTTTGAATTTTATATACCTTTTTTTTATTAAATTTTAAAATTAATTACTTTACCTTTTTTATAATTTAAAACGCATCAAAGAACAACAAATATCACATTTTAATCAGCAAACATTATCAAGACATTTCCATTTTAATAATTTTATTAAGTTACGTCAAATATTTTCCGTGACGAATTTCAATAATAATTTTTATATTTTATAATTTTCCATTGGCGTGACGGCCCAGCGCCGAGGCCTGGGCATGGGGGGACGGCGCCGCGAGGACCAGACGGCCCGGGTTGGTCGGCCGTCGGTATGTACGTAAAATGTTGCCTGTTTTTAATGGCAGCTTGATATTACTGGGACGAGGGCAGAGGCTAGTTAGGGTTAATATTCTGTATAACTAACGCGGCGATTTATAATACTATGGCAGTTACATTTACTACCTGGCTTGTCTAAGTTGTTTTTCTGAGCTTCATTTCAACACTCTTTTTTTCTTTCTAATTTTATGATACCTCTACACAAAAAAAACGATTGACGTCTTTTCTTATATTTTACTCTTGGACATATTAATCCGCCACTGCCCCAATTTCTACCGTTTTCTTACATATTTCCATTAAACATTTGAATTTTTTAAGCTCTTAAAAACATATATGTTATTTAATATTTATTTAATTAAAATAATAATATAAGTTATTGTTGAAGATAATATCTAGACGTTCCCCACGCTGAAACGCAAATTATATGAAATAGAAAAAAATTCGCAAAGTTATTATAAACACATTCAATTCACTTATTTTAGATGTTATATGTATGAAAAAAATCACAGTGTTTCTTTAAATGCTATTTTATATGTTCTCCCTGAGATTTTTGCTCTATTAAAAACGATTCGTGTTTTAATACACATTTTCACAACTTTCGCTTCAATTTTATCGTTTTAAATATTAGCGCGCTCTCTCCAACATTCGTAATTACATATCTCTCTATCTTCTTCTTTTTGAAGAAGATAGAGAGATAGGTATGCGGCGCCTTAAGCACATTTTTAAAAGCTGCCAAGCTTATGATGGCAATAACTTTTGCAATTATATGTATATTTTTTTTAGTTGGTGTTTTTTTTATATTATGCTGCTAAAAAAGATATACCTATAGATAGAGAAACCGAAACAATGCTACCCAAGATAAGTTTGAGGCACCTCCAAGAAAAAAATACAGGATCAAGAAGAGATTTCAGATGCTAACAGAAAAGCCCAAAACAACAAGAAACACAAATGAATGTCCCAAAAGTCTATGGAAGGTCTTTTTAATTTGGGAGACGGGTATGGCTAACGCCGTAGCATCATTTATTGGATAACCAACACCACTGCCATAAGTCAGCCCAGGAGGTTCTACGTCTTCTGTCCACCCGTTCAGAATCCAAATCATCTTTGCTCTTCGACGTCCAGTTTAGAGCACAAGTAGTATCCCTCAAATTTTTCAAGTTTTGCTGATTCTTGTCAGATCCCAAAAACCATCAAACAAGCGTTAGATTTTAAGTTTATCTTTTTATTTATTTTATTCACAGCAATAATTTTCATAAATTACATAATTTGTGGATTTTTCGACCACCATGCGCAAGTGCCCGTGTTATGGTATCGATTTTTAAAACTAAATATAATATTAGAGATAGTACTAAACTTTATAACCTATACTTCGCCTCAAGGATCTTATTATACTCGTCAGTATGTATACACGGCGAAGTCACCGATATGTGCCATGTAAATTTAGCGACATGTTTGTTGGCAATGACTTATATCCAATTTTAGAACTTTTTTCAACACGTCTGGGTCGACTAGCTCCCGAAATAGCCCTTTCTTTGTCGTGTTCCGCGAAGTTATTATCTTTTCTTCCCCTAGGCACTGACTATCCGTCTATTCTTGTCTTGTCTATACGCAGAGGTGAGAAAATTGTGGGGCGCGAGCCACTTCTCATTCTTAGTAGGAGAACTAGATTTTTAAGCTTTTCTGACAACAAAATTATCACCAAAAATTTTAAGGAATAGATGTTTTTCTGACGGTGAAGTAAATTATAAGTTAATATTTAAAAATGTAGGTGTATTTTTCATAATATATTTAATTAACATTGGGATATTTCTATTTTTATACTGACAGCTCGTGGTGTCTAAAAATCTATATATACAAATTTAGGTTCCATATGTTTGTGTCCGCAAATCTCGGAAAGTAATCGATAGATTGACTCAAATTGATCTCCCTTTCCCTTTGAGTCAATCTATCTATCGAAGAGGACGCGGGAGGGAAACGGAGACGCACGAGAAAGAACATGCAGGTAGAAACAATTTATTTATTTGAATATGGCATTACAACACATGCCAGGTACCAGCTAGTATATTGTATGTAAGTTATAAAATATACACTACTTTTTTCGCTTAATTTATTTCAGCCCGTAAGACTTCTCTAGTAATTGGTTTCAGCCTGTTAATGCCATCTTCAGACTGGTACAATTGTTTCTTAATCTACCCGTTATGTACATAATATTTGCGGGAGGGGAAGGGGTTGTCTACTGTAATGGGTTAGGGATCACAACTAGACCTTTGAAATTTCATGGAATCCAGAATAAAAAAATTTAAAAAATATAAAAAAAATTGTATAAAATTAAATATTTATTTTAATAATCATTAAAAGTTAAAGTAACAGCATTATAACTTGAAATGAAACACCTCGATTAAAAATGGTGCACACATCAATAAAATATATTTAAATTGGCAATCTGAAAAGCTGAAATAAGTTTTAAAAAAGGTTTCGTAACTCTTGCATTATTTTTTGTGAGTCCGACATCCGCTTTCATGAAATCTTATCATCGTATAAAATAGTTTTATTTCAGATTGAAAGGCTTATTCAATACAAAAGTAACAGTCCTACATTTCAGTTTGAAAGTCGTGTGGTTTCGTCATTATGACATTATAAAACAAAATCTTTACATTTGAAAGTATAATTCGTTTGGGAATTTTTGCCACTGTCTTAGGAAAATCCACATTTTGGTTTGTACAGAAATATGTTTTTCTTTTTACTATCACTGACTTATGTAATAATACCATAATCTATTATTTATTACAATAATCGTTGTTGCCATGCAAACTTCCCGAATATTAATAGCTTTTTCGTTATCAAATAATGTACCACGAAATAATAAAGTTGTTATAATGTCGTGGTACCGAGGCTAAATATTAACTGTTTTAAATTTACATAGTACGAATATAATGACAGTGTTCTGTCTACGCCCACCAATCTACAAAGCGGGCAATCATAAAAATATACGATTTTGCGGCGTTGTATAACGCCATCTCTTGTTTCAAATTAGTGAACCAAATTTCATAGAGGGAGAAACGCTAAAAGTATTTACGTTTTGCTAGCTGCCGCCAGGTGGCAGTGTCACGAATTCAGCATATTAGTCGTGGGCAATTTGCTAATTCTTTGTCCTGCCAATTTATCAATTTTCCCGAAATTTGCATCAGTATACATTTATAACAAATAAAATAATTTTATTTATTGAGTTATATATTCTATGATAGGTTCTACAATTAATTTCTAACGAAATTTTACCCCAAAAATAAATAACAGAGAACATAGGTAAGTACTACATTTTAATTTTAAAAAGAGCTTAAAAGAAATTACAATTTTTTTACATTAACTCCACACAGGGGGCCTGAGGAAGATGATTTCCCTCAGGGCCTATGTCATCTTTGAAGATGCTGTGTGAGTGTGTTTTGAGGAGAGGAAGGAGTGAACACGGGTCTTGAAGAGATCCATGTTCACTCCTTCCTCTCAAAAGATTACAGTCCGTTTGTTAAGTAGGAGAATCTATCAAACGGACCGCCCGTTTCTGCACAGAGTCGAGGTTTTTTGGGTATTTTGGGGCTCCAGATGCTTGGCAAAAGGATTGACCCAGATCAAAAATGTCTATATTCAATGTTCTTAAATAAAGTCGGGTGTATGTTCTAATTCTTATCGGTTTTGACAAAAATTGTCTTTTATAAATTTACTAATTTAATTTAATATTATAATATTATTTAATTATAAATGTAAATGTGCTGTCTCCGAAAATTTCCACTTTATATGTCCATGTCACAAACTTTTAAGGTATCTGATAAGAATATTTTTTTGAATGGTGGCAAAATTAATTCCCAACTAACTACCACCAAAAATGTATATGTTCTGTCAGGTGACACCAGATAGTTGTGCGTCCGGACCAAACTTTCGCTAGAGGCCCGATATGACCTGGGCCCGACCCCCAACGGCGAGGGGGGCCCCGTCCGGGAACTTTTTATTTCAACACATTTCCTTGGGTCCCGACTCAGTGGATGCCAAAACGGTACGCTTTGAAGACACAGACTTTGAAAAAAATATTTCATATTTTTATATAACCAGGAAATATTGCTTGTTCAATGGTGGAGGACTAAGCAGTAGAAGATTGAACTCGCGACGTCTGGGTGGGAATCCGATGCATTTTCCTACTCTGCCCTGTTAAGCTGATATGTTTTGAAGGTATGCTAAGAAACCGTTAGCTAAACAAATAACATGCTGATTTAGTTACTGTCAGCGGGTCACATAAATATACGTGGATAAAACGCCACGTCAATATCCGTGAATCATTCGGAATTATTTTGCTTTAATGAGTTAATTATATTTTTCATTGTTTTATTTATTACCTACTTAAAACAGGCGTGATACACAAAACTACAAATATATTTGTAAATCGAGATATTTTCTTCGTGTTAGAGGGCGATGGATTATGGGAAATATAAGCACTTAATAAAACTTAATAGATTGAAAAAATCAGAGTAGAATCTCAGAAAACAAAAGTAGACAAGAGTGGGGAGACTACGAAGCATCACACAAAGAGAAGACCGATTATGCTATCTCATTCGCTCGCAGGATAAATCCTATAGATTTAGACCGGTCAGTGGTTGAGTGGGCATCGCGTTTGGGTCCCACCCGGGCGTCGTGTGTTCGATTCGTCGGCTGGCTAAGTCTTCCATTGCAACACATTTTTTTTGGCTTTCTGTGGTGATGGTAGGAGATTTTCAAACATTGTTGGGTTTTTCGTAACCCTGGAATGTGTCGTTTTTTCGTTTTTTCTTTTCATCGAGTTTTAAATCACAACGGTGCTAAGGAAGTTTTCACTTCAAAATAACTGAAGTAAATTGTGCTTAGGTACAGATAAAGAATACGCATAGTATTAGCTGGTTTACTAATTAAAAAATAAATTGCACGTACTAATAAGATTTACGTAATAATTTTCACTTCAGCCGAACCACCTGTTAATGGGCTGTCGCTAGATCCAGTGCATCGCCCTTATCACCGTACATGCAATGCGCCAAAGGTTTTAATAATTAAATATGTTTATAAATAATTTATTGCATTATAGAACGAACAGAGAGTGGAACGATCTTGTCTGTCCTAACCTTACCCAACCACCTGTGCGTGGGTATAGTTCAGCGCCCCTATCGCAGCGAGGGATTTTCCAATGACTCACGGCATTTAGTATATCTAGGGTAATAAGGCAAAAGGGCGTTAGTGACATTATGCTAATTTTCAGGAGAGCAAAAATAAAGAGTTTTTTTTTTTATTTTACACGTAATCCAAAATGGCCGAAATTACGTCTTTGCTATTACCAGGAAAAAATGCAATACATCGTCACGACATTACAGCACGTGTTTTTAAACAAAAATTGAAGTCTTTATTACAAAATTACATGTATTTGGTCCTACATGTTGTTGGATGTATTCGGTTGAGTAGCAAAAGCGAGGATTACCTCATGCTCACATTTTGATTTGGTTCACCGACAAAATACGTCCTGAAGACATAGTTTAATTTTTGCAGAAATTCAAGATTGTCTACTGATCAATTAATGTTTCATATTGTTACTACAAACATGATTCATGGTCCATGTGGAGATCTGAATAGTTCATCGCCTTGCATGGTAGACGGAAAATGTACAAAGCGTTTTCCTAAAGATTTTACCAGCGATATGGTCACACGTGTTGACGGATATCCAATATACCGTCGAAGAAATACCGATAATGGCGGACAATCATTCATTAAAACTATCAGTAACGTAGACATTGGCATTGACAATCGTTGGGTGGTACCATATTCGCCCCTGCTAAGTAAACCATTCAATGCTCATATTAATGTTGAGATCTGCAGTTCGGTGAAGAGCATCAAATAACTTTGCAAGTATGTGAATAAAGGAAGTAATATGGCTGTATTTAGAATTGAAAATACTAATGTAAATGCACCTCCTTTAAATGAAAATGATGAAATAAGAATTACCAAATTGGCCAGTATATCAGCTTCAATGAAGCTGTCTGGCGTATCTTCGGTTTCCCAATTCATGAACGGGATCCATTTAGCTGTGCATCTTGAAAACGGCCAGCGCGTATTTTTCACGAACGAAACAGCGTTTGATCGTGTTATAAATCCACAAAAAACTACGCTCATTTTTTGAATTTTGTAATCGTGCGGATACTTTTGGTGCCTTCGCACAAACACTGCTCTATTCAGAAGTACCACGCTATTTTTCATGGGCTCAATCGAAAAAATGGATGCCCCGCAAGCAAGGCACACCAGTTGTTACATGCCCCGGTTTATTCAAATCAAATAATTTGGGTCGTGTATATACAGTCAATCCAAGGCAGACTGAGTGCTTTTATCTGCGATTGTTGTTGGTCAATGTCACCGGACCATTGTCGTTTCAAGATGTACGTAAAGTAAATGGACAACGGTATCAAACGTTTCAAGATGCGTCCCTTGCACTAGGCTTGCTAGAAGACGACAATCATTGGGACAGTATGCTTGTTGAAGCAGCATTAAACAATATATATTTGTTACTTTAATAAAGAACAATTTATTAATTTTAATAAAATATACTTTAAATGTGTATAACGCTTCAATCCTCTTTCAATTATAATTACATCCCCACACACTTAAAGTGTTTGTTATTTTTTATTGAACTAAAAAAATATTTCCTAGAAATAATGTTTTTGTCAAAACAACGTTTGCCGGGTCAGCTAGCAATTATATAAAATTTCCAAAGTTTAATTTTTTTTTCAAATTGCGGTCGGAAACTTTTCAATCGGATTCATAAAGGTGGACTTTTTATTTTTTTGGGGTTAACTTTAGATTTGAATATGAAAAGTGAGTTTTTTTTTAACACCGTTTCGATCATATCCCTTACCATGGTAGTAAAGGAGACACGACGATTTCTATGTGTTCTGAAAACCGAACAAATTGACCTGAGGGGTAATACCTCCTTTTAACCCCTCTCACAATAATGTGGAAACATTATCTATAGGCAAACGCGTATTATAAATAATTTCGAAATGAGTGAAAATGGTTACTAAAATTAGTTAGTTCAATACGATCAAGTCAAATAATAGTATTATTTTAGTTACTAATTTTGATGCACAAAGCACTGCTTTGAACATACATGTATTCATGAGGTATTAGTGATTTATTTCCCTAAATGCGGACAGCAAAACAACCAAAGCATTGGCATTCCACACTAATCAATGGTGATCACTTATGGCCTTAATTTTTTTTCTCCGGAGTGGATCAGAATGTCTCCCGCGTGTTTTGGCAATCTATTATATGGAACCTAATGCCCAAAAAACTGATTTTAGATAAATGTCTCCACTCGAGCGACAGCGCGATTTAAAACTTTTTCCTCCGATTGCTCGTGATTTTTTAGAGATCAATTTGAACAATTTCCGCACACATTAAAAAAATCATACCTCCTAATTTTAATACGGATACACACAAACTGATGATATTTTTATATGGCCAATGAATTCACCAATCTTTTGTCGATTATCACATATTCGTAAAATTTGTAAAAAAACATGTAATAAAATCGTAAATTTTAAAACCAAATATCATAAAAAAATATGTCCCAATTTTGGACCGCTGTCAATCGCAGAAAAATAAAAGCGGTCCTTATTTTGACATTAGTCGCTCCAGTGGAACACTCTTTTGGCTTAGAACCCTCGGTATCAACATACACATGCGTCAAATGTAGGCTTCAACACTAACTTGCAATACTAATAACTTCACCATTATACCGCAGTTATAAAACTATATTGATGCATATTAAGAGTAAGATAATTTTTTTTTCCTTATTCGTGAAATAACTTTTAAATACAGTTTTTTACAGGTTTTTCGACTACCGCATTAAAAGTGGACTGGCACCCGGCGTGCTTTGCTATGCCATTTAAAAAAGAAATTGTTTCTCTCTATTAAATTTCCCACGAATATATGAACATCGTTTTAACGGCAACGATTTGTTTTTCGCGGCAACGATTTGTTTTGCTTAGCAAAAACTCGCTTTTCTTAGGGACAAAAAACGTATAATATATATAATATATTAATATTTACAATTTCATAACGCCAGAGCTTACCATTATATACAGCCTATAGTACTCGCATATAATTTAACTTTCTATTTGTGAAAGAATTTTTAAAAATATTTTATTGTTTTATGCGTGAAAGCGTAACAAACAAACACAGACAGTTTCACATTTATAATATTAGTATAGATATTTCTTAATGTCTAAAATGTTTGTAGTAGAGTCTAGTAATAATCAACTGAGGGAGTAATAATCGAAAGGGTCTAAATGGTCTACAACTAAAAGCAATTAACTAAGATCGTAAACTTTGAATGACTTTGTTTGGAAGGTATATAATTGGAAACGATGGTATAACAATGTTAATCGATATAATTATGTACATCAAAGAATCTACACCTGTTTTAAATATTACATAACTGATAAACAACTATTTACGATACATCAATGGCTGTTTATCAGTTGTGTAATATTTAAAACACATTTATTAGTAGGGAGCTTGTATATTGCCGATATCATGGTAGGCAAATTAAATATAAATATACCAGTTAGGTACCGTTAAAACCATTTCGGTAAATTTTGAAATGGAATATGATATTAACATTTTTTTTTTAAATTTGTCTGGAATATCAGCGCAACTTTTTAAGCTCCCAGCGTCATGTGCTATGATATACGAGTACATTAAATAAAGCTGACTATTGGGTAATCACACCACTACTGTGTAGGTATATGAACCACAAAAAATAAAATGATTTTATTAGATTGTTGTGATCCCCCACCACCCCCACTGTGAACCAGTCTAGGGCCTCAGTGGACCACTGTGGACCTCATTAAACCCGCCGGAGATTAAATGCAGTGGGCATTCATTGAAATATGTTCGGTGGTCTGCACCACACCGCATTCACACATCGCCGAAATTATCCATTAAAATTAGAGGTTTACTAATGATTAAATGCATAAACTTTTTACATTAACACCCAACTGTTGCCTCTAATCAAACTGAATGATAAAGGTTAAAATATTTACCATGGATGTAAGCTCGGTAGCACAAAGCTACCGTGACCAATGTTTGGCCAATTGTGTAAACCAACTTAAAGTTAAGACCATTTTAAACCTGTGTAAGTGTCATATTTAAATAATCTTTGTTTATATAAATCACTCGTGGGTACCTAATATGCAGTGCCGGATTATCCCATAAGCAAATTAAGCAATTGCTTAGGGCATCACGTCTTGGGGCACCAGAAACAGCACAAAAAAAAAACTCCTGAAAATTTAAAATTTAAAATCGAGAGTTTTTATGGCGTCATTCATAAATAAAATGTAGAGATGCGAAGAAGGGGAGAGATATACAAAGAAATAGCAGACAAATTCTCATTCCTGACTTAATACACGATGACGATAAAATTTTGTCCCGATCAAACGTCAGAAAAGTCAGCATTCTAGAAATTTAGTAAACACATGTCCACAAGAACTTAATACCGATTTAGGAACCGAAATTCAACCATACGTCATAAAAATTCATTCATGTCATAAAAAAATAAGTTCCAGTGATTTGCCTTGCACATGTTCACATCAAACTCACGCACAATTGTACAAAATAAGTTCCAGTGATTTGCCTTGCACATGTTCACATCAAACTCACGCACAATTGTACAAAATAAGTTCCAGTGATTTGCCTTGCACATGTTCACATCAAACTCACGCACAATTGTACAAAATAAGTTCCAGTGATTTGCCTTGCACATGTTCACATCAAACTCACGCACAATTGTACAAAATAAGTTCCAGTGATTTGCCTTGCACATGTTCACATCAAACTCACGCACAATTGTACAAAATAAGTTCCAGTGATTTGCCTTGCACATGTTCACATCAAACTCACGCACAATTGTACAAAATAAGTTCCAGTGATTTGCCTTGCACATGTTCACATCAAACTCACGCACAATTGTACAAAATAAGTTCCAGTGATTTGCCTTGCACATGTTCACATCAAACTCACGCACAATTGTACAAAATAAGTTCCAGTGATTTGCCTTGCACATGTTCACATCAAACTCACGCACAATTGTACAAAATAAGTTCCAGTGATTTGCCTTGCACATGTTCACATCAAACTCACGCACAATTGTACAAAATAAGTTCCAGTGATTTGCCTTGCACATGTTCACATCAAACTCACGCACAATTGTACAAAATAAGTTCCAGTGATTTGCCTTGCACATGTTCACATCAAACTCACGCACAATTGTACAAAATAATACTCATGATAAAATTGAATCATTGTTCCCTAATATGGACATAGCCCTGCACATAAATATATGCCTGATGATATCAAACTGCACAGCGGAACTTTGTCAAAATTGAAAATAATAAAAAATTATAAAAATGACGACGATGCTGCAGGAAAGGCTCGACGCTTTATCAATATTATATACGAGTTTAGAGCCAAAAATTCTAAAAACTTTTGAACTTAAAACTATTTTCCGCAAATTTAATGCCCGAAAAAGTCGCAAGTCGCATTTCAATAAATGAATAAAGAATTCTTTTGTTTTTATTGAATGTAATAACTATCCCATGTATCTCTTTCGTTCTTTACATATTTGAAGGTACGTAATGATCTATCTTGTTGTATTAAATACGTATTTTTATTCTAAAAACCGATACTAGTTTTTTTATGGATAAGGGGGCCCCCAGGCGTGGATTGCTTAGGGTAGCGGTCGGGGAACCGGGGTAAAAATGTTTTTTTTTTGGTAATAAGGAAATTTTTCTAGTTTGCTATTTGGTGAAGATTTGGGTAAACCAGCAGCTGTGAAAATGCCAGAGGTCAAGAGTATGGTCAGAAAGAGGCGAAGAAACTGAATTCAGTGCCCTTGTCTGCAAGAATTGTAAAAGAGAGAATTATTCCATCTTAGCCGAAAATGTAAAGGAACAGGTTATTTCCTCAATAAAACAGGCTAAATATTTTGATATTTAGCTTGATGAGACTACAGATGTTAGTAGCAATTCACAGCTAATGGTGTATGTTCGCTACAAAGGTACACATGCAATTGAAGAGGAATTGTTGTTTTGTTCTCCTCTAGAGTTGAAATCTCGTGGAATTGATGTATATAATAAGGTAATTAATTTTCCGTGTAAATTAATTCAATAAATGATTTTTATTTAAATATACATTGATTGCCTTCTTTTCAAAATGGGGGGAAGGGGTAATATCGACTTACGCAAAAATATTTTGGGGTAATGGTTAAAAAAGTTCCCCGACCGCTGGCTTAGGGCATCAAGTAGTCTTAATCCGGCACTGCTAATGTGACGTGTTTTCAATAAGAATTTTGTAGAAAACTCAAGAATAACAAAATGAAATAAATTTGCCTAAACCATTACTAAGCCTTCAACATCGTTCATTAATGATTGGTAGATGCAGCCCCTCCCCACCACATCGTTCATACTCTAACTCATGCTACCTATCTTCCGTCTTCTAAATTCCTATTAAAATCAATACGATTTAACCCAATCTATTCCCTTCCATAATCATAATAACCGCAGTCTCTAAGAGTCAAAGCAAGTGCGGTAACCGGCAACTATGAATGCGGTATTAAAATGATCTGACGCATGCGTACCGCACCCTTCCGCAATGCGCCCAGCCGGCGTGACGTCACGGTCCCCTCCCCCTCCCCGCGGCCGAGCACGTGGTGACTGAGCCGGTGGCGGACCCACCCGGCCTGGAGACATAACATATCTTCACTTCTCAGCCGTTCTTCGCTTATTACATGTGTGAATATGCACACATATATAATATAAATAGCATTACTATGTTTGTCAAGATTTGTTATTTTATTTTTGTTAATGCCGTACTAGCAACCGATTCTTATCGGAGCCAGTGAAACTGTTACATCTCCAATTGGCGCTTGTTGAAAAGGCTGAAAGATTTGGGGAGGAGAATGAGATGGGGAGAGGATGGTAGCTAAAACTAAACATTTTTATCAGCTAAAGCTTAACATTTTTATTTTTTATATAAATACCGCCCAAGAGTCCCAACTGCTCCCGTCTGGAGCCAGTGAGACTATGGCATCCCCAATTGGGGTATGTTGTGAGGCTGAAGGTAGTGGGGTGGGGAAGGAGATAGGGAAGAGGAAGGTGGGAAGTACCTGGTTATTCAGATCTGGTCACCAAACACCATTTCAAGCAACGTTTCAATTCTGAATGGTAGACTTACACCAGTGCGATACTAAGAGTATCTTCCAATCTGGAACTTGCCGCAAATATAATATATATTATTTTAAATGAATAAATTGTGAAATAACACAAATAAATAAAATAAAATTTATTTGCCACGCCGAGATTCGATCCCGCGACCTTCGGAATGCGAGTCAAGAGCCTTACCGCTAGACTACGCCGGCCGTCAGCTCAAGTCATTTCAAGCAACGCAACGTTTCGATTCCGAATGGTGGTCTTTCACCAGGTCGAAATTGAGGGTACATTCTAGGCAGGATCCAAATAGGAAGGCACGGGGTATGGATGCCCCAGGAACTATTTTTGGATAACCAACACGTCTGCCATACGTCACTCCATTTAGTTCGTTTGATGACCTAGCAGGGGTGAGAATTGTCCGAGTCTGGCGGCGGATGCTTTTGCCCACCAACTGCATGTCCTGCGACCTATGGACCTCTCCAGGAAAATTATCTCGATCCACCTCCTTGCACCGCAGTTCCAGATTCCTAATCACCCATCTTACTTTTTTCTTACCAGAACTGCCTTTCCTTCCGTTCCTTGAAATACTCTTCACACAGCATCCACCAAAGATGTCATTTTCTGTACTATCAGTTTGAATTCAATATTTTACATGTACATCAATATGGTAATAGTATTGTAGCGTAAAAGTTTGAAGTTACTTTTCAAACAAGCAGATAAGACACAAAATTAATTTGCTCAAGTCACGGTGTCTTGCAAATACCACATTATGATTAAATGTAATCCGTTTTTAAATCGGAAACATGTGCGGTCGATTTTATTTTTTGAAGTGAAAACATCTTTAGCACCTTTTTGATTTGAAACTTGTTGCAATGAAAAATCAACACTTAAAAGAGACACTCATACATCTATAGAATATCGCCTACGAGAAAATGAGATAGACTAATCGGTCTCCTTAACGCGATGTTTCGTAATCTCCCCCAGTCTACTCTAGTTTTTCGAAGGTTTCACTTCTACCACGTGTGAATTGCACACTGTTTATTTTTTTAAGTTAAAACTTCTTTAGCACAGTTGTGATTTGTTACTCGATGAAACCAAAAAGCGACATTAAAAAGAGACAAACACTACAAATCCTACAGGTGTAGGATTTAAACTGCGAGAGATTTAGATAGAATGAAACCTTGCCTACGCACAGTAACTACGAAGTGTCAAGTCCTGTAAAACTGTGCGCATTGGCCGCTTTAATTAAGATCTTTCTAAAAGGCTCATATTGGTTGAGATTGTGTGGGTGAAGGTTTCACTTCTACAGCGTGTGAACTGCACTTTTTTTTTATTTCTACCTAATTTTTATACAAAATACTTTGACATAATATTTTATTCACTCTCCTAATAGTGTATGCTCATGCTTAGGAGAGGACAATTTATTTAAATATAACTAATTTTTTCCCGCGGCTTCGCTCGCTTGGTATTAGGGAAAAATTACTGTAGCGCTTGCACTTATCAATTATCCCCTCTCCCCCTCCCCCTCCCCCCACAATCCACCCTCCCGCATTCCATACATTCATTCCCGGTACATTCAGTTTTCAAACAGCTCGCATGCCACCTAAATTTCATAATGCCAGAGCTCACCAGTAATAAAAAAAAATTATCCAATTTGGTGTAGTCGTTCAGAAGTTATGCGCATACATGCATTTGGCCGATTCATTTTTAGAGATAGATATTAACTACAAACTGCCTGAAACAAAACTTCTTGCAAATATATAAACGATTTGTTTTCTGCAATAACTCGTTTTTGTAAGGGACAAAAAACGTATAATAAATAAAACATATTAGTATTTATAATTTCATAACGCCAGAGCTTACCATTATGTACAGCCTATATTACTCGCATATAATGTATCTTTCTAATGGTGAAAGAATTTTAAAATCCGTTTAGTGGTTTATGCACGAAAGCGTAAAAACAAACACACGCAGTTTCGCATGTATAATATTGGTAAGTACAAAAGTATAGATTTAAATTACAACCATTAGAAAAGTTTAGTTACAGCTACTAAAATAACACCTAAATAAAATCATCAAAGTCAAAGTTTTGTTTTCTCCATTTTTCACCTTCAAAACTGGATCGATTTTTAAATTTTTGAATTGAAACTTCTTTAGCACCGTTGTGATTCGAAACACGATGAAACGGAAACACTAAAAAGAGACAAACACATACATCTATAGGATTTAGCCTGCGAGAGAATGAGATAGAATGAAATCTTGCCGCTTTGGCCGCTTTGATTATGAGCTCACTTTTCAACGCTCCTATTGTTTGTAAGGACTCGTAAGGAACACTATAGGACTACTTTTAAGTTTATTATTGTTAAGCGCACTTTAAGTGAAATAACACAAAACTGCGCTATACAAATATTACGTTAGTATTATTATCATTATTTATGCCGTGCTTCGTAGCCTTCCCACTCTTAACATCTTTAGTTTTCTGACGGTTTCACTTCTACCACTTGTGAATTGCACTGATTTAAGTAACTTTATTATATCCGTGCGTTTTGCTTTTATTTTTTCAATGCTTTGTCTAGTTTGCATATTGAACGTCGATTTAACGATTAATAAAGGGCCATCCATAAATAACGTCACACTAATTTTATGATTTTTCGACCCCCCCCCCCCCACATTTGTGAGACCCCCTTCCCCCTAGTGTGACGTCACATAATTTTCAATTTTGTTAATATTTTTAAGTTTTTCATTTACATCCCCCCCCCCCCCCTTTTAGGTGCGACGTAATTTATGGATGGCCCCTAATAATATAAAATAATCGATTTTTGGAAAACATAAGAAGTAACTTATCAAAAAGAGTAAAACGTACTGACACTCTAGTGGTCGATATCTATATCTTTATTTATATTTATTTAAATTATCTTTATTAGCAGTAATATCAAAATCTAAAGAGGAAACTGGATAATACGTTTGTATGGAAAAAAACGCGGCCCGATTTCAGCAAGTTTTAGGTAACTAGGTGATGCGTTATATTGCGATGAATTATTGTAAAGAGCTTATTCCAGATTTAGTGGTGTGAGAAGATTAAATTTAATAATATAAATGTAATGCTTTAAATACTATTTATGACCGGTATTTCAAAATGGTTTATGTAAACCTTTTCATGCGTAGTCATTATTTCTCTGAATTATTGCGCTGACTGATGCAGTCATAGAATAATGAATGTGTGCAGTGATTGATTAAATACGTTAACGAGTATTAGCATTGAATAATAGGCTTTGGTAGAAGCACTTAATTAATGCTTGTATTGTTATTTAAATTTTCACGTTTATATTAAATTTGATATGTTGGCCATTATTTATTTTTTAAATCGAGATACTTTCTTCGTGTTAGAGGGGGATGGAATAAGGAAAATATAAGCATTTAGTATTATTAAGCACTAAATAATACGGCATAATAAAAAAAAATCGTTTTCTGTGAAATCGGTTTACGGACGATAATTTTAAGTGTTAATGTCATATAATAACGATGGAGTGGAAGAGAGATATATGCGTCACAAGCCAAACGCCTAGGCCGAACGTTTATTCCGCGCTCTCGCTTGCATGATTGGCTCAGGCGGAACGTGACAATGAGTCATATTTTTTTGTGAGTGCAGCCGGCGTTCATTGATTTATAAGATGTTATCACGTCAAAAATCAGAGTAGGATCTCAAAAAACTCAGAAAACTTAAGTAGACAAGAGTGGAGAGACTGCGAAACACCGCACAAAGAGGAGACCGATTATACTATCTCATTTTCTCGCAGGCTAAATCCCATTAATGTATGTTTGTCTCTTTTTAGTGTCGCTAATTATTCGTTTCATAGAGTTTAAAATCACAATGGTGCTATACTAAATCACAAAGTTTTCACTTCAAAAAATTCGATTGGATTACTTCAAAGGTGTTGGTGTCATTTTTTTTTACACTGGGCGAAAATATAAAAACAAAATTTAAACTGCCTTCAAGATAGGAATGTAAACAATTACGATATGGTGAAATGAAACATAAGGTGTCACTTATACAATAAATAATCAATAAAATACAATCGTATTTTTACAAAAACGGGCACTACTTATTATATATTTATAAACCATAAGGATATATATATTTTTTTAATTTTTTTTATTGCTGAAAATGGTATAAACGAATGACACAATGAATGATAACATTTTGTTTGATTCTGAACACTTTGTTGTTAATTCATTTGTTATTTATTCTGCAAAATTTCTACATTTATCATTTTTATTTTTGTTTTGAAAATTTTTGTATTTTTACCGATATTAATGTGTGTTATTTTGAATAAATTGTGAAATTATTAACCCTGATACAGGCGAACCCTGGTGGGGTTAATAATTACATGCTGAAAATGAATTTAAATTGTGAAGAAGAAGCAATAAATAAAATAAAATAATGTTTTTTTATAACGTTACGACAGTATTGACAAAAAATATTTTTTTTATACTGTCGTGTATGTTTAAATGATAAAGGACGACTATTATTTGAACATTTCGAAACAGGCTTGATGTAATATTTTTATTACTTTCCGGACACCTATGCATTATTTTCTAAAAGAATTGTCAAGAAAATTCACGACTGGTGTTCGCAAACACAAGTTGTAGGAAAATTCACGTTGCCTGCCTTCGAAAAATTTCGCTAGATGGCAGTAATATGGGTATTAAAATAACTGTTTTAAATTTTCTTCCGGGAAATATATTTTGTTTGAGAAAAATGTTCACACTTCACTTCATTTTAGTTGGAATAACCATTTTAGTAAAAGAAACTAAAATTTATTGTTAGCAATTTGATGACAAAAGAATTTTACTTACTTTGCTCACGACAGAAATTGTAAAAAAATCTTTATTTTACGGTCAGGGGTTTAAAAGTGTTTGACTATTGACCGCCAGGTGGCAGTAGAGCACAAAAATTAAACTCAAGTTCCAAACCATTTTAGTCGGCTAGCTTCTATTTGTTTCAGGAAAATTCCAGAATTCATTTGCCATAAAATCAAATTGGAAATATTATATTTAGGATACTGAAGATAAAAATATTATAGGTGTCTGTAAAAACGGTTTCCAGATTTAGCGCCCGACCCATTAAATAAATGAATCGCAATAATAATAGGTACCTACCGATACTTAGATCGTCAGATAAGGTTAAATAATGGGAAAGAGAGAACGGTTTAATTAAGAAAATGGAAATTCGATATGAAGGTCAATAAAATCACCACAGGTTTGATAAAATATATTAATAAAGGTATTACGAGTGAACAATAAATTATATATTATTGGGTAAAAAGACACTTAAGAATTAAAGATTTAAGGTGTTACTTAAAAAAATTTAGATTATTAATTCTTTTAAGCGATTTATTTTCTTACGCACTACTTTCTCTAGATACTTTACTTTATTTATTTATTTATTTATAAATAAACGCCCTTTTTCGGGGCTTTTACATATATAGCATAGAAAAAACATTTTATTGTACATAACTGAACTGCCTCAATAACAATATTTTATATTTATTCAAAGATAAATTGAAGATGAACAATGATAAGAAAATTATATTCACCCGATTGCTCTCTTGAGATAATTTTCCCAAGAAAATGTAATTATAATGGTTATTATTAAGTAACTATATTAAGATTTTTTTTTTCGTTTTACAACTAGTGTAAATCTATTCTAAAACTGCAATAATAATATGTTATTACCTTGTATAAATTTAGGACTTCACAACTTTGAGACATATTTTTCTAGCTTAATTGAACATTTTAAATTTTTTTTTAATAAATATTGTTTTGCGTTCCCGATAAATTTGTCTCCGGAAGCCAAACATCGGTGAAGGCTCTCATAGAATAGCCTTGAACTGCTATAATACGAATCTGCTTGTTGAACTCCTTGCACAACTTACTTATTGAATACTTATACCTTGTGTTGTGCCTGCTTATGTCTTTCATGCTCAGTTTATTATTTATATACTATATGCTTGTTAAAAACTTGTTATTTACTTTTTATATACTTGTCATATACTTGTTATATACCTGTTATATACTTGTTTTATACTTGTTATATACTTGTTATATATTTGTTATATACTTATTTTATATTTGTCATTTACTTGTTATATACTTGTCATATACTTGTTATGGGGCTCCTGTACAACTTACTAACATTACATGTAAATCAAGGCGTAAATAAATAAATAAATAATACTAATGCTTTTTTACATATAATCCGGTAACATTTTATTTTGTGAACTAAAAACTTCATTAGCACTATTGATCACTTTTAATAACTTTTACATGCAGGTGTTGAGTTGATTTCTTTCTGAGTTGTCCGGTCACCATAATAAACATAATATTATGCTGAACATCGGAGAGAGCCGATATATTATTAGGATAACGTTTTTTCTCTGTACATTGATCGATCCACCTCAGCCCGCATCGCGATTAGAAAGTTTTAACTTCCTCGTGTAAATTGACGGCTTAAGCCATTAACCGCCCGAGGGTATTTTCGCCAGGATGCGGAATACACTAGAAAGGCCTTTAAAATTTAAGTTACCGATTTCGAACGCCAGAACCAAGGAGAAATCAAAATCTTTCTCTGGGTGTTTAAAAATTGTTTTAAATAATTGATTATGCACGAAGGCTCCATCAAATGGACTTTTGATGGCGCGATTTTACGGATTACAATCATTTGAACGGCTATATTTTCAATAAATTATTCGTCCGTCAGTAGACATTGTGGGAGATCTGTATGACTTCAATCATCATGCTCAATCAATCATGTTTTACAAAAAAAAAAACCTGGTTCCACTTAAATGGACAAAACTATTTATTTGTGTATAAAAATTGTTTGAAGTTACTATCCGGCTTTGCCCGAGTTTCATCACTTTGATCACCATCAAAAGCTCTTTTGAACATTCATAAGTTGTGGGAAATATCGTTAATTTATAACTTCACATTTATCCTCTCTCTATTTATGTATCTATATGTGTATTCAGCAAGTAAGTTATATTGACCTGGAAAAATCTCTTTAAGTAACAATACTGCAGAACTCACTATTCCAGAGTTTTGACTGCTTCGGAGGAACCAATAATATATATATTGTAATGTAATACCCGAAAACTACTAGCTGACCCGGGGAACTGGCGAATCTATATTAAATTTGGATCGATTTTGTGCTATGGACAAAAGGTTAAAAAAAATACGAATGCAGTTTGCACGCGGTAGAAGCGAAACTTAACCAAAACAATTCAACCAATACTTGAAAAGTGAAGTCATAATCAAAACGACCAATGAGCGCAGACCTTGCGTAATTTTCGTTTCATTTCGCAACCAATAGGAGAGCCTTTAAAAGTGACATCATTATCAAAGCGGCCGACGAGCGCAGTTGATGCGTCGCAGGTGCAGTAATCGTCATTTCCGTTTCATCCGAAATCCAATTCACCGTGCCATAGAAGTTTCACTTAAAAAAATTGTGCGCAGTTCACACCCAGTACAAGTGAAACCTTTAGTAAAAAGTGAATAGACAAGAGTCGGAAGGTTACGAAGCACCGCACAAAGAAGAGACCGATTATTCGACCATTATCATTCTCTATCGATCTCATTCCTTGCAGGCGAAATCCTAAAGATGTAAATGTTTGTTTCTTTGTGTTGTTATTTTTCGTTTCATCGGGTTTCAAATCACAACGGTGCTATAGAAGTTTTCACTTAAAAAAAATCTCAGATTAATAAAATATGCCATAATATACCAAATATGTATCTATATGTATCTACACACGAGTGGTCACACTCTCGTAAAGGTTATATATTATATACAAATAAAAAATAAAAAATAAAAAAAAATAAAAAAATATATATATAAAAATATAAATATATATATATTTATATATATACACTCCTTAAAGTTATGATATCAATAAACCTAACAACTTATTCACAAATCTTCTTGATAACCTTTTTATGGTTCTTACCAACGCGAAACGTGGTAATTAATTTCAACACAAAGGGATTTAAAACAGATGAAGAAGGTCGGCGTCTTCTTCTCACATATCTTGAATCAAAACTAAAAAGACAGAATATACGTTAAGTATGACCTCTCTCCGGGACTACTACTTGTGTATTAACTACTGCTCGCTTTTTAATATTAATTATGTGAATATTTATTATTCATGCAAAACCAAAACTTCCGGCATTTGACAACCATTCCTAATTTAAGATGTATGCTTTACATACGGATTGGGAAACACGAAACTGTATTGGACTTGGTAATAAATCAAAAGCTAGTTAAAATTTCTACAAAATGTTTTTACCCTAAGGTACCTTCTGAAACTTGGGGGGAAAAATTCTCGCTTTGTTATTCGTAGATTTTGAAAACGTTATCTTAAAACCTGTCTCAGGTTGATAATGGGTAAATAACGTACTCAATTCACGTTTGTCGAACCGAAATTGTGTTCCATTATTGTTTTTCAAAAATCAGTATGGGGCTTTCATCGTATTATGAATTGAGATTGTATCAATAATTCATAATTTAGACGCTGAACGGCTTGTTCACACTGTCTTTTAATGTATTTTTTCTGGTATTTCTTTTTATTCTTATTTTTACAACTAGCAAAAGATTTTAAATTACATTCTACTTATATCTTCCTTTGTCTTCCTTTATACATAATTTTTGAGCAAAATTCCATATTTTTTCATAACATTATACATTTTGTGGCTTTATGTTTTCCTCGTATACCAATCTTTTAATCAGCTAGGTTTAAATGAGTAATTTAAATTAGAGGAATTTAGCTTGGTTAATTTAAATTACAAGAATTTAGCTTACTTCGTGGTCGGCCTCCGGCGGCCCCTACTGCTTGCCCAGGCGGTCGCTACTATTTTTGTTCCTGATGCTCCTTCTGGCCTTAATTATATCAACTTAGAACAAAGGTCCTCTAATATTTGAACGTCTTTAACCTTTTTTTTAACGTCTTTTTCCTTAAACATTCCTGTAGTTAATATCGAGAAATAAACATTTCAGATTTAAATCTAGCACTGAGACAGCTTAAGAGGTTTTTATAAAACATAATAATAATGAATTGAACATAAAAGTATGTATTAACGAACTCTGAGTTTTTTTTTAAACGCACTTTATGTCAGACATCTACAGGTCTCAATTCATCTAAATTATAGCTTGCAATGTCTCTTACCATGAAAACTGAAAGGCGGTCATGATGTCACGTTGTGTGTCCTAAATGTAATCAGGAATCTCGCTCAATTTTTCAATGGTGATATAATTTTAAGAATTAAAATGTTTTACTTTCGTAAACGGGAGACAAAAGAATCAAGTATCATCGTCGCATAGCAGTCAAAATCTGGAATGGAGGCGGGGTAGGGTAACGTCATAGGCAAGTCAAGCCCGTTAGATTTGTTGAAGTTTTATTGTTTTTTTGGTATTAATTAACGAAATGTACGAATATCTATGTACATAAATAAATACCTACATGTTTTTTCAGGAACGCCGATGATGGAAAAAAAAATATATGCTGGTAATATTTGTAGTTGTTCCTCTTTGTTAAAGAACATGTTTACTCCAAAACAATATCGAAACTCTGACAAGAAACAAGTAAATACTCATAATAAGTAAAATTGAAACGTTTTACTTGTTGGTGCCTCCTAACTGTGCAGTCCTCCGGTGCAAATATTTTGAACAAAGCTGTGTCTAGGCCAAATCCCGGTAAAGTTCCATAACAGGCGCAATTACTGGAACTTTTGTCATTCAGTCGTGACAAACGGCGATAACTTAACATGTTTCTAAGACGAATAAAATCCACGCTAATTAAGCATTTTAAAGTAGTATTCATGTAAACAATACTCTCTATAAACGATGAATGGAGTATAAGAATATTACCTAACATAAATGTGAATCGTTGAAGAAGTTGGAGAAGCTCGAGGAAGATCAGTATCAGATACTTGAGTCGGGCCATGTAAAGAGTCATAAATAATAGAAGAGTATCATGAGACGACGTATGAATGTGAATGAGGCAAGCATTATGTGCCTAGACCGAGTTGTTTGCGGTCCGAACTCTCTGCCTTCCCCTTCGGGGAAACGGCGAGCTAGTAACAATATTTTCATGATGTTACATACTGACGTAATAATGACAGCGAAATACTAGAAATTAATTCATTTTATTGGAATCAAAACAATGTGTCGAAAACGGTGGCCGGACAACTCGGAATGGAACCAACTCAGAACCATTTAAGATAAGTTATTTAAAGTGATAAAAAAATATACATAAATTTTTTTTAAATAGGTTACGTTAGATTAGGGTTATCGGCTAATTTTAAATTATTTTTTTCAATGCTTTTGATGACTTTTCAAAGAGGTTTTAAGTTGATTTTATTCTCAGTTGGCATGGAACCGTCGAAAACTTATCTAAAAGTTGAAATACTATTTTATAATATATCTTTTGTCTTTTAAATGCAGAATTACACACTTCCTTTAAAAAATACGGTTGCAGTATGTTTTGACATTTTTTATGGCTTTATAGTAAGGAATATGTTGAGATATCACGTTTAGTAACATCAAGAAAAGAGGGAATACATTTTAAAATGTCGGACATTACCCGATTTATGAAGTGATGGCAAGTATTTTGGAACGATTAAATAATGTCAAGCATTATTAGCGTCCATACGAATAAATCATAATGAAGCCTTTGCCGACAAAAAATAAAGTATTTATTATAATAGTGAGTATTTATTTTAAATGTTCGTACAAAAAACACAGCTACATAAGTTTAGCATCAATTGGTTTATCGATTTGTTTGGCGGACCGTCCTCTCTGCCTATCCCTGCGAGAACGGGGTGTTGGTTAGTTAGTTAGATTTTTTTACATACCTAAGCCTAGTTGTAGGTACCAACCTTCACGTCAGTCTATTAACCTGTTAATTGATTTCATCCCGTGTATCATTCAATTTCTTTGGAAAATGTGGATGGAAATAATAAATCGAACCAAATCTTTTTCAAAATCAATGTGGAGTTAACGTGGAATGTAAATTAACATGGAATGTAAGTTGACATGGAATGTAAGTTGACATGGAATGTAAGTTGACATGGAATGTAAGTTGACATGGAATGTAAGTTAACATGGAATGTACAATATTAATTTATCAACCTCCTGAACAAAATCGATATTTTCCTGATCTGACATATCGCAAATTACTCGAAAACTGGACAGGTCCTGAGACGCTGCCATGGCATCAAAAACATCAACATTTCAACATGGCAACTGAAACGCGACGGCCACGGCGACTAGCAGTGCTAGTTATTGTAAGTTAGAAAAAATAAATAAAAATAAAATGTTTGTAATGTAAGTATGTGTGGTTGGTAAATAAATTCTCGAAAAAGGTCTTTTTATTTATTTTACACTTTATATAGTTTTAGTGGCTTGGAGTTATAAAGTTTTGAATAAAGCGAATATCTTCAAATTGGATCCCGGTTGTGATATGTTTTTGTGAATGTTTGTAGATGTACTTGCAGTTAATAGTTATTTCAGAGTAATGGGCATAAAATTAAAAAGTTTTGTTGCGTAATACTGAAAGTGTCTAGGTCCGTATGTGGTGTGTGTTATCGGTACGTTCAGTGTTTTATTTGCTGAGGACCTCGTTTTTTTATTATGGTTTTTGGTTGAATTGGAATATGGAGTTTGTGTTGGAGAAGGTGTAGTGGTGAAGATTAAGCATAAAGTTTAAGTTTTATTGTACATGTCAATAAGACTTAAACTTCTTTCTTAGAATTTCTTAGACTTCTTTCTCTTGAATCTGTGTAGAATGGTATCTACATGCAGCATGAGTTTAATTATCGCCTTTTGAATTGGGTCAATTGCTATATTAAACACTTATTAAATATAATTTATAAATCGTCGTTCTGAAAGTAGTTTGATACAAAAAAATAAAATAGGTATGATGATCAATTTAAAAACCGAAAAATATAAGACATCATTGTGTAAATAGGCTTGTAGGTGGAAGCTATTATTTAAGTGAAATAATTCATGAGTTTTGGAAGGGCAAGTAATAGAGCAATAGAGTCTTGGCGTTTATTGGAAAACTAGTCCCCATCTATCACGCAGAAAGTAATTGATTAGATTAAAGGTAATTACTCTAAGATGAAATGTATCCGTTCCATCAACAGGATTCATTGAATCGATCTAAAGCTTACACTCACAGGACCTGTCTTTTCTTATGTTAATTAACAAAATATTATTTTATATATTTGTTAAAAAGTTTTCCACGCCATTGTGGTATCACCTACTTGATATAGTGTACTTAAATGTGTAAGTATTACATTTCAAATTCTAAAATACAACACATTTTTTCGAATGAATACAGAAAGAAAGAAAGAAGGATAACTAATTTGATTGAACTCGATATCATTTCAAATAGGTGAGTATTAGACGAGTCAACTTTATCTACGGGTTCAGCAAATTATGTTATAGTTAATATAAAGAAGTAGGTAGGTAATGGCGTAAAATAAATTAATCTTATTACTTGTTTAAAATAAATTAATCTTATTTACAGAAATAATGAAAGTATAACTAATTTGATTGAACCCGATTTTATTTCATTTCAAATAGGAGAGTACTAGACGAGTCAACTATATTTACGGGTTCAACAAGTTATGTTATAGTTAATATAAAGAAGTAGGCAGGTAATGGCGTAAAATAAATTAATTTTATTACATGATTTGTTTGTCTTATTTCGATACAAAAAAATCCAGATGGGTACACGTTGCAAATATATATATATTTTTTTTTTTACATTACACAGGCCTTGAGGTAAATAATTCCTCTCAGGGCCTATCTCATCTTTGGGAATGTCATGTGGAGGGTATTTTTAGGAAATTTCTGGGAAGGAAAAGGGTATTAGGGGTAGGTAGGAATTTGGCGTTCAGTGTGTCCAGGAGTGACGGACATGTGAATCCATCCCTCCCACTGCAAGTGCAAGGTTATGTTCCGGGAGAGTACGGCTGGAGAAGTCAAAGGGACTTCCTCAACCACTCTCTCCCGATCCAGCCTGCCATGCAGTTGGTGGGCCATCTACCGTCAAGACCCGGACAAACCTCACCCCATTTTTTATATTTTAATTTTTTTATTTGAATACCGCACAACTGCTCCCGTCTGGAGCTAGTAAGACAATGGCATCCCCAATTTGGGTATGTTGTGAGGTTAAAGGTAGTGGGGATGGGAAGGAGTTAGAGAAGTGAAAGATAGGAAAGAACTTGGCTATTCAGATCTGGTCACCAAACACGGCTAAAGCCATTTTCAAGCAACGTTTCAATTCTGAATGGTGGTCTTACACCAGGGCGATACATGAGAGTATCTTCCACTCTGAAGCATGCCGCAAATATACTATACATTATTTTAAATGAATAAATTGTGAAATAACCTTAACTAATCAAATGAAATTTATTTGCCATCATCGATCCGGCGACCTTCGGATTGCGAGTCACGAGCCTTATCGCTGGACTACACCGGCCTACCCCATGCCCGGGCACCCCTGCTAAGTCATGAAACGTAGCGAACCATTTGGGATGACCTATGGCAGAATTGTTGCCTATCCAGTAAATGGTTCCTGGGGCGACGATACCCGTACCCGCATCTCAAATTGAAAATATACTTCCATCATAAGCAAAAAGCAGAAAAAAAATCAATGGTTACTTTCTGATGAAGAATAAGTTGATAAATATGATAGCTTTCGTATATCAAAATGTAACTATTGAGATGTGTACAAAATGCAATCGCTCCCGGAAATTTGTTTGAATTCCCTTTTATATTGTAAAACTACTGCATTTTCACTTTAATTATTTTTTTTTTCTGGTAACGTTTAATTGCGTAAGCGTATTTTTTGCGTTGCTCACATTTTCAAAACAATGTACCCATGTCTCTTCAATATGTTTTTTTTTTTTTTTACATGAGCTCCACACAGGAGGCCCTGAGGAAAATAATTTCCCTCAGGGCCTATGTCATCCTTGAGGATGCTGTGTGGAGGGTTTTTGAAGGAAAGGGGTAAAGGAGAGTTCTGGGAAGGAATAGGGTTTAAGGGGTGGGTAGGAATCTGGGTGTAGGGGCGTGCAAAAAGCCCCAGACACGAGGGAATACTACCCTATGTAAATTAAGGAAAGATGAACTCTTCCCTATGTGACACAAAACAGTCAATTCGGTCAAAAACAGTCAAAACGGTCAAAACAGTCAACAGCAATTCCAAAATCCTAAGTGAAAACAAAAAAATACTCACTTAGCGAATGCAGCTCTTGCACGAGGTCCAACACAAAACGACACTAGTTTCCATTCAAAATATTAATTTTTTGACAAGGCGGTAAGTGCACAATATCAACATGTGTTTATCACAGGAAGGAAGTTCAAACAATGAATATAAATTTGCAAATTAATAATAAGTTCCAAAATCAAATCTTAGGTAAAACAATAATTCAATTATGGGTGAATTATTTGAATATGATTTGAATAGGACTGACATCTCTTGGCTTTCAGTAACACTCACGTCAAAAGTAATTGCCTGCTTCACAGAGGTAAGAAAATGCATGAATACACTGAATTTTAATGTCACATAGGTAAATTCAATATAATACAACCACCATAGATGGCGCGTATCCACTGAGGCTCGGTGTATCCTGATCATCCGTCTCCAAGACCTAGACAACCTCACCCCATGAACCCGGGCACCCTTGCTAAATCAC
The DNA here is from genome assembly GCA_936435175.1 of Glyphotaelius pellucidus. NCBI lineage: Eukaryota > Metazoa > Arthropoda > Insecta > Trichoptera > Limnephilidae > Glyphotaelius > Glyphotaelius pellucidus. The sequence goes on along the minus strand of OW386542.1, from coordinate 20,165,825 downwards.
CAAACGTAGCGAACTACTTGGGGTGAACTATGGCAGAGGTGTTGGTTATCCAATAAAAGTTCCCGGGGCGGCGGTACCCATTCCCGCCTCCCAAATTGTGGATTCATTTATACCTCCAACCAGTAAATACAATTTACCAAAAATATGTCAAAAATAGACAAATGGAAAAGCACTTAAAAATTAATTTGACTTGGAAAGGTAGAACAAATATTTTACTGGAGAATTGAAATAATCTCTCTCTCTTGTGAAATTGAGCATTCTAGCGAACTGTAAAAGTGTACGAGTGAGTGAGTTGTTTTTGAACTGAGAGAGTAAGTTTGCGAGAAACGGCAAGTCAATATATAAGGCCATTGAAAGAAAAACAAATTCAGGCAATACATGTAATGAGGTCTGAATGCAGCCGTCGCAAATACGACGTTATGAAAGGAAGCAGTCAACAACGAAATTCTGAAATCAGTTTTAACGTATGATGGTAGTAAGTCATGCATTTGACAGAGGAACGATGAAAATATACTTAATGCTGTAGAAATAAGTTACCTCGAGTTGTATACGCGTAAACAATTATGTCAAAAATGCCAATTTTTGGTAAAATAGTGTTGATTTCAAGTTTGTAAGGAGACAATTCACATAAGGGAACCATTAATTTATATTTTAAAGTGAAAACTTCTTTAACGCCGTTGTGATTTAAAACGAAAAACCGCACAAAGAGACAAACATGTACTTCTATAGCCTGCGAGAGAATAAGATAGAACAATCGGTCTCCTCTTTGTGCGGTGCTTTGTAGCTTCCCAATCTTGTCTACATTAGTTTTCTGAAGATTTCACTTCAACCGCGTGAGAATTGCACACAAATTTTTGAAGTAAACACTTCTTTAGCGCCGCTGTGATTTGAAACTCAATGAAACGGAAACGAGCGACTCTAACAAGAGACAAACACTTTCATCTATAGGATTTAGCTTGGGAAGGAATGAGATAGCAATTAAATATTTATTTAATTCACAGGTACTTTGTTCCAATATAATACGATAAATCTAGGGTCCCACGCTGCCCTCCTTTAGTGTAGTGGTATGAAGCGCCTGACGAACCTCAGCGGCCAGACATTTAGCTAACCAGAGATCGAATCCTACGAAATTAAAAAAATAAACATTTTATTTTTGTAAAATTAATGTTCAATCTTCAACCAACTCCAAAATTAATGAGCAAAAAAAACGACATCTAGCGCCTCCGAAGAAGAAAGCGCAAATACTAATAAGATGATCAAATAAATAGGAAAAGGTGCACTGGAATTTGACGACAAAAATATGGAAAAAAACATCTTTCACATCGATTAAAAAAAAAGGACTTTTTAGTCACCCCACTCTTGTCTACTTCAGTTTCACTTCCACTGTGTATGAATTTCACACTCTGATATTTTTACGTATGAAAATAGCATCCGGATAGTAGGTAATTTTGCATCCAATACCGAGGGGAAAAGGTTTGTGGGAAAGGGTAAAAGCAGGTCGCCGCAGATTTTACTGGGGTCAAAGAGAGCACTCTGCGAGCCTAAAACCAAATTAACAGCAAAACATATCAGATGGCAATATCATAGCAATTAATATCAGATAAAAATATAAATAAAAAAAATCAGAATGGGCAATTTACACGCGGTAGAAGTGAAACCTTAAGAAAACCAACATAGACAAGAGTGGGCAGGCTACGAAGCATGGTACAGAGAGGAAACCGATTAACGAAGCATTGCATAAAGAGGAGACCATTCATACTATGTCAGTTTCTTGCAGGCTAAATCCTATAGATGTTTGTGTTTGTTTTTTTTTTAGTGTCGCTATTTTTTTGTGTCATCGAGTTTCACCAATAAAATAATTGCAATACTTTTCACAAAGTCATCGACCATAAAATTGGGCATGTTTGCTAAAGATATTACAAAGTTTGTGAAATTTTAAAATTATTTTTTTAAATTACAAGACCTCACAAAAGTTTGTGTATTTAAATATATTTTTAGTGTATTAAGTATGAGGTTTACAAGAGATTTTTTTTTTATTTCAATACCAGAATTTAAAACCGTTGAAGACTCGCGGCGTGACTCGTGAAACCATTGAGTGATACCAACCAAACAAAGGAAAGGATAGTATTTTATAAATTTTAAATAACGTTTCATGCATTCTAATTTAATTATCTTCTATTATTGAAGTTGATCCTCACCATTGTGATTTGAAACCCGATAAAACGAAAAATAGCGACACTAAAAAAGAGACAAACACATACGTCTGTAGGATTTAGTCTGCGAGAGAATGAGCTAATATAATCGGTCTCCTCTTTGTGCGGTGCTCCGTAGAGTTCCCACTCCTGTCTTCTTTAGTTTTCTGAAAGTTTCTACCCTGTATGAAGTGAACACAAATAATTTTGAAGTGAAAATTTCTTTATCACCGTTGTGATTTGAAACACGATGAAACGGAAACGACACTAAAAAGAGACAAACACATATAGGAATTAGCCCGCGTGAGAACGAGATAGAATGAAATCTTGCCGCATTGGCCGCTTTGATTATGAGCTCACTTTTCAAGACTCCTTTTAGTTGAAGTGTTAACTTCTACCGCCTTTGAATTGAACACACTGTTTTATTTTTGTATTATTTATTAAATATATATTCATCTCTTTGAATAATGTAATTTTTAAGCCTCAGAAGATCGAATGAAAGGCATTCTATGTAAGGCTTGGTGGCATGATACCTGCACGAGTTGAGATAAGGGACTACTATTTGCTTATGATAATAAAATTTCAATACGCATACTGCGTACATAAACGTGTATGTGGGGCAAATATATGCAATGGAAAGACACGTGAAATTTTTAGCATATAATATAAACCGTACGAGTTTTCATGTATATTTGAGGAACAAATAATCACTCAAATAAATTAACAAAAAATCAAATGAAATAACATTAGCGTCAAAACAAACATCCTAATGTAAAAATTACCCCAAAATTGCCTGTGGTTACCCCATGTGACTCTAAGGCATACGTATTGTTTGAAAAATACATATCGATATATGCGTAATGCATAATAATATGATGAAAGGATGCAAAGAAGAAAATGCCTAGAACATCAGATTGATAATATATTATAGGTTATAAAACATATTACCTATCCATATTATCTGGAGTGAAGTTGCAGTAGAATATATTATTTGTTCTGACTGAACATAGAATCTTCCAAACCACGATTTTTCAGGAGATTAAAAAAATTGTCTTTTTACGTGAAAAATTATTATTTTTTTTTTTTTAATCATTTATTCCAGATCTCGGGGAGGGTGGTGCAGTCCCACGAGTTCCATATTATACATATATAATAATCAAGTAAAGATAACAAGATATAAGCAATAAATAATAATATATATATATATATAATTGAATTTCTTACCAGTCAAATATTTCAAAATGATTGCTTAAATATATAAAATGATTGCTTAAATATATATATATATATATTTAAGCAATCATTTTGAAATATTTGACTGGTAAGAAATTCAAAAACAGCTAAAAAAATTTTTAAAATGAAAAATGGGTTTTTTTTATCTCCTGAGAAAAAAATCAGAGTGTGACATTCACACGCGGAAGAAGTGAAACTTAAATGTCGTTAGATGTCGCTTTCTTCTGCGCTATAAGAGGTTTGCGTCAAGGCGCGAATTTACCGCATTTAGAACCGAGGACCTATCAAATAATAAATTTTAGTGTCGCACTTCCGTTTCATCCCAACTTCAATCACTAACGGGGCTAAAAAAGTTTCACTTCAAAAACATTTTTGTAGAAGAGGCCGAGTCAGATTAGCGACGATATGGCCTAGTGAAGTCAACAACATTCTTTATTTGGTTCATCTAAAAGTTGTTGATATACTTGTTTGCATCCACAAAATCTATGGCAACGACTTTCCCGTCTCAAGATTCGAAAATTCTAAGCATTTATTCAGTGGCCAATAATGGAAAATTATTCATCAAAATTTTCTGCATATCACGAAAAAGAGTTTAAATTTTTTTTTATTTTAATTATTAACAAACCTTTCAACTCTTCCTTCAACCTTTCATCAAAAAGCGCATTTCGAATACTTTGTTGTACCTACCAAAGTACGTGTATGTGACCATATTTTTTAGGTGTGACGATTTAATGAACGGTCAGTTGTCCGTACAAAAAGTTACGCTCTCGGTGAAATTAAACCCAGCAGGGAGTAAATCATTAATAACTGGTTTATTTTTCACTGATTAAAAATAAAGTGGTCACAGCAGTTAGAACACCATTTTCAATTCGTTACGACCCAAAGCAAAATGCTTCTACTTGTTTTTAATGACTTCGAAAACGCAAAGTGTTATATTTAGATGTGTATTTAAATTTTTTAAAGTGAAAACTTCTTAAGTACCGTTGTGATATGAAACTCAAAGTAAACGATAAAGCGACACCAAAAAGAGGCAAATACATACATCTGCGAGAGAATGAGATAGACTAATTGGTCTTCTCTTTGTGTGGTGCTTCGTAGCCTCTTCACTCTGTCTATTTTTAGTTTACTGAAAGTTTTTACCCTGTGTAAAGTGAACACAAGTAATTTTGAAGTGAAAATTTCTTTAGCGCCGTTGTGATTTGAAACACGATGAAACGGAAACGACACTAAAAAGAGACAAACACCATACATGTATAGGAATTAACCTGCGAGAGAATGAGATAGAATGAAATCTTGCCGCAATGGCCGCTTTGATTATGAGCTCACTTTTCAAGGCTACTATTAGTTGAGATTTTGTTTATCATTATCTATGCCACCACCTGTACCACTGTTCCTGTAAATGTTGTTTTCTTGGCATTGCTTTGTATATACTGTATATTCTTTGTTTCATATTATTTGTTCAATATTTTGTAAGGACTCGGAACACTATAGAATTACTTTTAAGTTTATTATAGTTAAGCGCACTTGAAGTGAAATAACACAGAACCGCGCTGTTCAAATATAACGTTATTATGACTTTTATTATTTGTGTGGTGTGACTTGTCTACTTTAGTTTTCTGAAGATTTTGCTTCTACCACGTACGAATTGCATCTGTTTTATTTTATTCAGGTATTTACTTTTCATGTTTTTTTTTAATCCATATCATGTATTTCTAAATAAATCTATTTGAATTTCTCTTTTGTTTGTCCGATTGAACTGAATCTCAGCAGATAGACTCTTTAAAAATGACAAAAATTTATTTCAATAAACGTTCAGGTTGCCTACAAAGAAACAAAAATACCCAGAGATTACTGCAACAATCCCTGCCTTTATATTTGTATCACGTTTCTGTCTGGTAGATAAATATTGCCCTCACCTGGTGAAAGACCAATATTCAGAATAGATACGTTGCATTGCTTGATGTGGTTTTATCCGTGAAGTAATCACATTTGAATTGCTGGCACTTGTTAATCTTTTTTATGCCCATCTCTCTCTATTACCAGCTTCCTTCAGCCACACACTATACCCAATTAGGGGATATCATAGTCCCACTTGCTTCAGGCAGTTGAGTGGTACTAAAAAAATTAAATCAGTTTTTGTGATTTAAGATGACTTTAATGATGATTAAAGAATTTGACTATCAAAAAATTCTGGGTAAAATTTCGAAAAAGTTAGGATTTTGTACTCAAAGAAGTCATTGTTAAAACATTTGCTGTTGGCTGTTGAGTGAAATCTTAGTTTAGATAGTGATAATAGCTGAAGTTCCCGTCGTCGCCCGGGCTTTACGAATTTGGATGCAGGCAGTAATTTTCCTCTTATTTTGAATGTCAGGTGTGCAAAGTTATTGCAACTTATCAAAATTCTGCTTTAAAGGTTGGAAAGGGGGAAGGAGGTTGTATTTCGAAATCTCATGTAGACAGTCACAGTCCTCTTATTTTGAAGATAGAGCATGATTTTATTAAATTTTAAATTGTATTTAAAATTGTAACGACTTCAGAAAAAACTGCAGATTTCTATAAAAAACAAGGCCACCTACAAATTACAGGTAGGATATTGTGGATATATTATGGGGTGGGTTAATATTTTTGAATTCTCTTTATTTATTGCTACAGTGTTGCTAAAATCATTAGGACAATACCTTCACTTTTAACAAATTGACCAATTATTTTAGCTTAAAACTAACTTACATAGGCTTAATAAAATTAAATGATCGCCCTAGGAAAATTAGAATTCGTGAAGCTTTATTTGAGGAGAAAGCATTGTGTCGGAACCGCGTTATAAAAGACTTTATCATCTGTGACTACCACCCTGGGAACAGGGCGTAATGGTACGAGTGGGTAAAAAATACAAATAAATCAAGAACATTTACTGAGTACGTTTTGTACATTTTTATTGTTGAATTATTTTCCTTGCATTTACGTTATTTTATAAAAAAAATTGGTTTGTTGCCATTTTTGAAACGAAAATTTTGAATTTTCTAGAAAACACCATGTTTAAAGTCCAATTTATCTTCTTTTCTTATTTTAACCCGTTTAATCACAGGAGTCCAAATTTGTCCCAGCTCACATAGGTCTCATATAAATCATTGTTTCTCCCTTACCGTCATGATGATAAATATGAGCTAAACGGTGTAAGAAAAAGATAGCTCCACGCTTTATATTCAAATCTAGAATTTAACCATTGAAAAAATTATATGTGCATCTCTATGAAACTAAAGTTTCCGATAGCAATTTAAGAAAAATGTTTAAGATTTCGAGAATTTTTTATTCATTATTTTTTTTTGAAACGACAAAAATGTGACGTAATAATAACTTTTATAATACATTTTCCTGATACAGCTTATATATTAGAAAAATGTATTCGTTATACTCGGCACCGGTGCATAGTCGGAAAACACGTCAAATATGCGCCAACATTTGTACACGGTTGGCATTAGTCACATGAGAACGGGTCTACGTCGTTTAGTCGTTTCTACGACTCGTTTTTGAGTTCAACAGCTCGGCTGTGGAATGATTTGCCGGCCTCTGTGTTTCCTCCCTCCTGCAACATGTTCACTCCTTCCTCTCCTCAAAAACACCCTCCACACAGTATCTTCAAAGATAACATAGGCCTTGAGGGAAATTATTTTCTAATGTAAAAAAATATATTTATTCATGTAATTATTATTAATACATTTTCCTAAAAAGTGTGTTTTTCGTTTTCAGTAATTTTAGATCTAAAAAATTTGTGCTATTTTTAAAATTTCTTCATGTTTGTATTAAATATTTTTATTTCTAATAATAAAATTTGTAAACGTATTTTATCACCTTTTAAGAACAGTTTTTAGTTTTCGGATATTTACAGAAATGCTCCGTTTTTATGATTTTATTGCGAAGCAGAAATATTTTGAGGGATTAAAGATTGACAAACGTTCCAAGTTTACAAACAATCTCACAATATTTGAATGCCTCCTACAACCATTATTATATTAAGCGGAAAATGTTTCTTGTGCAATTGTGAAGGACTTGGCAGACGATTGAAACCAAAACGTCTGATTGGTTACCCGACGCTTTGGACTGTTCAACCATCTAACAGATCGATAGCACAATGCTATTTTCGAGTAGGTACTATTATGTTACCAGACTGCTAATAGGATTAATCTGTCGATGGATAACCGGGCCTAAGTGTTCATTACAAATAGGCTGGTATTTTATGTAACGTATTGTAATTCATAGGATATAGGTACGTTTTACCTGTTTTATTATTATTCTATGGTGGGTATTACTTTAATCATATACGATTTACGTTATACGTTATGAAAGGTTCCTGCCTATTTTATTTGTATGTGACGTCACGGTGAAAAAGCAGGGGAACTGCATCGTTGTGAGACGGGTTAAGGTGGTTGACATTTAAGCAATTTTTTGTTGTCGTTGAGTAAAATTGAAGGTAAAAAGATGTATGAACTGTTTAAAACCCTGTAAATTTAAAAAGTCGTCCTTAGTAGATCCTAAGAAAGAATTCATTAGTCCCTTATTCCATTATGCAGAGTTTCACAACGTGAAAATTAATAGCAATTTATTTAATTAATTAAAATGTATTAATTACCCCCCTCTTTCGGGGTTTTTACAAATGAGTAGTAAGAAATATACAGTATTTATTATACATAACTGAACTGCCTCGGTAACAATTTTTTTTTCTTCAAAATTCGAAATTCACTTTGTGGCGTCGTTATTAATTTAATGAAAACAAATAACTTTGTGTACACCACTATTTAATTAACAATATCAACATGTTTCGAAAACTATTTTTTCTTCGACAGGATAATAAGTTAACAAATTTTATTTGTTTTAAGATAAAATTTGTTTAAAAATAAAATCCGCTGCAGATGTCCACTTGGTATAATTGTTTCCCGCCATTAGTATTCTGGGCAAAGAGGAACACATATGATAGTTAGTCCCAGAATTTGTGCACTGAAGTAAACGATAAAATGATTTCTATTCAAGCAATAGGTCACCCCAAGTGGTTCGCTACATCTGGTGATTTAGCAGGGATGCCCGGGTTCGTGGGGGTGAGGTTTGTCTAAGTATTGGAGGCGGATGACCAGGACTCGCTGAACCCCAGATTCCTACCCACCCTTCAAACCCTTTTCCTTCCCAGAACTCTCATCTCCTCCTTTTCCTTAAAAAAAACCTTCAAACAGCATCCCCAAAGATGACATAGGCCCCGACGGAAGGGCCTACTGTGTGGAGCTCATGTGAAAAAAATGCAATATCGGAATATCAACTAAATCATTTAAAATTTTATATAGAAATACCGCGTCAGCGTAAATTCTTCTGTCTGACAGTTTTAGCGTATTTATATCGTTTAAAATAGTGTTTTACTTTTTTTTTTTTTTTATTATTTATTAAAATTACAGAGAACATTTTGTACAATAAATAGAGTAGACCCACAAAGCTGTCATATGGCAGCTTGTCTGCAGGTTCTAACAATTTAAACATTCTTAATATAATATCTAAGAAAATATTTGTAAATACATTTATAGTTTTAAGGAAACATTAGAATTGAACACATAGTAGTATTAGATAATTTAACTTACAACTATAAATATATAAGATATTTCAATATACCTATCTAATAAAAGATATGTAGGCAGCTATTCAAAGATATTCAAAGATACATGGAGTTTTCGTTCATTAACCATAGTTTTATCATTTTAGGACTTAGTCTCTCATTTTTTTCAAATTTTATGTTTTTATTGATTTTATTGAAAATCACTGGTATTAAATATTCAAGAGTACGGCTTCCATATTTATTTAATATTCGAGGAGTTTTTAGGCCCTTTCCTTCTCTAAATCTTGTGGTATGTTTGTGTATAAGTAGGTGTTTGTAAGGGCTTTCCCCCAAATTATCCATAATAGTAGTGAACCAGTGGAGACCTTTTATTGTAAGTAGGCTCTCTGAGCCATACAGTAATTTTAAGTTATGTCTCTGTTTGTAAATCTTAGTTGTGACAATTTTTTTTATTATGGCGGTTTGTAAATTTTCAATATATTTAATGTAAGTAGTGCTTGCATGTCCCCAAGTTCGAATACCATATCTAAGGATGGATTCGACCATAGAAAAATATATACTTCAACATAATTGCTGGAATACCCATTTTAAAATTTAGAAAACGGAAGAATTTGTTTAGTATTCTTTAAACAGCTTGTACATATATATTATAATGGGAGAATTGTACTCAATTGCAGACGAGAGAATTGTATTCAAGTTGACTTCTATTATACGTAGACAAAACAGTTTAATACTTTATATTTAATTAAACTGTTGTGTTCTGTTACAAAAAACTCTGTTTTCCTTACTTTCAACACCCTTACAACAGGGAGCAACTCTTCCTGCGCGAAGTGCCATCTTGAGACACTCTTCAATTTGAAAGTAATAAAAGCAGTTCGTCTCATTTTCACTCAAGTACCATTCTGTTCTAGGTATTCCAGGAAGATTTTTGTTTGGTTTCACTTTCATTATTTCGACTTTTTTTTAAATTTTTGAATTGTTAATAATAATAATAATATTAATGATTAGATTACTTCTACCACTTCATTTTCACGGGAAAGCTTCAACTAGGGCGCTTTACAACTTAATTTATCCAAATGTAAAAAATAGAAAAAAAAAATAGTTGTAAATAATACTGTTATTTTTGAAATTTTAAAAAAGAGGCCTCAGTAACCAACCGATTTGGTAAACACGTTTGTCACAGTAAAACAAGAGGTTCTGGGTTCGAGTCCCAGTAGCGACCATTATCTTTTTATTTTTCTGTGTCTTGTATTTTTTCATAATTTCGTTAAAATTATTAGTATTATCTTCTTATTCGATGACATAACTAATAACTTACAGCCAAAATTGCTTACTGCCAGGTACAGCTAAATTAACTGGTTACTTACAACCTATTGGATATAAAATCTATTAATCTAGTAATCTATGTAATGCACTTATTTAATCTAGTGATTAAACAAAGTGATTTGTTTTCATTTTATTCTAATGACGCAACAAAGTGATTTTGCAAATATTGAAAAAGAAAACAAATCACTTTGTGTACACCACTTATTTTATCAAAATTATCAATATTTTCGAAATGTTCGATTTCATTGATAATTTTGATTAAATTAAAATAAGTTAATGTGAGTGATTTGTTTTCATTGGGTTTAAATGATGCTACGAAGTGAATTTTCAATAAATAATTAAAAGCTCATTTTACATGTTCTACTAAAAATTTTGGTTAGACATTATTATTTCCCCAGCACGGATAATTTATTTGATTAAATATAAGATTAGATTGAGTGACGTTATATACTTTGTTCTGGTAAAATTCTTCAAATCAAATTTTGGTTATATACTTTATAAGTTACTTTTCAGTGATTGCATGCTAATTTGCACACAAAGGCATTTTTAATACTAAAAACTAAATTTTTTGGGGTAACATTTTTTTGGTTGTTTCGCAAAAACAATAGATGAAATTACGCAACCCTCATATCTCTCGTTATTATAAATAGAGTTATAATATTTTACATTAAAAAATTGAAAAATACAGAACCATTTTCACGTACGCTTTTAGATATTATTTTTATAATTTATAAATAATCGTTTTTATCGTCTCACATAAGGTTTTCATTTAGTGACATGAAGGGTTTTACCAAACCACAGTCGATATGGTTATGAAAAAAAAACAAGAAAATACACCATATACACAAAATACATTAAACATTACAAAATATTTAATTAATACGAAATAATGAAAATGTGGTACAACCTGGGAATCACCTTGTAACCCAACAACTTTTTTATCACGACGACGCCAAAAAAAAACATTGTTTCATCGCGTCCGATGCAATTCTGGATGCCGTGTTTATTTTTATATTCCTACAACATGGTAGGGTAGTGAGGGAAGCTCCACTCTTCAACGGCAAGGCATCGCGGGCGGACAATGGAATGTAGGGCACACGACCCTTTTAGACCCCGTTCAATTAGACAGTCAGCGTCGCGCGTTAGTTCTCTGCTGGTACCGGTACGTAGTGTAGCTGTATGCTTTTACATTTTCAGATAATATTTATATATTACGTTTACCCCGGTAAGAATTGCCCATCTCGTACTTGACTCCACTAAGAGATGTCCCGGGTTCTCACTACCTGGTGAACTCTTGCTCTCTGTCTTCAATATGATGGGTATTTGAAGGACTTAATCAGTCTACGATTTATGAATGCAGTGTGATGCTTGAACACCTATATGATAGTGATAATCGAATGCCCTCTTCATTCATTCCAAATAAGGATTGATGAAATCCACAGGGGGTCGTCTTCCAGATCTAGATGGCCACTTTCTCTAATGTCGGGAAGTGGGTTAATTTCTACTACTAAAGTTTGAAAATTTGAAAATGAAAATTCAAGTACTCAGATGTACTTTAAAAAGAAAAAGCATGAAAATTTTGATATCCGATGAACGTTACTACAAAAGCACAAATGTGCATTTTTAAATTCTCGGTAGGTAATCTATAGATTTAGAGAACATCGGAATTTAATGTCATAACAAAATTCGGGATCAGGTCGCTAACAATAACACTCCTTTTGGCCATAAGGTTGAAATTGTCGTTTAAAGCCAGCCATCTATTTTGATTTATTCACGATAAAAAAGCGAGTTTAAAAATTTTACAAACGGTTAAAATTTTAACAAACACAACAGGTTTACAATTTAATTTATTTAGATCCTAGAAATTTTAGAAATTAGACAATAGTCAATTAAATATTATAAAATAACAATTTTTTTTAAGTAACCTTATTAACTAACTTTTTTTTTACATTAATACTTTCTTTTATAATATTTTATTTTTTATTTAGACTTCTTAATTATTATTGTTTGTTTTGAAAGTTTTTATAAATGCAAGTTTTACGTACCTATTCTTAAAAAAAATTTCATATTTCATTTGTAAATAATTGTTTTTGTGATGCTTTTAAGATACTATAATCGTTTTTGTCTACAGTTATTATTTGTCGTTTGTTATTTTTACTAATGTTAATCCTGATGAAAAAACCTTCGGTTTTGAAATATGTTGAAAATTTTGATTAAATAGTCGTGTTTTTTTAAAGTTATTTGTTTTCGTTGAATTAAAAATGATGCCACAAACTGCATTTGCAAAGATTGAAAAAACATCATATTCGTATCATAATGGATGCTATTGAGATTTTGCGGCATAAGTATCAAGTAACAAATTAAATTAACGAATTGAATCGATTGCCAATGCCACCGGAACATAAATCAACCAAATTATAATTGTCACGTACCTACAATGGTCTTCCAGCGAGACTGGTGGTTAGCATTCTGCAGATTATTGGAAATTACATTGTTCATTGGTTTGGTTTGGTTTCGCGATGGGACGTGGAGAACATTGCTTCGGTATACCTTAATATTCGTCGTTCGAATTCTTTGTTCTCCAAGGTTTTTTTGGAGAAATATATCTGAAAGTTGTCCTTGTGTCTCTTTATGGGATATCTGCGAATATTTTCGACGTGATAACGTCTTATGAAGATGAACGCCGGTGACGCCGGCTGAACTCATGAACCGGCTGCACTTATGAACGCCGGCTGCACTCACAAAAAAGCATTACTCATTGTCATGTTGTCACGTTCCGCCTGAGCCGTGCGTGCAAGCAAGAGCGCGGAAGAAGCGTTCGGCTTGTGACGCATCTATCTCTCTTCCACTCCATCGTTATTATATGACGTTATCACGTAAAATTATCTTCCGTAAACCGAATTTACAGACAGCCAATTTTTTAAATAATTATATGATTTTTATTATTTGGTTAGAATCCGCACATTCACCAAACTATGGAACTATTTTTTTTTCTCAACTTGGGTGATTTCAGCTGATATTTTCGACAGAGCGTACCGAAATCCTCTTTCAACGCGGACTACGCGAACATTTTGCAATTAGTCTTTCCGTAATATTGTTTGTTATGTTCCAGTTCAGTTTAAGGATGGTGGTGTTTTAACTTGTCGATGATGGCCATGTTCAAATTAATCATTTCTCTGCATAGAAGTAGATTTTTAGGGAAAATACTTATGGTAGATTATATACTACTTTTATATTTAAAAAAAATGAGTGCAGTTAACACGCGGTAGGAGTAAATCTTTCACCCACATAATCTCAACCAAAAGGAGTCTTGAAAATTGTGCTCATAATCAATGCGGCCATTGCGCGCAGCTTGATAAAGCGCGACGCTTTGTAGGTACTGTACGTAGGTAAGGTATCATACTATTCCATTCTCTCGCAGGCTAAATCCTATAGATGTATGAGTTTGTCTCTTCTTAGTGTTGCTCGTTTCCGTTTCATCGAGTTTCAAATCACAACGGTGCCAAAGAAGTTTTTGCTTAAAATAAAATTTAAAAACACAGTATCCCTGGTAAGACATTCAACAAGTAAGTTTTTACGAAGTAGAATCAACTAGATGAATGGTTCAGTAAATATTATTTTTTCAAAAGTGATCGGTCCTAATAAATCCTTTATATAAATCAAAAGATTTGTATTTGTTACCTACAAATACAAAGTGGTTCAATTCACGTGGTCCACTGCCACGGAACTACTGGCTATAATTATACAATTGCTATTATTTTATTGGAGTCTGTCATCAGTATACAAAACTGTTCAATGTTTATATATTTTTTTAACTTGTGTACACAAGTTACATAGGTCACAATACGTTATTATTTTGCAGCTGTTGTTTTGTGATTTAAAAAAATTTATTGTTGTATTTTTATACAATTTTCTTGAATAAGCCTCCAGTTAACAAGATACTTCTAAAGTACAAATTTCCATTTATAAAGAAAATGTTGACAGTAAAATAAACATATTAACCTGGAATAAATACAAAACCAACATGCTTATAAGAAATCGCCTGGAAACCGTAGGCCAAGAATTAATGTTTTCAAAACATCAATAATTTTAAGATGTGATTGATATATAAAAGTTAAGATATGATTGAAAATACGATGAGAATCTACTTCAGTTTTAATGTTGATACCTTTCAGGTAATTTGCTATAGTCGTAACAATGTGAATTATTGACTTCTTTATGGGAAAATTCTTACTGTGATTTTACTTTGAAGATATGTGTCATTTTTCACGAATATGAATTTAGTTGTTGAGTAGCCCTTTAAGCCTGAACAAATTTAAATTTAAAATTTACGTTTTGCGAAGCAAAAATATTAAGAGCAGTCGGAGATGTTGCTTATGAAGAAATCAAAGCCCTATTTCCTCTATTAGCCGAAAGGACAGATAGTTTTTGTCCGTACAAACCTATTGGAGTGTATAAAATTCGATGGCCAAGAGAGATTTGGTCTAAATTTTCGCTATCAGTAATTTTAGTTAAAAAAAAACTTAAGGTGAGTCATTTATGTTTGCATTCAAAATTTTAAATTCTTAAAATTATTTGTTTATTTCTAATTATTAAATTTGAAAGCTTATTTCATCGCCTTTCAAAAACAGTTTTTTTTTATTTTCGGATCCTTTCAGAAATTTTCCATTTATTTGGATTTTATTGCAAAGTTGAAATATTTTGACCTTGTGACGAAATAGGCCCAAAGAATTAGGGGTAAATTTATATGATGTTAAGGATATTAAAGATTTTTTCAGTGCCAGTATAATTTTCTTATGATTTTTTGGGTTTTAATTAGTGGATTAGTTCATTTACTAAACTGCCCTATCCGATAATACCGTATTCTATAGTGTAACTAAAAAAAAAAATTTTAATACTTTTTTAAAAATTTTTAATACCGGTGTTTTTAATACTATAGTGGTACATTAGACCTAGCCCTGACGTTTATTCAGCTTCAACTAATTAGTTTTAACTGAAATTTTCCATTAAAGTTTATTAATGTTGTCTTCAAAAATAATTATTTTTTTAAGAAAATAATTCATTTGAAATTATATCCAAAAACATTAAAATCAAATTTCTTTTCGTATACCCAGCTTGACAAACAGGTTGAACACGTGAATATTGTTGGTGACGGTTTTTTTTTTCAATTTTCAGAATCGCCTTTCCGGCTTTGGCAAGAACTCTTAGCTATATTGCAATTCAAGATTACCTTCGCACCACAGTTCCCTAATCAGATTAAACAACCCGGTTAGAATGTTCAGCGAGGGTGCCCGGCAGCAGCAAATAGGCTTTGTACTCACCTGAAACAAAAGAAAAATAATACATTAGTGTTTTTAATGGTAAACAAGTAAAAAAACTATTGTCATTCTCAAAATCGACAAAGAATGTTTCATTAAAAAAACATCTATTTAGTTTAGTTTAGACCCTCAGGAAAAAAAATCTGTCTGATTTTATGTGGAGGGTGGAAGAAAGAAGAGAAGGTTCTGGAAGGAAAAGGGCATGAAGTGTGGGTAGGAATCTGGAGTTCAATCCAGGAGTGATGGATGAAAGAATCCATCCCACCCACGGCGGTGCAAGGTCACTGTCAAGACCTAGACAAACCTTACGAAGTCACGAAACGTAGTGAAACACTTGGGATGACCTACGACAGGGGAGTTGGTTATCCAAAAAATGGTTCCCGGGGAAACATACCCATACCTTGCCTACACCCTGTTAGCGTCGGCGTGCGTGCTGATGCTATCGGCAGGGTTGGAGAAAGCTCCCACATATTTAATACAAATTAGTTGCTGTATCTGCCCCAAATAAAAACTAGCTCAGGTTCGGTGCAAGCAGGGTTTCTCTTAACCTCAAGGCTAGTGCTTGTGGTTCGGAACTTCACGCTTCTCCATCCCCCCAGGGCCTCTCTCGACAAGCAAAACACGGTAGGTTATCACATAAATAGTTTATTCAATTCTAGGAGACACAATAATACATAAGAGGAACGATCCTAGCTGAAAGTTAGTTTGAACGTCAGTCTCTGCTCTCTACACGCGTGGTTAGGGCTTCAAAACATTTAATTGCACACAAAGGGTAACATGGTAATTGACTCACGTTTGGTTTATGGGCCAACAGCGGCTTTACGCGCTTGTTCTCCCGGTCTCAGCAGCGTCCATGCGCGGACACCGGAAGTGCACAACCGGCGAAACTGAACTTGTGTCGCACATGTTCGCGCGGGACGTGGGCCCGGGAAGCTCGCTTGCTGAAGACTGATTTGAATGGCCGTGTGCGGCGCGTCTCCTGATCCGTGGGTCGCGGGAGGGGTGATGCGCCTGCGCATTACCGTCCCGCGGTGCAACAGTATTTTAGGGCTCGATTCGCTGACTGTCGAAACATGACGGTACTTAAGACTCGATTCCTTATTCTTGTAACGTAACACTTCCCCCCTCGCCGCAATAAAAGCGACGTGGCAATGGAGCTGTAGGGCTAATAAATCCTCTTACCCTTTCAGCACTTGTGCCAAAAACATTTAAGAGAAACGAGGAGAGAGAGAGAGAGAAATTCCTAGCTGGAGAATAGTTATGAACAGAACACAAAAGAGATGATACATGGTGTAACAAGGAATTGTCAATAAATGTATATAAAGGCAGTGGCATACATAAATACAGTTGCAAAGAACAAGGATCTGTTGAAGAAAGGTACAAGGGTTATGCAGTGATAGAAAAAAAAACTCTAAAATTGTATCATTGGTCTGTGAGCTAATGTTTGCGAACGTGGTTTGCGTAGGATGTCTGGGGTGGTTGAACGTTTCACTGAAGTTACAAGGTTACTTTGTCACAGTAACCTGGCCCATTTGAGATTACACTCAAGGGACACTAGGGCCTTTAAGAAAATACGAGGAAGAGAACACATGATGAGGCTTCTAGGTGGTGTGGAGAGTTCTACCTGTCACAGAGGTCGAAAGGGTAACTGCTTCCGGATCCTGTGGGTGAGCCAGTACGAAACCATTGAAGTATTGGAGAGTGGAATCGTAATTGGTGGTTGGTACACTGGTTTTTGTATGTAGTGGGATTGTTTTGTGAACAATCGTTGGTATTGTTATTTGCGCAAGGGCACAGGAGCATCAGCACAATGGCAGTAGGGCATTTGCATTATGCAGCAGGAACATTTGCATAATGGCAGCAGAAACATTTGCACAAGGGCAACAGGAACATTTGTATTATGCAGCAGGAATATTTGCATAATGGCAGCAGAGCATTTGCATTATGCAGCAGGAACATTTGCATAATGGCAGCAGGAACATTTGCACAAGGGCAACAGGAACATTTGTATTATGCAGCAGGAACATTTGCACAAGGGCAACAGGAACATGAACCAACCTAGAGCTGGCGTGCTCGGGTTTGTTTTGAGTGTCGGTTCTTTGTGGTGATACAATTCGCAACTACACGCACGACTCACACTAGGTTATGTTAGATGCGGTCGGGTGCTTTTGGTACGCAGGGATTGAAGGCAAGGGACCTCCGTGACGGTAGCGAGGGCAGCATGAAGAGGCGCAGATGTAGATAGGGTGCAGAGCTGCTGGTTTTTTTTTTTAAAATCCGGCAAAAATTATTATTAGAACAAAATTCTTGAAGTTTACCTGCCTAGTAGACCAATGATGAAAAAAGTTTGGAGAGAAACAAGTGTGCATGTTGAGAAAAAGTTGGATTTGTTTGGCGTGTAGAGAGAGAGACGGAGAGAGAGCTAACTAAATGTGGCTAATGCCTAATACATGTTACAAAGGTACGTATTCAAGGACAGGTTCTGTGTAACCCCTTTTGGTTTTTTTTCTTTACCAAATACATTTCCAAGAATACGTGGTTGAGGGATTGTACGTATAACAAAATTCCCCATTCGAAAGAAGTTGGTCTTCCATGACCTATGCTCACGTCTATACGGTAGCATTTTTTCTACTTTCGAAAAACAAAACATTGCGTACAAGATTAGTTATAACAAAGTGGGAAAGGAGTAGGAAGTTGAAAGGATCCGCGTATGAAGATTGTCCCATTTGACAAACGAAACGCCAAGTGCGTAACGCATATATCCCCATTCACGGATAATTTCGAGGAAGGGGGAGGGTGATAATTGGGAACATTTGAACGAAGAAAACTGCTGGGGACTCGGCTATTTCCGAAATTCGACCTCTGGGTGGAGGTGAAACAAGGTCTACAGCAGTCATCCTGGCACATTACAATAATGACAACTGGGAAAGGAGTAGGAAGTTGAAAGGATCCGCGTATGAAGATTGTCCCATTTGACAAACGAAACGCCAAGTGCGTAACGCATATATCCCCATTCACGGATAATTTCGAGGAAGGGGAGGGGTGATAGTTGGGAACATTTGAACGAAGAAAACTGCTGGGGACTCGGCTATTTCCGAAATTCGACCTCTGGGTGGAGGTGAAACAAGGTCTACAGCAGTCATCCTGGCACATTACAATAATGTTTGGTAGTGTTGGACAAAAGAATACACTGACATAAAAGTCTAATCCTCTACGTGTATTGGGCAGAAGATTAGGGGTCGTTTTATTCTCCTACTTGTTTGCGAGAAATGACAGACCCTTGCTCAAATCTCACAAACCTGGGGATTTTCTTTGTTCGTCTCCCAGACAACGAGTTAGGTGTTTTTTGTGTCCATCAACTTAACTCCCACGACACGATGCCCCATAATCATGAGTGAAGCGTATGATTAGTCCTTTTGAGATAGTAGATAGTTCCTGGGTTCTTGTGACAGGAAGTCCACGGGCATATTAATGATTACAAAAAAGGGGTGTGGACTACATTGAGTAGTTCACACATAAAGGTTTGATATTATTTCGTTCGCACGATTCATGGTGAGTATTATAACGTCTTCACGTATAGCGTACAAGATTGCAAAATCAAAAGATTTGCAAGTAAGTTTTATAACGTCTTCACGGATAACAATGAACGAATTACAACTGGGTTGCCCAGTATTGAAGGGAGGTGCAAAAGACTAGGTATTTATGACATTTCTGACAAAAACCCACAGAGTAATTATAACGGGCTCCCCGTATCGCATTTAGTAGATATTCTGAGATTCCCATCTATGACGGCAGATTTTATAAGGTTCCCACCTATGATGGCAACAAAGGTTAACGTTCATATAAAGGTACCTATTCAATACAGACGGCGAGACATACTGATGTACTTAGTACAACAATACCGTAGCATAATAAATCCATATTAGCGTACGTTAAAGACTTGCACAAAGGCAAAAACATATTTGAAGATCTGGCCAAGATTTTATACTTCAACAATTAAGGGACAAAAAAAATTCTGGCGTGCTGATGGAATGTGAATTTCATCTAAGCTTACCGCAAAAGAGATCCTTTGTGGTACAACCCTTTTGGTTACGCACAGAGTATCGTATCGTGATGGTACAACTTTTGTTGTACTTACACGTACGATGGTAGCAACAATACAAGACATGCGCTTATCGTTGTTTGACAAGGAAAATTATTTACATTGGTCCGATTTGAGTGTTTAAGACCTTCTAGGTTTTACTTACTTAAACAGACTGCGATGGACACACCTTGGTGTTATGAAAATTATAATAATGGGATGGGTTGTTCACAGGGTGGTTCACTTGGAGACCTGGCTTCTTGTTGTGACCTCGTACTTTGCACGTGATAAGTCACAACAAGGCAACCCCAAAATTTCAGTTTGAGCAGTTGAGACCCAGGGTGACTCAATGTTGCTGAAATGTTGTAAAAAAATTTATCGTTAATGAAGAGGCACGTTGAAAGTTGTCCCTTTTATAACGATACTTTCCAGACTCCACATCCAGTTCTGGGGAGAGCTAGAGCAATTTGGGTTATTTATTGAGCGCCATTCTATTTTCTTAAAAAACAGAAAAAAACTTAGAACGGGTAGCAAACATCTGATACCGCCGTGGGTTTACACAGGTTTGCTTACCTAATTTAACTACATATGACATAAGGGTTAGATGCACTTTGGCGAGGACCCGATATTTAATGTACAAAAAAGAATTTTCTAACATTTAGAAAGGGGTGACGAGGTATGACATGATGATGTGAAAATATGATGCTGCTAGTTGTGACGATGCACAAAACCTTGGGCACGTAGTCTCTGACTACTTGCAGTAAGCCACAGGGAATTCCTTTCTCCGAAGTGATCAATTTCAGGTAGAGGTGTGCATGCTTAGAAAAAACGATGTTTCCAAGGTTTGACACCTGGGGCAGCAATTAGAGGCGAATGACTGATGATGACGAGATATTTATACAAACAAAAATAAAATAAAATGAAACGAAACCACAAGGGAGAATTATAATTTCTTCCATGACTTTGGCTACAGTTGACACCACTGTGCCAGAGCTAGAAAGGTTTCGTTTGAGTGTCCTAATGAGTGACAATCGTTTACGAGAGGCCGCTCATTAGTGACGAAACAAAAGGGTTGACTTCCATAGTGATCCATGTCACGGTGTAGACGAATGGTTGCTAGGAGTCAAGGAATAACCGTTGGGGTTATACGGGCGTGGCAATGGAGTTTGTTTCCATGTTACCACTTTTTACAATGTCCTTTATATGGTAGTTACCTATGTGTTTACCAGAGATGTCGGACAATCGGTAAACCAGGTCTGAGATTTTCTTTAGGACTTTCGTCTTTACAAAACGGGGTGCCAATTTGGCAGAGAAGTACAGCGCACCTTGTGACAGAGTGTTGTTTCTCCTCAAGACGATGTCTTCTTCCTTGAACGTGACGTGCTTCCTGATGTACTTTTTGTTGTAGAAAGAAGCATATTGAATAAGGCATTTTTTGGATTTATTCCTGGGAGAAATCTTTCTACTTCTCAGGGCCTGTAGTAGTTCTTCCTTTTTTGACGTAGAAATGTGGGGGATTATACCCAGCGTGACTTGAGGGACTTCCATAGTGTATAGGGTCGTGTCAGGGTGACCTTACGTTGGGAGAAAAACGAGAACTCGACTCTTTATCCGTAATTGGAAAGAAATTTTTGCCAGGGATTGACCACTGGGGACGTATATATATTTTTTTTTTTACAAAATGCTTCTGCGAAAAAACGCGTATTTGTAAGTGTTTGGGTTATTTGAAAATTTGGGCAGAGGTTTGCCTCTGGCCACGTGCTTTTTAGGAAAAAATCCAAGCGTTTTGGAAAAAAATTTTCGAAAATTAAAAAATCGAAAAAAGGAAAAATCGAAAAAAAAATTTTCAGAGTCCGAAACTGGAGAAAATTTGGGCAGCGATTTTCCTCTGGCCATGCGTTTTTAAGAAAAACTCCAAGCGTTTTGGAAAAAAAAATATTTCGAAAATTAAAAAAATCGAAAAAAGGAAAAATCGAAAAAATTTTCACAAGTTTTCGTGGAAGTAATTTGTTTGAGAATTCAACAATATCTTGGGGGCATGGTTTCATTACGCGGCTTCCTATAGCCTGATTTTATACAGCACCAATTTTTTGGTATTTACACGCGAATTCCCTTCGTCTTTTCGACAAGATATTACCTTCTTTGTCAATTGACAAGGTATTATAGTGTCAGATGTCAAGGAATCCACGTCAACGCGAATTTAGTATTTTTTGCATTATTCGAATGTGATTCGGCATGACCCGGTTTCAGCAGACGACAGAGTCAAAAATACTTAATTGTCAAATGACAGAAAGAATTTAAATCCACTTGTTCCCTAGGTGTCAGCAAGTGTCCGTTTAAGAGACGTACCAGCGTGCTGCAATATAGTATATTATTAAAAATATTTAGCACTTTCGAGACCAAGCGGATGATTTGTTTATCATGTACATGATTTTAATTGTTGAATAAATTCTTCTTTAATTTGTGTTTATTTCCACTATTCACTTGTATTGAAAATAGCAATTTTAATCGGCCGACACTTTGTAATCACTGTATTATTCGCAGCGACAACTTCCTAGGTTGGGCACCTTGCGTTGGAATACCGGTAATATTTTGTCGAGTGACGAGTCACAAATGATAAAATCGCGCCCGTAATAATTTAAATTGTGATTCGAAATTACGTTCGCGCCGAGATTCCTGTTGGAAGTGCTAGACAATTGGGAATAAACAATACATCATAATAACATTTCAGAGTTTACAATTGTTGCTTGGGAACGAGGCCGTGGTGGAACAGAAAAAAATTTAAATGGCCCCACGTTTAGCGCCAGTGTTAGCGTCGGCGTGCGTGCTGATGCTATCGGCAGGGTTGGAGAAAGCTCCCACATATTTAATACAAATTAGTTGCTGTATCTGCCCCAAATAAAAACTAGCTCAGGTTCGGTGCAAGCAGGGTTTCTCTTAACCTCAAGGCTAGTGCTTGTGGTTCGGAACTTCACGCTTCTCCATCCCCCCAGGGCCTCTCTCGACAAGCAAAACACGGTAGGTTATCACATAAATAGTTTATTCAATTCTAGGAGACACAATAATACATAAGAGGAACGATCCTAGCTGAAAGTTAGTTTGAACGTCAGTCTCTGCTCTCTACACGCGTGGTTAGGGCTTCAAAACATTTAATTGCACACAAAGGGTAACATGGTAATTGACTCACGTTTGGTTTATGGGCCAACAGCGGCTTTACGCGCTTGTTCTCCCGGTCTCAGCAGCGTCCATGCGCGGACACCGGAAGTGCACAACCGGCGAAACTGAACTTGTGTCGCACATGTTCGCGCGGGACGTGGGCCCGGGAAGCTCGCTTGCTGAAGACTGATTTGAATGGCCGTGTGCGGCGCGTCTCCTGATCCGTGGGTCGCGGGAGGGGTGATGCGCCTGCGCATTACCGTCCCGCGGTGCAACAGTATTTTAGGGCTCGATTCGCTGACTGTCGAAACATGACGGTACTTAAGACTCGATTCCTTATTCTTGTAACGTAACAACCCGTATCTGAAAACTTATTGGATTTGGTTAGTGATAGATTCAAAACAAAAGGATTAAAAATAATCCCAATGTTGTATTCATTACCTTCAAACTAGATAAAAGGTTTAAAAAATCAGATTGTGCAATTCACATGCAGAGAAGTGTAACTTTCATAAAACTTAAGTTGACAAGAATGGGGAGGCTAAGCACAGCACAAAGGGGAGACCGATTATACTATCTCATTTTCCCTTACGCTAAAT
Organism: Glyphotaelius pellucidus; assembly: GCA_936435175.1. Lineage (NCBI taxonomy): Eukaryota > Metazoa > Arthropoda > Insecta > Trichoptera > Limnephilidae > Glyphotaelius > Glyphotaelius pellucidus. The sequence continues at coordinate 20,142,333 of OW386542.1, read as the reverse complement.
CCTGTTCGCTATCTTTCGTTTCATCGAATTTCAAATCACAACGGTGCTAAAGAAGTTTTCACTTCAAAATTAATAAATTAAACTCAATGCGGGGGACCGAACTCGTTACCAACGGCTGTCTTTTGCTCTTGCTAAAGCGATTCAGCTGTTATTAAAATATGAGTTGGTGTTAGTTTTCATAATTGTTTCATACATTAAAAATGAACATTCTAAAACACATTCCTTAGAGCGCAAGACGACATTAACTTTCTTCAAACTTGAACTGAGACTTAAATACAGACACTTGATTAAACTTAAAATAAAGTCATGTCTAGATCACCATTGGATCATTTGTTTCAAATGTACCTGCGTAAACGACCGTGTGAATATTAACCAGAAAATGTGTAATAACCTTAACTTAAAAATTACAATGTGCTTTTATGTATGCGTATTTTATTAAACCATATTTCAAACGGTGTGTTTTACGCCAGCACAAATTTACCAAAGTTTATCATGTCCACAAAACGGTAAAATGTACAATAAAGTATCGGTTTGCCGGGAGCGGAGAGCGTTCATTTTATAGTATGCCACAAATGGTTTTAGTGAAAGGTACGATTCCCAGTAAATAAAAACATTCAAATGAATGTCAAATCGTCGAAATGGGTCTAGTTTTGCAGGCATTTCACAATTTGATTCAGCGTTTTTTGGTAACTGTTTTTCACTTTCTAGAAATTGTATATTCTGTGTAAATTATGCAAATCCCTCTAAAATCTTTAAATAGCCATCACAATATCTATATCTTTCTTAATATTCATGTTGCTAATTTTAAAGTTGCAGATTTGTCTTTCACCAATGTGCAGGTGCATAGAATGTTAGTGATTCCCTTACCAGGGTATTTATTAGAAAAATTAGAAGAATTCTATTCGTTAGCATAAAAACTAAGAACCAAAAGTTTTTAGTAGAGACATTTCAAAGGAATAATTGAAAAGGCTTATAACTCAATCATTTTCTTGGATAGGGTTGAAGAGATATACCCGATTAGTGGTCAAATCTACTTATTACGTAGTACCTATCTAGAAGAAATCAGGTGAGTGTAAACAATGCAAGATCTTGGGGCAAATCTTTAAAAGCTTGACTTGGTCTGTGAAATATAAAATTAAAATTTCTACTTCACATTCTACGTAGTATGCTTCATTTTAGGTCACTACACTTCCGTTAATTAATTTGTTTTGAAGGTCAAACTGCGCTAATTGACCGCTTTCATTGATTTTCGATCTCACCTTTCAAGGCTCTTGGTTGAGAATGTGTGGGCGAAGGTTTCACTTCAACCGCGTGTGAACTGAACTCGATTTTTTTTCTGGTATTTAAAAAAAAATATATATTTATACACGTATTTCTGAAAAAATCGTCTGTACTTCCCGATATTCATCTTTACCTTCATCTTTCTTTCTGCCTCACAACATATCTCAATTAGGCATGCCGTAGTTCCTACTGCCTCCAGATAGTTGGGACTTTTGAACTATATTCACTTTTAAAAATTCTAATTAATAAATAATACTTTCTTCATGTTAACTATGGTGGCTTTTTCGATTTAATAAAATGTTTAAACGATCCTTTTGCGTGGCAGAATCAAGAGAGACTGGTTGAGGGGGGCTTTTTGACCTCTCCAGCAGAATTCTCTCAACCCATCGTAGTTAGACGGATGGATTCATACGTCCTTCACTCCTGGACTCACTGCACCCTAGATTCCTACCCATCTATCATGCATTTTTCCTTCCCAGAACATCCTCTTAATCCTTTCCTAAAAAGACTCTCCACCCAACGCTGATAGAAATTATTTTCCTTAGGGCCCCCTGTTTGGAGCTTTTGTAAAAAAAAAAAAAAAATTATTTCATTCCTAAAAGTAACATAATATTTGCTTTAGATTAGACAATTCTCTACGGGGCAAAACTTTCTATTTTTGTAGCACTCGTGCCAAAAATTAGGCGTTTAAACATTTTGCAGCTATTTATTAATTATTTCCGTTTTGGGGATTTTGTAACGCCCTACCGACTGCTCTAAAACGACTAGATTAAATTTGTTAACTATTAATGGGCCCATGCGGTTAGAGGTACGAGTAGGAAATGTTCCCTTGTAGACTACATTCTATCTAAAAATAAAATCATAAGAATATATCGTCTCAAAATGGTGTAACCACAGTTCGATAATGGCCTTGAACGCCGAAACAGCTGTTACGATAGTAAAAACTATATATTTTGCAAAATAAACTAAAATACGTTTTTAGAGTACGGTTGTGCTGACGTGAGCTCCATTTTTTTGTAAAAACGTTTTTATGGACTAACGCCATATAAATTTTTTCTCGTGCATCTTACCGGGATGTGCTTTAAAAGTGTTCGAATATTTATATATTTTTTTTAACTAAGGGTGCCGTTGCCATATTGACTCGGACAATTTAAAAATGTTTTATTTGAATTCGATATACCAAATTTACCAAACTCAATAATCAGAGGGATTCAAAAATCATATGTGGGAGTCGCTTCAGCGAGTACCTACATATATATGAAATAATAGTAATATCTATGAAATATGTCCAAATGAAAATCCAGGGGAGAAATATTGGGAAGTAACCGCACAGATTCCGGTAGGGGAGAACAATCAGAAGAAGTAGATAAAATTGAACGGTGCATTTTTATTACATATAGGTGTGGCTCACAATTAACATCGTGCGTTATGGTTGGACCACCCTTTATTATACACGTTGTCGTGAAATTAAATTAACAAAATTATTAACAATGATGAAACATTATGTTTATTAAATTAGACAAAAATTTTAAAATGTTTTGTGGCATTATCGCGTGGCTACTTTTTCGTTATTATTAAAAAAACTCTTGTAATTCGTTCTTGAGTTTAACAGCTCGGCTATGCCGACCTCTGTGTTTCCTCCCTCCAACAACACGAGTCTCTTCAAGACCAATTTTCATTCCTTCATCTCCTCAAAAAGATCCTCTACAAAGCATCCCAGACGGCATAGAGGGAAATTATTTTCCTCCTGTGTGGAGTTAATGTAAAAAAAAAATGGTTGTCTGTAAAGTCGGTCGGTTTACGGACGATAATTTTACGTGATAACGTCATAACGTGATAACGTCATAACGTGATAACGTCATAACGTGATAACGATGGAGTTGAAGAGAAATAGATGCGTCATAAACCGAACGCTTAGGCCGAACGCTTGTTCCGCGCTCTCGCTTGCACACTCGGCGCAGGCGGAACGTGACAATGAGTCATGCTTTTTCGTGAGTGCAGCCGGCATTCATCGATTTATAAGACATTATCACGTCAAAAAAAAAATCCATATTTTTTACCAAATTTAATAATAACATTATATAAACTTTACAGAAATACACACGTTAGGATCGGCTTCAGAACTCCGTCATGGAATCTATCCTTCTTAAAAAAATATGCAAGAATTTAAAGAATTTTGTTAAAACGAGTTCTTGTTAAGAAAATTGCTTTTGTGAGAACTTTTACAAATCGTACTTATTTTCCCCGTTTATTTTTCTCGCAATGCTTAAGGAACCTTAGGGCAGACTATTTATTTAGCATGGACGCGGGCGGTCTCTTGAATATTTTAAGTCTTTCATTGAATCCCAAAGCGCCCACTGGGCTGGAGTGATAAGGCTGTATTTGTTCAGTCCGTTTATCACATCTTCAGCCGTGCATTATATTAGAAACATAAGGTTTGTCTTAAAACAAAGCAATCGTGGGTTTCTTTATTCGCCAGTAGAACGCTTTCACTGAAGAAAAATTATTTAAACAAGGACATCATATTCCGTTGATATTATTTAGAATCTTGTTGGTATATATGGAGGGCAATCAGACCTTGAACAGGGATATAATTTTTTGTGTCGTGTTCATTTATTTAATGTTTGAAACATTTACAGTGTTAACAATTATTACAATAATAGAATTGCCGTTGGGATGTACATAGATATTAACACCCAATTAGAAATGTTCACAGCATGAGTAATCAAAGTTAAGTTGTTACTAGACGGAAATGCTTGTAGTGATAACAGAAATAATGATAATCAAAATTAAAAACAAAACAAAGTAGTATCAAATATAATACCCTGCAAAGAAAGAGAAAAAAGAAAGAAAGGTTATGACAATAAAGCCGCTACAACTGTTGGTAGGAGTTTGATAATTTGTTTTTTGAAATATGTGAGATAGTTTGCGTAGATATCTATATGGTCTCATTCAATGATATTACATACGACGACACATTCGAGACAGGGGATTAAAGTATGCAATATTGTTATTAAATAGTTCTAGATGGAATATTTTATGACTCCTTAAATTACGTCTATTATGAACTTTAATACAAATATTGCTCAGACAATGAGTGGTTTGAAGTTCATCGTGAATAATTTTGTATAAACATGTTAAGTTAGCAAATTGTCTTCTTTTTTCCAGGGTTATAAAATAAAATTGTTTGAGTCGTTCCTCGTAAGATAGGAGGAAATTTGCGTGGTGGTTCATTCTCAATATCACCACTGCCTTGATTTAAAAAATATATATTTTAATCAAAATTAATTAAAATGAATAAAAGTGAATTCGGGAGTGAACTTTGTAGCATTGTAAGTACCTTGCGCTGTATCCAACGTCAAACCGAATGACGTCAAATCTGCAACTTCTCCATAAACATTAATTTTCCCGCTGTACTCGTGGTGCGAAAATGCATTAGCACACATGTTTGCGGGAAAACTTTGTTGGCGTATTATTCACCAAATAAAAGCACGCAGATATGGATAATGCAGTATCAAACCGACATCTCACATTCGAGTCAAGTCCTAAATTCTGCTACCGATCTTTTTCCATGTCGTCTTTCGAACGGGAAAAGGGGTATACCAATATTTTTTGAGAAAATTCCCCATTTTTTCCACTCATATGTCACTCCATTTCCACTACTGTCATATTTTCTAAAATATGTAATTTGTTTTCAGATTTATTCTCTAACTAACTAACTAACCGTAAAGCCATAACCATATGAAGACACTTATTCAAAAAACAACATAATTTTTTTAATAAGTATCTCCATTGTGATACCACTAAGCATTACAGAACATACGGTTTCCAAATTTTGTTTTTGCTCTCCTGAAAATTGTTACTGACTTCACTCTTGACCCCATTTCACGCCGTTAATAAATTCGTTTAGATTTGTCACCATTTACAGTTGCATTTCCCTCAAGCCGATGATTGTGCATGTTCAGCAGAGGATATTGCTTGCGCCAGCCGCCCCGACCGAGGCGATGTAAATACTAGGATTATGCAATCAAAAATTCAACCCCCGGATTGAGATTGGTTGAATATTTGGAGTGTAAGGAAAAATAAAGCACAACGTTGAAAGGAATATCAAAAGAAAAATGTTAATCATATTTAAATAAGTTGTTTTGTCATTTTACTCGGATAGGTTGTTATATTTATTAATATTTTTGACCTTATAAAGTCTTATAAATCGAAGAACGCCGGCTGAACTCACGAAAAATACTGACTCATTGTCACGTTCCGCCTAAGCCGAGCGTGCAAGCGAGAGCGCGGAACAAGCGTTCGGAGTTTGTGTTGCATCACAAGCCAAACGCTTAGGCCGAACGCGTCATGCTTTTTCGTGAGTATAGCCAGCGTTCATCGATTTATAGGACGTTATCATGTCAACAAATAGGATCAAAATCAAATATTAGTAAATACATACATACACATTCATGTAAATGCATAAGTGTAAACACAGTACGCAAATATGTTCATATATGTATGCACATACATACACACATATATACACGTATTGTAGAGTTAATGCATAAGAAGGAAGTGTTACGTTTGGTGACTTAGCCTTAATAATACAAAACAGCAAAAAAAAGTACAAATTAATGCGATTTTTGATTCATCTTCTGTTAAATTCAGCCAGTTTAACTTTAATTATTTTCACGGTACATTTGAAAATACCTACATCTCATAAGGTTTTTTTGTGCATACAGATAGGTAAATTGCAACCTCTTTCATTGAAATACTGGTAGAGCAAATTCCCACTTGAAGATTGCAATTCGTTTGTTAAGGAGGGGGGAAGATAATAGAATCTACCAAGTGCAACTGCTCGTCGTGCACAGATTCAAGGGTTTTTCAAATTTTTTGTAGTTCCAGACAAGAGTTGGCTGCCAAATTCAACAGTTGGGCACACTTGCGATTTGTACAGGGTCAGAGCATTTGTTTGCTATTAAAGTATATTAAAGCTGTTAAAGTATATAGTACGCAACGATCAATTAAGTATCTAATTAAATACTTGTGAGGTAAAGTAAATAGTTAGAATAACAGAAATAAAAGTTACAAAATAGCTTCCGTATTCGAGGGAAAAGGCTCTCGACTTGCAATCCAAATGGCGCGAGTTGAAAGCCATTCGCGCTCAAATGAATTTAATTTGATTAATTTGTGTTATTACACAATTAATTAATTTTAAAAAATGTATAGTTTATTTGCAGCAAGTTCCAGAGTGTAAGTAAGTAAGACCATCGTTCAGAATTGAAACGTTGCTTGAAATGGCTTAGCAGTATTCGGTGACCAGATCTAAATATTTTCCCACCTTCGTCCTTATCATTTCTATTCCCTTCCCGCTATCTTCAGCCTAACAATATACTTTGTTAGGCTGAAGCACAGCAAGCGATAAGAGCAGTTGGGACTTTCGTGCGGAATTTTCATAAAATAAAAAATTTAACCAATATCTGCTGCCAATTTTTATCGTTCTGAAATTTAACATAACAAAATTACGTTCTTTAATATTTCTTTACAGTAAAAAAAAATCTACCGTCAAGGTTTGTCGCGAAATCTTTTCTTACCTACTTTGTAATAATTGTAATACTGATTTTGAAAAACCCAAATATTTGATCGTAGCATCCGAAAATCTGAACTGGATTTACTTTAATCAGTGATTACTGACATTATTTCGAGTAAAAAATGTAAAAAAAATTATGAAAAAAATTATAAAAAAATTATAATATTTTTTTTCCATCTTCAATAAAAAAAATCAGTTAATATTGATAGGTGGAATCGGGTTGAAGGTTTGAGCGATTACTTGGCTAAATGACCAGTGAAGATTTGTGGAAGATTTTTTTTTATTTGGTTTTTAAGATAAAAAAAAAAAAAAAAAAAAACAACCCAAAAAAGTTACAGGAAACCAAAATTTCATTAACATTTTTTACTCCAAATAATGACAGTAATCAGTCGTTTAAGTAAGTCAAATACGTCTCTTAACACCCTCTATAGGTATATACTACTGCAAAATGCCAGTCACAATCCATTTGTCGTTTTATATCCAAATATTACGTTGCCATTTTTCGTTCGTGCAACGTCTTCAATTCTCGGAATGTTCACGGGGTCGACTTTTCGAATTATGATGTTCGTAAAATATTCTCAGAAGCGCCGAAGCCGGGAATAATTTGCGGATAAACTGCGTTATTCAAATAAGTTTTTGTAGAATAACGATGGTGCTCGCATGCCTTGAAACTGTTTACCTCCTCGGGTGGAAATAAGTGGTCAGAAAGGCATAGCTCTGGGAGCGGGCTAGCCGCACAGTATAATCATATAATAACGAGGAAGTTGGAAAGCGAGTGGATTCTTAAAGTAGAATTAATCATTTTTAATGAATTGTAAGCAACAAAGCCTTGATAGGTAACTTATTTAAGTTAATACTATAGAAGAGTCGTAACCGCATCCTGCTGATTGCAGTCAGTGAGACTACAACAGTCTAATTATGTATGTTGTGGTAGAGGGGTGTGGTAGTACTTGATTGTTGTAAAGTAATTTCGAGCAATTTTTTAAAATCTGTATGATGGTATTTCACCAAGGCGGTATTCCGAGTACCTAATATGCATCAGTCTAAGCCAGTGATTCCCAGAGTGGTTCAGGTGGACCCCTAGAGATCCACGGAAGACCCGACGGAAGAACAGAGCGACTGGCATATAGTGCACGTTGTTGTACCGGTTTTGCATGAGATCTTAAAACACCCAGCTAGGCAAGGAGGGAGGGGGAGGCGTAATGGGAAACGGATGTCCTGTTCTGGGATAGGAACATACCCATACCCCCCCGTCCCATATCCCATTACGCTCCCTCCGTCGTGGCAAATATAATCTCGATTACTGGTCCATTTTTTCCCCCTTTTGAAAACGCAGGGGGTCTATCGTGACCAGTAAAATTTAGGAAGTGATCTACGAAGAAAAAAGTCTCTGAAAACAACCGTATCACGTTTAGCTGCAACACGAATAAGGAAAAGGAAATCAATTCCTCTCTGATACGCCATTACAGTGGTCGATTAACAAATCCATGATTTCCTTAAAATTTTAAATTAATAACGAGTTAAGCAGGTTTACATGATTTTATGAATTCTTAAAACCAATTCTTTTTTGTGTGGTTTTCATTTCTCTGTACGAATTTTGTCTTGACCCTGCTTCATAACTTTGAATGTAAAGTTGTTTATCATGACTGGCATAGCCGAATTAAGTTCTCTAAAAATCTTTTCCTTCTTTTTCCTGTTCTTCAACGTCAAAAACTATTTCCCAATAAAGGGTTCCATAGTTCCACTAGTTCTAGACAAGGAAAGTTCTTGTTTAATATTCCATCCACTTGTTGGCCATCCACAATGAAGGAAATGTGAAAACGAGATGAATATACAAGGCTCTTGAAGAATGAAATGATAGTTGAAACTTCGTAAATGAGTCGCTTTCTAATGTGAGTAAAAGCGAAGAACTTTCAATATTGGCGAAACCCACGGCTTCATAGCTTTGCATATAATACATAGAGGTTTCTAGAGACGCCACTATATTATCAGCGGTCCCGGCAAAAAAAGGGTTACGAGTTACGAGCTATCTACGGGGCTATAACTTGGTTATAACTTCTTAAATATCTGCTTCTTTCCAACACTGAAGACGCAATGAGCGTTATTTGTCCACTTGGTTTTGCAATTCGGACATTTTATATCATCTGCCGTCAGGAAACTTTTTTGAAGTGAAAACTTCTTTAGCATTGTTGTGATTTGAAACTCGATGAAACGAACGAGCGACACTTAAAAGAGACAAACATACACATCGTCTGGCTCAAGTGTCCCGAAAGAATCCAGTTCAAGCTCTGCTGGATGATATTTAAGTCTCTAAACGGAATGGCTCCGGCTTACTTATCGGAAATGTGTATTCCAGAAAATTCCAACCCTCGACAATTAACCCTTAGGTCAGCAGCAACATCAGCTATCGGAAGGTTGAAGGAACCAAAACGCACACCAGATAGTAAATTCGGTGAGCGTGCTTTCGGAGTGTCAGGACCTAAAGCCTGGAATGGACTGCCACACGAGTTAAGAATGATCACAGATTCAGTGGAATTTAGATCTAAACTTAAAACTCATCTTTTCAGACAGTCGTATCCATAAGTTAAAAAAAAAAACCTTTTACCTTCGCCTTCACGGCCTTATTGTGTAAAATATAACCAAATTCTTATTTTAAGCTTTTTTAAAGGTCATTTTATGAAAATTTCAAGTCCCAAAGAGATCTAAATTCAAAATAAATACTAATTCAGTTTTGGCATTAATCTTCTTATAAATGTAAAATCAACAGTGATGAGGGTAGCAAAGGTAAAAAATTCATGCAATGTCCAGTGTTTTCAATATAATGTCCTACACGTGCAAAGTCGTATCGTCCTCAGGCATAAACTTTCTAAAAAGTGTGTTTAGCGGAAGTGACCTGCCAGGTAAGTATGTTTCTGTATCTATTTGTAAATAATAAAATTAGATAGATCCTAAGAATTAAAAAAAAAAAAAAATTTAAAGCGCCCTTGAGGTGATTTTTCACAAAAACGGCGCTCTATTGTCCAATTATTATTATTATTATTATCTACAGGTTTAAGCCTGCAAGAGAATGGGATAGATTTCGTAAATTTCGCCACCTGGTGACATATTAAATTGTTAACAACTACTTTATGATGATGGTCGGAACTTTTGAGTTTTTAAATGTCGTCCATCATTTTGTGCATCGTCTTCAAGATATTTCTTTTTACATTAGCTCCACACGGGAGACTTTGAAAAAAATAATTTCCAGCAAGGCTTACAAAGTTTAAGGGGATGCTGAGTGGAGGTATTTTAAAGGAAATGAAGGAGAGATTCTATGAGAGATGGTTTTATAAAAAAAAAAGGTTTAAGGGGCGGGTAGGAATCTGGGGTCAATATGTCAGGAGTGACAGACAAATGAATTCATCCATTGCGGTGCCAAATGATAGGTCGAGATAGTCCGACTGGAGGGGTCAAACATACTTCCGCAACCATAGATACTCTCAGTATCGCCCTGGTGTAAGACCACCGTTCAGAATTGGAACGTTGCTTGAAATGGTTTTAGCCGTTATATCTGTTTGGTGACCAGATCTGAATAGCCAGGTACCTTCCTCTTTCACATTTCCTTCCCCTCCCTACTGCCTTCAGCCTTACAACATACCCCAATTGGGGATACCATAGTCTCACTGGCTCCAGACGAGAGCATTTGGGACTCTTGTGCGGTATTCATATAATAAAAAAAAAACAGTCTCGCCTGATCTAGTCCGCCAATAAATATTGAAGTAAGAACGCGGACGCTTCACGACAAGACACCACGTGAGCCCGGGCACCCTTGTTAAGTCAGCAAAAGTATCGAACCAGACCGAACCCAACCCAACCAAAGGTGTTGGTTATTCAATAAATTGTTCCCACCTCCTAATTTGTAAACATTAAATCAAACTTTGAACTTATAATGCCTGCCCAGGGCTTTTGAGGTTCAAAATAGCCTACACTTGCTGAATGCAATAGTCTACACGTGCCTACACTTGCTCAATGTTAACAGTTATAAAACCGAGCGTCTGGTTCACGATTTCGATAATCTTTGTGAATATCTTAGAAGAAAATTTAAAGTTTCTAAAAATCACGAGCAACCCGTACCTACGATTACTTCGCTCATCAAATTATTAAATTATTTTTCAACGCGGTTAACGCGGTTTTCAGTCCCTCATTCGTTGGAACTCTTTAAAGCTTCCTCCATCTCAGAAAATTTGCATAAATATGATTATAAACAGAATATAGGGAGTGCTATTTTCTTAACGATCCACGCCGTGATTTATTCCACTCTGCGTATATTACGCCCTCCGTAATAAACTAATGATTGCGATCGACGCATTAGATAGCTCTTTATGAGCTCCCTAGCATGTTTCATATTAGTAACGATCCGTCAGTTTAAAGGGGCATATCACAGAGTGCATAAGATTAAATTATGTTTAAAAAAACTCAGTACAAGCAATCATCAACCGTCGTTAAACTTGTAACGTGTACACTTTTAAACGAAATTTTATAATACATATTAGCATTTTGGAAAAATTTTGTTTATTATTATGTGTTTTCGACGAAGCGTAAATAAGTTTTGCTATTCACAAAAAGGATCGTAACTCTGAACCTGAGCCTGAACGCACAAAATTTGTTACACAATGTTGACATAAGCGACATTTTGAAGTGAAACTTCTATAGCACGGCTGTGATTTGGATTTAGGATGAAACGGAAATGACGATTAGTGCATCTGCGACGCCGTTTTGATAATGATGTCACCTTTAAAGGCTCTCCTATTGGTTGAGATATGAAACGGAAATTGCGCGAGGTCTGCGCTCGTAGATCGCTTTGATTATGACCTCACTTTTCAAGTATTGGTCGAGACTGTTTTGGTAAAGTTTCGCTTCTACCGCATGTAAACTGCACTCGATTTTTTTTTTAATTCTACCATTGTGTTGCCTCCCTCCTAAAAAATAATCTCCTCTCTTCTAATAGATTCTCCTTCTTCCTCTCCTCTGAAAGACTCTCCACACAGCATTCACAAAAAAGACAAAAGCACTGGGGGAAATTATTTTCCAGTGAGGAGTTAATGTAAAAAAAAGAATTTTCTAAATCTTCTGGTTCTCAACATTGAGCCAATTACAAAATTCTATGGTCAGAACTTAATTATAGCAAACGAAACACGATAAAGCTGGAAAATGCTTGGAATTGCGTAGCACAAGGTCCGAAATTCTCAAAATCTGAGTTGCATTCCTACCATCATTTTATGAAACGGAATGTTTGGTGTAATTTTTCTCATAGAGCATGGGAGTGAGGGGATTATTCAGCTAAAACAAAATATACGGTTCCATGACAACTCTGAATTATGCGATTTCAACACCCCTTTGAAAAGTCATTAAAAGTTACGAAAAAAAAATTCAAATTCCGGTCTGTATCATTGTGTAGTAGAAAAGTTCATATTGGAATCCCCGTATTAACTCTTCCACCTTTGTAAGTGAAATCTTTCCGAGTAAGAACTGACAAAGAATAAGCCAATCAACTGCCGAACGATTCTGCATTGACCATCGACATTTTTAGCATCACTTACATTCAATTTGGCAACTATCTTTTGACGCATGTCTCAAAATAGTCATACTTCCCCTTCCCCTTCCTTTTTATACTCACGTAAATACCTAAAATTCGTAGTCTTTTTCATATTATAATGTACGGTATATAACCGTTTTACGGAAAACTTGAAGAAATAAATAAATAATCCATTCTTATTCTTACTGGAATAACTCTAGTTATAATAACTTTGATATATTCCATTTTTATTGGAACAATTCTAGTTACAATAACTTTGAAGTTAAGTTGATTATGATATCCTTTTTCTGGGTCTTGTTCTTTTTTATATGTTCGTTTAGATTTATGTCTTCAATGCGTTCTAATAAATCGTCCGACTTTCAAATACAAAGTAAATGCATGCTTCCTGCAATAAAAACTTAAATTAAATGTTTTTATAGATTTAACATAACCAACATCTCAGTTTTACTACTTAAATCGGTCATCGATGCTATTATCTCGTTATTTTGTGGAAGATTGGGTACTGTAAGAGCCACTCAGTTCTGTTGGGACAACAACTTAAACTAATTAACTAGTTGTGTAAGCTGCGCAAACTGCGTTCACTGTTGCTTAGGGGTCAAATAGTTATCCAATAATGCGATAACTATTCGAAGTATTTTGTAAATCCCTTCTGGTGAAATTGTAAAGCAAGTATATTGATTGAAGAAGAAGATAACACTTTTAAATCTAAATGAAAATATAAAAGAAAACAAGACACAGAAAAACAGAAAAAGACAATGGTCGCAACTGGGACTCGAACCCAGACTTCTCGTCTAACCGGGACGGCGCGTTTTCCAATTTCGCTATTGCCACCTTCTGTCAAACCGTCATATTTGTCAATCTCATATTTCAAATATTTAGAATCATTAATATTATCTTCAACTAGTTCTTTTTAAAAAAAAAAAAAAAAAATCAAGTATATTGAATTTGAAGTACTAATGTATCCAAAAAGTCGTATTTGTACACCGTTGTACAATTCTAATATTACTCCGTTCTAATATTTAAAACGTTCTTATATTTAAAACTATTATTTGTGAAACTAATTTTGAAGAGACCGTCGTAATTGAAGATATTCTTGTTGGATAGAGAGTGGAAATTTCGATAATTTGATGAAGAGGGATCAAGAAAATAGGGATGATGTGAAATGTACTTACACCCGTTCTCTCGAAGGTTGCTTTCTGGGGTCATTATTCTGATGATGTTAATCCTTGTCAACGGCACACAATTTTTGGCGGCTTCCATTGCCTTAAATTTTTAGTTTACCTTTGGTGCAACAAATTTACGTTACGGAAATTAACCTTTTTTATACCCGATGCTCTAATTTCGTTCTCTTCTGGTATACTTTGTTAAATAAAAATATCAAACCCCTTTTGACAATATAGAAATAATTTTTTTTTAAGTCTTATGTATTGATAATTCCTTAAAAAATATTTTGTGTTTGAACAAGTGACAGCTGTTTTGCCATCCGAATGCATTACAAAACTGTTCTGAAGGCGAATCAGCTGTCACGCGTGAAAATAACTACACAACAGAACTTTTTTATAAAAAAAAAAAAAATTAAAAATTTCAGTGAACTTCTACAGTACAAAGTGGTGTTGATAACAATAAATAATAATATATATTACATTACAAAATTCTCCAAAGAGCGCTTTTGCTTTGTGACCAATTTCTTCAGCCCTGTTGGCAAAAAGATACTTTAAAAGCAGATGTATAAAACACCTATCAAATCCACCTGCCAATCTTAAGAATTTACAGTAGAAGAACTTATAAAACGGCTTTGTCACGTAGAAATCGTCGAACATCACGAAAACATTCGCCATTTGCTACGTTGTCATGGTGCCAACGTGCCAACCAATGAATCCATCCTAAACCACTTCTTTTTTTTTTTTTTACAGTTAATACCGCACAAGAGTCCCAACTGCTCCCGTCTGGAGCCAGTAAGACTATGGCATCCCCAATCGGGGTATGTTGTGAGGCTGAAGGTAGTGGGGAGGGGAAGGAGATAGGGAAGAGGAAGGTGGGGAAGTACCTGGCTATTCAGATCTGGTCACTAAACACGGCTAAAGCCATTTCAAGCAACGTTTCAATTCTGAATGGTGGTCTTACACCAGGGCGATAATGATAGTATCTTCCACTCTGGAACGTGCCGCAAATATACTATATATTATTTTAAATGAATAAATTGTCTAATAACACAAATTAATCAAATAAAATTTATTTGCGCACGCCGGGTTCGAACCCGCGACCTTCGGATTGTGAGTCGAGAGTCTTGCCTCGGGACCACGGAGGCCGTCAAACTTGCTTACGAATGCCGCAAAAAAAATCGCAAAGGGAAGCTGTCTCAGAGAAGATTATTCTTTTATGGTACAAAGTGAACCCGACATTTTGTTCAGCCATCATAAGTAATTAACAGTTTCGCTGGAGTAACTACACTATTTATATAAAATTTTCTTTGCCAAAGAAAATGCATATTTTTTTAATTATATTTATAATAACCTGCATACATGTAAGAGAGATTTTGCTGCCTAGAAAGAGATTTTCTGCTAGTTAAGTAGTACCTAAAGCTTAGTTATTAATATTAAAGCTGGCTTTTCTGAAATAAACTGAAAATATTCACATTTGAAAGAATGAACATCGTCTCGTTTGCCTTAGTGTATATAAATGTTTCATCAGGGTTCCTCTGATCAAAGGATGTACATTCTAGCTTGATAACCCGGAAAAACTTTTAAATTTTCTGTAATAAGTATCGCTCTTATGGAAAATGGGAAAATTTAATAGCTAAGCAATGGAATTTATTAAGTTTTGTTAATTTCTTTCCCCTCCGCCCAACCTATTTCCATTTACCCTATGTAACTCTTAATATTTGAAATTCCATATCTTGTCTTTGACTCCGTGTGGAAAACATAAAAAAACTCTCTCAAGTGTAAACTACTAAATTGTTAAACATTTTCTAGAATGTGTTTAACACTGCACAAATCTTCATGATTGTAATTAATCAAACTTTCTTCCCATAAATGGATTGTTTTTCAACCAGTTTCTAATTAAATCAAAAAAAATTGCAATAGCTCCACACAGGAGGCCCTGAGGAAAATAATTTCCCTCAGGGCCTATGTCTCTTAGAGAATGCTGGGTGGAGGGTATTTTTAAGGAAGGGAAGGATAGGAAGTTCTGGGAAGGACAAGGGTATTAGGAATCTGGGGGCGAGTGTATCCAGGAATGGTAACATATGAATACATCCCTCCAACTGCGCCGATGGGTCGAAAGAGTCCTGCTGGAAACGTCAAAACGTCAAAACGTCCCTCAATCAGTCTCTCTCAATCCGGCCCGCTACGTAGCAGGTGGGCAGACGCCTCATGAACTGAACAAACCTCATCAAATGAATCAAGTCACCAAACGCAGCGAATCACTTTGGGAGACCTATAGCAGAGGTGTTGGTTATCCAAAAAATGGTTCCCGGGGTGGTGGTACCCATACCCGCCTCCCAAGTTGTACAAACAAATAATTATATAAATAATCATACCTTACCTGTTTGCCAACTACATATAAAACTTCCATCATAGCACCGATTGAAACCCATTTTATTACCGCACAAACATCGTGGTTGAAATAAATTATGAGCTACTTTTTTACAAATAATTAATCTAACTACTTAAAAACTTCCGAATGTCTTAACCTCTACGATACTTGTAAACACATTAATTTATCATAATATTCAATTATCTAGTGGGCCAGCACGTGGAATTTTTTTCAAAATCATTCCAATGCTCAAATATTTCATTGGCTTTTGTTTATCGCTAGATTAGATAAACAATTTATTTTAATTAAGTTATTCAAATGCTTGAAAGCCACGGAATCCTGAAGGAATTGTTAATTAGGAAACCATATTGTAAAATTTAACTGGGAATATTATAAAGCAAACGATACAAAACAAAGCCGAAGAGATAATAATAAATCTATCGAGAATATACAGGGTACCTTTTTAAAAATATATGTTAGCACTGAGTGAATAATGTTTACTTTAAAAGTTAAAAAGATGATTAAAAAAATATTTTAAAAGATGAATTGAATTATAATTAATAAATTAATTATAATTTTATATTGAAGGCCGGGACTTGAGGGCTAAAATCTCGGCGTGTGTAAGTAAATGCTTTTGTGTTGTTTCATAATTAATTCATTAATTGGAGGTTAAGGAGAGTGGAGAGGATTTATTAGGTGGAAGAGTCCTTATAGTAGTCCTCAACAAAATCTTCAAAAGTACCAAAAACCAAAAATAACTATCATTTTCAACGAAATATCAGTCAGATCACGTTTAAGGAACTGTGTCTTTAAAATGTGGTGAAACATTGAAGAGTCGCGATAAGTTAGCTAAAGAATTTTTTCTTTATGCTTGGGTAAATCCTAGCGGAAGGCTGCTTTGAGAGGAACGTTAGCGCGTCTCGTTTCGACCCATTTCTTACAAATCTTAATTTTGAATTTGAGATCAAAATACCCAACCAAACTGAAAAATTATTTTTGTAATTAAAAGTTATATCAAATATCTAGGACGAATGTGGGCTATTTTATTTATTTTTGCCTTAAATGCAGTTCATTAAAGATTGTAATATTTCATGATTCTAGAGGCAACTTGGGCAATTATTAGTGAGTGTATTTATTTTTAAAATATGTTGAAAAATAGTATAAATAATAAAACGCTGTAAAAAATGCGTTTTTTTGGTAGATATTTTAAAATCTAAACGACAAAATTTTGTTCCTAAATAAATAGGTAATTTGTATTTTTAATATGCAGCCATAAAAATAATTTTAATTTTTAATTTTATGTTAAATTTTTACTATAAATATATATTATTTTAACATTAAAAGCAAAAAAAAATTAAATAGCTCACATCCATACTAGATATTTGATATAACTTTTGAATTCAAAAATAATGATTCAGTTTGGTTGGGTATTTTGATCTCAAATTCAAAATTAAGATTTGTAAAAAACGGGTCGAAACGAGACGCGCGAACGTTCCACTTAACAGTTCCGACTGCTTCACATTTGTCTCCAGGCAAGCTGTTGCAAGTTATCAGTTATCATAAATCGCGTAGTTGAAACTGTTCAAAACTTTATTCTGCATTTCAATAACATTTTTACTCTACAAGTAAATCCTTAAGATAAATTTCTTTCATCAAAGATTATTCAAAAAAAAATCGAGTGCAGTTTACATAGTTAGAAGCAAAAAAAAAAATTCACCAAAAAAATCTCAACCAATAGGGGCCTTGAAAAGTGAGATCATAATTAAAGCGGCCAATGAGCGTAGTTTGACGCTTCGTAGGTACTGTAACGCGTAATTTTAATATCTTAACCAATAGGAGCCTTGAAAAGCGAGAACATAATCAAAGCTGCCAATAAACGCAGTTTGACGTTTCGTATGCGTCATTTCCGTATCATCCGAGTTTCAAATCACAACAATAAGTAAGAAGCAATCCAAAGTTTTAAGAACACCATGTGTACATTGTACATATCCCGGAACCTGAAAATGATCTTAAATCGAACCACCCTACCATTAAACGAATTTACTAATGTAATTAAGAGCTCGTTTCGTTTCAACGAGACAACCTCATACATAATATATTAATTAACGCGCCGTGTTTATTGGCGGTACAAATTACATAAATTTAATGCTGAACCTCTTCCCGCACGACGGCATCACCCTTTGCAGGATTTTCAAAATTATATTTTGTCTTCTTTATTTTTTGTCGAACGGAGATCGTAAAAATCTCAATCCTTCAGAAATGTTTTGTTTTATGTTGTACACCGCTTCTTTTACACAACTCAATACGAAATAATACAGATCATACAATATCGAAAGATTTTGACGCTTGCTGTTTTATTAAACAAATAAATTTAAATTTTCAATAAAAAATACTGTTTTCAAAGATTAAAAATTTTCAAACACTAATGAGACCTTTCATATTTTATTTTAGATGTGTTTTGGAAATGATAATTAATAAATTATTATAAATAAAATTATATTAAGATAAATGATATTAATTATAAATAAGATTCGAAACATGTGGCATCACAATATATCATGGTGGATCTGAGGTAGGTTTAAAACAATTTTCGTGGGACTGATTGATTGATAATTGGTTTAAATGAATTGTTTTAAGTGGTTTAAATGAATTTTAGAACCTTTAGATTTATAATATAAAAATTAATAATACCTACGAAAAAAAATTAAGTATGAACTTCTCAAATTCTGAACTTTTCGAATCACAACGGTGCTAGTTGTGATTTGAAACTCGATGAAACGAAAAATTGCGACACAAAAAAGAGACCAACACATACATCTGTAGGATGTAGTTTGCGAGAGAATGAAATAGTATAGTCGGTCTCCTTTTTGTGCGGTGCTTCGTAGCCTTTCCACTCTTACCTTCTTTAGTTTTCACTTCTACCGCTTGTGAACTGCACACAATTTTTGTTTTTTATTGGAATTGAATTTTTTTACCTAAATGATACTCGTAATTGACAGAAACAATTATGATTTTTTATTTAAAAGAGGCCCGGGAGGAAATAATTTCCCTCTGTGCCTGTACGCAAGTACCAATACACTTGAAAAAATGAATGGAATCTGTGTGTTCCAATTTCATTAACCTTTTTAACATACATTAAATTATTGACGTTTAATTTTAAAAGGGCAAATGCTTTATATATTTTTTTATAAATAAATCTTATCATAAATACTTACAATACTCGTTTTACGTTAAATGAAGGACTAATTGTACCTAAGCATTTAAACAAATATGGACAAAGAACGCTGGACTATATGATACCTAATTGCTTAAATATGTTACTTGCCGAAATTAAAAAATGTACAAATGGTAAAACAAATATTTTGTTGAGAAATTGGCTTGCCGAAAGAAAAAAATTGTATTAGACTAACACAAAAATTGTAAAATAAGTTTATATATATCTCCAAAGTAAAAGTACCCATCGACAAACTGCTAAAAAGTATTATTGACTTATTATCCTGACGAAGAAAACATAGTTTTCGAAACATGTTGATATTGTTAATAAAATAGTGGTGTTATACAAAGGTATTTGTTTTTCATTAAATTAATGATGACACCCCAAAGTAAATATGCCTATTTTGAAGAAATGCTAAAAAGTAGTTTATTGGGACTTTTCTTTTTTCTGTATAATATTTTATGTCATATTGTATTACTTTGTATTTATAATAAATAAATTAAACCTTGAAAAAAAAAAAAAACGTAATATTTTTAGTTCATGATTTACGTATTTTTTTAAGTTCTGACCGATTATTTATGGTTAGATACTATGACGAAAATATTGATCCATTACGTATTACGCATTACGTATACAAACTACTTTATTCAACTACTACTACTTTATTCAACTCTAAAACATTTCTTTGCTTTTTGAAAAAGGCAATCTTTAACATCAAAATAAATAAAATATAAAATTTTGTTAATTTATTTCTAAATTTGTTAGGTCGTGCGGTAAGAGGTTAATTTATTATTCGGGTCGGCTCCAAGAGAGCTATAAATTGGGTCAGGATTTATCAAATGAGGTTTCACCAATTTATCGCGCTTAGCCCAGGCTTTGAAGAAAAATTAAGGTAGACTAGAATTAAATGGCAATTATATACACTTCACTTCTCTTTTTTCCAGGAGGTTGAGGATCGAAGAACTTGCAAAATTTTATCGGCATTTTTTCTCTTCCGTTTTATTTTATTTATATTTTTTTAACAGTTCATCGAAATTTGTCTGCGAAGGAATTCCCTTTTCATGGATACAAACAAGACATAGTGATTTTTTATTATTTTTTTGTTTTTTTTTTTTTTGCAGTAGCCGCACTTTATTTCTTTCGGGACATGTGTCATCTTCAAAGAAAATGTGTGGAGAAAGGGAAGTTTAGGGAAAGCAAGGAGAGGAATTTCTGGAAATGAAAAAGTATTAGGGGTGGGTAGGAGTGTGTCCAGGAGTGACGTACGTATAAATACATTCCTCTCATTTAACATGCGATGCAAGGCGTTAATGGTGAGGATGGAAAGGTGAAAAGGTCTTCAGCCTCTCCCGTTTGGCCCGCCACACCACCAAGGCAAAAAAAATCTCAACCTGGGCACCTCTGCTAAGACACCAAATGTAACGAACCATTTGGGATGGCCAATGTGTGATGATGTTCAATGCTAATTACGACTAGGGGATTGCGGGTTAGATATTCGTTGCTTAATACTTCCCTTCTTTAAATTATTGATTAATAAAATTCTTAAAAAAATTTGTTAGTCTGATAAGTAGGTTTACGGACGATAATTTTACGTAATAACGTCATAAGAAAACATTGATGAAAAATTGCATTGATGCGTCATAAGCCGAACGCTTAGGCCGATCATGCCTCTATATCGCTTGTTCCGCCCTCTCGCTTGCACGCTCGGCTCAGGCAGAACGTGACAATGAGTCATGCTTTTTCGTGCATGCAGCCGGTGTTCTTCGATTTATAAGACGTTATCACGTCAAAAATATTAATTAAATTCCAAGAATAGAAATACATTGATAAATATTCAGAAAATATTAACCAAGATTATGCTTTTGTGGTAGCACAGGGGATAGACGCGTTTTTATAGGAGATAGTAGTGCTACCGAGATCGAGTCTCGATAGCAATTTTTTTTTATGTCTTCATTAAATTGAAATCCCGCTGATCATGTTTCAATATTATATTTACGTTGATGCTCTTTGCATTAGAAAAGCCCGCAAAAATGATTTATTTGAAATTTCTTTCAATACCTTAAATCCACGCTATTAGATTCCTAAGAAAAAATATGAATTCCTATTAGAGGTTATTTGAATTTTCCTAAATTAGTTTGCACGATTTGATTACATTTATTATAACAACCTTGTTTGCAATGAATATTCATATTACCGGCCATTTTAGGCCTGACGCCGAAAATATGCAAAGAGTGTTTACTCTCCGGGATAGGTTAACATTCAACCTACGTAATTTTAGCATTAATTTATTACAACATTACATAATAGGTACATGGTCGAACTTAAAGGCCTTACTGTGAACTTTTGGATAGAAAGGTTAGAGATCTTAATAAAAGCTTTGTTATTAAATTTGTTTCACACTGACGGAAAGTATTTATTTTTGAAGTGAAATTTCTTTAGTACCGTTGTGATTTGAAAATCGATGAAACGGAAACGACACTAAAAAGAGACAAACACATACATTTATAGGATTTAGCCTTTGAGAGATTGAGATAGAATGAAACCTTACCGCATTGGCCGGTTTGATTATGAGTTCTTTTTTCAAGGCTACTATTGGTTGAAATGTGTGAGTGAAGTTTCTCTTCTACCGAGTGTGAACTGCACTAAATTTTTGTTGTGTTTTGAATTAATTTATTTACCTATGAAAAGCGATATAATGTAGCGCTTTCATGAAGAAATTGCCTCCTGGTGGTTGCTCTTACTCCTATATCCTATACATAGAACAGCGATGCGGTGCTGAACTCAAATACAATTCATTCTGCGATTAACCCCAGTGTTTGCTGCCCACTTTCTGAGAAATAGTATTTTACAAATGTAAATTTTGTTTAATAATCAATTCTTGTACAAAGACTTTCTTTTTCGATTTCGCTTACCACATACCTTATAGTTTCTGGATATATTTTTGAGAGCGTATTATTTAACAGTGTATAAATACTCGTTTCGCGAATTGTGAAATTGAAAATTATAGAAGATAACATCATTGTAAAATAAAACTAGTTACAAACAAAATGTTAATGGTTTAAATATACAACTGTTTTGTATAATCAATACCCCAACACTGTATTTAGCAAATGTTTATTAAGTACAGAATTAAGATGTGTGCAATTATTTGTACAATATGTATCTACCCAATTATTTTCATTTTAATCAAAATGAAATGATTGAATTTATTTAATTACTTCCAGAATGAAAATCAGTTCGATTAAAAAAAACGGGTCTCAACTGCAAGATAATGTCAACACAATACTGACCGTTGTGATTTGTAACTCCGATGAAACGGAAATGGCACTAAAAGATACAAACACATACATGACCGGCCAGTGGTTGAACGGGTATCGCGTTTGGGTCCCACCCGGGCGTCCCGTGTTCGATTCCTCGGCTGACTAAGTCCTCCATCACAACACAAGCAACATTTTCGGCTTTCTGTGGTGGTAGTAGGAGATTTTCAAACATTGTTCGGTTATTCGTAACGCGAGAATGTTTGTCTTTCTTTAAAAAAAAAAATCACAGTAACTACGAAGCGTAAAACTGCGCTCATTGGCCGCTTTGATCACTTTTCAAGGCTCCTATTGGTTGAGATTGTTTTGGTGAAGTTTCGCTTCTACCGCGTATGAACTGCACTCAATTTTTTTTTTAATTTGTCATTCGTAGATTTGAAGCTCGAGAGAATAAATAAATATTTACTTGAAAACATTGGTTTAAAAATGTTGGAATTTAAAAAAAAATACCGAATTTATTTGTCAAAATTATTATGTTATAATTAGTGCTTAATTAATTTAAATATTTAAAAAAATTTTCACCATACAAAATTAGGTTTAGGCGTTTACCAGAACTAACAGAACAATAATTACAATCACGATAAAAAAAAAACTTTTCTACTTCAAATATTTATCTTCACTATTTATAAACGATATTGTAAATATATTGAATTAGAAATTTGTGCTACCTTTTGCAGACTATTTTATTATATAAAAACCACTGAAGATTGTGTTTGTTTACAAAGTAATTTAAGCAGGCCACATAATCTTAACAATGATTTAAACAAATAAATTCATTCAATAAGATTTTACAAAATATTTCATCCAATTATTTATCAAATATAATAAAATAAATAACATTGAGTGCATAATATTTGACCCTAAATAAACTTATATCCCATATAAACTCAAAAGGAATGAAAGTACTTGGCTTCATTCTTCGTTTTAGAAATATTTCAACCTAAAAACAATTGTTTACATCTTTAGTTCGAAGTCAAGTCGAATATAATTCCTCGATCTGGTCCCCCATTTTAAAATACCCTTCATTCATTCGAAAAAATTCAACATTAATTCCTAAGACACATTAATTATGAATCAGCTATTCCTATTGAAAGCATGAACTGTAGTTACTAGATGAAGGAAATAAAAGTAAGAGTTGGGGTAGATCTATTTACTTCGTAGAAGGTATTTAAGTATAAGGCGGCAATGCTATCATAAATTTTCCATCAATATTAATTTTGCTTAAGTCTATTTAAGTTTTGTACGAGCTTGTATATTTTACTTTAATTTTTTTTATAAGCTTCTATTTTATTTTATGCTTTCTATTGTCATTTTACGATCAATGACGCAACATTTTATAGTTTTTTTTTTTTTTTTTTAATTATCTCCAGTACTTTATTATGCTTAGTTTAAAACCATCCGCTCATAGAGAAACTGAAAAAAAAACATTTGGCAACGCAATCGTTATTCAAAAGAAAGGAACTTGTGAATTTCATTTCGCCGCGGCTGTCGCATTTCAGTTGCCTTGTTGACAGAATGCCACGGTAGTGGCTCACAACCTGTCAAGTTTTCGAGGAATTCGCGACATATCAGATCAGAAAAGTATCGATTTTGTTCAGGCGGTTCATTGCGATTGCGTCGCCAACTGTTTTTTTTCTTCAGTTTTTCCATGAGCGTATGGCCTCACTGTGACATGCAAGTATTTTTTATAGAATATTATAACCGTTTATATTAAATAAATAATTTAATACAGTAAACTTATAAGCTACTAAATTATTTTTATGATAATAATAAACTTTCCCGTTCTACATTACTCCATAATTCATACCCATACGGTAACTATATTGCATCAATATGCTTATAATGAATTTTCCCCACACATTCATAATATATAAATTACTTTTCCATTACACTAACTTTCTTAGGAACTTCTGAACTGGAAGGTAAATAAAGTACACTGAACACTTCGACTTTTTGCAGATGTTTATCTCACCCTCCCTTTCAGGAAATTATGAAGGCGCTTAGAGGAATGCTTATAAACACGTCTACTGTTTCCGTGTCATTTAACTTGGAAAATTGTAATTTTGATTTTTAAGCACATTTATTTGAATTTCGGTTTTGTTTTCGTGAATGAATAAATGTATAGGTGCAAATCTTGGGATTGGAAATAAACCCATTTCCAGACATCCGATCAAGATGAAACTCGCTAGATAGACTTGTTGTCGATGACAATGCATTCTGTCAACTTTTGGTGGAGCTCGCGCACATGCGGAACTCTGAAATTGGCTACTAGCTGGGCCAAGAGATGGCGCAACTAGGTCGTGCCGTTCGATGCGTTGGACCTTGGAGGAAATAATACAAAATTGATTATTTATTTTTTCAATTTTTTTTCATTTCGCCTCCGAGTTCTCAAAGTGATGAAAATAATATTACAGGGGCAGCATTGAATAAATCTTCCCAGAAACTTTTAATGTTGTTTGATGAATGAATCAAACGATATAATAATATAAAGCCCTTCGTGTACCGTAGTGTGTACATGTTTGTACTCGATAATTTAATTCTTCACTTGTATCTTTTTATTGAATCTCAGAACCTTTCCGCCAAAAGAAAACGTGTCTTTTCAGATTTTCAAGTTTATTGTGTAGAATTTTTTCAGGTTGGCGATGTCATCCTCGAACATTTCGATGCTTTTTTCACATAATTCAATGAAATAAAATGTGGTCCAACCACATTTTATTTCATTGAAACATTTTACAATTACATAAACATTTTACAAGCGAATAAGGAACTCCGGTGAAGAATATTATGGCTTTAAAAAAATATGTTCATATAGACCATTTAACGCTGATTCTTAATAAATAAGTTTTAGTAAATAATATTTAACATAGTTTTGAAAAAAATATTAAGAAGTCTTTATAAAAAGTGTCATTAAAACACCCTGTCAAGTTGGTATTATTGGATTTTTGAGGCGTGACGTCACCGCGTCCATAATTTTACAATCATCAGGTACATTTGTATTGAAAATTACGACAAGCCATTCAACATTCCGTGTTATCACAATTGTTGTTATCACAACGTGTCTAGACAATTAGCCGTTGAGAATTTCGTGTAATTTTCAATTAAGAATAAAAAAATATATTTCTGAAGTGAAACTTCTTTAGCGCTATTAGTGACTTGAAATTCGGGTGAAACGGAAATGCGTCACAACTCGGTTCTACACAAATACCTACTCGGTTTTAATATAGTGCGGTAAATTTGCACCTCGGCGGAAGCCTTCCATAGAGTTGTGGGCAAGGTGCCTGACAAGTCTCAGCGGCCAGAAAGACAGAGGATTCGAATTTGACGAAATCCAAAAAAAAAAATATTTTGTGAAATCAATAACTAATCTTCAAATCACTTAAAAATTTAGCAAAAGAAAAGACAGCGACATCTAGCAACTTTCTGGTTTCACTTCTGCCGCATGTAAATTACACACTCTGTTTTTTTTAAAGTGAAAACTTCTTTAGCAATATTGTGATTTGAAACTCGATGAAACGGAAACGAGCGACACTATAAAGGGGCAAACAAATACAGCAATAGGATTTAGCATGCAAGAGAACAAGATAGACTAATCGGTGTCCTCTTTGTGCGGTGCTTCGTGGCCTATTGGCCTCATTTTTGTGCGGCGGTTAGTAGAATAAAATTTTAAATAATTATTAAACTTGGTAACAATATTATAATAAGTAAACCCAACAATTATCCTACTCCGGATACTCTGCATTCGTCTCATTCTCTCGAAGTTTAGTTTTCTGAAGGTTTTACTTTTACCGCGTGTGAACTGCACAAACTTTTTTTTAAAGGTACTTGCCTAATAATATTTCATAAAAAAAAAAAAAAAAAAAACAAAAGCAAAAAGCCCACTTTATAATATGTTTAATAAAAGGTATCAAGTATTTCATTGTATGGTAATTTTGAACTGTCAAAAATAAATATTTTAATTTTTTTTATAAGAACAACTCCTTTTTTATAACTTTTTAAGGTCATTCCCGTCAATGTAATATATCATTGAAGAAGAAGATAGCACTAATAATCTAAATAAAAATATGAAAGAGAACAAGACAGAACCAAGAACCAGAACAAAAAAGTAAAAAAAGATAACGGTCGCAACTGGGCCACGGACCCAGACCCTCTCATCTAACCAGGACGTGCGCTTTTATCAATTCAGCCATCGCCACCTTCCATCAAACCGTCATAATTGTCAATCTCATGTCTTCAAATTTTAGAATTACCGATATTATATTCGACTATTTTATTTCCTTTTTTCTTTTCCTTTATTGCGACCATTATTTTTTTCTCTGTTTCTGTGTCTTGTTCACTTTTATATTTTTGTTTAGATTACGCGTGTTATTTTCTTCTTAAATGATTAAAAATAAATCTCTAATTTCTTAAAACTTTACGAAGTATGCGGCAGTACTTTGATAAAGGCTTATTTTAATCGCCTTAACGTTCATAATGACGCCAAAAACAAAGGTAACAAAATTTTCCTGAAAAATATTTACATAAAAATCGAAAACTTATATTACTAATTATACCCACCAGGCAAATTCACTACACTTTTTTAAGTTCAAACTTCTTTAGCATAATTGTGATTTGACTCGATGAAACGAAAAAGCAACCCTAAAAAGAGACAAACATGTACATTTACAGAATTTAGCCTGCGAGAGAATGAGACAGTATAATTGGTCTTCTCTTTATGCGGTGCTTCGTAGCCTCCCCACTCTTGTCTACTTTAGTTTTCTGAAGGTTTAACTTCTACCGCGTTTGAGCACACAAAGCTTAAGCGAAAACTTCTCTAGCACCGTTGTGATTTGAAACTAGATGACAATAAAAAGAGACAGACATACACATCTACGGATAGCCTGCAAAACAATAAGATTGAAAATCAGACTATTCCCCATACTTGTCTACTTTAGTTTACTGAAGGTGTTACTTCTACCGCGTGTGAAAGGCACACTCTGTTTTTTATTATGTTAGCCCCAATTAGGAGGCCCCGAGTGGAAATAATTTCTTTAAGGCCTCCTAGTTCTGGGAAGGAAAGTGGTATGAGGGATGGGTAGGAATCCGGTGTGTCCAGGATTAATCCAGTATGAATCTTTTTTTTTTGTTATTTATTTTTGGGGTGTTATGCCGTGTTTCGCTACCTCCTTCTTTAGCCAACGTTTCGGACAGCGTTACAATGTCCGTCATAGGGCAGATGAGCAAATGATATTGGTGAAAGTATTTACTTATGTATGTCGAAGCGATACCGAGCTGCCAGCTCCATTTCTCTACGAGCTAGTGATAGAAAAAATTCAGCATGGTTTTTTTGCGTTCAGCTTTGAATTAAAAAAACCATGCTGAATTTTTTCTAACACCAGCTCGTAGAGAAATGGAGCTTGCGGCACGGTATCGCTTCGACATACATAAGTGAACACTTTCACCAATATCATTTGCTCATCTGCCCTGATGATGGACACTGTAACGCTGTCCGAAACGTTGGCTAAAGAAGGAGGTAGCGAAACACGGCATAACACCCCAAAAATAAATAACAAAAATACTTTTGGCTGTGAAAACCTAAAAAATACCAGTATGAATCTGTCCCTCCCGGATGGCGATGTTCCGAGTCCTGTTGGATGGTTCAAAAGGTCTCTCTCAATTAGTCTGTCCCGTTCCCGCCTGCCACGCAGTTGGTCGGCAGTCGCGTTTACCGCCAATATCCGGACAAACCACACCCCATATCCGGACAAACCACAACTCTGCAACCGACACTAAGTCTCTAAAAGTAGCGAACCATTTGAGGTGACCTACGAGCTATGGCAGAGGGGTTGGCAATCCAATAAATGGTGTCCGTCGGTACCCGTACCCGCCTGCCATACTACTTATTTTTATCGACTATTTTCAGATATATTTTGTTGCTTATTTTTTGTAGATATTTTCTTGTAAGGTATATGTATTTTTACTTATTTTACAATATTTTGTTATATTTTTTTAAAGTTTTCTATTTTGTTTTGTAACTATACATTTTTTTCAATATAAATACCGCACAAGAGCCCCAACTGCTACCGTCTGGAGCCAGTGAGACTATGGCATCCCCAATTGGGGTATGTTGTTAGACTGAAAGTAGTGGGGAGGGGAAGGAGATGGGGAAGAGAAAGGTGGGAAGTACCTGGCTATTCTGATCTAGTCACCAAACACGGCTAAAGCCATTTCAAGCAACGTTTCAATTCTGGATAGGGCGATACTAAGAGTATCTTCCACTCTGGAACGTGCCGCAAATAGTAGTACTATATATTATTTTTAATGAATCAATTGCGAAATAACACAAATTAATCAATTAATATTTATTTGCCACGCCGGGATTCGATTCCGCGATTTTCGGAATGCGAGTCAAGAGCCTTACCGCCATAATAATGCTGCTTGTATAAATACTGTATACAAGTAGTATTATTTCATATATACATACAGTATACAAGCAGTATTAGGTAAATTATTGTACAAAAGCGTTATGATTTTCAAATAATTTATCTCAAGTACTTTAATGTTTCCAAATATGTAGCAAATAAATGGACTAGCTCTCCAGTTAGACACGAGAATATTTTTCTACTTATTGGGTAGCCAATACGGTTAATGAATGATAAGTAACATATTATAACTGTGTATATTTACTTTTTTAAATTATAATTAAAAAAATTGATGTATTTTTAAACATCAGTATGAAAAGATTATTAGAATAATTTAGTCGCGTTTGTCGATTTATTAAATCTGGAGTGCAAATACCCTTAACGATATTAATAACGTGATATCTTGGCGTATTCATTCAAGAGGAAGCTCTTGAATAAACTTGGCTAAATGGATTTACTCCGGAAGACATGTCTACCGATATTCACGTAACACGTTTTAAACACAAGTAAGGAAGTTATTGAAGTTCCAAACGCCCTTTCACATTAAAATCAATGTCTTACCACACCTAATGACTTCAATGAGAAATTATTACAATGTATTAATGGATTAGTGGGTGAAATTAAAAATTTATGAAGCGAAACTCTTTAGCACCGTTGTGGTTGAAACTCGGATAAAACGTAAATGCACTAAAAAGAGACAAACACATACATCTTTAGGATTAAGTCTGCGAGATAATGAAATAATCTACGAACAGTACCTACAAAGCGTCGCGCTGTCCGCATTGGCCGCTTTGATTATGACATCACTTTTCAAGGCTCCTATTGGTTGAAATCGTTTAGGTGAAGTTTTGAACTGCACTCAATTTTTTTTTAACTTTTAAATTTAGAAATATTATGCTCTGAGAAAAGATTTGTTAAAGTGAAAGTGTCCAGTATTTAATTTGAAGTGAAAACTTTTTTAACATCGTTGTGATTTGAAACTCAAAATATAGCGACACTAAAAAGAAACAATTACTATAGGATTTGGCCTGGGAGAGAATGAGAAAGTAAAATTGATTTCTGTTTGTGCGGTGCTTCGTAGTCTCCCCATTCTTGTCTACTTTAGTTTTCCGAAGGTTTCACTTCTAATGCGTGTGAATTGCACACTCTGATTTTTTTTAAATTCACTGTCCAACTCACTTGCCAGTTTTTTTATAATCACGCTATCAAGGGCAAAAAAACATTTTTTACGTTAGAATTTTTATAAAGTAAAGGAGCACCATTGAGAATCGAACAATTGTGTTGCCTTAATTGGCATTTATTGCCGTGTTAAATTTTAAGTCGTTTTTTGTCGTTTTTTGTCGTTTTAAGTCTGAATATTTTAACTAAAGTGAAAATGCGTGACTCATTTAGAATGATTGGCAGTTAAAGAAACGTTTATTTAAAACACAGAAAGATGATTTATTAAATTTAGGATATTTTGACAAACTAGATATTATTTCAAAACAATACTGTCATAAAAATTACTTTGCAACATCACGTTGTGTCTGGGTACTTTTTTACAATAGCTCACACACCAGAGAAAACAATTTACCTCGGGGCCTTTGTTATATTTGGGGATGCTATAGTCTTTTTTTTCCTTGGGAGGGTCTTTTTAGGCAAAGGAAGGGGAGGAAGTTCTGGGAAGGAAAAAGGTATGAGATTGGGTAGGTATCTGGGGGTCGATTTTTTCGGGAGTGACGGACGTATGGATCCTTTTCTCTTACTGCGGTGCAAAGCGATGGATCAAGAGAGTCCAGCTGGAGAAATCACAAGGCCTCCCTAAACCAGTCTCATCCAATCCAGCCCACCACGCAGTAGGCGGGCAAACGCATCCACCGCCAAGACCTAGACCTCACCCCCATGAATCCGGGCACCCCTGCTAAGTCACCAAACGTGGAAAACAAAAGCGAACTACTTGAGATGACCTATGGCAGGGTGTTGGTTGTCCAATAAATGGTTCGCGGGGCGGCGGTACCCAAACCCGCCTTCAAAATGTAAACAAATAAACACTAACAAATAACTAAAATGTAACAAATATTGTTAGTGTTATTATCACATTCATTTATTGGTATTTTAGTTTTGACAGGTTTCAACATAAAAACATGAGTTATCAAGCAAATAATTGACATAACGCGTCTTCGTGTAAATGTTTATAGGAGTAAATCTAAATTTTTAAAGATTAATAACTAACTCTTCATGAAAATTTCGTAACAAACTGAAAAATGCATTCACATTTCTCAACGTCAAAACTCGCCACAGCTTTTTTTACTGAATACATAATTAATGGATAGTGCAGATTATTTACCCAAAATAAATGCACCTTAACCTAATTAATTAATTAGTAACATGAGCTCCCGCTTGTAAGCGAAGATTACTGTAAAAAGCGATACGGATGAACCCATTATTAGCAGAGCTATCCGGCATTTACCTATCTGAAAATTTACGATTCTGCGGGGCTTAAGTCGCCCTACTAAAAGTTACTACAAATTCGAATGATTTCGCTTCAAAGTTCAAATGGGTGCGCAAAGCGATCCCGGCCCGGGAATAGAGGCGACTCATTTGTTCGAAGCCATTTGGCTTCCTACATTGAAAATTTTATCTACACTTCATCGATTTCCGTAGACCTTTCTGATTTTTTTACAAAACGTTATCTTTACGCTAGATATTTTCTTGGCATTAGGATTAATGAAACATTTTATCACGATGTTTCGCAAATTAAATTAAATTAATTTGGATGCGGTGCGATTACCAACACCTCCGCCATAGGTCCTCCCAATTAGTACACACGGTTGGTGACTTAGCAGAGGTGCCCGGGTACATGCGGTCAGGTTTTTCCGGATGTTGGCGGCGGATGTGTCTATCACTTACTTATTTTCCTAGAAAAACACTTTACACAGCATCAGGAAATTACTTTCCTCAGGGCCTTCTGTGCGGAGCACATTTAAAAAAAAAAATAGTTCATGCTACAAAAACGATTTTTTACAATACTTTTATACACTTGAAAAAAACACTTTTATAAACTTGTACTTATAGCACCGTTGTGATTTGAAACTCGGATGAAAAGGAAATGGCATTAAAAATAGACAAACGCATACATCTACAGGATTTAGTCTGCGAGAGAATGAGATAGAATGAAACCTTACCTACGAACAGTACCTACGAAGCGTTTCGCTTGCCGCATTGGTCCCTTTGATTATGAAATCACTTTTCAAGGCCTCTATTGGTTGAGCTTCTTTTGGTTTTACCTCTACCATAAGTTTTGCTTCTACCGCGTGTGAACCGCATTTTAAATTGTGACAGGAGGTAGCGAATAGAGACGTGTATATTATGTAACAGAGCGGGAGAGATTTAGATTTAGCCCAGCAACATTTTCGTAATATCGGTAAACTCACTGTCAAAGAAGGGCATTGCGTCGATAAGACTATCTTGATATTATTTGTACTACAATCTGGTATAATCTTTAAATGCCTTGCAAGCAAGAGTTTGTAGTAAAAAGTTGCTCGTATATCAGATCATCCAGATTTTACGTCCGTAACACTTTTGTGTTATTTATTTATTGTTTTTTGTTTTGTTCGGTTCACAAGAATCGTTCTTAAATAGTTAATAGGATTTTTTCTGCGAATAACAATTTATTGGGTTACAGCCGAGTAATCGACAAGCGATGCATACTTCAATGGAATTGTGGAATGCTTCTCTCTAGCAAGACCGATGCAAAACTCAATAAAGTAAACGGATAGAATATTACCTCTCGTGATTTTCATTTTTTAATAGTTCCGACTGCGTTTCTTTAAATGAGATTCCATTTTCTTGGTGGGGCTGTTATTAAGTTCATTCAACCGATTGCTGCACTCAGAACTCCATCGCAGTAAAAGAATTACCTTAAATAGGTAGATATGATATCAGTCCATCTGATCTACGTTTCGTAAATCATGTGCATTTTGTTTGGAAGAGTTTTATTACACTTAATGTTTATTTATCTTCTACCAGTTTTGAGACATCCGTGTCATTCACTAGCAATCTTTAAAAAAAATACAAGTGTGCAGTTCACACGCGTAGAAGTGAAGCCTTCAGAAAACTAAAGTAGATAAGAGTGAGAAGGCGACGAAGCACCGCACAAAGAGGAGGCCGATTATGTTCCATCGAAGCCAGAGTAAAGTTAGCTTCTCAAAAACTGGGCGTACTGTACAGGGCCCGCAGATAATTTAATAGTACACAACTGCTTACCCTGTACAAATCGCAAGTGCGCCCTACGGTTGAATTTGGCAGCCACCTCTGGTCTGGAGCTCCAAAATACTTGAAAAATACCCTCGACTCTGTGCAGAAACGGGCGGTCCGTTTGATAGATTCTCCCATCTTAACGAACGGATTGCAATCTTTAGAGCACAGGCGTCGGGTGTTATGTTCTACCGGTATTTCAATGGAAGATGCTCTGAGGAACTAGCGTCATTGATCCCTTCGGCACCGGTGCATAGTCGGAGACACGCCAAACACGCGCCCAACATATGTACACGGTTGACCTTTGTCACATGAGAACGGGTCGTTTTTTCGACTCGTTCTTGAGTTTAACAGCTCGGCTATGGAACGATTTGCCGGCATCTGTGTTTCCTCCCTCCTACAACATGGGTCTCTTCAAGACCAATGTTCATACCATCCTCTCCTCAAAAAGACCCTCCACACAGCATCCCAGATGACATAGGCCCTGAGGGAAATTATTTTCCTCAAGGCTTCCTGTGGAGTTAATGTAAAAAAAAAAATACTATCTCATTTTATCGCAGGCTAAATCCTATAGATTATGTGTTTGCCTCTTTTAAGTGGCACTCAAGAAATACAATAAATAAATCACTTGTTTTAGATTCAATGCGTTCTTCCGACGAAACGTTTTGATCGTGCAACTTGCGAAGTGAAAATTTCTTCAGCACCGTTGTGATTTGAAACTCGATCATACTAAAAATAGCAACACTAAAAAGAGACAAACACACACATACATTAGATTTAGACTGCGAGAGAATGAGATAGTTTCCTCTTTGTGCGGTGCTTCGTGGTCTCCCCACTCTTGTCTACTTTAGTTTTCTGAAGGCTTCACTTCTGCCGTGTGAATTGCATACTCTGATATTTTTATTTTACGATATTTTTTCAGTCAACCTACCTGTTGCCTTTAAAAATGAAACCTCTACAATTACTCACCTGAATGTGCAGTCACAGGCAATTATTTATATTTATTTGGCGGTAGGTAAAGCAAAGGAAATAACGATCTTAAATAGCACATTATGTGTTTTTTTATAAATATATTAGTGATATTGATATAATATTTTATCGGAAACGTTGCTTGAAATGGCTTTAGCCAGGTGATTACCTTCTTTTTTTATATCTCTTTCCCCTACCGACTAACTTCAGCCACACAACACACCCTATAGGGGATGTCATACTGATGTCTCACTGGCTTCAGACGGTTAGGAGCTCTTGTGCGGTTGGAACTCTTGTGCGGTATTCACAAATGCAATTACATCTCCTAATACCGCATACGATTATGCTTGTTTCCCGTCAAAACAGTAGCAACTCACTTGTTTATATGAAAACTCGTACCATGAAACTTCGTGGATAACAGTTGTATGTTAACATGTAGCTACTTTATTGTCATACCCTTTCTTTATTTTTTCTCTTTCTCTACATGTTATATATTATATTTGACACTACTATGTTTTAAATTTCTTTTTGATTATCATTATTTCTGTTAACAAGCATTTTCATCTAGTAACAACTAAACATTGATTACTCATGCTGTGAACATTTCTAATTTGAGGTTAATATCTATGTACATCCCAACTGAATTCTATTGTTGTAATAATTGTTAACACTCTGTAAATGTTTCAAACAATAAATAAATAAAACAACTGTTCGTACTTAGAATTATGACCCATCTCACCTTGCGTTTGACATGTGAAGAAATGACATGAATTTTAATTCCGTTCTACAAGTATCATTTGCCATTTCGCAGTGCAATCAACACTTGATTGTCCTCCTTGGAATGAGCCAAGCACACTGATAATAAATGGGGTGCCTTCACAAACGCCAACTTCAAAACAAAACTCAAAAGTAAAGAGACACTATCTATTCTTACCAGCGTAATACCCCATCTTCCCTTCCTTCTCTTCCATCCTTCCTCTCAGCTTCCATCCATAATTACTTTACTTTACCCACCCGTTTTACCACTCCCCTCACTATTACCCACCCCACTATTCGCGTATTTTCTAGATGAGATAAGAATGAATTATTAAAAAAAATTTAAAACACAACTATCTACATATATTTCAATGTTTTGGATGGGTGGTGAAAAAAACACAAGGCAAAGCCTATCATAATATAGAATGTGATATAAATCAAGCTTTTCATAAATGTACCATTCAAAGATAATATAAAACCGTGAGATATGGCATGGAAGCGCGCCGACTTCTCATTGGGTTACGACCAAACTGCCCGGATTAAAGCGACGGAGCCAAAGAAAGTTATAATTTGCATGCATGAATGGTAGATAGAAACAAAGGCGGGGCGCGCGTCGCTGAGCATAGATAGGTTTCATAATAACACTGGATCATCAAATAGGTTTCATAATAACACTGGATAATTATATTATGGCTAAGTAATGTGCCCACATTACTTTTTTTTAAGACTCAATTTATTACTTACCAATACCACTTATTACTGAACCATCAATTTTTGAAAAATATTTCTAGAGTGCCTATTTCTAGTTTTCATTAAAAATGGTTTCAATATTGTGAGGATAAAGACTGTGGCGATATTTCTCAGTGAGAGTAATAATTCTAGAGAAATGGAAGCAAATCTTTTTATTTCTTCAAAATTCACTATGTTGAATTATGCAAAATTCACTATGCAAATTCACTTTGTGGTGTCATTATTAATTTAATGAAAACAAATAATTTTGTGTACACCACTATTTAATTAACAATATCAATATGTTTCAACTTTTTAATTTCTACGAATGTATTTAGGGTTAATTGGTAAAGATAATAAAAGTCTGAAACTTCTTTAGCCGCGTTGTGATTTCAAACTCGGATTAAACGGAAATGACGAATTATAGTACCTACAAAGCATCAAACTGCGCTCATTAGCCGCTTTGATTAC
Organism: Glyphotaelius pellucidus; assembly: GCA_936435175.1. Classification (NCBI taxonomy): domain Eukaryota; kingdom Metazoa; phylum Arthropoda; class Insecta; order Trichoptera; family Limnephilidae; genus Glyphotaelius; species Glyphotaelius pellucidus. The sequence continues at coordinate 20,106,278 of OW386542.1, read as the reverse complement.
GATCTCACTTTTCAAGGCTCCTATTGGTTGAGATTGTTTTGGTGAAGTTTCGCTTCTACCGCGTGTGAACTGCACTAGATTTTTATTAGTATTTTTCCTTGAATATCCAAATCTTGCTGCCTCTATGATTTTCAATCAAAATGTATCAGTTTTATTTTGCAACATGCCAGCAAATGAACGTTTGAAAAGTTGCCTACTCGCTAACCTTGAAAGTTATTCTGATTTAAAAAGGTAAAATTGTAAGATAAGATCCACCCAATATTTCAAATTCCTGTAATATCCAACTTTTCTCCATAAAAGATAGCGATATCGAACCTTTTTCCTCCATCGGGTACCATTTTTTGGCCATCAGAGACCTCATATTTTAACGCGAAATGCGTATGATAATATATATTTGATATTCCTCTCACCCTCTGCCAATGACCACCTATAAAACCAAATGATTCTGGATTCTAGGTATTTTTATGTCTTTTATCACTCTCCGCGCAGTAAAATATGATTCAGCTGTGTTTGAAAGAGTTTTCTTCACATCAAACAAATTTACTCAGTCGTAAAGAGTTTCAAAAAGACAAAGATAATGCGGGCCAATTTACCCATTTTCAGGCAATTAATATTGTTTATCTTGCAAATAATTACTTCATAAAAAAATATACGTAACCTTTAAAAATATCTCTTTTGCTAAAATGTGAGCCTCTGGCGTGGGTGAATTTCTCATTTATAAATACAATGATTGCAAAGTTGCCTATTTGCATCTAGGTCAAGGTTGGAAAAAACTGTCGCTGCTTGTAATTGATTTAGCAATCTTTACACACAAGTTAAGAATTTTTCGGTGGTTCAACCTTTCTTTTCCCATTCCCCTTCTCCTTTCCCCACGTACTCAAAACAGAAAGGAAAACCTTAGTTCTACTGATCCCCTGTCGAGGAAAAAATCTTTGAAAATATTCAATGTAAATTGATTTCTTTTCCTGACGAAAATGACAAAACAAATTTTCAATTAAGCCTAATAAAAAGCCTAGTAAAATTAGGCAAGTTTAGAAAAGTTTTATTTGTGGCACATAATTTTCTGATGAAAATAATAGTTGATATTCTTATACCAATAAATTATTTGTATTTTGGAACATCATTTCATTGTAAAATCAGCACGAAAAACCTAATTTTACAAAACTAATGGGAAAATGTGTTTAGTCTTTATGTCTATATCTTAATAAAATAAAATTCACATTATTTGGGAGAAAGGGTCATGTTTTGTCGCCCCCGCTGACTCCTAGCACACACCACAAGGAGAGGTTTATTGCGTTACGATCACCTCCTTCTTGTGGACTCGACAAAATATTTTATGAACCCCTCTATTAGGTGCGCGTTAATGATGAAGACGTGGTCTTTCGTGTTTGTAAAATTAATACTTGTCATCGCAGTACACACTTCCTGTTGTTTCCGCTTGACAAAGCGCGAAGCAACATATCTTCACTTTGCCAGCTTGTTTTTTTAATTTCTTGATTTTTGGCGACAGGAATGTTAGGCCCTACTCTAAAAAACGATCAAACTTTATGCAGGGAGTAAAAAGCGTGTATAGAATTCGCACATGATAATGGGGATAATTTAGGCGAAAGGTCCAATAAAACAGTTCCTCGATTTTGGACGTTTTTAAAGGATACATATATGTTTTAAAGTGAATTCCGCACAAAGTTCCACCTATCCAGAGCTAGTGGTACTGTGGCACCCCCAACAGGGGAATGTTGTGAGATTGTAGGGAGTACCTGAGTAATCAAAGCTGTTCAGCGAACATGGCTAATGCCATCTTGAGAAACGTACGTCATTTAATTTTTTTAATGGTTTTCTGTGCATGCTTATCTTAACACAAACATGGTAAAGATAGAGCAATCAAGGTAGTTACCCTTTTCAGTATCTTTGGGGATGGTAAACCTTCTCTTGGCTATTGATAATTCAGAGCTTCAGGTCCCATCTCCGCCGCATTATTTGTTTTTGCAATGCAAATCTCTCATTCAGGAGCTGCATAGACTTGGTAATGAGAATTGCTTCGTAGAAGCTTCAGGTATAAATATTAGTTTGCTCAAACTTTCTTCAAGTCAGTACACTTGACGCCAAGTCATTTTGTCCTTTTTTCCTTTTCTTTACTGCTAAACCAAAATTGTATTTTGATCTTTTCAGAATGCCCGGTCCAGACCAAAAAATACAATATCATCAAATATTTATCAGACAATCTATTCTAAAATGAAATACTGTTTTTTGAAGGAGATGAAAGACGCTTTCACATTTTTATGTTACATAAGGATATTTAAGTAATGTTTTTAAAAAAATACTTGTGTTTTCTTGAAAACATTATTTAAATGAAAATAATAAAACACATTTATATAGACAATTTTAAATATATACCTGTCACTTAATTTTTAAATAATAAAACGAGATAGAACGAGTTTTTTGGTGACCGTCATTAGGTGAGTGAATGCACTTGTGTTGTTTATAGTAAACTGTTTTCATAGATTAAATGATAATAATATCAAATATATAAAAGAAATGTATTTTTTTAAATACTTGTATTATACACAGTATATGCACGTTCAACCTTTTTTTTCACTGTTCAAAACAATTTTTAAACTCATTGATTGGAATGTCTTATATGGCCTTCAGCTTTTTCGTTTTATTACTTCTTCTACAGTATGAAAACGTTTCTCTTTCGAAACCCTTTTCATCCCATCCTATATTTTGTACACAAAATATTTTTATATTTAAGTGAATATGTCTTTAAATAAACAAGAAAAGAAGTAGTTTAAAAATTTGTGATGTCAATAATAAATACATTTTTCACAAAGAAACATATGCAGATATTGTTACACAAATCCTCGAACCATCCATTTTCTAAAAAAATAGCAGCTTTTCGCACCATGCTCAATAGATTAAATATTGTTTCCTTTTCTTTAAATAATTTTAAAATAGATTTAAATACCATTGCAATCAACTACGGTTTTGTGAAAATTGCAAACGATGGTGGTAATAATACACAATTAATAAATAATATGAAAAACAAAAAACATATTTGGAATCACAATACTCCAATATTCCAGAACATTTCACAACATTCGAGAGTATTCTGGAATGTTCCACAATGGTGTTCCCGATTCCCTGTTCCCAAACATTCCACAAAATTCCAAAACTTTCCGGATGTTCTGGAATGTTGTAGAATTCTAGAATACTTTCGAATGTTCTGGACTACCAAGCCTTCTAGAACTTTTCAAAACCTTCTAGACTCACTGACACACTCTGCCACTCATTTCTGAAAGCTTCTAGAACTTTATCCTTCCATAACTTCCTGAAACTATCCGGGACGTTTTGGAAACTTCTTGATTCAGCTATTTACTCCGCCACTCCTTACATAACTTTCTAGAGCTCTATCGAACCTTCTAGAACTTTCCGGAACCTTCTAGACTCACCGACACACTCCCTCACTCATTTTTGAAAGCTTTTAGAACTTTCTAAAGGATTATCAAGCCATTCAAAACATTCTGGAAACTTTTTGACTCTTCGACATACTTAGCCACTCCTTTCAGAACTTTCTAGAGCTCTATCGAACGTTTTAGAACTTTCTGGAAGACTTTTTCGGAAAAACGTGCGTCCCGCAAAAACTCAGAATAGAGTATTGGTACGATCAAGGGAGTAATATGATATGGTAGATCTCTATCCCCACTCTAGGATGGCAGTTCCCATTTTTATCTAAAGGGCGTGCCTTTGAAGATATGAGGGTTGGAAGTTTCACCTTCTTGAAATTTCTAGAAAACTGTTGTAGAAATTTCAAGAGGGCGAAACTTCCAGCTCTCTTTTCTTCAAAAACACGCCCTTTAGGTAAAAATGGGAACCGTCATCCTGGAAGGGTGATAGAGATCTACCACACCAAATAACTCTCTTGATCGTACCGGGACTCGTTTTTGGACTTTCTTTTATAATATATGTAAATTGATTAAAGTAATCAGGTGGTTATTTATTTAAACGATCTATTATTATCTTATTGTAATATGTACTGGGTATTTACAAGAAAGGGAAACATTATTTCTAATTCTCTACCACTAGAAAGTATTAACTATGTATTTTTCGTACGGACGTATCAACGGTCGGTATTATATTTTAAAAATGTATTTGCGAATATTTATAATATTCTTTCAAGTCTTGTAGGTACTTAAAACGATAATCATCTTATTTTTATTTAATTTTTTTTTGTAATTGTGAGGCTTTTTCGCTTTGTCAATTTTGAAAAAATTTCTTTTTTGTAAAAATTCGCGATATTCAACTACTTTTAAATAAAAATGGCTTTTCACAAATGAATTGAGTTTTCTTTTTATTCATCATAAAATTAACAGTTAATTGAAAGTGTGTAAAGATTATCACAAAATTTTGACCCCAAAGTGATTATTCACTCAAAACCGTTCCACGAAAAATGTGTGCAATTCACACGCGGTAGAAGTGAAACCTTCAGAAAACTAAATTAGACAAGATCGGGGAGGCTTCGAAGCATTGCACAAAGAGGAGACCGATAGCTTTTTCGTTTCATCGAGTTTCAAATCAAAACGGCCCTAAAGAAGTTTCCCCTTCAAAAGTTTTCGAAGATATTTCTGTGTGAAAACGCTCATCAAACAATAATAATTCATGACTTTGTACGATCGTGATCGTATTATTAAGCACTTGTTCAAAAGTTAAGAATCAACCTTCTGTTATTCAATTAAAAGTAGCCCCTATAGCTTTAAAAGATATCTTCGAACAATACGAACAAGAACACCTGTTATGTCCTAAGAATATTAAATTTGAACAAATTCCTAAACGATTGAGAGTCACATAATGCCCTGGCAAGTGGTTCCTTGGCTCTGACTTTGCTGCCGTACCCTCTAAGCTACCGCCGCGTTGCTAACGACCCCGTTGGGCGGGGGACCGGAGGGAGGGGTGGGGTAAGAGGCGATTTATTATCCTGCGAAAAACCCCTTTACAGAGTCTACTCTACGCTAAGCTGACCCATAAAGCATGTCTATTAAAACATGAGAATTTTACAGAAATTTAATTTTGACAGATCGGATGAGTTACCTATTCGTCAAGAGAGAAAGTATTTTAGCCAGTTGTTTTTATTTGAAACAGTTATCAATCACACATATTTTTAAAAGCAAATAAAAAAATCGATTGATTATAATTAACACATTTATTTAGTTCGTCATTGTACCTCCTCACTGAAGAGTCCTTCGTCAAAATGGCCTTGGAATTATTATAAAGCTAACTATTAGCTAATTATTATTAAGTACTTACACTAACCTATTATTTTTCGACTTTATGTTTAGGTTAAATCTTCCCCACAGGAAAAACTAAACCCTTCCACACATTTCCACAAATTTTCATCTAGTCAAACCACGCTATGCAAGTGTAGGTAATATATAAGTATAATAAATACAAAACAATACAAGAACAACATGTCAACCTACCACAGACCAAATGGGAAATAACTCATCGACTCTAGATATTTTCATATCAGAGGGTTCGGCTCGATAGAACTCCTAACTGGACCGATAGACCGGACTCCCGGCTGGATCCTACTGATCCCTAAATTAAATATTAAAAAAATCTTTTGTTATCCTTCATAATCCTATTTTATTATTATTATAGTTACATATTATTATTACTGGTTAGTTATTAACTTAAACTCTTTCACTTGCAAGTCTCACAAATTAGGCAGACGGCAAATATTTTTCGGGAGAGTTGAAATTTTCTGATAGAACTAGGATTATATTCGTATTCGCAGCGCCATGCTTATTTGAACATTGTTTCAAAGATACAGTAAAGCTCGTTAGCATGATCTACTTTTCACAATTAAAGCCATCCCCAATTACAAAAAAAATTTAAAATTGAGTATCCAATACATGCGCCAGAAGTGAAACTTTATCAAAACAATCTCAACCAATAGGGCAAAAGTGAGGTCATAATCAATCACGCAAGCAATTTCAACCAATAGGGCCTTAAAAAATGACATCATAATCAAGGCGGCCAATGAGCACAAGTTAAAGCTTTGTAGGTGTGGTTCTGCGTCATTTCCGTTTCATCGGAATTTCAAATCCCGTCGAGGCTAAAAAAGTTTCACTTCAAAATTTATAATTTTAATTTAATTAATAAAAAAAAATTTCAAGTCACATCGAGGCTAAAGAAGTTTCACTTCAAAATTTTTTAATTTAATTTAATTTATAATAAAAATAAAAACTCTAGTGCGTAGGATTATGGATCCGAAAAATGACGCAGTCTTATAATAATTTAAGTCAGAAACATTATTAAACTTATTTATTAGAGCTCGTAGCGCGCTACGATGGCGACATACCTCGCGCTGGAAAACTATAATTAATGAACGTTTTCCACTAAAGCTGCTAGATAAATAAGGCAGGTAATTATCTAATACGCTGGGATGAGGAATACAAGACACCATACACCAGGACCAGGAGTGACGTGAATGGCTCATTAAGACTAACCATCTTTACGTTGGCTGGATTCTCCGCAATAGTAGCCAGAAAGGGAGCATGAGCTTACAGAATTTGGTTTAGTCTGCCTCTATTTATAATTTAGTCAGAACAAACTGCGTTTAATTCACCGTTCTTGAATGCATAATATTTGGAAGCTACCAGTCTGGGAGTATTGCTATTGAGACATATTATTAAAAAAATCGACTACAAGTTTGATGGACATTGTAATAATGTACTTATAACTTGATATCGTTTAGTTTAATATGAAATGTTTAAAATCAGCTTGAATTAATTTTTCTGTTTAATTATAACCAATAAAGTAACACAGAATGCTTTCAGATTTAATTCAAAGGAAAATGTCGACGCTGTTAAAAATAGTAGACTGTAAAAAACGATTCTGTCAAATGGCTTACAGACCTGCCAATGTTTATCACTTTACCCCTTTACTACTTGAACTCGTGTTTGTACCCAGTCAAGAGCGATTGACAATGCTTTTCCTCTCTTTCCCTCGGCACTCCCTTTGTGGGCGCCGAGCCATCATTCTGGAGTTTTTGAAGGGGGATAAAGGGGAAGAAAAGAGAATATATTGATAGCGCAAAGGCGTTTTTCATCCTTCTTTTATCTGCATAACATTTTGGATCTACAGGTTGCTTGACTTAATTCTACCTGTCTTTGTGTCACGAGGGCCATTTTCTGTTTTAAGGAGGATTGGTTTTTCATATCATTTCGTAGATTCTAAATTAAATGGATTCTCACGCGGACGTATGATCGTACTGTTTTATGTTTTAAATCATACTTGCACGTTTTTTGTCAAATTGATTTATTTGTAAGTTTATTTTATCAAATTTTCTATTGCTTCTTAAACGCAACTTACTTTAATAACTTAGTCAATGGAACGTAATGTGCTCTTAGGTACTACGATATTCAATTGTCTCGAGTCTTATGTCATATAGCTTGAAATTTTCAAAATATCTGTAACTGAAGCGACAGTCAAAATAACAATAGTTTCAATAATTTCAAGTTTTTGTGTTTAATTTGAAACATATTTAAGAAGTTTTTATTTGCGATAATCTCAACAGGATTTAAGGTTTGGTGCAAAGATTGCAGTGGCTTTCGACATGTAAACTAGTTACCACCTTCCAACCCAAACCTTTTAGCATAGTCGGTTCTGCTCTATTTCGACTCTTGGCTCAATATGCTGGTAAATCATTAAACTCATCTAGGGCATGGGTTCGTTATCTGTTGTAAGTTTGCTGATTTGTTAGAAAACACAGTAGTTTTTGGAGAATAGTGTATGCTTATTCAGAACAATGTACAGAAGAGAATTATGAAGAATTATCAAGAGATTAGCAGGTAACAGGTTATCTGAGGCTAATATTTATCACATATTTATTTTAGAACGTCTGCTGTTTCTACCTATTCTGCGATACTATATATTGGCTCATATTTCTAAGAATTCTTACGTAGTAACGGAGATTTTCAGTCAGCGGCTGCCTAGCGTGCTGCCTAGCAGATGTGGAGAGCTGGATAATAGCAGTTACCTAACTGTTCGTTTGGTGTGAGTCAGGGAGAGAGCAAGCCAGTGGCGTGGTTTATTGTTTACAGATCTATCGTCTACCCATCGGGTAATATGATGAAGCCAGATCCTCACCAGTACGGATTTGAGATAATCCAGGCCAACTCAGTGAAGAATTAGTATCAATCTCCGTCGGTTATTTAAGAGCACGTCCCAGGTTGCAGCTTCCTTACACCACGAATTTTCAATTCGGCTTCCTAAATCTAAAATCTAACTGAACCTCGATCCGATATATTTGGCTCGGGTCCCCGTCATCATCATTATTTGCTTCTTTTTATATTTTTTGTCATTTCTCAATGAGCGAACGACATGCAAATGTCATTCGCACCCGTTACGTCTACGAGCACGTCAATTCGGGCGGCTGCATGTTTTTGACCCCATGGCTATTTAAGGCGCGGTACCCGCGCACAAAAAGAATAAAACGGAGAGATATGTAAATACTTGTATTAGAGAAAGCGCGCTAATATTAAAAACGATAATTTTTAAACGAGAAATTGTTAATAAAACACAACTCCTTCAAAATAGAGTAAAAAATCTCGTGGGGAATGTTTAAAATAGCATGAAAAAAACACTGAATTTTTTCAAACACGTAACTTTTAAAATAACAAATAACAGAAAAAACGTGTAAATAATAATTTTTGGAGCATACTTTGCAATTTTTTTCCATCGAGGTAATTTCGTATAATTGGCGTTATGGCGTGGGGATTATATAGATATTATTTCTAAGAGTAACATATAATTTTTTAGAGCTTTAAAACTTACAGTGTTGTTCCTCCGGACAATCATACAAAAATATGTGACAATCATACTTGTGACAATCATATATGACAATCATACAAAGTTATTTACAAAACTAACGCCACAACAGGCGATAAAATGATAAAAAAAATATCTCTCTGGAAGACTCTGTGCCTACTTACGAGAAAATTTCTTGGAACAACGACCAAATGAACCAGGTTCTTGAAAAACATTTAAACATCTAATTTTAATTACGATTCGGTGGGTTTTGAAAGCGTGAAATTAAAGTGAAACGTCTAACCGCCCTGCAACGGAGATCATTCGATGTAAGCCATCGTGAAAACCTTTTAAAGTATCAATATAAATTCTTAAGAACTTGGGTTACCGACAAATGGAACCCATCTCAAGATGTAAGTGTTCCATTTGAGAGGGTGAGGAGCGCCTTCATTAAAATTTTGAAACTTTATTACTAAAACGAAATTGCGGAATAATAATGGTTCGCGGTTGTGCTTTCTATTATTTTGTACGACAATAAGTCCCGGAGCCCAACCCAAGCAATGACAAGGAAGTTGGAGCTTTAGAAAAATGTTTATAAAAAAATCAAACCAAATCATCCAAAACATACCATACGAATACTGATCTTATTGCCATTCCTGAAAATTGGGTGACAAATAATAACAAATTTTGTTTTTCTTGAATAAAATAATAAACTTTGTTTACATCACCATTTAATTTTTAAAAATGTCAACATGTTTCAAACCAATGATTTGTTCATCATGATACAAAGCATACCCTGAAAACTAATGTATATTATTTAGAATATATGACAAAAATTATTTTTTTATTTTTTTATTTAACTTTTATTAGTAAAACCTCAATTGTAATATTTAATTAAATGAAGACACTATAAGCGAAACTCAATTGAAAATCTGTAAACAGAAAAAGCAGAAAAGATATTGGCACCTCTGGGACTCGAACCCAGGACCTCTCTACTTTCCGGGCGAGTGCTCTGTCCCCTGAGCTAAGGTGCTGATATCCAATTCAGTCACTTTTAACTGTACCATACTTCGACTAAGAACCACCCATATTATCTTCATTTTCTTAAGGCCTATTTTATTTAAGGCTGAGAAAATGAAGATAATATGGGTGGTTCTTAGTCGAAGTAAGGTACTGTTAAAAGTTACCGAATTGGATATCGACACCTTAGCTCAGTGGACAGAGCACTCGCCCAGAAAGTAGAGAGGTCCTGGGTTCGAGTCCCAGAGGTGCCAATATCTTTTCTGCCTTTTCTGTTTCCAGATTTTCGATTGAGTTTCGCTCATAGTGTCTTCATTTAATTAGACAAAAATTATGTTTAGAAAGATAAATAAATACCAGTGGTCATAAAATATCACAGCAAGCAGCGAATAATGAGTTGCATTTTTTAAATAATTATATTCATAAATAAAATTAATATAAACAAATTAATGAACAAAAAAAATTACTTTTATAAATTGAAATCAAATTTTTTTTAATTAAATGTTATTAATTCATTTAAATAAATTTTTAATCTTTATAAATTAAAATAAGGAACCAAGGAGCAACCAAGATGTTTAGAAACAAACTAAAATAATAGTTGGATAATTTGTGCAGCGCCGTTTTCGTGAGAAATCACCTTAAGGGCGCTGCTCAATGTATCGTGAATTTTTAGGCTCTTTATAATTTTATTATTTACAAACAACCTCTTCTAATTTTGTTATATACAAAACAGATGCAAAAACACACTTACCTGACAAATCACTTCCGGTTAACATATTCATATCAGAAAGTTTATTCTTGGAAAGATACAATTTGGACACAGAGGACATATGTAAAACACTGAGCGTTGGTGTTTTAAAATTTGCTACCCTCCATTACTTTTGATATTACATTTATGAGAAGGTTAGGGGCACAAGAAGAATTGATATTTATTTTGAAAGCCTGTAGAATTTAGGACTCTTTATGACTGGAGAATTTTTATTAAATCACCTTAAAAAGTGTGTACAGGTTATTATTTGTTTATTTATGTCAAAATAATGATTTCTCATAAAAAATTCAGAATTTTTATTATTGAAGTGAAACTTTAGCGGCGTTAGTTAATCGGAATTTGGATGAAACGGAAATTACGCATTAGCATACGCGGCGGTACCCTTACACGCCTCTCACGCCTTTACATTACTTTTTTATGTACGACTGCATCGCAGCTAACAAAATTCCAATAGGAAGCCACTATTAGATAAAAAAGAAGAGCTATATCTGATAATTTATAGACTGTTAAATGCAAACTAGGTGTTTTGATATTACGACCGTACAAGTAAATACACCTAAATACTGTGTCGTCATGAGAGTGGTTGGAATTTACCACACTCATTAAATAAGAAAGCCGCAATGTCCAATAATATGGTCTGATTTAGTAATTTGGTGGTAAGTAAGCCAGCAATTGAATAATGTACCATTGAAGAAGAAGATAACAATAATAATCTAAATGAAAATATAAAAGAGAACAAGACACAAAAAATATAAAAAGATAATAGTCGCAAATGGGACTCGAACCCAGAATCTCTCGTCCCACGGTGCGCGTTTACTAATTCCGCCATTGCCACCGTCTGTCAAACGTCATATTTGTCTATCTCATATTTCAAATTTCAGAATTAACAATATTATCTTCAACAATTTTTTGCCCATATAATAGTTGTATATTTATATAAATATAATATAGTAATAATAATAATAATTAGCGACTATTATCTTTTTCTATTTTTCTGTGTCTTGTTTTCTTTCGTATTTTTGTTTAGATTTTTATTGATATCTTCTTCTTCATCAATGATATATTACATTGATGGAAATAACCTTCAAAGTTATAAAAAGAGAATTTTTCTTATAAAAAATTGAATTATATACGATCATCGTTTGCAGTCTGTCAGTAGGTCGTTCTTTTTATAGCATTAATAATATTGGTGTTTCCATGTGTTACTAGTACTTATCCAGAAAGCAATGCTACTGAGGTGAACTAAAATCTTAATTTAGATCCTATAAGTGTTTTTGCTCTACACCTTTCCGAGATTAATCCCCCTATTGACGGTTTAATTAACAGTTAACTCGTGTACTGTACAAGTACATGCTCCGGCAGCAGGTTGTATAGATGTGGTCCCCAGGGTTACATCTTGTAAGATCCATTCTACAAGGTGGTCAGGAAGCATTATTTCAATTCAAAATATGGTAGTGGATGCTTGATAAAAATATATTAATCAGTAATGTTAAAATTATAGTTAAGGTTGATGAGCGACTTTGAACGAGTATCAGGTCCATTTAGTTTCTTCTATCTTTAATATTATTATGAAAAAACAGGGTTGAATCGTGAGTGCAAAATTTCTATTTACAAGCGATTGTATTTATTACCGTTCCGTTCAATAAAGGAGCGCGTATTATATATACCGGACAAATCGGAATATTGACAGAAACGAACATTATTTCTTTGTATACCTTTTCCATGACTAATCAAAATATTGACAGATCGGAAAAAAATTTAAATTTAAAAAAAATGATAAAGAAATAGTGTTCTGATTTGTCACTATTCTGACTTGTCCGGTTACCATTATACCTACACCTACACCTTAGATTCTTTTTAATAATTGTAAGGTACACGCTATTGTTAGATAGTGGACCAAATTTCGTACAGCTTAATAAAATGTTTATTAATTATATGAAGACAATATTAGCGAAACTGAAACCAAAATCTGGAGACAGAAATATCAGAAACAGATATTGGCACCTCCGGGACACTAGTAAGACATTTAATTAAATACTACAATGTGAGGTTTCTCTAGCGGAAGAAAAGTTTTTTGACATTGAAGTGTGTATTTTTGGGTGATCGGACAACACAGAATGAAACCAACTCAAAACCACCTCAGAAATTAAAAATGATAAAAAAACTTTTAATAGATTAGGTACGTTAGGTTAGGGTATTGGGCCATTTTAAAATAATTTTTTTCATAGCTTTTAATGACTTTTCAAAGAGGTGTTGAGTTGACTTTATTCTCAGTTTTCATGAAACCATATATTTGAAAGACTGATAGAAAAAAATTATCTTTTGTCAATGTCGTAATATATGCGAGAAGTCGATTATTATCACACATACCACAGGGTGCAAGTCATGATTTATTTAAAACGTTTTTCGGGATTTACATCAATCAAGCTAAGAGCGTGAAATGTTAATATGGAGAGAGTAAAGAGTCATATCGTTCATAATACTTTTCAGGCACACTACAGCGTTGGCATAGTTAATATTAGAAAAATAGTACATACCGTCGTTATATTAATTAACACAACAAACCACAACTTCGCCGAGAGTAAGAAGTTTCAAATTTTTTTGTGAACTTTATAGTGAAATTTTTAGTGAACTTTAGGATGACCTCGGATCGTTTCGTTGTTGCATTCAAGAGAAATTAACTTATTTTTTCACACTTATAACTTCCACACTACGGGAACGACTAAGCCGTCAAGGTAGTTTGCTAATATGTCATTGACTAATCACTAATGATAGCGGAGACCCGGAGAGCGTGACAAAGCACTCTGCATTTGCTATTATTTATATCGGCCCCAATAATAGTGCATAGTGCAGAGCCGGACAATGCCCTTACCGAAATACACGCTTGCAGCAGCCGCCTATGACCCGATTAGTACGGCTGGTTAGTGGTAAGTTCACCTGGTGTATGCCCCCGCCCGCCTAACTAGTGCGCTGCCAGAATAACAATCATGTTTTGGTCCGTTCGTGTGGCCCTTCGAGCCGGATTTAGAAACACATGAAATATTATTCATTTCATGTACCCCCTGTACTTTTGTTTCCCAATTATTTCCCTCCTCTAAGATGTGTAAGTGGTTTATTGCACAGAAGTAATATCGATGTGAAGGCAAAGGAAATAAGTAAAGTTTTTCGTGAATGCGAACGTGCGTTCTTTTGATAAATGTATTCTAGTATAAATTTTCTTTGGTTTGAGATTTTGTATCCGAGAAAACTATTGGAATTATGATAAATTTAATTTTTCCATTTTAACTGTCCAGCTAATAAATGATGACTCCATAATCGCACGTCCTATATAATTTCAGTGACTTAACCTACTGTTTTCCAAACTAACTTAATACCTATAGTAGAATAAATATAAAACATATTTTCACGATGTTTCATTTAAAACAATTAAATTATCAAAATCTCAAAGGCCAACCCCTTCTTATACAAACTTTGAATAACACATCTTTGCAGCATAATTTTATTTGTCTCGTTTCTTAGTAAATATGTCGTTTTGTGAATATACTTGAATTGAATAATATTTGAAATCATAAACACGTGTTAAAAAGGCTTGCCGAAACGAACGACCTTCGTTGGCAGGCTACTCTTTTCGGAATTGAATATTTTTGACATTTCTTAAGCCCCTCGGTTACCAGAAGAAAAAAATATAACTTATAAAGTTTTTGGTAGAATTTTTGTAAAAAATTAAACTAGACTTTGCCATTTTTTGGAAGCGAAAACTCTTTTTTTTTGTAATATCACTTTATACATAACGTGATGTTAACATTCATGCAAAGGTTACTTCACGGTAAAATATTACGATATTCTTAAGAGTAACGAACTATTTTCCTTGGCAAGCTACTCTTTTCGGATTTAAATATTCATTATTGCCATAATTTTTACGATCTCCTCAGCCCACTTGGTTGCCAGAAGAAAAAAATGTACCTAGTCAAGTTTTTTGTGGAATTTTGGTAAAAACATAAACTAGGCTTTGCCATTTTTTCGAAGTGAAATCTTCTTTAGCAACGTTATGATTTGAAAATCGATGAAACGAAACTAAAAATAGTCAAACACATACATTTATAAGATTTAGCCTGCGAGAAAAATAGATAGACTAATCGGTGCCCTTTTTTTTAACAAAATGTTAAAAAAAATTTACTTTGTAACACAATTATAATAAATAAGGCCTACAATTATCCTACTCCCGATACTCTGCATTCGTCTCATTCTCAGTTTAGTTTTCAGAAGGTTTCACTTCTACCGCGTGAACTGCGCACATGATTTTTTTTAGTAATACCACCTTGTACGCACATAGTTAAAAATCGGGCAAGGGTGATCCTTTATGGTTAAATATTATGGAATTCCGAAGAGTATCATTTTGCGAATATATAATATGACATTTGGTAAAACGTTAGCACATTCGAAATGCTTGCCGTAGTCTTTCTTATTAAGTTGTTAATTAATACCACTTTATCAAATAAACATTCAACAGCAAATATTTTCTTACTACGAGTATAAACTGTATTTTTCAAATATTTGTTATGTACAGAAAAAAAAAACATCACTGTTTTTCGACTATTCAATAAATGAAATAAATTTAGAAAGAGTAACGGAAATGCGAGATCTTGGCATAATATTGGATGAGAAACTAGACTTCACGGTCCACATTCAACATATTGTAAATAAGGGAATGAAAACATTAGGATTTATTTTAAGGACAATTAAAAACTTTGAATCGTTACAAATCATTAAACTATTGTACACACCCCTTGTTAGAAGTCTAATGGAACATAATTCCGTAGTCTGGTCGCCCTTCTACAAAATTCATATTCATAATGTTGAAAGAATTCAAAGAAAATTTCTACGTTTCGTAAATTCTAAACTTAACATCCCTTAAGAGAACATAAATTACCCTTTGTTAATGAATATTTTAAATATTCCAATCTTAGAAAACAGACGCCATTGCCTGCCTCGGCTTCCTTGTACCGGTAACTATCACTCGATGACAGTGGATCCGAGGAACAGGCTATTTTGGAAACCAGTTCCTATTGGATTTATAAAATGGTCACCAACACTAACTGGGCGAAACCGAACCAAAAGCCGACTAGCTAGTAAATTTTAATACGTTAGTGTTACATGCAATCAAAGTAAATATAAAAATGCAATAGAATCGTAAGACTTTTCTCTATTCCAAGTATGTAATCGAGCAATGTTCTTGTATCGATGTACTTCCACATTTGCAATAATTTATTTGAAAGTAAAATACGAATAGACCTAAAAATAGACGGTGTTAACCGTCACACGGTTTCACGAGCCTCGTGCACTCGGACCTGGGCCGGAATCCTTAGACTCTGCCGCCGAGAGCTTTATCGTGACTTCTCTTTCTGGTACACGATTCGTTTATAAGTAAGATGGAACGGTTACCACCGAATTCTCAGGGGTAAGAACATAGTCCCGTTTGCAGCAGAACCTACTCGTAAAATATTCAGCCCAACACGCGACATGTGCTCAGTTTTACGGTGAAATAAAAACTAGTGTTCCGTCTGTCTCATGCATGGATAATTTCCCGAAAAGAAAATACGTATTCTTTTTCGGAGTCGATAAACAAGTAAGAATATAAATAATGAATTATTCACTTTTATCCCCGAATATGATGAAGATGGATGCACGTGGCGGAAGACGAAGTAATAGGATTAAATAAATTTTATTCAAGGATGTATCTATGGCAATGTCGCGATGAAAAAGATAAATATAATTATGGGAGAAGAATAATTCTTACTCATTTACCAAGAGGACATTTGCTAAATGTGTTGTCGCAATGCGTCCGTTTGTAACTACGTACATAGATATTAACTTCAAGTTATGTATTTACATAAAGGCTAAAGAATGTTATATTTATTTTCCTATCGACCTTCATGTTCAAGAAGCAGGATGAGTATTTTATTGTTTGCTATATTTACAGAGTAATTTACAATCGATAGCCTCGTAAAAAGTCCAAATACAATATGTTATGTGTAAAATAATATGATGTGGCCTTGTGTTCATTTTTTTAGATTTTCAGAGGCAAAAAATAATGGAACCACTTTTGATGGTCGAAAAAAGTTTATAAGTTGTTTCTTTTATTAAAATAAACCTGAAAGTACGATTCTTTTTGAAGTAAAACTTATTTAGCACCTTTTGATTTAAAACTCGATGAAACAAAAAGCGATACTGAAAAGAGACATACATCTATAAGATTTAGCCTGCGATAGAATAAGTTAGAATAATTAGTCTACTCTTTGTGCGATGGGTGCTTTGTAGCCTTCCCGCTCTTGTCTTCTTTAGTTTTAAGGTTTCACTCCTATCCGTGAACTGCACACTTGTAATTTTTTGAAGTGAAAACTTCCTTGTGTAGATTTTACACCACCTCTTTTTTCAGTCCGATTTCCGTATAGACACCAAAGACAAAATTTTTCGCTTTACGCGATCGCTTTTTTCATCTCTATTTTCATTTTTACAAACAACACATGAACCATGTTGTTTGCTGTGATGCCAAATGACTACAATTTCATTTGGCATATGAAAAAAGAGATGAAAATAGCGATCGCGCAATGCGAAAAATTTTGTCTTTGGTCTCGATACGGGAATTGGGCAGAAAAAAGAGATGGTGTTAAACCTACATTAGCACCGTTGTGATTTGAAATTCGATGAAACGGAAGCGAGCGACATTTAAAAGAGACAAACAAATACATCTATAGAATTTAGCCGCGAGAGAAAGATAGCAATAAAATATTGATTTATTTCACGGGTACTCGGTTCCAAAATAATACGATAAATCCACAGTCCCACAGAAGCCTCCTTTAGTGTAGTAGTAAAAAGCGCCTGACGAATCTTAGCGGCCAAAGCATTCAGCGGATCAAGGGTTGAATCCTACGAAATCAAAACAAAGCCACGGTGCGCTGCAGATACTCTTCTTTGTAATATACTGGGTATTAAGGAAATTACTTTACTTACTGAAACCAGTAATTATTGACTTTATTTGGAGTCAACAATGTAAAAGAGATTTTGGTCTCCGGTGACATTTTTGATGTTTATTTTTTTGAACGGTTAGAGTCGGCGTAAGAGCTGGGCGGTCACTCGGCCGAGTGACTAGTAATAAAATGTAGAAGATTTTTTATTGTTTAAAAAAACATTAAATAAAATAAAAAAATGACCGGTGATAAAAGTAAAATAACGTCAGTAAATGTGTCCCTTCACACCCTGTACAGGTATGTATTATACTATACTTAGCGCGATTGAAGTGAAATTTTCAGAAATATAAAGCAGACAAGAGTGGGGAGACTAAGAAGCACTTTTTTATCAATGGGAAGGATGATGTTTTCCACATTTTTGTAGTTGAATTCCAGTGTTACATTTTCCTAAACATTTGGACATCTTATTAGTATTTGTGTTTTCTTCTTCGGAGTCGCATGATGTTTCTTTCTTTTGTGTTTTCTATGCCTTTTCATTTTAGAGTGGTTTGAAGATTGGATTGACTAAGGTTCGTCAGGCGCTTTATACCACTAGACTCAAGGAGGCTATCTTAGGGACCGGAGATTTACCGTATTATAATGGAACCGAGTACCTGTGAAATAAATAAACATTTTATTTCTTTCTCATTCTCTCGCAAGCTAAATCTTATGGATCCGTTGTCTTTTTAACTTTTTACTCGCTTCCGTTTCACCGAGTTTCAAATCACAACGGTGCTAAAGAGGTTTTTACTTCAAAAGTTAAATTGTGTAAAATGAGTAATGTTTTCCTGAAAACGTATGGAAAAAAATCTCATAACGTCTAAAAATACATTTTCGAGCCTTGAGTGGTTTTCTCTAAGGTTAATTTAATTTTTCTAAAATTTTCCAGTGAAAACATTGTTTTTAATTCTTGTGTCTACGATGAAGATCGTAAACCAGTCAAAGTGTTGGCGTAAATTACATTAAACACAGGGAAAAAATATAAAGCGTTTAGTAATGGCCTTAGACGTTAATGTCGCAAGGAAAGCACCGCGTGCGCTTTGTTGAAATATTAAATATTAAAACAGTTACGCCGGTGTTATGAACCCAAATTATTTTATCGAAATTACTCGTTATTAATTTAAGAATTTTCTGCTTCATTTGTTACATGTAAGTATTTCAGGTAATATCTTTAGTGTATCTGAAAAAAAGTCTTGACGCTCTACGTATGAGACGCCATGAGTTGAAGCTACAACGCGAAACATTTTTGAAGTGAAAATATTTTTAGCGTCGTTGTGATTTGAATCTCGATGAAACGAAAAATAGCGATACAAAAAACAAACATACATCTGTAGGATTTAACCTGCGAGAGAATGAGATACTATAACCGGACTCCTCGTTGTGCGGTGCTTCACTCTTGTCTACTTTAGTTTTCTGAAGATTTCACTTCTACGGCGTGTGAATTGCACACTCTTTTTTTTTAAATAAGTGTTAGGTTTCCGTTATTATTTTACAAATTTCACGATATATAAAAAATGATGTGTTTAATAAGAATATCCTGAAATCAACTAAAAGATACCAATTGGAGTGGGTGTTATTATAATTTTTAAATTTGTGTATAATTTTTAAAGCGTTTCGTTGAAATAGAGAAATTTCATTCAAGACACTACGTATAAATTTTTTTCAATCTATAATCGGACTCCTCTTTGTGCGGTGCTTCACTCTTGTCTACTTTAGTTTTCTGAAGATTTCACTTCTACCGCGTGTGAATTGCACACCTTTTTTTTTAAATAAGTGTTAGGTTTCCGTTATTATTTTACAGATTTCTCGATGTATAAAAAATGATGTGTTTAATAAAAATATCCTGAAATCGAGTGTTATTATAATTTTTAAAGCGTTTCGTTGAAATAGAGAAATTTCATACAAGACACTATGTATATAAATGGTTAGTGGTTGAGTGGGCATCGCGTTTGGGTCCCACCCGGGCGTCCCGTGTTCGATTCCTCGACTGGCTTAGTCCTCCATCACAACACAAGCAACATTTTCGGCTTTCTGTGGTGGTAGTAGGAGATTTTCAAACATTGTTGGGTTATTCGTAACCCGGGAATGTTTGTCATTTTTTTTAAATAAAAATAAAAAATAAAAAAATAAATAAAAAAATTTTAAGGTGAAGGCAAACATTCCGGGTTACCCATAGCTTGAAAATATTTGAAAATCTCCTACTTCCACCAGTGTAAGAGGAAAATGTTGCCTGTGTCGTGGCAATCTTAACCAGCTGAAGAATTGAACTTAAAACTCCTGGAAGGGAACCAGAAGCGTTGCCAACTCAGCCACTTTTGGTCAATATAATACTCCAGTAGCACTTACAGGAGAAAAAATAAAAGATTTGTAGAGTTTTTGGACGGTGGGTATTATTCATTCAACGGAAGCAAACTTCCCAATAAGTCTTCCATTGATTTGCTTGGTGCAACTTTAAATGACCAGATCAGGCACGGGGGCTCCAATAAAGCCAGAGGTAAGTTAGCCTCTCAAAAGCTGGGTGTACTGTACAGAGCTCGCAGATACTTTAATAGGACAAAACTACTAATCCTATAAACACACGACTCCTGGATGGAATCTTATGTACTGACAATCCTCCGATGGTTTATTTTTAAAAATATGTATACATTATTTATATTTGGGTATGTTTTTAGGTTTTCACGGCCAAAAGTATTTTTGTTATTTATTTTTGGGGTGTTATGCCGTGTTTCGCTACTTCTTTCATTAGCCAACGTTTCGGACAGCGTTACAGTGTCCATCATGCATCAGTGCTCATCTGCCCTGATGATGGACACTGTAACGCTGTCCGAAACGTTGGCTAAAGAAGGAGGTAGCGAAACACGGCATAACACCCCAAAAATAAATAACAAAAAAAAAATATTTGTATTTATTTATGCACGAAGCTTAGAATATCCATTATGTATTCAACAATATTTTAACCTAGAAATTTGGTATGTCACATTTTCGTTGACATCAGAATATATATTTTTATATTATAAATTTGTCAGGTGTTTCGGTTGAATTTTTTTTAAATGATTTTTTTTTTCAAGTTAGTATTGTATCTGACACTGCGTATTATTGAAAATAATATCAAAAGTCCTTTTTGTTAACGATGCTTAAAGCAAGCATGCGAAATAAATTAATGGAACCAAAATATTTAATAAGTTTGACTTTCAATACAAAAACAAACTATTTTAAAGTATTAAGAGTATTCGGAGTAATTTGGGAATAATGTAGACATGTTTAAAGATTCCGTGTTAGTTATATGAGTAAATCGAAGTCTTTAGAATTACTTTACTGAAATGTATAATTTCATGACTCCGTAGTAAATGCATTATTAATTTTAATTTGTAATCATCATATATTGTATACAAACTTGCTTAACACAACTGTATTACTTATTACTTTATTACTCATTACTTTGTTATTACTTATCTTTTTGTAAAAGCCTAACTAGAGCGCAAATAAATAAATGATACTAAAGACTTGTTCTAAAAATTCGTATTATTTACTATAAAAAAAACTTTCAAAGACTTAAAAATCTTTGAAAGCAAAACAACTCTAACATGAAGGTATAATACTAATAGAAATAAAACATCTCCAATTAATCAAATATGAAAAGAAGGCTACTTATCTACGTTACAATGCATATTATTAAAAGGAGTTTTATAAATTATAGGAGAGTTGCGAAAAATAACAACAAATCCAATTTTCCCAATCTCTCATCTCATCCCTTTCGCGTTAACATGTGTGCGGAACAAAGGGGCTTTTCTAACAAAGTGAATTTGATATATTATTGGTTTGTTTTCCGCGACACGATGCGCGACGTGTTGAAAATACATCAAGCTGCCTTCTGTCGTTTGCGTAGGAACGGATTCGGATTCCACACGTTGTTGACTTAAAGGAGGGAGATGCGAGAATTCCTCGCAATTTCCCGCCAAAAAGCGTGTAGTTCCTCCATTTCCAAAATAATAAGGCTCTACGTACGACATTGTAACGAACGTGCGACTGAAATAGTGAGAGATAGACGCCACAATAGTGACAAAAAAGGACATTGAAGAAAAATTAAGGAAAAACTACCTTACTTAAATAATCTTCCACCTAACCTATTTTTTATTATGTTCTGTTTTATACCGTTACCGAAAGCGAAACAACAGAACTGTAACCAGGTAACTTGGCATAATAATAGTTTTCATGGTTGCCCGGATACTCTTCATTATCATCTGTCATCCTCGTGTCATATTGCGTTCAATAGAGTCTATTGACTAGTCTGATGTTTATTTGACGCCGAATAGGAATAGGTCAGTGAATTGTCATCTTTGCTATGAATAATTATTCTAGAAGGAGGATTTTACTTAATATATAAAAAAATAATGTTTCTTTGTTTGTCCCTTATGCGTTCCTAAACCATTCATTCGATTGCGATGAAACTTTGGTGAGTTGTTGTGCGCCCGCCCGCTAAGGTTTCTACACAAAACGGAATTTTTATAAAAAAATTACGATAGGTGGCCCGCGAGTAGTTTGAAGAATATGTGTATTTCGTGGGGGTTAAATCGCGGAAGGTAGGAGGGGCGAAGGCTTGGAAGGCGGAAAGGGAAAACGTGAGGGAGGGTTGCGGTACTAGGGAAGGGAAGAGGGGAGTAGGGAAAGCCGAGAAGAAACGCGGGAGGGGAAGGGGTGGCGGGAAGGAAGGGGGGAGGAAGGGGAACAGGGACGAATGGGAATAGAGCCGCAGGGAGAAACAATTTATTTATGGTGGTATTACAACGCACGCCTTAAATTTGCTAGTTATTTATAAAGTAGGTATTCATGTTTTATTACTCTTCTTTAATTCACTTATTTGTTGACTCTGGTGATCTAAAAAAATTTTTTTTTAACACGAGTTTTGTATCTCAAATAAGATTTTACTTGTAAATCGTATTAGGATTGCATCTCCATTCACAATTATTTTGATGTAATGAAGTTCAAAGTTTGAATTTCTTAAAAAAATATATTTTGCCGTGATGTTTACATCTTAAGCGGGGTGTAATTTATGAATGTCAGGTTTTAACACGAATAAAATAAAAGACATGGGTTCTCCCTAGAATGAAATACGAGTAACTCACATTTGCCAAAAAATTTATGTTCATTATTACATCACGAACATAAATTTTTTGGCAAATGTGAGTTACTCGTATTACATCATTACTTATTTTTCAGACGATTGAATTATCATTAATTATCATTAATTGTTTCAAATGAAAACCAAGATCAGAGGTTAACTTTATACTCGTAGCGCCGAATTTCGCAACTATGGCTGCAAAGTTAAGCACGTCGATCTGTTCTTATCTTTTAACTGAGCAAACGCCGAGGAAGTTCGCCTTGAAGATGTTTGGTGGTGCGGGGGACATAGGAAGATCGATGTCGTTTGCTCCTACACAGAAATGATTAAGCATGCGAAAACGTTTGCGAGTTTCCATTCAAAGTTCATCTGAGACCCATTGTTAGAATTGTGATTACCATCATATTATTACTACGGGTTGTTTACTTTTCATAATTAAACGATGAAAGGAATAACTTTAACGGCGAGCCTCGAGTTAATGGTCTCCCTGGAAGGGTTCGGGGTAAAGTCGGTACTTTATAAACACTTATTATATTTGAATATATTTCTACCGAAGATATATTTCACTCTTATTTTTATTTATATGATCGAATATGTTTCAATAATCACGAATAATTCAGAATTGCAACGGGTTATTTGCAGAGATTGGATGGTACTTTCAAAATAATATATACTAGTACGTAAAAGAAAATTACACAAGCATTCTAATAAAATGGGAAATCCTCTTATAAGTTTGTTTCTGAAAAATAAATTATTAATTAAAGTCGGTTTCAAATTCGAAAAAAAAATATTTACGAGATTCGTAAATCTACTAATCCAAATACTGAGACATTTTTAAATATCTACAAGAGAAGCAGACACTCCTAAGTTTTTCCTCAAAAATATTTCTTTAATGTTTTTCATGTAACGGTTTATTTCAAAACTATTACATAAAATTAAAACACTTTTGATATAAACATTTAATTTACCGGCAAAAGAGAAACCCAAAAATGTTTCATTATAACTAAAATGAATTCTGTACAAATTAGACATTCTTAGACATCTTCTGGCGCCCTCTCCTGTAATCAGGGTAAATTGCACTCTCCACGTATAACCCTGCGGGTACGACAATTCTGATCCAGAAAAAATATTTTCTACATACACAGAAATTGGCAGAACAAAAAATTAGGTTTTGTAAATACATTATTTAATAATTTGAGTTTTCTTTCGTTTCTCGCTTATACTGCCCACAACATGCAACACTAGCTATTGACAGGTGTATTTATTGTTCTCCGTTCTATGCCAGTCCGTTTTCTCCTCTTTGTATTTGGCAGGGCAGCTTCTGCGCTTGTTTGCTACTAGAGTAATAGATCATAATGTCCTCGCCCGAGAGGGTATCAAAGTTAAGTGAATTGGATATTTTGGGCATTCGTTATGTGAAATTTCTAATCAAAGCAACCACGAGCTTCAGTGATGTTAAAATTGCAGATGTTTGGAATTTTAAAGTTTGAAACAATGTTTTCCTCATCATTAATTACACACAGAAGGAACCAAGTTGGCCAGGTTTTTATAGAGATTATCTTAACGATTATTAAATATTTCAAAATAACGTTTGTCGTCCACAATAGTCAGCGCAATAAGGCACCTCCAAAATATATGTTTTTTCATTATTTTAGATATAACAAAATTACTGCAAAGAGGGGAAGGAAATTGTATAGCAGAAAGATAAGAAATTCCAACAATACCTACTTCCCGGGTTCGCTAAAATAGACCTTGTTCTTTCTTCTCGGAGATAAACTTATGCCAGGCAGTAGTGGGATCAAAATATTGGTGAAGATTTGTACATTCTGATTGTGCAATTTTCATAAAGGCAGGATCATCCATTAGAGAGTTTTTAATAAAGCACGGTAAAGGTTTCGCTTAATCAAGAAAATATTTCAATTGCAGAATTAAATAGTTTTCCTCGGTTAATTTATTTTCCCGATCTCTTATAATATAACTGTAACCCAGTATTGAGTATACCTATAAAATTTCGGTTTATTTGTCTTTTGCCGACAACGCCAACTACTTTGAAGAGACCGTAAACTGGGGTTATTCGAACGATGGTAAAGATATGATTCATAACATTGGACTGTTTTATATTTACGGCTTCGTCCAGATACTCCACACAGCGCACGTGAGACGATCCCAACCGGCAAGTAAGTTAATAAATACTTGAACATTTATGGGAAGGCTCGAATACAATGTTACGGTAACAATTGATTGCACTTTATAATACCCTTTTGGCTACGTAATTAATTATTTGCTATTGAAAACGTCTCACGTGAATGGAGTGTCTGGTTGAAGCTTTTGGAATACACTGAAATAATTTTTTTTCCCCTTCTCAAGGCAAAACATATTTGCTCATTTCTCTTGTAAAATAACGTCATGAAAACAGATTTTTTTGACGATTTAAAAATTGCGACCATTCAATTAAATATATGTTTTATTTGGTGAAGAGGAGGACAAAAGTTATAAATCTAAATAGAACATAACACAGAAAATAAAAAAAAGACAACGGTCGCAACTAGGAATCAAATTCCGGATCTCTATTTTATCCGGACAACGCCTTAAATCGCTACCACCTTTTTAAATATGCCATTTTGGGGCTTTCATATATCAAATTCAGAATTAACATTATAATCTTCAACTAAGTGGTTAAAGGAATTATCCCGGCAAGTCGGAAATCCTGGGTTCGATTCCCAGTTATCTTTTTTTTTCTGTGTCTTGTTCTCTTTCATGTTTGGTTTAAATTTATTAGTATTATCTTCTTCTTCAATGATGAATATTACAATAATCAGTATAACCTTCAAAAGCTATTCTAAAAAATTCATTTATATTTTTGTCTAATTTATGCATTTGTCTGGTTACACGTGGTTTACCGTCAAATATATCTAAGAAAAAAAATTGTTTAGTTTTATGAAAGCAACTTATAACATACGCATTATTTGTTAATACATGATAGCACATAGGTATTTTTTATTTTATACACACGTAGGTAGGTATATATTTTAACTTGCCACTTAAATTTCATTGAAATTCTCTATGCGATTTAGGAAAACTTACGATAACACCAAAAAGTATTTCAAAAGTCCAGATCTCAAGAACAATGAAATATATTTTAAGAAAAATCTCTATCGATTTGCTACAAAAAGAATCTAGTGATTAACTGTGATCTCCCCTCTAGTCCAGACGCAAGTTTGGCGTGTTTAATTACTGGGTGTATTTTTAAAATTTCAACTTTATTTCCCTTTTAATTTTACTTAAGATTATTTAATAAATTTCAAACGAGCCCGGGACCGAGGTGCAAAGAAAAAACTTTCCTAGGTGTTTTAATTAATTCCAAATAATTGTGCAAATGTATGTTGAGTTACCGGTATATAATTGAAATAATTGCATTATTATAAGTGAAGAAAGCTGGACTGTAAGTCTCTAATATTATTACGTTGTTTGAATTTCGGGGAACTGAGATCACGTTTACCCTAATCCATAGAGTGTAGAACAACATGGTGTGTGAATGGGTCCGCAGATCAACCGTAACATAAGCCAACAAATCCACCACGCCAATCGCACCTTTGTTATTGAAAGATAATGGAATCCGGGAACAAATATTTGTTCAAATATGGTGTCAAATTATGCCAATCAATGGTGTCATGTTTATTCTACATTAAGTATTGGAGTAAGTGATAGATAGTTTCTTGCAAAATTGAATCGAATCAATTAGAGTCTCGTACATATTGTAATACTTTCGCTTTATTAAAATTGTCCATCGACAAAACTGCTAAGGTCAGACCTACATAGATAACTAAAACACCTAGAAAAAAGTTTGAGGATGTGTTATGTAAGAGGGGAAACCTATTAATTTTATCTAACGTTCTATTTTTTGTGCCCTTGCAAGAGATATTATTTTGAATAAATATGATAAATCCACCCGCATTCACCTACCTGCTCAATGAGTCGCTTCTAATTGTCGAATTGACCTGAATCATTATTTCATTTTGGTTAATTTCTTCGGTAATTCAGTTTTTGTTCATCATTACAAATGCTTGACTTTCTCGTCAATTCTTATATATATATTTTTTTACGTGTAATACACAACTGTCATCCAAATAGCTTTTCAACCCTTTTGAATGAACTAGGAGTCTTCTAATTTAAAGCTAAAAAATTGTACCGAAAATAACATCTTTTAGTATCATTTCACCCGCTATGGTAGGGATTTCCTTGTGTTATGGCGGGCGAAGTACACAGATTGAATTTAATCATAATATGATTGATTTATCGTAGATATATGAATTGTACCTACGAGGTCTCTAAAGTCATCCATGTGAATTTAGCATTAGATATAGATATATTGAGTTTTTGCTTTATTTATATATTTTGTAATTTTATTTATGTTATACTGTTGTTATAAATGAAATTATATTTGACATGTAAAAGCCCAATAGGGCGTCAATAAATAAATAAATAATACTAATTATATTATAATATATTATATTATTCAGTTTGATTTGTAAATATTTTATGTGATAAATTAATGAGAAAAATATGAGAAATGTATGAAGTGGTTAGAATGCAGAATGTATGGGTATTATGATTAAAACTTTGTATTTTAATGTTGTTACCACTATACTTACTTTTTAAATTATATATTAATTTAATTCTAATTCCTATGTAAAAGCTCTTAACCGGCGTTAGTTAATAATAATTTGAATAATTAATAAAATATTTAGCAGATTTAAGGATCCCTAGCATGATTGGTTTAATTATTTGGGTCTTTCTTCGGATTTTAAGTTGTCAGGGAGAAACATTTAACTCTTGGATTTCATTATCCTGTATATGTGTATATACGTACAATCAAGCAGTAAGTGGACGCTCGCCTCGGGTATTTGCATTAATTCCCAATATCCTATTCCAATGTACAACGTTTACCGGCACATCTACAACCAATGTATGCAAGGGCCTCTCGGCGACAACAACTTTAACAGATTATATTTATGCCACATACAATTGCCATATCACAAACCATACAATTGTCCAAATTTCTGCTGTCAAATTAACTCCTATGTTTTCATTGACTTTCATGTAATCATTTATTTTATTAGAACTACTACATACTCAAAGACCTCTCAGCCATTTAGATTTTAGACTTAGTTTATAAAAAAATGCTGCAATTTGCAAGAGGAAGGGCCTCACGGCGGAGGACATAAATATGCCTGGAAACCAAAACATCTTCATCAACGTACACTTATCCGCCAAGAATTTAAAAGGTTAGAGATTTCTCAAAGGAGCAAAAATACAAATTCTGTCGGATAAAAAATTGCAAAATTTTCCTCCGACTCAACGAAAACTCTAACCACATATGTATAAATTCGTGTAGCGATCTGGAAAAAATTAAAAAAAGAGATACTTCTGTCATTGATGCTTAACAGCAGCGTATACAAACAATAATTTATTTTTATCTTATAAACTATGTGTAACTTGCTAAACTAAAATGGAAACTTCACAAATATACTACCAAAATGTGAGAGGTCTCAGGTCAAAAACGAACATATTCTTGCAAAATATGCAACTCAATAACTATGATGCTATTTGTCTCACAGAGACATGGCTGAATGATTCATTTCTAAATGAGGAACTCTTTGACTCCAGGTACCATGTTTTCCGACGTGATAGAGATTATTCTAATTTGAAACAGAAACGTGGAGGAGGAACCCTCAGAGCAATTAAAAAAAAAAATATTTCATTTCAACGAGTAGAATGGTGTTCTAACACAAAAGATATCTGGGTAACTATTACACTTTCTGGAAAAAATATTCACATCTGCACTGCATATATTCCACCAGATCATAGAAATTTCATTAACCTCACAATTCATCTAAACAAGGCGTCATTACAAATCACAGAATACTCCAATGACAGTTTTGTATTGATAGGCGACTACAACCTACCACACTTCACTTGGGTACCAATAAACGATGAATGTGATTACTTGTACACTGAACCAATGAATTCGTTAAATTCCGCTCACTTAGATTTTTTTGAATTTCTATCATATAATAATTTAAAACAGTATAACTCTCATAGAAATAATGTGAATAACCACATTCTAGACTTTGTTTTAAGCAATATAGCACTACATATCATGCATAATGAAAATTCACTAGTACCTGAAGACATACACCACAAAACACTACTAATCTCAATTACCATAAAAAAACCTAACTTTTGAATAAAGACCCGCAGAAAATATTTAATTTTAGACTTGCAGACTATAATATCACTAACACAAAAATTAATGAAATTGATTGGGATACTGCTCTACATAATTTGAATACTCAAACCGGTATTAATGTCTTTTATGATAAACTTAACAAGATAATAGCGGAATTTGTACTAATTAAATGTGTTAAAAATAGTAACTATCCGTCTTGGTATACATCCTCTCTTATCAAAGTAATTAAAGAGAAAAGCAAATTTCACAAAAAATTTTAAAAATTCAAAAATCCTTGTGACTCCCAAACTTTTTCACTATTACGATCAAGGCAGAAAATAAAAACAAGAGAACTTTACATTAACTATATTCGTAATACTGAAAGAAACATGTATAGTAACCCAAAACTTTTTTGGAATCACTTTAATAATCTAAAAAAAAGCAGATCATCACTTCCTAGAGTAATGCACCTTGAAGGTAAACTAGCAGAAAATGGACAAGAAATCTGTAACTTGTTCGCGGAATATTTTCAATCTGTATATATATCTGAAAGCAATTTGACCACATCGGAAATACCAGATATATCAAAAAATATAAACATCACTTCAATTGAATTTACAAAGGAAATCGTATTACGAGAAATAAGGGCACTTGACATAAATACGAGCGCAGGATGTGATGATATTCCATCCTACTTTATCGTAAATTGCGCTAAAACGCTTGCTAAACCTCTCTGCATTATGTTTAATAAATCAACGCTTGAAGGCATTGTACCAGATATTTGGAAAAAAGCTTACATAACTCCAATCCACAAAAATGGCGATAAAAGTAATGTTAAAAACTATCGACCCATTTCTAAACTATCAATTTTAAGTAAATTAATGGAAAAAATAGTCTGTCAATGTTTAACTTCACAACTTAATCATATTATAACAAAACAACAACATGGCTTCATAAAAGTGTAGAAAGCAATCTGGTTTTATTCACCGACTTTATTGTTAATCACATGGACAATCGCACTCAAGTAGACGCCCTGTATACTGACTTTTCCAAAGCATTTGATAAAATCAATCAAAAATTATTAATGAAAACACTTCGGTCTATTGGTATACGTGCTAACTTGTTTCGTTGGGTAACTTCATACATACTCAATAGATTACAAGCGGTAGCAATGAATGGATTTAAATCAGATTTCAAAGAAATTTCGTCAGGTATCCAGCAAGGGTCGCACCTCGGCCCGTTATTTTTTATTTTATGTATTAATGATATGGTGAATGTCGTAAAATACTCCACATTAGAATTATTTGCCGACGACGCCAAACTGTACAAACCAATAAATGACCTAAATGATTGTATCAAATTACAGGATGATTTAAATAGCGTAGCTACGTATTGTCAGAATAAACCAGTTATTTTTAAACGATTCAAAGTGTCACCACGTGATATTCACAAAAAATGACAAAAAAATTGTGTAACAATATATGTTAAATGAAAACCAAATTGTAACCAGCTCTAATATTTGCGATCTAGGTGTGACTCTCGATAGTAAGTTACAATATCAATGTCATATCAATCAAATAACAAATAAAGCAGCTAAAATGCTTGGTTTCATCGTAAGAAATACAAAAGAATTCACAAACATTGTAATTATCAAGCAACTATACATTGCATATGTACGAAGCCATCTAGAGTTTGCGTCAACTGTGTGGTCTCCATTTTACGCATTACATATAAACAAAATAGAATCTATTCAGAAAAAATCATAAAATACATTTCTTATAAATCACACAATCGATTTAATAATTATGTGGATGCAATAAAATTTTTCAAAATTGATACATTGAGTGTACGTAGACAATTCTCAGATGCAATGTTGCTATTTAAAATCGTAAACAATATTACAGACTGTCCTGAATTATTGAACAGAATTGATTTCAAAGTACCTACACGGCACACACGTTCATGTAATATTTTAAAAGAAAAACACTGCAATACAAATTCAAATAAAAATGCTTGCCTTATAAGACTGTGTTCAACGTATAATAATATTTTCTCTGAAATAGATATCTTCCATTGTGATGAAAATAAATAAAAAAAATCCATTAAAAATGTATTAAAAATGTATTAAATGAGTACAAAACTATGTGATATATTATGAAACGATTTATATTATGTACTGCCTCTTGTTGTAATAATGTAATTTCTCTTAGCTATTGTAAGATTACTTCTTATTTTATAGATAAATAATGTAATAGTATAATGAGGAAATCTTTAATTGGTTTTTCAGATAGGTAAATTAAACATGTATAAATAAATCAAGTTGTAAACTGTTGATTTCCCTAAAATAAAATAAATAAATAAAAAATAAACTAAGCGTGCGCTTAAAGTCGAATAATTCAGCGGAAATGAAGAAACCTTTTATAAAAATAACTGGTCTCTTTTTTCCACTGAATTCAATTTACGTCCGTGCTTCTGTTGACTTTCGTAGATAAAATTAGTTTACCAGAATTACATTAGTGCAATAAATGGTGGCCTTTGCCCTTTCTTGCTACCATTCAGCAAAGGTGTAATCTTCAATTCCTTTTCCACTTCCAAGTTCGGTACTACGGTTCAATATAGTTTCGGTTGATGATTGTAATTGATGTTTTTATTTATTTATGATTATAATAATTGATTTTATGTATACATTAATTTATGCTACACTGAATAATTGATTTATGCTACACTTATTTTTATAGATTGTTCACAAATGAGTGAGCTTTTGTAACCTTTAGCTCGAGGCTCAGTTAATTGATTTGACCTGTTTCAGAAGCAGAAAATAAAACGTCTCATATTTTACGGTTGTTAAAATCACTACAGTTTTTAGTTTTCTAGCTTTTCCCCTCCTACATAATCCTTCTAAAAGGTTTATAGCAGTTTTGTCTATGGACAGACTTTTAAAGCGTATGTGAACGAGACTTCAATTCGTTTAATTCAATTTCAAAAATGTAAGTATATTGGCATTATTTTGACACGATATTTGAACAAATATTTTATATTCAATCGTTGAAAACAATATTCACTACTCCGAGATGAAAAATATGAAATAAAAAACCCATAAAAAATATTCAACTTCCATCATTTTTATGTTATCATACTCCAACTCAGTTCAGTGGTTAAAGCACTACCCGGCAAGGCAAAGATCCTGGGTTGATGAGACTAGATGCGACCGAATCTTTTTCTGTCTTTTTGAAGTGAAAACTTCTTTAGCACCGTTGTGATTTGAAACTCGGTGAAACGGAAGCGACACTAAAAAGAGACAAACACATACATCCATATCAATAAGCATGCGCGAGATTGAGATAGAATGAAACCTTACCTACGTCGCGCTCTGTCAAGCTGCGCCATTGGCCGCTTTGATTATAAGATTTTTAAAGGCTCCTATTGGTTGGGATTGTGTGGGTGTAGGTTTCACTTCTACCGCGTGTGAACTGCATTCGATTTTTTTTGTTTAACATCTTTCATTTGACAATATTATTTTCAATGATTAAATATTACGATTTTAGGTTTCACTAAAGAAGTTCTTCCACTAAATAAATTTTATCATGAAAATATTACCATTAACTTATTTTTTGCTACCGATTATATTTTTACTATTTAAATGCAATTTTTGAATTTTTTTTTTTTATTATTATTTATGTTGATGTATGACATAATAAATATGTATTGTATCTACTAAAAAAATGTTAAATGCATAAAGCTCAATTTAGGAGTAAAAAAATATGTCCATAATAGCACCGATGCGATGTAGTGAAGTTTTCTAGTTCGGTTTAATCACCGAGACAGTCACAGTACAGTAGACCGTGCACCACCCAGCGCCAGTAGGTAGCAGTAAGCTCATTTCTGCCATAATGGAAGTTCGTCCACTTGCCGGACGAAATTACAGCCAACGCTTCCTTGTTTCAATCCAATTACCCGGAGCTGCGGAAAATTCTTTTCAACATCCAAATTTGAGAACCTCTTCTCTTTAGAATTGCGAAACATTAAATTTGGATTTCATGAACCACGTTTTTTCATGTTATACTCGGAGCTTAAAACTTTGTCCGATTTATGTTTACTTTTCTTCAACAAGTTATTTTTTACAATCCAATAGCATTATTAAAGTGAAAATTTCTTTAACACCGTTGTGATTTGAAACTAGATGAAACAAAAAACAGCGCCACTAAAAAGAGACAAGAGCTATCTACAGGATTAAGCCTGCAAGAAAATGAAGTTAAAGAGTGGAAGATACTCTCAGTATCGCCCTGGTGTAAGACCGCCGTTCAGAATTGAAACGTTGCTTGAAATGGCTTTAGCTTTGTTTGGTGACCAGATCTGAAAAGCCAGGTACTTCCCACCTTCCTCTTCCTTATTTCCTTTCCCTTCCCACTACCTCCAGACGTGAGCAGTTGGGACTCTTGTGCGGTAAACAAAAAAAAATAGCACAATCGGTCTCCTCCCTACTCTAGACTTTAGTTTTTTGAATATTTCACTTCTACCGCGTGTGAATTGCACACTCTGTTTTTTTTTTGTTATTCTCTTATTTTTCATAACATAAGCCGTTTTGATGACTCCTACCCCTTTCCCACAACATTCAAATCAAGTAGTTCTTTTTAAATAGTCAGCCCATCTCTTTTGTGAGTGACCTCTGCTTCTTATTCCCAATCAAGGATGCCATCCGCTGATACAGTCATCTCCCCGTGAAACATGGCTAAAGTTTGGTAAACCGTACCGTTTGATATCGTATCACCTTAATATTTTCGATACAATTGACAGCTTTTTAGCCTGCCAACACTGCCGTATTTGATTTAATATGGGATTTGTGACACGCTTGACGTCGAGTAATTTTGTTTTGTTCACAATCTTCATCGTTGTTTTGGCTCCTGCGTAAGATGATTTCATAGTCAAAGGTGAATCATTCTTTTTGACTGATAACGTCTTATAAATCGATTAATGCCGGCTGCACTCACGAAAAAGCATGACTCATGGTCACGTTCCGCCTGAGCCAAGCGTGCAAGCAAAAGTGACGCATCTATCTCTCTTCCACTCCATCGTTATTATGTGACGTTATCACGTAAAATTATCGTCCGTAAACTGACTTTACAGACAACCATTTTTTTTTCTCAAAGCAGGGACCAAAGGTTCCTCGATTCAGTTAGTAACCAGGATGTTACATGCTTTGCATTTATGCGTTAAAAGTTAGCAGCTTTCTTTGATTTTTTTTTTAAATATATAAATACTTCACAAGAGTCCCAGCTGCTCCCGTCTGGAGCAAGTGAGACTATGGCATCCTCGATTTGGATATATTGTGAGGTTGAAGGTAGTGGGGAGTGGCAGGAAATGGTGAAGAGGAAGGTGGGGAAGCACCTGGCTAGTCAGATCTGGTCACCAAACACGGCTAACGCCATTTCAAGCAACGTTTCAGTTCCGAATAGTGGTCTTACACCAGGGCGATACTGAGAGTATCTTCCACTCTTGAACGTGCCGCAAATATACTATACATTATTTCAAATGAATTAATTGTGAAATAACACAAATATTCAAATAAAATTTATTTGCCCACGCCGGAATTCGATCTCGCGACCTTTGGATTGCGAGTCAAGAGGCCCCGAGGCCACGCCGGCCGTTACTGTAAGTTTAAGATGATGGTCTGGGTATGCTTGATGTAACAGTGTAGGTACGATTTACCATATCATAGCAGTGGTACGATTTACCATACCAGTTGAACGAATCGTACCGCAGGTCTAATTAAAAATTAAATAGATTTATTTGTTCGGGAGAAGATTGGAAAATGGAAAAATTATCAAAAACTTTCTTGAGATAGTCCTTAATACAGAACAAGCAACGGGTATATCTTTCTGAAGCCAGAACCGCTGTTACAACGGCAGACTGACTGCGCGGGAACAATATTAAACAGATTTTGTAAGGAATGTAGTCCCAATTCCTCAATGATACGACACTCAAACAGTTTTATGAAATGTCTGTAATGTTTACTACGTCATTTACAGAACGCCTGAATGTTTAAGATGACTGGAGGTAAATAGTCCTCTCCACGTGAACCCCATTTAAATTCCTTGGACCCCTTTTTTTCTCGCTGAATTGTACCATCAGCAAATTCAAAATCAACCTCTGGGGGTCCATAACTAATAATTCGTTTCTCTAACCCAACTCAATCATAAAATAGTGAGAGTAAAGTGCAAAGTGCTACAATATACCCTGCCTTTCTAATACTTAAAGAATGAAATAAAATCTGTGCAGTTTAAAAATATACCTCGATAAGTTAAATGAAATAAATTCAATATATTAAATAAGCACTTAGAATTTTTATCAAATAGCCGTATTTTATAAATGTTTTCCCACACCTTCCTTACCTCTTACCTTACCTTCTCGCCATCTATCTAACTTGCCTTCCTCTCATCCCCAGCAAAGTTGATGTGCGCTATCACTCTTCTATTTTTCAAAAGCCCTGTATGTCTGTATTAATTTTATTATTGTTTTACGAAACCCTGAGGATAGGATGAACCGACACCAGTTAGTTTATATATGTATATTTGATTAGATTTTAGATACTCTTTATAGAAACAAAGTATAGTCTCAAAAGAAAGAATATTTTTTAGAAAGAATATCTTTTGTTAGGAGTACAAAATATATACAAACATATATGCAGTGAATATTAAATAAGGTTTTTTTTCCCGAGTAGATGTGGCACCTTCCGACGGTTGAGGCACCAATGTAGCTTTTGAATTTAAAACGAATGAATAACTTTGTTATGTTATATATATCGTTGTCGGAGTAGGGGAATGACTTTCGAAATTGATAAATTTCACGAAATTTTGCACATTGGGATTGTCCGATCGGTCAAGAAATTGTCCAAATGGACTATTTTGAAGGAGTACTGACAACAAAGATATTCTTTAGTCAGGTTATCAAAATTACAAGAAGCAAATTAGCAGGATATTTTATGAAAAGTGAAACGTTCTAAATGTTCAGCATGGATACATGAGTATGGCATGTCTCAAAAGGAAAAAAGTTTTTCACGATATTTGGATCAATTTAGACATGTTGAAGGTGCCCTATGAGAGGTGCGAAGGTGCCCGATTGTGGGGCCCCTCCGACCTTTTGTTTAAAAAAATAATTTTTCTGTTTCAGATGTTTATTTGAATTATTTATGTTAAGAACATGTACGTCATGACTAATGCCCGAACTTGAATTAAGAACAACATTACTTTTTAAGGCTGGATAAAGCTACGCTTCTTGAAAAAAAGTTTCGGAGGAAAGTTGGCGAATTGCCTACTCTATCCTATTCTTCATAGTTTGAAAAATTTTTAACACTTTTAAAAGTACTGATGTGATACTAACAATAAATATATTTATTTATTATTTTATTTCTTCGTGTAATTTTTTTTTAAATTTTACTATTTTGCGACAAGTCTTAAGTAGTTGGGTCGTTCTGTTGATTGGCTCATTATCAGAATGATGGGTGTGTTGCTTTCGGGGCATAAAAGTGAGTGAGTTCTGCCACAAGAATACTTATGTACAAATGCAAGTAAATTAACTTCTTGCAACATGGGCGGAATAAGTATGGTACCGAAGATAAACTTAAAGAAATATTCACCTTAAATATTTTTCGGTGGGTTTCTAAAGTGTTTATAAAAATATTTATTATATATTGGTTTAAAGTTAAATTTTAACCTTTAAACAATTATGTACAGATGTACATACAAAAACCAGATGTACATGTAGAGCAGGTAGAATTGTCAAAGGCATAAGTATAACCGGGGGTGTTGTGCCAATAAAAGACGTTCGACTTTCCAATTTTCTCTCCCGAATTACTTTCCTTGAAATCGGATCCCGACGCCCCCTGCTAACTTACCCGCCATTCCCCGTGGCTTCCCACCGGAGAGATAACGGTAGATAACTGTAGTTGTTCTTGAATAAATAATCTATTTCCGTATGCTTCTTTTCTGTTACGAGATTTTAAACGTTTTTTAGATCCTTGAAAGACTGTCGCAACCGAAATTGTGTTTTAGAAATTGATATAACCGACTATTCGCTCGGTTTATTCTGTCCGTAAAAAAGGAAATCGCTTGAATGAACATTAAAAATTTATTACTTTACTGCGGAACTTTATTTTGATAAGAAAGGTGTTTTGCAAACCATTGTAATTTATTATATAGCGACAAGCAGATACTTTTGAATTAATTTGTTATTTTATGTAAAGATAAATAATAAATTGTATGGTTTCCACCATAAACTAATTACTTTTGCATTGATATATTTTAATACACCGAATGATAAAAATAAATAAGTCAAATTTATATAGATTTTCTACTTTAAAAATGTCATGTTTTACACACATTTAAAAAAAAAATTTTAAACGTATTAGATTTTATTCAATCCCCTTAATGGTTGGATTTATAATTAAGAAAGTAGAAGACTGTGTCTTTGTCATAGAAAATGGAAGTACAAAAGCGATTATGAGTACTGTTTGTTTGCATTAATGTTGACACTTACAATAAAAAGTATTTAATTTCTTAAAACAAAAACCTAAATTAAATACTCTGCATCATTTACAAGCATACGCATCAACTCCCACAGTTAAAAAGGACAATTGAATTGGAATCCAGAGACCCTATAAAAATAATAAAAAAATATCACCGATAAAACAGTTTACGTCAAAAGTACAAAAGGGCGATCTAAACGCAGCGGTTTGGGATAACAGGGGCCTATCTACAAAATTAAGATTTTGAGATAAACGGAAATAAAGATTGAATCCTTTGTAACTGTGGAAATAAAGGATCTTTTAGTAGTAAATTATTTTTTCTGTAATATTATCATACTCCTTGAAAAAAATGTTTTTATGTACCTAATTATTAAAGACTTGTGATAACTAAAAAAATATAATTAACCAAAAAGACTGAGATTTGCCTTAGTGTTCCTAACAGTTCAGCAATAATGACAAGGGAGTTTTAAGGATCACATGGGCCTATCTACAAACACATTGTATTCAGATAAATGTTTTGATGTGATACTCAGAAAATAATAAACGCAATTCATTTTTACGATTAATAAAAATCATGATTCTTAAAATGCACATAATGGATTTTGACAACGTAATAAAATATTTTTACAAAAATTTACTGAGATATTACTTTGTGTTCCTATTCATCAATACTTTACAAGAGGTTTTTAAGATCACAGGGGCCTATCTACAAAATATTGTTTTGAGATTATTATACTGCTTAAAAAATACCTTTAAATAATTATTTAGGATCCGGGATAATGGAAAAAAACTTATTTATAAAAAATTATAGAGATATGCATGTACATATATTCCTAACTATAGAGCAAAAATAATTGTTTTCATTTTGATTCTTACTTAGGTAACTACAGTTTAATAATATATCTATGAACTATCATTGATCAATTACTGAAGTTCCTCGAATCATCTTTCAAGGTAGAGTTTTTTTTTTAAATATTGTCAGGCTATTCGTAACCCGGTAAAGTTTCTTTTTTTAAAAAATAGAAAAAAAGAAAAATCAAAGAGTGGTACAATTCACACGTGGTAAAAGTGAAACCTTCAGAAAATTGAAAAGGACAAGAGTGGGGAGGCTACAAAGCACCGCATAAAGAGGAGACCAATAGGCTACGAAGCACAGCACAAAGAGGACACCGATCATACTATCTCATTCTCTCGCAGGCTAAATCCTATAGATGCGTTGGTCTCTTTTTAGTGTTGCTATTTTTCGTTTCATCGAGTTTCAAATCACAATGGTACAAAAGAAATTTCTCTCCTAAAAGCTCTTTGAATTCATGGAACGGTTCACAAAAGCTTAATCAAAATTATATCAAAAATCTTTCAGGTTGAAATCATCTTTTCGGTAATGAAACCATTCAATTATTAGCGAATTAAATCAGCGTCATTAAATAATATATTTTTTAAGTTTTCTTTAATCGTTAAATAGTTTGTTACATAAATTGGGGATTTTTCGACCACCATTCTATGCACATGTCCGTGTTATGGTGGTCTATGTGAATATGTTTGTTAAGTGTCATAAAGGCATAACAGCTTTTGGATCCGTGTGGCTCTACGAATATATATCATTTGTTTAATGTCACAAGGGGGATATGCTCTTGTGTTTCTAATTGTGTATTATCATTTCTAGATATGCAAATCATCATTTTTTAAATGGCTGTGTGTAGTTGGAACTTTGTGTCACTAATAAATATGATTATGGTATTACCGAAACCAGGCCCTTCAAACTTGAAACACCATTTTTTTGTAGTTAGGCCTATTTGATCCTAAGCTACCAGGTCGTAACTAGTCTCAGCGCTCAAATTGAATATATACATACGAATCTCCAAATGGGATGGAACGAAGTCGTAATCTTTTAATTATCCTTCATTAGTGCAGTATAAAGGATAGAAAGTTCGGGTTCCCCGGGGAAGTTACTGCCGAAATTTAAAATGAGCCTTGAATTCAGCACTTAGGCCCGACGGCGCTTAGGTACTATTTACCAATAAATTGAAACCTCTTCATGCCTTAAGCGGAGTGAAATATTAACAAGTGGGCCCGGCCTTGAATTATTCCATCAATGGGGATAATAACGAAACCTTTGTTGGGTGGTTCTAAAGAAAATCGATTGGAATAACTTCACCTATTGCGTACTTGGGTAAATATTCATGTGGAGTGTTTACGGGTTAATAAAGTAATTTTTAAAATCTATACGTATACATTTTTCTTTACAATAGATGATGCTTTAAATTTAATTGAATGTCCATAGATTGGCGGTGTAAGTTTTTTTTTTTTTTTTTTAATTTATTTAGTAAAATATTTACACATTTATGTACATTATTTATAAAATGTTTTGACTGTCCAACTAGGATGATTCCCGTTTTAGGACAGTCAAATTAGGATAAGTGTGAATATATATGGACCATGATTTATACAAAAAGAGGGAAAATTGAAGAAATGAAAAGAAGAGAAAGAATAAAACATAAAATTGGAAAGTTTAAAGCGTATTAACATATTACTTTAAAAAAAGGTTTATATGTATAGGTTCTTGAAAAAAAAGGGTTTAAACATATAGTTCACTTGTGTATGCATGGCATACAACAGTTATTAAAATGATAATAATAATAAATAAAAGGAATAAAAATATTTTTACACTTAAATATAAAGGGAACTGGTGTTTGCATTTCATAATGTAGTCCTATTAATGAGAACTATAAAGAGAACAGAAACAATAAAAAAAAAATAATAAACAATTAAGGTATGATTATTACTGTTGTATGCTTTGCATAGTTATCAAAATAATAATAAAATAAGTTTACTTATAAATGGCGTTTGCATTACAAAATAATAAGCTTACATATACATTTTGTATAAATATGAAATAAAAAAAGAGAAGTGATAGAATAAAATAAAATATCCAATTTAAACATTAGATTAACTGCTGCCTTGTAGAATTCTAATTTAAAAGTAATAGGTACGTACATACATGCACATAATATAAACAATTAGAATATAAAAGGTATCTTTTGCACAGTTTATTTTTGTCGGAATTTTTGTTATTGATTTTGGTTTGTGTTTGATTTCATTTTTTGTGTAGTAAAAGTTCACTCTCCTTTCTCCCTAATTGAAAGTTATATACCTGTATCATTTCAGCACTAATACGGTGGATTTTGATTCACAGTTTATTTTGTACATTAACCCGAGTAAAATAAATTATAATTACAATAAATCACCTGGGGTCGATTACGAAAATTTCATCTTTTTCTAAAATTATATTGGTTAAAAAACTGAATTAAACAAAGTCTAGAAAATATCCACCATAAAAAACATATGAAAAATAAACTGAATACATCTACGAGTAAACTAATATTATAAATGCGAAAGTGAGTGTGTTTGTTTGTTACGCTTTCACGCCTAAACCACTAAACCGATTTTTTAAAATCTTTCACCAATATAAAGCTACATTATCAGCGAGTAACGTAAGCTATATAATGGAAAGCTCTGGCGTTATGAAATTTGTATAAATGAAAATGTGTGTTTTTCATATATTTTAGCGGCAGGGAGGAAAGGCAGGGGGAAGTGGGGTTCGTGGAGAGAGAAGAGATGAGGGAGGGGGAAGGCATGGGAGGTGGAAGGTGGAAGGTAATGGGAACGCATGGGAAAGAACATGCAGGGAGAATCAATTTATTTCTTTGAATGGCATTGCACCGCACGTCGGGGACCAGCTATAAGTGAAAATTAATAAGTGATAAGTGCAAGCGCTACAGTAAATTCCCCATAATACCATGCTAACGAAGCCGCGGGTTAAAGCTAGTAGGTATTTAATAATGTGACACAATATAAAATAAAATAAATTACAATTATAAAAAAACACATCCCCGTATATACAAACTTGCGTAATTATGGAGATATTAAAATGGATTGTAAATTATTACATTATTACCATAAGAATATACGTTTGAAACATTTATTTTTATTTTAAAGAAATGTTTATTTTGAAGCAAAAACTTCTTTAGCACCGTTGTGATTTGAAACTCGATGAAACGAAAAAGGGATACTAAAAAGAGACAAACACATGCATCCTAACGGTTGGTTACCTAAGGGTTGTGATGATTGTTATAATGCTATTTATACACGCAAACAATTTCCACGCATATCATTTGCTTACAGCGAATGAGTAAAATCGTCGTAACTGAATTAACAAAGCTATCTATGTAGAATACTGGCCTCGGCGCGCTACGGATTTTGAAGTGTCACGTGATCAAGTCAGTGCCATCGAGCGATGACAGTTTGCCAATGATTATCGATGTTACCGAGAAAATTAAATAAACAAAATGATTAGACTACTTTAAACAGTGCAGTTTACTTAGCGACAGCACTGACTTCGTACTTTGCGGTCTAGCGTCCAGTCCCGTACTCTAGTCGGCCTTGTAAAAACAGCCGACACCTCTTTGACTTAATATATAAATACCTCACCCAAGATGTG
This sequence comes from Glyphotaelius pellucidus, assembly GCA_936435175.1. Lineage (NCBI taxonomy): Eukaryota > Metazoa > Arthropoda > Insecta > Trichoptera > Limnephilidae > Glyphotaelius > Glyphotaelius pellucidus. The sequence goes on along the minus strand of OW386542.1, from coordinate 20,064,307 downwards.
CCTCGAGGCTCTGCAGTGTTAGCTCTGCGCAATAGAACAACGTTAGATACACTTCCACCTGCTACGTTTAAAAAGTTTCGTTGTATTCAAATAGAAAATGTTAAATACTTGCATAATAAACCTGTTCGTCACGATAATAAAGAGCTTCGTCGTTTTATTTTGCCACAAAGCACTTATTATCCTTCTGATTACAAAGCGGAATTTTATCTGCATAAAATTAAAGAAGAACTTACTTGCAGTCAGAATTATCGTCACTATTGATGAAATGGGTATAAAAGCATATAATAAAATAGAGTTTTTTTTTTTTTTTACAGTTAATACCGCACAAGAGTCCCAACTGCTCCCGTCTGGAGCCAGTGAGACTATGGCATCCCCAATCGGGGTATGTTGTGAGGCTGAAGGTAGTGGGGAGGGGAAGGAGATAGGGAAGAGGAAGGTTGGGAAGTACCTGGCTATTCAGATCTGGTCACTAAACACGGCTAAAGCCATTTTAAGCAACGTTTCAATTCTGAATGGTGGTCTTACACCAGGGCGATACTGATAGTATCTTCCACTCTGGAACGTGCCGCAAATATACTATATATTATTTTAAATGAATAAATTGTGAAATAACACAAATTAATCAAATAAAATTTATTTGCGCACGCCGGGTTATAACGCACGCACAGTATAACATCGTTACAAATACATCAAACTTATTGTGTGGCACAATTAGAAAATCAATCAACACTTAAATTGAGCCACTTTTATTGTTTCGTAAGCAATACTTCTGGGTTTACTTTTTAAGAAAACCCCCGAGAAGTGAGCATTGCTCAGCATTGAAACATGTTGGTTTAAAAAATATTATTTTTTGGTAGAAAGCAGTAACTTTGTGGTTTGACATATTATTAATTGAAATAACACAATAACTTTGTTTGTAACCACAATATATATATATATATATTTTTTTTTTTTTACTACCGACCGGTTTCGCCTAATACAAGCATATTCAGGGTTTAAAAATTAAACTGATTAATTTTAAAGAGTTTAATTTTAATACATTGATGATGTTTGTGTTAAGCGAAACCGGTCGGTAGTAAAACAATTGGTTGTCTGTAAAGTCGGTTTACGGACTATAATTTTACGTGATAACGTGATAAGAAAACTTAAACATAGAATTTTACAATCACAAGCCGAACGCTTAAGCCGATCATGCCTCTCTATCGCTTGTTCCGCGCTCTCGCTTGCACGCTCGGCTCAGGCGGAACGTGACAATGAGTCATGTTTTTTCGTGAGTGCAGCCGGCGTTCATCGATTTATAAGACGTTATCACGTCAAAAATTAAATAAATAAATTGTGGTTACAAACAAAGTTATTCTGTTATTTCCATTAATAAAAATAGTAATAATGATTAAAACCAAGTCTAGATAAATTTTAATTATAATCAATTACAATATGAACGCTCTAGAAATTTGAATGACGTGCATACTGCAAAACCAGCATTTAAATAACCCCAACAAATTTTAATTGAATTCCCTGGAAGCTACTAGTTAACAACCGCCGAAATATCAAAACAATTGAAAGCTTTTAACACGATCTAAAACGAAACACGGTTGATTTCTAGAATCACGGATGGCGGATAGTCTAAACTGGCTTAAAGCAATTACCTAGGTACACAGTAAATTGTTCACAATAAAATTAACACTCACAACAGTTCCTTTGTTGCGCTAACTCTAAATATTGTTTTGGCAGTTGCATTGCTTCTTGCGGTACAAAGTTTGTTAAAATATTTTCGCCGTTGCATGTGAGCTATGAATGCTGGAGTTATAATATATTACAGTGATTATAAGTTGTGCTCATAATGGGGCGCGAAGAAGGAAGTGCAAAACAGTGGAAACAGTACATAAATAATTCTAATACAGGGGGGTATGCATTTATTAAATGTTCAAGGATCGCACTAGGGGTGTCATGACGCCGTAATAGTTTGCCGTAAGATATAAAACCTTCAGCTACTTGCATTATGATAAATTATAATGTGAAGCCACTTAAGTTATACAACAATAGAAGAGACTTTAAGCGTGTATTTTGCACGAAGTTAGAACAATTTTACTGTACTTCGGACGAAAATGATAACATATTTTAAAATACCGAAATTATTTTTTTGTAACGTTAATGTCGATTTTATTAGCCAGTTTGAGGCGTCGAATGATCTTGCATAATTATAAATTGGTGACAACAGTTTTTTTAACATCGATCAATATCGCACTTCTGTTGATTTAGTGTTCAATGCAACCCATTAAGCAGGGGAAATATTCTGTAGAAAGCAATATTTTTTCGATTTATGCAATAAAGGCGGCACAATATCCTTATAATGGGAATTTGCTGGAGACTCATATTTTAATTAATTTCGACGAATTTGTAAATCTAATAACTTTTTTTTTTCAAACCGATATCCGGGAATGTAATTTATTTATATTTAAACTTATTTAAAACAGTATCTCACAATTAATATATTTTTCGTAAAACGGATTGAAAACTTTATAACCCCTTTTTCAACTATATATTTAGCGGTAAACACCAGATTTTATATTTTTAGACGATGAATTGATAACTTTAGGAAAGATTCGTTTAGAAACATCTGAAATATTAGTAACACGTTCATCAGAATTAATTGAAATAAACCCGGCGGAAAAATCAAATTTCCAGTCCTGTTAAGGTGAATTCGACCATAGGTCCGTCCAATAAGCCGGGTTGCGCGCGTATATTTGTGTATACGCTTTCTGCACTTACGTCTTTAAGATTCCCACATTATTTTAGAGTGTTTAGGGCAAATTCGAAAGTAGTTCCGTCTAATACACCGGGTCGCGCGACACATATTTGTGTACACGTCTCTCTGTTTATGTCGTTAAGATTCTGACTATATTTTAGGGTATTTTGTCGTCTTAAGATAATAATAAATTAAATTAAATGATTTATTGCATTTTATTGCCTTTAAAAAACACGCATCTGAATTGTATCCCGCAGACGGCACAAGCCTGGCAAAACCCAACCAACTTAGCATAAAAATAGCCAGTTTTGAGGTTCATATAATAAAGCATGTATTGATGATCAACAAAAAATCTACACCTTAACTTAACAGGCAGAGAAAAATACATACGTGGCAAATAAATGCTGCCATAAGAAAACTTCATGGCTGAGGAATCACCGGGAGTTGTTAGGTTGCAAGCGTAACATCTCTATCCATACATCGTGTTTCAGAATACAATCCAATAAAATCAGAAGCGGAACATGACAAGTATAATATTTTATTTTCACGTAAAATAGAAAAAAAAAACTTTTATTTGGGAAAATCTTTACAGTGGAGATAGCAAAATAAAATCGTTTGCGGTCTCACATACCTATAACAATGTTTTATTTATGATTTTGAAGGAACTATACGCTTACCTTTTATGATTTTCGAAAACAAAAGATGGGTTGGTTTTTTAGAATAAATTAAGGCGACGTAAGACGCTAATAACGGGGGTTCACTCGAGGCCCACATTTCAATTAATTCTGATGAATTCTTAACTTTAACAACATTTTACCTCAGACCGATACCCACGAATGTAAGTTATTTATATTTAAGATCAATAAAAACAGTAGGCACCTTACCATTAAAATGTTTTATGTGCAACGATTTAAAAATTTCAAAAACTTTTGTCCTACCATAAAACTAGCGGTAAGCACCGAATTTTATTTTTCTAGACGAGGATATAATAATTTCTTCAGGTATTTTCTTAGAAACATCTGAGATTTGAGTAATACGTTTATCAGATTTATTAAAATAAATGCTGCGGAAAAATAAATTTCTGTACACGCCTTCTTCACTTACATCTTTAAGATTTCGACTTTATTTTAGGGTATTGTGTCGCCTTAAATGTACCTACACCTATTAAAATGCGTTATAACTTGAGTTTTTCAATTACATACACACGCGATACGTGTTTTTTTGTGCTATAAATCAAATTTAATATATTTCTCGTTTTCACACAATGCTTAAAATTGTGATTATTGGTCAAAAACCTTTACATGGTGAACCCTTTTTTTACAAAGCAAAAATCTTTGAAATTGTGTTACGAAAAATCTCAAAAACAGTGAGTTTTGATGCTTAGTTTTCTGGTAATATTATTTTTTTTTTAACCTGAACTTACATTTCAATCATATTTTTAGAATAATGTGTTTATGCGAGAAAATTAGAAATTATTTGTATTAATAAAATGTCACTTTAACCAAAACAATTCGTGTGAAGAAAGGTAATAAATGTAGTTTTATTATAATTTAATCACACGCACCAAAATTATTTCCACTTAATTTATTTGTGACCGTAACCGGTTTCAGCCTGTTAAAGCCATCTTCAGACTGTTACAAATGTTTCTTTATCTACGGTTTATATTGAGATACAAAACGTATAGGGGAGAGGAAGTGGGGCAGTTTATGAGGATTGTATTCAATTTATATGGTTTTTCCATATTTGTTGCTATATCGTCTTTGATCATTGAATTATAAATTATTTGGCTAATTAGACATAATTATCTAATGTTAATAGATCATTTAATGTTTTGTCTGGGGAATGCATTGCTTATAAGTAATGTGAATTATTAACAACAGACATTATTGTTGTCATGTTTATTGTCTTTTAATTGAAATCATATTTATGTTGTGTTTTATAATATTATTATTTAATTTTTTCTCTAGATTTTATGTCCGGGTTAAATCTTCCTCACAGGAAAAACTTAATCCTTCCACACACTTTTCCACAAATGCTAATCTAGTCAATTCACGCGATGTAATTGCATTGTATAAGTATACTAAATACAAAACTATACAAGAACAACACGTCAACCTACCAGAGACCATATGGGAAAATACTTCACCGACTCCAGATATTTTCATATCAGAGGGTTCGGCTCGATAGAACTCCTAACTGAACCGATAAATCCTACCGATCCCTCAATATAAATATTTAAAAAATCTTTCGTAATCCTACATGTATTTAATATGACTGATTTTTGCATTTTTATATAAAGATTCTTTGACAAATCTAATAAGCCTAAATTTTTAATTAGAGAGCTAGGTATAATGCCAGTAGCCGAAATAACAAATGGTAATATTTTTATAGTCCGAGAATGCCAAATTCTTTTAATCTCATTTCCTAAATCTGTATATTTTCTAATTTTTTCAGAAACAGAGTTTTGAATAAAAATAATAATAATTATTATTATTATTTTATAATATTATTAGAATTGCATCACAATATAAAAAATATAAATATTAAGTAGTTCTAAAAATTGTATACAAACACTCTTAAATTCAACTCCTAAACACATTTTCGGAAAATAGCAAACAATTACACAAAAACAACTTTCTCCAAATAAATTCGCACGCCAATGAGCGTGTATGTACGATTTATTGTACATGGGCTTTCTACTTGATTTTAGGCTTTACGATTCTGTTTGAATTCGCAGTAGAATAATTTCCGATCTGTAGCGCCCGCTGACTGAGGGCATGCGGAATGAGATTCCGCCTTATGAATATTTAATAGCAGGGTGTTTCTTAGTCCGGAGAGACTAATTTATTCCTAGAAGAATGTATATATGTATGTTTATAGTGAATATGGAAATGTGGATAGATCCTTTGTCTTGATTTTGTTGTGTGTTTTTTAAAACTTATCACGTTGCCAATACGAACCTATCTACTAGACACTCGTTCACCTTTTTTATTTTTATATGAATACCGCATAAGAGTCCCAACTGCTCCCGTCTGGAGCCAACGAGACTATGGCATCCTCAATTGGGGTATGTTGTTAGACTGAAAGTAGTGGGGAGGGGAAGAATATGGGGAAAAGGAAGGTGGGAAGTACCTGGCTGTTCAGATCTGGTCACCAAACATGGCTAAAGCCATTTCAAACAACGTTTCAATTCTAACAGGGCGATACTGAGTATCTTCCACTCTGGAACGTGCCGCAAATATACTATATATTATTTTAAATGAATAAATAACAAACTAATCAAATAAAATCACCTAGTTGTTACTAGTCGCGAATCGTTCCTCAGTGAACAAGGTATAGATATGACAAAATTATTCCTGCAAGAAATTATATTTTGAAGATGGGATAACGGATGAATCCTTGGACTAGATTCTGTTGTGTATTTTCGTATGACTAACACATTATTTATTACCAATACGTTTTTATAAGAAACTCACATTATTGTTACTTGTTGCCAAACGACCCATCAATAAACAAAGGATCTTGAAACTTTATCATTTTTATATAATGGGTTTGTGTGATTGATCGTGGCCGGAGAATAGTTTCAATATCGTCACTATGAAAATGTACCTAATATCTCACAATGTAACTTTATATGAAGCACGCGCTCATTCATACATACAATAGCTTAGTTTTTTTTTTTTTTTTTTTAATTTGTTTGCGTACAGAAAAATACAAGTTGTCCGGGGGTAAAGTGCATTGACTTCGGGAGGTGATTCTACATTATGGTAGGAGTAAAAAAGGTAAATGCACTTTAACCCCGGACGTATTTTGATCATTACTTGATTCGAATTTAATGTTTCAGAAATGGGCGGTCAGTTTGATAGATTCCTCTTAAATTTCCTCTTAAAATTCCTCTCTTCCTTAACAAACGGATTGCAATCTTTAGAGAACATGTGTCAGGTAGGTACGCTGATCTTGATCTACCGGTATTACAATGGAAGATGCTTCGAGAAACGCTAATTGATTCTGATTGATATTTATATATCCCTTTGATCCCTACGGCACGCAGGAAACACGCCAAACGCTCTCCAAACATACATATGTACACTTTAGACATTTGTCACATGAGAACGGGTCGCTTCTATTTGAGATCAACAGTTTGGCTGTGGAGTGATTTACCGGTCTCCGTGCTTCCTTCCTCCTGATAGTTTCTTCAAGAATTCACTCCTTTTTCTCCTCAAAAACAGCTTCCACACAACATCTTCAAAGATGACGATGATAAAGATGATGAAGGGAAATTACTTTTCCGTGCCTAATATGTGGATTTAATATTTAAAAAAAGTTTGATTGTTTTTGTGACTGTCAGATTTGATTGACCTAATTTTGACCTAATTTTAACTGGATTATTTGAACGAATGTCTACCACGACAGTCATCAAAATTAGAGGATTTTCACTAAAATGAAGACTTTTCAAACATAGAAAATATATTTTATAAATTATCAGTTTTTGAAAAGTTGCCATCTCTGGATACACCATTGTTGGCCACTACGAATCACTTCCCTTAGGTACTCCCGTTCCTTCACCAGCCCTGTCTTCTGCGGTGGATCCCTGCGAGTTTGTTTCATCCTCTCTGCGGGAGCTTATTGTCTCGGGAATTCAGAATTTGCACTAAAATTGGAACTACTCCAGTAGCTTCCAGCTTTGTTAAGCGGTTCATTAATATTTTATATCATCACACACACACACGAGCAGTCGCTGACCCGTGCTGAATTTCTATAGGCTTTATTTATTGAACTTTAATTGGATACCCTTCGTATGGTCTGATATATACATATATTTTGCATTTCAATCCGGACTTTGCTTATTTCTAATAATTTTTATAGAACATCTTCAATTTGTCACTAAACAAATACAAAATGTTTTCGTTATTTATTTTTGGGGTGTTATGCCGTGTTGCACTACCTTCTTCTCTTTCCAACGTTTCGGACATCTGCCCTGGTGATGGATACTGTAACGCTATCCTAAATGTTGGCTAAAGTAGGAGGTAGCACAATATGGTATAACACCCCAAAAATAAATAACGAAAATACTTTTGGCCGTGAAAATGTAGAAAAAATACAAAATGTTTTCTTGAAGCAATTCAGTTAGGTACAATAAATAATGTTTAATTTTTACTACACATATGTTAAAACCCCTAAAAGGGCGTTAATAAATAAATACACAAGATTTTCACATTTTTTTTAGAAATGCTTAATATATGTACCTTTTTTATTTCACTCGGAACAAAAATTATATTTTCCTGTCTTCAATCAATAGATTGTTGCCCGGTACAAGTCAATCCGTTTTACTCATAATCGCGGTATTAATATTATGCGAGAGTGGAAGATCGGAATGGTGGAAAATACACTTAATTACTGCGGATAAATTTTCATATTCCAAATTATTATTAAAAATGCCAATAAGAAAATTCCAACATTTTGAATCAATAATATAATATGGACCACTATGTTTTGTTGTGTGCTATATTTTTTACCATTTTTCAACTCATATTTTGTCAAAATATTTTTATCTTGTCGTACTGAGGGTAAATTCACTAGTCAGAATGTAAAAACTGATAAAATGTTGAACTCCCAAAATAAATTGTTTCGATAATATTGCATACTTTCTGTCTGCACAGAGTATGAATAAACAGTATATGTATGTACATTTTTACGCAGCATCGCATTCATTGGTCAAATCATTGTACTATGTGTATCTAATGAATTTTTATAGTTTAAACGATTTTTTTGATTTCATGAAACTATAAACAATCCATGATAACCTTTCAACAATTTTCAATAATTCTCTTTGAATTTTTGGTTTTATGAAACTATTTACCTTCCATGGTAACCTTTTAACATTTTCCTTTTTAGATTTTTGGTTTTTATGACACTTCATGGTAATTACATACATTTCATGGTAACCTTTTAATTAATTACATGATAACCGTTAAACGATTTCCAAAAAAAATTTGTAGATTTTATATATTTATGTCTCTATATGTATGTGTATGATTATGTGCATGCGTGCGTATACGTATGTATATGTGAATATGTATGTTGTTATATATGTTTTATGTATGTTTATGCGTCTACATGCATATAAATGAACCCGTCTCAGAACAGACATAATCTAGTGAGTCGGGTTACTTACTTGTTTATATATAATGTTATTTCAATAAACGCCCGGATTGCCGGCAAAATAAAAAAAAAACATGTATATTTGTATCAGTGATCATTGAACAGGTGGAAGCAATTTTTAGCCATGAATTGTTTTTAATTGTTTGTCTAGTTTGTAGTTGTTACAAATCATCCAAATATTATTATTTATATATTACAACTACTGTCCAATTACATTGTCATGCTACAAACTTTTTTATAATTTTATCTTTGCAGGTCCAATGCTGAAATTTCAAACTTCTTAAAAATTTTAATGACTGTTTCATGATTTGGATACATTGATGTTTAATAATATTATTATTATTAACTATAAAATTTCGATGCTTAAATCCAATTAGGCGTTGAAAAATTAATAAATTATTTGGTGGTCATGTAATTAAACTTCAGTGTGAAGACGTTCGGAAGGATGGATCGTCGGCGTATTTATTGCCGTCGTTCAAGCATGCAGAGAAGCCAGCAGGATTGGAAAGTGTTCCGCTCTGGCCCCAGGCGCTCGGTGTCGAAGGTAATCCCAGGAAATCATTTAGAAAATCCCCTTTAAATCCCTCACTGGGTGATAACAGGCTGCGCCATTACATACACCATCCAAGATGCATTTCCGGCAACGCGAGGAAGGATACGGCCGTTGACGGTAGATTTTTTGAGAGAGAGAGGTGTTCTAACGATTCTTCCTCATTTCTATCGTGACCCCCACTCCGATTTCCATTGTGGATACCTGCGTTCCTCGCGGTTCCACTCTGTTTGGAGAACTGTGGACACTGATCTTCTAACAATTCTACTTACACATTACAAAAACTTAATTACAGAAAATTTTCTACTTTGTGCGAAAAAACTTCGTTTGTCCCAAAATTGTAAGTCAATAAAACTCTTTCAGATTGCAATGCCATTTCGATGATTTAGCTTTGAAATTTCCGTTATATTGTTTACTAGCTTTTCCCCGCGGCTTCGCTCGCATGGTATTACGGGAAATTACTGTAGCGCTTGAACTTATCGATTATCTCCCCCCCACCCCTCCCCATCCCCTCCCGCATTCCATATATTCATTCCCTTACATTCAGTTTTCAAACATCTTGCCTACCACCTAAATTTCATAATGCTATAGCTCAAAGAAAAAAAGAATTACTTATCCAATTTTGTTCATTCGTTCGGAATTTATGCGCATACAAACATTTCGGATGTTTATTTTTATTTAAATATTTGGAAGTTCGTTAATATTATAAAAAATACTCTATTTATCATTCAGTCTTTATAATCGTTACGAATTATATTTATATAGGAACTCAAATCTGACATTTATTCCTAGATTGTCCAAAAAAAAAAACGAATTCTAATATTTGAATTTTCTGCAGTAGTAGCTGACCAGTAGATTGAGTATCTACCGGCATAGAGCCCAAAGATATATCAACATTGTTTCCATGGAAAAGATTTTTTTCTGACGTTAGCAAAAACTCGCTTTTGTTAGCGACAGAAAACGTATAACAAATATAATATATTAATATTTATAATTTCATAACGCTAGAGCTTACCATCATATACAACCTGTAGTCTGCGCATATAATTTAGCTTTATATTGGTGAAAGAATTATTAAAGTCTTTATATTGTGTTATGCGTGAAAAGGTCATAAACAAACTCGAGCAGTTTCGCATTTATAATATTAGTAATGGATGTATGTATAAAGATAAAATATGCTATGTTCTTTGTTCGATAGTCGCGTTTTCAAATTTACCTAGGACGGTTCCTTCTTTCGTTCATATTCTTTGTATTAATAGAGCCTAAAGCATGAACAGGTTGTTGAAGTCTACTTTTTTCAGTACCTACTCTAGATTTTTATTTTTCGCCCCACCCTCAATCAAAACCTGGCTACGCACATGCAGCAGTGTTAATGAAAATATTAGAACTAGAATAAAATGACATAAGGAAACAATCCTCGCTTTGATTTCAAAATGATTTCAAAACCGAATAGCTTCTACTTTTTTTCTTTACAACCACCGGCAACCTTCATAATACTTTTATCAAAATTTACGTTGTAATATGATGATTCCAAAATTTGTCAAAGTTTTGGAAATCCAAGTATTTATTCCGATTAAAATATCTGTTTTGCTCATAACGCTTATTTAGAGTTAAGAAATAGTTAAAAGTTAGCTTTTCCAACCAAGTAGTTATTTTTAATAATGCTTCGTTGTCGAAAGCCTTATCCCTCAACCACGGAAACCGTCAAAATTAAAAGGTTAGTAACAAAAAAAAATTATAATACAATGAATATGTCCTTATAATCGATGATAATCTGCAAACTTTACTCAAATTAGGTAAATCTCGGGTTAGAGCAGTCCAATAAATCCGGAGCAGTCGATTAATGATGGATGCAATATGTTCAAATCTCAATTCGACCATGTCAGGCTGGTCCGGGCTGACCACCACATAAACAATTGTCGACCGTATGTCAGGAAATACATTGATGGGGAGAGGCAGAGGCTGGGTGGGGGTGTTGGATTGAGATGTATGGCGGTCTGCAGACTCCCTGACAGCCCCGGGGACATGATATGCGCTGTCTGGCAGTGGTTTCGAACTGCGTTATTTGGGCGACTTCTTACTTATCAAATATTCGCTTTATTGATAAGCGTTTTTGCGGAGCGAAAATTGCTGATCTTAGAGAATGATACAGACGATAATAAGAGATAAAAAAGCGACTTTCATCAGGATTTTTACATTTTCATATAAATATCGTGGAGGTGGTCATTTCGTAGTCGCATAATATCATAAGAAAGTTTTTTATACGTTTAAATAATATTTTTTTGTTGAGTTTGTTACCTAGTGAAACTCATTATTGATAAACCCTCAACTACGTAATAGATAAAGCAATTTTCGGGATTCCGGTAAAGCGTTTTTTGGCGAATTTTGTCATTTTTTCTATAAGTTTTATAATTTAATATTTTATTGCTATGGATTATGACTTCCATTTAGATGATAAGTTTGCTCTAAGCACCGTTAGCACGACCACGGTAACCACTTTGTATAAACTTTCTAAAAAAAGCAGTTAAAACCACACTTAACCGGACAACTCGGAATGAAACCAACTCAGAACCATCTCAGATAAGTCATTTAGAGTGATAAAAAATAAATATATAAAATTGGTTAAATAGGTTGCGTTAGGTTAGGGTAATCGGATAATTTAATTTTTTTCTAAGCTTTTAATGACGTTTCAAGGGGGTGTTGAGTTGACTTTATTCTCGGTTGGCAATGAACCAAAGAAAGGTACCAAAAATGTGTTTTATTTCATTGAAAAAGAAGATAATACGAACAAATCTATACGAAATATGAAAATGTTTTATAATAAATAGGTCCCAATGGCCGAGTTGGTTAAGGCGTTTGTTCCGGCAAGACAAGAATTCGTGGTGTCGATTCCCAGTTGCGACCGTCACCTTTTTATTTTTGCGTATTCTGAACTTTTCGTTTCTGACGTTGACGAATTTAATAAACATATTAACGAGACTTGCCAATCAATAGCAAATTGGCTGTTATCACAAAATCTGTCACTCAACACTAACAAAACTCAAGTTTTACAATTTTGTCCAGTGCAAGCTACACCTATAAATATAAATGTGAACTTCCATAATAATATTATCGAACTTTCCCAAACTTGTTCACTGCTGGGAATACAACTAGATGCAAATATAAACTGGACAGAACATGTATCCAAAATAGTAGCCAAAATCAGTAGCTTTTCTTTTGTTCTAGGTACACTGACAAATATATCAAACATCGAATCGGTAATGGCCGCATACTATGGTTATGTATATTCAACAATAAAATACGGAATTATTTTTTGGGGAAACTCAGTAAACGCCAAAGATGTTTTTATCATCCAAAAAAGATGTTTAAGAAAAATGACAAACTCTGCTAATCGGGATTCATGTAGACCTATATTTAAAAATTTGAAAATTCTTACAGTCACCGACATATACATAATGGAGTTATGCATGTTAGTGCGATCATCTCCAGAAAAGTTTCCGCAAAAAAACTCTACACATAAATACGCTACAAGGTTTACAGAAAATTTATTAATACAAAAAGCAAACAAAACAATTTTCCAAAAAGGACCCTTTTACATGGCCATTAAAGTATATAACAACCTTCCACATGATATTAAACAAATACCAGATACACTCAGATTTAAGTCATCACTAAAAACATTCCTTCTGAACAGGTCTCATTACACATTAAGTGAATACCTCACATAGGTACAACTGTTTTTATATTTATGTTTATATAATAAATTAAAACAAACTCAATTTGTATTACACCACTTTTATATTTATATTTTATTTGTGTTCATTTCTGTATAACATGTTAGGTAAACTGGAAGAAATAGGATGTAGGTACCTATAAGTTATACCTTTTGTACTAAATGAAAATTTTGTACAATAAATGATTTTGATTTTGATTTTGATTTTGATTTTTTTTACAGTTCGTTTAGATTTATTAGTATTATCTTACTCAATGATATATTAAAAAGTAATTATTATAAATTATTCCAAAAAAATTGTGTTTTATTTCCATTATTTATTTAAGGAAATAAGGCTTGAATGAATCGCCGGCCTCTGTGTTTCCTCTCTCCCATAACATGGGTCTCTTCAAGACTCATTGTCACTCCTTCTTCTCTTCGATAAGATCCTGCACACAGCATCTTCAAAGATGATGTAGGCCTTTAGGCCTCAAGGGCTCTTGTGTAAAAAGAAAAAAAAAAATTATTTTTTTTTACAGTTAATACCGCACAAGAGTCCCAACTGCTCCCGTCTGGAGCCAGTGAGACTATGGCATCCCCAATCGGGGTATGTTGTGAGGCTGAAGGTAGTGGGGAGGGGAAGGAGATAGGGAAGAGGAAGGTGGGGAAGTACCTGGCTATTCAGATCTGGTCACTAAACACGGCTAAAGCCATTTCAAGCAACGTTTCAATTCTGAATGGTGGTCTTACACCAGGGCGATACTGATAGTATCTTCCACTCTGGTGGAATACGTCGTTTCTCGATAAAAAAAAACACCAGCAAAATTCGAGGTCTCTACATACGATCTTATTACCTTGCTAGGCGCAGCCAGGCCTAAAAATGTGTAAAACTGTGATATTTACTAAATAGAAAATTATTTTTAAAATATATCCTTATGTACAAAATATTTTGTCTACTGGTAGGTAAGTTTCAAAATTATTGAATAAATACAATTTTCTCATAAAATTTTAAAGCACGTTGTTGCGAAAAATAATACTTTTGTCTAAATACACGTAGAGCTTTAAAACATTTTTTTTATGTTGACCAATCTATGGAGTTCGAATCACAAAATATAATTACACCCAATGTATATGAATCCTTTATGAAGATAAATCCCCTGACAGAGTCCCGGAAATTAATTGCTTTTTCTTTGGAAAATTATTTCACAAACTATATTCAATCTGAAATAATTTGGAAATGAATCAACGTTAAGCAACTTTTTGGGGCGACAATAATATAGTTGCCATTTGGTGGCTAAAGAAATCTGTGCGCAAATAATCTATTTTTCATTGTAGATATATATAATGCAGTAAAAACTGAGAATAATATTTGGACCCGTGAAAGAGGGGGAACAATGGCGCATCCGGCACAACAAAGAACTGTACGATATATATCAGGCTCCTAACATCTCAGCCCACATGAGACTCCTCAGGTTGAGATGGGCTGAACATGTACAGAAAATTCCGGATACATGCGTTGCAAAGAGAATTTTGACTGGACACCCAGGTGGAAAGAGATAAGTGGGAAGACCCAGACTGAGGTTGGAAGACGAGATAAGACGGGATGCAGCACAGCTTTTCCAGATAACAAACTGGAAGTCAGCCGCTGAGGACAAGAGGAGTTGGAGGCGAATATTGCGGGAGGCCAAGGCTCGAAATGGGCTGTAGCGCCATCGGAGAGAGAGAGAGAGAGAGAGAGAGAGAGAGAGAAAAACTGTAAAACTGTTAGATTTACATTCGTTGAATAAAAAAAAAATACTTGGATGCAGTTCACACGTGGTAGAAGTGAAACCTTCAGAAAACTAAAGTAGACAAGAGTGGGGAGGCTATGAAGCACCGCAAGAGACCGATTATCTCATTCTCTCGCAGGCTAAATCCTATAGATGTATGAATTTATCTTTTTTGGTGTTGCTTTTTCGTTTATCGAGTTTCAAATTACAACGGTGTTAAAGAAATTTTCACTTCAATAAAATTTTGTGAAAAAATCCCTTAGCTAAACCATATCAATATCAGTATGATTTTGTACGGAATATTAAACCTGTGTAGCTTTATTGGTAACAGAACTACCCCTAATGAATTTATTGATACTGGAAGAAAAACTGTTTTAAATAGAAAGCAACTACAAGCGGCGTTTCGCAGCATTAGTTGGCATTAATTATTATGTTGATTTGTAGTGAATCGTAAATTGCAATATGTGTACAAAGTCGCTATTTATAAATGTCAGGTCTAAAACCTAGTCAAGATTATAACAAAAACCAATCTAACTTTTAATAAGTTTTTACGGCTTCCAATTTAAGCCGGATAGCAGTAATAAAAATGTTACGTAACGTAATTTGACCTAACCTAATTTAACTTAACTCGAACGTGATATTCTTCGATCGATGTGGGTACTAGATTCCTGAAAATTAATACTGCTGATTAGGAACCATTACTTGGGCTAAGGTATGAATTTTTGTGTAATTTATTTCATTTCTTACCAGATGCTGTACAAATACTTGTGTGTTCCATTACAGCAATACGTTCAAGAAAATAAGTTCTCCGACGTCAATACGTACCTAACTATGCCGGTGAAAAATTGACCCCTTGCCCGGAAGAATGTTGTATCCAACAATATTCTAGTTCCGAGAAAAATTGAAAAAACGAAACCAGTTATGCTTCATTAACGTTTAATATTTAAAATACATAAAACATACAATACTTAAGAGTTTTAATTGAAGTCGTCTAAAAAGGCAATTGAATTAGTGTTTAGTTCTAGAATTTAAGCTGAATTTGTGGAAAAATGTTTTCTATGAACACTTTCGCATACAACGTTATTCAACAAAACGTTATTTTTTTTATTTTTCGTACCTTACAGAAAACAACATGCTCTTCTAACATAAATGTACACATGTCATTGATGTTTTTGATCATAAAAAGCAACAAAAAAAACGATGTGAAGAAGTGAAATCATTTACGTTCTAGATTTTGTCTTGAGATCAATATACGAAATTTATCCACAAAACTGTTTCAACAGCTATACAAGAGGGTTAAAATTTTTTTTTCTTGACAAATTCTACTTTCCAATATTCTTCAACTTCTTGGTTGTTAAGACTTTCTGGTTGTAGCCATAATACGTTCGTTTTTTTCCATTTATTCCTATAAATTAAACGATGGACCGTGATTTTGATAAATGGCGTTATACAACATTCTTCCACAAACCAAACTATAAGATTTAATTAAATGAAGACACTATGAGCGAAACTCAATCGAAAATCTGGAAACAGAAAATCTGTTTCCAGATTTAATAAGAACAGTTAATAAGATTTCCAACTATGTAATAGCAGAAAATCGGTTTGGTACTTCACCTTTCAATTATTTTTATTAAATTGTTCAACTGAATCTAAATCCTCGTTTTCTATGATTAAAACATTGCTTTTAAGAGGTAGTAAACCAGACACAATCGGAAATTTATTTGTTATTTTTAGATCAAATTTTAGACGTATTGACTCTTTTCCCAAAAAAAAAAATATAAATTGATTTCGAAACCCTGTTCTTTTAACCAGTAGAGCTATTTTTTTTTTAAGTTTTGAGAATGTGTTTTTTTTTATTACAATAAGGTTTTACTGTAGGTCATTGGCAGATTTTTTTAAATGTTGAAACAAAATTTTTATTTTGTACAACATACATTTCAAATCATATAATCATGCAGTAAATAAAAAAAATGATTTATTTGTAAAAGTATTTCAGAATATAAATTTTTTAGTTCAAATAAAATAATAAAAAAAGATCCGCGCTCTTTTTTTTGTGACAAAAAAAATAATAAAATAGTTTGTCTCTATTTAAAAAAAAATTACATTTTTGGTTTACTTCGACAATATTGAAAAATTGTAAATACTTATTATCAAAAAATAATTACAAAAAGTACATTATTTGAATTGTTTTATCATCATTTGTAAGTATCATTGCAAGGGTCGCAAGATCATCGTTCGACGAAATTTAAATTCTCGGTTACTGGTTAATGGCTCTTAACAAAATGTACCTAAATCTACAAAATATATATATGGAACCGCGAACATCGAACCTAAATACAAATATTATATGAATTATTTAATAGATAATATTGTATTAAGATCTAAACGGTCTGGGCTGACACTGACGTCATCTATATCCGATAGAAATGTAATCCTGAGAGATCGATGTCCAACGCCGTCATCTGATACAATATCGTTATCTAACTATCATGAGGGTAACTCAATTGGTAGAAACGCCAGTCTGGATGGTCTAGATTTTCTGGACTCTCTGTAGTGACCGTATCTTATTTTATTTTCTGTGTGTTCTTCTGTTCCATATTTTGTTTTTATATTTTTTTCAATATTCAAATGCCAGTTTATTTCAAATAAATGGGCCCTAATGGCCAAGTCGGTGAAGGCGTTTGTTCCGGCAAGAAAAGAGATTCTGGGTTCAATTCCCAGTTGCGACTGTTACCTTTTGAGGTGAAAACTTCGTTGACACCGTTGTGATTTGAAACTCGATGAAACGACAAAAAAAGAGACAAACACATCTATAAGAGAGAGAGAATGAGATAGTATAATCGGTCTTCTCTTTGTGCGGTGCTTTGTCTACTTTAGTTTTCTGAAGGTTTCACTTCTAGTAATGTACAATTGATGTACGTTTTAAAAGTGAAGTACTGCGACCATTTGCATATAATAATACAATAAAAATAAAATGTTGATCAATTTCGTAGCTATAATACGATATAACAATTAAAATATAGTATATTAGAATATTTAAAATAAAGCCATAAATATCAATCAATCAATTGCACCTTTATCAAATTATTAATTATCGCAAAACATGAAATATGTGAATAATAAAGGTAGCTAAATAAGAACACATTTAACAACAATCCTCTCGTATTAACTAACTTATTATAACTAACTCACATTTTACTTATATTTCTATTTAAATCTTGGTGCCCTAGCAATAATAATATATTAATGATTAAATTAAAATCGATGGTCTCTTCATGTTCACAATAAAAACAAAATTTAATACTTATGTATACAAAGATTACCTTTTTATCCTCTCTCTCTTTTGTATTAATATTATCTTGTACTTTTTGTACCATAATTTGTACTATTTTTTACTATCACACTATACACTTGTTGAACTCATCTGTATAACTTTTCAAGATAATACAACTCATGTATTTTTTATTTATTTTTTTCTATGTGTAGGTACTATTTATCGCTGCGTTAATTTTGCTGAATTCTTGAAAAACTTGCTTTCGAACAATTTATTCATGATCAAGTTAATAATAAAATCAACATAGTAAATACCTACACGTTCCTCAATAACTACTTTTAAAGTATCTTAAGCACTCTTCTGTTTTACCATTATTACACTATGTAACTTTTTAACTCCTTTGTACAATTTTAATGATAACGAAACTACATACCTATGTTCATATTATACCTGTTTGTATCCTTAAATTACAGTTTATAATGTTATATACTTGCTTACAATTATACTCCTGAATAACATGTGTAACTTTAATAATGTGATTCTGTAAAAGCCCTCAAGGCGTGTATGAATAAATAAAATAAAATAAAAAAAATAAAATAAAATAACGTAATATTGGTAATACCAACGCAGAGGGAGGGTTAATGAGTTCTCAGTATCGCCCTGGCGTAAGACCACCATTATAGCCATGTTTGGTGACCAAATCTGAATAGCGAAGTACGTCTCCTCCTTCCTCTTACCCATCTTCTTCCACTTTCTTTCAGCCTCACGACATATCCCAATTGAGGAAGTCATAGTTAATTCATTATAATATGAACGTAGAATGCTCATGAACCACAGTTTGCAAAAAAAGCGGTTGGTTGCAAAAATAGCGGACATAAAATGAAGATTGACAAAAAAATTCGGCCTTCATTTTGCAATACCTCTTTGTCTTGTAAGAATAATTTGTCAGAAGTTAAGGTTCATCCACTTATAAATTAAATTTTCTTCAATTTAAGTTTCAAACGAAGTGAATCGGATGAAAATTCGATGAGCTACGGTTCCAGCCGACTTGAAAACGCATTTGAACCGGGTTTGTAACCGGGCCGCTCCGTTTTCCATTCCACCTTCCACGGCGCGCACCGCTCCTAACTAAATTTCAAGGTCAAATTTGATGCTATAACTTTGGGAATGCATTCTCCAAATGTAAGGAAAGATTTTTAGGCAACAAAAAAGTCGATTTTTTTAATCGGCTGGAACAGACTCCTCCCTTAATGATTGAAACGTCAAATTGTAATATTGAACCGCTGAAAACAATATTAATGAACCGAAAATTTGAAACAGAAAAAGATAAGGTCACATCTAGGAATTGAACCCAGGACCTTAGCATTGCCAGGCGATGCTCTCGCTGTTAAATACGACCGAAGGGGAAAGGTTAGGATCCCACTAATTCAATGGTAGAGCATCGCCCCGGCAAGGGACCTGGGATCAATTCCTAGATGTCATATTATCTTTTTCTGATTTAATATTGAAAAAATTTAAAATTCATAAATAAATAATTTTTTAAATGCGATAGAATAATCGGTCACCTTTTTTTGCGGTTTTTCGTAGCCTATTGGTCTGCTCTTTGTGCTTTGCTTCGTAGCATTCCCATTCTTGTCTACATCAATTATCTGAAGGTTTCACTTCCACCGCGTGTGGATTGCAAACTTTGGTTTTTAATTTTTTTTTTTTATTTGAATACCTCACAAGAATCGCAACTGCTCCCATCTGGAGCCAGTGAGACTTTGGCATCCCCAATTGGGGTATGTTGTCAGGCTGAAGGTAGTAAGGAGGGGAAGGAGATGGGGGAGAGGAAGGTGGGGAAGTACCTGGCTTTTCAGATCTGATCACCAAACACGGCCTAAGCCATTTCAAGCAACGTTTCAATTCTGAAGTGGAAGATACTCTCAGTATCACCCCGGTGGTCATACACCAGGGTGATACTGAGAGTATCTTCCACTCTGCAACGTGCCGCAAATATACTATTTATTATTTTAGATGAATTAATTGTGAAATAACACAAATTAATCAAAAAAAAAATATTTGCCACGCCGCACTATGGAATGGCCCGGAACAAGACCGTCTTATAAATCGAAACACTGTATTTTTTTCATATGTTCCTATAGTGGTTTAAGATAAATAAATAATAAATTTTAAATCCTTCGGAAAATTTTTGTTTTTTGTATATTTAAAATAATGTCAAAGAACGGGTTCGGGCTGAGACATTTAATTGAATCAGAATCTGGAATAATTCGTGGTAAAAATTTCAAGCATTTGACCTACTTTATGTAAAGTTTATTATATATTACCTTAAAGGATGTTTTTAAGCTTAAATACTATATATTTGAAATATTTTAGTTTTAAATAATAATGATTTATAAGCCCCCTTTAAGCAAATAATATTGAAACCAGATTTTGACAAAGCTAAAGTAAGCTTTCAACTAGTAGCGGGGTTCGGCCTTGTGGATATTAAAACACCATTATATAATTTAAACCTTTTTTTAATATGTTAATGAAAAAAAATTCGGGATATTTTGCGCAACAGTGTCAAAAAACGGTTTTGCAGTTGCTCTTTTTTTATCAGAAAATTACCGTGTCGAAGTACTAAAAAAGGATAAATTGTTTTTGAAATGTCATGTTTAATATAAAAAAATAGTAATTCACTAAATAAAAATATGAAACATAAAGACTGTTTATTTTTTAAGCAGCCCACCTATTTTTTCTTTTTTTTTTGATAAGAAACAAAGAAGTTAGAGATTTATTAGACGATAATGAGCATTTGCAACCAGTGTGGCCGGGATTCGATTCCACGACCTTCGGATTACGAGTTAAGAGCCTTACCGCTCGACCACGCTGGCCGTCAAAATAATTAATGGTATTATTGATTCACCTTACAATTCATCCCTACCAAAATACCTGACTGACAAATATTGCACACTGCTCTTCTTCAATCAACATTCAACTAAAATGGAAACTATTCACTTTTGTTCAGAAAGTGTAGAAATCAAGAGCTTGATTTTTTGGTATAAATCTAAATAATTTTTGCCGGTGACTAAGGCAAGTGAAGAAATATTATAAATATTTCGACTAGCGAAGTCTAGACTTGACTTGTCACTTATATTTTTTAAATTCTGCCTTTTCTATTTGCTTTTGTATGTACATAAACAATCATTTACTATTATAATTCCCGTTTTCATTTAATTTCGTATTATTACATTTTAAGTCCGTTAATAAATAAATACTCAAACTAAATTGAAAAAAAGATCAACCATGGGTATTGTGTTTGCTCTAACAAAATACATGTCCCTTAAAAGGAATAGGTTCTCTTGAGGTAACCCAAAACCCAATAAGTGATTTACGACCACCACATTCTTGCTTCAAGAAAACAGAACACTATCTTCTGTTGATATATTACGAAAGTAAGTTTTTTTCAATGATATTGTGTTTGCTCGTGGCGCATACCTACTATCAAGATAAGGATTTCACTTTATCAAATTTAATAAAAATTAGCCGAGACACCACCGCTCTGTTTGAAATTAACCAACAAGATAGTTTTAACATGAACCCTTACTGCGCTAAGCACAATATTAATACACCACTCTGAAAATTTCATTTTAATATCGTGTGTTTCCCGAAGCAGAATTATGCGAATATTCTTGGAGAATTTCTTCGAACTTTAGTCTAACATTGTTGCTCAAAATGACGCAGAGTTTCTAAATAATAATTGGTTGTCTTGTTTTCTACAGAAAATCTACTTATTATGTTATTGTAACATTGCATGTTTCAAGGAAATGCGAATTCAAGATTGAGAATCAAAACATTTCTTGAAATGCCTGCCTACTTATGAAAGTATTATTTATTAGATTCAGATCTGGATAGTAATAATAATAATAATAATAATAAGTTTTTATTCCAGGATGTGGGGAGGATAGTGCAATCCCACACGTCCCTATGATTGTACATATTTATATAATATATTTTATAACATATTTAAAAACAACAGATTTTTTTTTTTTTTTAGAACAGAATAGGAAAAAAACAAAATAAAAATATATATATAAAAATTAAATATAAAAAAAATAAATAAGTAATCAATTCTATTCTTCAAGCTCGGGCCCAGCGCTCACTCAGGAGTGGGGTTTGGTGCTGGAACGCTGCGGTCACCACTGCATTGTCGGAAGCCATTAGTCGCATCCTGGCTCCAGTGACCCGATGTCTCTTTAGACCGGCGAATCCGTGCAGTCCTAGTTCAGTGAACATTGTCGATGCACTGCTATATCTTCGGAATCCAAATATAATTCTACATGCATCATTATATTGGATCCGGAGTCGTTCCATCAAGGTGGTTCGGTAGTTACACCAAGTTTCGCATGTATATAGATTAGTGCAAAATGCATTGAACAATGTTTTTTTTACATGGTTACTGCATTGGAAAAATCTTCGGGCAATCATATTGGACAAAACACTGATACCTCTCCTCTGTCGTTCAATATCACCATCATCCGAGAGGTCTTCAGTGATGATGTGACCCAAGTATTTTACACTCGTTGATATACTTATGTTTTCCTCATTGAGTTGTACGGGGAGCATCTTCTCGAGAGTTTTTCCATGGTGGAATGCGATTAGTTCCGTCTTCTTGGGGTTGTACATCATGTTGTGGTCATTTGCATATTCTTCACAGATTTTTAATAGAATTCTCAACCCTTTGATCGACGGAGCTAAGAGAATCATGTCGTCCGCATAGCTAATGTGATTTAGGCACAGATTATTGATACGGCAGCCTGCTCTGGTGTCCAGGCGATTAGATAATTCATCCATTTAAACATTGTAAAGATAGTAATTACACAACCTTCCATTTACTTTTTTTTTCATATTATTCCCCTCCCTCACACAATATTTCACACTGCAAAAAAATGTGTGCATTTCACACGCGGTAGAAAGGGGAACCTTTAGAAAACTGAAATAGAAGAGGAGGCCACGAAGCACCGCATAAAGAGAATACCAATTAGTCTCATTGTCTCGCAGACTGAATCCTATAGATGTATGTATTTTCTTTTTTTAGTGTAGCTTTTTCGTTTCATCGAGTTTTAAATCAAACGGAGCTAAAGAAGAGCTAAACCACTTCAAAAAATATTTACCAAATAATGAAATCTTTTTTTAGTGTAGCTTTTTCGTTTCATCGAGTTTCAAATCAAACGAAGCTAAAGAAGAGCTAAACCACTTCAAAAAATATTTACCAAATAATGAAATGGTTCATCAAAATTGCTTGGAATTATTCATAAAATTTGTAGCTTTCGAAAATAAAATAAACTAAATGAAATTCGTACAGATACATTCTCATTTCGTGGAAATATTGAGAGAAGAATGAAAAGAAAAGTACAGATGAGAAAATATCTTAATAACGTAAAAGAGTGGACCGAAAAATTGACACCAACTGAAAGAACGCCATTTCTAAAGGTCGTTTTTATTTTGCTAACGTTTATTAATTTAATGGATTAATTTATTCAAAAGAGATTAAAAATACAAAGGCTTATTTCAATTTGTTTTGTTTATTTATTTTTTTATCATTATAATTGCGCGGACTTAAAACTTTAAAACAACAGAGCAATCAGTCGTGGCGTCATGTCATCTGACATAATATTGTTGTAGTCTGGTGTAACTAGAAGTCGATCTTAAAAAATATCTTCATCTAGATTTAAATGTGAAGAGAATGTTTAAGGTTTATTGCAAAGTGTACCTACTGTCAAAAATTGTATCTCTCTGGAGAAGATGTATATCTTAACATGTTTCTCTCCGAAAATCTGTTTTGTACACCCCGACAACGACACCCGTTATACTTGGGACGTCATTCTGTTAATAATATACAGTTCGTTTTCAGCAAATATTATTTGATTAAATTAATCATGTTTTCACATTTTATCTAATTACTATCTTGTTGCCAAATATAAGGCGTATTAAAACATGTGTATTTAAAGTAAAATAAATACTTCAACAAATAGATATACCTTAAGAGGAAACCCGGTCGCCGAGAAATTTGAACAATTGGTATTTTATCAAACTGTCGCTCTTATTCCCCCGAATACAGAGCGAAAGGGACAACTGCAGTAAAGAAGTTTTACTTCAAAAAGTATAAAGTACTGGCACATTAGTGGTTGATAATTTATATTATTAAAAAAAATATATATATTTGTACCAGAGTTGAAATCTAGAAAATAAATTGGGGAATACGTTTTTATTGTCAAAACTCCGCCCGGTTTCCTCTTAACGGCTTTTATTCATAAATTTTATTCGTTTTATTCACTAATATTCGTTTCTTCTATAAATTCGTATATAACGAGAAAAAATGGTAGAAGTGAACAAATATTACGGCTTAAGAATTTTAAATTCTAGTATTGTATAAAAAAATTATACGAATTGTCATTTTGTACATTTTCCAATAATAGTTTCACTGTTTTATAAACCAAAATAAATTAACGGTTGAAAAATTCTTCTGGATTTTATTACTAAAAACAGACACATATAATTAAAAATATAAAAATTTTCAAAATGAGAGGAATTTTATTACGATTGTTTTTTTTGCTTTCCGAATATTTTTTCTTGTAAACTATAGAAATGTCACTGTATAACACTGATTAAATCACATATCTCACCGTAATATAAATGAAGTAAAACAAAATTAATACGAGTTTGTCTCAGTTTAGTTCCGAGTTGCCATCAAAAGATTCCTCACGATGGGTGATTTAGCGGGCAACAACAAAAACCTTGAAAAAAATTTTTACTTTTAAATTAACTACAAAAATAAAAACACTAATATGCTTTTATTTAACTAAAAATGTCATTTTCAATTTTTATGTACTGATGTACTGATTAAAATGTACTGATGGGCGTTATTGACGTGTCCCAAGATAGAATTGTATATCGGTCCATGATCTCTGCTTACCCCTTTGGAGAAACGATGAGTTACTTAGGAAGGGTTGTTTCACAGAAATACTAATGTAACATTGTCGTCAAATAGGCATTCAGTGCCATTTTGTTTTTTTTTTAAAGTTGAATTGTCCCCGTTAAATGCTAATTCTAAGTCCACTTCGGCTTTTGATTTTAAAAAGCAGAAGAGGACAACTATCATGTTGTTAGGCTTGTCAGCTTGTAACAATCTGATAGAAAGCTGAAAGTCATCTAGAATTGACGCTTAACGTTTAAAAAAAATTTATGTATGTAGTTCCTTCAACTTTCAGTAGACAAGACTTCAAACTAAAGAAGACAAGAGTGGGGAGGCTGCAAAGCACCGCACAAAGAGGAGACCGATTATTCTATCTCACTCTCTCGCAGACTAAATCCTACAGATGATGTGTTTGTCTCTTTCTAGGGTCGCTTTTTCGTTTCATCGAGTTTCAAATCTCAACGGTGATAAAGAAGTTTTCACTTCAAATAAAAATTAAAATGGGGCTGAATCGCCATTTGATCAAAATATTACTTTTCAGTTTCTGTGAAATACCTGGCCTTTAGTTATTTTCACCGAATAAATTGATTTTATTACAAAACATATCGTCTTTCCAATGCAGTGCCATGCAAAGCTGCTGACGCGTTTTTTATAAGTTGGCAAATTGTTTGGTGTCAATATTTTATTCAAAATTGGTTGCAATAACACATAACAAACGTTTTTTAGGTCAAATCAGATTTACAATCTGTGGATGAAATGTGATCAGTATCACAGGTGCTCGGAACGCCTCGACACAGGACCATGAGGAGTAGAGAAGTCTTGTGCTCCAGGGCAATTGGATTAGGATCATAATCCTCAGAAATATTGCAACCACTCAAGAAGTAGAACAAAGTTTAAAAAATATATCGACGAAGGGCACTACCAGGATGATCGAAATGTTGGCCCCCAAAAGGGTGTAAGCGCAACACGCTCCACTACCCAAAAAGACAAAATTTATAATTTTTCCGATCCGAAAATTGCATTATTTAATGTAATGTGTGGGCTTACTGAAAAAACGTCGATTCAATATTATAACAAACCTACTTACAATTCGTGTAGATTCATTATACAATTTATTTTCCGCTTTCTTTCAGTTTTCCGAAGTCTAGCTGATACAAAGGGTAAAGCTTCATTGTGGCAATATCGATTTTTACAGTAATTAAAGTATCTTGCGGGATCATTGCCGTGACTGGTAGGATTCTTTAGGGCTGGACAGCGGTCGGGGGGGGGGAGAGGGGAATCTAATGAAGAATAAAATAATTACAACTTTTACCATTTTTAATGTATTGTTATAATTGTAATATGTATTGTCCCGCCGAATAATGACGTTAGGAAATAACCGATTTTAGGTTTGATTAAAAATGTCTGGTATAGAAAATTTATTAAGAAAGTTTAAAATATTTCATTTGTTTGGTACTTAGAAGCTCTTGAACTATGAGCTCTGGTTTGGTACGAAATTAGCACAACCATTTCTGTCTAAATTGCCTGGATCAACCCAATTATTTTCTGCCAGCAGTAGTTGACGTTAGCTATTTCAAAAGTGAACAATGATGTTTTGATTAAGTATCCTTCAAACTATCCTTTATATTTCCATTCCTATCTTTCAAACAAAACGATTTACAGAAGCCTGGTAATAATATTAGGTCGTAAGTTACTCGCGGTTCAGAAAATTCAACTGAACTGAGCTTGGTTGTGTGTATTGGATATCCGTATCCATTTATTGGATAACTAACACCTCTGCCAAAGGTCCCCCTAACTGGTGAGCTACGTTTGGTGACTTAAAAGGGGTGCCTGGGTTCATAGGGTGACGTTTTTCTGGGTCTTGGCGGCGGATACGATGCTCACCAACTGCATGGCAGGCCATATCGGAAGAGAAAGGTTGAGAGAGTCCCTTTGACTTCATCAGCCGTACTCTCTCGGAACATTGCCTTGCACCGCAGGGATGGATTTTTACATCCTTCACTCCTGGACACACTGACCCCCAGATTCATAATATCCTCTTCCTTCCCAGAACTTCATATTTTTCCTTTGAGAACAAGTATTTTAAATGCTTTAACTATCTGTTGATATAGTATTACGTGCTTAAGATTTGGATCGCTTAATATTATGTAAGGTCACATTAGGTGATGTTTGGTTTAATGGATGGGGATTCTTCTTGTTATTTGCACTATATTAATCACTCCTGAGCAAGTTTCCCATCCACCCACATATTTCACCCTTCTCATGTGGTTAGTGAATGGCAGATTGTAGCACGACCTATTAAATACTTCCAACTTCAGTTATTAAAAGAAAGATCGCTAATATCAACCACCATCAAATTTTATGATCAAACCAGATTTTTTCAACCAACTCTATTACAAGTTTTTTTATAACGGTAAAAACATAACTATTTACGAGGATTCTAATGCGTTTATTAGACATTTTCAAAATAAAACCCCGATAAGAAGCTATCAAACGTACGAAAACTTATAATAAAGATACGAAAACTCTAGTTTTTTTTTTACATTAACACACAAAGCCTGAAACGCTCCAAGACTATTAACATTATTTATTACTCTAATTATTCAGTTAAGGTTTTAACAACTCACATAACGATGTACTTTTACATAGTATTTTCGCTGTTCGTTTTTGAGTACTGAACCTGAAATATTATTAAAACAAATTATTATTTAAATATTACGAGTATAATACACCTATCTTGCCTTCATAACGAGCAAATACAGAAAAAAAATTGGTTGTCGGTTTACGGACGATAATTTTACGTCATAACGTCATATAATAACGATGTAGTGGAAGAGAGATAGATGCGTCACAGGCCGAACGCTTAGGCCGAACACTTGCTCCGCGCTCTCGCTCTCTAACCTAACGTAGGTTAAGTTAATCATTTTTTTATATCTAAGATGGTTCTGAGTTGGTTTCATTCCGAGTTGTCTGGTCGCCGATTAAAATTATTATTTTTTGAACTGTGAATGCTTGGTGGACCTCAGGAAAGAAATATAGTAAAAATTTGATAATTTTTAGAGCTCTGATTTCTAAAAAATCACCACAAGAGCATTGTACAATTTATTACGAGTTCTTTGGAAGAGATACAAAATTTGCACGCAGAAGACCCTATATTAAAAACAATTCCATTTGCATGATTTTAAATTTGCTATTTAAACCTCCATTACTATCGACATTAAATTTATTATTTTCGATTATTTTAGCGACATAATGTGTGATAAGAACGAAGAAGAGTGTAGAGTGGTACCCCAGTGGTAGTGATGTAGAGTAGTACCCCAGGGGCCGAGAACGGACCCCTGGTGTACTCCAGATGAAAGAGTTGCATAATTTGATTGGTTTTTTCCCACCTTCACGGCTTGTAAACGGTTGCCCAAGTACAATGTCAGCCAGTTCTCAACGCCGCAGTTTTAACCAAAGGATTATTCTAATCGCTTAGTAAGAAAACCGTGTCGAATGAATTAATATTCCTCCAAGGTGTAACTCCTTTATTCCACTTTTATTCCTTTCCGACTAGACCGGTTTGAGACAATCACGTTCATCTTGAGACTGGAACATTTTTTCTTTAAAATTTGGTAATTACACTAGCTTTATTTTTTAATTACTTGCATTATAATCTATTTAAAATGACTTGTTAAAATTTAGGTTTATTTTATCACATCAGTAATTAAAATCACACTTAGAAATAACAAGCAATTGTATTTTATTGATTGTGTCTTCCCATAATAGTTTGCATTGTTTCTTTCTTGATGTTTCCAGCTAATGTGGAAATGTTAAAATATGTAAATATTTACATTACCAGAATTTATATTAATAGAGGAATGACATTAAGGTAGGTGATACTTATTGTCTGTTTATAATGCTTTATTAAGTCATATGATATATTATATTACGTTCATAAAGCATTAAAGTATATATCAATAAAGTAATATGTCAATATATTGTTTGGAATTTTTTTGCCATTCTTGAGAAAGCATGGATTCATAATATTATATTGTAATACCCTAATAACAGTTATATTTTTCTTTACTATTCTAAATAAATTAATGTTTAAAAATTGATTTAATTTTTCTATGTTATGATTAAAATCACCAATTCAAAATTTTGGATACTACTGATTGTGTTACCGATATAAGTGGCTATTTATCAAATATTTTGTTTTGTAAAATCGGTTTAGGAATATTAATTAAGATAGACGTTTTGCCTACTGAATGCGATTCTGTAGACAACTGTTCTAAACTAAACGGAACCCCAGGGACCACGGCATCCCCATTTTTGGAAATGTGATTAATTTCGGAAATGAGTTAGGGTCGCGGAAGTAGTTAAAAGAATAATGTAAACGTTGACATAACATAAGTTTCAAGTGACACTCTTATACAAATATACTAGTCACATCGAGAGATGTGACGTCATCGTTCTAGTATCTTCTGTCTTTTTCATTTTTAAGCTATACTGATACGATCTTCCATTCTGGGACAATGTTGTCCCCAACAATATGTCTTGGCCCACCCACAACAAAGTCTTATTACATATCTGCTACAGAGGTGAAAATATAGTAGAGTGTAAATTATGTGTGTCACCCTAATATATTCAAATACAAATGGACAAATAGGTAGGAATTACACAGGGGAAAGCTCAGCCGTGGGTAAGTTCCCGGTGATAAGTGAGCCGGTGCATAAGTAAAGTTGACCCATGAGTTACCCAATGTTTTTATCTTTGCATACATTATGGTAAGTTTTTGTTCGAAGAGAAATAACTTTCAGGAACTTACTGCTATGTGAACATATAAATTACCAACATCTTTATTCAACTTTACACCAACACGAGCTTCTCTTATCGTTGAATTTGCCATAAGTCGTACTAGTTGGTATAGAAAACGTTTAAATGAAATTTAAATTGAGCCTGCAGATAGCTAGATATGTTTTTGTTTCGATATTTTTTTCATTTGTATGAATGAAATAATAAATGATAAAATTAATCAGCTTTATATTATATAGAATATTCAATGTGCGGTCCTCGCCGAAGAGAACTGTTGTTTATTTGTTGTTCACTGTGAATACTGTTCAGCATGCAATTACAATGTAGTAAGATAGCCAATATGCCTTTATTTACAAACATTTGATTATTGAGTTACAAAAATTTGAGTTTTACTTACTAACGTAATATTTATTTATTTAAACGCCCGTAGGGCTTTTACATATAGTGCAGTACATGTTTTTGGAAAAATATAAGAAATAACATAATATAATAAAAACATAATATAAATATAAGAAACAAAATAAAGATAACATAAGATATAAGATATACAAAATATAGATAACACCAAATATAATAGTTGACACAAAGCAGGTAACATAGAATATATGGTAAGTAAATTAATGTGAGATTGTTATTTTAATCATTTATAGGAGAAGTTACCAGATTTAGGGCGTATTTCGCCATCCTATCGACAAACTATCAAAATATCTATCAATTATAATAAATATATCGCAATAGGTAGAAAACTCAGTTAACTAATCTGATATACTGCGAATAGGTATACAGTATATAATTCAATATAGGTAGTAAATGTATACGATAAGTAAAATACATCTTTTGTAGCCACAATCCATAGGTTCGATTACCGAATAGCAAACTTACGATTAAAATTCTTCATTAATCGCAAATTGACTTGTGGCGTCATTTCAATTAAATAAAACAAATCACTTTGGTTTCGAAACATGTTTATAATTTAGATTGAATACGTAAGTGGTGATTTGTTTTCATTTGATTAAATGGTGATTGCGTGGACGAATAAGATGAACTCATACTAATTATATATAATATAATAATTATATTACAAAATATAAATAATAATCATTATTTTAAAAAATTATTATATAATTTTAAAAACGTGTGCAGTTCACATGCGGTAGAAGTGAAACCTTCAGAAAACTATAGTAGTCAAGAGTGGGGAGGCTACAAAGCACCGCACAAAGAGGAAAAAAGATTGTATTTCATTCATACATAATCGGTTGTATAATAATTAAAATTATCATTATGTTTCCAAACCAAAATGATTTCATTCAAATATTTATATGTTTTGGGATCAAATCTAATTTTTTTCTATCTGATATAATAAAGAGAGCAAATATAAAGCAAATGTCGAGGCTAGCGTTGCTAAGCAACATAAATATATACAACATATATCATTATTATTAGTTATATCTACATTTTCGTTGAAGAATCCATATTTTAGACAATTAAAAGTGTGTAATCAATTATTGTCTAATTGCACGTTGGTATTTAAAAAATGCCTATCAAAATTTACAACTTTTACGTTTCCTTTTTTCTGCTAAAAGTAACATAAATCAATAACGCATTCGTTTTTTTATTGACTTTTATATATTTTTTCGACCAGACGACTTTTACAACTTCATCAAACTTTGCAAATACACTTTGCGGTGTCATTTTTAATTAAATGAAAACAAATAACTTTGTTAAAGCACCACTACATGATCAATATTATCAACATGTTTCACAAACGACGTTTTCTTCGTCAGGATAAGATATTAATCTTATAATTTTTACCTTAATTTTACCGTAATGAATGAGTTTAATCTGATTAATTACCGTACAATTAAATTTAAAACGTACGAAATTTTACACCTCATGCCATTTAATTATCTCGGTTTAAACATTATCTACAAATTTAAATTAATTTCGGTGAAAACTTCATTATGCTTTGACATTAATTAAGATACTTCCGCAGCCATTTAATCGACTTTCTATCACACCCGGCCAAATATTTGCTTATTTTTCGTTCTTCAGCAACGACAACGCCAATGGGTGCATCATGCGGAAACCTCGTTAGCAGCTTATAATCTGTCATAAAGTAATATTTACCATCGCCTCCCGCTTCCATACTAATTATTCACATTATCAGTCTGCACTGCAGGTCACTAGTAAAGTTTTCAATTCTAGCTTCGAATGAAACTAACTTAACAGCGAATTAATATTTGAATGGCTTGTCGAAACAATGCTGTCAGGAATGCTTGTCAGGAAGTTATTTTGGAGTACGATATTATTGTATTGGCTGAATAATCGCCATTTGTGTTAAAAAAAACTATGCACAGTAATTTTTATCAATATTGTCTTCATTTAAAACGGATATATTAGAGAATAAGAAGATAAAGGCTATTTTTCTATCCTCTTGACAGCTTATGTATACAGGGTGTTAAGGGACGTACTTGAAAAAAACTTTATTCAAGGATTTCTAATATTATTTAGAGTAAAAATCGTCAAAATAATTTTGGACTCGGTGGCTTTTTTGATTTTTTTTTTTTTTTCATCAAAAAAAATTCTTCCTCATGTCGTCAATGGTCACTCAGCTAAGTAACCGTCCAATCCTTCACTCGACCCTAACTGTCCCATACCCAATTATTTATTATGTTTTAAGTTGAAAAAAAAATCATCAAAAATGACACCGGAAAAAAATATCATTTCAACATTTTTTACTCTAAATAATGTCAGGAATCACAGATTAAAGGAAGTCAAGTACGTCCCTTAACACCCTTCATAAGTTAATAAAAATTTATAGCTTACTTTTAATGTTTATTTATCTTTTTTTGTTGTTTTATCTTTCATGTTCCATTAATGCTGATTTCAAAATTAATTATTGTTGAATATTTTCTTGTTTGTATTTCTTTAATTATTACGTTACTTGAAATATTTTTTTTTTTTAGAGGTATTTTTATTATTATTATTATTTTTATACTTATTTATGTTTTTATTATGTATTTTATTAAATTGAAATATTTTTTTCGTGTATTGTATTTAATAATCGCTGTTACTAGGCACGTACCTA
Organism: Glyphotaelius pellucidus; assembly: GCA_936435175.1. Lineage (NCBI taxonomy): Eukaryota > Metazoa > Arthropoda > Insecta > Trichoptera > Limnephilidae > Glyphotaelius > Glyphotaelius pellucidus. Next base: position 20,031,251 of record OW386542.1, on the reverse strand, counting down.
ATGCCTCTAAGGATGCAAATACAGACGCGAACCGGACTTCGAATTGCTGGAAAGAAATGTTGTTTAGTTGCTTTCCGACAAATGTTTTCCGAACGCGTGCATTATGACTCGCAAAACTAAATCTAAATTTTACTAGATTTTACCTGACGGTCTCCGTGATCGAGAGTTATGGTAGTGAACTCGAAATCCGAAGGTCGCAGGATTGAATCCCGGCGTGAGCAAATAAATTTTATTTGCTTAATTTATGTTATGTCACAATCAATTCTTTTAAAATAATAGATAAAGGGTGGTCCAACCATAATGAACGATGTTAATTGTAAATAAAACAAAAAGTTTTCATGGAATAATCTTAATTTTTTAATTGAACCAAATATTCGCCAAATGCTCGCCACGGCTTCGGTGGCATACCTCTATCCGATGGTCCATATTTTCAATGACGCTGAGGCATAATTGAAGTTCCATGTCATTAATGCGCCGAATTATCTCCTTTAACTCTTGAATTATTCTTGGCTTATTGACGTACTTCTTTTCTTTTAAATATCGTCAAAGAAAGAAGTCCGACGGTGTCAAATCACATGATGGTGGCGGCCAATTGACATCGCCACGACGTGAGATAACACGGCCATTGAATTTCTCGCGCAAAAGAGCCATTGTTTCGTTGGCTATGTGGCAAGTGGCACCGTCCTGTTGGAACCACATATCGTCCAGCTCCATATCCTCAATTTCTGGCCACAATAAGTCCGTTATCATCTCGCGATAGCGAACACCATTCACGGTAACTGCTTGGCCGACTTCATTTTCGAAAAAGTACGGCCCGATGACGCCACCAGCCCATAAACCGCACCAAACAGTCACTCTTTGTGGATGCCTTGGCTTTTCAACAACCACTCGTGGATTCTTATTTGCCCAAATGCGGCAATTCTGGTCTTTTTTACATGAGCTCCGTACTGGAGACCCTGAGAAAAATAATTTCTCAGGCCCTGTGTCATCTTTGGGGATGCTGTGTGGAGGGTTTTTTAAAAGGGTTTAAGGGGTGGGTAGGAATCTGGGGTTCAGGGTGTCCTGGTCATTCGCCTAGACAAACCTCCCCCCCATGAACTCTGGGCACCCCTGCTAAATCACCAAACTTAGCGAACCACTTGGGGTGACCTATGGCATGTTAACGAATCAAAAAAAAACGCTTTAAAACTTCATAAAATGCTTCAACAATCTTTAACACAATAAAGATCGTGCGTTATGGTTGAACCATCCTTTAGTATATTTGCGGCACATTCCAGGGTGGCAGATACTCTTTGTATCACCTTGGTGTAAGACCACCTTTCAGACATGAAACGTTGCTTTAAATGGCCTTATCCGTGTTTGGCGACCAGATTTGAATAGCCAGGTACTTCCCCACCTTCATCTTCCCAGTCTCCTTCCCCTCCCCACTACGTTTAGCCTCACAAAATCCCCCATCGTCTCACTGGCTCCAAGGAGCAGCTGGGGCTTTTGCGAGGTATTCACAAAAAATACATTTTTTATAACTATTTCTTAAATTTGTTTGGTTATTAAAAGTGCTTTGTTTAAAACGCCTAATTATTTTTTCTTACACTATTACGAATAATCACCCAAACTTTCGCGGTACGAGCGCAAAATACGGTGTAAGTCGATGATTGCTAAAATCGTTTCCAATTTCACGGCACTTTTGATGTTGGTTGCCTGAAAAATTGTAAACTAACAAAAACGGAATATGGTATCATGAGAGTTTTTGTATGTGAATACTGCACAAGAATCTCATCTAATCCCAACAGTCTGGAGCCAAAGCATCCCCAATTGGGATATGTTGTGAGGTCTTACTCAAGGGCTTTGCTGAAAATTTTTCTACTCTGAACCTTGCCGCAAACACAGTAGATATTATTTTAAATAAATAAATTGTGAAATAACACAAATAATCAAAAAAAAGTGCTTATGCACGACGGGATTTGAAACCACGACTTCCTTATTGTGAGTCGACGGCCTTATCATTCGATCACTGTGGCCGTCAAAGCCGATAGTCGCAGTCAAAAAATATGTAAGTTTTTTTTTTTTACATGAATACCGCACAAGAGTCCCAACTGCTCCCGTCTGGAGCCAGCGAGACCATGGCATCCCCAATTGGGGTATGTTGTGAGGCTGAAGGTAGTGGGGAGGGGAAGGAGATGGGGAAGAGGAAGGTGGGAAGTACCTGGCTATTCAGATCTGGTCACCAAACACGGCTAAAGCCATTTCAACCAAGTTTCAATTCTGAACGGTGGTCTTACACCAGGGCGATACTGAGAGTATCTTCCACTCTGGAACGTGCCGCAAATATACTATATATTATTTTAAATGAATAAATTGTGAAATAACACAAATAAATCAAATAAAATTTATCATTGAAGAAGATAACACTTATAATCTAAATGAAAATATGAAAGAAAACAAGACACAGAAAAAGATTATATTAGATTATAAGTGTTATCTTCTTCTTCAATGATATATTATGTTGATGGGAATAACCTTAAAAGTTTAAAAAAAAGAGAGTTTTTCTCATATAAAAAAAAATAAAAAAATAAAAAATGAAATAAAATAAAATTTATTTGCCACGCCGGGATTCGCCGCGACGTTTGGAATGCGAGCCAAGAGCCTTACCGCTGGGCTGCGCCGGCCGTCAGTATCTTTTGAAAGTTATTTTGTGCAGCTCTTTTTAAATGTAAGTTTTTGAAGAAGAATCGGTAATTCCAATCAAGTGTGTAAGCATCGAGTAGTAAAGTAAACTATGTGTTAATGAAATTATCTCGATAAAAAAAGTTTTTCGAAGCGATGCTATTAGTATATGGTTGTTCATCGATTTATTTTTGATAAATCTGCGTCAATTTTAGCTTCGGTTGGCTGAATAAGCAAGCATCAAATAATGAGTCTACAAATCTAATTGTAAAGTTTCTCAATCGGTGCTTCTGCTATTCGTGAATGGGTTTTCGGCGCACAACGAAATAATATCGAACAATTTATTATTTACTTCGTTCTCTACTAACTTGGGTTGTGTAGACGGATGGTTTTGCAGGTTCTGCATCGAAAAATAACCAAACGTAATTTTTTTTATTAGTTGAAGATAAACGCTTTATGCCGTCAACAAAGCAGTTAACAAATAAAACTATTAAAAAAAGATTCCAAGTTGGCACGCGCAATGGAATGTTAACTTGATTTACGTGTTTTTTATGAATTGATATTATATTGCTTTCATTTGGCGTCTTTCGGGCGAGCTATTATTAAATTTGTGCAAAAATAACCCAGGACCTAGGAATTGCCGGGTAAGTGCTCTACCAACTGTGCTAAGGTGTCCCGTGCCGATTCAGTCACAACAGTCACAACAGAACAGTCACAACGATTCAGGCACAACAGTCACAACAGAACAGTCACAACAGTCACAACGATTCAGTCACAACAGTCACAATAGAACAGTCACAACGATTCAGTCACAACAGTCACAATAGAACAGTCACAACAGTCACAACGATTCAGGCACAACAGTCACAACAGAACAGTCACAACAGTCACAACGATTCAGTCACAACAGTCACAACAGAACAGTCACAACGATTCAGTCACAACAGAAAAATCAGAAAAAGATACGGTTACATCTGGGACTCAAGCCCAGCATAAATAAATTTATCCGAAACACATCCAGATAGTATTTAGTTCTGGTTGAATAGCAGCAAATTAAAATATGCGTTAAGAAAATGAAGATAATGTTAGTAATTCTTGGTCAAAGAATGATGCAGTTAAAAATATGACCCGATCGGATAGAGACACATTAGCTCTGTTGGCAGAGCAATGACCCGGCAAGTCATAGGTTCTGGGTTCGATTCTCAGATGTGATTGTATCTTTTTTTGTGATTTTTCTGTTTCAGATTTTCGATTGAGTTTCGCTAATATTGTCTTCATTAATTAAAATAATAATTTTTGCGGAATTGTAAGATGTTTTCTATTGTGGTGACATCTGGTATTTTTAACTTGGTCCTACATGAAACGTTAAATAACATTGAGCAATTGATAAATCGATTTAGATAAAGTTAAATTTATGTATATTGATTTAGCCGTCAATATAAATAATACTGTTTTTCCTCAACTGTGTTAATTTCAACGCTTTTTGCCAACTGTGAACCAACGTCAATGTTAACGGCGTCGAAGTTTTTCAAATCAAATCTTCAAAACTATTGTAGATCAAATAACTATCTTCGTTAAGGGCATACCGTTCAACGCCCACTTGATAACAGTAATAATCGTCTTCAACGGTTTCAATACTTGCTGGCGGCGAAGTATCGCATCGTCAACGTTAACAGAGTTGACGTTTTGTCAATATCAACGCCCGGTACCGGTAGAGAGTTGGGTTGTACCGAGTCGAGTTACACATAGCGGGGTATATAATAGTGGAGCAGTCTGGAGTTCTGCCACCAGCAGTAATTAATTTATGTGGCTGTCGGCGGGAAAAATATGTACGGTTCGGGGCGGCGGCGGGGGCGGGGTTTGTGATTGGTGGCTTGAGCTCATTCTGAAAAAATCTGCTTTGGTTTCGGGGTAAATCCAAATTGGATTAATTATAGTATTCTCGTACATCAGCGGATCGAATACATTCTAAAACGTTATAACAGAGTGAAAAACTGGATGAAAAGCGTAAAAACACCGCTGGTGCTTCGTGGAAGGAGGTTACAGAGGATTTTTCGTATTTTACAAAATCACATAGTGATTACTAAACAGAAAAGGGTGAGTTCCGATAAACTGCGGTTGTTATTTTATGTAACGAGATATTTCTTAAATAATGTTTTTAGTTTGTTTAAGATTAAAGAATATTTTTTTAAGATAACAAAAAACAAATAAAATTAAAACAGGAACGTTATAAACAATACATCATTAAAACAGGAATATAAATAAAATCAACGTGACCGACCATCTCAGTAGACGACAAGCAGTTCATCGAATACTACCGGGTACGGAAACGTACGTTCGATATGGTTACATTGCAAAATATTGCAAATACATTAAATACTTACTACTTTAATAAACTTACTTTGTTGTTCACTTTTTAATTAAATAATTACGGAATTCTACAGATTAATTTGTAATCAATTTAAATATTTTTAAATAGGAAAAACTTCTGAAAATTTCAACTTTAGAAGCTCTGATCAAAGAGCCCTGACGTGTGACAAAAACTTTTTAAAACTTAAAACTGAATTTAGAATAAAAAAACTTATTTTAAATTCACCAACCATTCATAAACCTGGACTTGGAAATTTTGCCTGGCACCAGGAGTTTACAATTAGTAAAAATTTTGAGAATAGTAAAATGCTATAAGGGAATCTTTTTACTGACAACTACCTCCCAAATTAGTTTCCCGTTAACCCCTCAGGCCTCGACCGTATTTTGTCATTGGGTCAGAATATTTCCGCTTTGCATTAAAATCCAAATATTTGCGGACGTATACGAAAACTAAAGACTAATTTTGGAAGGTGATGAAATACGGCTTCAAATTTTATCATTAGAAATAACCGTGTAATTTTTTTCATTTAATTTTTTTTTAATGCAAAGCTTAAAAGTTTTAAAAATGCATCAAATTTAAAAACTAAAATTATTGGTAATGAAAAAAAAACACAAACGCTTACTTTATTAGACAAATGTATTATAAAAAATATCATAGTTACATATTTTGTCGTTTCATATAAAAATATATTTTTTTAAATTCACAAAATTTCTTAAATCTTTTTTCAAATTGCGGTCGGAAACTTTGGTTTAATAAAGGAGAACTTTTAATTTTTTGTAGTTATTTATCTATCAATACCGATTCAACGATTTCTATGAGACCTACATGAGTTGTTCCAAAAAGCGAACAAATTTACATGAAAAATTAATGCCTCTCTCTATCCCTCTCCCACCATTTATTTTTACAGTTGAGTTTATCGGTGCTTGTACGTCATTTAAATTTTTTTGATAATTTGTATCCCGATCAAGAAGCCAATGTTTCTTAAACATGTTGGTATTTTTTTATTATTAAAAACGGCGATTAAAACTAACTGTTTCACTAATATTTACTTCATGAAAAAATATAGTTGACTAACTTAGGTAACAATGCGCGTCAGCCATAGTTTAAACGTATGAAAAAAATTAATACAAAACTATGATTTTTCTCCATTTCAAACGGATATTTTTCCCTTTTACACTCATCACTACTTGAAGAAATTTTTGCACTCAATGAAATTCTTAAAAAATTACACCCAGGCAATAAAACCGTATTTTTGCCCACCACTCAATAATAAACAAAAACTCAATTTTTACCCAACTGGTAAATAACCATTTATGCATGGTAAACATTAAAAGTACACAACTGCTAACCCTGAACAAATCGCAAGTGCGCCCCACGGTTGAATTTGGCAGCCACCTCTGGTCTGGAGCTCCAAAATACTTGAAAAATACCCTCGACTCTGTGCAGAAACGGGCGGTCCGTTTGATAGATTCTCCCATCTTAACGAACGGATTGCAATCTTTAGAGCACAGTCGTCGGGTGGGAATGCTATCCATATTCTACCGGTATTTCAATGGAAGATGCTCTGAGGAACTAGCGTCATTGATCCCTTCGGCATTGGTGCATATTCGGGAGACACGCCAAACGCGCACCCAACATATGCACACGGTTGACATTTGTCATATGAGAACGGGTCGTTTTTTCGACTCGTTCTTGAGTTCAACAGCTCGGTTATGGAACGATTTGCCGGCATCTGTGTTTCCTCTCTCCTACAGCATGGGTCTCTTCAAGACCAATGTTCATTCCTTCTTCTCCTCAAAAAGACCCTCCACACAGCATCCCAGATGACATAGGCCCTGAGGGAAATTATTTTCCTGTAAAATAATGTAAAAAAAGATTATTTATTAGTTGTGTAACATTTAAAACACGTTTATAATATCTAAAGCCAATGTAAAATTTGTATTCATTTATCAATATGTATGCACATCAAATGCTGTGGAACACCTCATTTTTAAATATTGTTACGTTTAACGAAAACAAAAAAATACATTTAAAAGATTAATTCTGATGCTGGTAATTTCTTTGTACTGAAATTTTATACTGATAGAGGGCTTTTATGAAGACCTGTTATATTTGCTGAACTGAAATTGAAGATGATAACGACAGATCTGTTTATACTTAGGTATATCAACAACATTATTGGCGGAAACTTCACTAGCTGATGCAACAAAGTAATCATTTAATACGTCAAAATGTGTATGTGACTGAATGTTTTCTCAAACAAAATAAAACTTTTAAACTAAATATCTCACTAATGTTAAAAAACTGATGATTCATGACAACAAATGTGAGGTCAGGGATTATCTCATAGCTCACAACTGATTCAGTGCAAAATTATATTGACAGAATTTCATAGCAAAATATTGCTGACATGAATCGACACGGATGTCTCATAAGGTTATCTCGGCTGATTTAACATTAATAATCAATCGAGTATAATATTATTTAACATTAATAATCAATCAAAATAATAAAATATTCATTAGACGATAAGACAGAATTGCAAAAAAAATTCTAACGGTGCCGTCACATTAGGTACCCAGATTTACGTTGTTGTCAAAATTGTACGTCATATTATTTTTTTTTCAATGGCTCCCAACAAAAGAGACCCTGAGAAAAAAAGAACAAAGTGAGCAAATCGCACGCGGTAGAAGTGAAACCTTCAAAAAACTAAAGAAGACAAGAGTGAGAAATCTACGAAGCACCGCACAAGAGACCGATACGTTACCGATAGCACAACATAAAGAGGAGACCGATTATACTATCTTATTCTCTCGCAGGCTAAATTTTGTAGGATGTATGTGTTTGTCTCTTTTAAATGCCGCTATTTTTCATTTCATCGAGTTTCAAATCACAACGGTGCTAAAGAAGTATTCACTTCCAGTGACTTCCGCATGTCATTTCAAGCTAATGAGAAGTGACGAAGACATTTTTTTTTGTTTGAATTTGAAGAAAAAAAACTTGAAATAAAGTAAGTCACCGAAAAAGTCCCCGGAGTCAAAATTTCATTAAAAATGTTTACTCCAAATAATATCAAGAGTCACTAGTTAAATTAAGGAAAGTACATCCCTTAACTCGCTGTATAATGTTATGTGTATGAAAAAGCTGGTGTCACCCAAATGTTTTGTATTTTTTATCAACATTAAATTTGCAGAAAGAACACAAAATCCCGTATCATCAGATTTGACCCTTCATGAAGTAAATAGTGACAGTACATAATATAAATATTTTTGATCTATGAAACTATTTGCATCAGACTCTAATTTTTTTTTTTTTTATCCATATTTGTATTATTTTTACAATAAACATACAAATTTTACATGGAATATTTTCGATTATTATTAATGGGAGCTTTTTAAAATAAGTTATACCTAGATAGAGACTTGTACTTTGAATGTCCTTGCACTTTTGTTTAACATTCTTTAAATTTTAAAAAGTTAAGATATTTTAATTTACAAAGGATTGCTATTTTTTTTTCATTTTGGTCCACCCTTAAATAATAATGGTTTGTTTTTATTCTATTTAAACGGAGAGTTACTCTTGTTGTTTTTGTGCTTCATTTGTTAAGTGCTTCTTGGGAATATTGATGTATTATTCTCATATGGTTCAAATATTGTAACAATAAGGAACTCCAGTGAATAAATATTATGGCTTTTAAAAAATATGTTCATATAGACAATAAACGCTGATTCGGGATAAATAAGTTTTATTTAATAATATTAAACGTAGAGTTTTAAAAAATTATTAAAAAGTCCATTTTTAATCGTGTCATTAAAACACACTGTCAAGTTGGTGTTATTGAATTGTTAGTGCTGATATCACTGCTCCCCATAATTCTCAGAACACTTACTGTTCTTCAGCTCCGAACTCCGAACTCGAAAATGGCGGACGTCCAATAGCTGATTCGGCGCTGTTGCCTACATTTAATATTATCGTGGAACACTAATAAACTGTTTATCAGGTGCGGCCACAGAAGTATTATTGCACATTGGTACAATACAATAACAGAAGCGATGAGATGATGACATTTAACCTAATGTTTTTCTATACTAAAAGCAGTTAATCTTGAATAAATAAAACTTTTGGAGAGTGATGACGTCATACGATTCACAATAGATACGGCAGTTTTCGGCGGATCTTGAAAAATTAACACTTTGACATTTATTTTAACTATTAAAACTAACCATAAAAATAAAAATAAATGTGCAGTTATTTAAGTTAAAAGGTCCATTATTCATTAAAAAAATTGGTTGATAACGTCATATAATAACGAGAGAGGGGAAGAGAGATAGATGCGTCACAAGCCAAACGCTTAGGCCAAACACTTGTTCCGCGCTCTCGCTTGCACGCTCGGCTCAGGCGGAACGTGACAATGAGTCATGCTTTTTCTTGAGTGCAGCCGGCTTTTACTTTTACTCTAAGGTGTAAATTTTAAGTAGGTTTAGTCTTAGTGAGGTCGAATAATATGAGAAAAAAATTGCATTGTATTCTGTGAGAAGCAGTACATTAATAAGTTATAAGTTTGTTTTAATATTTTCAATCACAGCGGAATTCGACTTACATCACAGCAACTCGCTGTAGCCAGTTTATTTCCACGGGATAATTCACGAAAATATGGAACTCATATTTGCTTTGCATTTGAATCACACGTTTATAATAAATTCATTTCTTCACAGAGCTACTGTGCTTTCCCCTTTCGTAACGGTGGGAGATTTACGTAATATTTCTCTTGAAAGCCAATATACTTAACTTCCTTTCCGTACATTGATAAATCCACACAAAATGTAAACAATCTTTTGATCGAATTTATTAATTATTGAATTGACATGTTTTATATAAATTTTGAAACGACTTGTCAACACAATATATGTAAAATGTCAGTAAATATTACATACCTTCATATCTAATAATAATTTATGTAGTACAAGGCAGTTTCATTTCAAAACTCGCAGAGATAATGTGTTTTTTGGTTCGCAGTAGTACAAGTGAGGAAGTGAGTATAACTTAGCTATTCAGTTTCATCTTCCTCGGTTCCTCAAATACTATGTACACTTAAAGCCTTCGGGTCATGTTGACGCGATTTCAAAAATATGAAGTAATGGTTTTAAATTAAATACAAAATTAAATTATTTGTAGTACATATTTATAAAAATGTTTCCAGTCTGTATTGGTGTAATATTACATTGAAACATGAAATATCAATTATATTATGAAATATGGCCATAGACCACCTTCTTGTCATTCGTTAACAATTATAGGCCGAAACCATTTTTTTTTCTTATTTATTTTTGGGGTGTTGTGCCGTGTTGCGCTACCTCCTTCTTTAGCCAACGTTTAGGACAGCGTTACAGTGTCCATCATCAGGGCAGATGAGCCGTTGGCTGATGAAACGTTGGCTAAAGAAGGAGGTAGCGCAACACGGCATAACACCCCAAAAATAAATAACAAAAATATTTTTGGTCGTGAAAACCTAAAATAATACGAAACCATTTTGTCTATAAAATCAACAGCATTGTTTGTTGCGTTGTAGTCATGTTTTTCGATTTTGTTGTGATTTGTGTTCAACAAAATTTGTTTTTTTTTTTTTTTTTTGTTTTTTTTTTGAATTTTCGAGAAAATAACCATCTTTACATTGAAAAGACCTCTTTCATACTCAGGTATTATTGACCCGAGGAACCTAAGGTAGAAAAAATATATTTTTTTTAATATAAGAGACTTCTTCAAAATTTTACAATACTGATATTAAGTGATAATTTATAATTGTCATGAAGTCGTTACTTATAAGTCGTTATAAATTATACTAATAATTACGACTTTTATGATCAATTAAATTTCAGTTTCGGGTCATAATGAGCTGAAGAACTGAGGAAGGTTAAATGAATATGCATTTTGCACGCGATTTTTCGATAAGTTTTTGTTGGCAATTACTTGTCCGGGCGCCCGTTTCCCGGCTCCGGCAAACACTCTTAGCTAGGTATATTGCAATAAAAGTTTACCTTCACAGCATGGTTGCCGATTGAGATTATACATGTATACGACCCTTGCGTTTATTTTACACCTTATTGTAGCCAAAAGGTGCATAATAAGATTCGAACTCACCTGAAACAAAGAAAAATACATTATTGGTAATTTTTATAGCAAACATAGTCATTTCATTAATACGTAAAAAAAAGTTTAAATCTACCGACATCAGTACATCATCTAACCAATTCTCTAACATTCAATAAATCATTTTAAAAGATTTTGGAAGGAAAACATAATATTGCACCTACTACGACCAAAATTAAATAAAATTAACCTGTTATTATGACTAATAACAATGGAATGGCTTTTGAAGTGAAAACTTCTTTAGCACCGTTCTGATTTGAAATCTGATGAAACGGAAGCGAGCGACACTTAAAAGATACAACACATACATCAAGCGATAAATTAACATTAAACTAATATTACATTAAACAAATCATCACTCTGTTTCTCCGCAAGGGTAGGCAGAGGGTAACTCTTTCTTGCCACACACTCCATGCCTCGTTCACATTCATACATGCCTTTCTATTATTCTGACTCTTGACATGGCCCGACTCAAGTATCTAAAGATCGTGCCGTGTCTTCCTTGGGCGTCCCCGATTTCTTCTACCATTCACATTTGCGTCATATATTCTTTACACGGCTAGTTTCGCTTCTTTGGATAGTTTTTTGTTTGCGCCATCGACGTTCAGTCCTCCATTAATGGAGTTACTTGCGTTTACCCTTCTTTCAATATCTCTATCAGCCTTCCCATCTCTCGTTAACATACATCCCAGTACACAAACTCATCCATGTACTTCTAAGTACACAAACTCATCCACCTTCTCGAAGCATTCACCATTTACAATTATATTGAACATTGCATTCATCATTAACACATTCTTCATAGAAGCGTCGTTCATCCTAGACACGCAAGACGGTACATCTTCAACACAGTTAGAAATCAGCACCGTATCATCAGCATACAACAGGCAATATACTTTCAGATTACAATTCTATTTCTTTCAATTTTGCATAAAATTATCCATGTATAGATTGAATAACCACGGTGACATTACGCAGCCTTGTTTAACACCTTTTGTGATGTCAAACCACACCGTAAAATCGCCGTTCACCCTAATACATGCAACGCTTTCCTCATACAGAGTCGCAACTGCCTGTATTAGATTCATATTCACTCCAAACTTATATATGTGTATATATCCTTTTTTAAATAAATTAATGAAAACAAATAAAAACACCACTATATTATCAATATTAACAAAATATTTCTAAAACTATGTTTTCTTCGTCAGGATAAGATTAATAATTATCCTGACGAAGAAAACTTACCATGTTGAAAATATTGATTATATATTGGTGTTTTTACAAATTTATTTGTTTTCATTTAATTATATGTATCCACTCATGTTATGTATAGCAATCTTATTAATTTAGTGTCTATGGCGATATCCCATATACCAATATCTTCTCAAGACATGTTTGTTCATTCTGAATATGGACCGGGTAATAGGCGGTTGTTTCTTATAAATTATTCATGCGAATTTGCGTTGGCAGCATTATTCTGAAAATACGATTGAAAAACGGATATTCTAATGTTGTGGATAAGCAAACTGCGATAAGGCGAGATACTCTTCAAAGGTAGTGTGCAGTAATGATCTTTCTTGAGAATAGTTTATGCATTTAGAGATACAAGTTATTTCGAAGAATACCTAAATCAATATTTTTTAAATGAAATTAGCTCGAAGCATTCCAGATATTTTGTACAATAATTGAATAAAAATAATTTAACCAGTCATCATGGGTTAGATATTATTATGAATAAGATTTTTTTTAGTTTAAACACCACATTGAAGTGTAAAAAAAAAATTGGTTGTCTGTAAAGGTTGACGGTCGATAATTTTACGTGATAACGTCATATAATAAGGATGGAGTGGAAGAGAGATAGATGCGTCACAAGCCGAAAGCTTAGGACGAACGCTTGCTCCGCGCTCTCGCTTGCACACTCGGCTCAGGTGGAACATGACAATGAGTCATGCTTTTTTATGAGTGCGGCCGGCGTTCATCGATTTATAAGACGTTACCACGTCAAAAAAAAAAAAAAATAATAATATGGACCTATTCATGCTACCCTAATGAAGGATCAGGATGATTCAAAATCGGTTGGTTTATATATTCAATTTAGTGTCGTTCAAATAAAATAACAATCATTCCAATTAAACAAATTAGCTGGTCCCCGGCATACGTTGCAATGCCATTTAAAGAAATAAATTGTTTTTCCCTGCATGTCCTTTCCCACGCTTCCCCTCATGCGTCCCCTTCCCCTCCCTTCTACCTCATTTCCCTTCCCCGCCTTCCTTTCTCTCGCCACCCCTCCCGCAAAACTCACCCTCCTACGTTACCTTCCCCCCTGCTACTAAAATATGAAATAAACATATTTTCATTTACACAATTGTCATTATATATCGAAACCTTCAGAGTGTGTACAACAAATCTCCAAAGTTTCATCGCCATCGGCAGCGCGTAAAATATGAACAAACAAACAAATATTGATTTTTATGGATAAGATTTGTAATTTCAAATTTGCTTAAAAGTGTTTTAGTTTAACTCTACTTTAAAAATAATCTACTTTAATAATAATTTCTATAATGCCATTTCAATGGCGCAACTTTATCTTTACCTAATATCACTTTGGATTGATGCTCTAATTTAACGATTCTCTCTCTATCTGATGTTCCGCATGGTTTTTTTAAATAAGATGTTTTGGACAAGTGACATTCTCAACAACTGCTAGATACACCTAATAATAATAATACTGGTTGAATCGATCCTATGGTGCTATCTCAATGGCGCAACTTTATCTTTATCTACTTTGTATTGATTCTGTAATTTAAGAATCCTCTCTCTATTTGACTTTCCTCACGGTTTTTCAAATAAGATGTTTTGGAAAAGTGACATTCTCTACAACTGCTGGATGCATCTAATCACTGGCCGTGAAATAATTAAGTTTATTTTAGGAATCATTTTCTGCACCTTTCTGAAAAATATCTGATTTTTTGTCTATTGACACATGAGGCACATTTGGGTTCATTTGGGCGCCAAATATTACTGTAAGCTTTGAAATAACTCGTGAAATGAGTAAAGTTTTATAAATCTGTCCCACTATTTTAGATGCCGCCTAAGTCCGAGAATGTATCTCTTTCTCTGAACTATGAACTGACCTCTCATTTCTCATAGAATACGTGACAATGAAAAAAAAACTTTTGGATATTTATGATGCTTCTCAATGTGATGATGAATCTCGCCAGATTGTACACCTGTTGATGTTTTGTTCCGTTTTCAGTGAAGGAAGTTTCAGGCTAGTCACAAAGCAGATGACGACAGCAGGACATTAGACGAAGTGCCTTAGTATAGTGATAAATCGCCTGTCTTTTTCCAATATGAACGGTTCATAAACACATAATATAAAATAGTAGTATAAACAAAATGGGAAGCATTATTACTTTTAGATTGAATGATCATAACAAGATTGATTCTTGTGGAGAATGAAACTTGATCTCTTGATTTATTTAATTTTGGTGACATCGCTAAGATTATTTCGTAATAAATAATTAAAAAATATGATAATGTTAACTATTATTTTTAATGTAAGTACTTATCCACTGTAAAAAGCTCAATGGGCTTCTTAATCAACAAATATAATTTTAAAATAATAAAATCGTCGAAAAATTCAAAACAAATGTATTTTACTGACTAATGATTTTTTTTACAATTGGAATATCGGACCTGTCTAATTGCCTTCATAAATAGGTAAATGTTTAGATTCAGAATTAAATATAAATCATCGCTGATCTTTGGTCTTATTCTCGCATTAAACATAATCTAAAGAAATCCATAAAATAGTTTAGGTAAAGGTATTAACTGGCAGGTCAAAAGTTTTGAATATAAAGATGAAGTTCTGCGTGTATCGGATAGCAATTAATCTTTAGTGTTGATCTCTGGCGTTATAAAATATACGTTTTTGTATGTTTTAAATATAAAGGTAATACTTTAACCAGTGATTCCTGACACTACGTGGAGTAAAAAGTGTGAATTAAATTTAGGACATTTTTGACCCGGTGACATTTTTAATTTTTTGGGTGTTTTTTTTTATAATTATCAACAAAAACCAATTTTTTGCAAGTATCATCACTGGTCACTCAGCCGAATAACCGAACAACTCCCCATCCGACGCTAACGATCCCTATAGCCAGTGCTGAATTTTTTAATGCTTTAATTAAAAAAACAAAAAAAAAAAATCATTAATGTTACCGAAGACCGAAATTTCATTTTCATTTCACTTTTTACTCCAAATAAAGTTAAAGTAACTCAAGTATATCCTTGATGTATAAGTCACCGCAACATACAAAGCACATTTTCATCATTGGCTATGTAAACTACTTTGTTGTCGAAAACTAGTCCAGTACATATGCAAACAATTTCAAAATAACAGATAATTTCTACGAATTTAAAATATCAACATTTAATTAAATTGTTTATTTTAACAATGTTTTTATTTTAGGTAGATCTGCATAAATAATATGGAAATATTTTGTGAATCCAAAGTGTGAGGACCCCTGCTTTTACCCAACTTTAGCCACATCTGTTCCAGGGCATTTATCTCAGAAGGTTCAGAGCGGGACGGTGAGAAGTTTCCTTTGAAAGCAACGCCATTTTATCACCAACCTACCCGGCTTCACTCTATGTAACGTAGTAGCTCAACATAGTTCTAAGTAGCTCTACATGACTCTGAATATCTCTGTGTAGGAGAACATGCCCCAGCGGTATGCGAGAACTCAATTGAAGGCAGAGAATGCATCGAACATGAAACGATTAATATTTTTGCTGACGATTTTGATGCTATGAATGCATCAAAATGGCGGATTATTAATACGACGGTTCGCTTCCACGATAATGATGCATAATTAACATCCCTTACTATTTATTTGGTGCTGAATCAGTTTGTGAAGTGTCCGACAATTCAAATTTCTCCCCCGATCTGATCAAAAAGTGAGTTATTCAAGTCGTCATGTTTGTAATAAGTAGCTATTGTTAATAAATTAATAAAATAAAACACACATAAATCTTGTTTCCACCTTGTGGAAACAAGTTTAATAAGTTTCATTTTATTATTATAATAAAATTGAAAATGTTGACGAATGAGAAAGAAACAAAGGAGAGATGGATTATTTTGAGGAAGTCTTCGAAAGCAACCCGGTTTATAGTGATTCCAGCGGTGAATCGAGTATGAATGACGATGGAGTGAATGTTATCAAAATCAGCGTGGATGAAATAAAATAAAATCGATTAAATGCGTGAAGAATGGTAAGGCTGTTGTTTCGACAATATTGCTCCCGAATACTTTAAAGGAGATAGCCATATTATTTATTTTGGTTGTGCAAAGTTTTTAAACGGTGTTTAGAGGAGGGTAACACGCCTTTAGATTGGAAAAGGGATGTGATCACGCCATCACGTATGGAATGTGGGAATCATAAGGCTATTAGCCTGTTAAGTTCAGTCGGCAAACTGTACGGAAGAATATTGATTAAAAGGGTATGAATTGAAACAAAGGATAGAATATGGGATGTGCAAGGTGCATTTATGAGTGGAAGGTGGTGCATGCAGCAGATTTTCTCTTTGCGTATGCTTACTGAGAAGTTTCTGGCAAAAAACTAGAAACTTTTCTGCGCCTTTAAAGATCTACAAAAAGCATACGACCGAGTTGACAGGAAAAATTATGGAATGTGTTATCCAAGTATGGAGTGAACACAAATCTCATACAGGCAATTACCTCTCTGTATGCGAGGCTGAACGGTGGTTTTACACATCACGAAAGGGGTTATATAAGGCTGCGTAATGTCAACATGATTATTCAATGCTAAGCTGGTTATTTGAATGTAATAATTGAAAGAGATGGGATTAGGCGCAAAATTGAGCAATCTGAAAGAATGTTGCCTATTCTATGTTGATGATGGGGTGCTAATTTTTAACAGTATGGAAGATCTACAGTCTCTGGTGTCTAGGATGAACAAAGTATGTATGAAGAATGAGTTAATGATCAATGTAAGTAAGTTTAAAGTCATTGTGTTTGAAAGAGAGAGTACGAAAACAGTGTGCAACATAGTTGTGAATGATGAAAACTTGGAGCAAGTGGATGAGTTTGTGTATCTGGGTAGTATGTTTACGAGAGATGGGAAGGCTGATAAAGATATTGAAAGTAGGGTAAATGCAGGCAATTCCATTAATGGAGGTGAAATACGTGTGACTGCTACTGGCGGCAGATGCGTTTGCCCACCAACTGCGTGGCAGACCAGATCAGGAAAGAATGGGTGAGAGATGGTTTTTGTTTTTACTTCTCCAGCAGTACAGTCTTTCGGAGCCTTGCTTTTCACCGCAGTGAGAGGGATTCATACGTCCGTCACTCCTGAGCACACTGATCCCCAGCTTTCTACCTACCCCTCATACCTATTTCTATCCCAGAACTTCCTCTCGATCCTTTTTTAAAAAGACTTAGACTCCACACCGTGCTTAAAGATAACAGAGGATAAGATGGGAATTATTAACTAGCTTTTTTTGAGCAATTACAAAAATCCAAACACTTCGGATTTAACATTATTATGACCATCACATTTTTTTCTGTAAAACTACTGTGTCGCTTCTAAAACTAAATTATTCATGCTTGATCGACATTCTTTGCACCAGTTGCAAAGTCATTTTTATAATTTTTTAACTTAGAAAAACCAAAATTGAACAAAATTTTGTGTTCATATGAATTCTCCATTTTCAGAGAATATTGTGAGGCTATAGAAAGAAGGTGCAGAGAATAGAATGAAAAAAAAAGAGTCGGGAAGTTCTTGGCTATTCAGACCTGGTCACCAATCACATATAATTCATCTCTACAAAAATTTCGAGTCTGAATAGCAAGACGATACTGAGCGTATTTTTCACTCCGAAGAGCGGTCAATACAAGCAAGGTCCATTTTACCGAAATAAAATTATTATTGTTACAGTAATTATCCGAATCTGCAAAGAAAAGAAGCGTGTGGAACCCGCGACGTACGTGTGTAGGTACCGAGCCATAACTTTTACTATAACACTCTTTCACGGAGGTTGTAAAAATTGCTTTTCTATATCCCAATCCGGTTCTAAGTCACGTTAAGAAAGCCGCCTTGGTGGAAAATAATTTATTTGAAGAAAAAAACCATTCTCTCATATTAATTGGCAGAAATATGACAAAATAATCTATAGGTATAAGAGGTACCAGATTAATTAAAAAAAAACTTTCATAAACTTCCCAGCATAATTTATTTTTCACCTCAGCGGTTCCAAATCACTTTAATTGCAGGCCTTCGCCCAGCCTACGCTGGCAACCCACTTCGGTTCATAAATTCTAAGCGTGCGCAATAAGCCAAATTCGTTTCTTAGCCCAAAACGGATCAAAGACGTCCAAAGCGCCTACTTGAAATTCAGTCGAAAGAGTTGCTGGTTCAATTTCCGCCGAAAGCGAAAATAATACTTTTCATTATTAATGCACGACGATATTACGAGCTTTCTAAGTTTTATCCTAAACCCAAGAGAGTTCATTATAAAATAATATGAATTATGATTGTATGTACTTCACTTGTTCTAAATCTTAACTTTAACCTATCAGAAAATAATACGTTCTCTCCATCTGTGAGCGGCATGAAAAAGCACCACATCTTTCAAGAAAATTCTAGGTTTTACAAGGCGCAATGTTGTCAACAAGATTATTAAAACTTTTGGACATCAATGCGACATAAAATAAAATAATACTCTCAGATTTTCGAAGCGAAACTTCTTTAGGACCGTTGCGATTTGAAACTCGATAAAACGAAAACGACACAAACGCTTACATCTATAGAATTTACCCTGCGAGAGAATGAGATAGAATGAAACCTTACCGCATTGCTCACATATGAGCTCACTTTTTAAGGCTCCTATTGGTTGAGATTGTGTGGATGAAATTTATCTTCTACCTCGTGTGAACTGCACTCGATTTTTTTCTTGTTTAACGACTTGGCTTTAAGCGTAGAGCTCTAAGTTAAAAATCCAGTGCCTTGGAATATACAAAATACTATTTTTTTTTCGAAATTTTATTTTATCACGCTTTTTAAAATTCGAACGTTAAGTAAAATATGAAAAGTGATATTAGTAACTAAACTCTCCTCTACTCAACCCTGCTATTTTCCCTTAACTTTAACCTCTGATTTCCTTCCGTCTCACAACGTACCCAATCGTGGATTTCATGCGCCACTACCTCCTAGCTATCTGGTATGCCCTAAAAATACCTACGTCAAATGTATAAAATTGTTTCACCAAAATGTCAGTAAAAAGAAGAACTTTAAATGCTTGAATCGCCGCGCTGTTCTACGGCAGGCGGTAATAAGGAGAACTTACACCACTTCTCGAATCCAAACCGTTCGTATTTCCTAGCAACGCTACACGACAGCAAATTTAGTTATAGTTAGGTATTTAAATAGATACCTACTTAATATATTACTACTTCCCACGGTTTCGGAGGAATTTTTGGTTTTGATTTATTAAATGAGAAAAAAATTGATTCATACTTTTTTGGACGCGAATTCTACATTTTACAGAGCTATTAGTTTATTATATAATTTCATACGTATGTAATCTCACCTGTATGGTAATCTATAAATGGTTACCGGATACAACAAATAGTGACAAAACAGAAAATAATAAAAAAACAGGTTAGGTCAGGTGGATTTGGCTTGGTTAGCCGAAGTTAAGTTTGTTTAAATTAGGTTTGAAGACTACATTAACCAAATGACAGTCTTATTGCATGCATTATTTAAGCTAATGCGCTTGTACGACTTTTTTCAATTCTAAGAGCTTCTATAGTTAAATCCGTTCATTAAGTAAACCATTTTTTTTGCACGACGAACGATATAATTCAAAAATACGTGTATATTGACAGTTTACCGAAACTTATCTGTTACTATGGAGACCGCGCTGTCGTCGTCGTCGGTCGGAATATCGTTGACGGTAATCGCAAATATTGATAACTGACCAAATATTATGGTCTTAATCAATATTGTATTGATATAGGGTTTTACCAATTTTCCATGCTACATTTCCAGACAAGCGACAGAGGAGCTACCAAAATTATTTTCTTAATCAATAATTGTTTGTTTGAAGTGTGTATTTCTATTGTTCAAATGATTGATAGATATGTCGTAATTTTTCATATATTCTTATTTTGAATTATCATCGAATTGATTATTATATATTTTGAAAGGCAAAGTAAATATTTTTTTATGAATTTATACTACATGTGTGTGATTTATGCCTATACCTGTGAATTTATAGATTAATTCTCTGGACGCGTTCCTAGACTAGGGAAAGGGATCGACATTTGCGGATCGGCCTAAAATACCGACGAGCTGAATTCGATTCCCGCGGGCCCGGCTCGGCGGTCTAGCTTCACAGAAGGTCGTAAATTATAAACTCGGGTAGTACATCCTGCGAAGGTATAACAAACATAAAGATACTTATGTATATCTTGTGTTAAAGTACTATGGCAAAGTTCATATTTAATAATGCACATATATAAAACTCACCCACGTCATATCACTAAGGGGCTTTATCTCAAAACATTGAGCAAATATTTGGGTAAATATTTTTATATATTTTATCGATTGAATTTTTTTAAATTCAAATACTGCTCATGTATCTTAATGATTAGGAGCCAAATTAAAGATGTTGTGAGATGTTGAGAGGCTGGAGGCATTGGAAAAGTGGAGGTTAAGAAAGTACCTACCTAATACGTAGGTAACTTTTGAAAATTGTTAGTTTTTTTTAAATGAAGAATAATATAAGAATAATTTTTTAGATGAAGCAGTAAAAATTTTCGAACGGTGAACTTACTAGGTCAATGAAATTGTATTGACCTAGTAATCAAAGTCAATGCAACTAAATTCGATTCATTTTGTTGTTTCTATACATAAATTTGATTTGAATATTGAACAAAAAAATATAATAAATATGGTTTGTCACGTATCATACCAAAATTGATTTGGAAGAAAAACACACTATTTATATTAACCTTCTCCAAATCGTTTAGTAAAATATAACTTTAAAACCAATTTGTATGTAGAAATATTTTTTTTTTATTTCATATCAATTTAGGTTTCCTATTATACGTACTATTGTTTATCTGTGTTTAAGGTGAATCTATTTATATATAAACCCTTGCCGGTGTCCTAAGGCTGAGATTACCTTTTTTATGGGCAGAATAAAGACCGTAAGAGAATCACAAGCCGGTGCTCGTTAATATGAGCGCCCCGAAATGGTCCGGACTTATTTGCTTTCAGTTTTCTCTTCTCTCATCTTCCACTCTGGTTTGCGGATAAATGGATTCTGTAACGATAGGTTTTACTTCGGAAAGAAAATATTATCGGTTTGTGTTGGTATATAAGAACCATCATTACAGCTAAAACATAAATGATTCAATGATGTCAATAACAGAATTTGATGACTGTACCAAAATTCACGCAAAAGGGAATATTGATATAAAACACATTTTTTTAATAAATATTTTTTTATTGATTCATAATGTAAACAGTATTATATTCGGATCAGACTGGCAACAATTGGCCTCCACGGTTTTGCTGGCACTTACTTTTTTTGTACCTAAATTGCAAGAAATGAATGTTGACGACGAATGGTTTCAAGAAAATGGTACTACACGCCGTACAACCCGAGAAACAATTTACTTATTGCATTTCCTGTTCATGTAATTTCCCGTTTTGGTGATCAGAATTGGCCGCCCTGATCATGTGATTGAACGCCGTGGGAGTTTTTCTTTCGAGTTTTTTTTAAGTATAAGCTTAAAAAAAATTGAGAGCTGTATCAACGAAATTTACATGGCAAATTTAAATTACAAAAAGGCACATTTATGAAAAACGATCAAGGAAAATTTGGACGAAATAGATAGCCGCAAAGCAGTGAAGGCCATTTGTCCGATATTCTGTTCCATTCATAATCCTATGATGTAAGCTTTATGAATCAATAAAAAATTTGCAATTGAAGTGAAAACTTCTTTAGCACCGTTGTAATTTAAAACTCGGAGAAACGGAAACGAGCGATCGTAAAAAGAGACAAACACGCAGGATTTAGCCTACGAGAGAATGAGATAGACTAATCGGTGTCCTCTTTGTGAAGTGCTTTGTAGCCAATCGACCCCCTCTTTGTGAGGTGCTTCATAGAATTAAAATGCAAAATAATTTTGAAACTTGGTAACTTTAATATAATAAATAAACCCTACAATTAAACTACTCTTGATACTTGGCATTCGTCTCATTCTCTCGAAGTTTAGTTTTCTGAAGGTTTCACTCCGACCGTGTCACCTTTGAACTGCACACATGAATGTTTTTAAAATTAAAAATTTACACAAAGTTTTATATCAACATTACTTTTTGCGTAAATTTTAGGGCATTCTTTATTTCTGATCTATAATGCATTAAGGGCTTTTTTGTTTTAAAAAAACTTTTTAGTCATTATAAAGTTACCTAAAGGCCGTTGTTCGCAACTTTTCGATCGATCAGTCTGACACACCTGACCGATTTGCCTGTTGGCTGTACGTTTGACGAGTGTTGAGCCAAAATTTCAGCTCAACAATGGATCAGTAGGATTGCAAACAATGGCCGTTAATGCCCCTTTTATAACATTATACATGCGTATATTATGTGGTAATAGTCAGATACTAACATCTAGGCGTAAAAAGTATAATGGTGTATGATTTTGAGGATATAAAGCCGTGTTGCGCTTCTTTGGCCAACGTTTCTGACAGCATTGCAGTATCCATCATCAAAGCGTAGTTGTGCGTGATAAGTGTATTTGTATATGTAGCAAGTGGTTGTTGAAGATTAACGAAATTGTAACACGTCTAATAAACGCGTTTTTTACGATAATATTTTATTATTATAACTGCTTTTGGAATATTCAATGTATGCTGGAAATCCAATGATATCTATATTCGATTAAAAGCTTTCTTTGCTTTAACCTAGGCAGTGGTAGCTCGAGCACTTCTTGGGTGGTGGGGATCGACATTTTTAACATACTTTACTGTAATCTCACCACCCATAGAATAAAATACAAAATTTCTCAAAAAAAAAATGTATGGTCTAATCATACTAATCGGATATCTAAACACAAAGTAATATAAAATATCTATTGATATATGCAATTTACAATATAGTTTAATAAAAATATAGCTTTATCTTGGAAGATTATTTTCGAATTTAATTTTAACGCGAGCGATTCCCCCCCGTAACTACGCAAACAAATGACTCATGGGGATCCGAAGCCCAATCCCTACGGTATTTGAATTCACATACGGGTGCGCATGCGCGGTTTCATACGATCGCGAAACAACGCAAGGAATGAACCATATTGCCTATGCGGAGAGTTCGGGCTGTCCCCCAAGTGCGCAGTGGATTCATGCGCCGTACATTGTTCGCTGTACGCGCTTTTACGCGCGTCGGGTCTTTAATCTTCCGGAATATTTTTTTTTGTATGTTATTTCTGCAAATGTTAATTACTTTTATGTTTAAATAATTCATACATTTTGGTGAAAAGCATCGACTGTTATTTCCTATAGTAGGTTTCGAGTGTAACTGGTGGGGACTGTCCCCATTGTCCCCCTGTGAAGAACCGCCACTGAATACAGTTCTAGTGTATTAGTGCTGACAGGTTTCACTTTGCAACGGCATCTTGTGACTGGAACATTTCAAACAGGTTAGAATCATAAAATATCCAACAAAGGGTTAAAATGTAAATGATTTCTTCAAGGGCGAGTCAAAAATAAAAATGCAAGATTTGTATTCTTAGGTGACCTTATCTTCTGAACCTCTCATTACTCAATTTGCGAGTCAGGTATGGGTACCGCCGTCCCGGGAACCTTTATTCGATAACCAATATCCCTGCCATGAGTCCTCCAAGTGGTTCGCTCCGTTTGGTGAATGACTTAATTCGTGGAATGAGGTTTGTCAAGGTATTGGTAGCGGATTCATTTGCCAACTTACTGCGTCGCGGGCCGGATCGGAAGAGACTGTTTGAAGAAACTTTTTCCTCTCCAGCCGAATTCTCTCGACCACAAGTGTGGGAGGTGCCTCTTGTGTGGGGAAAAACATTTACAAAAAAAAAAAATCCCTACAGAGTTATTTAAAATGTGGCAGGTGCGATAAGAGTTTTATTTCTTAATATTCCTTATTAGTTAAAAGTCGGTTTGAAATAAAACCATGTCAAAAAAAAATGTGTACAATTCACACGCGGTAGAAGTGAAACCTTCAGAAAACAAGAGTAGACAAGATTGGGCTACAAGCACCGCACGAAAAGAAGACAGATAGGCTACGAAGCACCGCACAAAGAGGAGACCGGTTAGTCTATCTCTTTTTCTCGCAGGTTAAATCCTTTGAAAGTATGGGTTTGTCTCCTTTTAATGTAGCTTTTTCATTTCATCGAGTTTCAAATCACAACGGCGCTAAACAGGTTTTCACTTTAAAAAACAGAATCATGTAATTTCGCTAGAAACGTTAAGCTATGTACATCATGAAAATATCCTGTCTAACTTCTCTCCGAGTTGCACATTTCATTTTAAATCCACATTTCCTTCCGCACGGAATTTCCGCGTGATATTCACAACATTCGAAAATTCGCATTTCAATTGCATTCAATCCACTTCGTTTTGCTTCCACCCCCCGTTTCACTTTATGTGCTTAAAATTCAACGGCAGTGGGTAGGGAAGACGGAAAATACAATTCTCCCGGCGTGTATCGGGACGGGAAATTGCGGTAGTAGCAAATTGAAGAACACTCTGGCCCCGAAAGCTTTTTTGGCACTCTGTAGTTTCGTAACACCTCCGTTTCCTAAAGAGGCTCAGAGGACCAGCTCCGCTATCGTTTAAGTACATGACCTATACGTTATATTGATACTTCCCCAAAGTACACTTAGCTCTTACCCCCACAATAGGGTCGCAGGTCTACATGTATTGACATTGCGACGGCAGACCCCAGTTTACCGATGCCACTGGCTTGATTATTTTGATTTGTGTAGGGACACAATGCAAAAATAATTTTTATAATTTTTAAACTAAACTACATTTTTCTTTTCCATTATCTAGTCTAGCGGTAAGGCTCTTGTCTCGCAATCCGAAGGTTGCGGGATCGAGTCCCGGCTTTTCAAAGTGGAAGATACTTTCAGTATCGCCCTAATGTAAGACCACTATTCAGAATTGAAACGTTGCTTGAAATGGCTTTAGCCGTGTTTGGTGACCAGATCTGAATAGCCAGGCACTTCCTCACCTTCCTCTTCACATCTCCTACCCCACCCCTCTACATTCAGCCTCACAACATACCCTAATTGAGGATGCCTTAGTCTTACTGGCTCCAGGCGGGAGCAGTTGGGACTGTTGTGCGGTATTCATATAAAAAATATATATTCGAGCATTTTTTAAAACTGAAACTACACAGGAGTGCCTGAAGTAGTGAGATTATTGGAACTTCAATTTGAAGTAGGTACGTTTAAAAGTTGAAGGAGGTACGGTAGGGAAGAAGCCTGAGAAGAGGGAGGTTAGGGTCTACAAATGTCTAGTACCCACTCTTAAAAAGAGCTTTGCTACGGAAACTTGCCATTTTTATAGGAATTAAAAGTTTTAGAACGACATTAAGCAATCAATTTGTTTTTGTTTGCACCGTATTAATGTTTTCTTATTATATTCAATTATTTCTTATTTTTATTTGTAATGAAAAGGTACGGTTGTGTCCAATAATAAACATGTGGTGGTATACAAAAATAAGCTCTTATTCATTAAAAGATATCTTTATAAACAACCTCGCATCTTTAAAAAAAAATCAGCTAATTTTATTAGAATTAAGCTCGTGTGACGTCAATAAATAGAAATGTGACCTCGGTAAATAGAATTATTTGAACTAAAAATTATTTCTTCTCCAAACTTTGCAAATATTCTTTGAGGCATCATTTTTAATTTAAAAATTAAATTAAATTAAATTATATCAATTTAAAAAAAATAACTTTGTAAAATCTACTATCAAATCAATATTATCAATATGTTTTCTTCGTAAGGATAAGATTAATAATAAACATTACAAAAGACAAACAAGTATAGACAAATAAGAACTTTAAACAAATATTAAAGAAAGAGGTGATTAATTACAATATTATAAAATAATTTATATAAAATGATTATTACTTGTCTTAAAAAAGTTTTTTTTTAAAGAAAGATAAACATTCCGTAACCCAACAATGTTTGAAAATCTCCTACTACCACCACAGAAAGCCGAAAATGTTGCTTGTATGGAGGACTTAGCCAACCGAGGAATCGAATAAGAGACGCCCGGTTGGAACCCAAACGCGATGCCCACTCAACCATTGACCGGTCAACAGTTATTTGTTTTCATTCTATTAAAAAATATTTAATTGCTTATCACAATTTATTTTCTTTCTATCTTCTCTTTATCTGTACCTACTACATACTTATTATGTTTTATATCTTTTTTTGCTAATTTATATTTTTGTTATTTCACTGGTATCATTTACACACAATTAAACCTCGATTTATGCATCCTGTGAACATTTTTGATTGGAGTATTAATATCTATGCACAACCTAATAGCAATTTCATTAGAGTAACAATGTGTAAATGTCTCAATCAATAAATAAATATTCGCTTCCAAGATTTAAAGATAGTTAATTCTAGATAAATCTAGGCACAAATACTTTATAAATCATGTTAATTAATATATGTCGGAACTATCAGTTAATGGTACTTACTACAGTGATGTGAAAATAATTTTAACATTTTACATACTTATTTACACCTTAACCAGAAAAAAGTTACGTAATTTAAAATTTCACCGGTTCCCCAGTTCACACTCAATCAGCCAAAAAAACCGCAATAAAATTAGTGCAAAGCAGAAATCCCTTTCTGCAATTAACTATCCAAATATCAGTTTTTTCCTGTGGTGCTCGCTTGTGCAAAGGACTCTCACACAACGACGACCCCAAAGAGACAATATCGTGGCTCTTTTGTTACAATTATCACTTGTATTTGACTATGGTCATAATACCTGTAGCGAAAGCCACTGGAGAGATAAACGTGCTCAAAGTTCAATTGCCCTTTACCGTAAAAAGAAATTGAACAACTTTTTTCCAAACTAGGTAGGTTAGTCATATTTTTCGATAATATATAATCAATTATATGTTTACTATGTTAAAAAGTTAACATTCTTGCAATTTGCACAACTTTTTTGGTAAAAACCACTATTAACAGTCCCAACGGTGCTTTGAAATTTGCGCTTAACCGCCTTAAAATAAATCAAGAGGCCGTTTATTTTTCCAAAAATTATTCATCCTCTTTTCCATATAGAGAATTTTTTCAAATAAAATATTGTTAAGATACGGGATCCGGATAGAAACTAATATAATTAATTTATTTTGTAGTAAAACTGAAGCAATCCATTTCATGTTTATAGCATCACCCGTCGCTTATTATCAATTGTTCGATTCCCGCCCACTCCCAACATTTTCCGTTTCTTCCCCGGGGGAGATGTATTATTAATAACGCTTGCTTTGACGCAGAATTTGGTATTCTGCATCCGTTCCAGAATACCTGTAACACAACACCGCCACCTGTAAGAAGACCAAGAGAACAGAGAAACACGTCTCGATATTCGGCAAGCTTTATTTAAGGTAATATACACGAAACATCTGCTTCAATTTGTGGTTGGCAAGGACATGGTGTTAGTTTGCCAAAAATAAAACTTTTAGAAGTGAAAATTTCTTTAGCACTATTGCGATTTGAAACTTGATGAAAAGAAAAATAGCGACACTAAAAAGAGACAAACACATACATCTGAAATATTTAGCCTGCGAGAGAATGAGATAGTATAATCAGTCTTCTCCTTGTGCGGTGTTTTGTAGCCCATAGGTCTCCTCGTCGTGCAGTGCTTCGTAGCCCATAGGTCTTCTCTTTGTGGGTGCTTCGTAGCCTTCCCACTCTTGTCCCCTTTAGTCTTCTGAAGGATTTACTTTTAGCGCGTGTGAATTGCACACTCTATATTTTTTCACAAGATATATTATACTAATTTTTAGAGCTTCAATTTCGAAAAGGTGCAAACATAATCGTTTTATTATAGTTTTCATTCATAGTAGGTGAATAATTTTTTTGAAAATAAAACTTGAAAAAATAAAAAAAAATTAAAAAAGTGAAAATAAAACTTTTTCATAAAGTAAAACTACTACTACTACTACTTTTACATAAAAGATACAAAAATACATATTTTTTAAATAAATTCAACAAAAAAGCAAGACTCTAAAATTATAATTCAACAAGAGTTCCAAATTATATGTAATGTAACCAGTCAGTGGCTGAGTGAGCACAGCATTTGGGTTTCACCCGGGCGTCGCGTGTTCTATTCCTTGGCTGACTGAGTCCTCCAAAAGACACAATCAACACTTTCCGCTTAGTGTGGTGGTTTAGAGATTTTCAAAAATTGTTGAGTTATCCGTAACCCGGGAACGTTTGTCTTTCTTTTTAAAAGAAAAAAATAATAAAAAATCGAATGCAGTTCACACGCGGTAGAAGTGAAACCTTCGCCCATACAATCTCAACCAACAGAAGCCTTGAAAGTGAGCTCATTATCAAAACAGCCAATCATTCTCTCGCAGGCTAAACCCTATAGATGTTTGTGTTTGTGTCTTTTTAGTATCTTTTCCGTTTCACCGAGTTTCGAATCACACGGTGCTAAAGAAGTTTCACTTAAAAAAAAGTTAATTTGATCATCTTTTAACGAAAAATATACCTTCTCTCATCATTTTCTTGATGAGAGACAAAATAATTAGAATAGAAACGAAAGGTTGCGTCCCTTCAAAGCACATTAGTTACGTGTAGTGATGAAGATCAGGCAAGCTAATTGTTTCTAACATTATTATTAACTTTTTCTTGTTACTTACTTGCCATTATTTCACTAGTTTCAATAACATTTACGCGGTTTTTAAAGGGTGGCGAAAATTTCACTAAAATTCAACGTTAGAATTCATTTATTGCTTTAATATTTCATCTTCGTGCGAAAGCGTTTAATTGAAGCTACCAACAATACTTGAAATAATGTATATATATTTCGGAGTGAAATTTTATTTCTGAGAAGCGAAGAACGTCTTCACGTTATCTTCGCAAAATACGGCGGGCCACGTTAAAAATGTATAATAAACGGGCGCCTTCCGACGCCGGCTCCTGAGGGTGAACTTTATGTAAAACAGGACCCTTTCAAGGAAAAAATACACTCCACCGACGGAATAATCGAAGATCGATGGAGCTCAGTTATGTTATTATCATGTTGGTCTGACAATCTGCTTCCATTCTCACCGCTTTGTTTTCCTACAACAATATTACGGTATTTTCTGAAATTGGTCGAGCATGAAGCAGTTTTCAAAGCATTTTGGTTTAATTTAGAAAAATAAATATATAAATTTTTTGGTGAACTTATTTCCACGTAAAAAATATTTGTTCTTGTTTAAATTATCTTTTGATTTTGTAAAGAAAATATATCGTTTGAATGACTTTGGAAGTTAAGTGAAATTATTATTGAAGTGAAAACTTCTTTAGCACCGTTGGGATTTGAAACCCGATAAAACGGAAATTAGCAACACTAAAAATACACAAATGGATTAGCCTGCGAGATAATGAGATAGACTAGCGGTGTCCTCTTCGTGCGGTGTTTCGTAGAAAAAATGTTAAATAATTTTTAAACTTGGTTACAAAATTATATTAAATAAAACCAACAATTATCCTACTCCAGATACTCTGCATTCGTAATATTCTCTCGAAGTTTATTTTTCTGTAGGTTTCACTTCTACCGTGTGTGAACTGCACACTCTTAATTTCTTTATGATTCTAATATTATAAATATGATATTTTGATAAAAGATATAATTATTTTTTTTTTAATTTTCTCGTTAATTTACATTCAAATACGTTTTTTTTCTTATTTTCAAGCAATCAATAGTCCCATGGCTGAAACACGAAACCAGTTTTTGTAGCGTACATTTCTCTGTAAGTGTCGACCTTTGTTCGTCTAACTGATAATCCAATTACCGGGCTAATAACCACCTTAAGACTCAATTAAACAATAATTCAGGAGGCCTCAAGTGGAATAATAAATGAAATCAATTCAGGTTTTTAAATCCATGTTATTTATTCTTCCTCCAACCTTCGGAGGGGGAAAAGATAAAGGTAATATGAAAGTTTTATCTTACTAGTTAAATTGTTAACTCTGATTTGAACTAAACGTAAAGCTACAGTCGTAACGAATTACGTATCCATTATAATTGTATGAGGGTCTCTAACAAAGGTAATTTTGGCCATTTAATGCAGGTTGTGTTCACGAGTTTAAGAAAATACTTATTCTTATACTCTCATGGACATAACGATTAAATTAAAACCTGTATTGAATTATCTTGATTTTTTTTTTATCTACAAACTACAAAAATTACAGTACAGAAAACATCATGCCCCCCGCTTATTAACGCCTTCCGTTTACTGTTTGACCTCTCCAAATGATGTAGCGTTTCCAGAATATTCTCGGAGGGGTGGTTTTGTAGCCCTTGTAAGATCCAGGTTTGCAGGAACGGGAAAAGGATAAACATTTCGGCGAATATTCTCATCATGGAAGCCCACCAGTTCAGCCTCCAGTATCGACGCATACTGGAGAAAGATTACTGACCCCTCACAAACAAAATCCATTTTTATTTTACCTGTACTAGTATTTGCACTGACGTGCAATAGCAAATACTGTTTTCATGAGCTCTTATTCACAGGGTCCTGAGTGAGACAAAGGTTACTATGTGGTTGTTTGTCGCTGTATTTTCATGAGCTCTTACTCACAGGGTCCTGAGTGGGACAAAGGTTACTATCTGATTGTTTGTCTCTGTGTTTTCATGAGCTCTTACTCACAGGGTCCTGAGTGGGACAAAGGTTACTATCTGGTTGTTTGTCTCTGTGTTTTCATGAGCTCTTACTCAGAGGGTCCTCGGTGGGACAAAGGTTACTATCTGGTTGTTTGTCTCTGTGTTTTCATGAGCTCTTACTCACAGGGTCCTGAGTGGGACAAGGGTTACTATCTGGTTGTTTGTCTCTGTGTTTTCATGAGCTCTTAATCACAGGGTCCTATGTGGGACAAGGGTTACTATCTGGTTGTTTGTCTCTGTGTTTTCATGAGCTCTTACTCACAGGGTCCTGGGTGGGACAAAGATTACTATTTGGTGATGTAAATAAATGAATATGTATGGTGAAACAAGTATTCTTGATCCTCTTTACAAAAACGCGATCTACGTCGTTTGCAGTAAAGCGAAAATTAATACATATTAAATCTACTTAAATACCTTATAACGATTTCTTCAAATAGGTGAAGAAGAGAGAGAAATTTCTGTTATTTTTAGTCACGATTAGGCAGCTACGAGCTCCAACGAAAAACCGCCTCCAATCTACGTATTCCAGCTCCAACCAGCAGTACTGAACAGGGTCATCAAGGCTCCGACCGGCAGCTCTACACTCTCAGCACGCTTCATTAGATCTTCACAGTTCGGAATGCCCATCCACCGACGGATTCCCGGATACCATCCCGTCTGAATATCCTTGGAAGTAGGATCTACGTATCCCAGGAACTTCCATATACGATTTGGCGACCTCCGGATGAGCTTTAACTTCGGGAGAACGCGGATGATGTCAACCAAGATTCAACTTCACGGACTACACCGATCTACACCAGCGTCAACTTCAAAAATACAACGGCCCTTTACACGTGGGAACCGCGTCCATTGAAAATCGTAGCCTTTCGTAATATTAAAAACTCAAAAGAACATCCCGTTTTACGGGATATTTCAATACGTTTCGATGCCGATTTCAAAAATTAACATAAAAACACGCGGTACTTTAACATCGCGCTAAACCACTCCCCGACTCGAAATTTGCTGCCCCTGTACGTCACAAGTCCAAAAATACGTCCCCCGCCATTTTTACCGTTACGCCCCTACCGTTTCTCCCTTTCTGCCTCTACCGGCGTATGCATAAAATCCGCCAACCTTTCGAGTCAAAAAAAATCCGAATAATATAAAAATCCTTGCATAAGTTCTCAGTACTTACTTAATAAATTGCCATAGTCGTTTATGGAAATTAATACGTTGCATACCTTTTTTTCATTTTCAATTCCTCATACAGGTAGTAATGTTTTTGTTATTTTTTTTAAATACTTTTTGCTGTTATAAGTAGTTCACCTACCAAATTTATTTATATACTGCCTAATATATATTATTTATGAATGTGTGTATGAATTTAAACCAATTTATAATAATTTATTGTCTTACATATATTTTGTTACGTATTATTATGTAAGACAGTAAATTTAACCTATCAAGAAAAAAAATTTTTTTTTAAAGAAAGACAAACATTCCCGGGTTGCGAATAACCCAACAATGTTTGAACATCTCCTACTACCACCACAGAAAGCCGAAAATGTTGTTTGTGTTGTGATGGAGGACTGATGATGGACACAATATAGACACAGACTACAATAAGCTTTGCATAAGTTTTATTTTGACAAACTGATTTCAAAAGCAGAAACAAAAGAGAAAGGGTAGATCCAAAGAAACCTTTCCTTTCTGAGGATTAATATTTTGATCTTTTTGCAGTAAAAATAAGTTATCTTGAAGAAAGACGAGCCAATTCTAAAATAAGTTCTGCAACTTTATAATTTAACGAACTGATTAAAAGCGGAAACTTTAGACGAATAAATCGCTTGTGCGACTCATCGCGGCGTACAATTCATTTGACAGCTTTCTACGCCGCACACTCAGAATGCGATGTTTAATACCGTTCTATGATAAACTAGCGGGTTGCAAGACCGTTATTTTTATAAACACGTTTCGGGAGTCGGCGGAAACACCGCTCTCTAGATATAAACGCAACATTAAATCCACTTCCCCAAGAATATCGAAAATAAATTCGGTATTTTTATCTCCGTCAGCCGGTCGTAACTATCGTCAGCTCTTACTCATAGTTTAAGTTGCCCTCTTCATTTATATAACTTATCATCATATTATTAGCAACATTTATGACAAATAATGGCACGTTTACGGCGCGCGCTGAGTTATATAGAGTCGTGTTATGTTGGTCGGTGTTTTTTTTTTTTAAATTTTAAAGCGCACAAAACAGATGCACGAAATGAACGGATTGAAAAAACTCATTGAATATTTAGATAATGTTTCCCACGGTGCCGGTTCTTTTCAATTCGACTAAACGCCTACATTTTAAGTTTCGGAACCTTTTTATACAGTGTATATTATACATATTAGACTGAACCAAATACTATTATTATTAAATAAATTAAAAGAAAATAATTGGTTTTAAGTCCCTTTATTGACATAATTTCACTGTCTACCGGTTTCGGTACCTCCATACCATCATCATTATAAAAATAATGCTATCAAATACAGAAGTACGTATACATATGTATAAACATATTGTCAAGAAAGAAAGGGACAGTATACTAGAGTAGGACAGTGCGTCAGTTGTGGGAGGGAGGCGAGGGAGGGAGGCGGGGGAGGAGAGTGTGGGATAAGGGAAGTAACGGGGAACATACTTAAAATAGGGATGAAGCTTAAATTTAATTGGTTATTAATGATTTTTTTTTATTTCCAAAGTTTTTAAATTGTTAAGTCTTACCTATTCTATTTTTATGTAGGACTTTAATTCCTGTATCACGGTTAAAAGCACAATCTTTACCTAACAAATGTTCCGCGAACTACGGAACATTTTTCGGTTCGGAGGTACCGAAAAAAGTGAAAATATATCAATAAAGTGATTTAATACAAAGTACTTTCTTTTCATTTATTTAAAATTTCAAGTTATAATGTGTTTGCTTCTATTGAAAAACTATTATTATTGTTTGTCTTTCGTCCGCATAAAAGCAGTTTCTTTGTCACGTCAGAAATTGTGCCTTTAATAGTTAGTTTTGAACTCTCAACTCGATAAAACATAGCAACTAGGATAGCAATATAGGGTAGGGATTTTGAAATGTTTTTGTCAGTAGAATCATTTAATTTTTTTTTTCTTTATTTAAAAAGATAATATGCTTCATAATATGACAAACTTTGACTCGTGTGGATACGTATCTTAGTTATTCAATTACCATTTATCAATGATGAATTCGGCATTTCTCCTTATAATAGGATTGAACAGGAGATATGCTCCTCTTAATAATTATTAGAATAATTTTTGGACTTCCAAAAACGCATTTACTCGTTTGTGTCATGTTGTTAACGTAATAACAATGGAACCAGAAGCGCATATAATTTTCGAGGGTAAAACTGTATTCAATTAGTTTTCTTGTTTCGTTTATACAGTCCGCGATATGTTAGAGGTGTTCACACACCTGCGGCCGCCGCAGCGCTCAACGGGTCCCAAATGGTGTTTACGAACTACAAAGAGTTCATAAAGCGAGGAAGATTAATTAAGAATTTTTTTCTTTACACAGAAAATTTGCACACAACCTTTCTCCCACGGGGCAGAAGAGTTTAACACACAATCCGTCTGCCCATTTAACATTTCAAACGGAAAAGAAATAAGGGCTTTGAACTACGTACAAAAAGACTTTAGAATCATTTGTATGCGTATGTTCGCTTGAAACTCGAGAAAATCGACAACTGTCTCATAAAGGCTACAGTTTATTCCGAAAAGTTATCGCCGCTCTGGAGGCAGGGGACAAAATAAATATGCTTTTCACAATAATTTTCATACAATATTAAAATCATAATCAATGTTTTTTCTTTCACATTCACTTTCTTATTTTGAACACTTTGGTCACAATTTTTATATTTATTTATTTTTAAATCATGTACTCTTTCTCATTAACAACATCTTCATCATTTCTTAAGTCACTATTTTTGTACGTTTCATCCATTTTAGTGATTTTAATAATATTAATTAAGTAGGTTCAGAACCTAATCATGCACTTTTTTTTGTTTCTTTTTCCAAATGGAGAAACAGAAAAGAGAAGTGAAACTTCTTTAGCGTGTTTAGTGACTCGAAATTCTGGTGAAACGGAAGTTTGTCACAACTCAGTTCCACACAAATACTCGGTTCTAATATAACGCCGTAAATTCGCACCTCGACGCGCGTGCCTTCCATAGCGTAGTTGGCAAGGTGCCTGACAAGTCTTAGCGGCGAATAAAGACAGACATCAAGCGAACTTAGGGTTCGAATCCTACGAAATCCAAAAACAAAACATTTTTATTTTGTGAAATCAATATCCAATCTTCAAACCACTTTAAAAAAACAAGCAAAAGAAAAGAAAACGACATCTAGCGACTTTCTAGTTTCACTTCTAACGCGTGTGAATTACACACTCGGATTTTTTTTTGATACATTTCTAACACCAATGCCAATAATATAATAAATGATAAAATTAGAGCGATCGTTATTGTTTTTTTTAATGGCCAGTTGAAAATTTTGTGATGAAACTTGGAAAGAAAAAAAACTGAAGACAGTGTGCAAAATGTAAAAATCAACAATTTTTAATCTTCAATTCATTTCAAGTTCAAAGAAAAGCCGACGTTCACCTTCCGAAGCAAACTTTTCTTTAATGTTTCGGCCAGTAAGTTTTTTAAGAAAACGACAACGCAAAGAAAAAAGTAAACAGCAGCAATGAACAGCAGGAAACTGCGTTTTTTGCAATTAGTTTAATACGTTATAGAGCTCGTAACTTTTTTTTTACATTCGCTCCACACAGAAGGTCCTAAGAAAAATAATTTCCTTCAGGGCCTATGTCATCTTTGGGGATGCTAAGTGTAGGGTATTTTAATGAAAGGAAGATAGGATTAAATATAGGTTCTGGGAAGGAAAAGGGTAAGAAGGGTGGGTTGGAATCTAGAGTTCAGTGTATCCAGGTCATCCGCCGCCAGCTCCAGACAAACATCACTCCATGAACCAGAGCACCCCCGTTAAGTCATCAAATGTAGCGAACCACTTGGCGTGCCCTGTGGCAAATGGTTCCCTGGGCGGCGGTACACATTCCCGCATCTCAAATTGGAAGGAAGGAATACCGATCTTATTATAAAACATAGAACTACGAGCTTTTATTCTAAAATAACTTAATAATTATTTTTAGTTTGCTTGATATTTAGTTGGTTATAACCATTATTGACTGACTAATGACTAATAGTAGCAGAAGCCGCAAATAGGTAATCGAAATTAGTGTCGTAATGATTAAAATGTAATATTTAGCTATACATAATAGATAGTTATATTGGAGGGGTCAAAAGGTCGACCTCAACAAGTCGCAGACAAAACCTTACCCCATGAACCCGGGCACTCCTGCTAAATCAGTAAATGTAGAGAACCTCTCGGGATGACCTGTGGCAGAAGTGCTGGTTATCCAATAATTATTAAATAAAAACCCACTTATTTCGCCGTCTTCTGTAAATTAAAATTGAAATAAATATATTGTTTAGGACTAACTTTATAGTCTCCCTATGTGGTTGGCGATAGCCGAAAAGCTTCGCTTATGCAAATATGATAATTTATAATGTATGTAATAGTATTCCGACATCGCGATCTGCTCGCTAATATGGTTTTATCGGGAGAATTATAATGAGTGGGGGATGCATCTGTCAACCAGGGTAGTCGATAACACTGTCAAATACAATACACTGTCACGCTTGCAATTTTTGGTTTAATAAACAGGCAAGAAGGATTATTTTTGTGTGTACGTTGTTACTTGTAGAAGGAATCGAACTATTTTGCCTCTTAAACCAGCGAAAAGCAGACTTTTTGATACATTTACAAACAGAGTACTGGGCTAATTAGAGATGTTTAAAAATTGTTAATTAGTATTATGAGATGTTGAAAATATATTTTATGTTTTTGTTGTGGAAAAAAAACGCTGGATTGTCTGCAGGGGTGTGTTAAAGCAAACGGAAATAAGTAGCAATCTGTCAAATTAGCCATTCGTATTCCGCGGAGAGAAATTTCATTTTTATTTTGTTGGTTTCTTACGCTTTCCTTATATTAATTGCGTGTCTATCAGTGACCAGATATCGCTACTAACGCAGATATCATCTGTATTGTCGGTAAGGAGTAGCCAGCAGCATTGACTTGACCGGCCGGTGGCTGAGTTGGCGGCGCGTTTCGGCCCCACCAAAAATCCTCTATCACGACGCAAGCAACATTTTCCGCTTACTCGGTGGTAGTAGGAGATTTTCAAATATCATCAGGTTATTCGTAACCTAGGAATTTTTGTCTTTTTTTTAAGAAAAATAAAAAATCTAACAATCTGTTTTATTACATCCTCATAAGTTTAAAATTGCAGGGAAACATCCTCCCAAGATAATTAAAAAAATAATAAAAGTGATTAAAAATAAACACCTCTTCTCCTTTTAAAAATGGAAAATTAACTTTTTTAATGGAAGTAAAAAGGTTAAATGCTTGACGTGCGGGGTATGGCAGTGTTTCTCTTAAACGTAATCGAAACATTCAGAAGTGAACAATCAATGTTTTAACTCGGAGAAATGTAACGATTTGTGCTCGCGATATTAGAGGTTATTAGCCCAACGTGCTACCTCGTGGGGAACAAGTCTAGGGGGACTATCGACTATATGATTATTTTCCAAGTTCCGATATTAGCTCGGCAGTGACAAAAGCACGTTTGACGAAATAAAGTTTTCAATATATATTTTTTAATTTTTCGTATCTAGTAAGATAATCGTACAACATGGGAATACCAAATGTCCCCAGTGATGATTATGATTTATTAAAAATAATACCTACCTTAGGGGGATTTTCTCATGAAAACGGCAATACAAAAATGATCCAAACATTATTATTTTTATTACCTACCATTGTTATTACTATCTACATTGTCTAAAGACCCATTCTGACTAGGTAAGTAATTCAGTCGAGTAGCGAGTAATTTAGTAAATTAACGTGTTCGAACACCATAATTTTAGTAGATCAGTTTAGTCAGCGCTTTAGTAGAGTCACTCCATTTATTTCAATTTTTTCGGGCTGGCTCAACCACTAAACAAGTGCGGACCCGTCGTTTTAGTAGAGTTCATTAGTAGCCACAGAAATGTCGTCCCGTAGGAGCGAAGATGACACTCTAAAATTCTTTCTTCTTCTTCTTCGTGTGCCCTATCGGGTCCCCCCGACGTTGGCGATCACTCTGGAAAATGTCTCTCTACATTGTGCTGCCCGGAATAGCTCCTCCGCATTTCTAATGCCGGTCCACTCTCGTATATTTCGTAGCCAAGACATTTCTATTTTTCCTTTTAATATTAATTATTTAAAATTATTTATTCAAAATTCTTTATTTTGTTGCTATTGATCTATTTTCGTATTCATAGTTTATTTACTTTCATCTCATTAATTTTTTCTTCCACCTCTTCTAAAATAAGCATTACAATAAAATTATTTAGTTTGTCTAGTTGCAGGCCGTTCTTCTTGCAATGCGCCGCTCACTAATGTACTCTACCCGACCGTAATGCGAACGTTTTTTGGTCAGTCAAGTAGCGGATTACTCGCCAGTCGATTAAATTACTTGCTTAGTGCAAACGAACCATAAGAGAGGGAGACTTAGCACACCTATAAAACATTATGTCTAAAAGGAACCAATATTCATTACTTATTATATAAACTGAATAAAAAGGGACCATCCATAAATTACGTCACACCTTAAGGGAGGGGGGGGGGGGGTAGAGAAGTGTGACAAAAGGTATGGGGGGTCATCAGTTCTGTGACATGACATGTAAAAATCTAAATTATTAAAACGCAAAAAAAATTTAGATGTAAAATTGCAAAATATGTGACGTCACACTAGGGGGGAGGGGTCCCTGTCATACATAGTCACAAATGTGACGATGTGTGACAGGGACGGGGGGGGGGGGGGGTCAAAAAATCATGAAATACGTATAACGTAATTCATGGATGGCCCCTAACCATGAAAATGCCGCCTTTTTTGTATAACGGTTTGGACAGAATGTTTGAATTTGGATCGGAATACCAAATCTTTATCTTAGTTACTTTGCTTATCATTGTTCCCTACATACGTTTTATAGTGATATCGTAAAAGCATCGAACAATGGCAGTTCCAATTGGGGTAAGTTGTGAAACCAACAATTTAAATTTTGAATTTTATGAAAAGTTTCAACGCTAACTATTGTCTGATTTTCTTGTCGGCTATTTACACATCTATTGAATAGCTATATTTTGTTAATAGTTTTAGAGTGTTAAGATATTATTTATTTATTTAAGGAACATTAACAGTCTTAGTAATACAATAAACTTAAGAGGATGATAAAAAAACAGACCAATTATTAATGTTCACAGATAGGTATTTAGAAACAAGACTAACTGAATATAAACTAGAATATTTAAAAAAATAATAAGAGTACAAATGTGAATTCAACAAATGGTAAACTAATACACAACATTAAAATAAGTGTGATTATAACTGAAATAGACTGCAAAATAGGGATTTGGGTTGGGAAGGGTAAGGGGAGAAGAGGGATAAGGGAAAGTTGCCACGCAAGTAATATAAAAATATTAGATACAATTAATTCATGTGTTATTCGCACCTAGAATGTTATACAGTGAAGTTCTGTAGCGACAGTAACTAGCAGTAAATACGTCAGCACGTATGTCTATATTTGCAAATTTGTTGTTATAGTAGTTACATGTCCTTTGTATAAATTCATTTTGATTGGAATTGGTGTTGCATCTATCAATATATAAAAGGGTATTTTGTCTACTATATCGAATGGACGTGTGGAAATTTATTTTTTTTAGCAAATCCGGGCAGTCAACTTTTGAGTTAATAATTTTGTACAGGAGCATCTGATCAGCGACAAGCCTCCTGTTGAGTAGTTTTGTGATTCGAAAATGTTTCTCGATTTCGTCGTAAGAGTTGTATATGTTGAATGATTTAAAATTGAGGAATTTGAGAAATCGCTCCTGAACTCTTTCTAACCTGTTAACATATATATTAGTTATACTTGAGTTCAAGGTAGTTTGAAAGAGAATAGTTAGTATGAAAGCCACAAGTAATTCATCCCTTTACTTTGGTCTCTTCTGGGTTTCCTACTTAATCATGAAGGGAAGCTAATTTTCCAAGTTTTATTGTGAAGCAAGCCCAAGGGAGCTTGAGTTACGCGTGGAACGATAATTTTGTAGGTGATGGTAGCTCTGCTTGCTAACTACTGTCGGGGAAGTGACGTGGTATTTCGCTTTCTCTTATATTTGTGCTGTCACCATAATTTTGGCGAATATTGGATCAAAGCGTTAACCTCACTGCAATGGTAGTTTTATTTTAGATGTTTAGAATACAAATAGAACAAACCATTTTGGGACAAAAGTTCATATAGTAGGTACCAGAAGATTATGAAAACATGTATTTTATATTTATTTAATAAGTACATACACACAAAATTTAAGAGCTTTTTTTAATGAAAAATTTTATTGATTTTTTATTTATTTATTACTAGCTTTTCCCCGCGGCTTCGCTCGCATGGTATTACGGGAAATTACTGTAGCGCTTGCACTTATCAATTATCTCCCCCCCCCCCCCACCCCACCCCCATCCCCTCCCGCATTCCATATATTCATTCCCTTACATTCAGTTTTCAAACATCTCGCCTACCAACTAAATTTCATAATGCTATAGCTCAAAGACAAAAAGAATTACTTATCCAATTTTGTTCATTCGTTCGGAATTTATGCGCTTACAAACATTTCGGATGTTTATTTTTATTTAAATATTTGGAAGTTCGTTAATATAATAAAAAAAATACTCTATTTATCATTCAGTCTTTATAATCGTTACGAATTATATTTTTAATACAGGAACTCAAACCTGACATTTATTCCAAGCTTGTCCAAAAAAAAAAACGAATTCTAATATTTAAATTTTCTGCAGTAGTAGCTGATCAGTAGACTGAGTGCCTACCTGCATAGAGCCCAAAAATATCGCAACATTGTTTCCATGGAAACGATTTTTTTCTGACGTAAGCAAAAACTCGCTTTTGTTAGCGACAAAAAACGTATAACAAATATAATATATTAATATTTATAATTTCATAACGCCAGAGCTTACCATCATATACAACCTGTAGTCTGGGCATATAATTTAGCTTCCTATTGGTGAATGAATTTTTAAAGTCTTTTTGTTGGTTAATGCGTGAAAGAGTCATAAACGAACTCGAGCAGTTTCGCATTTATAATATTAGTATGGATTTAATGCCCAGAAGACTTTTACACGATTGGTAGTACAATTTTAACAAGACAGATAATTTTGAAACTTAAAAAAGGAAAAAAAATAAAATTACAATAAAAAAAATGATACATAAAAATATAAGAAACAAAAACTAAAATATACAGCAATTTGGTAGGTTTACAAAAATTCAAGAATAGTGTTGGAATCCACAAAACTTGCCAAGTTGATAATAAACGTGTCAACATCGTCTAAGTACTGATTTCCCATAGTGTAAAATCGTTGTATCGAAGAGTGGGCAATGAAGTTACGTTTGTGAATAGTATATTTTGCCGTATTGTTTCTGTGGATAACTGTAAGTTTATGTGCTGCAGGAGTTCGCAACAATCGAATTTAGAGTTTAGTATTTTTTAATAAAAAGGTTTAATCTTTTTTTTTTCGTCTGTCTTCTAATGAATTTATTTTTAGTATATTTAAAAAGAAATTACATTTTAAGCCTTCCACTTTAAAATGCATAAAACGAAGAATTTTTTTGTATTCGCTCATAACATTGAAAAGTGAATTTTGTAAGATGGAGATATTTTCACACCTTTAGATTTGATTGGCAAAACTTAATTTTTCATCCAAAACAACTACAAGATCTCTCATTTCCGTGACTCTTTCAAGCTGTGTTGTTGATGGAATTTTCAAATAAAACAAGTTTTTTTTTCTGGAGAAAGTCAAGATTTTGTACTTTTCTACATTAAAAACTAAATTATTTTGAA
Source organism: Glyphotaelius pellucidus (assembly GCA_936435175.1). Lineage (NCBI taxonomy): Eukaryota > Metazoa > Arthropoda > Insecta > Trichoptera > Limnephilidae > Glyphotaelius > Glyphotaelius pellucidus. The sequence goes on along the minus strand of OW386542.1, from coordinate 19,989,034 downwards.
CGCACCAATTTTTAAACTTACTAATATTTGACAGTATTATAAGGCGATGATTTATATCAGTTATTTTCTTGTAGAGTTTGATTGCAGAAAAGGGCCATACCTCGATGTCGTTGAACAATTGGTTATATCATTGATGAAAATGAGGAACAAAACCGGTCCAAGGTCAGTCTTGCAGTGGCCCAGAAGGCTTTCGACATCCAAGATTTTATTTTAACGAACAGTTGACGATTGAATAAATAGCGAATAAACCATTTAACATGTTATCCCTCATTCCTAGGGCTAATAGTTTTGGATCAGTGGTTTATGGGATACTTTGTCGAATACCTTTGAAAAACTGTATACAGGTAGTCGATTTGTTTATTTTCTGCTGAAAGATTGTATTATATATTGTATTATGATTAAAGATTGTATAATGATGTTTTATTAAAGGTAATTTACCTTTAAAAAAACATTTGTGTTTTCATTGTTTATTTTTTTAAGAAATTTCTATAGGTTTTTGGATTTAAAGACAGTATCCTCGAAGGAGGTCATAAACATTTTATAACATTGTTTGGAAAGATCTTTACAATTTTTCGTGGTTTCTCTGAAGATTAAATAATTACTTATCGATTTGCTTTATTTGAATTTTTTGTGTTAACTTTTTTTTTGCTAAAGAGACGCGGTGAGCTCTGATGAGAAACCAAACCAGGTAGTTATAGCTTCTCGTTGTGAAAAAGGTATGTAGGATTCAATAGTATTAAATTTCGTCTAAAGAGTCATCAATGTTTTCATCGAATAAAAGAGATCATTCCGTATTTGAGAGATGGCAGTTAATTGAGTCAAAATCGACTCGTTTAAAGTTTAGTACTCTTTGAACGGGTTTTTTTTATCGTTTTCGCATTTAATATTTCATTTAAAGCATAGGTGAGGATGCTAATTATTTATGGCAGAAATGGATCGTTTGAGAATTACATATTTTAGGATAGTTTGATAAAGCTAAGTCTAATAAGCGATTGTTACTGTTATATATAAAATTATGTTGGTGAAATTTAGAAAGTTTACCATGTCCAAAATTTCACTTGCACGATCGTTTTCACTTTCGTATGTGATGGGACCACAGTTTTTTGCTTTCCATGTTTGGTACATAATAATCCCCAAGAACAACAATTTTTGAGTGAGCATATTTTGATGAAATTGTTTCGATATCTTCACAGTGATTTTTGTAAGATTGAAGGTCAGAATGTTATGAGTCATTTGCACTAAAAGATGTCAGAATATTATGAGTCATTTGCACTAAAAGATGTTCGACATTATTGTGTTTCGTGGTTAATTTTCTTGATGATAACTTATGTTTTATTGCAAATAAAACTCCTCCACCACTTGACTTGGAACTTGATCTGATGTTTCTGTAGCAACGAAATAATTTAATAGTATGTGAGTAGTTAGTAAGACCGAGTTCAGTCAATTTGATTTCGGAGTTTGGCCAGGTTTCCGTAAGTAAAATGATGTCAAGATGATGAGAAGGTTCAGCTGCTTGTAGGATATCGAATTTTGATCTTAGTCCGCGGATGTTTTCGTAGTAGATTTTTAGTAGTTCTGGTTCGATTTTTAGGTAGAGTTGCTTGGATATTTTTGTAACTTCTTAGTTTTTTGGCAGATTTGGGACAATTCTGGAGGCGATTTTTATGTATTTGTATTTTAAGAAATTTTTGTTGAGTTCAGTCGGGGTTGATTCGGAGTTGAGTCGGGGTAAGTTCTAACATTTTTAAATTGAAATATTGTTCTTGAATTCTCGATTGTATCGAATTCTCTAGTTCGATTTTTATTGATCTAGGCTTGCTTTAGATAATTTTTCGATTTTATAAAAATTAAAAAAAAAAAATATTTGCTGATTTGTCGATTTCACTGATTGTACTGGTGGCAGTTGATCATTCAAGACCCTGCCGGCTTCTGTCGTCTTCATACTTTTAGGTACATTGCAAATAATAATATTTTAATATTTGTTGCTCGGTCATTTCCGAAATCGCCTTGCGACTATCAAAGTTATTTTTAGAAGAATTTGCTCTAATATCCTTGTATGCACGTTGTCACTTCTAAGCAAGCAGTTTTGGATGCTACAGAAGAAGACATGCTACTTATGGCGTTTAAAATTTCACATGCAATTGGGGAAATTTTAGAAATTCGATCCTTATTTAATTTGTTGGCCTGATCAAAAAGTACCTTATTTAAGGCAGTGACAGCTATTTCTGCTTTGGAGATGAAACTTTGCACATCCATTGTGAAACTTCTTAAAATTTTGCACTATGTACTACTTGTCAATGTTTGGAGTTTGATTTGTTTTCGCTTTTGTTGACACAATACATAAACACTTGCAATGAAAAAATGAACACTAATATGTTAGTTAAAAAGTGCTGCTTGTTAATATTTAATGATATTATGTATAATATTTCACAGTAAATAATTTAAATGTTTAATTTGACGGGAGTAGATCAAAAGATGTTTACACTGTCAAAAGAGTATGGTTGTCTTATTAATTAATTTAATTGATAAGTAGAGCAACTTCATAAAGAGATCTAGCTGATTTTGGCTTCGTCATCTTTTTTATTTTTCTGTGACTTGTTCTAATTCATGTTTCTTTTAGATTTTATAGTATTAACTTCATCGTCAATGATATATTACAAAAAAAAGTTCTTTCCACGAACAAATTCTGAGAGAGATAGGAGTCGCAGCTTCAAACGATTTAGTGTTGTTTGGGTTCAAATCCGATTCATTAAACCACTTGGTGATAATGCATACTAAAGTATGAACCAATATTTGCATAGCCTTGTGACTATAAATTTTTGAATTACAAGTATCCATGCTTGTCCATCAAAAAGTGTAGAACAACTTAATTGTGCTTTTGTTCTTTAGTTGCGTGGTCACACCATAAAGCCGACACACAGCCTTGGCCCAAGCAGAAGTTCACCTTTGAAATTTCAATCTTTGCGTGAAAAGTGTTGGTCGTAACCCCTTCCTCACATATGCCCTCCTCGCCAACCCCCCTTTGCTCCCTCACCACCCCGTCAACCCTCGGCGTCCTCACGTCACTGGGCGTACCTACTCTATCGAATATTTCGCTCGAGGAAAATGACCCAATACCGCGTCTTATGCGAGTCATTAATTGGAACCCCTCTAAAGAAAATTCGCCATAAACTTTTCATACCACAAGATATACGCCAACTCTACGCATTTTCTATGCTGTCCATTTAAATCTCGAATCAATAAATTTTGTGTGCAGGTACCCTACACCTTTCGGATTTTACGTGATAATATGTCGATAATGATTTGAATTCGTTGAAAAGGTGGTTTGTTAATATTTTTGTGTTTCCCCTATTAAAATGGTATTTATAAAAAATAAAAAACCACAATAATTGAACTGAGACAAATTAAGCAACTTAAAAATATGGATGAAAAATACAAAATACAATTAACGTAATAATAAAATGCAATACTGTAAGGATAAAAAAAATCTCTTCACTTTTTTAAGTACAATTGACACTGTGGTTCCCTGGGGAAGAGTTAATTTGGAAGTGTTTTTAGAGGGAATATGTTTTTAATAACATTGTAGAGGGGACGGAGAATAAGGTAATGGAAAGTATTTATCTTTTTGTATAGATTTAAAGCAAATTACAGTTTTTTTGTTATGAGTCGAGAAAAAAAACCTTTTTTTACTTCGCTGTTTTGCATCATTTGCACTTATAATATTTGTTATCAAAGTCAGTGATGCTTAACAAACCAGGGTAATTAAATATGCTTCTAACACGAAGATTTATCATATAAATTATTCCGAGCAAAAATAAAATGTGTTGTCAATTCTAATGGATTGCAAAAATAAAATGTTTTGAAAATTTAATGACCGTAAAATTATTGAAAAATTGCGATTTCAAACACTGTGATTTGATTGTTGTGTCTGGTGAACTTTGAATAAGGGTGAATAAGATGATGTGAATGGTGTATATAATACTTGCGTCTGCTGTTCTTTGACAGCTGTGCTAATGAGATCTATCTTTTCACTGAGCTTCTGTTCCAGGGAAGACTTCTCCGCCCTTAGAGCATCGAGGCGCGCCTGCAAGAAGGTGTTGCTCTGGAAGTCACTGGTCTCTGGATCCGCCAGCTACTGGATGGTCTCCTTGTACTTCATGCACTCCTTCAAGAGAATGGACTCCCGCTCCCGACTCTAGTCTAACTGGCGATCCTTCTCATCGATGATCCTCCTCACGACATCGTTGAAGGTAATCTGCTTCTCCGATTCGTTCTTGAATCGCATACGCTCAAATTCTTCAGCAAACTTCACGTTCCATTCTCGTACTCGTTGCTCCAATGCCAACTTGATAGCATCTTCCTTTTCAATCTCCATGTTACAACTGTCTGAAGCTAGTGAAACTACGAACAAACGGATGAGGCTGAAGATGGCAGGAAGGAATAGAAGATGGGGTAGAGAAACTGTCTCGCTATTCAGATCCGGTCACAAAATACAGCTAAAGCCAATGTTTCCAATGGTGGTCTTTTACTTTGGCGGTACTTCCAACCTGGAATGGGCTGTAAATAAACAATTTATTGTTTGAAATAAATAATAAATACATTTCAAAATACCTAAATAATTAATAAATTTACACAAGCTCCGGAATCGTGATCAAAGATTTTAACCACTAGCATAAACAAATCGAAAACTATATAGAATTTTACGTATTAATTATTTTTTCATTCAAATTCGAATCGTTGAGAAATAATATGTGAGAAATTCGGTGAGATACATGTATTATGTGTATTCCAGTTATTTTCTATTTTCTCTAACAGACAATAAACAAACCTGTTAACTTAACAGAAGTTTAAAATTCACTAGGTAATTATGTCTGACGCTAGTGATAATAAGTTTGAACGTAAAAAAGAAGAGGGTGATGAATACATTAATTTGAAGTGATTATTTAAGCTTCCATGTTAATATGGTATATAATGAAGAACATATTTGAAGAATTCGTAGAAGTAGGTTCATTTTTTATATTATTTTCTTTTCTGTGAATATAAAAACGAAATGAACTATCCTATGAAATTCCAGTTAACATTATTATTTTGTTTCCGTTATGGATAAAAATTGTCCGATGAAATCTCGTCTTAGTAATTTCTTTCTTTGTCTATCAATCTGAGAATGAGAAAGATGTGAATAATCAGACGTAATCTTATATTGCATTCTTTTCTTATCTGTGAATCTGAGAAAGAAATTAATTTTATCCTATGAAAACTCTTTTTTCTAGTCTTTGAAAAAGTATGGCAGTGAGTGAACGTGCCAAGACGATACCATTGGAAGTAAGTGCATGCTAAATAATTATCTATCTCTTCAGTGATAGACCTAACATTAACCCTTGACTCTGTGTATAAACGGGCGGTCCATTTGATAGATTCTCCTATCTTAACAAGCGGATTGCAATCTTTAGAAAACGAGCGTTAGCTTGTTACAATGTAAGATGTTATAATAATGGAAGACGCTCTGAGGAACTAACGCCGTTGATCCTCAGCGCACAGTCAGGAAACACGTCAAACGCGCGCCCAAAATATGTACGTGGTTGACATTTGTCACATGAGAACGATGTTTATATTTTACGACTCTTTCTTGAGTTCGATGATTTCAATGATTTTCCGGCCTCTGTGTTACTTCTTTCTATAACACGGGCCTCCTTCTTCAAGGCCCGTTCTTCTTCTACTCAAAAAGACCTTCCAAAAATGACATAGAATTCCTGGAAGAAAATATTTTCCTCAGGGCCTCCTGAGTGTAGTTAATGCAAAAAAAGATGGTAGAACACCAAAGTTTTCCAGCGTTTCTCCAAATTTCAAGTATAAATAACCATAACTTGGAACTTAAGTAGTTAAACAGTTTGTTAGCGATAAGATGCATAGTTTCGTGGTGTCAATGTTAGTTTAGCTAAAATGTTAACAATTTAACTCAGTGGTGGAAAACATTAACTTATAATTACTTTACTACCCGTTTTCGCCCGACTTTGTCATTGTTGACGAAACAATATAACTATTCTTTTTAGACAATTAAAATAATATTTCAGGACAATACTACCGAGACCTGAAAAAAGTTAATTTTACCAATAAACTGCATACAGATAAAGCTCTACACATTTCATACAGAGAACTCACCGAGGTTTTTAACAGGAGGCAAACAGATTTTTTTCTTTCTAGCAACGATCAAGAACTTGCTTATGATATAGTATATAGTATATATATATATATATAGTAGAAAATAACGTTGTAATACAATTTTGTAAGTTATTCATTATGTAAGTTGTCTACGCGGATATTTTAAAGTTACTCTTTTTAAAAAACAGAATAAAACTGTATTGACGGAGAATATGGGGTGTTCTTTTACATGCAAAACGTGCCAGCACCTCCGTGAGTGAATATTTCATGACATTATTGAATCACCCTTTGATGTTTTATCCCTTTGTGTTAGATGTGTAGCCGGGACGTTTTTAAAAACTCGTTAAATTTCAACTTAATGACAGAGGAGCGCGCAGTACCTACTCAGTACGTGTAGTCTGTCATGATACAGTAAACGTGATTGGAAAAACCATTTTAGAGTAATAATTGTACATCGTTCATGACAATTCAATTTTACACAAACGTGAAATAAAAAAGATTTTATATACCAATATTTACAAAATATTATTATTTTAATTGTTAATTTATTATATTTAAAATGATTCGGTTATCCATGGATTATTTAGGGAATTCATAATTAATTACTAGATAATAACAATGTTGATTTTAGATTTTCATGGCCAAAAGTATTTCATATTATATGTATATAATAAGGGTGGCGGTTATGGGTACCGCTGCCCCGAGAACCATTTATTGAATAACAAGCACCCATACCGCAGGTGCCCGGGTTCATGGGGTGAGGTTTGTCTAGGTTTTGGCGGCGGATGCGTTTGCCCATCTACTGCACGGCTGACCGAAGCGGAGAGACTGGTTAATGGAGACATTTTGACCTCTTCAGCACGATTCTCTCGGAATATATCACCTCGCCGTGTATACGAAAAGTGAACGATTTTATTCATTTTTGCATTACAGATATATTGGTACCCACGTTGTATTGCCAATACAACTCACTCCTTAGATAGTTTAAAACATTTTGTTGCCAATTCGGACCAAAAAATTACCCATCTTTAAAAAAGTTTTATAAGCTTATTTAAACGTTATTTCGTATATCCAACCCGGCGCAATTTATTCACATTATTTTAAGAAGGTCTTAAAGCATTCTAAAATACTTTATTTTTTAATTAAATTAAGACAACGTTAGCGAAACTCAATCAAAAACCTGGAAACCGAAAAATCAGAAAAGATATTTGCACCTCTGGGACGCGAACCCAGGACCTTTCGCTTTCCGGGCAAATGCCCTGACCACTGCGCCAACGTGTCGATATCCAATTCGGTCCTTTTTAACCATATCATACTTCGACTAATTTCTTAACGTATATTTTATTGGCTGCTATCTTTATGTATGGTTGCAAGATGCAAACACGAACTAAATGCTATCTAGATAGTGTCAGAATAAATATTTATTCATTTTTATTTATTATGCGACATCTATTGACTTTCTCATCTAAGATGAAGTCTAGAATGAATATATATTTTATTATCTTTACTTTATGAGTTAAACCTCAATTTATAATATTTAATGAAATGAAAGCAAAATTAGCCAAATTCAATCGAAAATGTGGAAACAGAAAAATAATAAAAAGATATTTGCTTTTGATATTTCTTTACCAGATTTTCGATTGAGTTTTTCGAATATTGTCTTCATTTAAATAAATATTACAATTTGAGGTTTTACTCATAAAGTTAAAAAAAATATATAAATAACCCTAATTTTTTTTTCAGGAAAGTGAATGCAATTATTTAATTATTTTTAAGAAGATTTAAAAGCACCTTAAAAGATTCTGTATTTCGAATGGCTAACTTTGTGATATTATTCACCTCCTGTTAAACCCTGACCAAAAGCCACTACTTTATCTTCAGCCCCAAAAAGCCATAATACCACCACATTTTGTAATCCATATTATACTTATTCTATATAGAAGCACTTTGTCGTAAAGCACATATTTGCGTGACTGGAGCGACGACGCGGAGCGTGTCTCGGGCTGAGTTAAGGATATGAGTTGGTACACGCTGTCACCCTAATTCTGTTATCATTTCGAGATGGAGCCAGAATAGAATAATTCCTCAACTCGTATTTCTAGCCCATATCTCGCCGCAAGCAGCTTATTGTTGGTGCTCCACCACGCTTGGTTTGACAATGTTTATTTTATGAATGGGTTGAAACTTTTAGCGAAATTGTTTTGTGCAAAATAAAATCTGAAATAAGAAATATAACTTATTCCATAAATCCATTACTTTCTAAGATTTCTTTTCTTTGTACGATTAGCTTAATTTCATTTATTTAGAACATGATTCGATAAGGTTACAGATATTATTGTACACTAGTTTATTTCCAGGCTTCAATTGGAAAAAGTTATGCTCACACGTTATACCACAAATAAATAAATAAAAAAACAAAGTATGTAAGTAAAACACAAATAAATTAAAAAGCATTAAGTGTAATTCACACTCGGCAGAAATGAGATTAGAAAGTCGCTAGATGTCCCTATCTTTTCTTTTGCTTGTTTTTTTAAGTGGTTTGAAGATTGGATATTGATTTCACAAAATAAAAATGTTTTTTTTTTTGGATTTCGTAGAATTTGAACCTTCTACCTCTCTGGCCGCTGAGACTTGTAAGGCACCTTGCCCGGCAATGAAAGGCACGCGCTGAAGTGCGAATTTACAGCATGCTATTAGAACCGAGTATTTGTGTAGAACTGAGTTGTGACGCATTTCCGTTTCATCCGAATTTCAAGTCACTAACGGCGCCAAAGAAGTTTCACTTCAAAAAACAAACCGTTTCACTGGTTCAGAAACCTGCACCAGTGTACTTGTATCGAAAAAATTATTCACATACATTTTGATAACATTGTTAAATCTACGCACCATAGATCAAATGATAGAGACTACAATCGAATCTTATCGAAGCGTCGTTTGAAATGGCTTTACAAGTTTCTTTTTTTTACATTAGCTTCACACAGTGGCCCTTGAAGAAAATAATCCCATGGTCTTTGTCATCTTTGGAGATGCTTTTGGAGAAAGGGAGGAGAGAAAGTTCTGGTAAGGAAAAAGGTATGATGGGTTGGTAGGAATCTGGGGGTCAATGTGTCCAAGAGTGTGAAGTACAAGGCGATGCGTCGAGAGAGTCCGGCTGGAGAGATTAAATGTCTCCATCAACCAGTCTCTTCTGTCCGGCCCGCCACGTAGTGTTTAGGCAAACACATTCACCGGACCTAGACAAATCTCACCCCATGAACCCGGGCACCCCTGCTAAGTCACCAAATTTAACGAACCGCTTGGGGTGGCCTATGGCAGGGGTGTTGGTTCCCGGGGCGGCGGCACCCGAATTGAATTATTGACCAGATCTGAATATCCTGGAACTTTCTCTTTCACATCTTCTTCCCCTCCTTACTCTCTCATGTCACCTCTTCCCATTTTCTTTACTTCTTACTTACTTCTTACTTCTTTTCTTCACTTAAATTTTTTTCATTTATGTGTTATAATTTTTACTCTTAATTCACACGTATTCCTCCTTTTTGGACGTTACTAAAAATAATACCATTGGCTTATTGTTTGGTTAACTAGTTTCCATACTACAAAAAATTAGTTTAAAAATAAATTTGGCATAAATTTTCCAATCTTAACCTAACTTTATTAATGGCCAAGAATCGAACTACGACAACTGCACTGACCATTACACCATTGACTAATTTAAGAACGGCGTCATTAGTTCAATATATTTACTGAAAATAATAATGACATACTTTTTATTTCTAGGAAATTATATTTAAATAATTAATAATATATATTTAAATTAAGGAGACATCTGATATTAAAAAGAACTTGGCATCAGCAAACAGCAAAAACAGTGAACATTAAACTTTATACTATCTACTCGACAACTTGTGACGTTTAAAATAATAAATAAAATAAAATTAATGATATTGATGTATCAATAATTTGCAAGTTGAAAATACTTATTAAGTATATTTGGAAATAATAATAAAATTTAATCATCACAGTTGGGTGCGATCGACAAAAATAAGCAAAACACTAGTTACATTTAATTCAATGCGCCACTGGTAGCAACGAATGTTTTAGGTAGGTATATGCACATTATATTGTGGATATATGAGAAGCTTTTAAAATCCCCTGGGGAGCACCTTGACCATCTAAGGAATTATGTGGAAAAGCCATATATTTTAACGTAACTGTTGGAACGTGTGAAAATACAAATGGTACACTCAGAAATACCTTGCGTATTATTATCGAAATTATATTATCCAATATGTTGTGAAAATATTCAACCACATGCATTGAATTTTAAAAGAAAAATTTAACAAAATATTATATACTTGTAAGTAGATTTGTGATTATTTGGTAGTCTATGTAGCTATGTTAGATATTCGAGTCCTAGCTGCAATTGTGTATCGCTTTTTTTTTAAATTAGCCCGACACAGGAGGCCGTGAGAAAAATAATTCTCTGGGTCTGTGTCATATTCGGGGATGCTGTGTGGAAGGTCTCTCGAAGAAAGGAATGAATTAAGTTCTGATAAGGAAAAAGTAAGAGGAAAAATGTAGTAATCTGGTGGTTATTGTCTCCAGGAGTAACGAACGAATTAATCCATCCCTTACAATGCGATTCAAAGCGATATTCCGAGAGAGTCGTGCTAGAGAGATCAAAAGGTCTGCATCCACCAGTCTCTCCCGATCTGGCTTGCCACGAAGCTGGTGGACAGATGCCTCCATCACCAAGCCCTGGACAAACCTCACGCCATAAACCCAGGGCACCCCAGCTAAGTCACCCCTTGGCGAGAGCTGTTGGTTATCTAAGAAATGGTTCCTGGGGCAGCACACAAATTGAATATATTAAAAAATTAAAACATTACGAAATGTTAGAAGAAACTAGATTAAAAACTTATTACAATCAATTACAAAAAATGGTGTTTTTAGTCACCTTTCCAGCTACCTGCAAAGTTATCTGCGTCAAGCTGGAAAGTCGTTACGTCGAAAAGTTAGAACATGAATTGAAATATATAATGTTTATTCGTAACATGTCTTTAATACGTTTGTACTAATTTAGCCTGTGTACGTAATGACAATAAAAAAATCCATTGAAATGCTGTGTAACACTAATATTTCACATGCAGCGAAGATTTATAAATCATTCTGTGTTCATCATATTTATGAATGATAAACACGCTAAACAACGTCTTCCCACCAACATATCTATTTGATCTCTAAACTGTAATATTTGTGGATGGGATTTAATAATATTATCTTCAAAGAGCGCACGTTCAAACGGAGACCTGACAGATGGAATGACAAACAAGTGTTGGAGAATGGGCTATGAAAGATATAGTTTGATGGGTTTGTGGGTGTACTGCTTGACTGAAAAACGAACGGGCAAGGCTCGAATAGCGAACTCCATATGAGAATCGTTAAGTCTTGTACACATCTATGGTGACCGGCCAACTCGGAATGAAACCAACTCAGAACCATTTCAGATAAGTCATTTAGAGTGATAAAAAAATATAAATAAAAAATTGGTTAAATAGGTTAAGTTAGGTTAGGGTTATCGGCTAATTTTAAATTATTTTTTTATCACTCTAAATGACTTATCTGAGATGGTTCTGAGTTGGTTTTATTCCGAGTTGGCATGGAACCCACATCTATAAAGCCATTTGTAAGTCGGATGTAGGTAGTGCTACAATAGATTTTGGGAGTACATGTTAAAAAAATTCTTTGTAATGAAAGATTTACGTAGAAAACCCAATTTCTGCGTGTACATCACAAAACTTTTTCTACAAATGTCATAAAGTGGCACACCGTATACACTATCAAGTTTAATTTTAAAAATTATCTCATTCTATTTCACTTCTGCTCTTGTGTAACTTTTGTCTTTTTCTACGTGTATAAATAATACTTGGTTAATTTAATGGGGCGTTTTCATGAAAAATCACCTCAAGGGCGCTGCACAAGTAAATATATAATAAGATTGGTAAAACTAAGATTTATAATTATAACTAGTGACTTACAACTAAGACTTATAGCTAGTGGCTTACATCTAAGACTTATAGCAAGTGGCTTGTGACTAAGACTATAATATTTGACTAAAAACTAGTGACTTAATGACACATACATTTACAACTGTGACTTAAAGTTAGAGACTTAAAACTAATATTACTACCTATATTTCAACACTTGATTTAGCGATAACAAAAAAAAACAAACTAACAAGTTCTGTAGGTATATGGACAAATACGTAACTTAGATAAGTTATTGCTGCGAGTTGAAGCGTATACATACGTAAGCTCACATAACGTATTTTGTGATTAGTTTATTTTTGGACCCTGGTGATACTTGTATTAAGCAAATTCGGTCGGTTGTAATAAATTAAATAAATTTCATAGATATAAAAAAGGTAATTGTTTTATTTCATTAATATGTCAATTCACAAAGTAACTGCTTTTAACTAAAATAAAAAAAATAAAAATTTCGTTTGTTTGTTTGTTTGTTTATTATTTATGTTTATATTGGCCGACAGCAAAAAAATAATTTTATTTGGGGTAGACGAATGTGGGGACCCTGCTATTCAGATCTGGTCAACAAACACGGCTAAAGCCATTTAAAATAACGTTTCAATTCTACTACTATAGGTCTTATGCCAGGGCTATACTGAAATTATTTTCAAATACAGCAGATTTTATTTTATCTCGCAAATACGGCTAAGGCCATTTCAAGCAACGTTTCAATTCCGAATGGTGGTCTGAAATATTGTCTGAAGATATTGAGTGTTAGGAAGGTATCTGCAAGAAAACGAAAAATAAAGTCGTATTCTCTTTTTGTTTTACTATTTAATCATTTTCCGCTCTACCAAAATAATCTCTGTGGCATCTTCTTTACGACGCTACAGTTTCAAAATTGATTTGACGACTTCTTCACCTTCAACCAATGGATTCTTCAGGCGGGGAACCGTAAAACTGTCGAAGCGTGGGAGTCAATCGTAAAGAATGCACAAGGTAATAGTATTGATTAGTTTAGATTTTGTATCTATTTAAATAAAAAGCAACGACTTACACAACAACTCTATTTTTAAACAATTGAAAATAAAAACGTAATTTCTTAGACCAGCCATATTTATTAAATACAATAAATCATTACTATCAGAATTTTTGTGTTCTTTTTATAATCCAAATTTAGGAGATTTTGTTACCCGAGTTTTCACATTACACGTATTATTGTAATTAAGGGAATGTGCATGAAAACTAATGACCACCAACCAGAAAGTACAGTCCAGCGACAACAATGTGTGCACTAATGAGGCTTGGCTTACGCGACCGACTCGAGTTTTCACATTACACGTATTATTGTAATTAAGGGAATGTGCATGAAAACTAATGACCACCAACCAGAAAGTACAGTCCAGCGACAACAATGTGTGCACTAATGTGGCTTGGCTTACGCGACCGACTCGTTCACCATTCCCTGCAATATTATCTTTCCCAGGATTTTGTCTACTAATTTTTATTTTCTCGCCATCTTAATTGTATCCTCTCACGGTTGAGGAAAAGGTTCAAATATCTAGAAAGCCAAGCTGAGTGGAACCGAGAGACCACCAAGTACCCAATAATGGCAACCCTAGTAAGCCTTATTAAATTGACTAGGTTGCTTTCAATGGAACAAGAAGACACATTATAATATAAGGAGGTAACACAATAGGCCAAAAAACTGGGAAAATCTTAAAACGATTATTAACTCTCTTCCCAAATTTAAGAATCTTAGAAAAAGAAATCTTGTACTATAACTGGAGAAATAAACTAAACATCAATAAAAAAATATCAGAATGTGCAAATCACACGTGTATCGAACGTGTATGCAGCCCAAATAATGCGAAATAGCTTTCTGACCGCGGAAGAAAAACAACTGTAATATATCATTGAAGAAGAAGATAACACTTATTATCTAAATGAAAATATGAAAAAGAACAAGACACAGAAAAATAGAAAAAGACAATGGTCTCAACTGGGACTCAAACCCAGACCTCTCGTCTAACCGGGACGTGCGCGTTAACCAATTTCGCTATTGCCACCTTCTGTCAAACCGTCATATTTGTCAATCTCATATTTCAAATATTTTAGAATCAAAAATATTATCTTCAACTAGTTCTTTTTTCCGTATTGATTACGTTGATGGGAATAACCTTCAAAAATTTATAAAAAGAGAGTTTTTCTTATAAAAAATTGAAAAAACAACCGTATTTACGTCGCATCCCCTTTCTTCGCCCCTTCAGCTGTCCGCCAACAGCCAGCCAATCAGCGCGCTCGTTTCAACACTTTATTAAAATGAACAGTTAAATGTGTAATTAATGTTAAATTTACGTGAGTCCTGCAATAGTTACTTCAAATAAAAATAAATAGATTAAATGGCTGGACTCGCGTACACACTGTTACGTTAAAATTAAGTATGTAAATATTTTTATTAAATAGATAAAAGACCTTTTTCATACTGTTGTCGGGCTACAAACCCACTGTTAAAACATTGTATGATTTTTAGTAAATTTAATAAAAAGACTATAAAGAAGTGGTTTATACGAAATGGAGCGGCCAAACAAGTAATGTTGCGTATATAAATCAATTTTATGATTTAATTTTCACCCGAGAACACACAAAGCTGCAAAGAAATACACAACGAAACAAGGTGTACTTCTGTCGAGTGCAAACCAATACTGCGCACGGCCATGCGGCAGCGAATATATTAGCGCCAAATTCTGTTCGAGTCAGTCACAAGTCACTCTCGGACTCTCACACGAGTCACTCTTGACTCATGAGAATTTTACTCTCCGTAACATTTACTCTGGCTATTTTCACTCTGACCGCTTCTTCCCGCCGCTACAACTCTACAAACCGCCTTTGACTTCCGACCTTGCACTTTCCTTGGACTACCGAATTCTCTCTCCTTGGATATTTGAGCGCACCAGCACAACAGCTCGCCGACTAGAAACCCAGCACCCGTATTTTACAGTCAATATAGAGGACACCCGTCCGATATAACACGTGATAGAAGTAAAAACTTCAGAAAACTAAAGGAGACAAGAGTGGACTCAGAAGCGCTATTTTTTATCAATGTGTTGGATGATTTTTATCGTCCAATTTTATGATTTTTATCATTCCAGTGCACTTTTTCCTATGTATTTGGTAATCTTATTGGTATTTGTGTTTTCTTCTTCAGAGTCGCTAGATTTCAATTCAGAATGGTTTGAAGATTGGATTTTGACTTTACAAAAACAATTTTTTGGATTTCCTAGGATTCGATCCTTGGTCCGCTGAATGTCTGGCCAATGAAGTTTATCAGGCGCTTTATCCCACTAGACCAAAGGAGATTTGCGCGAGAGTGTGGTTTTATCGTATTATGTTATAACCGAGTACCCGTGAAATAAATAAATATTTTATTCTCTCGTTCTCTTGCGGGATAAATCCTATAGTATCCTTTTAGTGTCGTTCGTTTCCGTTTCATTGAGTTTCAAATCACAACGGTGATAAAGAAGTTTTCACTTCAAAAAAATGTCGAAGAAGTTGAGTTTTGTAGAAATTTTGGATGATATTTCACAACTTATGTGCCATACACGAGCAGGTGGATGGAAATACCTTCTTACAATAAGTGGAAAACTGTTAACGTTAATGTTATCTTCAAAAATAAAGAACACACTGGTAATTTTGCGGGTCATGGTGATTTCGTACGTCATGTCAACCAGTCACAAATGGCATTAATCATTTTTACCATCATACGACGCATGACTGGTATTATTAAAAGTTTTTTTTTTTTATATTGTATATTGAAAATACGTGTGTCTTTTAGAATTCAGGTATACTTTGTAGAAGGCAACTTATGTAGGTTCTCAGACAAAGGTCTTGCCGATTTTCATTTCCATTGACAAATTAAACCCGAGTTAACTGTGATCAAGGTATCGAGTATGCAATAAAATTTAAAAATTTAAAATTATAGAACAAGCGCATATTATAATATACATTTAGTTTTTTGTAATATGCGCTAGTGATAGATATTTTCAGACCCGAAAATACTTTAATTTGAAATAACAAAAAAATGCATGAAGAAGTTTTAAATTAAAAGGAAAATAGCCTCAGAACGCCGGGGCTGATATTACATTTTTGTAATAACATCCTTAAAGACATAGACAATCTCTCGCACACATTGATGGCCAAGGATTTATTCAAAAGGGTTAAATTACTCACAAGAGATTTCAAGCCAAAGACAAGAACGGCAATATTAATCATGAACAAGCGAAAGTTGCTGATAGGTGAAGATTTATAACAAAGAGTAGATAAAACTGACTCATACGAGTACCAATCTTTTTTTAAAACTTATTTAACTATATAAATTTTATTAACGTGTGATTTTTTATTCCTGTGTCACTAGGATATACATATGTTAAGACAGGCGTAGAGGTAAATGTAAATAAACATAGTTACATGAATATTTTAGGTAAAATACATTTTAATTTCAATAAAATCAAAAAGAAAGGTAATGGAAAGTGTGAGTAAATCCCAAAATGAGTGTGATCTTACAAATGTAGGAAGACATGAAATTAAATTACCTAAATAACCTAAATAATTAGATTTGACCGGATTCTACTATTTTATTAATTTCTAAACAAACATTGAGAGTGTTCTGAAATGTTCCACAATGGTCTGCGATGTTCCGAGATGTTCCCTAACGTTTCAACTTATTCCAGAACATTCCACAACATTCCAGAATGTTCCGGGATGTTTATGGAATGGATTTTGTGGAATGCTGAAGAATACTCTCGAATGTTTTGGACTGTTCTAGATATTTCTAAGTGGCGAAACTTTTAGCCCTTTTATCTTCAAAAGTACGTCCTTCCGGTAAACACTGTAACCTTCTGCATAAATGGGAGATAGAAGACTGCCACACAATATAACTCCCATACCGTATTCGTCTCTCAGTTTTTGAGCATATCGTACCGTACTCGTCTCTGAGTTTTAGCAGCATGCATAATATACACTTTTTTAAATGAAATTCAAGGTTATCGAACCTTTTAGAACTTTCCAGAACTTTTTACCGAAATATTCCGCCACTCATTTCTGAAAGCTTCTAGAAATTTCTCCTTCCGCAATTTTCTAAAACATTTGCGAACTATCCATAACCTTCTAGACTCACTGCCAAAAAAAATACCTGTAGATAGACATACTCCGCCACTCCTTCCAGAACTTTCTACTTTCTTACCAAACCTCCTAGAACTTTTTGGACCCTTCTAGACTCCCCGACATACTCCGCCACTCCTTTCAGAACTTTCTACAGCTTTATCGAACCATCTAGAACTTCCCGGAATCTTCCAGACTCACCGACATACACCGTCACTTATTTCTGAAAGCTTCTAGAACTTTCTCCTTCCACAATTTTCTAAAGCATTTGCGAACCATCCAGAACCTTCTAGGCACACCGACATACTCCGCCACTCCTAACAAAACATTCTACAGCTTTATAAAACCTTCCAGAACTTTCCGAACCTTCTAGACTCACCGACATACTCCGCCACTCTTTACTGAACTTTCCACGGCTTTATCGAAACTTCTAGAACTTCTGGAACCTACTAGACTCACTGACACACACCGAAACTTATTTCTGAAAGTTTCTAGAACTTTCTCCCCCCACAATTTTCTTAAGCTTTCGCGAATCATCCAGAACCTTCTAGACTCACCGACATACTCCGCCACTTCTTACAGAACTTTCTACAGCTCTATCGAACCTTTTAGAACTTCTGGAACCTTCTAGACTCACCGACACACATTGCCGCTTATTTCAGAATTTTTTTCTTTTTTTTTCATCAATTTCAGTGTTTCAGCCTTTGTGTACGCCACTGCTATTAATCTCGGCATGGTGACCAGACAACTCAGAACCACCTCAGAAAAGTCATTAAAAGAGATGAAAAGAAATATTAAAAATTGGTTAAACATGTTAAGAAAAGTTAGGTTAGGTTTATGGGCAATTTTTTTTTTTTTTCTATCGCTTTTAATGACTTTTCAAAGAGGTGTTGGGTTTATTTTATTCTCATTTGGCATGGAACCACTCGGTATGTACACATGCTTTCCCGAACATTCGTGGTTACTCTATGAAAAATGTGAAAATATTAGCGTTGCTTTTTACCTAGTGTTTAATAGAAGTTTTAAAACGTGAGCATGTTTAGCATACCTTAAATATTCACACCACGCTATTAACTTCTTTAAGAAATTGGGGTTAAAAGTGGAATGACGCGATTTTTCAGTATTTCCTTTGGGATTTCTTCCTTTGAATATTTTATTCAATAGCGAAGTGACGTGACAATTTTTACGTCGTATCCATTTACATCAAAGTCGCTAACCCGTCGCTTATATCGAGAGAATGGAACATGGCACCCTGAACGATTTTTTTGTTGAAAGAAAGTAACATTGTCTTTTTGGTGAGCTGTATTCAAATTTGGTTACCAGAATGAAATATGTATACATCTATTATATCGTATGCCTACACAAACGAGGAGTTTTTGAATTTTTGAACGGCTTAGAAATATTCACATGACTTGATTTTTCTACTGAGAATATCTTACCCTGAGATAATATTAAATTTCTAGTGGTAATCTCTTTCTTCATTTTCAAAAATTGCTCCTTGATTATTTTAAAGCCACGTGTGATCGGATTTTGCAGTTTGATGACCAACAATAGAGAGTAAATTGTGAATAAACCACTTCGGCTTGTACATTAAATGTAAACGAATCTTTAATTAAATTAAACTTTCTACCATATTGAACACCATGAGAGTTTAGTAAATCCGAATATCAAAAATATAACTCGACTTCAGTAATGAAAATATTTCAAAGTATAATGTACATATACAAGATAAATGATGCCATGATGGCTGCCCAAAGGCCGGCAGACCGTGGTATATTGCACATAGTTTGAATACATAAAGCATTTGTTTATTAAGTTGGTTTTGTGTTGGTCCTCCTTTTGTTCATAATGCCGTCGCTTTCAGTGCAACTCATAATATTGACCTATGTTTTTAAAGTTAATTTTTATAATGTTTTTGTAATATAGTTATTGTTGCAGATGCTGATGGTGGTAGAATAGAGTTTAGTTTTTCAAATACAAAATATTATTATGTGTTGTTTTTTACTTTGTAGAACAACATTATATTAAAACTTGTATTAACGTTATAAAATACGCGCTTCCAAATAATCCCTTCGGAAGCAAGTTAATTTTATTTAATTCAATTTTTTTGTATCATAAATAATAAAAATTTTAAAAAAAGTTATGAAAAAATATACAACAACAATAATGAATAGAAATCAAAAATATATGATGTAATAAAAAAAAAACATAATAAAAAAATGTTGAAATAATTTTAAGAAGGAGAAGAAGGGGGAGAGCGCTAAAAAATGGTTACGTGAAAAACATTTTTGTACCGATCTTTTTTCTCTTTGATTTTCTTTGTACTTTTTCTGATAATATTAAAACATCTTATATCCGTGATTAAACATAATAACGCAATTAAATAATATGTTCCTGCAGTACAGATCCTCAAATTAAAAAAAAATATATATTTACGGTCTTACAAACTAATATAATTGAAGAGACTATTTTCATGCCTAAATGAAGTTACGATTGTGACGAAACCCGGTCGGCATAAGGTTTTTAAAAAAAGGTGGTGCTTACAAATTAATCATTTTATTTTTAATTAATATACATCAGTTTTTGACGTGATAACGTCTTATTAATCGACGAACGCCGGCTGCACTCACGAAAAAGCATGATTAATTGTCACGTTCCGTCTAAGCCAAGCGTGCAAGCGAGAGCGCGAAACAAGCCTTCCGCCTAAGCGTTCGGCTTGTGACGCATCCATCTCTCTTCTACTTCATCGTTATTATATGACGTTATCACGTAAAATTATCGTCCGTAAATCGACTTTACAGAAAACCAATTTTTATACTCACTTACATTGCTTGGACATTATTAAAAAATTATTAAAAAATACTTGATCAAAAACTAATTACAAATAGATCATAATTTTAATATTTTTTTCATTCCGCGTTTGAGCATTTTTATTGCTAACGTGAATGTTGGTAACTTTTAAAGCAAATTTTTAATTAAATCAATCATTCTCACTGGAACCGCCCTGTTCAATTGCAAGGGTATAACCAGAAGACCATCTTTCTGACTAAATTTGAATTCTCGCCGCTGGTTAATGTGCTTTTATTATGTATAACTGTCTGATTGTTCCCTGAATATTCCATACCCTTTGACCGATCTAAACCACATTTTGTATATATCCTTCCCGAGACCCCGCGGGCACCCACAGCCGTACAGCCCGATATTAACGTGTTTTATCGCCTTTCTCCAAACAATCTAAAACGCTTTGACCGACCGAATATAAAGTTATTCAAAGTTACCCCATATAAACAGAGCTAAACAAAAGCATATTTCTTACCCTTCTGAACACGTCTTTCCCTTAACTGATGTACTTAACTTAAAATGTTTTTCCGCAATTGCTCAAAATTTTCTCAAGTTTCATATTTGTTGGTTCTGGTAGAAAATAATATACACGAAAGTCAATTCATTTATGATTTTGACGTTTTTAGCTGCAAGTAATATATTATATTATAAGTACATAAATAATAAAGTACAACACAGCACCGGTAAATATTAAAAAAAAAAACAAAATATAACACCAATAGTTGGAAAAAAATTATAAACATTTTTCACAAATGGTTACGAAGAACTAAGGACGGGTTGTTTCAAAAAAATTGATGGATTCATCAAATATTTGAAGTTAATTTTCACGTTCTGCGTAAGTTCTATTTTAGTTATATTATAACATCATTATAGACCAGTTGATTCACAAAACTAAAATCATCACAGAACTTGAATAGAACTTACGCAGAACGTGAAAATTAACGTCAAATATTTGATGAATCCATCAAATTTTTTGAAACAACCCGTCCTTAGAAATCTTTACTAAAGCAACCACAAAGCTTTATGAAGTAATACGAGAGTGTCGTAATTTCTCCCTCTTTTTCAAGTGATTACAATCAAGTTATCAGTGGCAGGATCATAATAAGTATGACAGTACTCACACATTGAAACTTCACTCTCTTCCTCCACGTCGCCTCACACCGATATCAATAATTTGTAATATGATTACTGTCGACCGTTCCAATTTATGTCAATCGCATCCTGACATTTCAACACTCAATATAGCAATCAATTTTTTGATCCTGTGAAAAACAATGGTTTCACATAATATTTCTAGGCCAGAATACAGAGGCCTATATCATAATTTTTGATAATTTTAAATTATAAAAAACAAATTGTGATATAAGATCAACCTAGATTTGACACTGAAACAAAATAAAAAAAAAATAATCACATTGACTTCACAACGTTTGAATCAATATATTTATTAATAAAAAAATACAAAATCGATACATACCTACATAAATGACCGTCGTTATAAATCTTAATATATGTACTTCTGTCCGTGTGTATGTCACTGAACTCCTCCTAAGCGGCTGGACTGATTTTGATGAAATTTTTTGTGTGGGTTCAAGGGGATTCGAGAATGGTTTAGATTTACAATTTGGTCCACTGGAAAATTTTCTTTTAATTATTTTTTTATTTCTAAGGAGTTGTTGATTTTGGAATGTTTTACATTGGATCCGGCAGACTGCGCTACCATCGCAGTATCGAATATTCAATATTATTCTATGTTAATTTTAGTTTGTCCCGACAGTTGTGCACAGGACAACGTCTGTCGGGTCCGCTATAAATAAATAAAATAAATTGTGGTACATTCCAGAACACTCTCGAATGTTGCCCTGAGCGGAGCCGGGTAACCCAGCTAGTTTATTTATATTTTACTGTGAAATCGAAATTTAAAATATTCATGTCGCGTAATGGTAAGTAAGAAGGCGTGATTAAATAGATATTTAAAAAAAAATACAGATCAAAAGCAATTTAACAACCTTAAAGATGAAAGTCATTCTGAAAGATTGTATTTTTGCGGCTTCAGTGAGCAGATTTTCTGCTTTCCTACATATAATATTATTTTGTTAAGATTATAACATAGATGATGATATTTTGAAAACTCTTTTGATTATAGCGCTGGAATCAATCAATAATGTTACAACTCAAATAATAAGCATCAGAGTACGGTTCACTGGACTTGGTTAAATAAAGGAAAATGAACGGAAATGGGTTCAAAACGTACCCACAGCAGTCTGCTAGAGTTGGTTTTAGAAGCAACTCTCAGTGGGTACTGCAAAATAAGCTACATTATTTGTCTAGTTTGTATATTCGCATCCTTCCCAATCCCACTGTTCTCCCATGCCTGGATCTGATAGATTCTTTGGGTTTGTTGGTTGATGATAGCTGTAGAAAACATTGTTGAAAAAAAATCAGAGTGTGCGATTCACACGCGATAGTAGTGAAACCTTCAGAAAACTAAATTTCGAGATACTGAGACAAATGCAGAATATTAGGAGTAAAATAATTATAGGGCTTATTTAATATTGTTACCAAGTTGAAAAATTATTTTACCTTTTATTCTACGAACCAACGCACAAAGAGAAGGTCTATAGTCTGTTTCATTATATCGCAGGCTAAATCTCATAGATGTACGTGTTTGCGTCTTTTTAGTGCCGTTCTTTTCAGTTTCAATTCACAACAGTGCTAAAGAAGTTTTCACTTCAAAAATTTCTGCCGCTTAAGATCCTCGAGATGACCCTTAGTTTACCTAATGATTTTCGCATTTGATCATATCACAATCAAAGAGTTTGCTATATTAAAAGTGTTAAATTTCTGTATTGGTACATAGGTATCGTTTTTGTTTTCCGAAAACCAATGGTTACTGTAGATCTGCCATTTTGACATATTTGACTTTAAAAAACCTCAATTAAAATTACCGGGACAGGAGACCAAATTTCATTTAATTTTTAATACTTAATATCAGGAATCACTGGTTAAGAATGTCAATTACGTCCCTTAAAACCCTGTAAATTTTATATGTTCATATATTACTTACTTTATCCACGCACACGCATCGCTAGTATGGGTTTACTTCACATTTTTTACAATTAGTGAGTAAACTACTCACGTAGTTAGTTAATAAGAATAAAGAAACCTTTTTCTTATGTAAAAACTATGAAGTAAATTAATTTAGTAAAAAAAAATTATTAAAGATACTATTAAAAAAACTTTGTAATTTCGGGTATTGTAAAGAAGGGCATCCGTGAAAAGAACTTTTCGCAATTTACGTCCGTAATACACGAAAAATATTATTTATCTGCCAATACGCGTTTATCTCTTGAATGAATGATGAATTCAAGAGAAAAACATGTTTTTACCTAAATAACATCATATCATATTACATTCATAAGATTTAGGTACCTACCTTGAGGTAATATTGGCTTAAAGCTTTAGCTTTTGTGTAACATGAGAACTGACGTTTCAACTGGATCATATCAAACATCTTCAGGGCCCCATACCTTTGTGGTGGAATTTCTATTAAGATCCTGTTCACATTATACTTCAGCGATGTAAATTACATTTTAAAGTAATATTCAAGGACAGAAATAATGCCGTTCTAGAATTTCGAGGGAAATAAAATGTCCAATTTAATTAACCCAGATTTGGTTCCGAAAAAAAAATAGAAGTAGGCATAAAGTTTAAAAAAATAACTTTGTAGTTTGTGTAATACTAGCCAAATATACTAGCCTCTACGATTTTAACATCAAACAGCATACTTGTATTCGGCGTTTGATTAAAAAAGATAATCGACGTGCACTTCACAAAATCGAAAAATATGTCATTTAGGACGTAAGTCTAAGTGTATTACAATACTTTATATAAAAGTTTATGTAAAAATATATTTTATATGCACATGTAAATTGCGTTTTTTATATTGTACCAAAATTTAGTTTTACAATTTTGGTGTGGTAAAGTTATGGGCATCTGATATGTTTTCTTTAAATTATTTTTCAGTTGCTTGTCAGAGCAACAAAAACTGTCTTTTCTGGAACAAGGTGATGAAATAACTAGAATAATATTAGACGAATAAGCAAAATTTGCGTACAACTTCCAGTAAAGACCAATTCTGATCTAAATGATCTAGATTTTTTTGATGAAAATGAGGTGAATTGAAAATTTAACGGGTCCCAATTTCAAAATAAAGCATTTATCGAATATTTCGATGATGATGAGTGGGCTACTGATAACGATTTTCCATTGAATTTGGGTTATCTGTATGAAGCTATTGATGTAACTCTTATCAGTGAATTAATAATTTGTTTTCACCGTGATAAATTTAATTTTTCATTAGCAGAAATACCTCCCTGTAGTCCGAATGTTTGAGAGAAACAAAAACTTAATCCGGGACAGTTTAGGCGGCCGGGATTATAAAAATAATTTTCAAAGCAATCAATAACTCCATGTTTTGGACGTGTTCAATTTATAAATAATAGATTGATGGGCGAGGCAGGATTATGCGAAATTCAATTATCTACATTCTACATGGACTGAATTTCTAGACCCGTCAGGTAGGATTCTATTCTAGGGTCGTTATTGAATATTGAGGGCAAATGACAAGGTTAAAAAGGATGTAGTATTTAACAATGGGGTGAGTGAGTCTTTTGGTTCTTCGTGGTTCATTTTTGCATTGCTTAGTCAGTCTTAGTTTTATTGAAGATTTGAATCATAATCAAGCATACACAGATTTATACATAAACTGTATTTAAAATTAATCCAAATATATAAGAAATAAAACAAAATCTTGTAAACATATAAGAAAATCTAAATCCAAATATATAAGAAATAAAACAAAATCTTGTAAAAATTATGCGGTTTTTTTCATCTGCGTACAAAAATTTTTCTATCCAACAAAACATTTGTGATGCGTATAGAATTTTTTTAATGTCCAATAAATCTCTGCGTGGCCTCTCTGTCGCAGACATAAGAAACATACAGTATTCGGCCATTATGCAGATGTTTAGTCTTATTCGGCATTAACCCAAAAAGCCTTAAAGTTGTGCCATTTAAGATATCCAAACGCAAATTATATTAAACGAACAAGATCTCAACCAAAAGAAACAATCAGGAGGGGATTTATTGTAATCCTTTAACGTGTTCGGAATTGTTCGTGCAAATAACTTACGAATATACATATTTATGTATGCAGATATTTGGCAACCCTCCATCTTGGAGGCTTCCAGATATTTTCCCCTTTTAAACAATCCGAAATATTTATTTCAGATTTTCTTTTGGTTGTCTAAAAAAAATTACAAAAACATTTTTTTTTTAATAATTTTTTTTTAAGTTAAAATATTTTATATGACTTACCCATGTATAAGAGACACGTAGTAGACACGAACTAAATACTAAATCGACACAGGTATATCCTAGTGAGACAGGCATCGACAAAAACCTAACGTTAACATACTGTTAGAGAAGATAAATAAATTTAAAAAAAAAATAAAATAAGAATTGCAAATATCTTATACCGACATCTACAACATTATTTATTTGTGTGTTAAAATACGAAATTCAGAACTTCAGCGAAATAATTTTTAATGGTTTTGAGGCAGCTTTGGCAATTTTAGTGAATGAAAATTAATAAAAAAAAATATTTTTTTCCAATCTATTAGCAAAAATAAAACTTATATTTACAACCAGAAATTGTGTTCTATTTAAATCAGTCATTTGTGAGTAAAAAGCTGTTTTTATAATTCATTTTATATTCCATTTTATTTTCGAAGAAGGTAGAGAAAATAACTTTCTTTTAATATTTATGATTAACTCACATTAATTGCCTAATTTGCTTCTAAAATCGTAAAAAAATCGTATTTTTTTAATGACCTGTATTTTATAATTTGAAACAAAATTAAGTAAAGTATTAGTTTTTGTAATCGAAATACACATTTCGATTACAAAAAAATTACAGCTAAGTTAAATATATTGATCTCAAAGCCAAATTTAAGTTTTGAATGAAAATGGCCGCCCACCGTTCCTTATTAAAAACTTACATACTACGCCATAACTCACACGTACTTATGCATGTTTACTTATGTTAACAACAAAAAGGTTTGAAGACTAATGCAATGATAGTGATTGCCGATGTCGATTTTAATGCTTTACAACGTAGGTATCAATTGCAGTATGTTATATGTAGGGTGTTAAGGATTGTACTTGATTTACTTTACTAGTGATTCCTTACATTATTTGGAATAAAAAGGGTAAATAAAATTTTGGTCATCGGTGACATTTTAACTTTTTTTTGTAAATAAAAACAGTTAAAAAATCAGTAGGTATTGGATAGTTATCAGATTGACTGACTAGTACACAGCCGAGTAACCAACCAACCGTAGGGATTTGTTGGTTACTCCCCTGAGTGACCAGAATGTTTTTTGTTGATTTTGAAGAAAAAAAATAAAAAAATGAATTCACCGGAAACCAAAATTTCATTTACATTTTTGCTTCAAATAATGTCAGGAATTACTGATTAAAGTAAATCAAGTACGTCCCCTAACACCCTGTTTATATGTATATGTAAAACAGCAAGTTGGTACGCCGTCAGTAATTAATCAAATTAAGGTACATTTGTCTAGTTGTCACAATTAAAATTGTAAATTGTGAAAAATAAATGAAGTAAAGAGGAGGATGCTGTAATTGTTCAAATACCTAAGGCAAAACGGCTGTAATATTAAAAGAAGCACGATGGTTCGTAAATAACCATTACTTCACATTTAGGGCATTAATACTTAATAACAATAAAAAGCCATATTTATTGTAAGTTGGCGCCTATCGAAATGTATAATAAGATTATCTGTAAGTGGCTTCACCGTAAATGATATTGCATTTGTTAGGCGAAACAGTTGTCAAGTGTAAAAATAATCACCTGGCGGAACTTTTTTTTACCAATTTACATTACATTGGTTAAATAATTCCTGAATGGGTGGGTAATTGGGTGGTTAAAAATGACAAACTTAAAAATTTGTTGGATTGTAAATATTGTAAAAACTGACCTCGGACGCTCGCAAGGAGATGAATAAGATGCGCATGTTTGTTAATAAATTGTATAAAATAACGACACAAAAGATGAGCATTTGGGTCACTGCAATACCGTTATTTTTCTGACCTTTATTTCTGTTCTAAATATTATAATATGAATGGATAAAAAATCTATGTTCAAACAAACTCTGATTTCAACGAAATGAGCAATACTGAAAATGCATCATAATATCACTATTTTGCTTTTTTAAAAATCCTTAGTACTTACTTTTTAAATCTCCTCATTTTTACTAGCAAGATATTTATAATAATATTAAGTTGCCTGCAAACATCCATTTCTGCCTTTTGCACATAGAATTCTGAAATTCTCGTTATCTCTCATTTAATAACATTTCCTCGTTTCAAATAAACCAGCTACTAACTGCATTTAATGGAAATATGGCTACAACATGATTAATATTGCTTACGCTTAGCTGGCTGACTTTTGAAAAGAGGATTTGAAATAAAAATCTGAACAAAGTGTACTACATTTTCAAATAATAAAGTTTTGCTCGTATAGAACAAGTTTATAAAATGCTGACATGAAAACACCGAATCTCTATATCTACACATTCTAATTTTTTGTCTCACTAGCTGTAATTAAATATATGTAATCTTGATTAAAAAATAAAAAGAAACAACCGAAATTGCACCTTGTCGCATTTTAAAATTAACATTTCAAAGTTTCTTTGCTCGAGACAGACATAAAATAAATATATATACATACGAGTACATATTTTTATAACCTAAAAGTTAAAAAGGCCAGAGGGGTGTAGACGAATCTGGGGATCGGTGCATCCTGGTATGACGTATGAATCCATCCCTCCTACTGCGGTGCAAGTCAATGAGTCGAGAGAGTCCTGTCGGAGAGGTAAAAAGGTCTCCCTCTACCAGTCTCCCAAATCCGACCTGCCATGCAGTAGGAGGGCAGAAGCATCAGCCGCCAACACCTGGACAATCATCACCCCATGAATCTGGGCACTGCGGTTGCCCTGCTAAATTTTCAAACGTAGCAAACCACTTGGGGTGACTTAAAGCAGAGATGTTGGTTACCCAATAAATGATTCCCGAGGCGGCAGTACCCGTATCCGCCACCCAAATTGAAAATAATTGGAATAACTTGAAAGTTCCAGACAAATCTGTACAGCGTAGGTATCAGTTGATTAATGACTTATTATTTGACAAAAAAAGTGTAGGTGTACGTACACTTAGTGACAAATAAGTTTTCAGTCAGTAAAGGTCACCCCAAAAACATTTTGATATGACAAATTATCAACATAAAATACTGAATTCCTGTAATCTCCCACTTGTAGATCCGGTTCCACGGCTCAGGTACATTGAATGCCTACTTATAATGAAGTAAAGTTAGGTTTAAACTTGTGGAATTCGGTACCTGCGTACGAGTATTTCAGTTGTAAGCACTTAAATTCCATGATATATTATTATCTCGTGTCAAAGAGAGGGTAGGCAATGAATGTCAAAACCTGGTTTGAGTACCAGGTTCTCTGCTTTTATATACATACATATACACAAGCAATATTCGCAAGATTAAGGTACGCCGTTAGAACTTAACCTTCCACTTGTCCATTTCTTAAGTGTAAAAAATAAATTAAGAAAAGAGAAGGGCGCTGTAATCGTTCAAATACCTACGGCAAATCAATATGGCTTAAGGGAAACGGAGGTATCTTTTAAAAGAATCTCGATGGTGCGAATGCTTATTTTTCACACAAAGTATTTGCATGGTGTTTAGGAAACAGTGGTACTTCTCCATTCGATATGATTGTACCGATAGTTTATTTGTACCGATTTTTAAAGCTTTAAAAATTGAACTTGTTATTTTTCAACATTTTGTAAGTGAGATATTTTGCATGGTAAACTTTATGATTTATTAAAAAAAATTGTATTGTTTTTCCCGAGAAACGAAATATTTATTTAATTTCAAATTCGATAAATTTCTTATATTGATTCTCAAATTGTACTCATTACACTTATTTTGTCATCGAAATTGGCATCTAATCCATTAGTTCTTGAAAGTGGGTATAATACACCTATAAGATGAAGAACTCATCGGAAGGAGAATTTAAAATAGGAAAGAAAGAAGCTGGTATAATTGGGGAGTTGGGGGAAGACGTGATCCGATCAAGCGAATTAAGCTTTCAAAACTAATATCGAGAACGAAAAACAGCATTTTTTATAAAGGTCTCTTTCTTTGTAATAATCATGCAACTAATCGCACGTAACCTAAAAATTATACATATTTGTAAAAAGCATTAACTTTGTGGCTCGCCATAATTTACAATAAAAAACACATAAATTTGTTTTAGACCACTTTTAAAAGTGGTCTAAAACAAATGTATGTGTTTTTTATTGTAAAAATTATAGGTTTTGGGTTGTACGCCTAAATTTTGCAAGGATAACAGATCAAAAAAAATAATTAATGCTACCAAAATAATTCATGAAATTTAAATAAGTATTAACTTATTCGAATGTTAAGGAGAATTGGATAAAACTATACACATTATTAATTGTTTACTTTAGATTAGGTTGTTTACTGGAATTATTAAATGTTTATTTTACCTACTGAAGAGATTAACGGACAGACGTGTGTTGTGAGCGTGTTCGTGTTTCCTAAAGGGGAGCCGGTGGTCTATAATTTTCAAAAAATCTTTTTTTTTTGATATTTCAAAAGTATAATCCTTTAAGAATATACTGTAATATAATGATATTGACGATATTTAAAATTCTGTAGCCAATTTAGTAGGTCAGCGCAGAAGCAGGTAAAAGGGCCGGGTAAACTTCAAACTCATTTATTTCAAATCTACTTTTTTCTGCACGGTGTGAGGTAAAAAAAACTACTCCGCCGATTCATCTCAAATTTTACTGCGTTAGTACACCAGTTCCTATCGCTGGAAATAAAAAAATTACTTTGAATACTTCTTATTTTTACACACAATAAATAATTTAAAACAGTCTATTTCTGTATGTAAATTTCAACAACGCGCCATTTTGTCAAAAAAACAAATTAATTTATTTATTCTAGTTTATTTTTGGTAGTAGTGAATTCATTGGCTTATAGATCTAGGTGAATTCATTGGCTATATACATCAAACAGATCTAGGTGATTTCATTGGCTATATAGATCAAACGGATCTCATTGGCTATAGGATTAATTACTTACAAATAAGGGAAAATTTGCCAAAATTGGCAGCAAAGCAATCCGAGGTATTTTAAATAAGGCCATATTGTGGCAAAAAGCGCCCCAGTGGTCCTTAAAAATATCGTTTATTTTTTAAGAATAAGATTTAAACGTGTTTAAGAGAATTATGTTATAAATGAGCAGAAATTTGGAATGTGTGCTAAAAAAAGTATACCTTCTAGGTAACCACTCAAAAAGTGAAAAAAGTACCTACGTTATTTTTGTTATTTCTATTTTGCATGAATAAAACGTTTTCGTTGCAAGATATTTTTCTCGAAATCGCAAATATTTGAAAAAAGGTCAGTTGAAGAGGACACTCTCCAGGGTAAATAGAATCATTAGATAGAAAATAATTTTTTATCGGATCTAACCTGACATCAGTGTTTATGGTGGTGTCAGAAACCTGCGTAATGTCTGCATTCAACAATATATCATACACAATGGTCCAAGAGGTTTTCATTATTTTTTTATAAAAATATAGGTTCATTCCTTAATAAATTCATTAACCTTCAATAATCACATTTTTTTTCATATGAATACCGTAGAAACTCAACAACTGTTCTAACTGCTCCCAACTTTTCGGAGTCACCGGAACTATGGTATCCCCAATTGGGGCACATTCTGATTCTCAAAGGAGAGGGGTGGGGAAGAAGCTAGACAAGAGGAAGTTTGGGAAATACCTGCAAACACGATCTGGTCGAAAATTTCAAACAAAGTTTCGATTCTAAATTTACCACTCTGATGATATGTACCTACATATCGACAAAAATTTTATGTTTATTAGATAATTACTTTACTTAAGTACATTCTTTTAAAAAATCAGAATGTGCAATTCACACGCGGTAGAAGTGAAACCTTCAGAAAATTAAACTAACTATTCTAAACCAAAATGAGCCTTGAAAAGTGATCTCATAATCAAATCGGTGAAGGAAATTAAAAGTTTTTAATATTAAAAAAAAAAACAATGCTAAAATGTTGTACCACATGTAAAAATTTCGTTGCCTTTTACTTTATTACGTTTCAGCTGTATAAAAGACTTCCGTTTCATCGAGTTTCAAAAAACAAAGCTGCTAAAGAAGTTTTCACTTCAAAAATCTTTTACTAATTAGTACATTCTCAAATATTATCATAAAATTGCACGATTCATTTTTTCGTGCGTCGCTTATTCCCTGAAGAAAATCTACTGCATTATGCATTTCTTATCTTCTCTCCATGTTTCTCATAATTAAGGATATTCTCTTTTTTCTTCCTTTGACGTAATATGATTTATTTAGTTGCGCTCTCATCTCGCAACGTGTGAAAAGAGAATAAATAAATTAAATATTTATGAAAGAATACATTAATTCCATCATTCATTTTATATGAACTGTCATAGTCAGCGTTACTTTTATTTGTGTACTTACATAAACATTGTGGGAAATAATCCGCATGAAGGTACCAGTCATAAGAAGCTGTGGCATCGTTAAATCATCGTAGCTTTTTGTGTACAAAATTTCTTATTTTGGAAGTGAAAATTCTTTAGCGCCGTTAGTGACTTGAAATTCGGGTGAAACGGAAGTGCGTCACAACCCAGTTCTACACAAATATTCGGTTCTAATACAATACGGTTATTTCGCACCTCGGCGCGTGCCTTCCATAGCGTAGTGGGCAAAGTGCCTGACAAGTCTCAGCGTCCTAAGAGACAGAGGGTTCGAATCCTACGAAATCCAAAAAAAAAACATTTTTATTTTGTGAAATCAATATCCAATCTTCAAACCACTTCACCACTCAAAAAAACAAGCAAAAGTTCTAGTTTCATTTTTACCGCGTGTGAATTACACACTCTCCTTTTTTTTTTAATTCAAATTGTTATTTTCACAATGAGCTTTTATCTATTTGTGAAATGAATATCCGATCATCTCTCAAAAAAATAAAAAAGACCCCATTGCCATAGAACCATTAGAACGGACCATCTCCAAAAGGATCTCATTTCACTTTTGAGCTTGCAAACTCGGCCATCCTGACAAATCGGCAATGATTGCCGAGCAATAAATTGAAACCGATTGTTATCTTGGTTTTATTTCCTAAGTTCAGGGAAGACCCAAATCGCATTGAGCATGCCTAATTACGAAGGAATTTTTTTTTTTTAATTATTTCTGGCTTTCACCCTTCAAGGATGTTCTAGGCCATCATTTCAAATTACAGAGAAAGGAAAGGTGATTGGAAGATTGGAGTCGAATTCAGACTTAGAAAAGATGAGATGTTGTATGGAGGGGAAGTAATTTTAGATAACGCTTGATAGAAGAGAGAGTATTTATTTAGAGAAGGACAACCAAAAAATATGTTCCCATTTCTAGACCACAGTATGTATAATGTGGGGAGTCAAGGACGTGAATTTTAAACAAGTGAGAAGGAACGGAACAATGTCCGATTCTCACTCGAATAAGTGAGGAAATTTATTTTTTGGAAAAAAAAATAGAATTTTCGAAACCACGGTTTTCATGGGATAGTCCTTTGTATTAAGGCGTGATCTTTGATGATCCTAAAAAATGTACAGAGACGATGCTTGACTGATCTGAGCTTACTAGTTATTAGTATCAGGTACTTGATGGCTACGCCAAAACTAAAAGCCGAAAATCAATTTAAATGAACTAGTTACACTCAAATACCAAACCTGATATTATCGGAGCATACAACACGGTATTGCATTTACATTCATAAGCACGCACTTCACCACAATTTTCAATTACACAATTTTCAATTGCCCAATGCCCTTATGTCTGTTGTACAAGCGATGCTTGACTAGATGAAAGTCTCTTACAAAGTGCATACGCAGGGGTTAAGTGTGTATATTTTCATGGCGATAACCATGATACGGGTATGAGCCTAGTGTGGTTGCCGAAAAAACTCAAATAAAATGAACCTGTTAAAAATATTTAAAACTAATAAAATGATAACTTAAGCTCACCGTACTCCCATCACTCTCCCAAAACCACCCCTACATATATCTTTAACATGATAGATTATTTTAAAGATGAGAAAGAAATAATAAAAATAAAATTTCGATACGTAAAAAAGTCCTTCATGAAATAAAAAAAAAAACACGACACAGGAATTTTAAATATACAGTGATCAACATTTACGTTTACAAGGATAAACATTTATGTTTAAAGGTTTAAAAATAGGGTTTGAATTAGCGATGTGTATGTTCAGCTAGAGTGGGCTCTTGAACTCAGGTTCTTTGCGGGAAGCGAATCCTACTTCTACTCCTTTTTTCAAATTGACTACTCCCAGAGAACCTGGTCCAGGACTCGGACCCAAGCCCGGAACTCGGAACCCGAATTCTCGTCCGCGGTCTTAGCTTAGAAGTCTTAGAAGGTTCTTATCCGGGTTCAGGTTCTTGTGCGGGTTTCAGCTCCGAGGTCTAGCTCCTGCCGAACCCGTGCATCCCGGTAGCCACCAAGGCACTCAGTACCGAGTCCGCACCCAATAACTCGGACCCCGGACCTGCTCCTGGAACTCGATTACTTTTAAAGCCTTGGAGGCCTCCGGCAAAATTCAGAACTCACACATCTAGATCGAATACGTTTTTGAGATGATTTATGAATTTAGCATTAAACAAATCAATTTTACTTAAATAATTGGTTTCCCGTGGTTTAGATATATATCAATATTAATATCAATCCATTTTGAATTTGGTTAATTGCATTATAGAACCATTAATTATTAAAGCATAATGTCCCAGCATGTCAAGTACGTTGGTACTCCCGGGCGATTCAACCTCCACCTGACTGCATCAAATTGAACTTCGTGGTTGTTTTGTTTAAAAGCCACAATTTCACGTACTTCCCTTCCTTCCTCTCCCACACCCCCTTCCTTTCCTCCACTACCATCAGCCTCGCAACGTAGTACCATAGTCCTACTGGCTACTGAAAGTTGAAAATGTTGTGAGTATCCAAATAACTTCTGTAGTAACTTCCTCTAACAAAAAGAGAGAACGGATTTCTCAGTGGCAAGACCATATTGTTGTTTTCAGTGCACAATCACAAAATCTACAAATCTGTTATCTTAAAAATCGTCTAACGCGGGTATTTATTTAATAGAAAATTCTTAGAAAGTTGAATATTAGCAGAATTTATTTTAAAAAATGCTTACCTTTATTTGAGCATAGAAGCTATTATTTTATAAATTGTTTTCTCTCATTGAAGTTTTAGAGCGGTTTTTTGCCCCCAGATAACTTGGAATTTCCCAATGGAATTAAAGTATCTACTATATTATTGTAAGTATCAATTTTAATCCCTGGCAACGCGTTGGTCACAGGCCACTGGGAATGTATAAATATAGCGGAAAGCAGGCGATAAGGAGGATTAAGGCGGGTATTTCTAAGCAAAATCGCCATAAAAGTTTTCGTTGATAAGTAGCAGCTAAAATTAAATAAATATCGCTCCAAGGAATTGAGCCCGTTTAGCCGCTGCCGGGAAGTGATAAGAGAATAGATTCCGTAACCACACAGAGGGTGGGTCAAAAGATCAACTAAATCAAACAATTTTTTTTATATCCCTTTATTATTTTCTTCTGGCTAACGCAGAAACGCTAAATTACACGCCCTTGAATTCATGGTGATACATTGTAAATGTTGTGGTATGACCTCTACTTAGCACATTTTATTATTTTCATCACATTATTGAAAAAAGATATGGAGCAAATAATTTCCACATAAAACACTCTCAATTAATGTATCAACAAATTGGTTTCACCGGTAATAAAACAATATAGACATCTTCGAAAATTGACATTTATAAATAAGTTACCTAACAGTGGATTTAACCACAGTTTAAAATGTTCTTGTAAACCGAAACAGCTGTAACAAAAATACATACTAAAATACTTGCAGAACTTGATAATAAAACTATCAAATTTAATTTTAATTAAATATTTAAAAAATTAAATGGAGTTCTACGAATTAAACACAAAAACAATAAATATTATTGTTGTTTTTTCCAGGAATGTACTCTAGGAGTACTATTGTCTTTTTTCCTAAGCATTACTGGTAAATTGTTCACTTCTTCATGCGAAGAGCCTTACGGCTTAGGTTTTACACATAGGGCAATAATTTTGTTTTAAGATTTGTCGATACTGACATTTTTTTCACAACATTAGATTTTACACAATAAATTTTCGAATGCAATCAACACCACGGTACTAGATACCAAAAGTGAAATGTTGAGGTAATAAAATAAATTAGTTATAGTATGTTAACCGTATTAAAGGACCCCTTTAAGTTGTTATAGACCAAACACTGAAAAGAAGTAAAAATGAAATAAAAAGATAAAAAAATTTGAAAGGTACAAGAATTATTTATTTATGAAAAAGATTAGAACAATATTGGTGCGAATAAGAGTGAATTTATTTAAATTTTCAGAAATGACTTCTCGTTCCTTCAAAAAAGCTTGATAATTTAGTTTGACCATACGCCCATTCATCTCGTGCAATACTTCCGTGGTTTGCGTGTAAATTTTAAAAAATTCGGATTTCTTCCGAATTTTAAAAAGAACCAGTTACAATTTCTGCATATTTTTGGTTTTCGGAGGCATATAATAAATTATGCTAGAAAAAAATATGAAACTCTGCATTTGTCCCGTAAAATTTGAAAAATTGACATTCGCTCTTTTAGAAGCAAGCCGTAAGATTTAATTTAAATAATTTTGTAATCTTAATATATATATTTCTTCTGTCCGTGTGTATGTCACTGAACTTCTCCTGAACGGCAGGACCGATTTTGATGAAATTTTTTGTGTGGGTTGAAGGGGATTCGAGAATGGTTTAGATTTACAATTTGGTCCAGTGGAAAATGTTCTGTTAATTATTTTTTTTATTTCTAAGGAGTTGTTGATTTTGGAATGTTTTACATATTCAATCGAATATTCAATATTATTCTATTTTAATTATAGTTTGTTCCGACAGTTGTGTACAAAACCACGTCTGTCGGGTTCGCATATAAATAAATAAAATAAATTTTGGAACATTCCAGAACACTCTCGAATGTTGTCCTAAGCGAAGCCGGGTAACCCAGCTAGTTTATTATATATTTTTAAATAAGTGAATACCTAAATTTATGCTTAATTTATATTTCACTATAAATTTATGTGAACACTTTTATAGAAGACAGTGATTTTTCAGGACAGTATAAAAATGAATAGCTTTATATTTTTGGTCGTCTGTTTTGAAGTCAACTTCTTTAGTGACGGCAAAAAAGGGTTTGTATTATATTTTTTCTAAATAACAGCTTTGATAAATATGATTACTTTTGTTTAAACCTGTATTTAAACTGAATGGTTGGGTAGTAATTCCTTCGCGGTGGGTAAACCTGCCCCGCGGTAGGTGCACTCTAAGCCTTTCATGTTGTGGTGGTATTTACCATATGGTCACAGAGCCGGCTCCAGGCGCACGTTAATGCGGTGACCTGAATCGCTGTAATGGAAATTTCTTTGAACTTTTCTATCTTTCACTTGCTATTTTATGAACTGCTTTCGGTGGTTTTGGCGTTTAACTACTCGTATTAAGGCTGATGTGTAATACCTACCCATTAACTTGGATGTTATTGTTGAGGTTTCCTAATTACGGGTAATATATATTGCTCAGAAGAGGGTTTGAATTGGGACACATGTAGAATGTTAATGGTGGATAGTTATGTAAATGGCTAAGCATTTTAATGAGAACTTTAGTCGATGAGTCGGAATAAACTAATACCTTCTATAATTTTTCCACAATTGAATTCATTAGATACTTGCGTTTCCCGTTGAATAGAAACCGTAAATAATACATTTTTAATAAATTGCATAATTTTATACAGTTCAAATATATCATTAAATTTAGAACTTTCAATTCATTGTAACACTTTAGACATATTATGTCAAACAAATGCCGAGTTTTTATTGAAGTGAAAACTTCAGCACCGTTGTGATTTGAAACTCGATGAACGGAAACGAGCGACACTAAAAAGTGACAAACGTCAAACACATATATCTATAGGATTTAGCCTGCGAGAGAATTAGATAAACTAATCGGTGTCCTCTTTGTGCGGTGCTTCGTAGAATTAAAAGTAAAATAATATTTAAACTTGGTAACAATATTATAATAAATGATACAATGATCCTACTCCTAAAACTATCCATTCGTTTCATTCTCTCAAAGCTTGGTTTTCTGAAGGTTTCACTTCTACCCCGTGTGTTTTTTTTTTATTAAAATATTTTGTGATTCACATAATCTGCTTAGTGCCCATAATTTTGTTTCCACATTTTACACATAGAGTGAAATATAACACATCCTTGTAGAATTGTTGTTGAATATGGTTGATGCTATAGACCTTTGGAAATGGATTTGAAGAATTACAGAAGCGAATCCAGAATCCAGACCTTTTCTTAAGACGAATGATAAACTGTGCTCTCAACTAACTTTATGTCCGAATGCGTTACCTCTAAAATACAAAAATATATCAGGACAATGAAAATTCTTAGGTTT
This sequence comes from Glyphotaelius pellucidus, assembly GCA_936435175.1. Lineage (NCBI taxonomy): Eukaryota > Metazoa > Arthropoda > Insecta > Trichoptera > Limnephilidae > Glyphotaelius > Glyphotaelius pellucidus. Next base: position 19,951,069 of record OW386542.1, on the reverse strand, counting down.
ATATTTCAATTATATTGGGTAAGTATTCTAAGATTATTAAGGCTTACGATATAATCTTAGTTATTAGAAAATTAAGTTTACCTACATAAAATCCCCCAAAACTTTTCAGTAAAAATTTTCCGTCGCATGCAAAAGTTTTCCAATTTCTTAATCTGACCTAAATCTTATATCATAAAGCTCCTATTTTCATCCTTGCATGTACATTCTGCCTATAAAATGAGTATCACATACTATAATAATATAGTACGGGAAAAAATTGTGTTTCTGGATTTATGTTTTAATATTATTTCAATGCTTAGATTTTATTTTTCGAAATATTTCCGATTAATGCTAATTCAATTAGTTTAGTGAGTTTTGGATTGTTTTTGAGCCTGGTGATACCTTCAAAAGTTCACATGATACCTATAATTGTATAGTTATACCATAATGCTGGAATAAGTACCCCTCTCACGGCGCTTTCTTTATTGTTATCGTACGACTTTGCAGCCTTTGCTCCAATAACCTTTCCATAATGGCAGTTTAAAACTTCAATTAATTAAGCATTTCTAATTATGAGACAACCTGTAAGGCAGGTAAAGTCTTAAGTGAATATCACAAACTTTCCGTTGCATTCTTCCGTAATGAGATAAACTTTAAAGCTTTAAGTTCAGCTAGGCAGTTATTTAATAACTAAAGGTTATCTCTACGCTCCAGGTGAGGTTGTTTAGTAAATAAAATGGTATAGCAGTCTAAATTGGTCTGGATTAACCTTCATTATACTTTCTCGGGAGTTATAATAGCTACGGAATTGCCAGTGGCTAGTCGTAATTTTTCTTCTCTTTTGTTTTTTTTTAATACGAAAAAAAACCTTGTGACGAATCAATCGCCACAAGCTTCTTTGCAATAACAATATTTAACAATTATTTCATGAACGAACTTAGTAGGTACTAATGACCACTTTACATCATCTCTTTAGAAACCAAAGACAAAAATTTTCGCTTTATGCGATCGCTTTTTTCATCTCTAGTTTTGTATCTACGATTTAAATTGGTATCACTGCAAACAACATATGAACTATGTTGTTGTCAACTGAAATCGTAGACATGAAAATAGAGATGAAAATAGCGATCGCGTAAAGCGAAAATTTTTTTCTTTGGTCTCTATATGGGAATCGAGCTCAAAAAAGAGATGGTGTAAAACCATCGTCATGGTTTGCACGTACGTCTATAAAAAGTCATTAGGTTAGAAGCAAAGCAAAAAGTGGCATTAGTCGTTAATTCAAATTATTGATAATATATTACGATAAATAATCAAAACTTTAAAAATTTTAAGAATTGATTGATAAGCTTAACCATACACACCTATCAAAAATTTTGAATTTATCGGAAAAACAAAGTTTAATTTGAATTTAAACAATAATTTATCTTATTTGTTTACGGCATTAAGACCTTTTATCAGATTAGCACATTAATTAATTAATTAGGTAGATAAATGAATATTTATAAAAGTTCACGTCGGAAAGAAAACGAAACTCATATCCTGCTAAGGTTTATTTATTTAAGTATAGTACCTATGTAGTAGAAACCCTTTAGTGGAGGCTTTAGTAATAGTCAGTAACACCGATTCCCTTCTGGTTACTGCACCAATAAGGGTTCCCTGCAAATCATATTCCCAATACCCACGTAACATTATGTAGTTTAGTAACTCTTTCATGGTTTCGAGCTCTGTGTTTGGGTCAAAAGGTTAACATCAACATGTTGACACAATTCAAATGAATATACAGTTTGCCGATAAACTTTTCTAACGTTAACTATTATACAAATAATAGTTTTGTAAACAATGCTTTTTTCCTACATCAAAGTACATTACGCCAATTATGACTCGATTATATAATAATGTGAGGATTTGGATATATTTTCGAATTCAATTACTACCTTCGGAAGGAACTTATACTTGCAAATGCATGATGATCTCCTTATTTATTACTAACTGAGGTACCCAGCTTCGCTCAGTAAGCTGATAAGAGATTGAACTGACGTTCGGACCTACGAAGGATCTTGCTTTGGATCTTGCACCCATACAAAGTAGGTTTCGTAGGTCCACAATGATCTGGAATGTTCCGGGATGTTCTCGAACGTTCCAGACTATTCCCGAACATTCCAGAATGTTCCGGCATGTTCTAGAATGTTGTGGAATGCTCTCAAATACTCTCGAATGCTCTTTTTTTATATGAGCTCTACACAGGAGGCCCTGAGGAAAATAATCTCCCTAAGGGCCTATGTCATCTTTGGGGATGCTTGTGGAGGGTTTTTTTTTACGAAAAGAAGTGAAGGAGAATTCTGGGAAGGAAAAAGGTTTAAGGAGTGGGTAGGAATCTGGGGTTCAGTGTGTCCTGGTCATCCGCCTCCAAGACCTAGACAAACCTCACCCCATGAGCCCGGGCACCCCTGCTAAATCACCAAACGTAGCGAAACACTTAGGGTGACCTGTGGCAGAGGTGGTGGTTATCCAATAAAGGTTCCCGGGGCGGCGGTACCCATTCCCGCCTCCCAAATTGAACAGTTCTAGAAATTTCTTAATTTCATGTTATATAACTCCCTTGATCGTACCTGAATTTATTTTAGTAGCAAGCACACTTTCTTTTAGAATAATTTTATTTATTATTACTTATTGCAACTTATCGTTGTATAAGGAATGTTGTGATGAATGGTGTGCTCATCTTTAATTGGAATCATCGCTTTAACCATATTTAAATGTTAATTACTGTAATAACTGTGTAATTTATTCTGTTGGCGAATCGATAAATAAATAAGTACAGTCTACATCTCGTACAAAGACGACTTGAAATTCATTTTACTATGTTACTACGCTCATAATATGAGCGTATTAATATTATGTTATTCTAGAATCAGTGTGTTCTACTTATTCAGGAATACCCGAAAAAATTTTGTCTTTTTTATGAAGCGAGGTGATGTCACAAGGAATGTATTAATGCAAAATTGAAGAAGGTTTAAAACCGAATTGTGATAGCTTGCTTCAATATGCCTATATATTTCATCAGTGCATGACAATGGATTGTGATTCATAAGTAATTCATATTCGTAAAATTATTGTAATCTATTTGGTTAAGATGAAGGAAATAAGGACACTAAGGACGGGTTGTTTCACAGAAATTAAATAATTTCAAGGTTAATTTTAACGTTATGTAAATATTTTATTCAAGTTAAGATATTACATCGCTAATGACCCGTGCAGACTAGGCTAGTATTTTAGTCGAGTAGAGAGTATTTTGGTAACTAAACGTGTCCGAACACCATAAATTTAGTAGTTAGTAGTAGCATTTTGGTCAGTCAAGTAGCGAGTATACTCGTTACTCGACTAACTACTTGCCCAATGCGAACAAGCTATATAGGAAATTTCACAGAAATGAAATAAAATCCGATGAACGTTCAAATTTCGTAAAACAACCAGTCCTTACAAAAACAAAAATGTTCCCATGTTTGCTGTTTATTAAACATCAGATTTCAAAATCGTTCCACTTATATATCCATTATCAATTTGGGAGGCGGGAATGCGTACCGCCGCCCCGGAAACCTTTATTAGATAACCAACACCTCTGCATAGGTCACCCCAAATGGTTCGCTACGTTTGGTGGTATAGCAGAGGTGCCCGGGTTCATGGGGTGAGGATTGTCTAGTTCTTGGATGCGGATGACCAGGACACGTTGAACCCCAAATTCCAACCCACCCCTTAAACCCTTTTCCTTCCCAGAACTCTCCTCTCCTTCCTTTCCTTAAAAACCCCCCCCAAAACAGCGTCCACATGACCTAGGCCCTGAGTGAAATTATTTTCCTCAGGGCCTTCTGTGTGGAGATCATGTAAACAAAAATTCAGTTTGAAGATAACCTTAGCGGGTTGAAACCGGTCCGATTACTAAGTTATAGATATAGATTAATGAAGTGCATTTTTTTACAATGGGTTCTATTATCATTCTCAACATTGGATATATCTATTTATGTCAATATTTAATGATAACATAGCTAAATCCTCGATTGTACGAGGGGGCACTTGTATTGACTGACCAGATACGAGAAAATGGAAATAAAAAAGACGAAGAAAAAACTAGGTAACATTTAAAAACTGTTTAAAAAAATATTGTCGTAATATTCTAGCATAGCAGTGTGAAATCCTCCCGGTGTGTACGTGTTCGAGTAGGTACGTACGATGACTGTGCAAGCCAGGTCAAATGAAAAAGTTCCGAGCCAAGGAGCCTGAAAAGGCGGAATGGCGGCCGGAATCCCGCGGCGCAGGAACAGACCTGCGGGGAATCCAAATTATGGAGGCACTGATCATACATACATGCCCCATAAGCAGATCCAGTGAATAGCGAATGATATTGGATGGGTTCTAGCCTCCACCAGGAGTCATGATACCAAAGAGTTTATCAGCAAATTAATTCAAAAAAATTTAAAAGAAAATTGGCATTTTTTTGTTGGATCGCACAACTTTCCCAAATGGAGTCTGAAATTCTAGTATGATTTCCAAAAGATCGTTTTGAATTAAAGGGGAATAAATTATTTTTAAAGACATGCCACTTAAGGCATGTTTTCCAGACCACAAAGGCGATCTAGTTTGATTTTAAGAAGTTTTTGATAGTTTTCTGAAGATTTTTGTTTAAATAAAAAATTGGCTATCATGTCATGGGCGTATTCTTCACACCGGAAGAAAATAATAAAGAAGAAGAAACCTTGTTTTGTAATTTTGATAGGAGTGCTAAATTTAATCTTTCCAGTGCACAATAATTTTCGTCTCACGGTATTGATAATGATTTTTTAAAGTTATTTATCTTGTACTTGCCTCTACTAACTTTTTTTTCTATTTACTCACCTGTTCGTTTATTAGGGCTGCATCTTTTTAAATTGTATCTTTTGTACGCTGGTAAAATGAGTAATTTTTAGCTTTCGATTTTATTAGGTAGGTACTTAACATTTTATCTAATCTTGGATAATCCTCTAAACGTTAATATTTTAAAACAAGACTTTTAAAATCCTGTGAAACAATACGTTTGCAATATTACTTATCAAACCTTGCCGGATTATCCTAAGCCTTAAAATGTAGGCAACCTAGAACATTGAAGGGGAAGATAAAATTAATAAATCTAAACGAAACTTGAAACAAGAAAAGAAAAGAAAAAAATAATGGTCGCAACTGGAAATCGAATCAAGTACCTCTGTCTTACCAGGACAACTCTCGATTACGATTAAGCTACCCACTGAGACCTACTAATTTCCCGTCAATTTGAATCACAAATATTATCCTTTCGTGTCCTTTACGTTTCATGTTTCGTTTAGATATATTGATTTTATCAATTTAATCAATTTCTAATTGCATAGCAAAGTAAAGTAAGTTTTGTTTGCATCTTCAAAGTTAAAGCACCCTCTGACAAACTACTTAAAAGTAGTTTATTGGGACTTTTATTTTTTTTTGTAATATTTTTAATTTACAATTGTAGTATAATTTTGTTTTTCATCATAAAAATTAAAAAAAAAACACGTGTGCAATCGTACACATTTCCACACCTTCTACCGCGTGTGCGATTCACAAGCGGTAGAAGTGAAACCCGAAGAAAACTAAAGCAGACAAGAGTGGAGAGGCTACGAAGCACTGCACAAAGAGAAGATCGGTAGACTACGAAGCACCACATAAAGAGGAGCCCGATTATACAATCTCATTCTCTCGCGGACTAAATCCTATAGATGTATGTGTGTGTCTCTTTTTAGTGTCGCTATTTTTCGTTTCATCGAGTTTCAAAGCACAACGATGGTAAAGAAGTTTTTACTTCAAAATAAAATTGTCTTTTTCAAAAGTTGATCCAATAAATTGAATTTTGAATTAATTTTACAGCTTGTGAAAATTTGTATTATCACATTTTATAACGTTTTTACCTCCTTGCAAACTGCCTCCTTCTACATAAATTCATGAATCCACTCGGAAATTCTGACAAAATAAATATAAACCAGATTGAAGCCCGTCTGGGAAGATGCATGTATTACGATGTAGATATTTTATTTGCCAGTTTGTGATTGCCGACTCCAATGTCACAGTTCAGATTTATTGAATGAGTGAATCGATAGAACGATTATTTTTATACCTAGGAACCATAGACGTGACAGGATTGGGAAGAAATCTCAAATCTAGATACCCGTGGTATATAAATCCTCATAATTTAACTATCGCCAGACCAATTCAAAATTCAAGGCAACAGTGTCTTAAAAAGTATAATAAATGTTTTAGAGAAAGTCTTATGTACAAATAATAAAATAATTCTGCAGCTAATACATAATTTGTAAACATAGATTAAAGAAGCACTCCACGAACAAGATCTGGACAAGCCTCTCGCGATGAACCCGGGCACTCCTTCTAAGTTACCAAACATAGTGCACCACTTGCAGTGACCTGTGGTTGTTGTCGTTGGTTATCCAATAAATGGTTCCTGCGGCGGCGGTACCCACAGCCGCAATTTTAAGATTGTACCCATCAATGTAATATAATATCTTTGAAGAGAAGATTTGAGATTTGAGGAATTGAGATAGAAGAAAAATACAATAATTCACAACTAAAGAAATTCGTTTAGAACTTGGTAACCACTTAAAAAAGATAGCAGCCAAAAATATTGGAAAAATGAATTGAAGATAATACTGTTGATTCTGAAACTTGATGTACGATATCGACAAAAATTACATAAAAAATAAATAGGTTTCAATGGCCGAGTTTTTAAAGGCTTTTGTCCCATTAATATAAGAAATCCTGGGTTCGATTTCCAGTATCAACTGTTACCTTTTTTATTTTTTTTTCTGTGTCTTGTTCTAATTTGTGAATCAATTAGTTTTATTAGTAATATCTTCTTCTACAATGATAAAAAAATTAAATTCAAACGAATTTATTTTACAAATTGAATTTGAAAAACTTTCGTTAATCATATCGATCTCCTCACAAATATATTAAATCTAATTTTATTGCTATAATTTATGTTATACATAGAATCGAAATTCACGCATGGAGTTATTTTTGGTTTATATTTTGGCCCTATTTCAGTTATTTTTCTACGACGTTTCACTTACCGTTTTTTTAACAATCGTAACTGACACTCACGCACACATGCTGATTACAAATTATTATGTAACTCAGAATTTGAATTTCACAATGGAACAGTCAACATTATTGTTTTAGAATGTTAATTATTCTTTAAAATTAACCAGCTTTATACGCTCAATACTCCCTTAAAAAGCGATCGTAAAATAACGCGAGAAGTGTTTGTTAGTTCAATATTTTTGCTGTTTGCGTGGAAATCTGTTTGCGTGCCTTGAACATGAACAAATGTACCATACCTAATACAACATGTTGCTACGTGCGCGGGTATACGAGGGGCAAGCCGATTGCCGGTATGCGTGTTCTCGCCGCTCATAATATGTTCATACGCCAGCCTCGGTGGGGGCTACAATAATGGTACATATAATAAAATTATTGAATTCAAGAAACTTTAATGAAATTCTTAAATAGACGAATGATGGAGAACCAATTTATTAACGTTAAAAACAAACAATTGTATGTTTGTAAGATCATCAAGAAAATGTGAAATATACCTGAACTTACAGCATATAGTTTTGAATATAAAGACAGAAAATTTGAGACTATTTGCTATTAATTGAAACTATTGATTTTACAAATGAATATCGGTATCTACTTATTTGGTAAAAATAGTTGACAAATTGAAATGAGACGTACAAATTTAATATAACCGGATCTGATATGCAGTGAGCAACATTTGCTCATCTTGCCCCATCTTGCCCCATCTTGCAACATCTTGCTCCATTGCACACTAAGGACGGGTTGTTTCAAAAAATTTGATGGATTCATCAAATATTTGAAGTTAATTTTCGCGTTCTGTGTAAGTTCTATTCAAGTTCTGTGATTATTTCAGTTTTGTGAAGCAACTGTCCTGTACTGATGTAATAACAGAACATGAATAGAACTTACACAGAACGTGAAAATCAACTTCAAATATTTGATGAATCCATCAAATTTTTTTTTTTAATCTATTTTCGAATTTATCCTTAGATATGGAATACAAACTTGGCGGCACACAAGCATCACTTATATTCTATATCTACAAAATCTACAAACAGTTTTAATAAAAAAATAACAATATCACCGAATATATTGACAAAGAAACCATTTAAAACTTGTACGGCGCTGAGGGCCTTCTTCCTTTAATAAAAGGTATCTCTTTTCCTACTATGAACAAGCCGAGAGAAAGCTCATACAAAAGTTCACTGGCGCATAAATACAGCACAAGACTTACTGAAAGAAAAGGTCTGAAAATTCCACGAACCTGAAAATAAGAATGGAGGTTGAATTGGTTTATAATCGATTTATATATTTTAAAATAACGCTTACTACAATGTGCGTCCCGCTAAAGCTAAGAAACGAATTCCGGTACGATCGAAAGAGTTTTATGGTATGGTAGCCCTCTAGCTCAGATCTACAAAGAAAGTTCCAGTTTTTACCTGAAGGGCGTGCTCTTGAAGATGTAATAGCTGGAAGTTTCAACCTCTAAAAATTTCTAGAACAGTCCAGAATATTCGAGAGTATTTGAGGGCATTCCACAACATTCCAGAACATCCCGGAACATTTTGGAATGTGGTGGAATGTTCGAGAATAGTTCGAAACATTCGGGAACATTCCGGAACACCCCAGATCATTGTTGAACATTCTGGAATACTCTCGAATGTTGTGGAAAGTTCGGGAACATTGCGGATCTTCGAAGCCTTTTTTCTATGGGTGGGGCTACCTATTGGTAGGGGTGAATAAAGCAAGATTCGTCATGGGTTCGAACGTCAGTTCAATCTCATATCAACTCCTTGAATAAAATCGAGTACCCCAGGTAGTAAACTTATTTTTTTTTAAATAAATTGGAGGAAAATGAGAGGGTTTCAGTCTCAATTGCGAAGCTGTGATTGAATCCACTAATTTTAATACCTACCTAAATATTTACCTGTGTATATTTATAATTAAGTCGAAGTTATTAAAAACATAAATTAATTTTGTAGAACTTTCAGACAAGCTATCGTGTGAGCTGTGTAGAACTATTTTTTTTGTAAAGACTACAATTTGCTTGTGATTATGATAGTATTTTTTTTTTACATTTGAGTAAAAAAAAATTGTTTGCTGGTGTATCATTTTCGAAACTTACCTAATATTCAAGATGTTAAACACCCCAGTAGCAACTTACTTTTAAAAATTGGTATTATTTTATGAAAACTGTATTATTTTACGGTATTGATGAGAGGAGAATAGTGTTTTGATCTTTCTCGGTGGATATAACTCAATTTTTAAGCAAAGTTCCAGCAAAAAAATCCAATGAAACTCTTACTTTTCGATTACGGGGAAAATTTTATATAGTTTATAACTGTTCTTCTAAGAGATATTATCATAATTGCACATTTCATTATGAACTAAGAACACAGAAATGGCTTTCAGGGGAAAATCGATCATCGTGGAATACTTGTATCCCGCATGGAGATTGTTCTGGGAGTTGATTTATACTGTGTTGATGTCGTAAGAATATCTGAGACATGTCTAAGTAGTATTTATTAACTTACAATAAAAACCATTCTAAAACACGTGAATAAAATTATGCTTTTACAAAATTTTTCTTGTACCCCGTATTTATCTTCGCTTTACTGTAATGTTATCTTTGCCATTTGTTATAGTTACGCTGCTGTTTATAGATATGTTTATATTAAGTTAGTAAATAAATGGATACTCGTAGGTTTAATTTCCCTAAGCACTAGTATTGTGAATCGAGAATTACATAGTGTTACAAAGGTACTCAATCAATCTTCTGACGTCATCCGTACGATATTCCGCCTTTTTGAACTTCGAGCAGATAACAATGGCTCCCTGAAAACTATAGCGGAATTCAAATAACACGGCGTTCGTTGAAATTTTTGGCCGGGGTGTATTGAATGCTATCGAGCCGACTTGTTAACAGCGCGGGCGCTAGCGGACGTTACACGAATCGTTATGAAATATCGTTTAGAGCTAATGAACGACCTTTGAAAAAGCGTAGCAAATCCATAAAAGAAACATGGTTTGTGTGGGTAAAACGCAACCTGAATGTTTAGTGCCAGGTTATTTTGCCTTTTTGGTTAAATCGATCAGGAAACGGAAAAAACCGTCGCACACGAACAATAAACAATAGGACGCCACACTTCGTAGGTTGTTTTATTCAAGGGTGGAAACGATATTGCATGTATGCCTACTTTTACACACGCTTTCTTATTAATCTTAAACGCGGCCATTTCTAACAATTTTTCCTACATTTTTAAGAATGGTAATAATACCTTTAATTATATTATGGTGAATGAATAATAGTTTTTTCAACCTAAAATTATGTAGTTAAACGAATCAGTTTATGGGTTTCCCCCTGTTATAGAAGCTTCACATCTTTAGTTTTTATCACAAAAAGGAACAATTGACTGGAGGTATGACCATGACACTCTCAATTTATAGAAAATTGGAATTAGAACAATACACGAAAGAGGAAAGCATTTGAAAACTGGTAGGTACCTAAACAAAAAAATTAAATATTCAAGATTACCTTTTATCCTAGACAGTGTATAATATAAAGTACAAAAAAATACAAATTATGCATTTGTGGAAAAACTTCTAACCCGTGATCTGTTTCTCAGAGAATGCCGCTACACGAATTTCTACCGATTTCTTACAAATCTCCCTTAAACATTTGAAGTTTTTAAGCTCTTAAAAATATATGTTACAAGTTTTATTTGTGAAAAAATTCACAATATTTCTTTAAATGATACTTAAGATGCCTTCCACGAGATTTTCGCTCTATTTTAAACGAGTAATATTTTATTAAGCATTTTCACAATTTTCGCTTCAATTTTATCATCTAAAATATTAGCGCGGTCTGTCCAACATTCGTATTTACATATCTCTCCATCTTCTTCTTTTTGAAGGGGGAAGCGCCGCCTTAACGCTCTAGCACGGAATCGTTAATAGGAACAACTGTACAGCATCTACGTACCGACCCACCTTACGAACTCGCATACGAATATTGTACATTGAAAATCTACGTACAATGTTCGTATGCGAGCCGTTATAGCTTTTTGATATATGAGCTTGTTAAATATTCCACTGAAATCAGATAAGCACCATTTTTCTTGAATTGAAATTTATTTCTAGCCCGAATCCATTTTGTAAAAACGGGATTGAGTACATTAATAATGATAAAACTTATACGAAAGGGGCTATGCAATTTACTCGTAATCGATACGGACCCTTATTACTCGAGCCCGATAAAGACGGTGACGTTTGAAATACGATTTCTCCTTTTAGGAAAAATACGACCAAATATCACGGGATTCAATTGGCCGGCCTTCCCAGCGGCCTGCGTGCCAGTCGGCCCGTCACACAGTGGGCAAAATTGCGATTTTGGTAACCTAAGAGCCTGGGATTACCGAGTAATTTATTATTCATATTTTCGACCTCTTTACCACGGGTAAAACAATAATTATAGTTTGTCTGGTGATCATTAGTTCCTAACATGTCGGAACTAAATTTCATATCACTACATCGTTTATATCAAAACATCACTCGTCGTGTCAGAGAAGATATAACATTTTAACAAAATTTGTTTAATGTTATAACTGAAATAAATTGCTCGCCACTTAACCTGGAACACTTTTTCGTATAACATAACTTAACATTGAAGGTACGTAAAACTTTTTTTAAGACACTTACTAGCAGTAAAAGCAAAAATTGAGGAAGAATTTGTGCAATGAATCTCGATGTAACTCTCTGAAGTGTTTTAAGGCCCATTAACCAGCGGCCGAGAATTAAAATCGTCAAAATATGGTTGTTTGATCGAATCCTTGCATCTGTACAGGGCGGTTCCAATGAGAAAGATCAATTTTTCTCAGAACCAATTTTTGAAGTAAAACTTCTTTACGCACGCTAGACTTGGGGAGTAAGCTGGTGAATGCGGGACGAGAGTGTTACGAAAAGTGTGATCGGGCGAGGCGAACGAAGCATTAAGAAGTTTTACTTCAGTAGTGTGGTCTAAAGCACACTCGTTTTTTACCTTATAACTCAGTATTGATTTATTTCATTCAAAATGTGCTTTGATATTTACCTACATTCAATTTGGCAATAAAAATGCTCAAATGCATGATGATAAACTTATGTACTATTTGTTACGATTTTATTTTAACTAAAATTAAAATTCCGAAAAGTAGCAATCCTATATACTTAATTACTTTATTTTACTGCGTGATTATATAAATTGAAATGTGTTTTGTGTACAACATTTTTTTTGAAAATTTGACAAATCTGCATACAACCAACGGCGTAATCGTATTTTAATAAAAATGAACATATTTTTTTCAAAATTTAAAACAAAAGTTTACTAGATAAAATAACAATTTTCTGAAATCAATTTATATTTTTTTGTGGAAAAGAGTGGATAAGTCTAAAATGTGATTTTAAAATGACATATTATTCCTGCTTGAGGCTTTGAGGTTTGATCGTTGTTATTGTGGAACAGAGGATGCAATATTTTAATTTAGTTCATGGGTAAAGATTATTTGTTAAATATGGTCTTTAACTGAAAATGTACTTATGGGCAAAATTGTATAATTCGTTCTCTGGCCCGTTGTGCGGCGGGCGCTTAGTGAGCCCAATCCGGCGGCCCTGTCCGGCGGCCCAGTCGGGCGGGCGGAGGATTCCTGACCTTTCGAGCGACGCCGACGGAGCGATGGAAGGCGGAGATAAAACACAAGACGTGAATGAGTGACCTTGAGAAGGGTGGCTGCTGAAACGAATTGCTGTCGTCTGGGGAATGCTAGAATGATGCGTGAAAGAAAGTTTGATGTTTGTGGAGTAATGTAACGGATTATAAAAATGCTTCAAGCGAATATTTAAGTCAAAGGAATAAAAAAACAAAAGTAGCTTTGTGGAAAACTTTTTCTACGATTCGTCTTTGAATATGCATATTATTTCTACTAGTATCACGGCTAGTAGCACGCATTTTTCAAAATACGTGTTTAAAAAATGGCGTTTCTTTTTATTTGTTGTACCTAGTTCATGTTAAATGACTTTTTTTTACCTGAGCTCCACACAGGAGGCCCTGAGAAAAATGATTTCCCTCAGGGCCTATGTCATCTTTGGGGATGCTTTATAGAGGGTTTGTTTAAGGAAAGGAAGGGGAGGAGAGTTCTGGGAAGGAAAAGGGTTTAAGGGGTGGGTAGGAATCTGAGGTTCAGTGTGTCCTGGTCATCCGCCTCCAAGACCTAGACAAACCTCACCCCATGAACCCAGGAACCCCTGCTAAATCACCAAACGTAGCGAAACACTTAGGGTGACCTGTGGCAGAGGTGTTGGTTATCCAATAAAGGTTCCCGGGGCGGCGGTACCCATTCCCGCCTCCCGAATTGCAGGCTGAATACACAAGCCACTTATTTATTTTTATTATTATTTTACCAGTAAATTCTATATTTTAAAAGTGTGAAAGTTTCAAGACGCAGAAACGTACAGATTTTTCACCTTTTAATTATGATTTGCTAACGACGCTGACGTCTAATATCTGTTATTTTTATAGTCACTCATTGAAACAGATATTTATAATTTTGTATTTGCTTAATTGCTCATCCGTTATTTTTTTCAAAAATCTTCCCTAAGATTACAAAGAAATGATTAAACTTTATTTACCTCATCTTAAATAGTAACTCGCGTAGATTATATAAATCCTTTAAACATTCCCAAGTATATCTGGTAATATAAAATTTACAGATGTCGTTAGCTATCGTGACGGGAAAGGTTCTGATTTATGGGATTAACCGTCACGAATATAAGAATGTAGATGTTAAGGAAGTCAAAAGGTAAAGGAAATTATAATTTCGGAACGACACTTTTAGTTGGAGATAAATATACATTCTGATAAAAACAAATACTTCATCATCATCATCATCTTCGTCCCCTTATCCTATTCAGGTCGGGGACCCATTGCATCGACAAGGCTCCTGCATAGGTCCCTGTCTTGAGCTGACTGTTCGGCCTCCGTCCATGGCAGTCCCATCCTCTCCTCACACAGTTTCTGGAGTTACCTCGCCCAGCTGTGTCTGAGGCGGCCCACTAGACGTCTACCCTCTGGAATCGCACATAGTATCTTCCTCGGAATTCGGTCATCAGGCATTCTTAGTACATTCCCAAGCCAACTCAGTTGCGATTTTTCTATGAAGAGTAGCAGTAGTTCAATGTTTAGATCGTCTCGGATCGTCGAGTTTCTTATATGATTCCATTTCGTAACCCCTGCCACTCCTCTCAAGTATCTCATTTCGGCAGCTTGGACTCTAGAGCGCGTTCGTTCGCTTAGCATCCATATCTGGTGGCCGTAGGTACGTAGCAAATACTTTTAAAACCTAAATATTAAATATTTTAAGTACCTAACTAGTAAAAAATCGCAGTATGCAATTCACATGTGGTAGAAGTGAAATCTTCAGAAAACTAAAGTAGACTACGTAGCATTTTTTATCATGAAGTAAGATTTTTTCCATATTTTTGTCGTCGAATTCCACCTTTGCACCTGTGCACCTTTTCCTGTACATTTGGTCATCTTACTAATATTTGTGTTTTCTTCTTCGGCTTTTTTGTGTTTTTTTTAAGCCTGCTCATTTTGAAGTGGTTTCGTAGAATTCGATCCCTGGTCGGCTGAATATCTGGCCGTTGAGGTTCGCCAGGCGCAGTTCGCTAGACCAAAGGAGACTTGCGTGGGACCGTAGATTTATCGTTTTATTTTGGAATGGAGTACCTGTGCAATAAATAAATATTTCATTGCCGTCTCATTCTCTCGCAGGCTAAAACCTGTATACGTATGTGTTTGTCTCTTTTTAGTGTCACTCGTTTCCGTTTCATCGAGTGTGAAATCACAACGGTGCTCAAGAAGTTTTCATAAAAAAAAAAAAGATTTTATTCGGTATAAGTGAATCGTATTAAATATTCAGTAAAAGAAGAAGTGTTAATAAGATCCTAAATTATATGTTGAGTATAAATTGTAAGTTGGGAAAAAGTGAATTTTGAAACTGAAATATTTTTGCTCAACATTTCTTCACAAGACAATAATAAAGAAACGAGTGTGCTTTAGACTAGAAGTAAACTAGTACTAGAAGTAAACTAGTACTAGAAGTAAAACTTCTTTAGCTCCATCTATATGTATTTTTATATGTAATATATACATGTATATTCATATATCAATTTTCTATCTCTCTTTCCATCTTCTCTAACTTATATCTCTCTCTCAACTTCTGTTCGCCTCGCCCGATCACACTTTTCGTAACGCTCTCGTCACGCATTCACCAGCTTACTCCCCAAGTCAAGCGTGAGTAAAGAAGTTTTACTTCTTAAATCAGAGTGTGCATTTCAACGCGGTAGAAATGAAACTTTCAGAAAACTAAAATAGAGAAGAGTGGGGAGACTTAAAAACAATGCACAAAGAGGAGACCGATATGCTAAAACCAAAGCACCGCACAAAGAGGAGGCCGATTATACTATCTCATTCTCTCGCAGGCCAAATTCTATAGATGTATAGGTTTGTCTCTTTTTAGTGTCGCTATTTACCATTTCATAAGTTTTCACTTCAAAAATTGCTCCTTACCACACGATCTTAACCATATTTTAAAATAGTAAAACTTCAAAACAAATTACGATTTTTCTATAGCGTTTGACAAAATAATGCTCCCACATAATATTTACTTGAATATTTTTAAACTTTTAAATTAAAAACCTTCGTTGCGCTGAGAAAAAAAAAGTACACTGTAATGTTAGAAAGACTACGGTGTCTTGGCCCCACTCTGAAGAAGGGTCTTTTTTGTATTTTTAGGCTTAAGACCAAATTTATTACCCTATATAATTAAAAAAATTAAAACTGTCGTAAGCTTTGAGACCGAGAAGAATTATAAAAAAGTGCGCTGGGAGATTTTCTTGAGAAACCTACACGAGCACCTAAATTTATTCACCTTGTTTTTTGTTCGCTCATTAAACAGGCTTTGTAACTCTGCTTAAATTTTTCTGGGCACTGAGCATCTTTAAATAATTTCATGTAAGACTAAGAATGGTAAAAGGGAGATGGTAGATTGAATGTAATTGAAATCGATCGCTGTAGAAACGTGGCTAGACTGTGAAAAGAATAAGAGGATGCTTTCAGAGAATAAAGGAGTACCTATTATGAAAAAGGACAGCTGGATGGTTTCGAAATCGGTTAAAAGAATGAATACCCCTATAAAAGAGACCAAGAAGTCGGTTCATAAAAAGAAATCGAGGGGTATTTTTTTTTTCTTTTGACGTTTCCTTAATAATGTTCCCTTACAAAATTCAACTAATTATTTTCATCAAATTAAATGCAATGTTAGGGAAAAAGCACGGAAATGCAAAAAAAAAAAATAAAGTTATTTTCAAATATAAGATTAAATCGGTAATGCAAAAAAACCAAACCTATAATTTGGTTTAACATATTGTAATTATTTTTAATGTTTATCATATTACATGATTTGTCCATTGTGGTGGCGGTTAACTGTTTTTATGGGCCAGTGAGTATTTACTCATGAAATAGTAATTTAATTTTCAACGTTATTTGTATTTCATAAATTTATTATTAAACTAACGAATTAATTACCGCGGAGCACACATGGAATGAGTGCCAGGATAATTCTTTCCTGACCCTTCCTTTTGGTTTCATCCTCATTCATACATCTACGTTTAATATTTGTTTAGTTGTGTGCTTATTATCGAAGAGCCTATTACGATATTTTACATGGTTTAATGCGTGGTACAGAGATTCAGTTTTATGATTTAAGTTTTCGATGACAAAAAAAAACTTAAAAAACAATAACGTGGATCTATAATACTAGCGAGTTCCCAGCATGCGTTGCAATGCCGTTAAATAAAGAAATTGTTTCTCCCTGGTTGTCCTCTCCCTCTTCCCCTTCCGCATTCCCCTTCCACCTGCCTCGCTTTTACCTCTCTCTCCAAAAAATAATTTCATAACATCGTTTTCACTCATATTGACCAACTAAAGTGTTTTGATTCACTTATTCACCCGACTGAGTAAGCTGGTGAATGCGTGACGAGAGAATTACGAAAAGTGTAATCGGGCGAGGCGAACGGAAGTTGAGAGGGAGATAGAAGTTAGTGAAGATAGAAAGAGAGAGAGTTACGTTTTGTATATTACTGTAGGGGCAAGAGAGAAAGAGGTGCGAGCACACATTTTCTTTCTCTCTTTCTCTCACAGCCAGTTCCGTTTCGAATAACTAAGACACAGTACCTATTGTCTGTATCACACTGTAGGAGCAAGAAAGAGCAGTGCGCGCGCACATTTTCTTTTTCTCTTCCTCTCATAGAAATTTTACTTCAGCCGTAAGATCTAAAGCACACTCGTATTTTTTTACACTTAGTACTGAACTCTTTTTACCGAGCTCCTATTGTGACAAAATATTTACCTCAATATCAAAAAATCTGTAATAGAAAGGTGTACGTACAAAATACGATACTACTGCTTTATAAATGAAACCACAGAATAAAAAAAAATACTAGAAATTTTTTTTTTTTTTTTTTTTAATCTTTATTTTTTCCCATTATTATAAAAATTTCAAAATACACATATAAGAAAGAAATAAATCAAAAGTTAGGAATAATTAAATCTACGTAAAGTAAAAAGTAGGTGCTGGGAACCCACAAAGGCACTGCCTGTGCGTGGGTAATATAAACAAAAATGCATACATCAGTAAGTACAATTAACAATAGTTATAAGTTATAAAAAAGTTATATGAGTTAGAATTAAAATGAAAAGTGATGTATTAAGGTTAACATAGAATTTATAGCAAAAGTGTTTTGACATCTGCACCATAAAGCCATAATTTTAATTCTTTTATGTAGAGTGATATTTTATCTGTCGTTTGAATGTGTTTTGGTAGAAGATTAAATGTCCGAGGACCAATAAAGCTGCTATGTGTTTGCATTAATTTGGTATTGATTTGAGGGGTGTAAAAGATATTATTAGTCCTTTTGCTAATTCTATTTTCATTTTTTTCGAAACAATTTTTGTTTTTAAATACATATTTCATTGTCTGCAATATAAATAATTTACGGATGTTGAATATTTTAGTATCTTTGAAAAGTAACTCAGTCGAGAATGTTTTAGTTCTATTGTACATAACTTTAATAATGCGCTTTTGAGTGTTTTGTAAAGGCTTAATAAAAGCATCAAGCGCACCACCCCATCCTATAATGCCGTACATTATTGAAGATTGCACCAGTGAAAAATATATCATTCTCAATTTGTCAAGATTAAGTACTTCCTTAAGTCTATAAAATGTATATGTAAGGTATCTTAATTTCGAGATGATTTTAACAATTTGTGTTTTCCAAGTTAGATGTGTATCAATAGATACTCCTAAATATTTGATACTTTCTACTTTAACAAGTTTTCTTGTTAAAGTAGAAAATTCTTTTGCCACTTTCGCCAGTTATCCCGAACTCAAGTCAGTTGACACCACCATATTTTTTCCATAGGCTCGTTCACTTGGTATTTTGTTTTCAAAAGCATTTCAAATTGTATTTTATTATTATATATCGATGGATATGGCCATTTGATGTAGGTACAGTTGCGTGTGGGCAGACCTTCATGCAGCGTTCGTGGCGCGGTGAGTCGACGTTGCACCGATTGCTGACGGAAAATCATATTGACCAAACTGCAGCCGCCGCGGCCTGCAAACTGCCACGGTAGTCTCACTATCTACGTATCGATTCCCAGCCTTGGCACATAAATATTATTACGTCGACGGTTGTAGTTATTGCACGAAATTTATAACGTGGGATCACGCCATGTCCCATGGAAAAGGCATAATATATGGAGCATCGAGCTACTACGAAAAATAATTGCAAAATAAGGTTTTAGGAAATCTCTATATTTTTCACGAACTTCCCACGCGTTTCTTGTGTTTGACTTACAAATTTAAAAAAATGTACGATAATTCACTTAAAACACTTAAAATATATGAAAAGTCAATGAATATTTTACAGGACAACGATAAAATTCAAAAATTTCTGAAATAACTGAAAAATTCATAACACCAGAACATAAGCATTAAATATTTTTATCATTTTTGAGAATTTATTGTTAAAAAAGTATTTTTTTTATTTTTTTTTTATTTCTTTATCTTCAAAATGGTACATATTAAAGTAGTACAGATCTTCCATTAAAATCATTTGCTTGTGGATGGAAGAAGAGTTTACATTTTATTTATACATTTAAACAGTTTATTTATTTATTTATTAGTGATAATATATAACATAACATTTATAATATATTACTCCCAATAAGTTTAATAAAACTCATTTCGGGAACGACAACATTACACAAATAAAAGAAAATAAAATAAATTAAAAAAATTTAGGAAAAAGTAAAAGAAAACTAAAAGAAAATTATTTTTACACAAGAACACGAAATTCAATGGAAGTTTAATGAACAGTACATAATTTAAAAATGGACTAGACACACTTTATATAGTTACTTATTATATTATAATATTAAGTATCTACTAAGAAGAACATTTTTCGATAGACGAAACAATCATAAAAATCAAAAATAACTTATGTAAAGGTTTAATTTATTTGTAAGTAAATTATTTTCTAATATAGCATTTTCCGATGCGTGTTCCTTGTAATACGTGTGAGCACGGCATTTAGGGGTGGTTGTGGCACCGGCCCAATTCCGCCTGAGTAGGGTATTTACAAGTGGTTCTGAGTCGCGCACCACCAGCCCACTTATGAGTGAGCAAGGCATTAGGGTTGGTTCTCAAGCCGCTCACCACCGGTCACCACCGGTCACCACCCCGGCCCACTTCTGTCCACATCTGAGCAAGGCATTTAGGGATGGTTCTCGCACAGTGTGCCACCGGCCACTTCCACCTGAGCAAGGTATTCATGAGTGGTTTTCGCGTCGCGCGCCACCAGCCCACTTCCGTCTAAGCAAGGCATTTAGGGTTGGTTCTCACTTCTGACGCCAGACGCCACCAGCCACTTCCACCTGAGCAAGGTATTCACGGATGGTTCTCGCGTCGTGCGTCACCGGTCCACTTCCGTCTTATTTACCCGGGATTACAAACTTGCGAAGCGAATCGCAAAGACCTCTAGGAGCTTCTCCAGGAGCGTTACAAGAACGGTTTAAAAAATTTATATTATTTTTCAAATTATTTATTTCACACTTCACACAGCGTTTAGCTTGTCCGTAAAGTTATATGAAACATTTTTAAATAATTTTTTTTTGTTTGGTGAAGAATCTTAAACCATACAATAAATGTTATAACCGGATTATTCGCTCTTGGAGCGAAATCCAAGACCATACCGCTGATTAGGTTGACGGTTTTAAAATGGTTTCTTGAAAAAATATAACATTCAAGAAAAATGAAAAAAGACAAACCCAACTTAACCAACTTACCCTAACCTTACACAACTAACCTAAATGCATCTAGCCTAATCAATTATATTTACCTGTTCTGTTTTCAATAAAAACTAATAAATAAAACTTTACTTATTATTGCTCCACAGTACAGAAACAAACTAAAGGGTGGATATTATAATGTATAATCCAGGCAAAACTCGTCTTGTAGAAGCGCAAAATCTTCGATCAGTAGAAAATGCTTAGACGAAAATAGTCTTCCCGTAATGTAACACGAGATGGAAAACCCGTTCATAGTTCATGCTGGCAGCACAGCACAGGTCGTTTTACAAATTTGTCTTTTTGTGTAAAGGCTCGACATGGAACATTATTCGTCTTTCTCTTTAGGGATTGCGCGAATCTTCGAGATTCGGGCTGAGAAATACATTTCCTTCACCAACTTCGCCCAATCTGGTGTCGTTACAATCACAAGATATTCAATGAAACAGTCAAGGAATATCTTGTGCGGTGTCGCATTAAAAAAAATTTACGTTTGTGCAGTTCACACGCGGTAGAAGTAAAACTTTTAGAAAACCAAACTTCGAAAGAATGAGACGAATTCATAATATCACGATTAGGATAATTGTAGGGTTTATTTATCATAGTATTGTTACCAAAAAGCGATGGCTGCTAGGCTACAAAGCACCATACTATGAGGATACCGATTAATCTATCTCATTCTCTTGCAGGCTAAATCCTGTAAATGTATGTGTTTGTCTCTTTTTAGTGTCGTTTTTTCGTTTTATCGAGTTTCAAATCACCACGGTGCTAAAAAAATTTTCACTTCAAAAAATTTGTGTGCAGTTCACACGCGGTAGAAGTGAAACCGTCAAAAAACTAAAATAGACAAGAGTGGGGAGGCTGCGAAGCACCGAGCAAAGAGGACTCTGATTAGTCTATCTTATTCTCTCCCAGACATATTCTCATGGGAATATTCTCACCTATAACACACTTGAATAGACGTACGGTAATCGATAAAGTTGAAAGTTGGAGAGGGTGATATTGACTATTGATTCCTTCCTCGACTTATCTCGACAGTGAAGTCACAGAATTTTTTGTTTGTAATGAAAAAGGATCAGGGTCCACCCTGAAAATTATCCTTCCATCTGAATAATTTTCAAATAATAAAATTTAAAGGTTTTGTCATCGTTCTCAAGTGAGAGAATATTTTCAGAGTGAAATACATATCCGCACAATTTCAAATTTGTGACTTTCAGAACGAAGCGTTGTATTGTTTGAAATTGATTTGTCTGTATTTATTTATCGAGATACGAATAACAAGCTTGCTCCCCAAACTTCACTCTACCCTCCTCATTTTTTTTTATTTTTGTATTTATTTATTTTCGGGAAATCAACTGTTTCTTTTTTTTCAGTTTGTACATGTTTGTATAGCCAAAATAAAACCAATTATGGATTTTCCCCTTGTGACTTTACCTCTGATTAAACAGCATAATAAAAAAAATTAGAATAATAAAATTTATAATATAGGAATATGAAACCAAAAATTATATAAAACAAAAGATTGTATAAAACTAAAATTTACATAAAACATAGAAATATAAATTAATATAACTATAAATTTGGTATTCATAAAAAGCCAGGTTGTAAATATAAATCATATCATAACAGAATTTTCTCAGAACATTCTTTGAATTGGGGATACCATTGTCCCGCTGACCTCAACAATACGTTAGTTGGCCTTGAAATATATATCACATTAAAATATCACTAAATAAACTTTAAAATAAAATTTAAATACACATATTTTAATTACACATATTGCAATTTAATACAATAAGAGGGTGAAATGGGCCATAGAAAGACATGCACTTAAATTTGTGTGCAAACTGCCACCTCACCGCAACCCCCCAAAACACACCACATATTATATTTCACTAAATGGGTTTAAGTCAACAACTCGACCTCAAAATGTAATATTCACGTTCAATATAAAGGTATTTAAACAGTCGGGGCATTGAAAGACGTCCACAAACGAGTTGACCCTAAGAAAGCCAGGTGTCGTCGAACCATGGCTCGCGAATAGCGTGCAGCTCCTTTCTTAGGTACTAGTAATTCAACTCCAATTTCACCTCCACTTAGCAGTCTCATCAGAAGCATGATATACGACAAACCCCAAACAAACTCAAATGACACAATCGTAATGCATACAATTCTTTATCTGCGAGCTCGCATAAGAACTGTATCAAAACATAATTTAAATAAGCAGTCATTTCCAATTGCCGCGCTTCTGGAAATAATTACTAGATGCAGCGCAATTGACGAAAAATGGTTTCAACCAGATATGATTCAATTCCAGTCCACCATTACGACGAATCTTTTTAACAGTCTTTGCCCCAAATAATTAATTAAAACAAATATAACGTGCAAATGATGTGCATGATTCCTGGTAGTCTTTTAGTTACGTGTTATCCCATTGGATGTCTTTTTGATGTTCCTATTCGGTACGGCCAAAATTAATATAGCTACAATAAGAATTTATGTTGCGGCTCTATGAAAATGTTGAGATTCTGATAATATTTGGCCTTTCTCACTAGGAAGTCTGCCGACCTCTGTAACCCGAGCCAGCGCAACGGTACAATAATTATAAATTCACAATGAAACAATGGACCCCACTCTAAAGGTGACCCGGACAGTAAAGTGAGAAAGGGTTTTAATAATATCACGGATGAATACAAGATGGAAAGAGACGAGACGTTATTTTGGAGATTGATTTATATCCCGATTCGTTTTCGCTTTTCACACAATGTTAGGCCATTTTAAGGCACTTTGCGACCGGGAGAAATGAGTTGTCTACTTGATTCTTGAATCTTAAACTAAAATTATGGGAAAGCACTGATTGGGTTTTTTTTACCTCTTTGAAGAAAAACATCTTTACGCACGCTTGACTTGGGGAGTAAGCTGGTGAATGCGTGATGAGAGCGTTACGAACAATGTGATCGGGCGAGGCGAACGAAGCATAAATAAGTTTTGCTTCAGTCGTGTGGTCTAAGGCACACTCGTTTTTTTTTTTTTTTACAATTTCTTTAATCAATGCCGCAGTGCTGGCTAAACCGTATAGTTAAGCTTTCCACTTACGCATAATACTTGGCAGTTGAAATATCAATACTTAATTTTACACATATAAATTATTTGTTACGTTGATCCATAAATTCCTCAGAGAATTTTTTTAATCACATCTAGCTACGCCACAGCACATCATTAGAGAGTTTGATGTCTCTTCAGTCAGACATATTTACTATTTTATATTTCAGGCTAGCCTTACTACCTGACTTCGTCTTGTATCAATTTTTTAATTGAAAACTTCTTCTGCACTGTTCTGATTTAAAACTCGATAAAAATGAAACGAGTTATTCTAAAAAGAGACAAACACTTACATGTATGGTATATAGCCTGCGAGAGAATGAGATAGGAATAAAATATAAATTAAATTTACCACAGTCCTACGCAAGTATCCTTTGGTGTATTGGTATAAAGCGCCTTACAGATGTTTAATGGACCAGGGATCGAATCCTACGAAATCCAAAATAAATTTTTTTTTTTTATTTTTTGTAAAATCAATATTCAATTTTCAAACCACTCCAAAACGAACAAAAGAAAATACAAAATAAAACGTCACAAAGCGCCTCGGAAGTAATAATAAGATGACCAAAAGCATGGGAAAAGTTGATCTGAAAATCGACGACAAGAATATGGAAAAATCGTCTTTCACATTGATAAAAAAAGTATTTCGGAATCTCCCCACTCTTGTCTACTTTTCTGAAGGATTTCCTTCTACCACGTGTGAATTGCACACTCTATTTTTTTTTTCTTTTCGTGTATTTGAAAACATTGCGAACTTCGGGTCAAATTTTGACATGCCAGTGGCACCCCTTGATAGTTTACATTATTCAAAACAAAAAAAAAACTAGAATGTTGTTCTTTCTACTTCAGATTATGTTCACTCTAGCTACATTTAGAAAACGAAACAAGAGAAATAAAAGTGCATAGACTACCAATTGATTAATTACGTGCAAACACTGGGACTGTGGTATCGGGAATGCGAAGTAATTGGAATGTACGATCAACTTTTGAAGTCTGACTTAATATATACTGTAATTTGTGGCTGGTCTGCCATTACTATACTCGCGCACGTATACTCGCGCACGGTGTCTCAGACCGAGGTTTCATTTCGTCTGTATTATTTTAATCATATACTTTTTAAGCATCATTGGAATTTATTATATAGAAGGGGGTATGATTGTATTAAAAAATATGTATGCTACAACTTTTACTTTATTTGGTAAAAACAGACTTTTAACTCGGCCTCTTAAAAAGAACATAATTTTTTGTACTTTAACTTTAATAACAATAATTACCTCTTTCACTTGTTAATTAAAAAAAAAAACTCAGAAATCTAATAAATGAAAGTATTAAGAATAATAAAATTTTATAAAAATATGAATTAATTATTATTAGGATTTTTGGGTAGTAAGTGTCACACGTCCACTCGGCACCGACGTGCAAGCCACACTAAACAATGGCTAACAACAAATTAAGAAGCTACTAAAAACATAAAAGTCCCATTGTTGCTTATTTTGGAGAATACAACGAATTATTGATTTATCGGTCTGAGAGACCAATGCGCAACGTTTGAGTTATAAACACTAACATTGAAAAATACGAATGTGCTTTGGACCACATGACTGAAGTTAAACTTCAATGAGAGGAAGAGAGAACGAAAATGTGCGCGCACACTCTCTCTTGCTCCTACAGTAGGCCTGCACTGTGTCTTAGATATACGAAACGTAAATCTCTCTCTTTCTATCTTCACTAACTTATATCTCCCTTTCAACTTCTGTTCGCCTCGCCCGATTACACTTTTCGTAACGCTCTCGTCAGGCTTTTACTAGCTTACTCCCCAAGTCAAGCGTGCGCAAAGAAGTTTTACTTCAAAAAACTCGGAAATCTAATAAATGAAAGTATCAAGAATAATAAAAAATTTTAAAAATATTAATTACTTATTATTAGGATGTTTAGAAAGTAATTGTTACTCACCTAGAAGACCGATAACAATAAATAAATGTCACACACGCAACCGGTACCAACGTGCACACTGCACTAAACAGTGGAAAGCAACAAATTAAGAAGCTACTAAAAACCTCTAAAGTCCCGTTGTTGTCAATTTTTGAGAAAACAACGAATTAATTATTGATTTGTCGGTCTAAGAGACCAACGCGCGAGTATAGTAAGGTTAAACATTTGAGTTCTAAACAGTAACACGGTTGAAAAAAGCTATTTTTTACAAAACTTCTTCCCGAGAGAAGACAATTTTTTTTCATTTATTTATATCAAATTTACCAAATTCATTTTATAATATTATCATAACATTCGTCAATCAATAGCTTCGTCCACACAACATGAGTCGTTCCATTCCAGCAAGCGCGTACTTGAACGTTGATGGGAAGGTCCGAATACATTATTTTAGTCAATATTGATGTCGTTTACTTTGTTTTGCCCTTTTGACTGCTTGATTATTTATTTACTACTTGGGAATGGTTCACATACATTGTGTGGAGTGCCTGAAGAAGCTAATACCCAGCTTCGATATAAATTAATTGAGCAACAAACATGATACATACAAAACACGATTAAATAACGTAAACATTAACACATGCTTCGATTTTTTCGAGATAAAGTTTAAGCACTATTTAATTTAATAGTCTGTTTAATTTACACTGCGGTCATCAACTCATAATATTATGATTGTAAAATCGATTAAGTGCGTGCCTCGCCGTAAATCTTTTATTAGAAGCTATAGAATCATTAGAACTGTAGCTCAACAACTATTTTTATAGGAAATTTAAGCCGTCCTATCTCAATCTTATACTCTCCATCCTTGCCTCAGAAGGACTTGGTATGCCTTTTGACTGAAAAAAAACTATGGAAACTGTGTTGAAATTGATCAAAATATTTTCATATATCAAAATTCTTTTTTTATTTATTTCGTCGGCCTCTATGGAGCCTTATAATCGTAAGTTCAATTGGCTACACTTCATACTCGTCTCAAAGGCCAATGAACGACTTTTTATCACCGAAGAGAAAACTATTGGAAGAATGCTGTCTTCATTTACCCAAAATAAGCGTAATTTTTTCTTATACATTTGAAATAGTGACTATCAAAAGAAGCGAAGCAGTCCAGAGTCCTGGAATCTACCCTGATGCGAAGCATGGAACTGGCAGAGGAAGTAAACCAAATGCTGTTGAAATGAGATTCCTGAGGCGTATGTGTAGTAAAACCATGTATGTTTGTGTGAGAAATATGGATATCCGCAAAAAATGCAAGGCTAAGAGTAATAAGTAAGATTAAGAAATTGACCCTCAGATGGTTTGGTCATGTAGAGCGAATGAAAGAAGACGGTAGTGTAAGAAGAATATATGACGCAAATGTGAATGGTAGAAAAAGTCGGGGACGCCCAAAGAAGACGTGGCGCGATCAAGTGAATCAGACACGTGAGTTGAATAATAGAAGAGTATGTATGAGACGATGTTTGAATGTGAGTGAGGCAAAGAGTGTGCGAGAAGAACGAGTTGTTTGACGGTCCGTCATCTCTTTCTACCCCTGCGGGGAAACGGTGTGGCGGTTAGTTAGTTAGATACAATTGAGGTTGATCAAATATAACAATTTTTCTTAAACAATTTCATTGGCCTGTCTGGTATTCAGAAGTTGAAAAGTTTTACATTTTTGACATCAGTTTTCAGTTATTTTTGCCTTGATATTGCTTACTATTTACTAATTGTCAAATCTTATACTATATATATATATATTGTATTGTTTTAAAGGTCAATTGCGCAAAATTTCTTTAACTTCGACATAAAACTGTAGATATATGTATACAAATCAAATACACGCCGCCTGCCCACCCGCCATACTCAGTCTATCAACTTTGTATAATAGAGATAGTGATATTATTAACAACATATTTAATAATAAATAATATATGTAACCTCCTTGGCTATTGTATAGAAAAGTAGGGTTATTGTAAGCCAAGATTTGAAAATATTATGAGTTCGTATTACAAATTGTATTAATTACTAAAAAAAAACGTTAAAAAAGGTCATCGTTTTTTGTTGTTGTTTAGA
Source organism: Glyphotaelius pellucidus (assembly GCA_936435175.1). Classification (NCBI taxonomy): domain Eukaryota; kingdom Metazoa; phylum Arthropoda; class Insecta; order Trichoptera; family Limnephilidae; genus Glyphotaelius; species Glyphotaelius pellucidus. The sequence continues at coordinate 19,923,378 of OW386542.1, read as the reverse complement.
ACTAGTAATTAATCCAGATGATTGGATATCCTTTTGGGAAAAGCTTATGTATAGTTATTTTATTTATAGAACCCCATTTAAAATTGAAAGAAATGTTTAAAAACTTTCGATATTTATTTTTTATATCGGGTCTATCATTACATCTGCCCCGATGAAGGACATTGTAACTCTACCCTAAAATTAATAACAATAAGTTATATATTTTTTTTGCTTTTTAATATGTTTTTTTTTTGAAGAATAAATATACTTTTAGATTACATTTATATTTTTATAAATTCCCGGTATTTAAATGAGAAATTAATTCATTCATTAATATTTATTGCTAGGTTTGTTTCCTATTATGATCTCCTCACGATTGAAATAGCAAAACAAATTAAAATTTCCTAATAAGCAAAATCAATCAATAATAATGAAATGTTAATTCAAAGTAAATTTTGTCTTAAGATAAGAATACATTTGAGTATATAAAGGAAATATATTCGGCTACGAATCACTTCATATTAACAGATCGGTCGATATGTCGGTGTTCTTTTTGAGACCAATATTTTCCAAAAATATTTTTTTTTCTTATTTTACTGTAAAAAATCATTTTATTTCGTGTCAGTCGATTACTGCAATCGAGTCAACTGTGTGATTCTTTATTAAAGCATCTGGCGTTTTCACGCTAAGCGTCCACTGCAAAACGAAAAAAAGGTAATTTGACCATTGAAATTATTTTTATAGGAACTCAGGTATTTTTCTGGATTTTCGCGTGTTTTTTCTGTTATTTATTTTATGGGGTAGACATTTGCTAAAAAAAAACAGAAACCATGACTTTTATAATCAATGTTGAATACATCACTTATAACTTATTATTAATTTAAATGGGAGTTCAGCTATTTTGAGCCGTAATTTCAATGTAATTTATAAAAATATGTTTATTTTTAGAAGATAAATTGATGAAAAATCTTAAACGAAAAACTTGCTTTTGAATTTTTTTTAAATGTGCAATTAGAAAGATCAATCAATAAGAAATGAAAAATTAACCGTAGAAAACGAAATGTTATGTTATTTTCATTATAAAAAATCTATGAAATAACGTTAAAGCTTCACAGCCGTTGAGACCAAGAGTATATTGTAAAATGCCGCTCTTTGGACAATCACAACAAAGCTAATTTGGAAATATGTTCGTATCATGAGTCATGTGCACATTCCTAGCGCTTGCGGGTCCCCGAGGAAGGAGCCATTTTTCTTATCTGGAAGAGAAAATAAGAAAACACGAACAAAGGAAGAAATGTTACAAATTCTTGATCTTCCTTCCGTGCAGGATCGTAAGTTGAATTGTATCTAGTACATTGCTGTTGTCCGCGCTGGTAATAATATATTGAGAACAAATAACATTATATTCCCATTTCGTGAAAACAATTTTAATAAAAGAATTTTAATCGTTTCAAATGTAAGGGTTTCGACTAATTTTATGGTATTTTGCTGTTTAATTTTCTGGATAAGAGATGGGTTTCTAAATAACATAGAGGTACTGTTTTTTGTTACCGTGAGGGAAATTTGCAACTAATTTCTTAAAAGAAGAAATTCTTTTCCGAATGCATTTTATTATTTATTAATTTTTATGCCTTTCACTAATATATTATAAGAAATCTAAAGCTCCTTCTGCTTCTGGAGATTATTAATTGTGATATCAAATATACGCAGGCAGAGCGGACTTTCGAAAATCTGAGAAAAAAAATATTTCACTTGATTATTTAATAACTAAATTTTTCTCACTTTGCGATTAAATTTATCTTTTATGCAATTATATTTCATCCATTTTTTTTAGTTTCGTTACCATTTATGATGTTTTCAGAGTAGGTAGGAATTTAAAATAATTAAAAATTTCAACTATTTAACAATAATATCTACTTATATTTTAATGGCTTATTATAAAGTAACGTGTAAAATAAATATTTTTTTGTAAGAATCATTTTAAAGAAAATATTGACGTTGTAATCATAAACCCACTAATAAAAATAATAATTAATTAGGTATTATATTTTTATTGTTTCACAGATAACTATCATCCGTACTAGAAAGATGCAGGCACGAAACCTTGCAACCTTCGCTCTAATCGTAATGCTTCAGGTAATTTATAAAATGTAGATGACACAATTAAAAAAAAATGGTATGATAAATAATTTTTTCATTGTTAAGCTCACCCAAAGGTTTTCAAGATGATGATGATGATGAGAACCTACAAGTTTTGTAATGAAAATATCTAAGTTAACGATTACCAAAAGTTTTCCCTTCAAATCGAAACTTCTTTTAGTTGCCTAGGTTCTGCAGTTAAATATTCAATTTAAGGTTTTTTTTTAAATATTATTTCGTGATCTTTTTTTTTATCTTTCAGACAGATCTTGCTACTCCATTCCCGAATAACCTAGAAAGGATAAGTTCAATACAGAACTGGATTAAGCCATATGTTAACTACACACCGCCGTTTCAGCAGGGCAATCCTCTTGAAACGACTCCTGTACCATACATAACATTTTTTAACATTTTTTCTGATAGATCTACGGTTGAACATACGTCCGAACCCACAACTCCCTTTTTCACCTTTCCTAAGCCTACTGTTGAAGGTGTTCCCAATAAAAGAACAACTTTTTTTAATCTTCCTACATCTACCCTTGAACGAATTCTAGTATTGCCCGACTATGCTTATAAAAGATTTACGATTGATGCATCTCCGGTACCGAATACTTCACTTGCTAGACAATTGATTTCAAAGTCAGCTAGCGCCCCTAACCAAAAGCTTCTAAGCAATGGTATCCGTCCGAATTTGAATGAAGCTATTGCTGCCGAACTTTCTAATTCAGAAGAGCCTGTTTTAAAACCCCGGTACGTTCCATACCAAGATAGGCTCATCTTAGACTATTTTAAAAAGAGGTTTTGAGACCTTATTTACAAGTTTTTATTTTTATATTACAATGATGATTCGGCTCATAATTCAGAGTCATTCCAAAAAATATGAATGACCTTTGGTTTAAACTATTTCTGCGGCGTTTATGTTTGAAAAATACCGAATAAAGCTTTTTATAACATACATTTAATATCTTATTTATATCTTTTTAAAACATACGTTTAATGTTCCTTTACATGGTAAAAAGATTTATAAGGTATCTTTGGGCAAATTTACGACAACGATTTGATCTTAATAAATATATAAATAGTCTTTGTATTACTAAATTAAGCATAGGAAATGTTTTAAACTACCAAAATACTTTCTTTCCACCCTCGCAAAGGATTATGGATTATTACAACCACTTTACATCCGAAAAGTTTTTTAAATCATTACAAAAACTCTTACGACACTATCAAAAATTTCACAACTTGAGAATGACGTTTTTCAAAACAATGATTGTTCAAATTCTATTTTCGAGTAAACTCTTTACTAATGAATTTAATCGAATGTACTTTGAATCTAATAAAAAATTAAATTTATTTTAAATCGGTACCTATGTAAGGTACCAAATTTCATTGATTGTTCTTTTAATTTACAAAAAATAATATTTATAATGTATGAAAAAAAAAATTGGCGTAGGTGGCACGCGAGCTGTTTGAAAATCTGAATGTTCCGGGACTGAATATATTGAATGCCGGAGAGAGGAGGGGATCGCGGGAGAGGGATTTCCGGGAGAGGGGAGAGGGAAAGTAGCGGGGGAACGCGTGAGGGAAACTGGACACAGCAGATGAAGGAGAGACAAAAGGGGAAAAACAATTTCTTTATCAGTGGCATTGCAAGGCATGCCGGGAACTCGCTAGTAAAAAATTTAAAATTTTCTTTATTTGTCCCTTATTGTGATGAAACCATGATGATTTGTTGAATGCATGCCCACGAATATTTATATATTACGTTGAAACCTGGCGTTATGAAATTATGTCCTATACCATTCATCCAATTGCGATAAAAAAAACTTTGGTGAATTGTTGTGTGCACAAAGGAAAGGTTTCGGCAAAGTTTCTATATTTATTGGTGATCTCTGGCGTTATGAAATTTGCATAATTATTTTACAATAGGTTGCGGGCGAGTTATTTAAAAGATGTGTATATTTCATATAGTTTAAGGTAGGAAGGGTGGGAGGGGAGGAATCCTGGGTGGGGGAGTGGAACGAATGAAGAGTATTCGCGGGAGGGGGACGACGGAGGAGGGTAGGCAGGAAAGGTGGAAGAGAAATGCGCGAGGGAAATGCGGGGTGGAGGGGGTTCACGGGGCGTAAGCGAATGCGGGAGGGTGAAACATAAGGATAGTGGAAGAGTAACGCGGAAGAAAAAGGGGACGTGGGAAAGGACACACAGGGAGAAAAAATGTATTTATTTATTCGGGATTGCAACGCATGCCGGGTACTCGCTAGTTCAAATATAAAATGGAGTTTTTTCTTAGACCGCTGCTTTTAATTTTTGTTATACCTTCAGTGAAAATCCAATACATTAAAACAGATTAGGAGAGGGAAAAAATCGTTAAATAATTACGTAATTGATTTAAATTTAACTACTATTTTTTCTGTGGATAAATGAACAATCTTTTAAATTGGAAGAGCTTTTGATTTTTTGATATTTTTTTTATTATTTTTCATTTCATCTTCTGCAAATGACTGTCCCAATCGTCAAGGTTGGTTTAATATTGCTCCTTGGTATGTACTTTCGTACAAGCACCTTTGAAGTAAATTAGAAATTTCCATCTTATCATCGATTAAATGAAAATCAACACAGGATTTTGTACGAGTCGACATATGAATATGAATGAAGCAAGGAGTGTGTTCCGCGACAGAGTTGTATTGCGGTCTATCCTCCGTGCTACCTCTGCCGGGAAATAGTTATAGTTGATTGTTTCAATTCTATTTTTTCGTGATTGTAACGGTTTCCTCAAATACAAGAAATAGTGTTTTTTTTAGAGATAAGATAAATAAAATCTTTGAGGCGTGTGTAAGGTAAAACTTTGTTTGACTGTATTACAAATTTGGAAATTGTAAGTAAACTAGATGCTTGGTAGATGGGTAATGGTTTGAAGACGTAGAGCAAATAAGCGAAAAAAGCCGTAAAGTATAAGAAGACTAAGAGAAGTTAATGGTATAGGGAATCGGGGACATCCTAAGAATAAACGGCACGATAAAGTTAATCAAATACTTAAGTTAGGTCATGTCAAGAATCAAAATAACAGAAGAGTGGGTATGAGGCGATATATAAATTTTAAAGAAGCAAGAATGTGTGCCGAGGCAGTTGTGTGGCGGTCTATCATACACACGAGACGTATGTCTACCCCTGCTGGAAAACGGGGTTAATTAAGGCGGCACTATCCGAATTTCTACCGATTTCTTGCATATCTCCCTTGAACATTTGAAGTTTTTAAGCTCTTAAAAAAAATGTTATTTTTGAAGATAATACATATACAACCCCTACGCCGAAACGCAAATTATATGAAATTCTCTCGATAGAAAAAAATCGTAAAGTATGCTCTGAAAATGTTTGTTTTCAAGCCTGTCTCTATTATTTAACAATTTATATGTATGAAAAAATTCACAGTGTTTCTTTGAACGTTGTTTTAGACAACCCCCACGAGATTTTTGCTCTATTCTAAACGAGTCGTTTTTTATTAAACATTTTCACAATTTTCGCTTCACTTTTATCGTTTGAAATATTAGCGCGCTCTCTCCAACATCCGTAATTACATATCTCTCCATCTTCTTCTTTTCGTGCTCGGGTACGGGGCCTTAAGTCTATAATTTACTCGTGTGTTATATTATGAATACCTTATAACGTCTATAATTCATCGAAATAAGGTTTTACTTGTCCTTGGGTTAAATAATCTGGGTTGCTTTGTTTCTACTGGCTTAGACATCATGTTTTCAACGTTATTAGATATACCTCGATATAATCTCTAAATCATCTCCTAATCCTTTGTTTCCCTTGAAATAAATAAAATGTTATTGTTTTTTTAGGGTAGGTGCATTGAATTAGTTAGAAAAAATTAATAATTTTACAAATAGTTCGGTAGATATATACCTAATTTAAATCCAATTCATTTATTTTTTATGTTAGAACAAGACATGCTCGTTATTAAAAAAAAAAATGTCATTTTGCGGGCTTCTTGAGGGTCGTTGTTTTTTAAATGTCCGTATTTGATTGAATAAGTTACATTGGTTTTAGTTATAATACGCAGGCTTTTCTCTCACTTGTGACGCTTTATTTAAATTTTTTATTTATTTTATATTTTCAATTATATTATTCTTCAATGTATAAAAACCGTTTATTTATAAACAAGTTCTTCTATATAATTATAATTAAGCTGTTTCGCCTTCTGAAGGCATCATCGAACTGTGTGGTCATGCCACTTATAGACATGTATTTATGTTATTTCTAGATAGGTATTTGAGATGACTAATTTCTAATTTTTGAGTAAAATGACTGAAATTTTAATGGTTATTGTCCTCTAAAGTTTTCCCAATCTCTGCATTGTTTAAATTCGACTGAAGGTTGTTATGTACTCTAATCTTTATGTGAATTAATCTCAAATTATGACTCGTAGTTTTATTTTCCAGCATAATTAAGTTTTTGAAATTGGCTTGAACATATCTAAGAGCGGTGAGTGAATTATATTTGTTTGTTCATTTACCAAAATAGCTTTAGGATCACGCCTAGTAATAATTTCATAGCATAATAGTTACGCTTCATAAATAAACTATTTTTATAGATTGAATAATAGTTTTATTGAACGTATAATAGAAATAAAAAATTAAAATGGAGTTCTACAAATTAAATTTCGTAAAAATAAAAAAAGCTTTATTTATACCAGTGTTTTTCAATCTGTGGGTCGCGACCCCTAGGGGGGTCGTGAAGCCTTACTCGGGGGGTCGCCGGCAAAAGGAAAAAGGCGAGGTTCTAACTACAATGAAACACTATTTCAGTGAGATATTTAAAATCTTGATGCTATTTTTGATGTTAATAATCAAATCATTTTCTAAGTTAAGTCTGTTTCTCTTTTTATTTTTAATTTCCATTGAAGAAAATGTCAGTTCACATAAGTATGAAGTGGCAAATGGCACTAAAAATTTTAGAGCTTCCTTCGCCATCTCAGGATTTATTTTTTTTGTATGAAATACCGCACAAGAGTTCCAACTGCTCCCGTCTGGAGCCAGTGAGACTATGGCATCCCCAATTGGGGTATGTTGTGAGGCTGAAGGTAGTGGTGAGGGGAAGGAGATAGGGAAGAGGAAGTTGGGGAAGTACCTGGCTATTCAGATCCTAGACTCGCTCCAATCTCAAAAATTTCTGAATATGGTGAATAAGTTGACACCTAAAAACACCCAATCTCGGGAAGTCACTAATTTTATGTGGATTGTGGTGTTCTAGTTCTACATGCCAATGCCATGCCCTACCTTCGTAAGATAACAATTACTGAATAGACTATGGTGGGGTTAGCGTGCCTGATTCATGCTCAATTTTTCCTTACTTCTGGTGAAATCGAAAATTTTCGAATTTAAAAATTTTTAAATTCGAAAATCGAATTTAAAAATTTGATGTTCCATTGTTGAACCGGTAATCAAATTCGTTTTTCTTTCAAGGGCTGAGTTTTCTTTCACATCGATATAGATCGCATTTTTATGTATTTTCTGTCCGTTGTCTTCCATTGTCCCAACCCTTTAAGCTGCATTTAAGATTTTGAAATTTAAATTTGAATATTAATTGTTTTTGTGTTTAATTCATTGAACTCGATTTAACTTTTTTTAAATATTTAATTAAAATTAAATTTGATAGTTTTATTATCAAGTTCTGCAAGTATTTTAGTAAATATTTTAGTTACAGCTGATTTGGTTTACAAGACCATTTTCAAACTGCGGCTAAATCCACTGTTAGGCGACTTATTTATAAGATTTTAAATTTTAATTTTCGAAGGTAAATTAAATTTGGATTCGTCCTTTTTGGATTCGATTTTGAGTGATTCTGGAAGCAACTTTGGAATTTTTTGTGAGTTAACACAAGATAGTAAATCCCCAAGCAATAATTATTGAATAAAATACCAAATTTTCTGATAATTGTAAAAAAATTTCAGGAAACAATATTTTTCTTTCAAAATTTATATTTTGTTATCTTTATTATTTTATAAAATTGTTAACCTTAACTTAGCTAGTCAGATTGAAATTAGAGTTGTGAACAATAATACTATGTATAAGTATAATGAAGAAACAATAAACCACATTATCTTTATGTGAATTAAGTACATAGGTATAATATTTAAGAAAAGTTTTAATTATTCTGGGGTTCATTATTTTAAGAATTCACAAATATCAATATTATTTATTATATTTGTAGCAATCTTTTGTATTATGTTACGTTTGAATGATTGATTGTCTTTCCAAATAAATATTTTAAATACCTAACTTTTTTAATTTAATATTTTTTCCATAAAATTACCAATATGAAAATGTTTAAGTATGTATGTCCTCACATTTCATTATTTTACTTTATCTGGGCGCTTGAACAAGCTACATAAAATGTAGTTTTTTATAGTAATTATTTAATTACTTTCACTTCACATCTGAAGTCACCGGGTGTCGCAAAATTTTAAGTTTACATTTACATTATGTCTATCATCTTTCAACTGACAAAAAATAAAATGCGCTGAATGGCCATTTGATTATAATGTTACATTTGAATTTCTGTGAAACAACCAGTCCTAACTAAGTGTGTTGCATGAACGGAAGTTGACAATGACAACCAATATTTATCTTTTTTTCTTCCAAAGCTCCCAGTGGGGCTCTCATTATTAAATATTATATTAAAATATGTAGAGTTTTTTAATCATATCTATACAGGGTGTTAAGGGACGTACTTGACTTACTTTAACCAGTGATTTCTGACATTATTTGGAGTAAAAAATGTAAATGAAATTTTGGTCTCCGGTGACATTTTTGATGTTTTTTTTTTTTTTCTACAAAAACATAAAAAAATGGTAGGTGTTGGATAGTTGGGGGCGGAGTAAGGGGTGGGCTAGCTACTTGGTGGAGTGACCAGTGATGACATGCGGAAGAATTTTTTTTTGATTGATTTTGAAGAAAAAAATTTTGAAAAAAAAAAAGTCACCAAAAAAAGTCACCGGAGACCAAAATATCATTTACATTTTTTACTCCAAATAATGTCAGGAATCACTGGTTAAAGTAAGTCAAGTACGTCCCTTAACACCCTGTATATATAAAAATCAAAATGTGTTTGAGGATTAGTGAGATGTCTTTGTATTGCCATATTTTTTCTTTCTTTCTTTTTATAAATTTTCAAAATACCTTCTTTAAACCCTCGTGAAGGTTTCTGGATTATTACAACCACATGACAATACATCTGAAAAGTTTTTTAATCATCACAAAAATTCTTGCGAAACTGTCCAAAAATTTGTAATGACATTTTGCAAAATAATGGTTGCAATTTCAAAACTCTTTAAATTAATGAATTAATAATTTGCATTGAATCAAAAATTAAAGATATTTTAAATAGGTACCTACGTACCTTACTTTAAACGTAGGTACGTACCAGATTTGATTGATTGTTCTTATAATCCACAAAAATGAGTAATTTTAACAGGTGGCACTCCAGCTGTTTGAAAACTGAATGTACTGGGACTGAATATATGGAATGCGGGAGAGGGGTTGGCGGGACGGGGGAGCTGAAGAAGGGAGAGGGAAGGCGAGGAAGGTCGAACAAGAACTTGGGAGGGGAAGGGGACGCGGAAGGGGAACGGGGACGCAGGAAGAAAGGACATGGAGGAATAAACAATGTATTTCTTTGAATATGGCATTGCAACGCATGACGGGAACCAGCTAGTACAAAATAAAAAACAAAAAACTTAATCTTTTTCCATCCAATTTTTATCAATTCGATGATATCAATTTTATGAAAAAGTTTTGTTAGAAATAATATTTTTCTTATACACATTATCATTAATGTATACTTATACCATGATTTATACATTTAAGGGTCTTATAAATTAAACCAGGCATGTTCCCTATTACGGCAGTCTAGACTAAGGATTAAGTACTTACGTTTTAGATGGTATAGCAAGAGAACTTTACCCCCATTATAACGAATTCACGCAGGAAATTATAGAGGTAACAAATAATTATTAAAATAATTAATGAGATGGACAAATCATATTTTAATGTCCAAACAAACGTTGGTTAATTGTTTTCTGTTTTATAAAAGGAGTTTTCGTGCCAGATTCTATCTTCGCTTACGCTTTAGTTTTCTATAGAATCCATATCTTACAGAGTCAGGTAGAGTTAAGGGGCTCAATGACAATACAGCAGGGAAAAGGTTATCACTTATACCTAAAGGCCCTGAGACATAGTTGATTTATCTGTTTGAAAATAACATTATTTCAAATCATTGCGGATATTTTCCCCGAGGAAAAATTACTCGGAAATAGAGAAATAAAAAAATAATAAGAAGACGGTTCACTTTAAGGTGGATAGATTTTATACTCCGAAAGCTTTCTGGCGTGCTGAGTGGATTGCACTTATTTAGAGAAAAAAAAATTATAATGATTATTTTTATGTAAGAGAAATATTAAGAGATACAAAGGGACAATTTGATGGCTTGGACATGTGGATCGAAAAACGAAGAAAAAAGTGGAAGAAAAATATTTCACTCTACGGTAGAAGCAGCGCTAGACAAACATGGCACGATTAAGTTAATCAAATACTTGCGGCAAGCTATGTGAAGAATAAGAAAAATTGAAGAGTGAAATAAAAAGCAGATAGTGTAATTCACACAGGTTAGAGGTGAAACTAGGAAGTCGCTAGATGTCTTTTCTTTTGCTAGTTTTTTTTAAGTGGTTTGAAGATTGGATATTGACTTCACAAAATAAAAATGTTTTTTTTTTTGATTTTGTAGGATCCGAACCCCCTTTTGCTTGATGTATGTCTTTATCACCGCTGAGTTTTGTCAGGCACCTTGCCAACTACGCTATGGAAAGCACGCGCCGAGGCGCGAATTTACGGCGTTATATTAGAACAGAGTATTTGTGGAGAACAGAGTTGTGACGCACTTCCGTTTCACCAGACTTTCAAGTCACTAACGGCGCCAAAGAAGTTTCACTTTAAAAAATCAGAGTGTGCAGTTCATACGCAGTAGAAGAGAAACCTTCAAAAAACTAAAGTAGACAAGAGCAGGGAGGCTTCGATGCACCGCACAAAGACGAATAGACCACGAAGCACTGCACTGCATCTCATTTTCTCGCAGGCTAAATTCTGTAGATGTATGTGTTTGTCTATTTTTCGATTCATCGAGTTTCAAACCACAACGGTGCTAAAGAAGTTTTTACTTCAAAGTATATGTATGACGCGATTGGAGCAAGTAGCATGTTCAAAGATAGAGTTGTTTAGCAGATCATCGTCTGCTGTGGAGAAATGGCCCTGGTATTAATTAATTACTTAGTTTTGGTAAATTTAAGATTACTTTAATCAAGGTCAAGATCAACCGATTTCATTGAGACTAATAATCCCCTTGAGACTAATAGACCCCTTATTACGAGTTGACCTCCAAAATGTTAATTACGACTTTTTTTGGTACAGAAAACGACTCTGAAAGAAAATTTTCAACATAATTCAATTTGCAAATAATCCCGAACAACTTCGGCCTTGGTAGTTTGCGAATAATGTGTTCAGTTAATCAAGAAATCCGCTCCTTGTTTGATAGGCGTAAGATACAACCACGCCAAAATCCACAATTACTTTGCAAATTGTGAGCGCTATCAAAAAATACGGAGCAGTTTTGCCGACTCATTGATTTGATTACCAAAAAGCTTTCGGGGGTATACAACACCTACGACCTACGTGTTTCCAAACAGGTGTAATAGGTACTGTGAACGCTACACGCTACCAAAACGTATTACGGGTGGTCAATAAATGAGGTTATTTGAATAAAAATATCTTCAAAACGGTTCCACAACAAAACGGATATATTATTTTTTTTGTTTGAGATTTACATAACATGTTTTAAAAGTGCAGTGAGAAATAGAAGTATGACTACGATTTAAAAAATATCTTGTAATTGACATTTTGAAAGCTTTTAAAATAATAAAAATTAAATATTGTCCTAAAAAAATATCAGAGTGCGCAATTCACATGATAGAAGTGAAACCTTTAGAAAACTAAAATGGGGAGACTACGAAGCCCTTTTTTATCATTTGAAGGATGACTTTTTCCATATTTTTGTCGTAGAATGCACCTTTTCCTATACATTTGGTTATCTTATTAATATGTGCTATCTTATTAAACTGTGTGTTTTCTTCTTCGGAGTTGCTAGGTGCCTGTTTGCAGATAGATTTTGCCTGTTCATTTTGAGATGGGTTGGAGATTTAATATTGATTATACAGGTTTTTTTTATTTTTTAAATTTCGTAGGATTGGTTCGTTAAATTTCTGGCCGCTAAGGTTCGTAGGCACTTAATACCACTACACTAAAGGAAACTTGGTTGGTACTGTGGATTTATCGTGTTATATTAGAACCGTAAATTAAATAAATATTTTTTTGCTGTTTCACGTGTTTGTTTCATTTTAGAGTCAAAGAGTTTCAAATCACAACGGTGCTAAAGAAGTTATCACTTCAAAAAGATGATAAAATCAAAGGTTGGGCTTTGTTGGTTGCATTAGGTTAGATAAGGTGATGTTCAGTTAGATTACATTAAGTTACGTTAGGTTAGGATAGGTTAGGGTATATTTTAGATCATCACTATTCTTCAATATTCTGTTTTCTCACAGAACCATTTCTTTCATACATCATCAAAAGTCACTAAATCTACATCCGTATAATTAATGTATTTGTCTTTCGGTATTCCACAATATATAATTGCCGCCGGAGCGAGGCCTTGATGGCTGTGTATAATGCCGCTTTCAACGTCGCTCGTGTCACGCAAGGTGGTATACTCGATAAGCGGTCCTATTTTTAACCACGCTGGTAATCAATTATTATTGGTGCCGCATTAAAAAATATTTTCGATGTCAGTTTTAAGGTGGTAAAATTCACTATTTTCGGCGAATGACGCATCAAACACGATGTGGCGTGTTTTAGATTTTGATTACTTATTGCGACATTTGTGATAGAGTGGTACTCTTGAATTTGAACCCTTAAAGCCCTTTTAACCGTGAAAATATCAGTAAAGCAAATTACCCGAAGAAAATTTCTCACGATCTCCGGATTGCTAGTCGCGAGGCCTTACCATTCGACCACGGAGACCGTCAAAATTACTTGTACAATTAATTGATTTTAGTGCCCTATATCTGGAAGTCCATGAGTCGAAAAGGTAAAGTAATCGGAGTAAGTGTGTGTTTATAAAGACATGCACAGTACTTTATTATACAAGTTATAAGGAATATTAAATAAAATTATTACATGGTTATACTTAGTACCTATTACGCAAGTCCGTAGAATATAGTGAAGTAATTTCGCCTGGGATTTGAATGATTCTTAAAACATAAAACTATGTACGATATAATTACAACTAACTCTGTATATAACACATCCCACTAATTCCGTATATTACACATCAATAAAATTATTTAAGAACGCATATTTCACACAATAAAGTCAGATAGCTGATTGCTGAGCTTATGTTCACGGACAATTACGCAGGGATCCAATTTAGGACCATTATTGTTTTTAATTTTTTTAAGCGATATTCAGAAAAAAATCAAATTCGTCCGTTTTCTACTTTTTGCAGATGACATTAAACTCTTCTTGAGACTAGGATCCTTAGAAGACTGTAAAAAACTCTAGGAAGGTATAAACGCAATTACTTGAGTATCGATAAAAAACTCGATTTCAACTTCCAAAAATGTTCAATTATGTGCTTTACGAGGTCACCAAAGACCATATATTTTAATTATAAAAAGAAGACAATTCATTGAAATATAAAGTGACTTGCAAGGACTTAGGAATTGTGTATGACGATCGCTTAACATTTCATGCTCACATTGAAAAGGTCTGCAAATCAGCTACAAAGTTGCTGGGTTTGTCATTAACAATTCAAAGGAATTGACCAACCTTACAGTTAAAAGGCTGCTTTAATTTAGCTTAGTGCGTAGCATTCTCGAGAGTGAATCTCAGATATGGGGACCTGAGGATATCGTCTATATACTAATGGTTGAGAAAATACAAAAAAAAATACGATACCTCTACATGAGAGAGTTAGGTTACCCATGACTGTTTCCAACAGCATTTATCCCGGGAATGGTGGGTATCTGCAGTCTTACTAATGGTGATGCCCCTGAAAAGACTCACCAGTTTAATTAACTGCCTTGCAGAAACTGCTAGATTACTTTAACTGTTAATGTTATTATTATGTATATTTTCTAACCGCTTTTGCAATTTATTGGTTTTATGATATTTTTGCAAATAAATAAAATAAATAGATAAATAAATTTACTCTATAGAACCCATGGATTAAAGTATCAAAATGCTGCAGTAGTTTATACATTACATACACTTAAAATTCTATTACTTACATACTCCAGAAAAGATTACCATTCAAACTTACTTACATACTCCAGTATAGATCACCATTCGAACTTACGTACATACTTATCCGCCTTCCATTTCTTCTTTAATTCCCCCAGTTCCAAAAGTAGGATACATTCAGAGTCGAAACTTTGCTTGAAATTACCAAAGCCGTTAAAGTTTAACCGGACCAGAATGTTTCGGGTTTTAGGAATCTCCTTTTTCCTCTTCGCATTTCCTCTCCTTGATTTTAGTCTTACAAGATTTTCAAACTGAAGAAATCATAGTTACTCTGACTTTCGGTTATTATTTCTCATGTATGGTTTACCCCGACAAACAAAAGCCCTCTCCTCATTATTATCCTCCCTTTTTGCATCCTCGCAACATACCCTGAAATAAAGATCGCAAAATATTTCTTCTTACTAATCTAGTGCAATAATCACAAAGAACACATCATCTTACTTCAAAAGATTCTAAATAAAAATGAGCGTAAAAGGCATTACACAATATTACAGCCACCCTGCTTTTACCAATTTCAAATATGAGAAGTTCTTAAATACTTGTGAGACATTAAAATTAAAAGCTCTGCATGTGTTGTTAGAATGTTAATTAGTCATTGAAGAGGACTAGGAAAGTGTTTCAGTAATTATTTGTGATCATACAGTGATGTTCAAGCCGCGAACTGCGATCAGTACTTACATTAACGTTTACAGATACTCTTGTCACTCACATTAACGTTTTTTGTAGTTTTAAGCAAAATTTTGTTTTCATCCTACTTTTCTGAAGTGAGAACACCGTTGTGATTTGAACCTCGATGAATCGAAAAAGTGACACTAAAAAGAGACAAACTCATACATCTATAAAGTTGCGTCTATAAAGTCTGCGAAAGAATGAGATAGTATAATCGGTCTCCTCTTATTTATTTATTTAAAAAAAAATAAATTATACATTGAAAAAAATATTGCGTTAATTCATCCGCCATGCTAGGGATGTCCCTGTGTTATGGCGGATGAAGTTTACAGATTGGATACAGTAATTAAATTATGCAATTCAATTAGATAATAATAGTTATTAAAAGTTATATTTATGCAATACAATTTAATTTAAGTAACAAATTGTTATTATTATATTTAATTTCAATTTAGGTAGTAAATTATACATATCATAGTTTCTAAGTGTAAGGATCCATTGTGATAATTGTTTTTTAAAGGTATGCGGTTGGGTTTCGGTTGTTTTCTTTGTGCGGTGCTGCGAAGCCTCCACACACTTGTCTACTTTAGTTTTCCAAAGGTTTCACTGCTCCCGCGTGTGGACTGCACTCGATTTTTTATTTCATTTTCTGTATTATTTTTTGTCATGAAGTGGGAATCATTTAAATACTTAATTTAAAGCAAGTGTTCTTTATACAAAAGAACAACGCGATATGTGGCTCGCAATTTTAACGTCGTATTTAAAATGTTTCCTGGCTATCATATAGACTTAGGGGCCTTGTATTTTCTTGGTTGGGAAAAATTATTACCTAAAACCCCACTAAAATTTTATGTATCATCATCATCATCAGCCAGAGCAACAGCAACCAGTGACAGCCTACTACGGCCATTTGTACAAATGTGTCTGTATTGAACTTTGTGTTTAAGTTAAACTTTTAAAAACTGACTGAGGCATACAACACAGATTTTTGACGTGATAACATCTTATAAATCGATGAACGCCGGCTGCATGCACTAAAAAGCATGACTCATTTTCGCGTTCCGCCTGAGCCGAGCGTGTAAGCGAAAAGACGGAATAAACGATAGATAGGTACGATCGACCAAAGCGTTCGGCCTATGACGCATCAATGCAATTTTTCATCAGTGTTTTCTTATGACGTTATCACGTAAAACTATCATCCTTGAACCGACTTTAAAGACAACGAAAAATTTTAATACGACAATTTTTTCCTAATTTTATGATGCCGGAAGAGCCCTTTTTGGTCTTTGCGGCAGTAAAAAAAAAAAATTAAATTTGAAGAAAAGTCCCAGTCTTGCAAAGATGTAGACGTATATATTAGATACATGTTAATTATATTATTTCAGTTTAATTACGTGATACAAATGATATACCAACATTTCGCCCTACAATGACTAAAAAGTCTTTTGTTCCACTTATAAAAAAATTATAATGTTATCTCATTGTTGGAAGAGTAAATTGGGCTCTTATGTGAAGTATGTAAGTATGTATTTGGTATCTACGAACCCTGGAAGGGCTGGCAGGGACCGCCAGTCACCAGCCACGTTCACTGTTCAGAGACAAGGTAAAAGGCGTGGAAACAAAATTTTAAAGTGTCGCCCACACTTGAGCAAGTCTAACGCCAGGCAAAAATCTCAAGGCGGCGTGATGAAACCCGGACGACCGCAAAAGATAAAATTAAGGATTTTTTCTTTAAAAATAAATACGAAAAAAATAAGCCTCGCAGTATTGTCGTTAGCAATAAGATAAGGCCCTATTCCATTTTATCGGTTCTAAATATTATGTAAAAATGGTTGTTATGGATCTACATTTCACTTGGAAAAATAACTTAGTTCCGATTTTAGGTAGTTTTTGTTATTTATCAATTAATAGCAGGTATTTTTTTAAGTCATTAGTACGCTTAATACGCTCAATACGCTCAATACGCTCAATACGCTTAATACGCTCGTGCAATATATATTTAGTTTGAAGTTATCGTAATTTTATGTTTTTTCGAACAGTATTTTTTTTTTCTTACCAAAATTTGATATGTATTAAAAAAAAATCTTGTTTTATAAAATGGGGGCCTCAGCACGGGTAAGTCACCCAGTGAGGCCAACTAGTCGATACTTAGAAATGTAAAATATTGCAGAAATGTTAAATATTGCATCAAATAAATAGATAAATATTTTTGAGTCTCAGTGAAAAGTAAGAGAAGGGGGAGAAGGTGTTGTGAAAGGTTTGAAACTATCTTGCTAGTCATGAACCGTCTCATATCTGAACTTTGTTATACCTTACAGGAAGTGTACATATTCTGTATTTAAATTTATCTCAATTTCCATGAAAAATCTGAAACATATTTTCTTACGTTTTAATAATATTTTTACTTGATCTTCGGAACCCGTGACCTCTAACCCAGAATAGATTTGTTTTGGAAATGAAAACTTCTTTAGCACCGTTGTGGTTTGAAACCCGATTAAAAGAAAAATACAAAAAATAAATAAACTAAAAAACCACCAAAAGTAAAGAAATATACTAAAAAGTCACCAAACGTAACGAACCACACGTGGTGACCTATGGCATGGGTGTTAATTATCCAATAAATGGTTCCCGCGGCGGCGGTACCCATATCCACCTCTCAGTTGATTGTATTGGAAGAACTTTTTTAAAAATAATTATAAAATGTTATTCTAAAATAACGAGGTCATATTGACCGAGTTGGTTTATGCGTCAGTTATTCGGAAAGACAGATATACTAGGTGTATTGTTCTGTTTCATGTTTCATTTATTTATCTCTTTGAATTAGCATAAAAATATATGACTTCGTAAGTATAGCATTTTTCATATTTTAAAGTTAATGGTCCAATCTGAAACCTTTTTTTACAAGCCAACAATCCCTGCTGGGTTACTGGGAGCATCCATCTTCTTGTCAAACCGAATTATCGATAGCCACGTCCGCAGTTCACACGATGAATTGCCCTCATAAATGGAAAACATTTGGCCTAGAGAAAAACTGTGGGTTGATTCCGAAAAACACATCTCACCGCAATTCTTGGCCATCCCACCACTTGTTGCTCCTGAGAGTAGGTCTAGGTGACTACATTAAATAAACATTCAATGATCATTAAATATTTGACTCTTTCCCAATAGTCAGCTATTTTGATGAATTTCTTGTTGGAGTAGTAAGCTAATCGGATCTGGTCCCAAAGATTGTAGGATCAAAAGCAGGATTGAACAAATATCTTTTTTTTTTACATGTGAAAGACTTCCATTCAGAATGGATGTTTTGTTTTTAAAACGCTATACAATAACTCCCGACAACCCGCCGCAAAAAGTGCGATGTCAAAGTCCAACTATCTCCTAGATTATCTGAACCTTTCTTAACCTGTCGTTGGGACTCGCTTGCGTGGTATTTAACTGACGAGTATTTAAAAAAAATATTAATCATAAATTAATTACAATAATAACATTAATAACATTAATCACATTACATTACATTCCTAATCGTAATATGAAATATTGTATACATGACGTTGACTGTTCTAAAACGGGAATCAACCTTGTTGGACATTCAAAACATATCATAAATAATGTTTATAAATGTATTATACTATACTAAATAAATACTAAAATACTAAATACTAAATACATAAAGTGGTAAGTTTAGGTAAAAATAAAGAATACCACTGAAAATTATTATTTCTTAAATGTATATTCGTATTTGAAACAAATGCAGATTATGAACACATAAGTTTTATTATTAATTTTAAAAAAAAAAAGAAAACACCTTAACATCAAACGCCGGCCGGGGCAACATTGCGTCGGGGGCTTTTGTCGTTATATTATGCTCACATGCTCATTACCCCTTCTACCCGCGAATCAATGAGCATGCTCACAAATCAATAGCCGGTTGATTTGTTGGCATTCTCATTTGGGCGCTATGCACGTGCTACTAAATATCATTTGCTCATTAGTATTAAGAGAGCAGGCGATTATGAGCAAGTGTATAAGTAGCATTAAGCACCATTTTTGTTTTTGCTGAATTTGAAAAAAAATCGTAGCCAATTTGGACTATATCCTCTCCAGTAGTGATGCTGAAGGCAGAGGGGAGGAGAAGGACATGCAGAAGAGGAAGGCGGGCAAGTACCTGGCTTTTCAGATTCTATCATCAAACACGACTTAACAGCGTTTCAATTCTAAATGGCGGTTTTTCATCGCGGTTTTATTATTATTTACAATAAAATTTGTGAAACCGTACAATCAATTATATATTTATTTCTAATAACAAAAAATTAAATTGAATTATCTTTCCAATACAGTTTTAAGTTTTACGATATATTTAAAATATTCCATTTATTTGGATTTTATTGCAAAACGGAAATTCTTAATAATTCTGACAGAATTTGCTCGAGGCCTGCCTGCTTCATTCTTATTCGAGAGAAATACCGTAGTTAAGTAAGTAAATAAATTATTTAATGAACTAGTAAATAAAAATTATAATTTATTGCATAATAATCTGTAAACTGTTCATATCTGTACCGATACATTGAATAAAAACGGTGAAACGAATCCTCTCTATTGTCTAACGCCACATTGTATATGTTCATATTGTCTAACGCCATATTGTCTAACGCCACACAGCTTAAATTACTCTGGCCGGGTTCGGATAAGTTACCCTTCCATTTAACAGTGTTTTCTTATTGGTTGTACATGTATATATTGTACAACGCACCTAAAATATTCACAATGGCAGACAGTACTTTGCAATTTATGAGCAATATCTGTAGGTCTACGTGTTGTATAAACTTATTAAATATCTTTCATGCTGTCAAGAAATAAGCTTAGACTGTATTTATTTAACTGCAAATGTTCATAAATGTACTTTAAAATTAAATAACCTTAACTTGATTTGTGTTAAACCCATTTACTTATTTATGTGACGCTGCACAATAGTCACAATTCAGTGGAACTAATAGAACTTTGGCATCCCCGAATTAACGATGCTTCGTTGACCGTTGACATATTTACACTTACAGACAGATAATCAAATATCGTTTGACACCTGTCACAAAATATCAGGCCTGTCAAACTTTTCCAATTATGTTTAATCATTTCACAAAACTTTCTTCTACTTCTTGTTTGTGGATTTTGTTCCGTTTCTGTTTTCTGGTCTTTTTGGCTAACTTCTTGTAATCTCCTATAAATTGATGAATAACCATCTGAGTGAGACAATAATGAATAAATAAGTGCATATCGCATTAAAGAAGAAAATAGTGCTAAAAAATCTAAACTAAAAAATTAATAAGAATAAGATACAGATTTTTTTTTTTAAAAAACCCAAACCCAGGATCTCTCGTCTTATCGGGACAATCGCCTCAACCAACTGAACAACCTCTTATTTTTATTCAAAATTAATAGATTTCTTTGATTTAACCATGTTTATTGTTTAAAAAAACCGCCATGTTTCGTGAGCTATGCTCACTTCTTACGGGTTTACTTGAAGCAGTTATTATTTATTTTTTCAACAAACTCTTATTTTCAACTCATTTATGTCAATTTCATATTATAAATTTAGAATTAATATTGTCTTCGACCATTTTTTTTTCATATTTTTGGCAGCAACCAGTACAGTTCATTTCATAATTAATAATCACCAGAAGCGTAAAGAGCTTTCTTTTTTGAAGGAAAAACTTCTTTAGCAAAGCTGTGATTTGAAACTCGATGAAACGTAAAAGTCAAGCTAAAAATAGACAAACACATACATCTATAGGATGTGTGGGACTCTCTTTAGTTGTACTTCTACCGCGTATGAATTGCACACTCTGATTATTTTTTTTACATGATCACAATATTCAAAGAACTGGTTTGTAACCTAGATAGGATCTCGAACAAATATATCCAATTGTATTTATATGGAACACAATGGACTTTTTGATTTGACTTTTTCACATTTTCGTTTAGATTTACTATTATCTTCTCATTCAATGATACATTATATTGATAGGAATAACCTTAAAAAACTATTATAAAGAGTATTATTCTTATAAACATTATATATTGATCTGTTTATTAAACGTAACTAAAGCCATTTTAATTTTCTATATTGAATGGTAGTCTCCATGTAGTCTCTTATCACAGTAAACCCCAGAGTGTCCTACAATTTGGAATGATGGGCAAATAATCTATATTTATTTAATATTAATTATCGACGCAATAGTATGTAGATACCAATGTTTAAAAAATGTTTTTAAATAATATGGTATAATATCCCGAGGGGAGGTAACCGCTGCCGCCATTGATCCTACCTTTAATAGCTTGAAAACTAATGTTAAGATTATTCTAAAACTACCTATCACTAGCAGTTTGGACGAAATCATTGGGGAAATCTGTATTTCCAATATTAGGCAAATTAAATTTAATTTAATATACGCTCAAGTAGCTAGCTAGCCTCTTTGAACTATATTGAAATATAGTTCGCGTTACTAGATCTAAAAGGCGAAATCACTTACCCCTTTCGTAACCTCTGGCCAAATAAATTTTAGACAATTTGCAACAAAGCTCAACATTCACTTCCACTGGCCATAAGACAGGATACAATTTACTCTGAGTTGGTCACCAAATCTTGGATCACCAGCCAAGACAGATCGGGCGTTAACGTTTATTTTAAACTTTCTTATAAGTTAGTATTATCAATGATTATATTGTTTGTAATATTGTGTTGTAAACTACTGATGTTGATTAACATTTTGTTTTGATTGTATTACGTGTTGTAAACTACTCCTGGTCTAAACACAAGATTTCCTAGCGAGATAGACACGTACTTAATTTAATATGTACATCAATTACATGTAACCAAAGATGAAAACAAAATAAAATAATAAACATTTTTCAGTTTTTAAACCACTTACATATAAAATCTTAAGTCAATAAATTGAAATAATATTGTCAGCACACTCGTTGCAAAGGGTCAGAGTCTGTTTAAAGATATTACTTAGAGGACCGAGAGTTTAGTCGAAACGCCTCTGATGTTTAGATGTGGGCTCTTTTTTAACGTTCACCCAGAAACTGTTTTTTGCGGAGTTTTTCTAGGCCATTTTGACGAGCCTTTGTAAAAGTTTTCCAGCAGTGCTGGCCTCATCATCATTCACCTAGTCTGTTTCATTATGCATGTACTCGGGCTGATGTTCTGCCCCGGAATCTGGCAAAGGAAATAACCGAGTTGAGGTGAAACAACCTGAAAAACAAGCTTCACATTTTTCTGGGGTGATTTTTTTTTAATTAATTAACTTAAGTGTGAATTCAGTTTGATAAATTTTTCAAAAAATTCTACAAAATCCTACTTTATTTATGTATCACTTAATGTACTTTCTATGATTATTCTAAATGTTGTCTTCTTGATAATTACTTATATGTGTTATAAACCAACACAAAATAAACTTCGCCTTTTTGCAGTAATTATTTTTCTTGGTAAATAGTACAACTCTCTGCATCATCACAAGGTTGAAACAATTTACCCAGCTATCATAGTTGGGACGTTATTTTGTGGAGAACAACCTCCAGCTTGTTGTACTTGATTTAGCGGTTTTGTTGCTGGGATAGGTTGACATTTTATGTCTGCTGGTGATAGCAGATGATAACCATAAAATTTTATGTACACAAACTATCTATGGGGTGGGATCTTCAACGTCCGGATACCACGGGGCTTTTCTTAGTATTAGATATGCCTTTCAATGGAAGAATATTTCTCTTTTTTTATGTTTTTATATATTTATTTATCGTTTTGAACAGATATAGTAATATAATTAATATTGTGAAGAGCACGTAAATGTTAATAATCCACCGAAAAATGTTCACAGAATGCTCGGCTTACGATTTTTTTATTCGTTATGTAGAGATGATGACAAAAATCTTAATATATAAAAAAATTAATGTTTCTTTGTTTGTCCCTAATGTGTTCTTACCATACATCCGATTGCGGTGCAATTTTGGTGATTTGATGTGCACATGCCGACGATGGTTTCTATATACAATAGTGAGCTTAGGATTTTTCCTATACTGTTCATCCGATTGCCATGAAACTTTAGTGAGTAGTGCACACACCCGCAAATGTTCCAAAACCCTATATGTTCCAAAAGCTCCAAAAATATGAAATTTGTATGCAAATATTGCAATACGTGGTGCGCAATTTGTTTTAAAGAAGACTGTTTTTCTTATTGTTTAAAGAGGGAGGGGTAAGAAAATCCGGGAAGCTGAGGGGTTCGCAGGAGGGGGGTTTTCTGGAAAGGAGGGGAGGGAGGGGTTTCCGGAAGAAGGGGATGGGTAACGAAGGAGGGACAGGAGAAGAATGAAGAAGAGGGAACAATGCGGGGAAAGTGGAAGGGGAAGGCGGGAGAGGAACTGGAGCGGGAACGGAGACACATGAGAAAGAAAATGCAGGAGGAAACAATTTCTTTTGTGATTTGAAGAGCACACGCCCGCGAAGGTTTCCGTATTAAGATGTTAAGAGACGTACTTTGTAATCCTTGATTCCATTTATTATTTGAAGTAAAAAGTATAAATAAAATTTCGGTCTCCGGTGACATTTCAGTTGTTTTTTTTTAAGAAAATAAATCATTATGTATTTGACAGTTAGTGGCGTGAGGGATTGGGCGGTCATTCGACCAATGGCGATACGTTGAGATTTTTTTTTATTGAATTTATAAAAAAAAAATAATGGATAAAGGCATCAAAAAATGGAGGGAGGAAGGCGTGGAAGGTGAAGGGGAATGCGAAAGGGGCATGAGAACGGGGACAATTGGGAAAGGGAGAGACAAATAAAAGGACAATTAAAAAGACGCACGGAGAAACAATTTCTTTATTGAAATTGAATTGTATATGCGGAATTCGCTAGTTAGAAATAAAAATAAAATATCAAAGATTTATATACGACGCACAAAGAGATGTAAATAGAGTAAATAACAACCAATAATTATGCTCCATGACGTGTTAAATTTTTAGATGGCTGAATTACTTATTAAAGTATGCGGGACTATCTGCGTAGATGTCTATAATAGAATCACTTTCAACAGTATTACACAGAAGACGCATTCGAGACTGTGGCTAGTAACAGGCAATATTGTCATTAAATAATTCAAAATGGAATATATTATGACTTCTCAAATTGCTTCTATTAGGAACTTCAATGTGAATATTGCCCAGCAATGCATGTCATTATCGTGAATAATTTTATGTAAACATATTAAGTCGGCAAATTGTTTTCTTTTTTCCACAGTTGTAAAATTAAAGTATTGGAGGCGTTCCTTGTAAGATTGGAAAAGAGTGTTTATTAGTATAATGGTTTGAATGAAGAATTAATGGATACGTAACTATCTTTTATAAAAAAGAATATTGTGTAGGAACTTACAAACATATTTTGCATATTTGCAATTTGGGAGGCGGTTTGGGAGGGTATAGGTACCTCTTCTTAGGGAACAATTTATTGGATAATCAACAGCTCCGCCATAGATCATCCTAACTGGTTCGCTACGTTTAGTGCGTTTACGTTTTGCAGGGGTGTCCGTGAGGTGTCCCGTTCGTAGGATGAGGTTTATGCAGGTCTTGGCCACGGATGCGTCTTCATACCGACTGTTTGGCAGGCAGGGTTTGAGACACTGGTTGGGGGAGACATTTTGACCTCTCCAGCAAAGCAATGCCGCGGTGAGAGGGATGGATTCACATTTCCGTCACTCCTGAATAAACTGTTCCCGGGATTCATACTCATCCCTTATACCTTTTTTCTTCCCAAATATCGCCTCCTTTCTTTCATTAAAAAAAATTGGTTGTCTGTAAAATCAGTTAACGGATGATAATTTTATGTGATAACGCCATATAATAACGATGGTGGAAGAGAGATAGATGCGTCACAAGCCGAACGTTTATTTAGCGCTCTCGCTTTCACGCTCGGCTCAGGCGGAACGTGACAATGAGTAATGCTTTTTCGTGAGTGCAGCTGGCGTTCATCGATTTATAACATCTCAAAGATGATGATGCCCTCAGGGAAATTATTTTCCTCCTGTGCGGATCTAACGTAAAAATTACTTACTTTTTGATTATCTAATTAATATACTTATATTACCTTTTGACGTGATAACGTCTTATAAATCGATGAACACCGGCTGCATGCACGAAAAAGCATGACTCATTGTCACGTTCCGCCTGAGCCAAGCGGTGGACTAAGCGATAGAGAGGCACGATCGGCCTAGGCGTTCGGCTTAAGCGTTTGGCTATAAACGTTATCACGTAAAATTATCGTCCGTAAACCGACTTTACAGACAACCAAATTTTTTCAAAAAAATAATTAAATACACTTCATTTCATCTCCCTACTTTTATATAAATGATATGGGGTGGTGTAGGTATGAAATGTGGAACTATGTTCACCCAGCGCTATTAAAGGTAGATCCCACCTTCATTTCCATACACGTGAACTTTACTAACGAGGATTGCAACGAAAACCCAACCGGAACATTATTCATTAGTGTTTGAAGGAAGAACTTTTTACACAAAATTTTAAATAACCCTCCACCATTTCGGAGCAATGCGGGGTCACATTTCACAAAGGCTTTGAAATGTTTTATAAGCACCTTTGTTGATTATAATCTTATAATTCCTGGCATTAGTAGAATAATACTTCGTAAATAATATTTCTTAAGCAGCAAGCTCGCCCCCTGTTTTAGGTAATCGTGAGCTCAAAGGTCAGGGTTGCTTAGATTGTTAAAATTTACTTCAATAATTATATTGTGTGGGTCTGAAGTTTGAACACTACACTAAAATTTCTTATAAATAAAACAAAAGTTTATGTAGCGTTCTTGTCTACGTATTTGAATTAAATCTAAAGGTGGGTTTGCTACGGTTTGAATGAAATTTTAACACTAAATAACAATCTTTCAAATTACCCTTCCCAAAACTATACAGTTTTACAGGGGGTACAGCCGCAGCTACAATGTTTATTTAATAACTGCTTAAATATAAATAATTTACGTCGATTTTAATTCTTTTCATCTTCATTTTAATAGTTTATATTTCCATTCCAATAATTCACATATTTATGATAGTGAAAATAACGTTTGGGGTAATTAATTAACCCCAAAAGTAAAACATCATATAGTTTCAGCTATTTCAATAGTTTACATTTCCATTTCAATAGTTTAATAGGGTAAATATGTTTTAATTTCCATGAACCACTAGAGCGACAGCGCAATTTAAATCTTTTTTCTTGATATTTTTTGGTGATCATTTTGAATATTTTCCGCCCACATTAAAACAATCACACCTCCGAAATTTAATATGGAGACAAACAAACTGATTATAGTTCTTTAATAATATATCTTTTGTCGATTACCACATATTCATAGGATTTATTTTGTGGCATTATTATTTAATTTAATGAAAACATTAACTTTGTTTACACCACTATTTAATTAACAATATCAACATGTTTCGAAAACTACGTTTTCTTTGTCAGGATAATAAGCTAATAAAAATAACAAAAGACAAACATAGACTAATTAGAACATAGACAAAATATTAGAAATTAGATTATTCTACTTGATAGTTTACAAATAAGGGAAAATTTGCCAAAACTGGCAGCAAAGCAATCCGAAGTATTTTAAATAGAGTCATATTGTAGCAAAAAACGCTTCAGTGGTTAAAGCTTGTCTGAAAATATGAAATTAATGTTAAAAGCCTTTGCGGATACTTACGTACCATTTATTTATTTGTGGGTTTATATTTGCTGACAAAAAGGTATAGAGACTCTCAGTACATCTGCAGGTTTTTGGCGTGATGACGTCTTATAAATAGATGAACGCCGGCTGCACCGACTATACAGACAACCATTTTTTTTCTACAATATATGATATTTTCCGTCACTTCCATGCTAGATTACTAGTATGTATTTGTAATATTAGGGTTGATATTAACTATTTTATTAACAATCGGTTTCTGAATCAATAGCTTCTGCCTTCCAAACATTCTACCCGTACCTAACCAAGCTCCATCTTTTATATGGTAGATGTCACTCCGCGCATGAAAAAATGGCGTTCTATTATTTTATCGAAAACAAGTGTTTCGCTTGTTAAACTAAAAATGGAATAAATGTTTGTGTTTGCATCGGTTTTATTCATGTCACTTATAATATTGAATTTCTTGTCGTGTGTTTGTAGGACCTGGTCATTGGTGAAGATCATTAGCATTAAACCTCACTTCAAATACGTTGTACAACAGCATGGCAAAATATTATACTATAAAGCTGTGTTATTGTTAAGAATTTTGTTTCCATAAACGCTATCGCTCCGTTACTTTGATTTTCAATAATTCAACATACTCAATTTTCGAAATGTGATACTCGGTAAACCAACCCCAGCAGATTTACGAAATCATATCTTTCGAACGCATTATGACAAGTGACGACACCTCTCACTGATGTTGACATTCCACATCTTGTATCTAACACATCATGACTCATGAAAATTTCATGCTCATGATTATATCGCTATTGTGAAAATAGCCTAGGTAGGCCATCGTCACACGCGAGGGTTTTCTTTTCGCACCTCAAAGTGTATTTGATTCACACGTCGTTCAATATTTGACACCTCGAATATTGACTTCTGGAATTATACAATAAAAAATAAGACTGGCATCGTGATGCATTGGAATACCCTAAACAGAAAAACGCACATGGTGAACAATGCAAAGAAATGTGTACAAACCTTTTAGATTTTGATTTTGTGATTAAAATTGTTATACAATTTGTTTATTCTTCTCACGCCTACATCTCTGTGTTATGGCGGACCTAATTTATGTCATCTTTTTTAAATGTAGGAATTGAAATATTATTACATCTTTCTTAATTTTTGGCGTTCACGGCTTAGTAGAGTATTAATGGATTTGAATTTTTTGAAACATTTTTGGTACATAGCGTAATTTTGTAATCCTAATCAAGTGCGCTTTTCCAATACAAATTCATTGGCTCCTGTGCGAGATCAAAACCCATAAAAAATGTATAATAAAATAATATAAATAGTCTGCGGTTCGTTGCTCTCAGTAGCGCCCTGGTGAAAGACCACCAAGAACCGAAATGTTGCTTAAAGGGCAATAGCCGTGATAAGTGGCAAGATCTTAAATGCCAAGAACGTTCTGCAAAAGTCTTTCTGACTTTTGTGGTTTGATCTGCTTATTCATTTTCACAGTAAACCGACTTAAGAGAACTGTGATAAGGGGCCATCCATAAATTACGTCACACTAAGGGGGGAGGGGGGGGTGTAGAGAAGTGTGACATTGTGTGACCCCCCCATACCCCTTGTAAGGGGGGAACATCGGCTCTGTGACGTCACATGTAAAAATCTAAATTATTAAAACGCAAAACTTAATTGTAAATGAAAAATGTAAAATTGCAAAATATATGACGTCACATTAGGGGGGAGGGGGTCTCACAAATGTGACGATGTGTGATAGGGACGTGGGGGGGTCAAAATATCATGAAATTCGTGTGACGTAATTTATGGATGGCCCCTAAGACCACGTCCGCATAGGCAGGTGGCTTACTTAGCGCCTAGTGCCTAGTGGCTTGCACCCTGGCTACTCGCTAGGATACATGGTGGCCGCACTGTAGGTGGTTTGCCTGGTGGGTCGCTAGGTGCCTTGCTCATTTGCTTGTCGGCACGTCGCTAGGCGACTCGCTAGGCTCTAGGCGCTAAGTAAGCCACCTGCCTATCCGGACGTGGCCTAATAGGTTAAGATAAGTTAGGACCGTAGGTTAGTTTAGATTAGATTTTGTTGGTTTTTCTCTGTTTTTTTTTAAGTGAAAACTTCTTTAGCACCGTTGTGATTTGACACTCAATGAAATGAAAAAGGGTCATTACGAAGAGACAAACATATTTGTAGGATTTACCTGCAACAAAATGATGGTGTTATTATTTACATAAAAAACCACATATCTCACACAGTAAACGAAATCATAATCAATCAATCCAACTGTCTCAAAATTGTTATAGATAAACACGTAACCATATTTTCAATTTATCGATCACCAGCCACATCCAACATAACCCCTTTTCTAAATTCACTAAACCAATTTTTATCTTGTGTAACTGATTGTGATAATCTCCTTATTATTGGTGACCTCAATATAAACATAATTAATTCCATGCATCCTCAAGCAAATGATTATATAAACCTGCTAACTTTTCAAGGTTTCGTCCCAGCTATCACAGCACCCACCAGAGTATCTGGCTCATCTGTAAGTTGTATTGATCATGTATTTTCAAAATGTAAATTAAAAACTATATCTCTTGTATACCAATGTACCGTCACAGACCACTACGCTACCATAACTTCTCTTTCTTACAAAGTACATAAACAAAAACCGCATGAAATTCCACAAAACAAAATATCATATACCACACTTTTTGAGCTGGTCTCACAAGAAAATTGGTCAAATCTTTACAAACAAAATGATCCTAATTTAGCCTGCGAATCTTTTGTCCAAACACTTCATTACCACCTAACGAACGCCACATCCAACACAACAGACAAAAGAAAACATTATGATACGAAACTCAAACCTTGGATAACTGTAGGTATTCTTCATTCTATACGTAAGCGCGATAAACTGCACGCACTCTGTAAAAAAAATCCCAACGACTATGAATCCCACATATTTTACAAGAAATACAGAAATGTTTGCAAAAAAATTACTTTAAAGGCCAGAGAAGATTACTATAAAAAACAAATCATAAACGCCGAAAATGACAAGAAAAAAATATGGAGTATTATTAAGGACATTTCCTACACTAGACAAACGGCTACACCCATCAATAAGATTAACATTGAAGGCCGATCACTAACAAACACACGTAATGACTCCGTAAAAATCGCAGACCATTTCAATGAATTTTTCACCTCAGTCGGATCTAATCTTTCCAATAATATTCTAACTAGAAATAATGTTTCGGAACATGACCTTGCAAGCAAAATATCCCTGTCTCATCTGAGTTATACCCCATTTGTTTTCACTCCTACCACAGAATCGGAAATTATAGAAATCATCACATCACTAAAAAATAGCCACTCAACAGGAGTAGATAAAATCTCTTCTAAACTCACTAAGCATTTAAAAACCCTTATTGCCAACCCTCTCAAACATATTATAAACTTAAGCCTCCAATCCGGAATTTTCCCAAAATCACTTAAACATGCCTCTATCATCCCTATTTTCAAATCAGGTGACAGATCTTCCATAAATAGCTACAGGCCTATATCGTTATTGAGCACTTTATCCAAAATCATTGAAAAAGTAGTAAAACTAAGACTCCTCAAATTCCTCGAGGACAATAAAATTCTTTGAAAAAACCAATACAGTTTTCGTAAAGATTGTAGTACTGCTGATGCAATTGCAACCTTCACCAATCTAATATCAGATAACCTCGATAAAGGCAATAAACCTCTTGCTGTCTTTCTTGATCTGTCTTAAGCCTTCGATACTATTTCCCACCACATTCTTCTTAAAAAACTCCAACAGATTGGGATAGAAGGTACTGCCCTGAAATGGTTTAAAAACTACCTTACACAGAGATCGCAAACAACAGTCATCCAATCTAATCAAGAATATAGAAGTAAATGCTTACCTATTTCCTATGGCGTGCCCCAAGGAAGTGTTCTAGGCCCGCTTTTATTTCTCATATATATGAACTCCTTGTTGAATTTGGATATTGAAGGTGATATAATTTCTTTCGCTGATGACACTGTTATCATATTTACAAGTAAAATATGGAAAACAACAGTCGAGAAGGCAAATTCTGGACTGAGCAAAATTAAAAAATGGCTAGACTCTAACCTCCTCACCCTTAATATTCAAAAAACACAATATTTACATTTTTCAATCCGAAAATTCACTCTCCCAGAAAACCTTCCTAAACTAATTATTCACACTTGCCCACAAAATCTAGACACTCCCTCACTATCTTCTACTAACAGCTGTTCATGCCCAATTCTTGAACCATCAAATGAAATAAAATACCTAGGGGTCATTATAGATAATCATTTACGCTGGGAGGCCCAAATTAACTCCATAACAAAGAGACTCCGTAAGTTATGCTATATTTTTTATTCTCTTCGATCAGTTCTTGATATAAATACAATCAGAATTGTTTATTTTGCTCTATTCCAATCTATAGCAACGTACGGCATTATAGGATGGGGAGGTTGTGCAGCATCCATTCTTTACCAACTAGTAACTGTTCAAAAACTTTTACTAAGGATCATCTTCAAATTTTCCCCTTCTCATCCATCAGAGCCACTTTTCAAGAAATTAGCAGTTCTAGACATTCGCCAACTATATATTAAGATAGTTCTCATCCATATCTGGAAAAATGGTTTAATAAAATCCACACAAAAAGACATACATACACGCTATTCAACGCATGCAAAATGCACAGTCCCTATAACAAAAACCACTTTTTCACAAAGGCAATACACATACATCGCACCTAAAATATACAACACACTAAATTACAACATCAAGAGATCTAGTACACTTACTCAATTTGCAACAGGTGTCCAAGTATGGATATCCGGAAAGGGTCGAAAGTTCTTTAAAGAGTTTCTTTATAGAATTTCTTTGAAGAATTTCTTCGAAGAATTTCTTTGAAGAATTTCTTTGAAGAATTTCTTTGAAGAATTTCTTTGAAGAATTTCTTTAAAGAACGTATGTTTAAACACCACAAATAAAAGTTTTTGTTTGTAAAGAACTATACGTAATTACTATAATATTAATAACAAAAAGTTTAAATACTTCTCAAACTATTTACTTAAAACTGTTTGGCACCACTGTCTACTACCACTATGTGTCCTTAAAGAAACAGATTCTACGGTGCCTACAAGTACCGTGTACTCTGTCCACTGAGCCCACTGCCTACACACACTGTGTCCAATAATGTAGCAATAATAATTTACTATTGTGTCCAGTGTAATTTCGCCGGACTTGAAACATGAATTCTAAAATTTATTTGTACAAAAAATTGGTGTAATATAATTTATCTACCAATATAACCACGCACTTATAGATTTCCATCGTAACAAAAAACCTTTAATTATTTGCTTATTGTATAGCACTTACTTTGATCTTATATATTTTATGATCACCTACTTTTATATATTCTTCTAGTATATATATGTTTTTTATGTTCTACACTTTTAGTACTATATTATTTTATATTCTACTATATTCTTCCTAACTCTTTTATAATTACTCTATAGCAATTTACATCATATTATATTCTTTTGTATTCTATAATATTTCTTTATTATTATTTTATTTTATATTTTTTATTTTCTCGCACATTTTTTTATTGCTTATATGTTAATGTAATATATAGAAAATCGACCACCACAACACGGGCATGTGCCTAGCATGGTGGTCGAAAAATTCTAAAATTTATGTAACCAACATTTCAATGAATAAAGAAAACTTAAAAAAAAACTTTAAAAAAATGTGATAGTTTAATTGGTGTCCTCTTGGTGTGGTGCATCGTAGCCTTTCCACTATTCTCTACTTTTCTCTACTTTAGTTTTCTTAAGGTTTTACTTCTACCGCGGGTGAATTGCACACTCCCTTTTTTTTTTAAACTTTGAGAAACTTCTTTAGCACCTTTGTGATTTGAAACTCGATGGAACGAAAAAACCACACCAAAAAGAGACAAACACATACATCTATCTACGGAAAGATTAATCTGTCTCCTCTTTGTAGGGTGCTTCATAGCCTATCGGCCTCCTCTTTGTGCGATGCTTCGTAGAATAAAATGTAAAATAATATTTAAATTTTGATAAAAATGATAAATAGACTCTACAATTATCCTGCTCCTGACACTATTCATTCGTCTCATTCTCTCGATGTATAGTTTTCTGAAGGGTTTACTTCTACCGCGTGTGAACCGAATACATGATATTTTTAAGTGAAAACTTCTTTAGCACCGTTTTGATTTAGCCTACGAGAGAATGAGATACAATAAAATATTTTTATTTTTATTTTAACTTTATGATAGAAACCTCAAATTGTAATATTTAATTAAAATGAAGACAAATGATCGAAACCCAATTGAAAAGGACAGCGCGTTCGCGCGGAAAGTCCTGGGTTCAATTCCCAGAGATGCCAATATCTTTTTCTGATTTTTCTTTTTCCAGATTTCCGATTGAGTTACGCTCATATTGTCTTCATTTTAATTAAATAAAATATTTATTTATTTAACGAGTACTCGGATGCAATAAAATACGATAAATCCACGGTCCCAGGCAAGTCTTGGTTTAGTGGTATAAAGCGAACACGATGATGAGTTTACTTTGTCAACCAGGACTTATTTTCTGGGAGGTGTTAGATTTTTCAATTTCGATATTTAACAGCACACACTCCAATGTAGAAATCTAACTGATTTCCGAACTGTTGTTAATGAACAAATATGCGTTCCAAACTGATTGGAACGCAAATTCGTTAATTAAATTCATCTCATCACATTGTTAAAAAAGTGCTTTGTAGTCTCCCCACTCACGTCTACCTTAATTTTCTAAAGGTTTCACTTCTATCGCGTGTCAGTTGCACACTCTAATTTTTTTTATTCACATTTCTTTACTATTCTTTAAAGTTTTTTGTCGTGGAACCGATTCCCACAGATTGATTGGCTTTTGGTGCTAAACAATAGCGTCGGTACATGGTACGGAGTACAATATCCGGAATACGGCCAACACTAAGGGTCTTGGTTATCCTTGCATGTGGTCTACACAAAGCGCACATTCTGAAGAGCTGATATTTAAACAATAGCAAAATCAAATCAACACACATAAGATATCTACGTGTACACGAGAGACAAACACAAACATATCAAGTAGATATTCTGTGCCAACGAGTGTATCCCTTGTACCATTTTCTAAAAAAATCGCAAAGATCGCTTGCTTATTATGTTCTGTGAAACATTGACGAAATTTTTGATATTTTTACTTTATGCATTAACATTATTTGAGGGTCTCCGTGGTCGAGCAGAAAGGCTCTCGACTAGCGAATCGCGGAAATTGTATCTGGGAATTTGTATCATTTCACAATTTCTCTGGTTTAAGGCCATCTTTCAGAAGTTAAATGAACTGCCACGCACTTTTCTACCGTCCACTTTCCCATTCCCTTTCGCTCTCTGCCACGTTTGTCCTATTGGGGATATACCCCAATTGGGGATTAATAGTATCACTAGTTCTAGACGGTTGGGTTAGCAGTTCAGACTCTTGTGAAGTATATTCATAAAAAAAAAAACAAAACCAAAAAAAAACACAACCCTCAACTATGTTGGGTATATCCCAACTGCCCGAAGCCAGGAGGACTCTGGCATCCTCGGATGGGGTGTATTATATGACTGAACGGAGTAACGAGAAGGAGGCGGGAAGAAGAAGGTCGGGATATACGCGGCTTTTCACATTTAGTCACAATACAAAACACGTCAAATGCCATTTCCAGCAACCTTTGAATTCCGAGTGGCGGTCTTTCACCATTCCGATACTGAGAGAATCTACCTCTGTTGAACGTACAGCTTATTCAATCTGTAGGTGTACCTATTACACTTGAAACAACAAAACAAATATTAGTTTTTAATTAATGGAGACAATATTAGCTCAATCGAAAATCTGAATCAGAAAAATCAGAAAAAGATAGGGTCACATTTAGGAATTGAACCCAGGACCTTTGCCTTGCTTGGGCGGAGCCAATAAAAAATGCGCGTTAAGAAAATAAATAATCTTGTCTCCTTCCCTCGAGGTTTTCCTCTTCGAATTATATTTGCAAAGAGAAATATAATTTTCTTTAATTTAGGGCAATGCCGAATGTTGACTCGTCATTGTGACTGAATGTATCATAGACGTGTCATAGACTGTCGACTCGATGGTTTGTGGTATATGGATAATTAAAATATAGTAATAATAATCTATAGACCACAAACCATCGTCGACAGTCTACGCCACGTCTATGATACATTCAGTCACAATGGCGAGTCAACATTCGGCATTGCCCTAAATTAAAGAAAATTATATTTCTCTTTACATCTCCCAACTTTACATATTTATTAATTATTTCTTTTCTAGAGCACAATGTTCCACCTGCAACCATTCGCTAATCTTTGTCTTACACGTCAGATGTCGTACTGTTTCTTCCTCCCACATAACGTATTGTTTTTCTACTGATAATCCACATGCCTAAATAATTCCTGGGCTTTAGAATAGCACACTACAAATAACGTAAGGTGATATGAGAAAATTTCGTCTTTAATATTCCCACAATATGTTGGGATTTATCTTACGGATTTTAAAGGATTTTCAAAATTTAAATACTGTCAAATTACTAAACTCTTGTTAGAAGCTAACTAGAATTTAACCCCTCCATTTGGAATCCGTACCACAGCGTACATAAAAATGACTAGCGAGCGTGTAATAAATTGTACATAAATTCTTACGAGAATTCTTAATAGATTCTTATATATTCTTTGAAAACAATTATTACTTCTCTCTGTTACAACTAATTGGACTCGATACACCAAAAGAAAGAAGAACTTGACTTATTTTATTTATTTAAAATTGTTAATAATTTGTTGAATTGCCCTGAACTTCTTTCGTTAATATGTTTCCACGTACCGAGCAGATCAGTTCGTCACAAATAACCTTACCATTGCAACAATACAGGCTCAAATGCTGAATTCTCTATATTCCACAATAAATCGCCTGCATATGCTTTGTGTGTGTGTTGTTGATGATGTTATAAATATTGAAAGAATAACAACATACAAACACTATTTATTTAAAGCTGTTTGTCAGCGTTTCTAGTTGGATTAATATCAAATATACTTTGAATTTTTATATTTTTCATCAAAGTTTACTTCTGGAATATCTATATTTATTTTTATTACGTACTTTACGTAGTTTTTTTAGTTTCAAAGTACTTAAAAATATCTTTTGTACATTTATACGAGGTTTTCTTTTTTCTTCATATTTGTATTTATAACAGCTGACTATTTGTACTTTATGCTGCCACTTCAATATTTACTTTTTAATTTTTTGTCATATGAATGTTTTTTCTTATCAATGTATATTCTGTATCCATATTTCAAATTATTGTAATTCCTTTTGTAAAAACCGTTAATCGGCATTAATTCATAATAAATAAATATCATGAAAAGAATAAATGTTTTGCGAACAATGAAATATCTACAGATCAACTAACAACTATATTTCTGTTTTATCACTTTGAAGGTTATTCCCAGCAATTAAATTACCAGGTTAGAAGAAGATAACACTAATAATCTAAACAAAAATTTAAAAGAGAACAAGACACACAAAAAAACGATAACGCTCGCAACTGGGACTCAAACCCAGACCTTCTCATTTTACCGGATACATTACATTCGTGGGAATAACCTTCAAAAGTTATGAAAAAGAGAATTTGTTCTAATAAAAATTAAATATTTATTTTGATTTTAACAGAAATAGGTCTTCTGTATAAAAAAAATCGGTTATATTAATCCGAGACATTATCTAAGTTACAAACCAATTCTAAGAACACTTGTTTCGAAAGAAAAAGGTGGTTGCCAATAATATGGAAAGAAAAAAAAATAGTCGAAGATAATATTGTTGATTCTAAAATTTCAAGTACGAGATTGACAAATATAATGTTCATTTAAGAGGTGGCCGTGGCCGAATCGGTAAAGCATTTGTCCCGGTAAGACAAGAGGTTCTGGGTTCGAATTATCGACCATTATCTTTTTATTTTTCTTTGACTCGTTCTCTTTCATATTATCGTCTAGATTATTAGTGTTATCTTCTTCTTACCTTTAACTTTGGTTTATATACACAACATTTGGGGGAAGAGGTAAACAGGGGTTGTATAAAAAGATTTTAGAGACATTACGAGGATTTTCCCATCTTTGTTGCTATGTCTTATTTCACAACGAATGAATCGGCTAAATTTCCAATTATCTGGCATAATTTCTTAGGAGAGTTCGAACCGTTTTAAAATCCTAGGTTTTGTTTCCACAATTTAGCATTAAAAAATGCTGAATGCGCGTTAAACGCTTGCATACGGATAATATTTTCCACACGGGAACGGATCGTTTTTACGACTCTTTTGTTCCACAGCTCGGTTGTGATGAATGTCGGGAATGATGTGCCGGCCTCCGTGTTTTCTTCTCAAAGACCCAAGTTCACTAGGTAAAAGACTCTCCACACACTATCCCTAAATATGACATAAGCCCTGAAGAAAATCAATCCCCTCGAGACCCCCCTCGTAGAGTAAGTATTAGTGTAGCCTAAAAATAAGTTCGTCGTTCTGTTGGTATTTTCCTCCGCAATCTACTACCTAAATAATGGAAAATTTAAAGAAAACAAGTAGATTTTGGAACAGTACAAATAGTTTAGAAGTGCCAAAGTTTTAAATTATATTTTTCGTAGCAAAACAACAGAAAAAGCAAAAAAATCACTACTACTTGACAATACTTGTTTATTTGATTTGGCCACGTAAAACGATTGCTCAACCAGTATTGACTCTGACAAGATACTAAGCTCAATATTTTAAGCAATCAACAAAACTTCCCCGTCTTTCGAATCTGATTTGGTCCTTCCAGAAAATACGAGTTTAAGACAATCAGCTCTTGGATTAACTCCGTCATCCGGTATCGGAAAGTTGAAAGAACTTAAGGAGAGTTAAGTTACTTAGTTTGGGGATTGCATTTTCTCAGTATCCTCCGGAATTAAAGGCTTAACGAAAATCATTTATTTTCACATTTTTGCTAAAGGTTGCTTTTTGTTTGTTGAGGAAAACTAGGTACACCTAATTACAAAAAAAATATTTTAAATTAAATGCAATGAATTGAAAAAATTAATACCAGCTGCTAACTCTGAATCTGAAGGTCATGGGTTTGAATCCTGGCTTTTTTGAAGTGAAACTTCTTTAGCCCTGTTGTGCTTTGAAATTCAGATGACACGGAAAAGACGTATTACAGCACCTACAAAGCATCAAACTGCGCTCATTGGCCGCTTTGATTATGATGTCACTTTCCAGGGCTCTTATTCGAGATATGAAACGTTAATGACGCTAGGTCTGCTCTCATTGGCCGCTTTGATGACCTCACTTTTCAAAGCTCCTATTGGTATTTGGTAAAAATTCGCTTCTACCGCGTGCGAACTGCACTCGATTTTTTTTTTATTTTTATCGTCCGTGAGCCAGATTGGAATAGTCAGGTACTTCTCACCCTTCCTCTTACCCATTTCCTTCTCTTCTCTCCTCTGCTACGTCTTACACCTGTGGCGTTCATACAACTATTTTTCGCCACTCAAAGAAATCGCGAGAAAGATCTACAGCCGCCAGTACTTGCAATTCACACTGCGCGCAGTACCTACTTACTTACCTACGCCAGTATGCTGCTATCAGTACGAGGTACCTTCTCGGGTGAATAATAATTTCACCACCTTCGCGAAAGGTCAAGACTCAAGCGTGCATTCACGACTACAGTGACGAGTTAGTTCTAGCACCTTCCAGCGCACGTATTGCCAGCGAGTGGAAAGTTACTCGGCCGCTCGCTCTTATATAAAGCGGCGCACTAAACAACAAACTGGTTCAGTTCAAGTCTCGCCTCTGTACAGCGAACCATCGTGTAAATCCGAGTGCCCCGTGCATCAGCTCTCTTCCAGGGCAGCTTCCTTCGTGGACGTCACAAGGACTATCTGCCGGTGGCTCCACTCACTGAGTCACCGCCGCTCATCTCCGCAACGCGCGTTGAGCAGCGGCCTGGAAGACGAGGTCATCCTCCACCGCCACGGTGTCGAGCATCACGCTGGTGGCTCCACTCACCGAGTTACCGCCGTTCATCACTCCAGGGCAGCTTCCTACGTGGACATCACCAGGACTATCTGTCGGTGGCTCCACACCGAGTCACCGCCGTTTTTCTCCGCAACGCGCGTCGAGCAACGGCCTGGACGATCAGGCTCTCTCCGCAACAAGCGTCGAGCAACACTCTGGTGACCTGCAGGCCCGTGGCCTGCTCCACCACAGCATCTCCGACCTGCTTCACCCATCATGACCGAGCACCCGCAACGCTTCACTCTACGACACTTCGACATCTTCATGTTACACCGACCGACCTCAGCTACGTAGCTCATGATACAATAAACGACTGGACTCGCAACCAACTCGGGTGCCTTTCATTTCTCTCACCGTCTCCGTCGACACGCGGAGTCCGTTCCCTCAATCATCTTTCAATAAACGTGTGTTTTTGGCTCATAATATTACCAATATTTTGAAATTTTATTATTATAGTCTAGAACGATTGATTAGAAGTACCCACATCACACCCCTGATTAGAAGGCGCTATAATCACACTGATCAGTTATAAATTTTATGAGAAAATCACATTAAAAAATACACCAACAATCTTACACAACACAACTCGCGAAAGAGCAATTAGCAAAATGAGGCAGCAATAATTCTCTTTTATTACTTCATCTCGAATACTGGTTGATATCAGAATATCAACCAATATAGAGATATGTGGCAATGATTCTGCTGCATTCATAAGCACACGTTTGGGACTAACTAAATCATTCAAAGTCAATAACAAATGCACAGAGGTATGATCATCGTCAAATAGAGCTCTGGGTGATTAAACACGACATTGTACATCTACATACCTGTTTGGGGCGGTTTGACTTGTGCGCGCTCAGATCCCTGATGCGAGGGACATTGTCAAACCAAATACTCGCTACGCAATAACTTCCTACGTCGCGCGCCAGGTTGAACATTGTTAATCTAACGTTGAAGTAGTTATGTTTGTCAAACAGAGGAGTAAATAGTAAATACAGATTATCAGTGCGATATAGTTAGACATCAAGGGCTTCAACAAACGAAGCTGTTATTGCACGACAAACCGTAGTGAATGAGGTTGTGATTGAATGGGTGACCGGACAACTCGGAATGAAACCAACTCCAAACCATCTCAGAAAAGTCATTAAGAGTGATGAAAAAAATTTGTTAAATAGGTTATGTTAGGTTAGGGTTATGGGCTATTTTAAAATTATTTTTTTCATAGCTTTTAATGAATTTTCAAAAAGGGGTTGAGTTGACTTTATTCTCAGTTGGCATGTAACCGATTTAATGTTGTGGTTGATCATAACATTGGCAAATTTGTGAACCGTTCGGAAATGAAGATTGTTTTTCGATCTATCGGTGTAAAAAAAACTACTAGCCTTATTAGTAAAAAAAACTTCACGAGCGTTAGACAGTGTTTTTGTTACACGTTGTATAAGAATGCACATTTTCTTTTTTCAGAACGATACTAATAAAAAAATGCCATTGTTATGTTGGCAGCATTGAACTTTGGTACATAGGCGCATTTGGGGATCCGCCGTCTTTTTTTTTCACGCGCCTCTAAATTACAGTTTCAAATCACAGTATAATGATTTGAAACTCTAATTTAGAGGCGAAAAAGAGACAAACACAAACATCAATAGGATTTAATCTGCGAGAGAACGAGATAGAATAATCGGTTTCCTCTTCGTGCGGTGCACCCCACTCATGTTTATTTTAGTTTTCTGAAGGTTTCACTTCTTCCGCGTGCGAAGTTCACACAATTTTTTTTTCTCCATATTTTTATCATAAAACAATAATATTTTTGGACATAATTTTTCTGCCCTCTCCCAAAACAAGGTGCTTGTACTCAGGAGTTTTTATTTAGTCCTTGGGCGATACTAGTTCTTCTCACTTGGTCAGAAAACGAAACTTTTCCCAATTTACTTATTTACGCTCCGTAGGTATCTCAAGATTAAGGTTATCATAGTGTACCTGTAGTATGCCACGAAGAGCTCTGCTACAACCCCTCTTTTGTTTTGGCATCGTTTCTTAAAAAGAAGAAGTGGTTGCAACTAAGTTACAAACGGTGTACTT
The DNA here is from genome assembly GCA_936435175.1 of Glyphotaelius pellucidus. Lineage (NCBI taxonomy): Eukaryota > Metazoa > Arthropoda > Insecta > Trichoptera > Limnephilidae > Glyphotaelius > Glyphotaelius pellucidus. Next base: position 19,882,168 of record OW386542.1, on the reverse strand, counting down.
ACAAGTATAACAATTCTGGTGAGAAATGTTTTTACGCAGAGATTTTCGAAATAAATGAGGACAATAATAGCTGCCATAGTTCCCCCCAAGTGGTTCGCTACGTTTGGTGACTTAGTAGGGATGCCCGAGTTCATGGAGTGAGGTTTGTTCGGATCTTGGCGGATGCATCTGCCCACCAACTGCATGGCAGGCCGGATCGGGAGAAAATGGTTGAGGAAGTCCCTTTGACTTCTCCAGCAATAATCTCTCGGTGCATTGCCTCGCACTGCAGTGGGAGGGATGGATTCATTCGTCCGTCATTCCTGGACACACTGACCCCCAAATTTCTACCCAACCCTCATACATTTTCCTTCCCAGAACTCCCTCTCCTTTCTTTCCTAAAAAGACCCTCCGCACAGCATCCCCAACGATGACATAGGTCCTGAGGGGAATTATTTTCCTCAGGGCCTCCTGTGTGGAGCTAATGTGAAAAAAATTATTTTAATAATTTTCCTCCTAATTTGATCGTTAATTGTGCAAAATTTTATCAAAATTCTGTTTTAAGGGGTGTGAAACGTGTATATAAGATATAGTTTTCCTAAATGTTTAATGCTTATAGTGACCTTTCTTTTGTTTTGACAATTAAGTGTGCAAAATTTCACCAGTCTTGATTTGTTTAAAAACCAAGCACGCCCGCCATAGACACCAATCTTCAAATAAGTAGAGAGTAGAGATAGATGAGACTTGAATTTGTTTATAATGGAAAATATATAAATCTTCTGTTTTTTTACTTGTACTTTGTTAAAACCTAAAAAATGTACTGGTGATGAAAATGATTCCATCGCGATCGAATTAGTAAAATTTTAAAAGTTGCTCTACCAAATAAAAAAAATCGCGGTGAGCCGTTCACATCGGTTCCGCTCATTCCATTTACGTTTTATTAAGCTTTTAATTACACATTCCTTTGATGAAACGTGAAATATTTTTCGAAAAATTGCTATTGGTAATAAATTTCAGATTTGCCAACCTTTTGTGCTTCGTTTCATATTACTTTAGAACATTGTTTGGTTGTAATTTCTACATCCGTATTCATATACAAACTAAGATGGTGGGTACAATAAACGAGGGATTTTTATATAGAATATAACAAAGGCAAAAGGGCACTTGTGTGATTTTGACATTATGGTGTTATAGATGCAGTAAGCTTCGTCATTTGTTAAGTTGTAAAAAACTTATTTCAGTCTTTTAGAAATATGACGTAATAATAAGAAACAATAACAGATATGGAATTACAGTTTGGGGACTTTCCTGTAAAACAAATGTCAATCGTGTTCAATCAGTTCAAAATTCATTAGTTAAATTATTAGCTCATAAAAGTTTAAAAGAACAAAGGCGTAATGTTCCACGTACTTTTACCAAAATCTCAAAATTCTCAGTAAGCAATTCTGTGGTATAAAATTATATTTCAGCATATGAATAGCCCTATATACATAATCAAACTTGACCACACTTACAATTCTCGTTTTACGTTAAATGAAGGACTAATTGTACCTAAGCATTAAAACAAATATGGACAAAGAATGCTGGACTACATGATACCTAATTGCTTAAATATGTTACCTGCCGAAATTAAAAAATGTACAAATGGTAAAACAAATATTATGTTGAAGAATTGGCTCGCCGAAAGAAATAATTTGTATTAGACTAACACAAAAATTCTAACTGCATAATAAAGTAAAATAAGATTATTTATATCTCCAAAGTAAAAGTACCTATCGACAAACTGCTAAAAAGAAGTTTATTGGGACTTTTCTTTTTTCTGTATAATTTTTTTTTTTTGCTGTCATATTATATTACTTTGTATTTATAATAAATAAATTATAATTAAAAAAAAAAATCTACACGTGATTTTTTTCACTCCGCAAACAAATATAATCCGTTGTACCCAAATGCGAATTTTTGGACTGGTGCCCTTTTACTTTTAGGTGACGTTACAATGCTTTAATTTTGAAATAATTTAACAAATATTTAAATGAAAATGAATAGAAAAATAATTTGGGCACCACCGAGAATCATCTTGAAATCATTCAATTTTATTTTTATTTAAATACCTACGTCTATTTAAATTTAATTTAGATTTTTGTTTAAATCATAGATTCTAAAACTTTTGTTGCCCACCGCCCACCTTAAGAATATTTTTTATTTCTAGCACCACCTAACTCGTGAATTCGAAACAACAAATAACCACGACGAAGGGGGTGTAATGGGATACCACGACAGGGTCACTTTAGCCACAACGGAGGGGGCGTAATGGGATACCAAGATGGGGTTACATTTGCCACAATGGAGGGGACGTGATGGGATAGGGAAGGAATAAAATATTTTTGTGAATGGGATGGGGCATGAAAGGATGGGGTGGGATGGGTTTATGGGTTCCTCTGGGTCTCTTACCGCCCCCGTGAAAGTCTGAAACGCCCCCCCATTTTCTCTTGGTCTTTTACCGCCCCCCTGAAGGTCTGAAACGGGGCTTTATCGCCTATGTTGAGAACCTATGGTTTAAATCAGAGGTTCCCAAACTTTTTTTCTCGTGGACCACTTTCAAAATTTTACTGGTTTTGGTGGACCCCCTGCTGCAACATTTCTACCGTATTCCCAAAACTCGACACGCATTGTACTGTATATTGAATATAACGCTGGAGTTGTGGTCTGTCACAACGGGGGGAGGGTAGTAATGTGATTTGAGACAGGGGGCGGGATGGGATATGGGCACGGGATGGGTCTCAATATGATAATTTTTCACCAAAATACAGCCTGTCAAAAATCATCGAAGAATTTGGAATTTTTTTTTAGTTGTGTATTATCTGCCTTTATTGACAGGTAAAGCCAAGCCAACATTTTTGTTATTTACTATCAAAACCAGATTTTTTTTCGTGGACCCCCACTTACAACTTGTGGACTCCCATTTTTCTTTCATGCCTTCGTGGACCCCCGTGGAGTCTCCCGTGGACTCTTGGGGGTCCACCTGGACCACTTTGGGAATCACTGGTTTAAATGAATGTATGAATGAACGTCGCAAGAAAGCAATACTGCTATAACAGCCAAAAACCAAATTGTTCGATTGTTGATTTTGAGGAGTGTACATCAATTAAAAAAACGTATTATTGACAAAATGGCTAGTTTTTCCAACGTAGCACAGTTTTTATTTATCGTTAAAGAGTCATGAGACCCAGATAGATAGACCCAGAAAAAAAAACTGCAAAATGGTGTGTAAAAAGTATTTTCATGGGTAGTGGCGGGTCGATGACTATGCATTCTGTCAACTTTTAGTGGCACGCGAAAATATAAGCATTTCTCTGAAATTCGATAACATTACTGCACTTTAATGCGCAATAAATGTCGGTCTTATGCGGTTGGGACTTAGCTTACTTGGTAGAGTTGTCGACTCCAGTTCCTGAACAGTAAGGATCATTCCCCAGTCAAACAAAAAAAAAATTTAAAAGAAATTTTTACAATAAATCAATTAGAATAAAGAAAGTTTTTTTTTAATTGATTTTTCTTAATCTTAATGTTTTTCAAATACCTGTACTTTGAGCGATATTTTTTTTTACATATTTTCAATATGAATATTGTTTCAATAATTAAAATCATTAAGCAATAATTAATGCCGTCGTCACTTATAAATATTTTTTGTTTCATTTATCTACAGACTATTATCCGATAACAACATAATGCAAGTGTATAATTCGAACTAAAAAACAGAATAAATGAACGAAGAGAATGGTAGGTACCTAGCTACAAATTAGCTACTCCGGAATAAAGGAATGACAAATTACACAGAAGCATACATCAATAATATTATGTTTTCTGAACTTGCTTTGATGAATTACATGATTCATGTAATATCATAAGTTTTTTTTTTTAGTTCCAGTGAAGGCCATCCCTGATGAATGTGAGGATGTACACAGAAAAAGTTATATGTTAAATGTTATGAAATTTTCAATCCGAAGCAACATTTTTTTTCATATGGGCACAATGCGTTTTATTTTATTTTATTTTAAATTAAATCTATACAAGCGTTATAATGTCATGTCAGGGGAGCGATTCTGTATTTTTTGTGGATACGGGAAAGTTCCCATACGGAATCAGCTGTCAAATTTGTGTGATTTTCTATGACTTTTTTTGTATAAGGCAATTCACCCTAAAAAGAGTGCTATGACTTTCAATTGCTTTTTCAATGGATGTTGTTGGCCGATGACAGCTGCCGCAAATTTGAACTAGTTCAAAACACGAAATACTGTAAGTGTACGTGATTATTTATTCATTTAATGTACGTTTAAGGTTGCAAACCATGGATTTGACATTTGTCAAGTTTCGTTTTAATATAAATGAATTAATTAGATTTCCTCAACTAAGAACCTATTTTGTGCACGTAAATTGTTGTTCCTTGTAGTAATTGTCAAAATAAAGTGTAATTTTCAAAATATGTGTCTTTAACTAATGTATTTCGTGTATTAAACTGGTTAAAATTGGGGACGGTTGTCATCGGCCCACGCACCCATTGAAAAAACAATTGAAAGTCATATAAAATCACACAAATTTAATAGCTGATTCCGTATGGGATCATTCCCATACCCACAAAAGATAAAAAACCGCTTCAGGTCGACATTAGTTCCAAGATAGGCAAGTTGCCTATTCCAAGGAACCAAATGCTCGCGAAAATTCTTAATGAATTGTGCTGAAAAAAAAAATATTTTAAATGTTTATTCTTAATTTGAATGTGACGTCATTTTTTTATGAAGATTATTTTTGGTTACGATTTACGTTATGAGGTGTCTTTCAAACATGATAAGATATGTACCTTGAAGATGAGCCACCCAAGGCAGTCCAAAACTCTAGTGGTATGATGAAGCGCAACGCCACTCAATAGCCTAAAATAAATATGTTTTTTTTTGGAAGATTACGGTGTTCATCTACGACCTAGGTTGCTAGAGATCAGGTTGAGTACGACGCTTTGGAGTCAGACGGATCTACTCACATGTTCAGTAGATACAAGCTGGTACAATAATAAGTTGTTAATTGAATAGAATATTAACTGTTAAGTGTATAAGTTATAAAAATACAAAAAATAAAATTTTTGAATATTTTCTCACTCGTCAATGTCACAGAGTTAAAAATGAAAGAGTATTGTCTTATTGATCAAAGTTTCAGGTATTAAATGTATGAAAATCCCAAAAATGAGAGAGAACACCGCGTTCATCGAACAAAGAGCTCCTGGGTTTGATACTTGGCAGTCAAACGACCGTCAGTCAAACCACTATTTCAGCACATGATGTCTGAAAAATATAATGAAAAGGATCAAGAATAAGTATGATTGTTTTTACTAATTAAAGTTTAATTTAATAGTATTGAATACCCCTAAAGACAAACAACAAAAATATATTATTTTTTTATAGAATACCTGTCGAAGAGCCCGTGAGTATTAGTACAAACGAACTGACCAACTATTTCAGCGTAAGTTATCTGGAAAATACACTCTAATGGAGAGAAAAAAGTAGGTATGATTGTTCTTAATGATTAAGGTTTCAGGTATTGAATATCCCTAAAGACAAGGAAAAATATATTCTTTTTTTAATGAATATCGTGATCATCGATGTCGAAGAGCCCGTGAGTATTAGCAGTCAAACGAACTGCACAAGTTATCTGTAAAATACAATTCAATTTGGCGGAGTATGGGTGAGAGAGAGAATGGGTATGATTGTTCTTACTGGTTAAGGTTCCGCTCGTTGGAGGCCGCCGTGGACTGGTCGTGCCGGCGCTCCTTCTGCACGATGCCCATGAGCTTCAGCCAGGGGTTGTTGGCCGCGTGGCTGCCCATGCCGCCGCTCTGCCACATCGTCATGTTGGCGGAACTCGACCGACTAGAACCACTTTAACCTCACGGGCGACATATCCACCACTTCTGGCACCAATTTAGTCTTCAGCATCGCGCTGCTGTGCGCCATGGTGTGTCCTCTACCGCGTCACGACGGGCGCCCGGCGCTGCCCTGGTGAGGTCCAGCGGGCCCGTCACGGCCACTGACAACTCTCTTCGCCATTCGACTATCACTGTTTCGGCTGTTTCTATGGAATCACAAGATTTGGCACTCTCCGGATATGTTGTGTGAACTGTTTGATATGTATGAACAGTCCGTCAGTTTAACACATGTTAATCTTCTTTACACCTGATTTTACAGAAGAAAAAAATTATTTGAAACCTTTCAATGAACTGCTTTAGTTGATTTATTTCCAAAAAATATGTGAAAACAAATATTTTCTACGTTGGGTTTCGAATAACCGACAATATTTGAATTCCTCCTTCTATCATCATTATGCCCGTAAGTGGGATTTAATGTTTGAGCAATGATAACGGTTTTATCCGGCTACTAACCGATTAGATTGGCTTGCATAATTAATAACATTTTATAAAATTGTATGTTCAATAACAATAATAATTAAACTAAATTCAATTTTTTTTATATCAACACCTACCCATTAATATTCAGATAACATTTGCCGTGGCTATCCGAGTAAAATGAAGCGTTTGGCTCACAATGCTTGATAATGCAAGACTTTATTTTCTGACGTTAAACCAACACAGCTTGGTGTAATACTAAACTTGGTTTATAAATAAACTTCAAAGTATTTCTATACGTGAAGAAACTACATTACCCGAATTATATTGTTAAAAAAATAACTGTGCTATTTAGATTAAATAAAACATTGTATATTTATACGCATTATATAAACATCATAAAAATACGTCTTTAAATGTTAATACATTCGGTTTTACATTAATATCTGGTAGCTTGACGTCCAAATTTGCAATTTTAAAAAATGTTGAAAGCTTTTGTCGTCGATGTCGATAATCCGGATTATAAAAGTAAAATAAAACCTCTAACTTCAAACAAAGACTATATAATCTGTAAAATCGAATTACTTTAATTGAAAACGATCTTATTTGTAATATTTTAGTAGGTAAAAACAATGTATAACAATGTGTTGAAAAAACAATGTGTAACAACGTATTGAAAAAACGATGTACGATGGGTTTATTATCTAATGATTTATATTTCGTTCTAAAACAAGAATATGATTGAATGAATTAAATGGTGAACAGCTCTCAACAACGCAACAATTTTGAGTTAGCAGTGCCATTTCCATCATCATCTACAAAGCTCTGAAATATTATTTTAACGGACAAAATACAAGACGCTGTATTGGGCGCTCCATGTTTTCCATTGTTCAGTAAGAAAAACGAGTGTTGAAAGTCCGGGAAAGCCGGGTAGTAACTTCTAGTTATTATTAGAAAATATTTTTATGCTTATGCATGCTTTTCATATTCTAATATATTTCAGATTCAGGGGAAGAATATAATATACATTTACTTTTACGTTGCGTACGTTGTGACCTTTCCATTAACATTCTGGGGGAGTCTTGAGGCGCATACTTAAAGGCTTTGAATCCTTGACTATTTCGGAGGTAGGCACTGAATTTATGTTTAAGTACATACGACGGTACATATATAAATACATGTAAAGATATTACTATTTATTATGCAGGATGGTATATTCCTTCATTAGGAATTCCGCAAAAGGTTAACATCAAGGTACCAATTCCTTCTGCGCAAAGAAAAGAATTCTGTGCAAAAATATATTTCTTATTGAAAATCACGAATAAATGTTACAGGCGCAAATCAGAGATTGAAACGGTTTTTCCGTCTATTGACGTTTTAAAATTATCATACTTTTCTTTGATGGTTTATAAAGTGACGATAATCAAAATTTAGCCCAAGGACTGAGATGTATTTAAAGAAAATTAAATACGTGTATTTCGTCATAAATATGTCTTCACCACACGACTGAAAATAATATCAATCGGCAGATCTTTTTTCAATTTGGCAAAAGCGTCAGCTGTTTTCTTTTTTAAGTGTCCGGTCATAAATTAACCACGGGAGGCGGAATACTCCCACTTTACCCCACCGGGCTCTGGAAAGTAGTTTTATATTCGGGGCAATAAATAAGTTTTTTAATGTTGGTAGCGAATACTCCCAAAAATTTTGTTGTAACTAAGTATAAAATATTTATTAGAAGCTTCTTTGATTAAATTATTTCTGAAGAACCGGTGGAAACAGTGCGGGTTTAAATTGTGCGCCTCGAATTATGACTAACAATTTGATGTATATTTTGTGCGCCCTACAAAAACTACCTTCATCGGTATTATGCAGATAATTTTATTTAATAGTAATTATTATACTTTGCTATTTATTATTTTTTTGTTTTTTTGATTTATGGTAAGAAATGTTGAAATATGCGTATTGTAAACAGTGTTTCTTTGTGTATCTACTTAAAATCATGACCTTTCAAAACTTTGAATGCAACAGATGTCAGAGGAATAAAATAAAATCCTTTTTTTTACATATTTGATTGACTACGATCACTTCGGGCCTATGAATAGTTTGGCCGCCGCACGCATATACCTGCGGAGTCGATGTTTGTAAACAAGCGCGCGTCGCGTCGGGTCGGCGTCGCTCGGGACCGTGCGTCGCGGCGCGCTCGACGGCGTCCGGCGCTGCACTGACGGGGCGGTGTGTTGTGGGGTAGGGGGGGCGAGGGGCGCGCGGTCGGCGGCGAGGATCCGCGCGAGTCCGCAGCGCGACGTGCGCGCGGCGTTCACCGCATGTATCCTGCATGCGCCGACTGTTGAGCCCAATTTACAAGGGACGAAAAGATGCAACAATTTTCAACTGTTTCTTATGTTGACGATTGCTTTCGAAACTCAAGCATCACAGAGAGCATTGTATCGCACTAGTCTGCCTCATATTAAATGTGCTAAACGAACATGTAAAAAAAAAATGTACGCAGTTCACACGCGATAGTAGTGAAACCTTCAGAAAACTAAAGTAGACTAGAGTGGGGAGGCTAGGAAGTGCCGCACAAAGAGGAAATTATTCTATCTAGTTCTTTTGTAGGCTAAATCCTACAAATGTATGTGTTTGTCTCTTTTTAGTGTCGCTTTTTCGTTTCATCGATATTCGTTTCATCAATTAAAACAATCGAGTGCAGTTCACACGCGGTACAAGTGAAACCCTCATGGCAACCTACACACAATCTCAACCAATAGGAGCCTTGAAAAGTGAGCTCATAATCAAAGCGGCCAATGCGGAAAGGTTTCATTCTATCTCATTCTCTCGCAGGATAAACTCTACAGATGTATGTGTTTGTCTCTTTTTAGTGTCGTTTTCATTTCATCGCGTTTCAAAGTTCAACGGTGCTAAATAAGTTTTACTTCAAAAAGTGTTTATTTTATATCCTCTAAGGGGGTTCGTTTCCAATAGAGGATTAGTTAGGATTTCCCTCTGTCCATAGTAACTAAAAATTATAAATAACTAATCAATTTCTTCGACTGTCTAAACTACATAATTGTTGTGATCACATATAAAATATTTATTTATATCACGCTTCAATGGATGATTTGTTGAGTAGTAATAATTTTTTTTTTAATTGGAAAACTTCAGAGTTTTTTCGTAAAGGATACAAATAATAACTGCCCCGTGTAACATGGGCTTTTGAGGTCCGCTTTCTCTGCTAGGCGGTCCGTGTTCTCTGTTTGGCGGTCCCTTGGCCGCGGCCGACGAGGACCCCTTTGTTTCCGACATGTGAAGCGGGCGGCCGCGGCGTCGCGTCGGAAGCGTGAGGCTCCGCTCTTTTAAGTTATGTTTTATCGCTGGCCTACCATTACTATGTTGTCACTATTAGCAGAACGGTAAATGTTTTCAAATTCAACCATTTTTTTTATTAACCACCAGTGAGTTTTCGGCATACGTTGCAACGTCATATAATAAAAAAATTGTTTCTCCCTGCGTGTCCTTTCCCATTCATCCCGTTCCCCTTCCCCTCCCGCTCCCCCGTCCAGCGAACCCCCTCCCGCATTCTCCTCCCACTCCCGCCTTCAGTGCATTCAGTTTTCAAACAGTTTGCGTGCTACCTGTTGTAATTTTTTTATACAAATATTCATTTATGTATATTGTAAGAACAATCAATCAAGTTTTGTACCTTACATAGGTACCTATTAAAAATACCAAATATTCTTGATTAGATTAAAAGTATTCGATTTCGGTTATTATCTAAGATGAGTACTTCAAATAAATTCATTAATTTAATGAGAGAATAATTTTGATTTAACAATCGATGGTTTGCAAAATGTGACTATTTTACAGTTTCCTAAGAGTTTTTGTGATAATTAAAAAACTTTCCGGGTATTTTATGTGGTTGTTATAATCCAGAAACCTTCGCGAGGGTGGAAAGAAGACATTTTGAAAGCTTCAAACATTTCCTAAATAGCAATACATAAACAACACAAATACATACAAACATATACGCACACATGCAAGCAAGCAGGCAAACATAGATTCATTTAATATCTCATACGTAAATAGGTAGATAACAATTTTATACGCATAATAATTTATTTGCTATAAAAACACTGGTTTCCTCATCACAACAGTGTAATGCCAGAAAAAATTGTGTGAGAAAATTTTATCAAGCTCACAGCATGCTACAGGTGACGTATAGCGTACTGCTGGTAGTCTGTTATAACCTCTCTTTCTTTCGCCTGTAACAGAGAGGGAGGTTTAGGTGGAGCTCTCAGTAGCAGGTCGTGCGTTGATTTTAAAATTTATAGCACGTGTCGCACACAATGGCGAAATGGAATTATTTCTGACTTGTAGCGTATTATTCAATTAATGCATCTGTTTACACGAATGTATTGTGTCAAAGTCATAACTTTACGCACACAGGACAGATATTACTACCCATTTTTTCATGAAATATTTATTTTGCTTATTATTCAGGGTGAGGTTCGTACTTGACTTGCTTTGTTTCCTGAGATTATTTTGAATAAAAAATGTAAATGAAATTTCGGCCTTCGGTGACATTTTTGATGTTTTTGAGTGAAACTTCTTTAGTCGCGTTGTGATTTGAAACACGATGAAACGGAAACGACACTAAAAAGAGACAAACACATGCCTTTATAGGATTTAGCCTGCGAGAAGCTGAGATAGAATGAAACCTTACAGCATTGGCCGCTTTGATTATGAGCTCACTTTTCGAGCTCACTAATAGATTGAGATTTTGTTTATCATTATCTGTGCCACCCACCTGTGCAATAACAGAATTGTTATTGTTTATTATGTTCTCTTGGCATTACTTCGTTTATTCTTTGTTTCATTTTACTTGATCAATATTTTGTTAAAACTCCTTAGGAACACTACAGGATTATTTTTAAGTTTATTATAGTTTAGCGTTTAAAGTGAAATAACACAAAACTGCGCTATACAAATATTACGTTTTTATTTTTATTATTTTTTGTGTGGTGCTTCGTAGCTTCCGTATTCTTTGTCTACTTTCGTTTTCTGAAGGTTTCACTTCTAACACATATTTTTTTACTTAAAACATTAAAAATTCTTTTGGAATTGGACAGGTAGGATCGGGGTGAGTGGTTTCAGTTGCGTCGCTAAGTGACCAGTGTTGACATGCAAAGGATTTTTTTTTTTTTGGTTTTAAAGAAAAAAAATGTTTATATGTCAAAAAAGTCATCGGAGACCAAATAAGTAAGTAATTCATTCAGTAGGTCAAGTACGTCCAATTTTTATGTTTTTAAATACAGCAGCCGGTAACGTCGGAAATGATTATTTTGAACTATTCAGGCACGGACCTTTCACCGGATTATGAATAATACATGTATGCCAAGGGGCATAAACGCATCGGTATCATAGGCAATTATTTCGGATGTAAAGCAGGACCCGGAGATAACTGCATCCGTATGTACGTGCATTTCCATGGATGGGTGCATACAACTTTTACCAGAATTCCGCATACATGTGATGCATGTTTGAGTTAAAAATGCGCAGCTAATCTTGATTTTAAGTTTGAGATAATGGTCTAGCTACGATTTATGTATAGGATATTTTTTCGGAGGATATTTTACTGGGTTATTTTGTTGCACGATGAAAAGTCGCGGAACTAGATCTCATTCTCTTGCAGGCTAAATTTTAAAGATGTATGTTTGTGTTTGTCTCTTTTTATTGTGGCTTGTTTCCGTTTCATCGATTTTTAAATCACAACGGTGCTAAAGAAGTTTTTACTTCAGAATATCTTTTGACTTGAACCTTGTTTATAAATTGCACCGCTGCACAGTTAGTAATTTTGAGTATCTAGCGTAACTTTATTATAAAACCCAAGTTTTCTTTTTGGATTTAATTTTATTTTAATTGGCTACCTAATTGTCTAGTCTTTTTAGAATAAAAAAAAAAAAAAAAACATTTTAGCTGCTTGCGACGTATGGCACCATCGCAAATACTCACTCAAAACGCGAACGAGTAATTTTATATCTATCGAGTTTGGATCTCTCCCTATGCACGTCATCGTGACAATTCAACTATAACTACTGTGTTTTTCTGAATCTTTATGATAGAATCTAGGAAATCAGATGATTATCATAACTATTTAACTTGTTTTAGTGAGATAAAAAATGTGTTTAATAACTTTTTTGAAATTCTTACCGTTAGGAATTACCCGACCTAAAAAAAAAAGCCAAGTGTTCCGTTAAAATTTACGGGTTTGCAAAGTGTTCCATTGCAGAAAAAGTTTGCGAAACCCTGCAATATAGTATCGACCCAGATCCGGACCCATTGTCCTGGTGTGAACCGATGTTTGGAGGACATGACAATGAAAAAAGACATTGTCCTAGAGATAGACGTGCAGTCTATCTCCGCAGGACATTGTCTTACCCCCAACACCGATCCCGGTCGCAATGTCCATGTGTAAACGCGCACGAACCAGACAGTAGGACAAAGGGAAGTCGCTCTGCGCGTAAGTTAATAAAAAATTTTGTATGTATTAATTTTTTTTAATTAGTATCATTTTACAAATAAATAAAATTCGCCAAGAATATTTTGTTTTGAAAAATACACACACGCAAGATTTCGTGTTTTAACGATTTTACTTTTGTTTTTTCTGGGTTCGAGTCCCAGTTGCATTGTCTTTTTCTGTTTTTCTGTATCTTGTTTTCTTTCATATTTTCGTTTAGATTATTAGTGTTATCTTCTTCTTCAAACTTAAACACGCTTCTTCAACTTGCACGGATTTGTAAATTACGTGCAAATGAAAGGAAACACTCACAATAATATGCGAAGTTTATTATTACTTCTACACATTACACACATACCCTACTTGTTTATCATTTTCAATTGCCAGGGAATTGATTTTCGTTCACGAAGTACAATTGGTAGGTGTCCCTGTTTTGCTTTGCGTTTTTTGAATATGGCCTTAACGAATGAATGTTTGTCCTGGTATTTTCAGTTCATCAGGTTCTTGGTAAAATCTTTCCATTCCGAAACTAAAAGTGAAAGTGAAAGCAAAGCGAAAAGTTTCACTTCAAAAATAAAAACACATATTTATTTTATTAAGCAAATGAAAATTGAAACTGTACAAAATTAGACAAATAAAACAACTACAAAAATTTCATAACCGTTATCACCACCTCACTTTTTTGTCGTTTCATGTAAAAATATATTTTTTTTTAACTCACAGTTTCATAATGTATTTATATATATTATGAAACTGTACTATTACCTACATATATGAATGTAGGAATAATCTATCAAAATGGCTACCCGCACTCTAGATTAGCGACATCGGCACCTTCGATTACCGCACCATTATGAAACGGGATATTGTTTGCGGGGACTGTCAGATTGCTAACTCCTAGCGTGTGTGCTCTTGAACCCGTCACTAATAAGTCGCCGTGCATCTGACAGGCGGTGTCAGGTGTCAGGTGTCAGGAAAATCTACACATTCGAAAAGCCTGTATGCTTTTTGATATAAATAGATGTCAATATTTTTTCTCATCTTCTATTATTATTTACTAACCCTAACTAACCGACCATCACGCCGTTTCTCCGCAAGTGTAGCATGGAGGATGAACCGACACACAACTCTGTCTCGGCAAACACTCCTTTCATCATTCACATTTAGTAAATGCAATTTGCAGTTTGCAATTTTGTGTTAACATAATGAAGAATAACGATATTGTAATAAAATCTAAAGCACACTTCAGAAATTGCTCACATTTATTTAATATTAGCTTAAGTACCTAGCTTTGCCCGGGTTTTAGATCAATTTAGATCAGTCTCTGATTTTAGATCTGAAAGTATTTAACTCATTCAGATATAAAAGTAGTGTAACTAAACTCACCATTAATTTTTCTTTCTTTCTACCTACTGTTAAATTCAAATTTATGTTAAATTAAATGAAAGTCATTTACTTTGTAAAACACAATTTAATCAATTTTATGTCAATAAGTAGGTACCTTAACAACAGTGCTTATTCGATTTAATTTTTTATTTTTTATTAATTGAATTTTTTTTAGAACAAAAAAATTATTTTTAAATGTGTAAACAGTGTTCTGTATTTTCAATGTCATTGCGCTTTAAAAGAATATTTGACAGGTAAATTGGTGTTGCCAGTCTACAAATTTTGTAGTTCCATTTTTTATATTTTCTACTCTTATTTGACATACCTACAATAACCGCGTCTCTCGCGCAGAAACTCTCTGAAAGAAAGTTTCTCATGCTCAACGTACCCTTTACCGCTACGTTACCGCTAATGTGTTCTTGAATTCGTTACAGGCTATTTCCACATTCTAATCATTGTTTGTGTGATAATCAATAACTTACCCTTCTGCATAATCATTTTACGATTTCTTTTAACCCTTATAAAATACGAAACACTTCATGCAAATGATTTAAATTTGAACCGATACTCACAAATATAGGCTCAGATTTGGCCGCTGTCACATTTTTTTCCATTTCACTTTGAAAAATGCGTGAGCGTGAAAGTTCCCTGCAAAGGACATTCAATTTATTATTTTCCAACATTATTTAAAACGTTAGATCGATGTCAAAGTGATTCCTTATAAGACTAGATCGCAAACGAAAAAAGATGAAAGTTCGACACGATTCTTATTTTTTGCACATTATTCACTTTCCACAGGGGAAATACCGAAATAAGTTTTTTTCGAGAAATTACATTAATTTTTTGTATGAGCAGTAATCAAAAAGAAATGTTTTTAGTATTGGCTTTAAATTCCAAAATGTTCATACTTTACGATGATTCTCATTCTCTTTATTTCTCAAAAAATTTTGAATTTGAATTTGGGTGGCTGATTCAAAATATTTATTTTTTAATTTTTATTCGATACAATGACCTTGCACATTTTAAAACATAATTTGATAATATGGCTATCGCTGGACCTTTTACCCGTGCTGAGGATTTTAAATTAATAAGAATTATTAATGAAAATTTCATATAATATAAGAAGTAAGAAAATAGTAGGATGTGGAATCATTTATCATACACTTGGATCAATAAATCCGTCAGAGTACCTTGTAATTAAGAAACGGGAGCTGTAACTCTCTAGTCGTAGAACATCTTCCTCAAATCTTTGTTTGTAATAGCGACTGAAGCTGAATCTTAACCATCCGAAGCTGGCAAAAGTGAAACAAATGACAAAAAGCTGTCTTCGACATGAGTTTTTTTTATACTAAAAGGAAAAAAATAAAAATAAAAATTCTTAAGGAAAATAATTTTCCTCAAGGCCTATGTCATCTTTGGAGACGCTGTGTGAGGATATTTTAAGGAAAGGAAGTAGAGGAAGAAAAATGTATGAGAGGTGGGTAGGAATCTAGGGTTTCAGTGTATCCAGGAGTGCCGGAAGTATGAATCCGCCCTCCAGCTGCGGTGCAAGACGCTAGGACGGGAGAGAGACCATCTGGAGAGGTCAAGCTTAATCAAGCCGGAATTATCATCAAAGCATTTCATAACCTGAGGTTAAATATAAATACGTTCTATAGGAATTCTACATAAACACTTCTTACGTTTGGGAGATTTTAGAAAGGAAGTTTTTTCTATATCTCGCTCTCCACGGACGTATTTACAAATGTAAGCATATTAAAATCGCGAAGTTCCTCCAGTAATTGCCTTCACACACATATACATATATATAGTAATTTAAATAACTTAACATAAAGATGAGGCACGTTGAAAATGTTTAATGGCAGGTATACAATAAGTAAGAAGTATTTCAAGTTAAGAAGATGTCTCTATGATTCTGTGTAGTAATGTACTGAATTCATAAAATAATATTCATAAAATATTTCTGTAACGGTGAAAAACCACGTCCAATTTGTTATGTTATTCCCACTCCCTTATATCGATATCGCAGCTCAGCTCATGCGCAACCTAAAAACTTATAACTTAAATCAACATAATCCATCAATTTCCACCAAACACGTGCTCGGCAATTACTGCCAATAATTGGTAGAAATATTTCCATTGACATTAAGCCCAACTCAACACAGTTACACGCGATCCCATCACTAACCCAAGCGCCTAGTGCTATAAGCCGGCGGTGCTTATTACGGGGCAGGTGTGTTTGCAAAGGCTTCCCGCCGGGACGCCGCACCGCGCCGCCCGCTCCGCACTCAGACGTTCCTGATTTACTCCTGCTAGAGTTGCGCTCCGTGTTCCGATGTTGGAACATGAGAGAATGTGTACGTAGGTACCTATTCGAGATATTGCTCCAAGATATATGGCAGTCAGAGACCCGCCTATCTGATGGCTTGGATTTTGACTTTTGAAGGGTTGAAATGGGAGCTTTAGTAGTACCGGTGGGGCGCAGTCAATAAAAGCTGAAAAATAGTGCAAACACAGACAAAATCCAATTTTTATTAGAACAATTCTCTATTTATAACTTTTTCCATCAAAAGTCATCAAATCATTGAAGAAGTAGATAACACTAAACATCTAAACGAAAATATGAAAAAGAACGAGACACAGAAAAATAAAAAGATAACGGTCGCGTCTGCAACTCGAACCCAGAACCTCTTGTCTTACCGGGACAAACGCCTCTACCAATTCAGCTACTGAGACCTTCTTTAAAGAGATTTTTATCAATCTCATATTTTTCGAATTTCAGAATAAACAATATTGTCTTCAACTAATTTTTTTCTCCATATTACTAGGCAGCTAAAAAATCAACTGAAACTGAGAAAATCGTATTCAAAGAAAAAGTTTTTCTTTTTGTAAAGTTTCTCTCCTTGTGTTGTATTAAGTATGTGTGGTATAATGTATCTATATATATAAAAATCAATATAATATGTTTCTGTATATGTGAGTTGTCTGTGCTTTTCTATATTAAACATAGGAAATGCTTGAAACTTTCAAATACCTTCTTTCCACTCTCACAAAAGTTTTTGGATTATTACAAGCAATGAAAATTGATCTGAAATATTTTTTTAATCATTACAAAAACTCTTACAAAACTGTCAAAATTTGAGAATGAAATTTCGCAAACCATAATGATAAATCAAAATTCAATGAACGAATAAACTCTTTAAATTAATGAATTTAATCGAAGTACCTACTCACTTATAGTACTAACCAAAATCGAATACTTTGAATCTAATCCAAAACTATATTTATTATAATAGGTACCTATATTAGGTACCAAATTTGATTGATTGATCTTATAATATACAAAAATTAAGATTTGTAATAAATAAAAAATGAAAAAAGGTAAAAAAAAAATTAAAATAAGCGGCATGAGAGCTTTTTGAAAATCTGAAAGTACCGGGACTAAACATATTGAACGCGGGAGGTGAGAGGGGATCGTGGAGAATGGTTTGCAGGAGAGAAGGGGGAAGGCTGGGAAGGTGGAGGGGAGGCGGAAGGGAAACGGTACGAATGAGAAAAGACACGCAGAGAGAAACAATTTCTTTATTCGTGGCTTGCAACGCACGTCGGGAACTCGCTAGTAATATAACAAAATAACACATGTAAGTAGGAATACTTTACTTGGAGTACATCTTAAAATTAAAAGGGGCGTTTGTAATAAAAATAGAAGCATTTTCTATGTTATCTACGAGATCTAGTTATACAGAAATAGTATAAAAAGAACGACTGTAAGTGACTTCAATAATAATTTTAATAATACCCTCGGAATAATGAGTGTTGATAATTACCTAACAACTTGCTAGGGTGCTATGGGTATGGGTGCCGCCGCCCCGGAAATCATTCACTATAATCAAAGCCTCTGTCACAGATCACCCCAAGTGGTTGGCTACGTTTAGTGACTTAGCAGGGGGTACCCAGGTTCATGGAGTGAGGTTTGTCTGGGTCTTGGCGGTGGATGCGTCTGCCCGCCAACTGCGTGTCAAGCAGGATCGGGGGAGATCTTATGACCTCTCCAGCAGGACTCTCCCGAAACACCGACGTTATCACGTAAAATTATCGTACGTAAACCGACTTTACAGATTTTTAAGGAATGGAAATGGAGGAGAACTCTGGGAAGGAAAAGGGTTTAAGAGGTGGGTAGGAATCTGGGGTTCAATGTGTCCTGGTCATCCGCCTTCAAGACCTAGACAAACCTCACCCATAAACCCGGGCACCCGTGCTAAATCACCAAACGTAGCGAACCACTTGGGGTGACCTATGGCAGAGGTTTTGGTTATCCAATAAAGGTTTTCGGGGCGGCGGTACCCATTCCCGCCCCCCAAATTGAATATTTATAAGACGTTATCACGTCAAAAAAAAGGTTGAAAAAAAGGCATAATTTTACATGAAAGATCACAGATTATCTACGCTCTTGTGCCCCCCCGTTGTGGTAAATATAATCGTGACAATAGCCCACACTATCCCATTATGCCCCCCCCCCTTTGTGGTAATCCGGCTCCGCTGACGGTACGCTCCGCTTTCCAATTAGGAAGGGTTCTGTGAATGCATATGAAACTGGTAGGGGGTTCAGTACCTCCAAAAAGGTTAAGATCCACTGATCTAAGGGCTTTATTTGCCACTGTTGGAAAGATATGTACCTTCTTTCAAATAACTACGAATGTTTAAAAACCTTCTTAAAGCTTCCCATCTTCTTAAATTTATGGTATAAGCTATTTTTAAACATTTATTCGCTAGTTATTTTTTAAACTAAAACTTTTCTCCGCTGTCACAAACTTACATATTTTTCAGAAATGTAGAATACTTTTTTTCCGAAAGTGACTTCTAGATATAGAAATTCGCTTAATATATACGAATTCTTCGTTATTATAGCAAGCTCTTTTACCAGACCTTGTGGTCGATCGTGCCGTGGAGATTATACCAGAGTTGAAGGATAAGCGAAGACAAGCGATCAATCTCAATTATTTTCTAATGAGTTTGATTGTAATATGAGGCCATGATACTCTTACTTTATTCGATAAAAAAACTACCCGTTTAAGTGTATTCAACCCTTGTCAGAGCTAACGAGGTAAAATGATTCTCATATAACTCCACCAAGTCTTTTTTTACAAATATGGATTCTACAAAAATTATTGTATCAAAAAAAGGTTATTTTTAATCCATACACAAAAGGAATATCGGGTTTAGAAAATAAAACACTCGGAAAAAGCTCGGAAGTTTAAAACTAGCGTGACTAAAACTATTGTACAGAAACTACCTATGTATATGCAACTAAGACCGCAGCTCTTTTCTTCCATGCTTGCAAGAATAAATTGGCAAAAATCGAGAAACTTTAATCTTGGACAAAATCTTCAAAAAACTCTACTACCTTGCAGTGTACGAATGCATGTATCATGCACACAGATCTTTCGTCGGGTGATGATTAAGCATTTCTAAATCTAACCTAACCTAATTAACTTAGGCTTTTTCATTTCTTTTTTTATGATTCTACTAGTGCAGAGATATTATATTTGTAGGATTTGTGAAGCTGAAAGTATTTATGATATATTTGCTTCAGGGTCATGCGTATCAAAAAAAAATTAGAGAGACGTCGAATAAACACCGTTAGTACAAAGTTTAAAAATCATTGGTTAAATAGATTTAGTTGTGTCAATTTGGATTGATTTAGATCTATCATAAATTTCAACAAAATATATTCACATTTCAAATAGAAAGGCCAGTGACTGAGTTGGCATCGCGTTTGGGTCCTACCAAGCGTCGCGTGTTCGATTCCTGACTGGCTAAGTTCATCACGACACAAGCAACAATTTCCGCTTACTGTGGTGATAGTAGGAGATTTTCAAATATTTATTTATTGTTTGAAACATTCACAGAGTGTAAACAATTATTACAATAATAGAATTGCCGTTGGGATGTACATAGAATTAACCCCCAATTAGAAATGTTCACAGCATGAAAAACAATGTTTGATTGTTACCAGAGGGAAATGCTTGTAGCGTTAACAGAAATACTGATAATCAAAACATATAAAACAAATTAGTTTCAAATATAATACATAACTTGCAGAGTAAGAGAAAAAGAATGAAAGAAAGGGTAAGATAATAAAGCAACTATATAACTGTTCTCCACGAAGTGTCATGGTAGGAGTTTGATAATTTGTTTTTTGAAATACGGGAGATTGCTTACGTAGATATCTATATGGTCACATTCAATGGTATTAAATAGACGACACATGGTATTATATAGACAGTGGACAATATTTCACATCACGATCATCATTACAGACCACCAAATATGTGCGATGATGTTGACTAATAACTAATAACATCAAATTAGTATAATAATGTACCCTTATTATCTACTTCTTCCTGTACCTCTTCCCTAACATATTTCATATAAAGCACACGTAAAAGAGTGTAAAAATGCCTTACACACTCCTCTGCATTTATTAAATAATAAGGAGAATTTTTGTCATAGAATCCAGAGCGACTTACGAATATTTTGTCTCGTCTTGTCTCGTATTTTCTCATCATCTTTTCCATATTCTTATTCCGTACGAAACCATCCTATTTTATACGAAAGGTGGCAAAAAGCAGGTCTATAAGAAGAAGAAGAAAAGATTGAACCGTGTATTGCATGAAGTTGCACCGTGAAATTTAATTTAACTGAATTTATCAACATTGTGTTTATTGAATTGAAGAATATTTATTTTTATTAAATTAAAGAAAAAAGCTAGAACCTGCCTGGTGGTTTTTTGGAGATGTTATTAAAATTCTTGTTATGTCAATGTTTCATAATAATTATTTTTTTTAAATAAATAATAATAAAATATAACATACCTGTAATAATAAAGTAAGATACATTTATACGTACTATATATAAATAAAATAGAACATAATTTTATTTATTTTTAACTTATTGAGTAAAACCCCAAATTGCAATATTTAATTAAATGAAAACAATATTAGCCAAACTCAATCAAAAATCTGAAACAGAAAAATTAGAAAAAGATACGAGGCGCATTTCTACCAACCAAAGCCATTGAAATACAAGAGATATGCTATGATGCCGCCCGACCGTCGACGCGTCGACGGTCGGGCTACTACCTAACGGGCATAGTTTGAATATGGAAAGAATTCGTTCATTATGTTGATTTTTTTAAGGTGTGCAGTAGTATTGGTAACAATATCAGCGACGCCAGGAAACCCAGCAAAAACTGCGGATAGCACATCTCTTATATTTCAATATCGTTGCTACCAACTGAGCTAATGTAACCCTATCCGATTCGGTCATATTTAAATGTTTCATTCTTTGACTAAGAACTACCAACATTATCTTCATTTTCTTAACGCATGTTTTTATTGGCTGCTATCTTTATGTGTGATTGCAAGATTCAAATCCGAACTAAATGCTATCTAGATAGTATTGGACCATTTTTTTATCAATTTTTGGTGGCAATTGATACGGCACATTCTCATTAGGAGAGTTTAATGCGGTAAGTATTGTAGAAGTTTAATGAATATTTTATGCACTTATAATCTTCTCTTTCACCAATCTAGAAGCATCGAAGCCACAAGTTGGTGCATCTTCCTATGCCAAAAGCTTTGCATAATACATTATATTCAGCAGCTATACTTGATTTCACCCAAAGCGGGTAACTAACGGCACAATTTCACAATATAGACCAAAAATTAAACTTCTAAATTAATTACCTTCTTATACTCGCCTAATGAGGATGCGCCGTATCTATTATGTGTCGCAGTTTTTTTTTTAAATGTCCACAAAATAAACAATAATAATATGCATTATAAGTCAGGTACGCCTCCTACGTTATAAGTATGTCTGGCAACATTAAATTATCGTGTAAACTAGCTTATGAATCCGAGTGGTTAAAAAAATTTGATTGTAAAGTCGGTTTACGGACGATAATTTTACGTGATAACGTCACGAGCTGAACGCTTAAGCCAAACGCTTAGGCCGATCGTGCCTCTCTATCGCTTGTTCCGCGCTCTCGCAGAATGCTTAGACCGAACGCTTGTTTCGCGCCCTCGCTTGCACGCCCGGCTCAGGCGGAATGTGACAGCGTTACAATGAGTCAGGTTTTTTCGTGACTGCGGCCGACGTTCATCGATTTATAAGACGTTATCACGTCAAAATGGATATTAGATATTAAAAACTGATTCGGGTTAGCAGTGCTTACTACCATGTATTTCAATAATGTTTGAAAATAGAACAATTTAATTTGAAATTAATATTTTTCCTATTCTATTTTGTTTTTTTTTCTTATTAGCGTTTCCAAATTCATCGTTAGTGCAGTAAAATTTTCAAGTTGGTTATTTTTTTTATTTTATTTTATGCGAAAATTAACTTGGATTATCAGCGTGCAACTTTTAAGCTGAAAATTTAATAGTGTTTCGAAAAATCTTTGATTCAAATATAACTGTAAGTTTTAAAAATATAATATACTAATATACATTGTAGCAGCACTCTATATAGCGACAAATCTGTCGGCAAATCAGTCATACTTAAGAATAACGTCATGCTTAATATCTTTTGCTATCGTTTGATATATCTTTATAAAATTATACGTCGGCGAGGGCACTAAAGCACAAACTTTCCAGAAAGTTGCCCCCGTTTTTTTAAGAAAAATGTGTCTTTGAACAAAACCACTAATAAAAGTCATTATAATATTATGTATTCAATTGGTGCGTAATAATTAGCTATTTTGTTGACATGCATATATTTCGACTGTTCTTGTTTTTCTCTTGGAAAAAATTTTGAATTTAGAATTATTGGCTATTGAACTTTACAGATTTTTTTGTTCTGATTTCTTTTCTTTACTTTATAAATATCAATATTATGTTTGTTTTGTTAGCTGACAATATGCTGAGATCTTTGTCAATAATTGCAAAATTATGGATATGTCCTTTTTATTTGATTTTATTTAGAATTCTGTTACCTTAGATTATACTTCCTGCCCTGATAATAGTACTGAAGCCTGCTAATAGAGAACAAACATTCATACACTCAAGCAATGTTTATTTTATTAATTTATGAATGAACCGCCGCTTTTTTAATAGGCACAGATTTTGAAAAGTACACTACTTTTAAACTTACTTACCACAAAAAACATCGGCTTGAGTCGCGGGAGGTGGAAAAATATACATTTAAATTTACATTTCATAAAAAAAAAATTGTACGTAATTTCTCGTTACGGCTGACATTTCGTGTTACTTTTTTCGCAAACTGAACGATTTCCAGGGTATCAATCGATAAATATTAAAAAAAGATTGCCATATCGCAAAAATCACATATATTCGGGAAGGTACTAATATCTTATTGAAAAGAAGAGCGCGTGCGCGTTCTTTATTTTCGATCATCTGTCTTTTATTTTGCAATAGCACATACCCGTTAGACAAACCCTGCTTGCCGTACAAACCATTCAAAACCTGGGATGTATATCTTATTGAAAAGAAGAGCGCGTGCGCGTTCTTTATTTTTGTTCATCTGTCTTTTATTTTGCAATAACACATACCCGTCAGACAAACCCTGCTTGCCGTACAAACCATTCAAAACCTGGGATGTATCTTATTGAAAAGTAAAAAATTACTTTTTTTATTTTCTTTATATCTTATTTTTAAAAAATAGGGTAATGATTTTTGCGATATGGCAATCTTTTTTAATATTTAACAATTGGTACCCCGGAAAACGTTCGATTTGTGAAGGAATTCAACAAGAAATGTCAGTCGTTAACGAAAAATTGCTGTGGTTCTTTCATACTCTACCTTTATTTTAACCTCAATGTTTCTTGTTTCGTTAATAATCGAGCTAGAAATCTCATAAGCGGAGCTTTAGACGCCCAGTGGTCCCGTGTGGGACCGCGGATTTACGTCGTTCAATGTCCAATGGTGATAATGGTGCGAATATTTCACAAAAAATTCTTGGGCAGTGGATTAACTTTAATGCATGCGTTGATGCAGATACAATTTTAATTGGTTCTAATAGGGTATTTTCAGATAATTTCAACTATTCTTCAAATTTCATTATTAATTTGACGTTCTATGAAAGTTCTATTCAATTTCTGTTTATATTTCACTTGATGGGCCAGTTGCTTCACAGAACTGAAACAATAACATAACTTGAATAGAATTTTCATAGAACTTGAAAAATACTTTTGGAAGTTGATAAATTGTTCGAATTCTATAAAACAACTGTTTTTAATGTTTTTACATAGTTGTAATCTTCTAAAGAATTTTGTATTTTTTTGTTTTTAGAACACCTTTGATGGAGAATTACTACCAACATCAACCATCTAAGTGGGGAGGTTTTCAAAACCAAACAAGTCCTCAAATGCAGTACTCCTCCCCGACTTGCAACCACCAGACACCGAGTTATGGCGGGCAACAAACTTATTCCCAGCAGCCAGGGTGTGCCCAATCGCCACAATATAATCAGCCGCCACAATATAATCACCACAATCAGCATGAACAAGCCGTGCAACAATACGCTCAATCCTCCACATACGCACAACAATCCCAACCTATGCAACATCAACAAGCACAACCCATGCGACATCAACAAGCACAACACATGCAACATCAACAAGCACAACCCGTGCAACCCGCTCAACATACCCAAGCATTTCAACATGCGCACAATGCTCAATCTGGACAGCAAGCTTCTGTTCAACCTGGAGCTGAGCCAAAAATGCCCCCCGAAGCTGAAGCGATCTTAAAGAGCATGAAGAACGGGTTTGCTTGCCCAAGGGGATGCATTCCTCCAGAAATGCACGAAAGAAGCATGGCGCCGCCCCGCTGCCCCCAAACCAACAACTGGAACCAAAGGAGACCCCCACAAGCAATTAACCAACATCAAAACAATCATCAAAACAGTTACAACAATCAGTCTAACATTGCTCAATGCAATCATGCTGCTCCAGCTAATTTCCAGGCACATCAATCGCCGTCACCTGCCCGGCAATATAGTTCGGAATATTTACCTCACCTGGGCCACGTGAAGGCAGCTAAAGAAAATACCGCGCATGACTATGCCCAACCTGGTTATTCACAATCGAATGAACCACATTTTTCGACAGTACAAAATTCGCATGGAAACACAGTTCAGAATATTCATGAAGCGTGCACGAATCAATGGAACTATCAGGGAGAAGGTGAAGGAAATATGTACGGTACCAGAAGCAAAAGTGAACATGTCTTTCCAATCATAACCGGAGAAACGACAAGTGAAATTCAGCCGGCCAGGAAGAGATTTGAGGTACCTACATTGTGACTCTTGTGTGATAAATTGTAATGTTGCGCTCGTAGATTAAAACGTTGGCCATTCTTTCCCCTTTTGTTAGATTGTAGCTACCCAAAATTTATTATCCGATTCATTGGATTTGGTTCATGTTGTAAAATAAAGTTGTAATATTTCAGAAAACCGATGGATTGCAAGGAACGGGTACAAGGCAAAAGTCTGGTATAAATTATTCTCCCAGAAGTTGGCTTATTGGACCTCCCAGCCCAAGACGAGCCCCCCCATCTAGGAAGTCTTACTTATAATTGACGACTGTTTCTTTCGATTTTTTTTTTGATTTTTCATTTTTCTGTGCATGGTGCCTGTTTCTGTTTTGATTTTGATTTAATTAAATACCTAGTACTAATATACCTGAAGACTTTTTTAATGATAAAATGTAAGCCATAAACACGCCGTCGGCTTGTTTTATGTCGTCGCCATACTTTTTGATTAAAATTTCTGTTGAGTTTAGGTATTTTGACTTCAAATTATTCATAAAATTTTGATTAAAAGAGGCGCCTCGTGCCTTCCTTTCGAAAGCATTTTTTGTATGAATTACAATGTTATATAAATGAAACCGGACATTGTATACCGTTCTTAATATAAATGCATATCTTTTTTTAATTTTGTTGTAAATCTTCAGTAGGTTTTGTAGATTTTGTATACATCCGTAATTTTATTAAATAAAAAAAAAAATCAAAAAAAATTTCTTTTCGAAAAAAAATAGTGGCGTGGTGTTTTATTGCTTTTTTAACAATTTTAGTAAAATATTTTCAGTTAACGTAAGATGCAAATGTGCCAAAGATATTGAAATACAAGAGAAAAGCTATGACGGCTGCCCGACCGTCGGCGGACTATTAGAACGGGTTGTTTCAAAAAATTTGATGGATTCATCAAATATTTGAAGTTAATTTTCACGTTCTGCGTAAGTTCTATTCAAGTTCTGTGATTATTTCAGTTTTGTGAATCAACTGGTCTATAATGATGTAATAATAGAACTTGAATAGAACTTACGCAGAACGTGAAAATTAACTTAAAATATTTGATGAATCCATCAAATTTTTTGAAACAACCCGTCCTTACCTAATGGGCGAGTTTGAACACGGAAAGAATTATTTCATTTAAATGATTTTTTTAAGATGTGCACTAGTATTGTTTAACAATAAAGACTGCGAATAACACATCTCTTCTTTTTCAATATCTTTGGTGTCTGCCCATCCAAACACAACTTATACCAACCTAACACAACCAAACCTTGGCCAAACCCAAAATGTTGCTTTATATATATTATAATATAGTATTGCACAGTTTTTGAAAAACTCACTTTTTCATAATTTAGGCAAAAGACGACCTTGCCGCCCCTCAAGTTTTACCCGTTTCGAGGTTCAGTTTCGCTCGAAAAAGAGGGCTTTTTTTTTCAGTCAGGGCCTCCCACGCCAAAATGACCTCTCCGCTCTTCGAGTCTGACCGACCTCAGAGACCACTATCGCAAGACAGGAAACTCACACGAAATTCTTATTTTAGAAACGCCAAAAGTCAACGGAAAAAACTGATACAAAATCAGCGGCGATAACTGGAACCTCCGGCTGAATCTCTCATCGACGAAGAAATCGGCCCGGTTATATTTCCCGCCGACAGGTTCGCATTTGCAAAAAAGATAAGAAATCTTAATCACTATTTCCTTTACGCGAAACGAATTTGCTAGAAATTTATTCTTTTATTTTAATGGCGATGCTGCTAAAAAATGACATTTTATAGGTACGACACGCGGTACGAGATATCGTCGAAAAAGCGCATTGTGGTCGAGATGTTTTTCAATAAATAGGAGGAATAGAAATTAAGGAAGCTTTTAAAATCGACAAATATGTCGGTCACCATTCAAAATGCTACACAATATCGCGCGGAAAAATGATATTTTCTGACGTTTCGCAAAACTCGCATTTTTCTCGAGGGTGCATAATATAACTGGCCAGTAGAAGACCTAATTTTCTTACAAATAAATTCAGGTTGGGTAAATTTTCTCACACCTTGGAACACTCGATTCTGAAATTTTACAAATGGCGGAAGGCCGCTCTCTCCGCCAACTAAAGATTTCAATCCAGAGACATCTAGCGGTGTGGAATATAAGTACGGATCGTTCACACAAAACAAAATCAAATGTCTGTCGAACACGCCTGTAGTTCTATTTCAATCCGTTCAAATCGGCAGGTTCGTCTGTATCGAAAGAAATTTGCTCAATTCACGAAAAAAGATCTCGGTATCGAGTGTTGCTAGACGCTCGGTTTTGAAATGCCTATTTTAGGAAAGTAGTACCTACACTAGCTAGAAAAAATATTATTAAAATTGTGAGAGGACTAAGTATAAATACTTTGCGAACTCTTTTTCATTGAAATGATTATTTGATAAAAAATTCTGAATATACATTTTAATGGCGTGTTTTTTTTACGTATGTGCAGGTGTACCAACTGAGAATCTGAGTAGGTAGGTACCTGCACATAACAAATCGGAATCATCTGTTTTTTTTTTTTGGAAATTTGTAATAAAATTATTTGAAGTTGAAAGGATAATTTCTTTTGTAATAATTTTTTGGGCTGTTATGCCGTGTTGCGCTACCTTCGTCTTTAGCCTAGATATTTAAGGGATTTATTTTTTTTAAATATTAAAGTTACATAACGCTTTTTTTGTATTTTGCTTCTTTATGATAATTATTCAACGTTAGAGGCGGGCATTGGCACTGCCGCTCAGGAAACCATTCGTTGGATGAGCAACACCTCATAAAAATAGGTACACAATAATTTTGATAATTATATTTTTATAGGACCGTTTTTGTAAAAAATGACAAAAAGGGTGACGTACAATATTGAAAATCTACCAGGAGCTCATAATACGCAGAAGTAAAATATTACAGAGGGTACATTTATTTACTGGGCTACTCAGACCTCACTTTTCAAGTATTAGTTGAGATTGTTTTGGAAAAGTTTCACTTCTACCGCGTGTAAACTGCACTCGAATTTTTTTTGACAACGTACTCGGACACTATATATTCTGAACATTTCTAATAAAATGAGTAAATTTAAATAAAGATGGTCCATTTTTTTTTTGCGAAATGGTGTAGGTACCTTTTGAATACTGTACGGGAACTAATCGTTGGTACATTTTACATTAAATTTCAATGTGAAAACCGCACAAGAGTCCCAATTACTGCCGTCCGGAGTCAGTGCGACTACGGCGTCCCCGGTTGGGTTTGGTTTTAGTTTCTGAAAAATTCTGAATAATACATTTTTATAGCGCCGTTTTTTGAAAAACTACAGTAAGCTGCACTCGAATTTTTTTTTGACAACGTCCTACTCGGATACTATTTATTCTGAACATTTCTAATAAAATGAGTAAATTTAAATAAAGATGGTCCAATTTTTTTTTTGCCAAATGGTGTAGGTACCTTTTGAATACTGTACGGGTTCATACATTTTACATTAAATTTCAATGTGAAAACCGCACAAGAGTCCCAATTACTGCCGTCCGGAGTCAGTGCGACTACGGCGTCCCCAGTTGGGTTTAGTTTTAGTTTCTGAAAAATTCTGAATAATACATTTTTATAGCGCCGTTTTTTGAAAAACTACAGTAAGCTGCACTCGAATTTTTTTTTGACAACGTCCTACTCGGATACTATTTATTCTGAACATTTCTAATAAAATGAGTAAATTTAAATAAATATGGTCCAATTTTTTTTTTGCGAAATGGTGTAGTTACCTTTTGAACACTGTACGGGGACTAATCGTTCGTACATTTTACATTAAAATTCAATGTGAAAACCGCACAAGAGTCCCAATTACTGCCGTCCGGAGTCAGTGCGACTACGGCGTCCCCAGTTGGGTTTGGTTTTAGTTTCTGAAAAATTCTGAATAATACATTTTTATAGCGCCGTTTTTTGAAAAACTACAGTAAGCTGCACTCGAATTTTTTTTTGACAACGTCCTACTCGGATACTATTTATTCTGAACATTTCTAATAAAATGAGTAAATTTAAATAAAGATGGTCCAATTTTTTTTTTTGCGAAATGGTGTAGGTACCTTTTGAACACTGTACGGGGACTAATCGTTGGTACATTTTACATTAAATTTCAATGTGAAAACCGCACAAGAGTCCCAATTACTGCCGTCCGGAGTCAGTGCGACTACGGCGTCCCCGGTTGGGTTTGGTTTTAGTTTCTGAAAAATTCTGAATAATACATTTTTATAGCGCCGTTTTTTGAAAAACTACAGTAAGCTGCACTCGAATTTTTTTTTGACAACGTCCTTCTCGGATACTATTTATTCTGAACATTTCTAATAAAATGAGTAAATTTAAATAAAGATGGTCCAATTTTTTTTTTGCAAAATGGTGTAGGTACCTTTTGAACACTGTACGGGAACTAATCGTTCGTACATTTTACATTAAATTTCAATGTGAATACCGCACAAGAGTCCCAACTACTGCCGTCTGGAGTCAGTGAGACTACGGCATCCCCAGTTGGGTTTAGTTTAAGTCTCTAAAATTTCTGAATAATACATTTTTATAGCGCCGTTTTTTGAAAAATTACTTTCAGTTATAAGTTCAAAAATTTCCGAGATCCGACAATTTTTTTTTCCAAAATTAAAAAATTTCCAGAATCCAATAATTTTTTTTTCCAAATTAAAAAATTTCCAGAAAACAAAAATTTTTTTTTTCGAAATTCAAAAATTCCCAGAAACCAAAAAAGTTTTTTTTTCAAAATTAAAAAATTTCCAAAGTCTAAAAAATTTTTTTTCAAAATCCAAAATTTTTTATTTTTTAAATTACACCCTAAGTACCCGAGATGGATATCAAATTACGCGTCTCGACCTACACAATCCGAAGGGCTGACTGAAAAAATTGAACGATAAACTCCGAAGACCCTTTTAGGCTCTATTGGTTTTTCTAATTTAAATTAAATGAAATACTGAACGCCCTGAGTCGGGCGGCTGGATTGGTTCAGTACTGAATTGAGCGGTAAGCTCCTGGGACGTTTTAAAAGTGTCGGCGACCAAAGTGGCACAATGGTAGGAGTCTTTGCAACAGTAAATTATACGTTACGGGTAACAAATTACAAACATCGTTTTTTTCTTTACCTATTTTATTTAACACACACTCTTCGCTTCATCCGCGTTCACACGTCATATCGTGTAGTGTTTAACCCCTTGGTTGCCTCTGCAACAGGCAAAGCTAGTTAGTATAGTATTGCACAGTTTTTCGAAAAACTCACATGGGTCATACAGTCAAAAGACGACCTTGCCGCCCCTTAAGTTCGTCCACCCTAAGGATCGCTTTCGCTTGAAATGCGATTCAGTGCACCCCCCCCCCTCAAGCAAAAATCGACCACCCTGCCTATCCAGTTTCACCGACAGCAGAGACCATTTTGGCGAGACAAGAACTTAAGATTTTTAAGATATTTTAAGACTTTTTAAGACTTTTTTCTCATACAAAGTGCAATTTGCTAGGGATTTATTCGTATATTTTAATGGCGATTCTGATATAAAATGACATTTTACAGGTACGACACGCGGTTCGAGTTATCGTCGAAAAGTCGCATTCTGGTGGAGATGTTTTTCAATATATAGGAGGAATAGAAATTAAGGAAGCTTTTAAAATCGAAAAATATGTCGGTCACCATTCAAAATGTTACACAATAGCGCGCGGAAAAATGATATTTTCTGACGTTTCGCAAAACTCGCATTTTTCTCGAGGGTGCATAATTTATCTGGCCAGTAGAACACCTAATTTTCTTACAAATAAATTCAGGTTGGGTAAATTTTCTCACACCTTGGAACACTCGATTCTGAAATTTTACAAATGGCGGCGAGCTTTACCTTCGCCAACTAAAGTTTTCATTCAGGCCAGGACAGCGTTGTTTGTATGGAAAACGTTAAAAACAACTCGATTTTCAGGCCGTGCTCGAGGTGGTGAAGACATTATTTCGTTTCGGTCTTGCCAGCGATGAAAATATAATTGCAGAATATTGTACGTCTGCGAATGACGAACTAAGTAGGTACCTGATAGATGGGCTCCGATGCATTAGGATTCGTATTATTTATAAATATAAATACTTTGCGAACTCTTTTTCATTGAAATGATTATTTGATAATAAAATTCTGAATATACATTTTAATGGCGTGTTTTTTTTTTACGTATGTGCAGGTGTACCAACTGAGAATCTGAGTAGGTAGGTACCTGCACATAACAACTGGGAATCATCAAATGGGGATTGCATATGTTTTTTATTTGGAAATTTGTAATGAAATTATTTGAAGTTGAAAGGATAATTTATTTTGTAATTATTTTTTGAGCTGTTATGCCGTGTTGCGCTGCCTTCGTCTTTAGCCTAGATATTTAAGGGATTTATTTTTTTTAAATATTAAAGTTACATAACGCTTTTTTTTGTATTTTGCTTCTTTATGATAATTATTCAACGTTAGAGGCGGGCATTGGCACTGCCGCTCAGGACACCATTCGTTGGATGAGCAACACCTCATAAAAATAGGTACACAATAATTTTGATAATTATATTTTTATAGGACCGTTTTTGTAAAAAATGACAAAAAGGGTGACGTACAATATTGAAAATCTACCAGGAGCTCATAATACGCAGAAGTAAAATATTACAGAGGGTACATTTATTTACTGGGCTACTTAGACCTCACTTTTCAAGTATTAGTTGAGATTGTTTTGGAAAAGTTTCACTTCTACCGCGTGTTAACTGCACTCGAATTTTTTTTGACAACGTACTCGGACACAATATATTCTGAACATTTCTAATAAAATGAGTAAATTTAAATAAAGATGGTCCATTTTTTTTTTGCGAAATGGTGTAGGTACCTTTTGAATAGTAGGGGAACTAATCGTTCGTACATTTTACATTAAATTTCAATGTGAAAACCGCACAAGAGTCCCAATTACTGCCGTCCGGAGTCAGTGCGACTACGGCGTCCCCAGTTGGGTTTAGTTTTAGTTTCTGAAAAATTCTGAATAATAAATTTTTATAGCGCCGTTTTTTGAAAAACTACGGTAAGCTGCACTCGAATTTTTTTTTGACAACGTCCTACTCGGATACTATTTATTCTGAACATTTTTAATGAAATGAGTAAATTTAAATAAAGATGGTCCAATTTTTTTTTGCCAAATGTTGTAGGTACCTTTTGAATACTGTACGGGTTCATACATTTTAAATTAAATTTCAATGTGAATACCGCACAAGAGTCTCAACTACTGCCGTCTGGAGTCAGTGAGACTACGGCATCCCCAGTTGGGTTTAGTTTAAGTCTCTAAAATTTCTGAATAATACATTTTTATAGCGCCGTTTTTTGAAAAATTACTTTCAGTTATAAGTTCAAAAATTTCCGAGATCCAACAATTTTTTTTTTCCAAAATTAAAAAATTTCCAGAATCCAATAATTTTTTTTCCAAAATTAAAAAATTTCCAGAAACCAAAAAAATTTTTTTTTCACAATTAAAAAATTTCAAGAAACCGAAATTTTTTTTTTTCAAAATTCAAAAATTTCCGGAAACCAAAAAATTTTTTTTTCAAAATTAAAAAATTTCCAGAATCCGAAATTTTTTTTTTCCAAATTTAAAAAATTCCCAGAAACCAAAAATTTTTTTTTTAAAAATTCAAAAATTTCCAGAAACCAAAAAAGTTTTTTTTCAAAATTAAAAAATTTCCAGAATCCAATTTTTTTTTTCCAAAATTAAAAAATTTTCAGAATCCAAAAAATTTTTTTTTCAAAAACAAAAAATTTCCAGAAAACAAAATTTTTTTTTCCAAAACTAAAAAATTTCCAAAACTCAAAAATTTTTTTTTTTTGAAAATTCAAAAATTTACAAAATCCAAAATTTTTTTTTTTTTTAATTACACCCTACAGTACCCGAGATGGATATCAAATTACGCGTTTCGACCTACACAAACCGAAGGGCTGACTGAAAAAATTGAACGATTAACTCCGAAGACCCTTTTAGGCTCTATTGGTTTTTCTAATTTAAATTAAATGAAATACTGAACGCCCTGAGTCGAGCGGCTGGATTGGTTCAGTACTGAATTGAGCGGTAAGCTCCTGGGATGATTTTAAAGTGTCGGCGACCAAAGTGGCACAGTGGTAGGAGTCTTTGCAACAGTAAATTATACGTTACGGGTAACAAATTACAAACATCGTTTTTTTCTCTACCTATTTTATTTAACACACACTCTTCGCTTCATCCGCGTTCACACGTCTAATCGCGTAGTGTTTAACCCCTTGGTTGCCTCTGCAACAGGCAAAGCTAGTTAATATATTAATGCACAGTTTTCGAAAAACTCACTTTTTTCGTAATTTAGGCAAAAGACGACCTTGCCGCCCCTTAAGTTTTACCGGTTTCGAGGTTCAGTTTCGCTCGAAAAACAGGGCTTTTTTTTTCAGTCAGGGCCTCCCACGCCAAAATGACCTCTCCGCTCTTCGAGTTTGACCGACCTCAGAGACCACTATCGCAAGACAGGAAACTCACACGAAATTCTTATTTTAGAAACGCCAAAAGTCAACGGAAAAAACTGATACAAAATCAGCGGCGATAACTGGAACCTCCGGCTGAATCTCTCATCGACGAAGAAATCGGCCTGGTTATATTTCCCGCCGACAGGTTCGCATTTGCAAAAAAGATAAGAAATCTTAATCACTATTTCCTTTACGCGAAACGAATTTGCTAGAAATTTATTCTTTTATTTTAATGGCGATGCTGCTAAAAAATGACATTTTATAGGTACGACACGCGGTACGAGATATCGTCGAAAAAGCGCGTTCTGGTGGAGATGTTTTTTTAATAAATAGGAGGAATAGAAATTAAGGAAGCTTTTAAAATCGACAAATATGTCGGTCACCATTCAAAATGTTACACGATAGCGCGCGGAAAAATGATATTTTCTGACGTTTCGCAAAACTCGCATTTTTCTCGAGGGTGCATAATTTGTCTGGCCAGTAGAACACCTAATTTTCTTACAAATAAATTCAGGTTGGGTAAATTTTCTCACACCTGAGAACACTGGATTCTGAAATTTTACAAATGGCGGAACCGCCAACTAAAGTTTCAATCGGGCCAGGACAGCGTTGTTTGTATGGAAAACGTTAAAAACAACTCGATTTTCAGGCCGTGCTCGAGGTGGTGAACACATTATTTCGTATCGGTCTTGCCAGCGATGAAAATATAATTGCAGACTATTGTACGTCTGCGAATGACGAACTAAGTAGGTACCCGATAGATGGGCTCCGATGCATTAGGATTCGTATTATTTATAAATATAAATACTTTGCGAACTCTTTTTCATTGAAATGATTATTTGATAAAAAATTCTGAATATACATTTTAATGGCGTGTTTTTTTTTACGTATGTGCAGGTGTACCAACTGAGAATCTGAGTAGGTAGGTACCTGCACATAACAACTCGGAATCATATGCAATTCCCATATGTTTTTTCTTTTGGAAATTTGTATTGAAATTATTTGAAGTTGAAAGTATAATTTCTTTTGTAATAATTTTTTGGGCTGTTATGCCGTGTTGCGCTACCTTCGTCTTTATACTAGATATTTAAGGGATTTATTTTTTTTAAATACTATAGTTACATAACGCTTTTTTTGTATTTAGCTTATTTATGATAATTATTCAACGTTAGAGGCGGGCATTGGTACTGTCGCCCCGGGAACCATTTGTTGGATGAGCAACACCTCATAAAAATGGGTATACAAAAATTTGAAAATTATATTTTTATAGGGCCGTTTTTGTGACCTCACTTTTCAAGTATTAGTTGAGATTGTTTTGGAAAAGTTTCACTTCTACCGCGTGTAAACTGCACTCGAATTTTTTTTGACAACGTACGTAGGTACCTACTCGGGCACTATATATTCTGAACATTTCTAATAAAATGAGTAAATTTAAATAAAGATGGTCCAATTTTTTTTTGCGAAATGGTGTAGGTACCTTTTGAATACTGTACGGGTTCATTAAATTAAATTAAATTTCAATGTGAATACAGCACAAGAGTCCCAACTACTGCCGTCCGGAGTCAGTGCGACTACGGCGTCCCCAGTTGGGTTTAGTTTTAGTTTCTGAAAAATTCTGAATAATAAATTTTTATAGCGCCGTTTTTTGAAAAACTACAGTAAGCTGCACTCGAATTTTTTTTTGACAACGTCCTTCTCGGATACTATTTATTCTGAACATTTCTAATAAAATGAGTAAATTTAAATAAAGATGGTCCAATTTTTTTTTGCGAAATGGTGTAGGTACCTTTTGAATACTGTACGGGAACTAATCGTTCGTACATTTTACATTAAATTTCAATGTGAAAACCGCACAAGAGTCCCAATTACTGCCGTCCGGAGTCAGTGCGACTACGGCGTCCCCAGTTGGGTTTAGTTTTAGTTTCTGAAAAATTCTGAATAATAAATTTTTATAGCGCCGTTTTTTGAAAAACTACAGTAAGCTGCACTCGAATTTTTTTTTGACAACGTCCTTCTCGGATACTATTTATTCTGAACATTTCTAATAAAATGAGTAAATTTAAATAAAGATGGTCCAATTTTTTTTGCCAAATGGTGTAGGTACCTTTTGAATACTGTACGGGTTCATACACTTTAAATTAAATATCAATGTGAATACCGCACAAGAGTCCCAATTACTGCCGTCCGGAGTCAGTGCGACTACGGCGTCCCCAGTTGGGTTTAGTTTTAGTTTCTGAAAAATTCTGAACAATACATTTTTATAGGGCTGTTTTTTGAAAAACTACAGTAAGCTGCACTCGATTTTTTTTTTGACAACGTCCTTCTCGGATACTATTTATTCTGAACATTTCTAATAAAATGAGTAAATTTAAATAAAGATGGTCCAATTTATTTTTGCCAAATGATGTAGGTACCTTTTGAATACTGTACGGGTTCATTAAATTAAATTAAATTTCAATGTGAATACAGCACAAGAGTCCCAACTACTGCCGTCTGGAGTCAGTGAGACTACGGCACCCCAGTTGGGTTTAGTTTAAGTCTCTAAAATTTCTGAATAATACATTTTTATAGCGCCGTTTTTTGAAAAATTACTTTCAGTTATAAGTTCAAAAATTTCCGAGATCCAACAATTTTTTTTTTCCAAAATTAAAAAATTTCCAGAAACCAAAAAATTTTTTTTTCATAATTAAAAAATTTCCAGAAACCGAAATTTTTTTTTTTCAAAATTCAAAAATTTCCGGAAACCAAAAAATTTTTTTTTCAAAATTAAAAAATTTCCAGAATCCGAATTTTTTTTTTCCAAATTTAAAAAATTTCCAGAAACCAAAAAATTTATTTTTCAAATTAAAAAATTTTCCAGAAACCGATAATTTTTTTTTTCAAAATTCAAAAATTTCCGGAAACCAAAAATTTTTTTTTTCAAAATTAAAAAATTTCCAGAATCCGAAATTTTTTTTTTCCAAATTTAAAAAATTTTCAAAATCCAATTTTTTTTTTTTTAAATTACACCTTACAGTACCCGAGATGGGTATCAAATTACGCGTCTCGATCTTAACAATCCGAAAGGCTGAGTGAAAAAAATAAACTCCTAGGACCATTGTTCGAGATAAAGCTCTAATGTTTTTTTCTAATTTAAATTAAATGAAAAACCGAACGCCCTGAGTCGGGCGATAGGATTGGTTCAGTACTGAATTGAGCGGTAAGCTCCTGGGCCGTTTTAAAAGTGTCGACGACCAAAGTGGCACTGTGGTAAGAGTCTTTTCAACAGTAAACTATACGTTTCGGATAACAAATTACGCGTATCGATCTGCACAACCCAAATGGCGCAGTGAAAACTTGAGCAGGAAGCTACTTGGCCTGCTTTTGCGAGAAAAGGCCCGTACCGAACGCCTTGAACCGGGTGACCGAAGCGGCCAGAGAGCAGGCATACGCAATTGGGCTGTCAACTATCTGTGCCCTTTGTAGACGGACACCCCTCGCTTTATCCACATTCAAATAACGTTTTTTTCTCTACCTATTTTATTTAACACACACTCTTCGCTTCATCCGCGTTCACACGTCATATCGTGTAGTGTTTAACCCCTTGGTTGCCTCTGCAACAGGCAAAGCTAGTACATATAGTATTGTTCAGTTTTTCGAAAAACTCACTTTTGTAATTTAGGCAAAAAACGACCTAGCTGCCCCTTAAGTTTCATACACCTGAAGGACCACTATCGCGTGACAGGAAACTCGCACGAATTTCTTATTTGAGAAACGCAAAAAGTCAACGGAAAAAACTGATACAAAATCAGCGGCGATAACTGGAACCTCCGACTGAATCTCTCATCGACGAAGAAATCGGCCTGGTTATATTTCCCGCCGACAGGTTCGCATTTGCAAAAAAGATAAGAAATCTTAATCGCATTTCCTTTACGCGAAACGAATTTGCTAGAAATTATTTTAATGGCGATGCTGCTAAAAAATTACATTTTATAGGTACGACACGCGGTTCGAGATATCGTCGAAAATACGCATTCTGGCGAAGATGTTTTTCGATAAATACGAAGAATA
The DNA here is from genome assembly GCA_936435175.1 of Glyphotaelius pellucidus. NCBI lineage: Eukaryota > Metazoa > Arthropoda > Insecta > Trichoptera > Limnephilidae > Glyphotaelius > Glyphotaelius pellucidus. The sequence continues at coordinate 19,844,000 of OW386542.1, read as the reverse complement.
GAAGTTAAGGAAACTTTTAAAATCGATAAATATGTCGGTCACCATTCAAAATGTTACACGATAGCGCGCGGAAAAATGATATTTTCTGACGTTTCGCAAAACTCGCACTTTCTCGAGGGTGCATAATTTAGCTGGCCAGTAGAATACCTAATTTTCTTACAAATAAATTCAGGTTGGGTAAATTTTCTCACACCTGGGCACACTGGATTCTGAAATTTTACAAATGGCGGAAGGCTAAACTCTCCGCCAACTAAACTTTTCAATCGGGCCAGGACAGCGTTGTTTGTATGGAAAACGTTAAAAACCACTCGATTTTCAGGCCGTGCTCGAGGTGGTGACTACATTATTTCGTTTCGGTCTTGCCAGCGATGAAAATATAATTGCAGACTATTGTACGTCTGCGAATGACGAACTAAGTAGGTACCCGATAAATGGGCTCCGATGCATTAGGATTCGTATTATTTATAAATATAAATACTTTGCGAACTATTTTTCATTGAAATGATTATTTGATAAAAAAATTCTGAAAATACATTTTAATGGCGTGTTTTTTTTACGTATGTGCAGGTGTACCAACTGAGAATCTGAGTAGGTAGGTAGGTACCTGCACATAACAACTCGGAATCATCGTATGGTGTGTTTTTTATTTGGAAATTTGTAATGAAATTATTTGAAGTTGAAAGGATAATTTCTTTTGTAATAATTTTTTGAGCTGTTATGCCGTGTTGCGCTACCTTCGTCTTTAGCCTAGATATTTAAGGGATTTATTTTTTTTAAATATTATAGTTACATAACGCTTTTTTTGTATATTGCTTCTTTAAGATAATTATTCAACGTTAGAGGCGGGCATTGGCACTGCCGCCCCGGGAACCATTCGTCGGATGAGCATTCTGAACATTTCTAATAAAATGAGTAAATTTAAATAAAGATGGTCCAATTTTTTTTTTGCGAAATGGTGTAGGTACCTTTTGAATACTGTACGGGAACTAATCGTTCGTACATTTTACATTAAATTTCAATGTGAAAACCGCACAAGAGTCCCAATTACTGCCGTCCGGAGTCAGTGCGACTACGGCGTCCCCAGTTGGGTTTGGTTTAAGTTTCTGAAAAATTCTGAATAATACATTTTTATAGCGCCGTTTTTTGAAAAACTACAGTAAGCTGCACTCGAATTTTTTTTTTGACAACGTCCTACTCGGATACTATTTATTCTGAACATTTCTAATAAAATGAGTAAATTTAAATAAAGATGGTCCAATTTTTTTTTGCCAAATGGTGTAGGTACCTTTGGAATACTGTACGGGTTCATACATTTTACATTAAATTTCAAGTGAAAACCGCACAAGAGTCCCAATTACTGCCGTCCGGAGTCAGTGCGACTACGGCGTCCCCAGTTGGGTTTAGTTTTAGTTTCTGAAAAATTCTGAATAATACATTTTTATAGCGCCGTTTTTTGAAAAACTACAGTAAGCTGCACTCGAATTTTTTTTGACAACGTCCTTCTCGGATACTATTTATTCTGAACATTTCTAATAAAATGAGTAAATTTAAATAAAGATGGTCCAATTTTTTTTGCCAAATGGTGTAGGTACCTTTTGAATACTGTACGGGTTCATACATTTTGAATTAAATTTCAATGTGAATACCGCACAAGAGTCCCAACTACTGCCGTCTGGAGTCAGTGAGACTACGGCATCCCCAGTTGGGTTTGGTTTAAGTCTCTAAAATTTCTGAATAATACATTTTTATAGCGCCGTTTTTAGAAAAATTACTTTCAGTTATAAGTTCAAAAATTTCCGAGATCCAACAATTTTTTTTTCCAAAATTAAAAAATTTTCAGAATCCAAAAAATTTTTTTTCCAAAATCAAAAAATTTCCAGAAAACAAAATTTTTTTTCCAAAATTAAAAAATTTCCAAAACTCAAAAATTTTTTTTTTGAAAATTCAAAAATTTACAAAATCCAAAAATTTTTTTTTTGAAAATTCAAAAAGTTCCAAAATCCAAAATTTTTTTTTTTGCAAATTTAAAAATTTCAAAAGTCCAAAAATTTTTCTTCAAAATCCAAAAATTTTTTTTTTTCGAAATTCAAATATTTCGAAAATCCAAATTTTTTTTTTTTAAATTACACCCTACAGTACCCGAGATGGATATCAAATTACGCGTCTCGACCTAGACAATCCGAAGGGCTGACTGAAAAAATTGAACGATAAAATCCGAGGACCCTTTTAGGCTCTATTGGTTTTTCTAATTTAAATTAAATTGAATGAAAAACTGAACGCCCTGAGTCGTTGCGGCTGGCTTGGTTCAGTACTGAATTGAGCGGTAAGCTCCTGGGACGTTTTAAAAGTGTCGGTGACCAAAGTGGCACAGTGGTAGGAGTCTTTGCAACAGTAAATTATACGTTACGGGTAACAAATTACAAACATCGTTTTTTTCTTCATCTATTTTATTAAACACACACTCCTTGCTTCATCCGCGTTCACACGTCAAATCGCGTAGTGTTTAACCCCTTGGTTGCCTCTGCAACAGGCAAAGCTAGTACATATAGTATTGTTCAGTTTTTCGAAAAACTCACTTTTGTAATTTAGGCAAAAAACGACCTAGCTGCCCCTTAAGTTTCATACACCTGAAGGACCACTATCGCGTGACAGGAAACTCGCACGAATTTCTTATTTGAGAAACGCAAAAAGTCAACGGAAAAAAACTGATACAAAATCAGCGGCGATAACTGGAACCTCCGACTGAATCTCTCATCGACGAAGAAATCGGCCTGGTTATATTTCCCGCCGACAGGTTCGCATTTGCAAAAAAGATAAGAAATCTTAATCGCATTTCCTTTACGCGAAACGAATTTGCTAGAAATTATTTTAATGGCGATTCTGCTAAAAAATGACATTTTATAGGTGCGACACGCGGTTCGAGATATCGTCGAAAATACGCATTCTGGCGAAGATGTTTTTCGATAAATACGAAGAATAGAAGTTAAGGAAACTTTTAAAATCGACAAATATGTCGGTCACCATTCAAAATGTTACACGATAGCGCGCGGAAAAATGATATTTTCTGACGTTTCGCAAAACTCGCACTTTCTCGAGGGTGCATAATTTTGCTGGCCAGTAGAAAACCTAATTTTCTTACAAATAAATTCAGGTTGGGTAAATTTTCTCACACCTGGTAACACTGGATTTTGAAATTTTACAAATGGCGGAAGGCCAAGCTCTCCGCCAACTAAACTTTTCAATCGGGCCAGGACAGCGTTGTTTGTATGGAAAACGTTAAAAACAACTCGATTTTCAGGCCGTGCTCGAGGTGGTGACAACATTTTTGCGTTTCGGTCTTGCCAGCGATAAAAATATAATTGCAGAATATTGTACGTCTACGAATTACGAACTAAGTAGGTACCCGATAGATGGGCTCCGATGCATTAGGATTCGTCTTATTTATTAATATAAATACTTTGCGAACTTTTTTCCATTGAAATGATTATTTGATAAAAAATTCTGAAAATACATTTTAATGGCGTGTTTTTTTTTTACGTATGTGCAGGTGTACCAACTGAGAATCTGAGTAGGTAGGTACCTGCACATAACAACTCGGAATCATCGTATGGGAATTGCATATGTTTTTTTTTTGGAAATTTGTAATGAAATTATTTGAAGTTGAAAGGATAATTTCTTTTGTAATTATTTTTGGGCTGTTATGCCGTGTTGCGCTACCTTATATTATTTTTTTTAAATATTAAAGTTACATCACGCTTTTTTTGTATTTTGCTTCTTTACGATAATTATTCAACGTAAGAGGCGGGCATTGGCACTGCCGCCCCGGGAACCATTCGTCGGATGAGCATTCTGAACATTTCTAATAAAATGAGTAAATTTAAATAAAGATGGTCCAATTTTTTTTTTTGCGAAATGGTGTAGGTACCTTTTGAACACTGTACGGGAACTAATCGTTCGTACATTTTACATTAAATTTCAATGTGAAAACCGCACAAGAGTCCCAATTACTGCCGTCCGGAGTCAGTGCGACTACGGCGTCCCCAGTTGGGTTTGGTTTTAGTTTCTGAAAAATTCTGAATAATACATTTTTATAGCGCCGTTTTTTGAAAAACTACAGTAAGCTGCACTCGAATTTTTTTTTGACAACGTCCTACTCGGATACTATTTATTCTGAACATTTCTAATAAAATGAGTAAATTTAAATAAAGATGATCCAATTTTTTTTTGCCAAATGGTGTAGGTACCTATTGAATACTGTACGGGTTCATACATTTTACATTAAATTTCAATGTGAAAACCGCACAAGAGTCCCAATTACTGCCGTCCGGAGTCAGTGCGACTACGGCGTCCCCAGTTGGGTTTAGTTTTAGTCTCTAAAATTTCTGAATAATACATTTTTATAGCGCCGTTTTTTGAAAAATTACTTTCAGTTATAAGTTCAAAAATTTCAGAGATCCGACAATTTTTTTTTCCAAAATTAAAAAATTTCCAGAATCAAATAATTTTTTTTTCCAAAATTAAAAAATTTCCAGAAACCAAAAAATTTTTTTTTCAAAATTAAAAAATTTCCAGAAACCGAAAATTTTTTTTTTCAAAATTTAAAATTTCCGGAAACAAAAATGTTTTTTTTTTAAATTAAAAAATTTCCAGAATCCGAAATTTTTTTTTTCCAAATTTAAAAAATTTCCAGAAAACAAAAATTTTTTTTTTCAAAATTCAAAAATTCCCAGAAACCAAAAAAGTTTTTTTTTCAAAATTAAAAAATTTCCAGAAACCGAAAATTTTTTTTTTCAAAATTCAAAAATTTCCGGAAACAAAAAAAAAAATTTTTTTAAATTAAAAAATTTCCAGAATCCGAAATTTTTTTTTTCCAAATTTAAAAAATTTCCAGAAAACAAAAATTTTTTTTTTCAAAATTCAAAAATTCCCAGAAACCAAAAAAGTTTTTTTTTCAAAATTAAAAAATTTCCAAAACTCAAAATTTTTTTTTTGAAAATTCAAAAATTTACAAAATCCAAAAATTTTTTTTTTGATAATTCAAAAATTTCCAAAGTCTAAAAAATTTTTTTTCAAAATCCAAAATATTTTTTTTTTAAATTACACCCTACAGTACCCGAGATGGATATCAAATTACGCGTCTCGACCTACACAATCCGAAGGGCTGACTGAAAAAATTGAACGATAAAATCCGAGGACCCTTTTAGGCTCTATTGGTTTTTCTAATTTAAATTAAATGAAAAACTGAACGCCCTGAGTCGGGCGGCTGGATTGGTTCAGTACTGAATTGAGCGGTAAGCTCCTGGGACGTTTTAAAAGTGTCGGCGACCAAAGTGGCACAATGGTAGGAGTCTTTGCAACAGTAAATTATACGTTACGGGTAACAAATTACAAACATCGTTTTTTTCTTCACCTATTTTATTTAACACACACTCCTCGCTTCATCCGCGTTCACACGTCAAATCGCGTAGTGTTTAACCCCTTGGTTGCCTCTGCAACAGGCAAAGCTAGTACATATAGTATTGTTCAGTTTTTCGAAAAACTCACTTTTGTAATTTAGGCAAAAAACGACCTAGCTGCCCCTTAAGTTTCATACACCTGAAGGACCACTATCGCGTGACAGGAAACTCGCACGAATTTCTTATTTGAGAAACGCAAAAAGTCAACGGAAAAAACTGATACAAAATCAGCGGCGATAACTGGAACCTCCGACTGAATCTCTCATCGACGAAGAAATCGGCCTGGTTATATTTCCCGCCGACAGGTTCGCATTTGCAAAAAAGATAAGAAATCTTAATCGCATTTCCTTTACGCGAAACGAATTTGCTAGAAATTATTTTAATGGCGATTCTGCTAAAAAATGACATTTTATAGGTGCGACACGCGGTTCGAGATATCGTCGAAAATACGCATTCTGGCGAAGATGTTTTTCGATAAATACGAAGAATAGAAGTTAAGGAAACTTTTAAAATCGACAAATATGTCGGTCACCATTCAAAATGTTACACGATAGCGCGCGGAAAAATGATATTTTCTGACGTTTCGCAAAACTCGCACTTTCTCGAGGGTGCATAATTTTGCTGGCCAGTAGAAAACCTAATTTTCTTACAAATAAATTCAGGTTGGGTAAATTTTCTCACACCTGGTAACACTGGATTTTGAAATTTTACAAATGGCGGAAGGCCAAGCTCTCCGCCAACTAAACTTTTCAATCGGGCCAGGACAGCGTTGTTTGTATGGAAAACGTTAAAAACAACTCGATTTTCAGGCCGTGCTCGAGGTGGTGACAACATTTTTGCGTTTCGGTCTTGCCAGCGATAAAAATATAATTGCAGAATATTGTACGTCTACGAATTACGAACTAAGTAGGTACCCGATAGATGGGCTCCGATGCATTAGGATTCGTCTTATTTATTAATATAAATACTTTGCGAACTTTTTTCCATTGAAATGATTATTTGATAAAAAATTCTGAAAATACATTTTAATGGCGTGTTTTTTTTTTACGTATGTGCAGGTGTACCAACTGAGAATCTGAGTAGGTAGGTACCTGCACATAACAACTCGGAATCATCGTATGGGAATTGCATATGTTTTTTTTTTGGAAATTTGTAATGAAATTATTTGAAGTTGAAAGGATAATTTCTTTTGTAATTATTTTTGGGCTGTTATGCCGTGTTGCGCTACCTTCGTCTTTAGCCTAGATATTTAAGGGATCTATTTTTTTTAATATTAAAGTTACATAACGCTTTTTTTGTATTTTGCTTCTTTACGATAATTATTCAACGTAAGAGGCGGGCATTGGCACTGCCGCCCCGGGAACCATTCGTCGGATGAGCATTCTGAACATTTCTAATAAAATGAGTAAATTTAAATAAAGATGGTCCAATTTTTTTTTTTTGCGAAATGGTGTAGGTACCTTTTGAACACTGTACGGGAACTAATCGTTCGTACATTTTACATTAAATTTCAATGTGAAAACCGCACAAGAGTCCCAATTACTGCCGTCCGGAGTCAGTGCGACTACGGCGTCCCCAGTTGGGTTTGGTTTTAGTTTCTGAAAAATTCTGAATAATACATTTTTATAGCGCCGTTTTTTGAAAAACTACAGTAAGCTGCACTCGAATTTTTTTTTGACAACGTCCTACTCGGATACTATTTATTCTGAACATTTCTAATAAAATGAGTAAATTTAAATAAAGATGATCCAATTTTTTTTTGCCAAATGGTGTAGGTACCTATTGAATACTGTACGGGTTCATACATTTTACATTAAATTTCAATGTGAAAACCGCACAAGAGTCCCAATTACTGCCGTCCGGAGTCAGTGCGACTACGGCGTCCCCAGTTGGGTTTAGTTTTAGTCTCTAAAATTTCTGAATAATACATTTTTATAGCGCCGTTTTTTGAAAAATTACTTTCAGTTATAAGTTCAAAAATTTCCGAGATCCGACAATTTTTTTTTCCAAAATTAAAAAATTTCCAGAATCAAATAATTTTTTTTTCCAAAATTAAAAAATTTCCAGAAACCAAAAAATTTTTTTTTCAAAATTAAAAAATTTCCAGAAACCGAAAATTTTTTTTTTCAAAATTTAAAATTTCCGGAAACAAAAATTTTTTTTTTTTAAATTAAAAAATTTCCAGAATCCGAAATTTTTTTTTTCCAAATTTAAAAAATTTCCAGAAAACAAAAATTTTTTTTTTCAAAATTCAAAAATTCCCAGAAACCAAAAAAGTTTTTTTTTCAAAATTAAAAAATTTCCAGAAACCGAAAATTTTTTTTTCAAAATTCAAAAATTTCCGGAAACAAAAAAAAAAATTTTTTTAAATTAAAAAATTTCCAGAATCCGAAATTTTTTTTTTCCAAATTTAAAAAATTTCCAGAAAACAAAAATTTTTTTTTTCAAAATTCAAAAATTCCCAGAAACCAAAAAAGTTTTTTTTTCAAAATTAAAAAATTTCCAAAACTCAAAATTTTTTTTTTGAAAATTCAAAAATTTACAAAATCCAAAAATTTTTTTTTGATAATTCAAAAATTTCCAAAGTCTAAAAAATTTTTTTTCAAAATCCAAAATATTTTTTTTTTTAAATTACACCCTACAGTACCCGAGATGGATATCAAATTACGCGTCTCGACCTACACAATCCGAAGGGCTGACTGAAAAAATTGAACGATAAAATCCGAGGACCCTTTTAGGCTCTATTGGTTTTTCTAATTTAAATTAAATGAAAAACTGAACGCCCTGAGTCGGGCGGCTGGATTGGTTCAGTACTGAATTGAGCGGTAAGCTCCTGGGACGTTTTAAAAGTGTCGGCGACCAAAGTGGCACAATGGTAGGAGTCTTTGCAACAGTAAATTATACGTTACGGGTAACAAATTACAAACATCGTTTTTTTCTTCACCTATTTTATTTAACACACACTCCTCGCTTCATCCGCGTTCACACGTCAAATCGCGTAGTGTTTAACCCCTTGGTTGCCTCTGCAACAGGCAAAGCTAGTATATATATTAATGCACAGTTTTCGAAAACTCACTTTTTTTTCGTCATTTAGGCAAAAGACGACCTTGCCGCCCCTTAAGTTTTACCCGTTTCGAGGTTCAGTTTCGCTCGAAACACAGGGCTTTTTTTTTCAGTGCAGGCCTCCCACGCCAAAATGACCTCTCCGCTCTTCGAGTTTGACCGACCTCAGAGACCACTATCGCAAGACAGGAAACTCACACGAAATTCTTATTTTAGAAACGCCAAAAGTCAACGGAAAAAACTGATACAAAATCAGCGGCGATAACTGGAACCTCCGGCTGAATCTCTCATCGACGAAGAAATCGGCCTGGTTATATTTCCCGCCGACAGGTTCGCATTTGCAAAAAAGATAAGAAATCTTAATCACTATTTCCTTTACGCGAAACGAATTTGCTAGAAATTTATTCTTTTATTTTAATGGCGATGCTGCTAAAAAATGACATTTTATAGGTACGACACGCGGTACGAGATATCGTCGAAAAAGCGCGTTCTGGTGGAGATGTTTTTTAATAAATAGGAGGAATAGAAATTAAGGAAGCTTTTAAAATCGACAAATATGTCGGTCACCATTCAAAATGTTACACAATAGCGCGCGGAAAAATGATATTTTCTGACGTTTCGCAAAACTCGCATTTTTCTCGAGGGTGCATAATTTATCTGGCCAGTAGAACACCTAATTTTCTTACAAATAAATTCAGGTTGGGTAAATTTTCTCACACCTGGTAACACTGGATTCTGAAATTTTACAAATGGCGGAAGGCAACACTCTCCGCCAACTAAAGATTACAATCCAGAGACATCTAGCGGTGCGGAATACAAGTACGGATCGTTCACACAAAACAAAATCAAATGTCTGTCGAACACGCCTGTAGTTCTATTTCAATCCGTTCAAATCGGCAGGTTCGTCTGTATCGAAAGAAATTTGCTCAATTCACGAAAAAAGATCTCCGTATCGAGTGTTGCTAGACGCTCGGTTTTGGAATGCCCATTTTAGGAAAGTAGTTTTTTAATTTATGTACGGGTTCACAATGTCAGAATATTGTACGTCTGCGAATGACGAACTAAGTAGGTACCTGATAGATGGGCTCCGATGCATTAGGATTCGTATTATTTATAAATATAAATACTTTGCGAACTCTTTTTCATTGAAATGATTATTTGATAAAAAATTCTGAATATACATTTTAATGGCGTGTTTTTTTTTACGTATGTGCAGGTGTACCAACTGAGAATCTGAGTAGGTAGGTACCTGCACATAACAACTCGGAATCATCAAATGGGTATTGCATATGTTTTTTCTTTTGGAAATTTGTAATGAAATTATTTGAAGTTGAAAGGATAATTTCTTTTGTAATTATTTTTTGGGCTGTTATGCCGTGTTGCGCTACCTTCGTCTTTAGCCTAGATATTTAAGGGATTTATTTTTTTAAAATATTATAGTAACATAACGCTTTTTTTGTATTTAGCTTATTTATGATAATTATTCAACGTTAGAGGCGGGCATTGGCACTGCCGCCCCGGGAACCATTCGTTGGATGAGCAACACCTCATAAAAATGGGTATACAATAATTTTGAAAATTATATTTTTAAAGGGCCGTTTTTGTGAAAAATGACAAAAAGGTGAGGTACAATATTGAAAATCTACCAGGAGCACATAACACGCAAGAGTAAAATTTAACAGAGAATACATTTATTTACTGGACAACTTAGACCTCACTTTTCAAGTATTAGTTGAGATTGTTTTGGAAAAGTTTCACTTCTACCGCGTGTAAACTGCACTCGAATTTTTTTTGACAACGTACGTAGGTACCTACTCGGATAGTATATATTCTGAACATTTCTAAAAAAATGAGTAAATTTAAATAAAGATGGTCCAATTTTTTTTTGCGAAATGGTGTAGGTACCTTTTGAATACTGTACGGGAACTAATCGTTCGTACATTTTACATTAAATTTCAATGTGAAAACCGCACAAGAGTCCCAATTACTGCCGTCCGGAGTCAGTGCGACTACGGCGTCCCCAGTTGGGTTTAGTTTTAGTTTCTGAAAAATTCTGAATAATACATTTTTATAGCGCCGTTTTTTGAAAAACTACAGTAAGCTGCACTCGAATTTTTTTTTGACAACGTCCTACTCGGATACTATTTATTCTGAACATTTCTAATAAAATGAGTAAATTTAAATAAAGATGATCCAATTTTTTTTTGCCAAATGGTGTGGGTACCTTTTGAATACTGTACGGGTTCATACATTTTAAATTAAATTTCAATGTGAATACCGCACAAGAGTCTCAACTACTGCCGTCTGGAGTCAGTGAGACTACGGCATCCCCAGTTGGGTTTAGTTTAAGTCTCTAAAATTTCTGAATAATACATTTTTATAGCGCCGTTTTTTGAAAAATTACTTTCAGTTATAAGTTCAAAAATTTCCGAGATCCAACAATTTTTTTTTTCCAAAATTAAAAAATTTCCAGAATCCAATAATTTTTTTTTCCAAAATGGAAAAGTTTCACTTCTACCGCGTGTAAACTGCACTCGAATTTTTTTTGACAACGTACTCGGACACTATATATTCTGAACATTTCTAATAAAATGAGTAAATTTAAATAAAGATGGTCCAATTTTTTTTGCCAAATGGTGTAGGTACCTTTTGAATACTGTACGGGTTCATACATTTTAAATTAAATTTCAATGTGAATACCGCACAAGAGTCCCAACTACTGCCGTCTGGAGTCAGTGAGACTACGGCATCCCCAGTTGGGTTTAGTTTAAGTCTCTAAAATTTCTGAATAATACATTTTTATAGCGCCGTTTTTTGAAAAATTACTTTCAGTTATAAGTTCAAAAATTTCCGAGATCCAACAATTTTTTTTTTCCAAAATTAAAAAATTTCCAGAATCCAATAATTTTTTTTTCCAAAATGGAAAAGTTTCACTTCTACCGCGTGTAAACTGCACTCGAATTTTTTTTGACAACGTACTCGGACACTATATATTCTGAACATTTCTAATAAAATGAGTAAATTTAAATAAAGATGGTCCAATTTTTTTTTGCCAAATGGTGTGGGTACCTTTTGAATACTGTACGGGTTCATACATTTTAAATTAAATTTCAATGTGAATACCGCACAAGAGTCTCAACTACTGCCGTCTGGAGTCAGTGAAACTACGGTATCCCCAGTTGGGTTTAGTTTGTCTCTAAAATTTCTGATTAATACATTTTTATAGCGCCGTTTTTTGAAAAATTACTTTCAGTTCAAAAATTTCCAAGACAAAAAAATTTTTATTTCCAAAATTAAAAAAATATCCAAAACTTAAAAATTTTTTTTTTCAAAATTCAATAATTTCCAAAATCCAAATTTTTTTTTTCCAAAATTAAAAATTTTCCAAAACTCAAAAATTTTTTTTTTTGAAAATTCAAAAATTTACAAAATCCAAAAATTTTTTTTTTGAAAATTAAAAAATTTCCAAAGTCCAAAATTTTTTTTTCAAAATCCAAATTTTTTTTTTTTAAATTACACCCTACAGTACCCGAGATGGATATCAAATTACGCGTCTCGACCTACACAAACCGAAGGGCTGACGGAAAAAATTGAACGATAAACTCCGAAGACCCTTTTAGGCTCTATTGGTTTTTCTAATTTAAATTAAATGAAATACTGAACGCCCTGAGTCGGGCGGCTGGATTGGTTCAGTACTGAATTGAGCGGTAAGCTCCTGGGACGTTTTAAAAGTGTCGGCGACCAAAGTGGCACAATGGTAGGAGTCTTTGCAACAGTAAATTATACGTTACGGGTAACAAATTACAAACATCGTTTTTTTCTTTACCTATTTTATTTAACACACACTCTTCGCTTCATCCGCGTTCACACGTCAAATCGCGTAGTGTTTTACCCCTTGGTTGCCTCTGCAACAGGCAAAGCTAGTATATATATTAATGCACAGTTTTTCGAAAAACTCACATGGGTCATACAGTCAAAAAACGACCTTGCCGCCCCTTAAGTTCGCCCACCCTAAGGATCGCTTTCGCTTGAAATGCGATTCAGTCCAGGGCCTCCCACGCCAAAATGACCTCTCCGCTCTTCGAGTTTGACCGACCGCAGAGACCACAATCGCTAGACAGGAAGCTAAAAAAAACTCACGAAACCGAAACGCGAAAAATTAACGGTAAAAACTGATGCAAAATCAGCGGCGATAACTGGAACCTCCGACTGAATCTCTCATCGACGAAGAAATCGGCCCGGTTATATTTCCCGCTGACAGGTTCGCATTTCGAAAAAGTCGGAGAAAAATTAAGCACTATTCTCATACAAAACGAATTTGCTAGAAATTTTTTCATAATATTTTAATGGCGATGCTGCTAAAAAATGACATTTTATAGGTACGACACGCGGTTCGAGATATCGTCGAAAAAACGCATTCTGGTGGAGATGTTTTACCACAGATTGGAAGTAGAGGGTTTTATCAAACTTTTAAAACTGCGACATGTAACGCATTTCATCCAAAATGTTCTGCAATATTCCAAAATACCTTGCATTATTTTTGACATTTGCTAAGATTTCACTACCGTCGAAAGTGAAAAATTTGGCGGCCAGTAGAATAAGTCGTCGAGTAGGTACTTAAATTCGATTAAATTGACTAATAATTGATAATAAAAAACAATCTTGAGTTTCAAGACACGTCAGTTAGGAGAAAATTATGATTTAGCCGTATAAAATAACGGCTTCAAGCCTGTTTCGGAGTCGACAATTTGAAAACGCCTCTGCGGCTCGAAAACCGATTCTGGCTGTAATGTTTTTGAATATTATCGAGGTCGAGAGATTAAAAAAACATTTTCAACGGTCGTAACATACGCAAACCATTAAAAATATTTCACTATACGCTACGGAAAATATGACGTTTGAGAAAAATAACGTGCTTTGAAAATCCCACAGAAGAGAATATATTGCTGGCCATATAAAAAGAACACGTTTAATTACAGGGTAGGTACTTTTCCGTTGAATTATTACAAATTTGTTCGTAAGATGAACGGATTTTTTTAAGGAAATGCTTAGGTACCTACATCAATATTGTTTGTCTGCGTAAGAACCGGGTAGGTACCGGCTTACGCATCGGTTCTTTCCTTCAGATATCAAATAAAAAATTAATGATTTGAAATAAAAGAAATCACTCGGGATGGTCGCAATTTTTGCCAAAATGCATTATTTCAGGTATGTAGACTTTTGTGGTTATGAAGGAAATTAGTACTAAATAAATCGGAACGTTTTTGAAGTAAGATGGGTCCAAATACAATGCTAAACACTTTTCTTTTATGATTGTGTGAGTAAAAATTCGAACTAAAAATGACAATGAGGGCGCTGTACAATATTGAGTTTCCATCAGGAATACACATTTTGCAAGAGTAAAATATTGAATAAAATATGCTTATTTCCTAGACAAGGTAGGTACTTAAATACCTAGGGACTTTTTTCTTTTAAAAATAAAAAAAAAACATGATATCAAATAAACAGAAACAAACAAAGATGGTCGTATTTTTTTGCCAAAGTCGATAGGTACCTATCATTTCAAAACCAAATTTCAAAATTAAAAAATTAGGATTCGTAATATTTATTCAAAAAATATGTAGGTACTCATGTGCACCTGCCCTGATTTATTTTTTATATGAACGATTTTGCATTAAAATTATTATTTGTTAAATAATTTTGAAAAATACATTTTTATGGCGCCATTTTTGTGAAAAATGACAAAAAAGATGACGTACAATATTGAAAATCTACCAGGAGCACATGATGTATCACTATAGAGTTCAAGTGGGGTGGGTCGCGAACTCACATGTCAAACTTTTGTCAACAAACCGGACCTCTCAGCGGTTTCGGTTGTTGTTTTACGACAAACGGCATTACGGCCGAAAAATTGATCCTGGCTAAAATGTTTTTGAAAAATATTATAGTCTAGATGTCTCCTCAACTAATTCGATCGTCATTACATACGCATCGCATGTGAAATATTTCAGGGCAAGCTAAACAAAATCAGATTTTTCCACGAAAAACACGTGCTTAGAAATTTTTAGTTTTTCATTCCTGGGTAGGTACTTATTTGACGACGACGTACTTCATTGAAAAAATTTGAAAAGAAATGCGTAGGTACTTTCACGAATAGGTAGCTTCACAATAAATTAGGTTTTAATGCAATACTAAGGTAAAGTTGTTTCAATAAAGTTGAATAATTCAACAATGTTTTTAAAGTTAATTTTCACGTTCTGTGTAAGTTCTATTCGAGTTCTGTTGTTTTATCGTTATAGGCCAGTCGCATCATAAAACTGAAATAATTACAGAACTTTAATAGAATTTGAACAGAACTTTCACAGAAGGCTAAAATTAACTCGATTAGTACATATTTTCTATACAAAATTGTAGAAAATATGTACAGGGAGACATCTAGCGGTGAAGAATGTAAGTACTGATTATTTTCATAAGAAAAATTCACACGAATTTATTCTATTTTTATTTTATGGCGAGGGGGGCGGAAATTTGACATTTCGAACGTACATTGCGTGGTCGAAGATATCGTCAAAAATACGCATTCTGGCCGAGATGTTTTTGAATTAATCTTAAGTAGAGAGTTACTACAAGCAGTTAAAACTGTGACATGGTTCGCTTTCCATTCAAAATGTTACACAAGAGTGCATTTCACAATGACATGTTTTGACACTTTACGTAAAAAGCATTTTCCTCTAAAATATCTTTTGGCTTTCTAGCCAGTATAAAACCTAATTTTCTTACAAATAAAATCAGGTTGGGTAAATTTTCTCCAATATTGCAACACCGAAAATGAAAATTTTTCCATAACCCTCTTGAACTTACGAAATCACCCCATAATACGTTTTTGTATGAAGATTTTTTTTTAAAGATGGCGGATTTCAATTTTTACGGCTTGGTGCGGTTAAAATTCAAGCGGGATTAGTCCAAGTTTGTGAGTTGGTCTTGCATGTGTAAAAAATATAAATACAGAATATTGTAAAACTGCAAATTATGAACTAGGTAGGTACCCGATAAACGGATTTAACTGATAAATTGGGCTCCAATATAGCTCAACATTAGGATTCGTATTATTTATAAAAATAAATACTTCTGCGAACTTTTTTTCATTGAAGTGGTCAAGAAATTCTGTATATACATTTAAATGGCGCCGTTTTTTTTTAATTACTGTAGGGAAACTTAGTACCTACTCGCGCACTATGAAATAATATTTTCTCTGTAATTTTTTTACTGGAATAAAAATAAGTTTAAGTTTCTAAAAAATTCTGAATAACACATTTTTATAGCGCCGTTTTTTGAAAAAATACTACAAGGGCCCCAAGTACCTACCCGTGCACTCATGTGTAGGTACCTACCCTGATTTATTTTTTATATGAACGATTTTGCATTAAAATTATTATTTAAGAAATAATTTTGAAAAATACATTTTAATGGCGCCGTTTTTGTGAAAAATGACAAAAAGGGTGACGAACAATATTGAAAATCTACCAGGAGCACATAATACGCAGGAGTAAAATATTACAGACGATACATTTATTTACTAGACCAGGGAGGCAATTCTTTCATTGACAAAAATTATTAATATAAATAAAAAGAAACATCCGAAGACGGGAGTTTTGAAGTGATACTTCTATAGCACTGCTGTGATTTGGATTTCGGATGAAACGGAAATGACGATTACTCCACCTGCGACAATGGTCAAATTTTTTTTGCCAAATGGTGTAGGTACCTTTTGAATACTGTAGGGGTTCATACATTTTAAATTAAATTTCAATGTGAATATCGCACAAGAGTCCCACCTACTGCCGTCTGGAGTCAGTGAGACTACGGCATCCCCAGTTGTGCTTAGTTAAAGTTTCTAAAATATTCTGAATAATACATTTTTATAGCGCCGATTTTTTTAAATTAGTGCAAGGGCAAAAATTTTTTTTTATATCCAAAATCCATTTTTTTTTTCCAAAATTAAATTTTTTTTTTAAAATTCAAAAATTTCCAAATCCAAATTTTTTTTTCCACAATTAAATTTCCAAAATCCAATTTTTTTTTCCAAAATTCAAAAATTTCCTAAATCCAAATTTTTTTTTCCAAAATTAAAAAATTTCCAAAATCCAATTTTTTTTTCAAAATCCAAAATTTTTTTTTTTTAAATTACACCTTACAGTACCCGAGATGGGTATCAAATTACGCGTCTCGATCTACACAATCCGAAGGGCTGAGTGAAAAAAATAAGCGATAAACTCCTAGGACCATTTTTTGAGATAAAGCTCTAATGGTTTTTTCTAATTTAAATTAAATGAAATACTGAACGCCCTGAGTCGGGCGGCAGGATTGGTTCAGTACTGAATTGAGCGGTAAGCTCCTGGGCCGTTTTAAAAGTATCGGCACCAAAGTGGCACTGTGGTAAGAGTCTTTTCAACAGTAAACTATACGTTTCGGGTAACAAATTACGCGTATCGACCTGCATAACCCAAATGGCGCAGTGAAAATTTGAGCAGGAAGCTACTTGGCCTCCTTTTGCGAGAAAAGGCCCGTACTGAACGCCTTGAACCGGGTGACCGAAGCAGCCCGAGAGCGGATGTACGAAATTGGGCTGTCAACTGCCTGTGCCCTTTGTAGGCGCACACTCCTTGCTTTATCCACATTCAAACATCGTTTTTTCTTCACCTATTTTATTTTACACACACTCTTCGCTTCATCCGCGTTCACACGTCATATCGTGTAGTGTTTAACCCCTTGGTTGCCTCTGCAACAGGCAAAGCTAGTTGAATATTATAATGCAAAAAGTGGTGGACAATTATTTTTTATTGTGGAAAATTAATTTTTTACGAACTTTGTGTCGACATTATTAAGGCTAGTTTCATGTTGGCTACTTGGCTGCGCGATTCAGTCGCGCACATCGTTTTATATGTACCTAATCTATCGAAATCGATCGGGTGGCAGTCGCTGTGTATCCCTGCGATTAACCATAGCTTTTTAGTCTATTATTTTACGTTAGCTAGAAGGAGGAAGTGCAACACGGCATAGTAACCCAATAATCACGAAAATGCAGATAATAAAGAAATTTGTTTAATTCGACTACTGCAAAAGAGTAGAGTACTGCACAAGTGCACGTGAGTAAAGAAGGAAAGCCAACAGTTCGAAACTACCTGTATATTGTGGTAAGTTATGGTGGATTGAGGGAAATTATTGCGCCGTGCAGGGCCTCCTGCCTGCACCATAGTTATTAAGAATAATAAATTGAAACAATGATGTGTGTCGGAAATATTGTATTATTTAAGTTCAAGAAAGGTAACTAGTAAAGTTTTCTTTATACAATACGTTTCAAAAAAAGGAATAGCTTTTGAGTCGTTGCAAACGTATTTTTATTCATAATTATCATTTTCATTTTTTTTCTTGCGGAGTGCAAATAAGTACTTGCTGTCCAGTAGATTTGTCATCTGCTGTGTGCAGCACTGCTTTGGAGGCGTTCTTAGTGCAATGCTCACACACCCCAGACTTGTCCCCGGGTTGCAGCTTCTTCCCACAGCCTGGACACACGTCCCCACCTGGCGATCCTCCGAAACTTCCCGTCGCCATGACTATTAGGACATGTTGACCGCCTCCACCACCTCCATGTGCTGGACCTTGTTCTGGTCCAGTTGATTTCCCTGGTCCACTTGGTTTATTCTTGTCCACTGGTTTACCTTGTCCCCCGTCGTCATCACATCGCACCTTGAACGGGTCGATGTCTCGTTTGATGTTAGGGCTAGGTGCGTCCTTGAACCTTTGCAGCGCCAGTTTGCCTGGTGGGCACGTAGGGTTTCCAGGAGTCAAGCAAGCCGGTCGACCTTGGCACTGGCTTCTTGGACAGTCATCTTGAAGGCCGTTTTTCTTAATGCAGTCACAGCCTGTGTAAAGGACTCCGGCGCGTAATTCCCTGCTTTTTACGCCTTTTAGACCTTTTTTATCCTCCTCATGCTGGTGTTTTTCTTCATCCTGTAGACACAAATAAATAGTAAATAAAAGCACGCTTAAAATTAATTTTGATTGACGAAAATATTGCCCGTTATTTTCGTTTTCTCCGTAATTTAAAATCAACTAAATATCTTAGAGGGCGCAGTGTAAATATATATGTATACACATATACCCCCCCCCCCCCCCCCATACACACAAGCCCTGCTTATTTATGGGGGTACATCAAATACAATTATTATGTTATTAATTACTGCATGAAATTTATTTGTAATATCTCTATCTTTTTGAGACTAATAAAAAAATACTAAAAATACCTACATAAATTAATAGAATATCTAAATACAATGATACGCCTTGCTTGCTAATCCGATTGAAGCAAAATGAAAAGAAAAGAAAACTATTTAACAAATTATTCGTTGAAATTTTACAAATCAAATTAAAAAAAAAAACGGGTCGCCGTAAGTAAATTTAGAAAACACTAAAAAATGGCAATTGACAAAATTTATCCAACAACTTTAGTGTCCATTGCATAGCCGGGACTTAGGATAAACAAAGTTTACATGGATAAAGTGCACTAATTTCGGGAGGTGATTCTACATGATATATAACTTTTTCAACTGTTTTTTTTCGAAATTCCATCATTTTAAGGTAATTAGTTTTCAAGTTTAAAAAAAGGTTGTATAGGAAAAACCAACGGAATTGTGAAAAGAATGAACGAATGTAGAATCGCCTCCCGTAGTTACTGCACTTCCGAGGCGTTCTGTGTATCGGTAAATAACATAGTAATAATGTTAATCTTACCGATTTCTGCCCAGCGTGATTATGCAAGCAAGGCGGCCATTCTCTTACAGCATGGCTGTAAAATAGCTTGTAAGTTATATCAGAGGGTACGAAGCCAGTGTACCAATTTTAATCAAAAATCAAGTGGGGAGCGAGGAGGGGGAGGCTAGGGGCAGCAAGGAGTGCAGCAAGGTCTGGGGCAAAGGGGTCTAATACAGCCCGGCGGACAGGCGGGCGGCGGGCAGCAAGGTGGATCATATGGTGGGCAGCGAGGTATGGGGCTACAAGTTGGACAGCTAGGAGAAGGGCAAGGTGGAGGACAGCGAGGAGAAGGGCAAGGTGGAGGACCGCAGGGCGGGCAGCAAGGTGAAGGACCGCAGGGCGGGCAGCAAGGTGGAGGACCGCATGGCGGGCAGCAAGGTGAAGGACCGCAGGGCGGGCAGCAAGGTGGAGGACCGCATGGCGGGCAGCAAGGTGAAGGACCGCAGGGCGGGCGGCAAGGTGGATCTTTTGGTGGGCAGCAAGGTTTGGGGCTACAACTTGGACAGCGAGGAGAAGGGCAGGGTGGAGGACCGCAAGGCGGGCAGCAAGGTGGATCTTTTGGTGGGCAGCGAGGTTTAGGGCTACAAGTTGGACAGCGAGGAGGAGGGCAAGGTGGAGGACCGCAGGGCGAACCACAAGGGGAACAGCGTGTTGGTGGACACGGTGGTGGTTTTGGGCAACAAGATAAACAGCGGGGAGGAGAGCAACAAGGTGAACAACATGGTGGTGGACCTTTCCGTTTAGGGCAACGTGGTGGAGGGCAAGGGTAGCAACAAGGCGCGCAGCAAGGGGGTTTGGCAGGTTTGGTAGATTGGCAGAGGTATCTTATGCTACCATACTCCGAGAACACCCGGTCCTGGAGCCCGTTTCGTTTGTACGCTGACAGCGGCAATTTTTTAATCTGTTAACAAATAACATCATGTTTAAGGGAAAAATATTAAATTTCGCCTCGTAACATTAAAACTCTTTACACTAAAATTATACATCTACAGAGCATCTATTTTCATTGTGATTCACAATAAGTATTATCTCACAGGACTATAGTCAAACTCTTTACCTCTTTAAAATTAGGTTCTGAACAATAATGGTTGCGTAAGGCTGTACAAATCTATTATGCGGAGCAATATCTAACTTACGGGATTGCCTTTGTCTTCGTATCTGTAGCAGGGAAGTTCGCCAGCGGCACACGGTCTGCACCTGAAAAATTCCAAAACATAATTAACTTATAACACAGAAGAAATAAATTCTTTGGAAGAATGCAGTGTATTCATGATTCAGTGTGCAATAATGAAAAAGGTGAAATCCGAACAAAAACTGAACATTTTTAACGCATAGACTGGTCTGGACACAGATTCTTCAGCCCTACAACAAAACTCCAAATACCCACAGAATGTTTTACTCACCCAGGCATTTTCGGAGATTTTTAAAAAATTTGGTTTACTGTTTAATTTGAATATTTATGACTTGATCATTACACTTAAAATTTTGTTGTTTCCAAAGAATACTTAAAATGTATTAAAAATCAACGACTAATTTCCTAACACTCCGACATGTTGTTTGTTACCAAAAATTTTTCGGTAATAAATTTGTTTACAAACAATTGAATACATTCGGAAGTTCAAAATTAGACGAATTTTCATTACGTAGGTAGTTATTACGAATGTAGGTAAATACTTCTCAAAAATACGAATGTCAATAAAATCTTGAGTGAGCACCCGTAACTTAATTTTGAGTTCAAATAATAAATTAAAGGTTAATAATAACTTCTACGGCATCGTTTTTTGTGAAAAATCACCTCACGGACGCCGTGAAAATTTATAATTTATTTCTAAAATCTTACTCTCAACTACAGACTAGTCAAACCATTATATATGGCTAAAATTGCATCTACCAGTTCATCGATCACTGATACAAAACTATGTGTACAATGCATTTGACCAATAAACGCGATGCTGCGTTAAAATGAATACATATTGTTTTATTTACACTCTTATCTGACATGCAGAAAATATACAGGACCATACTTACCTGGGAGGTCACTTGAGATTAACGGTATTTATTGTTTATTTAGTCAAAATTAGATATAGTTCACACGCAAAGGTCATAATTGGGAACACATGTTATTGGAAATGCCATGATTCAATCGTGGTGTACATTTTAAAAATAATATATAATATGTTCTTTAAGGTTAAACAGAACCTACGTAATAATCATTCGCAGATAGTGCCAATTGAATTATTTTAGGTTAAGATTCAATATGAATATGAATAATTAGTTTCGTCCATAAACAAACCCGAATCTTTCAAGAAAGGCCAACAAATACAATATTAGATTGAGTCACCGATACAAAATTGGATTTGTTAGCCTTTCTTGAAAGATTTGGGTTTGTTTATTTACGAAACTATTTAATGATATTCATATTACATATGTACGGGCGCAAACACTTAACTCCCTTAACCACTCGGACCCATAAGCTTCTTTTCACAATAATTTATTTTTGCCCGACATATGTATGTCATAGGAGGCGAATCTGACTTATTAATATTTTAAAGTATAACTCGCAAAAAGTGTTTTAACCTAAAATAATTCAAGAAAAAATGCTCCCCCCCCCTCCTTTAAGTAAATACCTTACTTTAACGAACTAACTTTTTCTGCGCACGGTCTTCCACTACCCCGTTTATGTCGATAATTACCGGCCCGTAAGGCAGCCGCCGTTAAATTAAAAGAAATCGTCAACCTGTAATATTAATATTTGGTCACGAAGTAAAAATATGTTTTAACTTTTGAGGGGTAAGACAGATGGCAGTAGTAGTTGAGTCGTAAACTAACTTTAAGTAGTAGTTGTTGTAATCAACAAAACGAAAAATTCACTCTTGAAAATTATTTTAGAAATTCAAAATAAAGATAACCGGGTTACATAATCAATTATCCACGGTAAGTTATTCATTTTTTCCATTCTCGCAGTAAACAGATTAAATAATAAGAATACATAATCTTGAAAAATGATTCCTCAACTTAAGCTCGTAATGTTATTCGAGCTTACAAATTTTCATTTTAGTTTCAAAAAAACTCCATAGATGGCAATCTACCTGACAAATTTATTTGAAAAATTAATTGAAACCAAAGTCACTAAATTAGTAAATAACCTAATAAGATTAAGAAAATATGTATTTATATTTTAAGAAGACTATTTTTGTTGCTTAAATCTGTTGAATGAACTACTAATCCTGTAGAGAAAATGATAGAACACCAATTTCAGAAGATTGTTATCAAACCGAAGAGTAGGTACCTACAAGCAAAACCTCTGTAGCTTTGATAACCTTCGTAAAGTTTTAAGGTTTAACAGAAGTTACGTTAAATCTACAGATGGCGTCAATTTAAATGTTTTATGTTAACGCTTTTCGCAAGTAATGCTTTAAAATATTTAGATGAATTAATTGTTTGCGCCCATACATATTCAATATGAAAATGAATAAATAATAATTGAAATAATACAATAACTTTGTTTGTACCCACAATATTTTTTTTTAATACCGACCGGTTTCCTCAGGGTATAAAACTAAACTGATCAAAAATATACATTACGTGAGCTTATATATACTTACAAAAAGAGACAAAACATAATATAAAGGAACAGTGAAAGAGCGAAATCAACATCTTATGTGCATAGTGATAGAGAGAAAGAGACGGGTGATACCTAATGTAATGAGTTACAATATTATGTCTACGTCTACAGGAACAAAACGTCACTTGAATAGGGATGAGGTGATTAGGGGTTTTTACTAATTTATGGGAAATATTCCTAATGGGTATTTCACCATCCTTCCCGTAGCTTACCCATACACATAACGAGTATTAATAAATAAACAAATAAATACTTTCAATTGGTAAAAAACTCGGCTAACTTATCCAATATGTAGCCATTATTCATAGGTTCAAATGCCAAATAGAAAACTCCGACTTTTTATGTAAATAAATCCTAAATGATTAATCTAAAATGTACACTACCGTACGAATAATCTATGAGGAGGATGGTGAAATACCCCCTGATTATTAAGGATTTGGGTTTTATGTTTTAACAGCTTTCTTTATTTCGAGTGCTTCTAAATTATTTAATCTGTTACCAAGACCATTTTTGTGTAAAATCTTAACACCGGTGCTTCAATTGACGGTATGATCTTTTTCAATTAGATGATTGACGAATTCATAAAATCCATTAATATTTAAGCATCTACGATGCTCTTTGATTCTAATGTTAACATTGCGCATTGTTTACCTAAACTTAGATATTATATTCGATACTAATGATTGTTTAGCATTTTAATTCAGCTTAATAAATTGTACCACGGCTCGCTGAAGGCGTCGATTGTTTATATTTTAGATTGTTTTGATATTACACGTTATTGTCATCTAAAATGTGTAACTGGTACACATCGCCTCAAAATAAACATAATAATAAGCTCTCGTTGGTCGCAACAGAAGTATTTTGTTAAAAACAGGAATAAATTGACCAATACAATCAAACACGTGTTAGTACCTATGTCACGTATTCTCAATAAAACGATTCCACCTGCATTTGGGCAAGCAGAATATAAGAGCGGTGACTCACATCGTCGCATCTCACTCGTGCTCTTTACGTAATATGTTCAAGTGCGCAAGATGGAAGCCCAGTTGTATTTTTTTTATTTCGGAGGTATTGTGTCTCATCTGACTAATTATTTTTTGTCGATAATTTATTTTTTTATTGGTTATGTTAATTGTTTATTGGTTATTTTCAAATTTTTTTGGTTAATTTTTATTGGTTAAGTTCAATTTTTTTTACTTAATTTTGATTTTTAAGCAGGGCATTTGGCGATCCGGTACCATTTGACCCACGGACCGGTGGTTGGGAATCACTGCTGTAAAGATCTGATTTATTTAATACCCACTAATAATTATTACGATATGCTTAGATAACATTTTACTGATTGCTTCCACTATTTTGCAATGCACAATAATATATTTGCACAATTATGGTGGCGGGTATGGGTACCGCCGCCCCGGGAACCCGGGAATTTGTTGAATGATCAACACCTCTGCCACAGGCACCCCAAGTGGCTCGCTACGTTTTGGCCGGGTTCAAGGGATGAGGTTTATTCGGTTCTAGGTGGCAGATGCGTCCGACCACCGACTGCGAGAGAGACTGGTTGAGGAAAACTTTTTGATCTCTCAGCAGGACTCTTTCGGAACATCGCCTTGCACTGCAATGGGAAGGTTGGATGCAAATATCTGTTACGCCTGGACACACTGATTCCCAGATTTCTACCCACCCCTCATACCTTTTTTACCCGGAACTTCTTCTCCGTCTTTTCTTAAAAAAGCCTTCTACACAGCATTCCCAAAGTTGACGTAGGACCAGATGGGTATTATTTTCTTCAGGGTGTCATGTGGGAAGCTAATGTTAAAAAAAATACTTAGATAATACTGCCAGATTTACTTAGGATGGGTTGTTTCAAAAAATTTGATGGATTCATCAAACATTTTAAGTTGATTTTCACGTTCTGTGTAAGTTCTATTCAAGTTCTGTGATTATTTCAGTTTTGTGAAGCAGCTGTTCTATAACGATGATTATTTCAGTTTTGTGAAGCAGCTATTCTACAACGATGTAATAACAGAACTTGAATAGAACTTACACAGAACGTGAAAATTAACATCAAATATTTGATGAATCCATCAAATTTTTTTAAACAACCCGTCCTTACTCTATTTACTCTTACTTTTATTCTAACATAATAAATGATATTATGTCGTTAAAAGTCAACAGGGCGTTTAAATCATAAATAAATATAAAAGAAATGAATTCAAAATATTTATTCGATGGTCAAATATGTGGGGGTGAGACCACACAAACAAGATATTACTCAAATAATGACCTAGTACATACATAGAGCAGATTGCAGTTTATTCATAGAATATATTGAAATTATTAATAGAATAAAATTATAATTCGTAACACTTCTGGGTGCAACGGCATTGATTCTCAGGTCATTACAAAAAATAGAAATGATTTGATAGTTCGCTCCGCTCTGCACTGGGCTTAGTGGGTACGTCATCGCTGTTTGCTTTCTGCGTGACTCAATATTCTCAGCGAGTTCCCAGTTCTCAATGTCCAGCTCCTCGCCTGACCAATATTTATTATTACCAGTACGTAGGAAGAAAACATTAGAAATATATTTATGTTGACATTATTTCTAAGCGATTTTTTCTGCATAATATCAATAAAATGATATATTCGGAATTGTTACCAGGAACTCAGGGTAAATATTACAAAAAATCAGAGTGTGCAATTCACACGCTGTAGAAGTGAAACCTTCAGAAAACTAAAGTAGAAAATAGTGGGGAGGCTATGAAGCACAGCACAAGGAGGAGACCGATAGGCTACGAAACATCGCACAAAGAGGAGACCGATTATACTATCTCATTTTCTCGCAGGCTAAATCCTATAAATGCATGTGTTTGTCTCTTTTTAGTGTCGCTATTTTTCGTTTCATCGAGTTTCAAATCACAATGGTGCTAAAGAAGTTTTCACTTCAAAAATGTTTCCAAGACATTATTTTTGTTTTGAGAACGCACACAGTAGTATGACCGCCTGGAGCCAGATGGACCATGACATCATGTTTCTGGTGAAAGACCATTATTGATGACCGAAACGTCGTTTGAATTGACACTAGCACTTTGGCGACAAGATATTAATAGCCAGGTACTTCCCGACCTTCTTCTGCCTCCCCTCCATCTTCTTCCCCTTTCCATTTTCTTCAGATTCATTTCATTGTCCCACTGGTTCCGGATAGTTGGGACTCTCGTGGGGTGACTACATTAAAAGGGTAATGATAGAAGTAAAAGAGAAAACGACTCCCACTAGTAAGCACTTGATTTTCAGTGCCATGTCAATTTTTTCCACCGATTTTCCATATGTTAACACTTTGGTTATTTATTTTTTTGTGAAAACATATTTTAGAAATGAAGTAAACGTGGGTATATTAATGCAAATTCCGCTCTGCTGCGAAAATCGACTTTGCAATACCAAAATAAAAAAAAAATTTACCATAAAATAATAAACTTTACCATAAAATGATAAAATCACAAATCAATTTAAAAAAATTAACATTTTGTTTGTAACTTTTTAAAACATTTTGACTGATATACATACATATGTTATTTATAACACCCCTTCAGAAAGACACGGTTAAAACGACAAACATGACGACCTCCGTGGTCGATGGGTAAAGCTCCCGCAATCCCATGATCGCGGGATCATATCCCGGTGTACGCATTTTTTTTTTTAAAGAAAGACAAACATTCCCTGGTTACGAAAAACCCAACAATGTTTGAAATCTCCTATTACCACCACAAAAAGCGGAAAATGTTGCTTGTGTTGTGATGGAGGACTTAGCCAGTCGAGGAATCGAACACGGACGCCCGGGTGGGACCCAAACGCGTTGCCCACTCACCGGCCGTGAAATGAATTTTAATTTGAATTATGTATTTCATAATAAAATCATTTAAAATAATATATGGTATAAGTATTTGGGACACGTTTCAGAATAGAAGATGCTCTCAGCATCGCTCTTTTGTAAGACTACCATTCAGAATAGAAACGTTACTTGAAATGGTATGATTTTCGGTTTTCACGGCCAAAAGTATTTTTGTAATTTATTTTTGGGGTATTATGCCGTGTTGCGCTATCTTCTTCTTTAGCCAACGTTTCGGACAGCGTTACAGTGTCCATCATCAGGGCAAATGAGGTTCATCTGCCCTGAGAGATAGCGCAACACGGCATAATACCCCAAAAATAAATTACAAAAGGTTACTTGAAATGGCTTACGCCGTGTTTGGTGACCAGATCTGAGTATCCAGGTTCTTCCTCACCTCCCTCTTCCCCATCTCCTGATAGGGGATACTCTCAGTACCACTTTTGTAAGACCACCATTCAGAATTGAAATGTTTCTTTAAATGCTTTTAGCCGTGTTTGGTGATCAGATCTGAATAGCCAGGTTCTTTCCCCACCTTCCTCTTTTCCATCTTCCCCTTTCCACTATATTCGGCCTCATATAACATATCCCATTTAGAGATGTCATAAACTCACTGGCTTCCGGCAGTTGGGAGAAGTCGGGCTCTTGTGCGGTAAATACGGAATTAATAACATTAAAAAAAATCGAGTGCAATTCACACGCGTTAGAAGCTAAACTTCACCAAACAATCTCAACCAATAGGAGCCTTGAAAAGTGAGATCATAATCTAATTCATCTAATTCATCTAATTCCTTGAGCACTTTTAAAAAGATTGTCAAATTATTTATGTTAGCCGAGGATTGCCAATTGATTTTTTCAACTTTGTCCTTTCTAAATTATTAGCTAAATGATTATGTTTATAGTAATAATAAGCCAAATTAGTATTAGCATTCTTCTGCCAAATTTAAAGCATATTATATTATATACATATATTTATTATTTACAACTTAATCGTAAAACAAAAAAGAAAAAACTTTTATTTTTTACTTTAAATCAGTCCTCAAAACAATGGTCACCCTACAAAAGTCTACATGTTTACATGAATGTACTACCTAGCGCCAGCAGTTTAGTAATAATCTCAACCTGTAAGAAATGCAACAATATTGTTCTTTCAATATCTGTATAATTTTGTGTTATTTTGTTAATTGTAGAATTGTTAACCTCAACACAGGCTTGTCCTAGTGAGGTTGCAAATTGTTTTGTAAACATTTTTACCTGCAATGTAAATATACAATAAATAAATAAATAAAATCAAAGCTGCCAATGAGCGCTGGTCTGTAAGTAAGTAAGGTTTCACTCTATCTCATTCTTTCGCAGGCTAAATCCTATAGAAGTATGTGTTTGTCTCTTTTAGTGCCATTTCCGTTTCAACCGAGTTTGAAATCACAACGGTGCTAAAGAATTTTCACTTCAAAACAAATGAAAACACTCTTATTTGCATGTTGTATTGTTGTAACCATAGATGTCATATTCTGTCTACTGATGGTCAAGTTTCTCCTTCTCTCTTCTCGCACGTCAAGCCGGGCTTGTTGGAACTATTGACGCCAGCTACATCTAGGCCGATCCACTACCATCTGGTATTTATTAGACTTGCATGTTATTGAAGGTTCAATTAAATTAAACGTACGGTTTTCACTAATGCACCGAGGCATTCCGATGCGCGCACTGTTAAAAAGGTTTGCATTACAATATTGCAACGGCCCGAATAATAGACACAATGCTCTGCCCAAGCTTTTTCTTTCTTTCTGTAAGCCGACATTTTGAAATAACGTGGTTATGTTGGTAGCTCTTAAATGGTTGATAATCAAAGTGCCATCTAAAAATTATTCTACCTTTGAAATAAAGGGAGTTTTTGCGGGAGTATCATAATCCTCCGAAGAGGATTCGTTAAGTTCTTGTTTGAAGAGTTTTGTTGTCTATCCTCCCTTTATCTCCTGGTGTTTTGTTAGTAGGTAAGTAGGTACTATTGGAATTCTAATCAAGTTGTCAGTATATTGTCTATGAAAATTTAGATTATAATTTAGTATTTATATCTTTACTCTTAATTAATATTTTTTACTGAATAGTTTCTATTAAAAAGGTAATGGACAATGGTTCAACAGTTTTGGAGTCCAGACGCTATCAATCCACATTACCCAACAGTTATTTCATAATTTTAAAAATTACTTTAACCAGTGATTCCTAACATTATTTGGAGTAAAAAACGTGAAATGAAACTTTAATCTCTGGTCTCCGGTCTCCGGTCTCCGGTGACTTTTTAGACAACTCATTTTTTTTCTTCGAAATCAAACAAAAAAAATTGGTTGTCTGTAAAGTCGGTTTACGGATGATAATTTTACGTGATAACGTCATATAATAACGATGGAGTGGAAGAGAGATAGGTGCGTCACAAGCCGAACGCTTAGACCGAACGCTTGTTCCGCGCTATCGCTTGCACGCTCGGCTCAGGCGGAACGTGACAATGAGTCATGCTTTTTCGTGAGTGCAGCCGGCGTTCATCAATTTATATTGACATCGCGTCAAAAAAAATTCTTCCTGATGTCGTCAGTGATCACTCAGCCGAGTAACCGACCAACCCCTTACTCCGCCTCTAACTGTCCAATACATTATTTTTTTTTATTTTGTTGAAGAAAAAAAACATCAAAAATGCCGCCGGAGACCGCAATTTCATTTACATTATTTACTCCAAATAATGTCAGGAATCACTAGTTTAAAGTAGGTAAACCCTCTTTAACACCCTGCATATTTGATAAAAATTAAAAATAATAATTAGATTGCTTGATCGTAAAACCGACTACAGCCATATAAATAGAATGGTTCCCTGACAACTCAACAAAGAGGCATTTCAACACCCCTTTTAAAGCACATTAAAAGTTATGAAAAAAATTGGAAAAAACCCATTACCTAACATAACGTAATCCACTTAAGCAATTTTTTTTTCATCGCTTTTAATAACTTTTCAAATAAGGTGAAGTTAAATGTTGTTTAGTTTTCTGGTCACCAAATAAAATTGACAATTTTCTAAGAAAATCTGATTTGAAGGTGACAAAATCGATATCATAATTTTTTTGCAGATCTGACTTACTTTTCATTAAAAATCATGCTTATATTTAATCTTTTATATAGCTTTTTGTAGAAAAGATGTCTCCAAAAGGTAGACACGTTTATATAATTCATGGCATTTTAAGGCGGTATAACCAGATTCGACCGGAAATGGTCATTTGTAAATGGAATTCTAGACATATCAACTCTTTTCAACAAAAAAAACATTATTTGATTTCGAAAGATTAATATTTTTTCTTGTAAAAATAATTTTTGGTTTTGAAAAAAGCATGATTTTTTAATATAATTAAGTTATTCCGTCGGTCGTTGTGCTGATATATAAAATTTTCAAAAGAAATGTTATATTATTCAACACATATTTCAAGTTACATATTTATTAAGTATTATATATTATAACTATCTAGGAAACCTAATTTTCCGAATTTATTTTAGTTCACATTAAATCATTTTAAGAAATCCGACTACTTATTTTGCTACAATAATTCTTCCGTTGTCTATTTGTTTATGGACTTAAAAATATATTTCAGATTTGTTTATATTTTTATTTTATTCAGACTTATTGAAATATTATGAATACTTATGATCAAAAAATAAAAATTGTAAAAAGTACGTTTTCTTAATTTACAATTACGCATTTGAGCGCGCGCGAAATGATGCCTTCCAAAAAAATATCAACACACGGCTACCCGCCCAAACTCTGCGGTGAAAGGACCTGTAGCGTCGCTCACCGAAAAGGCCCAAGTGAGAAAATTTTCACATGAAACACAAATCATAACACAAAAAACTTTTTTGTAAAATGCTTTTTTGAAGAAAAACAAAGATTTTATCGTTTAATAAAACATGTACATTGCTTGTAACTTGTAATGGTTATTGAAACGGTATTCACTGAAAAAAAATCTATTTACCAATATTTGAGTTTTTACCTTTTATATTCAGTGTCCGGAAAATCGATGACTTCAATTTAATTAAAATTTTATCCTCGCGGATTTCTTTTTTGCTTTCTTTTGTTGTATTAAATACCTAAGTAAGTAATTTGTTAATTAGCTATGATTTCCAATTTGAAGTGCGGTTTCGAGTATGTGTGTAATACGCTTTATTTTCTATTTAATAGCATAAAAATTGGCAATTTCTTGCAAAAAGTCGGGTAGTTTTGATTTTAGATATTTCGTCTAGGTTGCTGCTGCGATGCAAAAACCAAGTTTTAGACCTCGGCGAACCCCCACGCCAGGTTAATTGGTAAAAACAGCAAAATTTAGGCGCTTGTTTTCGTTTTTGCCGTACTGTTCAGTAACTAAACATCTAATGAAAAAAATGTTCACTCCCTTTTGAAAGTGGGTTATATTTCTCGCAAGACGAGCAAAATAAAACAATTTATAGAAACAACTTTTTTTTAAACAGTGTTATTTTTTTACATGTGAAAAAAATTATCAAAGCCTCTGAACTGTGTTAAATATCTCCTAAACTATGGGAGGAGGGAAAAATTCGTAAAAATCACAATAATTTGAACGTAAAACGGGTAAGATAGATATGTGAGCAGATTTTATTATTTTGTAAACAGTCAATGTAGCAAAATCTCATTTGGGTCGCCACAGTGATGTAAAATCCAAACCCGTTTTCAAAACTCATGTTTATTATATTTATTATACTAGCTTTTCCCCGCGGCTTCGCTCGCATTATTACGGGAAATTACTGTAGCGCTTGCACTTATCAATTATCTCCCCCCCAACCCACCCCCATCCCCTCCCGCATTCCATATATTCATTCCCTTACATTCAGTTTTCAAACATCTCGCCTACCACCTAAATTTCACAATGCTATAGCTCAAAGAAAAAAAGAATTACTTATCCAATTTTGTTCATTCGTTCGGAATTTATGCGCTTACAAACATTTCGGATGTTTATTTTTATTTAAATATTTGGAAGTTCGTTAATATAATAAAAAATACTCTATTTATCATTCAGTCTTTATAATCGTTGCTAATTATATTTTTAATATAGGAACTCTCATCTGACATTTATTTCAAGCTTGTCCAAAAAAAAAACGAATTCTAATATTTGAATTTTCTGCAGTAGTAGCTGACCAGTAGACTGAGTACCTACCAGCATAGAGCCCAAAAATATATCAACATTGTTTCCATGGAAAAGATTTTTTTCTGACGTTAGCAAAAACTCGCTTTTGTTAGCGACAGAAAACGTATAACAGATATAATTTATTAATATTTATAATTTCATAACGCCAGAGCTTACCATCATATACAACCTGTAGTCTGCGCAAATAATTTAGCTTTATATTGGTGAAAGAATTATTAAAGTCTTTATATTGTGTTATGCGTGAAAAGGTCATAAACAAACTCGAGCAGTTTCGCATTTATAATATTAAGTATGGAAGTATGGATTTCACATTTTGGTACCTATTTGAAATTATTAAATATTTTTGGAAAGATTTGACTTATAGATACCCATTTTTACACCTATAAATTTGGGTTCTCTAGGTCTTTTCCAAAAAACTGACTTTCCCCAAAAAATGTATTGGCTGCACCATAGAAATTTTATTTTCACACCACAAATATTAGTTTGCTGTCTTTGGAATATTCTGAAACAATTCCTGAATTGAATTTTACGTGATCAATCTGCTTACGAGAAGTATCAAATAGAAAAATCGAATAGAAATACCTAATCGGTATATTAATTTATTTAAATTCACTTTTGTTTCTACGAGTAGGCAGTTACCTACATCCCAGAATGAAATCAGTGCAAAATCAGATTCTCCAATCAATTATTCAGCACCTCTGACTTGGCCTACAGAGCACAGAGCCCGGACCACGGAGCACGGCGACGGAGCCACGGAGAGGTGAGGTACGCCATGCTAGGCGCGACCCACAACACACCGTGGTGGAAATGCAAATGGTGTGATGCTGAAATTGCTGATTGTCTGGATTACTGCGAAAATTTATTGTTCCACTCAATAGACCTAGTCGTTTCGCAGAAATTCAAAAGTAACATTGTCATCAAACGGACAATCAGCGCCTTTTGTTTTTTTTGACATTTGAAAGGTCCCCGTGACGCCAATACTAGGTGCGTTTCAGCTTTCTTTCAAATTGTCTCAAGTTGAAAAGCTTAGCATCACCATGATAACATGATAGTGGTCCTTTTTTTGAAATTACTTATTAATTGATTTACACCCTGATCAATGATAGTGGTCCTTTTTTTAAATTATTTATTAACCAAGATAATATTGTACTTAATATACAATATACTTAATATACTTTTTTGGTGTACACCACATCACTAGGCAGAGCCCGTACCTAGGAGGTAGGAATATCTATTTTTGATATCTTAATCTTAGAAGATAAAAATTTTAAAAGATAAAAAGAAAAGAAAAATAAAATGGATGAGAAAAATGGAAAAAAGATGAAAGAAGGACCAAAAAATAATAAATAATTCAAAGGGAAAGAGAAAAGATGAAGGTTGTTATAATGTTGATCACAATTTGTTCAAATAGCGAAACGGACTTCGAATCGGCATTTAACGAGAACTTTTCAACTGTCAAAAAAACTGAATGGCCATTTGATGACTTTGTCACAGGTGATTTTTTCCGAAACAACTGAACATTTGAGCCTTCTCATTTTCTGCACTGCAGTTAATGTGTTTCCACAATTCGATTGGTTCAACAGCATACTTTGTTAACATAATTGTCAGAGTTAGCAAAGACATTTTCCAACTCTACCATTTTTCATTTCGTATCTCTGTGAATTTGTTTGTGTGTTCCGGCTTCAGTCAATCCTGGCGAGATAGTAGCCGTGTTTGACAATACCTTTTTTCCGCCAAAGAACCGCTCACAAGCGAAGTCTACTGTTCACAGAACTACTGATATAAAAAATTATAACATCTGTGTAATTTTACAATCGTATCTACCTACAACATATTTTAAATATTTAAAAAAAATATTTCGATTAAAACTGTCATGGCCCGGTGGGTAAAGAAAGCCTTTAACTCCTTGTTCGCAAATTTTATTGTTTTTGCATTGCTCGTCCAATGAATATTCCTCAAAAAATTTATTCTCCTTATAAAATATTGATGATTGTATGTAAATCGTTATCTACATATTTTAATCCTCTGTTTTTAAGAACCTATATGTATATTAACTACTATATTTTAACTTTTGTTACTATGTTTTAAACTTTCTAACTTCATTTTTTATTATTTCTCTTCTTTTTATTTCCTCGATTTTTCCTCTTTTTTGTACAAATCATGATCCATATGTTGTCACTAATCCTAATTTGACTGTTCTAAAACGGGAATCATCCTAGTTGAACAGTCAAAACATATCATAAAAAATGTTTATAAATGTATTATACTATACTAAATAAATACTAAATAAATAAATAAATAAATATAAAATGCAATAAGGTTTCATCCAAATGGTACCGATTAAAACTATGAATTATTAGAAATATTATAAATTTTGTTAGAAGGTAATCGCGTTTAGGTTTGACATTACAAATTAAATTAAACACATAATATATATAAACATATTTTCATATCAATGCACTGGGGGAACGTACACAGGCCCTGACAACATTAAGTCCGACTAAAGCATTTATTTCTCCTTTATTAAAATGACAAACCTCTAAACAATTTTTAAGGCTCATTTGATGAAGAACTCACCTGGTATTCAATTTTGTACTGTGATAAAAAAAAACACATTTCGTGAGTTTGTATAGATATTTTTGATGTGATAACGTCTTATAAATCGATGAACGCCGGCTGCACTCGCAAAATAGCATGACTCATTGTCACGTTCCGCCTGAGCCAAGTGTGTAAGCTTTCGGCCTAAACGTTCGGCTTGTGGCGCATCTATCTCTCTTCCACTCCATCGTTATTATATGACGTTGTCACGTTAAATTATCGTCCGTAAACCGACTTTACAGACAGCCAAATTTTTTGTTGTAATATTAGTCTTCCCCAGTCTATAACCTAAATCAAAATAATGTAAAGTTAAACAATTAGGTAGTTGGTTTTTCGAAAAAGTCACTTATCTTTGCTTGCAGAAGATAGGTACCCATATTTTTTAAATATTTTCAAAATTAACAAAATTTTCAATTTTATAGTAAGTAGGTACCAAGATTTTTTCCAGAATGCTTTTTCCATCTACATAGATTTTAGTTTAATCAAAAGATATATACCTATAATCAAAAGCGTTAGTTATTAATTAGTTAATAATTTACCCCACGATGCGTTCTGATCGTGATATAGTTACCATTTTGTACTAAACAAACTAAAATGCTTCTAGACATGGTTTTAGGGGATTCGAAAAGTAAAAAAAGTTTTTAAAATTCTCAAATACATGCTCCTGTCACGAGCTAGAAGAAATAAACAATTGAGTATGAGTAGGTATGTACTAGTTCGATCAGAATCACTGCGTACGGTTCCGAGATGTAAGTGACGTCACGCGCAGCTTCAAACCGGCCCACCTCGCGACTCCCACCATGCGCAAACCACAACAACACTCGGATGTTGGCTGTTTTGGCTCGGAGAGGTGAGTTGGTTCTAGTTGGGCATTTCGGTTTGTTTGTTTGTAAGTTAGTCGGTTCTCGGTTCTGGTGCGCGCCCGCGGTGTCTTCTCAGTCCCTGTGTCGCAACGAGCCCAAATCATAGAACGTGTCGAGGTGCAGGCCGAGCAACAAGCAAGCAGCAAGCAGTCAATCCAGTCGCCAAAGATCCCCGCGGATGACCACACCTACCACCTGATCGCAAGGACGCCGACGGTGACATCATCACGTATGTTTTTATCGCTGCGTAGTTTTAGTTTATAATCTCTGCTGTTTCTGCGGTTTCCGTTGTGATTTATGTGCCATAGTGTTTGCATTTTGAACATACCCATGTTCTCTTTTAATATTTGCTTTCCAACTACATACTAACTTGTGCCATTTCTATCTGAACCCTAACATTGTCTTCTTGATAACTCTTCGCTTACCGATCGTTCAGCGAATATTATTCGTATGGTTTACGAAGTTTCTACGCAATATTGTCTAATTAATATAAAAGTACCAAGCGATTGCTTTTTAAAATATACACACAATATTTAATTGTAATGTGTTGGCTCTAAGCTTTAAAATTGGTGATGAGCAGTTTCCCAAGGAGATGTGATTTTTAAAATTAAATAATAAAAATAATTTTCTACAATTATTACAGCGTAAATGATATGTCATATATAATTTGCATAACAACCTTCCGCAGTTACAACAACAGACACCTTCATACCTTTGAGTCCTCGGTGCATATATCAGAAATGTAGTTTGAAATAGCTTCACCAAGTTTGTTGACAATCATATTGAAAGCTAGGAACTTCCCAGCCTGACTCTTTTCCTTTACTCTCCTCCCCTACTTCCACAAACCTTCGATAAACACCAAAAGTAATTTCATTTGCTCCGAGCAAGTACGTGGTATTTTGATTCAATTTTACATTGGAATAATTCCAATCAAAGAATAATAAATATTTACATTATAAATATGTTTACACTCTCTTTGTGACACTTTGTCCTTTTATATTGTTTTTAAAAACATGGTGTGTGTATTGAATTTCATGCATTATGTGCATCAACTTGCGAAATCCGTGTACGTATTGAGCATTATAGTCATGAACACAATTTTATGAATGCAGCCTCTTAGTTTTATAGTTTCTGACCTTATAGGAAATTATTTGTACCTACGTCTTTTTGTATTCGGGGCAATCGAGTCTTACCTCCATTTGCACACTAAAGTCCATCTTTAGTAAGTTGTATGAACATAAATAAACACTTCGGATCATATATAAATAATTAACGGTCTTGGTCGTCTAATTTATCATGGACGTAGCGAAGTTATATTTATTGGCAATTAGACGTTTACACCACAATATTGGTGAATCTTTTAAATCGGAATAACTTATAGAAAATAGTGGGAAAGATATAAAAGCTATGCATTTTGGTTTTTTACCAAGGTGGTTTGAAAATACCTACTACACTTTTTTGTTTAAGATGTCGATGATATCGATACGATATCGCACAAGAATCAAACCTGGAGCCTCCACGTTATATTGGACGTTGTGAGGCGTTTGAAAGCAGAGAGGGTAAAAAAGGGAAGAAGTAGGTAGGAGAATATAAAGAATTTTAGTTTTCAAATCTGGTAAATTAAAATAGCTAAAACCATTTGAAGCAACATTTGTTTGATGCCTCTCATCATTTCGATATTAAGAGAATCTCCCATTTTGGGACAATGTGTACATATGCTGGATTTTAACATAATTCTAATAAAAGTTTGAAATCTTTAAAACAAATATATTTTTGTTAATACTACTAAGGACTTTCACCTCAAATACGGAGGTGGTCAATAAATGATCTGAATATGACATGTGACATTTCGCTCAAACAAACAATATCGAAGGATCAGTTGTTTCACACAATTTAAACAATTCATCAAATTTCAAAGTTAAAACAAGATTGTGAAAGTTTTATTCAAATTTTTTTTTATATTATTTTGGACCAGTTACTTGTTACTTCTCAGAACTAAAATAATACTTAAATAACTTGAAAATTGACTTCGAAATTTCGTGAATTGTTAAAATTTTGTGAACAACAACAACCCGTCCTAAGTTGTTCGTTACAATGTCAAAATCTAATTATAATAAATTTATTATTAGGTAACTGAATTGCATTAACAGTAAAATAGGGATTTTGTTCCATTTTCTACATTAATGTGGATTATAATATAATCTCTAATAGCAGTAAGTAATAATACACAGACATTGTGTTTTTTACGAGGCCCACGCTTTGTCAAGTAAAATCATTTTAAGTATGTTATTCATGATTGTTTTCATGTGGGTACGGCTTATTCATTTGGAAAACTAAACCAAAGGACCGGTTTTCTAAATAATATTTAAATGCTTAAAAAAAAAACTTAAAATACAGGTGAAATAGTTTGAAAAATAAGCTAAGATACCTGACGGTTTTCAACGGTATCAATAAACTTACACTTCACAAAAGTTTATTTTCTGGCTGGTCAACCCCTTAAGCCTGTATTTTGTCAGAGGATGAAAATATTTCCGCTTTCCAATAAAATCCAAATAATTGGAATTTTCTTAAAATATCCGAAACCTCAAAACGGTTTTTAAACGTACGCTTTCAAGTTTTATTAATCGAAATAAATATAATTTTTGTATAAAAATTTTGCATGCAAAAAAAAAAATTAAATGGCCCACCTTGCGTTTTTTTATAACTAAAATTACTGATAACGAAAAAAAATAAAAACTCTTACAAATTCTATTAAACAAATACATTTCAAACGTTATTGTCACCTCAGTTTGTTTGGTTTTATTTCAAAATAATGAATAAAAAAATCCCAAATTTCCTTTTTTTTTTCAAATTGCGATAAGAAACTTTGATTCCATAAATGTGTTTTACTTCTCTGTGGTTGACTGTTAGATTAGATTTTAATATAAAGCGTGATGTTTTCTCTTTCTAACACCATTTTTATCATATTTCTCACTATGATAGTAAGGTGGACACAACGTTTCTATGAGAGCTATATGAGTTGTTCCGAAAATCAAACAAATTAGCCTGTGGGGTTAAACGTTACGGTTCTTTGTTGCAATTTTCATTTTTCAGTCTTTTAAGGAATTATATTCGTATTAAAGATAAACAAGTATAAATTCAATTAGGTGAGGGAATTACGTATGGCCTAGTTTTTCCCATATTATTCACATTGTGGTTTGCTTTGTTTGTGAAATCTTTTTCTTTCCATTATATTATTATATAAAACATACGTTTCCATATAAGTACATTAAAAAAGACTCTTGTGGCTATCGAGTAATATTAAATTTAATGCTTCAGCCCACATCTTAAGACCATTTATTCTCTGTGGTTCACTCGTTTAGGCAGTAGACCGTGGTCGTTGCAATAAGCTTGTAACAGCTGACCTCTAGATTGAGTCATGAAAACCGAGAATCTATCGTTCACTTATAACTGATTCTTTCTATAGGGGTTTTCTTTATTTCAGAATTCAAATTAAAGAACATGCAGAATTTAATAAAATATTTTAGTACAGCAACAAGAAACCTAAACAGTTCTTACCTGGATCTCGAGAAACGGCTGCGTGGCCTTTTTCAAACAAAAGTTAATTTTGGATTTGAGGCCAAAAAGCCGAACCAAACTGAATGTAATATCAAAAGGATACGTTAGTTCTCAAGGCCAAAAGTTTTAGCGGTATTATTTTTTGGATTATTAAGGCGTGTTGCTCTTTGTCCAAAATTTTGGACATTGATACAGTATTCATCATCAGGATCAAGATGTGGAGATTGTGGCAAAGTGTGTGCAAAAAGGTGATACCATTTTGCGCATGTTAATCCTCATAGACAGTATTTCAGTTAAAAATAACTAGATAAATGTGGTTTTCAGCGCTTAGTTTTGGTGTATCCGTCAAGTATACCTTGACAGATAAGAGACGGTTACCTCGAGAGTGTTTTCTCTTGGGGTAAAAATAATCTCGTTGAATTTAATGTTTCAAAGACCCAATCATGTCTGATTATGTCTAAAAGGGATCGAAATGAAAATCTAGTCTCCTTCAACGGAAGCAATCTTCCGAACAGGCCCTCCATTGACATGCTTGGTGTAACTCTAAGTGACAAGCTCAGATATGGGGGCTCCATCGAAGCCAGAGTTAAGTTAGCCTCTCAAAAACTGGGCGTACCGTGCAGGGCCCGCAGATACTTTAACAGTACACAACTGCAAACCGTGTACAAATCACAAGTGCACCCCACGGTTGAATTTGGCAGCCACCTCTGGTCTGGAGCTCCAAATTACCTGAAAAAACCCTCGACTCTATAAAACGGGCGGTCCGTTTGATAGATTCTTCCATCTTAACGAACGGATTGCAATCTTTAGAGCACAGGCGTCGGGTGGGAATGCTATCCTTGTTCTACCGGTATTTCAATGAAAGATGCTCCGAGGAACTAGCGTCATTGATCCCTTCGGCACCGGTGCACACGGTGCACAGTCGGGAAACACGCCACACACGTGCCCAACACATGTACACGGTTGACATTTGTCACATGAGAACGTGTCGCTTCTTCGACTCGTTCTTATGTTCAACAGCTCGGTTGTGGAACGATTTGTCGGCCTCTGTGTTTCCTCCTTCCTACAACATGGGTCTCTTAAAGACCTGCTCTTAAAGGCCTCCTGTGTGGAGTTAATGTAAAAAAAAAAAGTTTCTGTCGATTTTTTTTAAATGATTTATCTGCCAGTGTTCCATACTATACGGTCATATTTAGTCCTATCAAAAGTTAACAGCCAATATCACAAAAACACATTCTGTCCAATGCCCACAAATATGAAATAATAATTAAAAAACATCAATTTATTTTCGCGTACTTTCTGGCTATGGCTGTCTCCGTAGAAATCATATAATAAATGATAATAATAATAATAATCATATAATCATATAGAAATCATATAATAAATGTTTTTTTTCAATTCATACCACTGCTGTCCACTGATCGATGGTAGAAAAGCATTCATAAGCCACTTGAGAGTTTGTGTTTTGACTGATTGCGTTCTGGTGAAATCTGCAATCCGGCTGATTGTTTGAACAGTCTTGTCGTATTGTGGATATGATGCATGCATTGGGGTCAAGGGACTTCCAACCAACTAGTTCTATGGAGTCGATTTACTGGATTCATATCAAACCACCACTAAATACTATAGAAGATTTAGCAGATATGCAAATCTCCTCATTGTATTCAACAACGTTCTTTTTAGCCGCTGTAGAGTCAATGTGTAAATAGATCTAATCGATAACTTAAGAAATACATTTTTTACACTTGGACGCGTGTTGGTGGAAATCTTTACAAAATACCAGAAGATCGTGAACAATGGATTTTCAAAAATTTTCCAGTACTAATCTGGAGTTATACTTGAATCGAGTTATATTTTTATCGTTGATCATGGGATATGGGATTTAGCCTGCGAGAGAATTAGAGAGGCTAATCGATGTCATCTTTGTGCGTTGCTTTGTAGCCAATCGGACTCCTTTTTGTGCGATGCTACGTAGAATAAAATGTTAAATAATTTTTAAACTTGCTAACAATATTATAATAAATAAACCATACAATTATCCTACTCCTGACACTCCGTATTCGTCTCATTCTCTAGAAGGTTAGTTTTCTGAAGGTTTCATTTCTACCGCGTGTGAACTGCAGGGATTATTTTTTTTCATAATAACTCAACAAGAAAAGAGATAACTCAGTCTTGTAACGTAAGCCAAAATTTTGCTCCAAATTACCGTAG
Organism: Glyphotaelius pellucidus; assembly: GCA_936435175.1. Classification (NCBI taxonomy): domain Eukaryota; kingdom Metazoa; phylum Arthropoda; class Insecta; order Trichoptera; family Limnephilidae; genus Glyphotaelius; species Glyphotaelius pellucidus. The sequence continues at coordinate 19,802,736 of OW386542.1, read as the reverse complement.
CCGTGATTGGTGAATAGCAAGCCCAACTTTCTTAAACTCCATTTTCTTTCCTCCCTGCTCCCTTCGGCCTCTCATTATACCTTATTTGGGGATCCATAATCCCGCTGATTTACGATTAGTGGGACTCTGGTGCGTTATTCATATGAAAAAATAATATAAGAATTGTTTTCCACAAATCAGGAAGTATCATATTTTGGGAAATTTTTATTTTGAAGATTTTGAATGTCAGATGTGTAATTAGTTTAAAATTGCAGAAGTTACATAGTTAAGGTCTATTTCATGGAAGGCATCAATCTACATTAGCAAATTCCATATTTTACGATCCCACCGATATCCGCCGGCACGCGGCGAGTGCCGCACAACAATGGAATGCCCCAAAGTAGCTTGTAGATTTATATTAGATTTTGCTTTGTGTATTCGAGATTGCAGAGCTAAAATCGTCTTACACGGAATTGTGGAATTCCACTTATAAGGGTCAAGGTGAAAGAAAAGAATCAATGGAATAATTAAACCATGACTAAAAGTCTTAAATAAACATTATGGACTAGTAGTAGTAACTAGTCCATAATGTTTATTACTATTGTACTACTAGTAGTACTAATAGTTCTTAATGGCATAATTTCATAGTTATCCCTTTCGCTAAAATAACTTTTAGTCAAATAAATTTTAGTTAGTCTATATATTGCACTTACTGGCCATTAGACAGAAAACTCTAAAAGATAAATCAGATCAACTCGTGTTGTCAGCCAAACATCGAAACTTGTTTGTAAGAATGTATTTCCAGTGGTACGATGCTGATTGTCAAGGTTCGTAGAATATGTATATATTTTCCACGAACCTTGGCTGATTGTCATTTATTATGAATGTAATATTATGTTGTTATTTTTGTTTTGTTTTAAACTGCTTATCTTGTAAACTGCGCTTGCTCTTAACACAGCGTTCCAACTAAGACAGGCACAGAGAACATCATCAATTGTAATGTAATGAATGAAGATGAATAATAAATAAGTAAAACCATCGTCAGAACGTTGGGGTACATAGTCAAGCCAGGGATTTTATATTATTTACGTGGACTGTTCCACTAGAGACAATTTGGCTCTTGAAAATTTTCTCAAATAAATTAACCTACGTTTTGACCCATTGACCATTAATTCAATACCAGCCCGTAAATAGATACCTCTTACAAATGTCTCATGGTGGTGTCCTGTGATTATCTAACAATATTTTTCCAAATTTCTTTTAGAGAATTATTTACATGTTTAAAAATGACAAAAATATACGTTAACCATTAAAATATGTACAATCGTATTATAACATCTTTCAAATAGACTGAAAGAAAGGAAGAATTAGATTCGTATTCTTCTTAAATACATATTTTGGAGACACCTCGATAATTTGCAAAAATGAAACATAATCAATTTATTTTTCAGCAATCTATCTTAATAACTTCTTGCTGTTTATTAATTACTATTATTCATGTATCATTTAAGGCAATCTTGCGATTATCCTTACGGTGGCCCTGAATTTAAGCATTATTTAATGAATACGACTGCCATTGGAATGTTAAATTATTTTGATAGTGCTACATCTGACCTCCACGGATTAGTTTGGCTAAACCTTGGCTGACCTGTTCAGGTTTTGTTAATCAATTTCAAGAGGTTGTACGTTGTAGTATACAGCAGGTAATTATAATGGTTTTTACTTCAACAATTTTTTTTGGGGGAACTTACAAGGTTTGGGAGAAATAACGCGGGATTTACTTTGTTTCCAAAGAGATTAGTCTGTAATTTTTGATGCGAGTTTTGTACAACTATTTACCATTTCACTAGTGGCGTGGCGATCTACCAGAACTCACAGGCACTTTTTCCAAGTCCATACGAATAATGTCGTAAAAGAAAAGTTGTTAAATAGATTGTAATGCAGTGTCAATGCATTTTAATGCTAATTAGTTTTAGGTTTAGATTTCACCGCGAATGTATAAACGTGACTAAAGTCCTGCAAAAATACATCTTCTTTCTAAAGCCTTATTATTTTACAGATTTTGGCGACCATCTTGTCAAAGTTCCGTTCTAGGAGCCAATTGTTGCACATTAAGCCACAGCATTCCGAATGTCTAACGTTTTATAACATATAATTTCTCTTGAACACTTTTCAATAAGTTTTCTAGTTTATAAAAAAAATATATGTTATATTTTAAGGCAATATCTTTACATTTGCCACGCCGAAACGCTAATTATGTGAAATTCCCTCGATACAAAAAATAGCTAACAAAGTATGCTCCGAAAATTATTACACTTATCTTTCTGTTATTTTACAAGTTATATGTTTTAAAAATTAACAGTGAGTCATCAAATAAATGCTATTTAAACATTTCCCACGAGATTTTTCCTCTATTTTAAACGAGCAGTGTTTTATTAAACATTTTCACAATTTTCGCTTAAATATTACCGTTTTTAATTTTGGCGCGCTCTCTTTAACATTCGCGTGTGTTTATCTCCTCTTCTTCTTCTTTTTGAGCGCTTATTATCGGGTCTTAAATACCTGCTTACAAGCCGAGGTTCCCAAAGGCACGACAATATAGTTCATAACGTCATTAGCCTTCCCCTCCCCATTTCGCTTTATCTCGCTCCTTTTCGTTTGTCACCTGTCCTAGGAGCTAATCGTCGCACCTTAAGGACCTGCTCACAAACGAAGGTTCCTCCAGACGTGACAATATATTTCATACTGTCATATTTCGTACTCCTCCTTTCGCTCTATGACACATTTGAATTTCCATTAGCTTCTGCTCGTTTTTCACCCGTCATAGGAGCCAATCGTTGCATTTTAAGTACCTGTTCACAAGCGGAGGATCCTCCAGACGCGACAATATCTTTCATTTTGTCATTGGTCTTCCATTCCTCTTTTCTCTTTATCTCGCTCTTTTGGGAGTTCCATTAGCTTCCGCTTGTTTTTCACCCGTCATAGAAGACAATCGTTGCATTTTAAGTACCTGCTCATAAGCGGTGAATCCTCCAGACACGACAATATCTTTCATTTTGTCATTGGTCTTCCACTCCTCTTTTCACTTTATCTCGCTTACTTGGGAGTTTCATAAGCTTCTGTTCGTTTGTTATTTATATTTTCCAGCTAAATTAAACATCTTACTACTTGTAGAGACAAAACAAGATAGAACCGCAGAAAAGTTACTCAATCTCATAGCACGATCTGCTCATATTAGCGTCAAAAAAACAATATATCCTCACAATAAAATCAATTTATTTTTTTCCTACTTCATAGCGTAACTAATAACGCTAAAACCACACATAAATCATCATATTTTCTAGCCAGGCACTTTACCGGAGTGTTAATTTAAAAAATCCATCCAAATACCTATAAACAGTGTAGGTTTTCAACAGTGCTCACCTAACATTTCCTTCAGGCCCCAAAAGTGTTGGAAGATTACCGAAAAACTCCATATTTTACACTTCGGTACTTTTACATTATCCTCTTGCACAAATTCAATTTGTCTCCTGAGAACAGGGTCGTTAGTCGTCAGTCGTCAGACAGAAAAAAACAACATTTGCCTAATTGAGTGGAATTTCTCCAGGTTTGGGAACACTGCTTTAAACTAATGATTGCATGCTCGAATCATTTAGTTAGGGAAAGTAAGATGTATTTACTTTTGTTGAAGTCTTGTTTTGATGGAACAGGTGGTATATTTTGGAACTAGCCGTCAATCAGACGCCTAATTTTGGTGAAAGCTTTATGAGGGGCTATTCATAAACTTGAATATTTTCGAATGATTTATTAAGGCATTTCGGTGATATTTGATAACTTATTTAAGCATTGGTTAAATCAACTCAGCCAATGCATAAATGAATATGTCATGTTTATCTAACTTTACGTTGCAAAAAAAATCATTAGAGATAAAAATATTACAATATGTAATAAAAAAAACCTCCATTTCTTGCTTATTCTGTGCACCCACTTAGAAAGATATATAAATATTTAGTTATGCATTAAGAACTCTTTGGGGGTATTTTAACCATAGTTTAGATGTATATAAATATTGGTAACCATACGAACATAGACCTTGGCGGAGGGTAACACAGATTAAGTTTTTGAAAATATTAAAATGTTAAAAATACCTGCATATCAGATTTGATATTCAGCTTAGCACCAATTGTTTCCGAAAATGGAGAAAACCAATCAATTTTTGTAAGGAAAGCAAATACTAAGCTTCAGAGCTCATGATGAACATAATATGTCAAAAATAAAATAGCTGCGTAAATTTTAATATTAGAGTAACTGTAAAAAAAAGTACTTTGCTCGAATTCTTTTATGGAGACAACAAAAGATATTGAAATATAAGAAATGTGCTATCCGCAGTTTTTACTGGATGGGACTGTGTTTCCTGGCGTCGCCGACTTTGTTAAACAAATGAATACTATGCACACCTTCCTAAAATAAACTAAATGAACGACTTCTTTCCGTATTTAAACTATGCCCAATAGGTAGTAGTCCGCCGACGGTCGGGCGGTCATCATAGCATATCTCTTGTGTTCCAATTTCTTTGGAGACAACGAATTTTTCGCTTAGTAAGTATAGTAGTTACAGAATTTTAAGAGACATACCTGACTTATAATCAGTGATTCTTGTGCTGATTTCGAGTAAAAATCGTAGACGGCATATTGGTCTTCGAAGAATTTTTTTCACTATATCCATTATTTGTATGTAGGTACGTATACCTACTTTCAGAGAAATAGATTTGAATTTCACTGACATGACACTATGTTCTTACATGGTCATGGAACTAAAGATGGTTGCTTTAATAATTATTATAATAGTTTATTTCCGAATGTATGCAGGGGAAGTGCAATGCAAATAATTCCATATTTTAAAATAACAAAAGAAAGACAAATGATAAGATAAGTTAAAAATTAATTAACAATACTTAAATTATATAAAAACGAATAAGCATGAGAAGTTTTGAGCAATCACGTAAAATTTTAAGTATTATTCATTTTGATCAATATTCGGAGATGGTTTAAAAAGGCAGAGTTGGAAGGTTTCCAGGCCGCGGCGTTTGGTCGTGTTGACCGACCGCGACGGTGATAACGCACAAGACAAATAGGTAATGTTTAGCACGTGCCCTGCCGTGATATCACGACCGTATCAACTATGCAGCAGATTCGTACTTAGCGGTAATTAGCGGTTCCGAGATTGGACAGTCACACATAACCTCCTACATCTTGTGTACCTCATGCACCGTTCAAAGACTCTCATACGAGAATGATCACTTCATTAATTTCAATTCGTTATCACCTTAGACTCTATAATATACCTATCATTTTCTTCTTACTTTTCATAAGGTTGGTAAAATGAAACGAATTCACTTAAAATATCGATATATTTAATATGAATCGTTTAACCTTATTTAAGAGAAGCATTTTTTACATTAGCTCCACACAAGAGACTCTGAGGAAAATAATTTCTCCCGGAGCCTACGTCACCTTAGATGCTGTGTGGAGGGTTTTTTTTTAAGTAAAGGAAGAAGAGGAAGTTCTGGGAAGGATATAGGCATGTCAGTATGTCCAGGACGTATGAATCCATCCTTTCTTCTTTCATCCATTCTTGCTGGAGATCTCAAAAAATCTCTTGAATCAGACTCTCTCGATCCGCCCCGCCATACAGCAAGTAGGCAGACACATCGGCCGTTAAAACATTGACAAACCTCACCCCATGAACCCAGGAACCCTGCTAAGTCATCAAACCACTTGGAGTGGCTTATGGCAGAGGTGTTGGTTATCCAATAAATGGTTCCCGGAGCGGGGGTACCCATCTGCCTCCCAAAATATCCAAGAGAACAGCATGTTTTCAACTTTTCTATAATGTAACAACTTGTTCCTTTCTTTCCTTTTTCGTATTTTTTATTTATTTTATTATTTAATAAATTTTTATAAATTACAATTTTTTTAACTATCACACTAGACTAATGATCATGTTGTGGTAATCGTACAGGAATTAATTGATAAAATAACTAAAAAAATATTATTTTATAAAAACAGATAATAAATTATAAGAAAGAGGAAAAGAAAAAAACATTTTAAATACAAATATAAAAAAATAAATTATTGTTCACTTTGTTTGTATTATTCACTTGTATATAGTATTTTATTACATACTTTAATATTTATCAAGAGCTAACAGTGTTTAAGTATATAATACACAATAATATACTTACCGGTCAGTGGCGTTTTGTTCCCACTCAGGCCTCGTGGGTTTTCTCAGCTAGCTAAGTCTTCTACCATGACACAAGCAACGTTTTTCGCTTCTGTGGTGGAAAATGGAATCGTAACTGGGAATCTTCGTCTTCTTCATTTTTTTTTAATTCATTGTAATCACCCGCCCATGTGCCAAACCAATTTGTCAGCAGTTTGTTTTTTATCGATAGGTCAATTTCACAATGTCAATTATCAAACCAAAGCACACTTATAAATTATTATTAGTATGCTAACTGCAATTCAAAAACAGATTTCTGTTATTTTCTTTCTATTTTTTAAAAATATTATATAGGTGCACGATTGTTTATCCGTATACCATGTACGTAGTATGTTCATTTAAAAAAATGTTATCTAAACATTCTTTGTCTTCGGTATAATGTACTCAATCTTATAAAGTGTAAAAAATCGTTTAAGAACCCATCGGGACGTTGATCAGAATACATAAATAAAAAATTAATAGGTTCTGAACTAAATGTAAATGCCCCCCAAAAGTACCTAATTGGTTTTACTAATTTTTGGCGACTACCACCCATCAGAAGCTGTGAGTCATTCCACTGCAACTGCAGTACACCTACTGCAGTTGACCATAGGTCACCGACTATGGTTATTTTTCAACCAATATTATAATTTATTCCTCTGATTCGATGTTGGCTATCATCAGAGCAATCTTCACCCGCAGGCTGCAGCAAAACAACTCTGTTAAACAAAAGTCATACCAGTTACGTAGATATCGAGGTTGAAAAGATCCAATACGTCTTCCATTGAACCCCGGATTATCATTTTGGGCTTTTTAGCTATTCCTCAAAATGTATCAAAATATTGTAGATATAGAAGATTTTCGTTTTAATTGTGCTTTACTCCATCACTACCACGAGTTTTCTATCTTATATTTTAATATAGGTATAGGTAGGTTCTTACATGCCTATCACGATGTCTTTCAAATCTTATCGTGAGTTAAGTAAGGTTAGGCTTTACTACCAATAATTTTAAATACATGCCTTCCCCAATTTCTTTCATATCAAAACATCTTGGGTTAGGAGTTTCCTTGAACTATTGAAGTGATTTAAACAAAATATGATAAACTGTAACGAGACTTATATCTTTTCCTAAAAATAAAGTTGTTTAGTAGTGAAATTAGAAAGTAATCGCATAGTGTACCATCATCCAAAAAATAAAAAAACACACAAATTTTGCACTGGAAAGTTCTTAGTTTCGAAAAAATCATAGCTCGTATTCATAATTAACTTGTGAAAGCTTTCCCAATAGGTACCTGCCTCTCTTTGAAATTTCCTACTAGAAGAAAACTATCACCGACTCAATATTATTGCTCTGACAAACACACTTATTCTCCAACCAAGTTTCAATATTTACACAAAGTATTACATACTACTAATCTTTTTCATCCGTCTATATTTTATGCTTAATTACAATGTTTGTTGTGATTACTACTCACTATATAATAATAAATTTTGCAGGACTCTTACTTGGTACTCTAGGAAACGTATTTTTCATCGTTAACGCTTGTCAAAAATTCTTATTTAGGTAGGTATAATTAGATCATTTTTGTAGTAGTGAACTGGACGGATCTAAAAAACAATTAAATTTTGTGATCACCATAGACAGAATGTCCATGAAAATAATTCCATTTTTTGTAAGGATCTGAAGAATGAAAAAAAAAAACATAGCAGTGAAACGGGATTCTAAATTTAAACAGAAATTGCCGTAAGCGGTCCCCGGTCCCTTCTCACCCCGTTTACGGCGACTGGGGACGTGTGTTAGAAACTAGATCGAAAAACTTTTTTAAAACGATACTATCTGTGTGCACATATGCCTATAATCAATTCATTTGATTTATCAAATCATTTATTAGATAACCAACACCTCTTTCGTACGTCAATCAAGTGATTTGCTGCGTTCGGAGACTTGGCAGGGGTGCCCAGGTTCTGGGGTGAGGTTTGTCCAGGTTTTGGCGGTAGATGCGTCCGCCTACATAATTCGTGGCGGGCCAGATCGAGATAGACTGGTTGAGAAAAGCCTTTTAACCTCTCCAGCCGGACCCTCTCCAGCCATCGCCTTACACCGCAACTGGAGGGATGATTTCAACATCCGTCACTCTTGGACACACTGACCCCTGGATTCCTACTCACCCGTCATACCTATTTCCTTCCCAGAATTTTCTCTCATTTCTTTCCTTGGAAAGACCCTCCAGGGTGCACCACAAAGATGACTTAGGCCATGAGGGAAATTGTTTTACTCAGGGCCCCCAGTATGGAGCTAATGTAAAAATATGTTCCTACTTAATACTTACATTTAAATTAATGACTACGTTTGAATTGTCTACATTATTTATTTTCCAGCCATTGTTTAGCGATGAAACAATGCATAATATCGATTGAAGTTTTTCATACACATATTGAGTTTTTTTTTTATATGAACACTACCTCAACTTCAATAATAAATTATCTATATATAACTACTCATATACATTGTTTTATAGTTACTGAAATTTAGTGAAAAGTCACGGATTAAACTTGACTTGCAAAAATTACAAATATTTATCTGGTAAAATATATATATATTACAGGTATTTTGGATTTTACTGGGCAGTACTATATGTGGTTTGTAGGCCATTTTTGTGTCAAACACAGAGTAGGTATGTTTAATGATGTTTACAACCAGACGGTTAGAACCTACCACGTTCAAGGTGTATTTATGTTATTCTTGGATTTCAATTCTACGGTCCAGTTCAGGTCAAACGATCGTCATGGTCTTTTCATTGTACCAAACTAAAACATAATATTATTGTTTCGCAATTTTGACTGTTTGTTTATGTTTGCTGTAGTATATTTTGGGATCACTTGAAATCAAGATGTGTGGGAAGTAGCAATTTATCCCATATATAATCGAACATAAACCGTTTTAGATTTTATTACAATCGATCTGAATATCTGAAATAAGTATGGTATAAGTATATGTGTAATTGATAGGAACAAGTTTATCAGATTTCTCGTGTTGTGAAATTAGTACCTACTTGCAATTCATCTTTGCTCGAATTACCACATCCATTCTTTATTGGAATTTTTTTAAGTTTTTTAATCGAGTGTGAACACGAGAAAAAACGAGTGTTCTATAGACCACATGACTGAATTGGAACTTATTTATGCTTCGTTGGCCTCGCCCGATCACACTTTTCGTAACGCTCTTGTCACGCATTCATCAGCTTACTCCCCAAGTCAAGCGAGCGTTTAAAGAAGTTTTACTTCAAAAATAGTTAAAAGATTTTTCAAAATTCCATGTCTCTGCTGAGAAATTGTTTTTTTTTTGCATGACAGCTGTTTAGGCTGTCTTATGTGCCTTCAGAGGGCAAAACAGCTATCACGCATAGTAATAATTTTTTTCTTCCTTTTTTCCGCAAATTGAAGTATGTGAGGTAATATTATGAATATATAAAAGAAAAACTTTAAATTAAAATAGAGTTCTTCAATAATTTTCACTTGATAACATTAACAAATACTGTCCTTGATCCAGACAAAAATGCTGTGCAAATTTCGTGACGGCAGAGCTCGCCGTTGATTAGTTTTGCAGCCTGCGGAAATCATGTAAACGGACTTCTTGCCTGTAAATAAAATATATTTTATTTTTATAATTATTTATTTTTATTTTTTATTTATTTAAGGTTTTATTCCAGCAGGACTGGGAGGGGTGAGCAATCCCAGTCTGCCATATTTCATAAAAATAATAATAACACAATAATACATACAATACATAAGAGAGTAAATTAATAATATATACTATAACATAAGAGAGTAAACAATAAAATAAAATAAAATAATGCAATAAAAATTATGATTCCAAAAATTTACGAGTATTTACTACCTAGAGGTTTGTTAAATCTGTGGATTCATTCCCAGCAGGCTCGTTTATTTGGAATTACTCGTTGGATACCTAAGCGTTGTGTGCAATGTGTTAGCATTCCGTTCAACACATCATATGTCGGTTAGTTGTTAACGGTTCAACTGATAAAAGAATTCCATTCATCCCAACATTATAATTAGTCATTCACTTTTTCAACTACTGAGATCATGTTCATTATTTATTATTACATAAATCACATTATCACAGTATTACATACATCAATTATTTTTGTTTTTGTTTTAAACGTCCTCCTTATGAGAAATTAGAGTGAAAATCATAATAAAAATATCAAGAGTTAACAAAATTCAGGAAATAGAAAATTTATATAATAGACGTACTGGACTTACCTAACCAAGGGTTAATAGACGTACTAGACTTACCTAACCAAGGGTTAATAGACGTACTGGACTTACTTTAACCAGTGATTCCTGACATTATTTGGAGTAAAAAATGTTAATGAAATTTTGCTCTTTAATACTACTTTTTTTAATTCTTCCACACGCAATCACTTATCACTCAGTCGAGCGATCAGTGATTACGTGTTGAACCGTCCAACCCTTCACATCGTAACTGTTGAACACCTACTAATTTTCTAGGTTTTTGCCACCGGAGACTAAAATTTCATAAAAATTTTTTAATTCAAATAATGTAAGGAATCCCTGGTTAAAGCAAGTCAAATACGTCCCTGCGTAGAATATAATTATAGATATTCTGCCATAATCCACTATCGTAGATTTTAACAAATATTTATAAAATTGTCGCCATCACTTCATGAACAAAGTACATATAGATATGATTTTATATTTTCACAGCCAACAGTATTTTTGTTATATATATTTGGGGTGGTATGCCGTGTTGCGCTGCTTCCTTCTTTAGCCAACGTTTCGGTTAGCGTCACAGCGTCCATCATCAGGCAGATGTGGCTACAGAAGGAGGTCGTGCAACATAAAATAAATAAAAAGTTTAGTTCAAACCACCTAAGTTCAAGCTATTGTCAAATACATCCGTATATCGATAGGTACAGACACCCAAAAATATGCAGTTGTATTTTCAAGGTGTAACTGTAATGTTTTGTTGTATGTGTATCTATACGTAGTTCTCTTCACAGAATCTCTTGATAAACCAGCGCACGTATTATCTAACTTCATGGGTGTTTCAAAAATCGCAATGCGATTTTCTTATCTTTTGAACTATTTGCAGGCTTTTATTAACAAAGTCTTATCTCCTTGCTGGCAATACGAGTGAGTTTATGTAGGAACTTGATCAAATTTAGAGTCTTTATCAGTTCATTTTATACCAGCGTATACCTACTACTACAGTTTGACATAGTATTCTAGATTTTTTTATGTATTAAAATGTATCGTTACTACGGCAACACCAAGACTACCCATTTTGTCTTTAAAATTTGTTATCTAATTTTTTTGGAATAATTTTAGAATGTTTTAATCATCAATTTAGAACATCATTGAAAAAGAACAAGATACGGAAAAATAAAAAGATTTTCAAATCAAACCCAAGATCTCTCTCTCACCGGGACAGCTCCTCAGTTGATAGAGGCGTTGTCTTGAGTTAGATTGCTAGTTGTGACTGCAACGTTTCTATTTTTCTAATTCTGTGTCTTCTGTTTCATGTCTCTTTTAGATTTATTAGTAATTTCTTCTTTTTCAATGAATTGTTATTTGCAAAAAAAAATTCTTAATTTCCGAGTTTTACACAAACAAGGGAAAACAACATGTTTTACGTTTTATTTATAAAATTATGTTTTTGTTCTGTCAGTTGTATTATATTGTTTTATATTAATTTAACAGCTAATGGCTAACGTAGCTGTTTTAGATAAATTTCATAAACTGGAAAAAATTGGTTTTCCAACGAATCTTAAATAATAATAAAACAGAAAAATATTTAAATTGTCTTAGAATAAATACAATCAATGAAAATCGTTTCAAATATGCACTTGCAGCGTTATCATTTTCCTTCGAGTCATCTTTGTCTTGCCATTTAAAACCAATGAAACGATTGCAGCGCCATCAATGTTTGTCTACTATGTCAGACTAATCCATATCTTATGTGTTTTTAAATCAAAGGGCACGGAAATTCCCTAGGTTGTGGTCATTTGAAAGGGCATTTAAATTTATATTGAATTATTAACATTTGCATAAATGTGTAATTTTCCCGGTCGTTACTTATGAAATAAAAATTTAAAAAAAAACCATCAACCGTGATATGGGTTGATGGTTGTCTGTTTTTTTTTTAAATAAATTTAATTGTTATTCTTAATATGAATAAATTGTGAATTTAATTTTTTTTTTGAAAGGACACAAATAGAGGCATCAAAAAAAAAGTGTGATGAGAAAGGAATGTAAAGGCATATGAAAAAAAAACATGAGTTCATGAACTAAAAAACATCAGAAATGAGTACATAACATCAGTAGCAAACGAAATATAGAGGTGTTCGTCGTTCCACACTCTCAGCGTTTTCAAATATGGTAATTATTACGATTTATTAAGTGGTTTCTCAGTACTGGTTTTTTAACTATTCTATATATTATAAATACTATATTCCTAAGATCTTATCAGAATAACAGAGTTATTGAACTTGCGCAATAAGCTTGCCGTGTAATGGTTTGCACGCCATGTAACAATTTCAATCCAGATCTAGCTCGCAGTCACCAGTTCTCTAAATTTAATAATAATGCAGCCGCTTACGTAAATCCTTCAATATCAAGTGACTTTAATCGTTTGAAGATCAACAAGGTAACGAAATTTTAAATAAAGGTCGTTAAAAAAATATTAAGTTTTGCCAACTTCAAAGCCGCTCTAATTCATTCACAATATGTAACGCAATCAATGAAATTTCCAACCTCTTCTTGACATCTCCTTGGCATTGACCGTTATTTACTTAACATCAAATCTATTTGCCATCGAATACCATATATAAATTTATTATCTACTAGCGTATACCCGGCAAGCGTTGCAATGCCACTTAAATAAATAAATTGTTTCTTCCTGCTTGTCCTTGCCCATTCGTCCCCGTTCCACTCCTCCTCCCCTCCAGTGAACCCTTCCCCTCCCACATTCTCCCTCCACCTTCCCTGCCTTCCCCTCTTCCGTTTCCATCCATTCCGCGAACCCCCCTCCACGTCTCCTCCCCTCCCCTTCCCACATTCACTTTCGTTCCCCGTCTTCCCCTTCCCTCGTCGTTCTTCCTCCATCGTTCGTCTCTGCCCCTACCAGATTCCCCTCTCTCTCTCTGCTTCTCTTACTACCGCTAAACTCTTTGAAATTCTTCAAACAACTCGCGCTCCAACTATTTCATTTTTATATAATACAAATTTCATAACGCCAGTTCTCACCAAAATACATAGAAACCTTTGAGGGTGTTCGCACAATAACTTACCAAAGTTTCATCGCAATCGGATGAATAGTATAGGAAATAATTTCAAAACGCCAGAGTTCACCATTATATATAGAAAACATTGCGGGCATGCGTACATCACATCACAAAAGTTTCATCGCAATCGGATGAATGGTTTAAGAGCGCATATGGAATAAACAAATAAACATTTAATTTTATTTATTAAGATTTGCAAAATGTAGAGACGTGATGGGATCATTGTTACATAATGTCTAAGAAGGTTCCAAGAAATAACGGAGGCACTTCATCTTATTGAAGAAATCCAAATATTATATTATTCTCAATATCCCGCGAAATTTTTCCGCTGGTGTTTGGCTGAATAATTAATCTCGATAAAATATTAAACTTAGTTTTGTTTTGAATCAGTATACAATGTTTTTATCATAATATGATTAGTCTGGATAGTTAAAACATGCTAAGTTCTACTATCTGGACTACCTATGTCATTTTAAGCTTGGAATTTAACTACTCATTCTAGTACTTCTTATTCGTAAGGAATACTTAGTATATATAATTAAATAAATGTTTTAATTGAGAGAACGATTATAAAAGCCTTTTTAACTAGCTGCTATCATGTTAAAAATGTAGGTAGATACCTATTTGTTCAAGAACTTGCTTAATAGTACCTAAGTAATTACTTGTTACACTTGAAAACGAGTAGGTACTTACTATAATTAAAGGTATGGTAAGATTAAAATGGTAATAGAAAATCTAATAAACGTACAATTTTTCATAATGTCATAAAGTGTTAAATGCACGTTCATGGTCTTGTAAATTGTAAATAATTGCTCGGTGCAATGTGCTTAGTAATAGCTGGCGAGATCGCTGTTATATATTATCGTAACACAGTATTATTATTGTCGGTAAAATATGCGAATGCGTAACAGGTCAGGTGCCACTTGGAGAGGTACGCACATTAGTTGTAAATGGAGACCTTTAATACTGAACGGTGGCGGTTCGTGGTTCAAATCATTTGGAGCTAAGTAATACATTTCTTATAGTACTAAACTTTTTAAAGTAAAAAATCTAAAATGTCACATTAAATTTCGCCATGAATTAACGGTTTCAAAATTGGAAATAAATTTAAAATTTTAGAAACTAGAACATATAAATAGTGAATTTGGCTCTGGTGCACGTTACATCGCCGTTCGAAACCGTATTTATGATGTATGAAATATATGTGAATATTGTATGAAACATATATGAATATTTATTTATATTATTTATTTTCAAAAACAGCATAAAACCTATACATTGTAAAAGCGGTAAGAAAAGATACATAATAATTACATTTACAGTTAAAGTAATACATTTAATTAAAACATAAGTGCTATTTCACGCTTAAAATCGATAGAGGATGTGGAAAATATCCACATTTCCTCCAAGGCAGTTAATTAACCTAGTGAGTCTTCCCAGGGGCATCACCATTGTTAAGTTTGTTCTGCTCCTGGGAAGATTCAAAAATCTGTGTTGGCGACCTCGCGTGAAATTATCCGGGACGTAGAAACCTATTTCAGCCAGATTATCTGGTACCGATATTAAACCATTTAGAAGCTTATAAGCCATCAGCCTTAATGCGACATCTCTTCTGGAACTAAGGCTGCAGATACCTAGCAATCCCGAGATAAATGCTGATGGAAACAACCGTGGATAAAAACTTAACTCTCTCGTGTAGAGGTCCCACGACATCCCAACATCACTTTTAATGACTTTTTCAAGGAAGTGTTGAAGTTTCATGATTCTGAGTTGTCCGGTCACTATGAATAGAACATAGTATGTAGAACATAGTTACAAGTACACGAACCCTAAATAAGATAACATAATAATTTGTATAGAAGCTTAGGCCATGTGGATATACATTATACAGATTAATCATATCTTTACCGATAGCCTGAAAACGAAGATTGGAATAAATAAATTTAAAAAAACAACTGATCAATCTTAAGACATGTGAACAAAATTATATTGTATCGTAATGTAGAATATTTTTTTTAAAAACGATATTATGTATATATTATTAACAAAAGCTTTGATTATTGCGATAAGTTTGAAACAAAATTATGTATGTTTCATAGGTGCGTTCTGGGATCCGCACATACGAAACCGTGCGTCGTTATCCTATTGGTGGATTTTTTTTCCGGGACTTTTAGTCCTCGCGCGCTGCATTCCTACCGTCAAAACTATAGAGAAGTGGCGCGCTACTCAAACTGTAGTGATATTATAATCCAAGTGAGTCTTGTTCGCCGCAGTTTGTCTTTGTGAGTTCACAGAACAACTGCTGATTGAAGGAAACTGCCACTGGTGCTGAATTAATACTTATGGAAAGTCGTAAACTACGTCTAGGACCAGGTATCATTGTTTCAAATTCCTGGCTTGCTTAACGGTTAATAATTTTTCATTATGTAGAGCATGAGAAAGTAAAAGTAAATATTTTGCTTGTTCAAATTGGATAGTTTTTTATTCCTTTTTCAGTTCCTATCAGTCAATTTTTAATTAATTTTTAAATATTTTTAATATCGATAACATTATCTGAACAATGACATGATAGTAGGTATATACTATCCATTTTCGCAACATGTACTTAGAGAACTGATAAGGTACGTAGGTGCATATAAATATATAAATAATATAGGTTTAAAATAAATATTATCATGAAGAGCACGATAATGGATTATAACACCAATATTATAGGTTGAATTTTCCTACTAGATGTTCGTTCACTGGTAAAACCATATAATTTTATTTTTTACTATTGAATTACCTGTGCGATCTGCGTTCCTATTTTGCTGTATTTGCCACATACCTTCCTACTTGTTAATGTACTGTGTCTGTTTTACATGTTTTTGGCGAATTCGAGAAAAAACTTTTCTTGGATGTGAATTTCTTTATATTATGTGTTTTATTTGTTTAAAAAATCCTATTCACCCATTACAACATCAAATATTACCAATTATTATTCCATCAATTATCTACTGAACAGATAATTTCTAGAGCTGTAATCTATAACGACAAAAAAGAAATCTTCAATCGTTATCGTCAATTTGCACATAAGCAATGGTCGAAAGATAGTATGTAGTCTAGCGACTTCAGTTTTCTTTCAAATCTGTACAGATCACTTTACTAGGGATTATTTGTTGAGTACGCCACTGCGTATCCATAACAAATATATGTAAGTACGTGCCTACGTACAACGTACACATTTGAGAATCCTCTTTTGATTGTCTCTTTGAGTGGGCATGTTGACTTCTTGCTCCAACAACAACATCTTAAAAAAGCAGTTTTTATTCTATTTATAATATTATTGAGTCAATGGACCAGGCTTCGCCATGTTATTTTCTGTTAAGGCTAGTTGTCTGCGATAATAGACCCTATTTTAATACCTCTGAACTTTTTCCCAGCAATATTGCGTTCCGAGAAAAGAAATACAACAGTTGTTGTTTGGTAATGATGGGCGAAGGTAAAGAGTTGTGGCGGTGTAAAGCGTCAATGTATTGGTGAATGGATGTATAGTGATTATTATGCCGGCAAGGCTAATCTTTTGTTCAATTAGCAATGGAGGTATCCAATTGAATGGCGAGTTTGACAAGCTTATTTTCATTGTTTTTCCAGTGAGCAAGAGGCTTAGAAACATTGTAGATTTCAAAAATCCATATTATTTATTTCTTAACAAAGCTAAAATTTCCATCCCTTGCTAACATTAAAAAAATAATTTGAGACACTATTTATTTTTGTTTGTTGTTCGTTTTACTGCCTATTGTTTTGGTGACAAAAATATGCTTCTGAATCCAATTACAATAAACAAACGATGGTCTTTGTCTAAATTGGACAAAGTAACATTTATTACTAACATTTATTTATGAAATGTACGTATTTGATAACTTGCATGATTTTAGTTTTGAATAAATTACCTCAATAGGTAGTAAGTACCTAAATGCAAGAGCGTCATGATTATGCCATAAGTGACAGTTTAAATACGGCATTCAAAATTACATCTAGCGACTAAATAAAATTAATCCCACCTCACATTTAATCGTAACCACTTCAAAGGCAAAGTGTTAAAGATTTTTTTTGATTCAGATTAAAATCGTAAATTATTTAACCTCCAACGTTTATTACATTTAAACCTTCAGCCATGTTTATAATAAATTCATGAAAAATGTCAACAGTTCGAAACTAGAACGAAGTACACCTACATTTAAACGCCTTTAGTTAAATAAATTAACTTTTGATGCATTGGTGGTATATTTTAGAAACAACTTTTGATTTGGTACAAGTACCCCATATATTTTTCGCTGATGAATAGTGATAGGTTTTGAACTTGACACCTTGCTTTTCGAAAGGCTTGATAATTTTTTGTAAACATCAATATTTTGTATTTCTTCTTTCAGATTTCGTCTTCATCGCCCTGAATTTCCATGCCGATAAATAAGTGAATGTTGTAACACAAAATAAAGAGGTAATTAATTTTGATTATTTTTCGTTAATTTTGTCAAACTCGATAATTTGATTTCTTATTTAATTCTGCTGAATTTTATTGGCGTATTATTTTTTGGGTATGATTTTAGATTTTTATGGTCAAAAGTATTTTCGTTATTTATTTTTGGGGTGTTATGCCGTGTTGCGCTACCTCCTTCTTTAGCCAACGTTTCGGACAGCATAACATAATCGTATCCGAAACGTTGGCTAAAGAAGGAGGAGCCAACGTTTCGGACAGCATAACATAATCGTATCCGAAACGTTGGCTAAAGAAGGAGGTAGTGCAACACGGCATATCACCCCAAAAATAAATAACGAAAATATTATTTTTTCTTTTACCAAATTAACGAAAATTCATAGAATAGTTCCAGAACACAATCATCAATGTTTCATAGCCTAAAATAAACGTTTTGTGTGCAGTCGTTTAACAAATACTCGATTCTTGACACAAAACACGTATTTTAATTTTAACGACTCCACTTCCTTTTTTTCCTTCTCCCTATTCTAACTCAATTTGGGATTAATCATAAAACGAAAATATTAAAAAGGTTCTATCTTCTTTTTGCCAATTCAAAAATAAAAGCTTTATTTAAAAGTTTATTTTAAAGGTTTTGGGTGGCATCTATTAGTCGACATAGTTATTTAATGTAGATACAACAAACCTTGCAATTTTTAACCCTTTTCAAATTCAGATTTTTTAGGATTTTAGGATTTTTTAGTTTCAGGTGGCAACTATTAGTCGAAATAGTTATTCAAGGTAAATACAACAAACCTTGCAATGTTTAAACTTTTTCAAATTCCGATTTTTAGGACAGTTTTAGTTAGCAACTATTAGTCGGAATAGTTATTCATGATAGATTTAACAAATCTTGCAAGTTTTAACATTTTTCAAATTCCGCTTTAGCCAATCGTCTTTCAATCTCTGTTATCCATTGTACTTATCCCGTATAAAGGCAGGCATATCGCGGGGCATGTCACACGTTGGTACAATGTGACTTAAAACCTATACAATAAATACCTTCACATGCCAATAACCGTTTACAATGTAACTTTAGTATTAGCAAACATTGTTTGCCAATTTGACAAATAAGTAGAACAAGCACAATAAGTGTATAACACTGACATGAATCGGACAGTCATAATGTCCATCAATAATAACGCTCGTGAGGCCACTATTAGGATAAACGTGAAAATTCTGTTTGAATCTGCTTAAACAGATGGTGTCCATTGTTTACTCAGAGGGACCGCATTCAATAGGGTTACAGATACCCGCCGTTATTATTAACATTCTGTTTTACAACGTTTTATACCTAATTTATGCTGGACTTTATACCTAATTTATGCTGGATTTCCGTTCGGAATCGCTTTGCAATTACGTAAATATTTATCGAATTACGTAAGTTGTTTGGAATTCTGCTTTTCTTTTCGTATCGATATCAATGACAGTAACAGTAAAAGAAAACATATTTTAGGAGACCCGTAAATATCATTGACGTTCTGATTTACAATACGTAGGAAGGTATCAAATTTCCAATGTTCTCTGAACTTTTTCTATTCGATAAAGAATTTGAAATTTTTTTAACGTATTTACAAAACGTGAAAGACAATAACCCATAAATTATCAAAAAATTACAGAATTTGTCAGTAGACAATGCAATTTGTATTAGGCTAGCAAAAGTATTAAAGATCTACATGTTTTAGTTATGTACAATAAATTGTGCGATGTTTGAACGAAAAAGAGGTGGAGTGAATGCTCGTGAAATAAAACCGACACATTTTTTCAACTTTATTCAAATTATTCACTAAAAAATGTGGGTTCAGTTCACAAGCGGTAGAATTGAAACCTTCAGAAAACTATAGTAGACAAGAGTGGGGTGGCTAGAAAGCACCGCAAAAAGAGGAGACCGATTTGTCATTTGATCTCATTCTCTCGCAAGCTGAATCCTGTAGATGTATGTATTTGTCTTTTCTTAGTGTCGCTTTTTCATTTCATCGAGTTTCAAATCACAACGGTGCTAAAGAAGTTTTCACTCCGAAAAATCCTAATGTTATGTTGTCGATGACTACCATGAAGCTGGGTATTGATTCTGTTAAATGAAACACCTGTTTTGTCTATTTCAGTCACACTCCTCTTCAACTTCAACGATGGGAGGGTTATTCAGCAAGCAGAAAAAAGACGCAGGAGGAACTGCCAGCAGCCCGGCTGGGAAAAAATTTTACCAGGTGAGCCGCAAATAATCTTTACTCTCAATATCCACCTTACCATGTTTTCAGTTACTCAGTAAAAAATGTTTTATGAAAAATGTTTTTTAAAAAATATTTTAAAAAAGGTTCATGATAAATGACTTATCTTATGCTCGGTGTAATTTAAAATTTGTTTATAGATATATTTTTTGTTATTTAGGATATATATTTACGCATTCATTCAAATTATTATCTTGTGTATATTTACATACTCTTCATTAAAATTATTTTTTATAATTATAATGTAGCGTATTGATAAGCTCCCTAAATTTATATAGAAAAATGTGTTTCTCTATTAATGTTACAATTTGGGAGGCGGGAATGGGTACCGCCGCCCCGGGAACCTTTATTGGATAACCAACACCTCTGCTATAGGTCACTCCATGTGGTTCGCTACGTTTGGTGATTTAGCAGGGGTGCCCGGGTTCATGGGGTAAGGTTTGTCTAGGTCTTGGATGCGGATGACCAGGACATACTGAACCAGATTCCAAATAAACCCAGATTCCTTCCCATCTCTTAAACCCTTTTTCTTCCCAGAACTCTCCTCTCCTCCTTTTCCTTAAAAAAATCCTCCATACAGCATCCTCAAAGATGACATAGATGACAAATATGACATTTGTGTGGAGCTCATGTAAAAAAAAATATTGAAAGTTTTTAAAAAGTTGATGCACGTCATTATACTTTCTAATAAAACTGTTTTTCTTTTTCAGTTTTGGTCGAAGGAGCCTCACCAAACAGTAACGTAAGTATATGTTCTTCCGACTGATAAGTTTGATCGATAGGACTTTTCTGAATTTGGTTGTAATTGATGTGCAAATATATACGTAAAAGAATTTACTTTTTTTCCGTAGGAGTGCTTCAAAGGTTTCCGTGGCCCCTCTCCCTGCGAAGTCGCCAAATGTAGAATGGACAGATGTTCCGCTTCAGGTGCCCGATGTTCCGGATAGTGTGTTGAAGCATATGATCCCGGATGTACCTATCCCTCCTCCCAGGAAACACAGAGGCAAATCTCCGTCTCTCAAAAATATTGCCGATCTCGGAGCGAGCACGAAGGAATTAAAACCTCCTCGAGCCTTGCCTCAGATTCCAGTTGAAGAACCCATCATTGTTCCCAAGAAAGAGCCCGTCCATATCTGTGATGGCACTCATCACCATGTCACAAATATAGCAAATGGAAAGGTTATCCACGATGCTCATATTACACCGAAAAGAAAAACCGTAGTGGCTAAGGAGATTTTAATGCAAAAAAATCATGGAAAACCCGTTAGACCTAAAAATACATCCACAGTTTCCTTGCCAAATTATGAAGAGTTGACTGTCAAGTCACACCCTCTCAAGGGAACCTCGGGAAATCCAAATCCAAAGAAAAAACCTTCCAGGCATATTTCCGTCACATCTCTTCCGACCGAGGGGAAATCTTTCCTTTCGGCAACAACTGCAGCTAGGTTGGAAAACTATATGCTTAGATGTAAGAGCTTCGGGTCTCTTCCACCAAAACAACTCCTTGAAAAATTGCAAAACGAAATGGACTTCGCCAGTGAAAGCGACGATTCTTGGGAAGGACTGGACGATTGGGATATGGAGGTGCTTGAGCACAACGCAGTTCAACGTTCTCCCGTAATTCCTAGGAGTCGTCTTAACGCTCCAACGATTAACGCTTCTTTGGGATCGGCTACAGACCGATTGCCTACTACGATAGAAGAAGTAGATGAAGTTTTGAAAAATAAAGTACCCGTAGCACAAAATAAAGGCATCATCTCCCTAAAGAAAAGAGAGGGGCGTAGGGAAAGTATCGATGACTTCTTTGATAGCAAAGCTGAAAACCCTGTCGCTAGAGTTGTTCAGATGAAGAAAGAAAATTTCCTCGGAAGAAGAGGCTCCGATGGATTTTTTGGTTATGACAAGATGTATCCATTAGCTCATGCAGAAAATAACAATCCGAACTTCACACCAGACAAGTTCTTTTCAAGTTCTTTGTTGCAAAGCGAAGCAGCAAATGCCAACATGGATATAAATAAGTTGAGGCGGAAGTCAGCAGCGGCCGCCCTTCATCGAATTGAATCATGCGAAGATGATGATGAAAACGCGAGAATAAAATCCGTCATAAAAACCTTTGACACAGAAGATGACATGCTCAGCACCTTCCAAAAGTTTTACAAGAATGACGACAAAGATGATAATTCTTCATTGGAAGATAAAAATCAATCTGAAAACAAAAGCGAAGAAAAGTCTGGACCCGAACCCGAATTAAGTATTCCAATTCCAACAAAGGTTGACTGGAGTCAGAAATTTCAAAAGAACGATGGAAAAGATGGCTATTCATCAACTGATGAAAAGAAACAATCAGACAATGAAAACAAAGATAAAAATTCAAAAACTGAAATCCAAACAAACGTCCCAAATGTCCCTAAAGTAGATTGGACCCAGAAGATACGCAAAGATGTTGACAAGGTGGACATTTCATCGAACAAAACCGAGGTAAATAAACAAACCGAGAAAACAAACAACGAAAAGAAATCTGGTCTTCCTCTTTTAGGAAAACCGATCGTAGGAGAAATTGGTAAGCCAAGTATCGTGGAACATTCTAATCTGTTGAAATTCATTCAAGATAATGCCATCGTTCAAGATGATATTCCAAAAATAGTTGCAGATGGTTGTGTGGTTGGAGGGGTTAATCCAGAAATTCTGCGCCCGGCCCTTAAAGATGCCGAGGAAAAGATGAAGAAGATTGACGATGCCAGTAAAGATAGCCTTAAATTATAATTCAGTATTGTAAAATTATACATAATGTAAAGTACTTGTGCACAATCACAACTATTATTAAGGTAGAGTGATATATTTGATTATAATAATTTAGGAATGTATTTGATTTTAGTGAAGCTTATTATCAAGTCCCGTAAATCCAATAAATATAACTTTGTATTAGGCTAGTTTCATTATCGTTTATATGTGCTTTGGTTCGAAAGGCTTAAGTAATATCATGAAAGGAGACACAAAATTTTGGGAAACTCTTTTTCTACTTTGTAATGGGACATCTGAGGTAAAAGGTGATACTATAATATTAGGTTTATTTCTTTGGCTACAAAAAATACGATCAAAAGAAAATAAAGTTTTGATCAGCAGTGAGTTATTACATAATATGACCTTATTTATTACCTCTGTGATTGCATACTTTGATAAATCAACAAACATTTTAAATATTTAATCTAAATTAATACAATTTTCTACTGGGTTTACCTGCTTATTTTTAGGTAGTTGGAGAACGAAAGTCTCAATATTTATTTTAATAATAACTCTACACTTACATAGAGATGCCATATTTTTTGACAGTGCCTTGGAAGACGAAAAAATTAGCACGTCTAAAAAATAATTCAATTACTAGTTGATGAATCAAGAGCATTTCTTTAAATCACTATCTTAAACCCTTCATTTATTAGGCTTGTTACTTCATGCAGCAAACCGATCATGTTATCTCCTCTTCCAGCAGGCATACTCGTAAATATCCGACGCGTTAACCATTCGAGATATTTCGGCAGCGCTCGAGCTCTCGGTATCATTTAATGTTCAAAGGCTTATTTATTAAACGTTGGTAGATCTCAGGAGCTTACCTATTAAAGGAACAAATTTTTGTTTGTTTACACCTAATGCCATGCAAACATTTGCGAACCGAAGCGCGAGTTGAACCATGAATTATGGGAAATTAATGAAGCAACCGTAAGTGGAGTTTCGCACTGCATTAATCTTCGCCTTATGAATTAGGTAAATAGCTGACATATACCCTAAATGGATAACGCGTCGAGTATTTACGAATGTGCTTCCAATTGCTCCTGTTGAGCGTCGAGGGTTGGTATTTTACAGCATCATGACAGGGCATTATCCGGTCAAGACTTTTCGTAATGACAATTACTATCTTCAGTTTCTACATATTTTTAATTACATTATTTCCAATCGACAAATTAAGAGACAAAGATGATTTTATTTAGCACATAACTAAACCTTTCTCACAAATTTTTTAAAAGGTTTCGGATTCGTAATGTAGCTAAACCAATATGTTCTCCACAATAAAAAATACATTAAAAAAATCTTTATTTGTAAAAATGATGTTTTGGATGATAAACGATATTTTTAATTGCATTTATTGAACAACACTTATCAAATCCTATAAAAATAATACCTATACACTCCCAGGACTTTGTACGTGTCCCTTTTTGTAAATTAGCTCCACGCGAGGGGACCCGAGGAAAACAATTTCCCTTGGGGCCTCTGTCATCTTTGAGGACGCCGTGTAGAGGAATTTTTAGGGAAAGGAAGGAGAGGAAGTTCTGGGAAGGAAAAAAGCTTGAGGAGTGGGTAGGAATCTGTGGGTCAGTATGTCCGGGAGTGACGCTGTATGAATCTATTCCTCCCACTGCAGACACATCCACCCCGAGACCTAGACAAACCCATGAACCCGAGCACCCCTACTTAGTCACCAAACGTAGCGAACCTTGGGGTAACCTATGGCAGGGGAGTTTTCGAATTGGACGGCGGTATTCATACTCGCCTCCCAAATTGTCCCTGTTTATACACTTATTATAAATATGTTGATATATGTAGATATGTGAATAGCGTTTATTTAACCAGAGTTATTACAAAATAAATTATTATTATAAATAAAAATATTAAAAAATTTATACCTTTTTTCATTTAATGATATATTATTTTACTTACAAAATATTGTAGCATTGAATAAGAAGTATTTTTTAATTTTAAGTTGATTACTTACCAACGGTAAGTAATTTTGACGGCCTCCGTGGTCCCGAGGCAAGACTCTCGACTCACAATCCGAAGGTCGCGGGTTCGAACCCGGCGTGCGCAAATAAATTTTATTTGATTAATTTGTGTTATTTCACAATTTATTCATTTAAAATAATATATAGTATATTTGCGGCACGTTCCAGAGTGGAAGATACTTTCAGTATCGCCCTGGTGTAAGACCACCATTCAGAATTGAAACGTTGCTTGAAATGGCTTTAGCCGTGTTTAGTGACCAGATCTGAATAGCCAGGTACTTCCCCACCTTCCTCTTCCCTATCTCCTTCCCCTCCCCACTACCTTCAGCCTCACAACATACCCCAATTGGGGATGCCATAGTCTCACTGGCTCCAGACGGGAGCAGTTGGGACTCTTGTGCGGTATTTCATATAAAAAAAAATAAAAAAAAAACTTACTCATATTTTTAACTTTTTTGTTATTCTTCTTTGGGTTACCCACCTTTGACCTTTTGGTCGAAGGTGGGTACCAATGTATTAATCTTGTTTTAGCAAGCATTACTAAATAATTTTTTTTGGAATGAAAGCACTATTCTGAAGTATTTAGTGGCACTATTTAGTAGGTATACGTTATTTAATATTAGGATTTTTTTACACTGTGGATACGTTCCACGTAATACCGGTAATACCATGTAATAAAAAAATTATACCAAAATAAAAATAAAATAACGGTCGACAGATTTCCTTGCATAAAAACAAATTCACAATATCATAAAATAAGATCAACGACCTCAAAAGAAGAATGAAGATATGAATTATGAACATGGGAAGGAAGAACAAAGATACAATTTTACAACCATATAAAGATTAATGCTTGTTTTATGCTTTCTTTTAGATAGAACTTTATAATTTTCTATTGTAATATTTTAAAATAGGCATTAACTTATAATTCAAACACAAAACTTGTACAATGTGACCTTAGAAAGGGGTACCCCAGTAAGGACACATTCTTTCCTAAAACAATGTAAAAAAAAAAATAACTGGCTTATAATGTTATAACAACAGAACATGAACAGAACTTACACAGAACTTGTATATTAACTTTATTAAATTAAATTAATATTTTATGAATTTTTCAAGTGGGTAATTAATTTTTACCTAAAGCACCATTTGTGGGAAGGAATTGCCTTAAAGGCGTTCTCCACCTTACCTGGGAACCAGGTTGGTATTCAATATTCATTTTGTATATATTTTTTTAAAGTTTGAGGAAGTGAACATGAAAATATAACTAAACATTATGTAACAACCAAAGTGGGGAGGAGTGGGGTGTTTCACTATTTTATTATCCCTAAAAATCATGGCTCCTTATCAAGCGCAAGAGCTCCTCCTTTCTAATAAGAAATATCTACAATAATGCCCTTAAAAAAATTTATACACAAAATCATACTTTTTTATGTTAGGTCCAAAAACTAACATTATTAAAATTAAAACAAAAGATGGAAATTACGACGCATTTTGTTTGGTAATACTACACGGGGTATTTTATAAAAAAATTGATCTGAAATATCTTAAATTATGAAATATCTTTTGGTGCGCCTGGGGAGTTAAAACCGACACCAACATGGTAAGACGGGACGACGCCGCATCATTCGGCCAGCCTCATGACTTCGGTTCTTTTCGCCCGGCCACCAAAACTCCGTGCGGTATATTTACTTCTATTCTCACTAAAATTGGCAACTTAATTATGTTTTTTTGGCATTGGATCTATTCTAAATTATGTATTTTTTTTTGTAATGTCTTGATTTGTGAATATTTTAATGTATATATTTTTTACACTTAATCAAAAATATAAAGACTTGTTTACATTTATTTATTTTCGCTTCCTTCAATAAAAAATCACTTTAAATGTTATACATCTCTGCCATGTCCCGAGACAGTTATTTTATTTTTAGTTCACATCGTTAATTTATTCATTTTATTCTCAACGCTTTTTTAGAGGCATTTATATAATTCAACAACATTCAACAAAAAAATATTTATATTTAAATATAATAATAATAGTAATTGGACAATTTGTAGAGCGCCATTTTTGTGGAAAATCATCTCAAGGGCACTACTTATATAAAAAAAATTAATTATATATCAGTTGAAATTCGATAACAGCACGTTGTTTAATCAAGACTTTCCGAACCCTTGATAAAGTTGTCTACATCAGCCTTGCATTCTGTGCGGATCTCCACGTTTCTCACACGATCGTACAATTGTCGCCTTAGTTCGTTTTTGTCCAACAGACCATTTGAAAATTTTATAGGAGGAGAAGGTTTTCTTTCATTATTTCAATGAAACATTATGAAAGGTTCATCTGCCCTGATGATGGACACTGTAACGCTGTCCGAGACGTTGGCTAAATAAGGAGGTAGCGAAACACGGCATAACACCCCAAAAATAAATAACAAAAATTATGAAAGGTGTTTAAGATAAAGCTATTTTCGCAGAGGGAAAGGTCTCACTAGTTTAAATAATTCTTAGTTAAGTGATTAACTATCATTTTTTATACTTTATTTTTAATTTTGAAGTGGAGATTGAACAAAAACTAAAATGTTCTGTTGGACAAATAAGAACTGAGGCAACGCAATGTTTTACAACACATTCGCCCCAGGGATCTCATTTCCACATTATTCAATTTACTTTCATCCTTAATTAATATGGTAATAGGGTTATATCCATCGACCGCTAGGTACCCTGGCAGCCAGAGATATATAAAAAGAATATTGTATATTTAATTAAATTTTATTTAAAGAATTAACATTTATTTAAAAGAATTATATAAATGTTAATTTTTTATAGAAAAACATATTAGTTATAGGGGGTATTTCACCATCCTCCTCATAGATTATTCGTACGGTAACTTACATTTTAGATGAATTATACAGGATTTATTTTTCTAAAAAGTGTGAGTTTACTATTCGGCACTTGAACCTATGAATAATGGCTACAAGTAGGATAAGTTAGCCGAGTTTTTTACCAGTTGCAAGTATTTATTTGTTTATTTATTAATATTCGTTATGTGTATGGATAAGCTATGAGGAGGATGGTGAAATACCCCCATAGTAATACAATTATTGGTAGATATGCAAAAAATATATTGCTATACTATTGATGTAGTGAGTAGTTCGTAGGGGTAGTGCGCCCTAATGAACTTTCCCAAATGTTCCCTAGTATGATGAAATAAAAATAAAATTAATTAAAAACCTCAGAGGCCAAGATAAAAGAATAATCTATAGTCTACATTCTCTAATTAAAAATTCTTATCATACCTATTGATTACCATTTTCTCTACGATTGGTTTATGTATTATCCGTACAAAGCCATAAAATGTTTTGAGCTTTTGTTAGTAGATGGCAGTTTTGTAAAGCTTATAGCTTATAAACGAAATAGGTAGATGGCGCTGGTGTACGGTAACTTGATAACCCGACCTGTTGCCTGAAAGGGGCTGGAACTGGAATGTCGCGTGGTCGCCCCAGTCGACCTATTTTACCGACAAGAACAGGTTTCTCAGTTAGCTTATATTTGGTGTATAGATGGCGGTACGGGCTGATAAGAGTAAAAGTGTAAACACAGATTAATCAAAATGAACACTTAAAATGGCTATTTTGCTTAATATAACGTAAAGTGTTGGCCAAATAATATTAAACCGCTTTATTAAATGGGTCAGAATTATAAATACATGAATTAGGTCCAAATGATGATATATCTTGTCTTGACCTTGTGCAACACAGTGCAGCATTGCTCGTGCTGACCTACATTGGAGCTCTCGTGAAAGTATTGTGTAATGTATTTCGTAATTTCTGAAGCAAAAGTGATTTATCAATATTAAATGCGAAATGTACAGAATTACAATTCGAAATAAAAATTTATTTCACACTGGAAATGTATTTTGATATTTTTTCAATAGTGATTCAATTCTATTTCAAATATTTTAAATTAAATTTTTAGAACACTTATTATTATACGAATTTTATAAAAGGGAAACATCGAACTCAAAGAGCCAGGGACCGAATCCGCGGAATACTTTTTGGTACTTTTTCGAACCATTTCAATGTCAGTCATGAACACGGACGTTGTATTGATTCAGGAGTAATGTCTGAATGTGGTCTGAATGTAGAGTGTTAAGTGAAGTGGCCTACAGACCTACATTACTAAAGTTTGACTTGTACCCAGTGAAAAACAAAATAACGACAGTTATAAGGTCACTAATTACAGTTCGTAGCTTTTTGTACTCGCTGGAGTACAAAAACGGCTAAAACATTCGTTCGGTGGTGAACATTGTGTTAAAATGCACGAAGAAGCTACAGCAACAACGATGAGTGGCGCAAGCTCCTCTGTTGCCGCATCTACGAGCCAGCCCAAGGCAGGTGTAGCGAATGTGCTGGCCAGATCTGAGGCCCGGGTCCCGGATGGCGGGGACTCGGAGCTCCTGCCCTACGAGGATGGCTCCACGGGTATGTACTCACTCACTCCGCGTACTTTAATATTCTCCAAGTACTCAACTAACTCACCTATCGTGTACGCATCACGTTTTACGTTTCACTCTTTACTCTTTACCCATTCCGTCACTCGCCAAATAACGTGTCGCAAACAAGCAAGCATTTCGTGATAACGAAAATAACAAACAAACAAACATTCCCAATTACATGACACTAGCGTAGTTGTTGTCAATGGATACTATATAAGTACTGCCTAACATATTCACGCTGTAATAAATCCGGTCGGTACACGGCCGGTTTATATTTATTTTTATGTCAAGCGGATAATATTATAATACCTACTGGCGAATTTATGGTCACAATATATTGTAGCAAGATTGGCCTTTTTTTTAATTGTGTTTATTAGTTTTGTGAACATTTTTAATCTTGAAAATTACTCTTTTTTTTAGCCTACATAGATATTTGCAGGTTATAAAATTGTGTGGTTTTTTAATACTAACAATATTATACTTTTAATAATTAAATTACTGAAAATAAGGTTGTATGTGATATTATTGTGTATTCGATTCGAACTTTTAACCGTCATACGCCAAGTATTGGCGGAGGTGTTGCACATTCATCGGGAAGCACGTTGGAAGCTGGCCGCTGGCTCAAGGCTAATGGGCGGTCCCAAATACCTGTCTAGAAAATGTAAACAATTCATTATCAGTCCACAGCACGCCATTCTTAACTCCAAACTCAATACTTCCCACTTGGGGAGCTACTTTGGGAAGAAGCAAGTTAAACAGTAGGGGTAGGTCGGGGAATTAAATCAAAATTATTATTGAAATATGGATTGGCATAGGTAGTTTTCAATTTTTAAACTCCCCCAAATGTTGTGTCCATAATCCGTAGTTTAAAGAATAATTATAGCAGTCTGACGATGGCCAATGACGGTAATGGTCAAAAATATAATAGAAAAAAGGTTAAAACTGTTTTGGATACATGTACGTATACACGTTATTATAATGGATTCCACCATGAATTGTCAAAACTCATAGTGGAATTCCAAAAATAGTAGATACTACACTAGAGTGGCGACTCGGATTATTGATTGTGCCCAAATTAAAAAAAAAAAAAACTACGTTTTTGATGCTGTCGTGAAAACCTGGGTACCTATGATTTTTTCAGAATTTTTTCAGAAAAGTTACAGAAATCCTGCAAACCTTATGGCAAAAGGAATAGAGTACAGTTTAAACGATTATAAAAATTATTTTCGACTTCACCGTACAAATTTTTTAAAACTTTTGAACCACTTTAAACCCGTGAGTCACTACCGCCAAAAACAAAAACATTAATTATTATAGTCTACCCACGAAAACCTAACCTTGCAAGCTGGACAGAAACTCAAATTTGCACAGAACTTCGTATTATTGGAAGGATTGAGAGAGAAGGGTTAGGGTAGGTACCTTTATTATAATCGAACCTTTTTATTGGTTACCTGATTACCCTACTTCCCTTTAAGCAATGCTTCGTCTTGCAACCGTTGAGCTTGAATTATTGATTATAAATTCCTTTATTGAAGAATAAAGGAATTTTGTGCATCGGATTTCGGAGTGGTTCGGATTTCGAATTATAATGCAGGGGTTTTCAACCTGTGGGGTACGCGTAACAAAAATTGGGGGTACGCAATATCATGGCACAAATAGTAGATTTTAGTTAGTAATGGTAGATTTTAAAACTGTGAAATTGCACTTTCTTCCTATGCGTTTATTAAAAATAATTATTGCAATCACCCGAATGCTGAGCCAGACTTGAGGCTGTACCTATGTGAAATTGAGCCAAACTTTGTAAAACTTTGCTCTGCAAAGCAAGCTCAAGGGTCACATTCACTCTGTTAACATTGTATGATTAATTATACAGGGTACAACAGGAAATCGATCTTTTCTTTTAACTACTGATACATGAGAAACTTTTTTCTACAAAATTTTTTAAGGTTAAAAAAAATTTGTCCTCGATTTGTCTCTCTCACTTTGTGAATTTGGTGTTGTGTAAGGAGAATACGATTTTTTTTCGTGGAAATAAAAGACGTGGAACAAAATTTGTTCAATTTCGCGTGGTTGAAAATGGCCGAAATAGCGTTATACTGTGTATTAAATTGCATTAATTGTATTTGTGCGACTTGATTGTTAAATTCATACACGTATTCACAGGAAAGATAGAGGGTACAGGGTACAACAAATTTGTAGTAAAAGTCAAGGGGTACGCGGGCTCAAAACGGTTGACAACCGCTGGTTTAGAATATGATATAAATTCTTCAATTCGTCAACAGAGGGAATACAAAACTGTTAAGTGTTAGTTAATACAGATAAATATAATGAAAAAATCAGATATCAGCAACAATTAAATATATGAACTAAAAACATAAGACATGCAAACATATTATTTGCTATGTGTGGTAGTTTAATAACATAAAAAAGTAGATCAATGTAAATGCAAATCACAAGCAATAAAAATAATCAAATCTTAAGACGAAAAAAACCGATGAGTGTCAGAAGCAATACATGAAGGCACCTGAAACAAAATATGAATTTACTCCAATCAGCAAAAACATAGGCCTTCTTTTAACCGAAAATCGGACAAATCTTTCAAACATTCAAAATTATCTTCGTTAAACACAAGACCAGCATTATATTGGTCTTGTTTTAACGCTTAAACCATCTAACATTTCCTCTCTCGCATCCTTCATAAACTCTCAGTGCCACAAAATGTTTTCGGCAGACTGGTTTGCATCACCAAATGAGGAATTCAGATGTGAAGGCAGAGTTAGACTACGTGACCATCACCAGAATTTGAACCGTCAAAAGTTATGTCAAATGGTGATTCTCAGATGTACAGTGGCCCTCTATCCCTCATCAATCTCATTTTCCCTTTTCGGTCAAAACTTCCCTATTTTTCAATCATTAGCAGTCAGCCAGATCTGGCAATGCATCTGAAGCGAGTGTTCATTATGCAGCAGAGAACGCTTGCAGGGAAGCTCGTTGGCCCCGTTTGGGGGACAAGTGTATCAAACTATTATCGAGGCGATGCTTCCACATAGAGGCAGCATATTATGATACTTGCGCAATGCACCCACATAAGAGACGGAGTGCCGGAGATCATAGTCCACACTCAGCCGATGAAAGCTTATAAGAAATTAAAATAACTTTTAACCCACTAACTGATTCAGGCCTCCTAGCACAAGCACATCGATTAAAATTTTATCAACTGTTGGTAACTCATCGTCATTTACGAGTACGATGTTCACGTCGACAGTTTAGCACATTTCGTCGACGTTAACAGCTGTTTATTTGTTGACGATATGCAGACATGTTTCGATACGATGGCACTTCATCATAAAACCTGGGGCTGCGGAAAACTTCTTGGTGTTCAGCCAAAATACTACTATTTAAGCCTGACAAGCACAGATCTAAGAAAAGTTAGACCTGCCCTTAAGGGCGGTGGGAACCAACTAATTTGCGCAGAGCGGGAGAAGTGGCGTAGACACGTTCCTTTCAGTGATTTGTCAGTAAATGAATCGGACAGCCTACGAGCAATTCGCATCGCAGAATCACTATTTAGTCTTCTAAAATAAAATCTTCTTACGATTGTCTCCATCTTCAACGTTCTTTTTACAATAAAGCGTGCAAATTGCTCGCGAAAATACACATAATTGAGAATCCCAAATCGAGCGAAAAAATTTCGTCTCCAAAATCGTAAATTTAGTTACACTTTACAATTATAATTTTACTAACAAGTTCCCGGCAAGCGTTGATAAGCCACTTAATAAATAAATTGTTTCTCCCTGCGTGTCCTTTCCCATTCGTTCCGTTCCCCTTCTGTCTCCCCTTTGGCCTCCCCTTCCTCTCCCGCATCCCCTTCTCCTCATGCGTTCCCACTCCGCCTTCCCTCTCTCCACTCCCCTCTTGCGCTTCCCCCGTCCCGTGAATCCCTCTCCCGAGTTACCCTCCCGCATTCCATACATTCAGTCCCGATAATTCAGTTTTCAAACAGCTCGCGTGCCACCTATTGCAAATTTTTAATACAAATTTCATAATGCCAGAGCTCACTAGTGTATATAGAAACCTTCGCGGGCGTGCTCACAACAACTCACCAAAGTTTTATCGTCAGAAGCCACAGGCAATCACCTTTATATATTAGAAGAAGATAGCCCTCTTACCAATAAATGTGTTATAATTTTTTTTTCAACTGATAACCATCTACCCTACATTAACGGTAGTTTTTCAGTTGTACAAAATTTAAAACGCGTTTATTTGCGAGATTTGTGTACAATTTAACTTAATGTACGTCTCGGTTCGAGTCATCCGCGAGTCGGGAGTGGCTCCCGGGACCTGCTCCAAGAACTCGAGTACTTTTAAAAGGAAGCACGTCCCGGAGGTCTCCGGAAAAATGCAGAACTTACCCATCTTACCCAGTGGCCGGTGTACGAATGATGTCGTAATTCATCGACCATTCCTGGAGCCAAAAAGATTGTGCCGTGGTTTGCCTCCAGATCAATGAAATGATACTCAGTATTTGCGTTAGGGCACGTCTATGTCGATGTCAGCGACGAGGTGATATTTCTTATATCAGAAACGCCGCTTGCAGTTGCTTCGTTCCTTTCCGATAATTTGTGGCTCGGTTCGCGTTCACTTTCTTACATGCATACACAGCATAATGTTCCCTCGTAATGCGCCTCAATGCAATTTGACATGACATGTCAAACATACATTGTATGAAATCGGTTCTAAGAACATTAACAATGGGGCACATGCCTACTTAGGTAATCGAAAATCCGGTAAAAAACACTTTGGTGCAAAATTATGTACCTTCAATACCAATGCCTTGCCCTACATTTCCGGCAAAACGGATATTAAAAAAAAGCTCCGTAGTTAGTTAGTTCTAGTGAACCTGAAAACAGGGTGCATTTTAAGGTGCGAATAATATTGATGTAAATAAATTAAAAAGAATTTGTTTCTCTTGATCGTGCCATATGTTTCTCGGGTGTTTACTTCTTCTACCACTAATTTCCACGTCGTATATTCTCCTTACATCCACCGTTTTACACACTTTACCACATATAAGTATTTGATTATTTGATCGTGCCATTTTTTTTAAATTACGTGTAAACAGTAATTTTCCTCTTGTTTTGAAAGTTAAGTGTGCAAAATTTCATCAAAAATTATCAAAATACTGCTTCAAGGGGTGGAAATAAAGGTATGAGGGTGATTTTTCGAAATCTCGTGTAGACAGTAATCTTCCTCTTGTTTTTTTGGTCAAGTGAGCAAAGTTTCATCAATCTAGGAATAAAATTGTAGTTTTTTTTACAAATAACCATCTTTTATTTATTTTTTGAATTTGTCTTTATTCATTTCTGTGATGGTTACATAATTTAAATTTTTCGACCACCATGCTAGCCACATGCCAGTGTTATGGTGGTAGATTTTACGTATAGTGCATTGACATTTTAAATACAGTGCGTATATTAGAAGATAGCCCTCTTACTAATATTTTTTTTTTTTTTTAACGACAATATCAAGTAAGGTAAAAAATACAATATGAGGTAAATTAAAAACATATAGAGTGAAGTATTTTGTTCTCAGTCCTCCTCACTAGGTTTTCCTGTTCCGAGGCGGACTGAAGGTTGTTTGTATGGGTGTTGGTCATAAATTCCTCCTCATCTAATTTGTTCGTTTCCACAAAATAAAAATAGACAAGCTAAAAAGTGTTTATGTATTATAAATTTTACACAACTGGTAAACAACCATTTACCCTACATTAACGGTTGTTGTCAGTTGTAGAAAATTTAAAATACGTTTATTAGTGAGGTTCGTGTACAATTTAACATATGAAGTATATGTAAGATATAAACACAACAATTGGTTTTGAATTTTATATAAGTCCTCCTCACTTTGTAATCCTGTGCTGAGGCAAACTAGGTTTTGAGTAGAGGTTTTGAGTTTTCTTTGAAGTTTTGGTAGGGAATCCTTAGTAACTTCTATGACGATATTTTAAATTATTTTTCTGATAATTCCTTAAGCCAAGATTTGCTTGACTTGATTGACTTAATTGTTCTAATACATAGGTTCTCAAAGTGGGCAATAACGCCCCCATGTGGGCGTTTGAGACTTTCAGAGGGGGGCAGTGGAAGACCCAGAGAAAAATAGTAAGGGCGTGGGCAGGTAAAAAAACTATGCTCAGCTCAGCTCAGTTGATGCGTCACGTGTAGTAATCGTCATTTCCGCTTCATCCGAAATCCAAATCACAGCCGTGCTGTAGAAGTTTCACTTCTAAAAACACGCTTATAACGTATTCATAAAGCAAAGTAAACTTTAATATTGGGTAATTTTTGTTATTGTATGTATTATTGTAATCATTTTTATCACATGTGCGAAAATTCACATATTTCGGTAGTTCGGGAAGTGGGTAAAAATTGAACTGAAAGATTCCATTACATTCAGATCTGCATTAAATTGGATGATATGAAATTTTATATTTTTTATTTTTTATATGTTGTATTATAACAATAATAATAATAATAATCTTACATGTATTATTATTATAAAGAATTGACACTGTATCACGAATACAAGAAGATAGGAGGTAGCAACCCGGTACGTAAAATACAAAAGATGCTAAACAAGAAGGTATAACAAATAATTTTATAGATTTTTAATCGAATTATTGATTCCGTGATAGTTAAGCCCCCTCCCCCCCCCCCTCCATAATTACGTATAATAATAAAATGTACCTATATCTATTTGCTTTTCTCTTGTTTTATGCGAAGTGTTTACTTTTTGTCTGAACATGGACCCATAACAATTTAATCAATAACTACTGTAAGTTTAACAATCGTCGGTTATCAATAAATCCTCAACGTTGAAATGACGTCACGACTTTGTAACGATACTTCCGTGGGAAAATAAGTGGATCGTATAATTATTATTCATACTTACTTACCAGTCTCATTTGAAACACATGGTGGGAGTTTTCATCCTGCCGTTTGTAAATAGCTGCAAAATAGTATTCATCTTTTTATACCAGAAATTACAATATTCATTATGAGACTAATTTCGTTTTAATGTTAATACTGCATAAGAGTCTCAACTTCTCCCAACCCTGGAGCTTGTGAAACTATGGAATCCATGTTTGGGGTAAATTGGAGGGGAAGGAGATGGGGAAGGGGACGATGGTGAAAGTAACTAGCTATTCAGATACGGTCACCAAAGCAACAACCAACGTTTCAAGCAACGTTTTGATTCTGAATGGAAGTCTTTTTCTATTTTGTGAGTGCACTTGCTCTATCCCAGTTAGGTCGGCTAACTTGTAGCCTTCTTATGGTAAATACGTAAAAAAAAAATAAACTAGATTGTTATTGAGAATCTCCAGACCATAGTTTTACCGAACACAACATCTGACAGGCACGCCGCAAATGAATTGTTATTTCTTTCTTACTGTAATTATACCGATCTACCTTTATAATGAATAAAATGTTTTTGCTTTTGGTTTATTTCACATGTTTTATAAAAACATCAGGTGTGGAGCCACGTGACAAACATTTGTTATTGTACAGTAGTAGTATGTATAATACGTAGATTATATAGAACTTTTTTTTTTTTTTTTTGTTTTCTTTATTCATTAAAATGTTTGTTACATGAATTTTATGATTTTTCGACCACCATGCTAGGCACATGCCCGTGTTGTGGTGGTCGATTATAATGTATATCAACATCATGTGCAGTCTCTATGTTCCAAATAAAACTTAATTTTTTCCATTTTGTTCCCACATATTAGATATTTTCTAAAAAAATTAAACATTTCCCCGGATGCAAAAATCGAGTATAACTTAAGTAGTCTGTTCAATTTTCCACTCAGGAAATAAGACGACCCACATTATGTGAATGGGTACACAACGGGGGGGGGGGGATACCTGGTTGCTACCTCCTTCCTTGTATTTATGATATAGTGTCAATTCTTAATGATAATAATACACGTAAGATTATTATTAGTACGTAATAAACACGTTTTTTTGTCTTTTTTAGACCATATATTTTTTTTACCTGCCCACGCCCTCACTATGCCATCTCAACGTCTCCTAGTTTTCCCTGGGTC
This sequence comes from Glyphotaelius pellucidus, assembly GCA_936435175.1. NCBI lineage: Eukaryota > Metazoa > Arthropoda > Insecta > Trichoptera > Limnephilidae > Glyphotaelius > Glyphotaelius pellucidus. The sequence goes on along the minus strand of OW386542.1, from coordinate 19,765,055 downwards.
TTCTACCGCCCCCCTAAAAGACTCAAACGCCCACAAGAGGGCGTTATCGCCCACGTTTAGAACCTATGCTGTAGATCGTTCAATTCCAGACCAAATTGGTGGTACCGTAGACCCACTGTTTCCGGGGGCTCATCTGCGGCAGTTACATAAAAAAATCTTAAATCACCATACTTGTACTAGCGTAAGCCTTCCTTAAAATTTCTAATTAAATATTACTAAAAAACACCACTCTATATTAACAAAACATTAAAAATCATAAAAGCAGAAAAGAAATTTAAAACTAAGTTTACATACAAAGTGAAAACTTAATAGCTAAGGCGTACTTTCCTGCAGGTCTTGTGGAAAATGGTCACATTTCCTCCGAGGTAGTTCACCAACCTACATACATAGTATTCCCAGAGGCATCAACATTGGAAAATTGGTTCTTTTGAAATTTGAATTTGAATGTTGGTTCGGAAAGTAAGGTCTATTTTCTGGAAGACAATAACTGAGATAAAATTCTATCCCAAGCAGGTATCAAAAATCGACGATTTGTCCACGCCCGCACAGTGTGCGAAATGAAGAAAAAACACAAATTAATTGTTTGCTGACTAAATATTAGTGCAATTTTATTATTTTATTTTGATCTTATTAATGAATTATAAGTATTTTGAAGTAAATTTTTTTTTTGTTTTTTGTCAAAAAGTTGTTCTTCAAACCTCACAATGCAACTGCGGCTTTTTCTCCATTTCTTCATAAACTGTAGTGAAAAATTCTTAACGGTTTTGTAAAATGTAGGGCTCAAAATGTTTGTACCTGCTATGTGGTATGTTTGTATTACGTAATTAATTAAAAACTCCTTTGATTTCTCATAATTGGCATTTATTATACCCCATTCTTTTAACGCCTCGAATAATTCTCTCCGGGGAATGTATATAAGGCCTTCCTGAAAATAACAAAATTGTTCAAGGGAGGACAAAAGATGATCACAATTTATATATGATATAAAAGGTGAGACTTTAGTCTACAATATGTATATACTCATAAATGGGAGCAAACGATTTTTTGTTTCTAAATGCTAATTGAAATAAGCATTTTAACAGCAAAAAAATACAAAAATAGTGAAACATTATAAGTTAATTCAAATCTCACACACATGTGATATTGATATATAGTTTAGTAAATAAAATAAAGAATACCTTGAAGAATGTCATACATAACAAACTTTTGTATACATATCTAAACGTCACTTAATACACAACCGTCTCTGCCCACGCGTAGGAGCGAAGTTAAAAATGCGATGCCGAACATCAAATTTATGACACATTTTGAGGCGTTGCCAAACTTCCATCAAGCGCTTTTGAGAAATTTAAATAAACACATAAAATGCAGAAACTATTGTGCTACTCTAAAAAAATATTTAAATTAAAAACATTAAAATTTAAAAACATAAAAACCACTTAATTCGGGTTTTTTCTCCTTTTCGTACACTGTGCGCCGTAAGCAGAACTGCAATGTGCCTCCGAGTCTGCAATTAATATCCAGCATTCCCGAGAAAAACACTGCCACACAATAACATTATATTGCACGTAAAGCACGTATCTCAAAGGTTAATTTTTCTTATCTTTTCGCATCCATTGCGACTTGCTTCTCACATCCGTAGGTCACTTCGTTTTCCCATCTGACGTCAAATGTTACGTCTTTCTAAATCTAAACACTTTGATGACCCTTGTGAACACCTATTAAAGATAAACATGAAATAGTATTTTATTAGCATTGATAAAGTAAACGAGATTGCATTTTTGATACGAAAGTGCTAACTAAATTTAATGAACGTAGGTCGGAGAACGGAGGTATGAAATAATAGTGAAGTATGTCTCTGACGAATGTAGATGATAATAATATAAATTCATTGTAAGAAATTTGCAACTATGACTAAAAATACATGTTAAGTGTGTGTATAGTGTACATTGATATGGGAAGATAATATCCTTCTCTGGAATTATATTCTCTATTCTATATTCTCTGGAATATTTATTATCTTCCCATATCAATGAACCCATTAAGGAGCTTAAAGATATGTTTGTAATAGTTTTTTGTGCCCTTATGATTTGTTCTGGTGCAGATGAAGTACCATCTCCCCACGCTATGCTACCATTTTCAATAGTAGATTGACATACTGCAAATAATCATTTTCATGTGTTGTAAGTCGAGAAAGTCTCATAACGTTATGAAAAAGAATATGGTTTTTCTTATTTCTTAGCAATTATTTGAGTGTGACGATTCCGTTTGGATTCCATTTGAGGTAGGGATCAATGGTGAGGCTGAAACACTTCATCTGAGTAGTGCGGTCAGTAGTCGTACACTGACAACATTAATTAGAATTCAAACATCTGTGTTTTCTAATATGACTCAAATGTAAAGTTTAAAATGTCTGTTTGCGGATAAGTTTTCATCCATTTTTATGGAGTAAGTAAGGTTAGATTTTCTTCCATTTTTGACCGTTTATACCAGATGTGAATATTATAAGAATTATCTGAGTCTACATTTCATTTAACCTTTGTTTAAATAAAACACAATCCGCCTTACTCATAATCGCAGAATAAGATAATACTACGGTAGTACGAACGGGATAGATGAAATTATCATACAAATCTCACCTGTCCTGTTCGTGTTACCGTGGTATTATCTTATTCTGCGCTTATGAGTAAAGCCGAATTATGTTCATCCGCCATGTATAATTATCTTAAATTAGTTTTCGACGGTTGTAATAATTTTACCAAAATTCATGCCGAAGGCGTATTTATAACAATACAATCGTACCTCGTCTGCGGAACAAAATCTACACATTGCCTGTTCACAATATAAGAAATAATTTTAGTTTTAAAAAACGTACAAAAATTCATTTTACAGTCATGGAACCAATGTAATGTGAGGAGCATACGTGTGCTTAGTACTTAAAAGAATTTTCTTTACATTCTTACTAATGTAGAAGTACAGAAAATACTTAATAATTTCAATTCAACTGAGATGATTGTTATCTATCAACTTTACATTATTATTAATATTTTTACATTATGTGTTTATTACCCTTACGTTACTAGGGCAAATCATTTTAAAGAGCGCACCTTTGAATGAATTTATTCACACCGATTGTGGTTCAAACTACGATACATTACACCACTACGTAAACAAGAATCTCATGATCCTGCTAAATTCTCTTTTGCAATAAAAACCAAAAACAGGTTGAACCATATGTATAGGACCTGTAGTTAGTATTAAGGAAGAGCATTGCAAAATAATATTTGTATATCGACCATTTATTATTATTAATAAAGGCTTACATATTTTTTGCTTAACAAAAGTTTGGTAAAGTGCAATGAACCTACAACTTATCCTAACCGTTAGATAACATTTTAAAGTCATGCACTTTCCAGTACAAGATAAGGGGTTTATCAGATACATCGTAAATTTTCTAAGTGATAATGATGAGCAATCTGTAAAATCATACACGAGTGCATTATTTCTTGAACTGAAATATTTCCTTTGCGTCAGGACAAACAATATTCTACAATGTTGTATACATACTAAAAAAATCATTAAATAGAGCGACTCAACTGCTTAACGATTCTGCATTGAGCATCCACACTTCAATGTCACCTACAAAGAGTTCCGAAACTATCTTTTGACATACGTCACAACGTAGTAAAACTGCCCGGTACATTTTTTCTTAAATTTTGTAACTTTCTCCATAACATTTTAGTATTTTTTGGAGAACCTGAAAAAATAAGTAAATAAATATATGTAATGCTCTTGAAATACTTACTATTTATTATACATTTTAATATTATTGTTGAAAATCTCTAAAAATTTTATTATTTCTATTATTTTGTGTAGGTATTATACACCATTATGCACTACTAATAGATTCGTCAATGGTCAGTATCTATTCTAATCATTGATGCAAAATCATGCAACTACAGAGAGTAGTTTTGTGTAAAAAAAACTTTTTTTTTGATAATGTATCCAAACCCTAATAATTCTTCAATTCACACAATTTTCAATTCTTAGAATAATCCGACAAACCTGATGTATCGTCAATAAATTACAAATCAATTTAAGTAAATGTCCATCAGATTTTATAAAAGCAAATATCAAGTCGTATATTAATACTCACTTAGCTCTTACTTACTTACTCAACTCTTTTCAGTCAATAAATTAAATGGTTTAGCGGTATTCTTTGATTATACTAGTATATTAAATTTTTTACCACATAAGCAATAAAAATGTTGGGTTTCAAAGCCCTTTGTAATATCTAATTAAACATTTTCATATCCTTCTTTAGTCCCGCGTGAAAGGGAGTATAACTCACCTATTTGGTCACCACAGCTTAATTTTTTAAGACATAAATTATAAAATTAATACAATACATATATTGAAAATATTAACTATAACTGTTTAACGAAAAATCTAAATCGCTGTCTGACAGAACATTAGTTTCTGATATAATTTTTTTTCTTTTTATAAATTGCATTAATTCCTCCTCTGACAGCCGTGCATTATTGCAATTGTTTTAATTTCACTTTCCTAATAGAGTCACACGAACTAAATTATTTTTCACTGCAATAATTATGTCAATACCATTTCGTTTATAAACTCTCTTTACCACTCTCTTTATACACAGCTTAGGTAACCAGTATGCAGAAGAAGCAGATATTTTTAGTAGCACCAAAAGAACTTACAAAAAAAAGCATCTCACAATTTTTTTTTAAAGCAGTTATTAGTTTACATTTTGTTTCCTGCCTGCTTTATAAATTTGAGTTAATTTGTAACTTATTAGTAGGTTTATGTTTTGTAATTCATTTTTGTGTAAAAAATGTTTTTTTACATTAACTCCATGTGACCCCAAGGAAAATAATTTCCCCAGGGCCTGTCATCTTTGGAGATGCTGTGTGGAGGGTCTCTTTACGTGGGTCTTAAAAGAGGAAGGATACACAGAGGCCGGCAAATCATTACGTAGCCGAGCTGTTGAACTCGAAGCGACCGTTATCACGCGACAAATGTCAACCGTGTACATATGTTGGGCGCGCGTTTGGCGCGTTTCCCGACTAAGCACCGGTGCCGAGGGGATCAATGATGCCAGTTCTTCGGAACATCTTTCATTGAAATACCGGTAGAACAAGGACAGTATTCCCACCCGACGCCTGTATTCTAAAGATTTCAATCCGTTTTTTTTAGATGGAATCCATTAAACGGACTGCCTCTGAGTCGAAGGTTTTTATAGATGTTTTGGGGCTCCAGACTAGAAATGGCTGCCCAATTCAACCGTGGGGCGCACTTGCGATTTGTACAGAGTTAGCAGTTGTGTACTAATAAAGTATCTGCGGGCCCTGTACATTACGCCTAGTTTCTGGGAGGCTAACTTATCTCTGGCTTTTGTGGAGCCCCCGTACCTGAGCCGATCACAGAGTTACACCATGCATAACAATGGGGGGCCCGTTCGAAAGGTAGGTTATGTTTTTAGATTTTCATTTCAATCTTTAAAAACGTAATCAGACATGATTGGGTCTTTGAAACATTAAATTTGACGAGGTTATTCTTATCCCAAGAGAATCGCTCTCGAGGTAACCGTCCATTCTTTAAAGAATGGAAGACGAATGGAGAATGGTCATTCTTTGCCTCTTCATCTCTATTATTCAAAAATATCAATCTCCAATCACTTTTATTCAAATCTGGCAACACCGAGTACGCATGCGCAGATTACGATCATTAATAAACCGCGCCCTGAACAGACAGCGCTGAACACGCTTCTTTCAGTTTGTTAGGTTAAAGGTATTTATTTATATCTAAGAGTCTCTTTATGAATCATGGTTTGTTCGCAAAATGATCAATTTATTACCTTCGTATAATTCAATATATTGGTGACTTATTTTGTGTCACTTTTCGTTAGTTTTAGTCAAGTTCTCATACAAAATCTGTATGTTGTGAATTGAACTGTCAAAAATTGGCTTTATAGGTTATGTCAATATTCGAATTGCATTTGAGGGTGTTTATTTTATAAGAATTTCTTGAAAGTGATGTTTTTCATATCATAAATACATGTGTTTGTAAGCGTTTTAAGTGTAAGCAATGCATTAAAAAGTCTGATTAAAAAAAAAAATATTGTATGAACTAGAAAAAGTGAAGTGACAGTTTTCTTGCAAACTTCTTAAAAGGTCTGTGTTTTTTTTAATTTTGTTTTTTTTTTTTTTAATTCCACTACATTTTGATCAACAATATTTGTGGTAAGCTTTTTTTTCAATTATTTTTTGTGTTTGAAGCTTAAAATATGGCAATTTTTAAACACTAAAGTATATTTCAAATACATAAATTTAAAATATTTTCATCTAGTTTCTATAATAGTATTATTGTTTTTATGACATCTTCAAAATTAAGAATTATGTACGACATTTAAAATACCTTGGAAAAATTCCGAAATTCGATAATGAATTATTTTTATTAGAGGTAAAAGGGGAAGAGGTGAGGTAGGTTAGATAAACAACTCCTTTGGCTGGAAAAGCAATATATCTTTCCATGAACTATTTTTGGCAATTTTTATTTAGTAAGGTTCTCACATACACGGTCGTTTATCAATTGAATAAAATATTCACGACGTTTTTTAGTAAGGCTGTTAAAGTTTAAGTCCTGTCAAAAAAAAACAGATGAACAAGTGCTGTGTGCAATTTAATTCGGGTTAAAGGTCATTACATAATTCAACGAACTTTAAAGTGATAATGGAGTAAGTGTATTGAATAAATGAAAATACTTCTTTTGAAAGCTTGGTTTAACCCTGATATGGTTCGGTCTGGATCTAGACCCATCTTTTTAGAGGTTATTTTCATCCTCTTTTTCTCCATCTTACCACATATTAAGTGCTAATGATTGTGGTTTTTTTGATATTTTAGTTCAAACGCTTTGTATCGTTACTTACATTTTTCTGCGTAGCATCAATATACGATAACAAGCTTCCAAAACTTTCTATTTCTCATCTCTTACCCCTTTCAGCCTCACAACATACCACAATCGGAAATAACATAGTCCCACTGTTCGAATTACTTTGCGGTGTTCGCACTAAAAAAAACGTTTTTAAGGTGAGTACCTAGGAGCTCCAAACTTAACAGTGTAGGTATGATTTTAGGCTTTCACTGCCAAAAGAATTATAGTGATTTGTTTCTGGTGTATTATGATGTGTTGCGCTACCTTCTTCTTTAGCCAATGTTTCGGACAGCGTTACATGCCAACACATCTGCCATGATGATGGACAATGTTGGTTATAGAAGGAGGTAGCGCAATGAGGCATAATACCGCAAAAACAGTATTCCTCGATATCGAGTGCAGGCTCGATATTAATCTAGCTAAAGTAACGCTGTCCGAAACGTTACCTACAAAAGGAGGTAATACCCAAAATCAACTACTACCCAAAACAGATCACTATGTTATGTGTAAATCATTATGTGTGCCTCGATATTAAGTGCAGGCTCGATATTAACCTAGCTACAAAAATGATATCAACCTAACTACACTTAATGCTGTCCGAAACGTTGGCTGAAGGAGGAGATAGCGTAACATGGCATTATACCACAAAAACAAATCGCTGTGTAACAGTATACCAGTTATTAAGTGCAATCTCGATATTAACTTAGCTTCAGAGAGACCAACATATTTTTGAATTTTTTTAATTAACCAATAATTGTCAAATAATCAAATAACCAGCGCCGTACTCTTTTTTTACAAGTATTCCGAAATGTGTGTGATTTATAATGAACTAGCTTTTCCCCGCGGCTTCGCTCGCATGGTATTACGGGAAATTACTGTAGCGCTTGCACTTATCAATTATCTCCTTCCCCACCCCACCCCCATCCCCTCCCGCATTCCATATATTCATTCCCTTACATTCAGTTTTCAAACATCTCGCCTACCACCTAAATTTCATAATGCTATAGCTCAAAGAAAAAAAGAATTACTTATCCAATTTTGTTCATTCGTTCGGAATTTATGCGCTTACAAACATTTCGGATGTTTATTTTTATTTAAATATTTGGAAGTTCGTTAATATAACAAAAAAATACTCTATTTATCATTCAGTCTTTATAATCGTTACGAATTATATTTTTAATATAGGAACTCTCATCTGACATTTATACCAAGCTTGTCCAAAAAAAAAAAAACGAATTCTAATATTTGAATTTTCTGCAGTAGTAGCTGACCAGTAGACTGAGTACCTACCAGCATAGAGCCCAAAAATATATCAACATTGTTTCCATGGAAAAGATTTTTTTCTGACGTTAGCAAAAACTCGCTTTTGTTAGCGACAGAAAACGTATAACAGATATAATATATTAATATTTATAATTTCATAACGCCAGAGCTTACCATCATATACAACCTGTAGTCTGCGCAAATAATTTAGCTTTATATTGGTGAAAGAATTATTACAGTCTTTATATTATGTTATGCATGAAAAGGTCATAAACAAACTCGAGCAGTTTCGCATTTATAATATTAGTATGGATAGTAGTTATTATGTGATATTTAGTATCATGACACGGTGACTCTCATATTATTAAATTATTTTGCTAACATATCATGAACTACCTAGTATAAATTCAGAAATAATTGTTCAATTCAGCAGCAGCTTTCGTGTTGTGCCGACCAGTGTGCCGCGCCATGGACATTAATTGCAACTAATGTTATCTCGGATTGAGCTGTAGCGGAGGTTTGGCTTAAGTTTGCAATAGATTGACGTTTTGGCTAGCTTTGAAGACATTAAAATGCCACCAGGCACTACTTTAGTTCCAATTTATAATTATTTTGGTGCTGAAAGGCCGTATTAATTTAATCGCTGCGTTACTGGAAGAGCTTCCAGCAGGAAGAACTATCAAAAATCTGTCTTAAAATGTTGCTGCGTTCTGAATGTCTGCCAATATAGAGTTGTTGGGCAATTCTTTTTTTCTCTTACCCCTGCGGAAAAGCATGAAGATTGTTAAATTGGTTAATTACTTTAATCAAAGTTTAAAAAAAACGAAATGATATTGAATATCCATTTGATGACAATGTTACATATGAATTTCTACGAAACTTAACAGCTTAGCTTACATCACCAGCTCACTTAATGAATTATTGCATACACTTATTATTTTTAATATGCGTATATACTGCTTTGATAATGTGATGATAGTAACCAAAGTAGTCTGTATAGGTAATCTTTCTGTTAAAGATGATTAAAATATATACCCTTAAAAAACTTTCTCCTCGTTGAACCGAGGTTTGATCCTTCCTTCCCAGTGTACCCTTCCCTAAAACGCAATTTCATCGCAACGAGTATATCTACCGAGATTCAGATCGATCGGATGTCGGGAAGTGGGTTAATTTCCACTCCCAAGATTCAGCGGCATTCATTAAATCGTTTTCAGTTTCTTCGTATGTAAATAATATTTTTTGCAATTTTTTACAGCTTTTACAATGTTTGAATTTATTAAATTAAATAAATTTTGACCCCCGCGGAAAGGGGTTAAAATAAAACAGGGCGCGGGCCTATTTACGTCAAAATATTTCCGCTTTTCAATAAAATTCAAACGAATAGAATATTTCTGAACGCCTCCAAAGACTGTTTTTGTTAGTTGATGAAATACTTTTTAAAATATTTTAATTCTAAATTAACATATAATTTATGAAAATATATTTTTCTTTAATGCAAACCTAAAAAAGTTTAAAAAAAGGCTCATATTACGTTTTTTTTTATCTAAAATTACTAATAATCAAAAAAAAGCTTTCTTAGGCAATTGTGTGATAAATATTATGGTCAACTGACTTTTTGTCGTTTCACGTAAAAAAATTAATAAAAAATTCACAAAGTTTCATAATATTTTTTCAAGTTTTGGTCGAAATTTTTAGTTTCATAAAGGTATTCATTTTAATTATTATGCGGTTAACTTTTAAATTTGAATATAAAGCGTGATGTTTTTTCTTTCTAACACCGTTTAGATCGCATTTCTAGCTACGGTAGTAAGGGAGGCACAAAGTATATGAGAACTAAATGAGTTGTTCCGAAAACCGAACAAATTAACCTCTATGGATTAAAAAGCTACTTGCGGCAAACATTTAAAATTAATATAATTAATTGATGTGGTAAGACTAGCGACATCCACATTCTCATAAGTAATAACATAATAATAATAAATGACAACAATCATCCTCGCAGAGAACCCGCATCGCGAGCGATCGAAACGTAATAATTAACTAAGCGTAAAATCTCAGAGCGCAAGCTGGCAACGTAGCGCCGCGCGCCCGCGCCGGTGGACCATGCATCAGCGCCTTCGCCTTCATTTCGCGTTTCAGCAGTCCTTTTGAGTCTTTGCTCCGACACCGCCACTACAAATTATAGTACTCTAGCCGTACGGTTTTGGTGCGTCACTAATGGACGAATGGATGCATAGCATACCCAATACCCATGTAGCTTATTATCTCATGTTGTTGTTATGACTTTGTTATTGTATTATGTCCTATACGTCCGTGTTTTCAAGTTACAAATAAACAATGTGCACTTCGTATGATTTTTTGTTTGTTTTTATAAACATTCTTTGTCCAGAAACAAATAACAAAACAAAATAATATTGAATAATTTGTGACGGAGTAAGCGTTAAAAAAGAAGAAGACATGGAAATATGTAAATACAAATGTTAGAGGGAGCGCGCTAATATGAAAAACGATAATAATTAAGAATAAATTGTGAACATATTTAATAAACGCGATTCGTTTAAAATAGAGAAAAAATAGTGAGAAATGTCTTAAGTTGCATTTAAAGAAACACTGTGAATTTTTTCACACATATAACATGTAAAATAACGTGTTTATACTAATTTTCGGAGCATACGTTGCGATTTTTTTCTACCGAGGAAATTTCATATAATTACCGTTTCGGCATGATATTTTCTTAAAAAATAGCATATATTTTTTAAAGGCTTAAAAACTTACAGTGTTGGTTGAAAAATTGGTAGAAATTCGGTAAGCCGAGTCTTAACAAATTTGTGTTGTTTCACAATTACTTCATTAATAATACAATAATATATATAGGTATAGTACCTATCTGCATTTGCCTCACGATCCAGACTGGAAAACACTCTAATTAACGCTCTGGCCGTGGTGGACCTCCATTCATAATTGAAACGATGCTTGAAATGGCCTTAGCCGTGTTTCGAGATCTGAAAAGCCATGCACTTCCCCAACTTCATCTTCCCCATGTATCTTCATACGTGTATATATTTTTTCAATCACACGTTGCCACTGATCACACTGCTACACGTCGCGATGGAATCACGTAAAGCACGCTATTTCGTGCGTTACCGTGCCTCTGGAACGAGACGGAGAGCTTATCACATGACCCGCTAGTCTATATCTGACTGCTCATTTGCCAAATATTTTTATTTTTTAATGTTTTTAATTTTTTACTCCAAATATACTCTGTATGTAGAATACACCTTTTAGACGTGTGATCAAAATTTGTACCTAGGAATGAAAGAAACATAAAAGTAGAAAAAAACACAAATGTACATAAACCGTAGATTAAAAAACAATTGTATCAATCTAAAGATGACCTTAACACGCTGAAAACGGTTACGGTCACAAATAAATTAATTGGAAATAAGTTAAATACTTGTTTGAATACATTTTTATAATATATTGACAATATTTTACACCCGAAGTCTGAAAGATTTTTTTTGGTGTCGCAAAGCGAAATCTAAAATGTTTGACCATTTCTGTGTGATGGCGTGCCCCAGTTCCTTCTCTCCTTATTTTAACGTTTAATATCTTTATTTTAAAAGAAATTTAAAAAAATAAGGGAATGAACTGAAAGCACTAAATATTTATTTTAATGTTAATGCCATTTTGTCAGATATTTTCTTCTTTAGGTTGGATAATAAATACCTGCGTTAAAAGTGGGTTACATTGGTATTTAACTTAATATTCTTTTTTTAACAAATTAAGTACCTAATGACATTTACCTACCCGGTATCAAAAAAGCGTCCAAGGTATTAATAATAATTAAAAATTTAATAAAAGAAAACTTACCATAACATACTACATGGAATTTGTCACAATAACCTGAAAAATCAAACATTTTGATGAACAATTTTATTACACAATCTGTTGTCCAGTGGAATTTTTGATGGTTAATCCTAAAACTGTAGCAGAAATTGGTTAAGTAATAGTGACATAAAATACCTATTCACTCTGACCAATCCTGGCTCAGTCCAAAGGCAAGTTTCCTGTCCTGATTTCGTATCTACCACTCGTAGGTACTTAAAGGTAGTATTAAGTATTTATAATTAAACATCTTTATTAGCCTTGGCTGTTGGCGTCCCTCCGTTTGTTTTTCCAATGCCGATTCTTGGCTGCACTTGGAAAATCGAAACCTAGAGTTTAAAAAAACTTTCGTTTTTATATGCATCAGGACGTTTCTCAGACACTGACTAGTGAGACTGTTGAGTTCTATTATTGTTTAATTTTTGATACCTACATACAAGTTTTTAATAACGTAAAAAAGTCTATTCTGGGCCCTCCACCGTTTCGCAGTTCGGTGACCAGCTTTTGGTGACTTTTTCCTTTGGACTGTAGTCAAGATATTTATGTTGTTATAGAGACTTTGAAACAAATATACCAACAACAAATTTTTGCGACAGACCTAAGAGCTGTTTTGTCTTAATCCATATTAAAATCCAATCCAATCTACGTTAATTGAGGTTTTCCTACCAAAAATCGAGCGTCATATTCGTAATCATATAATTCTTGTAAATTCCATTAAGGTTTAATTATTTATATTTTGATTGTGTTCGCCACCGTTGAATTTGGAAGGAGTGTTTTTACGACTTTTCGAACAGAACTTTATTACCTACATAACATAAAACGGTGTTGGAAACAAAATGTGTTTGTAATTCGGTTTTGTGTTGAGGCCGTGTTGATTTTCTTCTTTGAACTGCGGCAAGTGCTTTGTGTTGTCATAGTAAATTCTGGAACACCTATTCACAACCACAAATACTTGCAGCAGTATCAAAGGGCAGTTTTTTCTTAATCATATTGTTTGCTTATAAATCGCGTCAATCCGTGTCATCCTTTGTAAATAGTCTTCTGGTAGATTATGATACACAAAAAAACAAGGGTGTTCTTGTTATAATAATTCTTGTCTGAATCATAATTTCTCTCCCGATATGATACGACAGTACCACCACAGCTAAGAGTACTTACTAAGAGACTTGGAGCACGTGCTCTTTGGACGTGAATGAGTTTGAACGTGACAACCCAATAAACAAATATTTTCGGAATTGCATATTGTGTGCCAATTTATTTTCTGATGCTGAATTGGTCATCATTAATGATTTTCTTTGATTTGACGTGCTTAGTTAATTCTGCCTTATTTTTGTGGGACTTATTCAAATTTTTTAGCTCTGTTTGAATAGTAATTTGAGGTTTGATGTCACCGTGTAGTAGAAGTACCCTTTTGTAGATGACTTTAACACAAACAATTATAAAAAATACTTTCTGATTTCACTCATTTTGCAGGTATCCATTATTTTCACTTCTGATTCATTTTCATAAAAAAAATTAAACAAATAGATAGACGAACTTGGTTTTGACGTTTTAGAAATATGTACCTGGCTTTGTATATTGTATTTCGTTGGATTACCCTAAAGCGCTCAAGAGTAGTATTCGTTATACACTATCTACGAATGGAAAATTAACCATCGTCTCGACGAACTTTGTCTAATGTTTCATTTATAAGTATTCTCGAATGTCGCAGTGTTGAAAAGAAGATTATATTGACAGCTCTGTGAATATTGTCTATTTTTCTGACGTTTTTGACGTTACTATGGTGTGAATTTGAAATGTCAAAAACAACAACAACGCGTCATTTACGACCGCACTTTCTTCGAAATGGCTGGCGGGTATGCTATTTAATAACAAAACCAGCTAGTAATCGCCCGTGGAAAGAAATGTAATGCTTCTTTAACCTGTAAAACGACAAAGCAACAGATTAATTACACAGGCCAACAGTGAAAAAACTTTTTTGATAATTTTTACTAATTCTTGCGTAAGTTGGTGCCCTGATTACGAAAAAAATTAAGTCGTATCACCCACCAATTTTTCACATTTCACTATTAAATATGCTTGATGAGCCTTAAAGTCCACTTCTTGCACAGCCGTCTTGACTTTTTTTCCTGAAAATTTAGGTGATGTGAGTGAAGAGCAAGAGGGACAGTTTCATTAGGACCTAAAAGAGATGGAGGAACGATACCAGTGGAATATCAAAATAATGGGTGATTACTGTTGGTCACTTCATTGAGAACAACAAAACGTAACACATCGGCGAAAAAGCTAGACAAGAAACTTTGCAGATAAAAAAATAAGCATCTAATATTCAAATTTAAGTAATTTAACATGATTGTAAGGAAAATATAACCAATTTTAAAAACTATGAATTTTTTAAATTTTATAGGTCAAAATTTTCTATTTTTTGAAATATTAAATTGACATCATATTGTGAAAGAATGGTGAGTGATGATATCATATTGTGAAAGAATGGTGAGTGATAAAAAAAACTGCTATGAAATACGGGTTTAGCATCCAAAATTGCATAAAATTTCGGTAAATTTGTTTAAAAAGTTTTCACAAACATTTTTTTTGTTGGCCTGTGTTATTAACTTAATTTTCATTTGAAAACTATCAACATTTTCTAAATTATTTTTTGTACTCATGTTAGTATCGACGTCTAGAGCTGAAGAATGGGTTGGGGGTTTTATGACACGGTGACTACCAGTCGACCTATTAAGGTTTTTTAGCCTCAAATTCCTGATGAAGTCTTCGTCTATCAAATTAGCGAAATAATCGACTCTCTGACGAAACTTTATTGTTGGTCTCAAAGCAGCTGCTTCAGTTTGCCCTCACGCAGTCAAAATCATCGGTAAATCAGCCATAATATGTAACCTTAGGGAGCTAAAACAATTTGTAAAAAATATACGAAGTCTGTCCTTCGAAGAGTGTTTAGGATACAACACACTAGATTGTGACAGTTTTGTGAAGATATGACAGTTGGTATCGACCGATTCGACCCACTAATTGTTCGACTGGAATGTCTTTTGACGTCTAAGTAAGTACCTTCGACGAGACTCGCGAATAATAAAATCGACTAATGTTTGTACTTTGCCTCCTAGATTGGATAATTGGGCCGCAGCTAACGTTTCAGACAGACTTACAGTACACATCGTCAAGGCAGATATACACGATGAACACAGCAAGCCTATCCGAAGCGTAGACTCGATGAGGAGGGGAGCGACGTACCTCGCATAATACAACCCTTTCGCGTTTTAAATGTAAATCAAACTTCCGCAACACTAGTACAACATAAGAACCAATGCAATATCTTCAACATAGATTATTTTTTAAGTAAAACTTCTTTACGCACGCTTGACTTGGGGAGTAAGCTGGTGAATGTGTGACAAAAGCGTTACGAAAAGTGTGATCGGGCGGAGCGAACGAAGCATAAAGAAATTTTACTTCAGTCGTGTAGTCTAAAGCACACTCGTTTTTTATAGTCTTGTAGGGGGCCATTAGCGAGCATAGCTTGTAGGCATGATATTGCAGAATGTTATTACTGTGGGTGATGGACATAACTTTGTTAAATGAATTTATCCGCTCTCAGTTTTAATAACCCTAAGGCTTCCTTTGAGAGGTGCCTGTCATAGAGGGCAAAAAAAAGCAAAATTAACCAACTCTTTAACAGACGCTTACATTTTCTGGGTGACCGGACAACTCGGAATGAAACCAACTCAGAACCATCTCGGATAAGTAATTTAGAGTGATAAAAATATATATATATATATAATATTTGTTAAATAGGTTACTTTAGGTTAGGGTTATCGGCCAATTTAAAATTATTTTTTTCATAGTTTTTAATGACTTTTCAAGGAGGTGTTGGGTTGACTTTATTCTCAGTTGGCATGGAACCCATTGTCTGTACCTACTGTGGTTTCCCGCACAAATTGTTTTACAGCGAAGCTTCTTAGGTATTGATAATTCGTTTAATCTAATAAAAGAGTGCAATGTACACAACACATTATCCTAATTTAATACCGTCTAACTCATTCATCACCAATTTTACTCACCTAGCGTCGTAATGGTCGATGCTTTGAATGAGGAGGTTGCGGGGTCACAATACAACAAAATATTGACGAAGTCTGGCTGTAGTGATGCTTGATGGACCTTTAAAAAAATAACCACGTTTTCCAATTTGGCAGCGATTGCTGAAGATTTTAAAGTATTTGCTAAATATAATTGAATCTTTCAAAACAATTCAACTTTCATACAAAATACGTACTTACTGGAATAAGTATATTTACAGCTAGATTGACACATAGCATAGTGAGTGGTTGAAATCTCAACTCAAAACTCTTATTGTCTCCCAATCTATAGTTCACAGGCTGAACAAAAACTCATAAGATCATGCATCAATATAATTATTATTTTAATTTTTTGTATAGAGAATGTATGAAAGTTATTATATTATTAGTAATTATCCCTGTCTGGATAAAATTTTCATCCTAGTTTAAGTTCACAGCTTTCGAGGTGTTCAGAATAGTTGAAATGCATGCATCCAAGCCATCTGGTCCAGTGTAACGATGCGTATGAACTTGCGGCACTTGGGCCATGATCATACGATTTGTGGTTCTGCTCGCAAGTATATACGCGCCAATAAATGCACTGCGATAATTTGACCGCTGAGGCGTAGGTATTTACACATATCAGTAGGTATTTAGTTAAATCAACTCCACATGACTCTCAATCTCATTGAAGTGTCATCGCTTCCTTTGCATATCAATTCAAAGGAACTAAAGTCAATATTAAGATTAGAATTATAAATAACTAATCGAAATGTGTGCAAGTTCTATACTTACTTTTGCCGTACACGCCAAATGCTTTGTAAACGTTCAGATCCTGTTTTCATCCTTTCATTTTCGGAGAAGTTGCATACTGTGACTAACTTATGAGTTGTCTTTTTTTCAATAGGATATACAGGGACTACTTTAACCAGTGATTCCTGGCATTTTTGAAGTAAAAATGTAGATAAAATTTTCGTGTCCGGTGACTTTCTTGGTGTCTTTTATATATTTTTTCTTCAAAATCAAACAAAAAAATAAATTCTGAAAAAAAGTCATAGGTCACTCAACTGAGTAACCGCCCAACTTCTCACTCGCCCCTAACCGTCCAATCTAATACGTAGTGATTTTTTAAAAATATTTTTTTATTTCTATTGAAAACATTAAAAATGTCGCCGTAGAGTAAAATTTATTTTTTTACTCCAAATAATGTCAGGAATCACTGGCTAAAGTAAGTAAATACGTTCCTTAATACCCTGCATCTACATCTAATGGCAACTATACTATTCGGAACTGTCGAATTTATTGATAAAAATATGTATTGAATTTTCATGTGCGTGTTAATTTTATTATTCCATCAATCAATATTATTTCACCTAAATAATATAACATTAACCTGAGATTCCTGGGTGTTCGATTTGGAGTTTTTCCGCCCACATTAAACGCGCACATTACCTACACCAACCAACATTATTAATTATTACACTAACATATAATATTACTTAAGTGTGTGATGTTAGGGTTAACTATAATTCCGCGATTTGTGTGTCAAATTATTATTTTTTTTTGCTTATAATTGTGTAGTTCAACCTTTGGTTCCTCATTTGGTCGGATTATATCTTCTACCAAAAGCCAATGCAATCCACCTTTATTATTATTTATAATATTTTGGAGATATAGATTTTATTATCTATTTCTGCCACCAAGTTTAGTTGATCTGGGCGCGTGCCAGCGCTGTGCACGCGCTGCACTTTATTTCTGAACGGAAACCGCGCGCCCGGCCAAATTAACCCGCATTCAGTGCAACAATACGTCATGCGGGAATGCATTCGCGCTATGCATTTGGCGTCAACGCGGACCGGCGAGCGAATAGGGCACTAACGAATATAGCAGAGACAAGAAACCGCTATTAAGAATATTAAATCATCCGCTTAACAGTCTAGTTTTGAGGGAAATTTAAATAACGTAGGTAAAACATGCATCATCATTCAATTTGGAAGGTGGGTGTGGGTACCGCAAATTATTGGATAACAAACACCCCTGCCATGGGTTACCCTACGAGGTTCGCTACTTTAGACGTTTATCTTGTTCTTGGCGGCGAGTCCTTTTGCCCGCCTAAGTGGCGGGCCGGATCGGAAGAGACTGGTTGAGGTAATCCTAACCTAGACTTCTCCAGCCGGACTCTCCTTGATTGAGGGATGGATTCATTACTACTAGACACCTAAAGCCTCGATGACATTGAGCGAGTTTACAAGCTACTATCTGAGATATTCACTATCTGTGAGTAAACTCACTCAGTGTCATCGTATTACTTGCTAACTAGCAGATTGTGGACAATCTACGAAAAAAGTTGAAAAGTGGTCAACTTTACTCGCTACTCGCTCAAGATAGCGGCCCACCTACAGCGTAATTGTTGATTTCGTAACTGTCATAATTAGTTCGCGCGGGAGCCGTAATTCTCGCTACTGGCTAGCGTGTGGCGCTAGCTGCGAGCTCAAGTTTTTTACAAAATGTCGACCGAATTGGTTCGCGCGAGAATCGTTACTTTAGCTGCTACTGTCGCTACTGAGCAAATAGACAGTTTTGTGTGTCATCATGACAATCCCACTCGCCGATTCACCCGCTTTTAAACTTACCGGCTAGTAGCTTATAAACTCTTAGGCTTAACGCCCAGATTCACCAAGCCGTCATTCCTTTATCCTTCTCAGTTGTCTCATTGCTTTCCTTAAAAAGACCCTCCACACAGCGTTTCGAAAAGATGACAAAGGCCCCGAGGGAGATTTTTTCCTGTGTCAAATTTTTTACATGTGTTAAGTTTTTTACGTGTTAAATTACTTCTCTCGCAAACGTTTCAAAATCTTAATAATAAATTAGATATAGATATTAGGCGTATTGGGTTGGGAATAGTACCATAAAATTCAACAACCAAACTATCATTCATCTTAAAACTCAGGTTGGTCATCAAACCAGTTGTAAACTGGTGGAACATAATTACATATGAATTGTGTTAGGTCAGATGTTGAAGTAGTACAAAATCTAAGCGCTGTAATTGATATGAAAAAAAATTAACTAACTGACATATTTTGAAGCTGGTTACCGAATGCTTACCTGTAATTACCGAAATAACAGCATTAAATGTGTAGGACTTACATTCAAGAATAGAAAACACTTTGTTATTATTTACGTTTTTATTTTACATTTTTAAAATGCTCCATTCAAATGTTCGTGACTTGATAGTTGTGGGAAACCGGGAGACTTAGTCAGTAAGATAAATAAAATTAATATTAGAAAGTCACATGAAGTCTTCCAACACGACCCATAATTATCATTCCTACCAAGATAATATGATTAACATAGATTTATCGTTGGATTAGACTATTAGAGAGGATTGTAGAAGGTGTGTCTTAGCTGGTGACCCCAACAAGAAGAGATAAAGCGTACATAGAAATAAGAAAGTTCTAGAATATTTATTCTTACCTTTCCCTAGGAAGCTATTACCTGCACCAGCTCCAAGTGCGCACACTTTAGATGTTTCAACACTTACTGATAAACCCAATATTCATAACAGCACTGGGACCTAGAGTTTACTTTATTTACAACAGAAAATATCCACCCATTATAAATTATTTGCCTGCATTATGATTGTTTTCATAATAAACATCTGCTTGCAAAGCGTAGTTCTTAGTGTTATTATTTAACACTGCTGATTAAAAGTTGTCATTGTCAATATTGTTAAAATGTTGTCATCGGTCGACTAGATAACAAAAATTAATAAACACTGGCTTCCATTGGAAGTAACTAGATTAGTTCATTCATAAAATTTTATTGAATTTTTTTTTGTCAGATGTATTACATTTCATCCTTTCCAGGTTTTAAAACGTTTTACTTATTTTGAAATATTTAATTTTTACTAAACATCATTTATTAAACCCAAAAATAACTGACAACATAATCTATACTAATATCATAAATGCGAAACTGCTCGAGTTTGTTTGTTACGCCTTCACGCATTAACCAATAAAACGCATTAACCAAATTAAAATATTAAAAATTCCACGCATTAACCAAATTAAAATATTAAAAATTCTTTCACCAATAAAAAGCTACATTATATGCGACTATAGACTGTATATAATAGTGAGCTCTGGCGTTGTGAAATTATGAATATTAATATATTATATTTATAATACGTTTTCTGTCATTAACAAAAGTGAGTTATTGCTAATGTCAGAAAACAAATCGTTGCCGTTGAAACGATGTTGATATATTTTTATTTAAGGAGTCATAGTTAATATCTTTCTATCCATATAAAAATGAATCTTCGAAATGTTGGTACGCGCATAACTTCAGAACAACTGCACCAAATTGGATAATTCTTTTTTTACTATTGGTGAGCTCTGGCATTATGAAATTAAGGTGGCACGCGAGCTGTTTGAAAACTGAATGTACCGAGAATGAATGTATGGAATGCGGAAAGGGTGGGGGAGGGCGGTGAAGGGGGAGGGTGGGGGTGGCGGGATAATTAATAAGTGCAAGCGCTACAGTTATTTCCTTCTAAAACCATGCGAGCGAAGCCGCGGGTAAAAAGCTAGTATTGTATAAAAGTATTATTTGCTTTCTTATACTTATTTCTGCCTGTTATATGTATATCAATGGTGGTGAGGAATTAAAATGTGATTAGGTACAATAAGGCAATATTATGTGTATTGGGCCACTCCAATTAGTCGACAATAGTTTTATAAATGACAGCTAGCGGATTTACGCAGAGAGATAATGTTGAGTAGGACGCATTGACAATATTGACAGCTACTGGCTTCCTTTTAAAAATCGAGCTGGCAACACTGGTCATACGGCACAGATCTCTGTATTGATAAGATGACTTTTATTGACGCTAGATATATATTTTCATTGTTACCACACAACCCTTTCGTTCCGTAACTCTAATCTCGGCACGTGGAAGAAAACAATATATAGTTTCTGCAAAATTAAATCTGTTATTTACTTTGCAGTGCAAATAGTTGTGATCACGAATAGACAGACGTACACGAGTCTGCGCATTATTTACTTTCGGTCTGACGTGACAAAGGTTTGTGCATTTTCTGATGTACAGTACCTACCTGGATTTTCTTCTTCAACTGAAAGCAATTTACGCAATTTCCACAAAGTGTTTCCGCATAACTTGTTACGCAAATGTAAGGCTTTATTATAGGGGGATAATATTGTTTTCCCTTGAGCGAAACAACATCAGGTCTGACGAACAGGGGGGATTAATGGTAATCATTGAAAATTGATCTACTATTAGACTATATGTGTAATATCCTGGGGAAACGACAGTTTTGTAAACAGTACCTAAGTAATTAATATGAAATTCTTCCGGCTGGCGGCCAACTGAATTTCATTACACATTTCAATCATTACTAACGCAGATCTTGGATTCAAATCTAGTATTTATTGAAGACTAGCGAGTTCCTGGCATGCGTTGCAATGCCACTTATTAAAGAAATTGTTTCTCTCTGCGTGTCCTTTACCATTCGTCCCGTACTCCTTCCGCCTCCCCTTCCTCTCCTGCGCCCCTTTCCCCGCGCGTTCCCACTCCACCTACTACGCCTTCCCTCTCCACACTCCCCTCTTCCGCTACCCGCGTTCCGTGAACCCCTCTCCCGCCTTCTCCCCCCTCCCGAATTGCACACATTCAGTCCCATTCAAGTACATTTAGTTTTCAAACAGCTCACGTGCCAACTTGCAATTTTTTAATATAAATTTCATAATGCCAGAGCTCACCAGTATATATGGAAACCTTCGCGGGCTTACAACAACTCAGTATTATATATATATATATAAAGCATCACGGGCACGCGCACATCAAATCCCCAAAGTTTCATCGCATTCGGAAGAATGGTTTAGCAACGCGTAAGGAACAAAAGTACATACAAATAACTAACTAACTAACCATCACGCCGTTTCCCCGCAGGGGTAGGCAGAGAGGACGGACCGCCAAACAACTCGCAACATACATTCAAGCAAGCAAATTATACATTCATTTTAATATTTATAGATTACGGTTAAATAACTACAAGTACGATTTGAGCATTACGCAATTTTAACAACTTTTCTTAAATTTTTATTTTCGTTTTAATCTTTACACAATTCGTTTATATTTTTTCCGTTTTGCATGTTTACAAAAATGTTTTTATTTTTCCATTATATTCAATATCAGGTATTTAATAATATATTTAGTTAAATTTTGTAGCATTTTTACTAAATAACATATTTATGTAAAATTTATAAAAATACTCGTACACTGAAAATGGTAATTTTAAACTTTTTGTTTGTAGTATTTTACATTTGTATCGGTATGTATGTATAAACTTTTTGTCCAAAAATTATTATTGTTTTGGGGTAGTAAGAATTATTATTTTTATTTATTTCATCTGTTTTTGAAGACGTGAGTAAAACGTAAATTTGTTGAACATCCAGTTCTTGAGATTTGTTAAAATATGTATCGGTATTTGTTGCTAAAGAGACTTTAAGGATTTCTTTTGGTGAAACTTTTGCACCTTTGATAGTGAATCTATTATCGAAAATGTTACACTTCCACACGCGATTATTGCATATTCGATGATCGATTGGCAGGATCGAGAGTATTATAGAATTTCATAATTATAAGCCTACATGTATAATACATTTGTTGACAGGGACCTTTGATTTATTTTGTATTTACTTTTTATCACTAACCATCTCTCTGTCTTTTGAATAACTGCGAATGATATTTGCCACATTGTAAATATATAATATGCATACGGCTTGACTTTGTTCATAGTATTATTCATTTAAATAGTCATTAATTTAGATGATAAGTGCCAGTGCAGTGCGGTGCTGCAGATTTTTAATCCTCCTTGCATTAGAACCGTATTTGGGAAAAAAGTTCGTACCGCTGAGCGCTTATAAAACACTCATGTTTTTGTTCGCTTTATCTTATGGTGATATCTTTGATAATCAAAGATATTATTGCCATTCCCCATTGGACGAGGCGACAAGCGATTAAAACATACGCGTGATACGAGCTCTCAGCGGTTCTTTTTCCCAAATAGCACGCACCATTACCTAATGTTTGATTTCTACAGCCAAAGAAAGTGTGCAAGGCTTTTTTTTTAAACCTACTCAGCTGATGTAATGATCGTATGGGAACGGCGGGAAGGTTTCAAATATAAGAAGAAGCTGTAGCACATTTAACAGATTATGTCCAAATATCGACGTGTTTAACACGAACCTTGCTAAATTCACAGCATTTATAAAAAATAACACTCGATCGAATGCCACGTGTTTGACTAAAACTTAAAATTTTATTGATTTCTATTTATTGTTATCAAGTTTAATTTGTAGAACTCCGTTTTAATTTTTTTATTTTTTTTATATATTCAATAATATTATTATTCAATTTATAAAAACAGTTTATTTTTAAACAAATTATGCTAGGTAATTATTATTACACGTGACAGCTGTTTCGCCTTCTGAAGGCATTATCAACACAGTTTGATATTGCCTTCAGAAGGCGAAACAGCTGTCACGTGTCATAATAATTACCTAGCAGAACTTGTTTATAAATAAACTGTTTTTTTATAAATTGAATAATAATATTATTGAATTTATAAAAGAAATAAAATAAATTTAAAAAAAAAAATATTGATTTCTATTTTTCTCTTTTTTTAATTCACCACATTTTCTCTCCTACTTTTAGCAGTTCGAATTTAAATGCAATAAATTCCTGAAAGATATTCATTCATTCAAATATCCATTAAAATTTTAACTTTAATTTTAAATTTGTAAAGCTTCGAAAAATTTCATTTAACCCTTTTTGTAGATTTAAGTAAGAAGATGCACTTAATCAGATTTTTTTTATTAGTTATAGGTATTGTTGTGTATTTTTGTATTGTGGCTCTAAATTTCAATTTGTCGTTATTTTATTGGTCAATGACATACATATTCTTATCACTGTCATGTATGAATTTATAAAGACTGTTTATAAAGCTAATAAATAAATAAAAATTACGACATAAAGCGCGCATATATCTAGCCCATTTAGTTTCATCTTCAAACCACTGCGGAGTCTGCGTTAAGATAGGCGATATAGATAGGTGCGTAGAGATAGTTGAAGAAACGCACCCAAAAATGAGTAGATCACACATGTGTGTTCGTATAGGTAAAAGAAAATTACATTCACTTGATGCACCACTGATGAAAATTCTAATGCAACATGGAAAGATGAAATGACTTTCATGCGACGCGACGATGCGAGAAATCAGCGAGTACCTTTTGACGATTCTTCTGGTGAAGTCGCTCATTGTTTAAACGTTTCCTTATAAAATGGTCAAGTTGTCACTCAAAGTCAGAATTGTGTTTCAAAAAGTTTGTGGTATGTACACTACATTAACTTTGTTAGATTAGTCATTTTTTAAACAAAATGGGCGCTGAAACAGATACAGTTCGCGATACCAATGCCAGAAAAGTAAAAATCACAAAAAATCATGTAGGTACTTTTGGTTTGAAAATTTTATAGCCAAGAAATATTAACGATGCTTTAATTAAATACCGCTAGTAGAACATTTGGCATTTGCCTTAACCAAGCTTTTTTTCTAAAAAAAAAATATTATGTAACATCTATAAAATTTGTTTTGAAGTGTAAAATTTGAATGAAGTGTAAATATTTAGTTTTATTGTATAATGTAGAAAATTAAGTTCTTTTGAATCCGTTAAACATTTAAAATAAAATGCAACGTGCATTTTGGCGATTTGTGTAAAACGGATCAGGCGGCCGGGGTTAAGCGAGAATTTCGACCTTATCGTCAACTGCACGAGGAATGAGCGATTTCGTTCGAATTTTACAAATTGGATCCCAATGGAAGTATTTTGGCAAACAGAAAGATAATTAACACGTGACCAGCATCCGCATGCGGATGACATCTACCTAAATAGTAAAAATCGTCTTTGTGACTCATACGAATGTATAGAATTAACAGATCTATTGGCGAGACTTGTCACTCCTAAAGGCTTGGCTTCTTGGCTTGCTCCCGCGTTTATTCTCCCACACCCATATTCCTTCGAAATCATTGAAAGGCGTGTGAAGGGGGCATCTTAAGAGTGATGCAATCGCAGTGTGTAAAATTTAGAAATAATTATGTTTAAAAAATTATACGGTTGCTTATTTGCGATTGTCTTGATTGCGGATTATGGATGTTTTAAAATGTTGTATATTTTTAATGCGAACTAATTTAATGACACGTACACGTATACATCAATATTATTAAGTATTTTTTGCGACTTGTTAATATTTTTTACCCTTTCCGAAGATTTGAAATTTTTTTCTCTAATAATTTTTGTGAAATTCATCATTTTATTTAAATCATAATCTTTGGCTCTGAAACATGTTCCTAGATATAATATATATAGCATACACTTTCCATACACTTACAGACGCTTGCTAAAATCTTCACGAAACCCCCAATCGGTAGGTAATTCAACCATAATATTTATTTATAACTCCTGCAATTGATTTTCAGAATCGTTCGGAAAATCCCCTTATTCTCAATCGGAAGACAGTGAATCATCGTGGTCCAAAACTCTTAGAGCAACAACAGTTCCCAAAATAGGTAAATATTTTATTAATTTATGGCATTTTAAAAATATATAATTGTACTTTCCAGTAGTAGTTAATACTGGGTAGGGGGTATTGAAACAACTCTTATAGGTATATTATTGACTGTGTTATTATACAACCCACAACCAATTTACCAATAATTTTCGCCAAATCATATTAATTTACCTGCTCTTGCTGATGCTAGAGTTAAGTTATGAGATAATTTTTCAAACATCAAACAAAGTACTAATATTTCAGCTTGGAACCTATCTTTCTTACATTAATTGGTATATTTTCGATTGTGTGCTAATAATGAATGGCTCTCTTATGTTACTTTATAATAATATTATGCTCCGCAAAAATACAAGGAAATTGTTCAATGAGTCAAGAAATTTTCCCAGCGAGGATGCTTCATTTCTTTGTAGAAATGACAATGCGGGAGATATCATAAAACGTTGGCTTTTATATTATGTAAATAAATACTTATTCAGGTATTTGTGTTTATCTAGGTATGTATTGGTTATTGGTTTATACATACTTGATCATTTCATTTGGATAGGATTCTCACTTCACTTTTCCTTATTCTGGGATATGAGGTGTCAAAGTTTACAAAGACGATTTCTCAAAATCTATTTACCAATTTCAGATTTTGAGGTTGAATCTTGTGTAAAGTACTTTAATTGAACATATTTAAAAGGAAAATGTTAAAACAGGACATATACTTACCGTTTTAGAAGAAAAGTTAAACGTTACTTTTTGTTTTTTGCATGAAAAAGAACCATACGCAACCAGCTTGGGCATAGTAATTCAATTCCACAAGCTTAGTAATTCATTTCTCTAATGCAATTCCAAGCTAGGGCCACGTCCTTTTTAAATATTTTCCATTAAAATTTGCTAAACTAAAAATCTTTTACTTAAATTTTTTTAGATTACGAAAATTCGTCTTTGCAAACTTTGAAATATTAGAACACGGTAAGGCGAAGTTAGAACCCTATCCAACATAGTGACGAACCATAATGCGCCTCGTAATACCGACCAGTTGTCAGATACAAACAAAATGGTGACCGGACAACTCGGAATGGAACCAACTCAGAACCATCTCGGATAAGTCATTTAGAGTGATAAAAAAATTTATTTAAAAAATTTGCTAAATAGGTTACGTTAGGTTAGGGTTATCGGCTAATTTAAAATTATTTTTTTCATAGCTTTTAATGACTTTTCAAGGAGGTGTTGAGTTGACTCTATTCTCAGTTGGCATGGAACCAAACAAAATATAGAGTGTAAGCGATGTTAGAACTTGTCAAGTAAATGATTATTTAAAATTATTAATTTATTTAATATCACTGGTATACATATAACATAAGCATTGGTTACATGTCACAAAAACCATGTGAAAAATAATAAAAAATAAAAAAAGTGAGTTTAACAGATAATTGTGGCATTTGAATGAGAAATGACACCAGATATGGTGTTGATGTTGATGATGTTGATGTTAGAACTTTGACATACAATCTATTTGTCATATTAGAGAGTGTAAGTGATGTTAGAATCTTGTAAAATAAATGCTTATTTAATGATAGTGTAAGTGATGTCAGAACCTTAAAAATAAATGATTATTTAAAATTATTGATGCTAGAACTTTGTCATACAATCTCTCGGCCTTATTATATCTGCGAAAATACAACACAGATGGTTCTGAAAATTATTTTGGGTATAGAAATGAACAAAAGAAATGCTTTGGCATCAAAGGTGATTTTTGAAAAAAAAATGTCAGTTCGAACCAAAGTTATCGAAATATAAGAGATGTGCTATCAGCAGTTTTTATTGGGTGGAACTCTGTTTCGTGGTGCCGCCGATATTGTTAACAAAACTATTGTACACCTTCAAAAAATCAATTAAATGAACGAATTCTTTCCGTTTTCAAACTATATTGTTAACCAACACTTCTGCACACCTTAAAAAAATCAACTACTTTCTGTATTCAAACTATTTCCATTCGGAAGTAATCCTACCGACAGTCGGGCGGACACCGTAGCATACCTCTTGTATTTGAATATCGTTGGTTAGAACCCTGCCCGAATTCAAATATTTGAAGAATTATTTAAAAAAATTTCAACAACCCATCCGTGTTTTTTGTGTTATATTTGGCGCACACCTATTATGTCAAACATGTGGAATGTTTATCTACGTGTATCGATTTTATTTTCGTGAATGAATTGATGCAAATATTGGAAGTGAAATTTACCCCGTTTCCAGTTGAAACTCGGCAGATAGACTAGTTGTCGATGAGAATGCATTCCATCAATTTATTCTTTTTTGATCACTCACGCACACATACGCATTTCTCTGAACTTGGTTTCTCGCCGGCCCAAGAGGTGGCGCAACTAGATCGAGAATTGAAAATGTATGTATTATGGTGAAAAAAAAAAAGTTTACAATTCACGCGCGGTAGAAGTGAAACCTTCAGAAAACTAAAGTTGACAAGAGTGGGGAGATTAAGAAGAATTCTTTTTTATTAATATGAACGATGATTTTTTCCATATTTATCTAATCGAATTCCAGTGCATCTTTTCATACAGGTATATTTGGTCATCTTATTAGCATTTATGTTTTCTTTTTCGAGTCGCTAGATGTTGCTTTATTTTGTGTTTTCTCTTTCCTGTTCATTTTTGAGTGGTTTGAAGATTTTATATTGATTTTACAAAAATAAAAACGTATTTTTTTGGGTTTCATAGGATTCGATCCTTGGTCCCTGAATGTTTTGCCGCTGAGGTTCGTCAGGCTTTATACCACTACACTAAAGGAGGTTTGCGCGGGACTGTGTATTTATCGAATTTAATTGTAACCGATTACCCGTGAACAAAATAATATTTTATTGCTATCTCATTCTCTCGCAGGCTAAATCATATAGATGTACGTGTTTATCTCTTTTAATAGTTTTCCGGCGTTTTGAATAAGACCGATAGCTGAGTTTGAGATGTTGTATATTGCTGTGTGAATCGCTACTTGTGTGCAACGTTAATTTTATAATTGATATTACTATAATGAAACTTGTTACAAAAAGGTTACTAAATTACCTAAATTATCATCATCATCCGGATTATGCTGTTCGAAACTTTGCCAAGCTTTCTCCGTTAAAATCTATAACGTATAGGTACGGATAATCTGGATTAGAAATCTAAAACGCTAATACGACATACACAATTCCTACGACTGCGAGTTCGAGTCGACGTTCATAAATCATCAATTTTACCTAATACTATGTGTCCACACGAATGCAACAAAATAAGGACATTTCATTGTTATTAATAACAATCATATATATCAATAGTATAATCGGTCTCCTCTTTGTGCGGTGCTTCATATCCTCCCCACTCTTGTCTACATTAGTTAGAAAGTTTCACTTCTACTGCCTGTGAATTGCACACTCCAGCACCGTTGTGATTTGAAACCCGATGAAATGAATAATAGCGACTCTTAAAGAGACAATCACGTATATCTATAAAATTTAGCCTGCGAGAGAATTAGGTTGTACAATCGGTCTCGTTTCGTGCGGTGCTTCGTAGCCTCCCCGCTCTTGTCTTCTTTAGTTTCCTGAGGGTTTCACTTCTACCGCGTGTGAACTGCACACTTTTTTGGTAATATTGCGTATTTTTTGGTAATACCAAAGAATAACTACCGTAGACCAATTTATTTTCATGGTACCTATTGTACATTCTTTTCTTGACTCCTGGTTAGGATATCTCAGACACACCCAAATCTTATTTATTTTCTGCATGAATTTTATAAATACCTCCTACATTTTAGTTTTACCAATATTAGCCTTATTACTTTAAATTATTAAATTTATTTTTTACTTAACTGTTGTACGTAGCCTGTCACTGAAATTTTAAGTGCTGTGAAGGACAACATATTAATTCTTCAGGAGAGCGCCAAATAGTTTTTATTTTTTCAAAACGTCATATTTCCTGATTTTATAGAACTATTAAACTCATTGGGAGTAACGTATTATAAATGTTATGTAATAATTTTGTAATATATTATCACTAATAATAATATGATTCTATGTTCAAAAAGTTCAAACTGACAATAAGTAAACAAGCATTAAATTTTGGTTTTGATTCACCATTCAAAACTTCGATGATTTCTTTACTGAAAAGAAAATTACCATCCAACATTTCCTAACCTAACTTTCTTCGACTCGCGTGGGCCCGATTGGTAGTAAGTCGACGCGACGTTGCCGCCAGCTCTAGGACCAGTGCCGCCCCCCCGAGCGCGGGCCAACAAGTAGCGGCGCGCGCCCCGCCACTGGGGCAAGTTCAGTTCAAGGTTAGCAGTGCCACGGGGGTGGTTGGGAGGCGGGGTGCGGTAAGGGTGCAGGGAAGGGGGCGGCGCTGGCGTCGCGACGTGACCTTCCCGAAGTTGGGGCCGATGGGTACTGGGTGGTCGGGAAGTGGTTCACTTGTGGTTTATAATCAATGTTAAAATAGTTAGTTACTAGAAATATAATGTTAAATGGATTAATGAACTTATTTCTCTCCTTACTTAATCTAGAGTTTTGTTAATAAGTCTTATTAAAATGCTTTGTTATCTGCTAGGTATATTTTTTACGCTTAACAGCTGTATTATTTCTTCATTTTAAGGCATTGTAAGTGTTCGACAATACTACTAACAGTTGTCGTGCTTGGAAATATTTGCCTAGCCGGCCTTAAATTGGGCACTGTTTCAATAAGGGTTAATATAGACAAATTAGTTTGATGGATCTCTAACTCTTGACATGTTGTTACAGTGAATCAATCGAAATGCGCCAATAAATTATCTTATTGAAACATTTTGGTATTTTATTTAATCGATTAAATAAATGGAACAACTAAATTTTAGATTTTTTGGTACCCATGCGTAAAAACCCTCTGTTGCTTCTTCATTACGTACTCACGCTTATTGTGCAACTTTGGAGGCGGTTTTTCATGATTATCTAAGAAAAAATTCTAATAAAGTTAAAAAAAATTTGCAATTATAATAACTAAAAAATGGGATCAAAAATTGTCCAGTGTAATCATCACATCTTTACTTTTACGTGTAATGCACATGTTCGGATAACAAAATGTGCCACCCTCACATTCGAAATCAAAAGAAAAGCTGACCGAATGGCAAGATTAATAATTATATTTTTTTTTCTTATGTCTTTGCACGAACGCTTTATACGCCACATAAAAGTAAGAAATTTATTAATTCTTTCTTTATTAGGGCACCAATAAAAAAGATAGATGAATTCAAAGTTTTTGCCAAAATACCAATGGGAACTGATTAATTACGTTTCGCTTAAAATTATTTTTGCAGCGAAACCTGCAGGTTCTTTTTTAAACTTTTAATAAGATTGTTGTATCGGTTACTACCAAAAATAAACTCTAGTGCCTTTTTAATATATATTTTTTTTCAATAGTAACTAACTCAAATACTTTCTAACTTAAATACTTACATCATACTGTAAAGCTCCTTTATCATTTAGGTCAACTGAATTTTGTTCCGGGGATCATTTAGCAAGTACATTAGTTTAATAAGGGTTTGCTATTAGTTTTATTTATATTCTTTTTACAATTTGTTTATACTTTGGTGGCTCAGCAGCATATTTTATATTACTTTATAGTTTTTTGAATTTGTCCTTATTGCTACCTATTATGTTAGAATTATTATTATAATTAACATCGGTAATATATGTACAGTATATTATGTAAGCAGATTACCATATTAGTGTTTTGATTTTTGCCTCAAAATATCTTTTATAAATAATACACCTATCAATTGTACATCAATGCGCCATCATAAATTTTCTAAAATTTAAATTATGGTAGGCGCTTCAATAATGTTTATATCCCCCAATAACATTAACAATAACACTGAAACTGTTACAATGAAATATTTTATTTAAAAAAAACAGGTTTAAAGCTTCAAATGTGTAGACTTGTTGTGATGTCAGAATCAGCAGATTCACCATTAAAATTACCAATAAAACAGTTTGTTTTAATGTGATGGTGTTTTATTATTTTTTTAAATGATGATTTAAAAATTCTACATTTAATAATATACAATAAAACTTTTATGTTTAGAATCAGCGTTTGTTGATCTATTTGAACATTATTTTAAGCCGTAATAATATTTCTCACTGGAGTTCCTTATTGTTTCAAAGTCGTTCCTGCTTATAAACATGAATGTATGACTTATTCGATGATACTCGGATCACACTGTATCCTGAAGGGACCAATGCGCACGCGCCCAATGAGCGCGCTATTTTCAAACCACCCCATGCCAACTTGTAAAAGGGCCCAACCATTTGTCTGCCGGTATTCCATACACCCAGCATTAAAGTTTGAAAGTTTTTACAAAAAAGGGTCTGATTTTCGAATGAAATTGAGGCTACCGCTACAGGAAGTGGATATTTAGGGGTGATTTCCAATTTGCCAGTTTAACATCATCCGCCTTGATGTTGGTATAAAATAATGGTTGAATTTGGAGTAGAGCATGAAAGTGGAGCATGCAATGTAGGTTCTGTTTCATTAAATTAATCATCGTTATGTTGATTGCACACTTTTCTATTGACGGAATAAAATGGAACGTAGAATTCACAATTCGAGTTCATTGTAAAATAGTTGAATGATGTTTTGTGGGTTGTTGGTAATATTACCTATTTCCCGATTTCGCTCGGGTTTTATAAAACCTTTTGCTTTTAGTATAGAATCAAACGTTGTAAAATTTTTTGACACTTAACAGGATACTTAGAAGCTCCACGTCTACGCTATTTTAATGATGCCAGATCTTACCGTTTGAGGGATTTTATGCTTCAATAGGTAATATGCAGTTAATTAAAGCATAGCTTTTTTACGTGTTTTTAAACGAGTTTAAAGTTTTTCTGCCTTGTCTTATTAGTCCCCAGTACTGTTTAACATATACATGGATGAACTAACCCACAGGTTAAACAATGCTGGAGTGGGCTGCCACATAGGAGGAGAATGTGTCAACAATATGAGCTACGCAGACGATATGGTTTTGATGGCACCGTCAATAAGGGGATTACGAATCCTCCTGAAAATCTGTGAAGAATTCGCACACGAAACCAACATGATTTATAATGCGAAAAAGACAGCACTGTTGGTCATAAAACACGGGAAAGGCCCAAAAAATATTCAACCCGCCTTTTTGAACGGTGAGCTTCTGAAAATAATAGAATCTACAAAGTATCTAGGACATGTCATCAATAACAAATTAACGGATGATGAAGACATCGACAGGCAGAGGAGAGTACTTAGCATAAAATGCAATATGCTCAGCAGAAGATGTCGGCTTTGCAGCCCACGGGTAAAAAGGACGCTCTTCCTAGCCTTTTGTACCACCCTGTACACGTGTGAGCTCTGGGCAAATTTCAAAAAAAGGACCAAGGAAAGGCTTCGGGTGCAATATAATAATGCATACCGTCTAATGTTCGGACTTCCCAGGTACTGTAGTGCCTCTTCAATGTTCACAGAAGGAAGAGTTCCAGGATTCGAAGCTCTATTAAGAACAAGGATTGCAGGACTGCGGGGAAGGATAAGCCACTCCAGTAATATCCTCATC
The DNA here is from genome assembly GCA_936435175.1 of Glyphotaelius pellucidus. Classification (NCBI taxonomy): domain Eukaryota; kingdom Metazoa; phylum Arthropoda; class Insecta; order Trichoptera; family Limnephilidae; genus Glyphotaelius; species Glyphotaelius pellucidus. Next base: position 19,731,647 of record OW386542.1, on the reverse strand, counting down.
ATGGAAGCCCGTCTGATTCCAGGATCGAGCATAGATGAATATTGGAGAAAAACACTGGCTCCTACAATCTGAGATCCGATGGAACAACAAGAACCTGATTAAAGACTTTACTATATTTTTTGTGAATAGTAATGATGCTTCTCTTTTTTTATTTTTTATTTATTTTGTTAACTTTTATCTTTTTATTTAGTCATAATAACATATGTAATTATACCCTATATGGGATGTGTGGGATTGCACTCCCCTCCCCACATTCTGGAATAAAGACCTTATTATTATTATTATTATTTATATGAGTACCGGACAAGAGTTTCGAGTGCTAAAAACCCTCTGGAACCAGCGAGACTATGGCATCTCCATTTGTGGTGTGTTGTGAGGCTGTGGATCGTAGGAAAGTAAGGAGGAGGGGAAGAGGAAAGCGGAAAAGTACGTGACTATTCAGATCTGGTCAACAAATATGACTGAGACTGAATGTGGTCCAGAGGGATACCGAAAGTATCTTCAACTCTGTAACGTGCCACAAATATACTATAAGCTTATTATTTTTTTATTAATAAGTTTTGAACTAACACAATTTAAAAAAAAAAAAATTACGGGGATTTAAGGAATTGAAAGGGATTTGAACCCGCGACACTCGGATTCATAGTTAGGTGCCCTTGTTTTAAAATTCCAGTAATTATTTTTTCACGTACGTTCTTGAAAATTAACATTACTTTGTGATTGTGTTTTATTTATTTTTTTTTACAACTTTAAAAGCCACCCATATAATTAAAATACCTATATGTTACTAAGAGATCAAAAATAGAACTTTTATGTTCCTACCCATTCGAATTTTTCTTTTCTCCTTCACAACATTTCTTTATTAAATATGACTCTCTGACGTAATGTACCTTTTTCCAATTATTTCTAAGAGATTCAGCGGTGTTTTGAGGGAGAAGGGGAGATGAAGGGGCGGAGGAAAAAGAAGGGGGCGGTCTCACGCTAATACAATCATTAAGCATCAATTAAAAATATCTTTTCAAAATACATTTTCCTTTAATTAACGCTCCCTTGAATTCACCCTATGGCGCTCACGTATTTTTAATCAATCATTTATTTATACGAAAAGCAAAATTACAACATGAAATTTTGGAAATCGTGGCTTTCGATTCGGTAATTCAACGTAATATCTGTAGATAATAATTCATGGTAAATATGAAATCGATGTTAATACAAACCTGGATTTTTATTCAATCTGTTAAAAAGAATCGGGTATGTCCTGTCCGAGAGCTCTTTTGTTACTTTTTTTTTTCTGCTTGTAAAGTTAATGAAAAAGCGGGAAGTTGGTAGTTACTACGTAGTAGTGATATGCCTATATAATCGCACCGGGATTAGTCGAAATAACAACTAATTGCAAATTTAAAAAAAAAAAATATATTAAATCCTTCATATTACATCTTAATCAACTGCTATCATGTTACTCTTAAACAAGGACTAGTAATTGCTATTTAAAAAGCAGGAGGCAAAATGGAAATAACTAAATACCAATCACAACGTTAATCTCACTATCGAAGTTCTTCGAAAGATTATTAATAAACCAAATTATAAAATACCTGGAAGAAAACGAATTAGTCTCAGATAAACAATATGGATTTAGAGAAAATGGAGGCACACAACAAGTAATAGAATATATACATAGCAAAATTAGGTCAAGGGCATAAATGCAGAGCGATATGCCTTGATTTAGCTAAAGCTTTTGATTCAATCTGCCTTTTTAAAAAAATAGAAATTATTTCTATCAAAGGCAACTCCAAGCATACGCATCAAAAACATCGTACACCATTAAACCGTCTCGGCTTTCATTAAAATGGAATTTTTACTTCTGAAAAATTTACTTAAAAAGTTTAGTTTCAAACAAACCCTGAAGAATTAAGCTTATGAAGTGTTTTAGTTTTTTAAACAAAAATAAAGTGGTTTAAAACTAAGTGTTTTTAATTTTAAAAAAAAACGTTACATTGAATATAATCTGTGGGTTATAATTTAGTAGGCAAATTTTAAGTACCTATGATTACAGAACCTTTACCATAATGATTTTTTTATATGATTCTTGAGGAAATTTTCGTTTTGGTTTATTAAATAAGTTAAAATTAGAAACATCCATATTTTCGACGCGTAGTCTACTGTTCCCAGAACTACTACTGTTATGTTTTATAAATTTTGTTCCAATAAATGAGACAATCATTCCTTCCTCCTGCTCGTGTGTTGTACATTGTATGTCGTGAATGAGTTCAGTGTTAATGTTATTTAAATGCACGCTGTTTATATGCAAGGCGACAAAACAATTGATTGGACGACGCCGCGTTGCGTCGGGTGTCGGTTGTTGTTGATTTAACATGCATCGGGCAGGGTTAACACAAATTGCTTTCATCAGAATTCTAAGTTAATTTATTCATACTATATTGTTCATCGGGATAGGTGTTTTAATGTCGAATAGGAATCAAGGCCCCTATTTCACACTGCGATGTCATTATACATGTTCATTTCATAGGTGCATCAAGACGGATTCCTTGATCGAGGGGAAAGCCTCAGTCCAAATCTCGCAAGTAAATTATTTGCGATAAAATAATCTTTTTTTTTAAACGAATGGCGATGGCGTTTGTGGCGTTGAAAAAATATCCCACGAAAAATAACGCCACAGTTTCACGCCTTTGACGTACTGGTGCCGATCACAGGCATAGCGCAGACATAATGAAGTAAACGATCATTTCGTTGAATGTACTTACTTTATTTTTAACATGTATATACGAATTTAATTTTGTTTTATGTGTTGTCTAGCTATGGTTTGGGGTGGTATTTCTAACACAACATGGGGAGATTTTTATTATTGTCCTACATAACTATTTTTTTAAATTATTTTATGATACCGTGTTCATAGGTACATCCGAAGACAACATTATCAGGGGCGAGTGGACCTTGGAAAATCTGACGATCCGTATAAAGAGTATCCAAATAGAAAATATCACAGCACGAGATTGAGAGAAAATTTGGAATTCCTATTCGAACCTTAACCTGATAACTACAGCATGGAAACTCCTCATCAGATCCTCCTACGAATGCTCTAAATTTCTCCAACCGGATCTGCCCATCTGGGTTTACGATTAATCGTGGCAAAGAAATTTCAACGAAATATTCGTTCTTGAGAATGCAAAACTAATTCCGACACTGTCGAAAATATGTTGACGTTCCAAGATAATGTAAGGCATAAAAAACTTAAATTCGGAAACTGGCTATATCGACTTATCACCAAGATTCTTCAGGACCCATTGAGGAGGATTGCGACGTGTGCACTGAATGTTTGAAAAATTATTTTGGCTCTACGAGATACATATTATATGGTGACCGGACAACGCGGAACGAAACCAACTCATAACCATCTTAGATAAGTCATTTAGAGTGATAAAAAAAAATATATAAAATTTGTTTAACAGGTTAGGTTAGGGTTATCGGCTAGTTTAAAATGATTTTTTTCACAGCTTTTAATGACTTTTCAAGGAGATGTTGAGTTGACTTTGTTCTCAGTTGGCATGGAACCGTTATTAAAAAAAAATGCAATTGTGCAGTTCACACGCGGTAGATGTGAAAACTTCAAAACTCTAAAGTAGACGAGAGTGGGAAGGCCACGAATCTCCACACAAGGAGGAGACTGATTATTCTATCTCATTCTCTCGCAGGCTTAATCCTATAGATGCATGTGGTTGTCTCTTTTTAGTGTCGCTTTTTCGTTTCATCGAATTTCAGATCACAACGGTGCTAAAAAAGTTTTCACTTCAAAAATATATATGAATATTTATCTATTACAGTTAAGGAAATACAAATATTTCTTTGCTTTCTAACTAACGACCATCATTCAAAGCTATATAATTTTATTATTTTTTATTTTAACTTTTTATGAGTAAAATCTCAAACTGTAATATTTAATTAATTGAAGACATTATGAGCGAAACTCAATCGAAAAATCTGGAAACAGAAAAATCAGAAAAAGATATTTACACCTCTGGGACTCGAACCCAGGACCTCCCAACCCGGAAAGTAGGGAGGTCTTGGGTTCGAGTCCCAGAGGTGTAAATATCTTTTTCTGATTTTTTTGTTTCCAGATTTTTCGATTGAGTTTCGCTCATAATGTCTTCATTTAACTATATAATTTTGATGGTGACCCGACATTTGATCATATTTATTGTAAAATTATAATTATTTCCCAATTTCAAATTTAAAACCGACTTGAAAAATACCTTTAATAATAAGTTGGTATGAATATCAAAGGAATTTACACGCAGTGTCGATTTTTGTACTTATGCGCTGGCACATACAGTAAATAGAGAAGCAGATTTTTCCTTGGTGCTTTTGAATGAAAATATGTTTTTTGTTATTCGGCGGTACGTCCTCTCTGCGTATCCCTACAGACACTTAGTTATATTTTGTGTAATTAGGTATAACGTATTTTCCTGCAAAGCGACTGCACATTGTATTTAGTACGCCGGGGGACCAATTGTCCACGGATCAACTGTCATGGAACCAATTTTGAAATATATATATATCAATAATAAAATTATGTAATATCACAATAAAATGTAATATCTTTTCTTTAAAATTATTCCACACTACATTATAATTTTGTTCGCTTTTCTTAACATTGAACAGTTTTTATTTTTTATTTTATTTTTATTAATTTTACAATATTTCGTTTTCAGTTTCATCGTACAAATAAGTGTTTGCTTTACACATCTTGCCTTGCCTGAACATGTGAGAAATTCGGCTTCTTCTCTACGCGGTATTAAGTGTATTAAGAAAATGTTCTCCAAAATACAAATTACCTATATTATAGACGTAAATGTCGGCGAGATCGTAAAAATAAGTGTTTGCAATACACATCTTGCCTTGCCTGAACATGTGAGAAATTCGGCTTCTTCTCTTTTCCTATACGCGGTATTAAATGTATTAAAAAAATGTTCTCCAATTAATACAAATTACCTATATTATAGACGTAAATGTCGGCGCATAAAAAAAATGTTCTCCAATTATTACAAATTACCTATATTATAGACGTAAATGTCGGCGCATAATAATGGGTCGATATTTACACTTGTTCGACTTTCGTTGTGTTTACAAAAAACGTTAACGTCTGCAAATATACGCAAGAGCTTTACATTCCGGCGCTCGATGCAACACATTGAAGCTTAATTTACTTTAACTCGGTATATTACCGTTACAAATATTGGAACAGTGCAGTGCTTTTCTGTTTGCGTAGCCTACATCGCATCGCGTCAAAAGCTTGGCGCAATGGTGCTAATCTGTACATTAATAATACGGGTATTTTGGGACTTACAATTAGGTTGGAAAATGAAGACAAATTTTTATGGTCTGGAGTTAGTTGATAAGAACATTAATTTATTTAACAATAATTTTTTTCAACTGTAAGATCCTTCTTTCCCTTTTTTTGCTACACATATTTTGGATAAAACTAATAGCCTGGCTAAAATTATTCAACGCTTTTTAGAAGACTTGTACACTAAATAAGTAGGATACACATAAATACTTGTCATACATAAACATAAATAAACACGTAAACACCTCAGCACAGGTTCTCCTAGTGAGGTGTTCACGAAACATACAACAATACCTATCCACAGTTTCACCTTCACAAACCTACCTACTAAATTAGTATCTCAAAATGTTACAGCCTTGAATATTCTTTCGAGCTGCCGTTGATGCCATTGTTCCCAAAAATTCTTTGGGTAAGTTTTTAAAGGGCTAATGTCAGTTTTTGATACATGTTTTTTAAGCGATTTCAACATTCTCCAACCTCCCGATTTTTAAAGAACCTTTCAATTTAGAGAAAGGATTTGTGGATTTCCGAAACTACATAATTATAATTTCTTGTGCATTATTTAACAATTTCAAGCGTAAAATCGACTTTAAAAATACGCTTTGTAATAGGTTGGTAAGAATATCAAATGAATATATGTATGTGGTGTCGATTTTTTGTAATTATACTCTCCTATACAGATATACAGCGAATATAAGCAGATTTTTATTTAATTGATATAAGTAGGTATTATTTAACTAGTTGTACACATTACATTTTTACGGTATTATTTAATTAGTTATACATATAACGTTTTTAAAGTATTGTTTTAGTAGTTATACACATTACATTTTTTATAATATTATTTAACTAGTTATATAGATTACACTTTTCAGTATTATTTAATTAGTTATGTAAATTACATTTTATAGTTTTATTTGATTAGTTAAACACTTAACATTTTTATACCTACTATTGTTATAGTAGTGATACATATTATATTTTTATAGTATTATGTAAGTAGATTTTTCCTTGATGCATTTGAATGAAAAAATATTTTATACTTTTGTTATTCGGTGGTAGGTAGGTACATCCATACTGCACATCTCTTTGGGTTACTAAGTTATATTTTGAGTAATTAGGTTTACCATATATTCCCCATACCGACTGCATATTGTATGTAAGTACGCCAGGGTGGGGGGGGGGGGGGACCCCAAAAAGAGCAAATTCTAAGTTCTCGTGGAATTTGAAAAACTGACATTGGCCCTTTTAGAAGCAAACAATAAGTATAGCTGCGTATTACAAAAAGGACTAAGATTTATTAGGGATAGATTTTCTGGTTAATTTCGTTCGTGAATTTAAACACTCGTACTAAATAATGTGAAAACAAAATGTATAATACAGCAATATTAATTCCTTTCAGAACTATCAAAAGATTTAAAATAAATACGTGCTTTTTTATGAAACACTTTTTTCCTCTTAATTAAAAAGTTGCTCTCACGTACGAGTAGTACGCTTCCCTTCCCTACGGCAGAGTTTGTGGTCCTGGGGGACTTCAATGTTCATAACGAACCTTGGTTGAAGTTCTCAGGGTCAACAGACTCAGCTGGACGACAAGCGGAATCCTTTGCCCTTTGCCACGGACTGGAGCAAATGGTTCAGGAGCCCACACGGGTTCCTGATGTCCAGTCTCACCGCTCTAATCTGTTAGACCTGTTTCTAACCACTGTGCCACACGGTTACAAGATTGACGTCACAGCGCCTTTAGGATCGTCGGACCACTGCCTGGTGACGTCGTCAATCCCCGTAACCTTCAGACCGCCAAACGAGAGGCTGAAAAGAAAAGTGTGGCACTACAGGTCTGCAGATTGGTTCGGTTTGCGGGCACATTTTAATGCTTTCCCGTGGTCAACTGTCTGTTTTCGGACTTCGGATCCCTCAAGATGTGCCCAGGAAATTGGTGAAGTCATCGCGTCCGCGATGGATGGCTTCATCCATTCCACTGTTAAAGAAACTGGTGTGGGCTCAAAGCCGTGGTTCAGTCGACAATGCTCTGAAGCAGTGCGACGAAAAAACGCGGCTTATCGAGCCTACAACACATCTCGAACGTCCGAAAACAGAATAGTTTATAACAAAATGTCAAAGGAAAGCAAGAGAATCATAAATAGGTCGAAATTTGAGCACGACCAGCAGATCAGCAGAAAGCTGGCTGCATGCCCGCATGGCAGCAGAGCGTTCTGGTCGCTTGCGGGCTCAATAGGTCGCAATTTCTGCAAATCCAGTCTGCCACCTCTTACCAGAACTGACGGCTCTCTAGCTAATACCGCCGCCGAAAAGGCTAACTTATTAGGCAAAATGTTCGCGGAAAACTCGACCCTCGATGATCAAGGTGCTATCCCGCCGTCGGTTCCTCACTGCGGTTTTCATATGAAAAAGCTGAGGATCCGGCATCGGGATGTACTCCAAGTCTTACGAGGGCTCGATGTTAATAAAGCTAGTGGGCCTGACGGAATACCTGCCCTGGTATTGCAGAGGTGCGCTGCAGAAATAGCTCCAATTTTGACGAAGCTTTTCAAAATGTCCCTGAAGTTTGGGACTGTGCCCTCCGGTTGGAAAAAAGCGATCATTCACCCTATTCCAAAGAAAGGTGACCGCTCCAACCCGGCCAACTACCGCCCCATAGCGATCACATCTGTTCTGTCAAAAGTGATGGAACGTGTGATCAACGACAAACTGCTCACATACCTCGAGAAGAACAAAATTATTAACGACCGTCAATACGGATTCCGGCGGAACCGCTCGTGCGGTGATCTTCTCGCGTATGTGACGCATGTTTGGGGGCGGTGCCTGGAACGTTTTGGTGAAACCCAAACGGTTTCACTGGATATTTCCAAGGCCTTTGACCGGGTTTGGCACCGAGGGCTTGTCAACAAACTGCCTTCTTACGGACTTCCCGCATCCTTGTGTATGTGGATTGCCGACTTTTTGAGGGAGAGGTCGATTCAGGCGGTTGCTGATGGTTTCACCTCTTCCTCGCATTCGATAAATGCTGGCGTCCCACAGGGATCGGTTCTGTCTCCGACTTTGTTTTTGTTGCACATCAATGACCTCTTGACGTGTGCACCGATTCATTGCTACGCGGACGACAGTACAGTCCATGATAGCTTTTTGTTTGACAAACCTCCAAAGGGCTCACAAACCCCAATGGCTCGGAGGGCTTTGAAACAAAGAATGGACGGTTACCTCGAGAGTGTTTCCTCTTGGGGTAAGAATAACCTCGTCGAATTTAATGTTTCAAAGACCCAATCATGTCTGATCACGTCTAAAAGGGATCGAAATGATAATCTAGTCTCCTTCAACGGAAGCATTCTCCCGAACAGGCCTTCCATTGATATGCTTGGTGTAACTCTAAGTGACCAGCTCAGGTACGGGGGCTCCATCGAGGCCAGAGTTAAATTAGCCTCTCAGAAACTGGGCATACTGTACAGGGCACGCAGATACTTTAATAGTACACAACTGCTAGCCCTGTATAAATCGCAAGTGCGCCCCACGGTTGAATTTGGCAGCCACCTCTGGTCTGGAGCCCCAAAATACCTGAAAAAAACCCTTGACTCTGTGCAGAAACGGGCGGTCCGTTTGATAGATTCTCCTAATTTAACTAACGGATTGCAATCTTTAGAGCACAGGCGCCAGGTGGGAATGCTGTCCTTGTTCTACCGGTATTACAATGGAAGATGCTCCGAGGAACTAGCGTCATTGATCCCCTCGGCACCGGTGCATAGTCGGGAAACACGCCAAACGCGCGCTCAACATTTGTACACGGTTGACATTAGTCACATGAGAACGGGTCGTTTCTACGACTCGTTCTTGAGTTCAACAGCTCGGCTGTGGAACGATTTGCCGGCCTCTGTGTTTCCTCCCTCCTACAATATGGGTCTCTTCAAGACCCATGTTCACTCCTTCCTCTCCTCAAAAACACCCTCCACACAGCATCCTCAAAGATGACATAGGCCCTGAGGGAAATTATTTTTTCCTCAGGGCCTCCTGTGTGGAGTTAATGTAAAAAAAAAAAAAAAAAAAAAAAGTACAATATTTTTTACTGCAATGTGTTGGTATTTTTCTACACATTTGCCAAAATTAAAAAAAAAAAATCTCCCTTCCAATCCCTCAATATGTTTTATAAATTAATTCTTAGGTATTGTATTATATTATTGAAATTCATGTAGGTAATAATTTAAGTGTAGATTTATAAACACTCAGGCCGCTTAAATCTGACAGCCAGTTTTGTAATATATTTATTAGTAAGGAGTAGTAACCAAGTTACCCAAGAGTGAATTTTCACAAAAACGACGCTGTACAAATCATCCAAGAATTATTGTTTCAAATAGGCAATATAGTTTTGACATAAGCATCAAACAGCAGGAGAAATTATTGATTAAGTCTACTGAAATATTTAAAAAAAGTACCTATCATTGGCAAAAAATATCCAAAACAATTATTTTATTCACATCTCATTACTTTTGTTCTTCGCGATTTTATTACACGGGTCTTTCCCATACATATAAATTTATAGTTTTGTTTGCGCCCGAAGGACAGGCAATCTCAACAGCATTTGTAAATATTATATTTTGTTAAAATATGTAATACTCAAGTTTGATGATTTATTGTACAAAATAAAATAAAATGTATGTAAGATCTTATGTGAGAAATTATTTCGATTCGTTTCTCTGATTTTTGGTACAAAATTTAAGTTAATTGATTCTCATTCTGATTTGTTGGTAAAAAATATTGTTATAAAATATTCGTAATACGAGAAACAAATTTTTCTGAGTAAGTACGTCTGGCGATGTAGTGAACAAAGTCAAATTGATTTCAGAACTTTAGTTTTCAAATATATTATAACATCATGATTGTCGATTTGGCATAAACATTAAACTTGTTTAAAACAATAATATTTTAAGTTTAAAACGATAACACAGTGGATATGCGATATCTTTTTCTAAAACTCTCGAACGTTGAGCTCAGGTACCAATCTTTCGTCAACACAATTATTTTGCAGAATTTAACGTCTAAATAATTGTCTTTAATCTATTGTCATAAGTTGAATGTTATAAGCGAAGTTATTACCGAATATTCCTTTGCTGTTCATGTTATGTTTTCACAAATGTAAAAATGTTCACAAATTTTATTAAATTGTTGGATTTTTAAAAGAAATTGCTATGAGAAAATGAAATGTAACCGTTTTTCTTTCTGTCCTGTCACATATTGTTATTAACCAAACTTAGAAAGAATGTTATATTGTTATTTATGGATAAAATACTAAAAATGAGACTCCTTTTCTGTTTTCTAATACCATCTTGTGTACTATCTGTATATTACTACGTATATTATAAGCGTGCTGTACTATAAACGTAGGCATAATTCTACCATCAAAAGAGCGATTTCATAACCTCACCGACATTTCAATTCTGAGAAGCCAGTACGTGCTTTTTGCTCGCGGCACTCTGGCATGACGTCACCGCTAGCGCGTTGCGCGCGCAGTTCTGTAAAGTAGGTCAGTAGGTCACGAAAAGTATAATTTATTCTCAGGACCGAACTCTTATAAGTTTACACATTTTCTTACGTAGGAAAATTCTTAAACGTATTTTAAGAAAACTTATTTAATTCATATACATTTAAACTTAACTTATTTTACGCGATTACCGCATATAGGTCCAATAAGTTCAATAGACGTGATGAACATTAAACTGTTTGTGCATTTGAGTGTGGAGCATCATTGTAGATACGTAGTTTTTTTTTATTTTTTATATGGATGCTAATAAGCAATTTATTTACCTGTATTTACTTATAATTGAAGTGAAAACTTCTTTAGCAGCATTGCGATTTGAAACTCGATGAATCGCAAAACAGCGACACTAAAAGGAGACAAACGTATACATCTACAGGATTTAGCCTGCGAGAGAATGAAATATTACAATCTCTTTGTGCGGTGCTTCGTAGCCTCCCCACTTTTGTCTACTTTAGTTTTCTGAAGGTTTCACTTCTACGGCGCGTGAATTGCACTCTGTTTTTTTGTGCTAATAATTCTATGGCCCTTATCAATAAAATGCGAGCATAAAATAAAGAACTTCATATTTACTATTTATTCATTTACAATAATATATAGTATAATTGCGACGATCCAGTATCGCCCTTTCGTAAAACCACCATTAAAAATTGAAACGTTGCTTGAAATGGTTTTAACCGTGTTTGGTTGCTGCATCTGAATAGCCAGGTACTTCTTCAACTTCGTCCTCCCTATCTCTTTCCCCTTACCACTACCTTCAGCCTCACAACATACCCCAATGGGTGATGCCACATTCTCTCTAGCCCTAGACGGCTGGGAGCATTTATTACTATTTTGCAGTATTCACGCGCTCAACATTTGTACACGGTTGACATTAGTCACATGAGAACGGGTCGTTTCTACGACTCGTTCTTGAGTTCAACAGCCCGGCTGTGGAACGATTTGCCGGCTTCTGTGTTTCCTCCCTCCTACAATATGGGTCTCTTCAAGACCCATATTCACTCCTTCCTCTCCTCAACAGCACCCTCCACACAGCATCTTCAAAGATGACATAGGCCCTGAGGGAAATTATTTCCCTCAGGGCCTCCTGTGTGGAGTTAATATAAAAAAAAAAAAAAATTCACATTATAAAAAATATATATTTATATATTCTAGAACATATTTATAATATATATTTGTAATAATATATTTAGAATATATTATCTATAACAACGATTTTATGTAACGAAAGCAATTGATGCGAAAATGGTTAGTAGAAGAAGTCGGGGGCGCCCAAGTAAAATAATGAACTTGCGCCATGCCAAAAGTCAAAATAACAGATGAGTTTATATAAGACGATGTGTAAATGTGAACGATGCAAGGATTGCGTGTCGAGCCGGAGTTATCTGTCCTCTCTGCCTACTCCTTGCAGTGAAGGGGCGCGATGGTCGATTAGTTAGTTGACAAACGTTCAAACATTCAATTAACAAAATTTAAAAGATCCAATTTTAGAAATTTTCTATTTCAAGTGAAAAGTCCATTATTATTTGAAATTCGATTAAATGGAAATGAGCGACATTAAAAAATGACACATGCGTACATCTATAGGATTTAGCCTGCAAGATAGATAGCCATAAAATATTTATTTTATTCACGGGTACTCGGTTCCAATATAATAGGATAAATCCACGGTCCCACGCAAGTCCCCTTTAGTGTAGTGGTATAAGCGCTTGAAGAACCTTTGCACCGTTCAGCCGACCAGGGATCGAATCCCACGAAATAAAAAAATAAAAATTAAGTGGTAAAGTCTTATAAATCGATGAACGCCGGCAGCACTCTCGAAAAAGTATGACTCATTGTCACGTTGCCACGTTCCGCCTGAACCGAGCGTGCAAGCGAGATTGCGGAAAAAGCGATAGAGAGGCACGATCGGCCTAAGCGTTCGGCGAGAGCGCGGAACAAGCGATAGAGAGGCACGATTGGCCTAAACGTTCGGCTTGTGACTGTAAAATTCTATGTAAAAGTTTTCTTATAACGTTATCAGGTAAAATTATCGTCCGTAAACCGACTTTACAGTCAACCACTTTTTTTTTCGTTAAATCAATATACAATCTTCAAACTACTTCAAAATAAACAGGCAAAAGAATGCGACGCCCTGCGACTCCGAAGATGAAAACACAAATAGCTAGTAAGATGACCAAATAATGTATAGGAAAAGGTGCACTGGAATTCGACGGCAAAAATATGGAATAAATCACCCCTCACATTGGTAAAAAAAAGTGCTTCGTAGTCTCCCCACCTTGTCTACTTTAGTTTTCTGAAGGTTTTACTTCTACCGCGTGTGAATTTCACACTCTGATATTTTTTTATATAAAGGGGAGTGTCTGTACGTATGAAAGGGAGGAGGACACCGGGCGGGAGGCTTAGCTTTGATTTTTATACAAATCTACAGTTTTTTCCGAGACTGATAAAATTTTGATAACTTGACTTTCAAAAGTGAAGAAATATCACTCTCTGGATTTCGAAAAATTCTGTGTAAAGCCGGGGGGCTTCAGCTAGTATAATATAAATCAACATGAAATAAAAACAAATCACTTTGTACACACCACTTATTTAGTCAAAAGAATCAAAATGTTTTGTAACCAATTGTTCCTTCGTCAGGATTAAATTAAAATGAATTAATTAAATAAAATTAATTAATTAATTAAATCAACATTGTTTTATTGTTGGTTGTTCGTGTGTCTATAGATACAAAGTCCATACGTCAAACAGTAACTGTTACTGTTATTTAAGAATTTTACAAAATATACTGAATATTCAATGCTGCAAAGTAAATTTTATTGGTTTTATTTACTGAGGGTTTCAATTTTATAATTTATGGAAACACAAATGATTTTAAAAAAAATCCTAACGTCGCATGATCCCAGGAAATTTAACTGAAGGAAAATGCACGTAATTTAGTTTTATGAGATGCACGGGTCTCGGAGAGTGGAGATTTATAGCGGGAAGTTCCAGCAAAACCTACAATAGACTTCCTCCGCGCCGCTTCATTGTGCTCGGTTTATTTTCTAAAAAACTTCCATCTTTTCTATGTGATCTTAGGAGCGGAAATTGGAAAAGTGCCGTGCTGCTCACGGCAAGAGTTCAATCATAATACAAAGACGAATGCAGTGTGATGTATTGATGGTATATTTATTAACTTTGTGAAGACTTTTAACTTATGGTATATTATGATGTGACTGTTTAATACGTGCAGCGTTTACTTTATCTAAATTGCAGAATCCTCAGAATTTTCCGGTTTCAACTAATCAGATCACTATGAGATCAGTTCAAATTAAATATGGGAATGAAAACAAAATATTATTTTGGAACGTTTATGTTGCTAAGGTTTTAAATTAAATATTGGATAATTTATCTGGCCAGAAGATTCTAACAACATTTCAACTGTAACCAGAAACGTTTCGATCCGAAAAGATTCCCTCGTGTCTTATTCAAATAATGTTGGCAGCTATTTAAAGAATACGATAATATTTATATCTCTCGATCTTAATGAAAAAAGCTCCCTTTGATCCATGGAAACGACCGCGATTCCTTGGGCTTATTTGGAAAATGGCCTTTTTTGCCAAGTCTCCCGGGGATTTGTGACCCTTCACATCTTGTAACCTGAAAACGAAAAAAAAATCTGGATTATATGTGCCTCTTGGCTCTCGTTTATATTATAAAAAGAAAACATTTTCTTTATACCTGAATTTGGGGCGGAACATTTCACTTTTCTATTGCATCGGAATGAGGGACAGAGAGCATTTTATTTCCACAAATGGTAAACATTCTCCTGATGCTCTCAATATAATAGTCATTTCATCCATAACCTCTGAAAATATATCTCAGATATTTTACTCTTTTAGGATTTTACCATTAATCCGTACGGTCAGAATCGCGGCAATTACTGACACATCACCCTCCTATTCCTGGTAGTCGTAGTCGACAGTCGGTTCGGCCCTAAGGTCAGTCGTAAAAGCTTTCGGAATATAATATGTAAGTAAATTATTGCAGTGCGATAGTCAGCGAAGAGATTGCATTTAGAGCTCCGGGTGAATACGTCCACCCTGAGTATCGATTGTTCGCGGGAACCTAGTCAGACCAATCAATGCACAATGCGCAATTTGGCCTTGATATTTAAAATCGATTCTGACAGTAAATTAGGTTCGATCAAAGATAGAATGTTTCGCAAAACCATCGTGGGAAAGTTGAAATGTTTCGAATGAATCACAAACAATATTAATAACATACATAATATGAATTAGTAAGAGACACAGCATAAAATTTGTAATATTATTTTGACCAAGACTTTGAAGGATAAGCTTTAAAAATCGTAATTGTTTTTAAATTACATGTTTAAAGATTATAACTAACCTGAGGCTAAATACTATTGACGTGTTGATGGTTGGAGATAGCAAATGCCGTTTATTTTGATGCCTAACTTAATACTACGCCATTTCACCGGAGGAAAAGGCAGAGAGGTTAGATCACCACACAACTCTGTCTTGGCACACACTCCTTGCTTCATTCACTCGGTTGCGCCATGTCTTCCTCGAGCATCTCTGACTTCTATTACTACTATTATATTCTCCGTTCATCCTTCATCCACTCCACATATCTACTGAGTTAAAATGCGAAAAATCATTCTTAACCCAGTTTCCTCCTAAATATTAATCCGGCGCCCTCGCCCATCGGAGAGTAGCTATCGTCAGTGCAATCTTCACCAGTCCATCTGCAATCCGGATAACTAAGCGGAATGTACCAGCGATGTGGGTTTCTTAATACTGAGTATAATTTGATTACACTCTTAATTGAATTTTTGAGAAACCTTATAGATTTCGTTAAGTATCTTTAAATTTATTTAAAACTAGCTTTGCCAGACTTTAAGCATAGTTTTTTTGAAATCAGACATAGGCTGTGACCTTCGTGCGTTGAAGGGCAAGTGTGAAAAAATTCATAAATCCGAAGATTTGTATAAAAATCAAAACCACCCCGACAGCCCGATATCTGCCACGCGGCCGCCCGCCCAGTCTCTCTCCTTTATATAAATATATAGATAGAATGGGGATAAATATAAGGAAGACAGATAAAAAAGCACAAATTTGTGAGAAAGCTCTTAAAAAATCTTAACGCTGGTTGCTAGGGGAAGAGTTTCTTAAAGTGATTGCCGATATATGTGTGTGTATCGGCAATAAACATCGACACTTCTAATAAATTACATTTTAGTGTACCTACATATAAAAATACGATACGATTTTAGCGCCCCAGCCAGGAGCACCCCTGTGCTGTTGAGACCGGCACACTAGGCGGCACTGTTTTGTTAGGATTTGGAACACGTGCTCTGAGGATTGGAAGGAAGTTGGAGTTTAATCAACCGGTGTACATGGTAACCTAATAAGCCAATATTGAAATTTAGGATGGGTAGGAATAAACTAATTGTTTTAGCATTATGTTTCTCGCTTATCGCTTCTTTTTGCTTCGAGTTTCTAAAATTTTCTTGCCATTTTCATGTCTCTTCGGTCTATTTGCCAATTCTTGGATGTTTCTTGATAACATATTCCACCTTCTTCTTGCCTGTTCTTTCTCCTTCTTATTATTTTTTTGTTTATTAACTCATTTTTACGCCCGTGGGGCTTTTACATTAGGTACATAATGTTTACATTTTTTAACGGTGGTTAGTAATTAATAAACAACAGGCTAATAACAAAATAATTTCTTGCATTACAGTGGACAACAATTTGATAAATTTGAAGAAAATATTTATTTATTTGAACGCCATAAAATGGCTTTTACAATCAAGGAATACATGAGATTACACAGCGGTACACAGAAGGGTAATTATAATAAAAGCAAAATATGAATGTACATCATACAAAGTATGTATGATATATAACAATTGGTATTTTGTTAAAGGATACAATTATGTGTTACAACCAAAAACAACGAATATGAACTCTTAAAATATACAGTGGTTTACTTTATTATAATAAATAACATTTTACTTTATTATAATAAATAACATTTTATTTTATTAGAATAAAAATAAGTAAATACTTTTTGAAAAGTTGTCAACATCAAGTATAATTTTTGTGAAAAACCTTGCTGGTTTACGCAACCATATAATATGTAATTATCTAAATATAAATGTATAACTGTTTGTTTCCCCAATAAACTAAAATTAAATTAAAAAAAATAATAATATACCTTTCTTATATTTGTGCATATCGTTGGAGTTGGAGAATAGAGTAATTTAGTATTGAGGTATTGTTACCTTCAGGGTTACTTTGTTTGTATTGCTAATAAGCTCTGTTATTTCAAATCTGTCAGTTAGAGATTTAATAATAATTTTGGTTTAAAAATAATAATTTTGAATAAAATAATACATTTATTAGCTGTCACTAGTCTGTCTTCCATCATCAGATTTGTCTGGGCAGGATAGTTAGGATAGATGAAGTAATTAGTTTGGAATCTGTAGTGAAAAGTGTGATATAGAAGCCGTGCAGACGAATATTATCATGCCTAACATTGATTATTGTGATTGAAGTATGTTACTACAGCCTTCTCATAACCATATTCCGTGCAGTTGAACACATCTACTACTTCTGAGAAAGCATTGCCAACTCCATGCAATCAAGGTATAAGCGAGTATGACTCAGTCATGATATTTTTTTTGCAATTCAAAATAATGTTGGATCGAGTAGTTCTTGTAGGTATATGGAAGGTAATTAGGCTTAATAAACCAGGGCTGTCTATAATACCATTAACAATTTTAAAAATATAAAGATAACAAAAATAAACTGAAATTTTCAGAAATAATATGTTGACATTAAAAAAAAAATTTAATATGTTTTGAACATAGAAATTGTTACATTAAAAATGTCAATATCATTAATATATTTGTTTGCTAAACTATGTAAGTGAGGAATTGTCGAGTTTGCTACATAATTTGTTTGCGAATTTGAACACATGAATCCTTGTGCCTAGTGAGTCCAGTAGGTACTCTTAAAGTGACTACACTCAAGTCGAGCTCCGAATTTACATTTTTAAAAAGAATCACAGATCGTTTATCCTTCGCCGATCCTCAAGTGTATGTTTTTTAAGGTTTTTGATAAATGAAAGTTTTTAGTTCTTCTGCCTTATTCTTGCTTCTTTTTGGCTCGTGGATCTTGCCTTATCCGAGTGTACATATCGATATTAAAATAATCCTCCAACTGTCCACGAAGCGGTTAGTGTTCTTTGACCACCGGTTTTTCTATTGTAGCTTCAATCTGGTCTTTAATTGAACTGATTGTATCGTAAAAACTCTACCATCCTACTATTTTGTGTTTTGAATACCCGCCAACTTTAACCGACTGGCATAAACAAGAAGGTAGATAAAAAGTGCATAGCTATAACTCAGTACTTCACATATGACTGCAAGGTATACAATAGGGAAATTATGGAATATGGTATAAGTTTATGACATTTGAGCCGCGTCTTTAAGTCGTAAAATGAATACCTCTTGGCCGCACAAACCCTTAATCAACCAGCCTCGCCGGGAAGAGACTCATTCTCCCAGATATACATGTATCTACTATCTCATTACTTAGCTTTTGGCATTACAAAATCTGACAGGTGTAATAAATTTATCTTGACAGCTATTATTGTACTTTAACAACAACAAAAATCTGACGTTTTGTTGCTGTTTTACGCTTATTTTTATATGTTCAACTTTGTTATTTTCGTTGGCAATTTGTTTTTTTTTGCAGTAGCTTCACACAGTAGGCCCTGAAGAAATTAATAATTTCATTTTCTCTTAGAGACATGTCTTCTTTGGGGATACTTAAGTAGAGGAAGTTGTGGGAAGGAAAAAGGTATGAGGAGTGAGTAGGAATCTGGAGGTCAATGGGTCCAGGAGTGACGGATATTTGAATCCATCCCTCCAACTGCAATGCAAGGTGATGGGTTGGGGGAGACAAACTGGAGAGGCCTAATAGTCTCTCTCAACCAGTCTCTGCCGCTACGCAGTAAATGGGCAGACGCAACCACCGCCAAGACCAAGACATACCTTACCCCATGAACCCTGGCACCCCTGCTTTTTTTACAATTGCTCCAGGAGCTTTATTTACAATAGCTTACAGAGGCCTCGAGGAAAATAATTCCCCTCAGTGCCTTTGTCATCTTTGAGGATGGTGTGTGGAGGGTTTTTTTAGGAAAAGTAAGGAAAGGAAGTTCTGGGAAGGATAAAAGGTATGAGAGGTGGGTAGGAATCTGGAATCGGGTATCCAAGAGTGACGGACGTATGAATTTATTCTAACCACTGTGGTGCAAGACAATGTCCCGAGAGAGTCCTGCTCGGGAGGTAAAAAAAGATCTCACTCAACCAGTCTCTCCCGATCCGGCGTGCCAAACAGTTGGTGGGCAGACGCATCCGCCGCCAAGATCTGAACAAACCTCATCCCATGAACCCGGGCACCCCTGCTAAGTCTCCAAATGTAGCGAACCACTTGGGGTGACCTATGGCAGAGGTGTTGGTCATCCAATAAATGGTCCCAGGGCGACGTGTCTCAAATTACGGTGCAGTTGGAGAGCTACTTAGTGCGGCTACTTTATTATTAATGGAAATTTTGTCTTCCTTATTTCCATGCCTCTTTTAACTTTACTCGAAGCATCACCATGTTTTCTCATCAGTACCATTGTGTTTATATTTGTTGTTTGTATTTTGAGTGTCACTCTGCGCAAAGTTTGCATGTGAATTATTCAGGCCTCCCCGTGCAGCTCGTGGCCCCGCCAACAGGTTGGTATTCCCTAACAATGTAGAATTCATGAGCACATGGTGCAAGTTCACACGAGCCACCGTCTAATGCCACCTATTACCGCCCGTTATTGGCTATCATTGTGGAACGACAAAGCTGTCCAAGGGGCCGCCTCCCTGGCGAATCAGCAATTCCCGAACGCAAGGTCGGGGCTAGACCTGAGTATCTAGCACGATCGATCGATAAAGGTTTTATCGATAATGTCGGTAAGTTGACATATTTCCTGAGTCTGACGGACAGCAGTTTACAACGGCGAAGTGTTCTTAATTTATTCGACGTGATCTGTTTTATGTACGTTACAGATCTGCAGTCTTGCTCGGAAACAATCACAAATTATCGACGTTATCGATCGAGTGTGTTACCAACTCATCTTGTTGCCTTTAAATGGGTTATTACGATCTTTAGAGGAAAAATATTATTTGTTCGTTTGAAGCAGTTACTTTATGACGTGCATAATAATTTTTAACACACTTTTTTTTAGGAGACGAAGCTACGAATAGGAGACGAAGCTACGATTGTAGCGAAACTAAAAAAAAAATGAGTCGTGTTTACGAGGTTTATTGTTTTATTTTAAATTAATAGAAAAATATTATTTAATTAAATTAAGACAATATTAGCAAAACTCAATCGAGTCAGAAAAAATAGAAAAGATATTTGCAGCTCTGGGTCTCGAACCCAGGATCTATCGCTTTCTGTCTTATTTTATTTTAAATTAATAGGAAAGTTGTTTTATTTTAAATTATTAGAAAAATATTATTTAATTAAATGGAGACAATATTAGCGAAACTCAATCGAAAATCTGGAAACAGAAAAATCAGTAAAAGTATAAGACTGATTTATTGCAAAGTTTGATGTACTTCAGTTTTAATGGGTTTATTTAACTCCTTAGGCCTATTTGTAGTAATATTGCCGCTTTGCAATAAAATCCAAATTAAC
This sequence comes from Glyphotaelius pellucidus, assembly GCA_936435175.1. Classification (NCBI taxonomy): domain Eukaryota; kingdom Metazoa; phylum Arthropoda; class Insecta; order Trichoptera; family Limnephilidae; genus Glyphotaelius; species Glyphotaelius pellucidus. The sequence continues at coordinate 19,710,991 of OW386542.1, read as the reverse complement.
AGAATATTTTCGTATGCATCCCAAAACTAAAAAATGTTTTGAAATGTGATAAAATACGCTTTCAAATTTTATGATTCTAAATAAACATGTAATTTTTTAAATACAAAGATTATTTCAATAATTACCCGTTCATCGCAAACATAAAAAAGTTTTAAAAATGGCTTACCGTACGTTTTTTTAACTAAGATTACTGGAAACAACAAAAAAATCTTCCTCTTCACTTTTTTGCTATGTAAAAATAATTAATTAAAAATGTCCCAAAGTTTCATAATTTTTGTTCGAATTGCGGTCGGAAAATTTGGTTTTATAAAGGTGTAAATTTTTTATTATTTTGTGGTTGATTTTTAGTTTTGAATGTAAACCATGGTGTTTTGTCTTTCTAACACCATTTATATTATATTTCTATCCATGATAGATAGTAAGGGAGACACAAAGGTTTGTATGAGACTTGTATGAGTTGTTCCGAAAACCAAACAAATAGCCTAAGGGATTAACTTATTTGCTTACTAAAAACGTTGTCCGATGTAACATATTACTTGTATTCATTTTTACTTACGCAAATAATCTAAAATTCCTTTTTTCTTTGTTTCAGGTAAGAGATGCACGATACGAGAACAATTTTAGAAACATTAGGTATATGCCCACATCAACCCGACACATAGCTTTGTATTTTTGCTGTGTATTTTATCCCTACACAGACACTGCGAGTTACATTTTCTCAAGTCAATTGTCCAAGTAGGTATGTACAAATTATTTTGTGAGATGCGCATGAAAAATAATTAAAAATGAATTTTACGTTCGTTGCATTGGATTATTTTACATTGGATGTGGTTATGGGTACCGCTGCTCTTTATTGGATAACCAACGTCTCTGCCATAGGTTACCATTGCTACTTTTGGTGATTTAGCGGGGATGCTCGGGTTCACCGCGAGATGTGAATTCAGGTTTTGGCGGAGAATGCGCCAATCCACTAACTGCGTTGCGGGCCTGATCAGGAGAGACCGGTTTGGGGAGACTTTTTGACCTCTCCAGCTGGTCTCTCTCGATCCGGATACCACTGCGGGAGCAATGGATTCGTATTCGTCACTTTTCGACACACTTATCCCTACCCACCCTTCATACCTTTTTCCTTCCCAGAACTTTCTCTCCTTCCTTCCCTTAAAAAGACCCTGCGCACAGAATCCCCAAAGATAAGCCCTGAAATTATTTTCCTCGTGGATTATTGGCCTCCTATGTGGAGTTACCGTAAAAAAGACTCTATGTTGTATCTAATTGTTTCTGTCGACATATCCGTAAATATCAATGTAAGTTTTATACAATAATATATAAAGGGAATCAGTACCCTGTGGTTTTTACGATGAGCAGTTGGTTAAGATAGAAAGCAAGACGCATACTAGCGGAACTTTATTACTTTATAAAAATAACGATATTCTACAAACTATAGATTAAACGAAATGCGCATCTATGTATTGATCTCTCATCAGTGTTATTTATGAACATTACTTAAAAGTTGCGCCGCGTTATATTTTACTGTTCTTTTCTGTAAATAGTAAATCATTTCCTACTGCCTTCAACCCTTGATTTGATTAATCTATACTAATATTATAAAAGCGAAACGGCGTGTTTGTTTATTACGCTTTTACTCATAAACCAATAAACCAATTTTAAAAATAGAAAGCTACATTATATGCCAGTAATACAGGCTGTATATAATGGTAAGCTCTGGCGTTATGAAATTATTAATATATTATATCTATTTTACGTTTTCTGTCGCTAAAAAAAGCGAGTTATTGCTAACGTCAGAAAACAAATCGTTGCCGTGGAAACAATGACGATATATTTGCGGGAAATCGTAGTTAATATCTATCTATCTATATAAATAAACATGTTTCTCCGAAATGTTTGTACGCGCATAACTTCCGAACGATAATAATAATTGGATAATTCGTTTTCTTACTACTGGTGAGCTTGGCATTATGAAATGTAGGTGGCACGCGAGCTGTTTGAAAACTGAATGTACCGGGAATGAATGATTGGGATTCGGGAGGAGAGGGGGGCGGAGGGGGAGTAGGGAGGGGAGGGGGGAATAATTGATAAGTGCAAGCGTTACAGTAATTTCCCCCCCTCATACCATGCGAGCGAAGCTGCGGGTAAAAGCTAGTTGTTAATATTCCCAGCATGCTCGTCACTTCCCGACTTTTATTGTTACTTCTATACTTCTATAACTATTTTCCTTTACTTTTACATTCGTTCTCACATTTACCAGAGTTTCTTCAATTTCTTTCAGTTGAAACTTTTATGCCGTCAAATTAAATATTACCTTCCCCGTGAATAGACTGGCGATCGTTCAACTGTAAAAAAATTATCTATTCGGATTTGCATCAAAGGTCATTATGTACGTATTGGTATTAGTCATTATGTATGTATCCATTAATTGATTTACCGAGGTTTACAAGATCACTTATTATAATTGTTTTAAATGTGGTAATTTAACATCGCTTCTGCCCTGGCGTCGTCGCCTGACCCCGTTCGCCTAGGCTAGGCCAACCACGTGTTAACCGGGTAAGCGTGTTACGTGTACGATGCTTCTGTCCTTATAAGCGGGTTGCATTCACATAGTAAATATAATCCAACGACGTGCATTTGCGAGAAGTAGGTAAACAAGTCGCACTTAAAAGGGTTCTCGACAAAAATAAAACTGAACATCTTCAAGATATTAACGACAAAAATATTTTTTAAATACCTCTATGTGAATACCACCAAAGTCCCGACCGCTATCAACTGTACGAAATCAGTGGGATAATGGCATCCCCAGTTGTGGCATGTTGTTATAAAAGGGGGAAGGAAAGAGATGGGGAGGATGAAGGTTGGTGTTCTTTCACCTGAGCGGTTATTAATTAAACCAGCAACCTTTGTTCAACCAGAAGTAGGTACTTCTCCCAAGAACTCCTAATTATTTTGTAATATAATGTGCCAACTTCAATAATATGCTTACCATAACTTAGTTTATTTCGCTTTAAGGCCCGGCTTCCATCGATTTATTAAATATTTTCCTTAAACTTTAAGTTTTAAAACTCTTGAAAAAATATATGTTATTCTTGAAGATAAAATCTATACATTCCACACATCGAAACAGCAATTATATGATATTCCCTCGATAGAAAAAAATTGCAAAGTATGCTCCGAAAATTACTCTAAACACGTTTTTTTCTGTTTTTTTACAATTTATATGTACGAAAAAATTCACAGTATTTCTTTAAATGCTATTTTAGACAATCCTTAAGAGATTTCTGATCCATTTTTAACGAGTCGTGTTTTATTAAACATTTTCACAATTTTCGCCTAAATATTATCGTTTTTAATATTAGCGCGCTCTCTCTAACTTTACATATCTCTCCATCATATTTACATATGTCTCCATTTTCTTCCTTTTGAGCGGGCACACCGCGCCTTAAGCCGCCGCTACCCGATTCTTACATATCTCCCTTAAACATTTAAAGTTTTTAAGCTCTTAAAAAAATATATGTCATTTTTTAAGATAATATCTTGATACGTTCCACGCCGAAACGCAAATTATATAAAATTCTCTCGTTAGAAAAAAATCGCAAAGTATGCTCCAAAAATGATTAAAAACAAGTCTATTTCTATTATTTTACAAGTTATATTTGTGAAAAAAAAATCACAATGTTTCTTTAAATGATACTTCAGATGCCTTCCACGAGATTTTTGCTCTATTTTAAACGAGTCATGTTTTATTAAGCATTTTCACAATTTTCGCTTCAATTTTATCATTTAAAATATTAGCGCGCTCTGTCCAACATTTGTAATTACATATCTCTCGCGAAGCGCCGCCTTAAAAGAGTTTTTTTTTTAAATTAGCTTCGGTTTTTCTTAGGGAAGATGTACAGTTGGTCGTACTTTTGCATACGTATTTATTATCTGTGGGTTTTTACTGTCAGTCTTTAAACCGAAGATCGATGACGCTGTCCCACTGTTCACTCAGTCAGTCCTGCAATCATTGTTTTATTGCCTATAACTCGAAAGGGCATGAAAGGGAAGGAAATCATAGAAACAACACTGCAGATAATATTGCTTCACTAATTTGGATACTAAATTCATATGAATCTGCAACCTTTTTGTGCCCTGCGGTAAAAGTTAACATCACTGTGCTAAAACTAATACAACTAACAGAGTCATTTACCAATCAGATAATGAAAAGATTTCATCTTGTCCAACACTTAAATGTTGTTGTTCGTTCTCCCAAATAATGACAAGGAAAATTTTGCGCTTGAAGCTTTGAAATATTCAACAGAAGCACAACGAGCATACCTAACTAGTAATATGATAAAATATAACTCAAGTGTACTTATTTTTTTTTATATGAATATCGCATAAGAGTCCCAATTGCTCCCGTCTGAAGCCAGTAAGACTATGGCATCCCCAATTGGGTATGTTTAAGGCTGAAGGTAGCGGGGAGGAGAAGGAGATGGGGAAGGGGAAGGTGAGGAAGTACCTGGCTATTCAGATCTGGTCACCAGACATGGCTATATGGTCACAGACATTTCAAGCAACGCTTCAATTCTGAATGGTTGTCTTACACCAGGGCGATAATGAGAGTATCTTCCACTCTGGAACGTGCCGCAAACATACTTACTTTATATTATTTTAAATGATTTAACTGTGGAATAACACAAATCAATCAAATAAAATTTATTTGCCACTCCGGGATTCGATCCCGCGACATTCGGATTGCGAGTCAAGAGCCTTACCGCTAGACCACGCCGGCCGTATTATGAAAATAAAATTTACGCTGTTGTGAAATCACAAGAACGTCTTAATTGAACGTTTTAAATATACATAGGTATTTAGCTCTTTAAAAAACTTGTTTGCAGTTCATACGCCGTAGAAGCAAAACCTTCAGAAAACTAACGTAGATAAGCTTGGAAACGCTACGAAGCACCGCACAAAGAGAAGACCGATTACTCTATCTCATCAATTCGCTGTTTGTCCCCTTTTAGTGTCGCTTTTCGTTTCATCTTTAAGTTTTTACTTCAAAAATAAATTTAATTTTTTCTATTCAAAATACAAAGGGGTTCTTATGATACTTACCTAAGTGGAAAAAAAAAATTTCCTCTGGAGAGTATCGAAGGTCAAAAGAAAAATCACACCACTTATGTGCAGGTACATGTTGCCTTCGTACCACCTACCCATGTTACTAAGTGTTAACATAATTAGTACCACTATCTTCAATTAGATTTAGCACTAAGTACCTACACGTGTCGTGTGTTAATAATTTAATTTATTATTCCATCATGAATCAGAGTACAATGAATGTGTATTAATTTATCTTTGACTAGGCGAGATGTTGGAAAAAACCTGTGAAATTGTTTTAAGAAGATTTTAATTTGCATTTTATCACACATTTATCTACATACCTGTAGATTTCCAAGTGTTTTATGAAAATATAATGAAAAATAATTCGTGCATAATTCAACCAAGTCTTTTTTACGTCTTAACTTTACGTTTAAGAGTCCCAATTGCCCGAAGTTGGCTTAATTTATCTACTAATAAATAAATAATTAAAACCCATTTTAAATGTTATTAATTGTAAATATAGTCTTAATGCCAATTAGATTAATGTATACAAGTAATCGGTTTACTTTATAAATACAAAATAAAATAAACTTTGGATAAATTGGATAAAGTTTTTCCTACCGTTTTCATTTACTCCAATTAAAATAACTAGTGGTCGCCCAATGGTCGAAATTCGACCATAATTGTAATATTTTTTTATGTTTGACATTCAGTAAGACCATAGACAAATAATATTAAAGACAAACAATATTAATCTATTCTCAATTTGACCATAGAATTTAACAATAAACAATAGAGTAAAGACGCGTGTGTGTGTGTCAAATACATGGTAGTGTGTGTAATGTTTTTTATTATTGATTAAATGTATTTTTATGCATATTTTTTAAAAAATATTAGCATTCTGCACTCCTCCTCTATATAAACTATAAGTGTGCGAAATTTCATACTCCTCCGTCCGCCCAATTTTCTTAAAAAGGGGTACAAAGTTTTGGCTTCACGTATTAATATTATGATTATTATTTTATGACAAATATAAGCTAACCTACTTAAAAAAATGTCATCTTTGGAGATGCTGTTTGAGGGTCTTTTTAAGAAAGGAAGGAGAGGAAGGGGAAGCTCTGGGAAGGAAAAGGGTTTTAGGGGTGGGTAGGAATCTGGGGATTAATGTGTCCAGGAGTGACGGACGTATGAATCCATCCCTCCCACTGCGTTGCAAGGCGATGTTCCGAGAGAGTTTTTTTTTTTTTTTCCTAACAAAAACATACTTAACAAAATACAAATAGAATTGGCAATTAAATAGGTAGTCCCGCGAAGCTGCCACATGGCTGCTTGTCTGCAGGTTCTACCTCAATATACATCCAAAATTAATTTCGAATGGCAGACTGGACGCCCTCGATTTGACAAATTTTATTAATTTGCGAGTACCTACTCGCGAAACTCGGTCGAATGCATTGTATTCTGTTACCAATTCCGCTAATAATTATTTTATAAACTCTCCCATCCAAAGACTCCATTTACTCGGAAATAAATACAACTCAATCGACATTTATCGTCACCAATCTGTGTCTAAATTCAAACTCAGTATATTAGAATATTTAAAATAAAGCCATAAATATCAATCAATTGCACCTTTATCAAATTATTAATTATCGCAAAACATGAAATATGTGAATAATAAAGGTAACTAAATAAGAACACAATTAAGAACAATCCTCTCGTATTTATTGTTATAAATATAATAACTAACTCACATTGACTTATATTTCTATTTAAATCTTGGTGCCCTAGCAATAATAATATATTAATGATTAAATTAAAATCGATGGTCTCTTCATGTTCACAATAAAAACAAAATTTAATACTTATGTATACAAAGATTACCTTTTTATCCTCTCTCTCTTTTGTATTAATACTATCTTGTACTCTTTGTACCATAATTTGTACTATTTTTTACTTTTTTACTATCACACTATACACTTGTTGAACTCATCTGTATAACTTTTCAAGATATTACAACTCAACAATTTATTCATGATCAAGTTAATAATAAAATTAACATAGTAAATACCTATACGTTCCTCAATAACTACTTTTAAAGTATCTTAAGCACTATTCTGTTTTACCATTATTATTACTATGTAAACTTTTTAACTCCTTTGTACAATTTTAATGATAACGAAACTACATACCTATGTACATATTAAACCTGTTTGTATCCTTAAAGTACAGTTTATAATGTTATATACTTCAAGCTTACAATTATACTCCTGAATAACATGTGTAACTTTAATAATGTGATTCTGTAAAAGCCTTCAAGGCGTGTATGAATAAATAAAATAAATAAATAAAAAAGAGAAGTCAAAGGGACTCCCTCAACCGTTCTCTCCCCATCCGGCTAAGTCACCAAACGTAGCGAACCAATTGGGGCGACCTATGGCAGAGGTGTTGGTTATCCATTAAATGGTTTCCGGGGCAGCATTATAACGCATATAAGAAACAATTTTTCAAAGGCATAATTTTATGGCAAAATTGTCTGTGACAGTTTCCATTGCTAACTTTATCTCTTTCTTACAAAATTATTCACAAAAAATCGCTTTAAAGCTTAAAATCGCGATCTGTAGACTACGTTTGCCGAGCGATTTTTATTGCGTTTGTCTATATTCGTGGCGATAAAGGCGGGTTGTTCCAGAGAATTTGAACAATTCATCAAATTTCAAAGTTAATTTTCGAGTTCTGTTACATGTCAAGGTAATTTTCAAGTCTTTTTTTAGATCTATTATTATACCAGTGTGGGCCATTTGCTTCATAAAACTGAAATAATAACAGAACTTGAATGGAACTTTTACAGAGATTTGATAATTTACTTAGGAATTTGATGAATTATTCAAAATCTCTGAAACGACCCGTCCTAAGAATACATACATTTTTGGCTGTGGTTAACTTCCCTTTAAGCACACTGGGTTCCGAAACCGCATCCTCTGGAATTCCGAATACTGAGTAAAATTATACATTTATTTGTGCTAATAAATGCACTCAAATAAATACATTTATTGATAACAAATATTAAAATTTAGCAAACATATAACATTCAATAATAATGTTAAAATTAGTTTTTTACGATACTTAGATTTCCGTAGCTATCGTCTCCACTTAAGAGGAATATAAACGCTAGAAATATTTCGATTTTCATGCCTTCAAAATTTAAAATCTAGCGTCTTATTTGCACGAGGCAAATAAGCGAAAAGGTGGTTTTTATTTATTTTGTGCATAATTTTATAAGAATGAAAAAAAGTTAGAACATACAAAACCTCAAAAATAGTCTTAGCCATAAGGGGGTATTTAAAAAAAAAAATCTTATATTACCCCATAGTTTAGTCATGCGAAAACATTTGTTTTAGTGGTTTACGCTTATATTTTTTGTAATGTAATTAATAATTTTATTGTAATTCCAATACGTAGAAAAACTAGTAAAAGCTTCAATTTATCCGTAGCATATTTTTTGATGTTCATAATGTAAACCGATTCGTCGTAAAGATGAATCTAAATAATATGTAAATAGGATTTCATGTGTAGCTTCATCTTAAACCACGAAGATTCAGCCGCATATTTCAATATCTTACTATCATTGTAAGATCGACGAAGCTCACCTGTAGTACTCTTCCTACAAAAATATCCAGATTGCCCAGAACTCTTACAACGAATCCAACTTCGAGTTCCTAACAAACGAACCAGATCAGATATAATTCTTAACCTCCCTCGGTACAACATCACAGATTCTAAACAGAACTCCTTCATTTATCGTGTATCACCCACTGTAGATACAAACTATCACAATTTTACATTTTTAACTCTGCACCACTCCTCAAAATCACACAGGCGGTCTCTCATTTTTTTACAATAACTATAGATACTCATCTAATGCAACCATCACCCTACGAACTTCCTTTATTTTTATTACTATACCTCAACTAAACCGTTCCCTCCCCCCATACTTCCCCTTCTCTTTTCCACTTAAATAACTTGTTTCTTTTGATGTTATTTTGCATTATCATCTCTCAAATCACTTCACTTATGTATAATACCCATGTGGAAACCTGTAAATGGTTCAATTATTGTGACTCGGATACTATTATGCTCTGTTATTAATGTAAACTGTTGGTCTATACAATAAAATAAAATAATTTTGTTTAACTAATCAACTTCTTGTGTAGGAGGATATCAAATAATTGTCTGTAAATTTGTGTGTATTGATGATTTAAGCACAAGTTCACCTAAGCATTTCGGTTATGTTTTCTTTTTTGATGGTCGGTGCAATTGCCCGTAGACCATTACTGTATTTTCAAAAGAAAACCTTTTTCTTCTTCTATTTTTGCTGGGCTGTTCATTTCTCCCAATAGAGAACTCCAGTCCATTTTTTTTATGAATAACCTTCTAACTTAAATAACTGCATTTTTATTTTTATTTTTATAGTTAGTTTTAAAATAAGTGTCAAAGTTTTAATTTTTCAAGATCCCCGAAAACCACCGAATCTAGTGTGACGTCATCATGACCAACCGAAGTATGAATTTTGTAGGGAACTGGAATCAGCTGTTTGACTAATGAACAAAACAAAAACTATTATATGTCCAACTCTCTATAAACCAATAACACGGAATGTCGAACGGCTTGCGTCTCACATTTCTATTGATTTCTATACAACTTTGACCCAGGTGACGCGGCGCGGTGACGTCACGCCGCCAAAATCCAGCAATACCAACTTGACAGGGTGTTTTAATGACACGTTTTAAAATGGACTTTTTAACATTTTTTTAAAAACTCTACGTTAAATATTATGTAATAAAACTTACATATTCAGAATCAGCGTATATTGGTCTATATGAACATATTTTTTTAAAGCCATAATATTTTTCACTGGAGTTCCTTATTGCTAGCCTTGTTTAGATAATTAAATGGGCGATACAATTCATTTAAATTATCTTACCCGTCGATCCTTTTCAATGCTTTTTTTGTATTTAACATAATAATGTAATATCCATTCACCTTTTTTCAACTATCCCACCCCAACTATTACGTACACATATTATAAAATACATAGATAGACATCTGTATTATACACGGTGTCGGGAAACTTGTAGTACAAGGAGAAAACTGGTGAATCTCCGTCACATTTAAAATCGATTTTGTGTTACAACTTTTTTTGATTTCATCTTTCGTTTTCGAATAAATCGTGTCGGTAGTATTTTTTTTTTAATTTTAAAGGTCAAAAAAATATGTCGCTGGGAGTTAATATCAACTATTTAGAGACATTTAAAATGCATCGAATAGTAGACCCGGCTCCAAAATTCTTTTTTAACACTGCAAAAAAAAAAGGAAAAAGAAAAATATTGAAATGGTCAGATCGAAAAAAGACGTTTTGGGTTCTCTATGCTATGTGTATTCACCAGTTTCCCATTCGTACTACGATTTTTCCGACACCGTGTATGATACGTAAATGTTACTGCTTATATATTAATGTTCTATGTAGAGAGGTGCTGATTGGATAACCGCCCTGACGTGGATAAGTTGTCGAATTTCATAATAGTGACGCTCGAGGTATTATTTTTGTTTGATACTTTATCTTACCTCACTACCCAGCTTCGTCTTCAGAACTACGGTAATGACATTGTCATTCGCATCGGGCTTTCCACGTCACGACCAGATTCATAGAATTTTCATTCGGACTGAAAAGCGTGTAGACGTAGACTTGCCAATATAATCTGGGGTAAATTCGATCCGCGTATTATTCTTGATAAATTTGAGTTAGTTATTTTTAACTTTAGTTTTATTATTTATTAATAATTTTTAGAGATACATATAGGGGGTATTTCACCATCCTCCTGACAGCTTATCCATAGGATAACGAATATTAACAAAACTAGATTACTTGGTAGGTAGGCTAACTTATCCTATATACACCCACTATTCATAGGTTCAACTACCGAATAGATAACTCAGACTTTTTAAATAAATAAATCGTGTTTAATTAATCGAAAATGTAATTTATCGTATGGATAATCCTCGTACGAGTAGGATGGTGAAATACCCCCAGTATAATTAGTATAATAGTATATCCATTTTCCTTCTCGTTAGGGATTTGTTGGTTAATGCGGTTGATCTACAAATTTTGATGTAAGTACATAAATGCACACACCCTTATTCATTTATAATAATAATATATATATATATTTATTGAACGAAATTTGTAAGATCTATAAATAAAAAAGTACATGTTATAATGGTTTATAAGTCACATAAATTCAAAAGTTAACAACAGAAAACAATGTACATATGAACAGTAGGTACTTGAAGAACAGAAATTTGTAATTATAAACTTAGGTTTCTCGTAACCTACCTCACTAAGCTAGCCTGTGTTGAGGCAGTAATTTTAAGTCAATTTATAATACTTTTGAATATAATCACGCAATAGATTGGTTGCATTAAAATAAAAACCACATTGGTACAATAATAACAACATTGATTTCATTACTAATTTCGAATTTGGGTGAGTTGACCTTAAAGGCCCTATCATTATTTTTTATCCAATTTTTTATGTTATTTTTGAATTTTTTTTTTAATCACATTTTTTTATTCTAATTGGAAGAATGTTGTAGTCTTGTTGCAGGGTATCTGAAGTTTCGTTAACCAAAAGTAGAATGCGTTATGGGTTCAAAATTAATCAAGTACAAAACATATTTTCATTCAAATGTATCAAAGAAATATCTACTTGTCTATATACTGTGTATACCGGCGCATAACTAAAAAAGACATTGTATCAACTGTACCTACCCAACCATTTTTAATAAACTTAGCAATAGCCATTCCTAAAATTGCCATCTCAACACTGGCGTTTCACACCCATTGCTATTGACTACGCGTTTAAAAATATGTTTATGTAATTCTAATTTATATGAATAATAAAGTAAGAGTCATTCTGGATATCTAAATATTCTAAATATCTGGATATTTCCGCCAAACAAAACTGATAATTTCACGATCCCAGAGCTCATGTTGAATAGTTTTAGTCGCTTCAGTAAATATCTGCCATGTCATGGGAATTATAAATAATATCGTTGTGATTGCTTCTTCTAAGGGGAATACTATTTTGAGCTTTGTAACATTGAATGCATATTACTAGGCGTTTTCTGAAAAGCTTATTCCCAAGTAAACACGTTCTGCGAAATGTCCTGTTGCCGATATTCTTGTCAATCTTGCATTGCCTCGGACGCACACCTCAAGGGAGCCAATGGGTTGTTTTCGGACTATTTTTTGCTGATAGATGGCAGCAACTGAAAGACGGTTCCATCAGAAGCGAAGAACTGTCAAATCACATACGTTTTCTACCCACCATTCTATCTACCATAATATCGTAATATAGCCGTCAACTTGTTGTGTTCCAATGTGTAATAATAGGGGCGGACATACGTTTCCAGCGATAAGTTTTGAAGACGAAATGATGTATTAACTCCATCAAACTTTTGAAGTGACTGAACTAATTAACCATCCGTCCTTTGGGGTCTGTAATTCTGATTTTTAGTCATTATTCTTGTAATTCAATCCCCTATATAAAAGTATAAGTCAAATATTTAACTATATAATGTAGTGCCTACTCGTATGCTATATATTAATAAACATTTTGCATAGAATGTACGATAAAATGGTCACTAGGAATGAACCTGTCAATATTTTGTTTCCCTATAAAAATTAATAGTTCTACAATATTTTTATTATTGTATTGCAATTTACTTGAGGAGCAGAAAACAAAAAAACAACGAGTGCAGCTCTCACATGGTAGAAGTGAAACTTTCACCCACACAATCTCAACCAATAGGAGCCTTGAAAAGTAAGCTCATAATCAAAGCGGCCAATATGCGCAGACAGAGCGCGACGCTTCGTAGGTACTGTACGTGGGTAAGATTTCATTCTACCTCCTTCTCTCGCAGGCTAAAATCCTATAGATGTGTGTTTTTGTCTCTTTTTGGTGTCACTCGCTTCGGTTCCATCGTGTTTCAAATCACAACGGTACTAAAGAAGTTTTTACTTCAACAATCAATCGAAAAAAGTTCCTCTAGGCGTTAAACAAACGAATCGAAATGACAGTCCATATTCGTTTTATAGATTAGATACCACACACCAATTCATGAAAGGAGGTCCCAAGGTGCGCACAAATTTTATTTAAGGTGATGCACTACTAAGCACAGCAAAATCATACGATTTTGGTTTGAAAATTGGATCGCTTAGAAATATTTTATATGATTTAATTAAATACTGCTAGTACTTTAAAATAATCTAGTATTTTCCGCGTCCGGTTAGTGGCTGAGTTGATACCGCGTTTGGGTCCCTCCCAGGCGTAGAGTGTTCGATTCCTCAGCTGGGTAAGTCCTCCAACACGACACAAGCAATATTTATGGCTTTATCTGGTGGTAGTGGGATTCGTAACCAGTAAATGTTTGTACGGGAAAAAAATTATTATAGGTACTTTTTATAAGCCAAAAAAAAAATAAAGTAGCAGCCCTATAAAAACTGCGTTATATTTCAAAATGTCCTTATTGATTGTTGTTTCATTGTATAATGTGGAAAATTAAAGTTTTAGAAAATCATTGCAAATATTTGATTATTTGTACCTGAGCTTCTCAAAATAAAAGAAAATACGCTTTTTTCGTGAATAATTCAAAATAGGGGCAGCTGATGTTAAACGGGAATCTAAACCTTATTGTCATCTATATGAAGAGTGTAATTGTTATCGGCCTGAACCCAAATTTTACCTGATGTGATGCATCATCTTAAAATTTATTATCTACGAACCTTGAGGTGGACTGCCCGAAAACGGCCATTATTTGAATCCAAGAACTGTAATTTTAAATGGAAAAGAAGACGATTCGGAAGTACCTACCTGGATAAAGATAAATATATCTGATGGTAACCAACCCCCGATAGAAGAGAGCATCAGAAAATTGTGAATAAATTTTTTAATGGGTTAGTTAGACCTAGTTTCATAACATCTAAAAACATTTCCACCGTAAAAGGGATTCTGATAGAAAGTGGCATTATCTTTCACTTACTTTTTGTGCTAAAGTATCCATTCATCGTAGTGTTCAAAAGACGCATCAAAATTTCCAGCTTTTAAATATTTTTCAACTTCTGCAATTATTCTTTCACATTCTGATTACAACTTTTTTGCTTCTATGTAAGCGAACGATGATGAATATTGTCTTACACAAATAGGTTGCAAGTAAATACATATTTATTTTTACAAATTTAGAAGATAATTCATTCATTTAGTAGGAATCTTTTTAATGCAGTATTTTTTTCTTTCATCTTTATTTATTTGTTACATGCCCTATTGAGTTTTACATTCTTGTTTATAAATTATTTTAAATACTTAAGAAATAAAACTATAAAGAAAATATAATTCAATGAAAAAAATATAACAACAAAAGCATATAATAAAAAAAAACACACCGGTAAAAATGATAAGTCACACATGAATAGATATTTACAAAAATTGTAAAAATTATACACATCCGTTTGCGTCTAGTTATATAAAAGAATTGGAATAAACACTGTTTGTACTGGTTATTTTTAAGATGAAATTTATCTCCTAGATCAGAATATTTATTTTCGAGACTGTGATGTCTCGGAATCGGGGAAATCGAGGAATTTCGGTAAGATAGCCTCCTGGTGTTGTTACAGTAAAAATGTAGTAAATATCGGCAAGATCTTTTGGGTAAATGGGTGTTGTTTAATTGAACAATTCAGGACGTTAAATTTTGTAATGCATTATTTTGTGTAATAGTACTAAATCTGTTTTTTTTTTCTTTCAAAGTTTGAATAGGGACATTTTATCCAGTAGGTAATTATAATCAATGTTTTCCACACGAATATGCAATTTATAGCTTACATACATCAGGAACTAATAAAATACACAAATATACATTACAAATGGGTATGGAATTATTATTATATTTTTAATAATAAATATAAAATGATTATATTTACAGGTATGTACCCACTTTTCGTCTAAACTGTTGCTTATTTGAACAATCAGTTTCAATTTTGAAAATGACACTTGATGCACAATGAAAGAAATTTGTGTTCGAAATTAGTATCTTTGATAATTTTTTAAAAAATCAGCGGGACTCGAAATGGGCAACTGCCAACTGGTGACTTGTTTTTTTGGAAAGTTGCGTGGTCTAAGAGAACCGCTCATAACACTGCCGATCAGGATCAATGGAACCTTAATACTCGTACATGTCAAGCAACGTGCGACTATATTGTTTTCAATAATAAAGCATCATTTTATTTTCAAATATTTTTCATATATTTTTAGAACACAATCAATTCTTGTAAATGATTTTGTTATTTTTGTTACAAGGTTATTTTCAAATCTTAAGATTGCAATAAATATTGAACAGCTTATACTTATATTATTAAAATATTATCCTCCAAAGGAGGTACTAATTTCGGTAGTGCATGTGTCCTGCGCAACTCTGGTTCAATGAACTCTGGAACTCGGAATTGCTTTAAATGTGTCAGTTTGAAAATTGGAACTGATTGTAATGAATTCAGACAAGCGATAAAGTAAGTTACCTGTCATGTAATATTTTAACAGAAAATTATTTTAATTGTCGCTTCAAAATTGGAACCGTTTTGTCAAGAATTTAGACTTTCCCGTGATTTTTCACGGGTCTCCGCTTGTTATTTTATTATTATTATTTACTAAAACATATTTTCATAAAAGGAGTGATTTAACATTAAAATATTAAAGTGTGTGAAGAACATATCCGTAATTTTTAACCTTCCTTTACTCACGTTTTGGTCTCTCAGACCGAAAAATCAATAATTCGTTGTTTTCTCAAAAATTAATATCACTGCGGTTTTTAGTAGCTTCTTAATTTGTTGTTCGGTATTATTTAATACGGCGCGTGCGTTGGTGCTAAGTAGACGTGTGACGCTTTATTACTGTTATAGGTCCGTGAGACCGACGCGAGTATAAGTGTTACTATTTTAAGTTAGTAGGAATTACTACACAAACTACCTTGTATTGATTATTTCTTATTTGTATAATATTTATTATTCTTGACACTTTCATTTATTAGATTTCAGAGTTTTTTTTGACGTGATAACGTCTTATAAAGCGTTCGGCTTTTCCACTCCATCGTTATTATATGACGTTATCAGGTAAAATTATCGTCCGTAAACCGATTTTACAGACAACCATTTTTTTATAATTAACATATGAAAAAGTTAATTTTTGTTATTAAAGAAGTTAAAGTTAAAAAACCGTGATATTTAGAGACTGGGTTAAAAGTTTGTTTCTACCAAATAAAGTAAAGTTCTATCTTTTCTGTTTTTTTTTATTCAATGCCCTTCTACATATAAATACCAGTTACGCTTAAAAAGTATATAATGAAATAAAAATAGACGATGTCAGATTTCGGTCTGAGACACCGTGCGCGAATATACGTGTGATGCCATTGGGCGCGAGTATACGAAGGCTAACATTAAAGATATTGATGAATGAAATTATTCACACTGAAATCTTTTAATATATATAACCTATAATGCTGCGTATAAACAGGTAGGTATTACCGCGAGCTGAGCCACGAATTGTGGGAAAGGAACGAAGCAACCGTAAACGACGCAAAACGCCGCAAATTTAGTATTTGTTTATCTCATTAAAAAAGACACATCTCTCATATATTAACCGTAATTTCATACAGTTCAGCGATCAAATAATGTCCTTTACCTTCCCAAGATTGGGGATAGCTACGCTGCATTCCAACCGTCCGCGTCCCTGGATCCCTCGGGGGTTAAACCGTTACCCCTGCCTTAGTTATAGCGTTCGTTTGACGTCACCAGCGGCATCTTTATTCTGCCGCCCCCTCTACCCACGCCGCCCTCTGAGCAAACCCCACCGCCCCGCATCCGAGCCGCCCCCACCGCCCCCACCGCCCCCTGACATACTAACCGGCTGAACTAGACCCCGTACTGGGTGGTATCCGAACTTAGGGGTTTGTATGTTACATCTTGATTGGCAGGTTATTGCAACCCTAAAAAGAGTTTTCATGTTAATATATCCGTGTAACTTATAATAATAATAATTGGATAATTTGTAGAGCACCGTTTTTGTGAAAAATCATCTCAAGGGCGCTGTACAGCTTATTAATTCCTAGGTTATATTATTTTATAATTTAAATATTTGATGCCTACCTACCATCAACTTTCTAGCCGGGTTTTTCAACGTACATTACTCACCCACGCTCGCAATTTGGTATGCGATCTTTTCCATTCCTTTAAAATTCGTTCAATCAAGGTTTTGTTTATTAAACACAAGTAATCTAATCTATGCGGGGTGGCCATCACATGTACATACTGAGAAAATAAGACAATAAGAAACCGATGCCGATGAGTATGGCATATATTATGTGTGCAAATAATTTGTATGCAGTTCACACGAGGTAGAAGTGAAACCTTCAAAAAACAAGAGTGGGGACGCAAAGTAGCACCGCACAAAGAGGAAACCGATTAGTGATAGTAGTCTATCTCATTCTCTCTCAGGCTAAATCCTACAGATGTGTTTGTCTCTTTTTAGTGTTGCTTTTTCAAAAAATATTATCATGATGACGAAAATTCACACACTTAGGCCTTCACGCGTAACGTTACTTTCATCTACGTTGAAACCTCGAGAAAATTCGGGAGAGATCATCGCAGCCTTTTTCGACATGCAACGTCATGAATACATTTTATCTGAAATAATTAATCAAGGCGCAAAACTGCGCCTTGATTCATTATTTCTCTCTACCCAATTTCGTCGTGACGTATACATTTTTATTTTTTTTTTGTAACAACTCTCTTTTTATAAATTTTGAAGGTTATTCCCATCAATGTAATAAATCATTGAAGAAGAAGATAATAATCTAAACGAAAATATGAAAGAGAACAAGACACTGAAAAATAAAAAGATGACGGTCGCAACTGGACTCGAACCCAGATGATATATTACATTGATGGGAATAACCTTCAAAAATTATAAAAAGAGAGGTTTTAACTTTTAAAAGAAAGACAAACATTCCTGGGTTACGAATAACCCAACAATGTTTGAAATCTCCTACTACCACCACAGTAAGCTGAAAGTGTTGCTTGAGTCGTGATGGGGGACTTGTCAGCCGAGGAATCGAACACGCGACGCCCGGGTGGGACCCAAACGCGATGCCCACTCAACCACTGGCCGATCTAGTGTAGAATTTTTCTTATAAAACAGAAATTATACTCATTTAGACTTTTATAAAAAGGTGAATATGTATTCCATATAAAAATAAAATCGGATATATTTATCCGAGACGCTATCTAGGTTACAAACCAGTTCTTAGAACGATTGTTTCCAATAAAAAACGTAGTTGCCAATAATATAGAAAAATTAGTCGAAGATATATCGTTAATTCTAAAATTTCAAATATGAGATCGACAAATATAACGGTTTGATAGAATTGGTAGATGCTCCCGTCCCGGTACGACGAGAGGTTCTGGGTTCGAGTCCCAGTATACTTTTATTTCTCTGTCTTGTTCTGTTTCGAACTTTCTTTTAGATCATTAGTGTTATCTTCTTCTTCAACGATAAATATTTTTATTCATACAAGTAATTTAAATTAATTTCACAATCAGAGGAGTTGACTATCCCCTACTTATTGTAGCAACAGCCAGGCGACCCGCCCCCCTCCCCCACCCCGCAAACTTCAACGCTACTGCGCTCCTGGTTATAGGTCAATGCGTGACCCGCAAGACAAAATAATAAAGGCATAACTACTTCCTGATCGCCTTTCACCCTTCTGCCTCCTTGCTTATCAAAATGCAAGCAAAAAGTAATTGCTTGAAAAGGTAGTGGAAAACCTGTGCTTTCAACCTAATTCATTACTGACTACTTTAAGTTTTGTACCACGACAACTAAACAAAGTGGCACTTCAACACCCCTTTGAAAAGTCATTAAAAGTCATGAAAAAAATCGAGAAAAGGCCCGTAACCTATTCTTACGTAACCTATTTAACCAATTTTAACCAAAACAATCTCAACCAATAGGATTTTTGGAAAGTGAGATCATAATCAAAGCTACCAATAAGGGCAAGCTTAACGCTTCGTAGGTGCTGTACGTAAGTAGGGTTTCATTCTCAATCAATCAATCAATTCCCTCGCATTTTCAAATCACAATGCTAAAGAAGTTTCACTTCAAAAACTTTTTGAGACCTATTTACTACCTAATTCTCTCGCAGGCTAAATCCTATAGATGTACGTGTTTGTCTCTTTTTAGTCACTATTTTTCGCTCCATTGAGTTTCAAATCACAACGGTGCTAAAGAAATTTTCACTTTAAAAAATTTCCTCTCTTTTGAAGGAAGTGTTGAATTTGCTTGTTTCTGAGTTAGCGGTGTCCGTCCATATTATGGTGGTCGAAGCTATGTTGTTGCACTGTAAGGGCTCAAATTAAAGTTTTTGAAACCAATGGTGGAATACCATCATAATGAGAAAATCAATCTAAATCTTTCTAAGTCAAATACAGAAACCATTTAAGTAACTATACATACACATTTTTTATATATGTGTACATATATGTATGTGAATGTGTATGCGTATGTATACAGATGTATATATATATATATATGCATATGTGCATGTACATGTATTTATATGGATGTGTTTGTATGTGTATGTTTATATATATTTTTTTATATTCCTCTAATATATATAAATACTTTTTTTTTCTCTTCTAAATTTAAAAAAAAATAAAATGCATATGAAACTTTCTATTACAACACATAAATACTTGTCACACATAAACATAAATAAACACGTAAACACTTCAGCACAGGTTCTCCTAGTGAGGTGTTCACGAAACATACAACAATACCTATCCACAGTTTCACCTTCACAAACCTACCTTACACCCAACATAATAAAATTGAAAAATATATTATGTAAAAATGTTTTCAAAATTGATCTATTATGTAAAAATGTTAATTAATAGGTAAATACTGTAATACATAGAAATAAATAAATAAAACTAAATAACGAAAATAGTTTTAATATTTATGAACAAATTTGAATAAATATTTTTATTGTTTTCATTATTCTCATTGTGGTTTCTTATTATACTTCTAAGTTAGCCTTATTTATTTTCACTCTTTTGAAATTAGAGTTTCTTTATTTTTATCATTCTTGACAGTTATATTGGCATCCCGCAATCCTTTCAAATCTGAACCATTTCTTAGCCCGCGACATCTTTGAAAGTGTAAATATTAGATTTAGTTCAAATTTTGTTCTAAACCCTTCTAAGGAAAATTATTTTAGTTTCAATGTATAACTTTTTGTAGAGCTTCTTGAGGTAATGTTTCCCTAAAAGTCTGAAAAATATTATTTTAAAATAACCTAGAATAAATAATAATAAAGTAGCCGTCTATCTATTTACTGTATGAAGGTTACTTTAATTTTGATGATGTTCTTTAAAAACCTTTTGTTTTTACAGTAATATATTTTATTTATTTATTTATTTATTGATCAACGCCCTTTTTCAGGGCTTTTACATATAAATGGTAATAATACAATATTTATTGTACATAACTGAACTGCTTCAGTAACAATATTTTATATTTCTTTAAAGATAAACTGAAGATTTCCACGGACTTGGTGTTTCCCTCCATTAGTATTCTGGGTAAAGAGGAATGCATATGGTAGTTAGTCCCAGAATTTCTGCACTGAAATAAATCCTGACTTCTTTTATTACGTTGTGGAATCCGGAAGCTTATCAATTCAAGCAATACCGGACTATCAACTAAATTATGTAGAACTTTATATAGAAATACCAAGTCAGTGAAAATTCTTCTGTCTGACAATTTGAGCATATTCATATTGTTTAACAGAATGAATAGCTTGATAATATAGTCGGTCAAAAGGGAACTAACAAACCGAACTGTATTTCAAAACCGAAGACATTTAGTGTCGGCAAAAATTATAAAGACAACCGAAGTCAGCGACCTTAAAGTTAAATGTATCAAGCTCTACTATATTTTTTGTATATTTATAAATGGTATGCTTCGCTTGTAATTAGTTGTGATTTTACATATTCTATTTCAGATAAAAATAATGTAGAGGTCTTCTAAATAGCCGTCCGCTTATTTATATTGTATTTCTTATATTATGCATCACGTTTCCGTACTTTATAAATTTTGTTGAACCATGTACACACTGGAGGTTATTTATTAGTCGGCAAATAGTTTCGTGAAACATCAAACCATTTTTTGTTTTTATCGATTACTACAAAGCTGCATTACTTACAGGTCTTTAGGCTATAGGTCACCATGATATCCATTAAAAATGGTGCTTATTTGCCTGTGGCCTAATTCAGAAAACCATTAAAATCCTCATATTGTAACCATTGAATACTTAAATCATGTTTGTTCTTCAAATAAGTAATGTTCATTTTCACCACTCAAAATGTGGCAGTCGACATCATTTACTGTACCGTTTTTTTTATGTAGTTAAATAGAGAATCCCTTTTGAATGCTATTGTACACATATAAAATGTTGCATTGACATGTAGAAATTAGGTATTTGATATTATTTCATGTCAACGAGCTAATTTTTTATATTGTTTTCCAATTTTATGTTTTATTCTTTCTCTTCTTTTCATTTCCTCAATTTTCCCTCTTTTTGTATAAATCATGGTCCATAAATATTCACACTTATCCTAATTTGACTGTCCTAAAACAGGAATCATCCTAGTTGGACAGCCAAAACATTTTATAAATAATGTACATAAATGTGTAAATATTTTACTAAATAAATAAAAATAAAAAAAAATAAAAATAAGTGAAACTTGATGAATTGCATAGCGGTGTATTGACTTGCGTCGTGATCAAATGTGTTGATTATAGTGTAACTATAAGCTATAAGTGCTTAATTCTTCCGTCCGAGCGGTGCCTGCTTGACTGCATAAGGCACGGGAACATTGTATGCAAATGATCCTCAGATCATAGAATATACAAAATGAACCGTCGAGTCACTTTAAGAATGTGAGCGGTTTCTTCTCCTGTTGATCAATTTTTGTTGACATTTAATGCATTCTGTAAACGGAAAGTACTACTGCAACATTAAAACACTTCATCATTGTAATATTGCAAAATTTAAAGATGCATTATTTAGTAATGTTAATATTTTTCTTGGTCTCGTATTATCATCATTATCATAATTTTATTATATAGTTTTTTGTTGGTTTTGGGCTATGGTACGAAGTACGAAAGGTGCATCTGAGATGATTGTCCAATTGCAAGATTTGTTTTCAGCATGTAGTTTTGTAAAGAATTCTATGTAATCTTCAGTTAAACTATTTCATTTCCCCACTGAATTGAAAAAAAAATTATGCTTTGTGATTTTATTTTTCTCCTTACGATCATCTATTCTCATGACTAAAATTGGATGGTAATCTTTGAAATAATAATATTTCTTCACAGTAATTATATGTGAGCCTATCAACTTTATGCTGTAGCTTTGGAAATAGGGTATGGACGGTATTTTAACGACATAAAAGAGTGAACCTGGGTCCTTAAGAGGCCCGTGTCGTAGGAAAATTATAATCATATTGATTGTCTAGCTGTACAAGAACGAGTGGTAAAAGCAATCCTTTCTCTTGTGGCAAATGTCAACCATCCGAGAATAGGGCACGTGTTGGACATGTCTCCCGACTATATATCAAAGGCTAGGGGGAAAAATAAGTTAGTAGGTGTCATGAAATTTTTCCAAACAATTCTATCCAAAGATGAACTAATTTTAGAAAATCATTTCTTTCTCATCCCGTTACGACTTTTCTTGTAACATCAAATACAATTCTCCTTTTTGTTATAAAGTTAATTAAGACTTTCACGATTGGATAACGTGTAAAAACGTTATGAGTTTTTGTATCCAAGGGCGGTTTCATAAGAACCATTTATAACATTCTTTGAAATTCATTTCCGTGAACCGAAAATAACTTTTTACTGATTATAAAATTGTACCTCGTGGGGTGCGCAAAAACCGAATAATATACATATGTATTTTAAGAAATAAATCACGTGACCTGCAAGATTCTATAATTTATTTCTCATTGCAAAAAAAACATAATTTTTTAATCTCATTAACAATAATATTAACTATATTTTTTTATTTCAGTTGGCATAACATTTGTACGCCATTATAATATTTACCACATTATAATTTAAACAAACAAAAATTTACAATTGTATTAATTGTTTACAGGGTGCTACTAACGTATATAACGCTGAAAGCATTTCAAGCTATGTCAAAAGAAGCAATATGTGAGAGAATATTCTACTTTTCACAAATGTTTTCTATTTTTGGGTCATAACATCGTGAAGCCTTTTCATCACTACATGACGTATCAAAATCACTAATACACAAGAGTTTCTCATTTTCACGGAAATTCAAATGAAACGTTGTCACCAAATGTCCAATCAAAGCTATTTTGTTGTTTGTGTAACACTTGAGAGTCCCGATTAAACGCCAATTCTAGGTTTGTATCAGTTTTTGACCAGAAAGGCTATTCCCTAAAATTTGTGATAGGAGATCGTTCTCCCGCGAGAAGTGCTGCCAGATTTCTGTGATTTTTTGCGGCTGTTATTTGCTTTTTCTATCGGCCGATGTCAAAATTTTAGCTGTGAGCTGTCACGTATTTTAGTTTGGGTCGTTTTAAACACGAATTCCTGCAAGTATGCATGATTATTTATTGATTTAGCAGCTGTAGAAAATCACACAAATCTGACAGCACTTCTCGCGGGAGAACGATCTCTTATCACAAATTTTAGGGAATAGCCTTTCAGAACGTAATCAGCAGAAAAGTACAGCTGTCAAGTTTGTCAGCTAATCACGGACGTAAATCGGCGTTAAATGGGATTTTTAAAATATAAAAATAAACAAAATGATAAAGACATAGATATTAAAGTCCTCCACACTTGTAATAAAGGCCATAAACTAGATAGATTAGAATCTTTAGAAATTTCCCGATTAACTAAAAAAGTAAAGCATAAATTTGTAATGAATAAGCAATTAGAATCATTTGCTAAGTCTCCACTTTTGTATCCATTGTAATTTTCATAATAATTTCGAAATTAAAATATGTATTTAGTTAATATAATGGCCATTCCTACTCCAATGTAAACATCCCTTCAAAATCCCTCAAAAAAGCAATTAAAAAAATCCCATGCATCATAAAATATAATAACGATTTGACAATAAAATTAGGTCATTAATAATTCATATTACTTGTACGATTTTTTCCCTTGCCTACCGGAATTACCAAAATATTTAGAAATTTGACAGTCTTAAACGACTTAGTAACAAATATAATTAATATAATTGATTAAAATTCCCTTAGTCCACCTCGCTTCCCCTCCCTCATATGTTGTGCATATAAACCGTAGACTAAGAATAATTTTTACCAGTCTGAAGATGGCTCTAGCGAGCTGAAACCGTTTACGGTCAATAAAATTAAATGGAAAAAAGTTTTGTATCTGTTTTTATTATAATATAAAACAAAATTACCTTTATTAACCATATGATGACAATGTTACATTTGAATTTCTAGGGAACACCCTAAAGTAAGTGCGGTTATTCCTCTAAATAAATACTTTTAAATAGTGGTGTTACACAAAGGTATTTGTTTGTCATTAAATTAATGATGACGCCACAAAGTAAATATGCCTATTTTGAAGAAACTTTTAAATCAATTCAATTGTCCTGCACCCGCCTGCATTAACGTAACCTTTCAGTCTCAGAAGAAAATTGGAATCGAGTAAGTGTTGTTCTAGCCAAGCAAGCCACGACACATTATGCAGTGCACTTGGATCCAATTGCGGGGCGCTGAATACAAATTGGTCGCGGGGGAGCGCGTTGATGGGGACCGCTGGATCAGAGGAATAAATTACCATTGTGTGCCGCGCAGAGGGCTATTCGTGGAAACCTTTAGCCACGCTCGGGGAATTGCCACCCTGCTGCTGAATGCTGAGCTGATGCTGCTGAACCACAAAGAAAGACTGCAAAAGAAGAAGCGAAAATCAGTACCTGCGTAATCTGTAAATTAATCAGTACCTACATAATCTTGTGATTTCTAAGATTTCTATACATGAGGGAGTGAGTATGGCTATTATGCGTGGCTCTATCCTACCGACTTTCTTTTGGGTATGCTCGGAATGAACCATCTACTGGTCAGAAGGGATGTTCATATTGCTACGCCTGATTGATCCGCGGAAGGTTTGAAAACTCAGGTATCATGGAGAGCATTCATTTCTATGTTCCCGATGGGTATCTTCGCCACCAACAGCATAGACTGTTCTATCTTCCGGCCTGCAGGACGAACTTGCCAATGGTCGTGCCGGTTGGGAGAGCAATTTTGCTGTTAAACAGAATTAATTCGGATATCGACATATTTAGCGTTAGTGCAGTTGCCTTTAAAAGACAAGCTCTATTAATGCTTGTATAGTTTGTATCTACCTACACTGTTACAAATGTATTTTAAAAACGAATTAAAATGTTAAATTTTGTAATGTTTTTAAAACAATAAAAATGAATTGAATTGAAGTTAGTTATTTTCTTCTGCAAGCGCATTTTCGAAGTGATTGACACTTTGTCGTATTTTGTTTGACATTAACTTTTAAGTCATTAGTTGTGAGTGCATTTGCTCTGAGTCTTAGATGTAAGTCACTAGTAGATATAAATAAGTATCATTACATATTAGTTGCTAGTTCTAAATCTTCGCTGTAAGTCAAATATTTCATGATTTAGATGTTTGGCTAATTTATAATGCTTTGGTTTCTCAGATGTGACATTCCTAAAAGCAGTGACGGCTCGTGCCTTTTGGGTTGCTAGAGCGCTAACTTAATAAAATTGCATTATTAATGTAGTTGTAGCCTAAGAGTTTTTTTTTTATTCGAAAATCAATTTTTTGTATGAAAAATTTCAGAATTCACGGGAATATACGAAAATATAAATACAAAAATTGATTTAAAAAAAAAAAAACGTTTCGGCAACACAACACCAAAAATGCATTTTTTTTTAAATATAAGCACTCTAGCACACCCAATAGTCACGAGCCGCCACTGCCTAAGAGTTCTTCATAAATTATTAAACTATAAATTATGTTAATGCCATGGTTATACCAGCTCCTAACTTTCTGGGGCTCGAGCTGAGTCCCAAAAATATTATCTTATCTGTATTTCGAAAAGCTTTCCAGTTCAATTTTTTGGAATCACCTAAATGGTTCATTGTGAATTACGAAATATTCTTTTCAAATAGATGTAACAAGTACCTACTTAAATCGTAGTATTTTACGTATAACCCCTCAGACTAATTTGTTTGCTTTTCGGAACAACTCATATGGGTCTCATAGAAATCGTTGTGTCTCCCTTACTAAAATATTTAGAAAGATGATCTAGATGGTGTTGAAAAAATACAAAAAATACATTCAAATCCAAAAATCAACCTCAAAATAATAAAAATACATCGCTTTATGAATCCAAAGTTTCCCGCTACAATTAGAAAAAAAGTTATGAAAGTTATTTTGCCTGATAAAATATGTAAGTATGCTTTTTTATTTTTTTTATTGAAATTTTAGTTATACAAAACATAAGTGAGCCATTTTTTAAACTTTTTAACGCATCAAAAAAAAATATGTTTATTTAGAATTATAAAATTTGAAAGCATGTTTCATCACCTTTTAAAAACAGTTTTTAGTTTTCGGATCCGTTTAGAAATACTGCATTTATTTGGATTTTATTGCAAAGCCGAAATATTTTGTATTCCGACAAAATAGGCTCTAGGTCCGAGTGGTAAGATTCGATACAATCTACCAAGCACAGATGAAAGACTCGCGGTAAATTGCATGCACTGGAAAAAGGAATAAATATTAATGATTTCCCGGCAATGCCGGGAAGATGACAACGTGCGAACGCCACTCAGGAAGCTGAACGTTATGGATCGACTTACATAATTTATTTCAAGGGGCCAAGGAAAACGTGAATACCGCTTTACTTCCAATCAAAACACCTGCATAACAGCTAGCAAGCTTTTTAAAAATTCATGATGTAATAGCTCATTTCCCCTTCAATTTTCACATACATTTGTAAAGTGGCGTGTGATGTAACACAACGCCCGTTATAGCACACAGTTTCCACGTCCCGGTTTGGAAAGTCAAGAAAAAAAAATTTAAGTGAAAACTTTTTTTAGCACCGTTGTGATTCGAAACTCGAAAAGCGAGCGACACTAAAAAGGGACAAACACATACGTTTATAGGATTTAGCTTGCAAGAAATTGAGAAAGCAATAAAATATTTATTTTTTTCACAGGTACTCGGTTCCAATATGGTACGATAAATCCACGGCCACACGCAGTTTCCTTTTAGTGTAGTGTATTTATAGGTATATAGCGCCTGACGAATCTTTGCAGACCAGGGGTCTAATTCTGTGAAATCCAAAAAAACAAATTACTTGTAAAATCATTATCCAATCTTCAAACCCCTCCAAAATGAAAAGGCAAAAGAAAATGACATCCAGCGACTTCGGAGAGGATACCACAAATGGATCGTCTTAAACCATAGTGAACTAACTCATTTTGCAATTTTTGAGTTAGAGCTTGAATTGAGGGCTCCAAATCAAAATCAAGCTCTGCCAGAAAGAAGAACCAATCAGAGAAAAACTATCAACGATTGGTAAAGATAGTATTTCTCTGATTGGTTCTCTCTGGCAGAGCTAGATTATGATTTGGATCCCTAATTTCAAGCTCTAACTCAGAAACTGCAAAAAGTGAGTTAGTTCACTATGACTAGTGAGTTAGTTCACTAGGTTTAAGACGATCCAAATACTAATAAGATTAACAAATGTATAGGAAAAGGGGCACTGGAATTCGACGACAAAAATATGGAAAAAATTATCTTTCGTCTTGATTAAAAAAAGTGTTTCGCAGTCTCACCACTCTGTCTTCTTTAGTTTTCTGAAGGTTTCACTTCTACCGATTGTGAATTGCACACCCTGATTTTTTTATTGCAATTCATCGATCACTTTCTTTATTTCTTCGGTGGTTAATTTTTCAACTTGGCTACGAATTAACAATTTTTTATAGTATGGTGATAAGAACTCAAAGCATCTTATCGCCGCTTGCAGTATAGATGTACCGTCGACGAACAACCCATCGAAAAGCCTTTTCTCGAATTCCTATTAAAAAAAAGAGTGTGCAATTCACACGCGGTAGAAGGCAAGAGTGGGAAGGCTACGAAGTACCGCACAAAGAAGAGACTATACGATTATATTATCTCATTCTCTCGCAGGCTAACTTCTATACTTGTATGTGTTTGCCTCCTCTTAGTGTCGCTATTTTTAGTTTCATCGAATTTCAAATCACAACGGTGATAAAGAAGTTTCCACTTCAATTAAAAAGCAAAATAAAGCAATTTTCTCAATGAATAATTCAAACCTTACAATTAGTGATTGCTATTACGATACCAAACTTTTCAAATCTAGGCGATTCCACCCCGATGCTTTCAAGTCCAAATAAAATAAATAATAAGAAAGTATACGGAATTTTTTTGTATCGGAATGAATGCCGAATCGGATGATTTTTGTTTTTGATGTAAGATCCAAAAGAAATATTTATTTTTAAACAAGATTTGTACAGTCTCTAAAACATAATCTGAAGAACAAACTAAAAAAATTAACTAAACAATGTAGTTGGCTGTTTCTCCGCAGCTGAATTTGGGAGGCGTGTGTAGGTACCGCCACACCGGGAACCATTTATTGGTTAACCAACACACCTGCCGCAGGTCACCCAAGGTGGTTAACTATGTTTTGTGGCTTAGCAGGGGTGCCCGGGTTCAAGCAGTGAGGTTTGTCAAGGTCTTGGCGGCGGATGCGTTTCGCAGGCGGATGTCAAAAATATGATATTTTCGCTGATGTGGGGTAGGCCACTCTTCCGCTGAGCGCCTCCTATACAAATTACACATTTTATAATAGTACCCTGGCCCTGAATTCTTTCCGGAACTCCACATATTTATCAACGTATTACAAAGTTTTACCACACGCACGCCTCAGTAATCTCATTTCTACAACAAACGAAATCATTTGAAACCGAAGCAAAAAACTTCGTGAATTCCCTAGATAGCAACCGCCAACATATTGGGACCACCCAATTCGCTTATTCCCTCTTCTCACAGAAAATTTCCTGCCTTCCTGTCATATACAGTAAATGTAATGTCACCCTTTTCACGCGGTTTATTTTTGTAGGATTTAAAAAATATTATTTCATATTCAAATATTTTTGACACCATTCAATATCATCCTTAATACTTAATACCTACCTATGCATACTATCAATTTTTGAGTAATTAACTACTATATATAGAAAATCGGTGGAAGAAATGTACTATTGGATCACCTATTCCTTGGAATATTGAGGTTTAGGTAGTTTAGATCTCCAGAGAGTCGAAGATATTGAGATAGGTTCGAACTTATCGTGCTCAGCTAATGGCATTCTTAGCTTATTAGTATTGTTTGAATGTAAAACTCGTTTGCTTAGGTTTCATAAATCATTGTGTGTAAAAATTCTAAGACTATGATGATTATTGTGGTGTAACTTGTGCCCTCATTCCGTACACTATTATAGGTAGCAGCACGAATGCTCGATATAACTCTGTCTCTTAATCGCGCCATTTAGATTTATCCCCAGCGAGCTAACTAATATTCGCTAGTCTGTGATTATGCTGGCCATTCTTCATACATCACAGAGCACCCTGCAAACAGCCTTGCTTAGTACGAACTCCACGCATGGATCGGAGCAATCATATAATATGAAGACAGCGTACCACCGCCCCCACCCCACCCCGCGCCTACAAGCCGTGAATTTAGGTCGCGACCTACTGACACACTTAATCCCCCCTACTTCAGCCCCCTCCCACCGCGCTTGCCCCTCCCCACCCGCGCTCGGTTAGCCAAGATACTCACCGCTATTATAGTTGGTTTACCGGATTCAACGGAGTAGTTATGTTCCTTAGCAGTTGCGGGCGCGAGCTGCGGATCGTTTCCGATGGCTGCTCGGAGTTTCGACATCGAGGCACTTAGAAACACAAGTGTTTCAACTCTTTTTAGATATGCTTCAGTTTCTAGGTTCTTGGTCTTCACTTTGACATTCAGCGCTGGAAATCGACAGGCGGCGGGTATGGCGACATGCAACGATACTCGAATTGCGAACACGAAGTTAAGCAACGATCTATAAGTCGGCACTTGATTAAGTGACCGTTCCATTAAACTAATCATTTTTATTAGATAATTATACAATCAATTTGTTTGTTTGATAATAATATCGAATACCCGTTGTCCAGGGTTTACATTTTCAGTATTGCCTGATGGAATAACACCAATTCGAAATAAAACTTTTATGTGTCCACATTTGAATGTTTAGGTAGGTACGCCCAACGTTCCTTTTTCCTTTTAAATCCTTTCCCTCCCCCTTTTCTTTTCACCCGAGTACATACCTCATTCTACTGTCTAACACTTGAAGTAGATCAGGACTATTTATTTATATCTTAACATTAGCGGAACCCTAGAGAAAAGTGCAAAAAAGCAACCTTATAGTTCAAAAGCAATTTGATATTAAAACCGCTAAATACGAGTATAACAGCGATAGATTCATAAATTGCAACAAATAAAAATAAAACCGAATGCAAAAACAAAGCAATTCAAACGCGGTATAAGTGAAAACTTCAGAAAACTAAAGTAGACAAGAGTAGGAAGGAGTACATTTTTAATCTATGTGAAGGATGATTTTTTTTCATACTTTTTTTTGTCTTTGAATTCCAGTGCACCTTTTCCTACACATTTGGTCATCTTATTAGTATTTGTGTTTTCTTCTTCGGAGTCGCTAAATGTCGCTTTCTTTTGAGTTTTCTTTTGCCTGTTTATTTTGTAGTGGTTTGAAAATTGGATATTGATTAAAAAAAATGGATTTCATAGGATTCGATCTTTCGTCCGCTAAATGTCTGCAAAGGTTCGTCAAGCGCTTTATACCACTACACCAAAAGAGACTTGCGTAGGACTGTCGACTTATCGTATTGTATTGGAATAGAGTACCTGTGAATTAAATCAATATTTGAATGTTTCTTTTTAGTGTTTCTTATTTCCGTTTCATCGAATTTCAAATCACAGCGGTGCTAAAGAAGTTTTCACATCAAAAATTTGTGTGCAGCTCACACGCAGTAGAAGTGAAACCTTCATAAAACTAAATTAGACAAGATTAGGAAGGTTATGAACACGGCACAGATAGGTGGCCGATTATTTTATCTGATTCTCTCGCAGGCTAAATCCTAAAGATGTATGTGTTTGTCTCTTTTAGTGTCGCTTTTTTGTTTCATCGAGTTTCAAATCACAACGGTACTAAAGAAGTTTTCACTTTCAGAACTAATTTAATTTTCTTTTGTTACAGGTAAGGAAAAGATACGGCATGCACTTAAGTGCAAGACGCGCATCTCATTAGTCAATCACGGTGGGTAAACAGTAGCTAGGTGCAGTGATTTTTACGTTTTAATGAACAAACCCAAATAACCCAAAAATTTCAAAACTTTTGTATTATTATTATTTTTTTTAAATTTTGATACAACATTTTCATTTCATAGTACCATCCAATAATGTTGGCCTCATTGGGTGTCTTATCTGTGCTGAGGCCCCCATTTTATATTACAAAAATTTATTAAAAGGAATTTATATAAAACATTTTGAAAAATATATAATGTTGGGAGCCCTATCCGTACAAAAAAGCCTTCGAATAGACCACATTGTTCCAGAACATTCCACAACTTTCGATAGTGTTCTGAAATATTCCACAATGATCTGGGAAGTTCCGGGATGTTTCCGAATGTTCCACAACATTCCAGAATGTTCCGGGATGTTCTGGAATATTGTGGAATGATCTCGAATACTCTTCAATAAGATTGTAATGAACTGTTATACTTGTTATTAGACTGTTACTCTTGAATGTTCTGGACTGTTATAGAAAATTCTAGAGGTTGAAACTTCCAACCCTTATATCTAAAGGCACGCCCTTCAGCTAAAAACGAAAACCTTCTTCATGGATGGGGGATAGAGAGCTACCACACCATATAAATCCCTTGATCGTACCAGACTCGTTTCTAAATTTATCGGGACGCACACTTTCTTTTATAATATATATTGATTGTGATATATATTTTTTAATTTAATATATTCAATAATATTATTATCCAATTTATAGAAACAGTTTAAATTTAAATAAGTTTTGCTGTGTTATTATTGTTGTGCTTGACAGCTGTTACGCCTTCTGAAGAGATTACCGATCTGCATATTGAAGTTGTCACGCATAATAATAATGTAATCACAACATAACTTGTTTACAAATAAACTGTTACATAGATTGAATATCTAGTAATATTTTTGAATATATAAATGAAAAAATAAAATAATACGTAGCTCTACAAATTAAAATTGAATAAATATATTAAAAAATATAGTAAGTATAAGTATACATTGGCTACATAGATGTTTCAGACCAATTTGATCGTACTGAGTTATGTCTCCGTCTTATTGGCACGACATAATGCACAAGCCACCTTGTGACCTTTGATATGCAGGTGAATCAGTCTTACATTTGCATCGAATGCATTTCAATCGTCGACGCTTATTATTTCATTTGCTAGTTCATGATTTTATTGTATCTGAATATGTTATTATCTACATACTTGATGTGACTACTAGCGTCACTTTTTTATAAACTTTTCCGATAATTTTATAATTAAAAGATATAGGTGTGTTTTTAAGTAAAAACTTTTTTAACACCGTTGTGATTTGAAAATCGATGAAACGGAAACAATCGACACTAAAAAGAGACATACACATACATCTATAAGATTTAGGCTGCGAGAGAATGAGATGGACTTATCGGTGTCGTCCTTGCGTGGTGCTTCGTAGAATAAAATGTAAAAAAAAATTTAACTTTGTAGCAAGACGGCCTCCGTGGTCCCGAGGCAAGACTCTCGACTCACAATCCGAAGGTCGCGGGTTCGAACCCGGCGTGCGCAAATAAATTTTATTTGATTAATTTGTGTTATTTCACAATTTATTCATTTAAAATAATATATAGTATATTTGCGGCACGTTCCAGAGTGGAAGATACTATCAGTATCGCCCTGGTGTAAGACCACCATTCAGAATTGAAACGTTGTTTGAAATGGCTTTAGCCGTGTTTAGTGACCAGATCTGAATAGCCAGGTACTTTCCCACCTTCCTCTTCCCTATCTCCTTCCCCTCCCCACTACCTTCAGCCTCACAACATACCCCAATTGGGGATGCCATAGTCTCACTGGCTCCAGACGGGAGCAGTTGGGACTCTTGTGCGGTATTTCATATATAAAAAAAAAAAAGGTTATAATAAATAAATCCTACAAGTATTCTACTTCTGATACTCTGCATTCGTCTCATTCTCTCGAAGTTTAGTTTTGTGAAGGTTTTAATTCTTGAAGTCCAGAATCAGATTCCTCAAAACCAAGTTTGACTTTAAGGCCCCGTATCTGAGCGCGGAAAGAAGAAGATGGAGAGTTATGTAATTACGAATGTTGGAGAGAGCGCGCTAATATTTCAAACGATAAAAGTGAAGCGAAAATTGTGAAAATGTTTAATAAAACACGACTCGTTTAGAAAAGAGCAAAATCTCATGGGGGTTGTCTAAAACAACGTTCAAAGAAACACAGTAAATTTTTTCATACATATAACTTTTTAAATAATAGAACAGGCTTGAAAATAAAAATTTTCGGTGCATACTTTGCGATTTTTTTCTATGGAGTGAATTTCTTGTAATTTGCTTTTCGGCGTGGGGATTGTATAGATATTATCTTCAAAAATAACATTTATTTTTTTAAGAGCTTAAAAACTTCAAATGTTCAAGGGAGATAGATATGCAAGAAATCGGTAGAAATTCGGGTAGCGGTGGCTTAATCCTCAATGTGATTATTGAATCAACCTTTTATAAATAGTAAAGTCTACTTTGCAGAACTGAATGTGATCGGTGTTATGCAGTGCTCAGTAGGTGAAGTTTAATGCAACTAGGTTAAAAGTCATGTTTAAAGAGGCTTTTGCACGCGAACTTCGATCGTTTAATAAACGAGGTAGGATTAAGGAAATGCCTTGTACTAAATAAACCCCCTTATGATTATTTAGTATGTAACAGCTAGGCACACAGTACTGAATGTATTAGTTTTATTATATGTATAAATAAATTAATCAATATACACAATCACATGAAAACGCCCTGTTTGGTTGGATTGGATCGGCGGCATCTGACGTCACGATAAACAAAATGACAAGATCATTTGGTTTTTTAATGACAATTTTCATGTCAGTTTTGTTTTTGATGTAAGTTTTGATATTAAATGTATTTCTTTTTTAGTTTAACGAAATTGGCGCTTCTTTTAAGCATTTTAAAGTTATTTAATGATTGTTGTTGAATATTTAAAAAAAACCCCACTATTAATATCTACGTCATTTTTACTTGATTTTTTTAGTTTGGATTTTAGATTTGGTGCGTTGTTTTGGCGGGCTTGGAAAAATTAAAACCTTAAATTTTATATAAATAGCCCATAACCTATCCTAACCTATTTAACAAAAAAAAATATTTTCAGCACTTTTAATGACTTTTACATAATATGAACATTGAACAATGGTTAAGGAGTTGTCACCCGTAGATATACTATTGCTTGATTTTTGCGAGGGATTTTACAACAGAATTACGATTCCTGTGTAAATTATCATAATTATGTTTGTATTACAATTGCGGTTATTGTTCTTATCATTTTTAACCGGTGTTATTCTGGAGTAATTTACACTTTTGTTGATGTAAATTTTTTTGTATTATTTTTATCTCTTGTAGGAGTTGCTCTCTAATTATTATTATAGGGGGAACCTCTATTTCCCTTGTAGAATTCTATATTAATTTTTTCTTGTAGAAAGTCTTTGAAGTAATTGTTATTTTCTCAAATCCAACCCATCTTTTTAATAGTTATGCAAGGTTTTTTTGTTACACCTCACAAGACAAGAAAGCATTTTTTTTTCTAAAACAATACTTTGATCTGTAACAATAGCAACCCCATTATTACCTTTTTTTTATCCGTTTTATTTAACATCATTACGAATAAAATTATTATAATAACTAGATGCAAACATTGTAATTAGTTACTACTTACATTTAGATATGTAAACTATCCTTGACGTGAAATAATTATTAACCGCGCCTATCAAAAATGTCCAATAATAATAAAAATAAAAATAATAAAATTTATTGAGTGAGAGAGCTAGGTATAATGCCAGTAGCCGAAATAACAAATGGTAATATTTTTATAGTGTGAGAATGCCACATTCTTTTAATCTTATTTCCTAAATCTGTATATTTTGTAATTTTTTCAGAAACAGATTTTTGAATATTGCAGGAATTTGGAATAGCGACATCAATGTTATAAGTTATTTTTTTTATTTTTTTCAGTTGATCAGAGCGGTGAGTGCATTCCTCTGTCTGCCATATAAATGTGTATATCTATAAAATTACGTTATATGAAATTGAATATAAGATAATATAAAATAAAAAGATAAAAAATATTTAGCACTTGTATTACGGTGGCTTCAGGCAAATTCTCCATGTGTGGTGTAGGGGTATTGGCCCTGCCATTGGGCGACGGCGTGGACGATAGTGTTATCCGATTTGCGGCTACTTTAATCCAAGCAGAGCTTCTATGCACCCTTCCCTCTGCGAATATCTGCGAGGCCTGCGTCGTCAAGGGAAGCCGAACATCGCCCTGTATGCATGGTTATACTGTACTCGAAGAGTTCATGACGCCGTGTGTACTTTGTCCGTTGTTCGCTAGTGTAAAAGCTCATGAAGTATATCTGGAATTGTTGCTTCTTCCACGGAAGACTGCACCTGTTGAATCTCCTGGCGAGCATGTTGTCTCGCACGCTCGGTACTCTTCTTTGACGTTCTATGTCATTTTTATCATTTATGACATCAGTGACCACTAATAATAATGAACCAAATGCTTACATCACCGACGTTTAAATGAACAAGGGCAGACTTTTTGTTTCTACCCCTTGCTTCCACTTGCTCAGCACGCGATGCGATGAGCATGGTCGAGGAAAAAAAAAATATATCAATTGATGAGCATCGACAAATATGCTCATATTTTTGGCTAGTCACGGCAAATGACCGAAGAAATGAAGAAAATACCTGAAAAAACTAAATCTATGTACATAATATGTTATGTACATATATTACAATCATCATTCCCTGTATGTTAAAGATTTGATAATCTTCGGATAGCTTCTAGGTGTTTTGGGACACCCGTGTTCTGATAGCATTGTACGAGTAACTCTATAAGAGTACGGTATCCTCTGTGTTCTCCTGGAATCTCTGGATTGTGTTTTTGGCCTCTCTGATGTTCGGAAGGGCTCATAAAAGGCTCGGAGATTTCTCTACACGAGAGAGTAGGTTCACCACCCGTGACTATACAACTATCTTCATCTAAGTACACTCGGCTTACATTCCCTGAAGCTTAGAAGAGAAGGATACGCCACCACCTGTTTCATTAGGCTGTTTGAATGCAGGGTTGCTTAGATAACTCTGCCATTTTTGCGAACACAATTCTCTATGTTTCCTGTTGACCAACTGCCAACAAAAAAGATACCATCAGCACAGATTCGTTTATCGTCATACCAATCAAAGTAGCAATAATTCTGCCAGTAAAGAAGGGATGACTGAACAGAATGATTTCTCATTTCGGATATATTTTGCGTCTACCTTTTGATTTTGATGAAAGAACCTCTCTTCATGTACGTTTCGTTCACCGCTGCTTAGCGTCCATAATACGTGATCTTACTTTCACGTAGGTTTTTGTAATATTTTTTTTTAAGTTTTGGCGGTAGGTACCTAGGTATTGTACGTTTTTCGCAAATAGAGTGACGAGATTTAAAACGAATCGCTTCGAAATAACTTGACAGGTGTCGTTCCGGTTTCGGCGTTTAGCATCAGCAGCTGGCCGTCTGCTTCCAGATAAATAAAGAACGAGGATCGACCCATTGAATTTTCAATTGAATCCAGCCAAATGACTCCAACAATCAGATTCGCCAAAAATCCGGTTTAGCCACCAGTACATGCACTAACTACCTAAGTAGAAATTGTACCTATGTATGTAAGTTAGTATTATTAGGTCTGGATGGTGGCAACTCGTGATTTGTGAATGTGTTAAGAGTTTTTATGAAAGAATATTATTAGATGAAAATCTTCGTAATTTTTTTAATGCATGTTTAAATAATTGAACGTTTCGGCTACAATTCGGAATAAAAACATTTTGTACGTAAATATTATTGATATGCCTTGGCACACTTGTGATTTTTGTGACACAAAAATGTGATTTTTTTTTCTACGTAGATACTTAGGTATATCTATTGCGAAGAAAAAATTATACAAAAGCTGACTTTTGTTCTGAAGACTTGTTTGGTCTAGGCTAGTAGTTTAATCGAGTCGCCAGTGTCGCCACTCGACTAAACTACTCGCCACTTGACTGGCCAAAAAGCGTTCGCATTACGGTCGAGTAGAGTACATTAGTGAGTGGCGCACGCTGCAAAGCAACAAAAAATAAATAAATAAATAAATAGGCTAATTAAACTGATTGTAAAGGATATTTTAGAAGAGAAGGAAAAATAAATTTGTGAAATGAAAGTAAAGAAATTATGGATACGAAAATAGATTAACAGAAGAAAAAAATAAAATATAATATAACTACACTACTAGCCTAGTCCGAATGCCATGCAAATGATGTTTATTAAACGGAAATAATCAAATCTTTCAAAATTTAGAAAATAAAAAAAAAATCCCGCCACGCCAATGGAGGAATGGAATATTGAAGAATGTGTTCCTTAGGTCAGGAATTAGTAGATGAAGCGGAATGATTGTAGGGACAACACACAACGGGCTCTGAATGGTCGAGTTCAAGGGAGCATAAATATGGGGGACATCAGAGGTGATTTCCGTCTGTTAGATGACGAACAACAGCGGAAGGAATCGTCGTTGAGTTTGATCTACAACTTTAAGAAGATGGAAAAGTATTTGTTAATTTTATTACCATTATTATTTTAATGTACTTTGTGTTCCTGTGGTAGCTCCTATTAGTTACTATCATAAGGTGTCCATACTAACCATGACAAGAGGGATATCATGAATAATAATTATTCACAAAAATCAAATAATAATAATGATGATAACATCGGTTTCCACACTGAAAAGGGACACCACGAAGTATGCATAAATTGAAATTAACGCTCTCAGCTAACATCTAGTTTATGACAATTTTTATTCTGGATAAACTATTATTATTATTTTATAAATAAATTTAAATTACTAGATGTGAATATATATTATATTGCATTGGTGACCGGACAACTCAACAAAATATTACTTCATCACTAAAAGTCATTAAAAATGATGAAAAACTAGATTAAATGAGTACGAATATGTATTATATTGTATTGGTGACCGGACAACTTAATAAAGTGGCGCTTAATCACTTCTTTGAAAAGTCATTAAAAGTGATGACAAACTAGGTTACATTAGTTACGGTTTAGGTTAAATTAAAGGTTTTTTTTTTCATCTACTACTATGGAGAGATCACGAAGTTACAAATGACGTCATTGCTTGTCCCGGTGACTATCTGTCACTGGATCACAGTGGATCCGAGGAACCAGCTATTTTTGGAACCAGTTTCTATCGGATTTATAAAGTGGTCACCAACACTCAAACTGGGCATAGCTGAACCAAGGCCCATGCAGGGACTAGCAGCAAAAACCTGCCGAGTGGATTTTTAACTGCTAGTATATGTTAGATATACATATGTATTATATTATACAGGTAGGTACGTCTTTTTAATAGGGAATATTATTATAAATATCCAAGTTTAATATCGAGACGTTTTTGATTTCACTTCGATCATTTTTTTGTTCTAATTTCATGATTGACTATATTCATGCTGACAACGACTTATCATGTACCAATAATGACACAGCGACCACAGAAAGTATATAAAACTGTTTTTCTACTCAAAATTTACCTCATGTCTAATTAAGTATTTCTTAGTGACTTACTAAAGGCAATTTTTTTCCATAATTTGTTTCCATAATTTCCATTAATTTTCATTTCAAAGTTAATTTTCAAGTTCTGTGAAAGTTCTCTTCAATTCTAGCCAGTTGGTCAATAGTTACACAACAGAACTTGAAAATTAACATCAAATTTCTGGCTCGTAATGATGTAATAATAGAATTTGAATGGGGCTTTCACGGAACTTGAAAATTAGCGTTGAAATTTGGTGAATTGTTCAAATTCTGTTCCGTTCCCCGTTCTTAATTATTTTGGTTCGCGTACGCTCAAGTGGGTAGGAACCTACCGCTCCGATGTGTGGAAGCATATTTATTATTTAAATACCACATTTGCTTAATAAATGCCTATCCTGTATTCGATCAACCTCATTGCATTGATTTCTACATTGTTTGCCTGTACTTTATCGCTTGTACCAAAGGGTTGGACTGCGATCTGTGTCAAGGCGACAAGACTCGGTGTGTATTACAGATATAGAACGCAAATTATAATTAACGATAAGAATCACTTATAAAAACCAATAAGACGATATTTCCAAATGCCCGTATTTCTTAACACAGTCTTTATTTTATTTTTTATTATTATTTCGCTGAGAAGTTATTCCTTTGTTTGGAATATTAATGAACAATCTGGTTGAGAAATAATTAGAAAATAATAATAAAACTATGAATTACAAGGTTATTGTGAAACAGAATCTTGGCGGTAAATCATTTAATGGGGTGAAAACAAAGTACTGAGACTTAACTGGCAATTAAATGCATACACTGAGTCTTACATAAGTAGCGTTGTATTTATTATTATTATTTTGCTGTGTGTCGTACTGCCAACCGCCTGGAACCAATGAGATTATGGCAAAAGCTGGTGAGGCGAAGAGAGATGGTTAAGAAGATGGTGGGGAAGTGCCTGTCTATTCAGATACCCAAACACATCGTGAAACACGCCTAAAGTCATGTCAAAAAACGTTTCGTTTCTGAATGGTGGTCTTTCACCAGGGCGATACTGAAAGTATCTACCACCCTAGAATGTGCCACAAAATGCCTACTACATATAATTTTTAATAAATAAATTGCGAATTTTTTTTTTTTCTTGGGCATTCCGGGATATGAACCCGCGACCTTCGGATCACGGAGGTTGTCGTGGCTATCGCACTAGCGCTTTGCTTAGTGGGTTATTTGACGATTTCAATCAACAAAAACCAACCAACGAATGTTCCATCTAATCGATATGGTTTTAAAATCTTTTGAATTTTTATTTCTTTTTTTACCGACTACCAGCCTTAAAAAACTGAAATCGTGAAATTTTCATTCCATTTATAAACGACCGTGCATGTGACAATCTTACTAATCAACTGACAAAAAATTGTTCATGGAAAGATATATACATTGCCCTGCAGCCAAAGAGTAGTTTAGTACCAAAGGGTAGTTTATCTGTTGTACTTACATAATTTTTTTATTTATAATTTCTCAACAAATTTTGGAATTTTAGCAAGGTATTTTAAATGTCCTAAATATTCCTTGTAACAGAAATTCCAATTTACAAACTAGATAAAATTATCTATAAAATATTCGTATTTGAAAAATAATTTAGTGTTTAAATATTTCAGTATTTTAAGCTTCACACGTGAAAAAAGTTGAAAAAAAAGCTTGCCCCAAACGTATTCTATTAAAACATAAACGAAGTCCTTTTATTTTATGAATTTACAACAAAACTATCACTTAATTTTTTAACGTATTCATACAATTAAAAATTAATAATAATTCCCCAAGAATAACTCAAAAATCTGACATTTTGGTTTCTTTTTTGCACAATTTAAACGTTGATTTCTTCAATTTGTATTTATATACACACAGTGCATTCATGTTATTAACATTGCAGCTTTATTATGGAAGCTTTATTAAACTCTCGCGCAAAAATTAAATATAAAAAAATATGTATCCGAAATAATCTATATTTTTTATTTTATCAAAATTAAATTAACAATAAGGCTGAAACTTTTGTACATATATATATATGTACAAAAACATTATACTAAGCAAGTCAAGAATCATATGGTCAAAACTATGATTTGTTATAAAAAAAATGTAAGGCGTTCACACGCGGTAGAAATGAAACCTTCAAAAAACTAAAGTAGACAAGAGTGGGAAGGCCACGAAGCACCGTACAAAGAGGATACCGATTATTCTGTCTCACCCAAGTAAGGCAGATAATGTGAAGTAGAGAGATAATACGTGGATTACGTTTTTTCTTGGGAAACTGTTTCACTAAATAATTAATAATTACTTTTTTTTTAAATTTTTATATGGATTCCATGCAAACATACACCAAATGTGTCGGTTACCAATAAAAATTATTTGTACGTCAAGTGATTGTACATGGGCCGATAACCCGTAATCTCAGGATCGAAGCGTGCCTTGCGCTTTCCTTAATATATTATTGAGAATTAACCCACCAAACTTGGCGAATGCCCTTATTACGATGGTAAAGTTGATTGAAATAATATAATTAAAATAATAATAGCAACCAAAAAAATAGTAAAATAAAAATTTCTACGTTCCATTGTTTCTAGGCAAGCTGTTGGTAGGCAATTCCGGACATCCGGAGATGTCATGTTGGACAACAGCAGAATCCAAGTACTTAATCTGCGTCTACAATTTTAGTCAGAGTCGGTCGAGGGCAGGAACAGGGATGGATATCTAATGGGTTATTTTTCACAGCGATCGGCTCGTGATTTGTAAGTAGCGTGAACTCATTCGTAACGTAAAAATCAATAAATTGCAATCAAGATGTCAGCAACTTATTAAAATTCCATGTATGACGTAATCGCTCAAGTTCCCCGATTTAGGTATCGACGTATATCAATGCGTTGTTATGTATGTCGGACATTACATCACAGAAGTCATCGATGTCAGAAAGTTTATTAAAATGCTTTTTTATGTGAACGAAGTTCACAGTCATTGTCACTGTTTTAGCTACAGACTTTCAATATCTTATGATTTAGAGAAGTCAGTATGTAAGTAAGCAGACGACTTGTGAGATTGAGAAAAATACCGCAGAAATCAATGTCAGTGAGCTTATTAAAATTCCCTCCATAACGTTAACGAAATATCACTTAGACATTGACTTATTCGAGGTCTTTTGAGGTTGAAAATAACGTCACAGGAATCAACGTTGTCGGTAATTAATCATCAACCATTATCTATCAAATCAGAAATTAAGGACTTTGGGATTATACATGATGGTAAACTGAATTTCAACAAACATATCGACCACATAATCACTAACGCATCTTCTATGCTTGGTTTCTTGTAAATAATTCAAAGATCTTATTACTTTCAAAATACTGTATTTTTCATACGTTCGTAGTATTCTGGAACACGCATCTCAAGTGTGGAACCCAGGCTATGCAGTACATAAAAATAGTGTTTGAAATAGAATTGAAAGTGTTCAAAATAGATTTTTAAGATACCTTAACTTCCGTTCTTTTCGATCTTAGTAATAAAGACTCTGCAAAGTTCTTCAATTTACAGATGTTAGCTTGCCGAAGATATATAGCAGATTCGGTAATGTTATTTAAAATTGCATATTACTTAATCGATAGTCCTGATCTTCTTCAACGCCTATCATTCCACGTTCCAAATCGCAACAGCAGACTTACTTTTAATCTCCCTATTTGCAAGACCAACTCGAAACGGAATTCATTTATCTACAGATCCACACATTCATGTTACTTAAATTATTACCACATTGACATTTTTAACTCGACTTTACGTGACATAAAACGAAAACTCACTAAGCAACATGACTCAAACTAGAAGGTTCAATCCCTATATCCCCGTCCTTTGCCTCTTAATCCTAATCCCATGTCCCTCCTCCCCCTCTCCCCCTTTCATTTATTGTAATTAAAAAATAAATTAATTGAGATAACATACAATAACAACAATACCTTACAATATCACACTTTATCATTCACCATTTTCAGTGGAAAGTTCATAATTGGCATAATTAACTATCTTATTATTGTGTTATTGTGTAAGCTCAGATTTGCTGTCAACTTTCCCTAAAATAATTATAATAAAATAAATTATGCTTTAAAAATACCTAACATAGTTTTCCATTTAGCCATCAACATATTTTTATTTTGGGAAAAGCAATGTTGTCAGCAAGCTTACCAAAATTCTCTCTACGACATTCCTTAGTTGAGAATAAAGCCGCAGTTGAAAATCGTGGTAAAATTCTCTCAGTTGAAAATAGTAACACTTTATTCAGCATTACAATCTTTGAAAAATCCTCACACATCATTAACGCTCCCGTTTTATCCATTGACTTCGGTGCCCTGTGTTGTTGAGAATAAAACCCCATCAGTAAACGTTTTCTATATTTTACTGCAACGTTAACGTTAACCATCCACATTGCATCCATTGACTGCGGTATCTTGTGATGTTGAGAATAAGGCCGCAGCAGTCAATCGGTTTTTTGTTTCGCGATTCGGGCCAATGTCAATGAAAATCCAACAGAAATTCGGCGGCAGTTGGAGGGGCGCGCGCCGCACTTTGGGCCGGCAGGTGCCCGTCCTAAGGGGGCCAAGGCCTCAGATTAACAACGCCGTTTCAAAACACTACTTCAATCA
The DNA here is from genome assembly GCA_936435175.1 of Glyphotaelius pellucidus. Classification (NCBI taxonomy): domain Eukaryota; kingdom Metazoa; phylum Arthropoda; class Insecta; order Trichoptera; family Limnephilidae; genus Glyphotaelius; species Glyphotaelius pellucidus. The sequence continues at coordinate 19,666,993 of OW386542.1, read as the reverse complement.
TTGCACAACGCTTCGGGAAATTCTTCCTTCGCGCAGGCCCTCAACACAGATCCAAGTGGCCGATTCTAGCGATTTCTTTTTCTCGGATTTCCACCGCTTTTCAATCGTGCTGACCTGACCCATTTGTGAGCAAAACTACAAAATTCAAGTTTCGGCGCAAAGTTTTAGAACCAATTTTCATACAAGAGCTGCTTTTGAATCTTGATTTCAAAACCAAATTCACTCTGAAGGATTTGATCATTAAATCAATTGGTTTATTGGGTATTATAATATTTAAAGAAATTGCTTGACGTATTTATGTTGAACGTCGATTCGGAACGGATTCGAATTTCTGCCCATTTGTACACAAAACATCAAGTTTCCAAGCAAATTTCCTGAACCCTCTCAAAAATTCTCAGAAAAGCACAGCTTTCGAATATTGAATTCAATATAGCCGGATCCATATTCACTGTGAACTATTTAGTCAATAAATGGTATATTTTTGTCGAAATTGGTTTACCTATCGACAGATGTGGCAAAGGTAGGTCAGTATCTGTTCGATCAATGTAAAGGTGATTTAATTTTCATGTTACCAATTTTTTAAATGTGAATACCGAACAAGAGCCCCAACTGCTCACAACTGCCTGGAGCCCGCGAAATTACGGCATCCCCAATTGGGATATGTTGTAAGGTTGAACGTAGTGAGGAAGGGAAGGAGTTGGAGAGGAGGAAAGTGGGGAAGTACCTGGCTATTCAGACCTGGTCACCAAACAAGGCTAAAGCCATTTCTAGCAACATTTCAATTCTGAAAGCCAGGGCGATACTGAGAGTATATTCCACTCTGGAACGTGCCTCAAATATACCTTAATGATTAAATTTTAAATATAGATATAACACAATTCAATAAAATAAATTTACTTGCGCACCCGGGAATAGAACCCGCTACCTTTTAATTAGTCGAGAGCCTTACCCCTCAACTACGGAAGCCGCCAAAATTGATTTGTCCACCACATTAATTTGACATCTATTACGATGTATTTGCATTATTTAAGGTTTTCGGAAAATCGGAGTGATGGCTGATTACAATGCAAATTTAGGGATTCATGTAATTTGTGCAGTAATGACATACTAGCACTGTATTGTGAGAAGCTAATACACGATAGTTCTCAAATTTAATGTTTTGTGGTTAAATTTGATACTGCGTGCTGCATAGTACTATACTTCATTAGCTCCTGGTTTGTGGGTAAACTTTACACGTACCTTACATACCTTACTTACCTGGTGACCCCCGTTTAATAGTAATAATAATAATCCTAATTTAACAGTTGAAAATAACGCAATACGGCGTTTGTCCTTTTTATAATGAGTTAAAAACCTACATATTTCGCGACCATGGCTTATAATAATAATAAGGTCTTTATTCCGGGATGTGGGGAGGGGAGTGCAATCCCACACATCCCATATAGGGTATAATTACATATGTTATTATATATGAATATTAATTACATATGAATAAATAAAAAGATAAAAATTAACAAAATAAAAAATTAAAAAAGAGAAGCATCATTAGATACACTATTCACAAAAAAATATAATTAAGTCTTTAAATCAGGTTCTTGTTGTTCCATCGGATCTCAGATTGTAGGAGCCAGTGTTTTTCTCCAATATTCATCTATGCTCGATCCGGGAATCAGACGGGCTTCCATGATGAGGATATTACTGACAAATAATATCCTCATATATGTTACGAGCAAAAATATTTGCGTTTATTTAAAAGTATTTGCGTTTATTTAGAAATTTCAATCGGCAAAACTGTTCTAACTTCGTGCTGCCAGAATCATCGGTCAGAAAGTTTTTATAATTACAGAGATCTTTAGAACTACACTTATTATTACTCTGCTTATGATACCTACAAAAATACAATGAAAAATATCAAAATTTCGCAACACGTAATCTGTTTGTGTCCAACTTTAAAAATAAATTTGAAACGCAGCTCGTGAAAATAAACGCCATGTAGTCGAGTACTTAAACAACTACCTTTGTAGGTTATTATTTTATTAAATTAATTTATAGATCACATCAACGATCGTCATTAGCCGTTGGTTTTCCATAGATATGATAAGACGTTAGCATTCCTGATGACTTGTTTGACCTACTTCTTGGTGTCTTTTGAAACGAATCATTTGCATTCTTGGTAAATCATTTTGGCTTAGGTAATCTCCGTTCATCATGTCAACTGCCTATCAACTGATAGCTCTAACTGCGAGCATTCAGCTCCGGAGCCATTCAATCATCTACTTGCCAACACAATAAATACTTTATAGCTAGAGACCTGAAACATTCGCGTTTTCGATAACGCAAATTTCTATGCGAAATTTATGATTTTTACAAGAAACAATTTCGGGCAAATAATTAAAATTTGGTTTTAAAAAAACAATTGAAAATCAAAATATTTCTTTTTATATACATATGGTTTTGCCAAGTTTGAATAGCCATAAAATGGAACGCAGCTAACTTCACATTGAAAACGCCATGTAAAATCATTATTTTTTTTTTATTTTGGCCATTCTCTCCGCCTCCAAATACCAAACACTTAACATTAACATGACATAATTTTTACTTAAAAATAACCTTTGCTTAAAAATAACACTTTTCCCAAACATAATTCAAATTTCGTTAAAATAAAGCAAAGTTTTAAAAAAATAACGCGAATTTCCCCAAAAATAACGCAAACTTTTCAGGCCCCTAGTAATGACACTTTTTTCTGATGTATACCTCAACGTCATAAAATAGGTAAAGGTATCCATTTCAAGGCTGATTTAATTATTTACGGGAAAAAATAATCCACGTTACAATCCCATATTTTATAGCTCTTTCGCAATCATGTGAGGTGCCTATCCTACATGAAATGTTACAATGATATTGCTTTAACGGTTGTAGTAGAAAAATCATTTGATTTGGTGAATCGTCAATTTTTCATTTTATACCAAATCATTTATTTTTGTCACAATTTTGTTGCCACGGTCGGTATTTTGTGAAATTTGTTATTTTTATTCCATTGGACCTAAATTAAATCATCTATCATCAAACCAAAGCGAGTGAAACAAAAAAAAATACCTAGAAAATTCGAAACAGTTCAGTCTTGGCCAGCCGCGTCTCAGAAGATGAACGGAGCCTGCAGTACAAGGATCAGGTTTATATTTTAACAAATCAGGGTCTATAAATTAATTTGTAATGATAGCAACTATTTTTATATTAGAATTGTTGTAGTAATTTTGATGTTCGACTCAAAGTGCGTATTAGATGTTTATATAATAACATTATTATTCTGATTTCGCCAACCATCTTTTGGAAACGAATCACTATTTTGATAAAAATAAGGTTGCGGAAATTTTGCGTACAAACCAGGGTTTTTCAATTAAGACTCCTGTGCTTAAGGATTCTGCAATGACTTTCGACGTTTTCAACGTCACTTATATACAGTTCAGCAACTATCTTTTGACGTGTGACACAAAATAGTAAAACTGCCCCCATTACTTTATTATACTTATATGTACCTCAAAATTATTACCTTCTCCGTGAAATAATAGTATAGGTATAACCATTTTGTGGATATCATGAAGAAATAAATTAATAGTAATGAACAATGCACGCAAAAAGCTAGTAATTAAATTTAAGTAATTGATGATTAGAAGGAAGATAAAGATATAAAGTTGGGTACTGCTGTGGTGTTCGTAGATTTTTAGAGAATTATTGAAACAATTGTTAGAAAAGGAGTTGTTAAAGAAATATGGATTAAAAGGTAATATGGTAAAGAATTAGAATGGTCTAAAATAAAAGTATATGTTTTATTATTGAGAATTAGTATTATTGCAACAGACAACAAACAACAGAATAAGTCAAAATGTATCTAATACGATTTAAAATACGCTGGGGGTACCGCAAGGATCGGCATTGGGCCCGATATTGTATATACTGAACATAAATGAAGTTGTAGAATAACTCAAACATTGCAAAGACTGTTTGCAGACGATTCACTGATTTATATTGCAAAAGATAATTGTGATAAATATTATGTTTATTTTTTTTTTAACTCTATGGGTAAAAACACCATATTGTAATATTTAATTAAATGAAGACTGAAAAATCCGATTTTTCTGTCCATATTTTCTGTATATATTTTCGATTGAGTTTCGCTAATATTGTCTTCATTTAATTAAATAGATAAATAGTGACTTAACTACGATGTCAAAATGGCTTAAACTAAATAAATTAAAACTAAATTTATAAATATTGACGGAAAAAATAAGCACGGGTATCCAAACCTCTGTAATATTGAAGAAATCATAAAAGAGTAGAAATTCAATATTAGCGCCCTTGAGATGATTTTTCATGAAAATGGCGCTTTATAAATAAACCAAATATTAGGTGTTATTATAGACTCAAAGCTGAACTTTTCAAAAAATGCAGACTATACAATTAAAAAAAAAACGAATGTGCCTTAGACACGACTGAAGTAAAACTTCTTAATGCTTCGTTCGCCTCGCCCGATCACACTTTTCGTAACGCTCTCGTCGCGCATTCACCAGATTACTCCCAAGTCAAGCGTGCGTAAAGAAGTTTTACTTCAAAAAAATTTCAAACAAAATATAATTTCTTGGTAGAATAAGCAGCAAGGTAAAGAAACATCTCAGATAATATCGATAGTAGAAATTTAAAATGCTGCAAAGGACAATAAATCCAAAAATTAGCCAAACGTGTCATTTTCCTTCGTTTTTTTTCTCTTTCGATATGTTTAACAATTAACATTTTGTTCTCTACAGTATTTCAAATTTCCGTGTTTTATTTATTTATTTATTTTTTATTTCTTTTTATTGAGGAAACAAACAGTCATACAGAAAAAATGATAATAACAATAAAATTCATATGTTGTAGACCAATTAAGTTCCATTATGTTAAAAAAATATTGGTTTAGTCTTTTTACCTACTCAACTTATTAAATGACAAAGAAAAAAAAAATATATATATATATAAACATAATAAAGAAAAAAACATAAAAAAGAAGAACATAAAACATAATAAAGAAAAACGTAAAATTATTAACAAACATGGTTACACTAATTACTATGGTTGATAATAATATAATTTTCACATAAAAGAGAAAAAAAAAAGTATGTTAAGTTATTAATTTATTAAGCTGCATTTTATATGATTTCAAGTCGTGGTTGAAAATGTCTACATCTCGTAAGGCATTGTAAGTTTCACAGATACGTACTATTACAGAGTTTTGCGCATATTTAGATTTACTGTGTGGTATTCTAAATAAGTCGTTCGATCTGGTGTTTTGTTTGGGGCAACGAAATGCAATATTTTCTAACAGATATGATGAATCAACAAGGCAGTTCACGATTTTGTGTAAGAATAATGCATCAGAGATTTTTCTGCGTTTATATAAAGTGATAGGGTCAAATCGATGATCACTAAAACGATATCACTAAATTTGTTCTGGATATTTTCAATGCGATAGGGTCAATTCGATGATCACGAAAGCGATAGGGTCAAATCAATGATCACTAAAACGATAGGATAGGTGTTTTATAAATTTGTTCTGGATATTTTCAATGCGATGAATATATGTTTGATATTGAGGATTCCAAATTACTGAGGCGAACTCGAGTTGTGATCGTACATATGACATATATAACAGAATTAGGGTGTGTGCTATAGTAAAAGGCTTTGTAATGCCAATAATGAAACCCAATTGCTTATAAGCTTTTTCTAGAATATTTTCAATATGATCCCTAGATAACATTTTAGAATCTAGTATTACTCCAAGATCTCTTATTGTTTCTACTCGTTGTAGAGGTACATGGTTTAATTTGTAAATATAATTAATTGGATTTTATACATCTAAGTAATTGGTACAAGGAAGCTACTAGTACAAATGATTTGTTCTTATCTTAAATTATCTGTGAAATTTTAGTGTTCTTTATTGTAGCAACAGGAATATAACATTATTGGCCCGAGGCGCATTAGTCACAGTTGCACTCCCTGCGCTACCTTTTGAAACAAAATATTCATTTGTAATCGCGTAATGCTTTGATGGTGGTTACTTAAACTGGGTTAAGGCGTTTTTCCACGGGGAAGCACAATTTTTTCATTAAATAACAGTGTGTTTCCGTTCGATCCATTTCTCTTGGTACAATGAAGGCAACGTGACATTTAATACCTATTACGTCAAAAGTCTCAACGTGGATATGGCAATTTTAATAAACTCGTTGCACGATGAGTTGCTTACATATTGTAAAAACCTTTGAAAATATAATCTAGCTACCCCCCTTACTAATAAAGTTGTTTAAAATTTAGAATTCGTTTTAGTAAGGTAGTTAATGTTTAATAATCATTAGTATTAAAGAGCACCTGGGATGTAATACAACTAAATTGCAATACACGTCAGAGTTTGTTAAGATTTCTGTGACCTACAGTAAAGTTCGAGTTTTTCGTATTAAACTCTTGATAGACTCTAGACAATCTTACAAAAGCTTATTTACTAAATGCAAAATGTTTAGCTATATAGTTTACTTTCGAGTCGTCTCTCTGTTGCCATCTCTCCAGTATCTTCGATTCCCTTTTGAATAAAAAAGAAGTTTAATTGAAGAGGTATTTTGTTGAGTGAATAAATGTTGAATTATATTAACAATAATGTTTTTTTTACAGGATGCGGGGTGGATTATGCAATCCTCGCTTATAGTTAGTTGTACTTATTTACGTAGTAAATTTTAAGAAAAGAGAGATAAGAAGAGACAAGATAAATAGTGCCTTGACATCCTCCGTGGTCGAGGAGCAAGGCCTTCGACTAGAGATCCGGAGGTCGCTGGTTCAAATCCCGGTGTGCGCAGATAAATATTATTTGGTAGATTTGGGTTTTTACAATTTAATCATTTAAAATAATTAAAGGTATCGCCCTGTGAAAGACCTCCATTCAGAATTGAAACCTTGCCTCAAATGGCTTTAGATGTGTTAAGTGAATAGATCTGAATAACCACTTATTTGCCCATCTTCCTCTTCCCTATCCCCTTCGCTTCCCCACTACCTTCAGCCTCACAAAATTCCCCGAATGGGGATGCCATAATTTCACTCTGTTGCTCCTGGAAGCATTTGGGAGTCTTGTGCGGTATTCACATAATATTTTTTTTAACATCAAATAAACACTGTCAAAAAATAATGTGATTAATGGAAGTATTGTTAACTCCGATAACATCTTCAATCGTCCATGCTAAACGTTTCCCGAAACAGTCTAAGGACGGGTTGTTTCAAAAAATTTGATGGATCCATCAAATATTTGAAGTTGATTTTCACGTTTTGTGTAAGTTCTATTCAAGTTCTGTGATTATTTCAGTTTTGTGAAGTAACTTTCCTACACCGATGTAATAACAGAACTTGAATAGAACTTACACAGAACGTGAAAATCAACTTCAAATATTTGATGAATCATCAAATTTTTTGAAACAACCCATCCTAAGTGTTCATTAAAAGATTCTTAAAATAATCATTAAGACTCTCTGTGATACTAAACTTTTAATGCCTATTAATTTTGTGCATGTGCAAGTCAAGATATTCAAAAATCGTAGTGTGTAATTCACTCGCGGTAGAAGTGAAACCTTCAATACTTCAGAAAACTTAGTAGACAAGGGTGGGGAGACTACAAAGCACTTTTTTTTACCAATGTGAGGGGTGATTTATTCCATATTTTTGTCGTCGAATTCCAGTGCACCTTTTCCTATAAATTTGGTCGTCTTATTAGTATTGGTTTTTTCGGACTCGCTCGATGTCGCATTCTTTTGCTTGTTCATTTTGGAGCGTATTGATTTTATAAGAATAATTATTTTTTTGTATTTTGTAGGATTCGATCGTTGGTCCTCTAAATGTCTGGCTGCTGAGGTTCATCCCTACCACTACACCTAAGGAGAATTGCGTGGGACCGTGAATTTATCGTATTATATTGGAACCGAGTATCCGTGAAATAAATGAAACTAAAATTTATTTATTTATTATTATTTAAAATGAATGAATAGAAATGAAACAGCTGTCATGCATAAAAATAATTACACAGCAGAACTTATTTAAAAATAAATTGTTTTTATAAATTGAATAATAATATTACTGACTTTATAAAAGCAGATACAGTTTAAATTTGTTTCAATATATCGTTGTGATGGAATTCCATCACAAATAATTGTCGATATCAAAATACAAATATTTTTAAAAAATCGAACTTGAATTTACATCCAAAAAGCAAGCGTTAAAAAGGTAAATTTAATCGTATTTTTTTATTCATTCCGTTTACTACTAAATAATCAAAAATCTATTTTCTCCAAGAGTCAAATGATTTACCTGTACCTGCTTTGTTAATTAAATATAGATTTTTATCAAATGTGTATACTTTTTACATTGTAATAAAATGTACATGAATACGACAAGACAATCGCTATATTGTTAATACTACATTCAAGTCATTTCCAAGTGTGAGTTTCATTCTTCCAAGTGTTGAAAACAAATACTACTACATCCATGCGTACGATATGTATTTGTTGCTTTATGAAATCAACAGTGTGGGTGTGTGCGTGACCCAGTTAACGTGGTTTAAATAATTGAAAGTTTTTTTTTTGTTATCATCGCGTTCAAATATATTTTCATTTCGCGTTAAGCAAATGAATTTTAAATCACCTGTACAAATGAAAATATTTATTTGTTTTAATTTATTTATTTTAAATATGTTTGTCCCCCCCCCCCCCCCCCCTTCCCCCATTAACTCTCATAGTATTAGAATAATTTGTTGTTATTGTTTTTATTTAGTATAAGTACGGATAGAAGGAACCTTGCGATTGCGATAAGATAAATGATTAATTGACTGATTAATTTAATTTTGTCTGACACAAGTTATTTCGGATTTGTAAACATGCTATTTCATAACATTTGACTGAAACGTTTGAAAGGTATTTTGGGTATACAAACGTGCTAATTTATATAACTTCTATAGCACACAAGGTATTTTGGTTTTGCAATGGTGCTGTATCAGCTATAATTTGGAAAGCAAACGAGCTTTTTTTATATTTTTATAAGACGCGTGGTTCCGAAATGCACCTTAAAATGGACGGCCTCCGTGGTCGATTAAGAGTATCGACTCGCAGTCCGAAAGTCGTGGGTTCGAAGCCGGCGGGCGCAAATAAATTTTATTTTATTGAATTGTGTTATTCCACAATTAATTAATTAAAAATAATATATGGTATATTTGTGCACGTTCCAGAGCGGAAGATACTCTCAGTATCTCCCTGGTGTAAGACCAGCATTCAAAGTATGATTCATTGGATATGTAATTTATATAACACCACTGTACACATATATATCTATATTAAATAAAAATAAAATAAAAATTGAGCTTGAAATGGCTTTAAGCGTGATGGTAACCAGATCTCTATAGCCAGGTACTTTCTCACCGTCTTCTCCCCCATCTCCTTCTCCTCCTCACAACCTTCATCCCAACAACATTCATCCCCGATTGGGGATGCCATAGTCTCACTGGCTTCCGACGGGAGCAGTTGCGACTCTTGTGAGATATTTCACATAAAAAACAGCGAAACCCGGTCGGCATTAAGTACATAAAAAATAAAAAGTGGTGTTTACAAAGTTATTGTTTTATTTTAAAAAAATAAAGAGTTTACGCACTACACGGGAAAACCAAATAAGTTGATTGATTCGCAGAAATTCAATTGTAACGCTGTCATCAGATGGCAATTATTATCCTTTTTGCTTTTTTTTGACGTGATAACGTCTTATAAATCGATGAACGCCGGCTGCACTCACGAAAAACATTACTCATTGTCGCGTTCCGCCTGAGCCGAGCGTGCAAGCGAGAGCGCGGAACAAGCGTTCGGCCTAAGCGTTTGGCTTGTGACGTATCTGTCTCTCTTCCAATCCATCGTTATTTATGACGTTATCACGTAAAGTTATCGTCCGTAAACCGACTTTACAGACAACCAATTTTTTTACATTTAGAAGGTCCTCGTTAAACGCAGATGTTGGGTATGTTTCACCTTTCCGTCAAATTGTAATTAGCTGACAAGTTGAAATTGGATAGAATCGTTTAATTAAAGGGAACCTTTTAACAGTCTAAAAAAACAAAATGGCGCTTATTGGCTATTTGATGACTTTGTCATTCGTGAATTTTCTGAAAAGATTTTCAAAAGTACATATTAAAATGTTAAAAGGAGGTAACTGGCTAAAAGTAATAAGGATGCTGACATATAGACCAATTATATTCATTCAATAAATAATATCGAACCTATTACTAAAATATATTTTTTTTAATTATATACAAAAAGGATCCAAGACATAATTCAAGGACGTGGAATGAAATCAGACTTACCAAAAGGGATAAAACCGATAGGCAAAACAGTTTACTCTACGAAGGGAAGAAATATTATAATACGCTGCAGAAAATATAAAAACTTCACCACTTAATAAATTCAAAATTGATTGTAAGGACCATATTAATCAAATGTACTAAATAGTACATAAATTATAATAAGTAATTTATAAACTTTAATGAAATTAAATTACTAAAATAAACAATATTTCGAAAAAACTAGATTCGTGAGGATAAGACCTGCCTTTTTAGATCCATTCTCTGAAAAATAATTATTACTTCGGCCATTTCTTCAATTACCAGAAATAAAAGAAAATAGTGGCGTTGACTTAGGAAATCCAGACTGAAAAAGCTATACAATTTTAATAATGCCGATTCTATTTCTTTTCTCTTTTTTTATGGTACTGTAATGTTTCCTTGTGGTAAGTCCATGGAACCTATCTATGAGGATGATAAAAATAACCCAATAATAATTAACTTATGGAACATTCCCGATCGGTTCATAGTCTACAGAAAATGCATTTAGACAATACATAAAACAAATTGTTATCATAATAAAAATAAAAAAAATGTTGCAAAAGTTTTCTATTGGTCAACCTTCGGAAAAGCGCTTTGAAATTGCACATTTACGTTTGGTCGAAGGCTTCACAAGATCGAGGCTTACGCAGCGTTTATTTACTTTCGAGAAAGTTGCCAATGAGTTTTGAATAGATTCCGTTCCCTTTGTCAAGTGCTTGTAACGGGTTTTATACGACTTTAATAAACATTTTGATGGTTTCTTCGGTACTCAGTTCTCACTCATTTTGCGATGCTGTGATTCTATTGCTTTCAGGGATTTTTTTAATTAAAAGTACTTTGACAAATTGCAGTAAATTAATGGGGTTTCACTTGATTATTAATGAAAAGGCTTTAAATCATTTTCATTTCTTATTATTGGTGCATTAAAATCTGGCCTTGTAAAATGCTTCATAATAATTTTTGTTGAACTTGGTATCACTGACTCCAGACAGCAGTTGGGACTCTTTAGCGTTATTCACACAAAAAGGGCCATTAATTCCTTCAAAATTCCAACCAAAACCCCGAATAGCTCTTAGTCATTCGAAAATCCCTGTGCTGTCCACTTGGGAATTCTAACTTTATATTGTCTGTCAAATAAGAGTAGAAAATATTAAAAATGGAACTACAAAATTTGTAGGCTGGCAACACCAATTTACCTGTCAAAAATACTTTTAAAGTGCAATGACACTGAAAATACAGAACACTGTATACACATTTAAAAAAACTTTTTTTTGTTCTTAAAAAAAATTAAAATCGAAGAAGCACTGTTGTTAAGGTACCTACTTAATGACAAATTTGATTAAATTGTGTTTTACAAAGTGATTGGCTTACGTTTAATTTAACATCAATTTGAATTTTACAGTAGGTAGAAAGTAAGAATCAAAAATGGTGAGTTTAGTTACACTACTTTTAATCTGAATGAGTTAAATATATTCAGATCTAAAATTAGAGAAATTATCTAAATCCCGAGCAACGCTAGGTAGGTACTTGCTAACATAAAAAAAAATGTGAACAATTTTTAAATTGTGCTTTATATTTTGTTACAATATCGTTTTTCTTCATTATGTTAACACAAAATTGCAAAGGTATAATAATAATATATCTATATGCAATTCTCATTTTGAGATCAATGGGTATCTGCGTTGCAATGAATTTTTTTTTTCTTTTATGCCTTTTTAATTTTAATAAAAATGTAGGTTAATTGTTACGCAGCTTTAGATTACCACCATGATTATATTTTTAGTATTTCCATTTGAACAACAGTAGCGCCCTCCTATATTTTCTACTCTTATTTGACAAACTGAACGTAAGTTGTAACTTGTAACGTGTACAAGTTTGTCTGAGTAAGATTATGATAGGTTATGATTTGTTGTGTTTGGTTAAATTTTCGTCTATCAAAATTTTCAGCGACGCCACCGATTATGTCAATCTGATAGGCCTATTGATTGTACATAAACCTGGTATTGTAGTATTCCGCGTAATCAAACTGCTTTATAACGCTATCTGAGATGGCTTACTTAGATAGCAATAATATACCTAAGCCTCTACGTACGATCTACTTCTTTATCGCCTCAGTGCAGACCACGCGCGCGTTTCAAAAATGTACATGATTTTGTATATTTTATATTAGTAGTTGCTACTACCTACTTGATGTGATAGATACTGGCTAAATTTTAGTAGCGCCATTCCACAAAATGTGTATTACACCATATACATGCATTTTATTTTATTTATTAGAGTTATAAACAGTTTTTATACATTCATATACAACAGTGATAAGAATATTTGTGTCATTGACCAACAAAATAACGACATTTAAATTTGAGACCACAATAGAAAAAGAAAATACATAACAACATGTCTATTATCCATACTTCCATACTTAATACTTATACTTATACTTATAATATTATAAATGCGAAACTGCTAGAGTTCGTTTATGACGCTTTCACGCATTAGCCAATAAAAAGACTTTGAAAATTCATTCATCAATAGAAAGCTAAATTATTTGCGAAGACTATGTATATGATGGCAAGCTCTGGCGTTATGAAATTATAAATATTAATATATTATATTTGTTATACGTTTTCTGTTGCTAACAAAAGCGAATTATTTCTAACGTCAGAAAAAAATCGTTTTCATGGAAACGATGTTGATATATTTGTGGGCTCTAAGCTGGTAGGTACTCAGTCCCCTGGTCAGCCACTGCTCCAGAAAATTCAAATATTAGAATATGTTTTGTTTTTTTTGGACAAGCTTCTGTATGCTTTGGAATAAATGTCAGATAAGAGTTCCTACATTAAAAATATAATTCGTAACGATTATAAAGACTGAATAATAAATGGTGTAATTTTTTTATTATATTAACAAACTCCAAATATTTAATTAAAAATAAACATCCGAAATGTTTGTAAGCGCATAAATTCCGAACGAATGAACAAAATTGGATAATTCGTTTTTTCTTTGAGCTATAGCTTTATGAAATTTAGGCGGCAGGCGAGATGTTTGAAAACTGAATGTAAGGGAATGAATGTATGGAATGCGGGAGGGGGTGGGGGTGTGGAGGAGGGGGAATAATTGATAAGTTCAACCGCTATGGTAATTTCCCGTAATACCATGCGAGCGAAGCCGCGGGGAAAAGCTAGTAAACAATAAGGTGCAAATTACTTAAATCTACAAAAGTGTTATGAAATATTTTCCAGTTTTCATTAAACTTGGAATGGATATCAACCAAATATATTGAAATAAAAGAGATGTGCTATACGCAGTTCTTACTGGGTGAGGCTGTGTTTCCTGGCGTCGCCGGTATTTTTAACGAATTCTACTACACCTTCAAAAAATCAACTAAATGAACGAATTCTTTCCATTTTCAAACTATGTCCATTAGGTAGTAGTCCGCCGACGGTCGGGCGGACATCATAGCATATCTGTTTTATTTCAATATCTTTGATATCAACAAATCTTTGAAGAAGTGACTTTATTCAAATTGAAACTGCGTTTTGGAATGGAGCTTTTTCATTCTTTTTTAACATTAGCCCCACATAGGAGCCCTGAGGAAAATAATTTTCCTAAGGGCCTACTTCATCTCAAGGTATGCTACATGGGGGGCATTTTTAAGGAAAGGAAGGAGAGGAAGTTCGGGGAAGGAAAAAGGTATGAGGGGTCGTGTATCCAGGAATGACGGACGTATGAATCCATCCCTCCAAATGTGGGGCAAGAAGGTGGTCAAAATGCCGGCTGGTGTGGTCAAAATGCCTCCAGTCTCTCTCGTTAACAAACTTAACGAATCACTTGTGGTGACCTATGGCAGGGGTATTGGTTATCCAATAAATGATTCGGGGGGCGGCGGTACCCATAACTCCCAAATTGGGAATGTTGGTGCTAATCTATGTAAAAGGCGAAGATAGATGTTCCAATAAAGATGGTAAATTCTAGGTGCTTAGTTCTAGCGTGTATACTTTAATGATGTTCAGAATAGTGCTAATCTATAACCATCATAATGGCACTACATTCCAGGGTGTTTGGGTTTTAGTCTCCTACGTTTCAATTCGCCTCCTCTTCCAGTCCTCAGGTTTTCCAACCCTACTTTTCCAATCCTCTTCAATTAGTTCATTCCACATTTTCCAAAGTCTGCCTTCCGATAACTTCACAGTTACCCGTCGTGTTTTCTCGACTGCACATCGGAATCATTTAATTATGCAATGATAATTTTAACGTTGTAAAATTAATCTAACAATAACTGGGACAAGGATTTTGCACTCTTACACAATTAGGGATGTTCCAACTTTAAGGGTTTTTAATATTTATTTTGATAATCCCCTAGGCCTATTTTATCAGAGGTTCAAAATATTTCCGCTTTACAGTAAAATCCAAATAATTCGAATATTTCTGAACGTATCCGGAAACAAAAACTGTTTTTAAAATGTGATAAAATACAAAATAAAAATAAACAATTATTGAAATATAAAAAAATTGCATGTAAACATAATACAGTTTGAAAATAGCTCACCTCAGGTTTTTATTACTAAAATTACAGATTCTGAAAAAAATAAAAATATATACATATTTAATTAAACAAATGTATTAAAAACGTTTTTATCGCCTTACTTTTTTATCGTTCCATGTAAATATAATTAATAAAAAATTCCCAAGGTTTCATAACTTTTTTTCTAATTGCGATCCGAAACTTTGGTTTCATAAAGGTCTACATTTTACTTATTTTGTGGTTATATTTTGTATTTGTATATGAATATGAAGCGAGGTGTTGTTTCTTTCCAACACCGTTTGTACCATATTTCCCACTATGATAGTAAGCGAGTCACAACGATTTCTATGAGACCTGTATGAGTTATTCCGAAAAGCGAACTAATTAGACAGGTTAAGTCTTTAGGAAGGAGCGTCCATCAATCACATGTACATATATTACAAATAATATATTTGGCACAATACTTTTTTCCGATTTGTTTGTATATGTTCTTCTTGTGCTAATAGAGTTATTAGAGTTTTATACATTATATATTTAATTATTGTATTTGAACGTAAAACGTATCAATTAAAACAGTCTTGGTAAACTAAGAGATGATCAACTTGCAAATATTATGAACATTGGATAAACATTATGAACATTACAATACTTAAAAACTACTGCAGATCATAACACGAAACCTTAATCAGGAGGTTTGTGAAAACTGATAAGTCTTAGGGATGTGTTTTATACAATATATAACTTACTGGAATTCATTACGTCGCCTTACCATCTATTTTAACAATATGTTTACCTTTATTTTGATATATTCTATGTATAATGTCGTGGGACTGTACCACCCTTCCCGAGATCTGGAATAAACAAGAAACAATAATAAAAATAATTTAGAAATTTGCTAAAAATAGAAACTAAGAAATACAAATTAAATATAGCGCCATTGAAATACTTTTGTGTGAAAACGCCAGTTAAATCTTAAGGTGATACTTAATATAATTCAAAATCTACTCGTTCACAGATGGCGCTAGTTAAATTATTTTAGTTTAAAACACGTTAGTAAGGTATGCTTAAACATATTAAGATAAATGTATTATTTGCACCCGAACGTACGCAATGTGAATATGAATAAATAGTTTATCCGTAAACAAACTGAAATCTTTCAAGAAAGACCCGCAAATACAAATTATATCTGTGATACAATTTTGTATTTAAAGCTTTTCTTAAAATTTGAGTTTGTTTATTGACCAAACTATTTATTCATAATATTAATAATTATAAATATTAATCGTAATATTTTTAAAAATAACTTGAAAACGACGTTTTAACCTAAAATAATTAAATTAACGCCATCTATGAAAGAGCAGATTATGAATTCTTTTAAGTATCACCTTAACAGCCACTAAATGTAAATCTGATTATTGTTATTTATTATTCAGAATTCATTTTAACATAGTTTAAACCGTTTTCAGCGAAGCAGTAACCAGAAAACATCGCTGACCCTGTACAACACAATTAAAAACACTGTCTAATAAACGAAGATAAAATATTTATTAATAAATCGTTTTGTCAACAATAATAACGTGTTGTCATTGAAGATATCAATGACTAATTTGCAAGCAGATAAATCCTCTCTTGTCAACACGTATTTGCCCCAATTCTTACTATCTTGCCCCCGTTCACACGACATGGCTTACTTCTTACTTGTTTAGTTCTCGGTGCTTAGTATCAGAAATCATAAATGTTGTTTCCTCATTTAATATTATGAACTACGAAACACTTATCTCTCCGCTAGTTTCGTTTGAATATTAAGAGATGTCGCCATTGTGCCGACTGTGGTGCGGCGCGCGGTGCGAGGCGCGCTGCAGGAGTAGCATTTTTCCATTAATCCAATCCTCATTACGGAGGTGCTTCTGCATTGCCACTCATTAACATTCAACGTATGAGCGCTTTCGTAACGGTATCATAACGAATACCTGAGCTCTTAATCTAAAAGTAGAGATGAAAATATTATGTGCGTTCAGTTGCGGCAGGTGACTTTTGTCCTGTTTGAAGCCCTACTTTAATTAAGATTTTCGTATTTCTTCTTGTGAAACTTACATTCATAGCAAACTTTTCAATAAATAAACTTTTTTCGTTTATAACTAGCCAATGGTTACCTAAATAAATACATAACAATATTATTCACTTTAATTGTTAAGTTCATTCATGATATTTTAAGACGATTTTTATTTTTGTTTAATAGCTTCATCTCAATTTTATTTTTATTTTTTTAAGGCAATTAGAGTAATGTAGATTTTTGATTGAATATCTATTTATGTATGATTTTAGGTTTTCACGGCCAAACGTATTTTTGTTATTTATTTTTGGGGTGTTATGCCGATTGCGCTACCTCCTTCTATCTTCTATTTATGTATCATTGATATACTATCTAACTATTTATATATAATAAACTATTTATGATATACTAAACCTAACCCTTTATTTTAATAACCTTTAATAATTTCCAACGTTACTCGGAAATATATAAGACCATAGGTAATAACACTTGTACACATTTTTAATATTTACAGTTATCTTTAAATATATTATCATGTTATTATGTTATTTTGCTATTTAAATGTATATAATGTAATATAATAAATAAAAAAATAAATAAATAAAAAATAAAATAAAATAGGTAAAAAAATAATACTCTTTTTGACGTGATAACGTCTTACAAATTGATGAACGCTGGCTGCACTCACGAAAAAGCATGACTCGTTGTCACGTTCCGCTTGAGCCGAGCGTGCAAGCGAGAGCGCAGAACAAGCGTATCTCTCTTCCACTCCATCGTTATTATATGACGTTGTCAGCTAAAATTATCGTCCGTAAACCGACTTAACAGACTACCAATTTTTTTTCATTATAAGTACCTTTTCGGAAATAATATAAATGTATCGTCTGTAAGTGGCTTCACAACAGTTTGATTATGCCTTCAGAAAGCGAAGTAACTGTCACTCGTAATAATAAGTACACAACAGATCTTATTTATAAATAAACTTTTTGGTTAGTGGTTTTTTTTTGTAAATATAATAATTTTATTCAATTGTAAAAAAGAAGAAAAAAATAAACAAAAATACCTAAGCCGTTTTTAAAATTGATATCAGAGATACATATAAAAGCAAAAACGCCACTTTTATACCATATGATGATCTGTTAAAGACGCCACGGGAGTGATAATGTTATCTTTAATTCATTGTAAATATTGTTTAAATATTAAATGTTTGATAACGCACTTCCAAGATATTTCTTGTTCGCCAGTTCTGAAAGTCGCATTTTTCTATGTTTAAGGGTGATAATAACCAAATGCGGATTGAACATTCTCATAACACACAAAGGCTCAATACTACAAAGTAACAATAATAAAATAAATAAATAAAAACAGCAAGCCATCGAGTAAAACAGATTTCCATTTCATTTGACCTGATTTCCACGCAATGTACGTTTAAATATCTCATTTATTATAATGAATTGCAGTGCTCACTCTCCGAACAGCGCAACACAAAGTTATCTGGAAAATGAGTACAGGCAGGTTTCGGTTTCGTCGGGTGCCGCGCAATGAACAGAGGCGCAATGTTTGGTTTTTCCTTTCGATGACACAGAAATCTTTTTCTATACTCTGCCATTAATCAAACATGCGGGACTCTTACTTTCCTCCGTGCCACTTTTGTCGGTGCCATTCGCACATCACTTTCATTATCATCGAGACTCTTCCAACCTTGGCTGATTACCTCGCCGTCCGCCGTTAGAAGTAAACCGTGCAATGGGCACAATCGTGTTTCGCTTTCGGCTGGTGTCAACCGTGGAGCTGAAGACGCCCCCTTATGTGTGTCTTGTAACTGTTACAGATGGATGACACAACTGGTATAATACGCTGCGGCCGCATGCCATTACCACCTTTGCAATAACTTTCCTTTTCTCCGCTGTCTCTTTCTCTTGCCTTCTGCGCTGGAGATCACTTTCTTCGAATGTTTTTATGCAACTCCGAGAGAATAATTCACCGCAATGGATGTCGTGTGTGTTGCGTAAGGTACTTTTCTTCTTGGAATATGGAATCGCTCCGTTTTTATTGCAGTAATGTTATTTTGTAATAATCGAATTTTGTAATAAGTTACTTTGATACGTTTAACGTTTTCACTTTTTGATCTTGTCTTAAGTCGGTGTTTTTGCGGGACTGTGTGAAACGTTTGAAACAAAAAAGGTGCCATATTGTTTGTGTCAAAATTTTCTTTAGCATTTCAAAATTAATCTTTAGTCTGTGAGTTGTATTAATGTTTGGGCTCTTTTTTTATAATAGTTGCTCATAAGTTTATCATTGAAGAAAAAGATAACACTAAAAATCTAAAAGAAAATATGAAAGAGAACAAGACACAGAAAAATAGAAAAAGGTAGTGGCCGCAGAACCTCTCGTCTAACCGAGACGGGCGGTTTTCCATCAAACCGTCATAATTGTCAATCTCATATTTTCAAATTTTAGAATTAATAATATTATGTTCAACTAATTCTTTTTTCCATTAATTAACTTAACTTTTTCGTTGGAAACAATGAAAAGGGATGGCTCATAAATTTGCTCAATATTTAAGTGTTAACAAAACCCTTGTTAGAAACGGGTCACTGGTAAGTTGGTAATTAGCTTTGAAGCTTAATTATCAATAAAGGATTGTGAAGTTAATCTATTAAGTTAATGAAATGTGTTAAAAAGAGGAATTGATTATGTGCTTGTACTAGTACCGATGATTATACTTATTTACCTACCTGTAGCCTGACCAACAACTAGACCTCCATGACCCATTCCCGAGCAACTAGCATACTTACATTATTGCCTTTAATGATTACACAAATAATGAATCTATTTCTTACGGGCTATTTGGGTTTTTAGACGATTTCTCCCCACTTCTAGCCTTGGCACCTCGTTTCCAAACAACGTGCTCTGCGACATTATTTATTGGTCGGGTTTAATCTTGCAAATCTCATTCAAAACATGTGTTTCCATTTGGTTCTGAGATTACTCAATCGTCTCGAATGCCCGTTGTTTTCTCAACCAACTCATTTTGTACAATTTTTATTATCTGAACTATCTAAATTTTATTTTATTTTCATGTGAAATCCCCTCCATAGGAAAAAATCGCGTAGTGTAAATCCGAAAATTTAAATAATTCACCTGTTTGTGATATTTAAAATGCTACTGGTAGGAAAAAAAATCAAAGTATTTCTTCAAATGACACTCCCGTGTTGAGGTGTTTTTGCTCCATTTAAGATAAGTCATGTTTTAATAAGTATTATCAAAACAGTCGCTTACGCTTATAATCGTTGTTTAAAAAAAATTATCAGCGAGCTCTCTGTGTCATTCGTGTTTATATAATACGTTATCTCCTTTTCCAACCTTCTTCAGTAATTTAATCTTCTTATTTATCCCTAATCACGGAGCTTTAACAGAGAACTCTGGCGTCGTGAAATAACTCGGATAACTTTTCCTTCTGGGACGAAGGCAAGTCATGTTATGTCTAGATCAAGGCAACACAACTTTATTTCGTCAAGAACCGTAGTGCTTCCCAATTTCAAGTGTTTAACATCATTAAAATTCCCCTAAATAGCCAGATGCTTCCCAACCGTTTCCATATTTTCCAAAGGTAACTTTCACGCCCTCTTCCTTCAGCCTCGCAACATACCCCCGATATGGAAATGTCATTTATTTCACGGTATTTCGGATGGCTCCGGGCACAGTTGGGACACTTGTAATGTAATGCCTTTTTTCTCGTATTAAAAAAATGTCTCTAAGAATTTTAAACCTCTTGAGAATCCGGGTAGTAACTACTAAATGTTAATAAAATTATCTACAAATTTTAATGATTCAAAGGAAAATCTTGTGGAAGATCTTTGATTCGACGATCATCGAGCATCCGCCTGCCCATATGTCACATGTCCAACGAGACCATAAAACCACAGTCTGCGGGAAGAAGAGATGCATGCTAGATCTAACCATTTTCAGTCGGCGACGTGTGACGGCGATCTGGGCGACCCCGACCCGCGCTGCCAGCCATCAGCAACAGTGCCACTGCCATCTCCAAGTGGGTCAGTGGGTCGCACTTTTGCGCGAGCGGATTCGGGACGAAAAATACCACAACGAGAGTATTCTCATAATTTTTTTTTATTTTTAAGAGATCCTTTAGCCTTTTTGACATCCGTAGGGCGGTAATCCTAGGTAGGCTGTATAAATAATAAAATTGTGCTGTGATTTAAATTCCACATACAGAAAATAATGTTTATGTGAGTGGGCCTAAACGTTGCTAAGGGGGTAAAAATAATAATTATATTTTAACCTACACACTTACCTGTGCAATTGGTTATTAGATTATATAATACATATTGCGATTACCTGTGTCAAATAATATATTTTGTTGGTTAGTTCCCAATGTACATACATTCAATAACAATAATAACTCTTCTTCCACTGCTCGAATTATATAATTTCTAAATCACTATCTAAATATATCAAATTCCTCCATAAATCAGGATCTGTTTCTTTGTCTGAGGTCTGATACATTCGGGCAGGAAAAAACTTTCGAATTGTAAGCTCGGGCGTTAAAAAAACTGCACAAATGTTTTTAAGGAATATCATGTTTTTTGTTTTCATCATGAAATATGATACTTTGAAATATCGATTTAACCGTAAATCCGCCACAAGTTATTCAGCCGGAAAGTAAAAAAAAATCAAAACACAAAGTAAAGATGGTTTTAAAAGTTTATTTGAACCAAGTCGGGTAATTCCTAAAGACAGTTTATTTTAAAACTATAACTTGACCATTATAAAAAGTGCACTGACTGCTGAAAATCACCCATTAACTTCAATAAAGAAAAAAACATTTGGTGGTCTGTAAAGTCGGTTTACAGACGATAATTTTACGTTATAACGTCACGAGCCGAACGCTTAAGTCGAACCCTTATGCCTATCGTGCCTCTCTATCTCGTGTTCCGCGCTCTCGCCGAACGCTTGTTCCGCGCCCTCGCCCGCACGCCCGGCTAAGGCAGAACGTGACAACGTGACAATGAATCATGCCTTTTCGTGAATGCGGCCGGCGTTCATCAATTTATAAGACGTTATCACGTCAAAATTTAAAAAAAAAACATATATCTATCTATTTAGATGAAAAGTATATCCAAGGAGTGGGGCAACGTGGATTTGATTTCTCATACAAATGTACAGATTTAATCCAAAATTGATGAAATTTTGAATCGTTGATCTTCAAAACAAGAGAACGGTGACTATCTACAACATGCAATTTATTTTAAAAAACACCGTATCCCCCTTTCTCACCCAGAAAGAGTAACGCAGAATTTTGAAACATCTCGATGAAATTTTTGCCCACTTTACGTTGAAAATAAGAGAAAAATTACTGACTGTTCATCTGATTTCTAAAAACTAATCTTAACTGCTTAAAACCCGAGCAACGCCAAAAATAAACATAATCTGTCTTCAATTTCCCATGAATGGTTTTCTTCCGAAGTGTTTTGATGTTGAGTGTGATGAACTTGGCTGCTCCTCTTGCGTATCTTTACCGCACACGAGGAGTTGAGTTGAGACGGGGCTATTCCTCTGAAGCTCGCTAATCCACGGCTAATTAAGCGAGCTATCTCGTCCAAGGTCAGGCTATTTCCCCCCGTCAGTGGGTCGCGTCACAACTCACATCTCGCAGCGGGAAACTGTCACGTGTATTTCCTACGCTTCGTCATCCTGTCACACGGACGCATGTCTTTTTACCAGCTGTCTTGTGTCCGAATAAAGCTAGTAGGAAACTTACCGTGTGTCAAAAATCGGAGCATTTTTTAATGCTTAGATTTTTAAACATTTTTTTATTACTTTGCGTTCTGTTTGTTTTATAGTAACTTCTGATCACGAGATCTTCAAATCTCATCACCAAAGCAACTGATGCCATTTCTAGCAACTTTTGATTCAGAATCGTAGGTTTTAGCCAACACGGTAAAGGGAATATAACGTTCAAAAATGTGGCGCACAAATGCCTTTTTTCAGAAAAAACACATTGAAATGTGTGTATCGCATTGTTTATGAAATCTGCCCAATATAAGCAGAAGCTATCTAGTTACACCTTACGACCTAATTTCACCAATGTAATAGTAGCCAAAAGGCCTTACCAATCTGATAGTAATGCCAAAGATTTTTTTTTTAGCTATTGTATTTTTAATCCTACACCGATCATCCTACACCGTGATCACTGTCCCTCATTTGCCTTATTACTTGAAAGACTGGCTGAGGGAGACCTTTTGACGTCTCCAGCCGACTTTCTCGACTCATCACCTTGCACCGCAATGGGAGGGTGAATTCGTACGTCAGTCACCCTGGACACATCGACCCTCAGTTTTCAGATTTCTCTCACCTCAGATTTCTACTCACCTTTTTCCTCCCCAAAATTTCCTCTCCTTCCTATCCCTAAAAAGACTCCACACAGCATCCCCAAAGATGACATCGACCTCGTGGGATTTTTCTCCTGTGTGGATATAATTTTTAAAAAATATATACCATACTGCAGTATATTGGTAATACCTATTATTTTTACAGCGTTTCGAAGTCCTGTTCCAACTCGACCACTTTACCTTTCGTTTATCTGTAATTTTTGCGTGTATTCCGGATCCGGTCAATCCTGTCAAGAAGGTAGCCGTGTTGCATAGTACCTTTTTATTCCGCATGAGCTGTCAAGTCTACTGTACATAGAACTACTAGTAATATATGTGTTTTTTGTTCTTTTCAGGACTTTCGGATGATAAATCGGACATACCAGACCTAGGTGACGTCACACTAGAAGCGTCTACTGCAAGATCCAGTGGAAGAAGTAAGTTTTGCCACTTATCGAAAATATATATTCCCTTTGCGAAATAACTTTCACAGCTAATCTGATATCCAATCTCTGGTACCTGGTAATCAATATACACCTTTCCTTGTAAGAATTTGATTTACGCTTTTTCTTTATTTCCGATTTTGATAAATACTTAATTATTTATAACAGGAAGAGTAGCTGCAATATTTCTGCCCCCACAATATTTAACTGCATATCTTATAAGTTTAACAGTGTATGTTGTGTAATGCCTAAAATCTGGAAGTTGAGAGCTCATTTCATGTAAGAATATATGGATTAATATATGACCATACTTAGAAAAATGAAAACTGAAAATTTGATGATGGTACGGCAATAGTCCAATGTTGACGTGGGAAATAATATATTTACCTACTTGTATGTTACAAGCCCACTAACGAAAATGATGATTTTTATAAACCCACAACGTTAAAAAGTTAAACAATGAGTTTGTTTTCCGTATACGACACGCGATACAATGATGTACCCAACTGACGACACTAACTTCTATCATTTTACATGATGTTTGAACATTTCGCAATTTGATTCAGTTTTATTGCCTCGATTTCACCACCGCCATTGTTCGTGGATTGTTCGGCGCTTTGAGGCGACTCAGATACTTTCGGCCATTTGTGTTTAATCAAAACTCTTCCAAGACCCGAAATTGCCTATTTTTTCATCCAATTAATGCGCGAGAGAGGAACCAGGTGGGCGGTCCAAAAAACAACGGCCAATTCTTTATGCCTACTTAGCTGCGGGCGCAATAAGAATTATTTATGCCAGTTTTAGAATTAGGTCAGGCACGTCCTTTGTGTGAAATATATGTGTTTTTTTATCAGATTTATATGTGGTTCTTCTGGTTGCCAAATGTAAGTGTTAGGCTTAGTCCCGATAGCGTTCTTGCCCGCTCAATCCAATACAACGATCCAATATGAAGTGCTAGCCCACAGATTCCTACCTACATTCTGTATCATTTATCTAAGAAGTGTAGTATATAATATGTGTTAAAGTGGGTCCTCTATTGTTGCTGGCAAAAACTTTTGAACTATTATCACTTTGTTGATTCTGGTCGCCCGTCGACCTCCTTTACTATAGATTCTTTTCAATTTTATGAAATTAGTTATTTCCGTGGGCAGACAGGTTTTCAGAAATCAACGTATTGTTTGTTTAATCTCCAACTGCATTGCAAAAACAAATCAATCGTTTGATTTAATGTGAAATCGGATCAACGCATTCCTTCCGTACTTTTGATTGAATCACAAACATTCCTTGAATATTTCACTAAAATATCATCAATAGTTCGCCCACATAATTTGTTATCCGAGTAAATATAGCAGGACAGTGAAATTGTTCATTTAATTCCGCTAAATGCAATTACTGACATGGGAGCAATGCATTCTGCATTGCACTGTATCTATTCAATTTGGCATCTCTGTAATTGAGGCTTTATCAAAGTTCAAATGGTTTTGTTTCGTAATTGGGTTTTCAACAAAGTTCAAATGGTTTTATTTTGTAATAGAAGCTTCACAGTTATAGTTGTTGAATTCTGCAACGGAGGCATCAGAGTTCAAAGGGTAAAAGGACACTCGCTGATAATCGTCTTGTATCTCGTCGTGGAAATAGCTCACCTGCGACGAAAATTTGTTGCCCGCCATTTCTCCATCATGTCAATTACCAGCCAATTATACAAATGAGTCAAACGATTGTGGCTTAGCAACTTGGAGACCGGGGTTGCCACTGTTGCCTGTCGCCAGTTACAACTCCAGCTCACTCTTTATTTGACACTATTATACTTATCATAATATATGATTGAAATACCGAATTACCGAATATTATATGAAATACCGAATAGAAGTAACGTGTACGATCGAAAATTAATTCAAGAGTGTGGAATGTATCGGGAGCATCTCCTATCCTTATCCTATATTCCTCTCCTCCTCACCTAAAATTAATTTTCATACATAATAAAACTCAATCTCTAAGTTACTTTAACATATGAGACCTTTTTGACTTGACTTAATTTAACTTTGTGTTTGTGTATCTCTATATTTTATGAATAAGCTGTTGTCTGTTACGAATAAATAAATCGTTATATATTATGAATAGTAGACAAACAAGCCTTATTCTTCCTGGATCAATTTGTTGGTGTAGAACTTTTTATTAATTCAGTTTTAAATACCAATATTAAATAGCCAAACCAAAATTTATTTTGTTCCCCTAACGTTTTTTTCATCAAATTACTTTTAAAATATTAATACCGAACAGCTTGTCCATTCTATAAGCATCAAGAATAATTTTAGTCACATTGTACATAAAATTAACTAATTTTTTGATAAAAATTAGTAAACTTAATTCGCCGAGGGTAGATTCCTGATTGCTACTCATGATTTGAAGATTTTGTAAAGTATATACACCGACTACTTTACCATACTCCAACATGAGAATGTTAAAATAAAGTTGATCCTAACTATGAATTTGATTCCACCTCTGGTCTGGTGTCTAAATCCTTGAATAAGCTCTCGTCTCTGTTAAAAAATGGTCTTATACATTTTTGGAATCCTCGGTCTTACTGACGGTTTTCTATCCTACAGTGTACAGATATCCTATCCTGTAGTGTACAGACGAAGAATTCTGTGCTTCTTTTATCGAAATGTTTTTGTAATTTATTTCTAAAAATTACTTAAATGCTCTGAAAATAGTATAGATGATGATTGATAGTAATATTTGTATACATTTGAGAAATAATGTTTTGTTTTTTAAATTTAATGTAATCTTTATCCCCATTTTCAAATATCCGGTATACGTTTGTGATGTTTACTTTCATCGAGATCGAAAAGAATTTTCTACGATAATCTGTTCGCATTTATTAGTGTCTCACAATATTGGCATAACCCATATAACTAAATGCCATTCTGTTGTTAAATGTGTTGACAGATGTTTTGCTTAACCAACACTTGAAAACATATTTGCTCTTCGCGTTCCGTGGAGTATTGAAACTCCTCTTCCTCCGTGGCAACACTCGAAGAATCGATTTATTTGAAATTTTAATTCCTTTCCTTAACTTAATAACTTCACATCTTTAATTTTGATATTTATTTTTAACCACCTGAGGTCCTCGGCGTTTACACAGAATTAAACCTCTAGTCGCCCTATACTTGTATAAATAGTAAATAACTACAGTAGCATTATTTATTTTTTTGAAGTTCTGTCATGCATAGGTGATCTGATCATGATGAATCGTATTAAAATTCAAGAACAGATCTATTGATAAATGTATGTTCTTCAACTAGTTACTTTTGTATGAAACTATCAAACTATTTAATAACTTAAAAGCCATGTTTTGTCACCAACAATGTAGCTCTACCTATTAGCAAAACCCCCTAATGTACAGAATAGTATGCCAATAATTATTTATTTACACCTACAAAAAAAAATTTTCCTACTTTTCGTAATCTGTGTAAAATGAAATCCGGTTAAATATTAAATATTCCCGTAATAACCAGTCTGGATTCCGATGAGAAGTAAGTACATTTTGTTTCACCAAGCAATGTTACATGCACTCATTTCATTTTCAACTTTTATAAGAAATTTTTATCTCACAATTTAAAGCTAATTTTTAGGTGTATTCTTTTAATTTTTTCATTTTGAAAAAAAAGTTTAAATTTTATCTTTTTTTTATTTGTCCTTAGCAACATTTGATAAAGATTTTTTGTAATACCTGTCTTTTGTAGATTGTTGCAACTGTTTTAAAAAAAATAAAAAAAATTCTTACAAGTTTCACAATTTTGAAAAATTAAGAAAATCGTGGAAAATCACAATTTTTTCTACCGCTTAAAAATATCTCAATATGCTTCCCTAACTTAACATCATCCACGTAGCCCTATGGGTGGTAGTTAGGTTGTTGGGTTGTTGGGTGTTGGGTTGTCGGGTTGTTGGGGGGGCTCGCTAGCCTAGCCGCCGGCACATAACCTGCGCAACCCACCTGGGTGACATCACCGCCCGTAGCAGGGGCCGCGCGCTGTGCTCGCGCCGCCGTGGCCTACTTAGCCGGGCCGAGCCACGCGAGCGTGCCCCTGGTATTGGCTATGCGTAGCAGTTGACGATGCACTGATTTTTCTGCTCCGAGCTAACTCTTTACAAGCCTGGCTGAATATTTTTCAAGATGCATATTTTGATACACTTAATAGAAGACACTAACCTATTTCGTCCGCATCTCCGCACTCTTTTAAAGGCGTATTCTAGTCTAGAAGCATGAATTGTAGGGTTTCTTTCAGGTGCAATTAAAAAAATATAACTATATTTTTGTAGCCTTTATTTTACCAAATATTTATTACACATTAAAAAAAAATCAAACGAAAAAATTTTAAAATTACAGGGTGTTGAAGTGGGGGGTCTCAAAAATATAGCGCTTCCTGGTTAAAAAAAAATAATTTTTAATCCAAACAATTGCTGCTACGGCATGAACCTCGGAGGAGTCATAATTTTTTTTTCGCAAAATGGCGGCTGTCTGAAATAAAAGGACAATTTTTTACCAGTTTTTTTTGACTTTTCCAAATTTTTTTAGAAAGTTAAAAATTAAAATTTTGTCACAGTTCTGGTTCATGCGATAAAGTAATGTATAGAAAAGGCTCACACCAAATTTCAAGTAAATTGGTTTAGTAGAACTTGAGATATCGTGTCAACCGTCTCGAAAAAAGAGGTTTTGAAAAAAATGCGTTTAAAATTTTGTTCTATTTAGATTTTCGTTGGATTCGTCTAAACCGCAAAATTAAAATAGTTATAACTTTAAAAATAGTGCGAATTTCGAAAATGAAGAAGAAAAAAATTGGCTTTTTTTTCTAGACTAGAATACTGCTTTAAGGACGTGTTTTCTTATTGAATCATTTTGCTAACGTGCTAGTTTTCTCTAGAAATTTCTACATAAAGTGGAAGTACCAGATTATTTAACTTTGGTTTTACAATTGTGTTTTTTGGTTGTAAAAATATCATTACGAATTAAACAAAACTTTTGGATAACTTTTGAATATAATTTTACACCAGCTTTTAACAAATCCGTTAGTAAAATTATTACATCTAGCAGTATTGGTTTCGGCTCATTTTCTAAAAAGTTGGAGCTGAAAAATTTATAAACCTAGTTATGTGTGTATGTATATAAATATTTTATATTGATTCCATCATTAACAGCCCTTGTTCCCAATCCTACTGATCAACTGTTGAGCCGAAATTTTGGCTCAACACTCATCAAATGCACAAATACGCTCTTTCCAACGGAATACTCCGACCAACAGACGAATCGAGCTTTACGAAACAAATCACTTAGCTAATCGGAGGCTCAGATTGGTCGATCGAAAAGTTGGGAACAACGGCCGTAAGTAATTTTAAGCTGGGTCAACATGACTAATTTACTTAACCTACAGATTTTCTACAGAGAAAGGTATTAAGTTTTGGTCTGCATTGTGTTGACCTTTTAATGCATCTTAGTTTTGCGATGAATTTAATCCAAGTTTAAGAACTTTCTAAACCGAACTTAAATCTCAACTACAGATAACCTACAACATATCTTTAAAAGGTTTTTTGACGTGATAACGTCTTATAAATCGATGAACGCCGGCTGCATACACGAAAAAACATGACTCACTGTCACGTTCCGCCTGAGCCGAGCGTGCAAGCGAGAGGGCGGAACAAGCGATAGAGAGGCACGATCGGCCCAAGCGTTCGGCTTATGACGCATCAATGCAATTTTTCATCAATGTTTTCTTAAGGCGGCGCTATTCGGCTGAAAAGAAGAAGATGGAGAGATGTGTAATTACGAATGTTGGACAGAGTGCGCTAATATTTTAAGTTATGAAATCGCAGCGAAAATGGCAAAAAAGCTTAATAAAACGTCACTCGTTTAAAATAGAGCAAAAATCTCGTGGAACGTATCTTAAGTATCATTTAAAGAAACATTGTGAATTTTTTCACAAATATAACTTGTAAAATAATAGAAATAGAAGTCTATTTTATATCTTGTTTTAAATAATTTTCGGAGCATACTTGCGATTTTTTTCTATAGATGGAATTTCATATAATTTGCGTTTCGGCGTGGAACGTATATAGATATTATCTTAAAAAATAACATATATTTTTTTAAGAGCTTAAAAACTTCAAATGTTTAAGGGAGATATGTAAGAAATCAGTCGAAATTCGAATAGTGGACCCTTAAGACGTTATCCCGTAAAATTATCGTCCGTAAACCGACTTAACAGACAGCCAGTTTTTTGGCTAGCATCAAAAAGTTCGCTTAGGTCGATACTAAATAGCAACAATATAAAGTAGGTTAATACCAACACATTATCAATTATTATTTATGCACGTAGGCTGTTATTAATATCAATAAGAGGATAATTAGAATTCACTTTTTATCGAAGATAAGATTGTTGACCCATTTAGCTAAAGTATCTGCATTAAAGTATATATATATATTGTAAGTGTGATTCTTTGACTTTATGTTTTGTGCCGTCTTCGGGTGTTGTTTGGGAACCGTCCTGAGCCGTGAAGTGTTAAACTGGCCTACACGTTTTTATTACTATCGCAACTTCACAGACACGTTCACAAAAATCGTGTGATTGTGTGTTGTATTCATTAAAATTACAAAGTTGTATTGAAACGCATGACCCGGTCTCAACGGCTTGAACGTAATCCAAAAGAGGCACTCAATAAAAAAACCACACCATTTACCAACCAAACCCAAAGTTTATAAAAAATTAAATATCGATATCACGATTTTTTTATACGCGGTTTTAAATTACCAATTGATTTGAATTGTCGTTAATTTGAATTGTCGTTAATTGTGCAGGTATGGGTGAGTCAATCGTTCGGTCCGTTTGGTTGTGTGCAGTATGAGAATTTGTGATAATATGTAGTAATGTGTTAAATAAAAAAGTAGGTCAGAGACGTATTATGATTTCGTGTTGTGTAAACGTATTTGTGTCAGCGAGTTATCTATTTGAGGATTTATCTTGTATAAATTCATCGACGTGCAAGCGATCGGCTCTCGTCATTTCGTGTTTTATTATTTTAACGATCGAAAATCAATAATTTTGAAATGGAAAACATTCAGCGTATGAAGCACGCTTTAAGACGGCCGGTTAAGCCGCCACTACCCGAATTTCTACCGATTTCTTGCATATCTCCCTTGGACATTTGAAGTTTTTAAGCTCTTAAAAAAATATATGTTATTTTTTAAGTTAATATCTATACAACCCCCACGCCGAATCGCAAATTATATGAAACTCCCTCGATAGAAAAAAATCGCGAAGTATACTCCGAAGTTTTTTATTTTCAAGCCTGTCTCTATTATTTAACAAGTTTATGAAAAAGTAAGTTGTATGAAAAAATTCAGCGTTTCTTTTAATGTTATTTTAGACAACCCCCACGAGATTTTTGCT
This sequence comes from Glyphotaelius pellucidus, assembly GCA_936435175.1. Taxonomy (NCBI): domain Eukaryota; kingdom Metazoa; phylum Arthropoda; class Insecta; order Trichoptera; family Limnephilidae; genus Glyphotaelius; species Glyphotaelius pellucidus. Next base: position 19,635,712 of record OW386542.1, on the reverse strand, counting down.
CTAATCTAAACGAGTCCTGTTTTATTAAACATTTTCACAATTTTCGCTTCAATTTTATCGTTCGAAATATTAGCGAGCTCTCTCCAACATTCGTAATTACATATCTCTCCATCTTCTTCTTTTCGAGCTCGCGTACGGGGCCTTAACGTACAATATGAATTAACAGCTGATCTGCCTACCTAGCGTTTTATTTTTAACTTCTTACTATTACTATCTACTCCTTAATTTTTGTGTTGATGAAAATCGTCAACCTATCTTTTCTAATTATAAAACACTGGCTTTTCTCCTACTGACTTTTCCTTTCCAGTGATTTTGTATTTCAATTAAAAATGCTTATTAATGTGTGTATTTACTTTAATGATTTTGATATTTTACATGTAAAAATCGTTTCCATACCAACTGAGAATAGTCAACTCAACACCTCTTTGAAAAGTCATTAAAATCGATAAAAAAAATATTTTAAAAAGGCGCGTAACCCTAACCTAACTTAACCTATACAACCAATTTAAAAAAAAAAAAATCATCACTTTTAATGACTTTTCTGAGGTGGTTCTGATTTAGTTTCTTTCTGAGTTGTCTGGTCACCGTAAAAATTATAACGAAATATTATGAATTTAGTCTACATAATATACACTATATTGTACAAGTTCTACCTATAAACTAGTATCAGTTATCAAAGTTAATAGGTATACAATGGTGGATCAGCTTTTTTAAACGATTTTTTTTTCCACACAGGAGGCCATGAGGAAAATAATTTGCCTTAGGGTCTACGTCATCTTAGGGGATGCTGTGTGGAGGGTTATTTTTAAAAGGAAGAAGAGAAAGTTCTAGAAAGGAAACAGGTGCGAGGGATGGGTAGGAATCTGGGGGTCAGTGTGTCCAGGAGTAACGGACATACGAATCCATCCCTTCAACTGGAGTGCAGGGCGATGATTCGAGTTATTCTGGCTGGAGAGGTCAAAAGATCTCCTCAACCATTCTGCCGGCCACGCACAGGCGGGCAGACCATTGGCCGCCAAGACCTTGACAAACGGGCCCTCTGCTAAGTCACCAAACGAAAATAAAATATACTTAAAAAAATACGTAGCGAACCACTAGGAGTGACCTATGGCAGAGGTGTTTGGTTATCCAATAAATGGTTCCCGGGATGGTGGTACCCATATCCGCCTTCCAAAATGAATTATTTATCACATTACTCAATAACGATAATTGAATAATGTAATACACTATTTGCGTAACTTTAACTTCTTTCAACACAGAAAAACAATAATACAAAAAACATGTTAAAATGATACAGATTCATTAATAACATTGTTTTACGATTCCACGTTCTGCCTCTTCTATTGTTTCACTTGACCGTTGATCTTACGCGTGGATAACCTTTTATAATTCCATTCTTATTCGATGAATATGCAAATGATATAACTATGTCAACGTATCAATAAAGGGGAGCTAGTATTGCCTTCGAATCGAAATCGAGAAAGTATTTTCTGAATACTTTTTTACGTCGTGACCTGTCTTGAAAACCAGCGTTGCCAAACTGCTACACAAAACCGGAATATATTTATTATTATAAATTAAGATACCGTGTATTTTCCTCTCAGATTCGCAGTTAAATTCAACAGCACGTTATAAGAGTTTACCTGCAAATGTAACATTTCTTACTTTAAGCTCACTTTAATTGGGGCAGCGGTATACATATTGCCTGGAATTTTCCGACTGTTATTTGTCCGATTTTTTTTTTAATTATTTATTTATTGTTTCTTTACATGGTAGATATTTTTGCTTAAAATACAATTTTTAACTTGACCAGGACAAGCCTGTGTTGAGATTAATAATATTATAAAGTAATAAAATAACACAAAATAATACATGTATTGATAGAATAATATTATTACTTTAATGTTTCTTACAATTTTTTATAATTTTAGGACCAAAATATTATGTTATACATAATATTTAAATAAATGAAATAGGGCTTGAAACTGTAAGTACTTGTCGTCAAACATATCGAAGAGCCTTTCTAATAAAGATATAGACAAATTCTTTATACTGTTACCTAAAAATCATTGTCTTATTGATTTTCATAACACATTTTTAATAATAAAAACAGTTGTGTAAGCAAAGTGTATCCCACGCCAAGCACAGGAGTCTGTGTTTTTTTTTAGCTAAGCTTTTTTTTGCTACCAACTGTGAAACTTATTTAGCGGCGTTAGTGATTCGGAATTTGGATGAAATTACGCATTAGCACCTGTGAAGCATCACACTGCGCTCATTGGCCGATTTGATTATGATGTCACTTTTAAAGGCTCCTATTGGTTGAGAAATAAAACGGAAATGACGCTAGGTCCTAGGTCTGCACTCATTGGCTGCTTTGATTATGACCTCACTTTTCAATGCTTATGATTTTTTTTGTATTCATGCAGTTCCGTATGAAATATAAAAATAAACAAAATTGAATATATTTGTTTTTATAAAAGGTACCTATATTAAAGTACTAGCCGCTAATGTCAGATGATATATTTATTATTATTATTTTTTATCTTTAAAAAGACCAGAGATTTGCGTTGTGGCAACTTTTTATCGATTTCTTAAATCTAGTTTTTCCCGAAAATATTATTGTTATGAATCCTTTTCACGTAATTAAAAGTTATTGCAAATTTCCTGTACCACTGCGTTGACTTATACATGAAAATCGAAAATGCCTGGTTTTCTCGGTTATCTACTAAAATTATATAAAATTATTCGAAATCGAAAATTGTACTTATATTCAATCAAACGACATCCTCCTACAGGAGATGAGATAGCTCTGCTATACATGAAAGACGAACATCCTGACATTACCTGTTATATATAATGACCTACTTATCATTATTAAGCTAAACCTGACCATGGATTGTTTTTTGCGGTGGTATTCTCCTGAGTTTACCAGTCAATTACTGAAAATTTTTCCTTTACCTAAGTCCGTTTTTTCATTGTTTTATAAATTCAATTTTTATGTACGTACTTTGTTGGTTATAATAGTAGATAAAGAAATAAATATATATGAATAAGAATTTGAAAAAAAAAACAAGTTGTTTAAAAAACAAACAAAAAATCGATACATCGGTGCCTACGTATCTTTCTCATCTTTAGACCCCTAAAACATGGAATCGATAATTTATGAACATGTAAATAAATAAGAACTTATAAGCTTTATTAGGTCATTTCGTAAAAAATCTCCAGTCCTAAAGAGTCCTAAGTTCTTTTAAAATAAATATCAACTCTACTTTTGCTACTAATCTTCTCATAAATAGTAATCGGGAAAGTAGTCACATAGTCGGGAAACACGCCGAACACAATACGTGTACACGGTTGATAAGAGAACGGGTCATTTCTACGACTGAGAGGACCTGATGGAAATTCTTTACCTCATGGCGTCCCGTGTGGATTTAATGTAAAAAAAATAAAAAAAATTGTTATATCAACAAAAATGGAGGATTGCAATTGTAAAATCATGCAATGTCAAGAGATTTGAATATAGTGTCCTCTGCGGGCAAAGCCGTATTTTACAATTTTAGTACAATTTGGGAAGCGGGAATGGGTACCGCCGCCCCGAGAACCTTTACTGGATAACCAACACCTCTGCCATAGGTTACCCTAAGTGCTTCGCTACGTTTGGCGACTAAGCAGGGGTGCCCAAGTTCATGGGATGAGGTTTGTCTAGGTCTTGGAGGCGGACGACCAGGACACACTGAACCCCAAATTCCTACCCACCCTTTAAACCCTTTTCCTTCCCAGAATTCTCCTCTCCTTCCTTTCCTTAAAAAAACCCCTCCACACAGCATCCCCAAAGATGACATAGGCCCTGAAGGAAATTATTTTCCTCAGAGTCTCCTGTGTGGAGCTCATGTTAAAAAAAACTCTTAGCACAAACTTTCTAATAAAAATGTGTTTATCAGGAGTAGCCTGCCAGGTAAGTATGTTTTCTGAAACGGTCTGTAAACAATTAAATTAGATACAGCCTAAGAACTGACAATAAGTTGTGCAGCACCCTTAAGGTGATTTTTTCACAAAAATGGCGCTCTACAAATTTATTTATTTTTATTATTATTACCCGCATTTAAACATATTTTTATACCTACTCACTTAGATATTAGGTATCCGTCACAGATTCATAACATTTGAATGAAATTTACGGACATATTAAGAAAAGCCTTTTTTCCATACTTTCTAGGTGCACTCGGTGACTGTTATGAAGATAAATGCAGTCCAGAAACTTTTGGATTTTCAGGTTATGTAGTAGAAAGCATAACAGTTTTCCGTAATCTTTTGTATAGGGAGAAGATAATAATAAAACATAACTTATTATTTGACTTAACTTGTGATTGCATCACTGAAATTATTGAGGTAGTCACCGCTCTCCATAAAGAAGAACAGTTCTTAGTTACTACACTACGAACCGGTTTGAGGTTGCCTTTCAAAAAATGTTACACAGTTGTGCCTGAAAGCAAAGTATTTGTAGGCTCTATTATATTATCATAAATTCACCATTTACGCCTACCTCCCCTTTCTTGCGAGAGCGTCACCGGGCACAGCGACGGAGCACATTACCGCGTTAAGCGTGAACAGCGATTGGTCTCAGAATCTCAAAATGAAACACAGTGTTGTAAATGTTTAAATACTTAAAATATATGTATAATGCCAAGATAAATGAAGAGGTTGATAGAGATAAATGGAATCGTCCAATGAAGACACGGTAAAAACTTGGATCAAAATACTTATTTGGTGGAAATCATTATTGTTCCATGAGGTAGAATAGGAAAGGGGCGTTGCCAGTCCGGGTGTTTTGATTGTTATATTTAGCTTGAAAATAGCCCGTTGAAAGGAATATTATTTTTCAAATTTGTATTTTAAAGTTAAAACTTCTTTAGCACCGTTGTGATTTGAAACTCGACGTAACTGAAACGAGCGACACCAAAAAAAAACGAGTGTGCTTTAGACCACACGACTGAAGTAAAACTTCTATAAGAGGAAGGGAGAAAGAAAATGTGCGCGCGCACTGCTCTCTCTTGCTCCTACAGTGTGATGCAGACAGACAATAGGCCTGCACTGTGTCTTAGATATACGAAACGTAACTGGCTATGAGAGAAAGAGAGAAAGAAAATGTGTGCTCGCACCTCTCTCTCTTACCCCTACAGTTATATATGAAACGTAACTCTCTCTCTCTCTTTCTATCTTCACTAACTTATATCTCCCTCTCAACTTCCGTACGCCTTGCCCGATCACACTTTTCGTAACGCTCTCGTCACGCCAGCTTACTCCCCAAGACAAGCGTGCGTAAAGAAGTTTTACTTCAAAAAATCTAATGCGCGCTGTTTAAATGCTCGAATTTCAGATTGGTCTCTTGCATTGTGACTGCGTACAATAAATTGTATCCTTGACGAATTAACATTACAGTAGGTAGACACTTTGACTTAGTGTGTAACCACTTAAAAGTGGCGGCAGATAGGTGAGATGAGTATTATTACTATTGTATTATGTTCTGATCATTACCTGGAGAGGTACGATTGCGTATCGGTGTTGAGTGGTCCACTAAGTAAAGTGTGCGCGAGCCTCACCTGACGGTGAATCCGATTTCATAACTCCATCAATCATAGAACATGGAACCCGTCCCGTATTATGCAAAACCAATTAAATTAATTTGTACGTTTGATATTTAGGTCGAATCCACTTTTAAAATAAAGCACGAAAGACTTCATTAGCAACACGCTAGAGTAACCTACATTTTATATAGACTTGTAATTTTTAATGGCTACAGAATGCGATCGTTCTTGCTATGTAGGTGGTATCTACCTCCAATGAAACCTTCGTACTTCTTAACATGTCCTTTGCATGTTTATTGATATGACTTTTTTTGTTATGAAATGGTGGATTTGATTCCCACTCGCAAGTCGATATAGGTACTATTCGCATGCCAATGTGCAAAAGCTACGACCTACAATGTTCTGTAAAGTAGGTCGTGATTAAATAGGAATGCAGTGTCACGTATATTTATATCTGCTATGTAATCAGAGCCGAGGAGTCATTTATCTAAAACAACAGAGTTAATGGAATAATCCGCAACACTGGGTATATTATATATTATATCCGCAACACGAATATATCCTCTTCCAAGCCTCCCAAATTCTGACTGGACAATTAGAAGATAATTGGAAGGAGTCCTAACTATTCCAACTGTATGTAGAGTACGCTCCAAACTTTATCGCCGACCTGAACTTGATACGATCTTTTGATGCACAGATACAATCACATTGCTGACTTTACAATGACCGAAAGAGAAAAATGCGTAAAAACATACATGCGACAGAGAAACGCATGGGCTGGGAGGCATGCCACTTTTCGGACCTTAAACTCGCCTATTGCGACCATTTATGTATCAACGCCAGGTCGATATTAGTTTGCCGCGAGCTTTAACTTACTAGAACATAGATCAATTAATTCAATCGATTCTACTCGAACTTTTGTAACGCGCAACTTAAATGCAGTTCAGTCTTGGCAATGAAAGCCAAAAGAAGACCAAAAAGATTAGCAAATGCATTACCTACGCTTGAATTCGTATACCTGCTGTGCAGAAATGCTACTGATGTATTTACTGTTTGTGTAAATGGCAATATTATTTTGTCCAATCTATTAAACCTCCAGGAACCTCAAACCACAGTGTTACAGCTTACCGATGTCTTATTTACTTCTAACGTAAGACTTTCGGAAAGGACAGTATTGGCAGAATGAATTTGGTTTAATATTTCAGACTAAGAAGACGATCTTTTCAATCAACCTAACGGAAATTCTTCTGTTTTCTAAGACTTTGTTATTACTAGTTATATTTTTCCCCAAAAAAATTTTTTATTGTCAAGTGAATGCTACAAAATTTGATGACTGTCATTAGTCTTAGCATTTTTTTCAATGGCATTATGTGGTATCTATGTAGGTGCCTGTGAACAGATAATTTTAATAATACAGCTATTAATCATCTGATTTGACAAGACTATCGAATGGAAAGCTATCCTTAACATCTTTACTACCAAGTTTTACTATCTGCCCTATTGATAACATTGCAGATGACCTGCAACCATGACAGTTGGAAACATTCAGAAGACTCGCTTTGAAATAAACACACGTATTGTACTAGTCCCTCAAAGAAGGCATTTATAAAAATAATTTATTTATAATCTTTGATGGGTCAGCCGCTGCGCTGGTTCCGTGTGATTTGTCGGAGGAAACGATGAATATTTTCAGCGAAGTACTCGGTGACCCATATTTTTTCGGTGTTATCATGTTTTTTTATAACTGAATACGATTGTCCTTATTACGAGATTAGCAACCACAAATATGGTATTATTTTTAATATTAGAAACACATAAATGTAGACATGTAGGTACTTACCTTATCACGTACTTATTTCAAGAATTATGTAGATACATTTTTCTTCAAAACTTTCAGAAATAATTTCTTTTAATTGTCTAACAGTTGGTCATTTCATCGCACACACTCTTTCCTCACCCGTGTGCAAACGTCTTCCACATCCTGTTGCATTATTCCGACTCTTGATTTCACCTTAGTCACTTGAACTTGATTCACTTAAACGTGTCATGTTTTCTTGAGACGTCACAGTCTTCTTCTTCCGTCCGCCCACTCAAAATCCTGATTTGGTCGTTGGTACATGGTTTAACTTTTCTAAAATCTCATTTTTACTGCATTTGGTTTAATTCCATCCTCATACCTCTGCCAGTTCCATCCCTCACAACAATATTCAAGGATTAGCATCAGTATTCCATTCGTGTGCTGGCCCCTGCTGTATTAATATACTTACCTGTCTATATTATACCCTACTGCTATATTAATATACTTACCTGTCTATATTATACCCTACTGCTGTATTAATATACTTACCTGTCTATATTATACCCTACTGCTATATTAATATACTTACCTGTCTATTTTATATCTGTCATAAATACGAAAAGCTTTTTTTATATTTTAGTTTTCGGATATTTACTTCCAATCGTTGTTATACGTATTTCTATATGTATTTCTTTATGTGTTCGGTATTATTGTTACAAATTCAATTTTTAATCTCAATTGGACAAGCCGGTGTTGGGGTTAATAATTTTATTAAGTAATAAAAATAACACAAAATCAAATTGGTATTGAAATAACAATATTGTTGCATTAATGTTCCTTACAGATAAAGGGTACCTACCAAGCTGAAGGAAGCTAATACATAATAAATATGACATTGCTTACAAGTGGTTATTGTCTTGTTCCCCCAGTATGCCCATTGATGTTATAGTGATTGGGGGAACTTAATCGTGGTCCGGGACTTCTATGAATAGCTTACAGAACCTCCAGCCTCCCTTCGATGAGAAAGGGGCATTACTTGTGTGTTACTTCTATATAATATACTTAGATATTGAATAATAATAATAGCTGTTCAATGTACGTACGCTTAAAACACAATATAAATTATATAATGTTAAATCCGTAAGTACTCAAATGTCAAAAACTTGTCGGTTAATAATAGGTTTCAAATTTAGTAAAGATAATTAATTGCTTGGAATTTTCTTCAGAACCTTTGAATACCGACTTTTTGATCCCTATTCTAGAAAATTTAATGTTTGATAATAATTCAAATTGCTAATGTTAAGTATTCGCCGTAAACGGTAACAGTTTACTTAGTAAAGATTTCGAAAGATCTAGAATCACGCAATATTCTCTCGTATTTTTAAATCCATCTTTGTGAATTTTACTTTTGATTCCTTGATCCCAATATATGTACGAATGATGTTGAATCTTTGAAGTGGAAATTAATCCACGCCCCGACATCTGATCTAGCTGAAACTCGTTATCGATGGCAATGCATTCTATCATCTGACAATTACGTACACACGTGCGGACATGTACGCAATTCTCTGAAATTCGATGACATTACATCAGTTACCGAACGAAATAATGTCGGTTTTATCCAATCAGGGTGTGGTTGACTCCAGTTCTTGGATAGGAACGGTCAATCCTCTCAATTTTTTGAGTAAAACTTCTATACGCATGCTTAACTTGGGAGTAAGCTGGTGAATGCGTGACGAGAGCGTTACGAAAAGTTGATCCGGGAGGCGAACGAAGCATAAAGAAGTTTTATTTCAGTCGTGTGGTCTAAAGCACTCTCTTTTTTTTAAGTTATAAAACATTTTTGAAAATAATTGTATTAAGGTAAAAAAACTTAGTTTTTTAAGGATTGATTTATTCTACGTGCAGTTCTACAAAGGCCTAATAGCTGAGGACATTAAAAAAAAAAAACATTCTTATCTTCCTTTATCAAAAATCTTTTTTGGGCATTGAAAATATCGAATGAAAATTATTCATTCAAATAAACCACGAAAACCTGAAGACAAATAAGACAACCACTCCACCAATTCTCCGCAGGGTCAGGCATAATACATAGAGCGCCATCCATCTCTGTCTTGGCAGGTACCTACTTCTTGCTTCTAATCACCATAAACTAGATATTATTACAACTCCTGACATTGCAGTTGAAGTTTTGATTCAGCAACTAATGCTACGTCTTTTTGGGGTATCCCCGACCTTCTTCCATCCACTTGGGTATAATGGCCCATCCATCCTCTCTCGCATGCCTAAGCCACCACCATAATATTCTTAGACATTTATTAAATTGTTGTGATTCTTGAACTGAACACACCACTTCAGTAAATGAAATTATATTTTATAATTTACTTGACGCGCGTCAAATGTGATTCCACCACGATGTCCTAATTTTAACTTTCTTGACGAGTCTCGATCCCAAATATCATTTTTGCATACCAACAGGGTACAAGTCGAGGATAAACCTGCACGCTATTTCGCAAAGAGTGTATTTTGGTGTTCAAGGTATCTCTCGAAGGAGTGGCCAACACAAGTAGAAGAGCAGATACAATCGCGATTCTTGTATTGCTGTGAGTTAAATAATATAATAGCAGACATTATATTCTCACGGATGTGCTGGGAGGAGGTGAACTGACAATCGATCCCCCGGTAGTTGGCCCCCCGAATGAAATTTATTATAAAATTATAATTTTTTCTGCATTATTTACCGATTTCAAACCCAAAATCGAGTTCAAAAATACCTTTAATAATAAGTTACAACGAATTTATTTACAGTGTCGATTATGCGCTGGTGTATATGCATTATAGACAAGTAATTTTATTCTTGGTGAATTTGAATGAAAATATTTAATTAAATGAAGACACTACGAGCGAAACTCAATCGAAAATCTGGAAACAGAAAAATAAAAAAAAGATATTTGCACCTCTGGGACTCGAACCCAGTTACTGTGGGGCTCTTTCAGGTTCAACTGCTATGGAACCCTGGAAGGTACACGAACGTGAAAAAATTTATTGAAAAAATGCCTTTTGTGCACTAGGTTTTGCATTTTTCTACCGATGGCATCCTAAAATGGGTGCACAAAATAAGTTTGACATCAGAAAATAGTTTTTGAAGTGAAACTTATTTAGCATTTGGCGCCGTTGTGATTTGAAACTCGGTGAAACGACACTAAAAAGAGACAATCACATATATCACATCTATAGGATTTAGCCTGCAAGAAAATGGGATAGAATTAAACCTTCCCGCATTGGCCGCTTTGATTATGAGCTCACTTTTCAAGGCATTGGTTGAGATTGTGTGGTGAAGTTTTCATTTCTACCGCGTGTGAACTACACTCGATTTTTTTTAAAATGCAGATTGAAAACGTGTAAAAAACACAAATAAGATCATTTATAATCACGGCAAATTTTTGGTTAAATTTGTCTTTTTAAATATTTATTTAGTTAGTTAGTTTATACTACATTCTATATAAACTAATACGAACAAGGTCACATTTCCTTTTATAAAATTATATTTTTGCACAAAGCATAACTTCCCTTTTAAATACTTTCGTGCCTCGACTTATTTCATCGTAAATCTTTAGTTCTCTGTGACTTTGATTTTTTTCTCAAATGCTTTTCCTAAATCTATCTCTATTTATATTTCTGGTTTCGTAATTATTTACATCTCTATTAAAAAAAATTTCATCCTTATTAGTATTTTGGCATTTGGTTTTTCACAACTATGTGCACACATTAACACATTAAAAAGCAATATCTTTTTTATTAGAGGCCAATTTAGCTTTTTCTTATTTGGTTAACCCTTGCATACTTGCTATTCCACAGTAAGCATCTCATAATGTTGATCTGTATAACTTCTAGCTTGTTCAAGTTTCCTTCATTAGCCAAATGTAACATCGCAGAGCAGTAATCTAAATGTGGAGCAACTATGGTTTTAAAATGAACTCTGTAGAGTTTCCATTTAGTTTATTTCTTAGTCTTAATAATTTTTTTCTGAAATTTACTTTTTTGATACCTTTTTTAGCACATGTCCATCATCGTCCCACGATGTCCCCACATTTGCTCTGATAATGGACACTGTAACGTTGGTTGAAGAAAGAGGTAATGCAACACGGCATAAAACCACAGGAATAAATTACAATAATTAGTTGCTTGAAATGGCTTTAGCCGTGTTTGGTGACCAGATCTGAATAGCCAGGTACTTCTCCACCTTTCTCTTCCCCCATCTCCTTCCCCTCCCTACTACCTTCAGCCTCACAACATACCCCAACTGTGGATGCCATTGTCTCACTGGCTCCAGGCGGGAGCAGTTGGGACTCTTGTGCGGTATTCAAATAAAAAAATTGGTTGTCTGTAAAGTTGGTTTACTGACGATAATTTTATGTGATAACGTCATAAGAACACATTGACGAAAAATTGCATTGATGCATCATAAGCCGAATGCTTAGGCCGATCGTGCTTCTCTATCGCTTGTTCCGCCCTCTCGCTTGCACGCTCGGCTCAGGCGGAACGTGACAATGAGTAATGCTTTTTCGTGCATGCAGCCGGCGTTCATCGATTTTTAAGACGTTATCACTTCAAAAAATATATTTAAAAAAATTACAATTTTTATAATCTGAATTTTATTTATTCTGCGATATTATAATATTAATCTCGATTAAGTTTGTATAGTTGCTTTTAACACGAACTAGGATCGCTTTAAGAGTAAAACCTGGAATACTGTTCACAGGTTTGGAACCCGCGCTATATTGTTTATGTTAACAGGTTAGAAAGAGTTCAGGAGCGATTTCTCAAATTCCTCAATTTTAAAACATTCAACATATACAACTCTTACGACGAAATCGAGAAACATTTTCGAATCACAAAACTATTCAACAGGAGGCTTGTCGCTGATCAGATGCTCCTGTACAAAATTATTAACTCAAAAGTTGACTGCCCGGATTTGCTAAACAAAATAAATTTCCACACGTCCATTCGATATAGTAGACAAAATACCCTTTTCTATATTGATAGATGCAACACCAATTCCAATCAAAATGACTTTATACAAAGGACATGTAACTACCATAACAACAAATTTGCAAATATAGACACACGTGCTGACGTATTATATACTGCTAGTTACTGTCGCTACAGAACTTCACTGTATAACATTTTAGGTGCGAATAACACATAAATTAATTGTATCTAATATTTTTATATTACTTGGCAACTTTCCCTTATCCCTCTCCTCCCCTTACCCTTCCCAACCCAAATCCCTATTTTGCAGTCTATTTCAGTTTTAATCACACTTATTTTAATGTTGTGTATTAGTTTACCATTTGTTGAATTCACATTTGTACTCTTATTATTTTTTTTTTAATTTCTAGTTTATATTCAGTTAGTCTTGTTTCTAAATACCTATCTGTGAACATTAATAATTGGTCTGTTTTTTTATCATCCTCTTATGTTTATTGTATTACTAAGACTGTTATTGTTCCTTAAATAAATAAATAAATAAATAAGAGTTTTTGTTCAATCAGTTTTCAAAAAATTAATCTGTATTTTTGATGTGACAGTATGTTGATTACGTTACTCCCAAAGCAGTTTTGAGTGACACCTTAGATTTCAGTCAGTGAACTATTCCATCATTGACAACTTGTTAATAATTCACTACACTTTGCCGTCAGCTATGGGTCAGAGCTGCATAAATAAATAGTCAATAAATTAACTATATTTTTATTGATTGGCTCTGCTTAAAGTGTTCATTCAATTTGTACAGGTGAGATTTATTTAGTAACTTACGAGTTACTTACTTAACGTTGCCATTTACGGGAAAAATCTATTTATATTTTTAAAAGGTTGTGGAATACGAAAGAAGGGTGGAGGTTACAAAAAATAAGGCAAATGGTTTGAGAGGTATCTTGAAAAATTGACTGAAATATATTATTTGTTTTTTTTTAGAACGTTACTCCAAGACGGTTTGACGAAACCTTCATTTAACGAAATAAACGTCTCAAATATAACAATAAATAAATAAATTATGTACACACATAGAAAGACATGAGCATTTTTTTTTACTATTATCATCATCAAACAGTATTAATAGCCTTGTATAAACACTATTAGTGTGTGCCTGACGCGGCGCTGCACGCGCCGCGCCGTATAAACATCGGTGTACGTGAAATTTCAAACAAAGCTACCGTTGTAATTCGGTTTCAAATTCAAGAATTCATCAAAGGATGGCGCCAATCCCGTTAGCAGGTCGCATCAGAACGGGCCCCCTAGGTATAAGCACTACGATTTTGTAAATTTGAGTATCTCTCGCTCTCTCGATATGGAAAGATTGACGGTAATACTTAGTTGTATCACGTGGCTATATATTACATATGACGTCTTTACCTGTCCCGGTGACTAGTTTTCACTGGATCACAGTGGATCCGAGGAACGTGCTATTTTTGCAACCAGTTCCTATCGGATTTATAAAATGGACACCAACACTCTAACTGGGCGAAGTCGAACCAAAAGCAAACCCTGCAGAGCAGGTTTTTAACTGCTAGTGCTTTACTAATGCCTTACTGGTTACCAACCAATTTTCAGTCCAATATTTTCGAAATCTTTTTCCGCAATGTAACATGTAAACTTTTTTTAACATATGGGGAACGACCAATACGATGTCGTGTCTTATAAAAAACTAATATATAAATATATATATTTATATTTTATTTACATATCAACAAAGTCCCTTACGGAAACACTTGATACGAACTTATTAACGACGAACACACGATCCATCGCTTTCCTGCTCGCTCACTGCGGCGGTGCAAGGCAGATGCAGAACATAACATACATGATTTAAAGATTTTAAAATATTTTGTCCAAGGAGGCTGCTCATTATTTCGTAGTTTTCGGTAATTTTTTTTCGATCATCTCTTAATTCTGCCGCCGTACGCTTTTCTCGGCGCCTCTCGTACTGCGTTGGGAAACTGTCGCGCACACTGGCTCACGTCCGTCTCAGTGTGAGGCTCTCCGCACGCCGCCCAACCAAGTGTGGGTGTGTGCCTACTTCGAGCTTTTCGCTTGTGTGCGCGTGTACCTACATCTTGCAGTGTATGTGTGTCGGTGTTTCTGGGTGTTTGTGCGGGCCATTTTGTGTATGTGTGTGCCGGTTTGGTGAGAACTGCCGAAATTGAGCGCGCATGAGTCCATGACGGCGTTACGTCACATCGAAGCAGCTGACCTACTTTCGGTTCTGATCGACGGCGCGGGGGAGGGGGCGACCTAAACTTTTCGGCTGCATTATTCGATTTCCACATTTTGAATAAAAGTTCGATATTCGACATCTACGCTATCAGCCTAACCTAACTAAGTATAACTAATTACTTAATGCTTTCGCACCTTTGATGAAATACAGCCTTCAAATTGTCTATGCATGGAGGAATTCGACAATCTTTACCAATTTTAAGTTGATAGGTATCCACCCGTGTAGAGTTCTTTTTGTGAATACCGCACATGCTCCCAACTTTCTGGAGCCAGTGAGACTATGGCATCCCTAAATTGAGATATATTAAGAGATTGCAGGTGGTGGGGAGGGGATGAAGAAAGGGAAGTTTGAGAGGTACTTGAATATTGACTAAAGCCAATTCAAATAACGTTTCTATTCTGAATGGTTATCTTTCACCAAGGTTACACTGAGATTTTCATCCACTCTGGAACGAGCCGAATATTACATATATTTCTTATTATTTTAATTAGTTAATTATGAAACGGCTCAAAATACTTCATTTAATTGCGGATTGGGATTAGAAATTCCGAGGGATTTGAATTGGGAATTGGGATTTGAACTCCAGATTTATAATTGAGACCGATACGACTAACCAATGAATATATTTTCGATATCCATTGTGGAAAAGGGACGAATCACACGTATACAATATTTAATGCTGTTGATGATAAAATAGCATGTCCTATGACCTTCGTGGCGAAGGGGCAAGATTATAATAGGCAGATACTTTCTAGGTCAAAAATAAGTTTATTTAGAGTATGAAAATTCCGGTGACCGATCAACTCAATAAACTGACACTTCACAGCTCCTTTGAAAAGTCTTTAAAAGTGATGGAAAAAAAACTTGGTTAAATAGGTTACGTTAGGTAGGTTATGGGATATTTTTCCATCACTTTTAATGACTTTCAAAGGGGTGCTGAAGTGATGAAGAACCGAAAATTCCATGAAAGGGTAATTTGATCTATTTTTAAAATCTCGATCTCAAATTCCTGGTACTTCTTTCCCTATCTCAAAGATCATCGCATAAACCCCATCCTTCCTTTCCTCACCTATCTTTTTTTTCTATCTCTATTCTCTTTTTTCTTTCCACACCTCTCCTTAATTTTTTAATTTGCTCCATATATTTTCCCACACTTTGGGAAGATTTAGACTTATTTTGTGTTGTTTTTTCTAAGAACCCGAGTCAATTTTTTTCACAATTCGAAAATAATACTTGGCTCTCTAGCATAAGGTACTTTCGACTAAGGTAAGGGTTTTTCGACTCGTTCTTGAGTTCAACAGCTCGGCTATGGAACGATTTGCCGGCATCTGTGTTTCCTCCCTCCTACAACATGGGTCTCTTCAAGACCAATGTTCATTCCTTCCTCTCCTCAAAAAGACCCTCCACACAGCATCCCAGATGACATAGGCCCTGAGGGGAATTATTTTCCTCAAGGCCTCCTGTGTGGAGTTAATGTAAAAAAAAAAAGGTACTTTTTGGTTGAAGTCATCTGAATATTTATTGTTATTTTATTTGACTCGTAGAACACAGATTAACATATTTTTTATTATTTTTAGTAAATCAAATTTAATAGTGTTACAATTAACTTCTGTAAGTATTTTAGTTTTTTTTTTTATTATTACTGTGACGGCTGTTTGGCCGTTCAAGATCACTGTCAAACTGTGGTCATACTGCATAATTATTATAAGTAAATAAGTGCCTCATGCAATTAATTTTCTAAGTAATTTGTTTTTTATCGAAAATATTTATAAAATGTTTTGAATATCAGTAAATAATAATATAGAAGGTGTAAATAAAAAAGTAAATATTTTTTGATAATGGCCTTGATCGTCGAAATATCTGTCAAAATAATAATATATAAAATGTTTGTGCGACTTAATGATAACATTATTATATTTAATTACTTTATTTTTTCTTCAAAATTCGCCAATTCACTTTGTGGCATCATTATTTGTTTTCATTAAACTTTATTTTTTTTATCGTTGAATATTATTCAGATTTCAGATACTGTAATAAATGGTCCCAAAGTTTTCCGTGTCCCTAACTTCTGAGAACCGCATATTCTCTACATTCAAAGTTTCTATAGTTTTATTGCTGAGCCGTTTTCAAATTTTCTGTGGGGTAGAATGTAAGTTTTTAAGTATATCCCTTATCGTATTTTCAGTCCCCGATTTCTACGGAAGCAGAAGTAGATTTCAAAAAATTGCATTTCCCAAGAGTAAGAAGTTCTGGTTTTAAATAAACCAGATTCCAGTTCTTGGAGATATACGTACCACTGTAGCAATTTCGGTGAGTAGGTACCTACTTGACTACGCGGTATCAAATTTTAACTGCCAGTCATTATGAGTTTTAGGAAAAAATCATCATATTCGTATATACGAATAAGTATATTTTATAAAATTAAAATTTCATTTTATGTGGAAAGGTATAAATTGTCCCTGCAGATTATAAATTATTGTTTCCATTTATAATCTGCAGGGACATACCAAGAGGATGGAACTCCACTATACTCTTATTCTTTTATCTTCTCATATATCGACTCTTTGTTGACCCTGTGTATTTTTGAAATACTTGACTTCTTCAAACCTATCGGTGATATAAACTCTCATTACCGTTCTAGTGAAAAGCTTTAGTCGTGTTTAGTAACTAAAAATGAAAATCTCAGTTCTTTTCACGTTCCTCTTCCACATCTCCTTCGGTCAAGAACATGCCCTAACACTGATTTCTCCCCTCATCCTTTGCACCACTCAAAAGCCATCAGAGTTATGTTCTTAATCTTTATATGTTGTTAATTTAATGAAAACAAAACACATAATGTAAGCGGTGTTTTACAAATTTATTTGTTTTAATTTATTTAAAATAACGCCACAAAGCTTATCAAGAAAATTATTTACTTATGCGTAATCTACATGCTATGAATAATTATATATAGATCCTAACTGTTACCAATCGTTAATTTATGTGTTAATATATGTAATTTTACGACACTGCCGCCATGGGTGTCTATCCACGGTGCCCGGTGCCTTGACAATATCAAGAAGGATATGGTGCTTTTACTTATGCCGACAGAATAGAACTTAATCCTAAACATGGGAACACCTCAGCCCAGGTTCGCCTAGTGAGGTGTTCAAAAAACACTACTAGTAAGCAATTTACATACAGTTACGGATCATTAATCTTTTTATTACTGAAACTTATTAATTATGTGATTCCTGATATTGTTTTTTTTGCGGCATGAATTATGTATATACCATTTAAGCACGGCCTCTGTGTGGTAAGACTTTTAAAGAAAAGATTGGAGAGGAAGTTCTGGGAAGGAAAAAGGAATGAGGTTTGGGTAGGAATCTGGGAGTCAGTGTGTTCAAGAGAAACGGACGTATGAATTCATCCCACCCACTGCGGTCAAAGCGCTGGGTAAAGAGTCCTACTGGAGAAGTCTAAAGGTCTCTCTCTACCGGTCCCCCCCGATTTGGCCTGCCACGCGGTTTGTGGGCACTCACCGCGACCAAGACCCGGAGAAAGCACCTAAGTCACCAAACGTAGCGAACCACTTGGTATGACCTATGGGTGGTTATCCAATAAGTGATTCCCGGGGCGGCGTTACCATACCTGCCTCCCAAATTGAGAACACAAAATGTGGATTAACAGCATGTTACGGGCAGATCTGTACTCGTGTATCTCGCAGTTACCTAGTCCTTGTACCTTCGATTGACTTTTGCTGCATTCATTGTATCCCAGAAAACTCCAACAAATCACTATGTTCGAAGTTTTTGTGAAAAATCATCTCAAGAGTGCTGAACAATTTATTGGGAATTCCTGAGTTCTTTTTTTTTCTTGATATCTTGACCGACCGAATGAGATACTTTACAATAGCCAATTTACCATCTTGCAATTTTCACGGAGCTAACGTAGGTATATGAGGGAGAGAATGGTTTGAATTATTTTTGCACCCTTCCATGCAGTTTGGCGAAAAAAGGATTTTGATAGTTAATAGGGAGGGCAAATTTACTTGGATTGATTGAATGAGTTTTATCATTTAAGGATTTATTGTACATCACATTTGCATGAGAGAACTAATTTTCTTTATTTCTTCAAAATAGGCATATTTACTTTGGGGTGTCATCATTAATTTAATGAAAAACAAATACCTTTGTATAACACCACTATTTTATTAACTATATCAACATGTTTCGAAAACTATGTTTTCTTCGTCAGGATAATAAGTCAATAATAAATAACAAAAGACAAACAAGTATAGACTAATTAGAACATAGATAAAATATTAGAAAGGAGAGGTGATTAATTACCTAAAATATATCATAAAAAACAATTATATAAAATAAAATATAAAAATTATTTTAGAATGGGTAAAAAATTACATTAACATAATAAAAAATCTTTTAAAAGGAAAACAAGAAGTCTAAATAACAAAATAAATTATTATAAATATAAGTATTAATACGAAAATAAATTTAAAAGATGGCTATTTTTAAAAAACGTTTGGTTATTTATAATATTTAATTTACTATTAACACTTTTTCTAATTTCTAAAATTTCTAAATTATCTAATTGTATACCCGTTGTGTTAGCGTGTAAAATTTTTAAACCTTTATTAATATCAAAAGAATGACCTGTTTCCAAAATGTGGTTTGCAAATTCTGAATAATTATTATTATTTAAACATCTTAGATTATATTGGGAAGACTTCTAGAAATTTTAACATTAGAGTTAAGGAACATCTAAGATGTTTAAATAATAATAATTATTCAGAATTTGCAAACCACATTTTGGAAACAGGTCATTCTTTTGATATTAATAAAGGTTTAAAAATTTTACACGCTAACACAACGGGTATACAATTAGATAATTTAGAAATTTTAGAAATTAGAAAAAGTGTTAATAGTAAATTAAATATTATAAATAACCAAACGTTTTTTAAAAATAGCCATCTTTTAAATTTATTTTCGTATTAATACTTATATTTATAATAATTTATTTTGTTATTTAGACTTCTTGTTTTCCTTTTAAAAGATTTTTTATTATGTTAATGTAATTTTTTACCCATTCTAAAATAATTTTTATATTTTATTTTATATAATTGTTTTTTATGATATATTTTAGGTAATTAATCACCTCTCCTTTCTAATATTTTGTCTATGTTCTAATTAGTCTATACTTGTTTGTCTTTTGTTATTTATTATTGACTTATTATCCTGACGAAGAAAACATAGTTTTCGAAACATGTTATTATAGTTAATAAAATAGTGGTGTTATACAAAGGTATTTGTTTTTCATTAAAAAAATTGAACTAATTTTCGTTTACAAATTAATGGAAAATAACATTGGATCTTTATTTTCCCTTCCCTGTCTATCACAAGTCTTTCCCACAATTATATTGCAAGAAAAACTTTAAATATTTTGTAAAGTCGGGAAATATAAGCGAATATTTTTATCTCTTTTTAGACGCTTACAATACCACAGAAATATTTTTTTCACCTTAAAAATATAAGATTAATAAAATTATTATTTTTACTCTCTTAAATCTTAAATACACTTTTTTTTTAAATATAAATAATATCTTTTTATATACAAAGTGAATTTGCGAATTTTGAAGAAATATATAATATCAATCATCACCATGTCTGTGTGACCACATTTATATTCTTAATTATTCCTCTGCAAGATATTTGGCATCGTATTTACTAATTTGTTTTGCTGTTTATTTCACATTTTAATGTCTCTCAGCGGGTTAGAGGCATTGAACGGGACTTTTATACATTCCTGACAAAATAAAAGTATATCGACTCTAAGGGCCAGATATTTTACAGAATTTGCACAACTCATCAAATTGCAAAGTTAATTTTCAAGTTCTGTTATTATATCATTATAAGTCAATTGTTTCGCAGAACTGATGTAATAACAGAATTTGAAAACAAGAACTTTGAAACAATTGGCCCTTAATTATTGAATTTAACTCTGTTTTTAGTTATTTTCCCCTCCGTTATTGAAAGTTAGTAAAAGCTAAATTACCCAAGTTTTATGCTCTGCTGCGTCGAAACAATCAAAATCCTGCATAACATGATGAACTTTTATTTATAACTATTTGTTATTAATCAAGACCCGTGGACGCGAGTCTCGTTTTTCTCGAGGATCGGTTTTCTTGTTTGCCTGAATAATTTTCGAATAAATTCGAATTTATCCGTGTCAAGGGCGTTCATTACACATCCGAAATTTGTGGCTCATACTGGTGTAGTTGAGAATTGAATTGTGAATAAATGTGTATGCGAAAAGTATTTTATTGTTTTATTTTATTGTTACAAGTTTCTCTTACTTCTCCGTGCGTAGCATACAGGCATGAACAAAATATTAGAGAGAGTTGACGTACCTATTATTGATTTGTTCTAACACTGCCGAAATCACGTCCCCACAATAATTATTAATCCAACCAACGTGTCTGATAAAATGAGCGTAGTTACGGGGAATTAAATCTTATTTTGTTGTCAGTCCGTTTTTTGTAAAGGCGTTAAAGGATTCCTCAAATTACGATATTTTTTTAAACTTTCTATAAATTTGGAATTCAAATTTTGTTTTCAAAGTCCGCTTTAAAAACTCAAGGCCACTAGCGACACTGAGTAGTGGGACATTATGTATTTCTGATTTGAGAAAATATGTTTACTACATTCTATAAATAAATAATATACGTTCCTCCCGATATCTGTTTGTGCTCCTTCCTCCGTCTACCTCAATTCTATTTTTTTTTTTTTAACTAATTATTGATAAGTAATCAATGTTAGTACCTATTTCGGGCAGGAAATTCTTTCATGAGTGAGTTCATTATTTTACTCATCAAGTCAATATCTCATTAAAACTATGCACTATGCAAGCTATCCTGGGTTAAGTCACTGATTTCAGAAGCTGATTCTACATGGAAAAAACAAAAAATACTTTTTTATGAAAAACTTCTTTTTCCAAACATTTTTTTTACATGGAAGATTTTTGAAGTGAAAACTTCTTCAGCACCGTTGTGATTTGAAACTCGATGAAACGGAAACGAGCTACACCAAAAAGAGACAAACACATTCATCTATAGAGATAGACTGTGTGAGGTGCTTCGTAGCCTATCGGCCTCCTCTTTGTGCGGTGCTTCGTAGAATAAAATATAAAATAATTTTTAAAGTTGGTAACAATATTATAATAAATAAACCTTACAATTATCCTTCTCCTGATTCTCTGCATTCGTCTCATTCTCTCGAAGTTTAGTTTACTGAAGGTTTCACTTCCACCGCGTGTAAACTGCATACATGATTTTTTCCACATAGAAACAAAATCAATTTTTTACCTATCTTAAAACGTTGGAATTTCTAAAAAAAAATATTGTGGTTTTTACTTTTAGATATTATCATGTAGAACCATCTCTCAAAGGCAGTGCACTTTATCCACGAATATCCAAAGAATTATCAAGACAAAAGTTCATAAAGACGACTTATTTTGGGGGGGATACAAAATGATATTTCTGTATGATTTTCCTAAAGCTGGTTTGCTACCGTCCATTGTATCTTGTTAATAGGTGTTTATAATTAATAAAGGCACACGTAGGTTCACGCGTTTTGAATGAACAATTAAAGCCTCTCTTTCGTAACACGATGGGAATTTAAAAAACGTTTTTGACTCGTTAACGAACTTACCTACTCACAAGTGGCGTGCTGGAACGTTTTACTAATTTAACGATTTTTCAGGGCAAAATTAATAGGACAGAAAATCTTAACCAATCTATTTTCCCGAAGGTATGGTTTTTCATAAAGCTTTTTATGGAAGACTTAGGAGTAGGCTGTGGAGTTACAATCCCGAGCATTTACTTTTTGAAAAATATGTTACTGCAAGCCACCGTAACATTGCTTTGGGCGAAGTGAGGGTTGCTAGATTGATTCAAACATGTTTCATGCAATTTTTATTAGAAAAACTCTATTTTTTATATATTCTTTTAAGGTTATTCCCATCAATGTAATATATCGCTGAAGAAGAAGGTAACACTAATAATCTAAACGAACATATGAAAGAGAACAAGACACAGAAAAATAAAAAGATAACGGTCGCAACTGGAACTCGAAACCAGAACCCCTGGTCTTATATGTATCCAAGGGTTCCATGCCAACTGAGAATAAAGTCAACTCAACACCTCCTTGAAAAGTCATTAAAAGCTCTGAAAAAAATTATTTTAAATTAGCCGATAACCCTAACCTAACATGACCTATTTAACCAATTTTTTATATATATTTTTTTATCACTCTAAATGACTTATCTGAGATGGTTCTGAGTTGGTTTCATTCCGAGTTGTCCGGTCACCGTATCCAAGGCACTGTCTAAGTTACAAACCAGTTCTTAGAACATTTGTTTCTAATGAACTAGGTAGTTGACAATAATATGAAAAAAATTAGTCGAAAATAAAATTGTTAATTCTAAAATTTGAAATATGAGATCTGGTAAGCCAAATTGGTAATGCGTTTGTCCCGGTATTACGAAAGGTTCTGGGTTCGAGTCTCAGTTGTTATCTTTTTATTTTTCTGTGTCTTGTTCTCTTTCATATGTTCGTTTAGATTATTAGTGTTACCTTCTTCAATGATATTTTTCATGCGATCTGAATCGAATTTACAAGTCCTGGAAACTGACCTTTTTTCGCTCCCTAGCGTAAATGGTTCCATGCCAACTGAGAATAAAGTCAACTCAACACCTCCTTGAAAAGTCATCAAAAGTTTTGTCGTCAAAAAATAATTTGAAATTAGCCGATAACCCTAAACTAACACAACCTATTTAACCAATTTTTTATATATTTTTTTATCATTCTAAATGACTTATCTGAGATGGTTCTGAGTTGGCTTCTTTCCGAGTTGTCCGGTCACCAGCGTAAATACTACAATGTGTAGGTATCTACATTTTATATTAATGAGTTGTCTTATCGTAACTTATAAAAAATACGTATGTTTTTGTTGATCTGTAGCAACATTATAAACAACAAAATATACTAATAATATTAATGCGATCATTTAATGAATACGTTATAATCATCTTCCCATAAAATGCAACACGCCGAGCACTAATTTAAATAATTGGTTTCATTACAGTAAATTTAAGTAGGCCGGGTCCAAGAAACAAGTTAATGAAATAATAGGTTTGTGGCAGCCCTAACCGTAGTTACGGAGAGCTAAGAATAGATGTGGGGGGGGTTTGGTTCCAGCCTTGGCCCAGTTGCCTACCTGCACTACTATAGTCAAAATCAATCGTTGCGTACGCCCATGTTTATTTTAGTTATTTCGTGACAACGTCCCTTTGCCCATTTCGTTACAATGTGGCAATCGTGATTGCACGTAAATAGGCTTTGAAAGGGTTAATCGTTTTGTGACACGCTTTTAAAATTAACATTTTGTGAATTAAAGTGAATCAAATAGTTTTTTTTACATTAGTTCCACACAGCAGGCCTTGAGGAAAACAAAATTCCCTCAGGACCTGTATCATCTTTGGGGATGCAGTAAGGAGGATCTTTTTATGGAAAGGAAGGAGGGCAGAAGTTCTGGGAAAGAATAAGGTATAAGGGGTGGGTAGGAATCAGGAATTCAACGTGTCCAGAAATGACGGACGCATGAATCCACCCCACTGTGGTGCAAGGCGATGGGTCGAGAGAGTCCGGCTGGAGAGATCAGAAGGTCATCTTCCAGCCTTATGAGATGGAGCCGCTGAACGATTACTATTGTGCATTCCGAATACAAAACTGGTTTTAATTTAATAAGGAATTTGTGCGCGAGTCTGTTTATAGAAGCATTTAAACGGGCATAAGTGTGATATTACACGAAGAAAGTAGATAACAGATAACACAAAGCAAATCGTAACTATCGTTCCCCACCCCATGAACCCGGGCACTCCTGCTAAGTCACGACAGACGATCGGCGCCATTTTGAATTGATTGCCATTTCAAATAAAGGTTCCTACTATCCGCTGATTCTCGACTTAATCAAATTTTATGTACTAGTGGTCGCCCAATGGTCGAAATTCGACCATAATTGTAATGTTTTTTTCATGTTTGATATTCAGTAAGACCATAGACAAATAATATTAAAGACAAACAATATTAATCTATTCGCAATTTGACCATAGACTTTAACAATAAACAATAGAGTAAAGACGCGTGTGGGTGTGTCAAATACATGGTAGTATGTGTAATGTTTTTATTATTGATTTAATGTATTTTTATGCATAATTTTTGAAAAATATTAGCATTCTGCACTCCTCCTCTATATAAACTATAAGTGTGCAAAATTTCATACTCCTCCGTCCGCGCAATTTTCGTAAAAAGGGGTACAAAGTTTTGGCTTCACGTATTAATATTATGATGATGATGATGATTATCTTTTGATCTGCCGTGAAGCATAACGGACGTCGTGATTTTACCAAATAAGAAGACAAAATTGCGTGTCTGTTGTCTCAGGTCAACTGTTAAATGCCATGTTCACTTTGATCACATTCCGTCATTAAATCAAAGAATCTTGCTTACAGTAGGTACTGTAAACCACGACAACTGAACCGATTAGGATGTCCCTTCTCTAATGTTGCAGAATAGTTGCCAGTAGATATGGATAGAAAATGAAAAAAACATATATGTGCACTTCACACGCGGTAGAAATGAAAGCTTCAGAAAACTAAAGTAGGCAAGGATGGGGAGGGTAGAGCCTAGCGAATCCGAAGAAGAGAACACAAATACTAATAAGATGACCAAATGTATGGGAAAAGGTGCACTGGAATTCTACGACAAAAACATGGAAAAAATCATCCTTTACTTTGATAAAAAAAAGCACCGCACAATGAGGAGATTATTCACGATTATTCTTCGCAGGCTAAATCCTATATATGTATGTGTTTGTCTATTTTTTAGTGTCGCTCGTTTCCGTTTTATCGACTTTCAAATCACAACGGTGATAAAAAAGTTTTCACTTAAAAACACAGCGTGCAATTCACACGCGGTAGAAGTGAAACCTTTAAAAACTAACGTATACAAGAGTGGGGAGGCTACGACGCACCGCACAAAAAGGATACCGATTATACTATTATTATCTCGCGGGCTAAATCCTACAGATGTATATGTTTGTCTCTCTTCAGTGTCGCTATTTTTCGTTTCATCGAGTTTCAAATCACAACGGTGCTAAAGAAGTTTTCACTTCAAAAAACAGAGTTTCTTTTTTTTCTGACATAAATTTCAATTCTTCAATGCCGTGTTTATTTTTGTGTTATTGGTCTGGAAAAGTTGTGGAAAAGTTTTATTTGATCCAGATCGAAATCTTTAGATTGATTTTATTAATTGGTGTATTCCTGCGAGGCATGTTTTATCCGGTTCCATTCCAACTGATAATGAAGTCAACTCAACACCTTCTTAAAAAGTCATTAAAAGCTGTGAATTTTTTTTTTTAAATAGCCCGTAACCCTAACCTAACGTAACTTATTTAACCGATGTTTTTTTTCTTCACTTTTAACGACTTTTCTGAGGTGGTTCTGAGTTGGTTTCTTTCTGAGTTGTCCTGTCACCGTTTTACCCAATAGATCACTCAACGCTTATAGAATAGGTAAGTTATGATATAAGTAACAAGAATTACTTCTCCCGGTCCGTAGGAACAATCGCACCATCATCTGATTCGGAGGTTTCTCGCGAAACGTGAAATATTTTCCAAGTAGGTCAAACGTAGTTTCGTAACATGACGACATTCATATTCAACAGCGCTTGGTCCAAATGATGCCCAGATTGGTCAGTGCTTTATATGACGCCTGAATTTTCATTTAATAAGTTATTTTGTAACGCAGACTTCGCTTTCACCACCTCCGCGTAGACACATCATTTTTATTACAGGATTATTATTTTAAGTAGGTCATCTTTATTCATTTAGGGAGCATTTATTTTATTTTTCATAACGATAGATTTGAAAATGCATGAGTGGGGATCTTCTTGATTTGATTGTGATTTTATGCATTTCCAGCCGGTGATTGCGTCGAGACAGTGCCCGGAACCATGGTATCCCCAATTTAGGAATGGTGTAATGGGAGGGAAATATTAAGGGGGTATTCTAGTCTAGTAAAAAAAAAAATTTTTTTTTTCATATTTCCAACATTTTAATATTCAAAAATATTTCCTTAAAAGGATTTTTCGAAATTCGCATTATTTTAAAAGTTATAACCATTTTAATTTCGCGGTTTAGTCGGAATCTAACCAAAATCTAAATAGAACAAAATTTTAAAGTATTTTTCTCAAAATCACTTTTTTCGAAACGGTTGACACGATATTTCAGGTTCTTTTTAACCAATTTACTTACTAATATACTTTATCGCATCAACCAGAACTATAAGAAACTTTTAATTTTTACTATTCTAAATAAATTCGGAAAAGTCAAAAACTGCTAAAAAGGTATTTTTTTTATTTCAAACAGCCGCCATTTTGCGAAAAAAAAAATTATGACTTCCTCGAGGTTCATGCCATAGCAGCATTTGTTTGAATTAAAAATTAGTTTGGTTTTTTTTTTCGGATTACTAGGAGGGTTGCAATCGTGTCAACCAGGGTGCGCCATATTTTTTAGACCCCTCACTAAAATAACCTGTAACTTTTAATTTTTTCGTTTGATTTTTTTTATGTATTCTTTAACGTTTAATTAATATTTGGTAAAATAATGGCTATAAAAATATTATTGTGTTTTTTTATTGCACCTGAAAAAACACCTAAAATTCATGCCTCATGACTAGAATACCCCCTTAAGGTAGAGAAGATGAGCTCTTCCGATCTGGTTACTTAACATTTCTAAAGACACTTCAAGCAACTCTTTATTTCTGATTGGTGTTATTTCACCAGAGCGATATTGAGAGTAACCACCACTCTTGAACGTTGTGCAAATCTAGGTACCTAATATAATTCAGTACATTATTTTTATAAAAAATATATTTAAAAAATAACACAGTTATAAAGTTTAAAAAAATAATTATAATTAAAGTTAAACGGAACATTCGTTATAATCTACGCGTTTACAGATGGTGCCAATTTAATTATTTTGAAAAAAAAATTTGTTGTCTGTAAAGTCGGTTTACGGACGATGATTTTACGTGATAACGTCATAAAAACGATGGAGTGGAAGAGAGATAGATGCGTCGTAAGCCGAACGCTTAGGCCGAACGCTTGTTCCGCGTTCTCGCTTGTACGCTCGGCTCAGGCGGAACGTGACATTGAGTCATGCTTTTTCGTGCATGCAGCCGGCGTTCATCGATTTATAAGACGTTATCACGTCAAAAATACATTGATAAGTTGTTCTTCAAAATATTAAGATGAATTTTTAGTTTGCGCCCATACTTAAGCAATATAAATATGAATAAAAAGTTTTTCCGTGTGCAAACTCAATTCTTTCGAGAAACGTGTCCAATTAAATTGAATCACCGATCCATGAATACTTTTAAGTTAACCCTTTGAGAAATTTTGTAACGATGATGGAATTAAGTCATTGCGGGAAGATTTTTACTAGTACTATCTTTAATTCTAGCAATACTGAAAATATCATCAACTCGGAAATCACAAACATTATTTTCCAAAAGAAAATTGTTCACCATTAGTGCACCTTTCTAATTTCTAACCATATATGGTCGTATTTTTTATAAAATTAAGGATTAGTTTAATAAATGTGTTATGTAGGCCAATGTATGCTGTGAGACCGGCTTATCGACACAAATAAGGCAGGTCATATTCCGTAGCAAGAATCGAGAAAAGATATAGTATTATGAAGTAACAAGAGTGACAACTCACGGACACAAAACTTTACAGGAATATTTTTTTTTAAACAGTATTCTATGAATTTTATTAACTCCTTCCTAGGCAAGGGCGTATATTGTTAATGGAATTGTAATGAAAGATCACGTGGATTAGATACATCATCACACCAACAGATATAATAATTAGCTAGCTAGAGCTATTAGGGTAGGAAGGGGAGATAGTGCTCTGAAGAAGGTTGACAAATAGGTACACAACTGGTTTTGCTATCCGATTACTCCCAATTTTTTCAATTGCCTTTTTTCTTGCACATTCAAAGAAATTCTCAAATTCAACAAACTATTGACCGTTTATTCATCTAGCTCTCATCCAAGTGCCGTATAATATCATTATATGTGTTTTCACCCGACTTAGCAGTTTAGCTCGTGCGTAATATTTCTTCGAAAATATAACGAAACACGTTGTTGCATTTGCATGGGTTTTTGTCACAAGATGTGTAAGTTTTGCAACTGGTTTGCTGAGCGGTTTTGACACATGAGGAAAGACCCGATTTGACATCACAAACCATATTATGAACATTTTCCAATTGAAGGTAAATATAGCTACAGAGCGTTAAATAATATACAAGTTGCGTCTCTGGTTCATGATTTCGACGCTTTTGCAACTGTACTATCTGACTACTCCCTAACATTGGTAATTACATATCATTAGAAATAAAAGTTTAGGTACCATCTTCAGTTTCCCAAATTATTCGAATCTTGAGAAGAGAGATTGCGAACAAATTGCAAGAAGTGTGGAGTATAAAGTACGCATGACTCATGTAGCTATTGGGAATGGATGCAAAATAAAGCAGATTGGGAAAGGTTCCACTGGATAGCGATACTTGGCATACTCGCAGTATTTAAGTCGAAAGATCTCTCAGAATTTGATGACACGGCACTTCTGCGTCATCTTTACAAAGAACATCAATTTTCAGACGTCTAGTGATTGCCAAGCAAAATTTTCAGTAAAAATTTAGAAAATTCTTTTAACATACAGTAATAATATGCCTACATAAACATGAATTGATCGATTGTGTGAAAACTTCTTTAGCACCGTTATGATTTGAAACGGGCGCGAGCGACACTAAAAAGAGACAAACACATTCTTCTATAGGATTTAGCCTGCGAAAAAATGAGACAGAATGAAACCTTACTTACGTGTAGTACCTACGAAGCGTTGCGCTCTGTCAAGCTGCGCGCATTAGCCGTTTTGATTATGAGCTCACTTTTCAAGGCTTCTATTGGTTGAAATTATGTGGGTGAAGATTTCACTTCTACCGCGTGTGAACTGCACTCGATTTTTTTAAGTGAAACTTCTATAGCATGGCTGTGATTTGGATTTCGGATGAAACGGAAATGATGATTACTGCACCTGCGACGCATCAACTGCGCTCATCGGCCGCTTTGATAATATACCACTTTTAAAGGCTCTCCTGTTGGTTGAAATATGAAACGGATAATACGCGAGGTCTGTGCTCATTGGTCGCTTTGATTATGACCTCTCTTTTCAAGTATTGGTTGAGATTGTTTGGTAAAGTTTCGCTTCTACCGCGTGTAAACTGCACTCGATTTTTTTTTTTTTTTAACTTTGGAAGAGCTAATGAAACCATCACAAATTGGGTCGGTTCTCGAACAAAAGTTAGTAAACACTGTTCTATAATCTAGATGTACATACACAGTATAATATAAAACATATTTAGATCTGGGGATCTTGAATTACTAGTATATTCATCGATCAGTCAACAAGTGGTGTTATTCTTTTGGAAAATGTTGATCAGCTACAAATATATCTGGAATCTCCCTGCAACGTGATAAAGCCGGTGATAAATTGTTTTTAAAATGGGAACAAGGCCATCCTCTTATGCACCAAAGTACATAACGTATGTTGATTATGTAGGAAATGGATTTATACAAATGATGCACTGGGCTGTGTAAATCTTTAGTGTCGGACTAATGTGACATTTTTAGCACTGCAGTTACTTTTTATATATAATGTAAATGCACTTTAAGACTTCTTCCCGTACGTTAAAGCTTTCTAGATGTGTGCCATTCGCTGTAGATATCTGAAACAGATGTTTTTCTGAACCTTCATCTTATTATTTTACCGTATTTATAACTCCTACCGTATTTATGCATTAGATACTTTTACGAAATGCTAAAGTACGAAACGAGAAAGAGAAGACTGTACAATGAATAGGGATATACCTACTCACAAAGAAAAAACTAGCCATGTTATTGATTTTCCAACTATCAAATCGCACCCGGAGGATAACAATGGCACAACTCAAAAAACTACGTTTTTCAGGAGAGCAGTTTGAATATTTCGTTTGAGTGCGTGAATCAGTTTTTTAACCAATACAAATACATTATTTCACAATAGTTGAAAAGCAGTATATTAATATTTATAAGTTTTAATATTATAATAGTGTTAAAATGATTATTGTTCAACTATTTTTGCTTGGATTCGAGTAAAACATTATTATATGAAAACGGCGTATTCGCTTTTAAGGTCACAACAACATTTTTTTAAATTGTGCCATTTTTATGGAAGATGTAATAGATAGATATCCAGTAACATTTCTGCATACTTAACTCAAAAATGTATTTTTTTGACTTGTGCCACTGTTATCCCTCGGGTGCGAAATATAAATTCAACTGAAATTCTTGTTAATCAGTCATACACTGGGGCAAGACGAGATGGGGGGCAAGATGGAGTTTTTGCTATATTGCTTTGTCCAAACCTACTACGATCCTGATAATTCGTCCATATGTGCCCCCACCGCACCCCGTGCCTATGGTACCTACTGCGACTAGAGTCGTCCCGTGTTGATGTCGTAAGCGCTGAGTGATTTTTTTTTTTTCACGTTTTTGATGTAATATTACGAGTGCACCTCGAGCGTGATATATTGAAGATTATATTTTTTTTTACAAGAGCTCCACGCAGGAGGCCCTGGGGAAAATAATTTCCCTCAGGGCCTATTTCATCTTTGGGGATGCTGTGTGGAGGGTTTTTTTAAGAAAAAGAAGTGAAGGAGAGTTCTGGGAAGGAAAAGGGTTTAAGGGGTAGGTAGGAATCTGGGGTTCAGTGTGTCCTGGTCATCCGCCTAGACAAACCTCACCCCATGAACTCGGGCACCCCTGCTGCTAAATCACTTGATTAGACTGGTTGACGGTATCCGTCATTGACTACTTATTGTCCTTACATATTAAGGACAATAAGTTTTGGAATAGTTTTAAATTTGGCTGAAATTATAAAGTTACATATTTATTACATGACGGGGTGATGCCATCATGCGCTCCCTTCCTTGCGATTGCTTTATTTATTTTTAAAATACGAAGCGGAAAGCTGCGAACAGAAAAAAAAACTGAGAGAAGTCAAGCGGTTGAAAAAAACTTCTGTTTTCTGAAGACCCAGAAAAAACAAGTTGCCTTTATTGTAAGGGGGGGTATTTGGAGTCAGTAGGAGGATGGATTGCCTGCCAAATGTGTCGAGAGTGGGCTCACTATTCCTGCACAGGTATCGAAGATGAACACTAGGAGTCATTACTTGTTTGCCTCAAATATGAACCTTAACCCCATCTTGCCCGCCCGACTTACGCTTCTGGTGGGGCAAGACGGGGCAAATGATGGTTTTATTTAATTATACTTTTTAGAGCTTTTTAAAATGTCTTTTAGCATTTTATTATATGGAATTTGACAGCTACATGATCAAAGTTATCATTGAAAGTTAAGTACCCCGTCTTGCCCCGCCACCCCCTATATATTAAACAGTAGAACGGATCCTTTTCAGTGCTTATAACAAACTTAAGTTCAAAGGCAAATTAATTACGTTGAAGGGTTCATGTTTTATTATTGTGTTTGGGTTGTACCTACTGTTTTACTTAAAATTTGCATACATGGGACATGCGTAAAGTAAAATTAAAACAAAATAAATGAAAATCATAAAAAGTTAGGTAGCTAAATAATATTATACAAGAAAGCAGGGAAATAAGTACAATTATGCTTTTAATAATTGTTACAATTCCATGCTAATTGTCAGTTGAATGGATTTTTACAATCTTTACCTTCGTGTCAGGTAATAATTGCCTATTGTATTTTGCAGGAGAGATAAAATATATTTTTTTTTTTTTTTATATTTCTTATAACGAAATAAACAATAACTTTGTTTGTAACCACGATTTATTTGTTTAATGTTTTTACTTAACACAAGCATCATCAGGGTATAAAATTAAACTGATAAAAAAATACATTGTGTAAGCATTGTATTTCCATACTGAAAGAGACAAAATACAAGATAAAGGAACAGTATGAGAAAGTATGAAGTTAAAATCTTACACGTTAATAGATCTCTGCTACCGCCTTTTTAAAGCGAAACCGGTGGGTATTAAAAAAATGTCTACAGTTCACACGCGGTTGAAGTGGAACCTTCAGAAAACTAAAGTAGTCGAGAGTGGGGAGGCTGCAAAGCACCGCACAAAGATGGGACCGATTAGTCTATCTCATTCTCCCGCAGGCAAAATCCTATAGATGTATGTGTTTGTCTCTTTTTAGTGTCGCTTTTTCGTTTCATCGAGTTTCAAATCACAACGGTGCTAAAAGAAGTTTTCACTTCAAAAATTAAATAAATCGTGGTTACAAACAAAGTGTTTTATTTCATTAAATATGTCAAACCACAAAGTGACTGCGTTCTACCAAAATATATTTTTTTATATCTACGACATTTAGAGTACGTACGTACATATCAGTAAGTATTTGAATTTAAAAAATAATTCATGTATCGACATACAAACATTGAGTACCTCACTCGCGATTGCATATTCCATATTACCAGATTACACAAACATCACAAACACATCCTGTAAAAAATCTTATAAGGAAAATTTGATATTAATAAGTAGTGTTCGTTTGTTATCTGCTTATCCCTGCACAGACACGGTTTGGTGGTGATTGGTTTCGTAATGGCGGATTAGCAGTTGGGTACTTGCGCAGATTTTCGGTATCGTTTGAAATTTGGCCCGGTAAAAATAATAATGAAGCATTCGTATTCAACCTCAACCTAGTTACTGCGGGGTATAAAAAATATATTCCGAATGTGTCGGCCGCTGACAGAACAACACTAGATTAGCCCATCACTTAAATTATTAACATTATTACTTTTAAGACAAAATTTTATTATCTTATATTTCAATTCGCTTCCATTCAAACAGTTTGTGTATTTTTTTTTAGATTTGTAAAGGACCAACTTTGTGCATTTGATGTCAGTGGTAACATGAAATGCATTTATTGCAAACAATCTGTTCTTTATAAAATAGCCCCAGTTACTTATTGACACCATTCGAGCATTAAGTAGGTTAGATAAAATCGCGCCAGGCGCAGAATTAAATGAAATCTGTTTTAATTGTTAACAAATGATATTTTGTACTTTAATAAAACTGGAAAAAAAGTGTGCAGAACACGGGGACAAAAAACATGCTCTTTCAGTTAGGCATAATATTCTATAAAGTTGTCCAATGGTACTAAATGTTTTCATTACGGTGGCAACACCAAGCTACTCATTTTATTTATAATATTTGTTCTTCGCATTCGAGTTTGATAGTTTGTTTTAAACAGCAAGGGTAATGCTCGATTTTTTAACGTTTTTTTCTATGTTTAGGTATATTAAATTGTTTTGTGATTAGATTTTGTTTTGTTTTATATGAATTTTTATTTTCATACATTCTCAAAACAATTTTTTTTTTAAACATTAAAAAACCAAAAGTTCGCTTTTCCTTTTAATTATATTCCTTTTATAGTTTCATTCACGACCTCCGTGGTCGAGGGGTAAGGCTCTCGACTCACAATCCGATGGTCATGGGATCGAATCCCGGCGTGCGCAAATATATTTTATTTGATTAATTTATTATATTTTACAATTAATTCATTTAAAAAATATATAGTATATTTTCGGCACGTTCCAGAGTGGAAGATACTCTCAGTATTGCCCTGGTGTGAGTCCACCATTCAGAATTGAAACGTTGCTTGAAATGGTTTTAGGCGGTTTTGGTGACCAGATCCGAATAGCCAGGTACTTTCCCATCTTCCTCTTCCCATCTCCTTCCCTTCCCCACTACCTTCAGTCTCACAACATACCCCAATTAGGGATGCCATAGTTTCACTGGCTCCAGGCGGGAGAAGCCGGAATCTTGTAAGGTAAAAAGGGGTTAAATTAATGATTTGTCTTAGAATGTGATGGACTTACATATGTACGTCATCACAAATCATCGCCATTTTTGAATACTACATTTCAATATTCCGTCAAATATTTTGCTTTGTTCAGGTTTTCGTGTAAGAGCACGAGCCAAGCTATGAATTGTGGGAAAGGAACGAAGCAGCCGCAAGCGGCATTTTGCGCCATTTACGGTTGCTTCATTTTTTTCCCATAATTCGTGAATCGGCGCACAGGTTCGGCATGTGCAAACGCAACCTTAGATAGGGTTGTTTGATAAGCCGTGCACGACGGTCATCACAATTTAACCAAAGGCTGACTGGCCGAGGATCGGCGCTTATCGGTGACCATTCAAATATCTATAACCACTGGAGCGACAATTTAAGCGCAATTTAAAACTTTTTTCTCCGATTGCACGACATTTTTTAGTGATCATTTTGAATATTTTCCGCCCAAATTAAAAAAAAAAAATACCTCCGAATTTTAATATGGAGACACACAAACAGATTATAGATCTATATAGCCAATGAATTCACCTATCTTTTTTCGATTATTACATATTCGTAGGATTTATAAAAAAATATTGTAAAATTGTAAACTTCTAATTAATTACTTACAAATAAAGGAAAATTTGCCAAAATTGGCAGCAAAGCAATCCGAGGTATTTTAAATAGTGCCACATTGTGGCAAAAAGCGCTCTAGTGGCTAAGTTAATAATTGCCTCAATTGCCTATTTGATGATAACGGAAAATGTAATAGCCTTATTTAAGTCATAGTAACTAGTGAAAATTCTTAAATCTTGTGAATATATTCGCAGTCGACGTTACTGAATAAATATTTTGTGCCTATTACATATATTTTTCATAGATAGTACTAAGTCCCCTTGTAAGTGCCCATTGATTTGTTACAAATACAATACAGTTTTATGTGCGATAGTTACGAGTTACCCAACTCCGATAGTGTACCGTGCTACAACGCACCCGATACGCTCTTACAATCCGAATTGGACTTCTCGGCGGAGGCACCGCGGTGATACGGCACGCTCTACGTGCGGCCTTGAGGCCAGCCCGAAATCTGTAACTTTATTAGTATTATGGGTATCTACCGATTTTCTCTGATGCAGTAAATTTTAAGTGTGCTGAAGCAGAAAGAAACCGCAGAAAGTGAGCTCTGGCGTCATTCAATTTTTGCGAAGTGTTCAGTTGGGATCTCTTAAATTTTTATTTAGAGCAACTTAATTTTTATCAGGAGCAATGTACTTTTTACGCGTTTATTGGTCAAACGCATTGTACGTACAGTTTTGGATTAGTGATCGATGAACCATTTGATGCAATATTTTGGTCATAAGTTATTATAATGGTTTGTCTAGACCAGGGGTGCCCAAATCTTTGGTGGACCAAAATAAATATTGCAGGGCATTTGCATTGCATTTTTACCAGTAATTCGGTGTCCAAAAATGCTAATATTGTGAAACCCCGAGCTTAAATGCTAGAAGGAAATAACTGACGCACTTGTGTGTCCTTTGCACTCACCCTCCACTTACTAAAATCAGGTCAGTTGCTTCAGATCTTCAGATTCGTTCAGTTAAAAAATAAATTCCTAGTGCGGACTATCACTTTTTAAGCATAAATCAAAACCCCCTTCGAGATTCCGAAGTCTAAGAACGGAAAGAAGAAAAAGAGGTCTGGAACTAAATATATGGAACGCTGGAGAGGGGTTGGCGTGGAGGGGGAACGCGTTAGGGGAAGGGGCGGCAGAAGGGGAACGGGGTGAAATGAAAAGGACACGCAGAGAGAAACAATTTCTTTATTAAGTAGCATTGCAACGGAAAATCGCTAGTCTGTTATTAATTTGTACAGCGCCTTTGAAGTGATTTTTCACAAAAACGGCGCTATACAATTCATCTATTTTTTATTATTATTATTATACGCAGAGCCGTTAATCCAAAATCCTCAAAAAAAATCGTAACAGTATTTTTCGTATTCGTGTTAACAAACCTACTATTGAAAGTCAAATCATATTTCTTTATTTTAGTAGTTATCACTTCTATCTAAATAACTAATTCATCATAATGTCTTCCATCCGATTTTCGGTAGATACAATACAATACAATAACGATACTCTAACATTTGGCATTCTATCGGCAGCATAAATAGTTTGTTAGTCCCACAATCCAACACATGGCATTTTGATAAAATGCCACACAGACCATCCCCAATAGAATCTGCATTTACTACTTACTTACGTATATATACAACGTATCCCCCCACGACGCGCGAGTCCATTCTATTCCCGTCCCGCGAAATCAGTTCAAGATTAGTAGTTCACCTAGTTCCCAGATACTATTTCTGGAGTATTTATACACCTACCTTACTACTAACATTAACGTAGGTAGACTAGGAACGGTAAGTCGATGAATGAATGCATGCCTTCGCGGTGAACTATGAGTATATTGTATTATATGAGTAAAGGATCTTTCTTCCTACCATCGTTGTTCCTTATATAGTACCTATTCTAATTTTATTTTTATTCAAATAATCATGATTTTCTTTGTATCTTGCAAGTAATTCTATAATATTATCACAATTATATTTCTGGATATTTTTCTTTTTCTGGATAGAGATACAAAACAATTTCCTTTTCAGATTGGTAGTAAAGATCTCACGTTGTCTCTTTTCCGACCAATGACAATTGCTGTGGCAACGATGACGATCATTTGCGATACTTTTTTAAACAAGATAGGATCTTTCAGATTCCCTATTTGATCCTGGCGTAGCTATCTAAATTCAAATAAGCATTTACAAAATAATGTTTCTCCAATACCTTGGACTAATCGTGAGGACCACCAATTCCTTAACTTAATTCCTTGAGTTGAAGAAAGGTAGGTGGAAGACGCAGAGAACGAATCCGTAACCGTGGATTAGAAACTTTTGTTACTGGTATAAGTGTAGTTTTGCTGAGCTGTTGCGGACTGCGATCTATCCTTGGTGATAGCACACCTCCGAAAAAAATTAAAAATGTCTTAGTTTTTTTTAATTATCCAGGGATCCAATTGGCTTGAAAATATATTTTTGGTTGATATCATAAGTACTTTTTGAGAGGAAAGTTTTTTAAAATCTTATTTGCATAGTTTTGTATCATTAATTTAATATTTGTAATTCTTAGAAACTGCTTGAAATTTTCAAGTAATCTCTTTAAAAAGTTGCACCAATGTCATTTATGAATTCGGCTATTTCGTTTTGATCGAGTGATCAAAGTTTCCAACGAGTCCAAGGTCATTGCGCAATGATTCACAAAAAGTGTGCCTCATAATGATTGTAATTAATTCCATTCAGTCCATATTATGCCATTCAATTTGGTACCTGCCTTCTTACCGGATAGTTTTTTAACCAGTTTTGAAAATTCAATATTTCAACAGAAATTTATTATAGTCTCTCCGTGGCAGAGTCTAATGACAGCATTTTTGAAAATGTTTGGAATATTTTTAAAACTTCTTCTTAAATAAACCAAATCAAACCGACGAGACTTTTAAAGAGGTAATGCCAATTGCTGTTTCAAACATTAGATAAGTGTCACAAGTAAAAAGAACTGAATAAATGTCATGATCTTTAAGTTTGTTTTTCTTCTCCGGCCCGAAATGTCTGTTCTGATGTGTTTTTACAACAATTTACGTTTCAAAATTCTGCCAGAGCTTTCAAAAATCTTTTGATATCTGAAGTTTTCAGAAAAAAATCCCCCTGAAGATGACCCACTTTTCAAACTTCGGGCGCCCAAGTATTTTTAATAGCTTCGGAAAACTTTTTGCTCTCATGTTTTGGTTTACTTGCAACACTTCAAAGGTGAACAGAGTACCTACCCACGCCTTTGTTCTGTGCCCTACGGATAGGCACCTACCTGTGCATATTATTTAGGTCAGTAGGAAGGTACCCACTTAATTTCTACTTGAACTAAAAATAAAATTTCTATTAAAAGTGTGTTTTTGACATTACGACTATTTAGATAATAATGATTTGTACCTCGCACGGAAAAAAAAAATAGTTAAAGATTTTTTTTACTTACATAAAATATGACTGATTAATATTTTTTAAAAGGTGTTCAGTAAAAAAATTCGTCCGGAAAGCCAAGATTCGGTGTCTAATTCCCGCTACTCTCAAATCCTGTTTATGTTTGTTTTTCTATTGTACTAGCTGGTTCCCGGCGTGCGTTGCAATGCCATTTAGAGAAATTAATTGTTTCTCCCCGCACGTCCATTCCCTTGTGTCCCTGTTTCCCTCCCCATCCTAGCTGAAACCGGCATGCGTTGCAGTGCCACAAATAAAGATATTGTTTCTCCCTCCGTTCTTCCCTTCCCGCGTTTCCCCTCCACCTTTCTCGCTTTTCTCACTCCCTTCTTCCGCTTCCACCCGTCCCACGACCCCCCCCCCCCCCGACTTCTCCCCTCCATCGACCCCTCCTTACGCGAATCTTCCCCCTTCATCTTCCTTCCCCTCCCTGCCTCTAAAATACATGAAATACTCACTTTTTCAAACAACTTGTACGCCACCTATTGAAATGTTTATTACGAATTTCATAAAGCTAGATCTCACCGGTGTACATAGAAACACTGTTCTGCTAAAATTCAATGTTCCTTAAAAATTTGAGTCAATCCATAATCACTTTCCGAGATTAGCGAACGCAAACATATGAACGGAACCTAAATTTTTATATTTATAGATTATTTTAATGCTATATTTATTTTTTATTTATTTAGTAAAATATTTACACATTTATGTACATTATTTGTGAAATGTTTTGACTGTCCAACTAGGATGATTCCCGTTTTAGGACAGTCAAATAAGGATAAGTGTGATTATACATGAACCAGGATTTATAAAGGGAACTGGTGTTTGCATTTCATAAAAAAATTACTACTAATGAGAACTCTAAAGATAACAGAAACAAAAAAATAAAATAAACAATTAATGTATGATTATTACTGTGGTTTTCTTGCATAGTAAACAAAATAATAATAAAATAAGTTTACTTATAAATGACGTTTGCATACCAAAATAATAAGCTTACATTATTTTGTATAAATATGAAATAAAAAAGAGAAATGATAAAATAAAATAAAATATCCAATTAAGACATAAGATTATGTGGTGCCTGGTAGAATTCTAATTTAAAATGAAATAGGTAAGTACATACATACACATAATATTAACGATTAGGGCATAAAGGTATCTTTAACACAGTATATTTTTGTTGGAATTTTTGTTATTGTTTTTGGTTAGTGTTTGATTTCATTTTTTGTTTAGTAAAAGTTCACACTCCTTTCTCCCTAATTGATATATAGTGCAAAATTTAAAACTAGGCTTTTATGATATTATTTTTGTAATTATGAATGAATTTTTGTTTAATATTTGGGTCATCATGTCTTTACAAGCGTCGTTTTATTTTCTTTATTTTCGTTTTATTTTATTTTCGACTGGGATTCGCACCATCCACCTACCCCTACTGGAAACACAGAATTTTGTTTTTATATCTAATATTTAAACTTAAATGCCGCCCTGAACGTGATACCATCTATTCTCGCGCAGGAACAGTTACTTTACTGACTTTATAATGACCATAAGCGAAATAGAAAGATGTGTAAAAACATAAGTGCGACAGAGAAAGGCGTGGGCGGTGAAGCAAGCCATTTTTCGGACCTTAAACTCACCTATTGCGACGATTTCTGTATTAAAAGCATGGCAGATACTTAGTTAATGTAAGGTTTAGTGATGGAATATACAGTACAGTAAGAGTCATCAAAACAGAATTACTTAAAGAAATATCGTCCTTGTTAGCTTTATTAAAACAACTACAAGTGTATTCACGGTCGTGTCACGGGCCACTCCAAGTAGTAAAATAAATTCATCATCAATATAAATAATTACAGTCTAAAACAAACAAATGATCGCTTCATGCTTCAGCAAGGGCTATTGATAGGAACTAAGGTCGACAAGCCGTCACGATGCAAGCGCAAAATTAACTTATTTTCCACATAATATACGTGTATGTCCCCATTACATAATGTTATGTAACCACGTCGTTTTTTAACATGATTTTATGCTAGATCTTTGTTTGGGATTCTGCTTGTATGTGTGTGAAGTAATTTAAAATTTTTATTTTTATTGTTTCGGTTTGTCATTTGGTTATCCCAATTCGTAGGAAATTTTGAGCAGGCGAAAGCGAGTGAGAGGATGGCTTGAAATCTCTTGGCTATTCAGATTTAGTTACTAAACCTAGCTAAAGACAGTTTAAGAAATGTTTCTCTTCGTATGTCTGATTAATAATTTTTTAGTTTTAACGGTATTCATTAGAATGGAAAATTTCTAATCGTATTTAATTTTGCAGTCTGAAAATAAATATACCAAAAAAAAATCATAAATAAATGCTTTCAGCCTCACTATTCCTACAATTATAATGCCCCGTGATTTTTAATAAGTTTTGTTAAATAAAATATGTAGGTTCTTACACCTATAGATCATTCTATTTTCCAAATAATGTTAAAAAAATATATTCGTGTGCAATTAACACGCGGTAGAAGCGAAACTTTACCAAAACAATCTAAAAAAATGAAGAACCAAGAGCCTTGAAAAGTGAGGTCACAATCAAAGCGGCTAATGAGCGAAGACCTAGCGCCATTTCTATTTTATATCTCAACCAATAGTAGCCTTGATAGGAGTTTGAAGCTTCGCACGTGCTGTATGCGTCATTTCCGTTTCATCCGAATTCCAAATCACAACTGGGCTGTAGAAGTTTCTCTTCAAAAATTAGAGTGTGGAATTAACACGCTGCAGACGTGAAACCTTCAGAAAACTAAATAGACAAGAATGGGGAAGCTACGAAACCCCGCACAACGAGGAGATCAATTATACTAACTCATTCTCTCTCATTCTAAATCTTATAGATGTATGTGTTTGTCTCTTTTTAGTGTCGCTCGTTTTCATTTTATCGAGTTTCAAATCACAACGCTGCTGAAGAATTTTCACTTCATAAAATTGTAAAAATAAATCTACTCTAATTCATCAGCTCACAAATGAAAAAAGCGTTTCATGTTAATGATCCCTGCGCGGAGCGAGACGGCCATAGCAGCGACGGGACAACTAGCAAATACGTTCAAGTTTACTAGGGCACCCCTTGAACAGGTTCAACAGAAGTAGTGTCTCTGGTCTATATCTATGCGCTGTTCCTCTATACTTGCCAGGAGCGACGACACATACCTACACCACAACATCAAGGCATATAAATACATGCACACTGCAGCCGAGACACACACCTTCAGCGATAGAAAACCGTCCCCAAATTTATTTTTGAAAAAGAAAGACAAACATTCTGGATTGTTGGTATATGGAATCGGGAACATCATTGTGGAATATTCCAGAACACTCTCGAATGTAGTAGAATGTTCTGGAACATTGTGGACCATCCGAATCCTTTTTTGTATGGGTGGGACCACCCATTGGTACGGGTATATAAAGCAAAATCCATCGTGGGTTCGAAGTCAGTTCAATCTCATATCAACTCCCTGAGTGATGCCGGGTACCCCAGCTGGTGTTTAATAATTGAAGAAAAGGCGGTGTAATACCCTAATATTGGGGGTTTGCTCAAGGCTCACATTTCAATAAATTCCGACGAATTCGTAAATACAATAACATTTTTTTCAAACGCCAACCGGGCATGTACGTTATTTATATTTAAGATTAATAAAAATAATACCTCACTATTAATATATTTTACCTAGAACTGTTTGAAAATTTTATTTCCCATATATAACCATAAATTTAGCGGTGAGCACCAGATTTAATTTTTCTAGACTACGAATTAATAACTTCGTGAGGGATT
Source organism: Glyphotaelius pellucidus (assembly GCA_936435175.1). NCBI lineage: Eukaryota > Metazoa > Arthropoda > Insecta > Trichoptera > Limnephilidae > Glyphotaelius > Glyphotaelius pellucidus. Next base: position 19,593,137 of record OW386542.1, on the reverse strand, counting down.
CATTTAGAAACATTTTAAATATTAGTAACACGTTATTCAGAATTAATTAAAATGAACCCGGCGGAATGGTCGAATCTCCAGGCCTGCTAGGGCGAATTCGACCGTACGTCCGTCCAATACGCCGTGCCGCGGGCGTACATTTGTTTACACGCTTTCTTCACTTACGTCGTTAAGATTCCCACATTATTTTTCTTCTTCTTCTTTTCTTTGATAGACAGTAGATCCGTCCAATAATCGCGAATAATCGCAAATTGTATACACGGCTTCTTTACTTACGTCGTTAAGATTCTGAATATATTTTAGGGTATTGTGTCGTCTTAACCACTCTCGAACTGGTTACCCTTGAACCTGTTCCTTGATATTTATGCATTCCGACACGTTCGTAGATTAGAACCCCGCGTTGTACCTTTTTGCACCGGATATTGAACCTTTTTCCCGTTGTCAATGACACACATCTTCAGTTGGATGATAAGATTCGTACTCCGCCTTCTCACGCACGCAAAGCGTACGAGAGGTTATAATAATATTTAGTGTATAATGTAGTGATTTGAAACTCGATGAAACGGAAACGAGCGACACTAAAAAGAGACAAACACATACATCTAAAGCATAGATTCTCAACCCTTTTTTGCCCATCGTCCACTTGGAGAACATTTTTATTTCTAGCGCCCCCTAACTCGTCCGACGAAGGGGGCGTAACGGGAAACCACGATGGGATTACATTTGCCACAACGGAGGGGGTGTAATGGGATAGGGAAAATATTTTTGTGAAAGGATGGCTCTAATGGTAAGGGGTGGGATGGGTTTCTCTGGGTCTTCTACCGCCTCCCTGAAAGTCTGAAACGCCCTCCCCAATTTTCTTTTGGTCTTCTACCGCCCCCCTGGAGGTCTGAAACGCCCCCAAGGGGCGTTATCGCCCACGTTGAGAACCTATGATCTATAGGATTTAGCCTGCGAGATAATGAGATAGAATGAATCCTTATCTACGTACTTTACCTACGAAGCGTCGGCTTCTGTCAAGCTGCGCTCATTGGCCGCTTTGATTATGAGCTCACTTTTTAAAGCTCTTTTTTTTTGAGATTCTGTGGGTGAAGGTTTCACTTGTGAACTCTGAACTTCTCACGTGTGTATTGCACTCGATTTTTTTTACTGTTGTCTCTAAATTTTGTATCTCGAATTCAAATAAAACGGATGTGCGTGTCTATACAATGGCACTCTTACTGAATAAATATATAGATTTATAAATCTGTAGAATTGCACACTTTTCGAAGCCATTGAGATGCAGCTACTTACTTCATCATGTTTTCCATTAGTGTTCCCCTGGATTAATGTAAATTTTGTATCTCACAATCAAATGAAACACTTGGGCGAGTTCATTAACAATGTTTAATTTTGTAAACGTCTATCTACACACCGTGTAGATAGACGTTTACAAAATAATTTATTAATAATTATAATTTATTAATATGTCGTATGTACTCCATCCCAATTCAATTCTTCTCCCATTTAACTCGGCTAATTTCTCCTTAAAACTGTCTAAACAAAATCTTGAATTAAATTTTCTTTGATCTACAGAGGAAAGAACTCGGATTTTTTTTATTATTGGTCCGGAAAGATCAGCACCTTAATTCGCTTAAAAATATTAGCGATGTAATAAACACGAAAAATAAATTCCAGGAAGGTTTAGAGAGACTTTGATATTTCACGAGCATAAATGGTACATATCATTGATTTTTCAAACCGGGACAGTGTCCAGGTTGAATTCGAGCCAGTCCAGCGCTTCCATCATAAGCAAAAACATTTTTTTTTTCAATTATAGTTCAGAGTTCGGAGACAGCTTTCAAGGGTTATCTTTATTATATAATATATATCTATTAATAGTGATCAAATTTCATTTATCTTAATTTATTTTTGAGGTACTACGCCGTGTTGCACTACCTCTTTCTCTATCCGATGATCTGATTTGATTGTATCAGTTGTCCACCGTTGTTTAGTAAAAGGTTTGCCTTGTGTTGTGACGCATGTAACAAATATCTGTATATCTGCGACCTACATTCTAAAAGAACTTGGGAATCGTTTCGTTAAAGTTATTTATTATTATTTATTCCTGCAGCTTCTGACGATAACCTTTCTGATTGTGAATTTTGACGCGAATGCATCCAAATGCACACGGACGCACTTTGATGTGCAATGTGTTTATACACGCTTGTCACCAGCTCTGAACGCTTTTATTGGGATGCAGTTACTCACACTGTATTACCGCATCCCACATCAATCTTAATTATTATTTGTATGTATTGCATCCAGCAAGCTTCTGAGGCAATATCAAGTTACATTTGTGCACATATTCGAAACTATTGAAGCGAGAATAATTGAGAAGTTTTGTACACAGAAACTATTCTTTAAAAGATGCATTGTTTCATTCTTCACGAAACCATGTTGTTTTTGCCAATCCCGCCTTAATTACTAGTGTGAGGAGTATTTCTTAATTAATGCTGCATTCCTTAATATATTATTAAGTGAAAATAATTGACCCACATAATATTAGCTGCAAAACGAATTAAGGACTACAGAAACATGCAGTTATGAGTATTACAACATACGTTGCCAAATAAACCCGCGACATGCATGCATTGGGCCTCAAACTCGTTCTGTTTTCAGTTGATCTTTCCGCAATTAGCATTATGAAAATACAACAGTTCAGCTTAAGACAACAGTGTAACCTACATGGATCACATTAAACATTAAATACACTCAAGACAAGACAACGTTTCCTCTAAGTATTGTGTCTTCAACATATCGTTTCTTCTATCGACAACCGTCTATTTAGGTGAATTTTCATACTTCTACGAAGTTAATGGTTAATTTAATCTAACGAGGACAACAAAACATTTCCTATTTCTATCCAGCCAATAATGGAATGATCTTTGATACCTACTTTTAATCTTCTATCACGACCCAACATAGTAGAATCGTTTGGTTTAATCGCTGTGCAGCTCGCCGAGAAGTTGCGTCACGAACCCTCTTTTAATCTTTAATCGAATCAGTCTGATGAAAGTAAATGAAGGGTCATTCATTGGGGATGTTGGTTGCATCGGTTCAGTCGAAGGAGCAGAATGGATTGACCCGGTGTGATCTGGCACGCCGGGTCTCCCTTGGAACGACAAATACTTGTGATGTCTCGACTGGTGGCTTTCGACGATTGTCAGTATGCATCGAAACTGGGTCACCGCCATCATCGGAGCTTGAAATAGATTATAATATGTGTTCGCTCTTGCGTCTTGTGATCGGACGATCTGTTCGGGATCGCCTTCGTTGCTCGCTCCTCTGACACATCTTCGTTGTATTTTTACTTCGCAGCTTCTGTAGATGAGTAGACCTCTTAATCTGCTCTAACTATATTATGACCCTCTCCAATTATCTTCTATCTAGTAACATATATATAATTTAATATAAAAATTCCAAGTAGTATAGCAGTTCTACCTACGTAGAACATACACTGACACATTTGCGAGATTTTTCAAAACATCTGTTTCTGATTTTGTTATTTCTCTTTGTTTAAGTACCTACGATGTGTTTTGTTATGATGCTTTTGCTGTTTATTACTTTATCGATTGCCTGATTAAAATTAAACAAGAGGTAAAGGCAACAACTTCATGTAAATGCTTATATGAGTTTAAATTGATATCTCAATTCTTTCCGCGTACAAGACCAATCCATAAAGATAATTAAACCATTTATCCAAAAAGTTTAGGGTTATAAATTTCCACAGCGCTCTAATTGCGTCAAGGGATATAAAATTTAGAAGAACATGAGACACTACTAATGTAGATGAATGCCACCAGTAATTGGAATTCAAAGATCCTCTGTGTTCCTACCCACCTACTTGATGCTACCCGTTTTCTTTACCTGTTAGATATACATATAGGTTTACTAATAAACGTGGTGAATATTTGAAATGATTGATACACAATCGTGTATGTATAAACCTTAAATTTGTATAGCCTCACTAATAGAAACTTAAAATAAAAACTGTCAAAAAATAGTATATCGAAAGATGTATACATTGTTTATACAGCCAAAGAGGGTTGTTTATCTGTTGTATAAACTTGAAATTTCTAATCAATTTTTTTAATGCTTCCAAGGTGTTTAAAATGTGCTGCATGGTTCCATGAGAGTTGATCCACCGACAATTGGCCCCCTAGCGTACTTAAATACAATGTGCAGTCGGTTTAGGAAAAAGGAGGATTTACCGCCAAATAACAAAAGTATAAACATATTTTCATTGAAATGCATCAACGAAAAATCAGCTTCTCTATTTACTCTGTATACCAGCGCATAAGTACAAATAGACTCTGTGTATAAATTCGATTGATATTCGTACCAACTTATTATTAAGGGTATTTTTGAAGTTGATTTTACGTTTAAATTAGTAAATAATGCAATAAATTGTAAATCGGTTAAAAAAATATAATTTTGTAGTAAATATCATTTCCGGGGGCCAACTATCGACGGATCAACTGTCGGGTCATCGTGCTGTATATATCTTTTATAAGACGTCGTAAAAGCGAAAACCTTTTTGAAAACTAGATAAAATTGCCTTTAGATTTTTGTTTTTGAAATATTCTTTAATATTTATAAAATTAATTTTAATTAAAACTAATTAATATGAAAAAAGTTGAAAAAAATTCACATTCGTTTTTACTCCAAACATAATTAATTGTTGAAAATACGAAATTTAAAACACATTCTTTTTATTTAGGGAATCTGAAAAAAAAATTTCGTTTGTTCAAAAAAAAATTTTTTTTTTTTAAATTTTCTTTATTCATTTTGTTTATTACAGGATTGTTTTACATGGTATTTCGACTACCAAGCTAGGCAAATGCCCGTATTATGGTAGTCGAGATTCATAAGATATTAAGTATATAATATTAATAATCATCCATATATATGTAAATGAAAGTACAAACATATAGCATACATATTAAGGAAAATATTCATACTAGTATTAAGTACATGATCACATACAGGAAAGGAGTTAAACTAGGTGAATCTTGTATAAATAAAAATAAAATAGAATAACAAATAAAAATAAAAGTAACAAATAATAATATTTTAAGGATAATAGAAATAAAAAATAAGAATAAATATGTAAATCATCTATACAGATGAACAATGATAGTCTTAGACCCCAAAAAACAAAAGCAAGTATTGCTAGGCAGCATATGAAATGGACGAACAAGGTCAAAAAATATGAAAGAAAAGCATCAGCGTAATATAAAGTTTTGGTTGAAAATTAATTTAGAGATAAGATTTTTTAATCGAGAAATATGAAAAAATAAGAACAGTTTTTAAGATGTAAGGCATTCTTTATAATATTTCCTTCCCTGAGTAAATAACCAGTTCTGTATATTAATGGCATAAAGATCATCAGTTTTCGATGTCTTAATATCAATACTCAGTAAGTTGAACATTTTAGGCGCGATGTAAGAGAACTGTCGTTGGGCGAAAGCTGTTTTTGTTGGAGGAATTTTGCATTTTTGGTGTGATGAATAGCGGGTGTAAATATTTTGTTGAGTTTTGAGTGTTAAATCATTTTTCCTTATGTGTATGAGAATTGTCTTAACGTATAATTGTCTAATGTCTAGGATTGTGAATTTTTTAAAAAGTGGCTCTGATGGGTGAGATGGGTGACATTTTAATATAATCCTTAGTAGCAGCTTTTGAATTAAGATCATGGGATATATAATTGAAGCTGCACAGCCTCCCCATCCCACGATACCGTATGTGGCAATTGATTGGAATAACCAAACCTTGAATCCCTGAGAATAACCAAAAAAATACGCTTTTGGATTCTTGGCTTGCGCCAAATAAAAGTTGATTTCTGGGATTTATATTAATCTACAAACGTATATGTTTTATTGTATTAAGTTTTGTGTTATTGAATCATAGAATTTTTATTAAATTCACACGGTAACAGTCAATTTAAAAAATAATATGAATGTAATAACCTCTCTTTTTCAAGACGTGAATTTCATATGTCAGTCTGCTGAAATGCGACGTTGCCGGCTCGTTTGGAGCACAGGTAAAGATGTTTTTTATTAGTTAAAGTTATTAGTTAGACATTTTTTATTAGCTTGTACCTAAAACACCGTTTAAAGGTTGGGAAGTGCTTTTATTGGTAAGGCTGAAAATATTTATGTTGGGTACTTACGCCTAACGTGTAATTAATATGATCGAGATTAATGTTTCTCGGGTGATGGAATAATTCCACCCATCATAATTTTGGACATTTTGGCTGTCTAAGGGGACAACGGGACAGAGTACCGAAAAACTTGACGTTCCCATTCAAAACGGTTAGGTATACCCTAGCCTAGGTGTGCCATCTTACCTCTCCTTCCCGCCGCCATGCTGGGCCTATGGATGTGGGAGGACAGGTGCTTTAGTTCATTCTTGTCGTAATGTCAGTGTGACTGGTGACAACAAACAAAACTCCTGATGCAATTTGTCAAAAAGACTTTCGCAACAAAAGCACTGGATTGTGTGTGGTGTTGAATGTTCCACAATGCTCTTGAAGTGCCTTACTACCGAGCTTCGCCCGAGTAAAATACTAAACAATGTTGCACTTGTCTTATCTTTTGCCAACTTATGAAAGTGACGTTGAGCTGAAAAAGTTGTATTTACTTAGAAATTTCACCCAGTAAAAGCTGTTCAAATTTCATGAGGCCGAACAATTTGTTTTCACCATTTTATATTTATATCTACCGATATTTACTACCCAGTATTCGATGCTATTTTTTTTCTTATTGAAAAATGTGTACAAAATACGTCATTTTGTCTCACATTCTGACATAACGTTATAACGTTGTGCGCTGAAAATATGTTTAACCTGAAAATGCCACACAAAAATCTTTGTACGTGCACTTCATCAGAGATTCATGATTCACAAAACAAATTTCCGGCTTACATAATTATTTACTGATATCAAGCTTAATTTAAATAACTCAGACAAATTTAAAACTAAATAAAAAAAGATACTACGAAAAAAATCTGGCTTGTGTAGTAGTGTAATGTATCGTAGTACGGGGTAAGAGGGTACGGGGGGGTTTATGTTTAAAACTATTTTTGAACCAGTTTGAACCACCATTCGTATGCACAAATTCATAAACGTAAATACACAATACTTTGACACATAAACACTTTTATTGTTTTGTGTCTGTGTACCGCGCCGATTTCTTTGTTTCGGTACTCCGAAATTCGAAGTTAAATTTAAACATGTTCCGGTCCAACCCGCGGTGACTGCCGCCAGGTTCAGGAACTGAGGAACCGTCGCCTTCCTTTGTCAACTCGGCCGGATGGAACAGTGGAAAGGAGTCGTAAGTTGTACTCCGTGCGGGTCCTAAATTAATTCTCGGCGTGCACCGAGTGCTGAAGTACCTACTTGACTGTGTCGCACGCAGTCGCAGATCGCGCCCATTCTGCGGCTCCCATTGTTACTTGTAAATGCACTCTGTTCAGTGTTTGGTGGAGTAGGCTGAACTATCGACCTGACCTAAATTATTATTACTATCTTTATATTTCCATATTTGGAAATATCAGCAGGAATCGTGCATGTATGACCCTTTAGAGTAATTATTATTCTATAGTAACAGCATTGTACGTCGTAATTTAGCAACATTTTCTCTGAAGAATTTTATTGAAGTGAAAACTTCTTTAGCACCGTTCGATTTGAAATTCAATGAAACAGAAGCGAGCGACACTAAAACGAGACAAACACATACGTCTATAGGATTAAGCCTGCTAGAGAATGAGACTAATCGATGTCCTCTGTGTGCGGTACTTCGTAGCCTATCGGCCTCCTGCTTGTCCTGTACTTTGTAGAATAAAATGTAAAATACTTTTAATAATTTTATAATAAATAAACCCTACAATTATCCTACTCCTGAAACTCTGCATTCGCCTTATTCTCTCGTTTAGTTTTCTGAAGGTTTCACTTCTACCGCGTGTGAACTGCACACTCTGATTTTTTTTTTTTGTTTTAATTTACTTTATTTGGGAAACAATCAGTTCAATTACACGTGTTATCTAAACAAATAATCAGTTCTTTGAGACCAAAATACCCAATGAAATTAAATATTTATGTAATATAAAGGTATATCAAGTATTTAGTAGGATTAGAAGCAATTTGTGAATAAATAATTAATATTCAATTTTTTATGAGAAAAACTCTCTTTTTATAACTTTTGAAGGTTATTCCCATCAACGTAATATATCATTGAAGAAGTAGATAACACTTATAATCTAAATGAAAATATGAAAGAAAACAAGACACAGAAAAACAGAAAAAAAAACAATGGTCGCAACTGGGACTCGAAAAATTACTTATAAAATACTTTATGGAAAAAGAACTAGTTTGAGATAATATTAATGATTCTAAATATTTGAAATATGAGATTGACAAATATGACGGTTTGACAGAAGGTGGCAATAGCGAAATTGGAAAACGCGCACGTCCCGGTTAGACGAGAGGTCTGGGTTCGAGTCCCAGTTGCGACCATTGTTTTTTCTGTTTTTCTGTGTCTTGTTTTCTTTCATATTTTCATTTAGATTATAAGTGTTATCTTCTTCTTCAAAAATAATAAATATTTACAAAATATAATTTTACTGTCTTTACATAATAAATATGATAAAGTATACTAAAAAAATATAATTATAAAAGCATTTTGATGGGCGAATTAAAAAAAAAATTACCTTTCAAAAAAGCCTGTTTTATTTTTTATTTTATTTTCCATTACACAGTAAACGAGATCTTTTTGATAATTATAATTGACCCACAAAAAAATTTCAAGTTGCCTTCAAAATCAAGCAAAATTAAAATATATTTACGTACCAAAATCATAAAAACAATATTAATAAAAAGATCAAAGATAAACAAAATAAAGAAAGAAAAACAACATTGTGAAAATGAGAAAAATAATAAACTCCCACACTAAGGGCCTTACCGATAAACGTGTTTATAATTTTACACAACTGATAAACAAAACTAATTTAAAGTAAGTGGTTGATTATCGGCTCTGCAAAATTTAAATCACTTTTATTTGTAAGGGGGTAAGAATCTTTACTACCTACCAATTGTCAGAACAAATTAATTTTTGTTGAATCTTACAGATCTGTGAAAGTCGTATCGTTGAGAGCTCTCTTGGATCTTCGCCTTATGTTACAAATGTGTCGTTAAAATGAGAGAGAGTGACTGGTATTCTCTTTCTCGTGAATGACACACAAACTTACAGGGAAAGAGAGGGGATTTAACCATAGAATAAGGAAAAAAATAGGAAGTGCCGTTCAAATTTAAATGGAAACAATAATTCCATTCAGCCCAATAGCTCAACACTAACTATTTTATCAGTGTAATGTAATAACACTGAGGACGGGTTGTTTCAAAAAATTTGATGGATTCATCAAATTTTGTTGATTTTCACGTTCTGTATAAGTTCTATTCAAGTTCTGTGATTAATTCAGTTTTGTGAAGCAACTGTCCTATAACGATGTAATAACAGAACTTCAATAGAACTTACACAGAACGTGAAAATCAATTTCAAATATTTGATGAATCCATCAAATTTTTTGAAACAACCCATCCTAACTGTTTTATCAGGGTAATATATTAACTGTTAGTTAAAATAGTTTCACTTACGTTCGTTTGACATTGAAGGCCTCCACCCTTTTTGAATTTCTAAACACAATTTTATAAATCCTGATTGGGCAATATTTGAATCCCGAAACACGTCCTAGTATTTCCCGAAGCATTTCTTCTATGGTTTTAAGAGTGCTTCTAGCGACCGTGTACGTTTAGGTATTTATCTTAGCTAGGCGATGGGAGACTATTGTATTTGACAAATTTGTGATCTTCTGGGATACGTTTTTATTTCCTTCTCAACAATGCCTACAATGATTTGCTGAAATTGCCTATTTTTACAAACTTACTCCTAAGACTTCCGACAACTATCGGACTGAAGGTGTTGAAGATAAGAAACAGAAATTGAAAAAAAAGGAGAAAGGAATTTTATAAAGTACTTAAATATTTAGATTTGGTCACTAACATAGCTAAAATCATTTCAAGCAACAGTTCAATTCTGATTATCGATATCTCTCAGGACGACAGTGATAGCATTTATCGAAAGAAATATTTAGTTTCTTCTAAAACTTGAAAGTGTACGCAGGAGTTATTTTTAATTCTTAACGTGTGCTAATAAATTTTCCTTCCGACAAATGGGTCAGTAATTGAAAACACAACACGACCACCGTAAAGATTAAAAATTATTTTAACAAAATATGTTTCATTAGCAAATGTGAATTTACAAACCACTCAGGGACATTCAGGGAATAGATTAACTTTTACTGGAAAGTCTTCTTCAAAACTTCTATGTAAAAAAAAAATTCTTTGAAACCCATCATTCAAAAAATAAAATGATTTCCAGCAATATAAAGGAATCGAAAAATCAGTTCTTACATAATTTTTTTGCCCAAATAGGCATTCAAACTTGGTACTTGTGATTTACTGCTTCGATAAGAAAAACGAAGAGGAATGTTTTTCATTGGATCAAGTAATCAATGGAAATACATGAAAATATCTGAATGGTATTCATAACTAAATGTCGAAATAGTTTGTAAACCCCACCAAAAACTCTCGAACAGTGAGCCTTACCGTCATGAAATCAGCAAAGCGTTTTCTGCAACTACGCCAATCACTACTTTTAGTTTTAGCACGCAGCATTGTTCCCATCAACAGTTATGGGGTATCCCATCTTATTTCAACATCACCGGGCTTCAGTCACATGTACCATTTCTCTTCCTTCACAAAAGCTCCTCTCCACGCAGTCACCTTCTTTGTCCCTTAAGAGTCCCTTCCAAAATATGCACTTAACTGTTAAAAACAATGCTAGACGCTGCACCGTTTTGCTTGTTTTGCATACATATTTATTTATTTAAACTGGATTCTCACAGTTGTTCACACTTACGAGAGAATACACCAGTCATAAAAACTAATAATGTACAAATAGTTAGATAAAATTGCAAAGACCTATTCAAAGTATACATAAAATCTACTTAATATTACAAAATTCACTCAAATGACAACAATAATACAAAGAGAGGCAAGAGATACAAGATACTCAAAGAGAAACACACGTAATGATATAATTATCTCAACAATTGTTACATATTTTTTTTAAATACCAGAATATTTCTTCTGAATCTTTACAAATGTCGATATATTTGGGTCAGAGGGCTTAAATAAGAGACTTTTTAAAAATATATTCTCTTGAAATATACTATGGCGTCTACAAAAGAAATTGGGAACATTTATTTCAATATTTTTAATCCATAATGTAGTATCAAGATGGTCGTGAATTATATAATGTATACATATTAGATCAATCAACCGCCTTCTAATTTTGGAATATATATATATATTTTAATTGTTCAACAAGAATGAATAAAATTAGATATTATATCTAGTAAAAAATAAACATGTCGATTGGCCAATGATTATTTATGAATACAATAAAAATACGTCATACTAGAAAAATCATTTAACTTTTTGAACCCATCACTTCGCCTGAAGTCAGTTTCCATTGTGCTGTTCGCCTGAAGATTATGAAACGTGTTAACACAAAGCCCAGTGTTTACAAACAATGTTCCTTTGACGGTGGTAATAATGAAACTGTTCCGCAACGCAGGCGGATAAAGGGACACCAGGAAAAGTTGACGACGGAACAACAGTACATTATTACCTGAGCGGGGTGCCACACCAAGTTGGACACGGGCGAGCATGTGTCCAACAATGGTTACAAAGTAACTTGTACGGGTGAGATGCATTATTGCCATTTATCGCAAAATAGAACCTGAACGTAGAAACGCTTTCACAAACTCTCAAAAGGGGGTCAATTTAAAATTAAATTTTAGATTTGTAAAAATTCTGAAATGAAATAATCATGTAACAAAAATACATCAGATCCACACATAAAAAATAAAAATACTGTTAATACTGTTAACACTGGAATACTGTTCACAGGTTTGGAACCCGCGCTATATTGTTTATGTTAACAGGTTAGAAAGAGTTCAGGAGCGATTTCTCAAATTCCTCAATTTTAAATCATTCAACATATACAACTCTTACGACGAAATCGAGAAACATTTTCGAAGCACAAAACTATTCAACAGGAGGCTTGTCGTGATCAGATGCTCCTGTACAAAATTATTAACTCAAAAGTTGACTGTCCGGATTTGCTAAACAAAATAAATTTCCACACGTCCATTCGATATAGTAGACAAAATACCCTTTTCTATATTTCTATTCTGATAGATGCAACACCAATTCCAATCAAAATGAATTTATACAAAGGACATGTAACTACTATAACAACAAATTTGCAAATATAGACACACGTGCTGACGTATTTACTGCTAGTTACTGTCGCTACAGAACTTCACTGTATAACATTTTAGGTGCGAAAAACACATGAATTAATTGTATCTAATATTTTTTATATTACTTGGCAACTTTCCCTTATCCCTCTCCTCCCCTTACCCTTCCCAACCCAAATCCCTATTTTGCAGTCTATTTCAGTTATAATCACACTTATTTTAATGTTGTGTATTAGTTTACCATTTGTTGAATTCACATTTGTACTCTTATTATTTTTTTTAAATTTCTAGTTTATATTCAGTTAGTCTTGTTTCTAAATACCTATCTGTGAACATTAATAATTGGTCTGTTTTTTTATCATCCTCTTATGTTTATTGTATTACTAAGACTGTTAATGTTCCTTAAATAAATAAATAAATAAGTAAATAAAAGCAACTAAATTAAGATTATATATTAAAAAATAAAAATTATAAAATCGTGTTAAGGGGCCATCCATAAATTACGTCACACCTTAAGGGGGTTGGGGGGGGGAGTAGAGAAGTGTGAGAAGGGGTATGGGGGAGTCATCAGCTCTGTGACGTTACATGTAAAAATCTGAATTTTGATTATTTTTAAATGTAAAATTGCAAAATATGTGACGTCACATTAGGGGGATGGGGTCTCACAAATGTGACGATGTGTGACAGAGAGGGGGGGGGGGGGTTAAAAAATCGTGAAATTTGTGTGACGTAATTTATGGATGGCCCCTAATCATCAATTTTAAAATATCATAAAAATTAATTAAAAAAATATATTATGTACCTTGTATTTGTAATACTAAACGATTAATGTACAAATCAGAGATTTAATAAATTAGATAGATATTGGAGCAAAAAATGCAACATATTTTTGATTTCTCTACTTGTTGCACTGGCTTGGACCTTACACCAGGTTTATAAGCAACTTAAACAAAGTACAATTTTCTTTGTGGTAAAAGCTTAAATAAGATCGGAATTTGTGTCACGAGTATTTTTTTAATTTTATATCTATGCCTTTCCTCATCTCTTCGAGCACGCCAAACTTTAATGCAAACTAAACTTGGTACGATCCATTCTCGCGAAGGTACAGTCAGTTTACTGACTGACTAAATTTGTTCACAATACACTCCTCAAAACTGTTTATCAACCGCACCCCGGGGATAACAATGGCACAACTCAAAAAACTACTTTTTTCAGGAGAGCAGTTTGAATATTTCGTTTGAGTGTATTGAATCAGTTTTTTAACCAATAAAAATACAATATTTCACAAAAGTTGAAAAGCAGTATATTAATATTTATCAGGTTTAATATTATAATAGTATTACAATGATCATTGTGCTACTATTTTTGCTTGAATTCGAGTAAAACATTTTTATAAAAATTCAGCATACTCGCTTTTAAGGTCACAGCAACATTTTTTAAAATTGTGCCTTTTTTATCGAAGATAGAATAGACATCCAGGAACATTTCTGCATACTTAACTTAAAAATGCATTTTTTTGACTTGGTGATATCCCTAGGGTGCGAACTGAACTGTATGTTTATAAATCCTTCGAGATCTCAACGTCCTTGAATTTATATTTAGGTACCTAATTATACACATGAATCATCCCCAATCAATTACCAATCGTCGGCATTGATTATGTGCAGACATTATAATAAAGGAATATTCTCTCCGGCTAATTTCTTCGGGTTACGGAACAATTCATATAGGTCTCATAGAAATCGTTGTGTCTTCCTTACTGGTGACCGGACAACTCAGAACCATCTCAGAAAAGTCGTTACAATGATGAAAAAATTTAAATCGTTAAATAGGTTACGTTAGGTTAGGGTTACGGGCTATTTTAAATTTATTTTTTTCAAAGACTTCTCAAAGAGGTGTTGGGTTGACTTTATTCTCAGTTGGCATGAAATCCTCCTTACTATCATGGTTAGAAATATGACCTAAACGGTGTTAGAAAGAGAAAATACAACGCTTTTGATGCAAATCTAAAAGTTAACCGCAAATAATTAAAATCTACACAACCGATGTTTTCGAACAATTTGAAAAAAATCATGAAACTTTGGGAATTTTTTTTTATTATATTAATTATTTTTTTACATGATAAAACAAAAAAGGGAGTTATAACTTTAATAATGTTTTTACCTTATAAAATATGTGAGTGTGTTTTTTATCGTTATCAGTAATTTTAGTTAGATAAAACGTAAGTTGAGCCATTTTTAAAGTTTCTTATTTTTGCGTTCAAAATTTTTATATTTCAAAAGTATAAGTTTATTTCAAATAATTATTTGTAATTTTTATATTATAAATATTTAAAGCAAATTTCGTCAAGTTTCAAAAATCAGTTTTTAGTTTTCGGATGCGTTAAGAAATTTTCTATTTATTAGGATTTTGTTGTAAAACGTAAATATTTTGACCTTCCTACAAAAACAGGCCTGCTGCCTCAGAGGTTAATAAGAATCATAAAGAAAGTTATTTTAGTTGGTGACACTTTTTTTTTTTGACATGTTGAATTTATTTCAAAGCTGCCGAAAAACTTTTGTTCGAGAGAAAGCCGTAAATATTCGCAATTGCTTTTTTCTCGTGTACAGCTTTTCAGTTTTTAATGGCCGCAATAAATGCTCCAAGAACCGTAATTCGGCTTTCGGAAACAGTGGAGGCATTCGTGTCCACATCCAGGTATCTTTCTCTTATCGCTTCCTAGGAAACAAGAACACAAACATTTTTTTAATGAAAACAGTGTATTTACTCCTAATAGGTTTATAATTATAATAAACTCGTTTATCAGACTGTCTAAACTCGTGGAAAGAAAAAAGGTATGAGGGGTGTGTGGAAATCTAGGGGTCAGTGTGTTCAGGAGTGAAGGATATCAGAATCTATCTTTTATACTGCAGTGCAAGGCGATCTTCTGAGCGAGTCCTGATGGAGAGGAAAAAAGGTGTCCCTCAATCGATCTCTCCGTGTCCAGTCCTCCGCTAAGCGGTAGGTGGGCAGGCGCAACCTCACTCCATGAACCTGGGCACCCTTGCTAAGTCACCAAATCTAACAAAGCGCTTCTCTAATTATACTCAATTCAAACAAAGTCCGTTCGACTTCCATGTTTGATAAAAGCTTTATTTTATCTTTGGATAAAGCTAAAATAAAGCTTTTACTTTTTAATAATATCCTTAAACATTCCAGAAATATTATTTGTATAACCTTCACTTTATTTTTGTATAAATTGAGCTAAGCCAAATCACAAATTTGCGCATTCAAGTTACGAAAGTAACTCGAATTTCAGTATTGCTGCTACAATTATTTAACAAAATATAAAGAAAACTTTCTGAGAATTTTTTTAATTTTTTTCGTTTCTTCTATTGAAAACTTGTAGATACCTATTAGAACGACTTAAATTTTTTAGACTGTTACGCAATTTCATTTAGGACTTTCTTATATAAGAAGGGCTGAAAAAAGTAGAAAGCATTGCATATTTTAAATATTGTGATCATGTAAGTATACAAATATTCATAATTGTTTAACGGTGTTTTACTCAATCGGTAATGGATAATTAACACTTGCTATGCAAGCACTTAGATCAGGCTAAACTGGTTCTCGTGCTATATTAGGATGTTACAATGGCGCTTTGTCAAAATTTAGTTAATGTGTCCGATTTTGTTAAGAAAAAATAACTGAAAATACAAACTACATAAAATAAAATCTGAAAAGAGACAAACGCACGCCGTTGCTTTGTTACCTTTCTACTTACCTAGGTCTTTAAGGCCTACAAAATAAATAAGAAATTGCTCTTCATTGTCCCGGCAGCGGGAGCTCGGTATTGAGATATTTCTTTGAATTCTTTATTTTGACAAACAATCTCTACAGGTATACGAGTAATGAATAAATGTACCAAATTACTTCTTTGTTCCCCAATTATTATTGTTTGACTAGTTTTGTTTACATGACAACAATGTTAGCAAACAATGGGCGAAATATCACAATACTTGCTAACAGGATTAAGAAGCTTTTTTTGTCCACTGAAGAAAGTAAAATATCATTAAAATGTGTACTCAAGAATATAAGTAATACTGAGTAACTCGTCAAATGTGGGAAAAAGTTACTGAATTTTAATGTTTGCTGTACAATTATCTCCATTTTTTTTCGCTTTCGAACTGCTTCGTCGAATTATTTATAAGAACATAAGTGCGTCTTTAACGATGTGCATTTTAAGGGGATTTTTTTTTCCGAAAAATTTAACAAAAAAAATGATGCTGTTATTAAAGAAATTTAAAAAAATATCAAGTATTTTTAAAGATCTATTCTATTCAAGCTTTTTATTACAAAATTTCAAAATTATTGGTCTACGAAAACAGGTGATTTATGATTTTTTGAAAAAATAAAAATAATACCTTCTTTTCGCTCTCCTGAACAATTTTTACATTTTCAGCATTGCAAATTTCCATATACTTTTTCATCGTGAGTGGTTTGGCTAAACGGGTCATATTTAATTGCCTATGTAAATTATCTGCAAACTAATAAAACAGGTTTTTTTTAAATTAAAGACATCATTATTTTAATTTGATTTTGAAGATGTGACCTGTAAGTAAAAATATTGCAACAATTTGAGTTACAAAATTATTGTTGATCTTATTTCAAGTCTCGCTAAAATTGCAAAACACGAAATCTCTAGCTTCTTGAAATTTTGCACAACTTTCTTGTTTATATTTTTTTGGTCAACGCAGTTGGTTAGCGACGTAGTTTTCAAAAATCCATTTCAAATATTATTTTTATCTCAAAAAATAAAACGCGACACAATAATTGTAATAAGAAGAAAGATGTCAAAAAATTGAGTTTTTTTCTTGAGGGTGATGATTTATAAAACTGCTTGGCTAAAACGAGGCATTTAGTTTAAATTAAATTCAATAATTTTATTTTTAAATTCTGTAGGTATTTTCTTTCTTTCTAATAATAACATTATCAAATTTAAGTTTCACTATTAAGATTTAAGGGAATGGGGAGGGGAAGGAGATGGGTGGCAGGGAGATTGGAAAGTACCGCCGTTTCGATGCTGAAAGTATTTACAACTCTGTGTATTGTGTTATATTAATTAAATGTGATTTACAAGCTTATTAAGGGGGGAAATGCATGTAGGACTAGAGTTTTTTAATGATTTTCATGATTTTTTTGGCATGAAAGAAATGTATATAATTTATTGAAACTTTGAGAACATTTTATACGTCTACTTGAAAATATTATGAAATTTTTTAAGCGTTTCCTCGGAAAATGTGAAAATTATCAGCCGCTACCCATCGAACGTCACCATCAGACGTACCTATTTGTGTGCATTTTGGAGGCCACAGTTTTCATCTCAAATCAATAGGATTTTGAATTTAGTTTAAGAGCATTTATCTCTTTTATGTGAACCTAACTTTCCACAAAAAAAATTAAAATTTAATTTTACAGGTATAAACAGGAAACCTTGATTTTCTTTTTAATTTTTTTATTTTTTTTAACAATTAAAAAATACATTAGACAATGACATTATTGCGAATTTAGGTTAATGTTGAGCGAAGTAATAAAAAGAAAGTATTTGCAAATTTTGAAAATGAATGGTTAAAAACTTTATGTGCACACAAAAACGCGGTTGAAAGTTTACCACGCGGTTCGGCACTTAAGAGGGGAAGCTCCCTTAAACACCCTCATAACAACGGAACGAATTGAAATTTTTATTTAAAACTTTGGGAACTTATTTTTAAATAGTTATACGAACAATTTATGAAATTTAAAAAAAAAATCGTTTTTTTAGTCATCTACGTGTATTTCCCCATTAAATAAAGATTTTTTGCACATGCTGGGTTTCAAACCCAGGACCTCTAGATTCGCAGTCGAGAATGTTCGCAACTCGACCACGAAAACCCTCCCCTCCGTGAGGATACCTGACTGCGCGACGGTTTCTTACCAAAACCTGAAATAATTTAAAGAATCGCAATGGAGAACGACGCTGATGTAATAAAGCTGTGATAAAATCGACACAAATCGTTTATCATTGACCTAGTGACCAAAATATGGCAATTGGTTTGGTACGTACATGCCCAATCATATTGAGATAGGTTTGGGCGCCCGACTCGGCTGTTAGGCGCTATTGGCAAATTGTGGAAAATATTCAAAGCGATTCGCTCTGTGGGTATTTTATCTTTCGGTCATAAACAATTCATTCCGTTTGAATTTTAAGTACGCTGAATATAATGTCGTCGTTTCAGTTGATACACCGTGTTTACCCACAATCTATGAAAAAAACGGGTTTATGTAACGGAAAAGTTAAAGTTCTCTAAACAATATAACGCCTATCACAAACCGATCTGTTAGCTAATTCAAAAATAACGACTGATTGGCTATACATGGCTACCATGCGAATGGACCAATACCTACGTAAAAGGCGGGTAAAGCTATGACCACAATTAAATTAAAATGTATATGATTTTTAGTAGTTTGGCTGTCTTTACGAAAAAACTTCATTGGTTGCCTCCAGACCGGCCGCACAATATACGTGAGCCGCTCCAAACTAGCAAGAAATCTAATTAATACTTGAAAATTGATAGGAAGGTCTGAAAACACAATTAGAGTAATAATTGATTTCATGTATTTTGTTTAGCTCTTTTGGCAGCTTAATTATTTAATTCTTGATTGGGAGCGGTTAACATTTTCATCTCCTGAAGTTGAAACAACGTTGAACCCTGAAAGACGGTTTGCAACAGCGTTTTTTTTTTTTTTTTACTTTAAATAGCATTCATAAATATCATTATTTTTAATAAGCACCTTGTTATTACGTTTTTCCCTACCACAAGTTTTTTTCGTAATTCGTGATAATTTTTACATTTCGTTTAATCACCGATATTTTATCTTGTCACATCATTGAATTGTTGCCTCACACGCTATCTTTTTGCGAATTTTTAATAGGGAAGGAACACATTTATACTATCAGCATTTCTCGACGTCAGTGAAGGAAAGACAAGGAGCACATCGTTGTATTCCTTAACGCGGCATAAAACCCTAATAATACCAATAAGCTCAAGGCTCACGTTTTAATTAATTTCAACTAATTTGTAATTATAATAACTTTTTTTTAAACCAAAACTCGAGGATATAAGTTTTTATACTTAAGATTAATAAAAACAATACCTTACCAGTAATATATTTTACGTAAAACGATTTGAAAATTTTATAACCCGTTTTTCATCTATAATTTAGCGGTAAGCACCAAATTTTATTTATCTAGACAATGAATTTTCGGAGGGATTCGTTTAGAAACATCTGAAATATTTGTATTCGTTCATCAGATTCAATTAAAATAAACCCGGCGGAAAGATCAAATTTTCAGGCATTAGGCTGTAAGGGCAAATTCGACCGTAGGTCCGTTCAATAAGCCGGGCCACGCGCGTATATTTGTGCACACGCTTTCTTCACTTACGTCGTTAAGATTCCCACATTATTGTAGAGTGTTTGCTAGGACAAATTCGACAGTAGCCTGTCTAATACACCGGAGTCGTGCGTGGCATATTTGTGTACGCTCCTTCTTTACATAAGTCGTTAAGACTCTTACTATATTTTAGGGTATTGTGTCGTCTTAACTCAGAATCTAACTTAATCAAACAACAACAAAAAAAAAAACGATAAAAAAATTACCTTTCATTGTGGAAATATTGATTGGAGTAGTAGTGCATTCTACTAGTAGTAGTGCAGATTTTTTTGGTTCTGAATTACAAGACAAATTATTGCACGACACCTCTAGCCAAGAGGCATATCTGCCTTCAATGTGAAAATATTATTGATTCATATTTCTCTATTCCCTTTCGTCATGGGTCGTCTAAACGCTTCGAAACGTAATACGTCATAGCAGGAAGCGTCCATTTAACTATTTATCCTTTGTAATTTTTATTGTAATGCATTATTCATAATATAAGCTATTTATTTAAAATAAGGCAGAATCGGGATTAATGGGTTGTATATGGATTAATGATTAATTACAATTTGCATGCAATGTTTTTCACTTGACAAAGAAAAATACACGGTGATTAAAGCGGTTCCACATACAGCTGTAAAAGATGTGGCTTGGCGTATTTTATTCGAATTAGGAAAATACTGAGAGCGATATGCTGAAATACGCCAAGCCACATATTTTATAGCTGTGTGTGACACAGGTCTTAATTTCTTCGATATCGTGAATACTTTTTGGTATATCAAATGTTTTTAAAGTGAAAACTTTTTTAGCATTGTTGTGATTTGAAACTCGGTGAAACGGAAACGAGCGGCACTAAAAAATGACAGATACGCACATATCAACTTCAAAAATAAAAACAAAGGTGGTTAGGTCATTGCGCTTCCGTGGAACATGAAAACAAATACCTGTGTAATACGTGCGTAGTGCATACCTGCGTACATTTTTGTTAGAAAAAATAAAACCTAATTATTTAAAGAGTGTTATCGTACTTTAATACGTAGGTCCTTACGTACAATAAATGTTACATATTTAGAAATAAAACCTACTGATAACTTCTATAATAATCTACATTGCAATCAAATAAATACTTTTTACAATCAATCTGAATACGTTAAGCAACTCAATTTCGTAAAGACTTATATAAAAAAAACTCGTTTATCCTAAAACTATCAGAAAATTAACGAATGTGAAAAATGTGCAAAGTATGTAATTCACACGCGATAGATAGAAGTGGAACCTTCAAAAAACTAAAGTACACTACGGAGGGAGACTACGAAGAACTTTTTTTTATCAATGTGAAGAATGATTTTTTCCGTAATTTTGTTGTCGAGTTTCTGTGCATCTTTTCCCATACATATTTTCGTATACATGTTTTCCTCTACATATTTTCCTAAACGTATTTGTGGTTTCTTCCTCGGAGTCGCTAGATGTCGTTTTCTTTTGCCTGTTCGTTTTGAAGTGGTTTGAAGATTGGATATTGATTTTACAAAAATAAAAATTCTCTTTTTTTTCGGATTTCGTAGGGTTCGATCCCTGGTCGGCTGAATGTAAGCATCATTCAGCATGCGCCACACTAAAGGGACCTGCGTGGGGTCGTGGATTTATCGTATTATATTGGAGTCAAGTACCCGTGAATAACATAAATATTTTATTGCTATCTCGCGGGCTTCCTTTAGATATATTTTTTGGTCTCTTTTTAGTGTCGCTCGCTTCCGTATCATCGAGTTTCAAATCACAACGGTGGTAGAGACGTTTTCAATTCAAAAATGGGTTTATTTATAATCTGTACAAATAATACTATATATGTTTGTTTTAAGCATTTGACCACCAAACTTTGATGTGTTTGAAGAGATAGAAGAGAAGCATTATATTTGGATTCGAAAGAAGTTCGATCTTTGATTACCATAAGCGAATGTTTAACATTTTACAGTCTGTAGTTAGCACACCGCTTGCGCAACTAGCGGCTTGTAGGCACTTGCGGGCAACAGTCGCCAGTCGCCACAGAGCGTAATCACAATCAGTCTCAGCTAAGTTAGCTTCGTATGGAGCAAGTGGTAATTGGATCGCTCGCTGTGTGTGTGTGCACGCGCAGTGGTGAGCAGCGGCGGTAGGTGATAGGCGTTATTGACCCACTGGCTCACTGCACTTGGCCTAGTTCCCCCCGCCCGCGCCCTCCCGCCCCGCGCGAATAAATGTGTCGCCGATAGCTCTTCACCGATACTAGCGCGTTATTATGTCACGGATACACAACACGCGTACCTATTCATCTCGCGGCACGCACACGTGTGTGTTCGGCTCCGTATACACACGCAGAACACATCGCGACTGTAATTAATTATCAATAATGTAGTGTACGTACCCACCTACCTCGCGCAGAATTATCCTATTATCATTTTTAATTCGCTTTTTTTACTCATTAGCCAAGGTCCCCTCGTGCATTCTACGGCGGGAGAAGTAGGTCGTGAATCACTCAATTATTTCTAAAAATGGAAAATATTCTCGATACGCGACTTACGTATATTATTCTTATTTTTTATTATCTCCTTACACATACTAATACAAAGTTTATTGTAAACGTTTTGTATACAATAATTTGTGTTATCTTAAATTACTAAATGACTGAGCATAACGAAGTTCTGTTTTATTATGTTCTTGTGTTATTTTATGTTCCGTTTCCAGTTTCGAAAATCTGCTTCATAAGCTCTTTAAGAACCTGTTCTATTATTCAGAAAAAAATGATTTGGTTTATTAAACAAGGGAAGATTAAAAACACACTTAAATAATCACAATAATTATTCATGTTTTAATTTATGAATTAAATTGATCGATGACACATTTTATGTAAATGATTATTTGGTGACGAACAACTCAGAATCATGCAACCTCAACATCTCTTTTGAAAAGCCATTAAAAGTGATGAAAAAAATTTGTTTAAGTTGGTTATGGGCAATTTTTCTTTTTTTTCTTAATTTTTAATAACTTTTCAAAGAGGTGTTGAAATACCACATTGTTAAGTTTGCATGGAACCGATTATTTTACCACTGAATATCATATTATCTGATTAAATTTTCGATTCACGCAAATTTTTTGCCGGCAAAATGTAAAATCCTTTTCTTTTCGATAATTTCAATAAATAAAAATGGTTTTAGACCAGACTCATGATCAATTTAATGTAAACAAAACAAATAATTTTTACTATAAAGTTAGCTATAATAATTCCCAGGAAGGTATTTAAAGAAAAGCAAAATCTTTAAATCGCTCTCCCGTATAATTTGTTAGTTACGTACTTTTTTGCATTGATTTTTTTACAACAAGGTATATGTAATTTATAACTAATAAAATATTAACATTGTGTGTATGAATATAAAGTACTGGTAACTGGCAAATATTATTTCAACGTTAATGTATAGTAAATATATATGTGCTTTTGCCAATCACGTCGTCTATTCTCTCCATACGCAGGTTTCAAATTTTCAATGGTTCCATGCCAACTCAGAATCATGTCAACTCAACACCTCTTTCAAAAGTCACGATTTTTTTTTAAATTAGCCCATTACCCAACGTACTCGTATTTAAATTTGTTTAGCGAATTATATGCTGACACAAAATATAGGGGATAATAATGTGGAATTGGACACGATCCGACTCATCTAACGTTATTCGGTTGTGATGATAAATCCTTATTCTTATTTGATCTCACGGTCCTGTGGTACACCTCTAGTGGTTATCACTGCACAAGCACTTGAGAAAACAAGAGAGTTCCTGATCGATGTAATTAAGAACTGAGGGAGCAAGATCACAGCACAGCAGTCAATAGACTTGGTCGATATGATAAAGAATTGATGTTGAATGCACCGGGAAATGTAATTTTTATAATTTTAATTAAGGTTTTGGGTTGATTTTATTCTGGGTTGTTCGGTCACCATTTTCAATTTGGATGATTAGCTTTATGTTATTATTATTTTGGATCGGTATATCAGTGATTTATATTAACGGTGTCAATCGGCTTGATCTTGTCAAGGTTTCTAACAGAGACTAACTAGCCGAAAGGAAATACCATTGATTGCGAGCAAAGATTAATTAAAGTTTAATTTCGGGCCCGAGAATGAAACACAACAAGCAAAACATTCCTACAACGCAGTATTACTCGTCTTCTTTATTCCGTCCAAAATGCAATTCGGCCATTAAGTACGTATGTATATATTTGCGATGTTACTATTATGAATATAGTCAATTTGTTCAGTACCAAGGTAGCTTCAGCTGGGATCAATATTATTAAACATCATCTTATTTACTGGTTTTTCTATCCTATACATATCAAAACTTTGTTCAATCCCCTTCTGAAGTGAAACTTCTTTACGCACTCTTGGGGAGGAAGCTGGTCGACGCGTGATGAGAGCGTTGCGAAAAGTGTAATCGAGCGAGGCGAACGCATAATAAATTTAAATATTTGAAAACCTATAATAAATTTAAATATTTGTAAAAAATTCATGTATGTATATAAATGTATATATTATACATATATGAACATACATATACATACATGTAGATGGAGCTAAAGAAGTTTTATTTCATTCGTGTGGTCTAAAGCATACTCGTTTTTTTAATTCTTTTCATTTCACAGTACTTAATTAAATTCAATTATAATATGTAAACAATATTTCATTCTGCATTATTTATAATATTATTATGTAATAAGAGCGATGGTATGTACTGCGAATGATGTGTATGTTGTGAATGTATAACATAATTATAAAAACTCACTATGGTGTTGCGTTGGTCGTGGAGTCTAGCACTCGCTCAACAGAAGATTTCAAGTCAAAGATTCAACTAGGATGTAGGTATATTTGTTACCGAGGAGTTTCCAAGTCACCTTTGAAACTAAAACATATTTTAAACAATTCGCGGCGTAGTTTAAGGCCCCGTACCCGAGCACGAAAAGAAGAAGTTGGAGAGATATGTAATTACGAATGTTGGAGAGAGCGCGCTAATATTTCAAACGATAAAAGTGAAGTGAAGCGAAAATTGTGAAAATGCTTAATAAAACACGACTCGTTTAGAATAGAGCAAAAATCTCGTGGGGTTTCCTTGATCGTTTTAAAACAACGTTCAAAGAAACACTGTGATTTTTTTCATACATATAACTTGTTAAATAATAGAGACAGGCTTGAAAATAAAAAATTTCTGGGCATACTTTGCGATTTTTTTCTATCGGGGGAATTTCATATAATTTGCGTTTAGGCGTAGGGTTGTGTAGATATTATCTTCAAGTATAACATAAATTTTTTAAGAGCTTAAAAACTTCAAATGTTCAAGAGAGATATGCAAGAAATAGGTAGAAATTCGGATTGTGCCGATTTAAAGGTTCGCCTCTTAATTCCATTCATGAAGAGATACTTCGGTTTTGAAATTATATTCGATAGCCTGAAGGAGACAGAATTCTGCTGAAATTCAAACCCGCGACTGCCAATTAAAAACATCTCACGCATAACTAATTCTCAAGTTTTAGATTAATATAAGGCTAAGTTTGAAAGATATTCGGGTAGGTGGGAATTGCGAATATACTTCTAAATAATATTTTTAAAATAATATTTAAAAAATATAGATTTTCTGTATAAAATATCTTATCTATTTATATTTAAAGTGTGGGTAGGTACAAACTAAGTATTCAAATACCAGATACCAGCCATATTTTTATTGAACTTCAGCAAATGATGAATGCTGTGAGAACTTCTTTCTTGAAGGAATATAGCTGTATGTTGGTATTAATATTGGTTTAATCTTGTGTGTACTGTATATTAGGGGCGGATTCAGGCTTTTCGTGAGCTAGAGTGGTAGGATTAAAAAATACAACGTTATAGATGTTATGCCAAAAACGAGTTTTTTTTTCAAAACTTCAAACATCAAAAATGTCAATATTTTTCAATCTTAGCACTCCCTGCATAGTCACGGACCGCAACCAAACACAAAATATCGGCTTTGATCGCAGTAGCGACGAATGTTGAAACTATAATTAACCGGCGATCTTAACAATGATATCACTGTGTTCTGAACACAAATTAAAAAATATGTTCAAAATAAAGTAATAAATTTCATTTAGGAGCGAAGTTTACATTTCGGTTTTATTTTTTATGTTTTCAAATCTTTATTACTTATTCATTTTACCGTTCGTACCCACGGGCATTCGCCATTTGATACGATAAGTGCCTACAGTCATTTGGTGATACACTTATTTGCAGTGGGATTTAATTGGGCTAACAGGAATGCAGACTAATACAGCACGAAATAGATGTGATTTGCTATAGTTCTTCTGCAACTCACAGTTGTTATTATAATTTATTTGCGTTACAGCTGTTTCGTCCTGTTATTCATTTTTTTTTCCAAATGAAAAATTTAATGAGTACTTGTGTTTTTTCTTGAATTATTAAATAAATGGTTACATGCCAACTGAGAATAAAGCCAACTCAACACCTCTTTGAAAAGATATTAAAAGCTATGAAAAAAATAATTTTAAAATAACCCATAACCCTAACCTAACATAACCTATTTAACCAATTTTTTTATATATTTTTTATCATCACTCATGACTTTTCTGAGGTGGTTCTGAGTTGGTTTCGTTTTGAGTTGTCCGGTCACCTACATAAAAATATGTCCTTTGAAATTAAAAAAACTGTAGAAATACTTTTATATCTGCGTGGAAATATTTTTATCGACTTTTATTTTTTTAATTACAATTAAACGTATATTTAATCTTTGAAGAAGATAATATCAACAACTCTCAATAAATATGTGAACACAGAAAATAAGAAGTTAACGGTCGCAACTAGGAGTCGAACCCAGATCCTCTTGTCGTAACTGGACTGACGTCTCTACAAACTGATCTATTGAGGCATTATTAAATTGGTACCTCTTGTTTCTGTATAACTGGGACTCGAACCTGATCCTCTAGTCTTAACCGGACTGGCGTCTCTGCCAAATGAGCTATGAATCCTAATTAAATTCAGTAATTTAGATCTCGTATTTCAATTAACCAATTACTTTCATTATTTATTTATTGTATCTTTACATTGCAGGTAAAAATGTTTACAAAACAATTTGCAACCTCACTAGGACAAGCCTGTGTTGAGGTTAACAATTCTACAATTAACAAAATAACACAAAATTATACAGATATTGAAAGAACAATATTGTTGCATTTCTTACAGGTTGAGATTATTACTAAACTGCTGGCGCTAGGTAGTACATTCATGTAAACATGTAGACTTAATAAATTCCCATATCTTTTGTCTGCCATCTTTTTGGTATGTTTTCAAAGTTCTACCCGAATATAATATATATAATATTTAGAAACTAGATGATGTACCGGATATGCTTATCCATATTTTGTATACGGTGCATCTACTAACTATTTCAATATATTCTGGGATAAATATACAATTTTGCTCCAATGCACTCACTGGAGCTTATAAAACCCATAGTAATATTTAATCATCGGAGAAGATATTTATATCCTTATACTATTAACTTGATGCTGATATTACCTTCTTCATTCAATATTACTATTAGGATTATAAGCTTAAATAAGTTATCCCTAAGAAATTTTAAATTAAAAAGTTCTATACGGTTGTATTTATAAATATTTCACTAATCAATTATTACTTAACTTATTGTTGACGCGCAGTGAAGTTTATTTCAATTACCTCGATTTAAAAACTAAACCAAATAAAATAACTAAAACAAATCGTGTGGGTTGTGTATATTTTAATGCCAATAATAATAATGAGTTTTAGTAAAATATATATAAAATAATAATATATACACTATACAAACAGTAGTTTCCATTGGAAAGTAATACTACACTGCTAATGACTTGATATGTAAATACTACTATCGGCTGAGGTGAAGAGGACCACCGAGCCTACTTATTTTTATCTCGCGAACGCTATTGCTCCGTCAACCGAAGTGACACATCCCTACTACTTCTTTGAAAAATCAATTTAATGGTGGGCCGAATTTTCTAAAAAAAATTCATATTATTTTGTTATAAAATAAACTTATGCCATTAAAAAATCTCGAAAAGTGGTACATTTCACCCCAGCTGACAACACTTATATTAATACAACACTGACCATTTCTATTAAGGGGATATTTCACCATCCTTCTCATAGATTAATACGTTAACGTACATTTTTGATTAATCTTACAGGATTTGTTTATTTAAAAAGTCGGAGTTAACTATTCGTTTAACTTGAACCTATGAATAATGGCTACATTTTGGATAAGTTAGCCGATTTTTTTACTAGTTGCAAGTATTTATTTGTTTATTTATTAATATTCGTTATGTGTGTGGATAGCTATGAGGAGGATGGTGAAATACTCTCTAAATATAATAAATTTATAAGCTAGTAAGCTTAAACGATCGATAAAGGATTGATGGAATATCAAGCAAAATTCGTGCGGTTTTTTTTTGAACGAATTTGCGGGAAATCTCTACGAAGGCTGCACACTTCCCAGTGGCTACCAAACTACCTACGAATTTATGTACTTCTGCCAAGCAGCTTGTAACAATGCTATTGTTATGGCAGACTACGTGGAGTAGTCACAGCGCTCAGATGAGGATGTTGTCACTGTGGAAAACGCAAAGCAACGATGAAAGGTCTCTTTGGCTTTTCAGCACTTAAAAAAACTGACGTAAGTTAAATTTTGTTGTGTACTTATGTGGGTGCATTTCTACGGAGTTAAAGCTACGACAATATTCCGACAATACATGACGGAAAATACAAATTACGTCCTCGGCGCCGAGACACGATAAAATTCATGTATTGTCGGTGGAATACAGATAATGCTCTTTCCTACTTGTATACCAACAGAAGGTACTTTGAAAACTTTGCTCTCATCAAAGCTGCACCAAACCCTTGCCCAACTTTAGTATCTACCCACTTACGCGGTTTTTTTATACTAAGCTTGAGAACAGTATTTTTTATGCGTCGTTACTTTGTCTACAGATAGTCTGTGGAATGGTTTTCCGGCTGTTATCCCTCCTGTCTCGTGGATGTCTCAAGACCCTATTGCGCTCTTAAATTTCCTTAAGTAGACCCTCTGCACATCCTCCCCATAGTATTCCCACATTACATGTCATTTGTTATAAAAGTACAGTTCATATATTTAGTATGTTTTGGAAACTCATTGTAGGTTTCGAAAAGTACGTCGAATTTTATTTGTCATCATCTGTATGCAAATAGTGAGGCGCTCTCCCCTCGGGTGAATTCGGCTACTGACTTCAAGTCTCACCGAAGGAGTTCGAATAAATTATTAAAAAATATATTTTTAAAACGTCAACGGGAGTTGACTTATTTTGTAACACGTTCTCTATGGTTGTACGGTCAGCGCGCACTACTGAGCCACGCTCCACCGAAAATGGAAAACAGACACCTATTTTCCACAACAATGTTGTAATCTTTGGGTAGAAAATGCAAACACAGCCCACCGTCAAGGACAACAGAGGTAGATCCAATTAAAATTATAGTTAATATGAAGTTTTTAAAGACATCTATGTGAATTTCACTTTTGTTTTCTTGATTGAATATTGAAATTAAAAATCTGCATAACTTTTTCCACTAGTTCATAGTTTTATACCTTTTTCCACTTAATTATCGTTGACGAATTTCACCACCGCCGCGACAGATCCCGATATAATGCTACTTATGGCGGCCTCCGTGGTTGAATTGTTCCGATCTTCGGCTACGATCCGAAGGTCGCGGGTTCAAATCCCGGCTTGCGAAAGTAAATTTTATTTGATTAATTTGTGTTATTTCACAATTGATTAATTTAAAACGAAAAGTAGTATATTTGCGGCATGAACCAGACAGACAATTTCAGTATCGCCCAGATGAAAGACCAGACTCAAAACGTTGCTCGAAATGGCTTTAGCCTTGTTTGGTGACCAGATCTAAATAGCCAGATACATCGCCACTTTCTTCTGACCCATCTTATTCCCCTTCAACTAACTTAAGCATCACATACCCCAATCGGGGATGCCGTGGTTTAACTGGCTCCAGACGGTTGGGAGCAATTGGTACTCTTGTGCGTTAAAAATAACATTAAGAAAATAATTATATATTCTTGTGTACCTATATTCTATTCAGTTGCGTATTTATTTATAACTATCTACACGGATTTCAACTTAAGCTAATATTCCCTTGACATACCATCACATATCTCACGTGGTATAAAATACGTAATATCAAACTGGCATAAAATCTCAGTTTCTACAAACCTTTCGAATTTTGACTGACACAGGGAGAGGCATATAGAATGGAAAGCCACACATATCTATCCTGCAACACACTCCTCGCTTCACCATCTTATAAGGTATAGCTTATGTCACTCCAACTCTTAACAAGACCAACATGTATATGTAGGGTACAGAGATCAGGTTCTGCTAACGCATCAGAGACTAAATCATATATATATAACAATACAATAAAAGTAAAGTATAGTACGAAATCATATGTAAAGATATCACAACTTCTTACATTTTCATGTCTCGGCTTATTAGGTAGGTAAATGTTTTAAAGTGCTCAGTTTTCACAGTTAACAGAGCAAGAAACTCAATTTACTTTGTTTTCTGTTGAACCAGGTTTTAATATTTACGTATTACGTATTACGAACTTGTCACAATTTAAGATTTTCAACAACCAATAATTTCTAAACATGTCTTCCCCAAATTAAGCAGGTTATTTTCAAAGGGCACATCTTTTCATGTTCTAAAAACGCTAAAGAATCTTAAAATTTATGTTGTGAACTGGGTTTATTTATACCTACAAGGAAGAAAGGGTTTTGTCAGAACTTCAGGTTTTCAACAACCAACAATCTCTAAACAGATCTTCGCATATTATTAGGTAGGTTATTTTCAAAGCGGCTCAAGTTCTACAAACGCTTAAGAAACTCAATCTTATTAATATTACTTAAGTTCCATACCAACTGGCCCTTAATCTTTGTACACGGAAGAACAG
This sequence comes from Glyphotaelius pellucidus, assembly GCA_936435175.1. NCBI lineage: Eukaryota > Metazoa > Arthropoda > Insecta > Trichoptera > Limnephilidae > Glyphotaelius > Glyphotaelius pellucidus. The sequence goes on along the minus strand of OW386542.1, from coordinate 19,562,204 downwards.
CGATTATACTAACTTCTTAAATGTTCAGAAACAGATTTTTAACTTTGAAAGTGAAAGCACATAAAAAAAAACAAGGAAATGAAAATTTTGTATGACATCGGATATTATCAAAGTTCAAAGTTTTCAAAGGACAGGCCATTTTCATTGGACAATCCCCCACCCCGCCCCCTTTCCCTTCAACACAAATATTAAAGATTAATAATAAGTTACGATATAAATATTTGCCTGAAATACTATATAAATAATAAGTTTGATTTATTTATTGTAGGTATTTGTCATCAGATCAGACCTTTGGGATCTTTATTTCCACAAAAGAGCTTTATATTCGTTGACAATTGAGTAATCTCTATGTTAGGCAAATGGACAGAATAATGGAGAGGGTTTGAGTGTGTAGAACGGATAAAATAATGTATTGAATATATATAATACTTTTATAACGAATGGAAGAAAAGTGCAGGACACCCTGGAAAAATATTGCACGATCAAGTGAGATGTGAATGCTGAGTCGGGTCATGTCAAGAGTCAGTGATACAGAAGAGTAGTTTGAGATGTTGTACTAAAGTGAACTAATGAAAGAGACGTTCCATCATCTCTGCTATTCCAACCACAGAAATGGCTTTTCTTAGTACTTAGACAAAAGATGAGATAATTTCTAACATTTCCGATGAAATTACAACATTTTTGGAATTATAATGATAAGTAATATTAAACACATCTGGTTCTTAAACTCCCAGTTTGCTTGGTTTCGCAATGAATGTAATTACTATTAATAGCTTTATTTCTGTGGGTTTCGTTCGATTGAGCAAGATTAGTGATTGAGCAAGCACGACACTTCAATCGATGTTTGTACCTTTTAGGCCGACTCGTAAGTGGTGGCTTATTGTAATTATTACGCATGTCTCCGGTAGAGCGAGAAATTTGTAACCAAATCCCTTCGGATATTATAGTAATAATTACGTACTATGGATTTAAAGGAATTAAATTATTTTGTAATGGGATAATATTTTGTTGTTAAGTTCCAAAGTTTTTTTATCTCTTCATACAACGACTTAACATGGTAGTTTTTGGTACTTTCAGGTACCTTCATAGAACTGGGGTTTCCTTTGAGTTTTCCTTAAATTAAAGAAATAATAATGGTAATTTAACCGAAAATGTACCTCTCTGTCTTTTAAAATTTATGGTGCAAATAATATTATATTAATAAATAGCGAAACGCAAGTGAAATTATTAATTTGCCCGTCTCAGATCATATCTTTTGAAGTGAGTAAGGTATATTAAAGGAAGTTCTATTGAAGTGAGTAAGGTATATTAAAGGAAGTTCTATTGAAGTGAGTAAGGTATATTAAAGGAAGTTCTATTGAAGTGAGTAAGGTATATTAAAGGAGGTTCTATTGAAGTGAGTAAGGTATATTAAAGGAAGTTCTATTGAAGTGAGTAAGGTAATTAAAGGAAATTTTAATAATAATAATACGGACATGTGCCTAGCATCGTTGTCGAAAAATTCACAAACCATCAAAATCTCCCAAACTCATTTCACTGTCCATTTTCTGAAAGAATATACCTTTTTCAACAATATTTCTAATTTTTAAACTAAAGTTTTTCTATTGTACTTATGTCTTTAACAGATTTCGCGTATTGTTTACATTTTCTAACATGTATTTTTTTGTTTTCTCTTGTTATGTACCATCTTCCAGAATGAAACTCTAAATACTATTTAAGTAATTCATGGTGGAATTCCGTGTATAAATTATTATAATACACACTTATGGCGGCAAAACAAATTGTACAGAGTACAAAAATAGAAAACGCTGTGTACAGGAGAGGAAAGGTTTTAAACTATAAACATTATTTCCGATAAAACGCTTTTTGAAAGGGTTACCTGAATTTCTTTCTCAACTCTTTAATTCCCTTCAACGGCGAACGCCCTTAGCTATAAAAGATCATTTGGCTTGGCCTATTTCAGCATATTGCTCGCCATTTGTACGGCGAGCGATATGCCGAAATACGCCAAGTATGCCGTAATATTTTAATCACATATTCGCACTGGCTTCGGATTGTAGCGACTCATACGAGTACGAGGTTGTTATATTGAATTAATTTCGGAAAACTACTTTATTGTATCTACTGTAGTAAATTATAGTGGTTGGTTGTGCCGATTGTAACATAACAACTATAAACACAGACGGAACATTTCTAAGACATGTGTATTTGTGAATGTGAATTCCCTAAACTTTCAACCACCCGGAGACAGCAGTGCAACTCATAAAGGTATCGCAACACCCGACCCGGATCACAATGGAGTGGCGCAACCGCGCCGCTCGGATCGCTCGCCAACAATTTCACTTCTCGCCGTTTCTATCGGAACTTTTAAATTATTTTAACAACCCATAAAATGAAAGATTTTGCCAAACAACACATACAAGAGGACCCGCTTAAAAAAAATATGCTTACATCCATGTAATTACAACATATACCTTACAAAACCTAATCCGAAAATGTGGGAGTAATCTTATGAAATTTTTAAAATCAGAAATACAACAATGATTAGAAGCTTTGATCGAAACAAAGCATAATCTGCTTCTTCTATTTTTCAAATTCACACTGACTTTAAACTGCGTCTATCGTGTGATTCTGAAAAATATAATTTTAAGAGTGTTACTTAAATATCCCTGATTCCATAGAAGCCGTTTTTGGCAAAAAAAAAACATGTGTTTATTATTTTTGAACTTCATTTAATTTTTTTTTAAATTTAATTAAAATTAAATTTTATTATAATAATAATAATAAGTTATTTATTTCAGCCGAACAGAGCGGTGGGTGCAATACTCTGTCAGCCATATAAAAGCATACATTACATACTTTATGAAAAAGAAAAAATAAATTAATAAAAAAAGATTTAAAAAGAAATATATATACACATATTTAGTACTCGTATATCTACTACGGGGGCTTCAGATGAATTCTCCATGTTTTATCAAGTTCTGCAAGTATTTTAGCATGTATTTTTGTTACAGCTGTTTCGATTTACAGTTTTGTACAAAATTAAATTTGATAGTTTTATTATCAAGTTCTGCAAGTATTTTAGTATGTATTTTTGTTACCTCTGTTTCGGTTTACAAGACCATTTTTAAACTGCGTACAAAACTTGTAAACCGAAACAGCTGCAACAAAAAAACGTACTAAAATATTTGCAGAACTTGATAATAAAACTATCAAATTTAATTTTAATTAAATTTAAAAAAATAATAATAGTAATGGACTTTTTTTTATTTACAACCTAAAACTAAGTATGAACTAATATAGAAAAGATTTTCTCAAAAGACTCACTCATCAAGACATTTTATACATATATAAAGTTTTTTGACTCTTGAATAAATTGGCGTAAAATCAGGTTATAGGCGTAAAATGCTATTTAAAAATTGTGAATTATTATAATATTTCGCATTAAATTGAGAATGACTGTAGGAGTTGAGTCTTCTGAAGGGTTCGTTTTCCATTAACAACATCATTACGGTTAAACGCAATGAAACTTTTAATAAACAATATCGGAACAAAAGTTTTATTCTTTGCCATGTTATATTAGATTACAGGTGGCTTTGCGTTTTATGTTGGAAGTGAAAACTCATTTAGCGTTGTAATTTGAAACTCGATGAAACGGAAACGAACGACACTAAAAAAAGAGACTATATATAAACATCTATTGGATTTAGCCTGCGAGAGAATGAGATAAACTAATCGGTGTCCGCGTTGTGCGGTGCTTCGTAGCCTATCGCCCTCCTCTTTGTGCGGTGCTTCGTAGAATAAAATGTAAATTATTTTTACTTTTTTTTTACATGAGATCCACACGGGAGGCCCTGAGGAAAATAATTTCTCTCACGGCCTATGTCGTCTTTGGGGATGCTGTGTGGAGGGTTTTTTAAGAAAGGGAAGGGGAGGAGAGTTCTGGGAAGGAAAAGGGTTTGAGGGGTGGGTAGGAATCTGGGGTTCAGTGTGACCTGGTCATCCGCCTCCAAGACCTAGACAAACCTCACCCCATGAACCCGGGCACCCCTGCTAAATCACCAAACGCAGCGAACCACTTGGGGTGCCCTATGGCAGAGGTGTACTTGTACTTACCCTACAATTATCCTGCTCCTGATACTCTGCATTCGTATGATTCGCTCGAAGTTTAGATTTCTGAAGGTTTCGCTTCTACCTCGCGTGAACTGCGCACATGTTTTTGAAGTGAAAACTTCTTTAGCACCGTTGTGATTTCCGTTCGATTCGATGAAATGAAAAAGAAACAAAACAAAGAAAAGACTAAAAAGAGACAAACACATAGGTACATCTATAGAATTTAGCCTACGACAGAATGATATAGTATAATCGGTCTCCTCTTTGTGCGGTGCTTCGTAGCCTCTCCACTCTTGTCTACTTTATTTTTCTGAAGGTTTCATTTCTACCGCGTATGTACTGCACACTTGTTTTTTTTTAACACTTAAATTCAAAGCAAAGTGTGCCAGTAGGTTTATCTCGTACGCTCAAAGGCACAAAGTCTAGTAAAGTTGATTTTATTGAAGGGATGGTAAACAAAAACAGCAATGGCATAGTTCTTGATCTAGTTATCTATTTATTAATTAACTTTGCCGTGTTTGTGTGCGGTAAGCCCCGTGCACCGGTCGCATGGCTATATATTATGATAACGTGTACTGAACTGGTATCGCCATTATTATGTAATTCCTGAGTCGCCATCGCATACTTGACCGGGTAGCCGTGTCATATGAGACCGCGGCCCGCACTTTTACAAGCAACGCCTGTATCGAATTTATAAGACACAAGTTAAATGGCTCAAGGTTACTTCTGATTTCTCCTTGGATTTTTCTCATAGATGTGAATTCACTGACGAATAAATTATGACGCCATTTAAAAATTATTTGAATTTGACACATTTGCAATATGTGTGACCACGTGCCCAGGGCTCTACATCCCTTGGTGATTAACCGCAAAAACAAAAAAATCGTAAATATACTTGATGTTGACATTTTTGCTCGATTCTACTTGCTAACAAGTCACTTTTTGAAGTGAAACTTCTATAGCCCCGTTGTGATTTGAAATTCGGATGAAACGGAAATTACAGTACCAACGAAGCGTCAAACAGCGCTCATTGGCCGCTTTGATTATGATATCATTTTCAAGGCTCCTATTGGTTGAGTTATGAAACAGAAATTATTGAAAAAGGCTCCTATTGGTTGAGATTGAAGTTTCGCTTTTACCGCGTGTGAACTGCACCCGATTTTTTTTCATATTTGAATTTTGTTTAAATAAATGTTCTCTGTTATTATAACATTCTATACCTAATATTAATAAGAGCGAACGAAAGAAGAAAGGAGTGTAAGGAGAATTTATGACGAGTTTGAATGGTAGAAGAAGTCGGGGACGCTCGAGGAAGGCGTGGCACGTTTAAGCGAATCAGATAATGAGTCGGGCCATGTCAAGAGTCATAATAATGGAAGAGTATGTATGAATGTGAATGAGGCAAAGAGTGCATGCCAAGACCGAATTATTTGACGGTCCGTCCTCTCTGCCTACCCCTGCGAGGAAACGGCGTAATGGTTTTAGTTTAGTTTTGGTATCTGCCATAATTTTTAAACAATGATCTTAATTAAATAAAACAAATCACTTTGTAAAACATCACTTATTTAATCAAAATTATCTACGTGTTTCAAAACCAAATCCTAATCACAAAGTAAATTTGCCAAGATAGAATAATAATCTTATTAAGTCAGGTAAGCCTCATACGTTATACATATGTCTGGTAATGTTATATTAGTGTGAAAACAAGCTTATGGATCCGAGTGATTAATATTTCATTTTAGATACCTACGTCTTATGGCTTGCTGGGTGGCTAGGTTAATAATTTATTTACCTAACATTTTATATGCAACGATAATAAATTGCAGTTATATTTATAGCATGTATTGTAGTACTAACGATTACGCGAAGATAGCCCTGGCCCAGAGAAAAATATATAATATTCATCTAATAAGGCGGCACAACTTAATAAATAAGCCATAAATATTTTATGCATATGCCATATTGAAGTTACTATATTCTGTGGTCTAGGTCAAAATATGCTCAGGGCATAAAGGACATTAAAATAATTATGATTATTTATTGGAAGGTAAATGGGGGTAAGGCAATGCAATAAATTGCATTAATGGAATTGAATGAAATTAAACAATCCAAAAAACATTCAGGAAGTTTGAAGACACCAATTTTTTTCCCTTTTTTGAAGATTCGCTTGCTTCTACGAATTGGTTGGCTATTTTTTTGTAAGGACGAGTTATCTTAAGATACCTCGTCAAACGAAATTGCGAATTTCTTTACTAATTTATAAATTGCAATTCTTCAATCATGTATTGACCTAAAAGCTTGACTATTGAGATCTGGTCACTAAACATAAAAAAAAAAACCATTTCATAAATCTGAATGGTGGTCTTTTACCAGGACGATACTGAAAGTTTCTACCACTATGGAACATGCCGCAAATATTCTATATTTATTTATTGGTAGAAACAATACAAAACCTACATATATTTTTTAATGATTTTTAAATAACACAAATTAATCTTATAAAATTTAATGGCGCACGTCGGGATTTAAACAAAATATCGATCGTCCTGTTGATTAGTCAGACATCTCTAAATAATCTAAATTTGATTTGAGTATGCAGTTATATGTAAAAGTTTTCACTCTGTCTGGTACAATACTCAAATTACTCGTAAACACCACCAACCAATTATACTGCAGAAAAACTTGTAGTGAAATAAATTTTAAAAAAGTTTTTTGGGTTACCAGAATGAAATTTCAATATGTCGTACTATTTTACCGGACCATTAAATTTTCGGTATTATTTTATAGCATATAATATCTAAAAAACAGTATATAATATTTGATTAATGGTGAGCATTTGAAGATTGCTTTCCTCATTATCTTAAAATATGAGTATTTGGAGACGTCTGACTAATCATGATCAATGATTATAAAACCAATGCATTTCAGCTGGTTCCATGGAAACTCAATAAAGTAGCATTTCAACACCCCTTTGAAAAGTCATTAAAAGTTAAGAAAAAAAAACTCATAACTTCACCTAACGTTAACTATTTAACCTTTTTTTTGACATGATAACGTCTTATAAATCGATGAACGCCGGCTGCATGCACGAAAAAGCGTGACTCATTGTCACGTTTCGCCTGAGCCGAGCGTACAAGCGAGAACGCGGAACAAGCATTCGGCCTAAGCGTTCGGCTTATGACGCATCTATCTCTCTTCCACTCCATCGTTATTATATGGCGTTATCACGTAAAATTATCGTCCGTAATCGACTTTACAGACAACCAAATTTTTTTTCATCACTTTAATGACTTTTCAAATTAGTGATGAAGTGCCACTATGTTCTGTTGTTCACGCTTTCGGTTTATGGTTCCAAAAGGAATTATAGTCGAAAAAAAACGAAACTAATTTTGTAGTTCAGTTTTGCACTTGTGGAATTAGCACTTCATCACACAACAGCCTACAAAAAAGCAATAAAAATCGCATACTTTTGTGCGGGTGTTAATACATGCAGTATCTAAATGGAGATAGGAATTAGGAACAACTTTTTTTAATTGTTTCAGCATTTTTCAACCGATTTGTTACCTGCCTATCTCCAAACTTAAAAAAAAAAACAAGATAAAAATTATCATTACAAAATGCTTCCAAAGTATGTATGTAGTATAATATTGCGTGCATCGGAATATCCACGAGGTTAGTAAAGTAGGTAGGCACAGTACTGTAGGTGTCTCGAAGCGTGCTCATTCAAGTGCAAGCCTCTTACTCCGCTATTACGTGCGATCTCGTCATCTCGCGTAACATCCTCGCTCGCCGCGTCTCCCTTTCTCGCACACCTTTCTTCGCGCCCGGTTTTCTCTTTCACCGGCACGTTACTGCACTGCACAGTGCCGCAACAACCGACCGTGCTAAACCACTTGCGATTTCTTCGACTGGGCTACTTTTGCCCGGCTATGTGACTCAGGCGGGCCGGTCGCGGAGGCTACGTCACAACATGTCGTCGATGCTAGAGAGATACGCGTAACGCTTCATCAAAAACCCAACATTTTTGGTCATCTCTTTGTCATCATTTTTGTATCAATTAGCATGTAAATAATTTATTAAATATTTGCATCAAGTTCAACATATCGAGTGGGAGATACTCGGATCGTCCTGGTGAAATGTCCACCATTTAGAATCAGCTCGTTTCAAATGGCTTCGCGTTGTTTATAATGGCAACAGCCATCTTTCTCTTCCCCTTGCACAATGTGATCATCCTCACAGCAAATTGGCATTGTTTTATCTTATTTGTGTTATCTTTTAGTGTTGCGCTTCGTTTTTTTTTGCCAACATTTTGGACATCGTTCCAGTGTACGTAATAAGGGCAGATGAATAGACCGTGGTGAATTGAGTGTTTATGTATGTAGAAGTGATATTGTGTTTGCTAAACAAAGAGGAATCACAACACTAGATAATAATTACCCAAAAATAAACGATAGTACTTCTATCCGTAAAAATCTGAAATCACATCAGGCATCACATTGGCATTGTACATTGACTTATTTCAAAATATGGATAGAGTGGCAAAAATATCTTTATTCCCAGAAATATCTATGTAAATAACAAGTCTTTCTTTTAGAGCTAAAAAAGAAGAAAACCGAAAACTTTCGACGATCTAACCTTTCTTAATAATATATTTGTACACTGTGTATATATTCACCAGAAAGGCTATTCCCTAAAGTTTGTGATAAGAGATCGTTCTCCCGCGAGAAGTGCTGTCAGTTTGTGTGATTTTCTACAGCTGTTAAATGAATAAATAATCATGCATGCAGGAATTCGTGTTTAAAATGACCCAAACTAAAATAAGTGACAGCTCACAGCTGAAATTTTGACAATGGCCGATAACAGCCGTAGAAAATCACACAAATCTGACAAGAAATCTTGCGGGAGAACGATCTCGTTCTCACAAAAGATAGAGAATAGCTCTTCAGGCATCAAAGCTGATAAGATCCCGCTTTTCACCAGTCATCAAAGCGCACATGATGATGAAGTGAAAACTTTTTATCCTGTTTCCTTTTTTAAGTTTATCACTTGTTTTTGTCAAAAGTTAATTAATATTAATCTTTTTAATTACTTTAATTAAAAAAAAACTCTCGGCGGAATGACCTATGACCTTTACTATGCATTTTACGGTTGGCAAAGGGTAAATCAGAAAGCTCCCGTAAGCCATGATTCATGGCTCTCAAACGTTTCACGTAACAATGTTCAACTGCAATGCAGTAGGTATTTAATCAACTACTTAATTTATTGTAAGTTCTGAAAAAATACACATTTTCCTCGATTAGTATATTTCTTTTTAGTAAACTTTAATTCAAACAAAATACAACCCAAGCTTTCATAAATTACGCTATTTTGCACGTGTCGTGGTACCTACTTACAAAAAAAATTGCCTTTCAATATTAATCCCAGATAAAATCAAATGACGTACCTTACCTTTACGATCTTACCTCCGTAATCCGTATCAAGTAAAATGTGAAGTATTTAAAAAAAAAAACGCAATGGTAATATTTACATTGTAAAAAAATGTATGTATGTAAAAATGTGAGATTTCTTACAATCAAACTGAACACCTATATTATGAACTGTTATAAACCCTTTAAAAAGTTATTAAAAGTGATGAGAAAAAACTAAGTTATTTAGGTTAGCTTATGGGTTGACTGATATTATTCATCACTTTTAATGAATGTTTAAAAGGGTGTTGAAAAGCCATTTTGTTGAGTTGTCATGGAACCATTATGTAGATTGTAGTTTATTTTTTAAGACTTACATGATGCACAAATGTTTTTTTAAACTGAGTTAAATGAATATAAATGTTCCCATAAAACTGCTACCTAACAACTAATTATTGAGAACTTTTAACTTATGCCTAACCGACGTTCAACATATTGCAAGTACTCACCTATTAATCAACTCAATTTCGTTGATTAATGGGCGTGAAATTTTATATCGGGTATAACTTTATAACTAATCGCTTTTAACGTACCAAAGGCATATAAAGGTATATTCAGATATTAGCTATAGATATATACCCCATAAGCTTTGTGACCATTTAGAGTTTGGACTATAATCTGCTTTCAAAATGTTTTAAAGTATGTGATCCAAAATAGATAATAACTCTAAAGTTTCGCCCAATCGGCTTATCTTTCGACATTTAAATCTTACGAACGTGGTTTGTGTGATTTCGTAATTTTTGCGTGTTATTTTTAATTTTTTTTTCGTGAATATCGCACAGAGCCCCAAATACTCCCGACAATCTGGAGTCAGTGAGAATATGCCATCCCCAATAGGATATTTTGTGAGACTGAAGATAGAAGGGAGGGGAAGGAATTCAGGAAGAGAAAGATGAGGAAATTACCTGGCTGTATCTTGTTACCAAACGCGGCTAAATCCTTTTCAAGCAACATTTCATCTCAGAAATGAGTTATTTCTCCAGCACGATACTGAGAGTATTTTCAACTGTTACATTTTTTTTTTCTCGGCAGTTCAGTAGTTCTGCAGATCACTAGACACTTTACTTTACTGTAAGGCGATGTTTCATAATTTTACCAAAAAATTAAATAAAATTTAGGGCGCGCAAAAAAGGCACGTCGTATTTTGTGTAACCTAGGTAGGTAGTAAGTAGTTTCGGTACAAACTACGTCAAGTATGATAATTTTTTTTTATATATATCGCCCTATTTTGCACGCATTGTCAAAATCGAGAAGTTTCAGGCGAAAATTAATTTTTGCTCAACAAAGTGTTATTACCCCAATTTTTCACAAGACAAGAAAGTGTTTTAATCAATAATTATTATGCGAACGTTAACAAAAATATCAACCAAATCTGTTATTTGCTAATGTTCATAATTTCACAACTTCAAAATTGATTAGGTAGGTACCTGGTACCTACAGTATGTTATTGGCTAATCATTATTGTCACATAATTTATTTCATTTATAGCTACATCTAATTCGTTCTAAATCCAGATTTGCAGAATTTACTTTTTGTTTTTATAAATAATTTCTTGATTTTCGCTGATTTACATGTGTTTATCTAGGTGACCTACTTTTGTAATAAACATATTACGATTCCCCTGACTATCTCTAAGGGTATGCAGATAACACATAGCAGCTCTGGCAAACAATCATTGATCGTATCACTCTTTTTTACTTATCTTCTTATTCAAAACCACCAATGTAGGTCAACTCCATTTCTAATGTTCCTACGAGCAGAAGATTAATGATGGGGAGTTGGTAGTTGGGGGAACCTGGCTGTACGGGACATTTGTCGTAGTGACTAGTTAATTCATTATCACGTGACATGTACCTATTTATACCTGTATTGGTAAATCACTTAGCCTCCAGATTGGTAGTTTTGACACTTATCTACGAAAATAAAATAAATAAGATGGTATATAAACACCAATAACTATAGCGGGTTGAAATTTTAGGAGAAACAATATATATTATTTAATGTATGGGTCATCTTGTCGAATTCCGGGAATATTAAAAATTATGTAATTACTTCTACATTTGAACATTTTCGGAATTGTACCCTAATTTTTGTACAAAAGAAACTTGTCACTGTAAGAAAGTGTTTGGAACATTTGAGTGAGTCCCGTTCAAGCACAACTTACGCACGTTAGAAGCACACCGGCAGATTATAAATTATCGCAAGGGATTATTATTTGTCCGGCCCGAGCGGGTAATTTGGCCAGCTATTAAACTAAACAATGAGCCAACATTTGCACCCTTCTCCCGAGACGCATCTTTGTGCCAGACACAGTAATCTTTATTTGTCCCGGCCCGTCCCTTAGAGCGCTTTATTGCCGGCAATAAAACAACGAAAACTTTCTTTTTTATGTGCCGGCCCAATAACCGGCCCTTTGCCGCCAGGCCCGCAGCCTGAAAGGCCCGCAGTGTTGCAGGGTAAGGGAATTTCAGGCATTGCTTTGATTCTTTCAGCCAGCTACTTTTATTCGTGCCTATCGCCTACCCTCATTTGCGCACTTCAGGGAATGGATGTTTTCTTAGTCTGTTTTTGTAACTTTTTTACCCAAATCTAAGTCTTTATTGAGCTTTCATAACTGTTACCTTTGTTATGGGTTGTTACTTCCTAAATGCCTTAGAAATATGATTTTTTCCGTAACGGTAATATATTATTTACTTATTTTCATGACTACAAACTTTGAACTGCTAGGTTAACTGTCTATCTATCAACCCTTTTGTAAAAAATGTCAGTGCTTACGAAATTAAAAATACCATTTTGAGTCCATTTTATTAGATTGAAGAATCGTACAGTAAGTGACTGTCCCGTATCAGGCAAATGCAAACTGAGTACAGGATCACACGGAGGAGTGATAAGAGCGCGCTGATAAGGAGAGGCATGAAGATGAAGGAAGCTGGGGTTGTTCGGTCGGTCTGTCGGGATGCCGGGCCCAAGTGGGTCAGTAGGGCGCGCCCCCGCCCTCGGCCGCGCTCCTAACATAGACCTGGTTCGCTGGAAAGTAGGTCGCCGACTCACTTTCACTTATTACACGGGGCCCCCCCTAATCATTCTCCATTGTGCCCCCCCGCCCCGCGCGACCCGACCGCTCCGCCCGGCGGCCGCGCGTCTCCTCAGTCGCGACTCTCGCCTCACCGTGGCGGTACTGTGTTCCGGTGCGCTCTCAACAAACTTAGTAGTGACATCCCCTTGTACGCGCGAAGTCGTTTCAATTCAGATTAACGTTTCGGACAAAAATGGTGTTTTCGTTTTTCCCGCTTTTTTTTACCAGCGATAATATTTCCAGTCCGTGAAAAGGTTCCGCTAGAACCGTGTGTAGAAGTTTTCTGTGACTAAAATAAATAATATTCGGGTCTAAGACCCGCCTATTCAGGTGTATCAGTGAGAGTGATGATAGTAGACATGGAGCAGCAGTCCACGCTGATGCCCCTGAACATGTCCCCTTTCGGACCCGGCGAGCCCAGCGGGCCCCCGCCGCCGCAGTATGCGCTGCCGGGCCTGGCCTACCAGGGCGGCCTGGAGCAGTACTCGCCACAGTACCAGGTCTACAACATGCCTAACCTGGACGCGTCCTACTTGTTCACAGGCAGCTCCGAGGGCGGCGCCTACATGCCCGCCGCGCCCGGCCAGCCCTGCGACCAGACGGACTCCAAAGATGTCATCGAGGAGCTGTGCCCTGTGTGCGGGGACAAAGTGAGTGGCTACCACTATGGGCTGCTCACCTGCGAGTCCTGCAAGGGATTCTTCAAACGCACCGTCCAGAACAAGAAGGTCTACACGTGCGTGGCGGAGCGCTCCTGTCACATTGACAAAACCCAGAGGAAACGCTGTCCTTTCTGCAGATTCCAAAAATGCCTGGAAGTCGGAATGAAACTTGAAGGTGAGTTTTTACAAACTTTTTTAATTCCAAGTTCCAAAACGTCAGTCGCAGTCAATAGTTCATTTTCCTCAACTACCCCTAGGTATTTTACAAGCCTTATATATCAGTCACCCACTTTTATAAATCAAAGATTTTCCGCTATTTTCCTAGGACACGAATCGCTCTGGTGCTGCTGAAAACCAACCCTAATTTCAACCTTATCAGAAAGCTCATCACCCTCCCTTGCGATAGATAATCTGAGAAAGAAATATTTGGACCCTTTGGGACCTCAATGAACGATTGATAAACGTATGAAATCAATGGATAGAACGCGCGCGTCATTGCAGCAAGACTTTAATGATAGTGTTGTGCAATTAGCTTTTTCACGTTTGGTAACGGCTTACTTGCCTAGCGAGGCGTACAGCGAGATAAGGTCAGATATAATTCTACATTTAACCGCGCAAGACAATATGAAGTCTTGATCGAACTCGGTTCATTGTTGGAACATGATAACTTTTCTTGAATTACCACTCGCTCTGTTCTCCGCGTCTCGTCCATATGAAGTACGCAACTTACAACAAACAAACACTACGGCAACTCTTGCTTTTGTTTAACTCTGGTTTATCTGATTTTGTTTCTTGGGGACGGTTTCGCAACATATTTCATTTTATGTCCCAAATTACAATTATTAATTTAACCATGATTTTACCCTAATATTTTTGTTTCTATTAAACCGTATAAATACTTTGTACGTACATATTTTTAAAACACTTTAAAACCAAATGTTATTTGTTTTCATTTGGTTTGATGTGCTACATTGTTTTTCTCAAAATAGTACGAATTACTTCGATAAAATAATTTAAATCTTTTAAAGATAAATAATAAATAAGCTCCATCTTCACATCCTCTCAGAATATAGGAAAGAATATAAATATAAATTATTCACAGTTTTTACAAAGCATAAAAGTGTTTTTAATCTTATCAAAACGTAATTTCACGTATGCCTATAATTTGTAAAAGTAAGAATAGATAGGCAGAAATTTCATTACACTATATAATTGCATAATGACAATAGCATCGTTCTTCCACATTCATAATAAATTTATTCCTGTGTTGTTTCCATTGTTTTTAAACCGCGTAAGCTAATGCACCTATTCAACATTCAGTAGTTTTCGGATGCATTTTTGAATGAATAATAATTCGTTCCATATTTACGCGAAATTATTCATATCGTGGCCTTCTGGCCTGCCGGGTATTAACCATCAACTCGTTTCCTACTCAACTCACCCAGCCGCGAGCCGCGAGCCACTAGCCGCTTGCCGCTTGCCGCTTGCCGCTTGACGCTGCACGGAATTACTGTGCTGTTTCCATAGTCTAGTCATCTAGTCTATAGTCTACTCTCATTATGTCGTAGGTAACCGATACCAGTTGGCAATACCAGCATTACCATTGCATATCATGTAACTGACAGATCACGAAGTCGACTCTACACACCAATAGTCTTAACTTTTAATCCGTTCCGTCTAACTGATATTATTGAGCCAGTTGTTTTTTTCCGTCTTTTCCATTTCTTTTCAATCTTACCGTATTTTTAATCTACTCAGCGACATTTATCGTCGCCGCTTGTACACCATAAGAAAATATCATAAAGCCTTAAATATTATTTAATATTGAACCGTTTCATTAATTAATGACAATTTGTGCAGTATTTTAAGTACATGCCTGGTGTAATACTCGTATGTCTAACGATAAAGTTTATTATTGGTGAAATTCAAATATACTTAAATATCATTTTAAACGAAAATTCATGTAATGATTATGCTTTTAATGTATCTAACGATATAATCCATTACTGGTGTAATGGTAAGTTAGCAAAAATAGTACCTAAGTTAGCTAAAATAATTACCAAGATTAGCTTATCATTATCGTTTTTAAAAATGGTTCTATACACTTCGCATTACTGTATGTAAGAACGTAATGTTAATTGTGTAATTAGCTTTTAAGTGCATCAGGTTTATTTTCAAAGCACTGCAAATATCCATTATTCTCATTAGAAGTTTTTTTTAATTTATCGATTGTCCAGCACGTATTTGACATTACAGAAATAAATTCTGTAATAAATTAACTCTTTCTATACATAATTTAATAACATTTTATAATTGCAGCAGGTAGTGTGGTGAATAGTGCAATAAATGATTTAGGCACGTTTAGACATTTAGTTAGTTCGGAATTTTCGCTGCGAAGGGAGGTGGGTGAACACTGAACAGTGCGCCGAGCGATTCGACTCTGCGCAATAGCTCACATCGTGCTTTATCACTGTGATTGGGTTAAACGTGTGACATTTAGTCCCAGACCCGGTTATTGGCGCATTCTCTTTCGGCATCCCTTCCTCCTGGATGTTATTGGTTAGCGATGCGCTGATAACGCAATCCCCAATAACCAGTCTGGCAGATAACATCGCAAATATTCAACATTTCCCCTTGTTCCTTTCAAACAATATTTACGAATCCTCCACGATTCTTTCGATACAATATCTTATCTGGCCGAATTATTATGTTCGGCAATCCCATCTCGAAGAAAGCAGCCGTGTTTAGTATTTCCTTTTTAAAAGCATTAATTTCCCGTATTTTTCTTTCACCCAGTTGAGGACTTATTTTGTTTTTATCATATTATTTATTTAGTTATTTCTTTGATATTGTTCTATGTTTACAGCGATACGATACTTGTACCTATTTAATGTATCGTAGTACTGATTGAAGCCATGTTTATTTCAGTGACTGCATTTATTGTTTGAAATGGCGACTTCATGTATATTTGCTGCATTATGTGATAATTGCGAGTTTCTTGATATTGTTCAGGATAAAATGTGTACATTGTTTTATGTTTATTTTAATAGGAGCTCCCAGATAATAAAATTTCTTATTTCGGTTGCAATGTATTCAGGAAATTGACATAATTATGGTTCACCGAAAATTATTGTTGTGTAGCGAAGTAGCTTTATTTTTAGATTAGGTACCTGAAGATATATAGTTAGAATGATTAAAGACATTCCGAATCACATCAAAGTAAATAGATAATCGTAATATAATACAGTCCTCAGCTAATCAGCATCCTCAGAGACTTGGTGACCTATATTTGCAATTATTAGGTATATGGGACCAAGAAACCTATATTTCAATTACAGCACATCGTGCAGATGCAACATTGCTATGGAATTATACTAGCTGCGCATTTGTTTAGTGTTCGCTTTCCTTAATATTATAAGATCGAATAAAATCTGCCCCTCCCCATCCCAGTAAACAGTCAGAGTGTCGAGAGAACACGAGAGTACAAAGCGGCGTGTCCCAGCGAGCAGCCAATCCGTTGTCTCGGGTGCAACAATAGTCGCAATAATTGCAATCGTTGAAACAATTGCCGGCCTACCAATAACAGGAGTTATTGCTTATGACCTACATATCTAAATGAATTAGACTTAAGTACTTCAGATCCACTTAGTAAAGACAGCATTGACTGGGTTAACAAAGCTAATATAATTGTTTAAATATTTCCCTTATTTAATAAGGCATTTATCATTTTCGCGGATTGTAATGTTACACAGTTATTATTAAAGGATTGGTTGTATTTATGTCTGCCCTTTCAGTGAGCTTGACAAATTTCACAACTCTTGAATAAATCCCAGGATATTCAATCTCGGCTTGGTAGGTAGTTTAACGTTGAAATTATTATTTACTTATAAGTAAGGACTGTTCCTTTTTCCTTGCGCAATTGTTACCAAGCCCGCATTGTTGAGCGTAGCGCCTTTAGGTTTAGCCAATATTGACAGTAGTATTTCGTTAGTGTTGGTTCTTTTCAGTTAGATCATAATCATCCATTTATAAAATGTTAATTTATTACTCTCCCTTTTCTCATTGTAATAACGAGCCTGTTAATCGATTCAAAGTGCTGTGACGACGCTAGCACAGATCCAGTCAGATAATTGAGTAATTTTCAAATGCACTTTCGCTCTTCGCGATCCGATTATCTCGTAAAAACGTGGTTTTGTTGTTTGTGTGACTCATCAACGAGCATTACGCATTTCCGCAAGATTCGCTAGATATGCTGATAAGATCCGAAGAACAATTTTTCAGTTTGTTTTCATCTCAAACGCCCCGAATCGGGGTCAGCGGTGCGGCTCTGCTGCGCGCTTGGCACACTGCTTGTGCAAGCGGGCACGCGGTGACGACACGCGGCACGCAGTCGGCACTCCGCGCTCGGGAAGTGCGTCCGCTGCGAGGCGATACCATGGCGAGTTGCTTGGAGCCAGCCAGCCTATTCTTCAGGTTGCCGAAGAGTATCTTTCGGACAGAGTTGATATTCCGTTGCAACATCCTTTTTTCTGTCCTACGCAATACAAGTATGCTACTTGTAGTGCGTTCCGAGCCCGAGCGATACTATTCCGAAATATGACATTTCAGTTGGCGACCTACATACGTTTTGTTCCACCGATTATGCCAACTTATTAACAAACTCAATGTTTTCTTTAAAATTAAACAAAACGTAATATCCCTTAGTTAGTTGGAATGCTGGCACATTAAAATATGGTTTATTTCTGATACAGTAGAACCTTTATATTTAACCGAACGCAATGTTTTTCTCTTACTTTTCTATCTTTCAGTGTGTGCATTGCTTTATAGCGCATTTTTCTACGATCGATACCGTATTACTTGCATCTCGTATTTGCATAAATACATTATCTATATACGTACGAAGGAATTCTGAGCATTGGTGGCCGTGAATGTGGCATTCCACCTGGAGGTTATCTGTAACTAGGTCAGCTGGCAAATTGGTGACTTATTGTGGACCACCTGTTGGAGCCTGGTGTTGATTATTTGTCTTGCGCTGCACTTAATTCTATCTCGTTTGGATTAAATGATACATATTTCAGAGCCGCCAAAAGGCATCATTTGGGTGTAATCCTTTGGATGGTGCTACTTGTTGTATTGTTTGATTAGCCGAAACGCATTAGAAGGGACCAACAAGCTACCTCTTTTGCAAAGGGTTTCGTCTATGTAGGATTTTAATTATTATAGGATTTATAGCTACTATGTACTCTTAGCTATCGTAGGAAATTGTGTTAATAGATAAACACGCATGCAATGTAGAGTAAAGTAAATAAAAAACGTAACAAGTAACCTTAAAAGAGAGAGGGCACATAAAATAGTACAATGTTAATGTTAAGTTTGTGATAAGTATTGGCTGAAAGTATTGTGACATTCGTGTAGTAATAGCATTTTTAACCTCATTGGATCATTTGTGTTAGATGTTTTGCTGTGTACTTAATGCACCCGTGAGACCTTGATGAGAGCTGGCGGGCTGACAGGACGCCGAGCTGGTCTCGGAGACGGTTCCTCGCAGTGACCACGCTGACCAGAGCCGCCGCGAGATGGCAGCCTTTCACTTTTCACTAGCGCCGCATCTCGTTAATAGTGACCCACTTTCGGAACGGCCTTGACCGAAATCCGAGCGCAGTGCTTTGTTTTAGCAGGTTTTTTTTATCGCGCTGACACCATTTCTGACGCCGGCGGCCTTGACACGTTTGCCGAAGGTCCGCGCGGGGCCGCCCGCCTTATCGACCTTATAATTGTTGTCTTATCATCTCCGCGACTGATCGCTTATTTATTATTTTTATCTATGACGAGCCGACTACTAGATACTGTGAAGGCGGAACTATTTTTTCTATACTAATTATTAACGATGACTTTGAATGAAGGCGAGTCTTGTTTACTATAGCAGCTACTATCCATTGTTCTGTGATTTCGGTTTCAAATCACTGAACTGATGAATGAGTAATTGTGATTTAGTGGTGGTATCAATTATAAACATTAACCAGCTTTAATGAATTTTTCTCACCATTTTTCTTTTTCAGTTTTTTTCTTCTTTTAACACATTGTAATCGGATCACGTATTGATACGTTTTTAGCAAATTAATGCTAGAGAGCGGATCACGTATTTATACGTTTTTGATAGATTGTTAGTCGAGCGCGGGTCACGTTAAAATACGGGTTCCAATATACTTGAGTTTTCGCTATATAGCGTCTGTAGGGTTGTAGCTATGCAGGTAAAAACCTTTTGAGAACAATAGATGGGGTGTACGGTAGGTACCGAGGTAGTGTAAATATAAATTTTTTCATAACTTTCCTGCTTTATGTGAAATTCTGCACTAGTTTAACGATAAAGAATACATTTCTAAATATAATAAAATAAAATGAATTAAAATAAATAATTTGCAAAAAGAATTATTGAAATCAAACAAATATTTTTGAAGTTATCGCAATTTTTCTAGAGGTCTACGTTAGCGCGAAATTACGCGAAAAATCACCCGTTCGCAGCACTAGTACGCGGCCGAAAACTGCCCGATCACATTGTGTTAAGTAGGTCAGTAAACTAACAATAGCAATTTTTATGATTTATGAATAATTCTCGTTTAGATTAATACATATTCAAACAGTTTTTTTTTTCAATAAAGATACGTAAATACCAAGTATTTATTTGTTAAAAATAAGATTCACCAAACAGTAACAATGGGTAATATTCAATATAATATAATGAAGGTAGGAACTTGAGACTGCGTATCTCTTGATCGTGTTTTGAGCAGATATTCCTGTCTGTGTCTGATCCTCTGTGGGCGGATATCCTTTCACTCAGTCGAGGCAGATATTGTTATGAAATCGAATAATCGTAAGATGAGTTGATAATTTCTAGAATATTTGGCCTACAACTAGAACTATTAATATTATTTGGCCTCTAACTATAAGCACTAAACCTTTTCAATAATTGGAATATTAGTAGGTATATCCATTTCAGAACAATGCTTAAAATATTCGCTTCAAATAATTTAGTAAACTAAGGACGGTTGTATCGCATAATTTGAACAATGTATCACAAGTTTGTGAAAGTTCTTTTTAAGTTCTGATATTATTTCGTCATGGGCCGGTTGTTTTAAAAGTACTTGGATAATAGTAGAACTTGAATATTAATGTTTTAAAAGTACGAAGACTGTCATAGAACTTGAATATTAATTTTGAAGTTTGATGAATTGTTCAAATTCTGTGAAACAACCAGCCCTAAATCATTGATTTAATATAAATATTTGAAGAATCGATCAATTTTTTGATCTTTTCAAAGAAATCTAATGGATATTTTTTTATTGTACAAATCGACTAAATCATGTCAATTATAGATATATGTATTATATTTCTTCAATAATGGCAATTATTTTCATTAAATATGTATATATATTTTAGATTAGGTTTGCTTTTTAGTGAAAACTAGCACTCTAAGATTTGCGATTTTGAATGTATATAAACATTGATTAAGCACATAAATCGTAATTTAAAATCATTACCACGTAGATAATTATGCAGAAAGAAAAAATATTTTACAAATCAGAGCACAATGGACGTTTTACACGTTTTAATACAGATTCCATGCATTTCGTCTTTACGGAAAATAGAATAATAGTTCTGAATATTTGAGAGATATCATTGTTTTACTATTCTGTGGAATTGTGGCATATTTATTTAAAAATATATATATATATATTTAAATCTAGGTAGACTAGACTGTGTTTGTTAGCGTGTTTCTATTCGGCGTTCGGTTTCATGTAGATATGTATTTTTTTTTAATTTTGTGACGGATACTTTCATATAATATCATCATTTCATGATCTATGGTCATGGGTATGTAATGTTAGTCTGTAATGTTAATGTTAGTCTGTCTACCCCAAAATTTTCTATATGGGTTTCGATATGGTTTTCATGTGGAGAACGGTTTGGAAATAAGTATTCTAAAGCTGGCTTAAGCGACCGCTGCGTAATAATATCTATAATATAAAATTGTAGTTCCGCGATTTTACTAGCCAGAATTTAACAGTGCAATAAATACGGCAGAGCTCGCAGCGTGTGGTGTTAAAACTTTCCGCTCGAGATTGTCAATTCCTCCTTCCAACTTCCAACCTGCGTCTGTGTTCGACGTTCTGTATTCTGTGCGGGGAATGTAATAATGTAGCGTGGAATAGTATGTTAATCGTATTAGCCCGTTGATTCTATCTGTCGGCGATAATTGACTTCGAATCACTCAACGCGCTCAGGAAGTCTCAGAGCTCAAAAAGCATTTCACATTAATAAAACATAAATCGAATTGGTTGTTCTTAGATCGGATTTTTTTTCAGTGATGAACAACCACATACTCACTGCTTGTGGAAAAGTCAGTGTCTGCTCGGTGAAGATATTTAGTGACATTTGAACAATATCTAAGTTTCAAAATAAAAATCATATCTATTACATTGGCAGGTACTATTTTTTAAGCCGATGATTATTGACTTCTCACAATAAATCCTGTTTTGAAAAATCAACTTAATTTGGGTCAAAAGTGTGCGAATAGTTAGGAACCTACCTGTGTACAAATTAAGTGTATTTTTTAATCAAACGAACACCTTTTAGGACTACTCTACATCTCTCGTTTACAGTACCAGTAAAGAGATTCGAACTTGAGCCAATAACCAATATCACTTTATTTAAACGCTGTGATAAATCAACGATTACCCATGATTTGTTTTAGAATCCAAAGGAGTAAAATACTTCTTATACTAAATCAGTTTCTTTCTTTAATGTAGCTGCGGCGCTTTTTACGTTCACGTTTACGTTTGGAAATCTTTTCTTAACTTGCACTTGCATAAATTAATCTAATCATTAGCGCCTGCCATATAGGCAATTAACATAGCATTAATTTTTAAATTTTTATTATAGGTGATTTTTTTTTATAACAAAGGAGTTGAGTACTTCTCATTTTTATTATACTAAATCCGTTTCTTTAATATCGCTCCGATGTTTTTTTACGTTTCGATAAAATAAAAATCTATTTTTGAAGTGAAAATTTCTGTAGCACCGTTGTGATTTAAAACTCGATGAAACGGAAACGAGCGACACTAAAA
Source organism: Glyphotaelius pellucidus (assembly GCA_936435175.1). Taxonomy (NCBI): domain Eukaryota; kingdom Metazoa; phylum Arthropoda; class Insecta; order Trichoptera; family Limnephilidae; genus Glyphotaelius; species Glyphotaelius pellucidus. Next base: position 19,539,763 of record OW386542.1, on the reverse strand, counting down.
ACAGACCAACACATACATCTGTAGGATTTAGCCTGTGAGAGAATAAGATAGACTAATCGGTGTCCTTTTTGTGCAGTATTTCGTAAAATAAAATGTAAAATAATTTTTCAACTTTTAACAATATTATTATAAATAAACCATAAAATTATCCTACTCCTGAAACTCTGCATTCGTCTCATTCTCTCAAAGTTTAGTTTTCTGAAGGTTTCGCTTATACCGTGCGTAAACCGCACGCATGTTTTTTTTTTGGAAATTTGGATCTTGACTTATACTTGCCTAAATTAATCTAATCATTTGCGCCTGCCATATAGGCAATTTAAATAGCATTAATTGTTAAAAAAAATATTGTCGTTAATTCAAATTTCATTTGAATTCGCGACACATTTTTGTTGTATTTAAAACACATGCAGAGACATCATTAATTGTTTCGCAACGTGTTAAAATGGAATTGTTTTTATTCATCCAATAATAATGTCAACGTTTCCACGAGCTATTACGGCTTAGGCAACTGGCCCGCCATTGTTACCGGGCATGGCTTCACCGTAGGTACAAAAGCACACAGGTTTCCCAAGTGAGACACACCTGAAGTGTGCACACAACACTAGCGGAGCCCACCTACGGGCGCCTACTCCTAGGTGGCGTGCATACGCAAGTAATCCCGCGACGAGATGCAGTGATTGTCATAATATGACGCGAGGACTCCGGGCAAATGTAGCGCTAAATAATTGCCTTCGCTCCACAAGGCATTGTTGCAATTTTATATGCACTACAAATAATTTGTACCTAATTGAGAGTGCACGCTTCGCACTCCTCCCATGATGTGTCGCACGGTCTATAAAAGTTCCTACATATATGGAAAAGTTCCAATCTTCATAGTAATAATTTCTTAAAATAATATCGTTTTATGTCTTCAGCCTGTTCAAAGTCTTCAAGTTCAGTTTCCTACTGTTATAATCGTTGTTGTGCAATCGCGCTATGTTCCCACGGGGTGAGCAGAAATAATGAAGCGCTTTAAACCTTCTACTATATTCCGATAATAAGTTGTTATATTTTTCCGCATTTACATTGATACCTACTTACTTCACAGTCCCAATGTGGCGTGTAATTTTATTACAGCGATAAGTCAGGTTCGGTGCAGTTACAAATGGAAATAAAAATCAAGTAAATGCCTTTTTCATTTCAGTCTGAGGATAACAAATAGGTACCTACTTGTTCAGTAGTTGTAAAATGATAAGTCGAATTAGTTTTGCAACTTATTTAAATCAGAAGATAATCTGAAAAGCGTAAGCTGTGCCACTTATCGTAGTATGACTTAATGTTTCCATTTTAGTAGTTATTACAAATTTTAGTGTCAAAGAAGCAACGATTCTGACGTCAAAATTCATTTGAAGACTAGATACAATCGTCATCACGCACCGGCAGCACCGTGTTGTTTGTGTTTTATATGTATTTTTTATAATCGGTGCGCCCCCCTCCCGCCGCCGTAGTATGGCGCCCCCCCTCCCCCCCGGGTCCCGTTAAGTGGGACGAGGTCGCGCCTCAGGCATGTCTGTGTTGCGGCACCGCTGCCCCCCCTCCCCGCCACCCCTCCCCGCGACAACGCCCCACTACTACGCCGAGCGACGGCCGAACGCTTTTCTTGTTATTCCACCGAGGTTGGCCGGTGATGCTAGCGTGGGAATTTTCCTCGGAATTGGGGAAAATTAGAAATGTTGTTGGGTGACATAGGGATACATAATTTGTCATATTCTAAGATACAATAAATTCTATCCCACGGGTTAGTAGTCTATTTCGGCTAGTATAATTATAAGTTAATGCCAATTTTTTTTTAGGTAGATTTTTTCCCTCTCAATAAATACACAATAAAAAGTATTAGTAATGCATTTTAATTATTTAATTTGCGTTTTTTATAACATGCAGGTTTAGAGCATCAATCATTTAAATGCTAAATTTTGTTTTCACTTTGCATACCTACTTTCTTATTTTTAACTTTCTGCTCTCGTTTTTCTTCATCTCTCAGTATATACTTAAAAACGTAAAGAACCCCACACCCATGGATGCTCGTTAGAACTCTTATAAGTTTATATTTTAAAACAATAATTGCTGATTTCTGAAAATATGGGAATAAATCGAAATTGGAAAAAATATTTCCACGCCTGGCATTACCGAGGCATCTTCGCACTCCCGCCGGTTTCAGCGCAGGCGCGATGCGGCCGCCGCGAAAGAGCGCGAAAAACGGCAGAACAGAGCAGAGCAGAGTGGTGACTGGTGACTGGTAACAATACTGGCGAAACGCGTTCTCGCCTGTTTTATGATATTTTTCCGCGAAACGACGCCCCGGAGGCTCGAGCCGCCGTTTCCTAGGAACGCCCGCCATGCTGCCGCTCCAAGGACATCGGATCAGCGATGATTAGCACTGGCCTCTATCCCTGCCGACCGGCGGGCGCAGGTTGGAGCGGGTGAAACTCACAAGGCCACTACAATTATGTATTTCTCTAACCAAAACGGAAATGCACCTTGATGCTTTTATTATATTGCAAACGTTGACGTGTATTTACTTTACGCAGATAAAATATCCCCTCACCAGCCCGATAATTAAACAGAAACCATATTACAGCGGTGGAAGCTGAGATTGATCAGTGAGTTTAACTCGTAGCTTTTTGGAAGCATTCTGTACCATTCGGAGTCCAATTATAATTGCCAACATCTCAAAAACTGTCCGAAATTTTGTTGGTATCACATTGACCTCATCTTTTTGATACCTATCTTAATATATTAACCTATGAATATTTTCTTATGAGAATACCGCACAAAGGTCCGAGTCTTGACTGCCCGAATTCAATATGGCCATTATATGTATACGACTAAAGTGATTTCAAGTAACGCTTTGATTCTGAGTTGGGATCTTTCACCGAGACTTTATTGAGAGTATATACCATTCCGTGTATGATCGATGTCATAAAATCGGCTCTGATTGTGAAACGTTACAATAGCAATAAGTATGACACAGTTGGTTGGTTTTGTGACTACAATAATAAGATTTGAAGTGTAAGATGCCACGTTGTAGGCACTAACAGATTTTTTTATTTTATAAATTACATTTTTTGTGATTTTCTCATCTGCCATGCCAGGCTCATGTCCGTATTATTAAAGTTAAGCATGCTTTAAATTATCATGTAGAGAGGACTAGAAAAATAATATTATGGAGAAAAAAATAATAAAATATAAGATGTAAGAAAGATAAAAAATATAGAAAAAAATAAAAAAAAATATTAGAAAGAAGAAAATATACAACTTATTTAAGGAAAAATAAAACAAAACACGTTTATAAAAATATTTAAAGGTCAGATTTGACGTGTAAAATTATATTAACTATTTTATATTATAATTTTAACACGGTTTAATAATCATGGTAGGTACTCATCTAGAAGAAAACATGTTTTATGGTCACATGTCATATTTGAATTTAGCGATATGAAAGAAATTGGAAAAAGACGTGTTAATGTAATATTTTTTAACAGTATTATGAACTCATAAATTTAATGAAAAACAAATACCTTTGTATAACACCACTATTTTATTAACAATAGTGGTATTATACAAAGGTATTTGTTTTTCATTAAATTAATGATGACACCCCAAAGTAAATATGCCTATTTTGAAGAAACTCATAAATTCTTTAAAGAAAGCTCGTCCCCTTTCAAATGTCCAAGGTTGGACTGGCGTTGCAAAAAGGGATAGTATTATTTGATTTTATATCGGTGTTGAATACATTGTTTATTTTAGGAGTGATGAACCAGAATTGTCATTGAGCGAATGTGGTTCAAGTTTTAGGGACCACGCATATCATGTTTGATGAAAAGCGGGCGTGTGCTTGCTGATGTTGTGGAGCCACCAGCAGAATAATTTTAATTTTATTTTCCATATAAAGCGTAAGCTTGTCTTAGTAAATAACTAGCGAATATCCTTTTCCCTAATTTTAGCAAATAGTACTTTTGAGGGGTGTGTCGGTTGGCATTTAAATACAATTCTTAAAATTAGTTTTTGTACTGTTATTATTGGATCGTTTATGGATAGCATAACCACCCCATCACACAGTACCGTATATTGCTACAAAATGGCCAAAATAGACGTTTCTTAGTGTCTGTAAATCTGAGATGAACCTAAGAGAGCAAGGTATATGGCAGAGCTTACGTAATCTTTTTATCGTGTCATTGATATGGGCCTCCCAGCATAGTTGTTCGTCTATGATTATTCTCAAATATTTAACTTACTTTGATGATTCGAGGGTTAAGTATAAATATTACATTATCTTAGCTCTGAACTTGCACCAGGGCTCGGCAAGTACCTCCTGATCTTCCCACGAAGTGAAATTGTCCTTTTGTATCTTATCATGTTTACATTATAAATATTATAATATTATTAAAATCGATTCCCAACACTTGCGACGAAATTATGGTTGTAGAATGAATGCATCATAAGAAAATCATGTTCCTAATTGTCGTCCTATGTAAGCATTTTTAAATAATTGTCTAAAATTAATATTGTGTTTATTTATAATATCAATATCATAACATGTACCCTTGTAGGATACTGCACATTTCTCGACTAATTTCTTTGTTCTGATAAATTCATGCTTATACTGATTGTTTACAAACAGAAGAGTATCATAATCGTAGAACAATAATTATACTGTGGGCTTTTTCAGTGTTAAAATAAATAAACAAATTAGACGAAAATTCTCATGGCACAGACACTCAGAGGTTTATATAATAAGTAATTTACGTGTGAGAGATTGAGAGAGCAATTATCAATTATGAAGCTCACCTTAGTACCTAATATGTCGAAACGCCGAACAAAAGATAAAAAGTCCAGACGAATCTTTAGCAAGGATCATTTTAGAATATCTATGGCAAGGACAAACCACCAGCAACCAATATTATTGACTAAAATCAATAATCTGTGATTTATTTACCATTTTGAATTAGCAGATTACCTAAATCGCTCGATACTCTGTAGGTATATCAATTTATCAAAAAGTCAATATTTTGAAATAGAGATAAATCTCTAGATTTTTCATACAGATATAGTAAACGCTAAACATTAATGCTGGCCTGAACTTGATACGATCCATTCTCGCGCAGTTACTGACTTAAAAATGAACGTAAGCGAAATAGAAAGATGCGTAAAAACATACGTGCGACAGCGAAAGGCGTGGGCGGGAAGCATACCACCTTTCTGACCTTAAACTCGCCTATTGTGACGATTTCTGTATCAACGTCAGGCCGGTATTAAAGTATACAAATGCTGAGTTTTATTCGGGGTGAAAAATAGTATCTGTGGTGTGGCTTGACCTATCTTCATACGCATCCAACAAAATAAAAAAAATTGAAGTGAAAACTTCTTTAGCACCGTTGTGATTTTAAACTCGATGAAACGAAAAAGAGGCAACACATATCTATAGGATTTAGCCTGCGAGAGAATCAGATAGAATAATCGACCTCCTCTTTGTGCGGTACTTCTAGCCTATCAGTATCCTCTTTGTGAAGTGCTACGTAGCCTCCATACTCTTGTCTACTTTATTTTTCTAAAGGTTTCACTTTTACCGCATGTGAACTGCACACATTTTTTGTGACGTGATAACGTATTATAAATCGATTAACGCCGGCTGCACTCACGAAAAAGCATGACTCAATGTCACATTCCACCTGAGCCGAGCGTGCAGGCAAGAGCATGGAACAAGCGTTTGGTCTAAGCGTTCGGCTTGTGAGGCATCTATCTCTCTTCCACTCCACCATTATTATATGACGTTATCACGTAAAATTATCGTCCGTAAACCGATTTTACAGACAACCAACTTTTTTTTGTAAGGTTTGTAAATTTTAAAAGAGAATATGCAGTGAATATCAACTCACTCCAGAGACACGAATCAGTACAGGAACTGTGCAAATGCACCTTACTCGACGAGAACATTCATTACGAGGCAGTATCGGGAAAGAACTGCTCGCCCCACTGAACACCACTGCTCAGTGCTCAGTGTTCAGTCGTTCAGTTGTTCAGTGCCTCCGCTTGGTTAAAAATCTTCGTGAATGAAGTTATGCTTATAATATCTGTAGACGGCGACCAACAATGGGTTCGGTTCTCAGGAGAATCACAAAGGGACGGCGGTAGGCACTGCACGGTCCGCTGCCGTCCCTTGGCTGGGAACGCGTTGGAAAGGGGTCACAAGTTCCTCTTTTCTTCTTCTTCTCTCGAAACTTTCACGATTTCACGTGATTAAAATCATTACAACGGTACTCGCCCAACTATAATTGCCGTGTTATAAATGCTTCTCATATTATTTAAACTTTGCGCTGTTTGGTGTAAGTTATATCTACAATAAAAGGACTTGTTAAATTAAATTTAACGTTTTAAACCTTAGTCCACAATATTATTAGTAATTATTGAAATCATGTTAATATTAAAAAAATGATTGATTAAAAAAAAAAACGAAAGTATGCAAATCAGACGCGGTAGAAATGAAACCTTCAGACAACTAAAGTAGACAAGAATAGGGAGGTTATGAAGCACCGCGCAAAGAGGAGATTATTAATTATACTAACTCATTCTCTTGCAGGCTAAATCCTGTAGATGTATGTGTGTCTCTTTTTAGTTTCGCTTTTTTTGTTTTATCGAGTTTCAAATCACAACGGTGCTAAAGAAGTTTAAACTTTTTTTTTAAATCAGTGTGCAGTTCACACGAGGTAGAAGTGAAACCTTCAGAAAAGTTAACTTTGAGAGAATGTGACGAATGCAGAGTACCAGGAGTAGGATAATTGTAGGTTTTATTTATTATAATATTGTTACCAAGCTTAAAAATTATTTTTATCTTCAAAATCAATTTTTTCAAGGAATGTATGGTCGATGAATTTTGCATATCGAGTTATCGTTATTTATTTTTTGGGGTATTTTGCCATTTTGCGCTACCTGCTTTTCTGACAGCGTTACAGTGTACAACATCACACATATTTTGACCTGATAGAGCAGATCTAAGGTAGCGCAACACGGCATAACACCCCAAAAATAAATAACGATAATACTTTTGGCCGTGAAAATCGAAAAATCTAATCATGAAAGACGTTTCAGCCACATTTTTCTTTGAAGTATCTTGGAATTTGTTGGTTTAACTGTTGTTTTTTTTAATTATGTATTAAAAATGTTTCATGTTTTAAATTTGCATTCAAGTGTATTTGAAACTGGCCTGGGGTCCGTTTTATTATTGCGTGTCGTAACAGCTGTGTTTCAAATGAAATTTTCTTCATCGAAATATTGACGCTTTGCTGTTATACCTACTAGCGAAAATATTGCAACAAAACTGCAATCAATAACACCAAGAAAGTAGACACTTCATTAATATCACTTAAAAATAGTACACTCTCCAATGTACAAACATCGGAAGGCGACAAATGTAATAACTATGTATGTATTAAATGTTCGCGTAATTAAGTTATTTGCCTTAGATTATTGTTTTTTTCTCCCTTACAACGTGAACCAAGATGTAGGTATTAGGTATCACATTTTTCAATGGCTGACAACAATTATTCTTAGTTCTTTTAATTTCTTAGTAAAGTACTTGTACTAGTCTTTTCTTATTTCTCTTAGGGGGTGCCATGGCGAGGGTTTTTTAAGTAGAGGAAGAAGAGGAAGTTCTGGGAAAGAAATATGTATGAGGGGTGGGTAGAAATCTGAGGGTCAGTGTGTGACGAAGAATGAATCTCGGTCGATGGATTCTGGGTGGAGAGGTGAAAAGACTTCCTCAACCTGTCTTTCGATTCAGCCCGTCACGCAGTAGGTGGGCAGACACATCGGCCGCCAAAACCTTGACAAACCTCACCCCACGAAGCCGGGCGCCCCTGCTAAGTCACCAAACGTAGCGAACCACTTGTGATGATGGCAGAGGTGTTGATGTACCCACACCCGTTTTTCAAAATGATGTTGACTGTAAAACAGAAAATTCTTCTGAATCTCACTAAAATCTCTGAAGTTTTACCATACGAGTTATAGAGCGTTAAAATATCAACTTAATCTTAACAAAATTATATTGGACAATAGTTTTTTCATAATTTTTTTGGCGACCTAAGTTTTTAAGCTCTCTTCTTTAAGCTTGAGTGGAAATCATTCTACTCTAAACTTTGTCAACATAAGTGAATAGGTAGCTCAGAATATTTTTGTTTTGGTCCTCTTTAATTCCATTCAAACAAAAGGAGGCATTTTATCGCTTCCTGGATCTTCATTCTTGGAAGAAACCGCGAGGTGTGTCGGGTTGGAGGGTAAAAAATGAAGGACCAAACGTTTCTTTTGTTTATCCGCCTTACTAGTTTTGCCAGACAGTTAGGTATGTGAAGAAAACAGTTATTTAAAAAATACAAACTATAAAATAAAATACATTTCGTGTTTCAGTTTGGCCCTCGCTAATTCGTACATCGCGCATCGTTGGTTGAACCGAAGACCTGGACGTAGTAAAGTCAGTTGCAGTTTGTGTTTATCATTGTTCAAATCATGAAATCGAAGTCATTCTGAAACAACAGGAAGTTCGTTCATCAATAGTTTCAGTTTTAATTCTAGCTATTTAGTTAATACTGTTTCGTGCGCATAGGAAGGGTAATTGCGCAATCATGTAAATACTTCTACAAGATTGTAATGTCTTTTTTTTGCATTTCATTGTGCTGCGATCTATTTGCAATATGTGGACTGTTCATACTTATATGTATCTATTATACTCTAATTTGGTTTCTATCTCTATTATAAATTTTATTTTGGCTAAATAACAAAAAAAATAATGCGGAATACATAAATGGTTTTCAGCGAGAGTATTTTTAGTAGCGATTTCAGAGTAGTTCACATGTTCTCCGGTGTCGAGGTGGCGCCACGCACAGCTCCAAGCGAGCATCCAATTGACAATAATGGGCGACATTTGCCTTGCTTCCGCGGCCGAGCAGAATGGACTGCTTTTGATTGTTGGTTATGCGACCAAAATGTGTCGGGTATTATTTTGATAATTCAAATGTTATTTCCCACTAGGTTATGCGATATTTATAATTTTCCGATTGAAAAGCATTGAAAATCCAGGACATACGTCTACGTGGTAGGTACCTTTTTATTTGACGATATTATAATTAATAAATAATACATTTCATTTTGAAGTAGTGCATTTAGAATTGTTGGGCAAGCCAAATGAGATATCACCTGTCAAATATCAATTTCCACTCAAACGAGTAAAATTCAACCAATACGAAGATAATTAGGTATTATATACGTTTCAACAAACCCCAATGAAAAATGAAACAGAAAAAGACATGAAAAATAAAAAGGTATTGGTCGCAACTGGGAATTGAGCCTGGATCCTCCATCTTACCGGGACATAGCTCTTTCAATTGGGAGAGCGATGTGCTGATATTATCGTCTTAATAAATATTATCTTTTTGTCAACGATTAAATTTAACATCAATGTATAAGCGTAAAAAATATATTTCATTATATTATAAAGTTAACTAGGTACTTAGTAAAAAGTGAAAATCTTAGTCCGGCATGAATCACGGGCCCGAGAACTGCCGGATACATTCTGCATAGCTATGTTCTGCAAGAAATTTCCGTGCAACAGTGCAGTTGGCGTGTTATTTTTAGTTTGCCGTACTCGCGTGCATTGCCCAACAATTGATTCGCAGCCCGTTTCGCCGTACACGGCTAATTATTACTAGCAGCTAGCACACTGCCCTGCGCCAACGCAAACAAAGCCGTACAAGGATCGCGGCTCAGTCCTCCGGTAATTCACAAGAACTGAAGCTCATCTCAAAACTTTCAGTGTTTCATTCTGTCGGCGAACGTCAAGCACGTTTATTGCATAGGGCACAGATCTGTATTATTTATAACCAGACGAGCTGGCCATAACTTCTTGCTGCAATTGATGACGTTTTAACAAGTAGGTATTCCGCAAATCTAATGAAATGAGAACACGCGAATAAATTACCCGTTGTGAGTGCCGCTCGCGATGGCGTATTAATGCAAATTTTCCGCGCAATCAGCTCTGCTTCGCAGGGATACCATCGCGGTTATCCAACCGAGCGTGAATCATCGATTTTGAAGCGATTTAGACAATTATTATTTGGTCGCACAATGCTCGATCACACAATGATTGCGAACTTTAGCCGATATGTCCGCGGGGCCGCGCGGTTTTTGTCACATTACGAAGCGCGAGAGGTAGTCTGCACCCTCCGAGGTTTGACAGCTGTCGTCAGCGCTTTTCTTTTTTGAGAGTGGGCTGGGATATTGTCTAAAGTGAAGAAATATGGGTTGCTAAACTGCAGCTCGCATACCAATCGTATTATGCAAGCAGTTCCAAGGACGAAGGAAAGTTGATACACGGCAAAGCCGCTCCGGTAAGCAGCTCCGCGGTGCGGCCAGGCATTAGCAACCACTGGGTCCCTGGCTTCATTAGGCGGCGGCTATCATCGTGTGTGTCGGACATAATACACCAGCACCAGCACGGTATCTGCCACGTGACGGGCAGGATGCACCACTACTGCCACCGCTGCCTTTACATTCATAGCGCTCTCCATTGTTGCTAAAAAAAATAATTACAATTTTATTGCAATGCCAGTAACTTCACTCTCCATGCCTGTATGTTTTAGTTGTTGGGAAGGTGCCAAAACATTATTTTGATGTACTTAGGAGTACATAGTGACTGCATATTATTATGCTGTTATATAAATTTAATGGCAAAATAGCAAGTCCAAATACCTATTTGCATAGGTACGAAATGCATTAAGTTATCCTCTCTATTAAAGTGCACACTATTAGGTGCCTACACACAAAGATTTCTACGCACTTGCTGTAAATAGTATGTTCACATACATGTACAGCGCGGAGCACATTGATGGATTTATGGATTTTCATAATTTATGATTTTGCATTGCGTCTTCATACCGTAACAGTGTACATAATTATATTACACATTATATGTTGTTGTTTTTAATTTCTTAGCATATTCATCCAATGTTTCTGTGAATCTTTGTACTTTCCACGGTGATCATAATTGATTGCTTCTTCTCAGCGTACGATACGACACCTGCTCGGTTGGATCTAGTAACTCCTAGTTAGGTAACTAAACTCTTCTGGCCACTGGTTATTTGGCTCCTTGATCGCGGGTCGAGGACAACTACTCCTCAGTTTTCCGTCCCCAGCTGACCATACGACTAGCTGTTTACGTTACTAAGTAATAACGGTCTTAACAACTAGCCGTCGGAGTTCAAGTCACCGCTAGAACTCGTACCCTTTCTACGAGTGTTCGCCCACTTGTCTGCTACCTGCAACCCACCTGGATGGGATATTATTGTGAGTCAGTAGGTGAATAGTGGATGAGGTGATGGACATTTGGTATAAAGGTGCGCTTTGTCTAGTTGCGGTGTATTTGAGGCTTGATCGATGATTAATTTCCTTCGTGTCAGTGCCTCGAGTAGAACGGCAACTTGATATGTCTTGATTTAACTGTGCCAGTAGGTTCAGTGGGTGTTTACCTGTCGCTCGCTGAGTATACGGCTGGTTGCCGAGAAGCATAGCACGCAACAACACTGAACAACTCTGTGTTCATAATCTACCGATTAATTTTCCTACAGCAGATGTTGGACATGTAATAGGTACAAGCTGTTTGTTTGTGTTTTTGTTTGTTGTCGTTCCAAGAAAATATTGTTAAAAAACAAAGTATTCCCATAATATTTTGTTCAATGTTTTAATCTATATCAAAATAAAAATAATTTGTAAACATCGGTCGGCTTTGTGAATGAACATGGAGAGATATTTTTCTTTTTTTATTCAAGATTCTTCGGCTTTATTTATTCCAACAATAGTCGCCTTAGTTGCAGTTTTTCTATTTGACTTAGTTGTACAACTAGAAACACTATTTCCCAATGTTTACATCGGCGTCGTCGAGTGTTTTCCGATGTATTTTCCTTTTCGATATTTGTATTTCACAAGTATGGTAGGTAGATAGATATTGCATATTTGTCGAGTGTATAAAGAAATTGCATTGTCGGGTTACGACAGTAAGCGACAAGGAGGTACAGCCAATCATCTTTTCTAGCCATTACTTTCCATTGACTCCGTGTGTCGGCTGGGAGTACCACCTAACGCAAAGAAACCGGTTATCTTTTTTGTCGCGATGGTTACTCACTGCCTCGCTAGTACCTTTTTACGATAATCCGTTAAAATGTTAATCATGCGCGTCGAGCAACATTCGTTACCAAACCGATTATTACAACGAACCCAATAAAAATCTTAAATAATCAATGTTTTAATATCTAATGGTATTCGTAAAAAACGCAATAATCTGACGTTCAAGTAGGTCAAAGACATAAACAAATATTTCGTAAATTCACACAATTCAACTCGTAATAATGTTGACAATTTTAATCCAGTGCTATGCAAATTGCGAAATAACAAAAGTATATCTAAAGAAAACAAAGCGATATTTTATAGGTCACCAAATTATTAGGGTCTGCTTTCTGGCCTAGGTATGTAAATATAAAAATAGCAGATAGTATCGCTCCGTGTTGCAGCCAGCACTATTGTTCGCGTGTAATACTCATTTCATGTTCACGTCAGTACTCAGTAGTCACTGTAGTCAGTAGGTAGGTAGCGACGTAGGTAATGTATTCATTCCCATTTCAATAGTTACTTATTATCTAGACAGGCTAGCTGCTGCACACTGTTCAGAGCTGTTGTAGCTGAAGTATTGGTACTGGTGCTGGTATTAACTCTAGTTCTTAAAGCTAGGTGGCGTTTTGTCCCACTTTAAACTTTGCTGATCGAATTATTACACTGGCGCAACGCGAAATGTTTCTTTTTTTCAGGCAGCTTCAGGGTGAAAATTCATGAAGTAATCGATGTAATTCGTTTATAATGATAACCATTCGCTTTAAACGTTTGTAGTATTTCATTATACCGCAATTGATTTTCTTTTGTGTATTCAAGAATTCGCACCCTGCTAGTTTATTATCACTAACCTACTTATTATTGGACTGGTTCGAATTAAAATTTAATGCGTTTACTTTTGTTTCATTGTAAAATATTACCTTGCGTTCTAAAAACTGGTATTCTTGTTATTGTGAGATTTTTCCAAAAGAGAGTGGTCAGAATATGATATTTTTCACTTCAGTAATTCACTCTTGATCCAATTCAATTCAGCGCCTAAGGTGTCTGCGAACCCTTCTAGAAATCAATTTTAAATGTTACGGCGGAAGTTGAATTCATTGTGTTGTGACTATTTATGTTGTAAACGCGAAACAAACGTTCGCCCGAAGGGGTCCAGTTATTCACTGCTCTCAGAAGTCGGTTTTAGTCGATGCGGAGAGGAAACTTGAGCTAGGTAAGGCTGATTGCGCAATGACGAAGTGAACTGTATATCTGTAAGTGAACTATAATTATGTTGATGAAGGAGATGGCGTAGGATTGCCCCGTGTAATAAATGTGTCTGTTCCAGCTGTGCGCGCCGACAGGATGCGCGGAGGACGCAACAAGTTCGGCCCCATGTACAAGCGGGACCGCGCGCGCAAGCTACAGATGATGCGCCAGCGGCAACTGGCCGTGCAGACCCTGCGCGGGGAGGCCCTCGGCGGCTACGGCGCGGGGGTCTCGTACCCCACGCTGCCCATCAAGCAGGAGATCCAGATTCCGCAAGTGTCCTCACTCACGCGTTCCCCAGACTCTTCGCCTAGCCCCGGCGCGGCCGGAGCGTCTGCGCAAATGAACATGGTCACGCTGGCACCGCCCGCCCCGCAGCCCGACAAGGGCTGGCCCGCGGCGCAGTCCACCACCCGTTCCCCCGTCACCCCCGAGCCCTTCCCCTTCGAGCCTGCCCCCGAGGCCGGCTCCACAACGGAGCCCCTGCGAGTGTCCCCCATGATCCGCGAATTCGTCCAGTCCATTGACGACCGGGAGTGGCAGAATTCCCTGTTCGGCCTTCTGCAAAACCAGACCTATAACCAGTGCGAGGTGGACCTCTTCGAGCTAATGTGCAAGGTCCTCGACCAGAATCTCTTCTCTCAAGTGGACTGGGCGAGAAACACTGCGTTCTTCAAGGATCTCAAGGTGAGTTGGCGACGATGATCCCTGTCTTCCCCACGCCCTGTTCTATCTACATTTTTATATTACCATGCCATTTATTTTGTCGATGCGTTATATGCGAATTGTTATTATTGCTATTTTGTGTTTTCGTTTTTCCAATAATATTCAACATTTGCTGTTGATCTATTGGGAAATCGTATGTTTTTATGCGTTATTGTGTAACTTTTTTAAAATACTTGCGATTATTTCACTATTGCGATATTTCACTTTAAATTTACTTGCTATGTAGTAGTTATCAGTGTTATCACTGTGTTTCTATTTTTGATGTTCTGGAAGGTTTATTATTTTTAATTTATTTCTGAGATAATCATTCAAATTATAATAAGACATCAAACTGCTATTGAAGTAAGGGACTCCAGTAAGCTATAGATACACCAATTCGCTGTGGCAATGTGTAACTCTTGCAATCATCAGTCGGGTTATTTGAATATATAATGACCCACTTAACCTAATAATTGAAGATGCCCTTAATATGCCGCAGATTTAGTACCATAATATATGGAACAACATAATATTAAGTGATATAAATCAGTGTGTTTCGCACTTTTTACAGCACTCTGTTTGCCACTTCTGGGTGGAACTCTAAGTATATTATCAACCAACTTTCATTTCTCGACTTTGAATGAGATTTTGAACATTTCTGCCTCATTATTTCACATACGAAATATTTAGACAAGACTTTCAGCTGTACAATATGAACGGTGGAGTAATCATGGTGTAACCTCCGGCTTACAAAGTTATTGTGTCAACAATTGGGGAGATTTCTAACATGGTCTAAGCAATTACAAATATGTATTCAAAATTGAATGGAATATTACACTTTCTATAACTTATTATACTTAACGATATTAAGGACGATTTATATATTTTTAAATAATTTTGGTAGATTATTTTAATAATAATGAAGTCAGATTATCAATTTCGAAAAAGCATGCGGTCTAGCAAAATCCAGAAAATATTTCATCGGGGAGATAATTTATTTTGACCGAGATAGCGGCGTATTATTGCCAAATTGGTGACTAAACTGAGTGAGTTGATAAGTCTGACCTACTGGCGACTGGCAAGTACTGGCAACACGAAATGTTCGTAGGTCCCGTAGGGCCACCGTTTGTTCTCTTGCGTAATGCGCCACCACCAGTGCGGCTTGCGGCCGACAACGTTGCCGTGCACCCACTTATAGCGGAGCTGGCACTCTCTCATTTTACAACGCTTATCGTATCCGAATCACACCTCACACTTCTTCACCCGCGAGGGGTTGCGGCTCTTGTCACACATCACACATCACGTATTATTATTACGTGTCCCAATCGTTTAGCTAATTCGTTACTATTTCATCGAGGCATTCTCGGTTCATTAACGCGCGACTACAAGCCTCGGTTAATCGGTCTCTAATGTTCGTCGGTGTAACATAAAGCAATATACAAAAGTATTTCTTATTGATACTTTAAGTGCCATTCGATTGCAGTAATCGCTGACAGAACACGTTAGTTTTCTAATTATCACGAAAAGCTAGCAGGAGGTGTTTGGTTTATTATTTTAAATGGGTGCTCAAAGGAGCTTTTCCTCGAGGAATTCCTTTTGTGAAAACGCCGCTAGCACACGGCGTAAATGGTAATTCCTTCCGAATGCTGGTTGGATAAAAACACGAATGATGCGCTTCGTAGCACACAATAATAAGCCGTCGCTTTGTTTTGGGAACCGAGAGACTTCGTTGGGAAAATATCAAAACATTAATTCGCTCACTTCCTTCATATTCTAGTGGAAAAGAGAAGATTTTGCGGGGCATCACTTCCACGACGTGTGTTATCGTTGAGGCCAGTGAAAAATAGGTAATAGCTTGGTTTACCTCTCAATCTCAATTTATTCAAATTTGTAGAGCATCAATACCTACATGCCTATCTTAAATAAAATCCTCGACGGCTGTCTAATTTATAATGGAATAGGACGTTTTTCAAAACATCTAAACGAAGTGCTATATTTATATGCTTTTAGGTTTTCGATCTGGATACCATTTTTCATTTGAACCCGGTGTGGAAAGTAACACGCTGCGACACGTGTCAAGGCCAGCACATGTCCATCACTTGGTACATAATTTATAAGATGCCAATCCGAAAGAGTTTATTTTAAAACTACGTATCAATCGACTGAAAATCGATACCGGCTTGTCGACTCTTTCTAATGATGAATATTGAGCTACATCTACTTGTGGCGCAGATAGTTTAATAACTTTGTTCCGCAATTTTTCATATCGCATGTTTTCGCGGTGTAGATAATAACTTTATGTCGAATGTTAGAAACAAAGATCACACACGCATACATCCTGTATTTTCCTAAAAAACAGTCAACAAGCCGTTTCTTTCCTGCCATATTTTAATTAGATGGGTACCTAAACTCCGCGTTGCGGCCGTGCCCCCGCCGAGTTAGAGATGCTCCGGTCCCTCCTATTTATCCGTAATTGGAAATCTCTACCATTGGCCGTCAACTTTCACCGTAGAGTTCATTATCAAACGTAATACTTCAAGAAAAGTAGACCGTTTCGGCTCAACGCTCTCGGTTCTGTAATCTGTAACTATATTACGAGAAGTGTAACTGCCGGTAATCCAACCACTTTCCTTTTTCTCAAAAGCCTGTGTAAATATTAACCAGGTTTTTTTTTCGTTGCTTGGTTTCTTATTTATCTTTAAGTGATGAAACTTTAAAGTTACCGAGGCTAAAACTTGTTCCTTATACAATAGAACGCCTGTTGATATTTAAAATATTACCTTATTAGCCAGAGTTACCGCAGTTCTCGGGTGTGTGTGTGTACTGTGTACGAGTGTCAGTAACGACACCGCTAACAAAGGCGGCACCTAAATAGCTGTTTGCAGTTTCACGCTCTTGTTTGCAGATTATCGTTATGTTTACTCGCCCGCTGTCCGACGGCAACTTTTGTCGATACACAAGGTAGTGATTTAAGACTAATCCATAACTACACTTGTGTCTTTTATCATACTTCTTGGCAATTACATTACATCAGTTTCCGTATTTCGAAACTTAACTTTAGTTCGAATTTGGAAAATTTCAATCGTAATCCAATTCACACATTACGTAACCGATTTAAAATTACGGAAGTATGTAGTAATATTTGATTTAAAATATAATTGAGAGAAGCTCAATTCATCTGAAATTGGAAGTTATGAAAGGGGAGATGCTGCGTTGTACGTAGTTCTACCATCTACATTGTGCGTTGTATTCGTCCTCGCGGGGGTGAAATACCGCACCAGTTGGCGCGCCAAGTAGAAACGCACTCGCCGTCCTTGGCTCGCCTCTGAAACTGAGGGGAATAAGGTTACCCTTTCTAGGCGGTCGCCCGAATGTCTTGACATCATTTGATAGTAATAATTGATAGACGGATCCGTGCCGTGCCGTGACTTCCCGTTGCGGTGTTGGCGTCCCCCTCTGGCGCTGGCCGCGTGCACTTGACACGCTGACAGTGGCCCAGTACTTGACACTGACACCGGCCGGAGAAAGTCGGAGAAATTCAAGCAACCAACTCAGACAGATATAGGCACTGTAGGCAGCCATTGAAAGCGTATTACCTACCTATTACGTTCACGAGAGGTGACGTAACGCAGCGTGGCAACGTAATGACGGACTAGTCTTGACACTATTTCTTTGTACACTCTGTATAATAGTCTATTGCCTGCTTCTGATGAACCCGATTCCAACCCGATTCCAAATAGATACCTACTTAGTAATTTCCTCAGTTTCTTACTAGATTCTAGTTGGAACACTTGGTTTAATTTTATTAAAATACTACGGCAGCCCTGAGAAAAACCAAAGGAAATATATTTATAATTCCAATTTTGAAAAAGACAATTAAAATAAAATATTATATTATGGGCACTTGGGTACTTTACCGCTTGTCTGAATTTGTTTAAAACAAACAGTTCTAATTTTGAAAATAATTTATTAAATTCTAAACAAATTCGAGTTCCGTGTTATATTTAGAGTTCATTAAGCCATTCACGGCACACAACCAAAATTGGTATTTTTAATTATCTGCTTTCTGTAAAAATTGGTGGTAGGTACCTGAAACCATCTCCCAACATTGTTATGAATATATCTTGCCGTTAATAATTTGTTTATGGTGGTTAATATATTCTTAGTTATTTTTTACATAATAATAACCTTCAGGAACAAAAAATATACAGTTACATCAAAATTTAGTGATAATGAAAAATAACAAACTGTACAATATTTGCCATTTGCTATGTTTACATAGTTACTATGTTGATTATATTGATAAGAATAATGTTTGCAACCTTATTGCCAGTTGCATCGATTATTGCAGTGTTGTTGATTGCATTGTTTGATGCTTCTTTTTCCGCCAGGTGGATGACCAGATGAAGCTGCTGCAGCACTCATGGTCAGACATGCTGGTCCTGGATCACCTCCATCAGCGGATGCACAACGGGCTCCCTGATGAGACCACGCTCCACAACGGCCAGAAGTTTGACTTGCTCTGCCTTGGCCTGCTGGGCGTCCCGTCGCTCGCCGAACACTTCAACGAGCTACAGAACAAACTCGCTGAGCTCAAGTTCGACGTGTCGGACTATATATGTGTCAAATTCCTCCTCCTCCTTAACCCAGGTAACTATCTTTACTTTGTGATCACTTTTAAAATGTTTAACAAAATACTGTTTAAAAAAATGCCAACTGAAATAGAAATAGGAATGCTTCAGTAATAATTAATAGACGGATCCGTGCCATGACTTCCCGCTGCGGTGCGGCATGAAGATTTTTCTGGAAAAAAATGGATGTGAAGCCAGAATTATGTGAAGCACATTTGGAACATTTTCCTGTAAGAATAGGAAGAAATTGATATTTTGATAAATCAAACCATAAAGGCTACGAATACTCCTTTGGAAGCTATGTTGTTCTTTTTAAAATTCTAATAATTCCAATAGCTGAGCCATAGCCGTACACGTTACATCAAAATAAAGATGGCATCGTGGTATTTCATTGTAACGCTTAAAAGAACGAATTAATTATGACATACTTAACAATCCTTCCACGAAGGTGTGAATCAAAGGAAGTTTGAGAAATCATATAATTACGTCCAAAAACCGTCTTAATTATTCTTACAACAGTTTGACAAACTAATATGACTGATGCACGCAGTGCAGCAGACCTCGCTGTTGTCACGTAGTATATCTAGACTACTATTATAATAGACTATTATTTAATAAATCATTTGTGATCATGATGGCTTTGGCAGTTTGAGTAATCATTCCATCAGTGGAGCACTACACAAATTGGGATGATACATATATTTTTTCTATGTAATTTAGATACTATTTTGTTGCTGGTTCTTCTTTTTCCTTTGTGAAATATAGTCTTAATAAAATCTTGAGGTACAGTCTTAATGAAAATTTTCTCATAGATTGTGTGCTAACAGTTTCTAGCCATTTTATTTTATTTTTAGAAGCATTTTATCTTTGGATATAAAATCCCTTATAAAATATTCTTGTAAAAAACTGACTTTTTTTCCTGATCTGTTTCAGATGTCAGGGGGATAACAAATAGAAAATGCGTCCAGGAAGGTTACGAGACCGTCCAGGCCGCTCTACTGGACTACACGCTGACCTGCTACCCGTCCATTCAGGTAAGCCGTCCATTCGGAATATCACTCCTATTCATTAATTAATTCATTCTTCTATTGAGATCGGGATAATCTCGGTGCACTGACCTAACTGAAGCCACTGACTGATGTCGTACATGCCTATTCAAGTTCCATTACGTGCAGGTTGACTCGGACCAATCTGTGTTTAAACACGAATTGGTCCGAGTAATGGTCTGATTAATGCTCCAAGAATTCAAAGGAGCAGATATCAAATGGATGTTTCGCTACAGTAATTATTTTTCTACTGGACAATTTTTGGTTTCTGGTTAAATTAATTTAAAAATGAATTGGGTTTGCCTAATTGCACATACATAATATTTACATTTTTTAATGCTCCTCTAATTATCAATTTTATGGAGATTCATTATATATGCATGTTGAAAATATCCTGATTCTTTTTTATTATTGTGTACATTATTACAATACAGTTTCGATGAAAACTGAGAACCCTTCATTCTCAACTACTGCAAATCGTCCAAAGTACCGTCGACTAGGTCGTTCAATGTTGAGAGTGGTCTTAAGCAATGATTCCTCTATTCATGCTTCCACAATACACCCGGGCTGAATGAAAATTTACAAGATCCATCAATTCACTATCAATGCCAATAAATCATTGTTTATTAAAATATTATTTTCACAGCGTTAAAAAAAAATATGCAAAAATTGCCACGTCAAGAGTCAGAATAACGAAAGGGTATGTTTGAGATGATGTATAAATATGAATGAAATAAGGAGTGTGTGTGTGCCAAGAGTTTGGCGGTCTGTCCCTTTTCTTACCCCGTTAGCTACTTTTTACGAAAGAAACAGTAAAAATACCACAATTTGCTACATAATTTAACTGTATTTGTTAATCACTTCACTAGGTATAATCTGTTCTGAGGTAGGTGACAAGAATATATATAATAAATATTTCATTGCAATGTTATTGAAAGATTACGTACATACACAGGTTGTGTAACATTCAAATATTATGTGAAGGAAAAAAATTAATTCAATAGGCCATGTTTAAAAGAAGATGAAAAGGATCAATGCTCAATAATATTTTAACACTTAAACTTACAGTATGAAATTTCTATTCCAGGACAAATTTAGCAAACTCATAGTGGTGGTACCAGAGATCCATGCGCTGGCGGCGCGCGGCGAAGAGCACTTGTACGGTCGACACTGCGCGGGGCAGGCGCCCACACAAACGCTCCTCATGGAAATGTTACACGCCAAGCGCAAGTAAATTTGGAGGTAAGAAACTTAATCATATCCACTCGCTACTAAAACCAGCCAACTGAAATCTTACTTTGATAGATTCATCAGCCTTCAACGATCAAATCTTATGGTTTTGGTTGTGGATTCCTGATTTATTTTCACGGTCCATTATTATTTGTTCGCACAGACGATTCAGACCCACAATTCAGATTGACAAATCTGAAGACTCCTAGCTAATTTTTCACAGAAACTGTTATTAGGTGCCAGGACACGAAGGCATGTCTATATAAATGAACATATTTGAAACAAATTAAATTATTATATTTTCTTTAGATGCTACCCTAACTGACCCAACTCTCCTCAAATTAATGTAATAATGTGTAAACTAACCCAACAAACAAGGAGGACACAAGATGGTAAACGGTTCTGGAAAATGATATTCATGTCTTTCAATCTAAAAAAGCTATTCCTTGATCATAGGACAGAAAGTTCTCTTTGATTTAAGTCAATTTTTTTTATTTCCAATGCTTTATTCAATTACGAATTAATTATTAGATCAAAATATTTTGTTTTTGAAGTGAAACTTCTTTCGAGCCGTTGTGATTTGTAAAAGAGACAAACACACACATTTATAGGATTTAGCCTGCGAGAGAATGAGATAAACTTACTTACAGTACCTACGAAGCGTCAAGCTGCGCGCTTATTGGCCGCTTTGATTATAATCTCCCTTTTCAAGGCTTTTGTTGGATGAGATTACATTGAAACCCTCTTAAGAAGAATTGGTCCAATTTTTCCCATATATAAGGTTTTCCTGCTTAAGAAGTTAGTTTTTTCTGGTCCCTTGGAAAACTTCTTAAGAGGGTTTCACTGTAATTTGGTGAAGTTTGGCCTCTACCGTGTGTGAACTGCACTCGATATTTTTTATTTTGTTTATCAGGTGTCCGAATAAATTTATTTACATCGCTTTCCATACAATAAAAAATAAAACTGTTCTCGCAAACAGACATTCTAAGATACATACATAATATAAATTATTGAGTAATAATATATGTGTTTTTTATTTCCAGGTTCGAATCGTCTTGTGTAATGGAATTCAGAATCCGGAGTAAAAAGTGGGTTAAATTACTTAAAATATGTTGATTTTTCAACATTAAATGTAAGTGGATCTCTGATAAGTAAATTGATATTGAAAGCTTTATATAGCGGCGATTTGTTGAACTCATGTGTGCTAGTAGTGACCACCATTAATTATGGTGAAATAAGATGTTTAGTAGTGAATAGAGCACTGCTGTGACTACACCTTTATTATAAATGTTATATTTTCTGCAACCACATAACTTAATGTAAAACAGAATACATATTGTTGTTGTCTTGATGTTACCATATATATCACAGATTTCTGACGGTGCAAGTTATGGAGTGGAGTGTTCAGCATTTATAAGAGAGTACATTTAACGAAATGGTTTTGTGTTAAATACATATTGACATTGTGAAAATTTTATATTGTTGATCTGGAGAAAATTGTTCAGTACCGTGATGTTGTTGACCGAGAGTCAATTTGCCTGTCAGTCAGTTACCGTTAGTTCAAAACTGGAGAGATATATGTTAATAGATGTCTATGCTATACTGAATATTATAACTTTGTTGTCCGGTTAATATTAATGATCAATTGATAGGAATATTGAAGAATTTGTGACATGTAATTATAAAAGATCAATTAATAGGTGTTGTCTATCCTGTATGGATTACCAAATCATTTGTAAGATCAATAGATTGATGTGTACCTTATTTAATAATTACTTTGAGATCAATAAGAGCTTTTCCTCACCTGTGGGCTCAGATACTCCCATAAATATTCACATTTTCAATTTTAATGTTTATAAAACACATCACATTTGGCAACACTGTGGGGATAAGGATTGGCTCTACAACTGTGGCCAAACCGCTTTAATGTGATATATTTAGAGCATTCTATTAATAATTCTCTCAGGATGGAGGACATCACAAATTCTAAATGATACACAATATTAATATTCATGATCCCATCTCACTATTTCTATTTTACCAAATCCATTGTAAATTATTATGTATACCTCGCGGTATATGAAGCGGTGCTTCCCAAACCTTTTCCCGTGGCCTGGCTGCTTCTCATTCGGACCCACTCTTTTTAATCAGTGGTTGAATTAAACAGATTTTAATTTCACTGGGGTTCTTAAAAATACACTATAATAAATAAAAAAATTCTCTTACAAAAATGCAATCTATTAAAGCAGTATTATTTATTATGTATATAATATATAACAATAAACCTTCAGGAAAAAGGGTTTTGCCTTGATTAATTTGTTCTTTGTTAGAAGTATTGTTGATATTTGTTAAAAAATTAAATCACCCTGGTTTTGCGCCCGGTACCTACCAGGTCGCGGCTCATAATTTGGGAAACGCTGTCTTGAAGGATTTCTATTTTATCGATGAAAACAATTATTTTTGTATCTTTTGATGCCCTCAATGTAAAATGTAAGTTTTTTACACACTGGATGAATTTTCGATGATCGAAGCAAGATTGCTTAGAATTAAAAATTGTAAATAAATGTAAACAAATATATATGTATTATAAATATTGCATATTATCAAAATCTTTATTTTTACATCAAAAATTTTACGAAATAAATTGTTCGCTTCAGTTATTTTTTTTTTTTTTTATAATGGTTGGCACGGCTGATTCCTATGGTAGACAAAGTTTACAAGAAACGTTAAATTATCAAAGAAATGTATAAAGCATACCATATATTTTGTAAAGTTTACAAATTGTTTTAATGTAAAATTGTTTGGTTTTGTTTTGAGAGTTTGTTTAGCAACAGTTGAATACAAAAAATGTCATATCACTACTTTCCATAGATTACCTGCCACGAAAGTGTGCTTCTATCATTATGCATTCGCATGTCTCATTAAAAGTAAAAAACAATATAAAATTAAAAATATCGCACATCCATTTTATTTGAACCACTAACTTATCAGTTCCTGATAATTTTCTAATATTATGTAACATCCTTTTAATGTATGTACTTGTGAAAAATATTTTTTGATAATTTTAATGTTTTTGGTGGTTTTTTGATTCTCTTTTTTTTTTGCATAAATGTGTGCATATATTATAATGAAAATGACATCGGTACTGCTGGGTGTTAGTTATCTTAATAAATGAACTATTGAATTTTCAGTGTATGATAAAGTGATTTTCTTGTACAGACAAGCTTAATTATTGTGATAATTGCTGGTAAATTAATTAAGCCCCTTTCTTAATCCTGAAATCATTTCCATTTTATGGGAACTGAGTGCAATTTTCACAAGCTATCAACAATATTGTCTCAAGTGGTAATGAGCTGGGTGTTGGCTGAACACAAAAAAAAACATCTTAACTTAATTGCCAAAGTTCATTTGCCAAAGCTAACTAATTCAGAACAAGACATGAGAATTGTACAATGACTACTGATTTATTTTGTAAAAATTTCATCTGTTGATTTTTGTAAACACAGTCCACTTTTTTTAATGATATTTTGACATCCAGTATTCTTATAAGGTATATGTATGTATATGTATAATATAATATGTAAACACAAACTTACACATACACTGACATGTAATTTCAAGGATAGATAAGATTTATTTAATGTTTATAATAAGATTTAATGTGACATAAGAAATTGTAGTTAGGGTAAGACCACAACATCTTTGTTCATTTATAGTTTTATTGTTGTTTATTCATAGGTTTGGTTTTAGTAATTACCTTTGTTCTTCGAATAAATTTTGCTTTATTATCAAAAAAGCTAGCATGTAACATGCCACTTTTTCGTATGCACGATAACTAAATATTTTTTAAGTTTATTAAGTGAGATAGTTGTCTTTGGAAGAATGATGGAACATTCCAACCGGGATTAATGGGCATATCTTTTTATCATGTAATTTTCGTTAGTTCTACCTTGTGCAAAAATAACCTAATTCTTCTCGCAATATGAAAAGATATTTCACTCACAAAAATCATTGATAATCTTTTGCCTGAATGTTTAATGCTATTGGTAATCCAGTTTATTTAAAAAATCAGCTTCCGATTGCTGAGAATGTTGTGAATGCCTAATGAATGTTATTAACATGCGTGTAAATGAAAGATCTCTTAGAGTTTTATTATTGTCTTTATTTGTAATTTCCGTAATTTCATTTTAAAGCTGTAACTTTGAACTGTATAATTAGTAACCGCAAAGAATCATTCTCAGATACCTACATATTTTCTTGTGACAAATTGTGATGAATCACCACCTACCGTCGATGTTTCAATTATTTTAAATATTTCACAACATCACCGTTTAGTTTAAATAACTCACACCACTTAAACATTCCAAATGATGAAATGATTCTGAAATTGGGTATAAATCACATGCGATGTGTGAGTTGCAGTACTTAACTAATGTACAGAGTGTCAGCAACTCTGTTCCGGAAAACACGTTTTGTTTCATGCATTTTGTGGGTAGGATAAATTAAGGATAACACTGTTTTAACTTCTTACTTACGATTGTATGTTTTAAAGGTTTAGTGATAAGTTATTAACTTTAATAATTCACCGAGCAAAGGTTTTGTGGTCGTCGGTACTACCTAATTGTGTTATTGGTTAATAGTTTTGCTTTAGTTATGGCTAGCATTACGGCAGTGAGATCTGTCTGATGTACTCCCTCCACCCGTTCCGTGCACTTTTCTTCAGCTCTGCATATTAACATGAATGTTGGTGTTCAAAAATTCTATAAATATTATATCTACACCTAGTTTATATGCATAACTTTATTTTTTTGCTTGTAAGTTGTAAATATGAAAAAGAAAAATGTGATTGTTAACTATTTTATATTTACAATGTCCAATGTTAATGCAAAATATTATAGTGGTAAACATTACCTTAGAATTGCTTTGGAGTTTCTTTTCTTCAGACCGAACTGTTGTAAGATGACAACCATGGGCATAGAACATATTTTTGTAAAACATTTTTTTAACAGTTCTTGAAATTATTGCCTAGATTGTTACTTTATTGATCATAAACATGTAGATAATAAATATGGTGTCCTCAAATAAAACTCTTTTTTCACTCCCAAATCATAATGTCTCTGTCCCATAAGTTTAGTTACTTAGTATCATGGTTCACCCTTTAATTTAACTTTTTCTTATTTCGAATTGTATTTTATTAAACTCATCGTAGCTGATTATTTAGTTAAAAGGCTCTCACAGCCTTGTGCTTTTCTAAGAAATAAATCATTTCATTTAGCAATTTAGTTTTTTGTATTTTATTTCAACCGACAGTTTAATTAAGCACCTTTCAAAAGAACTTCCAGGCAAATCATTTTAAAGAAGACACATTTGAATGTACATGTGCACACTGATAGTATTGAAAGTTTCAAAAAGATTTTCAAACTGGTTTGTAATACCTGCCCGCAATCCCTTCTTACCCTGCAAATGCCCACAGATACTGGGTGCGTAGTGAAGAAGAAGCTTCTGAAAAACAATTATTTAAAAATATTTTTTTGATCTATCTGGTACAACTTTACACAAGCGTCTCTTTAAAATGATTTACCTGTACATTTCTTATTTTAAATCAATTTTGTGAAATTTATTGTAGTTAACTTACCTTTACGTGCAATACTAATTTAAATTTATTCTTATTGTTACCAAGGCAGCCCTGTTACAACATTGATTAATTATACTTGTGAAACTATCTTTATGGGATAAACAAATTTTATATTTTGGTATCTTCACATCTTTGATGTAATAATAGTATGTGTGTAGAACATATTTCCAATTACAATCCACATTATTATTATTATTACATGACGGAGTAAAAGAAATTTGTTATTTTTCTTCTTTAACCTCTGGGCGAGTGAGTTTTTGCCAACTTAAATATTCGTGCAGAGTAAATTTTTTTTTCTTCAGTGAATTATTAAGTTTTATTTTAATATAATATCAGTATATAACCTAGCGAATAAACCTAATAAAACAGTTTCATTTTTAAGTATTCGTCAACCTTTGATTTTGCATCACAAATCGGTATTATTCGTAAGATAAACAATTAATTTGAATTATGGCGGCGGATACCCCTGCAGTGTCTGTACTCCTTTGACTTTTAACTTGGACCTTCGGACGAACTATTTCGTCCAAACTCGCTGAGAGGTTAATCATTTGTATAAACCGATCACATAATTTTAAAAAATTACCTCATATTTTCTGCTTATTTTGTATTTTTTTAGGAGTGACAAATTTATGAATCAAAGATTAATTCCATTATGAATACGAACAGAATTTCTTCAATACTTTTATTTGTATAATCAATTATGGACTTTGGGTTCTGACAAAGTGCAATAACAATGAACTAAACAGATCTAGTTCGACACAACAAGAGAGTTATTTCACAGCAAATAAAGGTACCACCACTATAGTGTTGTCTTATTTTGCGTTATATGAAATTATTATTTCATAGTTTATTTTTTAATTGTAAATAACCTTAGTTTAATTTATAAATAAATATATATATTTTATTAATGAAATCGAAATGTTGCAGAAACCTAAAAACTGACGACATTTTAAAAAACTCTTCATTTTCATAAAGTTGGAGATAAGTTTACACATTACATCCTGATTTTGTTAAAACCTTAAAACTTTTGTAAATATTTTGATAAGCACTTCATATTATAAAGTTAATGTGAAGATATTTTGTGTGATTTGACATGAGTCACTAACGAGTCAAACATTTTGAAAAGGTTGGTTTTGAAACCATGTTTGTTTTATTTACCACGACATATCTTACTAGTTTCAAATCGTATGGAGCCAAGGTAACGCAACGCACCTTTAACAGTTCATTTGGTATTAAAGAATACCAAATCATGAATTATTTGCATTCAGTACTATGTAATATTAACACATCATTTTCTTGAACACTACCTTTACATATTTGAAATAATTATTTATTTCTTAAAATTTATTTATTTTACAATTTTGAAGGATGTTTGGGTTGATTTGACATAATGTGCTGAGAACCATTACCCTCCTTAGGACAACTCAGTGGCCATGCCTTCTTTATAACATGTGTAAGCAAACATACATAGAAATAAATCATGTTCATTTAAGTATTTCTTATTTTTCTTACCTCTTTTTACCAACTCTCCTGTTTTCCTGAATCCCAGTAACCCTGTACTTAAGTACTCCTAATACGTCGGTGAGACCTTTCCCTTGGCGAGAGAATCATATTAAATTCCCTTCACTCTAGTATGGCACAGTTGTTGCTTAAAATATTATTGGTTTTGTAGTGGCTGCCCTGCCCATCAGGTCTTGCGTCCTTGCGCCAACACTCGTGCACGCATAATGCTTTATGTTGTTTTACATGTTGATGGGATGATAGTCTTTCTGTTAATGCAGCAGTTTAACACGAGTTATACTGCACTTACATTATTAGTATTATGCGGCTGGCGATGGCAAAACGAAAATTTCAGAGCCACTCATTATTATAGTCGAAACAATTAAATTATTGTTATTTAACCGGTCAAATTTGTTTTAAGGGGCCAACAGACTTAGCAATAAAAATCATTTGGTTTTGGCCTATTTCAGCATATCGCTCGCCATACATTCCCAATGTTTTTGCCACCGCCAGCTGCATACTAACTATTAGTAACATAAAGGAAAGCTGATTTACTCCAACGTTATGTGTGGGGGGTTCACAAAGAAAGTATAACAATCCTGATTACAATGGTTAAAATAATTCATTGATATTGTGTAGTTCGTTTTTTTTTGTACTAATACGTAAGTTGGAACAAAAATTTTTTGTTTTATGTGCAACGAAATGTTTATGCAAAATCAAAATGAGAATTCTAAAAAGCTTATTTTACTATAGTAAATGGCCCATGTCAATAATGGCACTAACTATGTACCGTAACAAAAAAAAAAGATTGCTTTCACAAGTTCTGATGAATAGAAGTTCCTATTTTAGCACCCTTGAGTGGATTTTTCACAAAAGTGGCGCTATACTAATCGTCAAAATATTATTATTATTGTTTTGGAGTTATAAATTTAGTAATGCCTAACAATACGACAAATTATATTACCTTTATTACAATTGCGGAAAAATTTTATAATTAAGTTGAAATAAACTCATTCTGAGTAAGATAAATGTAATGTTATCATTGCATCCGTAATTTATGTTAAGTAATGTCTTTTTCAAAACATTTTTTTTTTACGGAATAAATTGAAGACGTTGCTAGAACAATGATGAATGGCAATGTTCACATAGAACAAGAACACGCTCTTAGCGGCATCCATTGCCTCGGTTTTCTCAACAGCTGAATACTGTGCTCCTGTGTCCACTAGAAGCATCCATAATTCCATGGTTGACGTTCAGCTTAATGCCACAATGCGAACCATCAGCGGGACTTTAAAATCTACTCCTCTCACTACACCTGCAAAACTTAATCCCGCCAAATATGAGGTGAGAGATTACAATACTGAGGAAATGCAAGAAGGCACCACAAAAAAAAAACAGTACCTTTGCACCCAGCATGCCGCTTGGAGTTCCGAAAATCCTTCTGGATAGAAGGAGAGAAGCTCTTCCGATTTCCTCGCACTCCAGAAGATAGGTGCCAACATCGGAAATGCGCATCTCTTACACAACCTCACTGAGACAGCCTGGATTCTCATTGCCTCGCAAACTCTTGTCCGCCATCAATAGAATAATGTTCTCCCATAGTCGCTCTGCTCACGTGATGCCATGCTGTGCAGACCACCAAACATGTTTTCAATGAATGCCCGCTGCATTCATTCCCCGGCGGGATTGACGAGGTCCACAGGGCGAAGCCTAGACTAGCTTGCAGACCTAAGTCCCCTTCTGACCTCTGAATGTGTTTTGGTTTTTAAAACTGTGGAGTAAACTCACCGGCAGGGTGGATAATGCGAGACATTTCCTGTGATTTCTACAATTTGGGAGTGTTTATGGGTACCGTCGTCTTGGGAACCATTCATTGGATAATCTATACCTCTGCCGTAAAAGTGATTTGCTACGTTTGGTGCTTAGCAGGGATGCCCAGATTCATGGGTTGAGATTTGTCCAGATCTTAGTGGCGGATGCAATGAATGAATGGCTGCATAGTGGACCGGATCGGGAGAGGCCGGTGGAGGGAGACCCTTTGTCCTCTTCAGCCTATGGGATTCATTCAACAGGACACACTCACTCCCACTTTCCTACCTACTCATACCTTTTTCCTTCACAGAATTTCTCTCCTTCCTTTACTTAAAAAGACCCTCCTCCTCCCTAAACTTAAAAAAATGACCCAGCTTATATTTTTTCACATGCCACACATAAGAATCATAATGTGTCTTACCAATTTATAGGCGTACCTCACTTAAAGGGTTAATAGAAATTACCAGCGCATAGACGACGTATAAATAAAACTATTTTACCTTTATGTTTATTGAAGTGAAAACTTCTTCAGCAACACTAGAAATAGAGACAAACACATACGTCTACTTTGGGGTATACAACACATATAAAACCTGTAAACAATGGCTATGTATCAGATAAGTTAGCCGAGTTTTCTACCAACTGCGAGTATTTAGCACTTCATCCTATGGATAAACTATCAAGAGGATGATGAAAAATCCCCTAAGGGGGTATTTCACCATCCTCCTCATAGATTATTTGTACGACAACGTACATTTTAGATTAATCATACAGGATTTATTTATTTAAAAATCGGAGTTTACTATTCGGCACTTGAACCTATGAATAATGACTACATATTGGGTGAGTTAGCCGAGTTTTTTACCAGTTGCTTGTATTACAGTGTACCTGAACTTTTGCAAAGATATATTAGCTGACCACCTTGTTTTTCTTATTAATCAATCCCTGGATAGTGGAATCTTCCCAGATCAACTAAAGATAGCAAAAATAATTCCGATTTACAAAGATGATTGCAAAAAAAATCCTTCTAATTATCGTCCTATATCCATCCTCTCTGTCTTCTCTAAAGTTTTTGAAAAGGTTATTAAGCTTAGGCTCACTAAATATCTCTTATCAAACAATTTATTCGCATCCCAACAGTATGGATTCAGAAACCAATCTAACACAAAATGTGCTGCCTTCGATTTTGTATACGCCCTCCAAAAGCATATAGACCAGGGTAAGCACACTGCAGGCTTATTTATAGATTTAAAAAAGGCTTTCGATACGGTTGACCATGGGATACTACTAAAGAAGCTAGAACACCTAGGCATAGTAGGCACTCCCCTGAAGTTACTGTGTAGCTACCTCTCTAACCGACACTGTCAGACCTTTGTTGGAAAAGGGACAAGCAGCATGGGAACGATAAATGTGGCGTGCCTCAGGGCTCCGTACTTGGACCATTACTATTTTTAATATATATAAATGATATTGCTAAATGGGGACTTAAGGGTACAATACAACTCTATGCAGATGATACAGTGATTCTTTATCACAATAATGATTTAAACGAACTTGAAAAGGAAATGGAAAGGGATATAGCTTGCCTGGCAAACTGGCTGCAACAAACTAAACAAACTTAGCCTAAACATAAAAAAAACACATTACATACTGTTTACAAATAAAAAAAATGTAAGTCTTAATATAAGTCTTGATAATAACCGCCTTGAAAGGGCTGATGTTACAAAATATCTTGGCCTTTTCATTGATTCACAACTCACATGGAATCACCAATTTAAACATGTTCTATCCAAAATTACTCCTATAACTGGTGTTTTATATAGACTTCGCGGGTTACTTCCTCCCTCTCTATTAAAATCGATTTACCATGCTATGATTCACTCACATCTAATATATCTCGCCGGAATTTGGGGATTTGCTACAAAAAAAATGATTTCAGAAGTCCAAGTCGTTCAAAATAGAGCCCTGCGAAATATTTTCAGTCTACCTTGGGACACACATGTCAAAGATATCTACAGAAACACCCAAATACTTCCTTTTAATACCATTCCCACTTTTGAAATAACTAAAACTATATTACAAGTAATTCAACACTCGGCACATTCCAACACTACACTCTATTACAATTGCGACGTACACCAACACAACACAAGAAATCACAACAAACTTCTTATATCAAAAATCAAATCAACAAAATATGGACTAAGATCCCTAGAATACATAGCTCACACAAAATATAATCAACTACCCAACGAGATCAAACGTGCAAGTCAATGTAAAAAGACCCAAACTAACATGCTCAAACTTCATCTTATTAATGACTATCTGAAATAATAATGTTGTGTATGTCCCCATCATATGTCCATTTAATACATACAGCTATATGTTTCATGTAATGCGTATCATTCCCGCAATGAGTTTATTAACTCCTGGGAGTACAATGCTTTATATAATATACTATATTCTGTATTGTATACTTTTGATAAATAAATAAATAAATAAATTTATTTGTTTTTTATTAATATTCATTATGTATATGGATAAGCTATGGGGAGGATGGTGAAATACCCCCTAAGTATAACATTGTGAACATGAACTTTGGAGGTATTTTACTATCCACAGGATAAAGTTCATTAATAAGTAAACAAATAAATACTCGCAGTACTGTTTATAGGTTATGATTATGAAACGCATTTATACCTTACTGGAAAAAAGAGTACCAAAAGTAAGAAAGACCATATCGTTTTTCACAATAATTTCAGAATATTTATGCCCCTATGTATATTAAAAAACCGAAATGTAGATATATAAAATCTGTTTTTTTTCTGAATATAATAAAGATATTTTCCTGTCATACATCATTTGCACGATTTCTCAGCATGAATATTGAAATTCAAAGTTATTTTTATTTGTATCTATAATTTCAAAATTTTAACTGTACTAAATATTTGGTTTGCATCCCAGCTATTGTGCATGCAAAAATAATGTAAAATTGCATATTGAAGGATCACATTTAATATAATTTACTTTTTTTAAGTAATGTGTAATGCGTTTCCTCTTTTAGGTGATTCACATCACAAACATTCACATCTTCAACTCTAATTATGATTTTCAATTTCAGATTGAAGTCGGCAAAATGTTTATTAGTAGAATCTAATTTAGTTAGTACAAAAAATGGTAGATGTCGATGGTATACAAATTTATTTTCTTTGTATTTATGATTTTTAAAATGAATTGTGGTAATCAATGAATAAGATACGCATTATATTCTTCTCTGACTCCATCCTGCAAAACATTTTCCAAGAGCAATTGAATTATATCTGATCATAAGGAAGTACTGATCCTAATGGAACACCGCACAGTTGTGCGAAAACTAGTTTCCAATTACTTAATCATTTTAAAGTAGCGTAGCTATATATAATTATGGTAGGTACCTGTATTCTTTTTGACCGCCCCACCACAACATTGTTAACACTTCTGTACCGGGCCGGGGGAATGCAATTACACTAACGAGAGTTTTACGATGTTTCTAAGTTGTTTTTTAAACCACATACTCAATAATTTGAGTAATCGAAAAACTATTTGGTTATCGATCTGCATTAAAAAAATAATATCGCATTACTACTTTTCTTAAAATTAAATAATTTCTATCAAATTCTGGCGAAGAATCTGTCCTGCCCGCCCCCCTTCCCCTCTGTTTGGGTGTTACCTCGTTCCTATCTGCTGAACGTATCGGGACAATTCTAAGCGATAGCAAGTAATTTCTAAGTTGTTAGTGGACAGGACTAGATCCCCTTCGTTTACACTGCGCATCTCGTTTACACTGCGCATCTCGTTTACACTGCGCGTCTCGTTTACACTGCGCTTCTCGTTTACACTGCGCATCTCGTTTACACTGCGCATCTCGTTTACACTGCGCATTTCGTTTGCTCTTTTTACAATGCTTACAATGTTTGCTTGCCGGTCAAAGATCATTCGATCTGGGTCGTTTCCGGTGAACGCCAATCGCCAGTCGAGATTCGGAAACAAGGAGTTATGTTGGCTATCGGCCCGCCTTTTCTATTTTCTCTGGAAAAATACACATTATGGTCTAAATTCATTAGAATATTAATTATGACGTTATTTATCAAACGATATTGAAAATGACTACTGAAATACAATGAATATACTTCCCTCTAATTATTACCAGAACAAATTACAAAAAATTATGTCATTAACACCCTTTAATAAGCAAAACAAATTGGGGTCCCCGAGTGACCCACCTTCGGATCATGTGTGATTTTTTTCTTTCCGGGAAGAAAAGGTTAAACTAACCAATCGGCATATTTTGCCACTAACACCCGTATTATATATGTTATCCGGAAACTGGAGATACAAGCGGGACACCGGGTAGAAAATACTTTTCTTTTCGGCAACTAAAGGGGTAAAAATCTTTCGAAGCCGTGTTAAACAACTGCTATTAACCCCCCTCCCTCCCCCTTCCGTTGATTGATTTATTGAAAAAATTGAAATCAAATTCTGTTCTTTGATTTTACTAAAAACCCTGTTTCACCCTTCGTACAAACATCCCCGCGTCACGGGGTGAAGTTTGCGCGCTGGTTGGGCCAACTCGCAAGAACCAGAGCGGGATGAGGCAACACTCTCCAGAACGCAAGTTATTTAATTATGGAGATAGGAACGGTAAATTTATATATCTTAATAAATATATTTCTTCTGTCCGTGTGTATGTCACTGAACTCCTCCTAAACGGCTGGGCTGATTTTGATGAAATTTTTTGTGTGGGTTCAAGGGGATTCGAGAATGGTTTAGATTCACAATTTGGTCCACTGGAAATTGGTCTTTTAATTAATTTTTTATTTCTAAGGATTTGTTGATTTTGGAATGTTTGACATTGGATCCGGCAGACTGCGCTACCATCGCAGTATCGAATATTCAATATTATTCTATTTTAATTTTAGTATGTCCCGACATTTGTGTACAGGACAATGTCTGTCGGGTCCGCTAAAAATAAATAAAATAAATTGTGGAACATTCCAGAACACTCGAATGTTGTCTTGAGCGAAGCCGGGTAACCCAGCTAGTATATATATTTTATTCAAACAAATTTCAAAATTATATGGAAGACAGTTGAAATTTTAAAAAAATACTACAAATTCTGAGCTTACTTTGGAAGGTATGAAGTACAGTTTTTTTATGTATTTTTTTTAATTTTTAATTTTATTTATTTTAGGTAAAGCTGACAGCAAATCTGAGATTACATAATACTACAATAATAGAGAGTATCTTCCACTCTGAAACGTGCCGCAAATGTACTATGTATTATTTTAAATGAATTAATAACACAAATTAATCAAAGAAAATTTATTTGCCACGCCGGGATTCGATCCCACGACCTTCGGATTGCGAGTCAAGAGCCTTACCGCTCGACCACGCCTGTCGTTAATGCGGTATTCGCCACCACAATGTCCAGCCACCTAAGTGTAAGCCTCCCAACACTTCGTTATTCCATATACTCGCTATGAAAAGCCTATGTGGTGATTTATTAAAACTACTTTTAATTTTTTGTGCCATGGTCATTGTCATTGTATTATATACGTATGTTTGAATTTCGATTTTGTTTCCTTTGTTGAATTTCCCACTTGCCGACATCCGGTCGAGCTGAAACTCGGCAGGCTCGTTGTCGATGACAATGCATTCTATCAACTATGGTGGCACTTTTACTCACAAAAACGAACACGTTTTTTTCTGAAATTGGTTGACATTATTTTAAAAAATGTACAGCAGTTAATAATCGAAATAAGTATCGGTACTCTCCAATTAGATTTTGGTTCAGGTGTTAGCGGCGTTGACTGCAGTCCCTGGGTCCAATCCTCTTTCAAACCATTTTTTTTAAGTTTTAAAATATGTTTTAAAAGTTCACAACAGTTTAAAAGTCAGTCCCTGGGGAGGAAGATCAATCTTCAGTCAATTTTTTTTTTGAAATTGGCTACGAGCCGGCCCAAGAGATGACGCAACTAGATCAAAATTGAAAATAGATATTATAGTAAAAAAAAACGTTTTGTAAGTTTGATTTTTTGTCAGGTGTTAAGGGTATTATTAAGAAAATCGTTTTTTTTATACACTTTTAATGGAATATTATCACATAATATACAAACCATTAATAATAAGGGAATATAATATTGAAAGTTCACAAAAAAATAAGGCCTCCCTCAGACGCGAAACGATGGGAAAAGTATCGTGTGCGCACCTTCATAGACCGTAATAGATTTGCATGCTTGCAACTGTTGCAACGGGTGACCGGCCAACTCAGAATGGAACCAACTCAGAACCACATTAGAAGGGTCATAAAGAGTGATGATTAAAAAACATAAAAAATGGGTTAAATAGGTTAAGTTAGGTTAGGATTAACGGCTATTTTAAAATGATTTTTTTTATAGCTTTCAATGAATTTTCAAAGAGTTGTTGAGTTGACTTTATTCTGAGTTATTAAAAAATATAAAAAACGGGTTAAATAGGTAAAGTTAGGTTAGGATTAACGGCTATTTTAAAATGATTTTTTCATAGCTTTTAATGACTTTTCAAAGGGTTGTTGAGTTGACTTTATTCTGAGTTGGCATGGAACCGTTGCAACGCAGCATATCCGCAACTAAACTCTCTCGTGTAGACGAGAGGGGCCCGTAGGGGCGCTCTAAAACTAAAGTAAAATTATGATATAAAATTTCGTTTGTTTATAATATACACACCAACATTAAACCTTATGATGGAAAGATACATTTAAAGCCACACATTTTTTATTATTTTATTTTGTTTGCATTAATTATATATATTTTTTTACGAAAATTTGTCTCTGTTGGAATTCAGATTGTTATATTTTCTCAGGCACTGAAGTCTTTATCTCATGGAATTTCATTTCCTTATTAATTTTATATTTTAAGTATCTACTATACCTACGGAATGTTTTTTTTTTTATAATTAAAAATTCCTATTTTTTATTTTTTTTACTTTTTACACTCTGTGACCTCAAAGTTATGTCGACACTGGATGTTAAAT
Organism: Glyphotaelius pellucidus; assembly: GCA_936435175.1. NCBI lineage: Eukaryota > Metazoa > Arthropoda > Insecta > Trichoptera > Limnephilidae > Glyphotaelius > Glyphotaelius pellucidus. The sequence goes on along the minus strand of OW386542.1, from coordinate 19,502,720 downwards.
CATCAACAACGTGTTATCCTACTTTATTTAAAATTATGTTTAATTGAGCACTGGAATCTGATAAAATTAGAAAAGAGAAATAGTTTTTTACAATACAACTAAATAACATGCAGTTTAAAATAATATTACAAAGAAACACCAAAAAATGAAACCATTTATATGTGAAATGATGTGCAAAATTATTAAAAATATGAAAAACGCTTAGAAGAAAACGTTTCAGTTGACCATTTGGGAAGATTGCATTCCGGGAATGGAGTGTACGAGGTACCTCAGTCCTGAGGAATACTTGTAAACCATCCAGAAGAGGAAACCATAGAAGAGGACGGTGACCACCTTGTCGAGGTAGTACATGCTGGAAACAAACAATAAATATTAATTACACTAATCAATAGATATTTTTCAATTGTTTGAACTGGTAAAACCCCTGGTATGACATTTTTTAAAAATTATAATGTTTTGCATGACATTGGATCGCACATCAGTGATTCCCAAAGTGGTCCAGGTGGACCCCCAGGGGTCCACGGGAGACTCCACGGGGGTCCACGAAGGCATGAGAGAAAAATGGGGGTCCGCAAGTTGTAAGTGGGGGTCCACGAAAAAAAATCTGGTTTCGATAGCAAAGAACAAAAATGTTGGCTTGGCTTTACCTATCAATAAAGGCAGATAATACACTACTAAAAAAATAAGGGAGCAAAAAAAATTTTTCGATGATTTTTGGCAGGCTTATTATTATTAGATTATTGGCATTTTTTGTGAAAAATGGTCATATTGAGACTTTAAGAAAAGCATTTTGAAGCTTTAAAATTCTAATATTTTCAGATTTCTGGCTAAAAATTTTTAGGTGATAAGGTTCTCATGCAATTCTAACAGATAACGCAAAAAAATAATTTTGAAAATAAAAAAAAATAAAACTGTTTCAGTTAGGCCGGCATATGGATCAGATAGATAGATAGCTTGTTTATTTAGCATTAATTTATTTTTTTAATTCCTTTTTTTAAACCCTCCCTTAATTTTTTTGAGTAGTGTATTTTAAGAAGGTCAGCGACTGTTACTTGTATAAACTTGCACATTCGATATTCAGTACAGGCTTGGCTTTACCTGCCAATGTAGGCAGGTAGGTACTATCTATCTAAATCTACTTGTATTTCGTTGAAAATTGTCGTATTAAGACCCATCCCGTCCCCTGTCTCATATCACATTACTACCACCCCCCCCCCCCCCCTCCCCCCGTTGTGACAGACCACAACTCCAGCGTTATATTCAATATTCAGTACAACGCGTGTTGGGTTTTGGGAATTTTGGGAATATGGTTGAAATGTTGCAGGAGGGGGTCCACCGAAAGCAGTAAAATTTTGAAAGTGGTCCACGAGAAAAAAAAGTTTAGGAACTTCTGCTCTACATAATGGACACATAATGACAATAGTAAAAACTTTAAAGTGCCTTATATTTTACAGATGAATTGTTGTTAACAAAGTGTTAATTGTTAGGAGAGCGGAAAGAAAGTTTTTTTATTTTTTCTAGAAATCATATATCCTATTTTATACTTCTTAAATTATGAATTTTTATTTTAAAATAACATTAAGCAGATCTTTCAGAAAATTTAACTTTTTTTTTAAATTTCTTTGATAACAGTTTTTTAATATATTTTTTGAGAAAAAAATCTTCTTAAAATGCACGTCTTAAAAGACGCCCTTATTTTCCTAGCAATATTTCGACGATGCAGATCAAAAGAGGAAAAAAACGAAGAAAATTACATATTTAACTCATTATTGGATTTATTGTCCTTTACAGCATTTCAAATTTCCGCCGTCAAAATGTGTTTATATTTACTTCAAAAGTTATAAAGTACCTACTTAAAAAATGCATTTTTTTTCATTCTCAGATTTTTCACTGAGGTTCTTGAATAAATCGCTTAACGTATTAGTATGTTGGGATTTTTATACTGTCATTAATCCTATATTGCGGATGTCTTTCTACGCATATGTGGGAAATGAGAATAAGTTGGTCCCGCTGAGATTCAAGTTAATCCCGTAAAAATATTGGCTCAGTGACTGCTGTCAGTAACTGGTCACATAAACGCTATCCTCTATTAATATATGGGCGTGGTCTATATTCCCGTGGAATTGCATGGCGTACGAAACGGTATTTTAGGCCAAGCTCACGTATTACGAGAATATTAATCTAGGAAAGTAAGGTTAAGTAACCTACTTACTCGATTGAATAAATGTGCCCGTTTCTGTTGTAGATTATTAGGCCAAGCCTTTTTAAGCAATATTCCAGATTTCTCCAATAATAAGAACATTTATGTAATTTTGCTCTTTCAGGGATCTTTTAAGCTATCCAGAATAGCAAAGTGGTTAGAAAAGTCAAATTTTATGAATTTGGGCAGTAAACCAACCAATTTTATTGAATATTATGTCAATGTTATGGAGTAAAAACCATAATTTCTTATAGCGTTACTAATAATAAAAAAGAAATTAATAACCCTTTACAATACGTAAATGATTATTTATTAGTATTGTAAAATTTTAAACAAATTTATTAGTAAGGCTGTTAGTGTGCAAGGAAATAGTATACTTATGTTAAACTTACACATTGTTAACGAATCTGGCTCTGGGCAAAGAGGACAGTGGTTCCTTCAGGCAATACTGCCTTCCACCGAGGAGGCATCTCTTTAAAAACTCTTTGTCCTCAACCACTGTCAGGTCCATCGGGAAAACCGTCTTCTCCTTTGCATTCAGACTTCCAAATAGTTGGTGGAAATTGTTCACGTTGAAATTCCATTCCCTCGTGGTGAAGAATTGAAGAACTTCCAGACCATCGGATATGCGGCTTTGAATTCGCACCATGCTGTAATACAAACAAGTAAAAAGTTTTAATTTAATAAAATATATTAAAACAATTTATTTATTATGCTTCTTTGAACATTCTATTGATATTGTACTTATTCACCTACAGATTCTATAATCATGTATATAATAGGGCTTCAGCAAGGGTAAGCCACCCAGTGAGGCCAACATTAATAAACTGTACCATAAAATGTAAAATATTTGTGTCAAAGCAAGAAAAAAAAGTAATACAAACATAAAAAAGTAAGTTGTTGACGGCGTGCTAAGGGGTTATACATAGTTAGGAGGCCCAAAATAAGCATTTTTTCAAGATTTTTTTCTGAGAATATCTTTATATTTAGTAATGTAAAAATTTGTACACATATAATGGTAATTTTTAACTGTATTTTAGCATTTTTGTATTTGTAAAAGTAATAATTTTGAAAGCTGCTATAGCTGATCTTCAGAAGCTCTTCCCAAAAAAGGCATCTTGTGGTGACCACCATATCTCTACACCGAATAATTTAAAATTAAAAAACCAAACGGATTTTATTAAAGTAATGTATAATCTTTTAATTAATCGAAGGACAAAGCAAAACAAAATTTTTTGACACAATGGCGGCTTCTCAAAAAAATCGATTTTTGACCAAAATTTTGGCCTTAAATTGTATAAAAAAAAAGATATTTATTGGTGAGAACTGACCTTTGATTAATAACTAAAAAATATACTTAAGAAGTTTCTGTTAAAATTTGAGATTGATCGGTTCAGCCGTTTCCGAGACATCTTGGTCACCGACTTTAAAAACACAGTTTTGAGAAAAATGCGTTTAAAGTTTGCCTCCCACTTTCAAATCCTCTGACACGTCTTTACAAATATGCGTGTAACTTTAAAAATAATCGCCGGATTGACTTGAAATTTTCTGTGTATATATTTACATTACCAAAATCGATTTCTTGGAAATTCTAACTGTATATAACCCCTTAGTTGTTAGTTAGTTTAGTGGATCCTTGGCTATCATCTGACTGCAAAGCAAAATAAGGTGTGCATATGCAATTCTCTTGCCATGGTATTGCGCAAAATAGGTGTGATTTATGAATAATTCGCTGGTGTTTGTTGGTGACTTGCGACGCCGGACTCACCTTCGCACGGCGATTCATTTTCTAGTGTTGATCTTGTATGCTGGTAAAATGAAGTCTCCAGTTTGTCGAGTTACTCTCAACGGTAACTGAATTTCAATATTATTGCAAACTCGGGTAAGGCGAGAGCGTTTAACAGAAATTTTGGTACTTACAAACGCTTCTGTCCAATGAGCAGCATGATAAAATCAATGAAGTATGCCGGCAGCAAGTGGAAGAAGAAAACGCACAGATCATGCACGATCTTGTGCTTCCTGATGTCTCCATCGGGGTACCAGAGTGGATTGTCGAATGGATATTCACGAACAATGGTTCTCCCGATTTCTAACACGCGACCCCAAGTTGTCTGCTTAGTGTCACCATTTGTCAAGTTGTACACTGGGATGTCCGGAGATCTGCAATTGTTAAAAAATAAAACAAAATCAATGATTAATATATTTGACTAGTAAATTTAGAGGTGCCTAAGTACTTACCGTCACAAAAAACCTTCCCTGTTTGTTAATGGGGGAGGGGGTGTTATTTCCACTTTAAACTAAATATTACACAGTTAAAGTCATAAATTAATGTTTGTTTATCAATTGTGTAAAATTGTAAATACATTAACCTCTTGATCGCCAGCATATCCTTAAGAAATCGTTTTAAAATCGCATATTGTGTACTTCATTATGTACAATTTTTATAAATATATAAGCACATCATCTGGAAAGACGGTGCAATTTACAAAAACTGGGGTGGAGGTATACCAAATTGTATATCCCATGCACATGCCTCGCGGATTTCATTTCTACTGCATTCAGTAAACTTTTGCAATTATTCTTCCTCTGCCAGATCCATGCCTCACCATATATCAGACTTGATATCAGAACTCCATTGTGGAATCCATCACTTTCTTTCTTCTTTTTACTAGCGACTTTTGCATTCAGTCCTTCATTAATTGAATCCTCCTGTCATTCATGAACGAATCCTCTATATTTTAATTATATTGCGGTGTATTTTATACTATGGCTGAACAACCTTAAAAAATACTAAAGCTAAATTTAACCGACTGGTATCCCCGAGAGTCGCTCTTCGGTCCAGTGCATGATATTGCAAAATTATTCCGGTTCCCGTGTTCACCTGGTTCGGCTGCTTTACATTCCCTCCCGTGTCACTCTAGTCGTAACGAATTTAATTTTGTACCAAGTTTTATTATAAAATATAACGTCACTTGTAAATAAATTTGACCGCATAATCAAGAGTTCTTATTGGCAAATTCTCCCTATACACGCATCTCAGTTTATAGTGCTCGGAAAGGCTGAAAGCTGCAAACCCAAGTCAGAATAAAATACATAATTCACCACCTTTCCAAAATACTATACTGCGGTGACGATACTATATATTTTATACTAAATTACAAATTAGAACTTCGACAGGCTTCAACAGATAACTTACGGCTTTTCAGCAGTAGCCTCTCGGAAAGCGAGCACAATGAGCGCATTAATGGCCATGTCCACCGGGATGACCTGAGCGTGATAGTCTCCGTTGCAGTGCATGGACCTGATGACTCCCTTGCCGGCTCCAATCATCAGCCCCACTGGCCCGTTCAAGTTGTCTACCCATCCCTGGACAGGTTCTTCCCATGCTGGACACACTAGAAACAATACACAAGACACAAGATTAAAATTCACTATACGGGTTCATGTTGTATTAAATTGGTTTAATTAAATATATGGATTTAAAGTTTAAGATTCAAAAAGGGGCCCTTTTGGCCCGGAGCTCTGTATGTATTCTTCAATAAACCCAAAATGAGCCTGTGAGGAATAGGAGAATAATATTATTACCAATGCTCGGCCTCGCGATGACCATGGGCATCTTGGGGTACTCATTCCTGACGAGGCACTCGGCCAGGCGCTTGGAGTAGGTATAGGTGTTGGGGTGAACGCCCAGCAGGTAGGGGGTGACTTGTTCCAGAGCCTTCTCGTCCATCCACTGGATCAGTCGCATCAGGTCCTGCGGGTCGGCTAGGGAGTCGATGACCTGACCAAAATATATGGAAAAAAATTATTAATATTGTATCGAATAACCCGGGCATGTGTATTATTGTTAATTTAGGTTGCTCCTAGTTGGATGAACTTTGCATCCTTGATAATATTATATTATAGTGAACTTTTTGAAGTGAAAACTTTAGCACTGTTGTGGTTTGAAACTCGATGATACGAAAAATAGCGACACTAAAAAGAGACAAACTCATACATCTATAGAATTTAGCCTAAGAGAGAATGAGATAGTATGATAGGTTTCCACTCTTATCTACTTCAGTTTTCTGAAGATTTCACTTCTACCGCATGTGAATTGCACACTATGTTTTTTTTTTTTTTTTTTTTTAATTTGATCCCAACTGCTCCCGTTTGGAGCCAGTTAAACTATGGCATCTCAAATTGGGGTATGTTGTGAGGCTGAATGTAGCGGGGAGGGGAAGGATATGGGACAGAGGAAGGTTGGGGAAGTACCTGGCTATTCAAACACGGCTAAAGTCGTTTCGTGTTAAGAATGTTGGTCTTACGATACTGAGAGTGTCTTCTGCCCTAGAATGTGCCGCAAATATGTTATATATTATTTAAGTTAATTAATTGTGAAAAACACAATTTAATGAAATAAAAGTTATTTGCGCACGCCGGGATTTGAACTCGTGTCCGTCGGATTGCCAGTCGAGAGCTTAACTCTTTCGGCCATGAAGGCCGTCAAATGGTAACGGTAATACTATTGTTTCAATTTAATTTCTTTGATAACATATTTTATGAGTAGGAACTAACTACCCTTGATAAAAGAAATTTATTATTGTAGCAGAAACTTAAAATATGGCCCTCATTCAGTAGTGAATTTTAATTTTTTATAATTCACATAATGAATATTGATGGTGATAAATGTTTGTATAATATTAAAGTGAGATAAAACAAAATAAATTTAAATATTTATTGCAAGGAATTTTGCAATGACAAACATAGAATTAACCTTTTAATTCAGATATATTAAAGCAGAAGTGGTAATTAAATTCAATTGGTTTCAAGCTTTATGATAATATGCCTTATTATATTTGGTAATAAAAGCTAAAAACGCAAATGATAATTTATTAGCCAACTGGAATATAAAACAAACATATTTTTTTGTAAATCAGCAAAAAATCAGTTTTTAATCGTAGAACACCAAAGCGATTATGACTGCCGTAAATATATTTTTTAAGATGTAAAACATTTTATTGGTTTATTTTGCTGTAAATCAATTTCTTTATGCATGTAATTAGTCTTAGTAATAAAGGAGTACCTCCACCAGTTCTTTACTACCATCAACATTCGCATATACATATATTCTCACTTCACCCTTTTTTAGTTCATTCGTTCTACATACCCAAACTATCTATGCAACCCTTTCTTAAGCTTATTCATTACGCTTGCTTAAAAGTTGCGATCTTTTCGAACAACTACTGCCAGGGTCGTCACCACGACTTGCTCTGTATCCCACACGGCAGAACAGACGTTCTGGCCCAGCAGAGCATAACAAAAGGTATGGTGCTGCTAATGATATCTCTAGGTCCCTAGACATTTTCAACATTGGCTTTGAAGGTTTCAAGAGTCATTTTAGACAAGAACTCTAAAATATGTATCATTGTAATTATTTTTCTCGTTTAAAGTTATCTTATGTGCATGGTAATAGGATTATATCAATCTTTAATGCACAAAATTTTTTTTCACATTTTTTGTCCTCACTCTCGGTCATTCGGTCTACTTTCATCCTTTATCTGCCGGTTCCATGCCCCTCTAAATTGCTACGGTAGATACCAGCACTCCATTATGGACTGCTGGTTCTCTTCTTGTTTTTTTTTTTAATTAGCGTCAACTGTGCTCGGTCTTCCTTTGGAGTTTTTACCCTTCTTTCAATATCCCTACCGGTCATTCCACCTTGGACAACACCTTTCAACTAATAACTCGGTCATTCAATTTTCGTTGTTCGACAGACACAGAAAAGATTCTGGTTTTTTGCCAGAAACCTCTCGGTGAGCGTACGCAATGAGAAAACCTGGTCCATGCCCAACATAAAACTGTAAGCAAGCAGGTTACTCTTTCGCAATACAAAGTGGTTGAGGCTAAGGCAGAATTACGTTGGTACACCAGTTAGTGTGGACAAGTTGTACAGTAGAAATAACATAACTACCTCGATCAATGGATATCTCTGTAGTATGAATTACGTTCTAAAAGTTTCAGAATAACAAGCATTGCGACGAAAAATTCCTAGGTATTTCTAATTTTTTCTATAGAATTTCAAACTACTATGTTTGTGCTAATATTTGAGGTTTCATTGTATTATTGTAGATTTTTTGGGAATGTGTTTTCTCTCACAAAATTTTATGGTAGCACCTATTGGAACCAATGGTAGGGTTTTGTATTATGTGTTGGTACGGAGCGTAGGGTTGAAAATCGTGAAAGAATTTAGTATGCGCTTGAAATTGTGGGTTTTTAAAAAGTAAATTGTATTTGAAATTTAATAAAACTGAGGTTGTCGAAAGTTCGGTGGGTAGGACTGTCACTCACGCCATGTGATCGTTGGTAAGGAACGTATTTGAAGCAATGTATTCAAATGATTAAGTGTTTTTCAAAATTTGTTTTGTCTGTTGTGGTAAAGTTTCTGCTTTTCTTTGCTAGGTTAAATCCACGATTTATTCCCCCTGATATTTACAAAAGGCTAGATGTTAACAAAACAACTTTCAGTTTGTTTCATTTATTGCTCTCTACATGTATTCCAGTAAGGAGATAACTGTACTTGAAACCTTGTGGATATCCGTGAAACGTGTAGTAAAATTTTGTGTTGAAAAAAGCTATAACATATGAAAAATTTATGTAATATTTAGCAAAACGCATGTCAAAACAATAAGGGCACATAAAGTTTAGATGATGGACAACTCCAGCCTCACCGCATTAATTATCCTGTAATGCAACACGCAAATAATGTAGTCAACCAAATCAACGCAGTATTTTTGCGGTTGGTTTTTATAAAATTCATATCCATAATTTCCGCATTTCCACTGCAAGTAATCGCAATACGAGTTGCCTCAGATTGAGCAAGAAACGCGAAGTAAATAGTAATACGACAGCGGAGGAATGGAGGAGTTGGTTAATGTTGGAAAATTAATATTAAAATTGATATTGCTGGTATGTCTCGTATGTTATGACTTGTATGTACACACCTTCTCGTCTAGCCTTTCCAAGTCAGCGTAGCAGAACGCAGTCGACAGGTGAACGAAGGACTTGAGGTTCTTCATCTTCCTGCAGACTTGGATGACTCTCCAGGTGCCGGTGGTGTTCATGTCGATGGCGTCCTTCAACTTGGCCTCCAGCCTCAGAGTAGCGGCGCAATGGAAGACGATGTCGACCTCGCGTTGTATCAACTCAAGGGTCGGGGTATCCATGCCTAGGTTGTCAAAAAGCACGTCACCCTGCACGGGAATGATCTTCTTCAACGCGTCGGGCTGCGCCTCCCGGAGCCTGTGGAACATCTGCAACAATAGAAAACATTTAATAATGCCCATAATTAAACAAAAAAGTACTGCGTACCATGTCCATTGTGGAAATATTTTTTTCTGGTTGAAGATAATAAATATTCATAGAACTTAACTACCCGAGAATTTCGTGTTTGAATTTATGGAATGTTCATACTCGTAATCTATGCCGGGAAAAATGTGGTTTCGTAAATACTCCTCTCTGATCTATCATTCTTCTTGCTAGAACATGAACTTGAGTAATACTTGCCTAAGAATACGGCATTCAGGTATGAAGTACGCATAGTTAAGAAATAGCTTCGTTTGACGATGCATGATACTTACTGGGTTTGAGTAAGTATTGCAGCTTGACAACTAAGTATCAGATGGTATTTTCCGGTATTTACATGAAAATATTTCCGTTATATTTACTCACCGGCAGTTTCCACATTTCCTCAAGTCTCAGAGTGCAGGACTTTCCCCTCTTGGGCCGCATCAGGGCGTAGATCTTATTAACTCCGGGGCAGCTGTATAGAATCTTCTCGGTGAGCACTTTGCCCATAAAGCCGGAAGCTCCGGTGATGAAGATAGACTTCCCCCTGTAGAACTCCGCACATAATCCCTTTTCTGACGGCATTTTTCTCGAATTAAGTTACTATCTTAAACAACTGTGTAAAAAAGAAAATAACATTTTAATAAAAAATTATTCACGTTGAGATAAGCGTGACGCGAGATGCCATTATGATCATATTTATACAATCGCCAAAAACAGTCGCAAGAGCAAATAATGTTGGAAAAAAGTCAACAGTTTGCAAGCATCATTAATCATACCAATAAGTGCACTCACAAGTTTGAATAAAATGTATATATATGTAAGTACGTCATTTGACGTCAAAAGTCACAAGTAATCATAACTACTACGCGCAATCACGTAGTTCAGAGTTTAGACCAATACATCGTGCACCCTATCTTTGATATTTGCAAACATGCGCTTATAAACTCTGTATTTCTCCACTTAGCACATAAATACAGTTGCAATCGCATTACGAATTCCATTGTGATTACGAATTCCAATTTGCTAACATTCATATAATTAAACAATACAATTTTTTTTTTAACTTAATTAGTAAAACCTCAAATCGTAATATTTAATTTAAGAAGACAATATTAGCGAAACTCAATCGAAAATCTGAAACAGAAAAATCAAAAAAAGATACGGTCACATCTAAAAATAAAAATAATTTTTTTCTTCAAAATTCGCAAATTCACCCTGTGGCGTCATTATTAATTGAATGAAAACAAATAACTTTGTGTACACCTTTGTACAAAAAAAAGTTTTTTTTTTCATTCAATAAAAATAAATGTTCATCCTTGACTTGCAGAAAAGTCATTAGATGTCGCATATTTAATAAAAATTGATAAATTTATCCAAGAAATTATGTAGATAGCGTTTACTTCTGGTTAAACATACATAAAGATATGTGTTAAGAAAATGAAGATAATGTTGGTAGTTCTTGGTCGAAAATTGATACAGTTAAATATGACCTAATCGGATAGGGACACATTTGCTCAGTTGGTAGAGCGCTGACCCTGCAAGTCATAGGTCCTGGGTTCGAGTCCCAGATGTGACCGTATCTTTTTCTGATTTTTCTATTTCACATTTTCGGTTGAGTTTCGCTATATTGTCTTCATTAATTTCACTTATGATGTGACGTGATGTGATATACGGAACATTTTAAAATACATAATTCTAATATGTTCAGTACATTTAATGAACTTATGCCACCTCTCTTACAATACTTGGTGGTATAGATACCTTCTAAGTAGTGGAGAGTGGATTGGGGTTCAATTCTATTTTCGATTCGGTTCGATTTTTTTTAATTAAACTTATTTCCATAATTTTTTGTTGTAATTTTATTTTGAAAAATAACAATTATATTTAGTCATTGTTCTGCAGTAGTAATTACATATACAACATAATGATAAAATAACAGATTTTGAATAGAACTTACACAGAACGTGAAAATTAGCTTCAAATATTTGATGAATTGTTGAAGTATTTTAAAGCAACCTCCTTGTGCCTAGGTACGTACCAGTATTTTTTAACATTTTGAAATGCACATTTGAAAGAAGTGTATAATATCCCCCCAGAAATGTCAAAGTAGGTCTACTATATCAGTGTCAGCCAAGGTTCGAAGAAAACGCTTTTTCTACCTTGAGCGTCAGCGGAGTTCAATTACTATTCACCCGTACACACAATTACTAAATATTAACGCTTGATGTTGTAATATCGAAAAAAAAATGTGTAACGTAAATATTAAGTTTGGTATTTCTATCAGTATTTTTACAAATGACTTATATTATATTGTGTAAAAGCTTAGATGGCCATGAAAATTTATTTATTTATTTATTGTTTGAAACATTTACAAAGTGTTAACAATAATAACAATAATAGAATTGCCGTTGGTATATTACATAGATATTAACACTCCGATTAGAAATGTTCACAGCAGGAGTAATCAATGTTAGGTTGCTACTAGGCGGAAATGCTTGTAGTGATAACAGAAATAATGATAATCTAAATGAAATATAAAACATAGTAGTGTCAAATATAATACCCTGCAGAGAAAGAGAAAAAAGAAAGAAAGGGTATGTCAGTAAAGCAGCTACGTAACTGTCAGTCATGGTAGGAGTTTGATAATTTGTTTTTTGAAATATGTGAGATTGTTTCCGTAGGGTGACCGGACAACTCGGAGTGAAACCAACTCAGAACCATCTCAGATAAGTTGATTAGAGTGATAAAAAATAAATATATAAAAATTGGTTAAACAGGTTAGGTTAGATTAGGGTTATCGGATAATTTAAAATTATTTTTTTCATAGCTTTTAATGACTTTTCAAGGACCTTCCGTAGATATCTATTTGGTCACATTCAATGGTATTATACAGACGACACACTCGAGACAGAGGATTGAAGTATGCAGTATTGTTATTAAATAATTCACGATGGAATATTTTAAAATAAGTGCTCTTTGTTCAGGGTAAGTTGTGCAAATTTCCCAGGTACCTATTTTTGCTGTGAATGAAGTGCACAATAATTACCCACATATTTCCATTCTGTAATTATATTATTTTACACCAGTGTAACAGGTTTTCCATCACTGGTCCATAGTTGACGACCGAACCATTGCGCAAACATTTACACTCAGTAATTTCCACAGAAGATGGAAGGTACGAGCAGCGGTATGTTTCAATTTAGGTTGTTCAGCACTTAGAACCTACAAATTGCATTGACAAAGTGAATTACGGAAACTTGTTGGCCAATTCAGTTGGCAGTGCAACTTCTGCTGATGATTTCTGCAAATACCTACTAGCGCCGCCCGTGGGGAATGTGATGTCTCATTTTCTGCCATTTGAAGGGGTGTAATAATTATTAATGTGGAGAAATCGGAAAACCAAATTTCCCTGCCTAACGCGTCAAGTAGATATTTTCATATAATTTATTTGCAACCACGTTTCGTTTCACTGTACAACAGATAAATGTACCCCTTTTTCTACTTTGTTAACTTCATATTGTATCTACTTATTCGACATTTAAGCTATTTTACAATTTCGAATGGTGCACACATTTTTAAAAAAAATTTGGTCGTCTTTAAAGTCGGTTTACAGACAACCAAAAAAACGTTAAAGAAAACGCAAGTTTAAAAAACATTGATGAAAAATTGCACTGAAGTGTCATAAGCCTAACGCTTAGGCCGATCGTGCCTATCTATCGCTTGTTCCGCCCTCTCGCTTGTACGCTCGGCTCAGGCGGAACGTGACAATGAGTCATGCTTTTTCGTGCATGCAGCCGGTGTTCATCGATTTATAAGACGTTATCACGTCAAAAAATTTCTCTCTTTGGTTAAATGGAATACAGCCGATTTATTAAGATGTTTTTTTTTTAAATAAAATAATGAGAAACTATAGAACGTTAACTGAAGTCAGGAACAAATGGTGAATTTTTTACGAGAAGCAAAAAGAGTCAGCGACGTTGAAGATTCTTCTGGTGAAGGTGTCGCTATTTTTGCTATAGAAAAAGTCTAGTAATTTGCATATTATCTTAATTTGAATGCTTTTATAGTATTAAATCTGTAAGGGACTTTTTATTTTTTTTAAATCCAGAGCTTTAACTTCGTGGATGTGATCATTTTAAGAAATGAAAGGAGAGATCCCAAGTCTTCTAGGAAACCATGTTGTAGAACCACGTGACGTAAAATGGAACTCCCAGTCAGTTAGTTTTATCCACAAAACTTTACACTTAGTTGCAATAACTAAGTGCAATATTAATAGCATACCGAAGTCACTTATTCCTAAGATGTGTAACGTCTGTACTCTCTTCAACGATTAATGCTTTGATGAAAACATTGATGAAAACACAGGAGGTCATTTATAGCTAGATGTTATTATGTTAATAATAATCACGTGAAATCGAAGAGCAGCAATCAATGGAGGTATGAAGCGTATCATGGTCGTGGTAGGCTTAAAATAACATTTTTTCGAAAAAAAATCCTGCATATCCAAAGCATTTTCATTTATACTCATAAATAATTCACATACGAAACTTAATTTACATAAAAAGTATTTCATATTTGCCTATCTGTATCCACTGACAGTAATTCAATTTATTTTTATGTTTGCAAAATTAGCCAAAAAAATTAAAATAAAACACTTTTTGAAACATCATAAATTCTTTTATAACGTTTTTTTTTTCATAATTATGACAACAACTTGGTTAGTATTAGTATTTTCTTAATGGTGTAATAAAAATTGAAGAGTAAAAATTATATTGAATTTAAATAATATAACGCTGTCATAAAATTGACAAAGCCAATAGTCATAAAATTTGCGGGTTTTAGAAATAACTTAAGCTTACGTAATATGAACTTAGCGCTGTGGACCCCGCGTAACATGGCACCTTTAGCTACTTTTACTGGATTTTCCGTGAAGCACTAGAAATTAATAACAATTTTGCGTAAATACTGCCACTTAAATGGTAATGCTTCACAAACCAGTCGCTGACCAACATTACAACGTAATGATATTAGATGGAGGTAATACTAGGAAAATAAACTTTTTTATATTTTTCAGTATTATATACGTATTTACTTAACTGGATATTAAATTATTCTCTTGTTATTTGCGCGTAAAGCCTTGAACTTGTTTCATTAAACTGAATCTTCATCAGCAGTACCTAGATAAAAAAATAAAATGTCATTTTAGCATTAAAAAAAAGTCTAGTACTTTGAAGTGCAAGTAGATGGTAAATACTTTTAAAGATACTCTTGCTAGTGTAGTGGTGTGCTGGATGGATAAAAAATAATTTTATTTATTCGTTAGTAATTTTGTTTTTCTAATTGTTTATAAAAACTTTTTTTGAATCTTTCGACAGTATCAGTGTGCACTAAATTCAAATGCCTCACCTGTAAAAGATGTAACATTATGTAGGTACCTATTGGCCATCAGCCATCAGAATCGAATACTTCAATTTATTATCATTTTTATTTTAGTGTCATGTGATCATCTCTCTCAAAACTTACAAAAATAGTTTGTTTGCAATAGCCACGAAATGCAATTTCGCAAAAAAATTTGGAAAGTGTTAAGTTACGCAACTGTTTTTAAGAATTGAATTAATTTATAATATCTACTGCGGTTTGGTAAACCCTTCAAGCCATAAACTGAAAATTTTACTGGAGGCGATTAAAAAGAATATTTACAAATTTGTAAAAGTAATTAAAAATCTCGAAATTTGTGTGAAAGTAGTTATTTATTTTTTTGAAATTTTGACGAACAATATTGCAATTCTATTTTATATGTAATATTAGAGGGTTGAGTTATTTCATCTATATTATTGAACTTAAAAACAAAAACAAAAAATTACCCATAAATTTAATTTTTAAAAATGCTCAAGTCTGCAAAAAATATTTTACCATGTAGTAATTTGACGACTACTCGGCAAGAGACCGCTGAAAAGTAACATTCCCAAAAATGTTAATTGAAGGGTTTTACCAAAGCGTAGTCGATATAAATATAAAAAAAGCTTTTAATTTCTTTTTCAATATTTGCAAAATCACTTTTTGGCGTCACTCAACAAATCACTTTGTTAAACACCACTGTATAATCATAATTATAACATGATTCGAAACCAAAGGTTTCTTCTTTAGGATAAAATTAACATTAATTGTTCAAACTCTGTGAAATGTGTGAAACAATCGGTCCAGTTTTTTAAGGTTTGTTCAGTTTCCTAAGATTTCCTAAGGCTTGGTTTACACTCGTAAGTTTTTCCCGTAATTCGCTCGTATAAGCGATTTTTGGCCAAATTACCAATGTAAACGACACCAAAAGTCACTTAACGTAATTTAAAGCAAATTACAGAACTTCTTCTTTCGGAAGTTTTTTGATAGGTCTAATCGCGTCCGCGCGAAATTCCAGCCTTCTTACAGCTTATAAAATCAGTTTGATAATCTGAGGGACTTTCTGTAATAAATAGTACCAAAATGCGCCGTTGCGAAATGTCAAAAATCAAAACAAAATTGTTTTTATTGGATTTTTTCCTATAAAACTAGTATTAATTTCCACTTTTTTGAGTTTTCTGAAAATGAGCATCCTTCTATTCAATTATCGGTCCAATCCTTTCCAATCTCAATGTTTATGTTTTTTAAATTACGTATTTGAATACGAAGTCGGTTGTTGTCAGCAGCCGTCAGGTAGCTGTCATTCGGATAAAATGAAAGAAATCCATTAATTTTCGCCTTTGACGGCACAAAAGTGCATGGAGAATTTTTTTAATTAAAACCAAATGCTATTTCAGCACGTTATTTGGGCCTTTTTGTCTTTATTGACAAAATCGCGTAAATTTGACAGTAGCAGGTCGTTGTTGAAAGGAAGCCATCTTACCGCAAATAAATTTACAGATGTAAACGGTCGCATGAGCAATTACTCAGGTCCAACTTCCGAAAAACTTCCGTGATCATTAATTACCACAAGTCAGATGCATATGTAAACGCTCCTGTGAGTAACCTGTCAAAATCTTACGTAATCCGTAATTTTTAATTACGAGTGTAAAGCTAGCCTAAGAAGAAGACTAACTTGTGTTAAAAGTGCGAGCCTTGCAATGATCCCACCGGACTACGAGAAACTTGTTTGTATTATGATTACTTCTTGTTTCTTGTATTGAATAATCTCAATACAAATCATACAATGCTGTAAATCAACTAATTTTGTAATGTCCTAGTCTCCATAGTCCTGTTTAACCCGACTGTTTGGCATTTCAACTGTCTGTAAATTTGTTTCCGGATTAAAAATCTGCTGCATCCACTTTATTATTCAATCAAGCCTTATTTTGACTAGATGGCTAACTTTGACTCGCTTTTCCTATGGTACTTGCCTAAAGAAAGTGTTAGCAAAGAACAGTCATTGAGGTGGTGACGTTTCTTTGGACAATTTGTCAATTTATTTTTTGAAAAAAAAAAATAACAATAATAATTAAGGATGTGGGGAGGATAGTGCAATCCCACACGTCCCATATGATTGTACATATTTATATAATATATTTTACAACATATTTTAATACAACAATAATATTATGCAATTTAAAATTAATCAATCATCAAATCAAATCTTGACATTTCTGAGGAAATTTTGGATTTGGTTAATTAAATAAGAGAAAAATAAAAACGTACTTTTTGAACACAGGGTCTAGGTCAGTATTCTTAACCTGTGTTCGATCGCAACCCGGTGAGTCAGTCTCAGGGGTTCGGCGGAACAAGACACAGCCCGAAAAAAAATTACGAAGAAAATTGTCACTATCCCATATCCCATACCGCCCCATCCTATCCCATTGCGCCCCCCCCTTGTGGTAATCCGCCCCGCTTTCTAATTAAAAAGGGTTCGGTAAAAAATGAAACTGATAGGGGGTTCAGTACCTCCAAAAAGGTTAAGAGCCACTGGTTTAGATAGTTTTCACAGAACTATCAAACACGTCCACCATCTTTACAGGGTTGATCGGATACGCAACACCAAAACAAATTTACAGACAGACGAAATGCAAAGTGGTCGGGTCAAAACACAGAAAAATATACCTATCGTTTATCAAGACAATTATTTATCTTACTCATAATCTAGATGCTAAGAACAACTATATATAGATCCTAACCGCAACTAATCTTTAATTTATGTGTATGATAATGCCGCCATGGGTCGACCCACAGTGCCCTTCTTAACAATATCAAGGGGGATACGGTGTTTCTACTTATGTCGACAGAAAAGCACCTAATCCCAAACATGGGAACACCTCAGCATAGGTTCGCCTAGTGAGGTGTTCACAAAATACTACAACTGACCTATTAACATACAGTTACGGAGCACTAACATTTTTTTCTTATTACTAAACTTATCATCTATATTTTTATTTTTATTTTTTTTATATGAAATACCGCACAAGAGTCCCAACTGCTCCCGTCTGGAGCCAGTGAGACTATGGCATCCCCAATTGGGGTATGTTGTGAGGCTGAAGGTAGTGGGGAGGGGAAGGAGATAGGGAAGAGGAAGGTGGGGAAGTACCTGGCTATTCAGATCTGGTCACTAAACACGGCTAAAGCCATTTCAAGCAACGTTTCAATTCTGAATGGTGGTCTTACACCAGGGCGATACTGATAGTATCTTCCACTCTGGAACGTGCCGCAAATATATTATATATTATTTTAAATGAATAAACTGTGAAATAACACAAATTAATCAAATAAAATTTATTTGCGCACGCCGGGTTCGAACCCGCGACCTTCGGATTGTGAGTCGAGAGTCTTGCCTCGGGACCACGGAGGCCGTCAAACCGTTAAACCATGTAATAATTTGTAAAGTGTATG
The DNA here is from genome assembly GCA_936435175.1 of Glyphotaelius pellucidus. Lineage (NCBI taxonomy): Eukaryota > Metazoa > Arthropoda > Insecta > Trichoptera > Limnephilidae > Glyphotaelius > Glyphotaelius pellucidus. Next base: position 19,484,344 of record OW386542.1, on the reverse strand, counting down.
TTCAAGAATAGAAAAAAAAAATTATAAATTACAAAACAGGACTTTGCTACGCGCAGTTAAATATATATAACCAATTAAGAGACATTCCTACCTAACCAATAACTGGTGTGCAATCATTTATAACATGTAATTAATTATATGCAGTGTGTGGGCTATTTGAAATGTATCCATTATGTAGCGATATTATACGTGATAGAAATATTATATATATATAACGAAACACGATTTTATACATGAAGTCGGAGAGATATATGTTATGTGTACGAGGTTACTTTTGTCCGTACCTATAGTTATTCACAGTTTACAGAAGATTAAAGAAAAGGCTCTTGATTTTTCTGAATATCGCTTTTTGTTTCAACCCGAGTTGGCCCAAGTTGTTTGGGCCAACATTTTTTTTGGATTTCTGTTAAAGATTAGTAAAAATGACTTTTTACTCTCCTGTTACACGTTTGTGGTAGAATGCGGGCAAAATTCAGTATTGTTTTGAGATAAAAGTACCATTCGTTTATTTAACCATTTCAACTTTTTTTATATGAATACCGCACAAGAGTCCCAACTGCTCCCGTCTGGAGCCAATGAGACTATGTGATCCCAGATTGGGGGATGTTGTGAGGCTGAAGGTGATGGGGAGGGGAAGGATATGGGGAAGAGAAAGCTGGGGAAGTACCTGGCTTAGGGATTGCAATCCCGCAGCTCATTCAATCCCGCGGGATTGATATGCGGGATTACTTAATCCCGCGCGGGATCACGCGGGATCCCGCATCTTTGAAATTATGTTATAAAATCAAATTGAAACTACAGATTTTTGTGTAAAAATCAACTTTTATTAAACATTTCTTACGTTAAGCAATAGAAATTATTTCTATTCTATTAATTAAGTAATCTGTTTTCTTAGATTCATCTTTAAATGTTTGGCATAGTTTAATAGTTTTGTTTAATTTTACCCTTACTCCTAACAACAGTTTTATATTTTTTAAATCAGGCTTATTCATATAATGACTAATAATCAAATCAAAACCTTTTCTTAGATGCTATTACTATGATATCAACCTATGGTAATAAATTTTGAAAATACGCTTTTAAGAAGCGAATGAAATTTATTGTATCATCTCCAAGCCTGCTTCTGAGTGAACTGCAAATATATCCTGATGCTGAAAACGCTCTCTCGGCTTCTACGCTAGTAGACTGAACCGTCAGGATATATTTAGAGGCGAGCATCAGGTACTCTCCTCTGATACCATCGAACTAAAAAAATGACATTTTTTTCTTCAAATCTTTAATTTGCGGGATCCGCGGATCCGCGCTTTGAAGGTGCGGGATCCAGCAGATTAATAAAAGCAGCGGGAAACCGCCGGAATGCGTGATCCCGTTTTGCGGGATTGCAATCCCTAACCTGGCTATTTTGATCTGGTCACCAAACACGGCTAAAACCATTTCAAACAAGTTTCAATTCTGAATTTTACTGTGATATTTAATTTAAAATTGAAAAAACGCAGAATTTTTTTTTGTATTCGCTCAATGCTATTAATGTGAATTGGTTGATATCGTGAATGTTTCACTTCTACCGCGTATTAACTGCAGTCAATTTTATTTTTATATGCATCTTTTAAAATATATTATATTTAAAATATATCATAATTTTAAATAGTGGTCTTTACGCATTCATTTATAAACAACGCGTCTTATTTATAACTGATCTCAGGTGTAAGGTATTAATTTTATAACTCTACTAAAAGAATTATTTTTTTACTTTTACTTGCGACAAACAACCGACCGTGACCCACTGACATTAACTGGTTCTTAATTTTTCGTTCAAGTTTTGACTTGGAATTTCGTAGGCACGACCATCGAACAAGTAAGTCTTCGACGGCTCAACAAATAAATTCGTCAATTTCATAACAGCGCACACTGGTTTAATTTTTATATGATAAAAGTGCCACAATCTTCATCTCACTTGTGAAATATGAGCGTTTCTATTTTATTTTTAGAATCAATGTAAAATATGGGCATGTCAACGGATTTAATCATATACGACAAGATGTTTTAACATATTTTTAAATTAAAAATGGTCGCCAATTAAAATAAACAGGTTACAAATTATTTCTATTGATTCCGATGATATTAAACTGAAAAAACTTATTCGAACAAAAAACTTGCGACTCTAGTTTTTAGTAGGTCACTAAAATAAATATTGCAGTCGAAATATTTAATTTCACTGCCTTTTTGGAAATGGTCTACAATGTAAAAACTGAATCTATAAACTGTAAAATTGAAAGAAGGAACTACCTATGTGTACCACGCAGGTTGCAATGTTGCAGTGAAGTGATATGGAAAGCATCCATATTTGCATTTCAACATGTTTTGCACGATAATCAAGAATATTAATTCAGCTTTATATTCAATATAATTTTCAGTTAATGAAATATGTATTACAATAATTGCATTACATATTTTCTAATTTTCAACATAGGTACCAAACCTACCACTCCGCACATTCTATGTAATATCTAAATATTTGTTGCGAATGTTTTAATTTTTTTAACCTCCACACCTTCTCACATTTTTGTATTACCACGTGACATTTTTTTAAAGCAAATAAATAATCTTTGGTGAACTGATTTTTTCGATGGTCAAATAAATTTCTTAGTACTGTAAATTTTGAAAACTGAAGCTAAGGAACTCCAGTGAAAGATATTATGGCTTAAAAAATTATGTTCATGTACATCAACAAAGCTGATTCTGAATATATAAATCTTATTATATATTTTTATACGTAGAATTTATAAATCGTCATTTAAAAACGAATAAAACACCATAACGTTAAAACACACTGTTTGGTTGGTACGGCTAAAACTGCTGATTATGACGTCGTGGGAATGAACCAATCCATAAGTCAACTTTCGTTGTATAATTTTGAGCCAAAAAACCCCGGGTTGTTTGTATTTAAAATATTTTGCAAATAAATTTAATATTTTCTTGAAGGTAGTTCTTGGATTTTGACTTTACATTATTTTCCACATATACATTTATGTTTAACATATTTGTCTTTGCTCCATTAATGCACATGTGTTCTCATATCACTGTCATCTCCGTTTTTGTTTAAATTAGTTCGATTTTATATTGCTGAAATTTAAACGATTAATTTCGCGTTAGCCACATTCATTGCCCCACAGAGTATGACAGTCATTTTTTTTAGATAATCATTAAAAATGAATTTCAAATAATTAACAAAACATCCATAAAATTTCAACAATTCATCACCGTGACGACAATAGATAAAGTTTCCTAACTAAAAAATTGTTAAGATGCTTTAAAAAATTACAGAAAGATATTTCTCGTTTAATATTTCCAACCTGTCTATTTATTGTGTCACACAAAATACATGTTTTAAAAATCACAATGATACCTTACTCGTCAAAACGTTTGATTGCGACAACTTTTTGCCAGTACATATATACTTTTATTATATCATTTTTTTATTATCAATATGTCTAATTACAAATTTTTATACATATTGTTACCTAATAATATTTAATAAAAAATACTATATGAAGTGTTCTAAATGACATATGAGGATCGGCAAAGGGAATGGTGAACAGTGTTATGGCTCAGATTACGAAAATACCATATTTGGTAGGGTCATTTTTGAGTTGTGAAATCCATAAAACTAAACCCACGACCTATGATGAGTGATGAATAATGAAATTACGAAATGGAGCAGACTCTTATGAGTACCTTGGATAGGTCGCGAAACAAAGAAATCATTATCATAAAGCTTGTTGATCCTTACGGCAAAGTAAAAGAAATTTTGTAAAAACCTGGAGAAACAGTTTCAGATAATAATAATTAAGAACATTTATGTGTCTATAGATTTTTACAAAATTATACACATTTAAAAAAAATTAAAACACTGATTGTGTTGACAAATGGGTCACTGCTTAGCTTTACTTTCAGAATTTCTTCCCGCAGTGCCTGTTGTAATATAATATTAATACTAAGTTCGAAGAAAAACAAAATTAGTAATGAAGGAATAGTCAAGTTGGTAAATATAACAAGCTTTCTGTGTTAACTAGGGTGACGTAGCGCCACAGGAGGTTATGGTAAAGTTCACTAAATCTGACGGCAACTTCAGAAATATATTTTTTCAAAGCAAATTAAATTCATTTTTCAGTGTATGCATATTCATATATACTCGTCCAATACTTGAAAAAAACCTGGTGATGCTAAGTAAGTTTTTAAAGGTTAATGGCCAATCTATGTGCGATCTATTAAAATGCTAATCAAGTTATGTTTATGAGAGATGCATTCATTGAAATTTATTGATGCTAAGCAAAATGCATTATTTTTTAATTGACATTGGTTTGAAAATTTCCATAACAAAATTTTAATGGCTTTTTTTTCATGACAGAATGGCTGAAAAAGATAGAGAACTGTTTTTTATTGACGTCAGATTGCGGTTTAACTTATTGATAAACGTCGTAATATTCTAAATTTTATGATACAAGTAATATTCAAAGTATCAAAATACGCTTAAATCAGAAACTCGAATATATTTGATTACATTGACAAGATTCTGTGCATTAATATTTCGTATTATTTTATTTATAAACGAACTTATGTCCAATTTGCAAAATAAATTTTATGAAATTAGAATAAAATCATAAATTATAAGTAAATGCTATTTTGTGAATCCTTCTCGAAATGTTCAAATTTCCTGTAAAGCGGGTAAGGCGATGTCTACCTGCATCAGTGTATCATACTATTCTCAAGTGCCTGTATTAGCAAATTTAAGAAATAAAAAGAAATAAATGGCTTATCGGTATCTAGTTAACATCGTTCTATAAAAATAGCCGCCCAGAGAAATAACAGCTACCATACGAACCAACAAAACATGTTGTGTGTTGTATTTTTTTTTTTTTTTAAGTTTCTTTATTCTTTAAATTGTTTGTTACATGAATCGGAGATTTTTCGACCACCATACTAGGCACATGCCCGTGTTGTTATTAAGTCTAGTATTTTAAAAACATCGAACAAAAACAAAAACATTGTGTAGGGGCATCAACATTCCATCGGCCACGGAAACGAACACATTGTGGCAATGCTTCATGTTTGCTCAAACATTTTGTTCAGTGTGATAATAGTGTTGCTGGAGACTCCACTTTAGGTTATAGAAGTTTTTAAAAACATCTATTTATTCTCCGGAAAAACGTATAAAACCGAAGGTACATTCTGTACAGGAATGTCTCCCATATAATTTTCACTGTTACTGGTTTTGTAATACTTTCAAAGTTTTTAGTTATTGTCATATTTTAGTTATATTTTAATTGTATTATTATCGAAATTCACTATTTTTGATAAATTTGTCTCAAAATTTTATAAAAAAATGATTTTTACTAATTTATACCGTCACGAAAGATAACTTACTAACGTAATTAAAAAAAAATACTTTCAATAATGTTGTCAGTTAATTGTTACACTCAACTATGATGCACTGAACCTTTGCACTCAATCTTTGGCTCCGAAATTGAACGGTCGAAGAGATAAAATATTATAATAAGAAAACGAGATTTTATAATATATTTATTCGATTTGAAAATGTGTGAAATATGTTATGAGTTTATTGGGTATCGCTGAGCAATACAAGGAAATGCAAGACCAGATATAATTAGCAGATTATTTTCATTGATGGCAGCTCTTGTTTAAACCAGTATCTCAGACTCGCCGTTCACTCTTGGCGCGAGTCAAAGAGCCTTATTGAAAACCTTTCCTGGAGCGGGTATGAATTATTTGCAGTGTTCATGTTGTGTAACCAATACAAACACTACATTTCCGGAGAGACTATTGCGTCCAAAATGCCAAAAAGACATGTTTCGCTTAAGAACGCTTCAAACCGTACTTCAAATAATTACACAACACCAGCAAATAATAATTTCTCCGAATTCATTATTAGAATCATCGTGTTTGCTTTCTTAAATTTTAAAGAGATTATTTGAGAGATCTTTTAAACACGCATTATGAACTTATTTACTTTTCAGAGTCCTTGAGCTGACTGACATACAAGTGTCCGCGTCAAAATAGTGCCAGCATTACGTGATTGTTGTTTTTTTTTTAAATTCAGCGTTAAGTATTTTTAGAAAATGTGGACTTTGATCTCCAACCCATCGCTCAAATAGGTACCCATGTTCGAGTGGGATACATCATGGGCTGAAAGTTTGTCAACTTCTATTTGTGTCAACTTTCTTAACGACATTCAACTTATTTTAAATCTTGTAAAACAAAGATTATTTTGAACTGCACATCGAAGATAATTTGTATATTTATTGTTAGAGATATAGATATTTTTTCGTATTTAGTAAACTTCCAGGAGGTCACCAAATTATATAACTACACATTTTTAGATGTACGAGTTGAACAATAATTATACAAATTCATGTAATTACCTCTCCCACTTCTTAAATGCCTCTCTGGCTTTTTGGGTGTCGTGACCTAAAAAGTTCAGAAACCCTTAATCTAGCCAACAATAGCCATCAAAATAACGTCGGTATTGACCATAAAAAAATAAGTCAGAAAAATTGCTATCATGCAAAAAAGTGGTCGAAGAACATTCAAAGAAATCGCGTTTCGGCAATAATCTAAAGCATGCTAATTTTTAACCTTTTTTTTAATTTTTTAAATCTGAATATATTACTAAAATATGAATAATTAGTAAGCCTAACCCATAAATACCTTAAACGTGTTGCTATGTGGTTTGTTGAATTATAGTCTACAAAAGAAATACGAAATAATATTCGAACGTTAAATTTTGCTGTTTTCAAATATTTATTATTTCACTCTCAAATCTTTGACGAAAATAAAATATAATGCAAGCGCATTTATTGTATGCAATATTTGACTGATAAATAAATCTTAATAATGCTTGTCAAAATAATTATTCTTTAACTCTTGAAACCGTTTATAAAGCTTCGATGAGAAACGTTTTTGTGTGTGTAGTTTGTAGAGAAATCTTTGTTAGTACATAGGTTCAGTTTGATTATTATAAAAGAAACTGATTAAAACCGAAAATAATGTTAATGAAAAGTCTGTAAACATTAAACTAAAAACATGTGTTTTAATAAGTAAATATAAGGGTAAATATTCTTCTAAGGAATGATATTCGTTATTTTTTGTGTCTGCCAATAAATGTATATGCGCATGGTAAAGGTGACATCGGGCAGTGATATGCCCCAAGTTCAATGAACCCGAAAAATTCTCAATTTAAATTCGTGAATCCAGGTATAAGTCAGATGAATTTCATTTGATATAATGAATTAGCATATTATTTGCTTAAACAATTTTTATTTATTTCTTTTATTCTAATCTTTAATCTTAAGAGAATGATGTCAAGTCAATTCAAATCCATTAAAATAAAATATATTTCCTTTCCTTCCCTATGATCGCCATAAGTGTTTTCTAGATTTATCCACAAAACCTCAAAGAATCCCACCATACTCTTGTCCCGATGAAGGCTTTACTTTATTTTCTAAGGTCCAGCAGTATATATGAACGCCAAATCACAAATCCTTTCTCACTCGTTTTGCACGCTACAAAAATATGTGCGGGTCCACCCAATTTTAATAGCGATTTTCTAATCTGCACCTTCTGTATTCCTTGTTGCTGTCTCACGCGTCAGTGCTCCTGGTCTGGATCCCAGGACTTCTAGGTATTTTTGGAAACGATTTAGCGGAGTCCACTGGACATTGTCCCTTAGGTGATAACCCCTTTCCGGTTCGATTCTATTATCCTATTCTATAAAATAAATGCCTTAGTCCAATAGTCCACTGAATGTATCATATCTATTTTATTTATTATTATTTGTTTTTCTTTATTAATTATTTTTTGGTACGTACATTGGTGTAATTTTACAGTACAAACTTTTTTACATAACCATAAAAAATCCCAAATAGGCATCGCCAGTTCGTGGGTATGCTTGTGTGTTATTAAAACAGTTAAATTTTTAACAAACGATCATCAATACTCGTTGATACTAACTTTAATTCCGGTCAAGCCATGGTTTTACAAAAAAAATCGTTATACATATAAAGAAATTATTGTCAAGGGTATCTTGGGTTCAAGGATATACAATGGTCCTATCAGAAACCAATTTCCAAACCTTATGCATAAATTACGAAAACTTAATATTGAAATCGCCACCAGAATTTCCTGCGTTCCAAGTCAAAACTCAGCTTCGTTGAGCAAATATATGAGCACGTATTCGTCAAAACGAAATATCATTGATCTGAAGCAGTTTGGTCAGAAATATTTATTTAATTTTTATTCTAAGCGGTTAAGATTATTATGGATATTAAAGTTATAGGTTTGTTTTGAATATGCTGGTTTAACCGGTCTCAGAGGAAAATTACATGGCAACTAAAAATTATGACAAGATGGTGACAAAAATATTTTTCTCGAAGATTCTATCCTTCAAAATGAGTATCCGGCAAGCATTTGCCAATCTACATAAACATGAATTATATTTGTGTGTTTGTATAGGTACTGGTCGCGAAATTCCTTCGTCAAGTTTATGATAAAAAAGTATTAATTGGAGGTGCGTATTATGTACATAAGAAAGAGTGTTGTGTGTACATTGTACTCGCCGACAAACAAGTCAAAAATATTTTCATAATTTTATGGAGTTTTATAAGTGTCTCTGCCTTAACAGTGATCTCGTTTGTAAATATCTACTAGAGATTAGGTGGATATTTTCCTTGTTGTGCCTTGTTACCCGATCGAAACATAACTATGTACTTTCATCAACAAAATAAATATTGGGAAATGAATGTGATATTCGTATTTCTACTCACATCTAGACAAGAACGAGCTTGCAGAGCACCCATTTGAACGACAATGCGGTCTTTTTGAGCAATTTAGAATTAACTTTTCCATTTTTGGTTTTGGTTTACTTTTTCACTAGTATTGAACATTGTACGATGCAATTTCACGGTGTATAAATTAATGTTTTATTCAAATAGCACGCCAATCTACATTCAAGTAATAAATTGTGATAGCTATTATTCACAAATAAAAATAATACCGCAACATTTATTTTATTAGTTTTGTTACAGTCATTGCTATAGACAATGTCAATATCGGTAGAACCCTTATAGGCTGTACCAAATCAATAAATAAATTGTGCGGGAAAACATCATTCTTTCTGACACGCATAATATATTAATTATCCAAGATATGAAGAATCAATACGAGCAGATAAAAAAGAGAGTTACAGGACTGATATTAGATCCGTTAATAGGATACTCACATTTTCTATTAATCGACTGCATATTTTTGGTACCAGATTTGGAAATGTTGCCGATATATTTAGAGATATCGTATTAGTAATGAAACTAACTGAAGTGTCCCACTCTGGAGTGAGTAAATTTAAAAAAAATATATTTGTCCATTTTTATAAATTAAATTTTATGTTTAATGTTATATTTTACAATATTTAATTTGCTAATTAGTTTCTTACGTCAAGAAGTGTGTTTTCTATATTATTTCATAAGTGTTTAACTCATACCCTTATGCTTTGTAACTTTACTTATTTTATAAATCTATTTGCATGCACTTGCTCTATCATTGTCAACATGTAAAAAAAATACTTAACGCAACTGTATTACTTACATTCATGTCATGTGAAATTGCACTGGAGCGTAATTAAATGTTAGATTGGTATCCTACTGTATTAACTATTATCAGTATAGACTACACATTTCATTGCAGTTTTCCGTATACGGGAAACCATTTTTAGTGTATGAAAAGAATCATTTCTACCAGTGAATATTCATCATGAGAACATTTTCAAAAACACATTCGTTAAGAGTAATAAAACAACAAGACTACAAGACAACAACTATTCATATTTACTTTTATGTTTTAAAAAAGTTCATTAATGATTAAATAAGTAGCGAAACGACTTGGTTAGGAAAAGAATACGTGACTATAGTTGCATAATACTTTTTAATAACTCGTTATATAGCTCATTGACCTATCTAGCTGAAATAAAAAAATTAAATTATACAGAAAAATACGTTAAAATGAAATAATGTTGTAATAAAATTAAAATTATGTTTGAAGTGGTTTTTGCACCTAGATAATAAATTAATACTTTTTATGAGAATTACTTTGAAATCTTGTCAAAATTAATCATGTTCGTTTCTTACCTTTGCGCGCGCATTTTCTCGTTTTGAATTATCAAAGCTCTTGCACCAATTGTGGCCCCGTTTTCTATCCATTTGGAAATATAACTACAATTTCATTTTGAAATAATCTGATCTTGATAAAACAGCCTTCAAACGGAATATTAATGTCTGCCTTCGATGGAAACGCTTTAAAGAAAATTACGCAAGTTCACATTTTTTTGTAGCGTTATGTTTATGAAGCTCGCTGTTAATTTAGTAGTTCTATGAAGGCATACTTGAATTCTGCGGGGCAAAGACTCAGTGCTTCAAAATATATCATAATAAGCATTGCAAAAAATAGGCCACATAGAATAAACACAAATCGCAATCGAAATTAGTAATTTGTTACTTAAGTAAATTTTTTTTCCATAATTTATGTTGAGTAAGATCCGATGATTTTCTTCAACTATATGCTATTGTGAAAACATTTCGTAAAACATAGATTTGAATTAAATCGTTTATAATTTAATAAATTTATACATGCCGTATAATACCTAAGCTAAACTTAAATTAAATTAAAGTTTAGCTTAGATATTATACGAGAAGGAACTGAACCTTAAAAGGCAAGTTTATAGTCTTATTAACATGCTGCGTCCTTGTTATCAGCTTTCTATGTTCGCATCCTCGCAGCTGTTTGATCAGGATCACAGCCTTGCCCTATGAGTCTTGAATGTTGAACGGTAGATTTTTTTCAGAAAAAAAACGCTTAGTGAATCCCCGTCTTTCGCAACGAGTACAAAAAAATTGCTATTGATACTCACACATTAATTCAAGTTCACAACCAAACGGTACTAGATTTTGTACAAAGGTTACCTTGATGAAATAAAATACTTGAAACTGTGAAGGAACACCATACACATCGACCACGATCAATGATCAAATTTCGAAGTTTGTTTTTATAATGCTATAACAGCCCAATTAATATTATGATAATAAAATTAATTCAATGTTAACAACTAACAATGCTGCGATGTGATGAGTTTATGTTACTTTACTCGTAGTTTTCCCGGTAACTAATTGAACAAAAATATTAAAAATGATTCATGGTTAATAACATTGGTGTTTTTATAACATTAACAAAGCAAAACAATAACAAAGCGTCCGTGAAAAATGGTGAATCGCACAAATCGAGGTTTTTCACTTACCGTTGCGTTGATATCCGAAAACTGAAGGTAGCCGTGGTGAACTTTCACTCGCGATAAGTCAAGAATGATACGAGTCTTGTAATGTTAGCAAAAGGAAAGGTGGGTTCTCCGAGCAGAGATCGCTAGCGCACAATCGCTCCTTGGCTCTGCCAGACGCAGAATATAACCCAACTTCAGCAACTTTACCTGCGAGCACAGTGGCCTCCTCTGTTACGTCACCGCTCCGTGTCGACTCGACTCGGCTCTGTTTTATTCCTCGGCTATCGCGTGTCGCCAATCCCAGTGCACAATCGCTACTTAATGTATTTATTGCCGATCGTTTCTAAGTGATCGCGCTGTTTGTGTGCATTTTTTACATGTATTAACCACTTGTTTCCAGTTAACGCATATAAAAAGGTAGCATAGTATAAGTGGATACCAACTTGGCCTAGTAACCTAACGAGATGTATCGATAATTCATATTATTAAATAGATGTACACAATGCATTTACGCAATTTAAAAAAATCAGAGTGTGCAGTTCACACGCGGTAGAAGTGAAACCTTCAGAAAAGTAAACTTCAGAGTACGAGTATCATGAATAGGATAATTGTAGAGTTTATTTATTATAATATTGTTACCTAGTTTAAAAATGATTTTATATTTTTTTCTGCGAAGTACCGCACCAAGAGGATGTCAATATGCTTCGAAGCACCGCACAGAGAGGACACCGATTGGCCTTTCTTATTCTCTGGCAGGCTAAATATATGTATGTGTTTGTCTCTTTTTAGTGGCTCATTTCCATTTCATCGAGATTCAAATCACAACTTTTCTAAATGAGTTTTTATTTCAAAATTCTTTAAGTCCATTATACTCGTTATTTAAAGGCCCAGAAAAATAAATTTTAAAAATAAGTGAAACCCTCGCCCACACAATCTCAATCAATAGGAGCTTTTAAAAGTGAGCTCATAATTAATGCGGTAAGGCTTCATTCTATATCATTCTTTCGGAGGCTATCCTATAGATGCATGCGTTTGTCTCTTTTTTGTGTCGTTTCTATTTCATCCGTAGTAAAGTAAAGCCCACCCACACAATCTTAACCAATAGGAGCCTTGAAAAATGAGCTCATAATCAAAGCGATCATTGGGGTAAGGTTTCATTCTATCTCACTCTCTCGCAGGCTAAAAATCCTGTAGATATATGTGTTTGTCTCTTTTTAGTGTCGTTTCCGTTTCATCGTGTGTCAAATCACCACGGTGCTAAAGAAGTTTCACTTCAAAAATTAAACTGCTATCAGCATTGAGATGATTACCATAGTTGATCATTCGAAATACAATATTGAATGAGTTTTTGAAGTTTCACTTCAAAAACTTCTGCCCACTACTCATTAAAGCGAGCATTATATTATATATATATATATTATCAGCGTTTTTTTTTCTTTTAGATTTAAAAAAAATGTGTTGGTTATTATTTACAAGAATCCGATTATATCTTTATATGTTAAGTTTTTAGTTTTCTTACAAGTTCTTAGTTTTCTAAAAAGTAGGATCATACATATTTTTCAGATATACATATCATGTTTGTTGAAATCTATAAAAAGATGTGACAATAAAATTAATGAGGTACTTTGATAAAGTTTTTAACTACGTGTAGGAAATAAATGATTCAATTGAATATCGCCATATAATTTTACTACTAAATGTTAAATGCACAGTTCATATAAAAACCTAAATAATAATTCACATATTGTAGCAAGAATGAAAATACGTTTTAGCAAAAATTTTACGACATTATTTCAATTCATCGACTTTTTAGGTCGCCACAACATTAAATCATAGGCATTTTTTTAGTTCATCGGAGTAAAAAATTTACCAAGCCGCAGATACATAATAATTATACAGAGGCAGTTCATGATGAGATGCACAATATGTGACCTCTTATTTGACTGATGTACCACGTACATTCTTTATACATCGTCAAACCACTGTTATCTCAAACCAACTATCTGCAACAATAAATTATCAAATCTACTTATCGAATGTACCTAATTGTTTAACTTTTAAAATAGTAATACTTTTTGACTACATTCTGTACTAAACATTTGTTTTCATTTTAATATAGAAATACTTATAAATAAGTAAAAATAAACAAACATTGATCAATTTTTTATAAGAAATCTCTGTTTTTAAAACTTTTGAAGTTATTAATGATATTGATGTTATAACTTATTTTTGTTATCTGAATGTTCAATGAAACATTTATCATTTTGACAAAGAGTTGTGCGTAGTAACGAGGATACTCTAAAATTGGAATTCTTGGAAATGGCTAAAAAAGTTTTCTGTTATTTACTTTCTGGTGAATTGTATTGATATCTGCGATGATTTCTCCACAAACGAGTGTAAAAATCAACATTAACTGATATTTTCTCTGGCTTCTTTATATTTATATAAACATTCCAAAACCGTGGTGTATTTTTGAGACAGAATACTTTTTTCGTAATTTTTTAAATAAAAGCTTCTTCAGCACCGTTGTGATATGAAACTCGATGAAACGGAAATGAGTGACTTTAAAAAGAGACAAACACATACATCTATAGGATATAGCCTGCGAGAGAATGAGATAGCAATAAATTATTTATACATTACTCGGTTTCTTTAAATAATAAATCCACGGTCCCACGCAAACCTTCTTTGGTCTAGTGGCATGAAGCGCCTGACGAACCTATTCAGTTTACCAATGATCGAATCTTACGATCTACGATATCTAAAAAAAAAAATATTTTTATTTTTGCAAAATCAAAATCCAATCTTCCACTCCAAAATGAAAGAAAACACAAAAGAAAACAACACCTAGCGACTCCCAAGAAGAAAACACAAATAAGATGACGAAATGTATAGGAAAAGGTGCGCTCGAATTCGATGACAAAAATATGGAAAAAATCATCCTACACATCGATAAAAAAGTGCTTCGTGATCTCCTCACTTTTGTCTACTTTAGTTTTCTGAAGGTTTCACTTCTGCCGCGTATGAATCGCACACCTTTTTTTTTTATTCAAAATACAAACGTGTCATATTTTTCGTTCAGGCAGTAGGTAACAATATAAGTTGTTTCTTTTTTATCTATAAAACTCTAGAAAAAAACGTCACCTACCGCCACTATTTAACATACCCGTGTTTAAAGGCAAAGTTGTTTCATACATGTTTCTACAGGAAAGTTGCAAACTTTTCTTATCACAATGTTACACATTCGCGTGACCAAATTTGTTATGCATGGTAAATATATTTGTGCCCTAACTTTGGGCATGGTCATTTTAAAGAAAAATTATTACTTACTTCAGGTTCACAAAATTCATCACAGTTTGAAAATGCCTTCGGTAGACGATATAGCTGTCAAAAATTCCAATTACAAAACTATCATTACGGTCATTATAATTTATGAACAGGTATGTTCATCAAAAAACATAAAGAAAATATACGTCACAGGTTTATTTTTATTAAAAACTAGCTTTTACCCTCGGCATCACTCGCTGGTATTAATTAGGTGGAAATACTATTGATTCATTCATTCACTCACTCACTCACTTACTCACTCACTCACTCACTCATCAATTCATCCTCAAAGTTTCATCATCAATATATATCAGTTTTTTTTTATTAATAACTAGCTTTTACCCTCTGTTTCACTCGCATGGTATTAGGTGAAAATACCACTGATTCATTCATTCGCTCACTCACTCACTCACTAATTCACTCACTCACTCACTCATTAATCATCCCCAAAGTTTCATCGCAATTGGATTAACGGGTAGCAACGCATAATTTCATGATGCCAGAACTCACTATTATATATAGAAACCATCGCGGACATGTACACATCAAACCCCCAAAGTTTCATCGCAATCGGATGAACGGTAAGCAACGCTTAATTTCATGATGCCAGGACTCACTATCGTATATAAAACCAACGAGGGCATGCGCACATCAAATCCCCGAAGTTTCATCGCATTTGGATGAATGGTTTAGCATCGCATAGGCATCTCACATACAAACTCAGAAACAAACGTATTTAGATTTTTATATATATAGATAACTAGATTTTGAATTCAAAATACAAACTTGTCTTATTTTTCGTTTAGGCAGAAGGAAACTCATATTAAATAGTTCTACAAACTTCGCAAATTCACTATGCGGCCTCATTATTAATTTAATGAAAACCAATAACTTTGTATACACCACTATTTAATTAACAATATCGATATGTTTCAAAAACTATGTTTTCTTCGTCAGGTTAATAAGTTAATAAAAAATAAAAAAAGACAAACAAGTATAGACAAATAAGAACATAGACAAAATATTAGAAAGGAGAGGTGATTAATAACTAAAAATATCATGAAAAACAATTATATAAAATAAAATATAAAAATTATTTTAGGATGGGGAAAAAATTACATTTACTTAATAAAAAATCTTTTAAAACAACACGGGAAGTCTAAATAACAAAATAAATTATTGTTAATATAAGTATTAAAACGAAAATAAATTTAAAAGATGGCTATTTAAAAAAAAAAAAAAATTTTCCTGTTTTGTTTTAAAAGATTTTTTATTGTGTAAATGTAATTTTTTACCCATCCTAAAATAATTTTTATATTTTATTTTATAAAATTGTTCTTTATGACATTTTAAGTAATTATCACCTCTCCTTTTTAATATTTTGTCTTTGTTCTTTTTGTCTATACTTGTTTGTCTTTTGTTATTTTTTTTTACTTATTATCCTGACGAAGAAAACATAGTTTTTGATTCATTTCGATACTGTTAATTAAATAGTGGTGTACACAAAGTTATTTGTTTTCATTAAATCATATTAAATAGATTAGGTACAAGATAAGTGAGCCTTCTTTTTGACTAAATCTTGTGTTGTGTGTATTATTAGATATATCGCTTCTTTCCTAAAAAGTATTACGCAAGACATTAACAAATACAATCTATTACAACACAATCTGGTCTCCAAATAGAGGCCAACCGCATTTCATTTTCAAAGAGTTGTTTGAATAATTGTACATCATTCTTTTGGTTAACCTAAAAAAAGATTCAAGCCAAAACTTGGTCTCACTTGAACACAGGCCATTAAGCTTTGGCCGGATTTGTTGTCCCGTTGTTACGCCTCTGCAAAAACCTCTCGAATAACGTAAAACACAGAATACGTAATAAAAAAATTGTGCAATGGTCTACGCACTTCAAATTCTGTGTATGCGGTTAGATTCCCACTACATAGAAAAACATGCTAACGTTGCTCATATTTATGTATTTGCTAGTTTATTATAAATTTATTATCACATTTGTTAGATCTTTCGGTTTAGCTCTTTCGCTATAATATTAACTGAACTAACGAAATATTCTTGATGAATAAAATATGTACCCATTTGAACCTGAAAATTATCACAACAGCACAATATTGTTTTATTAGCTACGTTAGAAATAAAATACATATAACATTAATGAAAATTTATTTGATGAATCTTTAGCCGTTATTTATTTATTTATTACGGGGGCGGAGAAAGAAGTTGTTTATAGATCAGATCGAGAATTTCGGCTCCGAAACTATAGTTTCTGCGTACTTACGATCTGGTGTATGGTTAAGCAATTCACAAGTAAAATAATTAAGTTAAAGTGAATATAATTATTTAATTCCCAAAATAATTTGCAACACCACCGGTAGCAAATTTAACAATGTAAAGCTGTGGGTACCCTACCCCTGCGGTCAGCAAACAAATGAAAATTTGATAAATTGGCCCTGCAGCTGAAAATGTTGATCATCACTTCTCTCAACACCCACGGTATTCAAAAAAATAAACTTTGATATTTTCAGTTTTTAAATCTGAAGAGCACACACATACGGACATTGCCTTTTATTTATACAAACAGATAATAAGTATAACCGAAGTCCCCGATGTTGCCCGAGCTTTACGCAAAATTTTACGAAATTCAATGTAGACAGTAAGTTTTTGCTAATTTTAAATGTTAAGTGGTCAAAATTTGATGGAGAGTTTTGATATTTAAGAACCAGAGATTCTTCATCAGGGTAAAAAGTGTACTGAAAATTAAGACATAATAATTTATTCACTAAAATAGTTAATGAGTTGCCTTAGGTCAAATGTGAAACAAAGATATTAATTGTTAAAGCTATAAATTTAAAAAAACCTATCCGGGTTTCATACAAACATCCATTTCGGATTACGTCGATAAATTCGTATTTTATGTGGTGTTTCCATAACCAAAAAGTTGACGGCGTTGCGGGTTATGAGTGGTTTAGGTACATGAAGTTTTGAAGTTATTAATTCTAGAAAACTGACAAAATTTAAAGGTGGAAAAATATTATTTTAAAGAATTTGTTTCAATTAATCGTGCCATGTCTTTCTCGAGTTATTCTACCATTAACTTCTACGTCAAACATTATCTTTACACCCGTTTCTGCGTTCATCACTTAGGGTACGAACAAAGACAAAACGGGTTTCGGCTTTCTGATTAGTCGGCGCATGGGCGGCTGACTAGCGCAGGCGTGCCGACAAGAATGTTTGTATGTCAACGTATCAGACCGAACATAGTGAAGGCAGATTCAGATTTGTGTCCGCGCGAGGCGGCGCCTGGGTTTCGCGGTTTCGGCTTTCTGATTAGTCGGCGCATGGGCGGCTGACTAGCGCAGGCGTGCCGACAAGAATGTTTGTATGTCAACGTATCAGACCGAACATAGTGAAGGCAGATTCAGATTTGTGTCCGCGCGAGGCGGCGCCGATAAGCTTTACCGGAATGAATTCTTAATTCCTGCTCGCCGGTGACGCCGGTCGGTGAAACTTATTCATTCTGGTATATTTAAAAAATCTTTCTTCGTCCGCCTTAAGTTCGCTAAACAAGTGATGATATTCACCATGACTTTTTCTACTACGATTAATTGGATGAATAACAACTGTCTTATTACTTAATTTCAAGAAAGTATTCTCCAAGAGTAAAAATCGTCGTGTGACGACAGCTGCTGTCAGGCTACCGCGCAGGTAGCTCAGGTTTTATCCGCGTTCTGTTTGTCCACACCTCAGCGTCAACTGCCGCCGGTGGAACCGTGCACTGAGCGCCGTTAATCTGAAAACCGAAACCAGTTTTGTCTCTGATCGTGCCCATATACCATATTTTACCACACGTAAGTAGTTGATTCATATGATCGTGCCATGTCTTCCTCGGGCGTCCCCGACTTCTCCAATTCACTTACCGCTACTGAACTCGATTTTTTTTTATATGTACTTTAAGATTTCAGAATAATAAAAATCGACAGCCTTGAGATATAAAATTTTCCCCAGCGTTTTATTTTTTTACGTTCTTTAATAATTTTATAAAAAAAAAAAAACACCACCGATACCAAATTTAACAACGTCAGGCTGTAGGTACCCTGCCCCTGCGGTTCGCGAACAAATGAAAATTTGATAAATTGGCCCTGCGGCAGAAAATGTTGATCATCACTGCTCTCAACACACACGACATTAAAAAAATAAACTTTGATATTTTCAGCGTAATCGATCCAGTGGTTTTTGAGTCTAAAGAGACGGACATTGCCTTTTATTTATACAAACAGATACAAGTAGAGCCGAGGTTCCCGATGTTGCCCGAGCTTTACGAAATCAAATGTAGACAGTAATTTTTCGCTAATTTTAAATTTTAAGTGGTCAAAATTTGATGAGAGTTTTAGATATTTCTGAACCTCATCAGGGTAAAAAGTGTTCTGAAAATTAATACATAAGAATAGAAAAATAAATACAGACAAAAATATAACGATATTGAGCAGTTCACACGCGGTAGAAATGAAACTTCTCCCACACAATCTCAACCAATAGGAGCCTTGAAAAGTGAGCTCATAATCTAATTCTATCTCATTCTCTCGCACGCTAAATCCTAAAAATGTGTGTTTTTGTCTCTTTTTAGTATCGTTTCCGTTTCATCGAGTTTCAAATCACAACGGTGCTAGAGAAGTTTCACTTCGAAAAGATAATTATGAAATAATTATTATTTTTATATAATCATAGAAAGTTTTTATAAATTCAAACAACACAATTAGGGATTTTCAGTCGGATGATTCGTCACCTACGATTGTTTATCGTTCTTCTCAAAAATTTAATTTATTTTAATTTGATTAATAGTTATTTTATCAAATCAAATATATCAATATTTTAATTTCATTTCGGATGATGAAATTTTATGGTGAAATCGTCGAAAACATCCTATTTAAATATCTATATATGCTTAAAAAAATATATTAATCATCGATTTATTTTTATTTTTTTAATAACATGATTTTGTCAAGGCCTTAAACACCATCGCAGGCCAGGTTTTGGGTCAGTAAGTAAAAATATTTATAAATTCAAGATTCGTCCGACCTTGATAGTAATAATAATAATAAAAAATAATGATACATGATTCTGAACATCGTCTTCTTTGTGAAAAAATCACCTCAACGGCGTTACACAGGTGTTAATTTCTAGGCTCTGTCTAATTATGTATAAACAGATACAAAAAGACATCTAGTTACCTGATGAGTCCGTTTTTTAGGTCTAAGTACTAAGTATCTAACCTTTGCTAATATTTTTATTCGCGGATTAGGAAATCTTTTGAAAAAGACATGATTTTTTAAATCAATTTTTGAAGTGAAACTTCTATAGCCCCGTTAGTGATTTGAAACTCAATGAAACGGAAACGACACTAAAAAGAGACAAAAAGATACATTTATAGGATTTAGCTTGCGAGAGAATGAGATAGAATTAAACCGTACCGCATTGGCCGCTTTGATTATGAGCTCATTTTTCAAGGCTCCTATTGATTGAGATTGTGTGTAAGTTATTGTGAAGGTTTCACTTTTACCGCTACTGAACTCGATTTTTTTATGTCCTTTAAGATTTCAGAATGATAAAACTCGACAGCCTTGAGATATAAAAATTTCCACAGCGTTTAATTTTTTTTAAGTTCCGTAATTATTTTATAAAAAAAAATAAATTTGAAACTTCTATAGCCCCGTTAGTGATTTGAAATTTGGGTGAAACGGAAGTGCGTCCCTAAAATATATTATTTGATGGGTCCTCGGTGCTAATATAATGAGGTAAATTGGCGCCTCGGCTCAAACCCCCCGTAGTGCAGCAGCTAAGGCACTTGACAAATCCAAGCGGCCAGATAGATATCCAGCGAATGGAGTTTTGAATCCTATTAAATCCAAAAAAATATATTTTTCTGAAATTAAAATCCAATCTTTAAACCACTTTAAAATAAACAGGCAAAAGAAAAGAAAGCGTTTCCAGTATCACACTCTGGTTTTTTTTACATTCCTTTCATGCACAAGGCCTTGAGGAAAATAATTTCTCTCAGGGCTTATGTCATATTAAGGGACGCTGCGTGGAGAGTCTTTTTAAGGAAAGGGAGGAGAGGAAGCACTGGGAAGGGAAAAGGTATGAGGGGTGGGTAGGAATCTAGGATCAGTTTGTCCAGGAGTGACGTATGAATACGTCCTTTTAACTGCGGTGCAAGGCGATGGGCTGTCCGTCGGTCAAAAGGTCTCCCTCAACCTAGCTCGATCTCGCTCAGTCTCACTCGATCCGCCGCCAAAGTATAGGCAAAACTAACCCCGTGAATCCGGGAACTCCTGCTAGGTCACCAAACGTAGCGAACCTTGGGGTGACCTAGAGCAGAGGTGTTTTTTATCCAATAAATTTTTCCTGAGGCAAATACATATTTTTATTTAATTATTTAATTTCATTAATTTTCAACGCCCTGATGGTCTTTTACATGATAAGTTTATAATACAGAGACACAGTTTTAAAATAAAAATGATGAACTTGTAGTTCATCACATGAATGGTAGGTATAAAGATAAATTTAAGTAAACATAATGCATTACAATAAAAGAGAAAGTTTTTAAGTTGCAGATGGCCCAGAAAGAATAATATAGTATGTTTTAGTAATTACAAAATTTACAGGTGACAGACTAATTATGATGAATAATACGTGCCAAAGTGCGTCATACATAAAAAGAAGACGAGATCAAGTTTAAAAATTGTAGATAAATATACAAATACTAGTACACAAACATATTATGCAATAGCCCATGGATGCTCCTTAAATAACAAAATATACTACATAAAAATATCTTTCAGGTATTTCTTAAATAATGGTAAACTTTTATTAAATTGACAAATAGTTTTCATGTTCAAATAGGATTTGGAAAATTGCTTTCATAATTTGGAAGGTATATAATATTTTAAAAACATTTTTCACCTCAAAAATATTTTCCAGAATTTCCAGAAAAATCACAGTAAAACTTCCTATCGATGTGACATTTACATATCTTATAGAAGAGTAGTACAAAAATTTATTTACTTTTTTTTAATGTAATACCTGGAGCCAATGAGACTATGGCATCGCCAATTCGGGAATATTAGTGACATAAAGTAGCCGGGGGGGGGAGAAAGTAGGGGAAGTACCTAGCTGTTCAGATCTTGGCTGTGGCTAAAACCATTTCAAGCAGTTTCAATTCTGAATGGACTAGGGTGTTACTGAGAGTAATTTCCACTCTGGATAGTGCCGCAAATATACTATGGGTATATTATTTTTTATTAATAAAATTTGAAAAACAAAAATTAATCAAATTCAATTTATTTGCGAATGCCGGTATTTGAACCCACGTCCTCCGGATTGCTAGTCGAGAGTCTTGCCCGGAGGCCGTCAAGGTTATAATTAAAATTGATGCGAGAAGTATAAACAATTATTATTATTTACCCCACAGATGGTTTTAACAAATATTAAAAAAATATACAGAAATTAGAGACTTGAGGAAATGGCTTACCTAAATGAATTACCGACATGATTTAGCTAAAAAAAATTCATTCAAAATTCAAATTTTCGGTTCACAATTCTTGCCTCTAATAATAGATCCCATCGGATTGTTACTCCACATCTATTTTATTATTTTGGTCGATTTTATTCATTTTGTACTGAAGTAAAATTTACTTTGAGTAATTATTAGAGATTATTTCCTTAGTGTCTTTGAAATTTTTGATTACAAGGTTTTGCCGCTTTTATTGCTAAAAAGCGTATTTTTTCTTATCTTTTGCTAATTTGGCAGCAACTTTTCACTAATATTCATGCATCATTGGAATAATGATGGCAATCATTTAAATCAGTGAAAGGACAATTCAGCAATATTTCGGTCGAGTTTATAAAGATAAGAGTTTTTTTTCCTTTATTTTTCCCAATTTTACATTGAGTATACACAATAATATAAAAATCATTTAAAATAACGGGAACCCGCTAAGGCACAACCTGTGCGTGGGTAATATAGTTAAATACATTTTATTGTTATACCTAGAAAGTAACAAACAGTGGGCATATAAAGCAAAAACAAGTTGACAATTTATCTAAACGGTCTGTACAAAAAGTGTATAAATGTGTGTAATGAATTTATAAGTTTAGAGTAAAATAATAAGTGTGTAGTTTGTGAAAAACAAAAAGTAATCTAAATTAAATAAATAATTCTTCAATTTCTATTTTTTAATGCCTCTTAAGTTTTAATTCTTTCAAGTATTCAGGAAGTTTAGTTGTCACTTGAATATTCTTCGGTAAAAGATTGAAAGTACGAGATCCGATGAGACTGCTGTGTGTTTGCATTTGTTTGGTATTCGATATATTTCATAGTTTGCAATGTTTGCAATTAGTTTACGGAGACTGAATAGCCTAGATTATTTGTATAACGCATCTGTCAAAAATGTTCTTTTTCTACTATACATAAGTTCATTTTCTATTATCATTCTATGTTCATTTTCTATTATATAAGTCTTTAAAATATGTACGTAAGATATCTTAATTTAGAGGCAGTATTATTAATTGTTGATTGCCAATTTAAATTTGTATCAATATATATATCCAAATATTTGAACTTTTCCAAGTTCAAAGCAAGAAGAGCGTATTACTTGATTACAGTTAGCATTATGTAGTCTACTTTTAAGGTTATTTATGTTTTTATTGTTTATTTATGTTTTTACTGTTTTTATTAAAGGTTACGTAAAATGTTTTATTATAGTTTAAGAAGAGTCTACTACTTTATAGCCATGATGAGCCATACGTAATACATTTTGATGCCTTTAAAAAGTTTCAAGCCTGATTTTCAATTTACAATTATTGCTGTGTCATCAGTTTTTTTAAGTGCCTTTTAAAAAAAAGAACTTTTAACCAAGAGGTTGTAAAATGAATGTAAAATAAGGGCCTTACTGACGTGTTTTAAATTTTACACGACTGATAAACAATTTTAGGGTAATGTTTTTCAAACTCTTCAAGTGTCTTCTTAGTTCGTTCTTATGAGTGCGGGGAGAATTTAGAGAGTGGTTCAAATGAGAAATGGGATATGGGTCGAATTAAAGTCTCTAAAATTAGTTTTTGAAGTGAAACCTTCTATTGCACCGTTGTGATTTGAAATTCAATGAAACGAAAAAGCGACATTAAAAAGAGACAAACACCTATATCTACAGGATTTAGCTTGCAAGAGAATGAGATAGACCAATAGGTCTCCACTTTGTGATGTGCTTTGTAACCTCCCCACTCTTTTCTCCTGTAGTTTTCTGAAGGTTTCACTTCTCCGCGTGTGAACTGCAAACAATTTTTTTTTTCATTTTTAACTAAGTGGTGTACAATAGTGCATTTTAGAAAAAGTCAGGGACACCCGAGGAAGCCTCGCATATATACAAGCTCTGCAATGAGAAACAAAGTCGAATCAAAGTCGATATAATGTAATTTTTCAACAGAAAGAATGTGGTAAACTTCATGATACT
This sequence comes from Glyphotaelius pellucidus, assembly GCA_936435175.1. NCBI lineage: Eukaryota > Metazoa > Arthropoda > Insecta > Trichoptera > Limnephilidae > Glyphotaelius > Glyphotaelius pellucidus. The sequence goes on along the minus strand of OW386542.1, from coordinate 19,460,162 downwards.
ACATGACATTTCATTAATTCATTAATGGTAGAAAAGGTCAGAGTCACCGTGGAAAACCTGAATAAAAAATAGGTGTAAATAAAATGTTAAGAGAAAGGTAGAAGAAGTCGGTGTGGCCCGAGGAAGATATAGATCAAATTAAACAATAGGTACTAATATCTGTTAAAAAGTGGCGTAGGTGATGAATGAAGAAAGGGTAGTGATGTTTTACTGTAAACGAGTTCTGGTAAGTAATTATTATTACGCGTGTCAGCTGTTTCGCCTTCTGAAGGCCTTATCAAACTCGTACAGACGAAACATTTATATCATTTCTGGACAGGTACTTATCGTGAAAAATTGATTGCTTTTATTTTTTACCCTTATTTATACACCACACAATAAGATTTTCACTATAGGTTCTGGTTACGCGTGATAATAGCAGAACTTGTTTACTTTAAACTGTTTTTATAAATTAAATAATAATATTACAGATTATGTAAAGAAAAAAAATAAATGAACTTCTACAAAATAAGCTTGATAACAACAAAAATATTTGTCTGCAGTTCACACTCTGTATGTTAGTGGGTAGGTTACGATGGAGAGGGACAAAGGCACAAAGAGGAGACCGACGGGCTGCGAAGCACCGCACAAAGAGGACACCGATTATTCTATCTCATTATCTTGCAGGCTAAATCCTACAGATGTAAATGTTTGTCTCTTTTTAGTGTCGCTTTTTCGCTTATTGGTTTTCACTTCAAAAAATTAAATAAATAATTGAAAAATCCATGTACTTTTAAAAGTATTTCGTGATGTGAATCTATGTATTATGTTATAAAAGAAAGTGTACAAAAGTGTGCGTTCTGCTAAAATTTAGAAACGAGTTTGATCAAATGAGTTAGTTATATAGTGTGGTACCCCATCCAAGCAGAAGGTTCCTGTTTTTACCTGAAAGACGTGCTTCTGAAGATATAAGGGCTGAAAGTTTCAACCTCTAGAAATTTCTAAAACAATCCAGAACATTTGAGAGTGTTCGAGAGCATTCCACAACATTCCGGAACATCCTGGAACATTCTGGAATGTTTTTGGAACATTGTGGACCATCCGAAGCTTTTTTATACGGGTGGGGTTACCCATTGGTAGGGGTATACAAAGCAAGATCCGTCGTGGGTTTGAACGTCAATTCAATCTCATATCAACTCCCTGAGCAAAGCCGGGTACTCCAGCTAGTTTACAATAAAACAATAACACTGTAAGCACCAGTAGCAAAATTTGGTTGGCGTTAGATAAAAAAAATAAAAGTGGCGTATACGATTTATTATTTTATTTCGAAATTTTGTTTTTTTTTCCATTTGCCGTCACCAAACCCTATCATCGCACAATGCGAAAGGTGACTTAGAGGGGAATCTGGTACAGCCGATTTTTTTTTTCAATGCATTTTTTCAATGATAAAATTAATGTTCCTTCGCGAAACTTTTGTTCAAAGGTTTTTTTTATTTTTTAAATGGACACCGCTCAAGAATCCCAACTGCTTCCAACCGACTGGAGCCAGATGGACTATAGCATCCCATAGCCGTGGACTACAGCAAAGTGTGAGTGAATTCCAAAAATTCAAAAATTTCATAAATCAATGCGCTGATAGTTTTGCTTTAGTTCTTAAATACACAATCGAAAATGAGACAATGGTAAACGTATGTCTGCACCCCGCCAAAGGAAACATAAATTATTATCATACATTTCCCTCGCACGTATAAAGAAAATGATACTCATTTCCCGTCGCCGTGGTTGAGCCGTAATAAGATATATCTGTTTGCTTCAAACGAAAAAAGTAATACTTTGGAAGACAGACACGTATTTTGTGTATCTCATCTTTTGTCTCACAATTATTCAATGTGTAAGAAAGAGTTACAGCATTATAACGATAAGAAACGTATGTTTTTTGCCGTCACGGTACCGTAACCGCGAATCGTCACGGTAAAGCTTCTAATCGGATGAAAATTCGATGAGCTGTGATTCCAGCCAACTTGAAAAAGGTGGTTTTGAGAAAAAAGCGTTTAAAGTTTTTTTGGCTAGCCACTTTATTCTATCTGCTTGACTATATTTTAAAATATAATTTGATGCCGTAACTTTGGAAGTGTATTCTCCACATGTATAGTAATTATGACGTTGTCTGTTCAGGCAAGAATTTTGTAAACTGTTTGTTTTATTTGTTTGTTTGATTTGTTAATGTTTTTCTTTCTCAGTGTTGGAACGACTATTCTACGGGGACATCGGCGTCATGGTTACAAAACTGTAAATATACTTAATTTTTTAGAAAGCAGTCATTTTGTTGTTTGACGTTATATTTCAAAGAAATTTTATATTCGATTAAAACTTTTTCAAAATTTCATGGCTATAAACAAAGTAATTGCTTTATTTAATTAAAAATATACTGTTCAACAAGTATAAATGAATTTTAAGAACATTTTTAATAAAGACATACATGAATTTACGAACATAAATATATGTATTTGTTTTAATACACGTGAACAGGTATATGCTAATAATGCCTGGGTGATATTTCAGAAAAACTAGCAAGTCTAGTTGATATTATATCATGTAAAGTAAAAAAGTAAAATAAGTTTGCCACAAAATGTATCCTAATTAAAGTCATAACTCGCATAACATATTATATAGACACCCGTAGTAGATGATATTTAGCATAATAATATTTATTAATAATATTTTATTAGCATAATAATATTTAAAATCCGAAACCCAACCCCATATCTTTAAAAAAAAAATATCAAAATGGATCCTTACATTCAGTAACGATGATGAGTAAAAATTTGCTATTTTAATTGAATTGTAATATAATTGATACAACTTGTAACACAAATTAATTTAATGTGTTAATTAAATTACTAACTTAATTTGTTACTAAATATGTTATTTAAACTACTTAAATGAATTGCATAAGTTAATAGCTGTACACTGTACCTACACAATCTGTAAACTTCATCCGCCATAACACAGGAACATCCCTAGCATGGCGGATGAATTAACACAATTTTTTGTTCATTGTATAAACTTCTTTTAATAAATAAATAAATAAAATAAATATATTGAGCAATTCAAGCAAAGATCTAAATATAATTTTTCTTCAAAGTTCTATATTTAGAAATCATTACTATCTAACCACGAGTGGTGTAATTTGAATGCCTATTCTATAAAAAAATAAAAATTCGTATTTTACGCACACACTATTTTATTTCTGGTCCAACCGATTAAAAAAATCGACCATCGTTTTGCCAATAAACTAATTTAAATTTTGTGTGCATTATACTATAACACTATATATTAATTATTTATTTTTTTTATTTTTAACTAATTCTTTTCATTCTGAGGGTACGGAAAGATAAAGAAGAGCAATATCCGTTAGAGCAGGTATGTTGTCAAGGCGTTTTCACTTCTGCAATCCAACGTAAAAAGAATACTAGACAACCATTTCTGCACATCGCTGTATACGTCAAAACTGTGGGTAGATTATGCTGCATCCGAATGGCATAAGCTAAAAGTCACCCACAATAATGCTTCCCGCCAACTGTCTACCGAGATATTGCAGCGCTACGGAAATGTTCCTGGGGGTACGATTGCACACTTTCAGAGCACTTCTCCGCCACCGCACGGGTATGGTGCAGACTATGCCAATCGCAGAATACAATCATCACTGACATGACTGCCTGGATGGAGTCCCCCCTCTCTAGAGACAGGAGACGGCCAAATATCCCCCTTAAACTAATGTTAATAATTTTGTGTTTCATTTTCATATTTTTCAATTGTTTTATTATATTTTTTTTTATTTTACTTATGTAATTTTATTTACTTTTTATTTGTCTGATTTCTTTTTGTTATTTCAAAATACCGAAAATATTGAATTACTCTGCATACATTCTGGAATAAACTGTTATTACTTCTCAAGCAACGAGAAAATCAGTAATTGGTTAAATGTTTGGTAGTGCAAAAATGATAAAATTCAACACCAATTTCCAAAAGTTTAATTAATTAATTAATCTGTACCTAAAACTTATTATTATAACAAAAAACCTTATTATTAAATTATTACAAAAACGTGCACGTTATTATTACAATCATGACAAACAATTGTTTATATTATTTTATTCATTAAAACGGCCGATTAGCGCTGCACGGCAGTTTCCTTGTCCAGAAGAAGTTCCGGAAGTACAATACAATAGACAAATTTTACAATGCTTAGAGTTTTATTTTTTCATTTATATATCAAGAAACAGAATTATTTTATTTTTTTATTTTTTTGTTTATTTTTTTGTTTATTTTTTTGTTATAAAAATACAAAAACAGTACAAGGAAGCTTTTGACTCTCCAACTAGGAAGGACTCCCGTTCTAGGACAGTCAGTCGTCAGTAGGATTATGCAAATAGATTTTTTTTTTAATTCACTTAACAAAATTAAATTAAAAATGCTACTCTTGAATACAGGCAATTTGGAGAGCACCAATGGATGCACAATTATTGCATCATTATTTTAACAAAATGGGCGTTGTCAGCGGTGTTTTGTTGCCGATTGGCTCGATTACAGCGTGGTGATTTAAAAATATTATAAGAAAGAGATAGTAAAACAACCGACGTGGATAAATTACGTCAGCGATGTTAAAAGTATAGTATTTAGTATAATATCATGTATAAAATAGTGACACCTGTGGATAATCAATGGAACTGTTGTGATGGGCAGTAATCAATCGCAGGTTGAGCATTGGAAAAATGGTGTAGATATTACGTAGTGTACCATATCTGTAAGCATGGCGTAATTAAATTACAGTTTTAGTAGCCTAAATATTTGTCAGATGTCTAAAAGATTCATGTTTATTTTAATTTTGAAATTATTGCGAAAATATTTCCAAAAAACCAGGTATGAATGTGATTGTACAAAAAAAAAGATTTACAGAAGACTACTTTATTTTATTTCTTTAGAATGAAGCATATTAATTTCTTGAGAAATTCAATCACAAAATGTGTCATTCTTTGTCGTGTCATTGTATGTACCTACAAGTTCTTTGTCAGAATGATTAGCATTGCCTCGCCGTCTTTATCTCTGTAATACTAAACCGCCCTTCACAAACTTCCTTCCATTTTTGCATGGTACATTATTCAGTCACCAAAATCCTCATTTCTTTGTCCTTTGTTTAACCCACAAAAATTGGTAGCAAACCACTTGGGGCGATGGTGATAGCAGGGGTGGCTATGACTATGGCAGCGGTGATGGTTATCTAATAAATGGTTTCCGTGGCGGCGGTATCCATAACCGCCTCCCAAATCTGCCTTATATGTACGCCTCAATTCACAACACACGAGTATTTTATCCAATTGTTTGTGACATGTCTTCCTGGGCCGTCCCCGGCTTCTTCGGCATTCATTTTCAGCAAGCTGTTGTCACAATTCAACTTCCCAATGATACTTCCCAAATACACAAATTGACTACAAGTATTTAAAAAATTGATTCTATATAGAAGAGTATTAGTCTAATGTTACCAAGAATTTTTGTGTTCCGTTTTCTTCCCAGTACATTTAAGACTGTATTTCCCAGAATTTGAACAATTCATTAACTTTCCAAGTTAAAATTCAAATTCTGTTATTATATATTTATCTGCCAGTTTCTTAATTATGTGAAATAAAAGCAGAACTTCAGTAGAAATTTCGCAGAACTTGAAAAATAACTTTGAAATTCGATGAATTATTCAAAGTCTGTAAAACTAACTGGCCCTTACTTTTTTAGCGTTAATTTGCCATATTCATTTATCGTTTATCATAGCAGATCAAAATTTGATTTTTGCTTTAAGTACCTACCTATCACCAGCGGATCAAAGTTATGGCTGTGTTATTTATCCCAAATATACCTAATAAATTTTTTACATTAATATAATGACATAATTAATGACCATGTTAATTTGTCCGAAGTATTATTTTGTGACCTGCATAGATAACTGACGTGCCTCCATAATCAGTGTTACATAAGATCTTATCTTTTTTTTTATCAAAATAAAAATTGCTTTGCGAAAACAATATATGGTATATCTGAGATAAGCGGAATTAAAGGCGATATAAATTATTAGAAATTGCATTTTTTTGGTGAGATTACAAAGTTTACTTTAGAGTGATTTTTGAAGTGAAACTTTTTTAGCACCGCTGTGATTTGAAACACGGTGAAACGGAAACGACACTAAAAAGAGACAAATACATACATCTATAGGATTTAGCCTGCGAGAGAATGAGATAGAATGAAACCTTACCGCATTGGCCGCTCGGATTACGAGCTTACTTTTCAAGGCTCCTAGTGGTTGAGATTTTGTTTATCATTATCTGTGCTACCCACCTGTGCTAAAATGGCACTCTTATTGTTGATTTTGTTCTCTTAGCACTGCTTTGTGTATACTGTATATTCTTTGTTTCATATTATTTGATCATTATTTTGTAAGGACTTTTAAGGAAAACTATAGGATTTATTTACTTATTTATGGATTCTTTACACTGTAAATAAAATGTTTAAAATACAATTTGCAACCTCACTAGAACAAGCCCGTATTGAGGTTAACAGTTCTACAAATTAACAAAATTATACAGATTTTGAAAGAACAATATTGTTGTATTTCTTACAGATTGAGATTATGGGTACCTACTAAACTGCTGGCGCTAGGTAGTACATTAATGTTAGCATGTAGACTTTTAGGGTGACCATAGTTTTGCGAAATAATTTTTTTTTTTTTTAATGATTGAGTTGTAAATAATAAATATATGTTTATGATATAATTTGCCATAAATATGGATTACTTTTAAGTTTATTATAGTTAAGCGCACTTGAAACGAAATAATAGAAATATTTCATTATCATTATTATTTGTGCAGTGCTTCGTAGCCTCCCCATTTTTGTCTACTTTAGTTTGTCGAAGGTTTCACTTCTACCGCGTGTGAATTGAACACTCTGATTTTTTGTCAGCAAACGCCATTAAGATTGTTGGTCAAAATCATTGTTTTTAATAGTTATGCATATTTAGGTACTTATTTCATAAGTTCAATAATAAATTAATTAATATAATAATTATTTGTTGATATTCATACACAATGTACATCTACAATGTTAGGTGTTTAAATCAGTGCATTTCAGATCAACATTTCCTATTACGTTGATCTTGATATTATTTATATGGACCTATTGAATGTTTGCTTGGTTGCATAAAAGAAAAAAAATATATAATTAAAAAAAAAAACAATTTATTGATAGCGAAATTGAAAAAGAAAAGAATTTATTTATTTGTCTAGTTCCTAAGCACACTGTAATTAAATAAAATTTTAAATATTTTCAAGGAAAACGTTAAATAAATCATATAAAAATAATACCTCATAAAATAATGTTAAGAAGGTGAAAAATATAGATCAAATAAAAGAAAAATAAAATGATGAGAATTGCAATGCTAAATATAAATAAACTTCTTCAAACATTGCAAATGAACTTTGTGGCGTCATTTTTAATTAAATGAAAACAAATAACTTTGAAAATCACCATTATGTAATCAATATTATCAACATGTTTTCAGGATAAGATTAATAATCTAATCTAATAATTCAATATAGTAGTAAATGTAGTATTCAAAACATGTTGATAATATTAATTACGTAGTGCTGATTTTACAAAGTTTTTGTTTTCATTTAATTAAATAAAATTTAAAACTAAACTGCACTGAACCGTAATTTGCTGCACACTTCTTAAAATAATTATATTTATGCACCTCTACCACAGGTTACCCCAAGTCGTTTGCTACGTTTGGTCAAATAGCAGGGGTGCCCGGGTTCATGGGTGAAGTTTCTTGGCGGCGGATGCGTCTACCACCAGCTGCATGGCAGACCGGATCGGGAGAGAGTGGTGATGAAGTCCCTTTGACTTCTCCAACCGTACTCTCTCTGAACAAAACCTTGCATCAGAGTGGGAGGGATGAATTCACATGTCTGTCACTCCTGGACACAATGACCCCCAGATTCCTACCCATACCTAATACACTTTTCCTTTCCAGAACTTCCCTAAAAAGACCCTTCACACAGCATCCCCAAAGATGTTACAGGCCCTGAGGGGAATTATTTTCTTCAGGGCTTTCTGTGTGGAGTTAATGTAAAAAAATATATTTTCCGGTAAGTGGGGAGATTTGTGCAGTCCCACACAATCCATAAAGAGTAAATATTAGATTATAAAATGAGTATGTGAATAAAATACGTACTTAATAACAACAACAAAAATAGTATTTTGGAGAAAGCAGTCACTTTCTGGCTTGATATTTTAATGAAATAAAACTATAATTTGGTTTATAACCACAAAATGTTTTAATTTATTAAAAAGGTTTGGTTTTGCTTAATAAAGGATCATCAGGGTTCAAATTAAACTGATCAGTTTAGTCATGGCAACAGATTGAATAATTTTAAAGCCCTCGAAAAGAGCCCCTTCAGACGTCAAAGGTTGTTGTTTCAATACGTTTATATTTTATCAAAAATATTTGGCATGATGTAATGGAGCCTTCTTTTATTTGTGTTAATTATAGAATTAAATTGGTATAGATGAGCCGATGTAAGGAAATCAATCCTCGCACAACCAGCAATGTCTCCTGGAATGTTTGGTTCTAACAGGTTTTGCCTTCCGTTAAATTTCAATTTATTTTGGGAATCTTACAGTTGAAGTGAGTTAGATTACGGATGTAGTTGGTGTTTTGTGGGTTGCTACTAGTATTGGAACGAATGTCCAGATATCCTCGATATGCGTCCCAGGGAAAAAATGCAATTAGTATTCCCACTCTGCTGCTGCCCAGACCATAAGCAATTACGATATTCTCTAAATGCATACTTCATATCTATTTTCAAACAATTGATTATCGTAGATTGATTCTTTTAGCCAGGGTAAAAATAGCAAAAAAGTTTAAAAAGGTGATTTAAGAAGTTATCATAAATCAATATTTAATAAATAAGTAAGTACTAAAATAAAGTATGTAACAAAATATTTACAAGTGGATAGTAACATATACATCTGGTCATGCGTAGTATTATTACTTAAAGTTTAGCATAATTTGAAAATGTCTTAATTTTGAAATTTTATTTGTGTATTTTAAAAATATATGACATGTCACTAGCGAAGTGATAAATTTAGATGGTTATTCTGTAGATTTCCTTGGACCACCACTTCAGACCACGGTGGCTTTCGTCCTCGTCATCATGAAGTAGACGAATGCGACGCCCACGACCCCCGCGCCCACTCCTATGAGGGTCCACTTCACTATCTCCAAAGTCTCAAGGACGTCGAACAGCTGCTCGTTCAGCATGTCAATCAGCTCATCTGGCAGCTCCATACCCTGGAAATACAAAATAAATTTTATTAAGTGCTAAATAGGAAATTTCTCAAGCAGGCTGTCACCTCGTGGCACAGCTCGCCCCTTTGTCGTGATGGTGAGTTTCCTTCAATATAAGGGCTAAATGTGGACACTCTAATTTCAATTAAATGGAAACAAATATCTTTGTAACACCACTTATTCAATCAAAATTATCGACACGTTTCAAAATCAACGGTTTCTTTTATCCTATATACCTTATAAATTTATTTTATCCTGACAAAAAAAACCATTGGTTTTAAAACATGTTGATAACTTTTATTTAATAAGTGGTGTTCATAGATATATGAATATTAGTAGACCTGCCCTAAGTGATAACCCGTACCGGTTCCATTTGGAGCCGGCTGGGCTCGCGAAAGGCCTCGAGCGAATCTTGAAAATGTGACGTCATCATTCTTGTGCGAACCAGCGTCGAGCTCTCATCGGTACATTTAACGAAATAACACGGCAAAAATGGTGGCTTGTTCTATGAAGACATGTAAAAATTGAGGTGAAAAAGAGAATAAACCCAATTGTCATTTTACATTCCATGGGTAAGCATTATTTTACTTTATTGCTTATTGAGATCTTAATATACGATCAATTTTAGTAACATATACATATACAGGTGTTTCTCAAGTGTGCTCGTCGCTATTTACTGGGGTAAGTAAATTATGAAACATTTGTAAAAGTATCTTAACTAAACACGGCAACAAAATATTCGACTCTGAAAACAGGCGAACTTTACTTTACCGTATTTGGACTTCGCAAATTTGTTCACAACGTGGCGAGCAATTCGCGCTCCCATGTAAAAAGGTCTAATCATTCAAAAGCAGATTTTACTCTTAAGAACGAAATGGTGATATTATAATGCGAGATATATGCCTTTATACTGTTTTGTTACCAACTGCCTCCTGAGCCCAGACAAGCCAATTAATTTGATATTTTTTTTTATATATTATAAATTCTATATTTGATAACAATTTCTCTAGAATTTACATAAAAAATTACCTTTTTTTGTGCACAGAGATAAGCCCACAACACATTTATTCTGATTTATCACTTTAGTGAATAAAATTCTATTTAAATTTCAGTAAGTAAAACTTATGTTTTTAGTATAATCGTCGATACTGTAGGTCAGAAAAAGTACGATATACAATATCAAACTACCGTCCAATTACCTTGACATTTGATGCTAGATCAAAAAGTAAACTTGACCGTGTGTAGCAGTCCAATTTTCGTGATAAGAGAACTAGAAGACAGAATCGATATTCGACCCTGCCGACTTAATCATGCAAATTAGACGGTTGGCTTGATCGTGTGTAGCAACGATGCATCAACTTACTGTCCATCGAGAAAATAACAAATGGAACAATTCTGCTATTTATAAAGCAGACGCAATTCTTTCTTCGTTGAAGTGTATCTTCATATTTAGCATATTTATCTTCATTGTAAGCTTAAGAAATAGATTTAAACGTTATATTGTTAATGGGTTTATTCACATTTGTATGGTAAGCACTTTGATAATCATAAAATAAAAAAAGTGTTGAGTGCCAATCGTGACTAATTTTCTAAATTAAACAAAAGCGTTTTTACCGAGGAAGCATGACTCAACAACATGTGTTAATTTACGCACTTTGATATTTTGACGTAAGTCATAATAATAAGTCAATTCTGCTTAATTGGGACACATCGGGACCCAAACATTTTGTGCCAAATAAGCGGCTGTCCCAATAAAGCGAAGTTCAAGGGATGCGATTGTAGCCCCCGCCTGTCCCGGTGAAACCGGTACACCAGGGGGCACTGATTTGTTAGGACTTGTTCGGACTTGTTGGCACTCTTCTTGATTCTTTTTGTCTTTTCTGGGATCTTATCGCCGCTTCACGTTTCGACAAAAAAATTATTTATTGGAAATCTCTCAAATAAGTTTGTACCACCTTTATTTTCCTGCTTCAAACTGTTTGTTTCACTCTCCCTTAAAATATTATTTTTACCACATTATTAATTTCTCACAACCCAATATTGAAAAATAAAAAAAAAACAAAATTGGCATCCTTCTTAACTAAATTCGTTTAATGAGACACGTTTTTCACCGACTTCCAATAGGAATTTGTTCCAATCACATAATAAAAAAATAGTATTTGTTTATTTATATGGTTTCTGTTCCATCTATTTTGTCCCAGCTGTCCCGATAAACCGGTGTACCAATTAAGCGGAATCGACTGTGGATAATTTCTCATGTTTAAAAAATATAAATATAATATAGGTCTATATATCTCATGATTTTTTATTAAAGAAATCACACGAGCGATTGTATTATTATCGATTACAAACAGTAACATCGATTTTTCCAGATATACACACATCTACTGGAATTGTGAAAAATGTGTGGCGCATGTTATTTTGGACTGTAATAACACAGCAGGTAGGCATAAAGTTCAAGATAATAATATATTAGTAGCTCGACAAAAAAAAGAATTTTACTGACCCACGTCATTAAAAAAACCAGTCGTCGATTTTTAAAAAGGTGATTCTCCGCTTTACAATGTAAGATACGCCTAATTCCAAACAACAGATAAATAAAATTAAATAATTGAGTCCAGGCTAATCACTTGAAAGACAGATTTGAATGTTTTTGTGTACACCGGTAGTAGATATTGAAAGTTTCAAATAGGTTTGTCGAACTAGTTTGGTATGCCTGCCCGCAGTCCATTTCACCCTGCAAATGCCCAAAGATACGACGTTAACGATTCCATTATCATTTAAATTCACGATTCAATTTTTTTTTGTAAGTCCATCTTTCGGCTTACCTTTATTGTTTTATAGGATTATGACAATCACAATAATTATAAATACAATTTCATATTTAATTAATTTAATCCCCTTAAAGTGTTAACGAAATAGAACAATGTTATTGATAAGAAAAAATCAATCCGTAAAAAAAATAAAGTTTTTTGCTTATATTATTGAAGTAAAACTTCTTTAGGCGCGCTTGACTTGGGGAGTAAGCTGGTGAATGCGTGACGAGAGCGTAACGAAAAATGTCGGGCGGGGCGAACACAAGTTGAGAGGGAGATATAAGTTAGTGAAGATAGAAAGAGAGAAAGTTACGTTTCGTATATTACTGTAGGGGCGAGAGAAAGAGGTGCGAGCACACATTTTCTTTCTCTTTTTCTCTCATAGCCATTTACGTTTCGTATATCTCAGACACTGTGCAGGCCTGTTGTCTGTATCACACTGTAGGAGCAAGAGAGAGCCGTGCGCGCGCACATTTTCTTTCTCTCTTCCTCTCATAGAAATTTTACTTCAGTCGTGTGCTCACTCGTATTTTTTTTATTTTCAAACTCTTTTTTAGGTTTGTCTGAGGTTCGAAATTTCCTACCCGATGATCGGAATCAACCGCGCCACCAACTCTATTTTCATAGTATTTTTTTTTTTACTGAGTTTTAAACCGCGATACCAACCGGGCCAAATCGCAATTTGGTAAGGCCAACATTTATTTCGTATATTAATGCTTTAATTTCTTTGCATTTCAGAAAATGCGCTTGTCTTCGTGTGATTGCTACCAAATAACAGAGTGAATTATGATCGACAACCAGTCTATCTGCCAAGTTTCAGCTTGATTGGATGTCCGGAAATAGTTAATTTCCACTTTCGAGATCATTTGTTAGACTATAAAGACAACAAAAGTGAAATTAAAATAGGTGTATTTAAAATGAGTCGTTTTTAGGTCATTTGGAGTTTATATGTGCAGGTATTGTAGAAAGTGCTGTAACGAAAGTGAGTGGAAGATTCTTTAAGGGTCGTTCTTGTGAAAAACCGCCGTTCAGAATCGGAACATTGTTTGAAATTGCTGAATTAGAGCCTTCGCTCATGGAGAAACCGAAAACTGGTTGGCAACTCAATTCACGGTGCAACTCAACTTTACGATTTCAGCATGCTTAACAAAAATATAATTCATTAATAATTTATCAATAATCAACCTTAATAAATAAAAATAATGTATCAACCTCCTGAACAAAATCGATATTTTCCTGCTCTGACATATTACAAATTACTCGATTAACAGGTAAAGAGGCGCAACCATAGCAACCTGTCAATTTGGCAACTGAAACGCGTCGGCCGCGGCGACTAGCATTGCAAGTCATCGCGTCGTCTTTGACAACTGGTCTTTAACAAGTTGCCTGTGTGCGGAACTCCAATGAAATTCGCAAGTTTCTTTCCTGTGGATAGCTATTAAGTTGCAAACTTGTTTTTTTGTTGCCCCATGAGCTGATGGACTTTGTAATAAGATAGCATTTTAGAAGTCAAGTGCTTTATAACCTCTTCCTTCCTTTTCTCCTCACAGCATTGGGGATGCCGTAGGCTCTCGTGCGGTAATTCAAGATACAGGAACAGGAGAGAAAGAGGGCGCATTGAATTGTTATTTTAAATAAACACCCGAAGGCGTAATCAGAAAAAAACATGCCATAAATTAATACCTTCTTAGCAGGTAAGAATGTTTTCGATATAGTTTGTTACGATAATAAATGTGACGATAAGGACAAGCTACTTGGGGGATTGTGCGACACTATCTTAATTAAATCTTGAAGATTAAATATCTACTGTAAAGGTATTATTTTTGTTATTTTTAATCAAATTTATTGCTATACATAGATTAAAGGATAAATGTCAAATCGCTGTACATATGAAATAATGGCAGCCATCATTTTCTAATAAAAATAATTTATACAAAGAGCCATTTTGATAATGCATCTTACAAACTTAATAATCGATTTAAATGATTATGTTGTATAGGATAAGGTTACAACACAGCTCTTAATTGAGGCGGTCAGCGGAAGAGTGGCTCAACCCACAAAAATTAGTTATCAGCAAAAACATAATTTGTTATATATTTTTGTCAGATCTATGAAGCCACAGTGGCTCGATTTTAGTTTTCACTATTTCAAAGATCCTTTAAAATCCGAGAAAAATCATATTGGGCCACTGTGGCTTCATATATACGAAAGAATTATAAAAATATGGTGTTTTTGCTGATGTGGGTTTGGGCCACTCTTCCGATGAGTGGCTCAATTTCAAATAACAGAAAATTCGTTTCCCTCATAATGGTTGACGTAGCAAAATCTCTAAAATTAGGTGTTTTGGCATTAAGAAATTTGGAATGCCTTTTTCTATGGAATATCAAAGTCAACGCAACTTGTTTTAGCAACGCAACATCTTTTGACTCTTCTATGTAGATAATCTATTTTATAGTAAAAAAATATTGATACTATTATCTTCTTGGTTCAGTAAGAAAAGCAAATAATAATGTAACTCTGCTTCGAAGACAGTAAGTCAAAACAACTTTTTTGTTTTTAAATATTTTATAAATTATTTGTAAAATCAAAAGTACATAAGAACGTTGGGTACCCGGTACATCTTAAAATAAACCCAGGCGGAGATTGTAGGGACGTCATCGACGTTTGTTCTCTTCCATATCACGAGTCTTGTTTCAAAACGTAAAAGAGAGAAGATACTAGAATGATGACGTCACATTCGATCTCTCGCTGGGACTAGTACATGTTATATTTGAATAATGCTTCAATGGACTAAGGCCACCTTTGCAGACGAAGCAATGGTATTTAGATCGCATTTGAAAAGAAAATAAAAATATATAAATGATGGACCTCGAGGGCACCCACCACTTTCCCGAACCGTTTTAAGGACCAGATTGGTCCCTCTATCGGTTCTCACATCAAGACTCTACATTTATTTTTTAAACGAAGCTACTTTGAAATGATTCTAAAAGCCCCCGACTGTCCCTACACGGCACAACATACAATTATACATACCAAAAAAAATTTTAAGTGTTCTATAAATAAATAAATAAATGATGGTAATAACGGGATGGTCCGATGCTCTGTAGGGAACCCGCCTGCATAGCGCGGGTATAAGCTGTGCGCCCTAAAGTTTAAGTTTAGACTTACGAAATTCAATAAATGATGGACCTGTAAAATATCCTTGTTGTCCTTTGAGATCAACTCTGAAGCTTTCATCTTGCGTGCATGAAAACCTCAAAACAAATTTATATATTAGCAATAGCTCTAGCACGGTAAAATCGATAACTGTACAATATCGGATCTACAGGCGAAACTTTCGATGATTTTATATCGATACCTCTAGCACCGTTGATAGCCAAACCGATATTGACAGGGAATAAATAAGGAATCGGTGTACGCTGGCAACGTTGGCGAATCTGTGCACGTGTTTCGTATGCCGAAACGTCAAACGCCAATCAATTTGGGAGGCGGGAATGGGTACCGCTTTATTGGATAACCAACACCTCTGCCATAGGTCACCCCAAGTGGTTCGCTACGTTTGGTGATTTAGCAGGGATGCCCGGGTTCATGGGGTGAGGTTTGTCTAGGTCCTGGAGGCGGATGACCAGGACTCACTGAACCCTAGATTCCTACCCACCCCTTAAACCCTTTTCCTTCCCAGAACTCTCCTTTCCCCCTTTTCCTTAAAAAAAACTCTCCACACAGCATCCCCAAGAATGACATAGGCCTGTCTGGAGCTCATGTAAAAAAAAAAAAAATTACGTTAAAAATACTAATAAATTGGCAATGTCGAATTAAAGTTCTAAGCTGAATATGTATTGTCAGTCCGCGTTTACTTTTTGGCACTAAACGGGAGTTAATTATTTAATCAGGTGTATTCACATTTTAACCACTCAAGTTTCTCATAAATCGAATGGAATAAATTGATCGCTCCTCAGTTGAATTATTTAAGTCGGTGAATCGCTTATACGACTTTTTTCTGTTCTAAAAGTTTCGTTAGTTCAATCCGTTCATTAGCCAGTAATTTTGCATAACGAACGACATTATCCAAATAAATACATATATTGACAGTTATCCAAAACTTATCTGATACTAAGGAGGCCGGGCTAAAAGTTGTCAATCGTCGGTCGGACGATTGTTGACCGTGATCGCAAATGTAGATGACTGACCATAGATGGCGGATTAGGTCAATTGGATCAACGATGGAGTGCTGGTACTTACTCTGATGTAAGGCAGTGAGGAATGGAACTGGCAGAGGAAGGATGGAAGTATACCGAATGCTGTAGCAATGAGGTCCTTGAAGCGTAAGCGATTAAAACGATGTACGATCTTGTGAGAAATGTGAAGATTCTTTTTTTTTACATTAGCTCCACACAGGAGGCCCTGAGGAAAATAATTCCATTCCGTGTCATCTTTTGGGATGCTGTGTGGAGGGTATTTTTAGGTAAGGAGAGAGAGCAAGTTCTGGGAAGGAAAAGGGTATTCGGGATGGGTAGCAATCTGAAGGTAAGTCCAGACGTATGAATCCATCCTTCCCATTGCGGTGCAAGTCGATGTTCGTTTAGAGTACGGCAGGAGAAGTCAAAGGGACTCCCTCGGCCATTCTCTCCCGATCCGGCCTGCCATGCAGCTGGTGGGCAAATGCATCCGCCGCCAAGACCCGGACAAGTCGCCGCCAAGACCCCACGAACCCGGGCAGCCTTGCTAAGTCACCAAACGTAGCGAACAACTTGAGGTGACCTATGGCAGAGGTGTTGGTTATCAAATTGATGGTTCCCAGGGCGGCGGTACCCACATCCGCCTCTCAAAGATGCGCAAAGAATGCAAAACTGATGCAAATGTAATAAGTAAGATTAAGAAAGTGACGCTTAGATGGTTTGGGCACGGTACCCTTAAAAACCCATAATATTTATAATAATAAGTAGGTACCCTTAAAAAATAAAATACAATCAGATTACAAATTATTGCGAAAAATTATTTACTTTTATGTACAGATATACATTCCCGGTCACGTATAATCTGACAATAACTTGAAAATCTTTTATTACAAAAAAATGTTGCTTGTCTCTTTATAAAGACTTGGTCAGCCGAAGAATGGAACTCACGACAATTGGGTGAGACATGACATGACATGACGCGATGCCAACTCAGCCACTGATTGATCAATCTTTCTACAAGTATTTGTGCAAAGATTTAATTAAATGATAAAAATTTTCATTCGTTGATTCATCTATCTAGACAAAAATCCAATATTTACATATGCCTAAGGTAGGTACGTTATCAGCTTATTTTAATATAGTAGCAACACAATAAATAAATAAATCATTAAGGGGGTATTTCACCATCCTCCTCATAGCTTATCCATACACATAACGAATATTAATAAATAAACAAATAAATACTCGCAACCGTTAAAAAACACGCCTAACTTATCCTATATGTAGACATTATTCATAGGTTCAAGTACCGATTAGTAAACTAAGACTTTTTGAATAAATAAATCCTGTATAATTAATCTAAAATGTACGTTACCGTATGAATAATCTATGAGGAGGATGGTGAAATACGCCCTAAGCCTATTTACGTGAAGGTTGTTAACATAGATTACCATATATTCATGAATTCACATCAGTGATCAATAAACATTTTAATGTCAATCCCTTAACGAACCTTGAACATGAAAACATTTAAAAGCTTTTATGGCCGATTTTATACTTTTCCTTATTAGAACCTTTAAAATACCTTGAATTATTGATTCGCTATTAATTTTGAGACATGATTTTATGTACCTACCTGTTAAGATTTTTTTTGTAATTATTATAATGAATCGTTTCCTCTTTTGAAATTCTGTGGTTCTTGAAAAATAATCTTTGTCATTTTCCGGAGCAAATAAATTTGAGTTGCTAATTTAAAATACCGAAATAACTTAGCATTTAAATACTGCCTAATTCGTAGACAATTTCACTTTTTATAGTTGTTGGAAATGTAAAAAAAATTGAGTGCAGTTCACACACGGTAGTAGTGAAATTTCACCCACACAATCTCAACCAATAAGAACCTTGCAAAGTGAGCTCATAATTAAAGCGGCCAATGCTGCCAGCGCAACGCTTCGTAGGTAAGGTTTCATTCTAATCTCATTCTCTCACAGGCTAAATCCTGTAGGTATATGTGTTTGTTTCTTTTTAATATTATTTCCGTTTCATCGAGTTTCAAATCATAACGGTGCTAAAGAAGATCACTTCAAAAAATCAATCAATCAAAATTTCTTACAAAAGTACAAATACAAGCTAAATAAATAAAAAAAACGGCTCACCTCTGCTAGATCCTACAAATAAGCCATATTTTATATCTTCGGTTATACTCGAAGGCCTTGATTTGAAGCGAAACTTCTTTAGCGTCGTTAGTGATTAGAATTTCGGGTGAAACGGAAATACGTCACTAAAATTTATTATATGACCGGTCGTCGGTTCTAATATAATGCGCTAAATTTGCACTTCGGCTCGATCCTTCCGTAGCGCAACGGCCACAACGGCTACAACGGCCGGACAAAACCAAGCGGCCAGAGAGACAGATATCGAATGAACCGAGTTCGAATCCTACGAAATCCAAAAAAAAATAAACATTTTTTTTTGTTAATAAATATCCAATCTTCAAACCACTTTAAAATAAACAGGCAAAAGAAAAGAAAGCGAAATCTAGCGACTTTCTAGTTTCACTTCTACCGCGTCAGAATTACACACTCTAATTTTTTTTCTTCACATTTTGTACACAATAATATTTTCTCGAAAGAAAGACTTAAAATATTCCATATATTGACCACAGGAAATAAAATGCGAAAGTTTATTTTGAGATGGATAAAAAAAGACAAACACCGACGAGACCAATGTTTATATCCAAACTTACACGATGCTAGAAAAGTGATGTTACCAATACATCACGGAGTTTCCGTTAGGTTAAGGGAGATCTTTTGACCTCTCCAGCAAAACTCTCTAGGAACATTGCCTTGTACCGCAGTGGTAAAGATAGATTCATACATCCGTCACTCTTGGATACTAGAATTTCTTATTTTTATCCTTCCTTTTCCTAAAAAGACCCTTCACCTAGCATCCTCAAATATGACATAGGCCCTGGGGGGAGTTGTTTTCCTCAGGCCTCCTGTGTGGAGCTAATATAAAAAAATATTACAATTTGAGGTCTTACTCATTAAGTTAAAAATAAAAATAAATAATAATAATATCTTAAAACGTGGCTGTGTATGATACAGTATGGGAAATACCGCAGCGAATCAATTTGGTACTTGTAAAAGTTTGTTGGTTGAAAAAAAACTTTGAAGTTGTTCTGTACCCACCAAATACTTAAAGTATTACTATTACGTCGAATTATTTATTTCTAACCACTTGTGCGTATAACTAAATGCAACATCTCAAGGGCTTATGCTTTTTATGAATACTAACCACTACTTTGTTTTTTTTTTTTCAAATTATCACGATTTCATCTCAAGAATACGTGATCAAAATAACCGCTTTGAAATCCGACAGATGTTTTTGATATATCGAACAAGCGTACCTCTCGTAATTCATGTGACTGTTTTTATCTACGTGATTATTTAAACATATAATTCGGAATTTAAATTTTGCGCTACGACTAATACAGAAAAAAATTTGGTTGTCTGTAAAGTCAGTTTACGGACGATAATTTAACGTGATAACGTCATAAGAAAACTTTTACATAGAAGTTTACAGTCACAAGCCGAACGCTTAGGCCGATCGTGCCTCTCTATCGCTTATTCCGCGCTCTCGCTTGCACGCTCGGCTCAGGCGGAACGTGACATTGAGACATGCTTTTTCGTGGGTGCAGCCGGCGTTCATCGATTTATAAGACGTAACCACGTCAAAAGAAAAAACAAAGTAAGTGACTACATTAAAAAAATCAATTAAGTCATTGAAATTTAACTTTTTTAATGCGTAGAAGTACGTGTTATATCGCAAACCAGATAATGGATTTGCAATTTAATCCGATTTGTCAGTTTAATTACAAAAACATGAATTAAAGCATTCTTCATAAAAAAAATAAAAACAACTTGATCTTTTGGCGTGTTTCCACACCTTTCAGTTAGAGTTTGGAAACCTACACACCTTGGTATTTGATATATGAAAAAACCGAAAGTTTATGGTTGTCTTGATTTATGACAGCAGAAAAGAAGATATTATTGTAATATCCAGTAATATCACACTGACGCATATGCCGATTACATTAATAATTATTATAATCTTCACTCAATGTTGCCTGACATCCAAGGATCAGTGTTGTTTAATTAACGACAGGGATTAAGCCTAAAGGTCACTGCTACAAAAAAATATTTTATCCATTCCTTCGATTATCCACGAACAGTCGTGCGCCTTAGAATGACCGCAATAGTTATTATTTATGTTAATGTTCTGTTTTACAGTAGAAAACGATAAAGCAGAAAATATGTTTTCAAAAGCAGCAAATACTAATGAAACACTTCATGACTTTTTTTGTGTGAGCTTTTTTTGTTATGTATGTACTCGGTTGTCATTTGTCGTGTGAGAATGGGTCCCTTCTATGGCTCGGCCGGCCTCTGTTTTTTCTCTCTCGCGCGTAGGCCATACAGGCCCTGAGGGAAAATATTTTTCTCAGAAACTCCTACGGGGAGTTAATGTAAAAAAATTGGTAACCCTGTTTACGAAGCAGTAATTGTGTCATGAAATTTGCACAAGTAGGTTCTATCTCATTCTCCCGCAGACTAAATCCTACAAATATATGTGTTTGTCTCTTTTTAGTGCCATTTCATTTTCATTGTTAAAAAAGTTTCACTTCAATAATGTTATTTTATTCTTGAGCTCACGTAGTCTTTCTCAAAAATATAATAAATTGTTAATTTTTTATATCCAAACATCATGGAAAATGGTAGCAGCTAGAAGTGATAATTCACAGGGATTTTACCAAGTGTAACGCCTTTCGTTGTCATTATAAGTCCCTGATTTTTTCTTCTTGTCTGTCAAATAAGAGTAGAAAATATAAAAAAAGGAACTACAAAATTTGTAAGCTGGCAACACCAATTTACCTGTCAAATATTATTTTAAAGTGCTATGACACTGAATGTATAGAACACAGTAAACCACATTATAAAAAACATTTTCTGTTCTTAAAGAAAAAAAAATAAAGTCGAAGAATCATTCTTGTTGTGTAATGACATAAATTTGATTAAATATTGTTGACTATTCGAATCTGTATTGCAGCTCATTATCAATATTATTTTAAGTCCATTGTGCGTCTTATAAACATGTCCACTTTATTTGGCCGAATTCTGTAAACTTTCTTGCATCATAATTTTTCAAAAAATAAAATTAAAAAAGTATAACCGAGACATCCTCTAGGTTGCAAATATATTCTGGTACGAACTCTGCAAGCATTCTAACAATGGGAGCGTAAAAAATGTACGAAAAATAATTGAGGATAATGTTAGTGATTCTTAAATTAATAAACGAGATCGGTAATAATTTAATTAAATCTCATCAGCTCAATATGATTTTTTTACAATTTTTTTTATTCTCGAAAAAAATTACGATAGTGAAAATATTTTTATTTTATTTTTGTTTTGACCAATAAATTTTCTATAACGATTTAAAATGTGCCATTTTCGATTTGCGCTAAAACGACATATTTATTTTTATTAGTGTTCGGCGGGGTTACGTCACGCCCGTCTTACCAGTTATTGGCGTTACCTATATCATAATAACATTATAGCCAGTTGGAACCATTTCGGATTGTGCGATTTTTCAAATCAATAATTATGAATGAAAATATTAAAATCGAACATTTTTGGTGCGATGATCAGAATAAATAAAAAATGACTTAATCTTTCACACATTTTAAAGGTAGGATTTTATAGATTGTGAAAATATAGTTAGTTAAATGTAGAAAATATATAAATAATTCCGATAGGAATAGTGTTGATTCGGGTAAGACCAGAGGATGTGGGTTAGAAGTCCCAGTTGCCTTTTTTTGTTATTATTTTTGGGGTGTTATGCCGTGTTTCGCTACCTCCTTCTTTAGCCAACGTTTCTAAAGACAAACGTTGGCTAAAGATGGAGGTAGCGAAACACGGCATAACACCCCAAAAATAATAACAAAAATACTTTTTGGCCGTGAAAACCTAAAAACATCCCAGTTGTCTTTGTTATATTTTAATTTTAATTGTCTAATACTATTCTCATACTACGTCATTGCGAGCTGTTAATATTATTTTTTTAAATTTAAATTATAGCAGATTTAACATATTTAATTACCACCATGTAAATGTTCAGAAAAAAAAACTTTGCTTGAAATGATTCTAGCAAGTTTCATGATTTAAAAATAACCAAGTATAAAAATAACAATCCTAATCTACTTCTTTTTTTCTAGTTCGTCACTTCCTTTAGCCTCAAATTTTTATTGACTGAAAACTTAGCAGAAACTAATACCTTCTTACTTTTTACACATCATCACCCCACGAATTTACCTTGACAAATTTAATGTAGATGGTTGACAATAGTTTTATTTTTACAATATTTATCAAACACAGGTGTTTAATTATCTCTTCAAACTTTACAAATACACTTTGAGGTGCATTTTTAATTAAAAGGAAACAAATTACTTTGGTAGACACTTTTTGTAACGTTATTTTTTGTATGCATTTATATAGATAAATAAAACTAAATGAAAACAAATACTTTGTAAAAACCACTATTAAATCAATATTATCAATATGTTTCGAAAACTATATTTTCTTCATCAGGATAAGATTTATATATGATAATATTTTATATATGAAGAAAACATAGTTCTCTAAACATGTTAATAATAACGATTATATAGTTTTTTTCACAAAGTTATTTGTTTTCATTTAGTTTTAATTATCGAAATTTTAATGAATGCAGAAAATTATGGTACAAAAAGTGTCTACTAAATGAGTTTTAAGACCATAAAAATTGCATAATATTACGTAACAATATGTTTGCTGGCAAGACTAGCAGCTTAAATAAACATTTACAAAATAATATATATTCATGTTTATGAAACATTCTTATTTATCTGTTAGGAATCGGCTGATTACGGATATTTTACTGCCTCTTCTTGTTGTTTATTCATATTTTTCTATAATTAATTCTTTGTTTTACCCAAATAAGCCAATTAATCAAAATAGATTACAGACATCCAACGTCTATAAACATGCTAATAATTATTAATCAAGTATGAATATTCAAGAGATTGAAATCTACTGTTGGTTATTACGTCGTGCGGGATCAGTCACCGCGGAAAGAGCATGTATTGAACACAAAATGATAAGAAAATTCAGGTGCAATAGTCTTAATAATTATTAATAAGTATTATACAGTGGTAGATAATTTATTACTTATGATATTTCAATTACGGTTCTCTTAATAATTGTAAAAATTTTCCATCATAAAGAAACAAAATTTTTCAGTACCTACCTACATGTATGTAAAAAATATGATAAGGAAATGATTTATATATTTTTCCCACGTATTTAATTCACTGCGTATCTGAGCCAAAGGATATCCATTATCTCTTCGACATCCGTGAGTAGCACAAAATTAAAAAAAAAACAACAACAACAACAACAACTTGGTATGATTGGTAGCATCCAATATTTAATTATTGTTTCTTTAGATAAAGTAATTCCCCCTCCTTGTTGGGATGCTTTGCTCAAAGCTCGTTGAGATCGTAATCATTAGTCGTTTTTGCTATTTAATTTTTTCTGATTGATTTGGGCGTAGACATGTTAAAGAAGGCATAGCTCTGTGTTTGATATACATGTTAATGTTCAAAGCATCGTGTAACAGCAGACGACCAACATGTGTATACCTACTAATATAATATAACACAGAATAGTTGGGTTGATAATAATAATTGGACGATTTGTAGAGCGCCGTTTTTGTGAAAAATCACCTCAAGGGCGCTTTACAGTTTTTTTTTTTTTTTTGTGTGTTTAAAATAAATGTGTTTGTTTGATGTGTGTAAAATAAAAAAAAATGTGTATTTTATCTACCAATGATTTTATTTTTACCAAATACGTGTCTTGTGTTTTTTTTTTTTTTCATTTTATAATAGTTAGTTTCTAATTTGGAACGCTTTGTTTTGTGGTTATAATCATGATTTTTTTAATCTTATATTATACTAGCTGGTACTCGGCATGCGTTGCTACGCCATTTAATAAAGAAATTGGTTCTCCCTGCATGTCTTTTCCAATTCGTCCCGTTCCCCTCACGCATCTCTTTCCACTCCCCAAATCCACTCCTCTTTTCAAACAGCTCGCGTGCCACCTATTGCTATTTTTTTATACAAATTTCATAATGCCAAAACTCACCAGTAGTAAAAAAATAATTATCCAATGTAGTGCAGGCCACATCGTTTCCACGGCAACGATTTGTTTTGCTCGCTTTTGTTAGCGACAGAAAACGTATAATAAGTAAAATATATTAATATTTATAACATCGTACCGCCAAAACTTGCCATTATATACAGTGTATAATCCTCGCATATAATGTAGCTTTCTATTGGTGAAAGAACTTTAAAAATCTTTTTATGGTTAATGCGTGAAAGCGTAACAAACTAACTCAAGCAGTTTCGCATTTATAATATTAGTATAGATATGAAATTATTATTATTAAAATAATCAAAAATAAATATCTCTGTCTGGCGGTCTGAAAAACGTATTAGCCTAATAAATTTGAATTAAATTTCTTTTGCTATCCTCAGAAATTGCTTCTAGATAGGCATTTAGTTACGCACACTTTCATTACTTACTGTATTGTAAACGCCGACCAAAATTCGGATTTTGGTCTTAACAATAGAAATGTTAACAAAGACGTGGATGATGAACTTTATAAAAATGGCTTTACATCCTCCAAGAAAACAATGTCAAATGTATGAACGCACTGCTTGAAACGTATATTATCAATCAGTATTGCGAATTGCGAAACGTGTAACAATATTTAGTAGTAAGGTATATAGTAAGTGGAGGTTTTGGTGAGTTGATAGAAGCCTCTCCAGTGACAAAGAACTACGCCTCTATGACGTGCAGCCAACACTTGGCTGCAGACAAAAGGTTTTGACCCAAACCTGTTTCTACAAGAGGCGCATCTCAAAAGTTTTCCAATATTTGCGTAAATAATATTTGAGTATTTTGACAAATATTAAGCACGATCTTTCTGTGAGAGTGGTGGGACCAACTGAACAGAACGTAGCGCCAAAGTTTTACGGGATTTATTGACACAAGTTAATCATAGACAAAATTGCGAGAAAAAATTTACTGAAAATTCTTCCTCTATACAGGTTCGCCTAGTGAGGCAGGCTATGCTTAAAATATGGTATATTATGCTTCTTCTATATAACCGTTCTTACATACATATTTATTTTTTCTCCTATTTGGTACCGCTCTAATGACGTCAATTATTGTAACATTATTCTTATAACAATGTTATTGTTACTATCCTGTAGATATTAGCTTACTAATGAATATTACCTTATGTTGTTAACTTTATCATTGAATGTCATTAAAATATGTTAATAATTAAACTGTGTATAAGTAAAGGAAGAAAATAAGAAGGAAAAATATACTCAAAATGTAACCAATGCACGACTATGTAGTAATGTGATATTATTTTACATATTCATGATGTTTTTTGGATAAAATAAATAAATTTTTATTTTTTACAACAGCCTAAGGAAACTGATGTCGAATAATTTGTCAGAAAGCAGTTCGCTTCGCTGACTGTTGGATTTATCTTTTACAAATCCAACGATAGATCATTTGCTGAATTCAAAATTTGAAAAGACAACTTGAAAGCTAACGAAAAATTCCAATGTAATCCGATACGCGTAACATGATTAGTTATATCGCGCTTAGATTCAATCATAGAAAAGGCGTAGAAGACTTGAACGAAGAAAGTCTCCGAACAACTGATAACAGTTTTGTTAAAAAAACGATTCGATTGACTTTTTAATCAATCCTCGCGGTCCGAGTTGAAGATGTTTTGCAAATATTTTTAAAGTTCAAGACGACCGCTATAAAAAAGTTATAATGTCATACGCGGATACTAAATTAGCATTTAGGTAATTAATCACTTTGAACAAGCCGTAAATCATTGTAAAATGTTTTGCTCTACAACCAAATGATTATTAAATACGCGCATATCAGATTATAACCACAATCGATTTTAGTATTAACAAGACACGATATTATGTCCGCAGTTTTCGGCGAATGAGTATTCACAAAAAATACAACAAACCGTTCAATATGTCACTACGTACATCTCCATTTTTATATTATCAGAATATCTCTATCAAAACGTGTATTTGTGTCTTCATATAGATTTTTTTTTATAATACAACTTTTTCTTCCCCCGGAGTGACCCAAACGTCTCTATGTTCATGCAGATACAGAAGATTTACAATTTGCATGTTCCTTAACGTTTTAGTTTTAGTTCCTATAATTTTAAAAATATATAAATATCCGTGTTTACAGTGTCTACACGTCTTTAAGTTCAAATAATTAGGTAAAATATTCTCAAAATTCGTATAAATCTGTATAATTTTTCCAGTTTCTGGGTATTATTGTTAACACTTATTGTAATGGAGCACAAAGTCAATAATGGATTTTGATCATCCGCAGACAGTAAAAATATTTTGTTATGGAAAAACGCGACAAATAGACAAATTTTCACGTAGATAGTTTCGCAGGTTTCGAAAAGGGGTTTTCTCCCTGTAATATGTAATAATATGAGTAAAGTGAACATACATTCTTTGCAATAGAGCCGGACTTCTATTCTGAATCTAAAGTATTATTTTTTTATTATTTTATTATACATACTTGATTTATTTTCTAAAAACTAAATTCAAAACAAAAATAAAATAAGCAATCATCTTGGCTATAAACATATCCCTTCATAAAAAGTCATTATTGTAAAAAAAATAACTTAAATACGACAAAAATATATTGAAACCAGTCTAGTCGGTAATTAAAGTCGCAAGAATAATATATTTTTGTAAAAGTTTAAAGTTCAACAACAAATTTAGGGAAAATTTGTAGCAAATTTTGCGTTGACCTTGTGAATTTTTCCATCTATCTTCACATAATAAGCGGATGATGTTGCTTGTGCTATGTTTAAGGACTTTGTAAATACAGGATAGAACTCGCTTCACTTTAAGTAAGTCACTCACGTAAACGAGTTATGGCCAAATTATCAATGTAAACGACACCAAAAGTCTCTTATTCTACCTTGTAGCAAGTTGCAGAAGTTGCTCTTGCGTAAGTTTTTTGACAGGTCTAATCGCGTCTATAAAAATAGTATTTTTATTATTTTAACTAAAATCTGATTAGGTTATGTGGATAATTACCCACATTAATTTCTCCCGAAAACAAAATAGAAATAACGCTAGATAAAACTCAAATTAGCACATCTACGAAAAAAAATTAGAATGAAAGAAACTTTTCTGATTCCAAAAACCGAAGAGATATAATTTATTTTTCAGGTGGAAAAAAAGTTTTCTGAAAATGGGCATCCTTCTTTTTAATTATAAGTCCAATCTTTTCTAATCTCAATGTTTCTGTTTATAACATTGCGTATTTGAATTCGAAGTCGGTTGCTGTCAGATAGCTGTCTTTGGATAAAATTAAGGAACTCCATTAATTTCGTCTATACGGCACAAAAGCGCGAAAAGAATTGTTTATTTCAAACCAAATTCTATTTCATCACTTTATTTGGACTTTTTCGTCTTTATTGACAAAATCGCTTTGATTTGACAGATCTTACCGCAAATTTACAGAAGTAAACGCTCACCATCGTTGCTTATATAAGTGGAACTTCCGATCAACTTCCGTGAGCATTAATTACCATAAGTTGGATGCATATCGCTTGCTGAGGATTGGTTTGTACTCCTGTATTTTTAGGTGTTTTTTAAGCTGTGAATTGAAGTATATGTTAGTTCGTTCAAAATTCAACCAAATACGTTGTTATTTTTCTTATAGGCAGATTAACCCTGGTATTTTTTAAAAATATTTAAAGCAATTAGTTTGAAATAAAGGAAACAAAAATATAATTTTTTGAAACTCAAAAACTTTTATTTTTCAATACGAGTTTTTGTGGACATAGTACAAACCAATCCTCAGCAAGCGATATGTGAACACTCCTGTGACTAACAAAATCAAAAACTTCAGTAAGTAGTAAATTTTACTTATGAGTGTAAAGCTAGCCTATCTAAAGTATTATTTAAATTTACGAACCTCGTCAACCCACACAACGGGGAACAACGTGGTGTTGAGATTTTTCATAACATTCAGAATCCGGACCGGTCGCAGGAACATGTTAAACTGCACCCTCTTCCCGCCGCGGAGAGGTGATCCCGTGTTCTGAAAAGTTACAAAACAATTTAAGTACTACCCACATATTTTACAAATAATATAGTATAATGCTTCTCAGACTATTAACATAAGTAATGTGTGTGCATGGTAATGCGCAAAATTATTTTTAATCTTGTACACTTTTTCATATTGTCTAACAAATTTATTCTGTCTATCTCAATCACAAGAAGCCTTAATTATTAAACATTTCGTAATGTTTTGGTGAGTGCAACACACACAAAAATTAATTTTTGTTAAAAGGCGGCATTTTGTGTAAATTATTTTATTGATCGCTCGCATTATTGTGTTTTTTAACATTGCATATAACAAACACAATTGATGCTTTGTTATTAATCATCGTAAGTAAATTAAATACATAGTAAATTATATTTTAAATTAATGACATTATAGAAACTGACCTTTTTTTCACAGAATATGAATAAATCATTAAATTTCGAAGTCAATTTTTCAAGTTCTGTGAAATTTCTATTCAAATTCTGTTATTTTTTCAGTTCTGTGAAGCAACTGACCCGTAAAGATATGATAACAGAACTTGAGTAAAACTTTCACAAAATTTGTATTGACATTGAAATTTAATGAATTGTTCGAATTCTGTGAATTCGAACCCAAACTAAAAGTATTATCTTTACGATGATACATTTTATAATACATATTTTTTTTTGCAACAAAGTTTCTTTCTTATTTTTTCCTTTATTGAGTTCTGCACGGTATCATTAAAATAATTATATTTTTGCTGTAAACAATAATTGTTTTAAACGCTGAATAAACGCCATTTCATTTATTCAAAGAAAATATTTTTTTCCTAAATGTGGCAAGCAATTAATAATATTTAAGAAGCATGATACTGAAGAAATACTAATAAGTAAATTATATAGAAATACATATATTTTTAAAGCATCATTAATGGAGGATGAAATTATTAGACGGGAAGATGCGTATGAAAAGTCGTAAGTCTTGTAAAGATGGTACAAAAGCTAATTACTAGAATTATATTGAAAAAACCTTCTACAATCCCATCAGCAATATTGTTCAAAATATTCTTAAGTTCCAAAAGTTGAAGCCACATTAAATAAAAGTCACATTATAACAAATGTTCAAAGATAGCGACAATCAAAATAAAATTCATCAGGGGCACAAACAATATTATTATCAAAATTCTTTTATTTTTTACACCAAAAATCCGCAATAATTTGTTTACAAAAGGATGAAATATTTTAATAGTCTTCCCACAGAAGTAAAAAAAACATATTTCTTAAAACTAAATATTCAGTAACATTTTTATTTACAAAAATCAATACTTTCATTAATTAAAAACAATATTTATGTTTAATAATGTTATCTCGTCCTAGTACAATATATTACATTATTTGTTGAGGCATATATTGTAACTCCTAAGTACACCAAATTCAAAAGGTAATTAGCAAAGAAAAACTTAACATTTTAAAATAAAACAAAACATTGTATTTAATTTCGTGAAAAGAATTGTTAGGAATAACAAATATTAAAATTAACATAAATAAAAAATTAAACAAAAATAAAAATAATAAAAAGGTAAGTGTGTGTAGACTAAGTAGGCTACAAAACTTTTAATACTCTGAAAAGAGGACTACCTACACCTAAGCGGCCGAGAATTCAAATTTCAAAAGATAGTCTTGCGATTGTACCCTTGCAACTGTACAGGGCGGTTCCGATGAGAAAGATTGATTATTCACCGTACCAGTATTTTTAATTAATAACTCGATATATCGATTTTATTTCATTCAAAATTTGCTTTATATATGCCTACATTCAAGATAGCAATAAAACGCTCAGACGCGTAGTGATAAAATTATTAAAATTTATAATTAGTTTTTGACCTTAGTGTTTAAAATCTTTTGGTAATAAGTATTTTTAATTTTTCAATAATATCTAAGGAAAATAAACGCCTAAAAAACATCTGAAATATATCACTTCTTCGAACGTCGCAAATTCACTTTGTGGCGTCATTATTAATTTAATGAAAACAAATAACTCTGTATACACGACTATATAATTAACATTATGAACATGTTTCAAAAAAACAAAGAAAAAAACATAGTTTTTTAAGAAAATATAGTTTTTTAAAAAACATAGTTTTTGATATAAGTCGATAATGTTAATTATATAGTGGTGTATACAAAATTATTTCTTTTAATTAAATTGAAATACATTAGTTTGTATGACCATTATGGACAATAATAAATAGACAAACTGATGTAATTTCGATACAAAGCACGTGCGCGGATTTATTTTTAAATATTTTATTTGAACTAAAATTAAAATTGTGAAAAATTGCCTTCTTAGAAAATTCATTGATTCAATTTCCTATATGATGATTTGAAATATGTGTCTTATAATACAATATTATTGTTGAAATTTTAAGAAATCTGCCAACGACCAATGGTATATAACCTCATAACATACTTTTTAAAAGTTTTAAAAATAACTTTACTAGATAAAATAATAATATTTTGATTTCAATTTATATTTTTTGTAGAAGATTCGGTACGTCTAGAATTTGATTTAAAAATGACATATTTCCGGTTGTATCTGGTTATTATCTAATAACTGCACGTCACCTCATATCATGATCATAACGATTATGATAAAAAATATTTTCAAAGATTTTGAAAATATTTGTATAAAATCAGTCAAAAATAATTAATTAATTAATCATTCAAGATTTATCATGAATTAGAGATCAAATCAAATGTACTAAAAAGTAATTAATTTAAAAAAATTAATTAATAATCTAAGTATAACATTTGAATTTCGCTGTTTCGTGTTATCTTAGCAGTCACAATTGTTTATTTATTTATTCATAATTTTGTTTACAAGGTTACAATGGTTCAAGTTTGTTCACAAGCCATTTGTTTTTTTAACAATACTAGGTACCCATCTATATATTTTTTTTGCCACTAACTAGCTAATAAGTTTTTGATTATACAGTATGTAGGTATCTTTGATTTAAAGTATATCGTGTTTTCTAACTAAATGGAAAAAGGAGCTGTGTAAATAAAAAAAAATTCCAGCTCGTAGAGAAATGGAGCTGGCAGCACGGTATCGCTTCGACACACACAAGTAAACACTCTCACCAATATCATTTGCTCATCTGCCCTGATGATGGACACTGTAACGCTGTCCGAAACGTTGGCTAAAGAAGGAGGTAGCGAAACACGGCATAACACCCCAAAAATAATAACAAAAATACTTTTTGGCCGTGAAAACCTAAAACCAAACGTGTAAATAATTACTTAAGAGGGAATAACCAGACAATTGGAAATATGTCATTTTTAAATCAACTTTTAGACGTTTTGACTATTTTCTTAAAAGATAAAAGTAAAGTTCTTTTATCTATTAAAGTTATTTTTAAAATTTTTATTTAATAATTATAATAAGGTTTTACAGTAAGTCGTTGGCAGATTTGATAAATTTTCAATTTTTTTGTATTACACAACATACATCATGGAGTAAAAAAAAAAAAATAATTATTTGGGAATGCTACTTTTCAGAATTTTATTTCAAATAAAATCCTTTAAAAAAAGATCCAGGCCCTTGTTTTGTGACGAAAATACTTCAGTTTGGCTATTTATTTACAGTCTTACAAACTAATATATTTAAAAAAAAAATTGCATTCTTATTTTGCTTAGATATTATTGAAAAATAAAAAATACTTATGATACAAAAATAATAACAAAAAGTACAAAATTTTAATAGTTTTATCATCACGTGTTTGAGCATTTTCGAATGTTAGTATTTATCGAAGCAAATTTTGAATGAAATAAAATCGATATTGAGTTACTTTGTTAAAAGGCTGGTATGGAGAATAATTAATCTTTCTCATCGGAACCGCCCTGTGCAGTTGCAAAGGTACGATCGCTTGACCATCGTTCGACGAAATTTGAATTAATAGCCGCTGGTTGGTGCCCCTTGGTACAACAAAGTAATCCGTAGTACTCATAATTACCGTGCGCCATGTATAGCAATATGTAATGATGATAATATGTAATATCAGAAAAGTCAAAAATACCTTTCAGTAAACGTAATTTACCTACCTCTTGCATCTGTCTCTAAATTGGTAATTCCCAGTGAGATACGCATAGAACAATCAATTATAATTAAATTTCATTTTCAGGATAAATAAATAAAAACAATTTAATTAATTTAAAATATTAGCCAATACATTCGCTACGCAACATTTAAACAATATAAGCATAATGGCACTCACGCGCAATACAGCAAAGTTCATGGCATTCGCATAATGAGGATGTGTTTTAAAGGAGATTGAACGCCAATCTTACCGGTTCCAATTCCAGCGTGGTTTGGTGGAGCTCCGGGTCTGGGTGCAATCCCTCCACGCCATTCTGGTACTCCTCATCGGCCATCAGGAAATGGGGGAACGTCAGTACCAAATGGGCGTCTGTTGGAAATAATTTCATCACGATCCATCCACAGCAGATTACATTGGCAATAGATAAAAAGTAAATTAATGAAAATGGCAAGGGATAAATAAATGAACCTGGCAGATTCATCCCTAACCCATTGGTTTAATCAAATACCCTATAATATTGTTAATACTCCAACTTCAGTAACATGTTGGTAGCATCAAAAACTCTGGCCACCAGAGGCGCTAGTAATATAGTGACATTGACGTTTCTTTTAATGGCGGCAAATAGGACTTATTTATTTATTTAATGCCAATTTTACAATTTTAAGTATAATCTAGTAATGTTGGCCTCACTGGGTGCCTCACCCGTGCTGAGGCCCCCATTTTAAAAAAACAAGATTTTTTTTTATACTCGGTAGCGGTGTTTTTTTCGCTTTCTAATTTGTATTTTAATCAATGATGATAAAAAAAATGTGTCCAAAAAGTAGGTTCAAAAGAAGATGTGTGCAGTTTACGGATTTAATAATTACAATCAACAATTTGGGAGGCGAGTATGGGTACCGCCGCCGCTCCGGGAATCATTATTGGACATCTGCCATAGGTCTCTCCAAGTGGTTCGCTACATTTGGTGACCTAGCAGGGGTGCCCAGGTTCATGGGATGAGGTTTTTTCGGTTCTTGGCGGCAGATGCGTCTGCCCACCTGCTGCGTGGCGGGCCGAATCGAGAGAGACCGGTTGAGGAAGCCTTTTGTCTTCTCCATCCGGACTCTCTCAACCCATCGCCTTGCATCTTGGAGGGATGGTTTCATACTTCTGTTACTCTTGAACCCCCATTTTCTACACGCCCCTTATACCCTTTTTACACCCAGAACTTCCTCTCCTTTCTTTCCTTAAAAAGAGCCTCCACACAGGCCCTGAGAGAAATTGTTTTCCGCCTGTATGAAGCTAACATAAAAAAAAAGAAAAAAAACATTGACAGGTTTGTTGGTGGAATAATTATGATATTCACGATGGGGCGGGGGGGGGGACTTACGTCCTGATTGTCCTGAAAAAATACGCCACATCTTATGATTTATGGGTTCTAATCACATTTCAACTAGTATCTGAAAACTAATTATCTTATCAAAAGAAACCCACATTGTAAAAGATTTTGGAAGATACAAGCATTTTTTAAATAATAATAAATTTCTAAGCATGACTTATTCTGAAATTGGAAAAGACGGTGGGGTCCTACCTATCTGGCTATCAACCACCTGGTAATCTCGCCAATAAAGAATGTATTTCATTACAAATGCATTTTAAATAGATTACTTAACTTACAAATTAGAATACCGCCAAAATTAATGAAATTAAAAATATGCATTGAAAAAATTTTCAATAATATAAATGCATTGGACATTATGAAGTCGGTATCCCGCCACAAATAAAGTAAGATAATTAAAGAATTGAATTACATTATGTGAGGAATATGTACCACACAAGTATTTCGAAGAGTGTTTTGTGCGCTTTCCGCTCGAAGACACCTTGTTTGCATAAAATATTGATTATCTCTTTTCTTTGATCCTCAAAGAATGCGAAGAGTCAAGTGGATCCTACATAACATTAACAATCTACAGGAGATTACGGCTTAATTCTTTTTTTTTTATTTAACACTAAGTATTTATGTAAATTGGTGGTAAAATACAAAATATCTTGTACTAAATTGCTTTCCAGACGGTCCTGGGATGACATAAGCATAAAAATGTTGAATTTTATTAGTGGTGCATTAACAGAGCGAAAACTTAAGGCTTCATGCCCGCTGTATAAACAGGCTAATCTTTCCTTTTTCGAAACCAAAGCTGGTTTTTCAGGTTTGTGAAAATATACCTTTGTGTAAAGAGTTTATGACTTAATAGGTATGAGGACCCCGTTTTGAAAATATTTAAAGTCGTATGCAAATTAACAACTTTGCGTCGGAACATTTTTAAACGAAACCCAATAACTTTGTGTATTTTATTTGCAATTCTTCCAGAGGTAGGATAAAATTACATTTCGGGTTCAACTAAGAGATTTTACATCACTCTTGGTCGAAAGAGAGTCATATCAGTGGCGTGGCTTTTTAATAAGTTAAATTATTACGTAAAATGTGATATCATTATTTATCACATAATCACCATCCTCGTCGGAAACTCCTGGATCCATCGAATAGTTGCGTGAGGGCATCACGACTATTTTTCAAAGAAATCAATTTTTTGGATGGTATTTTACTACTACTGTGGTTTTTTGGCTGACAAAGATGTGTAAATATAATTAAAAAAAAACTATTTTTGAGTACAAAATCACCACGCAAATACTATTTTTATAGAAAATCAAAGTTACCGCTTTTCGGTATAAGATCGCGGTAGTTTCTACGTAGACAGCCGGTGGTGATGATAACTAAAATTAGGATTTTTATTTTTTGAAAACTCCAACATCAAAACCACCTTAACTGACAAGTATCTCTTATACGAATAACTTTCTCCGTCATAGCTCAAGTAAATTATTTAAGTGTTTGGTTTTTATTTCATCACGACCATTAATAATTATATGATCATCTTCAATGACCATGCTGCTTCATTACACGAGGAAACCTTGGTGATTGTGGGTTTAGTGTGCATAATACTTAATACTATTACGTAGCCTGTCGAGGTAAATATTTAATTCACAAAGAGTAAAGGCGTGACGGCGTCGGTAAGAAGCCACGTGATCATTATCAGTAACAGGCGTATCCCAGGTTACGACCTCTCTAAGAAATAATTTGCTGATCCGACTGCTGTTTTTTGTAATAATCTCAATCAATGTTTTCTCACGATGCAATCATCACACCCAATGATCCTTCAATCAATGAAGGTAGACTATAATATTCATGGCATTTAAATATAATATAAAATATTGTACGGATTACAATAATTATTATACAGCTTTCGATATAATATTTACGTTGAATATTGTAATTGAACCACCAATTGGAAGAAGGGAGTAAATCCAAAAAATGAGAATGGAGATAATTAAAAAAAACTTTATAACTTTTTACTTTCAACTTATAGGCTCGTGTGATATCAATGATAATGAAGAAAACATAAATTCTGATTTATTTACTAATAGACCTGGCTGAAATATATAATATTAATTTATATATGTATTTGTAAATGTTTTGGATTTATTCCCTTCTTTCAATTTAGCATATACTACATACAAAATAATTAGAAATAAAAGACAATATAATGACAAAAACTATTTATTTATTAGAAAAAACGTAAGGACACTCTATTATTCATCTATTTCTTCACTTTCGGATCTTGTAGTTAGTCAGGTCAGAATAATATCGTAAAAATCTTTGAATTCGTCAGAAATATACTGGATTATTTTTTGTATGTATTTTTTTCCTTCTTCCAACTAACTATTTTTATGGCTGCATGAATTTAAACGAAGCAAATGGTTTTTGTTCCTTTCTTCGAACTCACAATTAAGCGCTACGTCTAAAGAATATAAGTGTAGAAAACTGAATATGTCAAAAAGTGGCGTTTATTCCCTTCTTCCAATTGATGGTTCAATTTAATGTTAGAAGTGTCTATTCATCGGTGCGTCCCAGTATAAACAGACAATAGTAGACAACAATAGATATATTAGTATTTCACAATATATTTTATTTAGTTCACAAGTTTGTATCTGGGGTGCACAGACGAAGAGACAATTCCTTTTATGTTTGGATTATATAAAGTTTCACGTTTTACCGAATGGTTTCTCGCGTCTTGAAATCTTTAAGCTTTTTCTGTAAGCATTTTTTCGTATGTATCGTGTGTTGAATTATATGCTACGTAGCTTTTGGAAAATCCGTATTTCACATTGTTTATCAAGATTTATTTTCTGAATAACAGTGTTGAAACTCGGGCGAAGTTGGGTAGTAACTGCAAGTGCACTCTATAATTATATGATTACAAATCGCTATCATGTTTTATCTTATCATAGTTTGCAAGTATTTTGTTGTGTTCTTTTTATCGCATTACCTCCTGCATAAATGTATATAAATAAATACACATAAATTCTAACTCAAATGAAAAAAAATATTTATAGTAAAATATTTATATAAAATATTTATTCAGAAAGGACAATGGTGAAAGCTCATAGATACGTCCTATTTCTTTCAGCTAGTAAGTGCATGATGCTGTATACATATATACATATTTTAAATCCAACGAATTGCCCCAGATGTCTCCAAACTGATATAAATAATAATAATTTGTAAAACACCGACGAGAAAATTATTTGAAATGGATTTTATGTAAATTGACGAATTAATTAAATTTATTATTCGTTTTATACTAATATTAGATTTTTCTAAAAATCTTCCAAACATTTCCTACTCTAATGTTATTACAGATCGTAAATTGTTAAATTAATTTCATTCATTAAAGTTAATCTTTTATTGACCATTAAAAAAACCTGAGTTAGATCCTTTTGAAATGGAAACAGAACTATAATAATATAAAGTTTGCAATAAGACAATCTAAAAACACTTTGGCATATCGATGGGTGCTCTCTTTAGATATTGACTAAAATTTATTTAAAACTAGGGAGTTCTCGTTGTAATGCCTCTTAATAAAAAAATTTCCCCTGCGTATCCTTTCCCATTCGTCCCGTTCCCCTTCCGCCACCCCTTCCCCTCCCATGACCCTTTCCCCTCCCACGACCCTTAACCGTTGTGCGTTCCCCCTCCACCTTCCCACCTCTCCATTCTTCCGCTCCACCGTCCCGCGAATCCCCCGCCACCCCCGCGTTCCATATATTCAATCCCATACATTCAGTTTACAAACAGCTCACGTGCCACCTATTGTAATTTTTTTATAAAAATTTTCTTTTTTCATACATCACAAACATTCATTTTTGTATATTGTAAGAACAATTAATAAAATTTGGTACCTAACATAGATACCTATTTAAAATACCTATAATTCTTGATTAGATTCAAAGTACTCGATTTTGGTTAGTGACATAGGTGAGTATTTCAATTAAATTCATTAATTTAAAGAGTTTATTCGAAAATTGAATTTTGATTGATCAGTCGATGGTTTGAAAAATGTCATTCTCAAATTGTTACACTTTTCACAGTTTCGTAAGAGTTTTTGTTATGATTAAAAAACTTTTCAGATGGTTGTTATAATCCAAAGACTTTCTCAAGAGTGAAAAGAAGATTTTTTGAAAGAAAGTTTCAAACATTTCCTATAGCAATACATAAACAACACACAAATATGCAAGCAAGCAAGCAAAAATACACTAATTTTTATATAAATAGATAGTAATAAAGGTTTTGGAAAGCTTTTGACTTGCTTTTAGTTAGCAAAATGGAAAACAGTATATATAACTAAAATGAAACGAAGATCAAAACTAAAAACATAAAAATAGGTACTTCGCGACGTCCGGTCGCCACGAATAGCGACACAAACGGAGTTGGACTGACACAAACTTTCATCCTTCTAGTGATTTTGAAGTTTGAAATTACCCCGACGTAAACTGTCGCTCATTTGGGCGCGATTACCTCCCCACGGCATAAAGTTTTATAAAATATAAACATTCGTATCGTATCATATTATATCGAACACTACATTTCTCAATGTGATTATTTATGTAACACCCAATTAATGTGTTTGAGCATCATTATAATTATTTTCTTCGCTTCTAAAGATTGTTCATTTAAAATCATATACATTCAATTATGCAAAAGAGCTGTCATTGTGACCTTGTGATTATGTTAATTTATTGATGTCATCGGAAATTCACATTTCGTATAAGTCATAACTCACTCCAAGAATCAGAAATATTTACTTTTAAAACCACAGTGTTTATATAGGCTTAAGTTAACAACTACAGGCTTTTTCTGACAATTCTTTTGAGATATCACAATTTTGATATGGTCTTATCAAACCTATTGATGTTCGTTATTCTTATTAAAAAATTACAATCTCGTGTGCAAATGCAAATAAAAATTCACATTCGTCAGACCTTTACGGTCGCTCGTTAAAATATTAGCTGAAATGTTGGTATTTGGAAAATGCGTGTTCTTTAATTCTTCAAAATGTTCTAGGAAATAAAGGTTAAAACGAAATTCTCAATGCCAACAGTGAATTTTAAATAAAATTTTACGATTCTTAACAAAATTGTGTCATCGCGTGATATATTGAAACTTAGTTTTGTTTGAGCGTGTTTACTGTAGACAAATA
The DNA here is from genome assembly GCA_936435175.1 of Glyphotaelius pellucidus. Classification (NCBI taxonomy): domain Eukaryota; kingdom Metazoa; phylum Arthropoda; class Insecta; order Trichoptera; family Limnephilidae; genus Glyphotaelius; species Glyphotaelius pellucidus. Next base: position 19,420,861 of record OW386542.1, on the reverse strand, counting down.
AACATCAATTAAAAAAACATTCAAATAAAAGTTATTTTATTTTGATTCAACTTTACACTAAAAATTTAAAAAATTCTCTATGACTTAGGAACGTTCGCATTTATTCGAATTCAAAAAAATTCTTATACTCTACAACTTTCTATAATTTGTTTTATTGTGTTAAAAGTTTATATTCATGAGTATTTATATTTACTACTTTTAATTTTTAAAATATTAATGGTTTATAGATCATGCTTTTAATTATGTGAATAAATAAATAAGAGTATTTATTTTAAAAACAATCAGATGCTAGAGCAATTTGTGGGATTTTTTTCTTAATCATTCGAAAGCATATTTAAGATAATAAAAAACTTATTACATAATGAAGTTTCAAAGATAAAAATAAAACAATAAACTAAATTTAATCATTTTATTTTACGTAGTTTTTTGTACATTAACATTTTATACAATTTATACGAAGGTCTGCAAAATTGGCCCTATGACAAAAATATGAATAAACAAATTGAATTATCAGAAATGTGTCTTCTTATGCAATGTATTATATTTACATACGAAGGATATACAAGTAATTCCGATAGATTAATAATTATTTCCGTCATAACTTAAATTAAACGGATAAAGTATAATAAATACATAGATCGCATGAACGCCAATTTAAAAAAAAAATAACAAATATAATTGCTAATGATTATTCACTCATCAACCATGATCATAAATAATATACATAAACAAATTAAAATTAACGTAGATCACGCTTTACGTGTGAAAGAATATGGTAATAAGCATGTAGAAAAGGGAGGAATAGGAGAGTCCATGGGAGGCCAACTCCATACTAAATAATCATATTCTAATAGGCGATGGTCTTGATCTTTGACATGAACATGCCTACCTCTATCGCATCAACATTGTGTTCACGAGGAGCACGTATACACATCGCATAGTAATTTAATGTATAAACACGATCATTACAAGTTTAAGCACAGCAGTGTAACAGCAAATAACGCGCAAAGAGTTGCCTAGCCTTCGCTTAGTGTCAACGAACATTAACAGGCAAAATTATTTACCCAATACACAGAATACAACAATGATTGAATCTTCACAATAGTTGTTGATTTAATAATACCGGAATACCCCGAATGGATCAAACGCTGTATATTTAGCCTTCTCACCGTGAAACACGCTATTCACAGCGCTTTGACTAACTGGAGCACGATCGGTAATGTGTCCTATGCTTGAAGATGTTATTTTTCCAAAGGGATTCTTTGATTGAGTGGAAAACTTGACCGGCACGTTCGGTGAAAGACTTGGTTTAAAACTAGTTTTAAATATATTTCTAGGAGTTGATGTAACCGCTGATACTTTCTGTGTTGTGTGTGTTTCTTTGAAGACCGGCGAACTCGATACTTTTGTTGATAAGCGTGTGAAATAAGGTGAAGGTTTGTCTGGTAATGTTTTGAAGGTATTAGGTTTCGCGTAGAAGTTAAACGTCGGTTTGTTTATCGCTGCGACGCTTGCGGGGAACATTTGTCCTCGAATTGTGTTGTAGGGGTTTTGTGTCGAGGAAGGTGTTGATGACTTCGGGGTTGTAAGGGGAACGTAAGAAGAAAAAATCGGTTTTTTTGTCGGAAAATTAAATGCTGGGCGAGTGGTATAGATTTTACTTTTTGTCGTTAATAACGCTGATCGAGTGGTTTCTCTCGGTGTACTAGTGAGTGCAGGAATAGTTTTTCTTGTAGTGGTAAAATAGTAGGGTGCATACTTCTGAGTGATTGGATTTTGTTTACGAGTAGACGGAGTCACGTAATATTTAGTAGTTGTACGCTGTGTTGTTGTGGTTGGACCAGCTGTCGTTCTGTAAACTTTTAGAGTCGTAGGGATCATTTTTGTCGTTTGAATGATGAATGGCCCGGGTGGCTCCGTTGGTTTCTCAGTAGATAAAGTCAAATTTAGAACATGCAAATGCGGATCATCTGGTATTGCGTTTATCACAGGTGAATGCGAATAATCTGGAACTTTCGTATACACTGGAACTTCTGCACGCTCAGGTTTTTTAGAATATTCAGGCTTATAATACTCCGTTGTTGTGGTTTTGGTAATCGGAAGCAGTTTATCAATATTGGCAATGGTAGGCAAGGGTCTATAAGTTGACACGAGAGGAGATCTATAATGGTTTATCACAGGTGGCGTCTCACTATCACGGTCACTGTCATATCTGAAATCAATCGCGTCCGTCCCAGTGTCACAGCCCGCCGTGTACTTCTTGATGTTCTTCCCTTGGCAGTTCGGGCGGTAGACGGACCAGGCCGTGTAGCCGTCCCCGGAGAGGCGTTCGTGCTCGCGGTGTATCTGCAGGGCGCAGCGCACGTCGTCCTCCAGGTCGTCGTCGCGCAGGCTAGAGCACGTCAGGCCGCACGCGCCGCCCGGATAGTCCGGCTTGCACCAGTACAGCTCGCTGATCTGCAGCAGGCCGTGATCGTGGCTGCCGTCCCCGTTGAGGCGGCCCTCGGAGGCGGTGTTCAGGCGCGACTCGTGGTAGGCGATGCACACCCACGTGGCCGTATCCACCAGCGGCACTTGCAGCCGGGCGGCCAGCTCGCGCGCCAGCTCGCAGCGCTCGTAAACCTTGGCCCGCGCGCCGCCCAGCGCCAGAAGCACTGCGCACAGGGTGAGCGCGCGCATGTCTGGCCGCTGCCCGTCGCGGCAGCCTGTTTATAGAAACTCCGTAGTCACGTGGCCCTCTAACCACTTTAGCCAGCCGGTGGCAAATGCAAATGAGGACCTGCTTATTATTTTACAAACGAAACCGATTTTACGCGGGTTTCAATTTTCCTCTAAAATTAGCTACGCAACAGGTGGAAAAAATAGAATGACATTTTGAATGCGAAAATACATATTATGTCGCGATCAAAATTCATCATTTCTTTTTAAGTTAGAGATTTATTTTTCCTTAATAGATTCAACTGACATCTACGCTGGCAGTGCCGCCACCTGTAGTCAGCTTAAAGCTCTCGTTTGTAATCAAAGAAAGTAATAATATTAATTACTCATTGTTAAGAAAACATACAGTTTTGAACTCGTCAGATAACCATTTTAATATTTTCAAACTAATATTTGAAGTAGGTAATAAAAAATCAAAAACTTTTCAAGGGTAGCTCAGAGATTTTTGTCCACAAACGACAAAAATCGTTGATTTAGATTTTTTTCTATCGGTAGATACAAATATTGATATCACTTTGTTTGCTTAATCGTGTATTTTTTATTCCGTAAATTTTACTTCAAATATCTGAAGCTTGTATGTTATCTATCAACAGAATCTTTGAATTGTTGAGAATTTTGTGTGTTACTCCTTTCAAAACAAAAGAAAAATGAATAATTTTAATTTGTCCCCAACAGATTATTAACAATTTGTTTGGTAGGTAATAAAAATAACAATAACAAGACAATTAGGCAGAAAGAACATAAAAATTGTCCAGAGATCCCACGCAGGTAATTATTGTTAGACCGGTATAACGAATTAGAATGTCATATGCAGATTTCATATGAACTGTCACCTCTGAGCGCATCGAGTATAAAAGAGTGTTCAATGTTTTCAAGCTCGTCAAAGTCCAGGCAAGATTTATCATTCTATTACCTGGAAAGTTATTTCTGCATCTGAACTAAGCTTTACTATTGCTAGTATTCATTGCTGATTTTTTTTCATAATTATGCCATAATACCGGAAACAAAATATAGATGTATATATCCTCAATATATATTACAATAAAACAAATTATATTATAAGTTGTAATCTCTACATTTTATAAATTAAAGTCCTCCGACGCGTCTGTCCGTCTGTTCGGGATAAACTCAAAAACTACTGAACGGATTTTCATGCGGTTTTATCAATAGATAGAGTGATTCGTGAGGAAGGTTTAGGTATATAATTTGTCAAGTTTTTGTGTAAAGTGGTTGAAATACATAAGAATGTCTGTGAGCGGGCTGGCAAGCGGGGGGTGTGAATTTGATTTGCATGCAAATTAACAGATGGCATTGTGTTTCGTTAGCAATAACAACGCGTGGGCGGGTCAGCTAGTATTACACATATGTTATAGTCAATCCTCGAAGCTCTGGCGCTCTTAGGTTTGACTAGTCTATCCTCAGGTCTGACTAGTCAAACCTAGGAGCTTGACTAGTCAGACCTGAGGATTGACTAGTCAAACCTAGGAGCGCCGGAGCTTCGATGATTGACTACAACATACATATATATATATACATATAGACAGTAGTAGCTTTGTAACAAACTCCACGTACGAAAATAGTTTTGCGTAAGGCACGGCGTCGGTTCTTAAATTTCAACCGCTGGCGGCGGGTGACACGACAGGAGCTTTATAATAAATTCCAGGCACGAAAACGTTTTGCATAAGGCGCAGCGTCAGAGTTGGGTTCTTAAATTTCAACCGTACAGTCGCTGGCGTAATATTACTACAGATACAGATCATGAAGAAAATCAGCAATAAACACCAGCAACAGTAAATTTTGGTTCAGATATAGAAATCCAGGTTCCAGAATGATAAGCCTGAACTTTAACGAGCCCGAAAGCATTGAACACACCTACTTATGCATATAGAACATCTACCAATTTATCGATGGTATAGAAGAATAGAAAAGTAATAAAATGAAAGGTTTCTGTTCATGAAATATATGACTCCTACATGATATTAAATATTAATACACGTTCCTTAAATGATACATATTCCTTTTCATAAAATATAGATTTCACTTTATTGAATGGGTCATATTTTCTCTAAGAAAAATAATTTTTTTTAATCATCGATGTAAGTAAGATGTAATAATAAATTGAAAAAAATACCTGTGTATGAATATGATTCTATATAAAAAGCGATAGGTAATATTTATAATACAAAGCATTTTAATTCAACAAAATTGGGAACTACGAATGGAAGAGAAATTCTTGGAGTTTGTTTTTCAAAAGTTGCATTTATTAAATGTTTTGTTTGCTGGAGTAAATATAGCAAAGACCAATTAACGCAACGTCTTCTTACCAACGCAACGTTCAAATATTACGCCTAATACACATATATATCTACTTATTTATTTTGGGAATGTAAAACATAATCAATTTCATTTACTTTCTACATGAAAATTAACCCACCTATTGTTGGAGGCATCTCTCATTTTATTTCATAGACACCATTTCTGAATTTTATTATTGGATTTACTGAAATGATTTATTATTTATTGTTTTTGCATGGACCTGAATTCATAAAATTTTGAAGGATTCATCTTTCTTCTTTAAAAAATGTGATTTTAAATTGTTTGTTCTTCATTAAATTTATCATTTTAATTCAAACATTTTAAAATTTGTCAACCAAAAATATCAAAAGTTAAACAAAACAAAAGTTTATCAGACGTTTTAGGAGTGAGTAATGTCCCTAGGTAGTAAAACTTATAAAATTAAGCTTTATTATAAACTACCGAGTAGCCGGCACGCGTTGCAATGCCATTCAAAGAAAAAAGGATTTATATTTCAATTCTGTTTATTGAAGTGCTTTCGGATACACAATATTTTTTGTTTTTCCGTCTGGTGCATACACGAATAAATCATAAGGTTTTCCGACGCATGAGTAGGCCATGAATAGCTGTCAGTATGAGAAGCATGGATTTCCTAAATTTATCCACTGCTATCCGCTACTGTTAATATGTCTCATTTGCGATCCCTCACTCTGCATTCCCTCGTCTCCCAATTCTCCCCTGCGTGTCCTTTCCCATGCGTCCCCGTTCCCCTCCCGCGTCCCCTTTCTCCTCCTCTTCCACCTTCCCTGCTTTCTCTTATCCCTCGTATCCCGTACCCCTCCCCCTCCCTCTTTTCCTCCCTACCGCTAAACTGTGTGAAATACACAAATTTTTCAAACAGCTCGCGTAACACCTATTGTAAAAATTTTATATTTTTTATTAAAAAAGTATATATAGATACGTTAACGGGTGTGCGTACAACACTCACCAAAACTTCATTGCAATCGGATGAATGGTATAGAAAATAATTTCGTAACGCCAGAGCTCACACACACATACATGTATTTCTATATACATATTTCTATATATATTTAGAAACCTTGGCGGGCTTTGCACAACAAATCACCGAAGTTTCATCTGATGAATGGTTTAGGAATGCATAAGGAACAAACAAAGAAACATTAATTTTTATTTGTTAAGATGAGAGAAGCAACATTAAAAAAAAATCTACCGAGGCATTGTCAAAGTGTATACAGAAGCTAGGACAATATACACCAGCAATAATTATTAGAAGACTTTTCAAATATGTAATGTATGCAATCAAAACAAACACTTTTTATCATGAATTATAATTATCTATTCTTTGACCCAGTTTATGGTAGTTTTGGAATTCACCAGCACACGAGAATATGCCAATGTGCTTAGAAAATATTAATATAAATGATAAAAAGTAAAACTGTGTGTCCTACTAAACTTTCAAACGGTGGGTTCTGGTGTCGTGTAAATTGAACGAATTTTCAGCTTATTACGTCTCTTATTTTACTCGCTTCCGTAAGGAATAAATAAATGTATAAAATCACTTCCATAAGGAAGCTTTATCTAGCATTTTCCAATTGTTGACGTAAAACAAAGGGATATAAAAAAATAATGTTAAGCCCCTGCAAAATAAGACGAAACAGTGAAAACCACAGAATGAAATATAATATATTTAACATACGAGTGTAATCTATACTAATATTATAAATACGAAACCGCGTATGTTTGTTTGTTACGCTTTCACGAATAAACCAATAAATCGATTTTCAACATTTTTTAACTATTTTTCATATTTTCAATAGAAAGCTACATTTTATGCGAGTAATACAGGCTATGAATAATGGTAAGCTCTGGCGTTATGAAATTATAAATATTAATATAATTTATTTATTATACGTTTTCTGTCGCTAACGTCAGTGGACAAATCATTGCTGTGGAAAAGATGTTGATATATTTTTATTTCAGGCGTAAATATCTAAGTATATAAATAAAAAATGAATCTCCGAAATGTTTATGCGCGCATAACTTCCGAACGACTACAACAAATTGGATACAAATAAAATTGAACCTCCGAAATGTTTGTACTCGCATAAATTCTAAACGACTGTACCAAATTAGATAATTCTTTTTTTTACTACTGATGAGCTCTGGCATTATGAAATTTAGGTGGCACGCTAGCTGTTTGAAAACTGAATGTACCGGGAAAGAATATATGGAATGCGGGAGGGGGGAGGGGTGGTGGGGGGAGGGGGGGAGAGGGGAGGGGGGGGATTATTGATAAGTGCAAGCACTACAGTAATTCCCCCCTAATACCATACGAGCGAAGCTGCGGGTAAAAGATAATATAATATAAAATAAAATAAAATTTAAAAAATCGTTACATGACACTCAAAATGGCTGCAGTACATTTACGCCATTTCCCCCGCAGGTGTACGCAGAGAGGATAGACCGCCACATAACTCTTTCTTGACACTCACACTCCTTGCTTCATCAATTTTCACACACCTTCTCTATACATACTCTTTGTTTTGTTCTGAGACTTGACTTGGCCCTAGAATTTTATAACTTTGTAACGAGAATATATGTAAAACATAATATATTCTATAAGCTGTTTGTCTCCTATAAGCTGTTTGTCTCTTACAAATAAATAAAAAAAATCTCTAAAATGTCACCAGAGACCAAAATTTAATTTAATTTTTTTTTTCTAAATAATGTCAGGAATCACTGGTTAAAGTAAGTTAAGTGCATCCCTTAACACTCTGAATCGACTTATACACCAATTCTTGCATTCTTTTCGAATCTCCATAATTTCAACAAATTCATTCTTAATATTATTCATTACGGTATTATTCATCAAGTTTTACAACCAGAACCTTACATGGCTACATGGTTTTAGAATACAGATTTAGCTACATGGTTTTAGAATACAAACGCCTCAGGGATCTCATTTCCACAGCATCCAGTCTCCTTTTATCATTCAGCACGCCAGATGTCTTGGTATCAGCACGCCAGACATAGACTTAACTTCGTGGACAATTTATTAGTATTAACCGCGTTGAGTCCTCCTTGTAGAACACCAGATTTATTCTCATCTCACATGTAATTTATATATATGTTATTTACACGTGGCGGTAAAACATATCACTGGACAGTCACAGTGTATAATTAATAAGTTTGCAATAACTTACCCTGACAATTGTACAATTCCATTGCGCCTTTCCTGAGGCAGCCATTTTCCTGCGTGATGCCCTGAGTGATGTTGATGCAAAAGCACATGTTCCCCTCTGCCTCGGACGGGGCGAGCAACATGTCCTCGAACGCCCGGAACTCGTAGGACTTTATTCCCTTGTACTCCTTCTCCTGGTTGTAATGCAGCGTTACAGATCTGATGAAAAATTCTCCATCAGCATTCTTCAATCCACATTGGTAAACAAGTTATTTCTTTTTACTACAGCCATCGCACAGAGGGTTGATGTGAACACAGTACCCTCACCGATGCATAGCTTCCAAGCAGCATGTTTGAATGCACTCAAAGCATTACATGTCATATAATCTTTATATATAAAAATCTCGCCTCACGATGTTTGTTCGAGATAAACTCCGAAACCATTTTGATGAAATTTAGCTTCTGTTTGTAATTTGGTCCAACTTAAGAGGGAATAACCAGACAAAATCGGAAATATGTCATTTTTAAATCAACTTTTAGACATATTGACTCTTTTGCACAAAAAAATTATAAATTGATTTCGAAAAACTGTTCTTTTATCTAGTGAAGCTATTTTTTTAATTTTGAGAAAATATGTTTATTTTTAGTGCAATAAGGTTTAACCGTAGGTCGTTGGCAGATTTGTTAAGTATTATTCAATATGCATTTCAAATCAAATAATAATGCAGTAAAACAAATCAATAAATTATTTGGGAAAAATATTTTACAGACTTTTAATTTTAGTTCAAATAATATCATTAAAAAAAATCCGCGCCCTTGTTTTGTGACGAAAATACTTCAGTTTGTCATTTTATTTACGGTCTTACAAACTAATATATTTAAAAAAAATTACATTCTTATTTTGCTTAGACATTATTGAAAAATTTTAAATAATTATGATCAAACAATAATTACATAAAGTACATAATTTTAATTGTTTTATCATCACGAGTTTGAGCATTTTTGAATGTGGGTATTTATCAAAGCAAATTTGAAATGAAATAAAATCTATTCACAAGTTTATTAGCCATATGTTAGCCATTGTTTTAAAATGCTCATATGGAGAATACTTAATCTTTCTAATCGAAACCGCCCTGTACCGTTGCAAGGGTACAATCGCAAGATCATCGTTCGACGAAATTAAAATTCTCGGCCGCTGGTTTTTGGCTCAAAAGATTGGATAGTTTTTATCCCGATTATTTATTATTGCGAATTTAATGTTCATTTTCATGTTTGTTATAGGTAATTATTTGAAAGTTTCATGAATTTCTAACAGTGAGTTAATTTATCGACCCAATACTTGGTTATCTAGGTGGGTAACTATCCATTAGCTGGCGCTGTATTTCGATTTCACGTCACAGCAACGCGTGGCCGGGTCAGCTAGTAAATATATAAAAACTTAACCAGATAATATTCCAGTGAAATTTAAAGTTAATTTAAAATTAAAAAAACAACAGATTTAAGCGCTCGTGTGATTTTCTTGCAAAAACGGCGCAATAGAAATGATCCGTGAATTGTAGTTATTATTTTCGAAGACACCAGAAAACTCACGGGATAGTCTAAATTCTTGATTCTTGATCCATTTTTTAAATAATAAAACATTATAACATAATTGTTATTAAGGTACTTCGAATTACAATCAGTTACAATTTTGAAAATGATACTTAAATTAAAAGCAAATTCGAAATTAGAATGTTTGATTATTTTCGAATATTCAAATTCGATCATTGTACCACAACTGTTCGTAATTTTTGTCATTTTGTCCCTCAAATAGCTAGCTCAAGTACGTTTCGCAAGGATATCACTGTCGGAAGTGTATATGTAGGGGTCTACATGAATTAACATAATCTTGATTTTGTTAGCCGCCTCAACTCCGATTGTCCAACCAATGAAATAATAAAATAAGGTATTCCAGATTATGTGTCTTAAAATACAATATTTTGGAAATTATCATTAATTATTGTCACCCACACTACACCAAACATTCAATAACATGAAACCGTTTAGTTGGTATTCCATCGTAATAATAATATATTATTAGTAGATATTATTACGAATCATAACTCATAACGTGATGATATTCCATCGTATTTAGGGTACCATCCGTCCGGATTAATCCGGACATGTCCGGACTTCTAGCCTTTTGTCCGGACTTTGTCCGACCCTTTAATTTGTCCAGATTTTTTGGTTTAGATGGAATATGAGTAATAAAATTTACATAAGTAATATCAAATAAGTCTTCAATCTTTATTAATTTCACACTCATCTAAAAATAAAATGTAAATCTTCTTAAACAATCAACTCATGGAGATCAAACAATAAATTTTAATTGCAGTTGCAAACAATCAACAAGTTCAAGTTCAAACATAAAATATCTTCTTCAAAACTTAACATTTGTTTTCGACAAATATATAAATTTTAACATTTTTCAGCGTCAGATACTTGACGGAGCAGCTCCCGTTCATTCAAAGTTTTCTTATAGAATTCTTCGCAGCTCATAGTTTTAAGGTTGTATTGAATCATCAACAACGATCTGACCGAGGGTACAGATAATCTATTACGCTCTTTTGTCCGCTGTGCTCCCATTAGAGAAAACACTCTTTCTACACTTGGTTTTGAGCTTGGATAGCGAAAATGAACTCGCAAATACTCTATAGCGATATGGCGATCTATAGCGATATGGCAATATGGCGATTGTGAAGTTTGTAAAAATGGTAACCCACATTTTATGAACCGTTCGCTATCACGGCCATACCGTTTTGAAGTGAAACTTCTTTAGCCCCGTTAGTGATTTGAAATTTGGATGAAAAGGAAATACGTCACTAAAATGTATTATATGACGGGTCGTCGGTTCTAATATAATGCAGTAAATTTGCGCCTAGCCGCGAACGTCCCATGGCGCAGCGGTATAGTGCGTCGCAAATCTCAGCGGCCAGAGAAATTCACCGAACGGAGGTTCGAATCCTACGAAATCCAAAAGAAATAAAAAAAAAATATTTTTGTAAATAAATATCCGATCTTCAAACCACTTTAAAATTAACAGGCAAAAGAAAAGAAAGCGACATCTAGCGACCTTCTAGTTTCACTTCTAACGCGTGTGAATTACACACTAATTTTTTTGTGTATATTTCACAACAAGTTTTTCTGCATTGATTTGGTGGTGTTTAAGAGTAATCTGAGTATGGTACCAAATAGAGTATATTTTATTATGTATAACTGCATACTAAATTCAAATTTAGATTTTCGGAGTTATCTAACTAATCAACTGGATGATCGATATGTAAAAAGATAAGGTCTTGGGGCTTACCTGCATATATCAGTGTTGAAAATTTGTATAATATCGTTCTTGCTGACAAATGGTGTATAGATGCTGGCGTCTGAACCATTGATCATGTTACAAATAGTGTTATTCTGGCCGTATTCGGGCCAAACGTCCAGTTTCTCTTCGTTCTCCCACCGCACGATTTGACCAACCTGAGTCGGATCCCCCACGCCCGAGTTCACCTCATAGTATCCATCGTGGGAGACGTTTTTCTGGAAAAGAATGTCCAAAATAGAAAATATTGAACTTAATCTAATCAAAAAATAGACGCTTGGAGGTATAAAGAGAAAAATATGTGGATGTGAATATTGGAAGAAGGAAGCCCCCGAATAATGATACAACACATGCTTATGTTTTTATATGTATGTGTATGATTGTGTGCATGCGTATGTGTATGTAAGTGTGTGTGCATACATATGCACCCGTCTCAGAACAGACACAGCCTAGTGAGGCGGGTTACTTACTTGTTTGTATATGATAATGTTATTTCAATAAACGCCCGGGTTGCCGGCAAATTAAAAAAAAGCAAATGAATCAAAACAGGAGCATTACGTAATTCTTTATCTTTGTAAATTTTTATATTCAATATAATGTGTTCTTTTTATCTCTTTTTTAGATATTTTATAATTTATACTGTTCACCTTCAACTAATTTATTTATTATCTTTTTACTTTATATTTTTACTTTGTACTTTTTACTAAATACTTTGACTTATTACTTTTTACCTTTTACTTTACACTTATACTGTTACATTCTTTATGTTGTTATACTATTCATATGTTAATTTAATAATGTCAATGGCACATGTTGTGCTGTGCAGTGTGCACGTGGAATGAATGCATTATACTCTGTTTGAATGAAGATGAAGCAAGAAGTGTGCGCTGATACAGAGCTGCGCGGCAGTATTTCCTCTCTGCTTATGCTGAAACGACGTGACGCTTAGTTCAAATCAGATTTTTTTTAAATTTCCTCTTCAGATGTTACACAGAATTTAACGGTATATCGACTAACAGAAATTTTTTTGTTTGCATATCACTAAAAATAATCAATAACTCTTAAAAGAACTTTTTTAAAAATCTTAGTTTTTGGAATTCGTAGGATTCAACCCCTGGTCGGCTGAATGTCTGCAAAGATTCGTCAGACGATTTACACCACTACACTAAAGGGGACCTGCGTGGGACAAAGGATTTATCGTATTTTATTGGAAACGAGTATCTGTGAATAAAATAACTATTTTATTGCTTTCTCGTTCTCTCGCAGACTAAATCTTATGATGTACGTCTATTTTTAGTGTCACTCGCTTCCGTTTCATCGAGTTTCAAATCACAACGGTGCCAAAGAAGTTTTCACTTAAAAAATTATCAAAAATTTGGTTGTCTGTAAAGTCGGTTTACGGACGATAATTTTACGTGATAACGTCATATAATAACAATGGAGTGGAAGAGAGATAGATGCGTCACAAGCCGAACGCTTATTCCACGCTCGCTTTCACGCTCAGCTCAGGCGAAACGTGACAATGAGTCATGCTTTTTCGTGAGTGCAGCCGGTGTTCATCGATTTATTTATTTAATCATTAGTTATCACGTCAAAAGCATTTAAAAATATTTTAATAAATAAATGTATTTTCGAAAAAATCGTATGAGGCGATCGTAACAGGCTATCCTGGCCTTGTGATTTAGGAGGTTGTGTGCGAAGCCCGATAGAAACCATAAGTACGTACCAACACATTACAATACTTAAGTCTCATTCATTGTATTGGTACCAGTTATAATCATTTTTAACAATTGAGGTACACACAGAATTTGTTTTTAATATTATATTAGTTCATATGTGTGCATGTTCGTACATACATAGAAGTATACTATCTACTTGTATTTTAAAATTGTAGGTACGTACACCTGTTTGATTATGAAGATTATACTAGGTCGCATTTAACATTTAAATTCAGGTTCTACAACGACTTATTGTGTGATATTTTTTTTTTTTTTTTTTATATTAACTCCACACAGGAGGCCCTGAGGGAAATAATTTCCCTCAGGGCCTATGTCATCTTTGAAGATGCTGTGTGGAGGGTGCTGTTGAGGAGAGGAAGGAGTGAACATGGGTCTTGAAGAGACCCATATTGTAGGAGGGAGGAAACACAGAAGCCGGCAAATCGTTCCACAGCCGGGCTGTTGAACTCAAGAACGAGTCGTAGAAACGACCCGTTCTCATGTGACTAATGTCAACCGTGTACAAATGTTGAGCGCGTGTTTGGCGTGTTTCCCGACTATGCACCGGTGCCGAGGGGATCAGTGACGCTAGTTCCTCGGAGCATTTTCCATTGTAATACCGGTAGAACAAGGACAGCATTCCCACCTGGCGCCTGTGCTCTAAAGATTGCAATCCGTTAGTTAAATTAGGAGAATCTATCAAACGGACCGCCCGTTTCTGCACAGAGTCGAGGGTTTTTTTCAGGTATTTTGGGACTCCAGACCAGAGGTGGCTGCCAAATTCAACCGTGGGGCGCACTTGCGATTTGTACAGGGTTAGCAGTTGTGTACTATTAAAGTATCTGCGGGCCCTGTACAGTACGCTCAGTTTCTGAGAGGCTAACCTAACTCTGGCCTCGATGGAGCCCCCGTACCTGAGCTGGTCACTTAGAGTTACACCAAGCATATCAATGGAAGGCCTGTTCGGGAGATTGCTTCCGTTGAAGGAGACTAGATTATCATTCCGATCCCTTTTAGACGTAATCAGACATGATTGGGTCTTTGAAACATTAAATTCGACGAGGTTATTCTTACCCCAAGAGAAAACACTCTCGAGGTAACCGTCCATTCTTTGTTTCAAAGCCCTCCGAGCCATTGGGATTTGTGAGCCCTTTGGAGGCTTGTCAAACAAAAAGCTATCATGGACTGTACTGTCATCCGCGTAACAATGAATCGGTGCACATGTCAAGAGGTCATTGATGTGCAACAGAAACAAAGTCGGAGACAGAACCGATCCCTGTGGGACGCCAGCATTTATCGAATGCGAGGAAGAGGTGAAACCATCAGCAACCGCCTGAATCGACCTCTCCCTCAAAAAGTCGGCAATCCACGTACACAAGGAAGCGGGAAGTCCGTAAGAAGGCAGTTTGTTGACAAGCCCTCGGTGCCAAACCCGGTCAAAGGCCTTGGAAATATCCAGTGCAACGGTTTGGGTCTCACCAAAGCGTTCCAGGCACCGCCCCCAAACATGTGTCACATACGCGAGAAGATCACCGCACGAGCGGTTCCGCCGGAATCCGTATTGACGGTCGTTAATAATTTTGTTCTTCTCGAGGTATGTGAGTAGTTTGTCGTTGACCACACGTTCCATCACTTTTGACAGAACAGATGTGATCGCTATGGGGCGGTAGTTGGCCGGGTTAGAGCGGTCACCTTTCTTTGGAATAGGGTGAATGATCGCTTTTTCCAACCAGAGGGCACAGACCCAGACTTCAGGGACATTTTGAAAAGCTTCGTCAAAATTGGAGCTATTTCTGCAGCGCACCTCTTCAATACCAGGGCAGGTATTCCGTCAGGCCCACTAGCTTTATTAACATCAAGCCCTCGTAAGACTTGGAGTACATCCCGATGCCGAATCCTCAGCTTTTTCATACGAAAACCGCAGTGAGGAACCGACGGCGGGATAGCACCTTGGTCATCGAGGGTCGAGTTTTCCGCGAACATTTTGCCTAATAAGTTAGCCTTTTCGGCGGCGGTATTTGCTAGAGAGCCGTCAGGTCTGGTAAGAGGTGGCAGACTGGGTTTGCAGAAATTGCGACCTATAGAGCCCGCAAGCGACCAGAACGCTCTGCTACCATGCGGGCAGGCAGCCAGCTTTCTGCTGACCTGCAGGTCGTGCTCGAATTTCGACCTATTGATGATTCTCTTACTTTCCTTTGCAATTTGGTTGTATAATATTCTGTTTTCGGACGTTCGAGATGTGTTGTAGGCTCGGTAAGCCGCGAGAATATTTATATTATTTATATATTATATGGGAGAATATTTCGATTATTTTCTCAAATTAAATTAAATTTATTAACAACCTGTTTGAAATTATACGCAAATTAGTCATTGATCGCTTTGAATCAATTTGGAAACCATAAAACATAAACTGTGTGATCAGATGGAGAGGTACGAAAAAATTTTGCAGCTAATAAAACGACACAAGTGAGTACCAACTTAAAACATTTTAAGAAAAATTAATTACGACTGATTGCAGCCGAGTAAAGTACCTACCTACTATCCGAGTTTCCGGACACCGTACGGATGAGTATTGCGAGCCTTTTTAATTCCTTTTATAATAACGAATTGTATAATAATTTCCAGATTAAAATACTTTTTTCATTATTTATTGGACCAAATGAAGGGAACGTGTAGATTTTATATCTAATAAATTGTTGAAAAAAACTTTAATTTTTCTTTATTTCGTGAATTATAAACTACTTCAGAAAAACAACTACTCTTCGAAAAATGAGTCGTTCATTGTAATAGTAGTGGACTCCTTTTTACTCAATTTTTAAATAACGAGCTTTTTGCGTATTAAAGTGTAGGAAAAAATATATAAGCATTCATTCAATGTTTTCTACGTTTATTTTTTAATATAAATCAAAACAAAAATAAATTCTAGTAACTTGATATGAAAAGATGTGATACCTTAAGCAAGAAAAAAAGGAGTTTTGAAAATATGAAGGTACACAACACAAATAAACGATACAAATGTATTAAATAAGAACCTAGATGGAACCTAGACGGGATCCTAATCCACGAATAATAATAATAATCTAATCCTAATTACTTGAACCCAAAAATAACGATGTTTAATGTGTAGATTAAAAATAATGATATCTATAGATAGTTACAGATTACTTGTTATATTTTGTATTGGTATCTGAACAGATAAAACTATATGGAGGTGATTTTTTTAGGTAGGAACAACAATTGTATTACTTTAATTGTACAATATGAATCAATTGTATTATAAGGCCCAAACCAGAGTACGCCTCTGCTATGCGGGCCCCATATTGGGTCAAATACAAAAAATCAAGTGTATTTATGAGGCTGCGTATACATTTGCGATTAGCGAATTGGGTTAACCGATATGGGAGAGGAACGAAGCAACCGCAAGCGGTATTCGCACCGTTGATTTTCTCTCTGGGACCTACCTCGCACTACCAAAGTCACCAGTCGAGAATGAGAGTCGCCCTTGCAGTAACAGTGTATAAAATAATGTGTATTTTGGTAAATAGTTAATACCTCCTTGGACGCTATGAGTTTTTTTAATGTAAATAATAAGTTGTGGCGAGTAGAGATCCCAAAAAACTTTCTAATAAATTTTCCAAACCCCTCCCTTTCTCAGTCGCTCCCCCGAGGATCAACCCCCCTCCCCCCTTCACCCAATTTTCAGATCGTATTATTGAAATACAAATTTTTTTAATGCAATTATAAAAAGTTTTAAAAAACTTACGTTTTTTTCTAACTAAAATTACTTAATCTATTTTAATTTTTCAAAAACGAAAAAATACATTAATCTATTTTAGTAGACAAATATATGACAAAGGTTATCGTCGCAGCACTTTTTCGTTGTTTCATATAAAATAATTAATGAAAAATTATCATCTTTTTTCAAATTGAGGTGTTCATTTAATCTTTCTAACACTGTTTAGATCATATTTTTTACCATTATAGTAAGGGAGACATAACGATTTCTATGAGACCTATATGAGTTGTTCCCAAAAGAGAACAAATTAGCCTAATGGGAAAAAGTAATTGTTTAGAAATAATAGATTAACAACTACATATAAGAGAAGATACACCAAAAAGTTATGAATACTTACATGGTTAAATAAGGAAAAGTAGATGCCATCATCTTCAACTCGCATCGTCTTCGAGTTCCTGGCTTTAACAGCATTGCAAATAGTTGCCGGGATGTTCGTATGGCACAAGCGCACCCCCTCGAAGAGGAAAGTCCTCACTTTGGTCTCGAGGAACGGTGTGCTTGTTTCAAATATTGTTTTCAAATAAACATTTATAAGCCCGAGGCCGACTCCGCCAAATGGTTCAAGATCGGTCTGCTGGGCCACTGCCTGTGAAATTAAAGCACTGATTGAGTTACTTTTTTAGGGCGTTATTAAATAAATATCTAACACACGTCTCGGTACACACTCCTTGCTTCAGTCACTTTCATACATTGGATCATTACTCTTCTATTATCTCGACATGGCTCGACTCAAGTATTTGTTTGTGCCATAAATTTCTCGTGTGCGTCCGACCTCGTCAATCGTTCGCTTTCGCGTCTCACATACATTTCTTCGTTTATCCGCTCTACATGTTCTAACCACTTAAGCGTTCCTTTCTTATTAATTACGCTAACATCTCTACATTTGTAACACGGTATAGAAGGTTTTAGCTGGGCCTATAACCTATTAAAACACGTTGCTTTTTCGTAATAGACTAATTTTATTTTTCTTAAAGATGTTACACATCGTATTTAATAGATGGCGCCATTCACACATCTATATTCTAACAACATTCTCCTCAAGGATCTCATCTCTACAGCATTCAGTCTATTTTCTTACTTCATCTGTCAGCCCCATGTCATACTGCAATACATCAGGGTTGGTATCAGCACATTTGTGGACTGCTAGCCTCGAAACAGTTTTTCTTTATATAAAGATTTCAGTCCTCCTTCATACAATGTCCATCAATGTCCTTAACAGCCTTTCCATATCTCGAGAACCAACGCAGTACAATATACTCAAATATACAATCAGCCGTGTCCTTTTGGAACCCGGCATAAAAATTGTTACTTGTCTTTTGCACGTTGAAACCAATTTATTTTTCTTTTTTATCCTGAATAATAATTTAAGTCATGATTTGTTGAGTACATATATGTTGATCCTTATCTCTCTTTATTATTCCTTTTATTAATTTTTTATATCCTTAATCTTATTTCATAAAAAAGTGTACACCTACATAAAAACTTATACTTTAAATAACAACGAGGTACTCAATATCTCATATTTTCATTTGATTTGCCTTCATTATTCCCGTGTTTTCACATAATCAATTTGATGTATTAGTGAGAGGTAAATGACATAATGAAAGGTTACCCACGTGAAGAGGTATATGTAGAACTGTGATCTCATCATCTTGATCAAAAGGTGCGGAGGCTGCTGCGTTGAAATCATAAGTCTGTCTTTCGTAATACGACAACACTCCATTCTTTCTTGTAATGTTGAATTTCTGTCTTCTTTGACTGGAAAAAATAAAAAAAAGCGGTAAGTAAAAGCACATTTTCATGTACTCTTATAACTCGACTTAAGATTTTCACGGCAAAAGTATTATAGTTGAATGTTTTGGGGTGTTATGATGTGTGTGTTGTGATCCCCAGATTCCTGATATATTTTCCTTCCCAGAACAACTTCCCCTTCGTATCTTTAAAAAGATCCTCCACATACCATCCTCTAAGATGACAAAGGCCCTGATGGAAATTATTTTCCTGTACATATATGTGTGTTTTTCGTTTCACATGAAAATACGTATGTGAGCTTTTTAAAAGGGGTTAACAAAAATGTAAATTGAATAAATATTTTTACTGTTTTACAAAGGTCTGCAAGAAACCTTCATCGATCAAACAAAAATTTTTGTTTGTTAAATCCTTCAAAATCAAGTATACCAACTTGTTTACACCACGTCAATAAAAAAAATGATTCGATGTTAAATAATTATGCGGTTGCAAACATAATAACATGTCGTGATCATTAAAATGAATATATATTTAGTGTCTTACTTGTAAACGTAGGGACCAATTTCCTCCATGATGGGCTTTTCCCCGTTCTGGACCTCTGCGGGGTTGGTCAAATTCCAAATGTATACTTTGAACAACATCGCGAACGGCATGACCTCCCACCGCGTGTACTGGTCGGTATCCGCGGCCAGCTCAACGCTCTGCAAACAAACACATTATTATTCCTCTACCAAACTGGACAGTGACAAAACAGAACGTTGAAGAAAAGTGAATAAATAAACAAAAAGAAATATCAACTCAACCTAACCTAATCTAACATTACCTAATCTAACAAAACTTGACCTAACTGGCGGTTTAATTTCATATTGCTACCTGCTGGGTTATTTGATGCTGGTACACTACTCGTACGCGGAGGGGGGAACTCGGAGTGCAGAACGCTTGACAAGAGTTTCTTTGGATTGAGTGGCGGCTGGCTTTTCTTGGGAAGAGGCCTTGTGCTTGGGCCTTGCATCTAGCGGATATGCAGGACATTACGTGAGAATAATGTTGTTAGCGTCGAGATTTTTATAATGTGTAGCTTTAGAGCATGGGTCGGCAACCTTTTGTTGTAAAAGGGCCAAATACTTTACTTGGGGATTAGTGCGGGCCGCACTTGGGTACTACTACTTGGGTATACCTATTCCTATTTGGGAGGCGGGTATGGGTACCGCCGCCCCGGGAACCATTTATTGAATAACCAACACCTCTGCCATAGGTCACCCCGAGTGGTTTGCTGTGAGTTGGTGACTTAGCCGGATTCTCCGGTCTTCGCGGCGTATGCGTCTGCCCACCAGTGGCATGGCAGGCCGAATCGGGAGAGAACGATTGAGGGAGTCCCTTTGACTTCTCCAACCGTACTCTCTCGGAACATCGCCTTGCACCGCAGTGGGAGGGATGAATTCAAACTCCTTGATATTCAGACTCCTGGACACACTAACCCCCAGAATCCTATCCACTCTTAATACACCCTTTTCCTTCCCAGAACTTCCTCTTCTTCTTTTCGTAAAGAGACCCTCCACATTCCTTAGGGCCTCCTGTGTAGAGCTAATGTTAAAAAAAATATCTACAATATTTATGTACGTTTCAAAACGATTTAAGATTCAATTACACAACTGTAAAATATAAAAGATCATAGCCCGCCAAATAACGCTCTGCATAAAATTCCTTCAGACCTGTCACACCGAAGCGGTTTATGTGCAGATCAACCATAGACAATACAGATCTTACGCCGTAACCGCTCCTGAGGCGATGTACGAAAAGTTATGCAAACCTCTCTCCGCGGAAAACCGGAGGTCATTTAAATTACGGAGCTGTCTAAACGAGCGGATGACAGCTGTCAAATTGACAGATTCAGTACAAAGAAATGGCATTTCATGGCAGCTCCTTAATTCATATGACCCCCCTCTCCTACCATAGGAAGAAATATTTGATAGCGTCATGTGACGGTACAACACACAAGCGCTCGCGGTTTAACAGATATCTGCTCGCGCTTTTATAGCTGTGTCTGGCCACTACATTAAACGCTACATTTATTGTGGTGAATAAAATCAATGAGATTTTTGTGGTTGCATTTGGGTTGCAAGTTGTTTTTTTTATATTTGCTTGCTTCTTTTGAAGAAGAGCCGCGTAATATTGCCTCTAAATGTGAATCCGATAACCGAGAACAGTGTTGGTTTTGTCGATGTTTCGGAATTGAAAAAGTTTGCTCACAAACAGTAATACCAAACATAGTAATTATTTGGAGAGCAAACCTTTTTAACTCCTTATAGTTCTCAGAAGGCAAATCTATTACGTTGATTTTCAAATCGCTTGGTACATTATCGATATCCACTACGATGGGGTTTCCGAAAATCTCCATCTTGCCTGAGATCTTTTTGAAACCTGCAAACCGGTTTTCAAACTCAGTTTGAAGTTATATCGCTATCTCTTCGCTCCTTTTCTCGCTCCCTTTCACTCTTTTGTGTATGATGTCGTTCGTCACATGCGTGGAGAGAATCTTGCGGGCCATCTAGGTTGGGGCCATCAACCAACATCTAGGTTGCCGACCCATGCTTTAGAGGATTACCTTATAATTTTTAATTTGTTTCAATTAGTTATTGAAGCTGGCGCCCAACCGTAAGTTTAAAACAAACAAGATCTATTATATCGTTTTTAGTATACTTTCAAGATAGCATGACGCAGCAGATTTACATTTACCATCTGTATGTAAATTTGTAGATTCGATATGGCCACCCCTGTTTAAACTAAGTCTATCAACATCTAGAGTCTCTTTGCTTAAGATATTGTGAGATAATTTGAGATGTTTTTAAATGCTAAATGTTCCGTATTGCCTGTTTTACTTTTCTTACATACCCACCTGGATAAATATTCTTGTATCTTAGATAATTGTCTCCTGGAAACAGACCAGGGACGTGGCTTTATTATTTTAATTCAGATACAAAGGAATCTTTGGAACATGCATCATGATTATCACGGCACTATGTGATTTATGTCAGACGTTTTCACTGAGCGTAAGTAAATATGTTACGAACCTAACCTCGCAAAAGTAACTTTTCCGAACCTATTTTACTATCGCATTTTGTTTTGTTACTCTTCTGATTTTTCCGGTTACCGAATAAATAATATATAGCAATCAGCCTTCGCTACGAAACGCTGTGGATTGCACCAGAAATGTATCGATGTATCCAAACGCAGCGCCCGTGTTATAATATACGCAATCGAAGCTCCTAGAGCCGCAGTCAGCCTTCTAGCGCAGACGGCAAGTAACTGAAGCAGTAGCACCAGCCCAGCGGAACAGAGCCGCGAATCTACCTACTGACAAGTAATATCACCTGCCACCTCCGCGAAAGTTCCCGCATTGCTCGCGCACCTGGGGACACGGCGACGAGAACGTTCGGGAGTCTTCCCGTTTGGAGCCGGGCCCCGATTTCACGGCATTCCAGAAACATTGCTGGTTTCGTCGCCCATGCTATAAAAGCGGACGCGATCTCGACAGAGTTCAGTGTTCTTTCAACTTACCGAAGCATTCGCCTCGCCTATCTGCAATTAACCTTGACCCAGTGATTACTATGAAGTAATTATTTTTATCGTAGACGGTTATACTGACCGTGTTCGCGTGTTTTTAATATTTATAATCCGTAGGGACTCATTAAAGGTTTTTTACCACGCAACCTTGTGTTCTTTACTTAAACCAGCCTACACCGAGTACCCCACAAATATTTTAGAGGTCACAGGTTCTAATCCCGGGTGGCGTTTTTTATTTGTGTTATTTCACATATTAATATACTTATGGTGTATATATTAATAGATGTCCATTCTCAGTCAGTGCCGGATTAGCCCATAAGCAAATTAAATACTTGCTTAGGGCATCTCGTGTTGGGGGGCACCTGAAGCAGCACCAAAAAAAACATGAACTGGCACATGAATTCAAATTCTCATTCCTGACTAAAATACCCGATGTTGATAAAATTATGTATCTATCAATCTTCAGAATACAGTCAGCATTGTAAAAATTTAGTAAACACATATCCACAAGACCTTAATACCGATTTAGGAACCGAAATTCTACAGTTTCATTCATGTCACAAAAAAATAAGTTCCAATGATTTGCATCGCACAAATTCACATCAAACTCACGCACAATTGTACAAAATAATACACGATGATAAAATTAAATCAGCGTTCCCTGATTTGGACAGCCCTACGTATATTTTTAAGACTGATGATATCAAACTGCACAGCGGAACGATTTTTATCGAAATTGAAAATAATAAAATATGAACAAAGGATGACGAGGCTGCAAGAAAGGCTTAAAAGTACGTAATGATCTATCTCTTTGTATTAAATACGTTTTTTTTAAACCGATACTAGTTACTTATTGATAGGAGGGGGGCACAGGCGACGATTGCTTAGGGCATCAAGTAGTCTTAATCCGGCCCTGTTCTCAGTAGTCTTGGTGAAATGTTACCATTCTAAATCGAAATTTTACTTGAAACTTGCCTGTAGCCAAATTTGGTGAAGAGATCTAAAGAGTTTGGATCTTTTTCCTACAATCCTCTTCCTCTATTTTTTCTCTCCACTACTAGGTGGTATCGGTGGAATTAAATAGAGATTTTTTTGGTAATTCTAGGTATTTTGGTATTTCTAGATGGTTTCGGTGGAATTAAATAGAGATTTTTTTGGTATTTCTAGGTGGTTTCGGTGGAATTAAATAGAGATTTTTTTCAGTGGAAACTTTAGGCAATTTTCTAACTACCCGTCTTTAACATTATCTTTAATTTGTAAAATGTTGCTTGCATTAGTAATGAGTCAATGCCAAAACTAAGAAACGAGGTTAATACTTGGTGCAGTTGTATCGATAAATTTAATAGCTAGTATTCAGTCTTATAAAGACAAGTCTGTACGTAATTTTTCACTACCAAACGGTAGTGCCAATTTAATGACGATAATAATGACTACTAAAGATATTTAAAATAAAATTAACAACAAAAAATTAATTTAATAAAATAATAGCATCATGTAAATCACCCTTATTGACTTTGTTCCCGTGTTATGTTGACTCCTCCCACCGTTCTCCCCATCTCCCAAAATCACTCCTCCACTATTCCCACCTAATAAAATCTAATCATTTCTTTACTTCAATAAATTTTAAGTTAGTTTTAAGTTTGCTAGTGAAAGACACGGATGTGTCGAAGCCGGTACAGATAAATTAAAATTTAAGTAACAAATGTACATGGAAAGTAAAACTCTTCAAAACAAAATGACTAGAAATTGTTACATGATTAATGCCCAAATTGGAGTAGACAAGAGTGGGGAGGCTACGAAGCACCGCACAAAAAGGAAACAGTTTATTCTATCTCATTCTCTTGCACCCTATATCCTATAGATGTGTCGCTTGCTCAGGATTACACTATGTCCACAAAAACTCGTATTTAGAAATAAAAATTTTGAAGTTTAAAAAAATTATATTTTTGTTTCCTTTATTTCAAACTAATTGTTATAAATTTTAAAAAAATACAAGGGTACATATCTATCTACAAGTAAAAGAAAAACATATTTGGTTGAATTTTGGACGAACTAACACGCACTGCATTTACAGCTTTAAAAAAAAAACAAAAATACAGGAGTAGGTAGAAACCACTCCTCAGCAAGCGATGTGTTTGTCTCTTTTTAGTATTGCTATTTCGTTTCATTGAGTTTCAAATCACAACAGTGCTAAAAAATTTCTAAGTTCAAATTTCAAAAAGTGCTAAAAAGTTCAAAAATTTCAAAGTTCAAATTTCAAAAAGTGCTAAAAAGTTCAAAAATTTCAAAGTTCAAATTTCAAAAAGTTCAAAAAGTCACTTCAAAAATTAAAATAAAATTGACGACGGTCTTGTCCAAACACGTTTTTCTAGTAACACTTCTAAAAATTCTTCCTATGCAAGTCACAGTTTCGAATTGCAAGTCAATGCGAATTACCTGTTTCTGTCTCGTGTTTCTTCTACGGAAGTTTCATTTTTAATTTTTTGTTTTATTACATTTATTAGTTCATTTTTCCTTACGGGTGGACGGGTGGTTAGAAGTAGTTAATATTGTTAATTCTGAATTTGAAGTATGAGATCGACAAAAATGACAGAAAAAAACAAAGGTCTCAATGGCGGAGATAGTTAAGGAGCTGTGTCCCGGTAAGATAAGAGATCCTGGGTTCGAGGACCAGTTACAAAAATGACAGAAAAAAATAAAGGTCTCAATGGCGGAGATGGTTAAGGAGCTGTGTCCCGGTAAGATAAGAGATCCTGGGTTCGAGGACCAGTTACAAAAATGACAGTAAAAAAATAAAGGTCTCAATGGCGGAGATGGTTAAGGAGCTGTGTCCCGGTAAGATAAGAGATCCTGGGTTCAAGGACCAGTTGCGACCATTACCATTTTTATTTGTCTGTGTCTTGCTCTGTTTCATGTTTCGTTCATGAAATTAATAGTTTAGTTTTATTAATATTATTTTCTTCTTCAGTGATATAAAATTATTTAAGTCTTGAGATTGTGTTTTCGGTGCCTAAAGGAACTAATGTAGGTTTTACACCATCTCTTTTCTCAGCCCGATTCCCATATAGAGACCAAAGACGATTTTTTTCGCTTTACGCGATCGCTTTTTTCATCTTTATTTTCATATCTACGATTTCAATTGGCATCACTGCAAACTAATGATAAGTGCAAAGGCTACAGTAATTTCCCCCTAATACCACGCGAGTGAAGCCGCTGGTAAAAGCTAGTACCAAATATACCAAAATGGAATTCTACCTTTGTTCTTCATTAAATACTCGTTGTTAAATTCCGAGCACCTTAGGACAAAAAAGCTCTGATTTTTTAGCAGCAAAAGTATTTAACAAACTCCCATACAGTATCAAAAAAATTAAAACAAAAAATAACTACATTAAGAACATTACATCTTGGCTTAATTTGCTAGTACATTAAAAACATCGCCATAGAAGTTTCTGAGAAACCTTAACCAAACCATGAATTTATACCATAGAAGTCGCAGCTGCCGGAAACTTATAGAAAACATAGTCCAGCGCTAGCGATATGTAGGTTAAGCTGGAGTGGGATCTTGAACTCGAGTTCTTCGCGGGAAGTGGATCCTGAGCCTACTCCATTTCAACCCGAATGCTTCCACAGGCGTCCCGTGTCCACTTACAGTCCGAGCCACTCACGTCGGGAGCAGGTCCCGGGTTCGAGTTCTTTTTCTTTTGCGGTTCCGGCTCCGGGGTCCGCCTCCGGCCGAACCCGTGGGTCCCGGTAGCTGCAACAGCACCCAGAACTCAGTACATCCAAGAACTCGGACCCGGGACCTGCTCCTAGAGCTCGAGTGCTTTTAACCCTTTGCATGGCAGGAGACCATATTTGTCCCAGCTCAAACGGGTCTCATATAAATCACTGTAACTCCATTACTATCAGAGTGAGAATTATGTTCTAAATAGTGTTAAAAAGGCAAAACACCACGCTGTGTAGTCTAATCTAAAAATAACAACAAAAAAGTAAAATAAACACCTTTATAAGACCAAAGTTTTGAATCGCAATTTGAAAAAAAAAAATTGAAACTTTGAGAATTTTTTATTAATTATTTTTATATGAAAAGACAAAAATGTCAGGTGACAGTAACGTTTATAATACATTTGTCTAATAAAATATGTATGTGTCATTGACCTAGTATACCCTAGACAAGCCGTCTCATAGTAAAAATCAGAAAAAAATAACCCCAAGTATCAGTAATTTCGCAATACAACTCTCCTTCGAATTCCGCCGTCTTGCATGCGAATTCTCGGCAATATAAAACTGAGCACCGACAAATCCCGTTGTGTGATTTGTCGAACTAACACTTCAATAGGTGGCCACGTTTTGCATGCGTGACGTTTCGACAAGCTGTGTTGTGTACAAATGGTTTTCAAAGTGGGGATCGCGAGACATTCATAAATTTAATTAGACAAAAATATTTTTTTACTTTATTATGACAAGCGATTCAATTTCGGAGGCGAGTATGGGTACCGCCGCCTCGGGAACCATTTATTGGATAACCAACGCCTCTGCGTATAGGTCACCCCAAGTGGTTCGCTACGTTTGGTGACTATGCAGGGGTGCCCGGGTTCATGGATTGAGGTTTGTCCGGGTCTTGGCGGCGGATGCGTCTGATAATTTTTAAATTTTATTTTTCTGATGAACCGTATGGCTCGTTGTCAACCACCAAGCAGCAATTTCGTCGAAGTGTCCTGTTGAAAGCGGTGTACACTGCAAACCATACTTTAGATTCGTGTACAAAAACTTGTACACAGTCCCGTATGTATGTATATATTGATCATGAGTTTTAAAATAAAAAAAAATCCATTCATCGTTTGCTTGAAAATAATTACGAAAAATTGACCCTTTTACCGCCCACGCACCGTGGGCTGCCCAGGTTGGTCGCTTATCATTAACACAGTGATGAGCAACCAGCAGCCCGCAAGCCCTTTTACTACTTTCCGGACTTTTGACTACAAAAAATATCAAAAAAATTGCGCTAAAAAATATTCAAAGGCTTCTGTTCTGTTTTGCAAAATGTCTTAGCCGAAAACTATAATCTTTCTTAAAAGTTTTGAATCAGCTGCTCAATCATTAAGTTTTTTTTTGTGTATAGGTAATAATTAAAAAAATGACAGAAATTCGTAGTTAATTAAAGCCCGTTAGTAAGCGCTCAAAAAGAAGAGGAAGGTGAGATATGTAAATACGAATGTTAGAGGGAGCGCGAAAACGATAATATTTAAGCGAAAATTGTGAAAATGTTTAATAAAACATGACTCGTTTAAACTATTTTAAAATAGAACCAAAATCTCGCGGGAAATATCATAGCTTTAAAGAAAAAAATGAATTATGATTTTTTTCATATATATAACTTGTGATGTAACAAAAATAAAGTGCTTATAATAATTTTCGAAATATACGATAATACGATTTTCTTCTATCGGAAGAATTTCATTCAATTACCATTTCGGCGTGGCAAATGTATAGATATTATCGTCAAAAACAACATATATTTTTTTAGAAACTTAAAAACTTAAAGTGTTTTAGAGAAATATGTTGTAAAACGGTAGAAATTCGGAATGCTATGGCTTAAGATAGGTTAACTTTCGACCTTAATTGAAGAATAGTGCAGCGGTTTTTTGTTAAGATCTGCGTTTAATGTATTTTAAAGGTTTCCGTTTTATACAAACCGGGTCGCGTTTTTAAAAAGTTTAAAAACCACTGCCATATTGTGATTCCAGCCCTTCGTCTATGTGTTAGTATCGGTGTGTGGTGACGTCACAAGCATTTGGGTGATTAAGTGACGTCAGAAACTTTGCTTGCCAAAAAAATAATACGTCAATATTATTACATTTATTAAAACGCTGCCTTAAAGCTATCGGTAAGGCATAATTTTTTTTATGCATTCAGGTAGCTGGTTACATTATCGAAAATAAAGTCCGCGGACTGTACCTTGTACAATATTCGGAAGTAGGATATTTTTGTGTTTGAAAAAATTAATTCCGTCAGGACGGCTGGGACAGCAATTAGTTTCAGTGTGGACCGATAGAAGGTAAAACACAAAGCACTACGCGATCCAAATAGTACGAAACAATGCTCGCACTTTTTCATAAATGGGCCTTGAGCCAGTTTTATTTGGTTTCTGGTGTCATTTTTAATTTCACAGGGAATGTCTTGATATACTTGGTCGAAAGTATGTGTATTATTTTTTTTCCATTATTAGTAATTTTAGTTAGAGAAAGCGTGAGGTGAGCCATTTCTATTGTAAAGCGGAAATATTTTGACCATCTGAAAAATACGCCAAAATTCTGAAGGGTTAAAAGGAAGCATGTCCTCCGGCAAAATGCAGAACTCACCCATCTCTACTCAGCCCAGGATCTCCTAGTGATTAGGACCACGAATATAATCTACATCTATTTTATATAGGTATATCTAACATGAATCCTCTCTAAATAAAAAATGTAATTATATCTTCGTGAATCATTATTGATATTGATTTTTAATCAATCAAATTAACGTAATTTAATATAGTGTAATTTAATCAAATTAACGTAATTTAATATCAAATCTATATACGTCATGCAGAACAATTGAATAATAATAATACTACTTAAACATTTTATGAAATGTCATGAGAAAAACAAACTTCTTAAAATTCCAACAAAGCTGATTCAGGATTAAGAGATACGATGTATTTATCTTGTTTTACAGCTCTATTTTAGTATCGATATAATATTATCATATTTACAAAAAACGCCATGTAACAACACACCCACAAAAACGAATTGGTTTTGATGAGATATAATTATATCAGAAAATAAGGCGTGTGATCTTACTAACATACCTCTTGCATATTACAGTATTTAGCAACACGTTACAGATACAGGAGATTGTACTTTATTAAAATGCATGCAAAGGGCTATTTCACAAACTCTCAGTAAGCTGTTCATTAGTAGTGTAGCGTAGTTACAATTCTCTGTACACATGTTAAGGGATGTACTTTTTGACTAATTTTAACCGGGGATTCCTGACATTATTTAGAGTAAAAAATTAAAATGAAATTCAGGTCTCCGGTAATGTTTTTTTTTATTCAATTAAAACATTAAAAAAAACTCAGTAGGTGTTGGACAGTTGGGGTCGGGGAGGGGGCGGTTACTTGGCTGAGTGACCGGTGATGACACGTGGAAGATTTTTTTTTTGTTTTGAAGAAAAAAAATCTAGAAAGAATTACCGGATTCCAAGTTACTCTAAATAGTCATGATTCACTTGTTAAAATTGCTGTTGCCCTAAAACCTCACCCCATGAACCCACTTAGTCACCAAACATAGCGAACCACTCGGGCTGAGTACGGACTACGGCAGAGGTTGGTATCCTATAAATGATTTCCTGCGCGGCGGTACCAAATACAGTAAATTGCAAAACCTAATAATGATAAAATAACAAATGAAGATTTTTATTGCATGACCTAAATGTACCTTTAACACATTTTGCACTTCAAAGATGGATTAATTATTTATTTTAAATAATATTCCAAACACTAAATAATGAATAGATTTGGATTCCATGTAAATTTGAATGCAAACCAGTGTCGCCACTGACATAGTACCTTTTGACTTTTAGATAGAGTCAGCCAAGCAACATCGCATACTCGTCTCTTTTATACTGCCTGATAACGTATTCGCCGAAACCGAATATTTGAATTTAAGCAAAGAATAGTCAGACTTTCTGATCACGAATCATAATGCATTTATTGTAAGTATTTATTTATAATGTATGATTTCAAACGTCTTGAAAATAGCATCTAGAATCTAACGAATACAAAAAATATTTTGAAAAAATTGGTTGTCTGTAAAGTCGGTTTACAGACGATAATTTTAAATGATAACGTCATAAGAAAATTTTACATAGAATTTTACAGTCACAAGCCGAACGCTTAGGCCGATCATGCCTCTCTATCGCTTGTTCCGCGCTCTCGCTTGCACGCTCGGCTCAGGCGGAACGTGACAATGAGTCATGCTTTTCCGTAAGTGCAGCCGGCGTTCATCGATTTATAAGACGTTATCACGTCAAAAGCTTTATCAATATTATGATCGTGAAAGGTATATACGTTCGACCTTTAATCTGTTTTGTTCGGCGAGTACAGAAGTGATTGACGAGTTTTTCACCTCCAGGGGACGTACCTGCGGTCCCAACTTAGTTATTACCAGAATTAGTGACCGCCATTGGCAGATAAGGCATTTGATACACACTTATCGATCAGATAACGAGTGTAGGTAGGTACGCCTGTCCGTTCAGAGATTTGATGCACTTCAATGACCACAAGCAGAACATTATAATACCTACTAAAAGGTAAAATGCGGTTTTATTTTTCTTTTGTGCTTTTCGTACATAGTACTTTATCACAGTTTCTAATAAATATCACGAAAGGTGCGACTTAGTTCTATTATTCCACTCTAAATTTGTATTGGATATGATGATCGGAAGACGATTTCACATAAAATCATAAATTATTGTATTACTTTCAAGAAAATTGTTTATCTATCAAAACAGAGCTTGGCAAAGCGAATAGGCTAGGACAAGGATAGATTTATCTATTTTCTTCCACTGTGTGAAAACGAAGATTTGGAAATATGTATTATATGGGTTCCATGGTAGTTGACGGCATACTTATATACAGTATGCAGTCGGTTTAGTGAAAATATGGTAAACCTAATTACCCAAAATATAACTAAGTAACGGGATGCGCAGAGAGTTGTACAGCCGATTAAAAAAATACGAGTGCAATTCACACACGGTAGAAGCGAAACTTTACCAAAACAATCTCAAACCTTGAAAAGTGGGGTCATTATCAGGGCAGCCAATGAGCGCAGACCTAGGACCTAGCGTCATTTCCGTTTTATATCTCAACCAATAGGAGCCTTCGAAAGTGACATCATAATCAAATCGGCCAACGAACGCAGTGTGAGGCTTGTGTGGCGCTAATACGTAATTTCCGTTTCATTCAAATTTCGAATCACTAACGCCGCTAAAGAAGTTTAACTTCAAAAACTATTAAAAATATTTTCATTCAATACATCAAGGAAAAATCTATTTGTCTTTAGATGTAGCTAGTATACTGTGTATACAGCGCATAAGTACAAAAAATCGACACTGTGCATAAATTCGTTTGATATTCATACCGATTTTGAATTAAAGGTATTTTTGCAGTGGTTTTTATGTTTGAAATTAGTAAATAATGCAGAAAAATTATAATTTTTTAGGAAAACCTTTCCCCGGGGGCCAATTGTTCGGTAAGAAAATCATCAAAATATGTTATTTAAAAATCACGCCTTGGCCCTCTGTGTTCCTCGCTTTTTAGAAAAAACTCAATTATTCTTTTTGATCGGAACATCTATAAAACATATAACTTCTTACTACACATTCAAAAGTAAGTGAGATATATTTTTTATTGTTCTCTAGACTTAATGTCCGGGTTAAATCTTCCCCACAGGAAAAACTTAACCCTTCCACACACTTTTCCACAAATGCTAATCTAGTCAATTCACGCGATGTAATTGCATTGTATAAGTATACTAAATACAAAACTATACAAGAACAACACGTCAACCTACCAGAGACCATATGGGAAAATACTTCACCGACTCCAGATATTTTCATATCAGAGGGTTCGGCTCGATAGAACTCCTAACTGAACCGATAAATCCTACCGATCCCTCAATATAAATATTTAAAAAATCTTTCGTAATCCTACATGTGTTTAATATGACTGATTTTTGCATCTTTATATAAAGATTCTTTGATAAATCTAATAAGCCTAAATTTTTAATTAGAGAGCTAGGTATAATGCCAGTAGCCGAAATAACAAATGGTAATATTTTTATAGTCCAAGAATGCCAAATTCTTTTAATCTCATTTCCTAAATCTGTATATTTTCTATTTTTTTCAGAAACAGATTTTTGAATATTACAAGAATTTGGAATAGCGACATCAATGATATAAGTTATAGTATTATTATTTGTTTATTATATATCTGAATTGTGCAGGCATGTGCCACACGTTTCAGTGAGTTAAATAAACCCTTTCCAAATAATGCTATTTTTGTACTGCAATACATGTCTGCAAACCCTTAGGATGGGCGTACGCTGAGACATCGGTCGCGCAGCATGTTCAGCGCAAGATAGTTTTGGTTTTTGTGTTGTATGGAAGTGTATGGAGCGACGTACGCTGAGACGTGCATGTTTCTCATACATTCCACAACTGCGCTGAACATGCTGCGCGACCAATGTCTCAGCGTACGCCCATCCTAAGTGTTCTCTTTAGGGTTTGTAAACTGACTTCACATCTCCACCTGCCGTTAAATCTATTCCGAAAATATAGGTATAGGTACGAGTACTTTATCTCGATCGTCACCGAACACATCAGATGATTATGAGCTGCTGATAAATAAAATGAAAAATACTATACTAAATACACTGACCAAAAGACCAGACTGAAATTCAAATGTCTTCAAAGTCGGAAATAGTTAATCTAAATTTGTAAAAACTTTGATATTCGTATTAGACGCACTCGTTTTGTGTCCGACCAATATTATGATACATAAATTATTTATTTATTTGCGCCCTAAAGGCTTTTAGATAAATGAAGTCTCAATAAATTATTTTTGTTATTGTTTTTGGGGTGTTATGCCGTGTTTCGCTACCTCCTTCTTTAGCCAACGTTTCGGACAGCGTTACAGTGTCCATCATCAGGGCAGATGAGTGATGATGGACACTGTAACGCTGTCCGAAACGTTGGCTAAAGAAGGAGGTAGCGAAACACGGCATAACACCCCAAAAACAATAACAAAAATACTTTTTGGCCGTGAAAACCTAAAAACATACCTCTCAATAAATTATATTAATGCATATTAATATATGACTGGACACTGGCTGACAACAATAACAATAATGATAAGTTTTTAGATTTTCACGGCCAAAAGTATTTTCGTTATTTGTTTTTGGGGTGTTATGCCGTGTTGCGCTACCTCCTTCTTTAGCCAACGTTTCGGACAGCGTTACAGTGTCCATCATCAGGGCAGAACTCAGCCAGTGTCCAGTCATATATTAAAAAAAAAAAAAAACATTCCCGGGTTACGAATAACTAGATCAGACTATGACTTTTCCAGAATTGGCCTAGGGTATTCTTTGCTGTATTTGAACTGCTGTCGTGAACTCTGCTGTCAAAAATGTTTACAAGACACAACAACCCAATAATAATTTACAAGGTAGTTTGTACAATTTTATAAAACGTCTTTGAATGTTGATTTGGATCAGGGATTGCACTAACCTTCTTTCATTCCGGAAAAAAGAAAATTATTACCTATTAATATTTCAAATTATTTTTAACATATCCTTTTTGGAGGCGAGTATGGGTACCGCCGCCCGGGAACCATTTCTTGGATAACCAACCTCTCCGCCATACGTCGTCCCAAGTGCTTCGCTACGTTTGGTGACTTAGCAGGGGTGCCCGGGTTCATGAGGTGTGTCAAGGTCTTGGCGGCCGATGATATAATATATCATAATATTGTTTAATGTGTCTGCCCACCTGCTGCGTGGCCGGCCGGATTGACAGAGACTGGTTGAGGAGGTCTTTGACCTCTGCAGCCAGAATACCTGACCCATCGCCTTGCACCTCAATTGAAGGGATGGATTCATACGTCCGTCACTCCTGGAGACACTGCCCCCCAGATTCTTATCCACCCTTAGACTATTTCCTTCCCAGAACTTCCTCTTCTTCCTTTCCTCAAAAAACCCCTAAGATGACTTAGAGACCATCCATAAATTACGTCACACCTTAAGGGGGGGGGTAGACAAGTGTGACATTGTGTGATAAGGGGTTTGAGGGAGTCATCAGCTCTGTGACGTCACAGGTAATAATCTAATTTATTAAAACGCTATTTATTTCTAGATGTAAAATTGCAAAATTGGGGGGGGGGGTCAAAAAATCACGAAATTCGTGTGACGTAATTTATGGATGGCCCCTTACGCCCTGAGCGAAATTATTATAGAGCTTCCTGTGCGCAGCTAACGTAAAAAAAGATTTATGAGTATTATAAAAATTACGTAATAATAAAATACATTGTGTTATGTTTTCACATTATCAGTTCGTTTGATTAAAAAGATTACCTTTTTTTAATTTACTTGTTTGGAAATTGACAAAGGGATTACGTTCAATATTGCTACCAATTCGCGGATAATCATTTCTGTAAGTATCATTTCTGTAAGTATCATTTCGTAATACCTTCTGCTTCTATACGATTAATGCACTTGTCGCAATTGTGAATATGAATAATGTTTATTGAATAAATTAATGTCAAAAGTTTATGTTTTTTCCTAGTTTCCCTCATTAAATCGATTTTCAATTCATAATATTATATGATGTTTATTTGTTGCCATTTTTCATTTGATTATGAATTAAATAATAATTGTGAAGATTATTGTATCGTGTTATTATCTTGATTATTTACATAACATGGCCAATGCGTAATTGTCATACCCACGATATTATTATAATGATGAATTTTCAGGCTGAAAACTATTTCGCGATAAGATCACCAATAATAAAATTGTCATTTTATTTATACTCGGAGGGTGTAAATTAACTAACATGTTAATTAAATAATAGCTAAACCAACCACGACTTGTAACCTATGACGTATAGGCATTTTTAATTTATTTATTTATTTATTTCTATACATTACAGTATTTACCTATAGATCAATTTCAACATTTTTACATAATATATTTTATAATTTTATTATGTTGGGTGTAAGGTAGGTTTGTGAAGGTGAAACTGTGGATAGGTATTGTTGTATGTTTCGTGAACACCTCACTAGGAGAACCTGTGCTGAGGTGTTTACGTGTTTATTTATGTTTATGTGTGACAAGTATTTATGTGTTGTAATATAAAGTTTTATATGTATTTTTTTTTCAAATTTTAACAGTTATTGTACATTGGTTATATAGAAGAGAAAAAAAAGTATTTAAATATATTAGAGGAATATAAAAAAAAAATATATATATATATATAAACATACACATACATATACATCCATATAAATACATGTACCTGCACACATGCATATAAATATATATATACATACGTATACATCCGCATACACATTCACATAATTCACACATTCATTAATAAAAGTATTGTTTGTTTAATTATATTATGGGATTCCACATCCTCTTGAAAATAAGAGAAAAAAATATAAATATATATTTGCCATAAAATTTTGCAGAGTAGGTAGTAACTTTGTGATCTTTTGAACTCAAAAATTTCTAAAATAGTCTTTGATTTGAAACTCAATGAAAAGGAAACGAGGGGCACTAAAAAGAAACAAACACATACATCTGTAGGTTTGAGCCTGCGAGAGAATGAGATGGACTAATCGTTGTCCTCTTTGTGCGATGCTTCGTAGTCTATCGGCTTAAACTTGGTAACAATATTAATTTAAAAATAAGAATAAAAGTACTGTAGGCAACTTTATGAAATTATTGAATTTTACAAAATAATTAAGATTGAGATTTTTTTATAATATGTATTTTAACTTACGTAAAAACAAATATTTTATTAATTTATCCTATTCATCTTTTACATTTTCTTGACCACACGTTTATACGAGTATTATCGATCATGGAAATTTGAACACGATAAAATGTTAATTGTAAAAGAAAGTTTTTTTTTTTTTTTTAATCATGTATCCGTTTTTCATAAAATAATATTGAATAGATGATTCAGAATACTGAACATTTTTTGTAAATTTGTTTTATAACGGAATTTAATTTATTTTTCTTTTTCATTAAAAAAATCCCATTAAAATGCATGTCATAAAGTGCACAGTTATTTTCCAAGAAATATTTCAACGTCACAGATCGAAAGAGAGGAGAAAAATGACATACTTAATTAATTTTTGGACTTATTGTCCTTTATGTAAATATAATATTTATACTCATTTATAGAGAAAGATGGGGCTATAACAGAGCTTTCAATTGCAATACTTAAAATAAATACTTTCAGCTTCACAAATCCTACAATCATAATATCCCTTGATTTATCGCTGACACAACGATTGTATTGGATTTTTTTATTTTTTATATATTAATACCGCACAAGAGTCCCAACTGCTCCCGTCTGGAGCCAGTGAGACTATGGCATCCCCAATGGGGTGTGTTGTGAAGCTGAAGGTAGTGGGGAGGAGAAGGAGATGGGGAAGAGGAAGGTGGGAAGTGCCTGGCTATTCAGATCTGTCCACCAAACACGGCCAAAGCCATTTCAAGCAACGTTTCAATTCTGAATGGTGGTCTTACACCAGGGCGATACTGTGAGTATCTTCCACTCGGGAACGTGTCGCAAATACACTATATATTGGTTTAAATTAATAAATTGTGAAAAAACACAAATTAATCAAATAAAGTTTATTTGCCACGCCGGGATTCGATCCCGCGACCTTCGGAATGCGAGTCAAGAGCCTTACCGCTGGACGGCCGGCGGATCGTATGGCAAGCGATATTGTGGGGTAGGTCGCGCCCGTGTAATATATTCACCATATGTAACAACATTACAATTCCTCACGACATCGATTGATCAGCAGCATTAAAAGCTTAGACTAACAAGAGTACCTATTATATTCTTTCAGAATCTTTTATTTTATTTTATATTCATTTACTTTATTTTGTATTCTTTCTTTATTTTACATTATTTTATATATTTTTATATTATTTTATGCTCTTTTATTTTCGTTTACATTCTTTTAAATTCTTTTACATTCCTATTTAAATGCACTGTTTATAAAATCGACCACTACAACACGGGCATGTGTCTAACATGGTGGTCGAAAAATCCTCAAATTATGAAATTAACAATTCAGTGAAAAAAGAAAAATATATATATCAAATGGGTTACTAGCAGTGGCGTTCACTGCTCTATGACCAAAAGTAGGCTGTGTACAGTTTCAAGTTGGTTGAATGTTTCAAAATCATCACTTAAAATAAATAATAATAGCCAATTGAATAACGGATCGTACAAATGCATTTTTATCAGATTTTTTTTAGTTATAAATTTTATCAAGTTTTTATTCATTATAATATTCACCTAGGGCTTTACGTAAAACAAGTCTTAATAAATTACGAATTTCGGTAATCCAATATCGAGGCAATAACTACCATACTAAGGCGACAACTACAAGACGGAATCACAATTGTTTACTCCCGTTCGTGTGTACACAAAATTTGGATAATGATTTTAAGGGTTTTGTTGACATATTTAACGCATCAATCACTAAACATAAACAGGTCTTAGTAGAATTTAGATCGGAAAGCAGTACAACAAATCTAATTAAACAAACTGTCTAGCTTTGTTTCTGCTTATTTCACTTATTTACTCCCAGTCTATTATTTTTGCATCTTGCATGGTGGAGTATTTATGTTATTCTCTTTTAGGTGTTCTTTGTCTAAAAGAAATATAAACATGTAGAACCCAACAGGGCGTGAAATTCAAAATAAATAACAATAATTTTCAGCTACATGAAAGGGATATACATTTCTGTTTAACCATTTTGACATCATAGCAAAAAATAAAATATGTGGAACTAAATATTATGGAACTAAATAACAATATAAAAATTGAGTTATCATCCTTGAATTTCTTTATATTTTTCCCTTTTGGCCTGCAAGTTTCTGGTTTCTAGGAGTGTACCAGACCATACGCCTTATGGTGTTATTTTACGATACAAAATCACATGGTGAAACACAGGCTCATTGTAATAATATTTGATTAGTGGTGATCTTTAGCATATTGCTTTCTTCGTTATCTCATAACTTAGGACGAGTTGTTTCACAGAATTTAAACAATTTTTCAAATTTCAAAGTTGACATTCAAGTTTTGTGAAAGTCATATTTTTTGTTCTACTATTTTTACTGTAAAACAACCGGCCGATGTTGAAAGAATAACAGAACTTGATGAATTGTTCAAATTCTGTGAAACAGTCCGTCGCAGATCTCTGACTAATCAATTGGACAATCGACATGTTCGGCTAGCCTAAATAATAAATATTATAGTGATATGGTTAATAATTACCTCCCCAATCTTTTCTTCCACGAGCGGCGGGAACACGGCCCATCCCAGGACGGCCCCGAGCACCACGGCCACCAGGCCCACCACGGCCAGCGTCACACTTAACCACAACATAACCTGGTCGTGTGTTCCTACTGAATTATTATAATATGTTACTTCCCGCACACCCGATTGTTGTGGCCGTGTCACACTTACTAATTATCGTTTCTGTCAAGTGCGCCAAAAACGATTAAAAATGAGTAGGCTTAATTGTGTTTTTTTTTGTGTATCTGTAGATTAAGCGGGCTTGATATAAAAAGTGTTTCATGACAAAACAGAACAGTGACTAAATAGACTAAAAAAATACACGCTCTTAACCTTATCTAACTTAACCTGACCGAACCTTTATTTTTTGTCACTGTTTAAAAATGTATAACAAAATTGATTTAAATGTGATGCAAAATCTTCAAATTTACTAATATTTCGGGGTGGAACATTTTCGTGACAAAATTAAAAAACCGATCATTGAGAATGTGTTGCTTGACAGATTTTGCACATTTCATCCAATTTCTGAGTTCGTTTTAACGTTCTGTGAAAATTCTATTCAAGTTCTTATTTCAGGTAGATGAAACAACTGGCGAATAAAAAATAATA
The DNA here is from genome assembly GCA_936435175.1 of Glyphotaelius pellucidus. NCBI lineage: Eukaryota > Metazoa > Arthropoda > Insecta > Trichoptera > Limnephilidae > Glyphotaelius > Glyphotaelius pellucidus. The sequence continues at coordinate 19,381,709 of OW386542.1, read as the reverse complement.
ACAGAGCTTAAATATAAACTTACAGAACTTGAAAATTTAGTTTGAAATTTGGTGAATGTCCAAATTTTATGAAACAACCTGTCCTTATCTGCTTTAATCAAAAAAAAATTTATTTTACCAAAAGTTTGTAACTCGTCGATTATTTAAAAAAAAAAACATTTTTTACAAAGAACTCACAATTTTGTTAGCTGCTTATCAATATCTAGATACTCGTACGTAATATATTATCTCTGATATGGGTAGGTACATACAAATAAATCGGATGATTTGAAGATAAAAAAAATTGCACAGATTTGAAAGAGATCGACCTATTTCGATAGATTGTGGATTTTTATTATTAGGTTGGTAGGTACAATTTTATAATATTTTTTACTCATTCTCCTCTATACCTTCAGCCGTACAACATACCCCAATTGGGGATGCCACTGGCACTGGACTCTTGTGCGGTACTCATATAATTTTTTAAAAACACCTTATTCCACTACACCAAATGTTGCTTTGGATTGGAAAAGGACAAAACATGTGGTTCTTAGAGTCTGTAAGTCTAAGGTGAATCTTTAAGGCTAGCTTTACACTCGTAATTAAAAATTATTAGGATTACGTAATATTTTGACAGGTCACTCCCAGGAGCGTTTACATATGAATCTGACTTGTGGCAATTAATGTTCACGGAAGTTTTTCGGAAGTTCGACCTGTGTAACTGCTCATGCGACCGTTTACATCTGTAAATGTATTTGCGGTAAGATGGCTTCCTTTCAACAACGACATGCTACTGTCAAATTTACGCGATTTTGTCAATAAAGACGAAAAGGACCAAATAAAGTGCTGAAATAGATTTTGGCTTTAATTAAACAATTCACCACGCACTTTTGTGCCGTCAAAGGCGAAAATTAATGGATTTCTTTCATTTTATTCGAATGACAGCTACCTGACAGCTGCCGACTGCAACCGACTTCGTATTCAAATACGTAATTTAAAAAACAGAAACATTGAGATTAGAAAGGTTTGGACCGATAATTGAATAGAAGGATGCTCATTTTCAGAAAACTCAAAAAAGTGGAAATAAATACTAGTTTTATAAGAAAAAAATCCAATAAAAACAAATGTCTTTTGGTTTTTGACATTTCGCAACGGCGCATTTTGGTACTATTTCTTACAAAAAGTCCCTCAGCTTATCAAATTGATTTTATAAGCTGTGAGAAGGCTGTAATTTCGCGCGGACGCGATTAGACCTGTCAAAAAACTTCCGGGAGAAGAAGTTCTGTAACATGCTTTAAATTACGTTAAGTGACTTTTGGTGTCGTTTACATTGGTAATTTGGCCATAATTCACTTACACGAGCAAATTACGGGAAAAAAATTACGAATGTAAAGCCAGCCTAAGAGCAGAGCTTACGGAAATTTTTACTGTGTCACTGATATGGGCCTCTTAGCGTGGTTGGTCCATGATTATTCCCAAATATTTAACTTCTTTTGATTATTTAAGGGTAGAATAAAGGATTCGGGAAGTTTTGGGAAATATATTGAGTGAATGATTATTATTGTAATCAGAACTATCCGAATTGCGAAAAATCCGGATTTTAGAAAACATAGAGGAAAAATCGGATTGTTAATATGAAATCCGATTGTGTGGATTTGATCATTTAAAAAAATGTTTTTACAATGCAATGTCTTATGAAATTACGCGTTCAACGGGTTAATAGGCTTAATATACTTAGAAGGAAAACGCAAATCACAAAGAAAGTCTATTCTTGGTGTGTATTATAAATCCGCCACTAATTTACGTAATAGGTATAAAAATCGCTTGGCCAACGGAATTTACAATCGGTCTATTTTAGCAAAAAGGGTTTTTTTTTATTTATTTTGTGAATATTTTTAAAAGAAAGATAAAATTTAATCAAGAAAAACTGTCTTACAAAATTTTAGCTATAAAATAATACTTTCTTAAAGTTGTTTCTTATAAGTGTTCATTAATAAAAATACGTTGTTTAGTAGTTAACACTTCACGTTTTTGAAGTGAAAACTTCTTTAGCACCGTTGTGATATGAAATTCGATGAAACGAAAAACAGCGACAAGCACATAGGATTTAGCCTGCGAGATAATGAGATAGCTTAATCGGTCTTCTCTTGGTGCGTTGCTTCATGGCCCACCGGTCTCCGATTTAAGCGGTGCTTCGAAGCTTTCCCACGCTTAGCTACTTTAGGTTTTCTGAAGGTTCACTTCTACCGCGTATAAATTGCACATTCTGTTTTTGAAGTGAAACTTCTTTAGGACCGATGTGATTTTAAACTCGATGAAACAGAAACGACACTAAAAAGAGACAAACACGTGCATCTACAGGATTTAGCCTGCGAGATAATAAGATAGAATGAAACCATACCGCATTGGCCGCTTTGATTATGAACTCACTTTTCAAGGCTCCTATTGGATGAGATTGTGAGTGAAGGTTTCACTTCTACCGTATGTGAGCCGCACACTCTGTTTTGTTTATAAAGTAATTAACCATTTTGTTTTAATTCTATTTAAGCGAAACTTATCCAAAGAATAATTTTGGTTTTCATAAGGTTAACCCATTCAGTGATTTCACCATAATATTTTATGAAAACATTTCTTTTTTATGAGTAAATTTGCTATTATAAGATTGTTAACCCAAAAAGCTGATGTTCACATTTCAGATATCTACAAGATTTTGTTCAAGGAATTTTGCAAATTATTTAGCCAGAAAATATTAAACACAGGAAAGGAAAAATAAAGTTTTAAGAAAAAGAACGAATATGTAAGGAACAGCACAAAATATTGTTTTGTATTAGACTAAATATATTACGTGCAATGAATAAGAAAAAGTAACCTAGATTAGAGTTTAAATTTCAATGGGCACTAACTTCTGAAATATCAGAAAAACTTTTTTTTTCTTCGCCTTAAGTGCCTGTTCAGAAGGGGCGAATTCGCCGCGAATCGTTATGCGCGCTAGGCAAGGTACCAGGCGCCAATACATTGCGTTCAGAAGCATCGCGCGTGTTTAAAATACGGGCGTAACTCACGCGTAGTAACAAGGGAATGGAGCGGGCGCGTTTCACGCTCCTTCTGAACAAGGTCTTATTTATTCGGTTTTTGTAGAAATTTTACTTTAAAAAAAATTGTGTGCAGTTCTCACTCGATAGAAGTGAAATCTTCAGAAAACTAAAGTAGACAAGAGTGGGAAGACTGCGAAGCACCGCACAAAGACGACCGATTAGTCTATCTCATTTTCTCGAAAATCCTGTATATATTAAATTTGTGTTTTTTTCTTTTTTTAGTATCGTTTTTTCGTTTCATCGAGTTTCAAATCACAACGGTGCTAATGAAATTTTCACTGCATAAATCCGGATTTGATCCGATTATCCGGATATTGAGTTCATCAAAATCACGGTTTTCTGAAACGGCTCCGGATTCGCAAACTCTACATAGGCCTACCCACTTGTAATGTTAACCATACCCACAGAGGTAAATAAATGAATAAATTCAAAGTAAGATAAAAATTTCTCCATAATGACGACCTCTAAACTTTGTAAATAATAACCATATTTGAAATTTTACTGATAAACATTATATAAACACCACAATATTTAATTCGAAAGTTAATTTAAAATTCACTCATGCTTTTGCATGAAATTGCTTTTTTTTCTGGCATTTAAGGTCATTGCGTTTGTTTATATATATGAACATTCATTATCCACCATCTAATGATAAATTAAAATTAAATGTAAAGCTATGCTAATTATATTACCCATATGTTATGTTGGTAATAGTATACGCCAAAGACATTTTTCAGGCGCCACAAACTCATCAGTGTTTTAAGTTAACATTAACATTTATTCTGCGCATTTTTGTTTGTCACACGTCTTAAGATTCCCTGTATGTAGGTACTGTCTACTGTATACAATCAAATGAACTACATAAATATATCGCCAACCGATAGGCAAATTCTGGTCCCCTAGCACGGTCGATCGATAAAGATTGTATATTATTCTTATCGGTATTTCGGAACTTCTCGACGTTCTCAAGGACAACTGCAGATCGCTAGCATAAAAACAACAGTTGACGTCTAATATATTAAGAACACTTCGTTGGCGATCTGCAGTCATGTTAGGGAACGATGAGAAGTTACCGAAAGTTATCGATGCAATCCTAATAGTAGTGAAACCTTCAGAAAATTAAAGTAGACAAGAGGGGAGACTACGGGAAACTGCACAAAGAGGAGACCGATTGTACGCATTTTGTTTCGTCATTTATTATATATAGGTATGAAAATATTCACATTGTTAAACTGTGCTCTATTTTATATAAGTCATACTTTATTAACCCTTAGCACTCGAGTGCGACCCTAGAGGAGGTATGCATGGTTTTCCATATTATTCGAGTGCCGCCATAGAGGCGGCATGCATGGTTTGCCATATCGCTTGCTGAGGATTGGTTTGTACTCCTGTATTTTTAGGTTTTTTTTAAGCTGTGAATTGAAGTATATGTTAGTTCGCTCAAAATTCAACCAAATAAGTTGTTGTTTTACTTATAGGTAGAATAACCCTTGAATTTTTTTTAAATATTTAGAGCAATTAGTTTGAAATGAAGGAAACGAAAATATAATTTTTTGAGACTCAAAAACTTTTATTTTTCCATACGAGTTTTTGTGGACATAGTACAAATCAATCCTCAGCAAGCGATATTACTCGAGTGCCGCCATAAAAGCGGCATGCATGGTTTGCTTTATTACTAGAGTGCCGCCGTAGAAGCGGCATGCATGGTTTGCCTTATAACTAGAGTGCCGCCATAGAGGCAGCATGCATGGTTTGCCGTATTACTCGAGTGCTGCCGCTATCGCGGCAAGAAAATAAAGTTGATTTCTCAATATTTCATTATATATTGAATCTTTAAAAAATGCTTCTTATTGGCGGTATGAACATACCAAAATAAATTCGAGTGCATGAGGTTTTAAATGTTTTCGCTTACGCCTATTAATATAAACTTTTATTTTATTAACGCGTTCCCTCTAACATTTCTATTAACGCAGCTCTCTTTCAAACCATTTCTTCTTCTTTTTAATAGCTTACGCGGTCTTTTTCATACAAAACTTAAGAGGAAACCCGGTCGCCGAGAAATTTGAACATAAGATATTTTACCAAACTGTTGCTGTCACTGTCGCTCATACTCCTCCTAATACCAAGCGAAAGGGACAACTGCACCTCATGCTGATAATATCTAAATAAAATCATCAACATCGAAGTTTCGTAATCCACATTTTCCTCCTTCAAAACTGAACTGATTTTTAAGACTTTTTCACTAACCGCATTAGAAGAAAATATTCTATGACTACACGTTTTGCTTTTTTAAAAAATATCTAATTTGTATACTGAACATCTGTTGATGGCGTTCAAATCAGGCAATTTTAACAAATTTTACGAAGTAACTTATCAAAAAAAGCAAAACGTACCGTATATAATATTTGCAGTAGTGTCAAAATCCAAAGAGGAAATTGGGGAAATTGGAGATGTTTGTATTGTTTGGAAATTGGGGATGTTTTTTTGTTTGACGGTCTCCTAGGTGTGAGGCTCTTGTCGCGCAATTAGGTAAGGAAGGTACGAATTTTATTCGACTTATTTCACAATTAACTAAAAATAATATAATATATAGTGTATTTGCGGCATGTTCCAGGGTGGAAGACGCTCATGAAATATCGCTCTGGTGCAAGACCACCATTCAAAATTGAAACGTTGGTTGAAATGGCTTTAGCCGTGTTTAGTGACCAGATCTGAATAGAGGTCCGAGTCCCAGAGGTGTAAATATCTTTTTCTGATTTTTCTGTTTCCAGATTTTCGATTGAGTTTCGCTCATAATGTCTTCATTTAATTAAATAAATATAGTGTTGTTTTGGTATTTTGCATTTCATTTAATTTTATTAAAAATTCTGAAAATACAGACGTTTAAATCAACAAAATGAACCAGCAAAACGATTTTCAATTTTTAGCAAATTTGACTTTATTCTCCGGGACCATCGATATATCTCCAAACATAAAAATGACATTCAAAATAGACTCCCCCCAAGTGCCCCTTAGATATGTTTGCTGACTGCCTTTTGAGTCTTAGGGCCTTCGCTCATGGAGAAGAAGCCAGTTGTCAATGCACCAGCACTGCTGGTTGTGTGGCAATTGCGTTTCAGTTGCATTGTTAACAGGTTGCCATGGTAGCAGCTCACAAACTTCGAATTGCGTTAACAACTGGTTTCATTTCAGTTTCTCCATGAGCAAAGGCACTTAGGTCCTGGTGCTTGTTTCAAACCGCTTGATCATGTCGGAAAACCTTTATAACGTTTACAGTATTTTTTTAGAGATGAAATCGGTTGTGACTGCAGTTCCAGTTATCGAGTTACTTCTGGAGCTTGGTTCCTCAAACAGAAAAAATCATGGTGGAGGAGGGATTGCTAAAGAAATTCTGAATAAAAGGATCTCATTCCTCAAAACTTGTTGCTCTGTTTACAATTTTTCTAATATTTTTTCATCTTTATAAATAATAAATATATATTCCAAAAGGAATCAGTTCCAAAGATAACCGTTTCTTCAGAGAAATAAAATGGATCAAGAATAAAGACCAACTCTAATATTTTTGTCTCATTAACAAATGTTTCGATAAAACGTATGAATGTAATAATTTATCATTAATTCAATTTTCAAAACTAATATCTTGTTTTATATATAATATAAATACAAATTATGGGTTTTGTAGTTATCAAAGAGTAATTACTAAATGCAACCGATTTATGACCAGTAACTGGAGGGTGGAGAAGTGAGATTGAAAAATATTTCTGGGGTTTAATGCTAGAAGTGCCTTTGTCAGATTTTGGTAATTTTAATAAAGCATCAGAAAGTACTTAAAATATCTCTTATTTCAAAGGTCCAAAAGCTTATGACAACCAATTTAGATTAATGAAAGTGTGGCCTGTCTGATAGTGATGTCAAAATAAAATCATTGCCCCGGCTCGCCCGAGAAAAGGTTAGATGATTCGAAAATCAGTGAATGCAGTGTTGTTCACTAGAATCAATTGTCTTGCCCAGATCTATAAAAGCAGAATTTTTTAAATTATTGGTTCACTTCATCAAATTGATCAAATTAATTTTGGAGCAGGAATTTAGATATCCTAAAAATATTATTTCACCCTGCCCAACTCGACTTCACTTATTTACGGCTTAACATCAAAATACAAACTAATATTAGTTTGATTCATTTATCGAATGAGCTGATCAATCTCAACTACAAATCATAAAACTACAATGGGTAGATCCTATTCTTTTGCTTAGCTTTTAACACACACTTGCACTTATTTTTAGCGTATTATTTGTCAGTAACTAGTGTATTTTAAATTGAAGTAGGGGAGTTGGAATTCTCAGCGATGAGAAACCGACTTAAGAAGAAGTGTACTTTCACTGCGTTTATATTTCAATGTGATTACACAAGTAGATGTAGTCGAGTTCAAGTTAGTTTCTAATCCCTGTAGAGCTTTTCAAAGTTTCTGGAGGTTGACTGTGACTTGCGCTGCATTAAAACCTATGTGCGCTGCGTTAAAACCTACACATATTATAGACACATATATTTGTAATATTTTTATTAAATATAAATTTCAATACAAAGCATATATTATTATATTATCTATGTAAGTTTGTAATTTGGTGGAAAACTGAAACAATTATGTGATAGTTTCCACCCGATTCCAGAGATCAATGAAGAGTTTTTATCAATATTAATTTTACATACTTTCGTCCAACTTCACAATTTACAACCGAATTTCTCTATTATCCACAGAATTGATGAGAATATCTGGAAATCGTATGTTGCATAATATGTCATTCAGTTTGATGATGAAGTTTCATTAAGACACATACTTTCTATCAAAATGTGCCGTGTGATGAGATAGATTTTGTTGAAAAGATCAACATTGTAAAAGTAAAAAAAAAAAAGTTAATTCACATTCACACAAGCATAAGCTCTTTCTCATGTCATTTGTGCTTACTCCCTAATATCCCTCTTAGTAATTCCTACTCACAGCCCTCGATGTCACTAATCACTCAGCATTATAATTCATACTGTGCAGTATGAACCAAGACTTTCTCACCATGCCTTCTTATACTAGATATAAATTAAATTTTGCCATCTACGTTTTCTTCAACTTTGGGTTAATTTTCTTTCTTCAGTCGTTTCACTTAATTTAAAAAAATATAAATATACTTTTTACGAGTCTTCTAATTTCACTTAATTTCAGACGTAAGTAAATTTATCCTTCTTGGACCATTTTGTACAACACCAAAATAGAATTTGAAAGAGTTTCTTTTTTGTGTTTCTTCAAACACTTAATCAAGTCTCCTTCCTTTTTGTCTTTAGTCATCTTCCTCGTCTCCATAACCATCTCCATCCTCGTCTTCGTCATCGTCTTCATTTTCTTCTTCATTCTCATCTACTTCAGATTCTGAGTCGGAGTAATCAAACTGTAAATAAATAAGTTAGTAAAAACTTACTAATAGTAAAATATATAATAGCTTCATAAATCAAAAAATATTTTAAGTATTTACATCATGTTGCACTATGAGGTGAAGATACACAGCGATAAATCGGTATGAATTTACTGTATTCCATGCATGTGTCTCTTTAGGACAACAGCCTCTGCATCTGTAAAAAGTAAGTTTTCACAATTATTAGATTTCGACTAATCATAATTTAGCAAAATGTGGTTAGTTGACACCATATCCGAAGATGAGCGAATTTGATTGCCAGTACAACGTGAATAGAAATGACAAGAGACTATTCAAATGGGTAAAACTAAAGGGGGATACATTGCTGTAGCCTTTTACAACCGGCAAAAAATTCACAATTGTGATCATACACCAGTGGGACCACACCAGTAAAGCTCATAATTAAGATCCCTAGGGCTGGTTGTCTTACTGCTTGAAACATATGGGATAGGTATAAAAAAATAATTTAAAGTTCAGTCTCAAAATTCATTTGAATAACCGACCTGTCACAGCATTTTGAAAATCTTCATCATCAATATGAAAATGCTCCAAGCCACTTATTCATGTGAGTGAACAGAAAGAAATCATTTCCCGTCCCCGTACGACTTGGCTCCATCTGTTCTCTCAAGAATAAAGGAGTGTCTTTGGACCCAACACTTTGATGACGGTGAAGATCTTCAAAATGTTGTAACAGGTTGGCTACATTCCCAAGCAACCAAGTTGTACGCAGAATAAATCCATAAATTGTGAAACGATATAACTAGTGCTTGAATTTAAATGGCGACCATGTGGAAAAATAGTGGAACACTTTGTTCCCCCAAATTCCTGCCCACTCCTTGTACCTTTTTCCTCCAGTGGTCTCTAAGGGAATATTTTTTTGGAAAGGCTGTGTAGCATCCCCTTAAAAGACGCGTAGTATAATATTTGTATCTATGCATTTTTTTCTTTAATTTGTAACAAAATGGTGATTACTTTCCGAACAGCTCTCATATTATGTTACTTTATTAAGCATATTAAAAAAAATCTGATTTACGCACATATTCTTATCTCCAAGGCACAGCGCCACTTCAATTGCAGCTCCTAAAAAGTATGTTCTCCCACGGCTTGCTCTGAACCTAAAAAATAAAACCATATGATTATGTTAACAACTTGCTCTGAAAATAAAAAATAAAACATTGAAATTTGGTTTATTTAATAGATAGATTGACACAAAACTTTAAAAGTGCTTATATACAAACCTCTGTTTAAGAGTGTTGGATCCTGTGGTGGAGCGCAGGACCCTCTCCAGTCGGAAGGGAGCGTCTTGGCAGTTGCCCATCATGAGAGCCTGGTTGACCGCCCAGGGGGGCACATGCCAATAGCCCCTGTCCCATTTTGGATTCGGGTTCTCGAAACCACGGATTGGGAAACGCACCCAACCTGAGAGACAAATATTTATTCATGAAAACAAAATGTTAAAAACAATAGATTTTTTTTATATACATAAAATACAATACATACATACATATTCAATTCAATATACATATTCAATTAATATATATATGTTCAATTCAATTTATTGTAGTTATGCTACATCGCAACACCTAGCAGAACCTGCATCATATAATGTGATTAAAACAGTAATAATAACGAAATTATAATTAAAATAAACATAAGGAATGTTCAAATTTTTGTTTTGGCTAGCTACAAAAATAGTATCGCTCATCACTGATCTAATTATACATTCTCTTGTATTTATAAAGCCGGGTCCTCAGCGACAATATTACCATAAATAGAATATTCACAAATTAAAAATTCTGTTAACATCTCTCGTTAGAAACATTCTAGAATATAACTCTACAATTCGGTCACCTGTCTTTAATAATCCATTAATATCATTGAAACAGTCCAAAGCACATTTTTGACGTGTATTAATTTTAGATTTGTAATTCCATTAAAATAAATAGATTATCGTTTTTATATTACATTCATTGACATTGTTGAAGTTAAGTGACAGAAGAAAAATTTTTGATCTTATATTTTAAAATAAAATTGTAAATTATCAGTTGGATAGCCCTGACATATTAAAGTTCGTCCACTATCATGTTCTTACCATTAGATCAAGATTACCAAGTACGTAATATTGTGACAATTATACTTCGGTCTCATTGTTATAAATAGATTGCACACCATTGGTAGCTTTTATGCCAATGTTGCTGATTTCTTAATATCCCTCTTTTCAAGTATCAAGCGGTGCTGATTAAATATTTTAGCAGTGCGTATTTAAATGAGGTAACTGCATAACAGGTTATTTGTTTTTTATTCTGTTCTTAACTGCTTTCATTAACTTTTTACTAATTTACGTATATTCTTTTTATATTGTTAAGTTTACTTATTTAATTTTTAAAAATTTCCTTTATTACTTGACTACACCACTATTGACTGCAAAACATCACATAAACCATTATTTATTTATACAAACATAGTTATAAAGTTTTTTGAAAGGTTTATCAATTTTAATAAATACGCATCCAGACTGGCAAGTCTGTTTAAATAATCGCATTGCCGTAATAAAACCATTCTATTCTATACAACCTTTGACTAACATTTGCATTAAAAGGTCGCAGAAATACCATTTTCCAACAAGAAAGATTATCAAATGAAGAACTGACTAACAATATTATGCAAATTTATTATTTATGTAATCCTTTTATAGTATTTGTAAATTGATGGAATCACACAATGTACTATAACACAGCAGAAAATAGGTATGGGAAGGTGAATTTAAATAGTAAATAGAATACTCACCATGAGGAATCCTGCCGGAGGGAACAGCCAAGTAGCAAGCATGACAGAAGCAGCGGGGATAAGTGTTGGAGAAGCAATCAGGTAAAATCATTTGCTGTCTGTACAGCAGTAATTGCCTCATGTAGACACAGTTCATGTTGTTGCAATGAAAACCCTCTGTCACAGGATCGCCGTCCATTACGCAGGATCCATTCAATAAACCATTATTGGAAAAACTGTGATTGCAATCGTTTTCTGGGGTTCGGAATTCATCTCCTGTGGTGATGGAAGCTTGATCATTCGTTTCTGGTCCATGATAGACACTGACAATTGCGTTTTCGACTTCAAAGTGCTCAATCATTGCACTCATTATTTGGTTAAATCTATCAGAATTCGGTTTTCCAGGATCCTTGAAGAAGGCTGGAAGTGGAAGTTGTACATTGCTGACTCCAGCAAAGGCTTCTGGGGGAGCTATGGCGGCTGCAGGGGCGGCCGACATGTGCTGAGAAGACAGGCTTCTTGACAGGTTGCTGACGCTGCTCTTCTCGTCCTCTGATGTAAAGGGGAAGGAGTGCTGGAATGGTGACCTGGGATCAGTGATACCCATCGAAGGCGGCAAATCAATAGAGTCAAAACATTTGGTCCAAACATTGCTGCATTCTTTGCGTTGAATCGACAAGACTGACTTGTTCTTTATTTCAATGTTCTTCAACTCATTTGCCACACATGGATTTTGCATGAGGATATCAAGACTTTCATCATATGATATACTCTTGGCAATAGAAGAACCTTCGGGGACTTTGGCAAAATCTTCATATCCATGAAAGGTTTCTTTTTCGTGATATTCCAGATCTGCTTTCTCGCACTGCTGCGTGGCATCATAACCTGATGCAACGTCATCATTGTGGGTGTCGTCTATTTGATTTCCCTTGACCGTCACAGTGACAGAGTTAGATAGATCATCTAGCATAGACACCTCCACCGTATCTCCATCTTCCGGTGCATTCAAGAATGCAGCCTGAAACAAGAGAGATAATTCCTTAATGGGATGGATATTGCCTATCTACAATTTTTTTTAATTAAAGGCGAAATCCTTAATGGCTAAATAAAATACCCTAAGAGAGGACTTGGCACCACTTGGCACCACTTGATACCAATAAAACATTTGTCCAACAAAAAGGGAAGAATGGAAAATGGCTAAGATGGAACCAATATTTATCACTTATCATATAAACTGAATAATAACCATGAAAACGGCTGCCGTTTTTGAATAACCTTGGACAGAATGTTCAGTATATATTTGGATCAGTACGTCAAGCCTTTTTCTCTGGGTATTTTGTTTAGTCATTGGATATCCCACATTTTATTGAAATAAATTTTAAACAGCAATCAAGAATCTATATTTCTGCGGAAACATTACGCTATAATCATAAAAAATGAGCATAAAAATTTTGCACGCAAACATAAAAAAATGTTTTAAATGTTACGTTTATGTAACATTTTAAAAATTTAAAATGTTAAATTTTAAAATGTTACGTTTACGTTTGTGTAACAAAATAAAATTATTAAAAATACCAAAACTTTCTTGAATATTTTTCAAATTGCGATCTGGAAGTTTAGTTTCAAAAAGGTGTACATTTTATTCTTTTGTGGTTAACTTTTAGAATTGAATATAAAGCGTGGTATTTTCTCATTCTAACACCATTTATTTCATACTTCTTAATATGATAATAAGAAAGACACAACGATTTCTATGAGACCTAGTATTTTGTTAGTATAGCATATAGCTAGTGTAACATTTTGTTTTTGTGGTAAAACAATTTAAACAAAATACACTCATAATACTTTGGCTAAATGCAATGGGCATATTATTCGCAAATGAAATAAAAAACGCAAAACCGCACAGTGGCAAATAAATACTACGCAAATTATTTCATATTTTGACGCATTCAGACATAAAATAGCAAATTGGCAGACAAATAAAAAGACATTCACCTGCTCGCATTTTCCATACACATCGATGATGGGGTATAGCTCTCTGAACTTTGGGTTGATTTTGACAAAGGTGCCAAAGTTAACTCCGTCTACCACCATTTGCAATTCCCCCTGCTCGGTGAATAGAATGGATACAATGGCTCCAACGCGCAGCCGATCCAGAATCTGACCATAGTCAGTCTTTTTCTGTAATCAGTCATTAATGCACAGAAAATTCTAATTAAGAAGAATGTTATGTTGGTTGACTTTGGGATGTTGAAAGAAAGAGGAGGCAGACAAATCCTCCTGCATCTTGCAACAAGTCTACCAGCATAATACATATACATAATATAATGTCATTAAAAACCTTAAGTAATGTCTAAATGATAAAGAAATTGATATCATAATGTCCTCCTCTTTTCCTCCTCTGATGAGGCACTCCCAGATGTCCCCTATTACACTATGTTGGTGGAATTGATCAATTCAATAACCAGTCTCTCTTGAAGCAGCTTTGTCTAGGGAAGACAGCTTCCTTTGGATATTTTGAAGATACAATTGGAATGGTCAGATTCATAATTTATACTCATTCAAAGAATTGCTCAAGGTTGAGCTACCCATGCTCGACCGACCCTTTTGGATGAAAGCTATAAAGTGATTCTTTAATATTAGATGTAAATGAAAGAATGGAATTTGCCTTATAGCCATCAAGGTACAAAGTATCACAGGTGACGATCCAGTAGCCCACGCCGAGGTCAGCGGCGGATGGCGGGAAGCAGTTGGGCAGCCAGTGTCGTGCTGCACCCACGCCAAGGCTACCTGTCCATTTGGTGTTCATCCTCTGCACCGACACCTGTACAATAAATACAAAAAGTTTCAAGGAGACATGCATAACAAATAAACAGTTTACTTAATATATTAAAGTCATCGGTACGGATTTGGGCTTCACTATATTGAAGACAGCTGTGAAATATTTAGCACTAAAAAGCTTCACTTGACAGGCAGGCTTTTGACAAGATTTAGTCTACATAATATATTCTACCTGATAAGATTGTCCGCGGAGTATTTGTCGATTGGCCACCACCAGTCCATGGTTGTATGTGTTCTCACGATACACTGACCTCGCTAGAAAAATAAAAAAATGTATTTACGCAATTGAAATACGAGGTACGTAAATAGACTATGATATTACCATACTCCATGCGCCTACCGTACTAGTTTGAACTAATACTGAAGGCTAGTACCGGTGCTTTATAAACTGTTTTTTCAAGTGCATTCTGAAAATGAGTGAAAACAATTTCGAGCAAAGGCGCACTTTCAACTTTTGTTTCAGACTTAGGCAAAGTGCGGAAACTTTTGCAAAACTTCAACAGGGGGCCTAGTCTCTAACTTCAATGACTCTCTAACTTTCTAACGTACCGCGGGTTTAGCTACCGTATTAACCCTCCTTCTACCGTGCTAAAAACTTCCTCGCGCTCCGGTGCTGTACACTCAGTAAATATTTATATATTGTAATTGTTTAATTCAATATGTACATAAAAGCATTGCGGGGGAATACCTAAAACATGCTTAGTATATTTACAGAGATATTTCAGACCGTAGAAATTATAAACCGTGTCCGCTTAGTTGACAGCAATAGGTGAATGTTAAACCACGAACATGCTAGTTTGTCAACCCGAAAGGTAGAGACTAGGCCCCCAGTCGGTCAAAGAAGACAGTATGGTGTCAGAAGCCCAGGTTTTCAGTGGTAGGTAATTTTCAGTATTCTCAGAAGGCCGAAGATTCGATTGAAGACAAACTAAGAAATGTCCTAAGAATCGGGATTCTTTTGAATTCTGATCGTCGGTTAAGAATTATCAGGGAAGAGTTGAATATAAAAGCGGAACAAACCTTCTGGGTCCAGGATTATGTTGGCTCCGTGATGGCAATAGAACTCCGGGGTGTGGAACCCAACAAAAGGTAAACTGGGCCGACGCTTCGCTTGAGTTCCTCGTATTATGCGGTTGACAGGAAGGTAGACGCAGTCTATTATAATACACACAAACAAACCAATATAATATATGCAATTTTTTTTATTTTTTTATTTTGAAACAAACAAAATATTTACATAAAACGTCAAAACAAAATAAATTACAAACATAAAGCATGTGAATATATTAAGAAATGTATTTACAATGGGTTCCAACAAAGCTTAAGAATTATTTAGTTAAAAAAAACAATGATAATTTTTCTACTAAAATCAGAAGAGAAAATTTGCAAGATTAGCAAACAAACGGAATTGTTACAATATTGAAGGAAGAACAAAGTCACAACAAAACGGTTTGAAGATTTTACTTGGTTTATTATTGATTTGAATTATATTTTAATTATTAAGAAATAATAAAAAAAAATTATCAGCTATGGCTTTTCGTAATGAGTTTGGGAATGAATTAAGTCAATACATAAGTGGAGTTGACTTGTTTCTTGATGATCTTGGAATAAAATTATGATATCCCGTACGTCATTTAGTTGTATGTATCCAGAACGAATCAAAAAAAAAATAAAAATCATCAGGTTATGATATCAGATATGGTTTTTTTAACATGTTTGTGAATGAATTATATCAATATTGTGGAGTTAACTTGTTACTTAAAATAAAACTATGATATCCCGCATTATTTAGTTGTGTGTATTCAGAACTTCTCTTTTTCCAAAACTTTTTGTATATCTAGGTCTAATGAATAGTATGATCTTACTCACTAAGCTACTGCGAACTAGATTATTAACTTTTTTGAAGTACACGGTCAATTCAATTAATAATCTTCTGTTGAATAGGCTTTCGAATTCAAAATAGTTAAGTCTCTGCTAAATTAGGTAAATGGTGAACTCAAGATACAACAAGAATCGCAAGAATTTATTCTGAACGGATTCAATTCTATTTATATATGTAGTGTAATGTGGAGACCAAACTATTGACCCGTATTCTGAAACACTACGAATCAGTGAATTTTAAAAAATAATGAGGTTAATTGGATTTTTAAAAAGCTATTTTTCTCATTAGCTCCACACAGGTGGCTCTGGCACCAAATATGCATAACATGATGGTTTACCTGGATGATGCATAATTTTTTATGCTCACCAGATATCTTCCATTGATTTCGAGTTATTTTGTATTTGCAGAAGACATGATACTATATTTAATGGCGATAAACACTCTTCCCCCTTTCTTTTTTATAGAGAATGATATTTTTCTATACAGCCTAAAAACAATGTAGTGATCACCAACTACTCAAGCCAAGTTTCAGTGAGACAAATAACAACATAGTTGCAGCTTAGTTGCAACATAAGTTATTCAGTTTATTTTTTATGTGTACCATAACAATACTACATGTGTGCAAATAAAGCTGTTTTAAATGAATGAGAACTCACCTTCACTATGATTTCCAATAGAATCAATCATGTGTACACTATGCAGATTGTCTTCTGGGCCCCCACTCATGTCCAGTTGGCCGTCCAGGGAGGTCACTCGCAGCCCCTGTGGAGGCCCATTGATCTCCACCACCACAAACACTTTCTGCAATCAAAATAATATAAAAACACATTCAACCATAGAAAGAAAAAATTTAAATATGTGACACTAAACTAACTAACTATAAATAACAATCTCACTCACATCAGGAATCTTCTCAAACACAACTCCCCGTTCAACAGAATTAATGATTAAGCAGACAGCGTCCGTGTATCCAATGCGCCGGAGGCCGACTGTGTCTTTGCTTCTTAGATTCCTCAGATTGAATGTAGAGAAGCCAACATTGTCGTTGATATTATTCTTCAAGAATTGCTCTGAAATAAATAAAAATAATATTATTCACATTATTAATAGTACTTACCTAATGTGTATTGCAAATACATAAAAAAGTCAAATTATTCAAAATGTAAAAAAAAAATGCTTGTTAAAAATTAAATAATATTTAGAGAAAATGCCGGTGAATATTATAAGACTTGGGAAAAAAATATCCTTAAAAAACTTGCATTATTGGTAACAGTTATCCAATACTATTCTGTGAGTGACAATTTTCAAAATGTTTATGTTTAACTCTAAAAGAAGGATCTGGAACAAAATGGTGACTTTTATTAAACTCACCATCGATGTAATATGTGTTCACAGGTAACCCTTCAATGTGGCTGGGGATGTTACAGTTTACGTGCGCATTCAGAATGTTGAAGTCAGTGACTCCCACTTTCAAGGATCCAATCAGGTTATGATCACAAGCCATAACCTCAAACTAAAAATAAAACTATTTTTATAAGATAAGTCAAAATTAGAAATAAAATCAAAACCTAAAACATAAATAGTCCTGAGTCGATCGCAATTGATTCAATGACTTTGACCTGAATACGAACCACCTACGATTGATGGAGTCACTGTGACAAAGAATATTGATCGATCAGCTGTCACCTCGGTTACCGTGATTGGCAGTGCAAGCAATGATCAAAGACCTGTAATGCCAATCGAGGACCCGTAATTTGCTTGCTACCCGCTTGTACATCATAGATATAGATGTCCTAGACAACTTTTAATAGATTCAAGACTGGGCTTCTCGATTCCAATCCTCGGATTGACAAAAAATTAGAGATGGCTGATATCTGAAATAAGCTGTCATTGTGGTTCCAGTTACCAGAGACTGATATGGAAATTTTTCTTTCATTTCTTTTGGAACCGGGGCCGATAGTGGGAAGGTTGATCATCACAGCAATCGATTGATCAAATATTGAATCCTTTGACTCAATCACTTCATCAATGGGTCGTGGTCGTCCCTGGTCATGTAAAATGATCAATCGACAAAGGACTAATTAGAAGTGTTGAAAAGCATTTACCTCAAATATTTCATCTAATTTCAACAATGCTGAGCTGAAAACCAGTTTCCCACTGGGAGTAAAGCTGCTGCTCAACGCTCTCGAACCATCTGACAAAACTCTGACATTGGCTCCAGAATACTCCGAAAACCTGTTTGAAAATAAGATTGTCATTAATAATTTTTTTTAATGTGTCTGGAGATAGTGAGGCATCCCCAATCGGGGTAAGATGTGAGGTCGATGGTATTGAGGGGGGAAGAGATGGGGAGGAGGTGGAGAAATACATAGGAAATTCAACAGTTGTGTTGCATTAATAACATTGTAAATTGGAACTCACGTATGTTGCTTGATCTGAGATGACCCGGTGTAAAGCATCAAAGAATTTTCCGAATTAGCGAAGGCTCGTGGCTTTGGTGGAGTAATGGTTACCTGATAATAAAAATAAATTATGAAAATCCACAGAAAGGATGGTATAAATTATCACGCTAGCAACTACGCTATGTACACTACTATTTTTGTTAAATTAAGTACATATGTATTACAATTACTTGGGAGTAAACCCAACAATTGGAGTGATGATTTAATATTTCCAATTCACCTGGGTGCATTGCCCGTTCAGATCAATAACTGCAAACATGTTGATGTTCTGAATATCCCAAGCCTTTCCTTGGTCCACACCGTCTACATAGAAATGCACGCTTCGATCAGCATGGCGCATCACACCTGTAAAATTTAATAACAAAATGATAAAATTGCTTTAATTTTTTTTATATATTGTTTTTGATGTGATAACGTCTTATAAATCGATGAACGCCGGCTGCACTCACGAAAAAGCATGTCACGTTCCGCCTGAGCCGAGTGTGCAAGCGAGAGAGACATTAGCACATAAAATTATTGTCCGCAAACCGACTTTACAGACAACCAAATTTTTTATTAAACAAAATGTTAAAAAATTATATTTGATCAGTGTAACAGAACATACTGATGTTTCGCTGATAAAGAAAATATACGAGGGTCAGTCAAAAAGTAATACCTCCTATTTTTTTCTCCTTTAATTGTCAAGAAATAAAAAATGCAATTACACTATTGATGATTAATTTGTCACTTTTCAAAATAATCTCTGTCCATTTCCAAAGTTTTGGTCCATTTTTTAACCAGAGCGTGTCATCGACCAGGCCATCTGCCATAGCTTTTTTTGGGCGAAAGACGTGCTAGCTTTTTAAGGGTTGTAACTTATTGGACAGAATTTATTGTGCGTCCCTTCTCCAAAAAATCAAACATAATCAAACCTTCCATTACTGAATACTAGCGCCATAACTCTCCCTGCCGATTGCACAGTTTTGAATTTTTTCATCCTCGGTGAGTTTGTGTGATGCTATGCCATTGACCGCCTCTTTGATTCAGGTTCCATGAAAGGCATGTTTCGTCTCCGGTCACAATTTTTGTGCAGTTGCATCACTGTACACATTTTTCAGTTTTTCATGAATGCGAATAGGCGTTTCACCTTCTGCATTCAAGAATTCAATCACAGAACACTGACTTATACAAATGTTGATATTGGCCTTTAGATGAAGGTTTGAGGAATATCGCCAAATTCAATTTTTTCATTTTATTACAAAAAAATAGGAGGCATTAGTTTTTGACTGACCCTAGTACAATGGTGAATAAATTATAATTAAGAGGAAATTTTGAACTTTAGAAGAGCAAGGACGAATTAATAATATTAATGAAGGATCAATTAGTAGATTTCAATACCTAACAGCGTTCCAACCGGAATAGTGTCAATGTCAAAAGTGTAAGGTCTACGATTTCTAGCGTTGTTGTTGTAGAGATTGCTTCCCTCCAGCATGTATATCTCCCGGCATAAGTCCTGTGGTATTGGAGGCAAGACCACTTTTGTAGGGAATTGGGTGGTCACACCTTTCAACAGAAAATAAAATTATATGTAAATAATGTCAGTTAATTTATTTTTTTATTTTTATTTGCGGTGTGTGTGTGTGTGTGTGTGTGTGTGTGTGTGTGTGTGTGTGTGTGTGTGTGTGTGTGTGTGTGCGTGCGTGCGTGCGTGCGTGCGTGCGTGCGTGCGTGCGTGCGTGCGTGCGTGCGTGCAAGCGAGCGTGCATGCGTGAGTGTGTGCGTGCGTGCGTGAGTGCGTGCATGCGTGCATGCGTGCGTGAGTGCATACGTGCGTTGCGCGTGTGTGTGTGTGTGTGTGTGTGTGTGTGTGTGTGTGTGTGTGTGTGTGTGTGTGTGTGTGTGTGTGTGTGTGTGTGTGCGTGCATGCGTGCATGCGTGCATGCGTGCACGCGTGCACGCGTGCGTGAGTGCGTGCATGCGTGCGTGTGTGTGTGTCTAAAGAAGGAGGTAGCGCAACACGGCATAACACCCCAAAAATAAACAATGAAAAAAAAATATATATTGTTACATTATTATTCATTTATGTACGTTTCACAAAACTATGGTCCAAAATCGCTACAGTTTTATTGTAGTTTCTGATATCTGTTTCAAGTATCCGATTCACTGATCGTGCCATGTCATTCTCAGGCTTCCCCGACTTCTTCTACCATTCACATTTGCGTCATATATTCTTCTTACATTACTAACAAATACGATAATCATACAAATATGATTTAATCTATAATCCGTCATTTAGTGAGTAAACTGTTTACTAGATGTCACTAGTATTTCAAATATTGGTGTTCTAGTATGCACAGTGTTTGGTAGTTGAAGCCTAGGACTATAGTTGGGAGAACCTAGATACATATTTATATGCAAGAATTTTACAGAGCAAATTTGGTAATGTGATTTCTTACCCATAGATATTAAGCCACTGCAGTTAAACTCTTTGTTGTCAATACGGACTTGAAACATCTCAAACTCTCGCAGCGGCCGATTGCTGAGCAGGAGGTTGTTCTTCACAATCTTCTTCTTGAAGCGGTATGCAATGTCTCCGTTACGGCCAACAGTAACATTGTCCCCACAGATGCGATGAAACGCTAACTCACCACTAAAAAATAATAATACAGGATTATGTTAGGTTCACAATGACAGAAGAACTCCGGGGTTTACAATCCGACAAAAGGTAGACTGATCGTCACTTCCCTTGCGTTTCTCGCATTCTGTGGTTGACAAGAAGGTAGAGGCCATATATAGTTCGTTTTAAAGTGCCTCAATATGTGTGAAAATAAATATTTAATTAGCCCCAGAGTATGCCTACGAGACGGGTGTAAAAGCGTCTCAGATAAAAGGAGCTCAACACAAAATTTTAATTTATAATATAAATTATTTATTAGTGATAACCCTGCTTTATGGTGGATTGTATTTAGTACACCAATGCAGATTTACAACTTTTTGTACAAAATTAATTCAGAGGTGAGGGTTAATTTCATACCTTAATAATTCAGGGGCCAATGGGTTAAAAAACTAAAAAAATGTTGTATAATAAAACACGCTCTGAGGCAGAGTGTTGAGAGCTATTTTTACAGGTTTTGATTTTAAAAAATTGATTTAAATTACTAAAATAACAGAATTTCACCCGTGCAATGTAGCATTGGAATATGAAGACTGGAGCGACTCTGGGGGACTGGCCAGCTGGACAATGGAAGCCTGCGCTGCTTGTCCATAAAGATCTAAAAGGAAATATATATTGATTGTATCTTACATACAAACTTAATACATACATAATATTATACGCAATCTACACACACCGTAAAACACGTGATTATTCGTCAAAATTCTTTTTTAACGAAGCAATTCTAATTAGTAAAAAAAAATATTGGGATAAAAATGTCTAGTGTAATCGTAGCTTTACTTTTGCCAGTCGTTATGCACATGTTCAGATAACAACTGAAAGGCGCTAGGTAGTTGGGTAAAAGCCTAGTAACATCGGCCTATTCACTTTGAAACATATTAAAATTTTCGTTTAGAAGAAAAAAATTACCGTTTTTGTTCGCTTGGAAACATATTCCAATTATCGTTTATTAAAATAGTTCAAAATCATTGAACATGAATAGAACAGCTCGAAGAAATAATTATTATTATAAAGGTGAGTTTATACAAACGTTTTGTAAACGTTCAAATTCCGGTTCAAGATCGTCGCCGTGTTAGATACCACCTTTTTTTCTCACCAGAGTTTGCATGATCGTGGTTTCTACACCAGTTGTCATGTCGGAATAATTATGCTTTAAGAAAGTTTGAAAAAAGAATTGTCATTGAGATGGTGACGTTCAAGATTCCTCGAATTGTAAGAACTTTGGGTGACATTTCTTTCGACAAATTGTTTCAATAATAAAAAAATCTTTATATATAAAAATCTCATGTCAGAATGTTTGTTTGAGTAAACTCTAAAACTAATTAACCGATTTTGATGAAATTTGGCTTAACGTGTGTAATTTGGTCCAACTTAAAAGATAGGATATTTTATCTCGGTTAATATTTATTATTGCGAATTATTATTACCTCAATATTTATTATTGCGAATTAAATGTTTGTTATAGGAAAACGCTCTGTAATTATATGTAAGTTCCATAAGTTTCTAACAGATGGCGGTGTGAGTTAATTTATCGACACAACGCTAGGTTATCTAGGTTGGGTAACCATCCAGTAGATAGAGTTGTGTTTCATAAGCCACAGCAACGCGAGGCCGTGTCAGCTAGTTTATATATAAGAAGGTAGGTATTTGACCGAAGTAAAATTCTGACTGAGTTGCGAGAACTCACGAAAGCACCGCAGAACTGCCTGGGGTCAAAACGATTTGTCATGTGGTTGCCTGTTGGCCTGCAAAATGACATGCAGAATGTGCTTTAAGGCAGATCTATATATATGACGGCAGTAGTACTGTTCAATTACGTTGAAAGTTATATTTTGCATGATTCACCCATATCGATAAAATTATTGATGAAATATGTGGTGTGCTGGAGGGTGGTTCATTTAATTAATGGAGAATGGAATTTACCAATCACTCCGTAGACCCCTTCCGGAATATTGCTTGTAGCAGGGCCTTGGTCGATGCCGTTTACGTAAAAGCGCAGGGTACCGCACGCTTGTCGCACTACGCCAACGCGATCACCCACCTAGAACGTAAAAATTTGTACTTTTAACGCTTTTTTTTTTTTTTTAAATAGGCAATTCATCCTAAAAAGAGTGCTTTGTGAAGGCTTATCTTTATATTTTTTTTCAGAATCTCGACCTAAAATCAATCTGGCAAGTTTTTAAGAGTTTAAAATGGAATTCAAAAAATTGAAGAATCGTATCACCAACAGAAATATTTTACTTTGATTTCTTTAGTGAGGATTTCTGTTTGTGAAACAACTTGTGCCGTGAAACAACTTATCCAATAGTTACTGTATGTACTTACACCTAGTTGATCCAAGCTGCTAGTGGCATACTGCTCGCGCACTGTCACACGATTGTGCATTATCCCAATCCCAGTCATCATCCACGTTCCTGATCTAAAAGTAAATGTTAAGTTGAGTTATGTATTTCCATCAACTTAGGGTGAAGGGAATATACATTTACAAGATGTCCGGAAACTTCTTGTACAAGCGAGAAACCATGGAATGTCACAAATGGAGTCGATTTTGTGATATAACTTTTGGTGATTTGAACTTTTGTTTTCTCGTAAATCGAGTCCAAAGTTGGAATTTTTAGGTCAAATATGATGCCGTTCGGGGATTATTATCATTTGTTTAATGTCTTTTAAAATGTGTCGAAGCACAGACCTGCACCAAAAGTTTTTTTAGTTTTAATTGCTGAAAAAAAAGGATAATAAAAATAGGTTTTCTCTATGTGACGTAGATTTACCAGTTTCGCGCTTGTACTACGAGTTTTTCAGACAACCCATGTGTAAAAATATACACTTTTTAAATGTTACACTTCGTAAGAATGCCCCTCTATGTACTGTGTAAAGTCAGGGGTGTTAGAGATACTCAGGGTATGGAGGAACACGGATGGCTCAAAACAAAGTTACTCACATTAAGCTTCAGCAGGAGGCGTCACCTTTCAATATTCACCGATTCTGAGCGTTCAGTATATTCAACTTTCAGCCAGTTTTCAATTAAACACAATTTAACAAACACATCGCAAAAACTCGTGGTTAAACCAAAAAGTGGTTAAATTAAACTGAAGCTATTCAAATAATAGAAATGATCTCACACAGTTCGCTTGCTGAGGATTGGTTTGTACTATGTCCACTAAAACTCGTATTGAAAATAAAAGTTTTTGAGTTTCAAAAAATTATATTTTTGTTTCCTTTATTTCAAACAAATTGTAATAAATATTTTTAAAAAATACAAAGGTTAATCTACCTGTTAGTAAAAGAACAACATATTTGGTTTAATTTTGAACGAACTAACATGTACTTCAAATCACAGCTTAAAAAAACCTAAAAATACAGGAGTACAAACCAATCCTCAGCAAGCGGTTGTGACTTGTTTGAGGTCTGTTACTGCGCCGAATTTTGTGACATTACATGTATAATTTTTATGCCAAAGGTTGTGGTTAGGAATGAGAGGGATAATCTCTAATAAGGGGAACTATATTGCCACCCGGTTAGGTAGATTTGTGAGGCAGGACTACGAGAAGGGATGTATTAATGTGAGTCTTGAAGGGGACCGGATTATGTAAAGGAGGATAAACAGAAGACTCGGGAAGTTTTGAGTAGGCCGTGAACGCCAGGAGTAGGGCTAGTGTATCAGTTCATCATATTAATGAATGTGATTGCTTACTTCATATTAGTCATGGTGAAAGGGAATTCCAGATCATCTGGAGAATGCATAGTGACTCCTATCTCAATGGACCCGGCCCATTTGCTGATGATCTTTTCCAGTCGGACTTCAAATAGCTCATCCGGACGAAGGGGGCGGTTGGTCAACACCACACCATTGTTGAAATCATCTTGAGCGCTGAAAACAGAAGTATATACATGATATATAATTAGGTTCTTTCTAAGCGCTGAAAACAGCAGTAAATGAGTAAAGGATATACAATTACGAATAAAGGATATACAATTTGCAAAAAAGGGCAGTTAGACCTGTGAACAACCAAAAAAGAAGCTGGCAGAAACAGGGAGATCATTTGTATCAATCTTTACCAAAAGGACGGCATTGCAAAGCACCTTGGAAAGATCCCATGAAGGCTAGGAACTTAAATCTAGATAAAATCTGAAAATCTTATAAGAAAAATAGTAAATATAAATTTAGATACGTTGATGGTAAAAGGTTAAACAAACAATCATAATATTATATACTCACAAGGGCCGGTGAGCTGTCTGTCCATTGTTGATGACAACAGCATGTGCACCGCAGTTAGGGTGGAAGGCGAGCACGTCCTGGCTGCAGGATGGGCTGTGGTCGGGGTTGCCTCGCAGTAGGGGTGCCGGCAATGTTGGAGCTATGAATTCATCACATTTACATTAGATGCTGTACTGCAAATCACCACAAGAGATGGTGAAAATCTGTACACCATACATGAAATAATGTTTACAATGTCATTGTAATAAATAGATGTGTACCAAGTAGATTGGCATTGTCAACTAATCGTAGCATAGTAAATAATTGCCTTTCAAAGTATTTACCTTTAGAAGATTCTCCAATTTCTAGAACATTCATGATATCTTCGTGTTCCTCAAGATCTTCTCCATCGGGATCCATAATGGAAACCTGAAAATATTTTAAGCTTATTAACAAAAATATAAATAATACGGATGAATGTCATGTGCATTTGGCTTGACTAGGGAAGTCAAAGGCTAAATTCCGCAGGCATAAATGGGCGCTCTCAATCTGGAAGTTATCATGATTAATTTGTTGGGTTATAATGCCATGTTGCACTTCGTCCCTTAGCTAACAACACCGCATAAGTCATTTTTACCAACTTTACGGGAGACGAAAAAAACTGTGCGGTGTTGAGAGGCCATCCGACTTGTGCGCTGACACTACTTTTCGAATTACGATTGTTTACGAAATACTTCTGATTGACTGAAATCTATATCATATGACCAATGATTAGACGCGCAATGAGCAGCTCCATCTAAAGGCATTAAAATGTGAAAACTGCCAATTCTCGACTAGAGCGGTGTTGTAAGTAAGCTAAGGGACGACTTCCTCCTTTATTAGCCAACGTTTTCAGAAAGCGAACAGTGTCCATCATCGGGGCAGATGTGATTAAGGACGCTGTGCTGCGCAAAATGTTGGCTAAAGAAGGGGAAAGCGCACCACTACATAATAACCCAAAAATTATCTATGATATTACTTTTGGCTGTGAAAATCACAAATCATATTCAATCTGGAAGTTGTAGTAATAACTGTACTAGTGTACTAATAAATTTTTCAATGCTGATTTTTCAAAGGAATCTGTCTAATCACCGTGCGGCATGTTTTGACACAATGTAAGTCTTTGAGGTTCAATGTAGTCCAAAGGAGCAATAGTTAGAAAACTCGGCTAACTAATTTGATATAGCCACTATTCATTGATTCAAACACTACATAGTAAACTCGAACTTTATAAATAAATAAACCGAAAATATACGCTATCCTGTGGATAAGCCATCAAGAAGATGGTGAAACACCTCCGTTAGTCAAACTTCATAGACCACATGAGAAAAGGGGATAGTTGTCAATAGTTCACTTATTTTACGACAGCTTCGTGGATAAGG
This sequence comes from Glyphotaelius pellucidus, assembly GCA_936435175.1. Lineage (NCBI taxonomy): Eukaryota > Metazoa > Arthropoda > Insecta > Trichoptera > Limnephilidae > Glyphotaelius > Glyphotaelius pellucidus. The sequence continues at coordinate 19,354,952 of OW386542.1, read as the reverse complement.
TCAATTTTTGTGACACTTAAAAAAATTTGCGTCAAATTTGTTTTGTGGAAAAATAGACACAGAACTATTTTAATTGTAGTCAACATACCTTGACAGTCATGCCGTACAGGTCCACTACACCCCAGACTTGCTGGTTTATACGAGACACAGCCACGCCTTGATCGAGCCCATTAATGTAGTAGTGAAGGTTACCATTCGACTTGCGGATCAAACCGACCTTGTCACCAGCCTGAAATGAAAGAATTGCAATCAAATTTTGCACAAACACTTCAAATACAAATTGGGGATCACCACTTTTTGATTCCTTAAAAAGATAGTTATATTGCACGTAAGTAAAAGGCTACCTGAAGCTGGTCAAGATTAAAATTGCCGTATTCCCTCCTAGTTCCTCTTCCATTGGTAAGAATGCCACAGCCAGACATCATGATGGTTCCAGTGCGCATGTTGGTCATGGTAGCCGGGAACTCCATGGCGCTAGGGTTGTGAGACGTTACACCCATCTGGAAAATACATTTCTCGTATGTTGGTATAAATTACTATAAATGATATAATATATTAATTGCTAGAAAAAGAGGAAAAAGTGTCTTGAGGTTATACAATAGGCAATTATGCACATATACCAAAAGTAAGCTAATTGTTTCTTAATTATTAGGATTATCTTATTGAAGTTAAAATCTCAATGTAATATTTAATTATTAATAATATTGTTAAAATTCTCAAAGAAAATATGAAAATAGGGCAACTGGGACACGAACCCAGAACCTCTAGTCTAAGGGCCTTAGCTCATGGAGAAACCGAAAACTGGTTGGCAACTCAATTCACGGCGCAACTCAACTTTACAATTTTAGTAATTATATCAGCTTGTTTAATAAAAATATAATTCATTAATATTATATCAATTATTAACCTTAATATATAATAATAATTTATCATTATTTATTATTTTAACTTTATGAGTAAAACCTCAAACTGTAATATTTAATTAAATGAAGACATTATGAGCGAAACTCAATCGAAAATCTGGAAACAGAAAAATCAGAAAAAGATATTGGCACCTCTGGGACTCGAACCCAGGACCTCCCTACTTTCCGGGTTGGGCGCTCTTGTCCACTGAGCTAAGGTGTCGATAATATATTATATCGACTCTAGCAATCTAGCAATTAATATATTACACCTTAGCTCAGTGGATAAGAGCGCCCAACCCGGAAAGTAGGGAGGTCCTGGGTTCGAGTCCCAGAGGTGCCAATATCTTTTTCTGATTTTTCTGTTTCCAGATTTTCGATTGAGTTTCGCTCATAATGTCTTCATTTAATTAAATAATTTATCAACCTCCTGAACAAAATCGATATTTTCCTGCACTGACATATCGCAAATTACTCAAAAACTTGACAGGTTGTGAGGTGCAACCATGGCAACCTGTCAACCTGGCAACTGAAATGCGCCAGCTGCAGCACTGCGAGTTGCGGCGTCGCCCTTGACAAGCAGTCTTTAACGATTTTCCAATGAAATTCACAATTTGCTTCCCAGTGGATAGCGACTAAATGACCAACTGGTTTTTTTTTCAGTTGCCCATTTGCGGATGGACTAAACAGGACCAAAAATCTACCAACAGTGCTACTGAGACCTAATTAAATTCAGTGATTTTTATCAATCTCGTACTTTAATTCAAGAATTTCTAAACTAAACTTTTTTTTCTTTTATTCAATTTACAAAATCTGCACTAGCGATGTCATTGATTGCAAAGTTAACCGTTTCAAGAAATATTTTTTACCTCAATGCTTCCACTCCATTTATTGACAAGGCAGTCGATCCTAATTTCAAACAGCTCATCATCCAGCAGGTAGCGGTGCGTCATCACAACTCCATTGTTGAACTCGTCGAGAGGGTGACGACGTTGAGCGGTTCTGAAATGAGAATTAACCATTTGAGATTTTATATAAAACTAGAAAATTGAAGTGGGCTAACAATCAGAAAAGAACTGGATGCTGAACTGAACTGCTTTGGGTGGACGAGAACTGCCCTAAAAATCGGTGTATCAGAAGAACTGGAAATATTTTCAAAGGTTCATGAAGAAGAAGTAGTCTAATAAGTAATGAGTAATAAAAAAATCAAAAAAAATCTGTGAAAACTTATGTTGTAATATATTATGTTATCAAATATTGTTATTGTATTATTGTCGTTTTAAAAAATAAAAGTAAAATAAAATAAAAATAAAATGTTTCTGTCAGGTATATGAATATTTCAAAACGAAATATTTCATGATGAATTTGACGTTACAAGCTGTAAATGGCCTTGAGATGATCTAGAAATTACACACAAAAAAGTAGAGATGAAATAAATATATATTTCTGCTTTACCTGCAATAAAACAAGCTTACCCATTAGTACGAGGATCTGTATTTAAGCCACAAATTTATCTAAAAGTTAGTTTAATTTATTGAAGAAATAGTGAAAACAAAACTAATTTGATTTACCTGCGACTAGTGCTCAGTTTGACCAGCGTGCCAGTGCGCTTGTGAAAGCGCAGTTTGTCTTCAATGGCCTTAGTCGGTTTTCCTAAAAACAATTTAATTAAAATTAGGTAAAATATGTGCTATATTAGATAGAGAGGCTTCCCCAAGTTGGAGAATGTTATGATGATGCAGGGAGAAAGGAGATGGGGAAAAAGAAGTAAGAGAAGCATCTGGCTATTCAGATCTGATCTGAATATTGGTCACTCAGGTACAGTACAGGGCAAATGCTTTTGCTGGATTCGAATCTGTAAACTCTGAACTCAAAAGAAGTTACCAATTTGCCATGGAGGTTGTTGTCATTGTAATATAATATATTATTATAACACCTTTTCATTAAAATTATCTATTGGGCCTAAAACTGCTGTGGAAGTCTGATAGACGTGCATTTTAGGTACTATTATTTTAGAAGTTGTGAGTTTTTGTTATTGAAGTGTTTTTTTTATATATAAGTATTAAATACTTACTGCACAAAATGGTCCAATAAAACTCATTTATAAGGAAATATTTCATATTTTCATTTAGATTATAAGTGTTATCTTCTTCTTCAATGAAATATTAAGTATTTATTAATATTTATAAATTATGGAACTTTGGCACTACCATCTTTGAAAATATATTTAAAAAATAAAAAAAAATTACAAAAATATAACAAAACAAACTGCTTTCTCTTGGCTTAAAATAATGTACCTAAAAAAATTTTAATCCTTAGATTGGTTTTTTTCCTTAAAAATCACTATCTTGATTCCACATTTTGCAGTTTTTTCGGCTGCAACTCCTCATGTGTGATCACAATGTCTGCAGGAGGCAGGAGCTAACAGGAAGATACTGAACAAGACAGAACGAAGCTCCGCAAAATGGCAACATAGCAATTGCACGTAGATTTTGGGAGATCTGATGGATATAATGTCAACAAATTTTTCTTCAAGGATCGGTTGAAAACCCTTGCCATGGGGTGTGGGTTGGTAAAAGGGGGAAAAGGAGTGGTTGGGTGGTATTAATACATGATTACCTTTGATAGTTACCTTTTGGAATAGCGCCATGAGTGGTATCGACAGCTCGAACATTGCACTCGAAGTTCATATCGGACATTACTTGGAACTGTGAGCAGGTCTGGTTGTCCGGAGGGCTCGGAGTGCGAAATGAAGCAGAGCACGTTGGGCTGGCGGAACCGTCAGGAAACTGAAATTTTATTTTATTTTATTAAAGTGGACACGGTCTTCGGATAGTTCCCGTGAGCACCCAGGCTATCTGGGCATTGGGTAGGCATTGTGCTATCTCCTATTTCACCTTATTCCTATGAGTTTGTTTCCAGGTCCCATGAGGGTCACTATTTTTTCACTTTTTGATCATCTGGTAAATCCTGCAGAGCGAAAGTCCGTGGGTAGCCTTATCTCTTCTTCCTTCCCCCTTGGTTCCCTGAAGGCCCCATGAGAGAAGAGTTCACCCCCATGGTTCCTTGAATGCCCCACGAAAGAAGAGTCCAAGATGGTGGCCCAGCTCACCTCTCCAATCCCTCTTGGTTCCCTTAAGTCCCCATGAGGGAAGATTCCATGGAGGTGACCTCACTTCTCCACTCTACTCCCTCTTAGTTCCCTGATGGCTTCAAGGGGGAAAGAGTCCATTGGGCAGTATTCGCAGTAAAAATAGTAATTATTATTTGCAAAATGTAATTACCTTGCTATAAATCGATATTTGGTATGCCAATCCACAGAGATCGATGACTCCATAAACATTCAATGGAACATCTCGTGCAGCTACTCCTAAATTCCTGCCATTCACAGAGTACTCGAGGTCTCCCTGAAACAATATTCTTAATAAAATGATAACCATTCAGAGAAGGAAAACCATTTTTCAAAATAATTATCTTAGCCATGACCTCTGAGGGTCTTACCCCTCGACAATGGAGGCTAGCAGGTAAAAACCGGCTGTGGCAGGTTTTTTGCTGCTTAGCTTTTTTAAGAATTGATGGTATTTTTTTTACTAAGGAAATTTTATTGACTAAGGAACTGCACTGAGATGGATGCTCATTGTCTCGTTCCAGCTGCTAAAGACTGGAGTATTAAAATAGCTGTCGCAAACATCCACCAGAAGAAGAAATTATATCAGATTTTAAAATTCAATATTTACCTCAGATGTGCGCAGGATTCCAACCGTATCTCCTTCTTTCATTGAATTGATATTTCCTCCATAGCGGGCTCCGTTTAGGCTTTGGTTGTTAGCTACCCAATCACCAAAGAGAAACTGAAACAAAGAGTGAAGATAAGTAATGGATACTGTCTTAAACTAAGAATAACATGTAAATGAAAATTAAATAAAAATTACTCACCCATGTATCGGCATATCTATGAAGCGTTTCAATAGATTTTGGAATCACCGGAGCTATGTTAGGATCGAGGGTTGTTACTCCTATCTTCATAATATGCTTGCGATGCCCTTCATTCTGAAATATCACAAAAATGAGAATTTAATACTTTAATACAACACGCGAGTGCAATTTACAAAGATGAAATATTAAAAACAGCTGGAAAACTAAATCGATATTAATAAATATGACAATATTGGATTCAAATTAGTAAACGAAACATAATAAACCTTTCTAATAACTCGAATAAAGAATTTGAAGTCTCCGTTGAGTGGATATCCGCTGAAAACCAGCGTATTTTGAGTAACGTGCGACGGTTTCTCTGCAGTTAATCTTGCGTTCACTAATTTAATGTTTTCTCCACAATTCGGGTGGAAAAACATTGTATTTCATAGATGGTTCGACAAGTTATTGTCGTTTTGACAGGCAGCCACTTGCATCTGCGAAGTCTCAGTAGGAACTGAGAACTGACCCTGGTATCGATCTGCCGGCTTCCCAGGGGTTGCTAGTGCAGCCATACATCAGGAACAGGTACCCGGCGTCGGCGCCGATGTGTATGTCATGCAAGAACTGCAAACCAAGGTGCGCTTCATAAATAAACCAATCCAGTGCGCTTCCTCGTCTTTCGATTTCTCTGTTATTGATTGACAAACCGGCGCATGTCAGATTTGCATCCACTAGAATGAAGTTGGTTGGTCTGGGGTGCAATATCTGGGACACCAACTTGCAAACGCAAACGTTCTCTGAAAACAGAAATACCAACTGTGATGAAACGCAACATTTTTGATCTATGACTTTTAAGTCATTCTTTCCCAAAGTGTGGGACGCTAATTACGGTACTGAAGAATTTTTCATTTAATACTCGCAGACGTAAATCCAGCGTTGCTCGGGCTATAAATGGTTTGGAGTTCTTACAATTTTGAGGTTAGAAGTTCTCGTGTATCTCATTTCACGTCTCCATATCGCATTTCAGTGCAAAGATAATGCGTTAAGTTTTTCCCGGGTCGGGCGTTCTCAACTTTTCAAACTTTCATTGCTGTGTACCATGTTGTTACTGGTAAAAATAAAATATATGTGTGCAATTCACATGCGGTAGAAGTGAAACCTTCAGAAAACTAAAGAAGACAAGATTTGAGAGGCTAAGAAGCACTGCACAAAGAGATTGTCAAGAATTGAACAATAATTAATTTCACTTGATCGTTTCTTCCTTGAGCGTCCTCCATTTCTTCTACCATTATCTTCCGCGTCTGTTCTTCATACGTCCGTTTCTTTGTTCATCACGTACGCCTCGTTTTATAAAACGTGTTTGATTTTTTAATGTGTATAAATACCGCATAAGAGTCAAAACTGCTTCCGTCTGGTTCGAGTGAGACAACGGCATCCCCAACCCCACAATGAGGTATGTTGTGAGACTGAAGGCAGCGGCAAGGGGAAGGAGACGCGGAAGAGAAAGGTGGGGAAGTACCTGGCTGTTCAGATCTGGTCATCAATCATGGCTAAACCATTTCAAACAACGTTTTAATTCTGAATTGTGGGCTTACACTAGGGCGATACTGAGAGTATCTTCCATTGTGTCTTCCATTGTATTTAATTAATTAATTGTGAAATAACACAAATTCATCAAATAAAATTTATTTGCGCACACCGGGATTCGATCCCGCGACCTTCGGATTGCAAATTGAGAGCCTTAATCCTCGACCATGAAAACTGTCTGTTTCGATTCGCTTGGCCGTGCCATGTCTTCCAAGGGCACTTGGTTTATTGTTAAATCAGAATTTTTCACATTTTTCTGGTTTATTGTTAAATCAGAATCCATGGAAGTACCAGTGGTCGACCGACGACGTAGCGCTGCCGAGCTGAATCGATGGTCCTCGTACGAAGCGCATAGCGAATCACCTGTATAATACCGACTTACGCGTCGTATTATTTCCAGCCTAATTTAACATTTTTAATTACGAAAATTAATAAAATTTAAAACACGAACATTTTTAAGCTTGTAAAAATGTAGTTGTGTCACATTTAACAATTTTTTTCAATCGTATTTGGTTTTACACCAAAGCAAAGATGCAAAGTATTACATACGCACATGATGTTGACAAACTCCGGTTTGGTCAATAGTACCCTTTACACACAGAGTTCGGAGCGGGACGTGCCCCGCGCCACTTCAGGCCGCCGCGCAGAAAAGTCTCACAATAAACTGCGCTGTAAACCGATATCTTACTTTCGGTCTTTACTTTTTACTCACGCGGCGACCTAAAGTGGCGCCGGGCACGTCCCGCTCCGAACTCTGTGTGTAAAGGGTACTAATATGTTATGACATTTCCATTTGTATACATACAAATAAAATTGCGCCAACCCACGGCGATGATTTAAATTCAAAGTCACAATGAAACAGATTGCAACAAATAGGTATTGGGCTAGTTATTGGATTCAAATAACATGGTGGAAATTTCAAGAGGAAGATTGTTACAGTTTTAAGGCATTTGTCCATTTTCCATCGGTTTGCGCGGCAAAGGTAGAATACCATTATAATAATGGTAAAGTACAAATTAATGTTTGAAGATTTGTACTTAACCATTATCATTAGACTATTAATATCCAATCACCCTTGTGTTACAAGGTGAATGCCATTATTCTAATAACACAATAAAGCAGTCTGGTGAGTTTTTCTGATTTTCTTTATATATAAATTTTATTCGTTTGAAGCAGATGCGAGTAAGAAACAATTTTTTGTTAAGGAAAATTGAAATAAATATTTAAGGAATTAATGAACCAATAATAATAAGTTGAAAAATAAAAATAGAATTTAAGTGTAGTGGGTTCGAAGTGATATGAGGCAATATTTGAGCCAATAATGATTGAACATGCAACTGCACACCTCCTTTTGTGTGCGTTCTAGCTACAATTTGGGATATATATTATTAGGATCAAAATAAAGTAATAAGATGTGTAACATAACACAATTTAGATTTAAAGTATTATCAAAGGCCTACCTGTTACCCATGTTACAATTTTGGCCTGCCTGTTACCCATGTAGAAAATATGCCAATCATACGAGACTATCAAGATTTATACTAAGGACCACTATTAAGTATTTTTTTTTAAATTACTTTCTCTCTAAAGGCCTTCGCTCACGGAGAAACTGAAATGAAACCAGTTGTCAACGCAATTCGAAATTCGTGAGCGCTACCATGGCAACCTGTTAACAAGGCAACTGAAAAGTAACTGTCACCAAGCAAAAGTGCTGGTGCATTGACAACTAGTTTCATTTCAGTTTTTCCGTGAGCGAAGGCCTTAAAAAAGATTGTGACTCATAGAAGTTTCATTTTAATAAATTCATCTTACTCAAACTGAAAATTTAAAAATTTACGTAATTTTAATTTAAACTTTTATAATGATTATCTTTAGTATAGTTATTAATTATTAAAATAATGTGTGTATTATATATAAAATAACTGTATATGGATAAATGGTGTTTACGTTTGTTTAAATTATATTTACAACTATTTTTTTAATTATTTTTTTCAGAACACTTTGCCAGAGTTACGTCGACTGACAAAACTATTTTAATTTCCAAATTTATATCATACCTACTGAAAATATATTGAAAACATATTGCATACATACAATTGTTGATTTTATTTTAAACTGTGTACATGGGGGGACCCAAAAGTAAAGAGAATCGGTCAGTAGAGAGGAGAAATGGAGGGGAACGGATTTTGTGTGGTCGGCTGTTGTACAGAAACTCTTTCTCGGTCAGTGTGCGAAGCCGCGTCGCTGTGGTTTACGCGTTCATCCAAAGTTTAATTTTACGTAAATCAAGATTTCTTCTTTCGCAAAAATCTCTTCTCTGAGGATCAAAGAGAGCCTTCACCTTCACGCCTGCCGCGAATTGAAAAATCTGCTGGAACAGAACCCAAATTTTTTTTCTATTATTATAATTATAATTAAATTGTGATGAGTGATGAGTCATGGTGTTATGATCCCGAAACCAAGCGACAGTCAAGCCAGTGGAAGGGTGCTTGGAAATACCTATTATGGAGTTGGGGAAAAAATATTATGTCACATTATGTCCAGTGTATATAAAGTGAATGAGTTTGTTATTTTGGATTGTATAGCTATTATGGCTATTGAATGTACAATGTGAAAGTGAGTGGTAGGATAAGTCGAGGATGCCAGAAGAAGACATGGCTGATCAAGAGAATCATATACATATTTATGATTGTATATCGACCGGTATACATGGCAACCTAATAAGCCAATATTGGAATGCAGGACGGGCAGGAACAAGGAATTGATTGAGTTTTGGTTTTCGATTCTCGCTTTTTGCTTTCCGTTTCTTCTCACTTCCATCTTTCTGCAAAGTTTTTTATTGGTTGTTGCTTCCCGCTGCTACTTGCTTCTCATTTCTGGCTTCCCGTCATTTTATGCTTACCGTTACATGCTTCCAGCTTCCCTTTACTTATTCCTTACCTTTTCCTCGTGCTTTCTGATTTCAAAATTTTTATTATGTACATAAAAATAGTATGATAATGTAATCATTTATTTATTTTCACATTATTAGTCGTCCTCTCTTTTAAGTTTCAGATCAGGATCGTGCACAAGAAAAAGTCCTAGAAGTGAGGTCGGGGCTTCCAGGTCGCCACAAAACAGGACCATTCCTACCAATCAATGGCCAGGAAATCTGTTGTTGAGAGCTTGTTGCACTTTAAAGCTGTAGGGAGGCAGCGCTCCATCCTGTTGTTTTTTATCATTTAGATTTGCCATGCAATAGGAGGAACTCATTTCGAAATTGTAAAGGGCAAAGGATTCCGCTTACCGACCAGCAGAGTCTTTTGATCTTGAGAACTTCAACCATTGTTCGTTATAAACATGGAAGTCTCTCAGACTACAAACTCGGCTCAAGGGTAGCGGAGCAAGAGATCATCCATAATTTCGCTCAAATATTTGAATAGCTCGGATGAGTCCGAATCTTGCCGTACTGGCAAGACTGATGCGCACTCCATTAGGTAGAATCTGGAGTTTTCCAGATTTAACAGTCGAAATGCAATATCAAGTCTATTAATTAATAATGCTGTGTAAACAGATGGGATGCTGTTAGGTGATGAGATGAAAGTGAAAGAAAATTAAATTTATTAACAATTTTATTTTTTTAAGTACATTTATAAGCATCATCTAACAAAAGTCAAATCATGTTAAAAAAAATGTTAATTACATAAAATTGTTCTTAATTATTATATGGGATAAAGTCCTCGTTTACCTGTAATACAAATTCACATACATTCTCTATTAAAATTAACATATAAAAAATCTAGGGTTCCTGTGTTAAATGGTATGTGCCACGGGCCAAGCTAGCTTTAAAAATACATACATATTATTATTATAGCAGTGTGGTATTTTGTTAAGAGAAGTGAATAAAGAATGGTTCATGTTTTACAAAAATAGTATAAAATAAATTTGGAAAGTCTAGTGCGATTTAGGCGCTATCAGAAAGAAATGAGAGTTGCTGATCAGTTTGATATTTACCATGCTTGTTCCGAAATGTAACAACAACTTAAAGTTTAAGGTTATTGTGTTGTTACTGTCCCTTAACATCTTTTAACAACTGACTCTTGACGAGAGAGAGAGAGAGACTTTAATGCTTTTATACGATTCATAAGATATATCTCCTGGAAGAAGTTTAGACATCATGACTTTAATTTTTCTAAGAATAAACTGTATCCCATTTTTCAATCTTTGCCTATTTCTTTAACTGTGAAAAAAGGCCTTTGGTAGTGAGGCAGTTAACTTACAGTAATCAAAGTAATTTACAGATTCTAGAATTATGTGCTACTAAAATATTAACTCACTGTTTAGGGGGGAAAAACAAAACACATTTCATCAATCAATATCCCTGACTGACCTTGCATCTTAAAACTGTTTACAATGAAATAACAATGAGTTCACTATTTATTACGTTGGTAAGTGTTTAGAAATCTGATATTATTAATTGTGGGAGGTGTATTATAAGAATATGTGTTGTGTTTGAACTCATAATGTGTTTGAAAATTTGACAAAAATAATACAGTGAAACCCTCGAAGTATTCATGCTTAAGAAGTTTGGATTTTTCCCTTTGGTCCCTTGAAGTCTGAATGACTCAATTTGTCCCGCAATTAAGGTTTTTCTGTTTAAAACTTCTTAAAAGAGTTTCACTGTTATGCCATTGCATTGAGGACAAAAGTTTTTTTTTAAATATCCATTAAAAATTCTAAGTTATGAATAGTAATGATATAACAAAAAATATGCATGATCTCAAGACCAGTATTTAAGGCGGTGATCCACGTTTTAAGAGGATGCAATAAAAAAATCATTGAGCCCTAATGCGGAAAACAGCATTATCAAAAAATCTTTGTTTTTGTGCAGATCCATTCAAATTACATGCCATGTAAGTTCACAGCAAAAATCATTTTAAAATCTCAACCTTAGATGGTGGTACAATGATGGCGGCCGGCAGCACCCTATCAAGACAAGTCGGTCATTACTTGAAAATTAGGGTTTGTGCGATCGTCGCTTGGCATATTTTTAACTATGGTTTTATTTATGAAAAAATGGCATTATATATTTTTCCTTTTAAGTAATCAAAACATATAAATAAATTGATTAGAATACATAAAACATGTTATGAATTAATTGAAATACCTCATTATGTATAAATTTATTTGACTTTCGAAGTGTATAGCTCACTACAGTCAAATGAAATGTTAAATTGCCAATATCTCAGAACTTGGTAATAACAATGTATTTTATACGCATAAGGGCTCAATATAGATAAAATCCAGTCCATGAAACTTGCTCTGTAATAAAACATGTAAATGTCACGGAAATAAAAAAAAATTGTAACATTTAACTACGTTGTAGAGTATTAGAACTCTTTCCTCTTATTTTATAAACTTCTCTTTTGTTTTTTTTTTTTTTAATATCGTTTTCCTTGAAACTATTTTTATTGAAGTTCATTCACAATTAAAGTCTTGGAAGGGTGCAAAATATTAAATGAATTCATTTTACACTTTCACTTAAAACCTGTTGATGAAATTAAATCAATATTCAACCCATAAAGTAGTTTACTTGAAGTACAATCGAAAGCTAAAAATAATGTAAAAATAGCTTTCGATTGTAATTAATAATTATTATTATAACTATTCCAATGACATATTGTATCAAAAACTTTCAATTAAAGATTTTAAAATTAAATTAAATTGACCAACTGTCACAGAAGACACGCCAAAACTGGGCCTCGACCAATAGCAATTCACAAAAGTTAAAGAATAGCCAAAAACAATAAACTCCTAAGTATTATGTAACCTCTACCCTATTCGATTTGGGAAACTTCCAAGAAATTTATCGGTGCATAGGCCAAGATGAAGTAAATTGTGTACTCTTTTGTAGAGAAATTTGATGAAATCTTCTATCTCACGGTTCAGCCTGCTTCGTATGTGAATTGCGAAAATTGAACACCCCCTTCCCCGGCAACCGGATTGCAGGAGTGCACGGTATGTTTTTGGCTGCGAGCTTACTCAATACAAATATAAAGACCCTGTGCATGAAAAGTAAAAATTTTTTGTTCACTGTTTTATTGAATGGCCAACGGTCTTAAAAAATTTGGGAGGGGGTTGTACAGTTATTGCCCCTTACCATTGGCTGTCCCTGGTCAAAACTAGGTTGTGGCAAGTGGTATACAGTTTTGTATTAGTGATCGATGAACCGGTGGAAGCAATCTGTTAGCCATAATAGTTTGTCTAGTCTATAGTTAGAAGTAAGAAAGAGCGTTGTAGAAATATATTATAAATTTGTATGTACCTGGAGTAATTTTTCGCAAAAACGGCGCTATGCAAATCATCCGAATGTTATTATTATTAAAGCACTGAGCCACATTGTCAGTCGCCAAGCATTGCAAGCCAAATGCAGCGACGCAGAACAGACAGCTTTTCAGCATCAATTTGACAGCAGAAACAATTCAATTATATGAGGGAAATATGCAGCTACAGAATTATCTTTAACTTTCAACATGAATAAAAAAGTATTCGTCTAACAATAATAATTATTAGAGTATGTAGTATCATCACAATAATAATTAAATTAGATACAAATTATTACATTTCAATGTCTGTGTTTTTTCTTTAGAAAATTAATATATATGATATCATAATTATTATTAAATATGATAATATTATGTATATACAAAAGTATACCCAAGAGGGGTCAAATTATAATTATTTCACTGGGTGTTTTAACAAGTAGTAGATGCACTGTGTTTGTCAGAATTCAAATATTTATTAGGAGAATATTATATTAAATCGTTAATCATTTTCAAATCTTAAATAACAGTATCGCAAAACAGGAATTCATTATAATATATAAACAACAATTATAATAAATTCATAAAAATAACCATATTGTGTTTTCATGAATATTAGAAATGTGGTACGAAACAATCTTCAAGTCAATTATGTGTTCTAATCATTACAAATAAAAGCCCCTGGATCGCAAAAAAGAACTTAATATTATTGTTTTATTCTCCTGAACATGTAAATATTTTTTTAATTCTGTGTAATTTCTTTAAAAAATTATACCTTTGTACATAAACAATGATTTATTTCTTGCTGCATGGCAATCCTGATGTTTTATAATACATTATTATTACTTGCGAATCATATTTATTATGCTTAGGTGAAATTGTGACACAGCGCATTATTGTATTATTTACTGGTTTGTGTCTAAGAAAAATCACAGGAGAACTTTTACTCACCCAAAGGAAATTTTTTGTTTTGATTGTACCTTCCCTTTTCATGCATTACAAATTTTTCATTTTATGACTAAATTAAATGTATAATAATTAAGTGAACAGTCTGAGGTCATTCGATAAAGAAAATAACTCAAAGTAATATTGTTTCATATTATAATGGATAGTCACAAAGTGATAGCTACATTCAATAGTATAAAATAACTCAGATTCAAAATTAAACTAGGTACATTTAATTATTTAATTTCAAGCTCTTAAAATAAAGTTCATATAAAGCCGTCGACCCACTGGTAAACTGAAGACACTGCACAGAAAATTCCCAGAATGGCTCCTCTGCAAACCGTAGCAAAATTTACTTTTCTGCACATTGTCTTCGGTTTGTGTCGATTGATTGCTGATAGCGACTGGAACGACAGGCTTGTACTGACATTTTTTTACATTCACAATTCAAGTCAGGCAATAAATTATTATTCATGACAATAAGACAAATAATTAATAATAAAAATGATTTTTGTTTGAAAACCTATTATAATAATACTATTGCACTGAATGTACTAATTATTCTAGTCAATTTGAATGCAATGATATTATGGAGTTAAAATATTATCCGTTGATTCTGAATTCATTTCGATGCCCACAATATTATTGCGTAAAGTATACAGTAATTTATGCGTAAATGTTAATGTCAAGACAATATTTAATTTAATTTAACAGTGTTTAGTTTAATTTTACTGAATAAATATTTTTTTAAATGTGCATGAAATCATATTTATTTCCCCGGTATTGCCCTAATTTAGCCCTTGACAGGTGACATTCACATACTCATTTGAGTTGAAAAATGTACATAATAATAGTTAAGTACTCTCTCACTAATTTACCTCTCGATTAACCAAGGTTATATTTACAAGTTGAAAACACAACATTTAGCTCTATAATTTACCGGTATATCATATTCAGTAATCAGCTGGGTGCCTAGACTCGAGTGCCAAGCTTTGTGCACCACCTATTATGATTTGCACACAGCCTAATGAAAAAAAAAACAATAACAGACAGTTTAGCAACCACTGCGACATCACAGTTACATATTCGGCGGATGACAAATTACAACAAACTAACGGCGCTAGTTTCCTATTGAATACGACCCGCAAACAGAAATAATAAAACAAATTAATGCCACACAGCACTGCAGACCAGATCTCCCTCCACTGTGGAATCTACAAAAGGGCCTAACAGATGGAAAGGAGACGAGCCACAAGCCCAATTCATAGCGATCAATAGAATTTCCTAGGGAATTTTTTTGAGAAACGATTAAATACCACCAACGAGAAACCATTAAATAATATCGAAGAGTTTATGAGGAATCGTGAGCGAGAATCTCATATCAACAAACTAATAGGGATTCTTTGAATTAATAACTAAGACCATATTCTAAACTTCAAGTCAACCGTTTTATCATTTTGGATGAAACAAATCTTGCAAATTAGCAGTCGTGTAATGGGTGTCCTAAGACTACGAGGATGCTGAGGAGACGTTCGACAATAGCCTTCTTCAAGACACCTGTCCAAGTGGGACCTCTCTGGTACCATTTTAATTTTATAATTCTTACGAGCTATTAGTATCCAGCCCAGAATGTTGATCAAGCATAGTATTAAGATTTAACTTTCGATTAACATTCCCAAATTATTAATTCTCAATAAATTTTTGTAAAATCTATATCTTTGTATCATTGATGGTTTATAAAGTCATTAGTGCACACGGAGTCAGTCACTGAGATAATAGTAAAAAATAGTTGATAATCATAACTTTTAAAACCGAAGCCATGCCAGGCTTGATCCGACATTTGAATCCTAACCTAAAATTGTTCAGAATACCGGTAAGCGAAAGCCACTGCATAACAAGGATTCATAACATTATACGAGACGCTGGCAGCAAAAACCAGAAGGTAATTGCATCTAAATATAAAAAGCTGTCTCTTGCTGATCATTTTTCCAGTCACCAGGGTTCATTATTTTAGAACATGTCCTCTACGTTTTCCAGAATAGCGGTGTTTTTTTCTTTTACAAAATACCTAATTGGACACTCACCCAGTTTTATTAGTGAGAGAGTACTGTATAGGATTTAGTCTTATGCAGAATTCAAAATTCAATTTAAAGAGTGAATTCAAGGCAAGTACTAACATGCGTGTCATGTTTAGTAATCTGAATAGCCAGGTTTTCTCCCTCTCCTGCTTCCTTCAGCCCCACATGCAGCCGCAAATACAGTTTCAGCAGGTCCAATGTTTGTAAGGTTGCTAAAATGCTATGAAGACTTGGGTACCTAAGCTGGTAATAAATTCAGAAATTTTTATAAAAAATCCATATTTACAACTAATAGAATTTTGAAAAACAGCATTTTTGTGTTTTTCATGATTTTTGAGTTCAACACAAAAATGTTGGTCATTTTCCTTTATTATATTTCATTATTTTTTAAATTTCCAACAGATCTGAAATCATTTCTGTTTGATTTATTTTCTATTAAATATTATGTTGAAAAAATATGAATATTGTAAAACAAAATATTGTCTTCCCATTTAACAAATTTGATGATGACGAATTTGTGCACTGGGGACCAAAGTGCAAATAAGTTTCAAAGTTGTGATTTACGTCACTACAAATTCATGTCAGTAATATATTAAATGAAAAAGTATTTACTAAAATAAATCATATTATTGTCCCTTAACATATTCATGTAATTTTAGTAAAAATAATACATAATTCATATGGTGTTGTTTTCATAAGAAAATGGCGCTTTAATAATGTGAACCAAGTACGTAACAATATTTAAAGATTACCTATTTATGAGAAATAAATGAATACGGTAGTTTAAAAGAACAAATGAATTTTTCAATAAACAGACTTGTTGAAAACAAAATGGTTTCTCGTGTTCCAATACTGTTGGCAATCTTATTTTTCAATTCCCATCTTATGCACATATTTCCAGTTGCATGATTTTGAAAAAAAAATGTGATAAAAATGTTTCCACAAGCAAAAAATTAAGAAAATCTATAATACTAGAGAACAAATCAGGTATTAAAAACATAATGAATGCACGTCGAGTGATAGGAAATTTCAAATGTTCTGATTTAGGGCTTTCAAGACAACAAGAGAATTGTGAGCCAAACACCCCCTCATCATCATCCATTGAAAAACGACATACCTGTAGCACGAAGGTCCATTATTCTAAGAAAATAAATGCAATTGTAAATCAAATTATGTTTATTATTTAACTATATCCTTTAAAACCATTCCCTATCTTTCCCAACTGAAAATGAATCCACTTCTGTTTTATTGTTTGAATGCATATTATACTGACAGTAAAGTATCAAAAATATTCAATAGTAAAATTATATAGAGTTTCTATTAAACTTAAAACACTGGATCAAATTAATCATAGACATTTCTGCGATGGCAGCTAATAATTATAATTTCCTCCCAAATGCTTTATTACAATACATTTATAATTTTTTTAAGAAATGTAGCACTGATGGTTTGCAATTGAAAATTATATTGTTTAAAATAAAATATAGAGGACACCACTGTTTTAATTTTTGCACACCAAAAAGACCAATAAATGGAATGGAGTGAGATATAAATAACACATATTATAATTAAGTAAATCCCACAATGCGCAAGAATACAGTCATGAAAGTAGGTAGGCCAAACATCTTTGAGAAAATTAGCCGTGTCAAAATATATTTATATTTGTAGTTTGTTTATATTATCCACAAAAGCCTGGCTATGCATAATCATATGGTAACATAATGGAGGACTATTTGCAGAATGATTTCCAACAGACTTTATTG
Source organism: Glyphotaelius pellucidus (assembly GCA_936435175.1). NCBI lineage: Eukaryota > Metazoa > Arthropoda > Insecta > Trichoptera > Limnephilidae > Glyphotaelius > Glyphotaelius pellucidus. The sequence goes on along the minus strand of OW386542.1, from coordinate 19,337,457 downwards.
TTAAATTACCTGGATCCTGGCAATTTAAAACTATGACATGTTACTATAAGACTCTACCCCTAGTAGAGTGCCCTATTACGGATGGTTGGCTTCTAAAACTAAGATTGATTGATTTTAAAGTACAAAAATTGTATAATAATTATTGTGTGTTAACATAATTCATAGAGATATTACAATAAAAGTGATAATTACATGCTAAAAGTGAGTATTTTTTATATATACATATACCTAAATGATCTAAAATATTATATTGTACATTATTTATTAATTACATAAATTTATAATATTATTATTATAATATGGTTCAATAAACATACTCTTGACTTAAATTGTGAAAGTGTTGTGACAAAAAGAATGTTACTGAATAGCATTGAAATTAATACCGTGCAAGTTCAACGGAGAATTGTGCAAGTTCATGGTGTCCTCTACAAACCTGGGTCGGTTGATGTTTTGTATAGTGGAGGAGAAGTCTACATGGCGGGAGTCGATGAAGCCCATCATGCCCACTGGGTGCGGAGGGCACAGCAGGGTCAGCTGCTGCTCCTGGATGTTGGGGATGCTCTCGTCGCGCACCTCGGGCGGAGGAGACGAGTGCTCCTGCTTTATCCTATTCTTAATGCTGGGTCTCGTGTTGGGGTAACCCTTCTTCTTATACTCCAGCCATAGAGTCCTGTTGTTCACTCCAAACATCCGGGCCGCCTTGCAGAAGCCGATGCCTCCAAACCGCACGGCTTCCAAAGCTCGCTGAAAATTTTCTTCTGATTGAGGATTAGAAGTCCTCCTCCTTTTGGGTGTTGGCTGCTGGTTGTCCTGAAGTAAATTTGACATGGAACTGGAACATGAGGGACCAGGGGAGTTCTCTTCAACTTCGTCACTTTGCGATTGACTCTGACTCTGAGGCTGATAGTCGTACGGGTTGATCATGGACTGCATTCCAAAGGGATGTGCGGTCGGGTCCGGGTTGTGCATGGAATTCATATTAATGGCTGATAAGCCATGTAAGTTGTTGGGCTGGCACGGAGCTGTGTATCTCGGGTAGCTGTGTTCCATTAGAGTCCACTGCCCTGTAATATAAAAACACAGAACTTTCTTACTATGCCTACTTTAGAGATATATACAAAGGATTACCATCACTCAACCAGTATGTGTACATGCCTTTGCATGAATACTAAACACTAAATACATATTTTAAATTTAAAATTAAATCAAACCTTGCTGAGGAGCACCCATAGCACTGGGACCCTCTAGAGGGTCATCAGGTACTCGCATCAAATCGCAATCATTAGGCTCTTCTTCAGGGTCCTGTAAATATAAGAATGTAATGTACATAATGAAAAATTGCAATAAAATTAATATATAGAAAAAAAAATAATTCATAGAAAATAGATGTAGAACAAAACTAATTGTAAATTGAAATAACACAATAATTTTGTTTGTAACCATGATTTATTTAATTTTTCTACTACCGACCGGTTTCGCTTTACATAAGCATCTTCAGGGTATAAAAATTAAACTGATCAAAAATGTGTGTGAGCTTATATAGAAAAGGACAAAACACAATATAAGGGAAGGGTGAGAGGGTAAAATCAACATCTTATGTACATAGTGATGCAGAGAAAGAGACGGGCAGGGGCGTGCACTCCATATAGGCACATAAGCACTGCCTACCCTACCGTATTTGTAAAACATAATCATGTAGATAATATTATAATTTATTAAATTATTGCTAAAAATAAATACACACTTTCAAGAAGCTGAGCAACCGAAACAACGCGAGCGCCACATCAAACGGCATACTACAAACATGGCATAAACTGTAACTAGAAATTTCCCGCCATCCGACTGCCTCACTAAAATGCGGCCTAAGCAGGAATTATTCCTGCGTAGAGCTAACTTCATACAAGATATAAAATCAATGTTTACGAAATGCACAGAGCATTGAGTAGAACTGTCGTTTTGAATTTGGTTCTATGAATTTTTTTGTTAGTATTAGGCAGTGCTTTCTGGAACAAAATTACCAAATGGCAATCAGTGACGACAGTGACATCTATTGTTAACTATTTCTATAAAATAGTTGTCTTTCATAAATGCGAATTGTCTCTTCTAAAACGTTTGTCGTACTTTAATTGTGAATTATCTGATAAAATATGAAAATTTTAACCTGTGAAACTTGTTGTAGGGAAGGAAATAACGTATGTTTAAGTAACTTACAAAACAATGGTTTTCTCGGTTATCTAATAAGAATATATTCCTACTTTTATCGTGGGTTTTCCTACTGCCTACCCTGATCAAAAACTCTGTGCACGCCACTGGAGACGGGTGGTATCTAATGATTTACAATATTACAGGGACAAAACATCACTTGATTAGGTGATTAAGGGATATGGCGATTAAGGGTTTTTACTAGTTTATGGGAAATATCTCTAGTGTGGGGATATTAGACACATTTACCTGATTATTAAGGATTTGATTTTTGATAAAAAAAAAAATAAATAAATAAAATAATTGTAATTGAAGTTCCCATGGACATTAGCATTCAAATTAAGAAATTACAAAACAAAGATTATATACTCACGATTATTAAATTGCTATCCATTCCACCATTTTCTTCAAAACTATCTTTAGACGTATTATATTCTGGTATTTGTGGTTCTTTCATTCTTCCTTTGACGCAAAAAGGGTTGATGTTAAAGTTGTTGAGAGAAATCCCATCAGGTCTTCCAATGTTATTCACATCATCAAATGACTTTTCTTCCGTCATCCTCTCTCGTGATGTTGACCGTGACTCTGTTGAAGGTTTCCGATGCCTGTAAACAAAACACATAAAAAATAAAGTTTGTGTTTAAAATAAAAAAAAGAGGAATGAAGTGGAAAAATGCAGGTTTTTATTTTATTTTATAGTAGCAGGGCGCGCCTCTTCACCAAACATGGAGAATTCATCTGAAGCCCCCGTAGTAGATATACGAGTACTAAATATGTGTATATATATTTCTTTTTAAATCTTTTTTTTATTAATTTATTTTTTCTTTTTTCATATAGTATGTAATGTATACTTTTATATGGCTGACGGAGTATTGCACCCACCGCTCTGTTCGGCTGAAATAAATAACTTATTATTATTATTTTTATTTAAAATTTTCCCTGCAAAATGTTTTAGTTAAGTGGTCTCCTGCAAACTTTTCCACAAACGTTATCTTTAACATTACCATAAACATTTTGTTTGAATATGCTAAATGGGGGCGTGGCTGTCCACATTTTGTTTGCAGACGCAATCTTTGTGCTTCCCGTGCCTGATGTCAAACATTCTCCGCACGAAGAAGGGAAGGCAGGGGAGGGGATTCATTTTTAACTACCAATTGGTGCAGTCAGTCAAGAAGCTTTAAATCGCACAAATTTGCGCTAAGCGAATGTAGAAATTAAGTATTTAATAAATATTGTAATGTGATAATGGATGATTGTTTCTATCACGAACTCACCTTTAAATAAAGTCCTTTAAATCTATTAATTTATTGTAGAGGGCACAATAAACCTGCGGAACAATTTATGATAATAATCCTTGTTATAAAATTCTTAAATGGCACATTTGGCTCTTGTACAAATTGCCAGAAGCTTGAAATCTTAATGTAGTGCCAATTCGCATTTCTGGTGAAATAATATCTCTTCGCCACATTGCGTTTTTTGCACATGTCTTATAAATAAAACTGTTTTTCAAAATTGGTTTCTGAGTACAAATTTCCCAATCCAAATCGGTATTCTATTCTTAATTCCTGACAAACGCCTATTAAAATTTCGAGGTAGTAAATACGGTCTAACTCGAAATCTATGTTTCTCCCTGATGTAGCACCTACAATCTTTTCGTTAAAATTGTAAACACCTCTTCCTTATCAAAACTTATCTTGACTTTTTTCGACAGTTACGTAATTATTACAAACATCAAGTGCGCAGTGCGTAGATACATTACCACAGACTACTAAAAAAAATGTGTATGGCCATGCCCACCGCGCCCCAATGTCCCAACACCGTTTCGACAAAGGGAGAAGACGGAATGTGGACGAAAACAAATAATGTCTTCGATGTTTGTGGAAACGGTCACTGGAGACTAACCTTAAGGTCAATCATACACTTGGAAGTACATAGTCCTGCAACGATACTGCAGTAGCATTTCAGAGGGGTGATTACCCTTTATTAATAATGATTTCAGCTACCTCTTTTTCCTAGCAGAAGGGGATAAATTGCACGGCGACAGAGAGTGATGTGGCACATCCGAGTGCCAGGAAGAGTCGCCTGGCGTGAGCAGGTTGGGCCTCTCGCCAGCGTTGTTGCCGCTGGCCCCGGCCGCTGGCTCTGGCATTTCCGTCAATCCCTTGATCTTCAGCATCTTGGCCGTCTCCAGTATCTGGGGCAGCTGCTCCTGGGAAACGTTCACCTCTCCATAGTACATGAAATGCACCAATATCTTGAGGTCAGAGTGTTTCACATCCTTCAATATGACAATCGGGTGGCGAGACGGGTTTGCAGTAAAGAGTGTCTGAAATAAGATTTATCAATTATGTAATAAGTATCTAAATATATAAGATAGAAGCGCAATGATTGAGATAAAGAAAATTATGGTTTGGGTGTATAGAGCGGATGAACAAGGAAAGGAGTATAATGAGAATATATGATTCGAAATGTAATGGTAGAAGAAGTATGGGACGCCCGAGGAAGACTAATGAATGAAATCGTTAATATTTATGTTCCAAAAAAAAACTTTAGTCGGGTCATGTCAAGAGTCAGAATGACAGAAGAGTAAGCATGAGACGTATAAAAAAGTGAATGAAGCAAGGATTGTCTGCCAAGACAGGTTCATCCACAGTGCCTATCCCTATAGGGCAACTCCAAGATGATTAATTGGTTAGGTTTTTAAAATTAAAATTTAGTTTTTTTTTTTAGGGAATCTTTTTTAACCTCTCTGGCTTCAACCATATTTTGTCAGTGGGACAAAATATTTTCCCTTTGAAATAAAATTCAAATAAATGGAATATTTCTGGACGTATTCGAAAACTAAAGACTGTTTTTTAAAGGTGATAAAATAAGCTTTCAAATGTTATAAATATAAAAATTTTGCATGCAAACATAAAATGTCTTAGGTTTTTTCTAACTAAAATTACTGATAATGAAAAAAAGCTTGTACATATTTTATTAGGTGAATTTATGCATAATAAATAATTTCGCTCAGGGCATTTGTCGTCTTTGGGGATGCTGTGTAGGGGGCACCTATAGGGAAAGGAAGAAGAAGAAGTTCTGGGAAGGAAATGAGGTATGAGGGGTGTGGTGCAAGGCAATGTTCCAGGGGCCTGCTGGCGAAGTCAAAAGATCTCCCTCAACAGTCTCTTCCGATCTGTCCTGCCACGCAGTCATCCGCCGCCAAGATCCGGATAAGCCCCATGAACCCGGGCACCCCTGCCAAGTCACCAAACATAGTGAACCCCTCTTGGGGTAACTTACGGCAGTGATGTTGGTTATCCAATAAATGATTCTGTCAGTTCTTCAGGGGCTAACACAGCCGGACCAACTCTGGTATTTGTATACTCTGTCTTTAGTTCCCCAACATGCCATAAAATAAATTGGAAAATAGCCTTGAAGCAGTTTGAAAATAACCTTGTAAGCCGAAACAGCTGTCACAATAATAAAAACCAAAACACTTGCAGAACTTAATAGTAACATTATTAAATTTAGTTTAAATATTTTTTTTTAAATTCTCCTACTATCATTATTGTAGTTGGAAACTATTTCCTGTACAATGATGAAGGACTTTCCTCCAACCTGTACTTTTCCTGTAAAGGAGGAATCAACTGTCTGGGTCAAAGAATGCTTTAGACCAGGGGTCTCCAAAATCCCAGAGGCCAGGACCTAGTTATATTATATTGCCATTAAATAGCATTAAAAGCATCTGATTATTATTTTGTATGATTTACTTACGTTGAAAATTTTACAATGAATTCAAAATAAAGTAAGGCGGGCCAGATTGGTGTTGCTCGCAGGCAGGTGTTGGTCCACGGGCCCTAGTTTGGAGACCCCTCTTTTAGACCACTCGACTGACTAATCAATCTACTCATAGTTAGGAAAAGTAAATTCACTTGCCAGTGCAATATTAACAACTTTTGTTTAAATACTAAATAATATTGGAGTGCGCATGCTAAATATTCACTGTCCACCAGGGAATTCCATTTAAGTAATAATTTATTTATTTTTTGCAAAATGATATTTGCATCCCATATGACTTAAGTCTTACAAGATAATGTTTTCACATATTTGAAAAAAAAAATATACATAATCTCCATAATAGTTTCCACAAAATAGTTCAGAGAAATGGTTTTTTTGGTTGATTCATATGGATACGACGGCATTCGTGAGGTTAAGGGATTTTTAGAGGCTATTAGAAGCTTAGCTAACTAAACTAAATTTAATAGACTCCGTTAACAATAATTCAAGTGTGAAAATGATACTGACCTGAAAGTACACACTACAAGCTGATAGCACCACTTTATGCGCCTGCATGTGCTTCCCCTCGGCTGCCAAGGTCACATCCACCAGTGACTCACTGCTGAGCAGTGACGTGAACACCGATATGAAGTTGGGTTGGTGGTTATTCCACCGGAGGCAGAACTGCTGGACCGACATCTTTTAGTCCTGAGAACAAAATAAACATTCAAATCTTTGCTGGCACCACTTTATACAAGTTTAAAACAAACTTGTACAACTGTGATAAATAAATAAATAGTTGAAATAATAAGCTTTGTCAAAAATAACAAAAAATATTATTTTAAAGTTACATTTTCAGATTGGAAATTCTCACTAAATATATCTGTATATAATAGCGGATTCACTTTACTATAGATATTTTTAAACATGTGTATAAAGTATAATATTAACTAACACCCGATTTGCATGAGATGAATAAATACATTCGCATATTTCGCAATCGTTAAAAAAGTATAGTAAGAATTTTATTTATCAAAGTTCTATTTTTAAAATAAGCTATAGCTATTTTACATGAAAAATAATTTTGTTAAATTTTCAATGTGTTAAAAAAACTTTAGGTACATACTAAACTAGCGTCATTTTGTCTACGCCAATACAAAGATATACACACCTAGGGGAATTAAACTCCTGCTATTTATTATACATGTGTAACACAGATTTTTTTTTTATTTTAGCCACTATATAAAATATTGAACAAACAAAATATAATGGTGAATTTAAGTATAGATATGGTATTTTTTAGTTCTCCTCAATAGGGGGTCCTGTGCTGAGACGGACTATAGTTATTTAATCGTGTAAAGTTATTTAAATATCTTCTACGTCATTTTTACTGACTTTTTAGGGTGTTTTCATTGACCTCTTTAAGCCAATTTTTTTTTTTATTTGTACTCATAATTTTTTTTAATGTTTTTTGTCTTGGGTAAGAATATTTTGGAGTTTTGTTGCAAAGTGTATTTCTTTGTCTGAATGTTATTTTATAACTTGGAATGTTTTTTAAGTAATTTTTATTCGATCTAGCGTGATGGATAGTGTGATAGCGTAGTCCAGTAGAGAATTCAATATTTTTGAATAGTTTCAATAATATATTTTTGGCATATATTTGTTGTACATTTGATACGTCAAAGCTGTTGAAAATTTCAATTGAAGATGATAATGGGTACTTTCAGCAGGGTCTTTATGAATTGTTTTCAGGTTGTGTATGTACTTATAGGCAGCAGATCTTTTTTTTTTTTAAAAAAGAAAGACAAACATTCCCAGGTTACGAATAACCCAACAATGTTTGAAAATCTCCTACTACCACCACAGAAAGCCGAAAATGTTGCTTGTGTTGTGATGGAGGACTTGGCCAGCCGAGGAATCGAACACGGGACGCCCGGGTGGGACTTAAACGCGATGCCCACTCAACCACTGACCAGTCGCATCTTCATCCTATATATCCTATAATTAGATATTAAAGAACTCAACCAACAGTATTGTGGTGAAAAAAGAGGATTTAAGAGGCAGTATAATATTCCAGGCCAATTTCACAGATCAATGTATTTCCCCAATCTCTCTTTTAATAAGTTGTTCAGCAACATGACAATTATAATGAGCACATACAATATTTTTTAACGATTCTTCTTGGAAATTTTAAGAAACTTCTTCACTTTTAAATGTTACATTTATCCATATTTCAAATGTTACATTTATCACCACAAGCCATCCCACATGCATTCTGGAATATTTCAGATCGGAAGAAGGTGATGGGTCCCTGGGTAGTTGTGTTTAATCCTAGACCCACAAACACTAGGCACATTAATAAATAATATTTGGATTTGAAAAATCTCCTCAAAGACAGTGAACAAATAGTTGTTGTATTGGAAAACCGCTGATGTGGGTTGACTTTTGTTTTTCTATTTATCACACCTGTTTCTTGGCTGCTCTACTAGTTTTGAAATGCCGTCAACCAATAATTATTGCTATATGGCTGGGTTCTTTTACAACACTCCCCATTTTCTTTTCCTTCCCAGAATTTCCTCTCCTTCCTGTCTACAAAAAGACCCTCCACACAGCATCCCCAAGATGACATACACCTTGAGCGATTTTTTCTTCAGGGCCTCCTGTGTGGAGCTAATGTAAAAATATCTCTATAACATTCCCCAAATTGCGGATGCTATAATCTCATTTCGGGTAATTGGAACTCTATTCAATTATATTTAGAAAAAGTGGAGCGTAGGTAACTGTTTGTAACTAAATAGAATAAAAGAAATAAAAATACCTCGCATTCTCAAAAACATCACAGAATTTAGTCATTGACCGTAAGAAATAAAGTAAGAAAATCTCGATAATTACGTAAAGCACATTATGTGGCACAACTATAGGAGAACCAATTAGAGGAATATACCCAGGGAAAAAACAATAGGACACTCCCACATTAGTAGCGATAGATCAAAGAAAGGATACAACAGAATAAGGAATTTGAGTCTATTTTTTTTTACCAATATCCAAATTCAAACTGATATTCCTAATTAGCTGACGGTATAACATGCCGTGGCAGTACAGTATTTTCTGGATTATCAATGCTTTTATGTAAAATTGAAATGAGTTCCTAATTACTCATTTTTACAAAAATGTTAATTTTGGGATGAAAATAACTTTGGTTGCTGTCGCGCTTGTCGTTCCTGTCTTTTTGAGTTGCTTTATATGTTAAAAACTTCAATTTTACCACCTTGAATTCAACAAAACCTCTTAAATGTCAGGAGATAATACAAATTATTACACTGTAAAAAATACAAGCATTCAAAATACAAATATCGCCATTCCAAGAAATTATATGTAAAAAATGATACAATCTTGATGCCATGAGCGATCAGTTCTCTGACATACTATTATAAATTGTAACGACATGTTTTAAAATAGTTTCTGTATTATGAACACATATGAAAATCAGTCATCTAATTTAGGTTAAATCGATAAAACTAAAAAAGACAACCACAAATCATCTCAGAACCTCAGATCCACTTATAAAATTACCCAATTCAAAACAAATGGCAATCTCTCTTTCTTATTTGCAAGTACGGATGTAACAGAAAGAGATGCACGGCAGTGGCGGTCGGTGACTTTTTATAGAAGGGATGCTGAACTATCAATAAGTATACTTACCTACTACTATAAAAAATAGGTACAAATCTATAGATTAGCATCACGAACAACAAGGTGCAACTCCTGATAAAAAGAGACAATTGCCTCTGTAAATCCTTAGCGCTCCAAAACATCAATTATTAAAGAACCAAAATTTCTTTTTATGTAATTGAAAAATAATTTTTAAAATTCTCAACATGCTTGGGCTTTCACTTACCAATTTGACGCTCTTTTTATTATAAATTCCTCAATTACACGATCGAGAAATGTTATCTTCTCATGCTGATGGTAGTATTTCCTCAATAAAGATAATGAAATTATGAATTAATTGGGTATTCGAAGGATTAAACATTAATTAAACAGCATTGATTCAATATTCTTCAAACGAAACTGTCAAAAATGCACTAAAAACAATCTACCCGATTCTTAATAAAGTTATAAGATCACATGCTATTTTGAGCCTTATTCCTATATGCATTTAAGTTGTTTTTTGTATTCTGGATGCTCTCTTCATTCACGTATCTATCTTTCAAAGAACTATGCAGGCCAGATTGAATAAGCATTTGCAAAATCCAAAGTGTCTTGGAATTTTTGAAAACTCAATACGATATCGCATCCAAACAGCTAGGTGCGTGCCACTTCATTGTGTGTATTGAACGCAGCGAGTATCTGAGGACGCTTTTGCTAGTATGTGTGTGTTTACGCATTGAGCGTTTACTAGCATTGAGAAAGTATATGTATTTCCTGCATCGCTCTGTTTCTTTGTATGTGTTCTCTCTTGGTAAATTGCAGAATCGCTGTTTACGGCTAGAAAAAATAAATCTAAGCTTTTTGACTAGAAAACAAAGGATGTGGCACTTCCACTACATGTATGGAGGGACCGCGCCTGATGCACGGAGATGTTTAATTATTACATTGAACAAACTTAACATAACAACTAGAGTACATTTGACATTAGATTTCTTTCAGCTAATCAATTATAAACAATTATATACTGCGTTTATACGGTACAGCTTTTAAATCATTTTTCAAGAATGATTTATTAATTCTGAGATAGTAAAATTATAGAAATATGCATATTCAGAATCATGATCTACATGAACATGTTTTTGACTCAAATTCCTTGTCTTATTTTTCTTTTACAGGATCAACAGAGTGATTCTACACAAGATTGACATGGTAATGGAGAATATCTATTAAAACTTTGCTTGGCTAACGACAGAACTACAAAATGAGATCATTTTTATAAGACCATTCAGATATTATCATAACTTCGTATTGTTACGATTGTACTGGAGGTTGAATGATTCAGTCATATCATATCTGAACTTTTATAGTGCAGTCCCATATGCAGAAGCCTTACTTAGTCCAACACTCATAGGAAATTCCTTAATGGTTTCATTCACCTTCTGCTAGTCATTTTTTTGGTCCATACCATTTCTTCCATAAATTCCATTCATTTTTCCTAGAAGGATTGCTTTACTCACTTCAACAAGGAACCATCATAATATATTCATTTAGCCTTTGCTACTTTACTGATGCCTCGATTACTTGCACACTTTTCATCTGCCTTTCTTTTTCTAGCGAGACCAACCAGATGCATTCCCTCTAGAGTTCTTGAGAGATTTTAAGCTTGAATAGTGTTTTGACAGGGTCTATTATAACATCAAGATCACAAAAAAGCAATAAATGTGCTGTATCAAAGATCGCTGAGGATGAGGATGAGCATTCATTCAGGTATTAATAGGATTGGATAGTGTTTTGACAGAGGGTTTTTGGTCATTACAAAATCAGGGTTTTTGACAAGAGGGTTTTTCATTACAAAAAAGCAATAAACGTGACTGAAAGAAAGATCTCTAAGGATGAGGACGATCATTCATTCCAGTATTGAATAGTGTTTTGACAAGATCTATTCTAACATCAAGGTCACAAAAAAGCAATAAATGTGACTGAACCAAAGATCGCTGAGGATGAGGACGAGCATTCATTCAGGTATTAATAGGATTGGATAGTGTTTCGACAATATCTATTCTAACATCAGGGTCATTGGTCATTACAAAAAAGCAATAAATTGTTTATTTTTTATTACACATTTCGCATACATCAGTGAAATAAAATATATAGAATAATTATAATCGCCTGTACATAAGACACAAGAAATGCATAAAATAGCGGGAAGAGTGGAGATCATCTCAGGAAACTATCTATTTGACTAGGGAAAGAACAAACTTAGGCAATTTATATTAAGGCAGAATTTAAGACGCATGAATACAGTGACATTTTGTTTCCAAGCGAAGGTCACATTGAAAAAGTTTTCCGTAGCACCTTTATAAAGAACTCCAGTCAGTTTGATATATTTTTTATGAAGTTTCACCTTCTAACTTAAACGCAGGTTTTTATGTTATTTTCATAGTTAAAATAATTTTCAAAGTGAAAATTTATCAAAGCCTTCCAAAACAGAATGGAAGAAATTTAAAAAAACATGAATACTTAAAAATAATTTTTGGTGAACCCATATTTTTTGCGTCCACGCAGCGCAACATCAGTGTTGAACGAATTCGGCCAATCGACTTGTGAGGGAGCAATCTAAGTTTTTTCAGAAGCCACTGACCAATCACAGAGACAACGATTTATTAATTGTAAGTATAATAATTACATACAATAAAACTTATATACATTATTCAGAATCAGCGTTTGATGATTTTAATGAATATATTTTTAACTTAAGTTCCTTAATGGATTTTTCAAAATACTTTGGACACATATCCATGGATTTTTGGGGGACAATTTGCACAATGTTTAACATGCAGCGAAATTCAATAAATCAGTTTTTTTTTAATTATAGATTACAAATCTGCCCTGTTGACGGACACTGTAATGCTGTCCGAAACGTTGGTGAAAGAAGATGGTAGCGTAACACGGCATAAAAATTTAAAAAAAAAATCACTATATACAATAATATTTTGGCCATGAAAATCTCAAATCATAATCAGTTTTTTAATGTTTGCAACGCATTAATAATTACCTTCAGGTTGTTTTTTGCTATCCTCTTTGAAGTGAGATTATGGTGGGATGTGAGTGTAATTTTCAGAACTGCCAAATTGACTTTATATTGAACATTCCGTAAACAAATTTTATTCAAAATTACCTCACAAACATTAGATCATAGATATTTTATGGGCAGTGTGTAGCGGGCCTCCTAACATGTTGGTCTTTCAACAGAAAAAAATATCTTTTTCTTCTTCATTTCAATCTTCTGTGTTTTTAAGAGATTATCTTCAATGATGAGTAGTTTTAACATTTGAATGGTGGCAACATTTTATTTAATCGCTTTATATTTACACATCAAATTCAGTGAAAATAATTCGCCATTGTTTGGAAGCTAGAATCAACAATCTGTTAAATGGCAGGTGCCTGATAAATAAACATGTCATTTTTTTATCACAGTGTTATTCGCAGCACATTTCTCGAAAAAACGTGTTTTTGGTTAACTATTTATTTACGTTTTAAATCTAAGGATTCTTACCAGTGACAATCGAAATCGTATTTTGAATGTCCAATCTTACAGACATAAACTGCACCTTCAAGTGGGGTGAAGATTGTTGAATTTTCCGAAAATGTAATTCATTTTTCGATCGTATTAAAAAGAATCGTAGCGCAATAGAAAAGAGTCAAGTAAGGATAGTCGGTTCGCATAATAAATCAATAATATTGCGCCGATGCAACTGAGGCAATATCTTGACATTTATTCCCCAGATTTTCATCAAATGCAAAACAAAACCTAGAGGACGATCGATTCATAGGGGCATACATTGCAAAACATATAAACCTTAAGCAGAAATTTTATTTCAAAACATATTAAAAACAAATTAAATAATGTAAGGCAGACGCTAACATTCCGCAACGAACTAACTAGTTCAGGACACAGTTTCGGGGGCGGGCGAATAGTAATATATAATATGTCAAATAGATAAATAGTTATACATAACATTTACCGCCTTAGTAATAACAGTTTACTCACCAGATTATTAAACTTTATAGTCAAAATAACAAACAAATCCAGAACATCGATGGAGGCTGCTTTGTGACGCTAAAAACACATAGAAACGCGAAAAACCTGTAGAAACGTAATTGGATATTGGATGAAAGATGAGACAAGCCACAAACTAAATGTCGTCATAGACAGCAGCACATTCCGTGGCAATTTTTGAAGTGAAAACTTCTTTAGCACCGTTGTGATTTGAACTCAATGAAACGGAAACAAGCTACATTAAAAAGAGACACATATATATCTATAGGATTCAGCCTACGAAAGAATGAGATAGCAATCCCAATATAATTCGATAAATCCACGGTCCAACGCAAGTCTCCTTTAGTGTTAAGGTATAAAACGCCTGACGAATCTTTGCAGACATTCAGCTGACCAATGATGTCAAATCCTATGAAATCAAAAAAAAAAAAAATTTAAATCAATTTGTAAAATCAATATCCAATTTTCAAACCACCCCAAAATGAACAGACAAAATATAGCAACATCTAGTAAAAAACCACAAATAACACCACAAGATGACCAAATGTATAGGAAAAGGTGCACTGGAATTGACAAAAATATGGAAAAAAAAATCATCCTTCACATTGATAAAAAAAAGTGCTTCGTAGTCTCTCCAGTCTTGCCTTCTTTAGTTTTCTGAAGGTTTCACTTCTACGCATACTTAATCAAATTAGGAAGTTTACATTATAAAACTGTAAGGATGGGTATGCTGGTGTGCAGACTGCGCAGACTGTGCGGAGCAGAAATATGACCGCAGGACGACGACACAGAAATCAGTGACCAGCATTTGCTGCGATGTAGCTTAGTTCAGCTTGTGCCTGCTTGGGAAATGGTCGTTTGTCAGAATGTCGAGTTCCAGCTGTTCCGAGCCCGATTCTGACTTTGAAATAAATAATTTACGATTAATTTATAGTCTTATTCAAAGCGCAAAAACCTGAAAAAGCGAGAGTCTCATGGAAAATAGAATCAGAATCTACGCTGTGATTACAACTGGACGCAAAAGAGAGCAGACGCGTTTTTGCCCGGCACGTGCCTGCCCCGCAGCGTATGTCGTTTCATACATGTCCATACATTACAAACGCTGCCCTGCTCTGCTCTGCATACTCTGCACGGTCTGCGTCTCAGTATATGCCCATATAGTTAAATGTGTATTTTAACCAATTCGTTCTGGGCGCCGTCGTTAAAATACAAATGAGGTTTAAAAAAGATTTACGTTGTTTGAACGTTACGCATTTACGTTAAGTACTACAATGATAAAGGAAATATACTACCTATATATATTTCCCTCCACACAGCATCTTAAAAGATGACATAGGCCATGAGGGAAATTATTTTCCTCGGGGCCTACTGTGTGGAGTTAATGTAAAAAAATAAAAATACTTTCCATTCCATGGCTTCATACTTCCATGTTAGAGCAAAACCTTCTAAATGACCTAGATCACAGTGATTTAGGAGGTTTTGGTTACAGACCCATGAAAAAGCGGTCTTAGATGTTTGTAATAGTACCTACGCCACTACGCCTATTTAGTAGAACGATACGCGGGAACAACCAGACACAACCGGAAAAATGTAATTTTAAATCAAATTCTAGACGTATCGACTATTTTCTTATAAATTGAATTTTTACTAAATTCTATAAATTGATTTCGAAAGAATGTTATTTTATTTAGTAAAGTAATGTTTTAAATTTTGAAAAAATATGTTTACTTTTATTATAATAAGGTTTATACCGTTGGTCGATGGCAGATTTGTTAAATTTTCAAATAAAATGTTTTAGTATACAACACACATTTAAAATCGTATAATCGTACAGTAAAATAATAATAAATTTTCTATGAAAGCTAGTTTTCAGAATTTTAAGTTTAGTTCAAATAAAATAATAAAAAAACATATATATATCAGCGCATGTTTTTGCGACGAAAATATTTCAGTGTGTCTATTTATTTACGATCTTACGAAGAAATATATTTCAGATTTCTTTTTCACGCTTATTTTGCTTAGACTTTACTGAGAATTTATAAATACTTTTGAACAAAAAATAATGACAAAAAGTAATTATTAAAAAAAAAATTATTATCATGCATCTGAGCGTTTTATTGCTAACTTGGATGTAGGTGTAACATTGAATGAAATAAAATCGATATTGAGTTATCAGATAAAAATGCTGGTACGGAGAATAATCAATCTTTCTCATTGGAACCATCCTGTACGGTTGCAAGAGTACGATCGCAAGAACATCTTTCGACGAAATTTGAATTCTCGGCCGCTGGTAATGGGCCTTAATTAAGTACCTTCCTAAAGAGTATTTATCTAAAGAAAAACTAATTGTCGCTTGTCGCCTTGTCTATGGAATTCGGAAATTTATCGTAGATTGTCTTTATCGGTGGTTATCGCGCGTCAAGTCAAGCTATTCGTTCGTGTTCATTTTGATTTAACAATTCTGAGTTATTATACACTTTTCGTCAAAGGATTTATGGGAGATTTTACAAAATGGGAGAAAACCAAATTATTGCGATTGTCAATGACTTTCTGGTAAGTATAGTTTATTAAAAACAGTGTTGCGCTTCTCTGTTCCACATTGATTTACGAATTCATTTTCTATCATCATTATTTATTGTTTTTGACGTGTTTATGAATAAAGTACATGTATTAAACGGAACTATAATTTAAAAACTTATCAAATTATTGAATTTTAATTAGTTCACCCTATATAAACAATTAAATATGAAAGTTTAACAAAGCTGCGTTTTCTGAAGTCTCTTGAATATAATATGGACTAAAACCCAGCTCAGTTATTTACCAATGAAGTTAAAACAGAATTATCTTAATACTGCATATGTTTTAAACCTGATTAATTGTTTAAATAAGTAAAACACTGACCACACCTCTGGTCTCGAAAGCAAGTAATGTACTGAATGGGTTCCATGCCAACTCAGAACCAAATCAGCTCAACACTTATAATTAAAAGCTATGAAATTTTAAATCGAAAAAAACCCATAACCTAACCTAATGTAACTTATTTAACCAATTTTTTCATCACTTTTAATGACTATTGAAAAAAGATGTTGAATTGATTTAATTCTGAGTAGTCCGGTTATCAACTAAAAGTACTTTCGTTTTATTATTCAGTTAGATCACATCATTGTATGTCCTAACGTGGAGCATTATTCCTATCCTTGTTGAAGTTTGCCCCACCATGTGTACAAGTACTGTAAGGCCCCATATTGTTAATTTTCAGAGGGTGGATGCAATCGAGGAAGCCTTCAGCTGCTTCCTTGTTTACAAGCCCGAAGTGCAGAGTGAGAAGCTGCTCACCTTCCAACAGGAATTGTCTTCGGTGATGGGAACTCTTGGTCCGGAAGCCTTGGAGAACTGCATCAGGGTCTACCTCAACAGCGCTGCCACCATTCCTAATAATTGCAAGATGAAAACAATGCTTAAAGTCTTGGAGAACCTGGTCAATTCTAATGTTCTGCAAGCAAGGTAAGTCTCACAGATTTGTGTTCCCTAGCGATGTGTGGAATCTCACTTGTCATCAGTGTCTTTGGATGTTTTCCATGTAAACAAAAATAATAGTAATTTCAACTAACATCATTCCCACGCAAACCCTATAATATTTTTCTTCTTAAGTAGGTTCCCTACTCCAATTTCCAGGATGGACAAGGTTCCTCTACTCCTTGTGATTCTGTGCTGCATAGAGAGCCAAAGACACCGACATACTGAACGCCAGTGATTCTTGCACATTCGTGATCTTCCACTGCTTTTTTTGCCAAACACTTTGCCAGTGATGAGTTTCTCCAAGTTGAGTCCTCAGCTTGGCGAGTAAAGTTTCCAAAGTATCTTAAAATACGTTGTAGGCAGATGTTGAGAATGCCTAACTCTTACAGAATTTGTGCGTCTGGCTGCCTGAAGAATCCTGAGTATTTTTCACCAGCACCATATTTCGAGGACTTCTATCCATTAATATTGCCTAGATTAACTAACAATTACAATCAGACATTCTCTAATAGATGTGTTTCATTCAATCCTCATTCAACACACATCTTAAAATCAAAACATTCTGAAAAATAATTTTTTTTTTTTCTTTTCAGAATGGTGTGCGACGCTATTTTGTCCTGTGATAAACTTACTCACGATAAATTGGATTTCTGGATTGAATGCTTTATATTAATGCGACACATTATTGGCGGAGTAGATTATAAAGGTGTTCGCGAAATCATGAAGGTAAAATGTTCATTATTCATAGCCTTTCCTTGAAGCGGTGTTATTATTGCTGTATGTAATTAATCATGTAAAATTTTAACATTTCAGAGTACTGGGGAGGTAGAAGGGTCCATTGCTTATTATGAAATTCCTTTACAATTTAAATGTGTTCTTATTTGTGTGCCCCACCAATAAAAACAAAAACAAAACAAACTTAGCTGCTGAACAGAGAATCCCTAATGTGATCCATATTGATTTGTAAGAAATTTTGTTGTCAATTTATACCAAATCTTTCGACTCCTAGGCCTCGGAAAGATCAATGAAATAGTTTATTTAAGATAATAATAAATAAATTTTCATTTAACCACTGGAGCGACAATGCATTTTAAAACTTTTGTCTCTGTTTGCTTGAGCTTTTCAGAAGATCATTTTTTAAATTTTTCGCCAACATTAAAAAAAAATCGTACCTTCAAATTTTAACATGGAGACATAAAAACTTATTATACTGCTATGTAGCCAATGAATTAACCTGTTTTTTACCGTTTATCTCATATTTGTAGGATTTACAAAAAAAATATGAAAAAATCGTAAAGTTTATAACCGCGCGAATCCTGCGTGTTTGTTACTTTGAAACTGCCGTGAGAGGTACTTTTCGAGTCAACATAGAATATTTTCGATTTCTGTGTGTTGTCTGTGGTATACTTGATAATGAAAGGTGCATATCTATGGAAAAAGGACTTAATTTTAATCGTAAACAGCTGATCAGAAATTCTGTGTGAAAAAAATATTTAAATAATTTATTTTTAACATCGTTATAAAATAGTCTATGAAGTTCGGATTTGCGACATCTATGGTCATAATAGATAAAGCATTTCAATAGCTTCGTTTTAAGTCCAAAATAACAAAGTGGATGCTACAAATATATAAAAAAAAAATTTTTTTGCCGAATCAAGGAGATAGTTGCCATTTTTATCCGAAAAGCAACAGAAACAGGTTAAGAAAGAATTTCAATGTCTGAAAAATTTTATGAATTTCTATAAAAGTAAGAATAAATTGAACTTACTCTAGGCACACGTGAACATCCACAACACACCTCTATCAATTTTTCCCTTCAGTGTATTTGTATATAATTTTTAACACCCAGCGTAGCGCGTCATTCATATCCAATTTTAACACTTATTTTATGTTTTTAACCTATGCACCACTTCGCATATACACATATATGTCATGTAAACGTAAATCAACCATGCCCCTAGCGCTATAAATTCAAAATACCCCATTACGGATTGATGCACACCAAATTTGAGTTTGCAAAACCAAAAGTGTTACATATAATTCTTACCAAGTAACCAAGTTTTAATTTTAATTGTTCTGGAAACCTGATAACCTTTCTTACAGGTCGCGCAATTAGTGTTGATGAAAACAATGCGTATTTGGGTTGTGTATATTGGTGTGTATGTATATGATTTTGTCTGTGATAACCTTGCGAAGTGTTCCTGGGAAGCAACTTCTCGTCTTGCCTTAGCCTATCTATTGTTATTAGCGAGAAAGGTACAAGTGTATACAATCGTATTTGAATATTCAAAAAGTTTTATAGTGTAATCTTTTTATTATTCATTACTAGCTGGTACCCAGCATTCGTTGCAATGCCATTCAATGAAATAAATTGTTTCTCCTTGCAAGTCCTTTCCCATGCGCGTCCCTGTTCTCCTCCCGCGTCTCCTTCCCCTCCCGCGTTCCCCTTCCACCTTCCCCGCCTCCCTCTCTCGTTACCCCTCTCGCGAACCCCACTTCCTTCACTACCCTCCCCCTAAAATATATGAAATATACACATTTTAAAATCACTCGCACATCACCTGTAGTAATTTTTTTATACAAATTTCATAACGCCAGAGCTTCCCATTATATATAGTATATAACCTTCGCGGGCGTGCGCACAACAAATAACCAAAGTTTCATTGCAATTGGATGAACGGTATGGCAGCGCATAAAATACGAACAAACAAATATTGATTTTTATATATAAAATTATTTATTTATTTTTTTATTTTTTTTATTTATTTTGGAAAAGCAACAGATATTTTACACTTATAATAATAACCTTAATAATATACATAATATCCAATGATAGATTTTCACATAATTAAAATTATAATTAAAAAGTAAAACAAAAAAGTAAGGGTCCTGTACCCGTAAGAACTTAACAAAAATATAAAAATTATTCAAAAAAAAGATATAAAAACACAATATTAACTATAATAACCTGCTTACTAAATTTCAACATGAAGTATTCTCACTCCACAACAGCAATAATAATAATATGTACATTGTACACACCTACAACTCAATAGTTAAGTCGAATGACAAGTATGCAACTGGAAAGGATTCACAGCAATAACATGGTAACTTGCAACACGGTCAAAAAATTATTTAATGTTGGCTATGACATACTTTTTTAAGGTACTTAAATTAGATGAGAATATGTCTATATTATTAACATTCTTATCAAATACATTGCATGTTCTGAATATAAAAGCATTTTGTCTGAGATTAGTAGAACATTTTTGAAGTTGAAAAAGTGATTTTTCTCTGGTTCTAACACCTGGGACTCTAAGATTAATCTCAGCCAAAAGGGGCGAACAATCAATAAAACCATTGATAATTTTATGAAGATATATTATATCTGCAGAGTCTCTTCTAATTTTTAATGGTTTAAGTCCATAAAGGTCCAACGAGCTGTTTATGTCACGATAACCAATATTAAACTTGAAATTTAAATGATAAACAAATTTTCTTTGTATGGCTTCAATGCGTTTAATATAAATATTATATTGAGGATTCCATATCTGAAGCAAATTCAAGATGACTGCGAACATATGAAAAATACAATATTTTAAGAATTCTTTTCCAATACGGAATAAGAATCCTAACGTTCTAAGGGTTTTCTTCACAATCATGTTAATATGTGCCTCGAATGTGAGTTTACTATCAAGTAGAACACCTAGATCACGAATTTGAGTAACCCTTTTGAGTGATTGGTTCGCTATAAGGTAGTTATGGTCAAATTTAATTTTATTTCTAGTGAAGGTAATCACATAACATTTAGAAGTGTTCATGTTGAGATGATTAATTATACAGTAGTCATTAAGTCTATGAAGATCTTCCTGTAATTTAATGCAGTCGATGATAGAGTTAATCGGAAGATATATTTTCATATCATCAGCGAAGAGTAGAACTTTTGCATAATTAAAGCATTTTATAATGTCGTTGATGAAAATTGTAAATAGCAACGGTCCCAGGTGAGATCCTTGGGGTACACCGGAAGGTATATTTACGAACTCAGAGATGAAACATTAATTGTTACTCCTTGAGTGCGCCCATCAAGATAAGAGACTAACCGTCGATACAAATCCCCGTGAATTCCCAAAGCCAGTAATTTGGATAAAAGAAGATTGTGATCAATTTTATCAAACGTTTTCGAGAAGTCTGTATAGATTACGTCAACTTGGATTTGATCATCCATTGATTTCGTAATATTTTCAATGAATATGGCAAGATTAGAGACAACTGATCTTTTTTTCATAAAGCCATGTTGGTTTACGAGTATTACAGACTGGACGCAGTTATAAAGTTGTTCGCAGTTATAAAAAAAATTGGTAACTTAGATATAGGACGATAGTTCTGGACATCATTTTTAGCCCCAGACTTAAATACTGGTGTGATAAGCGCACACTTCCAACGATCCGGAAAGATACCTTCTTTCAATGAGGATTGAAAGAACAATAATAAGGGCTTCGAGATTACCTTGCTACACATTTTGATAAAGAATGCTGGAATTTTATCACTACCCGCACCCAATGAGTTAGAAATAGTATCAATTATTTTTTCTATTTTTTCTTTTGAAACTGATACCGAAGAGATGTTAACTTGATTATTTATATGATGGTTGGTAGAGTGTAAATCGCAGGTAGTGTTATAATTAAAAGTGGAGACGAAGTGCTGTGAGAACAGGTTGCATATTGCAAAAGGATTCACAGCAGTAACGTCGCCCAGTTTCATTACATGAGGTAAACTAGAATTATTTCTTTTTCCTTTAACGTAAGATCAGAATTTTTTGGGGTCACGGGATATATTAAGTTCAGCATTTGTTATAAATTGTTTAAGAAATTCCCTAGACATTTTCTTCTGCCTTGATCGAAGGATACAGAATTCATGGTAGTCTAAAGGATTGGACCACTTTTTCCATGTTTTGAACACTTTATATTTTTCTTTAGTCAGTTTTATCAGAGCTGGACTGTACCAATAGGGATAAGAGTTGTTAATATGAACATCCTTTGATGGGACAATTAAGCGAATGATTTCATATAATATAACGTAAAAACGGTCAATGGCATTATTAGTTGATAAATTTAAGAATTCAGCGTCTCAATCAATACTACTGAGGATGTTATTTATTGTTTCAAAATTAGCTTTCCTAAAGAGATTGATTGTCCGTTTATTGTTCACCATAGGGGTTTCCAGAGATATGTTTATGTCAAAGAGAATGGCTTTATGATGTTTACATTCCGGGGTGAGATACTGGTCAGTATTTGATACGTTAAGAGGGGTCGAACTAAAAACAAGGTCTAGGAATTTATGATTATTATTCGGAAAGGTGCAATACTGCGATAGATCTGTAAATGAAAGAGTGTCAGATAGTTTTGCGATAATTTCAGATTGATAACCATTCATAATTTGCATACTGTTTCCATTATTAAGAGACCAGTTAATTATAGGTAAGTTAAAATCACCCGAGATCACAAAATGATCGTCATGATGAAGTGCTCTAAGTTCACATAGTTTATTCATGAATTCATTAAGGGGGAATTAACGAAAACCGAAATAATATTTCGGGGTAGAGGAATGAAGTAATTTGAACCGGGGAACCTGCTACGCGCTTGGTGATAACACTACGAAGTCAAAGCAGCGAACAAATCCATTAGACTAGATGGTACCCTTGAGTAAGGTTTGAACATGAAACGCTTAATAATGGGCGTCTTTCAAATTATGTTTATTTAGTTGAATGTGCATGTTTTAGGTAAATTTCTTGGTAAAGTTCATGATTTTATGATTCTTATCAGATTTCGATGAAACTTGTTTGATAAATTATTCGATACAATCAACTACACTGCTAGACGGTAGGCAGTAGCTTATGACTCGTAACCGATATGTTCTTCATTGACAGTTGTCAAAACAATACGGTATTCAATTACGCATCATTTTCATAATACGTGATCATTATTATATCTGAATATATTGGCAAGATAAATAAAATATCGGTAATTTTCAATTTTTATTAATATTGTTGCAATGCCATTACAAGGATATTAGAGCAAATTCTTCTCAAAATAACTTTAGTATTTGCGAGGCGATTTCGGTAATGAATGAACAAGTGCGATCTAAAAATATTATTATTTGCAATGTGCCTGAAAGTATTAACATATTGGATGGACAGAAGCCGGCAGGATTTTGGATGACCAGGCAGCTGTCACCAGTTTAATCAGTGAAATCGACAAATCAGCAAGTGAAAATATTTCAAAATTTTACAGAATTGGAAAATTATCAAGTAGCAAGCCTAGACCAATAAAAATCGATCTAGAGAATTCAATGCAATTGAGAAATATTCTTAACACACATCTCCTGATAAAAAATCTGAGTTTTTGACCTTGGCGCACTTGAGCTTTCGCCGCCATCTTGGATAAAGCCAGCCGAAATCGCGCCAAAATCTAGTTTTTCTCAAATATCTCGTTCCCAATGAAAATTTTGGCTAAAGTAGTTTGACAAATTTAGTAAAACATAAAATTACCTACAATTTTTATACAAATAATTTTCTTCTATCTCTAATAAGTATTGAGATATACAGTCGTAAAAATGCGTATAAGTTTATAAAAACAGGTAAATCGCACGACTAGATTTGGTTTTTTGTACGTACCTCGTTTGCAGTACAATTTTATGAAAACATTTTTGAAATCAATTTTGTAGAGAATAAAATTTCTAAAAAAAAAGACTTAAGAATAAAATTTCTAAAAAAAAAGGTTTTGTATTTTTTTTACTGATATAAAGTATAAACAAATATCGGTAAGTGAAAACAGAAGTTTTATCACGATTAATTACCACGTTATTCGAATTTTGTTTACATTACATTTTTACATTTTGTAAATAAATATTTACAAGAGAGGGGGTCACTCCCCCCTCCCCCTCATTGTCATTGTTAGATTGTCAGTTTTCACAGGAACAGTTAATGGAGTCTTAAAAGGAGTCTTTCGGCCTAACGTAAAAACTGTCAGAGCGAGACTTTAAAGGCACAACTGCTCTTTGTTAGAGAAAAAGTAGTAGTGTGCTTCAAAATTACAGGCTGTAAAATAATTACTAACCAGTGGTATAAAGATAGGAGCTCCAACCCCCTGGAGGGAAGTTTTGGGATTGTAAGAGCTGCTACATATATTATTAGAGAAGATATTCGATCCAAAGTGTACACATTGAAAAATTAGTCCATCAGATGACTTTCTTCGAGGTGTTAACTCCATGATTCCACGTACAGTAACAGGGTTTTATGAGAGAGTGATAGGCAAAAGCAAACATGGCGAGACAGCAGAATGGAAAAGGAAATGTGTTGGCTTAATGCATGCACTGATATCAGCATCATCTTTCATTTATCACTGCTATCGTAGGTGCTTATACGACGAGACAAAATTTTTTTCTCAAAAAAGCTTATTGTTGCTACCTCAGCCCTCGGATTTTCATGTTCTTACAAACAGGCAACTCGACTTGAACAGTTTGCCATTCTTCATCCGGAAATTCCAACTTAAGATAATGCTTTTATGCAATTTGTATTTCATAATGCAGATTTTAATATAGACTCTTTGGATGGACGTAAAACATTTCATGCAATGGGAGGGATTGTAGCTGTGACCCTTAATACATCTGTAGGGCCAGATCAAAACATTCAGCGTAAACAGCGTTTATTATCAAGGGAACTAGTGGGAAAATTGGGTTCCGTTAAATTGAAATCTTTTCATGGAGTGCAGAAAGAACCATTCTCGTTTAATTTCCTTACTCGAAGCCTCATTTGAACGATCGCAAATAACGACAGTACAAGCTGAATAGGATGCTGACGTTCTCATAATAACCACAGAAAATTTGTTGTCATCTCAACATGATGCAGTCATAATCATTGGTCAGGATATCGACCTGTTGGTACTCTTCACAGTCCTCTCACCCTCAAACGTATATTACCAAAAAGTTGGTAAAGTAAAAGTGATCGTTGCTGAACTTTATATCATGCCAACGCAAAAAAGGTTGCGCTGGAAAGTGCACATGTAGAAAGTCGGGTTTGAAATGCTCCATACCCTAAATTCACTGTAATGGCAGCTCGTGCGAGAATGCTGTGGAAGCCTTCGTTCATGATGATGACTAAATTGAAGCTGTTCGGGGCCCGAAAGTGGTAGTAAGAAACTATAGTCAATAGTCACAAATCTTAAGAAAATATATTTTTTTCTTCTTTTTTATCACATCTATGTACCTTTATTAATAATTTTATTTATATGTTGTGATAACATTGATGGTTAATGTTTCTGTTAACAATTGTCATTGAAATAAGGCGTATTTAACGTGTTATTTCAATGACAATTGTTAAAAAAAGAATAATCAAGATTAAAACACTTTTGACCTAATTTTAATGTAATTTTTGCATTAGAACCTCGATATCTAATTGAGATAAAAACATTAAACATATATCTACGTCTTTTATCAAATTTTCTTCTCTACAAAATTTATTGCATTAATTTTTTTATAAAATTGTATTGGAAAAGAGATACGCACCAAAAACCAAACCGAGTCGAGCAATTTACCTGTTTTCATAAACTTATAGACATTTTTACGACTGCGTATCTCGATATTTATTAGAGATAGAAGAATAATTTTAACATAAAAATTATAGGTAATTTTATGTTCTACTAAACTTGCAAGGCTACTTTAGCCAAAATTTTTATTGAAAATGACATATTTGAGAAAAACTAGATTTTGGTGCGATTTCGATTAGTTTTTTTCAAGATGGCGGCAAAAGCTCAAGTGCGCCAAGGTCGAAAACTCAGATTTTTCATCGGGAGATGAGTGTATAAAACATATAAAAAAATTGGGACTACCGGAATAATTCCGATCTGGGCGTTAAATAAATAAATAAATAAAATAAATGTCCTTTCCCATGCGCCCCCATTTCCCTCCCGCGTTCCCCTTCTACCTTCACCGCCTTCCCCTCCCTCGTCACCAGCAATCCTTCACAAACACTTCTTGAAATATAAGAGAATACCACTCCTTAGTAAATAATATGTTTTTCCTTAATTTGATCTGTATTTTTGAACAACTTCTTTGCTGAGGGGGTCTGAGTGATTTCGGAGTGTCACGAAAATTCCGATTTCCGAGGCGAATATTAAAAAATAGTTACATCCCAAGATATGCCCTTGATATTATGGCCTAGGAAACTACAAAAATATTTCATACGTTCTTTAGTTTACATTAAAAACCTGCGGCAGCAATGTGAACTAACATGTTTCAATATAAAATAGCACAATTTGTTGGTTATTCACATTTGGCAGTTTTAATTATTGCTTGCAAGGTTCGCTAGATTCATGCCGGGAGATTTATGGTGAGGATCGTTTCGTGTTTTTTCTTAATTATTATCTCTTTATACATACCCAATAAACAAGAAGTTTGATTTCTGTCGCGCGTGGACTCCACGCACAAACTTTTTTTTTATTTTAATTTTCCATTTTTTATATTAAATAGATTTCAACAATTTTTCTCGTTAATCCAATAATTTAATTTTTAGAAGTATGTCGATCGATTTCTTTTTGTTTGTTTGCAACCTATTTTACAATTTTGTTACTTTTTATAACTTTGTAACTCATTTTATCTTAACATAATTTATAAGGTATATCATTGTTACAACACAACAACTGTATAATTAGAAATTTAAGTAAAAGCCCAGTAGGGCTAAATAAATACTTCGAATAATACTACTATTCTGCTGAAGGGGCACTCTAAAACATTATATGCCGCTGGCGCTGGTTCTAGACTAGACAGCCGCCGCTATTAGTAAAAAAGTCAACTTGGTTCTGAAACAATACATAATAACATAACGACGTTCCTTTAGTTTGACCTCTTTTCTGATGTGCCATTTGTAAAATTTGACGTCCGCCCGCTTCGAAACCATCTCGCGTACTGACGGCAAAAAGCTAGCATCGTGGTTTATATAACAACGTGATGCGAGAAACAACATCGTTATATTGAAAAAACTGTTTTTATTTATTTATGTATTGTATTAATGCTTTTAAAATAATTTTATACTACAGTCGTTTAGAAAACATTGATGTGGTGATGATGTATATTTTTTATAATTCTCTTGTATTTAGAATTAAAGATATAATCGAACTTTAAGCTATTTTTAGAGGTTCTGTAAATATTTTTTTACGCATTTGTTTTAAAGATTTTAACACGTTTTATTTTATCTTCATTTAGAAGAATAATTTATTTGTTCTAAACATAATTTTATTTTCTAATAAACAATATAGAAATTTTCTAAAAACTGCATCAAAAACCGCAATTATGCTGCGTTCGCGGTAATATACCCTTAATGCTTTGAGAGTGATTGACTCCTGGTGGTATGTACACACAACATAAATGAATTTTTATGATATTCTTGATCGAAATAGTCACCCATATATCTTCTGCATTCGTGACCCATTCATTACGTTCATGAGCTACGAGGTGCTTCTTCAGAGCAATCAGTACACCTCCTCCTCGTTTTTGTTCTTTGCGGTCACGCCTAAATACCAGGTAGCGGTTGTCAAATAGCTCATCACTGGCAATGCTATATAAAAGCCAAGTTTCTGTTATCATTATAATATCAAAGTTGTTATTGGTAATATTAAAATAAAAACTATTTGTTTTGGATCGCAGTCCAGTTACATTTTGGTAATAAACATTCAACATTATGGTTCATTCATTTCATAAAATTTATAAAATATTACATTTTTAAAAGAGTTGTAGGCATGTTGACGTACATTGAAAGTATTAGAGTGTTGTTGTAGTAAAGCAGAAAAAAATGAAAAATTAAACAGAGAAATGTTGGTATTATAAAAATAGTTAATTGTTAGGATTGCTAAAACTAAAAGAGATTTCAGCAAAAAACCTTAATCAAGTCCGATTCCAAAGTTACTTGAATAATGGGACTGGATTCATTTCTTCCGATAAAAAGTTTTCCAAACTTGATCCACCTGAATTTATAGTTCTTTTCCTTGCATAAGTCTCTCACTCTCTTGAAAAGTGCACGGGTAGAAGCCGTCAGATGTTCATTAACATAAACGTTGTTTTCCCCAGGAAGCTTCAGGTCGCCAGAGTTTATGCCGCCTTTCTTCCTTATAGCAGCTAAAAAGTTGTCTCTGCAGCGGCTAGTTGTGAACTTCACTACAATTGGTCGAGTAAATTTAGGATTTTCTCAATCATCAATCGGGAGAACATCAGTACCTGCCTTGGTTCCCAGCAATTTTATGACATCTAATAAATTTTCGTCCTTTTTTTCAGGAACGCCAATAATTTCTACATTGTTTTTTAATGAGGTTTGCTCCAGGCGGTTTAATTTGGATAAAACCAGATTATAATTTGTACAAAGTTCCTTATTTTTAAGTGTGAGGTCGTTAATAATAATTATATTATTGATACTATATATACACCACTGTTCAGAACACAGAATGTGTAGACTAGTCAACTCATGTCAAGACCTTGGTTTTTGTCTGTTACTAAGAAAATCAAGAAATATAATATTTATTATGACTTCTAGCTAGGTCTTGACTTGACTTGTCACTTCTATTTTCTTATTTTGTCTTTGCTTTTATATATGTACCATCCTTTACTCTTATAATTAACATTTGCAATTTAAATTTTTGTTACTGATTATTTCCTATACCATTCATCCAATCGAGATGAAATTTTGGTGAGTTATTTTGCATAAGCACACAAAGGTTTCTTTGTATAATGGTAAACTCTGGCGTTATCAAATCTGTATAAAAATTTTACAATAAGTGGCGCGCGAGTTGAAAAATATGTGTTTTTCATATAGTTTATTGGCAGGAAGGGAAAGAAGGAGGAGAGGGAAATCGCAGGATGGGGGAACGCAGGTGGCGGGAAGGTGGAATGGAACGGGGGTTGGGAATGGTGATGTTTGGAAAAGGACAAGCAGGGAAGGGAGGAGCAGAGGGTGAAATTGGTTGGCCAAATTATTTGGTTATTAATATCCAATTAATTTGGCGATTTTGATATTACAGGGATATTTTGAACAAAGTTAAATTTTTTATAATACAAACTATAAATACCATTTTTTTAATTTTCTGGTGAAAACATCTCGCTCTTTTGAACACCCTTTTCTCACAAAAACTCACTCTCTCAGGGGTTAATAAATAAATAATATATGAATGAACTTTTTCATTGTAATTTTCTTTTTGAAGTTGAATAACAACTTTGCAAGCCATAATGCATCTGTTTGAATATTGTATTTGTATCCTCGGTGTGATACCTTTATGTACTTGCTGAATGATTTACCTTTTAGCGAACCTGCCATGCTTTAATGTTTTTATTATTTGTCCCCAGGGATGCAGAGAAAAGGCCCAAACCTTACCCGTGCGTTTAGACACTAGTACACTACCTCAACTAAAAGCTCTTCAAAGCATGATGGAATATATATTTGATCGCAATGCCTCATTACTTCCCGCTTATTTTATTGTCACAGAGATACAAAAAGCTTATCCTGACAGCAACAATTGGCCACATTGGGTTTGTTACTTGTTAATGTTTTTGTTTTGTGGGGTACCTACGTATTTTATATGCACCACTTACTATGTACTACAATCTGTTTGGATTATTCATTCATTCATTCAATTAAAGATTGACGGCCGGCATAGTGCAGCGGTAAGGCTCTTGACTCGCATTCCGAAGGTCGCGGGATCGAATCCCGGCGTGGCAAATAAATTTTATTTGATTAATTTGTGTTATTTCACAATTTATTCATTTAAAATAATATATAGTAAAAATATATATTTGCGGCACGTTCCAGAGTGGAAGATACTACCAGTATCGCCCTGGTGTAAGACCACCGTTCAGAATTGAAACGTTGCTTGAAATGGCTTTAGCCGTGTTTGGTGACCAGATCTGAATAGCCAGGTACTTCCCACCTTCCTCTTCCCATATCCTTCCCCTCCCCACTACCTTCAGCTTCACAACACACCCCATTGGGGATGCCATAGTCTCACTGGCTCCAGACGGGAGCAGTTGGGACTCTTGTGCGGTTTTCATATAAAAAAAAAAATTTAATTTTCAAATCAAATTCTATACAAGAGCGATGCTCTATAATGATGCATTGAATTTTATTAATACATTAACATTATTGTTTTTTAGGAGTGGTTGATATTGGACTCCTATTTGCATTGCTTAACCCTTAGCCACCTGACGTACTTTTCAGCTGCATCACCACCTGACGTCGGTCCTGGAGACCACTTGCGTATTTTCCATATTTGATAATCTTTTATTAAATTTTTACAATAAATAAAAATCATATCTGTATTTTCATTATATTTTTATTCATGTAAAGTTATAAAAGTAAGCAAAAGTATATATTAACTTATAAAAACTCAACACTTATCTATTAATATACTAATTTTAGGAAAAATCTAGGAACTTTAAAAATCTGAGATCAGAGTGAGAATAATCGCTATAACTTTGTAGTTTTACTTATTTATGATAAGTTAGTTATTTCATAAAGCAATTTTTGGCACGATTATTAGAAAACCACTACCCACGAACTTTTACAAGTTGCGGCGACAATCAAAGCACATTTTTTGACTGCATTCAATGCATATCGGGTTTTGACACGCGAAACATATTTTCGCTGTTTTACGTTTCTTTTTACGATCGCAAGTGGAACATGTCTTACATTTTTCTATTTTTTCGAAATTTTTTTCATTGTAACCCTACAAAAACAAAAAAAATACACATTAACAAAAGTAACGTAACTAGCTGACGTCGGTCACAGGGACCGCATGCAAAATATACTTATCTATAATTTATAAACGCGCGCACATCTGGAGCTGCCGACCGCACGGCGAGTACTGACGGGGGCGAGGGAAAAGTACATTGACTCACCTAGTAACGGAATAATTTGAAAAAAAAATCACCGGAATCTCTGAGACTGACGTCAGGTGGTTAAGGGTTAAGAATAACCAAGTTTAATGATTACTAAATGTGGTATATAATTTTAACAGTAAAAAAGAAATGTTGATATTTCTACTTATATGTATATTAATACTGATCTTTAATTTTTCCAGCAACTAGCCAAACTTCTATCAAGTTTTGTAGAAAGCTTCAGATCTTGTGCCCAGATGGTATCCATCATTGGCCATTCTCACATGCTCCCTGTGGTGGAGCACTCCGGTTACGCTGATCATCTGATCAACCCTTGGCGTTTGGATCCTGCCACATTGAAGTTCTCCTTGAAAGGGAACTTGCCATATGACCAAGAGCTACTGAAACCGCAGACAGGTTTGCTGCGCCATGTGCTAGAGCAACCTTACTCTAGGGACATGGTGTGCTCTATGCTTGGCTTACAGAAGCAGCACAAACAGAGATGTGTGGCATTGGAGGAACAGATTGTTGAACTTGTTATTCTCGCCATGGAGAGGTATGAGCAAGACACCGAGTCGGATGAAGTTTCTTCAACTCACTGGCTGTGGCTCCATCTCTCTTCGCAGCTGATATACTTCGTTTTGTTTCAATTTGCTTCCTTCCAAAATATTGTCATGGCCTTGCATGACAAATTGGCTGGGAGGGACTTGAGGAAAGGGAGGGATCACCTGATGTGGGTACTCCTGCAATTTATATCTGGGAGTATACAGAGGAACCCTCTCTCTAATTTCCTTCCAGTGTTAAAGCTATATGATCTCCTCTATTCTGAGAAAGAGCCCCTCGCAGTGCCGGACTACAGCCGTGCCCATTGCACGCACCAAATGGCCATTACTTGTATTTGGATGCACCTCATGAAGAAGGCACAATCTGAGCATATTAATATGCACCGCCCCATTCCTCACACACTCAAGCTGCATTATGAGTAAGTTGCTTATCCTTTGCCTTTTCTCTTTCTTTATAATGTTTCATTTGTTTAAAACATTATCTTAATTAGGTACACTGTTATTATGATATTATGTATTAAAATTAACAGTTAGAGAAAGATAAAATAAAACTTATTGAACTGCTGTTGATGACGACTCAAATTCTTTTTTCAGATTTCTTCAACATTTAGTGATGCCGACAAACAATGCATCTCTCTGCATGGGCTCCGACTTCAGGATAGCGTTGCTGTGCAATGCGTATTCCACAAATCAAGAGTTCTTCACGAGACCGATGGCCGCCCTAGTGGACACCATCCTGGGAAGTCAGAAGACGTTGCCAAACTCCAGCCCAGCCAGCAGTCTGCCCACTGTCCCCTTGTCTATGTGTATCCTGGACAGTCTGACGGTCCATTCCAAGATGTCACTCATCCATTCTATAGTCTCACATGTGGCCAAGTTGGCTCAGAATAAGTCCAATGTCTCGGGTAACTGCAATATGGCACCAGCTCTTGTTGAAACGTACAGCAGACTATTGGTATATACAGAAATCGAATCTCTCGGAATCAAAGGATTCATAAGTAAGTTTGCTTAAAACCATCTTATGTTGGGTATCCGTTCAATATTCAGACACCCTAGACACTTTTTTTTACAAAACAGAAAAATGGAATAATTACAAGATAAGTGGAGGAAGAAAACACTTCTAATTCTCGTTTAAAGTAATAACACAAACTGAAGCGTGCGATTTAATATTACGTATATGTAAAATGTCTTCTTCTAAGAATGATCTTATGTTTTTCAGATCAGCTGTTGCCGACTGTATTCAAGTCCCACGCTTGGGGAATCCTGTACACCTTGCTGGACATGTTTTCATACCGCATGCATCACATCCAGCCCCATTACAGGGTCCAACTACTGTCACACCTGCACTCACTGGCTGCCGTGCCACAGACGAATCAGACCCAATTGCACTTATGGTATGTAAATATAAATGAAGCCACCACCAATTCTCCAATCATACAAAAAAGATAACCTTGATATTATAGTACATACTTAACAACAATTAACTTAGCATCACTGATGATGATTGTTCTGGAAGGGGAATAGGTTGTTATTTCTGTTACGAAACATATCTGATCCGATTTCGATTACTTTTATCAAATAACTTGTTAATTCTTCTAGTGTGGAGAGTACGGCCCTGCGACTAATTACGGGCCTGGGCAGCGGAGAGGTGCAGCCTCAGTTGTCACGCTTCTTGTCAGAGCCCAAACCCCTTGTGTCTGCCGAGAGCGAGGAGCTAAATCGCGCACTAGTGCTGACCCTGGCGAGGGCCATGCACGTCACTGGAACAGGTAAGTGTGTGTGTTCGCATAACACTGTCATTATTTCTTCTTGAAGTTTATTTCCGTCATTTTGGGTTGTAAGACATTTGTTGCAACTATATTCTATCCAATATCACGGAGAATAAGAGATTATTGATCTTACCACTTTTCGCTACCTTCTCTTTCTTGGGCCATCTTCTCGGACAAACTTTTAGTATTCATTATTAGTGCAGGATGTCTAAAGCTTTGGCTCTAGAAGGAGGCAAAATAGGAATTACTATCACAAAAGTCAAAAAACATTGTGCGTAACTTCTTTCTTCTGATATAAAGAAGAATTTTATCACACATATTCTGTACTATGTAATATTAA
The DNA here is from genome assembly GCA_936435175.1 of Glyphotaelius pellucidus. NCBI lineage: Eukaryota > Metazoa > Arthropoda > Insecta > Trichoptera > Limnephilidae > Glyphotaelius > Glyphotaelius pellucidus. The sequence goes on along the minus strand of OW386542.1, from coordinate 19,303,677 downwards.
GAGAACATTTGCCACAAAACAATTTGAATGCAATCATCTTTTACTTATCCACAACATTTGCAGGTTTTTTTTTCAACATTTTAAAAAATATCTTACTGTTTGTTGCAGGTGGTGATGGATCCTGGTGCAAAGAACTACTTAGCGCCATAATGCAGAGTACTCCGCACCTTTGGTCTCAGCACACTTTACAGTGTTTCCCACCTGTACTTATTGAATTCTTCACGCAGGTAAATATTGATCTATATTTTATACAGTTTTCACTTCAAAGATAAAGAAAATTAATGATATAAGTACCAATGTAATTTCTGCTCCATATTTTCAATTATTTACATAAATTTGAACTTACATTTTCACAACATGTATATGATATTTATTTCAGAACCCAGTGCCCAAAGAAAACAAACAGTTATTGAAGAAGTCTGTTGATGAAGAGTACCGTAAATGGACCTCCATGACCAATGAAAATGATATTATTGCTCATTTCTCTGTCCCGGGAACGCCACTATTCCTCTGCTTGTTGTGGAAGATGGTATTCGAAACAGATAGGATATCTCCAATAGCTTACAAGTATAATTTTACTAGTTATTATTTTTTTAAATTAAACAAATGCTGTGGAAATATGCAAAAAGAGAGGAACCAAAGAGTGTGGAAACATCTACTGTAATATTACGTTCACTTAAAATTATTTATTAATTAATTATTAATTTTTTTTCCTAAAATGAGGAGGAATTCTAACATTTCAAATACATAAGCTGTATGGTACCGTATACATTATCTGGTGCTATTTTTGATAGTCAATCATATTGAATGCAATCAAGTCTTCAATGAATATTGAAGACAGTTTAAATGTTGATAACTAGGCAGTGTATTGTGCTTATTGGAATTTAAGGTGCTTGGTATATATTTTGTTTTGCTTGAAAATGGAAATAGAACTCACCATGTGGATACTTCCACACTCTTTGGTTAACGTAAATACCTGGTGCTATTTTTGATAGCTTACAAGGCAAAATATAATGATAAGGAATACAGTTTAATCAAATATGTAGCATGCATATGTAATCCAATCTCCTTTACGCAGTGTTTAAGTGAAAGTAGACGAATTTCAGGGTTAATATTGGTTTTGTTTTTCAGAATATTAGAGAGCATAGGTGCCCGGGCATTGTCTGCACACCTGCGCAAGTTCTGTGACTACCTCGTGTTTGAAGTCACCAACCCGGCAGGCAGTCCACACATTCACAAGTGTGTGGATGCTATTAACGACATCATATGGAAGTACAACATTGTCACTATCGACAGAATAGTTCTATGTCTGGTATGTTCTCTTTCTCTTAAGTGTATTTCCTATATTTTCCTTCTGTTAAAATACATTTTATATGCATATCTCCAGTATGATCATACTTACAATTATATGTGCAGTACAATTTTTGCCAAGTTTTTAATCGTGTACAAGTTCAGTTCTCTCCTATGATATGTACGGCAGGTGATACTTTCACTAGATAACACAATTTAAAAAATATATTGCACCTGCATATAATTTTTTTTTAATGTTCTAAAGGATTGCAGAAAGCAACCGCTCTCATTGTACTAGCCTAGTGGAGCAAAGTGAGCAACCGATGCGTATCAAGATCACTTTCTCGCTTTTTTTCAGATGCATTCATTTGTCTCGTATAGGATGGTCTCAGATTACAATATACTGCGTAAAAAATTGACATGTTGATTACATATTTGTTCTTGACATGTATTGCAAAAAAATTGATGTGGTTTTGTATAAGTGGTTTAGCTACTTTTTTTATTAATGGCTACATTTTTTTTTCAGGCTCTGCGAGCAAATCCTGATGGGAATGAGTCACAGGTTTGCTTCTACATCATACAATTGTTACTCCTAAAAGGATCTGAAGTGCGAAATCGAGCTCTGGAGTTTGTCAAAGAGAACTCACCCGAACATTGGAAGCAGAGGGATTGGTAAAGCAATATTTTTTTCATATTTAGTATTTTTACTTCCATGCCATGCAAAATTCTATTCTTTACCATTAAGCATAAGTACATATATGTCGTAAGCGTAAGGTTGTGGCTAACCTTGGCTCAGGAGTGGAAACACAACCTGGGTGTGAGCTACCGTGCACATGCTGAATGACACTGTGAAACAGTGTCACCAACGGTGCCTCCAAGATAATGGGTCGTTTCTCGGAGTATTTATATCTTAACCCTGCATTCGGGACTCTACTCGGGGGTGTACCTTCTATTTCCCTAGATATTCGTGGGACCAAAAATGGTCAAACAAAAAGAAACTGGTGGCCTTTGGGAAACCTAAGAGAAATGGTGAGGAGAGCTGAGGCTATCTCGGTGGACTCTTCCCTCTTTGGGCCTTCGGGGAACCACGGAAAGTGAAGAGGAGACCTGAGACCACCTCGGTGAACTCTTCCTTCGTGGATGTTCAGGACAAAAGGGGAATCCAGGGGATCAAGGAAAACAGGAACTCTCGCGAAACCTGGAAACCAATTCGAAAAAATGAAAGAGTCAAAGAATGAAGACAATGAGTGGGAGATAGCACAATGGGCCATTAGCCTGAGTGCTCATGGGAACTACCCGTGTACCATCTACATAAATTTTTTAATTAATTCAATGTTTTTTTTATTAGGCATGAGAAACACCTCGCTTTCCATCGCAAATACCCAGAGAAGTTTGCGCCCGAAGAGGCGTCTGGTCCCTACGGAGGAACCCTGCCCGTCTACCTCAGCAATGTGTGCCTTCGATTTATCCCAGTGCTGGATATTGTCGTCCATCGCTACCTGGAAATACCCGCAGTTAGCACCCGACTGGATCTGCTGCTTGATCACCTGGGCTGTCTCTACAAGTTCCACGGTATGTAATATGATATAGTATCCATCAAATAATAAAATAACATGCAATAAGTATCTTAAATTAAACCACACCTTAATTTAAACCAAGTAACTAAATAAAGGTAATGTTTATAGATCTGTAGTACAGGTCGCTCAATGATACAAGGTCATACACTTCCAAGCATCAAGCTAGACAAGTGCAAACTAGTATCAAGCCACAATTGAACACAAATGCACACAATATTATGTGTACCTACACATACTTCATATAAAGTACTCTTTCACTAGTCCACCACCCCAAAAACCAGGCGAGTGGCCAATTAGCAGAAAGCGGTAGATTATCACATACAAAATATAATAAAAATTAAAACACTTGTTTCATAAAAGCAAACTAACCCCGCTAACAATCTTTCGTAAAATTTACATTTCTCACATAAAGATATAAACACATGCGACAGTTGCTAGAATACACATAGTACTAACCTAAATGTCTTAAAACAACATTAAAATTATTCTTTTTTATTTTAACCTTTATGAGTAAAACCTCAAACTGTAATATTTAATTAAATGAAGAAATTATGAGCGAAACTCAATTGAAAATCTGGAAACAGAAAAATCAGAAAATATTTAATTAAATGAAGAAATTATGAGCGAAACACAATCGATTTCCAGATTTCTGTTTCCAGATTTTCGATTGAGTTTCGCTCATAATTTCTTCATTTAATTAAATATAACATTAAAATTAATCTTTTTTTTGGTAGGAAGCAGTAACAATAACTTTGTTTTAGTTAAAATTAATCCTTGTGACTAGTAAAATGGTCAGTGGAAGCAAGTGGCGGTATAGTACTGAGTATGTAAGAATAAGAAAATCCAATCTGTTGGTCTACAAAGCTTGGCACTCTAGTCTACGGCGGACTACTGAATTTGACATATGAATACCAGTGAATAATAGAGCTTGATTTTGTGCTTTCAACTAGTAAAATTAATGGCTGATTATAGTAGTTGTCTGTATTTTATTTTGCCCTTATAACTGCAAAATAATTTATTTGTTAGTTACCAACTGCTTTGTTTTTGTTAGTTACCAATATTATCGGAGCTTGATGAATGAATCTTATTATTTTGTCTATTAAAATCATTCCAGACCGGCCCGTGACCTACCTGTACAACACGCTGCACTACTACGAGCGCAAGCTACGAGATAGGCCGGCCCTTAAGCGCAAGCTGGTGGGGGCGGTGCTGGGCTCCCTGCGAGACGTGCGGCCGGCCAACTGGGCTGCCTCTGAGCCCTTCCAGAACTACCTTGCTGAGCCGGACAACACAAACCCCACCTGGGTGCCAGACCTCAACTACTATCTGGCACTGGTCAGGAGGATTGTCGACAGTATCCTTTTACCAATTTGAGACTCCAGTTTTAGAGATTTATTTGTACTTTAGTTTTGAAAAAGATCTCTCTCAACATGTACACTTTGCCAATTCTTGGGTTCCAGAAGAATAAACATGCAAAATCTGGAAACGTGCAAATTAAATATGTAAATGTTCGAGGTCAAAGATTAGTTATGTACTTGTATAAATACTTCTTTTTATCCTAAATGTTATGAAGCATTTTTCAGCTACGACTTCTTTGCTGAATCTTCGTACCGGTTGCTTGCTGATTACGCAAATTAAACTCTAAAAAATATTTTTTGAGATGCGATTTTAAACCTTAACTATAAAGAAAACGTATGAAGGATAAGGTCAGAATCGCTTGGGGCATTCTTGTTCATAAGGTATAAAATACCGTGTATCCACCTAGCATAGCGGAATAATTTCTGTGGAACTGTTTATGATCTCCGGCCAAGATTTTTTCCCGCCTTTGAACTGTCAGATTGGCTTGCGTCACTCTCGCGCCGTTGTTGTGAAAAAGATCGTAAAATGTATAAATTCATCGAATAAATGCAAGTAATGTTGTTTTCAGGCATAGTTTATTGTTCAAGGAATGTGTTTCAGTAAATACTACATAAGATAGCATACAAAATATTACGTAAAAGTCAAAACATTGCGAAATTTACCCGTTTGCTCTGAGGCGTCTCTCGAGTTAAGGTTATGTAAACTGACAGGTGAAACCCTTTATAATAATAAGTGTTGTTTATTTGAGATTGCTACCATATTAAGCAAAATCGACAAATCTTAATATATTATTAGTTCCAATTTTACAATGTCTTAACTGCAATAAGGTTTTGCTACTTTTTACCTTGTTATGCCATCACACAATAATATGTGGTAAACATATAAAAACTTACTTCTGCAGATGGGGGGGTCGCTACTCTAATAATAATAATGTATAATGTTTGGATGATTTGTACAGCACCATCTTTGTGAAAAATCACCTCAAGTTAAAATATTGTATAACTGATTTTCACCTGGAAGTAATTCCTTAATGAGTTTTATAATTTGTACGAATACTTTAAAAGAAAAAGTAAAAGACCTGCACACGGACATTATCTTCCTTACATTTGTCTATCAGCAATGGCAGGAAAGACACATTTCCCAAACACGGATTGGCGATTCAACGAGTTCCCGAATCCGTCGGCACATGCCCTTCACGTGACCTGTGTGGAGCTGATGTCACTGCCCCTGGTGCCCGCCGTGGTAGGAGCCAACCTCCTCGATGTCATCAGCAAAGGCTTCACGGTCATCCCATCCAACCAGCTTCAGTCCTGGATCAACGCCATCGGTCTTGTGATGGCGGCTCTACCTGATTCTTATTGGTCTGTCTTACACGACAGGATCTTCGAGGTGATAACTTGCCCACAGATGATAGAGTGGAGATACAGCAATTCGCCTTTCCAGCTCTTTAACTTGACGACGACGAGAGATGCCCTCTTGGAGAATAAGTTTAGCTTCACCCTGGCGCTGGCGCACTCTATGTGGTACCACGCCGGTGTCGGGCAGATTGGACAAGTCCCACAGTGAGTACTAAGGTCATATTATTTTTATAAAAAGGCATGTAATAATGACATCCCAGGAATATTATTTTTATTTACAGTTCTTTATCCCTCTAATTACTTGGTAATTGGAGGGATAATGTACTTCCTGGAACTTATTTCTGAATGTTAATGTGTCTGTATATCCTGCAGAAATCTCACAATATTGTTTAATTCATGTTAATTTCTTCCAATGGCCATACTGTTCTTGTAGAGTACCACTCTTATTAGTGCAGTTCCTGCCCAATCATATTGCTTTTTACTCTCAGCAATCCAATCAATTCCCAGTCCCTGGTTATCCATTAACCCCCAGACGACGGGAAGCATCTTAACTCATTTCAACGCGCTTGCCTCTCACGCAGGAGCCGACTTTGGTTATTTCTTGGTTTGATCTTCGTTGTATCGTGTACACGAATTACAAAGCTAAATTCTAAACATAAAAAAATCTCCAATCCTAGCCACATCTGTCTCAGTTTATTCTGAAATATTATTTGTTTATCTTTAGCAAGAATTTAAAGCAAAGGAGACAGTATTTCCCCTTCAGTAGAATTGAATATAATGCGGTGAATACAGTATGTACATTTCCATCGATGCGATTTTTTAATTCGTTAAAATAAAAATACAGATTTTTAATTTTCACATTTATGTTATATTGAACTTGTAAGTGCTGTGAACTAAAAAATATTTCATAACATTTTTAAGATTTAGTCACGTGTAACTCAATAAAACTTTTATTCGAGATATACTACAAGTGAACAGTCAAATCCATGTCACCAATGCCATTTTTGTGCAAATGCAACATTTGTACGAATATGCTTAGAATGTTGCACTGTGTATATTCGACATAGCTCAATATGACATAGGTCTGGTAAAGAATTGGTTAGATGATAATCTCCTCACCCTCAATGCTGGTAAAACTAAATTCTTAACCTTCAGTCTATCTGCTGCAACCCAACCTTCTATCAATCAGAAAATAACAATTCACCCCTGTCCAAGTCCCTACTCTTCCTGTACTTGCCCAAATTTGGAAAAAGTATCTCATATAAAATACCTGGGGGTCCTAATTGATCACCATCTTCGTTGGGATCAGCACTTAGCCAGTCTAACTCCCCGAATTCGCAAGCTCTCTTATGTTTTTCGAACTCTAAGAAATATACTTACTCCTATAACACTAAAAACGGTTTACTATGCTCTCTGCCAATCCCAGTTAGCATATGGCATCATAATTTGGGGCGGCTGTGCTCTTAATTTTATTGATCCTCTGCAAAAAGCCCAAAAAACGATTTTACGTGCTATCAACAAGCGACCAACAAGATATTCCTCCAATAGACTCTTCACAGAATATAATGTCTTAAACATACGGCAACTTCATCTAAAATTTACACTAACACATTTCATGTTCAAATACAAGAAAAAAACTCTTTTACATCACAGTTACACCACCAGAACAATAACCAAACGACACTACAATGTTCCTACACTACGCACCACATCAGCTCAAAGACATTTCATGCACCTAGCTCCTAAAATGTTTAACCTTCTCCCCGAGAACCTAAAATCCGAAACCCAACCCCATATCTTTAAAAAAAAAATTATCAAAATGGATCCTTACATTCAGTAACGATGATGAGTAAAAATTTGCTATTTTAATTGAATTGTAATATAATTGATACAACTCGTAACATAAATTAATTTAATGTGTTAATTAAATTACTAACTTAATTTGTTACTAAATATGTTACTTAAACTACTTAAATGAATTGCATAAGTTAATAGCTGTACACTGTACCTACACAATCTGTAAACTTCATCCGCCATAACACAGGGACATCCCTAGCATGGCGGATGAATTAACACAATTTTTTGTTCATTGTATAAACTTCTTTTAATAAATAAATAAAAAATAAATAAATAAATATGTAGTTCCATTTTTTTTAAAGATAAATATAATCAGTATTTTAATACGTGAAGCAAAAACTTTGTACCCCTTTTTACGAAAATTGCCTAGGAGTATGAAATTTCGCACACTTATAGTTTATATAGAGAAAGAGTGCAGAATGCTAATATTTTTTTTAAACTATGCATAAAAATGTATTAAATCAAAAAAAAAAAACATTACAATTATGGTCAAATTTTGACCATTGGGCGATCACTAGTAAAGATAAATGCACAAAAATAATTAAGTAATAACAAAAAAATTCTGTGGTAAGGTGAATAAAAATATGTATTGTCTATTTACTAAAAATTTTAAGAATCAATATGCTTAAGTCTTTCGTATACACTCGTATTGTTTATTCCATTTTTAAGCAAAAATTTTTGAATGATCATTTCAGATTCATAAAGGAGAAACTGATGCCCGTCATCCAAACTGAATTGCAATTCCTCTTCCTGTGCCACTTGGTTGGACCATTCCTGCACCGGTTCAACTCGGATCTGCCTAGAGCCGTCATCGAGATAACCATTATCTTCTATGAGCTACTCGAGCAGATAGACAAGGCGCAAACTCACCTGAGTTATATTGATCCTATTTGTGATCTACTGTATCCTTTAACAATCAACAAATTACAATAAATTTGCTACAAATTTTAAGTTTTCATGGAAGGTAGATGGGCTACTTACCTTAACCACATTACTCTATAAAGGTCGCGGGATTATCAGGAATAAAATAACACTTGTTAAATGCTAATTTTGTTTATAAGATTATCACAATAATGTAAATCAACCGCTACAATAAATCAGAAGTTTCTAAATACTAAGACAAAATGTGTAGCCGACTCAGGTGCCAAAACGACAATGGATCGCAGTCCGAATATTCTCGATGCTTGGGGTGGCCAGTACATAGACACAAAGTGATACCATTGTATAAATTGATATAAATCACCATATTTTATTATTACAGATTTGCTGCCTTCCTTGTTTTGTGACAGTGAACATGTAACTATTATTAGTGTAATCAAATTTTGCTTTTGATTTTTTTAAAGAGAGTCTAATCTCTTTTTTTTTACGTTTGAATAATTATTTTCTTTTAATTCATGATTAATCTGATGCTCCTTAACATACTCTTCAGCTATCATATAAAGTACATGTTTGTCGGTGACATGATGAAGAGTGAAGTGGAAGGCATCATCAGGAGACTCCGACCTTCGCTGCAGATGCGACTCCGTTTCATCGCTCACCTCAATGTTGAGCAGATCAACCCCAACTGATGGCTGTGACAATAATAATTTAAGTGTTAGAAATATAAGAATAATAATAATTGTTCTTTCATCCAAATGAATATTTATTGCGTTCTAGATTTTTTTTTTAATAGTATCTATGTATGATTATATTGTTGCATGGTATTTACTACTGCTACATGTAATTATTGTCAAATTATCGTGTATATACAAATATTATTTTCTTAATTTAAAATATTATTATTAGATATAAAATAGCAAGCTTAATCCACATAGACACCATCCGCCCATATATATTTTCATATATATTGTTAGAAGGTACAATCTGTGAACTATGTTCACACTTCTGTCTGCCAAGTTAATTGTGTACGTATACAATGAAACCATCTTAAAAATTTTTTGTGCTGAAGAATTTTGCTTTTTGCTCCACCAATTTAACCCACGTATAAAGTTTTCCCATTAAAGAAGTTTTTTCCGGTCCCTTGGAAAACTTCTTAAAAGAGTTTCACTGTATATGATTCAGATTGATTTGCGCTGTACAGCTTATGTAACGTTATATATAATTATTTTCAATGTCATTATTTGCTTCACAAATCATTTGGTAGATTCTTAATAAATATGTTTGTTTTAAGGAAACGCTAGCAACTTGTACAAACCTGATGTGTTATACGCACAAATGGACATGAATTAGTTTTAATTTAATGCAATTCTTTATCTGTTACAATTCAAGTATTTACACTTGTGGTCAGTTGCTTAAACATTATAATTATATTATAAATATATTAAATAGAATGCTTTGAATTATAAATATATTAAATAGAATGGTTTTTTGTTTGGTAAGGTTTATTTGCGAATGAAAAATATTATTTTGATTGACTTTTAATACAAACTTACCGTATACAATGTTATAATTTTTTGATAATGTCATTGAATAAAATAAACTATTTTTAACTTGTTCAATAACATGCAATAAAAATTTTCTTTTTAAAAATATTTTGTTTCTTCTCTGAGATATTTTGCTAATAGTTTTTCTATAAATATTTACTTTAACAAAGCATAATTGGTCTTTTTCCCAAACATTCTTCATTCTCGAAATGTTCAATTTAATGTAATAATTTTATTTTACTGCCATGTCAATTGTCGCGAATACATGTAAAAAGGCATATTTTTGTGTAAATTTATTTAACCTTTTTATATATAATACAGAGGTACCTTTAAATTAATTGGTAAATAAAACACTTGTGTTGCATGTAACGAAGAAACAACATTTATATGTATTATATCACTTCCTTTTTATAGTTACTTCTAACAAACTGACACACTACAATAAAATCATAGAATAACAAAACAAGTGACAATTCTCGTAACCGACACCATAACAATCCTTTTTCTTTACATCTCCTCCCCTCGGGAAAGAAAATTATTGCAAAATTTTTGCCAAAATTACTCATGTTGATGTCCTCTTCTTCCAATGTTCGAACTGGAATAAGTTTTGTGATATGGAATATGTTTGATTCTGGTTTTTTATGATCTTTTGCTTTTTTTATTTTCTTTTTCTTCATTTTTATTCTGATCTTTCAAAATGTCTTCTACTTTAATCATGTTTACGCTTTTCAATTGTTCATCTGTATTTTCATTTGATTCTAGAACTGGATTTCTGCTTAGACAGTCAGCTTCCAAATTTTGTTTTCCTGGAGCATATTTTATGTTAAAGTCATATTGTGAAAGATAATATATTAAATCACCCAGCTTTTCATTGGTTCTAGATTTGGGATTCATGTTTTCCAGTGAATAAACTGAATAAATTGCTGAATAAACTGTAAATGGTTTGCCTGTCTACCAGCATTGCCAGCATCTCACTACTTGTTTTATAGCTAAGCAAGTAAATTGCTTTTTTCTTTTTCTGGGTTCCATTTAGTTTTTTCGAAAAGTAAGCTACTGGTTTTTCTTTTCCATGAGATTGTGTCTGTTTTAAAATAACAACAACACTTGAAGAGTGTTGTTGTTATTTTACAACACCAACACCTTCTAGAGAAGCATCTGTGTAAATATTAATTGGTAAATCTTGATAAAAATTTCCAGGATTGGTTGTCAGCATGATAGGTTTTTCATCACATCAAAAGCATTTGGGCATTTATCAGTCCAAATAAACTTTTAGTAAATTATGCAAAGGATCTAGTATTATTGCACTCTTCGGAAATACTCATGATAAAAGTTGATTTTTCCTAGAAATTGTCTCACATTCTTTTGTGTTTTTGGAATAGGAAAATTCTTTAATGAAATCAAATTATCCTTTTCTGGCTTGACTTAATTATTCTGAATTATATGACCCAGATATTTACCATGTCTGATGCAAATGTGCATTTTGTAAATTTTAATCTAAAACCTTCTGTTTTAATTGCATTCAGCAGCTTTGTTGGATGATCAATGTGTTCAGCAAAAGTTTTTGAAAATATAAGAATGTCATCTATGTAATTGAAAGCAAATTCGTTTAGTTTATATTTTCTTAATATATTGCTTAATATCCTCTGAAAAATTGCCAGAGAAGTCTTTTATTCAAAAGGCAAGCAGGTCCATTGATAATTTCCCTCCTATGTTACAAATCCTAATTTTTTTTTTGTCTTCAATCTGCAACGGAATAGACCAAAAAAAAGCCTGAGCGTTGAAAAAAATTTGCAATTTCTGGTCTTTGTCATTAGGTCTTCAATCAATGGAAGTGGTTGAGCTTGAGGTATTACTATTTTATTTAAGTCTCTGATGTCTATGCATAATCTGGATATTTTGTTTTCTTATTTTTTAAATGCTAAAGTAATCGGTGCTATGCTAAAGTAAATGGACTGTAGGACTCTTCTATCGGTTTATTGTCTAATAATTTTGATATTGGCTCTTCTATTTCCTTTTTATATTCTACGCTGCATCTGTAAGGTCTCTTTCTACAATATTTATCTACTAATAAGTCTATCTTCGCTTCATATCCATTAACAGTGCCAACATCATATTTACTCTTCGCAAACACTGATGTGTATTTGCATATTGGTTCATTTATTTCTGCTTTTCATCATTATTTAAATGATTTATTGTTATTTTAAAATCTTCTTCTTTAACATATTTGTTAAAATTAATTCTGTGTTTTTCTATAGTGTTCTTATTTTCTGTACGTTTAAATTCAGTACTCATTTTAATATCTATAGAATTTCCTTCTTTTTTATATGTATTATTCAGGCAGAGTTTCTGTGATATTTGTAAGTCTTCACTTTAGATAAGTTTGAAGTCTTTTATCTTGTTTAATCCAATCAAAAAATCATGCATCATAAATCCATATATTTCTAATTTATCATTTAGTAGTAGTTTGACTTTTATTAATGGTGTTACTATTCGCTTTTTGATCATTTTCATTTAACTCAGTCTATCACTGAATTGTTTATATGTTTAATGGCATTTCCCTTAAATTTTTCATCTTCTTTTGTTTTGAACCAGCATGTGGCTTCGGGATGGTAACGAGTGCAATTCAATTTTTCACAAATTTTACATTGGATTTTTACCCTCATTCAATGTTCTCTTATTCATGAATCTTTTTTTGTTGATCATATATGTTCATACTTGTTTACTTCATTAAACAAATCCACGGTATCTTGTAATCCTTCTCTATCGATCTTGTTAAGTATGAATTCTGGTAGTCCGGAAGCAACAAGATCTAGGTGTCGATTGATCTTCTCACATCCAATAGAAGTTTTTCTTTTATCGTAGCGTAATCCAACAGAGAACTATCTTTGTATCTAAATGGCATGTTCTTGACGATTGTGAATTGAGTGAAAATCTTTGTGGATTAGAAATATTGTAGTAAAGATACAAATTTAGTAAGTAAATATTCGAATTTCGGTTGTGTATCTGTAACTCCGGCTCAATGAACTCTAGAACTCTGATTTGCTTTGTATTTAAGTGTCTTTTTCAAAATTAGAACCGTTGGTTTGAACAAACTCAGAGCGATAAAGTACCTACCTGAAATATAATATTCTAACAAAAAGTTATTTTATTTATCTTTTTATAAATGGAATTATATACATATCCTGTGGTTTTTGATGAGTCCGTGCTAGTGCAATAATAAAATTGTCATGCATGTGAAATGCTGTCATTCTTCCCAATTTTTCTCTTCACCCTCTTCGTACAAAAAGGTTGCAAATAGTAATTTTCTATTCAATTGGCAAAAATAATTTAAATTTTTTGCTGCATATAAATCCACAAATCATTTTATGTTAATTTTTGTGGATGATAATAATAATAATATTTGGAAGATTTATATAGCGCCGTTTTTGTGAAAAATCACTTCAAGGGTGCTGTACAAACTTACAATATATTTCTAAAATCTAGAAAACTACAAACTAGACAAACAATTAAAAATAACTTATGGCTAAAAATTGCATACACTGGTTCATACGAAAATATATGTACAATGTCTCGACCAATGAACGCCATGATCTAATGAAATACCAAATATGTTAACTAGTTGTCTCTTAAGTAGTTAAGTATTGTGTCAATTTGTATAATTTCACGTCACATTTTCCTTAGATTTTTTTAATATCATATATGTAGCCTTTATTGAAAAATTTTTTACACATAATAAATTTTCAGACAAATATTTTGAAAATTGTAAATGAAATTTTGTTTATTTATTGAATTACTTCGGTCTTTGAAACATGTAATTGGTATAGTACACGCCAAACTTTAATACCGACCTGAAATTGATAAAGAAATCGTCGCAATAGGTGAGTTTAAGTTCCGAAAACTGGCATGCCTCCCTGCTCTTGCCTCTCTCACATATTTTACGCACCTTTCTCTTTCATTTACGGTCATTGTTAAGGCAGTAGTGACTGTACCTGCGTGAGAATGGATCAAGTTCAGTCAGCATTAAAGTTTGGCATGTACTGTACTGATGGATCACTGACAAAAAAGTTTAACTATGTGTTGACCTACATTGTTATGAAAAGCAATTAAAAATTTTGTATTTTTTTTATCCATTCTTTGGCTTGCTTCTTAGTGGTCAAAATCAATTTTTCAAATTTCACTTGTGTAGAATTTGCAGAATATGTTGCAGATTTAATTGCAGACATACGTAAAATTTGCTCTTAGCAAGTATTCATTGAAAGGCACAGCAAGTCACCAATGTAATTTAATTGATAAAGATGAATAATAATTAAAAAAGAAATGCAATTTTCTAGTGTAACATTGGCCCACAAAATTGAAAACTTCTTTATCAAAACCTTCAATTCTGTGGCAAAATTGCAAAAAAATATATGTATTTCAAAAACTGATTTTGGCCCTAATAGAATCAACCAACGGAAGATAATTTTTGTCGTAAAATATTTACTGCTTTATATTTATGAAATACAGAATTGGCAATATAGAGATTTTCAAAAAACATGTATCGAAAATTTTCATCGCTCACTAGAGTACCATTGTTGCCTTAACGCTCTGGCTAAATTATGACCTTCTTTTTGTATCAGAAAATTTTGATAGAAAAGTGAGATATCCATTTAGCAAACTTTTAATGTTGAATTATAAACTTATAATTAATTATAAATGAATTGAATCAAAATTAATTATGTAGTGTTTTTTGTAAAATCAGCTGCTCAATGTTATACATACAAATAGTTTTTCAGATCGTAATTGAGCTTTGTGGTTGATCATAACTAAGAACTAGTGTGGCCAATGTGTTGCCAATCGCAAAAAGGATAAATCTCGATCTTAAGGGCTGGCTGCGATTTTTCAATTTAGAAGGAAATAAATACATATATTTACGAATACCAAACTTTTTTAGCGAATGTTTATTTTATTGATACCATCCACCACATTACATTGTGTTACAAAAATTGTTAAATTTGTGCTGCTTTGTTACAGTATGAATGAGAATAATATCACAAGTGACAAAGACTAACCAATGCGTCGCTAAATAACTGGGAAAACAATGCAACCGCCATTCTAACCACTGAAGCGATTTGGCCATACTTTGCAAATTTGCAAAAACCCACGAGCGCACGCTGGACAAAAATTGGCCATTTCGAAGAGATGTTTTAAAACATTTTTAAGAATTATTTCAAATTTCATTGCGTGTTCTATCTTCGATATTCACAAAGCTAACTTAGTACTTTCACAGTTTATTCAATAAATGTCCCGCATCTCTGGAATACTAGAACTACTTTCTTTGCAGACAATCAAATGTTCGCAACTCAAGTTATTTTTTTCATGACTGTTTATGATCTTTTTCAAAATTCCCATGAATATTTATTTTACACAAATTCTGTTATGTATTATATATATATATATATATATCAATGTGTTCAGTATTAACCTTTCCATTACCTGAAATAACTTTAAATAAGTAGAGAATTCAATGGAGGTGTAATATTGTAACTTGTCCGATGTTTAATATTAATTCAGTTAGAGTGATTCATAACAAAGAGTTAATTTTTAGTCTGATTAATTACACTTGAAAAATTACACGTCTCGTAATAGCACAAACAAATGTTTTTGACAAGTACATATTAAAATTTTCTAAATGAAAATAGTAAAGTGTAATGTTGTTATATACAGGGTGAGAGACGAACGTGACTTTCTTTAACCCGCAATTCCTAATATTATTTGGAATAAAAAATGTAAATGAAATTTTGATGTCTGGTGACTTTTTTTGATGTTTATTTATTTTTTTTTTTCTTCAAAATCAACAAAAAAAAATTCTTCCACATTTTATCACTGGTCACTCAGCTGAGTAATCGCCCCACCTTCACCCCGACCCTATCTGTCCAATACCTACTGATTTTTATGTTTTAAGTTGAAAGAAAAAAAATCAAAAATGTCACTGGAGGTCAAAATTTCATTTACATTTTTTACTTCAAATAATTTCAAGAATCATTGGTTAAAATGAGTCAAGTACGTCCCTTACCACTCTGTACATATATCATTTTAAACCTTGTTTTTTTTTCCATTGAACTTTTTCTGTTGAACATGATCATAAATATCCTCTAATAAGTACAATTATAAACCATTTTTATTAACAATCAGATAAACTTCACGCATTTGTCTGTTTCATGATTTTTTAATTTTTTTATAAAAAATTACAAACTAAAGATTAATTATGAAGTACAGGTTAATTCACAGTTAATAATTTATTTAAATGACAGTTAACAATTATTTATCTATTTTCATATCAATATTCAAAGGTATGATCTTTTGAATGAGCGTGAACAATTTAAAATATACGAAAATCCCCAGCGCTCAATGCAGTTTTTCGTAAATATCTTAGCTCTTCCTTCAGTGGCTAAGTATGAGGGTCAGTCAAAAAGTAATGCCTCCTATTTTTATTACTTAAATAAAGTTAGTTAAGTTCAATTTTGAACTTCTACAATCTGCTGCAGTAGTAACTTTTGAGTCAACAGGTGGCAGCACTGCAGTCACTTGCAAAATGGCCGACATCGATGTTCGTATTAGACAGCTTTCTGTTATTGATTCTTGACTGTAGAAACACCCATTTGCATTCATGAAAGACTGAAAAATGCGTACCGTGATGCAAAAGTGGATGTCAGCACTGCTAGTCAATGGGTTCCTCGCTGTAACGAAGCTGAAGGACAAACACCGCTGGCTGACGAAAAGTGAAGTGGCAGGCCACTGTGACTGTACACAACATTGAGCGTGATGATGAGATCATTCGTGGTGATCCCAGATAACTACAGATGTTGCGTTCTTTCCCTCAGTAAAGGCAGTGTGAAGACGATTATTCAACAACTGATTATTCAACAAAAGTCTGTGCAAGGTGGGTACCAAGTAAGTTAACCGGCCAAAATAAAAATAAAAATCAAGAGTCTCCCAACTCTTGCAGCACTTAGCTTCTGGAAAAAATTGTAACCGGAGACGAAATATGGGTTCATTTTTTTAAACCTGAATCAAAGAGGCAGTCAATGGAATGGCATCACACAAACTCACCAAGGATAGAAAAAATCAATCGATCGGCGGGAAAAGTTATGGCAATGGTGTTCTGGATGTGACCATGCTTTTTATAAACTGTGATACATGCCCTTGTTAAAAGATGGACCAAAGTTGTGGAAATCGACGAAGATTATTATTATTGAAAAATAACAAATTAATCGTCAATAGTGTGGTTTTCAACCCATGTAATTGCATTTTTTTATTTCTTGACAATTAAAGGAGAAAAAAAAATAGGAGGCATTACTTTTTGACTGACCCCAGTATATTCCTTTGAATGTAAAGAAAAATCAACTCCTGCAAAATTAAATTTTTGTCAGTTCCAATCTTTTGGCGATTGTGGTGCAACAGATATTTGTAGGTTTTCTCATAGAAAAATCTTTCGTTGGTATGCCGTGATTTTCTTTTGATTTTTTGTTTTTAAGATTTTGAAAAAAATTCATCATTTTTGTTTATTTTTTTAATGTGAATCCCGCACAAGAGTTCCAACTGCTCCCAACCATCTGGAGCTAGTGAGATCATGACATCCCAATTGGGATATTTTGTGTGGCAGAAGGTAGTGCGCAGAGGAGGGAGGTGTGGGGAAAAGGAATGTGGGATAGTGAGTAATGCGAAATCATGGATTTCATTGCCAACCTCCTTCCCAGGGGCGTAGCTACCGCCGTCTCAGTCGTATCGATGGTACGGGGCCCCCGGGCTTTTGTTTCTTTTGTGAGAAATCTTTACCCTTCATTTGGGCTCCTCAACTAATTTTGATACAGGGCCCCTCCAAGGCACGCTACGCCACTGCTCCTTCCCCACAAGAACTTTTAAAAAATCTCCTTCTAAATATTCTATGTGGCTCGTGTTTGAAAAATAGTTGAAGCGGTCCATTTGCTTAAAAGCTTAAAAATCAAATCCACGCCGTGTGTGCGCCTGCACATGCTCTTCTTTATATAAATAGATTTTATATAGAGCCCGATAGTACTGGAAAGGTATGTTTCATAGAACGGACAACTTATGTCGTTATTAATATTAATACACTCCCCAAATGGACTTGGACCGCCGGTGCACTGTAAATTTGTCTTTCATTACTTATTTTGAGATTTGATTTTTTCAAACCCAATGATTTATTTACGTAATACTAGAAATTGTGTCAAAAATATTATTTAGACGCTATATTGACCTCTTTGTGAAAAAAAATTATTGCATGAACTAAAATATCTTTGGGTAATTTTGCACATTATATCTGTGAACTTGCTGTTGCCGTGATCATTATAACCAAGTTTGACTAGTAATTAGCAAGAATAAAAAAAAAGAATACTTTTGAAATAATTTGTATTCCGCTGTGGTGACCTGTGTGCAAGTCCACACAACTTGACATGCTCAAAATTGGCCACTTTCTTAAATGTATGCAGTCGAAAGACCCATGAGAGAGCAGCCTAAATTCTGTCAGAACCTTTAAATCTCTTACAGACTTAATAATTTTATATAACTTTATTATTTCTTCATTTAATTATATATTATAATAAAATTTAGGTATTCAGAATCAGCATTTGGTGATCTACATGCATATAATATATTTTTTAGCCATAATATTATTCACTGGAGTTCCTTGTGTTGTAAGTAAATTTTGAATTTTTCTTGTATTCTGACAATGGATATTGTTATAAATATAAGTTTATTTACAATGATAGATGTATTACTTATTGAAAATAATTAGAACAATAATTACAATTTAACACCAATAATTAAATTAATTATACAAGTGCACAAACATAATACATATTCGCTATAAACAATGTATAAACCATAAGTGATCTATTTTTTTATTCAATGTCGGCCCTTGCAAAAGAAAAAAATATAATGTCTTGGTATCAATCTTATAATTGTACTTACATATTGCAATATGCAAGGGGACTTGTTACTTGCTGGAAATATTATGGATAGAATAGAGGAGAAGACAATGTTCATTTGAGTCCTATAATTTCAATACCCGCTGTATCCGATTTTTTGCCAAATTTTGCCTCCAAAAAAATCACCATCAAAAACCATGTTAAAACTGCGAGTGAGAAACAAAACCCGCTATATCACTCAAGAAGTTACTATCAAAACCCGCTATATCGGAATTCAACCAATCACAAGCAGTTATTTTGCCAAGATGGCGGGTTTAGAAACTCACGCGCCAGGTCAGTTAAGCCTCTATATCGTGAGTAAATCACGAAGTGAGTATCAAAATCCGCTATATTCATTTTATTTATCGAAATTACTTAAATATTGCTAGACATACATTGAAAAACGAACACTTCAAGTGTATATTACTCCAATTCATTATATAAAAAATTAAAATGCAATTATTTATTTACGCTAGAGATGTGACAGTTTTTTGCTGTTTTCTCCGAATCAGTGAAAGTTGATATAGTGGATATAGAAATTAAACTACTCATTTGATAGTTAAGTAGTATCATCAATTGTCTACAATAATTAACGAAATTCAGAAAACAGGAACTATAATCAGTAAATATCTGTATTCCCTTATCCCAACCTTGTTTGGACTATAATAAATGTATTTAGATTTATTTTTTATGCCATCTCTTAAATCATTATAAGTTGATAATAGTAATATAAGTAATATACAAATATTACTTTCCCGTGAACATCTTTAATACCTTCCCTGTAATGTCTTTTTACTTATTTCACATTGAATATTGGCTAGCTCACTTTTAACAATCTTGTTTAGTAGAGCCAAACTGGTTGATTGTATTACAGGCTGTAGCTGACCCCAGGGGGTATTCAGTGATTTACGAATTAACAAAAGATTACATAAATAAAATTAGGATTAGTTGGGTTCTTTGCAAGACATGTGGCGTTTGGTCCTTGTGTTGGAAGGTAACTTATCTACTAATACGTCGTCACTTGGCGCGTAATACCTCCAACGCGAAAGAATTTATCTTTTACAAGAGAGCGAAAAAACCAATTTTGAAGCAGCAAATGAAGGGGGACCTCTTAATAACATTTAATTGTATGAATGTGCACAATAAATAAATTAAAAAAATGAACCCATAAAAACTTTTTTTTTTTACCATAATACATCTATTTTCAATTTTTGACCTAGTTGCATCATCTCTTGATCCATCTGCCGAGTTTCAGCTTGATCAGATCTCAGGGGGTGGAATAATTTTTACTTCAACAATTCGAAAAAAAATCGAAATTCGAATAGATCTATTAGAAAGAAAGTCTCCCTTCATTTTCCCAATTAAAAATGAGATTTTTTCATTCTTCTATAAAATTTAAATTTTAAGCTTTGGAGGTATTACGTGCCCAGCGACAATGTAATAAATTATTGTTACTAATGTTTCATTCG
Source organism: Glyphotaelius pellucidus (assembly GCA_936435175.1). Taxonomy (NCBI): domain Eukaryota; kingdom Metazoa; phylum Arthropoda; class Insecta; order Trichoptera; family Limnephilidae; genus Glyphotaelius; species Glyphotaelius pellucidus. The sequence goes on along the minus strand of OW386542.1, from coordinate 19,283,381 downwards.
AAACCCTATTTCAATAAACCAAGTGGCCTAACTATTTTAAATCAATTCCTATAGATGGGATTAATTCAAATGAGTCATAAGCAATATGAAAAGGTAAATAGAAAATGAAAACAGTAAGTAATAAATAAAATCCATAAGCTCCGCACAGGGCTTGGGGCTAGTGGACAGACGATGGAATAAAATAAATAAGTTATACAAAATTATACTAACATTATAATATAAAATAAAAATATTGTGTATTTCATATTTTTTTACTTTTTCAAGCATTTATCATAAATTATTGAAATAGTTTGTCAAATCTTTCAAAAATTTAACCAAAAACATTATTTTTTCATATAATAAACATATTATTCATAGTGAGTCAATAACAACTGCGCTGCTCTGTGTTTTGAAAGCATTTTAATAAATAAATATTATTAAATTAAAAAGTCAGATAAATTTGTAATTGTAGTATTTTCTACATTTTAAAGTTTTTTTTTTAAATTTTAAATTATTAGTGCAGTTTTTATAATCACACTGTAATATTAAGAACACATTATTTTATTGATATCTGTAAATAGTTAAGAATTAATGAATTGGGAAATTCAATATTGATTTGAACAATACACCTCATTTTGTCCATTGTTAAAAAAACATTAAACATAATAAATTATTTTATTTTATTTAAGATTGTGAAATGCTGTATGACACAATGTGTTCTTTCAGTGTACTTATTTGTGACAAGTGGAATTTAAAAAATATGCAAGTCTATGAGTAATAAATTATTTCCATACAGAACCCTCTTTTTTTTTAAATCAGGCTAACATTATTTATATTCCTTTTATGTACAATTTTCCATATTCTCAATTAAAAAATATATGTACTTACTAGCAAATAATTTTGTTTTCTTTTCTAACCTTATTATAAAAATTGTATAATAATTTAAAAATTGTGTTTTTTGTCCCCCTGAACCCTACCCTAGAAAAAAGCCTTCCGACCTTTACTGTCCCGGCTGTTTACTATTTTCAAAAAAACTGGTTAAGGGTCCACTATTCGAATTTCGACCGATTTCTTACATACCTCCCTTAAACATTTGAAGTTTTTAAGCTCTTAAAAAAATATATGTTATTTTTGAAGATAACATCTAGATACATTCCACGCCGAAACGCAAATTATATGAAATTCCCTCGATAGAAAAAAATCGCAAAGTATGCTCTGAAAATTATTTAAATCAAGTTTATTTCCATTATTTTACAAGTTATGTTTGTGAAAAAATTCACAATGTTTCTTTAAATGATACTTAAGATATGTTCCACAAGATTTTTGCTCTATTTTAAATGAGTCATGTTTTTATTAAGCTTTTTTGTAATTTTCGCTGCTATTTTTATCACTTAAAATATTAGCGCGCTCTGTCCAACATTCGTAATTACATATCTCTCCATCTTCTTCTTTTTCAGCTGAAGAGCGCCGCCTTAAGGTGATTCACAGGCAATACATAATTATTTTTTTGAAGCTGAACACAGGCAATGCTGCAATACAATATTCAAAGTTTTGCCTTTTTAATTATATTATACTAGCTTTTCCCCGCGGCTTCGCTCGCATGGTATTACGGGAAATTACTGTAGCGGTTGAACTTATCAATTATCCCCCCCCCCTCCCCACCCCCACCCCCTCCCGCATTCCATACATTCATTCCTTACAATCAGTTTTCAAACATCTCGCCTGCCACCTAAATTTCATAAAGCTATAGCTCACAGAAAAAAAGAATTATCCAATTTTGTTCATTCGTTCGGAATTTATGCGCTTACAAACATGTCGGATGTTTATTTTTAATTAAATATTTGGAAGTTTGTTAATATAATAAAAAATTACACTATTTATTATTCAGTCTTTATAATCGTTCCTTTATTGATCGAAGGATACAAATTATATTTTTAATGTAGGAACGCTTATCTGACATTTATTGCAAAACAGAAGCTTGTCCGAAAAAAACAAAACATATTCTAATATTTGAATTTTCTGGAGCAGTAGCTGACAGGGGGCTGAGTACCTACCAGCTTAGAGCCCACAAATATATCAACATCGTTTCCATGGAAACGATTTTTCTGACGTTAGCAAAAACTCGCTTTTGTTAGCGACAGAAAACGTATAACAAATATAATATATTAATATTTATAATTTCATAACGCCAGAGCTTGCCATCATATACAACCATGTAATCTGCGCATATAATTTAGCTTTATATTGGTGAAAGAATTATTAAAGCCTTTATATTGTGTTATGCGTGAAAAGGTCATAAACAAACTCGAGCAGTTTCGCATTTATAATATTAGTATGGATTAAGTAGGCATCTATTCAAAGCCACGTATTATTATTTTTTAATTGGTATTTTTTACATGTAAATTTTTTTTTGAAGTGAACACTTCTTTAGCACCATTGTGATTTGAAACTCGATGAAATGAAAAAGTGACAAATACATACATCTGAAGGATTTAGCCTGCGAGAGAATGAGATAGACTAATCGGTCTTTTCTACGTGTGGTGCTTTGTAGCCTTCCCACTCTTGTCTACTTAAGTTTTTTGAAGGTTTCACTTCTACTGCGTGTGAATTGCACACAAAATTTTGAAATGAAAACTTCTTTAGCACCGTAAAACTTCTTTAACACATACATCTATACGATTTAGCCTGCGAGAGAATGAGATAGAATAATCGGTCTCCTCTTTAAACGGTATTTAGTAGCCCCCCCCCACTCTTGTCTACTTTAGTTTTCTGAAGGTTTCACTTCTGCCGCGTGTGAATAGCACACAATTACAACTACAAACAAAAATAGTGAGGTGTACAATCATTATTTTGATAACTTTAATTAAATTAAGTTTTGTTAACTTAAAAAATTAAGTATCAAGAATCATGAGCTGTGTGCCAATCACTATATTACATTAGAATAAAATAAGCTTGTTTCTCCACATAGCAGAATTATTATTGCATTTAGGATGCTGCCTGCTAAAACTAGTGAAACAGAGCGTAGCAAACTGCTTTAAAAATAATTAAACAATGAATATTTTAATTATTTTCAGTAAATATTCAGCTTTTTAATATTTTATAATTATATGTAAAATATTAAAATAATAATTAATATATATATATATATATATTTATAAATTATATATATTCTAAAGGAACATAATATTTATATATATATATATATATATATAAATATAATTTTCCTTTAAATTTGACTTTAAAAACCTTTAGAGTTTTTAAAGTCAAATTTAGATATTTTTATTAAATTGATTCTAACCATATTGAATAATGGTAATGATATTATGTTTAACAGTTTATTTTTGAGTGTTTTTAGAAAATGAAAGCTATTAAGTAAGAACTTTGAGGAACACCCCCTTCCGCCGAGTGGTAACACCGCGCAGCCCTGGGTGTGGCGGTTGCCAGGCAACCGGTATGTGACGTCACGCTGCAGCGCCGCGAGCGACGCTCCCCGGCCAAGCTACCGGCGACCGGCATAGTCGAGTTGGCGTCCCTCGCGACTTGACGTCTCCTCCGGTTTTCTTTCGCCGCGCTACTCCTTTACCGATTTCTTATAACTGAAAGTGCTCCACTACAAACAAAAATGGCAACGGAAGTAGTCAACAACGTGCCGGCCCTGGCTGAGGAGAAGCTGAAGGAGGAACCGGCGGCCGAAGTGCCCGCCACCGAGGAGCCGGCTGCTGCTGCCGAAGATGCGGCCGCCGCCAAAGCCGTTGAGCCCTCGCCGCCCAAAGTCACTGTGCACAAGGCGAACTTTGAGAAGGACATCGTCTACCTCTACCAGTTCTCGCGGACTCCGCTGCTACCCTCGCTGTCCCCCTACTGCCTGAAGGTGGAGACCTGGCTGCGACTGGCCGGTCTCAAATACGAGGTAAGTGCTATTGATTATAGCCTGCATCATCCTGACAGATTCACCAGAGACAGCTTGCGTTTCTTATTAGCTCGGGGTTCGGGAACAACTTAAAGCTCTAGTTCCACCGGGTAGGCGCGTACTTTCCCGATTACAACAAGTCGGCATTGTATGCAAAATCCTCAACTGCAATTTCCGTCTTTCTAGGGAGAAAATCAATAGAAATACTCGGAAATACTTCCCGGAGATGGGACCCCTAGTTTTGTGGACGATATTTGAACAATGTTTATTTCAATCTTTGCCGTATTTTATTCATTTTGGTCCGTATAATCGACAAACTTTAGGTCGCTTGAAATCCATTGATAACCTTTCTTTGTTGTCTTGTAGGCGTGTTATTCGGGAAGTTTTTAAAATATTTCAGTAAGTTGAGTACCTATTTATTTTATGAAGGTTTATTTGTGATTGGAACTCACTGTAGGTAAACTATTATCGAAAAATAAGGGAATTTTCAAAAGTATTTTACGAGAACAATTTTTATAAGGTTTTCATCTGACTGCATTTAGGCCCTGCGTAACTTTATTATATATTTTTCACAGGTAGACTTGTTTCTTTGCTATTTATGCGAATGTTTAAATAATGTCCTAGCATACCAATGTTTGTATTTATTGAATTTTGTGTTTATTTTTGAATATTTACGTACTTGCGCTTGGTTATTATTTGTAGTTATTGTATGTTTTCTTTTGTTGTCTACTTGAATCTCATTTCTGCGATGAATCTCTGTTTTGGCAGCTTTGCAATTTCTCGCGCCAGAAAATTAAGAATTGACTTCATCTTTAAAAAAAAAATGTTGTAGACATATTCAGCAAATTTATTAAGTTCACGATGCTGTATAAAATATTGTAAAATAAATTAACTACGATTAGGTAAGTAGTTAGCAGGTAAGATTACAAATTTAAGCGTCTCTGTTGGAATTCTGTCATGTAAATGCGACTGTACTCATAAAATTAATAAACTATTTAAGGAATCTGCAAATAAACCTACATATTTGAATAATATTTAATTTTTGGAAGTTTGCTTATTTGCTTCTAAAAAAAGCATTACAATTTGGTTTATTTGTAAGCGATTCCTAAAATTGTTAAAAACTTAGCATTTTTGCGTATGTATTTTTCACCAGGAACAGAAGGTAAGTCAAAGCACCCCCATCATCTCTATATAATTCAATAGTTAATCATTCGCGAATCCATATCGTGAAGTCCAATTAATAAAACATTATGATATGAGATGGCGGGAGTGTTTTGGTGGCAGCAAGATGGGCGGCGACTTCTTCAATATTCCACATCTGCTTGCAGCGTACGTACTTTTGTTTTACATTTTTTTATTGCAAACTTCACCCAGAACCGCCTGACTTCCGAGCGTCTAGACATCCACAAAATTAATCATAATTAAAGCTATGTACGATACTTCAGCTGCTTTCCTCTTCAGAGTCACGAAGTAGTGGTTTCATTCCCGTGTACATTCTCATTTTCTCTTATTTACTTATCTTCCTCTTTATTAGAAATCACCACCTATGGCGAGACAGCACCTACGTATGTATTTATCTATTTAGCTAGGGCGCGATGAGGATGAAAATGAGTTAGCTAGGCAGATAATAATCGTCTCAAAGCTGCTACTAATGGCTTCCGTGCAGCGGTTTCGCTCATTTTCATAGCATCCCGACAGTTAATAAGTTTCTTGGGAGAAATGTCTTTATTGCGAAATAGGTCATGCCGGGGAATGTACAGTAAGGGATTGCCCGCATGCGCAGTGAAAGCATGCCTCGATGTCTTCCAGAACAAGACTGTTCCCTTCCCTGTAGGTTCCTACCTCTAAATGATTGAATATTGTGCCATTTGCCCTCATTCTAAAATAAAGCTTTTGTGATGCTGATACTAGTATATTCTAGTAAAATAATTCGGTATAACGATTTTGAATTCGCGGTGCATTTATTACCATCGGTCAAAAAAGATGGGCGTTGCACTCGATCTCTGAACGTAGGTACCGGCCAGAGGCCAGTTTTTGAAGTTTGGATACGTGCATTAAACATATTTTTTAAATCCATTTCCTTATAATCTTTCGCTGATTGTAATGAATTAACAACCGTTTAAATCCCTCGTAAAATCCACAAAAAAAAGAAATCATAAAATTTAGCATATATTACATTTTTAAGATTAGTTTTTCTTAGGGCAGGCCCAGCTTTTCAGCCTTTATGGGCTGTACGCCACTGGAACCACTGTACACAATAAGCCACTGTACACAATACTAGCCAATCCATACCGGGCCACCGTCCTGGGAGAAGTAGGAACTACTCACGCGCAGACCAGCTCAATAGTAATATATGTCCAATGTGCACAGCATATATGTATGTCGTGTCTGGATATGCACTTCATACTGTAGGGGGAAATAATGCACAGGAAATCGGAAATGCATTAACTCGTCTAGCAATAAAATATTCAGTTAAATCCATCGATCGGGTCGCGATACTTCCCATGAATACATAATTGAAATAAACCTTTTTAAGAATGGAAAATTTGCTTGGTGAATTACATAAAACGGCTTTCAGTTCATAATTGATCCACTTAAGCTGTATAAACAAGTATAAAGCTTTTCTCCAACTTCAAACTTTTGTTAAACCTGACTTGCAAAATAATAACCGCGTAACTGGCACGATAAGGTTTTTTTAATCCCTTCAGTGCCTTTCATTTTCTTGAATTTTCCTAAAGTTATTGTTAAACTTTCAATTTTAAATACAAAAAACTGTTTCTTTTAATGAAAACAAATAACTTTATGTACACAACTACATAATTAACATTATCGACATGTTTCATGAACTGTATTTTCTTCGTCACGATAATAAGTATTAATATTATCTGGATATTAACTTATTATCCTGACGAAGAAAACATAGTTTTTGAAACATGTCGATAATGTTAATTATATAGTGGTGTACACAATGTTTTCATTAAGTTCATAATGACGCCACAAAGTGGAATTGCGAAGTTTGAAGAAGTAAAAAAACTAGCTTTTATTTTTATAAGAAATGTGAAGACCACTAACAACTAATCATGTACTTTATACAGTATACAACCGCCCTATTAATAATTTTGATGTTTCAATCTAAATATACAATTACTTAATAAGCAAGGCAAATAATGAGTTTAAAAAAGCCTCCATGATCATGACGATAGTGAAGCATGATCCAAGAATGCAATTGCTTGTCTAAAATTAGGAGTTGGTGTTCTCCCCACGGCCCCAATCTATCCCAATTGTCCCCAATGTTGACATGCGGGTCCACGCAGGCGGCCCCGCAATGGCCCACTCGGCGGCCGGGTAGCTGATGGGTGTATTCTCGCTTTAATAACATCGCAGCCAATCAAATAACAAGAACCTTTGGAAAGTAGCTCAGTGCATTTCTTGTAACGGGGACTGCCTCGGTACATCCGCCGCACAGTGGCGGCACAACACTCATCTCTTTCTGAATTGAAATCATATTATTCTTTGATAAACTAGATACTATTATAGCAGTAGTAAATGGAGACACACAATTGAAAAACTAATGCAAATCGTTTTTAAATACATCTAATTGATTTTCACTTTTGTTTGAGGCGAAATCTTGGATTTGAAAATTAACCCACTTCCCGACATCCGATCGAGCTGAAACTCAGCAGCTGCCAGCTGTCGATGATATTGCATTCTGTCAAATTTTGGTGGCAATCACGCACTGACAAACGGACATATAGGCAGTTTTCTTAAATTCGAAGAAATTAAAGCACTTAATAATGTACAAAATAAATATCGGTTTTAGAAATCCGAATTCGGAAAGCTTGTTAGCGGGGTTATTTCCGATCACTGGTAAAGAAGGTTCAAACCTCAGTCAAACCATTTTTTTGCAGTTTCAAAATACATACAAAATAGATGTACTGTAGTAAAAAAAACCTTGATTTGTACGGGGTGATTTTTTTATATTGAAATAAGGTAATTCATAATTTATGTTGAAACACGCCCCCAGACCCCACATTTTTGTGATTTATTATGTACATATGTAATATACTTATATTTGTCTTGTCGCGACTTACTTATTCCGTCTACTATAAATGGAACATCTATTAGTCTAACGTAGGATAACTGACGAACGGTGAGCTCTGGAAACGAGACATTTGCAATCATAGCTTTCTCTGTTAAGAATCTCTAGCCTTGAAATCAATTTGTAAAAAAAATTGACAAGACCCCGTATTTCATAATTTATTATCGTTCAATCCAGGTAATGAGGTCAGGTAATGCATGCAAGATACAAGCACATACAATGGAAGTCAACAAATTATATTACTTTTATTGAAAACCCCAGACGTAAACACTTTTTCTTTACTCGACCGTTTTTTTGGAAACGTATGTTCTTCAATTTTTGATTGGCCCAAGTTTCTACGACTTTTCGATAACCTCAACTAACTAAACCTAAATATTTATTCAAGTTAATATTTATCTTTCCCACCAACCGGGACGAAAGCTTTTACGCTGTACTGTAGGATGTGCTACGTACATACATGCTTATGTTTTTACCATTTGTGTACATACCAATAGTCTAATCGCACTTGGGAGTGACTTTCTGCAGTCTGTCTCAACTCTCGACCACAAGTTAGTAATATTCCCTTCGCCAATGTCTGGTGACTCACCGCATTTATTTTCACTTTGCGCAGGTTATTATGTACCGTAGCTTTCGATTCAAATTGTGTGAATAAACTACTCAGTGCGCGTGGATCGATTTCAATAACAAGCTGATAAATGATATCTTGCTCGCTCTGCTTCTAGATTTAGTCACTTTATTGAAGAAAACATCGTAATTCTTCTTAGTATTTTTTCTTTCTTTATTCATTGCTTTGATGGTTACATAATTTGTGGATTTTTCGACCACCATCATTCGGGCACATGCCCGTGTTATGATGGTCGAATTAAATCTATCGTTTATAGCACCTATTGATAATGATAGTTGGTATTTAAACACTACGTTTAATGTTGGCATTAACATTGATAATACGATTGACTACTAACAAAAAAAAAATTAAAAGTTTTGAGCTTGTAATACAATTTGAGAACAAAGAATGTGTTGGAATTCGTTAGTTAGGATTTAGAATTTTTGATACACATTTTTACCATTATCTCAAAAAATACCGTAAAAACCTATTCGGTTGGAAAGAGTATCACACAAAACCCCGAATTTAACCAACATGATTGAACAAGTGACCTTTTTAAACCTATAGAATATTCCACACCAACCACCTGCCGTCATTTCGCACAAAAGCTCTGTGCTCGTTACTATGCGTTATAAAAGAAATACTGTACATATCTGCTTCAAGGATGTACGCGTACGCTTCCCCTTTTCTCAATTTGTATCTTATCTTAAAATGCGGTATCACCTTGCTTTGCAGGTATAGGGAAACTTTGCTTCAATGGGCACAACGAACTTCATAATAATGCACGTTGTGTTGTTTTATTTTGTTCATTATTTGCCATTGTTCGTTATTGCCATGCATCTTGTAATACCACCATTTTTGTAAGTTCCATCAACCTTTACAATCAATGTCATAACCGACGTCAGACCTGGAAATCACCAGAAAAGAAAAAAGAATAATCGCAACCATTTTAGAAGTGCGGTGAATAATTAAGTTCTTTAATTTGCAAATTGTAAAATCAGTCTGATCAAACCAAAAAGATGGGTGAAACTCGCAAAACGTCGAACTTTAAAGACAAAATTTTATTAAGTAAATATTTATTTTAACCATAACAAACCGTGCCCCTCTAACTTAACAATTCGTTTTTTATGTTCAAAGGAATGTTCGCGATTTATGTTTAAAGGAATACTTTAATGAACCGCAGAAGTATTCTGTGGGAATGTAAAGTAAGATAAGAAATATGACTAATACCTCGAAGAAAGTCAGTAACAGTTTCGAGTATGAATAGTTAAGATACACACTTGAGTGCGTGTGTAAGTACATGTAGTTCACCTTCTCGCTGCGCATTAAAATTCCGGATAGTGTAAACAGGATTAGCTTTCGCATTTCACATGGCTTTTTGCTAATGTCTTTGGACGGATAAATAAAGCCTTCGCGGAATAAAACGAAGTTCGCCCGATTGGAAATAATCCTTAAAAGCTTTCATACTTTTCAAATACTACCCACCGATCCAGCTTATACAAAAATGTGCATTCCTGTTGCATCTAATCATATAATATTTAATTAAGCTTGCCTTGAAATTAAGCTAGATTAATCACATGGATAATAATTAATGTATTTCGTAGGGAATGTCTCAATGATTCGTATTATTGTTTTTTCTGGCACAACAATTATGAGTGTCTTCAGCAAAACTAACATAATAATATTAATTATTTAAGGAACATAAACAGTATTATTAATAATAAACGTAAGAGGATGATAAAAAAACAGACCAATTATTAATGTTCACAGATAAGTATTTAGAAACAAGACTAACTAAATGTAAACTAGAATATTTAAGAAAAATGAAGAAAAGAAAACAGAACCAACCAGCAATTAATAAAAATTATAATAGTACAAATCTGAATTCAACAAATGATAAACTAATACATAACAATAAAATAAGTGCGATTATAACTGAAATAGACTGCAAAATAGGTGAATACATATTCTATATTTGGATTTGTTATCATTGAATGACTTTTTAATAGATATGGGTGTAAACATATTCTCGAAGTGAAACTGTGGAAAAATATTATATTTCCCACTTCTGTTGACATTTGATAATATTCGAGAATTATTACACTATTTTGTCGATTTCGTACTATGATATTTATTTGTTAGACTGATTCATTTACTTCAAACATCATTATTGATATTTGATACTAGGTTATCTCATAAATTCAATTCGTATTGTAAACAATCTTATTCTGCGAATTTTTTGACACAGTAATTGTATTTCAACTTACCGCCAATGCCAATCGTAAAGTTAGTTAGTCACACTAATAATTATTAGGTATTGTATTTATCAATACTCACTTACTGTATTAAAATAAATTCTACGATATTTTCTTTTCCGATATGTATTTAATTATTATTGATTTTTTTATCAGTTCCGCTAATCTGCTTTTGTAAAATATGGAACAAAGATTGATATCGGCGTGAAGAAAGCTTTCAGAAACTTTTGCGATTACTAATAGAAAAATCTGTTTGATTATTGGCGACCTTTCGATACATGCAAGATTTGGTTAAAGCGAGTTGGTGCGCATTGCATTTCATGTATAAACTTTGATAAATATTTCGTTATGGTGCCGTCAAAGGACTTAGACGACCCGAGAGCAGAGGAGGACCTAATAACGCCGGAGCTTTACATCACTCACTCCTAGAGGCTGCACTTCTCAAATAGAAATGTAAGATAACTATCAGTATCTAAACCGATACGTTCTCTTCTCTCGCTTCTTCTCTTACTTCTGAAACGGTGTAATATTTATGATTTCCACGTTATCACTTACAATCCACTCAAACCAGCATTCGTGGTAGTCTTCGGCAGGCTTCGGCCACCGAAATTGTGGCAGTTATTTTAAATGTTCTTATCATTTAGTTTATTATTTAGTTTTACACCCAACGGGGCCGGGGCCTCTAATACTAACATCAGAATGCTATGCATACATTGCATACCCTACCTGACCTAATCTAATCTAACAGGTACTAATGCCGAACGAGTAGCGCGCTAAATATTAGCCAGGAATGTATTGTGGTATGCGGCGAGTACCAGCGGACCCCATAAACGTTCTGATACTTGCCCCTCATTTCATATTTTTAACCGTCCGTTTTAGAATTTTGTTAGCACAGGGAAAACAGCATTGTTTTAATTCATGTCTGGGTGAAGCTTGCAATATTTTTGTTCAATGTTTTTTTTGAGTTGTACCTAGTGAATCACTTAGAATTTTTTGTTGTTTATTTATTAAACGTTTTATTGAAATATTTTATGTTATTTGTAGAACTTCGCTTACTGATGGTACATTGTTCACACGATTGGAATTGACAGCCGTATCTAACATTAATTTACGGATGATAACTGATCTAATGGATCTTTACAACCCCTATGCCGTATAATTTGGTATAATTCTTTTCTGCATCATGCATTCTTGTCATTTAAATTGTTCAGTTACTGAATTAAGTTATGATAATGTCAATTTTATCTGAAATTGTTGAAGGAATGGCTTTTGACGCTTCGTTCATTTTGAAATTTTATATTAAATGGGTGTGTTGGTACTTCATGTTCAATGTGTTTGAGTTTTGAGAGTATAGAGCAAATGGAAACCATAGTCACACGTCACTTGCAATGTAACATCGCAGATTTGAAACTGTGTTTCTAATGACTAACTAAACCGTAATTTCATCTCGATTAATTGAGTTCCCACAGTCCACATGCATCGGTTTCTCGTTCTACTGGCACGGTTCTTCTAATACAGTTTTATTGGTCTGCTGTCTACTGAGAGCCAGTTTTCCTCCGGCCGCCCCACTCCGGACAGTATTTCGCTTTATCAGAGTCGACGTTTCTCGGTAGACATCTCGTATCCTCATAATGTCGTCCGTTTTTTTCTTTATTTACTACGTGAGCTTCGCCACACACCATTATTTAGAAATCATGATTCATATTGGTCGCATTTCAAGATAAGCATTGCTTCTGATAAGTTTACGAGAAATTGAATTGATGTCTAGATGTATGAAGGTAACCCAGTTATTAGTAACTCACTCTCCAGGTAACGTTCATAAAATATAAATCTTTCTGTCTATACACTTCATTTCTACCTTCTTCGTGATTTGTGGAAATCGGTTTAGAAACATACTTTGTCAGAGCACACCGATTGATTTTACTTTGAACAGAAGAGCTACTTAGGACGTAAATTATATTTAAAAAAATATCATTTGAGAGAGAAGACTTGATGCCTATTTTCAATTTATTGAAAATTAGTAAACATAACTTATCTATTGCTTTAAATTTCTATCAGCAAAAGCAGAATATTTCTAATGAGCATGCTATTTAACTACTAACAAATATGTGCTTATTATTATTATTATTATTACAGATGTATTTTTTAATTTCTGATTTTATGACATTGCACTGCGCCTGATTGTTTGCATTTAATTCGTTATTTTTTGCACTAAAAGGCGCATTTTTGTATTGTAGTTTTTATAAGCGTTTTTATAAGCCTTTTGAATTTCTATTAATGGTTATGGTATTTTGCTCTATCATGTATGTTAAGCGCCTTTAATGTAGTCAGATAAGTAAATTTGTCATGGGGTTATTTTATTACATTTTAAAGGATTCTTAAATAAATTTAAACATACTCACGCTTACCAGATATCCTATACTCACGTAATAAAAGCTTTTCTTATTCAATGATTTTTTTTATCAGTCAGTATCTTTTTATTTTTGAAGAGTTGTACTCGTCACTTTTTAATTAGGTGTAAAAAACCATGTAAAACTCTTCAAACACAAAAGTTCGTATCTTTATTAATGGTGGCTGTTAAGATTTGAAGAAGTGTAATAGTGCCCATTAAATGCATTAAACCTTGTCATCCATACGATGGATAGGTTTATAGGTATAGGTATCTTCAAAATAGTGTATCTAGGTTTCTAGGCGGCGCGGTCGGTTTCGGTCTTGTCCATTCGTCGAGATTGTTTTCAGGTGCGTTACCCGCATGGGTATCACATCCCCGTTCGGTATAAAATCTAGCTGATTACAATAATTACTTAAAAGCTTTTAGTCAATTAGCGTTTTTTCGTGCTTAGCATATGTATTGGCTTTGTAGTTAAATAACGACAGCAGTGAAAGTTACGGAATTATCGTATCATACCTTACTTACTTAAAAACTCGCTGAGGGTGAGCTATGGTGTCATGAAAATTGTACAACCTATTTCTGTGTTGTATCTTTTATAGATAATTGACTACTTTGAATTCGTTATAAGTTGAACTCGGCCGGCGTGGTCCAGCTCTAGGGCTCTTGACTCGCATTCCGAAGGTCGCGGGACCGAATCCCGGCGTGGCCAATAAATTTTATTTGATTAATTTGTGTTATTTCACAATTTATTCATTTAAAATAATATAAAGTATATTTGCGGCACGTTCCAAAATGGAAGACACTCTCAGTATCGCCCTGGTGTGTGACCACCGTTCAGAATTGAAACGTTGCTTGAAATGGCTTTAGCCGTGTTTAGTGACCAGATCTGAATAGCCAGGTACTTCCCACCGTCCTCTTCCCCATCTCCTTCCCCTCCCCACTACCTTCAGCCTCACAACATACCCCAATTGGGGATGCCATAGTCGCACTGGCTCCAGACGGGGGCAGTTGGGACTCTTGTGCCGTATTCAAATAAGTTGAAGAGTTTTTGATATTCAATTTGATCAAAAGCTAAAACTGATCGAAAACCGCCGTTTAACGAGGATCTTTAGTCAACAATTAAAAATGGCGTTAATTTTCATTAAATGGACTTTTAAACACTCCAATCCTTTTTCCACTAAATGACAGCAAAATGATAAACGTTGGATATTATCGCCTCGTCGAAGTGTTCGACTAAGTGTTGTATTTTGGCATGTTTTTTTTTGTTTCGCGCCTCACAGCGCTTGTAACCGCATTATTATCGCCTACTATATGCGCAGCGGCGCCATCCCCTAGTTTCCCCTCGGCGATAGTGTCACGTATCGTGTTCGTTCATTCTCTCTCCTTTACAAGGATTGGAGGGGTCGCAGTTCTCGAGGGGAAGCCAATATAATCAAGCCAAATTATTGTTCAAATAATATTTCGTTTCACATGCGAACGGATCTACGAATACATCGACATTTGAAATGTTTTTTTTTTGTTTTATCTATTAACGTTGGTACCTTCCACACATCAAGCTATTATCCAGTAAAAATTTTTTTTTTTGAGTTTTGTCGATATCTCAAAATCAAAAGCTCACGATGGAAATGACATTACGATTTAAAAAAAACATAGTTGCATTGATCTACAAATTTCTTTAGCAAATTTCATGGTGCCAGAGTTACCGTTCGAAAGTTTTTAGTGAGACACAAACAAATTAATTTTCTGCTGTAAGGTAAATACGTTTTTTTTATAGTAAAACTTCTTTACGCACGCTTGACTTGGGGAATAAGCTGGTGAATGCGTGACGAGAGCGTTACGAAAAGCGTCGGGCGAGGCGAACGGAAGTTGAGTGGGAGATATAAGTTAGTGAAAATAGAAATGTTACGTTTCGTATATTACTGTAGGGGCAAGAGAGAGAGGTGCGAGCACACATCTTCTTTCTCTCATAGTCACATTAAGCGGTCCCAACTGTTTCACGCTCAATCTTCAACATTCGATAAGACAATCTCCGGACCCGTATAAAACGATAATATTATGTTCCGGCGTGAATTCGGCTCCGAGCGAGGGCTGTTGTCGTACGACCGGACCTCGGCAGCCCGGCATACCAGCTCACCAGCCCGCGGTACTCGCTAGTTGTTCTTCCATACTTCAGCCCGCGGTACTGGTATTCCTCTCTACTTGTCGGTTACCCTACCATCAGTAGGTACCTTCCTCCCATCCCATCCCACTTGTGCCGCCGCTACTGATGCCCCGCTTGGGGAGTCGGTTTACCGTTCGGGTGACGTGACGCGGACCGGTTCTGGCGGCTGGTGCACGTGCACTCGCACGCTAAACCTTGCTCCCATTTATCTGCTATCTCATATTTTGACAAATTTTTAGGATTGTTTCTGGATGCTATATTTATTTAAGTGAAAACTTCTTTAGCTACGTTGTGATTTGAAAAATGATTAAAAACGAAAAAGCGACCCTCGAAAGAGACAAATACGTACATCTATAGGATTTAGCTTGCGAGAGAATGAGGTAGACTAATCGGTCTCCTCTTTGTGGTGTGCTTCATTCCCCACTCTTGTCTATTTTAGTTTTCTGAAGGTTTAACTTCTACCGTGTGAACCGCACACAATTTTTTAAGTACTTCTTTAGCTCCGTTGTGATTTGAAATTCGGACGAAACAGACATAACGCATTATAGCACCTGCAAAGCTTTGACTTGCGCTCGTTGACCGCTTTGATTATGATGTCACATTTCAAAGCTCTTATTGGTTGAGATTTCAAGGCTCTTATTGGTTGAGATTAGAAACGGAAATGACGCATTACATTACCGACGAAGCATCAAACTGCACTCATTGGCCGCTTTGATTAAGACCTCACTTTTAAAGGCTCCTATTGGTTGAGATTGTTTTGGTAAAGTTTCGCCTCTACTAAAAAAAAACAACATGTTTCTTAAGCAATGCTTACTTCATTAGGTTTTACTAAATACTCAGTAAACCCTGATGAAGTAAGCATTGCTTACGAAACGTGTTGGTTTTTTAAACAATAAACGTGGTTAAGCCGCCGCTATCCGAATTTCTACCGATTTCTTGCATATCTCCCTTGAACATTTGAAGTTTTTAAGCTCTTAAAAAAATATATGTTATTTTTGAAGATAATATCTATACAATCCCCACGCAGAAACGTAAATTATATGAAATTCCCTCGATAAAAAAAAATCGCAAAGTATGCTCCGAAATTTTTTATTTTCAAGCCTGTCTCTATTATTTAACAAGTTATTTGTACGAAAAAATTCACAGCGTTTCTTTGAACGTTGTTTTAGACAACCCCCACGAGATTTTTGCTCTATTCTAAACGAGTCGTGTTTTATTAAGGGTCTACTATTCGTGAACACAGCGCTGAAAAAGAAGAAGATGGAGAGATATGTAATTACGAGTGTTGGACAGAGCGCGCTAATATGGTTAGTCGTAGAATAGCAGCGAAAATTGTGAAAAAGCTTAATAAAACATGACTCGTTTAAAATAGAGCAAAAATCTCATGGAACGTATCTTAAATATCGTTCAAAGAAACATTGTGAATTTTTTCACAAATATAACTTGTAAAATAAAAGAAATAGACTTGATCAAAATAATTTTCGGAGCATACTTTGCGATTTTTTTCTATCGAGGGAATTTCATATAATTTGCGTTTCGGCGTGGAACGTATCTAGATATTATCTTCAAAAATAACATATATTTTTTAAGAGCTTAAAAACTTCAAATGTTTAAGGTAGATATGTAAGAAATCGGCCGAAAAACGAATAGTAGACCCTTAAACATTTTCACAATTTTCGCTTCACTTTTATCGTTTTAAATATTAGCGCGCTCTCTTCAACATTCTTAATTACATATCTTTCCATCTTGTTCTTTTCGTGCTCGGATACGGGGTTTTAAAACTAAGTACCTATTCTATTAATTTTTATTAAAAAATCATAATTTGTTTTGAAATAAGTTTTCTCTGAAAATTTTCCAAAAGCATTTCTTGTCGGAGAAAGTAGAATAAGCGACGCAGCTGCATGAATATCGACGTTTGAAAATTTGAAATGAGCCACCGAGTGAAAACGGCGGATGTACCGCCGGACATAGGTACACATGGACACGCGAGAATGTGCGCACCGGCCATATAAACCAATGTCGCATTCGGCAGTGAAACGTTAAAATATTCATCGCTGGAATTCCACAGGGCCATATAGGCGCATCGGCCGCGACCACCATCTTGGGCCGGCCGCTTCCAAATCTAAAGTCTCTGGGCCCAGTTACCCGGAATGTGCCCTATAAGCCCGATACGCCCAACGCGCCCAATTGTGTCGCAGCCATGGCCTGGATCTGACGCCATTTTGACACCAGCCTGCACTGTACCCTGCACCATGTATTTTTTTCCGGGAATCCTGACCATACTCCTCTCGAGAAAGTTAATTGTCGAGCATGCGAAACTCATAATAAAAATAATATTCAACAATCTGAATAAATTCTTTAAGGCGGCGCTTCCCGGCTGAAAAAGAAGAAGATGGAGAGATGTGTAATTACGAATGTTGGACAGAGCGCGCTAATATTTTAAGTGATAAAAATGAAGCGAAAATGCTTAATAAAACATGACTCGTTTAAAATAGAGCAAAAATCTCGTGGAAGATATTCAAAGAAAAATTGTGAATTTTTTCACAAATATAACTTGTAAAATATGACTTGTTTTAAATAATTTTCGGAGCATACTTTGCGATTTTTTTTCTATCGAGGGAATTTCATATAATTTGCGTTTTGGCGTTGAACGTATCTAGATGTTATCTTCAAAAATAACATATTTTTTTAAGCGCTTAAAAACGTCAAATGTTTAAGAGAGATATGTAAGAAATCGGTCGAAATTCGGATAGCGGCGGCTTGAACTCGAAATAAACTGCAGATTTGTGTCAAAAACAAAGCCACATCGGGACACTTATTTATTACATATATAACTAATATATTATAATGTAAAGCTGATGTGAATTTTCCTCTAATTTTTAACGTCAAGGTGCAAAATTTCACCATAAAATATCAAAGTACTGCTTTAAGTGGCGGGAAACAAGGATGGGAGTGGTTTTTCGAAATTATGTAGACAGTGACTTTCCCATTGTTTTGAAGATCAAGTGTGCAAAATTTCATCAACTTCAAATAAAACTGTAGGTTTGTATACAAATCAAACCCCCACCGCCCATATAAAACAGACAATCAAATTTATATATTATTAGATAGAAGAATATACACACCCCTTTTGGGCTATTACGCTTTATTACATTTTGAGACAAGATAAATACAGAGTGCAGTACAGTGGAGATTGTGACAAGGAATTTTGTAAAAAAATCCGCTGTGGAATGTAGTAGTGACCAGTGAGCCTCTCAGTAGCAGACACCTTTCTCGGAGCGCGCATCCTCTGATTTTTTCAGTTCGAATTAGAGGAAATATAAGTTATTACTATTTAATGCTTTTTTCATTATGTTCAAATCGATATCATTTTCTTTACCGTTGTTTTCTCTTTACACCGTAAATAAATATTAAGGCCCCACGTGCCTTTTTGATATCCTTTATGTCTTTGGATACGCCTGCAAAAATAACGATAATTTCCAATTTATTTTGGGTCGTAAAACAATTCACTCATTTTCTTCACCAAGCTCAGTCGTTTTACCTGTCAAAATATTGCATTATTTGACTAAGGGGCGTAATTGAGGAACAGTGTATGTATATTGCATTCTTTTGCTTAACATTACATAGATAATGTGTTGAGATGAGGTGATTATCAAGGAAACAAATAAATATATGTATAAATAACATATAATATAACTTAATATAAGTATATATTTATAAACTGAATTTTTCACCACCCTTAAAAGTATCTAACCATGTTAACCCAGGGAAAGGGTGAAACATAAATCATTAATAAAATTTGTTGAATAACCATAA
Source organism: Glyphotaelius pellucidus (assembly GCA_936435175.1). Taxonomy (NCBI): domain Eukaryota; kingdom Metazoa; phylum Arthropoda; class Insecta; order Trichoptera; family Limnephilidae; genus Glyphotaelius; species Glyphotaelius pellucidus. The sequence continues at coordinate 19,264,165 of OW386542.1, read as the reverse complement.
AAAATTGTTCCGATATTATTTGCTCTGGATGTGGAAATTAAAATAACAGATGTTTCTACTCAATTACCTGAACTTTTTTTTACTAAGATTGCTTCATTGTTGACCAAGGGAACGACTACAACTTGTTGTCATTCCATTTTTATAATAACACTTGATTGTTACTATCTACAATAGCAGAAAGCTTGTTGAAACAACAAGACAAATGTAAACTTCAGGCACATGTGAACATTCTTTCAGAAGCCACGAAAATGGCAGATAAGCTTTTGGCAATAAAACAACTTCCTTTCTTCTGAAGCCTACCACTTTTGCTACCTGCGATGTTCCTTTATTTACCCAGGGATTTAAAAATGCGGTTAGCTTTATCTTTTGCTTTCGGTATTATTACTAACATTATTTAACCTCTCAAAGATCGGGCGTATTTTGTCAGTGGGTAAAAATATTTACGCTTTCCAATAAAATCCAAATAAATGGAATATTTGTGAGCTCCAAACTGTTTTCGAAAGGTGATGCAAAACGCTTTCAAATTTTATTATTAGAAATAACTAAAATGTAATATTTTAATATCAAATTACCTGTGTAAAATTGTAACTATTTCCTCCCGTCCTAAAATAAATTCTGTAACTCATCGGGATTGCCCTAGCAAGAAATAAAATCAATAAAAAAAAATTTCAATACAAATTTTTAAAAGTTTTAAAAAATATGGCTCACCTTGCATTTTTTCTAACTAAAATTACTAAAATAGATAAAATAAAATAGATTACTATAATAGATAAAAAAAAACATACTTGAAAAAAACATACTATAAAATAGATTACTATAATAGATAAGAAAAAAACATACTTGTCTTATTAGATTGTCTCCTCACTTTTTGTCGTTAAATGAAAAATAATTCTTAAAAAATTCAATTTTAATTTTAAAATTTTTTTTTTTTTTTTTTCAAATTCCGATCGGAAACTTTTGTATCATGAAGGTGTAGGTACATTTTAATTATTTTGTGCTTAACTTTTAGATTTGAATATAAAGCGTGTTATTTTCTCTTTCCAATACCGTTTAGATCATACTATGATAGTAAGGGAGATACAACGATTTCTATGAGACCTATGAGCTGGGACCAATTTGGTATCCTGTTAAAAATGATCTTCGCATTTTAAATTTATATTATCTTACAGCTGTGAGTAAATTATTCAAGTATTTTATACTAGAACAATCGCTCTTATGCACGCTGATTTATATTCATCGTAAACTAAATTACGTACGTATTATATTATCGCGAATTCAGGTGATTCGAGATTAAAAATGCCATTGTTAGTGACCCCACAAGGTCAAAAAGCTAAGATTATTTGGGTAACTCCGAAGAGTGTGTGAATGTTTCGACATATCCGATGGGCTTCTGTCACATCTGGCACACGTGATCCTGGGAATATCTCCCTACTTTCCCGGTTTTATCGTCATCTCTCGGCGCCTAACTACTAACTACTCACATATGGCGCTGCAACGCGGAACATTGTACTATGTGAAACGCACACGCAGTAAAGACGTGTGTGCTTCAAGATATAATGCATACCTATATGTCATTCTGGCATTTCATATTTCTGTATTGTGCATCACGCATTTGTGAGTGACGGTGATTTCTATTTATATTCTAAACCACAAAGTTGAGGTTAATTTTGATGATGAATCACACTTCATTCCAGACAAACATTCGCAAAATGTTTACAGTTATCTTGCTGATTGTACATACTTTAAAATACTGGAATTTCTTTAAATGTCACCAGATAAAGAAACACGAAACGTAACTTTTTATAATTGATGGAACCTTGGTTCTGTAACAGTTCTGAGCGTGTAGTTATTATTAATGATTATTGACACTACTCTTTCTCATTTTAAACAATGTTATCACTACAACACAAAATTAAAGCACAGGAACAAAGTGCTTTGTTTTTGTAGGCATTGAATTAATTTGCCTATCCATACAAGGATAGTGTACAGAGCATTCACAAATATCTGGAACAGAAGATAATGTGTTATTCCAGGACTTCGTACAAATAAACATTAAACGCACTCGTGTTTTGTTTCTCTCATACTTTGAAATATCTCTAATGACTTGTTAATTAAATTCTTGAAATTGTGTTTTGAAAATAATTTGCCAAAAACCCGTGCTGCTGAATGTTTTCTCATTCGATAATGCATTTCGATTGATCAACTATCTTCATCTCCTCAATGCTGATAGCAACTTAATTTTTGAAGTGAAACCTCTTTAGCACCGTGGTGATTTGACTCACGATGAAACGGAAACGACACTAAAAAGAGACAAACATATACATTATAGGATTTAGCCTGCGAGAGAATGAGATAGAATTTAACCTTACCGCATTGACCGCTTTGATTATGAGCTCACTTTTCAAGGCTCATATTGGTTGAGATTTTGTTTATCATTAATTGTGCCATCAACCTGTGCCAAAGCAGCGCTGTTATTATTCTCTTGGCATTGCTTTGTATATTATTTGATCAATATTTTGTTAGAACTCGTAAGGAACACTATAGGATTATTAGTTTCTTAAAGTTAAGCACACTTGAAGTGAAATAACACAAAACTGCGCTATTAATATTACGTTTTTATTATTATTTGTGCAGTGCTTCGTAGCCTCCTCACTCTTGTCTACTTTAGTTTTCTGAATTTTTCACTTCTACCGCGTGTGAATTGCACTCTCTGTTTTTTTACAAGCTTTGTTACGTTTAAGGTATGTACGATGCCTGTCAGTTTTGGTATCTTGAGTTAGATACCAGAAATTATTAAATAAAACGTACCTTGTTGGATTGCCATAAACATCAATATAATTGTCATTTTCTAATGTAGAAGTCAACATATTATTTTAGTGTTTTTTAAGCCAAGAAAACGATAAACCATATTCATTCCTGAACGATTCACATATTTGACATAGGACATAGGCACTTCTAGCTAAGCCCCGATTAGAGTAGTTGAGGTGAACATCATTTTTGAGGATCGAGTTTTTACAGTGAAGATATTCAAATCGTTTGATAAATCAGTAAAAGAAACTATTTTGCGGTATCGATATTTGATGTCTATACCGATGATACATAATATTATAACCTTTTTGGTAAAAGCAACATAAAGCGTAAACATTGCAAGTCGGTTAAAAAATTCCGTGGGAATATTAATTTGTCAATGATGATAAGAAATTCCAATAACTAATAACAATAAGTACTTCAATTCTTCAAATGCTGTTTTGGCTCTTACTTATCTGCGGTAATTCATACAATCTTTATTGACTGCCACCGGTTTCTCCTACTTCGCATTTACTTCTATTATTTGGCATGGTACTTAAATTCCAAAAAATCCTTCAAATCTATGTGGTATTCTATTTATTTTGAAATTACAAACGTGCATAATACTATGTGTTCTAAATATTCAGACCTACGAAGAAAAGAATCAATTGATTCCAGTACCCTTTCGTAGCACCTACACGCATCATGGTCTAGCGATTGATTTCGTCTATCGGTTAATACGTTTATTCCAATTTTCACACGCTTACCTGTGTTCTACTGCTTCCGAACATAATTTTCTCTTATCTTCTTCATCCATATAGAGGTAGACACCTGTTTTCAGTCATGGATGCTTTTCTATTTCATCAAGGTCACAGTAGAGTAAGTATGACTGAGTATCGGCGTAAGAAAGCTTCGTAGGTAAAATGGTGGTTTCACGGTCTGGCGCCGCACGGGAAAGCGCGCGCGGGCACGCAACGCGCGACACGCCATCACGCGCGCCCGGGATTTGTCCATACCGCTGATAACGGAATTGGGATATTTACATCCGCTTGCTGCTATCAGCCATGCCCTATCGAAACCTTAAATAGATACGACATGACACAGCTCGGACATTCCAAACATGTTCAGACATATTTACATAAGTTTTTGTACAGCGTTTATGACAGTTATTTTACTAACGGGTGAAGAAGGGACAGATAACAGCCGAGCATACTTGTAGTAAGTTCAGTTTATTATCTACAAGCACGGAGTAAAATTTCTTCACTTGTCTGGTTTGGAGATGGTTAAAGAGGAATGTTCTAATCTCTGCAATTACAGTCACTGAACTTGCGTTGAGCTCGGCAGCAAACAATGGAGTTTTAAAATACTTTGCCATTATGGTATTATTCTTTGGATTAGTTTTTCGCTTTGTTAATTTCACGTCGACGACAAACTGAGTGTTCAACCAGAAATCCCCCTGAAAAGAAAGCTACGATTTATGATCCTAAATAGTTCAAATCCTTATACATGATAAGGATTTGATTTCCTAGCTGTAAACCGTAGGTTCCAATTGTTTAACCACTACAGCGATTTTTGCCATATATTGGCGCCGTTTTAAATTTCTCCGATTGATTTTCGGATAAAAAAGGCAAAATAAAAAATAAAAAATATTTGTAGCTCTCACGTTTGTTATTTTGGACTTAAAACGAAGCTATTGAAATGCTTTATCTATTTTGACCATTAGATTAGATGTCGCAAATCTGAACTTCGTAGACTATTTTACAACGATGTTTAAAATAATTTTTACGGTTAAAATTAAGTCCCTTTTCCGTAGATATGCACCTTTCATTATCAAGTGTACCACAGAAAATATAAAAAAATCTAAAATATTCTATGTTGACTCGAATAAGTATCTCTCACGGCCGTTTCAACGTAACAAACACGCAGGAGTCGCGCGGATATAAACTTTACGATTTTTTTTTTCTAAATCCTCAAATATGAGATTAACGGTAAAATACTGGTTAATTCATTGGATATATAAGAGAACTGTAATAAGTTTTTATGTCCCCATGTTAAAATTTGAAGGTATGATCTTTAATGATCTTCTGAAAATCTCGAGCAAACGGAGTTTTTTTTTTAAATGCGCTGTCGCTTCAGTGATTATGAATTAGCCTTCCATTCTTCAATAGCGTTGTTTTCGTTTGTTATGTTGTCTTGTCGTCTCATCACATATATACATTTTTCTGCTTTCTTGCGTTTCCAAAACATTTCAAATTATGTTCTTTTTCTTATTTAATATTCTCCGCTTGATTACATTATGCTAAAATACAAGTTATTACTTCGGGCTAAACGTTAAAAGCTCCTCAGGGCTTCAGTTAGTTGTATTAAGTAGGTAATAATAAATTATCCATAATTATGGCAATATAACAACATACGCTCTTGATTATTAAATATGCTGCCTCGGAATTTTCTTACTGAGGGTTACCGCAACGGAATCAAAATTAAAATGGCCGTGTCTTGTTACCAAATGACAAACGTATTAAAATATCTACTAGTAATAAATCTCAAAAGGATGATAAAGCTCTAATTAGGTATATAGTCAAACACATAAAATAAAACATTAAATTATGTAGTTGAAATGTCTGTCAAACAGTTAAAATGTCATTACGATTAATTAATTAAATAATAGTGAAACTCGTAAGGCCTTAAACAACCATTTAGTTGTTTATTAGTTATGTAAGATTTAAAACGCGTTTATGAGTAAGGGCGATAGTTTTTAACAACTGTTTTTAAAACTGCGGTTACAACATCAAATTTCAAAGACAAAATTCAAGTTTCGTGAAAGTTCATTACAAGTTTTGTTAATATTTTATCATTTGTTGTTTCACAGTACTTGAATAATTACAGAACTTGAATAGGATTTTCACAGAACAGGCGTCAGGTGAGAATGCTATCCTTGTTCTACCGGAATTTCAATGGAAGATGCTCCGAGGAACTAGCGTCATTGATCCCTTCGGCACCGGTGCATAGTCGGGAAACACGCCAAACGCGTGCCCAACATGTACACGGTTGACATTAGTCACATGAGAACGGGTCGCTTCTTCGACTCGTCCCTGTGTTCAACTGCTCGGCTGTGGAACAATTTGCCGCCCTTCCTACAACATGGGTCTCTTCAAGACCAATGTTCATTCCTTCCTCTCCTCAAAAAGACCCTTCACACAGCATATCTGATGACATAGGCTCTGAGGGAAATTGTTTTCCTCAGGGTTTCCTATGTGGAGTTAATGTTAAAAAAAACTTGAATTTTAACTTTAATAAATTGTTCAAATTCAGTAAAACATCCAGTCCTTATGTTTCATTGTTAAAACTACTGTCACAATAATTATTGAAGAAGTCATCATTATTTAAACTGTTTGCATTCGGTAGGCATATCTGAATAACACTCTTGGCATTCAATCGTCTATTACAACAGGATTAATCCAGTGTGGAGTTGGACGCACAGGACCAATAGGTCTTTCATAACCCATTATTTTATAATAGCGTCATTTGACCTTTGCAGTTGACGGGTTGTATAAATTATAATCGAGTGTTTTACAACGGGGGGGGATATCGAATAAAAACAACTAAAGAATAATGCACAGGTCGTTTAAGGTCTACTATCCGAATTTCGACCGATTTCTTACATATCTCCCTTAAACATTTGAAGTTTTTAAGCTCTTAAAAAAATATATTTTATTTTTTAAGATAATATCTAGATACGTTCCACGCCGAAACACAAATTATATGAAATTCCCTCGATAGAAAAAATCACAAAGTGTGCTCCGAAAATTATTTAAAACAATTTATATTTATATTATTTAACAATTTATATTTTACAATTTATATTTCTATTATTTTACAAGTTATATTTGTGAAAAAAATCACAATGTTTCTTTAAATGATACTTAAGATCCGTTCCAAGAGATTTTTGCTCTATTTTAAACGAGTCATGTTTTATTAAGCATTTTCATAATTTTTGCTTAATTTTATCTTTGAAAATATTAGCGCGCTCTGTCCAACATTCGTAATTTCATATCTCTCCATCTTCTTCTTTTTGCGCCGGGAAGTGCGGCCTTAACTCGGTTTTATTTGGTTTAACTGTTTAGTAAAACGCAAGTTAGTGCTATGTGCAATTCTATTTTATAGATATTTGGCATTCTGAGTATGCTATACTCATTTAACAACCTGTCGGCCAATGCTCACTTTCGTAGGTAGGCATTTTAGGTATTTTCTATTTAACTTCGGATGTTAGTACCCTTTGTCACTATCCGTAAGGAAGAGTGAAGTGAAAATTTCAAAAAGTACCTGTGGTAAACGCACACTGGCTATAAATAATATTAAATGCCGGCGTTTATTGTTATTTGTCGGTGGTAAAACCGCGGACATGTCATTGAGTCTCTGCCGGAGACTAAAGTGGGCTACACAGTTACTGCAAACATCAATAAACCTACTACTACGGAACCACATATTATGTGTGGTTCAGGATATGACGGACATGTTGAACACAGGTTGCGCTTCAACATATTTTTATTTTTTTATTTCACATATTTATATATTTAAGTACATGTTCAAATATTCCAATGCTACTTACTCTTCCATTCAAGCATTAGCTTGTGGCTGGAGTGCAGTGTACATTGTTTCATTATTTTATGTTGTAAACTAGTTTCATTTTGTAAACTTGTTTGTGTACCCGACTTCGCTCAGGGAGTTTATATGAGATTGAACTGACGTTCAGACCCACAACAGATCTTGCTTTGTGTAAACCCTACCAATGGGTAGCCCCACCCATACAAAAAGGCTTCGTATAGTTCACAATGTTCCAGAACATTTGAGAGCGTTCTGAAATGTTCCACAATGATCTGTGATGTTCCGGGATGTTCCCGAACGTTCCGCACTATTCCCGAACGTCCCGGAACATTTTGGAATGTTGTGGAATGCTCTCGAATACTCTCGAATATTCTGGACTGTTCTAGAAATTCCTAGAGGGCGAAACTTCCAGCCCTTGTATCTTAAAAGCACGCCCTGCAGATAAAACCGGGTACCTTCTTCATGGATGGGGGATAGAGGGCTACTATGCCATGTAACTCGCCTGATCGTACCGGGACTTGTTTTTGAGTTTTAATGGCACCCACATTGTAGTACACTTTCTTTTATAATATATATATTGATCAAATTATTAAAGTAGGGAGTACCCACAGAGCTCGTCTAAGTTCTAGCTATATGCTATCATTTCATCAAATTATTTGAGAAGTTTCATCGACTATAAAGCTTGACACTTGATAACGTGAGACCATTATCGGTGAGAGGTGTCAGACAAGTTGGTACACTTTCCCCGAAACTGTTTACCTTCTCCCCCAGACATGTGCATACAAAACTACCTCTTCAACTGCAAGATAATGGTATTGACATAAATACAAAAAAGTATGATTCGATGAAATTGCTGTAATAATCGTCAGTAACGAAAACGATGCTCGATGATCTTGAATACCTGTCTATCAACATCTGTAAAAGGAATCTCAAAAACCAAGGTCATGGCGGTGTGATACCAGGACCCGCATGGGGAACACTCATACATCTACTACATCTTTCTATTACTAGTAAAAAAAAATACCGACCAAAATTGAGGTGCTTTCTAGGGTGATAAAAAAATACTATTAGTTGTCACAACTTTTTTGTTTTTCTTGGGAATTAATTATGTAACAATTTCTAGACATTTTATTTTGAAGTGTTTTACTTTTCATATCCTTTGTTACTTAAATTTTAATTTTTTTTGCTTCCCGTTTCGACACTTCCGTGTCATTACATGTCGACATTCCGTAGTCATTCACTAACAAACTTAAAACTAACTTAAACATTTATACAAGCACAGAAATGATTAGATTTTATTAGGTGGGGGGAGTGGGAAGGGTGATTTTGGGGGAGGAGTCAACGTAACATGGAAATATTGTTAATAAGGTTGATTTACAGGATGCTATTATTTTATTAACTAAATTAATTTTTGATTTATTTTTTGTTGTTTATTTCTAAGTTTTCAAAAGCGCACAAATTAAAAGTTAAGTTAGTTTTAAGTTTGCTAGTGAATGACACGAATGTGTTGAAACCGGTAGCAGAAAAAATAAAATTTAAGTAACAAATATACATGGAAAGTAAAACTCTTCAAAACAAAATACTATTAGTGATTTAGAATAAAGACGTTGCCCGGGTTCATGGGGTGAGGTTTGTACAAGTCTTTGCGGCGAATGCGTTAGTCCACCTACCGTGTGGCGGGCCGGATCGTGAGAGACTGGTTGAGATAGACTTAATCTAGACCTTTCCAACTGAACTTGCTCGACCCATCGGTGGGAGTTTGCGTCCGTCCCGAGGGATTTTTTTTTCTCAGGGCCTTCTGGAGCTAATGAAAAAAAGACAAAACTTTAAAAGTTGTGACATTTAGTTGACGAAGGCAGGCGTTCACAGCTCGAAACTTTAATCTTTGTACTGCACTAGAAGATAATATGACTACATCAAAAGCTCACAATGTTTTTTCTGCATATAAAAGTGTTTAATTGTTTGAGCGATACGTGGAGGCGGCATAGAGGAGAACAAAGGGAGATTAATTCGGGGAAACTGGTTCAGTATGTGTTAACGAAGTTTTTTTTACATTATGTTCACACAGGTGGAACACAATTTCCCTAAAGGCCTATATTGTCTTTGGGGATGCTCAGGTGGTTGAGATAAATGTGTAAAGCTAAATTAGGCGCGGGGATAAGAGATTAGGTGTTAAACCAGAGAATCTATAATAAAATATTGGGAGTTAAAACATTAAATACTGTAAGCCCTATGGAATTAGTCAGATGGGAAACTTAACTAGGCAAATTAGCCCCATTATTTATCGTCTTTGGTTTGTCGTTTCCTCGATATCGTTATCCTGATTCTCTTCATTTGTCTTCCTTTAATCGCCTTCAAGTCGTTTATCGGTTTACGAGTTAATCCCAAATCTTAGGCTAGACCGCAGGAATGTGTTGTATCAACTCGTGGTTAGGTTAGGTATAGCGACCTTTAGGTGATTTTTCACTAAAACGCCTCTATATAATGTACATTCAATTTTTTTGACTTTATGTCCGGGTTAAATCTTCCCCACAGGAAAAACTAAACCCTTCCACAAATGATCATCTAGTCAATTCACGCTATGCAATTGCACTATATAAGTATAATAAATACAAAACAATACAAGAACAACATGTCAACCTTCCAGAGACCAAATGGGAAAATAATTCACCGATTCCCGATATTTTTATATCAGAGGGTTCGGCTCGGTAGAACTCCTAACTGGACCGATAAATCCTAAAATATCGTTGACGAGACCTGCCTATATTATAGATCTAGCCTTATCTTACGAATATACTTACTAGTAACCGTTTTAATATGACAGTTGATTGTTAATATTTATGTTGGAGGAAACATTTTTCAATTTATTTGTAAAAAAAATGCTTGCTTTTCGGTTATTTTTAGTCGCATTAAAATCTTTAGTTGCTCTGCGTGTGAACGAAGCGATTTTATTAACTGTAACCGTAAGATTTCTGCTTTAAATACGTTTAAATAAAATTTAAAAACAAGTATTTCGCAAGAAAGTCTTACGTGAAGGATTCTCTCACCGATTAAATTGTAATTAACATCGATTTTCGTGTAATTATTGTACATTACTTTCGTAAGTAATAACCAAAATCATTATTCATTTCGTGTGAAACAATTTTATTTATTTAAAAAATAAATTCGTAGAAAGGTTTAATGTTTATATATGTCAGTCATTATTGACGTTGACGGCAATCGCCTTATTGAAAGATAATATTTTTGATAATTTTTAATAACGCGATATTTATTATAAATGCTTTTTCCATTCGACGACCTCCAAGCAGAGCGGTTAAGGCGTCAGCTCTGGGCCTAGAGTTTGCGGGTTCAAAACACAAAGAGGGAACTTAAAATATTTTGAAATCTAGGTAGATTTCGTTATAGACCGGAATACATACATTCCCATCGCCTGGTGAATAAAGCATACCAAGAGAAAATATTTATTTGCTTTAATTAATAAAGTATCAACGTGTAATAAAGTGTCAAGTTATTGGTTTTTTTGGTTTCATACAATCTTAAAATAATTCGTTTCCATTTTGTTTGATATTTATTATTATACCTGCGGTTGATACGGATATCCATTTGCAAATACGATTAATATTTGATTACTTTGTAAACATTGATCGATAAATGAATGTATACAACATAACAAAATAGATTAAAGTTATAATTTATATATATAGTCTCTACCTACACAATATATTGTGTCTTCTCTGGGATTGGAGGTGACCTGAGCCAAGGTTATATTATATAATGTGTTACAGGTTGGAATTCATTATAGACTTTCATTTCATTTTAACTCTCTTTTTAAATCGATTCTCTTTTTTGTTAAGATGTTATTACCATTCGCAAAGGTCTGCAAGCATGAAACTTTGTACACTGATTCAGTGTTTCTTGATGTTAATTTAGTAGGTCGTTTAATTTTTTATGGTTCCCCGGAAACATCAATTACACTGAAAGGTTTGTGTGAAACAAGCGTTGTGGCCTCGTGTGGATGAAATGAAGTGTGCATTGTGAGAAAGTCAAGACCTCACTTTTGTAAAGGGTAGGTCGGTAAAACAGAACGTCGATCGCACCGGTTCTGACACGGGTTTGTTACCGTCAAAATATCAACAAATCTATACTAATATTATAAATGCGAAACTGCGTGTGTTCGTTTGTTACGCTTTCACGCATAAACCAATAAACCGATTTTAAAAATTCTTTCACCAATAGAAAGCTATATTATACGCGGGTAATATAGGCTTGTATAATGGTAAGCTCTGGCGTTATGAAATTATAAATATTAATATATTATATTTATTATACGTTTTCTGTCGCTAACAAAAGCGTGTTATTGCTAACGTCAGAAAGGAAACGTTGTCGTGGAAACGATGTTGATATATTTGCGGGAAATCGTAGTTAATACCTAAAATGAATCTCCGAAATGTTAGTACGCGCTTAACTTCCGAACGACTGCACCAAATTGGATAATTATTTTTTTTACTACTGGTGAGCTCTGGCATTATGAAATTTAGGAGACACGCGAGCTGTTTGAAAACTGAATGTAACGGGAATTAATGTATGGAATGAGGGGGAAGGGGGGGGGGTATAATTGATAAGTGCAAGCGCTACAGTTTCACAATTTCCCCCTAATACCAAGCGAGCGAAGCCGCGGGTTAAAGCTAGTATAATATAAACGTGGAAATATAACATTTTAGATGTTTCCTCGTAGACGAAATGAAGTGTGCATTGTGAGAAAGTCAAGACCTCACTTTAGTAGAGGGTAGGTCGGCAAAACAGAACGTCGACGCACCGGTTCTGACACGGGTTTGTTACCGTCAAAATATCAACAAATATAATGTAAACGTGTAAATATAACATTGTAGATGTGTCATGCATACAATGTACCTACGTGAGTTTTCACAACAAATAATTGCTGACGCGGATCTGTTGTGGCCGACGGGGGTCACTGGTGTCCAAGGTGGCGGGTGCAAGACGCACGTCCCACAGATATTACCGGTCATTGGTCATAGTTATAAGTTATTAAATAATAACGAACCCTTATCTTGTGCAGCTGCGCTTGTTGCTGGTTCGTTGACTCGCGCGCTTTATCTCTGCCCACTGCACTGTCTGCGTCTGAAGCTCTGGTGCCGGCTAATGGTCCGATTTTACTTACCAAATGATTTGTAAATTGCTAAATTGCTACCACAGCCATGTAGGAGACTGACTGCTCAATCTGTTGCAAGCAAGTCTCTTCAATTATGGACGGTGAATTCTGCCATGCAGAATGTACAAGCATCAAAGGCCATTTTTTTTCGATTTTCAAAAATATTTAATTAACTTCGCGGAGTGCTACCTGCCATTCGATGATTTTATTCCTATAGAAATAAACACTGCTTTTTAATTGACTTAGTATTGAAATTATTTTGTTTTTAGTACATAAGCTCCATACTCCATACAGGAGGTCCTGAAGAAAATAATCTCCCTCAGGGTCTATGTCATCTTTGGGGATGCTGTGTGGAGAGTTTTTTTTTTAAGGAAAGGAAATGGAGGAGAATTCTGGGAAGGAAAGGAGTTTAAGGGGTGGGTAGGAATCTGGGGTTCAGTGTATCCTGGTCATCCGCCTCCAAGACCTAGACAAAGCTCACCCCATGAACCCGGGCACCCCTGCTAAATCACCAAACGTAGCGAACCACTTAAATTATATAAAATGTTCAAAACTTTGTAGTCATACAATATTAAAATGTTCATTTGTATAAGTATCTACTCCATTTACTTGAGTTCAAAGCAATCCACACTTAATATATTATAATATGAAATTATAATATATTTAAAGAACGTGATAAATATTTTAAAAAATAACCCATTTAAATTTAAACGACTTAGATGCGATTAATAAATAAGTCGTAGCATTATTTCAACAACTATGCATGTTATGTTGTACGTATGCATTTACGTCTATGTAAGTTATGCACGTACCAAATGAGTTCATACTTTTTGAGGTTTGAGGTATTTCTTATCACTATTATCTACATATTAATATTTTATGGGAATTGTTGATAAAATGAAAGGAAGCTAATATGTATGTCATATTTAGAATAAACTCGAATACCTATATTAACATTTTTAAAATTTTTATTTTGTAAATTTGTATGTATTTAAAATATCGCTCATGTAATGCCGACTTTGTCGTGTAAAAAGACCACGTCTGCCTTTTATCTAATTTTACCATTATTGTTTAATATGTTTCTTTGCAATAATAACAAATTAACGTAACGTTTTTTTTAATGTAATGTTTATTTAATAATTTAATAAAAAATACAAACTCTTTTAAATGGATTTTAAAAATTCGTCAAATAATCTTCAGACACCATTTTCTCAAAACATGGAAAATGCAGATGTTTCTTTTGCTTTACACGGGCGATATATGTAACATAATGTACTCAGAATCCTTTGTACCTGTATACTTCTCGAAACGTATTTAAGTTATATTTAGCCCATCGTTCCACTGGCTCGGTAACAGCACCGAAGCGACAAAATCCGGAGAGAGTGTCCAGAAAATTCAAAATTCCCAACGGTTTTCAGCACAGCGATTTTGGGACTTTTCTGCTAATGGTCTCCGGTTTTTGTCTTCTCGGTACCGATACAATACGGGCCAAGACTCATGAGATAATAATTTATTTATTTACTAGCTTTTCCCCGCGGCTTCGCTCGCATGGTATTACGGGAAATTACTGTAGCGCTTGCACTTATCAATTATCTCCCCCCCCACCCCACCCCCATCCCCTCCCGCATTCCATATATTCATTCCCTTACATTCAGTTTTAAAACATCTCGCCTACCACCTAAATTTCATAATGCTCAAAGAAAAAAAGAATTACTTATCCAATTTTGTTCATTCGTTCGGAATTTATGCGCTTACAAACATTTCGGATGTTTATTTTTATTGAAATATTTGGAAGTTCGTTAATATAATAAAAAAAATACTCTATTTATCATTCAGTCTTTATAATCGTTACGAATTATATTTTTAATATAGGAGCTCTCATCTGACATTTATTCCAAGCTTGTCAAAAAAAAAAAACGAATTCTAATATTTGAATTTTCTGCAGTAGTAGCTAACCAGTAGACTTGAGTACCTACCAGCATAGAGCCCAAAAATATATCATCATTGTTTCCATGGAAAAGATTTTTTTCTGACGTTAGCAAAAACTCGCTTTTGTTAGCGACAGAAAACGTATAACAAATATAATATATTAATATTTATAATTTCATAACGCCAGAGCTTACCATCATATACAACATGTAGTCAGCGCATATAATTTAGCTTTATATTGGTGAAAGAATTATTAAAGTCTTTATATTGTGTTATGCGTGAAAAGATCATAAACAAACTCGAGCAGTTTCGCATTTGTAATATTGGTATGGATTAAGTTTACATATTGACGATAAAATATATTTGAGTACATACATATAAAGATCAATATATTATTATAATATGGCGTCCTGTTTAGACTAGCTCGTGTAAATCGGGCATAAGTCAAGTTTGCATAAGGGGTGACGTGACGATAGTCAGGGAATAATACAGTACCTGTACCAGCCGTTTACACAATGCACCCAAAGTTTGCGCAGCCCCTGTTCAGACAGTCGTTGTGCAAACACAATGTGAGTCTCGGAATATTTGCATCGATATTATGTGAATTTACATACACTTGTGTCTACTTGAGCAAACCTAACATGGGTCTATGGAAATAGTTGCTGATATCAAATCGGGGTGGAACTATTCATGCAGATTTTACAACTTATCATTCTACGTTTGATACTTAATTAAAGTTGTTAAAAGACTAGTGGCATTGTTTCATTTATAGATAATATGTTGCGTTGAGATGATCTCGGGTTGGGTCTCGCGTCAATTACAATGGAAGTCTGCTGACGCCCACGCGCATCGGACACGATGTAATGCGTGAGCATACTAAGTATTACACTGTTGTCTAACTTTAATGGATGTATTCCATTCCACTTAATTGAGTTCAGCGCACAAAGAAGTCACAGTCATACTTTATTATTTTTCATATCAAGTGGATGGTGTCGTGGGACTCGTGGTGAACCGCGATGCTTGAACCCGAGATATAATATCGTTACGTTCGTTAGCCGGCAACCGGCAACATGACGGACAGATGCAGGCACACAGTAATTTGTACGTACACACACCGAATGAACATTCCTATGGATTATTCCCGGAAAGCACGAACCTCGTTTGAATATCTTACTGTGACTTTTATGACCGGCAGTAGATATGTCGGAATAAATTATATCTTTATTGATTTGATAATGACAACATAATTTATATTTCATGCACAGAGTACATCACTAAAAGTCAATGAAACCATAAGTATAAACAATTATTCCATTTTTTATAAAAAATCTTGATGTCATATAGAGGTGAGATTTCTGAACAACCCCTTTATGAAGACTGGATTTTTTAATTTATTCTGAGTATGTGGGAAAGAATACAAAGACACAGAGCGATGTGCCTCATGGTGCAATTGCAGTATGCATTGAGATAGGCTGATAAAATGTAAGCAATTGTCGTCAAAGTGACATAACTTGCAGTTTTCATTCTGTGAGCGACTAGCAATCTGAATGTCTTCCTGTCATCTGAGGCATGCTTCTGCTTCTCCATTGGCAGCTAATCCACCAATCTAGGTCTACAGTGTTTTCCTGGTAATATTCTTTTGAAAGTCTTCCCCTTTATCTTTGTGATCAATACAGGAAACTCATGTTGGTTACTACTCCCGTGTATGTGTTCAACCTGCCATTTTAAGCAGCGTAACGTTAAATATTAATTGCATAACATTATCTGCTTACGATATTTTAATTCGCGCTGAATCTGCCAGAGCGAGTCATCTCCGAATCTTAACTGTCAATGTTTATTATTATTAACACAACTCTGTGTATAACATTAATAATGTGGTATGGCAGTCAATCTCTCTACTTAGCCTACTTATCGCGGATCAGAAACTCAATGTTCTCATACAATAAAGTTGTTCAGAAGCCAACGCATTCTCTCCGCGGGTTTTATTGTACGCAGCTTCACAACACGCGCTAAATGAGAATTCAGTATTACATTTTAAAATTAAAAATATTTATATACTTAATTCGCATTGCTCAGAAATTAATGATTTGCTCCAAATGGTTTGTAGGCCTTTTATACGCTCGTATGTGGGACAATAATATCGTTACAAGTTTGTTAAATTTAGGAACTGCGCTCTGAAGATAGTTATGAGTACTTTCATTAGGTATATTAGCTTTAATCCCATTCTCGAGATATTTTTTGCTGGGATGATTTACAAATGCGATCTGGCTAAAACTTAAAACATTTTAAGTCTGTAACCTACGGAAGAATAATGCTCCCTTTATACATGGGAATGCTTTCAACATATTATCTTCACTTATGGTGCCAATTGGATGGTCTAGAGTCGATCAAATAAATGTAGCTTCGTAAAAAAATGTATGAATGTATTTAACGCCCAGAGGGCTTTTACATAATAAGTTTGAACACGAGAAAACAAAATTCCTACTAAAAATTAAATAAATCCTTCAAGGATATTATAGGATACTATATATATATATACAGGATATTATAGGATACTATAACGTACAAAAATGTAACTACTGCTAATTCGGGAGGCTGCGCTATGCAATGTTTTTGGCATTTAGAAAATATTGGCATAGTCCAATAATATGTTATATTGCAATAACATCATATAATAGGAATATTGCCAAATATCATGTCTTCTGCATATGTTATTATTTGTAGGATACAAAACGATAATATCAATTAAACATTGAATGCTGTATTTACATACCTCTATGCACTTAAAAGGGTTCATTGTGACTATCGGTTCTTAGTTATATATGCCTTTACATGGGGAATGATCTTGTTCCTTATCTTTGATCTTTTTCTCTGAACAAATAAACCCAACTTCTTATCCAAACTAACACAAAATAAAGATTGAAATTTATGACTGTGTGGTACATTTGCATTGCATTTGATGAATCATCTTGCAAAGAAAGAAACTATATGGGTGTATGATATTTCTTTCCACTGTTAATACTTGCTACTAAGGTCGGTTCAATCAAACTAAGGAAATTAACACAAGCTATTTCCGATCGCAAATGTCCAGCAAATTCTAATGTGTTCATTTATTTTACAAAGGCAACTAATACCATTGCATGTCATGTTCCTCCTAACGAGCCGCTCCATGACACCCGCCGACTTCACTCACTTGATTAAAGTCTGGTGTTGTAATAATTAAGTGGTATCGGAACGGGCTTAATTAAAAACACTTTTCCATTTCCTCGGAAGAGAAAATACCTGTCAACAGTGCTCGCTCCACAATGTGGGCGGGGCATTTCTAATGACTTTTTCTAGTTTTATCTCCCGTGGAATATAACGCTGGTCAAGTTTAAAGGCCTCTTGAGGTGACCGCGGTCAAATGAATTGTGGCAACTATCAATGTTACTTATAACGCTTTAGTATTGAATCCAGTGCTAGAGTACGTTAATTGCTTATTTAATCGTGGTAAGATTCGGTGCCCAACGCATGCAAGGCGTTAAGGGGACCCGGTGGTCTAGCCCCCATATTTTCGACGAGTTTTTAGGATTTTTTTTTAAATGAAAACAGTGAACAATGCCATTCAAACTTTATAGATATATTAAATGATTTTAATAGTATACAAAAATATTGTTATTAAAAAATATATTAATATTCTAAGTAGTTAAGGAACTGCGCTGAAGTTACCCCATCATAAATACGGACCTTGGTGGTGGGTCCAGTTTTGGCTCTTTCACTTATCCGTAAACAAAAACAAAAAAAATATTTATGATCAGTATGAGTATAGTTCTCGCAGGAACTAGAATTAAAAAAAAAATTGACAAAATGGCGCGTTGTTGAAATTTAAATACAGAAAACAGACTGTTTTTTCGTTACATTTTGTATGTTAAAAATAGAAGTATTAAACGTAAAAACTTTGTTCTAGTTACTTCTATAGGTACTGGTGTACGCAATAACATAGTAAAATTTGATACGAATCGGCCGAGTAGTTTTTTTTTGCCTCACACCATGTAGAAAAAAGGAGTTTTTAAATAAATGAGTTTGAAATTTTGCCCGGCCCTTTTACCTGCTTCTGCGCTGACCTGCTAAATGCTGTAGAACTTTAAATATCATCAATACCGTTACAAAAAATTTAAAGTATGTATATTCTTAAGGGTCCACTATTCGAATTTCGACCGATTTCTTACATATCTCCCTTAAACATTTGAAGTTTTTTAGCTCTCAAAAAATATATGTTATTTTTGAAGATAATATCTAGATACGTTCCACGCCGAAACGCAAATTATATGAAATCCCTCGATAGAAAAAAATCGCAAAGTATGCTCGGAAAATTATTTAAAACAAGTCTATTTCTTTTATTTTACAAGTTTATTTGTGAAAAAATTCACAATGATTCTTTAAATGACACTTAAGATACTTCCACGAGATTTTTGCTCTATTTTAAACGAGTCATGTTTTATTAAGCTTTTTCGCAATTTTCGCTGTTATTTTACGACTTAAAATATTAGCGCGCTCTGTCCAACATTCGTAATTACATATCTCTCCATCTTCTTCTTTTTCATCGCCGTGCGTTTCAAGAGTGCCGCCTTAAAGAATTGTACTTTCGAAATATTGAACAAAAAAAATATTATTTCTAGACCACCGGGTCTCCTACACCGAGTTTGATT
The DNA here is from genome assembly GCA_936435175.1 of Glyphotaelius pellucidus. Lineage (NCBI taxonomy): Eukaryota > Metazoa > Arthropoda > Insecta > Trichoptera > Limnephilidae > Glyphotaelius > Glyphotaelius pellucidus. The sequence continues at coordinate 19,244,986 of OW386542.1, read as the reverse complement.
ATTTTGGCAGTTCCTTTAATGTAAACATTTTTAAAGCTCAAACAATTTAGCCATTTGTTCTACGTTTCTCCTCTTCCAGTCCATGCCGGAATCTGGGTTGATAACAATAACATCGAGTTAATAAGTTGATTAAAATGTTATATTGAATTATTAAGAATTCTCTTTTCAAACGACCATGCATTTCGGAGTTCCTTATCCCCATTGCGTGGAAGTCTTGAGAGTTGACAGAACATGCGTCAAGTTCATGTTCTGATAGGCGCTAGCTGCACCCGTTCCATATAACCTTAAAACCATTTGTCCTCAAGAGTTTATTAATTTCTATAGCTATCTCTTTATTGCTCGTCCCGCTGCTCGCGCCGTGAACTGCACTCGATTCAATGCATCGTTTTATAGCTGGAAATACCGCAATTCCACAATAATTATTGTCGTTACTCACTGATAGTGTTAGTACTGGGATAGACTAAAGTTCAAGCATTGCACTCCACCCTCCATTCTCAATTATAATCTATATTTATTTTTCAAGAAATTGAGGCATCATTAAATACTTGATACGTACTCATTCGCATTTTCGTAAACACACTACTTGTGCTCTAATGTTTCATCTTTTAGCCAAATATTCGTGTTTTGAATTCCGTTCAACATCTAAAACCGTTTAATATTATTTTGTCCATGTTTGATTTGCGAGAAAACGAGAAAGTTATGATTTAAGTACTGATTTGTTAGTTTCAATATGATATATTATTATAAAACTGATTCGTTTCATCTTTGTGCCAAATTTAACCAACACTTCATTTTTTGAATTGCGTTTTAACTTTTAAAACTAAGCACAGATTGTTTGCGTAATCACATTTCAAAACAAAAGATATAACTGTTTGAATGACAGAATTTAAAATATGTTGTTTTGGTTTAATATAAATTTGGCTAAACGGTGAAACAATCCGCCTTCATGAATAAATTCATAGCAACGTGATTTAATAACAACCATAATATAATAATTGTTAATTTGGTGCATTGAAAAGAGATTTTACTAAAATATCTCAAAATGCCAAATAGTCAGGTTTTCTCGAATAAATAAAAAATCGAGTGCAGCTCACACGCGTAGAAATGAAAATTTTACCCACACTCTCAACTAATAGGAGCCTTGAAAAGTGAGCTCATAATCAAAGCGGCCAATGCGCGCAGCTTGACGGAGAGGGATGCTTTTAGGTACTATACGTAGGTAAGGTTTCACTTTATCCCATTCTCTCGCATGCTAAATCCTTAAGATGTAAGTGTTTTGTCTCTTTTTAGTGTCACTCGTTTCCATTTCATCGAGTTTCAAATCACAATGGTGTTAAAGAAGTTTTCACTTTAAAAATCCAATGATATTTGATAAGAATGCTTTTGAGACATTAACACAAATTAAAGACTTAGGCATCACTTTTCAATCAAATCTTTCATTTGTTAACCATGTAACGGAAATTTCTAATAAGAGCTTAAAAATGTTGGGGCTAGGCGACTTTTCAACAATATTTATTTTGAAATTTACTCCTTGTTGGGCTTTTAATTGTTATTTTTTTATTTTATTACAAAGAACTGGATGTGTTAAATATGTCAACAATATCTTTATATTAAGTTTTTTAAACTGTTATATTTTGCCTTTGTTACAAGTCAACTTCTTACAATTCTCCCGTCTGAAACCCACCATATAATATTCGTCGACAAACTGTTGAAAGAATACAAAATAAATTCTTTTATTTTCTAAGTTTTAAAATGGGTATTTCAGCAATTTTGTTAAACCACAACACTCTTTGAAATGATGTAAACATGCTTAAATTGTTGTACCGAAGGATTTTCACTGATTTGGTATTTCTACATAAAATTTTAAATGATGTAGTTGATGGTCCAAAATTGCTTGCATTGATAAGCTTTCGGATTCCACTACGTAATACTGGAAGTCGGGATTTATTTCCATGCAAAAATTCTGGAATCTAATCACGTCAGTCAGTGGACATCTTCAATTTGTCATCAAAAAACAGTTCAGTTGGGTATAATAAATATTGATGTTTTTTTTACTATTCACATGTAAAAGGGCGTTAATAAATAAATGCATAATACGATCCTCCTATATATTACATATTACAGATTTTCCGACAACCCTCCTTACGTAGGCTGCGTTTTTTGACCTCATAAAATAAAATGTAGTATACGAGTACATCACTTCGCTAATTACCTTACGATGCCTCCTGCCCCCAAAATGTTTTGTTTTTCGATACATTTACATAAAACATTGGGGCGTGGCCATTTATTTTGTGTAAATGTTAAAAACAAAAAAAAATTTGCGCAGGAGACCCGCCTTTAGGTAGGCCTTAGGGCAATCAGTGACTCAAAGTTGCACAGAAAAGTTATCTTCGTTAACAGTGACATAATTTACCAGAAATAAATGTCATTTCCTATTTGTAGAATAAAATCCACATAAATTGATAATAATTATAGTTACCATTAATATTATTTTATCAAACCCAAGAGGCTTCCGTGAAGCGCTGAGCTGTTACCATTGGCGTCGCGACAGACCCGTCTCCCAAAGCAAGTCTATTTACCGAGCCCCACCCCTTCATATCGAATGGAAATGCGTAATATATCACATTTTTCCACGCCTGTATGAACAGTATATTTGTTTGAGTTATATACTTCAAATTTCATGTGTCGTTCGCTTTGTAAATATGATGATATATAACTCTTACTATTACATATCGTAAGTATTTAAAGCTTTAGTTATCAGCGAGCACCTATTATCTATTATTTGTCTTTGGTGGACATTTTTTGATTTTGAGAAGGTCTTCATATTATTATGCATTTTATTTATTTCTCGGACGGTCGCCACACTCGTAACGACACTGTGCATCACACAATTCTAATAATTATTTTAACATTTATGACAGACAGTTCATATCACAAATGAGCAGTGTTTGTCCTTGAGTGAAGTGATGTTTTTAGTTTACTTATCACATTTCCGGCAATTGATGCACTATTATTATACTCGAGTGATAGTGATAATAATTAAATGTTTAATTGCTTTGGTATTTTGGCAGCAATGAACCCTGGAAGAATCTAGGAGAACTCTCCACTGTCAGTGTGGCTGGAAACTTATCGCTACGCTCGTGCGCGTCTAGATCTGGGGGGAGGTCGGTTCAAGTGGAAACCGTTTTATTTTCCTAATTCCTGCACGCGAACCACTAATCAATGTTTTTATAAACAAACATTCGACAACGTAGCAATTTAGTACGTCTTTCGGATTTTCTCAGTCAGTCGAGGTGTTGTGGTTGTAGGTACAATATTTTTGGAGAATGTAAAATTGCGTCTGTCGTTACGAATATTAATTTAAATAGCAAAATAATATCTCTTTCAATCATAGTTGTAAAATCACTTCAAGCATCGTTTTAAAGTAATTATCTCTCTTTATCTTTCTTATGTACTAGCGCAGAACCATCAAAACAATAGGACATAAAATAATACAAAAAATCTATTTTCAAAAATAAAATTTTTAATTTAAAAAATTGCCACGGCTGAGAATTGAACCCCGATCAATTTCCCGGAAGGCAACTATGCAGAACGTTACACTGCCAAGTATTGTAATAACGGCAGCATAAATTCAACATAATATATACCGAAAATACAAGAATGTCGTAGTTTTCAGGAACCTTCGGTTTTGAAACTTTTATTGAAATATAAATTATTTTCATTTAAAATACATAATAACAGTTCACCTGGCTAGTGTCGCCACCGTACAGAATTCAAATGATATTTTGGCGAAACATTAATAATTAATTATTACAATCTGTAGTTATTGAGCTTTCAGTATACAAGTCCGAAATTTATTGTCTAATTTACAAGGAAGTAAGGACGCCATATGTAGATATGTATAGTGGATGAATGGAGAAGAAAGAGAGTGTTAAGAGAATATTATGAGAAAGTGAAGAATAAATAGGGGACGCCTGAAAGACATCGCAACAACAAAACAACAATCAAACACTTCAGTCGGTTTATGTCTACCAAAAAAGCATGTGTTGTATGAGACGATCTATGAATTTAGCAAGGAATGTGTGTGTTAAGATAGAGTATATATCTCTGCCTACTCCTGCTGAAAACGGTATGATAGTTAGGCGGCTCCCTCATAGGCCAGTAATGAATCGAGTGCTAGCTGTAAGACCCTGCACAGAAAAGCAAAGTTCGCTAAAATGAGGTAACTGTTTGCAGCGCAGTCCATTGTGGGACTTTTCTGCGCAGGGTCTTAAAATATTCGATTCCTGTCGGCCAATGAGGGAGCCGCCTTAGTTAGTTATAATTCGACAGTAATTAAAGTGTGAGCACATTATTATGCTTGAATGTTGCATTATACCGCTCGGAATGGCCTTCCTACGGTACGTGGCATGTTGGCGAGGAAATACTCGCTGCAAGAGTGCGAGCGCTGACTGCAACCATGTTATTGATCCTGCTGTAAATTAGCTCCAGCACACGGAACATTAATTATTTCATAACGCGTTTTCTCGTATTCCATTGACACAATTAGTGTTTCAATCGTAAGCTCGTGTTACCGTCGATTGTGACAGTGAAGAGCGAAGTGGCTCACCCGATCGCTCGGATCGGACGCTCGGCTGCACCACAACCGAAGGTATTTCGCATGTCCCTTCAGTACATTTTGTTAAACATCGTTTAAATAACACAACAAAAGGTTCACACATGCCACGAAAGTTGTGAAAATAAGTTGCAGAATTATCACAAAGACACGTTCATCCGAAGTATATCTTACCTTTAAGAGGGTATGTAACGGTTTTTTTCTTTATTTAATTAAGTATTTCATTCAGCAGGACAAGGAGGGGTGATGTGACCCCAGTCTGCAATTCTTCTTAAATAGGTCTCTCATTGCTGAGGATCGTGACCCCTATTCCAAGATGGACAAGTTTCCTCCACTTCTCGCAGTTTCTGCGCTGCGTGGAAAGCCAAGGACACCGACGTACGAACTTCTGCCTTCCTCTTTGTCAGTGACTATGAGTTTCTCCAAGTTAGAGTACTTTAACGAGTAACGTGTCCAAAGTATCTCAAGTATCAAGTAGTAAGATACTTTGTAGGCAGATAGTTAAGAGCCTATTGTAGATGTCAGCTCTTCCAGAAGGATACATGTGCGTCTGGATGTCCATGGAATCCCGAGCATTTTTTCCAGCACCTCATTTCGAGGGCGTCAATCCGCTTTCTTTCGCTGGCTCCAAGTGTCAATGTTTCCACACCGAATAAAAATCAAAAATCAAGCCCGGACGATTTTCATCTCTCTGCCGTATAACATGAGATACATAAAATTATTACATTTAAAGAGAAATAAAAAGAAAAGAAAATTAAAAACATAATAGATTCAGGAAGGTCGCCGCATTAACTGCGTCCATTGCTCATTGAATGGAGAGCTGAGCAACTACGAACAATAAACTCTTGGAGCTATTTAAAGGTTAAATACAAATCTATTGATTTAGATATGTCATTCAACAACACCATTATTCTTGTCATGCCACGCGGTTCCAGAACTTTGCTCTGCCGTGAGGTATTTTGATGAAGTCATGGCATCAACTGTGGCATACATTTCCAGGTTACAGCATTCCAAGAGGAATGGGCTGCCAATAAAATCGAGTATTTGTGTTAGGATCCTAATTATTAGTGATTACTTATTTATTACTTGAATAATTCGTGTTCGGGTTGAAAATATGCTCGTGTCATTTTGTCGGAAGGAGGATTGAACACGCGATGCTTAGCATGAGAGGCACCTTGGCCCACTTGACCACGGCCCGTCAAAATGATGTGCCTATGTGCTATTATTATGGTTTCAGCCATTACCAATCTCTTCGATACGTTTGCATCAGTGACGGTTGGTGGGATAATTTTTAAGGGGTGTAGTAAAAAAATCTTAACTCTAAATAAAATAAATTAGTACGGACGTAATCAGTGCCGGATCCACGATATCTGGCGCAGATAAAAAACTCTTTCGCCTGAAAAAAAAAATGTCAACCTGAGTTTTGCTACCTAATAGATTTTCAAAATACCTACATTTGATAGTTGACATTTGTTTTTGACTCGAAATCACTTCACCCAAGACAAAAACTGAACGTAAATAAAAACTAGCTAAATTAACACGATTGTTGGTTGTCTTTATAATATGTCTAGGTTAGGAAAGACGCGGGGTGACAGGGAAGATGTGTGAAAAATGCCTTTACCTACTTATATTTTTTAATGACATGTCCCATTCCCTGTCTCTTCAAACGCACAAAAAAATATTAGCCGTTATAGTTGCATTAGCAATATAAAACTAAACTGGTTCATTTTATATTACTTTGCGTACAAAAGTTTATCTTTCAAGATGGGTGCCAGGTTATTTCCTCTCACCCTAGATTTTGCTTCAGTGTCGTACTTTGTACAAATGTTATACTTAAAATGTTTTTTTTATTATTATTTAAACGTTGATTAACAAAATGTTGTACTTTATGATGCCAGCATATTGCACCAGCGGGAACAACGAATAAACATTGTGATTGGTTATTGAATGGATCGCATTCATTCGACGTAAGAGACACTTTGAAAAAGAGGTATTATTACCTTTGAAATTTTAAAAATTACGTGTCAATTGAAACTCGGAAACGTCAAAAGCACACAATGCTATGAGTTTGGAGATAAATTGAAAGATGGGTATTGCTGACGCATAATAATTATCCTGTAGTAATTTTAAATTATTTCTGGGAACATTTTAAGGAAATTTTAATACAATCTTTTTTTTGTCACGGTGCCTCTTCGGAGTAGGCGCCAGGATTTTTGCACATTTTTTAACGTATGGGAGATCCGGCTCTGGATGTAATCCATTTTACGATCCTTGGTGTGTGAGAACGCGCAATTACTTGGTTGTTGGAGTCGGGAATAACACAGTTAAACACAGTCTAATAATCTTGAGGGAATGTATAAATGTTTATTAATTAAATTGTTTTCCGATGCGCTAAAGATACCCCGCATCTAATTGATGCGGAGTAATGACTAATGTTCTCAAAACAGCAAGTTGCTTTTCATTAGATATACATAGATGTACCCTTACTAGATGCCTATAGATAGTTGTGTAAAAGTTACTGTTGAGATTCCGGCAAATTGTGGTAGTTTGGTTTGATTATTATTATTGGTCATTATGTCATTATATTTGTAGGCACGTTGCACATCTACACCTACTTACCCTGGCTTGCACGGGTATAATTGTGTTCAATAATGTTCAAATAATGTTATTCACCACGAAACGAAACTTCGTCTAAGATCTATCTTGAGTAGGTACTAGTAAACACGGCTACCAGTTGCACTGTTTTGTATACATTTCAACAACTCGTCGTTTGTTTTTAATATAGCCTGCCAGACCGATTCGCATAACAAATAACATAGTATTTTTCTTGCTTACTATTATTGGCACTTAGCCCAGGCTTGGCGAGCGAGTGAGGTTTTGCGATTTACAAGTGGTTCTTGATTTACTATTTTCGGAGTACTACCAGTAAATACTATAAAACTGGCCATTCATGGTTTGCAGCCTATTATCAAATCACGCACGAGTTTAGACCACTTATAAATGGCAAATAATCACATGGTTCGTTTTTGTGGTACATTTAGGGATGTAGATTGTAGGTTTTATGATGGCATATATATCTATGTAGGTTCTATCTATGGCAAATGTATGGTTTTTGGTTATTTATCTCTGCATTGTCATGTTATAATGAATAAGCTAAAGGCGCCCTTGAGCGGGTCCAAATACCTTCGCAACTTCATATGAGTGCATTGTGCATGGATTTTATCATTTCTATATTTATATCGGCGCTGCCATTCAACTATCGTAAGAAACATTGATAAGACATTTTTGAAAATAAAACGAGAATTTTTAGGGGTAATCCTTTACTCTTTTACATGAAATATAATATTATTATAGAAACAATTTAGGTATGTTCAATATATTATTGTTGGATAACTTAAGCAAGTTTTACGAATCACGGTCTGAAGGGTTATTTTGTATCTTTTGTGTTAGCCTAACGCGTGTTAAACGTAGGTGAGTCGCGCGTAACGTACATCTTTTTATTTATCAACACTCCTTTCTGATCTTCTTTATTTTCTTATTCCACACACAAACTCAATAAAATAGTAAAGTATTTAATGATAAATTACAATGTTTTCTAAATGCTGAAAACACGGAAATAACTCATGATCCCCGTTAGTTTGTAAATATATTCCAGACTCAAATTGAGTCTCACTTAATACTTCCTTAGCTAAGCCCGCCTCACTAATTGCAGTGTCTGTCTGTCCTCTCAGACATTCCCAACTTGATAATCGCTGCTCCAAAGTTGTTCGTCAATTTGCCATTATTTGTCCGATAAGTGGTTCATGGAACGGTCTGAGATCTTGTTGCGCCTAACCGCATTCCAAGACCACACGCTTCTAATGAATGGGACGCTAATCCGGATTCCTTGGATGCCAACTTGATTAGCGATCTACGTTGCCTACCAAACTATACATACTAAAGGAAATGCCTATAAACCCTTATTGAGCTATTTTTAGTTACTCACTGGATACGAATATCCAGCAACTCGAGTTCCTACGACCGCAAATTTTGGTTAAATGATGTTACTCATACCGTAATGCAGACAAATAATATTACTATCCACACTTTCCTTTTACCAAGAACTTTTCATAATTTAGCTCCAGGAAGATTTAGCACGATCAAGTGAATCATTAGTCGGGTCATGAAATAGTCCGAATAGTGAATAATGAAAGTAGATAAAAGTAATGAGTGTGTGCCTGGAAAGGGTTAAGTTGCGCTCCATCCGCTCTAACTATCTCTATGGTGATAACTTTTAGTTAAGAAAGTACACTAAAACTACCTTTCCATGCGGGGTAATGACGTAATTGGTAACTACGTAACTAGTTGAAATGTAATGTGTAGGTAAGCAAAAGCTATTAACACTGGCTTTAATGCTCAGCCTTGGTACTTGTGAACATGTCTGATAAGTTTACAAAGCCGACGGTGAAGTTACGCTTCAGTTTAATTGGCTTCTACATTACTTGGATTGTCGTATTTGATCAGTTTGATCGCTTCCACCCCTGCAAATTGGTTAATCTTTCGAAGGAGAATCCACTAGTATCCACCACATTAAATAATGATATTATTTATCGTAAAAAAAGAGCAAACAATATTATTCAGTTCTTGCGTATTAGAATTATTACGTGTATCAATAGAAAGGAGTGTCGATGGACATCGTTAAAAACGAAAGTGTAATTGAATAGCTGCGTTACTGTATAGAATTACTCGTGTAGTGAAAGGGGGTGAGGCCCTTGGAAGCGTAACAATATTGGGCGAAGAATAACGAGACACATTCACTGTAATGGCGGTGACATCACTCACCCAATAAAAATGGGTAGAGTTATTTTCCGAAACCTTTCTTTAAAAAAATAAATGCTTGTCATACGACAGTCGTATTTATTTATTAGAAGAGACGAGAGGGATTACTCACAGTCTGGTAGATTAAGATCCTTTATTTAATAAAATAAAAACACTTTTAGTAATATGGATCAACATTCTGTAGATTTAATCTATCCATGCAAATATTCTTTCTCTCTGATGTTCGCGGTCTTGCAATAACTTAAATATCCAAATATTCATTGCTTATTTCTTAAATTCTACGTAATACATATGAATAATTCCAAAATAAAATCCCCTTTTAACTGAATTTGGTATTTTCGTTTGTTGTAATAATAATATAATCACAGATAAAATCACGATATCGCTAAATACGTAAATAAGAATTTTTCTCAATTACACGTTCCCAATTGTGTTCAAGATAAGTAAAATATTAACCCGCCTATTGAAAAATTCCATAAGTAGTTACTTATTGTATTTATTTCTTGGTATGAGACCATTTTGAAAATATCAATTTTTATTTAAAATATTGTGAACGAGTGAGTTATGAATCCTTTGTTCTGTCCGGATATGTTTCGGACACAAACCGTCTTACTTTTCAAACACATAACGAGCGCTAGCTGTTTCTTTCGTACTTACAACACGTATAGTGTGTATACATTTCGAAACAAAAATAGAAAATGAATCGATTTTGCATTAGTAACTTGCTTCTACAACAATTTTGTTCGATATCTTTTTACTAGATCATTATTACTTTTTACATTTGACATTTTGTAAGTAGGTACCTACTTTTCATATTTATCTACTTATTTATTTTTTAAATCAAAATTTTTGTTTAACTTATCACATGAATTCTAACTGATATCCATAAATATTTAATTAAAATGATTTTTTTTGATGATATATGTATATTTCGATATATAATTATGTGTATGTACGTGTATATACATGGATGTGCAAGCAGAAGTAACTAACTCAAAAAACGCGGTTCCGAGATGATCACAGTTTTGTGTGTTTAAAGTAGCTATAAAATCAATTTTTTCGTAGATATTTATTTAATATATTTTTCATTGTGTACATTAATCTTCTAAACAGTAATACAGTTTTTTTTTACGTGATAACGTCTTATAAATCGATAAACGCCGGCTGCAAGCACGAAAAAGTGTGACTCATTGTCACGTTCCGCCCGAGCCGAGCGTGCGAACCAGCGATAGAGGGGCACGATCGGCCTAAGCGTTCGGCTTGTGACGCATCTATCTCTCTTCCACTCCATCGTTATTATATGACGTTATCACGTAAAATCATTGTCCGTAAACCGACTTTACAGACAATCAATTTTTTTAATTGAATATCGACAAATTAATTTTACAAAGATTTTTTTAAGTATTGAATAAAAAAAAAATGGAGTTAGTGATTTTTTGCAGCCAAAATGGATACAAAACTATCCCCATAAATGATCTTTGCTTGTCAAATATGTCACTGAATGTAAGCAAAAAATATCTGATTTTTTAAACATCTTTAAAGTGTAGAAAATGACTTTTGCTAGGCCAGTAGCTTTACTTTTTCTATGCATTTGATGATTTTCATTTTCTCAAAAATAGAGTTAGTGATTTCTGCTTGCTCGCCCGCGATGTATGTGTGTGTGGATATAAAAATAATATGTATTGGATGAGTGTAATTTTGGCCGGCCTTACTCGTCCGCCCGTTTGTTTCCCTTTCAATAATTTACCGCCGCCGAGATGATTCGGTGCACTCCGGGGCGAGCGCGCCGCGGCCGGTGGTGCATGGGGTGGCCAGGGGGGGGGTGTGAGGGAGCGGTGTCGGGGAGAGCAAGGGCGTTTACCCCAGCCCGATCAATACAGCCAGTCGCCATGGAAACCGCCGGCGAGATGAGGGCTAGCCCGGGCGGGGGGACCGCGCACCTACACAAACCGTCTCTGTGTTGGTTCTTCTCTCATTTAGATCGGGGCGGAGCAAACTGTGGCACGCGAGCCCAAAAAATGCACCTTATTCATTACTTTGTGTGTGAGCAACATTATTCTACAAAAAAAAACATTTAAATTTTTGTGATACAATTCTTACATAAAAAATGAAGTTTTCGCAGAAATCACTTTGATATTTGATATAGTGTTGTAATTGTTTAAAATTTGTGGTTAAAATTGGTTGTCTGTAAAGTCGGTTTACGGACGATAATTTTACGTGAAAACATCATATAATAACGATGGAGTGGAAGAGAGATAGATGCGTCACAAGCCGAACGCTTGTTCCGCGCTCTCGCTTGCACGCTCGGCTCAGGCGGAACGTGACAATGAGTCATGCTTTTTCGTGAGTGCAGCCGGCGTTGCATCGATTTATAAGACGTTATCACGTCAAAACCAAGTATTTGTTTTAATTAATAAAACTAAAAGTATATGAAAAGAACCTTTCCATTTTAGAACACCCATAAAGCCGAGCTCTGTGAATCCAAAACTCTCGAACGGTGAACCCTGGCATTATGAAATTTGCAAGACCCATAAATAAACATTCTTGATTAGGGTAACTATTTCAGTTTACATTGTAATATCCATCATGAGCCATGGAGCTTTAATATTTCCTGCTAAGAATCGAATAAGGCTCTATATTATTCTTTTGTTTTTATAAAAAATTCCAAATTCATATTAAAAACAAACAATTTCGTGACACTTACCGCGAAGACTTGCGTGGATTATACTTCGAGGCTTAAGAAGTTGCTTTAAAAAAAAAAAACAGGAATATAATTTTTTCGTTTTCGGATTTCTGATTCGGATTGTTTCGTTGGCTCCGGCGGGTGGGGTAGGGGTGGGGTAGGGGTGGGGGAGGGGTCGTAGAAAGGCGGCAAATTTTGAACCCAACAACCGGCAAATAATAGAATAAGATATATTCGTGGCTATTTCTTTTAATGTTTAAAATGATAAATATTTATGTTTCCTCAGGGAAGATAAAATATTTTCTCTTCGAATCACAAGCACAAATTAATAATATGTATAGGTAAATACATATGTAGGAAGAAATTATATATTTATAATTATTATAACAATGAAAAATATGTCGCATCGGATGCTGGTTATAGACTTTCAAACTAAAAATATAATTTTTAAAATCGCTACCCATAGCTTTACCAAACTTTTAAACCAATCAGTTATAAAAAAAAATATATACAATTTTTTTTTATGTAAAAAAATGTATCTCAAAATCGTGGTCAAATCAGTCAAGTCATGTTCATAAGACATTTTTTTCAAATAAATGTCTTCTCTTAGTGTTAAAAATAAACATACATTTTTTTTCCTTATTTAGTAGATTGTTTGTACAGGTTTTATATAATAGGTTGAGTAGACTGAATGCTGTAAAAATGAGATCTCTGAGGCACATTTGAGGTAAAACTTTATTTTGCTTTTTTTAATGTTTGTATACATTTGGGGTTTGTTGTGAGGCTGAAGGTAGTGGGGAGGGGAAGGATGGGGAAGAGGACTGTGGTGAAGTAACTGGCTCTTCACATCTAGTCACCAAATACGGCTAAAGTCATCTCAAGCCACGTTTCAATTCTGAATGGTGGTCTTACACCAGAGTGATTCTAAAAATATCTAAATACTACTATAAATTATTTTAATTGGATAAATTTTAAATGAAATAAAGAAATACCACAAATTAATCAAATAAAATTTGCTTGCGCCTACTGGGATTTGATCCCGGGACCTCGGATTGCTAGTTGAAAGCCATACCCCTCGACTACGGAGGCCGCCTGTGTTAAAAATCAGGAGATACGGAGAGAATGCAAGACTGATGTACTTAAGCATAATAATTAAGATTAAGAAAGGGACGGGCAGGGATAAATAGTATAAGGAGAATATACGAAGCGGAATATTGGTAAAAGAAGTCCCGGGATGCCCAAAAAAGACACAACACAATCACGTGAATCAAATTCTCAATTCGGTACATGTCGAGAGTCGGAATAACAGAGATAAAGTATGAGACAGTATGTGAATGTACACCGAGACAGTGTGGCTGTCTATTCTCTCTACCCGCCCCTGCTGTAAAACCTGAAATGGTTAGTTAATTAGGATAAAACTAATTTGCTGACAAAATAGTTATAAAACTATAAAAGAGTGTCATCATTATCATCATCCATTTTCAATTATGGCCTCCGTAATAATGCTTTTAAACCGTGTTCCCCATACTATTAATCGCGGTGAAATATAATATGTTTTGCATTATTTCCAGAATGTGGACCACAAGATGCGCTTCAGGTCACGCAAGGGCCAGCTGCCATTTGTGGAGCTCAACGGAGAGGAGATCGCTGACAGTGCTCTCATCATCAAAGACCTTACTCACAAATTCGGCAAGGATTTGGATGCAGGTAAATAAAAAACAACCAGAGTAGTAGACACTCTCAGTATGGCCCTGATGTATAGATCAACCATTCAGAATCGAAACGTTGCTTGAAAAGATTTAAGCTGTATTTCCTCTTACTTATCTTCTTCGGAAGGAGGGGTCCTTCCCCTCACCAAGCCCTTCAGCCTTAATAAAAAAATATTATTGGTAACAAAGGTTGAGGGACGGAATAATAGATAAATAAAAAAAATATAAATTCGAGGAACTTGGATTTAAATCAAGTGATTCAAAATAGTAATGACACATGGGGAAACAAATAAAAGACATAACATAATAAATGTGTTCTCCTTTAAAAATAAATGCTTCAATTTTTTTTTTTTAAAACAGCCAACTCTCTCGGAACAAGTGACTTCATTCACAATGGAAATAAGAAATTTTATCATTTTTTAAATAAAGTGAGAATATTAAAAAAATCAGGAGATAATGAGAATGCTGATTATTATTTCTTGAATTTATTCATTCGCATTGTAAAAAATCTTAACTTGTGTGATATAAAAAGTAGCCATTAAAAATGTTGATGACTCAACGTACTACTTCCTAATTTTTTATTCATTGGAATCTGCGAATAACTTATTCGCCTATTCTATTTTAACATGTTCTTCTCAGTCGACCCTTCAGACATTTTTTTTTAAAGTGACATCTCACCTCTCTCTTTGTGGTGTGAAGGCAAAAGAATTAAGTCACCACCTGCTTGGGCAGCGTTGTGAGGCTAAGGGAGGGGCTGTGGGAATGGATTTATTAAAGTGGGTCTTGAAGAGGCCCAGATATATGAAGGAAGAAAAACAGATGCCTGTACAAGCACAATCGAGCCGACTTATACAGATCCGACCCATTCTCATGAAGGCATCATCAACTGTGTGCGAATGTTCCACTTGTGTCCTTGAGTTTCTCCATATTTGTATTTCTCTCCCTCCATCTTATAAACAATGCATTTAACAGAGAGAGTGATTAAAACATATCTCTCACATGCAGGGTTATATCCCATGTTCCTTTTTATTTTAAATTCATTCACCGTTACGTCAAATATACACAAGGCAGTAAGAATACGACGCTGGCAGTTATTTCATCGATGGTTTTGTTTTGTTTAAGGTTTAACCCCTGAGCAGCGCAATGTGGCCCACGCCATGATCTCCATGATTGAGAACCACCTCGTGTGGATCGTGTTCTGGTGGCGCTCTAAGTATCCCGACAGTGTCATCAAGGGTTACAAAGTCAACCTCCAGCACGCCCTGGGAACACGAATCCCCAATGGAATCCTCAACTTCCTATTCAAATTCTCCTACGGCCGCAAGGTATGTACATTTTTTCCAATATTATGTGACTAATTAATCAATACTGTAGTATATTTAGTAATCAATATAATTTTTAATGATTGTATTTTGTAAGCTTTGGGCTAGTTGCTAACTCAAATTCAATTCTTTGTCCTAAAAGTAGATATATGTAGAAACTTGTTTTGAATGGGTATTTAGATATTTTTAATTATCAAAGAGTAGGGGGTTAAAAGTACTTTCGCTTTTAATACTCACACAGTCTGATTATTGTATTGTCTAAAATAATATTAGATATATAATAACGAAAGTGGTTGGTAAACTTCTGAGCCACTGAAGAAACTTTAAAATTTGCTGGAGGGAATATGTTTATTTTGATCATTAAATTCAATCGAATTCAATCGAAAGACTAGAAGCAAAGTAATCTGTAATAATAATTGCTTTTTCTCAGGCGGTATGCATGTAACGATATTAATGCTTTCGTAGACTGACTGGCTGCTCACAATAATTATTTTGGGTCAACTTATATATTATGAGAAATCATTTCTTGTTCTTAGAAAATTGTAAAAACAGCAAATCAAGAGAGATCTTGGAAGGCAGTACACAGAATAAATAAAGTTAAATTTCATTTACAAAATATTATTGTGTTTTTTTTTGTCTTGTTTGTATTCAGTATGTATTGCATGATAAATGTTATGTGTTGTAATAATTAATAGTTTATTTGACGTATCTAGTGGTTCCAGGGAACCAAGAAAGTGAAGGCTCAGGGAATAGGAGTGCACAAGCCTGAGGAGATCGCCGAGTTCGGCAACAACGATCTACGTGTCCTGTCCGACATCCTGGCCGATAAGCCATTTTTCTTCGGTGATGAACCCACCAATGTAAGTCATTTTTCAATATTACATATTCAATTGATTTTAATTGAGATAAAAGACAGGTAATATTAATATGTTATGGATTATAACAATTTGTTTACTCGGTACTTGAAAATAACAAATTTTTCAGTTTTATGATCAAATAGTATAATTCTATCGAAATTTTTGATAATTAGATTCTGAATAATGTAGTTTTATTGTGTAATATGGTTACGTATTTACAAATCAACTTGGCTCTGACATGGTCTGAAACCGTCCAGTATTGCCACCATTATTGCCACCAGTTTACGAAACACTGCACCAGATTGAACCCATTTTTAGTGGCATTTAAATTAAAGGAAGACGGAAAATATTTAAATAAATTATATGTGCAATCATTGAAGACAAAATTAACGACTCTCAAAAGAAAAATGTGAAGCAGTAAAAGATTCAGTCGCATTACTAGATACGACCAAATCTTTTTGATTTTTCTGTTACACATTTTTCATTTGAGAGTGGTTAACATAAACATTCTCTTAAATTATTAAATATTACAATTTGAGGTTTTCCTCCTTATATTATTCCAAAAGATAAAATTTGATATGTTTGGAATTCTCTTTCTTTGTTAGAATTGTCATATTTGCCTTGTGGAGTGTGGGTCGAATTCTAATGGTGATGTTTTATGTTTAGCTCGACATTGTGGCGTTCGCCAACCTCGCCCAGATCCACTTCATGGACAAAGAGATCTCATACTCACTACGCGACTACATGGGCAGCGAGTGTCCCAACCTCGTGGGTCATGTGTCCCGCATGAAGGAGCGCTGCTTCCCCGACTGGGACGATATCTGCGCCACACTCGACCTCAACTCGCACCTGCCCAAGCCCGTGAAGGATGTCAAGGAGGGCAAGGAAGGCACCGACCCCGCCGAGAAGCCAACGCCCGTCATCGAAGCTGACTTAGAAAAAGAAAAGGTATGTCCAAAGAGTTTGTTTGTTCCAAACTCCATAACATTTGATGACCATCAAATCAATGATCAATGCCATTCAGAATTTTTTATAGCTAAACAGACTTCGTTCCATATTGGCTCTTTTCAGCTTTTAATCAAATTATAATTAAGTATAACAGTCGTGCTAGTTAATAGTTCTTGAATTGGTATTTAACGGGAATCATTCGAATGTCAATAATTCAACATGTGTGAGGTAAAACGTAATGTAGTTCGAAATAATAATTTTTAATTTGCATAGCATCATTTTTGTGAAAAATCACCTTAAGGGCTCTGAACAAACATATACATATATATAAATACTCTAATATAATGTAATACATTCGATGTACAGTTAAACATTATTAAAGTCGTTATCGAAAGCACACAAATTTTACGAGTTATTATAATTAATAATGACAATTATTTGTAGAGCGCTGTCTTTGTGAAAAATCCCTTCAAAGGCTTTTCAGATAAAGATAAAGTAACCTTTCAGATATTCAAGAAACGCTCTCTTCAGGGAATTTAATATAACTGACGTTCGACAGTGTTATTTATAGATAATAATGTTTATCTGTAAAAATGAAAACACTCGAACATAAACATCGGACTGGAAGTAAGGGCAGAAATTACCTTTCTGTTCCGAAGAGCAACGTGGCGATATGTATATAAAAAAAGTATTTTCATACCTCAGACCGAAAATCCTTCGATCTGAAAATAGCTGAATGATTAATAGATTTAGGCAGGATAGATTCAGAAATAAAATCATCAGATAATTTATTAGAAGTGCCTTGTTTTCTCTTTGATTTGATCTGTTTTGTGTGAATTAAAAAAAAATATATATATATCATTTTTATTATTTCTATTCAATTTTAGTGTTACCTATATAAATAAATTAATACAATATATTTATAGATCTTTACAATTTGATAATACTTACTGTATAAAAAAATTATAATAATATTCAAATAACCTTGCATGTCATGATTAGTTTCTTAGAACATGCATTAGTTAGAAACTAATGTTGACTGGGACATAATGTATTGACACCTGTATTACAGCTATATATCATATCCATGTCTATATTATACGGCTCAATATGTACATATGTAAATGCTTACCCGTAATCTCTTTGTTCCAGGCTGAAGAAAAGGAAAAGGAGATGGAGAAAGAAGCGGACGAGAATAAGGAAAAAGACAATGAGAAAGAAAAGGATCCCAAATAAGATGCTTTCTAAAACATTGACACTTACTAAAAGTCATATTGGTATTTTATTTATGAATCATGAAGCAAAAAAAATGGAGGTCTTTGTTTATATTTTATACTCATATTGATAATATATCAACATCTAATCGTATAGAAAAGATGTAATTTAAAGAAACTTTTGGACTGTTTTGATTATTATTGTTGCTATTCCATATTATAAGCATTTATTTTTTGTCTGGCATCATTGCAGAATTAATATTTAAAGAATCATGTTTACTTTAACCAATGTTATATTATAAGTATACCGTTTTAATTGATAGAATTTTGTATTTTTTTACGTTAAACCAATTTTACTACAAAATTTTTAAAAATTAAAAAATACCAAGTCTGAGTGTCTCCTAAGACTGTATTCATAAATATTTTGATAGTTCTAACATAACCATTTACTATTGAAATAAGCTAAATATTCCTTAGGTCGCCATTTCAACTGGTAATAAATTACTATTCTCAATGTACATTAATTATAATATGATAAAAAATAACTCTTTAGATGTTTAAAGTAGGTAATATAGTACTTCATACTAAAGATCAACACTTTTCAATTCATGATTAAATAATTATCCCTTTTGAACAAATAAATTCTTCAATTAATTATGTTTAATATTTTTAGTTTTACTTTTATTTTTAGTATTAATTTTGAAGTTCTTACACATCACATGAACATTGTTCTTTTTCATTATTATTATAATTTGTTGGGCATATAAAAATAGATTGTCATAAATATGTGTGTGTTGCATGCTGATAGTTAAGTCTACATAATGAATACATATACTAACTACATAGGTGTAAGTTTATTATTATTTTCGTCAGGTCGACGCGCAACGCTCGCCTACAACCAACTACACCAACTGCCAACACTTGGGATTTGTGCGCCACCCTCTGGCCGCCTGGTCTCTTAGATTTTATTGCATTGCACATATTATGTTATATTCGGATCTCCCTCCCATCTATCCCAGCTATCGTAGCCTTCCTGATGTTGCAATTACCACTCAAATCATTTGGATAATCTACTCGGAAGGGATGGATCTGAATAATTACTAAGCACTTTTCATCCTCATAATCATCAAAATCATCATTATCATTATCATCATCATTTATCATCATTCATTATCATCACTATCATCATCATCATCATCGTCATTATCATCATCATCATCATCATCATCGTCATCATCATCGCCATTATTATCATCATCATCAGCATCATTACCTTCACCATCATTATCTTTAATCAAGACAAACATAGGTTTTGGAAGATGGATTAAATTTTCAAGTCATTTTGGGAAACGTGATTATCATATTCATTCACAGCCACAAATTTATAATAAACATTCAATTCAAATCAAGCAAATTTCATTAATCCATTTCCATAATAGTTATTTCTAAATGTATGTGTACCCTCATGTGTAGCTTAACCCATTAGTCTCCAGTAGCTTAGGATAAAGTAAGTTCTGTTAATTTTATAATTTTCTATTATAGAGGTTGGAGTCCCTGAGCTCACCTTGATGTGCGCCCCATGCCACTGCCATTAATCAAGTTTAGAGCGATGCCCTTTGGCCGCCACCTAGGATTAATCATTCGCACATACTCATGTACGAATATTATCTCTAAAATAACCTAGATTTACTTAGATACATAACTCTACATTCTAACGCAATGCGTAGAATAGATTTTTATAATAAAGTGTGTAGAATGTTCTTTGAACCCCAAATACATTTTTATAATATCCAGGACTTACTTTTAAACAAACAAATATAACACCTAAGAACGAAGACTTCTATTGCCTTTGAGAAAACATCCAAAGTACCTACATTTTGATATTCTAAATACGAATTCACCAATTACATATATGGAATTTTTTCATGAATAGTTTTAAATAAGCACCTGTCCTATTTCTCGTGGTCAGCGGTCTGTTTTTGGACATCGGATCCTTTCAGATGTGCCTATATGTGATGTGAAGTCATAACATCAGCGAGGGGTTGCTTCATTTAATCGACTATTAAAGAAACTGGTTGGACAATGCTCCAAAGCAGTTCGACAAAAAAACGCGGCTTACTGAGCCTACAACACATCTCGAATGTCCGAAAACAGATCAGCATATAACAAATTGGCAAAGGAAAGCAAGAGATTCATTAATACGTTAAAATTCGAAAATGACCTGCACATCTGCAAAAAACCGGCTGCCTGCCCACATAGTAAACACTAAAAAGGCCAACTTATTAGGTAAAGTTTGCGGAAAACTCGGCCCTCGATGATCGGGGTGCTATCCAGCTGTCGGTTCCTCACTGCGGTTTCTATATGAAAAAATTGAGGATCCGCATCGGAATTTTCTCCAATCTTACGAGAGTTTGATGTCAACAAAGCTAGTGGACCTAACGGAATACCTGATAATCAGCCCTGATAATCAGCCCTGATATTGCAGACGTGAGCTGCCGAATTAGCTCCAATTTTGTCGAAGCTTTTCGAAATGTCCCTGAAGTGTGGTTCTGATTGGAAAAAAACGGTCAATCACCCTATTTCCGCTCCAACTCGGCCAACCGCCCCATAGAGATCACATCAGTTCTGTTCAAGGTGATGGAACGTGTGATCAATGACAATTTGCTCACATACCTCGAGAAGAACAAAATTCTCAACAACTGTTAATACGGATAAATTGGATTCCGGCGGAACTGCTCATGCGGTGATAGATCTTCTCGCGCACGTGAAGCATAACCGGGGGCGGTGCCTGAAACATTTCGGTGAGACCCAAACGGTTGCATTGAAAATTTCCAAGGCCTTTAACCGGATTCGGCACCGAGGACTTGTCAACAAACTGCTTTCATCCGACGTTCGCTGTTGGTTTCATCTCTTCCTAGCATTCGATAAAAGTTGGCATCCCACAGGGATCGGTTCTGTTTCAAACTTTGTTTTTGTTGCAGATCAATGACCTTTTGTTGTGTGCATCAATTCATGGTTACACGGATGACAGTACGGTTCATGATAGCTTTTTGTTTGACAAACCCCCAAAGGGCTCACAAACTCCAACAGAGGGCTTTGAAGCAAGGAATAGACTGTTTCGTGTCTGATTATGTCTAAAATGGATCAAAATGAAAATCTAGTCTCTGCAGAAATGGGCGGTCCTTTTGATAGATTCTCCTGTCTTAACAAACGGATTGCAATCTTTAGAGCACAGGCGTCAGGTGGGAATGCTGCCCTTGTTCTACCAGTTTTTCAATGGAAGATGCTCTCAGGAACTAGCGTCATTGATCCCCTCGGCACCGGTGCATAATCAGGAAACACGCGCCCAACATATATTGGTTGACATTTGTCACATGAGAGCACGGCGTTTCTACGACCCATGTTCACTCCTTCGTCTCCTCAAAAAGACCCTCCATACAGCATAGTCAAAGATGACAAAGGCCCCGAGGGAAGTTATTTTCCTCAGGGCCTCCTATTTGGAGTTAATGTAAAAAAAAAAAATATCTGGAAATAAGTTATGATAAGAAAAATTTAACGCCAATTTTGTAATGAAACTCTTACATGTGTAGTATTCCTGAATTTCTATTTAAATAGATAATTTTTTTTTATGAAATCCATTTTTAATGACTTTAAAGTATGATAAAATGTGTAGTTAGTCTCCTTCTCAGAGAAGCTAAGGTTAGGATTAACATAAGTCTTGTTTATTTGTCACACAAATTACTGAAACCCAGCTGCTTTATCGCAATGTCTGCAACATTGTTTTCTGTCTACCTTTGCTGACAATCCACCATACTCAAACACCATCATGGAAGAAATTCAAAGGCTGTTTGCAATGATTTATAAAAAATAATGACTTTTCCTAAAATTATTCCCTTTTTCCAAACGCTAGTAAATCCCAATGTTTGTTTTGCTTCTACTGAATTACGTTGGTGGTCCGTTTAAAAATCCGTTTCGCACGCCCATTATAAATACTAACCTTGTGAGTTAAGATGTCTGTACTAGAATAGTATTGTAACATTTTTAATATATAAATTTATTTTGTTTTTAAATGTTTGATCGCTTGCGGTCTCACCAAGAGTCAAATGATAATCGATACGACAATGTCTGCATCGATTTGAAATTGTCGTTGCATTTTGTACACTTGAAGCAAGATTTCAACATCCCCAACTTAGTATTTCATTACTGAGTTGAAGATTTTCAAAATCTTTTATTTTATTGCGTTATACGCCTATTATTGTATTTGTGTGTGTTGACTTATTCCAGTAAATTAAATTTAATAATGAAAATTTTCGTGAATGATATTATTTTTTTAATATATTGGAGGATTATGGAATATAATCACTGTTTTATTTAAACAGCATTCATTCTCATGTTGCTGGCGCATTCATTATTTTACTTACTTTGCTTTGATAAAAAAGAGGTAACATGACAAATTTGTTGTTTAAACTCACCTTTCCTTCGTCAGGATCACTCTATTGATGATTGAAATTAGATGAATTTGACCAAAACCTGCAATCAGGACAGATTCCATTTGACCAATAACAAAGTGATACTTGGAAAGAAATGTTGTTTTAATACTATTCCACCACAAAGTTACAAAAAGCAAGTTAATAATGTATATTGAATTAATTTCACTTTTTGCGAACATTATGTTCTTTTTATATGCTTAACTTTTTAATTATGTTTTATTTTATTTTTTACTTATTACATTTACCATATCAAATAAATATTATTTCTTTTTTAATTATACACATAGATGTATGAACTCATATACTAATAATTTAGGTATGCCATACTTACAGAATACAATTAATGTCACTTTCTCTATTAACTTCTATCAAATAATTGCGTGGAATAAAAATGTGTATCAAAATTTTTATTGCTAATAAAAGTAATTACGATCACTTTATTGTTTATTTCTTCCTTATTCCAACTTTTTCCTATCCAAAAAACAACTAGAATTAAATGCAATTCAGGAGACTCGCCTCGGGCATCCTTTGGGGGTGACGTCTTTCTTTCACTCAGAGTTTCTATTTTTCTAACTATGGACAGAGGATTTCTTCACTACGAAATATAAAAGAAGATGAGACTATCTCCTATTTCACTTTTGTTACTGCTTGAAGATTTATGGTAACATAAAGAAGTGTACTTACGGTAGCATAATATTATAGCCCTCAAGCTCTTGCGGGCTAGGGTAGCGGTATTCAACCATTAGAGCGTGTTCACACACAGCTTTAAAAGATGTAGCTTGGCCTATTTCAGCATATCACTCGCCATACATTACCGTCGGGAACATTGTGTGTGAACACGCTCTTAGGGTACTGAGTGTGGCATGAAGTGCCACGAATCGTTTCTAATTTCAGTTTGCAGGACTCAGAAGCAGAAGGTTGCGAGGAACTCGGATAAGCAGTCGAACACGAATAAGCAATCGAAGCGTTGACAGACATGGGTCATAATTGATCTTATATTATGTAGACTGATCTTTGTGCGCTTCATAACATCAATAGTAGGTAATAATAAAAAAATAACAAGGTAATAATTACCATCATAACAAGGACATGTGCCTAGCCATTGTGACGAAAAATCCTTAAATTATGTAACCATCAACGCAATGAATAAAAACAATTTTAAAAAAAAAATGTCAAGCACATTTACCGTTTACCGTAAGTTTAGTTTAGTTTACCGTAACAAGCTCACCTAGCAGCATTTAAAGGTTTGCACTGTTTAAAAAGCCCTCGCCTCACTGACGTGGAAAGGAAAAGGTCTGAGAAAGGATCTTGTTAATTTTATTTTTTTTAATATTGATCTTGTTCCATGTTTATTTTCAGTCGGCTTTTATTGTTTTTATTATTTTTTTCTATTCAGTTTTGGAATTGATACCTGTGTATTTCGGAAGATAGTATTTTATTTCTACATAGATTTATTCACTCATATAAGTGTTTTGAATATTTAGGAAGAAGCAAGAAGAGCAAGAATTAAGCAAAAATAGAAGTGGGGGAGATGGGAAGAAGCAAAAGGAGACAAAAATAAACGGAAAAGAGAAGAAGGAGCCAAGAAGAAGCGAGAACAGGCAGGAAGAGATTAGAAGAGTCAAGAAGGGGCAAGAGGAGTCGTTTCAGGAGGTAAAAAGAGCTATGAAAAGGCGAAAGAAGACAGGATGAAACAAAAAAAAGAGGCAATGAAATTAAAAAAAAAAATAGAAGCAATAAGAGACTTGATGACCAAGAACGGCCAAGAGATGGCTGGAGACTAGGAGAGCCAACAAGCGTCGGGAAGAGGCACGAAAAAGCGAAAGAAAGCTGGAAGAAACAAGAGGAACCAAGAGGAGGCAAGAAGACCAAGAAAAGACAAGAAAGGCTTAGAAGAGACAAGAAGAAGTAATTACCTTTATAGTTCCTTCCTAGGTGAAGCTAGGAAGGAGCTAAAAAGGGAAAGAAGAGCCATGAAGAAGCAAGAAGAGACCAGAAGAGCCAAGGGAGGCCGGACGACGTAGGAAGATTCAGAAGAAGACTAAAAAAAAGGCAAGAAGATGGGAGCCGAGAAGAGTCATAAGAGATATGAAGAGACAAGGAGAAGCAAGGAGAGCTAGGAGAAGCAATAAGGGGCAGGAAGAAGCAAAAATATGCAAGATGATGTGAGAAGATGCAGGTAGAGTCTAGGAGAGCCAAGAAAGTCGAGAAGAAGCAAGAGGAAGCCAAAAGAAGCAAGAAGAATCAAGTAGAATCGAGAAAAGATAAGAGTCAAGAAGAGAAAAGAAGATACGAGAAGAGTCAAGAAGAGCCAAAAAGAAACAAGAAGGGACAATAAGAATAAAAAAGAAGCAAGGTGAGGCGAAAATGTGCAAAAGAGGCAAGAAGAGCAAAAAAAGTAACAATGAAGGGAAAGAAGAGACAAGAATAGCCAAGAGAAGGCAGGATGAAGCAAAAAGGTGTCGAAAGAAACTAGGAGAGTCAAGAAGAGTCGAGAAGAAGCACAAAGAACAAAGAAAAACTTAACATTTGGTAACATTGTTCACTGACTTCGAGAATGGCAGTTGCGTGTATGATCCCTCTCCACTTTCATATTTTTTCTCAGCAAAATCCGGAAACACAAAGCTAATTAGGTATAAATAAGTTCAAAAAGGGTATCTGAAAAATTAGGCACACTAAAAATATATATATGTATTTTCATATGCAAGAAACAAAATTAACTACTAATTTACGGTGTGCTAAAAAAAGAATTGATATTTTAATTAACGCATTATGTTTTATTCACATTGGTTTTGTGTTTTTAAAAATTGTACTTTAAAATTGGTAAACATGATCCTAAACACTCATTAATCTATTTTTTATTGTTTTCATTAGGTTGATAAACACGAAAGGTCTTGTATTTCAGAAAATCATTTTTCCATAGCTGCCTTTTTGTTTGTGACGGCAGTACAGGAAATAGGAAGCAGAAACAAGACAATCGTTTCTTGTAAGTAGCCGGGTACAGCTGATACCCCATTACTTGTTTTTTTATGGTTAAACGGAAGAAAGATGTATAAGATTTATTTAATATTGACTATCGTGATTGATTTTTGGAGTATTAAGCTGTGATGCGTCTCCTCCTATTTTAGCCAACGTTTTGAATAGCTTTGCATGAGTGGGTGCGATGGACACATCATCTGCCATAAAATGTTGGCTTAAAGAAATGAAAGCAAACAGGGCTTTGCCCGAAAAATCAATCACGATAACACGAGATATTATGCTAAATTGTTTGTGGCTATTCCCGAATTCATTTTGTTTCACTTTGATTTTTTTTAAATATTCAGAATTGTCGAACGGGCAGTGTTAGTGTATCAAATTTTATTTAATAACCACGGAAATGGAGAAGTGATAATTCAAAGGGTTCTAGGAAGCAGGAAATTGTATGGGAATATTCATCAACTATGGATATATATTGTTGTATTGAAGCTACAGAGGAGCTTTTTCGCTTGCCTAAGACTTAAAAACCGAAAGAATGGTTGGCATCTGGACAGAGTAGCGTAATTTATTTTAAAAAAAAAATATTCATGTATATATAATATGTTTGTACAATACAACTTTTTTATTACTTTGCCTGCTATGCTAAGGGGTGTCACTGTGTTATGGCGGGTGAAGTTTACAATTCGGATTAATACTAAGATTCAAAAAGTGACGATGGAAGAGGGACTATATTATATTATTTTACCTATATATATATACATTATAATATCTCGTGGGCTAGGCGCATGTTAGCCAAAAAAATAGAAATGATATATAAATATGATGGAAAACTTCAATACTTACCTTATTATTATGAAGAGCACAAGAGGACAGGATCTGTGGTTCTATAATAAAATCAAAACCATGGAGCCGCACTTAAAAAATAATTAGGTGCATATTATGTTAATCTATACATAAAATAATCAATATACTCTACATTTATGATTTGAAGTAAGAATTTTTTTATAAAAGCCTTTTGGATTTGATTAAATAGTGAGGTAAACTAATAATTTATTATCGCAAAATTTTATTTTTGGAAGTGCTGAAAATTTAGGATAGTTCCCACATGAAGTAATTTTTAAAAATTATTCTTACCTTTAATGTTCTCTAGATTTTATGTTCGGGTTGAATCTTCCCCACAGGAAAAACTTAACCTTTCCACACACTTTTCCACAAATGATCATCTATTCAATCCACGCGACGTAATTGCATTGTATAAGTGTAATAAATACAAAAATATACAAGAACAACACGTCAACCTAACAGAGACCATACGGGAAAATATTTCACCGACTCCAGATATTTTCATATCAGAGGGTTCGGCTCAATAGAACTCCTAACTGGACCGATAAATCCTACTGATCCCTCAACATAAAAACTTAAAAAATCTTTCGTAATCCTACATGTGTTTAATATGACTGACTTTTGCATTTTTATATAAAGATTCTTTGACAAATCTAATAAGCCTAAATTTTGAATTAGAGAGCTAGGTATAATGCCAGTAGCCGAGATAACAAATGGTAATATTTTTATAGTCCGAGAATGCCAAATTCTTTTAATCTAATTTCCTAAATCTGTATATTTTCTAATTTTTTCACAAACAGATTTTTGAATATTACAGGAATTTGGAATAGCGACATCAACGATATAAGTTATTTAATATTAATTTATTAAGTTATTATATTTAATTTATTCGTATTGCTTTTTTATTTATTTATTATTATTCTTTATTGCATCTGTCATTTTACGTGGAGTGAAAGCTGCAGTTATTTATTTAAATGTTTTTATTGTCTTTACTCTTTTAATTCCAAAGAATTTACGTTGTTTTTCTGTGGTTTCCATAGACAAACAATTTTAGTATCAAATCGCTCAAATCACATTCGTATTCATTTATAAAAAAATATTCATTCAACGCAACTCATCTCATTATCTTATGTCATTTACATTATACGTGTTTATCAGTGAATTTTAGTGCTAAGTTTAGATAACTTGTTAAATTATAGAATTGTTCGTTCATCAAAGTAAAATGGTACGCCGCGTTCAATGACTTATTACAAACATCTTTCGAATTGACTTATATATATATTATTGTCGGTGATCAGCACCTTATCTGTCTGGTAATCCTTTCTAATCAATTTTAAATAAGCGTTTTCTTATCGGATTCGATTTTTAACATTCACTTTACGTGAAAAATTTGTATCCACTTCTTATTTTCAAGTATGGGGTTAAGTGTCAAAATTTATATCTCAAGTTCCCCAGTTTGATTGATGATGTAAATTAGATTTTAAATGTTGATATTGTAGTTTACTAGTTATTTGTTAAACGTCTATGTGAAAATTTCATTATACTTTGTGTTTTAATGTGAAGGTTTTGAATGACATGGCGTCATGGAAAAGTATCCGCTGAAAGGAATTGGCTCTTCGCCTACCAACATAGGTTCTTCATATAAGTCAGTTTTAGAAAAGGTAAAGTTATTTTCTTTCCCTTTACACTTATCAATGTATCAATGCCTTTTGTATCTTTATCCAGCCTTTTCCATATGTCACCCAGAGTGGATAGACGTTTTGTAAGAGACCTGACTCGAGTTTATCCCAGTTTTCCCCTATCATAGTTCATTGCCGAGAAGGGCCTTACAATCCTACGTACTTAAGTTAGATTATTGTTTGCCTTTTCAAAAGTGTGATGATATCAAGGAACGGCTACAAAACACTACTTCTACCAATAGCCAGCCATTATGTTGATTTGTGTACATAGGACCTAGTTGTATGTGACCCCGTATGACCCCATGTGACATAGGACCTAGTTGTATGTGACCCCGTGCTTACTAAAATTGTTGTTGAAGTCTTATGGTAAGGACACGCTGGCCCCATGTACACAAAGTATGCAAAGTTATGTTCCCAAGCAGATGTGCACACTTGTCCAACATACGTAAATTCTGATCAGTGACTCGTTTCCCTTGGAAGATGCATGTGTACTTCTTCCGTGTTGTTTTGCATATTGTAGTATTGCAATATTCAATGCATTTTATGTTATAGATCACTTAGTAATGTCTTCTCCCAATTTAAACAACAGAACAAGCAATGTCATATCAACTGCAATACAATCAACCTTGTCACATACTTGCACTGACCACATTTGTTTAAAGGTGTGACGGCATCCCCCACTTTGCTCACATCCCACGCCTACCGGGACAGTGCAGATCAGCACGTGTGCTAAAGCATCTATTTTTATAGAAAATGTATGGATTGTAAGTTGTCCAAATGTCTTGGTGCGTTGCGTACTTGGAACCAGTGTGTCCTAATTTATTTCTTCCACTTAACTATCTTTTGTTTGAAGGTGGCGCGAATAGGCAGCGGAGGGGAGTCCCCTAGCGGGGAACAGCCCATCCTCTCACCCAACCACGGGACTTTTTCTCACAGTATGTATTCCACAAATTTATTAAATTTACTGCTCGCCTAGCTCATGTAATGCATTTTTCTATACGTCCAACTGTGTTTGCCCACTGGACGTCTACTGCCCGCTGGATGGATGTCTCCCCTCTGGAATCTCACTCAGTATTTTCCTCGGAATTCGGTCATCAGATATTCTTAGTATGTGAATAGTGCTATTTGACAAAAAAGTACACAGATTCCTTTGTCTGTTTCAAAATAACGGGAAATGTGGTTTGTCATTATGCATAGTAAATTTTAGAAGGAAATTGCAAAGTCCAACAACTTAATAATTTTAATCTAAATATTGTTGCGAGTAAGTAATTTCAGTTTCTCTAATTCAATTAAGTTACAGCAACATTAATAGTTATCGATTATTTTGAATGATTCATTATACTCGTGTACACATCGTAAAATAATTCCAATTAATAAAAACTTTCAAATCCATATTTTTTACATCTTGAGTAATAAATTAGTTTGAGTGACTAAGTTGAGTTGTGTTATAGTTTTTGAAGTGAAAACTTCTTTAGTACCGCTGTGATTTGAAACGGAAATTTGGGCAACATTAAAAAGAGAAAAACTCATACGTCTATAGGAATTAGCCTGCGAGAGAATGACATAGACTAATCGGTGTCCTCTCTATGCGGTGCTTCGTGGCCTGTCGGCCTCCTCATTGTGTGGTGCTTCGTAGAATAAATTGTAAAATAATTTTTTAAACTTGGTAACAATATTTTAATAAATAAACCCTACAATTATCCTACTCCTGCATCATCTCATTCTCTCGAAGTTCAGTTTTCTGAAGGTTTCACTTCTACCGCGTGTGAACTGCACACATAATTTTTTTTTTGCTGTGCAACCCATGAACCCCTTCGGTGCGTTTTAACAAATTGCTTTGTCTAATTATTTATTTTATATAATTCCCCTGTTCCCCCCTTAATTACACTACTGTTTTCAAAATTCTTTTGTTATTAAAACAGTAGTAATAATTTATTCTGTTTTTAGGTCCGTCTGTGAGATACACGGGTTCTATTTCCGGTGAGTTACATTTTTGAATTGTTAATGGTGTAAAAACAACATTTTAAAGATTAGTCTCAATATTATTTTCCTGTCAAATATGCGTACATAAATATAATAATCATCATCACTCTCGGCTCTACAACCCCTGGTAGATCTTGGCCTTTTCAAGAGTCTTCCTCCACTCATCTCGGTTTTGTGCCAGTTCTCTCCAGTTAGAAGCTCAAAGGAAGATATGTCTCTGAAGACTTATCGCTCCCTCTTAATTTTGGCCTTCCCAGGCTCCTTTGCTCTGCGGTCTTGAGTTCAGCCGGGACTTTGGTGCTTGATGCTCGGTCATTCTCTCCACACGACCCAGCCACCCAAGTCTTCCTAGTTTTATAAATTTTGTGACGTTTAGCTCCTTAAGCAGAGTATAGAGCTAATTGTTGTAACGTCTGCGTCAAAATCCATTTTCTAGAACCGGTCCGAAGATACGCTCAAAGTTTTCCTTTTAAAAACGTCCAGGGCAGCTTTTCTCCAAGCCAGGTCGCTCGCAATCGCTGTCGAAAGTATGTGCATTGGTCGACTTGATTATTCTTGAGTCTCTTTGAAGGTACATACAAAATGCCAAACGTCATTTTTGTCGTGGTGGTTTGTTTGCGTATCTATGCATTGGCTGCCAAAATCTGATGTTATTGTTTTCCCCCGTACACTTTCGCACCCGCAAAGACATCGTACATTTTTATAAAGTCATTTTAAGGTTCCACAAAGGCTGATTTACTAGCGATGTTGGCTACAATACATCATATCGAGCAAGCTGAAGCAGCTTCTTTAAGACACAGTAATATAATCATCTCCGCCAATATAATCATCTCTTCGACCGTTTGACATTTAAGAATACGTAAAAATGAAACATTTGACAAAGTTCGTCACGACGACAAGTAATTTTTCACTCATAGATGGTGCATAACGAGTAACGTTTGATCGTTGCTCTAGAATAGCTGCCCAGTGCTTGCTCATTCCTCTTAGTTAGTACCCACGTAGCTGTGTACGTGAGCACTGGTCCAATAAGTGTATTGAATTGGTGTTTCTGGATTTTATCTGCTTTTGTAGGCGGAAAAAACACCGATTTGCGCTCGCTATGCGCTTCTGGATCTCCTCTGTAGTATTAATGTTATTTGTTATCAGGGAGCCATATGTAAATCTTAGTACCATTTCAAAATTTTGACTTCCACATGAGAGAGTTGGGGTTTGTTGGGTGTATCCTATGGCTATGTATTTGGTCTTCTGCTGGTTTTACTACGAGACCTACGTTTTTGGCAGTACTTTCAAGATTTATGAAGGCGTCACGTAAAGCATTGGGAGTTTTCACGATTATGTCGATATCACCAGCGTAAGCCAATAGTTGTACAGAGTTGTCAAATATCGTTGCTCTTATCTCAATGCCTGAGTCACGAATAACTTTTTCTAAGGCTATGTTGAATAAGAGGCAGGCCAATCCATCTCCTTGTCACACACTGTGGAGCGCTTCAAAAGGCTCGGACATAATATAATACATACATATATATCAAAAGTTGCTTAAATATTCAGTCAGATTAATGTAACTTTTGATTTTATTCAACATTAATAATAAATTTAACAAAATCGGCACATAATGTTGTCATTAATTATTATTCATGACCTCCTTTTGCTCAATGAATCTTGGTGTAAAATGGCACATAATTGTTATCTGTGATCAAAAAAAATAATATGAATCATCACTCATTATCAAATTATATTATGCATAAATAAAAATATTGAAAGTATTAAAATGTTACACATCGCTATTTTAAAAATTCCTTGCTGAATGTTTTTCAAGATTATAACTCTACTGTATTTGCTAATCATGATTTGCGCCCATTAATAAATGGCTTGAACTAATTGTATGTTTACATGATATTTTCTTAGAACGGTGATTTATTCCTTACAACATAGCAGTACATAATAATGTATGAAAAATTATGATTTTCGGGTCACGTTATTTGTTAAAAAATTGTGGTCCCAACCCTAATCTGTGACAGTAACACCAAACGTATTTAGAAAATAAGGATGTGGAGTAGACCCATCACAATTTCTTAAGGAAACAGGCTATCAGGGATAAATATGAAATAATTGATTATTATTATTTTTTATTTTTAACTTTTAATGAGTAAAACCTCAAACTGTAATATTTAATTAAATGAAGACATTATGAGCGAAACTCAATCGAAAATCTGGAAACAGAAAAATCAGAAAAAGATATTTACACCTCTGGGACTCGAACCCAGGACCTCCCTACTTTCCGGGTTGGGTGCTCTTATCCATTGAGCTAAGGTGTCGATATCCAATTCGGTCACCTTTAACTGTACCATACTGCGACTAAGAACCACCCATATTATCTTCATTTTGTTTACATCTGTTTCCAGATTTTCGATTGAGTTTCGCTCATAATGTCTTCATTTAATTAAATATTACAGTTTGAGGTTTTACTCATAAAAAGTTAAAAATAAAAAATAATTATATTCATCCTAGACTTGCAGAAGAGTCAATAGATGTCGCACATTAAATAAAATGGATAAAAATTTATCCAGACATCATCTAGATTGCATTTAGTTCGAGTTGAATCTTGTAATCATTCATAAAGATGGCAGCCAATAAAAATATGCGTTAAGAAAAATGAACGAACCGCAACTAAGGAAAACATTAAATTTAATCTATGTATTGTCCAGTGTTTTGACCGTAGTATGAGAGAAGTGCCGTCCTGCGACCGATGACAGAATCATGACACAAAGCTATTCGGGATTTATAATCGACTCATTAAAAATACATTTTAAATGAAAAAGCCATAGATATCCAAATTAATAGACGAGCCAATCAGGGAAAGGGTAACAAACTAGCTTTTGCGCAGCACGGGAGGCGGCTTGACCGTCCCCATTTCCGCCTTTTCTCAATAAATTAATTTGACAGTATACAGGCAACTCGTATTGTAATATTACCATTCAATCCTCGAAAATATAATCTGGTACGAATTACTGACTCTTTTTACAATAGTGTACAATTTGCTGGCTGCATAAAAAACTTAACTGCAAATCGGACAAATAAAAGTCGGGGCTTGTTTCCAAAATTTAATATTTTGTTACGCTATTTAGTTATACACTTTTACAAATGTGTAATTTACAAAATGTGTAATTTACAAAATGTGTCGCTACACCAGGCTATTCGTTTGAAAACGAAAATTCAGATCCAGTGCAGAAAAGTCCCACAATGGATTGCGCTGTAAACCTTTGCCTTACTTTAGCAAACTTTACTTTTCTGCGCAGGGTCTGGTTATTTCAATGTGCGCTCTTCGGTGGTCAATGTACGACTGATGACATAGTTTATTCAAAGCATTCTCGAACCCTATTGGTGCCAAAAATATAATAATTAGTAGGAGTTTAAAGGGGGCCTATTGCCAGGTTTATCTTCTGGCAATAATCCAACACTAGTCGAGCTCTGAACCTGAGTAGCAAGTTCTCAAATGTTGGTAATTATGCTTTTGAATCCTATTAACATGAAAAGTTAATTCAAATTGGAGTATAGTCCAGCATGGGAGAACAGCCAGGTACTCCCCCACCTTCTTCTAACCCATCTCCTTCCCCTCCCCACTTTTATTAAATTATTCATTATGATTTGGTTTCTTGGGATAAAAAATATTTTTTTTTATGGCCAGTTAAAACCATTCATTCATAATTCGGTTACCTTACTTTTCCACATTACTACTGTATATTTTCTCTTATATCTTGG
Organism: Glyphotaelius pellucidus; assembly: GCA_936435175.1. NCBI lineage: Eukaryota > Metazoa > Arthropoda > Insecta > Trichoptera > Limnephilidae > Glyphotaelius > Glyphotaelius pellucidus. Next base: position 19,211,090 of record OW386542.1, on the reverse strand, counting down.
GTCATCATTGTCATGGCCTGAGAAAGTGATTCAAGACCATGACCTCATGAAGAAAACGGAAGGGTTTCTAAACCAATGGTTCGCTAGTGTTGGCTCACCTCCAGGACTTGTGGATAATTTGTTTAATAATGTAACACCGAAATGCCGAATTAATTTTACATTGCATGTAATGTTGCAGATGCACGTGAAACAAGAAAAGTACCAGTCAGTGCATTATTAATTAATAGTATTAATTTGCTAGCACGCATTATTTTTGTAGAATCATTTTTTAGAAACCACCATGAGGCGCATAGCGGAAGAGTGGCTCAACCCACGAAAACGTCATATTGTTATATATTTTTATCATATCTATGAAGCCACAGTGGCTTAATTTTAGTTTTCACTATTTCAAAGATCCTTTGAAATCAGTGAAAACTTTTTTTTAACAGTGGCTTCATAGATATGACAAAAATATATAACATACAATGTTTTCGCTGGTTACAAATTTTTGTGGGTTGGGCCGTTCTTCCGCTGAGTGCCTCATACATATGTACTTATTTTATTTTTTTAAAGAAAAATAACATTCTTATGTTGTGAATAACCTGACAATATCATTGAAGAAAAAAATAACAACAATAATCTAAACGAAAATATGAAAGGGAACAAGAAACAGAAAAATAGAAAAAGGCAATGGTCGCAACTGGGACTCGAACCCAGACCTCTCGTCTAACCGGGATGTGCGTGTTAACAAATTTCGCCATTGCCACCTTCTATCAAACCGTCATATTTGTCAATCTCATATTTCAAATTTTAGAATTAACAATATTATCTTCAACTAATTCTTTTTTCCATATCATAGGCAACCACTCTTTTAATTGCAAACAATCATTCTAAGAATTGGTTTGTAATCTGGGTAGCGTCTCGGATAAATATATCCGAATTTATTCATTGGAACTATTGACTTTATAAAAGTCTAAATGAATATTCAATATATATATTTTTTTGAGAAAACTCTTTTTTAACTTGAAGGTTATTCCCTTCAATGTAATATATCATTGAAGAAGAAGATAACAATAATAATCTAAACGAAAATATTACCTGACAATAATTTGAAAAACTCCTAATTTTTTTTTTTTACATGAGCTCCACACGGGAGGCCCCGAGGAAAATAATTTCCCACAGGGCCTATGTCATCTTTGGGGATGCTGTGTGGAGGGTTTTTTTAAGGAAAGTAAGGGGAAGGGAGTTCTGGGAAGGAAAGAGGTTCAAGGGGTGGGTAGGAATCTGGGGTTCAGTGTGTCCTGGTCATCCACCTTCGAGACCTAGACAAACTTCACCCCATGAACCCGGGCACCCCTGCTAAATCACCAAACGCAGCGAACCACTTGGGATGACCTATGGCAGAGGTGTTGGTTATACAATAAAGGTTCCCGGGGCGGCGGTACCCATTCCCGCCTCCCAAATTGATTATTATAAGCGGTGTTGCTTACGTAATGATGGAGGACATAACCAACTCCACACAGGAGGCCCTGAGGAAAATATCTTCCCTCAGGGCCTATGTCATCTGGGATGCTGTGTGGAGGGTCTTTTTGAGGAGAGGAAGGAATGAACATTGGTCTTGAAGAGACCCATGTTGTAGGAGGGATGAAACTTAGAAGCCGGCAAATCGAACCATAGCCGAGCTGTTGAACTCAAGAGTCGAAAAAACGACCCGTTCTCATGGTGGTAACTCAACTGAGCCATTTTGTGGCTTTGTCAACTGAGCCACTGAGCGGTATAATATTTATAATAAGTATATGCTCTTTACGTTATATTATTAATTGTCCACGGTACATTTTCCGTTAGTGCACTGAAATTATAGAATTACTAGCTGGGTTACCCGGCTTCGCTCAGGACAACATTCGAGAGTGTTCTGGAATGTTCCACAATTTATTTTATTTATTTATAGCGGACCCGACAGACGTTGTCATGTACACAACTGTCGGAACAAACTAAAATTGAAATAGAATAATATTGAATATTCGATACTGCTATGGTAGCGCAGTCTGCCGGATCCAATGTAAAACATTCCAAAATCAACAACTCCTTAGAAATAAAAAAATAATTAAAAGAACATTTTCCAGTGGACCAAATTGTGAATCTAAACCATTTTCGAATCCCCTTGAACCCACACAAAAAATTTCATCAAAATCGGTCCAGCCGTTTAGGAGGAGTTCAGTGACATACACACGGACAGAAGAAATATATATATTAAGATAATTTTGGGAAAATATTTGGGAAGAGTTTGAGAATGGTTGGTTTTGAGGTATTGTTTTATGGGATGCTGTATAATTGTAAACATAATAAGAGTTGATATTCACTGTTGCTTAAATAACTTTCTTTCACATTCTTCGTGTGACTGTTCACTGCTACATCAACCCCATTAGTTCAGTGGCCATTATTCAATTGCTTGCAAGCGGTTCTGTAGTTGATGCTATTATTCAAATTGACAAGTTCGCAACACGTCTCTCTAACAAATGCAATCAAGCCTGCCAGACATTCTGCTTTATCCATCACGGAACTGTTTGAATTGAATTACTGAGGCCGTTCATTCCATACATAGTTGTAATTGAAAATATTTAGGATGCAATTCTGAAGAACGGTATGCTTCTATTGACTGCAACTTTTGTGCATGCGTCTGCAGAAGGGTGTGATGATCAATATGTCTGAAGCAGACTCAACTTTAAATGCCGTAATGTTATCAATCATTTAACAATGCTAACTCGCTTCCGAAAAAGTATGTTTCAAATTTTCTCTTATTTAATAAATCAAAACCAAAATTTCCTCTGAACTTATAAGATTTAAAGTAGGTAGGCACTTGACTACCTACATAATTATTATAATATAATAATAAATGTAATTTTTGTTAAAAATCACTTCAAAGGCGTACAAATTAATATATAACGGCTTACAAATGAGAAAATTTAACATATCTGCCAACGGCCTACGGTAAAACCTTATTGTACTAAAAATAAACATATTTTCTCAAAATTTTAAAAATAGCTTCACTAGATAAAAGAACAGTCTTTCGAAATCAATTTATAATTTTTTGTAGAAAAGAGTCAAGACGTCTAAAAGTTGATTTAAAAATGACATATTTCCAGTTTTGTCTGGTTATTCCCTCTTAAGATTTTTTTGTATAATAATTATCTTCCTAGGTGTTAAGACCGTCAAAATGAGAAAATTGTATGGTAGTTGTTAATTAATCTGTTGTACAATTTAAAAAAAAAAAACTCTGTTTACAGGTAACATAGAAATACAGATGTGTCGAATCAGTTTGGAGATTAAATATGTAATATATTCTACAAGTTAATGATTATAGTAATGCTAGACCGAAACATTTATGAAAATAAATTCTAAAATGTTATTAGCGCCAGAAGAAGTATGAAGTCAAATCTTACCTGTTTTAATATTATTTATGTGTTTTCATTGTTAACTTTAGAGAACGGATGCTGAATATGCCTTAAATAGGTTATCAGGATTTATGAAAAAGTTTACATAAAAATATACTAAATAAATTAAATGAATCATCAATTTTAACCCGCATTAGGATGATCTGCCGCTGAATATTAAAAATACATTAAGATGTTAGACTCTCACTGACATTGTTCATTGGCAGGTAAATCAGCACTTTCTCGAGAGGAGTGAATTATTGCAGGGAATTGCTGTGGAAAATATATTAGGACATGAACAATTATTTGATTTTCATAACCATCATGCCATCTCTCCAATGAAACGTCACACAACCATGTTCTGACACACACTTTTTGCTTTATCCACATTCATAGAAGCATTGCTGTTATTCTAACTCTCGACTTTACAAAACTCGAGGCGTTTGATTCCCTTTATTGTTCCATGTCTTCCATTGATTCGCATATCGTTTGTTCCCTTGGCACTAATTTATTAGTCTCACTGTCATACCGGTGTATCAAGTTTGGTATCAAAACTCAGCTGGGGCCTACTTGCTTCGACTCCTTTGGATTTATTTTTGTTATTGACTGCTGCATTCAGTATTACTTACACTGTATGGTCTACACTCACTATTCTGTGACGCTGATCTGTCGGTCTATCCCTGTGTACAAATTTCCCACATGTGATCCATGAACTTTCACATAAATTGTATCAAAATGCAAACCCTTAAAGGATAAAATGCCCATAACCTTATGAGCCTTCTTGTTTCTGGCAAACATACTTCTTAGTACAAAAATTCATCCATTTGCTCCTGTTAATTAATCAGTTTTCTCATACAAAAATCTGTCACGAGAGACCGCAATTGCATGCTTTTCATCTGAAAGATACTTCATAGGCATTCGATAGGCAACCTACATACTTTCGTAGTAGATTCGAATTTAGTAATGGAGTGAACGTCCAATTATAAGTTCTGTACTAACCCTTCTACTCAACCTTTTATTTAAAGCCGTACGTATACCAACAAATATTGACGATTTTGTCAATTTCTTAAGGGGGGGGGGGTAAGGTTTAAAACTCATTTTTGAAATTATTTTTTTCTAAATATACAATATGTCGAGAGTATTGTGTCAAAATTTCAAGTAAATCGGAGCAAAACTAAAGGAAGATACAGCGTTTCAAGCGAGAGGCCCTCTTGCTCAATTCAAGTATATTTCGAGTATAAAAAAACTTTAAATCGATTTTCTGGCAAATAAATTTTTTAGTTCGTGAACCTCATAACTCAAAATTTACTTGACCGATTCTTTTGAAATTTCTTACACTATTTTTGCACATAAATCAACAGGTAGTGACAAAGAGTTTTTTTTTTACCATTTTTTTCCATTTTATAATAACAAATACACCGAAAATTTTAGCAAAAATCGCACTTTTGACTTCAACTCACTTACGGCTACTTGGTTATCCAATAAATGATTCCCAGGGCAGTGGTACCCATACTCGCTCAAATTAATCACTTGAACATATTGACGAAAATTCTTACATTTATAAAACAAAAAATTACAACACATTTTGTTTAGAGTTATTTAACTTTATAAAAAAAAAATATATCAAGAATATTTTCGTATTTTTTTTTTGTACTAGATATTTTTTAAATTTTTTTTTATTTTTTATTTTAACAATAATATTTACATTTATAATATTATTACCTTGGTTTACATAATAATTAATTTTATGATTCTACTACTCCATAAGTTGAGCTCTAGGAGCTCGTGTTTATGGGAAGAGTATTCTTTTAATACAGTAAATTTAAGCATTCTATTTTGCATCAAAATTCTGATTTTTTGCTACGTTGTACGCACACGAAAAAAAAAACATGAATAATTTTCGGTCCCATAGTAGTCTAAATTTCCTACAATTTGAAACTAAAATGATCTCTGCTGATATAGTACCTGAAAAACATCTGTTCAAAATTTTATTCATTTTTTAAATTCTGTTTTACCAATCTATTGCAGATACAGTAATTAATTAGTTTTCCAAATTTTTCCTGTTTTTCTACATGCTACCGGCATCAAAACTGACAGTGCAGTTTTGAAGGGCTCTTAAAAAAAACGACGCAACTTACAGAAATGGGGTTTATTTTATTTTATTTTATTTAGTACATCTTGCCGTTTTATGCATCAGAAAGATGATGAACTATTTCTGGCTTTCACCCTTCAGGGGTGTTCTAGGCCATCATTTAAAATTACAGAGAAAGGAAAAGTGAATTTATATACACATTTTATTTAAATTTGCAAATTTCAGAATTATATGAAAGTTTGGAGTTCAGACTTAGAAGATATGAGATGTTGAATGGAGGGGAGGCAATTTTAGAAAACGCATGATAGAAAAGAGGATATATATTTGGAGAGGGACAACAATTGATAAACAATTTTTATTTGCATTTTTTTATCATTTATATCATTGGTAGCAATTATTATTGGGTAAAGTTCTTTTAGTGTGAAACTATTTTCCATCTAATTTTTTATTAAATATATGTTTTTTGTATTATTGAAAAAAACTAGTTTTTCTTTAGGTTACATTTTTCTGGCACAACAAACCCCGATTTAGTCAAATTCGTTAAAATTATAATTTTAAATTTCTTTTTTAAAACTTGCAACACAGACTCTTTCACTCATTTTGTTCAGCTGTCAAACATATTTTAATTTTTAGACATGTCATATTGAGGAAGATGTGGGCGCGTAATTCTTTATTGCGATTGATTTAAATACATTTTGGATTGTTTTCAGTTGTAATAATGTTTATTTGTTATGTTTGGTAGTGTTAGAGTTTGATTTCTTATTTGTTGTTGATTATTTACGACATTTTTAGCGAACATTTTTCGATTCATTAATTTTTCTTTTTTGTTTGTTGCAGGTGAAAGTATAACATTCGCCGGAATGCAAGGTATGCTACATATAATTACCTTTATTGATTTTAGATTTATGTTTGCATCATGTTAATGGTTTTAAGTGTGATGACCACATATAAAGAACAAGTTAAAACGAAATTTCATGGAAATTTTGTAATTTTCAATCGCAATTACTTTGCTATATCATTAAATGTGTTGTAAACTTGCCAAACTAAAAACGTTGACTCATTTTTATGAAAATAGTCTGTTTTGATTAAATAACTTTCTGGAATAGAGTCCTAATAAATTGTTACTACGCTAGCCTATATATTAAATATGTATTGAAATAAATGATGTTTGTATTGACAATTATGACCTCTTGTTAATAAATATGTGTACAGTAAAACTTTTATCTATCGTTTTTGAAGGAACCTATTGAAATAAACTATGTGTGCAGGAAAACAATGATTGTGGGAATATAGAAAAAAAAACATTAATATTAAAAGGTTTAAAATGTACCTATGATACACTTTATCAATTTGTTTAAATAAAATATATGGTAACAAAATAAAAAAAGGAAGCTGCACGGAGACAATAAAATTACACTTTGTGCTCTACATAATCTTTCATCATCATTTGTTCTTGGATTTTTTATTGCCGCAGGAATTTTTTTTAATCAAAATTACTTTTTTTTCGGAATCAGTTTTTGAATGTTCATTTAAGAAAGTTTCATCATGTACGCTTCCGAAAATGAAGGGACAGATAGCAGATCCTCTTCATTGACCTTCTACAGTCTCTTTCAAGCTTGCGTCACACAAATTTTCTATTGTCTCAATCAAAGCATTTTTTCAGAGGATTTTTTAACGACAACTAAAACTAACAGTAGGTACTTTAGCACTAACATGTCAGAAATGGCAGCTAACAGACGCGACACATCATTTTTTCTTTCTCTCTCTCCAATGTTATTAACCATTTATGCACAAAATTTGTTGCGTAATTTTAACGATTAAAGAGGTAAAGAGAAACGATCAACGCGATATACTTTTGCGTGTTTTGTGTGAAATTCATTCAGGATTACATACAGAAAAACGATTATTCGAGGAATGATAGATAAAGGTTTCACTGTATATATTTTTAAGTCCGGTTAAATTAATAAATTGTTTGATATTTGTAGTTTATCCCCTTCGATGTTGCACATCATCTTAAACACATAAGGCGTCTCAATCTTCACTGTTGCCACTCTCCAATAATTAGTGGGGATCCAATAGCCTATAATCAATATGTCATTCATTGAAAGACATTTGAGTTTGAATGATTTATTGGTTGGAGACATATGTATACAGTCCTGCAATAAATTGTTTGCACCGTGCACAATCCAACAAATATTCAAGCTGTTAATACAGTGTGCCGTTCTTAACTAATTGTCCTTTATTTGAGGCATATCTTTTGTGAATGTTAAAGATCCGTGAACTCCTTCACCGTCCTCGTGAATAATTATATTAGCATCAAAGATGAGACTTTAATGTCATGAATAATTTTCGCAGACATTTGCTATCTTTTATTTTTAAAGTGAAAAGATTCTTTCAGTGTTAGTAATTTCAGTTTGTTGCATATTAGAGTACTTTTATGTTTACAAATTTTTACCAAAAGAAATAGCTCAAATAGATCTTTTATATTATCACACATGTATTGCAATTGGTTGTTCTGTTTATAGCAGATGCAGATGAGATCCCCGGAATCGGGCAGTATGATGATTTTCACACCATCGACTGGCAAAGGGATATTGCCAGAGATCGCATGCGACATCGATACATTGTGAAGAAAAAACAAGATTCTTTATGGGACTTAGTAAAGGTGAATTATATTGTACCTACCAATGTCATGTAGCTTCTTTGAAATGTCTTTGGATTATAATTTACTCAATTGTCAGTTAAATATTATTTTACACTAAAATTTACAGATCTTAAATAATGTTATGACAAATTTTTGCCAAAAATCAGAAATTTAAAAGCTCTCTACAATTCCAAATCCAAAAGCTTCTACAATTTATACAGGGTATGCAAACACTTTTCTCTATTTTCTTAATTCTGTCATGTGCTTTTAAATATTTGTATGAATGTTTAATTATCATCATTGTTGAAATAGCTGCTGAATTCTTGTTCAGTTACCCTGCGTGCCGAGATCTTACAGTTATTTACACACCAAATAGAATCGCTGAATAGTGCAAAATGCACTTCAACTGTTTTAAGGGGTTAATTACCAATCTGAACCATAATTTTGCTTGAAGAAATCCCTCAAATTTGTAGTAGTTTGAGGCCATCAAATTAGTGAAGGATGGGAATGTCTGAAATTTGCCAGGAAAGGGATTAGATAAATTGTTGAAGGAAGCGTGTATTATTGACGGTGTATATGTATTTATGATTCAGGGTGCCCACGATGCGTGGTCAGGCTGGGTGTGTGTGCTACTGGTGGGTCTGTTCACCGGCGCTCTGGCCGGGGTCATCGACATCGGTGCAAGTTGGATGACTGACCTCAAGTTTGGCATCTGTCCGCAAGCTTTCTGGCTTAATCGCGAGCAGTGCTGCTGGTCCTCTAACGAAACCACCTTTGATCATGGAAACTGCTCGCAGGTATATCAGAATTAATTAAAATGATTTAATTATTGTAGCTCAAAATTGATATGTATCCACCGTGCTGGTCGCGTCACTTGACGCTTAACCTTGAACCTGTAACAAGTCTTCATTAAACTAATTAGTAAATCGTCTACTATTTTACAATCAAATCTTAGATGTATAAAAAATAAAGTTTCAGCTGTTTTATTGAAAAAAAAAGTTTGATTCTTTATCATAACACTGTTCAATTCCAGCATCAAAAATTTACATAACACCGGTCACTTGTTTGGTGTTTCAATAATATTTCAATATATTTCTAAAAATGTTTTATGGTTTGTTTGTTCATTAAAAATATTCAATAATAATAATTGTTTTTACCAGGTTTTACTAGGACTTAACATACCTACTTATCATCTCACACAGAATAGCACTATTGCATGATAGTGTTTTTTATAATTTTTGTATTAGATTACATATTATATTAATTAAGTGTTCCATGTATTGCCATTAACTGATTTTATTGAATAACTCGCCTCTCACTGGAATACAAATGTGATCATTGAATTACCAATGATCATTAACCCCTGACGAGCCAGGAAAAAACGAAAAAACGTCAACTTTAACGTATTATTTTGCAGGTTAATTTTATGCCATCTAATGTAATTTTTACTGAAACACATTCCTTGAATACTAAACTATACATAAGAACAATATTACTTGCGTTTATTCAATGAATTTATACTTTTTACTACGTTTCAAATAACACGGAAAAAACGAAAAAATTTCGCGATGTTTTGACTTTTACGTAATATTTTGCAGGTTAATTTTTATGCTATCTTATGTAATCTTTACTGAAACACATTCCTTGAATACTAAACTATACATAAGAACAATATTACTTGCGTTTATTCGATGAATTTATACGTTTTACGATCATTTCGTCGCCCGCGACGCGAGACTTCACAGCCGCCATTTTGTCCAGCCGGGCGACGCGCAGCCTCGCAGGCCGTGTCATAAACAATCTCAAAGAAATTATATCGCTGCTCTATGTGGGTTCATGGTATCTTATACCTTATGAACAAGAATGCCCCAAGCGATTCTGACCTTCTTCTTCACACGTTTTCTTTATACATAAGGGTTAAAATCGCATAACAAAATTATTTTTTAGTGATTATTTTGGTTTGCGTCGATTGATCACCGGTGATCGAACGGCATGAGACGAGTTAATATCACATTTTGATGTCAACAGTATAATTTGATTTTGTGTATTGTGTTTTATCATGTTTAGAAGATGAATTATTTATATTTATGTGCAAATTTAATATTTCAGTGGCTGACCTGGCCCGAGGTGTTTGGGGAGCCCCGAGAGGGTGCCGGCTCCTACATCATATCGTACCTTCTGTACATCTGCTGGGCGCTCGTATTTGCAGCTCTGTCCGCCTCGCTGGTGCGCATGTTTGCCCCGTATGCGTGCGGCTCTGGTATCCCCGAAATCAAGACCATCCTCAGCGGGTTCATCATCAGGGGATATCTGGGAAAGTGGACTCTGGTCATCAAGTCTGTGGGGCTGATACTGTCCGTTTCTTCCGGACTGTCTCTAGGGAAAGAGGGGCCCATGGTTCACATTGCTAGCTGTCTTGGTGAGTCTTTCCTTTCTTTCTTTTCTTTTCTTCAATCTTATCTAAAAGAGTTATGTTTGTTTGAACATGCATCCACACCAACCCAAGTGGATGTTCGGGACAAATGTCTCTTACAGTATACATGTGAATCGTGGAGTTGCAAAACCCACACTATAATACATTTAAAATTAATATAATATTTTTTGCTAAATATACCTATTCTTATTTAGATATTAAATTTGGCATAAAATTAATATTATTTTTTATCTTCGAAGTGTTCCAAACAGATATTTGCAACAGATTTAAAAAATTTCCAGAGTGGGTTTTGCAACTCCACTACTCATATTATGAATGTGCACAACATCACTGATTTATTTAAGATATTACATCTTCTTTCTTTGAAGAAATAATAATAATTTTTTTAAATATTTTAGGCAACATCCTTTCATATCTCTTTCCGAAGTATGGGCGAAACGAAGCCAAGAAGCGTGAGATCCTGTCAGCTGCTGCAGCAGCGGGAGTGTCTGTGGCTTTTGGAGCACCGATAGGAGGAGTTCTTTTCAGTCTTGAAGAGGTAACAACTGACCTTGCCACTTACACTTTCTTACATCAGTTTGCTAAAATGAATTTTATTTGAGTACTTATTGAATATCAACTGATTTTTGTCATTAGAACTCGTCATTTATAAACCTTCCCTTATTTGTAATGACGGTCCGTTACATGGATTTTATGGGAACACACTGGAAGCTTTGTCTTAAAAATATTAACAAGGACAAACTGTTGATTTTCATTGTGCAAAAATAAAATTTATTTTTCTACATTTTTAAGCTCTAAATTTTGTAGCTCCCACTAGCGATGTGTAGATTCAGCTGGAGTGGACTCTTGAAATCGGGTTCTCCGCGGGAAGCGGATCCTACTCCTACTCCCAGAGAACACGGTCCAGTACTCGCACCCAAATGCGGAAATTGGCAGTCCGAGCCACTTACGAATTGGGTGCGCGGTGGTCCAAGCCACTCGCATTCAAGTCCCGGGTTCGTCCGATCCAGATCTGAGTCCCAGATTCGAACCATTCGGGAGTCGGGAGTAGATCGCACGTTCGAGTTCTTTTGTGGACTCCGAGGTCCGGCTCCGCTCGAACCCGTGCATCTTGGTCCGAGCCATTCGCGAGTCGGGTATGGTTCCTGGGACCTGCTCCAAGAACTCAAGTACTTTTAAAAGGAAGCTTCCGGAGGCCTCTGGCAAAATACAGAACTTACCCATCTCTAGCTCCCACAGACAAACCACTTTAAGCTAAGTTCATTGACGACTACTAGCCAATTTCTGTGCGCTTTAGGAACTGTGCACTGAAGTTGTTAAAGGCTGTACTCTTTTAAGCATTTGGGTTAGGCAAGAAAGTTAAATTAGTTTCAGGAAGGAATTGCCAACTCTTGTTCGAAATGGGTTCGATGATAGCCTTGAAGGATTTTGTTTTATTTTTATTTCGCTTTATAAATAAATTGTATTGTATAGAGATTTAAATTTATTTTGTATTTACACGTTTGATTAGATGTTTGACTTATTCAAGAACATTTTTGTTTGAGTAATTTTGTGTATTCTCCCGGGAGTGAGATTTTTAAATTACACATAAAAAATGTCAGTCCCCACCATGAAAGACGTGCTCGAGCCGCCACTGTTTATTTGTTTCAGAAATTATTAACATTTTTGTTTCTTTTAGGTGTCCTACTACTTCCCACTTAAAACCTTATGGCGGTCTTTCTTCTGTGCTCTGATAGCGGCCTTCATCCTACGCTCCATCAATCCGTTTGGAAACGAACACTCAGTGCTATTCTTCGTGGAGTACAATAAGCCATGGATATTCTTTGAACTCGTCCCATTTGTTGGCCTAGGAATTATAGGGGTAAGTGCACATTTCCTTCTTGTTTTTCTAATACTAAAAGTAAGGCTGTATTCTTTGGAAATTAAAATAATAAATTGTTTCAAATAATCACGTTGCACTCTGAACGAACCATTTCTGAAGTGTCTGTATACAGGAATTTCTCCATCTGCTCTGGCACTTGTTTCTCTTGAATATTTGCGATTTTCAGACAGAATTATCATTTTCTGAAAATATTTTAATGTCTCTTTACTTTTACAGGGGTGCATTGCTGCCTTATTTATTAAGGCCAACATCTACTGGTGCCGTTACCGCAAGTTCTCCAAGCTCGGCCAGTACCCCGTGACTGAAGTGCTCATAGTGACCGTCATTTCCGCTGTAATCGCCTATCCGAATCCGTACACTCGCATGAACACGTCACAGCTCATCTACCTGCTCTTCAACCAGTGTGGCATTTCTAACTCTGATCCTTTATGGTAAGTTGAGAGATTTTATCTCATTATTTTTGTACTAATTTCCACTACAGTTCCAAGGACAACAACTACATTCATCGTCAGGGCTGTAATACTTGGAGGGTCTTGACCGTCACCTCCACTTATGCTGTTTTCCTTCAGTTTTTTTTTGCTCCACACCATTCAGTCACCTAAGCTTAATCTTGGACACTTCTTCACCCTAAAAGTTTATCAAATAATATCTTCTTCGGTGGTCAGTTTTCTTCCTTTCTTGCTAAATGTTCTATTCGGCTGAGTAGGACACTTAGCACTTTTAAACCTTATTACTCATTGACAACTTTTGGTCCGGCTCAATATTGAACTTCAAACGTCTGATAACGGTTCCAAAGATTTGCCTTACTTTGGAGAATTAATTATTGTTTTTCTTGCAGTGACTACAACCGTAACTTCACTGATGTGAATTCTGCCATAGAGATCGCTGCTGCTGGTCCAGGAGTATACCGCGCCATCGTCCACCTGCTGATGGCTCTTGTGCTGAAGCTTTTGATGACTGTTTTCACCTTTGGCATGAAGGTTCCCTGCGGTCTTTTCATCCCCAGCTTGTGCCTGGGCGCTATTGCAGGACGTATTGTGGGCATTGGTGAGTCCCTTTTATCTTCAACATAATATTATCCCACCAAAATACGAAATATATACTGTCTAATGCTTACAGAGTATTATGATAAAAATTACTACTTATCTGTCTAATTTTTTTTTAATGAACCTTTTTAATTATACAATACTAAGAATTAGTACTAATGGAAAGATATCATGAAAATAAAATAGACAAATTGGGGAAATATGCGATAGAGAATAATGTGATTGTATTGAATTTTTCAGGAATGGAGCAGTTGGCGTACAACTATCCGAAGATGTGGGTATTCAGTGGGGAGTGCTCCACGGGGGATAACTGCATCACCCCGGGACTGTACGCAATGGTCGGGGCAGCTGCTGTGCTTGGAGGGGTTACACGAATGACGGGTTAGTGTACCACTATTGCTGCAAACACACACAAAGCTGCTCTAATTTAAAAAAACATACAACAGAACTTTTATAAATATACTTCAACCAAGACAGTCTTTCCTGAGCTTTGTTTTTCATCAATATTTTACATTGCCATTCTTCTGGTGCTCTCTTCTATTTAGGAAGTTAGCTATCTTCAGAATAATCTTCACCCTATGGTGAAGCCTGGAACAATTTATTGGATCTGTGCTTATACCAGTCATGAGGTTCGGCGTCCTTTCTAATATGTCTTTGTGCTTTATTTTTCTCTAATATTACTCAAATTAAATTTTTCTTTGTTTGTTACAACTAGCTGTTGGTGCCTCGAGTTGTCAATCAATTGTGCATCAGTAATGTTTTAGCTTGCTTATAACTTCAGTGACTGATCTGTAATAATGATGTGTTTACTTTTTCAGTGTCGCTGGTGGTGATAATGTTTGAGCTAACAGGCGGGGTGCGATACATTGTCCCTCTCATGGCCGCTGCTATGGCATCAAAGTGGGTGGGAGACGCGCTGGGACGGCAGGGCATATACGACGCGCACATAGCGCTCAACGGCTATCCCTTCCTCGACAGCAAGGACGAGTTCCAGCACACTTCGCTGGCAGCAGACGTCATGCAACCCAAGTACATTCAATTATTAATCTTTCTTTAACTGTTATTCAACGTCAAAATAATATCCAAACATCCGTCACCAATATTAAAATTGTATCAAAATTATACATCTGACTGCTTCTGGTGGTAGCAAAAATCACCCCATCTCAAAAATGTTGTAGTGACGAAGTATATATATCATTTCGAGCTTAAACCTGTACCAACACTTTTTACCTGTTGGTTTCTGCGTGTCTGAAGTAGACGACATATGGAATAACATAATTTATAGAAATTCACAATCTTGAATCTTTTTGAGTTTGGATATTATTTTGGTTATTAAAACACAAAGTATATTATTTGTAAAGTATAAAGTTGCTTTCACAACCACTCTCCTTGAGTGTTTTTAAAAAAACATTCTACCTGATAGCTACTTAGCTAGTTCATAAGAAAACATCTAAATTTCTTTTATTTTTTTCAATTTCTGTTGATCTGACGATTACATTATCTTCTGATTTTCTATTGTATACATATGTGCATAGGCAATAACAGAATAATTGTTTTTAAGTGATAAAGTAAATAAACAACTCTCATGTACCTAAGTATTTTCACGTGCCTATTTTGCTATAACTTCAGTCACGACTTATCTTGAAATGAGTGTTCTAAATATTATCACTTGCCATTTTTTGTTGACTTAAGTTTAACACTATCAAGATGTGATTAATATGTTATTACTAAAATGATGGAAGAGATTTTGAAAAATCCTGATAAACAAAAGATTCTTATTAAATACACATTTTTATTATTTTAGTGTATGATCACATTTAATCATTATTAATTTATTACATGTACACATTATTTTTTTTTTCCATGAACAGGTAAATTGCGAGCGTTATTTGGGTGATATATTTTGTAGTTTCAATATAAAATTCAATATTACAAATTCAATATTTCAATACAATTTTTGATATTTCCTGTGTTTCTACTCGCATGCTATTATTATATGAACTCAGTGTTTAATCCTTTGTAAATCATTTACATATTTTTTATTTTTCCTTGTAATAATTAGAAGCATCTAATGTGTGTGTAATTGGTCTAATAAAATTTACAGTAAAATTCTCTTACAAGGTTTTCAAACAACCAGAAAAAAAACACCAAGACTACTTATTTGGGAACCTTATGAGGGGTTTTATTGTACATATATTATACAAAAAAAAAATTCCATTGTGTTAACCAATATTTACAATTGTTTATTTGCGGCGTTTTGTTTTGATGTGGTTTATTGAGTTATGTGTAACATGCGTTGCTATGAACTGTCGGTATTCAAAGAATTTCTGGTGATAGTTTTTCAAGGGATTTGCCATCTTGAGCTGAAAAATTTGAACAACAGGTATTTTTACCAAAGTATTGCTGTCACTGTCATACTTACTCCCCCGAATACCGAGCGAAAGGGACAACTGCACCTCAGGCTGATAATATCTAAATAAAATCTCCAAATTCGAGGCTTTTGTATTTCCCATTATTCTCCTCCAAAACTGAATCGTTTTTTAATATTCATTTTACTAACTGTATTAGAAGAAAATGCTCTATGTTTGTACGTTTTGCTTTTTTTTAAAAATTCTTTGTCTGTTGATGGCGTTCAAAGCAGGCTATTTTAACAATTTTTGGTGGGTAGTACTATAAAAAGTAACTTGTCAAAAAAGCAAAACATACCCGCATGTTAGTGGTCGAATATTATATTAAAAAAAAATTGCAGTAGTGTCAAACTCCAAAGAGGAAATTGGGGAATACATTTGTATGGACAAAACTACCTTTACTTATACCTACGATAGGTTGTTCGTGGTAGACAGAGAAGATATTATAACAAATTGAAAATGAATGATTTTGTAAGAAAATTACAAATTGATGGCAATTTTGTCGGTCATGTTAAAAACTAAAAATATCAATGGATGTCTGCATCAAATCCTCCATCAGTTAAACTATGTGCTATATAAGTTATTAAATAGTCATTTCTTTTTATAAATCACATAATATCGATTATATGTAGTATAGTTTGGGCGTAAACGGATAAAAATGATTTCTTAGGTAAAAAATATATTAAAATGGAGCCTTTTTTTATCAGACTTAACCATATTATTTCTCAATAATGTAATTGTAATGACAAATTTTAATGATAAAAATGTGCATTTTGATAACACTTCACCCAATTGCGACATAAAATGACATTTTAAAAATAAAAAGATTCATTTTGATGATACTTCACCCAATTGCGACATAAAATGACATTTTAATAATAAAAAGGTGCATTTTGATGATACTTCAACCAATTGCGACATAAAATGGCATTTTAATAATAAAAAGGTGCATTTTGATGATACTTCACCCAATTGTGACATAAAATGACGTTTTAATAATAAAATGGTGCATTTTGTTGATACTTTACCCAATTGCGACATAAAATGACAAACTTATATTAACCATTAAACTATTGCAATTAAACTATTTTATGCACTTGCTTTTATTCTAATTCATACGCGTATACCACATTACACACATTAGTTCAAATAATAATATTAGCATAAAATGTAACCTTACATAAAGTATTTGTGCGATTAACTATATGTTTGTGCGAATATGTATGTTTGTGTAGCTAATTTTATAAGTATCTAACTTGTATAATAAATTGTATGTTTAGGTACGTATATTATTATATTATTCATTGACATAGCATACTTGTATAATTTTAAACGGTATATTGTGCAGTTGAAATCCAATGGATCCTTGTCAACAGGCGGAATGAGACTCTCAGCGTCATAACCCAGGACTCCATGACAGTTGACGACGTGGAGGTGCTGCTGAAGGAAACGGAGCACAATGGCTACCCGGTGGTGGTGTCCAGGGAGTCTCAGTATTTGGTTGGATTTGTCCTCAGGAGGGATCTGAATCTTGGACTCGGTAAGTAAATCTAACTCTTACATATTTTAAAAATAAACTCCACACAGAAGGCTATGAAGTTTCTCTTGGAGCCTCTGTCATCTTTAATCCACAACTTTGGATGGGATGGATTAACCTTCCCCGGTTCTTGGGTTCAGGTTCCTCAGGTCAATAATACCCGAGTATGAATAAAAATAAACAAAAAATAAAAGTGTCATTTTGTTGAGCACAAACCACAAAAAAGTCGAAATACATGATTCAGAGCAGAAGAAACCTAAAATGATTATGGACTGTGATGCAACAAAGGGTGCTGTTGATTTTTAGACAAAATGGTTTCGGCCTGAAGTTGCAAACGAATGATAAGAAGGTGGCCCATAGTCATATTTCATAATATGGTTGATTTTTCATGTTTCAATGCTTACATATTATACTTTGACACTAATACAAACAGGAAACAGAAGAGAACATAATTATGTATTTTTTAAATATTTTTTTTTATATGAATACCGCACAAGAGTCCCAACTGCTCCCGTCTGGAGCCAGTGAGACTGTGGCATTCCCAATTGGGGGATGTTGTGAGGCTGAAGGTAGTGGAGAGGGGATAAGATGGGGAAGAGGAAGGTGGGAAATACCTGGCTATTCACCAAACACGGCTTTTTTTTTTTTTTACATGAGCTCCACACAGGAGACCCTGAGGAAAATAATTTCCCTCAGGGCCTATGTCATCTTTGGGGATGCTGTGTGGAGGGTTTTTTAAGGAAAGGAAGGAAAGGAGAGTTCTGGGAAGGAAAAGGGTATAAGGGGTGGGTAGGAATCTGGGGTCCAGTGTGTCCTGGTCATCCGCCTCCAAGACCTAGACAAACCTCACCCCATGAACCCGGCTAAACCCGGCTGAAGCCATTTCAAGCAACATTTCAATTCTGAAAAGTGACCTTACACCAGGGCGATACTGAGAGTATCTTTCACTCTGGAACGTGCCGCAAATAAACTATACATTATTTTAAATGAATAAATTGTGAAATAACACAAATTAATAAAAAAAAAATTATTTGCCACGCCGGGATTTGATCCCACGACCTTCAGAATGCGAGTCAAGAGCCTTACCGCTAGACTGCGCCGGCTGTCAATAATGTATAAATATTTAATAAATATGTACTACAAATAATTAGATTTTGTATTTAATTTTAAAACATTACTTCATATTTTTTAAATCGGATCAACATAACCGAAGGTGTTAAGTGTATATAGTATTTGAGGAAATGAGGAAGGTTAAGGATGTCAAGTGAAAGGTGATTATTATTTTTATACTTCTTGTGACAGAGTTAAAATGAGTTAGAAATTAGATTCAAAAATACACCAATTGTTCTATTATTGGTTGTAAATATTTAAAAAAAATATGTATATTTTTTATAATAATTATTATTATTCTAAAAACTTTTATTCGTCAATATTTTTTTACAAAAACTATGGAATGTATATAAATGCAAATTTATAATAAAATTTTATTGGAGAGGTCAGCATAGCACATTCTCCTCATTTCTCTGACAGTAACCCGGACCCTTTAACAGAGTTAACCTGGGATTTTTGGTGTCTCCTGGTTCCACAACATTGATGGCTATCTTCCCATATCTCTTTTCGTCCCATCAAGCCTGGATGTAGAGAACACTGATTAACAAATTAAACACTATAGGCAACTTACATAATACATATATTTCTCTTAATATATAGTATGTAAATGTGACAGGAATGATATTTTTCAGTGATCAAATTTCATGGCCGATTATTGGCTCGGCTGGCCTGCCAGAATCAGATTTATGAAATAATAATACAGATTATAATTGTATAACTGCGTTAATCAAAATGTTACGGTGTTAACCTCCTCGGCAAGCCTCATAAATTCATATGATCTAAATTCGCATGTATCGATTTTTTCCAATTAAATAAATAGACTAATTTGGTTGCCGGACATTCGGATTTCGAAATTTAAATTAACGAATTTCGAAATTTTTATAATAATAATAATAATCGTTTGCTCCATAAAAAGAAGAACTCTTCACTTTGTCAGTAAAAAGAAGAACTTCATTAACCCTTGGTGTATTTTGGCGAACTTTACTCCAAACCAAACCATCCATAACCAAGGTACAGGACAGCTAGTAATACTATTTTCGTGTGTTTGCAGCCAATGCCCGCCGCATGATGGAGGGCATCTGCGGTCAATCCCTGGTAGTGTTCAGCGGGGCCGGCCCACACCACGTGGCGCCGCACCCCTCGCCTGCCCCTCCAGTGCACCTGCACAAGATCCTCGACATGGCGCCCATCACGGTGACTGACCAGACCCCCATGGAGACGGTGGTGGACATGTTCCGCAAGCTGGGACTGCGCCAGACTCTCGTTACTCACAATGGGTAAGAATTACCACTTACCTTTTAGCTTTACTTTTGTCCAAAAATGGTCAAGAACCCAGTCCTTCAAGACGGCACTCCATGCCAATCAGTGTCTTGTGCCACTTCTCTATACATATTATGTATTAAAAATGTGTGCCGGTCATATTTTACAGATGGTTGGACTTTTCTGTGGCGTTGCTCCTGTAGATTTTAGGACTTTCAGAACAATTATTATTTTTTTTATTTGTTTTCTACGCCGATAGATACATAGATCTGCATGACATATTCGGAAAATTTGTACTTATGATAAATTTAATAATGTTTAATTCTGTGAAGAAAATATTTATCTTGCACTGCACAATTAAATAAATCTTCAGGGCCTATTGGTAAACAAATTAGGTACAAAACAGGTTCAATATCCATTTGCATTAAAATTTCTCTTTTTGAAGTATAATTTCTTTAGGATGGTTGGTTTGATTGTCTGTAAAGTCTAGTACTTATTATAATGTTATATTTCATTTCATAAATATTGCTATTATTGTTACTCGATTTATTGTTTCAACGCTTTCTAAACGTGTTAATTCTTTTCATCAACAGGCGCTTGCTGGGTGTCATCACCAAGAAAGATGTTCTGCGACACGTCAAACAAATGGACAATGAGGATCCTAGCTCTGTCGCTTTCAATTGAAAGGGATAAATCATTTTATAACTGCTATTTATATACCTAGTATTATTGTAAGCAACCTATTGTATAATAAGTATGTAAGTGGTATTACATTTATTATATCAACACTCATCTGCAAATAATATTGAACATCACCAGAGAATATTTTGATAAAGGGTTAAGTAACATTTCCCGTATTATTTACATTAAGTGGATATTTACAAAAAAGCGAGTGTTTTAAAAAGTGCTGCTGATTCAATATCTTATATTTTCATAAAATCTTCCTTAAATAGTTGTGCATTTACAAGAATTATTGAGGATTAGAATCTGTTGCAGTGTCAAATTAGATGTAAAATGTGTTTAAGACATACATATTGGTAAGCTTAACTACTAAATAATATATTTTTCATGTCATCACAATGAGTTTTGATATTTATCATCATATTTACAATATTTCCACATACCTACATGAAATGATATTTGAAATTAATTACATGCTATTTGTTAAAAATATGTTCTATACCAACAATAATGAGAATACTTTGACAGTGATGTTTTATGTTTTTGTAATACTTATACTTAGTAATACATAATTATTTGAATCAATAGCTTAACTGCTTAGAATTATTATATTACATATTAGATTAGGGATCGGGTATAACACGTCACTAACGTTTAATAAGCAGTGATGGCCTATTGAAATGTAACTGCCGTTAATAAGCATATATGTAACCGTATCTTTAAAATAATTGAGTTAATTAATTAAAAAATATTATTCATTCATTGACCTAGTTTTGTCAGTTTTTTTTTGTTAATTACATGTTAACCTTACATTTATTTTCTGAACTTTTGTGAAAGCATAACTTCCGTCCAATATACATTGTTGTGTTTACCGATCATATTTGGTTAAAACACTTGCAAATGTTAATTCAATTACTGTATTTTAATGATACCTCTATCAAACCGACTAATTATCAACCAAATCATATCTTCAAGCAATAATTATGGAAACACCAACAAGTTAATGTACTGATCAATCCAATACTGAAGCTTTTTCGGCACACTTCTTATTATGAGGGAATAAGCTATCACTGTTAATTAAATAAGTTCGATATTATCAAAAACGCATGTTGTAATTATTATGCTTGCATATTTAGGAATCCTTACTATTCAGTAATTTTAAGTGTAAAATATTTTATCACATGTATCCGTAAAGAGATGAATACAACTCTACGCTACTTTTCCAAATGTAGCCGATCCCTTTCTAGGTTAGGTTTCAGTCATATACGTTTTCCTATACTTACATAGATATCTATTTATTGCTGCCAGAGAAAGGCAGATTTATAATATTCCCCCTGCTTTTGAGAGGGCTATCTTTATGTAAATTTTGAAAATGTGTATGTATTTAAGAATTTAATTTTCATTAATTTTGGTATTTTAAAAGAATTTTTAATATTTAGATATAATGGAAGTGTCTAATAAATTATTGAGACCATGAAAGGTAATTTTTTCCACATGAAAACACCACTTACGTATTATTTTTAATTTATTTGTCCACCCAATCTGCCAATATTTTAATTACATTATCTATTTGATTTTCTAAGATTTTGCTATGCAACAAGAATTTTTATTATTGGGTAAAAGGGAAGTATCCATCTAAAGAATTATTAAGACCGAGACGAGTTAATTTTTTTCATATTTGTGTCGTGAAACGTCACATCATAACATCACTCAGTATTCTTCAATCACTCATTTTATAACTTCATGCAAACTAATATTTGAAAATCAATAATATGTCTTTACACATTGAATTGATACTACATTGTATACCTCAACCTTTAATTTATAATATATCATAGTAAATTTTTTATTTATTTTATTTTGCAGCATAACACATGAAGCCATTAAACAATTTTCATCACACTTGCAAATATTATTAATCATAAAATATTTGGCATGTCATGTTTTTATCATAACTTTTTATATGTTTTTATGTATGTATATGTATATACTGAAATGATTTTAACCTGATCCACTCACTCCAAGGAATATTAAATTATAGACTGCCCTAAGTTCATTGCCAGATGCAATTTAGGGGAAACATTTGAGTCCTGAGGATTGTACACTTTTAACTTTGTATGTTTTCACATTTATTTAAATAACATATTTAGATAAGATGGTACCCTATTTATTATTCTATATTTTAGTTACATGTAACACATGTATAAAATCATACATTTTAAACACATGTGTTACATGTAACTAAAATAAGGAATATTTTTGTTGGAATTATTTTTACGGTGTCTTTTTGTTTTCTCCCTGGACTTTAAATGGTTAATTAACCAGAACACATTATGGAGGTATTTCACCATTCTTTTGATAGATTATCCAAACGATAATGAGTATTTTTAACCCTCTGATTAGTGAGTTATTTTTTTGCCATTTACATCGTGGGAGTGAGTTATTTTTCAAGTTTTTCTTAATTTTGCAATCGATTTAATTAATTATCTTCTTACCTTTTTTTACCACAAAAGATAATTTTGGAGCTTTTTATTTCATTATAAATTAAAGTTGGACAAATTCAGTTATTCTCAAGATTTTACAAATATATTTTTTTTCAATAAAGTCATATGGCCGCATGTATGCGGCGATACTCTATCTGGATCGTCTGAGTGCCGCCGCATATGTGCGGCGGTACTCCTCAAAGGGTTCAATAAAAGATAAATACAAAAATACAATCTAAACAGGTAAAACATTCAACTAACTTATCCCATATTCAGCCACTATTCATAGGTTCAAATACCGAATAGTAAACTCAGACTTTTTAAATAAATTCATATTTAATTAATCGAAAATGTAGTTGTTGTATGGACAATCTATGAGAAGGACGGTGAAATACCCCCTAAGCACACTAAGTACACTACAAATTATTGTTGATATTTTTTTTAAATCTTTCACATTGCAAATTTTTTATAGTTTGTTTCCCTACTTTTATTGAAGAACTAACATTTTTCTAGAGAATTTGAGTCACTTACATAACTTACTGATATGCATAGAGATTCTTTACTTATTTACATTTTATTTTATTTATATTTGTAACCTGTTTTTTTTTTAAATGAGAATTGGCTAGATTTTTATTTTTACAAATAAAAAGGGATGTATTTTTTTGGATTCGTTTATTTAAATAATATGTATATGACAATGTGTTTAGAAATTTTACATGAAATCTATCAGATAATTGTTAACAATTATTTCAAACTTAATTACAAATTAATAATAAAAAATAACTCTGTAATAAAAAGCATATTTTTCAAATGTAACATACACATCCCCATGTTAGGTTTATATTTCAATAATATATTACAAACATGGAGATGATGAAAACATCTAGTCATAACGATTTAATGACATTCGTTCATCGTAACATTTCCAAAAGTCCTTAAAAATGCCACTCCCTGGATCATGTAAAAAAATCTCTTCAGAGTGATGAGCCGTGTCAACCACTCTTTCATCGCCTGATGTCGATTCCCTTTTATTCTTCATCCATTCCTACATTTATTCTCATTTCTGTTCTGAATGTTGATCTCGATCAGTCTCTGCATCTTCTGAAAAAAATTAAAACATATTAGCTTAATTTCAGAATTAAATTCAAACACCTTTTATTTAACCCATTTGATAAACTTTGGAATTTATTAGTTTAAAAGTTAATTGAATGGGTTTAAAACTAATTTAAATATTATTTTGGTAATCTTATGGTGTTGGTTACTACTTTTCAATCAGGTAGGTTCTACGAATGGAGACATGTAATATGGACTGCGTGTTACAGCAAGTGAAGCTCCTGTCTGACTAAAAGTTTTCGCTTTTCGCAGACCTGAAAGTGGATTCCATTGTTTCTAAAATTTGTGTAGACTTATGTTGTTATGATCGTATCAAAATAATTATATATTGTCGGTTTTATTATAATGAATTTACTTTTATTATAATTAACTCCTAATTTTGTGATATTTTATCTCTTTTTATAATCAAGGAAAAAATCAAAAGTTGTGTATGCTAAAGTTGATCTTCATATTGTTGGTTTAAGTCCAATACCGCGGAAGAAACATTTGTAAAAATGTTCAGGAGGAACAAAAAACTACTCAGGGATGTACGCGCTCTTGATGACATATGTATTGGGGATGGTTCATTTGCGGTATTGACTTTAACCGAGTATTAGCAGTCTATTGGTGAATTTCACAATTTGAAAGCACCAATCAATGCGGTTTGTGCTGTTCAACTGAAAGCATAAAAAAACCTCTTTTTGAAATGATTGGCTCATACGCAATATTTAATTAATCGTAGACGATATGTTCTTTTGCAACTACCTTTCAACCAAGAAACATCACTGTATATTAAATGTACCACTTTAACGCTGTAAGTTTTTAGCAAATTAGCAATATGTCTGGCAGTATTAGTAGAATCACATTTTACTTTGTATGTATTTAACATTTTACTAGGATGAATATAATAAATATTAACGACTT
Organism: Glyphotaelius pellucidus; assembly: GCA_936435175.1. NCBI lineage: Eukaryota > Metazoa > Arthropoda > Insecta > Trichoptera > Limnephilidae > Glyphotaelius > Glyphotaelius pellucidus. Next base: position 19,186,087 of record OW386542.1, on the reverse strand, counting down.
GGATGTAAAATGAAATCATATTTTATCTACATGTTTTGTGCGTAATATTTAGTTTTGAAGTGATATATTAAATAAATTTCTTTATCCACGAATTCAAGGTTTTTTTCCAAGTACACACTGCAATATCTCCTCTCTATATATCTAAGACTCCTTCTTTCCTGAGGGAAAAATCAAGTTTTACCTGAAGAGGGTTCATTAGTCCCCCATAAATTTCATAGCGATTGTGTTTTTTTAAATTATTTTGCCCCTTCCAGTAACACTCAGATATTAGTGTTACAGAAACGGGCAGTTACTACTCACAGTTTTAATTGGACATCACCCATCTTTGCCCAATAGTTAATCATTAAGTAATTCAAAATGGTAAAAAAATTGTATGAAATCGAGCAAATAAAAAAGAAATGTATTATTGTAATTCTTTCCAATAAAGTGCACATCTTACGTCCGTACTCGCGGCTTGTTTGCAGCGAGTAATATTTATAAAAAGTAATGGCGATGCAAGGGGAGGGGGATGTGGGAGTAATTTAGTCAGAATTTGATAGATATTATTTAATATCTTAAAAAAGTAACTGGAATTCTTTTTTAAATGCAGATCGATCACCAAATATTTTTCTAAATTATAGAAAGGGTGTGGGTTGAAAAAAAAAACTTGGATATTGCACGAAACTCTCACTTGGGAAAGGGTAAATGAAATAATAGTATATGTACAAAGTAACCTATGAATGCCATCAGAACCAGTGTTTGACTATATTATACTTACGCGGAGGGGATTCCTCATGTATGGGCGCATTGTTGTGTGGGCCTGGAGTGACAGGTTTGGCCAGCAGCCGGGATGAATTCATGCGTGAGATAGCACACAGGGTGGCCATTCGCCCAACGGCTCTTATAGCGTTTCCCGTCATCTACACAAAGCAAAAGACAACACGCGTGCAACATGCCACATTAGCCAGAGAGTGTTAATCTATTAGTTAGTATATCTCGCGCAATCATATATTGCAATTTATTTGCGTCAAATATTAGTAGCACACGTATTACTCAAATAGATAGGAAAGTTTAAAATCCCCTTTGCAAGGTATGTAAATAGAAAAATAACAATAATAAGTAGATGAAATATTTCAATTTGTCAAATGCTGTTTAAACATTCTGAAAATTTGTTAATCAATTAACATATTTCATGAATGTGTACATGATAATTTGTTTTCCTTTTACACTTTATTATTTCAAATGTTTACTTGTAAAATGTATGGGGATTTAATTTTTATCCATTGATATTTCAATAATTAAACTACACATTGTTTTTAAAATCCATGCTAGATCAAAAATAAAATATACAAACACACACACACTCTGATTAAATTATAAATTAGAAAATTCACAAAAAGCACAGAAGATCTGAAAATAAATAAACGCATATGGTATAAACATTTGGGGAGTACATACCTGCCACTTAGATTGAATGACAAACTTCCTCAACTTGTCAGTGCTCAATGCGGTGCTGGTCCTCTTCTCTGTGTGTTGCTTCATCCACTTGGTGTGCAGACAGTGTGCGGCCGTGGGCCTCTTGTCCATAGGCTTCACCAGCAAGTCCTGGATGAATATCCTGGCGTCCTCGGAGATGTTATCGAACGCTTCATCCTCAAAGTCGTACTTCACCCTCAATATGTTGGAATATGTTTCCTGGACGGTGTCACCCGCAAACGGAGATAATCCAGAAAGCCTAAAATGAAAACAAACATTTCTGTTAAGTTGTGGATGATACATTATTAGTATTGTAATGCAATACATTAGCTTGCATCCAAATCACTGTTTTACATTCTTTTTTCTGTCTTCCAATTTTAAAATTGACCAATTTTTCTTCCCAGATTTGCCCGAGTATCTGGTCTTTTTCAATTGAAAAAAATATTGAACAAATAATATGATATCTTTAATTACGATTTTTAAAAGTTCATGATGGATTTTTTTTTTTAAAGTTTTCTTTATTCATTGAATTGTTTGTTATGGAATTGGGGATTTTTCGACCACCATGCTAGGCACATGCCCGTGTTGTGGCATGACATTACTTACTGAAAACAGTTGCATTGACCAAAAATCCCAGACATAAAAGGCTGTGCAGATGCCAGAGCTCAATGCTGGTATGGTTTTAATGAGACATGCAAATAATTTTCATGTTTTATAGTGAGGGACGAGATATCAGTAGAAAACTTCTAAAATAATGAAACACCATATTACCTAGAAGTCTTAATAATCATCATAATTTTGTACTTACAGTATGTAACAGATGACGCCCACACTCCACATATCGGAGGCCGTCGAAATGGGATCAAAATTGACAATTTCAGGAGCTATGAACTCTGCTGTACCACACAGGGTTCGTATCTCCTCGTTGGGATTAAGGCGCCTCGCCAATCCAAAGTCAATGATCTTGATTTCATGCGACGGCCTCGTGTGACACATTATGTTCTCTGGCTTCAGGTCTAAGTGGACTATGTTCTTAGAGTGCATGAAACCGACTCCTTCCAAGATCTGCGTCATGAACAGAATGCAGTCTCTTTCTGTGAGAGTGAAATCCTCCTCTGATACCCTCTCAAATAATTGTCCGCCAGATATACTGTAAGGAAAAATGAAGGTTACGTTAAAATATAAATAATTATTTGCGTCTCTTTCCAGTGGAAGATACTCTCAGTATCACCCTGATGAGAGACCACCGTTCGGAATCCAAGCAGACTTTGAAATGGCTTTAATGTTTGATGACTAAATTGAATAATCGGGTACCTACTTCTAAACCTTGAGCTTCTCCTTTCTCTTTCCCTATTTAGCCACACGACATTACCCAAAATGAGGATAGTACATAGTATCAGTGACTGCAAGGGCACTCTTAACTCTCATACAATATTACAAGATACCTTATCAAGAATTTGGTTCAAATAGCAATTTCAATAGCCATAGCAATCCCATTGTTATATTTATTGATAGTAAATCTTTTTTTAAAAACTTATTTATGTTGTCAAGAACGTAATACATTTTTACTTACTATTCAGTTACGATAATCATTTGATTCATTTTTACAAAAGCGTCAATCAGTTGAATGAGCTTGGGGTGTTTCAAGCAGTGCATAATCTCCAATTCTTGTATTGTAACTTCTCTGTCTTTGGGTTTCATTATCTTCACAAACTTAGCTGCCAACTTCTCCCCGGTGCGTTTGTCTACTACGAGCTTCACCGAACCAAAATGTCCTCTGCCGATTACGTTGTATATTTTGTATCTGGAATCGAAGAGGTTTCCATCGTCGACATTGTACAGCGGTTGGGGTTCTTTGTTAATTTCTGAAATATAAATCATAAATAATAGTAAAGGTTAGAACGAAGTGCCTAACTTGCCCCAACTTTATGGCAACATATTTAGGTCTATTAGTTGTTTGAACGCACATGTCAAATGTTATTATTATTAGAGCTCTTTTGAATGTTTCACATTTAAAGGGCGCCCACAAATGAGAGACATTAGTAGCGGAAACAGTTAGAATACTATTCTAAAATTCACACAAATTAAAAAAACGTCTACAAACTAAGAAGATCAAATTGCGTGCACCCCCATAATAGATTTTTTGTACCCAATCAAAACCTCTCATCTGCGGCCTAATAATAATAATTATAATTGTCTTTGTTAACAGCAAATTCTCGACCGAAAAGCGTTTTATTTAATTTTGACAAAATTTTTTGTCCTACAACTTTGTACCGCTTTTGCATGGAAAAATCTGAAAATATGATATTTTAAATTTTTTCCATACAAAAATTATTGGTACCCTTGGAACAAATGAATGTAATTGTAAGCAATACATATTATTATGATTCCACTTCAGCAATGACTACGCCGTTAAAATTCTTGTTTTTCTACAATAATAATAATGTTAATGAACACATACCTTTGTCTTCTACGGTGATTTTAGCTGCAAGGGTTTCATCCCCAGTAGAGTTTTCAATCCGAACTTTATACATAGCTGCATCGGTTAACTCTGCTTCCTGAATCATCAGACTGGACTCTCCCTCCGTGTCAGTAATCCTCACTCTGCCATTTGATATAACTTCCCGGTCCTTAAATAAAATATTAATCATCACGACACTGAATACATTTCAGCAGTTATATTGGGTAGGTATCACGGTGTATTAGTAATCTTTTCATTAAATATTTGATTAGCTAAGCTGGGCAATAAAAATGACGCCTGGCAAAAATCTATTTCATCGCTAATAAACAAATTCATCACCAATACCGCAAATACAAAATATTTTAATGCAATGCAATATACATGTACATTTTTATTAGTGTCAAATAAATAACATTTATTAATCAAATACTGAGAATAAATTAGGCGATGAGTTAAGATAAAAGGTATAATTGAATCATTTTTTGTGGTACTTCTAACCTTTTTAGGGTATCTTTGTTTTTCCGGTACCGCTACCTACCGCTACCTACTTACCACATCACATATTTTATTTTCATTATTTAGATATTTAGAGAATGAACAGTCGCCAACAATAACCGTTTCATACAAGATTATAATTTATTGATCGAATCTGTTTCTAAATCATAACAAATAACCAGAATCGCTTTGAAATCAATTATAATATTATGCACATACGCAAATTTTAGAATAATACATACACAATACATATATTATATATAGGACAGATACATAGCAAATGAATAAAAAGAGCATAGTAGTTAATTATTTTTCATTTAGGTTTAGAGAACTCACCGACTTGAGCCAGCTCACGGTGGGCTGTGGGTATCCTTGGAACGTGGCCGTCAGACAAACCTTCCCGCCCCTGGATGTAGTCACATTGCCCAACTTGCCGAGGAACTTGGCCCGCTGGTTGGGCGGGGCGGGTGGGTCCACGGGGGCGAGGTGCGCCCGCGGCACCACGGTCAGCTGCGTGGTGTACCACAGGCTCTCGTAATGCTCGCCCTCGGCTGTGGTCACTCGGACGGCGCAGCGCACGTAGCCCGAGTCGCTGCCCTGTACTTTGAGCAGCTTGATGGTGTGCTTGCGGCCTTGTCTAGTCAACTTTTGTACAAAATACATATCATTTTATTAATTTTTACAGCAACCGTTAGTTTTCAGTGCGCAAAAGTGCTAAGTTTAAAAATACCACGTTATTGATGTTGTAGCTGAAAACGATTTTTTTTTTCAAAATTTCAACTTTTTGTATGAAGGTATACTCAAATGTGGATTTGGCGCATCCATATTTCAATACACCCTGAAAATCTTCATACAAAATATCGAAATTTTGAAAAAAAAATCATTTTCAGCTACAACAACATCAATAACGTCGTTTTTTTTCAATCTTAGCACTCTAGCTCACTGAAAATTCACGGACTGCCACTGCTAAATAGGGTATGTTAGGTTAGATTCATAACCTGTTTTTTTTCATCACTTTTCAAAAATGTGTTGATCTGTTACTGTCCTGAGTTGTCATGGAACTGTACAGTAATTGAAGCTGTAATATAATGATCTACATGTCTTCAAGAAAATATGAAAAAACTGAAAGAAATTACTTTCCATTATTATATTATATATATTTATTATATTTATTTTCCTTCTTTTCTTGGGGTACGCACCTTTAATATTATTACGTTTAGATGTTCTGTGCTTTGCTTACTTTTCACATATTTTACAAACCGCTGATGTGTCTGCTCTTGTAAAATGATTATTTACATAAAATAATATGTTTATTTAGTCATTAATTTACGGTTTTACTTACTTTATATTTGGTAGACTCCCTTTCTACTTCTTTACCTCCTGTTTGCCAAACAACTTCAGCATTTATCAATGTCGGTGATTCCTCAACCATTACATTGAAACACGCATCTTTTCCTTCCTCAATGCAAATTGGTTCTGGATAAGATGAGAATCCATTGAATGCGATGCCAATATTATTATCTAAAAGTAAAATGTAAAAGTTATAATTTCTAATCATGACACAAAACAAGCCATCAAAATTGAACCCATCAAACTATTTGTAGGTAATAACCAGAAGTTTATGTTATACATATTTAGGTTATTAACATAGAGGAATTTTCCTCCGTGGTAATAACTTAAATATATTATGTTCTCAGATAATTTTTATTTCTACATTACACAATGTACTGCATTATTGTTACCTATGAATACGCTTTTCATAAATGTAAAAAGTTTGAATCAATTACAATTTTTCTATTTGGCAATGTTCTTTAAAATATTTATGATACATAACGTAAAGATTTTACAAACCTATGACGAGAACTTGACAGGAAGATTTGCATTGTCCAAATGCATTTTTAATAACACAAGTATAGATACCACTGTCTTGAATGTAAATATCTTCTAGTCTTAGCCCAATTACACCCCTGCCATAGTCCACGTATTTGAATATTTCAGAATCTGGCAGTACTTTGTTGTCTTTCATCCACGTAAAATTGAATACACAACAGTTTTCCACAGTCAACTGAATTTCAAGAGCTTTTCCATCCATTACTTGAACATCCCTCAACTCTTTAACAATGTGAGGCTGATGCTCGCCAATACAACCCATTTTGCTTGCAAGTATGGTATTCACAACTTCCACTTTAGCCCAACTGGAGGCTTCGCCGTAATCATTTGATGCAACCAAGGTGTAATCTCCGGCGTCTGAAAGCTCTACTGGATCGATAATGAGGTGTGATGCATTATCTTCGAGTATTTCGAAAACTCTGTCACATAGATCAAGTGGTTGACCATTTCTATACCACTTGGAGAGGGGGGTGGGGGTTCCTCTGATTTCAGAGCTTAATCGGAGCCTGGCCCCAACCCGGGACTGTGAGCCGTTCAGATGTCTGCGAACGGAGGGAGATGTGCGGGAGTTTTCAGATGTTCGAATTCCGTGTGTTCCACCTCTTAGATTGATAACATCCAGGCAAGCAGTTGCTTCTACTCTGCCCACTTCATTGTCAAGAGTTACTCTGTACAACCCGGAATCCTCGAACTTGACATCTGATATTGTTAGTGTCCTATCATCGTCATTCTCCCTGATGGAGATCCTGGAGGAAACGGGAAGGTCGCAGCCATCTTTGTCCCAAGTGACGATGGGTGTCGGATGACCGGCGATGCAGCAGCGAAAGGAGACAGTTTCTCCCTCCTCTGCCACCCGGTTGAAGGGCACAGCGAAGAACTTGGGCGGACATAGGCGCCAACGGGTGTCGCTGCGGGAAGGGCTGGGGGTGTAGCATTCCCTGCCGTGCACTGGAAGTAGACAATATGGTTATCTATAGTTCAGAGGATGCTAGTATCTACCCTGTCAAAATTATTGCTGAGTATGCTACTAACTTGGACGGTTTGGTGACACACTTCGAGCAGGAGTGGCGCGGGGAGAGCAGCGTGGGGTGGAGCGAGGAGTGGAACGAGGGGTGGACCCAGCGCTTAGTAACATGGCGGGTCGGGCCAGTTGTTGGCACACCAAGTTCTCCTTCTCTTCCGGAACTGGAAAAATACAACAGATCGCCAGTTCATTACAGAGGATGGACATTAATAAACAGTATTTTAAAAAAAATCGAGTGCACACTCGGTAGAAGTGAAACCTTCACAATAACTTACACACAATCTCAACCAAATTGAAAAGTGAGCTCATAATCAAAGCGGCCAATGCAGAAAGGTTTCATTCTATAGCATTCTCTCGCAAGCTAAATCCTATCTCTTTTTAGTGTTGTTTCCGTTTCATCGAGTTTCAAATCACAACGGTGCTAAAGAAGTTTCACTTCAAAAAATATTTTTTAAGTAAGAGCCAGAAAGAAGTGCATTGTGAAACAATTGATAAACTCGGATATATGCTCCAGGATAAATTTGATAGTGATGGTTATCCCAAAAAAAATTACCGTCAACAATAAGGCATGATGAAGTGTAGGCCTTCCCGAGCTCATTCCAAGCGATGCAAGTGTACACTCCCTCATCCTCAGGGTAGACGCAAGCTACGGTCAGGCGAACTGTCTCACCGTCGACTTCCATCTTAAAGTCACCACTGTCGGGTACGGGCTGGAAAATAAAGAACATTTTATATGAATCCCGCACAAGAGTCCAAACTGCTCCCAACAGTCTGGAGCCAGTGAGACTATGGAATCCTCAATTGGAGTATGCCGTGGGGCTGAAATTAATGGGGAGGGGAAGGAAATGGGGCAGAGTAATGTGGGGAATTACATGACTAATCAGATCTGGTCCAAACACGGTTAAAGCCATTTCAAGCAATGTTTCAATTCTGAATTTATGAATGAATGGTGGTCTTACACTAGGTCGATTACTGGGAGTTTCTTCCACAGTAGAACATACCGCAAATATACCTTCAATTATTTTAAACGACACATATTCATCAAATTAAATTCTCTTAGACCCGTGACGACTGGATTAGAAACAATCTCTATGAACACTTCGGAGGGACAGACGTGGGATAAATACGAAAAAGAAGCCGTATTTATTGTGTCGTCATAAAAGTCTTGACGAGGCTCTTCCATTGCATTCTGTACCAAAGAGAGGTTCGAGGTTCTGACTTGTTTAGCAGACAGTTCTGCAACTAAGTTCCTCAGCGCCGGACAGTAGTGAGTACGTACCACTGGTGCAGATAACACTTGTAACTAAGGGGAGATAATAATAAGGCGCCAGAACTCGTGCGGCAATTCCAAAATAAGTTCGGAAATACCTTAAAACTATGGAATTTCTTACCAATCCATCCTTTTCCCATTTGAGGGTTGGGAAAGGGGTGCCTTCCACTTGGCACTCGAAGGTCACCGCGTCCCCATCACAGCAGCGCAAGTCGCGCAATTCGCGGGAGATGCGCGGCAGGACAAACATTCGCCTGAAACAAAATCAAATGATGTGTTAAGATGAAGCTATACGTGAAATCCTATTTAGATATTATTTAGATTCATCTTTACGACGAATCGGTTTACAGTATGAATATCAAAAAATATGATTACGGATGTATTGAAGCTTTTACTAGCTTTTCTATGGATTGGAATTACAATAAAATTATTATTTACATAACAAAAAATATAAGCGTAAACCACAAAAAAAAAGTTTTTTCATGACTTAACTATGAAGCAATATATATTTTTTTAAATACCCCTTTATTGCTAAGACTATTTTTGAGGTTTTGTATGTTCTAACTTTTTTACATTCTTATAAAATTATGCACAAAATAAATAAAAACCACTTTTTCGCTTACTTTCCTCATGCAAATACGACGAGCGATTTAAAATTTTAAAGGCATGACAATCGAAATATTTCTAGCGTTTATATTCCTCTTAACACCTTTAGAATCCCCATAATCGACATAACAAATAGTAATCGATGAACCATGCGAAAATTGGTTAAAAAAACCAAATTTATATCCATCAGAACCTAGAGTTGTGCGGATACATCTTGAAAATTGAACTGCATATTATGTAGATAGGTACTTCAAATATCCAACGGAAACAATAACGTTAACGACCGATGATCGACTCTGCGGTTGGCCAATTTGACAATGCCTTGTTTGTATCAAACAACAATAAGCATTATAAGCCCGCCATAATGAAGGTAGTATCTGATGACCTTATTATAAGACATAAACTGTTTGGGGTCCCGCAACTAACTCTCATCACATTCACTTATTTATTGGCAATTTGAGATACCAGTAAAAAATTGTGGTACAAACTTTAAGGGCTGAATATCAGAATAAATAAACGATACGGGACACAAATAGACACCATAATATCAAATGGGTACCGAAATTGATGAAATAAACAGATATTATCAACCCAATGTGGTGTTGTCTTATATCTTTTGTGAGATAAATGGTTATTTTAAATCTCCGTAGCTCACGTGATAATTGTAATGAAGAAACAAAATGGTTGGGATAAGCATGATGAAACGAACCTAATCAGATTAATCGTAAATTTACTTTCTAGCGTGATTTTAATATAAAGAAAATCTTTGTATTCACCATTATTTAATCAAAATAATCGACATGTTTCAAAACATGTCCATTATTTTGATTAAAAAGTAATGTAAACGAAGTATTTTATTTTTAATTTCATTAAATTAATTATTTTTTATTTTGATAAAAAGCAGTCACTCTATGGTTTGGTATATTCAATGAAATGAAACAATTACTTTGTTTACAACCACGAAATTTCATTTAATTTATCAATACCGACCGGCTTCGCTATGCACGATCAGGGTACAAAATTAAACTCTTTAATAAATTAAATAAAATTTCGTGGTTGTAAACAAAGTAATTGTTTTATTTTATTAGTTATTATCTAAGAGATAAGCTATGATGTTCGCCACACCCTCGGAGGACTACTACCTAATTTGAATACGGAAAGAAATCTTTCATTTAGTTGATTTTTTGAAGGTGTGCAGTAGTATTGGTTAACAATATCGGCGACGCCAGGAAACACAGTCCTACCCAATAAAAACTGCGGCTAGCACATCTCTTATATTTCAATACTTTGTATTTATTTATTGTAAGTAATATTATTTTATGTGTGCAAGTTTTCCTGCAACTTACAATGTTTGTAAATATAATTTAAAATGTGTAAATGGTTGTCTTGCTTACCCAGTTTTCACGGTGTGGCTGTCCATTTCGTCAGGTCCTGAAAAAAGTTTAAACAGACCACTGCGTTAAAGATTTCCACCGCAAACATAAATAAGTACAATTTGTTTACATTAATTTCTTATGACCGAGTGTTTATTTTAGTTGATTACTTTCTTACTAAACTAAAATTGTTTCAGTTTGTATTATTACCCATTTGTTTGATTTATTGGAAGATGACAGAAGGCAAATAAAACTCAGAAGTTTTGTATAAACAAACAATTTCTAAGAAATAAATGTTGTGCTCAGCCAGATAATCAAATATTGAATATTCGACCGGAGTTTTGACGCAATAATCGGGAAGAATCCAATGAACAATCTATCTACGTACAAAATAATATTAATATGCTTTACAAAAATATTAAATTCGTTTTTTTGGTATTTCATTTTGTTCCTGATATAACCGATATGTAATTTTTTTTGGAGTTGACAACCGAAAATTTGAATAGATTTTTCCACAAAGCCAATATTAATTTTATAACATTGAAATGCCTGTAAAGTTTTTATTGATAGCGTCCAATTAAATGCTAAAAAATGCACTGCTAGCAGGATTTAGTGCAACTTATTTCTTGCATTTTGTTTTGAACTTGGGTAAAAATAATTGTTTTTTGTTAAAATTTTATTCGCAAATTTTGCAAAGTAGCATCAAGAAGGGCTTATTGACGCTTAGAAATTCCTTCCAATTAACCCGGATTATCAGGGGCATGATGGTCGTGAAGGCTGAAAAAATATGCATGCCCGAAGTAGAGAAATATTGTATATCAATAAATCTAAATAAGAGCAGAAAATATAAAAATGGAACTACAAATTTGTAGGCTGGCAAAACCGATTTACTTGTCAAATATTCTTTTAAAGTGCAATGACACTGAAAATACGGAACACTGTATACACTTAAAAAAAAACATTTTTTTGTTCTTAAAAAAAAATCGAAGAAGCACTGTTGTTAAGGTACCTACTTAATGACATAAATTTTATTTAATTGTGTTTTGCAAAGTGATTGGCTTTCATTTGATTTAACATAAATTTGAATTTACCAGTAGGTAGAAAGGAAGAATTATTAATGGTGAGTTTAGTTACACTACTTTTAGATCTGAATGAGTTAAATATATTCAGATCTAAAATTAGAGACAAGATCTAAAGCGCGGGCAAAGCTAGGTACTTTTAAATAAATGTGAACAATTTCTAAAGTGTGCTTTATATTTTATTACAAAATCGTTATTCTTCATTATGTTAACACAAAATTGCAAAGGTATAATAATAATATACCTATAAGCAATTTTAATTTTGATCAGATTAATCAGTGGGTATTTATATTACAATGAAAAAAAAACTTTATATTTATAGTATTGCCATTTGAACAACAGTGGCGCCCTCCTATGTTTTCTACTCTTATTTGTCAAACGTAGATAATTACATAATAATATATGAAAATCTTTGCATATGGCCTGCCCTGCGCTCACATCTGATCACTATGGACATGTCACGAAAGTAGAGATTTAGTTATCAAGGTAAATACCCTTAGCAGTGATCTGCAGCGAGATGATGGCCTTGGCCTGTCCGTGGCAGTTGGACGCAATGACGGAGTAAGCGCCCGTGTGGTCCAGCTTGGCGTGAGGGATCTCCAGGCGGTACTCCGGCCCGGCGCCCACTCGACGGAACTGGGTGGCGTCGCGGTAATACTCCGGCTACAACAAACATAAATACATCCATTATGACCACTGAAAGAGTTCAATCTGAAACTGAAAAAAACCTGTTCTCAACGCAATTGCAATCAACTCCCGCTACCCGAATTTCTACCGATTTCTTGCATATCTCCCTTGAACATTTGAAGTTTTTAAGCTCTTTTGCAGATAAGAAGAACCGCCGCCCCGGGAACCTTTATTGGATAACCAACACCTCTGCCATAGGTCACCCCAAGTGGTTCGCTACATTTGGTGATTTAGCAGGGGTGCCCGGGTTCATGGGGTGAGGTTTGTCTAGGTCTTGGAGGCGGATGACCAGGACACACTGAACCCCAGATTCCTACCCACCCTTTAAACCCTTTTCCTTCCCAGAACTCTTCTCCCCTTCCTTTCCTTAAAAACCCTCCACACAGCATCCCCAAAGATGACATAGGCCCTGAGGGAAATTATGTTCCTCAGGGCCTCCTGTGTGGAGCTCATGTAAAAAAAGAAGATAATATCTATACAATCCCCACGCCGAAAGACAAATTATATGAAATTCCCTCGATAGAAAAAAATCGCAAAGTATGCACCGAAAACTTTTGTTTTCAAGCCTGTCTCTGTTATTTATTAATTAAGTTATATTATGTACGAAAAAATTGACAGTGTTTCTTTGAATGTTGTTTTAGACAACCCCCACGAGATTTTTGCTCTATTCTAAACGAGTCGTGTTTTATTAAACATTTTCACAATTTTCGCTTCAATTTTATCGTTTGAAATATGAGCGCGGTCTCTTCAACATTCGTAATTAAATATCTCTCCATCTTCTTCTTTTCGAGCTAGGATACGGCGCCTTAATAAAATCCATATTTTTCTAATCTGGTTTTATTTTTTTATTATTTCATTTAAGCTTATTTGGGAAATATGTTGAAGTATAAATTCGTTTTAAATTTAATAGTGAATATAATATAAACCATTAAGATAATATATCTTAATGGTTTTATTATATTCACTATTAAATTTAAAACGATTTAAATTTAAAATTTATAATCAATATGATTATAAATTTTGTAACGGTTACAGATTAGGAAGCAATTAGATAAGAAAAGTTATAATATTACGTAGTATAAGTAAAAATTGGTAAAAATAGCTTTGATTTAATATCAAAATCTCTCAGCGCATTTTTAGGTTTGCAGATACGCTCTAGTAAAGAGTTTTGTGCGTATTTCGATTTGAAATGTTGTATATAAAATAAGGTATTCGATATGGTATGGCGTTCAGCGTTCCATAGGGCTGGAGTCAATAAGGCTATCTTATGCAGAAATAGTACATGATTTTTTTTCCAACATCAAGTTTGTAAAGAGCAATAGGGTTACTGATGGTTTTATGTAAATAATAATTTAAGATAATTTTTTAGATAGGGTAATGAACGCGTAGAAAAAAAGTATATGTATATAAGACAAATAATTGAACTGAAATATAATGAAATAGAACCGAAAAAGAAGAAGAGAGGAAAAAGAAAAGTGATATCTAATATTATAACAGAGAAAAATTATATTGTATTATTTAATAAGTATAATGATTGTAATAATAAATACAATCAAGTATATTATTATATGCTAATTTTTAATTAATAAGTTATTGAGTTTTTTAAATTGTATTCTTGATTTTTTAAAATTTGTTTTCAATCATAATTTAACGTGTAATGATTCATTTCACTCCAATTTATTTGTAAAATTGTTGGCCTTTGATGGTATTACAGCGCGGGATAGTTGTAGAGCCAAGAATTCTTCTATTGCTGTTCGAAAAGTGTCAAGTTTTCATTGTTGAAACAATCTTTGTGCATTTGTAAAGGTGTTATTTTTTTATAAATGGACTGTATAAGTGAAGGGACTTTAAATTCTTGAAATAATCTGATGGTGGGGGATGCACGGAATGAAGCCTATTTGCTTGTAGGTTTTTTCTAAGATAAGATAAAAATAAAAAGGTTTTTCATTTGGAGGTTTTTTCAGTAAATTTGTTTGCAAGTTGTTTCTTGTTTACATTTGTCGTCTCTAGACATTTTCACTAATCACTGTTGAACAATATGTATTCAGTAATTAGTGAAAATCTATAGACAACCGCGCCTTTATACCGATAACGATTCATGTCGTTTAAAGGCCCGTTTATATTAGGAATAAGCGATAAGAATAGGCCGGGGCCGTAATCCGTAATATTTTAGATGGTCGTTTATAATTGGAATAAGAATAGAATAGAACGTCCATCATTCCTGGAAATTCTGATCCCCAGCATCCTACCCACCCCTCATACCCTTTCCTTCCCGACCTTTCACTCCACACACACAAAATAAAAACAAAAATAAAAATGAACTTACAAACTTTCAAAAATAACTTTTCAACAACGGCGAGAAGCGGGAGTCCCCGGTGCAGGCCAAAACTGTTGGTGAATTTCACCAACATTCGCGGCCTGCACAAAAACTTAAACTCTGTCCACCACCATCTTCTCTCCCAACGTCCTAACCTTCTCTTCCTCTCCGAAACGCAGATAGCCGAGCCTCCAGACGCCTCCTATCTGGACTGCCCGGGCTTCATCCTCGTAGGCAAATTTAGACCCAAGGGAGGTGTGTGTCTCTACAGTCGAGCTGACGTCAACTGTGTGCGTCTGTTGAATCTGGAAATCTCCAGATTCGACGTAATGTGGGTGCGCGTCAATCTTGCCAGTACGGTAAGGTTTTATGCGTGTTTATACCGCTCACCTAACCTTAGCGAATCAGACACGTCCGAGCTCTTCAAACATTTAAGCAACACTATTGATGACCTCTTGCCCCGCTTCCCTACGGCAGAGTTTGTGGTCCTGGGGGACTTCAATGTTCATAACGAACCTTGGTTGAAGTTCTCGGGATCAACAGACTCGGCTGGACGACAAGCGGAGTCCTTTGCCCTTTGCCACGGACTGGAGCAAATGGTTCAGGAGCCTACAAGGGTTCCTGATGTCCAGTCTCACCGCTCTAATCTGTTAGACCTGACCTTTTAACCACTGTGCCACACGGTTACAAGATTGACGTCACAGCGCCTTTAGGATCGTCGGACCACTGCCTGGTGACGTCATCAATCCCCGTAACCTTCAGACCGCCAAACGAGAGGCTGAAAAGAAAAGTGTGGCACTATAGGTCTGCAGATTGGTTTGGTCTGCGGGCACATTTTAATGCTTTCCCGTGGTCAGCTGTCTGTTTTCGGACTTCGGATCCCTCAAGATGTGCCCAGGAAATTGGTGAAGTCATCACGTCCGCGATGGATGGCTTCATCCAATCCACTATTAAGGAAACTGGTGTGGGCTCAAAGCCGTGGTTCAGTCGACAATGCTCTGAAGCAGTGCGACGAAAAAACGCGGCTTACCGAGCCTACAACACATCTCGAACGTCCGAAAACAGAATATTATACA
This sequence comes from Glyphotaelius pellucidus, assembly GCA_936435175.1. Taxonomy (NCBI): domain Eukaryota; kingdom Metazoa; phylum Arthropoda; class Insecta; order Trichoptera; family Limnephilidae; genus Glyphotaelius; species Glyphotaelius pellucidus. The sequence continues at coordinate 19,170,354 of OW386542.1, read as the reverse complement.
ACCAAATTGCAAAGGAAAGTAAGAGAATCATCAATAGGTCGAAATTCGAGCACGACCTGCAGGTCAGCAGAAAGCTGGCTGCCTGCCCGCATGGTAGCAGAGCGTTCTGGTCGCTTGCGGGCTCTATAGGTCGCAATTTCTGCAAACCCAGTCTGCCACCTCTTACCAGACCTGACGGCTCTCTAGCAAATACCGCCGCCGAAAAGGCTAACTTATTAGGCAAAATGTTCGCGGAAAACTCGACCCTCGATGACCAAGGTGCTATCCCGCCGTCGGTTCCTCACTGCGGTTTTCGTATGAAAAAGCTGAGGATTCGGCATCGGGATGTACTCCAAGTCTTACGAGGGCTTGATGTTAATAAAGCTAGTGGGCCTGACGGAATACCTGCCCTGGTATTGAAGAGGTGCGCTGCAGAAATAGCTCCAATTTTGACGAAGCTTTTCAAAATGTCCCTGAAGTCTGGGTCTGTGCCCTCTGGTTGGAAAAAAGCGATCATTCACCCTATTCCAAAGAAAGGTGACCGCTCTAATCCGGCCAACTACCGCCCCATAGCGATCACATCTGTTCTGTCAAAAGTGATGGAACGTGTGGTCAACGACAAACTACTCACATACCTCGAGAAGAACAAAATTATTAACGACCGTCAATACGGATTCCGGCGGAACCGCTCGTGCGGTGATCTTCTCGCGTATGTGACACATGTTTGGGGGCGGTGCCTGGAACGCTTTGGTGAGACCCAAACCGTTGCACTGGATATTTCCAAGGCCTTTGACCGGGTTTGGCACCGAGGGCTTGTCAACAAACTGCCTTCTTACGGACTTCCCGCTTCCTTGTGTACGTGGATTGCCGACTTTTTGAGGGAGAGGTCGATTCAGGTGGTTGCTGATGGTTTCACCTCTTCCTCGCATTCGATAAATGCTGGCGTCCCACAGGGATCGGTTCTGTCTCCGACTTTGTTTCTGTTGCACATCAATGACCTCTTGACATGTGCACCGATTCATTGTTACGCGGATGACAGTACAGTCCATGATAGCTTTTTGTTTGACAAGCCTCCAAAGGGCTCACAAATCCCAATGGCTCGGAGGGCTTTGAAACAAAGAATGGACGGTTACCTCGAGAGTGTTTTCTCTTGGGGTAAGAATAACCTCGTCGAATTTAATGTTTCAAAGACCCAATCATGTCTGATTACTTCTAAAAGGGATCGGAATGATAATCTAGTCTCCTTCAACGGAAGCAATCTCCCGAACAGGCCTTCCATTGATATGCTTGGTGTAACTCTAAGTGACCAGCTCAGGTACGGGGGCTCCATCGAGGCCAGAGTTAAGTTAGCCTCTCAGAAACTGAGCGTACTGTACAGGGCCCGCAGATACTTTAATAGTACACAACTGCTAACCCTGTACAAATCGCAAGTGCGCCCCACGGTTGAATTTGGCAGCCACCTCTGGTCTGGAGTCCCAAAATACCTGAAAAAAACCCTCGACTCTGTGCAGAAACGGGCGGTCCGTTTGATAGATTCTCCTAACTTAACAAATGGACTGCAATCTTTAGAGCACAGGCGTCAGGTGGGAATGCTGTCCCTGTTCTACCGGTATTACAATGGAAGATGCTCCGAGGAACTAGCGTCACTGATCCCCTCGGCACCGGTGCATAGTCGGGAAACACGCCAAACACGCGCTCAACATTTGTACACGGTTGACATTAGTCACATGAGAACGGGTCGTTTCTACGACTCGTTCTTGAGTTCAACAGCCCGGCTGTGGAACGATTTGCCGGCTTCTGTGTTTCCTCCCTCCTACAATATGGGTCTCTTCAAGACCCATGTTCACTCCTTCCTCTCCTCAATAGCACCCTCCACACAGCATCTTCAAAGATGACATAGGCCCTGAGGGAAATTATTTCCCTCAGGGCCTCCTGTGTGGAGTTAACATAAAAAAAAAAAAAAAAAAGAATAGAATATGCCCATAGAAGTGACAATGCCGCTATCACTTATCTATGTCAACTGTCAACCGGGAGATTATATTAGATTATAAGAGATGTTCATTACTATTTATTAGATCACTTTCGTCTTCAGCGAATATAAATTTAAATTCGGTAAAGTATTTATTAACTCCGCGTAAATATTTGTTCACAAAATTATTATTCAACTAAAGTGAATTGTACATACCATAGAGTATTGATCGAAAATACGTAAATCTCAGCATATATCTAAGCTTTCTGTAATCCATAACCGTAAAAGATAAAGTTGAACCATCTTTTCGGTTATGGAAAATTATTAGATTATTGCCATCTATTATAAACGGTTACACAGGTTTCCTATCTTCCAACTTCTACGGCCTAGGGCTTATTGAATACGGATTACAGACTATTCCTAATATAAACGGGCCTTAACCCTTCGCCACGCACAATTCCCCAACTTTGGAGATGTTCTAGACTCTAGACTCTAGAACCACTGTCCGTAACCCAGCTGCCAGGATTATTGTAAACAATGCAAGTAGCTATATCTATTACTGCTTGATAAAAAAGTTATACTTAAGACTTTCGTTTGAAAAAAGTTATACTTAAGACTTGGGACGAGATACATTTGTATTAAAAAGCTTTAAAATCTTGAAATAAATATGTCCGTAATATTGAACGTTTAAAAACAATTTTTTGATTTGAAAATAAATGCACAATAATACATTATGCGTGGTTTTTTCGTTTTTCATTTTTCTGAATTCGCATAAAATATGCTCTCATTATAGCCATACTTAAAGTATGCAATTAACAATGAAATATGGCCGAATGGTGCATTTAAATATGCGTTTGTGGAATGTCTGTGGCCTATTTAAGGTTGCTTTGGAGCCCATTTTGACTAAATCCTTAATTATACATATTTCTTTGTACAGATAGAACAGAAAAAGCACTCAATTTTAAAATCTGAACTTCAACAAGAATGTCGCAAACGATTCTGGTCGAGTTCAATTCGTTCAATTTGCAGGCCGTTCTACATAATAAGAAGCTGCAGGCTATAACAAAGGTGGAGAATATTACATTGTTTGCTGGTTAAAAAACCTCGTTTTTTGTATAAGGGATAGTGATGGTATCTACTTGGTTGGGCATACAACAATCATAAGGACGTTTAAAACATTCATAGATAAAATTGACCTTGCTGGCCTCCGCTGTATTAGTATGTAGGGCACATACTGTTTTGTTTTCTGATGAAAGAGCACCGTTATTGCAGATTGGAACATACCATCTACCTTATATGCAAATCGAATGCTGATATTATCTGTGCGTTTAATTATACGTGTTTTGCGCATAGGGGCATGTCTATCTCACGATTTAATTAGTCGCCAGTACAGTGATAAAGATTCACATATGGGTCCTTTGTTTTACATTGAAGGCTTCCGTATTCTTATCTAGGTTTGTATTCATTGCACAATCGCAGTTTCTACTAGAAAAATGCCCTTATTTTCGTTTGAAGTAGCGTAACCACTTTTTGAAATGCTGTAAAGGACAACAAATCCAAAAATGAGTAAAGCGTTTTTTCTCTGTTTTTTTTTCTCTTTCGATCTGCCGAAATCGTTCTCTGTCAAAATATATCAAAGAAAATAAGTGCGTCTTTTACAATGCGAATTAAAGTTTTTTTTGAAAAATTAAAAATAAATGAAATACTTTTATTAAAGAAATTTGTAAAATATGTTAAGAATTCTATTCAATGTTATTTTTGTTATAAAAAATCATAATTATAGGTCTACAAAAAAGGAGATAGATTTTTTTAAACTTTCTTTTCGCTCTCTTAAACAGTTAACATTTTGTCCTTTACATCATTTCAAATTTTTGTGATCAATGTAGAAGCACCAATGTCTGAAGCCAATGGACTCTGGCAATACTAACAGGGAGAGGAGAGCGGAAGGAAAGTGGATGGGGAAAAAGTAAGATTTGATCTACCATTCTCAATTTCTAGAAAAGCATTCAATAAAAGATTTTGCAATATTTTATAACTCTTGATACTATCCATATTATTACTCATGTTAAACATCCGTTTTGGATTCTCATCCGTTATTACTGTCATTCGTCTCCGTCACAGTTTCACCTTGTGAAATTTGTAGTTAGTCATCGAATACAAGAATTTGGAAATTCCGAACAGAAGGTTTTCTGAGCGTATGATGTGTGTATGTAGGCACTGTGTTTATCGGGTGACCCGTTTGACGGCCTCATTTGACTTGAGACAAGAAGAGTTTCCTTTGTTGTTACATTCGTCGCGTTTTTGTTGCGTTGTCTTTCCATTGAATAATAATGGAGAGAAAGTAGAGACATTTTACTTTCGTATGTAAATATAAATAATGTCCTTATTGGGTGAAACATCGATTTTTATAATCGAATTATTTCATAAATTTACTGTCTTCTAAGAAAGAGAAATGGGAATTTGGGTCAAGGGCCATGGCTTGCATCCCGGATACCGATAGATAGTAAGTATGTAATTAAGAAATTATTTCTTCGGTAGTTCAGGTCCGGCATTTGTCAAGTCATCTTCCTAATAACCAGTGTTATCGCATACCTTAGAGGCCGTTCACCGGATGGTGCTCATAATATCTTCTATTTTCTATACAAATAAAAATCAAAACATGTTTGGGGATGTATGAGATGTCTATGCGTTGCTAAACAATTCATCCGATTGCGATGAAACTTTGGGGATTTGATGTGTGCATGGCCGCGATGGTTTCTACATATACTGGTAAACTCTGGCATTATGAGATTTGTATAAAAAATTGCAATAGATGGCACGCGGGTTGTTTGAAAACTGAATGTACCGGGACTGAATGTATGGAATGCGGGGGGGGGGGGAGCTAGGGAAGGGGGTTCGTGGGACGGGGGAAGTGGAAGAAGGGAGTGGGGAGAGGGAAAGCGGAAAAGGTGGAGTGGGAACGCGTGAGGGGAAGGAGCCGCGGGAAAGGAAGGGAAGGCTGAAGGGGAACGGAACGAATGGTAAAGGGCACGTAGGGAGAAACAATTTCTTTATTAAGTGGCATAGCAACGAATGCGTGGAACTCGCTAGTAATATATAAAAATGAATGTTTCCTTTTCCCTTATGCGGTCCCTAAACCATTCATCCGATTGCGATGAAATTTTCGTGAGTTGTTGTGCGCACGCCCGCGATGGTTTCTTCATTAAGTGGTGAGCTCTGGTGTTATGAAATTATTTCCTATACTTTTCATCCGATTGCGATGAATCATTGGCGAGTTGTTGTACGCACGCCCACGAACGTTTCTATATATACAGGTGAGCTCTGGCATTATGAAATTTGTATAAAAATTGTAATAGGCGAAAAATAAATGTATTATACTGGGACTGAATGTATGGAACGCGGGAACGAGGAGGGGGAAGCGGGAGAGGGGAAAGGGAAAACCTGAAAGATGTAGGGGGAACCATGAGGAGAAGGTGATGCGGGCGGGGGAGAAACAATTTCTTTATTAAGTGGCATTGGCGAACTCGCTAGTATTAAATAATTTGTAGTGTAGGTATAACAACAAAAACAATATTATAATAAACACAATGATATAACTTTGTTTTATTCCATTTTATTATATTCTTCTCCAACCGGTTTCGGTTCGACCTGAACCTTCATCAGGGATGAATAAAAATATATTAAACGTAATACAGATTTACAGTGTATTTATGAGAAAATTAGAAGAGGGAGAAAGAACATCAACTTAAGTGGGGGCGTGGAGGGGAGGTGGCTACGATTGGGGGGTGAAAGTGGGTGGAGACAAATCTAATTGTTTATTAAGTAAATTAGTTACATGTGAAAAAAAAAAAAAAAACAATATTCTTACGGCGCCAAAATATAAGTCGCTCTAGGCGCCAGTTAATTATTATGTAGATATATTATTCGTTCATTGTTATAAGACTAAAAACCTATTTCGAAATCTATAATATAATCGATCATTAGGTATTTGTATGCCTCGTGCAGTATTTTTGGTAAATGCTGTCATACATCACATACAAACATCATGAATAAGCACAAGGGTATATGGAAATTGATTTGATTTGAAACCAAAACCAACAATTCACACATTAAACCATGTTAATCCAAGGTAAACAATGCTGTTCCGAAAAAATAATGTTAACGTAAGATAATTTGTTTTACTTACAATCACGAATTGATGAAGACCAAGGTAGGACATAAAAGTAACAAATTGTTACGTAAAAGTAAGCTCTCGTGAGTCACCTCCCGACTAGGAATGAATAACCGCCTGGCAGAGAGCACTGAGAGTCAGCAGTGTCACTTGGCCGGCGACTGATAGGTTCGGCATTGCATTGATGGCTTATGGGCATAAAGTTGGCACTAGGAAATACTCCTTTTTAAGTGCGACCTTACAACTGACCTAAAACTAACTTTATGCTTTACATACGGAATATTTATACATATTTATATTTTGTGTACCTAGATAAAAATGGAGTGTCCTTGTGGGTTCTACAGAAATCCTTAAAGTTTTTTGTTGTTGTATTTATTTGTAAAATCAAATCGGTAAATTAATAAGTAATTTCCAATCTTTCACTCCTACTTCCCTTGCTTCTCCTTTCCTTTCCCCCGACTTTCTTCGCCCTTGTCAAAAACTTTGAAATAATGCATCCTTAATAATCTCCAAATTGTACTTTTTAAGCTCCACGCTGGAGGCCCCACAGAAAAAAAAACCCTCACGGCCTGTGACATATTTGGGTATGCTGTGTGGAGGGTATTTTTAAGAAAAAGGAAGGAGAGGAAGTTCTGCGATGGAAAAATATATGGGGGACGGGTAGGATTATGGGGGTGAATGTGTCCAGGAGTGGCGGACGTATTAATCCATCCTTCCCACTGCAGTGCAAGGCGAGTCCGTCTGGAGAGATCAAAAGTTCACCCTTAACCCGACCCGCTCCGCAGTAGATACACCCATATATCCTCCGCCAAGACTTAGACCAACTTCACCTCATGAACCTGGGCACCTCTGCTAAGTCACCAAGCGGAGCGAAACATTTGGGGCGACAATGGCAGGGGTGTTGGTTATCCAATAAATTATTCCCGGAGCTGGGATACCCATAACCCCCTTTGGGGCACAGGACCCCCTTGTGAGGAGGACTTTACAATTGTTTTATGTAGTCGCTAAAAAAATAAAAAAATAATAAATAAAATAAAAAACCGCCTCCTGAATTGATAATTGGACATGCTACGGCATGGTTCTACGAAATCTGAACAAATGAAATCACAAATATTTGTTAAAATGACATTGAGTATGAAAAATCTATCGGTATAAGGATATATAGTATATAAGGAAAGCTCCCTTTAAAATGAAGCGAACACTTGCCACAAAGTTACTGTTAGATGGAAGCCATTCTAATGCGTGAAAGATATTTAAATATTCCTTCCATCTATAAAACCAACCACAGTGGCAAATTAATAAGCAGAAGTCATCAGTAGTGAGGGGTCTCGATAAGTAGTAACCATTTCCTAACAAAATTTTCAAAATAATCCAAAAATGTAAAAAAAAAAAATTGATCCAGATGATAAAATTGTTTTGTTTGGAATGTTAGTCACAAAGAACACAAATAGGTATGTAGATTTGACCTAGGATGTCAACGGTTACCTCTGTGACTGATATGTGTATTTAGCATGACGGCATATTAAAAAAATATCAGAGTGTACTGTTCACACGCGGTAGAAGCGAATCCCTCAGAAAACTTAACTTCGAGACAACGAGACGAATGCTAAGTATCAGGAGTAGGATATTATAATTTGGTTACAAAGTTTAAAAATTATTTAACATTTTATGCTACGAAGCACTACACAAAGAATAGACCGATAGGCTACGAAGCATCGCACAAAAAAACACCGATTAGTCTATCTCATTCTCTCGCATGCTAAATCCTGTAGATGTATGTGATCGTCTCTTTCTGGTGTCGCTCATTTACGTTTCATCGAGTTTCAAATCACAATGGTGTTAAAGAAGTTTTCATTTAAAAAAATCAGATTGTGCAATTCACACGCGGTAGAAGTGAAACCTTCAGAAAACTAAAGCAGACAAGAGTGGGGAGGCTACGAAGCACCGCATAAAGAGAAGACTGATTATTCTTTCTCGTTCTTTCGCAGAATAAGTCCTTTAGACGTATGTTTGAGTCTTTTTAGTGTCGCTATTTTTTGATTCATCGAGTTTCAAATCACAACGGTGCTAAAAAGTTTTCACTGACAATAACTGACAACACTATTATTGGTGTTGAAATTTTTGAATAAAGAGTACATTTCCTGAAATGACTATCTCAATCCGTTTAAGACAGGAAAGAAAAGCATTGCACTGTTCTTAGACTTAGCCAAGGCTTTTGATACAATTTCTCATAAATTACTCCTCAAAAGATTAAAAAATATTGGTATTGTGGGTATGCCCTATGAATGGTTGAAAAGTTATTTAACGGGTAGAAGCCAGCAACTCAAAATGGGCAAAACAGTGAGTAACTCACTAAATACTAACTTCGGCGTACCACAAGGAAGCACATTGGGACCTCTTCTATTCATAATTTACATAAACGAGTTATGCGAACTAACAGTAGGCGGAAAAATTATTACATTCGCAGACGATACAGTAGCTTTATTTGAAGGAGATGATTGGACACAAACTCACAAACACGCTGAAAGTGGAATCAACGCGATAAAACAGTGGCTTGACAAAAATCTATTAACTCTAAATATAGCAAAAACTAAATACATAAGATTCAGCTCAACTATAAAAGGACAACCTAGTATGTCATACACAATAAAAACACATAAGCCTAACTGTGATTTCGATAACACAGATTCTGACTGCAACTGTGAAGCTTTGGAATGTGTGAAAAACATCAAATATCTGGGCGTTATTATAGACAATCATCTTAAGTGGAAATATCACATTGACAACCTTGCAATAAGGGTAAGAAAATTAATTCACATATTCTTTGTATTACGAAATGTAATTAATCAACAAGACCTAAGAAAAATATATTTCGGATTATGCAACTCCATCTTAACGTATGGTTGTATTGGTTGGGGAGCATCAGGTAGAACTATTTTAGATCCGCTTGTGAAGGCCCAGAAATCCATAATTAGAGTCATATTGCGTAAACCCTATAGGTTTTCTAGCGATCAACTCTACAAACAATTTAATGTACTTGATGTTCGTCAAAACTACATAAAAAGAGTTATTATCCAAGTACACAAAAATCTAGAAAATCTTCATAAAATTGAGCATAAATATACCACAAGAAGTCACACTAGAAAGGATCTCGTGGTCCCAGAGAGCAATACGGCAAAGTATCAAAAGACATATACATATCTGGGACCGAAATTGTATAATAAAATCCCCCCAGAATTAAATATTAAGACATGCAAAATGTCCTGCATCGGTTCATTAATAACTAAATGGTTGATTGACTTGGGTAGAATGGAGTCTGAAAAACTATTAAATAATGTCACTTAAAGTTTTACATGGTTACCTAAAAATGGCACAGTAAATATAAACTTGGTACATATTTTATTAGAAAAAAATAAATAAAAACAACATTTTATCACAAAATACATGTCTGACTTTTTCATCAGCAATTGGTTCCTTAGAACAGGCAATCTGCCTAGCTAGGAACTATGTTGACCTACAAGACATAATAACACTTGTACACATTTTTAATATTTACAGTTATCTTGAAATATATTATTATGTTATTATGTTATTTTGCTATTTAATTGTATATAATGTAATATAATAAAAATAAACATAAAGAGTCCAATTATACTATCTCATTCTCTCGCATGCTGCATCCTACAGATGTTTGTCTATTTTTAGTGTAGCTATTTTTGGTTTCATAGAGTTTCAAATAACAGTGCTAAAAAGTTTTCACTGACAATAACTGACTACACTGTTACTGGTATTGCAATCTTTGAATAAAGGGTACATTTCCTGAAATGGCTGTCTCGATCCATTTTAGACATAACATGACTGCCGCTTGTTTCTATCCATATATTATAATTAGACATAGGAGCTAGACCTAGCAAAGCCAGGTTCCAACCAACTTGGACATGATAGATAGCGTTGGAATGGTTGTCAACAGAAACAAACAGTAAGACTATAAAGATTCCAGTTGGACTCAAATTGAGATACACGGAGCCTTAACAGTCGTAGACAACCAGACGAATCAATGAGTCACGGACCGAGCAAGGCCGGAACGTCAATATTATTTCTTACGTTAACAGTTGTATGGTTTGTATGTGCTGATACATGATTTCTTAATAAATCATTATTGAACAAATATAATTTCATACCGAACAGATGCAAAATAAAATAGTGTTGAAATTTATGAGAAATCGTTATTTCGCATAGTAATGTTGATGTGGATTTTTTTAAGTGAAAACATAGTAATGTTGATGTGGATTTTTTTTAAAGTGAAAACTTCTCTAGCACCATGGTGATTTCAAACTCGATGAAACTAAAAATAGCCACACTAAAAAGAGACGAACACATAAATCTAAAGGATTTGGCTTGCAAGAGAATGAGATAGACTAATCGTTCTCCTCTTTGTGCGGTGCTCCGTGGCCTATCGGTCTCCTCTTTGTGCGAAGCTTCGTAGTCTTCCTACTCTTGTCTACTTTAGTTTTCTGAAGGTTTCTACCGCGTGTGAACTGCCCACTTGTATTTTTTATGTGAATACAATAAAGGAGTTCCAACTGCTCCTATCTGGAGCCAGTGAGATTATGGCTTCGCCAATTGGGGTATGTTGTGAGGCTGAAGGTAGTGGGAGGGGAAAGAGATGGGGAAAAGAAAGGTGGAAAAATACTTGGCTATTCAGATCTGGTCACCAAATACGCCTAAAGCCGTTTATAGCAACGTTTCAATTCAGAATAGTGGTCATACACCAGGGCGATACTGAGAGTATCTTCCACTCTGAAATATTACAACGAAAAAAAAAAATAATAATGCAGCACTTACATATTAGAATAAATAAACATAGGAATATAACAAACTTTGTGGTGAATATAATAACAAAAAATATAGTTTTGAATCAAATTATGTAGTCCTGACACTATTGTATCTTCATCAAGGCACCTAATGATAAGACTTTTAAAAATAATTCCATGGCCTTAAAATTAGCTTCATTATAACGTATTTTATTAATATATCAATAGTAAAGTATCAACTATGCTAAACTGGTTATAAATCATCATCAGTATATTAATACGCGAAGCAAAAACTTTGTACCCCTTTTTACGAAAATTGCGCATACGGAGGAGTATGAAATTTCGCACACTTAGAGTTTATATAGAGAAGGAGTGCAGAATGCTAATATTTTTTTTTAAATTATGCATAAAATATACATAAAATCAATTAAAAAAAACATAAAAATTATGGTCGAATTTCGACCATTGGGCGACCATATGTAATAAGTAGTATATATACCATAAGTAAAAGTAGTTCCTCAAACTTCCTCTTATGTAATAAATTACTTATTTAAATTTTTCTCTTAAGTTATAAGATTAAATTAAATAAGTATTTGAATACCTATCGACTTACTTACAAACGAAACAGTTTATGTAACTGTTTATTTCAAACATAAGGTTAAGCAATACACCAATACCAAAGTTACGCAATTTGTCCTAAGAAACGTCACCACTTTTAAATGAATATTATTTTTTAAAACTTTCTTCACGCAGACAGGTACCATGGTATTGAAAAAAATACGAAATATACATGATGATTTCACATTTAAGTAAAGATTTTTTACTGAACCATTAAAACAGCCACCAACTTGAAACTGTCACGGAACGTACGAACAAATGCAGAACGGTCGATTTAAAACAGTCAATCATAAAATTCAATCATAAAATTCGATCATAGTTTTTATCTAAGTAGAAATATAAAAAAATAAGTTACCTATGGTAATGATGCAAACATGGAGCAGAAAAACAAACGCTTTTTCTACGCGAGTCAATATTTTGTATATATGTGCTTGAAAAATAAATTGAAAATAAATGTCGCTTAAATGAAGGTTTTTGTTATCCATATATATTTTTATTTTTATATTCTGAGATATCAAACGCTTCTGATACCGTTATGTCAAAGGAGATTATGGTTTCTTCAAAGACCATCATCGCTGGGGAGACTTTTTTATCAACGTGAAGGATGATTTTTTCCGTACTTTTGTCATCAAATTTGGGTGCACCTTTTCATCTGGTCATCTGATTATTATTTATGTTTTCTTCTTGGGAGTCGCTTTCTTTTTTGTTTTTTTTTTGCTTGTTCATTTTGGAGTGGTTTGAAGATTGGATTTTGATTATACAATTTTTTTTTTTTTTTTCATACTCGTGTATATATTTTTTATAGATTTATAGTATTATGTTAGAACCGAGTACCTGTGAAACAAATAAATATTTTATTGCTATCTCATTCTCTTGCAAGCTAAATCCTATAGATTTATGTGTTTATCTCTTTTTAGTGTCGCTCGCTTCCGTTTCATCGAGTTTCACTTAAAAAAAAATACTTCAAAAGACGATCTAACTTTTTGCAACCGCATGAAAAAGTTTAATAATGTGATAAATTATCGGTTAATTCAAATTTGTGTACCTACGTCTGCAGTTTAACCGCATTAACCTAAATTCAGCTATAGATACCAGAATGTTTATGAATGACTCTGTGTAGGTACTTATTATTTATGTCGTGTGTAATTTTTTACGTTATTTTTATTTATTCACAAAAAATAACGACAATGACCTGAATCAATTTTTTTTTGTTACGTCATGGTTATATTTAAGTTCCGTCAGTTTTAAAATGAATGACATACTTATCGTATTTAAAATATTTTGACCATGTAATAAAGAATCCTTATTATGTGATTTTGATCATATGCCAATTATGTTATCACTCAAATTCATGTAAATGAGGTAAACTTTCCCTTTTTAAAATTTAAATACTTACCGAATGAAATTCATTTCGAGTGCACCAGATAATATAAATTTCGAGTTATAAAAAATATTTCAACACAAATGGTCTGAAAAAATTTACAAGTTGTCGGCTAGCAATTTTATATTGAACAAATGCGAAAAAAATGCACGTCTTTTTAAATAATGCATTTATTAATTGAGCTGTATAAAGTTTGAATTATATATATTTTTAGATGCCTCTCTTACTTGGAATATACCTGTATCGAGATAAGTAGACGTAGGAGGTACGTAAATTCATATAAACAAGCATACATAAATAATAAAGATAAATACATTATTATATTATTTATCTGCGGTTGATAGAATATTTTTCCAATAGAAACAAAAAGAACAGTAAAAGAAAGTGTAAGTCCTATGAATAGAATAATATTACAAATGTAGAAAGAAAAGAAGAAGTAAAATAGCATTCTCACCTGAATCCTCCCAAAACCATAAGTGTTTAATATATTTTTTTAAATGTTTTTTGAATTCCCTTTTATTCAGCCGTGCACTGATTTTATTTCATGTTCCTAGTAGTCAAGTAAACTAAATATATATTTCACTGTAACAATAATACAAATATTAATTCGTTTAAATACTTTATGATACCGTGCGTGGACATATTAGGTATCCAAATACAGAAGTAGAAGATATTTTTAATGGCACAAAAAACTTTTAAAAGACTCAATGAAAATTTTTGTTAGTTTGAATCATGAAATTGGTATTTTTACATTGTTTTTTAATCTTAAGTAGGTAAAATAAATCTTATTTATTCTGTGCATTTAAGTTACCTACTTGCACCATAAATGACACAAATATTGTTTAATAATGAAAATTAGTTTGCGTACATTATTTTATTATACAATTGAAACGGTCGATCGCCCAATCGCGTTTGTTTGAGTTCGAATCCTACAACGGGTAAATAACGAATTTCCATCATTCCACGAAGATTTACGCTCAGCCACAGTGTTGTATTATTACGACTATGCTTCAATTCTTGTTAAATGTAAACATATGTTACACTTACATAATTTCATTGATTTTCCACTCCATTAAGATTTGTACAAAACAGTAATAGAATTATATAAACATGTAGGCACTTTTGGCACGCCAATTATGAACATACTCGTAACTTCATTTGGTCTTTCTAGTATTTCCGCAGACGTGATTTTGTATTTACGAAGAGACCGATATAAAGAGTCTACCTTACCTACCCATACATGGAATTATATCATGACCCTTCTACATTATACTCCCCTTGAGGTCACACTTAATGCATAACATAACATTGAGTGATCTAGTTTTGGAATGACTTTCAACCAAACTTAGACTTATAAATAATGGCTTTTAACTTAGCATGTTCACCGTCACGCGGATATATTGTTAACCGTAAACAAAAGCATTGAAAATAAAGTTCAAACTTTTGAGAGTCTTCGCCATCAATAATTAACTAAGGCTAACCATGTCAGATTAAGCAACGCTTTACCTTGGTGTTTAAAACTTTTGTCTAGTTCGTGCAGCAACAACAGATTGGTATCCCGTCGTTTTCAATTGTAAAGCCTATTACCTTCCAATCACCTTTCAAACCTAAATAGCCACAATGCTGCTTTGTTCGTACTCGTAAATTAATTCAATGAACCCAAGGCGTGTGGCTTTTACTGGATCTCGATGGAAGATATTTTGTTTGAAGGTCGATCAAGAGAAACTCAAATAGGTCAGTCTTCGAAAATTGCCAAAATCAAATGGAACACAATCAAAGTGAGACTTTGATGAGATGTAAACCTCGAACGCATGTAATATATATTTATTGTTCAAAAGGACATTATCGGAAGTGCAAATTGATACCCGTAACTTCACAGTAGAGCTCTTTAAAGTTGCCAGAACATAGGTTATTCAATGAAAAACTAGAAGTTTATGAAAAATGCCTCAAAAAAAACACGCTCATCTCTCAAATAGTTAACTTTTTAAGAAAGGGCAATGCTATCAATTTGAACATGTAAGATTATTCGTTGGAACATATGAAATATTTCGTCTGTAGGAACCTATTTGCCTACACTTGTTTGTTTGTTGATTTTTTTTTTATCTCGACGAAGAAATCATTACTTTCGAAACATGTTGATAATTTTTGTACACAAATGCAAATAAGTGGAGTATTCAAAGTGATTTGTTTTCATTTCATTGAAATGACGCAACAAAGTGAATTTACAGTTTGGTTTGCTCTAAAGCAGAAATTCTTAACCATAATATTAACCATGATGTGTTATCTAATAATTGTACATTCCCATCAACAAATAGTTGGTCCGAAAAAGTGCTGCTCGAACAATAATAGCAGGCAAATCGTGCTAAGACTAGACTTACATTCACAACTTCAGTACGTACATAATAAAGTTGATATGTTGGTACCGCGCAAGTAGATCCCGCCCCGGGCAGCGAGACAGAAACCCACGCAGATGCGCCCAAAACCTTACAAAACGCCTACAACCAACCACTGACCATAAAATAAACTGCACAAATAAGTGCGTAAAGGGTCGAAAAATATATTTGCGAATATTTTACTCTAATCCGACATTTGGCTCCGGCGCAAATCGCCATTTAACGATTCTGATCTTTCGATCAAAAATATTTGGGTAACGGTAACCTTTAAGACATATGGCCAGAGGTAATAAGCAAAATTCATAATTAAACGATTTCGACGCTCTAGTCGTGATTCCATTAGTGAGAAGTGACTTAATGAGTTTTTTGATTACCCGTAGCTACTAACATACCCTACCCATTTATGATATATAATGTATTTCGCGCTCGCAGACGATGCATCGAATCAATTGTCGAGACAATACTTATATACATGATAATAGGCGATGACACGGATGTTATTAATAACACTATCTATTGGAGTAGTTTGTGAGGATAGGTTGCACGTATTGTTGTTCATCTCTTTACGTGAGATCAAATGCAATATTTTCAATTCCATCAAAAATTATATTAGTTTCCATGTCTACATCATTTATTAATTGATATTCATGAAGGTTAGTCTGTACACACATAATCTAATTTCCTGTTTAAAATTATATTTTCACGATTACAAAACAGGCAAAACTAATACAAATGGTGGGTGGTTCTCGGATGTTGACATAAAAATGAAATTTGGTCAATAATTCTTGTAAAATAATTCCATTGGTTAGTCGTGTTATTGGTCTCGTAAGTTGGAAAACAGTAATTTGGTGGTATAAACGTAACATAAGTTACTGAGAAATAATATTTTTGCTTAGTGATTTTTCATTTACATTAATACTTTATTTAAAATCACACAAAAGCAAAAGTAGTTGTATATTAAAAATATTTATGTTGCAGTGGAACGTAAATTATTGGGTAAAACCATCTTATTTTGTAAATTTTTTATCAAGTGATTAATTAAGAATGATAGTAAAACTAAATGTTTTCGAGTTTTGTGATGAATTAATATTTGTATAAATATGTATTTTTAAATAATCACTAACAATTAGTTAGTGAAAACTTGTAAGCAAACAAAATAATAAAATACTAACCGTTTTAAGGATGTCACAACATTGTCAAAATATAAAAAAATCTGGAAAAACGGATAGCGCGGGAACTTTGAAATAAATAAACAGCTGGTCAAACATGTACTTCACGCCCACACACTGTCACTGTCTTCGTAATACTAGCGCCACTTCAGATATACGGCTGCGAGCACCTATGCTAACTTCACGCAATCGTAAAAGGTACCGGGCTTCACCTGGTTAGTTAACGGCACGCCAAACAAATTGTCGAACCTTTTTATCATTTGGTTTCGTTGAGAATCTTTTTGAATCGGTGCCTTCGATGGTAAGAAAGTGGGGAAAGAAAATTGTGAAGTGTGAACACATTTTAAATAATAAGGTGAAGTGTACCACGGATTGGTTGCTTTTTAAAAAGGCTGTTGTGGTGTTTTTTTTAACAGTAAGTGAAACCCTTTGAATGGCATTTGCGTTATAATTTTAAGATAGGTTCACTAAATGCAGTACTAAATGTCCCAATATTTTTTAAGAAACCTCCTTATCCATTTCTGTCACGACATTAATTCAACTTAAACTTTTCTGCTGTTTTTTTTTAGTGTATACATACTGTATACGTACTGTATACAATATCAATACTGTATACGTACTGTATACATACTGTATACAGTACGTATACAGTATTGATATGAGTATGAACACATACTCATATCAATTCGAAAAACTAGTATTTCGGTCTAATTTTTCGAAAAATAGGAGTTCGAAAAATTGCATTTCGAACATTGAATCAAAAAATTGATTTCGAAAAATTGCATTTCGGTCAATTTACCTAGACCCGGTTAAAGCCCGTGTTGTGTGATTTCCGCGGTATTATGTAAAAAGTGCATTTACTTGTGAAGTTTTTAAGAAATCTGTGTAAAATATTCCTACCTTCAGGAAGTCTCTCAGCCAAATGACCTCTGGTTTGGGGTCGCCGATGACCTCGCACAGGATGACCACCGTGTCGCCCTCCTTGGCCTCTGAAGAACGAGGTTTCTTGGTGAACATGGGTTCTTTGGAATACCTGGAAAATAAAACCACCATCATTTTACAATCTTCTTCGATCATAGTTATATCTTAGTTGTCTTCGATTCTCACCCACTCTCAGTCAGTCCTCGCATGTCAGTTAAAACATAATAATTTATTTAAAAGTATGTAGGGATTGAGCAATGTATTATTTAATAATATAATTATTGTAGTACCTAGATTGCACGTAGCTGGCAATACTTTCTCAGAAGAAGTAGATGTATTAAACTGCACGAAATACAGATAAAAACAGGCTATAATAATATACCTTAATAATAATAATAAATGTTAGCATAAAACCTAGATGAACTATACAAAATTTAATAAGCATATTTTACTTTATGATTCCTATTAAAGAAAATCCACAAAATTATTATGTATAATTACATTACGGGAAAAGGCCCGTACAAGCGTATACTAATTTAAATAAATTATTGAAATGGCATAGTTTGCATCATCGGCACTGATTGAAATAGTTCACTCGTACCTCTAGGAACACTTCTGTAGCGCTGCAGAACCAAACCAAAAGAACGAATTCATTACTCGTAACAGAAATATCTCATCCAGTCGTTAAAAACAAAATGGTAAATAGACTGAATAGATGAAAGAAGGTACTTACGGTAATGAGGGTGTGATGAGAATCGGCGGCTGGTCGTAGGCCTCGGAGCGGTCTCCCCTGGGCGCCAGCACCTCCACCCGCGCAGAGCAAGTCGCGCGCCCCACCATGTTATTGGCTGTCACGGTGTAGACGCCTGCGTCGCGCCGTGTCACCCATGCCAGCGTCATCTCCAGCTCACCCTCTCGGTCTAGTGTGAACACTGCTCGTCTGGAAGTTAAACCATTACAATGAGAACACGGTTTTATTAAATATATGCAATACTCTCTCAGTAATCCGCTGCTCGATTGTCCGATAACTACTCTAGATAATCAGCCGTTATTTTTTCTAGTTGAAAGCACAAAATGAAGCTCTCTAATTCGCCGGATTTCGGTTATGTCAAATTAGAGTAAAATCAAATCACTGGTGCGCTAAGCTTTGTATACCAACGGGTTGCTGTGAGAGCTTACTATTACACATTCAGTTAGATACTGTATCGCCATCTAGCTTGCTAGGGCTGATCATTTTATCAGTCACCAGGAATCATTACTGTTATTTTTTCTTCTTTATGTATTGCTACGATGGTTACATAATTTGTGGATTTTTCGACCACCATGCTAGGCACTTACATGCCTGTGTTAAGTTGGTCGCACCTGTTGTTTTGGGACATTTCGGTTAGTCCTCTGTGTACTATAGAAACTGTCGCATATTGAAAGTTAAGGAAATAAATTAAAACAGAACTTGATAATTTAGCGATTGATCACAAGAATCAACGTTTCTGAAAAATGTAAAATGATTTAAGAATATTGACAACCATTTTCATGGTTCTCTCTAGGATTTTTTTTTACATTTTAGCCATGGGAAAGTAATACACATCACTGAAATCTATGTGTAACGAATATTGTATAAATGCATAATATTTATTTGTAATTAGTGCATATTTTAAGTATTCGTACAAAATGAGCACAATTTAGGCAAATTCACTGCAAAATGCCGAAATGGTGACAATGACTAACTTAGTTGCTTAGTGTGCATCTTCTTTAAAGACAATCAATAAAACTGGTCATGAACTAAAAATTAAAATTCTTTTTGTACATAGTAACAAGGTTTTTGGTGCATACGGGTGTGTGCCACTTTTTCGGGCGCATTTGCATACATGTATGCATTCAAGGCTTTTGAATGCAATTCCTTGCATTTAACGGTTCCATAACAAAAGAGAACACCGTCGAAAAGTGTTATAAAATCGTGAAATGTAACTAAAAAAATCAAAATCTATCCTAACCAATTAAATAAGTTTTTTCAATCACTTTTCACTGAGAACTTTAAATCCGTTTTCAAAAATGTTCTAATTTGTAACTGTTGGGTTTTGTGCGGTAACCTTATTTACTACTGCCAACATAGAAACTTTTGAAATAAGTATTTTTACATGTTTTCGTAATTTTCAAATAGATAACCATTGTTTGTAGTCAATATCGTGTTCTTAACAAACTTATATCCCTCGCTGAAATGTAATTTTTTGAAATATATGTGGTGGGTGGTGCGTTCTGGGATTATTATCAAAAAAATACTAGCCTGCTTGGACGCAGACGAGTGCCGTCACGATGCCACGCCACGCCTACGCTGGGATAGGCCTCCACACACGCCCTGATGACCAAATCCTCGCCCTCGTGCACGCGGTAGAGCGTTTCGGGCGCGAAGGTGAACTCGGGCGCTAGGTAGGCTCGCAGGCCCTTGTCGACGGTGAGCGACGCTGCGCACTTGACGGCGCCGAGTGGGTTGGAGGCGTGCGCGGCGTACAGCGCGCTGTCTTCCAATCGGGCGCTAGAGATCTCCAGAGTGTGGAAGCGTTCAGCGCAGGAGAATGTATGACGCTCTGAAAATCAATATATTGTTAAAGAGAGCGAACGATTAGCCATACGAGAAAAATGAAGGAAGCTCCGATGTTGACAAAATCAGAATGAAAAAAGTGATTTTTTATTTTTTTATATGAATACCTCATAAGAGTCTCAGCTGCTCTCGTCTGGAGCCAGTGAGACTATGGCATCCCCAATTGGGGTGTGTTGTGAGGCTGAAGGTAAGTGGGGAGGGGAAGGAGATGGGGAAGAGGAAGGTAGGGAAGTACCTGGCTATTCAGATCTCGTCACTAAGCACGGCCAAAGCCATTTCAAGCAACGTTTCAATTCTGAATGGTGGTCGATAGGGCGATACTGAATGGTGGTCGACCAGGACGATACTGAAAGTATCTTCCACTCTAAGTATATCCACTATTTTTAATGAATAAATTTAAAATAACACAAATTAATCAGATAAAGTTACACAGTTTAATGGATTTTTTTACATTTACTCCACAAAGGAGACCCTGAGAAAAATTCCTCTCAGGGCCTATATTATTTTTGGGGACGCTGTGGGGAGGGTATTTTTAGGAAAGGAAGGAGAGGAAGTTTTGGAAAGAAAAAGATACGAGGGGTGGGTAGGAATTTGGAGGTCAGAGTGTCCAGGAGTAACAGACGTATGAATCTATCCCTTCCACTGTGGTGCACGGCGATGTTCCGAGAGACTCCTTTCTAGAGAGATCAAAAGGTCTCCCTTAACGGGTCTCTTCCGATCCGCCGCCAATATCCGGACAAACCTCCCATGAACCCGGGCACCCCTGCTATGTCACAAGTCGTAGCACTGAACTCAAGCAGAGATTTTAGAACTCAAGCAGGGATTTTAGATTTTTAGATCCCGAGGCGGCGGACCCCGTACTTGCTCCTCAAATTGGTGCGTAAGATAAATTTTATTATTTGGGCAGGTTCATATTCAGCTTATCTGTAACTTACCATCCTGCATCAGGGGCTCCCCGTCCTTGGTCCATTGCAGCAGCGGTGCAGGACGACCGTCCACACGGCACGTCAGCCGCACTGGATAGGTCACTTGCACGCGGCGATCGCGAATGCGCATGGAGAACACGGGGGCACAGTCCTCTGTTTCGCTTTCGCGGTATCTAGAAAACGTTACAGGGGTTAAATAAAAAAAAAAACGTTTTCAGGTTAAAATATAAAATACAAGTAGGTATATGGAAAACCTGGAGATTTTTGGAAGCTGGGAATGTTGTTTAATTGTCCACAATGGATTTACGGATTTGGAAAATTCACAATTTGCTTATTTTCTGACGTTTTTTTGAGAAAAGCGAGAAATTTTGTGAAAAATTAGCATTTTTTTTAATGTTGGTACTTAATATATTGAGCAAATACTGCAATTTCTCTGAAAGTGTTTGCAAGTTCTCCACCAGAAAATCACCGAAGCTTTTCCTATCCCAATGATAAACGAATTCTAAACAATATTATATTAATTTTTTATGAGAAAAACTCTCTTTTTATAACTTTTGAAGGTTATTCCCATCAACGTAATATATCATTGAAGAAGAAGATAACACTTATAATCTAAATGAAAATATGAAAGAAAACAAGACACAGAAAAACAGAAAAAAAAACAATGGTCGCAACTGGGACTCGAACCCAGACCTCTCGTCTAACCACACGTCCCGGTTACACCTTCCTTTCTGGTGTCCAGTTTGATAATGCCTTCAGAAGGCGAAACAGCTGTCACGTGTAATAATAATCACCTAGCAGAACTTGTTTATAAATAAACTGTTTTTATAAATTGAATAATAATATTATTGAATATATAAAAGAAATAAAAAAATAAAATGGAGTTCTACAAATTAAACTTGATAACAATAAATAATATTATTTTATTTATCGCCCGTCACTCATTTAAAGAACAGGAATTACTTATTATCTTGGAGTTTTCATCTCAACGCCTAATACCCTCAAATCTAATAGCTTGCATATTACATATCACGTCAGCTTAACCAATACCATTATATTTAAGAAACACAAGATTTATTTTAAGACGTTAGTGTGCAGTTATTTTTAATTTTATAAAAAAATTCTTTTGATATATTTTTTCAACAACTTTCTGCTATTATTGTAAATATTTACATTACATTTTTACTGGTTTCTTCTTCTTCAAAATTTCTATTTTCAGTGAGACTTTTCGACGAGTTTCAAATTTTGTTTTTCTTTTCCTTTAACTAACACTTTTATTTCTATTTTTGTGTTAACAATTTCAGAAAAATTCTTCCATGGGCTGCTACTTTTATACGTCTTTTGTATTACGTTAACTAAAGTACTTACTTGTATAATTAAATAATCATTCATTTTCTGATTTCGCTAGCCATTTAATAGAAACTAACCAGTCTTTCGGCAAAACCAAATAAAATATTAACTTGGTTAAGCAATTTAGAAGCTCTCGAATTTTGGAAAGCCATCAGTAATAACTGAAAAATAATTAATAATTAGATAAATTTAACTGATAACTCCGTATTTAATTTATTCCATTACTCATCGCTGAAACTGTTTCCTTCTCCCCTTACCTCCCCAAACTATTATTTGTTTCCCTATTTTCTATTTGTATTATTTTCTGTCATCAATAAGGTGTCTTCTTTTCTATTTGTCCCACAACAATGCAATTGTTGACAGATTACCATGGTAGCAGCTCAAGAACTGTCAAGTTTCGACATGTCAGATCAGAAAAATTTCGATTTTGTTAAGGAGGTTGATTGCAATTGCGTTGAGAACTGTTTTTTTTCGTCCCTAGTTAAAGAGTTGCGGCGACAGTTAGCGACTATTTCAAAATCCATACAAATTCAAAAGTCATCGTCGCATCGCCTCTTATTCACACCGCCATATATTGCAACCATCGATTTTGTCTAGTGCAGCAATTGCAAAGCAACTGTTGCCGGAACCTAAATTTGCTCATGTGCGCTTGGACTTACGCACCTGGACTTAACGCTTGGACTTATGCTCCTGGGCAACTTTAGTTACGGGCATCTGGAGGTATACGATGGTGTATTTGTATTAATTTTTAAATAGTCGCCAACTACTGACGCCGCAAAAAAGTTACCTGTGTCCTCCTGGACCAATCTACTGTAAATCTATAAAATAAAATAAAATAATGCAGGATCTCACTTTTTGAATTTCTCGTCCGCTTCCCAGATCTTCCTGTCGGTGACGACAGCCACTCGCGCGAAGGTGGTTGCAGTGCCCGCCGCCGTGGTGGCGCGGCAGCTGAAGCGGCCGGCGTGATGATGCGCCACGCGCGGCACCGTCAGGCTGCAGCGCCCGCCCGGGCTGGGCCCGTCGCCGTCGATCTCTTCGCCGTCGCGAAGCCAGCAAACGGTCGGCGTGGGGGAGGCGGACACCACGCACACGAGGGTCAGCGATTCGCCAACAAGGGCTTTCACCTGGAATAGAAAAATAATTTCATATAATAAACATCTGATAAACTTTAAATGTGCCGCCGGTTTTAATATATGGAATCATATAAACCGAGTGCTGTTAGGACGGGTTGTTTCAAAAAATTTGATGAATTCATCAAATATTTTAAGTTAATTTTCACGTTCTGTGTAAGTTCTATTCAAGTTCTGTGATTATTTCAGTTTCATGCAGCAACTAGCCTATAATGATATAATAACAGAACTTGCATAGAACCTCCACATAACGTCAAAATTAACTTCAAATATTTGATGAATTCATCAAATTTTTTGAAACAACCCGTCCTTAGACTCTGCTCACACAACGGACTGTGTGAGCAGAGTTACCTTACTTTAGTGAACTTGACTTTTCTTCGCAGGATCTTACAGCAAAGTAATAACTAGCTACGTCATTAAAATGTGTATTTATTTAAACGCCCATAGGGCTTTTACGTATAGTGCAGTACAAATATAGGAAATACATAAAATATAAGAAACAAAATATAGGTAACATAAAATATGAGAGAAACAAACAACATAAAATATATGTTACATAAAATATAACATAACATAATAACATAAAATATAATATTCATTGAATCATACCAAAATAAGTCGTTTGAATCAGACAAATACACAAGATAAAAGGTTATTGGTCCCTCCCGAGCTAATATTTAATTTTGTGATTATTTCACTAACATTCCAAAAACAATTTATTATGATTGTTGATGATAATTAAATTTGTTAAATATTTTTTTTATTTCTTACTCCTTGAGATCATAAATATCCATAGTTAAAAAAAATACTAGAGAAATTACGCGAGTGCTAGTGTTAATCATATAGTACAATTTTTTTTTTTCTGACATTAATTATAACAAGTACCTTCAAGGTGACGTAGCAATAAGTTAGTGCGGAGATGAGATTGTTGTTTTAGGTTTGATCTCATTGGCATTAAGTTAATGAGTGTCTGTTATGTTATTACTTATTACCACACGAGTTCTGTGAAGTACAAGAAAGTTAAAAAACTTGAAAACAGCTAATCCCATCGTCATTTCTATTTTAGGTATAATGACAATATTAGATTTTGAATTTTCATGAAAATTTTAACTATTGTTTGATTCCAGTGTGGTTGCGCAGAGTTGTTTCGGATTTCTGCATGAGGATGAAGATAGCCAAACCGATAGATGATAGGATGAAGAACTATAGATACCATGACTTCAAGAAACTTCCAACAATTGTTTTAGGGTCAAAATTAGTTCTCTTATTAAAAAAATAACATACTTGTCCTTGTAGCGGCGTCGTAAACTCCGGCAGCGTCGGTTTTCCGCCAACCTGCACTGCGTTGCTTGACTGCTTGGATTCGCCCCAGCCGTACCTGTTGCGGGGTGTCACCCTGAAGAGGTAAGCGCCGGGCGCCATGCGGAAGGCATCGAAGCCGTTGACGGGCGTGAGGCCGAGCAGCGCCCAGCGCGCGCCACCCTCGGCGCCCTGCTGCCATGCCTCCACGCGGTAGGCCAGCACGGGCGCCGAGGAGCCGCGTGGCGGGCGCACCCATCGCAGAGATACCCAGTCCGGGCCCAGCTCTGACACTTCGGGCTCGCCGACGATGGCTTGCGGAACGTCTGGAATCGCAAAGGTCATTGTTGAGTTATTATTGAAGACATTGCAGTCAGTAAATGCATACTCACTAACTCATAAAGCAGCACACATTTTATACATTTGAAATACTCATCCATAGAATTCAAACCAATCTTATTTGGAAAGTTTACTTTAAAAAAATATTGTATTTTATTTTACATTTCTTAATATTAATTTTCTTTTTTTCTCAACTTAATAATGCAATGTAATTTATTTTGTATCCAATTTTCATTGCTTAGTAAATGAATTGTTGACCTAACTTCTCTTTTGCTTTTATTTGTTGTCAATCTGTTAAATATTCCTAATAAACAATAAATAAATTAATATAAATAGAATTTATTTGTGTGGTTTTTAACAGTGAATGCTTTTCACAAGAACTGTAATTTAATTTTATTTAATATATTTTTAAATATTAAAATTTATTTGTGTTCTCTCTACAGGCATACTAGACTCGGGTTCGTATTATGGGAGCCATAGGTTATCAGTGGTCCCCAACACCCGGGCCGCGGACCGGTATCGGTTCGTGGATCAAATGGTACCGGGCTGCCTAAGACCTTGCTTATAAATCAAACTTAGTTAAAAAAATTGAACGCACCCAATAAAAACTAAATTATTATCGACAAAAAATAATTATTCAGTTGACAACCCCTTCACGCCAAGTTACCGCCAACACAATAACTTTGAAGTAAAAAACACGACTGGGCTTCCATCTTGCGCACTCGCATATAAGCGTAAGTTACATACTAACACGCGTTTGATTGAATTGGTGAATTTATTCTCGTTTCCCCCCCCCCCCCCCTCTGTAGGCCTAGGTAAAATTATCAAACATTCACCGGTCCGCGGTGGTTGGGGACCACTGGGTTATATGAAGTAATAACTAGAATAATAATATTATGTGGAAACTAAAAATAGAAAAAAAAAAAACAAAATTATTATTAAATTAAAATATCAAAATATAAATTTGAAAGAAAATGGAAATTTTAAAGGAAATAGAAATGAAAATATTTAAAAAATTAAAATGAAGGCATAAGTATAATTGGCGTTCTATACAGAAGGATCACCTATTAAGACGAATCGAATATTATCAAGCCAATAAGGTTATATAGATTATTAATTTATTTATAGAATGGTATAAATCGCATAGTTTTCGATTTAGGTATTTTATAACTTTACATAAATATTCTACTTATGCACTGTTTTAAGTAATGCTTCACTTAAATATTTTCAATATCTTATTTTAATCATCGAGCCAGAAGATAAGATTATGTGACGCTTACGTTGTGTAATTAACTATTAATTGTAATTTAGAGTTGTGAGGCCAGTGCTTTATCACAGTAGTAGCCCTTGACGTGAACACTATTTGTGACAATGGAGGCTTGGGTAAAGAATAGCTAAGGGGAGGTCGGGGGAAATACCTTCTGTGGGCACTAGACAAAGCTCATCCAATTCCATGATAAAACACGTTTCGAAACTGATGGTCGTCTTGCACAGGTCTACACTAAGTTGTCTCTACTCTGGAACAAGGGCTTAACGAAATTGACTGACAAAGACTGGCCGCGCCAAAAGTTGCATAAGTTTATTCGAAATCTTAGCCAGTATTATTGCAACTACTGTCAAAGTCGAATCTATTGATTTTGCCAATATGCCAAACGCCTTTCAAACGTGCCGATACATCAAACTTATTGTTGCAATTTCCAATGCGTTGGGTCAGTTTTTGCGCAATGTTTAACTTAATCAGGTCACTAAGCGCCAGGGTTGTGCCGTCACACATTGATTAGAACCATCGTGACATAATTATAAAATTGTAATTAATTTATAAAAGTATAATGTAAATTTATTCTACAACTTCGCATTTCTAGAAATTGTATTAGGTTTGAACAATCGTTAAGATATAAATACAATTTTTATAAGAAAAACTCTCTTTTTATAACTTTTGAAGGTTATTCCCATCAACGTAATATATCATTGAAGAAGAAGATAACACTTATAATCTAAATGAAAATATGAAAGAGAACAAGACACAGAAAAATAGAAAAAGACAATAGGCATTTGAAATATGAGATTGACAAATATGACCGTTTGACAGAAGGTGGCAACAGCAAAATTGGATAACGCGCACGTCCCGGTTAGACGAGAGGTCTGGGTTCAAGTCCCAGTTGCGACCATTGTCTTTTTCTATTTTTCTGTGTCTTGTTCTCTTTCATATTTTCATTTAGATTATAAGTGTTATCTTCTTCTTCAATGATATATAAATACACTTTACTCTTGGTTAAAAAGTAAGAACCTGTTTTGTAACCAAATAAAAATAAGACACGTTTTTAGATTTTCACGGCCAAAAGTATTTTCGTTATTTGTTTTTGGGGTGTTATGCCATTTTGCGCAACCCCCTTCTTTAGCCAACGTTTCGGACAGCGTTACATTGTCCATCATCAGGGCAGATGTGTAATTGTGTAATTGTTCGTGGTGAAATGTGTGCTTATGTACCTGAAAGGAACACTGTGTTGCCGAAAAGTTGGCTAAAGAAGGAGGTAGCGCAACACGGCATAACACCCCAAAAACAAATAAAAATAAAAATAAGTTTCGACAGAAATCGAC
This sequence comes from Glyphotaelius pellucidus, assembly GCA_936435175.1. NCBI lineage: Eukaryota > Metazoa > Arthropoda > Insecta > Trichoptera > Limnephilidae > Glyphotaelius > Glyphotaelius pellucidus. The sequence continues at coordinate 19,142,698 of OW386542.1, read as the reverse complement.
AAACAAATCTTATGCTGAACATTTCTTGCGGTTAAATTTTTAACGCAATAATTTTCTTATTTAATTGACGGCATTTGCGCTCAAGATAGATTTTAGCTAGGTCCTCCTTTATTAAGCAGACGCATTTCCATTTCGAGGTTTTGATTGAATGGACAAGCTGCTAAAAATAAAAAGTCTTGCTAACGAAGACCGAACTCTTAATTTAAAGATGAATGAAATTATTTGTAGAATTCTTTATTCCATAATTTTAACGTGATTTTCGCCAATTACTGTCAAAACATATTGTAATAATTTATCACCTAATAACACTCAGCAAAATCATCATGAACATACATTTTGTCGTCATTATTTTATAGTGAGATTTATGTAAAAACATTTGTGTTCTTTGTTCGTAAAATAATACTAAAAAAATATTTCTAAATCTATTACGTGATAAAAGTCTGTTTAGATAACTGCTGAAATAAATTAGAGTTTTTTTATTTTAATTAGAAACCCTGTGCAATAAAAGTGATTCGCTCGAATAGTCGGGAACCTAGAAGTCTGTCCATCCAATGAATGCGTTAAGTTCTCATCTGCGAACCAATTTATTTTAGTTCTCGCTGACTAACGAGCTCTATCTCTTGTGTAACAGATGAGATAAATATATCCACAGTGTGTTCGTCATGTCATACACCAATTAATAATCCTCCACTGAAAAAATAACACATTTGCGAGCGAAAAGGCGTTAGAAGCGAGAATCAGAAATAGCCGTCGTTGATATTTATATCATAAATTGAATTTTTTTTACGACAGAATATTATGACAGATTTTCGTGTTATGGACGCCCTCTTTTAAATGGTTTACATATTGATATGACTTTTTCTTTCTCAAAAGCTCAATTAATTTAATTCACACGCGCCCAATCTAACACGTGGAATGTGGAATAATTTACAATCTTAACAATTTGTGATCGACGATTTCCATAAAATTTTTGAAGCACACGCGAACGTGATTTTAATTTTCAACAGTATCGCAGTATATTTCGCTTCAATCTTGTGGAATTTGTGCACGCGCGTAGCACCTGCTTACTGCATAGCTAGGATTATGCTTTCCAATAACACACCCAATAAACTTGTCACAATAATATTTTGAGGAATTATTTATGATTTACGATTTTTTATCGGGAACGTGGAATGTATTGAGAAATCGTAATGTATGTTTGTGCAACATTTAAAAAAAAATGTTTTTATTTTAGTCAGAAAGTCTCTAAACAAAAAATTTTAAATTCTCATTTCAAATGATTTATTACAGTTGTTTCCTCTGAGCGAAGGGAAATGGCTATCACTCGTAAAAATAATATCAATCAAACATAAAAAGAATTTGTTACAATACAAATAAAACGATTGATAGTACCTACAAGAAGTGTCAAAATGGCGGTTAGTTTTAATTCGTGTTTTTTGTTGAAGTTTACTTTCGATATTTCGTGTTATATTTATATATTTATTCAGGGTGTCCGGGGGTAAACTGCACAAACTTTAGAGGGTGGATTCTACATGATAGTAGAAGTGAAAAAAATCAACCGGTAAAAAAGTCTATTATTAAATGTATTTTTAAACTAGACGCTAAAGAGAGACCAAGAGACTAAAACTTTGACTGAGTTTGAACCTTTCTACCCAGTGATCGGAATCATTCATCATCAATCATCGGAATCAGTCCTCGTGTGTATGCGTGATTGCCATTAATAGAATGTTGATAGAATGCACTTTCATCTACAATTAGTCTATCTGCCGAGTTGCAGCTCGATCGGTTGTCGGGAAGAGGGTTAATTTTCACTTCCAAGATTCCACTTAATTCATAAATTCATTCAATATAGAAAACGAAAATGAAATTCAAATAGTTGTACATAAAAAGTTTTTTTTTTTTTTTATTGTTTTTTTTTTTCAACAAAATATATTTCCATAGAGGAATTTTTCGTATAAATTTTTACCGAAAACTACTTTAAAACATTAGTGCACTTTAAAGCCCTGTATAGTGTACAATCATTTAGACATTACAATATATTAAAATGTTGTTAATCATTAATTTTATTTCTGGAGGTCACGATAGAAGTGTGAAATATCAACAACACAAGTTGACCGAGCAGGCGCAAGTTGTCTGTGAGTGATAGCACGCATAACACAAACAGGTAGGCATTAAGTGATTTTTTGCGAACTGTAAATATATAAATTTGTAGTAAGGTTGTGTGGCGCGGCGCCAAGCGTTTATACCTTGATCTGCGGTGAGATAATTTAAGAAGTCCGACACCAGCGACTCGCGAGAAGACCAACTCCTTCTGAGAGTCGTCAAGGACAGCTCGCCCTCCGCGGGTTGGCCCGCCTCCTCGCCGACCATCTTCCCTCGGGGCACGATAACCTATCGACCTGATTGTGTGTTTGGGATCACCCGGGATCGCGCCTGCACATTGTTATGGCAGTTTCCATCGCCGTTGTAGGAGCACTGAAATATGCAGACTGGGGGATACTCCGCACGGCTGTTTTTCCACTCAACTCGCGCCTAGAATGCTTATTATTAGAAGAGTGAGAGTCCGGGAATCTACGCCCTGCGGCTCGTAGGCGGGCCCCGCATTATTCTCACTAGGAATATCTTCATCAGCCGCCGCTGCGATCATTTCATATTACTAGGACAAACCTCTTTTCCTATCAAATCGTCGCAAACAAGTGGATTGACAAAATCCATTAATTTTATCAAAAAATTTAAGAAAAGCGGTAGATTCTCACATAAATATTACTATAATAAAACTATTGCCTGATAATGCTTGCTTATCGATCGTATGATTTGATCAGAATTTTGGCGTATTTTTCAGATGGTCAAAATATTTTCGCTTTACAATAAAATGCAAATAAATGAAATATTGCTGAACATATCCCAAAACTAAAAACTGGTTTTGAAGTTGATAAAATTCAAAATAAACATAATTTTTGAAATATAAAATTTTTGCATGCAAACATAAAAAAGTTTTAAAAATGGTTCACCTCACGCTTTTTCTTACTAAAATTACTAAAAACGAAAAAAAAATCACTTATATATTTCATTAGAGAAATATATTATAAACGTTAATATTACCTCGCTTTTTCATCTTTTCATATAAAAATAATTAATAAAAAATTCTCAAAGTTTCATTTTTTTTTTCAAATTGAATTCAAAACTTTGGTTTCATAAAGGTGAACATTTTCCTATTTTCGTCTTTATTTTTTAGATTAGATTACAAAGCGTGATGTTTTGCATTTTTAACACATCGTTCGGGTAAAACAGTACTACTTGTTTTTTTTACTAATTTATAAATTTTAAACGCTCTGATAGGCTATTCAAATATTACATATTTTACATGATATTCTGCCTGATACAGAGACAGCAAGTGTTTTTAACGTGTAGATAACAAAACAAATTAAAAAATTATCTTAATATGCTAGATATAAAGTTGCATCTAAAGCACAAAATATAAAACAAACATTAGAGAAAAGAGCAAGAAAAAAATAATTAAGAAGGAAATATTGATTGGTGGTAGTAGGAGAAAATCAATTTCTCTACATGCTACAACTATATGTGGTTATTCGTTCTAGGTTGGTCATTATCGGACGTAACTTGAGATTAATTCTCAGAATACCTATTTATTACTGGGATATCGTAACCTGAGAATGATGGCATTTGTTTAAAAAAAAAACAGGATTTTTTTTTTACTATGATGTAAATCTGGTGTATTTTAGATGTACATCTGTTTTCAGCCAATTTCAAATATATTTTTGTTTTAACCGGGGATAGAATCTTCCTCCCCAGGGATTGGAGTCAACAACGCTAATATCTGAGCCAAATTCCAACAGGGTAGGACCGACGTTTATTTCGTATATTGACTGCTGTAACGTCAACCAATTTCAGAAAAATGCATTGTCATCGACAAGGAATCTGTCAATATCAGGAAGTGGGTTAGATTCCAGTTCCAATTCATACATTCATTCAAGAAAATGAAATTGAAATTCAAATATGTAAATGTATAAAATTTAACAATCGAAACTGATAAATAAGTTTTTAAAAAGCTACAAGTATAATTGGTATGAACAACGAAAAAAATATGTTTCATCTCTAGCATTAAATTTGAATTTTGACATCTCTGTAGATATGAATGATTACGTTTTCGGTCGGGATCCATGAATAATACCTATATATCAACATAGCATAATATTATTACATTGGAAAGAAACACACTTATATTAAATCATCTAAATATTTATGTTTGAGTCATCTACCTAAAATATAATATTTGTTGTTATGTCTCTATATACAGGGTGTTGGGGGAAGTTCTTGATTTACTTTAACCAGTGATTCTTGACATTATTTGGGGTAAAAATTGTAAATGAAATTTTGGTCTCCGGTGACTTTTTCGACGACTTTGTTTTTTATTTTTTTTTCTTCAAAAGCAATAAAAACAAAATTTCTTCTGCATGTCGTCACTGGTCATTCCGCCGAGTAAACGTCCCATACTTACTCCGCTCCCAATTTTTTTATGTTTTTGTAGAAAAAAAAACATCAAAAATGTCAACGAAAAATAAAATTTCATTTACATTTTTTACTCCAAATAATGCCAGGAATCATTGGTTAAAGTAAGTCAAATACGTCCCTTAACACCATGTATATTAAATCCCCTAAAACATTAGGGTTGAGTCATATTTTAGGTGAATTATTTATTAAAAATCAGAATAGTAAGTCGATTTTTTGACGATTGCAAATAATATAAGACCCACATTATTCACGAGGTGATAAGTGAAATTTAAGCCTACTGACATTCCGAGTAGACTGGTATGAAATCTTTTGGGCGAGGTGCAGATTAAAAACACACGAAAAAGTATACCAACCTAAAAACTACAAAATATTGTGTAATTTGATAAAATTAAAAAAGTAAACAGTTTGCAGTGTACCTCTGAGATATGTGACGTCAGAGTAGTTGTAGTCGGAGAGGCCGGAAATAGACACTGAAGACTCGGAATCCAATCTTTGCCGAACCTGGACAAGGACAATAAGACAAAGTAATGCATACAGCTGGCATGACATTTTACATTGGAGTGGCCATGTGTTGATTTCTAATATACAATTGTAAAATTGCGCTGTAACTAGAACGTAAATATCTCATTGAAATTTAAATGTTTTTAGTTGCTTTTTTCCACTCTGACTCTGAAATTGTTATCGGCGTCATCTTGAATGCTGAAGAGTCTAGCAAATAAGAGAATGCGCCTGATGATAGATGCGCCAAAATCAATTTTGGTGGATGTGGGATCAACCGGAAAAAATCATTAATCTGGATTTCCAAATGACCCGCAAAACTGTGCAGTACGGAAGTACCAAGCATTTTCTTTAGTATGCCAAGCCTTTTGGAGGGTCTGTTTAAGAAAAGGATTAACGAAGGAAATAATATGACAGCCAACAAGTCATTCTGTAGGGCCGGTATATCCGTATTTTTTAGTAATGGTATCACAAGAGCTCCTACCAGAGAACTGGATGAATGTTATTCTCTGATAAATATATAAACTCTCACTTAGCGAGTCCATAGTTGAGCTATTGAGTACAAGAATGAGCCGTAAAATCTACTCTTTCGTGAAGTATAGCATGTCATACTTCACGAAAGTGTGTGCAAAACAGGTGATTGACCCACGGTCTTGCAATCTGTGGCCATGCAACGGTTCTGCAAGGATCAATAACGCTTTTTTAAAGTTTTTTTTAAAATTTAATTAAATCTTAGGAATTATCAAACTGATAATGCCTTTGAAAGGTGAAATAACTACACAAAAGAACATATTTTTTTTTAAATTCGCTATTTCTTCGAAGAATATTATTGAAACACCAATGGATTAAAGATCAACTATTCAAGTTCAGAGATAAAGTATCAAATACATCAATACAAAATCAGTGTCACACAACAAAAACGTCATCTTCCATTTCTTAGAATTATGTAAAATGTGTGTATTGTAAGTACACCTAAATACTTGCAAAATTTAGTTCACAATACATATTTCACAGACCTGTCCAATGCCTCCTAACTTGCGAGATTCATCACACGACTGGTATTTTATACTTATGGATGAAAGGTTTCATCGAGAGCATAACTCTTACATTCATCAAGGACTGCGCAAACATAAAATAAGCGTCAAACTGTCAAAAGTAGCAATATTTTAGAAGTCAAAATATCAAAAAAAAAAATAATCTACCCTTATGTATAGTCTGGTAAACCCCGTAGACTCTTATTATTATGGATATTATATTAATCTTTTTTATTTTGGATACCATTCTCCTTTGTTTAGAATGTTGAGACTTGTTACTTGTTATTAAAAGCATTGAATTTTTTGGTCTAAATGATTTTTGTCAATGGTTGCGTAAATAATAATCGTGAAATTTTTTTCTGTTATAAGACTCAGTTTTTGGACTATATCGACTATATATATATTATTTTGGCTTTGACTTGACATAATCTTCTGTGTACATTTTTACATGCATGTGTGCTCTCCTCTCTCAGTTATGTTTCCACACCCGTTGTTATATGAAAATTTATAATTGTTAAATGTCAGAATGAAAATTTATAATCGTCTTATTACAATATTTTTTTTTACAAAATAAAAACGAATTAATCAGAACAGAAGTGTCAAAACGCAGAACGATAAAATAATAGGTTATGTTAGGTTAGGTCTGATGTTTATTTGTTATTTTTCATCAATTTTCTACAATGTTCTGTTTTGACATGGAATCATCTGTTTTGTCACGAAGACACCTCTTTGTAATTTATGTTGACAGTTTTGCACTTACAAAGACGGTGACGAAGGCCCTGTCACACCCGTAGCAATTCTTAGCCAGGATGCAGTAGGTGCCAGCGTCTGACATCTGCGCCCGTTTCAGAGTAAAGCGCACATAGTCATCCGAGGCTTCCTTCAGCGAGCGCCAGCTGCCCGTCAGCTCGCGCACCCCCTTCATCCAGATCACTGCAAAAAAATGAGCCATGGATCACTCATCGCCATCAGGCAGATTGGTTTGTGCCATCCGCATAATGGCCCTGTCGCTAAGAACTCTTTTATAACCTCTGCCACTTATATTATATGTCGTTCATCAGAATGGTGAAAATGTGTCAACGGATATCGTAAAAAAATCACCACTTAGAATAGAAACGTCGACTGCTACGGCTTACTATGTTTAATGTTCAGGGATCACTGAACATAATGTCATGTTTAGTGATCAAAAGCTAGTTTATTTATTTATTTATTTATTTATTTATTTATTTATTTATAAACATACATATTTCAAAATGAAACAATACAAAATGGTCCTTTGTCTATCCAACTGGGAAGGATTCCCGTTTCAGGATAGGCAAATTGCATTTTTAGTTCATAATATTCTTAACTGTCCAAATAACTATTGAGAACATTAAAAATTGCATCCTGAGCGTAGGAATAGATTCTTTATGTCCTTGAAAGAGTCGCAAAGTTGCGATTATTCTAAGTTTGATTTGGAGAAAATTAATAATTGCATTCAGGAAAGTGAATGGTTTCTTATGAGAAATCGCAAGGTTGAGACTCTTTCCAGGTCATTTCGGAGAACAATTACAGTTTTATATTTGAAAATATAGTATTTAAAAAAATATAGTTTTTAACTAAAATGTTTAAACATTTACTAAGTATTTAGAAATTACAAATTTATAAACTTATATATGACAGTGAAATCCCAATGTATTTATAACAATTGAAATGATATAAAGTACTGCAATTTAAAATTTTTTTTTTTTTTTTATGTTTCCCAAGTAATGTAATTTACATATTTTAAAACCCGAATATATGGTATATAATATTTATAAATAATATACAAACCAGAATATATAATATTTCCCAAGTAATGTAATTTACATATTTAAAAACCAGAATATATGGTATATAATATTTACAAATAATATATAAACCGGAATATATAATATTTCCCAAGTAATGTAATTTACATATTTAAAAACCAGAATATATGGTATATAATATTTACAAATAATATATAAACCAGAATATATAATATTTCCCAAGTAATGTAAATTTACATATTTAAAAACCAGAATATATGATATATAATATTCATAAATAATATATAAACCAGAATATATAATATTTCCCAAGTAATGTAATTTACATATTTAAAAACCAGAATATATGGTATATAAAATTTATAAATTATATATAAACCAGAATATATAATATTTCCCAAGTAATGTAATTTACATATTTAAAAACCAGACATATGCATTCCCAATGTAATTTTGACTATTTAATTAATATAGAGAATATCCCAGTTTAATTACATTTGTTTTATAGGCAAGTTTGAAAAGGCAATATTGAAAACTTAAATTTTTGAAATGGATAGTCATTATTATACAAGAATCAACAAAGAGAGCAAAATATTTGTAAGTTTAAATTAAATGTTAACAAAAACGGATATCAAGTTATCAGGGGCATAAAAAAAAATAATAATATCATTTTTAGAAATTAATAAAAGTAACTTTCTGATTCCTCTAATGTACAAAAATAGTCTCTGTGTTACAATTTTTGATAGTACATATTATTTTACTCATAATTTATTTTTATCATTAGTACAACTTTTTAAAATATTTTTTATACCTTTTTTTGTAACCTAGTAACTTTTTGATTGAAGAAAACAATATTAAAAAAATACAGATAATATTATACAATCTATATTATACCAGCTAATAAGATGAGTACTTACAAAATTCTTATGGATTAACGTAAACCTGATAGTACCTATTATTAGGTAAGTAAGTTTGTGTGAGCATATGTTCGCTCTCGACTCTCCCCATGTCCAGAAGCCAATTGCTAACCCATTTGCGCAGAGTGCTTGCACTTTTCAATTTCCATGCATCGGGTACGAGGTTGAACAATTTTGGCCCTAAGTAAGAATATTGTCTTTGGGCATGTGATGTGTTGGTATTTGGTGGAACTACTGGATTCCTCCTTGCATGACGGGTGTTGTGGAGATGATCAATGGATGAATAGTGGTGTCGATGTTTTTGTGTATGTAGAATAGTTTTTCTTATGTAAAGTTGCCGTACGTCAAGAACTCGTATCTCTTCAAATAATAGATCACTGGGATACCTGAAAGGTTTCTTAAGGATGACCCTTAGAAGTGATTTTTGTGCTTTTGCTAAGGGATCAAGTATTGTTTTCGAACAGCCGCCCCATCCTAAGGATGCATATTCTAGCAAGGAATTACACATGGCATGGTACATTTGTTTCAGATCTTTTACGCAAAGAATATTTCTAACAGACATGAAAAGATGAGTAAGTTTTCTGATCTTAGTGGTGGTAGAGTCTATGTGTTCCTCCCATCTCAGAGATTTATCTATTATGATTCCTAGATATTTTATGCTATCGACACATTCTAAGTTATTGCATTTACAAGTGGTTAGGTCATTACAGTGGTGTATAATGATGTTGTGTGTTTCTTTTGGTTTTCCTGCTTGTGTTGCACTGAAACGGATGTATTTGGTTTTATCTAAGTTGAGGGTGAGGAGATTATTGTCTAGCCATTGTTTGACCTTGTTTAAACCTACTTCTGCTTTATTATGAACAATATTCCAGCTTTTGTCTTCATATAGTAAAACTGTATCGTCGGCAAAGGTAATAATGTGGTCGGCAAAGGAACTGTTGCATAGTTCATTTATATATATGTTGAATAAGAGTGGTCCTAGAGTACTTCCTTGGGGTACACAGAATTTAATATTAGCTGGAACGCTTATAGTGTCGTTGATAAGTACTCTTTGGCTCCTGTTTTCTAAATAGCTACACAACCATTTGAAGAGCTGACCTTGTATACCAATACGCTGTAGTTTATTTAACAGAATTTTGTGAGAGATAGTGTCGAACGCTTTGGCTAGATCCAGGAAGAGAGCAATGCATTTTGTACCTCTATCGATGTTATTAGAGATAATTTTTGTTAAATTAGCAATGGCGTTTTCAGTCCCTAAACCTGGACGGAAACCGTATTGTCTATTGGAAAGGATGTTATTGTTTTCTAGATATAGACTGAGCCGATTCTTAACAATTTTCTCAATAATTTTAGATACAGAATTGATCAAAGAAACCGGTCGGTAGTTGTTAATCTGAGATTTATCCCCATTTTTGTGCAGTAGAATAACATTTGATTGTTTTAAATTATTAGGGAAATTTCCAGAGTTAAAGCTTAGATTGCATATGAACGATATCGGTAATGCTATGACGGATTTAATATTTTTTAATAGATTTGATGAGACCTTATCAGGACCGCATGCATTGGATGACTTAAGCTCGTCGATTATTTTCATCACTTCGTGTGACGTAGTTCGAATGTTATCTATTTTGTGACGGAAATAACAGCCAGTTTGCTTCGCGAGATCCTCTTCAGTTGTGTTGTTTTTATCTAAGATTTTTTTTGCCAGTGTGTTTCCCACCGACGTGAAGTAGTTATTTGCAAAATTTGCCATCTTTTTTGGATCTGACGTAATAGTGTTATCAATGTACAGTGATTTGATTTCGGAAGTTTTATTAGTTTTAGTTTTAGTTATATTACGGAATGCTTCCCATAGCAGTTTAGGCGTGTAATTATTTTCGTAAATAATTTTTTTAAAATAGGTTTCTTTAGTTGATACAATTAACTTTTTGCACAGTTACTTTCAACCATTATCTACAACAAATTCTCCAAATATACAGGTATATTATTTTTATGTATGTATATACTCGTATAAACACACGTGAAAGCCCAGCTGGCATTGACCAAATAAAATGTTGTCGATAATTAGAAAAATAGAAATAAATCATAAAAAATCGATAAACTTTTGTAACACGTAATCGAATAATAGCAGCTCTTAAAATATTCACCTTTAGGTTTAGGGTCTCCTTGTGCCCTAAGAGACACAGTGAAATCATCTCCTTCGCTCACAGTCAGATCGGGGTCTGGCCTCGCGAGTAGAGTGGCGGGCTTGCCGATTCTCAGCGCGCCCGGGGGTAGAACGCTGACGTTGGCCACGGTGGCTACAAGACCGTGCTCGTTCCTCACGGTGCACGTGTACACCCCAGATTCCTCGGTGCTGGCGTTCTCCACAGCAAGGGTATGGACGTTGCGATCAGCGAAGGCGCGTGCTCTTCCTGGCGGTAAGGGTACTCCACCACGCCGCCACTCCACTTCAGCTGCGCCACCTCCTACCTCCACCTGCAGGGCGATCGTGCCGCCCACGGGAACGGCATGGTCAGCTAGTACGCGGCAGAAGTAAGGGCGACGTGCTTCATGCGCAGACCGGGCACTCCGCACCGACTCGAAGCGTAGGGGAGAGCTGGCCAAGTGCATGTCTCGACCTACGAAGGTGTAATATGAAGGTGTAATAATGATTTAATAAATTATTTATTTACAATATTTATGAATCTAATTTATTTAACGGTAGACATAAAGACATAAACTTACCAGAAAACTGCACTTGGTGATTGATCTCATCACTCCACAACGGGTTCTCTGCTTTGCAAGTATACCTGCCGCTGTCACTAGGATCTGGCCTGCTGATGAGCAGCCTGCAGACACCATCTGCCAAATAGTGCATCTGGTAGCGTCCATTGGCTGCCAGTACTTTTCCATCTTTTACCCAAGAGATGGTGGGTCTGGGCTGGCCACGAATGCGACATTCCAGAACCAATTCATCTTCGGCAATATGATAAGTGTCTGCATTGAAGAAACAAAGGAGAAATCAGAAAAAACTTTTTTTCATAATAGAACACTAAGTCGTTACATGGAAAAGTTTTTTTTTTATTCTTTATAATAATTAATGCAATGTAATGCCAATTACCTTTTATCGACCTCGTAAATGTTGGTGGTATCGGTGTTGTTTCAAATCCTGCATACACTTTCAGTGATGCCGAGCAAGAAGTAGTTCCATTCTCATTAGTTGCGGTGCAAGTATAATCTGCCGAGTCGGTTGGAACAGCATTAAGTACTTCTAGAGTTGCTAGTCCATCAGTACACTTAGTTTTATATTTATTTTGGTCATGTAGAAGAACGCCATTCCTAAACCACTCTACATTTGGTTCAGGCGTGCCTAAAACACTGCATGTAAGCTTTACCCTAGAACCTTCGACCGCTGTCCTGTCTGTTAGGTGGGTGCTAAACATTGGCTTCTTCTTGGCATCTCTCGGACCGGGTGTTGCTTTTTGGCGAGAAGAAGAATGTAAGTTAGTAGATGCGTTGGACAATATTGAAGTACTTTTAGCAGTTCTTGAATATTCGCTAATAGACTTATCTCCGCGGTGTGTAGTCGATCTATCTCTAACGGTGCGATCTATATTTTGAATTTCCGTTTTATCTTCAGAAATATCAGCATGAGTGTCATCGTACGATCTTTTTGACTTCGATTCATCATAAGAATAATTATCTGATTCGGACATTTCAAAAACTTCCTCTTTGTATTGCACCTTGCCCGTGTAATTAGATCGGTCCTCGCTATCTTTTTTCTCTTTTTCGAAAAATCGATTCTCATCATCACCAATTTCTTCAATCCTGACTTCTTTTTTCAACTCAAGATTGCTCGGTTCGGAAACAGTGTCATCATTTTCGTGTTTTCTTGAGACAGTTTCAAGTTTCATTTCCTTTTGTATTTTACTTTCTTGAATGCTTCCAATTTCATTAGCGGTATGCGTTTCAAATTTCTTTGCTTCTTCGGCTTTATCACGGTCTTCTTTGGCCTTCATCAAACGTAGCTTTTCTTCTTTCCGTTTTTTTTTCTTTTCTTCTTTCAACAAATTTTCTTTTTCAGCCAAGGATTTTAAAGCATTTTCTTTTTCTGTTTCAATTCTTTCTTTTTCCTCATTTTCCTTTAATAATTTCAGTTGTTCATTTTGTTTTTCTTCAACACGTCTCTGATTTTCAGTTGCAACTGCCTTTTCTTTTTCAATTTCCTTTTCTTTTTCAATTTCCTTTTCTTTTGCAAGCCTTTCGCTCTCCACTTTTTCTTCTTCATGTTTTTTTTTCTCGGTGGTCAACATTTCGTCACATCTTTCTTTTTCAATTCTAACATTTTCTTCAATCGCTTTCAAAGCCGCCTTTGTTTTTTCAACCGATGCTTGTTCTTCGACTTCAATTGCTTTCAAAACGGCCTCCTCTTTTTCTTTCTTGATTTTTTCTCGTTCTTCTTCTGCATGCTTCAATTTTTCCACCTCCGCTGCTTTCCAAACCGCATCTTCAAGTTCTTTTTTCAATTTAGCTTCTTCATCTTGAACCTTTTTTGAGCGTTCCTTCTCTTCTTTCTTTTTTCGTTTCTTTTCTTCCTTAATTTTGTTTTCTTTCTCAAGTTCGTCGGCTTGAAATTTTTTCTCTTCCAGTTCTTTTGTTTTCTCTTCATCTATTTTTTTTTGATTTTCGGCAGCTTTCAAAATCGCGTTTTCTTTTTCTACTTTCAGTTTTTCTTGTTCTTCTGCTTTGCGCTTAGAATTCTCAATTTCTGTTGCTCTTATAACGGCTTCCTCTTTTTCCTGTTTGACTTTTTCTTGTTCTTCTTCAAGTTTCAATTTTTCCACTTCAGCAACTCTCAAAATTTCCTCTTCGGCTTCCTTTTTAGCTTTATTCTCCTCTTCTTCACGTTTTATTTTCTCTATTTTAGCTGCTTTCAAAAGTGCCTCATCTTTTTCCTTTCTGATTTTCTCCTGTTTCTCTTCTTCCTGTTTCAATTCTTCGGCTTTCAAAATTGCATCTTCTTTTTCTTTTTTTATCTTCTCTTCTTCTTCTTGAACTTTCTTAAGACGTTCCTTCTCTTCTTTCTTTTTTTGTTTCTTTTCTTCTTTAATTTTATTTTCTTTTTCAAGTTTGATGGATTCCAATTTTTTCTTTTCCATTTCACTTTTCTCTTTTTCTTCTTTTTCTTTTTTCATTCTTTCTTCCTCTAATTGTTTTTGATTTTCAGCCTCGATCAACAATGCTTCATCTTTTTCCTTTTGAATTTTCACTTGTTCAGCTTCTTCCAGTTTCATTTTGTCAATTTCAGCTGCTTTTAAAACAGCTTCTTCCGCTTCCTTTTGAACTCTCTTTTCTTCTTCTTCTCGTTTTAATTTATTTTCTTCAGCCGCTCTTGTAACGGCTTCCTCTTTTTCCTGTTTGACTTTTTCTTGTTCTTCTTCAAGTTTCAATTTTTCAACTTCAGCAACTCTCAAAATTTCCTCTTCGGCTTCCTTTTTAGCTCTATTCTCCTCTTCTTCACGTTTTATCTTCTCTATTTCAGCTGCTTTCAAAAGTGCCTCATCTTTTTCTTTTCTGATTTTCTCCTGATTTTCTTCTTCCTGTTTCAGTTCTTCGGCTTTCAAAATTGCGTCTTCTTTTTCTTTTTTTATCTTCTCTTCTTCTTCTTGAACCTTCTTAAGACGTTCCTTCTCTTCTTTCTTTTTCCGTTTCTTTTCTTCTTTAATTTTATTTTCTTTTTCAAATTTGATGGATTCCAATTTTTTCTTTTCCATTTCTCTTTTCTCTATTTCTTCTTTTTCTTTTTTAATTCTTTCTTCCTCTAATTGTTTTTGATTTTCAGCCTCGATCAACAATGCTTCATCTTTTTCCTTTTGAATTTTCACTTGTTCAGCTTCTTCCAGTTTCATTTTGTCAATTTCAGCTGCTTTTAAAACAGCTTCTTCCGCTTCCTTTTGAACTCTCTTTTCTTCTTCTTCTCGTTTTAATTTTTCTTCTTCAGCCGCTTTTATAACGGCTTCCTCTTTTTCCTGTTTGACTTTTTCTTGTTCTTCTTTAAGTTTCAATTTTTCAACTTCAGCAACTCTCAAAATTTCCTCTTCGGCTTCCTTTTTAACTCTATTCTCCTCTTCTTCACGTTTTGTATTCTCTATTTCAGCTGCTTTCAAAAGAACCTCTTCTTTTTCCTTTCTGATTTTCTCCTGTTTCTCTTCTTCCAGTTTTAATTCTTCGGCTTTCAAAAGTGCCTCATCTTTTTCCTTTCTGATTTTCTCCTGTTTCAATTCTTCGGCTTTCAAAATTGCTTCTTCTTTTTCTAATTTTATCTTCTCTTCTTCTTCTTGAACCTTTTTAAGACGTTCCGTCTCTTCTTTCTTTTTCTGTTTCTTTTCTTCTTTGATTTTATTTTCATTTTCAAGTTTGATGGCTTCCAATTTTTTCATTTCCATTTCTTTTTTCTCTATTTCTTCTTTTTCTTTTTTTATTCTCTCTTCCTCTAATTGTTTTTGATTTTCAGCCTCGATCAACAAGGCTTCATCTTTTTCCTTTTGAATTTTCACTTGTTCAGCTTCTTCCAATTTCATTTTGTCTATTTCAGCTGCTTTTAAAACAGCTTCTTCCGTTTCCTTTTGAACTCTCTTTTCTTCTTCTTCTTGTTTTAATTTCTCTTCTTCAGCCGCTCTTATAACGGCTTCCTCTTTTTCCTGTTTGGCTTTTTCTTGTTCTTCTTCAAGTTTCAATTTTTCAACTTCAGCAACTCTCAAAATTTCCTTTTCGGCTTCCTTTTTAACTCTATTCTCCTCTTCTTCACGTTTTACATTCTCTGTTTCAGCTGCTTTCAAAAGTGCCTCATCTTTTTCCTTTCTGATTTTCTCCTGTTTCTCTTCTTCCTGTTTCAATTCTTCGGCTTTCAAAATTGCCTCTTCTTTTTCTTTTTTTATCTTCTCTTCTTCTTCTTGAACCCTCTTAAGACGTTCCTTCTCTTCTTTCCTTTTCTGTTTCTTTTCTTCTTTGATTTTATTTTCATTTTCAAGTTTGATAGCTTCCAATTTTTTCATTTCCATTTCTTTTTTCTCTATTTCTTCTTTTTCTTTTTTCATTCTCTCTTCCTCTAATTGTTTTTGATTTTCAGCCTCGATCAACAAGGCTTCATCTTTTTCCTTTTGAATTTTCACTCGTTCAGCTTCTTCCAATTTCATTTTGTCGATTTCAGCTGCTTTTAAAACAGCTTCTTCCGCTTCCTTTTGAACTCTCTTTTCTTCTTCTTCTCGTTTTAATTTTTCTTCTTCAGCCGCTCTTATAACGGCTTCCGTTTTTTCCTGTTCAATTTTTTCTTGTTCTTCTTTAAGTTTCAATTTTTCCACTTCAGCAACTTTCAAAATTTCCTCTTCGGCTTCCTTTTTAACTCTCTTCTCCTCTTCTTCCTTTTTTATTTTATCTAGTTCAGCAGCTTTCAAAAGTGCCTCATCTTTTTCCTTTCTGAATTTCTCCCGTTTCTCTTCTTCCTGTTTCAATTCTTCGGCTTTCAAAAGAGCATCTTCTTTTGCCTTTTTTATCCTCTCTTCTTCTTCTTGAATCTTCTTAAGGCGTTCTTTTTCTTCTTTCTTCTTCTGTTTTTTTTCTTCTCTGATTTTATTTTCCTTTTCAAGTTTGATGGATTCCTTCTCTTCCATTTCCTTTCTCTCAGTTTCGTCTTTCTCTTTTTTAATTCTTTCTTCCTCTAATTGTTTTTGATTTTCAGTATCAATCAACAGAGCTGCTTCTTTTTCCTTATGAATTTTCTCTTGTTCGGCTTCTTCTCGTTTCATTTTATCAGTTTCAACTGCCTTTGAAATTGCTTCTTCCGCTTCCTTTTGGATTCTCTTTTCTTCTTCTTCATGTTTGAACTTCTCTTCTTCAGCTGCTTTTTTAATGGCTTCCTCTTTCTCCATACTGATTTTCTTTTGTTCTTCTTCTTCACTTTTCAATTTGTCAATTTCGGCTGCTTTTGAAATTGCCATCTCTTCTTCTTTTTTTATTTTCTCCTCTTCTTCTTGCGCTTTTTTTGAACGTTCTTTTTCTTCCATCTGTTTCTGTTTCTTTTCCTCTATGATTTCGCTTTCTTTTGCAAGTTCAATGGATTCCATTTTTTTCCTTTCCAGTTCCTTTCTCTCAATTTTGTCTTCTTCTTTGTGAATTCTTTCTTCCTCCAATTTTTTTTGATTTTCAGCCTCGGTCAACAAGGCTACGTCTTTTTCACACCGAATTTTTTCTTTTTCAGCTTCTTCCAGTTTCATTTTGTCAATTTCAGCTGCTTTTAAAACAGCTTCTTCCGCTTCCTTTTGAACTCTCTTTTCTTCTTCTTCTCGTTTTAATTTCTCTTCTTCAGCCGCTCTTATAACGGCTTCCTCTTTTTCCTGTTTGACTTTTTCTTGTTCTTCTTCAAGTTTCAATTTTTCAACTTCAGCAACTTCAGCAACTCTCAAAACTCCCTCTTCCGCTTCCTTTTTTGCTCTATCTTCCTCTTCTTTAAGTTTTATATTTTCTATTTCAGCTATTTTCAAAAGTGCCTCTTCTTTTTCTTTTCTGATTTTCTCCGGTTTTTCTTCTTCATGATCCAAGTCTTCGCCTTTAGCTGCTTCTGAAATAGCCTTTTCTTTTTGATTTTGTATTTTCTCTTGTTCTTCTTCTTCTCTCTTCAATTTTTCATTTTCGGTTGCTTTCAAAATCGCATCGTCTTTTTCTATTTTGACTCTCTCCTCTTCTTCGAGCACCTTCGTCAGACGCTCTTCTTCTTCTTTATTTTTGCTTTCATCAAAAATTGTTTTTTCTTTTTCAAGTTTAATGGAATCAATTTTTTTCGCTTCCATTTCCTTTCTCTCAGTTTCGTCTTTCTCTTTTTTAATTCTTTCTTCATCTAATTGTTTTTGATTTTCAGCCTCAATCAACAGAGCTGCTTCTTTTTCCTTATGAATTTTCTCTTGTTCGGCTTCTTCTCGTTTCATTTTATTAGTTTCAGCTGCCTTTGAAATTCCTTCTTCTGCTTCCTTTTGGATTCTCATTTCTTCTTCATCATTTTTCAATTTCTCTTCTTCAGCTGCTCTTTTGATGGCTTCCTCTTTTTCCTGGTTAATTTTTTCTTGTTCTTCTTGATGTTTCAATTTTTCAACTTCAGCAATTCTCAAAACTTCCTCTTCCGCTTCCTTTTTGGCTCCATTTTCCTCTTCTTTAAGTTTTATATCTTCCAATACGGCTGTTTTCAAAAGTGCTTCTTCTTTTTCTTTTCTGATTTTCTCCAGTTTTTCTTCTTCATGATCGAAGTCTTCGGCTTCAGCTGTTTCTAAAATAGTCTCCTCTTTTTGATATCGTATTTTCTCTTGTTCTCCTTCTTCACTTTCAAGTTTTTCGTTTTCGGCCGCTTTCAAAATCTCCTCGTCTTTTTCGATTTCGCCCCTTTTCTCTTCTTCTTCTTGCGGCTTCACCGGGTGCTCTTCTTCTTTTTTCTTTTCATATTCATCAAAAATTGTTTTCTCTTTTTCAAGTTTGATGGATTCAATTTTTTTCTCTTCCGTTTTTTCGCTCTCAATTTCCTCTACTTCTCTTTCAATTTTTTCTTCAGGCTCTTTTTCATTTTCAACTTCAATCAACGGAACTTCTTCTTTTTTCTTTTGAATTTGCTCTTGTTCGGCTTCTTCCCGTTTCATTTTATCAGTTTCGGCTGCCTTTGAAATCCCTTCTTCTGCTTCCCTTTGGATTCTCTTTTCTTCTTCTTCATTCTTCAATTTTTCTTCTTCAGCTGCTTTTTTAATGGCTTCGACTTTTTCCATTCCGATTTTCTTTTGTTCTTCTTCTTCACCTTTCAATTTGTCAACTTCAGCTTCTTTCGAAATTGCCATCTCTTCTTCTTTTTTGATTCTCTCCTCTTCTTCATGCGCCTTTTTCGAAAGTTCTTTTTCTTCTTTCTGTTTCTTTTCCTCTATGATTTTGTTTTCCTTTTCAAATTCGATAGATTCCGTTTTTTTCTTTTCCACTTCCTTTCTCTCAATTTCATCTTCTTCTTTTTCAATTCTTTCTTCCTCAAATTGTTTTTGATTTTCAGCTTCGATCAATAAGGCTACATCTATTTCACGTCGAATTTCCTCTTGTTTAGTTTCTTCAGTTTTCATTTTATCAATTTCGGCTGCCTTTGAAATTGCTTCTTCCGTTTTATTTTGGATTTTCTTTTCTTCTTCTTCACATTTCAATTTCTCTTCTTCAGCTGCTTTCATGGTGGTTTCTTCTTTTTTCTGGTTGATTTTTTGTTGTTCTTCTTCACCTTTCAAATTTTCAAGTTCAGTAACTCTCAAAACTTTCTCTTCCGCTTCTTTCCTCTCTCTATTTTCCTCTGTTTCAGGTTTTACATCCTCTAATTCAGCTGCCTTCAAAAGTGCTTCATCTTTTTCCGTTCTGGTTTTCTCCAGTTTTTCTTCTTCATGATCCGAGTCTTCGGCTTTAGTTGCTTCTAAAATAGCCTCCTCTTTTTGATATCGTATTTTCTCTTGTTCTTCTTCTTCTCTTTTTAATTTTTCATTTTCAGCTTCTTCGCGTTTCAGTCTGTCAATTTCAGCTGCCTTTAAAATAGCTTTTTCCGCTTCCTTTTGAATTTTCTTTTCTTCTTCTTCGCGTTTCAGTTCCTCTTCTTCAGCTGCTCTTATAACGGCTTCCTCTTTTTCCATTCTGATTTTCTTTTGTTCTTCTTCTTCAAGTTTCAATTTTTCAACTGCAGCAGCTTTCGAAATTTCCTCTTCGGCTTCCTTTTTGGCTCTATGTTCCTCTTCTTTAAGTTTTATTTTCTCTATTTCAGTTGCTTTCAAAAGTGCATCTTCTTTTTCTTTTCTAATTTTCTCCGGTATATCTTCTGTGCCCAAGTCTTCGGCTTTAGCTGCTTCTAAAATACCCTCCTTCTTTTGATTGCGTATTTTCTCTTGTTCTTCTTCTTCATTTTTCAATTTTTCATATTCGGCTGCTTTCAAAATGGCCTCGTCTGTTTCTGCTTTGCCCCTTTCTTCTTCTTCTTGCGACTTCATTAGGCGCTCTTTTTCTTCTTTCTTTATATTTTCTTCTTTCATTTTTTTCTCTTTTTCAAGTTCGATGTTTTCCATTTTTTTCTCAAATTGCGAGAAATTATCTTTTGAGTCGATTTTTTCAATAGTTGACACTATAATTTTCTCCAATTGAGTTAATGGTTCATTTAATAATTGTAAACATGTAACGCTTGCCGAATCATTTGATTCAACTTCAGAAATGCTCTCCTTCAAATTATGTATTGATTCGCTAATAGACTTAATGTCAGCAAATTCATCCTCATTTAAGAAATGGCTTCCTGCTTTAACCTGTTTTTCTTCAATATTCAGCAGTTTTTTTTGCAATTCAATAATAGGTTCAGCATAAGTTTCAATAAGTGAATCATCAAAAGATTCTTTATCCTTAGTTTCAAGTTGTTTATGTACAATTTCCAGACATTCTTGTAACTTTCTTACTGGTTCTGTTAGTTGTGATATTTCAAGTGAATCTAATTGAATTAATTCTGAACCTATTTTATCTCGTCCATATTTGTTTACTAAACAGGCGTATATTCCATTTAACGGAGCTGCAATGGATTTTAAAATATCGCTGGCTACCGATTCCTTCTTTTCAATATTAATTTCACTCAATACTTTTCCCATAATTTTATTCAAATCATTAGAATATTTAAGAACTGTTGCCATATCTGCATCTTCGCGGTACTTCTGATTAAATGACAGTAAAATTGTCTGAATCAAGTTTAAGGTTTCGCAGATATCGGAAGGTTGAAGGAACAGTTCATCGCTAATTTTAGGTATGTCACCAAACAGATCAGCCTTTTCAAATTTATCACAAATTTCACGGAGAGGATTTTTCATAGTTTCTAGTTCAGAAATATTGGACTGTTGCTCATCAACATATTTTATAAAATGCTTTATATCGTTTAATGGTCTCACAATATTTTTTTGCCTACAGTAATAATTAATTTTCTTCAATGTTTCAGACATGCGTTGGGAGCTCGTTTTAATCAATTCTAATGATTTTTTCAAAGACTGTTTTGTTCCTTCACTACTAATATCCTTTGTGAGTTCATTGATTTCGAAATCTGTTATTGATTTCTGGGTTTTATTCAAAAGATTAGCCAAGTCGTTTTTATGACTTACTACATAGGCTAAGGGTTCCTTGAAGATTTTTTGAGCTTCTAATACGTACAATTTTATTTCCTCAATCTTTTCTATATATTCTTTGCTTCCACAAATTTCGTCAGCAAGATTCATGGATTCAAAAATATTTATTGTGTTCTGAAAAGCTTGTCTTTGATTGTCTATCTCTTTATCAATTAAAATAGTCGCAATTTCCACTTTCGGTTCAAATGGCTCATGCGTTTCTGAATGTTGAGCCACACCAACGATTTGGCTTTGTTCAAGAAAAGCAAAACATTCGTGAATAGTGTTTAAAGCTTCGGCTAAAGCGGCGGTGCGAGTAAAATCTGTTAGTGATATTTGCTCTACTGTAGATGCGCTTAAAATATTTTCTTGGGCGGTCGTAACACATTTATAAAGTTCCCGTAAGGGCTTTGTGACTGCTTCTACTTTTTCCAATTCAGATAACTGTTTGGAAGTATCTCGCAGGATTTCATTTTGCACTATGGATATGTTCTTCAATGCATCCTGTAAGGTTTCAGACATTTTAGCATTCTCTTCGGTTATGCTTTCTCCCTCGATATTTTGGCATGAATCCCATATCTTATTTTGTATTGCTCCTATTGAAACCTTCAGTTGATTTAATGGTTCCTCCAATGTTTTCAATAAGGAAAAGTTAGATATATCCAAAATAATTGCTTTTTCTGTCTTGGTCTCCTCTTCAAAAAATTTATTTTCACTTTCACCAGATATGATACTTTCTATTTTTTTAACTTTATCATCAATAGTTCTCTCATCTTTTCTGACTTCACCTGTTTTTAGGGCTAAAATACAATTTCGGACGTCTTCAACTGAACTTTCGACCGTAAAAATACATTTTAAAGTTTTTGGTGTACTTTGATTATCAACCGAAACGTTTTCTTTCAGGTTACTGATGAGGATATTTATCTTTTTCATTGGCATTTCCAAATCTTGTAAATTTGCTTCACTACTCAATAATTCTTTTTGAACTAGTGAAATAACCCTGAGCAAATCATTTGACAAGTTTTCAATTTTAATATCTTTTTGCGCGCTGTCTAAAGATATATCACACCGAATTATGTCGACAGCCCGTTTAATTTCATCCAGTGGTTTTAAAATATCATTATGTAAGGGTGAATCTTCGTCAATAGTGGAACTCCATAGCCCGTCTGTTGATTTAACACTTACTTTCTGATCGTCACTTATCACATCAGAAAAACATAATGTTTTTACATCATTCAGCGCCTGTTCAAGTATTACTTGACATTCCAAAGAACTTATTTCATCTTTAGGTATCTTCGATAAGTTTTCCTCAACATTAACAACCGATTTTTGAAGTTCATTAAAGTGATCAGATAGCAAAAAGGTATCATATTTTGGTAAGTGCTCCATATTATCTTGGTCATTTTTAGACTTTATATCAGTCTGAATTACTTCTATATTGTCCAAAAGTGTCTGAAGTGATGTTATAACGCCATTTTGCACATTACTATCCAAGCAATCCACATTGTTCAATTGTTGTTTTGCCAAATCAATCGAAAGCTGAAGATTTTCCAACGGCATTGAAAAGGATTCTAATCTATTTTCAATTTCCTTATTTAATACCAATTCACGTCCAGAACTTTCGATTTTATTTAATGTTTCAACATTGATTTTAGGAACTTCTCTTAATTCGTAATCATCAGCTAACGTTACGTAACTTTCAACAACATCTTCGCCAGTTGAATATGATTCATCAAGTTTATTATAGCAATGTTGAACGGTTTCAATTGCATGCATAACATTGTGAATTGATTGCGTGGTATCGCAAACAGCATATGCTATATTTTCTTGCACTGCTATAACGCATTTACATAGTTTGTGCAGAGTGGTTTTTAGGGATTTCACGTTTTCAATTGTTGATTCAGTGTTATCGTCACACTCTGACAGTAATGCCTTCTGAACTATGGTAAGTTCTTTGACAATATTATCTATGTCTTCGTCAGAAGATTTTTTAACCGCAATAAAACTGCTTTCTCCTTTTTTTGGTTCTCTTATTATAGATGTTCTCTGTTTTTTAACTTCGCTCACAGCCAACTTAAGAATTTCAACGGGTTCACAGAGTATTTTGAATGGCTTTTTATCGCAAACCACTGGAATAACGTCGATAAATTTGGTGGCTAGCGACAAAGTAGGAGTCTTCTCCTTTTTACTATCTTGAAGTGGCGGTTCTAAATTTTCTTTTATCACATCTATACATTTTTTAACGTACTCTAAGTTGAATTGCATTGAAGTCTCGTGGAAAATATCTGTCATTTGTGAAATACATTTTTCGAATTCTTCCAATGTTTCGGAAATGTCGTTAACACTTTGTTCTTCAGCCAAATTAACAGATTGAACTGGACCGATAATCTGGGTTTGAATAGTTTCCATTAAATTGATAACTTTGGTTGCTTGTGAGTTAAATAATTTTTCTAGATTTTCATCTTTTCCGATAGATTCGCTGGTTTCCCAATCAGTTTGTTGCTGAACGATGCTTATTGAAGATTTAAGTTCTGAAATAGGTTCTGTTAATTTATGGATTTTTTCGATAAGGTGTTTCTTTAAGGCGGGGTCTTTGGTTTGATGGACAGCAACATCAGATAAATTTATATCTAAATCATCTTTTGGAAATTCAGTGTAATCTTTTTCAGAGATTGCTTTTTTAACTACATCCTTTTCTTCTAACTGTATAAGTTTATCTTCAACTTCCAACAGTGAATCTTTCAATTCTCTAATGCACGAATTGTTCTTAGGAGTTAAATCCATTTCCTCGATAAAAGACAAGCTAGTTTGTAAATTATGAATGGATGTTTCGACTTCACTTATCAGTGACATTTTTTCTTCCAATGATGCGTGTTCGCTGTCTAGAACTTGTTCCTCAATGTATGATAATTCTTTTTGTAATTCGATGATAGGTTCTGCATAAGACTCTACTAAGGATATATCGGCAGTCAGAGTGTCTTCATCCGATGGTTGCATTAATTGCTTCTGAACTGTAGATAAACAAACTTGCAAATGCTTAATGGGCTCGGCTAATTTAGAAATTTCCAAAGCAGATATTTCTGAGACTTCACGTTTTATTTTATCAGATATAGAAGAATTAATCGTTTTTAAAGGCTTCGATATGACTTGAAGAATGTCGCAGCCCAGAGTTTCTTTGTGTTTTACGTTTACGTCGTTAATAATGATTTCCAGCGCTTCCTTTAATTCTTCAGTGGCAGTTGAAATAACAACTTCATCAACGAAAACTAACTGTTCTTTGAAATGTTTTATAGAATCGAAGACTGCGTGAAGTGGTTCGATAACTTCTATTGATTGAACAAGAATATCTGGATTTTGATCGGGATCCGTAGATAAATTTGCTAGCTCGTACTTGTGGCATATTTCGCGTAGTGGTACAATGATTGTTTCCAGAAGGGAAAAGTGCTGAGAAACACTCTGCGGAGATATTTCAATTTGTTTGGTAAATTGTTGTATATCATAAATTGGTCGCACAAATTCCACATTTTTACTATAGTTATTTATTTTAAAAACCATTTCCTTTACACGAAACAGATTGTTTTTTATAGTGTTCATAGATAATTTCAATGATTCTTTTAAATCCTCGTTTTTTACTCTCTTAGTTAGTTCCTGAATTTCAAATTCGTCAATGCTCATTTCAGCAAGTTTAATTATGCGCGCCAATTCTTTTTTATTTGAAAGAACCTTGACTAGTGGCTCGGAGAATAGATTCTGCAGGGACCTAATATAGTTCTTAATGGACTCGATTTTTTTTATTGATATTTCTTTTTGTTGATTGATTATCAAAGATGATTTTTCTATATCAACACATATTGCTATGGTGTTTTCAATGACATTCAGTTGTAAATCTATTTCCTTTTCAATAAATTCTTCAGCATACTGTTCAAATTCGTAATCTGATGCTATTTGTAAATCTGAGGCTTGAGTTAAATCAACTAGATCGTGTTGTTCAAGTCCTGCAAAACACCGCTGTACTGTTTGCAAGCACTCAGCCAATGTAGTTGTATATGTAAAATCGCCTAATGATTGCTGATCATCTTGAGGTTCGTTTATCAAGTTTTCTTGAACTGCTATAATACATTTACTAAGTTCATGAATAGGTTTAGCAACAGCTTTCAAGGCATCAGGTTTAACACCCTCTTGAAAAGTATCTGTCGTCTCAACCAGTAATTCTTTTTGGACCACAGCGATCCCGTTAAGAAGTTCTTGTAAAGAAACTGCGAGAGTGTCAGCTTTTCTGGTCATTACGTTTTCTGAAGAAATTACATCGTAGGATTCCCAGCTTTTTTGTTGCACCTCCGTCGTTAAAGCACCAACTGCCATTTTTAAATCTTCAAGTGGTTCTGCTAAGGTTTTCAGTAGAGACATGTCAGTTTCGGAAGACATGTCACATATGTTGTCATAGAACAAAGGCTCTTCTTTGATAGCCAAGTTTTCTCTTTTACTGGACATGAATACATCATCAATGTGTTCACTTGATAATGGCTTATTTAGTTCAGTAAGGTCAGCACAAACAAGCTTTTCTCTTACTAGTTTCACATTTTTCTCCAACTGTAAAACAGATTCCGTGATCAAATTCAGTTTTTTAAATGTCTGATCATCTAAGTTTGCTTCCTCGTATTGTTCTAACTTTTGGTTACGAATCGCATCAAGTGAGACTTGTAATGTGTCCAAATGTGTTTCAATATCCGATGATCCTTCAATAAGCAACATGGGTATTTTATCGGTATTAATTACACGTGTTTCTGGATCTATTAGAGGGCAAGATAATTCGATACTGTTTTTGAGGTTATTAATGCAATCAGATAAACTTTGTAACGGTGACAGCGATTGTTTTTCTAAGGCATCAAATGAATTTATGTCCAGATACTCTTGCATAGTCTTTAAACTTTCATGCAAGATTTGAACAGGATTTAAGAGTTCAGCGTTTTTATAATAATTATCTTTGTACTCAGGAGCTGTTTCCATAGCAACATCAATATTTATGGAAGGAATACCCTCTATAACGTTGTGCTGGATTTCAGCAGCTGACTTCATTCCTGATATATCTTGCATTGTTGACATGTCATCGCCAGCTTCTAAGGCAAACTGCTGCTGAACTTCTATTAAACATGTATTCAAATCTCTCATTGTTTTAGCTATTGTGGAATCGGCTGCAAAACTTTCCAGTTTATCACCTATCTGTGACTCTACGTGGTGCTGAATAACAATCAAATTATTGTGAAATTCAAAAAACGGAATCGCCAGAGTATTCAAGGCTGAGATATCTTTGGAGTCTTGGAGGCTTTCGTGATCTTCGTAGGTTTGTTGACTGAGAATGTTCAGACTTCGATTTAATTCGTTTAACGGAGTTGCCAACTCGTGAGCTATGAAAAAATCAGTAAGCGAAATTATTTTTTCCGGTGATTCAGAAGTCTGCACTTCGGCTGCAGCAATTGAGTCACGTAATTCTACTAATATATTTGCCAATTGATGTAAAGAAGTTTGCTTTTCTTTTTGGGATAAATCTTTCAAAGAATCGTAGAATTCGTTTTCTTCGGTTGAGTACGAAATAGTTTTCTTGATGTTATTGATAATATTAGTCAAACATTCAGAACTCTCTTTCAGCACAATCTGTTGCTGATCAGATTCATGAGGTTTTGTAGTTGCATCTAATTTATTCATATTTGATTTCATTTTTTCGATGGATTTCAAGGAAGTACGTAAAGAATCTTCTAACTCGGGTGAATCCTGTGTTTGTATGCATGAAATGTTATTTTGAAGAATTTCTAGAGACGCTTTTGAAGATTGAATAAAATTTTCAGTATCATTTTGCTTCAAATAGTTAAAACTTAAATTCAGCATATCAATTGGAGACATTAAATTTCGTAGAATATCCAGACTCTTCACAGTAGAAAGTTGTACAGCATTTTCTAGAATTTTTGCAAGAAGAGTTTGAAGTTCATCGAAGTCTTTGGTTAGTGGAGTGCTTTCGCTTTCTTGGACGTACAATTCAATATTGCTTTGCAGTTTTAGTAGATTTCGAGCAATATGCTGAATAGCCTTTTGGTTTTCCTCAAATGGTTCTAAATCCTTTATATCAAATTGTTCACCAATATCAATTAAATTATTTTTGATATAACTTATAGAAGAGATCAAGTTATCAATGACTTCTTCTGTCATTAAGGAATGTTCTCCCTCGCTGAAAGAGTTTAGGTCATTTCTTAATTGTAACATCGGTTGAACGATACTCTGCAAAATGGCAGAATTAATATTGAATAAATTCTCATTAGATTCTCTAACGGCTGCTTCTTCGACTGATTCCAGTGCATATTGTAGCTCGTGTATTGGTTTTGATATAAGATCCATAACATAATCTTGAATTTGCACATCTTTATCTGAATAAATATTATCTTTTATAGATTCTAAGGACTTTTGCAATTTCAAAACCGGTTTCCATATGTTTTGAATGACTGTTGAATCATCCTTAATTTCGCCACTTAATAGATTATTTGAAATCAACGTATTTTCGTTTAGTTCAGCAGCCTGTTTGATAAGGTTGACAGATTTTATTGAATCTTCGGAAATCGAAAGAGCTGTTGTGATATCGGCCAAGAGAATATTGAATTCTTGGGTATTTTTTGAAGGCCAATATTTTTCTAGGATAGCGGTTGCATTTTGAATGACGGATAAGACGCTTTGCATTGGCTTTGCTAACGTTTCTATGAGGCAAATACTGGTTCTTTGTACTAATGTATGTCCCCCGCCTTCTATCTCTACGCATTTCTCTATGACTGCTAGATTCTGCTGTAAGATTTTAAGCGCAGGTATGAACTGCTCAAAATTGTTGAGGCTTTTTTCACTTTCCAAAGTTTCATCTTTTAAGATTTCACTGATGACTTGCAACTTTTGAATTGGAGTGATAATGCTTTCGATAACTTCCAAACTTTTCTTGGCTGTTGCTGCAGAACTCATCTGGGCAGATTGCATTATGACTTCTTCTTCTACGGCCTGTAAGTGACTTTTAACAACTTTACATATTTTAATAAGAGTTATTATTTTCTTGTGTATTTCCTTCGCATCTTTTTTACTTACTAGACCCAAATCTTGTTCAAAAGACTTTTCACTAGCCGAGCTTGATTTTCGAGATCCTTGACTACCATGTCTGTCTTTTCTGCCTTTTTTAGTTCTACGCGACTTTTCAATTTTTTCTAAATCCTCTTTGAAAACAGTTTCAACAATATTTTCCCCTGCTGTTTCTTCTTCCATTCTACGCTTATTTGCCTCCGAGCTTTTAGCAGATGCATACGTTTGCGGATCACTGTCAGATAGTGGCTGTATTTCTGGGGTCTTCTGTTTTTCAGATAAGGAACGCTCTTTTGAAAGACTAAAATAATCTTCCCCACTTTTGATGGATTCTGATTTCTTACGAGGTGGTCTTACTGGAGCATCTTTAGCCACTTCGGTACAATGCAAGACAATGGGTTCTGTAACCTCAACTGGGAAAGTCGATCCTCCCATATCCTCAATTATAGACATGTCATCCATATCAGCTTCAGTTCTCAAGTCGTCTTCCGCTGTAGTGAAATAATCGGGTGAAACATCAATAACAATTGCCTCCATGAGGAGATTTCCAGAGGTGGAAGTTTCTTTGACGAACCTTAATGGAGGTAATTCTACAACGTTTTGTTCCGTTACGTTTTCTGATAGCTGATCGGCGTACATTTCAACTATTTGAAGGGCTTCCTCTTCGGTCAAATCAGGAGTCTCATATAGCGAGACAGATACTTCTTTTCCATCAAAAGAGAATGATATTTCTCCCCTATCGTCGAGTGTTATATCCCCCGCAGGGGTATCATAAAGCTGCGAAGTGCGTTCTTCGTGAATAGTGGACAAAGAAATATTTCTGTGAAGTTCCGGTGGTTCGGGTTTACTTGCTTTCACGGTATCTTCAAATCCAAGAAGCGACGCTGAGCTTGCAGCGATGCCCATACAGTTTTGCGCCTCGCACGTATAAGTTCCTAAACAGCAAGTTCCATCTTGTCCCGATATTATTCTGTGTATATCTCCCGGTTTCAACTCTTCGCCGTCTTTATACCATTTCAACACAGGTTGGGGGACTCCAATAACTTTACATTCTAAATTAACAGCACCCTCTTCGGAAAGAATAGCGCGTAAACTTTCCAGAAATCGGGGTTTTTTAAAATGTCTCGGGATAACCAGTTTAAGGAAACAAGATGTAACACTGTGGCCGAATTCATTGGTAGCAATGCATTTCCATTCGGCCTGATCGGTTATTTCAAGCTGGTGAATGTCGAGATGACAAATTCCTTTACTTTCCTTGGTAGCCCTGTATCGGGGGCTCTCGTCAATCGGTTGGTCGTCTCGATACCAAGCAAGTGTTGGTTCTGGAGAAATACTCACTAAAAAAAAGTTTAAAACATATTTTAAATATTCAAACATTTTTATAACTAGGAACAGTAAATTTGTGAAAATTAGATTATAATACCTTTCACTGTAAATTTAAAATCTTCGTTAATTTTTGCCTCTTGGCTTTTGAGTGGCTGCACAAATTTTGGTGCCTTATTTTCAGAGAACAGTTGCATTCTTTCTTCGTCGTCTAATTGGTTCTGTATATCCTCCACAGTGAGCTCGGCTCTACTGCTTGCTTGCCCCATACAGTTGGACGCAATGCAGCAGTAAGATCCCAAGGAGTTACTTCCAGTGAGCTGGTACACGTCTCCCGGCCGCAACTCCAATCCATCCTTGAACCAACTCAACTGTGGCGTAGGGAAACCAACCACTTTGCACTCGAACGACACCAAGCCTTCTTCGGTTAGAACAGCCTTCAGCTCCTCCATGAATCGGGGTTTTCGATAATTTTTCGGAACTGTAAAAAAAGGTTTAAGATTTCGTTACTTATTTTTTTCTCATTTGCTCCGCACGGGAAGCATGAGGAAAATACTTCCCCTCAAGGAATATGTCAACTTTGGGGTGCTAAGTGGAGGGTATTTTTAGGAAAAGAAGAAGAGAAAGTTCTGATAAGGAAAAAGGTATGAGGGATGGGTAGGAATATGGGAGCCAGTGTGTCCAGGACGTATAAATCCATCCCTTCCACTGCGGTGCAAGACGATGCTCCGAAAGAATTAGTGGGATAAAAGGTCTCCCTCAACCAGTTTCTCCTGATCCGGCCTGCCACCCAGTTGGTGGACGCATTCGCCTCTAAAACCGGACAAACCACACCCCATGAATCCGGGCACCTCTGCTAAGTCACCAAACTTAGTAAAGAACCACTTTGGATGACCTACAGCAGAGATGTTGGTTGTCCAATAAATGGTTCCCGGGGCGGTGGTGTTACCATTATTATGTAATTTTATGTTACTTTCGGTAAGAAAACTATAAAAACACAAATACATACTCATTATAGTAGGGGAGCCCAAGCGGGGATTTTGGGATTTACTCAAGCGCGATAGAATAACAAAGGGGAGATATCTTCCACCTTGTTATGAAATATCACCGTATATGAGCCCATAATACAGAGGGGTGCGTCTAGGGCAACCGATCAGATTAGTAAAAAAAAATCGATCCTCAAAAATACTCGAGCGTGTCAGATTAAGGGAAAGTGAATTATTACATGCAGAAAAGTTTACATTTCAATAATCTGACGATTTGAATGTGAAATAAAAAAATTGGCGAAAAAAAAATTTCCTTTGTGACTTTAATGGGTTGGACAAGTGTTTAGTTTAGGGCACACAAATACGAGTACATATTTACGTCCAGTACGATTTTCAGTCACGAATGAGTATTTATGTTTTTCTTTTATAATTTGTGTAATCGATTTTCTCAAAATAAGTTTTTAAATGTAGGAACTTTGACTTCTTTGATTAACACGAGCTTGTGCCTAGCATGGTGGTCGAAAAATACCCAAATTATCTAACCATCAAAGCAATGAATAAATAAAAATGTAAAAAAAAAATCGTTCTGGAGGAAGTCTGGAAGTTTTTTTTTTATAATTTTTATTGTGAGTTCTTGAACACTTTCTGTGTTGTTAGGCTAGCTTTATAAGCTGTTCCCCAAATGATAATGGCATATTGAAGAATAAAATGTAGGTACTAATGCGTAATATATTGAGTACAGATCTTTCAATGATAATATATTTCGAATTCGTAAGAATATTTAAATTAATTTCCTAACTCTCTTTATTGTATGGCCGATGTGATTTTTCCATTTTAGGTTTTTGTCAATCATTCCTAGATATGTAATTTTATCGATCGTATTGAACAGAATGATCATCTAAGATTATTTGAAGATTGGGGGGTATATTGCCCTTGAGGTGATTTTCTCACAAAAATGGCGCTATAGAAATTATCCAAAAATTATTATTATATTGCAAGTATTTATTTAGAATGGGATAATGTACGTTTAATCACTATTTAGCGAAAGATGATTATCGTAACCCCACATTTTAAGATTATTTACGTCTTCTGTGGCTTTTAAATTATTTTTTTCTGATATTTTTTCTTTTACTTTGAGAACTGTATCACCGGCATAAGAGATAATTTGTCTCTGTAAGGATTGAATAAATATGTCAATTACACACAAAATTACTAATATGTGTCCCAGAACGGTATCTTGTGGGATGCCACAATTTGTGTATTTAGTCGCTAGTATTGTCATTGATTTTAACAAATTGTGGACGATCAGGAGAACAACATGGCTGAAAAACCTGAAATTGGTTTGGCTAGTCTACTATAGAGCTGTTCTGGGCCACAGTAAACAAACTCCGCATAGCCAACATGACAGCCAATGTCCGTTGATTGGACAGGGCACGGGAATAAGAAAAAGGGCGATTAGTCAGTTTACATTCAAAAGACAGTTGTACCGTTGATGTTATAAGATTTCAGTTGTTTAATAAGCTTTAGGTGTGAGATATTATTATTATTATGCTATTATTATTATTATTAGGTGTGAGATACTATCAAATGCTTTTCATAGATCTATGATCTACTACACATTTCAAGTGCCGCGTATTTAAGCGATGTTACATTTCCTATTGCATCTTGTGTTGTTTTCTATTGCTTTTTGTTTTTATGAAGCGAATTGATTGCAGTTTTATTAAAGCATTTATTTTCTTTCTGTTATTTTATGCTCTCCAAAAAATCTACAATCGTTTTCTTCGCAATGTACATATATATTTTTGAAATATTCGGTATTAGGGGTATCGGTCGATAATTTGAGACATTTGCGGGTCACCGGCTTTAAAGATAGGGGATATTGTAGATTTTTAATATTTTTTTGATTTGGAAATATGCCTTTAGCAACTAAGCCATATAACTACATTTTCAGTAATTTGAGTATTTTCACATAAATGTGGTAAAAAACCTCCTTCCATGTTTTCTATTACAAGTTGTATTTCGGATACGATAGTCTTTTAAAAATGGATAGTGTGTTTCGTTTTTGTGTATTACTAGTTGCAGGTTTTGATATGAGTGAGATTTTAGAGATTTTTTCAGCGAGAATATATCCTATTTTAGGAAATATAAGAATTAAAAAAAGTTTAGAATCTTTGGATGCATCTGCAATATTATTTTTACGTTTGAAGTAATTTTTTTTCCTTGCTTTCATTTGCACAATTTACCGTTTTCCAAATAACTATCAGATTATATCATTTATGAAGGTTAATATAATTTATTAACACTAATAATCTAAACGAAAATATGAAAGAGAACAAGACACAGAAAAATTAAAAGATAACGGTCGCAACTGGGACACGAATCCAAAACCTCTCGTCCATAACCTATCCAATTAGGCCACTGCCACCTCTTATGAAACCGGCATGTTTGTCATTCTCATATTTCAAATTTCAGAATAAACAATATTAACTTCGACTATTTTTTTTCTCCATATTATTGATATTATTGACACATTTTTGTCGTAATTTGTTAATTAAATATAAACAAGTCATTACCCAATTTATATCGGAAAGGAGAAAAACACATTTAATTTAATTTATTTAAACAAACTACGTAGCTCTACTTTGACTTATCTTACGAATGTATTGTACTTTTCCTTTCCTTGTAGGTATTGATACATACAAGCTTCAAATCCTTTAAATATTTCATTTAGACGATAAAAAATACATGTTTACCGTCAACGGCAACGGTGCACGTAGACACTGCAAGCCTTCCTCCAGCGCCCGTGGCCACGCATTTCCACTCGCCCTCATCATCCCACGTGGTGCTGGGCACGTGTAGCTTCAAGCCACCTGCGCCGTCCTCCAGGGCCTGCGAACGCGCGGGATCGGCGCGGCCAGCCTTGTTGTACCACGCCACGCTGCGTGGCCACGGTGGCACACACACGCGGCACGACAGCTCGAGCGGATCGCCCACCTTGAGGTGGCGGTCCTGGAGCTCCACGATGAAGACGGGCGGGGGCTCCGCCGATATGGCACTGAAATTATACACATAGTGTTAAACAGCAAGAAAATCTTTACAGCCCTACAAAAAAAAAATCACTTCACAACCGTAAATCGATAATTTAGTTACACATTGTTCATCAACCGTGCAATAAAAAGTTTTTACTTATAAAAATTCAAAAAAATATATATTTAAAACTAGCAATACGTCTAATAATAATAATATACCCATCGATGTTGAGTTAAAGATGTTTGTAACCGTATTCTCTTTTTGAAATGTGTTTTGATTTCATTAAAAATTGAATTTATAATAAAATTTTCGTAGTTTAATATATTCAAAACTTTTTTTCCGTTAGTTTTAGTCAAGAAATTATACAGTAATTGTGTGTTGTAAATTGAATTTTCGTGCTGTCAAAGTTGGGGAAATACCGTTACAGTTTCAATAGTACGGGCTATTTATCAAAGTATTTTTTAAAAATTATATTTTTTGTAACATAAATGTCTAATACACTACATAATATGTTGGTATCAAAGAAATGAACACCTTTAGAGGTGTAAGTTAGTTTGTTTTTAGTTTTGGGAATGAAAAGCAAACTTCAAATTTTTTAATTGTATGAACGAGAAAAAAGTGAAGTCTCAGTTTTTTTCCAAATTCATTACATAAAAGGACTGGATTTTTTGAACTTTGATTTTTTTAAATTTCTCCATATTTTGATTAAAAATATTTGTGGTAAGCCCTTTTTTTATTTTTTTTGAATCTTAAAATATAGCAATTTTTAAACGCTTAAATATATTTCAAAAACGAAAATCAAATAGATAATTTTATCTTGTTTCTACAATGGTATTTGTTTTAACAGCATATTTAAAAATAAGAAATACACATGGCATTTAAAATAATTTAGAAAAATTCTGAAATTCGTTCAGAAATTATTAATAAAAAGTACATATATACAACGGATTATTTGGCTTTATAAGCAATGTACATTTCTTTCCACGCACAATTTTTTGTCATTTTTTAATTAGTAATGTTGTCTCATCCACGTCCGTTTATCAATTGAATAAAATTTTCAGTACGTTTTTTAGTAAGGCTGTTCATCCATAATATTGGTTACATAGTGATAACATTCTGACCTTTACACTTTTAGGGAAACTCACCGAGGCAATCAGCGAGAGGAACGGCCGGCTAAAGAATTGTTGCCGGCTAAAGGAATAAAATCATTCCGACCCAAGTTTTGTTTCAATATCGCACATCCCGAAAGTGTCGTAAGTCAAAAAAGTCAAAAAAGTACAGGAGAGTGGAAACAAATGAATGAATGATGAAAATGACCCGTCCAAAAGAGATACTGGCGACATCTCACGAAGATGGAGTGATCTAGCTTAAATATGATTTTCATAGGGTACAGATAATCACAATCACTTTACTTTTCAGAGATAAAACGTAAAATAGATTTTTTTTCATGTCCACACTGAGTATACCACGGGTTCCCTCCTGTACCAGGAACCCCACCAGGCTGATCTAGATATTTGATACCAGTAACCAGAACTATACAAACCCTTTGAGGGTTTTTTTAAATTAAAATATCGCTTTCTATGAATTTACATTAAACATTATTTATAACTAACTAACTAACTAACCACCACGCCGTTTCCCCGCAGGGGTAGACAGAGAGGACGAACCGCCAAACAACTCGGTCCTGGCACACACTCTTTGCTTCACTCACATTCACACATCGTCTCATACATACTCTTCTATTATTCTGACTTTTCACATGGCCCGACTCAAGTATCTGATTCATTGTTGGTACCTACTCTGATGTATGGCAGTGAGGCATGGAACTGGCAGAGGGAGGATGAAAAGTAAACTGAATGCTGTTGAAATGAGGCTTATGTGTGGTAAAACCATGTATGTGAGAAATGTGGAGATCCGCAAAGAATGTAAGGCTGATGTAAGCATAATGAGTAAGATTAAGAAAGGGACCAGATGGTTTGGGCATGTAGAGCGAATGAACGAAGAAAGTAGTGTAAGAATGATATGACGCAAATGTGAATGATAGAAGAAGTCGGGGACGCCCGAGGAAGACATGGCACGATCAAGTGAACATTATTTATCTAATTTCTAATTTTTACCTGTCAGCTGGTTTGAACGAGCCCTCCCTGCTCCCCCTCCCGACCACGTGCACCTTGGACGAGGAGTACGCCTTGCCCATGCAGTTGGCCGCCTCGCATGTGTAGGTGCCCAGCGACGTGGCGTCCTCCGGGTTGGCGGTGAGCGCGAACACGTCGCCCGCGCGAATCTCCTCGCTGTCCTTGAACCAGCGCAGGGCCGGAGTCGGGACGCCGACCACCTTGCACTCCAGCGAAACGGTGCCCTGGTCCGTCAACAGCGCGCGCAGCTCCTCCAGGAACTCAGGCCGCTTGTACGCCTTCGGTACTGTAATTCATGAAGAAGCATAGATGTAGCTAAATGTTATTCGGCAAAATTGAATTTGATCGGTAAAGGATTGGGTACCTTTCAATGTTTGGCTTTCTTTTAAAATAAATCTAAAACATTAAAATATAATCAATTAAACTTCCCAAACTTCCTACCATTTGATGTTAATTTACTTCTACTGTTCTGCGCAGAGGGAGGTGTTTTAGAATGAATAAACAGAATTTGTTATAGAAAGCCACTGCCGGGTAATAAAGTGAAACAGCAGAACCCCCAATAATTAATGAAATTAGTGGAGAGGTAGATAGAATATTAGAAAGCATAAGGAGATTTTTCGCAGATGTAGATACATACAAATATTAGAATATTGTATAAATTGCATAAACATTATTTTTATTTGCGTTTTAATATGTGTTTACATGTCTGTGTGTGAAGGCAACGTAAAAGTGGTGGCCTTAATAGGAATATAAACGTTAGAAATATTTCAATTCTCTTGCCTTCAAAATTTAAAATCGAGCGTCTTACTTGCACAAGGCAAGTAAGCGAAAAAGTGGTTTATTTATTTATTGCATAATTTTATAAGAATGAAAAAAGTTTGAACATATAATTCCTCAAAAATAGTCTTAGCCATAAAGGGGTATTTTTTTTAATTGTTTCTTATATTACTTCATAGTTAAGTCATGCAAAAACATTTTTTTAACGCTTATATTTTTTGTTATGTAAATAATATTTTTATTATAATTCTAATACAAAGAAAGCTAGTAATAGCTTCAATTTATCCGTAGCATATTTTTTGATGTTCATAATGTAAACCCGATTCGTCGTAAAGATTAATCTAAGCAGTATCTAAATTGGATTTCACGTATAGCTTCATTTTAAGGTTCTAATCAAATACAGTTGTCACAAATGATTACTACAAATTACTGCAATAAATGCCCTTGAGGTGATTTTTCACAAAAACAACGCTTTACAAATAATTCATTTATGACGGATGCGAGAGCTATGAAAAGGAGGCAGAGGAGTTTAGGGGGTTCAACCCCCCTCCCCCCCTTTCCGATTGACCTAAGAATAGTAATCGTAATTAGTAATTATATTCCTCCAAAATATTATTTGCACCATCTCTTTTATCAGTGTGATGTAAATAATAAGTTGTAGTAGCTGTGCAGGACCCAAAACCCCTCTCCCTTGCCCTCTCTCAGGAGTTAACCCCCCCCCCCCCCCCCCTATATGTAAATGCTACAGCTAAGGTGTTTCCCGTTATGAAAGCCATAAAAGGTTAGAGACTATGGTAAAAGCTGGTTCACATTACGCTATAAATCTGCGAGCAGATATCTGTTGATTCGCGAGCGCTTATCTTTTGTCCTTTCACACGAGGCTATCAAATAT
Source organism: Glyphotaelius pellucidus (assembly GCA_936435175.1). NCBI lineage: Eukaryota > Metazoa > Arthropoda > Insecta > Trichoptera > Limnephilidae > Glyphotaelius > Glyphotaelius pellucidus. The sequence continues at coordinate 19,105,512 of OW386542.1, read as the reverse complement.
TTCTTCCTGTGGTAGGAGAGGGGGTCAGTCGAATTAGGGAGCGGCGACGGAACGCATATTTTTTGTACTGAAATCTGTCAACTTGACATCTGTCATCCACGGGTCTAGGCAGCTCCGTAATTACAATGACCCCCTCTCCTGTTTTAGTCGGAGAAGGGGAGAGTTATCTTCTGGGATATCGCGTCTGGAGCGGTTACGTCTGAGATGCGTATTGTCTATGATTGACCTGCGCTTAAAAACGCTTAGGTGTGAACGGTCTGAAGGGATTGTATGGAGAGCGTTATTTGGCGTGCTATGATCTTTTATATTTGATAGAGTAATGTGAACCAGCTTTAAGGATGATGAGTATGATGTATTATGATAGTACGGAAGGCAGTTCAGTGTGCAGTACCTATGACGTTGAGGTGCGCCGAGCACTCGGCCCGACCCGTGTGGTTGTGCGCGGCACAGGTCCAGCGCCCCGCATCCTCGGGACTCGCGGCCGCCAGCTCCAGCCAGTGGAAGCGACCCTCGTTGCTCACCACCACGGCCACGCTCGCCTGCAGGCGCCGTGCGTTGCGATACCATGTTACCTGCAAAATACAGTTATAGGAATTCATATATCTATTTTTCTATTTTTAACTACACTGAAATAATTATTAGAAAATGATAATTTTCAAACAATTATTTCATTTTCCTCAAAATTTGCTTTTGAGGAAAATCAGAGTTTAAGCTTGAAAATTGTAAAGATGTGGCTTACGAATGAAAAATCTATATATCTGTAAAAAGCAGAATAAACAAAGAAGAAAAAGAAAGATATTATAAATAAGTTTTTACTTCTAATCGAATCTTCTAATCTTCCGATGATTAACGCTTCGTAGGTACTGTAATGCGTCATTTCCGTTTCGTCCGAGTTTCAAATCACAGCGGGCTAAAGAAGTTTCGCTTTAAAAAAAAAATTTAAAAAAAAGGAAAGCAACTTTAAAAAAATTCCGTCACCGATTTGCATCTATCTTGAAAGAGAGTAAGTCAGTAGATCTCTGCGAGGATCGAACTAGGTCCATTCCGGACCATTTACGGATTAAGTAATAATTTGTTGTAAATTGAGGTGCACCAAAGTTGAAGTTGGGGATATGTTTGCTTGGTCGATATTAATTCCTAACCAGGCGTATTGCCTGATCTATGGAATTAAATATATGGTGGGTATCATACACGAGTATGTTTTATTTTAATGATTTTATTATTGTTAATTTATTATTACACTTTGTATTTTGCGTGCGTTTATAAGAAAAAAAATAGAAAACAAAATTAAATAATATTTTTAATAGTTTTTCGCACTCCTTTCTTCCTAGGTCAATAAGCCATTTCGAAGTTTTTTTTTCGAAGGATGGCAATTCGTGGCTTTCTTACCTCGGTGAGGATTTGTTCCATATTTTTGGTTAAAGATAGGTACAAGATTTGCCTTTTGGTTGTGGTTGTGTGATAGCATTTCACATATCACACTGTGATAGCATTCTTTAGAAATTGTCAAATAATTTCTGCTGTGGTTACTAGTTCGATTTTACGAAAATACTTATGTTAGAACCAATAACTAGCTAATAGAGCCCTCTATGGAATAAAATAAATGCACGAAAATAAAAATTTTAATAAATTAATGCACCAGAATGCTTGAAATATTTCCTAGTGATGACTGTGAATACTGCTTTCTTGCCTTTAGCAGAGTGGGTCACTTATCGTAGTTCAAATTGATAAGATACATATACAGAGTGATAAATACATTATTGATAGGGTTGTAGCTGAAAATGATTCTTTTTTTTTTTTTTAAATTTCAATTTTTTGTATGAAAGATTTTTAAGTTTGGAGGGCACACAAACATTATATTTTGACATAAATATGTAATATTCATTGTTTCAATGGTGTAATATTTTTTAATCTTGGCACTCTAGCTCACTGAAACGTCGGACCACATTTGCTATGCCCACTGGGTTTTTTTTACTTCATCAGTTGATCAAAAACTAAGAAAAAATAATAAATAATTATAACGATAATAATTTCGGTTGTCGGTGCGTGTTGTAACGATATTCCTGCGGAATGCAAAAAATGATTCAAATTCGACGAACTTTTAATTACCAATATTGGAACTGATAAGTATAAATCATATCAGACAAGCGATTAAATATCTAGATATAAAAAATATTAAATTAATTCATAAAAATTTACTTGAAACATGCATTTATTTTGTTTAAATATTTGACAGATGATGACAAATGTCGTAATTTTTCAAGTTTACTAACTTTTGAAAGACAAAATTTCCTCTTTTGAAAGGCAAAGATCCTGAGGCAGTTTTTTTTAAATACTAGCTTCACAAATTCTACAATATTTTATTGTTATAATTATTACAATCTGCGCAAATCATCAATATAACGCATCGATAGTTGAAAAATAACAATAAATAAATAGGAAACAAAAGCAAATATTATGAAAAACCCTTTAAACCATTAAAAAAATATTAGAAGAATTGTTGCCGGCTGATAGAAATTAAAAAAAATCGATTGTACTATTTTTTGTAAAGAAAAAAAAATATTTTGACATTATTAATTCGAAAAAATTGTTTTTCTTCTTTAATAGTGGGGACTAAAATTGGGGAAAAAATATCATTAATCGTTCCTCGAATGAATCCATTTTACAGTCTAGTGTTTGTTAGGCATAATCTAGTTAATAATATGTTGACCTTACTCCGTGAACTCAAAAATGTAGGCATTCGTTACCTTTAAAAGGTGTGTTCAAAAAGTACTAAATTCTTTAAAAAATGTATCAGCTGAATTTCAACAAAACTTCTTACCACTTAAATAAACTAAGGTTTACTCAAAACCTGCTCAAGCCTAAAGTAAAATTAGTCATGTCCCAAAAGATAAGAATGTGTGGAAATAAGAACATAAAATCAAAAACAAGAAATGATTTGTAAATCAAACAATATACACAAACTTATAGTGTGTATCAATTGTCACTCTTAGTTCTATTATTGTTTACAATATGTTTTCTTTGTTTATGTTTTCTTTATTCACTTCGCTCATCCTCGTTAAGTTAATCTGGATGCTTGACACCGATGTTTACATTATTCACTCTCTCCATCTCACAAACAACCCAAGGAACGGAAATAAAGGAAAGATGGGTTTAAAAAGATCTCTCAGAGGCGGGCTAAATAAAGGTAAATGGCGATGTCAAACCAGGGTGTATGGCAAACTGACCTGTAATTCGGTTTCGCTCTGTATTTCAACGATGAGGCGTGTCCTGGCGCCGACCTTGACCGCAAGGTCGGTGAGGCGCCTCAGGAACAGGGGTTCGCCGCCCAGCTCAGTGCCCGCGGCTGCGTCCACCCCGCGCGCGTGCACCTCCAGGCGCACTCGCTTGCGGGGCGACGCGCCCGCGCCCAACACATACTCGCCCGCATCGGCGAGCGTGGCGCTCTCGGCGTGCAGCGAGGCGCGCGCCCCCTCGCTCGTGCTGGTCCAGCGGCTGTCGAGCACGCCGCCAGCGCGGCTCCTGAAAATGAGGTTAATGGTCAGTTTATTGCTGCAAAACGGTTCGGATCTTGCTCAACCATCTTGAAACCGATGAGCTGTAATTTTGTTGTCGATGTTAAACATATTTAGCTTTCCAGGCATGGTTAACATTAGATAGACTTCCTCGCTGGAAGCCCAACAGCTAAACATCCAACACCATTTTTTTTTAACTACGTCAAGACAAAGAATATCTCAAATACCGTAAATACTAAAAACGATGCAGTTTAGGCAACATATACGATAACCATGTTTAATAACAGACATAAGATAGATAAAATGTTTCCCAATTTTTTCATCAGTTTTTACTCCGTGGTCTAGTGCAAATCAACATCGAGTCAAAATGATTAATAACAATTAATTATTGTTTATATTAGACTGCCGACTTAGAATACTAGCTAAGCTTACTAAAATTACTAACTTTTAGCTAAACTCAAGTAGCTAAAGCACTCACACGAGAGATTTCCCCCCTTTGGGGGGTGAGGAGGGGGAGTTCTTTGTTTAAAATACGTAGCTAATAACCTACGTGTATATTGTTATAAAAAAAGACTTAAGATTGCGAATTTCGCACATTAGTCCTAATTCTTAAATACTCTCGGAGCCTTTCGATTTTTTTAGTAGTGTTTAAAACGGAAACCTTTGAAATATATCTCGAATAGTCGGCTAGTAACTGAGTGAACAAATGCGTCTGATTCCCACCCAGGTGTCACGATTTCAATTCTCTGCTAGCTAAGACCTGGGTTCTCAATTGTATCATTTTGGCGCCTAGCCGACTCATCTTCCGGCTTGGGGCTCTTTGGAAAATTTGATATATTCTCTTCCGAGTCGTACGTCCAGAATGTTTACCATTTTCACAGTATCCCCAAAGATGACATATTATGCCCTAAGCAACTTATTTCATGTCGTATGTTTGATGTTAATGTTAAAAAAAATATTAGGGTAAGGACCGAACTGTGGATGTGCCTGCCAGCTGCCACACGGGTCGGATCGGGAAATTTGGTTGAGGGAATCCCTTCGAAATCTCCAGCTGGACTCTCTCGACCCATGCACGGTAGTTGCAAAGAATCACTACTGATTTCACCGATTTTTTAGATTCTCGATTCCCCAGATTCTTACCCAGTCCTAATACCCTTTTCCTTCCCAGAAACTCCTCTCTTTCCTTTTCTTTCCTTAAAATTTTCAATTTTCTTTCCACACAACATTCACATATTTTTCTCAGGGCCTCCTCTGTTGAATGAATGCAAAAAATCGCATTTCTAAAAAAAAGATAGATGCAATGGTATTTTCTTATTATTGTATTTTCCACGAATGCACCTTATCTATGAGTACTTTTGTAATTTTTTCCAAATAAATACTGAGGCCGATTGAGGGGAGAAAGGTTAGGGGTTAGATCCCCTAAACCCTTAACCCCCCCCCCCCCCCTTTTATGCAGCATTGCTTAAGCTCGATCCAGACAAAGGCCCTGGGTACAGGTCCCGCATAGCATCCCGCCATTATAACTTAGAAATTCGTGCTAACAAATGCTGAAAAACAAAAATGTTTGCTGCAACCCAACCTACTAACAACCATAAAATAATAATTCACTCTTGTCCAAGACCTGATTATTCCTGTAATTGCTCAAACTTGGAACAAGTCATCATATAAAATATCTGGGAGTCTTCACTTAGTCAGCACTTAGTCCGCCTAACTCCCAGCATTCGCAAGCTTTCTTTTGTTTTTCGAACTCTTAGAAATATCCTTATTCCTGCAACACATAAAACAGTAAACACACTGTCTGCCAATCCTTATGAGCATACGGCATATCGTTTGGTGTGGCTGTTCTCAAACTATTATTGATCCTCTACAAAAAGCACACAAAATGGTAAAACGGGTTATCATCAAGCGACCGACAAGATATTCCTCCCTTCGGCTCTTCGTCGAGTACAATCTCTTAATTACACGTCAACTCCATCTAAAATTTATGCCAACTCATTTCTTGTATCTATTCAATAAAAAATACTCTCAGAACACAATCACATCATAGTGCTATAGCCACACCATAACCGACACTAAAATGCACCTAAACTACATGCTACTTCAGAACAAGACAATTTATCTACCTAATTCCTGAAATCTTCTATCTTCTCCCTGATAACTTAAAAACCGAAACCCAACTCAATACTTCCAATATACGAAAAACGCTATGGATCATTACATTTGAATCATATTATCCATATATTTTTTCCTCTAAAATACTTTGACTGCCTTTACACATGTCTCGTATTACCTATTTCATCGAAATCGACAATTAAATTTTTCAGTTTGTACACGAGTAAATATAGCCAAAATTAAACCAATTATAAACTCCTTGTAACTTTACCTCTAATAAGACAGTATAAAATGGAATAAGAGTTAATTAAATTTATATGAAGCCAAAAATTATATAAAACAAAAAATTATAAAAACAAAAAAAAACATGTAAAACGAAAAATTACAGAAAATAAAAAATTACCGACCTGGGGTCCATAAGAGATAATTTCTCTAATGTTTCGTGAATACTGTTATACAAGTATTTCGTGAATACTTAAATATCAGGCCTAAAATGATAAATGTGTTGACTTATGGCAGATTAAGGAGTCTTCACTAAGACAATGTCCTATAAAACGGGAACAAGCAAAACTCTAAATTGCTATAATAATGAAAGATTAAAATCTTAAAAGTACAACTATCAGACCTAAAATGACAAATGTGTTGACTTATGACAGATTAAAGAGTCTTCGCTAAGACAGTGTCCAATAAAACGGGAACAAGCAAAACTCTAAATTGCTACAACAATGAAAGATTAAAATGTTTCAATCTTAAAATTTATATTATTGTTAAAAGTTATATTGTTGATAAAAGTTATAAATTATCCTCCAAATCACCTTCAAAATTGAAGTAAATCGGAAATGGCATTGTCAATTAAAGTTTTTTTACTATCCTCCATATTGACTTTCTTTCGTATTTTTCTTTTCCTCTTTACTTTACAATGACAAATAATTATTTTTAAATTCAATATTAAACGCATGATGAAAACATTTTGTAAATGGATCGTTGACGTTTTATGTTGATTTATCAATACATATTATTCCTTATTACCCCTTTACATGATAAAAAATAAATAAACAAATATCTTATAGATTTACCAATAAATATCACGATTGTCACACAATCACTAATATCGTGCAGCCAAATTTAAAGATCACTCTTAATTCAAATCTGGAATCAGATAAAAAAAAGTTAAAATAAAAAATAATAATTTTCATCCTAGACTTGTAGAAGTGTCAATAGATGTCGCACATTAAATAAAATGGGTAAAAATTTATCCAGACACCATCTAGATTGCATTTAATTCGAGTTGAATCTTGCAATCATTCATAAAGATGGCAGCCAATAAAAATATGCGTTAAGAAAAATGAAGATAATATGGGTGGTTCTTAGTCGAAGTATGGTACAGTTAAAAGTGACCGAATTGGATATCGACACCTTAGCTCAGTGGATAAGAGCGCCCGAACCGGAAAGTAGGGAGGTCCTGGGTTCGAGTCCCAGAGGTGTAAATATCTTTTTCTGATTTTTCTGTTTCCAGATTTTCGATTGAGTTTCGCTCATAATATCTTAATTTAATTAAAAATTACAGTTTGAGGTTTTACTCATAAAAAAAAGTTAAAATAAAAAATAATAATACACATTTTTATTATTTCTGAATGGCTTTTAATACCGCGAAAAATATAATGTTTGGTGAACAAGAAGTCAATCTTTATAACCTATAACACAATTCATTAAAAATATAAATAACGCCGTTGGGTTTTCTTAAATTATTTATTTTTCTCTTATTCATTTACAATTAATACGATAATGCCATACCTAACCTAAATGGAAATGGCTCCAAAGAACAGTGCTTATTTTTCAAAGCTCAACATTGCTTCTTTCATTTGATAGGTCTGGATGATGAGATGCTGAGTGCCAAGTGACATGAAAATAAAACTTGTCGTTTAATATGAGTTATTTATTCGTTTATTATCACCAAAGAACTTCACAGAGAATACATAGATCCTGATAACGCCTAGAGGGCGATTAAAGTCTTCTTAAATTGATTGGGATCTAAATTTGTTTAGAATGAATCAACCTATCCTTGTCCTTTGGACCAGAAGCTAGAAGCTGGGTAGCGAGGAACTAGGTGTCGTGGCATTTGGCAGAACAATATCCCTACGCTAGAACTAGTAGTGAGTCAGTACCGCTTATATCCATTCGCATTTACCGCTGAGTAAACTTTGAAAAATGTCTGCCGTTTATCCTGTGCGTTTCGGTTATGACCGCTGACAAGGTAGAGCTCTGTAATCAATGACAACAAAGAATTTCCCGAGCGCCTTCTGTACTCCGCGAGTAACCAAAATATACTTTGAGTGCCAAGGTCGCGTAGAGACGTTTTTTTTCCACTTTTTTCACGCGTCTGGGAAAAATGTTACAGCTTTGACCCGTTTCTCTTCGCGTAATGAACAGAGACGAATTCTTGGCCACTTACAAAATGGTTGAACTTCGTTTGCATCGACTGCGCACTTTCAAAAAAGGATTAGGAGTTTAAACCTTCATATTAAAAAGGAGCAGGAATGAGGAAAAAGATTGAAATCCCTCAAATCAATTTCCTTGTAGAATTAGCAAAATTATAATAGAAAATGTACTACAATGTGCGTGCCGCCAAAACTCAGAAACGAGTCCCAGTACAATCCCCGATATACGGGAGTTATATGGTGTGGTAGCCCTCTATCCCTCACACCTGAAGGGCGTGCTTTAGGAGATATGAGGGCTGAAATTTTCGCTCTCTAGAAAATTCTAAACCAGTTGAGAACATTCGAGAGCATCCCACAACATTCCAGGACATCCTGGAACATTCTGGAATGTTGTGGAATGTTCAGGAATAGTCTGGAACGTTCGGAAACATCCCGGAACATCCCAGATCATTGTGGAACATTCAAAAACACTCTCCAATGTTGTGGAATATTCTGAAACATTGTGGGCCTTTCGAAGCCTTTTTTGTATGGGTGGTGCTACCCATTGGTAAAGGTATATAAAGCAATTTCCGTCGTGTTTCATTTTCCATCTCAAATCATTTATGTGTTATGTATTTAATAATGAATATTTCAAAATATGATTTTAATTATTTTTTGCCGAAGCTTTATCCTGGAAAAGTAATTAACTCAGCAACCATTTATTTGCTACACAAAAAAATTGTCGAGACCCAAATTTTTGTAACATCTCCTCCCACTGCTACTTAGGTCTTTTTATTAAGGCAGGTACATAATATTATTTATGTTTAAAATACCAGTTGAATCCTGCTGAATCGTCCAATATTTCATTATTTAGTTATCAGATTGTTTCCTCAGATCGAACAGAAAACGGTCATGAAAGGGTTATCGAACACACTAAAGCGTCTGAAGGAAGGTTTTAAAAAGAAAAACAAAAACATTTTAGCATAGCAACAGCGTTGCGTCGATTCCATCTAACTATCAACACATCTATTTCCCGTCAAATTATCGGAATGCAGTAAGACAATTATTTCGGTCAGTTTCTCAGCTGTTTTCCTCCTAACGGAAGTTAGGTAGCGCCGTCACCGCGCGCCAATCCCATCACTTTATTTATATCGCGCGCTGAAAAAAAACTGGTGTTTGGCCTACGTTTCTGGAAATTTCTTTTGATGCCACGAATTCGATCATCGTCACAAATAATAGAGGCCAAACTGCAGAGCAGAATCCCACTAGACACGCATTCGAGACAAGGTTTTTTACCAAATGCTATAAATAAAATAATATTTTCCAAAGCGTCGGGATATTTATCCCATCTTTTAAAATTCTTATAAATCTCAATTTTTGAGGTTGTCTGTATACATGTTTATTCTACCAGAGTCTACAATTTACAGCAAGTGGACATTTCTCTACCCTCGATTGTTACAGGTAGATACTAAACAGATGTAATATTGTCTGTCAAATAAGAGTAGAAAATATAAAAAATGGAACTACAAATTTGTAGGCTGGCAACACCGATTTACCTGTCAAATATTCTTTTAACGTGCATTGACACTGAAAATACAGAACACTGTATAGACATTTAAAAAAACATTTTTTGTTGTTGAAAAAATAAAAAATCGAAGAAGTACTGTTGTTAAGGTACCTACTTAATGACATAAATTTGATTATATTGTATTTTACAAAGTGATTGGCTTTCATTTAATTTAATATAAATTTGAATTTAACAGTGGTTAGAAAGGAAGAATCATTAATGGTGAGTTTAGTTACACCACTATCAGATCTGAATGAGTTAAATATATTCAGATCTAAAATTAGAGACACGATCTAAAGCCCGGGCAACGCTAGGTACTTAAGCTAATATTAAATAAATGCGAGCAATTTCTAAACTGTACTTTATATTTTATTACAATATCGTTATTGTTCATTATTTTAATACAAAATTGCAAAGGTATAATAATATACCTATATGCAATTCTAATTTTGAGATCAGTGGGCTTTTTAATTTTTAATAAAAATATGGGTTACACAGCTTCAGATTACCACCATGATTATATTTTTAGTATTGCCATTTGAACCTCAGTGGCGCCCTCCTATGTTTTCTACTCTTATTTGACAAACTGTAAGTGTGATCTATATCGATTTAAAATAAAACTGCTAAGAATGTTTGCCTACTAGGCCCCGGATAGGCCAATGAAAACGGTAATGTGTTTTAAGAAAGAATTTAAAAATTTAAAATGTTCAATTCCTCTGGTAGCTAATCGTACACATTGCACACATGCAACATTTTCCGCTCATCATAACACACTTGGCGGGAAGGTAATTCTATCTTTTATGCTGATCCTACTTGAACGCCTGAAAAGATATTGCCGTCAAATACTTATATATGAGAACATTGTTCATGTAAAACTGTATCTATGTGTAAAAAATATATAAATAATTTAAATATAAATATATATTAGGTGTGATTCAAGATGGGGAAATCTTCCTATCTCTTTGTCTTTTGTGAGGAATATTATTTTATCAAAGGAAAACTTTGGCTCTGGAGGTGCGCAAATTCTTCTTTTTTTGTACTGATTTGTACCAAAAAAAAGCAAGTTTTTTTTTAATTTTTCTAGTAAAATATGTGCATTTTTTACACTTAAAACACTGTTTATGGAGTCCTATTACAAAGTAGGCTATAATTTTGGACAATAGTGCCGAGTCCTATAGAAAAAAAAAACATAATTTTTTTTTTACATTAGCTCCATGTAAGAGGCCTTGAGGAAAATAATTCCCCACAGTGCATTTGTCATCTTTGGGGATGCTGTGTGGAGGATCTTATTATGGACATGAAGGAGAGGAAATTATGGGAAAGAAAAAGATATATATATATATATATTTTTTTTACATGAGCTCCACACAGGAGGCCTTGAGGAAAATAATTTCCCTCAGGGCCTATGTCGTCTTTGGGGATGCTGTGTGGAGGTTTTTTTTTTAGGAAAGGAAGGAGAGGAGAGTTCTGATAAGGAAAAGGTTTTAAGGGGTGGGTAGGAATCTGGGGTTCAGTGTGTCCTGGTCATCCGCCTCCAAGACCTAGACAAACCTCACCTCACGAACCCGGGTGCGTAGGAATCTTGGATTATGAAAGGTGGGTAGGAATCTTGGGTTCAACGTATCCAGGAGTGACGGACGTATGAATCCAACCCTCCCACTGCGGTCTCCCTCAATCTGTCTCTCCCGATCCGGCCCACCACGCAGTAGGTGGACAAGCGCATTCGCCACAGAAACCTAGACAAATCTTACCCCATGAACCCGAGCTCCCCTGCTAGGTCACCAAAGGTAGCGAACCACATGGGGTGACCTGTGACAGGGGTGTTGGTTGTCCAATAAATGGTTCCCGGGGCGGCGGTACCCATACCCGCCTCCCAAAATGTACGCATAATTTTTGAAGACATCAATTTCTTCAGCGGGTTCCTTGTTTTTGCCCGCCTAAACGTGAGGGTATAAAATCGACGAATAAAAAATTAACCATCAGCTAAATGGACGGTAAAATTCCAGTCTGTCATATTACTTTCGAAAAATTTTGTGCAATCACATTTCAAGAAAAGTAATTAAATTAAAAATGAAATTGAAAAAAAAAATTAATAAATTACAGAATGAATAAATAAATAAATGGTAATGAATAAATACATAAAATATAAAAATAAATTAAATTAAAATTAGCGGATCGCCTATAACGATGACGTTGGTTGAGGTTTTGTTTTGAGTTTTAAACTTTAAAACTCGAGCTCTTAGTTAAGAACTTCGAGCTTTGAGCATCGAGATTCGATCTTCAATCTTCGAGCTTCGAGTTTCGAGCTTTGTTGAGTTTTGAGCTTTTGGTCTGTCTTTAAGTTTGTCAAAAGACGAAGAAGTATCTCCGGCGTTGTCCGGGCTTTACGCAGAGTTTTTCGAATTTAGATCGTAACAGTGTTGATCCTCTTATTTTGAAGTATACAAAATTTCTTCATGATATATTCTGCTTAATGAGGTGGGAAAAGGAGATGATTGATTTTTTTTAATTCTGATATAAACAGTGACCGTCCCCGTGTTTTGAGGATCAAGTGTGCAAAGTTTCATCAATCGCGGAATAAAACTGTAGGTTTGTATAAAAAACAAAACCACACTGGGAAACTGCTGGTACAAAACAATACGTATATATACCCCCGGCGATGCCCGGGCATTATGCCAAGTTTTTCATAATATGACGTAGACAGTAATTTTCCTAATTTTGAACGCCAATTATGCAAAATTTTATAGAGTAGTATCAAAATTTTGCATAAGAGGTGAAAAAGGGAATGGGGGTAGTTTTTCCAAATTTCATTTAAACAGCGACCTTTCGGTTATTATTGAAATTTTAGTGTGCAAATTTCATCAATCAACCGTAGATGTGTGTTAAAATCACAAAGTTTTTCACAGTTATTATTCTGTAGAAATAGATTTTACATGGCTGATATCCCCGGCGTTGCCCAGGCTTTATGCAGAGTTTTTCGAAATCAGACGTTGACAGTAATTTTTCTTTTATTTTGAAAGTAGAGTTTGCAAAATTTCAGCATGAAGTGTCAAAATACTGCTTTAAAGGGGAATAAAGGGGGATGGGGGTTGTTTTTAGAAAACTTATGTAGTCAGTAATCTTTCCCTTATTTTGAAGGTCTAGAGAGCAAAGTTTCATCAGTATCGAAAAAACCCACGCCGCCCACCATAGACAATGAGTTTTGTATTGCAACTATATAGTGACTTTAATAAACATGACCCAACTAAAATATGCAGATTAACTACGCATTTTAATAATGGAAAGTCATGATACAACATAACTCATAATGGCGAAAACTGCGGTACAACATTAAAAAAATCGAGTGAAGTTCGAAACTCAACCAAAAGGAGCCATCAAAAGTGCCGTAATAATCAAAGCGGCCAATGATCGCAGTTTGTGTAGGGACTGTATTGCGTCATTTCCGTTTCATAATTCAACCAATTGAATTGGAGCCTCGAAAAGTAATATTTCCGTTTCATAACTTAACCAATCGGAGCCTCGAAAAGTGATATCATAATCAAATGACGGCCGGCGTGGTCTAGCGGTAAGGCTCTTGACTCGCAATCCGAAGGTCACGGGATCGAATCCCGGGGTGGAAAATAAATTTTATTTGAGTAATTTGTGTTATTTCACAATTAAATCATTTAAAATAATATATAGTATATTTGCGGCACGTCCCAGAGTGGAAAATACTCTCAGTATCGCCCTGCTGAAAGACCACCATTCAGAATTGAAACGTTGCTTGAAATGGCTTTAGCCGTGTTTGGTGACCAGATCTGAATATCCAGGTACTTCCCCATCTCCTTCTCCTCCCCACTACCTTCAGGCTCACAACATACATCAATTGGGGATGCCATAGCTGGCCCCAGACGGGAGCAGTTGGGACTCTTGTGCAGTTTAACGCTTCATAGATACCAGAATGCTTCATTTCCGTCTCATCCAAATTTCAAATCGCGACGGGGCTAAAGAAGTTTCACTTCAAAAATCGATCGATTAATGAATAATATTGGCGCTTTATTGTATAGCTTTGGAAGATTCTTTCAAAACTCGATTTATATAATATAAAAGCTCTAAGTCCATCATTAAAAATCAGAAGAATACCGATACGATCAATTGAGCACAAAGCTCCTTGTCTATCCATGTATCTTTTTTTACTTTATGAAAGGTGATTTCGAAATTTTTAAGAAATGATAAAATAATTCTTATTTTTTCAAGATTTTATGGAGCATCACATTAATGGAATCCTAAAATCTCTATAATAGATTATGATCCGAAAAAATGTAGCGCTTCCGGACGTGGGCGACCAACACTGTCGACTACTCCTACATATCCTCGCTTTTGTTACCGGGTTCTATTATGACAACCCATCACTGAATAATCAAATATTATAAAAGAGATGTTCACGCCAGAACGTACAGCGAGGGTAAAAATAATTATTGGAGTAAAAATAATATCTTAACATTCTCAATCTTTGTACACGTCAATACAGAGCAGATTTTGTTTCACTCATTTTGGTGCATTACGTTTTTCATGATTTTCTACGCAACTCACGAAAAGTTCAAATCTTTATGATATAGATTTATTTATTGTTAACCTAGCACTTAAATTGGAATGATTTCTTTTTATTTTTTATATTTAATGTTTGAAACTGTTTACAATTTTACATAACGTAACATAATATTTCGTACACTCCCCTAATAAAGCAGGTGCTTGTGCTTAGGAGAGGACAACTATATATTTTATATCTACTTGAAATTAGAATATTATTACAACTATCAGTAATTTTATAAGATAACTAGCTTTTACCCGCGGCTTCGCTCGCATGATATTAGGTAGAAATGCCACTGATTCACTCACTCACTCATTTACCTGTGAAGGCAATACTATGGTATAAAATTATAATTCAGCATATATTTACCCCGCAGCATAAACAGAAACTAGATCATAAATATAGCACTAGATTCACGCGTAACGACGGGTTAATAGTTCCGAAATTTAATAATAAGTACGGACAGAGAACGTTTGAATATAATATACCGAAGATATTTAATTTATTACCTGACAATATAAAGCAACATAATTCTATGAATAAGGTTAACTATATGGTGAAAAATTGATATTGGAAAAAGAATATTTATTTTGATACTTATGATAAAATTTATGAAAAAATGTTTAAACTGTAGATAAAAGATGTAAATTATAACTTTAAATATATTTGTAAGTAATTATAAGCACCTGCTGTCAAGCCAATTGCAATTGGCTTAGCAGGACTTGTTTGTTGATTTATAAAATAAATAAAATAAAAAAGTAAAATAAAAAAAATAAAAAAATTCATTCATTCATCCCCAAAGTTTCATCGCAATCGGAAGAACGGTTAGCAACGCACAATTTCATGATGCCAGAACTCACTATTGTATATAGAAACCATTGCGGGCAAGCACATATCAAATCCCGAAAATTTCATCGCAATCGGATGAACGGTTAGCAATGCATAATTTCATGATGCCAGAACTCGGCATGCGTATATCAAATCCCCAAAGTTTCATCGCAGTCGGATGAATGGTTAAGCAACGCATAGGCACCTCATATAAAAAACACAGAAACAAACATATTTTGATTTTTATATATATATATATAGATGATACATAAAAGTAATAAAAATATAGATAATTTATTAATGCTGCATATGAATGATAAGTTAAGCCCTACAATAAGTAAAAGTTATGAGGTGGTACTACACAATTTTTATTTTTTTTTTTTTTTAATATTTCTCTTCCGATCGTATATCGAGAGGTAATTTATTAATTTTTCCCTTAAATATTATAGTGATGCTGTACTGTTGTAGTTCGCATAAATGGTACGGTTAGTCACCCAGAACTAGTTTTTGTGCTAATATTTAATTGGGGGATATTATTTTTATTAAAGAAATCTTTATGTAATTGAAGTAGTGCAATTTTTTTTCAAATATTTTTAAGTGGGGGAACCGGGAAATATTGAAATACTATAAATCTATTTTTGTTTGGGAATAATAAGGCTTTTTTAATATAATTTTTTGATAATATTTTTTTAATTGTCTCAAGTGGAAGTAGGGTGATGTATATGCACCCCCAAGCCACGATTCCGTATTGTACTACAAAATGAGCAAGTTCAAAATAAATATCTTTGAGTGTATTTAATGATATAGTATTTCTAAGTCTAAAAAATGTATAAATCAGTTTTCTCATTCTGTCTACGGTGGAGTTTATTTGACTTTTCAATTTGATGTTATTATTTATGATTATTCCAAGATATTTTATATTTTTCTTTGCTACTAATGTGTTTACATTTTGAGTTATAGGTTGTTAATAGTTGACCAATAAAAGAAAAATTCATGTTTCTGTAAAAAAATAACATAATAATAAAAAAAATTCCAAAAATTATTAAGGTTTTTTTAACAATTATTGTAGTCTTATAAAACCGTGTCTTTCAAAATGCATTCAGCATGTATAAGACGGTTCCAAGTCGGGTCAGAATCATGAAAATTTAACACCCGTTTGAAAAGTCATTAAACGTTATAAAAAAGAAGAATCCTAACCTAACGTAACGTTTTACTTTTTTCGTCACTTTCAATGAATTTTCAAAGCAGGTGTTTAAGTTCCATGATTGATAAGCTGTCCAGCCACCGTTGACGCCTACCCTGCAGAGAAAATTAAATAATATATTTTTATATACTTTTTTCTTTGTTTTTAAGACAGATATCAATTTTGCGGAGTTTATTTTCTCAATTTTTTTACCAAGTACCCATTTTATGTACGTTTGACTATGTTTACTATATATAATTGATTCGGTTTATGCGTTATACAATAAGTTAGTAGGTACCCGTCAACAATAAATTTTTGTTAACAAACTTTTTAAGATGGTAAAATTTCCTAAAAAGATCTTAGTCTATTGCATATAATATTTACAATGAGTTTTGAACAGTTAAAGTAGACATCTTTTATGAAAAGACCAATAATGTACGTATTCATATATAAATTGTAAATGAATACACTTTTCTATGTTTCCTTATTTTTTATAAAGACAAAGTTTTAAACTTTTTAATTAAAATGTGTTTATCGAAAGTGAGCCGCCAGGTTTTCTGCGTTATACAAACTGTGTTTTCTGTATCTGTTT
This sequence comes from Glyphotaelius pellucidus, assembly GCA_936435175.1. Classification (NCBI taxonomy): domain Eukaryota; kingdom Metazoa; phylum Arthropoda; class Insecta; order Trichoptera; family Limnephilidae; genus Glyphotaelius; species Glyphotaelius pellucidus. Next base: position 19,088,728 of record OW386542.1, on the reverse strand, counting down.
GTAAATATTAAAATTAGATAGAGCCTAAGAAATCATAATAAATTGTATAGCGCCTTTGAGATGATTTTTCACAAAAATTGCGCTCTATAAATTATACAATTATGCTAGGATTAATTAAGATAGAACCAGCAGACAAGCAAACATGTAGCAGCTTTGCAAAACCTTTTTTAATTTTTATAAATCTGTATTATCTGTCGTATGTATATCGATCACGGAAATTTGAAATGTAAAGAACAAAATGTTAATTTTTCAGAGAGCAAAAAGAAAGATTTTCATTTTTTCAATAAATCATATCTCCTGTTTTTGTAGACCTATAATTGTGAAATTTTAATACAAAACAACACTGAATAGATCTTTTGGAATACTAAACATTTTTATTAATTTCTTTATAACGTCATTAATATTTCTTTATAATGTCATTAATATTTAAAAAAAAAATTAAATCCTCTAAATGCACGTTGTAAAAAAGACACTTATTTTCCTACTAATGTTTCGATAACTCAAATCGAAATGGAAATCATTTTTAGATTTATTATCCTTTACAGCAATTTCAAATTACCGTTGTCGATAATTATTTTTTAATCTCCAAAAAAATCTGTGAAAGAAGGTATGTTTTTAAGTTGCAGTATGAATTATTTAATAATACCCTTTGTTTGGTCATAGTAAAGTTTGTCTTGACTTGGTCTGTTATCGAAAGCCACGTGCATTTTGCACGCGCATTTCGAAATGCCAATAAAAATAGTCTTCGGATAAAACGTATCCTTTAACACTTGACTGAATATGAAAATAAGCAGGTTATAAGTCCTATTATCCATCGGGTTAATAAGACTTTTTTTAATTCCACGTCATTACAGAAGGGCACTTACGTAGCGTTAATTCAATCTGTATTTTTGGGGAAGTGACGGTTAGGCTGTCATAAATCGTATTATAACAAGGGCGATACATAAATAAGTTTAAAATCCAGCGACACCGGGTTTCAGTTTAAGTGGTAGCAAGTCCTAGAATATCGACGGAAGATAGAGTACGGTCATAAAAAAACGCTGGGAAAGACAGCGTTATACTTTATAAGCCAGCAACGCCGGGTAACACTTAAAGTGGGCAGTAAGTCGCAGTAAAGACGAAAATACTTGTGAATTAATCAAGGAAAAGAAAGTATGTGGACCACCTGTCTGTACGGGAAATGTCTATTCTGGCCACTGGCCACCATTCAAACATTGACGAGTGTATTACACCATAGTGGTCACAAAGTGTGTCGATGGTCGATGTAGACATAGGTGCAGTGCGGTCTGGCAAGGGCTCAATCCTCTGCTGGCCGAAAGCGCTTTACTCTCTGGGAGAATTAGGAGCACACACTCACTGGGGTAACGGACGTAATTAGGATGTAGGTAACCTTTCCCTTCCACCGGCTTACTATGCATCGAACCCGAATACCAACTAACGGACAGGACACAAAACACGATTCAAAAACATATTGCGTATGATCTGTAAACAAAGTTTTTTTTATTGTTATTGTTCTTAAGGAGCAATTTAATTCTATTCGGCATGTCGTGCACCAATTTTTTGCTTAACTACCTAACTAAATGAAAGAAAAATAGCCACACTAAAAGAGACAATCACATACATCTTTAGCTTGCAAGAGAATGAGATGGTATAATCGGTCTACTCTTTGTGCGGTGCTTCGTAGCCTGTCGGTCTCCTCTTTGTGCATTGCTTCGTAGCCTCCCCACTCTTGTCTACTTTAGTTTTGTGAAGATTTCACTTCCATCGTGTATGCATTGCACACTCTGATTTTGTTAAATATTTATTGGTTGTGATATATTTGTACTTAAATGTTCCTCGACGAGACTTTGATTAATGGTTTTTTTTCTAATTGTATTTCTTCATAATCGGCCATGGATTCTCGATAGGGTTCATATCTGTAATATTTCAAGGCCCTGGGAGCGTTGGAATTTGCATATCTTGAAGATATATATGGACAACTTTGGCATTGTAGGGAGCCTTGTCCTACATGAGTATTTCATTGCCACTTGGAAACAGATTTCTATTAAAAAAAAAAAAATAAAGAATGCCTCTGAACTTAACTCTAATTAAATAAAAACATTTAGATGAATAAATTATTGTACAATATGTGTTGTATACAGCTTTGTTTTTTTACATTACTCCACACAGGAGGCCCTGAGGAAAATAATTTCCCTCAGGGCCCATGTCATCTGGGATGCTGTCTGGAGGGTCTTTTTGAGGAGAGGAAGGAATGAACATTGGTCTTGAAGAGACCCATGTTGTAGGAGGGAGAAAACACAGACGCCGGCAAATCGTTCCATAGCCGAGCTGTTGCACTCAAGAATAACTAAGAACAACTTCTAAGACGATAAAAATGTATTCATTATCGATTATCGCCATTACTTCTACGTTTTATCAAAAGGACCCGTGTATTTAATTGCTGATGTAAACCTTTTGAAATACGTTCAGTCGTGTTTTAAAAGTAGCTTCGCTAATGCTTGTAATAAACCCAGTTTGGAAGTCGCGTCGTCTATATTTGAAATGAATGCCGATGCACTGGCTTAGTGCATGCTGCACGCAGTTTATAGGTGATCATCTGAATCCATTATTTACCCATTAAATCGGGTTACGTAAGCAGAACCGAAATACTCGAATCGCGTCCCAAAGTATAAATAATCAAAGTTCCGTTGATTTGTTTACTTACTTCTTCTTCAAATTTTTGACCGATAATTTACAACTAAAAGTTTTCGAAATAAAGGTTAAAATAAATAAAAACCAGAAAAAGCAAATTGTATACATATTCTGTATACAGTGGGGTTATCTACAATAATTTTATGCGTGCGCGACTTGAGAATAACATCACTAGTCTCCTCAAAGATAAAATTATAAACACTCTTACGTTATGTTTTACAGCTTCCTGCCATTTGTCTTTCCATTTTAAAGTATGACTGTCGTTCTAAAGCTATGCAGTGGCTTTTTAAATTACGCAATTTTGAATCAGTGATGCCAAAAATTAAGCCGTGCCTTCCATCAACAACGTCTGATGAAAGTGACCATTATTTTGTTGAATGGGATATTGCAAGAGGGGGGAATTGATTTAGATGTGTCTGTAGTAACATGTCAATTATAAATTAGGTATAATATATAAGCTTTCCCGTCGAACAAAGTAGATAAAGCATCAAAAGTTTCAACAATGCTTGAAGTGACGTTATTATATCTCGGTACATCCTGGTGGGTCTTTTGTTTTTCCTGGAGGAGTAAGTAGTGCGAGACAGGAGAGTGTCGTGCATGTATCAGGTAGGCAGGATAAGCAAGTGAGGCATTTCCCAAGTGGCGCAGGTTCTGCAGGAGCCGTTCCGCTCCGCGCCCATCCGCGACATACGATACATAATATATTGTGCAGTGCTGCGGAGAGGAACCGGTCAGCCAGGGTGGTGCTGTGGGTGGTGTCGGGCGGGTGGTGGAGTGGGTGAGATGAGCAGGAACAGGTGTGTGTGGGGTGCGGGTGGACTGACCTGTCGGTACAGGTGGACGAGGCGGCCGCAGCCCTCTTCTTGGCGGAGTCACACTTGCAACAGTTCCCGCCCATACCGAGTGTTTACCTGCCCAGTGTGCGTCAAGTCCGATATAATCCGTCAACTGGGAATGCGAAAACACACGCTCGGGTACAAAAATAAATCATATCGAAAACACTCATAAAACAGTTTCACACGCGTTTCCAACAACGCGTCGGGATTTGCAATTGGTCTTCAATTATTATGTAATATTCGGGGGCACTAAGCCGATGCCAATGTCGACTTGGAGGAGAGCGTACACCGCCATGGTCCATTCACAGGAATGGCGGAGGTGGAGATGGTTCTCTCAGGAAGCCCGTCCGCTGACTGGGTCGGCTGCCGCCCGCCGGAGATATTTTTACCGACACCTACAGGAGAGACTCGGCTCCGGGCCCCGGGTAGGCGGGGACGGACACCGACTAGTGGCCCGCCGAGCACACATGCCCGCTTCTTGTCCCCGCCGATCACTTCGCTGGTGGCGCCTGTGCGAGGTCCGTAGATCCATTGAAATGGCGTTAAGCAATCTGATGCTAGCCAAATTCACCGTGAACCATCAAATACACTAGGATTCCATATTTTTATGACTTCATAACAAAATGCAATTTATTTTTTGCTAGTCATAAAAATTTTCCAGCCTCTACACAGCCATTGCGAGGAAGACCAAAAACAAATATTTTTATTTTATTTACGTATGAAGCGTCACAACCTTAAATAAAGCGTTATTAACTTATTCTCGACGTTAGGTTATAGCTTAATAATAATTTAAGAATAATGTGCGTACCAAACCACCGAAAAAAGATGGTGTTTGGTATAAAAATACAGCTTAAATAAGTACCTTTGTTTTTATCTGCAATCAAGTAACATTTTTTTTAATTTTTCGTAAAAGTGTGAGGCAAAAATGACCGAAGCACAAATGTTTAGTCCAGTGCTAATCGAACACTTGACCTCGTGATCGGAAAGCAGACATATTGTAAACCTCTGAGCAGTCTCAGTTATCCGTATCGCGCGATATAAATACGAATTTGTCTATTTTAGGTATAAGTGAAACCTGTAGCTTTATAACAAGAAGGTTCTCGTGTTAAACATTTATGTACTTTTAATTATTTTTAAAATAAATTAAAATCAAATCATCTTTAAATTATCGTTATAATGCTTTAGTTTCCAAAATAAACAACCTAATTTTCCCGCAAATAATTATCACATTTTAGGAAGATGGAATAAACTTTTTCGTTATTGGAATTTCAAAAAAAGATATCTTTTTTATTTCTACCGTCGTTTTTTTTATGTGTATACCTCACAAGAGTCTCGGCTGCTCCTGTTTGGATCCAGTGAAACTATGGCATCCCCAATTGGGGTATGTTGGAAGATACTGAGAGTATCTTCCACTCTGAAAGGCTATTCCCTAAAATTTGTGATAAGAGATCGTTCTCCCGCGAGAAGTGCTGTCAGTTTTGTGTGATTTTCTACGGCTGTTATTTGCTTTTTCTATCGGCCGATGTCAAAATTTCAGCTGTGAGCTGTCACGTATTTTAGTTTGGGTCGTTTTAAACACGAATTCCTGCAAGTATGCATGATTATTTATTCATTTATTCAATTAACTGCTGTAGAAAATCACACAAATCTGACAGCACTTCTCGCGGGAGAACGATCTCTTATCACAAATTTTAGGGAATAGCCTTCCTGAAACGTGCCGCAAATATACTTTACATTATTTGAAATTAATTAATTGTGAATAACACAAATAAATCAAATAAAATTTATTTGCTCACGCCGGGATTCGATCCCGCGACCTTTGGATTGCGAGTCAAGAGCCTCACAGCTAGACCGCGCCGGCCGTCAAGAAGTAAAAAAAAGACTAAGTTCCTGACGAAGTAAGTACACATTACCATGAAACAACTTGTATTTTTTGCGATTTTTCAATTCTGTAGGTAGAGTAGGTATAATCTCTTTATTATTAATTTAAAAAGCCCCGTCCTCACTCGTTTCATGACCGAATACGATGAAAATTAAATACAAAAATAATATTTTTTCCCAAATATTGAAATTGCCCTCAGTAGAGCCTAAAATGGTTCCATGCCAACTGGGAATAATGTCAACTCAACACCTCCTTGAAAAGTCGTTAAAATGTATGAAAAAATTAATTTTAATTTAGCCGATAACCCTAACCTAACATAACCTATTTAATCCATTTTTTATAAATATTTCTTATCACTAAAATTAATTTATCTAAGATGGTTCTGAGTTGGTTTCATTACGAGTTGGCCGGTCACCGCCTAAAATATACAGTTTCATAGCGTCTCAAAAAAGAGTAGGTTCAAGTTTACAAAATTACTCTCGGATTTATATAATTAGAATATAAATAGTTTACAGATCGAAACACATTTGACACGCAAAAATTTTGCAGACGGGGAAGATATTTTGGATAATTTATTTTTTGGAAAATATTTCACCAAGAATAATTCGATCATTGAAACAATATGTTAATAAATATTCCATCCAATAAATTGTTGGAAGTATTACCAGCAGGCGTGAAAATTTGTATTCGTGTCCTCCGGTCATACAAATAGACATGAGTAGTTCTTCACGCCGCGGAAGTTTAGATTTATGTACATATAATTTTAAATATTGTTTGTATATCTACGTTTGCTCAAAATGCTTTACTCTATCCAAGAATATTTCATGCTTTGTTCTACAACATTTTTTAAATAATATTAATTTGGCTTCATCGTCATTAATTTTTGGGTAATTGTGCCGTGTTGCGCTTCTTTGTTTTTTAGTCAATGTTTTGGATAAATCTGTCCGAAAAGTTGGCTAAAGAAGGAGGAAGCGCAACACGGCATGATAACCCAAAAATGAATTTGGATAGTACTTTTGTCGGTGAAAATGTAAATTCATGTCTGGATTCATTACATCACCATACTAGGCGGCCGCCTATTTCATGGTGACCAATGGAATATAGTTACCCTGTGGTATCTAGTGTGAACAAATGAATTACGTATATAAATGCATTGAAAATTGGAAAAATTATGATAGAAAGTTTATAATGATTTTTAAAAATATGTATTTTTTTAATAGAAACTAGAACATAGAAAAGAAAAGAGAAAAGTCATGGATTTTCAGATCATATTCAAATACATAATTTTTACACATATACATACATACACATATACATACATACACATATACATACATACACATCTACATACATTTAGGTACACACAAATTTACACTTATGTATACAGACAGTTGTTCTATCTGAGAATGAAAAACAGGCTATTGACAATGTCACATTCACTCATCAAAAAGTCGCTAATAGCCTTCCTGATAGTTAGATACTGGTCTTAGTTTTTATTTCAACTGGTATACTGTTAAAGATTTTCGGAGCAAGAAAGTTAAACCGTAACTGGGCCTTTGAGGTTTTTATCACTGGAATAATATAGTTGGATCGTTTGAAATATCTTGTACTGTTTGATTCAAAAATATATATATATATATAAATGTAATTTTAAAATTAATAACTACGATTTAATATTTTTAAATCCTCTCAGAAATCTCGACGTAGGTACGATTATTTATACACCCATAAGTATAGTTAGATATACGTTACCTATACGGTAATAAAAAGTTTACACTTTTATTCTTATAAAGAAAGGTAAATGAAACAAAAAGAAAGCAAAAATTATTGCTTATTATTATTGCAAAAATATTCAAATTGTAAAAACTTTAAAAAATTCATAGGCAAGTAGAGATTAGAAAAACACTTTTCGCTAAAATATAGGATTGATCGATTTAAAACGATAAAAAAGAATGTCCACAATTTGTTCATGAACATAAATACGAGTATTTTTTCTTTTTTTTTAAACTTCTCAATAAACAGTTTTGTGGCAATGAGATCTTAAAATCAATTCAATTCAATTCATTAAGCTTAAAGGCAGTGGCATACAATACTCTTTACCAAGGGTAGGCTGCAATTAACATGAAGCTGAACATGAAATCACTATTTTCGATACTTTTACTACGAATCGGTTTACATTATGAAAAAATAAAAAAATGTGCTTTGAATAAATCGAATTTTTTCCTAACATTTCGCTTGATTATAATTAAAATAAAAGTGTTTGAAAAAATATATATAAGCGTAAACCACTAAAAAAATTAGTTTTTCAACAGACCTCTCTAAAACCACAACTTTTAAAAATATAATTTTATGGCTAAGGTTATCTGTGACAGTTTCCCCCAATTCACTTCTTTTTTTCTTATAAAATATAAAGAAACAACTTTTAAAAATATAAATTTGTGACTAAGGTTATCTGTGACAGTTTCCTCCAATTCACTTATTTTTTTCTTATAAAATATAAAAAAACAATTTTTAAAAATATAAATTTAGGTCAAGGTTATCTGTGACAGTTTCCCTCAATTTACTTCTTTTTTTTCTTATTACATTATTCAGAAAATAAATGAAAATTACCTTTGCGCTAAACTCAACCGTTTCTAGACTCCGTTTGCCAAGCGACGTTAATGCCTGTTGCTATATTCGTAATAACATAAGATACGCTAAGAATATACACAATTCTGGCTTTTATATTCCTCTTAAATTAAAAATAACCAAAAAACGAAATATTTGTGACAAAAATCAAATTTTTCCGAAAACTAAAGGAGATTTAGTGACACAATATTCCCTATTATATCTTAAAAAAAACATTGTAACAATTGAACATTGAATTTGACATTGAACATGACAAAGATAGACAACAAAAAATTCTTCTCCCCTTTCATTATTACACATTCTCTCATCAGTTTCAACTCCAAACAAATTTGAAGATTATTTATAAATAAGTAAACATACCTTTGTATACACAAAATTAAATTAAATCTAAATTTCTATTTGAACTACTTCATCTTACTTTTCCAATATAAACTAGTTCCCCCTAGACCTTCCGCAATTCGGTTATCTACTATTTTGATGACATTTATTTTGATTTGATGGTAAAATCACAGAAAAGATTTATTTTAAAATTAGTGATATTTATTAGATGCTGCACGAAAAAATATTAGATAAAATTAATATTACTCTTTGTAAATGTTATCTCACGTAAAATCTAGTTTTGTATTGATTTAACCTTTTTGATTTAATCCTTTTCATAAAATCAATGTGTGATCTATATACGATCTAGCACCGATATGAGCTACTTTATTTAAGTGTGTTTTCAATTATAAAATAAATAGGCCATTAAATAAAAGAAATTTTAATGGTTTTATAGGAAACTTAGCCAAATATTTGTTAATATTTTTTTATCTTAAACTACCAATAATAGTGAATGTATTGAAAAACAAAATAAAAACTATAAAAATTAAATTAAAAAACGACTGATCTGGGTAGGAGTGCTAGGAACGCAAATTTATGGTATAAAAATTTAAATTACGACCCAAAAAAACGCATTTCTATTATGTTTCAATAGCCCGTGAAAAATCACGGGATGGTCTGAATTCTTGACACTGAATTAGTTCAAATTTTGAAAATGTCAATTTAAAAAAAGCTGTTTAAATTTAACATAACAGCATTTTAATAAAAAATAAAATAAAATCAGTGGACGATAATTTTGTTAATTCTGAATTCAAAATATGAGATTAGCAAAAATTACGCAAATAAAAAGATCCCAGAGATAAAAGAGTGGTTTAAGGGATTGTCCCCGTAGGACGTAGAGATTCCGGGTTCGATTCCCTGTTGCGACCGTTACCTTTTGCTTTACTGTGTATTTTTCTGTTTCATGTTTTGTTTAAATTTATTAAAATTGTCTTATTCTTTAATGATTAAAATTACGTGACGGGTATAACTGGTTATAACCTTCAAAAGTTATTATATTAAGTTGAATATTCATTCTAGAACCGTATAAATAAAAATCGGAATGTTTGTCAGAGACATTATTTTTTTTTTTTTTTTTCAAAAGCGGAGACGGTTTACATAAATAAAGTTCCCGTGAGCACTTAGGCCGTAGGCCCATTGTGCTATCTCCCATTTTACCTCATTCCTTTGACAGTAATCCAGTCCTTTTTACAAAGTTCACCAGGATTGTCATTGGAAATGAAGCTATATCTTCTGGTTCGACAATGTGTCTTCCCAGGTCTCATTTCTCCTCTTCATTCCTCCGCGGTTCCCTGAAGGCCCCACGAGGGAAGAGGGCTTCATCTCTCCTCTCCACTCCTTAGTTCTCTGAAGGCTCCATGACGGAGAGTTCACCTCACCTTGGTTCCCTAAAGACCCCACAAGAGAAGAGCCCACTCAACCCTGGCTCCCTGAGGGCCCCAGGAGGGGAGAGGACATCATCTCTCCACTTCACTCCTCCTTGGTTCCTCAAAGGCCCCGTGCCGGAAGAGTGCCCTTCCCCTTGGTTCCGTGAAGGCCCCACAAGGGAAGGGTTCATGGAGGTGGCCTCAGCTCTCCTCTCCACGGCTTCTCCTCTTGGTTCCTCCTAAGGGCCCCAGGAAGAAAGTCCACAGAGATGGCCTCAGCACTCCTAGGTTCCCAAAAGGCCCCTTGTTTTCGAATGGTCCAATTTTTTTGTCCCACGAGTGACCAGGGAATTAGAAGGTCCACTCCAGCAGAGCCCCGAATGTTGGAGTAAGGTCTAAATACTCCGAGATGCGACCTTGTTTCTCGGAGGCACCGTTTTTGACACTGTTCCCCAGGACATTCAGCCTGAGCACGGTAGCTCACACTTTGGCTTGGGATGGCTATTGCAGGTTTGTGTTTCCACTCCCTGAGCGATGGATTCGCCACACTCCCTACGCTAGAGACATTATTTAGATTATAAATTAACTTTTTAGAACGTAGAACTTAAAACTATTTCAAATTCAAAAAAGATATCAGCCAAAAATATGGAAAAAAAAATCAATGGATGATAATATTTTAAATTCTGAATTTGAAATATGAAATCGACAAAAATGTCATAAATATACGGTGAGCAGAACTCAACAATCTGCAACTTCATAACCTCAATTGAAAAGTCAAAAAGCAATGAAAACAAAAAAATGGAACAGATAAAGTTAGGCCAGTTTGGGCTACTTTTTTAAAAATTTTCATAACTTTTTAAGACTTTTAAAAGGGATGCCACTTTTTGGGTTGTCATGGAACCAAATAAGTAGGTCCCTCCCAATTGTCGGGTGGAGTAAGAAGCTGTCCCGGTAAGACAGACATCCTGGGTTTGATTCTCAGTTGCAACCATTACCTTTGGCGCAAAATTTATTTGGGTGTCAATGTCTGTTTTATATTTCGTTTAAATTTACAAGTTTCATCTTCTTCTTCAATGATTAAATAGAATATATCGATAAACAAAAGTCCATAATGATTATAAAATTGACGAAATTATTAATTAATAAATTGTCATTGTAACCATCATAATATTTTCACGAATTGTCTCAATTTGTATACCTACCGACAGGAGCCAGTGAAACGATGATATCCCCAATTGGGGTAAGTAGGTTTTGGGTCTGAAGGGTATGCGAGGGGAAGGAGATGGAAGGAGGAAGGTAGGAAAGTAGGTACCTACATGGCTCCCCCCCCCCCGACCCTCTCTGACCCCGAACAACGTCCTCTCTGACCCCGAACAACGAAATTATTGTCTATCCATTCAAGAAATAATTTGAATATTTGAAAATGTTTGATCAATTTCAGCAGAAGTAAAGAAAAATTGAGCCTACTGTGTGACACGCCCACAACCCACGTCTTTTGTGTTATATCGTTAGTGGTATGTATGCAACACAAATAATTTAATTCATTTAAGATTTGAACTCTAGCCACAGAAAGTAACTTGGGTGGGTACCTTTGTAACTAGTATTGAAGCTTGCAGGAACAGGACGCTGAAACGTACCGGTGAATGCATTGTTTAGTTGGGGAAAACTCCACTAGATGGCACTGAGATCAATATTAACCGCGCTGTAAGTTCAAACAATAATAGAATTTTTAGAAAACTTTACATTTAAAATCAAGCAATCCAAACCATTTATTTATAACAGATATTAAGCGCGTTACATTTTTTTTAAAAATAATAATAATATTTGCAAATTTTTTTCTACATTTTAAGACATGCGACAAAACATTGCAAGTATATTATTAAATGCTAATTACTTATATGGCCAAATGAAAATTTTCAAATCTGTTCTTGGTAGAGGATATTAATTTATGAAAAAATATTTGTACTTATTACATGATAATTGAATGCCGAACATAAGTCCCTAATGCTCCGAATCGTCTGGAGCCAGTGAGACTGGCATCCCCAATTGGAGTATGCTGTGAGGCTGAAAGTAGTGGGGAAGGGAAGGAATCGTTGAAGAAGAAGCTGGGAAATACCTGGCTACTCAGATCTGATCTTCAAATACGGCTAAAGTTACTTTTTTTACAATAGCTCCGTACAGGCGGCTCTGAGAAAAACATTTTTCCTCGATATGTTATCTTTGGGGATGTGTGGATAGTGTTTTTATGGAAAGGAAGGAGAGGAAGTTCAGGTTCAGTTGTCCAGGAGTAACGGACGTATGAATCCATCCCTCCTATCGTGGTACAAGACCGTCGATGGGTTGAAAGAGTCCCGGTGGAGAGGTGTCTCTGAGAGAACCAGTCTCTCCCGAACAGATTCGGCCCACCACGCAGTAGATGGGCAAACGCATATGCCGCCAAGACCTAAGCAAACCTCACCCCATGAAACCGGGCACCCCTGATAAGTCACCAAACATAGCGAACCACTTGGGTTATTCAATAAAACTACTTCAATAAAAATTTCAATTCTGATTGATGGTCTTTCATTAGAGCTTTACTGAGAGCATTTTCCACTCTGGAACGTTCCGCAAATTTGAACCCGCGATCTCCAGATTCATAGTCGAGAGCTTTACTCCTTAATTACGGAGGTCTTCATATTACTTTTGTTTGGTTTATAGTCCTGAATACTGTAAAGCTAATAAAATTGGGGCAGAATAAATATTTTAATGGAAAAAATGATTTTTTACATAATAACACAAAGATCTTTTTTTAAACATTATTGGCATAATTACTAGTGATATTTTTAAAGTAAAATTTCATTCCTTTTACAACGTGCGTGAGTGTTTTTTATGAGAGGAATCCAAAAAAATATCCAGAAAACAGTCGCTTCGTAATATTTTCTAGAGTAATGTGGCCACTTCTATCACCGATAACTTTGTAGCGGTCATCCATTGACTTCACACCAGTGCGCGTTATGTCACGACGTGTGTTTACAAGACTATTAATACTGGTACATTCCCGCCGTAGTTTGATAGAAATCGTTGAAAAGCATCTACGGCGTCATTTGTCGCAATGAGCAAAATTGTATTAATTTTTGACGACGCGACGTCGATAAGTGCCAGAACCGTCATTCGACGATTAGTTCGCACGTTTTTTGATTCACTTATTACTAGGAGGCGGTATGCGGAGGCAAAACGAAAATTCCTGAGCCGGGTCTGGGAAATCGGCTGTGGAACGACTTGCTGGCCCCTGTGTTTCCTCCCTCCTGCAACATGGGTCTCTTCATGACCCAGGTTTACTTCTTTCTTTCCACAAAAGGACTCCAAAACTTTTCTTCACACAGCATCCCCAAAGATGACATAGGCCCTGAAAAAGATTATTTTTCTCCTAGATTGAGTTCGAGTTGGAGTGTATTTCGAATGGAAAAATTATTTTCCTCAAGACCTCCTGGATTGAGTTGGCGTTGGAGTTGGAGTGTATTTCAAATGGAAAAATTATTTTCCTCAAGATCTCCTAGATTGAGTTGGAGTTGGAGTGTATTTCGAATGGAATAATTATTTTCCTCAAGATCTCCTAGATTGAGTTGGAGTTGGAGTGTATTTCGAATGGAAAAATTATTTTCCTCAAGATCTCCTAGATTGAGTTGGAGTTGGAGTGTATTTCGAATGGAAAAATTATTTTCCTCAAGATCTCCTAGATTGAGTTGGAGTTGGAGTGTATTTCGAATTGAAAAATTATTTTCCTCAAGATCTCCTAGATTGAGTTGAAGTTGGAGTGGATTTCGAATGGAAAAATTATTTTCCTCAAGATCTCCTAGATTGAGTTGGAGTTGGAGTGTATTTCGAATGGAAAAATTATTTTCCTCAAGATCTCCTAGATTGAGTTGGAGTTGGAGTGTATTTCGAATGGGAAAAATTATTTTCCTTAAGACCTTCTAGATTGAGTTGGAGTTGGAATGGATTTGGAATGGAAAAATTATTTTCCTCAAGACCTCCTAGATTAAGTTGGAATTTGTGTCGGTTTTTGTGTTTTTTCAAATATCCAATCTAAAAAAAAAAACTTTTTTCGTTTTTTTTTCTTATATTAATTAAGTTAATGTTTAATGAAAGTGCCTATTTAGTAATAGTACCTATTTATGATTTCAGAATCTATATTAGAAGAATAAATCTATTTTTTTGTGATATTGTTATATTTTTTTTAAACAAAACCTAGCATTCGAATAAAACTGACACAAAAATATGTACTTAAGAAACTTGAATCACAACTAGAAAAACAAAATATGCCAAGTGTGATTTTGGAAAACTCTGTATAAAGCCCGTTCAACGCCGGGGACTCAAGCAAGTTACCAATAAAATTACTGTGCTGGGATTTAATATAATTTAGATCAAAGCAGATCAGTTAGTTCAGTACCTACTAACGTTCCGACCCATCGGTGTGAAATCTTCCTTACGACTCCGCTGGCCATCAGGGTCTGGATTTTATGGGAGTAATAATATATTGGGTCAAAATATTTCCTCTTTGCAATAAAATTCAAGTAAATGGAAATTTCTGAACGTATCCGAGAGCTACAAACTGTTTTTGAAATGTGATGAAGAACGCTTAGATCTTTTAAACCAGTGGTCCCCAACCTTTTTATCGCGGACCGGTCAATGTTTGATAATTTTACCGCGGGTCGCTTGATTATCTAAAATCTAAAATATAAACAAACACCAACGCGAGGGCATTTTATTATGTCACCTAAAATGTTTAACTAATACATTTCGTCTCAAAAATGTAAATATCTCTTAAAATATAGTAAATGCAGAATTCAGATTTTGGTTAATCCATCATTTATACGTTTGCGAATTTTTTAAAATAATTATAGAGCCTAGACTTAACAAGCTCTAATTGGTCGCGATAGAAATATTCCGTTGAAAAACGGGAATAAATTCACGAATACAATCAAACGCGTGTTAGTACATATGTCACGTGTTCTCAATAAGACTTGCATTTGGACAAGCAGAGTATAAGAGTATATTCTGCTGCTACTCTGGTCGTTGCGTCTTACTCTAGTTCTTTACGTTATATATGCGAGTGCGCAAGATGGAAGCCCAGTCGTGTTTTTTTTAAATTGGCGTGAAGGGGTTCTCAACCGAAAAATCCGGCGGTTTTCTCTAATAGATAGAGTGATTCTTGAGGAAGGTCTTTAGGTACATAATTTGTCAAGGTTTTGTGTAAATTAGTTGAAATATACAAATAAAGGGAGCGGGCAGCGGGCTGGCAAGCGGGCGGTGTGGATTTGATATGTTTGCAAATTAACAGATGGCGTTGGTTATAAAGGTTAGATAATGACATCGCGTTTCGTTAGCCACAGCAACGTGTGGCCAGGTGTGCAAGTATACATGTAATTTAAATATAAAAAATTTTAATGCATTCATAAAAAGATGGCTTACCTGCGTTTTTGTAACTAAATTTAATGATTACGAAAAAAAATAAAAACACACACATTCAATAAAATGTTTAATAAACGTTTTTGTCAACTCATTTTTCAATAAATAAAATATCAGAGTGTACAGTTCACATGCGGTAGAAGTGAAGCCTTCAGAAAACTAAATTTCGAAAGAATGAGAAGAATGCAGGAATCAGGAATAGGTAAATTGTAGGGTTTATTTATTATAATATTGCTACCAACTTTATTTTTTTTTAACATTTTATTCTAAGAAACACCGCACAAAGAGGAGGTCGATAGGTTATGAAACACGCACAAAGAGGACACCGACTAGTCTAGCTCATTCTCTCGCAGGTTAAATCCTATAAATGCTATTTTTAATGCCGCTCGTTTCCGTTTCATCGAGTTTCAAATCACAACGGTGCTAAAGAAGTTTTCACTTCAAAAATTCTCAGTTTCAAAATTTTTTTGAAGTGAAAATTCTTTAACACCGTTGTGATTTGAAACTCGATGAAATGAAAAAGCGATATAAAAAAGAGACAAACACATACATCTATAGGATTTAGCTTGCGAGAGAATGAGAAAGAATAATCGGTTTCCTCTTTGTGCGGTGCTTCGTAGCTTCCCCACTCTCGTCTACTTTAGTTTTCTGAAGGTTTCACGCGTGTGGGCTGCACACAATTTTTTTTACGATCGGTAACTTTGGTTTCATAAAGGTGTACATTTTAAATATTTTGCGGTTAACTTTTAGATATGATATAAAGCATGATATTTTCTCTTTCTAATGCCGTTTGTATCATATTTCTCATTATGATAGTACTGAGATACAACGATTTCTATGAGACCTATATGAATTAGCCTGACGGGTTAAATGCAACAACAAGATAGAATAAAAGAATTTAAAAAGGAGATTGGGGTATTGTAATCAGTGGCCATATTTCCTGCTAAATGCAGATACAATATGGAGATTGGAGGTGTGTTATAATAATCTACGGTCCTATTTCCCACTAAATACAGATATAACATGGAGACTGGAGATGTGTTATAATAATCTACGGCCCTAATTCCCAATAAAAATACATGGCGATTGGAGATGTGTTGTATAACAATCTACGGCCCATTTCCCACTAAATACAGACAAACATAGTGATTGGAGATGCGTTATAATAATCTTTGGCCCTATTTCCCACTAAATTCAGATATAACATGGAGATTCGAGATGTGTTATAATAATCTACGGCCCTATTTCCCAATAAAAATACATGGCGATTGGAGATGTGTTGTATAATAATCTACGGTCCTATTTCCCACTAAATACAGATATAACATGGAGATTGGAGATGTGTTGTATAATAATCTACGGTCCTATTTCCCACTAAATACAGATATAACATGGAGATTGGAGATGTGTTATAATAATCTACGGCCCTATTTCTCAATAAAAATACATGGCGATTGGAGATGTGTTGTATAACAATCTACGGCCCTATTTCCCACTAAATACAGATAAACATGGTGATTGGAGATGCATTATAATAATCTATGGCCCTATTTTTCACTAAATTCAGATATAACATGGAGATTGGAGATGTGTTAAATAATAATCTACGACCCTATCTCCCACTAAATTCCGATATAACATGGAGATTGGAGATGAGTTTATAATAATCTACGGCCCTATTTCCTGCTAAATAGAAACTCGTATAACTTGGAGTTTGGAGATACATGTTATAATAATCTATTTCCATATTTCCTACTGAATGTAGTACAACATGGAGATTGAAGATTATCTTATTGTAATTACATTTATTAATTGCTTGCTTTGGTATTATCTTGCGCATTCATTATACAAGTATTAGCATCCGTATTCATAAACATGTCAAAATCTTGTAGCTCCTTCAACATAATCAACAGTTCCTTCAAAATACTCATAATGACTATTGACCAATCAACATAATGTTTTGCGCAAATGCTCGTAAAGAGAAATCCAATTCACGAGTCAATCCAATACGTTCAAAGCAAACCATTGACGCATTAACAACTCGTCACTTGAGCAATCAAATCTACAGCCGTGAGTAAATAAAAGCTCTATTTCGGGTAAATCTACTCGAAGCTGCTAACACCTCCCGGTGCAGCTCCCGGAGAAACTTCATTGCAATCGCATTGTTATTTTAAGCTAAATTTAAATTACGTAAAAGTTAATTTTAAATTATGTAAACGGTGAACGAGTAGTTGCGATTTTGCGTATCAGGTCGATCACAGCGTGCTGTGGAATCGGTTTAATCGACCCATTCGAGTGCTTTCATCTTCTTTCTGCTTCTATAATTCGGTTACATGTAACATCGTTACACGTATGTTCAACTCTTGTTTCTTTGATTGAGTAAGTAAGTACCTACTTTGAAGTAAGTATCTAAGACCGTCTCAAGTATCTAGTATGCCTACACATTAGCCCCACTAAATCTGGCTTCCAAGAAACTAGGTGTCTTGTACAGGACTTGCAGATAATTCTATGGTACAAATATCAAGTATGTTCAACAATTGAATTTGGGAGATGTCACTGGGTTGGAGCCCCAAAATACCTGAAAAACCTACTTGATTCTGTGCAATTCTGTGACTTCTCTGATGCACAGTCGCAATACAGTTATGCTGAGTCTGTTCTACGGGTATTTCAATGGAGATCCCAGATTGACCCCTCATGTATTTGTTCACTTATGAGAAACTCGACGGACACGAGCGAAACATCCTCTGAAAGTTGATAATGACTTAACAAGAAGGGGTCGTTTCTTCCGCAAGTTTTTGTGTAAGTCGGCTCGTGTATGGAAAAGTTAGCAACATCTGTTTTCCTCCTTCGTATTATCCGGGCTTCTTCAAGATCCGCATTGATAAATCCTTTCCTACATCCCCCACCTTAATCCGTCTCACAACGCTGCCCAACGGAGTGGCGACATAGTTCCCCTCCCTTTACACTGAGCATATAGGGGTGCCCTTGGAAGGTATTAAAATTTTTTTTAAGTATTCTACATATCGCACCCCAATTTTTTATGAGAGTCCCAATCAAGAGGCGGTTTAAGCGGCTGGCGGACCTGACTGCAGACTGGCGGACCTGAGGCCTCGAATCTCCAAGTGGCCTCGAGCTTGTATTAAAAAAAATCCTAGTTAAAACAGCCACAAAAAATTCTAAACATACAATATTAAATGTATATTCACATGATTTAATGTGTAATACACACAATTCTCACTTTTAACCTAAATTAAGTTCTCAGATTAAATTCTCAGTCTTTGCCACAGACAATAGCCATCGTTGAATTTGGTCGCTATGATCAAATATTCAACGATTTCCATTCGATTTAAAATTATACGAAAGTGTTTTCACCCGCCTAAAATTAGATAAATTTAGAAGTGAATGTACATTCACTTAATTTAGTGGTTCATTTACTTGTTACACCTTGAACCAAGAGAAATTCTCGCCTGTGGCGATTCTTCTGTGCATGTTTTAATCCCTCCAGCCTTGTTACATGCCTCAATTGGGTATTCCGTTGTCCCATTGCCCCGAAAATTGCAGGCTAACGTGCATTATTCACAATTTAAATAATTGAAATTATGATTAGATAATATCACAAATGTACATATGTATATATTCAAGGAATTTATTTATTTAGGAAGAGGCACCAAAAGTTTTTACATTCAAAGTTGAAATTTTTTTGGGACGGAACTGGAAAAGTTCGAGAAACTAAAAAACTTTGCCTTTGATCTCAACTGTATCAAACTTTCCGGAGCCTGTGGGACTACGGCATCCCCAATTGGGGTATTTTGGGAGGCCAAAGGAGTGGAAAGGGGACGGAGGTAGGGAGGGTAAAAGTTGAGAAGTACCTGGCTATTCAGATTTGGTCACCAAACAGGGTCTTTTCCTTAGACAGCTATCGATTGAATTTCTGGTCGCTAAGATCAAAATATTCAACAATAGAATTTTACGAAAGGGTTTTGAAAAGTACCTGGCTATTGAGATATATTGGTCACCGAACACGGCTAAAATTATTTCACACGCGGTTTCATAGATGGCCTAATCCCAGCATCCGATTTGGTGACAAAATCAAGTGTTAAAATACAACTTCTATGATAAGTCATTTAGATTTCCAATTAATTTACACTGGGTTTTACATGGTGTTGTTACGTAATTGAATGCCCAAAATTTTTTTTTTGAGGTTTATTGTTGAGCGATTAAAAAAGTACCTACCTGATTTTGCGAATACCATAAAATTTTTGATACATTTGACATAATTATTAAATTATGATCCATAAGGCTGACTATTGTTATGTGAAAGCCTAATACTCAGGTGAAACTCAGACATTGAGCAATATTTCTTTCAATTTGATTGATTGTAAA
The DNA here is from genome assembly GCA_936435175.1 of Glyphotaelius pellucidus. Taxonomy (NCBI): domain Eukaryota; kingdom Metazoa; phylum Arthropoda; class Insecta; order Trichoptera; family Limnephilidae; genus Glyphotaelius; species Glyphotaelius pellucidus. The sequence goes on along the minus strand of OW386542.1, from coordinate 19,069,115 downwards.
TAGACTTACATACGAAAACCTTGCTAAAATGCTATCTGCCCCTCCTGTCAAAAATTATGTTACAAATTGCAAATACGAATGTCATAAAATAACAAAAAAAACACATTATGTGCAATTTACAAAAGCCCTTGAGATATCAACACAAATTAAAGGCTGGGGCATCACTTTCGTCTTTGAATTCAATCAAATCTTTCATTTGTTCCCCACGTAACGAAAATTTCTAATAAGGACTTCCAAAGGTTGGGATTTATAACCAGGCTAACTAGAAATTTCATCAAAATTAAGTATTAAATTAAACTGCTTTATTTTGGCTTTGTCAGAAGTCAACTCTAGTATAATTCTCCCGTTTGGAACGCACATTATAATATTCATGTACAAGCTGTTGAAAGAATACAAACTTTTTTCAAAATGTGTACTCCATTTCTTGAACTACAACACTCGTTTAAATGATGCGAACGCTTGAATTGTCAGACAGAAGGATTTTCATTGACTTATTTCTATATAAAATTTTAAATGATGTAGTTAACAGTATGGAATTGCTTGCATTGATAAGCTTTCGGATTCCACTACGTAATACTAGAAATAAATCGGAATTTATTTCAATGCAGTAATTTTTGGACTAACCTTATGTAAACATCTAACCAGAATGGAGGGAAATAATTATACCGAGTCAGTGGACATCTTTAATTTATCACTAAACAAATCCAAAATGTTGTTATTGGGGCATTTCAGTTATGTGTAATGAATATTGCAAACTTTTTACTATTCATACGTAAAAGCCCCTAAAAAGAGCGTTAATAAATAAATAATTAAAAAATAAAAATAATGGTAAAACGTCATGGAGTAGGAATGTGTAACAATATTAAAATTGACATTCCAAAATACGATTACATCTTCGTCAAATAAATTAAGAATTCGGTAGGAAATGTAAATTATTTAAACCTATGGTAAAAAATAACCGTAAAATAAAGTAAAAATTCATATTAAACTATACATATATAAAAGCACACTCTGAGGATACATACTGCTAGTGGATCAGGCGGATGATGCCGCGGGAGTTTACGGATAGGCCCTGCAGGTGATTTTTTTGGCTTCGAATGTTTGTGAGTGTGTGTGTGTGTGTGTAAGGTTTTTTTGTAGATGTGCCGTTTAGTAGATAAAAATCCTATTTATTTTTAAGATTGTGTCGCATTCAAATATTATTTTAATAATTATATTGTTATTACAAGTTATATTGTTTAATAGTTATATTGTTATAACGATTTCTTTTACATTAGTCACATGAGAACGGGTCGTTTCTACGACTCGTTCTTGAGTTCAACAGCCCGGCTGTGGAACGATTTGCCGGCCTCTGTGTTTCCTCCCTCCTACAATATGGGTCTCTTCAAGACCCATGTTCACTCCTTCCTCTCCTCAAAAACACCCTCCACACAGCATCCTCAAGATGACATAGGCCCTGAGGGAAATTATTTTTTCCTCAGGGCCTCCTGTGTGGAGTTAATGTAAAAAAAAAAAATAAAAAAAAACGCAGTACGGACGTCACATACGTTTTCGCACGTGGAAAACTAGTACCTATCCCTCCTAATCCTAAGAAACAGGAATTAAGAAAATGTTAGCAAAGTAAATATTTAGTTAACGGAGGCTGGGGAAGAGCTAAACCAAATCTCATGCCAAAAGTACAATTTCGGCGGTAATCTTGAGTTTTTGGAGTTCTTAGACGATTTCTTTTAAAATCGGTAAGAAATTTAGGGGATTTTTTAGTTTAGTTCTTCAAAGTAAATATTTAGTTAACGGAGGCTGGGGAAGAGCTAAACCAAATCTCATGCCAAAAGTACAATTTCGGCGGTAATCTTGAGTTTTTGGAGTTCTTAGACGATTTCTTTTAAAATCGGTAAGAAATTTAGGGGATTTTTTAGTTTAGTTCTTCAAAGTAAATATTTAGTTAACGGAGGCTGGGGAAGAGCTAAACCAAATCTCATGCCAAATGTACAATTTCGGCGGTAATCTTGAGTTTTTGGAGTTCTTAGACGATTTCTTTTAAAATCGGTAAGAAATTTAGGGGATTTCTTAGTTTAGTTCTTCAAAGTAAATATTTAGTTAACGGAGGCTGGGGAAGAGCTAAACCAAATCTCATGCCAAAAGTACAATTTCGGCGGTAATCTTGAGTTTTCGGAGTTCTTAGACGATTTCTTTTAAAATCGGTAAGAAGTTTAGGGGACTTCTTAGATCCTCAGGATTTTGACTTAGAGATATCTAATTTGATAATTAAATATCTCTAGATCAAAATCAAGTATACGACAAATATAGAAATAATATAAATAATTTTAAATAAGTTTTTATCTACTTATTTATTATTAACATTCTCAAACCTGATCTTTCCAAAGCAAAAATATTTTTGTACGAAACATAAAGAACGACATTTTTGGGTTTCTTTTAATCTTCAATTTTGGCACGTAATTTTAATATTGTGCTAACTAAAATTCCCTAAAGTGGAATTGAATATCTAAATAAATGAGAGTTCGATAAACTAAGTGAGGTTTTATCCATATGATAACTTATATTTAACTTACTTAATTTATTTAGTCCGACTAGTAAACTCTATAACTAACTATAACTAACCTATGAATAGTGTCTATATACCTGATAAGTTAGCCGAGTTTTCAACCTATTTCGAGTACTTGTTTATTTATTAATATACTACGGTTAAGCTATCAAAAAAGGAGGGTAAAATACCCCGTTTGTTGAAGAGTTCCTAATGCATACTTTCTGAAAGGTTAACAGAAGATTTTTTAAAAAGATGCGTAGGCTTAATCAATAAAAATAAGAATAATAATAAGAAAGAAAATATAAAATTAAAAAAATATGAGAATGAAGAGGATCTTTATTTTTTTATAGATGTATAGATTTTAGAGATCAGGTTGTACGTAAATTGTTTTAGAAGTATTATAATCCAGCTATTTCGCCTTTTTACTATTGTAAATATTAAAATATTATTAATGTTTGACTACAAAATAAGGATTGACGTCAGTGATAGCGACGTTTTTGCCAAATTAAATTGGTAATTTGGTAAATATTAACTTTGTCAACAACAATTAAAGTAAGACCTATCAGTTATCAACTTTATTATACTTTATTTTATGTTTATTCGACTTCCCTTTTTTCTCCCGGAAATGAGATTTATTTAAATTCCTTACAATATAATAAAAGCTTCGCTTACCATTTTGCCACATTGGTGATCTATTAAAAGTTGGTTGTCTTGGGTTGTTTCATGTTCTTGTGCCTTAATAAGATTATTTTATTTTAGAGTAAAAGACTAGAAATCTGAAGTAAAATTTGAACATTTTGGTAGGAAAATCCTGTTTCCTTTTTCTATTCTGAAATTTTTCTATTCTATTTCTGAAAAGAGATTTTGGTCAACCCATTTTTTCCCTAACAACATAATTTTTAATTTGAGTTTAAAAAAATTCTGTTTTAATAAAATTATAAGTTAAAAATGCTTATAGTTTTTTCAAATCGAAAATATACAAAAAAGCGGCCACAAAAGAATGAGGACGATCGCAGAGCTGGTGAGGAATATTTAAAAATATGATTTTTTCCAATTATTTCTGGCTCTCACCCTTCAAGGGTGTTCTAGAAAGTTCTACAGAGAATGTGTTGATGAATTTATATATTAATTTTATTTAATTAAGAAAAATTATATGGAAAATTGGAATGGAGTTCAGATTCAGAACAGATGAGATATTGAATGGAGAGGCAATTTTATATACTTAACGCTTGATATAAGAGAGAATATTTGTTTAAAGAGGGACAACCAAAAAATGATAATTCTTTGATATAAAAATCCAACTTCTAGATCACAGAATATACAATCTGGGGAATAAAGGACGTTGATTTTAAAAAGATGAAAAGGAACAAAACGATTCTCATTCAAATAAGTGAGGAAATTTCTTTTTGGAAAAATGGGTAAATTGTTGAAACCGCGATTTGATGGGATGGTCCTTTGTATTTAGGCATAGCAGGCTCCCTTGGATTGTCTAGCAATGTGCCAATACTCTGCCCAAAAAATGCGGGATCTATCTTTGATGATGGATGTGGTTTACAAGGGTGACAATAGGGTTGGACACTCCTTGTTTTGCCAAAGTATCCGCAATATGGTTAGGTGCAGGAACCCAAACCAGATTTTTCCAGATCTGTTTTTCCAGAGCTTTGAATGGAGGCTATGAACACTCGAATAAAGAATACAAATGAAGAAGAGGACTGGTTTAAAATTTTGGAGGGAACTGAGAAAGTCAGAGAGAACAAGGAAATAATCAAAATTATATTCTTTCAAAATTCGCAAATTCAAAAAATAAGTAAATAAAAATTATATTTGATTAATTATTTTTGATAATGGTTTGAGAGATTCAATAATTGCAGAGCACTCGGCTGAAAATATTGAAAATTGGTTTGAAATTGAATAAAATATTCTGTCATAAGAATTATTGTGGTAAACGTTAATATCTGTTTTTTTCTCCATTTTGTGAAAATTCCACACACGAATTCATATAAAAGAATCCCGATTCACTTACTGTGTTTCACGGTCCTCCCTAGGCATTGCTAGTAGGGATAGCACCACATACTCTAACTTGAAAGCACTCCTTACTTCATTCACCTCTACTCCCGTTCATAACACTGACTTTAATGATCCGTGTCGAGTATTTTATACTTGTTAGTAGTAAGAATGTAACGTACGTTCATACATAATTATTGCGTTTCTCACACCTCATAAGTTTACAACTAACTCAAAGACTTAGTTGTTTAATTCCAAATACCAACAGTAATATTCACGAGGACTGCAACATTTCGTGAATAACGTGAATTTATCGGTCAAGCAAAATAGCCAAAATCATTAAAATGTCATCGAATATTCAACACGCTCGAAATATCTCTTCCCCGTACAAGAGTCCAATTGAATTGCGTTGAAAATAGTTTAGGTATGCAGCCGCTGTATTATTTAAAGTTTCTTACTTTTGCGAGTTACTCTGTATTACATGGCGACCTTGAGACAATTTCCCGGCGTTTAGAGTGTCACTTGGGTTGACCACACAGTGCACCCAATTGAATGGAACTAGAGAGATTATGGAACTAATATTGAGAAATTTGTTAATTTACAAGAGATGATTTTGAGAGTCGTAAACACATCAAACCGGTAGAACTGTAGCACCCACGATTTTAGTTAATATGTGAGCCGTACTAGAGTCCCATAGAATCCTTGGTTTTACTGAACATAAGATATAAGACGTTTTTTGTGGTGAAATGTAAGGAGAATTGTGTATTTACAATATAAACGAAAAGTGAAATGATTGGTTCAGCCAAATAGTTTATTTTTTTTTAGTTATTAGGTCTTCTATGTCTGTAATAGCGCAAACCGAGTAGTCAAATATTTTGTTTTAACAATTATTTTGCAAAAACATTTTTAGATGTTCTGAAACAGCTGTTAGCTCAACCATCCATTTCATTATCTTTCTCGGAGTGCGACCATTTTCAAATGCAAAATTGGTAATTTCAATCGCTTTGGGGGAGTTGTTTCACAGAATTTGAACAAATCATCAAAATTAAAAGTTTATTTTCAAGTTCTGTGAAAGTTCTATTCAACTTCTATTAAAGCCATGTGTTTTACAGAATTTGCAAAAATCATCAAATTTTAAAATTAATTTTCAAGTTCTGTGAACGTTCTATTCAAATTCAGTTAGAACCATTTGTTACACAGAATTTGTTCGAAATCACATTTCTAAGTTGATTTTCAAGTTCTGTGAACGTTCTAATCAAGTTATGTTTTTGTATCCAATTTTTGCCAGTTACTTCACAGAACTGAAATAATAACAGAATTTGATTATAACTTTTACAGAACTTGAAAATTAACTTCGAAATTTGATGAAATGTTCAAATTCTGTGAAAGAACTGGCCCTAAATGATTTTTTAAAGTGAAAACTTCTTTAACACCATGAGCACCGTTGTGATTTGAAGCTCGATGAAAAGGAAGCGAGTGACACTAAAAAGAAATAAACACATACGTCTATAAGATTTAGCCTGCGAGAGAAAAAATACGATAAATCGGTTACAAAATAATGCGATAAATCCACGACCCCATGCACGTCCCCTTTAGTGTAGTGGTATAAAGCGCCTGACGAATCTTTGCAGACATTCAGCCGACCACGGGGTCAAATCCTACGAGATCCAAAAAAATATATATTTTTGTGAAATCAATATCCAATCTTCAAACTTCTCCAAAATGAACAGGCAATAGAAAACAACATTTAGCGACACCGAAGAAGAAACTACAAATACAAATAAGATGACCAAATGTATTAGAAAAGGTGCACTAGAATTCGCTAAAAAAATATGGAAAAACATCTCTGATTTTTTTCAAAATTTTTTTATCTCAACTTCGTCTTTTCCAAATTCATTGTTGTTCAATCTTTTTGCTCGTTTGGCAAAATTTCATGGAATTTTGCATTAACTCGCCTTCAATGGCCGCCATCAATCGCCTTTAATAATATTGCAACAGTAATAAGTGCTATGTTTTAACTCAGTGTTGCTTTCAAATACATAATAATAATTGTTCAGTCAATGAATCAGCATAACTTTGAGCTGTGGTTTTAGAATGTTTGGAAAGCAACATTCAACCAAACGGGACTTTTACACGTATAAACAGGTTCATAAAGAAAATGCTAAATTAAAGTTAATTAAGTGTATTATTATTAATATTAAGAGTGTGGGGAGGATAGTGCAATCCCACACGTCCCATATAATTATACATATTTTAATAAAACAATCTTTTAAATAAATAACTAAGTAGGTGCATAGAATAGGGAAAAATAAAATAATAAAAAAAATTGAAAAATAAATAAATAATCAATTCTATGTAGGGCGTTGTCTGGGGTGAGCTCGGGCCCAGCGCTCACATTGCATTTATTTTCAAGTTATATATTTTAGAGAGCAGCCAAAATATTTGAGAAGTATCTACCTGACTTATTAAACTTTAACGAGTGATTCCTGACATTATTTGCTATAAAATGTTGGAAATGTTGGACAATATTTTTTTTTCTCAAACCCTGCCCAAATCCTAACTCTAAAACTTTGTGATTTTTAATGTTTTTATACATTTTTTTTGTAGAAAGCAGGAAATAAAGCAATTACCTTATTTGTAACCACGATTTATTTATTTAATTTTTTTAATACCGACCGGTTTCGCTTAACACAAGCATCTTCATTGAACCTCAAAATCAAATATCAGTAAATACATTATGAAAAATTTGCAAGCTTTGACATCTCAGAATATGGTAAGGCGGTAGAAGTGAAACCTTCAGAAAAGTAAACTTCGAGAGAATGAGACGAATGCGGAGTATCAGGAGTGGGATAATTGTGGAGTTTATTTATTATAATATTGTTACCAAGTTTAAATATATATTTTTTAATTTTATTATACAAAGCGCCGGACAAAGACGAGGCCGGTAGGCTATGAAGCACCGCACAAAGAGGACACCACTTAGTCTATCTCATTCTCTCGTAGGCTAAATTCTATAGATGTATGTGTTTGTCTCTTTTTAGTGTCACTCGTTTCCGTTTCATCGAGTTTCAAATCACAACCGTGCTAAAGAAGTTTTCACTTCAAAAATTGGTTAAATAGATTACATTAACAATTTGGGAGGCGGGAGTGGGTACAGCCGCCCCGGGAACCTTTATTGGATAACCAACACATCTGCCATAGGTCACCCCAAGTGGTTTGCTACGTTTGGTGATTTAGCAGGGGTACCCGAGTTCATGGGGTGAGGTTTGTGTAGGTCTTGGAGGCGGATGACCGAGACACACTGAACCCCAAATTCCTACCCACAGCATCCCCAAAGATGACATAGCCCCTGAGGGAAATTATTTTTCTCAGGGCTTCCTGTGTGGAGCTCACGTAAAAAAAAAAAAAAATTAAGTTAGGTTATGAACTATTTTTCTTTTTTTTTCATAAATTTTAATGACTTTTCAAAGGGTTGTTGAAATTGTACCATTCCGAGTTGTCGTGGAACCATTTTCACAAAGTTTACTTCCATTCGTTTAATTCTACGGCTCGTTCGTCATTTTGAAAGTTGGATAATGAAAAAACTGTCATTTTGGTTGTACCGATTACCCCGTGTTAAATCCAAATAGAAGCCTTGTGCTCACTTTCATTGCTCCAGTAAAATATTAACTACCAATTGTCGTTCTTAAAAGCAAACGTGTATACACAAAACGTTTGAATAAATTAGAATACTGACATTATACTAAAATACAACATGCGCCCACACGCGCACCTAAAAATAACCCTAAATTTCCCGGCTTTGGGATGCTCTGTACTACACAGCGAGAGCTATGTATATTGTCTAATACTGCACGAAAGATAAATATAATATTTTGCTCATCATCAACAAGTGCTGCAGCAAGTTCACAATATTTTAAATTAATAACTCGCGCCAGACTCTAAGTAAAATCTTAATCACGACTAATAGATTTGTTATAGCTACATATAATTTTATGTAGATATATTTAAGATGGTATTCCAAATTCAATATCTTACACAGATATTTCTCGAATTCTGTATGACTACCTTTTCTATTCTACGCCTTTTAAACTAAATTATTTGTTAATTAATTTGTTCCATGTGCCAAATTAGAAAATGTGTTCAAATTTGAGTGCTATTTTGATTATAAAATGATTACCTACAATTTTATGAAGTGTGAAGAGGAAAGCCACGAGCACTTGGATACAAGGTTAGGTTAGGTTGGATTACTGAATAAATATTCATACATTGTTTATTTATTCTAGAATACGAAGTTTCTTTTGGAAAGTGTATTATTTTTTTATAATTTCTAATTATTAACATTGTTCAAATCTTTAATCTGAAAACCGAATTCCTATCTCAAACTAAAAAACATATTCTCAATATTTATTGAGTATGTATCTTACGTTATTTCATCGAGCTCGTAAAAAGGTGTTTAGTTATTCACCAAGGTCATTTTTCTCGAAAGATTGATGAAACTTGTGAAAAAACGGTTTAAATCTAGGTAGGTTTTGTAAAATCTAATATAATTGTTTGTTTGTTTGTTATTGTTTATAAAAAATATATATAAATATTATATTTACATGTATATGTATACACTACTACTTATGACTAATATGACGACTACGCATAAAAATATCTTATAAAACATGATTGTCTCTATAAAATATCACAGAGAAATTCATTGGAATGTGCTGCATTGATCTACTGTAAAATAATTGCCTCGTTCCAATGGATTCGTACTCTTCCACAAATAACATATAATGTCAATGAGTCTCTACACTCTACTGCTCTACTCGTTCTTATGAACATGCGATAATTTAGTTTTAAGTGCATCAGCGCTCTGCTGCATTCCTGGAGAGAAGATAAACCTCTCGCTGGTATAACTAGGAATGTTTCCCAAAAGCACTTCTTATTTACTGCGATTCTGAAGTTATGCTTATTGGTCATTGGATAATCAAAACACTCTCGATCGGTACTGAATTACAACTTGCACGCTGCTTTGCTGTGATTTAATCAGAAGGATTGTCGTGAGACAAGCTCAAGGTGGCAAGTCTGTGCTTAAACCAGCGTTCGGCGGAACTATTAAAGTTTACCTGGCACCTAATAGATAATTATTAGTATAAAATTAATAGATTATGATTAACACCATTACTATTATACTATTTATACTGTTTATTACGTTTGTATTATATTTATCAGGTAGGGGCGTAAGGAAAAGTTTCGAAGGCGTAGGTACGCAGTAGTAGATAATACATAAGTGATTGGACGGAAGCTTTAGACTTGACATTGATTGGCTTCTGCCCGAGTGATAATGTACAGGGTTGAGGCAGAGAAGCCGCTGAGGTGTGGAGCTGTCGGGCGGCTAGAGGTACTCACCAGTGCAAGGATCCAGCTTCCGGAAGAGGCTCCGGGACTTCCAGGGAGATGCACACTGGTTCGCCCTCCAGCACTGATATCACCTCGGATTGCATGACTGTCTCTCACGAATCACTCCCGAAGGGGCATCGTCCCTATATTCCGAGATATTTTCCCACTACAGATTTTATTTGAGATTGACGGTCCGGAGAATTACGGCGCGCATTGCAGGCGTCTATAAATAATTCTTAAAAATGTTGTCAGTCGCGTCATCTCCGACGGCCCGGTAAATGTAAACTCGCCAATAATAATTGTTTTACCGGAATTATGTAATATTAAGGAATACGGGTGATTGTATCGAAAGTGGTATCCGTCGCGGCAAATGTCAGCTCGGTTAGCGTATGAAGGTTGGTTAACGGCGTGTCTGCAGTGTGTGTAGCTCGCCGGCCGGCTGCCTGTGACGGCCGCCCGTGTGTGACGCTCGCCCGGCCCATCAGCGGCCCGCCAGCGGGTTATATCTGTCCCTCGCGCGCCGCGGACCACCTCGGGCCTAGCGCCTAGCCTTCCCGCGACCTATTCTTACGTCCGCCGCTTACCGCCACCTTCCTTGTATTTACACACCGCCACTGGACCGGCCAGGGGCGGATCGGGCATACGTACGGGTACTGCTGCAGGAACTCCTGGAGCTTGGGGTGCAGCCTGGAGCCAATTTCCTGCCCATGGAGCTTCTGCGCGGCGGCACAGAGGCTGAACGGTTTCGGTGCCGGCACACTCAACTCCACCCCCTTCCGCGTACTAAATAAACTTAAAAATGTTTCCTGAAAACACAAAAACATTATGAAAGAAGAATCTCTACAATTTATTTATGTATTTGATACAATAATTTGCATTTTTTACTACGATTTATTAATAATTAATTAATTAAGGTTTCACTGGGTGTTTTACCCGTGCTGAGACCTCCTTTTTATAATACAAAATTCAATAAGTTGAAGTACATAATAAATTTTAGTAAAATATATAGTCAGTAATGAAAAAATAAAAATCATCAATCATGAGTTATATGTAATGTGTGTTTTATAATGGTACTGTGTGTTATGTGTATATGTTTTTTGTGTAGGTTCAAAGAAAAATCGGTAAGCAAAAAGCTCTCCCTTCATTTAAATTCATTGTTTTCATAATTTGGAGACCATTAGGTATTTATGGTAGGGTAGTGTTATTCTTCTAATTTTACAATTTCTAAAAAACGTTTTCGTACATTTTTTCATCGTGTCATCAAATGAAAACTTATTTAGCACCGTTGTGACTTGAAACTCGATGAAACGAAAAATAGCGACACTAAAAAGAGATAAACACATACATTTATAGAATTTAGCCAGCGAAAGAATAATATGGTATAATCAGTGTCTTCTTTGTGCTTCGTGCTTGGTACTTCTTAGCCTCCCTACTCATGTCTACTTTGGTTTTCTGTAGGTTTCACTTCTAGCGCGTGTGAATTGCACGCCCTGTTCTTTTTTTAATGTTGAAGGATTATCAATGATTATTATTGGCCTGTCCACTTGAAACCGTATTTGTGTGAAAACCAGACAAGAGTCCCAACTGCTCCCAACCGTTTGGCGTGAGTGAGACTATGACATCCCCAATCGGGGTAAGCTGTACGGCTGAAGGCAGTGGGGATGGGAAGGAAATGGAGAAGAGAGAGATGGGAAAGTATCTATCTACTCAGATAACCCGGCTTAAGCAATTTCAAACAAATTGTCAATTCTGAATGGTGGTCTTTCATCAAGGTGAAACTGAGAGTAGCTTCTACTCTAGAGCGTGCCGCATATATTGTATGTATTTTTTTTAAAGAATTAATTGTGAAGCTGCACAAATTACTTAATTAAATTTTATCAGCTCTTGCCGGAATTTGAACCCGTGACCTACAGATTTATAGATGAGATCCTTCCCCTCTACCACGGAGCCCGTCAAAGGAGGCCACTTTATCCTACATAACAATAATTTTATTATGTAACGATTTAGTGGAGTTTTATTAAATATTCTAAATTAAAACGCATTCACAGAAAATATTTTCCTTTGGAGATGAATGAATATTTGACGAACAGGTAAATCCTTAGAGGATTAACATTATTCAATTGAGGTTCAAACCATTCATTCAAATCATATTTGCGGCTCGTTCCAGAATGGAAGATACTCTCAGTATCGCCCTGGTGCAACACCACCATCGAGAATTGAAACTTTGCGTGAAATGCCTTTCATGAAAAGCTGTGTTTGGAATTAGATCTGAATAACCAGGTACTTCCCCACCTTCCTCTCCCATCTCCTTTTTCTCCCCATTAACTTCAGCCTCACAACATTAGGAAGCTAAAGAATGAAGAAAAAAAATTGATTGTCTGTTAAGTCGGGCTACGGACGATAAATTTAATAACGTCATAAGAAAACTTTTACATAGAATTTTACACTCACAAGCCGAACGCTTAGGCCGATCGAGCCTCTCTAACGCTTGTTCCGCAATCACGCTCGGTTCAGGCGGAACGTGACAGCCTTAAAAATACATAAAATAAAAAATACATCAAAATTGATTATAGCAAAGGCCAAGATTTGTTCTACGCGAAAAATTTTATACTAGAGATCACATTGAACCGAAATAATTTTTAATATGTATTTGAATGACACTTGTCTTTATCTTTCACAATGTATATAAATATCTCGCGTCACGATGTTTGTTCGAGATAAACTCCGAAACTGCTTAACCGATTTCGATGAAATTTGGCTTACTTAATTTGGTGTGTAATTTGGTCCAACTGAAAAGATAAGATAGTTTTTATCTGGATTATTAACCTCAATATTTATTATTGTGAATTTGGAAGGCGGGAATGGGTACCGTCGCCCCGAGAACCTTTATTGGATAACCAACACCTCTGCCATAGATCACCTCAAGTGGTTCGCTACGTTTGATGATTTAGCAGGGGTGCCCGGGCTTACGGGGTAAGGTTTGTCTAGGTCTTGGCGGCGGATGACTAGGACATACTGAACTCCAGATTCCTACCCAACACTTAAACCCTTTTCCTTTCCAGAACTCTCCTCTCCCTCCTTTCCTTAGAAAAAAAAACCTCCACACAGCATCCCCATAGATGACATAGGCCCTGAGGGAAATTATTTTCCTCAAGGTCTCCTGTGTGGAACTCACGTAAAAAAATGCTTTCTTAACAAAACACTTGGTTATCTAGGTAGGGTAACCATCCAGCAGTTGGCGTTGTGCTTCGATTTCACCTCACAGCAACGCGTGGCCGAGTCAGCTAGTATTTTATATATTTCTAAGCGACCAAATTTTAAAACCAAAAACACTATAGTAAACCATACTATTTAACTACCTCATCACTAATAATGTCCATATTTGTATTAGATTCTCGTATTACAGATTTATTTATATATACATTTTCCTAAAGTTTCGATTGATTTATAGTGTCTCATATTCACACCCTACATACAGGCAAGAAAAAATGCGTTCATAGAATAAAAAAATCAAGTGCAGTTCACACGCGGAGGAAGTGAAACTTCACCCACACAATCTCAACCAATAGGAACCTTGAAAAGTGATGTCATAATCAAAGCGGCCAATGTGGCCAGCGCGATGCTTCGTAGTTAAGGTTTCATTCTATCTCATTCACTCGCAGGCTAAATCCTGTAGATGTATGTGTTCGTCTCTTTTTAGTGCCATTTCCGCTTCATAGAGTTTCAAATCACAACGCTGCTAAAGAAGTTTCACTTCAAAAATGTACCAGTAATCAAACACAATAAAATAAACTATTAATCTAACCATTTTGATTTTCTCTGCACGGCAGATCGTAGTTTCACCGCAACGTAGTCAAATAATACTTTACCAGAAAAACAAAAACGAATTAAAAGCTTATATAAAATCGATAGATTATAATATTATCTATTGATTTTATATATAATGGTCACTATACTTAAGCATAATAAGTTCATTTGATGAGATATTTCTTCCAAAATTATGTTTTTCCTTAAAACACTTTTTTCTAATGGAGTCAGAAATCTATAAATGCAAATTTCTATCCTAATTAGTCGGGTGAGATAATAATAAAATAAATTATGCTTATGTAATGTAAATATGTTATATTTTACTTAACCTAACAATATCCTACATTTATACAAGTTCAAAACCTAAACCCTACACAATTCATATTCCTAAAGCTCCGTGCACTCCGAAGAACAACACACGAATGACCATTATTTGTAAATAACAATAGAAACTTTAGTAAACAAATCGCGGTGTAGGGGTTAGTAGCCACGTGAGCGGGAAAACTTGTTTCAGCAAAGACATAAATGCTTTAAAAATACAATGTTTTATTCACCATTTTATTGTCTTTCACACTAACAAATAAAAAAAATCCGTTTATAATAATATTCCGGTAAGTTAACACTGATTTAACAATTTGTTTGATCTGTGACACTGAAGTCCGCGAACTAAAAAAAAGAACATTACTCGGGTGGTGTCGTAATGAACGCGAAAGCTTCGGAAGAATTCGGAAAAATTATTGGCCGTTCTTCGTTCTCATTGCGTAGTTCCCCGCTCCTTCCTCTCCCTGCGACCTTTTCTATCGTGATTTGTGTTTGGCCAGTTTCCATGCGACAACCTTGGGTTGTGAAGATTATAAGACAGCGTATACACACGCGAGCCGAAACTCGAATTATGGGAACGAAGCGAAACGTCGCTTGCGTTGCTTAGATCTTTTCCCATAATTAGTGACTCGGCTCGCGCTTATGTTTGCAAATGTAAACGGAGCATGAGAGATTATAAATCTTATTCCACCGAAAATGAAAAAAAGTTTATTAAATATTAGTTGTTACTATTTACACATATAATCAGCTGATTAATAATATTATAAGAGTATCTGAAGTTATTACGAATCGGTCAGAAATGGTTTTATTTTTTGATCATCAATGTGGAAGGCGGAAATGGGTACCGCCGCCCGGGGAACCTTTATTGGATAACCAACACCTCTGCCGTAGGTCACCCCGAGTAGTTCGCTAAGTTTGACGATTTAGCAGGTGTGCCCGGGTTCATAGGGTGAGGTTTGTCCAGGTGTTACCAGGTAGTTTAGTGTGTCTGTAGACCAGGACACACTGAACCTCTGATTCCTACCCACCACTTAAACCCTCTTCCTTCCCAGAACTCTCCTCTCCTTCCTTTCCTAAAAAAACCCTCCACACAGCATCCCCAAAGATGACATAGGCCCTGAGGAAAATAATTTCCCTCATGGCCTCCTGTGTGGAGCTCATGTAAAAAAAATCTTATTCCACCGAAAATGAAACAAAAAGTTTATTAAATATATGTTAATCATAATATTTACACAATTAATAATAATATTGTAAGAGTATCTGCAGTTATTGCCAATTTGGTGGGAATGCGTTTATCTTTTAATTACAATTTGTATGATTTTTATTTGCCACAAATTTATACGTTAACTAATTACTTACTTACATCAACATTCTTATTAACTCATTTAATAGCGTCATTTAAATAGTCATCGTTATATTTATGAAAATTATGCACCTCTAATGCTATTTTATGAGCTTGGCGCTTTTCCAATGTCAAATTTTATTAAAAATAAATGGGTTAGGCAAAAGGGAAAATTGATACAAGTTAGCCGATTAAATTTTCAATTCAACGGTTTGTCCTTATTGTCAGAAGAACACAAGAAATGCGATGTGGGCGTATTTCATGATCCTAAAGTCAGACCATTATTCGCTTAAATTTCAAATAAAGAAATTGTTTCATCATCATTATTAAATTTTCAGTTCGTTCGAATGGGATAGCGATGTAAACTAGTCGAAGCGAGAGCTCGTATCATACCTCTCGTGCGTCTTATTTGAAAACGAAGAAGACAGAAGATAATATGACGTCACATACATCTCTCGCTGGGACTAGTATAATTTTAATGATGCCAGTCAAGTTTAAGGGAGACAGAGCGCTTGCTAAATGGGCTAGAACCAAAACGTAGTCGTAGCGATTTTGGTCTCCATTCGAATCTACACGGAAGGCATTTCTAGTATGTATTATCTATTCAGTGGCCTCGAAGAATAATATTGAATTTTTAGAATTTTTGGCCTATGGGCTATCCAGGTGTCAAGGTGTCTATACAGGTGTCAAGGTAGACACCAACCTGACAAACTTTCAAAATCAATTCTGACCCATATTTGGAGTAAAATACAAAAACGATATTTTGGTCTACGGTAAAATTATTTTGGTTGTTTTTTGGTTTATTTAGAAAAAAAATCAGTGTGCAATTCATACGCGGTAGAAGTGAAACCTTCAGAAAACTAAACTTCGAGAGAATGAGACGAATACACAAAAGCAGAAGTAGGATAACTGTAGAGTTTATTTATTATAATATTGTTACCAATTTAAAAATTTTATTCTACGAAGCACCGCACAAAGAGGTTGCCGATAGGCTACAAAGTACCGCCATAAGAAGATTCCAATTAGTCTCCTTTCTCTCGCAGGCTAAATCCTATAGACGTATGTGTTTGTCTCTTTTTGGTGTCGCTCATTTCCGTTTCATCGAGTTTCAAATCACAACGGTGCTAAAGAAGTTTTCATTTCAAAAAATTTCAAACAAAAATCTTTCACGATCACCAGGGTGTATCGAAAAAGCTTTTTTCGTGTAATCAAAATTTAATAAAAAATTGTCTAAACGCACCCACATATTACACCAAAAAAACCCAATTTAATAATATTTAGGTTTACCGACATAGACCGATTTATTTTTATTTAATTTTTTTTTTCCATTTTGAAGTGAAAACTTCTTTGTGATTTGAAGTGCAAAGTAGTACAGACATGTGATATTTTATTATTTTTTGTTTTAAATTATGATATTCAGGTAATTAAAGGATTCAATTTTGCTTTATTTAAGAGGCTTCATGGTTTTATGGGTCTTGAGAATATTTTGCGAAATAATTATAATTTTTATTTTATATTTCATCTTATTTTTATAATAAATCTAGTAGAAATATGTTTTTTTTTCTATTTTCCATTTACTTATAAATAATAGCCCAAGTTGCCCCAAAATCATGAAATATAAAAAAAAATTAAGGTCTATGTTTTACAATTGAAACACAGATAACTAAAGTAGCACATATCCAAACTAGATATTTGATATACCTTTGGATTATAAAAATCCAAAATTATTATGAAACGGGCCGCGCAGCCGTTTCCATTCGAGAATTTTATAATATTAAAAAAAAAAAGTTAATTTTTTTTTTTGTAACGAAGTGATTTTGTTTCCAAATTGAAATATTTGAATTTTAGATGCCCTTTAATTTTGGGTATAGAATAAAAGAGCATTAAAATAATGTGGTTTAATGCTAGATTTAGGTCTCCCTCACTTGGCTAGAAATTGAATAATTTTCCCAAATTTTGTTATGTTTGTATTGTAGATGTACTTATTTACCTACTCTTAATTTATATTTTAAATTTTCTTGAGCAGTTACGTGCAACCAAAAATTCTTTGGAAGTGAATATCATTTTCAATCTACTGCAAGGTTTGCTTCATTTCTTGTTTTTTTTTACACCATACACGATTACCATTTCTCAGAACCAGTGGAAATTTAACAACCCCAATAAATTGGCGTGTGTTGTGAGCAGTGGCAGACTAAGTCTGTCGGAGGCCCGGGGCGGCTAAGCTGAATGAGCCCCCTGGTTTAAGAAGTTGATGTAATTTTACAAGCTTTTTATTCAGTTCACACGGGTCTCTGGTCCTGGGGGGCCTCCAAACGCCTTCGTGTTCCCTTGATCAAATCCTAAAAAAGGCTTTAAGGCACCAGGACACCGTAAAAAATATATAATTCATTTTCTGAAAGATGCATTCGTCATTAGTGCTCTCACCAAATATTAAGAAAATTCGTAAAATTGACGGAGATACAGCATTTTATATGAAACCGTTTTCAACAGTTTTTTATGTTGAATTATCCTTCAACAAAACTTTGAACGCGTTTTTTCCGAAACTATGTTTTTCAAACTGGTTGACAACATACTAGTCTTTCGAAGACTTGGTGCATGCGAATTCGAAATCGAACTAAAATTCCAAAATCCAGTGTCTATGGCATCGCGTCGTGAAATTTTGATTAAAAAAAAAAAAGAAAAAATGGTGGACCAGCGAATTTTAGTTCGAGCATTATTAACGAATGCATCTTTCAGAAAATGAAATATAAAAATGACAAAAAAAATTTCCAGTGTCCTGGTGCCGGGAACATGGAGGCCTTTGGAGGCCCAGGACCAGAGGCCCGGGGCGGGCCGCCCCTTCCGCACACCCGTTAATCCGCCACTGGTTGTGAGGCGGTAGGAAATGGGAAGGGAAAGGGCAAAATCTGCTAATGGAAAATACTTACTTCACCTTATACTTAACCCGATTTTGAAAAAAAAAACAGGGCTTTCCCACTTCTTTCCAGTTGGCACAGAAATAAATCATAATAATTGAACCCCCTTTTTTAATAGTAACTTACCTATTTATATTTATCACATAACAACTAAACGTAACTAGAGCCGTTGCAAGCAACAATTTGAATTATGCTGGTCTATTACCAGCAAGGTTGTAGTAAGTACCTAACATTGATATATTGGTCGTTTATATCTACCTAACACACCGTCGAATTGTAAGGAAGTTGAAATGAACTGTCTTTTTTAATTTATTTATAATTTTACTTGATTTTATCTCCATAATAGAGAACCAATTATTAAAGAGTTCCTCGGAGATTGTGGGTCTCACCAGAAGACCTCCGGTGCAGTTACATGTGATAACACAAAAAGACTCTAAATTGTATGAAAATTAGACAAATGAAGCGCAGAAAGAAGAATGTCCCCTTCACTCCTTTCCTGGAGCCGTGTCTGTGCTGAATCAATGCCCTGACTATTGATGCCGTAGACTGGTTCAATAACTCCAAACCTCTCCAAACCGTCCTCCACCGTACAAAGAAGACTTCTTGAAGTAATTAGTATGCAAATAATGTTCCAGGGTAAATTTTGATGCATCTGCCTCTCTGTTCTCAACATAACTTCATAACAATATTCACTTATCAGCATCCTGTGTAGACAAAATATTGTTAAGCCATTTTTCATATCAATATCACAACAGCTTGAAGAAGGGAATCCATATTTATATTTTGTAAATCAGGTTATTATATTATGAAGTTATTAACGGACAGTTAAGTCGCGTAGTTTGGTTGATATGCAAGCGGGAAATATGATCTTCATTTATGCTACACAGAATGATTGAAATCTCAAAATAATGACACCAAATAAAGTATGTTTCAAGAATTCTTACACGTGAAATGAAGTGTGTGCACTTGAGGATGAGAATAGCAAAGGGTCGAATCACTTGTATACTCTCATTATTGAAGTGATAATTAGTAAGTGGTTAAATCTAACATTCCATGTCGATGTGTGTATGTGTGTATACAGCAAACTAATTATGATAACATGTCGCATACAATAATATTATATAATATTACTTCGATGATATTATTATGTTATCTATAAAATAAAACTTATCGAATGTCAGGCACATCATTTATTTGCAAAAATAGTAGGTACAACAATAAAAAAGTACAAAATAAACATTTTACCAAGTGCACATCTTAAAAGTTCTGGGTGCAAGTAATTCTGTCAAAAATTTTTTTCTAAGTTGCTTTGATTGTCTTACCAGACTTTAAAATGAAAAGGTTTCTTTGAAAATATAACTCTGCTGGTGAAAGAAATGATTTATAAAGCAAAGTTCCAAAATTGCACACTAAAACAGGCAGTGCCGGTTAATAATGGCTTTTAATAAGAAATTCAATATTTTCTCTGCCATTTGTTTGCAGATTAATAATAATTGAAAAAATTGGTTGTCTGTAAAGTTGGTTTACGGACGATATTGTGATAACGAACTTTTATGTGACAACATCATATAATGACGATGGAGTGCAAGAAAGATAGATGCGTCATAAGCCAAACGCTTGTTCCACGCTCTCGCTTGCACGCTCGGCTCAGGCGAAACGTGACAATGAGTCATGCTTTTTCGTGCATGCAGCCGGCATTTATCGATTTATAAGACGTTATCACGTCAAAAAAAAAGAATTACAATACCCAATCACTTTGAAAAGGGTGATTCTACTAAACTCTTGAGTTTAGAAATTCATCGGAAATGTTGACTACAGGTCACATAATATTAACATTGTATTTTTCCAGTGAAACTTATTGGATGCAATCTTTTGCAAATGGCATACATAGATCACCTATGGTATTTGATGATGTCACATTCTGCCAAGATGCCAATCAATTAATCACATTGGAATACAAACTACTTTTATTGCTTTGGATAAATGTCTGATACCCTTATTTAATCAGCATTGACTTATCTTAAACACAATGTACACTTACATCTATTTTCACTAAAACATGAAACAGAGTCTGAAAGCCGCATATATTCACTGTCTTCGCCGTAATATAGTAAAATCTCATTAGAACTTCGGTGAGCAAGAAACTTGGTTTATTTTTTGTACCTTTAAGTTTGTAAAGTAATATGAACCAACTCACTAATATTTGTTTTTGAATTATGTTAAATATATGCGAGAACGGTAAATTGGGTAAGCGCACTAGCAGACTGGTTATTTCAACAAGGAAGCACACTGTAACGACTGCCGGCAGTTTTCGTCATACATCTCAGGTTTCCCTGGCTACTGTACGAGTTGATTGTGTGTTCGTGCCCAAATTCGAACACGTACAATGGAATATTAAATGTTATTTCTAATAGAAATAAAGAAAAAAAACAGTGAATCCCAATACACCTCACAAGATTTAAATTCATACATTTATTAATGAAGCAGCTTTGCATTAAAAAAATCAAACACGGTAGAAGTGAAACTTTAGGAGCCTTGAAAAGTGAGCTCATAATCAAAGGGGCCATGGCGGTAAGCTTTCATTCTATCTCATTCTCTCGCAGGCTAAATACTATAGATTTATGTGTTTGTCTCTTTTTAGAGTCATTTCCGTTTCATTGAGTTTCAAATCACAATGGTGCTAAAGAAGTTTCACTTTTTAAAAAAAATTGTGTGCAGTTCACATGTGGTAGAAGTGAAACCTTCAGAAAACTAAAGTCCACAAGAGTGGGGAGGCTACGATGCACCACACAAAGAGACCGATAAGTCTATCTATCTCTTTCTCTCGCAGGCTAAATCCTATATATGTATGTGTTTGTCTGTTTTTAGTATCGCTTTTTTGTTTCATCGAGTTTCAAATCACAATGGTGCTAAAGAAGTTTTCAAAAAAAATTTATTGCAAACTTGAAGAAGTAAGGTGGTTTAAGAATGTTAACGTTCTCCCTAAAGGTATGATCATTGGTAGGTTGGTCCTGCCACTTGAAAAAATAAAAAAACCTATGCTGCCTAGTTCTGTAAAGTTATCAGGGACATAAAGCGTAACACAATCCGGAATATCAGGATTGAAAAAAAAAAAGAAAACACATTTGATGGAATAGGTAAAGTAAAATTCAATTTTCGGCAGGAGGGGGGTTTACAAAAAAAAAATAACCAAGTGGTCTAAGGAGAAAAACGTTTAGGAACCTCTGGTCTGGACGATCGGGTCCTATTTTAAACTTTGTAGCAATAAGATTGTAATAAATTCTACAAATGGGTAAGATACACTAAAGTCACGAAATGTGTGCTCTTTTTAACGAGTCTGTATCGTGAAAACAAAGTGAATACCACATGTGTTCTTCATCAAACAAGAGACTGTAACCATCACACAATATGTTTTAGTTTTTGATTAAGTGGAAATAAGTGCACATTTTACAAGCAACATTTTCTGCTTACTGTGGTAGTAGTAGGAGATTTTCAAATATTGTCAGGTTATTCCTAACACGAGAATGTTTTTCTTTCTTTTTTTTTTAAAAGTTCTGCGTATTTGAATATAATAAGTCAGACTTAGGATGGGTTGTTTCAAAAAATTTGAAGGATCCATCAAATATTTGAAGTTAATTTTCACGTTCTGTGTAAGTTTTAATCAAGTTCTGTTTTTACAACATTATAGGCTAGTTGCTTCATAAAACTGACATAATCATAGAACTTGAGTAGAACTTACACAGAACGTGAAAATTAACTTCAAATATTTGATGAATCCGTCAAATATTTTGAAACAACCCGTCCTTAATGTTATCAGAGCCTGTGAATGACTTCCCCCTGTGCTTAGAATTATTATCATTTATTTTTCAACAAGCTGATTAATAAAAAAGAATTCCATCTTTTCATTTTGAGTAAGACTAATATTTTTAAGCAATTTATTGGTATCAAATTAATTGCCATTTGTCAGCAGTCGAAAGCTGCTTTTTGAAAGCGACAAGTCTTCTCGCCGCCAGGCGGGCCCGGCCGTCGGCCTTCGTTGGCTATGTTCCCTGTTTGCTTTTCACCAGGACTGTTGTAGATGTGCTACTCTGCGTTTATTGCCGTACAAATCAGTGCCGGTCTGTAACTGCAAAAACCTGCAGTCTGCTAGCCACTTTAACCTTCCTACTTATAAAGATAATATATCTGTTTGGATATCAGATATTGTAACTACCCATAAAGCCAAGTTTTATGAACTTTAGCAGCAATAATTGTAAGAGGTAGTTTAAACATTTCTTTGAATAATTAACCATAAATAATACTTGAAGAAAATATTAGCGACTCTCAAATTTTCTTCAATGATTGTCTTCAACCATTATTTCAACGATTAAATTTTACTGTTTGAGGTTTTACTCATTAAGTTATTCCAAAAATAAAAAATTACCATAAATACTTAAAACAAATCAAGTGACACAAGGGGCGTTTAGTCATGCAGACTGTAAAGCGATGCGTGCCCCCAAGAAAAGGATATTTATTTCTATAAAAAAAAATATATTTTAAACAGGTGTTTATTTTGGAAAATTTGCAATTTTAATCACAAATTTATTGTGAAACTATTTTCCTTCTCTTCTGGCGGAATGCAAAGCTTTTAAAGCCCCTAGTCCACATGCTCCCGCCAGCAACTAATTTGCTATCGCACCTCCCAAAGACTTAGCACATAGAACAAATTGTTACACAACTAAAAAGATAATCTCAAATATTAGCTAATTACAATATTTTTTCTTAAATAAAGCCCCTTACGACCACATACACTTTTTGTAAGGTGTATATTAAAACTACTTTATGGTTCATGAATGCCAATACTTGGAATATGGGATTCTAAAAATTAAATTGCCACTGTATTGATAAGATGTAAGGATTGTTATGCCAAAGGAATTCATTATTTTTACTGCCAATAGTAAATTAGTGTTAAAATCATTTGCCACCTCACAAATTATTTATATTATATCCATAACAGACATTGTTGTAGAAATAGAAGTATCTAGGACTCATAATTTCTCAGTAGAGAAAAGCTACCATATAATTTAATCTTATAAATAATAAATAAGTCAATGCGGCAGTTGGGCATTTTAGGTAATACTAAAACATAATTTCACACATAAGAACTTAAAAAATAGAATGAGATATTTTAAAACATTAAATTACAGGAATGTACGCATACAAAATAAAAAAGAGTTTAAGAGGTGTGAAGCGATTTTTTTTTGGCTAAAGCAATTTTCCAAAATAAAAAGTTTTAAGTTGATTATTTTTGCATCCAAAAAGTGCAATTATTAGGAACTTAAGTCTTTTCTGTTCTGAAAAAAGGGAAAATAGTCATGGCACACCTCTGCTATTAAAATAATCTCTTTGTAGCAGAATAAAGAAAAGGCAAACAAGTTGAAAGGAGCCAGCAATCGATTATTGATTCTCAAAAAAAAATTAAGTTCATTATCTTTGTAAGAAAGTCAACAAAATTTTTTAACAATAATTTTCCAAGATTTTAGTGTCACTGGATAAGAAACATAAAAAATATATTATTTAACACTTGCATTATTCTTGGGTAAATAAAAGAGAGCAGCCATGTGATTTTTAAAAATAATAATGAAAAACCCAAAATAATGTCTGCTATTAAAACAAATCAGAATTTTCATAGTTGCCAATATTATTATTTATATTTTTTTTAAATATTGTATCATAAAATATTAGTTGCCTTTTTTGCAAAAACCAAAATAAAAGTTCAATATTTTTAAATAACATATTTATATTCTATATCTACAGCCTTCGGTTGGATAATGTCTTTTCATAATTAATTATAAATTATGGAATTAAATTACTTTTAAACTAATTTTCAGTAATAGATAGAAGATATTATAAAACAATTTGGAAAAACCATTTAGGTTATTGAAAATGGGTTATTGGGATGTATGATGCAGCTTTATTGTAGAAAGACATTCATGTATTTATGTATTGCCACTACATGAATAACTGTTCACAAATTTGATTGAAAAAAAATTATTAGTTTACATTGAGAAAACCGTTATATAGATATGAAAAACAAATACATAATATTATGTTTTTTTGCGGAGTTAGGAACAATATTATATGTAGCAGAAAAGAATAATATTTTAATAAAGATTATAACTCCGCAAGAGAAATCTATAGTTCACTAGGTCTCCTATATCTATATGAGATCTTAAGACTTAATATAACTATTTAAGCCTGTATGAAACAATATCCTGTCATTTTCATATCAAATGCGTTGTTACATTGATAGTAAAGGAATGTTTTCATTTATCACAAAGTTCGTTTTTTAGTAAAACAAAACAACTTAAACACATTATAAAAATAAATTATCACCGATATAAGGTTACCTTTATTTCACACGACTGGTTTGCCTGAATGTCTACATTTTGTACCAATAAAATTATTTTTAGAGAATTATTTATTGCCAATAAATATTATAACAAAGATAAATTTGCACATTGTTGCTGGTCTGCCAAAACAAGGTATTTAAATCAGACATGAAAACATATTTAAGTATATATATATATACACAGATACAAATTGTCAAAGAAATGTTTTCGTCTTGGTCATACTGAGAGCTAAATAAGAAATGTTTTCGTCTTGGTCATACTGAGAGCTAAATAAGAAATGTTTTCGTCTTGGTCATACTGAGAGCTAAATAAGAAATGTTTTCGTCTTGGTCATACTGAGAGCTAAATAAGAAATGTTTTCGTCTTGGTCATACTGAGAGCTAAATAAGAAATGTTTTCGTCTTGGTCATACTGAGAGCTAAATAAAAAATGTTTTCGTCTTGGTCATACTGAGAGCTAAATAAGAAATGTTTTCGTCTTGGTCATACTGAGAGCTAAATAAGAAATGTTTTCGTCTTGGTCATACTGAGAGCTAAATAAGAAATGTTTTCGTCTTGGTCATACTGAGAGCTAAATAAGAAATGTTTTCGTCTTGGTCATACTGAGAGCTAAATAAGAAATGTTTTCGTCTTGGTCATACTGAGAGCTAAATAAGAAATGTTTTCGTCTTGGTCATACTGAGAGCTAAATAAGAAATGTTTTCGTCTTGGTCATACTGAGAGCTAAATAAGAAATGTTTTCGTCTTGGTCATACTGAGAGCTAAATAAGAAATGTTTTCGTCTTGGTCATACTGAGAGCTAAATAAGAAATGTTTTCGTCTTGGTCATACTGAGAGCTAAATAAGAAATGTTTTCGTCTTGGTCATACTGAGAGCTAAATAAGAAATGTTTTCGTCTTGGTCATACTGAGAGCTAAATAAGAAATGTTTTCGTCTTGGTCATACTGAGAGCTAAATAAGAAATGTTTTCGTCTTGGTCATACTGAGAGCTAAATAAGAAATGTTTTCGTCTTGGTCATACTGAGAGCTAAATAAGAAATGTTTTCGTCTTGGTCATACTGAGAGCTAAATAAAAAATGTTTCACATTAGTACTCTCATTCTTATGTATAAACATTGTGTATTGGTTCAGATCACTGGGAAGAAAAATTTATTACATTCCTTTATTTATAAGATTTTAAAGCAATTTATTAAAAAAATAGCTGCTTAAGGTAGCACTTGTGTATAGGTAGGAACAAGTTGTCATTTCATTTCATCATTATTTAGATTTTTTAAGTACCGTGCGCGTCAATGTAGGGGAGTAATGCAGCTTTTCAAATCTGTGAAATTTTAATTTTGATACTCGGGTAGCAAATAGGAGGGGTGCCAGAGGTGGTAAGTACGAGTTAAATGTAAGACAAGTAAAATTGGATCGGTTCACTTTTAGACCAGACCAACCATGGTTGCTGACTTTCTTTTCACGGATTTTACCAAGTAGCGAAAAATGAACTTTATCAAATTAAAGTCAATCAATGTTATACTTGTTTTGGCAAATCAGTAAAGTCTCAGGTAAATGCACACTTTAAACAAGGAATTAATTCTAATTAACTGCCGTTTCAGCAAGTATACCTGGGTGTTGTGCATTGTCGAGTGTAACTTGTATAGAATTAACTACTGCGGGAGAGTACATATTGTATGGCAGTTGGAAATTGCCATTCTTCTCAGGCAGACAATCTTCGGTCCTGTTGCCTACTTGGGTTGTGATTGTAGTTGTGTCAGCTTCTGGTTTGGTTGTTTCATTTCCATTTTCAGCATGAAGGGTCTGTACCGGATTAGGAGACAAAAATGCAACTGCTTTGTTATTGAAATTGATAATCTGCTTGATAACTGTTTCTTGATGTTTCTCTGTTTGGGTACAGATGTCGGTACAAACTCTTTTCTTTTTCTGAACATTTTTGGAGGTGACCGGACGATTTTGTCCATAAGATTTCTTCTGCGGTTTCCTTGATTTAGTCACATTAAGATCCATCTTCCGACCAAATGAATGCAAGACACTATTCAAGTTATCGATTCGACTGCACGAAGAGAAGGGTCCATCGGGGGATGAGGAAGTCTGCCTTTGATACTGCATTTGGTTCTTTTTCATGACTCCATCACATTTGCACTGCTTTAGTGCTATAGCGTTCTCTCGTCTGAAATAATTCCATATTAATCAATAAAAAATCTTTTTATCTCTTATGACAATGGTTCTTATCAGTACTAAATAAATTATCTTTAAAAAAATACAATAGATTACTTGCCGGGGGCCACATATAATATTGTAAGACAATGCGTCATAAAATTATAATAATTTCAGTCAGTACTCACTCAGTGACATCCTTTTCTCTCTGTTCTAGCTGTAGCAGTACGGCGCTCAGTTCCATGTACAGGTCATTGGTCCTGGTGAGCTTCTGTTCATATATTCGCCTTACATCTTGAGCATGCTTCAGCTCCTCCTTTCTTCTTTGAACTAATTCCCCCTCTGCCTTGTTCTGAACAGAGCCCGTCTGGAGAGTTTCCATGTGCTGCTGGATCTCATTTCTCCAAGACTCTTGGTCTTCTTTGAACTTCTCCCTGGGCTGGTTGAGAATCTTGTCACTGGCAATATCAAGGTGGGCCTGAATGATCTTGAAGGAAGGCCTGTTCCTCGGCTGAGGGTTCCAGCATTGTTTGATCAAGAGCTTGAGGCTGTCGGGGCAACTCGATGGGATAGGCAGGGAGAGAGAGTCATTGCCAACACCCCAAATGATGGCGGAAGAATCCACATTCTTGTATGGAACTTCGCAAGTCAGCAATTCCCAGAGGACCACTCCGTAAGACCAAATGTCCACCTTTTCTGAGCAAGGCTCAGTACGAATTACTTCAGGGGCCATCCAGGCTACGGTTCCGGCAAAGCTCATTATTGTGCTCATTTCATTCCATTCTTTGCTGGTTCCAAAATCGCTGACTTTGACCATTTGATTTTGTCCTACAAGAATGCTGAAAAAAAGTTATTATTACTTATGACGTCAAAAACTTTTTTTTTAAATTTGGTTATTAACAAGACAATGAGCAAAAAATTATAAAAGATGAAAAAAAATCTGTTAACCCATGGTTTGCAAGAGGGGAATCAACACATTCTCGCATTATTACATTTTCGCAATCACAGAGGTAAAAATATTATGGGAAACGTAATATGTTTTTAAGCCATTAATATATTAATATTAATAGAACAAACGCTGATTCTAAATACATATATCGTATATAATTGTACGCAGAATTAATAAATCGTCATTTAAAAACAAAAATGGACTTGAATGCCCTGTGATTGGTCAGCAAGTTCTGTGAGAACTTAAACTGCTACCTCACGGATTGGTCGACATTCTACACATTCTACACAACCAACAACTTATTTGTAATAAACCATACAAAACAAGCATAACATATTTACTTATAATATAGTCATGATGTCCAAAATTTACACAAATAATAAAATTTTAATCATTTTACTAAAGTTTTCATTTAAGTTTCATTGATTTGCAGAGTTTCTCTGAATTGCTGGAAAAATTTTCAAGAATCGGCGTCGCTTTTGCTGAATAAGCGTAAACACAGTAACTCGCCAACATCAGCTTATTAGTTCAAACTGAGTATCTTCGGACATGGAAAAAAATTATGCCAAAGACGCTGTGTGTGAATTTTTAGCATCGCAAAAACAAAATTTCATAAATAAAACATTATTATGTAATAGATAAAATCGTAAGCGGGTCAGTAAAAGTAATAATTATTTTTGCATATCAAATAAACATAAAATCGCTAATTATGTAAAACCCGCAACCAAGAACGATAAGCGCACTATACATTTAATTAAATATGCAACAATTTGTCTTTTACAAATTAAATCAAATATATGTATAATAATATAATTAACAAATATACATTTCTTAGGCCTAGTTGTTACCCAGTCGCATAATGTCGTAAATCAACCATCAACGTCATTTAGAATTTGTTGATGTTTGCACCCAATTAGCAGTCTAGGCCGACGGTGGGCAAATGACCTGTGATGTGCGCAGACCAATATTTGAAGAGGCAAATGGCAAAACAAATCTAAATGGCATTGATGGCCAATTTGATGGCAATGACAGATGTGACAGAGCTTCAAACAACTAAGCCTTAGGTACCAGGGTTGAAGGCCCCATAAGGGTTAACGATAAAAACTATTAACATGAGTTAAGGAGTAAAAGACGCATCAAAAATATAAACAGTGGGGCAGGGCCAGATGTTTTGAAAACGTTTTATCGCAGGAGATCCACAGGGTTACTCACATAAAATGTAGCTACACAACATTTTACAACATAGTAAAATTAGATTACAACATAGTAAAATATGATTTCATTCATGATTTTTAAACAAATTTGGTGTCAGATAAAATGCCACTATATTTGCTTTCAAAAACCTTCTGACAAAATTAATTTTAAGTTTCTCATTGACCCAAGGTTAAGGTGATTTTTTTTAAATTTTGTATAATAAAGTTACCTCCCAATTTACATTACACAACTAACATTTATCACATTCACAAACATAAAATATTGAATAACATGAGAACTGACATTTTATACTGTGTTATGCGATAAGACTATTGTTTGCAATGAAGCTCACCAAAGGATTGCCGTCTTTGAGCACTGCCACTGAGAAATCCTTTATAACCTCTCACACTTTGCTATTAATGATGTAAGTATGTAGCAAGCCCAAAGACGAGTTTCAAAAGAGCTATCAGCAGTATGCCTTTATTATTATTGATAATGAGAAGGTCAGCAAAGCACCCGTAAACTTGTAGAGGATTGAATCCAACGCCTTGGACTACTCGCTACATGTATGCTTGTACAAGTATGTTTAAAGGTGATGAAAGGAATGGTTAAACTTACTTAGGACTCTTGAGGTCACGATGGATGATCTTGTGCGAGTGCAAGTAGGCCATACCGTGGGCCACTCCCTTGGCCCAGATCATGAACTGCTGGGGACTGGGCGACTCGCCCTCCCGCAGCAGGTTGTACAGCGGCCCGTACGGACAGTACTCCATGATGATGCAGTAGCAGGGGGCCTGTGTGCACACCCCCTGGAACTTGACGATGTTCTCATGGTCAAGTTTCCGCAGGTGCTTGATGTCCGTCTCCTTCTGATCCCGGACCTTCTTCACTGCCACAATCTTCCCCTTAAGCTTGCCGCTGAACACGGCCCCCTGCGCGCCGGCACCCAGCCACTGCAGGTCACTGATGGCCTCGAAGGGAACTTCCCACGCATCCACTGCAGACAACCCAACATTATTATGTGATTACTGCGCAAGAGTCACAATTGCTCCCTGCTACCAAAGCCAGTAAGACTTGGGCATCCCCAATTAGAATATGTTGTGAGGCAAAGACAGGTGGGCAAGTACCTGGCTAATCAGATCTGTTCACCAAATGGCTAAAGCCAAGCAACATTTTGATTCTGAAAGTTGATCTTTCACAAGGGCGAAAGCAGGGTTTGTAGTGGAGGATCTCGAATATGGAGGCCATCAAAATACTTTTCTCATACACCCATTTTTGGGATTCACACAATGGGACTATCAGTATTTAAGCTTAAGATATCTTTTGTATGTTTCAGAAAGTGATGATGTTAAAAACATTACCAAATATTTATTATGAAAGATTAAAATTAGTAGATACAAAAAAAAATCTATTAATATGTGTTGTATTTGAATCATGCAAAATAGGCTTTAGAAGACATTGTAATTCTCAAATAAACTTACAAGATCTTACAATAATGTGAAGATATGTAGGTATGTATTGATTTTTTAGTCTTATCTGCCAACAGCTGTTCATAAGCCTTCTAAGTTTGTATTATAATACGAATCTCGTAAGAATTAGAGATAATATTTCACATTTTTGCTTATTTTCCAAATCAGATAATAGGTCAGAGTTGCAAAAGTAAAGCAACATTTTAGTTTTGCAGAGTAAACAATAAAACAACTAAGCAGAAATGAACTAGTTTCTATTTACAAATTCGGCAATTATGATTTAATCTTACCTATCGACGTTTAATGGTTTGCACTTTGGCATATATTCAAGCCAACGGATATCATCTGATCGATATTGCGCAAACTCACACAAACAAGACGCAATTCCGATTTGGCGCCATACTACTTGGCCTTTCGGTAATCGTAAAGGGTGGCAAACTTGGTCAAATGGATGCCAACTTACCTTTGTGTTGTTTGGGATCTGTAGTTTTGTTGACAAATGATAGAACGGGCCACATGCATGACCAGATGCCATCAACCCAGCTCGAAGGCTTGCCAGCATTTTTCATCTCCAAAATTTCTGTCACCTCCATATTTTCATCAATGTTTGTTTGAAGTTCACTGTTATCCGTTTGCTTGTAATCATTGATGGAATGGAACAAATGTTTCTCTGAATTTCCTGAATCCATTTTGCACTATGTATTCATAAATTCAAACAGGATTACCCCGTAACAACAAGCACAAAAGAACACAAAATATTATCAAACCAACGTTCACCAAAATCCAAAATGGAGAAGTCAGAAGGCCAAGATTGCCATCAAGAAGGCTGTCGCTATACACCATAAATAATTATACACAGAACGGCAGTGTTGTGATTGTATGCCATAGACTAGCACAGGTACCTAATCGATTTTCATCAGGGGCTAGTTGAAACAATTTATTTTTTATGACTATTTACAAAATACAAAGTAAAGTAGGTTATTCACAGTCCTTCTCATTACAGATTCCTGTTCCGGGATGGATTGTAGGTTGTTGTACGTGTGTTACTTCAAAATTTTCTCATATTCATGTATGTTGATTTTCACAAAATAAAAATCCTTTGAAACAAAAAAGAAAAAAAGGGAAGTTACGTGAGTAGTCAAATGTTACAACAGACCAAGTTAGTCTAGGATGGTCTAGGAGACAAGCGAGGTAAACCCTACGTCATCAAGTACACGGATGAAACTACTTTGTAGTGATAATGGACATTTAGAAAGCCTTAAAAAAGCTGGTCTGCCGGTGCGCCTCTTGGCAGGAGCCGCGCAGTCATGGAAATAAGTGAGCGATTTTTTTCGAAAAAATTAAGTCATCGAGTACACGAATGGGAATGATTGCATATGATAAAGGTCGATTAGAAAATGAAAAAAAAGCAGGTCTGCCAACCAGCAGCCTGGCACGTTCGCAGGCAGCCGGCGTCAAAGTGGGATAAAATATAGTAAATTTTACGTCATCGAGTACACGAATGAAACCAACGAATAACTGTAGTCTAGATCAAACCATTGAAGAATTTCTTGGTCTGCCGACCAGCAGCGTGGCAGGTTTTTGTGTACGATTTTTTTAAAGTATTTTTACGATTTTAAAATTATTTTCAATATCTTCATTATTATTTTTATTTCATTATGGTTTTAAAAACTAAGAATGCCATATTTTCAAAAAATAAGTGAGAATGATAAAAAAAAAATAATTTGAGGGTACCGAGTGTACCCATCGGTCTGGCGAGCCTTTCGACGCCAAACAACTCACAAAACCTGCCGCGGTGCCCCTCACTGCTGTCGCGTGCCCATTTTATTGTACAAATTTATAATAATAATAGTCATTTTAAAATTGCCTAATAGTTCATAGTGGTTGGAAGTTCGAAAAACCACCGCACCGTCGCCGTAAGAGCTGCGTTCGTCCGGAAAACGACGGAAATTTCCGAACCTTGTCCGTTTCATATCGGTTTCGCGTGCCCAGCTGCATCGAATACAAGACTGAAACCAACAAAAACCCGTAGTCTAGATTATCTCGTTTATGATTTCTTTGGTCTGCCGACCAGCAGCCTGGCAGTTTTTTGTGTACGATTTTTTAAAGTTTCTAAATTTTAAAAAAATTTAAAAAAATTATTTTCACTATTTTATTATTATTTTTATTTCAATATATTTAAAAAAACTTATAATGTCATATTTTAAAAAAATAAGTGATAATGATAAAAATAAAATAAAATTGATAGTTTCGAGTGTACTCAACGGTCGGCGAGCCTTTCAACGCCAAATAACTTACAAAACCTGCCGCGGTGCCCCTCACCGCTGTCGCGTGCCCATTTTATTAAACAAATTTATAATAATAAGAGTCATTTTAAGATTGCCTAATAGTTCATAGTGGTTGCAGGTTCAAAAAAACTACCGCACCGTCGCCGTAGGAGCTGCGTTCGTCCGGAAAACGACGGAAATCTCCAAAAATATCTTAAATATTTAAAAAAAAATTCATTATCTTTATAATTATTTTTATTTCATTATGGTTTTAAAAACTTATAATGCCATATTTTTTAAAAATAAGTGATTATAAAAAAAAATAATTTGAGAGTTCCAAGTGTACTCAATGGTCGGGCGAGCCTTTCGACGCCAAATAACTTACAAAACCTGCCCCGGTGCCCCTCACCGCTGTCGCGTGCTCATTGGGCACGCGAAACCGATATGAAACGGACGAGGTTCGGAAATTTCCGTCGTTTTCCGGACGAACGCAGCTCTTACGGCGACGGTGCGGTGGTTTTTCGAACTTCCAACCACTATGGACTATTAGGCAATTTTAAAAGGACTATTATTATTATAAATTTGTACAATAAAATGGGCACGCAACAGCGGTGAGGGGCACCGCGGCAGGTTTTGTGAGTTGTTTGGCGTCGAAAGGCTCGCCAGACCGATGGGTACACTCGGTACCCTCAAATTATTTTTTTTTTATCATTCTCACTTATTTTTTGAAAATATGGCATTCTTAGTTTTTAAAACCATAATGAAATAAAAATAATAATGAAGATATTGAAAATAATTTTAAAATGGTAAAAATACTTAAAAAAATCGTACACAAAAACCTGCCAGGCTGCTGGTCGGCAGACCAAGAAATTCTTCAATGGGATGATCTAGACTACAGTTATTCGTTGGTTTCATTCGTGTACTCGATGAAGTAAAATTTACTATTTTTTATCCCACTTTGACGCCGGCTGCCTGCGAACGTGCCAGGCTGCTGGTTGGCAGACCTGCTTTTTTTTTCATTTTCTAATCGACCTTTATCATGTGCAATCATTCCCGTTCGTGTACTCGATGACGTAATTTTTTCGAAAAAAATCGCTCACTATTTCCATGACTGCGCGGCTCCTGCCGAGAGGCGCACCGGCAGACCAGCTTTTTTAAGGCTTTCTAAATGTCCATTATCACTACAAAGTAGTTTCATCCGTGTACTCGATGACGTAGGGTTTACCACGCTTGTCTCCTAGACTATAATACCTGGCAACCATTGTTGGTGGGGGATGCCATTCTGGGTGCCCCATTTGCACCAGCTACTCCAAGCAGGTTTGTAGGTCTTCAGTGGACTCTTTATAGGATGACTTGAGGAGTTGGCGTTCTTCCCGACTGCATGTTGTTAGGGCTTGTTCCCGCCAAGCTCCCGCGTAGCTCCAGATCCTGAATCCTGAGAAGGGGTAGTCCTGACGATATGTCTGTTAGGACTCTCTCTAGGCAGTGCAGGCGCATGGGGGGTTCATCTGTTCATTGTTTAAGGTCGCTCCTTCAGAAAGTCTTCTCCCATTGTGGGACGACTAGAAGCCCCTTGCCTGATTTAGGTGTGTAAGTACTCTCGGAACGTGGTTTGGCGGAGAAAATACCCAAGTTAGATTGTGGTCCCAAGGTTGACTGAACGCTTTGGGAAAGCAGGCTAAGCAGTAACTTGAGTCTTTGGAGACGTAGGTTGGTACCGCGTGAGCAGTGACTGAAGCGAACAAGTCAATTTAAGGGCGACCCCATTTTCTAAATATCTCCTGTTACCAGACTTAGTAGATGCCACTCTGGAAGCAATGCACCCCGAGAGAGACGTTCCGAAATTCCGTTGTATCTTCCTGGGACGTATTGGTCTGTCAGATATATCTCCACCTGGTCTACGAAATCCAATAGCTCCCGCGTTGTTTCCGGAAGGGCTAACGATTTGGTTTCCCCTTCCTTGTTGACGTAAACCACCAGCGCCTACTACTTTCTTGTTGTCCATCTGCAGTAAGACACGTGTCCCTGCCAGGGCATGAACTTGATCTTTGATGACTGCTAACACGGCGTATACTTCCTTCCGGTTTGAGTGCCGTAGTGCCTGTTCCCCCGTCCATTGGCAATTGTTCCCAACCGATGATCGATTGTTTTCGATGTACTCATTTTAGTTTGCCTAATTAAACACGAAAATAACAACAAAAAAACACTAAACAATTAATTGTTGGAACACGTGCGGTTTATTTTTATTTTTAAAATGAAAAGGACAGGAAATAAACGTTGATTTTTTTACTTCAAATTACTTTTTAAACACAAAGGCAACTTTCGGCGCGAAAAAATTAGCGTCATATGAACCTACACATCACGTGACCTGAAACGTCACGCGTCATCGCGGTGTTGCCATTAGAGATAGAAAGTGTGGCAAGTCCAATAAAAGGGTAAATATAGGGAATAAGCACGAGCGAAACGATAATAAAGAGGGCGAAAGAGCAGTGGCGGACTTACGGGAGGCGGAAGGGACGGGCCTCTGGTTCTGGGGGGCCTCCGAACGCCTCCATGTTCCCTTGATCAGATCCTAAACAAGGATTTAAGACATCTGGAAAAAAATGTCATTTTTTTATTTCATTTTCTGAAAGATGCATTTGTTAAAAATACTCTCACCAAATGTTTTCAAGAAAATCAAAAAATTGACGGAGACAGCATTTTATCTGAAGCCGTTTGGAACAGTTTGTATGTTGAATTATCCGTCAGCAAAACTTTAAATGCGTTTTTCTCGAAACTTTTTAAATAATTTTTACAACCTGGTTGACAACATACTAAAAAAACATATACATCTGATTTGCATGCACCAAGCTTAATTTATATTTACTATCTTATTTTTATATCCGGTGTGACGTGTTTTCAAAAAATTATATACATACATAACTGCTCTCGGAAATAGAAAATGGCATCCCTTGACGTGCGTCAGCAGAGAATTTCGCATCTTAAATTTTTACATTGTGTTTATAATACGAGGTAAGTTGTAACTTAAGATTGATTCTGAATAATAGTCAACAAGCTTAAATAATAGTTACTCAAGGAAAAGTCCCGAATATTTCTCAGAATGTTGAGGCATATTGTGTGCAAATCAAATGTAAATTCATTTTAGAGAATAGCTTCCTTTGATGAATCTGCAACTTGTTACTTAATTTATCGTTATATTCTGAACAAAAAACTTGTTTAAATTAAATCTGTAAGCGGGGAATTAAAACTACACTTAGAACATGAAAACGGTTTTACTTTTATTCTGGCCTGCAACTAGAATTTTATAACTGCACTTCGAGTAAGAAAATAGTTTCCTTCGAAATGTGTCAGCAGATGAGTCCTCAACTGGAACTTGATCGTTACATTTTAAACACGAAAAACTGACTGTTTCATTGCGCTACTTTGAATCTCGATAGGTTTGTTTTGTTTCACTTAGAAAAGGCCAGAATTAAAACCTATTGGTGAAATTCGCACGGGGTACCTACACTGGCTGATAGCTGCCCGGCCGACAGTCGTCGCCAAGGAAACGTAAAGTGGATTTGGAGCCTTCCTATCGTAAACTGTCAATACATACCGTTTTTATCGTGACACAAATCGAGACTCGCAAGGTGAAAATACCGCCGCCGCGCGCCATTATTCATCTCAATCGTTAGAAAACCGACAGTGACTACATGTGGTTCATCCAGACTCAGAATAGCCAAATCGACCACGAGGATTCCCATTCCGGGCAAGATCGCCAATCTATCATGAGTAGGTACCCTTGTGATATACCTTTGCTATTTGATTCAGAAGACATACCATACCGAGATCCACAGGCATAGCTCTCGCATAGAGTGAACATTCAGCTTCACTCTAACCCTTATAAGGTGGTGCGATCATCCCGCCTGCCTTATTCACTGACTTTAAATTAAGAGTGAATCTGCATGCGAGTCCCCAGCTTTAATTAGTATTTCTTTCATAAATATGCGCATGGTTTTCCTACGAATTACGAATTTTGCAGCATATGGTTTGAAACAAAAATTTAAGTCCTTTCGAAACATCAGAACGGTTTTCTTCGAAACGCGTCAGCAGATTAATCCGCCACTGTAATTTTACAGATCATTCGGAATACGAAACTTGTTTTCGTGAATCTGCATGCGAGTCTATAATTTTGATACTACACTCAGAATACGAAAATGGTTTTCCTCCAATTTTTGCACTTAGAACACATGGTTTCCTTCGAAACGCGTCAGCAGATGAATTCGTAACAGGAATTTGCATTATGAAAATTACAGTGGGTTTAACTTAGGAATGGATCTGCGTAGGGGTCCACCAGTCCACCAGCTTGAATTATATTGTATATATATTATATCCTGCACTTTACAGCTAATTTATTGATTGCAATAATTTTTTATAATTTTATATGGAATGATTTTTTTAAGTTAATTTTTATGGCAGTAGTGTGGCAATATATAAAGAAAGCACATAATATTTTTTTTTTCCTGAAAAAAATTGTCATCAATACTGAGATATTTTTTCAATGTTAATTTCTATATCGAATAATAACAAGAAATTAAAATGAAATTAAAAAAGGGTGTTGGATCACGTATGTATTTGTGCCTAACCTGACTTCTAAAAACATAGGCGCGTATGTAAGCAAATACCTGTCGGCTATGTTATAATTTTCTCTGGATTTAGTAGTAATAATTTTAAAATTTAGTTTAAACAAAGTGATAAAAACCCGCTCGATTTCTGAGTAAAATTTTTGATGGTGCTTTTAGCAGGCTGCACTAAAAGTGCTCGCGAGCCGCACCAAAAAGCCTCGCGGCCCACAAATTCCCCACCCCTGGTCTATGGCATCAGGTAGGGGAATTTAGACATCTAAAAATAAAGAAAAAATGGAGGGCCGGCGAATTTTTTTTCGATTTTTTATGGAAAATTTTCATCGTTTATAAAAAAATAGATGGGGGCCCTTTATAAAAAAATCCCTAGTGGTCCCATAGTGACTGGATTTTCAAACAGTTTAAGACTTAGTTCATGCAAATCGGATATATAGTTTTTTAATATGTTGTCAACCAGGTTGATAAACGTAGTTTCGAAAAAACGTGTTCTACGTTTCGCTGAAGGATAATTCAACATGCAACATGCAATGCCATATCTCCGTCATTTTTTTGAATTTCTTGAAAAAAATCGGTGAGAGTATTTTTAACAAATGCATCTTTAAGAAAATGAAGTAAAAACAATTGAGTGCAGTTTACACGCGGTAGAAGCAAATCTTTACCAAAACAATCTCAACCAATACTTGAATAGTGAGGTCATAATCAAAGCGACCAATGAACGCAGACCTCGCGTAATTTTAATTTCATATCCCAACCAATAGGAGCCTTTAGAAGTGACATCATTATCAAAGCGGCCGAAGAGCGCAGTTGATTCGTCGCAGATGCACTAATCGTCATTTCCATTGCATCCGAAATCCAAATCACAGCCGTGCTATAGAAGTTTCACTTCAAAAAAATATCAATTTTTTTTCCAGGTGCCTTAAAGCCTTGTTTAGGATCTGATCAAGGGAACATGGAGGCGTTCGCAGGCCCCCAGAACCAGAGGGACGTCCCTCCCGTAGTCCGCCACTGCTCTTTCGCCTTCTTTATTACCGTTTCGCTCGTGCTTATTCCCTATATTTACCCTTTTATTGGACTTGCCACACTTTCTATCTCTAATGGCAACACCGCGATGACGCGTGACCGGCGTGACGTTTCAGGTCACGTGATGTGTAGGTTCATATGACGCTAATTTTTCGGTTTTTTTTAAATTAATTTAACGGTTTCAAATAAAATGCCGTATTTCCGTCAATTTTACGAATTTCCATTAATTTCCACGAACATTTGATGAGAACATTATTCATAAATATTTTTTAGAAATAGCAGCTTTTAGAAAATGAAATAAAAAAAAATTTATATAATTTTTGTGTCCCCAAACATTGCGATTCATGCCTTAAAGCCTTGGGACGGGCCTTAAAGTAGGGCTTAGTCCACTACTGCGAAAGAGTGACACCATAAATGAACTATTTGAACTAATACCAGTGGCACCATAAATGAACTAATACCAGTAGCACTCTTCCAGGCATCGACATGGAACACAAAGTACGGGATTTTTGTACCCATTTTGAAATAGGATTTTTAATTTTTGGAATATGGCAACATTATCTATCCCGTCTATTATTTGATTTTGGCATATCGGCGGCCGGTGCACAGTGAACCCAAATCCCAATCTAGCTAAACAAAAATATTTTTTCACGGCGCACAGTGTGCGAAATGAAGAAAAAACACGAATTAATTGTTTGCTGACTAAATATTAGTGCATTTTTTTTTGATCTTATTAACACAAAAGATATATTTTACACACAACATACCCCAATTGGGGATGCCATAGTCTCACTGGCTCCAGAGGGGAGCAGTTGGGACTCTTGTGCGGTACTTCATATAAAAAAAAAAAATGAATTATAACTATTTTGAAGTAAAAAATTTTTTTTTTGTTGTTTGTCAAAAAGTTGTTTTTCAAACCTCACACTGTAACTGCGGCTTTTTCTCCATTTCTTCATAAACCGTAGTGAAAAATTCTTTATGGTTTTGTAAAATGTAGGGCTCAAAATGTTTGAACCGGCTATAAGGTATGTTTGTGTTATGTAATTAATTAAAAACTCCTTTGATTTCACAGAAGTGGCATTTAATATACCCTGTTCTCTTAATGCCTCGAATAATTTTCTCTGGCGAGTACAAATGGGCCTTTCTGAAAACAACAAAATTGTTCAAGGGAAGACAAAAGATGATCACAATTTATATATGATATTAAAGGTAAGACATTCTACAATACGTATATATTCATAAATGGGAGCAAACGATGTTTTGTTTCTAAATGCTAATTGAAATAAGCATTTTAACAGCAAAAAAATACAAAAATAGTGGAACATTAGATGTTAGTTCAAATCTCACACACATGTGATATTGATATATAGTTCAGTAAATTAAATAAAAAATACCTTGAAAAATGTCATACATAAAAAACTTTTGTATATTTATATATCTAAACGTCACTTAATACACAACCGTCTCTGCTCACGCGTAGGAGCGAAGTGAAAAAGCGATGCCGAACATCAAATTTACGACACACTTTGAGGCGTTGCCAAATGTCCGTCAAGCGCTTTTGAGAAATTTGAATAAACGCATAAAATGCAGAAACTATTGTGCTACACAAAAAAAAATACTTAAATTAAAAAAAAATAAAGTTTACAAAAACCACTTAATTCGGGTTTTTTCTCCATTTCGTACACTGTGCGGCGTGTGATGCAAAAGAGTCACAATATGATAAAAAAATACTTAAATAAACATACACTTATTTTAGCCACTGTTATAGAATTTTCAATGCGAAATAAAATTGTGTGTAGTGTAATGATTCAAATAAGCCACAACAGTCTGCTTATTTTAAATAATTAGTGAGAAATATTATTTGTAACATGACATAAAAATAAAACCGAATGCGATTTTGTTTATGAACTACTGGCCGACTCACTATCGTATTTATTGTTAAATAATAATTTTCCCATGTGGCATGTCGACAGACTTTTGCAGTTTCTTCGCTGGTACTACTATAATTGACAATAATTTTAAAACATCATTATGTAAGACATTGGGATGTTTTCTGATATTGTGGATAATTCGTATACTATAGCTTCCCGCTTTCTATGTGACCACACTGACTTATAGACTTCAAGAATTCAGAAGACATTTAATTTTTCTTGTTTTACTTTTTGACGAGCATAAACCAAATTCTTTTTCTGGCCTAATCCTTAGACCACTCTTTATCTGGCGTAATCCTTAGACCATATCGTAGACCACCGAAAGAACAAAAACTGTATTAAGCCTTTTTTTGTAGTAAAACTTCTTTACGCACGCTTGACTTGGAGAGTAAGCTGGTGAATACGTGACGAGAGCGTTACGAAAAGCGTCGGGCGAGGCGAACGGAAGTTGACAGGGAGATATAAGTTAGTGAAAATAGAAAGAGAGAGAGTTACGATTCGTATATCAGTGTAGGGGCAAGAGAGAGAGGTGCGAGCACACATTTTTTCTCTCTTTCTCTCATAGCCAGTTAAGTTTCGTATATTTAAGACAGTACAGGCCTATTGTCTGTACCACACTGTAGGAGCAAGAGAGAGCAGTGCGCGCGCACATTTTCTTTCTCTCTTCCTCTCATAGAAGTTTTATTTCAGTCATGTGGTCTAAAGCCGTGTTCCGCAAACTTTTTGTGATCAAGGTACATCTACCAAAACTAAAAATTTTAGAGGTACACCAAAGAAAAAACAATGTTTATTGAAATCAATATAATAATATGAAAACGTGTTTAATGAGAAATGTGAGCCTGCTTAACTGAGTACAGGCGATCAAGATTTGGAGCAATCGTTGACAATGCTTCTCTCATCTCTTCGACGATCGTCTTTTTTATATAGTAGTGGGAGTTGAAAACCCCAATTCGCATAAATAGGTCGTGGCAAATGGAAAGATAATTGCAATATCGCGCTTTGAAATCAGTGGATACTTATTTTTTATGCGTAGCCAAAAATGTGCTAGCTCTATTTCAGAAAATTATACTTTTAATGTCTGATCAGTTTTTGTCTTCAGAATTGTTCCTGCTCGTTCGGTAAGTGTCCAAGGAAAATGCTATCTGTCCAGTATACCCAGTCCATGGGTTGCAGGTCACACTTAGGAAAACACAAGTTCATTTTTTCTGCTGTGTCTCACTAGCCTGTGCTTCGAGTGTTTCATTATCAAAGTAGTGCATTTTTATTGAATCGGCAGCGATAACATTTGGGAACATTTCGTTACTACATACCATTGGGCGTTGCTGATCCATAACACCAAAATAGCTTTCAATCTTACCCGATGACGTTAAAGTATTAGAATTCTTGCCATGCTTTTTTGGTTGCGCTCATTTAAATTGGCGAATATGTCCGCCTGGCCTATTTCACTACCGATCCGATAGTCGGATTACCTAAGCTGGTGCAGCGTCGCAATTTTATTTTGTTACAATGTAGCATTGCGGTAAGACACATCAGCTAATGAGCACGGTACACCACTGTGCCGCGGCACACACTTTGCGGAACACTGGTCTAAAGTACACTTGTATTTTATTTATTTTTTGAACTTGAATTATAGAGTACTCCTTCGACTTTTCTATGAGCTTTGTTAATAGAAATGAAGCTATTTTCTTCTGTAGCTAATTTTTGCTCGAGACTTTTGAAATTGTTTTTCTTAACCAAAACTTGCTGTGTTACTGCATAATTCGACTTTGAAGGGCCTTTTTTCTACTAACTGCTCCAAAATATCCAAACAATAGATCACGAGCTCTGTAAAAGTCAAAAGAGCACGTAAGAACAGATGAATTCTATGAAAATATAGATAAAGAATGGTTTTATATGAAAATTGTTTAGTTTAAAGATATAAATCGGTACGAAAGTCTAATCACACTTTAGCAAATAATTGTAAATATTGATAATGGTTTCACGATTTTTTTTATCAATATTTTTTATTAAAGAAAGTGTACAAAAGTGTACGTCCCTCTAAAATTCAGAAACGAGTCTCGGAACGATCAAAGGAGTTATATGGTGTGGTAGCCCTCTATCCCCCATCCATGAAGAAGGTTCCCATTTTTACCTAAAGGGCGTGGTTTTGAAGATATAAGGGCTGGAAGTTTCCTCCTCTAAAAATTTCTAGAACAGTACAGAACATTCGAGAGTATTCAAGAGCATTCCACAACATTCCAGAACATCTCGGAATGTTGTGGAATGTTCGGGAATAGGGAATCGGGAACATCATTGTGGAACATTCAAGAACATTC
Organism: Glyphotaelius pellucidus; assembly: GCA_936435175.1. Classification (NCBI taxonomy): domain Eukaryota; kingdom Metazoa; phylum Arthropoda; class Insecta; order Trichoptera; family Limnephilidae; genus Glyphotaelius; species Glyphotaelius pellucidus. The sequence goes on along the minus strand of OW386542.1, from coordinate 19,026,479 downwards.
TCGAATGTTGTGGAATGTTCTAGACATTGTGAACCAATCGAAGCCTTTTTTGTATGGGTGGAGCTACCCATTGGTAGGGGTATATAAAGCAAGTTCCGTCAAGGGTTCGAACATCAGTTCAATCTCATATCAACTCTTTCAGCGAAGCCTGGTAGTTTAATAAAAGTAATATGGAAAAGCAAATAATTAAAAAAAATTAAAAGAACATACCATGGACTTCAATTTCCATCTCGGCGTAATTTCTCTCCGATTTCAAATAACATCATTGACGATTGTACAGCGTACACACCCGAAAGAGAGTGAGCGCAGGGCGGCCGACTGGCACATCCAAAGTAACGTTGCCATGTACAGCACGTATTGTTTTAATTTTTTATCGATGAGAACATAATACTACGAACTGTTTTCGATGTTGTGCGAATAATTTGGTACATAAATAAAAACATCCATTTAATCTTTTTGTCTAGCTGCTTTCATCCAAGGGGACTACTGTGCGGCAATCGCTCGTCGCGCTCGGTCATTCATCAGGATTGGTTTATTTACTTTACGGTGCTACCAGGTGCTACGCTGCACTACGCGCACTACGGCACTACGCACTAAGCAGTGCCGGTAAAACAAGCATTCCGAGCACATGTATCTCTCTTTGCGGACCAACTTTAAAACACGCAGTAGATGCAGTTTTTTGCAGCTGCCGGCCTTTTTATGAAATAATGTAAAATATTAAATATGTGAAAAATGTTACACAACAATGCTATTCTCGTTACAGTCAATTACCTAATAATTTTATTCATCCTGTGCGCAATATAAAGTTTGAAAGATTTTGGTTAAGTTTCGTATCATTTTTAAATTAACAAACTATAGATAATTATAGTTAATATGGAAGAAATCCACGAAGATGCCATAGTAAGTTTCTTTTATATTTATCAATAAACATCTATTTTATCAATAAAAACGTTCGGTAGCACGTTTATCAATAGCATTTGACCAGTAAATTAAAATTTGACCAGTAACATTTTAAAAGATCTTCATTGGTTGAGCCAGTAGCATTTGACCAGTAAATTAAAATTTGACCAGTAAATAAAAATTTGACCAGTAAACTAAAATTTGATCAGTAACATTTTAAATGCTCTTCCATTTGTTGAGCGATGAAATTATATAAATAAAGTGTTCTCTCAGCAGAGGGGGGGTTAAAGTTGAATTAATAATTTAAAAAATGGAGATAATAATTTTATTTTTTAAATGAAAATTGATAGTATTATGTTAAATTCATATTTATGTAAAGTTTGTAGGGTCTGTATTTTGTTGGGGGAGATTTATAACTTTTGTCTGAAATAACGTTTACTATTTATAACTATTATTACACAAAGGTCGACAATAAAACATATGCTTCGATCCTGTTGCTCTAGTTTACACTGGCACAAGGCTAAATCATTTTGTGATTTATTTGGAATACTAGCATTGTAATAACAATGTTCTATTCTCATTTAACAAAATTGAGACACACTGAATTTGCTCAGTTTGAGTTGAGTGATCAAAGGTTTGGCCGTTGTTTTATGTTTATTACTTGGGTCGGAATGGGATACAGTGATTCCCCAGATTAGATTCTTTAGTCGCTAAATCTGCTTTCTCGTTTCTGGAGAGTCTGCAGCGTCCCACGATATTACAATTAATTCATTTTACAGCTTACGTACAGTCTAAATTACATGTTGTAATTCAAATGTAATTTTTCAGTTGGTTCAAGAGAAGAAGAAGAAATTATATACATACATTACTGTGGAGCCTGTGATGTTTTTCTACATGTTTGCTTTTATGATAACGTCGGTGGTTGAACAAAGTTTCTTTGTTCACAAGGCTTGCACAGCTAACCACGGCCTTCCACCAGAAGTATGCAACCATTTAAATGAAACTAACAATACGCAATACAACATTGAAGTCCAGGTATGTATTGAATCCGTTAAATAAAGTGAAGCAGTGTTCTGCAACCCTACCTCTCTTACGGATCCACAAAGTTCTTCCCAGATTTCAACACAAGCTAACATTTCTATGTAATGTCTATGTTGAGATAGTACTTCAGCAGAATATTTGGTGTTGGTTGTAAGAAGATTTGCAATCCATTCAAATTACTCCATACATTGTGTGAAACTAGTGTTCATATTTCTGCAGCTTCTTAAGCTTCATTTTCAACTTTTTTTAACATTTTACTTTATGATTGGTGTGTCTGTCGATGGAAAGAATCGAATATCTCCTCCCTTTTCATGACACCACGTTAGCGAGTCTAACTATTATTTTTGATAGTTCGTCACCACGATGCAATAAATAAATTTTATTATGTTGTCATGCTTGCTCGACCGCATTTAGCAAACACAGCCAACATTTTATTACCTAGTCATAATCTTGAAGGCCGTAACTATCCATAGTCATTATTCCAGATGCGACCGTTGGATTTGTAAATAATTGTCGCTCATCGCCTAAATGTGTAAATATCACACATTTTAATTGAACACAATGTTTGTATGCAAAAAATACTTGCTGAAATGGAGAGCCTTAATAAAAAAAGTATTTCTCGTAAGAAGCTTGTTATAAAAAATGTTGTCCCAATGATAAGTATATTTGTAAAAGGCTTGGGAAAAATTACCAGTCTCTATGTTAGTTTGTGAACCTCAAATAAAATTTTCTATCTAGTTTAGTGAGAGTCAATATCGGATTTATATTCTTATCGCAACCCTGAAGAAAGAAATCCATTTATAATTTGTACAGGGTGTACTGATTCAACTAGCATATTGAACTACACATATAATAACAAAACAGTTTCCTCTATTGATTAGAGTGAAGATGACAAAGGTCCTGAGGGGAATTATTTTCCTCAGGGCCTCCTGTGTGGAGATAATGTAAAAAAACAATTTGTGTACAGTTCACATGCGGTAGAAGTGAAACCTTTAGAAAACTAAAGTAGACAAGAGTGGGCAGGCTACGAAACACAGCACAAAGAGGAGACCGATTATTCTGTCTCATTCTCTGCAGGCTAAAACCTATAGATGTATGTATTTGTTTCTTTTTAGTGTCGCTATTTTTCATTTCATCAAGTTTCAAATCACAACGGTGCTAAAGAAGTTTTCACTTCAAAAATCTCTTCAAGCGTTAGAAGTCATTTTAATGGTTGCACTGTAGGTGGCATAATAATTATTCTTATCATGCAATTATAAGTTCTGATTTGATGGGTTTGATTTGAGATACCCAATCGAAATGAGAGGAGAAGAATGTTAGCAATGACAGTTGTGCAGTTTCAAGTTACAAGTTACATACAGTCTTAAGTTACATACATATACATTACATTTAATATTAGAAACATAGAAATTCCACAAGAACATAGACTTGAAATGAATATGCACTTCTTCACTTCCAAACAGCTTGTGGAAGGAAATGCCATTAAGATTAGTGGGGAATGTGCAAGAACATCTAGCAAATATGAATTGGCCATGTATCATTAACAAATGTTACAATTTTCTCTTTGCTATTTCTTCCTTCTTTAGAAAACCGTTTCTACTTTTCACCAGTGGAACGGAATATCCGGACATGTAGTTCCAATAATTTTAGCCCTTTTCCTGGGCGCCTGGAGTGATAAACGTGGACGAAAAGCTGTTTTGCTCTCTGGGCTAATAGGAAAATTTATATATTCGTTCATGGTGATCATGATAACTGTACAAGGTAATTATAAGGAAAATTATTTATTCACCCATTTTCCTTAGAAGAAGTTTAAACCTATCATCAAGACTCATCAAAATTTACCTCAATATCCGAACCCTGCAGTGTCCATATTTTGAATAAAAAATTCATTAGTAGGTTTATTTTTGCTCCGTGATGGGAATCAAACCCGAAACTTTCCGACCTAAATTTCGTTACTTAGTCGAAATTGCTACCAAGGTCTAAGCTTATCTAATCTTTTACGGGAGGACAGTGATTTTAATATTGTTAAAAAACATGACTAGATAAGCCCAACAATAGAATTAGTGACCTGTCACAATTAAGATTTTTAGATAATGGGTATGTCCACATTGATCATATGAATGTGCCCTTATCTATTGCTCTGTAATGTAAAAAATTCAGAGCCTTCAATCATGGGCTAATTTACATTAAGGGGTTCCTACATACGGTTCCATGCCAACTGGGAATAATGTCAACTCAACACCTTCTTGAAAAGTAATTAAAAGCTATGAAAAAAATAATTTTAAATTAGCCGATAACCCTAACCTAACATAACCTATTTAACCAATTTTTTTATATATTTTTTTTATCACTCTAAATGACTTATCTGAGATGGTTCTGAGTTGGTTTCATTCCGAGTTGGCCGGTCACCCCTACATACATATTAAGAGTTCTATACGATATTTAGTATTGAATCTGGCAGCACCTATAGGTGCTTTGATTTTGCCCAACATTTTTTTTATTTTTATTTATTTATTAACAATTTTTTTGGTACAATTGGTAAAATTTTGTAATACAAACTTTTTATATAAACAGTTTTAAAAAAGTAGAGAATAATACAAATAGATTAGCAGATTAACCAAAAAAATCCCACTTAGGCATCGCCAGTTCGTGGGTATACTTGAGTGTTTTTAAGACAGAAATTTACTCATACACTAGCTTTGTAGAAAACACTATCTTGCCTAAGTTGCTTATTTAATAAAGTTTTTTTATATCTGATGAATATAAAATGAGAAATTTGCATTTTGCTACCAGCTCCTTTTTTTTTGGTGGGGTTGTGTAATATTTTTTTCACATCCGTGAGGGTAGATAAGTCTTCACCCATATTTTAGGATGGAAAAAATTGTTGTTTAAAAACAACATCCACAGGTTCTACTACCAAAATTGGAATTTATGTATGTAGTTTGAATAAGGATGGTTAGATAGATCAACTTGTTAGTGAATATACTTTTCATTTAAGTTTTTAAATATTTCTATCTCATATATTTGATTTACAAACAGTGAGTTCAATTCAGATGTACTCACTCATTTCTTATGAGCATTAAAATATAAATAACCAACTGATTGATGTATGTTCAATTGTTCTCTTCTCCAAGACGGATGTTTAAGAAGAGACTGGGTCTTGAATGGACCAAGTTCACTTAAGTAACCCAAGGCAGTTAGTAAGGCTTTGTGGAAGAATGCGAGCCCTCGCAGTTTAGAAAAGAGAGTATAAATGTTGATGATTTTTATTGATGTAAATTTTTCAGAATCTTGGCCTCTTGAATACGTGATATATTTCGCCACTATTCCCAGTGCCCTGACTGGGGCTGATGTGGCCGTCTTTGCTGCTGCCTTTTCTTATATATCAGATGTCACCACAACATACGACAGGACACTACGTGTTGGCATACTAGACATCTGCTATTTGAGCACGATGCCCACCGGCATAGCTCTCGGTAAATCATTGTGTGCTACTTTTAGATAATTCATGAAATGCTTTTCAAATGATCCATAACCAATTCTGCCAGTTGAATAATTTTCTACATTTTTCTATAAAAATATGGTTTCTCTGTGGTAATTTTATAGATAAAAGCCAGCTGTGAAGAATGGTTTGGATTTTTGATTGCAAAATTCTGTAATTTTAATGCAAGCGACTTGTTTAGCGATTTTTATGTAAAGTAATAGAAGGATGTTCCATTGTACTGGGTGGGTTTTTAAAAAGAAATACAAAGCACTTCAAATAATTAAACCATCCTTTATTTACATGTAATTTATAACTTTGTTACGGCGATTAAAGCAAAAGACTTTTGTTTCAGTTATAATTAAAATGTAGCTTTTTCTGATCGAACATCCTTTTATAACAGCGTTTATTGAAATTGTTATAATTTTCATATTATATGCCTATTTAAATGACATTAATTTGTCAAAATAAGAAATCTTTATACATAATATGTAGTGAGCAAATAAAAACAGTACTAATAAAATTGTCATCTCTCATATAACTCGATATTGTAAAAAGATGTTTAAAGTTAAGTAATTTCAATAATGCACCTATTACGTAATTTGCCAGAAATGGATTTTATTACCAACTTTTTTTTTACATTAACCCCACACAGGAGGCCCTTAGGAAAATAATTTCCCTCAGGGCCTATGTCTAAGGAATGAACATAGGTCTTAAAGAGACCCATGTTGTAGGAAGGAGGAAACGTGGAGGCCGGCAAATCTTTCCACAGCTGAGCTGTTGGAACACAACAATGAATCAAAGAAGCGACCCATTCTCATGGGACAAATGTCAACCTTTTACATATGTTGGACGCGCATTTGACATGTTTTCCGACCACGTACCGGTACCGAAGGGATCAATGACACTGGTTCCTCGGAGCATCTTCCATTGAAATTCTGGTAGAACAAGGATAGCATTCCCATCCGACGCCTGTGCTCTAAAGATTACAATCCGTTTGTTAAGTTTAAGTACAGGGTTGAGGGTTTTTTCAGGTATTTTGGCACACCGGAGGTGGCTGCCAAATTCAACCGTGGGGCGCTCTTATGATTTGTACTTAGCAATTGTGTACTATTAAAATATCTGCAGGCCCTATACAGTAAGCCCAGTTTTTGAGAGGCTAACTTAAAATTCTGGCTTCGATGGAGCCCGCTTATCTGAGCTAGCCTGAGGAGTTACACCAAGAATACTAATGGAAGGCCTGTTCGGAAGATTGCTTCCATTGAAAGAGACTAGATTTTCATTTCGATCTCTTAGGATGGGTTGTTTCAAAAAATTTGACGAATTCGTCAAATATTTGACGTTAATTTTCACGTCCTGTGTAAGTTCTTTTCAAGTTCTGTGATGATTTCAGTTTTGTGAAGCAGCTGGCCTATGATGATAAAAAAACAGAACTCGAAAAAAACTTACACAGAACCTGAAAATTAACTTCAAATATTTGATGAACTCATCATTTTTTTTGAAACAACCCGTCCTTAGACGTAATCAGACATGATCAGGTCTTTGAAACTTAGTGTTATAAAAATGTCACTTTTTACACGGTTACAAAGTCTTACAGTTACAATCTGGTCTGTTTTTATTAGTTCTATGAAAACTCAACAAAGTGGCATTTCAACACCCCTTTGAAAAGTTATTAAAAGAGATGACAAGAAAAAATAGCGTGTAACCTATTTAACCAAGTATTTTTTTTTCATTACAATTAATGACTTTTCAAAGGAATGATGAAATTGCTCATTGTTAAGTTGTCCGGTCATCATTTTTATTTGCCCACTGTGCTATTGTTTGCGCGTGCGTCATCGTTTAGCTAAAAAATAGACAGTTTTGTGAAATTATCTGATGTTATTTAAAAAAATCATCAAAAAATATTGTTTTTTATTTCAGGATCATATCTATTTAGTGATGTTTTCAACAAGTCATATACAATACTATTTTGTATCAATGCCTCAATGCTGTTCTTAGCTATTGTGATAGCAATTTTTAACTTGCGGTGGCAGACGTCAGATAAGCAGCAATCAATGGCTCAAGCTGGAGTGAAGAACTTCTTCTGTGATTTTTTTGATAAAGACCACGCAATCGAATCCCTAAAAGTACTTGTTAAGTATAGACCGAGCCACAGAAGGGTTTACTTGAGTATTTTGATGATTAGTATGGCTTTATACACTTTCCAAAGAGGTGAGAATAATTAAAATACCAATTTATTTTTATTTTTATTTAATATAGATATATAAGTGTACAGAGGAGTTATATAAATTACATATCGGTACAGAAATTATTTAAAATTGCAATCTCACCAAAGAAGAAGCTAGTTCTTGTGCTTGATGAGCGAGTTACTAATTATAACAGAAATAGAATATCATTATGCAACATTAATAAACATTTTATTTGACTCGTCATTTAATGAGACATTATACATGGTTAAATAAACACAAAATGTGTGAAAACCAGGTTAAATAAACACATTTATTTTATAAACACAAAATGTGTGAAAACCAACTATGCATGTTACGTAATAATTATTCATACTCTTCTGTTATTGCAAACACTCAATGCTACATTTGATGCTAATATATATTAGTTATTCTGATTTTTTATGTTCACCATCTGAACTGAATATTTTTTTGATTCTCCTGATAGTGATCAGCCTCTTTCTAGAAATCCTTTAAATGCATTAGATGTTATATTTTAGCTTCTGTTTTTTTCTTTTCCAAAATTTTGTACCAAAAAATAAAATTGTACCTATACAACTTTCAATCATTACTTTCAGATGAAAAACCAATGCTGTACTTGTATATGGTTAAAGTATTTGGCTGGGACACTGTAACATTCTCCAACTTCAAAACATTCCAAAGCTGTGGTTATGTAATTATGATGATTATTGGCATACCGCTAATGTCGAGACTGTTCAAATGGAAAGACACGGTAAATAAATGCTTTGTTTTTCACATTTGCAAGTTTGCATTTTTAATAACCTTTCATCCGGTTACACAAGTTAGATAAGAGTAGTTAATAACAGCCTGTATATCGATGCTGGAAATGATAAATAGCTAATGTGCAATATGTGTCGTTCATTGCAAATGATTGCATTGAATTATCGCCTTGTAACTGAATTTTAAAATAACAAGCCTTTTGCGAATTAAAATGTAGGAAAAAAAATACAAGCATTCATCCAATATTTTCTTATTTTATTTTTTGATACAAATCAAAGATAAAATAATTTCTAGTAATTTTTTTTTTTTTTACTTGAGCTCCACACAGGAGGCCCTGAGGAAAATAATTTCCCTCATGGCCTATGTCATCTTAGGGGATGCTGTGTGGAGGGTTTTTTAAGGAGAGGAAGGTGAAGAGAGTTCTGGGAAGGAAAAGGGTTTAAAGGGTGGATAGGAATCTGGGGTTCAGTGTGTCCTAGTCATCCGCCTCCAAGACCTCGACAGACCCTCACCCCATGAACCCGGGCACCCCTGCTAAATCACAAAACGTAGCGAACCACTTGGGGTGACCTATGGCAGAGGTGTTGGTTATCCAATAAAGGTTCTCGGGGCGGCGGTACCCATTCCCGCCTCCCAAATTGAACTTGATATGTCTAAATGTGATACCATTAAGCAAAAAAATATGTGGTTTAAAAATATGGAGTTACACATTCGGCCTATCAATAAAACAAATGTCCATAAAGTACCTCAAAAACGGCGGCCAAGATGGCCGCAACGCCGGACCGTTGACATTTGATTAATATTTGGGGGCAACAACAATTATTTTTAATTAACATTTGGGGGCCATACCATGAACTACCCCATTTAAATAAAACACTTTTTTTTTTACAATACTGTATTTATAATATTTTTTTCTGATAAGTCTAGTAAACTGTAGAAATGTCAAGGATATAATAATCAATTTTCATAAATGCTCATTTTTTTTAACTCCGAGACCCAATAAATATAATAATAATAATAATTAATAATAATAAGAATAATAATTCAAAAATCTGTTTCTGAAAAAATTAGAAAATATACAGATTTAGGAAATGAGATTAAAAGAATTTGGCATTCTCGGACTATAAAAATATTACCATTTGTTATTTCGGCTACTGGCATTATACCTAGCTCTCTAATTAAAAATTTAGGCTTATTAGATTTATCAAAGAATCTTTATATAAAGATGCAAAAATCAGTCATATTAAACACATGTAGGATTACGAAAGATTTTTTAAATATTTATATTGAGGGATCAGTAGGATTTATCGGTCCAGTTAGGAGTTCTATCGAGCCGAACCCTCTGATATGAAAATATCTGGAGTCGGTGAAGTATTTTCCCATATGGTCTCTGGTAGGTTGACGTGTTGTTCTTGTATAGTTTTGAATTTATTATACTTATACAATGCAATTACATCGCGTGGATTGACTAGATGATCATTTGTGGAAAAGTGTGTGGAAGGGTTAAATTTTTCCTGTGGGGAAGATTTAACCCGGACATAAAGTCTAGAGAACAATTAAAATAGTTGGATGATTTGTAGAGCTCCATTTTTGTGAAAAATCACCTCAAAGGTGCTGTACAATTAATTATGAATTCTTGAACTCTTTCTAACACCCTTTATTAGAAAGTTTATGCTTGGAGAAGATACAACTTCGATTGTGGAAGACTTAGCGCCTCCATACATGGAGCTACTTACAAGCTATCGAGCCCGATGCGCGTAGAACGCGCACCGGTCGTAGGTACCCGCCATACAATTTTGCTGGTGTTCGTACACGGCGGTACGCGACGGATGTCGGGTTGAAGTCGGTAGCGCGCTACCGACGGTGCTGGTAGCGCGCTACGCGTTGCGGCATTCGTGTCTGCTACTTATCGTTTGACGTTTGACAGAAATGGCGCCGGAATATGAAAGTAGTGTTAGATTTGTTCCGGAAGTGGAAAAAAATGCATGTTTATATAACTTTACTTTACCAGAATACGTAAGAAAGGATTTAGTGGAGACGGCATGGATTAATGTTGGAGAAAAAGTCATTTGACATCGCTTGACATCGTGTTAACTCCACGGCTGCCCGTGAAAAATGATCAAGTTCAGTATATTTCGGGTAGCGCCGTGTACGGAAACCAGCATTAAAAAGTAGTACATCGGCAGGGTACTTGTGGTTGTGTCACAATCACGTAGTTTGTAAGTATCTCCATGAACGGAGGGCCTTATGTTTAAAACACTGGGCATTGCGTGATATTGCTACCCCCATCACTGTTGGTAATACATTTATAAAAAGACTAGCTGGGGTACCCGGCTTTGCTCAGGGAGTTGATGAGATTGAACTGACGTTTGAACCCATGACTGAACTTGCTTTATATACTCTACCAATGGGTAGCCCCACTAATACAAAAAAATGCTTTGAATGGTTCACAGACTCAGACTTATTTTATTTATTAAAAATTGTTAACAACTTGTTGAACTCCCCTGAATTTCTTTCTTTGAACTCCCCTGAATTTCTTTGTTTCCACGTACCGAGCAGGTCAGTTCATAAAAAATTACCTTACCATTGCAACAATACGTGATCAAAGGCTGAATTCAATTCCATAATGAATCGTCTGCATATACTTGGTAATAAATATGTTGATGATGATGCTATAAATATTGAAAGAATTTCAAGACAAAACAAAACTTATTTAACAAACAATCATTATTTAATTAAATATGTTTGTCAGCGCTTCTCAGTTCGATTATAATCAAACATACTTTGAATATTTATATTCTTCAACACCCAGTTTACTTCTGAGATTTTAAATTTATTTTTTACTAGCTAATAAAGAAATTGTTTCTCCCTATAAAATTTCCCGCAAAAATGTCAACATCGTTTCCACAGCAACGATTTGTTTTGCTTAGCAATAACTCCCCTTCCTAAGAACAGAAAACGTATGATAAATATAATATATTAATATTTAAAATTTCATAACGCCAGAGCTTACCATTATATTATACAGCCTGTAGTACTCGCATATAATTTAACTTTCTATTGGTGAAAGAATTTTTAAAATCGTTTTATTATTTTATGCGTGAAAGCGTAACAGACAAACACACGCAGTTTCGCATTTATAATATTAGTATAGATTACGTACTTTATGACGTTATTTTTGTACTTTCAAAGTACTTCTTAAGTACTTTTAAAAATATCTCGTATGTGTACCCATGGTATATTTTTATTTTCTTTTTCCTTTTTATCTTCGTACTTGTATTTATAATAGCTTACTCCTTGTACTTTTTATGTTACTACAACTTGTTGTTACTACAATTTACTTTGAAAAGTTTTTGACATATGAACTTTTCATCTAACACTCATGTACTTTCCCCTTTGTACTTTTCTCATTTACATTTTTTATGCTTGTATTTTTCTGTATTCATATTTGAAATTATTGTAATTCCTTTGTAAAAGCTGTCAATCGGCTTTAATTAATAAAAAATAAATAAATATACTACCGATATTTAATGAAACAAAACAATAACTTTCTCAATGTAATTTTTTTAATATCGACCGGTTTCGCTTAACATAACTTCATCAGTTTAATTTGATATCCTGATGATGCTTGTGTTAAGCAAAACCATATTAAAAAAAATTATAATTAAATAATTTGTGTTTATTAAGCTGCCGCTATTCGAATTTCGACCGATTTCTTACATATCTCCCTTAAACATTTGAAGTTTTTAAGCTCTTAAAAAAATATATGTTATTTTTGAAGGTAATATCTAGATACGTTCCACGCCGAAACGCAAATTATATGAAATTCCCTCGACAGAAAAAAATCGTAAAGTATGCTCCGAAAATTATTTAAAACAAGTCTATTTCTATTATTTTACAAGTTATATTTGTGAAAAAATTCACAATGTTTCATTAAATGATACTTAAGATACGTTCCACGAGATTTTTGCTCTATTTTAAACGAGTCATGTTCTATTAAGCTTTTTCGTAATTTTCGCTTCACTTTTATCGATTTAAATATTAGCGCGCTCTCTCCAACATTCGTAATTACATATCTCTCCATCTTCTTCTTTTCGAGAGCGGTTACGGGGCCTTTAAAAAACAAAATAAGTGTTTCATTTTATTAACTTTTTTTCACAATGTCGAGTATCACTCAACATTGATTTTGTTCTATCAGCTCCGATGTTGAGTTGAATGACATGGTGTGATACTTCTTTTTGCAAACAATTTTAAAATAGGAGGGATTTTTTTTACAAAAATTTTTGAATCACGATTGAAAGACACTACTATTCTAGAATATATATTTATTATTCTAGAATAATATGTATATGTATTCTAGAATCGCATGTTACTTTAGTACCTGCTATGGTCGAGGGATGAATGAATTTTGTTTGGGGCTGGGCCTCAGCGCAGGTATCTCTGTTACAAATGTACACTAGTAGTTATCGCACCATGTTGTTCTCAACATCTTATCCCCTGAGCATCAAATGAGTGTCAACTGTGCGTTAAAAACTGTGCATTATCGTGTTTGTTTTCGTGTAGACTCGTTGAATGGATTATTTGTGATTAATATTTTCTATAACTTGATTGTGTATTAATGAAATAATCTTCAATCCCATTATGTCTAAAAAATTAAACCTAAATGTGTCGAAAAGACCGTTTTGTACTACGCTTTTTCAATTTTTTTTTTAACTTATGATGCTGATAATAAAAAGGAGCTGATAAAAAAAAACAAAAAAGGCTTGAAGTGGAAAGGGTTAATATTTCTTTGAATATAAATATCGAGGTGTTACAATAAATCAAAATTAATTAATTAATTAATAATTATCATTGATACAATTGAAAATAAATCGTTAAACTAAAATATATTAGCCCCGTGGGCATTTTCGCTGAAAGTCTGTTCTTATTGTGCAATATAAATTTCGGACAGCTCTACAGTGTCCATCATCAGGGCAGATATATAATGCCAAACATGGCATTACATCCCAAAAATAAATCGCGATAATACTTAGGCCGTAAAAATTTCAAATCATTTTAAATTAAAATATAACTTTTTTTTGACAACTTGTTTATAGTTTTACTCAGTGATAATTTAGAGTAACCTTGGAAAAAATTACTGACACTTAAAATCTGTGAAAGTCTATTACTCCTCGTTTAATGAATTAAATTTATATTCTACACGAGTGCATAACTTCTACACACTTATTTATATCTTGGTTTAACCTTGATCTTGTTAAAGTGATTTTGTTTGACCAGAGTGATAAGATAAGATATTAATCTTTAATTACACATTTATACCAATATTTGCTTCTAAATTAACCCTGTCTTCAAACCGCTTCCCGGAATTAGTGTGTACCTTCACACTGTAAGAACATCCTTGAAAAAAAAAGCATTTAAATTCCATATTTTATTTGAACGCCTTACTTATCATATTCATATAATATCAATCACGGAAATTTGAAAATTTGTATAAGACAAAATGTTAATTTGTTCAGGAGAAAGAAAAGAAAGCTTTTTTTTTCAGTAGACATGTAAGTATGAATTTTTATTATAAAAAAAACATTGGATAGATTTTGCCTATCTTATTTACTTAAAATTTTCATAAATCTCTTTGCTAAATGATTAACGGTATTTAAAAAAAAAAAAAAATCATCTTAAAATGCATGTTGTAAAAGGATATTTTCTTAGAAATATCTCGACAACATGGATCGAAAAAGAAAAAAAAAACGATTTAAATTACACTTTTAACTTATTTTTGGATTTATTGAAGAGAGTCCCGTGGTGTGTGGTTCGAACTGGATGTGTATATATTGCTCCTGCTCGTTTTTCAAATAACTAGCGTTGTTTTCCGGCTACATTCATAAATTTTGTTATCTTTCCGGAAAGAAGATTTGCTAGATTTAATGGAGTATGTTTTCAAACACTATCAATGTTCTTTGTGTAAACAGACATTCTGTGATAACCTCAAAAGGTGAACCAGAGTGTTTGGCTTGAGAAGACAAAGGAGTGCATCATATCAACTACAAGATAAGTCATCAATTCATTTGTTTATGTTAGTATGCCCCACTTGAGCTCTCTGGGTACCAGACCTAGAGAGCTTTAACCGGCGTGCAATCATTGGACCACGAAACATAACGGGGTTTCACGGTGCCTTTTGAGTAATTTGCAAGGCAACGAATAACGCTTACTTGACTTTGTTTATTCAACGATAGTTGTATCAGAATATTGTTCGTATTTTTTCGATTTCTTAAAGATTTCACGTCAATTTCAGTTAGCAAGATCACGTATGCACTTAAGGCAAGAGAAGGTTTCGCAGCACTGAACTTTGATAAATTTTCAAAACGTTGCGTTAATTGACATTATTAGATTACTTATCTGATTTGGGGTCCACAAAAATCTCTTCGTTTGTACCACTCATTTCATTTGCTGGTAAACATAATGATTGTTTATCGTAAATAGTGGAGTTCACTGGGAACACGACCGTACTTGGGTATTTATTTATCAATGAATACCCTTTACTACACGAACTTAGCGACGTGCACATGATAACAAAGGAAAATCTGAGAGATGATCTTTTCACATAGACTTTCCTTTCTTTACCTTTTGAGCGCCAGCGAGTCCTTAAGGATGCATTTGGAAAACCATATCTCTGAATGTAACTTGCCGTTCTGGGGAAACTACACACGGTAGATTGCATACTCTTTTAAGAGTGTATAAACGCATTGTACGGTGGGACTGTGCAGTTGGCAGTTATTGCGTGAATGGAGTTATAAGGCGCGCAACCAGAGTTTGGCGTCGGCCATCAAGAAGTTAATTTAGTTAGAAGTTAAAATAGGTAAGGAGAAGTAAGAAGGAACAAGAAAAATCAGAAAGAGGCTAGAAGAAGCAAGAACAAAAACCAAGGCAAGGTAAGAAAAGCCAAAATGAAGCAGGAAGATGCTTGCAGAGACCAAGGAAGCCAAGAAGAATTAAGAATATGCAAGCAAAGACTAGGAAAGCCTAGAAGAAGCAAAATGAATCAATGAAAAGCAAGTTGAAGCCAGAAGAACAAAGAACAGGCTAGTAGAAGTAAGAAGATGTAAGCAGAGACTAGGAGAGCTAAGAAGATACAAGAAGTTGCAAGCAGAGATTAGGAGAGCCAAGAAGAAACAATTTATTTTATTTTATTATATATATGAAAATCAAAATGTGTTTGGGGATTAGTGAGTTATCTTTGTAACATATTAAGTTTAGAAAATGTTTGAAACTTTAAAAATACCTTCTTTAAACCCCCGCGAAGGTTTCTGGATTATTACAACCACATAACAATATAGGAGGGGTGCCAAGGTTTATAGGGTGAGGTTTGACTAGGTCTTGGCGGCGAACGCTTTTGCCCACTTACTGGTGATCAGGTGAGTCTGGTTGAGGGAGACCTTTTGACCTGCTGGAAACCCAATGCCTTGCACCGCAGTGGGAGAGATGGATTTATACATAAGTCACTCCTTAACACATTGTTCTCCAAATTCCTACTCACCCCTCATATTTTTTTCCTTCCCAGAACTTTCTCTCCTTCCTTTCCCTAAAAAGACCCTACACACAACTTCCCCAATGATGACATAGGTCCTTAGGATTTTTTTCTCGGGACTCCTGTCGGGAGATAATGTAAATAAAAAGTATCTTTAAAATGATTTTTCTTGTACCTGTGTGTCTTTAGACTTTGAAATTTACCCTCCCAATTGCTAGCCAAAAGGCCAAACTCAATAGGCTATCAACAATGTCTGATGGATATTGCATTCATTTTGTATGAATGGTTATTGTGGATAATTTAAAAAAATTGTTTATTTATTTATTGTAGGTGATCCTAATGGTGGGTGCGGCCTCCCACACACTAGGCAGAGTGTTCTTCACGCAGGCAAAGGTGTCCTGGCTGTTCTACGTTGGGGCAGGGGCAGCCTCGCTGGGGCCGTGCGTGGCTCCCGTACTGCGCTCCATCACTTCCAAAACTGTTCAAGTGCATGAGAGAGGTAATAATGATAAATTTTTTAAATTTGTCTAAACATGGTTGGCCAGAGACCAATGTTCTTCCAATAACTTATATATAAAATGTTAAAATACATGTTGGGCGAGATGTTATATTAAGATTTATGGAGCTGTGTCGGTATTGTCATATTGTATAAAAATGTTTAATGCCGGCACTTGTTTGCATTATGCATTAAGGGGGGGGGGGGGTAAGGTTTTAAGGGCGAAAAAAAGGCATATTTTCATGATATTTTTTTTGGAGATACGAATAATGTTAATTTATTTTGTATACACGTTATAGTATGACATCTGAAGTATCTTTGAAAATTTTTTTAATTAAAAATATTAATAAACAAGTCCGTGAGATCAAATCTCTGGAGGCGCCTCGAAAAAAAGTTGTTATGCGGTGAACATCATAACTCGTTGACGAATCATTTGAAACAAAAAAAAAAGTCAAAATGCGTTTAAAAGGTGTTATATTTTTCTAGGTATTAGGATTTTTTTTTGCAGCATATTGAAGTCAAAAATGCGATTTTTGCTAAAATTTTTGTAAAAAAAACTCTTCATCACTACCTGTTGATTTATGTGTAGAAATAGTGTACAAAATTTCAAAAGGATCGGTCAAGTAGATTTTGAGTTATGATGTTCACATACTTCAAAAATTTGTTTATGAGAAAATCGATTTAAAGTTTTTTATACTCGAAATATACTTGAATCAAGCGAGAGGGCCGATTGCTTGAAACGCTGTATCTTCGGTAGTTTTGCTCCCATTTACTTGAAATTTTGACACAATACTCTTGACATGTTGCACATTTAGAAAAAAAAATTTAAAAATGAGTTTTAAAGCCTTACCCCCCCCCCCTTAATTTAATAATAGAACAAGCACCGGTTAGTTATTTCATAACAAATATATCATCGGTGTAACCCTTAATTTAATAATAGAACAAGCACCGGTTTGTTATTTCATAACAAGTATATCATCGGTGTAAGTCCAATTGTTCAGGAGGGACAAAAAATATCTAGAGATATATACATTCTTGCTTGCATATGTACTGGGAATGCGTAATTTGCAGTATTGACTTTGACTGAGTACAAGCAGTCTATTGGTCAATTTCGAAATTTGAAAGCACCATTCAAACCATATCGACCACCACAACACGGGCATGTGCCTAGCATGGTGGTCGAAAAATTAAAAAATTTATGTAACAAACAATTTCAATGAATAAAGAAAACTTAAAAAAAAAAAAAAAAAAAAAAATGCAGCTATTGCTGTTCAACTGAAAGTGCCAAATAAATGAATTTTGAAATTATTGGCTCTTATGCTTACATAGACGATAATACCCACTTACACACAAGAATTTTTTGCAAGAATTTGTCATTGTTATAAAAGGAATATTAGAATACATGCCTATAATTTTATTTTTCCAGGAAAAGCTTTTGCCCTCCTGTCTGTGTGTGATAACGCTGTTACTCTGTTTTCGGCATCCCTGTACTCACAGTTGTACAATGCTACTGTGAACACAGATCATCCCAATGCCATTTTCTACCTTACCATGGCAACACAGATTGTTGTGTTCTTTTTATCTCTGTGAGTGCAACTAATATTTGAATTATTATTGTCATGATTCTATGTTGATTTCTTCTGATAAATAAGATAATCATATTGAACTACAGAATTGCATGAATCAGCCAGATATTTTATTAGATTATTTAGTTTCAACGCAATTCAAATAGGTTGAAATAAGCTTTTTTCATTAAAATGTCAAATAAAGTGATCCTATCAGATATTTATGTCAATTAAAGATTAAAACAATTGTTCAATACTTCATAATGAATGATTATAATTACAATATGGTAGATATATTATAACACTATTCAAGTGTTGCAATCAATCAATCAATCAATCAATGACAATCATTGCTTGTTTGTTTATTACTTGCAATTTATAGGTTTTTGTTTATCAACTTTTGACATTTTTTAAAATTCAACAATTGAAAATGTAAAAACAGTCATTGTACTTTTTCGCTGGGAATTAACACTACCGATGTTTTGATACACTTTTTTTTAAGAGGAATATTATAGGTGTGCACTTTCTGTTACCATGTAAAATTAAATTATTAATTATCAATATTATTTCTTTTTCAGTGGCATTCACATATCTCTAGGCGGCCAGCCTATGGAGAAATATTCCAATGAAACAGAAAATAAAGTCATTAAGGAATCCGAGAGTCCCGAAAAGGAGGAAATTTAAGATAACCTTTTATTATAATAAGATACGGTACAAACAAGAACTCAAGTGATGATAGAATGTGATCTATATATATGTACACCATTAATAGTAATGTTGTTACACAAGTTCCTAAATGTTTAAACATTAAATAGAAAAATCTATATTTTTTTAATGTATTTTTCATTAACTCTGATAGATAGGAATGTGAAACCGTCAGACCTAGCTGTGGATATCAAATATCATCAAAACCATATCGCTCGCCATACAATCCCAGACCTGTCACACCTGACAGATGATGTGTTATAAGTGGGGGGCGTGGCGACAGGCTTAATATGAATATTTTTTTTTTAGAAAAAACCTTTAGATTTATCCTAATTACTTTAAAAGACAACTTTTTGCATTTGGAGCAATGGAAAATAATGTATCATTGAAGAAGAAGATAACACTTATAATCTAAATGAAAATATGAAAGAAAACAAGATACAGAACACAGAAAAAAAACAATGGTAAAAAAAAAAAAAAAAAGTGGAAATAATGTATTCAAAATTTTAATTACGTAAAGTAAAAATTTACCTTCGTCGTATGAGATCGCGGCTGCGAAAGACCATGGCCATTATGTAACTGTGTGATTATATTATTTTTTTTGCTTTTAAGTCAGGTACACCTCATACGTCATACTGAAGTCTATATTGTCTTGAAAACAAGCTTATGGGTCCGAGTGGTTAATTTGAATTCTAGTTATTTGATTTATTTCTAATTTTATTTTGATTATTTATTATATATTAAAGTAGTACGAAAGAGGCACTGCCTGAAGACCAGCTGCAATCCGAGAGAAATCCGGAATATACAGCTGAACAGTGACCCTTTTGACAATTATCTCCAAATATTAAGTTTGAAGGTAATGAGGAAATATGATTTATTTGTGACGGATTTCTAACCTTGACATCTAACAGCCGCATCACTATAGCTGCTCGCCAATAGTTAAACTGACCTTTATAGCATCATGTGACAGTACAACATATAATCAAAAAAGCTAGCGCTTTTATAGCTAGATCTGTCACTTTATTGTCTATGCAAATATGATAACTCCTTACGTCATCCTGATTGCCATCTGAGAACAGGGCTGGCTCTGAGCCACGAGGCGCCCGGTGCTAGTAAAAACTTCAAGGACACTTATTAAGTGCGCCTTGGCAAGTTATGTAAATGGTGTCCGGAGCGGACTGCTCCAATTGCGTCTGCACAGGGCCGGCCCTGTGTGCAAATATATATTGACAGAAATAAAACGCAGCAAGACAATAAACCAGCACATATATAAATCTTCAGTCCATAAAATAAATAAATTTAGTCAATAATTAATCATCTTCATAAGTCACCAGACATAATATGTAGAGTTCATTTTTGCCCCAGGCAGAGATGCAATGCCATACATATTTATCCTGGCACACTCCTTGCTCAATCATACATTATTATACATACATAATATTGTGTACTTATTTATAAATACATATAAGCGGATTTATCTCTCTTGGTAAGAGGCCAAATATTACTTACGTGAAGGTAGATTCTTGCCAATAATTTCCATTTACAGTAGAGCTTGCATTGGTTCTTTTACTTATCATTCTGAACTGTCATTCCTCATTATTATAATCTATGTATACATATACCTCTCCTACCTAAACTATTGTATATTCTTATTTTGGTGACTTTTCAAAATGCTTTCATTTCATGTACATACCTAACTAATATATAAAATGAAATATTTGTAAAAAATTTGGATTTCAGCAAACTTTTGGAATTACATACACTGATATAAATAAACTTTAGACCACTCTCTTCAATAATCGAAATTTCTAAAATACGAAAGTTTACAAAGGAGGGGTCGATATATTATTTGGTTCCATGCCAACTGAGAATAAAGTCAATTCAACACTTCCTTGAAAAGTCATTAAAAGCTATGAAAAAAATAACTCTTAATTAGCCGATAACCCTAACTTAACGTAACCTATTTAACCAAATTTTAATATATATTTTTTTATCACTCTGTGGATGGTTCTGAGTTGGAATCATTCCGACTTGTCCGGTCACCATATTATTTATGTGTCCTGCATGTATATTTACGTAATACGCGTAATCTTCATTTTATTATTTTGTATTGCTAACTTATGTTTCAAATTAGTTTAGGTTTTAAAATATTTTTTAATTGTAATCTGCTTGTCTCTTTTTATATAACATAAAATATGGTTTTATGTTATATAAAAAAGTAGTTGCTTAACCATTCCTGTAAATTGTCATCTCAAAATAGGCATTTCCACATACATCCTGCTATCATTGCGGCGCCTTCTGATAGGCTACTTTCATTCAATCCTGCTTCTGACAGTCACTCTGGGTCCGGTATACGAACGCAGGATTGAACACATTTAATTTTAAGTTTTCCCCACTCTTATACCCTCATACAGTCCAAAAACAAAATAAGTCGGACACGGTTTTGGTACCTCACTGAACTGGAATACATTATTTTAGTTCACTATTTTGTGTATTTTTTAGTACATACATTTTTACATTGATTCGACTATCGCAACTCCTAGATTTGGCATCATCGCTTTTTCATAGTGTGTCTTCTGTTTCCCAGAGCGGTGAGATTAGATCAATCATAATAAAATATCGCTCGTTGCAACATTAGATAACATTAAAATTCATATACGATACGATTGTAGAGAAAAACTCTAAATTAAAGTTTTATCTGGAAAATGCGCAAATTGTGAAAATTGTTGATACAAATGAATAAGTTGAATCCCAATGCACAAAATCTATTTCAAGCATTAAACCCAAACTTTTTAATTTATCCGTCTATGACTCCAATAAGGGGATGGATCTTTGTCAAACGCTTGTAATAAATATTTCAATATCACTAAGACAATGTTGCAACAATATCATTGTTGTTTACACATTCAAAAGTATTATTTTGCTGATATTGAAATTGCCAAAGCTGTGTTTTTTTTTTGAAAACCATGATTTTACTTCTTACTCACAATGTGAATTAAAATTTATTGTTAAACTAATTTTCAATTACCAGTCCAGGCTTTTTTCTAATAATGAGGACGAAATTGCCTAAACTAATTTACTAGAAGTGGTATTTTCTGAAAAAGTCCAGGAGATCTATTAATGTAATGAAAAGTAATGAGTAATGAATACTCAATCTGAGTAAATACGATGAAAAATCTTGATCTGTCGGTTCGTTCCTTTCTACAAACAATGAAGACAAAAGTCAACAAGTCAAGGTCCATCCACGCACATTAATAGGGAAAATATAATGCCCATATTATTTACGAGAATTACGTAAATGTAATGGTTGAATGTTGAATGTTGGATGACCCATAGAAAGATAAACAATAACAACGAAATAGCGCATATGGCTACAGTTAAAAATAGATCAGAAGTCATCTGAGATAACAAATGAATGAATTATTACATGAACGCTTCATACTAGATCAACTAGCCAAGCCATTAATAAATTAGAAATATTAAAGTCCCTATCCCTGGACGAGGCTCAAACGTGTATAAAATTTGTTTATACTAAGGGTACGTATGAACATCAGAAATATTATAAACAAATGCCAGACATGTAAACAATGTAGGTCACAAATCCATTAATGGGTCAGCTGTCTCAAGGATTCCTATATATTGTTGTTGGAAAACTTTAAAAGACCATTTCATGATATTTTAATGCTGCGAATGCTAAATTGAAAGAATCTCTATTATTTCTTCCGATACTGCTCTTTTTCTTGGTTTTTCCTAGAGTTTACTGTGACATACATGAACAAACGCTTTGCTTAGATTTAGAAATCTCGTATAGAAACTCTAAAGTAAAATGGGTCACTTAGTATTTATACTTATGGAAGAATAACTTATATTAAATAACTTATTTATACTTATAGAAGAATAAACTACCCGGAGAAAGTGGGACTATGGCACATCCAATTGGGGAATGTTGTGAGGTGGAATGAAATACAGGAGGGTAGAGGAAGGTTGGAAATACCGGAAACACAGATCTATTCCCATTTCAATTCAGAAGGATTTCCAAATTGAGTCTCTAAAAAATCCTATACGAATTTAATAAACTTTATGTGCTCATCGCCGCCGTGCGCCGGGTGTATTAGAACCCCCGAAGTACGCACATAGCATTTTGCATTGGACGCATTCATATTAAATATGTACATACCTACTAAATAAAATTGGCTACACAAAAGTTGAGTAAATACGTCGCAAGACGTCGGTTTGTCGGCAAAATGAAATGAAATATATAATTGGATGTAAAATTGTGTACATAATGGAAATATATGCTGGACGCCTTACTACATTAAATACGAAAGAGTTTAGATTGGTGAGACGTAAAAAGGCTTTTTTTAGTTTTGATATATTTTTAAATTAATGATTTTCAAAACTTTAATACCTAGCTACAATCAGACACTTAGAAGGTTGTATATACTTTTAGACGTAGTAATGCCGATCGGATAAAAGGACGCATATATGATAGCGGGATGTATATTATATACATGCGCAAATACACTGTTTTCCAGGCTCATTCTCCAAAAGTATGGAACTATAGGGAGTGGTTATTCATGATAATATAAGAAAAAAATCCTAATAAAATATTTATACAAAGCAATCCTGATTACAAAAAAAAAAAAATAATTAAAATTGTCTAGTCATAGATTTATTTTTGCAGGTAGTGATTGAATAACAACATGGTTACCCTCACATTTCAATCTTAAATAGAGCAGCTGACCAAGTGGGAGCTGAACTTTAGGGAGTGGTTATTCATGATAATCTAAGAAAAAAAATTGTGTGCAGTTCACACGCGGTAGAAGTGAAACCTTCAGAAAACTAAGGTAGACAAGAGTGGGGAGGCTACGAAGCACCGCACAAAGAGGAGAACTATTAGTCTATCTTATTCTTGGTTAAATCCTATAGATGTATGTGTTTGTCTCTTTTTCGTTTCATCGAGTTTCAAATCACAACGGTGCTAAAGAAGTTTTCACTTCAAAAAATCCTAATAAAGTATTTATGCAAAGCAATCCTGATTACCAAAAAAAAAAAGAAATAAAAATTTAATGAAAACAAATAACTTTGTGTACACCACTATTTAATTACCAATACCAACATGTTTCGAAAACTATGTTTTCTTCGTCAGGATAATAAGTTAATAAGATAATAGTTATGGTGTACACAAAGTTATTTGTTTTCATTAAATTAATAATGACGCCACAAAGTGAATTTGCGAATTTTGAAGAAAGAAATAAAAATTGTCTAGTGTAATCTTAGCTTTATTTTTGCGGGTAGTGCGTGTGTTTGAATAACAAAATGGTCCACCCTCATATTTCAAATCTTAATAGAGCAGCTGACCAGTGGTAAGAAACAATTATTATAAAGGTGTGTTCCCACCATACTTGGCGCACCATTGGTTACAATCATAAACATATTTTTTTCATATTGTGAAGTAGTACATAAATGTAAGTTTTTATGAAGGCGCAACACCCGAGTAGAATTCAGTGACTACCACGCTGCTAACTGCTTGGTCGTGATATTTATATGTGTAAAGACCACTTAAATTTTTTTCATCTGCAGATAGATATAATAATACATACATATAGTAAATAATCTCAGAATCTTGGAAATCCACCCACATCCGTCATTATAAGTGAGATAATAAGGTCTACGACTCAGGCGAGTGCAAGCGAGACGGAACGCTGGGAGGTTGGACAAATGGAACATTTGTTTCCGTTCAAGTTTGCATGGAAGACACTTCTGGTGTTATAGTCTTATTCTATGGTTTACGCAAACGCTTTGTAAACCATACAAAAATAAGACATTTATAATACCCAACTTTTTTATTTGGGTATTAACCCATTTCCTCTGCGCCACCATTATTTAAATCTCTTGAAAATTTATTTATTTTTACGTAAACAGTAATGTAAAATATTGAGAGAAGAAGTGGTTGTTTTGTTTTAAATAAAGCACCATTTGAGAAATTTACTCCATCGTTTTATTGTTATGTTTTAAAGTTACAAATTACTGACCCATAACTAATTCCCCACTCAACGAACAAAGGTATTTTTAATTCTTTATGTTTTCTAAGCAAGTTTTGTTTGAGAAGTGGTGATTTTTTGCTAGACTAAGCTTTATATAGAATTATTCCTTTGTCTATTGGGAGGGGAGAATTTAAAATGATCATACACAGCGACACCTGTAAGTTAATACTGGCGCCATCTCTTGGCCCAAATTAATTAAATTGTATTGATAATTCATAATTGGTTTGAGACTTAACTAGAAAACTAAACAAGTAGTATGCATTGCTCTCTTACTGTATTTTTTAATTCCTAAAAATTTATTTAATTTGATTAACACATAATTTTTTATTAAATAATTAAAGAAACAAAAATGGAATTTTTGCTAATTCATAAATTCAGGTCAAGTTCACACAAAAATTAATTCAGTTTCAGTCAAAATAACTTCGGCTGGGATGGGTTAGTGAAAAAAATTCTATGTTTTCATATTTTCGGCATATCCGATTGAGGAGTGACTTTTCAAAAGTCAATACAACATGAAAAAAGTGTTTTTGGTTCAGGAAACCAAAAACCCTTTTTTGTAGAAAAAAAATCTTGCAAGAGGCTTTTTAAAATCACAAAAATTCTAAACTTTCCACATGCAATAAATTGTAAAATCAGTTCAAATATTGAAAGTTTTATGAAAATTAAACCTAATCACTCTGTGAGTTTTTTCAAAACTCTACATATTATATGCATTAGGTACTCATCTTCAGAAGTTGAGCTATGGTCAGTTATTTTTATCCAAAACATGCATCAAAGATATGTGACGCATAACTATTGCTTTATTTTAGAACATATAACTCTCAAATTTTACTATTTGCTGACGACATGAAGATATACCTTCCTATAAGCTCCCCAGACTGTTCTATGTGTTTACAAGCAGATCTTGACCGACTGACGGATAAAATGTCTCGGAAATAAACTTTTTATTAATATTTCTAAATGTTGCAAAGTTACATTCACATGTAACCGTGTGAAAATACTAAATGATTACACCATTTCTGGATCGCAGTTAACAAATAAAGATTATATACGTGACCTCAGTGTTCTTTTGGACTCTAAACTTACCTTTGAAAAACACTTTGATAACATTGTCACCAAAGCAACAAAAAGTCTGGGTTTTGTACTGAGAACATGCAAATTTTTCAAAAACACTAATACTTACCTGATTCTCTACAATACACATGTTCGTCTTCACCTGGAATACTGTTCATAGGTTTGGAACCCGCACTATATTGTTTATGTTAACAGGTTAGAAAGAGTTCAGGAACGATTTCTCAAATTCCTCAATTTTAAATCATTCAACTTATATAACTCTTACGACGAAATCGAGAAACATTTTCGAATCACGAAACTCAACAGGAGGCTTGTCGCTGATCAGATGCTCCTGTACAAAATTATTAACTCAAAAGTTGACTGCCCGGAGTTGCTAAACAAAATAAATTTCCAGGTGCCGATTCCACATAGTAGACAAAATACCCTTTTCTATATTGATAGATGCAACACCAATTCCAATCTAAATGAATTTATGCAAAGGACATGTAACTACTATAACAATAAATTTGCAAATATAGACACACGTGCTGACATATTTACTGCTAGTTACTGTCGCCACAGAACTTCATTGTATAACATTCTAGATGCGAATAACACATATTCATGATGATTTAATTAATTGTATCTAATATTTTTATATTATTTGCATGGCAACTTTCCCTTAACTTTCCCTTATCCCTCTCCTCCCCTTACCCTTCCCAACCCAAATACCCATTTTGCAGTCTATTACAGTTATAATCACACTTATTTTATTTTTGTGTATTGGTTTATCATTTGTTGAATTTAGATTTGTACTATTATTATTTTTTGAAATTGCTGCTTAGTTCTGTTTTTTTTTTCTTTTTTAACCCCCGACGCAAGGAGCGGTGTTATAAGTTTGACGTGTCTGTGTGTCTGTCTGTCTGTGGCATCGTAGCTCCTAAACGAATAGACCGATTGTGATGCAGTTTTTTTCATTTGAAAGCTGACATAATAGAGATAGTTCTTAGCTACAATTCATGAAAATCTGTTCAGGCATTTCAAGGTTATCAGCTTTTTTTTGTGTCGGGGGTTTCTTAAAATTTTGTTAATTTTACTTATTCTTAAATATTCTAGTTTACATTCAGTTAGTCTTGTTTCTAAATATCCATCTGTGAACATTAATTATGGTCTGTTTTTTATCATCCTCTTATGTGTACTATATTACTAAGAATGTTTATGTTCCAATAAATAAATAAATGAATATAAGTGCGGAGAAAGTCACTATTCAAGATGGAAAACTACCTAGTGCTACTTGCCTCCAGAATTATCTAAGAAAGGAATAAAACCCACACGCAGATTTGATGAATTTTAATTTACCTTTTTAGAATACCTGTACCATAAAGTATCTGTATCTGGCAAAGCTTGTCATATTTATTTATTTATTGGAGTTCTCATTATATCCGCGCCTCTGGACCGTGAGCGGTAAGGTTTGTATGATCTTAGAATAAGAGCACAAGATAACGGGGGTCTATATGCCGGTGCCTTGGTAAGGGTGACAATACGTCGCTTTAGTTCGTTTTTGTCCAACAGACCATTAGAAAATTTTACAGGAGAAGAAGGTTTTCTTTCATTATTTCAATGAAACATTAGGATGGGTGTTTAATATAAAGCAATTTCCGTAAAGGTAAAGGTCTCATTAGTGTAAATAATTCGTAGTTAAGTGATTAAGTATCATTGTTGAAACTTTATTTTTAATTTTAAAGTGGAGATTGATCAAAAACTAAAATGGTCTGTTGGACAAATAAGAACTGAGGCGACGAATAGACGACATCAATGACAATACTCCACGCTTTAGTTTGCCAACCTTCAACGTAAAAGTCAGAGAAGATGTACCCCGTGGTGCAGTCGTTGCCATTGTCAATGCTGTCGATCCTGATTTGGGATCAGGGGGTGAGATTCAATATTCTATAATAGACGAAGAATATCTTGACGACATCTTCAAGATTGACACTCTCTCTGGCACCATTCGCACATCCAAACTTCTTGATTTCGAAGAGACATAAACGTAAAGTACATTCTTGTATGATAACAATATTAACAGTGATGTTTTATGTTTTAGGTAACCTTTTAATTTATTGTATTTAATGCTGACTGTTAGATCGGTCCACAAAGTGAATCTAAACACAATTAAAATTTGTTTCAACAAAATTAATAAATTTCTTCTTGGATGTGCAACTTGGAAGTAAAGATAAAGAAAAACAAAATAAAAAAGATATCTCTTTGAACACAAGGCATAAAGTAGCCAGTGCACCGCTTAACTTTCTTGAACTTTTGAAAATTGCTGAAGAAGAAAAAGTAAAACTGGTGAGATGAAAACCATCCGCTATGGAGAAACGGAAAATAAAACAGTTGGCGACTCAATCGCTATTCGCAAGAAAGGAACTTGGGAATTTCATTGGCGGTCCGCACACAAGCAACTTGTTAAAGACCAGTTGTCAAGGGCGACTAGCAGTGCTGGTCACGGCAGCCGTCACGTTTCAGTTGCCGTGTAGACAGGTTGCCATGGTAGCGACTCACAACCTATCAAGTTTTTGAGCAATTTGCGATACGTCAAATCAGAAAAATATCAATTTTGTTTAGAAGAGTTGTGCCGTGAATTGAGTTGCTAACCAGTTTTCGGTTTCTCCATGAACGAAGGCCCTAAATCTACAGATATTCATATTAAAATTTTTGTTTTAGTCAGAACAAAAATTTGGTTTCAATGGTGGTACTGCAAATTTATAAAAATGAAGAAATAATTTAAAACAGTGACATTTTTATCCAATCAGGCGACACAGCTACATACCTGCTGATAAGGTACTTACAACATTCATTACTTATAACAGGACGGGAAAGCGGTGGTAAAAAAAAAAACCCTCAACTAACAGGTGGTAAATAAAAAAACCCTCAACTGACAGGTATTCTGGAGGGTTTTTAAATTATTTGGGAGGGTCGAACCGGTTTATATGATCCTTGAAGAAGTTTAAGCACCTGAAGAGTATTGTTAATTTTATAATGAATATGTTAATGCTAAACAGACACATTTTTATCCAATCAGGCAGCATAGGTACATACCTGAAGATAAGGTAAGTAACCATTTGTTACTTATAAAAGGATGGAAAAGTGGTCGGTCCCCTTCAATGACAGGGAGAGTATTTAAATTATTTGGGAGGGTCAAATAGATTTATACGGTCCTTGAAGAAATTTAAGCATCTGAAGAGTAAAGTCATTTTATGACGAATTTGTTAATGTTAAAATTTATGGAAAATATTGGAAGGCAAAATACTTAAAAATGCCAACGGTAATCAGAAAAAAACTTCCTTTTAAGATTTGTAAGTCGAGAGTTGTGAGTACAAAGCTGTACCAAAACACCAAGTTTAAGTTTTAACCATGATAACTTATTCGGCAAGCCATTAGAAGTCGATATATTTAATTTTTAAAAAATTTCAAAACTCAATTAAATTTAACGTGAAATAAAACACAAATAAACAACAAGCCTAGAACCCGCAACTTCCCACTAGTAAGTAGATTTTTAAAACTCGATTCAGAAACATATATTCTGCAGTAAGACTAGAATTGTTTAAAATATTAGTGGGTTAAATGTTACTGTATAAATAAATACAACACAACATGAGAATTAAACCACTTTTATTACAAAATTAGTTGTAAAAATAATTGTGGAAATAGTATTTATTTTAACTTTCCAGTTTCACATTATTTTTCACAAATGTCAGTGACAAGAATCTATTTGACATAGTATTTAGGTGAATTAACTTTGGATACAGAGATTTACTATCCAAGTTGTGTGGTAAATCTCAAATCTCAAAGTATGAGAGTAGTTGGAGGTAAAGCACACGTCAATATGCTACTTACAACTAATTGGACACAATTATATTGCATAATTATATAATAAATTAATGAAAAAAATAATAATGTCGATGGCATGGTACACAAACAGTTCAAATGCGAGAAAAGATTCAATGTTAAAGATTTGTGCACTTTAAATTTTATTTACTTAGAAGAAACAGAATACATTTTCATATGTATGATTTTAAGAGTAAAAGACTTATAAATTTCACATAAAATGTTTCTGCTCTGAAAGATAAATCTTGAGAGTTGACACCAAATAATTGTACATAAACCTTTTGTATGCCATGCCATTAATCTGTTGTTTTAAAATAAAAATGTCAGATAATTAAATAATTAACATTCATTGATCATATGAGGTGTGTAGAATCAAATGCAGCAATCTCCAAATTCGTTATTTTGAGAAAACCAATAGCAAAACGCTTCATTTCAGTAATTCTCACGCATTCATAAGTTAATAATTATATTCACTAAGTGATAATAGCTGGTTTTAATATCAAATAACTGCTTTTCTATGTAAAAGGGTGAATCATTAACAAAGTTGCATTGTTAGTCAACTTTTGAAAAAAGTGGAGATTGCTGCATTTGATTCTTCACAGCTCATATAATGTTTTTACGAAAGTACTAGGTTTACTACCCGGCTCCGCTTGAGATTCAAAACTCTTTAATAAAAATAAAGAAACAATATAGTGTCATGCCTTCTCAATCCTTGACGAGGTGATAGAGACAACCTTTTCCATCGCTATTTATTTTTGAATTTAAATGGAAACGAAATAAATGACGTCTCATTTGGCACAATAGTTATTTTTTTGGCACTAGACAAAGTCGAAGAATTATAAGTTTTATTTTTTAAATGAAATATTACAATAAGTAAAAAAAAAAAGTGTAATATGTGTAATAAAAGTCAAATGATTAAAGATAAAAATGGTAAAGTCATATTACCATTTAATATAAGTTTCTTCTAACTGAAAATTTTACCTAATAATTGTTAATTTCTGGTGAAATGTTGATTTCTTTTTGTTACAGGATATAAAGTCATCTAATAGGAATACGCTAAATAAAAATAATTTTATGGCTTCTGAAATAACCACCATCTAGAATAATTATTTGAGAATCTTATAAATTGAGTATTACGTTAGTAAATCACTAATTAATAATTAAAAAAAGGCTGCCTAAGAAGGACATTATAATAAAAATCAATAAAAAAAACTCAAATTACAATAAATCTCTATCACATTACAAAAATACTTCTATAATACTAAATTTACATCAAACATAGTTATGATGGAATACGTTTTTTGAAAGTACGAAAATATTGTATACCTACAGCACCGTCATTGTTCAATTTGCTCAAATATAACATAATTATATCCTAAATCACATCGCATTACCTAATTATTTTATAATCCTAAATCTCCAAAATGGAGTTCCGCTCCTTTGGGTAACTTCAACACCGGACCTGTTAAATGTACAAATAACTATTCCTGTTATATCAAACCTAACACATTAATTTGACCACAAGTGAAAAGATGAAAATATATACATTCAAGTGACGGTCATTTAAAGTGACAGTCATAATGTCATGTTGAAGAAAGAGAGTGAGAATGGCTGCAAAGTGTTAATGTAAAACTCAGAGATAACCGCAAGCGATTGAGATTTCTGGGTGTTAGGTTTTCGATTCGGCCATTCGATTAAATTATTTATTACAGAAACATACGAACTGCTTACTGCGGTTTAAAGCTAATGAATTCATTTAGATTTCACTGTTTATCCCATTTTTGTAGGATTTATAATCTTTTTTATTTAAATTGTTAAATAAATTTATAATTCATTTTATTTAACACCCTAAACTTGGTTAGCTATCGCTCGACTGGTTAGATATAGGATAAAAACCTTTACATTGGTTAAAGCTTTGTTTTGCCAGTTTTTATGCCATGACAATATAATTGCCAGGAAAAACATGTGCGTACTTACATGATTACAATATAAACAGTGTAAATGATTGGACCTGTTTGTACAATTTTTCAAATTTCTTTTTAATGTTTAATTGTTACCAACTAACAATTTGTGGTTAATACATAGGTCTAAAATTAAAATAATTAATTAAATTTCTAAGGGAAATGTTTCAGACTTTGGACGAAAGCATATTACATATTATAACTAAACAATTACTACTCACTAAGGCACAAAAAATGAGAAAAATATACACTACCAAGTAATAAGATAAAAAAAGTTTGTATGAAAATATAAAAACAATAAATTAAATTATTAAAAACTATTTTTGCAGTTCTGTTTCAATCATGAGGTGGTCCAATCTGTATTGTGGAATTGTGAATTCTTACATAAAGGACTAGTTACCTTTTAAAGAATATTAAACATTATAATGACAATATAACAATATTGTAATTTAAAAACAGACGAGGCAAAAATGACAACATTATGTCAGAAGCCCCGATAATATACATGACAAAAATAAAAATAGTGGGATCGGAAAACAATACAAAATATATAATAACTACATTTGTAGAGTAATCTTATTTAAAAAAAGGAGATAAATGTGACTTTAGTCCCCAACGAAGATTGTATTATAGTGGTCACATATAACACCACCCCATTTTGTGCTTTATTACCTGCAGGCAATCTCCATGACAACAAAGTGCACACAAATTCACAATTTGTCGGTTAATTGTTATTGTCGGTAAATTAATTGCATCGAAACACAATTTGACCCAAAGATAGGTCAACAATTATAATCAGCTGCCAAAACAATGACCGATCACCAAATTGTATGAAATTTTTCATTTAGTTATTATAAGTAGGTAACTATATTATTTCAACAATTTGGTGATTTTCTAAATCAATTACAATATCGCTGGATACCTTTAACAAAATCTTCTAAACAGAGCAGAAAAACTGTCCTTTCCTTTTAGAAAGAATATAATATTTTTTATATTCTGAGGTTTATTCATCATTTAGAAAATGCTCGTATCATTAAACTGGTATAGGTGAGTTGTTAGTGTAGGATGCTTTGGAGAAGTCGATGGGGAGATCCTGTGTGGCCTCTGATGGCGACTGGGGCGACTGAGGGCTGCGCTGGACCCTCATGCAGGAAGAGTCCTCGTGCTTGGAGAGGTAGGATTTGAGAGCGAAGGCCTTTCCGCAGCGGGGACACACAAAGGGCTTTGTGTTGGAGTGCGTTTGCTCATGGGCCCGCACGTTGGACTTGTCCGCAAAGGCCTTGGAGCATATGCCACACCTGTAGGGCTTCTCACCTAAAATACATTTTTTTATAACTAATATTATTTATTCTTGTTATTTTAAAAAATTATAGAAAAAATTTCTAACTGGTTTCCTATTGTAATCATTTTTGATAAATAATTTTTGTTTGTTTGTATTGTTGATAAATATTCAATCGAAATTAATTAGTAAAGTAGAACATTTTTCTATACTCATATATTTTGCATATTTAAAAGGGCTGTTTTAATGAAGACTGTGAAAAAATGATCAAGTTAAGGGGAACGGGTGTGCGGCCTTTTTCATAACAAACTTTATTTTGGATTTGAGGCCAAAATACTTAACCAAATTGAAAAGCGATTTTTTTAATCAAAAGGTGTAGCAAATATCTAGTATGGATATATTTGCTACTTTATTTATTTAGTTTTTAAAATATGGGCCATTAAGAAGTCGATTTTTCATGATTTTTGGAGTTAATTTTGACAATTATTGTGAGTTAACGCTAATTATTTAAAAAAATATTTTGCCCTAACTTCTATGTAAATATAATGAAATGCAAAATAAAAAACGAAAATGATTAAAAAATCATTTGACTGATTTAAGTTTGAAGAATAAATTTGTCAAATATAAATTAAAAATTTAATTTAAATTTTTTATCTTGTATTTCATTATATTTTCGTAGTAGATTAGGTAAGATTACTTTTTAAATAAATATCGTTAACTCACAAAAAAATTCCAAGGATGCCTCAAAAATCATAAATTTTTAAAATTCTTAAACCAACATAAATAATATAGCAGAAATTTAGATTAAAAAATAATTGTTCCGTTTGGGTGGGTTTTTTGGCCTCAAATCAAAAATTAAGTTTTTTATGAACAAGACCGCGCAGGTGTTCCTCTTAATTCTTGAGAAATAGTTAGGATGTAGGCGAATTCTTCATTGTCTTTTATTACTTCTATAATGTTTTATATTGTCTTTTTTTACTTCTATAATGCTTTATATTGTCTTGTATTACTATCTGCATCTATATTTTGGCCTAAATAAAAAAATATATATATTAAAAATGTGGTCCAAAGCGCTTGGTTTGCGTTTGCACCCAATGCAGGGGCGGGTTAAGCCGATTAAAGGCCTAACTTTCATCCTAATCATTTTATTAGCTATATATATATATATATATACACAATATACAAACTCATTGGAGTCCGTACTAAATATGAAAGATATACATTTCTTTTTAGTTAGCAAATTAGAATTTTAGGTTTGGGGTCGGAGGCGACTGAGTTGAGAATTAATTTGCGCGATGTGAGCAAGTTATGCTGCTTATAAACAAAAGAAAAAATGTGCAAGGAAGGAAGCAACCGTAAACGGCGCGAAACGCAGCCTTACAATCACGCCATGTCAGTGAAGCGAGGCAAAATAAAATACATGTCATAAAAGCGAGCAAAAAAATTCGAGGTGAATATTCACATCGAGCAAATGTTTAAGTCAATCGCCAGCTTGAGAGAGTTCAACACGAACAGTTCATTCAAAATGTAAAGCCACAGAACGAGCCAATAAATCATCTTAATCCGACCCCAATCCACGTTAGCCAAGTTTAATGAATGGAACTGACCGGTGTGTGTTCGAATGTGCCCCTGCAGCAGCCACGGTCGAGAGAAACGCTTCCCGCAGTAGTGGCATTCGCAGGCGCGCGTGTGTGTGCGGAGGTGCATGGACAGGGCCGGCAGCGACACGTAGGGCTTGCCGCAGTGCTCGCATTGGCGCTGATGAGCGCACGCCGTGCGGTGCGTCTGACGGTGTCGCGCCAAGTTGCTGGCCGTGCTGTAGCTGCGCCCGCAGTCAGCACAGGCGCGTGTGCCCGCGCCCGTTCCGCCGCGCCGCTTATCGAACAGTTTGTGCTCGTAGCGCGGCGCTTCCAGCGAGGCGGCCACCTCTGCTAGCTGCGTCAGGTTGAACAGCTCGTCGGAGCAGGACGACATCTCGCGCATT
Organism: Glyphotaelius pellucidus; assembly: GCA_936435175.1. NCBI lineage: Eukaryota > Metazoa > Arthropoda > Insecta > Trichoptera > Limnephilidae > Glyphotaelius > Glyphotaelius pellucidus. The sequence continues at coordinate 18,991,591 of OW386542.1, read as the reverse complement.
GTTTTCTCTGTTCACCTTTACGCCTAGAACAAGAACACACATAAATACAGGCTACACTTACAGGGTCGTTTATAAAGGTTGCTGCCTCCAAATTCCTCCTAAGCAACGCATGTAAGAGAAAAATAGGGTGCAACGGATCTCCCAGAAGCAGAACCATACGCATGTTTTATGAATAAATTCAGAAAAGCCGCAAAAGACACAAAAATACAAATCCCTAAAGCTGCGTACACATCAGCGGCCTGCAACCGTAAGGGCGTTCCCACTTCCATTTAAAAATCGGATGCTCAAGTGGCTGTAGAGGATTTGTGAAGCTGTTCACACATGTCCGACACGATTAAAAAACGTATCCGGCATATTTCGTCGGATGGATGGCCAGGGCAGCGCGTTCTCGCGCTCGATCAAAGGTTTGTATGAAGTCATGCACGCAGCGTCTGTGTGATCATCCGATTTTTAATCGTTCCTTTTTTTAAACGGAGGTGTAAAACGTTACTCCAGATGCGTGCAATATAACATTGCATTGAACAAGCAATACAATGCACAGTCCGCGTTGCATAACATGTTACATTGCACGCGTCCGGATGCGGCTCCCAAAATCATAGTATGAGTAATGGAGCCTGATTACCGTATTTACAAGGGTTACGATTACAGTTGTATTGAACGCAAATAGCCAGCATGTTTATTCAATTAGTCTCTTCCTCATTGGAGATCTTAACATTGGAACCATTGGAACATAATAATATTGGTAAGTAGGCATTTCAAGAAAGCATAAAACTATCAAAGAAAGATATGAAAAATTTACGCCAGCATATATGACATTCTGAAAACTGGTTTCCAGCACCATTACATGGGTTATAGAAGATGATGGCCTACTTGCACAACAGTATCAACAGTATCACAACAGTATATTTTTTAATTTTTCGGTCTATTTTACGTTAAGGATTCGATGCAGAAGTGTTAAAATTCCGAGTTATTTAGCCCAACTGACTTTATCACAATCACGGGACGGCGATAAGGCCAGCCCACCTAAAGAGCTGTAACCATAGTAACCAATTCGCTGCCGGCTGGACCAAACACAAACACAGGCGACAGAACTGAGATTGGGACAGCATAATTTTTTTTAAAGTAAAATAAAAAATATTACCGTCAATAATTCAGCTAATTATTGAAGTAAAACATCTTTACGCGCGCTTGACTTGGGGAGTAAGCTGGTGAATGCGTGACGAGAACGTTACGAAAAGTTTCGGGCGAGGCGAACGGAAGTTGAGTGGGAGTATTTGGAGGGTCTTTGGAGAAGAAGGATAGGATGTTCTGGGAAGGAAAATGGTGTTAGGGGCGGATAGGAATCTGGGGGTCAGTGTAGCCAGGAGTGACGGACGTAAGAATCCACCCCCCTCACGATGCAAGGCGATGATTCGAGAAAGTATGGCTGGAGGTCAAAGGGCATTCTCTCCCGATCCTGCCATGCAGCTGGTGGGCAGACGCATCCGCCGCCAAGACCCGGACAAACATCACCCCATGAACCCGGGCACCCCTGCTAAGTCACCAAACGCAGCGAACCACTTGGGGTGACCAATGGCAGAGGTGTTGGTTATCCAATAAATGGTTCCCGGGGCGGCGGTACCCATACCCTCCTCCCAAATTGAAAATGTGTAATTAATTACATATTTTTCATTTTAAATCCCCTTTTCACACACCTCGTTAAGATATATATTTTTATTATATTATATCATTTTTTTTATTTTTTTTTTATTTGGATACCAACAGTATAATATTGAAATGAAGGATCATAATATATAGGTTACATTAATTTTACCAATTACAGGTTTCCACATGGATATTGCCATACAGAAGTGAAAGTAATGTACATGTTTTATTTATTGCATAAAATTGCCTTGTATAAGTAAAAAAAAATTAAAACTGACAGAAACTGTATTAGCTTCGTTTAGAGTAAATAAAAAGTTTGAAACTAAAAAAAAAGTATACCCATATCGCCGGCTAGTTTTTATGTGTTGTGCTGTAATTTCCCAATCGATCACAATAAATCACTGGAGACCATATTTGTCCCAATTCACATTGGTCTCATATAAATCGCTGTAACCCCCTTACTATCGTACTAAGAAATATGTTCTAAACAGTGTTGGAAAAGCAAAATACCATGCTTTATATTTAAATCTAAAAATAACCACAAAGTAAATCCTTTATGACTCCTTTATGAAACTCCTTTATGAAACGAAAGTTTGGAATCACATTTTGAAAAAAAAAATTGAAACTTTGGAAATTTTTGATTAATTATTTTCACAAGAAAAGACAAAAAATGTAATAATAACGTTTATTATACATTTGTCTAATAAAATATGTATGCGTTTTAATTTTTTTTCGTTATCAATAATTTTTGTTAGAAAAAACATATGGTGAGCAATTTTTAGACTTTTTTATGTTTGCATGCATAATTTTTATATTCCAAGAATTTTATGTTTATTTTGAACTATAAAATTTGAAAGCGTGTTTCATCGCCTTTCAAACACAATCTTTAGTTTTCAGATATGTTCAGAATTATTCCATTTATTGCATTTTATTATAAAGCGGAAATATTTTGACCATCTGAAAAATATGCCAAATTTCTGAAGGGTCTTATGCCAATTTTTTGAAAAAAAAATGTAGAAAATAAAGATTTGATAAGGGTGCTGAAAGTGTGGATATTTTCGATGTTACTTTTAATTGACATTATGGAAATAGATTTCAGCTGTCGTAGGATTCGTTGGTAAAAAAGTCGTCCTACATTAAAAAAATCGTGAACGTGGGTATTTACGTAACGGATTCATATTTTTAACCAAAAATACCTATGTACTACCAGGCCCCCGAGACGGTCAATCGATAAGGATTGATAACTTTCGGTAACTTCCCAAGGACAACTACAGATCGCTAACGTAGAAACAACGGTTGACGTCGAATATATTAAGGGGGTATTCTAGTTTAGAGGCATGAATTGCAGGTATTTTAGAGGCATGAATTGCAGGTATTTAGAGGCATGAATTGCAGGTATTTTTTTAGGTGCAATAAAAAAAAACAATATTATTTTAAGTAGCCATTATTTTACCAAATATTTATTAAAAATTAAAGAATACATAAAAAAAATCGAATGAAATAATTTAAAATACAAAAAATTACAGGGTGCTAAAGTGGGGGGTCTCAAATAAATGGCGCGCCCTGGTTGACACGAATGCAACCCTCCTAGTAATCAGAAAAAAAACTAAATTAGTTCTTAATCCAAACAAATGCTGCTATAACCCGTACCTCGTAAAAAAAACTTTTTTCGCAAAATGGCGGTCTGAAATAAAAAGACATTTTTTAACAGTTTTCTTTTTTTTTACTTTTCCGAATTTAAAAAAAAAGTTAAAATTGAAATTTGTTATAGTTCTGGTAGGGGCGATAGAGTGATGTTCACAAAAGGCTCACACAAAATTTCAAATAAATTGGTTCAGTAGAACTTGAGATACCTCTTCTCGAAAAAAGTAAGTTCCAGAAAAATACGTTTAAAGTTTTGTTCTATTCAGATTTTAGTTATATTCCGTCGAAACCGCGACATTAAAATGGTTTTAACTCTTAAAATAATTTGGCTTTCAAAAAATCCTTTTAAGGAAATATTTTTAAATAGCTAATCTAAACTTTGGAAATGTGAATTTTTTTCTAGACTAGAATACCCCCTTAAGTCATTGTGAACTGTTACTAATTCGTTGCCGATCTACAGTCATGCTAGGGAACGACGAGAAGTTACCTAAAGTTATCGTATCAATCCTTATCGATCGACTGTGCTAGGGAGCCAGGACCTGACTCAAATGGCGCTCGAAAAAGCTAAAGTTGCATCGTTTCACATGGCAATATTAAATTTAGGTTGTTATTCTGTTCAAGAAACAGGTTTACAAGAGGCGCTGAAGTGCAAGATAGTGCCACCACCAGGAGCTGCTTGCTCCAATTTCGCCTGTTGTAGTCTTAGATCACAAAAATACCTAACAATTTTTAATAAACGTAATTTTCTTCAACAATTGATGAATAGAATAATAGAATTTATGCAAATAGATAGCAATTCTCAGAAATGATTTTAGTCATAACATTTTCCGAATTATGTCAAAGTTTCACTTTCGAGAACCCATAAATATTTTCTTAATATTTTTTTCTTACGCACAAAAAAAACAGAAATCAGTTTGTGATTCAGCCCTTCAAGTAAGTGAATGACGCTCGCGTGTTTTTCAAATTATATAAGCGCGAATTTTTGATCATCTGCCACCAGACTGTCGTGGTCAACGACGTCACCACCTGACGTCACAGGTATTAATAAAACAACCTCATTTCTAGAGGACACCTGGTCTCTCAGAAGCTCGGCTAGACTAGTCAAAAATTAAAAAATGGCTGCGCAAAATCTGAAGGCGCGTTATCCCAAAAACAGATCAGTCGGTGGTCAACCCTTTTAACATCACACACTGTTTCTACATTGTTTCGGCGAATTATGCGTATGCATATAATTACTCATTGTCAGTGTTATTGCTCATACCACGGAGATAAATTTAATATCGATAAATCTATTTTGACTCATTATTGTCTCAAATTGTCCGGTTGTATGCAAGGGCTACAAAATTGGAAAATGCGACTCTAGGACCCGTCTATATCTATACTAATATTATTAATGGGAAACTGCGTGTGTTTGTTTGTTACGCTTTCACGCATACACCGATAAACCGATTTTAAAAATTCTTTCACCAATAGAAAGCTACATTATATGCGAATAATGTAGGCTGTATATAATGGTAAGCTCTGGCGTTATGAAAATAAAAATATCAATATATTATATTTATCATACGTTTTCTGTCAATAATAAAAGCGAGTTATTGATAACGTCAGACGAAAAGCAAAACAAATCGTTGGCGTTGTCTTGGTAAGTTTATTGATATATTTGCGGGAAATTTTATTTCAGGCGTCGTAGTTAATATCTATCTCTAAAAATGAATCGCCGAAATGTATGTACGCGCAAATGAATGACTGCACCAAATTTGATAATTCTTTTTTGTGTTCGTTATTTTGTATAAAACTACTGGTGAGCTCTGGCTTTATGAAATTTACAATAGGTGGCACGCGAGCTGTTTGAAAACTGAATGTACCGGGATTAGGAATGCGGGAGAATGTAGGAATGCGGGAGGGGGGAGGGTGAAGGGGGGGCGAGAATCTCGGTAGGGGGTTCGCGGGAGGGGAGAGGGAAGGTGGAGGAGGCGGAGGGGGAACGCGAGAGGAGAAGGGGACGCGGGAGAGGAAGAGGAGACGGAAGGGGAACGGGACGAATTGGAAAGGACACGCAGGGAGAAACAATTTCTTTATCAAATGACGTAGCAACGCATGCCGGGTACCAGCTGTATTTTTATAAAATTAAAAAAAAAAACATCATAAAGCAACCGAATGTTGTAAGATCCCGCCAGGAAAATTCAAATTCGCTAAAGCAAGGTAAGGCTCAGTGTAACTTTTCTTACCGGCCCGTGAGGTAGCCGCCTTAATTTAAAGCTGAGTAGAAACAGTCACCTAATCATGGAGAAAGGTGACTCGGTACGGGGAAATGACTCGGAAATAAACGAAGAAGACATTCTACTGGAATATATTTATCTTCTTGGATAACTGGGAAAATCCTCGCGGATAAATCAGGTGGGTGTTTGTAGTGTTGGAAAATGTTGAATTCTCGGTGAATTAATATTTCAAAGCGTACGACGCTACTCCAACGGACACGTGTCGTTTTGTAAATAAAACAAACACAATAACAAATATTGGCTCATAATTCTGTTTTTTCGAGGAATTTTCATTTTCAATTATTTTCTAATTTACATTTTCAACAAACTTCACGATTTTTGAAAAGGCATAGAATTCAACTCCTATTAAATTCCGAACTTCCGATGGGTTTGAGGTTATTAATATTGTCACTTTCTGATATTCATATTCCATGTACCTACTGACATAAATTTTTTAAGATATTAGTAATCTTCAACATGTGGTGTCCAATCTTTTTATTTATTTCCATTCGCACATGCTTCGATTGCCAATAAATCCTCATTCCCATTTCAGTCCATTGCAAACTTTTGAAAAAATCTTTCTGCTGTGGACGCTTTATTTGCTCTATAATATTGTAGGCTTGTTTCCTGCGGCAACTCCCTTAGAAACATTTGTTTTTATATTACTCGTACACACACCTGCTTTGTTACAACTCATCAAGTTTAACATCCCTTCCCGTAGACTCCGAAATAATGAATTGCTGTTCCTCAATCAATATTCTGCTAATTATGGAATCATTCTCCTTTATCCAGAATGATCTCCTTTGTCGAGACTTGTTAACGCAAGTCAAAGCATCGAATTTTTTGTTGTTAACCTAAATGGCTTTCGGCAGTCGATACGAAAAGTGTAATTTAAGTAAGTCTTTTAAATCCATCTTCAAGCTTTGACTTGTAGTCTTCTATATATTCTTTATATTATAATTTGTCAATGCTCTTCATTTATATGTACTTTCCTTTCATTGTCATCTTTTTTTTTTATTCGTGTTATTATTATGTTATTAATGGACTATTTGTCTATAAATAAATAAATAAATAACTGTTAAGTTGATGTGTACTTTACAATTTTAATCCAGTAATTTTCAATTGCATACTCCACCGCTCCTTTAATTGCTATCAATTGTGCAATCATAATAGGAAATGTACCTGCAATCTATACAGGGTGTTAGGGGACTTTAACCAGTGATTCCTGGTATTATTTTGAGTAAAAAATTCAGCTTAAACATTAAGAAAATCAGTAAGAATTGAACAGTTAGGGTCGGAGTAAGGGGTTGGGAGATTTCTCAGCAGAGTGACCAGTGATGAAATGTGGAAGAAATTTTGTTTTGCTTGGTTTGAAGAGAAAAAAACTGAAAAAATATTTTAAAAAGTTACAGGAGACCAAAATTTCCTATAAATTTTTTCTGCCAAATAATTTTAGGAAACACTGGTTAAAGTAAGTCAAGTACGTCCCTTTTTAGTATTTAATAAAATTATTTGATTTAAAATATTTGGCGTAACTATTATAGTTAATCACATGCATAAGACTTGGGGTAAACGTAATAATAATAATAATAACGTTATATTTGTACAGCGCAGTTTTGTGTCATTTCACCACTTATGTAAAAACCACAAAAAAGCAATGTGGGCGTATTTTTTATTTTTTTTTTTGCCGGGAACCCGGGCGTTTATTGAAATAACATTATTATACAAAAAAAAGTAAGTAACCCGTCTCTATAGACGATGTCTGTTTTCTGAGACGGGTATATAAATATGCGTACATGAACACATAAATACAGACATACGCTTATATACATATATATGTACATATTTATCCATATAAGCAAATACACACATACACACAAAAACATACACACATACATATACATTTTGCTCAAAAAGTTTGTTCGATCAGAATAATCAGTTTAATTTCAAAATTAAATGTAATATATGCTGACAGACAGCGTAAGAGACAGGATCTCTGTAATAGTCGAAATGCACAATGACGGTGGCGACTTTGGCTTCCAATCAAATCTTCAAGGAAGTACTTGTGTTTTCAATTCAAGGTGTACTTGTAATTTAATTTATTTATTTATTATTATTATTTCTTTTTTAAATTTATTTATTTTATTAATTTATTTATTTATGTTATTTAAAATTGCAATCTCACCAAAGAAGAAGCTAGTTCTTGTGCTTGAGTTACACTAATTAAAACAGAAATAGATTATTATTACTTCTTGTAACTTATAGTTGCACAGACAATGTTTTGGTGAATAGTGTGCTAACCTGTAATTGGAACCATGGCTATAACCATACTGAAAATGTTAATTACTCTAATAATAATGTTAATTGTTGGCGAGCCAATCAATAAATAAATAAATTAAGGGGGTATTCTGGTCTAGAAGCACGAATTGTAGGTGTTTTTTCAGGTGCGACAAAAAAAAACCAATAATATTTTTATCAACTTTTACTTTATCTAATAATCATTAAACATTAAAGAATCCATTAAAAAAAGAGTCGAACGAAAAAATTTTAAATTCAAAAGTTACAGGGTGTTGAAGTGGGGGGTCTCAAAAAATGGCGCACCCTGGTTGACACCATTGCAACCCTCCCAGTAATCAAAAAAAAAAAATAATTCGTAATCGAAACAAATGCGGCTATGGCCCGAACTAAGGAAAAGTAAAAAAAAAAATCGCAAAATGGCGGCTGTCTGAAATAAAAAAGACGTTTATGTTCCAGTTTTTTTGACTTTCCAAATTTTTTAAAAATAGTAAAAATTGAAATTTTGTTGAATTGAAGTTCTAGTTCCCGCCATAGAGGAATGTATAGAGAAGGCTCACACCAAATTTCAAGGACAATTGGTTTAGTAGAACTTGAGATATCGTGTCGATTTGGAGAAAAATGGGTTTAAAATGGCGTTCTATTTAGATTTTGGTTAGATTCCGTCTAAACCGCGACACTAAAATACTGCCTTAAAAAAGGCATTTCTATTGGCAGCGAATTAACTGTAGGCACGAGAATGCCACGCAGGTTGTCAAGTGACAGAACAAATAGTGCTAGTACCTAGATACAACAACATGTGTAATTTAATGAACGGAAATTTCTTATCGAGGTCCGTTCGTCAGACACGGAAGCATGCATAATGATACGTCTCCACATACTACATATTCAATTCTACGTAATATAATCATATTAGATGGGCATCCGTAATTATTGTAATGTATAGTTTTGGGTCTACGAAAATATATAGTCTATTGTAATGTATAGTTTTGGGTCTCTCGGGTCTACGGTCTTGGGATATAAGAAAAAGTTATGTGGATGACGAAAGGGTGGATAAAAAATTTATGTGCGGGACACGCGCGATAGAAATGAAAACTAAAGTAGATAAGAGTGATAAGGTAGACAAGGTAGACAAAACTAAAGTAGACAAGGGGAGGCTACGAAGCACCGCACAAAGAGTGGACCGATTATTCTATCTTATTCTTTCGTAGGCTAAATCCTGTTGATGTACGTGTTAGCTTCTTTCGTTTCACCGAATTTCAAATCACAACGGTGCTAAAGAAGTTTTCACTTAAAAAAAATGATTATCAAAAACCAAAACAGTCCGCCTTAGCTTACAAGAAAAGAGAAAAACGCCTGTAGTAAGTACCTACATAAACGAAAATTAATTTCAATGCGATGGGTCAAGAAATTGGTGACCGAACAACTCAGTGACAGAATGAAACCAATCAGAACCACCTCAGAAATGTCATTAAAATATGTTACTTTATGTAAGGGTTATGGGCTATTTTAAAATAATTTTTTTATAGCTTTTAATGACTTTTCATGGAACCAAAATGCTTTTTTGTTCGTTACGTAACGCAGTTTCAATTTCGCACACAGATTTTATCACCAGTCGAAAGTGATATGACACATAACCTAGATACGACAATTAAATTATAATAAACGTTGTGTATTATTATATCACAAGTACGGGTAATATGTAATGTTTGGCGATACGCGCGGCGCGGCGCGGCGGACCAACGTGCAGCAGCAAGGACCGCAGTGGCCCACGTGAGAGAGGCTCAGGCTTCCCCCACGAAGCTTTCAATATATTCTTACTATTCTATATCCAGAATACATTACAAGGGGGTTCGTTCTATATTTGACATTATTCAGCGGTGGTCGCCGGTTTCTTTCCTCTTATAAAATGCGATTTGCCGTCAACTCGTGTCAGTGCTTGAAGACATTTGGCTAATGTCGTACGGGGAATAGGAATTGCTTCCTGGTACATTCAGTTTTTATGATTTCGTCACCTGAATTTTTAGGTATTTTATATTTATTCATAAAACGATTTGAAATTGTATTAATACCTACGTAAACGATTCGCATGTCATTAATTGGAACGTTTGCGCGGCCCTTTCCGGCCCGTTTAATACAAATCTTAAATTTGAGATCAAAATACACAACTTAACTGAAAAATTATTAAGGTATATCAAATATCTAGTACGGATGTGAGCTACTTTATTTATTTTTGCTTTAAATTATAAGATATAGGCCATTCAAGATTTTAGTGTTTCATGATTTTAGAGGCGACTTGGGCAATTATTTAGCAGGAGTGCCCGGGTTCATGGAATGACTGGATCGGGAGATAATGGCTGAGGGGGTCCATTTGATTTCTCCAGTCGTACGTACGGAGTACACGAATTAACACGTTTGTCTCTCATGGGCACACTAACCCTCAGATTACTACCCACCCCTAATACCCTTTTTGAAGGAAAACTTCTTTACGCACGCTTGAATTGGGGAGTAAAATGGTGAATGCGTGACGAGAGCATTACGAAAACGAGGCGAACGGAATTTGAGAGGGAGATATAAGTTAGTGAAGATAGAAAGAGAGAGAGTTACGTTTCGTATATTACTGTAGGGGCAAAAGAAAGAGGTGCGAGCACACATTTTCTTTCTCTGTTTCTCTCATAGCCAGTTACGTTTCGTATATCTAAGACACAGTGCAGGCCTATTGTTTGTATCACACTGTAGGAGCAACAGAGAACAGTGAAATATCTAAAGCACACTCGCATTTTTCTTCCCAGAACTTCCTCTCCTTCTCCATAAAAGAACCTCCACTCAGCATCGCCAAAGGTGACATAGACCCTGAAGGAAATTATTTTCCTCAAGTTCTGTTGGTCTGGTTTAATGTAAAAAAAAAAAAATTAAAATAGAATTTTCCGCTAACAATTTAGTGTTTGAAGACATTTGCAAATGGTTTGAACATGGAGAATAATTATTATAAATAATGAAGGATCCAAGCTTAGGGTAAGAATGTTACTCAAAGGTCCCAAGTATGCACAAGGTGTTCAGCTGAAATTTCAGTCGTGTCAATAAATACAGAATATGTTAATAAACAACATCACATTCACGTAAAATGTGATTTGCTGTCAATTTGCTAGTGTTTCGGAGACATCAGGAAAATGTTTTGAATGTGGAGAAATTTAAAGGAAGGTTCCCATAGAATAAAGAAGAAAACAAGTGAATGGAAACAAATGTTCCATTTAGCCCAATAGCCCAACGATCTGTCTCACTTACACTCGCGTGGCATCGTAGATCTCCATCCCATTTGAAATTCGTAAATACACTTTTGTATTGGAAATTTAAGCCTCGATCGGTAAATATTTGGATCACGAAACGTGTTCACAAGACACTTCTTGTGCTATTTTTGATTCCGTGTGTAGTACTTATATGAGTTCGGTATGAAATTTTATCAAAAACTCTGTATAATACCTACCTACTTGGAAACTTAAAGAAATGTAACTATTGTAAAGATGCGTTCTTCCCGAATTTTAGATGAAATTGGATGTTTTCAACTGTACGTATGTAGTCAAATAATGAAATATGCGTCATGTAGCCATTGTTTTCAAAATGCTTAGCATATTAAGAGGTCCCAAATTTATTAAAATTTAAGCAAAGAGCTACAATGAATTATTTTGGATATAAAAATACCATATTTAAAAATATGGAGAGTTGTAGATTATTTACAATTACACTTCTGCGATAGCTCATGCCAAGTAGTTCGCTAGGTTTAGTGACCTAATGGGGTGAGGTTTGTCTAGGTCTTGGTGGTGGATAAGTCTGCCCACCTAATGCGTGGCGGGTCGGATCGAGGGAGATTGGTTGAAGGAGGCCGTTTGAACTCTCCAGCCGCACTCCCTCCACCCGTCACCTTGCACCGTAGTAGGACGGATGAATTCGTACTCCTGGATACAATGGCCCCCCGATTCCTACCCACTTTCATACCTGGTTCCTTCCAAGAACTTTCTCTACTTAAAAATACCCCTCACACATTATCCCCTAAGATGACGTAGACACCGAGGGAAATTATTTTTCCCCAGGTCCTCCTTTGTGGAGCTAATGAAAAAAAATCGATTTTAAAACGATTTACTTCGAAGCCAGGTCTTTCTGCACATAAGTATTTAAAATTACATTAAATTCACCTAGAATGAAACAAGGTATCAAAAGTCGGTACATGGTATGTAAATAACGTAATATAAATTAGCAAAATAACATTATATAAAACGATGTATCCGCTATCCACAAGCAATTCATTAGTATAATAATTATATTGACATAAATAGTTCAGTATCAATAATAATATACGCAAATATAAAGCAAGCAACCAGCAAAGAAGCATACAATAAATAAAAATACAAGAAATGCGATGTGGGCGTGTTTCGTGATCCAAAAGTCTGACCATTCTTCGCTTAAATTTAACATTCAAGAATTCGGTCTCTCAGCACAAATTGAAGATCAAATGGAATGACAAAAAACGATGACAGGCAATATAAGAGAAATAGAGAATTGTTGATTGGCTGTCTCGATCAACAGGTACTAAGTCAGTGGTTTCCATTTAAATTTACCAAGAAGTCATTCCTATTTGAAGGTGTTTATATTATCCACTCAGTGCCAAGAAGGTATCATGTAAAATAAATCACAATTTATATTCATTTTACACAAACAAAATCAGTTTGTTTTTATTATATTGTCTAACGTAAACAAATGTAATTCTTTATCGCTAAGTGAAATTATTGAAAGTTATTGAGTGCGTAAAGGTTAAGTAAGTACCTACGCAAAAACAGTTCACAAAACAGTTTTGATTCTAATAATAAGTCATAACTATCATAAGCAAATAGCGTGGACATCATAATTAATTATACCAATATACGTAATATAAATTAATATGTACTGGGGAATCTGAAATAGGTGTCTCTTTCTATAATGTTTTAAAATGTTAAGACGCCGATACAATCTATCAATACAAATTACACATAAATTTACATGATCCAAGTATCCATTATATATAATACGTAAACACAAGTATAATTTAATTTATTTTGAAAATACAAAACTTCTTGAATTATAGTGAATCGATTTAAACTAAAGTGGAATAAGAAAAAAATTGGTGATGATGATTATAAAAAAAAAATAAAAAAAAATTGAAATCTCAGCTTGGTACCACTAAATATTAAAATGTTTACATAATATGTGTGTGTTCCGTGTGTAATTCTGTAGCAAAATTGCAATAAAACTAAACAACGAGACCCTTCATTTAGTCCATTGCTTATTTAAACAAATATAGAAGCAATGAGAGAAAAAAAAATGTAGACTACAGAACGATAAATGATTTCTTTCGCAGTTAAATTCACTAATGTGCCGATCCGCCACATGCTTTCGAGGTTAATTATTTGCAAAATATATCGGATTGTTATTAATTTTCCTTTCGTTTGGATTATTGAACGAACGTGTACCAGTGTTCTGTACTATTGAACACGGCTATCATCTTGTTAGGTTTGACCGAACGCACGAACTTATAATGATGGCTTATAAACTTATGAACGGTTTTTTATCAATGCCAGACATTCTGCCTAAAGTAGGATTCTAAGCCCAGGATAATTTCACGCGAGGCCGCCAACACAAGCTTCTGATTCTTTCTAGTTGCCAATGGTGAGGCCGCAAGAAGAATTTACTAGATTATTTAACAGAAATGTGGATATTTTCCACTTACACTTTAACAACTTTATTCACAAAGAATTTTTAAGCTTTCAAACTTTCAACTATAGTATGATTACATGTAGGTACATAATATTATCTAGTACCTAGGTGTAAACATTTTTGTCCGACATTATGTATTTTTTGTAATTAACTTTCATTTTTAAAAAATATTAATCGCTTTATAAATATAATCGCGCATATACATACATTATTGAGTTTGGTACTATTATTGCAAAATAAATATATAAACATAGCGAAAAACTGAAACAAAGAAAATTCTGAATATACAAACATATACACAAACATTTTTACAGACAAGACGAAATGAAAAGCGCTCATGTTAAAACAGGACTTCCCTGCGCTCAGTCAATTATTTAAAGAAGGTTTTTATAAGAAACATTTTGGTTAGTGAAATGAAAACATATTATTTGCAAAATACCGTCTTCCTGTAATTTTTCCTTACTTTTATTTCATTGTACTTTATTTAAAAAAGTTTGTAACGCAAAGTTTGTAACGTTTGCTCGCCGGGCCGCCATATTTATTTACCTTAGGTTTATCGCATTAGAGACGTGAAATGAGAATAACATATAAATTGTACTTACCGGTAGTGTTCAAAAGAGGAAACTTCAGAATAGTTCACAGTAACAAGGTGGCTGTAATAAATTGCACGGAATTCGCGCGGCCGAAACGCCACTACAGAGATAAACGCGATGCTTGTCCAACGGACTTGTTGAGCGTACTGAACTGACTGCCAGTGCGGGGCTGACGAGACTGCTGAACTGCCGACGCTGAAGTGCCGACTGCCGGCAGAGCACGGAGGAATATACCTACATCGAGTTGGTCCCAGTGGCGGTCGGTGTTGTTTCCGACTCCCGAATACTCCTTACTCATTTCTTCATTCCGGGAAAAGCAATTTTTATAAATCTTACTTGATTCTTTAAGATTTTTCATTATTTTTAGAATCCAACAAGATTCCAGAGTAAATCGAATATTTCGTTGATGTTTTCTAGAAGCGTTCCAATGAGCTTTGATAAACATTACACAATGTTTTCTAGAAATGATATTTCCCTTATTCTTATATTATTTCACTGAGCAAATATTTAAACCTTCTATACATAATTTTCTTACGTAGTAGTAGGCATAGAATAAGGAAGAGTGGGAGGCTTATTGCCTTTTTGCAATTTATTCAAACCAGATTCTTAGTGGTCTTTCTGCATGGTAGAAATTAAATTCCAAAGAGCACATAAGATTAAAGCTCGTTCTAGAAATCTTCAGATATTCCCACCGTTTTATTGACATTTCACCAAAATAGGGTGGCCAAAGAAATTTAGACAATAATATACATATTTTACGGTGGTGGAGTTCAGAAGCAGGTAAAGAGTATTTTATATTTAAATACCATTAATAATTTAGTCTTCCCTCATACCATCGTACAGCCTGAAAGACGAATAATGAGTTCTACGTGTTCTTATATTCTGCAGACCACATTAAACATCGATTTCTTACTAAATATAATACAAAAAATAAAACAGATTTTAAAACTAAAACAGATTCTTGATAGCACAGGACACTTTCGCTTTAGATAGATACATTTTCCATTTTAGCTTTGATGTTAGTAGTTTTGCACTGTATATATTATAAGGGTGGATAATTTAGATAAGTTGAATTCGTTCATCCGTTACTTTTTAGTACCGTTGCGTTTATAGTACCGAGAATTTAGTGAATATTCTTTTCTTGTAACCCCTACATATCTTTTATTTATTTATTGGAAAATGAAATAATACATTAATACATAAACTGCACATCTCACTAGGGCATCCTGTATCAAGATGTGCATCGAACTCTGTCCAAATGTACCTACTAAAAAGGTAGTTGTAGCATTCCTCGTATGGAATTAATGTTTAATGATGGGTACTTCGTTTTATTTATCCACCATTGTGGGTGGCAAATCATTTTAAAATACGATATGTTTCATTAATTAAACTATGAAAAGAATAGTATAAATAGAAATAAACATTGAAAATATAACACTAGGCATTATACCTAGCTCTCTAATTCAAAATTTAGGCTTATTAGATTTGTCAAAGAATCTTTGTATAAAAATGCAAAAATCTGTCATATTAAACACATGTAGGATAACGAAAGATTTTTTAAATATTTATATTGAGGGATCAGTAGGATTTATCGGTCCAGTTAAGAGTTCTAACGAGCCGAACCCTCTGATATGAAAATATCTGGAGTCGGTGAAGTATTTTCCCATATGGTCTCTGGTAGGTTGACGTGTTGTTCTTGTATAGTTTTGTATTTATTATATTAATACAATGCAATTAAGTCGCGTAGATTGACTAGATGATCATTTGTGGAAAAGTGTGTGGAAGGGTTAAGTTTTTCCTGTGGGGAAGACTTAACCCGGACATTAAGTCTAGAGAACGATAAAAAAAAATTAATTCCGATTTTAATTAAATGAAAACAAGTCACTTTGTAAAACACCACTTATTTAATAAAAAATTATCTATATGTTTCAACAAGTTTATTCGTCAGGATAAGATTAACATTTATTATTTAATTAAAAATGAGGCCACAAAGTGAATTAGCAAAGATTCAAGAAGAAATTCTGATTTTATTCTGAAATGGTAAATTGTTCCTTATAATATTCAAACACTCTTATTTTCTAAATCCCAACACAATGTGCACGATCAAATAAAATTAACTAAAATATCTCAGCCTACGATCTTAGTATTGCGATTTTATTTTTTGAAAATGGTTAAAAAACACAGCTTGGTTAAATACGCGTAAGCTCGTATGAAGTTGAGCGCTCCACTGGAGCGAACGGTTTTTATGGAGTTCTCAAATAGATCACGTGTCCGCCACGCGCCAAGCGAGGGGCATGTTTTTTGTGGCCACTAAAAAACAAACCGATCTAATTTAATTAATAATTAGGTAAATAGGTGCTAATGTTTCAGTTTTAAAGAATCAATATTTTGTATAATTTATCAAAACTTCTCCGTCCTATGAATCTTTTCCGCCCAGATTGTAATCAGTGGCGGACTAAGCCCGTCAGAGGCCCGGGGCGGCAAAGCTGAATGAGCCCCCCCCCCCCCTCTAGTTTAAGAAGTTTAATTTTACAAGCCTTTTATTCAGTTCACACGGGCCTCTGGTCCTGGGGGGCCTCCAAACGCCGTCATGTTCCCTTGATCAAATCTTAAACAAGGCTTTAAGGCACCAGGACACTGTAAAAAAAACTGCATTTTTTTAAATTTCATTTTCTAAAAGATGCGTTTGTTAATAATGCTATCAGCTAATGTTTTAAGGAAATTCGCAAAATTTACGGAGATATAGCATTTTATATGAATTTGTATTTATTTATCAATATTGATCAAAATAAATACAAATTAGGACGCACAAAACACCGATTTTAATTTAATTTTTAGTATAAGTCCAATTTGCCGCCATTCAAATGAATATCAACGTCGACATGCTACACCAGCCCAACATGCATCTGGCGGTCTGCGTTGGTAAACCTGCCAATATTTTATGGAGTTGGTCTAGTTCTATCAACAATTTTGGTTTGAAAGAAATATTTCTTAAATTGCACTTTTTTCCAACTCCGACAACTGCAATGGTTTCTTTTTATGTGACGTTGAATAAATGTGTTATTATACGTTTGGTGACTTAGCAGGGATGCCTGGGTTCATGGGGGGGTGAGGTTTGTCCAGGCTTTTGCGGCGGATGCTTCTGCCTACCAACTTCATGCCAGGCCGGATCGGGAGATATTGATTGAGGGAGACCTTTTGATCTGCAGCAGGACTCTTTCGAAACATCGCTTTGCACCGCAGTGGGAGTGATAGATTCATACGTCCGTCACTTCCGGATCCACTGCACAAAAGCTATTTTAATATAAGAGATATGGTACGCTGTCAGCCCGACTGTACGTTCTAATGGTCACAGTTTGAATACGGAATTTAGTTGATTTTTTGAAAGTGTACAGTAGTATTGATTTATATCCAGTAACTACAGTCCTACCCAGTAACAACTGCCGATAGAACATCTCTTATATTTCAATATCTTTGCACTGATCCCAAGACTCTAACCCATTCCTCTTCCTCGAACGTCTTTACCTTATTTTTCTAAAAAGATCCTCCACAAAGCATCGGTGAAGAAGACATAGGCCCTGAGGGGAATTATTTGTCTCAGGGCCTCCTGTGTATATTTAAAAAAAATACGAGTGTGCTTTAGACCACACGACTGAAATAAAACTTCACTGCTCTCTCTCTTGCTCCTTCAGTGTGATACAGAAAATAGGTCAGCACTGTGTCTTAGATATACGAAACTATGAGAGAAATAGAGAAAGAAAATGGGTGCTCGCACCTCTCTCTCTTGCCCCTACAGAAATATACGAAACGTAACTCTCTCTCTTTCTATCTTCACTAACTTATATCTCCATCTCAACTTCCGTTCGCCTCGCCCGACTCTTTTCGTAACGCTCTCGTCACGCATTCACCAGCTTACTCCCCAAGTCAAGCGTGCGAAAAGAAGTTTTACTTCAAAAAAAAAAAAAAAAAAATAGTGCATAATTTTAAAATATATAGGTAGGAACATCACGAAAGGAAAAATAAAAGTTACAGAGAGGGAATAGTAGATACATACACAATAAATTAATTAAGCGCAAAAGTAGGACATGCAGAGAGCTACTAGGATAGAAAGAGAATATGCACCATCACAAGTTACACATTTCTGTCTTGTCACACACCCCTCCCTTCTGCTGTTGACATGGCCCGACTAAAGTGTTTGACTCAAGGTGATGAGGTCCACAGGGCAACGCCTGAGGCCCTAGACTGGCTCGCAGACTTAGATGTCCCCTTCTGACCCCCTCACCATACGAAAGAAGAAGTATTTGGTTTTATTGCTCTTTCCCTCTCAAGCGCCCCATTTGACAATCAATGTCAATTGTCAATATCTATTGGCAATTATCAATCAAACGATTGACAATTATTGCCAACAGGCCTTTTATGGAGGCAATTTTAAGCGATTGACGTAGGTATGTGTGTTTTAAAAGACGCCATGCATAGACAAGCGGCATTGACGACAGGAATGGTCGTTTCGCTGAGCGATTGGCAATGGTTCGTTCAATTGTTCTATCCACAGAGTCCTTTGGAATTAAGTTTCATCGCGGAACGACATTCGTTTTACTTATAATTGCATTATATCGTGATTGACCAGAGTTACGGAAAGAAAAATAAAAAGATTGATGGTCTCCGGACACCATAAGTTTCGGCACTACCAATAATGCCATCATTTAAATAATATTAAATATATAATAATCCACCAATTCAATTGATGAATGACCCGCTACAGAATGCGGAGGGGGCTCGGCCAATGGTGGATCTTGACGTGTGTCTCCACGCCTATTGCCTTCCCACCTGCCTGACTACCTCTGCTACCTTACTTGCCTTTGCGTTTCCTACCTGGCGATGGCGAACACAATGATCATTTCCTGGGATGGAGGCGGTCCTTCCCACAAGGCCGATAGGTACCATTTATAAACGACTTTTAGAACAAATTATATGTACATACGTATATATGTCTAGCGGCGGACCCGTAAAAAAAACAAAGGATATTATAATTATTGTAGGATTTGCGAAGCTGAAAGCATCTACAAAAAAAATCAGTGTGTAATTCACACGCGGTAGAAGTGAAGCCTTCAGAAAACTAAAGTATACAAGAGTGGGGAAGACTACGATGCATTTTTATTATCAATGCGAAGAACGATTTTTTCCATATTTTTGTCGCTAGAAGATGTTTTTTCTATTGTGTTTTCTTTTGCTTGTACATTTTGGAGTGGTTTGAAGATTGGATATTGATTTTACAAAAAATTTTTTTTTTGGATGACGCTTTAAACCACTATGCCAAAAAGGACATGCGTGGGACCGTGGATTTATCGTATTATATCGGAACCTTATTGGAATTTTATTGCTATCTCATTCTCTCGCATGTAAAATCCTATAGATGTATGCGTTTGTCTAATTTTTAGTGTGGCTCTTTTCCGTTTCATCGAGTTTCGCTTCAAAAATATGCATCGTGACCATTGCTTTTCAAAAACAAACATTGGCAATTTAACATATACCTCTGTCAAAAATGTAAACAAAAGATACACACATTTCAAAAATAGAATTATTAATAATATATAATAATTTCTGTATAATATAATAATACTACATTTCATAAAAATGTGGTACCTTTTGAAGTGAAAACTTTCTTTTTATATCTTCGCATAAGTGCTAACAGTTTTGATGGATCTTAGGTAATTTTTTTCATTTGGCTTGGCGTATTTCGGCGTATCGCTACCTTCCTAATAATAATATCTTACCAATGGGAATATATGGCGAGCGATATGCTGAAATAGGCCAAGCCAAATGATTTTTTTCTTCTAAAGCTACGCGTGGCACAGGTCTAAGTATTGAAGCATGATTTGCGTTTTTTTTCCATCAAGGAAATTTCATATAATTACCGTTTCGGCTCTACAATTAAAAAATCAGAGTATACAATTCACACACGGTAGAAGTGAAACCTTCAGAAAACTAAAGTAGTCAAGAGAGGGGAAAAAACGCCGCACAAAGAGGAGGCCGATTATACTATATCATTCTCTCGTAGATGATGTATGTGTCCTGTAGATGTATGTGTTTGTCTCTTTTTTGTGTGTCTATTTTCCGTTTCTCGGAGTTTCAAATCGCAACTGTGCTAAAGAAGTTTTCACTTCAAAAATTGTGTGCAGTTCACGCGGTAGAAGTGAAATCTTCAGAAAACTAAATTAGAAGAGAGTGGGGATGTTACCAAGTACTGCAGAAAGAGGAGACCGATTATTCTATCTCATTCTCTGGCAGGCTAAATTCTATAGATGTATGTCTCTGTCTCGTTTTTATTTTTCGCTTTTTCGTTTCATCGAGTTTCAAATCAAAACGGTGCTAAAGAAGTTTTCAAAAACGTTTCACGGAAAGTTTGTAACGTCGCCGTTATTCCGGTAATAATGACGGTGCGGAGCTTGGTGTTTCTTTGTCATTCGCTAAAATGCGTTGCTACCTTGGCCATACTGTTTTGTTGTCTGCAAACCCGCTGACCGATGTCGTGGACACTGGTCACAGAGTGCTAGAACTGGGTTGACTGCTCACCGTGGTGAGTGGTCTGTGTCTGTAGATACGTCCTACTGAATTAAATATGTGGATGGGAGGGTCCCATGCGCCATCGCATCTGAATACATTCATTCTTCCGACTCCTCCTCTTGGACATTCACTGAGCGAAATACAATGCTATCAGAAGAGATACACCGATAAAAATGTGTAATGGGCGTTTCCTTACAAACTCATTGTTCGTTACTTCATCAAAATTGATGATGAAATCAATACGTCAAATTATATAAGTATGTAACTTTAAAATAGAAAAACAATTTTTTTTTAACATTTCAAACTTTATTACATTCTAACAATCTGTGGCCTGGGAATCGATTTAACACAAAAAATCGAGTGCAGTGCACATGCGGTAGAAACAAAACCTTCACCCACACAATCACAACCAATAGGAGCCTTAAAAAAAGAGCCCATAATCAAAGCGGCCAAAGCGGATTTCACTATAGTAGGCAAGAGTGGGGAGGCTACGAAGTCCCGCCAAAGAGGAGACCGATTATACTGATATTCTCTTGCAAGCTAAATCCTATATATGTATGTGTTTATTTCTTTTTAGTGTCACTCGTTTCCGTTTCATCGGGTTCAAATCATAACGGTGTTAAAGAAGTTTTACTTAAAAAATCAGAGTGTGCAATTCACATGCAGTAGAAATGAAATCTTCAGAAAACTAAAGTAGACAAGAGGCTACGAATAAGAAGGCACTTCAATAAGAAGGAAACTTTTACGTAAATTCGTTTTGCGTAGTTTTTTTCCCTTTTTAATTTCTGAAGAAGGTAGGTAGGTATGTTAACATGAAAATAGTGTATTTTTCAACCACGCTTGGCCAAAAATCTGTCTCCGGCGGCTGACGAGAGAAAAATGTTGAAAAGTAGGAAGAACGTAAATATCGCATTGGGAGACTATTCGGTAAATAATTCTGGACGTTGCATGGGTACCTAGTTATAATGATTTTTTATTGAAAATTATTATATCTGATTTCGGCTGTTGAATCATCGCCGTAAGCACATTGATTTAAATGCATAACATGGGCGATGTGAATTTGGGTGTCTTGTTGAAACAGTTTAATGGTTCTCAAAAATACTTTTTAATTTTTTTATTTTTGTATGGAAACTTTTTTAGCACCGTTGTGATTTTAAACTCAATGAAACGGAAATGTCACTAAAAAGAGAAAAAAACATATATCTATACGATTTAGCGTGCGAGAGAATGAGATAGAATGAAACCCTACCTACGTTCAGTACCCACGAAGCGAGATTGGCCGCTTTGATTATAAGCTCGCTTTTCAAGGATCCTATTGATTGAAATTGTGTGGGTGAAGTTTCACTTCTACCGCGTGTGAGCTGCACTCGATTTTTTTTGTGAATAGGCAGGTACTGCACAAGAGTATGCACAATTACTCCCAACCGTCTGGAGTTGGAGGTCATGGCTTCCCTTGTAGGCTATCTCGGGGCTAGAATCAAAAGATACCTACTAAGTTTAGAGCTAAATTTAAGTTGAAGGTAGTGGGGAAGGGAAGGCGATGGGAAAGAGAAAGGTTGGGTAGTAAGTACCTGGTCACCAACCCCGTTAATATTAAAATTAACCAAATATAGTTTACTTGAGCATGCCGGGATTTGAACTCCGATCTCCGGATTGCTAGTCGATAGCCTAAGTGCCTCCGTACATGGAGCTACTTACAAGCTTCTTGAGCCTCATGCCCGTGGGTACCCGCCATACAATTTTGCTGGTGTTCGTACACGGCGCTACGCGACGGATGTCGGATTGAAGTCAGTAGCGCGCTACCGACGGCGCTGGTAGCGCGCTACGCGTTGCAGCATTCGTGTCTACTACTTTCGTTTGACGTTTGACAGAAACGGCGTCTGAATATGAAAGTAATGTTAAATTTGTTGTGGAAATGGAAAAAATGCGTGTTTATATAACTACACATTACCGGAATATGTAAGAAAGAGTTTTAGTGGAGAAGGCATGGGATTGATGTTGGAAAAAAAGTCATTTCACATCGTTTGACATCGTGTTAACTCCACGGCTGCACGTGAAAAATGATCAAGTTCAGTATATTTCGGGTAGCGCCGTGTACGGAAACCAGCATTGAAAAATTGGACCTCTGCAGGGTACTTGTGGTTGTGTCACAATCACGTAGTTTGTAAGTATCTCCATGAACGGAGGGCCTAAGAGAGTCAAATAATATGAAACTCTGCCTTTCGATCTGTTGTAAGAATGTTAAGACGATTGTTTTATTAGGTATTGCAGAGCCCTGGTGCGTTTCCCCCTTCATTTCGATCCAATGTTTTGGGCAGTCTTGCAGTGTCCATCATCGCCTGTTGGAATCTTCCACAGTCCAATCTCTAAGCTCTACCAAGCAATGAGCAAGTGTTACTCAATAAGCTCGCTGCCCACCGGGCT
Organism: Glyphotaelius pellucidus; assembly: GCA_936435175.1. Lineage (NCBI taxonomy): Eukaryota > Metazoa > Arthropoda > Insecta > Trichoptera > Limnephilidae > Glyphotaelius > Glyphotaelius pellucidus. The sequence goes on along the minus strand of OW386542.1, from coordinate 18,968,424 downwards.
ACGAAGCTTGAAGTTGCGTGGACGACCGCGGTGGTTTACGATTATGGGAGTGCGACTGGTGTCTCTACCAGCCGGTGATGGCTCCGAACATAAGCAAGATGGGCCATAATTCAGGTAATTACCTGCAATAAGATCAAAGGAACTCTGTTTCTATGAGCAGATTTCATCGCGCATGTCTCTGTTTATTTATCGGAGAATAACAGGTATCTTGGAGAGGTGCCAAGTCAGTGGTCTATAACAAAGTTCACAACTGCCAGAGACGAAATGTCATTGACGCGATTTATATTATAACCTTGGGCTAAAAATGTAGAATTTTACATCACATGACACTAATAGGTGATTAAATTATATTCCACCAGAGATGGGCCTTCATAATTATATGGCTTTTTCCAGGAGGGATGGTGGCGCAAACCCACCTACTTTAAAAGTACATGTATATAAATTCAAGGTCCGGAACTATTTTGTCAACAACAATAACTAGATATATCGAAAATGCGCGGTGTTAGATTCGGTTTATGGAAAACTAGCTGGGGTACCCGGCTTCGCTCAGGACAATATTCGAGAGTGTTCTGGAATGTTCCTTCAAGAGCATTAGCGAACCATCTAGAACGTTTCCAGAACTTTCTAGAGTTTTATCGAACCTTCCAGAACTTTCCGGAAGACTATTTTAGAAATTTCTGGAAGGCGAAACTTTCAGCCCTTATATCTTCAAAAGCACGCCCTCTAGGTAAAACGGGACCCCTTATCCTGGAGGGGGGTTAGAGATCTCCCACACCATATAATTCCCTTGATCGTACCTACCGGGACTCATTTCTGAGTTTTGCGGGCCGCACGCTTTTTTGGACTTTCTTTTATAATATACATTGATTAAAACAAATGGATTTCCAAAAACCTTTCCCTCAAAACAAATTAGGCAGCCAATGTTCATTGAGTCAGTGGATGTAATTTTAATACATTTTATGAGGTGCATAAGTTGCTGTGACAAACGTTTCTTTATGAATTTTCTCATTGGTACCTTCATCATTGCTTTCAAAGCTTTAAATTTTCCATATTTCCAAATACTTCTTGAATTTCATTGTTTTTATCAAAATCTTTTATTACCACCGAAAAAACCATGCTTAAACTACTTTTCTTCTAAAATTATTGTTTTTCTTCTTGGACCTCTCGCACACGATCATAATATTTTGAAAACAAAACAGATTTGTTTAAATTTAGAATAATTTGAAAAAATTCTATATTAGGGTCGCTCATCAATAAATAAACAAATAAAATAATTACTGTAAAAACGATATAAATTTAAATTACTCTGAAAATGATCAGTACTTCTTTGTCAATCCACTAATATCAGAATGCACTTACTCAATAGTATTATCAAAGCTTATTTAAAATATTATTTTATTGTTGTACTTTATATTTTATACATTACACTTTTTACATCTTATTTTTACCTACTACTTATTCCTTACTTACTCCTTACCTTTTACCCTTTTTTAAAAGATTTAACTATACATTTATACTGTGATTCTTCATCATTTCTTCGTTGTAATATTTAAATGTTGTGTCAATTATGTTAATGGCCGTACATGTTGTGCCGTATACCTATGTGTAAATAAATAAATAATGTTGATAATACCTGTATAGACACTGGCTCTTGTGTAGGTAACAACTATTTTGTAGGTAATTTATAAGAACACACAATATATTAACATCAATTTCGTGTGGCCACATTATTATTAATTTTTATTTTATAAATATTTCAACCAATGTATCATTAACACTATTTGGTAAGTATCTGTGGCTCGATTCGATTCCTGTGCGTTTTCGTCACATTTCCCTGCCTACAAGTTACAGTCTACAGCCATCTTCATCTCCAGGCGAAGGCGGTGACACACACCGTCTGGGCGATATTGGTGATCAAGGGCAGAGCATAATAATTTCCACTGAAAATGCAGCGACGGACGGATTTAACCGCATTCCCCGACGCACATTTCTCAAGAATGATGCACGCAAATCTGCGCGAAGCCGAGGGAAGCAGCTAGCCCCTCCGCGACTTCTTTGTTGAGGAATGGATAAGGATAATGATAATCAAGAACCGAAAAGAAAGGGAAGTTGAGACTCCGTCTGTAACATAATGGTAATGATCTTTGTGGTTTTCTTGGAGGTTGCTGGATCTGTAAATTCTCTAAACACACAATGGAATGAATTTTGTTATAAAAGTTATATAAATGGATATTAAGCTTCAAAGATTCGTTGCTAAAAATGGCGCAAGAGCTAAACCGTTGCAGATTTTTTGATTCCGTACGATTATTAAACAAATTATTAGTTAACAATGGACTTACAGCAGTGCTGAGGAATATTAATGAAAACTTCTCAAAGATAAATTTAGTAGTACCTCTATTGTTTTGTTCATATTGAATTCACGGAGTCTATTGAGCTACGAAGCCCAAGGGATTAAAAACCTACCAATTCCTCAATTGAGTCGTTTAATTTCTATATCCGCTATATCAATTTTCACTGATTCGGAGAAAACCGCAAAAAACTGTCACTTCTCTAGCGTTAAAAAATAATTGCATTTTAATTTTTTATACAATGAATTGGATTAGGTAATATAAATTCGAAAAGGGTTCATTTTTCAATGTGTGTCTAGCAATACTTAGGTAATTTCGATAAATAAAATGGATATAGCAGATTTTGATACTCACTTCTTGATTTGCTCACGATGTAGAGGCTTTTGAATCTCAACTGACCTGGCGAGCGGGTTTCTAAACCCGCCATCTTGGCAAAATAACTGCCCGTGATTGGGTGACTTCCAATATAGCGGGTTTTGATAGTAACTTCTTGAAAGATATAGCTGTTAAATTGTAGCTATAAAGATAAAGGGTTTTGTTTCTCACTCGCAGTTTTAACATGTTATTTGGTCGTGATAATGAGGTTTTGAAACTCAATTTTAGGTTCATCTTGTTGCTCGCAAAAATGTGAACAATATGTCATACTCAGATCGATTTGCCAAAAAAATCGGATATGGCGGGTTTTGAAATTGTAGGACTCAATTAAAAATTTTGAATTTGAGTGAAGTAAGAACACTTCTTCATTTTTCTAAAATTGGTAATTACAAAGAAAGGAGAGACATTTTAAAAAGTAGGAAAGGATGGGTATCACTATGAACTACCCAACTACGAGCATTAGGTTCAAGTCTGATAAACTCCAGTACACAACAATGTAGGTAGGTACGTAGACGTACCTACTACGATTCACCTTTTAACACGGGACCAACGCAGGACCAGCATTTGAATAAGGTACCTAAATAATCATTCAATATTCGTTCGTTGGCAGTGCCAATGGTGCCTTAGGTGGCAATAAAGCCAATTCCATCGGCCATCGGCCGAGCAGCGGAAACACGCGGCATTGAACCACAAAGGATTTCAAAGAAGCAGTTTGCAGTTGCCCATGTGGCCATAGTGTAAAGTGAAGCCCACCGTTTTCTTTAGAACCATTCAGAAAGCTTCCTTGTTACTTGTTATGACTTAAGAGGAAACCAGACGGCGTTTATCCATACAAACGTATTCTCCAATTTCCTATCTAGATTTTGACACTATTGCAAATGTTTTTTTAGTATAATATAGTTAGATATCGACCACTAGAAGGTAGTTAGTTAAGTTTCTTCTTGTAGGAGTTAGGACCCTCAAAAAATCGTTAAATTGCCTGGTTTGAACGCAATCACAGGCATTCAGTAAATAAATAAGACAACATTTTTTTACGTGATAACGTCTTATAAATCGATGAACCCCGGCTGCACTCACGAAAAAGCATGACTCATTGTCACGTTTCGCCTGAGCCGAGCGTGCAAGCGAGAGCGCGGAACAAGCGTTCGGCTTGTGACGCATCTATCTCTCTTCCACTCCATCGTTATTATATTATGACGTTATCACGTAAAATTATCGTCCGTAAACCGACTTTACAGACAACCAAATTTTTGTAAAAGCAAAACGTACCCACAGAGTATTTTCTTCTAATAGGTACGGTTAGTAAAAAAAGTCCACTTTTGGAGGAGAAAAATGAGGAATATAAAACTTCACAGTTGTCCCTTTCGCTCAATATTCAGTGGAGTAAGAGCGACAGTAACAGCAATGTTTGGTAAAGTATCTATTATTCTAATTTCTCTGCGACCGGGTTTCCTTTTAAGTGGGTGAACAAACAAAGTAAATAGTAAATGTTTTTGAAAACTCAAGTACTACACAATTCCTCATAATTTTGAACAGTATGTATTTCCCGTAGGTAATTACCATTTTTCAATGTTCGAATTCGATGTTTGCTTTTGCCGCATACAAAATGAAGTTTGTAATACCATGCCAATATTGCCTTTCAGGGTTTGCTCTGTTTCTCTTTAGAATGTTTACACACCAAAATGTTTGTACGCAAAGTCAAATTGTACCTAAACAATAAGAAACTATTTACTAATTTTTGAAAAAAGCAAACTGGCTTCTTGCCACGTTTTGATATTTACTCACACTTTCCGCATTATAGCCAATATAAATTAATAATTTAATACGAGTTCAAGAACTTAACTCCAATTAAATTTTCGCCTCTTACTTAGTTTATTAATAAGTAAATAAAATCAATACAAAGTTAGGCAATTTGTTTAATTAGATTTATTATATGTATATAAAATAAACAATTTTCAGCTGTGTTAATTTTATATATATTTAATTTAATTGTTGATATTTAGTGGTTGATTTGTTAAATATGTCAACAACATCCTTATAATCATTACCCTAATTCTGTACACGTTGGATATTATATTACATTATATTCTGTATTTTTTTGATGGAATTTGAAAGACGTGTACAAATTGATAGCTTTTGAATGGAAACGTGAAAAGAACATTAGGGCATGGCAAACAAAAGCTTCGTCCGGTAACTTTTTACGGGAATCAACGCGAATCAATTATTGTCCCATGACAACTCAGAATCATACATCAGAACACCCCTTTGAAAAGTCATTAACAGTTGAATTAAATAAAAAAATAACCCGTAACCTAACCTAACGTAAATTATTTAACCATTTTTTTTTCATTAATTTTAATGTCATTTCAAAGGAGGTATTGAGGTTACATGATTCTGAGTTGTCCGTCACCGATTATTATGATATTGGTTTGTGGATCGTTCTTCTTTTTAACCTACATAAAGTTGTCTCCACCAGTTAGTGGAGAAAAATTCAACAGAATTACCAATATTATTATTTTATAATTATTTTAAAATCTACTGTACTAAAGACGCAACGACTGTGTGCGCTTTAAAAAAAATATGTGTTTATATTTTTGTAGTAAAAATTACGTTACAGAGTTGTAACTCCTGGTGATAGAAGTGTTTTTCATACAAATCACAGTTGTCTTCTGCCACCTCGACTTCGAGTATTCTATAATGTTACAAAAAAATGATATGACGACATAAAATATAAAACTATTTTTAAACTCCAAAAGGTATACCAATCAGGTAACAGCGATTATTATTTTTAATGATGTTTAATAAAATATTTTTAAGAATCTCAAAAATTTGTCTCCTACAACTTTTACGTCGTACGTTAATTCTGTCACGTGGGTTGTCATTCGAAATAGGTATACACGCAGCTCGCGTTTGTCACCCCCAATAGACATTTTAGGCCTCTTTCCCCTTTGCTACAATTTCCCCTCTGAGATCCAGTGAGAATTCAATTATAGTAAAAACTAAATGTGACAGAGTGGTAAAAGTTTTGTATGTTAAAAAGAAGAACAACCCATGTATTTTAATTTAGTAAGTAAGTTCTTCGCCAAAGATCAAGAACTTTAGGGTGTCCGTCTTTAACATCATTTTTGTCTAGTAAGGTGAGTTGCATACCTATGTACAGGAACAAATAAGATACTAAACGACCGGGTTGCCAGCAAAGATAATATTAAATATTACGTGTTCGATAGTTTATAATTTATAATCTAGTCCGTCTTGTAAATCTGGCCACCGAGACCACTCCGTGGAGATCACGCGCACAAGTGGCTGCCGGTAAGGAAAATCTCCTCCCCTCCCGCTGTAGTCACTGACAACACGTCTCCGGCTCCCTCGAATAGTGCGAACACGTGCACGGGAGTCGCGATGCCGGTGGCTCAAATCGCATAAGGAAGAGATTCAAACCAGAAAACAAAACAAATATTATGGGAAAACACTTTATGCACAAAGCGCCAAAAGTTTATAATAACTGATATCGTATCCATTAACAAAACTATACCAAGAGTTGTTACATTCACATTTAGGTAGACACATTGAAAACGGAATGCGTGAATTTGATTTTGTACTAGTTCGCCTAAATAGCGCTGCTACTAATAATGCGTTTAATATAATTTTATCAAAACTGGATAAATGACTCATCAATACTTTATCTTATTATCTTCACAAGTGTATCCCGTGTGAATTAGGGTGTGAGGGGAATAGAACGAGAAGAATTGTCATTTTTTGGTAAAAACTAGTATCCAATAGTTAAACAACATTTTAAAAAAAATCAGCGTGTACACGCGGTAGAAAAGAGTCCTTCAGAAAACTTAAGTAGACAAGAGTGGGGAGGCTATGAAGCACCGCACCAAGAGGAGACCGCTTATTCTATCTCACTTAGTTCCTATAGATGTATGTATTTGTCTCTTTTTAGTGTCACTATTTTCCGTTTCATCGAGTTTCAAATCACAACGGTGCTAAAGAAGTTTTCACTTCAAAAATCTTACCTACTGCCATTTTTTACATTTCATGTTCTGCTCAATTAACGTTCTGTTTAATGTTCTGCTTAATGTAACAAATTAATGTTCTGCTTGTTGTTCTGCGATAATTTTACAAATCAACTCTTACGTAGATGACATTATAAGTTGCATAAATTTGTTGCACTTCATACGAATATATTCTGTCAAAGAGTTCCATTACATCTGGAAAAAAAACAAAATCAAATCAAAACATCGAATACATATTTAAGATGAAGCTGTACGTGAAATCCTATTTAGATTAATCTTTACGACGAATCGGTTTACAGTATGAACATCAAAAAATATGCTACGGATAAATTGAAGCTTTTACTAGCTTTTCTATGTATTGGAATTACAATAAAATTGTTATTTACATAACAAAAAATATGAGCGTAAACCAAAAAAAAAGTTTTATCATGACTTAATCATAAGTGTAATTCCAATAATATAAGAATCAATTTTTTTTAAATACCCCTTTATGGCTTTTTGAAGACTATTTTTGAGGTTTTGTATGTTCTAACTTTTTTCATTCTTATAAAATTATGCACAAAATAAATAAAAACTCCTTTTTTCGCTTAATTGCTCGTGCCAATAAAGACGCTCGATTTTAAATTTTGAAGGCGTGAGAATCGAAATTTTTCTAGCTTTTATATTCCTCTTAAGTCTCCGAAACTCATGCTGGAAAAGACAAAAAAATGTAGATAGAAAAAAAATCTGCCATAACACCATTCGCGAATTTAGCTACATAACATAACCAGTTTTCTGCTCATTTCTGACGTTGAAGTCACTCGCGTCAAAATGTAAACACTTTTCAATTTTACAGAAAAGGCGTGTTATGATTTTCAGACATGTTTGTAAAACGCACTCTCTGAAGCCACGCTAAGATGAATAACATGGTCCGAGGTACGACCGTATTTATAGTCTGACTGCGCGTTGGCCACTAGCCAAAATGGAAACGTCAAAGAACCAACACTTGTCGATTCACCGCGATGTGACAATACCCGGCACAGATGTATGCCCATTGCACAGTACACAGATCAGTGGGTAGAAGCCAACTCAACAGAGAACAAACGTTAATTTCTTTATGACCTTCATTAGAGCATTTTAAATGCGCGAGATATAATGCAATAGATAGCTACTAAAAACTTAACCCTTCAGAAAATAGGCGTATTTTTCAGATTGTCAAAATATTTCCGCTTTACAATAAAATGCAAATAAATGGAATATTTCTGAACATATCCCAAAACTAAAAACTGTTTTTGAAAGGTGATAAAATACGCTTTAAATTTTTTACTTCAAAATAAACATATATTTTTTGAAATATAAAAATTTGCATGCAAATATAAAAAGTTTTAAATATGGCTCACCTCACGTTTTTCATATCTAAAATTACTTAAATAATTTGGTTGTCTGTAAAGTCGGTGTACAGACGATAATTTTACGTGATAACGTCATATGATAACGATGGAGTGGAAGAGAGATAGATGCATCACAAACTGAACGCTTAGGCCGATCGTGCCTCTCTATCGGTTGTTCGCACGCTCGGCTCAGGCGGAACGTGACAATGAGTCATGCTTTTTTGTGCATGCAGCCAGCGTTCATCGATTTATAAGACGTTATCACGTCAAAAAAAAATACACATACATATTTTATCAGAAAAATGTATTATAAAAGTTATTGTCACTTCAATTTTTTTGTCTTTTCATAAAAAAAAATTGGTTGCCTGTGAAGTCGGTTAACAGACGATAATTTTACGTGATAACGTCATATGATAACGATGGAGTGGAAGAGAGATAGATGCGTCACAAACCGAACGCTTAGGCCGATCGTGTCTGTCTATCGCTTGTTCGCACGCTCGGCTCAGGTGGAACGTGACAATGAGTCATGCTTTTTCGTGCATGCAGCTGGCGTTCATCGATTTATAAGACGTTATCACGTCAAAAATAATTAATAAAAAAATATTTAAATAATTTTTTTTTTTCAACTTGCAATTCAAAACTTTGATTTCAAATTTGCATGTTTAACTTTTTTTTAGTGGTTATTTTTTAGATTTCAATTTTTTAGATTACCTTTTTTAGATTTAGATGTAAAGCTGGTGTTTTGCCTTTTTGACACCGTTTAGTACATATTTCTCACTCTGATAGTAAGGGAGTTAAAGCGATTTACATGAGACGTATGTGAGCTGAGACAAATATGATCTCCTGCCATTCAAGGGGTTAATGTCATTGCCAAAATCTGCCAAAAACCATCCTTTTTCATTTTCAGCTGAAACAAAACCGAAAAGTCAACATATTTGAAATTTTTTAGCCATTTTGTTTATGAATCTTAAAAAATTCTATTCTTTTAACAAGATTTAATCATTTGAGGGTTTGTGCAGTTTCAATATATTGATTTTGGAATACAAAACTATTTAGCGATCCTAGTTTAGAAGTTGACATTTTTATAAATCTGTTCGTGATGTAGAGGGATACTTCCGCATTAAATTTGACGAAATTTGAGATACAATTTCCCGTGTTAAGGTAAACATTTTACATGGATTTACTTAGATATAATTTACGAAGAGATGTTTGAATTTTGGCTGAAATACTGACTTATTTTCAGACTTATTTTCAGACTGAATTTCATTTTTTTAATCCCCCCGTCCCTGTCACACATCGTCACATTTGTGAGACCCCCCCCCTAGTGTGACGTCACATATTTTGCAATTTTACATTTAAAAATTTGTTGCGTTTGAATCATTTACATGTCACGTCACAGAGCTGATGACCCCCCTAAACTCGGGTTGTTACACAATGTCACACTTCTCTCCCCCCCTTAAGGTGTGACTTAATTTATGGATGGCCCTCAACAAATTTTTTGTTAAAAAAATACACCCTTTCTGCTCTCATATTTTATATCTTGAATAATTTGAAAACATAAATCTTACAAAATATCTTTAATATCTATACTTCTATTATATGTGTTTGTTTGTTACGCTTTCACGCCTAAACCACTAAACCTATTTTAAAAATTCTTTCACCAATAAAAAGCTACAGTTATTGATAACGTCAGACAAAAAGCAAAACAAATGGCACGCGAGCTGTTTGAAAACTCAATGTACCGGGAATGAATGTATAGAATGCGGGAGGGGGGCGGCAAACTCGGGTAGAGGTTCGTGGGAGGGAGGGGGAAACCGGGAGGGGGGGAGGGGAACCTAGAAGGGGGAGGGGAACTCAGGAGGGAGGTTCGCGGGGCGGAGGAAGGCGGAGAGTGGAATGGGGAGAGGGAAGGTGGAGGAGGTGGAGGAGGTGGAGTGGGAACGCGTGAAGGAAAGGGGTCGCGCGGAGAGGAAGGGCGGCGGAAGGGGAACGGGACGAATGGGAAAGGACGCGCAGGGAGAAACAATTTCTTTTTTAAATGTCATAGCAACGCATGCCGAGTACCAGCTAATATTTATATAAAGGTGAGTAAACCAGGATAGTTGGTAAATTGTATTGAATTTGTTTTATTAGGTTTTAATGCCAAAACGATGGCAATTGCCTGGTCTCATAGTGCGTCAGGTGAATGATCCACTAATAATATATTCTGGCATTTCGTAGAACTCATAGATTCCAAGAAGGTAAAAGTAGATGGGAGTATATGACGTTGACAGACTGAATTCTGTCAAATTAGTTCCAATTTAAAAATGGCAATTAAGATAATTTTCTGTTACAGATATTATATTAAAGGTGGGTACTTTATTGCCTGTCTGAATTATCCAAATGAACCCTTTCAATTTTGAAAACGATGACAGTTAAATTCAAAGCAAATCCGAGCTCCAGAGTTCATTGAACCGGGGTTATAGTCATACAAATGAAATCGGTATTTTAATAGCGTTAGACAAAAAGGTGGGGAAGAAAATTTCTTTCTCGTGAGAAAAATACGAATCGTTTTGATTTGTGATTTAGGGTAATATAATACTCAACAAAACAAAAGATGAGCTTTACATAGTAACCTATAACGTCAGAACTTTATCTAATCACGAACGTTTTCTTTGGAGGAGGTCTTCACCTTCGCCTGAGAGAGGAGTTCTTGCTTATGAATAATTTAAGATAACTATGTTGCATTTTTCAACAAGATTGTAAATAGCATTAACTGTAATTTTTATACTCTGTAACACACCTATTTTTATTATTATTATAATTCTCAACAAAGTGCTCACAGAACTATTACAACTGTTATTACAACACAATTATTACAACTGTTCACTAAACAAAAGTCACTTTAACTACTTTATATGTATCTAATACTAGGCAAATAATAGTAAACTACGGTGCCTACTTATGTACAGTGAAATTGTTGTGAGTAACAAAAAAACATTTCCAAGTAAGCCGCTTTTACAATTCTACTAGTGTGATGAAAATATCAAAGTGATGATAATGTTATGGCTTGCCGTCTGCCCTACCAGGAACAAAATAAGTACTTATCCTTGAAACCTCTGCAAGTGGAAACTGCACTCACATCCGGTTGGAGAATAATCTCTGGCTCTGGGAAACTCACATGCCCACTTCGGTTCTGGCGCAACAGGGCGTTAGGCGCGTGAATAACAAACCACCGAGTCCAAATTATAAATATGCCAAACGCACATGGGGCTTATACTATTAAAAGAATACACAAGTCTTCGGGAATCGAGTATACATCCGTCATACGCTTGTTCGGTGTTCGTTGTATCTTCTGGAAAATGTTCCGGACTCAAAATTCAAAACTCTTGAACCTATAACCAAGTATTAGTTAGATGGCCAGAATTTCTCCAATGATTGAAGATTTTACTTAATATAGTACATATACAGTGGTCTTATTATCATCATTTTGATAAGGCAGGACCCAAAGGAGATTGGATCCAGTACTTCGTTGCCATAATTGGGTGCATGAAGCTTGCACCAGTAACCCAGACTTTGCGACGCATGTCTATGCAAATATGCGACGCATGTCCATAAATATGCGAAATGTCCATATTTTCTTGGATATAAATTCAAATAATGTTCTAGGTACGATTAATGTACCGGTGGTACGACTTACCATACCGGCTCGTCAAATCGTACCGAAAACCATTTTTTTACAAAAGCATTAATTTGATAACCTTCCAGATCCCTGTAAAATATGATTTTAATAAATACCCAAAAATAAGTTTTTATTTGAACCTAACTCTACTCCTCTAATCCATTTCAATCGTACGTGAGTATTAAGTGCGAAGTGGTACGCTATACCCAAGGCTGGGCAAAATACACGCTTTGTTGTAATTAACATTTTTTTTATTTCAAATACAAAATGCAAATTACTAAATACATTATTTAGTTTTGGTAGAACCTTCGGTTGCAATGAATTGTCGTAAGTGCTCTTATCTAAGGGTGCCTTTCCATAGAAGCAAAGCTGAGCAGAGTGAAACAGAGACGTGCAAAAATTGACCGATCATATTGCTCAGAAGACACATCTCATTTCCGCTCCACTTGTAAAGTTTTGTGGTTTTGACGGGATTTGATCATCCATTACCAATTAACTCACGTCTTCATGAATAAATACCGCGAAACGATGAAAATGACAATTGACAAGACACTTGCTTTGACGTACAGTGTTGCCAACTCTAAATATTAACGCATATTGCCCTGTATTCTAGCGTTATTAGTTTATGTCAGTTTATTATAGTTTGACTATGTCAGTTTATTTTTCTTTATCATAATTAAAATCGCTAAATGTATTTGAAAATGTATTTTGAAGCCATACGTATTTGAAACACAAATTAAAAAATACCTCAGCAACAGATAATTCAAATACCAATTACAAAATACATTTTTAGGACATAATTGAAATACAAATACAAAATACGTATTTGTGTTCCAAATACGTATTTCAATTACAAGTAATTCAAATACGTCCAGCCCTGGATATTCCCTATATAATACAGAAGGTGCAATTGTAGCGTAATATTCCGCTGACTCTATGAAAAAAAGGTTCATCCTACATACACAGTGTTCGTAAATTGCAGTCATTTTTATAGATTTGCATGTTCGTAAAAAAATTGTTCTTCATGGTAACAGGTATTTGTTTCATTTGGAATTTTTGTTTCGTTTATTTTGTGTTCGTTTACGATTATGGTGTTCATCTAACCAGATGAAGGTGACCTGCTCTTGGGTTAAATTTAAAAAAAAATATTTATTTACATTTTGTTGTGTAAGAATCTCAGCTTTAGATAATTTATTAACACTACACACGAATACAAATGTTAAAGTTGGAAAATGAAAGCCAAGAATCAAAACGTTAGTTTTGAGGCCCCTACCAGTTCGGTCCCCTCTCCAAATGAACATCGTGTAAGCACAGTTGATTTGAGGTTATTTTTAACTAGAAACATGAACAAACCGCGTCTATAAAGGTGGTTGTAATTCCTGTTGAAACGAGTGTCCATCCGAGAGCTACTCGTTAGAATTCTATAGACACCACATTCAGTTTATTCTAATTCTAATTCAAATATACCAACTTCCATAACACTCGATAAAAATAAACAGACTGCATTTTGTTTGGTTTCATCGTGCTAACATCGGTCTTTTTCTTTCTCGATCTGTAACAAAATAAGATAATTACTAAAGCAATTAGTTTTCCTAGAATCTTTTTGTAACATGTGTAGGAAGCTTATTCCGATTATGTTCTCAGAGTAATTAGTAAACCCAGCGTGCAAAAAAAAAGTATGTTTTTAATTTTTTCTTATCTAATAAATCAAAATCAAAATTTCCTCAAAAATAGTAAGATTTTAAACCATATTATAATACGTTATTTTTGAAGTGAAAACTACTTAAGCACCGTTGTGATTTGAAACTCTATGAAACAGAAACAAGCCACACTAAAAAAGAGACAAATACATACATCTATATGATTTAGCCTGCGAGAAAATGAGATAGCAATAAAATATTAATTTTTTTCTCGGGTTCCAATATAATACGATAAATCCACGGTCCCACGCGAGCCTCCGTTGTTGCGATTAGTGTTGTGGTATAAAGTGCCTGACGAACTTCAGCAGCCAGACACCCAGCGAACCAAGGGTCGAATCGAAATAATTTTTGTAAAATCAATATTCAATCTTCAAACCACTCCAAAATGAACAGGCAAAAGAAAAGAAAGTGACATCTGGCGACTCAAGAAAACACAAATACTAATGTAAAGGAAAATGTACAATGGAATTTGACGGCAAAAATATGGAAAAAATCATTTTTCACATTGATAAAAAAGTGCTTCGTAGTCTTCCCACTCTTGTTTACTTTAGTTTTCTGAAGGTTTCACTTCTGTGTGAATTGCACACTCTGATTTTTTAAATTCCAAATAAGGAATTACACATATTGTCAAAAAAAACCCTTATTCACTCAATGACTATACATTTTCAAAGTTTCTTCGCGCAGGAAGGTATACCACTTTAAAGCCCAAATAACATGAAAATATTTGAAGAAGAAATTTTACTGAATCATTCAAACGGCCATCATCTTCAACTTCAAATTTTACAGAAAGACGAAATGCAAAACGGTCGATTTAAAACAAAATTTTCATTTTGCTGAAGACTCTTTGTTCCCTTGGGTGGGTTTTCTCCCTTTTTCGAACATTGCATTCGAAATTAAATTTGTGCGACCAATACAAGAAAACACCCTCGACGTAAAATTTGTATCTTTGTGAAACATTTATTTATAATTGATGTATCAAAAACAAACCAACCCAAGTTAAAAAGTGTCATGTATTTTATTTTTTTAAGAAAAAAAAAAACACATTTTCTGTGAGTAATCAAAACTTATTAACTGTACCAGAAATAAAAGACGTGGAGGTAAAATTTGACATGAAATTAACCTTTATTTCTCAAATAACAAGTCAAGAAAGATAAAAAAACTTAAAAAATATTTTATGCTTGTAACACTTGTCAGATATCATATAATTTTTTAAATAAAATATTATTTAGTGTTTAGGAATTCCCAATGAAAACATCATTTATCCTGTATTGTTGCTAGTGGTTGATTTTGCAACATTAAAAATGCCGAATATGTGATAACTGCTTTCTTTATTAAATTGTTCAAATCATGTTAGACTTCCGTGAACTTTTTTTGGTTGACAATTGATTGACAATTGACAATTTGATTGACTAAGTAGTACGAGTACAGACTATAGTTCGTCACAAGTTACCTTTCTATTGTAAAAATATAGGGATCAAAACCAAAATTCAATTCCGCGATGAATCGATTGCATAGAGTTCACGTAATAAGTAGGTACTATACGGCACCACGGGTACCTACTGATGAAAGTGTACTAATTTATAAAAAAAATGTTTTTAAATGGTACACCATTATTCTCAACAGTCCTTGATATTTTGTTACTGCGTTTTGTAATATATTTTTTTATTACTTTTATGTGGATTCTATATTTTATGTACTTCCTTATTGAAGTGGAAACTTCTTTAGCACCGTTGTGATTTGAAACTCGGATGAAACGAAAAAGTGACACTATCAAGAGATAAACACATACGTCTACAGGATTAAGACTGCGAGAGAATGAGATGATGTAATCGGTCTCCTCTTTGTGCGGTGCTTCGTAGCCTCGCCATTCTTTTCTAATTTAGTTTACTGAAAGTTTCACTTATACCGTGTTTGAATTGCACAATTCACACTCTGTTTTTTTTTTTGTAGGTAATCATGCAATGAAGCGTGAATAAATAAATTAATAAATTGATTAGCTTCGAAAATAAATTTGCTGGAAAAAACGCAAAGACGGGATCTGATTCAACAATTTTTTCCTATTGTTTTTACATTTAATGACGAAAAATAACGACAAAAATCATATTTGCTTCATTGATAAGAATTTTATGTAATCCTTTTTGTTATAATAACAGAAAGAAGACGGAAAATACAATAAATTAGTATGCAAAGATGACGTGTGTGCAAAAAATAACACAAGTATCACCGGAACTTCGGATGGCACGAAACAACATTCTTTTTTAGTGAAATCTCAATATGCTGTCCAGAGGGAACTGTCCCAAGTCCCAACACGAGGAGACGTGTATTAATTAATCACTTTTACGACCTATATGACGACAATGTTCTGACAAAAAGCGGCCGAAACTTTCGCCTAAAATAATAATGATGAGATACCGAATAACACCACACACAACACAGAGGTGGTCGCTAACCCGGTGGTTAGAACGTTCAACCGGCATTCGCGTGAGATCTGGATGATACTCATACTTGTTGTGGACGTTAACCCGAGGTTAGGAAAAGACATTGATTCCTTCATTTATGAACGATGTTTTTTCGACGGTATTTTTGCCGGTATTCGCAATTCTTCAAATGACAAAACATTTATTTATTAGGATTGACATGTTGGAAGTGTTAAATCCATCATCACCATCATAATCATCATCATCATCATCATCATCACCATCATCATCATCATCATGATCATCATCATCATCATCATCATCATCATCATCATCATCATCATCATCATCATCATCATCATCATCATCATCATCATCATCATCATCATCATCATCACCATCATCATCATCATCATCATCATCATCATCATCATCATCATCATCATTGTCATCATCTTCATCCCCTTATCCTATTCGGGTCGGGGACCAATTGCATCGACAAGGCTCCTCCGTACGTCCCTGTCTTGCGTTAATTGTTCGGCCTCCGTCCATGGCAGTCACATCCTCTCCTCACGCTGTTTATGGAGTTGCCTCGCCCAGTTGTGTCTGGGGCGGCCCACTGGACGTCTACCCTCTGGAATTGCAATTAGTATCTTCCGAGAAAGTATTTCATTATAATATTTAATCATTGAAAATAATATTAGTAACTCTCAACTAATGTGTCAATACAGAATTGATGTCATTTTATTGTCTATGAAAGTGGGCAAGCACACTCAGGATGATCAATGATAACAAATGGTTGGAAACAGGTAAAAAGAGCGCTACTCAGCAAATCGGTGTCTCAGATTGATAAACCAAAAAGTTGGAAACAACGGCCATAAAACACTAAAAAAAAAATGGAACCCAAATCTTAGATCGTCTACTCTTTTATAAGGACAAAAAAACCATTTGGTCCATATAAGTTTCCCAGTTGGGACCGTTATCTTTTTATTTTCAGTATCTTCCACTATTTTCATATTTTCATTGCAAGTTTTCAATATTATTTTCAATGATCAAAATCTTTAAACAGACCAGTTTCGTAGTTAATGTATTCTTGCGTTCTAATTTTTTTTTATACAGTACGAAATTTTTTTTTCACCTGCTGTTTTAATGAATGTTTTTATTAAACTTTTATCACTTTTAGGCATAATATTAACTTTAGGGTTTCACGACAATTCAACAAAGTGTCATTTAAACACCCTTTTGAAAAATCATTAAAAATGATAAAAAAAATAACCTTACGCTAATCTAACATAACCCATTTAACATAATTTTCTTTCATCACCTTTTTAATGACTTTTCAAAGGAGTGCCAGTTTTCAAAGTGCTACGTTGTTGAGTTGTTCGGTCACTTAATCTTAGATACCTACCTCAGTCTGTATATTATACCTACGCATTATTGAATAATAATATAAAAAATATAAATGTCAAAAAGAGTAATCAGAAGGTGAGAGGGTCAAAACCATAGTCAGCACTAACACGTTTAGTTAGCACACATTGCCTCATACCTACTTTTCTGTATAGAAAATAATAGGTATAATAATTGATAGGTAGGTAATAAATTTAGTGATTATTCGTTATTTATCAATAAATTTCACTTGTAAACATTCTATTTTGTTTATATTTTGTAATGGTTTACTGGTTACTCACGTTCCATCTAATTGGGTAGCATCTCCCCGATTATGATCCGGCTTGGGTTCCAGAAATGACCTCCTGCACCTCTTGGTTCAGCAACTCGTTTGGTTGTCTTCTTCCCTAATCTTATAATTATTAGCATTGTAAGTACATAGTCTACCAGCGGGAGTCGCACTTCGCAGGATTTCTATGCCACTGGCGCCATCGTGACTATTCCTAGAATGTATTTGTTTGGGTTTTTTTCTATTGTTGTGTCTTACGACCACCGAACATACGCATCAGCGCGGTGTGGATTTGTTTGTTTTACGGACGAGCATTCAACCCCGCCCAACATGGTCGACATAAAACAACCTTTGTTTGCATTTTTCTTTTGATTTTTATAACAAAAAATCAATTTTTAAAATTTACACCATTTGACTAACCCGTTAACTTCGTGCTAACATCCTTTGAAAATACACACTTTACTTTTATTCGGATTGGTTGATACTTAAAATTGCATGTAGATGGTTTTGCCCAGGTTTTCTGCTTTCTCATAAGGTGTTATCAAAGCCCTAAGCATCACGATTGTTCCTTATTTTCCAGGTACAATTTTTTAACGTAAACATCATAAACTCAGATATATTTGTAATGTCAAATTTTGTGCAAATTTAAAAGGCTCCGTTGAGTAATAAAATTATTTGAAGGGCGCTAATTATTGACGCTAATCATATTTAACACTTCCGATTGCGGTTCGGACTCTGCAGTCCTCAGTCCCCAGGCGCTTGGCAACCTGGTAACACGTACGGCGACGAACTTTAAAACAGAAATATCAGGAGATGTATTCATTTTCTCACAATACTATCTATATGTACAAAGATCACCTTCGTGTCCAAACGTTCAAGTTCCTTGGCTTCGGACCCATCTGTTCGAAAGCCGGCGCAAAAAAATTATTAGCCTTTCCTACTTCCCAAATTCACAAACCCATCCATTTGATCCATTCTATACCTACAAAAACTAATTGAATTATTATTAGTTAGTGGTAAGATTATACACATTTAAAGTGATCCACAATAATGATTTTTTAAAGAAAATTGAACTACAGCCCGGAGCACGACATTTGAACGGTTTTTGTGATTAAATGGTATTCCATTTTTATGCCCATATTTAACGAAATTTTAAGATTTTGCGGCTTCCGATTGTATCGGAGGTCAACTTAAAATATATCAAAATTTTAATTTTATTAAAAAAACATTAAAAAACTACGTTAAATTCACTTTAATTCAAACGCTTATCTCATTGCAGTGCCTAACTAGGTACCATAATACCACTAGCTCCAGGTAGTACTATTCTACACACACGCTAATAAAGTTTAAAAAAAAATTGCTCTACTACAAATAATATTACATATATACATAGGCACCTATGTACTATGTACGTGATTGTCTCGTGTTTTCAGACACTACTTAACGATCGCTTAAAAATTTTCGGTGCTTAATAAATTTCTCATTCAATAATAAAAGTTGCACGTGCGGGCACGGGCACGCGCTCGAGGCAAATCGGACGCACCAAAAACGTCCAAAATAAACATCCCGCCTGGGGAATATTCCCCATGTGTGTAAGCCGGCGGCCATCTTGGCCGGGCTATTTCTGGCGGGAAACACCTGGCGAGTGAGGGTCCGGACGCTGACATGTCGTGCTCGCTGGTGCTCACTTGCGCTCACTTGCGACCACCTACCGCCTCCACGCGCCGCGCAACCACCGCGCTCAACTACCTCGACCAGCTCATCCGATCTGATAGCAAGTTTCTTCTTAATTATTCTAACACTTACCTAACTCGGTGAAATGAAACAAGGCAGATTGGCCAAGAATCGTTGTTAGTATGAAATCGTACACACAAAAGTGTCGCCAACATCGCCCAAGCTACTGCGAATCGCACCAACGCGCAAAAATCGAAAAGTTCACCGGAAACCACCATTCACCATTTTCTGCTAGTTTCCTGACACAATGTCATGGACTTGACTATTTTTTGCTGTTGTCTTATATTAATTAGCTCCACACAGGCGAAAGCACGGGAAGTCTTGAAGAATAATACTTCCCTAACGACCTGTGTCATATTTGGTGATGCAGTTCGGAAGGTCTTTTAAAGAAAAGGAAGGAGATGAACTACTGCGAAGGAAAAAGTTATGAGGGTTGCGTAGGAATCTGGGATTCAAAGTGTCCAGGAGTGACGGACGTATGTATCCATTCCTCCCACTGCGATGCAAGGCGAAGGTTCGAGAGAGTTCGGCTGGAGAGCTCAAAATTTCTCAACCGCTCACAATTTCTCCCGATCTGGCCCTTAACGCAGCAGGTGGACAAACGCATCCGCCGCGATGACCTAGACAAACGTCACCCTATGAATCTCGGCACCCCTGCTAAGTCACTACACAAAACGAACCACTTGGTGAAACCTATTGCAAGAGTATTGGTTATCCAACAAATGGTTCTCAAGGCGGCGGTACCCAAACCCGCCTCCCAAAAAAAAAATGCTCCTGAGTACGAAGCAATGGTGCTGACATTTTTTCTGACCAAGTTTCTAAGTATATTTAATAATTAGTAATTATTAATTAGATATTAATTGTCTCGGAAGATGTGGCCTTATTATCAACGAGGGGAATGATCGTCAGTTCTAAATATCCACAATGTAACGTAATTTATCTAAAGTCATCTATAACAGCATTAATGCAGAATACATTTGCATATCGAAAACAATGACGTCACAAGTCTTAACCTTTCACTCTCTTATCATCTTTCCAGACCTTGACAAGTTATTATTAATATTCATAGATATCTATATAAAATCATACTGCAATAAGGAGAGATCGCTCGTGGAGATATAGGCAAGACATATGATTTCAATTTTCAATTTAGAGGGTAGGAAAAGCTGGTCCAGGTACAAAACCGTCGCTTTATCAATACCATCCATCAAAGATATTGAAATATAAGGAGATTTTTACTATGTGGGTGCTTCCTGATGTCGCCGATACCAATACTACTACATACCTCCGAAAAATCAACTAAATGAAGGAATTCTTTCTGTATTCATACTATAGGTACTACTGCACACCTTCGAAAAATCAACTAAATTCCGTATTCAAACTAGCACCATTAGATCGTAATCCGCCGACAGTCGGGCGGACGTCATAGCATTTCTCCTTATATTTCAATATCTTTGCCATCCACCGTTGAAACAGTCAGTTTCTGACTTTACCAGTCTATAATTAATTATGTATCAGTTTTTTCAGTATTACACACGTTTATAATTTTTTTTCGTAACTATCCTCTCTTGTGGTCAGACAACCAGGTGCGAACTGGATCAAACTTGGAATCTAGTGCAATGGGCCTCTGTTTAAAAAGCATCAATATATGTGTCAATTATGGTATTCGAACTTGGGGACATGCAAGCACTACTTACATTAAATATATTGAAAATTTACAAACCGCCATACTAAAAAAAATTGTCACAACAAAGATTTACAAACAGAGACATAACTTAAAACTACTGTATGGCTCAGAGAGCCTACTTACAATAAAAGGTCTCCACTGGTTCACTACTATTATGGATAATATGGGGGAAAGCCCTTACAAACACCTACTTGTACACAAACATACCACAAGATTTAGAGAAGGAAAGGGCCTAAAAACTCTTCGAATATTAAATAAATATGGACGCCGTACTCTTGAATATCTAATACCAGTGATTTTCAATAAAATCAATAAAAACATAAAATTTGAAAAAAATGAGAGACTAAGTCCTAAAATGATAAATCTATGGTTAATGAACGAAAACTCCATGTATCTTTGAATATCTTAATATAGCTGCCTACATATCTTTTATTAGGTAGGTATATTGAAATATCTTATATATTTACAGTTGTAAGTTAAATTATCTAATATTACTATGTGATCTATTCTAATGTTTCCTTAAAACTTTTCTTAGATACTATATTATGAATGTTTAAATTGTTAGAACCTGCAGACAAGCTGCCATATGACAGCTTTGTGGGTATACTCTAATTCTTGTACAAAATGTTTTTTTTTCTGTAATTTAATAAATAAAAAAAAATATATATAAAATTAACCCTTTCTCAAAGAAATTCTTTATTCAGAATTTACTAAAATGTTAATTTCAACAAGTTTTATAATTATGACAAAATTTTTTATTCTTTCCCTTTTACAAATCAAAGTGGAAATATTCAAAAAAATTACAGTGTGCAATTCACACGCGGTAGAAGTGAAACTAGAAAGTCTTTAGATGTCACTTTCATTTCTTTTGCCTGTTTATTTTAAAGCGGTTTGAAGATTGGATATTAATTTAACAAAATAATTTATTTTTTTTGGATGGATGGAGGCTTGCGTCGAGGCGCGAATTTACCATATTATATTAGAACCGACGACCCGTCAAATGATAAATTTTAGTGATGCACTTCCGTTTCATCCAAATTTCAAATCAATAACGGGGCTAAAGAAGTTTCACTTAAAAAAAGTTCTTTAACTATTGCAAAAGGAACACATATACTACGACTCTACTGTATTAGTGGTGGTTAGAGGTGCTGCAGAGACAAGACAAGCCGCACGCCACATTCTCGAATAACCAGCCCCAAAACTACGTCAACCGCTAAGTTTATATGGGTCGATTAAATGGCATGCACTTCAAAACCTGATGGACAGTGTCAGTCTATGGTTCAAATCTGGGCTTCTGGAACAAGATTAGCCCAGATTGGAGTATAGGAACAAGAACTCACCCGTCGCAGTTGGGGCCACACGTCTCCAGGTTCTGGTGCTTCATTTCACAATATTAATTTGATGATATATTGAAGTTCACAATCGCAATGTTTCTTCCACAGTCGATGTTATGATACAGATAGTCCACCCCGTCTATTATTTTACACTGACAGCTCTCTTCAATGATACTGTCACCTTTTAGAGTTAGGTATTTTTATTGCAACACTGCATCGGTCATGGTGACATTTTAAGTATGTGAAGATTAGGTAGGCGGTGTAATTGCAGGATTTTTTTGACATTTGCTATCCTCCAAGTCTTTGCAAATGCAAACCTAACAATCCCATCCATATTGCATGAATATTTATTTTCTACAAATTTCCACATACTTCTCATCTAATCTTATTCATTTGATTTTTTTAAATAGTTAGCTTGCTTAATTTCTACATTAATGAAGCTTTAGGAAAAACTAAGCAGCAACCACGGAAGAATGACACCATGGATACAATACTGCTTTCGAAGAATCGCTTTGTACAACGCTTACATTTGGCTATGGAGAAACAGCTTCAGCAATATTGTGGTAAGTATAATATTAAAGTGTGAGTGAATTCTAAAAAAGTCGTTCCATACAAAATGAATTTTCTTCATAATTTTTCCGATGTTTTAATAGTTATTCTACTATTCGGGGCGGAGACTAATCCAACAAATTAAACATCATTAAAATCGATCCAGCCGTTCTTGAGCTATAAATGGTGTAACTAACCCGACATTGTTATAGATATTTTATGAATTCCCAAAAAAATTTTCAAAAAAAAAAATTCGTGAAGTTACGCGCTGTTGAAGTAGAGAAGGAAAATAAGAGCGTGTCCACCTTGTACTGAACTATTCAATAATGAAGTGAATCTGAAATTAATAATTAATAAAGTTATAAATGGTGTAACTAACCCGACTTTGTTTTATATATTAAGAAGAGAAATATTTTAAGAATTCCCAAAAAATTTTCAAAAAAATATATATTTCACGAAGTTACGCGTTGTTGAAGTAGAGAGGGAAAAAAAGAGCTTTTCCATCTTGTCACGATTTTCACCCTCCTGGTCATCTGAAAAATAAAAAAGGTAGATTCTTTATCAGTACAAATGTCATTATGGTAGAAACCAGGAAAATTAAAAAAAAAATCTCGGAAAATCGCAGCTACTAAAAAAAATAATTATGTTTTTCAGTTATTTTTTAACTTTTCCGGATTTTAAAAAATTTAAAAAATTAAAAATTTGGACTTTGGGTTGTTTTCTTCCGTAGAGGGATATATATATAAAAGAAATTCATAACAAATTTCAAGAAAATCAGTCAATTAGAACTTGAGATTTTGTGATGAACATTCCGGAAAATATAGTTTCGAGAAAAACGTGTTTAAAGTTTTGTTCTATTTACATTCTAGATTCTAGTTAGATTCCGTCTACACAGTCAAATTGCCATGACAGTAAAATGGCTATAACTTTAAAAATAATTCGAATTTCGAAAAATTCTTTCAAGGAGATATTCTTGGTTTTAAAACTATTTGAAAAAATGCTGAGGTAATTACTGAATATCTAAACAATCGAAATTTGTAAAAAATATTTTCTTATTGACCCACTCAAATATTAAAAAAATTTAAACGGTTCCAAAATTAACACTTCTGAGAGATAGGGGGACAAAAGGATGGGATGTGACCTGTGGAGACATTACATAATGACAAAATTAACCACATTTTTCCCCAAGATGCCCAACAGGCACTTTCCCAAAATCCACTTACCCCGCCATCATCTGCGCCCTGTTATGTAATAAGTTTAAAAATAATTATTTTGGTTTTTAAACAAAAATTTCTTTCCACCTAACAATAAAATTGCAACAGTTTACCAGAATCCATAACATCAAACCATCCTTAACGCCGACCAACGCCGGGTACACGACAACTAGTATAAATATTAAATTATTATTGACCGGTCAGTGTTTGGGGTTTGCATCGCGTTTGGGTTCCACCCAGACGTCCCGTGTTCGATTCCTCGGCTGGCTAAGTCCTCCATCACGACACAAGCAACATTTTCCGTTTACTGTGGTGGTGGGAGGAGATTTTCAAATATAGTCGGGTTATTCGTAGCCCGGGAATGTTTGTCTTTCTTTGAAAAAAAAATTATAATCTTTGAGGAATAAGATTATTTATGATTTATTTATTAACGCCCTTTTAATGATCTTTTTTACATAGATGATAAAATTATACAGTATTTATTGTGCGTAACTAACTGCTTCAGTAACAACATTTTGTATTTGTTTAGTGACAAATTGAAGATGTCCACTGAATTGGTATAATTATTTCCCTCCATTAATATTCCGGGCAAAGAGGAATACATATGGTAGTCAGTCCCAGAATTTCTGCACTGAAAAATTAAATTCCTTATGCCTCCCAAATCCGTAGCAATTTTCAAAATAACTCGGTCACTGCATTGAGCAGTTAATATGTTTTTTTTTTAAATTTTATTTTTTATTTATTTATTGGAAAATGAAATAATACATTAATACATAAACTGCACATCTCACTAGGGCATCCTGTATCGAGATGTGCAGTTTTACAGTAGTGAAATTAAAAGAAAACATTAATTTAAACTTAATAAAAATATTATAATACACCTACAAAAGAAGTACTAAATTTAGTTATTTAAACATTAATTACAGTTACAGTTGGGCAGTGCATTTATAGTTTACAACAATAACAATATTTTTATGGATAGATAGAATTAAAGAAGTAAATGAATGATATTGCTTTTTTTATAGTTTTTTCTTGTATAAAATGAATTAAATAATTACTCATACATTTCAAAACTGGGACAAAGGGTAATTTGATAAAAATGTGACATTTTGTCATTTTCTTACTGAAAAGTTTTTTTTCGGCTAATTTTCGAAAACTTAGCAAATTTTATTTTTTCACCTGTTTACCAGCCCTCTTTTGATTCTTGACAACATCAACAGCGGAGAAAAGTGTCTATCCTAAAGAAGGATTGGTTTGAAACTCGGATCTTCTATCAAATTTAAATTGTTTTTGTGTTGTAAATAGCTCATCGGTGGCGCTAGTCTATTTTTGCTGACTACACAATTGTACTGCACGTGAATTAGGTCTAGTACATCCGAAGTGTCGATGTGAAGTTGTAGCGATGTAGCAATAAGTAGGTACTTTATTCATGCGGCCGGAAAACCATTTCCAAAATTTTGTGTACTAAATTATTGTCTTTCTCCTATCTTAATTTTTGGATTATTACTCCTTCCTTAGCTAACGTTTCGGACAGCGTTGAAGCAGTGGCGGCGTAAGGGGGGGGGGGGGGGGGGGGGTGAAAGGGGGCATGTGAAAGTTAAAATTAATAAATCTTACTTAAGGGTCTACTATTCGTATTTCGACCGATTTCTTACATATATCCCTTAAACATTTGAAGTTTTTAAGCTCTTAAAAAAATATTTGTTATTTTTGAAGATAATATCTAGATACATTCCACGCCGAAACGCAAATTATATGAAATTCCCTCGATAGAAAAAAATCGCAAAGGATGCTCCGAAAATTATTTTAAACAAGTCTATTTCTTTTAGTTTACAAGTTATATTTTTGAAAAAATTCACAATGTTTCTTTGAACGATACTTAAGATACGTTCCACGAGATTTTTGGTCTATTTTAAACGAGTCATGTTTTATTTAGCTTTTTCGCAATTTTCGCTGCTATTCTACGACTAACCATATTAGCGCGCTCTGTCCAACACTCGTAATTACATATCTCTCCATCTTCTTCTTTTTCAGCGCTGTATTCACGAATAGTAGACCCTTAAGGTCCTCAATGAGCCAAGCACGACCAACCAATCTTTCGATTTTATCAATTGAAAGAGACAGGGAAATCAATATTGATAATGTGATTGAATATATAGTAAAATAAAGTCTCGTAAGTATTTGGTGTTTTATTTTAAGTAGGGGTGCTCAATACAAAACCGCCCCGAGTGCCAATCTACCCTACGCCGCCACTACGTTGTCCACCGTTAGGGTAGGTGTTTCGATTGTGGTGTTTGTGTGTGTAATGTATGTAGAGATTGTCTATCTACCCTTTTAGAGAAAAAAAACACCGAAGTAATCTGTTGTGAATGTTAAGTCGTAATTCACATGGAGCCTATTTTTTTTAAAATCTACTGCTAAGGATTTGTAAATAAGTTTGCAAATATTTTTATGATAATACTAACTCGTCTCAAAGTACCTACTCTAGAATTCCAGTTTACACGAAACGTAAGAAGATATGTGACGTGATCTTGTGGAAAGTCAATGAAAAAAATTATGATTTTGAATATAGTATTATTACGTTATTTGCTCAGTCTTGTTCAAAACTGCCTCTGTACATGTTAAACTATGCAGTTTACTGGCCCGTATGCCCAGGGCCTATGAGGAATTCTTTGTTGTCTGCAATGCGGTAGTGAATACGGCCGTTCTACATATTTATTAGCCTTTATTTTGTAACTTCTGAATCTCTTCTACACAATTTAATTCTAGATTTTTAATTTTTTTTTATTGTAATATAAAAAACATGGGTTACATATATACACATACATTTTACAAAACACTTTAATAGAGGTCGTTTTTGGTCATGTTATACCCCATCAGAAAAGAGGAGCTCTTGTGCCTGATAGGGCAGACATGATTCGCGATTCGATTGCATATTATATGTTTAAAGTTCATACTCTCTCAACGAAAATGAAAAAATAATGGCATCTGTGATTTTGCGAAATTCCTTGAAATGGTTTTAACCATGTTTGGTGACCAGATCTGAATATTTAGAAACTTCCCCCTCTTCCCCACCTCTATTGCGTCCCCACCACTTTCTATCTCACAAGATATTCCAATTGTGGATGCCGAAGTCTCACTGACTCCAGGAGATTGGGAGCTGTTGGGACTCTTATGCAGTATTCACATAAAATAGCATAGGTACTCGTAGATAGACTCAATGGGTAAATTCTAACTCTGATAAGTTTTTAGATTTTCACGGCAAAAAGTATTTTCGTTATTTGTTTTTGGGGTGTTATGGCTAAAGAAGGAGGTGGCGCAACACGGCATAACACCCCAAAAACAAATAACGAAAAGATTCTACCTCGTTCGGAATATTGATAATGTGTATTATTTTATGAATATTTATATTTTTAAATATGTTCATGCCTTCATATTATGTACTAATGTGTAAAATGAAGACAAACAAAAATAAAATTGCTAAAATTCACTCAACCTTTAATGGTGAAAAGAAAGATAGAAGACAGACAATAAATTTGTTTACAAATTTTATAAATATTCACTGGATAAGACATTCTTGTTGGAGTTGATAAGTAAGTCCTATCGATTACCAAAGTCATTGAATGATATTGTAAACTACCTAAATACATTATTGTAACCTAAAAAAGGTAAGCACGGTATTATTGTGTACGATTTACAGACATATAACGTAATAACACTTCATCACCGACATTTTAAATCATTATTGTTATGATTTTTTTAATATTGTTTTTCCAAAGCTTCCTTCGATTGCATTTGACCAATTATTTTTTCAAAATTAATCAGTCCGTTTTGATGGTCTCTCGTGGTATTATCAATTTGCAAAGACGCTAAACTTTAAAGGTGTCTGTACTCCTTTGACATAACATATAAATATGTTTCATCCTTTTCTACCCGTTTGTCGGTCAAGTGTTCTATCCCAAATGATGTAATACGTAAAATTAGATAAAAAAATTGTACTTTATTTACCTACCTATGATTCAAGGCCGTTGCAAAGTGAATTATATTAAAATCTGATAACACCTGAACGTAATTAGATAAGATTAGTTCTATTGTTACATTTTTACTTTGATTGCACAATTATGACGTGGATAATGAATGTACATTTAAAAAAATATATAAAATCATTGTCATCTTTTGGTTCCCTCTCCTATATGAGGTTGCCTACCGTCAGGGAAATCTTCACCTGAAAGTTTCAGCCATCGAATGTTGATTTGTATGAGTAAAACCTATTAGGTATTCATATTGTTTAGGTACTTTATCAATCGCATTTCTTTGTAATCTAATAATGTTTTTACATGTATATGTTTCATTTGTGCTACTTGAAATATGTAACGCCGAAAACGGATGTGATAAGTCAAGAATTTTCTACATAAAAGATAAAATGAATTGCAGAACATTGGCAATTGAAAGTTTTATTTCCATTGACTTACTTAAGCATATTACTTTCACGGGCACTCGTATTTCGTATGTTTTGTAATTTATTTTATGATGATTTTAATCCGTCCTGGCAATGGATTCATTGTAAATCTAACACCAACAATATATTACTTACATCCGTAGAATAAAAAATAAAATTAGAATTTCTTTCCATACAAAATTTGAATGGAAATGAATGTTAGCCCAATAGCCCACCTCTCCGTCTCACTTACACTCACTTGTCATCGTAGATCTCCATCCTATTTGAATTTCGTAAACACTGTTTTGTATTGGAAATTTAAATCTCGATTGGGTAAATATTTGGATCACTTTGGAATATTTATTTCTTTAATTGGATAATTAATGTTGTGTGTTCTTTTTTATTTTATGCCCAAAATATTTTTCCGCATTGGATTGAAGAATTTTTTTATTTTTATTTTTTTAAACTCCACACAAAAGGCCCTGAGGAAAATAATTTCTCTCAGGCCCTATGTCATCTGGGATGCTATGTGGAGAGTTTTTTGAGGAGAGGATGGAATGAACATTGGTCTTGAAGAGACCCATGTTGTAGAAGGGAGGAAACACAGAAGCCGGCAAATCGTTCTATAGCCGAGCCGTTGAACTCAAGAACGAGTCGAAAAAACGACCCGTTCTCATGTGACAAATGTCATCCGTGTACATATATTGGGCGCGCGTTTGGCGTGTCTCCCGACTGTGCACCGGTGCCGAGGGATCAATGACGCTAGTTCCTCAGAGCATCTTCCATTGAAATACCGGTAGAACATGGATAGCATTCCCACCCGACGCATATTGAATGAAGTCATATTCAAAATAAGTAATAACACATTATTGCTAAAAAGATTTGGTGAAAGAGATAATAGATGAGTATAAAGTATAGCCAATCTCAAAGTTTCAGTGTTTGTTAGCTTGTAAGATTTTTTTTGACAATAAAATATAAAACTTTAACAATACGGCTCATTATCATATTATTTTATGACAGTAAAATTGATATTTCAAAGCTTCATAGCTCACTGCCAGCCGAAGATAACCGGCGTTTTTCAAGTTCCAGAAAAAAGCAACTCAAATTTTATGAATCCAGAGCTCGATCGAGAAATATTTGCTTTATTGTTCAGATGTTCGGTAAGCAAGATTAGTGTATTTATGTTAGTATGTATGAATGATTTCCACTGAAAGATTTGTTAAACCTCTCTTTCTATTACATGTGTCGCTTACGAGTAAGAGGGAGGTGTCACAACGTAGTTATCAACTGCACACTTACCTTTAGATGCGTTAACATATTGAAAAACACTGTATTCAATAGATAAGCCGCCGCAGAATCAATAAATACAAACACAATTAAAACAATTGACACACTTTGTTGGCGAACATTCAGGTGAGGACGATTCTCTGATTTAATAATAGCATATTTGTTTACAGTGTATTAAAAATTATTATTTAATAACACCACTAACAATATAATATACATTATAAATTAAAGTCACAACTTTTATTTTTTGTACTTTTATATCTTTCTTAATTTTTTTAAATTCTGTAATAATATTGATATTTATTGTAATGATAATTTGTACCCGCCATTCACTATTAGCTCAGATATGTAACAACATTTTTTTTTGTATCTATTTTAATTTTTTATTGAACTAAAGCGTATTTAATTTATTAATGTTTTTATTAAATTTTGCAAGTATTTTAGTTTTTTTTTAATAATGTGACAGCTGTTTCGGCCATCAATGCAATTATAAAATGGCTTTGAAGGCCGAAACAGCTGTAACCATAATAAAAAATACTAAAACAAAATAATAATAAATAATTCAAAAATAATTTTACACATTCATAAACATATCTAAGATTTTAGTTTTTCTACAATTACAATAATTTGTGGAGGCTGAAACCACTTTCGTTATATTATAGAATTTGTGTGATATATTTTGGCGATTTTTTAGAATATTGATTTAGTTAGTTCACAATATTTTTTGACTATTTTATGGCTGTTAAAAGTTACCCTCGCTCATTATTTCTGTGGAATTGGTTTTTCATTATTCCCCAAGTTAAATTTACGTAAATAAATATGTATATAGTTTGTTTCACCCTCATAATTAATATTGCTTGCACTGGCGGCGCGTGACTTTTGCGTATGCTAGACGAAAACGTTTTTATTGTTTTAAAAAATTCGGTTTTTTGTACGAAGATTTTCAGGATATCTGTAGCAGTGCACTGCTAAATTGAATTTTTCTGAAAATCTTCAAACGAAAAACCGATATTCGAAAAAAAACAGTTTTCCGTTACAACAACCAATAATGCTGTTTTTTTTTTTTTTTAATATTGGCACTCTAGCACACACAAAAGTCAAGGGCCGCTATTAATTGCTTGCATTGAGTTCCCAGTTTTTGGCAGAACGTAAAAACAGCAACAAATGTGTTTCGGCCATTTTCGTGATATTTTTTAGTTTTGTGAAGAATTATAGAATGAATCTTATCTGGTTTAAAACATTGCATAAAATATATTACATTAAGTTGTTCTAAAATTGCCACATATATGTATGGTTTTTCCCCATTACTCTGATAAGCATGAATATGGAATAGGTTGCATGAACTTTATAACACACACATTATAAAAAATTATATATTTATTTATTCACGTAAATTACTTAGGTAACTGATTTATGAGCGTTTAAAGATAAAGATGTTAATTATCGTACAAATTATTATAGAGTATTACAAAAATAACATAGCTAGCTAAAACTTTGTTTAAATGCACTTTAATTAAAATCTGTCATTAAAATATATTTTTACCAGTAAATTTCAAGTACCTACCTAATAGTAACGAAGAGAAATGAAAACTCATATGCACTTCCATTTACTAGTTATTTATTTAGTTACGACTCAGTGGATATCCGCTTTAGAAGTAAAATTTAAACGTTCAAAAAAGCAATCCATGCGAACCAAGTTAAAAGAATGTAGTAATTTCATTATTTCAAATTAAATTTAAACTCCTAATGATTCGAGCTCTTCTGACTTCGGTAACCCTGGTAACTTTCCTGGTAACTTTGGTTCTTAAGACCAGTGCTCTTTATTAAGCCGATTTCTTTAACAAATCTTCATTAATATTGATATGCTGACAGTTTGATTAAAAAGTAGGTAGGTACATAATGCTCAAATCTTTCCATTTTTTTCCGCAAGATTAGCTCTTCCAAATCAAACATTGGAAATTAAATTCATTGTTTTTCCGCAGCGCAAATATATTTACTCCTTAAATAATCTAAATAATCCTCATTTAACGGTTACAACAGAAATGATCCAGACAACGGTTGAAAAGCGGCTATGACTTTTGGTGCCATCGGAATATTAGTTTTGGAACTATTTAGGAATTCTAAAATATGTGTGCAGCCTTCGGTACCCATGATCCATGATGCCGTATTCAATTTAATATTGTGCAAGGACAAATTAATGTCACAATATATTATATAATGATCCTTCTTGGTGGAGTACAACAGCCCTACTTACTTAGAGCAACAGATTCAAACTCAACTGGATTACTGGTAAAACTCCATCCCCCTGGTTGGCTCCCCTATTGTACATAAATAAATCTTCAGCGGATTTGAACACCCCTCTCAACATGTGGAAAATGGCTATGTATTCACGTAACACAGTTTCAAGAATATTGTTGCCCACAGGATGCGCGTCTTCACGATCCTGTCCCTGTGCCTAGTGCTGGTAGCGTGCGCGGTCGGAGCGGAGAAGAGCAAGCCTCACAGGCTGGTGCGCTTCTGGAACAGGCGCGGGCCGCCACCCCCAGAACGAGCGGTTGGGGCCGAAGCGCGCGCATTGACCACCCTCTGGACCACGCAGCCGCTGGATCACCAGGGCTCCACCAATGCGACCTATTTGATGGTAAGCAAACTTTTCCTTTTCCTTTGTATTTTGATATATTTGTATTTATAATAATAATTTGTTTAGCGCTGATTTGGTGAATTCATTTGAAGGGCTTTTGCAATGTTTGTACATATTTATATGACGATAGCATTCGGCAGCCCGCTACAAGATATACAGAATATCCACCAAAAAAGTTGTGTTCATGTTGGTGTACATTTTGTGAAATTTTGGTCAAGAACAGAATATTTTATCTATTGGTAGCGCAAAATAACACGCGATAATTTTATTTGCACCACTCAACCTTTCTCTTCCAATCTCCTTCTATCCTCTGTTTCATTAAGCCTCACAACAAAATTATAACATTTAGAACTCAAATAGAAAACTGGGTATAAAACAAAGGGAGATCAGAAATGGAAAACGTACTGACACTAAATACAGACAGATAGAAACACGCAACCGCACTAAAAAAACAGTGCACAAATTCTTTGACTGCCTAAGCTCTTTGATCAACCCTATAGAAATAAATCATTTATAATATCTGGCGTTGTCACCAAGAGTTGTAAAATTTTGTTACATGCATTATCAGAATAATCAAAAATTTCAATGGAGCATAAGCGGTATGCCCATAGTGCCTATATAATTTGAACATCTTACACAAATGGTGGAAAACCTCAATACAGTCTTGGGGAGACTGTCATTCAGAAATGAAGTGATGCTTTAAATGAGTTTTGCGATGTTTTGTTATTCAATCTGAAAAGCCAAAATTCAGATGTCATCTTTTCTTCTCCTCTCCTATTTTCCAGGTTACATTATGTACCCAAAATGGGAATGTCGTACATGTAATTTCTCTGCTTCTCGCAGTTACCCGTTATGTGCAGTTTTCTTGTACGGAATTATGTTGAAATACAATATGTGCTTTACATTTATCATAAAAGATCAATTATTCTACTTGCTGTCAAAATGTACTTTTACGTCGATTTACACTTAATCAAAATACAGACAATGACTATAACAATGAACAGATAAGATCAACGTCAGTCAGATGTAATTATGTCGATAGCACATCGTATGTGATAACCCACTTAAAAATAAATATTTTATATATAGATGTGAAATATTATATAAAGATGTATATGTATATATACATTTTGAAATGATTATTATTTTATGCGTCAAAATAATATGTCAAATGATCAAGCGAATAATTAATGATTCTCAAGACTGCGATAAATCTTTCATACTTTTTGCTATTTTTAGATATTTTTTCTGCGATTTCCTAGAATTTCTTACATATTTTGCTTCCCGGAACTTCCTCTCTTTCCTTTCCTTAAATACCCTTCGCAAAGCATCCACTAAAATGACACAAACCTTGAGAGGATTATTCTCCTCAGAATCTCCTGTGTGACACTAATATTAAAAAATACTTATTTTTGACTGTCTCCATCTTTACATTTGCGATATTTTTAGTGATGGTGTTATTTGTAATTTTAATAATGAATTTTGTTAATTTTTAAATTAAAAAACAGACTTATTAAAATTATTACAAACATTTATTATTAGTGTGGTTGATACCAAGTGCCAAGATATCTAAAGCGTCATTGACTCAATATATTTACGAAATGAAGAAGGGGACGAATCAAAATAATCTTCAATGAAACGAAAACCTATTTTTGTTAGTAAATATTGAATCATATTGTGACCTTTTATTCAATGCAAAAATACTCACATTTTATATTTCTGAGGGTTAACGCAAGAAGTGCTAATGTTAGTTTTTGGTCAATTGATTAAGTTACCAGAAGGCACCTGATATGAATGCTATGTCAGGTGTTCTAAACCGTGGAAATTGTGATTCATCCAACGCAGAAGTCGACATATATTTTGTTTCGTCGTTTTTTACGCCGAAATCGATAAACAAACTTCATGCGATTTATAAATTTGACATAAGCATTTCTAACATTAGATTTAGACTCAGTTAGCATGTTGTATGTGGGCGATTTTGCACTATTAAGCTAATTACTACTTAGCGAAATTATATTAGCTTGAAATTTTCTATTATGTTTGCATTCATATGTACCTGTCTGAATTTCATTTATGCAAGAAAGTTCTTCAAACATTTATAAGTATTTTTTCCCTACCCTTCAGTTGAAGATCGGATATAATAATGTATGTATTTTTTATACAGGTAAACGTATCGTTAAACAGGTACCTTGCGTCACAAAATAAATATGTATGCACATAGAAACCTTATCTCATACACATCATCAATTGCCGGTATTTGGTAATCATAATTTTAATAATGTGACATTTATTATTAATGAGTGACTTTATTGTATTGGTGTAATGCGCTTTGATTTCAGACACTAAACCTAATTTATGAAAATTGTTTCATTATCTAGTCACTTGGGGACACTCGATAGTAATTGACATACTAATCCGACATAATTGTACCTACGAGTTCTCTAAAGTCATCCAAGTAAAATTGCATTAGATTTATTCTTATTTATTCTATTGAGTTAATGCTTTATTTATATATTTTGTAATATTTTTTTATGGTTATAGTTATGTTGTTAATGAATTTTGTATTGTTATAAATGAATTTTGTATTGTTATAAATGAATTTTGTATTGTACATGCAAAAGCCCAATAGGGCGTCAATAAATAAATAATCACACAATTATTTAAAATATCTGGAGCAAATGCGTTTGCCCACCTGCGTGGCAGGCAGGATCGGGAGAAACTGGTTGAGGAACCTACCCTATATCTCTCCTCCAGCGGGACTCTTGACTCCTACCCGCCCCTCATACCTATTTCCTTCCCAGAACTTCCTCTTCTTCTTTTCCCTAAAACGACCCTCCACATTCACAAAGATGACACAGGCCGTGAGGGATTTTTTCCTCAGATTAGTGAGGAGCTAATAAAAAAAAATCTTCAGGAACTTTTCAAAAATCTTTTACAAAAATTCACGAATACCGGTCTCCTGCGTATTGTTGAGAGGAAAAAAGTAAATCACTGTGATAAGATCGCAAAATCAAAACCGCACGAAAATATACAAGGCATTATTTTGAGGCACGTGATCATTAAATATTTTACCACTTTGATCTCACTGTCAAATAATTAGAATTGATCAGTTATATCTGACTGATAAATCAGACTATTACCAATCTATACCTATTTAATTATTTGACAATGATTGGGTACTTAAAAGTGGGAATTTTATATATTTATATTAATCGTCGATCTTAGATATCTAAACCAGCGTAGATAAAATGGAATTATGATAAAGAGTTCTCTGGATCCTACTTCAGGCCCAAATTATGGCACGATATTTTATATAAATTAGATTCAGTAATTCAGCGGTGCATAAATTTATTATGTAAAAGATTATTATATTTAAAAAAATTATTTTACTCTTGTATCGATGTACATTATTTTTTACTAAAAATTAATATGTTACTTGACCCAACTTACTATTGCATCTTCTACATATTAGGTTCACATTTTATTTATTAAATTTTGACAAAATTTGTTTTATATTTTGTGCATTTTAAATTACTTTAAAACGGTAAAGGTATTACCACAAATTATAATGGCGCAAACTGAAAATATTTTTCAGACCTTCGAAAGCGAATTTTATTGATTATTAACTAAGAAATTACCTACTGTTAAATAAATTTACGTTACTGCAGTGAATGTATTATTAATAAGCATATTTTAATGTCCATTGCATTAAATAAAATAATATCTTTACTGTGAATATGAATGTTTTTTTGGTTGCAATGTTAGTACCTTCGTACGTGACATTCTAAAATACATTTTTTTTTATTATTTATTTATTAACGCCCTTTTTTGAAAATAGTAATATTATACAAAATTTATTGTACATAACCGCCTCAGTAACAACACTTTGTATTTGGTTAGTGATGAATTGAAGATGTCCACCAACTTGCTAAAATTATTTCCCTCCCAGAATTTCTGCACAGTAATAAATCCTGACTGCTAGTATTACGTAGTGGAATCTCAAATGCAAGCAATTCTGCACTATCAATTACATCATAAAATTTTTATCAAGTCAGTGAAAAACCTTAAATTTATGCATTGTCATATCATTTAAAAGATTTTTTTAATGTAACATAATTACTGGAACACCCTTTAAAAATTTGGAAAACGTAATAATTTATTTTGAATTCATCTTGTTATAATTAATTTTCTGTATATTAATGAATTTATGCCGCATTTCTTAAAATAATTGATGCTGTAATAGGAGTATAGGAGATAGGAGTTCGATTCCCGGCCGGGGCAATATCCATACTAATATTATAAATGCGAAACTGCTCGAGTTTGTTTATGACCTTTTCACGCATCACAATATAAAGACTTTAATAATTCTTTCACCAAAATAAAGCTAAATTATATGCGCAGACTACAGGTTGTATATGATGGTAAGCTCTGGCGTTATGAAATTATAAATATTAATATATTATATTTTTTATACGTTTTCTGTCGCTAACAAAAGCGAGTTTTTGCTAACGTCAGAAAAAAATCTTTTCCATGGAAACAATGTTGATATATTTTTGGGCTCTATGCTGGTAGGTACTCAGTCTACTGGTCAGCTACTACTGCAGGAAATTCAAATATTAGAATTCATTTTTTTTTTGACAAGCTTGGAATAAATGTCAGATTTGAGTTCCTATATTAAAAATATAATTCGTAACGATTATAAAGACTGAATGATAAATAGAGTATTTTTTTATTATATTAACGAACTTCCAAATATTTAAATAAAAATAAACATCCGAAATGTTTGTAAGCGCATAAATTCCGAACGAATGAACAAAATTGGATAAGTAATTCTTTTTCTCTTTGAGCTATAGCATTATGAAATTTAGGTGGTAGGCGAGATGTTTGAAAACTGAATGTACGGGAATGAATATATGGAATGCGGGAGGGGATTGGGGTGGGGTGGGGGGGGGGGAGATAATTGATAAGTGCAAGCGCTACAGTAATTTCCCGTAATACCATGCGAGCGAAGCAGCGGGGAAAAGCTAGTAGATACATAAATGTCACAAATGAAACGCAGATTACATGATCATATCCACATCCACAAAAATTTACCAGTAATTATGATGTATTTTTGCTGAAAAGATCGCAGAAAACAGATCACATTTTCCCATCCACAAAATTTACCAACTTATTATGACGTAATTTTGCAGGAAAGATTAAATTTGTATATAAACATATATTTTTAATTGATTTTTTTGAATTTTTTGTGCTGATCAATATTTTATTTAATCCTGCTCAACAAGTTAGATGGAATTTGGGTGGAGACTTGTACTTACCTGTCAATTTATTATATAGTATGTGAATAATATCGTGGTACTCTCTTACAGCGCTACATCACCAATGACCAGTTCTTCACCATCGACAACTCCCCGATCCTGTTGATGGTCGGCGGCGAGTGGACCATCAACACGGGCTTTGTGACAGGAGGGCACATGTACGAGATCGCCAGAGACATTGGTGCGCTGCTCATCTACACCGAGCACCGTTTCTACGGACAGTCAAGGCCCGTCAAGTAAGCCTGACTGCATTTTTGGCTGTAGACAATCTGTATGAACCAAAGATATTTTAATATAAGAGATGTGCTATGATGTCCGCCCGACTGTCGCCCGATTGTGTACTGTCTAATTGGTCATAGTTTGAATACGGAATTTAGTTGATTTTTGAAGGTGTGCAGTATTATTGGTTGACAATATAGTTTGAATACGGAAAGAATTCGTTCATTTAGTTGATTTTTTGAAGGGGTGCAGTAGTATAGGTTAAAAATATCGGCGTTACCAAGAAGCACAGTCCCACCCAGTAAAAACTGCCGATAGCACCACATGGACTTCCAATGACAGACGTCTTCTAGTTCCATTACAAAATAGAAAATAAAAAATAATAGTCCAAACCAACCTTACCTCACCTCATCTATTCTAAACTATACTAACCTAACCTAACTTCACCTCATCTAATCCTAACCTAATCTAAACTAACCTAACCTAACCTAACCTGACATAACGTAACCTAATCTAACCCTTACCTAACATAACTTGCCTAACCAACTAAACCAATCTAACCTAACCTATTATTTTATTGTGTTCTGCATCATTCGGTTACTAATAAGGCGATGCATATTTTGAAATCCAGATTTTCCAAAAGAAAGAAAAACTAGAAATTCTGAAAATAGTATACCTCGCGTCTAAAAATTATTTATAATTTTCTCTTATTTATTATATCAAAACCAAAATTTCCTCGAAAAACATAAGAATTGTAAATAGGTACCTACTTATAAGCCTTCAGGCTAATTTAGGAGCAGTTCATAAAGGTCTCACAAAAATCGTTGTCTCCCTTATTGTCATGGTGAGAATTACGATTTAAATGGTGTTAAAAAGAGAAAACACTACGCTTTATATTCAAATCTAAAAGTTAATCACAGTAGAATTAAAATGTTTACCTCTATGAAATTTGAAAAAAACATAAACGTTGTGATTTTTTCATTAATTTTTTTCCCATGAAGCGTCAAAAAGTGAAGTAATATTACGATTGCATTATATTTTTCTAATAAAAATTAAGTTTAAATTTTTTTCGCTTACAGTAATTGTTAGGTAGAAGAAACGCCATTTTTTAATTTATAATAATAAAATTTGAAGGCGTATTTCATGACTTTTCAAAAAAGTTTTTAATTTTTGGATACGTTCGGAAATCTTCCATTTCTTTGGATTTTATTGCAAAGCGAAAATTGATAAACTCGACTAATCGACGACAATCGATCACATTCGAAAACAATTTAACCATTAACCTATCGTATGCTGACGCTAAAATGACTCTACACGCTTTGCGTCAGCTGATTATATGTTTAAAGTTATAATTACGTTTATATTTAAATTCATTATCGCACATTTTGTGGGGCCACGCGTAACAGCTTTCACGCGTAATAATGATTACACACCGAACTTGTTTAGAAATAATTTTATTTAATCATAATATTATTGAAATAAGTATACTGTATTTGTGCGATGTCAGCGGTAAAAATCGAATCTTTTTTTCTTTCAGTGACACCAGCTCAGACAACCTGAAGTTCCTGATCGTCGACCAGGCATTGTCCGACGTAGCCGAGCTGGTCAAGGAGCTGAAGCAGCAGGAGAGGTACGCCAACAGCAAGGTGATCGTGTTTGGAGGCTCCTACGCCGGGAACATGGCCACGTGGATCAGGCTGCAGTACCCCGACGTCATCGACGGAGCAGTGGC
Source organism: Glyphotaelius pellucidus (assembly GCA_936435175.1). Lineage (NCBI taxonomy): Eukaryota > Metazoa > Arthropoda > Insecta > Trichoptera > Limnephilidae > Glyphotaelius > Glyphotaelius pellucidus. Next base: position 18,928,706 of record OW386542.1, on the reverse strand, counting down.
CTCCAGCGGACCCGTGCTGGCCAAGGTTGATTTCTACGGTATGTATAATGACAACTAAACGTACTAATTTCAGCTGAATGTGAAATATTCCACCATCTAATGCATACAATTATTCAGATCATAAATTTTTTATCTTCAAAATTGGAACTGATCATATCAGACAATAAATACATACATTGTTTTATAACAATTCTTTCTCTTTGTCTTTTCATATATAATAATGTTTGAATGTGCACATATTCCTTTTGTTCACTTTTTTCACAATTTAAAATTTTTGTAAAATCTAAATCTGGACAACGATTTTAAGTTTTATCAACGATGTTCATTCGAATAGTAAATTTTCTGGTCGTCTCTAATTATTTTTTGATAGGCCTAAAGCAATGTAGATACTTTAGCAAGTCAAATAGCAGTCTAAGTAAAGATTTCCTTGGTGCGGTGTTCACAAACTTGATAATAAAAGCATCAAATTACAGTAACCAAACGCTCATCTTGCACTCTATAACTAAACAATGCTCATTATTTCATGTAGGTACAAATGTGTTCGAAATAAGTTATGTTTTTTAATAATGTCCTCAACTATTTCAGAATACTTGGAGACTGTCAACGACGCTATCCTCACAGAGGGAGGACAGACGTGTCTCGATACCATCAGGGAAGGTGTTGTGCAGGCACAAGACTTGTTGCTCACTGAAAACGGAACAATCGAAGTCTCTGAACTCTTTGGGTAATTAAACATTATTTTATCATCGAATACGTCTTATCGCGATGTTTTACCACCTCTTCCCATCGGACCAACAGGGTTCTATATGACAATATAATGATTTTTTAATAGATACAATATCAAGCTCTGTAGAGCCTGAATTTGCAGAGCATTGCTGCATCTGATGGAACCCCGTTTTCCCTCAAGCGAACAAGCCGAGTTGACCGTTCCCTTTTTATTGCCACTTACCAAAATAGCCATAAATCTGCTTCTCCATACTGTGAATACCAGCGCGCAAGTAAAAACAATCGACACTGCGCATAAATGTGTATAAAATTCATCTCAAATTATACTTAAGGGTATTTTTGAGGTGGATTTCACTTTTGTAATTGGTAAATGATGCACAAAAAATTATAACTTTATAGTAAATATCATTTCGGGGGGGAGGCATGTTGGCGGATCAACTGTCAAGGGGCTAGTTTTATGGCTATTTTGTGACATATGTGAAAAGATGGTCATTAAACTGTCTGTCTCTATATTAGTGACATTAAAATGTGAACGGTCAACTGGTCATCATTAAACATTCATTGACATTGTCATCAAATGGCTTCTCTCGGCCGGTCAGTTTTCTAAATAAATTAAAACTAACCCTATATATATTTCTCCTTTGTTATATTTTCCTATTAACCTTTTAAAAATATTTTGTAATGCAAAACTTACCTCAAGGTATTTCTTATTCATGTATGTTTTGTATTTTTTTGATCAACTCTTGTAATCTTTTTAAGATGAATACCCTTATTATTGAGAACACGATAATTAACCAGACGTGAAGGGAATTCAAATAAACCACTGAAATTTAAAAAAAAATGGTTTGAAGCAATGACAAAGTGTGATTTGTTTAGATTGTGCGAAACAGTCAACACCACCAATGCCCTCGACGTGCAGACCTTCTACTCCATCATTTCCGATGTTTTCTCCGGCCTGGTGCAGTACGCGCGGCCCGGCCAGATCGCGTCCGTGTGTGCCCCGTTGGTGAACGACAACCTCGGCACTCCCTTGGAGCGCCTCAGCGAGTACATAAAGAGTCAAGCCTGGCCCTACTGCTTCTCATCTTCCTACCAAGAGACCGTGGACTACTACCAGGAAACTTCCTTCGAAGATGATGATATCGCCACGAGTAAGTAGTTTTTTTTTTTTTTTGGTTGAATTAAAAGTATGAACAATGATTACATTAATGAAATCGCCATTGGGATGTGTGAGGTAACGGACTCCGGTATCGGTAGAGACGAGATATGAATGAAAGGCGAGCAGTTGTATTGTGAGTCGAGTCTTTATTGGGCAGCGTAGAGAGGAGTAACAGAGTGCAGACAGAAGTGCTGTAAATGATAATGTTGCTGAAGCAGGTGGTGATGTTGTGTGATGAAGTTCGGTGATGCTGTGGCAGTGAAGAGCGCGGATCTTCAGTTCATCAGCGCGTTGCTCGACACCGTGACGGTGGAGAATGGCATCGTCCAGACAGTCGCTCGACGCTGTGCGTGGCGGAGGTGACGGCGTTGACTCGGTGAGTGGAGCCATTTCGGTGCAGGAGTCCCTGTGAGGTGAAGATAAATGATGGTCTCAATTGCAGCGAGATGCGGCGTATCTCGGTAGCTTGAGACGCTGATCTTCTTCCTGGACTGAAGGCGCGGTGGGCCTTGTAGTCACAGTAATGGAGCTTTAGTTGAGCTGTTGGTACGGTGAACCATAGAGCTGATGGTGAATCCTCGAAGGAAACGCGGCCACACGGAGATTTCATGCACTGGACACTTGAATGAACTGTTACTGTAGATTAATTTGTTATAGACTGACTGGCTCACACGGGACCATAGATGTCTTGTGTAGCCGACTGGTTCAGTAGCTACTGGAAAGGCGAGCAATGTATGCAATCGAGATCCTTCGCGAAATTTCGGCGCGTTACTGCAAATTATTAGTAGTGGCTCTAGACCTTTCCAGTATTGGCGAAATTATTACTACGTGCCAGCAAAAATACTTAACGGCGCCTTGTACGGCGTAAGTAGGTAGATAACTACGTAACAAAAGTTGACATCAAATTCAAGATTACACAATAATACAATAATAATATAGTTAATTATGCTAATTATCACTTAACGCATCAATTTATCATACATCACTTTTCATTACTTTGTATCACTTTTCAAAAGTAGGTGGCATTGTCAATGTCCTGAGTTTTCATGGAACTAACGTCTTTGTTGTTTTACAGCACGTCTGTGGCTGTACCAGACCTGCACCGAGTACGGGTATTACCAGACCACCACCTCTCAGAACCAGCCCTTCGGAGACAACTTCCCCCTGTCGTACTTCGTCGATCATATCTGCCCCGACCTTTACGGAGAAAGGTAAATACAACTAAACATGATCCCATCACCACGGCGCGGCAGGAAGGCATGAGACACTCTTTACTTCATCCATGTTCTTACATCCTTACACATGTTTTGCGATTACCTGACTCAATTATTTTCTGTCCAGCTGCTTTAAATTTATAAACCACCCAAGCTTCCCTTTTGTAATCATATTAAATTTGTGGTTTGTTTCCAACTCCTTTATAAGTTGAATATTTTTTATGGGTGGTTTTATCACACTGTAGGTACCTACTACAATCTTCATTTGAAAATAGTTTAATTTAATGTTTTCCGGAATAGGGTATTTACAAATTAAAAAGGATTTTTGAAGTGAAACTTCTTTAGCACCGTTGTGATTTAAAACACAGTGAAACGGTAACGTCACTAAAAAGAGACCAACACATACATCTATAGGATTTAGCTTGCGAGAGAATGGGATATTATGAAATCTTACCGCATTGGCCGCTTTGATTATGAGCTAACTTCTCAAGGCTCTAGTTGAGATTTTGTTTATTGTTAATTTTGTTCTCTTGGCATAGCTTTGTTTAAACCTACTGTATAATCTTAGTTTCATATTATTTGATCAATATTTTATAAGGACTCGGAAGGAACACTGTAGGGTTACTTTTACGTTTATTATATAGTTAAGCGCACTTGAAGTGAAATAACACAAAACTGCGCTAAACAAATATAACGTTATTATCTATATTATTATTATTTGTGCGGTGCTTCGTAGCCTCCCAACTCTTGTCTACTTTAGTTTTCCGAAGGTTTCACTTCTACTGCGTGTAAATCGCTCACTCTGAAAAATTCACGTAATGGTGAAGATCCGATGACGAGAGATTTTTTCAAGAATTACAAGAATTTCCCTTTGAATCTCTCCTCGCTGACGCTAAACATATCGATCTCGGAAGAGATTCTATTCAGGAGCAAAATACTCCTCCCCACCGAAAGAACCATTAGCAGGTTGGTCGTACAAGCAGGAGGTTACAATAATCGAAGATGACGAAAATATAGCTATCTGTGACATAACAACCCACAGGCTCCAAAATAGAAATGATGTCAATACAGCCTCACAATCACCTATTAGTCAATATTCAAGACCCAATTTTATAAAAATAAGATTTTTTTTGTTAATATTTAAAATTGATACCAATTATTAAAATTCTTTCTAAATAATTTACGAAAATCGAATTGAATTTAAAAAAAAATACCCTTTAATAAAGAATAAAAATATACAATTTTATTGGACTCCGCACAAAAGTCTCACAGCCCGAAAATAGCTGAACCATGGAATCTCCACTTTGGGTTTCGTCGTTGAATGAAGTGAATGTGGATTGGGTAGAGTAATAAGATAAATAAATATTTATTTTATTTTTAGTTTCGACTCTGATCTGGTGAACGCCGGAGCCAAGAGGACCAACCAAGTGTACGGAGGCCTGACACCCAACACCACCAACGTAATCTCAGTGCACGGCACCATCGACCCGTGGCACAGGCTGGGCATCGTAGAGGACCTGTCCGACAGCTTGCCCGCCATCCTTATCAATGGAACTTCCCACTGCGAGGATCTGCAGTCCACCTCCTTCCTCGACAGGCCCGGACTCACCGCTGCCAGGACGGCCGTCAGGGCTGCTGTGCTCAAGTGGATCGCCGAATAAACAAACAGACTTCGAGTGATTTTTTACTTTTAAAAATGTCAATTTTTGCACCAACTTAAACATTTTCCGAATAAATAGAAACATTTGTTTCTTCCATACAACCCACTTAACGCACCTGAGACGTTCTTTAGCAGTCAAAAAAGCCAAATAATGTGTACGAAATCAATTGATGCTGCAATATCGTGTGTTACGTGGAGTGTCTGGACGAAGCAATTGTGCATAACCCTAAATATCTGTTTTTTTATTATTTAAATTTAATGAAATTTAAAAATTTAATATACGAATATATTTTCTATGTGTATAATGCTTATTTTCTATTCCATGTTCGTCTGCTTTCCATATTTTGAGCATTGGACTGATCATGCAAATATTGTTCTTTGTATATTAAGAAAGTCAATCGTTACGAAGAACCTGCAAATATTTGAAAAACTCCTACTAACATCATTATTAGAGGGAGAATTTGATTGATGTCAAAAACAACAACGCAAAAATGCATATTTTATTTAATTTTTTGAAGTTCAGGCATAAATATCAATTTTTGAAATATCAAAAAATTGAGTTTTCCACATTATACAATAAAACCATATCCGAAAAGGGGTTATTATTATATTATAAGAGGGATTATTATATAATTAGGAGAGTTTGCACTTGAAAGTGTTTTTTATAGACCTAATAGTTTATTTTTCTAGTCTTATTAAAAGACTTGTAAAAAAATTACCAATATTTTCAAAGGTCAAGATATGTTTTACGCAGTATTTAATTGAAGCATCTATAATACTTCTAAGCGATCAAATTTCAAAACAAAAATACATGATTTTGTATGATTTTGGATTAATTCGCATGGCCTCATCTTAACCAATATGACTCATCTTAACATAATTAGTTGCAAGAAAAATAATATTATAAAATCAGATCTGATTTTTCTTATTTTGGTCTTGTACATTATTACATCAATATGTTCATCTATTTGATTATAAATGTTGCTTCATACTTTTGCACTCGCAAGAAATGCAATTTTATAAACTTACCTAGGTAGCTACATTTTTATTATAATCGAAGCTCTTAACGTTTGTTCCGGAGATTTGACATCTGACCCGCGGCACGTGGTGGTCGCCCATTGGTCATGTGACTTAGTATTCCAATTTCAAATACCCTCATAAACAATAAAGTTCCAGGTGTGTCACGGTTTGTGGAGTTTATGTTTTAAATTTCGTATTTCCGCGTGACCATTTGTAGAAAATCTGCACATGTCGAAGTATTTTTAGCACCCGCGAATAATAGAAATGAAAACACGACTCTGACCAACTGCAAGGAATATTAGCGTTTTATTTAACAAAACACAACTTAGAGTTTACAAAACATATTACCCACATCATCTACTATTGCTTATTTCTCTTTCATCCGAAATGTAATAAATCTTCTAAGACGAGAGGTTCTGGGTTCGAGTCCCATTTGTAACCATTATCTTTTTCTATTTTTCAGTTCTTGTTCTCTTTCATATTTTTGCTTAGATTATTTGTGTTATCTTTTTATTCAAAGAATGCTTAGTCAATTAGTAAAATTAAGAACATTAGAGCATCAATTCCGTTCATCATTTTTTTATGCATTAGCTCTACACAGGAGGCCAAAAGTAAAATTTCCCTCAAGACCTATGTCACCTTTGGGAATGTTGTGTGTTTAGGGAAAAGAGGAGAGGAAGTTCTGGCAAGGAAAAACTTATGAGAGATGGGTATAAATCTGGAATCAATGTGCTCAGAAGTGACGGACGTATGAGTCCTTCGCTCCCACTGCGGTGCAAGGCGACAGGTCGATAGAGGCCGACTGGACTCTCTCGGTCCGGTCTGCCTCGCAGGTGGGCAAACGCACCCGCCGCGTAGACCTCACCCCATGAACCCGGGCACCCCTGCTAAGTCCAAACGCAGCGAACCACTTGATGGGATGACCCATGGAACTCTCTTACGGCTGACCTATAGCAGGGGCGTTGATTATCCAATAAATGGTTCCCGGGACGGCAGTACCCATATTCGCCTCCCAAATTCTTTTATAAGTATATAAAAGACACTTTCTTAGATAAAGCGCTGTAGTTTATTACTGTCTTTGGCAGTTTATTGAATATTGTTGGTACAAGATACTTGATACAAATAACTAAATCAAGCCTAACTATATATAAAAAAATCGAATTGCAAACTTCCCTCAATTTACTTATATATACGGATGTTTTACGGAAGGTTTTCCATTTATAAAGTATGTTTATTTTCCGAGTTTCCCGAAAGTGGTAGGTACCTATGTATAATGTACTTCCTAAAGTTTTTAAAGCGCTGAGGGTTGCGTGCAGAGCTATAATAATAATTATTAACTGTTTTATCTTTGCCTATAACCTTAGTACCTGTATTACGTCTAGGAGGGCCTTCAGGGAATGGATTTGAGAATTAAATTAATTACATTTTATGATCAATTTCATAGATTACTAGTTTAAGTTCCCGGTGTTGCCCGAACGGTTTTACGAAATCAGACATAGACAGTAATTTTTCGAATATTTAGAAATTTAAGAGTGCGAAATTTCACCAAGAAATACCCAACTAAATTCTGCTTAAATAGTTTTCCTTCTTCCATTACTAACCTATGATATATATCTACTAATGCTTATCTCTCTTTCATCTGATATGTAATTTTCTAATAATAAAAAAAATTGAGTGCAGTTCACAAGCGGTAGAAGGGAAATCTTCACCCACACAATCTTATCTATCACCCCAATAGGAGCCTTGAAAAGTGAGCTCATAATCGAAGCGGCCAATGCGCGCAGCTTGACAGAACGGACATTTCTGAACTGTAAGTATTTAAGGTTTTATTCTATCTCATTCTCTCGCAGGCTAAATCCTATAGATGTATGTGTTTGTCTCTTTTTAGTGTCACTCGTTTCCGTTTCATAGAGTTTCAAATCACAACGGTGCTCAAGAAGTTTTCACTTCAAAAATCATGTGTGTAGTTCGCACGTAGAATCAGATGAATGCAGAGTATCAGGATAGGATAATCAAAGGGTTTTTATCATAAAATTATTACCAATTTTAAAAATTATTTTACATTTTATTCTACGAAACCTCGCATAAAAAGGATGCTGATAGGCTGCGAAGAATCGCCAAAGAGGACACCGATTTACATTCTCTTTCTGGCTAAATCCTATAGATGTATGTTTTTGTTTCTTTTTGGTGTCGCTTTTTCGTTTCATCGAGTTTCAAATCATAAAGATGCTAAAGAAGTTTTCACTTCAAAAAACGTGTGTGCAATTCGCACGTAGAATCAGATGAATGCAGAGTATCAGGGTAGGATAATTCTAGAGTTATCTTATAATAAAATTATTACCAATTTTAAAAATTATTTTACATTTTATTCTACGACGTAAAAATAATTATAACCAAATAGTGAATTTCCTAATTTCGAAGTAATTATTAAGAAACGAAATTCATTTTGAGTGTTTTCCGCGTTCTTATAACTCCGTGTTTCAAAAGCCTAGAATCGCTTGCCATCAGTGACGGCCATAAACCAACGCTGAAACTTTTCAAATAAATTCTGTCGTAACATTTCACACTACTGAAACACCCCATCAGCCTTCAGTTTTCAGCCTTCATGTCGACGGCTTATTATTGGCTTTCGCTATTCATACATGCATTAGAGAACGTTATTCTGCCATTTGAATAGGCACGTAAATAACATTCACATTACTATTACTCGTCTTTATTGCGAGTATAAATAGAAACGCAAAAAAGACGAATTATTTGCGAAAAAGTTTTTAGATTTTACATAATAATAATAACAACTAAAAACATATTTATGCGTTGTATTTTTATTCCAAAAAGAATTTTTTCGCACCTTTTAGATTTGTCAGAATTTATTCAAAGTTTTCCCAATTTTCCCAACTGTTTTGCAATTTTTCACCCAAAAAATAACCATAAAAAATCAGTGTGCGACTCACACGTAGAAGTGAAAATTTCAGAAAACTAAAGTAGACAAGAGTGGGGAGACTTTTTATCGATATGAATTATTTTTTCCAAATTTTTTTCGTCGAATTTCAGTGCACCTTTTCCTCTACATCTACTCAGTGCATCTTTTTCTTTTGGTCATCTTATTAGTATTTGTGTTTTCTTCTTCGGAGTCGCTAGATGTCACTTTCTTTCGTGTTTTCTTTTGGCTGTTTATTTTTGAGTGGTGTGAAAATTGGATATTGATTTTACAAAAATATTTTTTTTTGGGTTTCGTAGGATTCGATCCGTGGTCGGCTGAATGTCTGCAAAGGTTCGTCAGGCTCTTTATACTGCTATACCAAAGAAGACTTGCGTGGGACTGTGGATTGATCGTATTATATTGGAAACGAGTACCCGTGAATTAAATAAATATTTTATTGCCATCTTATTCTCTCCCAGGCTAAATCCTATAGTTGTGTATATTTTCCTCTTCTTGGTGTCGCTCGTTACCGTTTCATCGAGTTACAAATCACAACGGTAAAGAAGTTTTAGTTGTTCGTTTTTCGAGTTACAAATCACAACGGTAAAGAAGTTTCACAAAGAAGTTTTGACTTCAAAAATAAATTCTTTTTTTATCGGTGAAGGGCTAATGAATCTACACTTATGGGATTTGAGATTTTAGAACAATTAAATTATTGGTGAGAACGTACTCATGTGTAAAATTTTGAATTGAATAATTAGTTTAAAACTAACTTACAAAACTAACATTCAGAGTAAATTTTTAATATGTGCTGAAGAAAGTAAAAAGTAATTTTTCTTAGAAGACTACGAAATAAATTAAATAGAAACACTACAGAGTTCATTTATAAAACTGTAGTTGCTCCACATTTAGATTACTGCTCTCTGATGTTATATTTGGCAAATGAAGGAAATTTGAATAAGCTAGAAGTTATACAGAACAGAGCTATGAGATGTGTACTAGGGAAAGGCAAGGGTTAATCAAAAGAGAGAGGATCTAAATTGGATTCCAACAAAAAGAAAGTGTGTTAATTTTTGTGCATAAAATTATGAAAAACGAAACGCCAATATGTATGAAATTGTTTTTGAACTATCTGAAAGTATGAAGAAAAAATGAATGTATTTAAAAAGAGATGTTAGACTTAATGTAAAAATATTTAAATTTATCTAATGAAATGTTACATTGTGTTCATTAGTTTATATTCATGTAGTATAAAGTAACTCAATAAATAATAAAAAAAAAAATAATAATTCGAGTGAAGTTTACACGCGGAACTTTACCAAAACATTCAATCAATACTTGAAAAGTGTGGTCATGATTAAAGCGACCACTGAGCGCAGACCTCGCGTAATTTCCGTTTCATAAATCGATTAATACTTTAAAAGTGATATCATTATCAAAGCGGCCGATGAGCACAGTTGAAGCGTCGCAGGTGCAATAATCGTCATTTCCTTTACATTCGAAATCCAAATCACAGCCGTGCTACAGAAGTTTCACTTCAAAATAAATAAATATATATATACATATATATTTTCATTTTGTAATCTTCAACACCCAGTAGCATGGATAAATTGTGAAAAATTATGAAGAAATTTATTACCACGTTAAGGTGAATTTTTAAAGCTAAATTTATGCTTTCTATTTTATCTTGTATACTCAAAATAGTTACTTTTTAAATTTCGACACATTTAGAATGCTTACTATTTTCCAGTGAGAATTTTTTTAGCTTCGAATGTAGCGAAGCGAGCCGATATGAATAATGTGTTGAAATAATTTTCTTATGTTTATCTTTTTTTAATACGAAGGCAATTCCTACAATTTTATTGTTTATTGAGTTATTGTTATACGCAAATAAAATATTATTTAAATCATCCATTTTATTTATTTCACTTAATATAACATATTATTTAACTACAGGGCGATTGATTTAACTTACCTGCGATCCAAAATGAGAGTAGGTTTTTAGTTGTGTGAAAATATGCGATTTTTTATATAAAACTTTTATAGGGATGAAAAGATCCCACGACGGTTGATCCTTAACCAGTTGTTGGAATCCCGGCACACTTATTATACAATATGGTATACCTACTTACCCGAAATATAATTAAGACCCGGAGGGGTGTGCAAAGATGATGTACTGCCGAATGACAAAATTGTAAAACATGTTTTCACAAAAATTTATCAAGACTTGATAAATTTGAATGAAAACTACTTGTCTAATATACAGTCCAAGCCAGCGTATAAGTACAAAAAATCGATGAAATTATTATTAAAGGAATTTTTCGTCGATTTTAAGCCAATTTTAAGCCGATTTTAAGTCGATTTTCGGTGAAGTTGGTTAATAATACGAAAAAAATATTGCTTTATAATTATTATTTTATTTTGGGGGGCCAACTGTAGGGGAACCATCGGGGCACCGGGTGAAAACTGTTTATTGAATGAAGAATGAAACAAACAAAAAGTTGTGATTTCAAATTAAGACTCTTAGAAGTTTCGTGTGTGTAATCTTTAAGAGAATTCTTAGTTGTGTTTTTCGATTAATGTATATCCATTTGTGATTTCCATCCATTTCCATCTATCTGTTTTTCCATATATCGATCGTCCAGTTGATTAGTCAGACATCTCCAAACCAAAATTTTGTATTAACATAATGAATAATAACGATATTTAATGAAATATAAAGCATTTATTACTAGCGTTGCCCTGGCTTTAGATCATATCTCTAATTTTAGATCTGAATATATTTAACTCATTCAGATCTGAAAGCAGTGTAACTAAACTCACCATTAGTTGTTCTTCCTTTCTACCTTCTGTCAAATTTAAATTTATGTTAATTTATGTAAAAGTAGATACCCAACAATGCTTCTCCGATTTATTTATTTTTCTTTGAGAATTATTTATTTTTTATTTTTAAATGTGATTTACAGCGCTCTATATATTCAGTGACATTGCGCTTTAAAATAATTCTTGATGGTTAAATTGGTGTTGCCCGTCTACAAATTTTGTTTGTTTAATATTTTTAATATTTTCTACTCTTATCATGACAGACCGTATGTATACTATTTATCGGTTCTGCAACGATTTGATCTCAATGCGGATATAATAAAAAACCATTTGAAATCATATTACTGCTAACATTTTGAATGGTTGCTTTTCCAATCGATTTTTTAATGACCATCAAAGAAAGAAAACTTGTAAATAACCACACTGCTGTTTGATAAAACCAACTGTGAAATTGTGAACACCATTTACGTTTAATAACGGTATTATGAACGTGTTCTGAAAACGGTTTTCTGAGCATATTAGGAACAACTTTTAATTTTTCTACTAGCCTCATATTTCCAACGAACGAATTTAGTCGGTTCAATTTTCCTTAGTGCTATTTTGTTAATTATAAAAATTGCTTCTATTCGAAGTGGAAAGTGGGTATGTAAAATAGATTGCGAATCTCGAATCTATGAGTGTGTTGTGTTATCGTACGGAAATAAATAAAGGTAAGTTCTGATGAATTTTAGGAATAAAATTTCATGGTATCAGTTAATTTATTCATTAGCTTCTGTTTTTACACCGTCGTGGTGTAAGAGTAATACGTATTTTTAAATGTCATTTAAAAATTTATTTTAATTATGGGAGGCGTGTAGTTACCGCCAAGCGTCTCCCGGGAACCATTCATTAGATAACCAAAACCTCTGACATAAGTCACATCAAGTGGTTTGCTAAGTTTGGTGCCCCCGATCATGGGGCCCGGTTTGCATAGGTCTTGGCGGCGGATGCTTCGGCCCACCAACTGATGACCAGCGGGGTCTAGGGGTAAGGGTCTTGACTCGCAATCCGAAGGTCGCGGGATCTAATCCCGGTGTGGAAAATTAATTTTATTGATTATTTTTTTTAATTTCACAATTAATACATTTAAAATAATATAAAGTGTATTTGCGGCAAGTTCCAGAGTGGAAGATACTCTCAGTATCGCCCTGGTTTAAGACTACCATTCAGAATTGAAACGTTGCTTGGAATGGCTAAAGCTGTGTTTGGTGACCAGATCTGAGTAGCCAGGTACTTCCCCACCTTCTTCTTCCCCATCCCCTTTTCCTCCGCACTACCTTCAGCCTCACAAAAAACCCCAATTGGGGATGCCATAGTTTCACTGACTCCAGACGGGAGGAGCTGAGACTCTTGTGAGGAATTCACATAAAAAAAACTGCTTGTATGAGTGGGTTGGGAGAGGCCGGTTAAGGGAGATACTTTCACCAGCCGGACTCTCTGGACCCATCGCCTTGCACCGCAGTGAGAGGGATGAATTCATACCCCTCTGTTATTCTGAACCTCAGATTCCTACTGATCCCTGATACCCATTTCCTTCCGAGAACCTCCTATCAATACCTTAAAAAGCCCCCCCATGCAGCATTCCCGAAGATGTCGTTGGTCCTGAGGAAAATATGGGAAATTATTTTTCCCCGAAGCTACAGTGTGGAGAAAACAAAAAATATATATGTATAAATGATTTTACATTAGATTGTGTACCTTGAAATTGAATACTGGTTTCTTTTTCAGCATGCGTATTTCACATTATTATATATTGTTCGCTGTCATGTTATCCTTCTGCTTGGGTGTCCGAAAGAACTTTCGAAGACGGCGTGCAATTTTACCACTGGTCATAGACCGAGAACCAATAATGGAAGGCAAGGCTTGGGACGCCAAACCGAGGAGTGTCAACATGAACTTCTTCAGGGTACCACTAGACCACTACAACTCCCGAGATAACAGAACATTTTTATTGGTGAGTTTTTTTAAATGAAAAAATAATTCCCCTCAAGGCTCGTGTCATCTTTAGGGACGATGTGTGGATTTTTAGGAAAGGAAGGCGAGGAAATTATAGAAAGGAAAAAGTTGGGGTGGGTACGAATCTGGAGGTCAGTGTGTCCTGGACGTATGAATCTATCCCTCCCACAGCGATGCAAGGCGATATTCCGAAAGAATCCTGCCAGAAAGGTCAAAAGGCTCTCTCAACTAATCTCTCCCGATCCGACCTGCTACGCAGTTGGTCAAGATGCGGACAAACCTCACCCCGTGAACCCGGGCACCCCTGCTAAGACACCAAACGTAGCGAACTACTTGGGGTGGCTTACGGTGGAGGTTATTTAATAAATTGTTCCCGGGGCGGCGGTACCCATACAAGCCTCCCAAATTAATTACTATTTCAAATGAATATTTGATTCAATCGATGCAATCTCACATCCGCGCACGCGCCGTTCTATCACCCGTCCCTCTTTCATACATCGCATAGCGTTACGGATGTTATTATTAGCCAGTCTGAAAACTGCCACGATAATGCAGGCTAGATTCTAAATCCGTGGTATGATTTTAATACGTTAGCTCTGATCACTTTTATTAGAAAAATTAACAGATTTTTCGCATTATTTTATTTTACAGCGATACGCGACGAACTTCCAATTTAGTGAGATGGAGAATAGCCCTATTATTATGGCCCTGGCAGGAGAGTGGCCTATCTACTCCACTTATTTGGAGAATAGCAGAGTATACGAACTGGCCAGAGCACTAGGTGCTCACATGCTGTACGTGGAACACCGTTATTATGGACTGAGTCAGCCGACATCGTAAGTAGCTGTCGATTAGCAAAACATAACCAAACTTTCAGTCACGACACTCCAAGAAATTTCATAAAACCTATATCTGATACTGAAATTTAACCTCATCACATTATACAACATCTAACTACTCTAGAAATCTCTTCCAAACTAACATTCGAGGGAGACAAATCATTCTCTTTTCAGAGACACCGCAATTGAAAACTTAAGATACCTCACGGTAGAACAGTCCCTAGCTGACGCTGCATCTTTGATTAAATATGTCAAAAACTCAGATGGGAGAAGAAACAGCAAAGTCGTCGTTTTGGGCTCTTCCTATTCAGGAGCTCTGGCAACTTGGTTGAGAATGAAATACCCCGATTTGGTGAATGGTGCTGTATCGTCTTCAGGACCTCTACTAGCAAAATCAGACTTCTATGGTAAAAAATGTTTTGCAATTTTGTCCATTTGCTGCATACATGTCCAGAAAATTTATTGACTGAATCGAATATAATAACAATTGTATTATTTCAGAATATTTGGAAGACATTACTGAAACCTTATTGATGCTCGGAGGACAATCTTGTATAGACAGCATCCGATCTGCAATTCAAGAAATAAAAAGATTATTGACAGTCAAAGGTGGACCGAAGATCTTAACAGATCTGTTTAAGTAAGTTAAAAAAAATACAACTTCAGGTTTGTGATACGGTCTGCTAGTTTCAAAATTTAATGGCCATAATTTTTTTAGACGACTGTTTTCCTGTCGGTTGGTGGCTTGGCTCCAAAAGGAGATGGTAGAACATTATGCAAGCAGTTAGTTTCATTAACAGTTAGGTTCCGATCATATTCTCTTCAATTTCCAGAACATGCACTCCAATAAAACCTCAAAGGCCACTCGATATTCAGACATTCTTCTGGATAATCATAGGAAAATTTACCGCTCTTCAATACTCTACTGACAAAAAGATCGTGGCGACGTGCTCCATTCTGAGCAATGCAGAGAACGGGAGTCCCCTGGAGCGATTGGCTTTATTCACCGGTCAAAAAGTCGGCAATAATTGCTACATTACTGAATACAAGACAATCGTGAAAGAATATAAGGCAACTTCGTATGGTCTTGAAAATGTTTCAGGTTGGTATTTTATCATCCCATACCACATCTGTTACTGTTTATGAACCAATTCCAATTACACAGGAAAATAATTATTCGCCAAATTGGAATCTATTGGTGATTGTTTGTGTTTGGCAATAGTTGATATTACCTCCCCCCATACGTACACTTCGGAGCGCGCCACTTCTACCAGTGAAATACCCCTTTTGTTTAGTTAATAACCAACTCTAATTCCACTCTGAATTTTTTTTTGTTTTGCACCTGCGTGTTATAAATCAAGCAATAAAAATTGAGATTGGACAAAAAATAATTACGAGATTCTCTCCTAATTAATAAATTATGAAATAACACAAATTAATCAATAAAAATTATTTGCGCAAGTCGTGATTTGAACCCATTTGTCAAATGAACTGTCCATACACGGCGATTGTTGCCAAATATGCCGTATACACGAATACGAATAGCCAAGTAAACTGTCACCGTTTGCTAACATTTTGATAAACGTACGATGGCTAATATTTGCCATCTACGCAAAATACGCCAATACGAATAGCCATTTAATATGCCACCATAAAGCTATTGATTGAACTATTTATCACCAATAATTACAAAAAATATATTTTATGATTCGTACCAATACCTTTTATCATTTCATGAATGTTAATTCCACAGAACCAATCACTTTTTCTTGGTGATCTTATAGCGAGCAATCTTCACTTGATGTATTGGTGGTCACGTACATAATTATGGAAAACTAAGTGCCGCAGTTTTTGCAAAAAAAAACGTAATTATATATACTATTAATTCCTTAGTATGATTGTTTCGCAGGGAGGCTCTGGTATTATCAAATGTGTAGCACTTTTGGATTCTTCAGGACTACTTCTTCTCAGTATCAGGCTTTCGGAGACATCTTACCGATAACATATTTTGAAAAACATTTTTGTCCAGATATTTATGGAAAACGGTAAGTAAAACTTCACCCGCTTAGGAGTTGAATCCAAATCAACTATATACAATATATTTCTGAATTCAATGTGACCAAATCGGGAGATCAGAGGAATGTATCCGATGATTCCAGAAACAATGACCAAACCTTGTAATAAGAGTCATTTAAATAAATTTGCAGGCTTAACAAAAATAGTTTGGCAAAAGGCATTCGAAAGTTAAATCAAGCTTACGGTGGACTAAGGCCAAATGTGACCAACGTCGCGTTCATCAGCGGCCGGAACGACCCGTGGCGGCAACTAAGCGTGCTTAAAGACTTATCGGACAGCTCACCGGCCATGGTCATATCGGGAGAAGGCCACTGTTCCAACACGAGGGCGAGCAAAGTCGACGACTCGCTTCCACTAGTGGAGGCAAAGGACCGAATCCTGGATCTGATATCTAAGTGGACGTCAGATGAACCTAAATGGAGAGTCAGTTCAAGGATGTATTCCCCACAAGAGGGTTACAGGCATTACCAAGATGAAAATCAGCTCCTGAAAAACGTGCATCACTTCGACCAACGTGCATTTGATGACGGCTACTACTCCAGGAGTAACACTTATGATGATTACCATGACTCAGATTCATACGAATCAGATGAATATTCTTATTGAAATTAAAATATTTTATTCTGTTAAAAATAACTTTGAAAGGCTCTATCTAGGTCCTTGCATTTTGATGGTGAAGTTCTTCTAGGTAAATTATTATGTGGACTCGCCATCGGAAGATGCAGTTAGTATTAAGCGAGCCAATAAGCAACTGACCGGCACAGTACGGGCATGTGTACTAGTATGGTGGTTAAAAACATCTGTAGCACCTGTACTTAACAGTATAGGTACGGAATAAAGAAAAAAAATGTTAAAATTAATTTATTAAAAAAATATTAGTTCTATGGACTAAATTGGATTAATTTTAATTAAATATAAAAAATTAAGTGGAGTTCTACGAATTAAACACAAAAACAATTAATAAATTTTGGCTGTATAAAAATGAGTTTCTACGTTTGCCACGACCTACCCTTGCGAATTAGGGTTTTCAACTCTCACTACGATTGAATAAAAAAAAAGAGAACGCATTGGGACGATCAACGTAGAGATGAGAGCAGCATTATCAACGATTGCTCCAAATTGCGATCGCCTGTGCTCAGTTAAGCAGGCTCACATTTCTCATTAAACATCTTTTCGTATTATATTGATTTTAATAATAAATATTAAATAAAAATCGGATTTTTTCTTTCAAAAATTCTTGATTTGGTAGATGTACCTTGAACACAAAAGTTTGCGGAACACTCCTGTAGGGAATACCCACTTTGGAACGTCGATGTACAGCGAGATGACATTGAAATGAAAAATTGGAAAACGTAAGTGTAATTATATTTATGTACTAGCGAGTTCTCGGCATACGTTGCAATGCCACTTAAATAAAGAAATTGTTTCTCTCTGCGTGTCCTTTCCCATTCGTTCCGGTTCATCTTCCGCCTCCTTTTCCCCTCGCGCGTCCCCCCTCTATCTTCCTCGCCTTTCTCCTTTCTCTTATCCTCTTCAACCGTAACACGAACCCCCCCCCCCCCTCTCACATCCCCCCCCCGCAATCGTTTTCCACCTTCTCCGCCTTCTCCCCTCCTTCACCACTTGTCACTTAAATAAAGAAATTGTTTCTCCCTGCGTGTCCTTTCCCATTCGTCCCCGTTCCTCTTCCGCCTCCTTCTCCCCTCCCGCGTCCCCCCTCCATCTTCCTCGCATTTCTCCTTTCTTTTATCCTCTTCAACCGTACCGCAATCCCCCCCCCCTCCCACACCCCTCCTGCAATCCCTTTCCACTTTCTCCGCGTTCTCCCCTCATTCATGAATCCCCCCTTCATTCCCTGCCAGATTCCCCTCCCCCTCCCGCCCTACCTCCCTGCCGCTAAACTACATGAAATACACTCATTTTTCAAACAACTCGCGTGGACACCTATTGGAAAATTTTTATACAAATTTCATAACGACAGAACTCACCAGTGTATATAGGAACCTTCGTGGACGTGCACACAACAACTCCCCGAAGTTTCATCGCAATCGGATGAATAGTGTAGAAAATAATTTCATAACGCCAGAGCTCACCATTATATATAGAAACCTTTCATGTGCACATCAAATCATCAAAGTTTCATCGCAATCGTATGAATGGTTTAGGAGAACATAAGGGACAAACAAAGAAACATTCAGTTTTATATATTAAGAAATATAAGTATCATTAATTTATTATTTTCTAAATAATCACTAATAACTAATAACATTCTCCCACCACTTAATCAATTTTTCTGAAAAAATTGAAGACCATCTAATTGTTCTAACAATATTCTTGTTGAGGGTAGTGAAGCAATTAACCGACAAAATAAAACGTAAATCAGCTTTTACATAAACGTACATAAGCAATTGGTCGATAACAAATGAATTATTGATTTCTTTTTGCATACAGCTTGGTTTTGATTCGACAAACGCAAGTCACATCGAACCTTTATCCTCATTGTTCTTCTGCAAAATTTAATAATATAGTCATAAAATTTATAATACAATTTAACGAAATAGGTAGGTAAATATGCTGCCTGAATTACTATTGAACTACACACCGCAATAAATTCATAATAATAGAAACACGGAAATCGTTCGAGCCAAAAGTAATTTATTGCAAGTATAAAGTCAGAAGAACATATGTAAGATTGATTGTCGATGGTTCAAAAAGTGGGATAAAGTCCAAACCTGGAAAATTGCACATCAATTTTCCAAATTGCCAAATGTCACATTTTGGAAATAAATTGAGTTTATCGTTGCCAGCGACTGTAAAAACACGCATTTAGGATCACAACAAAGCTCGCACGAATGTTATTGCCTAGGTACATTACATACATAATTTTGAAACCAATGCATTATGTGGAAGTTAAAAGTAATCAATTTACTTTCTCGTCCTAGAGATTCCAATACAGACCATCATTTAAATGACATTGAGATGAAAACGAATTAGACGCTCGTGATAATCGTCCACATGTTTTTAAAAGAATTTTAATAACTTGTGAAGTTATAAAATTAATTAGTATTAGGCACTCTTTTTCGGATTCAGAATTCTAAATGTTTCTCATCCGTTAAAAAAATTGTACATTTAATAATGATTGAACATGAAATTATAAGATTAACTGAGCTGTTACGATTTATAGTTGGTACATAACACAATTATTTTTTATAAGAAGATATAATGATTGAAAATGAAATTATAAGATAATCGAGTTGTTACGATTTATAGTTGATATACAACACAATTATGTTTTATAAGAAGATATAATGAATGAACATGAAACAATAAAATTAACTGAGTTGTTACGATTTATAGTTGGTACATAATACAATTATTTTTTTATGACATAATGAACGAACATGAAATTATAAGAAAAAAGAGTTGTTACGATTTAAAGTTAGTGTACAACACAATTATTTTTTATAAGGAGATATAATGAATGAACATGAAATTATAAGATAAACGAGTTGTTACGATTTAAAGTTAGTGTACAACACAATTATTTTTTATAAGGAGATATAATGAATGAACATGAAATTATAAGATAAACGAGTTGTTACGATTTAAAGTTGATATACAACACAATGTTATATAAGAAGATATAATGAATAAATTTGAAATTACAAGATAAACGAGTTGTTACGATTTATAGTTGGTATACAACACAAGAAGATATAATTAATGAATATGAAATTATAAGATTGAGTTGTCACGATTTATAGTTGGTGTACAACAGATTTATGTTTTCTAAGAAGATATAATGAATAAACATGGAATTATAAGATAAACGAGTTGTTACGATTTATCCAACACAACTATGTTTTATAAGAAGATATAATTAATGAACATGAAATTACACGATAAACGAGTTGTTACGATTTATAGTTAATATGATTAATTAATTAATATAATAACAACACAATTCTCTTTTATAAGAAGATATAATGAATGAACATGAAATTATAAGATTACAAGTTGTTACGGTTTATAGTTGGTATACATCACTTTTATGTTTTATAAGAAGATATAAGAATGAACATGAAATTATAAGATAAACGAGTTGTTATGATTTATAGTTGGTATACAACACAATTGTGTTTTATAAGAAATCACATCATTGTTCATCACTCACAGTTGTTTTATCTGACTATTAGCATTTATCCAAAATAAAAGCTTTTGCAGCTTCTTGTATTTCCTGCTTCGCTGAAAGTTATCAGCGTTCATCCAAGTGCGAAAATCTTTAAAGAGGCACATTTTATAGCTGCATTTTTTACCTACAAGTAAAAAAAACATTTAATGTCAATATATTTTAAACTAAACTATCATTTAGAAAAATATTAATTACTTCAAACATTGTTGGATGATGTGATAAAATGATTTTAATTCTTTGGTAAGATAGGTATAAGTATAATAGGTAGTAGGTACATACTATTGAATCAAGGCATACCATTGTTTATCACGACCTTAAAGGGTAAGTGTACTTTCAACAGGAGAATTGCCTTCTCCGCTGAAGGTTCTTCATATATTCTCGTAGACTGATCTGAAGAGAGAAAATTTCAAAATATTGTTATGCTGTTATCATTTAGCACAACTAGTTTAATTAGAGTTGAAGTTAACATCCTGCAATAATTCATACAAACATACACGATAAGAAATGTGATTTTGAGTAAAAAATGCAGAGATATCGGTGAATTCCCGAACTTTCTTGTGTAGAACATCATACCTGCTAATAATTCTATTTCACCGTTATGGTTAGATATAATTTTACAATTATTACTTTGATGTATTTTCAACACAAAACATAAATTTATAAAAATAAAAAATAAAAATTGGTTGTCTGTAAAGTCGGTTTACGGACGAGATAATTTTACGTGGTAACGTAGGCTGAACGCTTGTTCCGCGTTCTCGCTTGCACGCTCGGCTCAGGCGGAACGTGACAATGAGTCATGCTTTTTCGTGAGTGCGGCCGGCGTTCATCGATTTATAAGACGTTATCATGCCAAAAACCTTTTCTACCGATTAGATGAAAAAAAAAAGTTCATATTTGAAAATCAAAAATCTTTTCACACCGTTTTCCCAAAACACGAAAAATGCAGATGCGTTTCCCTTGAATTATTCGAGGGATGTGTGCTGTGTGCCAGGAAATCATGAAGAATTTTTTGGCTGATTTTTTATATTTTTTTATAATTAAATAAAGACAAACCTTCCCGGGTTACGAATAACCCAACAATGTTTGAAAATCTCCTACTACCACCACAGAGAGCCGAAAATGTTGCTTGTGTTGTGAAGGAGGACTTGGCCAGCCGAGGAATCGAACACGGGACGCCCGGGTGGGAACCAAACGCAATGCCCTCTCAACCACTGACCAGTCGACGATTATGAAAAGGCTTCTTACCATAATTTTTGCTTTGTAACATCAACTGCCTGTGTTTTAAACATTGTGCACATCGTGCTTTGTGATTAGAGCTTTTGACTTGCACTGGTAAGTCGACATTTTTCTGAAAAAAAATAATTGATTAGATTACTTGAAATAATATATAAAATTTTGTAATTTTAATTACATGGAGTAAGATTAATTTTGTTGTAATTAAGTTTACTCACATACTTACAAATTATTACTAAACTTATTATATACTGACATACTTATATATGTCGATCTAATGCTATACAAAGGTCTGAAACTTTTCAGTAAGCGACATTCTAAATAACTTAACCGGTAGGTAAAAAAACAGGGATGCCCGGATTTATGGGGGGAGGTTTGTTCAGATTTGCTTCTGCTCACCTGCTGCGTGAAGGGCCGGATCTAGAGAGAATGATTGAGGGAGGCCTTTTGACCTTTACAGCCGGGATCTCTCGACCCATCGCCTTGCACTGCAGTTGGAGAGATGGATTCATATGTCCGGCACTCATGGACACACTGATCCCCAGATTCCTACCCACCCCTCATACCCTTTTCCTTCCCAGAACTTCCTATTCTTCCCTTCCTTAAAAAGACCCACTACACCGACATTATTTTCCTCAGGGCCTCCTGAGTGGATCTAATGTAAAAAAAAACCTAATTATTGATAATTTTTCACTTCGATAACTAGACAAATTATCCTGTGATTATTATTACATACTAAAATACTTACATACTTACGTACTTATCTACGAACTTACATACGTATCCTACACACAATTATCTAGTACACTAGTTTATACATAATTATCCTGTGATTATTATTACATACTAAAATACTTACATACTTACGTACTTATGTACGAACTTACACACGAATCCTACATACGATTATCTAATACACTAGTTTATACACAATTATCCTGTGATTATTTCTACATTTTATAAATTTAAGTGCCCCGGCGGGTCTGTCTGTCTGTTCGCGATAAACTTAAAAACTACTGAATGGATTGTCATGCGGTTTTCACCAATAGATAGAGTGATTCATGAGGAAGGTATATAATTTGTCAAGATTTTGTGTAAATTGTTTGAAATGTATACGAATTTCTGTGAGCGGGCTGGCAAGCGGGCGGTGTGGATTTGAATTGCATGCAAATAACAGATGGCGTTTTGTTTCGTTAGCCACAGCAACTCGTGGCCGGGTAAGCTAGTTATTATAAATTAATATTAAAATACTTACATTCTTAGGTACTTATCTACGAACTTACATACGTATATTAAACTTACATACTTGCAAATCTATAAATCAAATATTTTATAAATCTATACCCAAACCTTTGATAAGTTATTAAAACATGTAGCACTTACCAAAGGCACTGCTTTAAATTTTCTCTCTTCGATTGGAATCGATAAATCACATTGCAAGCGGTCCTTTGTTAACCTTTAATCAAAATGCACAAAATTAGTCCCTTTCCTCGCAGGATTATTGCAATCTTTACTTACATACAAGTTTTAAACTACGTAATTGCAAATTAATGAAAAAAATACATACGCATTAACAAATTTCACTGGCATTTCTGGCAACTGGAACCGGACCTTCTTCTCAGACACAAGACATTTTTTAGTATCGTCAATTTCTTCATGATAATTAATATGATTTTGAATGTTATTTCCAATTTTATCCATTTTTATATTGTTGAAGGTATCATATAGTCGCTAAATACATTTAAAACTGATGATACGCTATTTGGTTCGTCGCCGTTAAACATGTAAAAATAACTGAACTTCGAGCACTATTCACCAGAAACACGCGAAGGCTTTACAATGGCCCGAAAGGGTGGAGAGCGCCCATCCACTATCACCTACCGATGGGGTGTAAATGGAGGCTTCGATCAAATGCTAGGCGGAATTCATGTAGCTAAGGGTTGTCATGTCGCAAAGGCGCTACACATTCACCCCATAATACCGTGAAAACACACTCTTACAATAAACCGCTTCATAGCGTGATGGGAAAAGATTATCAAGCTACTGAGTTGCCACGACTTCGCGATTTTGCTAATGTTCAAGAACTAATCTTTTTCAAGTCGTATGATAATTACAAAACCTTTTCAAAGAATTTTCCTTTTAAGATGTCTTCAAGAGTCTTTGACTGTGTCTGTTTCTTATCGGTTTGTTTCACGATTCATAGTAGTTTACAAGGTTCGTGGTAGTTTACAATTAAGGCGCCGTATACCCGCTCAAAAAGAAAATGATGGAGAGATGTGTAATTACGAATGTTGAAGAGAGCGCGCTAATATTTAAAAAGATAAAATTGAAGCGAAAATTGTGAAAATGTTTAATAAAACACGACTCGTTTAAAATAGAGCAAAATCTCGTGGGGAGCATCTAAAAAGCATTTAAAGTAACACTGCGAATTTTTTCATACATATAACTTCTAAAATAAGTAAAATGAACGTGTTTATAATAATTTTCGGAGCATACTTAGCGATTTTTTTCTATCGAGGGTATTTCATATAATTTGCGTTTCGGCGTGGGGAACGTCTATATATTATCTTAAAAAATAACACATATTTTTTTAAGAGCTTAAAACTTCAAATGTTTAATGTGTGCCTACCCCTCCGTGATCGAGGGGTAGGCTCTCTACTATCTGAAGAATCTGAAGAAAACGGGTTCGAATCCCGGCGTGCGCAAGTAAATTTTATTTCATTGATTTGTGTTATTTCACAATTTATTTATTTAAAAAAAAAAATCGAGGACAGTTCACACGCGGTAGAAGCGAAACTTCACCAAAACAATATCAACCAATAGGAGCCTTGAAAAGTGAGATCATAATTAACTGAACTTCACTCGTTTTTTTGTTCATTAATTATCCTACATTTGAAAGATGTATTAATTTTATTTGAAATTCTTATAGATGTCGTAATTTTTTAAATTTGCTAACGACATTCATTTGAAAAATATATCATCATCATCATCATCTTCATCCTCTTATCCTATTCGGGTCGGGGACCCATTGCATCGACAAGGCTCCTCCACACGTCCCTGTCTTGTGCTGACTGTTCGGTCTCCGTCCACGGCAGTCCCATCCTCTCCTCACACAGTTTTTGGAGTTAATTTGAAAATTATTTTTTTTTATAAATAATTTCAGCTTCACAAATCCTACATGATAATAACCCGTGATTTTCATGAGATAAAGAAATAGCAGAGGATTTACAAAAGTAAACTGTATGCAGTATAAATTAGATCACAGCGGCGTATGTGTTGTAAAACCAGGTACAACCGAATTACGAAAGAGGTCAAGGCCACGATTGAAAGCTACGTTTAGATGGTTTTGACGTAGGTACAGCCGATGAATGGCGAAATATGTTTCTTCAAATCTTTTCACTTTTTAACACATTTCTCTGTTCAATACTTGTTTTATTATTTGTAAAATTATGTAGGTACCAAACATCATTCATCGATTAATTACGTTATATAATATTGATCTAGAATGTATTATTTATATGTATATTTTTTAAATATAATTGATAATAGAATAATAATTACTTGTACCTATTTCAGTAAACATTTCATCTTCCAAATTTTATATCTTTGTACATATATATATATTTGTGGTAACTTCCTTAGCACCGTTTTGTTTTGAAACTCGATAAAACGAAAAACAACCACACTAAAAAGAAAAATAAACACATACATCTATAGGATTTAGCCTGCGAGAGAATGAGGGAGACTAATCGGTCTCCTCTTTGTGCGGTGCTTCGTAGCATACCCACTCTTGGGTACTTTATTTTTCTGAAGATTTCACTTCTGTCGCGTGAACTGCACACAAATATTTAAAAAAATGTACTTCTAAGAAAAGCTATGCTTGTGTGTACGGGAAGAAGGAGTTATTTATTTTGTTATTAAGATTATTCGAAAACTTCTTTAGTGCCTTTGTGATTTGAAACTCGATGAAACGAAAAATACCGACACTAAATAAAGACAAATACATACATCTATAGGATTAAGCCTGCGAGAGAATGAGATAGTATAATCAGTCTCCTCATTGTGCGGTGCTTCATAGCCTCCCCACTCTTGTCTACTTTAGTTTTCTGAAGATTGCACTTCTACCGCGAGTGAACCACACACTCTGATTTTTTAAAAATTAGTTATTGTTATTGTTTTCATAACGCAGTTTTAATTTTTCATAAAATAGGTTTTGTTTATTTCATTTGTTGTTTATTATTTTATTTTTTTATTTGAAGTTTTCAGGATATATTTTCAATTGTATTTTGAATTCTTTGAGGCTATTTTTTATTGATCTTATATTTTCTGGCAATTTATTAAATATTTTTTTTCCTATGTACTAGTTTATCCAAATTATTATTTTTTATAATTCTACTTACAATGACTGTTTATTTTGTATTTTAATTTTTTTATAATTTTTTATATGAAAACCGCACAAGAGTCCCCAACTGCTACCGTCTGGAGGTAGTGAGACTATGGCATCTCCAATTGGGGTTCGTTGTGAGGCTGAAGGTAGTTGGGAGGGGAAGGAAATGAAGGTGCGAAAGTTCCTGGCTATTCAGATCTGGTCTCCAAACACGGCTTAAGCCATTTCTAGCAACGTTGAATGGTGGTCTTACGCCAGGGCAATACTGAGAGTATCTTCCACTCTGGAACGTGCCGAAAATATGTTACATATTATTTTAAATAAATTAATAATCGTGAAATAACACAAATTTGCCTTGATGCCTTATCGCTAGACCACGCCTGCCGCAGTATTAAGTTTTTAAGGATTTCAGAAGAGGGTTGTATTGATTTCACGATTGCCCAAAAATATTTCACTTTGTTCTTTCATTCTTTACGTTGTTAATATGTACATCACCTGGTTGCAAAAACTTAATTTTAAAATTTTAATTATGATAATGAATGTATATCAATTATGACGTTTTTGTCAATAGTACGGGAAAGAGGAAAAATAGCTAATGTACCTAAAAGGGGCTTGAAATGCACAGCACGTTGTTGATAAAACGGAAAGTTGAAGAACCCAAAACGCACTCCTTTTTGTTTATTCAGTAATAGTAGGTACCTACCCATATGATAAGGCTGGGTTGAACACGCCACAGGCACACATGTTTAATTCTATGGAACTGAAGTTTAGAAATTCAGAACCACCACGATGATTCAAACTTAATAAAAATGAGTCATTCAGTGGCCGGGAGATCTTTCGAAATTCGACCACACAAGGTGGACTTTTTGCAAGGTTGACTTCTTGCTTGTCTCTACACAGGTATACATCCTAGTGAGACAGGCATAAAAAATCGCGTGTAAGTAAACTTTATAAAAATATTTTTTTTTTTAAACGTGTGCAGTTCACAAACGGTAGAAGTGAAAAAAAAGAAAACTAGACAAGCGTGGACAAAAGTAGACTAAAGTAGACAAGCGTGGACAGTGGGGAGGCTGCAAAAAGGAGACCGATTAGTTTATCTCATTCTCCCGCAGGCTAAATTCTTTAAATACATGCATGGGCGTAGCCAGGATTTGATTTAGGGTGGGGAAAAAAATAAAAATCTAGAGTAGGTACTGAAAAAAAGTAGGCTCCTTCAACACATTCAATATTCATGCTTTAGGTTCTATGAAAACAAATAATATGAACGGACGAAGGAAAAACCATCACATGACGTGCTGTAAATTTGAAAACGTGACTCGGTCGACAATCCCAGAGGTCGTACATCGGCCAGCCAGGGTGGGGCAAGTCGCTTTTTCGTTTCATTGAGTTTCAAATCGGCAAAGTTACAACGGCGCTAAAGAAGTTTTCACTTCTAAAATTAAATAAGAAATACGATTTAATCCGACTCGCGATGCCTGCTCTATGCTCAGAATAAACATGCTTATTATATTTTGTAAAGATAATTGCGCTGTGATCAAAAGCATTTGGTCTAAATCGTGAAAGGATTGTTAACGAAACTTTTATTTTTTGCAACAACCGTCGAAAGCAAGCATTTGCAACAAAACCGTTTACAAACACGCGAGCATTGGTGCAGCCATACGAAGATGAGAAGGTGCAGGCACATTCGTTTGTTGGTGTCTCTATATAACCCAATAATCTTTATGAAAAGAGAAATTTTGCTAATGTTTCACCTTCTGATTTTGCATGGTGCATACACGAAAGCCTTTATTTCAATGCGGTTTTACTCAAGACAGTATTGCTGCTAATCGAAAATCATCTTTGATTTTATTCTTTATATTGACTCCAGGTCCTAAAGAAATCATTTTCCTCGCATCATAATTATGTCGTCTTTGGTGTTGGTAAATGAAGGTTGGTGAAATCAGTTGGTGAAATTTGCACAGAATTATTACTTCACGCCTCCGCGGTCGTGGGGTAGGTATGGATCTTGAATAGCAATCTTGAGATTGCAGGTTCAAAACCAGCGTACGCAAGTAAAATTATTAATTAATTTGCGATATTATTTCACAATGCTCTAAGTGGAATGTTCGCGCGGTCCGTTTCGGCCCGTTTCATTCAAATCTTAATTTTTGATTTGAGATCAAAATACCCAACCAAACTGAAAAATTATTTTTGTTATCAAACATCTAGTACGGATGGAGCTTCTTTATTTATCTTCACAATATAAGCTAAATTAAAGATTTTAGTGTTTCATGATTTTAAAAATTATATTTACTTTGTGAGTAAATGAAAATTTAAAAACAAAAATTAAATCATAAATAAAACATCGTTGATAATGTATTTTTTATAATAATGTTTATATATGAACAACAAATTTTTGTTCCTACGTAAAGAGGTAATTTGTAATTTAAATTTACATCTAACAAAACCATTTCTTTTATCTTTTTTTATTTTGTTTTTTATTTCATTATGTTTATAAAAAAAAAAGTAATTTTTAATGTTTTTTAATTACACTAAAATAATTGCCCAAGTTTCCTCTAAAATCATGAAACATTAAAATCTTTATTTGCCTATATCTTATAATTTAATGGAAAAATTTAAAAAAATGCTCACATCCCTATCTACTATTTTATCTACTATACTAGATATTTGATGTATCTACCTTTTGATTACAAAAATAATTTTTCAGTTTCTTGAGTATTTGGATCGCAAATCCAAAATTAAGACTCGTATAAGATGTTAATTAGCCGTTATTAGCCTACCCAGAGTTTTCTCCCTATTGCTAGTGTTTATTTCAATGAATATGATCATGAAATACCCCCGTAATCCTTTTTTGTTGCTTTTCATTAAAAAAAATTTTTTAAAATAATTACCCCTTTAAAAAAAAATTTTTTAATTTACTTACACTTGATATTTTCATAAAATATGTACATATATTTTTTCTTCAAAATAGGCAAATTTACTTTGTGGCGTCATCATTAATTTAATGAAAAACAAATAGCTTTGTGTAACAACCACTATTTAATTAACAATATCAATATATATTATATGATATTGTTAATTAAATAGTGGTTGTTAGACATAGTTATTTGTTTTTCATTAAATATATATTTTTTTTTATTATTCCGGTCTGAAGAACCTTTTTTTTCGAAGATAGAGTTACAACCAACCTAGCGATTTTGTTTAATTTATTATTGCGATTAAATTAATAATGTCATTGCTGGAGATAATCTTATCAAGAGCCACCTATGTATTTATTCTGAAAGATGTGGAAATTATGAAAACTCACTTTCGAAGTCGGCGTAAAATGAAATACACGGATTTTGATTCGGTACGCAGTCAAAAGATGTCGATGATTTTCGTTTTAGGAAAAAAAGAATTATCTTTGTAACATGTCAAAACAATAACGTATTTTATTGAACACATTAAAAAAAACATAGGTACCCATGTTCTTTAAAAGACTTATGATTCTACAAACTGAATTAATCGGATTAATGATTTTAATATTTATTATTTTATTTAATACTTATTCATATTGAAAGAGGAGTAAAATCATTCATGATTAAGGCTTATTTATAAGTTATAAAGAAATACAAACGCATATCATAAGTATTGAAAAACATATCTGAAAGTTTAGTTGTTACTGTTGCGTAGAACGCCTACTGGACGCACTAAGCAACTTTCGCAACACATTGTAAAAAAATTGCCAGCTTTCAGGCGCTAAAAAATATTTATTTATTTTTATCCTTGACCGTACACAATACAGTTAAATATATGTCTTAATTTTATGCACCAGTTTTATTACATATTTGGCAACTACAAAAGTTTTTTTTTTTAGTTTATATTTGAGCAGTAGATATATGTTTACAATCCGGGATACCGCAATCATGTGTTAGGTGTTTAAAACGGTCAAGGGCGAAGATATGGCATTTATTGGTGGGGGTGGGGTAAAGGGAGGAGGGGGGGGGGTGGTGGGGAAGGAGGATTCGACCCCAATGATAGGGTGGAATGATGGAGGGGGGGGACAAGGAAACAAAGGGGGTGGGGATGTAAAATTTATTAGAAAGTTTTTTGGGGCCTATACTTACCACAACTAATTATTTATTATTTACAAATACATTGATAAAAGGGTGACCGGACAACTTAGAATCAACTGTGATGAAAAAAATATTTAAAAAAAAAGGCTAGAAGGTTACTTTAGGTTAGGTTATTGGCTATTTAAATAAAAAATCATATCTTTTAATGAATTTTCAAAAGAGTGTTGAATTGCATGATTCTGAGTTGTCATGAAACCAATTGAATTGTGTTCGATTCCACCCCCGAAAGTGGGGTAATGTGATTTCCTTTGAGTTTTTATTGATTTTTTCAAAATAAAAGTAATCAGGTAATTTAAAAGAATTTTCTACTTATTTGATATTCTGTTTTGTTGGCTTTTCGAAAACTCATTTTTCATGCTCACACATAATATTAGATAATGCTAATATAGAATTCCAATTTATAATAATTATAATTTTGCTTCCCGTGTGGGCCCAGCGATTTTAAAACATAGACATCCAAATTGATTGACTTGCCCTAACGTGAAATCTGGATATCATTTCGACGTGCTGGAGGCAAATCACGTGATCGTATTTTTGGCGGTTCCATGCTAACTGAGAATAAAGTCATTAAAAGCTATGAAAAAAATAATTTAAAATTATCCGATAACTCTAACCGAACGTAACCTATTTAACCAATTTTTTATCATTCTAAATTACTTATCTGAGATGGTTCTGAGTTGGTTTCATTCCGAGTTGTCCGGTCACCATTGAAATAACCAGACCACACGCAGAAAGGTAAAGTTTGCTGAAGTAGGGCAAGCGCTGTCCACTGTAGGACTTTTCTGCACATCATCTGAATGTTCGTTCACGAATCGCGTAACGACTTTAAAGTTGAGCGAAGTAGGTAAATTATAAACCATTGGTAAAAGTGTCTAACTAAATAGTGTAAAAATAATTATTTTGGAAACAAGCCCGAACTTTTTAGTTAGGTATTTGTAGTTTTTTACCCAGCAGCAATTTGTGCGCTGTTGTAAAAAGGACCAGTAATTCACAGGCAGATTTTATTTTCGAGGACCGAATGATGGTATTAAATGCGATTTGCATATGTACCTACTACCAGATTCATTTATTGATAAATCACAGAAAGGGGGGCGGTCACGCCCAAGGTTGGTAGAAAGTTTATATTAAGGTTCGCTCATCTTTTTTACATTAGCTCCACAGAAGGTTTCGAGGAAAATAATTTCCCTCATGGTCTATGTCATTCAAGGAAAGGAAAGAGGGGAAGATCTGAAAAGGAAAAATGGAAGAAGGTTGGGTCTATCGGTGTGTCCAGGAGTGACGAACGTATGAATCCATCCCTCCCACAGCAATGCAAGGCATTGATTCGAGAAAATCCTGCTAGAAAGGTAAAAAAGTCTCCCTTAAAAACGTCTTTCCAAATCCAGCCCGCCACACAGTAGGTATGTGAGCAGACGTAGCCTAGACCCGGACGATCCTCACCCGTGAACCCCTGCTAAGTCATAAAACGTAGCGAACCACTTTGAGTGATCTATAGCAGAGGTTATCGTGTGAATGGTTCCCGGGCGGTAGTACCCATACCCGCCTCCCAAATTAAAGATAGGCTCTTTTCGGAAAAAAAAGATTTTCGTGTCTTCAGGACCCATGTCCACAACGTCTTCTCAGAACGACCGTCCACACAGCATCCACAAAGATGACAAAGAAGACAAAGACCCTGAAAGAAATTGTTTTCTTCTGAAGTTTATATAAAAAAAAATTGTATCGTTTCCATATTAAAATTCTTTTTTTTTTCAATATAATTATGTTTTATTAATCTTTGTTTCATAAAGCTGTGACGAAAAGAGTTTGGACTATTTCGGTAAGGGATGGGGAAAGAAATGGGGAAGAGGAAGGTGGGGCAGTACCTTGGCTTTTCACGTAATGTGGTCACCAAATAGGCTAAAGCCATGTAAGCAATATTTTTCAGAGTATCTACAACCCTTTGTGATTCTTTATATAAATAAAATTATACTCAACCCTTTACCTATTATTGTATCCTTTCCGTGGTAGTTAGCTAAATGAGACTTTCAATATGAAAGGCGAAATATGCAAGGCACTAATAACCTCGATTCTACATTAAGAATTCAAATATTCAAATGCAAATATTCCTTGGATTTTTCTCGTTTGTTCGGAACATTAGTTTTAATATAAGGTAAAATTGTATAAGCCCACCTCACGGATGATACGGACCGTTCGTGTTGTTCAAATTCGATACATGGATAATACGGAATATTCCTTTTTTCTAATAGACAATCAAATATGACATTTGTCGGAAGTACCAATCTTATAAAATAAATTCTCATCAAAATAAAAACAGAAAAGTACCTACTTCGATTTATTCCTGGGTTGAGATTAAGCTGGAAAAGCTGGATGTCATCATAATTTAGATATACATCCCAGGTTCGGAATGGTTTGTTTGGCAAAGCAGGGTTTGTCTAACTGGTATGTGTAATTATTCTAATACC
This sequence comes from Glyphotaelius pellucidus, assembly GCA_936435175.1. NCBI lineage: Eukaryota > Metazoa > Arthropoda > Insecta > Trichoptera > Limnephilidae > Glyphotaelius > Glyphotaelius pellucidus. Next base: position 18,895,885 of record OW386542.1, on the reverse strand, counting down.
TTTGTTTCCATGTTCTTCTGTTAAAAATACGGTTCAAACTTGTCAATAACGCATTCACTTCATAACCCGAATAAAGTAATGTTTTATATGGCAATAATAATTTTTCTATGATTGGCAGTATTGATCGATGATTGATTGTCTATGAAATGTAAACCGAAAAATGATGAAAATGCGAATGGCGTATGCCGCCGAGTGAAATAATTTTAACAAAATTTAAATGTAACATGCATAAGATTTATGCAAAGTTTTCCGTTTCCCCCGACGTAAATACTCACTTTTCGTGATAATAAAGCTAAATCTAACTTAATATATCATTGAAGAAGAAGATAACACATAATCTAAATGAAAATATGAAAGAAAACAAGACACAGAAAAACAGAAAAAAAAACAATGGTCGCAACTGGGACTCGAACCCAGACCTCTCGTCTAACCGGGACGTGCGCGTTTTCCAATTTCGCTATTGCCACCTTCTGTCAAACCGTCATATTTGTCAATCTTATATTTCAAATATTTAGAATCATTAATATTATCTTCAACTAGTTCTTTTTCCATATTATATATTTTCATTTAGATTATAAGTGTTATCTTCTTCTTCAATGATATATTACGTTGATGGGAATAACCTTCAAAAGTTATAAAAAGAGAGTTTTTCTCATAAAAAAAAAAAAAAAAACTAAATCTAACTGTTTGAATAAGTAATAAGGACTAAGTAAGAGGAGAACATAAATAATTAATATAATATTACCAACGTATTACATATAAATCATTTGCAATTTCAGAGTCGCTTGACGCCACTAGTATTGTAGTAAACTAAAATCTCCCGGTTGAAAATGAATTTTAAGCTAAATAACTAGGTAGCCAATCATCACTCTACCCCTTGATGAGCTAACCATTAACATTTGCTAAAAGCATTTTGTCACGTTGCCTCCTGCACTTCGCGCGGTTTGTTCCCAATTTCCCCGATCGGCTAGTCTATTAATTTTAATTTCTATGAATCGAAACAAGACCGTCTCACACGAAAATGCCTAAATTTAAGTTTATCAACAGAGGATATTGTTGTCGGTAGATTTTTGACAAAACTCATCTCAGGATATCGTTAACATCATATCAGGCAATAGATTTAGCATGTGGACAAAATAATACCTTTATTAAGTTGATCCGTGCACTAGTTCGTATGCAGTAAACTCAAAACATGCAAAATAAACGTATTCTTGGGATTCTTTCGGCACCATATAAGCGACTAACTGTTCTATTAAGCACTCGTGTTATATTGGTTTGTAATCTAACAAATTGTAGACTGTAATTGACAATAAAAATTAAAACCGTAAGTTGGCTGTTTAAGTCGTGTATTAATTATTGCAAATGTATGATATTTTACGACTCCACCCTACCCGATCATCTTCACCTCATTTTCCCGGTACTTTCATGATAAAGTTTAACCCTGGTGAAAGACGTCTATTTAGTATGGAAATGTTACTCGAAACCCCAATATTTATTGTTTACAATTCTTGCTTACATTGTTAATTCTGATGAATAATACCATTGGCGCATAATGTTAACCTTAAAATAATTATTTATTTAATTATAAATAATTTAAGTAGGTAGAAACTCAATGGATTAACTAGACATTGTGTCTATAACTCGGTTCACGGAAATCATATTATTTAAAAATCGTTTAAATCAACAACACAATGGATTCAGTGGTAAGGGAACATCCGCTATCGGAATTAAGTGGAATGAGTTCACATTACAATTATTTATTTTATAAAAGTGAGGATTGTTTTAATTTTTATCAATTAAACTTCACATTGGAATTAAATAATTGTATTATTTTGAGAAAATCACGTTCGAATATTAATTAAGAAAAAGACAATATTAATAAATCTTAACGAAATATGAAAAAGGTAACGGTCGCAACTCGCAACTGACAATCGAATCTAGGATCTCTTGTCTTACCGGGATCTTGTCTTGTGTTTTCGCCTTTTTCACATTTCATCCAGATGCATTTATTATCTTCTTCTTCACTGATATATTACATAGATAGTTATAACCTTCAAAATTTATTTAAAAAAAAAAGAAATATTATATTGAAAGAGCATTTAGGGAAACATTTTTGTGCACACTTAAATGGATTCTACAATAATCGTCAACATGGAAAAAAAACTCCAGATTCCACAAATTCAAGACACCAAAACGAATGAAAATTTTAAAATGCTAGAGCTCAACCATCGTTCGAGTGTTTTAGTGGAATAAGCAAACAAATTTAATGCTTTATAATAATAATTGAAATCGCAAGCACCAATTTCGAGAATAGGGGAAAAAGCATCCCCAGGCTTAGAATAATTTGGCAATGTTGGAAAATCTTCTACTACCTACACATCAAGTGCAAAATATTGCTTGTGACCTACACATGAAGTGGAAAATTTTGCTTGTGTCATGATGGAGGGAGGACTTATCAAGCTAAGGAGTAGACTCACGACCCGCGACGCCTTGATGGAAACCCGACGCGATGCCTACTCCGCCACCGAACGGTCAAATTTAACGTCCTTTATTTAAGGCCACGCTTCCCGGCTCAAAAAGATGAAGATGGGGAGATATGTAATTACGAATGTTGCCAGAGCGCGCCAATATTTTCAATGACAAAATTGATGTGAAAATTGGGAAACTGCTTAATAAAACATGACACGTTTAAAATAGAGCAAAAATCTCGTGGAAGGTATCTTAAGTATCATTTAAAGAAACATTGTGATTTTTTTCACAAATATAACTTGTAAAATAATAGAAATAGACTTGTTTTAAATAATTTTCGAAGCATACTTTGCGATTTTTTTCTATCGAGGGAATTTTATATAATTTGCGTTCCGGCGTGGAACGTACCTAGATATTATCTTCAAAAATAACAAATATTTTTTTAAGAGCTTAAAACCTTCAAATGTTTAAGGGAGATATGTAAGAAATCGGCCGAAATTCGGATAGCGGTGGCTTAATTGATGCCTTACTTACTTCGATGACACTAGGAATTAATATAATGCTAGGTGCGAACAAATATTTTGAAAATGTTATTATTTTTTATTTTAACTTTTATGAGTAAAACCTCAAACTGTAATATTTAATTAAATGAAGACATTATGAGCGAAACTCAATCGAACATCTGGAAACAGAAAAATCAGAAAAAGATATTCACACCTCTGGGACTCGAACCCAGGACCTCCCTACTTTCCGGGTCAGGTGCTCTTTTCCACTGAGCTAAGGTGTCGATATCTAATTCGGTCACTTTTAACTGTACCATACTTCGACTAAGAACCACCCATATTATCTTCATTTTTCTTAACGCATATTTTTTATTGGCTGCCATCTTTATGAATGAGTCTCAGACTCATCTCGAGTCCCAGAGGTGTGAATATCTTTTTCTGATTTTTCTGTTTCCAGATGTTCGATTGAGTTTCGCTCATAATGTCTTCATTTAATTAAATATTACAGTTTGAGGTTTTACTCATAAAAGTTAAAATAAAAAATAATAATATTCATCCTAGACTTGTAGAAGAGTCAATAGATGTCGCACATTAAATAAAATGGATAAAAATTTATCCAGACACCATCTAGATTGCATTTAGTTCGAGTTGAATCTTGCAATCATTCATAAAGATGGCAGCCAATAAAAAATATGCGTTAAGAAAAATGAAGATAATATGGGTGGTTCTTAGTCGAAGTATGGTACAGTTAAAAGTGACCGAATTAGATATCGACACCTTAGCTCAGTGGATAAGAGCACCCGACCCGGAAGTAGGGAGGTCCTGGGTTCGAGTCCCAGAGGTGTGAATATCTTTTTCTGATTTTTCTGTTTCCAGATGTTCGATTGAGTTTCGCTCATAATGTCTTCATTTAATTGAATTTTGAAAATAATTCTCTTGCTAAAGATGGTTCGAAAAATAATCTTTTTTTAGACAAAATGCAAGCTTAGTTTTAATTCGTCCTTTCTCCGGCTCTATGGGACTAAAATGATCGAAATTTTGGTTTATTGTTAATAATGATGGACCACAGACGAATCGAAGAAAAAATTCACAAAAAATAAATTTTGTCGAAAATTATAGATCGGTTTATTTAAGTATTTTTATCATCAAGATACATTATACTCCTAATACGAATGTTGGAGCTCAGTTTGTTTACCCTTTGGCCCATGTTTGTTGATTCCCGCGCCCTCTAACAATACTCGGGCCGGGGTGAGGGATGCCACCATATTTGGTGCATATGTTGCTGTTATCTTTGTCCAATAAAAAAAACCGTAGCCTTCTAAAAACAATGCGGAGAGACAATTGTCTGTGGGCACAATGGAGGGATCAGGCAACAAAAAATTATTTAAAATTTAGAAAAAAAGTATTGGTCTTAATAAAACTTTTGGTTTTTTAACGGAAAGGAGTATAACCCCCATTGAGGCGCAGTCAAATAATTCTCAAGAAACACAAAATTATTGTTGTTGAATAATTTTACGAAAAATGACACTGGAAACGAATTCTGAATTTTTGGTATTATGTCCAATTATCTAAGATGCTTTGTCGCATAATATAATTCAAGGCATTCTTAAGAAAATTTATTTCAATATAAATTCAAATTCAGTTCAGATTTCTATAATTTATATTAAGACTAACTGGGGTACCCGGCTTCGCTCTGGTAGTTGACACGAGATTGAACTGTCGTTCGAACCCACGTCGAATCTTGCTTTATACACACACAATGATCTGGGATGTTCCGGGATGTTCCCGAACGTTCCAGACTATTCCCGAATATTCCAGAATGTTCCGGAATGTTGTGGAATACGTTCGAATACTCTCGAATGTTCTGGACTGTTCTAGAAATTTCTAGAGGGCGAAACTTCCAGCCCTTATATCTTTGGAAGCATGCCCTCCGGGTAAAAACGGGAATCTTCTTCATGGATGGGGGATAATAATAATAATAATTTTCGGATAATTTCTATAGCGCCATTTTTGTGAGAAGATCATCTCAAGGGCGCTAGAGGGCTACCACACCATATAACTCCCTTGATCATACTGCGACTCGTTTCTGAGGTTTAGCGGCAAGCACATTGTAGTACACTTTCTTTTATAATATATATTTTTTATTTATTTTTATTTAAGGTTTTATTCCAGCAGGACTGGGGGGAGTGTGCAATCCCAGTCTGCCATATTTCGGTGATTAGGATTAACTTATTGCAGATTTTACACTTCATTTTTATATTTAACTATTGAAAATAATATCAAAACCTCTTCTTGTATTTTGTATTTTCATATTTATATTAAGATAATTTATTTATTGATTAACGCCCTTTTTCAGGGCTTTTACGTATGAATGGTAAGAAATACAATATTTATTGTACATAACTGAACTGCCTCAGTAACAATATTTTATATTTGTTTAAAGATAAACTGAAGATGTCCACTGACTTGGTGTAATTGTTTCCTTCCATTAGTATTCTGGGTAAAGAGGAATACATATGGTAGTTAGTCAAAGAATTTCTGCACTGAAATAAATCCTGACTTCTTGTATTACATTGTGTTATCCGGAAGCTTACCAATTCAAGCAATACCGGACTATCAAAAAAAAAAAATCATGTAGAATTTTATATAGAAATACCAAGTCAGTGAAAATTCTTCTGTCTGACAATTTGAGCATATTTATATTATTTAACAGAGTGTTGTAGTTCAATAATATAATAAATGGGTATATTCGGAATACCCATTTTAAAATTTAGAAAACGTAATAATTTGTTTTGTATTCTTTCAACAGCTTGTACATTTTTTTTTTTTTTTTTACATTAACTCCACACAGGAGGCCCTGAGGAAAAAATAATTTCCCTCAGGGCCTATGTCATCTTTGAGGATGCTGTGTGGAGGGTGTTTTTGAGGAGAGGAAGGAGTGAACATGGGTCTTGAAGAGACCCATATTGTAGGAGGGAGGAAACACAGAGGCCGGCAAATCGTTCCACAGCCGAGCTGTTGAACTCAAGAACGAGTCGTAGAAACGACCCGTTCTCATGTGACTAATGTCAACCGTGTACAAATGTTGAGCGCGCGTTTGGCGTGTTTCCCGACTATGCACCGGTGCCGAGGGGATCAATGACGCTAGTTCCTCGGAGCATCTTCCATTGTAATACCGGTAGAACAAGGACAGCATTCCCACCTGGCGCCTGTGCTCTAAAGATTGCAATCCGTTAGTTAAATTAGGAGAATCTATCAAACGGACCGCCCGTTTCTGCACAGAGTCAAGGGTTTTTTTCAGGTATTTTGGGGCACCAGACCAGAGGTGGCTGCCAAATTCAACCGTGGGGCGCACTTGCGATTTGTACAGGGCTAGCAGTTGTGTACTATTAAAGTATCTGCGTGCCCTGTACAGTATGCCCAGTTTCTGAGAGGCTAACTTAACTCTGGCCTCGATGGAGCCCCCGTACCTGAGCTGGTCACTTAGAGTTACACCAAGCATATCAATGGAAGGCCTGTTCGGGAGAATGCTTCCGTTGAAGGAGACTCGTATATGTACTCGTATATTAAAATGTGGATTCCAGACGGGAGAATTGTACTCAAGTTGACTCTAACATTCGTAAAATATAACAGTTTAATACAATTTATGTTGTTAAAATTTCTAGTTAGCCTAGTTATAAATCCCAACATTTTTAAGCCCTTATAACAGATTTCTGTTGTGGTTAACAAATGAAAGATTTGATTGAAAAGAGATGCCTAAGTCTTTAATTTGTGTTAATGTCTCGAGAGCACTGTTATCAATGTTTGAATTAAAGATCACTGGATTTTTTATTCGAAAAATCTAACTATTAAGATTAACTTTTACACTTAGCCTTATCAACAACTCCTTTTATGTTTCGTATTTTCATAGATAGTTTTATTGAAATTTTTTTCAATAATTAAGAAAGTATTGTTTGTTTCAAAAATATTTTTAAATTCATAAAAATCTTCAGTCATCTTTTTTCTATAATTTCTAATTTTACAATTTCTAATTAAATCTACAATTTCTCATAAGGTAGCTGTTCATTTCATTTATAGTAGACATCTATTTCTGTTCCCTAACCAATTACAATAATATCAGAATTTTAAATCGGCATCGCAATCTTGACGGCTGGCGTGGTCGAGCGGTAAGGCTCTTGACTCGCAATCCGAAGGTCGCGGAATCGAATCCCAACGTGGCAAATAATTTGTATTTGATTAATCTGTGTTATTTCACAATTGATTAATTTTAAAAAATATATAGGATATTTACGGCACGTTCCAGAGTGGAAGATACTCTCAGTATCGCCCTGGCGTAAGACCACCATTAAGAATTGAAACGTTGCTTGAATTGGGTTTAGCCGTGTTTGGTGACCAGATCTGAATAGCCATGTACTTCCCCACCTTCCTCTTTCACGCCTCCTTCCCCTTCCCACTACCTTCAGCCTTACAACATACCCCAATCGGAGATGTCATAGTCTCACTGGCTCCAGACGGGAGCAGTTGGGACTCCTGTGCGGTATTCATATAAAAAAATTATATATAATAATAATTCCATAATTATTCAACCAACATCCTACGTACAATGACTGTTAAGACTAATTCCTAGGCGTGTATCTACTCCACAAAAAACAAGAAAATGGTATGAAAATATACGGCACGCCTCTGCTACGTACATGCAAATAAATTGGTTAAAAATTAGCCTACGCTCTCCTCTGACTGAAAACATCCTGTGATAAATTAGATGGGGAATATATTATAGCCAAAGTATCAAAATTGAGTTCTAAGTCAAGCCATCTGCAGCGGCGATCGGCCGATCCAGGACGCCCACGCACCGGCAGCGGCTCCGGCCCCGGCACTGACTGGAAGAGTAAACAAAAGATCTTTTTCCACAGTGGGGTGGCCAGCGGTTGGGGGTCGAGCGGATCTTTCATCGAGTTAAGGCGGCGCTTTCCGGATCAAAAAGAAGAAGATGGAGAGATATTTAATTACGAATGTTGGACAGAGCGCGCTAATACTTTAAGTGATAAAAATGAAGCAAAAATTGCGAAAATGCTTAATAAAGCATGACTCGTTTAAAATAGAGCAAAAATCCCGTGGAAGGTATCTTAAGTATCATTTAAAGAAACATTGTGAATTTATTCTCTAATATAACTTGTAAAATAATAGAAATAGACTTGTTTTTAATAATTTTCGGAGCATACTTTGCGATTTTTTTCTATCTAGGGAATTTCATATAATTTGCGTTTCGGCGTGGAACGTATCTAGATGTTATCTTCAAAAATAACACATATTTTTTTAAGAGCTTAAAAACTTCAAATGTTTATGGGAGATATGTAGGAAATCGGTCGAAATTCGGATAGCGGCGGCTTAATGAAATCCATCCGATCGATTGTAGGAATTGATACATTTCATAAAACAATCGATTAACATAATAATTCTATATTTTTCAAATGTTTTAACCCCACTCAAACTAATCACCGTCACCGAGGACGTTTCTAAGGATATTTGAGGGATTAGTGGGTTCACCCCCCCCCCCATCCCCCACCACACACAGCCACGGTATTGCGTAGAAAAAATGAGAAAGGTGCTCGTACTTTTTTTATGTGAATATTTCACAAGAGTTCCATCAGTTCCCGTCTGGAGTCGACGAGACCATGGCATCCCCAATTGGGTAATTTTGTAAGGCTGAAGTGGGGAAAGGAAGGAAGGTGGGGAAGAATATAGCTTTTCAGATTTGGTCACCAAACACGACTAAAGCCATTTCAAGCAACGTTTCAATTCTGAATGGTGGTCTTACATCAGGGCGATACGGAGAGTATCTCCCACTCTGGAACGTGCCGCAAACTATGGATTATTATCTGTACTATGGATTATTTCTTTAATTCTAATTGATTATTTGAGAAATTAATGAAATAAGATTTATTTATTTTTGCACGCCGCGATTCAATCCAGCGCCCTTCGGATTGCGAGTCGAAAGCCTTACCCTCGACCATGGAAGTCATCAAAATTTAAAACATTACTTTTTTGGAAAATGCAATATTATTTGCACATTTCGTTTATCAATGTGATTTACATGATAAGTTGTGATAGGTAGAGGTGTCCTTTGCCGTTTCCCCAGGATCGAACTCTCTTCCTTCCCCTTGTGAACGTTTTATCTACGCCCTTGATGGCCACTTCTCATTTCTTAAATTATTGATTTTCTTTGCATTTATCAAACTTAAATACCACCTTCCAGCAAACAATGTAGATATCTTCAATTGCTGTGTTTTATCACTGGGAAGCTATTGCCATCGTCAAGATATTAAATATGTTCCATATTGACAAATGCTTTTATGGACTGGTCGGTACCACCAACAAAGGAAAACCATTGGAAATCGAATTACATACAAAGTGGAAGTTGCCTTTAGTAGTATTAGCAAGGTGAGTACTGTAATGACCCATGAGGTCCCATCACGTGCCTCCGGAAACATGATTTCAAATCAGGAGGACGGATGCGGTTGCTGACAAGGAGGCGCCGGTCATCATTCACAACCCACGCTAAAGATTTTGTCTTGTGAAATATAAAAATAAACATGTTTACTTTATGGGATATGTAATAATAATTAATATATTGGATGAGTGGGCGCAGTACTAGAAAAAATTATGAACCTTTAAAAAATGACAACGCCAGATTGTGTGCCGATAATATTTCCATATGCAAATATAATTTGTGGCTTTAATTGACCATTTAATTCAACATTCACATTATAAACCGCAGGAAAGTTAAAGCAATAAAATTATTTTTAATAAATTAAAACTAAAATGTATACTTCATGTGTGGTCTTAAAAATTAATGTATTGCTTTTAGTAAAAAATGTTTCAAAATGCTGCTTTTATAATTCCTGCGGCAACGGCACGGTGACGACAACCTCTCGTAACATCTCATTTATTTGTAGCGAGCGAGAGAGCAAGAATATAATTACTTTTTCGTTTGGATTAAGCTGACATGTCATATCTTTTGTCTCAATTTGGCCTCTTTTGTGTTAAAAAGAGCCGCAGCATTATTGTGACATTTGTGCCGACACCGAACCGTTACCATACCGCCACCGTGCCGTCACCGTGCCGTCACCGTGCCGTCACCGTGCCGTCATCGTTCCGTACCGTACCTTTACCGTGCCGTCACCGTTCCGTTACTGTACCGTCATCGTAACATCACCGTGCCGTAAACGTTGGAGTTATAAGAGTTTGCCTAGGGTTTACCATTTTTCTAGACCTCCTGACCTAGTTAGATACCTAAAGGGAAAGAAAATTATGATATTCTTTGATCTTCCCCCAACCAATTAAAGAGTTTTTAATCAAGCATCCGACACGAAAAGTTTTTAACATATTTAAAAGCATTCTAAGAAACGGTTGGCGCCCAATGCGATTGGCCGCGTGGCAGAGCCGAGACCCGACGCAGTGGTTCCCGGATCGACAGTAAATGTTTCAGTTGTGCGTCTGGCAACTCGTAAAACTGCCATCAATCCTGAATACTCGTACACTACCGAACCAAATGTTACCTACACATCATGAAGTAGCTATCTTATCTTTAGGCCCATTGAAATCTCGATACATCAGTTATTGAATACACGAATCAAGTTTTACCCGAAAGCGGGGAAAAGACCCAGGGGAAGACTTGATTTCGCTATGTGATGTGAATTTTGCCATGTTCTGAGCATTTAGCTTTAAATTTAAAAATTACACAGTGTTTTTGTACGTACCAACTACGTGAGAGAAAATTGGCGATGGCGATGCGTTTATATGGCGTGCAGTGAAAGGAATTGTATGAACGCCGGCTGTTTGGTAAAGGCAAACCTAATATATTATGCTGGATTAGGACACCACAGTTGTATAAAATAAAATAACAACGTAGAACATATACCTCATAAATTATTTTTCACAGCTTTATAAAAGTATTAGAACGGTAAAGCGCGTTGGTTTATTATAGCATCCTAAAAACTTTTAGAGCTCAGGTAAGTTGTTACGTCACTGGATATACCATACAATAGCCTACAAAGATGTGTTGTATTTTTTTTAACGATATTTTAGAAAAGAATGTGTCCTTACTGGAGTACACTGTCACATTGTACGTGATTATGTGTTTGAATTATGAGTAAGTAAATATGTTAAAAATATTACGAGAGGAAAATTATAAAGTAGATATATAAAGAGAAAATTATAATCTAGAAGAAAACACAATACAAGCATTAGTCTTTGTTCGGTTGCAAAATTGTATCTATATTCTTCCGTCCCGTGTCCATAATCCATATCGTAATGCTTCTTTTGAAGTCGGTTATTTTTGACGTCTTATAAATCGATGAACGCCGGCAGCACTCACGAAAAAGCATGACTCATTGTCACGTTCCACCTGAGCCGAGCGTGCAAGCGAGAGCGTGGAACAAGCGATAGAGAGGCACGATCGGCCTAGGCGTTCGGCTTGTGACTGTAAAATTCTATGTAAAAGTTTTCTTATGACGTTATCACGTAAAATTATCGTCCATAAACCGACTTTACAAACAACCATTTTTTTTTTCTTTTGCATCAGCCACGCAAGACAAAAAGAGTGTGGCCCTAGCCCAATGTTTCATAAGTGCATGAACATTTGGTTCAACGTTTGTGGCAATATTGTCGCTAGAGACACCCAGTTTAAGCTACACCCTTTGTAATTGGTTTTTGATTTTGAATTGGAATTTGAAAAAAAAAAATATATATATTTCTATTTTTTACTTTGAGAAAAACATTTAATTGTAATTTTTTATCACTAATTTTAATATTAGCGACTATTAACGTTAATATTAAAGACACGAGACGCGTCGAGAAAAATATACGGTGGCATGTAGGTACATGACATGAGCGTATCTTTTTCTAATTTTTCTTTTTGAACTTTTCGATTGAGAGCCGCTATTATTATCTTAATTTATTTAAAAAAATGATTTTTCCTTGGAGGAAGTACGTTTTACCTTTTAATCATTTACCTACCTAAAACAATGTTCAGAATAATATGCACGATATACATATTATAAGATAAACGAGGATGGACACAAAAAATATTTAAATAAATAGTAGGAGAAAGAGAAAAATTATAATATATTCCTATCAAGAAACTGCGGACAAAAAAATATTACTTTTCTTTTTCACTTCAACTTTTTCTGATCTGCGTAGTACTTGAAGATGTTCAAAGGAAACATACTCAATTATTTATTTATAATTATTTATTTTGCACCTTGTTCATTTAATCATTATAAAATATTTTTCAGTTTTTTGGTACGGTAATAGAGTTTTCAACACTTATAAATATTACTAGCTGACTTCAAATGGATTAATTTATCGATTGTTTTTGGGATAAGATTTGTACTGTTTTTCATTTGAATCTTGTTTTGTCACAGATTTGGATGTACATTACACACTCCTTAACTGACGCTACTTTTTGTAGATCTGTTGTACTGTTCTGTTTCTTGCCGTTCTAATTAAATTATTATTCAAACTCTCACCGACATTATTATTTACGTCCTTACGAGCGAAGGCCCTTACGCCCGCATAAGAGCCTTCGCTCAAGGAGAAACAGAAAACTGGTTGGCAACTCAATTCAACTCACTGACACAACTCTAATTTACGATTTCAGTAATGTTTCAGCTAGCTAAACAAAAATATAATTTACTGATAATTTATCAATTATCATTAAATTGACATATAGCAAATTACTCGAAAACTTGACAGGTCGTGAGGCGCTACCATGGCAACTTGTCAACATGGCAACTGAAACGCGACTAGCACTGTTAGTCGCCGCGTCGCCATTAACAACTGGATTTAACAAGTTGCCTGTGTGCGGGCCGCAAATGAAATTCGCAAGTTCTTTTCCTTTGAATAAGCGATTGAGTCGCCAACGGGTTTTTTCAGTATCTCCATGAGCGGATGGCCTAACTTACCGAGCCGCTCCCAATATGCAAATAAATAATAAAATTAAGAAGTCAAAAAGGGAAAACAAAGTGTCCGTAATCAATTGTTACTATAACAACGTGCCTTCCCATCGAAGGATTATCCCTTTTGATGGCAGGCTCGCGGCGAATATTTTAAAAGAACACCTTGTTAAACTCAATTTGGCAAAAATATTAGCCACTTATCGCTTTTAACCATCAACACTTTAATTTATTATTCAAATTGTAAGATAGCTAAATAAATATATTATTTTATTCGACATATTACATGCAAAAATTATCACGAGTGCTTTACACCATTGATAAACTTTGTATTTTTCGATTTGCCTTGAATAAGTCTCTGGAGTCAGGAATTGTCTAGCTGCTGAGATTTAATTACAACCAAGGCTGGAATTAAATCTCATTGTAGCAGCAATCATGTAAAAACTATTAAAAACCTTTCGATTTTAATTTTGAAGTTTTGTTACATTGAGGTCCAACGTCCGAAGAAAGCAAAGATATGTTGATATTTCTTACAAAAACAATTGCTTTTAAATGTGCTTTGAATTTATGGGGGTTTATGAGTGTGCAGAATTTGAATGATTTCTTGACAGAAGATTGAAGAAGATTGATTTAACTTGTTGAATGGCTCATTTTTTATTTATTTTTGCAGGGTTCCTCCCATGGCTGAAATGAAGTCTGGAGATAGAGGGGATATGGGAGTTAGGGAAGGATTGCACTTTACCTCCTTGATTGAATATTTGGCAAGACCCCTGCTTTCAGCAATCTTTTACGTCTTCCCCGTGAACTTTTTTACAAAGTTTTTTTTTCATATCTGATTTTAGAGAAGATTTGTACAACGCACCAGTCTTTCCGGGGCTTAACGAATCTGGAAATTTAAGAAAATACACATATATTGGTTATGTCTTATGACGTCTAGTGGGGCGCCAAAGAAAAGTAGGGAAAAGCATGTCCAGAGGCTAGGAGAGCCTGCAATAGAGTGTGTGGGGGGAGGCGCTTTTTTTGTTTCAATAAATTTAAATCAGTTCTAGTTCAGTCGAATTTTATATTGAACTAAGTATAAATTATAATTGTGGGATTTGTGAGGCTGAAAGTATTTTTAAAATCCAAATAAATTAGATTATTAATATAATCGGAAAAAGTACAGAGAAATAAATGAATGAGAAAAAAAAAGATAAGCACAAATTTTTTTTCTCATTAATTCACATTTTTTTAATTGATTATCGTATTTATTATTTTGTATTATAAATTTGCGTACCGTAATTATTATTATTTTTATTACTTATTATTTTATTTGAACAATTTGGGAAACAAAATAAAATAATAAAATAATTTTATTTTATTTATTAATGAGCATTAAAGATTGATGTAATTCTATTACAATACACGTAACACACACACACACACACACACACAACTTAAAGAAATAAACGATTTTTTTTTACAATAATATGTATTAGAGTTCTTGCCTAAAATGACTCTTTAAACCTTCAATGCCAGTTGAAAATGTCAAGAGACCTAGAGATACCATTAGCAGCACCATATCTCTTGTCATGCTATCCTAAGCTGTTGTGGAATATAATATATAGAAAGTATAACATAGTCGTGAATAATTTCTGCAATTTTTTTTAATTTGAATATCTTTTCATGTGTGACTTTTATCATTTTCAACAAAGTATTTATTTTGTATTATAAGCTATTGTTGTTACATTTTTTTCATCATATTATATTTTCTTTTTTGTTTTAGTTTTAAAGTACTTAAAAGTACTGTGATACTTACAGTTTAGCAATTAAGTGTAGAAATTAAATGATGGCGCTGCAATCGTTTTCTAGGTTTTAAATGGCACCACCAAGATGGCTAATTAGAAAATGAATGTATGTTTTAAAAAAACACTATTTTATTTCAAAAATTTTATACAAACCTGTAATTTAATAGAAGTAAAATATAACAAAACAGGTTTAAGTGGGCGTTTATTTAGTTATAAAAACGTAAGTGCAATAGGTATTTAAAAATCTGAGTCTGTTAATTAAGCCTGTCTCAACACAGGTAAATCCTAGTGAGACAGGCATCAATTAAACCCTATGTAAAACCCTATGTTTATAGATTAAAAAAAAAAAAAAAATAAAATAAAATAAAAATTCAACACCCGACATGTAATTTTGTCTTCGTTCTCACGTGATTCTTCTGCCGTATCTTTATCTTCATCTAAACGTTCATCGATATCATCATAGAGTACTGCCTCGTGCATAATATTCTGCCTCAATTTTCATTAGGTGTTTGCAACAATTTTTCCAATCATCAGCACTTATCCTATTAAAAGCATTTTCTGTCAGCTCTTTTATATTGACCATGTTCTTAAAGTTGGGACTTCTTTACGCACCATGAAAAAAATGTTTTTTTTTTGTCAAATAGCACAAATATCAAAATAATCCAACTCTTTTTTAGGGCGCCCCATTTTATGTTTTCCCGGTGTTTCAAATTTTCCACCTGCCTTTTCCTCTTCCTCGACGATTCGTCATACCGTTGATTGAGATTTGTTGATTGATACCGTTGATTGAGACCTGTGTGTGAAAAACATCATTAAAATTATTATTATAGAAGGTAGTTAAAAAAACACATAAGATAAAATTAATTTAGAAAGAAAGAAAGAAAAAATTACTTTTCTTTTAAAGAAGTTGGATATTAACATAAATTTTTTAAATTGAGTTATTTCCTTTTTCTTTTGGCCTCATATGAACTGTCAAAAGGAACTGTCAAATGGAACTGTCAAATTAGGATTTTTAAGCATAACCTCAAATCATATTTATTTTATTTTACTTATTTATTTTGAGAAACATTACATATTACATTGTTATATAGAAGAAAAGATATTGTAATGGTATTAATAATATTGTAATGGTTATGATCGCTCGAAAATTGGTATAAATCTTATAATACTAATGAAATTTATTAAAAAAACTATACCACGTACCAGTCATTTCTGTAGTTCGTTTTTAAACATCCTTCAAATTAGATAGAAGCTTCTTCGCGCGATATATAACTTCTCTTGCACCACTACGTATTGGTTTGTTAATTTTAATTCAATTCAAACAATGCACAGGCAAATAATGAAAAAAAAAATTATTAAATGAGCAATCTTTAGTATATTCTACACGGATTTAAGACAGTTAATCGGAGCAACACAACTGAACACAACCATAACAATGACAGCCGTACAAAACGTCTTAGACAAAGCGAGTAATTCGGTGTTGCCACGGTAATGAAAAAATTTAGTTTCAATTGTATACATTTCTAGACTTAATTGCCAAACTGTAACTTATAAACAAAGAATGTAAAAGCCCGTTAGGGCGTGTAATAAGTAAATAAATAATATGTGGAAAATATAATAAAAAATAAATAATATAAAATGTGTAATATATAATATGTGGAAAACAGAGCAAATCATGGTGAGTCTGAATAATGTTTTTATTTTGATGAAGTTAACTTTGTGGTTAGGCATTATATTTTTGAAATAAAACAAATGCTTAGTATTATTTGTTGCTATATTGTTTATTATTATTTTGTGACTTTACCTACAATAAAATTCCTTGTTTCAAACTCACTCGTGTTTACTTTGATATTACGAAATATCGAATAGTGGATATTTAATCATATTCTTCCCATACTAGTCCCATCACTAGCCTTGATAATAACAGCCATGATAGTTTCACCGGGGAGCTACGGTGCTTTACGTTAATAAATTTTTTTTGAAAAATCATTAAATATTGAAATCATAATCCAATTTTGTAATTTCTGGTGCAAGATATTTCATTTGTTTTGGAGTTCACTTGGAGTGAGGTATTTTCACATAGTATCACTAAATGGGGATGAACTGTACTCGATGACGACACAAAATCATCTAAATTAACAAATTCTTTGCGTATTAAAAGTACGCGCTATAAACCGAGGTCCGCCGATGGTCGGGCGGCCATCACAACATATCTCTTATATTCCCTTATCTTTGATAAAATATAACTAGGATCTATAAACTACCTGAGGATCATTGCCTTTCAAAAACAAATCTTGCCAATTTTAGATCTTAAATATACCTTTCGAAAGAACACCTTTAGTAAACTTGAAAATTCATGAAATCCGTCAAAATTTTAAACAAAAGAAATAAACATTTTAAATACAGAACTATTAATTCATAAAAATAATATAATTAGTCCGTTACGTGCTGTATCGCATGTCTGAACAATCAGTTCTAATTTAGAAAATAAAATTTAAATTTAAAAAGCAAATATCAGTTCATTGGATGCTAAAATATCACATTTTCACACAGGTATTACCAACGCACATCATCACATACAACTTAAAAGTATTTTTATTGGTTTATCTACTTAATGTCGTATAAAATTTATTTTAAAAGAATTAATATTATAAAATATTATTTTGGGTTACCGCAAATGGAGAAGATACATGGATGGACAAGTGACTTAATTGGACTTCAAGGGTGACTCATCATTGTTTCCCATCAGTTTTTTAAACCAGAAATTCACCTAAAATATAATCATTAAACTGTTTTCAACATAAAATAAATACCTTGTATTTAATTTTAAATCGTTGTTTTCCTATATAAATCAACTACAATTAGTAAACATAAATAAAACGAAATGTTGGCGCACAAAAGCATCCGCGAGTTGTTCTCAGGATTGTCTTTATCCTATTTCGTTAATGTTGTCGAAGCACAGCACAGTTCAATACCCTTAAGACCTTTGGAGGTACATGATTTATAACAATTAAAAGGTAGCTCTCAGAACGAAAATTGTCTTTTTTTTTTTTTAAATTGTCTTATTTTAAATTAAGAATGCCCGAGTTGCCAGAAAGTAAATGAAATATTTCCCAACTATTTAATTTTTGTAATTCATCTTTTTACATCTACATCATAGATTCTCAACCTTTTTTGCCCACCGCCCACTTTGAGAATATTTTTATTTCTAGCGCCCCCTAACTCGTCATGACGAAGGGGGCGTAATGGGATACCACGACATGGTTATATTTGCCACAACGGAGGGGACGTATCGGATTACTACGACGAAGGGGGCGTAATGGGATACCACGATGGGGTTAAATTTGCCACATCGGAGGGGGATAGGGAAAATATTTTTGTGGATGGAAGACCCCTAATGGGACGAGGTGAGATGGGTTTCTCTGGGTCTCCTACGCCCCCCTGAACGTCTGAAAAGACCCCCAATTTTATATTGGTCTTCTACCGCCCTCTGAAGGTCTGCAACGCCCTCCAAGGGGGTGTTATCGCCCACGTTGAGAACCTATGATCTACATGATATTGATCTAGTTGCAAACTGCACGTAAGTTATTTCTAGCGTTTAATCATGGGATTGATTGGGCGATCTAGTGTTTCAGGTGCAAGAATTTGGCCAAAAAGTATGATTTTTACCTCTGGCAACATCCAATACTCAATATCATTGTCATCTTCTATGATTATGGGAGGGGTGGAAACATAGGACGAATTGATACTTATCTCTGTTGAGAAACGACTCTCCCTTGAAAAAGGTTATTCAAAATATTTAATAGGTAAATAGGAACTCAAAAATATTATTAATCTGGTTATGTGGGCACCCCTTAGTAAATAATCTAGTTATAACAACCATATATGCCGATATATTTGAAGACAAATTGAACACATACCTCTTATCGTCATAGTAAAAGTTTCCATAAAAGCGGGCAAGCCTCGATTCTGGAATAACATCATTGACCGATAGCCTATTTTCGGTAATCGGACTTTTATTCATAATATTATTTTCTTCATCCATTGGGCCCTCTGAAATTAAAAAACAACACATATCACTTGTATATTCACAGCACAAACCCCATAAACAAATTATGTACGTTAAAGAAGTCCAGAAAAATTTCAATCCCCAGCTCATGGATCATGAGACGAACTCTTTGAAAATAGGTTATCAATTGAGAAGGTCGTTCGTTACCCAGGGGGGTAGCGTGCTTATCGGACGAGCAAAGATCGATACCCATAGCGGGTACTTTCCGTCTTACCTCATTTTCAAACCAAGTATATGCACTGAGAAGATGCGTATTACCTACTATTATCCATAAAATTTGGGTTCCATAGCCTCATTTGAAAATTGATATCTGCACTTATTATAAGCTTGGATGAAGATTAAACTTACTTAAGGTACTTACTTGGTTTGACATGTTTGTCAGCGTTTGAAATGTATCTATAATTTTGTGCTTGAGACTGCTTCGCATTGACGTCATAGATTCTTTTTTGTGACCATAGTTTCTGGAAAATTAAAGAACACTTTTCATTAAAAAAAAACCGTAATCAAACTCGACCCGCCCGACTGCTAACCAAGCGACCAACCCGCCGATTACTTTTAAAACGATCAATACTCGTAAATGAAAACAGTAGCAGTATCCGTAAAGTAGATAAAATTTGTAACCTCCCGTAACTCTTCCATTTGAACGAATACTTGCTTTGATTGAACTAGTACATTTGTGAAAAAAATAAAATAAAAAGAAAATAACTACTTAATTACCTGATTTGCATTGATAAACTCGTCATTTTTAGGCTGCGGAGCCCAGGCAGTGTTAGCAAATAACTCAATTTGTCCCCAGGCTCTTGCAATATTTTCATTTTCTTCGTTCATTCAGAAAAATAAATTAATGTAATTACTATGAAAACAATCTTCTATTTATAGAAATCAAAATAGAAGAATTTTTTGTACATTATAAAATCAGCAAAATAATAATACGCAAAGACTCAAGGAAAGTCTTTCAAGAAATAATGTGAAAATGACTTTGTTTTTCGAATAAGTGATATTTGATTTGTTTACAGTTCCAAACACGATATGTATCCATTGTAAATTTTTGTATTTTAGGCGGATGTTTATTATAGTAGAATAGTTCTTATTTAGGTAAATCTATTTTGAAAATGGGGTGAATAGGTGAATAGGGCAAATTTCTCAACATACAGTTTTTGCAGGGAAATACATTTTTCGCATTACATCACCGCTCTGATTACTCATTCTTAAATCTATGGTTCGTTATAATGATAAATACGTTGCTGCACATATAAGTTGGCGGAGGCATAAACATGAACTAACGCCCTTTCTATATTATTTTTGTACAACAGAATTATTCCGATTACAGTACAATTTAGTTACCATATCAGCATTAGGCAGGTGACTCTTCAGTAATAGTTTTAAGGCATGTAGAGAACAGTCACTTACATCCAAATGGTTTGCAAGTTCATTCAACAGCACCATTTCCCTCGTCATACTATGCTTTGCCAAGACGTCTGTTCTGCCGTTTGGTTCTTTCATATTTTCGTTTAGATTATTATTTAATCTTCTACTTCAATTATATATTACATCTACTATCCTTATCAGCAACCACATCTATCATCTTTATATCATTGATGATAGCGCTCTCATTTTTCGCCAACTTTGGGTGTAGCACTGTAGTCTCTCGTAACTCGTTAAACCCCATGAAAAAAATCGTGAACTTTTAACGGGCTCTGCATTGTTTAGTATCTCAGTAAAACAACAATTACCACGATATCATCTCAACAATATGTTTTTGTTTATCAATAATCTCATCGCTTGTTGTAAAAAATATTAGAAACGAATTAGTTGTTGTTAGAAATACTACAGAAACTAAATATACATCCGATTACAAATTTGATCTTTTGATGGACACTGTAATGCTTTCCGAAACGTTGGCTAAAGAAGACGGTAGAGCAATATGGCATAACACCCCCTACCCTTACAAGGGGAAGCTTAATGGCTAGCTGCTTGTATCCAGTTCCTACTTGGTAGGAAGGAAGTGGAAAAATTTCCACATATCGATCATTTGTAATGGTAACAAGGATTATTTATTTGGAAATGTAGTTCTTACACAAACCTACCTACTCAAATTTAAAATGAAATGTTCTCTTCTTGGTGATAAAATATATAGTCTGTCAAATAAGAGTAGAAAATATTAAAAATGGAACTACAATATTTGTAGGCTGGCAACACCAATTTAGCTGTCAAATATTCATTTAAAGTGCAATGACACTGAATGCATAGAACACAGTAAACAACATTTAAATTTTTTTTTTAATAAAATCTAAGACTTAATGACATAAATTTGATTAAATGGTGTTTAACAAAGTAATTTGTTTTAATTAAATTTAACATAAATTTGATTTTAACAGTAGATAGAAAGGAAAAATCACTAACGGTGAGTTTAGTTACACTGCTTTTAAATCTGAATGTGTTAAATATATTCAGATCCAATATTAGATACATGATCCAATGCCCAGGCAACGCTAGGTACTTAAGCTAGTATAATTATATGTGAGCAATTTCTAGTGTGCTTTATATTTAATTACAATATGGTTGTTCTTCATTATGTTAACACAAAATTGCAAAGGTACAATAATAATATACCTACCCACATGCAATTCTAATTTTGAGATCAGTGGGTATTTGAATTGCAATAAAAAAATATTTTTTCACAGTTATGCCTTTTTAATTTTTTATAAAAATATAATTTACATTAACACCATGAGTTATAAACAAATTTTTTTTTACATGAGCTCCACACAGGAGGCCCTCAGAAAAATAATTTCCCTCAGGTCCTATGTCATCTTCGGGGATGCTGTGTGGAGGGTTTTTTTTTAGGAAAGGAGGAGAGGAGGTTCTGGGAAGGAAAAGGGTTTAAGGGGTGGGTAGGAATCTGGGTGTCCTGGTCATCCGTCTCCAAGACCTAGACAAACCTTACCCCATGAGCCCGGGCACCCCTGCTAAATCACCAAACGTAGCGAACCATTTGGGGTGACGTATGGCAGAGGTGTTGGTTATCCAATAAAGGTTCCCGGAGCGGCGGTACCCATTCCCGCCTCCCAAATTGATGTTTAGTATTGTCGTTTGAACAATAGTGGTGCCTTCTTGTGTTTTCTACTCTTATCTGACAAGTTGTTTTTTACGAGTTATGGAGTAAATAATGTCTTACAGAGAACAATTTTATA
The DNA here is from genome assembly GCA_936435175.1 of Glyphotaelius pellucidus. NCBI lineage: Eukaryota > Metazoa > Arthropoda > Insecta > Trichoptera > Limnephilidae > Glyphotaelius > Glyphotaelius pellucidus. Next base: position 18,873,907 of record OW386542.1, on the reverse strand, counting down.
AGAAAGGATTTAATGTTTTTACGGGCCTTTACGAAATCAACCTGTAAAAAACAATTCTCAAATACACTTTCCAACCTTTCCAAAAGCTTTTTCTCAAGTCTTGTCAAGTATTTTATATCCCGCCTAGAAATAGGCGTGGTTTCCGATTTAGATTTTTTTCCTAGACTATTGGATCACCTTAATTCACGATGCAGAAATTAATACCGACTGCAGAAATTAATACCTATGGTGTCGATCCTGTGATCTGCTTTCCCAGCACTTCACGGTATGTCCTTTTTTAGAAATGCTGTAACTTTTTTCGCATATTTACTAATGGTTTGAATGTAAATTTCTGACGTCTCTCTAATTTGTCATTTAAAAATATAATTAAACTATCTATTATAAAGAAGTTTTAAAAGCAATGATTCTGAAGCAAATATTTTGGAAAAAATTTCAGTTCCACAATTCAAACAATTATAATAGGTATCACACCTAAGCGTACAAAATATATACCTGAGCCTTATAGATGGTAGAAGATACAGATTTTTATGGATCAGAAAGATACATTTTCGTTATTATAAGTATTGTTTTGTACCTATACTGTATTGAATTGCACAAATTTACATAAAATGCATCCTTAAGATGAAGCCATAGTAAATAATGCAAAATCACACAAAATCATGTGTTTTTGTTTTGAAAATTTGATCGCTTAGAAATATTATAGATGCTTCAATTAAATAATGCGTGTAGAACATATCTTGGCCCTTAAAAATATTGGTCATTTTTTTTATAAGTCTTTTAATAAGCCTAGAAAAAAATAAAGTAACAGGTCTTTAAAAAAACACTTTCAAGTGTAAACTCTCTTACTTATGAACATCTTTTCGAATATGAATTTATTGCTTATTGTAGCATATTTTTTTTTTAATGATAATTGTAAAAAAAATGATATTTACGCCCGATATTCACAAAATAAAATAAAATATGCATATTTGCATTGTTATTTTACAATACGGCTGGCAGCCGACGAATGTGGATTTTCAAAGTGACCTTTATGTCGAAGGACTACTGGCTTGCCACACCCCACTTCCATTCAGAAACGCCCTGGCCGGAGCAGGGAACAGACGTGTGACTCCACGTCGCTCGGTTCCGTGAAATTAATTTTAAATTTCCTTGTTGTTACAATAAACAATGTGTAAAAAAGGAGTTAATGTTTTTTTTAGGTCTTTACGAAATCAACCTGTAAAAAAATTCTCAAATACCTTTGTAAACCGTTCCAAAAGCTTTTTCTCAAATTTTTTTAAACTCCTCCCACAATGGGCGTGAATTCCGACTTCGATTTTTCCCTGGACTATTGGATCCCCTTAAAAAATAAATTTGCCTTCACTTTTAAAATCTTGAATTGATCGTTAAGAACGAACTTGAAGAGTGGAAGTCGAAGACAATTTAATTGGGAAGGATATTTTATTGTTAATTACAAAAGTTTTTGTCTCAGGAAAGAAGAAAATAAATAAATAATGATGTATCGGGAACTTTTAAACTTCTTATAATGATCGAATTAGACCATTTAACTTAGATACACTTGCATTATTATTCACTTGAAATACGAGTATACTACGTAAAAGATATTACGGTATCACCGACTACCACACACAGGCATTTGCCTAGTATGGTGGTCGAAAAATCCCCAATTCATTTAACAAACAATTAATTCAAAGAACAAAGAAACTTTAAAAAAAATGCATTCCATAAGGGATGAAAAGATGTGCCCACTCCAAAGAAATGAAACACATTTAAATAAATAAGAATATATTATTTAAAAAATACTCACGACAAATTTTTGATCAGAATGTATTTTTTCCAAGGATTTGGTAATGAACCTGTAGGTACTCTGATTTATTTACAATTCGCGGAATATGATGGTTAAATTGGATTTTCAAATATTCAAAGCACAATTATAATTTTAAATCTAGTGCCTACGTTAATTTATAATAATTACAAGCTTTTACCCGCGGCTTCGCTCGCATGGTAATAGGGTCAAAGAATTTTCCCACGGGAATGAAATGTTTTTTTCAGGGATAAATCGCTGCCTATTTCATTTCCCAGACCTGCTTCATGGCGCCAGAGCTCGATATCTACATATAAACCATCACTGGCATGCACACATCAAACCCAAAGTTTCATCGCAATCGGATGAACGGTTAGCAATGCATAACTTCATGATGTCAAAACTCACTATTGTATATAGAAACCATGCGCACATCAAATCCAAAAATTTCTTCGCAATTGGATGAATGGTTTAGCTACGCATAACCTCTCGCCCACACACGTACAAACCCAGAAGCAAACATATTTTCATTTTTATATACATATTATACGAGAACTTGAATAACTATACACAGCCCATCTTTGTGGGTAATGATATCAGATGGCAATGCACTCTACTATATGCTAGGGACCTGTGTGGGTAGTTGTAGACACGTGAAAAAGAAGACACTCAAAGAAAACCAGGAGTTCTATTAGGTAGGTAGATCAGGTATTTCAACTTTCATTATGAAAAGTTCCATTGACTACGATGAAGAAATTAGGTAGGCAACTCGGGATTACATATCCATATATTATCCATCACATATCCATATCTAAATATGCAGAAGCTTTCTTGAGAAGATAATAGAGTTGAAAAATGTTATCGTAAGAAAATGCCTGTATCGAGTTGTATCATATTATCACAAATCGAACTAATTTTCTAGCTTTTTAAACCGTCTTATAAGAGACATTTCACAAAAATTGAGCAATTAAAATTTTGCCTAATGTTTTTTTTTTATCTATTGTTGACACACATAAATACACGTAAGAAAAATATGTACCTAAATTATATTTTCCTTCCACGAAAGAAATAATAAAACCATTTTGGTGTAGTAATTGCACTAATCCAGCAAGCAGGGCACGTAGAGCGATACGATAACACTTTAATAGGAATCCTCCCGGCTATAATGCCCGAACTGCTTTTTCTAAGTACATATTGATTAAGCGCCATTTCGTTTGTGTTCCGTTGGGCGTGGCTTATCCCTATGATCACACGGAGATGAGTCCAAATAACGTATCTCCGTTTCATCTCGCCAATGTTGCCGGGCGGACGGAGCTGATTGCGATAAGCGGTCCCCCTTTCTTTACCAGTCTAGTGCCGTACCAATCGGTGTGTCTGTCTCTTTTGTTGTACGGATATCTAGTGAGATGGCGAGAGACGTTCACCCGTCTCCCTCGGCGAAGACTCCCACAAGTTAAGAGGAGATCTCATCGCTGAAAAAGTCTGATCTCACTGCTGCGTTGAACTGAAACTGAAACTTTTAGACTTCGCAAAATTATCAAACATATTTATAATGCGTTAAATTGTTTTTTATCTTCCGTTCACCTCAATATTTTACTTAATAAATGTAGGTACTTAGTTATTTTTAGCCTATTTGATTATTAAATCATAGAAGTGAAAACTTCTTTAGCACCGTTGTGATTTGAAACTCGAAATGTCGAAAAAGCGATACTAAAAAGAGACAAACACATACATCTGTAGAGAGATTGAGATAGACTAATCGGTCTCCTCTTTGTGCGGTCCTTCGTAGCCTTTCCTGTGTTTTAGTTTTCTGCAGGTTTCGCTTCTACCGTGTCTGAAATGCAAAAATTTTTTGCTGTGCAAATTATCACTTATTGATAATGTGATATTCCCATCAAAAACAAAATGTTTTATCCAGGTACCTCACAGTTTCTTGAATTCTCTGGGTTCGGTTCCCGTCAAGGGGCAAACGTATTTAGAGCTGGATTATTTCATTTCGGGTGCTTTGTATTTGGGCGTCGTAATGGGCTTGGTTTGTAGGAGTATCTACGAGTGAAGAAATATCCGTAAAAATCGTTATCCCGAGGTGGTGGCGGAAATTCAATAATACGTAAGAAATTCAATATTACCTAGTATTGCAGAAATATTACATAATACGTTTATCTGAAATTTTACAGTCATTTAGGTATAGATTAAAAAAGAAAACATTTTCATAAAATTATGAAAGTCCGCATTTATTAGTTACCACTAATATTAAAACTTGTACGATTACCCTATTTATAGAAAACCAAATAGTTGAACACATCTCGAGTAAAGAGATAGATGACTGCCGAGAGCGTTGAAGTTGATTGTCTGCCGAAATTGATGTGGCCGACCGTGTATGTATGTCAATCCCATTTACCATGAATCATCATTAGTTACATCTCGACTAATGAGTTGACTGCCGATTTACCGATAGCGTTGAATTCCGTTGAATCGCCCCATGAGGTCTGCCGGTCGGCGGGCCATAAAGCCGGGGAATGCGGGGCCTGTTTAATCCGCCAGTTTGATGTGTGCTTATTGTGTAAACTGTTAAGACTATTAAACTTGCGCAGGCGGAGGGCAAATGGGGAGAATTCACAGAAATGACGGCTCCTGATGGCAGCCATGCATGCAGGCCAGGCGTAAAAACAATCGTTAAACACAACATACATAGATTTCGAGGCGGGAAAAAAATCTACGGAAAATATCCATACACAGAAGAAAGATACAATTTTTCTTCATAAAACCGTAGTTTAAAAAAATGCCTCCATTAGAGAACAGGCAGTACAGATATGTTAAGCGGATTGATATTACATAAGCGGAACGTTAAAATCTACTCCTCTCCCTTGGTCTCTTGGCTCCCCGTACTTGCAAATATAACCCCGCCAAATATCAGGCGAGAGATTGCAACACTAAGGGAGTACAAGAAGGCGCTGCAAAAAAGCGCAATACCTTTGCACGATGATGTCGTCTCTCACCCGGCATGCCGCTTGAAGTCCCGAAAACCCTTCTGAATAGAAGGAGAAAGACTCCTCCATTCACCTCTCACCCCAGAAGATAGGTGGAAGCTTGAGTGGCAATCGGCCAAGGTGAAAAATGCCCATCTCGTACAAGACCTCGTATAGCATTTTCAGTTCTCACGCACCGTTGAATTTATTATAACCAAGTATATTTAGAAAGCTTTAAGCTCACAGTATTGTGCGGGCCATGTACAAAATTGACTTAGAAACGAATACGATTTCTGTGTTAGTGAATAAATAATGTATAAAAGATCTAATACTCAGGCCCAGTTGTTTCGCAGAAATTCAAATGTAACGCTTGTTCCTGGGTTCTCATTGCCTCGCAAACTCTGGTCCGCCAATGTTGATAAATTTTATTAAATAAGTGTTGTATAGGTTCAAAGGGATTAGATTCATTTAAATTTTTACCATTTAAGTATAAAACATGTACACATAACCATTATAAAAAACACATCATTATACACAATCGAACCTCATAGTATAAATGACGATTTATTGTTAATTTTTTTCATTACCGTCTTTATGTAGTTTAATAAATCATACTGAATTTTGTATTGTAAAATTGGATCCTCAGCACGGGTAAGCCACCCGGTGAGGCCAACTTTATCAAATTATGTTGTAAAATGCAAGTTATTAATAAATAAATAATAAATGACACAAAGCGATTATTGAAGAACTGAAGTCTTTGGTGAAACGCGCGAACAAGTTACAACAATGAGGTCATACTACATGTTGCAGTGGAACATCTATGAACTACAGCTGCTTATTAAATTTAATCTGGGCCGCAAGCCTTATAGGTAACATAAGATATAAGATGAATCAAATGAAAACGCATTCAAATTTACAAATACGATTCCGTCAATGGAATGTCATAGGTACTTACGTCCCATTTTGTCGACGCGTCATAACGACATAATATGTCAGCATTAATTTGCAGATAACATGCGCAAAACCGCGATACGTGATACAAAAATAAAACTTTATTTAGAAACTATCCGACTCACAGGATTAATATAGATAAAACAGGTCGTCATCAGGAGTACCTACCTACGTATCATTTGGCGAAAGGAACAGATAAAGGTAGAGATAATGACCATGGTATGTATCCCTTTCACCGCGCATCCATAAATTACGTCACACGAATTTCATGATTTTTTCTGTACCTAAATAGGACGCAAATTCGTTACACCAGCCTAGCCGTAGGAGTTTAAAAACTCAATTACCTATAATGGATTTTTATTAGAACAATTCTCTTTTTATAACGTTTGAAGGTTATTCCCATCAATGTAATATATTGTTTTAGAAGAAGAAGAAGATAACGCTAAAAATCAAAATATAAATATTTAGAAATATTACTAATAATATTAAGTATTATTAATTGTAAAAAAATTTAAACATGAGATTGACAAATATGACGTTCAAATAAAAGGTGACAGTGGACGACTTGGTAAGGCGTTTGTTCCGGTAGTGGAGAGATTGTATTTTTTTAAATGAATTAAATCTTTAACTAATTAATCACCACTCTTTGTAATAATTATTTTTGTGTGTGGGTACTTGTTTGTCCATTGTTATTAATGTCATTTTTCATTTTATCCCATTGAAACCATTGGTTTCAAAAAACTTTGCAAAAGCAGTGGTTTACCTACATAAAGCGATTTTTTTTCATTTACTTTAGGTTAGTACCTATTATTAATTTATGTTATAGTTTTAATAACCGTCATAACGCAAAAATGAGCTTTCCTTTTTATAATTTCATAAACATCGCAATATACATAAATTAATTGCTGTTATTATGGCAACCCCAATCAAAGTTTTTTTTTTTTTGATTTTTCCATAAATGATGCAGACGACCTGCAAAACCGCGATAGATTCTTAGTGCGGTTCTACGAACAAGCAAACATTCACACTATCAATTAATTCACGAAAAGGCTGTGTGAATGTGGCATACTTTTTTATTTTTTTTTTATTTCACCCAAAAAATATAAGGAATAAAATATAATATAATATCATTTTACAACATAGTCGTATATTGGTTACATTTTGATAATACTTTCCCTTTTTATTTTCTTCCTTTTCTTTTACACAGTAATAATAGCAACATTTTTAATGACCTTAACATTCAATTACAAAGTTAACAACATAAGTAAGTTAAAATCTATAAGTTGATAACAATAACATTGTTATAAGAATAATGTTACAATAATTGATGTCGTTAGTTCAGTATCTAACAGGAGAAAAAATAAATATGTAGATATGTAAGAACGGTTGTATAGAAGTAGCATAATATACAATATTTTAAGTTGTGCATGGCCTGCCTCACTGGGCGAACCTGTATTGAGGTAGAATTTTTAGTAAATTGTTTCTTGCATTTTGTCTACAGTTTACTTATAAATGCATAATTTAGGTTCCTATACAGCAAAACTTTATTTTAGTTTACATTATTGCTTGCAATGCACAATCCAAAAACAGCAAGGTTATTACTACAATAACTGTCAATGACAGGGCGTTTGGGTGAGGGCACCAGTAAAGGCTCGATCATTAGAACATATCAAAATTTTATCTGACTCAGTTTGATATTTTCTGGGAGCATGTTGAATATTTTTGTGGCAAAGTATCTAAAGCTACGTTGACCAAAGGTGGAAGAGAGTGCTGGATCTTGCAAAATGTTCGAATTGCGTTTATTTTTTGACGTGATAACGTCATATAAATCTATGAACGCCGGCTGCACTTACGAAAAAGCATGACTCATTGTCACGTTGTCACGTTCTGCCCGAGGCGAGCGTGCAAGCGAGAGCGCGGAACAAGCGTTCGGCTTGTGACGCATGTATATATCTTCCACTCCATCGTTATTTTATGACGTTATCACGTAAAATTATCGTCCGGAAACCGACTTTACAGACAACCAATTTTTTTTCGTAAAGCACGTGTATTTTTTTAAAGAGATGCATGATAGTTTTTACATAGATATGTCGAACATCAAATACTCTCATTATGTTGAATATTAAGTCACTGTTTGCTAATAGAGGAAGTTTGAGAATAATTTTCATAATTGTTTTCTGCGCCTTTTCGACAGGATCTAGGGCTACTGTGTTAATTACAGGAGTTCCATTTTCTCCCAGCCGTCTGGAGCCAGTGAGACTATGGCATCTCCAATTACCAATCACCCTTCGCGAGGGTGAAAAGAAGGTATTTTGAAAGTTTCAAACATATCTCAAGCTTAACATAGAAATGCATAGACAACGCACATACATAGAAATAAACATATATTGAATTTTATGTTCATTGATTTTCTAGTATATTTTATTATTTGTTTTAAAAGTCTAAGAAGACATTTAATTATTTGCATGTTGCGAATTTCTTCATAAACTCAGCTTGACTTAAGCATGCGAATTTAATTATTAAACTGTTAAACCACAAAGGCCAATCCACCATTGGAAATGTGTGAGAGAGAAGTATCAATAATATTACAAGCCATCACCGGATTTTTTAAGTACGATCTTTCATTTATATGTGAATTTTTTTTAATAACGAACTACTACTACTGCCCAGTCTATGCCCCGCTTGCTGGATGTGCGTAATCTTCAGGAGAAACCCTAATTCAAAAGAAAATCTGAGAAAAGATGACCTTATTCAGAATACATTAAAATTCAGAATGCAGATGGCGCGGTGCGGCAACGAAAGTATTGTGATAAGCCACAAAATCAGTAATCTGTTGGTGAATTTCGCCTTCAAAATTGAGATAGTTATCGAATATGTACAGTACATTATGCAAATACACCAACGAAATTTGTAAAAACGGCAGGTCCTGCTTGGTCGACTCAAAATGGAAACGAAAAGGAAACACGGCAGCCCCTTTTTGAAGTGAAACTTCTTTAGCACCGCTGTGATTTGAAACTCGGTGACACTAAAAAAAGACAAACACGTACATCTGTAGGATTTAGCCTACGAGAAAATGAGGTAGAATGAAACCTTACCGCATTGGCCGCTTTGATTATGAGCTCACTTTTCAAGGCTCCTCTTGGTTGAGTTTGTGTGGGTGAAGGTTTCCCTTCTACCGCTTGTGAACTGCACTCGATTTTTTTTCTTCTTTTATTTTATCTTTCTTATCTGTCATAATGCGGAGAAAATCCAAGCAAGGCCTTAGTCGATCGTTCTTCTACGCATACCTATATCTCATTACCATAAGTTCTTGAACATTAAAAATCATTGTTTTAGACCAAAATTATTTTTGACAATTTTTTTCGACGTGAAATTTATTGTGTTCTGTATCCGTTTGTTTAGTTTCAATAGATAGATGTGATAATGACGTAATCAGATATCAGAAGGATGAAGGAATCAAAGCGTTTTTGAAGATCTTTTGTGTGCGTATTTATTGAGGTGGTTTTTCACGTAAACAGCTCATTGCAATACATGGATAAAACAGTAAGTACCCATAATACATACATTTACCAAGAGAAAATCGATACTAAGATCGGTTATCGCACAATTTATGGTCTGATCTTAAAGATTGTCAATAATTGCTTAAGGCGGCGCTTCCCGGCCCAAAAAGAAGAAGATGGCGAGATCTGTAATTACGAATGTTGGACGGAGCGCGCTAATATTTTTCGTGATAAAAATGAAGCGAAAATTGCGAAAATGCTTAATAAACCATGACTTATTTAAAATAGAGCAAAAATCTCGTGGAAGGTATCTAAAGTACTTATCATTTAGGACGGGTTGTTTCAAAAAATTTGATGGATTCATCAAATATTTGATGTTAATTTTCACGTTCTGTGTAAGTTCCATTCAAGTTCTGTGATTATTTCAGTTTTGTGAAGCAGCTGTCCTATAACAATATAATAACAGAACATGAATAGAACCTACACAGAACGTGAAAATCAACTTCAAATATTTGATGAATCCATCAAATTTTTTGAAACACTCCATCCTTAAAGAAACATTGTGAATTTTTTCACTAATATAACTTGCAAAATAATAGAAATAGACTTTTAATAGTTTTTAATAATTTTATAATAGTTTTAATTTTATAATAGTTTTTAATAATTTTCGGAGCATACTTTGCGATTTTTTTTTATCGAGGGAATTTCATATAATTTGCATTTCAGCGTGGATCGTATCTAGATATTATCTTAAAAAATAACATATATTTTTTTAAGAGCTTAAAAACTTCAAATGTTTGAGGGAGATATGTAAGAAATCGGTCGAAATTCGGATAGCGGCGGCTTAAGATCTTTTGTGTGCGTATTTATTGAGGTGGTTTTTCAGGTAAATTCTCGAGGTGGTTTTTCATAACACATACATTTACCGAGAGAAAATTGAAGTTATGATACAGTAGTTGAATGGCGTTGATAATCTATGCGGCGACGGTTAGTCAGATAATTAGCTAAATTCGAAATATATAATAATATGTTTACGTCACTTTCGCCTATTTTTCAGAATTGCTCTCTGAAAAAGGTGGCAAGGTATTCCCTGGGCGGCGCGGGTGGCCGGCGCTGCGCTGGGCGGCACAACGCATGGCGGGCAATGCAAGGCGACACATCATGGCGAGCTGCGAGGGCCTACGTGCAGTGTATGATCGGCCACGTTCCGCGAAACGACGACGTCCGCGAGCTCGCCCTCTTATCGAGGTTTAGGTTTTTATATAACCGCGAGATTCGGGTTAGGCGTGAGATTGCAAAAAATTAAAAGGTTGAAAAACTTAAATAGACCGGTATGTTAAATTAATTTAAGTATCCACTGATACCGAAATAAATGTTATTACTCATCAGAAAAAATGCATTGTCGAGATCCAAAGGTCGTTCTAAAGATTCAGGGTGGCCAAATAAATGTTATCTATACATATTTGTATATAAAAATCAAAATATGCTTGCTTGGGGATATACACGTATATGAGTTATGAGTATATGAGGTGTCTATTATGTATTGCTTTATTAAGGTTAGGAAATGTTTGAAATTTTCAAAATACCTTCTCTCTACCCCCTCGAAGGTTTCTGGATTATTACAACCACATGACATTACACCTGAAAAGTTTTTTAATCGTTACAAAAACTCTTGCAAAACTGTCAAAATTGATACAATTTGAGAATGACATTTTGCTAAACAACGATGTTTAAAAAAAAATCAATTTTCAAAACTCTTTAAATTAGTGAATTTATTTGATGTAAGTACTCGGTACTCACCTCATACTTTGAATTGGTTTCATGCCAACTCAGAACCAAGTCAACTCAACAACTCTGAAAAGTCATTGAAAGCTACGCAAAAAATAATTTTAAAATAGCCGTTAACCGTAACGTAACCTATTTAACCAATTTTTTATTTTTTTTTATCATCACTCTTTATGACCTGAGGTGGTTCCGAGTTTGTTTCATTCTGAGTTGGAAGGTCACCTTTGAATCGAATCAAGAATTATAGATATTTTAAATAGGTATCATCTATAGGTACCTATGTTAGGTACCAAATTTGATTCATCGATTTTCGAATTAACTCTTTGTAAATTAATTTTTACCAACAGTTTGTTTTCGATGTATGTACGGATGACAGAAATGAGTTGATTTTAATTTAATTTAATTTTTATTTATAAATCTAATAATATTCGAGAACGCTTGAGGGGAGGGGGACATGGAAGGGGAAGCGGAGGCAGAAGGGGAACGGGACGAATGGGAAAAGACACGCAGTGAGAAACTATTTCTTTATTAGTTGCATTGTAACGCGTGCTGGGAGCTAGCTAGTTTAGTTATAAATAAGAACTACGACAATATAATAAAATTGAGCAATGTTTTAGGGTGGTGGATAGTAGAAACTGCCCATTGGAGATGCGTTAGTCTCACTGGCACCAGAACGGAGCAGTTGGGACTTTGTGAGATATTCACACTAAAAAAAGATTATTCGTAAACAAATAAAAAAAATGTGTGCAGTTCAGACGTGGTAGATGTGAAACCTTCAGAAAACTAAAATTGACAAGAGACGATTTAAAAAGTGATTTTGTTGGAAGATAAAATTTTTTAAGTATCTATCACTACTATGATGATTCTTTGGAATACTTTTACTGATTGTTTTTGTAAGTACCCCCAACCCATAGTGCCGTAGATAACCAATGAGCGAACAAGAGCATAGTACACATTTTTGATTAATTTCGTAATTAAAATGGTTGATAAACTAACAACATGTATATAACACATTTCCTTATTTTTTTGCTAGTTCTGTAGTGCGGCTGTTTCACTTTAGGTTTTGATGAATGATAACACCGAAATATTTACACTACATATTATATTAAACATGTTAAATGTTTTTTTACGTCTTGCGATAATTATTAAATTATTAAAACAAGCAAAAAAAAAGCACTCGTATCCATTTTTAGCAAGAGGTAGCACGAAATAACACCGCACGAAATAACAAGTATTTTATTGCATATCTAGTTAGTACTAGTGTTTTTTTTCTATCGTGTGATGTAATGAATAAAAATACTTAATTATGTATTACATGGTTGCATGAACCAGCGCATTTTTTGCATAAAATTTATATTATATACAGAAAAAATAGATGATTAGGAGGAAAGCCGGTTGCCAAGAAATTTGAATAATAAGTATTTTACCAAACTATATGGTATGTGTATTTTACCAAACTATTCTTATCTCTGTCGCTCATACTTCCCCGAATACTGAGCAAAAGGGACAACTGCATCTCGGGCTGATAAATACCTAAATAAAATTATTAAAATCGGGGTTTTGTATTCTCCATTTTCCTCCTCCAAAACTGGAACGATTTTATTTTTTTTTTACTGACTGTATTAGAAGAAGATACTGCATGTCCGTATGTTTTGCTTTTTAGAAAATACATGCTTTAGTTTGTTCAACGCCTGTTGATGGCGTTCAAACCAGCCAATTTTAATGATGTTTGGAGGATCCTAATTCCTATAAGAAGTAACATATCGAAAAAGTAAAACGTGCGGACAAGGTAATGGTCGATGTCTCCATTACATTAAAAAAATATATGCAGTAGTGTCAAAATTGGGGAACGCCGAGTATGGATAAAACGCCGCCCGGTTCACTCTCAAAGAAAACACGAAGTGGAGTTAATAGGAAAAGAAGTTTTTGTATAAAAGAAAAAGAAACAAAAAACAAAAAACAAAAACCACAGATTAAAGTATGTATATATATATACAATAAAATTAAACCCTTCCTTTATAAAAAGAAATAATACATTTTTACGTTATATGATAATGTTCAAACATACACATGATTAAAAAAAGAAAATCGACATAATGAGAATGAGAAATTAATTATTATTTTTTCAAATTTATATTTCGTAAATTGACCTGAGGACAAATGGAAAATATCAGCGCCTGAAAAGATATTGTTGTATTTTGTGCACGTCCTTCTGAGAAATGTATGTAGCGTAGTTAGTTTTTTAGTGTGATGTGAGATGTGGAGTTGGACAGTGGAAATTAATGTTTTCTAGGAGATTGTTGTTGTCAACAATGTTGTTGCTGTTTTTGAAGAAAAAATTCTGATCGGTTATTTTTCTTCTTTCTTCTAGAGTTGATGAAGTATGGAATGGCAATGTCTTCTTCAATTGTAAAAATCATTCTTCCCCCAAAAGCATAAATCGTTTGCTTATTAAAATCACCCACCATTCTCCGCTCAGTAACACCATTACCTCAGTAACACTTTATCATTCACTATCATCAGTGGAAAGTTCATAATGCACTTCAATAAGAATTGTCAATGACATAATAGTCTTTTAAATGTTCTGGTGTTCGGAGGGATTTAAAAGTCGTGTTTCAAAATATTTTTCGAATTCCTTCCAACCTTTCAATATTAACCATGACAACAAAAGAGACATAGTATTTTAATTACATGTGGTGATCTGAATAATACATTGAAGGGTTTTATGGATGACTAAATGAATACGAGTTCGCAGTTGCATCTGGACCAATCAGTTCTTCTTAATCGTTTCATTAATGTTATCTTTATTAAAACGGCTTAAAGACAAAGATAAGCAACATTTCAAGAAATTTGCTAAGGATTATTCGTAATATAAATTCTTTTTCCGAGACACGCTTGTTTTACCTATTACTTATTTCGTTTCACATTATTATTATCTTATTAAAACAAACTGTTACATTGTTGCTTTGCTGGTCCATTTTCACAACATTTATTTTATTATAGAGAGATAACAACAGTGATGTGCATCTAAATAAATATCTAATTATTTCTCACGGAAAAGGATGTACTGCAGGTAAATAAAAGCCATCTGGGTGTTACATAAATAAATAAATAAAGCAATGAAAAAGAACAAGCCGTAGAAAAATAATAAGGTGACGGTCGCAACTGGGACTTGAACCCAGGATGTTTTGTCGTACCGGGACACAGCGCACAGTGGTTGCAAATGCTCCTTATCGTCTCATAAATCTGTAACTTCTTTGTTTCTTATTATAAAAATATAAAATTAGGTGTGGTGATGAAAAACTAAACAATATTTATATTTCATGTTTTTATTTTGTGAATTGTTATTATTTTGGTATTAAACATGTCATTTTAAAAGCAATTTATCGTTTTTTAGTACTGCGACGAGTTAATTTTTTGATAAAAAAGAGCAGCGCAAAAACCGATTTTTGACGCTGTTGCGCAAAAAATCCGCAAATTGTTTTTAATGGACATATTAAAAGAAGGTTTATATTATATAATGATGTTTTAATATCTACAGGGCTAAACCTCACTACTAATTGAAAGTTTACCTGAACATTGTCAAAATCTGATATAGGTATTATTTGCTTAAAGAGAGTTTATAAATCACTATTATTTAAAAATAAAATATTTAAAAAAACATATTATCAAAGCTTATAAAAAACCTTTGCGATGATACATAATAAACTATAAATAAACTAGCTCAGATGCTTATAATTTGTACCAAGATGTATTCCACATTTTGATTCAATTAAATATCTCATCCTGAACCCGTACATTGATATTATTTTAAATTTACAAAACTACAAAAAAAAAACTTTTTTCCAACGGATAAACATTGAGCAATCATTTATTTTATTAAAACCGCTAGAGGTATATCTGAAAAAAAAGTTCCTTTTTTGATTTATGAGACGGTCTTGGTTCGGGCCATTCCATAGTGCAGCGCCTAAACCAACTTGGCCATTGGGACCTACATTTTTTGGCATTTTTGTTGATCTCAAATATTAATATAAATTATTTTTAATTCAGAATTTAAAATGTTATCCTCAACTAATTTTCCGCATAACATTTTTTTTGCTCCAAGATTCGTTCAGATTTATTACTATTATCTTCTTACTCACTGATTTATTACATTGCTGGATATAACATTAAAAAGTTATTCCAATCAACATTAAATAAATAAAGTCTTAAATTTGTTTGGGTACTTATCTAACCAATTTTATTGTAGAGTAAAAGGGTAAGATTTTTCACGAAATGGCGCTATAGAAAATATCTTCTTTTATATTCGATTATTAATTATTCAAGGATGACCTGTATATGGTGTTGTTCTATAATCTATAGAACAACATGTCTACATTAAATTAATAAGAAATCATATAAAAAAACGATAATGAACTAAGCTTATAGTAGTCAACTATTCTAAATCGGAGACCGCGCATCAAACCAATGATTTTTATGTCGTGAAGTGGTTTTTTCAGTGCTTTTGTCTTCATTACAAGTTAGGGACGCTCGAAGAAAATTCCGAATTCAAATCAAATTTCGAATATATGTGAATTAAAATAAAATTAAGTTTGTGTTCCTTTTATTATTTTTCTAACGGCTTTTTTATAAAGCTGGGGTTATGTCATAAATTAACCAATCCCATATGCATTTTTTGGGGTTATTTGAAACGACATACCTACCGGATGAAAAGAAACGGGAAGGGGGTGACTGAAAACGAAATAAGAAGAGGAAAAATCTAAATTTGAATAATTTTTGCAATAAGTCGTCTTTGACTGTCGAATTTCTAATTATTTTGGATATTATAACCATAGTGTGCGTATAGTGAAATAAATCTTTAAGGGATTAGGATTTAGTTAATTGGGCTTCCTCCTTGGCTACTTAGAATGAAGAGGGTCAGAGGCAGGAGACCCGGCAGGAGAGCCGGCAGTGGCTGCCTCGCTGGCTGGCAGGTCCTGCCTGCGGCACCTTGCAGCGGTGCAACCACACGTGTGTACGCGGGCGCCCTCGCCGTGGTGTGCGCCGCGCGAGCAGGTGTGCGTGAGCGCCTGCCTGTATATGTGTAACGGGCCCGCCCCCCGACAAGCTCATTCCACCGCCGCGACCCGCACTCGACCCACGTTTGTATACGCCACGGTATACAAAACGGGATTGTGTACTCCGAAAGTAAACTAGCGGCTTATAAACCCTCCTTTGTTACACAAAAATAATGTCGATATTTGTTTACGAGCTCGAGTTTGTTATTCGTAATTAAAATAATTATTTAAAGTGCACGCGGACTCAACGTAAATGTTTATTAACAATGTTCGCGTAACCGAGTAAATATTATTTATTTACGTGAACTTTCGGAAATGATGAAGAACGAGGAGCAGTCAGTGGAGACCGTCGGAGCGGAGAGCAAGAGGGCCACGGGAGGCCGGAGGCAGGAGAAGCCGCCCTACTCGTACATCGCCCTGATTGTCATGGCCATCCAGCACTCGCCCTCCAAGCGCCTTACGCTGTCCGAGATCTACAGCTTCCTGCAGCAGAGCTTCCAGTTCTTCCGCGGCTCCTACCAGGGCTGGAAGAACTCCGTGCGGCACAACCTCTCGCTCAACGAGTGTTTCATCAAACTGCCCAAGGGGCTCGGCCGGCCGGGCAAAGGACATTACTGGACGATAGATCCGGCATCCGAGTTCATGTTCGAGGAGGGTTCGTTCCGTCGGCGTCCTCGGGGCTTCAGACGCAAGTGCCAGGCGCTGAAGCCGCAGTTCAGCCCGAGCTTCCAAGGCCAGCCGGGGCTTTACGAGCCCCCTGCGCAAGAGTACGCCCCGTGCGGCTACCAGCAGCAACAGTTCCTGGCGCCCTACGAGTACTACCCGGAGCGCCAGTGGCCGCAGCAGTCCTACATGAAGGGGCCCAGCCCCCCGCTGCAACCCGCGCCGACCTCCCCGCCGCATCTGGAGGCCTACTCCAACTACCATTACACCATGGCGCCCGACGATAGGGGTGAGTCTATAAGTTTACTATCTTTGCCGCCAATCATCTGTATTACTCAAGTTCATCTAGTGCTGGTCATCAAACCAATTACAAACATCATTTTTGTTATTTAAAGTAGGTACGTTAAATATATATATTCAATTTTAAAATAGTTAAAATTAAAATAAAACATTAAATAATATTATTTAATTAAAGATTATGTTTTAAATGAACTTACAAAATAGCACGCTAATGAAATGAGGTAGGCGGAGGTAAAAATATTTTAAATAAGCACATTTTCGAACCAAGTATTAGTGCACGATGACAATGAATTAAAGAACCTACCAACCTTGCACTTTTTAATAGATACCTAGCAATGTAAATAAATAGGGTCAATGGGTTGATCGTGCTAACTACAACAGAATAGATAGTGATTAATGATGTTCCAAATTCCTTTTAATTAGTCACACATTGGATGAGAGATTTTACTGACTGGTCTGTCATTCATCAAACTTTTAACAAGTTCTTTGTAGTAGCTTACCAAGTTTATTATTTTTAGAATTATTTTTAATCCAAAACAAATATACACCATTGAGGTTTTTTTTTGCTTAGGTAATCATTCATACATTTTTAACTAAGTGTCTTGTCACGTGTAAAGAAGATATTGAAATATTAGATTAAGCGTACGAAGACAAATTTAGGAATTATTTTTTAAAATTATTTTATTAGGTATCTATCTTTAAAATAGCTAAATCATTGGAATCAGTTCGAAAAAATATTATAAATCTGACTTAAAATTACAAAAATCAGGTTCGTTAAAACCAGAAAAATACAATACCTACTTACGCAGTCTTTTAGGTAAATCCTTTTTTAATTTTTTTTATTATTTAAATTTAAGTTTATTTAGAAAACGTTAAGTTGTATATAAAATCATTGTGCATTTAATAGTGAGTTTAAAACACCGGTTACGTTAAATTTATGATATTTTTGTTTTGACTTATATTAGATTAGTATGCAACCAATTAAAATTTATAATACATAGTATAAGCAAAAAAATATAAAAATGTATAGAAATAATATTTTTGATTTAAGTGCATTGTAAGGTTAATTAGATTTTAAACGTTTAAGGGTACAGTGGACAATATCAATATCTCTTAGTGCATTGTAAGATTTGCAGATACGGCCGAGCAAGGAGATTTGTGCATATTTTAATGTTAAAATAAGGTATTCGATCTGGTATTGCATTCAGGGCAACGAAATACAATCCTTTTTATTATCCCGCATGGTATTCGTACGTTCTACCTGTTGCTGCGCAGAGCAACTTGACCATGCCAAGGAGAATTAGAACTCATAAGTCAGAAGCTCTAGTTGGCAATTCCAGATCATTGAAATGATGATGAAGAATCGTCGTATCTCCAAAACTAATTACCTAACTATTAGCAAAGAAAATATTAAAATTAATTTCAATTCAGCAGATTTTGCACCTCTTCCCATAAATATTTATGTTCTCAGCTTGAAGTAGCCGTACTAGCAGACCGCGCCGACTCGATATTTTGAGACTTTTAAAATCTTATAATGGGACATTCGAAGACCTTAAAAAGCGAAAAACCAAAAATGTATAACTTGTTTCCAATTTTAATTTTGAAATATTTTAGCACACTGGGGAGATAATAAATCGGTTTAATTTGTTTATAAAATTTTGTTAGATAAGGGATGTTATATCAAATGGTGCATCCTAATACATTCAATTTAAAAGTTTTTCTTCATTCATAAGTTTGTGCACCAATAAAAAATAGACAATGAGTCGTACCTACGTACAGTCATATACATAAATAGAGAGCTAAACTTAAAACTCATATTTTCAGACGTTCGTGTCCTTAAATGGTAGAAATTAGAAACGTGCAAATAGCTAGGCTAGCCGCTAGAGACTTATAAAAGTAAATTATTTCAAACGCTGGCGTGAATTGCTTGGAAATGCGTCGAGCTACCGCTATACAAAAGGTCAGAAACTTTACAAAAATGTAAATAAATAAATGTGTAAGAAATATTAAAATCTATTGATTATTTAGTTTTTACACTTAAGTCGAGCTTTTACGTCTTTAAAAAAAAAACACCAGTCCTGAAATGGAAAAGCAAAAATATGAATACGAGTATTTAAAATAAATATATGCATCAACTCTACTTTGGGTACTAATCTTTTAACAAGTGTAATGCCAATAGTAAAGGATAATATAATATCAACTGTAAAATCATACAATGTGCAGTAATTTTAATAATGTGTCTTGTAAGTGTAAAATTGTAAAATTTTAAAGTTTAAACTTTCTAATAAAAGTGTGTTCATCTAAGTGAACTTTAATGTTTTGTGCATCTGTCGGTTTATAATTACTGGTAAATAGAAATAACCTCACATTTCGCTGAGTGATTATCTCACAAAAAAGCGCGGTGCGAATCACCCAATAATAATAATAACTTATTAGTCAAGGCTCTATTATTATAATAAAATGACGTCATCCCCAAATTAAGGACTTAACCGGCTTCTGGGTGGCAGCACGCAAATATCCTGTGTTCCCACAATATGACAGCATTGGCTTCACTTGGCATCGCGCGGAGGATATGCGGTTTGTGTATATACCTACGGAATGCGGCGCTAATATGGGAACCTTTACGAAGGATCAGCGAGATATTGGAGGTTTTAGTCGAGAAAATTGCGGTGGGCACTTGAACGTACGATGTACGAGCAAGTGAAGGAGTTTCCTGGTTCTAGGAAAAGGTGACAAGACAAAGCGCGAAGACCACCGAGGAATTCTAGGAAATCAATTGTTACTATGTTTATTGTGAGAAATCACTTTAAAGAATGACTTTTAATTTGAATATTAAATTAAATAGTCGGTATATAAAACAGAATTTTGTTCCTAGTTTGTCCAATAGGAATAAGAGTAGGGAAAGGAGTTGGTAATTCAGAACTTGCTTATAAACGTAGCTAAAGTAATTTTAAATACTTTTTTAGGTTTTTAGGTTTACATACTTTACGTCTACTAGTACCTAAGTTTTCTAAGCATATATTATAAGTCAATGTGCAAAAATATAATCGGTACCTACGTACGTAAAATGAATATGTTTTTAAAGCAAACAATTCTTGTTTTTGTTATATCATGAAGTACAAGTAATAGATGGGTATATTTAGAAAGGTCAAGAACCACAACTACAGTTTTTGCTTTAATACACATATATTTTTTAATATATAATAGTATGTATAGGCTGTAATATTACAGGGTATAATAATTGTTGTCTTACTTTGTAGCACAACAAATTAACGAAAATTGGATATTAGTTCTCACCGTGAAAAGCTCTTGAATGTAGAATGTAACAAGTAATATCTTTAGCAAATAAGTTACTACTTAGTTAGATTTAATAAGTTACTACTTAGTTAGTATTAATAAGTTACTACTTAGTTAGTAAGTATTAATAAGTTACTTCTTAGTTGGTATTAATAGGTTACTACTTAGTTAGTTTTAATAAGGTACTACTTAGTATTAATAAGTTTCTACTTAGGCAAATAAATTACTGCCTAGGCAAATAAATTATCTACTACTCATCAAAACCAAAATTTTCCCTGAAATCGTAAGATTTGTAAGTAGGTACTAAAATACCTTAATATAAAAATGTACTAGGTACTTACTTTAGTATAAAAATGCATTTGTTTTGTTATTTTTCTTTTATTTCAAATAAGGAATTATACTATTCGCAAAAGAAACTTCACTATCTCTATGACAATTATTTTTTCTAACTTTCTTCTGGCAGGTAGTTAGTTAGTACCATAATATTGAAAAAAACCAGTACCATAATATTAAAAAATAAGAAAGGCAAATAAACACAACGATTTCAAATTCATAACTACCATACTTGAAAAGGAAACAAAACGTAAAAATAAATTTATAAAGAGAGACGAAAATAAAATTGCAATTAAATAAAATGAAAAAATAACTTTGTACAACATCACTTATTTAATCAAAATTATCAACACGTTTCGAAACCAATTGTGTCTTCGTCAGGATAAAATTAAAATGAACAAATATAACAAAAGATAAACAAGTATAGAAAAATAACCTGTTGACATAAAAACATTAAAAATAGTATTGATTAATTAGATCTTAATTATTAATTAATCTTCTTTTTATATGATATTAATTAATTGATATCATATAAAAAGAAGTATATAAAATAAAAAATTAGAAATATTTTAGGATATATAACAATTACATTATATATTATAAACTTTTATAAATTAACAAAACATAATCAAGTTGTCTAAATAAGAAAAACAAAAAATTGAATGTAAACGAAAAATAATAATGTGGTTATAAAGTTCTGCAAGTATTTTAGTTTTTTTTTTTATTATTGTGACATTAGTTTCGGCTTGTAAAAATAAATAAAATTAAATTAAAACATGTTTTTCTGTGAGTGAGTTTTTTTTATTGTTATTGTTATATAATATAATTCTACGAATTGTATTTGTTGTTTCCTATCTAACTTTATAATATGAACAAAATAGGTACCATAAAATAAATGATTTTCTTACTATATTAGCATTTTTTGTTTTAATTTTCTTTAAATTTAATTATTTCTTATTTTTTATTATGCAGTCTTATAAGAGGTAAAGATTCAATATGAAAATCCATATGTGGTTTTATTCTGGTTATACTACAAATGTACACACTGAGAAAAGTAAAATTGTCGTTTTTCCGAAAATAAATAAATTATTTAAAAAAAAACCCACCCACTTCAATAATCACTCTGGTAGACTGAATCAACAGCAAGAGAATCAAGTTATCTGGAAAAATGAGATGTCGACCCAAATTAATATGGGATGGGACATCAGAGAACTGGGAAGCTTTTCATCGATTTACATATATATCATGGCGAATGCAGATTACAGGTATGTAATGTTGGTAATATTATGTAATTATGTCGCCAACCATCAAAGCCTTGAGGAGGCTGATAAAGATATGTGAAGAATAAGCAGCTGATTACACATAATAGTGTTAAAGGTACCTACTACCTGTCCCACAGAACAACTGAATATGTGTTAAAGTACCTTTTACCAGTATTGTGGATGGTTAGGTCGAGCGAGACCACAATGGTTTTCTTTCCGTGGCCGATAGACAATAAAAAATGTTGTGGCCGTGCCCCATGTTTGCTGTAATGCTTGAGATATTGCGGAAACTGTCGATGGAAACCGGCCTTAAGCAAAATATCAGAAAAATCTGAGCATTTCGGTCACATCACAACATGCAACTATTGAGCGACAGAGAAGATCGCTTGCATTAGAGCAATCGTGATTTTTGGAAACAGGCAATACATCGGAACCAAACTCATACCGAATGCTTTTTGGGTTTTCCTGAAGTGCCATTGAGATGTCTGCAGAAGGCGCGTTCTATCAAAAAACGGATTGCCAAGAACATACAGAGCACTACTACCACACGTCGCCTTAGTTCGTATTTGTCCAACAGACGATTAAAAAATTTTACAGGAGGAGAAAGTTTTCTTTAATTATTTCAATGAAACATTATGATAAGTGTAAGATAAAGCTATTTCCATAAAGGTAAAGGTCTCATTAGTTTAAATAATTTTTAGTTAAGTAAAAAACTACAATTTTTTATACTTTATTTTTAATTTGAAAGTGGAGATTGAACAAAAACTAAAATGGTCTGTTGGGCAAAAAGACCTGAGACCAGGTAACGAAAAAGGCATTGTGATGGCAGCACTGGACTTCTTATACGGTACTATTTACAAGCGGTGGAGCTAGTTCTCGATTAGTTAGGATGGATTGTTTCAAAGAATTTAAAGAATTCATCGAATTTCGAAGCACATTTTCAAGTTCTACGAAATGTCTATTCAAATGCTGTTATATTATTCCAGTTTGGCCTATAACGATATAATAAGAGAACTTGAATAAAACGTACACAGAAGTTGAAAATGAAATTCGAAATATGATGAATTATTCAAATTCTGTGAAACAACTGGCCATTAGATTTGTAAAAGTTGGTTTTTCTTTTTAAATTGCTTTATTGTTGTATTTAATCCATAAAATATTTTATTTTTATTTTTGTTGTATTGCTATTGTATTCTATATAAAACTTCGGTGGGTAATTCAACGTTGGAACTTTTATTTCTTTTTTAATAAAATTCTGAGGGTCACCCGAGATTGTTAAACAGTTGTGAATGCATTTGGCTTTGAGTGTGAAGGTTACAAGTTCAATTATTACCGTCGCAGCGTGTAGTTTATTAACAAAAGGCTTTTCAATTCAAAGTTTTCGGTTAGCCTGAGTGTTGTGATGTTTGTTGTTAATTTTTATAAATATTACAAACTCTATCACTATTATGTTTACTTTACAACAAAACGAGATAGTTACAAATTTTGTTATGGTATTTATACAAACTTTTCTATGATCTTATGATTTATTACTTATTATTTAGGGTGAGCAATTCAACTTCGGAGACGCAGGACAAAATATCAAACCATAATATTGACCGAAATGAATAATGATTACTGATTACTTATTGAGTCTTAGCTCAAAAAAGATCAAATATTTGTTAACTCAAGCACCAGCTCTCGTTTTATTTTAGTGTTTAAAGTTTTCAATTATTAATCTGATCACAGAGTAATTAATATAAGGCGGTGAGCGCGTCAGTCATCAGAAGTGTCCTAACCATCGATATAGATATTACCGTTCCGTGACAACTCGGGACAGTGACAAATCAACACACTCGAAAAAAGATATAAAACCATTAAAAGTGATGAATAAACAAGTTTATCAAACTATTAATATAACCTAACTTAACCTACTTGATTAAGGTTTTTTGTATCCTGACTTTGTATTACTTTTCAAAGGTGTGTTGTTTGTTGCCATCCTGAGTTGTTCAGTTAGCAGATAATACCTACTTGGCCGATGGGCGTAACCCTCAAAAATTCATTAATTTATTTAACAGTCGGAAGGGTCTTTGAATGATTTGCTTCAGAAGAGGATAAATCAAACAAAAATGTATTTCACTGTGAATTCCACATTTTTCTAACAACACTTTCCTGAACCGCCATCATTATTTAAAACTTTAAGATGAAGTCATGCGAAATAATGCAAAACCATAGAAAATCATGTATTTTTGTTTTGAAAATTTGATCGCTTAGAAGTATTATAGATGCTACTTTTAAATACTGCGATGAATTATTATAGATGCTTTATTTAAATACTGCGTGTAAAAAATAACTAAGTCCTTAAGCGTACACACAGAATCCCAAAAAATGTCATTGGCCAAGGCCTTGAGGGAAAATATTTTCTTCACGGCTTCCTGTGTGTGAAGCTAATAAAAAAAAATTAAAAAAATAAGCTTGAAATTGTTCGCAATATTACAAATACAGAATTTTTAAATTTTTTTTCGTTATTCCTGGTGATTTACGGGCCAAGCTAATAGCCAAAATTCCAGCTAGTTTTATTACCTGCAAAAAGTAGAGAGGTAGGTATTCAATAATTTGAAAGATCCCCTCCCCATACCGTAATTTTCGGTTTCCCAATCTATTCCTGCCCCTGATGCGGCCATCTTCAGTATAATCACAGGCAGCACCCTTTGATCAGCTGCTGAGAAGATGAGCCGATGTTTAGAAGATCCGACGGCTCTTTGAAGCTGGCGCCCGCGGCCGAAGGAACCAAGCGTTGTATATCTTACACTGCATTCTTAACCCACGCCAAGCGGAACATATCAAACATAACACCTTCGAAACGGGACGGGAAATTATTTAAAAATAAGTACTTACCTATCTTCCTACAAAGTATATCAGAGTGTGCAATTCACACGCGGTAAAAGTGAAACCTTTAAAAAACTAAAGTAGACAAGAGTGGGAAGGCTACGAAGCACCGCACTCGAATTTCAGTGCACCTTTTCCTGTAAGTTTGGTCATCTTATTAGTTTTTGTGTTTTCTTCTTCGGAGTCGTTAGATGTCGATTTTTTTGTATTTTCTTTTGCCTGTTCATTTTGGAGTGGTTTGAAGATTGGATATTGATTTTTCAAAAATATACATTTTTTTTCGGATTTCGTAGGATTCGATCCTTGGTCCGTTGAGGTTTGCCAGGCGCTTTATACCACTACACCAAAGGAGATTTGCGTGGGATTGTGGATTTATCTAATTATATTGTAACCGAGTACCTACCCGTAAATTAAATAAATATTTTATTGCCATCTTATTCTCTCACAGGCTAAATTCTATAGAAAGTGTTTGTCTCTTTTTAGAAGGTGTTTATCTCTTTTGTCGCTCGTTTCGGTTTCATCAAGTTTCAAATCACAACGATGATCACAAGAAGTTTTCACTTCAAAAAATTAAATTAAAGTTTCATCTTGGATTTCGAAAGATTTCTGGGAGAATTTTCTCATTTGCCTCTAAGCTTGTCGTCCGTTGCAATATCCTCAAGATGTAGATTAACGCATTTTGCACAATATTGTTTGTTCGATTGACGTAAACACGTGCCTGATATAATATTTTTACTACTGTGTATACTGTTTCATTAAAAAAAAACAAGGAAGCAGTACAAATCTTTAACAAATTTTTGATTCTTACTTCTAACTACAGACTAGACAAACCATTATAACAACTTATGACTAAAAATTGGATTCACCGGTTTGTCGATCACTGATGTTATATTGTTTTATTTACACTCTGTACAGGCAAAAAATATACAGGCCCATACTTACCTGGGAGGTCACTTGAGATTAACACTGTTTCTTTAGAGCAATTTAGATAAAGCTCAAATGCAGAGCACGTAATTGGGAGAACATGTTATTAAATCCTTGTATAATTTTTAATAATAATATAAAATATGTTCTTTAAAGAGCGTTTTGGGAAGGCAAAAGCAAATTTTTGTGATGGGCAGTACAATAGAGCAGGGATAGTCAATGTTCATCGTCTCTAGTAAGAGACGGATTTAAAGGATTTGAATAATATTAATCCAATAAGAAAAGAGTGATAAAGACGTGTATTATAGCAATGTCACATATTTTCAATTGAATTATTAATTGTTAACCTCAAATTAACCACTGTAGCGCTTTTTGTCACAATATGGCACTATTCTAAATACCTCGGGTTGCTTTGCTGCCAATTTTTGGCAAATTTTCTCTTATTTGTAAGTAATTATGCAGAACTTCACGATTTTATATTTTTTTTATAAATCCTACGAATATGTAATAAAAAAAGATAGGTGAATTCATTGGCTAAATAGATCTGTAATCAGTTTGTTATTCTCGGTATTAAAATTCGAAGGTACGATTTTTTTTAATTTGGGCGGAAAATATTCAAAATGATCACCAAAAACTGTCGAGCATTCGGAGAAAAAAGTTTTAAATTTCGCTGTCGTTCCAGTGGTTAATATGAATCATACTTATCGATCAATCACTGAAGTAGGTGCTTGTGTAACTTTCTACAAAAATGTGCAAATTCTTATAATATCTTTGTTTTTTCACGTTCTGTTTGTAGGTCCTATTATTTACCTCAATAAATTACTGTAGACAAGTTCTATATATTGGAATTTTTTTCGTATCTTTGTGCCGGAGCGTGAAGGGGTTAACCCATTAATAGCAGTGGATGTACGTTCAATTAAAGCCATTAAGCACAGCACATTCGGGCGCATCTTTTTCCGGAGAACGTAAACACAGCGGATTATATATAATAAAGAAGAGATTCATTGATCAGCCCCGACGGTATTGGTACCTAATTATCACACCAAGAACCGTTGGCCTAATTTCACGATCTTTACATTAAAAAAATTAAATAAACTTTTAAACTTTCCAAGTATTTTTGCACTTTGTGGTGGTCGACGGAAGATTGGATTTCTTAATCGATTAATAACGCGAGCTACGTGTAGTGGAAAGGTCTGAAAGGAAGACTGTAAACATTTGTTAAATGTTCTCTTTGTTGTACCTACATAAACATATTGACCAAACGGCATGTGAAATGAGACATTTTAATTAAAAGTAGAGATTTTTTCAATGAAAATTTCATTTAGTTTTTGTTTTGTTCGTATTTCATATATCAAACCAAATATTTTTCAGGTAGCTAACTTAACACTCCTAAGATTAAAAATGGATGTCTCCATTTAACCTACTTCATTTTATTGCTAAAGTACCTTTACATTTACATTTTTCATCTTTTTTTGATTCCTTATAATCTATAATAAACAACAATGTTTAGGAACGAGCAAAACTGATGTGTATATTATTAATACCCACTTAGATTAGTGGTTTATTCAAAGTTTTAATTTGTAATTTGAACGGCTGGTAGAGATATTAAAAGAAAGGTAACTCTATTAACAATAACGTAATATTTGTATAGCGTAGTTTTGTATTACTTCACTTCAAGTGCACTTAACTACAATAAACTTAAAAGTAATTCTTTAGTGTTCCTTACGAGTTCTTACAAAATATTGATCAAATAATATGAAACAAAGAGGACAGGAAGCGGTTGGCACAAACAAAAATTTGTGCAAGGAAGTGAAGCTAACAGTCCACAATGTAGTGCTGGTACCTAATCTGATGTATGCAGTGAGGCATTAAACTGGCAGAGGAAAGATGAAAATAGAATCCGCAAAGAATGCAAGGATGATGTAAGCATATTAAGTATGATTTATCTGTTTAAAATTAACACATGATTCTTAGTTTTTAAAACGCGGTGAATCTAAGGTTTAAATTATTAACATTTTTTTTTCTTTTTTTTTCAATTTTTTTGGATTTCAGGGGTTGATAGTAGTTAAGAAGATGATTCAGAAGGGACGCTCAAATGGTTTGGAAATGTAGAGCGAATGAACGAACAAAGGAGCGTAAGGGGAATACACGAGTATATATGCATATATTTTTTTTTTACATGAGCTCCACACAGGAGACCCTGAGGAAAATAATTTCCCTCAGGGCCTGTGTCATCTTTGGGGATGCTGTGTAGAGGGTTTTTTAAGGAAAGGAAGGGGAGGAGAGTTCTGGGAAGGAAAGGGGTTTAAGGGGTGGATAGGAATTTGGGGTTCAGTGTGTCCTGTCATCCGCCTCCAAGACCTAGACAAACCTCACTCCATGAACCCGGGCACCCCTGCTAAATCACCAAACGTAGCGCACCACTTGGGGTGACCTATGGCAGAGGTGTTGGTTATCCAATAAAGGTTCCCGAGATATTACAGCAAATAATAAATACATGGAACAATCTACTTTACTACTACTTTACAACCAGTTACTTGAGTTGAACCACGTCAAGAGAGTCAGAATAATAGAAGAGTATGTACGAGACGATGTATGAATGGGATGAAGCAAGGAGTGTTTGCTAAATTCGAATTGTTTGGCGGTCCGACCCCTGAGCCTACCCCCCTTTGTTTATTAATTAGTTAAAAACATAAAGTAAAGTCCAAAAACAATTTTTACCCAAGAATTTGAGTACATAGTTGATCTGCAGTCAAAACAAACTATTAACATTTTTAAATAGGATCATTGTATTGAAAAGTCAAGGAATCGGGATCGTTAAACGGATTTCCAGTCGGCAGTTTAACATCCCGACCCAAATTTCTTACTACTTACATACGTAGTTCGAGATGTAGGCACCTACCGGGTGATCAAAAAAACACTGAAAGGTCTCGAGAAAAGCCAGACCCGTGTAATCTTAATAGCCATGTGGTGACAGCACCCCTGATCTGCTTGCATCCCATTTGTCAGACTATCATCTTCTAGGGTAGGTATCGAAAACCATTTAGCATAAAATTATTGAAATAGCTCAGTTATTAATTATCGATTCTAATATCGGTTTTGTACGGGTAGTTCTGTGAACTAGTAGACTTCACGTCCAAAAAAAAAATGTTTCTATTTTTCTTTTTTTTAATAGATCAAAACCAAAGTTTTCTCTGAAATCATGAGATTTATAAGTAGGAACTTAAATAAGTAGGTACCGTACCTACTTACTAAACAATAAATCAAATAAATATTTTATGCAACGTATTTTTATTTCAAAAAAGGAATTATACCATTTGTTCAAAGAAATGTCACCATCATGACACTTCTTTTTTCAAACATTCTTCATGTAGGTAGGTACCTTAAATTGAAAAAAAATGCTTATACGAAAACTCAAATAACCTCGACGATTTCACATTTGAAAATATAATCTTTACTGATCCCTTAAAACGGCCACAAAAATGAAAAATTGGAAATTTAAAGTGCAAACTAATCTACAGACAGATGAAATTCAAAACGGTTGGTACCTTGACTTCCTATCATTAAGAAAAAAAAGATTTACTAATAATTTCATGACACATGTTAGAATTATTAACTGGAGGTCGGCTAGCACCAGGGCTATATTTACTCTGCAGGCTGCAGCCCGAAGCATTTCAGCTTCGTAGGAACTGCACTCGTATTCACTTAAATTTCAAAAAGCCACAAAGTACCGCGCCTTCCTCTGCTACTTTATAGATTTCCAATCATAAATTCTTGGATATTGTGGTAATCTGTAAATGTCTGGTCTTTTTTAATCATCTGACTAATGCACCGAAAGATGAATTCACAAAACGTGCAATACCTAATGTACGATGATACGAGTCTATTTATCTAAAAGGTATAGGCAATAATGAAGAACTAAAGAAATGCGATGTGTTTTTCGTAATCAAAAGTCTGATCATTCTTTGCTTAAATTTTATTTTCAGAAATTCGGTATCTGATGATAAATTCAAAATCAAATATAGTGGCGAATATGATGACGGGCTGTGTAAGAAATACAGAAAACACATAGTTGATTAGTTGTCTCCATCTAATTCTCAAAATCAGACGGTACTTTTTATTGGCGACATTGTTTTACAATCAAATCTACATGAAAGGCATATCTATTTGAAGGCGTATGCTTTGTTTTATTTATTCAGTGGGTACATTGGTATGTATTGAGAAACAAATAGAAAAGAGCTTAAATTTAGAGTCAGATAGTTTTAAAGCTAGTACTTACTAAAATAAAATCAAATCAAAGTGTGCAATTTACACGTAGTAAAAGTGAAACCTTCAGAAAACTAAAGAAGACAAGAATGGGGAAGCTACGAAGCACCGCATAAAGAGAGACCATTAGTCTATCTCATTTTCTCGCAGGCTAAATCCCACAGATTTATGTGTTTATCTCTTTTTCGTTTAATCTGTGATAAGGAAGTTTTCTTTTCATAATTATTTCAGAGCTAGCAAAAGAACAATATACATAGAATAGCTCTTTGTACCTAATTAGTCATTATTATAAGAAACAGGCAAAAATTAATGTTGATTATGAACAACATTTTTTGTTTAAAAAATATTAGAAATGGTTCTGCTCACCACAAAGCATGTGAACCTTTTATTATTTGTTAGGGGAAGTTACTTTTTTTATGCAAACTACGAACATCAGGAGGCTGCTCGACATTACTAGAGGAAGGGTGGCGTGTTCCCCAAACGCTAAACGTTTTGACAAAACATTAATATGAAGCTATTAACAAATGAGCAATTAACAGACCCGACATTTTTTTTCACTGTTCTTTACAGTTGTAGTTTGAATTTTGAGAGATGACTTGTTTGTAGAAATTTTTGATTTATCACAAAATATTATGTGATATAATTACTGCTATTCTACAATTACTTATAAAAATTTAGAAATCTCAAAATATATTTGATGGTGGGCTAAATACAGTTGTTGTTCGGCATTTAATTAATTTTGAGAATTTTCTCGGTTGTTAGTTAATTAATAGGCTTAAAAGTATTCATCATGATTATTAGTTACCTACGATAATTAATTGCAGATAGGTAGGTATTTATTTGTCTTCACTGAAGCCTATATTCGAGCTGAATCCTTCAAACAGGTAATTTTTTGTTTTTGGCTTAAAATAAAGACTATGGTTGAATCCTACATTATTATGCTTAAAACGTTGAGAGTAAACCAAATATTAAATATAGAAATGTAGGATGTAGAACGTAACGTCAGTAGGTACTCGTAACTACATAAAAGATTTCAATGTTTTGATTACCGATAATTTCAGTCAATTACAAAATAGGCGTTACTCGGACGAAGTTGGGCGTTAATATACCTAAGCAGCCCAAGCCTAGGTATATAATTGTTTCATTCGGCTTAAATATGGTGCAAGTGGATGGATAAAACATTGGTGATAACACCGATGACCGAGGAAGACACGACACGATTGTTTAACAAATACTTGAGTCTGGTTATGTCAAGTGTTTAAGTAAAAGGAAATGCAAGAATGCGGATGACACAAGACACAAGCGATGTATGTTAGAATAAGGATGTATTGCGTTCCATCCACCTTAACTAGTGCCGAGAATTAAAGACGTGATGGTAATTTTCTTTAGATTATTATTTGTGTATAGTTGTGACAAATCACAACTTGTATTTAAATATCTTCCTAATAACTTTTTATTTATTTATTTATTTATTTCTATTCTTGTGCACACACTTTACAAATAATTACATAGTTTACATAGATAATAGGTTATTAATAAGAAAAAAAAACATGTTAAAGATCCGTAACTGTATGTAAATAGGTTAGTCGTAGTGTTTTGTGAACACCTCACTAGGCGAACCTGTGCTGAGGTGTTCCCATGTTTGGGATTAAGTGCTATTCTGTCGACCTAAGTAGAAACACTGTAACCTCCTTGATATTGTCAAGAAGGGCACTGTGGGTCGACCCATGGCGGCAGTATCCTACACATAAATTAAAAGATTAGTTTCGGTGGGTATCTATATATACAGTTGTTCTTAGAATCTAGATTATGAGTAAGATAAATAATTGTCTTGATAAACGGTAGATATATTTTTCTATGGACCACGCGCCAATGGTATAATCACGGATTGTGGTAATATTTTCTGTCTCGAAACAAAGTTTATTTAATTATATTTTTTTTATATTTGGGATGGGTTATGTTTGGTTAGGTGTTATAATTTTTTGAGTAAATTGAATACCTTGTTGTTTGATCCAGTCTTTTATGTGTTTTTTGAGAACTATGGTAGATGAATTTGTAGTTAGTAGTTGCTTCAGTGTGGTGGGCATGCAGTTATATAGATTACAAAGATTACAATTACATTACAAAAATTACATTAACTACAAAGATTTTAAAATAAAATATGCAAGAATGGGTAGATACAAGGTACCTACCTAACGGTGATCGGCCAACTCGGAATGAAACCAACTCAGAACCATCTCAGATGAGTAATTTAGAGTGATAAAAAAAATATATAAAAAATTCGTTAAATAGGTTACGTTAGATTAGGGTTATCGGCTAATTTGGAATATTTTTTTTCATAGCTTTTAATGACTTTTCAAGGAGGTGTTGGGTTGACTTTATTCTCAGTTGGCATGGAACCCTTCCTAACTACTTTGCTCTTTGCTAAGGCTAATAGGGAGTTAGGTACACCTAAAGCATGTTTAATTGCATATATGACCTTTTTTTATTTCACTGTTAAATTCCTATCTTTTGTTTTACACATAAAAAAATAACAATTTTTTTTTTGTTAAATTGTACTTTACATTCGTTTTCTCCGCCTTTTTTACTCGAGCTCTGCTCTAAAAAGATACTTAAGAAATCGGTCGAAATTCGGATAGCGGCGGCTTAATGGCTTGGATTATGGTGTAATACTTATTAATTAATGTATTTTTTAAAAGAAAAACTTTATTTAATTTATAAAAACATGTAATTTATAAAAACATGTAACATCTGTACCATTATATTTAATAAAAAAAATGTATATGGTATAAGTAATAAAGTTTGTCTTGTTAGGAATCAATTTGATCGTGAGAAATGCATATATTCAAGTAGAGAAACGCAATTAGTAATTTAATATTAATACTTCACATTACAGCATGCATTATGTGTTGGTTTCAGGTTTCAGGATGCTAGGGTCACTTTTATTGGATGCGCCGTTCCCGAAGCATGCGAACATTTTATTACGCATGAACCTTAAAACTTGAAAAAATCAGTGCATAGCGTAATTAACTTCTATAGGGGATAAAAAATATTAGAACGAATTTTAACCCTTGTGTTTTTTGTGAGAAGCGTGTCGGACCACGTGTCGGATGGTGCTACAGGCGGCGATGAATGTTCTGTCTCTGAAGTTTTTAGATATTTTAATCTGGGAAAAATATTTTTTGAAACTTAATTGTTAGGTTAGGTAAGGCTTTATTTTTCCTTGGATTATTTTACACTTCTATGAAAAAAATCAATTGTCGCATCTAAAGCGTTAAAGATAATCAAATGTTTAGAAACACTTTACGTTGCGATTACCCATTTCTTCAACCCCTCATTCTTTTCGGTTTTTTTCGGTTTTCGGAACAACTCACATACGTCTCATAGAAACCGTTGTGTCTCCCTTACAATAATCGTTAATGGTCTAAACGGTGTTAGAAAGAGTAAACACCACGCTTAATTAACCATAAAATAATTCAAATATACCTTTATGAATTCAAAGTTTCTCAACGCAATTTGAAAAAAAAAAATTTAACTTGGAATTATTTTTACACGAATGGAAAAAAGTGAGTCGACGATAACGTTTTTAATACATTTGTTTAATAAAATATGTGTTTTTATTTTTTCGTTATGTTTTCAGTAATTTTAGTTAGAAAAAACATAAGGTGAACTATTTTTAAAACTTTTTTATGTTAGCATTAAAAATTTTTGTATGTCAAAAATTATATGATTATTTCGAATTATAAAATTTGAAAGTGTATTTTATCACCTTTCAAAAGCCGTTTTTACTCTACAGCAATATTTTATTTATTTTGATTTGCAAATTTTTTTTTTAAATTTCCGAAAAATAGGCTCGATGCCTAACTGTTAATACAAGTGTGAAAAGTTATGTGTGTATTTTTTTTGTTAATAATGAATCAAATTACTGGTTACATACGATCGAATAGTATCTACGGATATTAGTTGGGTTTTTATTATTTATTATTCACATTAAAAACATTGGCTTCATGATAAAGAATATATAATGCGTAATGTTTGGTTTTATGAGGTTTTTTGTAAGGATGGTAGGATAATTAATTAATTTTATGGCCTTTATTGGACTTCCTTCTAGTATTTACTAATGAAGGAAAATTAAAATACCCTTTGCGGACAAAACCGCTAGCATTGTCCTAGTCACGTTGGATACCGATTTGTATTATTTCATTGTGCTTTCATATAAACGGAGTATTGAATTCCGTAGTCTAAGCTATAAATTTTATAAATACTCGTCCAATACGAAAAAAAAGTAAGCCAATCGCTAATGAAAAGTATTGAAACACATACCGCCTTACTCATAATCACAGAATAAGATAAAACCACGGTAATAGGAACTGGTTAGGTGAAATTGTCGTACAAATTTCACCTAACCCGTTCGTATATCTTATTCTGCAATTATGAGCAAGGCGGACAGGGTAGATATCCCTGGAATCCGGATGTCGAGGGTTCAAATCCAAGGGTAGTAAAAATAGGTAACACGCTCATAATATATTTGCGCCACATTCCATAGTAGAGATAATCTCAATATTCCCCTGATGAAATACCACCACTCCAAATCGAAACGTTGCTTTATCCGTGTTCGTAGACTAGATCTGAATATTCAGGTACTTCCCCTCCTTCATCTCCTCCTCTCCTTCTCCTCTCCATCTCCTTCAGGTTCTAAACATTTCCCAATTGGGGATGCCATAGTCTTACTGACTCAAGACGGTTGTGAGCCGACGGGGCCCTTGTGCAACTCACATAAAATAGATATCTACTTAAAATTTCTTCCGATATTATTACCTACTATCCGAATAGAAGAAAGTGGTGTAAAAAGGACCCTCCTGATAAATAATCTTTGTGGGTTAGTTTACATCACGGATAAAACTCACTTTTAATTTGTCTATCTGTGACTTCTTTCTACATGGTGTATGTATAGTTTTCAAGTGGTAACCAATGGTGCTCAAACTCTGTAAAGTGCAAATGGGAAACTAACGGAGTCTTACAGATTTTTCAAGTAAAAATTTCTTTAGCACCGAAACGAAAACGAGCGACACTAAAAAGAGACAGACACATACATCTATAGGTTTTATACAGAATGAATGAGATAGAATGAAACCTTACCTATACAGTATCTACGAAGCGTCGCGCTCTGTCAAACTGCGCGCATTGGCCGCTTCGATTATAATTATATATTATGCTCACTTTTCAAGGCTTCTTTTGCTTGAGATTGTGTGGGTTTCACTTTTACCGCGTGTGAACCGAACTTCATTTTTTTACACGGCAATTGATTCGTTGTTAAGTTCGACACTGTATTAAATTTTGTAATAAACTATTTGTATACTTGTAATTGAATTAATAATATTTGCCACGCACCAAAGAATATTAATTTTCTAATCATAAAAAAGAATGTATGGTCTGGTACCTTGGGTACGTGGACACTAAATTACACTTAACTTTTTTCACAAATTAACTCTGTTTTGATGAATTCTAACCGTGTATTGATGCGTCTTCTAATTTTCTCCTCCTTTCTGTTTAGAATTTATAAGTCAGGTATTTATCTCGTAAGGTTATATACATTACGAGTTATGAAGCATTGTAATGTAAATTTAGCTGTCTTATAATAAGTGACGCCAAATTACTGTTTCTTCTAAAATTCTCATTTGATCAATTTATAAAAAAAATTTCGGGGTAGTGAAGCCAATTCGATATATACCTTCATAAAAAGCTGTGTAGTTATTATTAGCCAAATACTTTCTATGAATTCATATATTTGTAAAGAAGAGTGTCTGCGGCGGGCGGCGTGGAATGATTTTTATTTTAAAATCAATTTTTATTCCGAGAATGATGAATTTTTACACACTGCTACCTTCAAAAGAATAGAAAGATAACTCTCTACATGATATTTCGAAAAACTCGTTTTAAAAAAACTCCTATACTCTTTTCCATCCCCTTAAGGAAAATTTTGATATTTCTGGATAAAAATTTTGCACACTTGAAGTTCAAAATAAGAGGAAAGTTGCTGTCCAAATCTGATTTTAATAAAATCTCGGGCAACGCCGGTGACTTCAGCTAGAACTTAATAAAATATTTTGTAGCAGTTGGGCATACTTACAATGAACTCGTCAATTCGAAAACTTCCAAAATTAAATGAGTCGAATGCAGAGTATCAGGAGTAGGATAATTGTAGGGTTTATGTATTATAATAATGTTACCAAGTTTAACAGTTATTTTACATCTTATTCTACGAAACACCGCACAAAGAGGACACCGAATAGTCTATCTCGTTCTCTGGCAGGCTAAATTCTATAGAAGTATGTGTTTATCTCTTTTTTATGTGTCGCTCGTTTCCGTTTCATCGAGTTACAAATCACAACGGTGCTAAAGAAATTTTCATTTCAAAAATTAAAGCATTAAGTTTCTACAAAACATTAAATGTTCTTAACACTTTGCACTCCTATTGGATTCACTAATGACCAGTAGTCTACTCTGGGGTTGAAAAAAATAAGCATGATTTCCTTAAAAGATAAAAAAAATAAATTATTTTACTCATTCTTTTTAGACAACCTGTTTCTTCTATGGGGTGACCATTGCAGCGCGATAACATATTAGAACGACATTATTTGAAAAAAGTCACTAAACACAATTATTTAAAATCAAGATAATTACTGAACCATTTAAATTATGAGGAATTTTTTTCTTGAAAATTTTAAGGTACTTATATTGTAAAAGAAGTGTCTTTTTTGTTCGAAACATATGAAATATATTTGTAAGAAATGTTTTCGTGACCACTCTATTGCGAGTCCGGCTGTTTGGGTCTAAGGTTGTAAATCAATGGTTTACTAGCTCTTTGTATTCCGGGAATATCTATCCTCCAAAGAATTCATTGGCTCTAGTTTTGGGTTATTACATGTTACTTACTTGAAAATGGCGCCGAAAACAAAAGATGGATCGTCCCAGGAGGCGGAGCAGGTATGCGGAAGAATCTTAACAGATACACGGTGTTTTTGAAGAAACAAGTATAAACACTTTTACGCAAATTTGAAAAAAAAATTAATATTTATGTAACTTAACACTATAAATGTATATTGTCATTTTAAAATTAATCATTTATAAATTTTTAAGGTAAGATATATTTCATAACACACTCCAACGCACATTGCAGGTTAATTGTCACAAATTTTACGAAAATACTTTTTTCGTTGTTTTTTATCCGAACACACTATACACTCATGACATTTTTTTTCATTTTGAGGCATTAGTATGTGTAATTTTCCACCCAACCTTTGTTCTGGATCGAGACGGTGTCTGTTTTTTGTGCAATTTAATCCTCCTCTGTGATTTCCGACTAATTGAATGATAAGTTTGTCAACAAATTCAAGATGTGTCATAGCTTTTAGTTTCATTTGATTTTGTTTTTCCTTGTATAAATAAATGTATAAGTTAACAACGGAATCTTCGAGACTTTTCCTCAAAAATGGGTAGGCTGCAGTATACTAGTCTGCAGTATACCAGTCTGCAGTATACCAGTCTGCAGTATACCAGTCTGCAGTATACCAGTCTGCAGTATCCACGCCTCTCATATATTTGGTATAATTTATTATCATTTTCGGTTTCATTATGGTTTCTTCTTCGCCGCCTCTCATTTCTTACAGTTTTATAATCATTTGAATAATGATTGGTATATAATTTAACTATTCTCTTGTCCTTCCAAGCAAGAAGCAATTCATTGTTTTTGACACATGTAATTGTTTCACCTGACTTTGAATTAAATTTTTGGTTGAAAATTATCACTTAAAATTTCCTTTCACTTTCAGAAAAATAGCTCACCTTCTTTTACTTGGGTCGCACTTCGATATCACATCCACTATCTGAGTTGTTATCATTTAACATAGAATTATTCACAATGGGTCAACATTATCAAATATCAAAAGTTCATCATCACAGATAGGTTAGAAGTCTTCAATGTTTTCAAAAGCATTATTCAAGGAAGACTCAATATTATTTACACTTTGATTTATTCTTTCACTTTGTTCGTTAATATTACTAAACACATCGTTTTCATTACTTTCTTCGAAATATTTATTAAATCGGTCCATGGCGATAGAAAAGAATATTGAACATATTCAATTGTTATTTTAGTTTCGAAACGTTCACAGGATAATGGTCACCACAGTGGGAGGAGCTCCGCCGCGAACAATGTACCGATACAGACTGACCAGATAAAACGGCACACTGAAAAATACAAAGTAGGTCAAAAATGACAAAAATTCTAAGAAACAATATATACGCTAATCCTTTAATGTATTTTGATTATTAATACATTGTAGGGAATATTTGATCCTTTATGTACACCACTGTGAAATAAAATTCACAAAATGTTATCGGTAAATGGGGAAAACAGAGCTTCAAAGTTACCGCCCGGGAGAGCCACTATTTTGGCTATCGGAGCTAGCTACCAAATGTTCAAAAGCCAGAATATTGGCTTTCGGAGTGCAATACGTTAAGAGGAATATAAACGCTAGAAATATTTCGATTCTCATGCCTACAAAATTTAAAATCGCGCGTCGTATTTGCACGAGGCAAGTAAGCGAAAAAGCGGTTTTTATTTATTTTGTGCATAATTTTATAAGAATGAAAAAAGTTAGAACATAAAAACCTCAAAACTAGTCTTAGCCATAAAGGGGTATTTTTAAAAAATTGTTTCTTATTTTACTTCATAGTTAAGTCATGAAAAAACTTTTTTTTAGGGGTTTACGTTTATATTTTTTGTTAGGTAAATAATAATTTTATTGTAATTCAAATACAAAGAAAGCTAGTAAAAGCTTTAATTTATCCGTGGCATATTTTTTGATGTTCGTACTGTAAACCGATTCGTCGTAAAGATGAATCTAAATAGAATTTCACGTATTGCTTCATCTTAAGCCGCCGCTATTCGAATTTCGACCGATTTCTTACAAATCTCCCTTAAACATTTGAAGTTTTTAAGCTCTTAAAAAAATATATGTTATTTTTGAAGATAATATCTCGACACGTTCCACGCCGAAACGCAAATTATATGAAATTCCCTCGATAGAAAAAAATCGCAAAGTATGCTCCGAAAATTATTTTAAACAAGTCTATTTCTTTTATTTTACAAGTTATATTTGTGAAAAAATTCACAATGTTTCTTTAAATGATACTTAAGATACGTTCCACAAAATTTTTGCTCTATTTTAAACGAGTCATGTTTTATTAAGCTTTTTCGTAATTTTTGCTTCAATTCTATCACTTTTTTTTTAAATTTATTTATCTATAAATAGTATGTTTACATACGGTTTTTGTCGATGCCTGTCTCACTAGGATATACCTGAGTCGAGACAGGCATAGAGGTACATAAATTAATATATTTAGGAACATATTTGGTAGTTATAAAGAATATAAATGCTACATATTCATTTGAGTACAATAATAATATAAAGGTGGTTGGAGGTGTGGGTATATATTTGAATGGGAGTTACATATACTGAATCTCTGATACTGAACTCGTATCATTTACTGAAGGAAGAAATGATGTACAGAAAATAGTAAATAGTAAATCCTGTCAAATCTTTTTTAGGAATTAAATTTGACGTGATTCTATTTTTTTAAATTTATTTTATATGGTTTAGGTCGTGTGCAAATTGTTTTCTGTCTATGTATTATGATTTATGGCGTCCAATACTTACGACCCATTTCTTAAAATCTTGTTTGAATTTGAATTGAAGGATTCAGTTTGTTTGATCGTAGCTGGTAGAGTATTGTATAGTTTGCAAGCTATGTATTTGAAGTGTCTTTGTCCAAAGGTAGTTTTGGAAAAAGGAGTTTGGAGGAGTTCTTTATTTTTGGCTCGGGTATTGTGCTTTATTTGTGTTGCTTTGTATGATGTTTTGTTGTTTTTGTGTAAATTAACTAATATGGATCTTGCGTAGAGTTGTTTAATGTCCATAACGTTGAAAGTATTGAAGATTGTAACAGTGCTGGTAGTAAGAGGTAGTTTAAGAATTATTTTTATGATTAGTTTTTGTGCTTTAATGAGGGGGTCGAGGGCACTGGAATAATCATTACCCCACGCTAAAATTCCGTATTCGATGTGAGATTGGCACAGTGAGAAGTACACTGTTTTTAAAAGTTTACTTAAAATATTAGCGCGCTCTGTCCAACATTCGTAATTACATATCTCTCCATCTTCCTCTTTTTCAGCCGAGTAGCGGCGCCTTAAACAGGTATTAAATATATTAAAAACATATTAATAAAATATGGTATAATGTGCAGTTTGAGCGCCGTTGGGCGTGCGCCAGACCTCGCGTGTGGTCCGCGAGCCATCAGCGGGCCGATGCTCTTCCCTCCGTTGCAATATGTATGCTAATATTTTGATGGATGAAAACACAACCAATGAGCTGTCGGCGTGGGTATATTATTTCCTCTGGGTTTGTGCGCTTATTTCACTGGTATAAAAAGCAGCGGATGAACGCATGTTAAGTTAGCCCCGCTATATTATTATACCGATTTACATTTACCTAAACCCATTCCATGACTACGTTTGATGTTCAATATTATAGACATTTAAGTAGATACTTACTATACTCTAATTTGTCTTATATCGTAATGAACGTTTAAAATATTAACCTTTCTTTATCAAATAAATGGACAGTTTTTAGGAAACTTAGCTATCTATATAAATAATTTTGCTCACTGAAATTGTCTTTACTCAGAAATTACAGACAAAAGAGACCCACCGGTTAAGATCACCGATGACAAGAATTTATTAAGAAGACACACCTACGATTTTTACGCAATTTATAAAAAGTAATTAATATTCGATTATGGAGTTTTAAAGTTTAGTTTAGGTTTAGCTCACCGGTCTATGCTTCGGGATTTGAGTCGTTG
Organism: Glyphotaelius pellucidus; assembly: GCA_936435175.1. Classification (NCBI taxonomy): domain Eukaryota; kingdom Metazoa; phylum Arthropoda; class Insecta; order Trichoptera; family Limnephilidae; genus Glyphotaelius; species Glyphotaelius pellucidus. The sequence continues at coordinate 18,833,005 of OW386542.1, read as the reverse complement.
TGGTGTGGGTTCAATTAACGATCCAGATTAGATGACCGGGTCTTCGCTGTGTTTAAAATAATATTTTGTTTATTTCGAATTATGTGCAAAGTGATAGGCAGGTATAGGATACTGATACTAATAAATCATTCATATAATCAATGTCACCACTTGAGGGATCTTATATTGAAAGATCTCCTTGTCAATGAACGCTTAATTTCGTGGCACTTAAGTTTTGAGCCACCGTTTTGGAGTATTCTGCCGATGCCACCTAACATTTCAAGGGTGTGTAAGTTTTATTTAACAAATTTATACGTACAAGCAATGTTTGGATTCTATTTATTTTTCTTACAAAATCTAGGACCTTCTGATAGCTTTGGAGAGGATACCCCACCAAGAGCGATAGAAAGACCTGTGCTATAAATAAATTAATAGGGAGCCAAACCAAGTTTGTAGCCATCATTACCGCTAAAGTGTTCATATTAAAATGGTGACGACCATTTTAATTTATATTTCTTCGGATTGCATTCGTGGGGGGAAAAAGAAACAGAGGCCTTCCACAGATTAGATTACCCTGTAAACAATCGCCAGGATGGCTGAGAATTGAGAGTCGCCATGAATCAGCACAATGAGACATTTGAGGGAGGTTTACGTCGAAGGATACCAAAGCGTAAGAAGTAGGTTGTAGGCTTTTCACCGGGTCTTAATTAAGTAATCTCAAAAACAATAACGAAATAACTAAACCACATTTGAGTCACTTCTTGTTCAACGTGTTTATAATTTACCCACCCAATGAATTATAAAAATATTTCCTTTACCTTGTATATTCAGCCTTCATTATAGAAATGAATCCTCTATAATTTCCAACAATTAAACTAAACAAAGGATGAACTACTGAATTGCATTTTATTAATAATTCTTCATAATTATCATCTCATAGAAGTTTAACTGAAAATACCTAAACTTAAATTCTTTAATTTCACTCCTGTCCTTGCACATCATAAAATGTATTATTATGATTTTAATATGATACATTATAATGTTGAACATTAAAATGTATTACATCGTGAATCATGTCGCTTAATTTCAGACAGCTCCATACTAAAAAATAAATATCCACATAATATTTAGGTAGTTTTATTAACGTCAAGTCTCTAATTTTAATGATAAATTGCGCATTAGTAATAATTAATCTCAGTTATTTGCTATTATTCTTGCACACATCTGAATCAAAGAAGCAATTCTTTCAGATCCCGGCGGAGATCGAGCGTTACTCTGAATAGTCTCCCAGTTGTTTGATGAGCCGCTACTCCTCGTAATCGGTAATGATTGCCTCTATTAAGCTCGGCTCGGTTCGGCCGTATGATAATATTTACAATATTAAAAATGATTGTTTATCTTGAGGGATAAATGTTTGAGAAAAGGTTTGTTTACAGTAAGGTGTAAATGGCGCATCTTTTGATCTTCGCCTCGACAGATTTAGTTCTTGTTCCTTCCTTCCCTGAATTGTTTATGTCAATTTAACAATAATAAATGTTAATAATCTGAACCATAATATCTAATGGTTTTAAGTACTTACCTACATCATCATTCGTTTTTATCTGCTATGATTTGAAAGATTCCGTATTAGCGTTGTTGTTGTTAGGTAATTTGTGCTCTGCCTTTGTTTCCTCTCACCACATCTCGGTCTTTTCTGTGAACCGTGTTCCCTGTGAATTTTCCGAAAGAAAATTGCGTTGTTGCTCTCTATTTTTCTGAACACATGCCAAAAGTCTTTCACCTGAAGTTTTTCTATAATAGTTGTTAAAAGGAGCTGTCTTATATCCATAATGCTCCCGCTGCGAATCTCTCTTTGGCATTCTGAACCCTCAAAATACAGATAGGTATTGTCTCGATTCAACTACATTATTTGTTTTACAAGTAATTTTTTTATGTTAATCTAGTAATTCTAGTTATTTTCTTAAAAATATGAAAAACTCAGACGAAGGGTATGGTACTACGACAATTTATTTTATTCACATTTTATATTTATTTTATTGGAGAAGTATATGCAGCAATTTCCAGAAGGAATATTGTACGGAATGTCGAATATCATGATAGGGTAGATGAAAGTTTGATAGTGTCTTTCTACCAAAAAGCGTAACATGTAACTTAGCTGAAGCACTTCATAATACCATAATGCTTCACCAGAATAATCGCTTGGTACCTATCGTGACACCCATAAAGAATTCATTGTCAAAATTTTGACCTGTCGGCTGTCTTTGCCTTGGGCATTTCGAAAAACCTTTATATGGAAGATCATTAAGAGCCTGTCCCCAGATATAATTAATGTTTTCAATATCAGATATTTTAAATTATCCATTTCTTTAAGTGGCTTTAAAGTATTACTTACCTTTCTCGACACCTTTTTGTTTAAATAAACACTTGCACATAAATCGTCAAACGTCTGTGTCAAGTGGTATCACTGAAGTGTTTCCAATGTGACGTATTGCTGGGCGATGTTTATATTTCTCTACGTACCGCAAATAAATAATTATGTTGTTTGAAATGCTCACAAAGTAATGAATTACAAAATAACATACTCTCCATTACAATATTTCCATTGTTTAAGGTGACTGAAGTTAAACGAGAAGGTTGCGAGTTTTAAATAATTCTACTTTTGATCAATCTTATTTTAAACAGAAAGATGTATTGTTTGCTTTATGTTTTCCAACTGCCATACGACCGGTTGGCTTTTTCATATCCACATAATATATTTTTAATTCTAAATTCTTGCTAGTCATTTATATTGATTTATTGGTTTGTTCAGCCTATACAATGGGAGTTGGGAGGGACCTATTGCACCAGGATTTGACTTTGACTGAACCCAGGACCGTGGCGTTTCATGGATAACCACGCAAATATGATTATATTATATACGGTGAGGCAAATTCAATAATAATCGAAACACATGAAAATGTGAAGCGAGCGTACCTAGTAAACATTATTGTTTGATTTTAATTGCACAATGTTCTATTTGCTTTCATCGTTTTATAATATGACATATCTGTAGTTGTGAAGCGTTGCAGTTTTGAAAATTTTCATCTATGATTTTTGTTGCGATGTATTTCTTCGAAACTTGTATTATGTATTTGCGATTTTGATTATAAATTTATTTGCACTGTTATTCTGCTGTTATAAAATATGTAAAGGTTCTTGGGTTCGGTCAAATTTGATGCCGAAAGTCAATCATTAAACATATTTTAGAAGTTCTAGGAATATTTCAACTTTAAAAAAATTGTATACATCCTTAGTACGTAGTCAAGTCGAATATAACTCTTCGATCTGGTCCCCCCATTTTAAAATACATTCAGATTCAATCGAAAAAATTCAACATAAATTTCTAAGACACATTAATTTTAAACTCGGCATTTCCATTGAAAACATAAACTATAATTACTTGATGAAAACATTAAATTTATTAAGACTCTCATATCGAAAAATTATTATTATTATTTATGTTCAAAATTGTAAATGATAGAATAGACAGTCCTGATTTAACTAAGCTCATTGAATTTCATATACCCACGAGAGCCACTCGTTCTAAAATCTTGTTTAAATGCTACAATAACCGGACTGAATATACGAAACACTCGCTTGTACCTAGATTACATGAAGTTACTAAAAGATATGCTTATGTGGCAGATCTATTTAACTGCATTGAAGGTAGGTACAAGAGGGCTATACTTTCAAATCTTTTCAATGAATATTAGTTTTATTTGTACTATAGATTTTTGTATGTTATCGCATCTCTGGTGTCATTTCTCTTTCAAACGCCACAATTATCTGTTATAATCTTTATTTACTGTTTCTAATAGTTTCCTATGATTTTGTGACATGTGTGCTTATGGTATATTTATACCGTTGATATTAAATAAATAAAAAATATTTAGTATTTGTGCCTTATGTTAATCACTATATATCTGACAGTGGTATGTTTGTTGTTTAGCTCCTTTCACCACGCTGAGGGGCTCCTTCCAGCAGATGTCCCTGCCGCCGCAGCCGCAGTACGACCGCAAGAGCTACCTCACCCCGCCGCCGCACCAGGCCGTGTCGCCCAACCCGCTGCCGCCCAACACGGCCATCATCGACCACACCAAGTACGCGTTATAAGTGACCGCGCAGCCAACAAATATCCTGCAAACATCCTACACCCTACATCTATCAAGGTAACTAACTAACACACTCTGATATGAGGAATAGGAAGAGTAGGTATATGCATTTTGGCCGGATAGCACAAAACTTACACAAAAAGGTCTAAATATCTGGCCAGACCGCACAAAATTAACTTATATTACCCTGATTTCAGGAATATATGACTTAATATCTGACCAAAACGCACGAAATACGTCGTATCAAGGAATAAATGTAATATGATCTGCATGGTCTACCTAAACAAAACGCCATATTGTTTGATCTTCATTTTACATTTTCCATTGTCTTTCGCTATGCGTGCGAAATCATTTACCGACGCTATCTGGCGTTGGCATTTATCCAGAGATATCAAACTAATTGAACGATATTAGACAATACGGTTGCATGCAATTTACTAGGTACTTATCAAGCACAAAAATTTGAAGCTGGAACCCACATTCACAACAAAACCAATATTGACAACAAAAAAAAAACGAAATTTAATATTCTATGGAAAATGAATCTAATAAGAAATACCTAGCTTAATTATTCATTCTGTCTAGTTTAATAATGTACCAATCTCTATTTATTTCAGCTAATAATGATCTGAGACAAGCGGGGAGACTGACCTGGCGGTAAGCGGCGATGCAGACAACGCTTATGATATTACCACCGTACAATAAAAAAATTGAAGGAGTTTTACATCGATTTATTATTACAATTATAAGTTTAAGAAGTGTATTATATTTCTCCATTTTTTGCTAAAAAAATATATATAATAGTATTTTCTGCGATGTATTTAAGATTCTTGCGAAACAAAACATTAAAAAGTTTTATTTTTACGTTTATATTCTTAAATTAACATTATCCTACTTACTTTCTTTTTTTAATTATTTTCATTCAGTTTTAACATAGGTATTGTTATATTATTGTGTAATCCAAACATTAGAATTAAAAATATTACTCTTTTAACTCCTTGATGCCAAATACATATCGAATAATATGTAAAACTTAAGTCATATATTTTTCGTAATGATTTTACGTAGATAATACCTAAGTGATAAGGGATTTAAGAAACGCGGTATTAAGTAAAATATTGTTGGTAGATTTTTGTGCCAAATTATTATATATAGGTTAATAATGGTATTCCTGTATTTTAAAAATCCAAAAAATGTTTGTACAAAATACATTACCTACCCAACGAAATACCAAAATGTCGCTTAAAACCAACATTAAATACTAAAGAAGGCAAACTTGTGTAATTCGCAAGTGTTTTTAACAATTTAATTTTACTATCATTTTTTAAAATTAATTTTTTAATGAATTTAAAAAAATAAAAATTCTTTTTTACCATTGATTTTTAATGTTAAGACTTTTCCATAAATATATTTTATATTACTGAGCAACTAATAGCTATTTTTAACGTATAAGTAGTCAATTAACTGACGTTAAAGTTAAGGTTCTAAGTAAGGAATTAACCCGATGAAATGTAATGATAATAAAGCATGTTGGACAATATTATCTTAAATACTTTTAAAATAATTTTAATTCCTACCAAATACTTAAATACTGATTTGAAATTTATATTGAATTAAATAGTAAGTATTTATCTGTTATTCATAATACTAAGCTCTATAATATCCAGGAAAAATTTATACCTAGATTGATACAATAATTAAAATTAAAATTAAAAATTTATTAAAAAAATTTGGTTGTCTGTAAAGTCGGGACGAAAATTTTACGTGATAACGTCATATAATAGCGATGGAGTGAAATAGAGATAGATGCGTCACAAGCCGAACGCTTAGGCCGAATGCTTGTTCCGCGTTCTCGCTTGCACACTCGGCTCAGGCGGAACGTGACAATGAGTCATGCTTTTTCGTGAGTGCAGCCGGCATTCATCGATTTATAAGTCGTTATCACGTCAAAAAAAATCATAATATCTAAATGCATTAGTTTCTTCACAGGATAAAATTTGTCTTATATAACTATTTTATATATTATTATCTAACTCATTATATTTAATCAGATCAAAATCAATTTTTACTAAACACATAATTTTTTGTTATGATCTACTTATAACACGTTAAGCATTTTTAATAACTTCGGAATTCATTTTTATTTTATTTTACTTTACAACAAAATAAATATTATTTTAAGTGTGTTTGCATTCTAATGATAAATATTTAAAAAAATATATGTTTTAGGTAATTTAAAAGATGTTATTTTAGCCATCAATTAATTTCTTAAATTTTGGATCAGGGATGGCCTTGTGATTATAGAATTATAATTCCTGATTAACGTATACCAGTGCCTCTAAACCAAATTTTTTACCAAAGATAAAAAAAAAAACTGAAAGTTTTTCAAGAAAGTACCAAAATAGTAGCTCTTAATATTCGAACCTCATAGGCCGCTGTCGTAATTTTAAGTGACTTTTGTAATATGGCATTTACTTATTTTTTAAATATTATGTAGAATATGTTGAAAAAATACATGTTTTATAATTAAAAGATTGTTTCATTTACCTAAAACTTTATGCAAGGCCTCAAATAAAACCAAACCCTTAGGAACAACACATCAAGAGTTCAAACATTTTGATGTCTGACTCCACTCGAGGACACATGCACATGTATTAAAATGTATAGTTTATCAATATAATATAATCAATTACTACTGAAAGCTTTACGTTTCACAACTAAGTGGTTTTGTTTAAATAATTATTTACTGCAAAATTGCTAAATTTGGATAACATTCCGGGATTCATCCTCTACCAACATAGGTACAAAAATGCATCAAAATGTTTCCTGTTTCGTGATCTACTTGAAGAAATAAGAGAAAACGGCATTCCATCCTAGCCGCCCCGCAAGGATTTTTCAATCTACATTTTGTAAGAATTTATTCTGTAAGTATACATTCCTAATGTTTAAATTTTTCAAGTTGACTTCTAAAGAATAAAATACCTGTTTATCTTATAAACATGAATTATATGCACATGCACATATATAAATACGTCAGATAGTTAGTTAATCTTTCCGTAAATAAGATTAAGTTAGGAGGAAACCCGATCCCTGAGAAATTTAAAGCAATAGGTATTTTCTGAAATTGTTGCTGTCATTGTTGCTCTTACTCCCCCGAATACTGAGCGAAGGGGACAACTGCGCCCCAGGCTGACAATACCGTACAATATTTTGACGGTCTCCGTAGTCCCGAGGTAAGACTCTCGACTCACAATTCGAAGGTCGCGGGTTAGAACCAGGCGTGCACAAATAAATATTATTTGATTACTTTGTGTTAATTAACAATTAATTAATTAAAAATAATATATAGTATATTTGTGGCACGTTCCAGAGTGGAAGATACTCTCAGTATTGCCCTGGTGTAAGACCACCTTTCAGAATTGAAACGTTGCTTGAAATGCCTTTAGCCATGTTTGGTGACCAGATCTGAATAGCCAGGTACTTTCCCACCTTCCCCTCCCACATCTTCTTCCCCTCCCCACAACTGTCAGCCTCACAATATACCCCAATTGGGAATGCCGTATTCTCACTGACTTCAGACGGGGATAGTTGGGGACTCTTGTGTGGTAATCATATTTAAAAAAAAAACCAAGTAAAAATATCAAGGTCCCAAGTATTTTGTATTCCCATGTTTTTCTTCTAAAACTGGACCGATTTTAAAGATTTTTTTTACTAATCATATTCGAAGAAAATACTCTATGTCTGGTACGTTTTGCTTTTTAAAAAAAAAACATTGTCTAGCTTTCCATTATATTAAAAAATATTTGCTAGTGTCAAAATTCAGAGAGAAAAATTGGGGGGGGGGGGACGTTTGTGTGGACTAAACATGTCGCTAGGTTTCCTAAAGACAGTTGTTTTGATATATTGGCATATATACCAAATAAACGGTGACAATACATATTCCTAACACCGAGACAACAGCTGTTATCTCTGTAGGTAACTACAGAATCACACTTTTATTTAGTTTTCAAAATGTATTGAATATTATATCATTATTAAAAATGTAGACCACTTTGTATATAATTACCTACTTCCTTTTTTATACGCATCTCAAACAATGTAGATGTAGATAGGTAGGTGTTTCCCGTTACAATGAGTGATATTATTCAAAAACCAGGTGCTTTATATTTTGTTAAAAACTTCTAAGAAAATTTCTTCTCTACTTTTCCTCCTTTTCAAATCATTCGTCCACTTATATTATACGTAAAGCGGGCTAATCTAGTATAAGCTCTGCCTGCGTGAATCGATGCCACATCATCTCTCGAAATAGTTTTGATTTCAGACAAATTTTGAAACGGTAGAGGCCCGCGGTGAACGCTATTGTTTGCTAGCAAAATAAACGCTTTATTTCACCGTCTTTAGTTTCCAACAGAGTGTTCTACTCGCCATTCTGAAATAATAATAAATCGATACATATCGTCACTTCATTTGGATAGGGTTCTAACTTCACTTCACCTTGTTTTGAGATATGAGGTGCCAAAGTTTGCAAAGACGATTTCTCATTATCTATTTACCAAATTCCGAATTTGAGGTTGAATAGTATGTAAGGTATTTACCTACTTATCATTTTATAACATTATCTAAACATGCAAATAAAACCATACGCAACCAGCTAGGGCATAATAATTCATAGCACAAGGTTCTAATTACATTTCTCTGATGCAATTCCCAGCTAGAGCCACGTCCTATTTAAATATTTTCTATTATAATATGATGAACTAAAATACTTTATACAGAATGAAACACGTTCTTTGTTTAAAACCACTTTATTTTCATTATATTCCTCTACCGGTTTCGGTTGATCTCAACCTTCTTCAGGACAATAAACATATAAACAAAATTATATTACAGAGGAAAATTATGATATAAACACAATAGAAAGAGAGAGTATATAAAGGAGAGAGAGAACATCAGAGACTGATTGGTGGAGGGGTAGAAGAATGGGTAAAGCAAGGGATTAACGTAGGGAGAAAGGAAACAACTGTAAAATCGGACTGTTTGTTAAAAAATTGGCAATTATTTTTCTTTGATTTTCATATTTTTAATGCTTCTAAGGCGTATTCCTATTTTATTTATTTGTTTTATTTGGACTCTTGTATTTGTATTAAACGTATGTGTATACGTTTGATTCTGAAGATTATTTTTGGAATAGAAATAAGCAAAAGAAATAGTTTGGCATTCAAAGGTCATTTTTGAAAAAAATGTCGGTTAGAACCCTACACAAATAAGGTTACGACATTCTAATCTATTAACATTTTTAAGCCATTTTAAATGGACCAACCTCATGCCAAGGGAAACTAAATAAGTATTTTATTGAAATATAATATATTTATAATGCTTTCTCTAGTAGTAATGTTATACGCTTTCTAGTTAGTTCTGTGATATTAACGGGTGTTTTTGAAACCCATATTCTCTCTTCTCTTCAGTTTGGCATGGATATGGGCCCGAGAATTTATTGCATAACAAGCACTTCTGCCATAGTTCACCCCAAGTGGTTCTTATGTTTGGTGACTTAGCTAAGGTGCCGGGTTTGTGGGGTGAAGTTTGTCCGGTCTTGGCCGCAGTTGCTCCTGCCAACCTGCTGCGGTCTAACACCCCTGGAAACACTGACAAACAATAATAATATTTGGATGACCTGGATGCCGTAAAAATTCACCTCAAGGGCGCTGTACAAACTTATAATACATTTCTACAATCTTACTTCTAACTACAAACCAGACAAACCACTGTAACAACTTATGGCCAAAAATTGCACCAAACAAAAATCAATCACCGATACGAAACCACATGTACAATGATTCGAATGAATGCTGCTGTAAAAATATACTGTACAGGCAGAAAATATATACTTACCTGGGGGTCACTAGAGATTAATTCCTAACCACCCATCACCTAATCACCTAATTTAAAAAAAATGTGGGTAGGTAACTCTTCGTAAAAATTACAACACGGTTTTTTTAAAGAAAACCCCACAAAAGGTAATGTAGCTCCCTTACGAGATTCTTAAGTACCAACGCGACGTAGTTAGTACGTGACTTACGCCAAAGTATAAAAATGTTTCATTATGCGTATATCTTTATATAGTAGCGGTATTGAAATAAATATGAAACGGAATGACGTATTTTGCATTCCAACAATCAATTACAATTACAATATGGGTATAGGATGAACTGGGATAAGCAAGCATACGCGGTTACGGGGGTGTTAAAATAAAGGTGTTATCCCGGTAAAACAGAGATCCTGGGTCGATTCCCAGTTGCGACCGTTGTCTTTTGATTTTCGTTTTTTTTCTGTTTCACTCAGCCGAGTAACTACCCAACCTCTTACCACTCTCCCAACTCTCCATCAACTACTGTTTTTTTAAGTTTTTGTAAAAAAAAAACATCAAAAAGATATTGTGAAGGCCTCCATGGTCGAGAAGTAAGGCTCTCGACCAGCATTCCGGAGATCACGGGTTCAAAAGATATGTATTATTTTACAATTAGATCCTTTAAAATAAAATAATCTACATACGTAAACACACACTTTCAATTGACCAATATCATTTACTCATCTGCCCTGATGATGGACACTATGACGCTGTCCAAAACGTTGGCTAAAGAAGGAGGTAGCTCAATACGGCATAACCCCCTCTCCCCAAAATAAATAACGAAAATATTTTTTTGAAAACTTAATATCAAAACCAACAAAAATAAGGTATATTTGCGGCACGTTCCAGGGTGGTGTAGGACCACAATTCAGAATTGAAACGATGCTTGAAATTGGCTTTAGCCGTGTTTGGTAACCAGATCGGAATAGACAGAATCCCCATCTTCCTCTCCCCCATCTCCTTCCCCTCCCCACTACCTTCAACATCACAACACACCCCTTTCATTTCCCAGATAAAATATTGTAATTGATCTCAAACTTATTATCCAACTGCTTATTTTGTGGTATTTTTCGTTCATAATAAAATAACTAATATTTTTGATTTTATTGGATAGTGGCCAATTTACGAGGTGCAAAGTGTTTCTAAATATTCGTATAAATAAAATAAAAAAACCACTGGATGGAGGTACCGTAACTTTTCCTTCTAAAATATTTTTCACAAGCAATTTAAAAATTTAAAACCTGAAACGGGTGCTAGAAAGCATTAGAACTAATAAATGGTAATCTTCATCATCGTAGAGTAAACTTCAAACAGTTGTTTCTCCATTCAAAAGAAGGTCATTAGGAAACACCCATGGCACGACTCTACGTCTAGAACCTCGGTATGTAAAAATCTGTATAAATATTTTGGTATTGTGGTGTGATTTTGTTTACCTATTGCAATTACACATTTATAATCAACAATGACTTCGCAGTTTTTAAAGGAATATTATGTATCAAAAGCATTGATGTCATCCAATTTCCGTAACCATGGGTGTCCAACACAAAACATTTAAATGGACGGGTAAATATCGAAGTTACAAAAACTGTGTGCTTGCATTTGTGTAACAAAGCGCTTATTTATTTATTATACAGGGTGTTAAGGGACGTACTTGACTTACTTGAACCTTTCCTGACATTACTTGGAGTAAGAAGTGTAAATGAAATTTTGGTTTGCGGTGACTTTTTCGACGATAAATTTTTTTTTTCTTTAAATCAAGCAAAAAAAACAGATTTTGCAATTCACACACGGTAGAAGTGAAACATCCAGAAAACTAAAGTAGACAAGAGTGGGGAGTCTACGAAGCACTTTTTTCAATCAATGTGATGGATGGTTTTTTCCTTATTTTTATCGTCAAATTCCAGTGTACCTTTTCCCATACATTTGGTCTTCTTTTTAGTATCTTTTTGTGTTTTCTTCTTCGGAATCGCTAGATGTCTCTTTCTTTTGTGTTTTCTTTCGCCTATTCATTTTGGAGTTGTTTGAAGATTGGAAATTGATTTTAAAAAAACATATATATTTTTTTGGATTTCGCAGGATTCGGTCCGCTAAATGTCTGGCAGCTGAGTTCGCCTGGCGCTTTACACCACTACACCAAAGGAGACTTGCGTGGGACTATGGGTTTATCGTATTATATATGTTTTAAGGTTTTCATTTCAAAAAAGATTCTTCCGCATGTCGTCACTTGTCACTCAGCTGTCAGCTGGTCAACTGGTCACTCAGCCGAGTAACCGCCCAACATCTTATTACGCCCCCAACTTTCCAATAAGTACAATTTTTTTTTTTTTATATTCTTGTAGAAAAAAAAACATCAAAAATGTAACCGTAGACCAAAATTTCATTCACATTTTTTACTCCAAACAAAGTCAGGAATCACTGCCTAGAGATGTCAAGTACGCCCCTTCAACCTTACCGTAAATGTATATTATATGTATACTGTATACCTACTATCATTAGAACTGAAAGGAATGGTTATAGGTTGTAGACTGTTATACGTATTAAACTTTTTACCTCATTTGGTCCGATGTTCATAACCTATATATTATACACGTAGGGTATCAAAACACGATTCATGAGGTTTTTTTAATTAGCTCCTCACAGGAGGCTCTGAAGAAAACAATCCCTTGGGAACAATGCCATCTGGAAGATATTTTTATAGAAAAGAAGGAGAGGAAGTTTTGGGAAGGAAAAAGGAAGAGGGGTTTGTCCAGTTGTATGAATTGATCCCTCTTTCTGTAGTGCAAGGCGATGGGTTGAGAGAGTCTGACTGGAGAGGTAAAGGTTTCAGTCTTTCAGTCTCTCCCGAGTCGGTCCGCCACGTAGTAGGTGGACACACGCATGTGCCGTCAAGACTTAGACAAACCTCACCTCATGGACCCGGGCACACCTACTAAGTCATATAATAATGTCACAATCAATGGTTCCCTGGGTGGCGGTACCCATTCCCACCTTCTTAATTGAACAAGTTATAAAGAAATGAGCGATTAAAATCCCGATTCCGACGAGTGAGAACTATGAACTATGAAGCGCTAAGACTATTTCAAAAGAGGGCATTTTTGAGCGTGTCTGCGTGCCCGAGAATACATCATTTTTTTCATATTTCGGATGAAATTGGTCAAACAATTTCAATTATCGGTTTTTTTCTTGAACGCCTAGTCAAAATCGTTGGCTTGTATGAGGCCAAGGAGTCGAGAGCTATTACGTTAAATTGAAAACATCTTATGAAGTCTTATTTGAAGATATCTTTCAAATCACTATGGATCATTTTATTTATGGTGGATTTCTCTTCAGTGGCATCTACCTAAGGCAGGTCTCAAAGCATGGTAAAGTAAATTAAATCCAACGAGTTTTGATCCTTTTTAGTCAGATTTTAAAATTATTTGTAACACCTCACAAATCGATGTGATCCTAAACACTCGTGGGAAAGCAGCAATGATCGTTTTCCGCTTCCTGAGTTCACATCGCCATCGACAACTAGCGCAGTTCAATCCTCGCCACTTGCATTGTTTGTTATCATAGATAACGCGAAGGCGATAGCTCCCATTTCCCGCCACCACCTCCATTCTCCGCTGGCGGAGTCTTCCATCTTCCTACATCCACGACGCGTCTGGTTAGCTTCTATTTTGGCCCACGCTAAGTGCCTCAGTTCACACCTTTAGGGAGCTCAACGCGATCATCTCCTGGCTTAGCTGGGAGGCAGAGCCGAAGCGGAAAATTTTCAAATTATGTTTAAATATTTGGTAAATTAATATTATCTAAGCCTAATGAGTTCTAAAAATGTATTTATTGTATTATAACATGCGGGTTTCTTGCTCTAGGCCTTGCAGGTGGTTTTTTTTAACTATTCCGAATGGCGAACCGGGGCAATACAGAGAGTATCTGCCGATTTGAAACGATGTGCACGCGTGTAGAGGAAGGCTGCGATGATTGCACTACCTAATCTTGTGAACATAAAGCTCCTTAGTCGTGGGACATAGAATAAAAGTAAGACAGAATTTAAAAAAAAAAGTTTTGGGTTGCCTGATTTGAACCACTGTGAACAAATTTTATTAGGTACATAGAAGTTAGATATTTCTAAGAGTTCTCTTCTTCCAGTAGCATAAAGTTAAGATGAAGCCATGCGAAATAATGCAAAATCATACAAATCATGTGTTGTTGATTTGAAAATTTGATAGCTTAGATATATTATAGATGCTTCAATAAAATACTACGAGTAGAATACACCTTGGCCTTGGAAAATATTGAGTAATTTTTTAAGTCTTTTAGTAAGTCTAGAAAAAAATAAAGTATCAGGCTTATTAAAAATATTTTTTAGTGTCAAAATCTTCTACTAATGAATCTATTTTTGATTAAAGTTTATAATGTGGCAAATTAAGTTCTTTACAAAATAATTTGAAAACATTTTAATATTTATGCCTGAATTTCACAAAATAAAATAAATCAAAAATTTTGGCGATATTTTTTCCAGTGCATAAAAAGAGGCCATTTTCTGCCATTTGCAGAAAAGCTGATAGCGCGTATTCAGTCTCCTCCCTAATTCGGGGGTTTGTGGACGTCTCTAGACTCCGCGTCGCTTTGTTTGGTGCAGTAGATTTTGAGTTTTCTTGTTATTATAATACACAATGCGTAAAAAAGGAGTTCAAATTTTTACAGGCCTTTGCGAAATCAACCAACGAAAAAAAACTCTCAAATACCTTCTCCAACCTTCCCAAAAACTTTTTCTCAAATATTTTTAAATCCCTCCCAAAAAGAGACGTGGATTCCATTGTCGAATTTCTCTAGGACTAGTGGATACCCTTAAGTTTTATATATAAGTTACTGATTTTTTTCCGCGAATGCGGGAATAATTTAAAGAATAATAATATTTCATCTACATGTATCTGCGTTACCCGCCTGACTTGGCAATATTATCTTTTCCTTTATAAACAAATAAATTTAAGCACCTATTTTCTAATGCCGAACCGGCCCTGCCAGAAATGATACTTGACAACTCGTGGTGTCAACATAATTCACAATCATAAGTTTAGTATCATCATCGAGTTTCCTTAGATAAAATATATTTGGGTTTCTGAACATTTACTCGATCTGTAACAATGCTTGTTTCAAGAAATTATTAGTCATCTGGCTAGGTTCCCATAAAACGTGATAAATTGCTCCTGGAAGCAGGTACAATAATTATACTGAGGAGTTGTATTAAATGCGATACAATTCATCATTTTGAATGAATTATTGTTTTATTTTTGAAGTGAAAACTTCTTTAGCACTGTTGTGATTTGAAACTCGAGAGAATAATAATATTCGGTCTCCGCTTTGTGCGGTGCTTCGTAGCCTCTTATTTATTTTAAGTTTTCTCTTATTTACTTTAAGGTTTCGCTTCTACCACGTGTGGACTGCACACAATTTTTTTAAATACAATAACGCGTAATAATAATATATAATGACGTTATGTTTGTATTGTAGTGAAAAGTGAAACGTGAAGGTTTACATAGAGTTCATAGGAAAGGCGTTTTAATTTTTTTTTCACCACGGTAAGCGGGAAATGTTGTGTCGTGGTGATGGACTTAGCCAACCGAGGAATCGAACACGGGATGCCTGGGTGAGACCCAAATGCGATGCCAACTCAGCCATCGGTCTTAATCTGAATCGTTCAGCCGTAATTTAAATTCTTTCAAATAATTTGATATTTTATTTGCATTTGATTTGTTTAAGTAGAATGCAGAAGAACCAATAAAACTGATAAGTATTGGTTTGGGGGGTATAATCAATGGATGGTATAATTGGTAATTATAATGGATGGTATAATAATCAATGGATGGTATAATTGAAGAGTAAAATATTTTCGTCCTTTTGCTAATTCTGTTTTAATTTGTTCGAAATTATTTTTATTTTTAAATACATATTTCATAGTTTGCAGTATGAGTGATTTACGGATATTAAATATTTTAGTTTATATAATAATTTATTAAGAACAAGGTTGAAAATGTTTTATTTCTATTTAATGTGCTTTAGTATTGTAAATGAATCAACGACATCTCGACGGTCTCTTTGGTCGAGGGGCAAAGCCCTCGACTCTCTATCCAAAGGATGCGGATTCAAATCCCGGCGTGCACAAATTAATTTTAATTTGATTATTTTCTTTTATTTCACAATTTCATTCTATTATAACTAAAATCACAAAAATTATTCGCGCACCCGCAAATAATTAGTTGCAGTTCCGACGTGCGCAAATAATTTTTGTTTGATTAATTTGAGTTATTTCGCAACTGATTAACTAAAAATAATATAAAGTATATTTGCTTCACGTTCCTGAGTGTAAGATACTCTCAGTATCGCCCTGTTGTAAGACCACCATTCAGAATTGAAACGTTGCTTTAAATTGCTTTAGCCGTGTTTAATGACCACTACATTCACTTCACAACATACCCCACTTGGGTGTGGCATAGTCTCACTGACTCCAGACGGGAGCAATTGAGACTCTTGTGAAGCTATTCACATATTTTTTTTAGATCAAGTGCATTTAAAAAAAAATCAAATCACTCTATCCTATAATGTCGTAAATGGTTGAAGATTGCACCAGGGAAAAATAATCATTATCAATTTGTTAGTATTGAATACTTTCAATTTGAGAGGCGGGTTTGGGTACCGCCGCCCCAGAAACCATTTCTTGGATAACTGACACCTCTGCCATCGGTCACCTTAAGTGGTTCGGTACGTTTGGTGACTTAGCAGGGGTGCACGGATTCATGGGGTGGGATTCATCCGGGTCTTGGCGGCGGAAGCGACTGCGTGGAAGGCTTGGTCGAGAGAGACCGGTGAAGGGAAATCTTCTGACCTCTCCAGCAGGACTCTCTCGGAACATCGCCTTGCACTGCAGTGGGAAGGTTAGATTCGTCCTACAACTTATTTTCCTGGATATAATGACTGCCAGATTCCTACATTCCCCTCACACTTTTTTCCTTCCCAGAACTTCCTGCCTTTCCTTTTCTAAAAAGATCCTCCACACAGCATCTCCAAAGATGACCTAGGCCCTGAGGTGAATTATTTTCCTCAGGGCATAAAAAAACAACTTTCTTAAGACTATTATATAAAATATGTATCTTTTAAAGGGTGACCGGCCAACTCGGAATGAAACCAACTCAGAACCATCTCAGATAAGTCATTTAGGGTGATAAAAAAATATTTATTGAAAATTGGTTAAATAGGTTATGTTAGGTTAGGGTTATCGGCTAATTTAGAATTATTTTTTTCATAGATTTTAATGACTTTTCAATGAGGTGTTGAGTTGACATTATTCCGAATTGGCACGAAACCCTTTTAAAGATGTCTTAATTTACAAACGGTTTTATTCATTTTGGTTTTTCAATTATCAGTCTTCGATCAATAGATACACCTAAATATTTAATATTGCAACCTCAAAACTTCACTGAATCATTATTATAAACAAAATCTTAGTTTCGTAGAAGATATTCATGTACAACATATAAATATTAATTTACGTAGGTAATATTAAATAATATCAAATATATTTATGGTTCCTTGAGAACTCAGAATCACGTAATTTCAATGCCCGATTGAAAAGACATTAAAAGTTATGAATTTTTTTTTATCCCTTTGCCTAACCTATTTTTTCACCATTTTTCTCCTCAAAAAACTTTTCAAAGAGGTGTTGGTTGATGTTGCATGATTCCGAGTTGTCCGGTCACCAGATTTATATAGTGCTGACATCTATTGCCGATAAAATAACAACAATATAACCTAAGTAGGAAAAAAAGGTTTGAGACTCGACTTTTAACAACTCATCTGTTTTAACTTTGTTGGAGGAGGAAGAGGATGGTGAAATACCCCCTCAATATTATAATATTATTTTCTTACTATTTTGAATATAGCCTTTGGTACAACAATTCGTATTTAAAATTAAAATAATCCATTTAAATTTATGTACCGTCCCTGCCATCTGTAGATCTGTTGATAAAGTTAAAAAAACAAACAAAAAGCTTTTGATATTTTTCAATAGATGTCAATTTTGTGAATGGTTCCTAATAATAATTATTCGTGATGGACAATACTATAGTAAAATTTCGCGCCTAATAAAATTGAATTTAGTATAGGAATTTAAAATATAGTAGATTATTATTAGTTTTATGTTAAATAAGTCTCCATCAAAATTTTCTACTGGCAATGACGTAAAATCTTCCTCACACATCTAACCCGTGAAAATATGGGTGACCGGACAACTCAGAATCATGCAACTTCAACACCTCCTTTAAAAAGTCATTAAGAGTGCTGAAAAAAGGTTATGAGCTATCTTATATATAAAAATCAATATTGGTTTGTTTGTTCGTATTCTATGCCCTGCCATACCATTCATCCAATTGAGATGAAACTTTGGGGATTTGATGTGTGCATGCCCTCGATGGATTCTATATTCGCTTGCTGAGAATTGTTTTGTAATCCTGTATTTATAGTTTTTTTAAAGCTGTGAATTGAAGTACATGTTAGTTTGTTCAAAATTCAACCAATTACCTTGATATTTTACTATAAGGTAGATTAAGCCTTGTATTTTTTGTAATATTTGTAGCAATTAGTTTGAAATAAAGGAAACAAAAATATAACTTTTTGAAACTGAAATTTTTTTATTTTTCAATACGAGTTTTTGTGGACATAGTACAAACCAATCCTCAGCAAGCGATATGTATAGTGAGTTCTGGCATCATCTGGGACGAATGGGAAAGGATAAGAACAGAATTTTTTTTCTTTATTAAGTGGCATGGCAACACTCGGTATTGTATTTAAATGCCTTTGTCAGAATTTGGTATATTTAATTATGTAATAGAAAGTACTTTCTCTAAAATCCCAAGTACTTATATAAATGGATCGATCGATCGATGTGAATTTTTTTGCACAGAGATAATTGGAGGACTGGAAAATGACATACGCTACTTGTATCCGGGAAAAAACATTTCGTTCCCGTAGGATAATTATTTAAACAGTAATTTCCCCCTTATACCCCCTAATTAAGGTAAGCTCTGGCGTTATGAAATTTGTATAAATGAAAATGTGTATATTTCATATGTTTTAGCGGCAAGGAGTGAAGAGGAAAACGAAGGAGGTGGGGTTCGAGGGAGGGTTGTCGAAGAATGGGACTCGTGATGGGAAAGGGACGCATGGGAAAGGACGTGCAGGGAGAAACAATTTATTTCCTTTGAATGGCATTTCAACGCATGCCGGGTACCAGCTAGTTAATAATAAAAATATTAAAAAAATTTCATAACTTATTCTAATAACTTTTCAAAGAGACGTTGTAATGCCACTTTGTTGAGTTTTCGTGTAACCGAATTTTAAGGCTCCGTAGTAAAAAGAAGAAGACACTGTTCGAAATGGAGATATGTAAATTCGAATGTTAGAGGGAGCTCGCTAAAAGTAAAAAAGGATTATAAATAAGCGAAAATTGTGAAAATATTTAATAAAACAAGACTCGTTTCAAATTGATCAAAAATCTCTTTGCAAATGTCTGAAGCAATTAAAGATACACTGCGATTTTTTTATACATCTAGGACATGTTAAATAACAGAACAAAATGTGTTTTTAATAATTTTCGAAGCATACTTTGCGATTTTTTCTATCGAAGGAATTTCATATTACAGTTACCGTTCCGGTATAAGTATAGATATTATATTTAAAAATAACATATTATTTTTTAAGAACTAAAAAACATAAAGCGTCATTGGAAATATGTTATAATATGATGAAATAGTGACGAAAAAAAATTACACAACAACAAATTTGCCACGGATGACTTTGAAAGAAGAAAATAACTGTTAAACAAATTGTATGGGTGATGGTACCTTGAAGACGGTAAACAACAAGTTAGTGTTCAACAATGAGTCTAGCTACTGCATATAGCTTTAATTGGAGAAGTATTTTTAGAATGCGATACTATCTCATTAGGGAAACTTGTTGTAAAATTATTCTTACTATTCGTTAGGTAATTAATACCTTCGTCATAACACCATCGAAAATTGTTGTTTTCAAAACCTGTCAGGTGTAATAACATATCTTAATCATGCAATAAATATCACAACAAACAATTGAAGGTGAAATAAAATACCAATTGATTACGTAAATAATTGCACTTCCCATTAATTACTTGAAAACAACACACCTGAGTGGAAATGCTATCATTGGAAATGCTATCAATGTTATCCTTCACTTGGGTATAAGTAATAGATGGTTACTCCTTCAAGGCTCTGGCAAGGACTCTAATTTTTGAAAGAACGAAGCTACATTTAGTTTAGAACGAATCTAGACCTCCAACGTCCATGCATACAGTGTTAATAAGCAGTATGCAAGTGCAAGTGGAAATGCTAACAGTATCGCCCTAGTGTACCACCGTTCAGAATTGAAACGTTGCTTGAAAAGGCTTTAGTTGTATTTGGTGGCCAGATCTAAAGAGCCACTAACTTTCCCACCTTCCTCTTTCCTATCTTTTGCCCCTCCCCAATACCTTCAGCCTCAAAACATACCCAATTTTGCGGATGCCATAGTCGTACTGCCTCCAGACGGTTAGGAGCAGATGGGACTTCTCGGAGCATCTTCCATTGTAATACCGTTTGAACTAGGACATCATACCTACCTGATGCCTATGCTCTAAATGTCTAAATATTGCAATCTGCTTAACATTGGGGAATTTATCAAACGGAACGCCCGTTTCTGCACAGAGATAACGGTTTTTTCAGGTATTTTGTAGCTCTAACCAAAAGGTGGCTTCCAAATTGAACACTAGGGCGCACTTGTGATTTGTACTTGTCTGGTCTCCAGTTTTGCAATATCTGCGGGCCCTGTACAGAACTTGACTGGCTTCGATGGAGCCCCCGTGCCTGAGCTGGTCACTGGAGTTACACCGGGCATTTCAATGGAAGGCATCTTGCTATACTCATTAAAAAAAAAACTTCGAAAAAAACTGGGCGGTGCCTACTTCCTCCAAAGTAGTGCCAGCAGTAATAATTTTTACTCTGCCGTGAGGTGATTTGAAACTCGATGAAACGAAAAAGCGACACTAAAAAGAAAACACATACTCTTTAACTCTGTAGGATTTAGCCTACGAGATAATGAGATAGTCTAACCGGTCTTCTCTTTCTGCGGTGCTTCGTAGCTTTCCCACTCTTGTCTACTTTAGTTTTCTGAAGGTTTCACTTCTATCGCGTATAAATTGCACAATCTGTTTTTTTTTTATTTTCAATATAAATTGCACCAGTCTCCCACAATACTTCATTATAACTTTAGCAAGGACGAAGGAGAAAATAAAATAGTATTATCAGTATTAATGTATTAAATCAAAATATCACCAATCCAATACGGTATAAGTACATTTTATAAATTTATCGTTTAGATCACATCTTACTCTGCCCACCGCCCGCCACGGAATCAATAATTTGATTAAAAATATATTAAATTATTTGATATACCTTTTATTTTGCTACCGTCTTCCTTCTTGTATTCATAACGTTTTGTCAATTCTTAATATTAATAAACCACATTAAATTATTAGTACTAAGCGTGTTTTTGTCTTTTTAGACCATATTTTTCAACGCCCTCACTGTGCCATCTCAACGCCCCCTAATTTTATCTGGGTCTTCTACCGCCCTCCTGAAAGTCTCAAACTCTCACAGGGGGGCGATATCGCCCACGTTGAGAACCTATGGTTTAGATGTTATTGATGTAAGTATCTGTTTCACTAAATTCTTGTACACACCCTTGTTCTTCCAATAATTTTTTAAAAATTATTTACTAGATGAAGTTCCCTGTCTTGCCTGGGCTTTGCGTAGAATATTTCGAAATTTGAAGTAAACGATGACCTTCGTCTATTGTTGTAGGTAAAGTGTGCAAAATTTCACCAATCTCGGAATAAAATGTGCCACCGAAAAGATACATTGTATTTATTATTCGGTAATGACATTGTTTACTGTCACATCCAACGTGGATGCAAAAGGTAAGGAATATGTACTGTGTAAAAACAAGTTTAATTAATCTAGGGGCGTGTTAGGTGTAATAATATAAAAGACAGCACCTGTGTCACAAAATATTCATTTAATTTCAATCGTCGCGTGCATATCTAGAAAACATGTAGTCAATTAATAAATTAAAATTAGTATTGGTCGATCCTGTGACTGTGATATTAAATTTAAAAAATTTGATTGAATTAACTGAAAATGAAGGGTGTTGTTGTTTTAATTCTGTTGATCATCGTATCCTTATCTCACCAGAACAGGATTAAAATATGCGGAAAAGGACTGGTGGAGGCCTTGCAGCTAGTATGTGGTACCAAAGGATATCATCCACCATGGTGGACACGTGAGTACCATGACACCATTGCATTTATTTATTCATTACGCACCATTCTACGGCATCCGTGGTCGAGGGTTAAGACTCTCAACTCGCAATTCGAAGGTCACGGGATCGAATCCCGGCATGCACAAATAAATTTCATTTTATTTCACAATTAATTCATTAAAAATTATATATATGCGGCACTTTCCAGAGTAGAAAATACTATCAGAATCGCCAGGTACTTCTCCATCTTTTTTTTTTAATACCGCACAAGAGTTCTTAATACCGACACTTTTAAAACGTCCCAGGATCTAACCGCTCAATTCAGTACTGAACCAATCCAGCCGCCCGACTCAGGGCGTTCAGTATTTCATTTAATTTAAATTAGAAAAACCAATAGAGCCTTATCTCGAAAAAGGGTCCTCTGAGTTTATCGTTCAATTTTTTCACTCAGCCCTTCGGATTGTGTAGGTCGAGACGCGTAATTTGTTATCCATCTCGGGTACTGTAAGGTGTAATTTTGAAAAAAAAAATTTTTGGATTTTGGAAATTTTTGAATTTAAAAAAAAAAAAAATTGAATTTTGGAAAAAAAAAAATTTTGGATTTTGGAAATTATTTAATTTTGGAAATTTTTTTCGGTTTCTGGAAATTTTTGAATTTTGAAAAAAAAATTTTTTGGTTTCCGGAAATATTTTAAATTTGAAAAAAAAATTTTTAGTTTCTGGAAATTTTTCGAATTGTGAAAAAAAAATTTTTGTATTCTGGAAATTTTTGAATTTTGAAAAAAAAATTTTTTTTTGTTTCTGGAAATTTTTGAATTTTGAAAAAAAAAATTTTTGGTTTCCGAAAATTTTTTAAATTTGAAAAAAAAAAATTTGGTTTCTGGAAATTTTTCGAATTGTGAAAAAAAAAATTTTTGTATTCTGGAAATTTTTGAATTTAAAAAAAAAATTTTTTTGGTGTCTGCGTCTCAAACGTTGTTGTCACCTCGGTTTTTTGTCTTTCCAGATGAAAACAATAAATAATAAAATATTCCCAAAATTTCAAAATATTTTTTTAATCTGCGATTCAAAACGTTGATTTCATAAAAGTACACATTTTAATTTTTAGGTGGTTATTATTTAGATTTGAATATAAAGCGTGGTATTTTTCCTTTCTACCACCGTTTAAAATATATTTATCATTATGATAGTAAGAAATTTACAGCGACTTATATGAGACTTGTGTGTGCTGGGACGAATATGGTCTCCTGTGATTAACCGATTTTTAATGTGTCTTGTTCACATGCAGTGGACACTCCCCAACGCAAGAAGTACCGGCCTATGTCCTCATCTGCGGGCGTGGTGTATGAATGCTGCCTGCGGACCTGCTCCTTGGAAAACCTCGCTGCATATTGCGCCGATCCTGCACTAACAGTAACGCACACAGAGCATCTTTAATAATCTAAATGGCCAATGTTTAAGAATTTTATTAACGTGTTGTAGGCAATACTTTGCATCTATTCCCTGAGATACTTGCTCAGAATCGATCTGGGCGATTACCGTTGTAATATAAATGTTGGTTTCCCCTGGGAAAAAGTGTCAGAATATGGGGCAAGCTCGAATTCAATGTTATCCTTCATGTCGGATGTCTTTGTTCTCTGGAACAGCGTAGCCTTTCGTAGCCTTTCGGTCTCCTCTTTGTGCGGTGCCTCCCCACTCTTGTCTACTTTAGTTTTTTTATAGTTTCACTTCAGCTGCATGTGAATTGCAAACTCTGTTTTTTTCTGTCTTTTTAGTATTATTTCTAATTTTCTTAATTTATTTTTTTAGATCTAAGAATATGTTAAGTTCAATAATAAATATAATGTTCCTTTATTAAATTACAATTGACAACAGTAGTTAATCTGATCGCAATTCACCTTGGTTGTGCTCACACGATCTTCATAAAAGTTTAAACTTATTTTGACGGTGCAAATCTTTTGATTGAATTTGTTCATTACTTTCCTAATTCTCTAAAAGTCACACTAATGAGAACTATTCTATATCATATTTAGGCACCTGATGACATTTTGACATTTTGACACTCATTGATGACATTTTTTTGTGCATTGCAATGTGTTCAAACTTTGCTTTTGTTTCAGGATGTGTACGCTTATAACGGAAAAGTGTATAAAAAGGAAGAGGCGGTGATGTTGATTAACAATTTGAATATGTTGGTCGATGATGGCGCAAACGTCAACCAGAACAATTTTTAGGAAATGTTGGGCGCCCATCAATTATTTGTCAACACGACCTGTGGGAAATTTCTCTAAAAAGCCGAAAGTTCTACCAACAGAGAAATATTGCAGACAGCAATCCGAAACAACTCAGCGGAATTTCACTCGTACCAGTCATATAGATTTCGAAAAGCCATGAAGATTTAGCAATACCAAAAGCGGGATATTTATTTAACCAACCCTAAGTTAATGATTTCCATAAATGTAATATTTATTTTACTTCACCTAATAAATACATTGCTCTAACTAATCTTTAAAAAATCTTTCGTTATTGCATTATATACGTAGGTAAGTGCACGTGCTTGGTGTATTACATTATAATTATTATACATGTTTATTTCGACCTATAAAGCCACACATATTTGTTTATAAAAGACATAGTACCTACCCGAAGGACGTAAATGGCGCAAAGGATGTAAGAAGGACTTAAAGAGTGTAACATGTATTTGAAAATTCATATTAATGATAATAATAATATTCAAAAATCTGTTTCTGAAAAAATTAGAAAATATACAGATTTAGGAAGTGAGATTAAAAGAATTTGGCATTCTCGGACTATAAAAATATTACCATTTGTTATTTCGGCTACTGGCATTATACCTAGCTCTCTAATTAAAAATTTAGGCTTATTAGATTTATCAAAGAATCTTTATATAAAGATGCAAAAATCAGTCATATTAAATACATGTAGGATTACGAAAGATTTTTTAAATATTTATATTGAGGGATCAGTAGGATTTATCGGTTCAGTTAGGAGTTCTATTGAGCCGAACCCTCTGATATGAAAATATCTGGAGTCGGTGAAGTATTTTCCCATAATATGGGATACCATATTATGGTCTCTGGTAGGTTAAGTTATAGTTTTGAATTTATTATACTTACACAATGCAATTACATCGCGTGGATTGACTAGATGATCATTTGTGGAAAAGTGTGTGGAAGGGTTAAATTTTTCCTGTGGGGAAGATTTAACCCGGACATAAAGTCTAGAGAACAATAAAAAAAACAATATCCAAACAAGGCGTAAATGGACGTACGTGACTTACTTTAATCAGTGATTTCCGATATTATTGAGAGTAAATTCACAAATAAAATATATATGTGAAAATTCATAAATAAAATGTATATTTATAGGTGGTATTTTTCACATACATATTTTATTTTACTTAAAAAATAGTGGGTTTTGGACAGTTAGGGGCGGAGTGAGGATTAGGCGGTTACTCGATTGACTGACTAGTGACGATATATGTGGAATTATTTTTGTTTGATTTGAAGAAAACAAAAAATTGCAAAAATATACCTTGTTAAAGCGACAAGTACAAGAAACCAAAATTTCAATTACGTTTTTTCCATATATTGCCCGGAATCACTGGATAAATTATGTTTAATACGTTGCTTAACACCCTGTATTTGTTAACCTTATACGAGGGGCGGCTGAAAAGTTTTGTGCCTAAGTACCTATGATCATCACTAATGAGTAACGCTGCACACCACTTGTTTTGTCAGTACATTGCTGCCACAAACGGTAACGAACTATTTTATAAATCCACAGACTTTTTAAATCCATAAATTCTACACCAGCGACTGCATACACAAATTTGTCGGCCTGTAATGCTATTTCCTTGAAAATGCCTATTATGCCCTTCAGACATTTGGCGTATTTTTCAGATGGTCAAAATATATCCGCTTTACAATAAAATGCAAATAAATTTAATATTTCTTAACGTATCCCAAAACTAAGATAGATTGAGGCCGATAGATTAAGCACCGCACAAAGAGTGTTTGTCTCTTTCTAGTGTCGCTTGTTTCCTTTTCATCGAGTTTCAAATCACAGCGGTGCTAAAGAAGCTTTCACTTCAAAAATCGGAGTTTTCGGTTCACACGCGGTAGAAGTAAAGCTTTCAGAAAATTAAAGTAGACAAGCGTGGGGAGGCTACGAAGCACCGCACAAAGAGGAGACCGATAGGCTACGAAGCACCCCCCCCCCCCCCCCCACCCCCGTTATGCGCCGTTAAGTAATGACAATGAGCAAATTAATCTTCATCTCTAATTTTAAATTTTGAAAGCTGGAGTATATTATATTGATTAGCATTATTAGTAACATATAGTATGAATAAAAATGTTTCAAAATTTTTATTATATATTAAACCTTGTGTGGACCCTCTGACGTCGTTCAGGGACCTCCAACTCAATTTTAATTTTCCACGGACCCTCTGAATGATCCTGGGGACCCCTAGGGTTCCGTACGAACCACCTTGGGAACCACTGCTGAGATGTATGTGTTTGTCTCTTTTTAGTGTCTCTATTTTTAGTTTTGTCGAGTTTCAAATCTGAAGAAGTTTTCACTTCAATAGTCCGTAACCTTTTTTTTTAAATTTTTTTTTTTTATATTAACATTTTTTTGGTACAATTGGTAAAATTTTGTAATACAAACTTTTTATATAAACAATTTTTAAAAAATAGAGAATAATACAAATAGATTAGCAGATTAACCAAAAAAATCCCACTTAGGCATCGCCAGTTCGTGGGTATACTTGAATGTTTTTAAGACAGAAATTTACTCATAAACATACACTATCTTTGTAGAAGATTAAAAAAAAAAAAATTAAATACCTAAAAAATACATTAAGTTTTTACTGAAATACATATTCAAAATACATATTAATAAAGATTAATAAAAATAGTTAAGTTACAGCGGGTCAGATATTACAGCAAGTAAATGTTTGTGTCGATGGTATTTATCCAAGACTTTAATACATCTTTATACTTGCTGTAGGTGGATATATATTGTAACGTAACATTTTTAACCTATTTTGTTTTCATCACTTTTCTTGACTTTATACCTCTTCAAAAGTTTGTTGAAGTGCCACTGTGTTGAGATATCCGGTCACCAATTCGCACGTAAACTTGAAGGGAAAACTTAAGGGTCTACTATACGTATTTCGACCGATTTCTTACATATTTCCCTTAAACATTTGAAGTTTTTAAACTCTTAAAAAATATATGTTATTTTTGATGATAATATCTAGATACTTTCCACGCCGAAACGCAAATTATGAAATTCCCTCGATAGAAAAAAATCGCAAAGTATGCTCCGAAAATTATTTTAAACAAGTCTATTTCTTTTATTTTACAAGTCATATTTGTGAAAAAATTCACAATGTTTCTTTGAATGATACTTAAGATACGTTCCACGAGATTTTTGCTCTATTTTAAACGAGTCATGTTTTATTAAGCTTTTTCGCAATTTTCGCTGTTATTTTACGAATTAAAATATTAGCGCGCTCTGTCCAACATTCGTAATTACATATCTCTCCATCTTCTTCTTTTTCAGCGCCGTGCGTTTCAAGAGTGCCGCCGATAATTCGAATTCGTTCCTATCAGTATGCAGTTTTTTTTAAACTAATTGCGTGCCGATTTACAATATTCATGATTTGCAAAAGTTTTAGAAACTAATACTTTTTATGAAAATTATTTAGAATCTAGAATTAGGGTACAATAGATATCACGTATAACAGTGGCGTACAACCCGCAGGCCACGGGCCCAGGTTTTCGCCTACAGTGCTTTCTTTGTGACCATTAAAATTGACATTTGAAATGGATTTCGTTTTATACACGGAATGCGAACAATTTTTTTGTAGGAAACATATAATACAGGTGGTTTTGGATATTTTGAATCAGCGGCCGAAGCATTTCTAAGTGTTCTCTAACATTTCGGAGTGATAAAATCGAAGGCATTTATTGTTTTGAAATTGAACATTTTTTCGTAGGCTGCGCTTTATTTATCTGTGAATTATTTTTGTAATAATTTATAATATAATAATAATAAAGCATATATTCTGGTTTCTCGTCATAATCCCATAGGTACCTTCATCCTGTAAAGCACTTTTTAAAAGTGAAAACCCTTTAGCACAGTTGTGATTTGAAACGCCATGAAACGAAAAATAGCCGCACTAAAAACAAACAAACACATACGTCTGAAGGATTTAGCCTGCGAGAGAATGAGACACCTATATTACTCGATCCCCTCTTTGTGCGGTGCTTCGTAGCCTTCCCATTCTTGTATACTTTAGTTTTCTGAAGGTTTCACTCCTACCGCGTGTGGATTGTACACTCTGATTTAAGAACATAAAAGCATTAAATCTGTAGCATTTTTGAGTTTGATGGTGCCAAAAACATCTTTTTTTACATTTTTTTTTGTTAAGTTCATTGTTAATTACATGTTGAGAATTTTCGATCACCGTACTAGAACATGCCTGTTAAATAATTTTTTGATTGTTTTTCATTTACTCACAAATAATTGCCCAAGTTGCCTCTAAAATCATGAAACACTAAAATCTTTAATGGCCTATATCTTAATTTAAAGCAAAAAATAAATAAAGTAGCTCACATCCGTACTATAAATTTAATATACCTTTTGTTTACAAAAATAATTTTTCAGTTTGATTGGGGATTTTGATCTCAAATCCAAATCTAAGATTTGTATGAAACTGGCCGAAATGGGCCGCGCATACGTTCCTCTTAAATGGTTACAGTTAAAAATCTGAACGTGTCGCCAACTGAAAGTTAACCATGTCAAATTTTAGGTATTACACCGCTAGCGATCTGCGAACAGATTAAAATGTATAATTATGGCCCTCCGAGTAAAAAGGTTTGGTATCACTGACACAACAGTAATCAAAAATACATTCTTCGATTGCACACGAACATTACAAAAAATGATTTTCTTTGCGAAATAAGCCATAAAAAGCGAGCACTATCTCTTTATTTAATTTCTTATTAATATTTTTTTCCACGAGTGTCAGCTTGAAGTTTTTCTGAAGCTTTTTACACGAACTTCTGAAATAAGGCTATTAGCATTAATCTTTATGCTGTCGATCATCACAATGTGTCACCAGCGACCTGCACGTTCCAGACGGTTGTGCGTCTTTAGCGGATGCTCTGAAAATCGTGTGCGAACATACCTGATATAATTCACCATCGCGGATGGGTAAGTTCCACCAAAATTTACCTTTACTCTTTACTTACGTAAACCCAAAGGGGAAGGATCGGAGATATATGCATTAGTTCAGTTTTATACATGTTTTCAAGTATAGAAATAAATAAATAGGTACGACTTACATATTCTTCCCATTTCTTTTTCAACAAAAAATTGTCATATCCGTCTCCTTGCAATTGCTGATTACTTTTAATTATTTGGTCGTGTTTGAGTGTTACGCTAATATTTGTGTACTTGCAAAGGCAGTAATGTATTTGCAAATGTAAATAAGTACCTACGTTAATCGCAATAAAGTATTGTGTAAATACCCAATCGTTCATAAAGATACATATAGTTTAGTCATTTTAAACCACAATAACACAGGCATGTACCGTGGTGATCAGCATGAAAAATCTTAGCTATACATAAGTCTTAGCTATATAAGTCACAAGTTATTAATCTTAGTTATAAGCCACTAGTAATAAATCGAAGTAAAAATTTAAGTGACCTTGAGGTGATTTTCCCACGAAAACTGAGCTGTAGAAAAGTTCCGAACATTATTATTATTATAAGTAATTGAAATTATTTTCTCCCGCAGTCGAAGACCACGAACGCAAGAATTACCAGCCGGTCTCCAACGATACGCTCGAGTGCTGCCTCCGCCCATGCTCCTTCAAGGACCTCGCTGCCTACTGCCGTGCGTCAACACCAAAAACAGAAGCCATTCTCAATTATAACAGAAACATTGAGAGATATGGCATGGAATCGTCGGTGTCATCGCAACGATCAAACTGATGCGTTTGATGTGTAGGTAGAAACAAAGGCGGGACGGCGTATGGGTAAATGATGTTGGATATGATAATGACACTTGTGACTCGTTTTCATGGTAATAATGGTTCATGGCCCATTTTTCTTGTTCCCATTGCCTATAATTTTAACACGTTATAGATTTTATTGTTCTACGATACTAATCAATTATTATAAATAATAAATTATATAGTTCATAAACTCGACTGGCTAGCTTAGAACAGTCTAACCTTGATGACTGCCTTTAAATAACAGGAATTGAGGAAAATACTAATGAAAATCCCAAAATAACTGCTATAAAATTAATAGACAATGCTAACCTCAAAATAAGTTCAGAGGATATTATCTCGGCGATAAGACAATATGACAGGAGACCAGGTTAGAAAATTAGAAATCCAGAAACAAGAATAAAATTATTAGCAAACAACAAGATATTCTTAGGAGAATCATTATCTCCTTATTTTAAGAGTCTACTCTGTAAAGCCAAAATAAAGGGAAAATAATGAAAATGATTTTATTTTTTATTGGATATTTACTTTATATTTGGATCAATTCTAATAAGAAGAAAGAAGACGAAGGCAAAAAAAACTGGGAAATAAAACACGAAGATGATCTCAATAGAATAATATACAGTACATACAGTAAAAGGCAGCAAGAATATTTGTAGCATTGAAAACGGATACCAATTAGGAAAAACATTGATTTGGTTGACAATAAAGAACCTAATTTAAATATATAAGATTTAAAAGTTAGTAGAAAAAAAAAAAATTAAAAAATTTTTACTCATAATATGTACATATTTTTTTTTCACCTTAGTCCTTTTAAATTACTAGCATAACATATTATTTCACACTAATTTCAACACATGGTCACTCTACATGTTTAGTTTAAAATGTATTAATTCCTACAACTTAGTATGGACCCTGACCCCATCTGTAAGAAATATTATTGTAACAATATTGTTATTTCAATGACCCATAATATTTTGTGTACTTTAACTAATTGGCAACCTCATCAAATGTTTAAGAATTTAAATTTGAATAATAACACCAAATTAAAAGAAAAATGTAAAGAAACAATAAATAAATATATAAGAATTATCCTATCCCAGAACATTGTCAAAACCAAAAGATCACACTATCCCTCCCCACTACCTCCAGCCTCATAACATACCTCAGTAGGAAGTGTCATAGTCTCACTGGTTCCAGATGGGAGCAGTTGAGACTCATGTGCGGTATTCATTTAAAAATTTTAAAAAAATAACCGTATAATGTGATGAGGTCTCCGTAGGTCACTGCCATCTATCGGAAAAAAAATTCTCTAGGCGCCAACCATTTTTTGGTTTCCGGATATTCGGTTGGGTCGTTTGGAGTATGGACACACATGATTGATATCACTTAAAAATCTTTTATTTAAACTATAAATTTAAACTCCAAACAAAAATAACACTTTTTTTAGATTAAAATATATTTCACCAGCACCAACCAACCTTAAATATTTTTAACAATTTTTTTCTTATTGACCCAACCCAATGAGAGAAAGCAGTCTAGTATTTGGGCGTTCAAAGAAAGGTAAACACCGTGGAAACTGTGAAATTCGGGAAAGTTTTCTAGTTTAGAATAATCTATCTGCAAAGCGCATGGTATAGGGAACGCTAGAAATTAGTTAGTCATTTTTGCGAGAAGACGTAAAAAACTTACAATATTTCGACCTATTGCTATTAGTAATACTGCCATCTATCGATGAAAATTGTAAAAAAATTCATTACGATTGCAATACATTGCGTACCAAACAAGGTTGTCTGACATTCAGTTCGATTAGTCAGACACAGATGTCACTAAACCAACCGCTAAAATATTGGTGTTTCAAAATATTAAATATTTTGAGAAAAACGGTGAAAAACCATATAATGAGGTTTGAGATAGCAGTTCTGCTGTGAGTAGGTCTGCAATAAAATAATTTTAAATAGATTCTTAATTTGTAGTGGTGTAATTATCGTAAAACCAAAAACTGCGGGCGGGAGTTCAGAAATATTTCGGACCAGTTTGGATCATTATCAGTGAGAACAAATTAATTTGACCCTATAATACACAATTGAGTTTACGGTTTAGATCCATTAATTAGATTGTGAAGGGCCAAGGCTGGAGAATATAATGAAATGTGTGAATACAACTTAAATTACTGCAATCTAAAAGCATTAGTATTTTCTCTGCTGCGATTCTGTTTTTATACCAGGGACGTAACAAAGAATTCGCCCAAACCCATCCCTGTGATAATATTCTAAGAATGCAATTTAGTTCAGCATCGCAAAAATTTTCTGGTATGGTTTGACAAATTAGGTTTTAATTCATTTAAATTTTTTTATAGTAACAATTTATTTTCGAAATCATGAAATAAAACTAAGGGGCTATTTCACCAATTTCTTTAAATGTTGCTCTTAACTACCGGTCACATAACTTTATTGGTAGGAGAATCATGCTCAAAAACCCGTGCGCATTTCGCCACAGAAAATATGGTGCCAAGTAGCTATTTTGGTCTACTGCCACGCCTGTCTTAGACGTGCTTAGACGCCATTGTTTCTATGAAATCACAAACGTCAAAAGTGTCAACATGGTGTCAACACAGTGTTCGTTTATTGTTGTTTACGAACGGGATTGGTTTATTTATGCAAACTATAAGGTAAGTTCAACGGGTTTTTGTTATGTTTTATTGATTATTGAGTGATATTACTAAAGAATTTAGTTGAATTTGTAGATTTGTCTTAATTCATGCGTCACAAAATGTTTTACTCTTTCTTCTTTCCTCATTGCTATTTTTTGTGATTTTCTGCTGTTAAATCGTTTAGGTACAGTGTCTTTAACATCTATTGTGTATTTGTCTGCAGAGCCTTCAGGTGAACCAATACATTAAAGTGAAATATGAGGGACTGGAGAGACAAAAGTGCACCCTCATCAGATAGGGACCCAGCAACGCTGTTCCCTTGGACAACATAGAGACGATGATAAAATGTACGATCTCCCTCACCAGAGGCACCACCAGCGGCTGGAATATCGATGCCTCTGCTCTAGGTAAAACATTTACATTGCATATTTAAAAATCAACCTGTACATTTCCTATTGTATTTATTAAAACGCTTTTTAGGGAATTTTACACAGAAATAGTAAAAAATATACAATATTATGTACAACTGAGCGACTTCAGTAACAATATTTTGTATTTGTTTAGTGTTAAATTCTGGCTTGCCATTGAATTAAAATAATGCATGGTTTCATTGCGCTTTTACAAAAACAAGAAACTTAAATTTTGGGTCGCACAGTTTACAAGCGTTTCACACGTTGTGCAAGGGGGTCACAAAGCATCGGACCATCATAAATTGAAGACTCGGCATAATTATTTCCCTCCATTCACAAATCAACTGGCTGTTGATTTGTGAGCATGCTCATTGATCCACAGGTGGAATGTGGCAGGTGGTTAGTGTTTCATGAATGTTTTATCCCTTATTATTACTTTCAGATAAACCGAATGCAATTGAGGAGTACACCGCTGTGCGTTGTGGATGAGGAAGACTAAAAGAATAGCCATCAGCCATCCAGAGTCTCCAGAGCTGCTAACATAATGATTATATAAAACAGAATGTATTGTTTACTTTACAATCTAGAATATTCATTTAGTAAGGTGTTCCCAACACGAAGCTAGTTATTCTCTAGCTAGTTCATTGAAATTTTTGTAATGTTTGTAGTTGAACAAATGGGTGTAGCTAGGTATCGATTTAGGGTGGGACAAAAAATAAAAATCTAGAGTAGATACCAAAAACAGTAGGCTTCGACAACATATTCATGCTTTGGGCTCTATCAACATGAACGGAAGACGGAAAAACCGTCATTTGAAGTGCTGTAAATTTGAAAACGCAACTTGGTCTACAATCTAAGAGGTCATGCATCGCCCAGCCAGAGTTGGCAAATGCCCCACCTTGCCCCACCGTGCCTACACATGGGGCAACATCCACTAAATGACCTTGCGTGAGAATGATTATAAATAATATACAATCATTTGTCTGTACCATTCATATTCATCCATACAATATTATAAAATATTATGGCTGCCGTCGTCCCACTGACTCCTGATAATGTTGCCATATATTTATAAAAACTAAGTATAATCTACCGTATTAGGTATGTTCTTACAAAGAGAAATGTTTTTCTCTCACATGTTATTAAATAAATATATTGTACAGATATACCAAAATATTCTGAAGTTTTATTACAGTTTCCATAAAGCTAAATAAGTGTTTTTCACAATAAAAGTACAGGGAATCTACTCTTTAAAACACAGTTGTACAAAATTTCTAGGGTCTCATACAGAATCACTTCAATCAGCACGTCCACCTGGAGAAGACACCTTTTCTGTAGCAGTTACTGGTTAAGGTTACTTCGGCATTTTCTCCGTCTGAAAGAAGAAAGTCATTTCAGTACTTGGTTTTTTCAGTTGGGGAAATCGAATACTGTTGGAATAAGGAAATGAATACTACAGGTGTGTAGTGAGGATATAGGTACATTTTATATACCTTCCCTGTTCCTGTGAATTCATTGATAGTACAAATATTGATTGTAAAAATATCCGTTACAGTAGTATGATATTCAGAGGTACTTACTTGGTCACATTGCAACATGATTGCAGTCCATAATCCCTTGACCCTCGGGAACTGGGTCAAATTATAAAAACCTTTTAAAAGAGCCGGGTCCAGAAGGAAGCGAATACACATTGGACGGCTATATCCAATAGCCTCCGACTATCTTTTTATAAATCTGCAAGCAGACACCAACAAAATCTCCGGCTGACAACAATGAAATTATTATTTGTTGGAAATTGTTGGAATGCAATTTATATGGTTATAGAATGACATAAAACCTAATATACTTGTTATTGTTGTTGAAATATGATGTAAGTACTACAATTCTGTATTATTCTTCAATATATATATATTAAAATAACACACCAAGTGGTTGAGAGTTTTTGTCTTTAGGCTGGTCATGGATTACAAGAACGGCATTTTCGTAAGTAGAAATCGTGAAAAATTCGGGTAATGCAAATACGATTTGACAGCAGCTGTCTGTCATATTTATTGAACCCGTGGTAGAAAACTTTGCTAATATGGTAGAAAACTTTGCTAATTTGTACCCGGTAAACGTTACTGGCTGGTCAAAGTACCAATTAATAAAAATAAACTTTATCTACCCACATAAGCATCCTTGAAGGATGGTGAAATCGAAAAAATGCTTTATCCTATTGGTAGTGCTTGTGAGCAAGATGGTGAAATACCCCCTAAAGATACAGAATTTAGAAAGACTTCCAATAAAAAAATACAATAATATTATTCTTATAATGAATGGGTAGGTACGTATTGACTTATTTCTTCTCACTTCCCGATAGTGTTTTATACCATGTCCCCAAAAATGATAAACCATGTTTCAGCGTTAAAAAACCATGTTTTGAAGGATGAAAAACCATATTTTTCCTAAGTTTTTTATTGAGAATATATATAAGAAAATAACCTTATATATAAAAGTAAAGAATCTGCAGGCAATGATTTATTAAAATCAATCATTTTATGTTTCGTTTGAATAATAAGAAAATATAAATACGTTATTGAAAATATAATAGAAAATATAATATACGTTATTGAAAAAAAAAACACCGTACTTAAAATAAAAATATATTTTTTTAATGTTATTGTTTTTATTTAAAAGAATAGGTTTTTTTTTAATGTAATCAAGTTTAATTTACTACCTACCTACTACCTACTTAAAATACCTTTTTTTATAAATAAGTTTTTCAGGTCTATGAGATGAGGAAGAAAAAAGTCCCCCACAGCTCCAATAATTATTTTTCTATATTTTACGGTAGCTAGTGTTGGTACCTACCTAATTGAAGTGACCTGTATAATACGTACATTAATTTGTTTTTATTAATATTACTTATTGTCAAAATTAAATTAGATAAAGACACGTTGTGAACCCATGCTTAATTTCAAAAATTACATTCCTTATTTCTGGATTTCCCCTTGCGATTCATGTTAAAGAAATGTTTTTCAAAGGTTGATTTCGCAAAGGCTTGTAAAAAACCTTACCTCCTTTCTTACTAATTGTTTATTCGAACGCCCGTTCACCACCGTAACTGTTTACAAAATGCACATTGTCTTTATTCTGGACTACACAGGGTTTAATATGCCGAAATAGACAGCGCGAAATTACAAAGTTTTATTTTATTTTGTGGAATTCTGGACACAAATATTAAAACGCTTTCCTGTCATTTTCTAAACAACTTAATTTGAAACATTATGCAATAAAACTTTATCCGAATTGGGGTTCATTAGTAGGAGGTTTTGCATTTGAAAATATTATTTATGGGCATGAATTTTTATTTTATTTTTCCCAGACTTACAAAAACAATTATTAAAAAATACTCGTTTATTTCCAAGGCCAAGGTGTGTTCTACTCCTACTCGCAGTATTTAATTGAAGCATCTGTAATATTTCTAAGCGATCAAATTTTCAGACCAAAAACACGTGATTTTGTGTGATTTGGTTGGATTATTTCGCATGGCTTTATCTTAAAATATATTATTTTTATGAAATCGTAACACCCTTTTCTTTATTTTCCTCATTTATTTTTGGGGCCTTATGCCGTGTTGTACTCCCTCCTTCTTTAGCCAACGTTTCGACAGCGTTACGGTGTCCGTCGGGGCAGATGCGTGGGATGAAGATGGGAAGGACATCTGCCCTGATGATGGACACTGTAACGCTATCCGAAATGTTGGCTAAAGATGGAGGTAGCGCATAACACGCACAGCGGCATAACACCCGAAAAATAAACAACGAAAATACTTTTGACCGTGAAAATTTCAAATTGTATCCCCCCTCTTCTTTAGATCCATTATGTGTATTCTATAGATTTCAAAATGTAAACTCTCATTATGGCACAAGCTTGTCTAGAAGGAAAGGGTGTGGCCATAGGTAGGTAATGGAACCGTGACAATAAAATTAATTTTGATGTAACGTGCTTTAAGATGAAGCTGTACGTGAAATCCTTTTTAGATACTATTTGGATTAATCTTTACGACGAATCGGTTTACATTATGAACATCAAGAAATATGCTACGGATAAATTGAAGCTTTTACTAGCTTTTCTGTGTATTGGAATTACAATAAAATTATTATTTACATAACAAAAAATATAAGCGTAAACCACTAAAAAATATTTTTTTTGACTTAACTATGAAGTAAATATAATAAACAATTTTAAAAAAATATCCATTTATGGCTAAGACTATTTTTGAGGTTTTGTATGTTCTAACTTTTTTTCATTCTTATAAAATTAAGCACAAAATAAATAAAAACCTCCTTTTTCGCTTACTTGCCTCTTGCAAATAAGACGCTCGATTTTAAATTTTAAATATTTCTAGCTTAATTTCCTCTTAATTATTGTAACATGGTTCACTGTTGTTGAACCTAAGTGATATGCTGTCGTCCGGTAGCTTTTTAATTAACATTAACTACCATTGACTCACATGTATAAAACACACAAAAATATCATAAGAATTATACGATATTAATATAAATAAACATGTATGGTTGTTTTAAAAACAAAATTTATATTTTATAGTAAAACTTAATACTTTGACCTCACTGTGTGGCATACCCATGCAGAGGCCCGTAGGTACGATTGACGAACCTATGTTGGATACCATAGGTTCGTCAATATCACCAATTCGTCCAAGTTGATTCTATTATTTTTGTTTTTCTTCATTCAGTGCATTATTTATTAAATTTCTTGAGAATATTTCGACCACCATTCTAGGCACACGCACGTGTTGTGGTACTCGATTTTAATTATGACAGAATATTCTGTTTGTTCATTATTGATATTAAGCATATTATTAATATTTAATTAATTACGAAAATATTAGTGAAACTCGAAAATCTGGTAAAAGAAAAATCAGAAAAAGATATTTGCATTTCTGGGACTCGAACCCAGGACCTTTCGCAAATGCGCTAACCATTGCGCATTTTCCCGGAAAGCGAAAGGTCCTGGGTTCGAGTCCCAGAGGTGTAAATATCTTTTTCTGATTTTTCTGTTTCCAGATTTTCGCTAATTTTGCCTTCATTTAATTAAATATAACAATTCGAAGTTTTACTCATAAAGTTTAAAAAAATAAAAATATTATTAATACATTGCCAAATTCTCAATTCGAACCAAAAAGAAGTTTCCAACGTCCCACTAGAAGCACAAGAGCCAGTCTTCTTTTTGGTAAGGTAAAGCGACAAATTACGCAACTTGTTTTTACATATCTATTCCATTCAGGCCTCCATGGTCGAGAGGTAAGGTTCTCGATTTAATTTAATTGAATTGTGACATTTCCCACTTTAATCATTTAAAATAATGTAAGATATTCGGCACGTTCCGGAGTGGAAGAAATATCTCAGAAACGCCCTGGTGAAGACCACCATTCGATATGATAAAACTTGCTTGAAATGGCTTAAGCCTTAGGTAGGCACATCCTCTAGCCCATCCCCTTCCCGTCCTCCCTTAATAATAATAATAATTTTTGGATGATTTCTATAGCGCCATTTTTGTGAGAAAATCACCTCACCCCTTCCTACAGCCTAATAACGTATCACAATTGGGGAAGCCTCAGTCTCACTGGCTCCAGGCTTTGATTTGTTGGTAGCTGTTGGGTCTCTTTTGCGGTATTCATATAAATAAAAAAATCAGTTCACATGCGGTAAAAGTGAAACCTTCAGAAAACTAAACTTCAAGAGAGTGCAGAGTGTCAGGAGTAGGATGTTTGTAGGGTTTATTTATTATAATATCGACCTACAGGCTACGAAGCACCGCACAAAGAGGACACCGATTAGTCTGTCTCATTATCTCGCAGGCTAAATCCTATAGGTATATTTGTTTGTCTCTTTTTAATTTCGCTCGTTTCCGTTTCATCGAGTTTACAACCACAAATATACTAAAGATATTTTCACTTAAAAAAAACAGAGTTGGAAATTCACTTGCGGGAGAAGTGAAACCTTCAGAAAACTAAAGTAGACAAGAATGGGGAGGCTACGAAGCACCGCACAAAGAGGACACTGATAAACTACGAAGCATCGCACAAAGAGGAGACCGATTAGTCTATCTCATTCTCTCAAAGGCTAAATCCTGTAGATGCATGTGTTTGTCTCTTTTTAGTATCGCTTTTTTCATTCCATCGAGTTTCGTCGCCTCAGTTCTTGTTTGTTCAACAGACCATTAAAGTTTTTGTTCAATCTCCACTTTAAAATTAAAAATAGAGTATAAAAAAGTATAGTTAATCACTTAACTAAGAATTATTTAAATTAAGGAGACCTTTACCTTTACGAAAATAGCTTTATCTTAAACACCTTTCATAATGTTTCATTGAAATAATGAAAGAAAACCTTTTCTTCCTGTAAAATTTTCTAATGGTCTATTGTACAAACAAGAACTTAGGCGACAAACGGGGCTAAAGAAGTTTTCACTTCAAAAATTCTGTTTTTCTAAAAAAAATAGCGATACTAAATGAGATATTTTTTCAAAAGCCCGAAATCATTTTTGTAATTGTGTTCTTATTTAAAGGTTATTTAGATATCTCCCTTCTAATTTTTTAATTGG
Source organism: Glyphotaelius pellucidus (assembly GCA_936435175.1). Classification (NCBI taxonomy): domain Eukaryota; kingdom Metazoa; phylum Arthropoda; class Insecta; order Trichoptera; family Limnephilidae; genus Glyphotaelius; species Glyphotaelius pellucidus. The sequence goes on along the minus strand of OW386542.1, from coordinate 18,792,881 downwards.
TACATAACACAGAAGGTACATATTATATTATAACATTAACGTTAATAAGCGGTAATTAATATCGCCAGTTGTTGGCTACTTGCTTCCCACAAAACAGTTAGCGGCTGAAATTGTGCGTTACGGGGTGCAGGAAAAACCTTGGATTTTAGTATCCGCATCCGGTTGAGTTCCCGGATATTCGGGAACTTGGCGGTTGTGCTTCTGCTGGGAGGGGGGGGGGGGGTAAAGGGGATGTTAAACTCTTGCCGTGGGCCAGGGGAAGTAAGCCAAGGCCGGTGTCCGGGCGGGAGGGGACTAGCACGTGTGACCTAGATAGAGCGAGCATGAGGCAATCAATACCTCAAAACCACCGCTAGACAAAAACAACATCCAGCAATCACTTACTTATCAAAAATTACAAAACATGTTCTTTATTTCAATCACACAAACACCAATGTAAAACACTTTTTTATTCTTGTGCGCTTGTTCCTTACCATCAAAGTTTTCCATATTATTTTGAGGAAGACAAATTTCGAATCAAGTAAAAGACACTTTATAACAAGATTGTTATTATCGTTGAACAAGTTTATCCTTTTGTTAGCGTGGCCTATTTTGAGGGGCTACTCGCGCAGTTTTGCTTCCAACGGACAGTTCGCGCGCAGAGCGGGAAACGGGAAAATATTCAAACAGAGATCGTTCTAACGTTAGAAATTTGAAATTAGTTCGCGCGCGCTCGGCATGGCTCGGCTCGGACAGCGCGCTCGCGGAAAACCATTGCGCAACTCTTTGGCTAGAATAAAATCATAACGTTTTAGTTAAGTCACACCGTAGAACGGTTTGTATCTAATATCGATTCTTTGTTCATATGGGAAAATGTTTATTTCTTTAAAAATACCTTTTTTCAATAGAAAAATCCGTTCTTAAAACTTGGTTATTTCTTTTTTGTTTAATTATTATTAGTACTTAAGTGCCTACATAAGGATTTTTTTTTTTTTTTTTTAAACTTTTTGTTATCTTTTTACAAGTCGCCTAGTACAGAGCTTCTCAAACTTTTTCACATACATACTTAATTATAAAATTATTATTATTAAATTAAAACTCACTAAATTAGCAATTCTTAGAAAATGGTAAGTAGTTTATCCTTATCACTCAATGGTATTTATTACTCATTATTCTACCAAACCCATATAGAAAGATTCGAAAGAATTCAACGACGTAATTATAAATTAAACATGCACTTTACAGATAGCACCGAATTCATTACTTCAACTCCCTTCAAAAACGGCGTTATTTTTTTTTTATTGAATCCTATTAAGTAAAGTTCTTACTAATGACCTGAACTCGGTTGATGCTACAAATTTCATTTAAAATCCCCATACCGTCAGGAACAAGCCGATTTTTTTTTAAAATTTGGATAACTAACCTTAGAAATAAATTACAGTATAACACCCAATTTCATAAAATCGACATTCTTAACTATGACCTTCAAAAATATCGAACCGAAATAATCCGTGAACGATCAATTCGTGAGTATGGAATGTATCGGGAGCATCTCCTATCCTTATCCTATATTCCGCTTTCTTTCCTCTTCACCTGCATGGTATTAGTCAAAATAAAATCCCTTTCTAACTACCTTTAGCACAAGAAACGTTTTTCTTTAAACCTTTTAAACCTTATTCAGCCTTGTCCATTTATTATGCATCTCCGTTTTATACATGTCGGCCCTATAAAGACTGTTTGTTTAATAAAAATAAATAATTAAAATACTTTCGCACGTTTTTCAACCTCAAAATACATTTAACTTGACTACCTAATAGTTTCCGTTCGATTTTTTTAAAAATAAAGCTTTTGTTTTTTGAAGTGAAACTTCTATAGCGTCGTTGTGACTTGGAATTCGGATGAAACGGAAATGACGCACACAGCACCTGCCAAGCATCAAACTCCTATCAAGTTTCCTATTGGTTGAGATACAAAACGGAAATGACGTTAGGTCTGCGCTCATTGGCCGATTTGATTATGACATCACTTTTCAAGGCTCCTTGATTGATTGAGATTGTTTTGGTAAAGTTTCGCTTCGCTAAGTGGCCACCGATCACAGTTTGAGAAGCACCGATCTCGTTAAGCGAATACCGTAATCTCTGACTACTTTCCTAACAATACAAAAGTTCCATCTGTTATTAATTAAATTGAATGGAAAAGTAGTAGGTACATTAAGAACACTAATTTCCGTTGAATACCATTGGTTTTTTTGGTGAAAGAAATAAATTTTAAATTGATAAACCGTAAAAGTATCTAACCAAACACCGGTGTTTTTTTTTTATTGTTTTACCGGTAACGGTAGCTTGTCATCATACCAAAATCCATTAACAGTGCGTTGGTACATGCAGTTCTGAAAAAAATGATTGATCAGAGCAGTACTTAGTAGAAGACCCGTCCTAAGTTAACGCAGGCGTCCCACAAGGATCTGTTCTGTCACTAACGCTAATATCATTTCGCTTATCGGCGTTGCAACCAATTTTTATTATTTCTGCACACTGTAGGTACTGTTAATCATTTACGTAATTAGATAATAATAATAATAATATGTTTATAATAACGGTGTTTTGGATGTTTTTTTTATAATGTGGAATGTTCTGTAGGATTGAAAAGGTGATGCTATGAATGGAAAATTATCTGTTTCGTGAACATCTCATTTGAAGTAGTGAAGGGTTTGTGAAAAGGTGATTTAAATAGTGGTTAGGTTTGTTTTATATTAAAAGGTAAACACATTTCGCCATCGAACCACTTTATTGAATTCAATATATACCGACCGGGTTTCGCTTAACGTCAGGGCTTATACAGGTAGTAAGAAGCCCAAATAAATATAAATATTCGATTTCTCGGCTGGCTCCATCATGACAAAGCAACATTTTTCGCTTACTGTGCTGTAGGAGATTTTAAAATATTGTCAGGTTATTCGTAACCCGAAAATGATAGTCTTTTAAAAAAATGCTTACATCTAAAGCGGGTGTTCTTTGTGTGACAAGCAGATAATTGATTTATGATCAGCTGTTGACCCTGCATATCTCATAGGTAAATTTCAAGATTTAGAAGCCACTTCTGGGCTCGAACCTCTCCTCGTGCTCCCCGACAAAGTACCAATAGTTCACAATAAATTATTATGTTTGTAGCACGAGAGCAATAAGTTTATGCGACACGTTTTTTTGTGAAACGTCACATAGGTACCTTTGCGTTACGAGAAGCCAGTATTCATCTTTTTCATTTCTGGTCGTTCGGCCCCTAAAAGTTGTGCATTGACATGTATTATTCCCTTCGTATTCATATGCAGTAACAGCTCGTGACTTATGAGTGATTATTAGGAAGATTTACAGGAATTTTCCAAATATGTATTAAAAAAATTCATACCGTAAAACAACATCAATGATTATTTTATTTCAAACATTACCACACTCATTAGTCTAGCCACCAATTACATAGTCCTTTTCTTCCTGACGTACACCGCCGTCAAACCGCCCAAATAGCTATTTGTTCAGTTAAAGATTTAATAATAGTTTTAACTATCCACCAGTTTCTAGATTTTTTTTACAAAATTTCTCGAAAAAAAGAAAATTGGTTGGTAAATGTTAGGTTTTTAAACAATTCTAAAATAGAGTTCTTTAAGAGGAAACCCGGTCATCGAGAAATTTACAAAACAGGTATTTTACCAAAATGCTGTCACTGTCAAATGTTGTCACTGTCACTGTCGCTTTTACCCCCCTCCCCCCGAATACTGAGCGAAAGGGACAACTGCACCTCGGGCTATAATACCAAAACTAATTAATTAAAATAACTTACAATTTGTATATGTGTGTACATATGTGTATGCGTATGTGAATGTGTATGCGTATGTATACATATGTGCATGTACATGTATTTATATGGATGTGTATGTATGTGTATGTTTATATATATTTTATTACAACACATAAATACTTGTCACACATAAACATAAATAAACACGTTAACACCTCAGCACAGGTTCTCCTAGTGAGGTGTTCACGAAACATACAACAATACCTATCCACAGTTTCACCTTCACAAACCTACCTTACACCCAACAAAATAAAATTGCAAAATATATTATGTAAAAATGTTTTCAAAATTAATCTATTTTGTAAAAATGTTTATTAATAGGTAAATACATAGAAATAAATAAATAAAATAAAATCAAGGCTTTATATTCCCCATTTTTCTCCTTCAAAACTGGACCGATTTTAAAGATTTTTTTTACCAACTGTTTTATAAGAAAATATTCTAAGTCTTATTCTGTCATATAAAAAAACTTATCAAAAGAAGCAAAACATACCGACACAGTAGTGGTCGATATTTGATATCATATTTGACTAGTTTCCAAAATGCAGAGAGGAAATTAGGGAATACCTTCGGAAAAATTCCTTATGGAAAAAATGCCGCTCAGTTCCCTCTTAATATCTAAGCTTAAAGGAGTGGTTGTCATTTTACAACACTTGACGTTTTATGAAAAATTACCTAATCATGCAAATAATAAAGATGAGTAATCCTTGCCGCAGCCAGCTTGCTTTCAGAGGGCGCATAAAGTGGCGAATTTCGAGATAAAAATAAAAGATAGCCGCAGTTAACAAACTTCCATCCAATATCCAATGAAAATCCTAGCAGCTGCTCCTGAAGACAAGTGCTTCATTTCTACAGCGTGGCGCGGCGGAAGGCGATATCACCTGCCCACAGGGGGCATACTTGCGTATATATATCTGCAAATGAGTCCTACCTAGTCAACGTGCAGTTCCTGTAATTATTCAAGGTGGCCAACATCACTGGGGTGAAATAAACTAGCCGAAATTTATGATTATTTTGATGATGGAATATATTTTAACGAAGTTTTTTTCCAATGAACTGATGCAATATAATGTGATAACTATCTAATTTCTAATTGAACCTACATTTAGGGCATCGTGATTAATTTGTTTAGCTAGGCAGTATTTTGCTTATTAATTGATGGTAAGGACAGCGATTTTAGGACCACTGGAGTACCTACAGTACAAAAAATCTCAGTACTAATTGATGTAGGTAAATCAGCGCCCTTGAAATTGCGGTGACTTTTCACAAAAACGGCGTTCTATAATTTTCCAATTATCATTATTATTATATTCAACTATGGTAGCGAATTGTCGGATTTCACAATTTCAACAATCGTTATAATCTAGTAAAAAATGCTGTTCTAGTATTATTTATGTCCATGACTTTAGTTTGGCACACAGAGCCGTTGTCATTTTATGCGCGAACCGAACTAGCACCATTCTCACTCAAAGTCTACTAGGTAAATAATCCATTTCACTGATGTAACCTAATGTCACTAATGAAAAGTTAAGGTAACCATTTCATCGTACTGCGTGGTTTTCAATTTCTCGAATTCGAAGTTCCTGAAATTTCAAAGTCACGTAAAGAAATAAATTTTAAACGAAATGTAAGCTCTGAACCCCATTTCGATTGTAAATCTGTTTGCTTCCAATTTGCAAACAGTTCTTGCAGAGCTTTTGCTTCTTCGATGTTGCCAATGACTGTTTTTTCTCAATCCTTCTTCTGCAGCGTTTTCAGGTTGAGTTAGTTTCAGCAGGTTGCTTATGGTTTGGCTTTGAATACCAATGTTTTTTGTCAAATTATGTCAATGTCAAATTGTCTCAATGGCTACGTCCTCGACTCTTGTACACGATCGAACTATTTTCTTTCAACCTAATGTATCGTTGGGTATTTGAACCCGAGTATTGCTGTCGAACCTGTGCTTAAAGGGTCAATGGAGGCATTTTTAAGCTGCCTCTGTGGGTCCGTGTTCTTACGGTATCCTGAGAATTTTCAAACCGAACCACTTTTCAAGGTACCTACTTAAATATTTCAGATTTCAGATGCCTGGTTGCACGATATAATTATTTTTCTTCTTGGTTCTTTAGACTTCATAACTTTCTGTTTCACGGGCTTATTCTCCCAAATTCATCAACACTGGGTAATTTAAACAGTTTAAAAAGTCGAGGTATGAATGCTAGCTGTGTTGGAAAAAAATGTATTGTTATGTAGAAACTTACACGCCATAACCTAGATCCGTGAAAAATCACAGAATATTATTTTAGTAAACCTAGTTAATTAGTAAATAACGTAATTTTTAACAATGGGAAAAGCGCAGATCCCTGAAAAATCATCAGGTCTGACTCTACTTGTCAAGATTAATTCAAAGAAAATTAAAAAAAGAAACGGGTACCTGAAAAATTTCAAATGTAAAAATAATTTTCGGTCAAAATAGTGTATAATAGGTAGGTTCTTTATCGTTTGTCTGAATTCTTGATACAATCAGTTCCAGTTAAAAATAACGCGTATATTCAAAACAAATCCTACTTCATTCAATCAGAGTTACAATCATTCAAAGACAGAAACGCAACCAAAATTTGTTTGTTTTGGTGATGACGGTCTTTTGACAGGTTAGCCTGGTGAGGCAGGTTATGTCCATTTCTATGAATTATACTACTTTTGCCTACGCTATTTTTTTTATAACTAACTATTCTGAAATACTCATTCTTTTCTACATTAGATAGTAATTTTATTTAAAACAAATCACTTATTTTATTTATTTATTTGTTTTATTTTAGTAAATTGTACATTTAAGTTTACAATTTCCTAATTAATTATATCATTTCATATTTCAAACTATATTTTTTCTTGTTCTATGTATCTCCTACAATACATTTTGAACTTTCCAATTGGTGCGGCCATTAAAGTTTCTGGTAGAGTGTTGTATAACTTCATCCCTTTGTATAGTAAACTGTTCTGCGTATTCGTTTTGTCCTTTTTTTGTAGTCTGATTTTCTTGCAAGTCCTTGTATTATGTCTGTGAATGATGTTAAACTTATGATGATGTTATGAAAAAATGTTAAACTATTTCAGCTCTAAAGAACACTTTAACATTGCAATATCTATTGCAGAGATTTTCATCTGTGGTACGCGTATCCCTTGGGGTACGCAATATCGTGGCACGAATGTGAGTTTTAAAACTCAGCTCTACCAACGTGAAATTGAGCCAAACTTTGTAAAACTTTGCTTCGCAAAGCAAGCTCAAGGGTCGCATTGACTGTATGTTAACATTGTATGATTGTAATAATAATGTATAGGGATGTAACAAGAAATCAAGGTTATATTTTAATTACTAATACATGAAATACTCTTTTTCTACAAAATTTTTTGATGTTAAAAAAAATTCATTCTCTCAATAATATACTTGTGAGTATAGAGTTGTGTATGGAGATCATGAATTTTTTTTCGTCGATATGAAAAGACGAGGAAAAATTTTTGTTTAATAACGCTTGTAGAATCACAGGTTACACAATCATAGCTATAATTTACTAATAGGTAGGTCATAGAATATTACAGCAGGCATTTAAAAAAATAATAAAAGTTGTAACAATAAAAATACAATTTATCAAAAAACCAAATAAAAAATTCACATAATAATAACTGACCTTTAACAAAGTGAAATGTACGAAACCTAATATTCAGGTAAGTAAAGGTATGCTTGCAATTATTTGTGTGTTAACACACAACATTTTCCAATTTGGGAGACGTGTACGGGTACCGCCGCCCCGGGAACCATTTATTGGATAACCAACGCCTCTGCCATATAGGTCACCCCAAGTGGTTCGCTGCGCTTAGTAATTTTGCAGGGGTGCCCGGGTTCATGGGTTGAGGTTTGTCCGGGTCTTGGCGGCGGGTGCTTCTGCCCACCAGCTCCACGTCAGGCCGGACCGGGAAAGAATGGTGGAGGGACTCGACTTCTCCAGTCGTAATTTCTCGGAACATCGCCTAGCACCGCAGTGGGAGGGATGGAATCATACGTCCGTCATTCCTGGACACACTCCTGACCCCGAGACTATTACCCGTCCCTAATACCCTTTTCCTTCTCAGAACTTCTGCCCCTTCCTTTCCTAAAAAGACCCTCCACACAGCATACCCAAAGATAACATAGACCCTGAGGAGAATTATTTTCCTGTGTGGAGATAATTAAAAAAAAATACTTCCCAAAATGATGTGATTAATAAAATAAAAAACACAATGAAACGATGAATTGATCGAAAGTTAAGCAATTTATTTTTGTAGTCAATCACCATAAATAACAATTCCTGGTAGCAATCGAATTCTTTACCTGTACAGAAAGGAAATTCCATTACCCCTTTCCCCTCCTCTTTGTTTGATGTTTGATGAAGAATTCGTTGTTATTGATTTTCTTTTTTTGTATCATCAATTTTCATAAAAGATTACACCTACCCTCTGTTGTTATCGTCATACCCTTAGTTTAAAAAGAGAGTAAATAACAAATTAATGCCTATTTGCTGTAGCATGGTTGGTACCTATCTTTGTGTTCACCCAAAAATTTTGTATTATCTCTAAAAAGTTGTTTGTTTTCCCTCTTTACGCTCATACACGTTCATCTCTCATCACACCATATCGAATAATAATCGCTATCTAATAAATAATTAGGCACCTAATAAGAAGTCTCACCTAATAATTGTAACTCAAACTGTATAAACATTGGTAGTTAAGAAAAAATAAAATATCTAGGAATAATTATAGATAATAACATCAAATGGAAAAGTCAAATAAATTCCACAGTAGACAGAATGAGAAAACTCATCTATATATTTTTTAGGCTTAGAAATACAGTATCTTTTAAAATACTACAAGATATTTATTATGCACTCGCGCATTCTGTACTACAATATGGAATCGTGGCTTGGGGGGTGCATATAAATCATCCCTACACTTCCCCTGGAGACAATTCAAAAAATATTAATAAAAATCATCTTAAAAAAGCCCTATTACTACCCCACAATAAATGTTTTTCAAGATTTCCCGGTTCTTACAAAAATTTACGACAAAATTGCATTACTACAATTACACAAAGAATTTTTTAATAAAAATAATGTACCACAATTAAATATTTGCAAAAGAATAATCGGTTATATATATGACTAACCGTACCACTAGTACGAACCACAACAGCACAGCATCACTATATATTCAAGGGTATAAAATTATTTAATAAATTACCCTTAGTTATACGATCGGAAGAAAACTACAAATATATAAAAAAAATTAAATAAAAAAAGACAAATATATAAAAAAAATTAAATTAAAATACTCTAGTACCACCTCATAACTTTACTTATTGTTTAAATTGATGTCTATGCTTTACATCTTGTATCCTTTGTAAAATTACTAATAGTCTTTGTAATAATATTTTTAATTACTGATATAAAAATATTTAGTTGTCCTCTCCTAAACACAAGCAGCTGCTTTATTAGAAAAGTGGTCTGAAATATTCATTATATATTATGTTGTAAAATTGTAACCATAATAAATGTTTCGATTGATAAAAAAAAAGTCGTAATACTGAGCTTTCAGTACCCACTTGTTCCGAAAGGGTGGGCGGATACGATAATTTAATCCTGTAATTAAGAAAAACAAGTGTGCTTTAGAACACACGACTGAATTAAAATTGGGCGCGCACTGCTCTCTCTTGCTCCTACAGTGTGATACAGACAATAGGCCTGCACCGTGTCTTAGATATACGAAACGTAACTGGCTATGAGAGAAAGAAAATGTGTGCTCGCACCTCTCTCTTGCCCCTACGAAAAGTAACTCTCCCTCTTTCTATCTTTACTAACTTATATCTCCCTCTCAACTTGCGTTCGCCTCGCCCGACAATTTTCGTAACGCTCTCGTCACGCATTCACCAACCTACTCCCCAAGTCAAGCGTGCGTAAAGAAGTTTTACTTCAAAAACATTGACAGAATTCCTGCGTCCTACGATAATTTCCGCGCAATCGTTCCTTAGGTAGGTGTGTCAAAACTTAAAGTGAGCTCCGTAGTAGTAAAAGTGCTAACCGATAGTGAAAGTGAGGAAACATGTACCCAGATGTGTACGTCCAAGATAGTATCGAGTAGTATCCAGAACGGGCCCCGAGTAACGGGGTCGCCCTAGATAGCACAAAGGGCCGATTAGGCCGAGCAGCGCACCGCGAAAGGGGTGAACCGCCAGTACAGAAAGGAAGCGGGGTAATGGGCGCTGCTTTGCGATGGTAACGTCGTGTCCCGTGCAAGGGCCCTTGCCTCCGACGAAGGGCCGCTCCACGTGGAGATCCCGCACGTGTAGGGAGGGTCACCGACCGGTGCACGTGCTTCCCCTCCCCCCCGGCCCCCTCCCTGAGCACGCGGGGCCGCGCCAGGAGGGAACTAAGAACTCCGAACGAAGCCAGTGCGTGTACTCGCGGTGGCCCGGTCGGTCTCTTGGCGGGCTACGGAACGCCGCGGGACGTTCTTTTGTTCGTCGCGTATCTGCACTCGGGAAAAAACGGTTTTTATTCTTGTTGTTTTTAATATTTTCGTAATTTTATTTGGTTTATTTTCGTATTTTTGCCATTTTTGTGTTATTTGCTGGATGATTTTTGCGTACTAAAATGATATTTTTTTGGCGTTTTTATAAAATTATTAATATCATGTTATCGCGCGATTTTTGCACTAGGTATGTATTACATGTTTTTAAATGTCAAAATGATTTATTAAAATGTAATATGTGTTAAATGAATTAAATTTTTGCGATTATTAGTTTTCCGAGTGAATGGTACGAGAAAAGTCCATAGCTCTACGTACCTGTATTATCTTTGTTCGCTTTGAGTGTTCGGCCAAGTTGGTCGGCAACGCTCGGACTCTGTGTTCTTGTTCGTTATTCCGCATTACGAAATTCGAATTTGAACGTTTGTGGCGCCAAACGGGGCACTGCGGCGGTGCATCGATCCGCGGGGCCGCCGCGCGCCTCTGCGGGCCCTGCGCGCGCCGCTCCCCTCCCCCCGCCCCCCGACCAGCCAGAGCTGCCGCTCGGAGCCGGAGCTCCGGACTGACATTCATTTCCCGCGCTCCGGCCCGGCTGGACGTTCCGTTTTACTGCTTTGCTGCCAGCTCTGATCTCGCTGTTCTTTGTCACTTTCCTCACTTAGGCAAACATATTTTAGCCCTTTTAATAATCAGTTTACCTTTTGCGAGTTTGCCTTTGTTCGAAGTTTTTTATTCCGCTTAAATTACAACAGTTTTTCCCGCGACCTAATTTTCCAACTTCCGCATTGTTTTCGGACGCCATCTTGTTTGAAACTTTTTTTCCGTTCGCGCCCGCCCGAATTTCCTGACCAACATTTTTATTTCCGTCATAATCGAGGATGAGAGTTTGTTTTATTGCTTTTTAATGATAATCGTATTTGAATTACGATTCCGTAGTCGATCGCGAAAATTCAACTTCGTCCGTCCTGCGATTACATAACGGCGGCTCGGGTGCTCGGGTCGGCTGTCAGCCCGCGCCCCGCGCCCGCACCCCCTCTCGCGCTGCGGTCCCGCGCGGCGCCTGGCATCGCGCCGCCCGCAGTCGTCGATCGCCAGCCGGCCAGAGCAGTCCACATCGGGGAGGGAAGAATGACTTTGGCTTTATATTTACAAGTCAGTCTTTTTCTCTCTCCTATGGGGTCAGCTCGCAATCTTCGGGAACTCTACTTCACTTCGGACCTCAGCATTCCTGGCGGGAACCAACAGTAGCAGTGACATCAGTGGTTGCGCGGGCCGTCCACTCTATCCTGGCCGTGTGATTGCTGAATTTGCTGCGAACGTTTCCTAGGCCTAGCCTAGACCAACGTACCTACTGCTGTAATACTTCGCTACTGGAACACTTCCCAACTGGCCGACCTTGGAACTCACTACTGTTTCGCACCACATTTTCCGCATTCGCTCTTTCGATAATCTGTTTTATTTTATTTATTGTTTCATTTATCTACTTGTTGTTTGCCAGCGTACTTGTATTATGTAATTTTATAAACTTATTTACTGTTTTTTGCGAATATTATTGTCTTTAATTTGTGCGATATTGTGTAGGTACTATTGAATAAACACACTTAACTGAAAATACTCTTATATTAGATGCGTCCGCAAACATCGTCTGAAATATATTTTATGTATCTCAGCTTTTTTTATGGACTCTTCTTGACTCTATTTTTTGACTTTACCTGATTTCATACTATATTCCTATCCTATTATTATGTTTACACGTTTACAGAACATTTCGTATTTGAAAGGTAATGGCGATTACATACTTATTTGCAAAACACTGAAAATCTTGCTGCTCTTTACAATACTGCGATGGTTTTCCTTCATAGGTATCTCAGTAGAAATTTCACTCTGTACACATTAAATTCTTGCTTAAAACACAATTCTTCATCCATGTTTACGACACATTATTTAATCATAGTTTTGAATTTTGTACAAGTACAAGCATCAACTTGAAACAGCAACCTTCAAAGTCTTTAGGTATGAGTTGGAATAAATTTAAAGATGACATCATGCCCCGACATTAGCTAGGTCGCAGCTATAGCTAGGGTTAGGCAGACCTACGCGGGCATTTGTCTAGCTCCTCCTCCTTTTCAGGGCTCGGCCCGCCCTCCAGCGGGTACCTCCTGTTGGGCTACACCCTTGAGAATTCCTATGAGGCCAACCGACGCGAGGCGACATAGCGATTCCCAGCCAGAATTCGGAGGGCCGAGATGGCTACCTACGTAATAAATTATGCCTTTAGGGGTATAGTCATTTTTTGTCGCTATGGCTTTGTTCCATTGGCTGGAATTTAGAACACGGAACGACCTCTTTGGAGGTGCTCGCTTTTATACCTAGATACATTGGTTTTTAAACTTTAACTATGTGTGTCAAAAATAATCTAAATTCTTTGCATATTATAATGACATAAATAATGCGAATCATAAAATCGCAATTCGTTGCACACGTGGCGCTCTGATTTAATAGGTGTCTTAGAATCTATTTAGAATAATTACATAGCTATATGAATTATCAGTTTGAGGTATCTATGAAATCATTCTATGCATTTCCGCTGAAACTGGTCGTCTATGTACACAAATACATACAGTCTTATCGTCCACTATACTTGATGAATTTGCTGGAACCAAATTCTGCGAGAAAACTCTTCAGGAGAAGGATAAGCACATCCTAATAAAAGTACGGTGTCAATGGCCTACATTGATTGCATTCATAACTAAAATGCGATATTACATTCACGATATCTGGTTTGGCTGGATAGACGGAGAACCTCATGGCTCATGGTAGCAACAGAGACACGATGCTCCTCTGGTGTTTCAGAAGCGTCGTACATTATTGTCAAAACATGACGCACTCTTCTAGCAGATTATTTTTCAAGTTGAGAGCGGCATTAGCATATCCACCAACGTAATTCCAGCGTCGTATCGCCACTCGAGGAAATTTCTCAGAGTTTTGTAACGTTTTATTGCCCAATATAGTTTGTTCGGCCGTGCGTCTTGTAATCTTTTCTATTTTCAAATGCCAAGCAGAGTAGATAGCGGGGTCTTGCGACAGACCTTCGAATCCATCACCTTATCATTTGGCCCACATTCACTACAAAAAATATTGTTGTATTTCTCGTGTTGGTCCACGGCACGGCGTTCACTACTCACAGCGATATCTACCTACGGGCGGGACTAAACTTTCAATTGTCGTTTTCTCTATCTTAAATAACCTACCAAACTTTTATTCATTTACTATTTGTATTAGTATTAGTACCTGCTATAAATACTTACTATTTTGATACATTGTTGAATGAAATAAATTTTAATGTGTAGTATTTTTAACGGATTCTAATTGCATAATTAATAACATAAATTACGATAGTGTCATAATTTTTTTTTAAACCCGGCCACACTTTTGGCAGTTGGTACAGGTATATCCCTACCTTCCCACCACATCTACCTACTTACCAATACCAGCTTGTACCGAGAGTGACAACGTCTAGGTAGGTAGCTACAGATGTATAACAACTCGCGCACTAGTAGGTAGGTATTCTCACATCGCGGGGTACCTACCTAATTTCGCACATGCATATTCGTTTATTAATGCTTAAAAGCGGTGTTTCATAAAGTTAATCATTTTTGCACTGTGGGCTGCAAGTGGTATCTACATAAAATGTGTTTAGGTACAATTCCCATTCATTAGCTCACAATTTCCTTTCAAGATCTCAGATAAGCGTGCGGTGGCAGCTAAATATTATCAACGCATTTTATTCACGCTCTTAGAACTTTAAGGACGGGTTTTTTCCCAGAATTTAAACAATTCATCAATATTCAAAGTCAATTTTGAAGTTTTGTAAAGGTTCCAATCAAGTTCTGTTATTAGGTCATTATTGGCCAGCTATTTCACGTAACTGAAATAATAACAGAACTTTCACAGAACTTCATAATTAACTTTGAAATATGATGAATTATTCAAATTCTGTGAAACAACCCGTCCTAAGTTTATTTAAAAAATTAATTTATTTTCATTTTTTTGGAGCTTAAATTGGCTTCTAAGCAATTTTTTTTTGCAAGAAATCAATATTGCTGGAAGAACTAAAACAAAAACTCGGATACTTCGCAACATCTATTACATGCATCGCTTCATTTACATATTAAAAAAATGAATTAAAAATATTTGTGATAATTTCATTAAAAATAATAATCCTTAGGTTCTTTGTCTTACACACCTGTAATAATTTAAATAACTGAGTAGATGTCTAATTATATAATAATATGAAGTGACCGTGATCTGACAAACCTCGCCTGTGATTTAATCTGTGACTAAAAATTAAACGCTGTGAAGTGAAGAAGGAAATACAAAACGAAAACAATAGTTTCAAGTGCAAACGGATATATATTTACAGTTCTATCATTCAGAAATTAAAGTTCCCAACGAGGAAAAGGATTACAGTGACGTTAAGCATAAAAACAATAAAATCTAATGAATTTCTGTTTGATATTTAAAAAAAACTAATACGACTATCATGAAATGGAAATAAGTCTAGCATGATAATTGAAATTGAAAAAAAAATAGTAATTTGTAAAAAGTTCAATAAATAATTATTATAAAAATACACGTAGGTACCAAGAGAATTTTGATTAGGTAGGTAGGTACTTACCTACTTAGGTATCTTGTAGGTATACCTGCCTACCTACTACCTACAAAGATTTATCTACCTACCATTTTGGTAGGTTTGCATAAAATATTTAGCAGTCACAAGAAAATTTTTAATTTAAAAAAATTTTTTTTTTCAATTTTCCAGAAAAATAACTTTGTTGAAAATTTTTTATTTGGGGTGAAAATTTAGAAGAATTTAAATTTTTGAAGAAGCATTAGTATCTAGCTTCTTATTTGTTAACTTTTCAATACTTTTATTAATAAAAAATAAAAAAAATTAATAAAACACAAGAAAATCTGTGATATTGTCTACTTCCGCTTTTCCCATGTAGGTTTATGTTAGAAGTAAAAGTTATTATTCTCATAATAAAAAAATAAATACCTAGTACCTTTCTACTTATTATAAATTTGAATAAGATTGGTAGGGTCTTTTATTTATTTCATAGTTTCAAATTAATATACCCAAGCCATGTCATTCAAGAAGAAAGCGAATACACCATGCAACTGTTACAAACTAACTTATTATTAATTTAATAATAATGATTTTCACTTTTATTTAATAAAATAACATGTATCTACTTCTTTGTGGGGTACTCCATACGCCTAGTAATGGTTACCTATTCGTTAGGAAGGTACCTACTCCTACTAGTATTTAAATCATAACTTTTAATAATAATAACTTTTCTCAAAAATTGGGTTTGGAAGAAGTTGGTTGGCAGTTTTGCATCCTATTATATAATTATATCGAACAAGTTGCCACTTTTTGA
This sequence comes from Glyphotaelius pellucidus, assembly GCA_936435175.1. Classification (NCBI taxonomy): domain Eukaryota; kingdom Metazoa; phylum Arthropoda; class Insecta; order Trichoptera; family Limnephilidae; genus Glyphotaelius; species Glyphotaelius pellucidus. The sequence goes on along the minus strand of OW386542.1, from coordinate 18,777,072 downwards.
TTAATTTGTATCACGGATTTATTACAGTCAGTAGTTAAGTAGGTATCATGTTTGTTAGGCAATCTAATGTAACTAATTATCACTACAATATTCTCCAAGGCCACATCTGTTATCAGACGTACCGTTTTAGTAACTTGGGCTTGGGAAAACTAGGTACCTACCAATCAGTGGCGTGCGTTGCTCTATGACCAGAGGTAGACTGTGCGTAGTTTTTCAAGTACGTAGAATTGAGTATTTGAAGTTGGCCATTTTACTACCATCTTGTGCGGATTGTTTTGGCAAACCGAATAAATTAACGTTCAAGATACAATTATGTACATATTTAATTCGCGTGCTTACTTTAGAGTGATTCGACAATCGATCCCCCGAAATGACATTTACTATAAATTTTTTTTTTTTGCAAAGTTATTCAGTTCGACTTCGAAAATACCCTTAATAAAAAGTTGGCATGAATTTCAAAAGATTTATGCACAGTGTCGATTTTTTTGTACTTATTAATTTGGTAGGTACCTACGGTAAATTGAGAAGCAGATTTTTTGATGCATTTGAATGAAAATATGTTTTATTATTTTGTTATTCAGCGGTACATTCTCTCTGCACATCCCTTCTGGGTCACTTAGTTATATTTTGTATATTTCCCTAAAGCGACTGAATATTGTATATAAGTACGCCGGGGGATCAATTGTCGATGGATCAACTGACATGGAACCTTGCTTTAGATTTTCAGAGTACCTTTTTTTACATTAACTCCACACAGGAGGCCCTGAGGAAAATAATTTCCCTCAGGGCCTATGTCATCTGGGATGCTGTGTGGAGTGTCTTTTTGAGGAGAGGAAGGAATGAACATTGGTTTTGAAGAGACCCATGTTGTAGGAGAGAGGAAACGCAGATGCCGGCAAATCGTTCGAGTCGAAAAAACGACCCGTTCTCATGTGACAAATGTCAACCGTGAACACATGTTGGGTGCGCGTTTGGCGTGTCTCCCGACTATGCACCGGTGCCGAAGGGATCAATGAGGCTACTTCCTCAGAAATACCGGTAGAACATGTATAGCATTCCCACCCGACGCCTGTGCTCTAAAGATTGCAATCCGTTCGTTAAGATGATGCCTTGCGACATAATGCAAAATCATACAAAATCGTGTATTTTTGTTTTGAAAATTTAATCGCTTAAAAGTATTTTAGATGCTTCAATTAAATACTGCGTGTAGAACATATCTTTGCCCTTAAAAATATCGGTCATTTTTTTTATAAGTCTTTTAATAAGCCTAGAAAAAAATAAAGTATAAGGTCTATAAAAAAACACTTTCAAGTGCAAACTCTCCTACTTGTAAACCCCTCTTCGTATTTAATTTTATTGCATAATGTGGCAAATTTAGTTTCTTTTATGATAATCGCGAAAAAAGTCGATATTTATGCATGAACTTCCCGAAATAAAATAAAATGTGCATTTTCGCGTTGTTATTTTTGACATCAATCAAGACCGCCGGCATTCGACGAAAATGTTATTTCAAAGTGAACCTTATGCCATGGACGTAAGGACCACACAATCGTCACCGCCTTTTTGTCGCATTCTCCACCCAACAGTTGTGGTGGACGGACGTCCTTGACGTCCGTGACTCTCTGCGCCGTAAAATGTTATTCGAGTTTACGTACTATCGATTTTAAAATTTCCTAGTTATATACGTAGATGTTTGAATATACCGGTTAACCACTTTATAATTTACTTTATTTATATAATAATACTCGAATTTGAAAAAAAATATATAATTCTGTTGCCAAATGTCGTTTGAAGTAGGCAATAACTTTGCCAATGATTTGACATTTACAATTTTAAATCTGGCGCGCTTTTGAGTATTAAACAGTGACAACAGTACCGCACAGTGAGCAAATTTCAATATATCGTTAACAATTTAATATTTATAAATTCGTTTCATTTTCCGTATAAAGCGACTTCCTTGAAGTACTCGATTCACATTTTGAAAAAGTTATATTATTTTTATTTAAAAAAACACGATTTTTTAAATTCCGCCGTAACATTAATGAACTTAATTATTTTTACGTTGTTAACACTGGCATAAATCTAACTATGCACATCAAATCTCCGTAGAAGAGAAACGTATTAGCTTTAATTAATTAACTTTTATTGCCAAGTTCTTACTTTTGGGGAATGATTAAATATATTTTTTTTGTTTATTAATACCTAAATTACAGTCCGAAGCTTTCCCTTTCAGTTGTTAACCGCCAAACTGTTGGTGAATATTTTTGTTGAAAATTGTTATTTCCAATATTTTTATTTTTAAATAAATGCAAATTGTCCAAAAGAATTTTAAACAATCTAATTTATTAGCAGTTCAAATATAATTGTAGGCCTCCTGGTCAAATGTATTTGACGGCCTCCGTGTTTGAGGGGAAAGTCGATCCGATGGTCGCGGGTTCAAATAATTAAATATAATTTATTATGGTATATTTGTGGCATGTTCCGGAATGGAAGATACTCTCAGTATCGCCCTGGTGTAAGACCAAAATTCGAAATTTAAACGTTGCTTAGTGACCAGATCTGAATAGTCAGGTACTTCCCCACCTTCCTCTTCCCCATCTCTTTCGCTTCCTCTCTACCTTCAGCCTCACAACATACCCCAATTGGGGATGCCATAGTCTCACTGACTCCAAATAGCAGTAGTTGAGATTCTTGTGTGGTATTCACATAAAAAAAAATAAAAAAGGCACTAGAAAATAAGATAAATTTTCTTGATAGAAACAACGCCATAATTTTGTTAACTGTTAATTAAAGTTTAGTCGGTATTATATAAAACAGATTCCCAAGAATGAAGATTTTTTTTTATCCACTTAAAATTTGGAGTTCACCACTCTCAGTCAATTACTTAACTGTAAACTAAATGTTTGCATTAATGTACCCTCCTCCACACAGAGCAAATGATTCCTTCATATATTCCGTCATCTTCAAAATTCGCGTTAATACATCCCTTCTTACAGATCCTCTTTAAGCCGCCCCACAACGCTGCCCAACTGGTTGCTTGAAAATAAAAACTTTTCAATAGAATTCTAAAGAAATGTGAACTGCAAGAGTGTATAGAAGAGTTAAATAAATCGTATGATAAAATAACTGTAAATTGCATATTAATAACTACTTAAAAATTCAAAATTATTAAACATTTTTTATTAACAAACTATACAAATCTTAAGTACGTTCAAATGTTTTATAAACCTAGTCTATTCCGTGCGAAGGAGAGCGGTTCATCTTGGTTCATGAGTTTAAAAAACAGTCTTTACTGCCTCCTGTAAAATTTGATAAATGAAAGTTACTTGTTCTACAAATTAGGCCCATAATATGTTAATTTTACCATGTATTTTGATAATCATAAATAAGTATTTAATAAAATTATTATGTTCATATTTTTCACAATTTTTACCACAGTGTATTTGAGGGCGGAACTCGGGATTTATGAGCCTGACGCCTCTCGTCTATTATTGGTTGTCAAGTTTTCTCAAGTATTTTATAATCCCTCGCAAAACAGACGATTTCGAATTTTTCAAGGACTATGGGATCACCTTAAGATGGAAGAATCTATCAAACGGACCGCCCGTTTCTGCGCCGAGTCGAAGGTATTTTTCAAGTATTTTGGAGCTCCAGACCAGAGGTGGCTGCCAAATTCAACCGTGGGGCGCACTTGCGATTTGTACAGGGTTAGCAGTTGTGTGCTATTAAAGTATCTGCGGGCCCTGTACAGTACGCCTACAGTAGTACCTACGCACAGTTTTTCAGATTTTAAGGAATGCACGCCGCTGCTAAGTACCTACATAACGCGAAGAGATAAATAAATTTGCCTTAAAAATATAATATCTAAAAGTTTTGTTTTCCTATCGCCAGGCCAAAAAATCTATAAATGTTCTTTCATGTTTCTCATTGTTGACGCTAATAAGAAACTATTAGGTCCGTTATCCGTATTTTCAGTTCAAGCCATCTCATTTAGCGTTAGTTTTGCGAACGAACGCGGCGAGTTGGCGGCGGGCGCTATCGGTCGACCTTATCCGCGCATAGCAACACGATTAAAAAACTTAGATACCGACGGTTGGTATGCACTTACAAAATTATATATTTATTAATGTAGGCAGCCACCTACGTGGATTATACAGTGAAAGAAATACCCACTTACATATTGTGTAGCAGTGTAAGTCCTGTTGCGGAGAGACCGTTGTAACGCCTCGTTTTGTTACATTCGCTGTTTATTATGAGAAAGTAGGGGGTAGCCATAATAAATGTACCTACCTACTTAAGTATATAAATAAGATCTCTATTTCTGTGCCATCATTTTCAGTTTTCATCATTCAATATAACTAAAATTTTGACACTAAAAATCTTACGTGTATTGCAAACAATTGGATAGATATATTTTGAAGAATTCCAATAGGCAAATTTAAATTTTTTCTTTTAGGTGTACGTTCAATAATACTATTATTAAATTTATAAAAAAACCGTTTAATTATGAAAAAGTGACAGCTATTCCGCCTTCCGAAGGCATTAAGTATCAAACTGTCATCGCAGTTGGATTAAAAAAATGTGGATTGTGTGAGGAACTTTTTTTCGAAAAAAAAAATTTAGTAAACGCTACACTTGTTTTGGTAAATTACAAAAAAGACTATCTAACTATACCTACCAATAACTAAGTATGGATCTATCTGAAAATTTATGAATTTTTATCACTTTCGGGAGTTTTGTGGCGTAGTGTTCAATAAACGATGTAATTGTCTGCTTAGATAGGTAAATAATAAGGAATAATTTTTAAGATTTTAAAACATCTAATATGTAAAATTGATTGGTTGTGGCGTGCGGCGTGGATTTGATTTGTTTACGTAAAAAAAAATTTGACCTACACAACAAGTTGAAAATCACTCTCAACATGACATTACAAAAACCACTCCATCCCCTTTTCCCACCTCTTAAAACAGAATAAAGCCCGGACAACGCCGGGTGCTTCAGCTAGCACTTAATAAGAAAGAAAACATAATTGTTACAAAACACAAGTTGGCGAGTTTGTAAACAGCTCATACATTAGATAATAAAAACTAAAAGTACCAACTATAGTACCTAGAATATGTAAGTAATAAATTTAGCTCGCTCCGGTTGATATGGTTGGCCACCGCTGCCGTGAATGTACTTGAACCCCTATTCCTGGGGCGTGGCCGTGGCGCGGTGTGGTGTGGGCTATTCGGAGTTCGGAGGGGGCATTCTTGCTACTGCGGGTAGACGATATACCCACCTACTCATACCAAGTAGGTATAAACTAAATTTATTTTCTGTATCAACATTTTTTTTACTATCTTCACATTTAGATAGTACTTATTTACGTACTTATAGTGTGTAGGTATCTACCTACCTGCTTTCAACGCAAACCGGAGGATTTTGGGGCGTGAAGCATTAAAACAAATATGGAAATAAAATATATGTATGGTTGTATTTAACACAAGTAGAATTTTATTTGGAAATCTAATTATCCAAATCAGTGTGCAATATATATTTTTTTGACATTAGCTCCACCCAGGAGACTGAAGAAAAAAATCCATCAGGGCTTGTGCCTTTGGGATGCTACGTGGAGGTTCTTTTTAGGGAAAGGAAGGAGAGGAAGTTCTGGAAAGGAAAAAGGTATGAGGGGTGGGCAGGAATCTGGAGGTCAATGTGTCCAGGAGTGACGGACGTGTGAATTTTATTATTTTTTTATTTTATATGAATACCGCACAAGAGTCCCAACTGCTCCCGTCTGGAGCCAGTGTGACAGTGGCATCCCCAATTGGGGTATGTTGTGAGGCTGAAGGGTGTGGGGAGTGGAAGGAGATGGGGAAGAGGAAGGTGGGAAGTACATGGCTATTCAGATCTGGTCACCAAACACGGCTAAAGCCATTTCAAGCAACTTTCAATTCTGAATGGTGGTCTTACACCAGGGCGATTCTGAGAGTATCTTCCACTCTGGAACGTGCCGCAAATATACCTATACCATATATTATTTTAAATGAATAAAATGAGAAATAACACAAATTAATCAAATCAAATTTATTTGCCACATCGGGATTCGATCCCGCGACCTTCGGGTTGAGTCGAGTCAAGAGCCTCACCGCTGGACTAAGCCGACCGTGAATCCATCCCTCGCGATGTTTTCCAATGCGATGGGTCGAGAGGGTCTGGCTGAAGAGGTCTAGGCTGAAGGGTCTGGCTGAAGAGGTCATCCTGTCTCTCCCGATCCGGCCCGCCAAGCAGCAGGTGGGCAAACGCATTCACGTCTCAAGTCACCAAACGTAGCGAACCACTTAAAAAAATAGAAACCAAATGTCACCAAAAATTAGAGTTGCCTATTTTTAATCTTAGGAAGGTTTCCCACCTATTGTTTCAGGTAATCGTGGATATCTGAAAAAGGGTTACCGACGGATTCGTCCTGAAGGTACCTAAATGGATGGATACTAGACTCTAGACAAGTTTTGAAAACATATCTAAGCGATGTCGCATAAATAGTTCTACAATAAAATACTTACAGAAAGGTACTCACCAAACTATTTCAAAATTTGCAGTCGACAAGCAACCAAAGTGAAACCTAAACATAATTTCAATTCCTGTTTATCGTTGTTGATTTTTGCTTCAATTATTATAGGTACCTGAACAGCAAACGCAGGAAGAACCAAATAAGTATCTAGATGTAAATAAGTATGTAGGTATAATTAAATCATAGCTAACCTAAATAGGTCGGTACCTACTTTCCTTCTTATTCCGGCACTTCTGCTTCTTATTCCTTCAATACCTAATACCCCAACCTAATTGTGAAATTACTTTGTGGCACCATTTTTAAATAAATCACAATGAAATACTGACTCTTTAATACATCTACTTCAACGTGTTTCGGTATCAATAGTTACTTAATCAGAATAAAATATAGATTCCTATACTAAAATTAAAATGTCACTTAGGTACCTATCTAAAAGTACAAAACTAAAAGATTGTATATAACAAGGTTTATTTGTCATGATTTCAGCATACCTACCAACAAACTTTTTATTTATTTAAAAGTAATGTAAAAGTATGGCATTCTTTGTATGTTCCCATCCAATTGAAAAAAATAAGAAAAAACAGTCTTTGCGCAAGTCGGCGCGGCGCGGCTCAAGAATCCCCCCAGCGGGTCTTGTTATTCGGTAACAAGTTTTTTGCTTTGGTAGAAGTTTTGGCGCAGTGCGTTATTTCAAACCAAACTAATGCGGTCTATGGAGGTACCTAACCAGCGGAGCTAGCAGCTACCAGCTACCAGTAGACCTAGCAGGGATCAGTCGTACCTACTCACCTCCTTGCTCGCCGCTTGCCGCTGCCGCTCGCCGACACACACAAGGGTCTCTTTCCCGATCAGAAGCGCCAAAACTTTTCTTTAAAAAACCGACTAAAACTTCAAACAGAGTGTACCCGCTCAAAAAGAAGAAGATTGAGAGATATGTAAATACGAATGTTGAGAGAACGCGCTAATATTAAAAACATTAGCGAAAATTGTGAAAATGTTTAATAACACGACTCGTTTAAAATAGAGCAAAAATCTCGTGGGAATTGTCTGTTAGAGCATTTAAAGAAACTGTGAATTTTTTCGTTTATATAACTTAAAAAGTAACTGAAAAAAACGTGTTTATAATAATTTTCGGAGCACACTTTGCAATTTTTTCTATCGAGGGTATTTCATATAATTGCCATTTTAGCGTGGGGAATGTATAGATATTATATTAAAGAATAACATATATTTTTTAGAGCTTTAAAACTTAAAGTGTTTAAGGAAAATATGTAATAAATCGGTAAAAATGCTGGAAGCCAAGTATTGCACCCAAATTTAAAAAAGGTTTAGTAAATTCTTATATTTTATAAGAATGTGTCTGGAGTGAAAACGCTGGTAGGAGATACTTACTTTTCTCACCAAAAAATAATATTTTAAGGAGAATTTAAATTAAATTGTTGTAGGTTATATCTTTCAATGTAATATCAATGAGGAAGAATATATTACCAATAAACCCAAAGGAAACGTGAAATAGAAAAAGTTAAAGAAAAAAATTGTAACTTTCGTAATTGGGAATCGAATTCTTAACCTTCAAAAGTTATTCCAATAAAATTTGATTAAATAATATTTACTTAATTATCTAAGATAAACCATCCTGAGATAAACACATTAATTTACATTTAAAATATGATTTCATTACATTTAGACTCAGTGGAACTCATCATGGAATTGAAAAAAAAAATTTCAAGATTGCTTAACTTTTTTATTCATTTACCCAAAGGTTTTATATAGAAACCTTAACTTCATCAACTTTCATCCTTGTGGAAAAAGAAATGATAAATTAGCAAGGATAATCCTTCTCCAGTAGGTACCAACATGCGAGTATATGACTAGGCACGTTTACGAAAGTGTTAAGTCCATCATCTACCTACTAACCTATAACCTGTTTCAAGTGTTTGAATTTTAAAAACACATTGGCATTAATTCATATACACACCTATGTTTCATTTTGTAATTCATGTTGCGATGGGATATGGAATGCTTTTTTTTATATTTGCCAAGTCGATTTTTAATGAAATCGGATGCTTTCGCTGTATCTCTGAATAAAGGAAATGGATTTAAAAATTGCTACCAAACAACCGTCAAGTAGGGCGAATCCAAAATAAACATCAAATCTCCTAGGGTGTCTAGTTTACCGCTGAGAGATTAGCAAGCACTTCCGGCACGGATGCCAAAGTTTGCGTTTCACTGGAATATGCTCGGGAAAGAAGCTGGAAAGCTTGGTTTGATTTGAGTCCTGCAGTTTATACGTAAAAACACCGCATTGTTCAAAATGATGACAAAAAAATGTGTTCGTTTCTGCTCACAAAATGCAAAAATTCAAAAACAATTTTCTTCCCAAAAATAAAAAAAGTAATATTTCAGAACAAAAAGTAACGAAGGCAGACATTTTTGCTTGGATTTTCTACACCACCGCGACTATTACCATTATTTCCATCGTGAGATATGGAGCTTTAAAAAATAAGTACCTCACTGTAATAATACTGCGTAACTCACGTGGGATGCCACATAAATATTATTATTTTTAGTTAGCATTAGTGTTTAGAAACTTGAGAAACACGCCAAATGCGCGCCCAACATATTGACATTTTTCACCACTCACGGGACGCTTCTGCGACTAGTTCTTGAGTTCAACCGCTCGGCCGAGAAACGATTTACCGGCCTCTGTGTTACCTCTCCTTCTCTTTTTTCACTCCTCCCTCTTCTCAAAAAGACCCTCCACACATCGTCTTCAAAGGTGACAATATTGTGGAGTTTACGTACAAAACAAAAGAAAAAAATATTCATAAAAATAATAAAATAAAAATAAAAAAAAACGTTTTGAATTTTTGTAAATGCTTGTAGATACAAAAATAAAACCTTTTTGTTTGAATTTTAGATTATTCATTTACGCTCGCAATTACGAGTCGAAGCGGAATCCCATTGGAATCGTGTTGGTCATTATATTATTATTATTTGCATAAAATGTTTTCCAATTTGTTGCAATTGTTTGCTCTTCCCTTGCGGGCAAAAGGGTTGATATTATTTGTTCCGGATACCTTCAACGTGTTTTAAATGCACCGGGTAGGGTCCTTTCCAGGTTTACCCTGAGGTCACACGTGATAAAAGCGAGTATTCATAATAATAACGAGTTTAGACTTTTGGCCAAACAAATTGTAGGTTCGTGGGGACCAAATAATATTAGGGTATACCAAACTACTTTTAAGCGAAATGAAACTTTTACTTAGGGTACGACGTCTACGTTAGAAGATCGGTGAGCTCTTTGGATTCGGACCCGTTGAATCCCGACGTTTTTTTAAATTTATTTTTGGGTTAGTTAGGTATCATAACGTATTATATAGGCAGATACCTAATCGAATAAAATCTAAGTATTATATTTAATTGATTAATTTATTACGTAGATTTCTACATTTTTGAAGCAGATAAATAATAGAAAGTACCTTCATAATACGTAGAAAACAATTGAAACTTTTTAAAACAACTAAAAAACTTTTTAAAACAACTAAAAAACTTTTTAAAACAACTAAAAAAAATCGAGTGCAGTTAATACGCGGTAGAAGCGAAACTTTACCAAAACAATCTCAACCAATGAAGAACCAGGGAGCCTTGAAAAGTGAGGTCATAATCAAAGTGGCCAATGAGCGCAGACCTAGCGTCCTTTCCGTTTAATATCTCAACCAATAGGGGTCTTGATAGGAGTTTGATGCTTTGCAGGTGTTGAATGCGTCATTTCCGTTTCATCCGAATTCCAAATCACAACGGGGCTATAGAAGTTTCACTTCAAAAATATTTTAAATGTGTATACATAAGTGAATACCTCGTCACTTCAATTGGACTGTTCTAATTTCACAAGTTTGACAAGACGATTTCTCATTATCTATTTACCAGTTTCTGATTCTGTAGGCTCTTTTCTTTTCTGTTCTGTGTAAATACTATTTAATTTCCTTTGTTCTGTAATAAAAAAATTGATGATTTTCTTTGTTATGTGAATTAAATAAAGTGCCTCTAACTAAAGTTTATATATCGTTTTTATCAAATCTGGTATCTGGCCGGATACTCGTTTATTATCCGGTATTCAGCCGGATTTTAATTTTATTTTTATTTTAGACCGGATAGGCCGATTACCGGATATTTACCGTAAATCCTTTTCAACTCTAGTAAAAAGTAGGTATCTAGGTGCAATATAGTTTTTTAAGATCGTTAATAATAAATAGAAATTTTGAAAATTTCCATTAAAATTTTGCTTTTTGAAGTGAAAACTTCTTTGGCACCTTTGTGATTTTAAACTTGATGAAACGAAAAATAGCGACACAAAAAGATATAAACACACAAATCTATAGGATTAAGCCTGCAGACGAATGAGATAGTACAATCGGTCTCCTCTTTGTGCGGTGCTTCGTAGCCTCCCACTCTTATCTACTCTACTTTTCTGAAGGTTTCACTCCTACTGCTTGTAAATTGCGCACTCTATTTTCGAAGTGAAACTTCTTTAGCCAGTGAAATTCAGATGAAACGGAAATGACGCATTACAGCCTACCAAGTGTCAAACTGCGCTCAATGGCCGCTTTGATTGACTTCACTGTTCAAGGTTCCTATTGGTTGAGATATGAAACGGGAATGACGCTTTACAGTCCCTACGGACTGCGCTCATTGGCCGCTTTGATTCTGACCTCACTTTTCAAGGATTGGTTGAGAATGTGTGGGCGAAAGTTTCACTTCAATCGCATGAGAACTGCACTCGATTTTTTTATTCTCTCTCTGCCTGTTCTTGCGGAAATGCGAAAATAATAACCTTATAAACCTTACTTTCTACCCATCGAAAGGAGCATAGATAAATAATTAATTAATTCCTATCAACTATCGAAAGTGGTTCTCAGGTGTGTGAAACGTTTGCTTTATTTTTTATCATCGGGAGACACTTTCTCTCGACTACAAAGGAGAAGTCAAATGAAGTTAGGAAGTCTAATTGAAAACTAGTTGGCGGTCACGTATTTTTTTACGCCTTTCGAAGTGCCTTTGCGATTTTATATTCATAACTCGAGTGTCACACGTTCGTCCACGTAGAAAGTTAATTTAAATTCTTAAATGGTGACTTGATATTATGGGGCCGGTCGTAATAATAATTTACGTTAGAGTTACCTACCTAATACTGGCTGCTTCGTTTTATTACAACCAACGTAGAATCAAATCTTAACACTAAATCTTAAATCTGGCGTAATGAAATTTGCAATTTTTTTTAGTCAATGCAACTCTTACGTACGAACCGTTTTTTCAGATATTTCAAAGTCCATAATGGGCTATGGACCTTGATTTTTCCTGGACTATTGGTCACCTTAATAACTAGCTAGATAACTAGCCGGCATGCAATGCCATTCAAAGAAATAAATTGTTTCTCCCTGCGTGTCCATTCCCATGCGTCCCCGTTCTCCTCCGGCGTTCCCCTTCCACCTTCGCCTCCTTTGTTACCCTCCCCCTCCTGCCTTTTCTCCCTGCCCCTAAAATATATGAAATACACAATTTTCATTTACACAAATTTTGTAACGCCAGAACTTACCATTATATATATATATATATGCCCTCACGGGCGTGCTTACAACAAATCAACAAAGTTTTATCGCAATCGGATCAACGGTATGGCAGAGTATAAATTATGAACAAACAAACAAATATTAATTTTTACATATAAGATAATAACAAGAATGAAGAAAATCGACAATTACACCACGGCTAACTGGAGCTTTTGATTCCATAGAACAGGCAATCTGCCTAGCTAGAATCAGACAACAGAAACAGTCATCTCAGTTGGACAAGATTTTGAGTTAGACAATTGTCAAAAATGACCTTTCAATGCAAAACCATTTATTTTGCTCATTTCTATAACCAAAATAATTTTCAAAACCAAATGTGTTGTATTTCCGTAGAAACTTGTATGAAGAAATTTTAAAATCAACTTTCAATTATTTGACAAAGTTCCAACATCACTTACCCCCTCTATTTTGTTTTGACAGTTGATCGTTGTTATGAGGCGCAATGTAGTGCGTTGCTTTGGTGGGATAAGGTTCTAATTTTGCCTTACCTTGTTCTGAGGTTTCACAGTTTGAAAATACGAATATTCGTAATCTATTTGACAATTTTAGATTTTGAGTTTCAATCTTGTGTAAAGTTTTTCAGTTTATCATATTTGAATGGAAATATTTAAATACGACGTGACCCTAGCTTGAAATTGTATAAGGGAAATGAGGTTAGAACCTTATGCAATTAATTGCCCTGGCCGGTTGCACATGGTTCAATCTGCATGCTTAGATATGTTATTAAATGGAAAGTATACGTCCTATTTAAATATTTTCCTTTAAAATGTGTTCAATTGAAATACTTTACAAAAGATTGGGTAAATATTTCCCTAATAGGGACACGCTTAATATTTACTTTTTATTTCAGAAACACTTAATATCAGTTAAATAATAACTGAAAGTAAGTATTTCACTTTCCGAAATTGGAAAATAATGCATTTTAGTAGATATTTCATTAAAAAACAGACAATTACACATCTTTTCTTCACGCCATGTTTTGATATAATAATATTAAAATAGCTTTTTAGGCTATTTTTTTTTCCTTTTTTAATTAAACCCAAACTAAGAACCTAAGAACCTATTTTAGGCTCATATATTAATATTTTGGATTAAAAAAGAGAAGAAAAAAACTAACCTCAAAACTTTGACATCAATGACAATGGTCGCCGAGCGAATATTCGTTTTTAATTTTAAAGAAAAAACTATTAAAATTCATTATTTTTCAATTCCGGAAACTGAAATACTTACTTCCCATTATTATCTAACTGATGTTAAGTGTTTTTGTAATAAAAAGTGCATACTGAGCGTGTCCCTATTAGGGAAATAAATACCAAAGATTGGGTTACCCCGACATTGGTTCTCTACGTTTGGTGACTTAAAAAATATAAATGTAAAGCTTTTTACATAGATGCACATAATAAATAAAAGAAAGAAATAAATAAATAGCCTTGCACCTCAGCGAGAGGGATGAATTCATACGTCCGTTACTCCTGGACCCATTGACCCCCAAAATTCCTACCTACCTTTAGTTATTTTTTCCTTCCCAGAACTTCCTCTCTTTACTTTCCTTAAAAATACCCTAAGTTGACCAATTTTAATAAAATGGACTAATTTTAATAAAAATCTCAAAAACATTAAATTTACGAAAAAATAGGCACCCAACGTACATAAAGCACCGACAAATCAATTGTTAAAAAATGTATCCCAAATAAAAAAAACGTGTTTACTTTTTAAACGTAGAAGGTGTCTACATAAAAAAAATTATAATTGAAATAACACTTACCTTTCACCTAAACAAGGAGAAAGTTTCTACATTAAGTGTTCAGTTACCAAAAAAGGATATTCACTCCTGTACAAATCGCAAGTGCGCCCCACGGTTGAATTTGGCAGCCACCTCTGGTCTGGTGCCCCAAAATACCTGAAAAAAACCCTTGACTCTGTGCAGAAACGGGCGGTCCGTTTGATAGATTCTCCTAATTTAACTAACGGATTGCAATCTTTAGAGCACAGGCGCCAGGTGGGAATGCTGTCCTTGTTCTACCGGTATTACAATGGAAGATGCTCCGAGGAACTAGCGTCATTGATCCCCTCGGCACCGGTGCATAGTCGGGAAACACGCCAAACGCGCGCTCAACATTTGTACACGGTTGACATTAGTCACATGAGAACGGGTCGTTTCTACGACTCGTTCTTGAGTTCAACAGCTCGGCTGTGGAACGATTTGCCGGCCTCTGTGTTTCCTCCCTCCTACAATATGGGTCTCTTCAAGACCCATGTTCACTCCTTCCTCTCCTCAAAAACACCCTCCACACAGCATCCTCAAAGATGACATAGGCCCTGAGGGAAATTATTTTTTCCTCAGGGCCTCCTGTGTGGAGTTAATGTAAAAAAAAAAAAAAAACTCGAAATATTTACGTAGGTGACTGATGAGATAAGATTACCTACAGCTATGAGATATGTTCCTAGACTACTTTAAAAAACAAATTTAATAATGAAGACTTGATAATCAGCTGCAATTGAAGTCAATTGAGTACAATGAATCGAAACGACACAAAATTTATATTCTGGCAAAGATGTTAAAATGCATATTATAAAATGCTGCACAAGTTTAGTTATTCAGTTGATTGGTTTGTCATTGGTGGTCAAATTGGTAATGGCTTCTGCAACTAAGACTTACTTGCAGCTAAGCTACGGGGAATACGTACATAAGGGATCTACATGACTTACTAACGAGTGATTCCTGATATTATTTGCATAAAAAAATGTAAATAAAATTTTGGTCTCCAGCGACTTTTTGAAGTGAAAAATGAGGATTTAGCCTGCGAGAGAATGAGCTAGGAACATAATATTTATTTTATTCACGGGTACTCGGTTCCAATACAATACGATAAATCCACGGTCCCACGCAAGTCTTTAGTGTAGTAGTATAAAGCACCTTTGCAGACGACCAGGGATCGAATCCTACGAAATAAAAATAAAAATATTTCTTTATTTTTCTAAAATCAATATCCAATCATCAAACCACTCCAAAATGATCAGACAAAAACGCAAAGGAAAGCGACTTCTAGCGACTCCGAAGAAGAAATCACAAATACTAATAAGATGACCAAATGTGTATAGGATATGGTGCACTGGAATTCGATGACAAAAATATGGAAAAAATCATCCTTCACATTGATAAAAAAAGGGCTTCGTAGTCTCCCCACTCTTGCCTATCTTAGTTTTCTGAAGGTTTCTTTTCTATATCGATACAGTTTTTATGTTTTTGTAAAAATGTCACCGGAGGCCAAAATTTCATTTACATATTTTACTACAAATAATGCCAGGAATCACCGGTTAAAGTAAGTCAAGTAACACTGTAACGCTGTCCGAAATATTGGCTGAAGAAGGAGGTAGCTGAACACGGCAAAACAACCCAAAAATAAAAAGCGAAAATACTTATGGTTGTGAAAATCTAAAATCATATCTTCTGTATTTATGTGTGTATATTATACAATACGTACGTAGGTATTTTTTATGAACTTATAATAAATACAATATTTTATATCATTGAGGAAGACATGGCACGACCAAGTGAATCAGATACTTGAGTCGGGCGATGTCAAGAGTCAGAATAATAGAAGAGCATGTATGAGACGATGTATGAATGTGAACGAAGCAAGGAGTGTGTGCCAAGATCGAGTTGTTTGGCGGTCCGTCCTCTCTGCCTACCCCTGCGGGGAAACGGCGTGATGGTTAGTTAGTTAGTTAGTTAGTTTATATCATTGAAGAAGAAGATAACACTTATAATCCAAATGAAAATATGAAAGAGAACAAGACACAATATTTTAATTCCGCAAATCTTTCTTACTTATTCATTATTCAAATAATATATTTTTTTTGTTTTAATCACGATTGTTACCCACAAGTTGTGGACAATTGTGTAATTAATGCACAAAAAAAACAATCCACATTAAATTTTACATCACAACTTGCGACATGGTTTTTCCAAAAATATATAATTTATCGCCATCTAAGAATTGTCAAAGAACACCTTTATACCAGAAAAATATGGGAATGCAGGTATGAAATGAATATCCACCAAAAATATTTCATACACGGTACCTATGTAGTAGAAAGCTTCACATTAATAAGTAAAGGGTGTAAGTGGCTTCCTCCACGAATATCTGCAAAGCTGAAATCTTTTCGCTGCATTGCGGAATTTATAGAGTAGCTTTTACGGACCTGTTTTGTCGCTCCCTTGGCAGATACCTATTGTCTATCGCTGGGTAAAATATAATTCTTTCCCAGAAATTGTTAATTATCAATATGCTAAAAATTTATTATACGATATATCTACATAAGGATGAATTAGTCAAATTACCTTAATTCTTAACACAAATTTATTAATTACAAAATCTACATGTTTCGAAAATAATAACAAAAATAATAATAATCTTCAATTAATGTTAAATATAAAAATGGGAAATGGGTTAGAGAGCGGGGGGGGGGGGGGAGCAAACCCAAATCAGCAGAAGAATTGATGAAGGAGTGGAAGGTCTGGCGATGAAGGAGTTAAATAAAGAAATGCATAGCGGTTAGAAGGGGAGAAAAGATCAAGTGGGAGAATATTAAAAATGGAATTGTTTGTATTTTTTTCGATTATTAATTACTTTTGATTTAATATCAATACTTTCATGGCGCCCTTTGGCTTTAGTCACGGTCGAGTTTCTTATATGATCCCATTTCGTAACCCTTGCCTCTTTCGTAACCCTTTCAAAAACCTCATTTCGGCAGCTTTGAACCTAGAGCGTGTTCGTTCGTTTAGCATCCATATCTGGTGGTCGTAAGTGAGCATCGGGTGGTATACCGTTTTGAGCATTGAGCTGTAGAGAGGACGCAACACACCGCTTGCCGCACTAATTCTTCGATGAATTTCTCCGTCTTGTCGTCCATCGCCGGAAAATTCAACCCCGAGGTATTTGAATCTGTCCACCTGTGTCGGCTGAGTCCCATTAGCTAGTATGTTCCTCTGAGTTTGGTCCCTTCCTATAACCATCACCTTTGTTTTTGAGGAACTCATCTTCATTTTCGCTGCTGTGCACTCTTCGTTGAATCAAATAGAAGTACTTATCGAAAATCTATAAACTTTACAAAGTTTTCTAATTATGCCTTCAAACAAACCGTTCGTCTGCGGATCTTGATTATCACGGGTTCTCTGTGATGTTTACTCCTCCAGTGCAGTGTTGTGCCTCTCCGTGTCTGACGTATCTTTTGTTGTATTCTCCAGAGAGCTGACTGCCTTCCTGCACCAGCAATCATCATTTCCATGAGTATTTATTCCTTTACCATGTCCTGCCTAAAGTGTTTTGACAGACAAACAGAATAGTGTTTGACATTAATAATAAAAAAACAATCAATTATCATTTTTGGAATGTGGGTATATATAGTGTGCCCCATACATCTCATCATGAAGTAGATATACACCTGGGTAAACCTAAGAAAATACAAATTTAATTACATGGTTAATATAAAATATTAAAATGTTAGTTATGGAATAAATACACGTAAAAATTAAGAGAGGTTTCTCTCAATTTTTGTGTGTATTTATACACGCAATAATTAATAATAAATACACTAAAAAGTTAGGTGAATAGTTAACCTACCCAAGATTTGAGATTTTGCTTACCTGTACCCTCTTTGCCATTCCTGTTTACTAGTGTTAATAAGGGGAGATTATGCACCCTTGTCTGACCCCATTAACGCTTTCAAATCCTCAGACGATGTAAAGTTAACTGTGGCAGGAATGGTATTGCCTGGAAAAAGTTTTTAGGAGAGATGTACCTACAACATTAGAAGATAAGTATTTTTTTGTCCATGGTCAACTCGTGACAGCATTGAAACTACAAAAATGTGGAAAAAGGGTTTCGTTTATTAGTATTGCTGATATGGATTACAAGAAAGTGTCTGGTGCGTTTGGGAGACAATTTTTCCTATTTATTAGTAGGTAGGCATGCATATTGTTTTTTTTTAAACTAGCACTAGCCGCTCCTGGTCCTTCGGTGCAAGATGGCGATCTCCGTGGTCGAGGGTAAGGCTCTTGACTCGCAATCCACGTGGGATTGAATCCCGGCGTGAGTAAATACATTTTATTTAATTAATTAGTACTATTTCACAATTAATTAATTTAAAATATTATATTTGCAATACGTTCCAGAGCGGAAGATACCCTCAATATCGCCCTGGTGTAAGACCACCATTCAGAATTGAAACGTTGCTTGAAATGGCGTATTTGGTGACCATATCTGAATAGCTAGGTACATCTACCTTCCTGTTTCCCATCTCCTTCCTCTCAACACTTCCTCCCCTACCACTACCCAATTCGGGATGCCATAGTCACACTGGCTTCAGACGGGAGCAGTTGGGACATAAGTTGCTGAACTTCACCATGATCTATAACTCTACAATGATGGAAGGCACTTGAATTTATTTGATTCACCGGGACAGAAAATCGTCTCCTTGTTGTCTGTGTGTGGTCGTTTCACCAATACTCCGATCTGAATTATGACTGAACGTATTCAAACTGAACGTGCCATTTTGTTATCTGTCTCGTTTCGTACCTGCCGAATGCTCTTCGCTTGTATTCTTCCGCGGAGGCATTCCATGCCCAATCTGGGACTATCTACATCCTATGGGGAAAAATTCCATACTTTCAGTTCTTGAATGGAAATCGTAAAAATAACCCTCTAATCACAGACACTGACAAGGTCATTTTATTTAAAGATGTACCTAATCAAGATCAGTTTGATTTGTCATGTATTTTATCTAATAAACCACAACATTTAAAGGGGGGTAAGTTTTAAAACTTTTTCTTTTCATTTTTTTTGAATTTACAACATGTCGAGAGTATTGTTTCAAAGTTTCATGTAAGTCGAAGCAAAACTAACGAAGATACAGCGTTTCAAGCGACCGGTCCTCATACTCGATTCGAGTATATTTTGACTACAAAAAACCTTAAATCGATTTTCTCGCAAACAGTTTGAACAACAACTTTTTGAAGTTCTCAAAAATGTTGTTTGCGAGAACTCAAAATCTACTTGACCGATCCTTTTGAAATTTTGTACACTATTTTTACACGTAAATCAACAGGTAGTCAGAGGGAGTTTTTTGACGTGAAACGTCTTGCACTCACGAAAAAGCATGACTCATTGTCATGTTTCGCCTGAGCCGAGCGTGCAAGCGAGAGCGCAGAACAAGCATTCGGCCTAAGCATTCGGATTGTGACGCATCTATCTCTCTTCCACTCCATCTTTATTATATGACGTTATCACGTAAAATTATCGCCTGTAAACCGACTTTACAGACAACCAAATTTTTTATCATTTTTTTCCAATTTATAATAACAAATTCACCAAATTTTTTTAGCGAAAGTCGCGTTTTTCACTTCAAAATGCTGCCAAAATTAAAAAATAAAATCGAAAAAAAAAACACCTCTGACTACCTAGGAAAACATATCGCATTATAAAGTTCACCACATAAAAACTTTTTTTCGAGGTGCCTCCGGAGATTCGCTCTCACGGACTTATTTATTGATATTTTCAATAGAATTTTTTTCAAAGACACTTCAGATATTATACTTTAACGTGTATATGGAATAATTAATTCTAAATTAATAATATACTCAGTTTTTACCACTTTCATTGTTTACAAAACCAACATGTTTCACGAGCTAAGCTCACTTCTTCAGGGTTTACTAACTAATTACTACACTAGTTATTTAACCCTGAAGAAGTGAGCTTAGCTCACTAAACATGTTGGTTTTGTAAACAATAAAAGTGGTAAAAACTAAGTATATTATTAATTTTGAATTCAAATGGTGCCAAAAAGTAAGTTTGCTGTGTTTGAAGAAGTGAAATAATTAAACCAACATTATTCATATCTCCAAAAAAAAAACAAAACGAAAATATGCCTTTTAAACCTGACCCCTTCCCCCTTAAGAAATCAATTAATTTATTTCATAGATTAGTCGTTCAATTGGCAAACCTTTCTGTTGAAGAGTTCTCGAGAATCCTCTGAACAGAATCGTATTGATCGATTTGATTTCATTTCATGTTGGTGGATTGCGGCAAAAATGAACATACCAGTGTCATGTAATGTGTTTTATTGAATAAACTTCAAATTTAATCGCTCCGTACCCAAACCAACTTTAGGCTGGTTCAACTTTAGTCATACGCCGCAGAAGTTATTTTCCGCGCA
This sequence comes from Glyphotaelius pellucidus, assembly GCA_936435175.1. Classification (NCBI taxonomy): domain Eukaryota; kingdom Metazoa; phylum Arthropoda; class Insecta; order Trichoptera; family Limnephilidae; genus Glyphotaelius; species Glyphotaelius pellucidus. Next base: position 18,756,672 of record OW386542.1, on the reverse strand, counting down.
AGTTCCAAGAAAAACAAACTCACTCAGAATGTTTGCATCCGGATGTTTTCCATTCCAATTATTTATTAAAGTTTCTTGTTAGATTTTTTACGTAAGAGTTCTTGGCGTAATATAAATGGACGATTTACACGTTACCCGGGAAATGAACACACATTCACGTTGAGCGAATTGGTGACAACACGCGCGGGGAGAGGTTTTAGTGCCCAATAAGACGTTACACGACCACTTTAATTAATCCATTAAGTGTCAACTGACTCACTCTGAGTTTCTCAAACTTACTACTTTGTTGATACTACGCACTAGGAAAGTTTAATGTGTCAATAAAACCGACAGAATTTTTAGGACACACTAAATAAATCTGGCTATATTATCTGGCCATCAAATAGAAAGCACATAAAATACTTCATCTATTTGCTTGTATAGAATATATAAATACTTAAATATTGTAAAGTTAAAATCTTTTGCATCATACACAATATGTCAGATTTTGTAGGTAGGAAAGAAATCGTGAAAAAATGCTGTCATTTTAAAAACAGGGTTATGTATTCTGCAGTCACTGCAGTTGGTGTTAGAACTCAGAACGATTTGTTTGTACCTCTGTTAATAACTCTAAATTATTATATTATTATCATATTATGTTAGGTACGACTTTCGACTAGGAATCCGGAGGTGGCGGTTTCAAATTCTGGTATAGGCAAGTAAATCTAATTTAATTAATTTGTACTGTATTCACAATTAATAAATTGAAAATAATGCAAAGAGTGTCTACGTGAATTCCATAACCGTTGGTTATCAGTAACACCACCATTCATTTAGCCGTTTTTAGTGACATGATATGAATAGCCAGGTATGTCTACGCCTTCATCTCCCTCATTTTCTTCCCCTTTCCACTGGCAGCATCATAACATACCCCAATTGGGAATATCGTAGCCTCACTGATACAGCGATCAGCAGCAGTTGGGTTCTTGTACGGTATTCACACAAAAATAAAAATGCAGTGGTTGTGTGATCGAAAAAATAAGAAAATGTAAGAATATTTACGTATCACATAATGATTAAACAGTAATTTAGCCATTCAAGAGGAAAGTGTTTAATATCGGATAATGATTAAAAACTGTGTGTACCACAAAAGTATGCGTTGACTGATTGACAACTAAAACAATAATAGTTTCGTTTATTTTAGGCTCCTTTTGACCACTAAACATAAAAACACATATTAAATATAATGTATACATTTTCGATTGCGAGTTTTAATACAAAATATTTCCAAAAATTGACAAAGGTCACCTCAGCCGTAAGTTAAAAAACTCTACATTTCCATAAGCAACATTGTTCAAGATATTTAAAAAAAATTGAAGAAATCTATTTAGAGACTTAAATACATGCTGTAAAATTTAAAAAATATCGGATTTACAATCGAAACTAAATTCCTTGTATTATATTCTACTAAAACTTATACTGCAAACAGCAAATTCAAAATAGTAATATTTTTAAACAAACGGATGTTTAAATATCTTTTCCTCTCGAAGGAGTAAGATTTACTATTTAAAAAAAATCCTATCTATAACATTCGTAACACTATCAACAAAAAGCTGCAACTTGATTAATTTAATTCAACTCAATTTGGGAGGAGTACCACCGCCTCGGGAACCATTTATTGAACATCTCTGCCGTAGGTCACCCCAAGTGAATCGCTACATTTGGCGCGAGGGCTGTCTGGATCTTAGCGGCAGATGCGTCTGTCCACCAACTGCGTGACAGATATTGATACGTCCGTCATTCCTGGACAGAACCCTCAGATTCCTACCAACCCTTCATACCTTTTTCCTTATTAGAACTTCCTCTTCCTCCTTTCCTAAAAATACTCTACACACGGCATTCTAGTAGGTACGTAAGGTATGTACATTATTTGTGCGTTATATATTAGAACCTCTTATATTATTATTTCTTAGATATTATAGACAGATATAGATATACATAGAAAATGAAAAAAAAATCAGTTATATTATATTAGGTAGTTGTGAGTCTATCGTACTAATTTTATTTTATCAAGTGTTTATATGTACAGCGCCCTTGAGATGATTTTTCATGAAAACGGCGCTTTATAAATAAGCCAAATATTATTATTATTTATTATTACATTATTTTCTGATGACATTAAATTATGTTTAATGTAATAACAATACCCATTATAATAAAAACTGGAGTATTAAGTAGCATGATAAAGAATTTTAAGCAAACATGAGTCATGCAGTATTCTGTCGATTGATGACTATTTTATTACACTGTGGAAAATTTTTATCAAAAATGCATGCCTCTGCTGGTTTTGACTTATAATTCAGACTGAGCAAAGCGAGTAAATAAATTAATGTTATTAGATTTGTTACAGGTTACTATAAATCCCTAAGTCTACGTTCTAAATGACAATTTTTTTCCAAAGTTTTCCAAATCAGAGCCATTGCAATACACGCTTATTTTGTTTCCTTAACAATTGGATTACGGAGACAAAGAAAAAAGAGTTCTTAATAGCTTTTCCTTGTTGGTTTGGTTTTCTATTCAAAATACCGCTTAATTGTATTTCCTTTCAACAACTAAATACATATTATAACTAATAAAAATAATAACTGTCTGCCACGAAATTTAATACTACTTGCTTATTTTAATAAATTGTTATTGCAATAACAAACGAATCGTCCAATTCTGATAATCAATATTCCGACAAACTTCTCTGTAACTGACAGCAGACAATAGCGTGTATAATAGACAGCAATATTATCGAAATTGAACATTATGAGACATTTATCTACATTTAATGTCAGTTTTGCAAGTGATTAATATAAATCCAAGCCTTAATAATAATATAATTATTTTTTTCTGAAAAAATTAGATATACAGATTAAGTATACAGATTTAGGAAATGAGATTAAAATTTGGCATTCTAGGACAATAAAAATATTACCATATGTTATTTCGGCCACTGGCATTATACCTAGCTCTCTCATTCAAAATTTAGGCTTATTAGATTTGTCAAAGAATCTATATATAAAAATGCAAAAATCAGTCATTATTTAATCCTACATGTATTTAATATATGTAGGATTACGAAAGATTTTTTAAATATTTATATTGAGGGAACAGTAGGATTTATCAGTCCAGTTAGGAGTTCTATCGAGCCGAACCCTCTGATATGAAAATATCTGGAGTCGGTGAAGTATTTTCCCATATGGTCTCTGGTAGGTTGACATGTTGTTCTTGTATAGTTTTGTATTTATTATACTTATAGCGTGGATTGACTAGATGATCATTTGTGGAAAAGTGTGTGGAAGGGTTAAGTTTTTCCTGTGGGGAAGATTTAACCCGGATATAAAGTCTAGAGAACAATATAAAATAATCAAGAAAAAAAATCATCTCAGCTGCATTGCATGGGTGCTCATCGCCTTTTAGACAGACGAATTTTCTATAATATAGATATTATAATGAAGGTATACTCCCGAGAAGCGGGAGCGTTTCGAAATCCACTGCAGTGCAGATCTCTGGATGCTTTTCGGCTGTGTTTTTTTACATTATTGATTGCCCTACTGACCCAGATTCCCTGGCCCGAATTTCATCTATTCACGGCTGCCTACATCTACACCGATGACCTAAATATACGTTTCGTGGCGTTAATATTGAATCCGTAGACAGGCCGACCGTTACTAACCGATTATTTACCGTTTGACTTATAATAATCAGCACAGTCGTGCCCTGTGCTCTCGGGCGAAAGGGTAACTTTGTTTTCCTTCCCCGTCAACCGATTCTTATTTGTAAGTTGTAGAGAACTGGTAAATCTACAACATCAGGCATAAAGAATCCTGTAAAACTTCTTCTCCACGAAAAGCGACTCTAAAAAAGACAATTATAGGATTAGTAATAATAGCCTGCGAAAGAACGAGATAGAATCATCGGCCTCCTTTTTGTACGGTACTTTGTAGCCTCCCCAATCTTTATTTTTTATTTTTTTTTATTTATCTTAAAAATAGTATATATTATAGTAATACCGATCTTCCAATAAAAGCATTTGCTTGTGGATGGAAGAAGAGTTTACATTTTATTTATACATTTAAACAGTCACGTGTTTCACATATATAATTAGTATAGTTAATATAAACACATCGCAATCAAGACCCTTTAACTAAAACTACAAGACATTCATGTATTCCGTAGGAGTAAAAACAAGCATAATTTTTAGTGTTACATATTGAAATAGGGGAAGCTGTCTTCCCTTTGCTGATTTCTTTAAAATGATTTTTGATGGAGTTCGATAATTGTATTTTGTCATTAATGATTCTGATTTCTTGTCTACTTTAGTTTTCTGAAGGTTTCACTTCTGCCGCGTGTGAACTGCAGACATTTCATTTTCGATCTGAGCGTTTGTTTTCTTTAAAGGGTTAAAAACCATTTTATGAAACAAAAACACGATTCACGTGGAGATTACAAATATAAACACCTACAACCCAATCGTGCGCCGGGCACCATGCGCGTAGCTGGTACGCGCTCAAAATAATCACAATGCGCGATTCGGTGTTGACAAATATGAATAAAGTAGTTGGAGATTGGAGATTAATAACAAATCGAACCTATAATTGCACGGTCTTTATACAAATGAGTCAAAGGGTGTACCTCACTGCCTAAGATCTTGTCAAATAGTTCTTAGGTACCTCGTTTGTACCTGTATAAATTATAAAAACAAAGTGGGCAATTCACACGCGGTAGAAGTGAAACCTTCAGAAAACTTACGTAGACAAGATTGGGGAGGCTACGGAGCGCCGCACAAAGAGGAGACCGATTATACTATCTCATTCTCTCGTAGGTTAAATACTAAAGATGTACGTGTTTGTCTCTTTTTAATGTTGCTATTTTTCGTTTCTACGAGTTTCAAATCACAACGGCGCTAAAGAAGTTTTCACTTCAACAAATATCGTAAATATTGTAAACACATCTACGTACAAATATGTTAATCCAACGTTAAAAATTTTGTTAAAAGTCCATAAAATAACGAATTGAATCACAAAGGTATGATTCCCAATATAGTTCTTTGTTCTCCGGACCTGGTAACGAATTTCTATTTCAAATTAACATTAATTTTCTTTGTACCTACATACGTTTATCGCCTATGTTCCGACAACACACAATAGCGCGTAGTCAAATAACAAAGTGCTTTGTAGATAAAAGCTTGTAGGTACACATATAGGTTTTTACGAATACGGAAGTCTTTAACCTACTTATTTAACGTCAAACAAAAAGTTTGTAGGTTTATTAATATGGTTAAATAGTAATAATCGTTTGAACTCATTCGAATAAAAAAATGATTGCTAAATTAAAGTTCAAAGTCATTGATATTAAAAAAAATCAGAGTGTAATTCACAAGCATTAGAAGTGAAACTAGAAAGTCGCTTTCTTTTCTTTTGCTTGTTTTTTTAAAGTTGTTTGAAGATTGGATATTGATTTCACAAAATAAAAATGTTTTCGAACCCCCCCGTTCGCTTGATGTCTGTCTTTATCGCCGCTGAGACTTGTCAGGCACCTTTGCCAACTACGCTATTGAACCGATTTTTTGTGTAGAACTGAGTTGTGACGCACTTCCGTTTCACCAGAATTTCAAATCACTAACGGCGCTAAAGAAGTTTCACTTCAAAAAACTTGCACTCACCTTTGCTATACTCACAATTAACACACGACCTGTCTTGAAACCAATCGCCTCCCATCAAACAGTAAAGTACAGAGGAAGTCGTTAATCGACAACATCATTTCTGTGAGCTAGATTCTCTCGATGTCGGCCTGGGGAAAGTTTGCCATACATAGTAAAAACGTAGATTTAAATGGGTTTAGCCGAATTTTGTGACTTATATATATATATATATATATATATATATATATATATATATATATATATATATATATTTATATATCTACGATGAAGTCGATGATTGATGCAACACCAAATTTCGTTGAATAATTCGTTGGGATAAATAGAGAAAGTAAAATATTAATGATCATTTAAAACCCACTTCAACATTGCGTTTAAAAGGGCGTTTATTTATAAATAAATAAATTGCCTGGCCAGTCCGAAAAGGGGAGTGCAACATCCACATAGTCCACCTTTCAGAGTATTACTCGATAATTAATCGTATATATAAATGTGTAGTAAATATATATAGCCAGATCCTGTCCAACCTTCCAAAACTCCATATCTTTCCACTCCCCAGTGTTCATCCTCACAATATACCCTGCCCCTGTCTCTTTGAAGCCGGCAGATAGGAGTAAGTTTTGTGCGGTTTTCTCACAATAAGATAAAAATAAGTTTTCAACATAACCTCGTCCGGTCAGTGGCTTGGTTGGCATCGCGTTTGAGTCCTACCCAGGTGATTCCTGTCCTGGTGAAGTCCTCCATCATGATACAAGCAGCATTTTCCGTTTACTGTGGTGGTATTTGGAGATTTTAAAATATTGCCAGGTTATTCGTAACCCGGAAATGTTTGTCTTGTAAAAAATAAAAATAGAGTGTGAAATTCACACGCGGTAGAAGTGAAACCTTCAGAAAACTAAAGTAGACAAGGATGGGGAGACCACGAAGCACTTTATTTATCAATACATACAACGGCGGTTTTAGGATTTTTTTCTGGGAGGGGCACAAGGGACGGACGGGCAAAAAAATCAACAATTACAAGTGCGTGAAAGGGATGCAACGAACAAAATTCGCAATTCCAGCCAGAAATAGACGAGAGTTTCACTCATATTCTTTCTGTTATTTTATTCATATACTTAAACAACTCTGATAATTTGATTTGCTTCTAAGTATATACTGTGATGAAATCTCCACAGTACACAAAAATACCGTCTGGGGGGGGGGCACGTGCCCCCGTGCCCCCCCCCCCTAAATCCGCCCTTGAATACATACAATCCTTGAAGAATTGAAAGAAATGGGTTTGGGTTCGATGCTGATTTTCAACCGTATGGAAGATCTATCTTATGTCTAGGATGAAAGAAATATGTTTGAAGAATGAGTTAATGATGAATGTAAGTAAGTCTAAAGTCGTGGTGTTTGAAAGAGAGAGTAGGAAAACAATGTAAATGATGAATACTTGTAGCTGGTGGATAATTTGTGTATTTGGAAAATATGTGTACGAGAGATGGGAAGGCTGATAGAGATATTGAAAGAAGAGTTAAAGCAGGTAATTCCATTAAGGGAAGACTGAACGCCGTTGGCGACAACAAAAACCTGTCAGAAGAAAAGAAGCCAGCCGTCCATAATGCAGTGCTGGTACCTATGATAATGAATGGCAGTGAAGCATTGAACTGGCAGAGGAAGAATGAAAGTAGACTAAATGCTGTAGAAATGAGATCTTTGAGGCGCATGTGTGATAAAACCATGTACGACCTTGTGAGAAACGTGGAGATCCGCAAAGAACGCAAGGCTGATGTAAGCGTAATGAATAAGATCAATAAAGGGACGCTCAGATGGTTTGGGCACATAGAGCGAATGAACGAGGAAAGGATGTAAGAAGAATAATGTAACGCAAATGTGAATGATAGAAGCAGTCGGGGACGCCCGAGGAAGACATGTGACATTTTAATTTGGGAGGCGGGTATGGGTACCATTTATTGGATAATCAACACCTCAATACTACCCCAAGTAATTCGCTACGTTTGGTGACTTAGCAGGGGTTCCCATATTCATGGCTTAAAGTTCGTCCAGGTTTTGGTGGCGGATGCATCTGCCCACCTGCTGCGTTTTGGAGGGAGATCAATTGAGAGAGACCTTTTGACCTTTCCAGCCGGACTCTTTCGACCCGTAGTATTACACCGCTGTTGAAGAGAAAGATTCGTACGTCCGTCACTCCTGGACACACTGAACCCCAGATTCCCACCCACCCCTTTAAAAAAGACCTTTTAAAAAAGACCCTCCACACGGCATCCCCTAAGATGACAAAGACCCTGAGGGAAATTATTTTCCCCCCAGGCCACCTTTATGGAGCTAATATAAAAAAAAATATAAAAAATGTCACGACTATTGACGAATCAGACAGTTGATTGAGTTGATCGAATTCCAGTGCATCTTTTTCTACACATTTTGTCATCATATTAATATTTATGGTTTCTGCTTCGGAGTCGCTAGATGTCGTTTTCTTTTGCGTTCATTTTGGTATGGTTTGAAGATTGGATATTGATTTTGCAAAAAAATAACACTTTTTTTTGTTTGGATTTTATAGAATTCGAACTCGGGTCGTTTGAATTTCCTGGCAACTATTTACTTTCGTTACGTGCCTTATACCGCTGGACTACGGCAGGCCCGCGCGACAGGGACGATTTACTGTATTATATACTATAAGAACCGAGTAGGAAAAGTGTTAAGTTTATTTTTACTATTAAATTTAAATATTTGATTTGTGATGCACTTCCGTTTCATGGGAATTTCTAATCACTAACGGGGCTATAGAAGTTTTCACTTCAAAAATAACAAAAAAATGTTTTTTGCTACCATAAGTGACATTGGAACACTAAATACTCGAAAGAAATATGTATACCTATTTTTTTACACAAATAATAATAATGATATCTCTGTAGCAACTTAGAACAATGTAAAACAAGCGACAACGAGGGGAAAGCAATAACCATTCTTTCAGTATAGCCCTGGTAAAAGACCACCATTCATGTAAAAAAATTGGTTAATTATCCCACCCCTCCTCATTCCTCTCAAAAAAATTGATGGTTACCATAGTGCTGTTGGGTTATCGTAGTTTGTATTTTACTAGATTAACTTAATCGAGCAAGAATTGCATACTTTTCTTACGATTGTTAGAAACTTTCTAGAATGTGGGAAATTAGGAATGGCGTAAAACTCACTGTAATGTTAATGTAGTACGCTGGATTATGGTGTCTACATAATAATTCATATTCCACATAAAATGTTTCAAACTGTGCACAGATTGTATGATCACCATAAGTTACAGTTTGAAGTCTTTACGTAAACAGATAATTTGCACTTGCATTCCAAAATACGAACATAATAGAACTTCATAATACACTGCTTGCTTGTTGAAAGTTATCACTGCACTGATTTGCAGAAGGAGGTAGGTAGGAATTTTGGGAAAGGACAAATATATTCCAAACAACGATGATGTTATTATTTAATCGTTTAGATAAAAAAAAATATCCAAGAAAATTAAGAAAAAGACCAAAATATAGGATGGCAGAACTTTTTTGAAAGGTTAAAATAAATCAAATTTTATATAGGTATTAGTTCTGTGAGTATTAAGAGAGCCCTTATTTATGTGATCCTATTTACCCCTGCCCTATTTTTATTTGTTTGTTTGTGTTTAAAATCGATTCAGTTAGAAAATCACTCACTCACCCAATGATGGCAGATTTGTCTAAATTTATCTTTTAATTTATCTCTGTTGAAAAAAAAAAACATGAAATTTAATATTTACTGTACAATCTAGTCGTATTCATGTTACATAAAAATATATATTTGTACTTTCGTATTTATTTATCGCAGACAGGACTAGAAGGCAATTTCAGAAGGCAAAGGCAAGGAAACTTCCCTCTCCTTTAGTTCCGTTCTAAACATTCCTCAATATTGGAGTCGGGTTCTTAATATATGATAATCCGCTCCGAAATTGCACACCACCAATACTAACATCAAGGATACCCGATCTCGACGTGAGAAGCAAAAAAATACTGTAAAATTGTCCTACAGTCAGATTCCTATCTGAATCCGATTAAAAACCGGAAAATGATTGACATGACACGTGTGATCATTTGTGACATGTGATGAATGACTGTCAATGGAGACTGTATCGCGGATAAACCTGTTGTCCTTTTAACAACGGCAGCAGAATCAGCTCAACTTTTTAGCCACTTTGTTCGAGACACGATTCAAGTGAATTTTGGAATCAAAATAACACAAATAGTTGCAATAAGTGTGAAATTACATGACAACCTCGGAATGGTTATTTTGTTGAAGTCATTAAAACTTGCAGAGGTGACATTATTCTAATCAAATAAATATGTCAAAATTAAATCTTACAATCGAAGTGCATACTCAATTTTGTATTCTCTTTTTAAATACTTAATCATCTGCTTATATGTATAAAATGAAAATATGCTTGTTTGGGATGTATATATATGAGATGTATATGTATTGCTATATTAAGCATAGGAAATGTTTGAAACTTTCAAAATACCTTCTTTAAACCCCCGCTAAGGTCTCTAGATTATTATTACAACCAGATGAAAATACATCTGAAAAGTTTTTTAATCATTACAAAAACTCTTGCGAAAATGTCTAAATTTAAAAATAACATTTTGCAAAATGAATGTTAAATTAAAATTCAGTTTTCGAAACTCTAAATTAATGTAATTATTTAAAGTACTCGTTTAAACTTTGAATGGAATCAAGAATTATAGATATTTTAAATAGGTACTTATCTTAGGTACAAAATTTGATTGCTTGCTCTTATAATATACAAAAATGAAAATTTGTAATATATGTAAAATGAAGATTTGAATAAAAAATTGTAATAGGTGTCACGCGAGGTTTTTGAAAACTGAACTTCTGGGACTGAATATATGGAACGCGGGAGGGGGGTTGGCGGGACGGGAGAGTGGAAAAGGTGAGACTTAAGCGTGGAAAGTGGAAAGGGAACTCGGGAGGGGAAGGATGACGTGAGAGGGGAACGGGGACGCACGGAAAAGGACTTGCAGGGAGAAACAATTTATTTCTTTGAATATGGCATTGCAACGCATGCTGGGAACCAGCTAGTTCAAAATAAATTAATTTGTCAATAAACATACTAAAATAAAATAAGATGTCTACCTAAAATAAAAGAAGACAACGAAGACTCGAAGTCAGATCCTCTTAAGACGACAATATTCCCTAAAATATATTCAGAATCTTAATGACGTAAGTAAAGGAGCCGTGTACACAAATTGCGACTCGCGACCCGTGTATTGGACGGACCTACTGTCGAATTTGCTCTATCAAAGAAAAGAAGAAGAAGACAAATAATGTGGGAATCTTAACGACGTAAGTGAAGAAAGCGTGTAAACAAATATACGCCCGCGGCACGGCGTATTAGACGAACGTACGGTCGAATTCGCCGTAGATTCGTCCTTTCCGCCGCGTTCATTTTAATTAATACTGAAGAACGTGTTAAAAATATTTAAGATATTTCTTTATGAATCCCTCCCGAAGTTATTAATTCATCGTCTAGAAAAATAAAATCTGGTACTCACCGCTAGCTTTGTAGTTGAAAAACTTGTTATAAAGTTTTAAAATAGTTGTACGTAAAATATATAATGGTAAAGTATTGTTTTTATTAATTTTAATTTTATTAATGCCCTGCTATGCGGGCAAAGTGGAAACGTGTAAAGGGTAAAATGGAAACAAATAAAATAGAACAATTAAACATAGAAAACGGTGGCATGATTCTTCTAACGGGATTGGCAATTAAATCAGGTAAATTTTCCATCATTTTCAATATCGACACACAGTTCACGTGCCCATTCTTGGCAGATATTACATTGAATTCATTATTTAGTTGGAGGATCAATGTAAATTTCTTGAAACGTGCAAAGTGTCAAATATTGTTGTTTTGATGTGCCGGGCTGAGGTTGAAAATTAATTTTCACTTTGACTGTTTCTCTTCGAGAAAATCTTTTCTCATCTTTCTTGCTGATTTTTTGTTTTTAAGAAATTTGTTTTTCTGTTCCATTTTCTCAATTTTTATTTTCTTTAATATTTCTACTTTCTGCTCTTTTTCCTTGATAATTTTTCATCTTTTTGGCTACTTTTTCTTCCAATTGATTTTTGATATTATACGTTTCCACTTGATATTATTCGTACAGGTCGTTCAGAAGTTGTCTTTACGTCAGTTTCATCGATATTGTAAATATCGTCAGGGCGGTGGATGAAATCATATTGTGCCAACATTGTCCACAGATTGTCGTAAAAAATATTTACTTGGAACTGGTTAAAAGCTGTACAATGTGCAATAGATGTTGGCTCCGGGGTTTTGTATGTTAGTTGAGGATGCCTCTTCAAGAACCCTGTAACCCATTCTCGATCAGCTTTCTCATTTTGAAATGTTTCATTTCATTTTTAACAGCTAGTTGGTAGGCTTAAAGTTTGCAAGGATTCCTTTGTTAGCCCAAACAACGTCGAGTTCTTTGGCGTGTTCACATTTTAGCTTTTCTAGAGCTTCTGAAAATATAGTACGAAATATTCCTAATTTTATAGTACATAGTCCATTTTTTAAATGACGATGCAGCTTCCTAAGAGGTATGCCATATTTTTTAAACGCAGCAGATAGGGAAGTAGTCTTCGATTCTTCCATGGCTCTCTCATGTTTTCTTCGCTCCATGAACCCTGATTTCTTCGCTTGATATATTTATTTACCATCTGAAAACAAAAACAAAAATTACATAGTTGTGTTAGAGTTAAGCTGGATATCACGAGAAATCACGAGCTCGGGCAATAAAAAAGGTTTCCATCTTGCCCTTACATACAACTTTCCACTTTGCCCAAATGGTGTGCAAGGAACAAAAAAAATAATAAATCGAAAAATCGTATCAAAATATCATAGACGTATTAAAATAACGTTGAACAATACTTATATGCAATACAATAATAAATATCGTATAGCAAAATCCTAATCTTTCAATGAAAAATCAACCGTTGAAGTTTGAATGTTTTCGTGAGAAATCTGCACAAATCATTCAACATGCACGTGCACCGTGATAGGTCGCAGCAGCTGTACTAAATTTCTCCAGAGGCACAAGGGTGACATGAGACTTGCGGTATATGAGCGTAGCGGGGGGGGGGGGGGGAGTCGTAATTTTTGGTTTTATATGAACTTTCTACTTTGCCCCCCTTTACCCTAAATCAAAATTTTGACACTTTTAGATGAAATTTTGCACTTTGCAACGTTCAAGATAAGAGACAAATTACTGTCTACATCTCATTTCGAAAAACTGGGCTGGCCGGGGACTTCGATTATTATTCAGAAAATATAATTGTAAAAAATCGAGAGTAAAAAAAAAATATGAGAGGCAAGTAATAGATCGATGAACTGCAATATAGGGAAGCATGGAGGCGTCTCATCGGATTAATGGTTTTTGGGTTTGGAATTTTCATTCATAACAATATTATCATTCATACAATTTTTTTTTTATGAATTTTCATTCATAAAAAAAAATTTCACCGATTTTCTCAAGTTCTCATTGTTATATTTTAAATTTGAATTTACAAAACTGTTTGATAATGACCGATATTTATGTGCGTTACTTTGATTAAATTGTGAAATTATTAACCCCGATACAGGCGAGCCCTAGTGGGGTTAATAATGAAATGCTAAATTATGTATTTTAATTGTGAAGAAACATTAAATAAATAATTAAATAAATAAATGGGTGATTCACGATCTAACTAGGAAAGTAATTGAAAATTTTGATGACGGTGTAGAGGTTATTGTTAAGGTCTCTTTTGTTTATATCAATTAATTAAATAATTCTTACTGTTTTATCTTTCGAAGGGTGGAAAAAACTTATTGTAAGAGGAAGTCATGACATCTCTAATAATAATAGTAATCAGCCCTTTCTGGAATTTTCCTACAGCGGTGTCAGACAAAGCTCATTGTTTTTCATCGCGGTTATTCTAGAACATAAAAAATAAATAAAAATATTGTACATTAAAAGATTTTGAAAACAGGACGTCGGGGTTCTTATTTTTTAATGTAAATACCTCACGAGAGTCCCAACTGCTCCCATCCGCCTGAAAATAGGACGTCAAGAGGAAGTCATGACATCTCTTCAAAAATAATAGTAATCAACCATTTCTGAAAATTTCCTACAGCGGTGTCAGACAAAGCTCATTGTTTTTCATCGCGGTTATTCTAGAATATAAAAAATAAATATAAATATTGTACATTAAATTATTTTGAAAATAGGACGTCAGGGTTCTTATTTTTTAATGTGAATGCCTCACGAGAGTCCCAATTGCTCCCAACCGCCTGGAGGCAGTGAGTCTATGGCATCTCCGATTGGGATGTGTTGTGGGAGTATCATGCTATCAAGATCTGGTTACCAAATACGGCTAAAGCTATTTCAAGCAACGTTTCAATTCTGAATGGTGGTCTTGCATTACAATTTACCTTATATTATTTGCAATTAATAAATTGTGTAATATCACAGTTCAATCAAATAAAATTTTCTTGCACGCGCCGGGATTTGAATCCGTGACCTTCGGAAAGCCTTACCTCTTGACCACTGAGGCCGCCTCATTCCTGCATTTATAGTTTTATTGTGATTGTTATATTTATCTTAGATCGTACATATTTCTTTAATAAAATAAGGACACAAGTAAAGTGTAAGTCTAAGTAATATACTTAGAAACCTTATCGTTGTAACAACGTATTTTTATTTACAAGACAGACATTTCTGACCCGAGTACCTTTTTCATACTCGTGTAATATTGACCCGAGGAACCTAAGAAAGAAAAAAAATAATAATTTTCTTAACATGAGATACTTATCCATAATTTTACAATACTGATAATAAGTGAATTGGTAATTAATAATTGTCATAAAGTCATTATAAATTATATTAATACTTACGACTTATATGATCAGGATCATTGATCAGTTAAATTTCAGTTTCGGGTCATATCGACCCGAAGAACTTAAGGCGGCGCTTCCCGGATCAAAAAGAAGAAGTTGGAGAGATATGTAATTACGAATGTTGGACAGAGCGCGCTAATATTAAAAGTGATAAAAATGAAGCAAAAATTGCGAAAATGCTTAATAAAACATGACTCGTTTAAAATAGAGCTAAAATCTCGTGGAAGTTATCTTAAGTATCATTTAAAGAAACATTGTGAATTTTTTCACTAATATTACTTGTAAAATAATAGAAATAGACTTGTTTTAATTAATTTTCCGAGCATACTTTATGATTTTTTTCTATCGAGGGAATTTCATATAATTTCGAAATTCGGATAGCGGCGGCTTAAGAGAGAAAAAAACTTAAATTTCTTAACACAAGAGACTTATCCACATATTTACAATAATATTGATAAGTAAATAATGTGATTAATAATTGTTATGAAGTCGTTATAAATTATATTAATAATTGCGACTTTTAAGATAATTTAAATTTGAGTTTCGGGTCGTAATGACCTGAAGAACCGAGGAAGGTTAAATTATTCATACGTAAATATTAAAATACTCCTATTAATCCAAGTAACTTGTATGATATTATAGTTTACTACATTTACTATCAGTTGTCACGTAATAAAGTTTACAAGTTCCTACTATGAGTTCAAAGTTCTTTGTCACCTTCACAAGTTTTTGTTCAATAGAACTTCCACCCCCAATCTGCGACGAGACGGTAGATACCTAATAACGCGTTGAAGCAAAGGGTTTTCGGTTCGAATTCCACAGGATATACTATATACTCGACACATTTACTTATCCTCAGTTTTGGTAAAATACTGAGAGGCAATGA
The DNA here is from genome assembly GCA_936435175.1 of Glyphotaelius pellucidus. NCBI lineage: Eukaryota > Metazoa > Arthropoda > Insecta > Trichoptera > Limnephilidae > Glyphotaelius > Glyphotaelius pellucidus. Next base: position 18,741,129 of record OW386542.1, on the reverse strand, counting down.
TTTCCATCTCCAAGTGATGTTAAAATAATCAAAATCTGTTTTACTTTTTGGTTTTGAAAAGTTTTAATTTTTATTTATCTTCCACCGGTTTCGACACATCCATATCATTCACTAGCAATTTTAAAACATAATATTATAATACATATTTTTTTTTATTTATATTAGACATCTTCTTAAAATGGCACAATTATGAAGTCTAAATTATTCTTCACACTAGTTCCAATTATGCAATTAATGCTGAAAATGACATTTGAATTCATTGAATGTGAAAGCTTAACATTTCATGCACAAATAAACGAAAATAGTAATTTTGATCACACTTTTAGGTAAATAACTAATTGATTAATACAAAAAAATGTAAGTGAGTAAGACCACCTTTCAGAACGTTGTTTGAAATGGCTTTAGCCGTGTTTAGTGACCAGAACTGAATAGCCAGGTACTTCCCCATCTCCTTCCCCTCCCTTCAAGCTTCAGCCTCACAATATACCCCGATTAGGGATGCCATCTCACTGGTTCCAGGCGGGGGCAGTTGGGACTCTTGTGCTAATAATACAATTTTTCAGGGAAAGAAAAAAGGTTCATTTGACCTTCTGGGAATAAATCGGGTCATCGTTATGCATGATTTTTTCCTGGATCTAGTGATGATTCAGCGTTGCCCGTCTCCAATTCCCGCATCTTCAGAATTCTATCGGCCGTCTGATAGTATTAATACCCTAGCGTCTCTACGGTTGAAATTTAAGAATCCGACCTCAAGAACATCTCTGACGCCAAATTTTGACGCCCTTTATGCAAAACCATTTTCGTACGTGAAGTTCGTTACAAAGCTCCTAAGTATCACTCACACTTGAAATTTTGACGCCCCTTATGCAAAACCATTTTCGTACGTGAAGTTCGTTACACAGCTCCTAACGTGTCACTCACCGCCCGTAGGTGGGTGACACGTTAGTGACAGCATCAAAAACCCGTGCTAGTTTATTATGAACATCAAAATGCAAGAATTCATAATATACTCATGCAGTTGCAGACAGGCAACCCAACCGACTAATTATTCTCTTGTTTCACAAAGGAACCCATGTCACCATCGATTTAGTGGATGACTTCAAGACTTTAGGGCCATCCCTGCTCTGGAATAACGCCTTAACCCCTCGGGTCTCAGAAGGTCATTACTAGCCACAGACATCTTATTTCACTGGAGTCTACGAAGGATAGATCATATTTTTTTTTCTTTAAAGCGAAGGTAAGAGATTTTTTCTCGTTGGAAAGAGAATTAGTTATTCTTCTAAGTTTGTCTCGAGTATCTATATTTGATTCCATGGATAAAATTCAAAAACATTCTCAAAGTGTACGATTATAAATCGGAGAATCGGTGAAAGTTTAACATTATTTTTATTTTTTAAACAGCATAAAAAAATTAAGTGACAGTTTTCTTACTATTAAAAAAAACCTAAACCCAAACAAAAGGGCTATGTTTCCTAAATGTCGAATTCTTTCAAAATTATGGACGTTTCGAGTGAAAATGTTTCGATCAATTTTTTCAGTTAAAATTTTCAATTTGATGTTGAAATTTTATTATTTAGAAATATCAATGTGTATTTCAAGTACAAATTTCTCAAAGATTTATTTATTAGATATATATCTAGTTTCTAAAATGCTACCTCTTTTTATTAAAACTATTTTTAAATGTTCTTTTGACTTTTTGTCCGGGTTAAATCTTCCCCACTGGAAAAACCCTTCCACACACTTTTCCACAAATGATCATCTAGTCAATCCACGCTATGCAAGTGCATTGTATAAGTACAATAAATACAAAACAATACAAGAACAACATGTCAACCTACCAGAGACCATATGGGAAAATAATTCACCGACTCCAGATATTTTCATATCAGAGGGTTCGGCTCGATAGAACTCCTAACTCGACCGATAAATCCTACTGATCCCTCAATATGAATATTTAAAAAAATCTTTCGTAATCCTACATGAATTTAATATGACTGCTTTTTGCATTTTTATATATAAATTTTTTGACAAATCTAATAAATTTTATTACTATTTTTATTGTACCTCTCTTCATTTTTATAAAAAGTTATTTACGTATATTTAAAAAATATATTTTTTCGTTTTTGCAATATTGTAATATTTAAATATTGAAGTGTTTATTATACTATTTTTGTCTTTCTCAACTTCTACTTTCTATTTTTTACTGTTTTACAAGCTCACTGAGCTGTTTTTTTGTTGTAGTTATACCTGATACTATTTTGTTTTATGTAAAAGCCGAAAGGCGTTTTTTTATAAATAAATCAATAACTTTAAAAATAAGAAATATAGGTACTTGTAATAGGAAGTGTTTGTCATCGGAATACCACGATAAATTAAAAGAGTAATAATATTGTTAAATAAATAAACAAATTGTGAAATAATAATATTATTTCTGTTAATAACGGTGCGCACTGATGCATACACGAATATCCATTAAATTTCACCGTATCTTTTAAATCAATGAAAAATTGCATTTTTTTAGTTACTTTTTTAAATCCCTAATTTATTTACACTTAAAATCTTCACTTTAACCATAGAAATAAAAATAAAAATAAAAAACCCACATTATACCCACGCACAGGCATTGCCTTTGTGGGATTTTTTGTTTTTTTTGTTCATACATTTATTGTTTTAAGCTTTTTTATATACTTTTAATTATTTTATGTATCTATTATATGTATCAAAAAATTTCAATAAAAACAAAATTAAAAAATGAAATATCAAATTTTAAAAGTGAATTAAAGTTAAAAACAGAGTTGAAATTCACACGCGCTAGAAGTGAAATCTTCCGAAAACTAAAGTAGAAGAGTGGGCAGGTTACAAAGCACCACCCAAAGAGGAGACCGATAGATTAAAAAGCACCGTACAAAGAGGAGACCGATTATTTCTACATTCTCTCGCAGGCTAAATCCTGTAGATGTATGAGTTTGTATCTTTTTAGTGTTGCTATTTTCCAAAAGAAGTTTCACTTCAAAAATTTAAATGGATTTTTCAAGTTCACGGACGGTCGAGAAGGAAATTTTAATAATTTGAGGCAACTTGCATTATTTCAATTTTTTAGATCTCTTGCAAACGTAAGCCATAAAGTATATTACAGGTTGGTAGGTGGTACCTATAATCGTACAATCGCTTCGAATTTGATTTCGATGGTCAAAAGAGCACAAAGAATAACGGATCGTGCTGTAGTCGACCCTATTGCAAGGTGAAAACGCCAATCAAACTCGATGGAATTGAATTAAATTGTTAGAATTTGATTAAAAATGATAGATTTGATTGTAAAAAAGCACAAGTGACTTTTTTACATTAGCTCAGGATTCTTAAAAAATCTTTAAAAAAAATTAAATAAAGTTATACGAATTAAACCCAAAAACAATTGACATTACAGAGTACCTATAAAAGGGAAGATTTCCTTTGAATTTAATTAACCAAGAAATTATACCGCATCATGTTTTTTCATGGTCATCGAGTGAATGATTTCAAGGCTTCTATTGACGATCATCTATGATGGTTGCTATAACTTTTCTCGGTTTTTGAAAATTCACTCATTCCAGCAAAGGGACATAATATATATCTTGTAAAGGTATCTAATATGTATCCGGGTCACCATCGATCGAGTGGATGATTTCAAGGGTTTGAGCACCGTCCCTGCTCTGCGGAGAGCGCCGTGGTGGATTGCGCACGCGTCTGCACATCGATCCAGCGTGGCATTAAGACCGGCCTTAGGTACACACTGCCTACTGCCTGCTGCCTGCTGCCTGCTGCCTGCTGCCCGCTCCGCACAAAGGGGGAATCCCGCGGAAAGTGGAAGGCACAAAGAGGCCTGGCGACCTCGCAGCGCGGTACCTACCTATCTCTCGTCGGAAAATATGGAGCATTCTTGGCGTTAGTTACGAAGCCTACAGCTGGTGGTTTTCCGATGTAGGTCGCTCAGTGACTTCGCTCTGAGGGAAAGTACAAAAATTTTAAAGATAGAAAAAAAAATGTGTCGACCACCTTTTCTATCTAAGTGGCACCGAGATCAATGTGATGGGTGTCAATTTCTGAAATATCTTGGTAGGTATCGTTTAGATTGGAAAATAATGAAAATACTGCACAGTGGATCTACTCAAAATGAAATCTTGATGATAGAATTGAAGATGGTAAATTTTTAATATTGTACGACAGATTATTGGAGTACAGTACAATTTTCTCATTCTGATACTGTTAAAATTTGGTAATATATTTTCGTTATTTGTTTTTGGGGTGTTACACCGTGTTGCGCTTCCTCCATCGCTTCGCTTCGCCAACGCTTCGGACAGCGTTACAGTGTCCATCATCATCTGGACACTATAACGACACCTCATGGACACTTAACGCTTTCCGAAACGTTGAAAAAAAAAATGAGGTAGCGCAGCATGGCATAACGCCCCAAGAATAAATAACCAAAATACTTTTGGCCGTGAAAATTTAAAACCGTATCTGTATAATATACTATACAAAATGTCTGAAGGCAATTTTAAGAGGAATAAAATTCATCCACTGCTCCTAAATTTTACTCAATATTACCATTCCTCTTGTCATGCTGCGTTGAGCTAGAACACCTGTTCTACCAAGTGGTATTTTGAATAGTCGACAAAAATGGTCGTGGCGACTGTTACGGCTGAGATTTTCAGGTACGTATAAGTCATATCATTCTAAGAGGAATGGGCTATCAATAGCATTCATGTATTCCATAGCAATAGCTATGTATAGTATGTATATCGATTAAGCACATTTTTAAGGAAAAATTGATTTCAGTTTCCAGTCTCGTCTTATCCTACCTATTTGATGATTTCGGCAAATAAAGAATTTTTCGAAGTGAAACTTCTTTAGCACCGTTGTGATTTGAAACTCGATGAAACGAAAAAGCGACAAACACATACATCTATAGGATTTAGCCTGACAAAGAATGAGATAGACAAATCGGTCTCTTCTCTGTGCGGTGTTTCGTACCCTCCCCACTCTTGTCTACTTTATTTTTCTGAAGGTTTCACTTCTACCGCGTGAGAACTGCACACAATTTTTTTTCACAAATACATTTCACGTTACTTAATGTTAACTAGTTAATAAGAGTTAATTACAACCGGAAAAAAAGGTGAGATTTGATATTTCGATAAATTACTTTGTATTGAGTAATTTTGTAAAAAAAATCACCGTGCTTTCCCACGTCGCATCTCCGACAGAGAATTAGAGAACATGGTGATGAAAAGGCAAAAGATGAAGAAAGCATTACGAGCTAATCTGGTTTCTCCCATTACCCTGGTTTTCGCTGACCCCGCCCGACTATCGAGGATTGAGGGGCCCAAAAAACCAGGGGCGTGTCGCATATTTTGTCTTTTCCATCATTTACAGATTTGCCCCAATAAATCGTAAATATTTTCAAGTGCTTTCCAATTAACTTCACACAGAAGGCCCCGAGAAAAATAATTTCCCTCAGGGCCTATGCCATATTTGGGGACGCTGCGTGGAGGGTCTTTTTGTGGAAAGGAACAACTGAACTTGGGTTTCAAAGAGACCCATGTTATAGGAGAGAGGAAACACAGAGGCTGGCAAATCGTTCCACAAGCGCTGTTGAACACAAGAAGGAGTCATAGAAACGACCCGTTTACACAAATGTTGCACCGTGCACCGGTGCCAATGGAATCAATGACGCTTGTTCCTCGAACCATCTTGAATCGAAATACCGGTAGAAACCTTCCCAGTGATCGGCATTCCCACCCGACGCCTGTGCTCTAAAGATCGCAATCCGACCGCCCGAGTCGAAAGATTTTTTTTCAGGAATTTTGGGGCTCTAGACCAGAAGTGGCTGTTAAATTCAACCGTGGGGCGCACTTGCGATTTGTACAGAGTAAGCAGTAGTGTGCTATTAAAGAAAATATCTACGGGCCCTATATAGAACGTCTAGATCCTGAGAGATTACCCTGGTCTTTTGCACACTTGATCTTGTTACGGTTGTTTTCACACATAATAATATTACCTTCGTTAAAATACATGAATGAAAGAATTATCATTCGAGGTTTATACCTTATCTACAATATTAGAGCTGGTACGCAAAATCTGACAACATTTTCGGAATTCGCAAACGCTCATCGAACTTTTTTGTTTGTCTGTATAATAATTTGAAATCAGGACTCATAAGGAAGTGGTAAAACTTTGCTGTGTTTGAAGAGGTAACTAATACTTTCATCTATGTTTTTTTATAAGTTATCTTTCCTGAAAAAATTACGTTTTCATTTATTTTACTAGAAATAATTAAAATAAATTCGTTACACGTAAATACGTTACTTTAAAATGTTATTCACTTTTATTATTTTGTTTATTAAACATGAAAATGATTTTGGTTTTTTTTTAGTGTATTTATTATACAAAATTAGACTTTTTTTCATTTTTAATGTTGTCTGGAAGGCGTTATATAAATTGTCCCCCTCATAACCAATGGATCGCTTACCATAGTCACAGCAGTACATACCGTGTTTAAATGTATGTTGTTGAGATATCGCGTAAAGTGTGTGTGTACTTGGGACGTTTTAATAATTCTGCGTTTGTATGTATAATTTTATTGTTTATTTTGTATATAAGGAGTTCATATAGTTTTCTTAATGTTAACATTTTTTTTTCCATGAATAATTTTTTGTGGATATTCTGAAATTGACGTGCATTTAATTTAATTTTTAGTTTGTTATGAGTTTAAATGAAAGGCAATGTGCATGTGTGTGTGCCTTTTAGAAAATAAAAATCGAGTGCAGTTCACACGCTTCATCCACACAATCTCAACCAATAGGAGCCTTGAAAAGTCAGCTTATAATCAAAGCGTCCAATTGCGGTAAGGTTTCTTTCTATCTCATTCTCTCGCAGGCTAAATTCTACAGATGTATGTGTTTGTTTCTTTTCAGTGTCGTTTCAGTTTCATCGAGTTTTAAATCACAACGGTGCTAAAGAAGTTTTCAATTCAAAAAATGGGGGGGGGGTCATCAGCTCTGTGACGTCACATGTAAAAGTCTAAATTATCAAAAGGCAAAAAAATTTAGATGTAAAATTGCAAAATATGTGACGTCACACTAGGGGGGGGGGGGTCTCACAAATGTGATGATGTGTGACAGGGACGGGGGTCAAAAATCGTGAAATTCGTGTGACGTAATTTATGGATGGCCCCTTATTAGTGCTAAGGGTGTTTAGAGAATAGTTTAAATGGTAGAAGTTGGGGACACGAGAGGAAGACTCAAAAATTTACTTCAAACCATCCATAACTCCGAGTAACGCCGGTTACACGTCAGCTAATTTTCAATAAAATGGATAATACCTTACTTCGTGACAGAACTGTAATGGCACGAAATATTTTCACAGCGACAAATTCCGTAACACGCTACTGAGCGGCCTTTATTCATTGATCTATTATTAGCATGGGTTTGTGAAGCATCACATTTGATCAGATTACGTACCTGAAGTCTTTGCGGTTCGAAAGATAAAAGATTTTGTTTTCATATCAGTGACTCTAATTTATAAATAGCATATTTGCAACATGTTTAGTGATAATTTGATGTAAACTCATATGTATAGCATTTCTATCACATTTAACAATTATAACCACCGGAGCGCTTTTTGCCACAATATGGCACTATTGAAGATACCTCGGATTGCTTTGCTGCCAATTTTGGCAAATTTTCCCTTATTTGTAAGTAATTAAGTGGAAGTTTACGATTTTATAATATTTTTTTTTTATAAATCCCATGAATATGTAATAATCGGCAAAAGATAGGTGAATTCTTTGGCTATATAGATCTATAATCAGGTAGTATGTCTCCGTATTAAAATTCGTAGGTATGTAATTTTTTTTATTTGTGCGTAAAATATTAAAAACGATCACCAAAAAATGTCGCTCCAAGTAAATTCCGGCACGATAAAAATAAATACAAGAAAAACGTAGAAAGCAATAAGTGGATTATTACGCCCTTTGTCATGCGTACGCCATTATCCAACATTATTTGTCTACCGACAAAGTGAGCTCTCGACCAATATCTGGTACAATATTTAGTAGCCTTATTTTTATTTACGCTTTTCCGTTATTTCATATCACTTTAAAAAAGTTTTTTTTTACTATAATACATCTATTTTCAAATGTCTTTCAAAACGTTTTTTTTTTATTTGACTGAGGTTTGAACCTTCCTACCCAGTAATCGGAATCATCCGAGTTTACCGGCCGAGCCAAATTCCGAGTTGGTAAGACCGATATTTATTTCATATATTAAGTGCTTTAATTTCTTAGAATTTCAGAAAAGTGCGTACCTGTATGTGCGCGTATGTGTGCGGAGTTGTCACCAATAGTTGATAGAATGCATTTTCATCTACAACGAATCAATCTATCGAATTTCAGCTCTTTTCAGCATTCATTCAAACAAAACTAAAAATCAAATAGATGTATTTAAATAATTAACACGTTAAAATTATTACAATGCATCTATTTTCAAATATCCTTTAAATTATTATTTTTTGACTTGATAACGTCTTATAAATCGATGAACGCCGGCTGCACGCACGTAAAAGCATGACTCATTGTCACGTTCCTCCTGAGCCGAGAACCTTGGGCCGGACGCTTGTTTGGCGCTCCGGAACGGAACGTTCGGCTTGTGACGCATCTACCTCTCTTCCACTCCATCGTTATTATATGACGTTATCGCGTAAAATTGTCGTCCGTAGATCGACTTTACAGACAACCAATTTTTTTTTTGGTTTGACTGAGGTTTGAATTTTCCTTCCCAGTGATGGGAATCAACCGTGCCACAAACCTTGCCAAATTCCGATTTTTAAAACCGACATTTTTTTATTTGGTACATTACGTGCTTTAAAATCTTCGACTTTCAGAAAAATTCGTGTATGTTATTGTATGTTCGTGTGTGTGTGTATGTGTGTGCATCATTGTCACCAATAGTTAATTTAATACAGTCTGAAATTCCGCTTCATTCATATAAACAAAAGTGAAATCCATATAGTATATACTCGTAATTTAGAAAGGCTCCGTCTTTGTTTTGTCCGGCAGTCATATTTTCACGATTATAGCGATTATTTTCTCGAATTCCTTTTCTAGAATAAATTAGTAATATTATTATGTAGGTGAATTAAGTGCCTACTGCTCTAGTACATATTTTTATCCCGGTCTTCTGCTGAGTGATAAGCTGATAAAGGTGGAGATAACGGTGGCATAATGGCCTTACGCAAATAATATCTTATGCTAGCGCCCTTCTAAACCTCGTTGCGATACATGTATAAATTGTATAAATCGCTGACACAGAACGCACCAGATTCAAAAGATAAATGTTTCTTTTATAAAAGTGTGTAAACCAGACTCGTGCGTCAAATTTGAGAAAACATATCTATCACGGAATTTGAAATGCTGTGAAATATGTAATTTTTCTCCGTTTTTTTCTCCCTCGAGTACTTTACGACGTGCGTATTTAATGTTTTTTTTTAATGAAAGTTTTTTTGAATGAAAAATGAAAAATAAATCAATTTCTGTTTTGTTCAAAAGAAATTTACCGAAAGTGATTCTGAACGTTATTTAAAAAAAAAAAAATTCATAATTTATGATATATAAAATAAAAAATTGGTTGTCTGTAAAGTCGGTTACGGACGATAATTTTACGTAATAACTTCATATGATAACGATGAAGTGGAAGAGAGATAAACGAGTCACAAGCCGACCGCTTGTTCCGCTCTCTCGCTTGCACCCTCGGCTCAGGCGGAACGTGACAATGAGTCATGCTTTTTCGTGAACGCAGCCGGCGTTCGTCGATTTATAAAAAGTTATCACATCAAAAAATCTTTTCGCTTTCGCTTTTCGCAAAAACATTTTGTCATTTAAGGCGTGAAAATCGGATAAATTGTCAGAGCATGCTTCCAAAAGCGTCGATGTAGCTACCCATTTCTACCAAATTTATTGTCAACTGCCGAAAGAACGATAATTAAGATTATTGTGGAAAAAACAATATCCATACTGCACAACCGGTTTAATCAAATAGAGAGCTACACAAAAAAAACTATTTGAATGGTTAATAATATTTCGGATATTTCAGCTTTCCGTTTTCCATTTGACCTCAAGCTGACTTAAGCAGCATGAAAAGTTTTTTTTTGACCTCGAGTTTAATTTTTTTTATTTTACTTTTTAACAAGCAAAAACCAAATTATTTTTCTCGCTCGCCATCATCACGCGTAACTACTGAAAGAAAAAAAACTGTATTAAACCATTTCTGTTTGTTTTACATGAATTTTAGAGTATATCTTCAACCATTTCCTATGAAATATTAATAGAAATGAAGCGATCTTTAGTAAATTTTTTTCAAGACCTATAAAATTATTTTTTCAACCAAAATTTTTCCGTGGCAAACGTAACTCGACTTTGATGCGCCTTTTTCTTCTAACATCTCCAAAATATCAAAAATATAGATCAAGGGTAGAGGCTCTGTATTAGTCAATTGAGCACGTAAGAACAGACAAATTCTATAAGAAAATACAGATAAAGAATGGTTTTATATGAAAATTGTTTAGTTTGGAGGTACAAAATGGTACACGATTTTGAAAGTTTAATCAAACTTTGGCAAATAATTATAAATATTGATAATGGTTTCACGATTTTTCAATGACTGATAAAAGTAATATGGAAGAAGTAAATTATTAAATACTTAAATAATTTTGAAAGAACATACTATGGACTTAAATTTTTTTCTTGACGTAATTTCTCTCCGATTTCAAATAACACCACTAACGACCGAACAGCGCAAACACCCGAAAGAGATGGGCCGGAGGGAGGCCGCCTGGCACATTCAAAGTGTCAGGTTTACATCGTTGCCACGTGTAGCGTGTATTGTTTTAATTTTTTTTATCGATGCGAATATAATGCTATGGATTGTTTTCTATGCTGTGAGTATGTTTTTGTACATAAATAAAAACATCGTCGAAATCTTTTTGTCTATCTAGATTGTTCTAAGGGAACCACCGTGCGACGTGGTGCATCGCCTTCTACGAAATCTGCAAAAGCGCAATTTAGCACAATATTTTCCTCATATATTTGATAGTAGAGTGTTCGCAGGGAACTTCCTGCTGTTGACTGTTCAAATATTAGTTTTATTTATATAAAGACGTAAATCAATGCAAATAAATAAATTAAATGCGAAAGAAAGACACAGTGGGGAAATTTCTAACATATTTCTACATTTTGTCAACTTTCTGTCCACGATAAAAAATTAAATGCACCCATCACCGACCAATAAAGTAATGCACCATACACGCGATTTAAGATGTGTTTAACCTTGTGTGGAAAATAACCGATGAAAATTGCAGTTATTATTAAAATATTATGGCTTACTTACACAGCCTAAAATATTTTATGAAAAATGATCAAAACTAAGCAATTTTATTATGTAAATACATATTTTAATATTTTTTTAAAAAAGGACTTTTTACACTTCAAATTGGGCCCATTTTCAAGAGGCGTAAAACTATCCTAAACAATAATTTTATGCACATAGGTAGGGAAGAGTGTCAATGAAACGGACGTTTACCTTCTACCACATAAACTCACACCTAAAAAATATTTCAAAATACTGTTGGCAGCCCTGAGATAATCTCTGCGCACCATCTTCTCACCAATGTGCTTTGTCTTAGCATCTAAGTCATGTCCGCCGCAAAAATTTTGCTACCAAAAAAGAAACATCGAACTATAAAATGACGTTTGTGCCGTAATTGATTATTTGTTTTGTATCTTATGTATGTTTATTGTGTTGTCATTATATTTTTCTTGCAAATTAATTAGAAATATTTATTTAAAAAAATTATGTACAGTTCACACGTGGTAGAAGTGAAAACTTAAGTTGACAAGAGTGGTGAGGATACGAAGCATCACACAAAGAGGAGACCGATTGTATTATCTCATTCTTGCGCAGGCTAAACCCTGTAGATGTACATTTACATTTACATGTACATTTTTGTACTTTCCCTCAGAGCGAAGTCACTGAGCGACCTACATCGGCTACGTTTGCCTCTTTTAGTGTCGCTTTTTTGTTTCATCAAATTTCAAATCACAACGGTGCTGAAGAAGTTGTCACTTTCAAAAAAGTCCGTTTCGGCGGCAACCTCTCCAACCTAATATAAAAACGAGCAGAAAATATTGACTTTTAAGTTAGACGGTGAATATGATTTTTAAAATACAGGAGCGCCGCATTGTGAAATGAAACGACTAAACGACCGTGGGAACATTATAATAATAATAGTAAATAATAGTTGGTGTCGTGTCATGCATTTACTTCATATTGACAATACTGATCGTTTAATTAGAACTTGCACATGTATATGTCCAATTGGTATGAATATATACGATAATCTGGCAGGAAGTTTGCACGGGATAGGACTGCACTCACTCCACAAGTGTATAACGCTCATTGGAACAGCCATATTATTATAATATTATGTGTCTCAGTGTCAATAGTCAACAGCAAGACTTACAAAGCTGGCGCTCTGCTGGGCGGGACTTACAGCAAGGATAGAACTACCACTCACCTATAAAGTAGCTTCTTGAAGGTACGATTGTTTCAAACTCTCGAACCTAAATTATTGTGGCTGGATGGTGTTGGGAAAAATGATTAAGATCAATGCTGTTATCGCATAAGAGTCTCAAACTGACGGCCTCCGTGGTCGAGGGGCAAGGCTCTCGACTCGTAATTCGAAGGTCGCTGGATCGAATCCCGGCGTGAGAAAATAATATCTGTTTAATTTGTATTATTTCGCAATTAATTAAATAAAATTAAAATAAAGCATATTTGCGGCATGTTCCAGGGTGGAAGATACTCTCAAGACCACCATTCATAATTGAAACTTGCTTATTTCAAGCTTTCAGGCTTTAGTCGTGTTTGGTGACCAGATCTGAATAGCCACGTACTTTTCCACCTTCCTCTGCCCCATTCCTTCCTTCCCCTCCCTACTACCTTCATCCTCACAACATAGACGTTAGCAGTTGGGACTGTTGTGCGGCATTCTTATTAAAAAATGACCACAGTCAGTGAATTTACGGAATCCCTAATGTGGAGTATGGTACAAGAAAGTTTGGAACTGATAGAAGTGGGGAGAGAAAGGCAATGGGAAAGAAGAAGGTTGAAAGATAGGTAGGTGCCCGACTATTCAGAAATTATTACTAAATATATATTTTTTTAAAGTTCTGAATAGAATGGCGGTTTTTAACCAGGGCGATTCCGAGAGTATCCACAACATAGAGCAAAAATCTCTCAGGGGTTGTTTAAAACAGCATTTAAAGAAACACTGTGAATTTTTTCATAAATATATAACTTGGAAAATAACTGAAACAAACGGGTTTATAATATTTTTTTCGAGCATACTTTGCGATTTTTTCTATCGAGTTAATTTCATATAATTTGCGTTTTGGTGGGGGGAATGTATAGATATTATTTTCAAGAATAACATTTTTTTAAGAGCTTTAAAACTTAAAGTGTATACTATGTATTAAATTGGTAGAAAAGGGGTATGTCGCGACTTAAATAGGTTACGTTAGCTAAAGATTATGTATGGGCTATTTTAAAATTATTTTTTTCAAAGCTTTCAATGACTTTTTCAAAGAGGTGTTGAGTTGACTTTATTCTAAGTTGGCGTGGAACCGTATTTAGCACTTGTAATATTATAAAAAATATATTGAAAAGGTAACGTAATAATTTTTTCAAGACGATCGAAATCTGTAAACCATGGAAATTATGTCAAGCATTCACAATTCACATATCACACGATTAGCAAGCACAAGTAAATGAAACAGTACGTCTTTGGTGTAAATTTGGTATCGCAAAGTCCCGCAAATCCCGCACACGAAAATCCCGCAAATCGCAGGGTCAAATATTGCCGAAATCCCGCAGGAATGCAAACAAAGATTATGCAAGACAACCCACACAGAGAATCGCGAAGATTTGGAAAGAAAACGCTTTAAAAACAATGTCATAAAAATTAATAAAAAGTTTTGGATTGCCGTACCAATGGCACACACGATAGTAATATACTTTTACATCGACTCCTATAAACACATTTGGTACAAGTTGGAATGGGAGTGCATTATGCTATGAAGTTTTTACTATGTAAAATACACGTATTTTAAAAATGTAAAAAAAACAAGGTTTTATGTAAATTGTACTATTTGCGTCCCGGGTTTTACGAGGAAGTGACACGGTTCTGCAACAATTATTTGCCGATCATTTACACCTGCTATTTAACCATAAAACTACTTTAACGTCAAGATGACAGTTAAGAATAACAACACAATTAAGATGTCTCACATTCCAAAGATCAAATTAGTGAAGATGGTATTATTACCTTGTGTACCACGATACGTAGGAATCCTAAAACGTAAAATGAACCCTGAAATTTCTACATTGTGAGAACTATCTAAATAAATAAGAAAGGTTAACATTCCAAATACGCAAAACAAAATTCTCATGTTACATATTCAAGAACATTTTAGTTTAAAACCAAGTGAATGAACTCCGGTTACATATTCGTCGTCACAAATCGAAATTGAGCGTCAATTAGATTTTATTCAATACTTATTTACTGATTACTCTGTAAACCTCTGTTCCTTAGATCGTCGGATATGAGCGGAACACCTATTCACATTAAATGTTGGCATCATGAGAACGGGTCGTTTCTCCGACTCATTTTTATGTAAGTCGGCTCGCCCGTGGAACGAGTTAATTTTCGGAAGTTACTTAGGATTGATCAGGCATCGATTTTGAGATTTAAAGGAATCCCGTTGATAGCCGATTCTAGAACAATCAGCGTTCGATTTTTAACAGCTAACAGATAATTTGTTCATAGAAGCCATTAAAAAAATTGCCGAAAGTAGAATTTGTAGAAAAATCAACCATTCTTTGGGCATAATGCAAGGCTTGGGGTAGAACTTTAAAAGTAGTTTTCTCTGGCCCTATGCCACCGAACCGACTGAAATTTTGGATTCTTACTAAAATGGATTCTTACTAACTTATGGTTGATCAAATAATCCAACTTAACTTTTGACAAAATGCTGACCGCTGAGGACGTGAGGACCAAAAATATTCTGAAGACGGAGACCTGTCAATCTACGGAGCGTAATGACGATTTTGACGAGAGTTTTACCTTACTTGGACCTAGTAATCCAAGGCATTTTACTCGTCTTAGTTGAAAAAAATTTTTAACGATTCAATTGTTGGAATTGTTGGATGGATTGATTGTCAGAGGATGAGTTGGCAATGACCTCGTGAATTTAATTCCTCGGATGGCTAAGCCCTCAGTTTTTGCATAAGCAACATCTTTCACTTATAATGATAGTAGTAAAAGATTTTCAAATATTATTTGGATATTCGTAAACCGGAAACTTTTGTCATTTTGAAACTTTTGAAATTTTCAAAAGAAAGACAAAAGTTTCGTAAACCGGAAACTTTTGTCTTTCTTTTGAAAAATGAATGAGAAAACACGGATAAGTATCAATCATTGATTTAATAATTTATTTTATGTTTGCATTCCTGATAAAACTTTCGTAGAAAACATTGAATTGTAGACTTAGTAGACTACATACAAATGGACAAAGTGATGCTAATAATATTGTCGATTGTTGTCAATCGTTCGTTCATTCGAGATTAGAATGATTTCAATGTCGCAGAGTGGATGGATATAACAGGCCTCTGTTTGCCAACACTCGGCACGAATGGCCGTGCGCCCATCAAAGGGCCCCACTCTTGCGCAAGAAGGGCCAGGCTAAATAGGTCAATGATTATTGTCTCTATTTTTGTGCCCATGGCTTGATTAGAAGCCTGCTTCGGCCTTCCTTCTAATATAAGCAATTACTGTTTACCACACCGCGCACCGCTCGCATACTGTTATAGACACGGATGTTAGAAGAATAGTGGATGTATTGTTGTATTATTTATATTGGTGCGACACAACTTACCTGCACAATTGACGATTTTTATTTTAATAATAATTGCACTAGTAGGTAGGTATCTACCAATGTGTCTAAGTATATAGGTCCATGACGGAAAAATCTTTGCCCGAATCCATACCAAGTCTAGTCAGTAGCTTGAGGTTTTTTCGATTTTGAAAATAAATAGTTCTAGGTTTGTAAGTATCAAACACGCCTTCTAATATTGGGTACCATTTTATTGCAGTTGAACTACTATTTTGTTGCAGAAATTCGCAAAAATTCTCCCGTGTGCGCACCTCTATACTGAGGCACTCCTGAAAACCAGAAATTTTGAATGTATAGCTGGGCATAGTGACCCTTTTGTCAACAGAATCAATGTAATTAAAAAAAAACGGTGCTTTAGACCACACGACTGAAGTAAAACTTCTTTATGCTTCGTTAGCCTCGCCCGATCATACTTTTCGTAACGCTCGCGTCACGCATTCACCAGCTTACTTTCCAAGTCAAGCGATGCTTTGTTCGCCTCGCCTGGTCACCCTTTTCGTAACGCTCTCGTCACGCATTCACCAGCTTACTCCCCAAGTCAAGCGTGCGTAAAGAAGTTTTATTTCAAAAATAAGATGTATAAATGTAAAAAAATGATGTATAAATGTAAAAATCTGTTGTCAAATAAATATGATTTTTTTTACAATACTGTAATGGATTTTTATGCCCGCAACTGTCTCCGCAATTAGTCTTTCCTTTGAGAGCGCCCTTATTGGGCTACGCCACTCCAGACCATTTACGTGAAACTGTGACGGAAAAGACGTAAAGGAACATGTATTCAATTCTTTTTCCATCTTTTTTCCCTTCCCACTTTCAGCCTCACGGCTTCCCCCAAATTGATGATAATGTAAGCCCACTGGCTCTGCGTAGGTCCTTAAGGCGGCACAATACCCTAATAATAGGGGTTTGCTCAAGGCTCTCATTTTACTTAATTACGACGAATTCGTAACAACAAAAAAATTTTTAAAACGATCCTGGGGGACGCAACTTATTTATATTTAAGATTAATGAAAGCAGTGCCTCACCTTTAATATATTGCACGTAAAACGGTTCGAAAATTTTATAACCCGTTTTTCAATTACAAATTAGAAACATCGTGAGTTTAGAAACATCTGAAATATTAGTAACACATTAATCAGAGTTGATTAAAAGAAACCCGGCGGAACGGATCAAATTTCCAGGCCTGCTAGGGCGAATTCGGCCGTAGGTCCGTCCAATACGCCGGGCTGCGCGCGTACATTTGTGTACACGCTTTCTTCACTTACATCCTTAAGAGTCCCACTTTATTTTAGAAGGTTTGCTTGGGCAAATTCGACATTAAATTTGTGTATACGACTTCTTAACTTACGTCGTTAAGAATCTGACTTTATTTTAGGGTATTATGTTGTCTTAAAGTTGGCATGGCGGGTGAGATGATCTAGCATTCTCCACGGGTGTGTGGCTCCGTTGTTATAGATTTATCTAGTGAGCAGCAAGTATGGGACGCGATTGCGATTATGCTGTAATGGCTGATAAACCATTTGGAAATGTAATTCAACCAGCTGAAACTACGTATCGAATAATTTATTACGCTGAGCCGGGCTCTGTACTGGCGACAAATCGTTTTATGAGTTGTTTGTTGGCAACTTAAGTCCGATGGCTCGTAAAAGAATTAGATAAACTTTTGAATATGCACTATTATTCTTATATAGGTACGATAAGTGTTCTCGGTAACTTATGATTTACCTACACTAGGTACGTAGCTTACTTTAACTCGAGAATGGGCGATTTAAGTTTTTTATTCGTTCATGATTTTGGTAAAGATTTTTGAAGTGAAACTTCTTTATCCCCATTAGTGATTTGAAATTCGGATGAAACGGAAGTGCGTCAATAAAATGTATTATTTGACGGGTCGTCGGTTCTAATATAATGCTGTGAATTCGCGAGCCTCCCAGTGCGCAGCGGGTAAGGCTCCTGACAAATAGCAGTCAGAGAGACAGACATCCAGCGAACGGAGGTTCAAATCCTACGAAATCCAAAAAAAAAAAATAATATTTGTGAAATTAATATTAATCTTCAAACCACTTTAAAATAAACAGGCAAAAGAAACGAAAGCGACACCTTCGACCTTCTAATTTCACTTCTACCGCGTGTGAATTGCACACCCTAATTTTTTAAATGTTGATGTGAAAACTTCTTTAGTACCGATGTGATTTGAAATACGATGAAAGTAAACGCTACACTAAAAAGATACAAACAAATATATAGGATTTAGCATGCGAGAGGTAGACTTAGGGGTCTCCTCTTTGTGCGGTGCCTCGTATATTCTATTCGCTCTTGTTTTCTTTAGTTTTCTGGAGGTTTCACTTCTACCACTATCTGTGAACTCCGCATTTTTAAAAAAATTATTATTATAAATGTGTGTACATTTGCTAAAAATGCTCCAATGTTGTCAGAAGCAAGCATACATATTCGTAGCAATGTTCAAAAAATTATTTTTTTTACATTACCTTAAGTACCTGCTTTGTGGAATTCATGACGAGTCAGATTAATAAAATGCAATACAATTAATGTTCAAGTACCTTTTTTGGACAAAAATGAATAAAAAAAATCTTTGTAATAAAAAAAATGTAAATAATAACTGGAGCGACAGCGCAATTTAAAACTTTCTTCTCCGATTGCTCGACATTTTTTGGTGATCATTTTGAATATTTTCCGCCCAAATTAAAAAAAAAATCGTATCTCCGAATTTAAATACGGAGACAAACAAACTGATTATAGATTTATATAGACAATGAATTCACCTATCTTTTGTCGATTATCACATATTTGTAAGATTTATAAAAAAGATATTATAAAATTTCTACTTAATTATTTACAAACAAGGGAAAATTTGCCAAAATTGGCAGCAAAGCAATCCGAAGTATTTTAAATAGTTCCATACTGTGGCAAAAAGCGCTCCAGTGGATAATGTTACAATATAGAAAACTTTTCAGGTACCTAAGCCGAATAATAATAATAAATTAAGATAAGATACTTCATGCATACATTTATATAAAAAAAATATACAATTTTGGTTGAGGTCCCCAGCATTGCCCAGGTTTTACACAGAGTTTTTCGAAATCAGATATAGACAGTAATTTTGCTATTATTTTGTACCTGCTCCAAGGGTGCAAAATTTTTTCAAGTGGTTTCACAATTCTATTTTAAGGAGTGGGGAAAGCGGGTGGGAAAAGGGGTGGGGGTGGTTTTTATAACCTCATGTAGACAGATTACTTCTGTTCTGAAGTATAAGAGCTGGTTCACACTAAGCTATCAAATATAAAAGATCATAGCACGCCAAATAACGCTCTCCATACAATCCCTTCAGACCGTTCACACCTAAGCGTTTTTAAGCGCAGATCAATCATAGACAATACACATCTCAGACGTAACCGCTCCAGACGCGATATCCCAGAAGATAACTCTCCCCTTCTCCGACTAAAACAGGAGAGGGGGTCATTGTAATTACGGAGCTGCCTAGACCCGTGGATGACAGATGTCAAGTTGACAGATTTCAGTACAAAAAATATGCGTTCCGTTGCCGCTCCCTAATTCGACTGACCCCCTCTCGTTCCACAGGAAGAAATATTTGATAGCCTCGTGTGAAACGACAAAAGATAAGCGCTCGCAAATCAACAGATATCTGCTCGCAGATATATAGCTCAGTGTGAACTAAGCATGAATGTATAAAAGTTTTTCATTTCAAATCGAAATTTTCGAAGATTCGTGTAAAAATACCCTCACGATACATAGATTGTGTAATTTTTATTGAGATGAATAAGACTGCTGCAAGATATAAAAAAAATTATTTGTCAATTACACTTGTCGTTAAAAGCATTAGGTACTGTAGTTTCCATGAAACCGGTGTCCGTGGAATATACAAACAATAAACACCAATCAATCAGACAATAGAAATAATGTGATTTTATTTAAAACAATATTACAAATGTGAATGAACTTCCAATAAACAATACGGCGCTATTTATGGGAGTTTCTCATGTATTTTGTAGATTCACCTCAAGGTCCAGGGCATAACAAAAATCATATATAGATTCGTGAAATAATAATTTCTAAGAAAAATGCAACTGTTACAAAGATCGGAATACTGAGCTGATGTGTACATCGAATCGTATTCAAATCTACATAAGTACCTTCCTTCCTACTAACACAACATGTAACAATTATACACCAACGGGTTCCGACTCGTAATAATATTAAATGGTGGTTTTACTACGAAACATAAAAAAATGGTTTGAACAAAAAGAGCGCGCAGCGTTCCGCCTCTTGCCTTGAATGGTAGGTACATCTCATTTATATTCAAACATTTGGCAAAATTATAGTTTTGACGATTTTGCATGGGATTTTAACACGGTGGTATGGGTCACTTTCTAAAAAGGTCGCGAATTCAACTGACTACACACTGTTGGTCCTATTCCTTTTTACTAGCAGGTCTGTCAACTTGAAACAGAGGATATATTCTATTATAATGGGCGTTAGTTTTCACATTGGCCTAGCGCTGAAGTGGCCTCGCGCATTACGTCATGCCGAACCATTGGTTCTCAAAATGCGCAGTGCATCATAATGTTAATATAAGTTACATATACATTTTATAAGGCTGTTTTATGAAAAAGAAATCAAATCAAGTCATCACTAATAAATTTGTATGATTCTCTTCAATAAAACACCACGGTGCACACAACAAGCATTTTGCCTATTTTTTAAGATATTAATAATACCTATTGTTGAAGTTGGACTGGGAAGGACAGCCTGGGAGACCAATTTCCTGAATCTAGCAATTTCAAAATATCTCTGTTCAAAATATCTCTGATTACGTCTGGACGCCCGGTTTTGACGCACGGTCGATCGATAAGGATTGTATCGATAACTTTCGGTAAATTCTGATCGTTCCCTAGGACAACTACTGATGCACAAACAACGGTTGACGTCGAACATATTGGTCTTTGTGAATTGTTATTTAATCGTTGAAGATCTGCAGTCACGCTAGGGAACATTGAGAATTTACCAAAAGTAATTGTAAATAAACAATCCTTATCGATCGACCATGCAAGGGGTCCTGGATATCTAGTATGGAAGATCGATAAAACCCTATATCAATCCAAAGTTGACCAAATCCGTCATCTATGGTCAGTTAACAATTCAACAATTGGTAAGAGATATTCCGACTGACCACGATTGAAAACTTTTTGCCAGCCCTCCATAGGTTTTTTTTTTAAATTTTTCTTTTTTCAAAACTTTGTAATTACATAATTTGAATATTTCGACCACTATGCCAGGCACATGCCCATTTTGTGGTCGAGTGTTAGAGCGTGTTCACACATAGCTATAAAAGATGTATCTTGGCCTATTTCAGAATATCACTCGTCATATATTCCCATTGGGAATGTATGGCGAGCGATATGCTGAAATAGGCCTAGCTACATCTTTTATAGTTGTGTGTGAACACGCTCTTAATTTGAGAGATAAGTTTTGGTTAACTGTTAATATACGCATTTGTAGGTAATGTCGTTCATTAGGTAAAAATACTGGCTTATTAATGGAGTTATGAACGGAGTTCGAATTAAGTTGAATGCGTTGAATCCATATACTTAAATAATTCCATTACGATGCCACCAATTTATTCCGTTCAATCCTTATTTGAAATATGAATAAAGATCTCATTAACTAATTAATTTCCCTTTTGGCATTAAAAAGTAACTGTGGACTGCCAACGCATATTTAGGTAAGTAGTTAGTATTTCCATTAAAAATTGGAAATTTATTAATACTTTTATGTTGTTGTTTGGCGTTCAACGTTTCGTAATGTGAATTGTTAGAAAACACCTCCCGTGTTGCCAGCATACATCGATATCTTATTTATTCCCTACCAATATCGGTTCAGCCGTCAACGGTGAAACTTTGCTCGAGATACCTTTTTTATTTTTTACGTGAGCTCCACACAGGAGGCCCTGAGGAAAATAATTTCCCTCAGGGCCTATGTCATCCTTGGGGACGCTGTGTGAAGGGTTTTTTTTTAGGGAAAAGGAAGAAAGGAAAGTTCTGGGAAGGAAAAGGGTTTAAGGGGTGGGTAGGAATCTGGGTTTCAGTGTGTCCTGGTCATCCGCCTCCAAGACCTAGACAAACCTCACCCCATGAACCCGGGCACCCCTGCTAAATCACCAAACGTAGCGAACCACTTGGGGTGACCTATGGCAGAGGCGTTGGTTATCCAATAAAGGTTCCCGGGGCGGCGGTACCCATTCCCGCCTCCCAAATTATATTATTATCTGCATATCGTCGAAAGTTACCGTCATCGATCTGATATTTGTGTTAGTGTTATCTTCTTCTTCAGTGATATATTACATTGATGGGATACCCATCGTTGTAGCAGAAAAGGATAAACGAATTTTTTCGCAGATTTTTCCTTTCGCAGAGGACATTGTTCGAATAATTATAGTCATATCGACCAGCGGATGTTATAGTTTTAGAAGCGCAGCGGCCGGAATTGGCCAACCTTCATGTACAAGGTTATAGATTTTATTCCAAAGGCCTGAACACAACTCGCGTTGAACAATTCTTATTGTCCCATCAGTGATTTTACCGTAGCTAAGCAAAATCAATGGTAACTCACCAAGAGAAATTCTAAACAAGAGTCTAGATGCTAAATAGTTTGGCTACTAAATCATGACATAAACTGTTTGTATCACGTTTGCCTTAACATTAACTTACTTAATCCAAAATTAAAGATTCCTTAAAGTATTTTTCATACAAAGCAAATTTTAAACCTAACCTTAATTAAACATCGTTTTCATTTCGGTTTCTAAAATAAACGATCAGATTCGAAATTGCTGAAAAAAAAAGTCGAATAAAATTTTTGAATATCTTATTATTATTAAGTATATTATTATTGTAATTCAATTCATTCTTATTCTCAATTCGATTAAAAACTATAATTTATAATTAAACTTTAGCAACTTCAACTCAAACGATGATTCGATTAAAAAACTCAAATCACGACTTTAGCAACCTCAACTCAAACGATGATATGATTAAAAAACTTAAAATATGACTTTAACAAGCTCAACTCAAATGATGATTCGATTAAAAAAACTTTAATCATGACTTTAGCAACCTTAACTCAAACGATGATTCGATTAAAAAAACTTAAATCATGACTTTAGCAACCTCAACTCAAGCGATGATTCGATTAAAAAACTTTAATCATGACTTAAGCAACCTCAAAACAAACGATGATTCGATTAAAAAACTTAAATCATGACTTTAACAAGGTCAACTCAAACGAAGATTCGATTAAAAAACTTATATCATGACTCTAGCAACATCAACTCAAATGATGAAACAGGATTAAGATTCTTTTTATGAAATTCAATTAATTGAATATTATTGAAAATATATTATAATCTTTGATTAATTGTCAACTTGTCAATATTTTATGGATTAACTACAGAAGCTACATAAAACAAAAATTTTGGTTTTTTTAAAGTGTTTTTCAACAATAATATTTTATATCTTATATATCCAAGACACTATCTAGGTTACAAACCAGTTCTTAGAACACTTCTTTCCAATGAAAAGGGTGGCTGCAAATAATATGGAAAAAATTAGTCGAAGATAATATTTCTAATTCTGAAATTTCAAATATGAGATTGACAAATATGACGTTTAAATAAGAGGTCTCAGTAGCCGAATTGGTAATAGGCGTTTGTCCCGGTAAGACAAGAGGTTCTGGGTTCGCGTCTTTTTGTTTTTCCGTGTCTTGTTTCTCTTTCATTTTTTCGTTTAGATTAGGTATTAGTGTTTTGTTCTTCTTTAATGAATAATCTTTTTGTTAATTTATTAAATATTTTATTTGATGCATTTTATTTTGGTACAGGAATCAACTTGATGTTTTCTTTAGAAAAAGTATTTTCTTCGCTTCGCGCCAATTCGCTAATCGTTAATTTCGCTCCAGTAGAGTAATGGATCATTTGTGAACCACAATGGGGCCCTTGTTTCAGACCTCCTACCTTTTCACAAATAATATTATTTAACTTCAACAAAAGCAGTTTTGTGTATACTCTGGGTTTCACCATCGATGTATTATAATTATTATGGTATGTTCCGTGTACTTAATGTGAACGTTAAGTATTTTTAATCCGGCATTATGTGGACCGTACCTGGTGAATATGCCATGTAATTTTAATGACGCCGAAGGTTTCAAATTTTTTTTTAATGCTTGAACGTAATGATGGTATCTACTTCTACATCGTTCAGGGTCATAGACAAAATTTATAAACATTTGTAAATAACAAAATAATTATTACCTTGTAAGGAGATTTATATTTTAAACAGAAATAACACATGAAAAGGAGCATTAAATTGAACTTGTAAAATCATTAAAACTTATCGCATTGACGGCCGGCGTGGTCCAGCGGTAAGGCTCTTGACTCGCAATCAGAAGGTCGCGGGATCGAATCGAAATAAATTTTATTTGATTAATTTGTGTTCTTTCACAATTTATTCATTTAAAATAAAAGCAGCGGCACTTTCCAGAGTGGAAGATACTCTCAGTATCACCTTGGTGTAAGACCACCGTTCAGAATTGAAACGTCGCTTTAAATGGCTTTAGCCGTGTTTGGTGACCAGATCTGAATAGCCAGGAACTTTCCACCTTCTTCTTCCCCATCTCCTTCCCCTCTCCACTACCTTCAACCTCACAACCTACTCCAATTGGGTATGCCATAGTCTCACTCCAGACGGGAGCAGTTGGGACTCTTGTGTGGATAAAGATATAAAAATATATTAAAAAAATATCCCTACGAATGCTTTTGTAAAATGTACCAATGTTTCTCTTTGTCTCTCCAATTTGCCTATCTACATGTATACATATTTACTGTCGCTTCACTCTCTTCACCTGACCCACATATTATTTGTTTACGCAAACATATTGATTTTCGCTCTGTTCTTTTTTATAGTTATTTCTTTGTTATTCTACCTGCACCTCATACCAAACACGTCACAGTTGTGTCCAAAACTAGTAATTTTCAAAGCAATTTCTAAGTACTTATGTATTTTTGTACCATTGAGGTATAAAAACGTAGGTACCTAGTTTAATGTGTGAAAAGTGTGAATAAAGCCAGCGATCGTGATAAGGTACGTTTTCTCCGAGAGATTTATAATAACCGAAACATGGCTTTCTTTGTTTTCTAGGTGCGGATCATGTGAACTTGGAACGGTTTACGTAACTACGTAGAAGTGATACACGCGGTCGCGGCGCACAGTGCAGCCGAAACGGAAAATACATTTTTTCAAAGTCCCTTTGTTTTCCTGACTGAAAACGCTTAATATTAGATCCACTCACACATTAAAAAAATATTTGTTTTAGGTTATCATTCCTAACCAGTAATATTGATTGTCAAATATTATCGTTTGACATTTAGATGTTTTTGAAGTGAAACTTCTATAGCTCCGTTGGTGATTTAAAATTCGGGTGAAACGGAAGTGCGTTACTAAAATTTATTATTTGATGGGTCCTAGGTTCTCCTTTATTATTTTATGGGTTCTAGATTCTTCTAAAACGTTCTAAATTCGCGCCTCGGCTCGGACCTTCCGCAGTGCAGCGGCTAAGGCGCCTGACAAAATGGCCAGAGAGACAGAAATCCAGCGAACGAAGAATCTTACCAAATCCAAAAGAAATAAACATTTTTATTTTTCTGAAATTAAAATTCAATATTCAAACCACTTTAAAAACAGGCAAAAGAAAAGAAAGCGACATCTAGCGACTTTCTAGTTTCACTTCTACCGCGTGTGAATCGCACACTCTGATTTTTTTCATCTTTATTTATTGAAGTGAAAACTTCTTAGTACCGTTGTGATATGAAACTCGATGAAATGAAAAAAAATAAAGTGTGCGATTCACACGCGGTAGAAGTGAAACCTTCAGAAAACTAATGTAACCAAGTGGAGCACCGCACAAATAAAAATTTAAAAATCGAGTGCAGTTCACACGCAGTAGAAAATCACACAACTCAACCGATGGAAAAGTGACCTCATAATCATAGTGGCCAATGCGCAATTCTATCTCATTCTCTCGTAGGCTAAATCCTGTAGATCTAATGTTTGTCTCATTTAAGCGTTATTTCCGTTTCATTGAACTTCAAATCACAACGGTTCTAAAGAAAGCGGCACTGAAAAGAAACAAACAAATACGTCTGTAGGATTTAGCTTGCTTCGCAGCCTATCGGTCTCCTCTTTGAGCGGTGCTTCTAGCCTCCCCACTCTTGTCTGCTTTAGTTTTCTGAAGGTTTCATTTCTACCGCGTGTGAACTGCACACAATTTAAAAAAAAATTGATCTAGGTTCTGAAAAATTAATACTTTATTCTAAGGCTGGAAATCATGCCACGCATACAGTCGGTCAACCGACGACATAGCGCTGACGAGCTGGGCTTCACGCAACAGACGTCAGCTTGGATCTATTTCTAGCGGAAATTTGAGAATTTGAGCGGAAAATGTAATTATTTTTCACCATTAAGGTAAGCATCATCCGCCAACCCTGCGCTACCGTGGTCCCTCTGGTATGAAAACCTTTAATTTTTGAAAGAGAAAGATTTTTTCTAAATACCTACAGATTTCTAACAAATACTATAATTATATATAATAATTTATTATTATTTTTTATTTTAACTTTTTATGAGTAAAACCTCAAACTGTAATATTTAATTAAATGAAGACATTATGAGCGAAACTCAATCGAAAATCTGGAAACAGAAAAATCAGAAAAAGATATTTACACCTCTGGGACTCGAACCCAGAGTTGCAAGAGTCCCAGAGGTGTAAATATCTTTTTCTGATTTTTCTGTTTCCAGATTTTCGATTGAGTTTCGCTCATAATGTCTTCATTTAATTATATAATAATTTAATTCAAAGGTATGTTTTTAAAATTAAATAATTTTACGATCGGCTAAGATAAAATTGTTTTTTTTTTTTACAATAATTGGTTTTTAAATGGGAATAACTAATAGTACTTGTACAGTAATCCGTAAGTATTTTTTTATTTACAAAATTGCTTCTACGTAATTGCGGTCACACTGTGCGGCGCGGCTGTGGGAGCTACTTACACTGGCTGAAGCTATGATCTAGCTACTAGTTGCTAGACTGCCAGACCTTGGCGGAACAAAGAGATGGGAAATATTAAAACTAGGGTCAAATGTAGCTACCTAGCTAGGTGTATTAACGTGGGTATGCACCAACTTTGAAGATCGCTGATAAAAAACTCTTACGCCTGAATACGAATAAATTGTATTCCTTTTGTACAGTGTTACCTACAGGCTTCCATGTTTGAATTTTCGTGAAAGAGATGAATAATTTAGTTATGAGACCTTACCTACAACTAAGTAAAGTAATTCATTATATTTGTCACGTAGAAAACCGTCATTGACGATTGTAATAAGTATATCTATGAAAATATAGGTAGCGTCATGAAATTTTCGTGGTTTCGCTGATGGAAATACGACATTTCTGATTTTTTTACAACAAACCTATATAATGTGGTTTCTGAAAATTGAAAATCTGTCTCACAAAACACTTGCGAACGTTGAGCTCGGTGTATTGAAAATTGC
Source organism: Glyphotaelius pellucidus (assembly GCA_936435175.1). Taxonomy (NCBI): domain Eukaryota; kingdom Metazoa; phylum Arthropoda; class Insecta; order Trichoptera; family Limnephilidae; genus Glyphotaelius; species Glyphotaelius pellucidus. The sequence continues at coordinate 18,713,454 of OW386542.1, read as the reverse complement.
TGTATATTCTTTCAGAGGTGTACTTATAAAGGTGATACTTCATTTTAAACATCAGACGGCCTCCGTGGTCGAGCAATAAGGTTCTAGAGTAGCGATCCGAAGGTCTCGTGGCGTGCGCAAATAATTTTTTTATTTGATTTGTGTTATTTCATAATTAATTAAATTAAAATAAGATATAGTATATTTGCGGCACGTTTCAGAGTGGAAGATACTCTCAATACGTCCCCGGCGTAAGACCATCATTCGGAATTGAAACGTCGCATGAAATGGCCCTAGCCATGTTTGTGACCATATCTGAACAGCCAGGTACTTTCCTAACTTCGTCCAACCCATCCCTCCCCTCCCCACTACCTTCACTCATACATACTTCGTTAGGGATGCCGTAGTCTCACTGGCTCCAGATGGGAGCAGTTTGGACTCTTGAGCGGTATTCATATTAAAAGTCTGATGTTTGCGGCAGCGCAATGTTCAATAATGTAGATATGTAATGTAGATTGTGTGATCCTGGTGTTCACCTAATTACTTCCTCTAATTGTCCTAAGATGAACAGCGACCATTTCTATATTATTTCTAAGTACATCGGAATAGCAGTATGCCAAAACCTTGGTCAAATTTAACTGCCCAAAGCAGGTACCTTCGTATAATAATATCTCGATTTGATTGCCTATTGAATTTTTAAAACTTCGCTATAAATCGAGAAAATCGATTACACGCGCTAGTTCCATTATTTTGTTCGAAATCTTCGAATCGGCAGCCGTCGTCGCGTCGTGAGAAGTGGCCAAAGTATAGTTTCTCGAACATAATTCAAATTAATGTTATTTATATTCAAACAACTTAAAATGAAATAAAACTTCCACAAAACTGTGCCAGTTTTATTAAACATTTTAATACGTGACGAATTGGTATGTGTGTATAATATTGTAGTGACATATTCTTTGATTAACCATCAACGAGAAAAGACCCATAAAGACAGCAGATGTTGCTAAGTCCAGATAAGTTTGGTCAGTCTGACAAAATTGCCAAAATTTGCTTTAGAATTGTTACGTATCTATTTAGTTACGTCTCATACGTCACAAATATGTTTGGTAATGCTATATTATCATGAAAACAGGCTTATGGGTCCGAGTGGTTAAGTTCGATTTATTTTCCTTAGCTTTCCTTTACTGAATTTCTTGGATAGCTTAATTTGTGTTTTTATTTCAGAATCTCAATTTGGGGGGGTAGGTATGGTTACCGCCACCCCGGGAATCATTTATTGGATAACCAACACCTATGCCATAGTTCACCTAAGAGGTTCACTACATGTGGTGTCTCCGCTACAGGGGTGCCCGGATTCGCGGGGTGAGGTTTGTCCGGGTCTTGGCGTCGGATGCGTCTGCCCACCAGCTGCGTGGCAGGTCGGGTCGGGAGAGAATGGTAGAGGGAGTCTCTTTGACTTCTCCAGCCGTACTCTCTCGGAATATCCTTGCTTCGCAATGGGAGAGATGGATTCATACGTCCGTCACTCCTGGTTACACTGACCCCCAGATTCCTACCGACTCCTCTTTTTCTTGTACATACCCTTTTACTTTTCAGAACTCCCTCTCCTTCCTTTCCTAAAAAGTCCATCTACCATCATCCCCAGCGATGACATAGACCCCGAGGGGAATTATTTTCTTCAGGGCCTCCTGTGTGTACTCGGGTTGAAGATTAAGTAGCCAGATTTTTGCGTATTTTTGTTGAGGGTTAAGAAAATTTTTAGTAAGTTAATACCTGTTTAGATTACGAAAAAGAAAATCAATATTTAAAAAAAATTCTTACCGCTAAGTATTCAAAAATTGCATTAAAAGCTTGCACTTTTTAATTTTTTTTCCATAATATAAATACACAATACTACAAGACACGCACATCAAATACAAAAACAGAATACAAAAAAGTGTTTTAGACCATACGACTGAAGTAAAACTTATTTATGCTTCGTTCACCTCACCCGGTCACACTTTTCGTAACGCTCTCGTCACGCATTCACCAGCTTACTTCCCAAGTCAAGCGTGCATCGTTTGCCTCGCCCGATCACACTTCTCGTAACGCTCTCGTCACGCACTCACCAGCTTACTCCCCAAGTCGAGCGTGCGTCTTTAAGTTTTACTTCAAAAGCGGACATCAGGATATTGCTGAAACGGAAGCGACCATTTTATTCTGATTCAAATTGTTACTCGTAAATAGTAGACAATACTAGTCCCATCGAGAGATCGTACGTGATGTCATCGTTATAGTATCTTCTGTCTTCTTCATTTTCATACAAGACGCGTAAGAAGGAAGAGGAAGAACGTCGATGACGTCAGTAAGAGCTCTCGCTGGGACTAGTTTATCATCGCATTTATTTTAGTACTGAAAAAATAGTACTCACGATTTGCTTCCCGCCAATACGTATTTCATTGAAAATTCTATAATATAATTATTACTTTAGCTAAATCAATAATTTCGTATTCAACCCATGGATGTATTAGTGTCACGAATAGTCGAAACACATACACTATAAATTCTCCCGGTTTGTTGGTACGTTAGAATGGGTCATATCTACTGCTACTATTTATAACGTGTGTAAGAGTATTCGTCGAGCTTGCTTTCGGCAGATTCCTATTAGAATGTTAAAGTAGAAGTTAAAAATGTTTGCAGTAAAAAGGTCAAAAGAATGTATAAAAAGATTTGTGATTCCGATAATAATATATTTGTTTTAGTTTTTTGTACTTCTTACACAATTCAAAACTAACACAATACAAAAAACATAGTGTAATATGGTATTAGCTGCAATCCTCCTAAATTATAAATTTTGTTTTCTCATTTTCTTATAAGATAAATGTCTTGGGGTAAACTTATTTAAATTGCTTTTGTGTTTTCTAATTTAAATTGTTTCCATATGTTCTTCTTCTTTGATGTTTGTTCGAGATAAACTCCGAAACTCTTGACCGATTTTTGATATGAAATTTAGCTTACTACGTGTAATTTCGTCCAACTTAAAAGATAGGATAGTTTTTATCCTGATTTTTGACCTCAATATTAAATATTGCGAATTAAATGTCCATTAAATATTTGTTAAAGGACAATGCTTTGTAATTATTTTTAGTTCCATAAGTTTCTGACAGATGGCGGTGTGGGTTAAGGCCCCATTTCCGCGCTCAAAAAGAAGAAGACGGAGAGATATGCAATTACGAATGTTGGACAGAGCGCGCTAATATTTTAAATGATAAAATTGAACCGAAAATTGTGAAAATGTTTAATAAAAAATGGCTCGTTTAAATTAGAGCAAAAATCTCGTGGAAGGCGTCTTAATTATTATTTAAAGAAACATTGTGAATTTTTTCACAACTATAACTTGTAAAATAATAAAAACAGACGTGTTTTTAATAATTTTTTGAACATACTTTGCGATTTTTTTCTATCGAGGGAATTTCATATAATTTGCGTTTCGGCGTGGAAAGCGTCTAGGTTTTATCTTAAAAAATAACATAAATTTTTTTAAGGGCTTAAAAACTTCAAATATTTAAGTGAGATATGTAAGAAATCGGTAGAAATTCGGGTAGCGGCGGCTTATGGTAAACAATTATGGGTATTTGGAGTAGTAGGTGTAGCTAGCTCATGATAAAATAGGTGCAAAAACAGAGCTGCTATATCGGAAATTTATAAACCGTTTGTAATATATACGTTTTGTAATGGCAACAATCAATGTTTTTAACAGCATAAGGTCTAAAAGTCCAGTAGAGTAGTGCCTTATTCTGTATGTCGTAGGCTATTTACGAGGTACTCAATGTATATTATCCTACCTTTTTGTTTGCGCGACGCGTATCTTCATCCGAATGCGTCACAGGTCTGAATGCCACAGCAGCAGCTGTGATCTGCGTCGACAGATCTGCTACTATGTTATGATTATTACCAAATCGTATGTTTGTATGTAGAAACCAAGCTGGGAATTGAAATACCTCAACTCCAACACGCTTACCAAACCAACCCACACACGGACACGGGAGTAACAAAACATAATATATGTGTACCTGTGCAATATACTCGTACAACTCAGCTAACCTGCCTTCTGCTTAGGACACCTGTCGAACCAGAAAATCATTAAAATATTATTTGAATTGGAAATAATTGAAATTTCTCTATTTTTGTATAAAGTAAGTAATATAAACCTAGTATATATATATATAGTACCGCACATGACAAGAGTCGAAACTTCTTCCGTTTGGAGCCCGTAAGACTATGCGTCGCCACAGTTCTTGTATGTTCAATAGACCATTAGAAAATTTTACAGGAAGAGAAGGTTTTCTTTCATAATTTCAATGAAACATTATGAAAGGTGTTTAAGATAAAGCTATTTTCGTAAAGGTAAAGGTCTCCTTAATTTAAATAATTCTTAGTTAAGTGATTAACTATACTTTTTAACACTCTATTTTTAATTTTAAAGTGGAGATTGAACAAAAACTATAATGATCTGTTGAACATACAAGAACTGAGGCGACGTATGGCATCCAATTATGGGATATGTTTCGAGGCTGAAGATAGTGGAAATGGGAAGGAGATGGGGAAGAGGAATTTGGGAAAGTACCTGGCCATTCAGATCTGGTCATCAAACACGGCCAAAGCTATTTCAAGCAACGTTTCATTTCTGAATGGTGCTCTTATACCATGGCGATACTACGAGTATCTTCCATTCTGAGGTGCCGCAAATATACCATATGTTATTTTAAATGATTAAGTTGTGAAATCACACAATTCAATCACATAAAATTTATTTGCGCACGCTGGGATTTGCTTCCTCCTTCGGATTGGTAGTCGAGAGCCTTACCTCAACCCCTCGACCATAGGAGGCCGTTGATGAACATACTTTTCTAATTATTAGTCGCATTTCATAGGTATTGACCAATTTTTAATTAATTATAACAGATCACACAGACGTCTTTTTATACCTATTAATACTTATTTCCATTCATCCAGTTAAATTGTAAAATAGGTCTGTATATAGCTATCGTATTAATATGAAGATGAATGAACATCACGTTACTCGTCCTGAGCAGGAAAGAACTATCCGAATTTGACCCTGGCAGCCAGGCAGGTCCTTGCGTATCATTTCAAGGCTAGCAGCTTAGTTTGGGTCGATAACAAAACTAATGTTAACATAAAAATGTCTGGGTCCCTTCAGTCAAAGGCGACTATTGGTCCATTTAGAGACCTCAAATTTAATAAATCATTTTTCTGGCCTTTATCTTGGAAATGCAAAGGTTGCCTGGGACGTAGAGACTTGAGCTACTTGAAAATGTTTATTATTTTGCTAAAAGTTTAACGACGGAATTTGAGTTGTTTATTGACCAAAAGCAGGCTCGATGAGAGAGTTCGCCATGGGCCTACCTAGGTTTAAGCAAGTAGAAGGCAGATCATTGAAGAACGTAGTCACAGGGCAACAAGTTTCAATATTTTACCAAATTTCACGCAGTCCTAAAGAGTCGGGACCCTTTGAATTCCTTGCTGTCGGGAGCCAAAGCAATAACCGCGCCTGGTGACCGCCAAGTCCGCGCCAATGCAAGCTGTATTTTTATTCAATTTTTAGACGGTTTCTGAACTTGCTGCAAAAGTTCTATTTTGTGTTGATTTTCTTTATTATTTTGTTCGTGGCTTATTGGGGGCTGCTCTACTAAAAAATCTGTGCATACTAGTAGGCACAGAACATTGGTATTCTACAGTGAAAAGATAAACTTGGTAGTACAGATAATCCTTATTTAATTTGGCTCGTGGTTTAACAATTGTTTTAATACACGTCTGAATAATAAAAGATAATCTAATTTAACTTATAGTAGTGCACCGTTGTCAACAAAGTGAGCAATCATTGGGTTTAATTCATGTCCCAGGTGTAATTAATGCTCATCTGTTGCACTTGCAATTATTAATCTCTGCTAATCGTAACGTCCACATGTTTAATTTTGATTTTATAATCAATATGGGATAAAAATATCAATTTTGGTTGTGTGCATTTCAGAATGTGAGATGAAAATGTCGCATTATTAAATAAGTCAGGTACCTACCCCTCCTACGTCATACGTATGTCTGGAAACGTTAAACTATCATGTAAACAAGCTTATGGGTCCGAATGGTAAACTTCTGTTTAGATTTTTTTTAAATATCTTTTGGCAAAAAGTTATGCTCAAATAAAATTTTGTGTCATCTTAATCTTTAGCACTTGTTGAATGTTGGATGGTATTTTAGATTGATATTGGCGCAAGCGATTCTGTCCTTTTCCTTCATACAGTTTCTTTTAAAATAAAGGCTAAAATCGCATTTAAAAGTAAAGGCCCGCGACAGATTACAGGTTAATCTTTAATTAATGATATTGTTTATTACTTGTTAACTTAAAGTTTAGTGGGTTATTGACAGGGTAACTCTAATCAATTTGCAAAATAACATAAGGTTAACGCGATTTCAACACAAAATATAAAATTTTATTAGAAGTAGTGCCTAATAAATCAATGGCCTGTAGATTTGGCGCGACTTGAAGCACTGAAGTATTTAGAAAATGATTACTTAAGATTTGGAAGAGTCATAAGAACGATCAGTTCGTGTTCGAGTGGTGCGATGGCCGAGTGATAATGTACATGTGTCGCCGCGCCCGTAATTTCATTATTCCATACACTTTGATGTGAATCGAGACTCATAGGGGTTAATAAAAAACACATTTCCTGTTTCTCGTTTCGAATAAGCAAACAAACAACAAGAGCAAGAGATAATATTTTGCAAAGAGCTAATTGCATGACGATTTTATTTTTGTATTCGGTTCAGTAAAGATTTTGACGTTTAGAATTTAAAAAAAATTTTAAATCACATATTCATAACCCCGGTAATTTTATCACAATATCATGAATATACGACACCTCGTGGAGAACAATTATGTAGTTGCTTTATTGTCATACCCTTTCTGTCATTCTTTCTTTTTTCTCTTTCTCTGCAGGTTATATTTGACATTGTGTTTTATATTTCATTTTGATTATCATTATTTCTGTTATCACTGCAAGCATTTCCATCTAGTAATATCTAAACATTGATTACTCATGCTGTGGACATTTCTAATTAGAGTGTTAATATATATGTACATCCCAACCGCAATTCAATTATTTTAATAATTGTTAACACTCTCTAAATATTTCAAAAAATAAATTAATAAATATATTGATTCAGAAATAGTGGAATTTTTCATGCAATTTTTTAACAACATTATTTTCACTTACAGACTCTTCTTAGCAATACTAGACGTCAAAATATAATTTTTTTAGGATTAAACTAATTACCACGGAGATCACGATCATAGATATAACACATTAGATGCTTAAATACGAAAAAGAGATTCGTTTACAAATTTCGTAACAAAGTTCCACAGCTAAATCGCCAGTTAGATTGTCAATCGTTTTAAAACTTCAATCGTGAATTATTTCATTGACGCATTTTATAAGACAGTTGACAGCTGATTTTAACAATCTTTTGACTGATTTACAAAACAAACGACTTAAAACATTCCAATTTCAAAATTTAATAACAAATACGATACCAAATGTGATGCACATTCAGAAATTTCCTGCTTATAGCACAAGTCAATACAATAATCATATCATGAATATATATTACGTGTGTGAAATATGTTAGATATATGTGAAATATCTTTCGAACCCTAATTTTTGGTAATCTGACGCCTGACTTTATTTTGATATATCCAGCCCATCGCAGTCCTAAAAAATTCTAACGATGGTCTCAAATTAATAGGATTTTCGAGTTCATGGTTTATTTCAAATCAGTATTTCCCGTTTTGCCAGCACAGGTCCAAAGATTTTTCGACGTCTTCGAAGACTGCTAACTTTTTTCTTCATTTTGGGTTTAGCGCCAGGTCTCCCAATCGTGGTTATCTACTGGTCTTATTTTATTTATTATATTTGTATTTATTTTTATTTTATTTATTAGTTATTTTTTTGTATTCACGACTATATAAGGTAAAGTAAAAATATTCCTGTTCCGAGGCGGACTGTAGGTTGTTGAATGGGTGTAGATCATGATTTCCTTATCTTATAGTTTGATTGTTTCCACAAAATAAAAAATAAATTTAGTAAAAAGCATTTTTTTTTTTTTAAGTTTTCTTGTGTTTCATGTTTGTTACATGAATTTTATGATTTTTTGACCACCACGAGGCGGACTGTAGGTTGTTGAATGGGTGTAGATCATGATTTCCTTATCTTATAGTTTGATTGTTTCCACAAAATAAAAAATAAATTTAGTAAAAAGTATTTTTTTTTTTTTTTTAAGTTTTCTTGTGTTTCATGTTTGTTACATGAATTTTATGATTTTTCGACCACCATGCTAGGCACACGCCCGTGTTGTGGTGGTCGATTTATGTTGGTTGTCTGTAGGTTGCGTTGGTGTTATTTTATAATTTTAATGATTTCTTCATCTTCGTGTTTAGTTACCCATAATTTGATGTGTTTTATAAACTTTTGTAACTCATAAGGTCTTTTGTCTGTTACTTTTATATTTTTGACGAGTAGTTTCTTAAATGAAGAATGTTTTGATTGTAACATTTTCGGGTTTTAAGCCAATTAAAAATGCATGCAAGAGGCTCATTCTTTATTATTATTCAGATGCCCGAAACTAACGCGAAACAAAGCAGCGTGCTAGTGAATTGCATCCCCGCCAAAGACAACCTTCAAATAATGCGCGGAATTTTGTGGTTCAGCGTAAAAAAGGAGTTGTTTGTACTATGGTGCGGTATGTTTTTTTTGGTTTGGTTGATTTCGGCGATTTCGGCGCATTTTTAATTCGAGTGGCCCCGCGCGGATAGCTCGGCGGCAACGTAGACTGACCTTGGCTGGCATTCCTTATTGCGTCGTCTAATACACCAACACGGCGCGCCCACACACACGCACACACACACACAAACACACACACACATACACACACACACTCAAACACTTACTCGCAGGGCCGCCGCGGTAAGCCTTCCGATATTCTAAACAAAATCCTTGGGGTTCTGCCTAGGTCCAGTGATTGGTAGGTACCTTAAAACAAATTAAAATAAAAAAATCACATCCAAAAAGGCATGTTAAAGCGTGAAGAAATAAATGAATTTTTGGTGGAAAATTTGGTGACAAATCACCAACACCTATATAACGTTAGCTTAAACATATTATTGGTAACCACGTGTCAGAGAGGTGAAAAATTTGGTGTTGCAACGGGTTAAAAACCTGTTGAAGTGAGTAAAGCATATTTTATTTCACGCATGCACAATCTGGATTCAATAAAGTCTTTCGTTACAGGCGCTTTGCAAAATTCATATTCCCCCTTTTAATTCCCTTGCTCCGTTTCCTTCCGCCTAACAACATTAACTAATTGGGGTGCAATAGTCCCCTAAGTTCCGGGCAATAGCATTAATCACCTACGTCACCTGGAAATTAAAAGGTTTAAATCATTTTTTTGGATTGGGTGTTTTTTAAACTAACACCTTGTAACAGATAATTTAAAAGAAATATGAAATACACTACCCCTATTTACGACGTCTCTAACATTTTTGAAATGAAAACTTCTTTAGCGCCGTTGTGATTTGAAACTCGATGAAACCGAAGCGAGCGACATTAAAAAGATATAAACATATTCATCTATAGGATTTAGCCTGCGAGAGAATGAGATAGACTATCTAGATAATCGGCCTCCTCTTTGTGCGGTGCTTCGTAGAATAAAATATAAAATAATTTTTAAACTTAATAAATAAGTAACAATATTACATTAAATAAGTCCTACAGTTATCCTACTCCTGATTCTCTGCATTCTTTTCATTCTCTCGAAGTTGAGTTTTCTGAAGGTTTCACTTCTATTGCGTGTGAACTGCACACTCTGATTTTTTTCTTCAATTATTAAGTCAACCGGAAAAAATCAAATAAATCAATAAATCTAAACGCTCCGACTGAGCCCAGATGTCGCAGAACAGGCGGTCTTATTCCCTCGTTACCTTATCACAATAATGCTGCAGCTCTTTCTTAAATATTTAGTAATAGTGAGACAAAAGATGAGACACACAATGTACGTATGTCTGTATCCACCAAAGGAAAAAAATAGTACTTTGGAGGAAACAGACAAACATACAGTGTATGTCTCATCTTTTGTCTCACCATTATTTAATGTGAAAGAAAGAGCTGCAGCGTTATTGTGATAAGGAACGTATGTTTATTGCCTTTTGTACCGTCGCCATTTAAAAGCGCCTGATCCATTCAAACACCTTCAAGGGCGAGATTTACAAACGACATGCCGTCATCTCATGCAAAATCCATGATGCTACTTATCATTCAACTTTTGGCCATTTTACGACATAAAAAAAATCGCACATAAAAATGTATATTTTTCCCTTGAAAACTTAGTAAATTCATCAACAATTCGAATTCTCTTTTTAATCGCCTTATCAATTGAGTCAGTAGTCGGTTTATGATTGCTTGTGTCTGGAATATGGCCAGAATATCTTTATATTACTATTACATCAAACCGACAAAATGCTTTTCTCTAATATGTGGCTCTTTCTGGCACATGGTATGAATGGGGAAGGTGGGCAATGGGCAATGGGCAATGGGCATATGTTATTGGAAAGTTTAGACGCACGTAAACAAATATTATGCTCCTGATGCTATAATTAAATAACTTAAAGTCCATGCACGTAATCTTATGTGTTTCTACAAGGAACCCAACTACTTATCTAATATCTAATAAAAATATATATGTATTATGTATTACAAAGTGGAAAGCTTTGCTTTTGGGAGTGGAATATTTTTTTCAAATTAAAAGATTTCTGGGAATCGTTTAGCCTACGTTTAGTTGAAGACCTTTGTATTTAGTTTGTAAGACTTCTATTTTGTTTTTTTTTCATCTTATAATCAACATCAAAATAAAATCGTACCACATTTTTTTAAGTAAAACTTCTTTACGCACGCTTGACTTGGGGAGTAAGCTGGTGAATGCGTGACGAGAGCGTTACGAAAAGTGTCGGGCGAGGCGAACGGAAGTTGAGAGGGAGATATAAGTTAGTGAAGATAGAAAGAGGGAGAGTTACGTTTCGTATATAACTGTAGGGGCAAGAGAGAGAGGTGCGAGCACACATTTTTTTCTCTCTTTCTCTCATAGCCAGTTACGTTTCTTATATCTAAGACATAGTGCAGGCCTATTGTTTGTATCACACTGTAGGTGCAAGAGAGAGCAGTGCGCGTGCACATTTTCTTTCTCTCTTCCTCTCATAGAAGTTTTACTACAGTCGTGTGGTCTAAAGCACACTCGTAATTTTTTTTACTTTAACTCCACGTAAATGGTATTTTTTATTTTTTTATTATTTATTTCATTTTTATTTAGTAAAATATTTACACATTTATGTACATTATTTAAGAAATATTTAGACTGTCCAACTAGGATGATTCCCGTTTTAGGACAGTCAAATTAGGATAAGTGTGAATATATATGGACCATGATTTATACAAAAAAGAGGGAAAATGGAGGAAATGAAAAGAAGAGAAAGAATAAAACATAAAATTGGAAAGTTAAAAACATATTAACATATTACTTTAAAAAAAAGGTTTATATGTATAGGTTCTTGAAAAAAAAAGGTTTAAACATATAGTTCACTTGTGCATGCTTGGCACACTACAGTTATTAAAATGATAGTTGTTGTAATTCTTTGTCATCTTTGCGGTTGCTGTACAGTGGGTCTTTTTAAGGGAAGAAAGGAGAGGGGGTGTTCTGAGAAGGAAAAGTCACGAGGGGTGAGTAGGAGTTAGTGAGTGTTTAGGAGTGACGCATGAATTCATCCATGCCACTGCAATGCAAGCTCCGGCTTCTCTCAATCCTGCCCGCCACTTAGCTGGTGGGCAGACGCATCCGCCACCAAGACCTGGACAAACCCCACTAACCGTGCGAATCCTCGCTAAGTCACCAAACGTGGCGAGTTGTTGGTTGGTGGCGAGAGGTGTTGTTTTTCCTACGAGCGACGGCATACCCACATCCGCCTGCCAATATAAATTATTATCAATTACAGTGATGATTAATTTTTTGTGTGTAATTTTACGCGTGATGGATGTTTCGCCATTATTTATTGTGTAGATTTGAGTACGCAAGTTGCGCGCAATAACAATTATCTTTTCCGTATTCTATTTTCGATGTTATACTATTTCCTTCCACCTTTCAATATTCAAAACAATATTCAATTTTGGGTGCCGCGGTCCCTCTGACACCGGCAGTCATAACAATAATATTATGATGTATTTAAGTACTTTGTTATGTGTTGGTACGTACAGATATGTATAATTTGAACTCCGTGAACAACGAGAAGGATACTGATAAACGACGCGACGGGCAAAGGTACCTATCTACCTATTACTTTTTTTATTATTCGAACTACCTTAGTATGTTCAATTTTATTACAATAACTTTTGAAGGATACACCCATCAATGTAATATCATTTATGAAGAAGATAATACTAAAAAAACCTAAACGGAACACGAAAGAAAACAAAATACAGGAAATCAAGGTAAATAGGAATCGAACCCAGGATTCAATTCAATTCAATTTATTCACTTTAAAAACATTACAAAATTAAAATTTCAAATCGTTTTTAAAATAGAGAAAATATTGAGTTTAAAGCATATTTAAGCAATTTAAATAATATTAACAATTCAAACAAATTATACAATATAAACATCAATGAATAATTTAAAAATCATTGAAGCACAATCAGACTAACAGCAATAAAGCTTGCTGTCTAAATTGTGCTTCATTGATGTTAAACATGTCGATATTCAAAGTGATTCTATTTAACAAAAAGACCGCTCTTCCGACTGGCATAACCATTGGCAAGTTAGCTGCAAGCCGGGAGATAAAACAGTCTATGCTGTCGGTGACGGAGATAACCATCGGGAACATAGAAACTAATGCTCTCCATCAGTCTGAAGAAATGTGTTATAATGAGCACATCTCTGTCTTACCGGGACAACATCTTAAACCACTAGGCCATTAGGATTTTTTTTTAAATTTTCGTTGATCTTGTATTTCAAATTCAGAATTATTAACTATTTTATCAACCACAAAATTTTCCCAATATTTTGAATTACTACGTAGTTCTGAAGAATTTATTAGTTTAGATAGTGACTCGGATAATAAAAATATATCCGTTTTTTTATAGTGACACCTGTTGACTTTTCCTAAAATGAAAAATGGGTATTCGAGACGTAAGTCTTATGGTCTTAGATGGTCAAAAATGTAAGTATATAAACCATAAAAATTTGTTCATTTTGCTTACTCTGTCTATCGAGGAACGTAAAGTCAAACAAAGTTGTTTACAAAAAACATAAAAATAATTATACGGCTCAAAGTCAAACAAAATTACCCACGAAAAGACTAACTTAAGTTAAGATAAAGCTTTACATGGAATCCTAATTAGATTAATCTTTACGACAAATCGGTTTACAGTATGAACATCAAAAAATATGCTATGGATAAATTGAAGCTTTTACTAGCTTTTCTATGTATTGGAATTACAATAAAATTATTAATTACATAACCAAAAATAAAAGCGTAAACCACCAAAAAAATGTTTTTGCATGACTTAATCATGAAGTAATATAAGAATTTTTTTTTTAAAATACCCCTTAATGGCTAAGACTATTTTTGAGGTTATGTATGTTCTAACTTTTTTCATTCTTATAAAATTATAAACAAAATAAATAAAAACCACTTTTTCGCTTACTTGCCTAGTGCAAATAAGACGTTAGATTTTAAATTTTGAAGGCATGAGAATCAAAATATTTCTAGCGTTTATATTCATAAGTTTTTTTGGAGGTAATTTCCTTTAGGCTTCGAATTATTGGAATGTTTTTTGTATTTAACGTTGTTTGACTTTAAGTAAGTAGTAAGCTTTCAAAAAGAAGAAGAAGATGGTTTGAAAGGGAGATATGTAAATACGAATGTTAGAGGGAGCACGCTAATATAAAAAATAACTATATTTATTCGACCACCACAACACGGGCCTAGCATGGTGGTCGAAAAATCATAAAATTCATGTAACAAACTTTTTAATGAATAAAGAAAACAAAAAAAAATATAAAAAAATTAAGCGAAAATTGTGAAATTATTTAATAAAACGCGAGTCATTTAAAAAAAGCAAAAATCTCTCGGCAAATATCTAAAGTAGCATTTAAAGAGAGTTTTGTGATATTTTTCATCCCTACAATATGTTAAATAACACAACGAATTTAATAATTTTCAGAGCGTACTTTGCAATTTTTTTCCTTCCAGGGAATCTAATATATGTGATTATCATTTTGGCTGAGCAAACGTACAGATATTATTTTCAAAAATAATATATAATTTTTTTAAGAACTAAAGAACATCCATTGTGGATAACGTTAATTGACTTTAAGTCATCGCTATATAGTGATAGTCGCAAATAGGAATTTATTTTTCATCTCTACAAACTTGTGAATATGATGAAGCTCCCTTTATTTAGAGACGAGTTTACGGAACATCATTTTTATGGCAACAGAATTTTATATAAACTATAGGGAATGTTGTCCGAAATGATCATAATTTTCTTTGAAGACCCAACCTATTTCCCTTTATTTCCGTACCCAGAACTTCACGTTCTAGTTTTCCCAGATTCCTTCGATCTGTCTCCAATACCACCAAACTCATAACACGGTAGGCACATCTTACAAATAATTCCGTAGCAGATCTATTACAAATTATCCCAAAATATTAATCATGTTTGGGATGGTATTTTGGTTGGGAATAATCGTTAACTATTTTACGTGTTACATGAATGAACCGGATATGTTTTCTTAAAATCACGCATACAAGTAGGATGTAAATATAACTATGGCACTTATTATTAGATATTATAATTTGTAATTTAATATTATTTCATGCGACTGAATCTGTGAGTTAAATGAGAAATGTCGTGCTTGTTTCAAGGTAACGAGAAGAAATAATAATCATCGGCAACTTTGTCGTGTAAATGATTAATTTATGCTTACCATATGTTGGCTGGTATAATATATTGAAGTACATATTATAACACAAATACGAGGTTTGTTCAAAAGAAAAGGTGAATTTTGAATTTTCGCGGGCTGTGTACATTCGATTATCGAATTTTTTTTTGTTATGTTGGTACACATATGTTTATCATACGTAAGCATTATCAGCTATTTTGGATTAGTGGTTTGTTTTTGACAACTGGATAGGTTATTTTGTGTGTTCTTCGATTTTTGCGAAGTTTGTTCCGAAATTGCTAAATTTTGAGCAAAAGCAACGAAGCATTAGTATCGCTCAGGAGTTGTTGAATGACGTCAACGACGATCCAGATTTGCTCAAAAGGGTCATAACTGGTGCTGAAAGGGCAGGATTTGGTTATGACGTCGAAACCAAGGCCCAATCATCCCAATGGAAGCGGCCAGACGAGCCAAGACCGAAAAAAGCAGGCCAAGTTCGATCAAATGAGAAGGTTTTGCTCACTGTTTTCTTCGATTACAATGGCGTGGTGCATCATGAGTTCTTGCCAACAGGTCGTACGGTTAATAAGGAATACTACAAGGAAGTTATGCAACGTTCGCGTGAAGCAATACGGCTCAAACGATCGGAATTGTGGAAAAACAAATCATGGATTTTGTATCACGATAATGCACCAGCTTACACATCAGTGCTTGTTCGTGATTATTTGGCCAAAAACACACCGTAATCATGCCTAAACCACCGTATTCACCAGATTTGACTCCCTGCGACTTTTTCCTATTCCCAAATCTGAAGAGACCAATGAAAGGAAAGCGTTTTGCCACAATTGATGAGATAAAGTCAGAATCGAAGAACGAGCTGATGGCCATACCAAAAAGCGCATTCCAGAAGTGTTTACTGCTAATGATAATAATGCTCTGATAATGCCAACATATGATAAACATATGTGTACCAACATAACAAAAAAAATCGATAATCGAATGTACACAGCCTGCGAAAATTCAAAATTCACGTTTTCACCGCAAATGAAAAAAGTTACATCTTCAAACACAGCAAACTTATTTTGTGGCACCATTTTAATTCGCAATTAATAGATTTTTTTTTAACCATTTTTATTGTTTATAAAAAAACCGACATCTTTCGTGAGCGATTCTCACTTCCTCAGGGTTTACTAAAAAAAAAAGTTTTTTAAGAGTTTTAAGTAAACCCCAAGGAAGTGAGCATCACTCACGAAACATGTTTTTTTGTGAACAATAAACGTGGTTAAAACAAAGAAATCTTTTTATTTTTATTTCTTTTATATATTCCATAATATTATTATTCAATTTATTAAAACAGTTTATTTATAAACAAGTTCTGCTTGGTAATTATTATTACACGTGACAGGTATAATAATTACGTGTAATAATAATTACCTAGCAGAACTTGTTTATAAATAAACTGTTTTTATAAATTGAATAATAATATTGAATATATAAAAGAAATAAAAAATTAAAATGGAGTTCTACAAATCAAACTTGATAACAATAAATAAACAAGGAAATCTATTAATTTTGAAATAAAGTTAAATTTCAAACTTTTATTCAAATCACCTCTTTAACTCCACATGTGAGGCCCTGAGAAAATAAATTCCTTCAGGTAATATGCCATTTTTGGGGATGCTGTGTGGTGAATCTTTTGGATGGAAAGAATTGAAGCTTACTGCAAAAAACAAGATTTTAACATTTGGTAATTTCTTGTAACAAAACATATTGTAGGTACTTTTTCGTACACTCATACTATTTTGCTTTAATTTGTGTCATTCTTATTTGATAAACGAATCTATTTATAAAAGTACATAATTAAGTTCCAACTATGTAGAATATAAGCATAATGCGGGTACATAAAATATATTACATAATAACTGTGCGGTTGAACGATATTATAAACGTAGCGAATGACACATCACACAACAAACAATAAACGGCACCATTACGTACCAATAACCATCAGATGGTATATTATTAGTTACGAATATACCTATCTATTAATACATGATCACATAAACGCTGTGTACACAACATTGTCATAATATTCGTGGCTAGGAAGATTTCCGTCTATTCTAAGCCATGGGTACCAAACTAGGGCTCGCAAACTTTGACGAAGTTTTCTTTTCGTGCGACGAACAAAATTTTCCGAGAGTGATGAGAATATGTAATATATGTAAATATAAAAAAAAATTATATTTACATTTGTTTGTGTACAGAAATAAAAAAATAGACTTAAAAGAACAAAACAATCATAAACAAAATTGTTTTTAGTATAGGCATTCAAATAAATAGCTTGGTTTCCTGACAAAAAAGTGAAGGTACATAGATAAAGCGTATTTAAAAAAAGATTATAGGCACCTGTGTAATATATTTTAGAAATAAGCTATACGTAAATTAAAATGAACAAAAAGTGTTTATAGTAGATCACATGAAGTGGAAATATTTTAAGATTAATAAACAAAGAAAATGAAATAAATATGCATGTCTGGTCTTAGATACTATTAGCGAAAAACGAATTTTTCGGAAGATCAGTGTGATTCTTGCAATTATAAAACTAGTAATAAGTTGTACTGATGGGTTTAGTTTGGTGGGCCGCTGTCCACTTATGCATTATATAAGAATAAGATAGATTTATCATAATATGTATTATGTCCAACGAAAAGGGACACAACTGGATACAACGCATAATATTTTGCTATAATTTCACTTTTTTTAAACATTTTGATCTGCCTATCTAAATATATTCCTTGTATTACGAATTAATAAAAAAATAGTAGATACGTCTTAATTAAGAATGGTGGTGATATTTTACAAACATATCCAGAAAAATAATAGATACTTCGTAGCATAATTAAGAAAGGTGGTGATACAAAACAAATATATCCAGAAAAGTAGTAGATACTTCGTAGCATAATTAAGAATGGCGGTGATACAAAACAAATTTATCCAGAAATTTAGTAGATACTCCGTAGGATAAAGAGAATGGTGGTGATAAAATACAAATTATCCAGAAAAATAGTAGATACTTAGCGTAGCGTAATTAAGAGTGGTGGTGATATACAAATGTATATATATATATATATATATACATACTTCAATATCGCCCTAGTGGGAAACATCTTTACAAATCGACCCTATGGAGTAACAAGGTTCCAACTAACACACACCCTGTTCTGAGAAAACGGGCTTCAAAGATTTGAATGTCTATATTTCGATACGTAATCAACTTAACATTGTTTTGAGTATGCAAAGTATTAAGTAGTAGGTTATTAACCTAATTTAAGTAACATTAATAATCATTTAAAGTTAGAAATAGGAAATTTGGAAAAGCAATTTTATAGCAAGTAAGTAATCGTCAGATGAAACCTTGTTCACAAACATTTCCTACAGTAAGTAAGGTTTTTTGAACGTCATCTCTCTTATAAAATTGTGTTAATATTCCACTTTTATGAAATTTACGAGCAAAATCAAAAATATGTTATCATTGATGAAAGCAGTGATGAAACAGGTGATGAAGAAAGTGATGAAAAACATGGGTTGACGTCTTATCTGAAAACGGTAATTTAACTTGCAAAAAAATCAGTGATGATAAAACATGTTGTTATCTTTGATTAAAACAGAGATGAAACAGGTGATGAAGTAAGTGATGAAAAAAAAATAGGTTGAATTCTTTACTGAAAACACTGATGTCACTTGCGATGACACTAGTGATGATGAAATACATTGTTATCTTTGATGAAAGCACTAATGAAACAGGTGATGAAGCTAGTGACGAAAAAAATTCTTTGTTATCTTTGATTAAAACAGAGATGAAACAGGTGATGAAGCAAGTGATGAAAAAAAATAGTTTGGATTCTTTACTGAAAACAATTATGTAACTTGCGATGACACTAGTGATGATAAAATGCTTTGTTATCTTTGATTAAAATAGAGATGAAACAGGTGATGAAGCCAGTGATGAAAAAGAATCGGTTGAATTCTTCACTGAAAACACCCATGTAACTTGCGATGACACTAGTGATGACGAAATGCGTTGTTATCATTGATGAAAGCAGTGATGAAACAGGTGATGAAGAAAGTGATCAAGAACATGGGTTGACGTCTTAGCTGAAAACGGTAATTTAACTTGCAATAAAATCAGTGATGATAAAACATGTTGTTATCTTTGATTTAAACAGAGATGAAACAGGTGATGAAGTAAGTGATGAAAAAAAAATAGCTTGAATTCTTTACTGAAAACACTGATGTCACTTGCGATGACACTAGTGATGATGAAATACATTGTTATCTTTGATGAAAGCACTGATGAAACAGGTGATGAAGCTAGTGATGAAAAAAATGCTTTGTAATATTGGCCGAATACAGTGATATAACCTAACATGAAACTGGTGATGATGAAATGTGTTGAAATCTTTAACAAAAGCACTGATGACACAAGTGATGAAGCTATTGATGAAAAAAAATAGGTTGGATTCTTCACTGAAAACACTGATGAAACTTGCGATGACACTAGTAATGATGAAATGCGTTGTAATTTTTGATGAAAGCACTGATGAAACAGGTGATGAAGCTAGGATGAAAAAAAAGTTAGATTCCTCACTGAAAACACTGACGTTACTTGCAATGACACTAGTGATGATGAAATGCGTTGTTATCTTTGATGAAAGCAGTGATGAAACAGGTGATGAAGCTAGTGATGAAAAATAGTGGTGAAAAAAAATAGGCTGGATTCTTCACTTAAAACACGAATGTAACTTGCGATGACACTAGTGATGATGAAATTCGTTGTTATCTTTGATGAAATGACTGATGAAACAGGTAATGAAGCTAGTGATGAACAAAAATAGGTTCGATTCTTGACTGAAAACACCAATGTAACTTGCGATGACACTAGTGATGATGAAATGCGTTGCAGTCTTTGGTGAAAGCACTGATGAAACAGGTGATGAAGCTAGTGATGAAAAAAAATAGGCTGGATTCTTCACTGAAAACACTGATGTAACTTGCGATGACACTAGTGATGATGAAATTCGTTGTAATCTTTGATGAAAGCACTGATGAAACAGGTGATGAAGCAAGTGATGAAAAAAAAAGGTTGGATTCTTCACTGAAAACATTGATGTAACTTGCGATGACACTAGTGATGATGAAATACATTGTTATCTTTGATGAAAGCACTGATGGAACAGGTGATGAAACTAGTGATGAAAAAAATGCTTTGTAATATTGGCCGAATACAGTGATATAATCTAATATGAAATTGGTGATGATGAAATGTGTTGAAATCTTTAACAAAAGCACTGATGAAACAGGTGATGAAGCAAGTGATGAAAAAAAAATAGGTTGGATTCTTCACTGAAAACACTGATGTAACTTGCGACGACACTAGTAATGATGAAATGCGTTGTAATTTTTGATGAAAGCACTTATGAAACAGGTGATGAAGCTAGTGATGAAAAAAAATAAGTTAGATTCTTCACTGAAAACACTGATGTTACTTGCGATGACACTAGTGATGATGAAATGCGTTGTTATCTTTGATGAAAGCACTGATGAAACAGGTGATGAAGCTAGTGATGAAAAAAAATAGGCTGGATTCTTCACTGAAAACACTGATGTTACTTGCGATGACACTAGTGATGATGAAACGCGTTGTTTTCTTTGATGAAAGCACTGATGAAACAGGTGATGTAGCAAGTGATGAAAAAATATGTTGTTGTCTTAGCTGAAAACGGTAATTTAACCTGTGATGAAACTAGTGATGCTAAAATGCGTTGTTTTCTTTGATGAAAGCAGTGCTGAAACAGGTGTACCTAGCGATGATAAAAATGCTTGTTAATCTTCGCTGAAAACAGTGATGTCCCTTCGATGAAACTATTAATGATTGCATTTGTTGTTGTCTTTGATGAAAGCAATGATGAAACATGTGATGAAGCAAGTGGTAAAAAAAATCCGATATAAACTTCGCTGAAAACAGTAATGTTACTAAAGATGAAATAAGTGAATTAAAAATGGGTGGTTATCTTTGATGAAAGCAGTGATGAAACAGGTTATGAAGCTAGTGATGTAAAAAAATGCCTTTTTTCATATTGTCTGAATACAGTGATATAACCTAAAATGAAACGAGTGACGATAAAATGCCTTGAAATCTTTGACAAAAGCAGTGATGAAACAGTTGATGAAGCAAGTGATGAAAAAAATGCCTTTTAATATTGGCTGAATACAGTGACATTACCTGAAATGAAACTAGTGACGATAAAATGTGTTGAAATCTTTGACAAACGCAGTGATGAAACAGGTGATGAAGCTAGTGATGAAAAAACAATGTATTGGATTCATCATTCAGAATTCGTTTGTCTAACTTACAAATGGAACAAGTGATGATAAGATGGGTTGTTATCTTTGATAAAAGCAGTGATGAAACAGGTTATGAAGCCAGTGATGAAAAAAATTGGGTTGTCATTTGTGTATATATATATAATGGTTATACAAATGTATTCAGAAAACATAAATTCCCAAATTTTGAAACACAAGTCATTGTTAGATTTACAATTTGAGAATGTGCGCTTTTATAATTACCGCGATGGCAAAAAAGGCAATAAACATACGATCAGTAAGCCGGGAGCAATTGGGACTCTTGTAAGGTATTCATTAAAAAAATCAGAGATTTAGGATATCTCTTATTTATTTAGCTGTTAATGTCCCAAAAAGTTCCCGTACGCCTTCTCTGTACTTACCGTATATGATTGCATGAACTGTTCATTTTACTGAGAAAACATTACGTCATAATTACAGCAAAGTGGGGTGACAAAGTTTTAGATATCTGAAAAGACAACGGTTTAAAAAATATAACGTATATTGTTGTGCTGTTAACTCGTCAACGAACTCAAAAATGAATACAAAATGCTTATGGTTTTTACCTGCAGCCGAAAGTGATTATGGATGCTTATCCAATGTAGCAACACCTATTTAATTTTAGCTATAAATTTAATGATTATGCTGTTATACTTGTCATTTGATAACAATTTGTTCAAAAGCTGAACTTACCGGGAATCGGCGTATTCGCAAAATTCAAAATGCTCCGATCGCCAATATGATTCGAGTAGGACGAGCGTTTAATATAACCGTACGCTGATCAAGTTTTCCTTAATAAGTCAGGTACGCCTCACACGTCGTACATAATGTGTCTAGTCTAAAACAAGCTTGTTTTCACGTCAAAGTAACATTGTTTGCACATCAGTAACAAGCGGTCGGAGTGGTTTTAAACTTAGAATTTGAACATAGAATTGAGTCGCAAATTTAAATAATATCATATTCTGCTTAAACTAATTCCAAATCAACTTCAGGAAATTTCTGGTCATGGACATGGCATTCTAACTTTTTATCGACGATTTAAAAAAAATTATATTTATATATTAGTTACTAAAAGAAGTCCCCGGCGTTGTCCGGTGAAAGATTTGGAGTAAAGTTTTCAGGTTGTGAGTCCTAGTTGATGGGGCAATTAATGCAAAGTTTATCGACCTCGGATTTGATTAGATTTGTATACAAATCAAATCAACGCCAACTTTATATATTAGAGAAAGAGATTTAGAAATGTGATAAATATAGACTATTAAATTCGTAAGGCGGGAACATCTGCATCACCCGATACAACTGAATTCGTTCTATTCATCGGTTCTTCGACCGAGGATGGCTCCTTCTCTCTCTCTCCAACTGCAGGTTATTTCGTTCCATACTCTTCGACATTGAGACAACCTTGTGAGGACATGTCGTGAATCGAAGAAAATCTTCGATCCATCATAGATATAACTACCAACTTTCTAATACAGATGTCAATAAAACCTTTCCTACTCTTTAAATTCACTCCAAAATAACAGGACTTGTGAACTAGTTCAAGCTGATATTTTACCGTCATTAGTTTTAACGTTAACGTTGCATTTGAGACTTTGAGATCGATTTACTTTAAAATATGTCAAATTAGAAAATAAACTTCGGTTTATATGAGACTATATCTATAATCATACATTTTAAAAACATAATATTAAAAAACATAGTTTTCTACCTTTGTCTTGATTAACTCAAGTCAAATCAGCGCCATTATCATTGTTTTTCTTTGACTAGTCATTTTCATCCCGCCTACTTTCGGCCCCTTTCAGTTTTTAATCAAATATTGATCTGCATCATCATTCAACACTTTAACAGTGTTGATGTTTATTGGCTGGTCATTTATGGTATTCTCGGAAAAATACACCGATAATGATTGATGTGATTCACAGTGTAATCAAAGTCAAACACAGCCACCGTAAAAATCTTTATATAGGCGATTAATAATTCTCAAGATTAATTATTAAACCTGATATTGTAGAAAATAAATAATTGCAGGAACTTACTTGTTGATGTTGTTGTCACGGGAGTGAAAATAACAATGTTTTTATTTCATGAAAAGATACACAGAATAAAGTCAGTCTTTATTCTATGCCTACATAGATGTAGGAGATAATAAAAAGTAAAAGAATAAATTATTGGTATTTTGCTCCCAGAAAATTACTCCACTATTAACATATTAATTAATCCACGTTTTTATATAGTATTAGCTGGTACCCGGCGTGTGTTGCAATGCCGTATTAAAAGAAATAAATTGTTTCTCTCTGCATGTCCTTTCACGTGCGTCCCCTCCCGCGGTCCTTTCCCATGTTCTCCGCCTTCTCCCTCGACACCCCTCCACCTTCTTCGTTACCCTCTCCCTTCTGCCTTCCCTTTTTGACAGCTGCAGAATTAACAGAAAAAAAACTAAAAGAAAATTAAAAATTATATTCAAAATTATTCAAAAAAATAGAAAAACGAATCATACTCTTTTATATTGGATAAAGATCGCTTTAGTGTTTTATAGCTAGTCATAAAAATACTAATAATATGCCGGTGAATTAAAAAAATAAACAAAAAAACGCTATAGACTAAAAGGTTTATTTTGAAAATTTACACAATTTTGTTGAATTAACCATACATTTTTTTAAAATTTTCATTACTACCCCGTGTACGTCAGCAAACATGGAAATTCAGGGCGATTATGTTTTATTTCTTCTCAGGAAATCGTTCGCGAATCGCGTTTTCCGCTACGTTACCCAGCAATGATGTCATCTATATCCAGCCTGACGTCATTTAACTTGCATTTATCACTCAATGCACGCCCCAGAAAATGCGTCACGAATAGGATTAAAAAATAATCATAATAGAACAAGTGTTAGTTTACTGCTAAAATACTATCATCGATAGGCTAAAAATAGTATTGGGCAAATGTGCCTAACTATGTGATGTCTACAATAACTGCCGCCAATCTTCTTTTAACAATTAATTTGAATATATTGTTTATTATTAAGTAGGCATTTAAGTACCCAATTACTTACAAATCTTATTTTTTACTTCAGAGGAAATTTTGGAGAAAGCCAAACAGATTAAATAATTTTTATAATGATTATTAGATGTCTATGTGTTAAAACAATATTATTTGTACATATATCAGTTAAAACTATTATTTTTATTGAAAAATTATGGATCTATTGCATTTATAATTTATGTGTGAAAACATTATTATCTTTACAAAATAGTGCTTAAATCAATCAATAATCATTCCAATTCTTAATAAACATTCCTCGCCTTCCGTTTTTCTTTCTGTTTACTCGCATCTTGCAAATTGGTTGCGAATATTCAACAATGAAAATAAAATAAAAATCAGAAAACTAAACTTTGAGAGAAAGAGACGATTGCAAAAGATAATTGTAGGGTTTATTTTATAATATTGTCACAAAGTTTAAAAATTATTTTACTTTTTATTCTACGAAGCAACGCACACAGAGGACACCAGTTAGTCTATCTCTTTCTCTCGCAGGCTAAATCCTATAGATGTATGTGTTTGTCTTTTTTAATGTCACCCTTTTCCGTTTCGTCGAGTTTCAAATCACAACGGCGGTACATCGAGCCACAAATCACAACGCATTTATTTTACAATCAATAAACAGTGACTTTGAGACATTCTTTAAATATAAAATTAAATTTTAACAACTCAGCAAAGTTTCCCCCATCATCGGTTGGTGAGTGGTTCACCTAGTAAGAAGTGGCTGATGAGTCCTGGCGATGAAGGAAGTGCCGAACGGCGACAGTCTCCGTGGGCGGCCGCTTTGCCAGCGCTGCGGTTCCCCGCTCTCCGACTACGGTCACTCGTCACTCGGTTACTCGGAACACTCACACTCGAACCACACTGGCAGCCTACTCACTTTTCCCAACTACTGTCCCAACTCCTCTTTTCTAATGGCCACAATAACTTAGAATTAGACTTACACTAAGGACGGGTTGTTTAAAAAAATTTGAACAATTCATCAAATATTTGAAGTTAAGTTTTACGTTTCAATTATAGATGCTCAATTTTAAGGTGCCATAGAACTTTTGAAGTGAAACTTCTGTAGCCCCGTTGTGACTTGGAATTCGGATGAAACGGAAATGACGCATAACAGCACCAGCGAAGCATCAAATTCCTATCAAGACTCCTATTGGTTGAGATATAAAACGGAAATGACGCTAGGTCTGCGTTCATTGGTCGTTTTGATTATGACCTCACTTTTCAAGGCTCCTTGTTTCTTCATTGCTTGAGAGTGTTTTGGTAAAGTTTCGCCTCTCCCGCGTCTTAAAACTGCACTCGATTTTTTTTTAACTGTATCTATCAAAGTTTTCACAGTTTTTATACATTTAAAAAATATTTCAACCTTTATGCTGTTTGATCCCCATCATTTATTTGTACGAGTGAAAAGCAACAATATCGATAATTACGTAAGGCGCGTTTATTAAAAAGTACACTGCCACTGTCATCAGGGAACCTATACCTATGAAAATCCAAATGCCACGTATACAGGGTGTTAAGAGACGTAGTTGACTTTAACCTGTGATTCCTGACATTACTTAGAATAAAAAAATGTAAATGAAATATTGGTCTCAGAATTTTTTGTTTTTTTTTAATTTTTTTTTTTTTAAATTTTTTTTTCTTTAAAACTAAACAACGAAAACATTCTTCAACATATTGTTAATGATCATACTCAGCCGATTAAAAGCCCATCCCGTCACAACGACTCTAACTGTCCAATATCTACTGATTTTTTTTAATGTTATAAATTGAAAAAAAATTTGGTTGTCTGTAAAGTCGGTTTACGAACGATTTTACGTGAAAACGTCATATGATGGAGTGGAAGAGAGATAGATGCGTCGCAAGCCGAACGCTTAGGCCGTTCGCTTAGCTTGTTCTGCGCTCTCGCAGGCGGAACGTGACAATGAGTCATGCTTTTCCGTGAGTACAGCCATTTATCAATTTTTAATCCAAAAAGAATTGTAAAATTCTGAAGGAAAAATTGGAAGTAAATCTGTTGAAAATTTTCTTTAAGAACTTTTCGGATCAATCGGCTAGGAAAGAGTAAAAATTTCAGATAAGAAGAAAATGACTATGAAATCATAGGAAGTCATAAAACTATTGGAATTCGAAACATAGATATCTAAAAAACTAATGATCTATTTCTAACAAACGGGGTTAGAATAAAGGCGACATGTTCGATGATCATGAAAAGTTTACTGAAAAATAAATATAAATTACTTTTAGTAGTGTCATCAATGGCTCTTTACTCAAAATCCATAATTTATCAAATTAATTGGGTATGAAGGTCGTTATTTTATACATCCGTCAATATCATTGAAGTAATTACTACTGTAGTGTCATTTTTGATTTTCACGCGCGGATCACAATCACGTGTAGTATGTTGTCATTATGACCACAGATGATGTAAGAGGTTACTGATTGTAACATCACTAGAATTATCGCCATTATTTCACTCGTGACTAATTCGTAGGTCGGTACTTTATGGTGTAATGATTAAGTAAATGAAACATTAAAGCAGGCAATGGGCCGATTCATTCCAACTGGCGAATAAATTCAGTAATTCTAAAGCTACTGTGCGGAGGGTTTTCAAGTGAAGAAGGGAGTCAAACCAGGTCTTGAAGAGATACATTTTGGAGGTGAGAGGTAATACTAAATCCTACAAATCATTCCGTTGCCGAGCCTGCACAACATATTTTTAAGCGTAAAATGTCAACAGCCCACAAACAATGCACACTTTGACGTGTATAGGTAATCAGTACTGATCAAGGATATCATAAGTATATTATAGATATAAATAGGAGCGCAGACTGTCGGAGGTCACCATTTTTTTTACATTAGCTCCACAGAGGTGACTTCCATTGGTGCCTATCTATTTCTTTGGGGATGCTGTGTGCAGGGTCTTTTTAGGAAAAGTAAGGAGAGGAAGTCCTGGGAAGGAAAAAGGTGAAAAAATGAGGGGTGGGTATTAATCTGCGGGTCAATTAGTCCAGGAGAGACGGACGTATGAACCCATTCCTTCCCCTTCCCCTGCGGTTCAAGGCTGTGGGTCCAGAAAGTTCAGCTAGAGAGGAAAAAAGGTCTTCCTCAACCAGTCTCTCTCCATCCGACCCGCAATGAAGTAAGTGGGCAAACCCATGTGCCACCAAGACTTAGACAAATCTCACCGCATCCCTGCCAAACCACCAAACCAAACCATCCCACCAAACGAACCACTGATCTAAAACAGGGGTGTTGATTATCCAATAAATGGATCCCGGGACGGCAGTACCCATACCGCCTCCCAAACTGAGTACAATTATATATACAATTATTAGTAAGTAGATACTTTTTAAACGCAAAGAACCCGCTCCTTTTACTTTGAGAACGCGTTTGGTTCGTCCTCATTTAGATCAAAACGCGCGCTGGCTTGTTCGGTGAAAATTTGGAAAAATGACATTCCCGACGAACAATTAAACAAATATCTTAGCAAATAAAAAGCTTAACCTTTCCATTTTTTGACAGTGTAGGTGTCATCAGAACAACTTGTATATATTGCGACCCCTGAGAAAAATAAATATTCATTTATTGTTCTTTTGACTTTATGTCCGGGTTAAATCTTCCCCATAGGACAAGCTTTAACCCTTCCACACACTTTTCTACAAATGATCATCTAGTCAATCCACGCTATGCAATTGCACTATAAGTATAATAAAAACATAACAATACAAAAACAACAAGTCAACCTACCAGAGACCAAATGGGAAAATAATTCACCGACTCCAGATATTTTCATATCAGAGGGTTCGGCTCGATAGAACTCCTAACTGGACCGATAAATCCTACTGATCCCTCAATATAAATATTTAAAAAATCTTTCGTTATCTTACTTAGTTGATAATATTATTATTGTCGGTTTGTAAAATATAAAATAAATTACTCCTAAGAATTATTGGGTCCATTTGGATGTGCTAGTCAATATTTTACCACAAATTTTCAAAAAAAATTCTCAAATCAAAATAATCAACGATTTACTAAAGTCAAAATATATCTAAAACATACAAAACTTTTGCAATAATCTTCAATGTTTTGAATCAAGGTGCCTAAAATTATAATCTTTTTAAAATTATAAGTTTCTTTGAAAACTGAGAGTCCGTACTATAAAAATCGATACTTTTTATTGATTTGACCTTGGATGTACAAAATATTTCGCCTGCGGCGTTTTCTTTCGAGCCTTCCTTAATATTGATCATATCCCACTCTTTTAGTTTTCAGCTTCGTAAAAAACACCAATAAATGGCGGTGCCATAGTCCATTGGCTTACTTTTTTTAAAACTTTGACAAATCTCCGTTATCGACGATATTTTTGCAGTTTATGTAGGGAGGCACCTAACTTCTAAAGACCACAAACCATAATATTATGTGCATGTCAGTCTCAACAGTGACGAGCGATTACGATTTGTTTGCAGCACTTGTGTTATGTGAGTCAAAGCTAAAATACAATCCTGCATTCTTTATCTTGATGGGTAAAGTTGGGCTGGGTTAGGTTAGAGAAGGTTAAGGCCAAGATTCTGTTAATTTGGGAAGCGGGTATGAGTATCACCGCCCGGAAACTTTTGTTGGATAACCAATACCTCTGCCATATGTCACACAAGTGGTTCGCTACTTTGGTGACTGCAGGAGCGCCCGGGTTCATGGGGTGAGGTTTTTTGGCGGCGGATGCGTCTGCCCACCAGCTGCATAGCAGGCCGGACCGGGAGAGAATGGTTGAGGGAGTTGACTTATCCAGCTGAATTCTCTCGGAACTTCGCCTTGCACAGCAGTGGATGAATGGACACAATGATTCCTTCCACCCCTTGTATCCTTTTCCTTCCCAGAACTTCCTCTCCTTCCTCTCCAAAAAGACTCTCCTCACAGCATCCCCAAAGATGACATAGGCCCTGAGGGGAATTATTTTCCTCGGGGCCTCCTAGGTAAAAAAAATACGAGTGCAGTTCATACACGGTATAAGCGAAACTTTATCAAAACAATCTCAAGCCTTGAAAAGTGAGGTCATAATCAAAGCAGCCAATGAGTGCAGACCTAGGACGTAGCGTCATTTCCGTTTTATATTTGAATCAATCCTTTAAAAGTGACATCATAATCAAATCTGCTAATGCGTAATTTCCGTTTCATACAAATTCCGATTCACTAACGCCGCTAAAAAAGTTTCACTTCAAAAAGAAAGAATTTGATCGAAATACCTGGGTTGGTTTTAATTAAATATTAAGGAAAAGTCAAGTAATCAAAAATTGTTAGAAGTTTGTCCCCATTTTTCTTCCATTGTTTCGCCAGCGTGAAGTGTGATAACGGGAGTAATTCCAATATTTTTCTTCCCTCAATAAGATAGGAAAACGAACTGATAAAATAGATTTAAACAGAAAATTTAACAAAGGCTTAATTTTATTGCACCGCGTCCGCATGGTTTTCCAAAAATAAATTTACGAACAGCTGACCGCTTCACCGCTCGCCGTCGTCACGTCGACAAACACGAGATAAATATTGTTTTTATACGGCCTTCATAATATATGTCAGCATGTAGATACAGGAGTCTGACGCATGTATGTATCACAAATTTCTTGATATGAATACAAACGTTCATTCATGTCCCTACACGCAGTCGATATTAAGTCGTAAAATGCCAGCACGTGTGCATTTATCAAGAGTTCAATATAAAGCGGTGATAAGAATGCACACAAGGCCTTCTTTCATACTAGCAGCTTGTCTGTAACAACGTAAGGCAATGTTGGGAATCGTATCTGTCAATTTTAAGTATCATATTATTATATTTTTTAAGATAATGACAGACTAGTAAGTATGTACGTGGTTGGTAGTAACTTATTCAAAACCTACGATTACATAGTACCAGTATGGATTTGATTAACGTTTCTGGCTTGCCTTGAAATGGTCTCCATTATGTGTGTTCAACACACAAGTGAACATCACTCAGAGCTTAAGATTTATAATAACAAATAATAATAATATTCAAGAGTTGGCATTGTGAGTAAGACGTAGGGATGTTATGGATATGAAAATTATACCGGTTTCGGATACGGTTACGAATAAGAAATTATTTCGAATTATCCGCCAGTTTCGGATAATTTCAGTTACGGATATTAGAATTTTAAAATTATAAAAGTAAAATACAAATAGCAAGATTTGACTTTTATTTCTAGTCTATATATTATCATCTGTTTTTACAATCTGTCAAATAAATAACTATTATACTAATATTATAAATGCGAAACTGCTCGAGTTTGTTTATGACCTTTTCACGCATAACACAATATAAAGACTTTAATAATTCTTTCACCAATATAAAGCTAAATTATATGCGCAGACTACAGGTTGTATATGATGGTAAGCTCTGGCGTTATGAAATTATAAATATTAATATATTATATTTGTTGTACGTTTTCTGTCGCTAACAAAAGTGAGTTTTTGCTAACGTCAGAAAAAAATCTTTTCCATGGAAACAATGTTGATATATTTTTGGTCTCTATGCTGGTAGACTACTAGTCAGCTACTACTGCAGAAAATTCAAATATTAGAATTCGTTTTTTTTTTGGACAAGCTTGGAATAAATGTCAGATGAGAGTTCCTATATTAAAAATATAATTCGTAACGATTATAAAGACTGAATGATAAAAAGAGTATTTTTTATTATATTAACGAACTTCCAAATATTTAAATAAAAATTAACATCAGAAATGTTTGTAAGCGCATAAATTCCGAACGAATGAACAAAATTGGATAAGTAATTCTTTTTTCGCATTATGAAATTTAGGTGGTAGGCGAGATGTATGAAAACTGAATGTAAGGGAATGAATAAATGGAATGCGGGAGGGGATGGGGGTGTGGTGGGGGGGAGATAATTGATAAGTGCAAGCGCTACAGTAATTTCCCGTAATACCGGGGTGTGCGAGCGAAGCCGCGGGGAAAAGCTAGTAGGTAATAATAATAACTATTATGAAGGTATGTACTTAAAAATACAAAAACAAAATTATAATAAACAAAAATAATATTGTCATAAAACCTTGGTACACTTTAACTGTAACCGTAGTATATAATAACAAAAACAGTTCCTAATGAATTTCATAAGTAATGAAACCATTACGAAATGTTTATTAATAAACTTTAAGCTTAATTGTAGTTTTAATACTCAAAATTGGCAATCAATGTACTGTACACCCACAAACACAAATTAAACAATGCAAATTATTGCAAGAGACACGCGCGGCTTGTGTGACAAGTGACGGCTCGGCCGGGCAAAACAAACAAAAACCTGTCGTAACCTGTCATTTAGACTCCGCCTTTATCCGAAACTATCCGAAACTTTTATATTTCGGTTACGGATTTTTTTTTTATTTCGGATATCCGATAGTTTCGGTTACGGTTACGGAGCTCCATAACATCCCTTGTATGAAGTTAGCCGTTGACACATTTTATAAGTGGTATAATTTTCTCAGTCGAATGGCGTAGAATTAATTCAATATTATAGGTAAGTAATCACGATACCTACGTAAAACGTTTCACTGAAGC
Organism: Glyphotaelius pellucidus; assembly: GCA_936435175.1. Classification (NCBI taxonomy): domain Eukaryota; kingdom Metazoa; phylum Arthropoda; class Insecta; order Trichoptera; family Limnephilidae; genus Glyphotaelius; species Glyphotaelius pellucidus. Next base: position 18,681,413 of record OW386542.1, on the reverse strand, counting down.
GTTTAATTTTACTGCGATATGAGATTGATTTGCTATAACATTTTCATCGTGATTTGTTGGTAGGTATATGGTTGATGTTTTAAATAATGTGCTATTCTGTTCTGTTTAAAAGTTAAATTGTGGAAAGGAAGGAAATGTGGAACCTCTTTTCACGTAGGTAATATATTTCTGTCTAGCCATATTTACTTTGCAGTCAGGAGGAAAACGTTTCGTTTTACTTTAAATTATTTCTTAGAATGCGAGTTATTAGGTTGCCGTCTCGATGTTGTGGGAAATGAGGCTTTTCATTTCCCGGTGGAGGTTTTAGATGGCACATTTTTCTGTAGGTATAAAATGATACGTTGATAATGTAGAGTTAGGTCTTAGGTCGCTACATTCCTGCAAATATATCTTTCGGTTCATATTTTCCTACTGTTACAAGTCGATAAATATGGGACCACTATTTTTGAAATGAAAACTTCTTTAGCATCGTTGTGATTTGAAACACGATGAAATGAAAAAGCGACACTAAAAAGAGACAAACACATACACCTGTACGATTTATCCTGCGAGAAAATGAGATAGAATAATCGGTCTTCCCACCCTTGTCTCCTTTAGTTTTCTGAAGTTTTCACTTCTACCGCGTGTGAACTGCACACTCGAAATTTTTTTTAAGTGAAAATTCTTTAGCACTGTTTCTTGTGATTTGAAACTCGATGAAACGGAAACGAGTGACACTAAAAAGAGACAAAAATATACATCTACAGGATTTAGCCTTCGAGAGAATGAGATAGACTAATCGGTGTCCTCTTTGTGCGGTGCTTCGTAGAATAAAATGTAAAATAGTTTTTAAAATTGGTAACAATATTATAATAAATAAACCCTCATTCTCTCGAAGTTTAGTTTTCTGAAGGTCTCACTTCTACTGCGTGTGAACTGCGCACACATTTTTTAGACTGTCATAATAGTTGACCTCTCTTGCTTTAAGAGGCGGATCTTCGGTGGCCATTTTCCAGAAAACATATTGTCAAGTGGCTTTTTTCCTGCTGTAACACCATGGTCTTAGACAGTCATTTTCCAGATTAGGGATAATGAATTGAACTTATCACAGCTGTGTGAGCTAAGTCTAAGGTTACTATTTTCCCAGAGGAATGATATTAACTTTTTATCCTGATGCTTGGTGTTTAGTCACCATTTTATTACCAGGATTATCCTTTTAAAATAACTTTATATGTTATTTTTTTCTACGAAAGAGTAATAAAGATTCAATTTTTATGGTTTATGATAACGAATATTTATCAAATTTTGCCTACTACTATGATTGAGATTAGCATTTTCCAAGATGAAATAAAATTATAATTTGCAAAAGAAAAATAGCACCAACACGTTTGGTTAAAAAAATTATAATCATAATTCTAAACAAAGATTTTATCTAGTCATTGATTTGCCACATGAGCTTCATAATAAATACAAGTTTGTTATTAGAATACAATTTTATGTCATTGTACGTTACAACCTGCCTTCATTGATAATAGCGTGTAATATATAATATTTTCCTTTATGTGAAAATGTATCTATTGTCTATATGTGTATACACGTATATCTATTATGGTAAGTGGATATATCTGCAACTCTAAACACAGCGTTTGTTACAGAGGTCACAAAAGGACATGTATATTCCAATGTATTAGCCAATTCTGCTAGTCAAATAATCTCGCCTCATTTTGTCGAAAACGCAAATAGATACTAAAGACATACTAATATTTTAAACAGACAATTGGCTTACATATCTGTTCAGCAAGGGTTTTGCTCTCGGAGCTGCTTTTGTTGAAAAAAGGAAGGTAGTGATAACGTCCGTGAACTTCTTCAGTTACAGCAACGACGTCTGGTTCCTAATTGGTTCAGCTATAAGTGGAACCTATTGAATTTAAGAAGAAACGCAAATAAATTTTCTATTATGTCGAATTTCAAACACCAAAAAAGATTTTTATAAGGTTCTGTAATGCCTCTAAAATTAACCTAAAAAAGTAAACATTTTGACTGAGCACAGACAATAAATTTATTTGTTACGTTCCGTTTTCGGTCCATGATGGTTTCTTTCAAGGTTCTTAGAAAATGTGGTTAACTACATGAGGTTAGCTCATACGGGCCTTTTTCGAAAAAAAACCTCGTCGGGACTGTTTCGAAATTTCGAACGCGTGGCCTAGCTTTCTAGCTAGTGGAACATGGTCTTCAAGTTACGTCACGAATTTTTGCCAATCTACTTTTTGTTAATCTTATTTTGCTCTACCCTCTCGATCTCTACCTTAAGGTTTGAAGAAAATGCGTTTAACATGGTTAGCTCATACGAGTATTTTTCGAAAAAAACTCGTCGGGCCGCTTTCGAAACTTTGAACGCGTGGCGTAGTTTGAAGTAAAACACTACCATTTGTGTTGCAGTTAATTCAAATCTTTCAGTGAAAAATGGACTACAAGCTACGTCATAAATTTTTAACCGCCGCTCTTCCCCCTCGATGAGCTAACCCTGTTAAACGCATTTTCTACGAACCTTGAGCTAACCTTGTTAAACGCATTTTCTACGAACCTTAAGCTACCCTTGTTAAACTCATTTTCTACGAATCTTGAGTTTCCCTGGAAGAATTGTGTCATTCAGGTTATTAAGTACCTATTCAAAAATCTTATGATTTCATAGTAAATTTGTTTTTTTTTCAAAACAAATTCTTTTTGAAGTGAAACTTCCTTAGCCTCGTTAGCGATTTGGAATTCAAATGTAACGGAAATGACGCGTACAGCACTTGCGTAGCATTATACTCCTATCAAGGCTCCTATTGGTAGAGATATAAAACGGAAACGATGTGAGGTCTGCGCTCATTGGCTGCTTCGATTATGACCTCACTTTACAAGGCTCCTTGGTTGAGATTGTTTTGGTTAAGTTTCGCTTCTGCCGCGTGTTAACTGCACTCGAATTTTTTTTTCATCACAGTCATAATGTAAGTAGTTGTTTCGAGAGTTGTTGCACACACAGTTCATTGATTGCAAAGTGTACTTTTTTCATAATATGAAAAGCAATGAGGATGGCATAAAAATGAAAATAGGTGTAATGGTATAACATTCGACCCTAGAGAGACATAAAAATTATCGGACGTCTTCCAGCTATTTCTCGGGATTCCGTATCCAATTTCAAAGGTCGAATAAAATTTATTTATGCACCAAAGTATTAACTTTCCAAGGTCTGGAAGCAAAACCAAATCAAATCAGCTCTACTCTCAGCCTCACAATAGACCCCAATCGAGGTTGCCGTAGTCTTACTGGCTCCACACGGTTTGGACCAGAAGGGACTATTGTGCGGTATTCACATTCAAATAAACAGCGATTAGGTGGAAGAAACACAAATCCTGAAAAACCCGATTTAATTACATAAATTTACTTTAAGAAACGGTGATGTTTTACTTATTTGGATGCAATTCATGATATTGACGTAACCCCTCTATTTCAACACAGGTGCTGTCAGCTGATAGCTCAGAAATTCTCACCAAATCCAAATACAACCTTCAGTCACTTTTTTGAGGTCGTCTGGAAAGAAGCGGTATCAACATCAACAAATAACATCTGGAGCAAAGCAGTAGAAGATGACCAGTACCAGCAATGTGATAAACTTACCTACACTATACGGGTGTTATTTTGAAACGGAAAATTATTTGAGGATTCGATTCTCATCTCCGCTCAAAAAAGAAACACTGATTGTTATCTCGTTTGGTCGCTGCCAAACTGTTATCTTTGCATTTTCAAAAACATAAATTTGTTGCCTTACGCTTTTTGCACCTTTAAACGTGTTTAATGAGAGACAATAATTTCGATATAAACTCTTACGCAAATAATCCCGTAGATACATGTTTGGATGGTGGGACTGACACGGATAACTTTACAGGGAATCAGTAGCTAATGGCAAGTTGGTTTCTTCTAAAAACTGAAGTGTTTTTGTTTTAATGACGTAACAGCGAAAACCTTATTTTGAAGGTTCTGGCTTTCATAGACTTTAAAAAACCTATATTTTTGAAGATACGTTTTTAGATTTTCACGGCCAAAAGTATTTTCGTTATTTGTTTTTGAGGTGTTATGTCGTGTTGCGCTACCTCCTTCTTTAGCCAAAGTTTACGGTATTGCTTCCAAATACATAAGCACACATTTCACCACTAACAATTACACATCTGCCCTGATGGACACTGTAACGCTGCCCGAAACGTTGGCTAAAGAAGGAGGTAGCGTAACACGGCATAACACCCCAAAAACAAATAACTTATAAAATATATGTTTATTTTTTTTTCTAAGAAGCCTGGTAGTTTCGCGGTCCATTACAAAGAGTTTATAAATCTCTTGTTTTCATTTGACCCAAACTCAGGCACACATTTTTACATTTTGTTGTACACCAATATTGGACGGTTCATATTTATTCTTATTGTTATTTTATTGTATTTTTTAAGTTAACCTTCGGTAAATAAATTAAATATTTAAAATCGTATTCAAACCACCTTAAATTATCCAGAAAATAATCAAATGTTTCAAATAAAATCAACGTTCAGGAAATTTTTTGATGTGTTTGCTGTTTAGTTCTGCTAACTTATAAGACAGAATTTGAAAAGATAAACCGACGAAAGTATGTGCGTTCTGTTCCTAAGTAAGCTCAGTTTTTCCTTACTTTTGTTGAAATCGGTTAAATAGTTCTAACATCAAATTCTTTCTTGGAGCGATAAATAATTTCATTGAACTGGTTTCATGGTACTGATTCATGTTTCATGGTTGATTCCTGTAAATTGACGATATCGGTTTCCTGTAAGTTCGTTATAGATCACATTTTTAGGGATTATCTGTTCATATAGGATGGTATTGTACCTTAATGGAACAGTGTAATATACTAGCACCATCGTAGAATCTTCTATCTTTTTCGTTTTCTTACAAGACACTTGAGAAGGAAGAGGACAAAGTACGAGCTCTTGTTGGGATTAGAATAACCGACTTACGGGTTATGGTGATTATTGAATAGTGCAGAAACTGACTTATAGGTTATAGTGGTTATTGCATAGGTGAATAACAACGTAATCATCGCAAGTGGCTAATGTGCACGGTGCTGCTACTGACTAAGTGCACAATCCGACCATTGTGCATTCCAATTGGAAAATCTGCAGCCTACGTGCTTATGGTGTTACTATGAAAAATATAAAGAGGACGAGTTCCTAAGCATTTATCAATAGATTAAAACATGAAAAATGCTTTTACTGTCGATAGCCCCAGGTGGGTGGTTGTTTCAGCCGGAAAGATTCAGTTCGAAACATATAATACAACCGTTGTGATTTTAAACTCAAAGAGACAAACTAAAAAGAGACAAACACATACATCTTTTGGATTTAGCATGCGAGAAAATGAGATAGTATAATCGGCCTCCTCTTTGCGCGGTGCTTCGTAGCCTTTCCATTCTTGTCTACTTTAACTTTTTACCTAACCGTCACAACTTCTCACTGTCACAACGTCTTTGTGATTTGAAACTCGATGAAACGGGACGGCACTAAAAAGAGACAAACACATATGTAGGATTTAGCCTGCGAGAGAATGAGATATAAAGAAACCTTATCGCATTGGTCGCTTTGATTATGAGGCTCCTATTGGTTGAGATTGTATGGTAAAGGTTTCACTTCTACCGCGTGTGAACTGCTCTCGATTTTTTTACTTCTTCAAAACCTTGGCCATTAAGCCGCTTCGTTTAGATAACGACACATCCAGCAAAATTGCCCACTATCCTACAGTCAGGATATAAATGTTTACATCCTAGGTTGTAAATTTATGTAACATTATTCGAAGTCTTACACCTCAATTTGTCTCGATGGACAAATCACATTTAGGAAGATAAATATTCTAATCAAATCCTTGTACTGTGGTACCGCCCATAATACAAATTCCTTTTGCTTTCCCTATGTATTAAAATCAATCCGAGTATTATATAATGGCATTTCCAATGACATGTGTTCCCAATTATGTCCTCTGCGTGCAAACTACATCTAAATTTCTTTACTAAATAGTAAACATTGTTAATATCAAGTGACTGAAGTATTGTGTTGTGTATTTTCTGACCTTGCAGAGTTTACAAAAAACAATATATTATGTTCATTGATCAAATGCGTTGTGCATATAGTTTTATAATGGTGATCGACGAACCGGTTGTTGGTATCTGTTAGCCATAAGTTTTTATAATGGTTTCTTTAGTTTGCAGTTAGATGTAAAATTGTTGAAATATTTAGAACATTGGTACAGCACCATTGAGATGTTTTTTTTTTACAAAAACCACGCAGTACAAATCATTCAAATATTATTATTATTTATTACTGCTTCGCAATAAATTGACAGTTTGGAACCCTTGCTTTAGTTGATATTGGCTTCTTTTTGAAGGTAGATAGTTACTTCTATTAAAGAAAAGTCCCAAGGAAACTTTACCAGATAAAAAAAAATATATATTTATAGAGAGTATTAAAAAATTAAAAATGAAACATATCTTTCATTACACGGATAGAGGGTGCGAGGTACAACAAATTTTTAATAAGAGTCAAGGGGTACGCAAGCTCAAAAAGATTAGCTGCTATAGATGTATGTTTTTTGTCTCTTTTTAGTGTCGCTTTTTCGTTACATCGAGTTTCAGATCACAACGGTGCTAAAAAAATTTCAATTCACACGCGATAGAAGTGAAACCTTCAGAAAACAAAAGGAGACAAGAGTGGAGAGGCTACGCACAAAGAGGAGACCGATTATATTATCTCATTTTTTCGCGGGCTAATTCCTTAAAAATTTCACTTAAAAACACAATCGGGAACATAAAACTAATAATTGCAAGTTACTGTATTTTAAAAATATGTAAAAAGCTATTTTTGAAACGTGGGTAAAAATATTGGGAAGAAATAAAGAAAAATAATTGTGAACAATTCACACGCGGTAGAAGGGAAATCTTTAGAAAACTAATGTAGAAAAGTATGTGGGAGCTACGAAGCACTGCAGATAGAGGAATCCGATTATACTAGTTCATTCTTTCGTAGGCTAAATCCTATAGATGTGTGTGTTTGTATCTTTTTAGTGTCGCTTTTTCGTTTCATCGGGTTTCAAATCACAACGGTGGTAAAGTTTTTACTTTAAAAACTATTGATTCCTGCCAAAGATGACCTTATTCACTTTATCCAGTCAATCCTGTCAAGTGAATAGGAATGTTAGCGACTCTAGGGCACTTCACAATTGGAGAAAAAGAAGATCTTAAGATTATGGGAAAATATTCGAGGAAAAGACATTAATGTCTGAAACTAATACGTACAAAAAGATTTTATGTGTGGTTGTGGTAGTGATGTGACAAAGCAGTTGAGTGCTGTCAAATGAATAATGAGAACAGTGAATTATTAATATTCGGAAAATCAATTTCGTCCGTAGAAAATATTTGTACGCTGATTGTCACGGTTTTATCTTCACAACTACCAATTTCGTATTAAATATTCCTCAAAGCAGGCTTTCAATATGCTATTAGATTTGAGTTTGTGGTTAACAAAATATTTCGACGTAGTTAGTACAAGATTTTTAACTTGTTGTATATTTTTTAATTACAACCAAAAAATAGGAAAAATTGTCAATTTTTTCAATAACGTTTTTTGGAAAGCTCGATGATTTTTAATTAATATTTAACTTCTCAGAAACGAAGCTGCTATTTTTTTTACAATAGCTACGTACAGGAGACCCCGAAGAACATTTTTCCTCTCAGGGCCTGTGTCATCTTTGGGGATGCTGTGTAGGGTTTTTAGGAAGTGAGTGGGGTAGGTATTTTTAGGGTATTTTTAGAAAGGGAAGCGGATGTAATACCTAATACTTTCATAATTTACTCCAAAAAATTGTGGGCAACGTTTAAAATACAATTTGCTCGTCCAACCGTTGATCCCGCCCACTTTTCGGTTCTCGAAAAGTAGGTCACCTATAGTCAGAAGTAGAACAAAGAAGTCGTTCTCAGAAAAAGGCCTACGTGTCAAAGTTCACTGACGGTGACAGTCAATATAAGTTTACAAACACAATTCAATTAAGCACTCAAAAGAACAATTATATCATCGTTATTGTAAAATATTAATTTAACACGCAGATTTTTTTACTATTTGCAAAAATGTGCGAGAGTGATAGAGTTTTAAAAAAATCTAAAGTAAAATGCGTTTCTTGCTAGAGCAAATGAAAAATCGAGTGCAGTTTACAAGTGGTAGAAGCGAAACTTCACCAAAACAATCTCAACTAATTCCTGTTGAAAAGTGTGATCACAATCAAAGCGGCCAATGAGCGCAGCTTGACGCTTCGTGGGTAGTGTAAGTAAGTAAGGTTTCGTTCTATCTCACTCTCTCACAGGCTAAATCCTAAAAATGTATGTGTTTGTCTCTTTTAAGTGTCATTTCTGTTTCATCCGAGTTTCAAATCACAATCGGAAGTTTCAATTCAAAAAACTGTTTTTTTTTTTAAATATCGCAACGCATTCCGCTAATCTCTCTTGGCGTTAAATTACATTGCATCATAATGGTGTAAACCGAAGGTTTCCAAACTTTTTTTCTCGTAGACCACTTTAAAAATTTTACTGGTCACAGTGGACCCCCTGCTGGTACATTTCTACCATATTCCCAAAACTCGACATGCATAGATACTGAATGGCGAGGTGTGGTCTGTCACAACGGAGCAGTACCGGATCTACGACTTATTCAAACGGGGGCAAAACGGAACAGTATTCGAGATTATATTTGCCACGAGTAAAAGGCATTCAGTCCATATAATATTTATTAATGTTTGTAAGCGTTTTTTATTTTATAGCCTGTGAAGTTTTCTTGGAATTATAGTTCAAAGGTTTTATAAAGAAGTACCTACCTACCTTCGAAGAGAAGTCAGTATTGACTAAAGCATGGGTCCCAACCGATCCCAACTGTTTCCAACCGATCCCAAACGATTCGATTGCGAAGCAATTTTTGGTCGATTGCAATAATAAAATGAAAGTACGAAATGTAAAATTAAAAATAAACGTACAAAAATGAAGATATCTATAAAACTATTATAGTCAAAAAGTGACACATAAAAGAAAAAAATGAAACACGGTAGAAAAAATATTTTAATTTATAAAGAAGTCATGAAGAAGAATGAAATGCTACTTAGAAGTCATGAAGAAGAATGAAATGCTATTTCACTAAAATAAAAAAAAAATAAAATAAAAACTTGGAAGCTAAATTCAAAGTGCCAGTTGCATATTTGAGAAATTTGTTTATTTTTTTATACATAATTAAATGTGCAGATAAATTACATAAAATATTGTTGTGCGCTTTCAAACCACATTCATTACGATAAGAAATTCCTTCGAATTATTTTCCTCTGATGTTTGCTTTGATGTAGGTATACATCATACAGATAAGCACTAACTGCAGCAGACAGCGCAGTCTTACATGCGGTTTTTCGCTACATTGATGTAGTAAAGATGGTAGAATTCCATTGACAAACTTTTCAGAATCTAAAATATACCCTAATCATTTACGTAGTGCAAATATCAACTAGATTTCATTGCATATTGTGAAGGGACAAAGATAAACGGATGTGCGAATTTCCAAGCATTTCAATTCTGTATACCAATTCCATAGTATTCTGTCTAAGACTGTTAGATTTTCTATTATGGTAGAAGAAGATGAAGCCTATATCATGTTCATCATCACGGGGCGGAATGTGACCTCCTCAAAAAATACTCTACGCTGAACTCTCCTTTTCAAATCTAGCGCTCTAACTCATGTAAACGCCACGAGCTGACACCGATTATCAAATGCAGTGGGTTCCTTTTTTATATGAATACCGCACAAGAGTCCCCACTACTTCCGTCTGGAGCTGGTGGGACTATAGCATACCCAATTGGCGTATGTTGTGAGGCTGAAGGTAGTCGAGAGGAAAAGGAGATGGGGAAGAGGAAGGTGGGGAAGTACTTGGCTATTCAGATCTGGTTACCAACACGGCTAAAGCCATTTCAAGCAACGTTTCAATTCTGAAAGATGGTCTTACACCAGAGCGATTTTGAGAGTATCTTCCCCTTTGAAACGTGCCGCAAATATACTGTATATTATTTTAAATGATTTAATTGTGAAATAACACAAATTCATTATTTTCCACGCCGCGATTCGATCCCGCAACCCTAGGATTGCGAGTTAAGAGCCTTACCGCTAGACCACGCCGGCCGTCATATCACCTATGTATATAAATCGAAACCGTTATGGCAGTGTGGTTGAGGAGATACGATACGCCGGAGATACGATCGATAGTACCTACATCACTATTTTACTTACCCATACAAAGTAATTGGGATTTATTATAAGAAAATCTCACAAAGATAATATTTAAAAATATATATCTTCTTTGTCTTTACTTATTAGAAATGCTGAAATAATTAGATTCCTGTCAAAATACATACATGTACACATACGTGTACATACATTTTTTTTTCTCCTATCAGATACTTCTTTAATGTCATAAATTATTGTAACTTTATTCTTATAACAAAGTTATTGGTATTATCCTATAGATATTAACTTACTAATGAATTAATACTTTATGTTGTTAACTTCACAATTGAATGTTATTGTCATTAAAATATGTTATTATTAATAGTGTAAAAGGAAAGGGAGAAAATAAAAAAAGTAAAAAGGGAAAATATTCTCAAAATGTAACCAATATAAAACAATGTACTAATATGAAATTATATTATATATTTATGATTTGTTTTGGATGAAATAAATAAAAAAAAGGAGAATACCAAAAGAGTTGAATTAGTAGAAAATTTATTCTTGGCCGGTAGAGGATTGGTGTTAATTACTGAATGGTAGATACGTAAGTCCCTACTTAACTTTGATTAGTAAATGGGTAATGAAAAGACGTCTAAATATGTTAAAACAAATTTGCTTAAGTTTTATGTATTTAAAAGAGATTGTGAAAGGTTATCGGAGAATGTACAATGAATAAATTAACTACATTACAAACTGATAAAGTAAGTTGTGAGAAACGAAGAAACCCGTAATATCATGAAGAAGTTATTTTACTTCGGTACATATGTACATATACATGGAGAAATTTTCTTATATCATTTTCTAGTCTAGCTTAGTTGGTATAATTATTAAATATGACAGATAGATCGCGCACCTTCCGGAGTAAGATTTTTTTTACAGGTCCGGATGTTAAGAGAAACGACTACGCGCCGCATTTCATACAAAACTTAATTTCGGATTATTTAAAACTTTATAATATTTTTTTTAATCAAAATTTTTTATTAAATATCTGGTAAAGATGTGTTATATTTGTGTTTTAAATAATGACATAAAGGTAATAAAATAATTCAATTTTGCCACGTTTTGAAGGCAAATTTGGATTTGTTTTGAGTTAATTCTAATTATTAAAAAATACCTATATCTTACCTTTTCTGCTGTGATAAAATAATGAAAAATAAAATAAAAAATAACACGTGGTAAAAATTGCGTTTTTATGTGTAGTAATTTTAAATTTATATACGACAAATTTATGTCCGACGTGAATACGACATTTGTAATTTGCGGCCATCAAAATGCTTTATTTTAATTTTAAAAAAAAATTTCATATTTCATCATATTTGTATTATTCTTTTTTATGTTTATTAAAGTATAATATTAAAAATATATATTTTTAATTGTTATTATTTACTTACAAATAAAGGCCCAAGTTGTCTCTGAAAACATGAAAATTGAAATCTTTAATTATAAAATATATATTGTGTTGAATTATAAAATATAGGCCACAAATAAAGTGGCACGTATCTGAAGTAAATATTAGAAATACCTTTTTATTGGAAAAATAATTTTTCTTAAATCCAAAATTAAGGTTAGGTTAGGTTAGGTTAGTATAAAACGGGCCGAAATGGGCCGAAACGAGCCGCGCATCCGTTCCCCTTAAGACCCGGTATTAAGAGCTCAAAAAGAAGAAGAGAAGATATGTATGTGAATACGAATGTTAGAGGGAGGGCGCTAGTATTAAAAACGATAATAATTATGGGAAAATTGTGAAAATGTTGTATAAAACACGACTGTAAAATGACTTAAATAGTTATATTAACCGTTTTTGTGTTAAATTCGTATGTAATTGGGTAAAATTATGATTAGTTCATTTAATTTTTTTTTAAACAGACTGTTTGAAAATGGCCTTGTAAGCCGAAACAGCTGTAACAAAAATTAAAACAAAAATACTCGCAGAACTTGATATTAACATTAATAAATTTAATTTAAATAAAATTTTAAAAAAAGTCTTGAATAGCACTTAAAGAAGTAATATTCATTTTTGTCCTCCTAAAATGAGTTATAAAACTCATTTTAGGACGGAAGGAATTTACAAAATATTGGTGGGTTAAAATAAATTAGACATATTTGAAAAGAAATCAAAGTTGTGAATTACGCGTGCACAAAGCAATACAAAAATAAATAAAAATGAGAAGTATTTAATATCAACAAAAGATACTAAAGAAGAAAAGAAAAACAATATAAAATATATTGGTGCCTTCAATAAATACGCTGTGCGCAAAAACGTAAGGTTGGATTTTACAACTAACTAACCATCACGCGTTTCCATCCAGGGGTAGGCAGATGGAGGAATCGCCAAATAAAACCTCTTGGCACACACAACTTACCTCATTCGCATTCATAAATCGTCTCATACATTTTTTCGACTCTTAACTTTCCCGTGTTTCTATTATTTCGACTCTTAATTTGCCCGACTCAATTATCTGATTCACTGGTCGTTCCATGTATCATTCCTTGGGCGTCCTCGACTTCTTCTACTCATTTGCTTTTCAAGGCTGATTTTTTTCTAAAATCACATTTTTTTGCAGTGATCTTAAAAAAAAGACCTTAAAAGGCTCGTGCGAAAAATAATAAAAAAAATCCTAGCCACCCCCAAGGTCAAATACTACCCTTGCACGATCGTGACGTTTGGGCTAGAACTCTACTAATGCACGGTCGTGACGCTATTAGACTTTTGGATTTTATGTGCTTGTTTAACTATAAGAAATAAAAGACAGTTTATCTAAAATAGTTTTTTTTTTATTTAAGTAATCACATTATACATTTTATAATTAAAGTAACAAGATGATGAAGATGTTAGAATATGTCTTAAATATATTTATGTAGCCAGATAAAAATATTATTCTCCCCGCTTAATTAATAATAAAATACTGCAAATTTTTCAATCAGACTTGAAAATAGCGATCTTTAATCTTATTTTTTGTGATAAACTGCAAGGCAATTTTGTTTCCTTGAGAGGCAGAGATACGCATCGCACTTTTCACACCTATTCTTTGACCTGCTTTTACAATTTTCCATTCTGCAGGCACGAGGATTTTTAATCTCGTCAAAACATAGAAGAAGGTCATAACCGTCGTGCCTTTGAGGATTGGTTCGATCGCCATACTTCACATTTGACTCTAAATTTTCAACAGCCTCACCATCACTCTCGCTAATCCTCCTTTGACGAATAGGGGCGTTGGTAAGTCCATCTGCAACTTGCAACTCCACAACCTCGTTGCCTGGAACAGCAGCTGCCGCACGATCTAATTTATACAAGCGCCATGCGTTGGAAATGGCCAAATCAAAGAAATGAAGTACGACCTTTAGGATCCATTTCCTTGTCTTCATAAATGTGCGGTAGTATTCAATAGACTGATCGAGAATGTCAACGCCACCCATGTTTATTATAATTAGTGTTTGCAAAGCAACAGTTTTGTAACCTAAAGAGGCTGCGGATAACACAATATTTCTAACTCGAAATAATACCAAATTGATTCATGAAGCAACGCGTTAACATTTCAACAAAGCCTAGAACCGAGACAATCGGAGATAAATTATTTAAATGCTCCATTATTAATTTCAACCACCGAATGCAGATTTCTGACAAAAAGAAAATAATTTTTTCAACGTAATTTTTTTTAAGGCAAATTTTTTTCGTTAAAAATTATTTAAAAAAGTGTGTAATGAGCTGTCGCCAGTCGGTTGTCGTTAATGTCGTGTCTATTGTATGGTTAGTAGAGGCAGCACATTGCGCTGGTATTCGTAGATCGCTCGGCGCTCGGGGGGTCGGGTGGGCGATTACGTCACGTGAAGGAATAAGTTTCAGGAAATCGATACACCTAAAACAGCCTTTACTGAAAAGACTTACGTTCATCCAACTGACGATTTCCCGATTTCACACGAGTGTCTAGATTATAACAACAGTTTTCTCACGGTAATTTATTTTATTTGACTGACCGTAGTTACGTTTTAACGCGATCACTTGATATTTCATCTGTCTGTAAATTTGTTTTTTTATGTTCCGTTCCCGGTTTAAGATGGTGGCCTTGTTGGATACCATCTTTATCTCACCCGTGTTCACATGATCGTGGTTCCTACTACGAGCTGCCAAATCGGAATAATCAATATTGGAACACCCACCGGCGTGAAAAAAGAATTGTCATTGAAATGTTAAATAAAATTTGTGTATATAGTTAGGTAATTAAATACCTACTTGCAAATCTCACAATTTCAAAAGAAATATGGTGCGTCTAGATCAACTAGCAAGGTAAATTACCAACATTACACCAATAATTACATAAGGGGAGAAATAGGTGTAGAGGCTTCAAAAAAAAATTTTCTTTCATAAATCAATGGTAGAACTATTCAAACATATATTCTCAATATTTCAAATCAAAAGTCCACGCCGTTTAAAAGTTATAAGCGTTTGAGTGAGTGTCCCTTGGTCGAACTACTGCCATTTTACTGCAACTCTTATTTTTCTCGAAACTACTTTTTTGGAAAATGTGTAACCCTTAGCTCTCACAGTTTTTGATCAATTGTTATCAAACTCAGCACGTAGTTTTTTTTTTTTTTTTACATAAATACGCTTTATTTGAACCTCAAAGCTAAACAGTGTATTTATTTTAACTATTTTTTATTACAAATAGTACCAAAGAGTGGAAAAAATCATAAAAATTTTTCATATTTCTTAAAAAAATATTAATTTTTGGATTTTTTTGTAAGGAGTTGGATTCAAATAGAAGAAACACTTATACATAAAGTAAATTTTTTTGAAAAATTGATTTCGGATGAAAATCGTGACTTCCAGGAGTTAGCACTAATTGCCCAGCCAGATGGTGACTTACAATGCGCGGCAGCTGATATCTCCGTTATTTTTTGAGGAAAATATATGAAAATTTTCGAATATACTCTTGTATATATGTGCAAAATGACCTCAAAGTATAAACAAAAATTTACATTCCTTATGTGTTAAAAAAATATGAAAATCACTCAAATTAGGCCGATCTGCACCCATTTCCCCCTTACGTAATCCCTGAAAATGGAAAATAAATTCATGCTTATATGCGAACCTGCGTTTAATATTAAATTGATTTAATTTGTGTTCTTTCACTTGTAATATTTACATACCAAAAGATGTAAAGAAGTGCAATAGGTAGGTAATAATGTACATCTGTATTTTCGACAAGTTCGTGGTTTACCACGAACGTTTATATTTACAGCATCATACTAGTGAAAAACCAGTTTGGACTTTTGTGTGATAGGCACATATTCACAACAACAACAAATCAAAAAAAACATGTATCTACACCTACATATAAATCGAAAACACAGCTAAGAAATTCATTTTAAATTAAGTAGGTACCTACTACCTATCTATACATTATATAAATAAAATTATTAATGAAATGCAAATTTAATTCATGCATTGCATTTTTTTAAAGAAAGACAAACTTTTTCGGGTTAAGATTAACCGAACAACAATAATTGAAAAACTCCGACTAGGAATTATTGCTTGTGTCGTGATGGAGGACTTATCCAGCCGAAGAATTAAACTCGACGCGTTTGCAACTCAGCCACCGACTGTTATTGTAAAATAATATTCTCAAACCCCAGCGTGATATTTATGTATGACAAGAATATGGCTCACATCGTAAAGTTGTAATAATTCTCAAATGTTACCGATAACCGAAAATAAAACTACCCTTAGCTTTCTAAAATTAAAAATATTTTAAAGAAAAAAAAACATATTGTCAAGCGGTCAAAATCTGGAAGGCTTGTGTGAAAATTCGTATTAGATAGAACATCCGACCTCTCTTTCACACAACTTCACGGTCAAACTTTTCCAATGCGCGTTCTGAATGATAGTTTTTCTGTTCAACGACTTTGTTTTGTTGGTTGTTTTCTTTGTAGACTAAATAAAATATTTTGCAGTTGAGAAACTTTTCTTAAAAATGATTATTCATTATGAGGCTGACAAAGTTATAGATTATGGCAAAAAAATCTTACCCGATTATCGTGTATATTTCGTATCTGTAACGATTACAAAGACAAGCTAATTTGATATTACGAAATGTTAGCCGATTTAACAGAAAAAAAACTCTAATTATTCAGTTTTAATTACATACTGAAATATTTCAAGGGCTCATTTTTGTTTTACTTTAACCACCAAGTAAGTTCTGTGGATTACTGATAATGGTACACAGTGAATAAATGCATTTTCGGTTTATATTACTTTGTTTTATTTTGCGCTTCTCTCGAAAAATAAAGTCAGCAAGGTTTTGCAATAGAACCAAAAATAGGGAGACAAGAGTAGGGAGGCTACGAAGTACCGCATAAAAGATGTACTATCTCATTATCTCGTAGGCTAAATCCTATTAATGTATATGTTTCATCGAGTTTTAAATCACAACGGTGCTAAAGAATTTTTCATTTCAAAAAGACGATGGCTAAGTTTGAATCAATTTATCGATTTCCTTGTCGTGCGGTGAGAACTTGCTCCTATGGATTTTTGTTCAAGGAACAAAGTAAATAATACACGGAAAGAACCTCTCATGGGTTTTTTCTTCAAAAGATGAGATTGTCTACCAAAAGAACAACGTAAGTGCCTACTTACTTATTTTATTGGAGAACAACAGCAATAAATTATTTCAACAACATTGTACGTAAGTAGGTACCTCCCGCACAGGCGGGTAAGATGTTAATAATTGTAATATTTTGATGATTTTTATAGCGCCGTTTTTTGTCAAAAATCACTTCAAAGGTGCGGTATGGATAAATATATAATAATATAAGTATGTGTATGGGTATACAACTAAGATTTATAGCTGGCATCTAACTATTAAAATTTGTAACCAGCGATTTTATTGTTTCCTTAATTTTTTTGTTTAGTTTGTTTTTTATTTTCTATATTATAATCGCAATATTATATTCTCGAAATTGGTTTCATGACAATTGATCCGCCAATAATTGGCCCCCGCCTACTTATATTCAATGTGCAGTCGGTTTAGGGAAAATATGGTATACCCAATTACACAAAATAAGGAATGTGCAGAGAGGATGCACCGCCGAATAACAAAAGTATAAAAATATTTTCATTCAAATCCATCAAGGAAAAATCTGCTTCTTTATACTGTATGTACCTATACTAGCGCACAAGAACAAAAAATCGACACTGTGTATAAATTCTTTTGATATTCATACCAATTTATTATTGAGGGATTTTTTGAAGTCGATTTTAAGTTTGAAATTGGTAAAAAATGCACAAAAATCATAATTTTATAGTAAAAGTCATTTCGGGGGCCCCTACTGTCGGCAAATCAACTTTTTTTTTTTTTTACATGAAATACCGCACAAGAGTCCCAACTGCTCCCGTCTGGAGCCAGTGAGACTATGGCATCCCCAATTGGGGTATGTTGTGAGGCTGAAGGTAGTGGGGGGGGGGGAAGGAGATAGGGAAGAGGTAGGTGGGGAAGTACCTGGCTATTCAGATCTGGTCACTAAACACGGCTAAAGCCATTTCAAGCAACGTTTCAATTCTGAATGGTGGTCTTACACCAGGGCGATACTATAAGTATCTTCCACTCTGGAACGTGCCGCAAATATATCATATATTATTTTAAATGAATAAATTGTGAAATAACACAAATTAATCAAATAAAATTTATTTGCGCACGCCGGGTTCGAACCCGCGACCTTCGGATTGTGAGTCGAGAGTCTTGCCTCGGGACCACGGAGGCCGTCAAAACTGTCGGGTCACTCTCGAAATTATGAGCATCCATTGGAAAATATCGTTATTAAGTACGTATTTTATTGTAAATAAATATGTCAATAACCTCACGTTTTTATTGACTTTTTTATTAGGCATCCTGCAAAATGACTATGTATCTACTAAAAATAACGTAGGAAACTCTTTGTTTTTGATTATTTCAGCACAACAAAGAATTATTACAACCTTGTTCTTTGGTACCTTCTATGTTATATCGTAATATTGTTTAGTACATCGTTGTAAGTACCCACTTATGTACTAGGTATACATTGGATTACTCTTTCGATTAGGCATGATACTAAACGCTTGGTAATGGCCTATTATTCTCTATTTAAGTCCCATAATTTGTGGGATACGAAGGAAGGTTGCGGATTGAATTATCGGCGGAGTGTGGACTTTGTTATTTAATAGAATTACGATAATAATTACTAAGTGTATCTAAAAACATCTTTATTATTACGTACATAAAGCGCAATCAGGTCAGGCTCAGAAAATTTAGTTTGATTTTCAAAATCTGTGGGAATGAAAATGTGTTTAGAACCCTAACTTGGTGAGTTTGTGGTAGAACACCAAACGAAGGTGGTTTTATGCACCACCTATCAATTAAGTTGAAGTTTGCCGGTTTCGCACACAAACACTTCATTCTGCGGCTGCAGATCGCAAAACTGCAGTCGTACAAATTTGCTTCACATCAAAACAACAAAATGACGACGATATGACTTCAGAATGTTTTCAGTTTCAATGACAATTGGAGAAAGTTTTCAGATCTAATCTAAATATTGTAATGTTAGTTAAGTTACTCCTCCTTCTTGAGGGTTAACAGTTATTTCGTTTGAGCAAAAAGGTGTTTATTGTAGGAACTATCAGCTAATGTAATATTTGATTTACACAAGGTTTATTGCACAAACTGTATGTTGGCCTTTACGCCACTACCCGCAAGTCTTTTCTATCTACCATTTTTCGCCTTAGCGATCAGTGGTGAGCAACCTGCGGCCCGCTTTTCCAATTTTTATAAATAAATCTAACAAAAAACGCAGTAAAGAATATGTAACATTAAAGTTCGTTTTTGTAAAAGAGTTTACCGGAAAATCCTAATAATACAAAATTTTGTAGTTCGTCATTCAGTTCAGAAAAAAAATTACAATCGCAGCGCAGCACTTTTTGTTGAGATATATTTACTTTTTACTTTGTATTTTAAAGGTTTTCGTTTTATAGAAACAAAAAGTTTTTTTGACTTAATTTGGTTTAACTTTCCGAAGAATGATTAATGTACAGGATTTTTAATTTTGGCATTGGAGATATAAAATTTTTGACTGCGGCGCTTTTTTCAATAATTTAAATACCTTTGTGACATCATCGAATGTAAAGTTAAACTGTATCTACCCTACCCCATGAGGCCTGCGAATAAATTGAAAAAAGATAAATTGGCCGTCTAATTAAAAAGGTTGATCATTACTGCCCTAGAGGGAGCTGCGCCTTTCGCGCGACACATTTCACTTCTCGCAACAAGTCACTCGGAAATGTTCAGATGGGTTAAAACTCCACGGTAACGAAAAAAGAGATAAAAAATAAGAAGCGGATATATAAGGAGCCTCACTCCGTTCTCAAATTTTTCAAAATAATATTGACCTTCTAGTTTATATAACAAGTGGATATATTAAAAGCATAATTAATTTCGTTTTGAAAATATTTTTCTGAAATTAAAAAAAAAATCGAGTACATTTCAACAGAATCTTCGAAGAAAGAAGGGAACGGACTCAAGAGTAATTGAATTTTAGAATTGCAATAATTGAAACACGTCTTCGTTTGTCACTAGTCTGGACATCCCAGAATTCTTGCCATGCACTTGCTTGTCGTATGTAAATTTTCCGGAAACTTCCTTTTTCGGTTCCGTAAAATAAATTGTAGATAAATGTCAAAATAACCTAAGCGTATTTTTCTTAACCTTGTTCATTACGTTTATATCGACCCCGATTTTGTTTAATCTTAGTACATACAGTCAAAAATTACAGTATAATGTAAAATACCACCGTTCAGAATCGAAACATTCTTCAAAATGGTTTTAACTTTCCCAAACTTCCTTTTTCCCATTACTTTCCCTTCTCCACTCCTTCCTCAAAACACCCAACATACAGCGAATTACCTAGTCCCACTAGCTTCGGACGGTCGGAAGTAGTTCGGACTCTTCACAAAAACACGCTTCAGAGATTGTATTCCTATTGTAAACGTCTGCTTCAACATTTTTACTACAAGAAAAAATTGATGCAGAAAATAGCAATTTCACGTTGAAAAACGTTGAGAATTGGATCTGATTGAATTTGTCTTCTCTTATTCCAGCTACATATAATAATGAGGCCTTAAAAATCATTATCAGCTCCATGATGATTAAATCATGTGAATCATTTCTAGATATTCTCCGCTTCAGAGGACCAGCACCCCCCTTCGGTATTGATTTCATGATTCCAGGCTTTCCCGCGCGTGCCGATAATGGCCAAACTACCTGGCTGGAATTTAGGCTCTCTAATGAATACTACTCGTAAATTTCACTTCAAATACCAAACCTCCGATGGAAAGCTTGAAAAAAATAGGACAGTTGATATTTAAATAAAATAAAATTTATTTTATAAAAATTTTTGATGAGTTATTTTCAGAAGCACTACAAAATTGAAAACTTTTTGAGCTTTAAAAATCGCAATTAACTTGCGTGAAGCTTGAGATAAATATTATAAAATACAAATTCTAAATAATGAAGGTGCGATATCTGTAATTTTTAAATTGAGTCGTGGAGTTGCAAGACCCGCTCTGGAATTTTTCGGCATTCCGGAGATGTCACAAAAAACTCTTTGGAACACTATGAATATAAAAATAATTTTACTCGTGTTAAAATAACAATAAATTGCCATTTAAAAACAAAAGCCTTCCATATATTATGTCGATAACTCTTTTTTTTTACATTAACTCCACACAGGAGGCCCTGAGGAAAATAATTTCCCTCAGGGCCATCCCATATGTCATCTTTGAAGATGCTGTGTGGAGGGTGTTTTTGAGGAGAGGAAGGAATGATCATCGGTCTTGAAGAGACCCATGTTGTAGGAGAGAGGCCGGCAAACCGTTTCACAGCCGAGCTGTTGAATCGATTCGCTTCGAACTCGTTCTGATGTGATGCGAATGTCAACCGTGTACAAATGTTGAGCGCGTGTTTCCCGACTACGCACCGGTGCCGAGGGGATCAATGGTGGTTCCTCGGAGCATCTTCCATTGTAATAATCCATTTATTAAACTTATTTAAACAATATAATAACACAATAACTGAAAAATAATGCTGTTGAAACCGTAAATTGAGTAATATCCCAAATTATGTAGGCAATAGATTTGAAATACCCATTGCGTAAGTAATTTTACTTTTCCTTCACCAATTCCTTCTTCCCTATTGCCTCCTTCATAACGGAGTTTAAACTGAAGGGTACTGGTATACTAACTCCTCTTGTGTAGTATCAAAATATCATAGCCTAAAGCAGTGGCGTAATAACATTTTCTCTGGGCGGAGAGTATTGGAAAACCTGCCCCCCAGTCCGCGAAATTTCAGTTCACAATCGGAACAACAAAAACGTTATTCATTTTCATGTCTTTATTAGTTGTCCAGACAGGGGCTAAATTAATTGATGGATGATCAACGGAATCATTATTTTCCACGTATTAAAACTGACCATTCAGCAAGTCATTGGCGTACCGTTGTTCATTTTTCTTCATTTCGGGATTACTCTGATCAGATCAAATAATAAAATAACAAATAAAATTTCTACAGTGGTATTATCAAAAAATAATTAAAATTTATTTATATTCGGTAGCCTTCCAAAATATGATTTTGATATTTTTTTTAAATACACTAAAAATGTGATTTTCACACATTATCAGGTGGTCACGCGTAATGAAAAATGATGAACATGATTTTTAAAGTGAAAACTTCTTTAAAAACCGTTGAGATTTGAAACTCGATGATATTGAAACGAGCGACACTAAAAAGATACAAAATATACATCTATAAGATTTAGCGTGCGAAAGAATGAGATAGACTAATCGGTGTCCGCTTTGTAAAATATTTTTTAAACAATATTGTAATAAATAAACCCTACAATTATTCTCTCAAAGTTTAGTTTTCTGAATGTTTCACTTCCACCGTTAGTGCACTGCACATATAATTATTTTTTTTCTAAAACTGCACTGTCATTATTTTTTTTAAACAATATTATACGTTAATTATTTTTTTAAAGTGATAATGTATAACAATTTATTAATAATAATATTTACAATACGTGCTTTTAATAAATTTCATTTCGAGAAACATTATACACAATTAACAGAATACTATTTTTGGGAAGAATATGCATTTACAAGGGAGTTCGATGAAGGGTTTAAAATTCGATTTAAAATTCGAATCGACAGTTATTTGACAAATATTCATAAATATCTATTTTTGCTTTTAATTAAAGATAAAAGCTTTGAAAAAAAATAGTATTTCATAATTTCAGAGGCAGTTTGGGCAATTATTTGTCAAAAACAATGAAAAAATAATTTTACTACGTTTATTTCAAAAGTACGATGCATAAAATTAAAATTAAAAAATTAAAATTAAATTTATAAAATTAAAATTAAAAAAATTTAATTAAAAATAAAACACCGTTAAAAATGAATTTTTTGGGTAGTAATTTAAATACAAAAATTTTTTTAAAAATATTCCCCTGTAAATAGGTAATTTGTATTCTAACTTTACAACTTTTCTTGGGTCAACAAAACTACAAACATTTAGGAACAAATTTCTTCAAAATATTACCAGAAAATATAAGATCCCTTTGTGATAGATTCAAAGAATTCAAAACACAATTAAAAAAATATACCAAAAACCTTAACAAAAAAAATAAATAAAAAAAAATAAAAAAAATCTTATTCTTTATATAAAATAAATTTAAAAAACTACAAAATAAACACAGCAATAAGAAAAAAAAATCCTAATAACTAAACAAATAATACCTCCTCCCATACACACAAGCATTTGTTTATTACGGGAGAACATTAAAAAAAAAAAATAATAATTCAATACTTACATGGAATTGAAATTAGTTAATTAAGATTTTTATGTATTATTTTATTAATTGTATCTTTTATTATTCAATTAAAAAAAAGTTTTATTCCAGGTTTTTAAAGGTACCACCTACATACGTATCCGAAAAAAAAATATGTACAACTATAATTGATGTTTGGGATCGCACCAACCTCCCAACATCCTGAGAACAAAAAAATTTACTTTAAAAGTTGCGTAACCCTCCCCAGCCGCAAGCAAAATATCCTAATTGGTAGATATTTCCACTTCAATCGAACATCACCGGTGGAGAAAATCCTATTTGGCGGCTATTTCAACCTTGTAAATGAATAATGTCATTTGTGTAACCACATTACTGCCAACATTGACCCGTTGATACTGTAATCCGCTATCACCGCTTCTATTGACAATTGAAATGCTTTGAATTATTGAACGTATTGGTTGCAACCACTGAAGAGAAATACTTGTAGAAGTGTTGTAGGCATGTCTGGAATGCCCGACACGCTTTTTTTTTACATGAGCTCCACACGGGAGGCCCTGAGGAAAACAATTTCCCTCAGGGCCTATGTCATCTTTGGGGATGCCGTGTGGAGGGTTTTGCTTGGAATGAAAATCGATCAAACTTTTTCAAACATCGATATTCTTGAGCTTGTGATCGATATTTCCTCAAAGCCTTAAGTAAATTGCTGAAATAGGTTTCAAATTATGGATTACAATCCAATTCAGAGGTTGCCGTTTACATCTATAATTAATATTATAAATGCGAAACTGCGTGTGTTTGTTTGTTCCGCTTTCACGCATAAAACAATAAACAGATTTTAAAAATTCTTTCACCAATAGAAAGCTACATTATATGCAAGTAATATAACATCAATTATAATTTTAACATAATTTCTCATACCAGGGAAAATACTTCCTTTACAACCTACCCATAGAAATCAGAATCATTAATAACAAAATACAATTATCGAACTATGTCAAAAATCATTTTAAAAAAATCAGCAACGGGAAGACTGCTTCCCCTATTTCCACATGAATGTAACACTAAAAATTAAACTTGTTTTTACTCTTACGGAATACATGGATGTCTTTTAGTTAAAGATTGCGATGTGTTTGTATTAACTGCAGTAATCATTTATGTGAAACACGTGACTGTTTAAATGTAAAAATAAAATGTAAACTCTTCTTCCATCCACAAGCAAATGCTTTTACTGGAAGACCAATACTACTTTAATATGTACCATTTTTAAGATAAACAAATAAAAAAAAAATAAAAAAATAAAAGGCTCTATATAATGGTAAGCTCTGGCGTAATGAAATTATAAATATTAATATATTATATTTATTATACGCTTTCTGTCGCTAACAAAAGCGAGTTATTGCTAACGTCAGAAAACAAATCGTTGCTGTGGAAACGATATTGTTATATTTGCGGAAAATCGAAGTTAATATCTTTTTATCTGAATCTCCGAAATGTTTGTACTAGCATAACTTCCGAACGACTGCACCAAATTGCATAGTTCTTTTTTTACTACTGGTGAGCTCTGGCATTATGAAATTTAGGTGGCACGCGAGCTGTTTGAAAACGGAATGTACCAGGAATGAATGTATGGAATGCGGAAAGGGTGGGGGGAGGGGGGGGGTGGGATAATTGATAAGTGCAAGTGCTACAGTAATTTCCCCCTAATTCCATGTGAGCGAAGCCTCGGGTAAAAGCTAGTAGGTAATAAATAAAAATACTTATTGTTTAGGGTTATAGGATATGCCAGTGGAGCTCTTTTAATCAGCCGCATTAAAGTAATAGGTATATTTCGGAATAAAAAACGGTATAAATGAAAAAAATTATCTTTCTACGAGTCAAAGGAAGAAGACTTATAAAGATTTTAATGTGCACAGCAGAACTGGAATCAAAAGTTAAAACTAAATAATAAAAGACCCATACCTGAAGAAATCTATCACAGGCAATGGATATCGATGGAATTGCGGCAGATTTAGACTTCTATTTTGTAAATGAAATTTCTTATAAAATATTTGAAAACCGTTTTCTAGGGTAAATAATTCCACTGGTTTGTGCACTTGCGCTCATGGAAACAGTGGGATTGGGATCTGCCGTAGGATGGAAGCCAGGTAACCAGGACGTCACATTGTCAGCAATACGGGAAGGCAGTTGATCGATTCTCAAATCCCTCCAAATACAAATGCTCTCATCAATGCAAATCTGCTGTCAGAAGTGAAGCGGGGGTGAAAGAACAGTGAAAATTTCTTGACCTACAAGAGAGTTTTTGGTGCTTTAACAATCTATACTATCTATACTAATATTATAAATGCGAAAGTGGGTGTGTTTGTTTGTTACACTTTCACGCCTAAACCACTAAACCGATTTTAAAAATTCTTTCACCAATAGAAAGTTACATTATTAGCTAGTAACATAGGCCATATATAATGGTAAGCAATGGTTGTGAAATTTGTATAAATGAAAAAGTGTGTAATTCATATATTTTTGCGGCAGGTAGGGAAGGCAGGGGGAAAGTGGGGTTCGCGGAGAGGGAAGAGACGATGGAGGAGGAAGACGAGGAAGGGGGAAGAGAACGGTGACGCACGGGAAAGGACGTGCAGGGATAATCAATTTATTTCTTTGAATGGCGTTGCAACGCATGCCGGGTACCAGCTAGCCATAAATATTTCTGAAGATATGTTAAAATTATTCGTAAGTTTTTTTCGTATTTATTATGAAACTAGCATTTGTATTTGGTTAAAATTGAATTATTATTGACTAATTATATTATTTCCTATTAACCTCTATCTCCACTGCCAATTATATTGTTTTTGCGCCATCTAAACCAGTTGGAAAGATGGTATTCTTTATTAATCACTAGCTGACCCGGCCACGCGTTGCTGTGGCTACCGAAACACAACGCTATGCAAATCAAATCCACACCGCCCGCTTAGCAGCCTGCTCACAGACATTCTTATATATTTCAACAAATTTACACACCAATTTAAACCTTGCCAAATTATATACCTAATCCTTACTCGTGAATCACTCTACTGTCTATTGGTGAAAACCGCATGAAAATCGTTCTTTAGTTTTTGAGTTTATCGCGAACAGACAGACAGACGCGTCGGGGACTTAAATTTATAATATGTAGAGATTGATTCATACTTTTATAGAAATGATGTGATAAACTTTTTCGCATATTTATTCTATATTATATCCTAACTAATATTAATATTATATCTAGGCCTTTTTCACAATTCTCCGTGTGTTCAGTAGTATTATAGTACGTCGGAATCAGACCCCGTATGTCCATGCTGGTAAATACGGATAACATGATTAAAAATTTGTCACAATGAAAGTTTCGACAGTGGGGAGAGCTGGCAGGGGAGTGTTGTGACCATATTTACTGCTCTGAAAACTATTTATTTTATCACTATAAATATTTAGTAACTTATTCATTATACCATTATAACTTATTCCATTAGATAAATGTGTGAATAGGAAAGAAAATCCTTCATCAGAAGTCCACAGGTCCCTTTGCAAAGGGTATAGAAATATTTAAAAGAGCAGAAACTGGCGCATGAAATAACAACGACTGAAATTATTTTCGTAAAGCTAATATTGATTTAGGAAATACATTTAATCTATCATTCCTTTCCCGTTATCAAAACTTTCAAGCATATTGCATTTAAGTAAGAAAATATATCAAAGAAATTTATCGGAACAAAAATTCTTAAGACTTAAGGCCTTCGCTCACGGAGAAACTGAAATGAAGACAGTTGTCAATGCACTTTTGTTTGTGTGGCAGTTGCCTTGTTAACAGGTTGCCATGGTAGCGCTCACGAATTTCGAATTGCGTTGATAACTGGTTTCATTTCATTTTCTCCGTGAGCGAAGAACTTTATATTTTGATAAAAACAACCAAGATTTTATTAATTATTTACACCAAGACTATTTGTGGCGTTTTTGGAAAAGACAATAAAAGCATTCAAGCATCATAAAAGAAATCAGGGAAACAAAACATTGACAAACAAAATTAAATTATGAATTAAAGAAGAAAAAATTCCATAAAAAAATTATCTTAAAAGAATAAAACATACACTTGGTGCCGATATTATGCACAACCGTACCAACAATTACAAAATTGCCTTTTTTTATTACTGGCCTTTGATATTTTATTTTTATTACATGTTTTATTTTTTTTTGTGAAAACTTCTTTAGCACAGTCGTGATTTGAAATTCAATGAAACGAAAAAGCGACACTTAAAAGAGACAAACACATACATCTATAGGATTTAGCCTGCGAGAGAATGAGATAGAATAATCGATCTCCTCTTTGTGTGGTGTTTCGTAGCCTCTTCACTACTTTAGTTTTCTGAATGTTCCACTTCTACCGCGTGTGAACTGTGAACAGGACACGATTTTTTTAAATTTTTGCTATTTAATTTACGTCTATTTTATTCACATACATAAATTATGTATTTTAAAAAATTGTGGGACTCATATTACCATAACACAGTAAATAAAAAAAATACCGCTAATTGTAATTAAAAACAAAATATATCTAAGCAATCTATCTAATTTTTTACCTTTAAAGTTTATTTTAAAAAATACCGCTAATTGTGAAAAAAATATATATACAAAACAATCTAAGTTTTTACCTTTAAACGTCGACCTAAACAAAATTTAAAAAAAAAGTTTTATTTATTATTTTAATATTGTTATTTATTTATTTATTGCTTGAAACATTTACAGAGTGTTAACAATTATTACAATAATAAAATTGCCGTTGGGATGTACATAGATATTAAACACTCCGATTAGAAATGTTCACAGCACGAGTAATCAATTTAGTTGTTTCTAGACGGAAATGCTTGTAGGGATAACAGAAATAATGATAATCAAAATGAAAAATAAAACATAGTAGTGTCAAATATAATTCGTAACCTGCAGAGAAAGACAAAAAAGAAAGGGTTTGACAATAAAGCAGCTACATAACTGTTCTCCTCGAAGTGTCATGGTAGGAGTTTGATAATATGTTTTTTGAAATATGTGAGATTGTTTGCGTATATATCTAAATGGTCAAACACATTGGTATTAAATAGACGATACATTCGAGACAGTGGATTGAAGTATTCAATATTGTCATTAAATAATTCGAGATGGAATATTTTATGGCTTAAATTACGTCTATTACGTTATGTCGAGATTTTAATTTAATAAGCCCCAAATAATCGCTTACTGTGCACAGCGCGCCCCTGATCGCGGGAAAGTGTAACACGGGATGAGCCTGCGGGTGAGTGAGATGACAAAGCAGGATAGGAGGATGAGGGGTGGCGCAGGGTGGCCGGGAGGAAAAGGGAATCACAATATTCACTCCGCCGGGATTGATATTTAGAGCTATTTGGGCTTTGCGCTCCACTCCAGGCAGGGAAATGAAAATCATCTGTGATTGCAACTTTAACTGGGACTTCCGTGCTTAATTAAAGGTATCACTGATAAAAAAAAAAATAATTTCGAGAAGATTATTTTATGTACAAATGCAAGAAAATAATCAAATCACTGACGCTGAATCATGAGAATAGACGAGGGTTTCGAAAAAAATATTTATTTTCTAATTGTGTGTGATATTTAGTCAGGAGTCACAAAAATATAAACATAATCACATTGTATTTATCGACGTTGCCTGGTCTGGGAGTATTCGAAGCTTTCTTGTCGTGAAATTTTTAGCTTTTCTAGAAACGTTTATTTTTATTAACTACTTCTATCATGTTTATCTACTTTTCCAAAGCATAAGCGCGTAAGTCAAAAATGGAAACCCTTTTTTCAGCAAACTTTTAGTGAAATTGAAAAACACACAATAATTGCCTACTTACATACGTTAGTACAAAATTATTTTATGTAGGTATCTATCTTAATAGGAATATAAACGCTTGAAATATTTCGATTCTCATGCCTACAAAATTTAAAATTGCGCTTCGCATAATTTTATAAGAATGAAAAAAAGTTAGAACATACAAAACCTCAAAAATAGTCTTAGCCATAAAGGGGTAATTTAAAAAAAAAATCTTACTTCATAGTTTTTTTTTTCAATTATTTCTGGTTTTCACCCTTCAAGGGTGTTCTAGGCCATCATTTAAATTTACAGAGAAAGGAAAGATGAATGTATATATTAATATTATTTAAATGTGTAATTTTCAGAATTATGTGGAAGATTGGAGTCGAGTTCAGACTTAGAAGAGATGAGATATTGTATGGAAGGGAAGTAATTTTAGATAAAGCTTTAATGAAGAGAGGATATTTATTTAGAGAGGGACAACCTGCACTTCATAGGTAAGTGATGAAAAAACATTTTTTTCAGTGGCTTACGATTATATTTTTCGTTATGTAAATAATAATTTTATTGTAATTCCAATGCATGGAAAAGCTAGTAAAAGCTTCAATTTATCCGTAGCATATTTTTGATGTTCATAATGTAAACCGATTCGTCGTAAAGATGAATCTAAAAAGTATTTAAATAGGATTTCACGTATAGCTTCATCTTAACAAAGCAGTGGTAGAATTGTTGAAATGATAAATAATATATGAATATTTACATACATGTTTTAAACAAGAATTGTCAAAAACTACTATCATGTGTTCATAGGACCTTTCTGATTCACAATACATGTCACAACGAAACTGGAATCACTTCTGGAATGTCATGTAATTGGAAAGCCAGGGACACCGATAGCAATCCAATACGTAATTGAACTACGGATATCTGTCATCGCCGAATTGGATATAGGTATCATCAAATAAGGGATGCTTGTACATTCAATTAAGGCTCAATCTCTGAAATGCCGCGCGTGGCACAATGTTGCCTCGATGTAAATTATAAATTTTGATTCAGACGGAATTTTAACAACAACAAAATTATGTATGAATTTGTTTATTTCTAACGAGTGTCTACCTACTATTTTATTAAAATTTATATTAAAGGTGGCATTTTTGTGGGTACTATAATAATCTTACCCGTGTATTTCCGATTTCCCGGCGTGCGTTGCAATGCTACTTAATAAAGAAATTGTCTCCCTGCGTGTCCTTTCCCGTTCGTCCCGTTCCCCTTTCGCTGCCCCTTCCCCTCCCATGTCCACTTCTCTTCGTGCGTTCCCCTTCCACCTTCCCCATCTTCCCTCTCCACTCTCCTGCTCCCCTATCCCGTCAACCCCCTCCCCGAGTTTATTCGAAAATTGAATTTTGTTTGAACAATCGATGGTTTGCAAAATGTTATTCTCAGATTGTGAAATTTTTGACGGTTTCTTAAGAGTTTTTGAAAAGATTAAAAAACTTTTCAGATGTATTGTCATGTTGTTTTAATAATCCAGAATTTTTTTATAATACTGTATAATCTTTATGAATTTAAAATTAAATCATACGACCCGAAGGAGGTTACTAGGTTCCCACATATTTTTTTTTTACATGAGCTCCACAAAGGAGGCCCTGAGGAAAATAATTTCCCTCAGGGCCTATGTCATCTTTGGGATTGCTGTGTGGAGTGTTTTTTAAGGAAAGGAAGAGAAGGAGAGTTCTGTGAAATAAAAGGGTTTAAGGGGTGGGTAGGAATCTGGGGTTCAGTGTGTCCTGGTCATCCGCCTCCAAGACCTGGACAAACCTCACCCCATGAACCCGGGCGTAATCGCGGTACGATCATTATGATGTGTACTCTCGGACACACGAACTTGTTTTCAAGATAATTTAACGTTGCCAGACATACGTATGACGCAGGAGGCGTACCTGACTTATTAATATTCGTTTTGCCCTTTCCAGTGATACTCAGATATTAGATTCTACCTACTCTCTGTCTCAAACGGACATCGCCAATCTTCGCTTAGCAACGGTGAAGAGTACGAAATCGAGCGTAAGTCTTGTACATTTAGCCCTTTCCAATTTAGCACATTTTACGACCGCACTCGTGGCACGTTCGCATCGAGGATTTTTTATGATAGATATTATTTAATAAATAAAAAATAGTAACTGGATAATTTAATCTACTTCTAAAATGGTGTGCTCGAAATGACACCAGAGGAGCGATCACGTGAATGAGTCTGTAAGTGGCTTAGTGCGTTTAATACTTCGTTTTGGAAATTAGGGAGTAGATTATATCATTATTACCCATTGTGTACGGTCGAGTATTTTTATTTATTTTATGCTATCTTTAAAACACAAATTATAAAAAAAAATTAAAAAATTAAAACAATGATTAAACTCTTCAAAATCAAAAGTAATTCCTTTATAAACGAGAATATCTCTACATATTATAAATTAAAGTCCTCCGCCATGTCTGTCTTGTCTGTCTGTCTGTTCGCGATAAACTCAAAAACTATTGAACGGATTTTCATGCGACATTCACCAATAGATGGAGTGATCCATGAGGAAGGTTTAAATATATAATTTGTCAAAGTTTTGTGTAAATTGGTTGAAGTATAATAATAAAAGGAATATGTCTGCATGTCAAGGAAGAGCGGGCTGGCAACGGGGGCGGTGTGGATTTGATTTGTTTGCAAATTAACAGATGGCGTTGGTTATAAAGGTTGGGTAACCATCCAGTGATGGCGTTATTTTTCATTAGCCACAGCCACGCGTGGCCGGGTCAGCTAGTAATTTATAAATTAAAAAATTATTTTATCATTTATTTATTTTATTTATTAGTTTT
Source organism: Glyphotaelius pellucidus (assembly GCA_936435175.1). NCBI lineage: Eukaryota > Metazoa > Arthropoda > Insecta > Trichoptera > Limnephilidae > Glyphotaelius > Glyphotaelius pellucidus. The sequence goes on along the minus strand of OW386542.1, from coordinate 18,649,499 downwards.
ATTTTAGTAAATTGTACATTTAAGTTTACAATTTCCTAATTAATTATATCATATCATATTTCAAACTAAATTTTTTCTTGTTTTATGTATCTCCTACAATACATTTTGAACTTTCCAAATTGGTGCGGCCTTTAAAGTTTCTGGTAGAGTGTTGTATAACTTCATCCCTTTGTATAGTAAACTGTTCTGCGTATTCGTTTTGTCCTTTTTTGTAGTCTGATTTCCTTGCAAGTCCTTGTGTTGTGTCTGTGAATGTCCTTGTTGTATATAATTTTGTTTGAGAAGAATTTTGGTAACATATTGATTTAAAAATTTTATGTTAAAATTTTATTATTATTTATTATTTTAACTTTATGAGTAAAACCTCAAACTGTAATATTTAATTAAATGAAGACATTATGAGCGAAACTCAATCGAAAATTTGGAAACAGAAAAATCAGAAAAAGATATTGGCACCTCTGGGACTCGAACCCAGGACCTCCCTACTTTCCGGGTTGAGCGCTCTTATCCACTGAGCTAAGGTGTCGATATCCAATTCGGTCACTTTTAACTGTACCATACTTCGACTAAGAACCACCCATATTATCTTCATTTTTCTTAACGCATATTTTTATTGGCTGCCATCTTTATGAATGATTGCAAGATTCAACTCGAACTAAATGCAATCTAGATGGTGTCTGGTTTTACTCATAAAGTTAAAATAATAAATAATAATGTTCATCCCAGACTTGTTGAAGAGTCAATAGATGTCGCACATTAAATAAAATGGATAATAATTTATCCAGACACCATCTAGATTGCATTTAGTTCGAGTTGAATCTTGCAATCATTCATAAAGATGGCAGCCAATAAAAATATGCGTTAAGAAAAATGAAGATAATATGGGTGGTTCTTAGTCGAAGTATGGTACAGTTAAAAGTGACCGAATTGGATATCGACACCTTAGCTCAGTGGATAAGAGCGCTCAACCCGGAAAGTAGGGAGGTCCTGGGTTCGAGTCCCAGAGGTGCCAATATCTTTTTCTGATTTTTCTGTTTCCAAATTTTCGATTGAGTTTCGCTCATAATGTCTTCATTTAATTAAAATTTTATGTTAACAATGATTTAAAAATTATAAAAAAATTATAATTTTTTGAATATTATTAAAAAAATTATTAAAAAATATACATAAAAAATTCTTCAAACTGACTTAAACTAGCAAAATGTGCTTCCCAACCTTCCTCTGCACCATTGCCCTTCTTTCCACTTTCTGACTTTTTGAACCCCTAATGCGATGCCATATGGATGGATCCGGACAATCGGGAGCAGTTGGGATTGTGTGCGGCATTCAAATAAAAGTTTAAAAAATCACCGGGATTGAACCCGCAGTCTTCCGACTAAAATCAAGCAGGCTACTACGCTACACAGGTCGTTTACGTTATTATTCAACGCTTTCAGATATAGCAATATTTGCTTTTATTTAAATATACTTCTTGTAATTCTTTTTTATATTTTGGTCAAGGTGACATTCCAATATTCACATCAAGGTGTTATTTTTATCTGAGCTTATTTATCTTTCAGCCTTATGAGATTAACTCATTCATGGCTATTTTAATATTTTTCCAGTCGAGTTACAAATTACTACACGATATTGAGATTTTTGAGAGCTTCCCTCGTGGGCCGATAGCGAAATTACGTCAAAACAGTCCACAATCAACGCATTATATATGACGTGTTTGGACAAGTGTGGCAATTTACCAGAATAATGTTTGTTTGTAAAGGCTCCTCCGTAATAGGAGTCACTCACCTCTACCAATATTTACTCAAACGCGATTTTGTATGCTTAAGGAAATACTCCGTGAACCACTCGCGAATTTCTACAAACGAAATAAGTATTATTGCGTAGAGAATAAGTGGTAAGTGGACCATCTTTATCTTATGTGTTTAATAGTTAGTGGTTACTAGCCGACTCAAGAGTTTCAAAATTGCTTTCTCGACTTTTTTTTCTTATCGAGAGAATGAAATATTTAGATCCGGAAACAATTATGCACGTTGTGGTTTATAAATTAAAAATTCTACCTAAGAAAACGCCTTTTTACAATGATATTTATATATATTTTTTAATTTTTTCACTTTTTAGCACATTAGGTAGATGGTAGTAAGATTATTTTTTAATAATAGTAATTAACAAAAAAATTTGGTTGTCTGTGAAGTCGGTTTACGAACGATAATTTTACACGATAACGTCATATAATAACGATGGAGTGGAAGAGAGATAGATGCGTCACAAGCCGAACGCTTGTTCCGCGCTCTCGCTTGCACGCTCGGCTCAGGTGGAACGCGACAATGAGTCATGCTTTTTCGTGAGTACAGGCGGCGTTTATCACGTTATCACGTCAAAAAATACCAAATTTTTCTCTAAAATCACGCACAATTGAAATCTTTAATGGCCTTTAAGTGATAATTTAAAACGTAAATTAATAGAATAGCTGTACTAGAATAAATGCTTTGAAGAAGATGATAACACTATTAATTTAAACGAAAATATGAAAGAGAATAAGACACAGAAAAAAGAAAAAGATATGGTCGCAACTGTGACTCGAACCCAGAACCTCTCGTCTAACCGGGACTGATACAAAATATATAGTGTAAAAACGTTATATTATGTCGATCACGCATGGGAAGACTGTTACCTTAAAGCAACAAGTAGCCTTATCACAAAAATTCTCTTATGTAATTATATATTATATTGATATTGAACTTTGAACCGCACGAGAATATATCTCTAGAAGATAATTCTTAGACATTTTGCTCTACATAAGATATCATATCACATATCTACTAATGAGCCAAAGTCTGTGCAACTTCGTACACTAACAATAATTATTTAGTAAACATTATGTTCTTTCAGTTATTTTAGATTAATTACTAGACATAACTATTAAAACACTAATGATGACCTTCGAGCGGCAAACGCCTTGATTATGGGTTGAAGGTAACGGATTGTGAACAGACATCAAAAACAAATTAAGTAAATTTGCAGTAGGTCACCCCAAGTTGTTTGCTACATTTGTTGACTTAGCTGGGGTGCACGGGTTCATGAGGTGAAGTTTGTCTAGGTCTTGGTGGCAGATGCGTTTGCCCACCTACTGTGTGGCGGGCCGGATCGGTGAGACTGGATGAGGGAGACCTTTTGATTTCTCCGGCCGGATTGCACCGCACCGCTATGGGAGGAATGGATTCGTACGTCCGTCACTCATGGTTTCCTAGCCACCCCTCATACCTTTTTCCTTCGCAGAACTTCCTCTACTCCTTTCCTAAAAAGACCCTCCACACAGCATCCCCAAATAACACATGCCTCGAGGGAAATTGTTATGTGGAGTAATTGAAAAAAAATATTGAAAAAAATCGGAGTGTGCAATTCAGACGCGGTAGAAGTGAAACCTTCAGAAAACTAAAGTAGAAAACTGGGCACTTTTTATCAAAGCGAAGAATGATTTTTTCCATATTTTTGTCGTCGAATTCCAGTACACCTTTTCCTTTACATTAGGTCATCTTATTAGTTTTGTGTTTTCTTTTTCAGAGTCCACAGATGTCGCTTTCTTTTGTGTTTTCTTTTGCCTGATCATTTTGTAGTGGTTTGAAGATTGGGTATTGATTTTACAACAATAAATTTTTTTTTTTTGGATTTCGTGGGATTCGAACTTGGTTCGCTAAATGTCTGGCCGCTGAGGTTATATACCACTACACCAAAGGAGACTTTTTTAATATGAATACCGCACAAGAGTCCCAACTGCTCCCGTCTGGAGCCAGTGGGACTATGGCATCCCCAATCGGGGTATGTTGTGAGGCTGAAGATAGTGGGGAGGGGAAGGAGATGGGGAAGAGGAAGGTGGGGAAATACGTGGCTATTCAGATCTGGTCACTAAACACGGCTAAAGTCATTACAAGCGACGTTTCAATTCTGAATGGTGGTCTTACACCAGGGCGATACTAGTAGTATCTTCCACTCTGGAACGTGCCGCAAATAAACTTTATATTATTTTAAATGAATAAATTGTGAAATAACACAAATTAATCAAATAAAATTTATTTGCCACGCCGGGATTCGATCCCGCGGCCTTCGGAATGCTAGTCGAAAGCCTTACCGCTGGACTACGCCGGCCGTCGAGATCGTGAATTTAACGTTTTATATTGGAACCGAGTAGCTGTGAATTAAACAAATATTTTATTGGATACGATTTTAGATGTACACGGCCAAAAGTATTTTCTTTATTTATTTTTGGGGTGTTATACCGTGTTGCTGTACCTCCTCATTTAGCCAACGTTTCGGACAGCATTGTCATAATTGTCACATACATTGTCCATCACACATCTGCCCTGATGATAATATCCTGAAGCACCACACAAAAGGGAAATCGATTATACTATCTCATTCTCTCGCAGAAATCCTATAGATGTACGTGTTTGTCTCTTTTTAGTGTCGCTCGTTTTCGCTTCAAATCACAACGATGCTTAAACTTAAACAAAATATCAATCACCTTTTTTCACAATTTTTAGTTAAATGAAATACAGTTTTCTCTAAAATACGAGTACTTTAAAGAACGTAGCAAAAAACGAGATTTTTCCAGTATCTGCCATATCAGACATAAAATTCAAAATTATAGTTGGTTGAAATGGTTTTAGTTTCATGTGATGAACAGATCTGGCTAGCCTCTTTTCGATAGTTTCAATCTTTCTAACTTTCCACGAATTGGTATTTCGTAGATTTACTGACTCTAATCAGATGGGTCAAAAAGTACCCAAGATTTTTTGAACTGTGTTTTTACAATTTTTTAATCATATTATTCAAGTATTTAATGTTTTTTGCAGAGATACAATTTCAGAAATCTTTGCATGTAATAAATGTTGTTATGTGCATACAATGTGGCTTTATCTTTCGAATGACCTTGGTTGATAAAAGTGGGTTACAGAGATAATGGTTGATTTTTCTATAAACTAATATTCAAAAACAAATCTTTTTTCTAATTAGGTATAAATACTCTCGTGATAAGTGTAATCAATATCTGACGTTTTCTATAACGGCTAGAGAATGGCCAACTGATGATTGTGCTCTTAAATTACATGAGGTTCAAGGAAAAAGCAAAACATACTTATGCCACTGCCCATTATAACACACTCAAGAAGCATTAAATATTTTGGCATTGAAATTGACGAACACCTTAGGTGGGACTCCCACATAAAAAGCATTGTAAAAAAATCACGAAACTCATGTTCTCCTTTAGAAACATTCTAAAATAAATTTTAAACAATTGAGTGCAGTTCACAAGTTGAAGTGAAACTTTTGCCAACCAATAGCAATTCTCAGCCAATAGTAGCCTTGAAAAGTGAGCTCATAATCAAAGCGGCCAATGAGCACAGTTTGAAGCTTCTTAGATACTACAATGCGTCATTTCCATTTCATCCGAATTTCAAATAACAACGGGGCTAAATAAGCTTCTCTTCAAAAATATCTGTATTAAAAAATAAATAAAAATTATGTTAGCTCCACACAGGTGGTCCTGGGAAAAATATTTTCTCTTAGAGCCTATGCCATATTTAGGGATGTTCTGTGGAGGGTCTTTTTAGAAAAGGAAGGATAGAAAGGAAAAGGGTATGAGGGGTAGGAATCAGGATGTATGAATCCATCTCTCCCAATGCGTTACAAGACAATGGGTCGAGAGAGTCTGGCTGGAGGGGTCTAGATTAGGTCTCCCTCTACCAATCTCTCCCGGGCCGGCCCGCCACGTAGAAGGTGGTCAAACGCATTGGCCGTCAAGATCTAAGCAAGCATCATCCCATGAAAACCTACTAAGTCACCAAACGTATCCCCTGAAAAATAAATTTTTTCTCAGGGCCTCCTGTGTTGGGTTAATGTAAAAATTTAAAAGAATCAGGAAATTGGAAAAAATATAAAGTAACCACTCCACAGGAAATTCATCAATGAGAAAAAGAAAGGATCAATTTTCTAGTTATTGTTTTATATTGTCTTTTCATTTACGGTGTGTAACAACAACAACAGAGGAAATCAAAATAATTCAATTTATTTATTGTTATCAAGGTTAATTTGTAAACTCCATTTTTTATTTTTTTTTTATTTCTTTTATGTATTCAATAATATTATTATTCAATTTATAAAAACAGTTTATTTATAAACAAGTTCTGCTAGGTAATTATTATTCCACGTGACAGCTGTTTCGCCTTCTGAAGGCATTATCAAACTGTACAGTTTGAACAGTTTGTCAGAACTTGTTTATAAATAAACTTTTTTATAAATTGAATAATAATATTATTGAATATACAAAAGAAATAATAAATAAAATGAGGATCCTAATGAGAAGGACTGATATTCTATAATGTTTATTAAAAAAGGCTATTTTTTAATTAAAAAAAAAAAATCCGAAGACTGAATGAATATTGTTTATTAGATATTTGCTTTTAATGTGATGTAGTTACCTACACCAAATGATGAGGCAATTTATACATACATAACAGGTTATCTTGCGATGACTTATCACATAATAATATTATTCTTACATAGTAAAGATTACGCCGACATGTACTAAATCTAGAAGAATTCATATTAATTCAAACCATTTTCTATGAACGTATTTACAGGGTGTCCGGTAAGCAACTAGCATTCCAACTTTATGTGGATGGGGGTCCCTAAGACCGTTCCGAAAATGGAATATCATGTTTAATGAAAGTCCCACAATTTTTGGTGTTATTAATTATCTTTGGTGGTATAGTAAATAAAATGATCCGAAACATGGCATTAAATTTTTAGAAACAATTAGGATAAGGAGCTTTTATCATAGAATTAATTTTTAATGAAAATCGGCATTCGTTAGAATTATAAATTTAACTAAATCTGATTTTAGTTTTGTACTTCTGATCACTACTATTTAAAAATTACATGTTTTTTTAAAGAATTAGAAAATTCCTCAATTAGTTACCGTGGCACTGAAAAGAATAAGCAAGGATTTCTATTTCGGAACAGTTGAAAGTGCAAACAACTCGAAAACCATTGGACTTTTACTAAATATGACATTTCACTTTCGGAAAAATCTGGCTTCCATTATAAAAGATTATCCACTACTTACCGAACACCGTATGTTTATAATTTTTCAAGAAAGAAACTCTACAACTCTACACCCTCAGATTTTTTAGGTACGTAACTTTTAACTCCTTCACATTCATTCTGCAATAATTTAAAGAAAAAATCAGAATTTCAAGTTTTGCTAATACACTTATAAAACAATTTCTGTTTCAGCATAACAGATATATAACATGTCTTCTAAAATACAAGAATTATACGTAGAGTGCTTACCCATTTTCCTTAAAAAAAAACATTATTATGTATTTACGGTCAATTTGACTTTCGCAATGAAAAGTTGAAAAAATAACGTTATATTTTTCAGACTTTCCCGGCTAAAGGGAAAAAAGGAATAAATAACGTATTGCATGAAAAACATTGAAAATTGGGAAAGAAATATGAAAATTATTAAATTGAATTTACTACGTAATTTATAATTATTTGATTTTAATTCTATAACGCAGGAAACTATTGTAAATATCTCCGAGTGATTATAATAATAACGATGTAGGTAATAGAAATTCGGGAAATCACTGTTTTTTATCCATCAAACACTTACATAATAATATAAAAAAACATATGGCTACCTACACTATATTCCTGTAGAAAACCTTAAATAATGAAATACACTGCCCTGAACCTGACTCAAATTAACCTTAACATACCCGCAACACCAATATTTTAACCCATGAAACTACAAAACGAACGCTGCAGCAAACTCACCAACTTTCCGTGTTCTCGAAATATCAATAATCTTTGCTCCAACCATATTTTTGACTCAGTGTCGTATTTTAAGAAAAACATTATTGTTAACTTAATCAATTCGCAATCACAAAACCCCATAATTAATTTAATTCAGAAACATAGATACACATTCAGGTTCATGTGTACACCATATATTTTATCATTCATTGTTTAAATTGCTACCGATCCTTGTATTTTTTTCTAAAACTTTGCAAACTATTTACCACTCACTTTTATCCGAATAGTGTTTGTTTCTAAAAAAAATAAAATAAATGACCCCTATATTCTGCCTTCAATATTTAAAGTTTTTCTTTCAATATACCAGATTTCAAAAAAAAATTAAAAAGCAAAACTACTGTACCACGGCCTGCCAGATTTGTGCTGCAACCTTTGAATATTTAGGGCTAAGTCTAACCATCGGCAGAACGCGGAGATTAAATTATGCATAGGAGTGTTTCCGTTCCCGTTCCCGGCCGTAGATAACGCTAACGTCCAGCGCTCAATGGACAGTGGAAGGTGAAACCGTAGTTATTAACTAATAATTCACCTATACGAAGTTAAAATCTTGTTGATGGGAATTCAAATTATCAAGCAAGGGTTAGGTTAGGTTAGGTTTATTTAAGTAATTAGTTACATCCAAATGACGTTGAAAGAAAACAGGAATTTTATCGCGAACTCCATTGTTTTTTTAAATGAAAACTTTTTTAGCACCGTTGTGATTTGAAACAGATACGAGCAACACTAAAAAGAGACAAACATTACATCTATAAGATTTAGCCTGCGAGAGAGTGAGATAAACTAATCGGTGTTCTCTTTGTGCGGTACTTCGTAGCCTGTCCCCTTTGTGTGATGGTTCGTAGAATAAAATGTAAAATAATTTTTAAATTTGGTGAAAATATTATTATAAACAAACTCTACAATTATCTTGTTCTTAATAATCTGTATTCGTCTCATTCTTTCCAAGTTTCAGTTTTCTGAAGGTTTCACATCTAACGCGTGTGAATTGCTCACTCTGTTTATTTTTTAAGTGAAAACTTCTTTAGCACCGTTGTGATTTGAAACTTGATGAAACGAAAAAGCGACACTAAAAAGAGACAAACACATCCATCTATAGCAGCGTTTGTCAACATCTTTGAGCCTGCGTACCCCTCGACTCTTACTACAAATTTGTTATACCCCGTACCCTCTATCCATCTTGTGTACACGTGTAATAAAAGAAGTGTTTCTTTTATATTTTTTTTAAATTCTCATTATTACATGAATTTAACAACATATACAATTAATGCAATTTTATTTAGAGTGTAACACGACTTCAGGCATTTTTAACCAGTTTTTACATGCGAAATTGAACAAACCTACATTTGTGCAACGATATTGCATGTCCCGTCTTAATAAAACCGTAGATTTTTATAAAATCCAAAGTCACACCGGAATTTTCCTTTATATATATAGTTGTTAAGAGATAACAATAACTGAAGACACTGTCTTTATAGAGTTTTTCGACATCAGATGAGGACAATAATTTTCCTCTTATTTTGAAAGACAAATGTGCAAAATTTCATCGAAAAGTGTCGCGATCTTTCTAGGGGGAGGGAAAATGAGATGGGGTAGTTTTTCAAAACGTCGTGCAGACAATGATCTTCCTCTTATTTTGAAGGTCATGTGTGCAAAATAACCAATCTCTGAATAAAACTGTAGATTTGTATATAAATCAAATGCACGTCACTCGCCACAAATTGCGTAAAGACAATCAAGTATATATATTATAGAAGAAACGTAACGAAGGAGTTATTTGGATGTTAACGACGGAGAACACCAAGAGAGTGTTTACATTGCAAATTCGTATATACTAATGACATAAACGACTTGACATAAATGAATTACGATTTTATGAATCAACAATCAAACCTATTTAATAAGAATCACAATAAAAGAATTAACCTTCCAGCTGTTCGGTATGGAATAACAACAATATGACAGAGGAACTCCACTGAATATGATGACAATTAAAAGTTGAAAACCATTTCCAGTCCCCACTAACCCTCACCCCATATCAGTAAGGAAACAAAGCATTTTACAGGGACATCTCGAATGAATACGATGTCAGTACATTAATTATGCTAGTTGAAAGCCCATAAATAGAGTCGTGAATAAAAATATTCATAGAGCAATGCTGAGGATTTAACCACAATTTTGAATCTTTTTTGTTATATTTTTAGCCTTTCAGTTTTGCTTATTCGTAACTTTTATCAGTGCAAAGTTTTGTAATTTCGTCATTATTAAAAAAAAAAGGTTTATTTTTCGAAAAAAGTGTTAATATTATTATTGGTTCATTATACGTCACGTGGTACCTTAGCAAACGATGACCGGACAATTCAACAAAGAAACCACTTCATCACTCCTTCGAAAAGTAAAAAGTATTGAAAAAACTTTCCTTTCGGAAATAAGTTTTTATACGAGTATATTGTTATCGTTACATCACGTCGTACCTTAGCAAGCCAAAGATTACTGGAAAACTCAACAAAGTAACATTTCATCACTTTTTCGAAAAATCATTAATATTGATGATATTTTTTTGAAGTGAAACTTCTTTAGCACCGTTATGATTTGAAACTCGATGAAACGGAAATGACACCAAAAAGAGACAAACACGTACATCTATTAAATTTAGACTGCGAGAGAATGAGACAGAATGAAACCTTGCCTACGCACAGTACCTACAACGCGTCGCGCTGGCCGCATTGGCCGATTTGATTATAAGCTTACTTTTCAAGGCTTCTATTGGTTCAGATTGCGTGGGTGAAGTTTCACTTCTACCGCGTGTGACCTGCACTCGATTTTTTTTTTTCGATATAAATATTTATATGGTCATTCGTACATCATGTCATTTAAATTGAAAATTAATTTACCTTTTTTTTTAATTTCAGATTCGAAATAATCAATTAGTTTCATAACTGAAAAATAATTGGTTTTTGAGCGCTTTGACTACTAGTTAGCAATCTCGTTGTGTAAGTGTAACTTTGGCTTCTGAATTAATTAACGTAATGACTAACGTTGCTAATAGACGTGGTTATTCCATCTACCCTTTGCTTTGTAAATTTACGTGGTATAAAGATAAGTAATTTATTTGATAGAAATATTCCGTTTGATAAAGTTCTTTGAAATGTATACGTAACTCTTGTTTCGTAAACTAGGAGATCGTATTGTTGTTTTACGTCAAATCTACATAATTTTAAATGTTTCTTCGCTGTAAACTCCAATTTCGCGCATTCCTCTCAGTTCCTTACATTCGTGTATGTACATATATTATGTATGTACCAATGCTATTCACTATTTACAAGTCTGCCATCCAATACTGTCCATTCCTCCACGTCAGGCAGGGATATATTGGACTTTCCATAGAAGCAGACCAACCGCAGCTGGATTTTGCGTTATGCAATCTAACCACATACACAAGTATTGGAAGCCACGAAATGACTTCTTCTTAAATGTTTTGTATATTGATACCGATTTCTGGTACAAATGTAAGAAAAGTACTATTGTAGATATTATTTAACATGCATCCAATATTATTTCACAATCATTAAACATTAAATTTCACATACAGGTAACGTTCGCCGTGCAATCTCATCCTGAAACAATTTTTTTTAAAGTTACTTTTTTTCAGTTTTATTAATTTTCTAGATAAAAATGTTTCTATTTACTTTGTTTACTCGTTTTTACCCTCAAGGGGTTTTAATTTTTTTTTTTTACAGTTAATACCGCACAAGAGTCCCAACTGCCCCCGTCTGGAGCCAGTGAGACTATGGCATCCCCAATGGGGGTATGTTGTGAGGCTGAAGGTAGTGGGGAGGGGAAGGAGATAGGGAAGAGGAAGGTGGGGAAGTACCTGGCTATTCAAATCTGGTCACTAAACACGGCTAAAGCCATTTCAAGCAACGTTTCAATTCTGAATGGTGGTCTTACACCAGGGCGATACTATAAGTATCTTCCACTCTGGAACGTGCCGCAAATATATCATATATTATTTTAAATGAATAAATTGTGAAATAACACAAATTAATCAAATAAAATTTATTTGCGCACGCCGGGTTCGAACCCGCTACCTTCGGATTGTGAGTCAAGAGTCTTGCCTCGGGACCACGGAATAATAATAAATCTTTTATCCAAGATATGGGGAGGATAGTTCAATCCCGTATAGTTATACATATTTATATATTTTCACAGTAAAGAAATAAGAACATAAATAGAAAAAAAATTATAATCATAAAAATTAATAATCTATTACTAAGCAGGGCGTGGTCTTGAGTGAGCTCGGGCCCAATGCCCACTCAGGAGTGGCGCTTGGTGTTGGAAGCTGCGGTCACCAAAGTGTTGTCGGAGGCCATTAGCAGCAGCCTGGCTCTCCTGGTATCTCATGAGGCTGACGAATCCATGGAGTCCTAATTCCGTAAACATCGTTAATGCGCTGCTATATCTCCTGAATGATTCTTTAGATTTGGTACCTAATGCTTGCTTTTTTTACATAAGGGTTAGTAATAAACAACAGGTTAATAAAAATAATTTCTTACTTTAATTAATTAGTTAATTTTAATTAATTACTTACTAGTGGTTGGATAAATTTTAAGAAAATTAAATGATAACAATAATAAGCAGAAATTATCACAAACAATATGTTTACAAAAAAAATTGTTTAAGAATCTTTTAAACACAGAAATTGTTACATCAAAAAAGACGATATCATTTATACATTTTTTTGCTAAACTGTGTAAGCGAGGAATTGGCGAGTTTCCCACATAATTGTTTGTGAATGGTGGCATTGAAATAGGTCCTTTATGCCTAGTGAGTCGAGTAGGTACTCGTAAACTGACTAAACTCAGCAGTTCGCAACAGTCAAGCTTCGAATTTACAATATAAAAAAAGAAACATAGGTCACTTAACCTTCGCCGATCCTCCAGTGTATTAATTTTTAAGGTATTTAAATCAAAAGATTAGTTAATTTGTTCAAAGGGGATATTTAACATAAAATTAATAAATCGTAGAATGAAAAGCTCACAGTTTTACAGTACAGTACATTTTTAAACCTACCATATTGTATGTTTTAATCAAATAGTTTCTATCTACGCATTACGGAGATTTAAATGAATGTTGACGACTGAAATGAACTTGAAATGTTGATGACTAATTTGAAAACTTTATATTTATTTCGATGCTACATACATTCAAAGAGGACATTTGAAATGATTTGCCCATATTTTTTTGTTTTTTTTTTTGTTTTCTTTATTCATTAAAATGTTTGTTACATGAATTTTATGATTTTTCGACCACCATGCTAGGCACATGCCCGTGTTGTGGTGGTCGAATACAATATTCCTTGTGAAAATTTAACCCCTCAGAAATCGGGCGTATTTTGTCAAAAGGTCAAAATATTTCCGCTTTGCAATAAAATAAATGGAATGTTTCTCAACATATCCGAACACTAAAAACTGTCATTGTAGGGTGATTTTATTTTTATTTATTTTTTATTCACTATTTTTTTTTTATTTCATGAAAAAAGATACAATTTTTGGTAGTATTTCACCCGCCATGCTGGGGATGTCCCTATGTTATGCTTACCTTACGTTTTTCTACCTAAAATTACTGATAACGAAAAAAAAGAAAATACCCACCATATTCTATTTGGCAAATGTATCATAAAATTTATTATCATCTCACGTTTTTGATGTTTCATCAAAAAATAATTAATTAAAAATTCTCAAAATTTTATACATTTTTCTCAAATTGCTATCGAGCTATCGGAAACTTTGATTTCATAATTAAAAATAATAATATTTGGATGATTTATATAGCGTCGTTTTAGTGAAAAATTACCTTAAGCTTAGTTATTGCACGTTTAGTTATTCTAGAGATAATTCTAGATTTGAATATAAAGTGTGGAGTTTTCTCTTTCTAAAACCGTTTAGATCGTATTTATCACCATGACAGCAAAGGAGATATAACGATTTATATGAGTCCTATGTGAGCTGGGACAAATTTGGTCTCCTGTGATTAAAATAGAAAAAAATATTTAGAATCTGGAATCTTCCAGACTTCCGGCGAATCATTTCTAAAATTGACTACATAATTTCACAAAGCTTATGTTGTCTTATTAGTATTGCAAAACAAGTTTATCGGTATTTCTATTTCGGGCTCCGCGAACCTCATTCCCCCAAGTCTGCGCCAAACCTGTATTGAACAAAAAAACTCATATGAATAAACAACAAAAAAAAACGAAAAAAAAACATCTTTACAACATCTAGTCCCCTTATTTGCAGTCGTTATGTTGGCCCTACAATCGCCGCGCCGCGCCGGTTGGGTTGTGCATAGAAAGTCAGGTGAAATACCGCCGTACCGGCTGGGCTAGCGGATACCTTAGCTCAGAACGATGCCAATTTTATTATTACGGCATGCAATTTTACGTGATATATCTAGACAGATTTTGGCGGTTAGGCGGCCCTAAGTGGGGTTTATATTTCTAAGTATAAGGCGGACGTATGGCAGTGGCGTGTAATGGGTTAATTTATTTTTATTGATCGTTCATGCACCTTTTGAGTTATCTCGACCAGAAGAAATGGAAATAGCTTCGAAATAATACGATGTAAGATTATTGCGTTATTCAAATAATACGCCTACCGGTTTCGGCGCACCTGTGCATTAGTCGGGGTAGATTTGTTAACCCGTTTAATCTCACGAGACCAAATTTGTCTTAGCTAACGTAGGTCTCATATACATAGTTGTGTCTGCCTTACTGTCATAGTAAGAAATACGATGTGTTAGAAAGAGATAACACTTCGCTTTATATTAAAATCTAGAATTTAACAACAGAAAATTTTAATATTCACCCAATGAAACCAAAGTTTTCGAAGTGGGAAAAATGTATAAAATTTTGATAATTTTTTATTAATTATTTTGTTTTATGAAATGACAAAAACGTGAGGTGATAATAACGTTTATATTTATAATACATTTACCCAATAAAATATGTGTTGTTCTTTTTTTTCTTTATCAGTAATTTTAGATAGAAAAAACGAAAGATGAAGCATGTATTAAAAATTATCTTTCAAATAACTTTTTTATGTCACACGTATTTTTCATTGTCATCAAAATTACCTATCAAATAACTTTTTATGAGAAAACTTCAGATATATTCTTTTTTAAAGGTTGAGTTGCGGCGGTCTAATGTTTGAGAATGGATGTTTTCTAAAATACAGGAACCGGCCGTTACATGGCAGATGTCTTTTTCTATTGTTACGTCTCATACTCTTTGGGGAATGTTTCCTTGATAAAATATTGCAGTCAAAAGAAAGTCTGATATACGAGCTATACAATGTGCTCTCACATTTGATTTAATATTCACAAAAGTACTTCAGTAATCAACAACAAATCATGAATCTTGAAAATGATACGATAATCTATAAATGTGTAGAAAATACGATTTCTTTGGTGGAACTCCTAGTCTTACAAAGGCGTTATTTTATATTATGGGTTCTGCCGCCCCGGGAACCATTTATTGGATAACCAATACCTCTGCCATAGGTCACCTCAAGTTAATCGCTGCGTATGGTGGCTACACAGGTAATAAAAGTGGAAGTTTCTAAGGACTTTTCCAGATAGTTAATTAACATCATTTTTCCTAATTTTGTGAGATCGATTGTCATTCTCTTGACTTCGTTCTATAACAACTAGTGTAAGTAATTATTGTTTCAGAATTTAGCCGCATATTATTCTTAATGTATAATAACAATTTACCAAAGTATATAATTTTGGATTCCAGTGGGAATTTCAATGGATCACAGACCGTGATGAAACATTGGGTGTTATTGTAACCAAATGGTTTCATCAACATTAGATAGAACCTTCTGTATCTACTAGCGCGATGTCCATAAACATTACAGAACATAATACAATTCTGCACCAAATCGTTATAGCTTTAAAAAGTAAGTTAGCACGTCTGCCATTTTAATAAACTATTAAGAAATTCATAAACATTTTAATCAACGTCGTCATTGGAGTGGAAATTTGTTATTCGGACGTGGGGGCTGGGTCATCATGACCCACTTATTCAACATCAGATATTTCATTGTATTCTTGGAAAAACTTGAAAATTTTGTTTAAAGCTATGTTGCACTTTATTTAGAAAATAAAACATGACATTAAATCGACCCAAATATTTATTATTATTTATATGTTTAATCAATAACTACAAAGCTTAATAAAAATTAACAAAATTAGCTTCCGCTAGCTTTATTATACTGAACACTTATTTTTATCATTTTTTTTTATTTAAATGGCACTTTTAGGAATTAAAAAAATAATCGTTGGAAAAAAATAGTAAAAAAATAATTCGAATCATCATTATGAATGCAGTCGGCGCAAAATAGTATTGCGAGGAAGGGTCATATTTACCCTTTTCAACTTTTGGCACGTGTAACTTGCAGAACGTCGTTCGTCTATTTTCTCATTAAAAACGTTTAAAGAAAGTCAACGCCTCCAGTTACTGAGAAGAAAGGCAACTTTGCATGCGTAGTTAAAAAACCACAAGCAATTTAAGAATTAGACGTACACATATTCTTGTATTATTTATTATGAATCCAAATAATAACCAAAATATCTGAAATGAGAAAGTCTTCTTAAATTATTTTTTTTTTACACTAGCTCCACACGAAAGGTCTTGAGGAAAATAATTAAAAATAACAAAAATGAAAAATAATAATAAAAACCTTGGGAAAGTCTTCCTTAACGATTTTTCTTTTTTTACATTAGCTCCACACAAGAGGTCCTGAGGAAAATAATTCTCCTCAGAGCCTATGTCATCTTTGGGGATGCCGTGTGGGGTTTTTTTAGGAAAGGAGGAAGAGGAAGTTCTGGGAAGGAAAAGGGTATTAGGGGTGGGAAGGGAACTGGGGGTCGATGTGTCCAGGAGTGACGGACGTGTGAATCCATCCATAATTATCCAATAAACGGTTACCGGTGCGACGGTATCTATACCCGCCTCCCAAATTGAGTATAGCCTTAATACCAACCTAACCTGTTGAAATAGAAACGCAATAGGTGAATTTAAGCATCTTTCTCTTTCACTTACGATCATTGTAAAGTTACATACTTGCGCGAGAATGGTTGTATGCTGCGTATCATCATAGTTCAGGTCAACATTAAAGTTTGGCGTGTAATCTACGTACTACGGCCATGGGTGCGCCAACTGTTTACCTAGCCTAAGCCAACCTACTTAGTCAAGAAGTAGTGACTTAACTAAGTGACTTACTTAATTAAGAGACTATCATTTCAACCATACAAAAATATTTCGTATTCTTCTTGTGCCATTTCACGAATAATGCTTATTTCTAAGTCTTTCTTATAATTCTAAATTCAGCGAATTTTTAATTTATTCTAAAAAAATGTGATCTGGCGATGGTTAGTTGGTCAGCATTGCGTGCTGAACATTGCAATATAAACTAACCCCTCAACAGCTGTCCGTCAACGTGACGTTGTTTGAAGTCCACCGTTTCGCCGTAAGTATGCATAAGTGTGCAATTTGCCAAACAGAGTCACGCGGATACCATACCACCACACTCACACTTTAATAATTTTGACATCATTTCTACCGTACATAGGAAGATTTAGAAAATTTGCAAAGCCACCCATTTAAGGGGTTAGGCCACCTTAGGATTTTCGAAAAATCTTTTTTATTTTTATTTTTTTAAATTGTCCCCTAAGACCTCAAAAATGATGCCCCAAAAGATTATGGTCGGAAAAAATCTCTAAGTACCCGATTTTTGAATTTTAGTACGTAGTACTTAGTACATAAGTAATCGACAAACAGCGCATAAAGCCTTCAGAGAGATCGCTGTCTGAACGGGTAAAAGACACAAGGATAGCTTTAATATCAAGCAGAAAAGAAAAGCAAGAGCAGGACGATAATCTAGAAAATCAATTGTATGGTGCGGGCATCGCAGACTGAAGGTATTGCAAAATTGTTACTACTACTCAAAACTTCAAACGCGTGTATCTCAAAACAGCATTTTCTAAGTTTGCCGGAAACATATATCAGACAATTTTCAACCGATTTACTTGAAATATTGAATATATCTTTGAAAATACATTGTCTATAGAAGTACGTACGATTTTTTTTTAATATTGCATAGTTCATTTCTTATTAATTACCTGATGATTTTTTAGGCAAATTTTTAACTTTCCACTTTGGAAGTGCGCCATTTGGCCAAAAAATAATATATTGAAAAACACCTACGTACTTCTGTAGCGATCACTATTTAAAATAATTTTTTTTTTTTTTTAATTCAAAAATTCAAGAGTTGTGTTTCCGGCCGTAGATCCTAAAAAAACGAAGACGTCCTCGGAAAAACGCTGTACACCCGCCATTTTGAAATTAATCGCTTCAAAAAATTCTGTGTACAGTCACTGATATGTATAATAAATACTTTTTATTGGAATCTCGATTTATTTTGTAGTATTTCTGGAAAAAAATCCTAAAATAGCCTTTTTTCGGCCTCTAGGGTGGCCTAACTCCTTAACAAAATTAATGTAAGTTACTCCATTTTCTAGAAAAGAAGATGTATATTATTCTGTTATGTTTAATCTAAGATTTCACGACTATAGGTAAAAATCACATCGTGGAATGGTCAGTGTACAATAAAGATGTCTATTCAAAATTTATAAATATTTTTATATCATAAAAAAAGTGTGAACAAATACAATTAAACTTTGAAAAAAAATGATAACGTTATGTCAGATAGTAGGTAGCTAACTACGTATATACATGTAACCAACCATGCGCACGTAAATGTTCAGAAGATAAGAATACAATGACCCCATTTATTAAATGAGGCTTACCCTAATTTTATTAATATTATCTTTTATTTTACGTGTAGACACTATTTAGTGGATAGGTTGGAATTTTAGAAAGCGAATGGATGTCCTTAGTTACAAATGGGCAACGCGCGACGTGTTTTTAAAAGTTAGCTACAGAAACGAAATTAGAAAAAAATACGAGTGTGCTTTAGACCACACGACTGAAGTAGAACTTTTATGAGAGGAAGAGAGAAAGAAAATGTGCGTGCGCGCTGCTCTCTCTTGCTCCTACAGTGTGATACAGACAATAGGCCTACACTATGTCTTAGATATACAAAACGTAACTGGCTATGAGAGAAAGAGAGAAAGAAAATTTGTGCTCTCACCTCTCTCTCTTGCCGCTACAGTAATATACAAAACGTAACACTCTCTCTTTCTATCTTTACTATCTTATATCTCCCTCTCAACTTCCGTTCGCCTCGCCTGACACTTTTCGTACCGCTCTTGTCAAGCATTCACCAGCTTACTACCCAAGTGCGTAAAGAAGATTATAATATTTATGAGTTATAAGATTGTGACTAGTTTTTTTTTTTTTTTTTTTTTTTTTTTTTTTTATATGAAATACCGCACAAGAGTCCCAACTGCTCCCCTCTGGAGCCAGTGAGACTATGGCATCCCCGATTGGGGTATGTTGTGTGGCTGAAGGTAGTGGGGAGGGGAAGGAGACAGGGAAGAGGAAGGTGGGGAAGTACCTGGCTATTCAGATCTGGTCACTAAACACGGCTAATGCCATTTCGAGCAACGTTTCAATTCTGAATGGTGGTCTTACACCAGGGCGATACTGATAGTATCTTCCACTCTAGTTATGGTAGTTCCATGAACAGTAGACTTCAAGTAATGTTCATTACTCCGACTTGACAGTTCGCATCAGTCGCAACGCTCGTGCGTTCTAGTGAAATAAAAATGTACCGTTAAATACGGCTACCATCTTGACAGGATTGACTGGAAACGGAATACTCAAACAAATATGAAAAGAGGTCGAGTCAAAACAAGGCTAGGCTCAGTCAACAATTGTTTACACTTTAGTAACTGCCGAGTAACACCTAATTATTCAGTTTCCTTTAGCGGCAGAAGGACTCGAGTGCTTTGACATTTTGTGGATATTTTTATAAAGGTAAATAATATTTATTATTTATTCCAGGATACAGGAAGGATAGTGCAATCCCGCACATTCCGTATAGTTACTTGTTTGCAGGGTAATATGTGAAGTGATAAATAAAGAAACGCGAGATAATAAGAAAAAAAATTGAAGAAAAGAAAAAAGTAGAATAGAAAATAATAATAAGGTTTTGTGTGGTCTTGTGTGGTTAAGAATTTAATTAATAAACGATTCATTCATTATTATATTTTTATTCTTTATCGTTAAATATTTTAGAAAATTTCTGGTAACTTCAAAAAACAATAAGGTGGTAACTCTTTTAAGTACCTCACTCTTTCAAGACAGGAATTAGAATCAGACGAGAATCACAAAAATGTGTTAATTTGCCAAAATACGACATTGCCAGTTTTAACGACATTATTTATTAGTGAGAGTTCAAAACAGAGCTTGTATTGTCTTTATTCAATTGTGACGGTTAAAAAGTATTCAATTATTAGTTAGCCTGTCATTTAACAAACAAAAAAATTAAAATAATTATATGCCATTTAACAATAAAAAAAATAATGGACACTGTAACGCTGTCCGAAACGTTGGCTAAAGAAGGAACTAGCGCAAAATGGCATATATGGCCCAGAAATAAATAACGAAAATTCTTTGGCCGTGAAAATCTAAAATCATGCATCCAAATTCATTGCGGTCCACCCATAGTATCACTTTTATCCTCCTCGGGCCCAAAACCTTTATTTAATAATAAACGTTTTTTTAACTATTTTCATATTCTCTACCATAATATAAATGTAGACCATATTTTTTCATGGCCGGTTTAGGAGTGGTGGTAGCATATTTGATACTTTGGGACTATATATACATAATATGTAGATTAGAAAATAATGTGATATATTTTCAAAACTACATTTTTAACATATAACCCGAGTCCTAATATACCTTTAATAATAATAATTACCTTTTTAATAATAATCCGAGACACGGATTAATCGATACAATTAAACTAGTAATATTATTGTTAGTTTTTATTTTTATTTATTTTTTACAATAATTGTGGTCTGTGGTACCGTAATCTAAGGATTGAACCAAGGCAGGCTTAGAGGCTTTCACGTAACTGTTATCTTGCTTGGACCATCATTGTTTGAGAGGTTCAACTGCCGACTATCTTGCCATCTGACAAATCATAACACAATTCAAGCATAGGAAATAAAGTGGACTCCACCAATGTTACCTTTACCTTCATACGAGGAAAACTCTTAGATATGCCCATTGAAAGGGTCATAATAACATTTTTGATGTGTACTGGATAAGGTTTACCTTGAACGACTTGCCTGCTTTTGCATTTCCTTGAAAGGATATCATTAAAATTTGTTGATATGAATATTTTTTTTCTAACATTTTGTGGCAATCTTTTGAACGCGTAGTATAATTGGCCTGACCTTCCAAAAGCTGTCAAGTTGTTTTTCAGATTCTGACATACAATTATCATTGATAAGTTTAAAATTTGAACGAATATTAAAATAATCTTTGACGTGAAATGTTGTCAGCAATTTTAGGGATTACAGTTTTGTGTGCTCAATTCTGGCGGATGCAAGGTAGATCCTAGACTAATAATAATAATCATACTGGTTCCAATAAAGCCTTTTATTTAAGTGTCTGTCATATCCAAATCTTTCCTATGCGCTTTACAAATTTCCTTTAGTGTGTAACGAAATTTCGCCAAAACATTGTTATCAATGTTTGGAAAATATTCGATGGGTTCCCTTAATTCACAGTTTTTTTTTCTGTTTATCAGTATTTGGGCTCATGTTCCCGTGTATTGACTTGATTATGCCGACTCACATTTATTCGTGGTGCATTATCAGCTTCGCTCCAATCTTTTTTATCTTCTACATGTACACGGCTAAAAGGTCACCGAATTTCTAATTCCTCACTATTTTCCACATCACACACTCAATTATAATCACAATCCAAATCCGAATCATTTGGATTCATAGGAAGTAGTAAATATGCGTTGATTTCAACCTCAACCAACCCTAAAAGGAAAACAATAGATGTGATAAGAGCCCCACATCGCCTTCGATACTTGAAAATTAAAATATCCGTAAGTGAATCAAAAGCATTGCTAACTATTGTTATTATTAAATGAAAATGAATTAAACATAATTTTTATAACAAATATATTAAAAAAATTATTATATACCTGCATTATCTTTTGGAGAAATTTTGTTAGCTACAAATCACTATGTTTCAGTGACAATAGTCCACTCATAGTTGCCTCAGACTAAATTCAAATCAGTACCAATCAAAGATATTGAAAAACATCTGATAATTAATAATTACTAATATTAGTAATTATTAATTATTAGATGTTTTTCAATATCTATTAATATTAATAATATTGCTAATTTACTATTTACTAATTTACTAATAATATTATAAATGCGAAACTACTCTAGTTTGTTTGCTACGCTTTCACGCATTAACCAATAAAAAGACTTTAAAAATTCTTTCACCAATAGAAAGCTAAATTATATGCAAGGGCTATAGGCTGTATATGATGGTAAGCTCTGGCGTTATGAAATATTATATTTGTTAAACGTTTGCTGTCGCTAACAAAAGCGAATTTTTGCTAACGTCAGAAAAAAGTCGTTTCCATGGGAACGATGTTGATATATTTGTGGGCTCTAAGCTGGTAGGTACTCAGTCCCTGGTCGGTTGCTGCTCCAGAAAATTCAATTATTAGAATATGTTTTTTTTTTTGGACAAGCTTCTGTTTTGGAATGTAAGTGAATGAATTTATGGAATGCAGGAGGGAGTGGTGGTGGGGGGGAGGGGGGATAATTGATAAGTGTAAGCGCTACAGTAATTTCCCATAATACCACGCGAGCGAAGCCGCTGGGAAAAGCTAGTAAAATATATTTCAATTTCAATAATATATTTCGATATCTTTGGTAAAAATGCTCCCTGTCGGTAAGATGGGTGGGTATCTTGGATATTAGGTATTTTGGATATTTGTCGGAAATAATGACTAGGAAATATTTTTTGAGCATAAAACGACGAGTTTCATATACGATACCTGCGACCTGAAGAGGTTAGATATGAGGGATAGATGTTCTTTTTTATACCGGAAAATATATTTTTCTAATTATATTAGCCTTTCGCTTTGAAACAATTAAAATCTGGCCCTGAAGAATGGAAATTAGAATGAATAACAACATTTCTTTTAATTTGATCGTAGGTATTATATTTAATTAAGACTTGGATCGAGTGTGAACAGGAGATTTTATGGTGTTAATACTCTCAGAAAATATGACTTTGTGTTGGTAGTTGGATCATAACGTAGAGGTTAATCGATTGTGGTCTAGGTTTCTCGGAAGAATAAAAATAATATGTACAAAAGTGGTATTGGCCAAATGAATAATTGATCGGCTGGCGGAGGTATCCTAAGGCTCTTGGAAACAATACATATAAGGCAACTGGTAGGTACCTAACCTACCTAAACAACGATTAGTAGGGGTTAGAGCAGAGAAGAGCAGTCCGCGGCCCGCGAGCCCTTTTCCTGCGGCCAACCAAATTTTCAACGATTCCTATTCTGTTATATACAAGGGTTTGTCTTTCTTGAAAGTTTTGAATCAGCCACCAAATTATAAAGCTTTTTCTTGCGTATGCAAGAATCCATACTAATATTATAAATGCGAAACTGCTCGAGTTTGTTTATGACGCTTTCACGCATCAACCAATAAAGACTTTAAAATTCATTCACCAATAGAAAGATAAATTATATGCGAAGACTATAGTCTGTATATGATGGCAAGCTCTGGCGTTATGAAATTATAAATATTAATATATTATATTTGTTATACGTTTTTTGTCACTAACAAAAGCGAGTTTTTGCTAACGTCAGAAAACAAATCGTTTCCATGGAAACGATGTTGATATATTTGTGGGCTCTAAGCTGGTAGGTGCTCAGCCCCCTGGTCAGCTACTGCTCCAGAAAATTCAAATATTAGAATATGTTTTGTTTTTTTTGGACAAGCTTCTGTTTTGGAATAAATGTCAGATAAGAGTTCCTACATTCAAAATATAATTCGTAACGATTATTAAGACTGAATAATAAATAGTGTTATTTTTTATTATATTAACAAACTTCCAAATATTTAATTAAAAACACACATCCGAAATGTTTGTAAGTGCATAAATTCCGAACGAATGAACAAAATTGGATAATTATTTTTTCCTTGAGCTGTAGTTTTATGAAATTTAGGTGGCAGGCGAGATGTTTGAAAACTGAATGTAAGGGAATGAATGTATGGAATGCGGGAGGGGGCGGGGGTGGGGAGGAGGGGGGTAATTGATAAGTTCAACCGCTACAGTAATTTCCCGTAATACCATGCGAGCGAAGCCGCGGGGAAAAGCTAGTATTCATATAAAGGCAGAATTTCTTGATTCGACTTAAGAATTTTTTTACCTTCGCAGCGCAGAGCGTTTTAGGAGATCCATATTTGATGCATTTGAAAGGTTTCCGTTTTATAAAATACCAAAAGTTTTCAAGGTTTACCAATACCAATAGTTAACGAGGTTTTGCTTAACTTTTCGGACGATAAAAAATTAAGAGCATTTATTTAATCTTATGTTTGTTATTTAATCTTCAAGGCTGATGACCGGTCGGTGGCTGAGTTCTCGGCCGGCCACGACACAAGCAACATTTTCCGCTTGGTGGTGGTAGTAGAAGATTTTCAGGTTAAAATATTATCAGGTTATTTGTAATTGTTGTCTTTAATTTTTTTTTTTTTAATTTAAATTTTTACTAAAAATTTAAAAAAAAATAATTTTTAAATTTATTATGAAATATTAAAATATTTTTTAATTTTTTTAAGAAAAAAATCAGAGTTTACAATTCACACGCGGTAGAAGTGAAACCTTCAGAAAACTATAGTAAAAAACTAAAAACAAGAGAGGGGAGGCTACGAAGCACCGCACAAAGAGTAGACCGATTGTAGTATCTCATTCTGACGCTTCTTAAATCCTGCAGTGTTTGTCTCTTTTTAGTGTCGCTATTTTTGTTTTATCGAGTTTCAAAAAACAACGGTGCTAAAGAAGTAAAAAAAAATGATAAAAATCGACAGCATTTGGTTTGTCCTTGAAGATATAAAATTTTCGCCCGCGGCGCTTTCCTTTTGGCATTCTTCAACTTTTTAAATTAAAAAACACCGTTTTAGGCTATGCAAATGTTGACCACACCACCGACTGTAAAGTAAACCATGTCAAAACGTATGTAACCTACCCCCTGTGACCCACGAACAAATTAAAATGAATAAATAGGCCCTTCGGCTAAAAAGGTTGATCATCACTGACTTAGAGTTTGCAGGTGGCCAGAAGAGGTACTAACGAAACGAAGATTTTGGTAAATCAGATGTCATAATAAATTCAATTGCATTTTATTGAAGAAGAAAATAACAATAACAATCTAAACGAAATATGAAAGAGAACAAGACACAGAAAAATAGAAAAAGACAATGGTCGCAACTGGAAATTGCATTTCTTCAAAGTTTTTCTTTTTTTCAGATTCAAAAAAAATTTAAAGCAGCTTTATTGTTAAAATCAAAAAGATTTCAAAGTCAAAATTGCACTTCTCCGTTAATGAGCAGATGCAACCTAAGCATCTGTGTAAAGCAATACAATACCTGTACAAAGTTCTAGAGAAGTAATTATAACATATGTAATTTTATTATTAAAAAAAAACACAAGTAGATTCCGTGTATACCGATTTCAGTAAGGCTTTCGACAAAGTTAGTCACCCTATTTTAATGAATAAACTGGATAAAATCGGCATTCACGGAAATCTGCTTCGTTGGTTAGAATCATATTTATCAAATAGAAGTCAATTAGTTACTGTTAACGGTTTTACCTCTTCCCCAATATCAGTTACGTCGGGTGTACCACAAGGATCGCACCTTGGACCTTTGCTTTTCTTGATCTTTATTAACGACCTTACATATAAACTCCGCTGTAATCTTTCTCTATATGCTGATGACCTCAAATTGTATAAAGCAATTAAATCTATGGACGATTGTGAACTCTTACAACAAGACCTTAACACAATATCTACCTGGTGTGTTGACAATGAAATGGAACTAAATATACCTAAGTGCAAAGTTATAAATTCCACCAAGAACACCAACAAAACTCTATATTCATACAGCATATGTGGTCACAATCTGGATACAGTTGAGTCGATAAAAGATTTAGGAATTATATTTGACAACAAACTAACGTTCAACCAACACATTGAATACATTGTGAGTAAGTCAAATAAATTACTTGGTTTCATTGTTAGATCAACCAAACTGTTTAAGAATATTAATAGCCTAATAATTCTCTTTAATTCATTAATCCGGAGTGTTCTTGAGTACGGGTCAACAGTCTGGAATCCACACTATATTTCACAGGTATCTAGACTTGAATCAGTCCAAAGGAAATTTACACGGATTTTGTCTTACCGGTCAGGTGTCTACCATCTTCTAGACGGGTACGAACAAAGACTTACACATTTCAATTTAGAGAGTCTAGTTAAAAGACGTAATATAAATGACCTTTTAATGTTTTATAAAATTGTTAACAACCTAGTAAATAGTAACTTAGTCAATGAAATCAATTTATACGCCAGGCCCAAATCTACCAGAAAATTTGACATATTTTGGACCGAAATTTTTAGCAATAATACGGGATACTTTAATCCCATATCTAGAATGTCACTATCATACAACGATCTCACTAAATCACACTCTATACAATTATTTATTATCTATTTATTTCAGTGCAGAAATTCTGGGACTAACTATCATATGTATTCCTCTTTGCCCAGAATACTAATGGAGGGAAACAATTATACCAAGTCAGTGGACATCTTCAATTTATCTTTGAATAAATTTAAAATATTGTTATTGAGGCAGTTCAGTTATGTACAATAAAATGTTTTTTCTATGCTATATATGTAAAAGCCCCGAAAAAGGGCGTTTATTTATAAATAAATAAATAAATAATAGATATTTTTGCGAATAATTTTACTTGTTTTAAGAAATATCTCCATGATTTGTGCAACTAAAAAAAAAAAAAAAAATGTTTGAATGTTGTTTTATTATTTTTAATAAACATTTTAAATATTTTGTAGCTATCTTGTATTTCAAATTTTCTATTTAAGTTTCTAAATTATGTGAAAAAAAAAAATACTTACATTGTTTTTCATGTGACTGTGAATACGCAAATGTTATTACTGTAGACACATTAGTCTAGGGATGTTTATATTTGTATCTTAATTTGTTATACATTAACCAAAATAATGCTCTGTAAATATCCTGTTTGTGTCTCAAATAAATAAATAAATAAATAAATTATAGAAGCAAAAAGTGTACATAGTCCCTCTTACTTATAATTGCGGTGTAGATATTACGTGACTAGATTTATTACCACGGCGTAGTTAAAGTAGCGTTAAATCGGACCTAAGGCCCGGCTTCCCGCATTTATACCGACTTATATACTTACATTTTCCTTAAATACTGTAAGTTTTAAAGACTTAAAAAAAAATTGTCATTATTGAAGATAATATCTTTACATTCCCCACGCCGAATTGGCAATTATATGAATTTCCTTCGATAGAAAGTATGCTCCGAAAATTATTATAAACACGTTTTTTTCAGTTATTTTACAAGTTATATGAATGAAAAAATTCACGTTGTTTCTTAAATGTTATTTTAGACAATTCCCACAAGATTTTTTCTCTATTTTAAACGAGTCGTGTTTAATTAAAAAATTTCACAATTTTCACTTCAATATTATCGTTTTTAATTTAGCGCACTCTCTCTAAAATTCGTATTTACATATCTCTCCATCTTCTTCTTTTTGGGTGGTACACCTCACCTTACCTTAAAGCCGGCTTAACTATAGCAAGGCTGAAACGGCGGTCAAGAATTTAATAAGCAAGATGGTGTACAAATCGACACTCCCCCCAACTCGGCACAGGCAGGGCGAGGTGGCGAGGTGGCGTGGTCAAGTCGGCTGGGATGGGGCCGTACAGGTTAATATATAAATATATCTGTTTAGCTCTCGGTGGATCTGACGGGTTGATTGAAATTATTTGTAACTACAACAGTAAGGTGTTGCTAGCAGGAAGGCTGAAGCTGAAAGCCCCTCCGTGTTACGTCGCAATAGAAACAATGCCGTAACTAGGTCGCTTTTCCATTATTTACCGAGTAAACAAGATATTATCAAATACATTATTGTGAGCCTATGTTTATATTTGTCGGCTATCTCTAGAGTCTGGAACGTTAACATTTTTTAGGCATATACATACAATTAATATGAAAGAAGATGTGTACCTACGATTATTTAAATATTTTAGCTTTTTGACCCATAAAAATGTTATAACATGCGTATGTCCTCACGTTCTTGTACCTATATTTTTAGAAATTTTGGCAAATACAGTATGTAGAAGAAATCTCTCGCATCTCTAAAATATATGCGATATTTATAATATAGAGATCAGTAGATCGGTCGACAAGAAAGTATCTTTCTAACCATTTAGCTAATAGCCACCAATCTCACAGTTACTCAAATACAACACATGTTTCGGTCTACGGAGATGTAATGTGCATTAAAGTAGTATGATGTATCGCAATATATATTATTGTACATTTGTTTTAACAACCGCAAATCACGTGTTTCGCAAGCTGGACTCCGATTAGATTAGCAGTAACAGTAACCCGTGGCCCGTGGCTGAGAGAGCCCGAGCCCGGAATCAGGGCACGGGCACTGGGCAATAGTAGAGAAATAGAGTGCAGAGTGCAGAACAGCGGTGAACTTGGATTAGAATTGGGGAGTGGGAGCCCCCGAGGTCTGGAGTCACTCTAGCGGCTCTGGCATCTCTGCACTCTGACTCAATCAAGCTAACTAGCAATGGACCTATATACCGCAATTGACAGCATCCTCTAACTATGAAATGCGCAAATTAATATACGCGAATAATAAGGCACCGACTCAACGGATGATGGGTGTGGAGACATGCGAAGTATACCGCTATATAAAATGCTTGTGTTGATATCATCTATCGATTAAAACTTACAGTCACGCTTCTGATAGAAATAATAGTCCGGTGAATGTGAGAACAGCTAGGCCCGCCTGACAACACCGCCGGATTAGCAAAGGAAATGGACGGTTTCCATACAAGGTGCATAGAGCGAGAGAGAAAGGTAAATGTCAGCTCTGAATTTGACCATTTGGAATACACGATTCATAGCTATTTGACGAAAACACGTTTTTCGCTGCCGGCGGAGACCAGCTTCAGTGGGATAGTAAAAATAAATTCTCTAACGCCCGGCTGAGTTGGTTGCATCATCGGTCCAACGGCCGACAGGGGACTACGCTGCTAGATACGACGCTAGCTCTGCTCTCCGCTAGCTGCTAGTCTCGGCTCAGGTCTCCTTCTCCTACTACACTCGACTCGGGCAGACTCCGGGGCCAGTCGGCGTCCACCGGGGCACGTAACCGCGGCGAAGACTTTTTGCCAAACGTTAAAAGTCCCACCAAACAGATCGCGTGGTCTCTTTTAGCACGTGGTGTAGGTTCGCCCGGCTCGGCGGATCGGGCCAAAGATCGCCGTCAAAATTGAGAAATATTTTACGGTGTTGCCGCACATTACTAGTTCTTGACCAAAATTAAATTATCTAACCACGTTGCCACACATTCTCTTCGGCTAGGTTGAAAATAATTTGGACGGTGGGACCAGAGCGGCTAGAAACTCGGGCGTTGGAGCAACACGGAACACGCATCCCACTAATATACCAACACCACTTGCCACTACTTTTCAGCTAAGTTGACTACTATTGGAGTTTCTCCGCAGTGAATGTGAACCGTAACTATGCCATTTTTTTTCAGAAATTTGAACTATTTATTAGAATTCATTAAAAACTTGTTTTATGTCTCATATCCGTTAGTTTAAAAACTCGTCGTCTGACATTAGGCGTTGGTGTTCGGTGTTCACTTCGTGTCTCCAACAAATCACTTTCTTATCAGTGTTTATAAAAATATATTTTATATGTAATAAAAGTATAGATTTTAGGTAGCATCTGTGTATACATGGAGAAATTCATTTGAAAATTGCTGGAATATGTCAATATTTTGACAGATAGAAAAGGTTTGTCTTTATAGCTATATGAATCTTTGAAGATTTTGTAGAAACGCTAGTAAATTGTTGACATGGTGTAAAATCGATTCTTTTATCAGAATTTTGTTCATTCCAAATTTTGGAATTATACTATAGTCATGGCACGGAGCAAATATACATGAGAGATATTCTGTTATTATTATTTGATAGAACATCACAATTTGCCTAAAAGAAACAAATAAAATGTTAGCAAATGTAAATGTTATTAGGTAGGTTAGGAAAATTGTCGAACGTATGAAATACCGTGAGAATCGTGAGATAATTTTAATGAAGTGAGGCGTAGCCAACAGAAGAGTTATTAATTCACATTAAGGCCAGTATTAATGTTACTAGTTTGGCATTTAGGTAATCATTTGTTTAGTAACGAGGTACTTGTATGTTTTATTCATGTATGGTGATGGTGAATGAGCCTCTTGGTGGGATAGTAACATTTATTTTATGGTATTGTAATCTATGGTAGCCAATATGGGTTTATGATATCGCGTACTTGCGAGGAGTTGGATAGCATTTGAAGACCCACTTATAGGTTGTATTTAAATACGTAGTTGAGAACGTAAACGTTATGTAGTAGGTATCTTTAATATATATATATATACTAATAAATCGACTTTAAAAAACATTAAATAAGTAATAATGCAAGTAGGAACTGGTTTATCGATTGAAAATGGTAAGGCGTGTAGGCAGGTACTAAGTGGTGACGTTATTCTAAATTAAAAGAATATATTTTCTTAAGTAATTTATTTTTTATTAGAAAAAACGTTATTCAATAAAGCTTTTATAATTAATTTGGGATAATATTAGTAACCATCTATCTGCCCTTAAAAATGGAGAAGATTGGAAAATAGAAAGTTGCTTTTTCCATCCTGCAAAAGATTACTCCTCCAGAGCGTAAATGTTTTATTTTCTTTTTACTCTTTAGTCTTGAAAATCACCACCATCTAATAAAAATCGTTTCCTAACCTATAGTATATCTTTTATTACAAGAGTATTAAAGAAGTCATGTCAATGTTAAAAATATTGTGCTGATCATCAGGATAAGCAAGATAGTAAGAAAATAAATTGATTTTTAGTTAACCACTGGAGCGCTTTTTGCCACAATATGGCACTATTTAAAATAACGCGGATTGCTTTGCTGCCAATTTTGACAAATTTTCCCTTATTTGTAAGTAATTAATTAGAAGTATTACGTTAGTAGGTAACGATTTTATAATACATTTTTTATAAACCCCATAAATATGTGATAATCGACAAAAGACAGGTGAATTCATTGGCTATATAGAACTATAATCAATTTGTTTGTCTCCGTATTAAAATTCAGAGGAATGATTTTTTTTAATTTGGGTGGAAAATATTCAAAATGATCACCAAAAAATGTCGAGCAATAGGAGAAAAAAGTTTTAAATTGCGCTGTCGCCTCAGATTATGTTAGTACATAGATATTTATTTATTTGAAATTATTTTTCAAATACCTTTCAATTTTGAAAGATCTTCACTGAGATGACATTGAAAGTATCCACAAAATAATAAGATCTATTGTTTTTTTAATCTGAAATAATAATATAATGAAAAGTTATTTTTAGCGTTCAAACCCAAGCGGTTCTTCCAAATATATGTCAAAAAAACAAATCTTTACATAAATGTGTACAACAATGGGAAAGTAATGAATAAAATTGGTCGTTATTAAATTTTTTTTCAATCTGAATAACGCGCGATACGCATCGCCAATTGGGGTAAGTTGTCAGTAGTGTGAAGGGGAAAGAGATGAGAAAGACGAAGGGGTGAAGTACCTGGCTATTCAGATCTGGTCACCAAACATGGCTAAAGCCATTTCAAGCTTACCCCTAGACAATGAATACACGTAGGTACACGTACCATATAATGTTGTACATAAATAGTACATCCAAATGCTTTATTTGTTAATTATGTGAGGACGGGTGTGCATTATGATATCT
The DNA here is from genome assembly GCA_936435175.1 of Glyphotaelius pellucidus. Taxonomy (NCBI): domain Eukaryota; kingdom Metazoa; phylum Arthropoda; class Insecta; order Trichoptera; family Limnephilidae; genus Glyphotaelius; species Glyphotaelius pellucidus. The sequence goes on along the minus strand of OW386542.1, from coordinate 18,617,458 downwards.
TTCAAATATTCAAACAAAGTCGTCATTTTTAATGGCAAACGAGATTTTTGTGCAATTGCGTTCAAAAGGTCAACTTAATGGCAAAACTCACTACCCACCGTGTCCCACCTACGGCGGAGAACACGACGCCTATTCAATGTGGGTTCATTAATAGATTTTTTAAATGTGAGTACAAGAGTCACAACTGCTCCAAAGGTCTGGAGCCAATGAGATAAAAGTAGTGGGAAGGAGAAGGAGATGCGACAGAGGAATGTGGGGAAATACCTGGCTTTTCAGATCTTTTTTAAAGTGACCTTAAAGTCGAAGAAACAAAAAATAGAGACAATAAAAAGAGTCAACACGTACATGTTGAGGATTTAGACCGCAAGAGATGAGTGTATGATCGGTCTCCTCTTTGTGCAGTGCTTCGTAGCCTCCCCAATCTTGTCTACTTTGGTTTTATGAAGGTTTTACTTCTACCGTGTATGAACTGCACACATTTTTGTTTGTTGTACATTAGCTCCACACAGGAGGCTCTGAAGAAAAGATATCCCTCAGGGCCTATTTCATATTTGGGGATGCTGCGCTTGTGAATTACACACTCTGATTTTTTTACATTAAACACAGGAGGCTCTGAGGAAAATAATACCCCTTAAGGCCCATGTCATCTTTGGGGATGATGTGTGGAAAGTTCTTTTAGGAAAGGAAAGTGAGGAAGTTTTGGGAAGGAAAGGGGGAAGAGGGGTGGCTAGAAATCTGGGGATCAGTGTGTCCAGGAGTGACAGACGTATGTGTCCATCCCTCCCGATGCGGTGCAAGATGATGTTCCGAGAGAGTGCGGCTGGAGAAGTCAAAGAGACTCCCTCAACCACTCTCTCCCGATCCGGCCTGCCATGCAGCTGGAGTGCAGACCATTCGCTGCCAAGACCCGGACAAATCTCACCCCATAAACCGGGCACTCCTGCTAAGTCATTAAACGTAGCAAGCCACTTGGGTTGACCTTGGGCAGATGTGTTGGTTATCCTATTAATGGTTCCCGGTACCCATAGATACCCGCCTTCGAAATTGTAAAAAATCTGTAATTTTAAAAGATTGTAAACACAGCTAAAGTCATTTCAAACAACGTTTCGATTCTGAATAGTGGTCTTTCACCAGGGCGATACTGAAAGTGTCTACATAATAAGAATACTGTAAATATTTTTTAAATTAATAGATTGTGAAATAACACAAATCACGCTGTGATTTGAACCCGCGACCCCCGGATTCGTAGTCAAGGATCGTCGAAGTAGTTTTTGTGGAGGCTTGTAGATTTTCCCACAGTTGGTCAGGCGGTCAAATAAGAAGTAATAAATTAACAATGATTAATTTTTACTCTATACATCATAACACGACTACTCGGATAAGCCCATAAATCCCCTTGTTGTTTTTTAACTTATTTGAAGTTAAACACACTGAGATAACAAAATAGAACAGGGCTGGATTAGATTTCCCTAACCAGTCTCTCCCTATCCGGCCAGTCTTGCAGTAGGTGGGCAAACGCATTCACCGCCAAGACCTAGACGAGACCTGATGATCCCAGGCACCCCTATAAAGGAGAGAGTATTCACAACACTTTTAACAAAAGGTGCGTTATTTATATTTATATATCGTTAGAGAAACGGTTACGAAGAAATTACCTAGGTAGTAAGTATGTATGTAAGCAAACAGCGTCAACTGTGGTCAAGCCTTTGCCACAACGTTTGACGTCGTTACAGATTAGGGGACGTACTACCTAATACTACCTCATTAGGAGAATTTACCATCCCCAGGTTGGATTAACTTAATCACGTGTGTGTACTGCTTACTCTAATAGACACGTGTTATATACTGCGATACTGTGTACAATAGTATGTACACAGCATTAAAATTTTACTCTAAAATATTATTATTTTTTACATTAGCTCCACAGGCCCTGAGGAATATAATTTCCCTCAGGGCCTATGTCATCTTTGGGGATGCTGTATGGAGGGTTTTTTAAGGAAAGGAAGGAGAGGAGAGTTCTTGGAAGGAAAAGGATATAAGGGGTGAGTAGGAATCTGGGGTTCAGTGTGTCTTGGTCATCCACCTTCAAGACCTAGACAAACCACACCCCATGAACCCGGGCACCCCTGCTTAACCACCAAACGTACTGACCTATGGCAGAGGTGTTGGTTATCCAATAAAGGTTCCCGGGGCGGCGGTACCCAATCCCGCCTCACAAATTCTTCAGCTTCGTCTGTGTCATCTTTAGGGATGCTTTGGGGAGGATGTGTTTATGGTAAGGAAGAAAATGAAGTTCTGAGAAGGAAAAAGGTATGAGGAGTGGGTAGGAATCTAGGGGTCAATCTGTACAGGGGTGACAGATATGAATCCATCCTTCCCACTGCTGCGCAAGGCGATGTTCCGAGAGAGTCCTATTGAAGAGGCAAAAGATCTCCCTCAACCAGTCTTTCCTGATCCGGCCTGCCATGCAGTTGGTGGGCAGACGCATTTGCAGCGCAAATCCCAGCCTATGAACCCAGACAAATCCCAGCCCATGAACAGAGACCTCTGCAAAATCACCAAACGTAGCGACCCACTTGGTGTGGCTTATGGCAGTTGACAAAAATCCTAATACAAAAACTACGTAAGGTTACCCCACGTGACTAAATGTCACCATTGCCAGCATTTCTATTGTGTTCCAGTAAAGGGATGACCCGACTGTTTCTAATAGGGGTTTAAAATGGTTACATGACAAAACAATTTTTTTTAAAATCAAGTAAAAAAACTTTCGTACCTTCCTTTACTTCTTCTATGTCTTAAAACCTTCAACATATTTATAATAATTTACCTTACAAACCGTAATTGCGTTATTCCCCAATTCAAAAACCAGAAATCATGTCTCTACTGAGTTTGGCAGTTTTGTTTTAAAAAACCGTTGTTAGCGTACTATCTGCACCTTCAAATGTAATATAATTTGTATGTATTTTAATCTGTAAATATAAATGAAATCGAATAACACACAGGATAGAGAATGAAGTGGGAAATTAAAAAAAAATCAATGGCACCAATTTCCCGTAAATAATTTAGTTCTGGTTAACTTTGAGTATTTTAACATTTATTTATATACTAGCTTTTCCCCGCGGCTTCGCTCGCCTGATATTCGAGGAAATTACTGTAGCGCTTGCACATATCAATTATCCCCCCTCCCCCCCCCCCCCCCCCTCCCGCATTCCATATGTTCATCTCCGGTACATTCAGTTTTCAAACAGCTCGCGGTCCACCTAAATTTGATAATGCTAGAGCTCAAATAAAAAAGAATTATCAATTTGGTGCAGTCGTTCGGAATTTATGCGCTTACAAACATTTGGGAGATTTATTTTTATTTATGTAAATGTGTAGAAGTTTGTAAATATAGTAAAAAATAACACCATTTATTATACAATCTTCATAATCGTTAAGAGCTATATCTTTAATGTAGGAGCTCTCATCTGACATTTATTCCAAAACATAAGCTTGTTCAAAAAAATAAAACATATTCTAATATTTGAATTTTCTGTAGCAGCAGCCGACCAGTAGGTAGGGGGCTGAGGAAGTACCAGCATAGAGCCCACAAATATATCAACATCGTTTCCATAGCAACGATTTGTTTTCTGACGTTTGCAATAACTCGCTTTTGTTAGCGACAGAAAACGTATAACAAATATAATATATTAATATTTATAATTTCATAACGCTATGTATAGCCCATAGTCCTCGCATTTAATTTAGCTTTCTATTGGTGCAAAAATTTTTTAAAATCGTTTCATTGATTTATGCGTGAAAGCATATCAAACAAACTCGAGCAGTTTCGCATTTATAATATTAGTATAGATGAGATTCACAATATCGTAATCCATACTTCTATTCGTTACGTTTTCACGCGCAAAACAATAGAACGATTTTAAAAATTCTTTCAAAAATAGAAAGCTACATTATATGCGAGTAATATAGGCTGTATATAAAGGTAAGCTCTGGCTTTATGAAATTAAAAATACTAATATATTATATTTCTTACACGTTTTCTGTCCCTAACAAAAGCGAGTTATTGCTAACGTTAGAAGAAAAGCAAAACAAATTGTTGCCCTCGAAACGATGTTGATAAATTTGAATAAGGCGTCGTAGTTAAGGTCTTTCTCTAAAAATGAATCGCCGAAATGTATATAAGTACGTGCATAATTTCCGGACGACTGCACCAAATTGGATAATTCTTTTTTTTTTGTTTTCGTTATTTTGTGTAAAACTACTGGTGAGCTCTGGCATTATGAAATTTGGGTGGCATGCGAGCTGTTTGAAAACTGAATGTATGGAACGCGGGAGGAGGAGGGGAACTCGGGTAGGGGGTTGGCGGGAGGGGGGGGGAAGCCCGGGAGGCGGGAGTGGAGTGGGAAGAGGGAAGGTGGAGGAGGCGGAGTGGAAACGCGAGAGGGGAAGAGGACGCGGGAGAGGAACGGGAGGCTGAAGGGGAACGGGATGACTGAGAAAGGACACGCAGGGAGAAACAATTTCTTTATCAAATGGCATAGCAACGCATGCCGGGTATCAGCTAGTCGTTATATAAATGGAAACGATTTTGGTACTTTTAGCACGCAGTTTTAATGGTTCAACCTTATTCAAACCGTGAACCTTGTTCAATTATTGGGTAATCTTCATCGACAGGATGCAGCGTTTATGTTAGGGTAACTAACTACCGCTTCCGGTGAAGATCCAGGTGAGATGGGTAAATCGATTGACTTAATCAAGATATTCAAATATCCTCGGCTGCCCCCTTGAGGTGGAGCAACCGGTGGAGCTTGGACATTGCAAGCAGATTATCGTGCCAAGCAATATCAAATGGAGTCACGTGGGGATAACCGTACGCGGTGAGTAAGAGTACGTGCGATGTCTGTGACAAATTCGTATGTTCTTCACCTGCGCCTTTTCCTCAACTCGTCGTATGTACAGTGAGCCATACCTAGAAAATTTAAATTGACAGAATACATTGCTTTACTTACATAGTTTATTTACAAACTTACATACATATTTAGATGTTTAAGAGATATTTTAAAAGAAAAATTACTTAGAACCACATACTTCGCTTACTGTCAATCAATTATACAATACGGCATTATAGGATGGGGCGGTACATATGAAAACAAAGACAAACAATTTACGTATCGCAAAAACTAATAATAAAAACAATTTAAAAAAACCCTATTCATATTCGTCAGAACTTTTATTCAATTCAGACAATTTAAGGTCGGAAAATTAAATGCATTATATTTCTATCATGCAACATTACAAATTTATAAAGATGATATCCAAAATAAAGTAGCGCCCTTTAAAAATAACAGAAATCTTAGACAAACGTCAATACTTAAATAAAATAATAGGACAGCAAAATCATAAATATCTCGGTGTCAATTTTTTTAATTCCTTACCCGAAAGAATTAGAAACATGAACAATAACACAATAACATAAAAGAATTTAAAACACACCTTAAAAATTATAGTGAAAATATGAAATGAGTTATACCAAATAAAACTATTATGATAACACCCCCCCCCCCCCCCCCATAAGTAAAATATTTAAAACATTTCCTTCCGATTGAAATAAAAAAAAACCAAAGACATCAATAAACTGAAACTCAATCTGAAGCTTCACTTCATCAGGAATAATTAACTAAATAATTACCTGTTTTTCTCTTTCTTTCTATTTATTATCAATCTATATTCATCTCTATTTTATTTAGATTTTTCGAATTTCTCTTAAGTGCACAATATTTAAGTATGTAACCGTATCCTATGTACGTGCACCTACATATATAGATGATCCAGAAGTTTCAATTGTTCCTATTATATACTTACCTATTGCATAATGTTATTCTATTTCTGTTATAATTAGTGTAACTCGCTCATCAAGCACAAGAACTAGCTTCTTCTTTGGTGAGATTGCAATTTTAAATAATTTCTGTACCGATATGTAATTTATATAACATCACTGTACACTTATATATATCTACATTAAATAAAAAAATAAAAAAAAAATAATACAAAAATTATAACGCAAAATATGCGCAGGCTTACCCCACGTGCCCCTAATGGCCAGAGAAATGTCAACATTGCCATTTCTATTCTGTTTCAGTGGAGGGCTGACGCGACCGGTGTTTCTAAAAGGTATTTATAATGTTTCGTGACAAAACAGAACTTTGAAGAAAAGTGAAGATAAGTTAAGATAAGGGCGAAAAAAGCATCCCAAATGTTACCTATCCAAACCCAATTTAACTTGACCTATTATTTTATTATGTTCTGTTTTGTCACTGTTTTGTTTTATTCGGTTACCATTCATTTTGAAAGGGAACATGTTTATTATAATATTCAATAAATCAATATTAGACAAGACCATTTTATGTTGAGGTCAACAATTCATGGCATATTATTTTTTACGTTTTATTGTTTTAAATCAGATATATTTTCAATATTCTAAAATTATATCGATGTTAAAAAAAATCTTTTTTTTAATTCTATTTATTGGGTTCGCATATATTTGTATTGAAATCCTATAAAGGTACATTTTCATAATTGATGTGTATTTACATCTATAAGAAATAAATTATTACTATGATCATAAATCTGTAAAAATATTGATCATTTTCAATTTGGGACGCGGGTATGGGTACCGCCGCCCTGGGAACAATTTATTGGATATAATAATCTTAACATAGAGCTTACCTGAAATAATTCGTTATTTGGTGACTTAACGAGGGCGTCTAGGTTCATGGGGGAGGTTTGTCTGGATCTGCGTGGCAGACTGAATCGGGAGAGATTGATTGAGGGAGACCTTTTGATCTCTTCAATAGGACTCTCTCGGAAACGCCTTGCAGGGCAGTGGGAGGGTTGAATTCATTCGTCCATTGCTCGTGGACACACTGACCCCCAGAATCCCACCCACCCCGCACACCTGTATCCTTCCTACAACTTCCTCTCCTTCCTTTCCTGAAAAGACCCATCCTATTCCAAAGACGACGTAGGTCCTGATGGGAATTATTTTCCCCAGGGCCTCCTGTGTGGAGCTTATGTAAAAAAAATCTATTGGTGACGTGTTTATCCACAATATTTCCGCATTTATAACACAACGAACAGGTAAATATGATATGGATCTATCTCTTATTTCGCAACCATGGACATTAAACTCAAAATCAAAAGCAGAATATTCTCAAATGGTGAGCTCTGGCGTCATGAAATTTGTACAGCTATTGATTTCCGGAGATTCAAAGTACCCACTACTTTCAGGTATATTTCAATCATGGGGCTGTCAAAAATGGTGATGGTCACAAAACAAAGTAAGTGATAAACTGGTTACCTAGTTTAAAAGTCTGACGTAAATTGATTTTGTTCACCCCTGCATATTTAGCAAGGGACTCGGTTGGCCTTGTGTCAACTCCTGCTGCTGTCACTAGCCGACTACAGGGTAAACCGAATGTCTACAAATCTGAGTTTTCTCTACCAAATAGTCATTGAATTGAATCACTGGGTTCCTACTCATTCACCCTAATGAGGTCATTCCTACAACGAAATTTCACGTATTTTTACAAATGTGTCATATTAATTACAGCACACCGAAGACATAACTTTATACATTTTTGATAAATTCCGTATAGTACCGACGAAGATAGAAGCCGTCAAAATGTAGATATATTTGCGGCCTGCCGGAAAGAGTGTGACATCATGGTGCATGCGTGGTACTGTAGCATTCCCATTAGATTTAAGAACTGTACTTACTGTATAATTCTTACGAGACACAATTGCACAACCTCACTTTGAAAACTCATTACTTTGTCATTTTTTCATCGTCGATGATTTTATTGTCGTTACTAACTCTTTATACAAAAACAATTTAAAATTAAAAATAAATAAGAGGCGACATCATTGTATTAACCAGCTGAGAACGGATGCGCGACCTTTATCAGACAAAACTTAAATATGGAGATGAGGCCAAAATACGAAAGCAAACTAGACATTATTTTTCAATCAAGGATAATCAAAGGAGTACGAGTATATATGGATACTGCTGTATTATAATTAAAGTATTCAATCTTTCGTGATTTTAGAGACGACTTTGGCATCGCCAAAAGAGCGTTTTTTGGGTAGAAATTTTATTTTATTTTATTTATTTTTTTATTATTAAGTTAAAAGAAATATAATATTTCGCTTTCTTAACTTAAATACAGAGCATATATAGTATAGTAGTTTTTAATTTTGTTCCAACATCTTAAGTTTAAATAGTTTTTTTTTTTAAGGTTTTTATATTCTTTTCCGTTTTTAGATTATCTGGAAGGAGATTATATATGTGAACTCCCTCGTGGCCAATACTTCTCTTGCCACTTTCAGTCTTGACTGTATTTGTGTACAATTTATTGTGTTGTCTAGTATAATGTTCGTGTATTTGTGATGTTTTTATAAATGTTGTGTTTGTGTGTATAAGTCCATTTTGTATTTTGTAAATTATTTTACACACGGTGGTTTCTACACCAGGGCGATACTGAGAGTATCTTCCATTCTGGAATGCAAATCATTCGTAAGTGCCGTAAATTTTCGCCCATCAAAATGCTTTTTTAACATTAATTTTTTTTTGACGTGATAACGTCTTATAAATCGATTAACGCCTGCAGCACTCACGAAAAAGTATGACTCATTGTCACGTTGTCACGTTTCGCCTGAGCCGAGCGTGCAAGCGAGATTGCGGAACAAGCGATAGAGAGGCACAATCGGCGAGAGCGCGGAACAAGCGATAGAGAGGCACGATTGGCCTAAGCGTTCGGCTTGTGACTGTAAAATTTCATGTAAAAGTTTTCTTATGAAGTTATCACGTAAAATTATCGTCCGTAAACCGACTTTACAGACAACGAATTTTTTTTTATCTTATCCATAATCATAAATAAAATTATCGTACTCACAATAAATAAATCAATAAAATATCATCATCAAAACAGTAATCGTGTAAATTTTATTCTCCAATGACCAGATTGTAAAATTTAAAGCGCATACAAATAACGTAACACATGTCCGTATTAGATATTTTATTCTCCAATGACCTATATTGTAAAATTTAAAGCGCATACAAATAACGTAACACATGTCCGTATTAGATATTTTATTCTCCAATGACCAGATTGTAAAATTTAAAGCGCATACAAATAACGTAACACATGTCCGTATTAGATATTTTATTCTCCAATGACCTATATTGTAAAATTTAAAGCTCATACAAATAACGTAACACATGTCCGTATTAGATATTTTATTCTCCAATGACCAGATTGTAAAATTTAAAGCGCATACAAATAACGTAACACATGTCCGTATTAGATATTTTATTCTCCAATGACCTATATTGTAAAATTTAAAGCGCATACAAATAACGTAACACATGTCCGTATTAGATATTTTATTCTCCAATGACCTATATTGTAAAATTTAAAGCGCATACAAATAACGTAACACATGTCCGTATTAGATATTTTATTCTCCAATGACCTATATTGTAAAATTTAAAGCTCATACAAATAACGTAACACATGTCCGTATTAGATATTTTATTCTCCAATGACCAGATTGTAAAATTTAAAGCGCATACAAATAACGTAACACATGTCCGTATTAGATATTTTATTCTCCAATGACCTATATTGTAAAATTTAAAGCGCATACAAATAACGTAACACATGTCCGTATTAGATATTTTATTCTCCAATGACCAGATTGTAAAATTTAAAGCGCATACAAATAACGTAACACATGTCCGTATTAGATATTTTATTCTCCAATGACCTTTATTGTAAAATTTAAAGCTCATACAAATAACGTAACACATGTCCGTATTAGATATTTTATTCCCCAATGACCAGATTGTAAAATTTAAAGCGCATACAAATAACGTAACACATGTCCGTATTAGATATTTTATTCTCCAATGACCTATATTGTAAAATTTAAAGCGCATACAAATAACGTAACACATGTCCGTATTAGATATTTTATTCTCCAATGACCTATATTGTAAAATTTAAAGCGCATACAAATAACGTAACACATGTCCGTATTAGATATTTTATTCTCCAATGACCTATATTGTAAAATTTAAAGCGCATACAAATAACGTAACACATGTCCGTATTAGATATTTTATTCTCCAATGACCTATATTGTAAAATTTAAAGCGCATACAAATAACGTAACACATGTCCGTATTAGATATTTGCCATATCTTTTGATTTAAAAAAATTTGTTTGTCTGTAAAGTCGGTTAACGGACAATAATTTTACGTGATAACATCACGAGCCAAACGCTTAAGCCGAACGCTTAGGCCGAACGCTTAGGCCGAACGCTTGTTCCGCGCCCTCGCTTGCACGCCCGGCTCAGGCGGAACGTGACAACGTGACAATGAGTCATGCATTTTTGTGAATGCGGCCGGCGTTCATCGATTTATAAGACGTTATCACGTCAAAAATATTATTTAGTTTGTTTGGGTACTTTGGACTCCTTCCAAATTTACTTCTTTATTTTTAGTGGACTGTGAAAACTGCTTTCATGTTCAAAATCTTCTTATTACGAACCCATTTTCGGTTGAGGTTTTATTGTATAATGTGGAAATTTGAATTCTTTAGAAAATTATTTAAATATTTTCCACTGAGCTTCTCAAAATTAAATGAAACAAACTTTTTAGCGATGTTTTTTTCGTGAATAAATCTAGATAGACAGCTGGTTTTAGACAGGGATTTAAACCTTGTCGCCATCTACTTAAGGAGTATTACTGTTAGCGGCCTGATCCTGAATTTCACACGACGTGCATCACCTTAACGATGGGCGTATACTGAGACGCAGACTTCGCAGAATGTGCAAAACAGAGCTGGTCATATTTTGTAATGCATGGACGTGTATGAAATGACGCACGCTGCGGGGCAGACACGTTCCGCGCAGATACGCAATGCTATGCGTCGAGTTGTGGCCGCGGCGCAGATTCTGCGCGACACGTGCGCAGGCTGACAGTATTTCCCAAGCGAATCTCGCTTTTTCAGGTGTTTGCGCTTTGAAAGATTAAAAATCAATAGTAAATTATTAATTTCAAAGTCAGAATCATACTCGGAATCCGAACATCTCACAAACCACTAGCTGAGCTGAATAAGCTGTGTCGCAGCATATCATGGGCACATTCTGCGCGGCCTGCGTCTCAGCATATGCTCATCCTAATGAATTTATTTTTAATATAGAATTTCACCGACATGTTTCGGGCATCCTGTAGCCGGCTGGTGACGATCCAGGAAACCCTGGCATAATCAGGTGAATCAGCTATTGGATGAATGCCCTGATGGCTGGTGGAATAAAAATAACTTAACTCCTAGAAATGTGGACATTGAATTATATTTATGATCTAGTTCTACAGTCAAGAATTATTTTCATAATATGTGTCAACTTCGGTGATAATTCGATTTCCGGGATGAACAACTTAAGTTATAAAGGAATTATTAATTTTTTTTCATATGAAGCAGATACTTGATGAAGTGACGTTATAGTTTAAAATATTGGACATTATAAATAACTTGGTAAACACCATATTTTTATTTTATTTCCTTAATGCCGACCTGATTTCACTCCAATCGTAACTTCTTCAGTCTGTACTGCCTAGTCGGCAAGTTATTGTTATATTTTTGTATTTATTCCCGGCATATTCTCCGGTGTATTTAAAAGAATCATTGCCAATTTAGTTTTTGAGACTCTCGATTTGGAATTTTTTTTTAATTTCACACCTTTCAGATAGCCAATTATCAGAAGACAAATAACTTTGGTATTTCTAAAGCGTTAAGCATTACTCTGCGAAGATCACTGTTGGAACAAAATTTATAAACAAAAACAAAACAGTTATAAAAATTTTCTATTTATCAAAATGTGTTTGGGGATAAGTCTGTGTAATGCTATGTAATGTAATGTAATTAAGGATAGGAAATGTTTGAAACTTTCAAAATACCTTTTTTAAACCTCCGCGAAGGTTTCTGGATTATTACAACCGTATGAAAAAACATCTGAAAAGTTTTTTAATCATCATAAAAATTCTTGCAAATCTGTCAAAAAATTGAAAATGATTGCAAAACAATGTCAAAATTCATTTTTCAAAACTCTATAAATTAATAAATTAATTTGAAGTACTTGCATAAAAATTTGAATCGAATCAAGAATTACAGATATTTTAAATAGGTACCAAATTTGATTGATTGTTCTTATAATATACAAAAATAAATATTTGTAATATATGAAAAATGAAAATTTTAATTAAAAAAAATTGTAATTGTAATTGTGGCACACGAATTTGAAAACTGAATGTACTGGGACTGAATTTATGGAAAGCGGGGGTTGGCGGGGCGGGGGAGCGGGAGAGGGGAAAAGGAAGGCTGGGAAGGTGGAACGGGAAGGCAGGATGAGAAGGGGACGCAGGAGGGGAACGAGGACACAGGACAGCCGGGAGAAACAATTTATTTCTTTGAATATGGCATTGCAACGCATGCCGGGAACCAGCTAGTTCATTATATTTATGACACTGTACATTCACAATTAGAATATTGTCTAAGAAAAAAAAAGTTCATTACTTATTATAATATTCACCAAATTTTCTCGGCAATAATAAATCATGCGATTAGGTTTAAGCAGTCAGCAAAATCGCGAGACAATTACTCTTCGAAAATCAGATGCATAATTTGTTTAATATATATTATTTGTTTTGTAGACTTGATTCCTCTTCACCACTTGACAGATTTAAAACAAGACGCCTTTACACGCTCGCTGTAGCAAAACTCTCAGTTCTCCGTGCCAAATAATTATTATCGTGGTACCTACCTATATCTAGAGTCGTGTACGGTTTACCTGAATATCGTTAAGTCAAATGTAACTGGGTTAATCCGGTTAGTAATGCGTAAGTCAGTGTTCCCATAGTGTGAATTATTTGACAACTTCAGGAAAGAAAGGGAGAGAATTATAAAAAATCCTTTATCCGCATTTATGCCTTCACAAAATCATAATCAATATATATTATAGAAGAAAGTGTATAAAAGTGTGCGTCCCGCTAAAACAGAAACGAATCCCGGTACGATCAAGGAAGCTACATGGCGTGGTAGCCCTCTATCCCCCCATCCATGAAGAAGCCTTTTTTACCTGAAGGGGGTGCTTTTGAAGAAGGGCTGGAAGTTTTGCACTCTAGAAAATTTTAGAACAGTCCAGAACATTCGAAAGCATTTCACAACATTCCAGAACAACCCGGAACATTCTGGAATGTTCAGGAAAAGGGAATCGGGAACATGATTGTAGAACATTCCAGAACACTCTCGAATGCTGTGGAATGATATTGTGGACCATTCGAAGCCTTTTTTTGTATGGGTAGGGCTACCGTTTGGTAGGGGTATGTAAAGCAAGGTCCGTCAGGGGCTCGAACGTCAGTTCAATTTCATATGAACTCTCTGAGCGAAGCCGGGTACCCCAGTATTACAGTATTTTTATTATTATTAATTTTATAGTATTTTCATTATTAACCTCCCTAAATTAACAATTTATTTTTATTCGTTACTTCTTCTTCTTATTCTTCTTCTATGTTCCCGATGGTTATCTCGGTCACCGACAGCATAAACTGTTTTATCTCACGGCTTGCAGAACTAACTTGCTAATGGTTATGCCAGTCGGAAGAGCAGTCTTTTGTCTTCTCTTCTTTTTTAAATAGAATCACCTTGAATATCGATATGTTTAACATCAATGAAGCACAATTTAGACAACAAGCTTTATTTCTGTTAGTCTGATTGTGCTTCATTGATGTTTAAATTGTTCATTGATTTTTAAATTGTATAATTTGTTTAAATTGTTTAAATTATTTAAATATCCTTTCATCCCAATATTTTCTCAATTTTAAAAACAATTTGAAATCTTAATTTTGTAATGTTTTTAAAGTGAATAAATTGAATTGAATTAAGATTTCCATCTGCCAGGTTCCAGTGGAATTCAAAAGAGTGAGGTAAGGGAGAAATAGGGAGGAAATGAGAGAGGTAAGGAAAATAATAGGTGGAAGAATGGAGAGCGTCTGATAAATCTAGTCACTGCAAATAGAAAAATTTTTTAGCGACGATTGTTTATATTCTGAATCGGAATGGTCGTCTCTGTCCAGACTACGAGAGTGTGTATGTGTTATTAACCTCAATGAGGAGTTCGTTTTACAAAAAATTTACAGAGAAATCCAAAAATCTAATTAAGGATTAAGTGTGTTTTTTAGCGAAGTCTAAACGTTACTCTAATGGTAAACACGCAAATTACTAAAACAAGCAACAAACTAAATGTGCCTATAAGAATACCGCGCCATATCTAGTAACCGCTTTTGGTTGGTATTCTGCCATGATCGTATCCTGTTCTTCCACGAGCGAGTGTCCACCGCCCAAGTTTGGTAATAGTCAAAGGCTTTTAAAGTCCTTTGAGGTCTCACAAAAGGACAATGCAATGTGGATATTAGAATTCGATAATGCAGCGAAACGTTGTCAAAGGATAGCCTGTTCCAAAATGATTCAATTTAAAAAGAGATGGAAACGTTTTGTTCTAGGGTGACAGGCAAAGGATCAAAATGCTTTTTGACGATGAATTGTAATTTGAACGGCCTTCGACAGAATATTCCAGAAAATATCCAGCAAAAAAAAAAAAAAAGTGTCTTTTTTGGGAAGAATTCGGCAAAACTTTCTAGAAAAACTGCAGTCACTATTTATAATTCAATTATTGCTCCACACTTTAACTACTGCTCAACTATCCTTTTCCTATGTAAAGAACGAGAACAAAATAAGTTTCAAATTCTCCAAAACAGGGCAATGAGAATAATACTTCGGCGAAATAGATTCTCAAAAGTAAATAAAATGTTGAAGGAACTAAATTGGCTAACCGTGAAACAAATGTTGACCCTGCACACGATGATATTTATTAATAAAATAGTGAACAACATGTTACCAAAATACTTCTTAAACAAAATTATATACAACAAGGACATTCACGGACATAACACAAGGACTTGCAAGGAAATCAGGCTACAAAAAAAAGGACAAAACGAATACGCAAAATAGTTTACTATACAAAGGGATGAAGTTATACAACACTCTACCAGAAACTTTAAAGGCCGCACCAATTGAAAAGTTCAAAACGTATTGTAGGAGATACATAAAACATGAAAAAAATATTGTTTGAAATATGAAATGATATAATTAATTAGGAAATTGTAAACTTAAATGTACAATTTACTAAAATAAAACTAATAAATAAATAAATAAACACACGATAGAAGTGAAACTAGAAAGGCGCCAGATGTCGCTTCATTTCTTTTGCCTGCTAATTTTAAAGTGGTTTGAAGATTGGATATTGATTTTACAAAAATTTTTTTTTTTTTTTGGATTTCGTAGGATTCAAGCCTCCGAGGCGCATTATATTACAACCAAGAACCCGTCAAATAACAAATTTTAGTGATGCACTTCCGTTTCATCCGAATTTCAAATCACTAACGTGGCTAAAGAAGTTTTACTTCAAAAAAGTGTAAATTATTAAAAACGAAGACGTACTGTTTGACTCATGTTTTCAATAATTCAATTAGAAAAAAATATTTGAATAAATTTAAAAAAAGGGGTAGTTAATCTAGATACAAATATTATAATAAAAAAATAAATAAAATAAATATAATATGTATGTATTTTCCTACAAGATATCTACATAGTGAAAACATTGACCGGTCAGTGTCTGAGTTGGCATCGCGTTTGGGTCCCATCCAGACAGTAGGAGAGAATAGGAGATTTTCAAATATTTTCAGGTTATTCGTTACCCGAGAAAGTTTGTCTTTCTTAAAAAAAAATTTAATAAAGTTTTTTGGTTTTTTGTATGCATTTTATAGGCAATAATACGATCTATTTTAAGATTGTGAAATTTAAGCTTTAATTTTAACAAAGATTTTCTTAACAAATGTTCGTCATGGATTATGTAATAATTAAAAATTCGTTTTGCTTGTCACTTTTCCGGGAATCAAAATCGTAAAAGCGTGTGTAAGTGTGGATTAATGTAGAAGAAAAATAAGCAGCCATATTATGGCGCATTTGCAGGTCCATTTTTTATTTTTATAAATCCTGTACATCTTAAATATAAATAATTTAAAAAAATATGAATAAGCATGTAACCTTATTAATTTATATTATTCACCTCTAATTTATATTTTTCACCTGTATTTCACCTATATTTCACCTAGGTATGTTTTTAGGTTTTCACATGCTGAATGTTTTCTAACACCAGCTCGTAGAGAAATGGAGCTGGCAGCACGGTATCGCTTCGACACACATAAGTAAACACTCACCAATATCATTTACTCATCTGCCCTGATGATGGACACTGTAACGCTGTCCGAAACGTTGGCTAAAGAAGGAGGTAGCGAAACACGGCATAACACCCCAAAACAATAACAACAAAAAATTATTTTACCTAGTTTTGTATATTTCGGAACATAATATGAAACATATTATTTTTAAATGTACGTAATTATTATTTTTTTACTAAGCCTCAATATTTTTTTGTTTAACAGTTTAATAAACATCATTGAAGAAGATAATACTTACAAATCTAAACAAAACATGAAACAGATTAAGTCAAAGAAAAAAAAAAAATACAAGTTTGCAGTTCACACGAGGTAGAAGTGAAACCTTCAAAACACTAAAGTAGACAAGAGTGGGGAGGCCACGAAGCACCGCACAAGGAGGAGACCGATTATTCTATCTCATTCTCTCGTAGGCTAAATCCTATAGATGTGTGTGTTTATCTCTTATTAGAGTCGCTTTCTCATTTCATCGAGTTTCGGTGCTCAATCAGTTTTCACTTCAAAAAGGTAACGGCCGTATCTGGGAATCGCACCCCAGATCTCTCGTCTTACCGGTAAGAGCAAATTCTGCCATTGAGATCTCTTCATTTTATGGCATTATGGTCATGTTTCTAATTCAGAATTAACAATATTATCCTCAACTAACTTTTCCCATATTTTTGGCTGCTATATGGATCATAAAGTTCTAACGATTTCGTAACCTAGATAGTAATACAAACGATTCTATTTACGTAGATTTATATATTTATTAGGGGATTTATTTATTTATTAGGGAGACCTAATAAATCTAAATAAATCCAGTCTAGGGCCTCAGGCCTAGCCCGAGGCCCTAGACTAGCTCGCAGACCAAGATGTCCTCCGCTGACCCCCCACCATACGAAAGAAGAAGAATTAATAAATGTTTAGATTGGATTTCATGATTTTCATTTTGATTGAAAAATTTCATGCTTATAAGTCTTATATTTAACTCTCTCGAATCAATTTCTAACGTTGATGTAAATTTAAGTTTATAAAAATTGTATTTTTACCATAGAGATGTACTTATATATAATATATCAATGATTTTTACCCTCACGAGAGTTCTACTACCGGATGACTGTGTGACCATGGTATTCCCAGTGAGGCGGAAGAAAGTGGAAAAGGAATGATGGGATGTGACTAGTCAGAAAGACAGGAAGTATCTCGTTAATAAACATGGTGGAAGCCATTTCTAGCAACATTTCGTTTGAAAATGGAATTTTCTCAAAGATCATCTTTAACTTACAGTGGTTATAAAAAAGTATGAAGAGAATTCAAATAAACCCAGTAAATAGGTCATTTCTACTGAGTCGTCCTTGGGTTTGAACAATTCGACTACGGAACCATTTTCCGGCCTACTTGTTTCCTCTCTTTTAAAACATGGGTCTTTTTAAGGTCCATGTTCACTCCATCCTCTCTCGAAAAACCCTCCACACAGAAACCTCAAAGTATCTTTTCTTTATTCATTGTTTTTCATATAATGTTTTGAACTAATTTTACCTGATTTTCCACTGCTAAACCAGACACATGGTCGTATAAGCTATTTTTTTTTCAAAATGTATCTCTTTTTAGTGTCACTCATTTCCGTTTCATCGAGTTTCAAATCACAACGGTGCTAAAAAAGTTTTTACTTCGAAAACCTCGTTTTTTACGGGATGATTTTTTTATCACAATAAGATTTGATTGTAAATTTTACGATTGTAATTTTCTATTGACTATTTGATGGTGATATATAATATTTTGAACGTGCTCAAATTGTACGTTGAAATGCGACATGTCTTATACAAAACTTTTGAGTGTCGTAGGTGAAAAAAGGTTGGGAAGCACTGAATTATAAGACTCCCATTAACAATGCAATAAGTAGTGAAACCTCTAGTTACGAAGACAAAAAAAACGGAACTGAGACTTGAACTCTTTACGATCCATTATGTACTAGAAAGTAGACAAAAAACTTGCTCTTTTTTAAAAATAATTTGATGACCTTAAAATATAAACGCTGTGTGCCCAATTTCATGGGAACAAGGCGTACATTGATTTGTAACACGCTAGAGAAGCCATTAGTTGTAACTATAGCAAAGTGGACCTACTTACCTTAGTTTTTCGTTACAATATAACTATGTATATAAATTGCGTCGCAAGTGTTAAGTTTGGCGGGGTAAAGTGAACAAAATTCGAATCAGAATCTAAGTTAATATCTATACGTTATAAGATCACGGCTGGTCTGAAAGGAGACATACGAATCAAAGTTTCAACGTTCCTATTACCTACAGAAAACAATTCAAAGCTTTCGAACAGTCATGACCAACCTTCGGCCAACGGACCGCGTGCGGTCCAATTAAAGATTTTGTGCGACCCAGAATTTTCAGATTTGTTTTGAATTTAGGTATTCACACAGAAAAAGATAAATTCGGTCTCATAAATTTTGCACTTATATTGTACTTAATTTTGCACTTATATTATACTAATGTTAACTTTCTTGTTATTAGACCTCGGACTCTCGATGAGGGTTTTGATTTATTCCTTGAAAAGTGCAAAGCGCATGGCCGCACTAGGAATTTATTTTAGCAACCAATTCTAACCAGTATATTTTTCCACGTATTTCTCGGAATAGCGAATGCAACAGACATGATTTTAATAAGTGGAGAGTGAGTGCAAAGTACGTACGTAAGCGTATGAATAGTCAATTTATGCCAGTGGTATTGAAGAATCCGGTTTAATAAAAATAGTGATTTTGGACCTAATTACCGGTAAAAATCAACGGCAACATTCGCCGTTTACCCCCCCCCCCCCCTTCCGCCTCTCCCTAGTTGACCACCTAAGTTCGGTTTTTTTTTTTGGTCCACCAAACGATTTTGTTGAGCATCCCTGCGTTAAAAGATATACATACCTACCGTGTGCGTGCGTTTATCGCCATCATCCGCCCACGAGTGCTAACTATTTCACGGTATTTCTATAAACAATTTAATCGTCTTAAAAATAAATTAATCCTGTTTCTCAGCCTGAGTTATTCGCCTTTCGGGTCCCCCATTGTGCGAAGTGAAACAATAACAATTTTATTATAGCGCTCGCTACCTACCTACCTACCTAAAGCATTTATAATCCGGCTGTTTTTAAACTCATTCAGAAACACGTTCAGCCAAACAAGCAAAACAACGGTTCCATGCCAACTCAGAAATAACTCAACTCAACACCTATTTAAAAAGTCTGTGAAAAGTTATGAAAAAAATTATTTTAAATAGCACGTAACCTTAACCTAGCGTAACCTATTTAAGCGATTTTTTTTTTATCGCGTTCAATGACTTTCCATAGGAGTTTCTGAATTGATTTCATTATGAATTATCAGGTCACCCCAAAACAACATACCTATCCCAATTGGGGATGATTGGTTCCAGGTGGTTGGGAGCAGTTGGAACTCTTGCGCGATATTTAGAAAAAAAGATTAAAAAAGTAGAAATACTTCCGACAATCTAAATCAAAAAAAGAACTACATAATTGGTAGGTGCCTCCCAACCAACGTATATACATTTTTTTTTTAAATTTACTTCTGTTAATTATGTACGGAACTTACTTATTTGTTTCTATCTATTAGATAGTTTACTGTTGAATGCAAGGCTAATACAATTTTTTTCTTAGTAGGTAGATATTTAGTTATGTGGAATGGAAAATAAAATTACGGTACCTACTGTAAATGATTTATTAATTTAAAAAAATTAAGGACGAACGTTCCCGGGTTACGAATAAGTCGAATAATCTGACAATATTTGAAGATCTCCTACTACCACCACAGTAAACTGAAAATATTGCTTGAGTCGTGATGGTAGCCAGAACGTCAAAGCCTGTAGAATCCAGACGCGATGCGAGCACAGCTTCTATTTACATACTAATTGACGTCCCCGGCGTTGCCCGGACTCAACAAAAAGACTTTCGAAGTCAGATGTTGACAGTATTTTTCATCAAATTTTTAAGATTAAGTATGTAAAATTTAATCAAGAAGTATCAAAAATCTGCTTTGAGGGGGGGGGGGGGGGTCAAAAAAGGGGGTGTAGGTTGTTTTTATATTTCTCGTGAATACCTCCATCTTGTGTTGAAGGTCAGGCTCGGAATAAAGCTGTAGATTTGTATAAAAAACGAAGTCACTCCGCTATGCCGGTATATGACCAGTCAGTGGTTGAGTGGGCATCGCGTTTGGGTCCCACCCGGGCGTCCCGTGTTCGATTCCTCGACTGGCTAAGTCCTCCATCACAACACAAGCAATATTTTCGGCTTTCTGTGGTGGTAGTAGGAGATTTTCAAACATTGTTGGGTTATTCGTAACCCGAGAATGTTTGTCTTTCTTTTTAAAAAAAAAAAAAAAAATTTGTTATTTTTTTTCGTAAGCACCTCGCTAGAAGAGCCTGCACTGAAGTGTACACGTGTTTCAGTTATAATTTTGTAAGCGTATCGCATAAAATGATTGTTGACTAAGCGTAGCGTTAGCATAGGCCCTGAGGGAAATTATTTTCCTCAGGGCCTCCTGTGTGGAGTTAGTGTAAAAAAAAAAAGCGTGTGAGATTTCTTAAAATTTGTTTATACGGTCCGTTTCGTTTCAAGATGGTATCCGTTTTAATTTTTATTAATATATTTTTTTAATTTGTTTATTCCGTCGCGTTTATTTGGACTTTCTTAATCGCATTTTTCCATTATGTTTCCTACCTGCCAGAAGAAAGTTTAAAAAGAAAATCGTCGTTTAAATAAAGACGTTTCTTTGAACAACTTGTATAATTCCTTACGTACAAACGTAACGTAAATTTCATAAAACGAATTATTCAAGTTATTCAAAGAAACGTTCTTATTTTAATGACAATTTTCTTTTCAAACTTTCTTCTAGCAGGTGGGAAACATAATGAAAAAGTGCCAATAAGAAAGTCCAAATAAACACAACGGAATAAACACATTTCAAACATTGATCTTTAATGAACCATCAAAACGGCTACCATCTTGAAACGTACAAACAAATTTAAAGAAAACTAGTGGTCGCCCAATGGTCGAAATTCGACCATATTGTAATGTTTTTTTTTATGTTTAACATTCAGTAAGACCATAGATCAAAGACAAACAATATTAATCTATTCTCAATTTGACCATAGACTTTAACAATAAACAATAGAGTAAAGACGCGTGTGTGTGTGTCAAATACATGGTAGTGTGCGTAATGTTTTCATTATTGATTTAATGTATTTTTATGCATAATTTTTAAAAAATATTAGCATTCTGCACTCCTCCTCTATATAAACTATAAGTGTGCGAAATTTCATACTCCTCCGTCCGCGCATTTTTCGTAAAAAGGGGTACAAAGTTTTGGCTTCACGTATTAATATTGTGATTTAAAGAAGTGGCAAACGTTAAAACCAGTTAGTACGTACATGGTTTATAATTATATAGGTAGGTATTAAACTTACAAGTCAAATATTTGGTTTTGCTTTAAATAAGAGAATATTAAAAAATACCCTTTTGTAGGCGAGGTACACAGAAGTACTAGCATTATTGTATTTTTATGTTTAAGAATATTATATTATAAAAATATAAGAAAAAATATGAGAATTATATTTAATGTGATGTAAATTGTATTGCGTTATGTCTGTATACAAATATTCGCTTAGACAGGTATATTAATAGACATAACATATTTCATCGTGGGAGGTACAGGTATATTATACAAAATAAAGTTATATTGAATCTTCAATATATTTTTAATTTTTATCTTTTCGAGCATCTGAGGAATTTAATAAATTTGTCACATTTGACCACAACAAATTGGTAACGGATAGTAATCTTTAACATAATATCAGATAACCCACTTGTAAACGTGGTAGAACGTATAACGTGTGTTTTAAATAGTTCCAACTTAACTCAACACCTATGTGAAAAGCCATTAAAAGCTATGAAAAAAATAAATTAAAAATAGCCCAAAACCTGACTTAACGTGATCTATTAAACCGATTTTTTAGTATTCTTTTTTCATTACTTTTTTCGTGACTTTTCAAAGGAGTTGAGTTGATTTCATTCTGAGATGTCCAGTTACCGTTTTAAATGTGTACGTAAATCGTAATAAGTAAAAATATGTACAGTTGTACTGCTAGTTGTGGGTGCATTGTCAGTTGAAAATAATGAACTCCAACTCAAGTCCGACCTGCAAAACATTTCTCTTCTCTATAATCTATTCAAATGAACGTTGATTACAATCTCTTACATTTTTAACTGGCGACTTCACTTCTACGCTATTGTGGACGTAGCTGCCAATCCGCATAGTTTTTTTTCCGCTAATAATCATCTAAACATTTTTGTTGATATATTAGAATGCTTTATTTACATATACATGCTATGTAACCTTAGCGGTCAGCTTTCAAAACGTTCAATCAATTTCATGTCAGTAGGCTCACGTTATCACGTTACCACGAGCGAAGAGGGTAGTCCTCGAAATTAACTCTCCGCGAACAAAGAATTAGTCATAACTCGGTAGAGGAAAGCTTTATATAACCTATTCGTGCATCGTCGTGTAGTTCTTAGTGTTCTAAAATTAAAGTTTAAAAAAAAGTATTTAAGTTACAGTTTACAAAACGTTGTAAAAACGCCTGTTTCAGATAAAACGAAATATATTTCACTACCTCATACTTTATTTAATGTCATTGTAAGATTCTCCTAAACAAAATACATATTTTCGTGGAAATGTGACTTATATTTTCCCCTTAAATCATAGATTCTCAACCTTATTTTGCCCACCGCCACATTGAGAACATTTTTATTTCTGACGCCCCCTAACTCGTCACGACGAAGGAGGCGTAATGGAATACCACGACAGGGTTACATTTGCACCAACGGAGGAGGCATATCGGGATACCACGACGAAGGGGGCGTAATGGGATACCACGATGGGATTACATTTACCACAACGGAGGGGGCGTAATGGGATTGGGAAAATATTTTTGTGGATGTATGGCCCCTAATGGGATAGGGTAGTATGGGTTTCTCTGGGTCTCCTACCGCCCCCCTGAAAGTCTGAAACACCCACCAATTTTCTCTTGGTCTTCTACCGCCTCCCTGAAGGTCTGAAACGCCCCTAAGGGGGCGTTATCGCCCACGTTGAGAACCTACGCCTTAAATGATGCCCAATGACGAACGAAATACGTAGCTTGGAGATACTACCTATCTGTTGTTTTATTGTTAATCAATTAGATTTAAAAAGTGTTATTTCTTGTTTGTATTATAAAACAAAAATACATTTTTAATTTTTTTTCTACTGTAATACTTTAGTACTTGGAATAGGGGTAAGAAGGGTTGAATAGGGATAATTGCTATTTGGTCTGGAAAATGGCGAAACTTGAATTCACCACACCCTTCTGCTTTCCATGTCATTCGGAGCCAATGTATGCCGGTATGCCAGCTATAGATAGGTATAACAAACTATCCGCTAAATAAAATTAGAGACAAAGCCTACTTCTCTAGTTGTGCGGGGACGTAATCAATAAACTTTAGTTCTTTATTATTGACGAGAATTCCTCGAAAAACGTTGGCGCCAGTGGAGGCGGAACACCTTTTTGATATAAATGAATAAAAACAAAGCGCCGGGACTTATGCTATGGGCACACATGCTCATTAGAACCCAAAGAGCATGCTACTAATGAGCAATTGCCACCTAGTAGCGTGTGTGTCAATGACGTTGCTAGTTTTGAGCATACTCATTTGAAGCCAAATGAGCATGCTCACAAATCAACAGCCGTTTGATTAGTGAGCATGCTGGAAGCCTCTAAGCGCGTGTGAACAGCCTAGCTTATGAGAAAGCTCATTTCGAACCGATCTCAGTTCGCGCATACGCAATCTTTGTAAAAATATCAAAAATGCCCCGCTAGGGAAAAAAACTTGGAAAACAAGATTACTGAAACACTCACAATAGATTTTCAAATTCCCCAAAAGTTCCTTTACCTCTAAAATGAAACCACATTCTATTGAAATTAGAAATTAGTAAAGTTTATTTTTATTATTTAGTCATTTTTGGATTTGTTGACGTCCTGGACCCAAATCAACCTTTTTATTTTCTTTCTGAACTGACTCCATTTGTTGACATGTATTTTATATGAGCATGCTCTTAAAAGAGCATGTGTGTTCAATTGTTGACATTGAGCATGTTCATAGTGCTTTGAATGGTGAAAACGATTTTCAACATTTTACATAATCCCTACAAACGTTTGACATTTGCAAGTGGGGCTAGCATCTCGAAAAGAGTTATAACAGTTCTTATAGATTGACAGGACCTTTTGGATTGCAGTTACGAAGCTAATGTTGATTAACGACTGACAAAGCGATTGTCTTGTTTTCAGTTGGGATTTTCCAACCTCTGATGCTTAAAATGTTGACATTTGAACATGAATCAACTTTTGGTCAAATTGTTAAACACAATCGTTTTGCTTCTCGGATGATCGCTATTTGATCAAAAGCTAAGAATCTGCGTTGAATGTGGCTGATCGTCGATTAAATGTGATGGAGGTGGAAACACCCCGACCTAAGCCTTTTGTTGCGACACTTCTGAATTATAAAGGCCATCCCTCTGCAATATATTCCAATTTCAGCGATCAATAGTGGCTGGAAGGAGACTGTTTAAACATTCAGCAGTTTGAAGCCATTAGCGATTGAATCGTCTCGGGCGCCCGCTACAAGAACAAATTAATAATATATTGTACCTCCGACAGTTAAACGAATCAATCATTATAAGTGAACTGACCTTCCCTCGAGGGCTTAGAATTTTCAAGTGTTTTCACTTAATGCTTTTCCGCCATAGATTTGTCCTCCATCTATAAAAACTGTCAGAAAACGATCAACGTATACGTTTTTTCGTTAGTTGTATTTTTATTCCCTTTTCGGAATTTAATTTTTGATTTATTTGTTTGTTATTTTATTAATTAATTATAAATAAATAATTTTATTATGTTATTGGTGAAGCAAAACACCGACTCTAAAAAGAGACAAACATGTTTTTCTATAGAATTTAGCCTGCGAGAGAATAAAATAGAATAATCGGTATTCTCTTTGTCCGGTGCTTCGTAGCATCCCTATTATTTTTTTGTCATGTCTACTTTAGTTTTCTGTAGGTTTCGCTTCTACCGCGTGTAATTGCACACACATTTTTGAAGTGAAAACTTCTTTAGCACCGTTGTGATTTGAAACTCGATGAAATGAGAAACGATGGAAACGAGCGACACCAAAAAGACACAAACACTATATATATAGGTTTATCCTGCGAGAGA
This sequence comes from Glyphotaelius pellucidus, assembly GCA_936435175.1. Lineage (NCBI taxonomy): Eukaryota > Metazoa > Arthropoda > Insecta > Trichoptera > Limnephilidae > Glyphotaelius > Glyphotaelius pellucidus. The sequence continues at coordinate 18,591,748 of OW386542.1, read as the reverse complement.
ATGAGACAGACTAATCGGTGTCCTTTTTGTGCGGTGTTTCATAGCCTGCCGGCCTCTTCTTCACGCGGAGCTTCTTAGAATAAAGTGTAAAATAATTTTTTAACTTGGTAACAATATTATAATAAATAAACCCTACAATATCCTACTCCTGATACTCTGCATTTGTCATTCTCTCGAAGTTTAGTTTTCTGAAGAATTCATTTCTACCGCGTGTGAACTGCACACATGATTTTTTTTATTAATTTTTTTTCAATTTTTCTTTTCGTGTATTTGTTCATATTATATTAGTAATGGCATTTGGAAACTTTTGTGGGCGGAAGGAAATAAAACGTAGGAAGGAAAACGTGGCACAAAATGTTAATTTGTGTTTCAGATTAATAGATAATAATGTGTAAAGGCGGAACTCCTGCGCCAGAATACACATGAATACTAGCTTGAACCACACTATAAACGTTCTTTGTTTTCCGTCTCCTGCGTTTTTTTGAAACATGGTTTGAAAGATTGGTGTGAACATGTGTGAAGTTCGCGCGGTCCGACAATTTTGTTAGTGGCCTTTCCACGCGTACGCAACTGAACACTTGACGTTTAAATAAATGTTAAAATATGTTCCGATGAAGAAGAGATGCTACATCAGGGAGAAAACAGAGATATTTTAATAGATGTTTATTTACCAGGAAAGATTTCCGACTAATATCAATTATTATGACCTAAAGTTAGTATTTGAATTTCGAATGCGTAATTAATTACGCATTCGAAATTCAAACGTCAAACGTCAAAAGTCGAGTTCTGTTAAGAAATTTAGCGATGATATTGTAGACGAAATATAAAGGAGAACACGCAGATTTCAACTTAGACCTAACCTACCTAACTAGATTTTTATTAGGTATTTATTTATCAGGGAAAGAATAGAATACCTATTTTAATTGGTCAATTTCTTCCGTGTCTCTGAAATCGATTTATAAATTAATAGACTTTATTTACAAGTGAGTTCACGAAAGATATAATCATCCATTACGACAGTATTTATTTGCAATTTAAAGTCATAATTAGGTATTAGGCTCGCGCGGTTGACATAACCCCAAACGTCATTCGATTTATCTCCGGTACCAACCGCTCCGTACGGCTCCTGTAAAAATATGAACTTATTTCCCCCCCCCCGCCGGCCCCGCCTGCCTTCCCGCTTCCCGCTTCACCCACTTCAAAAATAATATTAATATTAATGTTGTTAATATTCGTTATTATACTATAATTTTATTATCAAATATATTTATTATATTGTATTTAGGTATCATAATATTTTAAAGTAGTGATTATTAAGCTCAATCATTGCGCATAACCTCAAAAACTTGTTCGGTTTGATTCTCCATACATGACCGCATCGCGCGGCTCTTGTAAAAATATGAACACATTTCCCCCCGCCAGCCTTCCCCCTTCGCCCGGGAGATGAATGTTTTCCGTCGCCTGTGGTAAAGCTTGAACACAGGGTTTTTGAACACGAAGTGTTCAAATTTTCAATGTTTTGGGTGCTGTTCAAGCTAGTGTTCATGTGTATTGTGGCGCAGGATCGCCGCTTAAGGCGATCAATGAATGTGTATGACAATGAATGAAAGTGTGCCAAGGCAGATATTATTGACGTTCAGAACCTCTCTGCTCAGACCTGCGGGAAAACAACTTTTGTTACTTAGGCTAAGATAAAATGAGAAATACGTCATTCACAGCTTCTTCTTCTTATAACGTTCTTTTCTTTCATAGGTAACGAAATAACTCTACGTAACCGTACCAGTCAAAAAGATAGCCAAGAAGTGCAAAATTATATAGTTACCTCTGCTACGTATTCCATCAATTTCCTCATACATGTATTTTTCGTTCCTATTGGGATTTTCTTTCCTTTGTGGATATCAGAGTGATATCCACGAGACGCCACTTATATTCAAATACCAGCTAAATTTCTCGGCATTGTTAGGGCTTTACACAGAGTTTTACAAAATCTGATTTAGGCGGTGACGTTCCTCTTTTTTAATATTAACCGCACACTGAAAGCATTGAGGAAAATAATTTCCCCCTTAGGCGTGTCATTTTTTGAGATGCTGTATGAAAGGTATTTTTAAGGTTAGGAAGGAAACGAAGATTTGGTGAAGAAAAAGGTATACGGAGTGGGTAGGAACTAGAGGTTTAGTGTGTCCCTTCCACTGCGGTGCAAGTCGATGTATCGAGAGATGTGAATTATTTGAATAATATACTGTGAATTATCTGTAAGAAGCTCTTTTGTAACAATATTGTTCATTAAATACCCATATTATTTTGTGTTATTTTTTTGCTTATAATTATTAACCTCAACACAGGTTTTTTCTAGTGAGGTTAAAAATTTATATGTTAACAAATAATAATTACCATTTAAAGTAATAATAAATGTATAAAATAAATGTACCTACTTGTCGATAAGGAATGTTTTTTTTTTACATTAGCTCCACACAGGAGGTCCTTGAGTAAAATAATTCCCCTCAGGGCCTACATCATCTTTGGAGATGATGTGTGCTTTGTGGGGGGTATTTTGAGGAAAGAAAGGAAAGAGGTATGAGAAGTGTGTAGGAATCTGGCGTCTGTGTCTCCAGGAGTGACGCACGTATGAATCCATGGCTTCCACTGTGGTATAATTAAGGCGATGTTCCGAGGGGGTCCTGCTGGAGATTTCAAAAGATCTCCCTTAACCAGTCTCTCCCGATCCGGTCTGCCATGTAACTGTTGAACATATGCATCCACCGCCAAGGAAAAACATTATTATTATTTAAAATTAACCATCTTGACTATAAAGCAGAAAGTGTGTGAACAAGAAAAGTACGTAAAAAAAACAACCTACAAAGCAGAAAGTATGTGAACCAGAAAAATATGTGAAAAAAAAACAACCAATAAAGCAGAAAGTATGTGAACCAGAAAAATGTGGAAAAAAACAACCTTTAAAGCAGAAAGTATGTGAACCAGAAAAATATGTGAAAAAAAACAACCTATAAAGCAGAAAGTATGTGAACCAAAAATATATTTGAACAAAAACAACCTATAAAGCAGAAAGCATGTGAACCAGAAAAATATGTCAAAAAAGGCAACCTTTAAAGCAGAAAGAATGTGAACCAGAAAAGTATGTGAAAAAAAAACCTACAAAGCATAAAGTACGTGAACCAGAAAAATATGTGAAAAAAACAACCTGTAAAGCAGAAAGTATGTAAACCAGAAAAATATGTGAAAAAAAACAACCCATAAAGCAGAAAGTATGTGAACCAGAAAAATATGTGAACAAAAACAACCTATAAAGCAGAAAGCATGTGAACCAGAAAAATGTGTGAAAAAACAACCTATAAAGCAGAAAGTTTGTGAACCAGAAAAGTGTGTGAAAAAAACAACCTATGAAGCAGAAAGTATGTGAACATTTGGGCAACTTTTTTTATTTCAAATTTCTAATTCCAAACCCGATAGTTATTTTCAGATCTCAGTATGTATCAACGCTCTGCAACGCTCATTGAAGAGTCAAAAAGTTAGATTAAATGCAATACCGTTTTTTTAAACCGTAAGAAGTTAAAAATAAAATGTGGTGATTCAGACCTGTTCACCAGATACGTTTGAAACCATTTCAAGTAAGGTTTCGTTTCTGAATTATGGTCTTTCACAAGGGTGGTACAGAGAGTATCAATCTCTCTGGAAAAGGGTGAATAAGCAAAAATATTTCGTTAGAATACTATTGAAATCAGGCAAAACGCGTGGTATATAACTAGATATGTGTAAATTATGTGCTTGGTAATGTACCCGATTCAACAAAAAATGTATTCTTCTTGCTTCTAATAATACTGAAATTACGTCACAGATGAGGTAAGTTCTAAGAACATATTTAACAACCTTAATGACGTAATCGTTGCTAATTGCATGCATGTACGTAGATACCTTTGTTTGGACCGTGCGGTTCTTGAAGTTAGAGTATGTCGGTATATTTGCTAATAGATTGCTTTGTTCTTAACTGACGTAAAACGTTTAAAGCTTTTCAGAAATAATGACTATAATTATTACACTTGAGCATCTCGTGTGAATTCTGTTAAGTTTACTAAAAGTTGAGACTTAGCATAAGATTGTTTTAATAAGTAATAATCGTTTTCTACTCTTCTTCTAGTGTTCAGCTTTGTACACATTTCACAGTTGTGAGGTTGAAGATAGTGGAGACCTCTAGGGAAGGGGAAGGTGGGGAAGTACCTGGCTACTAACCTCTGGTTATCAAATACCTAAAACCATTTCAAGCAACGTTTCAATTCTGAATGGTAGTCTTACATCAGGACGATACTGAGAGTATCTTCCTTTTTTAAAACGTGCCGCAAACATATTAATTTTAATTAATTAATTATGAAGTAACTCAAATTTGTCAATTAAAATTTATTTGCGCCGCACGTCAAGTTTGAACCCGCGGATTGCTAGTTGAGAGCCTTCCACCACGACCACGGAGGCCGTCGACTTTTTTGACTCCAAACCTGTTATATCGACCACCATAATATGTGCCTATCATGGTGGTCAAAAAATCCACAAATTATGTTAAAAAAGAGAAATTTAAAAAAAAATTAGTTGTCTGTAAAGTCATATAACGATGGAATAGAAGAGAGGCAGATGCGTCACAAGCCGAACGCTTGTTCCGCGCTTTCGCTTGCACGCTCGGCTCAGGCGGAACGTATTAATGAGTCATGCTTTTTCGTTAGTGCAGCCGGCGTTCATCGATTTATAAGACGTTATCACGTCAAAAAATGTAACACAAAAGGGTGAACTGTGATAACTTGACTACGACAAGACTATGAATTAATTGGATTAAACCGAATAACTTCTACTCTATTTTGCTTTCAACGCCGTATAATATGTGAAAGGGGCAATAATTCTTTCTCGTTCAGACAATAAATATTTTTTTTAATATTATGTTAACCATAAATAAAACCAGGACTATACTTGCCTAAGAGGTCACTTGAGATTAACAATATTTATTGGAGAAATTTAGATCGAGTTTGAGAAGTTCGGAGGTGCACTGAACTCGAATCTAATATCGAAATTCAAAATTTCGGCGTCCATCTTGAATTTATCGAGAACTCTACCGTTTTGGTTCAAAGGATTGAGGAGTAAGGAGGTGCACTTAACTCGAATCAGATATCAAAATTCAAAATTTCGGCATCCATCTTGAATTTCTCGAGTTCTTTCTTTTGCACAGTTCAATTCTTTTTTTTGTTCAATTCTTTCGCATGCAGAGGACGTAATTTAAAGAGGTCTTGATTTTTTTTTCTTAGGTTATCTTTTAATGTTATTATGTACCTGTTATGTTATCATTTACCTGTTTGTAAATGTACTAAAAAAACTTTGCTAATAAATTTTTTTTTTTTAAAGTTTAAAAATTATTTTACATTTTTTCTACGAAGTACCGCACAAAGATTACACCAACTAGTCTTATTTCATTCTCTCGCAGGCTAAATCATATAGATGTATGAGTTTGTCTCTCTTTAGTATCGCTCGTTTCCGTTTCATCGAGTTTCAAATCATAACGGTTTGAAAGAAGTTTTCACTTCAAAAACCATGGTTTTACAAGTTACCTCGGTTTACACTATATGACTATTTCCATGAAATTCCCAATGAGGGATTACTTCAAGTAAGTATGAGTACTATAAATGGCAGACAAAAATAAGACCTGACAGTTAGACATAAAATAATATACTGGTATACTGCTTTTACTAACACAAGCCAGCAGTGCAAAGAGGTGTAAGAATAATAAAGAAGTCCTTCTTGTAAAATACAAGATAAAGTTTTGTAAGAAATTGTTTAATAGCAGAAGAGTTGGTAAAACATGAAACATTTTCTTAGTTTCTGTTATTGATTTCTATTTAATATGAAACGAAATTATGTCAACATAAACAATGATATTTCTGACTGTGAATTACTGCAATGGAACAAAGGGAGCATGTCAACTGAACGTCTACCTGCTCTCGCAATAAAAAAGTATACTTTTAGAACACGTTAAATATTTCCATCAAATTAAACAATATTGTACTTTTGGGATAGTTTTTGCACGTGATCATCAAGTTTAATGATCTAATCGTGCTATCAAGCGATTACACTGCATTTACCAAAAAGGGAAGAAAACATATAAAATTAAGAAAAATAACATTTTCGAAAATATTTTAGTTACATTAGGAACCTACTTGGCAATGTTAGTACAAATTTTTATTTAATAGGTACACCTGTGAAAGTTAGTAAGTTAACGCTCATATTTTATTGTGCCTGACTCACTAGGAATATAATCCCATGTCAAGACAGACTAGTTTTCAAGTATTTTTTTAACAGTGGGTACATTTTTCGACAAAACTAATAAAATAATGAAAAACGTCCTTACCAAACAACAAATCTAAAATCATATTTATTTACGTACTGCTTTCGCCCACCATAGCCCAGGATATTAAAAAAAATCTATATTACAGCTCCTGCTCGAAAACACTTCTTTGAATTATGTCAACACGTATAAAATCGAATGAGTAAAGGCAGTGTATATACATATTTCAGCGCATAGATATTGCCTTCCGCACTAATAATATTTAGGATAATAAAGACTCAAAAAGTAAAGTAAAAAAACTAAAAAATAGCAGCATTTATAATCTCCAGTGCGACGAATGCAACGCTGTTTATGTTGGATAAACTGGCCGGTCCTTTAATATTAGATTCGAAGAACACACGCAATCGTTTTACAATTAAAAATAATATTTTTTTTAATTAATTTTTTTTACGTTTAAAAATAATAATAAAATACAGCCACAATTGCCAAATATCTCCTAGATGACAATCACTCACTTCATGATGATAATAAGCCAACTCCTTTATACATACAATCTTTTAGAGCATTCGGAAATTGATAAACATTTTAGTAATCCAAAAGCTATTTCGATAAATAAACAAAAAAATATAATTCACTCACCGCTCTTAGATATGTTTAAGCCAATTTCGAATACTTAATTATGCTAGAAAATAAAACCATGAGTAATCATTTGGGAATAATACGTAGAATACGAATTTAAACGATACAATAATTGGAGAAACTTTAAGGATAATAACCACTAATAATTTCAGCCATTTTATTTAAATTAGTCAGAGTAAATATCTATCTAGAAATAATGTAAATACATCGTCGAAACAGCTGTCACGCGTAATAATAATTACGTACAAGAACTTGTTTATAAATAATTGCTTTCATAAATTGGTTATATATTATTGAATGCAAAAGCTCTATTATTTGCTGGTTATCAGCTGGTCGTGTTTCCCGGGACCTTATTGGTTAACAGGCGATGCAGCTAGCACCGTAGTCGTGCCACTGATAGTTCTAATGCAACTCTCCCTCTCTCTCATTGATGACCCACGTAACAGAAAGAGATGTTACAACTGAGATCTCAGCGGCAGCACCAGCACTAGCGGGCCGGAGGTCACGCCGATTATTATGGTGCATTATTTTATTAACGAACATCCTACGAAGTCGGCGGTGCGACGTAACTACGTTGCGAATAATTCTACATTAATTAGCATTGGCGCACAGTGGTGCATCTTTCTTAACTCTGAATGTAGAGTAATCTTAACAATCACAAAAAATACGCACGAGTCATCTTACAACGAGCATGGTTAATTTTTTAAGTTACCGCAGTTAAAGACTTTTTAAACTAATTCCTGACATAACGGATCATAAAATTATTTAAATTTATAATTTTAATAAATATGTAAGTACACTTCTCATCAAAGTTGAATAATAATTGCATTTTTCCACTCCTTTTAAAAATACCAAAATATGCCGTATGGTTTTCAGCTATTCAAGTTTTTAATTTTGTTAACAATTAAAGGAATAAATCCTTAATATTTCTTAAATTTTGATGTTTCAGTTCTAATGTAGATAAAATAAAATAAAAAAAGTGTGCTATTCACACAAAGTAGAAATAAAATCTTTAGAAAACTAAACATCGAAAAAATGTTTAGTTTTCCAGTGAGACGAATGCAGAGTATCAGGATAATTGTAGGGTTTATTTATCATAATATTGTTACCAGGTTTAAAAATTATTTTACATTTTATTCTACGAAGCACAGCACAAAAAGAAGACCGATAGGTTACGAAGCACCGCATAATGAGGGCACCGAGTGGTCTATCTCATTCTCTCGTAGGCTAAATCCTGTAGATGCATGTGTGTCTCTTTTTAGTGTCGCTCGTTTCCGTTTCAAATCACAACGGTGTTAAAGAAGGTGCTTTTTCACTTCAAAAAAATTATAGCGAACAGTAACATAAATTGACAAGCATATTGAATATTTACTGGTAAGGAATGATTAACTAAAAAAAGTTTAAGAACTTAGTGAGCGGAGTTTCACATACTTAAGTACTTTCAGTATAATATCAAAAAGCTAGGGTAGTTTGAGAAAACGAATTTTCCGCCCCGTCACCACTGTGCGGCATGGCATCTCGTCGGTTAGCGAGTTAGAATATTCTCCAGTGATAAATTAGATATGAAGTCCGATATTGAAGCGACTACAATTAGCAAATAATAATATATTTACTTTAATTTTATTAAAATGTTGCCACAAATTGAATTTGCGTTTATTGAAGAAATAATATATTTATGTAATATATTTATGACTGGGAATCTTAGTGAACTGTTTGCAGAATTGTGGGTCATTCTCAATGTGTCTTTAAAAGAATATTCTGTTGTGACTATTAAGTTGTAAAGTCTCTTGTCTCCAATTAGTTAAAGATCAAAGCATATAAATATGTACTGTTTCGAGTCTCTCAGTCGCTTCATGGTACGGACATTACAATACTAAACTGTCTACAAAGATATTATGTATCCTATCATTTCACAGATGAAGGGAAAATGTGATATTTTAACACAGAAACTGACGTGACTGGGAATCTTAAAGAACTGAACTGATTTGGTGATCATTATTAATGCTTATATTATAAGCGTCTCGTCTGCCTAACAATTTATTCAATCGCACCCCGTATGAGTATCATATTTTTTGCTTTAGGCTTCATTTTTAAGTGAAAACTTCATTAGTACCGTTGTAATTTGAAAATTGATGAAACGAAAAATAGACACTAAAAAAACACATACATCTATAGGATTTAGCCTGCGAGAGAATGAGATCGAATAATCTCCTATTTGTGCGGTGCTTCGTAGCCTTCCCATACTTGTATAGTTTTCTGAAGGTTTCACTTCTATCGCCTGTGAACTGCTCATTTTTTATATGATGATTTTTATAGGTATGTAGTACGGTGGGGGACGAAGATAGTTAAAGAATATATTATTATGGAACGGACATGTTTATTTTTTGGTTTTTATATTTATTTATATTCATATTATTGTTAGTTTATTAATCCATTTTGTAATTATGTTTTTGTTATGTTCAACCAACATAAAATTTGTTTAAAATCACTCATTTAATAATAAGGCATTTGCCATAAATTCGTTACATAGGGGACGTCAAAGGAAAATGGCAAATGCTTCTTAATGCTGTAGTCCATGGTTCGCAGAAAATGGTTACATAATGTGGCACAAGACTCTAATTATGGGGGTTAGCTCGGGGCCCACAATTTAATTAACTCCGACGAAATCGTAACTGTAACTCACTAACTATAACTATTTAGCAACTTCCCCAAATGTTCGTCTAGAAACTTCTGAGGTTTTATTAATACGTTTATCCAATGGAAATATCAATTTTCTAGGCCTGCCAGGGCGAATTCGACCGCGGATTGGTCCGTCCAAAAGGTCCGCTTGTCGAATATTTGTGTACATGCCTTCTTCACTTACATCGTTAAGACTCTTACATTATTTTAGGGTAATGTGTCGCCTGAATAGTTGGGGTATACCCGGCGTTGCTCGGGGTTATGAATCGTTTGTGTTGTGAAATTCTTGTGTACCTGAAAAGTGGTGTAGTTTTAAGGTGGAGATAACATTATTGTTAAGAATTTGAAAAAAAACTTTTTTTTACTTGATCGAGCCATGTCTTCCTCGGACATCCTTGACGTCTTCTACCATTCACTTCCACATGGTACTTTCTACTTACTCATTTCTTCGTTCATCACATAGCCTAATTTTCCCATTCATAGATAGATAAGTATTTCGCTTGCTGAGGGTAGGTTGTTCCTCTGTCCATTTTTGTTTTTTTTTTTAAGTTGTGAGTAATATTAGTTCGTTATAAATTCAACCGCATATGTTGTTCTTTTACTTATAGACATGTAGATTAACCCATGTATTTTTTTATAATATTTATAACAATTTTTGAAAAAAGGGAACCAAAAAATGAACTTTTCATATCTTGTTTTCTCGATACGAGTTTTTGTGGACATAGTACAAACCAGTCCTCAGCAAGGGATTTGTTACGCTTGATCGCGTCCTGTCCTCCTCGGGCATCCCCGACTTTTTCTACCATTCACTACTATATGCAATATTGTTACTATTATCGACTTTAATTTGACTCGTATATGCAAACACAAGAGCGAGGAAATTAAGTGAGATTTACCAACAAATAATCTATACACATAAAAATCAAAATGCGTATGGGGATTAGTGAGATGTTTATGTATTGTTATATTAAGCACAGGAAAAGATTGAAACTTTCAAAATACCTTATTTAAACCCCCGCGAAGATTTCTGGTTTATTACAACCACATGACAAAATATCTGAAAAGTTTTTAATTATCACAAAAATTCTCGCGAAACTGTCAAAAATTTGACAATGACATTTTGCAAATTAAATTCAGTTTTTAAACTCTTTTTAATAAATGAATTAATTAGAAGTACTTACATAATAATTTGAATCGAATCTATAATTATTGATGTTTTAAATAGGTACCTTTGATTGATTGTTCTTATAATATAAAAAATGAATATATTTGTAATATATGAAATTGAAAATTTGAATTAAAAAAATTGTAATAGGTGGCACGCGAGCTATTAGAAAACTGAAGGTACTGGGACGGAATATATAAAGGAAGTAACAATTTATTTCTTTTTTTAATATGGCATTGCAACGCATGTTAACCAGCTAGTATTATTTACAGACCTAGTACAAAGTGAAAGAGATCGTTCCTTTCGGACTCCAATTGTACTTCGAGCTACGTCCCGAGCTTGCGAGCGGCCCAATGCGTATTTTTCAGAAAAGTGCCTATACGAACGAATCTTTTTAATATACATCTTCTACGAACCTTGGTTGTAACCAAACTTCGATTTTTTTATAACGCTTTACCTACTCGCAATGATTTTCGGTTTGAAATATGATTCAGACGGGTCTTGTGTCATGACGTCAACAACTGCTCAAAAAACCTCATGAATACATGTATCAAATTACTTGCAAATACTAGCGGCTAAAAATAGAGAAAGGTATACTCACTTTTGGTTGTTTTACCGCTTATTATTCGCGTCCCTAGTTAAAGAGAATAAATAACAAGTCAAAAACAACACTTTCTGAAAATGATGTTATACCTACCTCAAAATTTTGAGATGATTTTATTTTAACTATGATTGACGCGAATTCTTTTTCCTTGGTTTTGAAATATCACAATGAACATATAACCTCATAATAATTTGGTTAATAACTATTTTAACTAATAATTTTAAATTTATTAGTAAAAATGATCACGTTGGGTAAGGTGAGCTGTATGTATCGATGTTATACATAATATTATATATAAAATTAATTTGTTGTTATATACTAACAACACAAGTCAGGTAAAATACATAAAATTTTTGTTGTGAATAAAAAATCATTTGATTTTTTTTTTTGTGAAAACTTTTTTAAATTTGACTCTCAATGAAACGAAAAATAGCTACACTAAAAAGTGACGCATGTTTTTATAGGATTTAGCCTGCAAAAGTAAAAGATAGTAAAATCGGTCTCCTCTTTGTGCGGTGTTTCGTAGCCTATCGGTCTCCTCTTTGTGCGTTGCTTCGTAGACTCAACCCTCTTGTCTTCTTTAGTTTTCAAAAGGTTTCATTTCTACCGTGTGTGAATTGCACACTCTGTTTTTTACATTAGCCCCAAACAGGAGGCCCTGAGGGAAAGAAAGGAGAGAATGTTCTGGGAAGGAAAAGCGTATAAGGGGTAGGTAGGAATCTGGGGGTCAATGTGTCTGTCTGTTAACTGCGGTGCTAGGCGACGGGTTCGACTCGACGGAAAGTTCGAGGCTAGGTATACCTATTACTTCTTTAGGAAAACAATCAAATTTTAGAAAAGTATTGGATACCAAACCTCAAAATTTAATTTAAAAAATCCAGAAGGGTTGGTGAATATTCGATTCTTTGAATACAATTTTGTATTTTTTTTAGCCTTTGATTAAAAAAAATATTGCAAAACCATAAAACTTCAGAACGTGTTAGAAACTAGTTTTCCAAGACAAAAAGGAGGGTAAAGCTACGGACACATAGCTTAATTAAACGCACGCTCTCCTGCTACAAATGAGCACTTGATACCTAAATGAGCATGCTCATTGATTCGCGGATGGAAAGGGTAATGGGCATGCTCATTTATGAGCCAGTACCATATGTGCATACAATATATAACAAGGGTGACCAGCGCGATAAAGTTTTCCCAACAAACGTGACACTATTGCGCAGCGTAGGCAGTAGGCACATCAGTTCTTGCGTCCGCTCCTGCAGCTTGCCTGTGCAATATATTTATATATACAACTACCGCACCATAATTTCACACAAAGATGGTCCGAAATTGCCCATTTTTTAACTTTCGTTATAGCTTCTGTATTATTATGTTCTTAAAGAAGATTTTATTTGCTGGTATTGACTCGTTCTTGAGTTCAATAGCTGTCTGTAGAATGATTTGCAAACATCTGTGTTTCCTTCTTCAGAGAAAGATCCATATACACTTCATCCTCTCCCCGAAAAGACCCTCCATACAGCATCCCAAAAGATGACAGTCCCAAAGGGAAATTGTTTTCTGGAATATTTCCTGGGTTGAGTTAACGTTAAAATTTTTTTTCATAAAACCTTGGTGATTCTGCATAATCATAAACAACGGTTTCTTAGGTCTGTATGCGTAATAGTTGAAATCTATTTAAATAAATAAAAACCCTTTTCCACTTTGTATATAAATTAAATAAGTTGTTTTTTAAAGTACAAAACTTACTAATTGTAGATAATCAAATATCTATTTATCAATAAAGGATCGTAATTGGGCTAATGTTAAAGTTAGCTTATGACATTATGTATGTAGACAAGTGAACACATATGGCGGATAAAGTTCATCGGTGTATTCGCACCTGTGGTTGTTCGAACCACAGTTGTGGCACAGGACAATAGTTAGTGTAGATTCGGAACGTAGGTACTACGTTGCTGGATTAGTCATTACTACTTTAAGAAAATAATAAAATGTCTGAAAAATATTGAATAACTAGTTTACCCAAATCAACCAATGTCAGTTACATGAATATTACAATGTTGGATTACTTCTTTAACGAAACTTTCGTTGGGTAACTTGCATGGCTAAGTTTTGCCAACAAACGTGTCACCAGCGCTCAGGGTTAGACATAATGCACAACTGTTCCTGCATCCGCCGCTGCAGTGTGACTGCGCCTGCATTGGGAACGAGAGCGCCCATATTTCCCCACCGAACAGAGTTGAGAGACGTAGGTAATTACGTCGTTATTCCGTGGGGAGGCCTTCCGTCGAGTAATCACCGCTAAACTGCGGCGGTCGCTAACTAAAGTGGTCGCCAACTGACTTTTGAAAGTTTGAAATTTTTGCCTTTGTCAGCCGTATCACAAGAATGCGCATTAAGTCACGGTGCTAGGGGTTGTATCTGACTTACTTTAACCAGTGATTTCTGACGTTATTTAGAGTAAAAATATAAATGAAATTTGGTCTGCGGTGATATTTTTTTTCAACTAAAAATATTTCAAAATCACTAGGTATTGAACATTTGAAGTCACGGTCGGGAATCGGGCGATAGCCCTCTGACCCGGATGTGTCGATTATATAACAAGATAGAGTGTTCTGAAGTAGATATTTTCGTTGATAATTTGTACGGATTAAAAATAAAGGTTCTGGCGCTGTTAAAAATACTAACTAATTATATTGTGTCAATTGTCTCTCTATGCATATTTCTTATGTCTCTTGCCACTCATTGTAATGTGTTACTTGAGTGAGCTTGTATATAATTCTGTATTTTTACTTGTGATGTTTTTGTTTTTCTAATTATACGTATCTGTATTTAATTGTATGTAATTGTAGATTTTTGTAATTGTGTAATAACTGAGTTTTTATAACTGGATTGTTTTCGCGTAAGTGCGAACATCTGTAAAACCCAGTATAAATGAATAAATAAATCCCATAAAATACTGTTTACTTACTTATAGTTAGTATACACAAATTCTTCTTCTTCTTCGTGTGCCCTATCAGGTCCCCCCAACGTTGGCGATCACTCTAAAATGTCTGCGCTGCTGCTCGGAATAGCTCCTCCGCACTTCTAATGTCGGTCCACTCTTGTATATTTCGCAGCCAAGACATTATATACATACACATATTACCAAACGATAATTTTTAGGTAGGTATCGCAAATGTATAAATGTTTCTACAAAATAAACCAATAATAATAATACATAAAACGTATAATTTTCGTAGTGAAAGATAAATAGCCTTGCCTTGGTGTCCACCGTTCATTTCACAATATTGATTAAATGGCTTTAGATGTTAAAATGCCATAATGACCTTATTAGAAAAAATCAAAGTATGCAATTCACAAGCGGTAGAAGTAAAACCTACAGAAAACTAAAGTAGAGAAGAATGGGGAGGTTACAAAGCACTGCACAAAAAGGAGACCGGTAGGCTACGAAGCACAAAAATAATACCATCTCATTCTCCCTCAGGCTAAATCCTGTAGATGTATGTCTTTATCGTTTTAGTGTCGCTATTTTTTTATTTCACCGAGTTTCAAATCACAACGTTTCTAAATAAAATTCATTAAAAAAAAAATCATCACAGATCTAATTTCGATTAGAATAAGGTAATAAAATTCGCATTAGTAGTTTGTTACAATCTTCAAATCTTCCGCTGTTCGTTTTGGGCTATCTGTTTTATCTATATAATTTAATATATTATTATTATATATGATATGTTATGGTGCGTATAAGCGAGTGTGGCTGTTTTAGTAACTTTAAATATCGAAACCCTCCTCGATCATTATTGTTATGATTTTCAGATGGATCTCTTCTCTCTACGACAAGAACTGAAACAGCAAAAGGGAACCAGGCATGCTAGCAAGGCAGAGCTATGATAATGGGAATTGAGAGAAAAAAATCAGAAGAAAATTAAACAGACCTCTTCACTATTGAAATGCTATTATCAGTGACACCCAATAAGCTGGGGCTTGTGTTGCCTTTGCGGATTCGAAAAATTTCCGCATAAACCGATAAGGATATTGGCTTTTGGTCTGGAACGGGATTTTCTTTCAATTCTTTTCTTTGAAATGCTGATTTTTGTAAAGAAGCCTATATTGTCCTACGAAGATTCCTGAAAATATACACTTAATTTCCTTTGTATTTTATGCATTTATTTTTATGGTCTTGGATATTGCGCGTATTTTTTAACACACACGTTGTAAAATAAAAGAGTAAATTTTTCTGAAAAACTATATAAGATTAATTTTGATAAATATTTGATGGCATTCGCGTTCATTTTCTATTGGTTTAATAGCCTAACATCATCTGCTATATTAATAAAACATATTTATTGAGTATTGTTTAATTTACGATGTTCCTTAATTGCAAACTATGACAAGTTGTATGCGTATCACAATAAATTTACATAACCAATATTTTATCGTAAAACATTGTCTAGCGATGTAGTCCATATCCAGATTACACTGCCGTCTGTAGAGGCTGAAATTAAATATCTGTAGGTTTTTTTATTATTATTTCAATGTATATAATGAAAATAATGTATATTTATGAAAGAATTCGGGCTTACTAGTTTCCGTTGAAATTGCTCGGCTTTTATTTAAAGTGCCGCAAAGGACGTTGCCAATTCGCTCCATAAAATAATTGCTTCGATGTTCCTTAGAGTGGAGTCAATTAGATTACGTTGCGACCTGGTGCTTTGTAGGGAGGTAAAGAAGCTTAAGTCGGAACTAATAATTTTGTAAATAATCAAATATAGAACTTATTTTTCAAACTCTACTCGTATTAGAACTTAGGGCCATTTTACCAACTAAATATACTTATGAATTTTTTTATTTGGTTAGCGACTCTGAATCTTTTTACTGGTCATAAAATGTTTCTTAGTGTTATAGAAACTCATTTTTAGATTCAACCAATTTAAGCCCATGTACATTCCTATGTTTCCCACCGTGCATTTTGCATCACGAATTTACACAGCAGACCAACTGATTTCAAGCTGCTTTTATTAAATAAAAGCTTTTAATTAAAAAATGTAATTTTGACAAGATCGCTTTTTGAGAAACAAAACATGTAACAAACCTTAATTTTATTTTTAAAGCAGACATCAACAGCTCCTTAGCTCATGATGAAAAACATGTCGTGAATCGATAATATTAGGACCTCCGCTCATGGAGAAACTGAAAAGAAACCAGTTCTCAACAATTGCAATCAACCTTTTTAACAGAGTCGATATTTTTCTGATCTCACATGACAAAACTTGACAGTTCGTGAGCCGCCACCGTAGCAAACTGTCAACAATGCAACTGAAACTCCACTACCACGGCGACCAGCAGTGTTGCTTTTTCAGGTGCTTTGTTTTGACCGACTTGAAATTCCAAACTGAAAATTTGTGCAAATTTCAAGAATTTTTGAAATGATTTCTGTTTAGTGATTACGATTGGAATATTTACGATAACTCTCTCCGAATTAATTTGAACCATTTTTTCTGAAGTTTATAATTTTGGGTTAATAATAAATAATTATTTTAGAATATTTTCTAAGTAAATCAAAACGTTTCTTGTAAATTACGTCCTCAGTTGTTCCGCTTTCGTTTTAAAGAGCAGAGGCATTGATATTTGAAATGTCAGGTTTTTTAACCTCACACAAAAACTTAGAATCTGGCACACAAAAGTAGTACGACTTAATTTTTTTGACTGGGCCATTATAATACTAACCAGTTTTCAATACAATGTCTACTCTCTGAATAAGGTTTAGAATTATTTATGCTGTCATGAGTGAGTACTTTTACTTTGTATTGATAGACTGTAGAGAGTCTGGTACCAGCGTATCCACCTGAGTGTTGGTATGTTTTAAACTTATATAATTATTTTTGAAGTTCTGAGTTAATATTCCTCAAGTTGAAAGTATATATTTCAATTTCACCAACAAAAAGTAACATTTAAAATTATGAGTTGTATATTCTTTAATTCTTTTTTATTGTGATTAGATATCTGTAGAGGAGCTAGATAATTGCATATATTGTGCCATGTACATACCTTACCGCACCATGAATACTTTAGTGTATTAAGTCAAAAATGATCGTTTTTCAGATAATTTTTTAATGTGTTTTATTTAAACGCCTGTAGGACTTTTACATAATTTGCATAGGTTTTTTTTTTTAATTTCAATGAAAATTAAGAGTTGATAAAATACAGGTAACTTAAAATATAAGAAAAAAAATATAAGTTACATAAAATATTAGCGTTGACACAAAGTAGCTAACATAGAAGTTAAAAATAAATATCTGCCAATATTCACCAAACCAAAAATGATATTGATAAAAATGTTTAAAATTGGTGTTCCCAATACTTTATGAAATAGGTAAAAATTCTCACATGTGGCGTAATAATGAATTTTAATGTAATTATGTTTATTTACTTATCTATTTAAACCGGGTTTTACAGATGTTCGCCCTTATGTGAGAACAATCCAGTTATAAAAACTCAATTTTTCACTCCCGGGAGGGGGAAGGTGGGGGGTGGAGGGGAAGGGGGGAGGGATAATTGATAAGTGCAAGCGTTACAGTTAATTATTATTTTTATGCAGGTACATAGTTAAATTTAGTCACATCACATACTTTTCTGTGTTTCTTTTTTTTTAATTTAATATTCTTTTCCTACCAAACTCCACTTTAACTTGTCTTTAATCATCTATATTTTTTTGCATATAATATAAATTTTATGTGACGATTTCGCTAGTTCAAGGAACAGTATAACATTTCATTATTATTAAAAAAATATATAACTGTTTGTTTCCCTAATAAATTAAAAGCAAAATAAAAATATATTTATGATTACATAATACATCAATAAAAAAAGGGAAAGCGTTATGTCGTGTTAAGCAAAACTCATCGAGTCATCAAATAAATAATATTAATTAAATACCGTGTTTCATTATGACATATAATATTCTTGGGCAATATTACAGTTTTGACAGTCGTGCAAATACTATAATACCGAGTAAATACGCTTTCATACTAAAAGCTCGAACTACGGAGCTGTTGCACTTATGCCAACAATTTAAGGTCGTATTTGTATATCCGTCGTACGCCAGTACACCACTGCAAATGTGGTGATAATGGAAAGCCAACATTGGTGTAAATGGCTCGTTTCACACCACACCGAAAGGCAGACTTGGTTGTTACTGACTCTGCGTCTGAATAATTCTGATCATCCATCACTAGAATTTGGAGCTCCCACAGAAGTTGTGCAAAAGCACTGAACGAATAAACCCTCAGGAAGTGTGATTCATACCGATTTGTAATTTGATGTCACCAATTGAGCCCTTGCTCACAATAATCTTGTTAATAATAATAACTGAGTTATTGATGAAATAGAAGAAGTCATCCTCTTTCTACACCAAAATTTGGTCGCGAAGATAAATTTGTGCATTTTATTTCAATGGTTTAAAAAACTCTTAACCTCAAACGATACAAGAGCTGTCCAGAAAGTCTGCTACATGGCAGTAATTATGGGTTATGAAGTGAAATTTCTTTAACACCGTTGTGATTTGAAACTCGATGAAACGGAAACGACACTAAAAAGAGACAATTACATACATCTATAGGATTTAGCCTGCGAGAGAATGAGATAGAATGAAATCTTACCGCTTTGGTCACTTTGATTATGAGCTCACTTTTCAAGGCTCGTATTGGTTAGTTTGGCTGGGTGAAGGCTTGTCTTCTACCGCGTGTGAATTTAAAATCTTCTCTCGATTTTAAAAATATAGATTTGTGGAAAAATGTTGTTTATATATTTTATATAAATACACGTCATACGTCAAATTCTCGGAGTGTGATTTAATTCGTAGGAATAAAGGGAGAATCGGAAATATTATGTTTTTATTCTGAGAGAACAAAGTGAAAACCAACTTACAAATATTATGACGATGAAAAACCTGAAACCAAAAACAAGTTTAAAAAAACTCTGATTTCATGACAACGTGAATTGTTGAAGTGAAAACTTCTTTAACGCCGTTGTGATTTGATACTCGATGAAAAGAAAAAGAGACATATCTACATACATATATATCTATCAGTCTCCTCATTGTGCGGCGCTTCGTAGCCTCCCCACCCTTGTCTTCTTTAGTTTTCCGAAAGTGACACTTCTATCGCGTGTGAATTGCACGCTCGACTCTTTTTTGCTGTTAAGCTCAAAAAACTCATCGACATGAGTGAATTTTTGTTAGATGAGGATGTTAATTTCTATAAGCCATAGTTGAGTGAAGAAGACTAAAAAAATACATTTTGGTAGAAAGCAGTCACTTTGTGGTTTGACTTTGTTTTTGATTGAAATAAAATATTAACTTTGTTTGTAACCACTATATCTTTGGTATGTTTTATGACAGATGAGGGCTCATCTGCCCTGATGATGGACACTGCAACGCTGTCTGAAACGTTGGCTAAAGAAAGAGGTAGCGAAACACGGCATAACACCCCAAAAATAAATAACAAAAACACTATATCTTTATTTAACTTTTTAATTCCGAAGTACCCTACAGTTAATGTAAATTTTAAATACAGCTTAATTTTATACCCTGAAGATGCTTGTGTTAAACGAAACCGGTCGGTATTAAAAAATATAAAATAGGAAGTCGTGGTTACAAATCAATTTATTGTTTTATTAATTTTTTTTTTAAATACGCTTTGTGGAGTAATGCCGTTTGTGAAATTTTCATGAACAACATTTTTCCACTAATTTAGCATAAATTCTTATAATAAATTATAATCTACATAATTTTGCCTTTCTACAACACTTTCCATTTAAAACTCTTAAGAATTGTATGTTTATTATATTTTAAATAAATTAAGTGTAATGAAACTGGTTTCGCTTTTTTCAATTTTTCTTAACCCAAGAATATTTTGGGAAACAACGTTCTTCCAGGTAAAGGCACAATTATTACATAGGACCGCTCTAAAAGTTAGTCCGAGAGGCGGGTCAATGAACTTGATTGACTTTTCAAGAAAGATTTAGATGTATGAAAATGTTTGATCAATTTTTCTATACTTATAAAAATTGGGCTTCTTTGGGCACACGGTTACGCCTACGTTGTTCACAATACGCTTCTAATGGTTTATACCTCCGGTGGATCTACTTATCGCAAAGGTGGACGGAACGATGTGGGATTGTAAGCCAGTGCTACCGATTAAATAATCGACGAATGCTCGCTTCACACTTTCCTGGCGGTACCGATGCGTCCTTGGGCTACCGACTGTTTCATAGAAGTTGATATTTAATCTGGACAGTTCCCCACAACACGCATTGACGAAAATATGAAAAGGAACAATTCGCGTGTAATTATTGATAATACTCTTAATTGACCCTCCTTGGGTTAAGAGTCAGAACCAGAACATCCACAAAAAATAACTATATGAATACAAAACTGTTACCATTAAGAGAACTATATGAACACAATACATGTCTCCTTGCCGACAAACTAAATAATGAACAGAATGAAACAATTTCTTTGTTTAATGTTTAAAACCACTAAATAAAGTGGTTTTAAACAAAGAAATTGTTTCATTCTGTAAAATGTCAAGCCGCAAAGTGTTTGCTTTCTTTGATAATCTAAATAATAAACTCATTCGTACAAACAGAATTCATTATAACGTCCCAAGTACACAAACACTTTACACGTCAACACAATACATAATAACGATGGTAAGCAATCCATTGGTTACGAGGGGGGCAATTTATATAATTGCCTTCTAGGTGACATTAAAAATGAAAAAAAGTGCAGGTGGATTTAAAAAAATCATTCACTTTTATTCATAATCAACAACAAAATGAAAGTGAATAATATTGTTTTTTGCAATGTAAAATGTATGGATTTCAGATTTCTGGTTATGCATGTAAGTGAAAATGTAATTTTCTGTTTTTCTAGAACAAAAACTTATTAAAAAAGTACCCCATATTTACAAAATGGATTCAAATGCCATTGAACAATGGATGTTTTTAGAGGATGTTGGGTTTATTTATTTGTTTATTTAAGTTTTTAATCCAGTAGAACTAGGACAGTGAAATCCAACTTTACCATATTACATGAAATATATACAACTTTCATGTTCATTTAAAGAGAAGAATAAAAATAATAAGAAACAAAAATTAAATGAAAAAACCATGACAGGTGCACAAACATAAATCTAATGCTAACATAAAATAAATACATCACATCGCTCGCTGAGTGGGGAGCTAAGTAACTCGGATGGAGCCACGGCAATGACATTGGTTGAATTCTGTGTCTTGCCCCAGAAGCTGGTTAGTCGGTGGTGAAGTAAAGCATGGAATGAGTGCACCCTCCCTTCTGTGAACATCGTGGAGGCACTGCAGAATCTTGGGAGTTGTGTAAGTTGTCTGTACATATTGTTGTAGACACCCTCAGCTTGTTCCATTGCGCTGCTGGGTATTGTGTCCACAGCTCAGATGTGTACAGGGCGGTTCCATTTCGAATCAAGCAACTTCAACACCCCGTTGAAAAGATAATTAAGGTAATGAAAAAAATGACAAATAGACCATAACCTAACCTAACGTAACCTATTAAACCAATTTTTTCATCACTTTCAATGACTCTTGGAAGGTGCAAGATTCTGGGTTGTTCGGTCACGGCAGCAGTGCAGTATACCTTGAAGAGTAATTGGAAAATTATTATGAAAAAATTTTAAAACTTCAATAATGTTTTTTCGTTATTTGTTTTTGGGGTGTTATGCTCCTTCTTTAGCCAACGTTTCGGACAGCGTTACAGTGTCCATCATCAGGACATATGTGAAATGTGACACTGTAACGCTGTCCGAAACGTTGGCTAAATAAGGAGGTAGCGCAACACGGCATAACACCCCAAAAACAAATAACAAAAAAACTTTTGGCGGTGAAAATCTAAAAACTTATCCATCTATAATGTGTAAGTTTTTGTGATGGTTACACCACCATTTCAACAGTGTTTATGGCGCCATCTTGGGAGTCCCAAATTTCATTTTGAGAGGCAGTTATGGGTACCGCCACTCCGGGAACAATTTATTGGATAACCAACACCCCTGTCATAGGTCGCTCCAAGTGGTTCGCTACGTTTGGTGACGTAGCCTGGATTCACGGAGTGAGGTTTGTCTAGGTCTTGGCAAAGGATGAGTTTACCCACCATTGAATGGCGGGCCGGATTGGGAGAAACTTGATGAGGGAGACTTTTTGACCTCTTCAGTCCGACTCTCAACTCAACGCCATGCATCACATCGGGAAGGTGGGCTCAAACGTCCTTCACTCCCGGACACATTGACCCCAGATTGCTACCCACCTCTCATACTATTTTCCGCCCCAGAACTTCCCCACACAGCATCCGCAAATATGACATAGTCCCTGAAAGATTAAGGATGGGTTGTTTCAAAAAATATGATGGATTCATCAAATATTTGGAGTTGATTTTCACGTTCTGTGTAGGTTCTATTCAAGTTCTGTTTTTATATTGTTATAGGACAGCTGCTCAAAACTGAAATAATCACAGAACTTGAATAGAACTTACACAGAACGTGAAAATTAACATCAAATATTTGATGATTCCATCAAATTTTTTGAAACAACCCGTCCTAACTTTCCTCAGGGCTTTCTTAGTGGAGTTAAAGTAAAAAAATATCTTTTTTCTTGAGATTTGACAACATTTTTCTTACAGTACTTACTGTCTGTCATATAAATGTGAATGCGAGATCAATAAATGGATTACTTTTGAGCTACAGAAATGAACAGTGTATGTATTTCAATCATACAAAAGGGTTGCATTATAACGAGTTGAAACAATAACCACAGACTCGAAGCAAAGCAGACCTTAATAACACCCATCATACTCGTAATAATACGTAGGTGCCTTACCGACTGTGGATTGCATAAAATGGTGACGTACGGCGGACATTAAAAGCGGTGGGAAAGTCAATAAAAGGCTTGACGTAAATGATAAATGTAGTGGGATGGTACCACACTGCGGGGGTTACTAATTCACATGGTGACCGGAAAACTCAATAAAGTGCTACTTCATTACTGTACTTACTTCAAAACTAGATTACAGAAGTTACGTTAGGTTAGGTTTTGGGATACTTTATACCAGAGGTTCCCAAACTTTTTTTTCTGGTAGACCACTTTCAAAATTTTACACGGTCACGGTGGACCCCCTGGTAATACATTTCTACCGTATTCCCAAAACTCAACCCGCATTGTACTGAATATTGAATGGCGAGGTGTGGTCTGTCACAACGGAGCAGTACCGAATCTACGACTTTTTCAAACGGGGGCAAAATGGACCAGCATTCGAGATTATATTTGCCACGATGGAGGGGGCGTAATGGGATATGGACCACGGGGGTATGTTCCCATCCCAGTACAGTATTTACCGATAATCCATTATGCCCCCCCCCCCCCTTGTCTAGCTGGGCGTTTTAAGATCTCATGTGTAACCGGTACAACAACATGCGCTGTATGCCAGTCGCTCTGTTATGGAGGGGGCGTAATGGGATATAAGACCGGGGGTAGGTGGAATATGGATATGGGGCACGAGATGGGTCTCAATCGAAACCAGTTCGTGGACCCCCACTTACAACTTGTGAACCCCCATTTCTTTTTCGCGCCTACGTGGACCCCCCTCGGGTCTTCCGTGGACTCCTAGGGGTCTACCTGGATCACTTTGGGAATCACTGCTTTATACTATATTTTTTATCACTTTTAGTGACTTTTCAGAGGCGTTGAAATGCCATTTTGTTGAGTCGTCATGGAACCAATTCATACATAACGGTGACCTGGCAGTTGATCCACCGACAATAGAGAACTCCAGTCCAATTTTTTTAATTTTTTTTTATGAATAATGACCTTCTAACTTAAAGAACTGCATATTTATTTTTATTTTTATAGTTAGTTTTAATAGTTAAAATAAATGTCAAGGTTTTAATTTTTCAAGATCCCCGAAAACCACCGAATCTAGTGTGACGTCATCATGACCAACCGAAGTATGAATTTTGTAGGGAACTGGAATCAGCTGTTCGACTCCCGCCATTTTGAATTTCAGCATTGGAGCGTTTTACTGGGCATTATGATCGTTTTTTGTACAGTTAGAGTTTTTGAATATTTTAAATAATATAGTTAAACTAATAGAGATACTTTATTTTTGATTATTTTTGTTTTTATTGAATTTTCAATAAAAACAAAAACTGTTATATGTCCAAATCTCTATAAACCAATAACACGAAATGTCGAACGGCTTGCGTCTTACATTTCTATTGATTTCTATACATTTTTGACCCAGGTGACGCGGCGCGGTGACGTCACGCCGCCAAAATCCAGCAATACCAACTTGACAGGGTGTTTTAATGACACGTTTTAAAATGGACTTTTTAATATTTTTTTAAAAACTCGTTAATATATGTAATAAAACTTATATATTCAGAATCAGCGTATATTGGTCTATATGAACATATTTTTTTAAAGCAATAATATTTTTCACTGGAGTTCCTTATTGGCCTCCTACGGAAAAGGTTTCCACTATACAGTTTTAATTTTTCGTGCATTATTTACCAATTTCAAACTTAAAATTGACTTGAAAAATACCCTCTAAGATGGTATGAATATCAAACGAATTTATGTACTTTTTACTAACCCTTGTACATTGTCGATTTTTTGTTCGTAAGCGCTGGTAAACACATTATATAGGCAAGTAGATTTTTCCTTGATGCTAAATGAAAATATTAAGTCATTGAAGAAGAAGATAATAATAATAATCAAAATGAAAATATGAAATAGAACAAGAGACAGAAAAATAGAAAAAGATAATGGTCGCAACTGGGACTCGAACCCAGAACCTCTTGTCTACGGATTCCGCCATTGCCACGGTCTGTCAAACCGTCATATTTGTCAACATCATATTTCAATTTTTTTAGAATCAACAATATTATCTTCAACTTTTTTTTTCCATATTATAGGCAACCCCCCTCCTTATTGGAAACAATCATTCTAAGAATTGGTTTGTAACCTAGATAGCATCTCAGATAAATATATCCGATTTTATTCAAACGGAACCATTGACTTTTTTATAAAAGTCTAAATCAATATTCATGTTTTTTTTTCGCGCACCGGTTAGACGAGAGGTTTTGGGTTCGAGTCCCACTTGCGACCATTATCTTTTTCTGTTTTTCTGTGTCTTGGTCTCTTTCATTGATAGGAATAACCTTCAAAAGTTACATAAAGAGAGTTTTTCTCATAAAAATTGTAAATATTATGTTTCATACTTTGTTATTTGGCGGTACATTCTCTCTGCGCTTTCCTTCGGTTATATTTTGTGTTAACAGGTATAACGTATTTTCCCTAAACCGACTGCATATTTTATATAAGTATGCCGGGGGGCCAACTGTCGGCGGATCAACTGCCTTGGAACCATACATAACAAGTTCACGGGGCGACCTCGGGGCCGGTGACATTTGATCCGGTGGTTACGGTGTGGTCGAAACACTTGTCTGTCAATTAGGCGATAAACATCGACAATAAGAAAAAAACTGTCCTATCCCTGTCATGGCAGGCAAAGAATACAACAAAAATGATCACTGGCGTATATAAATTGGCCCGTTTCATATAAATCTTAATTTTGGATTTGATTTCAAAATATCCAACCAAACTGAAAAAATTATTTTTGTGATCAAAGGGTATATCAAATATCTAGTACGCATGTGAGCTATTGATTAATTTTTGCTTTAAATTATAAGATTTAGGCCATTAAAGATTTTAATGTTTCATAATTTTAAAGGCAACTTTAGCAATTATTTGTGAGTAAATGAAAAACATAAAAAAACATATTTTACTATATTTGTTATAAAAGTATAATTTTTTTATTTTTTTTCAAGGTTTAATTTATTTATTATAAATACAAAGTAATACAATATGACATAAAATATTATACAGAAAAAAGAAAAGTCCCAATAAACTACTTTTTAGCAGTTTGTCGATGGGTACTTTTACTTTGGAGATATATATAAACTTATTTTACAATTTTTGTGTTAGTCTAATACAAATTATTTCTTTCGGCAAGCCAATTTCTCAACAAAATATTTGTTTTACCATTTGTACATTTTTTAATTTCGGCAGGTAACATATTTAAGCAATTAGGTATCATATAGTCCAGCGTTCTTTGTCCATATTTGTTTAAATGCTTAGGGACAATTAGTCCTTCATTTAACGTAAAACGAGTATTGTAAGTGTGGTCCAGTTTATTTTTTTATATGGGGCTATTCATATGCGGAAATATAATTTTATACCACAGAATTGTTCTTACTGAGAGAATTTTGAGATTTTGGTAAAAGTACGGAATATTATGCCTTTGTTCGTATAAACTTTTATGAGCTAATAATTTAACTAATGAATTTTGAACTGATTGAACACTTGTTTTACAGGAAAGTCCCCAAGCTGTAATTGCATATCTTATAATAGATTCAGCTAATAATAAATAAATTATTCGAAGTGTGCAAATTGGAACATAAAATTGTAATTTATATAATCTGCTAACAACAGATCTGAGTCGTTCACAGACTTTATTTATTTGTAAATCCCATTTTAAAAAGCAATCAATAATTACACCTAAATAAATGAAATATCATATTATACTTTATTATTCATATCAAGGATCTTCTGCAATAAAATGTTTTCAAAGCATCCTATAAAAACTAAAACATTGGTGTGAGGCTAAATATTTTCTGTTTTCCATCAACCAAACCTAAAGTGGTTCGCTACGTTTGGTACCTTAGCAAGGATGGGTTCGTGGGGTGAGGTTTTTCTTGGCAGCGAATGCGTTTGCCCACTTACTTGGTGACGCACCGGATCGGGAGAGATTGGTTGAAGGAGACCTAACCCTGCACTCTCTAGCCGGACTCCCTCGACCCACAACCTCGCAACGCAGTGGGAAGGATGAATTATTACGGACACATTGGACTCCTGGACACATTGGACTCCTGGACACATTGGACTCCTGGACACATTAACAACAGATTTATACCCACCTCTCATATCTTTTTCCTTCCCAGAAATTCCTCTCCCTCCTTTCAACATTGGGCTCAATATTTTTTATTTTAATTTTTCTTCGAGTGTTCCGGAAACATTTATCGCAGGAGACACGACTCTACACGTACACCTAATCGGCCACTTCAAAGAAAGAACATCTTACCCAATGTATTGTGCATGTGTGCAGGTTACCCAATTCATATGCATGTGTGCAGGTACATGTATTTATATGGATGTGTATGTATGTATGTGTATGTTTATATATATATAATTTTTTTTTTATATTCCTCTAATATATTTAAATACTTTTTTTTTCTCTTCTATATAACCAATGTACAATAACTGTTAAAATTTGAAAAAAAATACATATAAAACTTTATATTACAACACATAAATACTTGTCACACATAAACATAAATAAACGCGTAAACACCTCAGCACAGGTTCTCCTAGTGAGGTGTTCACGAAACATACAACAATACCTATCCACAGTTTCACCTTCACAAACCTACCTTACACCCAACATAATAAAATTATAAAGGTAAATACTGTAATGTATAGAAATAAATAAAATAAAATAAAAATGTTCATTAGAAAATATTGCAGAGAAAAATGTTTCATTTTCAGAAACTAAAGTTTTTCGAGATCCGATGTTGGTAGTAATTTTCCTCTCATTTTGAACGTCAAATGGGCAAAATTTCATCAAGAAATATCAAAATTCTCCTTTGAGGAAGGAGGGGGGTTTCTAGAAATCTCAATATAGACAGTGACCTTTCTTCTGGTTTGAAGGTCAAATGAGCAAAATTTCATCATCCTCGGAATAAAACTAT
Source organism: Glyphotaelius pellucidus (assembly GCA_936435175.1). Lineage (NCBI taxonomy): Eukaryota > Metazoa > Arthropoda > Insecta > Trichoptera > Limnephilidae > Glyphotaelius > Glyphotaelius pellucidus. The sequence continues at coordinate 18,563,435 of OW386542.1, read as the reverse complement.
CGATTTGTATAAAAAACAATGCCACGCCGCCACAGACACTCTTTCTTTATATATATTTAGATAGATTAATAGTTTTTCTAAAATTTCTCTAAAACTACCTTCGCTTTCCAAGAATCGTCAAGAAATACTAATTTTGAATACTCATAAATATGATCCACGCACACTACAGTTGGTTTTTGTGCTAAATTCAGAAAGGGTTACGCTGGGTGTGATTACACTTAAAAACAAATTTATCACCGTTATGTATAGAAGAGTCAAGAAGACACGAGATGAATCAGAAAGATGTGAGAAAATGTAAGAAGAAGGAAGACATAAAAAAACAACGCTCAATCAATTCCTTTATTCCTGCTAATCTTATATTCCAATATCCCGTTATTATTTTTTTTTTAAGAAAGATAAACATTTCAAGGTTACGAATAACCTGGCAATGCCAACTCAGCCAATGGGCGGACTTGCCACGTACACCGATCGATCAAACTCCTACCTCCTTCCCATCCTCATGTGTTCCAAGTCCTAACAAATCAGTGCCCCCTGGTATTCAGGTCTCACCGGGATAGAATTGCTCCTGGTTCAATCGTATCGTATCGTATCTATGTATGAGTATAACTTGCCTTTATTGTTTCACACATTAGATACCATTCCATAAAGCTGTTAACAAATTATTGTATAAAATCACAGAATGTAGGCATATAATGAAATGTAGGCAAAAATATACATAACTATAATATTTGGCAAAAATCGTAGGCATATAATGAAATGTAGGCAAAAAAAATTCAATAATGTAAGAAATACATGTATGCAGAGAATGAACAGCTCCTGACACTCTCCTCGTTCATATGCATACATCTTTCTAGGAAACGTAACGAATTAAAGGCCAGGAGCGCATAATGTGTTGGAGACATTCCTATGTCTGAAGTCTGAAGCCGCGTGGAGCTGTGAGCATCCGCCAAGTTGGTCATGTTAATCATATAAAATCTATCTATACCTACAGCGCGGGGCCCATGCTTGGGCCAACGGAAAATTTGGCAAATAGAGGCTATGAGTGTTATGACTATACGGATATGTGTAATAATATGTTGTGTAGGCACAATGTATGTTGTGTTGTGTCGTAGTATAACGCTGTGTTCCATAGTAATAATTATAGTATTACATTCTGCGTAGGTATGTGTATTATAATGAGCCGAGTGTAAAGGATGTTGAATAGATATGTGTTTGTTGGCATTTTGTATATGTGGTGTAGGTATCTATTAGATATATTGTTAGCGTCGGCGTATATATATTATGTTGAATGCGTATGTGAATGTTGTTGGCATAATATTTAAGCAGGCAGAGAACGGACGCTAGCAACAGCCGACTCTTCATAGAATTTTTTAAAAAGGCAGGTCATTATGCCGCGAATGTATTGGTAGGATGATATTGTCGGGGGTGGCCAACTACGATTTGATGAATATCGATCGATACTGGAATTTAATATTGATTTTCCTAAAGTTGGCGTCAATTTTGTCAACAAAAGGCGGATAATTTCAAATGCTAAAATATCGCCGTATTTTTCGTATTAAGTAGATTAAAATAAACCGTTATTGAAGTAAAACTTCTTTACGCACGCTTGACTTGGGAAGCTGCTGAATGCGTGACGAGAGCGTTACGAAAAGTGTGATCGGGCGAGGCGAACGAAGCATAAAGAAGTTTTACTTCAGTCGTGTGATCTAAAGCACACTCGTATTTTTTTATGTATAGGATTATTCTAATCTGTGCAGATACATAGATATATTGAGCTCGAAGTCTCAGAACTTTTAAAGCACAGATTGGCAGTGAAATAGTGTAGGTATATTTTTGAGGCGATAACGTCTAATAAATCGATGAACGCCGGCTGCACTCACGGAAAAGCATGACTCTTTGGAATAAGTGTTCGGCTTGTGACGAATCTATCTCTCTTCCACTCCATCGTTATTATATGACTTTATCATGTAAAATTATCGTCCGTAAACCGACTTTACAGACAACCAATTTTTTAAATATACAGAATGTTTGTTTAAGTATTTCTTATTAAAAAGCTTTTCCGCCACGAACACACTTTCACGTAAAAATCAAATCTATCTAAATGCTTCTCGATAGTAGTTTTACAGTAAGTTATTATAGATATCTCCTGTTATGTTAACTAAAAATCATTCTAGACTAAGATTAATATTTTCAGAAACAAAATGTAATAAATGCGTGATAAATTAATGAACGGAAGGCTTTCACAACATCGCTACACATAGTCAGAAATTCTGCAGATCAATCAAATCAGAAAACTATTTTATTTTCTTTGTACCTGCTCTCTTGTCTACCACACAAACAAATTGTTAGTTAATTTAGACGTAATTAAATTAATTACGTGCCGTAAAGCGAGGAGGAGATGTGAGCACACGCAACAATGTCTATTGTAAAATCTCTTGAAGCTAACAGAAATTGCTATTGCTTCAATAATTTTCCTAATTTTGTTTGTAATTCGGTGAAAAATCAATTAAATCTACCAGACGTATGGTGGTTGGTGATTCCTGAGAAATGTAGGTCACTCCGTTAACACAAGATTGTGGCCCTCTATTTCCCTCTCCCTCTCTAACGCACACACTCACATCGACCTACCGCCAAATTCTGACGCATGCGCTGACGCGATCACACACATTCTATAATGGAAATATTCCGATTTTCAACGACGCCGCTTTTTGTATTTGGTAAAATAAAGGATTAAAACATAAAATTTGGACAACCACGGTAAGAAAATGTGACCAACTTATGTGATTTATTCATGTTCTCTATAAAACGGTTATATAATTTGAGGTACATGTAAGTATAAAAAAGGTCATAGGGGCAGTTTTATTATTTTGTGACGTGCGTCAAACGATAGTTGCTGAGTTTGTGACGTGCGTCAAACGATAGTTGCTGAGTTTGTGACATGCGTCAAACGAGAGTTGCTGAGTTTGTGACATGCGTCAAACGATAGTTGCTGAGTTTGTGACGTGCGTCAAACGATAGTTGCTGAGTTTGTGACGTGCGTCAAACGATAGTTGCTGAGTTTGTGACGTGCGTCAAACGGTAGTTGCATTTGTAAGTGACCTAAAAAGTTGTAGAATCGTTATGCATATACGAGAATTCTTATTAGGCACATACCATGTAAGTTAACCTTTGGAAACTTGTGACTTTTGAGAGTTACCATAAGTATGTAAAAAAAATCAGATGCAATTCACACGCGGTAGAAATGAAACCTTCACCAGCTTACTTCCCAAGTCAAGCGTGCGTAAAGAAGTTTTACTTCAATAAATAAAATAAATATTTTATTGCTATCTCATCCTCCCGTAGGTTAAATCCTATAGATGTTTGTCTCTTTTTAGTGTTGCTCTATTCAGTTTCAACGAATTTCAAATCACAACGGTGCTAAAGAAGTTTGCACTTCAAAAAAATTATCATTTTTGTGTATACCTACTTATACACGGTTTTCAGAAACTCGTATTACTGGTGAGAAACTGGTGAATCTACTTCGCATTGGGTCGTCTTTATTTATTTATTTAAGCTTTCTTTTCGACTTGACTTGACTTCGAAATCGTATCCAAATCGGAATTATTCAATGGCAATCTTGAAAAAAATCGGTCACTTGGGGGTTTATATCAGCTGTTGTTCTAGGGGAAAGTTTAGCCCACTCCAAGGTTTTTTTATAATGATTGTGCACTAAAAAGTAACCAGAATATTACCAAGTGTGGCTTTTGAATGTAATGAATTTGAACAGGAGTTTGCACTACTGGTTATAACTTCCTAATCGTGTCAACTAGATTCACAAAATGGCTTGGCAGGTGCAATATATTGCTAATAATAAAATTATAAAGTTCAGATAAAATAACAAAATTAGGATCCCTTATTAATATTAATGGAGTATTATTATTATTTCTTTACGTACAATATTTTTGAAATTCAGATTCATCTTTTCATATATTGTGCGAAAAATTCCAATAACTCTTACTTGCTGGTACCGCAGAGAAATTAAGATATTCTCGTGAGATTCTCCTTGCATTCTTGTTGGGATTGGGATATTGTTTGTCTGACTAATTGGATTCATCCATTTTATTTCTGACTTATCTAAAAACACTATGTGTTAAGAAGATACACTTTATCAGAACTGTTTATGTTAGGTATATTGTTGTGTATGTTTCTTTTTCTATTGTGATCTTAAATTTAAACGTCATTATTTTGTTGATCAATGACATAAATATTCTTAACACTTTTATATAAGGATTTATAAATACTGTCAGGCTCTCAAAATTTTCTCTCTTTTTTCACTCTTTATCAAATTTCAAATTGATCAACATTAGTTAATCCATGTGAAGGACATTTCGATTTCTAATTGCGTTATCTCGCCAGGATGATACAAAGAGAATCTTTCTAGATCAGTGGTGGGGGAAGTTTTTTAACCATTACCCCAAAATATTTTAGCGTAAGTCGATATTACCCCTTCCCCCCATTTTGAATACAGTCTTCGGCGTTTAATCGATTTCTGTTCTTCGTTTTTATGTTCGTTAGAGTGGAAAAGCCTTGTTCACAAAAATAATAATAATAATAAATAATAATAATTGGATGATTTATATAGCGCTGTTTTTGTGAAAAATCACCTCAAGGGCGCTGCACAAACTTACAATACATTTCTAAAATCTAGAAAAACTACAAACTAGACAAACAATTAAAACAACTAATGGCTAAAAATTGCATCCACAGGTTCATAAGAAAATATATGTACAATGTCTCGACCAATGAACGCGATGCTTCTTAAAAATGTATACTGGTCCATACTTACCTGGGAGGTCGCTTGAAATTAACACTGTTTATTGTCTATTAAGAAATTTAGATATAGTTCGCACGCAGAGGACATTATTGTGTACACTTGTTATATATGTTTAATCCTGAAATATATTTTAATATTAGTATAAAGTACATTCTTTGATGAGTGTATTTTGGAAATCAAAAGCAACATTTTATAGTGGGCGGTACAGTAGTACAAATATTTGATCTTCCTAAATGTGATTCGTAACGAGACAGATTGATGTGCAAAGATTCAAGTAATTAGAAAATTAATTAGAAAAGTGTAATTAAGACATATCATAGAAAATAAAAGTATGTTACTCTCAGATAGGTTTATTTAAATTAAGGATATGAGAGCCCAAAAAGGTAGGTTTTTAATTTGGACCTAAATTCTGTTGGGCTTGTTATGCATCTTAGTTCCGGAGGGAGTTTATTCCAAGCCTTTTAGGCCCAGATACTCCAAAAGCGCGATCTCCTAACTTTGTATTTGGCTTACGTTTAGGTTCCATTAGTCTGCCTATAGCTGATGATGTTGCTGATCTAAGGGTTGACTGCCTTGGACCAGTATTTTCCGGTCATAGTTCAGAGATATAAGGTGGGGCCATTTCATTGATTGATTTAAACACCATCCAGCACAATTTGTACTGGATTCTTTCAGGGCACTTGAGCCAATGAAGGCTACGAAGGTGTTCTGAAATGTGTGAATATTTAGAGACTCCGGTTATGAGCCGTACCGCTGCGTTAAAAACGGATTGAAGTTTGTCAGTTTGATATTTTGGAAGGCTAGCATAAAGATAGGTTGTTGAAAATGGCAGCAACTTTTTTACCGCCTCCTCATGTGCAATTTTGAAAGCCTTCGTAGTTTTTGACATCCAAAAAGACGACAGATTGGCTTTGCTCTCAAATTGAATACGTGCTTCATTTTATCTGCCAAACCCGGAGGTTTTTCTAGTACATTAGCAATTTCACATTTAAAAGGATCTACAACCCAATTGAAAGTATGTATAACAAGATCTGGAAAGTAGTCAGAGAACCGCTCTGAGTTTGGTAAGATGGTTTATAACTGTTTCCTTGATTTCATCAAAAGTAATATTCTTTTTTTTTAATTTTATTTATTTGTTAAATTTGTAAATAGTACATATTATAGTATTACTGATCTTCCATTAAAAGCATTTGCTTGTGGATGGATGGATGTGTTTTGATCAAACATAAAAATTTCGAGTTCACTTTTGAGAGCCCATATTCGATTGAGAACATTTCCGCGAGAGAGCCACCTTACTTCTATATAATAAAGTAGGTCCGTTTATTCAGCTTCACTTATTCAATTATTTTTTTTCACGAAAGCCGAAAAACCATTAATATGACCCAACATAGCTGGAGCTCCATCAACAAACAGCAATACAGTTTTCCCACTTTAAATTAATACTTTGAGCATTAAAGTATTCATTTACCTTATTATACACATCAATTCCACGAGATTTCAACTCTAGATGAGAACAAAACAACAATTCCTCTTCAATTGCATGTGTACCTTTGTAGCGAACATACACCATTAGCTGTAAAATACTAAAACGTTTATGAAATAGCAAACTAGAAAAATTTCCTTATTACCCAAAAAAAAACATTTTTACCCCATTTGGGGTAATTTACCCCGGTTCCCCGACCGCTGTTCTAGATCGTTAAATCGGTCAACATTTTTTCACACTACTTCTCGTTGACCATTCTAGAAGAGCTCTGACGGATTAGTATAGTGCTAATATGACTCCAGCAGTATTAGAGTGAGACAGGAAAAGTTCCATTGTATAAATTAGTTGCATTAATTTGGTCTCTCATCCCATATATCAGCCAGAATAACCGCTAGTCTCAATCGCATCTATAATCAATATACTGCGTAATTAATCAACTAAGTTATTGTGAAGCTATGGAGTAACTATTATAAATCCTACACATCAGTAAAATAACATTGGCGCAGCCGGTAGGATTTAAATTTATTTTTTAAATAAAATTCTAAATTATACCTCACCGCTTCATTCTAGAACGCTTCCATAGCAACTTTGCGTGAGTCTATACATGTACGGCAATACAGACGCACTATCTATTGGCTTTGTGTGTGTGACACTGTGGCTGTGCTGGGAACTGCCAACGTCAATACAACGCCGCGGCGTGTAGCGCTTCTCCGGCGGGTTTTTCTTTGTTGGCCGAGTATTCAATAACTTAAGTGAAAATAAAATATTATTTAATAAAAAAAAGGTTTTTATCATTTCCTATTAATGCGACCATGTATTGCGTATTGCTGAGCAAATTCATTGAAGCACTTTGCGTTAGAGGGCGCAAATCACCGTGTTTTAGATAATATTTAATAGGTACTTTTCAGAAGAATCAACAACGTAAAAGAATCCACTTAGTAGGATATTAAATCCAAGGGTGGTTATTTTGCGATGATTAAAAAAATTGAAGAAGATGTTTTGGTAAAATAAAGTATTTATATAGGTACCTACCTACCGAACTAATACTTACGTAATATGCTGGTAGCTACATTCCATCAGGTAATTTTTTAAAGGAGAGAAAATGGAATGCCACATATCGTGTTCTAGGCGCAAACTTCTTGCTTTATTCACATTTATTCATCCTCTCATACATACCTACTATTTTGTTAATCCATCTCTTGGCACAACATAACCTAATTCGAGCCTTTTATTTCCTTAATCGGCACACACCACGGTAGTTTGATGGTCTTCGTTGTTGAGTGGTTATGATTCTAGGCTATGAATCCGGAGGTCGCGGGTTCAAATACCGCAAGTTCAAATATTTGCGGCATGTTTTAGAGTAGATACTTTCAGTGTCCTATCGGTATCGCCTCCTATTCATTATTAATTCACATTTATTGATTTTAAATAGTAATACACTAATATAATAACACTCATAATAATAAAACTCCCCGGTACCATCAACCTCGCAATATACCCCATTTGGAAATGGTCACGGACTCACTGGCTCCAGACATTTGGGTCTTTACAACAGCTACGCCTCAGAGATCTCATTTCAAAGGCAGAAGGCAAAGGCAAAGGAAAGTAAGAGAATCATCAATAGGTCGAAATTCGAGCACGACCTGCAGGTCAGCAGAAAGCTGGCTGCCTGCCCGCATGGTAGCAGAGCGTTCTGGTCGCTTGCGGGCTCTATAGGTCGCAATTTCTGCAAACCCAGTCTGCCACCTCTTACCAGACCTGACGGCTCTCTAGCAAATACCGCCGCCGAAAAGGCTAACTTATTAGGCAAAATGTTCGCGGAAAACTCGACCCTCGATGACCAAGGTGCTATCCCGCCGTCGGTTCCTCACTGCGGTTTTCGTATGAAAAAGCTGAGGATTCGGCATCGGGATGTACTCCAAGTCTTACGAGGGCTTGATGTTAATAAAGCTAGTGGGCCTGACGGAATACCTGCCCTGGTATTGAAGAGGTGCGCTGCAGAAATAGCTCCAATTTTGACGAAGCTTTTCAAAATGTCCCTGAAGTCTGGGTCTGTGCCCTCTGGTTGGAAAAAAGCGATCATTCACCCTATTCCAAAGAAAGGTGACCGCTCTAACCCGGCCAACTACCGCCCCATAGCGATCACATCTGTTCTGTCAAAAGTGATGGAACGTGTGGTCAACGACAAACTACTCACATACCTCGAGAAGAACAAAATTATTAACGACCGTCAATACGGATTCCGGCGGAACCGCTCGTGCGGTGATCTTCTCGCGTATGTGACACATGTTTGGGGGCGGTGCCTGGAACGCTTTGGTGAGACCCAAACCGTTGCACTGGATATTTCCAAGGCCTTTGACCGGGTTTGGCACCGAGGGCTTGTCAACAAACTGCCTTCTTACGGACTTCCCGCTTCCTTGTGTACGTGGATTGCCGACTTTTTGAGGGAGAGGTCGATTCAGGCGGTTGCTGATGGTTTCACCTCTTCCTCGCATTCGATAAATGCTGGCGTCCCACAGGGATCGGTTCTGTCTCCGACTTTGTTTCTGTTGCACATCAATGACCTCTTGACATGTGCACCGATTCATTGTTACGCGGATGACAGTACAGTCCATGATAGCTTTTTGTTTGACAAGCCCCCAAAGGGCTCACAAATCCCAATGGCTCGGAGGGCTTTGAAACAAAGAATGGACGGTTACCTCGAGAGTGTTTTCTCTTGGGGTAAGAATAACCTCGTCGAATTTAATGTTTCAAAGACCCAATCATGTCTGATTACGTCTAAAAGGGATCGGAATGATAATCTAGTCTCCTTCAACGGAAGCAATCTCCCGAACAGGCCTTCCATTGATATGCTTGGTGTAACTCTAAGTGACCAGCTCAGGTACGGGGGCTCCATCGAGGCCAGAGTTAAGTTAGCCTCTCAGAAACTGAGCGTACTGTACAGGGCCCGCAGATACTTTAATAGTACACAACTGCTAACCCTGTACAAATCGCAAGTGCGCCCCACGGTTGAATTTGGCAGCCACCTCTGGTCTGGAGTCCCAAAATACCTGAAAAAAACCCTCGACTCTGTGCAGAAACGGGCGGTCCGTTTGATAGATTCTCCTAACTTAACAAATGGACTGCAATCTTTAGAGCACAGGCGTCAGGTGGGAATGCTGTCCTTGTTCTACCGGTATTACAATGGAAGATGCTCCGAGGAACTAGCGTCACTGATCCCCCCGGCACCGGTGCATAGTCGGGAAACACGCCAAACACGCGCTCAACATTTGTACACGGTTGACATTAGTCACATGAGAACGGGTCGTTTCTACGACTCGTTCTTGAGTTCAACAGCCCGGCTGTGGAACGATTTGCCGGCTTCTGTGTTTCCTCCCTCCTACAATATGGGTCTCTTCAAGACCCATGTTCACTCCTTCCTCTCCTCAACAGCACCCTCCACACAGCATCTCCAAAGATGACATAGGCCCTGAGGGAAATTATTTCCCTCAGGGCCTCCTGTGTGGAGTTAATATAAAAAAAAAAAAAAAAAAAGACAGTTTTTTTTCTTTGCTTTTTAATTTCCATGCCTCCTTTTTAATTTCCTTTTTTTTAATTAATGAAATACCGCACAAGAGTCCCAACTGTTCCCGTCTGGAGCCAGTAAGACTATGGCATCCCCAATTGGGGTATGTTGTGAGGCTGAAGGTAGTGGGGAGGGGAAGGAGATAGGGAAGAGGAAGGTGGGGAAGTACTTGGCTATTCAGATCTGGTCACTAAACACGGCTAAAGCCATTTCAAGCAACGTTTCAATTCTAAATGGCACATAACAATGGTACATACACAACGTTTTTCAAGCAACATTTTCGGCTTTCTGTGGTGGTAGTAGGAGATTTTCAAACATTGTTGGGTTATTCGTAACCAAGGAATGTTTGTCTTTCTTTTTAAGAAAAGTAAAAAGTAAAAAGTAAAAAGTTTCAATTCTGAATGGTGAATATACCGGGCGATACTGATAGTATCTTCCACTCTGGAACGTGCCGCAAATATACTATATATTATTTTAAATGAATAAATTGTGAAATAACACAAATTAATCAAATAAAATTTATTTGCGCACGCCGGGTTCGAACCCGCGACCTCCGGATTGTGAGTCGAGAGTCTTACCTCGGGACCACGGAGGCCGTCGTCCTTACATGAGTGTTGGAATCACAACTCCATTGAGAACAATCATTATCGGATTTTAATTGGAATAGCTCTCATTACAATAACTTTTGAAGGTTATACCCAGCAATGTAATGTATCATTGAAGAATAAGATAATACTAATACATCTAAACGAAAATATAAAGAAAAAAAACAAAAAAATGTAAACAATAAGGGAGAAATTAGTAGAACATAATATTGTTAATTCAGAAATAAAATATGAGATCGACAAATATCTTTAAAAGAATTGGTTGTCTGTAAAGTCGGTTTACGGAATATAATTTTACGTGATAACGTCATAAGAAAACTTGTACATAGATATTTACAGTCACAAGCCGAACGCTTAGGCCGATCGTACCTCTCTATCGCTTGTTCCGCGCTCTCGTTTGCACGCTCGGCTCAGGCGGAACGTGACAATGAGTCATGCTTTTTCGTGAGTGCAGCCGGCGTTCATCGATTTATAAGACGTTATCACGTCAATAAGTGATCTCAATGGCCAAGTTGGTTAAGACATTTGTCCCTGTAAGACAAGAGATTCTTTGTTCGAGTCCCGTTCGTTTCATATTTTTGTTCAGATATATCGATATTATCTTATTTCCCAATTATTTTTGGACTCAATGGACTTGTGGTCAATGAAGATGGTTCGCTCTGCTTGAGAATTTGAATATTGTTTCTAATTTTAATGTTTGACAACATTGAAATAATTTAATCCTTACCGACGACGGCCCGCGAGTTTTAGACGAATCAATATTCACCACAAAATGGCTTGAGAAATAATTTATGTCGATGTCCAGCAAGTTTATTGCTTGTCGTTTGAAATAATAATAGGTCTCATATAAGTACATAGCAAAGTTCTATCTTCTAACTACATATTTGGAAGGTATACCTAATATATATTTTATAGGTAAGAAGACCGCAGAACGCAGACGAATGAGTCGAATTGTTGGCATATGTTGGCATACATATATGTTGGTCGTGTGTTGGCATACATACACTTCGAGCATCAACAAGAATTGCTAATACGTATTTTGATATTATGTATTTTGTGGCGACAGGTTTTTGATGGCTTTTGGTAGACAGGGGATATACGAATGATATGGTCCTCCCGCTGAGAGCGCTGTCGTAACTTCTCTTTCTGTTCCATGCTTCGTTTACGAGAAGAATGAAATGTTAAACGGAAACGTTAAAAAACGGAGCTATCAGCGATACCAGCAGTAGGTCTGAAGGTCTATTCAAAACCAAGTTAGCCAAACTCAAGTTTGCCAAAGATTGACGCACTCTTTTTACCGATAAGCCAAATCGTAAATGATTGTTATAAATATTTAGACATTTATTAATACATACTTGAGATAGATAGAGTCAAGAGTTTGAATAATAACAGAAGAGTGTGCATTAGACGATCTTGATGTGTGAATGTGGACGAAGAAAGGCGGCTCTGTGGTCGATAGGTACGGTTTGAATCCCGGCGTGCGGAATAAATTTTATTTGATTGATTCGTGTTATTTCACAATTTAGTCTTTTAAAATAATAAGTATTTATTTAAAATAATATTTGCGGCACAATCCAGAGTGGAAGATACACTCAGTATCGCCCTAGTGTAAGACCACCATTCGTAATTGAAACGTTGCTTGAAATGGCTTTAGCCATGTTTGGTGACCAGATCTCAATAGCCAGACACTGCCCCACCTTCCTCTTCCCCATTTTCTTCCCCGCCCCACTGCCTGCAGCCTCACGACATATCCCAACTGGGGATGGCGTAGTCCCGCACGGTATGCATTCGGCACAACAAAGAACTGTACGATATATATCAGGCCCCTAACATCTCAGCCCACATGAGACTCCTCAGGTTGAGATGGGCTGGACATGTACAGAGAATGACGGATACACGCGTCCCAAAAAGAATTTTGACTGGACACCCTGGTGGAAAGAGAAAATTGGGAAGACCCAGACTAAGGTGGGAAGATGAGGTAAGAGGGGATGCAGCACAGCTTCTCCAGATTACAAATTGGAAGTCAGCCGCTGAGGACAGGAGGAGTCGGAGGCGAATGTTGCGGGAGGTCAAGGCTCGATATGGGCTGTAACGCCATCGGAGAGAGAGAGAGGAGTCTCACTGGCTCCAGACATAACAGTTGGGACTCACGGTATTCACATAAAAAAGGTGAGTGCCCAGGCTGAGTTGGGTGCATCCTCTTCCTCTATCCCTATCCCCGTGGGTAAATGGCCTGATAGTTAATTTCGTCCCCTTACAGCAGAAAAAGGTTTAACTGAATATTTTGAAAAATATATTTTCTAATACTGAAAAATTCCTTTTTCTCTAATTGGATCAAGAACAAGTCATTTGCTCAGATTATTCCAAGTTTGACTCAATCTTGAAATTCTAATAAAAATCAAAATTATAAAGTGCTTATTGTAAAATTCTTAATTTTCAGTTTATTTCATCAACAATGGGACGATATTTAAAAATTTTATTATCATTTGAACCTACTAAACTACTTTTGTAATTTGTCAGCAGTTACATAAATAACAAAATAAAACTTAAATAACAACAACTTTTTGTACAGTTTTGGTTCTCTGATACGAAATTGCTAAGAAAAATGCTAAAAATATCAATCCATTTTCTCGAGTAGGAGAAAACATAAGAAATGTAACTGAAGGTATAAAAAATAAAGTATTATGTTTACTTGTTTTGATGACCTTTGGATTGAAATAAATACACCTAACCTATAACCACGTTCAGTACACGAAGTCTACTTCTTGAATTGATTCTATTTATATATTTCTATAACAAATCCCTCAGCCCTAATACGTTACGAAGAAAAGCTTTCTTGCCAAGAAAACTTTTAGGGGGGGACAGTGAGCGATTGTCACACTTTGACACATTATTGTTTTCTTGCAGGAATTAAAGGTACAGAAGAAATATGATCTGGGTTCTTGGTACTTATTTTTTTCTTTATAAAATGTGTAGGTATTAAAAAATTGAAAATTTTAAAAATAAATTGTAATCTCGAAATTATTTATTTATTTGATTTTCAAGCCTTGCATTTGCGTTCAAGGCTTCTGCGTGTTTATTTGTGTAAGACAAAAATCATCTAAATGTGCACAATAACATTAAAACAAAATACTTAACAATACAAAATGGAAATAAATAAAAAACTTAAGTTTTATATTATACTAAATTCGGAAGCTCTACTGGAAACGCTTATAAAGGGATAAGCCAATAGAAACGTTTTGCTGGTTTGTGACAGCTGTCACGCGTAATAATAATTACACAGCAGAACTTGTTTCGAATAAACTGTTCTTAAAAATGATATAAATAATATTATTGATTATATAAAAAAACGGAAAAAGGGAACTAATGCATTTCACAATGCACAATAAAGTAAAAAAAAGTAGGTAAAGCAAAACAACTATGGAGATAAATATGTAACAAATATATAAATTTAATTTTGGTAAGTCAAAAAATCTTTTTTTTTGAAGTGTTAACAGTCGAATTTAAAAGATGCATTGGGGAAACTTTAAAAGCATAATTACCATTAATAATTTCAATCATTTTACTCAGAAATTAACAAGGGTGTAGATAATGAATAACAGCAATACATTTTTTCATCGTAAATATCTATTTAGAAATAATATAAATACATCGTCTTTAAGTAGTATGACCACAATTTGATAAAGCCTTCAGAAGGCGAAATAGCTGTCACACGTAATAATAATTACATAACAGAACTTGTTAAAAAATAAACTGTGTTATAAATTAAGCAATAATTTTATTGAATATATAAGAAATTTAAAAAAAATAATAAATAAACGATTTTATTGACAGAAAACATCGATATGGGTAATAATAATTAATAACTTATACGATGTCAAAAGAGTTGTTACATCCCTGCTTGGGAATTATAAGAAGATGATAGTTAGAGGAATTCGACGAAAGTACTAAGAAAATTCGAGGAATTGAGCCGTAAATAGGTAAGCAACCATACGACACTGACGCTATGCCAGCACTAGAGAAGCTCATAAATAAATTAATATCATTTTTCTGCTTGATGGGTGATCATTTTAATGCGTAAAACAAATCGCTTATACATACATACACTTGGTTCTAACTAGATATCGAAGTAATGATTTTATTGCGCGTCCTCTAAGAAACTGCGAACGTAGGCAGAGTCTATATTCGATAGTGCGTTGTTAAATCGATACTATTTGGTCACGTTGCAAGGGGTTACTTACAGCTATTTGCTGATGGCTGGCAGGTAATCTTTTTCAGTTTTAGAAGCAAAGTGGGTTTTATTTCATTGAACTTTTTTTAATTGGCAATGTTTTTTGTAACTCCTTGAATAGTCTGGAATTAGATTTTTGAAGTAAAACTTCTTTACGCACGCTTGACTTGGGGAGTAAGCTGGTGAATGCGTTTCGAGAGCGTTACGAAAAGTGTGATCGGGCGAGGCGAACGAAGCATAAAGAAGTTTTACTTCAGTCGTGTGGTCTAATTTCAATTCGGGAGGCGGAAATGGATACCGCCGCCCCGGGAACCTTTATTGGATAACCAACACCTATGCCATAGGGCACCCCGAGTGGTTTGCTACGTTTGGTGATTTAGCAGGGATGCCCGGGTTCATGGGGTGAGGTTTGTCTAGGTCTTGGACCAGGACACACTGAACTCCAGATTCTTACCCACCCCTTAAACCCTTTTCCTTCCCAGAACTCTCCTCTCCTTCCTTTCCTTAAAAAAACCCTCCACAGAGCATTCCCAAAGATGACATAGGCCCTGAAGGAAATTATTTTCCTCAACGCCTCCTATATGAAGCTCATGTAAAAAAAAAAATTCACTCGTTTTTTTTTTTTAAATAAAAACCCACAAAACTTTTAACCTTCCTAACTACTTAGAAAAGGGAATAAAAAATCTTGAATAATATGAAATCTTACGTAAAACTGGATAAGACAGATTTTTATTTATGAACTAGTCAAATAAAAAGTCCTGTTTTGACTTGACTACTTTGCATTTCATCTGTATGTAATTTGTGCGTGTTCCGCGTCCTCTAAATCCGGTCAAGATGGTAGCCGTGTTTGATAGTACTATTTTATACCGCTAGAGCGCATGAGCGTTGCGACTGGTAGGAGCTGTAAAGTCAGAGTAATCCAGATAAAAGAGCTTCTAGCAATAAAGACGATTTCTTCAATTGAACAGGAAATAAAAATCTTAGCCATCAAAAAAATATTATTGAAGTAAAACTTCTTTACTCACGCTTGACTTGGGGAGTAAGCTGGTGAATGCGTGACGAGAGCGTTACGTTACGTCGGGCGAGGCGAATGGACGTTGAGAGGGAGATATAAGTTAGTGAAGATAGAAAGAGAGAGAGTTACGTTTTGTATATTACGGTAGTTACGATATTACTGTAGGGGCAAGAGAGAGAGGTGCGAGCACACATTTTCTTTCTATCTTTCTCTCATAGCCAGTTACGTTTCGTATATCAAGACAGTGCAGGCCTATTGTCTGTATCACACTGTAGGAGCAAGAGAGAGCAATACGCGTGCTGTTTTACTCCAGTCGTGTGGTCTAAAGCACACTCGTTTTTTGTGTGATTAAGTATATTGTATATAAAATGCAGCGGTTATGTGTTACTTTACTTGTAGGTAGGTAGATACTGTAGGTAAAGGTAAAGCGTTGGTACCACAAGCATTTTTACGCAACATGTTTCGAGCACGACGAATTAATTAAGTGACACATTTTATACCTTTCAACTTTCGACAAGCAGGTTCTAACGGGGTTCAGATGATATCATATCAAGAGATAATGCACTTTATTGCGCGTTCGCCCACTACAAGCCTCTCTTTAATAAACTGTTTGCAAAATTTAATGGCTTCTTGTTTTGATGACATCGTTTGATTTCTCATCTCGCGTTTTTATTATCCTCGACCTCGGCTGCCTCATGAAATGGGCGAAATCGTTTAAAAGTGACGCCATTGTTGTCATAGCAGTTGCCATGGGCTAGAAAAGGTAGTCGGGAGTTTTTTCTCCAAATTTGAACCAGACAAAATTCAAACCTGTTAGGAAAATTGGAAAATCTTTTTAAAAATCTCCATAACTTAACGGACAGATTGCAAAACATGATGAACACTATGTTTATAATTAACACTTTTAGGCACCGGAGTTCAGCCGGTATATCATGGCGCCTAATCAACGTACATGATTGACAGAACGAGTGGTTTTTGCGACGTGATCTTATTTGATGACACGTTCATGTATGCTCGGCTGTTAAATGAAATACCATATTTTATATTTCTTTTGTCCAACAAATGCGTTCTTTTAGTAAAAGTTTCGCCCCATCTTTTCCATTAAAATACTTTCACACGGCATCCCTATGACATCCTTTTTTTATTTATTTATTTTTTTTATACAAAGAATATCTTAATGAACATAACAAAAACACAATATTCCCCCCCTGTAAGATGTAGACTGAACAGTAGACTGGGAATACGGGTTCCATGACAGTTGGTCCGGCGACAATTGATCCTGCGACAGCTGGTCCGCCGACAGTTGATCCCCCTGACAATTGATCCTTCCGACAGTTGACCCTTTAGAAGATTTTTTCTTCAATTAAGTATGCAAAGAGCATATACGGCCGTACGTAAATCGATATACTTATTTCTGAGTCATGAGTGAAAATCCGCCGAAAAAATATTTTGCTAACAATAATTTCGACTCTCCGAAGAAACGTGCGGCAATAACAAAATACGACCTACTTTTAAGTGCAGTGGGCTTAGCCAAAAACCACTAAGATTCCTACTTGCATATAAAATAACTTTTTTATCTGAATATGACACACACAGTATTTATCAGTATATCGATTTTGTTTATACGGCCGTACATTCTCTTTGCATACTTACTTGAAGAAAAAATCTTCTAATGGATCAACTGTCGGCAGGATCAATTGTCGGAGGATCAACTCTCCACTGTCGGCCGGACCAACTGTCGGAAGGATCAACTGTCGGAAGGATCAACTGTCGGCGGACCAATTGTCGGGTCACCGGGAATACGTACATATAAATGAAATAGGTTTGTGGTTCTGCTTTCTGATGTAAATTCTATTATGATCTGTAGGTATTTAGCGATTTTTTTTTACATGAGATCCACACCGGAGGCCCTGTGGAAAATAATTTCCCTCAGGGCCTATGTCATCTTTGGGGATGCTGTGTGGAGGGTTTTTTAAGGAAAGGAAGGAGAGGAGAGTTCTGGGAAGGAAAAGGATTTAAGCGGTGGGTAGGAATTTGGGGTTCAGTGTGTCCTGGTCATCCGCCTCCAAGACCTAGACAAACTTCACCCCATGAACTCAGGCACCCCTGCTAAATCACCAAACGTAGCGAACCACTTGGGGTGACCTATGGCAGAGGTGTTGGTTATCCAATAAAGGTTCCCAGGGTACCCATTCCCGCCTCCCAAATTGTTGATTGATGCTTTGTATTAATAAAAATAATTTATTGAACTTAATTTAATTTAGGTAGATTATTAAGATATTAAAAGTTATATGAATTGTCAATTTATTATTATTAGGAAACCTGTAAGGAAATCAAACGTAGCATCATCTTTTTCTTTTTTTTTAATTGGCAATTAACGTTTTTTTTTTATTTAATTTAAAAATTAATTGATAAGAAGAATGCTGCAACACATAAACCAGAAATAATTTAATGATCGTAATAGGTTTATTTTGAATATTGTGATAAGAAGAGTCGCTCTAATTATTCTTCAACGACGCGCGACGCGACGCGCGACGTCCCTTTCCACGACATTCCCCGAAGAATAAAAATGTACGTAGTGAGCGCGCCTCGAATTGTGTCGCTTGACGGAAAATTTCCAAGGAACCCGCAAAGGGAGGGGAGAAACGAGGTCGCCACTTGGAGTGGAAAGGGGGCGATCACCCCATTAAAGTTTTCAGCGGTTGCTGAAACTGGGGTGGAAAAACGAAGGCAGCTTTCATGAGAACAAAGGAATAACGTAGGGCCGAAATGAAAGAGAATCACCGATGTTTGGATGTTTTATGTCATGTGTCAACTGAATTTTACAAAACTGACAATTGACAACATTAAAATATATATATTATACAGAGAAGCTTTTCTAAAGTATAGATTCTAATTTTCTACTAAAAAATGTTTGTTAAAAGAATGAGATGACGATTTTAAACATTTCTGTTAGGACGGGTTGTTTCAAAAAATTTGATGAGTTCATCAAATATTTGAAGTTGATTTTCAGGTTCTGTGTAAGTTCTTTTCGAGTTCTGTTTTTTCATCACCATAGGCCAGCTGCTTCACAAAACTGAAATCATCACAGAACTTGAATAGAACTTACACAGAACGTGAAAATTAACGTCAAATATTTGACGAATTCGTCAATTTTTTTGAAACAACCCATCCTTAGTCTCTAAGACATCGATTTATATAAGCACCGATTTTTTAAAAGATTCTTTATGTAAGGATAATCATTGATGAAATATCATTGAACATAGTTAATGCAAAAATACGAGTGTGCTTTAGACACACGACTGAAGTTAAACTTCACTGCTTTCTCTTGCTCCTACAGTGTGATACAGACAATAGGCCTGCACTGTGTCTTAGATATACGATATATTTTAGATATCTCCCTCTCAACTTCGTTCGCCTCGCCCGACGTAACGTAACGCTCTCGTCACGCATTCACCAGCTTACTCCCCAAGTCAAGCGTGAGTAAAGAAGTTTTACTTTAAAAATATTATACCTACATTATACATAAAAAAAACAACTTACTAAGTCATAAATCTTCAGAAAACTAGAAGTTTCACTAAAAAATCAGGGTGTGCAATTCACACTCGGTAGAAGTGAAACCTTTAGAAAACTAAAGTAGACAAGATTGGAGGGGCTACGAAGCACCGCATAAAGAGGAAACCGATCGATGTGTTGCTAATTTTCGTAAAAAACTGTGGGGATAATTAATTTATTTTATGAGGAGCTAATTAATTTATTTTTAAAATCAGATCACCGCGGTCGTGATACACTTAGTTGGCAATCGTCAATCATCACCCTTTATTTTCATGACAACTATGTCAGTTAATGGTCCCTAATAACCGTTAGCATTGTTTCGGTAGACCGGTCGATATTAACTCGACATTACTCATGACTCGTGACACACGACGCGTCGATGCTAGGGAGGACCCGTCCCATCCCTGGAAGAAGGCTCTATCTGCGACCCATCCCAGAAGACATTATAATATACAACCTACTTTCGAGGGACGCAGGGGTCGCTTACGATTTCCCGCTGCAAGAGTGTTGTCAATAATGACCCATTCACGAGTTGAACTGGAAAATTATTGTTAATGCTGAAAAACGTTTCCCGCGGGTGAGATAGCTTTAGACAGGGCTCAAGGGAATGTCCTTTTCAGTATTTAATTCTATAATCTTTTTCTGGGGGGGAATGAAACCATTTGACTTTTCACATATTTTCATAAATCTATGCCAGGGATATCCCTGTGCTATGGTGGAATCGGACTTCTGTTGTTTCATTTGTTTTATGGAAACATATTATAAATATAGTAATATAATGAATTCTTTATAGGTTTTTAATAAAATTTAATTATTTATTTTAACAAGGGCGTTGAAAAAAAGATCTGAAAAATCACAGTTTACAGTGTAATTGTGAAGATAAATAGAAAATACACAAACGATACGATATTAACCTCTTAAATGCCAGGGAAGAAACTCGAAAATTTCGCGATGTTTTGATTTTGACGTAATATTTTGCGGATTTATTTTATGCTATCGTATATAATATTGACCGAAACACGTTACCTGAACAATAAACTATGCTTACAAATAATATTACTTGCGTTTATTTGACAAATTGATAGTTTTATCGATCTTTTCATGACATGCGACGCTCAAAGTTTGACAGCTCAGATCGCGGCAGAAATGTCATTTCGAAAGTCATAGATATGTGCAAAGATGATTATTTGAGAGGCTAGGTGTGTTCCTTATATCTGTTACGTCAATAACAAGAATGCCCCAAGCGATTCTGACCTTGTCCTTCATACATTTTCTTTATACACAAGGTTTAAAATCGCATCTCAAATTTTTTTTTATGGCGCGTCCTGGGCGCGCAATCGGCAAACCAGAGTAACATACAATTATTGCGTAAAAGCATAAATTGTTAGAAATATTTAAACCAATGAGATTAAAAAAGTAACACAATAAATTATGCAAAAATATTTTATTTAAATATTTTTAAGTATTTAGGGCTGGCTCTGATGTGTGGATCCAACCTTAATATTTATTTGTTTAGAGATGTTTAATTTTCGTGAGGGTTGAGTTTCCGGCTTTTTTAATCCATCTTGTTTAAACTTGTTTCATGTAAATTATTACATGTAACTGCCATCATTGCATCAATAAATCCCTAAACTATTCATCCGATTGCGGTGAAACCTTGGTGATTTGATGTGCGCATTCCTGCGATGGTTTCTATATATAAAAGTGAGCTCTGGTGTTATGAAATTACTTCCTACACTATTCATCCGATTGCAATGAAACTTTGGTGATTTGTTGTGCGCACGACCGCGAAGGTTTCTATATATACTGGTTAGCTGTGTGTTTCGAACTTTTTCTAAAAATTTTGCAATGCGCTATGAAATTTTTGAAATGAAAATTCTTTAGCACCGTTGTGATTTGAAACTCGATGAAACGGAAAAGAGCGACACCAAAAAGAGACAAACGCATACATAGATGCATAGAATGAAACCTTACCTACGTATATTACAGCACGATGCGTCGCGCTCTGTAAAGCTGTTTTTTGTGCAAATAAAACAAGGTTTTAATAAATCCGCCGGAAGACAAAACATAATGGTTGTAAAAAGCAACGAAAGTTTTACATGTGGTAGTGTTCTCCCTTGATTTTTTAACATTTTTGCTATCTTTTTGAATTATACAAACTATCAATTTCACTCTTTCCCTAACCGAGGTGCTGTGTACAACGGTCCAAGTGCTCGCATTGGCCGCTTTGATTATGAGCTCACATTTCAAGGCTCCTATTGGTTGAGATTGTGTGGGTGAAGTTTTCACTCGATTTTTTATTTATTTATTTTAATTTGCGATAAGTGGCGCGCCAGTTGTTGGGGATGATGGGAAACGAAGGAGTGGCAGGGGGAGGGTAGGCGGAAGGGGAATGGTGAATGGGAAAAGACACACAGGGAGAAACAATTTCTTTATATAAGTGGCATTATAACGCATGCCGGGAACTCGCTTATATATTATGCCTACAAGTGAATACATTTCTTCCATACGTCAAATTAGTCGTATTTTATATAATGCGCTCGTATTTTAAAATAATTTGTTCTTATCGTAATAAATTTAATATTTTCATCACACAGAAAAGTGTTACGCTACAATATCAAATTTAATTAAATAAGCGTTGATACCCTTTCGTGATATTTTATTATCATGTCAAAGACCTCGTCACAGTAGTGACCTCATTGACATAATTCTACAAAGATTGGCCTTCGCGGAAGCCAAAACGTAAGAACGTTCTGTACTATACAGTCGTACCTGAAACGGTTATTGAGTTTGAATTAAGGCGGGATAGTACCTTAATAATACCAATAAGATCAAGGCTCACATTTTAATTAATTCCGAGGAATTCGTAACAATGATAATTTTTTTTTTCAAACCCATCCCCGGGGATATGTTATTTATATTTAAGATTAATAAAAACAATACCTTACCCTCAATATATTTTATGTAAAACGATTTTTAAAATTTATAACCCGTTTTTTCAACTATAAATTTACGAGTTTCAAATCACAGCGGTGCTAAAGAAGTTTCACTTTAAAAATTGTGCGCAGTTCACACGTGAAAGAAGTGAAACCTTCATAAAAGTAAAGTAGACAAGCGTGGGGAGAGACCCAACGAGAGAAAGGCAACGAAGCATCGTACAAAGAGGAGACCGATTATTCTATCTCATTCTAGACCTAAATATGTATGTGTTTGTCTCTTTTTGGTGAAAGTTTTACGTTTCATCGAGTTTCAAATCACAACGTTGCTAAATAAGTTTTCACTTCAAAATCTATATTTTGAAGG
Organism: Glyphotaelius pellucidus; assembly: GCA_936435175.1. NCBI lineage: Eukaryota > Metazoa > Arthropoda > Insecta > Trichoptera > Limnephilidae > Glyphotaelius > Glyphotaelius pellucidus. The sequence continues at coordinate 18,540,865 of OW386542.1, read as the reverse complement.
GTTAAGAGTAGAAAGAAAACATGAAGTTAGGAAGAACCTGGCTACGCCTATTCTTCGGATCTATTCAATCAAATAAAGCTGAGTTATTTGCCATGTTTCAATGTTGAATGGTGAAAATTTACCAAAGCGAAACTGAAATTGTTCCATTAAAAAGATAATTGATACTCGCAGTAATGGAAACTCCATTCCATTGGATACTTCCAATTGAATGGGGGCTGTCCTAGTGAATTCTATATCACTTCCTGACCCACATTCTTAATCAAGCACCATTGTAGCTGAAACAGGGAAAATGGTTTTTAGGTCACATTACATCATCACAGAGCGTTAGTGTCATAATTTATTATTAAATAATTTCATATCGTGAAATGGATACAGCTTTTTTTCTAGGCAGCCAACTTAAGACTAAAGATCGAACGAACTCTTTTTCTAATTCGTAGATTTTTATTTATAAAAAAAATTGTAATAGCTACAGCAAAGTTAAGTCTGTCAATCTATCTGACAGTCGACATGTGCCAAGAAAATGAAAAACCAAAAGTTAGATTCACGCACTGTATTAATGTTGTACCCAGAAATGGACTACATAACCCAGCAGGTACAAAGGCAAAAAGTTTTAAAATGTAAGAAATACAGCAGATTTTGTAGTGTGGGACCACCTAAAGTAAAACCAAAATAACCGAAATGGTGTCGCGTAATATAAGTAAAGTGAAGAAAATATAAATATTCCAACTGTTGTAATTTTTTTTTTAATTATCTCCACCCTCTCATCAATCTATATATATAAAATTGAAAATATGTTTGCTTCTGTATATATGTATGTATGCTACGCGTTGCTACCATTTATCCGATTGCGATGAAACTTTGGGGATTTGATGTGAGCATGCCCGCGATTCTTACTATTTACAATAGTGAGTTCTGGCATCATGAAATTATGCGTTGCTAACAGTTCATCTGATCGCGATGAAACTTTGGGGATTTGTTGTGTGCCTGCCAGCGATGATCTCTATATATACTGGTGAACTCTGGCATTGTGAAATTTGTAAAAAAAAATTGCAATAGGTGGCACGCGAGCTGTTTGAAAATTGAATGTACCGGGAATTAATGTATGGAATGCGGGAGGGGGGAGGGGAACTTAAGAAGGAGGAGGGGAACTCGGGAGGGAGAAGAGGACGAGAGGAGTGGGAAGAGGGAAGGCGGAAATGGCGGAATGGGAATGCGAGAGGGGAAAGGAATGCGGGAAAAGAAGGGGAAGGAGAACAGGAATGGGACGAATGGGAAAGAACAAGCAGGGAGAAACAATTTCTTTATTAAGTGGCATAGCAACACATGCCGGGAACTCGCTAGTAAATAATATTACTATTTCAACAATTGTAATTTTTTTTACATTAGCTCCACACAGGACAACATTTTGACGAAAATAATTCCCCTCGGGATCCATGTCATCTTTGGGAATGTTATGTGGAGGGTCTTTTGAAGAAAGGAAGGAGATGAAGTTCTGGAAGGAAAAAAATGTGTGAGGGGTGGGTAGGAATCCTGAGATCAGTGCTTCCAGGAGTGACAGACATGTGATCCGTCTCTTCCACTCGATTTTCCGAGCAAGTCCTGCTGGAGAGGTCAAAAGGTCTTCAAAGGTCCATCTTAGATTTACAGACTCTAATAAACGTCTGATTTGCCCTTTTCCAAACTGTAATAACAAACAATATTGTGGGATTTAAATTTTGTAGTTGAGAAAACTGGGCCTGTTATCTTTGGGGATGCTCTGTGGTGGATATTTTAAGGAAAGGGAGGAGATGAAGTTCTGGGAAGTAAAAATATATGAGAGTTAGTAGAAATCTGTTAGTCAATGTGTCTAGAAGTGACGGACCCTTGAATCAAGGTGCAAAGTGATGAATCGAGAGTACGGCTGGAGGGGTCAACCAGTCTCTCCCGATCCGGCCTGCCACGTAGTGTATGGCAGATGCATCCACCGCCAAGACTTAGACAGACCTCACCCCATGAACTCGGACACCCCTACTAAGTCATCAAACGTAGCGAACCAGTTGGGGTGACCTATGACAGGGAAAATTAATTAAAAATATAATTTATTTCGAAATGTTTGTTGGTATGGTGTTAGTGCAATCCCACACATCTCATAAGCTAGAATATAATATTTAGGAGCAAGTTCTTTCACGTTATTGTTAACCTTTATTATTGTTAATTAGTTACTAGTTTAATCTGCTGTAAGTCATAACAGAATTCATCGTACATGACCTGCTCTAGCCTAGACAAACGTGTTGGCCATTTCGCTCTCTAACGGAAAACGTAAATAAAAAAGTTGCCACACTGCGTGTAACATTATTTTAATTTGTTAGCGGCAACGAGTTTGGGAATGGTGGCCGTTTCGTCAGTTTTGTGTCGGAATACGAATTTCTATTCAATGGATCGTTGACCCGTTACGGGACGTGTCGAAATCGTTCAAAATTGCCACAACATTTTTAAAACCATGTCAATAATAAACAACACGATTAATCCCATAAAGTGTCACGAGCGTGGATAGAATGCCAGGCGCCATAACCTAAAACATGAGTCTGATATCAAATGTAGCCTTAGTTTGTAGGGCCGCAAAAGAGCAACGAAAATAAATATTTAGTCTTAGAAATTTATGTCGGAATGAACTATTTTTGGAGTAAAACTTCTTTAGCCCCGTTGGATTTAATTAAAACTAAAATTTATTATTTGGTGGGTCCTCGGTTCTAATATAATGCGGTAAATTCACGGCTCCGCGCGAGCCTCCAATAGCGTAGTGGCGTAAAGCGCCTGAAAAATCTCAGCGGCCAGAGAGACATCCAGCGAACGGAGGCTCGAATCCTACGAAATCCAAAATATAAACATTTTAGTTTTTGTGAAATCAATATCCAATCTTCCAACCACTTCAAAATAAACAGGCAAAAGAAAATAAAGCGACATCTAGCGATTTTCTAGTTTCACTTCCACCGCGTGTGAATGGCACTCTGATTTTTTCTAATTCGTAGATTTTTATTTATAAAAAAATTGTAATAGCGATAGCAAAGTTAAGTTTGTCAATCTATCTGATAGTAGACATTATAATGTATGCCAAGAAGATAAAAAACCAAAATTTAGATTTACGAATTATATTTATGGTGTACCTAGAAATGGACTAGGTAACCCAGCAGGTACAAAGGTAAAAAGTTTCAAAATGTAAGAAATACAGCAGATTTTGTAGAGTGCTACCTAAAGTCCAAGGAAAGGGGAATAAAATATCATGTGTGCAGTTCACACGCGGTAGAAGTGAAACCTTTAGAAAACTAAACTTCAAGAGAATGGGACGAATGCAGAGTATCAGGAGTAGGATGATTGTAGAGTTTATTTATCATAATATTGTTACCATGTTTAAAAGTTATTTTATTCTACGAAGCACCACCCAACGAGGAGGCCGACAGGCTACGAAGCACCACACAAAGAGGACACCAGAGTTTTAGTTTATCTCATTCTCTCCCTATAGATGTACGTGTTTATCTCTTTTTAGTGTAGCTAATTTCCGTTTCATCGAGTTTCACATCACAATGGTGCTAAAGAAGTTTTCACATAAAAAACAACGTTTTTTTTAATATTTTTAATTAGATTAGGTTCGTCACAAGCTCGATAGTACGTAAACAATAAAACAAACAGTCCACGATACAAGAAAATATAATATTATTGGAATTGTGGAAGAAAAATAAAAATCTAAAATAAAACTAAAATGACCATAATTAAAACTTTTTTTATATTATTTCCACAGAACGAAAATAAATCCCCTCGGGATCCATGCCATCTTTTCTATTATCTCCTATATTTAAACTATTATCTCCTTCAACGGAAGCAATCAAAACACAACGATGCTAAAGAAGTTTTCACTTCAAAAACATTTTCACAAGAATTCATTCATGCACAATTTCAACTTTTGTAAAACAAACTTTTTATGCAAGTACGAATGAATTCATCAGTCGCCAGCGGTAAACTCCTGGCGACCCCAGGTTGTTCTGATCTATTTTTGTTCGCCTGCCATTAGCCTGCAAGTTAACTTTAGCGAGGTCTCAATTCTCGTATAACCGCTCAATTCACCCCTGACCAAATTAGCACTAGGTGACTGACTGCAAGGGATTATAAATAATTTATATTTGCCGCGTTAAAACCGAAGCTGGTAGAAGGCGACTTCAAAATACCTTTAGTCTAAGTTTGTATGCATATCAAACGAATTTATTTACAACGTCGATTTGTTAAGTGAAAACTTTTTTAGAACCGTTGTGATTTGAAAGTCGATGAAACGAAAAAGGAACACTTAAAAGAGACAAACGCATACATCACTAGGATTTAGCCTGCGAGAGAATGAGATTGAATAAATGGTCTCATCTTTGTGAGGTGCTTCGTAACTTATCGATCTTCTTCATGGAACACAATTACCTATCCATCTTATCGTAATTGTGTAACACAATTACACATCTGCCCTGATGATGGACACTGTAACGCTGTCCGAAACGTTGGCTAAAGAAGGAGGTAGCGTAACACGGCATAACACCCCAAAAACAAATAACGAAAATACTTTTGGTCGTGAAAATCTAAAAACTTATCTATCGGTCTCCTCTTTGTGCGATGCCTGTTAGATCCTGTTCGTGGCCTGTTCTTGTCTACTTTAGTTTTCTGAAGGTTTCAGTTCTACCGCGAGTGAACTGCGCACACATTTTTTGTGCTTATATGGACAAGTAGTTTTAACCTTGATGCATTTGACATAAAAAAATATACTTTTGTTATACGACGGTACATCCTCTCCTCATACTCCTTCGGAAACATTTAGTTATATTTGGGGAAAATAATTATACCGTATTTTCTCTAAACGGGCTTCTTATTGTTTACAAGTAGGCCAGGGTTCAACTGTCGGGGGTTTAACTGTCACGGAATCTAACGTAAGTATTCAAACATTTTTTAACTAAAAAAGGGTCCGTATATCCGGACCCAGTGGGACTCTGGCACCTCCAATAGAGAATTCCAGTCCAATTTTTTTTTATTTTTGTTTATGAATAATGACCTTCTAACTTAAATAACTGCATATTTATTTTTATTTTTTTAGTTAGTTTTAATAGTTAAAATAAATGTCAAAGTTTTAATTTTTCAAGATCCCCCGAAAACCACCGAATCTAATGTGACGTCATCATGACTAACCGAAGTATGGAACTTGTAGGGAACTGGAATCAGCTGTTCGACTCCCGCCATTTTGAATTTCAGCATTGGAGCGTTTTCATAGACATTACTGGGCAATATGATCGTTTTTTGTACAGCTAAAGTTTTTGAATATTTTAAATAATATAGATAAACTAATAGAGATACTTTATTTTTGATACTGAATTATTTAGGCCTAAATAATGTTTCAATAAAAACAAAAACTATTATATGTCCAATTGTCTATAAGCCAATAACACGGAATGCCGAACGGCTTGCGTCTTCATTTCTATTGATTTCTATACAACTTTGACCCAGGTGACCCGGCGGTCACGCCGCCAAAATCCAGCAATAAGGTGTTTTAATGACACGTTTTAAAATTGACTTTTTAATGTTTTTTTAAAAACTCTACGTTAAATATTGTGTAATAAAACTTATATATTCAGAATCAGCGTATATTGGTCTATATGAACATATTTTTTTAAAGCCATAATATTTTTCACTGGAGTTCCTTATTGGAGTGTGAAGGGAGGGGGTGAGATACAGAAATAAATGGAAAATTACTTGGCTTTTCGATCAATAAAAATGGCTCAAGTCACGTTTATTCTGAATGGGAGCTCTCACCAGGTAAAGCATCAACAGGTAAATTGTTAATGCTTCTATTTTCTTGCCTTTAATTTTCTTGGAATTTTGTAGGAAATCGCAATGTCCACAGTATCTACGCTCCCAATAAGCCGGTATTTCTCTATACTCAGGAATTTCATCAGTTGGCTTATTTTGTCTGGATTCCTACCATACAGCAAAATAGCTCAAGCCAGCTAGCTTAAAGAGCAAATGAAATACCGGCCCCGCAACAATCAAAAGCTATAATTTTGATAATGCTTCTTCTATCCGTGACGGACGGTTGCTTTCCATTCAAACAATCGGAATAATTTGATAGTCCATCCACTTTCATGAAGATAGTATGATAATTTATTCAAAGCCATTGTACCAGACCTACCTCGACGGTGTGAGCACCACATGTGCCATGTACCTGCTCACCTAACAGTTAGGTACGCCTTGGTCACTGTATAAATTAACAGTTATAATTGAATAGCGAGGTGAATGTGTGTGAAATGAATAGAGAAGATTTGATAAAAAGTGTACCATTGACCTCGGCTGTGAACCCATCTGGTACACTTGGCACATTGAAACAACATTGGTACTGGTAAAACAACGTGGTGTTTTTCTGCGTATTAGATACAGTAATTGTACTAACTATCACGCCGCGCGCCGTTTCTTCGCAGGGATAGAGTGAGGGATGGGCCGCCACACAACTCTTCCTTGACGCACACCTCATTGTTTCATTCCCTTTAAGGAGTTACATGGGTTTTACGGCTTCGAAAATCGATATTTTTATTGTTTTATTGATTTCTACAACATCTCTAGAATATTGTCCTAAATTTTCAAGTCGATCCGAGTAATAGTTTCGGAGATACAGCCTTGGGAAGTTGCGCAAAATAATAATGAAAGCTTGAACCAGTTAATCTGGAAAGTTATTCCAAAAATACTTCCTGCTGGTTCAAGGGTCGCAAAGCCAGGATTCGTCATAGACGAATGATGCCCTGGACATTGCAACTGCAGCAGGTTCTTTACTTTATAGCCCTGGAATCGACAATTCAATGTAGATTTTTTTTAAAAATCCAGTTTTATTGTCACTCAAATCTTTAAACGCGTTTTTCTCGAAACTGTGTTTTCAAAGTCGGTTTGCAAGATTTCTCGAGAACTACTTAACCGATTTTGATAAAATTTTACCCAAGTCTTTGAGATACAATACAATACAAGAACTTGGACGAAGGATTATTTGTCTTTGAAAATGTGAAAAATCCAATTTTCACATTTTTTTTTTCGTCCAAGTTTTAGTTTATGGTCTTAATTAAAACACGTTTTTTTTCACTTCAGATGATCCTGTCATGAATTCTGCTGTCAACGCGCACGCACCTTTTTTCCGATGGGTCACCGGAAATGACGTCCCAATGACGGACTTTTAAATATTTTTCTACGAAAATTTCAGAAATTCTTTGTCTAATTTGTATGTATGTTTGACAATAAAAAGTTAGAATCAAATATTTTATTTTTTATATGGAAATTTTTTTTGTTGAAAATGGGCCGTTTTTTCCGATTAATTCCATGTACCCTTTAATACATCTTATCATATGTAGATACTCTTCAGTTATTCTGACTCTTGTATGACCCGACTCTTGTATTTTATTCAGTTTGGGGCAATTCAATTATTACGTAAGCACTAAAGGGGGGCAGGGGGGGGGGGGGTTGCTTTGCTTATTTTTGATGACATGGGGGGTGGGGAGTCTAGGTGGTGATTATGTCAGCAGTATCAATATTTTTTCTTACTTTTTCGGATTTTCTACAAAATTTAGTCGATTTTGGTTAGGTTTGAATACATATGGCAACCCTACTTGTCTGTGCTCGAAAACGGGGATTCCCGAAAATAATGGTTACGTTTACTCGCTCAGATCCGAGTATGAGAATTACAGCATACTATTCACTTGTCAAAATTTCTGCCGCCAATCTATTGTTTCGTTTCGGTACGATTGACGATTTGACGTGTTGTAAGTTAATGTTTGTTTTACCATTGATCCACTTTCGTCAAAGTTTAATGGTTTAAAATGTCGTTTCAAATAGACAAGTTGTTTTGTTATTTATATATTAAGATTATAATAACTGAATACCGTTAAACAAAATATTATGTGGGTTCAGTGCTTTAAAGTCCTCTATTCCAAGCCAATTCCGTATTTCTAGAGTAACTACTTCTCATGAAACAATAAAAAAAACCAGAACACATTGAATGCATATACCAATGTTTACGTAAGCATGGGTGGGGGGGGGGGGGGATAAGAGCTTTTCTTACTTTTGCTGGGGGAGGAGGGGAGGGGGTTAAAAACTGTAAAAAAATCTGCTTACTTTCTTTTTTTTACATGAGCTCCACACAGGAGGCCCTGAGAAAAATAAGTTCCCACAGGGTTTATGTCATCTTTGGGGATGGTGTGTGGAGGGTTTTTTTTAAGGAAAAGAAGGGGAAGAGAGTTCTGGGAAGGATAAAGGGTTTAAGGGGTGGGTAGGAATCTGGGGTTCAATGTGTCCTGGTCATCCACCTCCAAGAAACCTCACCCCAAACCTCTATACAAACCTCACCCCATGAACCCGGGCACCCCTGCCAAATCACCAAACGTAGCGAACCACTTGGGGTGACCTATCTTACTCGATTTAAAATTATTTTTAATTAGAACAACGAGTCATTTAGATATTCGTTTGTACTTCGATTGCATTCAGTTGGAAATGCTTTCACATAAGTAGTAGATGTGTTCAACTGCACGAAACCCGAAAACTGGTATAATAACTTACCTTAATAAATCAATGTTAGCAACTCTAATATCGACAATGCGCATCCATACCCCTTCACACATCACTACTTCTCACATCTACAAACATACTCACACATACACACACACCTACCCAATGCACACATCACTCGGTAATTACTAAATATACATACCACAAATAAAAGAATACTACAAAGAAACATATCATAGGTATTAAATATTATTTAATATCTGTAAATGTTCTCACTATTGTAATAAATGTACTGTTTGTTTCCATATAAATAAAATAAACTAACAATGCCTTCTATTCTTCTGCGTGGGTTCTATATAATTGAATTAACACATTTTACCTCGAGATTATTGTTCCATACAATTATTATACAAATAAAATATTTTGCAGTTGCTCGTATAGGCGTATATTGATAGGTATAAATAAATATCCTGACACGCCTTTCTCCATCCATCATTCTAGGTATCCAAGCCATCTAATCATACCTTTCTTAATATTGTTCATTCCACATTTCTAATATCTACCTACCGCCGCTACCCGAATTTCTGCCGATTTCTTGCATACCTCCCTTGAACATTCGAAGTTTTTAAGCTTTAAAAGAAATACATGTTATTTTTGAAGATAATATTTATACATTCCCCATGCCGAAACGCAAATTATATTGAATTCTCTCGATAGAAACAAATCGCACAGTATGCTCCGAAAATTTAAATTTTCACGTCTGTCTCTATTATTTAACAAGTTACATGTATGAAAAAAAAAATCACAGTATTTCTTTTGTTGTTTTAGACAAACCCCATCTGCACAAATTCAGTCTGCATTATCTTCCTCTGGTAGTTCCCATATTGAGACATATCGCTTGCCGAGGATTGGTTTGTACTACATCCACAAAAACTCGTAGTGAAAAATAAAAAAATTTTAGTTTTAAAAATTTATATTTTTGTTTCCTTTATTTCAAACTAATTGCTATAAATATTTTTAAAAAATACAAAGCTTAGTCTACCTATAACGTCTACGTATTTGGTTGAATTTTAAACGAACTAACATATACTTCAGTTCACAGCTTAAAAAAAACAAAAAATACAGGAGTACAAACCAATCCTCAGCAAGCGATATGATAAAGCAAGTGGAAATTGGGGGGAAATTTTACCTGAGAAGAGGTGAGAACATGTCTTAACTTAACTAAGGGCCGGTATTTCAGTTGTTTCTTAAGCTTGTCAGAAAACCTTTCCGATTGCAATAAATATCTAAGCCAAGCTTAAAGAGCAACTGTAATATCTATACATGCTTAAAGTAATATTGTTGTTACAGCTGCTCGAATATTACTATAAAATTACTTACAACCAAAAGTGCTTTATCGGCAAGGTTCTTATGGGACACAGCTAAAAGTAGTTTACTATAACATTGGTAAAATCCCACAAAAACAAATTTGCCACCTTTCACGGCTTAATATTGCCAAATTAATTGAAGGCATTGCAAGTTAATAATTTTCGACCACCCGTCGCGTTGTCTGGTAAAAAATAGTTCCAAGCGTGGCAAATTCCAGTGCCCCATAAGTCGCGCTCCACTAACAAATATTTTCTTTTAAAAATTCGAAATAGCTATAATGATACTCAAATTAATTCATTTATCATTTCAAAAAAATCTAAAGCTAGCCGTCATCGAATTAAATGGATATTCTGGCAAAGAAAACCCATTAACTGGATGTCTCAAATCCAGTCAGCCATGACACTCTAAGAACTCAGAGAGAAAGAATCCACCTCCTTCCTAATCTTATCTTGGAAACGGATATTAAAATTTCGAAAATTAAACAACAAAAAAAGAATCAGAGTGTGCAATTCACATGCGGTTGAAGTGAAACCTTCATAAAACTAAGGTAGACAAGAGTGGGAAGGCTATGAAGCATTGCATAAAGAGAATACCGATAGGCTACGGAGCACCACACAAAGAGGAGACCGATTATACTATCTTATTCTCTCGCAGGCTAAATCCATAGATGTATGTATTTGTCTCTTTTTAGTATCGCTATTTTTCATTTCATCGAGTTTCAAATCAAAACCGTGCTAAAGATATTTTCATTTAAAAAATCATTCAATATGTCTATTTGAATTTCAATTTAGTTTTCTTGATTGAATTCTTTGCCAAAATATCTTGTAAGTGGAAATTAATCCACTTCCCGATAACCGAGTTGAAACTCGGCAGATAAAGTCGTTGTCGATGACAATGCAATCTTCAAAACTGGATACTAGCCGCCCAAAGAGACGCCCCGAAAATTTAAAATAGATCTATTAGGTCGCCCTAAGTGATTCGTTACGTTTGGTGATTTAGCAGGGGTCCTCGGGTTCATGAGGTGAGGTTTGTCTAGGTTTTGAAGGTAGATGACCAGGACAAGACACACTGAACCCCAGATTCCTACCCACCCCTTATACCCTTTTCCTTCCCAGAACTCTCCTTTCCTTAATTTCCTTTCAAAAACCCTCCGCACAGCATTCCCAAAGATGACATAGGCCCTGAGGGAAATTATTTTCCTCAGGGCCTCCTGTGGGGAGTACATGTAAAAAAAAATTAAAATGGAAAAACTTTGTTTTTGTTGCTGGTTGATTTTTACTCTCGACTAAACCGTTAAATCACTTTGATAACTTTTTATTTTCTCTGGAAGAGGATTACAAAACTTCATGAAAAATTAAAAGCGGAAAATTGAGTTTATTTTTCTGAGCGCATTTTCATCCGCGTTAAAATAAATTCCGCGGATAAAAACAAGTGCCTTCAAATAAAAAAAAATCGTCCCACCGTGTCCACTGGCCGCCCGCAGGAGGGTGGGATAATAGGACACGATTGGAGGCATTGGAGGTTTATATTATTTGCAAGCAGGACCGAAAGCGTTACTTTACGCTGTTGTTAAAATTCTTTTACACTTTACGGTATTATTACTTATTCATATATTTTGCTTGCACTAAATATAAATTAACTAGCGTAGAATTTGTGAAGCGAAAAGTAGTTTTTTTTTTTTTTTTTAATTTCCTCGGGAAATACTGAGTGCGATTCCAGAGGGTAGACTGGGCCGTCCCAGACACAGTTGGGCGAGGCAACTCCAGAAACTGTGTGAGGAGAGGATGAGACTGCCATGGATGGAGGCCAAACAATCAGCGCAAGGCAGGGACGTATGGAGGAGCCTTGTCGATGCAGTAACCCCCCCCCCCGACCCGAATAGGATAAGAGGAAGAATATGATGATGATGAATTTCCTCGGGATTACTGCCTTTCAAAAGAAGAAATTTACCAATCGAATGTAAGTATGTAAACTTGAAAAATATCCAATCCTATCCAATGACATTGGAGGCGGGGATGGGTACCACCGCCCCGGAAACCATTTATTGGGTAACCAATACCTTTGCCACGGGTCGCTCCTAGTGGTCACACTATGTTTGGTGACTTAGTAGGTGTGAGGGTGAGGATTGTCAAGACCTTGGCGGCGGATGTTTCTCCCCGGGCGGCCTGGAATTAGGGAGACTGGTTTAGGGAGACATTATCACCTCTCCAGCAGAACTCTCTCGACCCATCGCTTTGCGCCGCAGTGAGACGAATGGATTTATACCTCCGTCACTCCTGGACACACTGACCCCAGATTCCTACTCACCCCTCGTACTTTTTTTATTTCCCAGATCTTCCTCTCCTTCTTTCCCTTAAAAAAAACCCTTCAAATTATTCCCAAAGATGATACAGGCCCTGAGGGAAATTATTTCCCTTAGAGCCACCTGTGTGGAGATCTAAAAAAAACTCTCAAAAATGAAGCACTGCTAATGAAAAGAAAAGCCATTTACAAAATATGCAGGTATATGAACGAGCCGCAAAAGCATGTTCACGGTGTTAGTAAAAGAAGTGAATCAGATATTGTTGTGAAAATCGTATTGTAAAAATTATTTCGTTCACCTAAAATTTAATAACTTATAAAAAAAACTGCATTATTTTTCGATCCCTATGCCATAAAAATCAAAGATTTTTCATAAGTTTATTGAATTTTGTATAAGATTGGCGATTGTATTATTTCGATCACAACGATTCCAAATTGCAAATCTATTTATACGAATAAGAGTGTGTGTGGCGGGCGGGCGGACACTGGGCGAGAGGCGTGGATTTGATTTTCAAACATATCTACAGTTTTGTTTTGGGATTGATGAAATTTTGCACTACGACCTTCGAAAGAAGTGGAAGGTCATGTATATGTCTGATTTAAAAAAAAAACTCTGTTTAAAGCCCGGGCAACGCCGGGGACTTTAGCTAGTAACAAATAAAGCATCTTGGTACCGTAATAAATCAAAATCACGTAATCAAAAAATTGTTAAGTTTATATCGAAAACAATGTGTTTCTCAACTGCGCGTTATTGTTACAAAATGAAAACAAAGGAAAGAAAATCTCTTGACTTTTCCAATCATGCTTTGGCTCAAAAACTATCCCAGATTAGTGTTCATTTTGTTTAATGTGAATACCGCAGAAGAATCTCAACTTCCTGGAACCAGAGGAACCATGGCATCCTTAGCATGCAAGATTACGTTGTGAGGCTGAAGAGAATGTGAAGGAAATGGTAAAAGAGAAAGGTTGAGAGTACCTGGTCACCAAACACAACATTTATTTCAAGCAATGTTTCGATTTTGATTGGTGATACATTATCAGGGCGGTACTGAGAGTATATACCATTAGGAGTACTTATAATAAATTGACAACGAAATCTCTTGATCGCAATTTTCAATTTGGGAAACGGGTAAACAGCACCCCTGTCGTAGGCCACCCCAATTGGTTTGCTACATTATCAAGAGCTCTTTGACTTCTCCAACCGGACTCTCTCAACCCACGTTGCCCGCTGTGGGAGAGATGGATTGATACGTCTTACACTTCTGAACATATTGACTCCCAGATTCCTACCCATCCCTCATACCTTTTTTCATTATCAGAACATCCTCTTCGTTCTTTCCTTAAAAATACCTCCCACAAGTAACCCTAAAGATGACATAGGCCCTTAGGGAAATTATTTTATGTGTGGAGTTAATGTTAAAGAGGTCATTGTGATAATGTCACTTCCTTTTTTCAAATCCGATCAATATCTCGTAGAGATCATTCTAGGTATTTATTACAATTACGTGATGACCTATTCTGCGCAACCAGGAATTTGCAAAAGTCAGGAAAGTGTGAAAGGTCTCTTGTATCAGAATGTGACTTTTTCTAATTTCTAGCTGTCTTTTTTCTTATGATGGAAGTATTACGTTGGTAGCTTATCTGGAATGGAAGCAACTCCATCTAAAAATCCGACCTTAGTTCGACTTGTAGCTTGTAGGTATATATATATATATATATATATATATTGAGGGAAATTTTCGTCCTTTTAGAAAAAATTCCTTAATTTGGTTGTAATATGTGGATAATATTAAACATTGTTAACTGATTCGACACTGTAAAACTATTGTTTGCTCGTTGTGAATGCAAATTTTCCACACGGATCATCAGATTGAATACGCGTGTGTTTCTAATAGAAAAATCGTTCGATCCCCGTTGGATAAATTTGCCAAAAAAATGTGAACTGCGATTTATTTTTTCAGTGTGTTGTGTGCAAATGCAACAAGTTAGTCATTGTTGCACGTTTTTTCGTTATTTTTTAAGTAAAAACTTCTTTAGCATTGTTGTGATTTGAAACTATATGAAATGAAAACGAGCGACACTAAAAAGAAGCAAGTACATCTATAGAATTTAGCCTGCGAGAGAATGAGATAGACTAATCGATGACCTCTTTGTCCCACAATTGTCCTACTCCTGATACTCTGCGTACGTCTCATTCTCTCGAAGTTTGAGTTTTCTGAAGGTTTCACTTCTATCGCGTATGAACTGCACACTTGTGTTTTTTAGTAAATTATCACAATCAGGGGATATTTCACTATTCTCTTGATAGCCAACATTAATCGTATCAACGTACATTAATAAATACCTAATCAAATAAATTCTTGCGATGTGTAGAAAACTCGGCTAACTTATTGAAATCGGCTCAATTACCGATTAGTAAACATGGACTTCATAAATAAATAAATCGTAAATCGTGAAAGGGTATTTCACCATCCTCTTGATAGTTTATCCATGGGATAACGTATATTAATAAATAAACAAATAAAAACTCGCAATGTAGAAAACTCGGGTTAGGTACTTATTCGGTATTTAGCCACTATTTATAGTTCGAGTAGTATGAATAAATAAATTGTACATGAAAAATATATGTTTTTCTAAAGATAAGCCGTCGAGACGATATGAGAAACCTCCTAAAATTCTAAAAATACATTATCCTATGGATAAGCTATCAAGAGGACGGTGAAATATCCCCTCAACCTAAGTATCTGGCAAAATATATTGTGCGTAATATTAATTTGGAATCGTCGATATTATCACAACAAAATGTATTGCATAGTTTAATAAATAAGGTTTTTAAAGTGAAATATACTTAAATATTTTTTTATAGATCGACGTACCTAGGTACCTTCGTGTTCTTGCAGAGTAAAAAAAGTTTTTTTGTTTTATTGATCATTATTATATCTGCACAGTTTTCATCGTTGTCTTACAAAAAATCTTGGTCGGGTTTAAAATTGTGATTCTGTATTTTTTAAATTGTAATAATAATTCATTTTGTACGATTAAATATGTGTAGCGCCATCTGCGCTTTATCGTCTAAACATTTTCAATGGTTATCGAGAATATCGCGATGATAGACGAAGCGAATGATAACGAAGTTTCCTACAGTTTGTATGCAGTTTTGAATATTGTTTTCTGGTTTGGCCAACAGAGCTCAGGAGCAGTGTGTGTTTTCTGTCACTTTGTTATGATTTGATTCTTGGACTGTCTGCCCTGAATGCGGAGATACAAACCCTTGTGCGAGTAAGGGATGGAAAATAGGGGGTATTTTTCTTCTTGATTCGTATGCAGGTACGTTCTGTCGATAACTCCGTTCGGGTGGGTGCACGTACATTGTTTCAAGGAAATGTGATAAATTCTCCACTCGAGTCGCAGCAACACGGTTTTCGCTAAAATCTTGTCAAATGCATCTGAAATCGCGGGCTTACGGCCTCCGCCCGTTTTTTCACTGACATGACTTTAGAGGATCCATTTTTCGTAGTTAAAGAGTAAGTTTGACATTTTATTCTCGACCGCTACTGCAAATGGCTTCCTTTAAAATCCGCTATCAGGTAACAAAGAATACCTGTCGCCTGCCAATAGCTGATAACAAGTAGCTAGTTTTAGATAATGTTCTTATCGTTTTGGTATTGTGTGGGGATGTATCGATCGATCAGTGCTGTAGGTATTGTATTAAGTGTGTGTAGTATAAATTGGTGAGCAATGCGTCCTGAGGAACTTGTATCTGGTTTCAGCGAAGTGTTCAAGGCGCTGAACAAGACTCGCGGGCTGTACCTGCGCTGGCTGGAGCTGGGAGACGCGTCGGGCGGGCCAGCGGGAGCCGAGGCTGAGTGGACCACCACCGAGCTGCGCAATGCTCTGCGCAGCATTGAGTGGGATCTAGAGGACCTTGAGGATACTATCAATATCCTTTACATTACACCCTAATTGGTTCACGAGCCAAAAACCCAACAACCAACCAACCTGTAGCCATGATCAATCCAATCACATCAAATATTCATTATTTTGATGGATCATTATCTTTGTTCCGCTAATCTTTATCTTTAAATACACTAGAAGTGTGTCAGCAACATATCTATAGTTTTGACACAACTCACAATATTTTTCATTAGTCATTGAATTAGGTCACCTAACCCTCAACTTGCGTTGTTTTTATTTCTGTGTTGTTTTCTTGTAGCAATGTTTTGTTATTATCCTTAACTAATGAACACGTATTGTTGAGAAGAACCCATCCAAATTCAAGATTGACAATAAGGAATTGACCAGTCGGCGAAACTTCATTGAAACTACAAGGCTGGAAGTAAAGGTAATATTATCAAAACATTTGTATTTCTGTATTCCAATGCGATTGAACATTCATACAGCATATTATTCCTCTTTGTAATCCCTTTATTATATTATGTATAAAATCTGTCATCTAATAATATGAAAGAAAGAGAATGGAAACATTATTGATCCATTCCCTCCCTTCAAAAAATCTTATGATATTTTAAATATTCATGTTATGTTGCCTTTTTGCGATAAAATAAATAATAATATGATTATGATGATTGAATTTGAAGGTAATAAACCATGTTGCACTTCCTCATCTTTTAGACAGCTTTGCAGTGTCCATCATCAGGCCAGTATATTTAGTATATTTAAAAAATGTTTTTATTTATTATTCACCGATTCATTACAACTTCATTAAAGATTATTAATGACGCAGCACTGTATCTCTTCTACCCAAATAAACATATTTTTTATTACCTCTGCCATGATGACGGACATTCCAAGGCATGGGCAGAAATATAACACAGCATATTACCCTAAAAATCAAATATCAAAATACTTAGGCTGTCAGAATTCTAATATCTCAAATAGCCTTCGATAACGTCAATTTACAGACACTGTAACCCTTCTTCAACATGCAATTGTGACAATTGTTTCGTGGACAATCTGTTGAATTGAATTTATTGCATAAGCCTTCCATTTCATATCCATTTTTATTACTAAGTGTTATATATATATATATGGAGTAGCAACAAGTGAAGCACAAATTGCCATTTCAATAATTCAATAAAGCATATTGGACACTGGTGCATAGTTGAGGCAACAAGTGTATCACATGCAGTTCTATTAAAGATGTATATTACATGACTTGTTTTCGAATAAAATTGCTGCAGATTTCTTTCTCTTTTTAGTAATCACAAAACTGATTAGTAAAACACTTTGCACTTATTTTTGGCCTTAATATACTGATTTGGCGACCTTTATGAATTGCAATGCGTAATATTATTCCATAAAATGATTGTTAAATGTCATTGTTATGTTAAGCATCATAATATTATCATACTGTTTGAATATTCTAACTCATCCGGCCCCTACACACATTGATGAAGGTTTTACTAATAATACATGACTGCAGATTGCCAATGAACAAAAAATAGTCGACATCGACTAAAGATGCTTATTTTGGTCAATGTGATTGTTGTTGAATGGCGATCTGCAGTTGTGCTGGGGAATGGTGATAAGTTAACAACATTTTCGATAAAAACTTTTTTGAAGTGTTTGTGCAAGGGAGCCAAATTTAAATATATTATGCTTCTTTCTTTTTTTTAAACTTGTAGTATTATACCTGTCTGTGCAATGGCGGCCTACGAAACATCTGTTTGCTGGAAGGTCCAATTAACAGTGATTGTAAAATGAATAAATATTTTGAAACATTGTTTTTATGCTATGCATTTCTATTGAACTGAATTAAACTATGTACTTTCAAACTGTTTGCATATTTGTTTTGTCACACAGCTGATGTTTATTGTAGTCATAGGTACACCACCTTTAAACTTTGTTGAGCAAGAGTCGATTACGCTTAATTGGTACGCTGATTTATCGCTGTTATTTAACCAAATAAAGAAGCTAATTCTAATATACGTGGGTTATCTGGGACACCATTCCGTTAATTTGGGGTAAATTCCGATCTGAAGAAGGGCAGTCATGCGGTACACGGCGTAGGCGAGGAGGGAGTAAGTGCCGCCCTAAGAGTGTTCCGAGTACTTTCGGCATAAGGAAGACTTCATCCATGTTGGCTCTTTGTTCAACGTAAAGTTATTCAGTTCGCAGTTCGTACACTGCCTGGCGCATAAGAATAATAATAATAATATCTTTATTCAGTGAAATTTGGAACATTATAACTAAGAAAATACATAATCAGTGTAGTTTACAATAGATTATATCAGTACAAAAAGTTTACAAGTAGAAAGTAGTATACATATGAACAGTAGGTTAAAGGTAAATTAAAGAATACTAATGTGTAGTTAGTTATATAGTTGAAGATTCTTATAACCTGCCTCACTAGGCTAGCCTGTGTTGAGGCAGTCATTTTGTACATCAATCTAAAATACTTACTAACATACCTACATTATTGTATTAATAATATGATGGTTACTTTAATGATAAGCTCTAATAGTACCAACCAATACATTGGTGTCTCATTGAAGTCATTTTTGGGTTACTGTTATTTTAATGTTCATGATTTTTTGTGCCTTCCTGTGGATATTTTACTTTGTACTTAAAGTTAGGTTAGTTAGATTTTTTAAAATACATCTATTTGAATTTCAATTTTGTTTTTTGGAGGAATGAATGCAAATCTTGAAGGTGGAAATTAACGACATCGGATCGAGCTGAAACTCTGCAGATAGACTTGTTATCGATTACAATGCACTCCGTCAACTTTTGGTGGCACTGACGCATACACACGTATTTCTCTGAAATTAGCTACTACTAGCCGCCTGCCCAAGAGGTGACCCAAAAATTGAAAATAGATGTATTATAGTAAAAAGTTATGTTTATAGTAAAAATTATTATGGGTTGTGTTTTTAGGTATACAAGCGGTCGCCCAATGGTCGAAATTTGACCATAATTGTAATGTTTTTTATTCATTCAATGTATTTTTTATGCATAATTTTAAAAAAATATTAGCATTCTGCACTCCTTCTCTATATAAACTATAAGTGTGCGAAATTTTCGTAAAAAGGGGTGCAAAGTTTTTGCTTCACGTATTAATATATAGATAAATATTTTTTTCAAAAATGTAACCCCACAGGCTTTTTGGAACAACTTTTTGGAACAACTCATTTAGGTCTCAAAGAAATTGTTGTGTTTCCCCTCGTAACATGGTTAGAAATATCATCTTAAACAATTTAGAAAGAGTAAACACCACTCTCTATATACAAATCTAAAAGTTAAACACAAAATAATTAAAATGAACACCTTTATAAAACAAATGTTTTCGACTGCAATTTGAAAAACATTTATGAAACCTTGGGAATTTTTTATTATTAAATTTTACACGGAACGACGTAAAAGTGATTTAACGATAAGGTTTATAATACATTTGCATAATAAAATATGTAGGTTTGTATTTTTTTCCATATCAGTAATTTTAGGAAAAATGTAAGGCGAGCTATTTTTTATTTAAAACTTTTTTATGTTTGCATTAAAAAATGTTGTATTTCAAAAATTATATGTTTATTTCTAATTATAAAATTTAAAAGCGTTTCGTCATCTTGCAAAAACAGTTTGTTTAGTTTTTGGATACGTTCAGAAATATTCCATTTATTGGATTTTATTGCAAAGCGGAAATATTTTGTTTGAGTTTCTCTGCCAACAAAAAGCGAGCCCTGAAGTGCCCCAATACTACAATTTGGTGAATGGATTTGAACACAATGCGAAAAAGATTTGATTGTTCATATATACATATTATTACTGCGTCAAAAGTATAGTGGACAATTGCTAAAAATATTATCAGCAGTATGACTGTTCTTTACTTTGACAGGAAGTTATTTATTTGCTTAGAGAATTTTTTTTTTGCTTTAATTTCAGTAAGGTGTTATTAATTTCAAAATTTATACTTATTTTAATAAAAAATAAATCATTTTTTTATTGAAGTAAGACAAATATTGCTTAACAACCATCGATATAATAACTATAATTAGCCCTCCCATATCCAATTTCAGTCCAAAAGTAACACCACCTGTGAGTAATTTCATAATACAACTAACTACCCATTTAATTCCGTTGCATCTCTTGCGTGATTGTTTTGCTAGGAAGAAATTAAACATTTTTTATCATATGTTTCTCGATATGCCGCCTCGAATCTATATGTTATGTATATATGTTTAAAGAATTAATATAACTGATTAAATTGTTAACAATAAAGTCTGCGATAGCCAATACCTTAAATATTTATAACTGCCCCAATTTTGTGCTTTAAAAATTATTTCACAAAGCTAGCGATTACGTTGCCCCGAACTTGCTGGAAAACAAATTTGCTTCATGCAGACCAACAAAAGTTAAAACCAATGCTTCTTGCGATCTTTTGACTGTGAGATAATGTACTTCCTTTTTGATAAATGTTTTCGTAAACCAATATTTTTGGTTCCGGTATCATTTTTAAGACCCGCACGCCTTGTCTAGATATACTTGGTCGAAGCTAATAACAAAATAACTGACACATGTATATTGTATTTTACTCAGTTGTGTGAGTGTGTTTGAAAGAAGCGTCTGAACCTCAAACACACTCAATCATGTCTGAGAGTGTTTTGAAATTGCGTAACCATTATTTTCCATTGGCAGGATATGAAAGACAAGATGAACGTGAATAGAGGCAAAGAACGCTTGAGGCTGGCGGACGGGCCAGGCAGCGTGCCCCCGAGGCACTCCACCACCAAGTACTCCAAGTTGGAGAACCAGACTGATAGCCCCAGTCGCTATGATGACAGTTTCCTGTCAGAGAATTCGGCGGTCCAGCAGAGAATGCTGGACTCTCAGGACGAGCAGCTGAATGTCATCAGCCACTCCATTGGATCCCTCAAGACAGTCTCTAGGCAGATCGGAGTTGAGCTTGATGAACAGGCTGTGTAAGTTGTTTTTTTATGTACTTATAACCAAAGTGTAAATTTTATTTGGTGCTTATGTTGGAATGGTGAAACATTTCACTTATAACCGTGCTTAATGCTGGTTTAACTATACCAATGTTGTACCGGCATATAAATAAATTTCATTCCAATTGGCCAAAAAGGATGCTTGTTTCGGTGAACGGACAACTCAGTATGAAACCAACTCAGAACCATCCCAGAAAAGTCTTTATAGAGTGATGAAAAAAATATACAAAAAATTGGTTAAATAGGTTAGGTTAGGGTTATGGGCTATTTTAAAATTATTTTTTCATAGCTTTTAATGACTTTTCAAAGAGGTGTTGATTGTTGTGTTGAGGTTATTTTCAGTTGACATGGAACCGCTTGTTCCATTGCTCATACTTCTGAACTAATCATAACTAAAGAAGCAGTACATGTTTTCAACAAATCAGTAAAATCCCTGTACACGTTTGTAAGGCTTGAATTGACTTGCACTGTAACTAAGGGTATTTTTATTGGTATTAAAATTCAAGCTGAGGTCATATTAAGGGTTAAGTTGTCGGTTGGAGAGGTTGTTTCCAATTTACGAGAAATTTTTATGAATTTAATTTTTAATTTGAAATCAAGTGAAATCAGATTACTCCAGAAAGTGGATTTCCAAAAAGGTGTAATATACAAACGTTATGTGAAACCAGAAAATCATTCCGTCCTCTTTTCCCCCAGATTGAGAGAGATTTTTCAAAATCAAACTGCCAATGACAATGTCTTTGTAGAAATCATATCTTAAAAATGATAATGGTTCATAGGCCATTTTATGGATGCACACATTTCATAATTTATTATCGAGTTAATTTACGTACACATTGTGTGAATTAATAGTTTGATTTCTAACAAATTCTTTTGTTGTGGAATAGACACTTCTTATTGTACTGATTGTATAATTTGGGAAGTTGGAAGAACTGTTTTGGAAGGAGGTCAAAAGGTCCCGGAGTGGTCCAGAGAACGGAAATCTGAAAGTGATAAAATCGAAACACGGAAAAATGTTGACGAATGAGGAAGAAATAAAAGAGAGATGGATGAAATATTTTGAGGATGTCTTCGAAAGCTAACTGGGTGAGAGTGAGTCCAGTGGCGAATCGAGTATGAATGATGACGGAGTGAATGTTACCAAAATCAGCATGGATGAAATAAAAAAAATCGATTAAACGCATGAAGAATGGAAAGGCTTTGGTTACGACAATATTGCTGCCGAATACTTTAAAAGAATTAGCCATTTTATTCTCACATGGTTGTGCAAATTTTTTAACCAGTGTTTAGAGGAGGGTTACATGCCATTAGATTAGAGAAGGACTGTCATCATGCCGTTATACAAAGGTAAAGGATCACACGGAATGTGGGAATCATAGGGCTGTTAACCTGCTAAGTTCAGTCGGCATGCTGTACGGAAGAATATTGATTGAAAGGGTAAGAATGGAAACAAAGGATAAAATATGGGATGTGCAAGGTGCCTTTATTGGTGGAAGGCGATGCATTTTCTCCTTGCATGTGCTCACGGAGAAGTTTCTGGCAAAAAAACCAGAAACTCTTCTGCGCCTTTGCAGATCGACAAAAAGCATACAACCGAGTCGACAGGAAAAAGCTATGTAAGGTGTTGTCCAAGTATGAAGTGAAAACAAATCTCATACAGGTAATTGCGTCTCTGTACGAGGGAAGTTTTGCAAATGTCAGGGTGAACGGTGGTTTTACGGAGTGGTTTGACATCACAAAAGGTGTTAAGCAAGGCTGCGTAATGTCACCATGATTATTCAATCTACACACGGATAATTGTATGCAAGAATTGAAAGATGTGGGAAATTGAGTAATCTGAAAGTATGTTGCCTGTTGTATGCTGATGATGCGGTGCTGATTTCTAACACTATGGAAGATCTACAGTCTCTCATGTCTAGGATGAACGAAGTATGTATGAAGAATGAGTTAATGATGAATGTAAGTAAGTCTAAAGTCATGGTGTTTGAAAGAGAGAGTACAATAGAAGTAGAAAACAGTGTGCAATATAGTTGTGAATGATGAGTACTTGGAGCTGGTGGATGAGTTTGTGTATCTGGGTAGTATGTTTACGAGAGATGGGAAGGCTGATATTGAAAGAAGGGTAAATGCAGGTAACTCCATTAATGGAGGACTGAATGCAGTTGTCGCTAATAAAAAACTGTCAAAAAAAGCCAATCTAGCAGTCCACAATGGAGTCCTGGTACCTATCCTATGTATGGCAATGAGGCATGGAACTGGCAGAGGAAGGATGAATGTAAACTGAATGCTGTTGGAATGAGATCCCTGAGGCGTTTGTGTGGTAAAACCATGTATGATTGTGTGAGAAATGTGAATCATTTACTTGAGTCGGGCCATGTCAAAAGTTAGAATAATAGAAGAGTATGTATGACGGTGACCTGACAGCTCAGAATTAAACCAACTCAGAACCACCTCAGAAAAGTCATTAAGAGTGATGAAAAAATTATACAAAAATAGGTTACGTTAGGTTAAGGTTATGGGCTATTTTTAAATAATTTTTTTCATAGCTTTTAATGACTTTTCAAAGAGGTGTTGAGTTGATTTTATTCTCAGTTGGCATGGAACTGTACGAGACGATGTATGAATGTGAGTGAGGCAAAAAGTGTGTGCCGGTCTGGCGGTCCGACGTCTCTGCCTCCTGTGATGAAACGGCGTGATGGTTAGTTAGTTAGTAGTTGGTTAGTGTATAATTTAATAGCCCAATATTTGAAAATATTTGCTATACATAAAAATTATTATTAAATAAATGTTTCCACCTCCAGTAGGCACAATGATTTTATTTGTAAATATGATAATGAAGAAAGTAGTTACCTTTACATAATATATATTTTATTCACCAAGATGGAATTTTTTCCTAAACACAATCAATATACTTTGTTACTAACAAAATATTACGTATGTTCAATAAAATTTTTAAGTATCTGAAAAGAATCGTTTGCGCGATATGCGGATACAGGGTTGTTAAAATTGTAATGGTTATTCAAGAACTTTGATAGGAAAGGCGATGTGGAAATAAAATAAGAAACCTTTCTTGTTGTTGCAATATGTCAGTTATTTCTTGTTGCATTATCCAACGGAAGCCGTCAAAGAACTATTGTTATTCACACAATGTCTGTAAACCCGTGCAGACAATTTTCTAGGTATTTCTTGTCATTATTCTCCCTCTGACGTCTATCTTTTGTTGCTCTATTTACAATTTGCATCCTTACAATACCGTATGGCATAAATAGGTCATGCATGAATAGAGATGCTTGGACTTGACAGATATTGTAAAACAGGTGAAATTTTATTTCAAACTGGTTGTTTTTTTTACATTTTTACAGAAACTAAAGTTCATTTATGTGTTTGGCCTTGTAGCGACACTTTTAACAACGTTATAAAACATTATTAGTACTTGGTCATGCACCAAATAACTTTGTATTGTTTTTACAATATTGATTATTTTTGGTGTGTATTAATGACTTGAATCGTTTAGAGGCCTTCCTAATGACGGTGTCAATGTACATATACGGTTTTATGTTCCTCCCTTCCTTATGTTTTATGTTCCTGTTAAACCTTCGGTTTTATGTTATTTTATATCTCCATTATATTGTACTACATAATATACATCCTTTTCAGCTAAACCAAATGCCAATACTGAAAGGCCTCTAGGAACCTTCTTCTCACATAATGTAAAATTTTACAACCAATTAACATTTTGTAAATTTTGATTTGGTAGGTCCATTATTTAAGCATACTATATTTTATCACGAAACCACATACATTCATATTAATGTCTTGCCCTAACATGAAATTTGGTTTTCATTTCGACAAGCTGGAGACAAATTAGAGGATGCCTTGAATGAACTACGACATCAGTCTTATATTGGCAACCGAAGAGTGCACATTGAAATACCAAATCCTTCACGGAAAACTAAAATAAGACAAAGGCTTGCAGCGCGGTTCTTGTATAAAAAGTGATAATGCATTCAGGAAGATCTACCTTTTTTTTTAATTATCTCCACACATGAGGAAAATAACTTCCCTCAAGGCCTATGTCATCTTTAGTGGAGGTTTTATTTAACAAAAGGAAGTAGAGAAAGATCTGGGAAAACAAAGTTTGCTTTGGTTGGAGCATGAATGTATTCTGTGATGCATGTATCATACAATCCTACTTAACTACTTAAAAGCTATCCAAGAGAGAAGCGTGAATATATTCTGTGATGTATTATAAAATGCTGCCAAACTATTTATAAATAGAAGGTTCGCTATCTAAAAGAGAGAGTTTGGACCATGAATGTATTCTGTGTTTCATGTATCATACAATCCTGCTAAACTACTTAAAACAGAAGGCTTGCTATCCAAAAGAGAGAGGTTTGAGCATGAAATTTAATTTAGCAGCATTTAACATATTATATGGTATATTTGCGGCACGTTCCAGAGTGGAAGATACTCTCAGTATCGCCCTGGTGTAAGACCACCATTCAGAATTGAAACATTGCTTGAAATGGCTTTGGCCGTGTTTGGCGACCAGATCTGAAGAGCCAGGTACTTCCCATCTCCTTACCCACCCCACTACTTTCAGCCTCACAACATACCCCAATTGGGGATGCCATAGTCTCACTGGCTCCAGACGGGAGCAGTTGGGACTCTTGTGCGGTATTAATATAAAAAAAATAAAAAAATTAAAGTATCCTTTGATGCATGTATTTACATAATCCAAGAAACTCTTGTAGCTTGTTTTAGCATTGATTAGCGGCTAAATTAGACATTTTGTGAGAAATAGCGAATCCCAGAGGCCTACCAGTGTTGTAAACTGAATCACTATATGTATAGGCATATAAGCACGAAATCTCTGTTTTGAAAGTTAAAAGAGGGAATCTCTCTCAATTTTAACCCTATTATCAATTTAAACAATATGGTATTTAAATTTAAGATTAAATTCTTTTTCTTATTATTTTAAGATTATTCATTTCCCATGGGTTACTTATTTCAGTGCTTTGAAATTCCTGGCAAAGAGTTTGTAGTTCTATATATTATGTTAGTTTTTAATTATTATTACTTTTAATTATGTTTCAGGATGTTGGATGACTTTAATAGTGAGATAGAAAATACAGATTCAAAATTAGATTCTACAATGAAGAAAGTTGCGAAAGTTCTTCACATGTCAAATGGTAAGATACTCATGTTGGTTTATTATGCCTTTGATTAAGATATGCGTTTGTTAAAAGAAAATATATTAATGTTAAAATGAGTGCTACGAGCAAATGTTATTATTTAAATATTGAGAAAAACGTAAAAAGATCAATGCCCGGCTGTTTTGCAGAAATTCAAATATAACATTGTCATCGAATGGTCATTCAGCACCATTTTGTTTTTTTTTTTTTACATTTGAAAGGCCCCCATTAAACGCCGATTCTGGGTGCATTTCAGCTTTCTTTCAAATTGTAATAGGCTAACAAGCTTAACAATATGATATGACAGTTGTCCTCCTCTGCTGGATAACAATTTGTTCAAAAGCTAAAACTGACAGAACCGGCCTTCAGGAACTTTTCAACCTTAAAAAAAACAATAACACTGAGTGGCCATTTGATGACTTTGTCACAAGTGAATTTCTGTCAAACAATTGGGCCTAAGTGATATATATTTCACATAGTTGTGTAAAGTATAAAACCATTCCTAAGATTTACCTTTTTAAAAAAGAAAATCTCACACTTAAACATTTTGATTTCCCAATAAAGAATAACATGCACTCTTTTGACACACATTCATTTTGTTGGAGGTTTGCATAAACATGAATTTGTATAAGTGTGAATACGATTTTTACGTGCTAAATGGTGAAAGGATTAATGGATGGTAATGAATATCCACTCTACACATCATAACAAATATTTTTAGTCGAGAATGTAAATCTTACTGCATCATGCCCATTTTTAGTAAACTGTTATTACATATATTGTCTTAAATAAATTAAAAACTTTACCAGGCCAGTGCGTCAATCGCGGAGGTATTTTTGGCCGATCGCTATAATGTACTATTTCTTGTTCACAATGTGTTTATCGTAGGTATTTACATAGTATCCACAATAGTCCACAGAATCAATCTCTGTCCGTGGCTTGCATCACAACCATCCAATATGTATAATGTTCACTCAGAGCCTACCTCATTCATTAATCTACAAGCTCTGAGCCAATGAGACTGAGCTTTCAGGCACAACAGGCTCAACATCGGGATCTTTCTGTGAGTGCGATACATGTACACGTCATTGGAACACGAGGATTGTTTATTTCTGCTGTGAATGAAGTTAAACCATTCTTGAGTTCTGACTGCATGACTCATCTTCCCAAAAATCGAATTTATAATTATTGGAATAAAATTTTTAAATTAACTGCCATCAGAACACGAGAATGATTTATTCTTGCTGTGAGTACGAAAGTGGTTTTTTAATCCAGTTTTCACAGAACATGATTAAATGTAGTCAGAACAAAAGAATGGTTGAAATCGCTGTGAAAAATTAAGTATCTAATTTTGAAAGCAAAAATATTCAATTGGTTTTTGCTATGTTTGTCAAACTGGGAGGTTCCCATGTCGAGACAGGTGTACAGTTTTTGAGAAATCTTTACCACAATTTTTTTTTATCAAGAAGTCACACCTAGAAAAAAACCTTATTTTGTCATATTTGTTGCAAAAAATTTTATTTGTATAAAATTCAGTTTTATCGTTAAATTGTGCAGAAAATAATTTAGATATTGGATAGTTGGACTTAACTGAACATTCTAACGTAACATTTCATAAACTGTATTGTGTCAAAGATGTTTGCAGATAATTGTAGTCATACTAAAAAGTATTATTCTTTCATTTCCTACCAGTAATCTCTCTTTTCTGTATAATATTTAAATACATAACTACGTATTACAATTGTTTTTTCCTGTTGAAAGGCACTTCGGTTACATTATTATTGTTTTCTTTTTATGCATATATACATAATATTACAACATTACAGGTTATACAGTATGCCCGGGGGGAAAGTGCTTTGACTTTGGAAGGTGAATTGATAGAATTAAAATTGTAAAATAACATTTTTTTAAATTTCATTGTTCAAAGAAGAATTCCTTTTTCCATACAATTCAACTTCTGTACTCGAAAACTATCTGAAAATTTTAGAATTTCGAAAAAGTATAATGTTTTTGTACTTGTACTATTGTGTTGAATCACCTCCTGAAGTTAGTGCACTCTACCCCCCGACAACTTGTATATCAATATCTAATTGATTTTAAAAGTATCATTGATACATTTAGTATTTCAGGATCAGCACATATTCTTTTCTTTGTTATTTTATGTTATTAGATTTTTACTATTTATTACCAATCCTTCACATACAAAGAAGAATAAATAATCCATGTGTCTCTAAATATATTTTACAGAACCGTGTGAAGCTCTCGTGTTAAGTCATTCAAATATTCCGACAATATGTACCTACAAGTGCATGAATTTTTAGTATAAGATTCTGAATGAGGTGACCAAAAACTAGTAGTGCCAAAAATCTTGTTAACTCATTGTAAAGAAAACAACGAATTTGTCATCCATCATATTCAGATAGATACAGATATGAGTTCCACAATATAATACTTTGAGGCCCCCCCCTCCCCATAAATTGTTCAATTATTATTATAAATATTCATCTTTTTTTTTTTTCAGATCGGAGACAGTGGATTGCTATTGGTGTGTTGTCAGCTATATTAGTTGTAATAGTTGTATCGTTTATGTTTGTGTGATCACAATATTCTATTTATTTTATTAATCACAGTTTGTAACAGAAGTGGACGGTGCAACTCCTTGAATAGAATTATTTATTCAAAAAGTCGTGACTTCATTGCGAATCGAGGCTCGGCCCGATTAGGGAACAAGCGACTACTGTAAATGGATTGAGAAATAAAATTCTACAGGGCTGTCAATTCGTCAAAATTTTCTGTAGGGATATTCTTCTCTTCAAAAATTTTGATCTTTTTGTAATCCCGGAAAGTTTTTGTCCTGAATAATCGTAAATAAGTCACAGAACCCCTAAAAACTCGTAACCCATTGATGTTGAGCTGAGAGCGAAGGCTTCTGAAAGCGAGCTAAGATAAAGAAAGTGATAGGTACCGTCATAAATCATGACTATTTTACACCAACATCTTAGAACTCAGTCAGGTTCATTTATGACAACTCCCCATCGGTTTTCTTCATACTGCAATTACAGCAGCTTTAAGTTATGCCAAATTCTTTAGTTTTTTTTATAAATTTTATTCTGTTTAATACAGCATTTGATTTTATAACGATCTACTCGACGGGTACCTTCAGTGTTATAAACAAGCTTGACTGTTTATAGGTTAAATGCCTGCAAATAATTTTCTTCGTGAAGTGCTATCCATTTCTGTTACACCTGTGAAATATTTATTGAAGTGAGCTTGGGTGGGTTCGGTAAATATCTACTTATAAGTCTATTATTTCCTGGATTAACTTGCCTCGAAACAAAATGTTAATGTTTGCTTAGAAGAGTTTTTCATTTTGCATAGCTAATTAAATAATATTAATCAAATGAAGGAATATAATATTAGTCACGCACATAATATTGTATTAATTTAAAAAAATATGTTTTGGAAAATTTCATTGTAAAGTAGCTACTAGTATCAAAATTATTTTTAGGCAACCTTGTGATTGAAAAATGTTTACACAATTTCTTTTGATATGTGCAATGTCAAATTTATTCAACATTTTTTTTTTATGCAGCCTTTGTTTAATTCACTGTAATTATTCATTTATATATTTATGGAAATCAAAATAAATTAATATTGGAATTTAATATTAATATGCCTTTAATAACGTAAAGCAAATGAAATAATATTATACTCACTTACAAAAAATAATATGTATCAGTTTATTTATCGAGACTTATATTTTTGTAAAATCCTAGAAGAGTGAAGATTTTTCTTGTAGTTATTAAATCACTTTCCTCTCACTCGGTGTAGCATTTGTTTTTGTGTCTTTATTGTGTTAAGATTAGATCAGAAATTGTTGTCTACACAATTCCATCCAGAAGCCTGTTGTGACTTTTCTTCCGATCTGTGCGATTTTTCAGAACTGCAATTACGCTGCAATAGCTTGCGAATATTTTGTTTTTCTGAATAATTAGGAATATCTGACGAAGGGACACAGCAGACCCCTGACTTCCTCAATAAGTCTCAGCAAGGAAGTGAGAGGTTAGTGGTGGTAGAATAAAGGTTAGAAAGACCTCTACGCAACCATCGTATTAAATGAATCTGATAGAATGAATTATAACACTAAGGTCAACAAAACTGAAATAACTGGTCTTAAATATTGGAGAATGATTATGAGCTACTGGTCAGACATATATACAAATTGAAAGACTAAAATATGATATAAGTAGTGCTAAGTAGTGAAATTCCTATGTGCTTAGCAAAATGTAAAAAGCCAAAAGTCACAAAATAAATTGTGGCTACAAAAAGATGGTTACAGGTTCGGCTGCCAAACTTAACATTCTGTTCTTATTGTATTTCTATTAGCATTCCAGAAAACTCGTTTATTTATTTCCTATTGTGGGATTTAGCCTAAATTTGGAAGGATTCGGTCAGTTAAAATACAATCCCCTTAAGTAATTTATTATTTTAGCTACTTACATATTCATTATAGCATCATGATTGTATAAAACATATTTTCTTTAACTCATTTTCACAAATTTTGGCGATGTTAATAATTTATGTTATGTATTAGGAAATAAATAAATTTAACTCAAATGAAAATTAACAAAACTCTTTTTATTCTTCTATGGTAAAAGCTCTTTTAATATGTACAATACATATTTTATAAAATCAGGGTTCAAATATGTATGTATATTATATATTGCTTCTTAAAATGGTAAATTTTCAAATGAATAATTTTCTAAATAACTTTAGCTTAAAAAGTGCAACCTTGAAACCTACGATATTTATATTTCTGTTAAACCAACAAAAAATTGAGAAAAATTTTAAAAATGTGTAATAAAATATAATTTCAACAATTTTATGTGTTTTAACTTTTGAAAGGTGCCAAGAGGCACTTCATATTAATATACCTTTAAAATATTATTGAGTTACATGAATTGAGATTAAACTATACCATGTATGTGATGCAATAAATAAAAATTTATTGGCTTAGTGACCAACTTCCGGGCCCTTGAGTAGAGGTCTGTTAGTCAAACCCACCCCCTCAAAAAGAATATGGATACAAGTAATGTACAATCTATTATTATTCACAAGCAGTCTTTTGTCATAAAATGTTATTTTTTCCAATTAATTTCGATTCATCCTACCAATAAAACTCCACCCAGCCAAAGAACACAATTTGCTTTAGATTTGTTTTCCTACTAAACAACGACACAACTTCTTTAAGGAAAGAAACCTGGTGTATTTGTCTAGGTAGCTATGCTACATGAAGCATGTTAGTAATATTAAAAACATAGTTTATACAATTAAAATTCGTAATTATCAATTGGTCAACGATTTTTAGTTGTGAATGTTAAAAATTGTTTAATGGCTTATGATTATCGGGATTCATATAAATTATTGCTTTCAATACCTAAAACACAGTCATTCCAATTTCATACTCATTTATTTGAATAAACTACTCAACAAAAAAGAATTACATTTTTCTGTGTTATTTGCAAAGAATTGTGTGACACCTGTTACACTAATTCGTAGTATTGTTGCATATTGAATATATTTATCCTGTTCTTGCAATGGGGACAATGTCACGTGTTGGCGATCAATATCATTGTGATTTCTTCAAAACCTATGTCTTCTCTTGAAACGTGTGAAACATTGTGATTAGTTTACTTATACATATATATTATTTTTAGATATCATTATTTACAAATCTCTGTTGAAATAGCATTATGTCATATTCTTTCAATGTTTTGTTTGTGAGTTTCTCATTTAGGTGATTTAATGACGGGTGTTCCAAATTTTCCAAATTCTTATTTAGATTCTTTTTAAATCTTTACCTTATATCATGGGTCGAAAGGATATCGTATTTACGAGTCAAAATATCTCTTATCACCTTTCTATCTAAAATTTATTTTTGGTTATTATTAATTTTCTAAATATTTTTTTTCACACCAAGTTGGAGCATCCGTGAAATGATTTTATGAATTGTTTATTAAGTATAAATATTGAAATATTTGTTATATTATACTTCTTCTTCACAAAACTGTTATTTTACTCTTATTCTTAATTTCTTCTAACATGATAATAATATGTCTTCAGAATGCTGTGCTATGTTACGAACACTTAATTTACGGATTCTTTTTGATCCATTATTATTTTACTGTCATTCCTTTATTGCAAGTATCACCAAATAATTCTTTTAACAGCATAAATTTAGACAGTTAAATATCGTCAATGTCTTAACATCAACATCAGTGAATACAAATAACTTAGTTTTCTTAGTTGGCCATTTTCACAGCATGGCAATTATTCATCATGTTTCCCTTTTTTTCTTTTTTTTTAAATCTTTATTTTTCCCCATTATATCATCTACATACATTTCAAAAGTAATATTTACATAATTTCTAAATACAGTAAGATGCAAACATAAAATACAAGTAATGTAAAAGTTAGCAATAGGTAAATATATATATAAGACAAAAGTAGGTAATGGGAACCCACTAAGGCACTGCCTGTGCATGGGTAAATAAAAATGCTATATTACATTACATTACTTTCCCATTGAACAATTATGTATCATGCCTAAATTGCTTCCCTCGATTGCTTTTCTGAGCAACACACTCAAAAATAATTCACACAAAGCCACACAGCATTCTCTTTTTCTCATTCTCCTTTTTTATGCTCCTATTTTATCTCCGGACGTAGGACCTTATTTGACCTGATAATTTTCTGAATGCATTTGAGATTATGTATGTAATACCTAACGGAAGCGTTGGTTACTCAATGGAAACTCTGAGGTACACAAGTAAGTACAAAAAAATTGGTGAATGCAGTATCTGATATTTATATTCTTATAATAAGTCCCTTATAGTTGCTTTTTAAAAGTAGAATTGTATTATAATCACTACAAAACTAAAATCTGTGCGGAAGTTAATATAAACTTTATATTAGTTATATCTCTCAATGAAAATATGAAGAAAATTAAAAAATATGCAACTGGGATTTGAACCCACTTATTCTTACCGGGACTTCCAATTGAGCTATTTCCATCTAGCTCTATCATTTTTTTCAATCTCATATTTCCTTTTTTGAATTATTAACGTTATGTTGGCTGCTATCTTTTTGGTGTGATTGCAAAGTTTTTTTTTCCGTATAGTTATCTCTTTCATATTATCATTGAGTGATGTTGATTATTATTATCTATAATTATCTTCTATCGATTATTAATTATCTTCTTCAATGAATAAATATTTCAATGAGGTTTAGGTTAATACGTCGGCTACTATTATTTATTACTACTATATTAGGTTGGGGCGTTTCATTTATTTATACTGCGTTTTACAAATGTCATTTACTTAAGAAAACAATTCGGTTATAAAACTCAGTTAATATAAAAGGTAGACACATAAAATTACAAAAACCTACTCAGTCAAAGGATACATAATATAAAAATACTAGTTTATGTAAATGTGTCGAAATTGGTAGCGAAATATTAAGGGGGTATTTTACCATCCTCTCGATGACTAACCGTTACAATAAATAAATACTCGCACTTTAAAAAGTCCCCCAACTTATCCAATATGTATACATAATTTTTTTTATTTATTATAATGGTACAATTACATAATCGAATGGTATTAATACATCTGTGTCTGCGTGGTTGAAATTCAGAATCCAGTTTCAAGCCACGCCATACGCGTCGCACCACAAATAACATCTGTGTATTTGGAATTTCAAACAAAGCTACCGTTGTTATCCGGTTCTGAATTCAAGAATCCACTTTCGTCAGCAGGTCGGATGGGAACATGTCCCCCCTAGGTATAAGTGCTACGAATTTGTTAATATTTAGTATCTCTCCGGATATGGAAAGATTGATGGTAATACATAGTTGTATCAAGCGGCTATATATTTCATATGACATCATTGCCTGTCTCGGTTACTTTGTACCCGATGATAGTGGATCCGAGGCACAGACTGTTTTTGAAACCAGTTCCTATTGGATTTATAAAATGGTCACCAACACTAACTGGGCGAAGCGAAATAAAAAGCCGCCCACAGGGCCTATTCTTATATTTACATATAGTGTTTTTTTTTTTTTTTTAATTCATTATACGTATAACCATTATCCATAGGTTCGCATGCTGAATAATAAACTTGGACTTTGTAAATAAATAAAACAAAAATATACATTATCCCATGGATAGTGGTTTTGACAGCATATCGAAATTTATGATAAAATACCACCTAAAAATAAGTAAGGAATGTGCTTTACAAAATAAAATTCTTCTTACAAAGTGGTCTAGAAATTGTTATGCATTGCCAAAGAAATGCAATAAATTATTAAATTTGTAAACAAACCGTTTACATATCTTTTATTTTTTTTCTTAACTTCCTAATATGTACTGTGAATTCATATTATACCAAAAACATCCATACAATTTTTGTTTATTTTTCTAAATAAATGAAAATCGTTGAATACGATTTATTTTCACAATGTTGGAAAAATTTTGTGTTATTTGTTGACGTGGTTAATATTTTTATTTTATTTTAGCGATGTACACCTCTGGCTTAGGGTTGCACCTCTGGCTTAGGGTAGCACATTAGGGTCGACTGGAAAATTTAAGGAGAAAAAAATTTTGCTTGACTACCCAAGTTCAATAATTATTTACAAACAAAACAACATTTTTATCATACTTAACTTACTCACAAACTTCACGTAAATATCATCCATATCCAGACTTGAGAGATTCATGAAAATGCAAATCCAAGAGTACTTATGTCTGCCAGCCGACGTTCCTTGTGAATTAGTTCTTTGTGAGAACCTACCTACTTACGTTAAGTTGAGTTTTAAGTGTGAATTTTGATGGCAGACGGCGATTAGAGAGTTAGGACGTGGGCAACGGATTAGGAATATGGGGCGGGGGCGAGGAAGATTATTTTATTCCACAATAATAATTATTGTGTCATAATAATTTATTCGTATTGTATCTGTGTCACGCCAAAGAGTTTTGTGACAGTAGTTTCTATAATTTTTATTTACTTATAATGTGGGTAATAATTAATTTCCTAAAGAAATGTAAAACAACATCTTGTGTTCATGATGATTTTAATCACTACAATATTAGAAGGCGGGAAAAACTTGTCATTGTGCCGATATAATATATTGCCGGTATAGTAATTTCTAAGTACATATTCGTGATTTTTTTTGTGTCTTCCTTTAATTATTTTATATTACTTTACTTTGTACCTACAATAGTAATTTTTTTTTTAAATACATTTTTGACTTTCACTTTTGTTTTCTGGATTTCTAAGAGAATTAATGAAACGGTAATTAAACAACTTCCCGACATCCGATCGAGCTGAAACTCAGCAGTATACTTGTTGTTGATGACAATGCATTCTTTTAACTTTTGATGGCAATCACACTCAGTCACGCGGACATATACTCATTTCCCTGAAATTCGATGACGTTACAGCACTGAGGTGTAAAATCCATTCATTGTATTGATTCCAGTTCCTGGGTAGGAAAGTTCCTCAATCAAACCAACAAAAAAGGTTTTAAAAGACATTTTAAAATAAAATAAAAACTTCGTTTTCTTACGTACTAGGAGGCGGGAATGGGTACCGCCGCCCCGGGAACCTTTATTGGATAACCAACACCTCTGCCATAGGTCACCCCAAGTGGTTCGCTACGTTTGGTGATTTAACAGGGGTGCCCGGGTTCATGGGGTGAGGTTTGTCTAGGTCTTGGAGGCGGACGACCAGGGCATACTAAACCCCAGATTCCTACCTTAAACCCTTTTCCTTCCCAGAACTCTCCCCCCCTTCCTTTCCTTAAAAAAGCCTCCACACAGCATCCCCAAAGATGACATAGGCCCTGAGGGAAATTATTTTCCTCAGGGCCTCCTGTGTGGAGCTCATGTAAAAAGAAAAATGATTTTTTAGAAATGGTAATGTCAGCTTGTCATATTAGGGCTTCTATCAGAGATACTTTGCTTACTGGCGATTGGTTTGCACTTCGTCCACAAAAACTCGTATTGAGAAATAAAAATTATATTTTTGTTTCCTTTACTCATTAATTGCAATAAATATTTTTTTTATTTTACAAGGGTTAGGTAATCTATCTATAAGTAAAAGAACAACATATTTGGTCGACTTTTGAACGAACTAACTAACTGCACCCTCAGCTTTAAAAAAAAAAACAAAAATACAGGAGTACAAACCAATCCTCAGCAAGTGTCTTGACGGACGTAAATATCTGTAAAGCAACTGAAATTTCGGGCAATAATCTGACAGGATTAGGTACCAGCGACTGTATGGTTGAAATTTAAGAAACCGTCGGATTCGCGCCGTACGGAACCATCTGTGAACGTGAAGTTTGTGACTAAGCTACTATCGTAATAGAACCGAATTAATGCAAGTAGCTAATAATGCCAAATGATGGTGCCACTTACGTTAACAGCTGGCATGAGGAACGTCGGCTGACAGACATAAGAGCTCTTGGATTTGCATTTTCATGAATCTCTTCAGTCTGGATATGGATAATATTATTTACGTAAAGTTTGTGACTAAGCTACTGACGCGACGCCAGCCGCCCGCAGGGCCTAGCAGCAGACCCGCGGAGCTTTTAACCGCCAGTACTGATAATTTAAATATTTAATATGTAGCTACTAACCATCTTTATTGCAGGATTCGTGAACTCATGATGTGTTTGACGATTAAACTCGGTTTTGATCAATAAAATTAATCCACACAAATTTATACTTCTGAAAACGTAATACCTATAACAAAATTAATACCCTCATTGCAATATATTTGTCATAATGTGAGCGAAAATAATGACTATTCAATTTATTATAAGAAAAACTCTTTTTATAACTTTTGAAGGTTATTCCCATCATTGTAATATATCATTGAAGGAGAAGATAACACTTATAATCTAAATGAAAATATGAAAGAGAACAAGACACAGAAAAATAGAAAAAGACAATGGTCGCAACTGGGACTCGAACCCAGACCTCTCGTCTAACCGGGACGTGCGCGTTATCCAATTTCTATTTTTCTTTGTCTTGTTCTCTTTCATATTTTCATTTAGATTATAAGTGTTATCTTCTTCTTCAATGATATATTACGTTGATGGGAATAACCTTCAAAAGTTATAAAAAGAGAGTTTTTCTTATAAAAAATTGAGTATTCATTTAGACTTTCATAAAGTCTATAGTTCCATATGAATAAATTCGGATACATTTATCCGAGACGCTATTCAGGTTACAAACCAATTCTTAGAATGATTGTTCCAATAAAAAGAGTAGTTGCCCATAATATGGAAAAAAGAACTAGTTGAAGATAATATTGTTGATTCTAAATATTTGAAATATGAGATTGACAAATATGACGGTTTGACAGAAGGTGGCAATAGCGAAATTGGATAACGCGCACGTCCCGGTTAGACGAGAGGTCTGGGTTCGAGTCCCAGTTGCGACCATTGTCTTTTTCTATTTTGCTGTGTCTTGTTCTCTTTCATATTTCCATTTAGATTATAAGTGTTATCTTCTTCTTCAATGAAAATAATGACGTCCATAAAAAATCGGAATTATTAAAATATTTTATTCTAAAAATACACACATGACCTTGAAAATATGGGCAAAACCGAAAAAAAATTTAATGTTATCGGCCACCCATTTTAATCCCAAAAGCCACAATATTCAAGTCATCATTGCTGTAAAACCCAATCTTGAAAGCTTAAAAATTATTTGCAATATTACATCAGTATTTTCATCATTCGGTTACGACTTCCTGTTGCCTTTATCAGATCAAATAAAATATAACGATTTTTAATGACTTGAAAAAATAACGTGGTTAAGGCTGCAATAGCGCCATTAAAGACGTTCGTTAAACGGCATTTTCAAGATTTTTTCAAAAAGGGTGGAAAAACGGGATATTGAAACTCCCACGGATGAAAAACTCCAACTATCGAGCCTACTACAGATGAAATAATTTATTATGAAACACTCCACAAAAAATGCACACATTTACAAGTCAATTAATTTACGACCACCAAATGGTTGAACCTTTTTACTCAAGGCGTATAAATTGCTTGTGTTTTTTAGTGAAGTTTGGAGAAAATATGACCTGCATATCCGCAGAACCTTGCTATGATATTACAGCCTATAGTTTTCTCGGGGTTTTCCTCGTTTTGAGCAAATTGATTTTTCCCTGTTTTTGTGGTATATATTATTTTCGTTCCTGGTGTTAACAAAATAAATACATGTCAACATAAAATTATCAAGTTTGAAAAACTGCAGATTTAAATAACTTTAGTTAAATTTTATAGTTATTATGTAACATAAATATAAATTGCGTTTTAATCTTACAATTTTTCACGCATCGCTGTAGGTACTGCGATTAAATGTGAATGCATAATGCATATCTAATCTCGGAATAAATAATCAAATAAGGATTGGAAAGTTTGTAATTCTATCTAGTTTTGAATACTAAGGGCCAGTGTTTTCACAGAATTTTAAAAAATCGAAGTTAATTTTCAAGTTCTGTTATTGTATTATTACGGGCCAATGTTTTTTAATTTTCAAGTTCTGTTATGAATGTTTTTTAATTTTCAGGTTCTGTTATTGTATTATTACGGGCCAGTTTCTTCACAATGAATTTTTCAAATTCTGTGAACAACCCTCCTTACAGTTTACATATTTTTTAAAAGTAAAAAAATCTTTTAGCATCTTTTTTATGATTAGAAACTTAATGAAACGAAAAATACAACACTAAAAAGAGATAAACACGTACATCGATAGGATTTAGCCTTCGAGAGAATAAAATGGACTAATCGATCTCCTCTTTGTGCTTCGTAGCCTTCCCAGTCTTGTCTTCTTTGGTTTTCTGAAGGTTTCACTTCTGCCCGTGTGAATTGCGCACTCTGATTTTTAAAAGAAAGACAAATGTTCTCGGGTTATGAATAATCTGTCAATATTTGAAAATTACCTACTACTACCACTTATTCTTCTTCGTGTGCCCTATCAGGTCCCCCCGATTGGCGATCACTCTGTTAAATGCATCTCTATCTTACATTGCCCGGAAAAGCTCCTCCACACTTCTAATACCGGTCCACTTTCGTACATTTCGCAGCCAAGACATTTACTCGGCCCTCGGCGATCCACTATCTTGCCTTTTAATATTAATTGGAGCAAGTAATATTTCTCCCTTCGAAGTAGGTACGCGGTGTGAAATTTTACTAAATAAATTTTACTAATTTAAACTACTACCACAATAAGCGGAAAATGTTGCTTGTGTTATAATAGAGGAATCGAACATGCGACGCCTGGATGGGATCCAAACGCATGCCAACTCAGCCACTGACCGGTCATAAAAGGTATTCACCTACAAACAAATCAGTGCATTTCGTGGCAACTCACAATTCATGACTTACCCTTTATTCAACGGAAAGCGGTTGTTCATTGATTCAAACTTCCTTTAGCCCAGGTGGGTTGATTGACAAGAGTTTTTCCCCTGGCGCGTCGTAAAGACATATAATAATTACTAACAACTCTATACTCAGAAATCGTTTATTTAATGTTAACATATCCAATGGGAACGTAGAACGCTTAATAAAAGTAATACGATTTCGGCGGCTGGTAGTAGTAAAGGTTGGGTGAATTCATCAACGAGTTTTCCGAGAAAATTCTTGTTCAAAACCGGGCACCAGACTTTTCATACCGCAGTTTGATACCCCAAATAAATATGAGTATTTTTG
Source organism: Glyphotaelius pellucidus (assembly GCA_936435175.1). Lineage (NCBI taxonomy): Eukaryota > Metazoa > Arthropoda > Insecta > Trichoptera > Limnephilidae > Glyphotaelius > Glyphotaelius pellucidus. The sequence goes on along the minus strand of OW386542.1, from coordinate 18,500,714 downwards.
GAACCGCCACCGCTTCAGTAGTCCGTCCCCGTTGATTCCATACCTGCATTTTAGCATCGCTCCCCTCCTCTATTCTGAGTATGGATTTTTGGCCTTTGGTTGTGAGTACTTGTGAGACTCAAGTATTCGAATTCATTTCGAGTGAGTCGGTCGAAGGCGTCGCGTGTGTTGGTGCTGTATTCTTGCGTTACCACCACGTGTGATTGCTGACATATTGTCCGAAGCCGATATACCACGGTGATCACGGTTGAGCCGCAGTTCTCTGGTTCCAGGTATCTTTACGCTCGGGTGGTTTACAGTTCGAGGGGTGCACACCGGGATCCAATATCAAGCAGGTGAGTGCTTTTGCGGGCATATATTATTTATTCTGCCAGAGACCTTCTGGTATAGAAGTGATGCAACACCAATTAGAGTTTCACTCGATTCCAGATTGCAATTTTGGAATTATCTTCTCAATATTACTAAAGAGTTAGAATTAATCCATGAACCCTTTTTGATTACTTTTTATCTCAACATTTTGACTTAATTTTTTTTTTCAAATTAATTTGAAAAATTTTACCGCTCTTTCTCTCTCGCGAAGATAAATGTTGTAACTGCATTAGGTGTATTATAAAAAGAATAATACTGCGCGTATTTTATCGTGGAAATTTAATTACGCCGGGCAGAGGTATCCGAAGTTCCACGTGTCCATTAATAGTTGTTGATCTACGACAAGCCGAGCGAGTGTCATATTGTGGCTTTCAGTCTTAGTAGAATCAAAGTCTTGTGCTGGTAGTCCAAGTGCTTCCACTCCCACCTCACGTAGCTACGTATGCTAATTTTAGTAAGAAGTAAGAATCCACAAAGAAAAGTGATACCATAAATAATATATTCAACGCCGGCTTATGCCGGTACAACACAACATTGTAATAGCATTATATCTTATTATCAATAGAAAAAAAATCGGATTTTTTTTAATTTATAGCAGTTTTGCTATATGCAAAACTTCTATGTTTTATGACGAAAAACGGTTGGAAGTATTTGAGTACAGAATTATCTTACGATAATATATTTGCAATGTAGGTACTCGGTTACGATAGTACATGGGTGCCATGTTTTCGCAGTGGGCTGTTCCCAAGCCATATTTTTTATACCCGCATTACCCAGCGTTGAATGTAATGTTGTCTTCTTTCACCGAGTCGTTTCCCTCAAAATTTAAGTAAACCTAAAAAACTTTGGCATTTTTCAAATATTTTTTCTACGAACTACCTTATCTTTTACTTGTAGTGTGTTGTGTACACAGTGTTGAAATATTTTGTGTGTAGCCAAAGGAAGCCTTATAAGTTTCTCAGGAACCTGAAGCCAGCTCCTTCGCACATGTTTATTGTTTAAATCACTGCCCTCGACCGATAACCAAGGTAAATAATAATGGGGTTAGTTATCAGGGTAGCAGAAATAGCAGGGGTATGTTGCGTCATTCCGGTTTATCCGAAACTAGTGACTCCGCGGCGCCACTCTTATTCTAAAATGAGGCTTATTCTAAAAATCTGTGCTAGGTACAACAAGTTGTATAGAAATATTGAACCGACAGTTTTTTCAATCCGACGCGACGCGACGGTTCGTCTAGACCAGATGTTCTTAAACGTTACCAAATGTCGCTTATTTTGTTAGAGTCAATCATAATAAAAAAGACTCGTAACTATGAAGCAGCAAACCTGTTTGTCTGTTTCAGCAAATTTTTCAACGGTGAACTTATGAATTTTGCAGAGATGCCTATGAAACGGATCTTAATTAATATCAAATGCCAATAAATTGCTTGAGTTTCTTAAATCCTGTTACCCTTTGATGCGACGGCCGGCGTAGTCCGGCGGTAAGGCTCTTGACTAGCATTCCGAAGGTCGCGGGATCGAATCCCGGCGTGGCAAATAAATTTTATTTGATTAATTTGTGTTATTTAACAATTTATTAATTTAAAATAATATATAGTATATTTACGGCACCTTCCAGAGTGGAAGATACTCTCAGTATCGCCCTTGTGTAAGACCACCATTCAGAATTGAAAAGTTGCTTGAAATGGCTTTGGCCGTGTTTGGTGACCAGATCTGAATAGACAGGTACTTCCCACCTTCTTCTTCCCAATCTCCTTCCCCCCCCCACTACCTTCAGCCTCACAACATACCCCAATTGGGGATGCCATAATCTCACTGGCTCCAGACGGGAGCAGTTGGGACTCTTGTGCGGTATTCATATAAAAAAATAAAATAAAAACAATGACAAATCTTAAGAGCGGCTAACTTGTTTAAGCCAAGCGGTTATTGTGAAAAATGTGGATAAAAAAAACATATAATCTCTAAAATTTAAAACTTATTGGGCGCTAGTATTATTACCGTGACGATCCACGTTTACAGTACCGTGACGGCAAAAAAGGCAATAAACATAAGTTCTTTATCGCTTTAAGCTGCAGCTAAATAATGGTATGTGTGACTGTTTCCTCCAAAGTACTACTTTTTTCCTTTTTTTTTTGAGGAAACAGATATATCTTATTAAGGCTCCTCTACGGCGACGGGAATTGCATTTCATTTTCTTTACAATTGTGAGGGAGATGTATGATAATGATTGTTTGTTTCCTTTGGGGAGTTGCATACGTGCGTTCACCGTTTGTCTCATTTTCGACTTTGTTACTTAGTGTGTAAGAAAGAGCTGCAGCTGTTTAAGAAAAAAAACATTAGCGCATTAACATTCGAATCGTAATCGTGGATCGTCACAGTAATAAAAAAGCGCCCATTCAATTCGTTTACTATTTATATTGATGCATTAATTTCTAGAACACATTTGTAAGTTTTGCACGGTGGTAAAAAAGAAAGCTATTGACGATTACCCTTCGATGGCTTACCTACCACCCGGCTTCACCCGAGATTTCATCGCTCATTTTTCGTATTGATTGATTGAAAAATATTAACCAGCTTATATAAACAGATTATTCACATGTAAAAATTCCCCTTCTTCTTCGTGAAATTTAAGTCGCAAACGTTAAATTTTACAATGTGTCCGCCCCAAAAACCAATTATTGGATAATCGACACCTCAGAGGTAACCTTAAGCGATTTCTTTCGTATTGCAACTTCATTCATAAGGTGAAGTTTGTTGAGGTCTTGTCGGATGGCGAATGCGCCTGCCCGCCAATTACGTGGCGGGTGGGATCCAGAGAGGTCGGTTGAGGGGGTCCCTTTGACTTCTCTAGCTCGACCATTTGCCTTGCGAGCAGCGGGTGGGATGAATTCACACGACCGTCACTTCTGGACACACTGACCCCCAGATTCCTACCCCACTTTTTTCCATTCCAAAGTTCTCTTTCATTCCCTTAAAAAGACCCTTCAGATAGTGTCCCCAAAGATGACATAGGCCCTTAGGATTTTTTTCTTCCGCAGTGGAGTTAATTTTAAAAAAAAATCCTTGAATTTCTCGCAAAATATCTGTGCAATTTTAAGTATTTCGATATTTTTTCTGCTTCATGCTTCCAGCAAACAGATTTCCTGCTTTACAATTTCTACAATATAATATTGTAGAAACTTTTTATTAGTTTCCCTTTTCCAATAAAATGGCTTTTTGACAATTCTATCCAACACTGTGGTGTATTATCTCCAGATTTAGTTTATTATCAAATGAATTCACAATTAATTAAATAATAATAATTTCGGTCCGTGAAACAAAGTTTGAGCACCATTGCCAGCTTACCTGGAACCAGCCATTTAGGTACCTACCCAGCCCATTCTTCACGATTCTCCGTAGTTTGGCGAACATTCACCGCTACTCTGGCAAATTTACATTTGCCTCATCTCTCACTGAAATAATCTAGCGAGCGACTAGTCGTGGGATACCAGTAAGTAGGTCTCTTACCAAAATACGCGCAATAGGTCCCTCAAAATCGAAACACCTGAGTAGGCTTTCGATTTTTCCCTCCTTTTTTTCTTCATCTTTTCGCATACATAATTATGTTTGTTGCACCTATTGCCATACGTTAGCCCAATGTGGTTCGTTGCATTTGGTAAATTAGCAGAGGTTGATTCATGGGGTGAGGTTTGTGTCTGCCGTCTGCTGCGTGGCGGGTCGGATTGAGAGACTGGTTTAGAAAGGTTTTTTGACTTCTCCAGCCGAGTTCTCTCGACCCATCGCCTTGCACCCTGGTTGGAGGGATGGATACATACATCCGCCACTCCTAGACATACCGACCCCCAGATTCATGCCCATCTCTAATACCTTGTTCCTTACCAGAACTTCTTCTCCTTCCCTTCATTAAAAAGACCCACCACATGTCTTACCCTATGATGACATAAACCCTAATGGAAATTAAATTAATTATTTTCAAAAAATCCGATTACAATAAAAAACATAATTAGATAGTTTATAGAGCGCCGTTTTTGTGAAAAATCATTTCTAGGGCGCTGTACAATTTATTATGATTTTATTATTTACAATTAATATTTAATATTTCTAAGATGTTTGTAAATGTTTTGCATAATATATTTATCGTTTCTAAGATGTTTGTACTTTCCAACTAGGAGGAATTCCAGTTTTCACAAAATTATTATTTGTTTTGAAAATCATCCGTAAGTATAATTTAATTTTGTTGTATATTTTACCGTGTTTTGCAATAATTACTGTAAATTGACAAAGTTCAATTTAGAGATAAGCAAATGTCACGTCTATGATATAAACCCACGCATAAAATCACGTTATTTTGGAAAGTACCCGATGGTCGAATTTCTAACAAAACTTTAGAAAAATAAAATATTAACGAGGATAAAAGATTTTATTATTGTGGATGCTACAATACCTATATTACTATAAAATTCCTGAATGAACTGAAATACCGACCCTTAATAGGTAAAGGTGCTACATTTAGTGGTTCCACGACAGTTGATCCGCCGAAAAATTGCCCCCCCGGCGTACTCATGTAGGTACAATGTGTAGTCGGTTTAGGGTAAATACTAAAGTTATTGAAATATAAGGAGATGGATGGGACTGTGCTTCCTGGTGTAGCCGATTTTTTTAACCAATACTATTGCACACCATCAAAAAATCAACTAAATGAACGAATTCTTTCCGTATTATCTATATTGTTAACCAATACTACTGCACACCTTCGAAAAATCAACTAAATTCCGTATTCAAACTAGCACCATTGCATCGTAATCCGCCGACAGTCGGGCGGACATCATAATAATAATAATAATAATAATTAATTGGACAATTTGTAGAGCGCCGTTTTTGTGAAAAATCACCTCAAGGGCGCTTTACAGTTTTTTTTATTTATTTATTATTATTATTATTTTTTTTTTTTTAATAAAACATACTTTCTTTCAAATTAATCAAGGAAATACAGATCAGGACAAAAAATCGGCACTGTGTATAAATTCGTTTGATATTAATACCAAATAATTATTAAGGGTATTTTTGAAGTCGATATTACGTTTGAAATTGGTAAATAATCCACAAAAAATTATAATTTTATAATTTCATTTCGGGGGGCCAACTGTCGGCGGATCAACTGTCGGCGGATCAACAGTCGGGTGACCTATTCATATATTTAGTATTCAGAGTATTCGTCAATAGTAGAAAATATTTACTGTTGTATTCTTGACGATCATGAGTTTACACATTCGAACTAATTTGCACAAGTAAGCATGTACGCTAAGACAGCGAAACTGTGTAAACAACTGACAGGTTTGCACAAACTTTTTGCGTATGCAACTTGCTGGACGTCGCAGAGTGTGCCTTGTTTTTTAGGCAAACTTTTGCACAAACTACTTGTGCGTGCAAGGTCGCTGCACGGACCTTATTACTGATTATTGTTAACATTTCTACCGCAATACTAGCTTTGATCCTATTTACCTACTCAAATATTTTAATTGTAAGATTTGTGAAGCTCAAAGCGTTTATAAAAATATATATTTGCGCCAAACATGAAAAATTACGACATCTGTCAAAAATTTAAACAAAAGAAATATACATTTCAAAAACAAAATTACTCATTAATTCAGATGCCTGCGCAATCAGTTTTAATTTTTAAAATCAAAGTAAATCAATTTGGGAGGCGGGTACGGGTACCGCCGCACCGGGAACCATTTATTGGATAACTAACATCTCTATCATAGGTCAACCCAAGTGGTTCGCTACGTTTGGTGACTTAACAGGGAAGCCCGGGTTCGTGCGGTGAGGTTTGTCCGGGTCTTTGCGGCGGATGCCAGACACCAGTTGCATGGCAGGCCGGATCGGCAGATAATGGTTGAGGGAGTCTCTTTGACTTCTCCGGCCGTACATCACTCCCACTGCGGTGCAGTAGAAGGGATGGATTTATACGTCCGTCATTCCTGGACACACTGATTCAGATTCCTACCAACTTCTGATACCCTTTTCCTTCTAAGAACTTCCTCTCCTTCCTTTCCTAAAAAAACTTCCACGCAGCATCCCCAAAGATGACATAGGCTCTGAGGGGAATTATTTTGCTCAGAGCCTCTCCTAGAATTCTAGAATTCATTGAAACCCCCGAGTTACATGGAATTACAGAAACACTACCAAAATTTATTATTTTTATGATGTCATGTAATATACTTTGTAGAGTTGTGTTCATTCTTTCTTTCCGTCATCGGACCCATTCTTAACACATGTGCCCGTGGTATTCAGATGCTTTTAGCAGGCGGATTGTGAAATGTCCCACGTAGACGAGGTTTCGAAATAAACTGCCCGAATATAAATAATGTTTCCAGACAGCTGCCCTTCAAAAGGACTGCTTTAAACTTGGAAACAATCGAATTCTTTCAACTGAGAACTGAAAGACCTATTGTTTTATTTTTGAAACCGTCACTGGGCTTTCTGCAGTTGCTAAACGAGTCAGATTCAATAAATCATGAATCTATTGAAGCAATCTAAATACAGGGTGTTAAGGGACGTACATAATTAAGGGACTTTAACCAGTGATTCCTCACATAATTTGGAGTAAAAATGTAAATGAAATTTTGGTATCCGGTGACATTTTTGTTTTTTTTTTCCTCAAAAACATTAAAAAAAATAGTAGGTGTTGGACAGTTGGGGTCGGGGTAAGAAATTGGGCGGTTACTTGGCTGAGTGACCAGTGACGACATGCGGTTTTTTTTTTGTTTGATTTTTAAGAAAAAAAAGTCATCGAAAAAGTCACCAGAAACAATTTTTTTTTTAAATTTTTTACTCCAAATAATGTCAGGAATCACTGGCTAAAGTAAGTCAAGCCCCTACATACATGCTATGATAAGAAATGTGCGATAAAATGTATGCCTTGAAAAAAAAATCAGAGTGTGCAATTCAAACGCGGTGGAAGTGAAACTGTCAGAAAAATAAAGTGGGGAAGCTATGAAGCACCGCACAAAGAGGAGACCGATTAGTCTATCTCATTCTCTAACAGGCTAAATCGTATAGATCTATGTGTTTGTCTCTTTTTCGTTTCATCGAGTCTCAAATCACAACGGTGCTAAAGAAGTTTTCACTTCCAAAAACATTTTTTCAGACCAAAATTTCATTTACATTATTTGATCCAAAATGTCAGGACTCACTGGTTAAAGTAAGTCAAGTTTACATTGGTATGCATAAATGGTATGAAAAAAATAATTCAACTCTGCATTTGTGCAAACTATTGGTCCTCTGTTTACAGATATCGAAGTAGTTATCAATAATTTGTGATGCCTACATTTTATTCATTTTCATAAAATGTACAATACATACCTACTAACCAAATGTAATGCGCGTGTATTTGTTCTGTACTTTCAATAATCTCGTATTTACTGTCCGCCCCCATTGACGTTAACATAATAATAATAAAAACATCCGTACTGTTATCTATTTATTTTTATTAGTTATTAATTGTTTTTGTGTTTAATTCGTAGAACTCCCTAAAACTAAAACACTTAGTTGGGGAAACAGATTCCGAAATTCCGAACCCTACATTCAGTTACTCTCAATAATCAGTGTATCAGCAAATTGGTTTAACCGGTAATAAATCAATGTAGACACCTTCGAAAATTAACATTCTTATTAAAAATCTTATAAATAAGTCGCCTAACAGTGGATTTAGCCACAGTTTGAAAATTGTCTTGTAAACCGAAACAATTGTAACTAAAATACTTGCAGAACTTGATAATAAAACTATCAAATTTAATTTTAATTAAATATATTTTTAAAAAAACTTATTTTTAGTTCGTTTTAAAAACGCTAATTAATGAAACAGATGTATCGAAACCGATGGCGAAATATATTTTAATAAATAAGTTCGTACCTACAAAAAAACGTGTGTAGTTCACTAACGGTAGAAGTGAAAACTAAAGTAGACAAGAATGGGGAGGCTACGAAACACCGCACAAAGAGGAGACCGATTGATCTATCTCTATCTGGCAGGCTAAATCATACAGATGTATGTATTTGTCTCATTTTAGTACCGCTTTTTTGTTTCTTAATTACTTAGTTTCAAATCACAACATGCTAAAGAAGTTTTCACTTAAAAAAAAATTAAAGAGCTACGTAAAATCAAATAGTTAACACCTCCTGCAATTACACTAGACCCATCGCTTTCTATTATTAAAGCCACTATTTTTGACATGAGGAAAGAAAATTTTATAAATATTTGCCAATTTGGCCAGTTTTGTTAAGGTAATGAATCTACTTCCATAACCCATGATGTATAAAGCTCTGATTTAATCAATTAATCCACCTAGATTAGTCGCCATCTACCCCATCTGACCTGATTTCTAAAACAAACACTGTATCATCCATTTACGTGTCGTAAATTCACAAATCAATAACCTTATTATCACTACGGATCGATATCAACATTATTACTTAGAACGATTAAAAAACTACGGTTTACTTTAGAAAACCACACAAGTTGTTCATCCAAGTCATCGACATGACAGGCAGGCAACATCCATTTTCTTCTTGTTGAGTTTCCGTATCGGGTTTCAGGTGTCAATGAGGCTATATTGCCTTTACCAGTAGTTGGATCATCTCACTAAAGCGATTGGTATCCTATTTCATTTTGCACTTCACTAGGCTCAACCGCTAAGTGATATGTACATAAAGCAGTACTAAAGATACAACATTATTATTTATTACTTTATTGGGTTCAATATATTATTATAATATACAGGTAATTCAATTCATTAGTGTATCATCAGCGTAATCACGATTCCGAAAACCAATCCATCTCTAAAATTTTGCTTAAAAGGAGGGCACCTTTTTTTAGCATTTGATGATAAATTAAAAGCTTTTTCTTACTTTTATTGTTCATTATGAATTCAATTTTATATTGTTGATATATACATAAATATCAAATGTTTGTTTTTGAAGTGAAAACTTCTTTACGTGATTTGAAACTCGATGAAACGGAAACGAGTAAAACTAAAAAGAGACAAACACACACATCTATAGGACTTAGCCTGCGAGAGAATGAGATAGCAATAGAATATTTATTTATTCACGGGTACTCGGTTCCAATATGATACGATAAATCCACAGTCCCACGTGAGCCTCCATTAGTATAGTGCAACTGAGGAACTTCGGACAGACATACAGCAAATCAAAAAAAGGTACCAACTAATCCAGACGTAAGTCCTTCATTGCGGATTTATGAATGTATTCAGACAAACAGTATAATTGTCCACCGTAGATATCTACGAAATTCACCTAGTGAAAAAATTGATGGTAATACAGATTTTTTTTTATTGCATCTTTTAATGAATTGGAGCCACTTAAATCAAAACGCGTAAACAAAAACAGCCCCGGATCTACGACTTTTTCAAATCGGGGTAAAAACTTGATAGTGGCGCCCTCTCTTGCCAGTGGTTTGAGAGGGGCGCCATAATCTACTGACCAATCACTACCAATCCACTATCGTGTAGCCCCTAGTTCTAGATGCGACGGGGATTCCCCTGGCAGAGACATCACATACATTATGCAGGCGTTCAAAATCGACTTAGGATCCGTTCATAAATCAACTTAGAACGTGTTGAAAAACCAAATAGGCGTTTTAAAATCATATGAATAATTGATAGAACAACGTGCGCTGGATACCAGGCGCTATATGAATCAAGTTTTTTTTTCAATCAAACATACAAATTACGATTCTGGCGCACCCTAAAACTGCCCCCTCCCCCCTGCTAGATCCGGGGCTACAAAATTATTTTTGATGAATTTTTCACTAAGTAGACAATATGAATATACTTAATTGCAATTTCGTTGTGGTCTTCGTCCATACAGTCAGATATAGTCCATACTACGTATATCTACAAGCGCCATGTAGTTGCTTTATATAATTTACAGCAATCTCTTTGAGCGAGAGGGGTGGCTTAGTACCGCGTGTCCGGTAAGTCTTCAGTCCGCTTACGACATCCGCTGCTGACACTCGGCAGTGCAAGTCCGAAGGGAAGATTAGCCCTTCGCTGGCTCATCATAAATAAATTAAATTCGTATATTTTGGGGGTTTGAAGTTCGACAATTCGTAAACGAGACGTAAATCAATTATCGAGCCGTTCCTGAAGTTGCAAGTTCCAACTAATAAAGGTACTTTCATTTTATTATTAAAAAGAAACATTAACCGTGCGCCATTCATATGAAACATAATATGCTGATTGTTCAGTCTGAAAAAAATTTAGGAAATCGCAGTTATTTGAAAACGTGTACCCTCTATCTGGTACAATACTTAGATTACCTTCGTATAAACACCACCAAATCAAATAATACTGAAAAAAATTTTTGTGAATTTAAAAAAATATTGATGTTTTCTGGGTCACTCATAGGAAATTTCAAAATGTTATACTAATGCATCGGACCGTTATAACTACCATCGTTATTGTTATTTTATAGCACATTTAATATGTATGTCACGTGTAAATAATATAAGATTTGTGGTGAGAATTAGAATATAGCTTTCATCATAATCTCAAAACTTAGTTTTTTATAAGAAAAACTCTCTTTTAATAACTTTTGAAGGTTATTCCCATCAACGTAATGTATCATTGAAGAAGAAGATAACACTAATAATCTAAACGAAAATATGAAACAGAACAAGACACAGAAAAATATGTCGCAACTGGGACTCGAACCCAGACCTCTCGTTTAACCGGGACGTGCGCATGCCAATTTCGTTATCACCTTCTGTCGAACCGTCATATTTGAAAATCTCATAATTCAAAATTTAGAATAAACAATATTGTCTTCAACTAATTATTTTTTGGCAACTACTCTTTGTAGTGGAAACAATCATTCTAAGAATTGGTTTCTAGCCTGAATAGTGTTATTATCTGAATTTATTCATAAGGAACTATTGACTTAATAAAATTCTAAATGAATATTAATTTTTTATAATAAAAACTCTCAATATGTAATATTGAGAGTATTGTACTGTAATATCAATGTGTCTTGTTCTCTTTAATTTTTTCGTTTAGATTATTGGTAGAGTGGTATTATTTTAGATTATCTTCTTCTTCAAAACTTAGTGTTTGGAGACGTCTGAATAATCAACTGGACGATAAATATATATATATTATATTAATTTTCAGCGGTTTCTAATTCTACCTAGCTTCCATTACTTCTACCACAAGCACGCAAAAAAGGGGTAAACGAATTCAAAGAAATTTAACATGCAAAGCAGATGGGGACGTGTCTGGTTTTTATGCCAAAACTGGTTTATTTTCAACAGAGTCCAATTTATTCGTCTTTTTCCGTAATGCTCAAACAATCGTAGTGTTTGTTTAGAATGAGACCATTTTTCTTCAAGCGACACAAAAATGGTGGAACTAGGAATAGTGAAATTGTGGGTTATTTCCGCAATTAAAATTTTGGAATGCCAGTTGGTCAATTATAAATCTATTTTCTTCGCAATCTCTGCGAATCATGCTGACAGTGACAGTTATTTTTATTGGCCTTCCAGCTTTCTAAATATTAAAAAAATGCTGAGCTTAGAAAATTTAAAAATAATTTTCACGTCATTGTTTTTACTTTGGACTATGCTGACGTTTTTAAAGTAATAAAAAAGTCAACAGAAAATAAAAATTACGCAACACGTAAAAACCACTCGTGTAATACTAATTATTGCATTATTGAAAACTTCTTATATTATCAATCAGTTCCACACTAACATTAGTAATTAACTCTGTAAGTAATTAAATTAAGTATTTCTACGCAATCCACTTTTATCCACTTTTCTGTAATGTCGGTCAGTAACAAAACAATATGTTAGTGGTTAGCATTATCAGTACCTAATGATTAGTAATAATTGGTTTCGATGTTTATTTGTACCAGTTGGCCACAAATCTGCCGGTCATCAAATTTAATGTCGTGTTCTGATAATAAATAGCTGCAGTCCAAGGGCTTATCTCTGCAAAAAAAGCAAACACAATTGGTCAAAATGATTTTAGTTTATTTATTTGTGCACCTTCCTTGAAGACTAAACATGACTGTTTTTAGACTAAACTTAAAAGGACTTTCAGCACCTGAATCTAATTAAACAAATAATTTCGGTTGGGTGGTATTTTTCAGTTTTCGGTGTATATTTTTGTCTGCAACTGAATTTTGCTGACTTGTAAATGCGTTGAAAAGGAAAATGTTATCACCCGAAGGGTGACTTTTGCCCTCATTATCTCTCAATACATGAACAAATTTAATGTTATTTCTAAACATATACATATAATATCTATTTAATTCGTAAACGTCGTTATCGTCGATGTATGTGGTTGATTTTTGATGGAGATAAGTTGTCAAACAGTTATTGACGAATACATTAAGTAATGACGCTGTTTAAATAATCTGCGACTCGGGGTTAACTGTAATAGCAACAAATAATTAAAATTCAACATGTATTTTTATTATCGCGTCGTTTTTTTACACTGTTTTTTTGCGATGTATGTATCTAAGGGGCCGTTCAAGTATTATGTAACGCAATTTGGGGGGAGGGGGATCTTGTAAAACGTTACTTTGCCGTACCGGGCAGGAGGGGGATTCGAACAACGCATTACGTAACACGTTTTTTATTTTTAAAAAAACTTGGCAACCCTTTTCGTTTATGTTTTACGGGGAATCCCTCGATTGTACTGTACGTCATTTTTATTTAGTTCCCCCAAGTTGGCAACCCTTTTCATTTATGTTTTATGGGAATTCCTCGATTGTATTGTACGTAATTTTTATTTGGTTTTCGTTGTCAAAATCAAATCAAATTGGTAAAAATAGTCACTTGGGTGTTGAGTAACGTTTAGGGAGGGGGAGGGGGGGGGGGGTAGAAAAACGTTACGGTGCGTTACATGGGGGGAGGGAGGGTCAAAAATCTTCAAAAATTGTGTTACGTAATACTTGAACGCCCCCTAACTTACTTTATATACCTACTTAAAGTAGGTATATAATTTCTGGTGGAATTTTCATGACTGTTGCTACTTCCTGCCATGCAAGTGGAACTCATTCTAAAATAAGGACTATTATGGTAACGACGGATGAGGAGGAAATAAGTGCATCAATTATTTCAATAAATGTCGACAATTGTTGTTCAACAATTCTCGCATTTTTTTACCCTCTACTACTCATACAGAATAAAAAGTAAAAAATGTTATGTAATCATTATTAAGTTCTGTATAAAAAAAAAAAAAATACAGCACGTGCATTTGAGGTTACAACTTTCTAAATATAACAAATAAAATTAGTTAAAAGCAATAAATAGAAAAAAAAATTGTTATTGTTTCGATAAAAAACGCTTCTGCGCGAATAATAACAGTTTAATATTACTCTGACTTTATTACTCCGCCTTATTGTTTCGATTAGAATAACTTCAGGTGTTCGCCTCAAATAACTGTACAAGTCAATTTCAAATCAAATGCACAATTTCAGTGGAGTAATATTATGTAGGTGCATTTAAGGCCCGGCTTCCCGCATTTCTACCGATTTATTATATATTTTCCTTAAATACTTTTAGTTTTAAAGCACCAGAAAAATATATGTTATTCTTGAAGATAATATCAATACATTCCCCAAGCTCAAATACTAATTATATGAAATTTCCTCGTTAGGAAAAAAATCGCAAAGTAAATTATTATAAACCTTTCGTTTTTTGTTTTTGGGGTGTTATGCCGTGTTGCGCTACCTTCTTCTTTAGCCAACGTTTCGGACAGCGTTACAGTGTCCATCATCAGAGCAGATGTGTAATTGTGTAATTACACAATGGTTGAGGAAAACCTTTTTACCTCTCCAGCAGAACTCTTTCGACCATTGTCTTGCACCGCAGTGGGAGGGATGAACTCAAACGTCCGTAACTTTTGGACACACATCCCCAAATTCTTACCCACCCCTTACATCGTTTTCCTTCTCAGATCTTCCCATCTTTATTTTACTTAAAATCCCTAAAAAATAAAATAAAATAATTCTAAGTGCAGTTATAAAATTCTAGTTGCGGACTATGTGTGTTCTGCCTGAATCAAAGAGAAACCATTTTCATGTTCTGAGTGTAGTTTCAATTCACCGCATACAGATTTACTTTAAACCAGTTTGTATTCAGAACGTAAAGTTTCTGTTGTGGAATCATCTCCCGACACATTTTTAAAGAAAACATTTTCTTATTTTAAGTGCAGTGATAAAATTCTAATTGCAGACCAATATGAATGTGCTGCCAAAATCAAAGATAAACCATTTTCATGTGCTGAGTGTAGTCTTAATACCCCCCATAGAGATTTATTTAAAATCATTTTTGTGTTCAGAATATAATGATAAATTAAATAACAAGTTGCAGATTCATAGTGGACCTAGTCAAGTTTTATATTCGAGTTGCATGCCATACGCTGCAAAAATTTTAAAATTGACTGTACCTTGTGTAACTATTATTTTGGTTCTCTAACGCAAAATCAATCTTAAGTTAAAACCTACCTGTGTTATAAACACATTGTAAACATTCGAGATGTGAAATCCTATTACATGGATACCATTATCGATTTTTGAGAGCAGTTGTAAATTTGTAGCAGAATTTATAACATGATTTTTTTGGAAGAAAATCGATTCATGTGATATAAAAACCGTCGTATATAAAATGCGGTCGTTATAAAAAAAAGGAAATCTTCGTTTGAAATACCTATATAGGGGGCGGCAAAATTTGAAATACCTATATAGGGGGGGGCGGCAAAATTTTCCTCCGGCCCGGGCGGCGGACACCCACGCTACGCCACTGAATGTACTCATCATAAAGTACATCTACGTGGTATAATACTAACTGGATTTAATTCTAAGTGTTGAATATGACAGATTTACGATATAAAGATAATAAGTATTCCAAGACTGCACTGTTCTTTTTGGATTGCATTGGAAACAGGAGCAGTAATTTACTGTAGGTAAACAAAGTCATTTGCCCGAATCAGAGTGTAAACCTATTACCACAGAATGCGGCATTAAGTCAAGTCATTATTAGCACTGAACCCGCATTTCCAGCGTGGTAAAATGTCACAAATCACAAAAGGTTTTGATGGTATTCTTACTTCAAACAAATTTATTTTATCTTCATTGTTTTCGTAGTTATGAATTGAATGTATTCGTGTCCCAATTATTTATTATAAACAAAAAAATCCGTGTTTGCTATTGATTTATTTGCGGAATGTACATTAACATCATTGTTGAAACCTAATTTAAAATTATAATTTTGTAAACATCATAATTCATTAAATTCTCCAATAAATTATGCACTTAGGAACAATGGTTGAATTGTGAAATAATGCAATGCATTGCTATTCGAAAGCGTTTGGTATATTTGCTATGTGTGCAATCAATTTTTGATTTAGTTTGACGCATTACACGTGTTTTATTGGGGCAATGAAATTGTGAAGGTAGAGTGAATAAATGCTTTTAAATTTTATTGGAATAATTTTTTTAAAACTCCTTAAAGTATAATTTGGTTAGTGGCGTTGTCCCGCTAAGACGGAGAAACTAGATTCGATTCGTCTTGTCGTTTGTTTTGATTTTATAATGGATGTTTAAAAGCTTATCTAATATGAAATAACGTTGCTATCTAAAATAATGGCGTAGACCTAGAAACGCCAGTGAGAAAAAGCTCTTCATCTTCTCTGTTCGAAAGTCCTTGCTGATCCATATTTTAATATTAATACTAATTGAAAATACAAACTAATTAGTTTGCACCTTCCGTTTCTTTATATTTTAAATTTTGTTTATTGGGACTTTTTATTCGCATTTTTTCAATATGATGGTACCTACTTGCCTGAAGTAACTTTGAAAAAAGAATAGTCATTGAAGTGACGTTTCTTTGGATTAATTGATAAACTCCTATTGTTATTATTTTAAAATAATTCAGTTAAGATTTAAGATTTTTTAATAATTCCCATTTTATTATTTCCCATTCCCAGGGGATGTCTAGTACTAATTAGCGAGCATTGTGGGAGTAGTGAGAACGGCAGACAGTCTGGCTAGAGGCCTCTATCGATTTCCCTATTCCTCCTGCCGCGTGTGGGGCTTCAGTACTTCGGTTCGCCCACCACATGGGGAAACTGAGGTAACTTGGTGATAGGAAGGTTTTTTATAACAAAAAGTAGAAATGTTCAACATGTTTTCTTTCAGTAAAGAAAATGTGAAAGCCAAATAATTTTCCTTCTCAAATATATGAAAGAATTCAAAAATATGTTTTACGAAATGGGATGTTTTTGCAGATTAAATTGTATGTCAAAAATGAGGTAACTTTGTGATATGAGGTAACTTGGTGAAAGATTAGATGGAACTTGGTGAATTATTTTTATTTCACGAAATAATTACAAAAATCAATATATTTTATACAAATTATAGCCAATAATTAAAATAAGCTTAGCCAAAGTGGTCCGCGCTGTGAAATCAGGATTAAAGCGACAAACCGGTGAACGCTGATGTGTCGATGACAGGGTGATTGGCCTCTGGTTGATAGTTGATAGATCGCTCGGCAGGCGAATATTCAACGAACCAAGCTATCGAAAATGACTGTAATATTACGTTACTAATATTTGATAATTGCTTGGAACGCTTTTAAAGGATATTACGACGCAAAACGTCAAAGTCCATTTTCTAAGTTTGACATATTTGTGTGGCAGTTTGGTTGAGATGGTGCGACGTTATAAAGAAATGAATATGATATTTATGTTTGTGTAATTAATTTAGTGCAAATATTTTCTTTCTTTTGTATGTATTATACACGGTGTCCGGAAACTCGGATTGCTAGCGGGAATAGATAAATCTACAACACGTTGGGAGTTGATTTATTTGTACACTTTTTTTTTGTTTCGAGCTTTCATTTTCGGGTAATTTGAGTCCGAAGTTGCAGTTTTGGTGGTATTGTATTTAATGCGCCAAAGCGTAGACCGGACTCCACTAATTTAACCTGGTTATAATCGATTTTCTCCCTTTTTAACTAAAGCTACGAAGGTCAGAAATATAAATACGTACCAGTGTTATTTTTTCATATTAACTCCATGCCGCAGACAATGAGGAAAAGAAAAAAATTAGGATGGTGTGTGGAAGGTCTTTTTTAGAAAGGAAGCTGTGAATCTGGATCCTCGAGAGACCCATGTTATAGGAAGGAGGAAACCCAGAGGCCGACAAATCATCTCACAGCCGAGTTGTTGAACTCAAGAACAAGTCGTGGGAACGCGTTCTCAGGTGACAAATAAAGTGATCTGTGTACAAATGTTGGACGCGCGTGTTTGACTCGCCTCTCCACCTGTGCAAGGATCAATGACGATAGTTTCTCGGAGCATCTTTCATTAAAATATCGGTAGAACAAATACATGTTAAAACATAATTTTTTTAATAATCTGTTATTTTCTTTAGAAACTCGTACAGTCAATAAAACTAAAGGTTTAATTTTTTTTATTTTTTACACAACTTCCTATAATTTCGGGTTATATCATCCGTCTTCGTTGGCTCTGTTTAAAAAAATCACAGAGAACATGATTAAAACAAATGAAATGTAATCTAATAAAATTAATATTTTCTTGAATTAGATGAAACACTTCAAAAATGCGTTTTAAAAATGTTTTATAAATATAAATTGGAAAACCATATTTTTTATACCATACTTTTTCAGCTGCTTACACTTGACCTGGCTTGAATTGAAAATCGATTGACATCGAGAGTTATATCGTTTTCATGCTTAATATTTTAATGTTTTTTGAAGACGAATTGACAATTGGAAATATTAGCATTTTGTCAATGCAACGACAAATTATGATGGATTTTCATTACGACATCAATATTGTATGATGTGTATATGTTAGGCTTTACTTGACAGTACTTATATGAAACACTTATTTTTATTTGCTTTTTACTGTCATGAATACGCATCATCTGTCAATAACATTAGCATCCTCATTGTCTCGTATCCGGTTAATTGTCTGTCTGCCAATGTTAATTGCATCTTACCGCTGATAAGTGCATTATTATCCTGAATTGCGCAACAGGAAACTTTAATATCATCCATCGTATATTACAAGGCTCTTTTCTCAAATGCGTGACCGAGCTAACTGTCCAACGGGATGGCACGAGACTAGAGAATACAATCCCGAGCATGTTTTTAAATCCCGGGATTACGCATCGAAAATCCGTATTTTTATTCCCGTACATTTCCTAATCCCGGGATTAGGAAATGTGGTTAATAATTGGGATAAAATTAAATAAAAGCATAAATTGTAAGTTCTTAAACATTATTTGTTAATATAGTTTGTTACACAAGACAACTTATGTATACTAATATTATAAATGCAAAAATGCGTGTGTTTGTTTGTTACGCTTTCACGCCTAAACCACTATAACGATTTCAATAATTCTTTCACCAATAGAAAGCTACATTATATGCGAGTAATTTAGGCTGTATATAATGGTATGCTCTGACGTTATGAAATTATAAATATTAATATATTAAATTTATTAAACGTTTATTGTCTCTTTCAAAGGCGATTTATTGATAACGCAGACGAAAAACAAAAGAAAACGTTGTCTTGGTAACTGTGTTGATATATTTGCGGGGAATTTTATTTCAGGCGTCGTAGTTAATATCTATCTATAAAAATAAAAATTAATCTCAGAAATGTTGTACGCGCAAACTTCCGAACAAGTCAAGGCGCAACGGATTACGGAATGCAAACTAGACCTGATTGTGGCAATACCGAACACCCAAGACAAAGTACAGTCCCGGTATTTTCGGGATCGAAAATGGGCCGGGATCTCGGGATTGTACTCTACACGAGACATACAGCAACAATACCACTCAATGTTACTGTTTCAATTTATTTTTCTCGAACGCTCTCCTATGATCGATCCCTAGTGAGTGGAGGTTGTTTTGAAAATCCACCCTGCAGACTTTTTTTTTACGTTAGCATTTTTTCAATTTGGGAGACAGGAATGGATACCGTCGCCCCGAGAACCATTTATTGGATAACCTACACCTCTCCCATTGATCTCTCCAATTGGTCCGCTATGTTTGGTGACTTAGCTGGAGTGCCCAGGTTCATAGGGTCGAGGTTTGACCGGGTCTTAGTGGCGGAAGCATCCGCCCAGCAACTGCGTGGCGGGCCAGATCGAGAGAGACTGGTCGGTTAGGGAGATGTTTTGACCTCTCTAGCAGAACTCTCGCAGTCGGAAGGGTAGATTTATATGAACAAGAGACACAAGAGTCCCAACTTATCCCGTCTGGAGCCAGTGAGACTATGGCTTCCCAGTTGGGGTATGTTGTGAGGCTGAAGGTAATTGGGAGGGGAAGGATATGGGGAAGAGGAAGGTGGGGAAGTACCTGGCTATTAAGATCTGGTCGCCAAACACGGCTAAAGCCAATTCAACAAACATTTCAATTCTGGTTTCAAGTGGTCTTACACCAGGGCGATACTGAAAGTATCTTCCACTCTGGGACGGGCCGCAAATATACTATATATTATTTTAAATGATTTAATTGTGAAATAACACAAATTAATCAAATAAAATTTATTTGCCACGCCGGGATTCGATCCCGCGACCTTCGGATTGCGAGTCAAGAGCCTTACCGCTAGACCACGCCGGCCGTCGACCTGGACAAACGGACACCAGATTCCTACCCACCCCCTTCCTTCCCAAAAAATTCTCTTCTTCCATTCTTAAAAAGACCTACCCTTATCCCTGATGTAGATTAGACATTTTCTCTTACAATGTATACGCATTTACATATTATTATTAAATTAAATGAAGACATTATGAGCGAAACTCAATCGAAAATCTGGAAACAGAAAAATCAGAAAAAGATATTGGCACCTCTGGGACTCGAACCCAGGACCTCCCTACTTTCCGGGTTGGGCGCTCTTATCCACTTAGCTAAGGTGTCGATATCCAATTCGGTCACTTTTAACTGTACCATACTTCGACTAAGAACCACCCATATTATCTTCATTTTTCTTAACGCATATTTTTATTGGCTGCCATCTTTATGAATGATTGCAAGATTCAACTCGAACTAAATGCAATCTAGATGGTGTCTGGATAAATTATTATCCATTTTATTTAATGTGCGACATCTATTGACTCTTCAGCAAGTCTGGGATGAATATTATTATTTATTATTTTAACTTTATGAGTAAAGCCTCAAACTGTAATATTTAATTAAATGAAGACATTATGAGCGAAACTCAATCGAAAATCTGGAAACAGAAAAATCAGAAAAAGATATTGGCACCTCTGGGACTCGAATCCAGGAGTTTAGTTCGAGTTGAATCTTGCAATCATTCATAAAGATGGCAGCCAATAAAAATATGCGTTAAGAAAAATGAAGATAATATGGGTGGTTCTTAGTCGAAGTATGGTACAGTTAAAAGTGACCGAATTGGATATCGACACCTTAGCTCAGTGGATAAGAGCGCCCAACCCGGAAAGTAGGGAGGTCCTGGGTTCGAGTCCCAGAGGTGCCAATATCTTTTTCTGATTTTTCTGTTTCCAGATTTTCGATTGAGTTTCGCTCATAATGTCTTCATTTAATTAAATATTACAGTTTGAGGCTTTACTCATAAAGTTAAAATAATAAATAATAATATTATTATTTCTTCAAAATCAAAGAAAATACATATTTTTAGATATACTGTATAAAATATATTTCGGCAATCATTTAATTGAAATCTGCATTTATCCGAGAATCTAACCTTCCTGCTCACCATATTTTGCACCAATATTTTTTCCTTTGGGAAACAGTTGTTTTGTCCTCGGTGTAAAGTAATTCATTATCTGGTGTATATATTACTCGGTGTGGGTGAATAAAAGTGTTCAACCATGTCAATTGAGACTATTGAGTGTACAGCGTTAGCGTGACTTGTACAACGATGTCAAATGTAGTGTTTCCAACAGCAAACGGAGGAAAACGTTTTGTTTATTTTTAGAATCAACTCTATTAGGTGTCGTAAACTGTCATTTCATAAAAAATATCTCTCATGATTTAAAAGGAAAAAAAAAATAAAATTACGAGTTCGTGTTCAAAGACTTAACAATTTTCTAATATAGGGTCTGCCATCTAAAGTTTTTTTTTTCAACTAGTGCTTATTTCGTGAATGGTAACACTTAGCTCATGTCTGATTTGACAGATAATTAGTTTTATCCTTCCGCTGAGCGAATATGGTTTGGAATTTTTGTTCACAAAAATTGAAGAGGAGGATATTGGCAACATTTGGTTTCAACAGGACGGCGCTACGTGCCACACAGCCGAAGCTACACTCGATGTTTTGCGCCCTGTTTTTGAAGATCGCATTATCAGCCGCAGAGCTGATGTCGTTTGGCCACCTCGGAGCTGCGATTTGACACCGTTGGACTTGACGCTTTAAAGGACAATATTCGTGAAGCCATTGGTGAAATACAGCTGCACACAATCGATAATGTGCTTAAAAATTGGACCGATCGTGTAGGCTACTGCATGGCCAGCCGAGGCAGCCATTTGAATGAAATTATTTTCCATTATTAACCGGAAGGATTGTACTTATAAATAAAAAAAGAAATTTGAGAAAATATTCAGTAGTTTTTTTTTTATAGCATTTTCAAAAAAAAAAAGTTATTTGGCGGACCCTATATTTAAAGTTGATTGTCTGCTTATGGCAAATCTTTTTTTTAAGTGATAACTTCGTTATCATCGTTGTGATTTGAAATACGATGAAACAAAAATGCGACACTAAAAAGAGACAAAAACTCACATCTATAGAATTTAGCCTATAATGAGGTAGAATAATCTAATAATAGCGAGAGAATGAGGTAGAATAATCTCCTCTTTATGCGGTGCTTAGCAACCCCACTCTTGCCTACTTTAGTTTTCTGAAGGTTTCACTTCTACCGCGTGTGAACGGCACGCAAATTTTTTTATATTCAGACGTTGTTGAAACTTTGCACACTTGACCTTTAAAACAAGAGAAAGATTCTCTTAAAGCAGGATTTTGATATTTATTCATTAAATTTTGTACTCTTGACGTTGAAAATAAAAGGAAAATTACTGTCTTCATCTGATTTCCAAAAACTGTACGTAAAGCTCGGGCCAAGTAGGGGACACTTCAGCTACGTATAAGATATATAAAGAAGTGTGTCCTTGTGTGGTGATGTGGCTTTGTTTTTTATACAAATCTAGAGTTTTATTCCGCGTTTGATGTAATTTTGCACACCTAACCTTTAAAACATGAAAAGGGTAACTTTTTATATGAGATTTCTACTATTACCCCATCCCTTTTTCCTAGCCCTTAAATGATACCACTGAACAAAATTTTTCTCACTTGAAGTTCAAAATCAGGGAAAAATTATGTCTACATCTAATTTCAAACAACTTTTCGTGGAGCCCGCGCAACGCCGGGGACATCGGCTATTATTATATTATCTATCTATATAAATAAAAGTCCATATTTAAATTGATGTGTATTTTTTAAAGTAACAACATGACATGCAGTAGTGAATGATGGGGAAATTTGGGGACGCCCGAAGAAGACTTAACACATTATCTATGCACTAGGATGAGATACATATTCGAATTAAAGTCGATACAACGTAATTTTTAACAGTAACAACATGATAAACAGTAGTGAATGACAGAATTATCTCTGCGTTAGAATGAGATATGGAGTCCAATCAAAATAGATAGAATGTAGTTTTTTAACAGAGACAAGGATACTAGCACGGTATAAAACGTCAGGGCACTTGAGGAAGACATAAATCAAATAATTATTTATGGTAAAATGACGTGTATGTGATGAACTAAAAGGGGTATAAGGAGAATTTATGCGCGAAAGTGTATGGTAGAAGTCGGGGACGCCCTAGGAAGACATGGAATGAACAAGTAAAACGAATATTTATGTATTGTTAAATTAGACTATGTGATGAACGAAGAAAGGGGAGAATGTGTGACGTGGAAGTCATTGTTGACAAAGTCCGGGAACGCCCAAGGAAGACAAGGCACGATCAAATGAATAAAATACTTATGTGTGGTAGGTAATATGTGGATTATAAAAATTATTTTGATTCTTTCAATCGTGTGTGAATGAATATAAACAATATGATATTTTGATTGTTTTGTAAAATGCAGTATTTTCGACGAATAAATTGGGTGGCGTACGTCTCTACATAAGTAAGAATATACACCTGCATATTTTATGTTAAGATATCAATGTTCTGTTTGAACGTCTCTTTGTGAAAAAAATAGCCTGGCATGAGGCATTTCGCTTCGCGTGGGTCGCTATTTTCTTGCTATTATACCAAGAGTCGCCGCATTCAAATAAACGGTGCATTCATAAGATCATAAGTTATTCACGAGATGTGTATCATCATGATAAGTGATAAGAAAGAAGTTCCAAAATTTTAACAAAAGTTTCAGTTTTTCTGGCGTTTGAGGCAGACGACAAATATATGTTTTTAATTTTTCATTAATAAAACAAAAACAATACTTATGAACGCTCCGAATTATTTCAAAATATTTTAAGAAAACAATGCTCGAAATAACAAGTTTTGTATTTTTACCTGTGGATAGTGTTGTGGTCACAGTGCTGAGTGGTTGCGGTGACCTTAACGCGCGACTGTCGTAGATCTTGTTGGACTAACACCAGATTTTTTTTCAATTCCTTGATTTCAAAATAAGTTCACTTTCTAGCAGACATATCACAATATACTTTCTGCAAAATTTATATGAGTGGCTATTTTTTATGTGAAATAAAACTGCAATTGTGTCATTGTGGATTACGTTTGAACATAAATAGATTAAAGAGACCTTGTAATGAAATGTTTATGGATAAACAGTAAAATTGTGCATCTTGGTTTACAGCACTTTTACAAGTTAAAGCTTTCGGTATAAGTTAGTCTACTTCAGAGTGGATCAATTGATACTTAATACATTTTTTTATGCAGGTGATTGCAATTATTCAATTATTATAAAGTAGGGTTTTAAATTAAATAAAAGAAAGAGAAAAATTAAAACTGCGATTGAGTTAGGCATGGAGAGAGCGGGGAACGTAATATTGATTTCTTATTTTCAAGTACTTCCCTAACATAACAAACCTTTTCGCTTTGTTATCGATTTGTAAGCTATTAATTTCCTGTGTCCTCATTAAAATTGATTAAGTGATTACCGAATTTATAGACGCCATTATTTTTAAGGGATATCACGTGTTCTTTATATCGAAATTCCTGGTTGTTTTGCCAACATAGAATGTATGACAGTTGGACTGTCATTATTTTTTTAATATATTTATGGCACTCTTAGATCTAAACTGTAATAAGTTAAAATAAACAGTTTTTTGGAATGTCGACAAACTTAACGCCTTATCGCTGTAGGTGATAGGATGTTTTCTTTTATGAATGGACAATGCATTCCAAAAGTTCAGTTTGAAACATTTCATACCAATCATCTAAATAAGTTATAAATGGGATTTTTTGGGGTTTCTACAGTTTTGTACGAAACTTTTTTTTTTCTTTCCAGCATTTGAGCTTGAACTGTTGTGTTTATATTTTATTAATGGATTTATCTTTAACTAAGCGAAAAGTATACTGCCAATTTAAATAAAAACTTAATTTCTTATTTTAATTTCATTTAACTCGAACAACAACGGTTTCGTTGAAATGTATATTTTTAATAAGTCACTTGACTCCGTGGTTGAGGGTACTACGAATCAAAAGGTCGTGTGTTCAAATACCACTACTAAATTTTATTTTATTAATTTGTGTTGTTTCAAAATTAATTCATTTACAAGATGTCCCCTGCACATGGCTTTATGTTTAGCAACTGAAATCATAATGGCTCCCATTAATCTTCTTAATGAAGCATTGGTCAAAGAGCCAAAAAGGTAATAAGATGGCGATGAGGAAGATTAAAGAAATTATCGTCAATCTACAGAAAGTTTTCAGTAAAAAAAGTGTGTTAAATTTATGGCAGAGCAGTGAATTAAATGTTTAATTTTCCTTTCTTCAAAAATTAACGTATCAATTCTGTCAGTGATGCTTCTACCCGCATGCTGATTGCGGGTCATTATTGTTATCACGTTGAACGTTCCGTGGAAATTTTGTAAACTGATACCCAAAAACAGACCTACACGTAACGTGACAATGTGTAGACCTAAAGGCCCGTCTCTTGCCTTAAATTTTGCCGTGACAATCCCTCAAACATCACTATTAACATGATAAACATTGACAATTTTCGTTGTGTTTCGAGCTTTCCATGCGCGATGGAAAACATCCCATCCTGGGTGAAGCGGGAAGGCAGGCAATTAATTAATCCGCCCCCCCGCAGGCCGGCGGGGGGGCGGATTAATTAATTTTTTCACAGGAGTCGCGCGGTGCTGTCATTTATGGAGAATAAACCGAACGACTTTTTGAGGTTATGTGCGATGAGCGAGCTTAAGTAATCACGAGTTTAAAATATTATTTTACCTGAATTCCTAAATACAATACAATAAATATATTTGATAATAATATAACAAATATTAATATAATTACATATTCTGTTTAAATCGAGAAACGCCTGGAGTATTCTCCGCGGGAAGATGGTAATACGTTTTTGTACCCGATGTTTTTGTAGCGCCCTTGAGAAGCGCCCTTTTTAGTTATTAACGCACTGTAATTTTTTAAATGGTAACTTAACTTTCCTGATAAATAAATATCTATTAAAGTATCTGTGTTTTCTCCCTGATGTAGCATCTCTTTTTCATAAGAGCGCATTTTAACATTTATGTAAATGCCAAACGTCAAGCGGTGCGAACTTTGCCCAATGACGTTATACTTCACCCCGATCTTTCAAACGAGTTTCAACAAACGGAGGAGACGGAAAACAAAAAATGTTGATAGTAATATCAAAGCAATTGTTGATAATAATAAAGCAATTAAATTAATTCGAAATTATTTAAAAAAAATTATCTAAGCATTTACATCATTTTCTTTTTACAAGTAACGGAATGCTTAACTTGTTTTTTAATGTGTAGGTATAATTATTTTACATAACATTATAAATAATTTATTCAAAAATTAAATTATTTCCTGATTAATAATTTAATTTCCTGATTTTTTTTCTAAAAATAATGATAATTCTAATTTAAAAAAAAACTAATCTAGTTCTAGACTGGCCTTCGTGACACTAAAATTAATCTCTTGTCGAAGTATTATAGAGGCATTAAGTTATTATTCGAAAAGCGATAACTCTCGGGATGTAAGGACAAAATACATTTTACCGTAATTATTTGTACATAACGTTTCCCCTTTCGGGTTATTGCTTCGACTCACTACATCCGTGAATAAATTTCTGAAAGGCTCGGTGACACAGGTAGGACTATCTACCGGGAGGTCTTACAGACATAAAAGCGAGATCACTACCTATTTCCTAAAAACGTGGGTGTTTTTTTTAAATGTTACTTTCGGTTTTTACATTTATTGAAAACTTCTTTAACACCATTGTGATTTCAATCTCGATGAAAAGGAAGCGAGTGGTACTAAAAAGAGTCAAACACACACATCTAAAGGATTTAGCCTGCGAAAGAATGAAAATTTATTTCACGGATATTCGGTTCCAATATAGTACAATAAATCCACGGTCCCAAGCAAGTCTCCTTTAGCCTAGTGGTACAAAGCGCATGGCGAACCTTTACGGCCAGACATTCAATGGACCAAGGCTCAAATCTTACTAAATCAAAAAAAAAAATTATGTATATATATACGTATGTTTATTTTTGTAAAATCAATATCCAATTTTCAAAACACTCCAAAATGAAAAGGCAAAGAAAACACAAAAGAAAGCAACATCTACTGATTCCGAATAAGAAAACACAAATACTAAATAAGACCAAATGACTAAATTAACAGGAAAAGGTGCACTGAAATTCGACAACAAAAATTCGGAAAAAATTATCCTTCACATTGATAAAAAAAGTATATCTCTTCTAAGGCGTGTGAATTGCTCACTCTGAGTTTTTATTTATTTACAATAACTTGTGATTTACAACACACGATATAAACATAAACATCTATTTAGCACTTCGTCTGAACACCATCGTCTTCAGAGGAAAACGAATTCGTCGCACGATATATTCCAATCCGCCTGATTTATTTCAGAAACTCAGAAATCTGAAAGAAAGGTACAAATATTTCATGGACCATTTGGCAGATCGGATAGGTTTTAGGTAACATTTTCATCTAGCGTGTTTTATATCAACGGCTGATATTGAATGGACCATGATATTATCGTGATAATATGATAATTTTTATCTATTGTGATATTATTTTCATCACGTCCGCGTTTTTGGCACGGTTCGGGGCAACGTTTTTTTTTATTTGGTTAATGTTGAGGTGGGTGGTAGGTAAGACACATTTTCCGCCGCCTAAATTTGGTATGCTTGAACTGGTTCTCTAGCGTCCCAGCATTCTAAAGTATTCCATTCATAATATTACATTTCCGAGCATTCATGAAAATTACAAAAATAACCACGTTTGACTTTTATCCGCCACTTTATTTGAATTTGCCGCATTCAATTAAGTGGTCACATACTTACCACGAAAATCTGACATTGGTAAAAACAGGCTACGGTATATTATTTTTTTAAGCGAAAACTTCTTTAGCACAGATTTGAAACGAAAAATAGCGACACTAAAAAGAGACAAACACATAAATCTCTAGGATTTAATCTGCGAGAGAATGAGAAGTTTAATCGGTCTCCTCTTTGTGTGGTGCTACGTTCCTCCCCACTCTTGCCTACTTTAGTTTTCTGAAGGTTTCACTTCTACCGCGTGTGACTTGCACACTCTCATATTTTTATTATTCAAAGTTTAAAAAAAAATATTGATTGTCTGTAAAGTCGGTTTACGGACGATAATTTTACGTGATAACGTCATATAATAACGATGGAGTGGAAGAAAGATAGACGCGTCACAAGCCGAACGCTTAGGCCGAACGTTTGTTCCGCGCTCTCGCTTGCATGCTCGGCTCAGGCGGAACGTGACAATGAGTCATGCTTTTTCGTGAGTGCAGCCGGCGTTCATCGATTTATAAGAATCTGCCGTAAAATCTGCTGTAAAACGCCAACTTTTATTTTGGAAAATGGAAAAAATTAGAACAAAACCGTCTGTAGGTAAATGTACTGAAGATTTAAACCGATAAAACTGTGTTATGGGCGTGTCTGCCTGCCGAAGTAAGGTCAGTTTTATCTTGTTTAGGATGAAATTTTGTAATACTGATAAAACAACGGTATTCTTTCTTGAACAGATAATAAAAATGATTTGTCGGTGTGTGCTTCTAAATGTAATCTAAACGCTAAACTGGCATGGATCATACTTCTAAAACCAATCGATTTTCTAAGTACGTAGTAGTTGGTCAGTAGCAGATCGTGCTACAATTTTCTTTCCCATATTCAGTTCTTGGAACCTCCATGATAGCCTGACCCTCCGTCCGTATCGAACACCTGAAAGCTTTGCGAAGTTTTGTGCAATGCAAATGCGTATTTCCAATCGACGTTCAGACAGAATTTGATGTAGGTATATCGCCCTTAAGTGGTTTTCCCCTGAAAATAGCCGCGCCTGAGTCACCCGATCCGGGGTATAATTAGTTCATTCGTTGTATTAGCGTGTTCTGGTGCAGACACGTCCACGGGTCCGACGTAGGTGAGAGTAGGTACTCGCCGCAGAAGAATGCGCCAAATAATGCCACACTCAAATTACTATCTGTGTCAAAACGATTTGGCGCGAAAATTTCGCGGGAAAACTGTTCGCGTGTCTGCCGGTTGACCGACTTGTGAATTAACCCGTAAACCAGAAATGCTGTACGTGAAATACGAGATTTATTTATTTAACGTAAAATAGTATTACAATAATGTATTATGTCCACTGCAGAGGAGTATACATATATTAAGGTTCGTAAAAAATGCGTTTCACAAAGTTAGGTCATATAGGCCTTTTTCGAAGAAAAAAACTCGTCGGGCCGCTTTCGAAATTTCGAACGCGTGACGTAACTTAAAGCAAAATACTGCAACTTAAATTGCAGTTAATTCGAATCTCCCAGCCTCCTCTTCTTTTACTTCAAATAACTTTACAGGAATCACGAGTTAAAGCAAGTCAATATTGTCCCTTAAGCCGCCGCTATCCGAATTCGACCGATTTCTTACATATCTCCCTTAAACATTTGAAGTTTTTAAGCTCTTAAAAAAATATATGTTATTTTTTAAGATAATATCTAGATACGTTCCACGCCGAAACGCAAATTATATGAAATTCCCTCGATATAAAAAAAATCGCAAAGTGTGCTCCAAAAATTATTTAAAACAAGTATATTTCTATTATTTTACAAGTTATATTTGTGAAAAAATTCACAATGGTTCTTTAAATGATTCTTAAGATACTTTCCACGAGATTTTTGCTCTATTTTAAACGAGTCATGTTTTATTAAGCTTTTTCGCAATTTTCGCTGCAATTTAATCACTTAAAATATTAGCGCGCTCGGTCCAACATTCGTAATTACATCTCTCCATCTTCTTATTTTTCAGCCGAGAAGCCTTAACACCCTGTGGTAATAAAATTACAAACTATGTACAGTGGATACCTATTTAAAATTACACATTAAACCGTACAAATCTTCAATTTTGTTGGATAGGGTTCTAATTTCACTTTACCTTGTTCGGCGATATGAAGTATATTTTGAAGTTGAATCTTGTGTAAAGCATTTTAGTTTAACATAACCAAATAGAATATTTATATAGGATGTATACTTAATATTTTAGAACATTATGATAACGTGAGGTTAGAACCATATGCAACCAGCCAGGGCATAAAAATTCATTGCATAATGAAGATTTTTTTGCCGAACCTTCGGTCGGTCACCATTGCAAACCTTAACATCTCAGAACATGGTCATGCGAAGTTAGTTAGAACGTTGTCCCCTCTGTGGTGACGAAATTACAAAAAATAAATTTACATATTTTATTTAAATTTTATGTTCTATAATATGTACTATTTAAATTTTAAACATATTCCTCTTGGGAGATCTTCAACGCTCTTTATAGTTTTAAATTATTTTTTCTTCTTATAGGGTGATTATTTTTGTGATGATGTTTATTAGTTTTCGCATACATCGAAATTTTGTTAGAAGTTAAATGTTTAAAGATAAACTAAATCATTTCATGAATTTCGTTGACGTGGGTTAAAAGAGCATAAAATTTAGGGAGTATTTCACCATTATCCTCATAAATTATCCGTGCGATAACGTACATATTCGATGAATTAAACACGATTTATTTGTTTAAAAAGTCTGAGTTTACTATTTGATATGTGAACCTATGTGTAGTTTATGTATATAGGATAAGTTAGTCGAGCTTTTTACCTGTTGCAAGTATTTATTCGTTATCGTGCGGATAAGCTATCAGGAGGATAATTGTGAAATATCCCCATTAGATACATAGCCTACTTTATTTTTTAAATAATAAATATAAATTTTCGACAATCTCATTTTAAGCCCTGGCAATGCTGGTACCTACGCAATACGCGTGAACATGGCTATATTTATGATATTTTCCCGGACTTATCATTTTTGTCAAATGTTAAGGTGAAATGGCGTTTGTTTGCATTTACGCAATAGCCGTTGCGCAGTTGACTACGCGTAAGTCAGTAGGTTCAAGATAATAATAAAAAAATACGTTAATATTCCTACGATAAAATATGAACTTGAAATATTAAGTTTACAATGTCGTACGGTGTTGCGTTATCTATTGTTATGTACTTTATTTAAATGTCCACAAACTAATTCCTTGTTTTCGGCAATTTTTGTTTCATTGAGATAGGTATCTACCTAATATTTCAATACAAACATGGCACTGCACTAAATGTAATGTACGTCGAATCCTAAAATGTTTGTAGTACTTCCGGTTTTGATAGAAATGTTCACTTTGTTATCAATTTTAATACCCAGATAGTCAATTCAACAAAGCAGTTATGTTGTAATATTATTCCCCTATCTATAGCATAGCACCTAGCTCCAATATTATTTATTTTCTACTTCTTTCGCTGGAAATAAATATTATGGAGACATCTAGCGGGCAAACTTCGAAGCAGTGATACATACGATTGTGTCTTAGAACCTTGGAGGCTTTGACCAAGATTATACTTGGTCGTTGCTTGGAGGCCTTCGATGGGTCAGTAGCTAAGACTTTAACAGTACATCATCTCAATTGTTTTTCATATATATGTGAATGTATGTGTACTACAGTTAGCTCAGCGTACCTTTAAAGCGTGTTAAAATATTTTTATAGAACCACGATTATTGCATGATTTTTTTAAACTTTTAAAATGTTATTATTTTACTTTTATCTAAAAGAAACAAATTTTTTATGGGAACCATAAATAATAACTTTTTTAGATAGCAAACGACGGTATATATATTATATTTTAATTGCTTGCTGTTATCGTGTTACACCGCCGTCGAGTGGCACTTTTTTTCTGAATTCTAGAATAAACTCGGATTCCACTTTTGATGCTTTTGAGACACACAAATAACAAAAGATTTTATATTTGTAAAAAGCATTAATTTGTGGCCATAATTTACAATAAAAACACATAAATTTGTTATAGACCACTTTTATTTTGTTCACACTCCATCGGTTTCGGAAGCACCCTTTCTTCGTCAGGAGAATATTAGAATAAACAGTTCTAATATTCTCCTGACGATGGAAGGGTGCTTCCAAAACCGGTAGAGTGTGAATAAAATAAAAGTGGTCTATAACAAATTTATGAGTTTTTATTGAAATATATTATGGGTTTTTACTATATATATTGTTTTTAATATATTATGTGTTTTTACTGAAATATATTTTATTTTTATTTTACACAGAATTAATTAATAATAATTTATTACCTTTGGTTAAACAGCTGTGGTTTAGATAATTGGGTGGAAGTAAGTTATGAATAATTTTAAAATAATGAATTAATTTTAAATGTCTTGTCCTAAAAATATTCCAACAATTTTACTCGGTTTCTTCTTGACAATAAAGAGTTTGTTAGGTGTCCATTTTCATTATCCCCTAAAACCCCTCCGTGCTAATTGGCCAGTTTTTCCCTTCGCGTAATTAATCTTACCACGGAATGAAATTTCACAATGAGAAATTTACATGTACCTATATGTATAAATATACAGGGCGAAGAAACCAATTTATTTATAAGGCTATTTGGGGTAAAAATGTAGATGTCTTTTTGATCTTTTCAAGTAAAAACTTATAGACTGCGTGGCAGCGCGACCAGTCTCCACACGTGAAAGAAAAAACCAACAACCACAAAATTTAACGTCAGCAGAGATCGTCAATTCATTTCATATTTTACTCTAAAAAATGTCAGGAATAATAAAAACATATAAATTTCAAATCAAATATGGTGCCACAAAATAAACTTGCTGTATTTGAAGAAGATATATAAATTTGTTATAGACAACTTTAATTTTATTTTATTCACACTCTACCGGTTTCGGAAGCACCCTTCCTTCGTCAGGAGAATATAAGAACTATCCTACGATATAGAATATTGACAGACGTATACATACATTTTAAGTGTTTGAGTGGGAGGCAAACAAAGGGAAAGAGGTAATTAAGGGATGTCCGGGAAGAACAGAGCGATTAATTGGAATTAATCTTCCAATTATTCCTTCAGTTCTTCCCGGAAATCCCCTAAGGCGCGGTATATCTGCCCAAAAAGAAAAAAATAGAGAGATATGTAGATACGAATGTTAGAGGGGGCACGCTAATGTTAAAATCGATAATATTTAAGCGAAAATTGTGAAAATGTTTAATAAAACTCGACTCGTTTAAAATACAGCAAAAAATCTCGTGGGGGTTGTCTAAAACAGCATTTATAGAAATATTGTGAATTTTTTCATACATATAACTGAAACAAATGTGTTTATAGTAATTTTCGGAGCATATTTTGCGATTTTTTTCTATGAAGGGAATTTCATATAATTTGAGTTTCGGCGTGGGGATGTATAGATATTATCTTAAAGAATAACATACATTTTTTTAAAGAGCTTTATTAAATATATGTATGTGGTCTATAACAAATTTATATTAATTTTTATTGTAAATTATGTCGCAATGTTAATGCTTTTTACAAAAATGTTAGGAATCACTGCTTACAGTAAGTCAGGTACCTACGTATTTTAACACTCTGTGTAACTGAATGGAGTTTGCGTCATCCGCAATTTATTTTCGCCAAAGGACATTTTGTGGTTTTTATTGTGATAGTAAATCAATCTTATCGACACTCGAAATTATTACTTGGTTATATTTTTTCGGTAATGCACAGTGTTTATCGCACCTTATTAGATTATAAGGATTATATAATAATGTCACGCATTAAAATGTGATGTCAGAATTCATAATACACCAAGTCCTAAATTAACATGACACATTACATTCTTCCTTACAAGGGATTCACAAATTTATAATTATATAGATAGGTTTCTAATTTATTTTTCTAGTTTTCGGAGATGCTGTGTGAACTCAGGTGGAAGGCAGGAGGCTTGGGTCTTGATGAGAGAAATAGGAGAGTTAAATATTCGATCCGTTAATCACAAGAATTAGCCGTAATAGACCCATATTCATATATTTTTTTAAATACTGTCTATATAAATGATTTCCACGCGCTTGGTTTGCCTCCCGGCTGTTCGTCGATGTTGAGGGGATCGGTGACATTAGTTCTTTTGAGAACCATTTATTCAAATACCGATAGAACGACATCTAATTATTCAGGGCCCCCCTTTTTGTTAAATTAGCAAAAAAAAACATTCTCTACATATTTTTATTTATTTATCAGATAGCTAGAATATTGACCGAACTCCAGTAAGATTTGGAGCATATCAGTCCCTAAATAAATGCGAAATAAAGACAATCCAGCAGATTTAAAATTTATTTATCAGATTTTTTTTTGAGTGAAACTTCTTTAGTACCGTTGTTATTTGAAACTCGGTGAAACGGAAACGACACTAAAAAAAGACAAACACATATTATACAGTACAGCGAAAGAATGATGTAGAATGAAACCTTACCGCATTGGCCGCTTTGATTATGAGCTCACTTTTCAAGGCTGCTGTTGGTTGAGATTGTGTCGGCGAAAGTTTCGCTTCTACCGCTTATGAACTGCACTCGATTTTTTTATCGCAAATACCATCCAATAGTTCCTCACTATTACACCGTGGCGTGTGAAAGGATGGCATATTTCAATTGCAGTGAGTGGCGGCGCGAAGGAGTGGAACGTTAGCTATAAGTTGCACAAACACAAGGAACACACGTGGTGAGAGTGTAGTAGAGGGAGTGGAATATGAATTATAATGTTCACAAAGACACTGATAAAGCGCTAAATCTTTCAAATATGTCAGCATGTCAGCTAGTAGCCAAATGCGTCGGATTACCGCCCTTAATTCAATCATCATATTAAGTCTTCTATTATAATACAAGGTGGCGCAAAATTAATCACATTATCGGAAGATGTTATAATTTGTGCAAATGGCATCGTACGTCAATCATATTTGACATTTGTGAACGAGGCAGTTCGTCGCCTTAGTTCCAAACGACCATTTTAGTTTTTGTTCATTCTCCACTTTAAAATTAAAAATAAAGTACAAAAAATTATAGTTAATCACTTAACTAAGAATTATTTTAACTAATGAGACCTTTAGCTTTACGGAAATAGCTTTAACTTAAACACCTATAATAATGTTTCATTGAAATAATGAAAGAAAACCTACTCCTCTTGTAAAATTTTTAATGGTCGTTTGGACAATTAAGAACTAAGGCGACGAGTTGCAGAATACAAACAGACAAGCAATGGAGCGCCATACTCCGCAAGAACGTGAAATAATTGTGAATTAATTGCCATCCTCAATCTCAACAACGAAGAGGACGATTTTGTGTCGAAAGTCATCATGAGCGACGAGGCGCATTTCCACTTAAGCCGTTACGTCAATAAGCAAAATCTTCGTTTCTGGGGCACTGAAAATCCACGTGTGATGCACGAAGAACCATTACATCCACTCAAAGCCACTGTGTGGGGCAGCGTTCACGCGGGAGGAGTGATTGGGCCCTATTTTTTTGAGGACGCCATTGGCTATACGGTTACTGTTACTGGCAAACGCTATTGGGCCATAATAAACGACTTCTTACTATCGGAATTAGATGAGCGAGGTTTAATGAACATGTGATTTCAAAAAAACGGTGCAACCGCACACACAGCACGAGCCACAATGGATATTGTGAAGGAAGCGTTTCCTGGTCGCGTAATTTCCCGTTTTGGCGATTTGGCATGGCCAGCAAGATCGCCCGATTGAACCATCCCAGAATTGTTTCTTTGGGAAGTCGCGGGTATATGCCAACGCGCCTCAGACAATCGCAGACCTTAAAGAGAATATTCGACAGGAATGCGAACAGTTATCACCGGAAATCTTGCGGAAAGTCATGGAAAATGCAATCAAACGGGCACAAATGTGTATCAGCACTGGCGGTAACCACTTGACGGATATCATCTTTTCCACTTAACAGAAAAAATTTTAAAGGTCCAAATAAAGATTTCCATCTCTCAGAATCTTTTTTTTTATTTAGTAAAAAAGTTATTCAAAAACAAAATTGGATGATTTGTACAAGCATTGTACAAGCATTTTCCGCTTATATTGACTGAAGTAAGAGTAGCCGTATCATCGTACTTCTGAAATTTTTCTTCTTGATCCGATTCTTTATTGCTGAGATTCGTGACCAATACTCCAATTTCCCTGGTAAAAAGGGCTCTTCCACACCTGCGCTCGGGAGCCAAGGACAGAGCAGCGACCCTGGTCAACCCAAAGCATTGGCGAACTTCTTCTGCCTCTCCTGCCAAACACATTACAGTGACTAGCATCCAGTTAGGCTATCAAAATGTCCAAATTATCTTAAGTGTCTATTGTGGATGCCTAGCTCTTCCAGAATGGATATATTAGTAAACCTGGCTGTCCATGGAATTCTGAGAAACATTTGAAATAACGTGTGCCTTTTGACCATTTGTAATTTTGTTCAATGATGTTTTCTTATCTAAAATCACTGCCTTAAACAGGTGTTCAATGTCACACTTAATTAGCTCCATCAATCACTGCTACCATAACTTTTGACTTATGACGAACATCAACAAAGCAATGGTTGTTGGGAAAAACGCTTGCAGTGATTTATTGGATCGATAATACAATTATCAGGAGTAGTAGCTTATTATAATGAATAAGTATGTATTTTATTTAAATTAGACTATGATCGTTCAATGTACGTAGATAATATTGTGAACATTAGACATTACGAAAATGTTCATGATCTGAAATGCAAAACAATTTTTTTTTTTTTCAATTATTTCTGGCTTTTACCTTTCAAGGGTGTTCTAGACCATCATTTCAAATTACAGAGAAAGGAAAGGTGAATTTATATGTTAATTTTATTTAAATGTGCATATTTCAGAATTATAAGGAAATTGGAGTCAAGTTCAGACTTGGAAGAGATGATATTTTGAATGGAGGGGAAGTAATTTTAGAAAACGATTGGTAGAAGATAGGATATTTATTTAGAGAGGGACAACCAAAAAATATCTGATCTAAAGTTCCCACATCTAGACCACAGAATGTACAATCTGGGGAGTCAAAGACGTGAATTTTAAATAAGCGAGAAGGAACGGAATAATGTCTGATTCTCATTCGAATAAGAGAGGAAATTTATTTTTTTGGAAAATGGGGGAATTTTCGAAACCACAGTTTTTATGGGATAGTCCTTTGTATTGAGGCATAGCAGGCTCCCTTGGATTGACTAGCAAAACAATTGTTCTAGGTGGGGGAAATTTTAAAACAGAATTAGTAAGTAGTAGTGTAATTGGCCAAACCGAAGTTTAACTTTTGTTCTAGTTTCAGCTCGAAGTCGAAACTCGGGGGAATATTCAAACATTGTCAAATTATTCGTAACCCGGGATTACTTATTTGCATTCTTTATAATGTAATAAATATCGAGAGTAACATAGCTAGTTTTAACTAGTGTAAAAACCTGTTTTTTGTGGTTATCACATAATATAATAGTTAATAGTATAAAACATACATTCAAATTAAATTTTGTATACTTATGTTTTTTTATGATTATGTGCATGCATGCATATACGTATGTGTATGTATATATGTATGTATGTGAATGTGTATGTGTATGTATGTGTGTATGTACTCATGTATATACACATACATGTCGCTGTCGCAATAATGTGTATATATATATATATATATTTGGAACAATTTCCAATTTCGCCATACTAAGGGCCAGTTATTTCACGGAATTTGAACAATTCATCAAATTTCAAAATTAATTTACAAGTTCTGCGAAAGTTCTATTCAAGTTCCGTTATTGCCATTATGGGCCAGTTATTTTACATAAATTGAATAGAACTTAGGTATTTATTTTAAAATGTTATTAAATGTTTAAGTTCTGTGAAACAACCAGCCCTAATCCTGCTGGTGATCATAATTTCCATGAATTATATATATGCACATCTGTCCGTGAAAAAAAGCTGTAGATTATCATGTCGTAACCGGTCGTGTGAAAATAAGCGTGACGTATTGACAGCAATCTGGTTTTCGTCGGTTACGATAGATTTGCACAGCAAACAAATATCGACAAAACACACCCACCAGTGCGTATTAATAAACCGGGTGATCCAATAAAAACCCAATGCACCTGGCTAAGCGCGCGAGGAATAAAAACATGTGTGCAGTTCACACGCGGTGGAAGTGAAACCTTCAGAAAACTAAACTTCGTAGGAATGAAACGAATGCCACGAATGAGTATCAGGAGTAGGATAATAATTGTAAGGTTTATTTATTATAATATTATTACAAAGTTTAAAAATTATTTCACATTTTATTCTACGAAGCACCGCACAAAGAGGAGATTGATAGGTTACGAAGCACCGTACAAAGAGGACACCTATTAACTTATCTCTTCCTCTCCCAGGCTAAATCCTTTAGATCAGAGGTTCCCAAACTTTTTTTTCTCGTAGACCACTTTCAAAATTTTACTGGTTACGGTGGACTCCCTGCTGGTACATTCTACTATATTCCCAAAACTCGACATACGTTGTACTGAATATCGGATGACGAGGTGTGGTCTGTCACAATGGAGCAGTACCGGATCTACGACTTTTTCAAACGGGGGCAAAATGAACCAGTATTTGAGATTATATTTGCCGCGACGGAGGGGGCGTAATGGGATATGAGACGGGCAGTGGTCTCAATCGAAACCAGTTCGTGGACCCCCACTTACAACTTGTGAACCCCATTTCTTTATCGCGCCTACGTGGACCCCCATCGGGTCTCCCGTGGACACCTAAGGGTCCACCTGGACCACTTTGGGAATCACTGCTATAGATGTATGTGTGTTTTTAGTGTCGCTCGTTTCCTTTTCATCGAGTTTCAAATCACAACGGTGCTAAAGAAGTTTTCACTTCAAAAACTATGCAAAGAAAAAATAATTGACTGCTTAGCCGCTGTGAAAATTCACACTTATTGTACAACCCATGAAATTCGTTATAATATACTGATAACAGTTTTATTTTTATTTTATTATCTTCCACGTTTCCACTACATAAATATATACATATAATTTTCTAAACTCATCGAACAGCCTTTATGATGATGACAGTGAGATACGCGCATTGTAAAGAGTTAGATTGTTGCTTATCGCACTTTTTTCCTCATTAAAGAAAGTTATGACTTATGAAAAGCAATTAAATTCTCAATTTCACTCAATCCTTATGCTCAAAGCAACCAAAAAAGATGATACACTTGACAAAATGTTAACTTTGTTAAGAGGGAAAAAATAACTACACAAAACCAGAAATATGTCATTTTTAAATCAAATTTTAGAAGTATTGACTCTTTTCCACAAAAAATAATAAATTGATTTCCAAAGACTGTTCTTTTATCTAGTAAAGCTATTTTTTAAATTTTGAGAAAATATTTTTGTTATTGTTTTTGGGGTGTTATGCCGTGTTTTGCTACCTCCTTCTTTAGCCAACGTTTCGGACAGCGTTACAGTGTCCATCATCAGGGCAGATGACATCATCTGCCGGATGACATCATCTACAGGTCATCTGCCCTGATGATGGACACTGTAACGCTGTCCGAAACGTTGGCTAAAGAAGGAGGTAGCAAAACACGGCATAACACCCCAAAAACAATAACAAAAATACTTTTTGGCCGTGAAAACCTAAAAACATACCTTTGAGAAAATATGTTTATTTTTAGTACAATAAGGTTTAAGTGTAGGTCGTTGGCAGATTTATTAAATTTTCAAACTAAATTTTGTATTATACAGCATCCATTTCAAATAATATAATCAAGCAGTAAAATAAATCAATAAATTATTTGGGAAAACTACTTTTCAGAATTTAAATTTTAGTTCAAATAAAATCAAAAAAAAGATCCGCGCCCTTGTTTTGTGACGAAAATTCTTCATTTTGTCTATTTATTTATGGTCTTACAAACTAATATATTTAATAAAAAAATTAGATTCATAATTTACTTAGACATTATTCAAAAAATATAAATATTTATGATCAAAAAATAATTACAAAAAGTACATAATTTTAATTGTTTTATCATGACGAGGTTGAGCACTTTTGAATTTTGGTATTTATCAAAACAAATTTGGAATGAAATAAAATTGATATTGCTATTATGTTAAAATGCTGGTATGGAGAATAATTAATCTTTCTCATCGGAACGGCCCTGTACCATTGCAAGGTTATGATCGCAAGACCATCGTTCGACGAAAATTAAACTCTCGGTCTAAAAATAAACTTTAACGACAACTAGAAATCCAAATAGGATCATTACAACGAACTTTCTTTGCATTTCTATAAATTTGAGTGGCTCATAAATAACCATTTTATGCTCTTTGAAGATACCCCACAAAAGTTTAAAATTTTTCATAAAGCAGGTACTTTTTGTAACCACGCGATACACATGTATTGGCTTGACACGTTCAAGGTAAGAAATAAAATATGAATATGTAGAAATTAAGAATATATCATTTTACTTATCAATTCTTTTAAATTGAAAATAATAAAATATTGCTATACAAACTATGTTCTTCGTGTTTTTTATCACATATAGAAGAGACTGACGTAATCAGCAATGATTTGTTAATTTAGCTTTTCAATTGACAATATTTTTATGACACCAACAGTTTCACCTGAATAAAAACCAGTTTTTATAACAAATTGTATTACTTCTACTACTGAACTTTTTTTAAGGGAACGGGCAATTCTGCTTCTTACTTAAATAATAAAATAAAAACTGAGCTATATTTCTTGCTCATTTTTATATATTTTTCTTTGAAGATTCTAGGTTAAGGGTCCCCAGCCATTGCTGCCAAGGTATTTAAATATCTCTTATTATAATTGCATTCGTGATTATCCAATTAAAGTGTATTTATCGTGGACATAATAATAAGGAAACAATTCTAATAATAAGTGAAGCAAAATGTTCTTGAGCGCATGCCAACAATTTATTTAAATAATGTTTATAGCTTCCCCAAGGTTTATAGCATATTTATTTTTTATTTAATATTATGTAATCAATTTTAACGGTTGCAACGCTACAAATATAATGGAAATAATTTATGTTTCAAGATAACAACTTCAGAAACTATAAAATCCATTAAAACCTGTCAAAACCCTCCAAATTTCTTTATTGTAATAAAGAAATTTGCTGTTGCTGTTTTGCTTCTTACCACCACATATGAAATCAATATTTAA
Source organism: Glyphotaelius pellucidus (assembly GCA_936435175.1). NCBI lineage: Eukaryota > Metazoa > Arthropoda > Insecta > Trichoptera > Limnephilidae > Glyphotaelius > Glyphotaelius pellucidus. The sequence continues at coordinate 18,459,435 of OW386542.1, read as the reverse complement.
AAGAGCATTTGCACTTTATGTACAAAACTACTTACGTTTTACCATCTTATTGGTAGCTGTCAAAAGCACAATTTGTAGAATAACATATAATTTCGTGAAAACAAATAACTTTGTGTACACCACTATTTGGTGGTGTACACAAAGTTATTTGTTTTCATTAAATTAATTATGACGCCACAAAGTGAATTTGCGAATTTCGAAGAAATATAATTTCGATTTACGGTTTATTTTTTTATTAACTCCGAGTTAACCATTTGGTCTCGAACATATGAATATTGGCTACATTTAGGATAAGTTAGCCGAGTTTAGTACTACTAAGATGGATAATCGACATCTTATCGAGAGGATGGTGAAATACCCCCTTAATGTGGTATGAGGGAACTTTTCTAAACTTATTAATTTTCTTTGTATTTTTATAAGAAAATACTGCTTGCATCTGAATTAATAAAAATATATATCATCGGTCATCAAAATGTCATCTATTTTTTTTACTCCAAAATGCTCGGGAATTGCTGGTTAAAAGCTTTCGGGTACGTGTTGTTACACCCTGTATAACATATTATAATATACAACCTAAGTAAGAATCGTGGGTCCCTTATCAGACTCACGAGCTCCTCTTTTTTGATAAGGTATGCATAATACGTACAAATGCAACAAATATTTATTTTACGTTACGATAATATTTTTTTAAATATGAATTTTGTCCACGTGAAGAATTAAATTCAAAATTGTACCGAGCCTCAGCCTCTGCTGAAGTTTATCATGGATTGTGTTTGGCTGTTCAATTATTATAATACTGAATCAATAGTGATGCCGATTTGGTACGGAGCCGCCAGAAGGCTGTAAAATGTTTACGTAAGCCAGCGGTCTCCAAACCGTCGACCTTTAATTAATGTATCTTCGTGTCGGGGGCATTATGGGGTACGTAACAACCGCGAGCTACCAGATTTTTCTAGAAATCGACCATGGCGTCATGTTCCGAATTGTATTGAAAAAAAAAATTATTTTGTTGGAACCAGGAAATGTATTTTTCCTGGTAAGTTTTTTTTTATATTTTTAAACCAATTTCCCAATAAAATACGAAAAATTCAAAAATGCAAAATTTTTATATTTTTAGTTTTCATACTGAATTTGTGCCACCATTCTTAAATTAGTTGATGGTGAAATGGTCAGCGTAGTTGCCTTTCAAGCAGTCGACCGGGTGTCGATTATTATATTTTTTAATACTTTATCTATTTTTTTATGATATCCCGTGACTTTTCGCAAATACATATTTATATTGTAATAAAATTGAACTAGAGTTAAAATAAATAATAAAAAATACGAGTGCAGTTCACACACGGAAGAAGCGAAACTTTACCAAAACATCAAGCCTTGAAAAGTGAGGTCATAATCAAAGCAACCAATGAGCGCAGACCTAGGACCTAGCATCATTTCCGTTTTATGTATCAACCAATGGGAGCCTTTAAAAGTGACACCATATTCAAATTGGCCAATAAGCGCAGTGTGATGCTTCGTGGGTGCTAATGCGTAATTTCCGTTTCACCCAAATTCCGAATCACGAACGCCGCTGAAGAAGTTGAAGTTTCACTTGAAAAACACGATTCATCCTTACGTAGATACATCATATCTATTGCCTTCAAAATTCATATCGCAAGGTTTTATATTAATATGTAATATCTGATTACTGAGATAAGTTCTTCCATAATATCAACAAAGGTCGATCAGGCTGGTAGTCACTTAGAGTCTAACGTTTTTTTGGCAGTTGTAATTTTTGACGTGATAACGTCTTATAAATCGATGAACGCCGGCTGCACTCACGAAAAAGCATGACTCATTGTCACGTTCCAAATTCTATAATAAGATACCTAGTCGTATTGACAACTTACTTAAGTACTTAAACATTTCTCTAACTATCGCAAAACCTAAGCGTGCAAGCGAGAGCGCGGAACAAGCGTTCGGCCTAAGCTTTCGGCTTGTGACGCATCTATCTCTCTTCTACTCCATCGTTATTATATGAAGTTATCACGTAAAATTATCGTCCGTAAACCGACTTTATAGACAACCAATTTTTTTTTTCAATAAAACAATATAACGTCTAAGTTTCACGGTGATAAATCACATTATATTGCCCCTTTATTAAAAACACTAACTTTGTATCGCTCTTAAAGTTGAAGAAGAAGTTTGTATAGTCCACAGATGTGAGAGGAGACGAGCGCTGTCACAGTACTAGATTAAAACAAATCTAAAGGTGCGTAAACATAATCCTCTCCGTTTTCCGTTTGGCCCACTTGCCCCACTTCTTTTCTTTCTGTCTCACGGGCGACACAAATTGACACAAAGTCTTTATTTGAGCCAACCAAAATGTTCGTTCTCCGTGCAAACCTAACGCACGCCGTCGCCTCGTAAGAGGGACGAATGCAGTGTTTATACACAAATCCCAAAATAAAATATCCTAAATGATGTTCGTCATCCGGTCGGCCTCAAATACCCGACCGCTTTATTTCAGCGAGACCACGTGAGGGAAGATTTCCACTTGCTACAGACTGACGGGCACGTGGCGTCGCGGCGTTTTCATATTTTATTTGACAGTCGGTTACAAAGAAACTCACGATTTACTATTCGCCTGAATATAATTAAACAATTAAATTCGTGCTCTTAAATATATCTGGCTTAGAGTATCCTTCTTGTATTGCCTATAATTGTGGAGCCAGTGAGACTATGGCATCCCCAATTGAGGGATATTTTGAGGCTAAAGGTAGTAGGGAGAGGAAGGTTGGGAAGTACCTGGATATTCAGATCTGGTCACCAAACACGGCTAATGTCATTTCAAGCGACGTTTCAATTCTGTTTGGTGGTAGGGCGATACTGAAATCATCTTCCACTCTGGAACGTGCCGCAAATATACTAAATAGTATTTTAAATAAAATAAAAAACACAAATTAATCAAATAAAATTCATTTACCCACGCCGGGATTCGATCCCGCGCCCTTCGGTTTGCGAGTCAAGAGCTTTACCCCTGGACCAAGCCGATCGTCAGTATAATATAGCATATTGATTTATCTAGTCTGTAGTTAAAAATACGACTGTAGAAATTTATTTTAAATTTTTGATAAAAATGGCGCTTTATAAATCATCCAAATACCATTAATATTAAACCTAATATTCACCTACCATGTGGTGACAATAAACTTCTTTCCTCAAAGTAACGAACCATCAGCAATATCGAATGTATTTTTCCCTGTTACGCAGCAAATAATTGTATTATTATCTCTCAGGGAAGAAAGCCGGGAGTACAATAGGTGATGTATTGTGTACTCCGGAAATAGAATCGATCGATACAATATTATTTGCGTCTCTGATACTTGGGCTATTTTAGCAACTCGATCACCGTTTTCTCATCAAATGTCACAAAAGCACAGCTTGTGATTTTATCTTCAAGATTTCTTCATTGAAACTTTGTTCTAACTGTTTCATTGTTCCGTTCAGTGGTCGAGTGCTCTTCCAAATTTGATGAAAACAAAGGACATTCCTTCAGCTGTGACTGGCTCTGGCATCAAACCAAGGTCTTGTTTAATGTTTTATTCCAAATTCAGAATCCGAACAAAAAGTGCGTCTCACTTTGTGAGTTTTTTGAAGAGAAAACTTCTTTAGCACCGCTGTGATTTGAAAGTCGATGATACGAAAAATAGCGACACTAAAAAGAGATTTAGTCTGTCAGAGAATGAGATATTATAATCGATCTCCTCTTCTTGCGATGCTTCGTAGACTCCCCACTCTTGTCTACTTTAGTTTTCTGAAGGTTTCACTTCTAGCGCATGTGAATTGCACACTCTGATGTTTTTTTCATATTTTAGTTTAATATAACTACAAATCATACGGAGGGTTAACACTAAAAAAGATTACAGAGAATAAATACCAATATGTAAACATAAAACAATAAGTAGAAAGTTGTTTTACTAAACATCAAAAAAAATCAGGCGTGCATTTCACATGCGGTAGAAGTGAAACCTTCAGAAAACAAAAGAGGATAAGATTGGGGGCTCTACGAAGCACCGCACAAAGAGGAAATCGATTATACTGTCTCATTCTCTCGCAGGCTAAATCCTACAGATGTATGTGTTTGTCTCTTTTTAGTGTCATTTCATCCAGTTTCAAATCGCAACTTTTCCAAAGAAGTTTTCACTTCAAAATACAAGTGTGCATTTCATACGCGGTTGAAGCGAAACTTTCAGAAAACTAAAGTAGACAAGAGTTGCGATGCTACGAAGCACCGTACAAAGAAGAAATCGATTATTCTACCTCATTCTCTCGCAGGCTAAATTCTATAGATGGGAGTTTTTGTCTCTTTTTAATGTCGTCTTTTTGTTTCATCGAATTTCAAATCACAACGATGAAAAGTTTGAGTTAAGTGAAGCCAAGTTTAAACAAGATATTTAAGAAATTTTGAAAAATTATTCGAAATCTTTATTTAGTTGACACATTCGCACAGAACGTTAAAGAGAAGGTTAAATTTTATTACAACTGTACGAAATGAGAAAATGGGTTGTCTCTGTAAAAGTTTAAGGACACAAGTGTTTTAGAAACAATAGAGTGCGGTGTTTGCACCGTGACGCGGGAGGAAACCTGAGAAAAGTTCTATTTACTTACTGCGGTAAATAAACTGAATTCAATTATCAATGTTGAATATTTATCAAGCCAACTGTTGACCTTGATCTTGTGATACCGAACTAAATAATGTTTTGTGCTTGAAAACAACCATCAAGAAGGTGCCTGTAGAAAGCACCTGATTGTTACTCAACAGTTCGTAGTCCCTGTAGGTACTATCTATTAGCAAACACCATAGAAATAATACATTCAGCTTCTGACATTCTCCGTACGTTGAGGCGATATCTTTCTCCACCAGCCCCTCCAACAGCGATGGTTGTATTGCTTGGATTTCTTTCAATAATTTTAATGGATATTATGTGAATATATTGTTTATTTATTATTTATTTAAATCGACGTTCAACAAAAGGAGGATTAATTTTCCTCCTTTTGTTGAACGTCAAGTGCGCAAAATTTCATCAAGAAGTATCAAAATTCTGCTTTGGGGTCGGCCATTAATCACGTGATGTTTTTAGCAACTTTTTAACCCATACCCAAAATCACGTGCTTTTTTTTAGTACAATATCTTTAAGTGCAGGTATAATGATTACTAGGTTTTTTTACCTTTTTATACTCTGCAAATAGGTTTTTATACAGATCTCCTAGTTTAGACCTTATTCCATTGTTTTAAGGCAAAACATACGCGGCAACGATTTAGCATGTATTCGGCGTCAAAATCACAGCAGACCTACTGGTGACTTGGTGAGCCGAGCGGTTGTCGCAACGCGCGGGGAAATCGTTTCTGACAACGGTGAGTCAAGGCCACGCACGGCTGTTTGGTTTAGAAATCGTGCGTTCAACGAAAAATAAATACACGTGATATCTCATTATATATTTTAAAAATCTCATCTCAAAACAGTGCTTCATTTCCTCTTTTTTGAAAGTCAAGTGTGCAAAATTGCGTCAATCTTGTAGATTTGTTCAAAAAACAAAGTCACACCAGCCACAGGCACTCTTTTAAATATATATATTTGCAATACCCATACGGAACGCATTAAGGAAGTGTGCGGATGTCAACTGACTGAGCCCATTTAGCTGAAAATATTTCCTTTCTTCTATTAAAGGTCGTTGCATTGTAATGTTTTTTTTTTCTTTTTTTACGTTTCCCACTCCACATTTAAAAGCAAATAACAACATAAATCTTGGCAAATCTTATTTTGATTTTCTTAACTTACCATGATACCAACGAATTTACATTTTTATCATGTATTGTGGACGTTACCACATAATGTGACGAAATACTGACGATATACATAGATACCTACCAACTTGATTGTAATTTGAAATTAATTAGGAATCACGTATCGAATCGGGCAGTGTAATGCGGTTATAGATTTGAGATTGACATCATATTAAGGACCTACCGATAAATGGACAGCTATTTCACAGAAATTGAATAATTAATCAAATTTCAATGTTTTTCAAAAGGTTATATTAAAGTTCTGTTATAATTTTTGTGTGAAACAACGGGCCAATAATGATATAATTATAACCTTTAAAGAATTTGAAAATTAACTTTGAAATTTTATGAATTGATCAAATTTTGTGAAACTGGACTGGCATTAGAGAACTAATAATATTCACATGCGATGTTATACGATAACATTACACTAAGCTATAGTTTTTTTTTTTTTTATATAAGTAAAAACAAGATTAAATAAATAAAATAGCTAGGTAATTATGATTAGATTTTTTATGATTGCATTCTACATTATGATTATATTTTTTTATGATCAATGTTTTTGATTATATTTTTTACGATTATTATATATGATTATGTTTTTATTTAAACACAAACTAACCCGGGTAACAATCTGACAATAATTTGAAAATCTACTGCACTAGTCCCTGGAAGATTACGTTCCGTACACACGAATTTTTTAAGTGAAAACTTCTTTAGCACCGTTGTGATTTCAAACTCGATGAAACGGAAACGAGCGACACTAAAAAGAGATAAACACATGCATCTCTAAGTTTTTTTTAAGGTGTCACTTCTATCGCGTGTGAATTGCAAACATGATTTTTTTTTATCAATTGGTTTTGCAAATATCTAGTACGGACACGTGCTATTTTATTATTTTTGATTTTAAAATACAAAATTTAAGTAAATAAAGAAATATTTTTCCATGGTTTTAAAGGCAACATTAGCAATTTTTGTGATTCAATTGTAATTATTAAAAAAAACAACCTTAGGTATAATTAATTGAAAGTAATAAGTTCTCTAATAAGTAATAACCTCTCGTCTATATACCTCACGTCCCGGTTAGAGTCCCAGTTGCGACCATTGTCTTTTTCTATTTGTCTGTGTCTTGTTTTCTTTCATATTTTCATTTAGATTATAAGTGTTATCTTCTTCTTCAATGATATATTACGTTGATGGGAATAACCTTCAAAAGTTATAAAAAGAGGGTTTTTCTCATAAAAAATCGAATAGATGTATTTAAAAAAAACCCTCTTTAAAAAAGTTGAAGCAAGAAGGTAGATATATAGATGTTTGTTTTTCGAGTGGGTACTCATAACTATTGTGTTCAGATAAGGCGTCAAGATCTGATAATTATTTCTCAAATCTTGGATCTAGGTTGATAATTAGGCCAGTTTGTTAAACCAATTGATATATCCGAGCCAATGATTGGCTTCTATCAATATAATATGATCAAGTAATTATATATAAATACTTTAGATAATTATGTTATGATAATGTGTTTCAAAACTAGTTACTTCATATTTCTCGTGGAGTGCAAGATATCATTTTGGATTTACATGATCATCTTCTATTTGCAACAATTAAATTGTTGCTTTGTTGAACTAAGTTAAGAACAGGTATCTTTAGAAATATCAACGTAGATTATGAGACTAGCAAATTCAGCTGACTTCCTTGGGTGAAGTTCTTCGCCTTGAATAAGAGCAAGACTAGGTAAATAATAAGTTTTGCTTCAGTAAAATATATCTCTGAATCTCCGAGTCTTGGCCCTGAGAAGAATAGGGACATGTCTGATGTTACAATGAGCTCTATTTGTTCTGAAAATACACTAAAGAAATGTTTTCCGTTCAACATCTTTGAAAGCAACTAAGTAGGTAATTGTAATTTTATCATAAACTAGCTGGTTCTCGGCAAGCGTTGCAATGCCAAATTCAAAAAAATAAATTGTTTCTCCCTGTATGAACTTTCCTGTGCGTCCCCGTTCCCCTCCTACGTTCCCTTCCCCTTCCCCGCCTTCCCTCTCCCTTCTCCGGTTCCCCCGTCCCGCCAAACCCCTCCCGCGTTCCAAATATTAAGTCCCAGTATATTCAGTTTTCAAATCACGTACCACCTATTACAATTTTTTTATTAAAATTTTCATTTTTCAAATGTTACAAATATTCATTTTTGTATTTTATAAGAACAATCAAATATCAATCAAATTTGGTACCTTACATAGGTACCTATTTAAAGTTTCTATAATTCTTGATTCGTTTCAAAGTATTAAGCGAGTACTTCAAATAAATTCATTAATTTAAAGAGTTTCGAAAATTAAATTTTGATTTAACAATCATTGTTTTTCAAAATTTCATTCTCAAATTTCGACATTTTTGACAGTTTCGCAAGAGTTTTTGTAATGATTAAAAAACTTTTCAACTGTGCTTGTAATAATCCAGAAACCTTCGCGGGGGCTTAAAGAAGGTATTTTGAAAGTTTCAAACATTTCCTACGCTTAATATACCTAGCAATACACAGACATCTCATATATACATTCCCAAGCAAGCATATTTTGATATATGTGTATATACATAGATAAACGTGTTTGACTACCAATGCCCCACTACCAGTTTTGTGGGAATTTATGAATTTAAACATAATTTATTTTTAAAAAATCATACTACATAATGCCATCGTCATGAATTTGTATCATATCGTAATCGAACCCATCCATTATTCAAGTAATTATGCCAGGGGCACCAATTATTTAATAGTAAAATTAATTTGTTTGCATAGCAGGCACTCTTGGAATGTCCTGAAGATTAATTAGAATCAATTTGATATGAATCGATTTCTTAATCAGAAAATTAGCATATGATTAGAAGTAATTAAAATATTTAAATGCAATTACACGGCAAGAGAATCTTCTGATAGCCAGTGACGGAGTAAGTAAGTAACTGACCCGTGGGCAAGCTGGGCCCTCAGGAGCTAACATGTAAAATAACCGATTTAAGATGAAGCCATGCGAAATAATGCAAAATCATACAAAATCATGTGTTTTTTTGAAAATTTGATTGTTTAGAAGTATTATAGATGCTTCAGTTAAATACTGCGGATAGAATACATCTTGGCCTTAGAAAATATAGATCATTTTTTTATAAGCCTAGAAAAAAATAAAGAATTAGGTCTGTAAAAAAACACTTTCAAGTACAAATTCTCCTCCTTATAGAGCCCTTTTCGGATATGGTTTTATTGTATAATGTGGCAAATTTAGTTGTTTTTAAAATAATCGCAAAAAAATTCATATTTATGCTTGAACTTCACAAAATAAAATAAAATATGCATTTTTGAATTGTTATTTTTGACATCAAGATTAATAATTATTATTATTATTGGATAATTTGTAGGATTTTTGTGAAAAATCACCTCAAGGGGTGAACATATTAAGAATTACTACGCTAAAATTAACCTTATGCCACCGACGTAAGAACTATGCACACCCATTTTGTATCAGTTCCGCCCCGTCTGCGGTGGGGAATAGACGTCCCTAGTCTCTGCGTCGCTTGGTTCCGTGAAATCAATATAAATTTCCTTGTTATTACAATAAACAGTGGGTATAAAATGAGTTAATGTTTTTTTACGGGCCTTTACGAAATCAACCTAAAAACACCTTTCAAATCCCTTTTCCAACCTTTCCAAAAGCTTTTTCTCAAGTCTTATCAAGTATTTTTAAATCCCGCCAAAAAGAGGCGTGGATTCCGATTTCGATTTTTCCTGAACTATTGGATCACCTATCAAGCTGTAACTTGAGACAAAGTGTATTGCTTCAATCACGCTCCTTTCTATTATAATAATGTCAATTCCTTTTACATCGATAATTTCATGAACCTATTGAATGAACTCAGGTATCAGAGTGACATTATGAATTTCACGTTAGAGTAGAAATAGATAGACCACCCTCGAAGCAAAAAATTATAAGCCCTTGTCACACCATTAACAGTCTCCGTGGTCGAGGTGTAAAGCTCGCGACTGGCAGTAGGAAAGTCGTGGGCCCAAATCTCGGCGTGCGTAAATAAATTTGATTAATTTATGTTTTTCACAATTTCATTCAAGAGTGGAGATACTCTTAGTATCGTCCTGGAGTAAAACTACAATCCAGAGGTGAAACGTTGCTTGAAATGGCTTTAGCCGTGTTTGGTGACCAAATCTGAAAATCCAGGTACTCCTTCACTTTCTCTATCTTCTTCCTCTCCCCACTACCTTCAGCCTCACAACATGCCCCAATTGGGGATTCCATGGTCTCACAGGCTCCAGACGGTTGGGAGCAGTTGTGATTGTGCATATTTGGTATTCTCGTAAAAAAGCATTAAATAATTTCCAAAAAACATTTTTGCAAGTCATATCTTCGCCTACGCTATTGTGAGTTAAAATAATATCTAGGCACAATAATATCGAATAAATAAACTTCGATATAAGTAATATCAGAATGACTGGGCATTTTCAATGTGAAGGTAGCCGTAGAACATTCCTGAATGCAAGAATATTTGTTTTTTGTCCTGTTTTTTTCAGTAAGCAATTTAGCGAAGTCATCGTAGATACTTCAAATAACGTAATGGAGGACAATATTAGATAATAACATAAATATACTGATTATGAGATAAAAATGTTAATAACATACACCTTTATTAAAAGTTTCCTTTTAAGTTGTCACAATTTAGAAGGCACAAATTTTTTTTTCTATTATCCGGACCAAAACGTTTTATTTTTTATATCTTTTCTTTTTTCAGAGTTGTGCGTATTTTTCTCATTGACTTAAAAAATACTCCGTATTTCAAGCTATGTTTTGTAATAAGATCTGTGCGGTCGTGTACACAGCACTTCGGCAGTAATTTTCTCGCTGATCTCGCTCCACATTTTCCGATAGGAGATATGTACTAGAATCCCTATATAAAAGTACCTAGTTTTCTTAAAAGCGGTAGTGTGATAGTTCTTTGAAAACTGCCTATTTATGCAAGATTCTATGTTGATAGGCACTCATTACCAACAACAAATGAAGAAATAGATAATGTGATGGAAGCACGTAAAAAAATTGCTACACGATCCATTGGTTATTTTCCTATGCGATGTGCTTTGATACCGTTTAAAAAAAAGCGAATAGAATTATGTGACTTCTTCCAAATCTGATATATATAATATACCTATCATGAACTCAAACATGATTTATTTTTTTAATTGAAGATAGATAATATCTGTTCAACTGATACCAAATTAATCTTTAAAATGCCTTATTTTCGAGAGAACTCGCCAGTCACGGTCCTAGTTTTGTGAACCACGGTCGTTGGCGGGTTGCCGTTAAGTTGAAGTTGTTTCGTTGGTGAAAAAGAATATTAATTAAGTGGTGCTGTGAGTAAATTAAATATTTTATATATTTATAAATTATAATTCTGTCTTACAGTCTTACGTGACCTTTCCACCACTTCTTCGTATGCTTTACCACCATCATAATATCAAAACATGTTTATTTATGTGGTTAGTTACAGCAAAAGAAAAAATTTTGGTTTAATACCTATTTTTACAATATTTTGTGTGATTTTGCGTTTCTGTCCATGGCAACGTGGCTGGTATTTGACTGATTATAAGCTCTGGTGGTTATTGAAAAAAAGGGTTTGATTGTCGTTATCCGTATGCTTTTTTTATTTTTTTTTTCAAAAAATTAAGTTACATAATTTACAGAAAAAATATTAAAATTTCAATAATTAATAATAATAATTTAACAAATATAATAATTTAACAAATATAGTAATAATTTCACGAATTGTTATATGAGATGTACCGCCATAAAAAGCTAGGCTTGTGTGTATGGGGGATGTGTTATTACATTCGTTATTTCTTTACTTGTGTTTTTAAGGAGAAATATATACTTATTGTTTTATTTTATTTCTGATACTTTCTGGTATTGTTTTAAAATAGCCTTACTTAAAGATTTTTATAATTGAATTTTCCTATCGTTCTTTTACATTACGGAGTTGGAAGAATTGATGTTTAAATTCTGATGAATATGTACAAGTTTTAAGCAGAACTGTTTAGAATATTAATGTTTGTGCTGTGTAAGGCGGTTGTATGTGTTTTTTATAAGTTACACCCCGTCCTATTATATCATATTGTATTATTGATTGACATAAAGCAAAGTACGTCATTCTGAGTAAATCTTGAGAGGTGTCTGTGAATAGTAATCTATAAGTAATATAATATTATTATCTGGAAACCGGTTTAAGAGCTGTAGTGTGTGATGGTAGTGATCGAGGCATTCATTTCGATTTTATCAATTATTTAAAGATTCTAAACATTTCTACTATTGATAAATTTATCACCACGATAGATGACATAATTTCAATTGGAATTAATTTTCGAAGTAACAAAAAATCTTAGAAATGTTAAAAATGCATTGGAATAAACTAGCACACAACAATATACATTATCTTAACCACTCCGACCCCTAAGCTTGTTTTCAAGACAATATATCAATAGCAGTCAAGTACAATAAGCTTGTTTTCAAGCTAGTGCGTGTTCCCACAGAAATGGTTATAACTCCGTTTTCGTTCTAGTGACAACCTTAAAGCAAAAAGGAGAATATCTACAATAAAACACGCTTTACATCGCTATTCAAAGCTGTCCATATACATAGATAAGAAATACTAATTTTGTAGAAACAGTTTTCACCCGCCAAAACGCAAACGCAGTTAATTTTTTTATTAAATATTTTTGTATAAAATGGTAAAAAAATGAGGTAATAAAATTGTTTATTATATATTTGTCTAATAAAATAAGTATTTTTTTTTTACGTCAACCGCGATTTCAGTACTGGTTTCACATAAAAACATCACGTGAGTCATTTTTTAAATCTTTTATGTTTGCATCCTTAATTTAAATATTTACAAATTTTACAATTTATTTGTAATAAAACAATTTGAAAGCGTATTTCATCACCTTTCAAAAACAGTTTTTAATATTTGGCTACGTTCAGACATATTTAATTTATTGAGCTTTGATTGCGAAGCGGGAATAACACATTTTTTTTATAAATCTGACAGTTCGTGACAAAAAACTTGCACAAAGGCAAAAGACCGAAGTGGTTAAAGCGTACTAATGTACTATATTTAATATCTCTCTAAGTAAACCATTTAAACTATTTATTTTGATTGTTTATAAGTCAATACTTAAAGTGATACTATTTGATTTGAACGAATCATCATTGAGTTATCCCCATCACCACTAATGTGGTAAAACACCAAACTCGTTGTTTGGTATGGATTGAATCCAATATACTGTAATAATAACACACACGGCATGTGTATGCTTAGAACTTGGCGCGGATAAAACGTGATTTAATAAGTTTGATCGATTTATCGCGGCTTATTAACACCACGCCAAAATCACGTGCATTTGATTATCAATGTAAATATTATGTTTGTTTGTTCCATACATGTACGTGAACATATTGGTTCAATGATTTGTTCCATCCATAGACGTGAATATATTGGTTCAATGATTTGTTCGTGTAATTCTCAATGTCGATTAGTGTACGAAATCGAGTTACGTACCTATAAAAATCAGAAAAATCATTTTTAATAAATTATACCTAAATTATTTAGATGAATTTTGAAAAAGAGCGTATTATGTACAAAATAATCACGAATCAAAATTGCCTTTATTATGGTGATCCAAATGTGTCCAGGGAAAGTTGGATTGTGGTGGGAGGAGGGAGGGGGGTAAACATCCCTACAGACTGCACATGACATTTCTTCGGAGAGTCGAGTATTATTCTAAATGAGAAAACAAAACATAGTTTCATAACTTGCTACGGAGGGGCGCGATGATTGGGACCAAAGGTAGACCGTGCAGTTTTTCAACGTCGAAAATGAATTAAGGACTGAATATTTGAAAATGTCAATTTTTTTCCTAACTAAAAATGTTAACTTATCATATTATATAAAGATCGATTGTGACTTTTTAAAAAATCACGAATTTCTGAAAAAAAAGCATTTTGATCAAAAATTATTTTATTTTATTTCATAGTTTCCTTTGGCTTAGTTAGGGTAGTCACAGCTTTTGCCACGCCACTGGTGGTTATCTACCCTACATTGGCACCAAAGAACTCTGTCTGAATTCATGGTCAATTTATAGAACCAAAGTTGAAGTCGGTTCAACTTTGGTTCTATATTCCATCGAAAATTTGTTGGCACTGATCTGTTTCGTAGATTCTATGGAATAAATCAGACGTGATCTCTAGAGAATATAATATTTACAAATACTTACCTTCATAAAATAAAGTCAATATTTTAATTTATTTTAGCATTTGAATTTCCCCATGTCCAAAATTTAGAGGAATCAAAAATATTGTATACCTAATATCATTTTGCGACGGCGTTGAGATTACTTTGACCTTTTGTGATGACTTTACGTGTTATCACCATTATCATTCAGATATATATCGTGTTACATATTATTATTGTAATGAAGTAATATGTACAAACTCTTAACTTTTTCGAAATAAATTGTTTTTATTTCTTATTCGTAAATTCCATCTTTACCGATTAGCTTTGTAATGTTTCTAACCAAAGACTCTCTTTATGACTTATTTTAGGAAATACAGTCTACTTCTTAATTTTATGTTGGGGTAGTGTAGCTAGTATAATTATAGCTAAACTAGTACCAGCGAGAGCTCGTACAGTCGTCATCGACGTTCGTCCTCTTCCATCTCACGCGTCTTGTTTGAAAACGAAAAAAACAGAATATACTGGAACGTCGACACATACGATCTCTCGCTGGGACTAGTATAATAATAAAAATATCCGGACACAAAACCTTTCGACAAAAGCAATGCCTGGAAAATTGGGTTATGGTGGCTGTAAAGAAAAATGGCGCAGTACGCGTGACAATATTCCAACAAAAAAGTCAAACACCTATTTGGGTACTTAGTCATTATTTTTTTATAGCCGTAACTTGATTTTTTCGTGAATTCAATATTATTTGTGTTGTAAATAAAAATAACATTTCTCTAATAACTTTTTTATTTTCTTTACAGGATCACACAGAGCTAAAAAGGAATAAAATACCACCACAATGGTTAGCGTAAGTATCTCACTTTTTTTTGTAAATTAGTCTTTTTTTTCACTTGGATCAATTCGAATGTAAACAACCTATCAAACAATGAAAACATTCGATCTTAATAATTTCTTCAAGCAGGGCTTTTTTGTAACGAGAATGGAGTATTAAATGCACTTTATTAAAAAAATGGAAAAAATAATTGAATTAATATATTGAATTAAATGCTGGGTTAAAATTCCAAAAACACTTATTATATGTGTGCCTAGTTAGTTCCTTTTTCAGAAAATCTTTTAACAAAAAATAAATTATTAATTTAATTAAATGAAGACATTATGAGCGAAACTCGATCGAAAATCTGGAAACAGAAAAATCAGAAAAAGATATTTACACCTCTGGGACTCGAACCCAGGTCCTCCCTACTTTCCGGGTTGGGCGCTCTTATCCACCGAGCTAAGGTGTCCTGGGTTCGAGTCCCAGAGGTGTAAATATCTTTTTCTGATTTTTCTGTTTCCAGATTTTCGATTGAGTTTCGCTCATAATGTCTTCATAGAATTAAATATTACAGTTTGAGGTTTTACTCATAAAAAGTTAAAATAAAAAATAATAAAAAAATGATTACTATTATTCATTTTTTTCACTTTTTTCATAAACTTATGTTTTTAAGAGTTATTTTTTCTTTAATTAAATGAACAATCAAAATGAAATTTTCCAAAATAAACTTTTTTTTAAATTAAAAAATAAATTAAATGGCAGCAGTAAACATAAATATTTCCTTTATATAGAAAAGTGCAATCAAAACCAATAATTTCAATCTATTTCAGTTACCTACAGTGTACTGAACTATGAATTCATATATTAAAACATTAAAAGTACTGAGCACAAGTAAGTACAAGCAAAGTAAAAACATGAAATTGTAATCAAATTAATATAATCATCTATGGTATTAAAGTCAATTCAGACTTTGACTGTACTGAACTATGGATACTAACTTAAAAACGTGAGAGCATGAGAGCATTAAAATTTAATAACGTTACACATGTTAATATAGTAAATATAAACATAATGTGTGTACAGACCTACGAGTGCTTACAAATTTTAAACAAAAATCAAAATACACAGTGCATACACGGTGTCTGGAAACTCGGGAAACAATTTCCCGGTGATACAATTATTTTCCATACACCATATAGAAGCATTAACATGATAAAACTTTAATTTGGAAGAAAATTATAATGATCAATGTTATTAAAAATTATAATGTTGTCTGCAAAATTATCTGTCCTAAACAGTGACTACAAACACAAAATATTAAAACAATCAAAATAATGTACACAATATCACTGTCAAACTACGCTATAAAATGTCCCCAATGGGAATGTATGGCAAGCAAAGTGCTGAAATAGGACAGTCACGAAAGTACAGCGCGTAAATTGTGGTCGTAATATGTGTCCAAACACAGTAAAAACAAACAAACAAGTCAATACAAACTTAAATTTTAAATTGAAATTTTATATAAAAAATTTACTGTACTTAAAGTTTAAACAGTAACCAGTTTTGTACTCTAGAAGTAAACAGTAAATAAAATAAAAACATCATAGATGAAAGAAACAAGGGAGATTGCCTATGAACCATAGATGCACAATAATGGAGCCAAAATCAGGTCAGAATTGTCGCAATTAAATTCAAATCGCATCTACGCACAACGGCACCCCGCCTTGGTTCTACCTACACCCCAAACACATAAGTTAAATAATATTTTCTCCAAGGTCAATGCAATTTTGTGGTCGTTCAGTGACAGTGTGTACGCTTCATGCCACATCTCCCTCTGTTTCTATTGTCTGTGGTACAAAAACAGAAAGCAAACCATGAAGGCTCATTTCTAACATTATTTTTATTAAAAATTCTCAAATCTCTTTAATTATTATTTTTAAATAAAATTTTAAAATACGTTTTCACAAAGTGCTTCATTTAAAAAAAAAGTTTAATATCTTATCTATCGTCTTATTTGATTATTAACATACACATAAGTACTATGTTTTTTAAAATCTCAAAAAAAATTGTTGTCTGTTTATAAAAGAGACTTACTGATTTTTAAATTTCTGAAATATGTTAAATCACTGAATTCTTAATTTTTAATGGTTTTCATAACTTTATCATAAATTATTAAAAATATGTAAATGCTTTTTTCCTTATTAATAACAAATATAACTAGAAGGGCATAAGTTAAAGCAATTATTTAATTGATCAAATGTAATTTTCAGGAATCTAACGGCACCCTCCAGCCTCCCCAGGAGCTGGAGACCTTCCTTCCATCAGATGGGTCCAAGCACAAAGTAGTCTCCGGAGGAAAGTAAGTACTTACAACCTTCATATAAATAAAACCAACCTAACTCAGTGTCTAACTAGATAACTGGTCTTCCAGTCTAAATGAGCCAAATACAAACAAAATATTATATTCAAACGACATAGTGGATTTATTGGCATTTTAAATTTCTCAACAGTAGCTCAGATTCAATATTCAAGAAAAGATTTTCTTTTGTCACTGCCTACCAGCAAATGTTTTATAAACATGAACACGTATTTCCATATTAATTTATGAAAACATAAGTCTTTATAGAACTTTGTATTGGATAGGCTTTACAGTACAATACATAAATAATGTGTTCATCAAAATAATGAACAGTAAAATCATAAGGCTGCTTAGAGTTAATTACCCCGTAAAATTATGAATAGAACAGTTTTGAGCAGAAGTCATTTGTTTCAGACACAAAGTGGCCCAAATCCTGAATCCGGAAATTACTTTGATCCCCTTGCTGAAATGAATGTCTAATTAAAATACAATATTTCTTCTTTCGCCTGCTTCAGACACAAAGTGGCACGAGATGCTAAATCCGGAAAGACTTTGATCCCTTTGTTAAAATGAATGTCTAATTAAACTACAATATTTCTTCCTTCACCTGCTTCAGACACAACAAGTGGCACAAAATGCTGAATCCGGAAATGACTGATCCCTTTGCTGAAATGAAAGTCTAATTAAACTACAATATTTCTTCCTTCACCTGCTTCAGACACAACAAGTGGCACAAAATGCTGAATCCGGAAATGACTTTGATCTTTTTGCTGAAATGAATGTCTAATTAAACTATGATATTTCTTCCTTCACCTGCTTCAGACACAACAAGTGGCACAAAATGCTGAATCCGGAAATGACTTTGATCCCTTTGCTGAAATGAATGTCTAATTAAAATACAATATTTCTTCTTTCGCCTGCTTCAGACACAAAGTGGCACGAGATGCTAAATCCGGAAAGACTTTGATCCCTTTGTTAAAATGAATGTCTAATTAAACTAAAATATTTCTTCCTTCACCTGCTTCAGACACAACAAGTGGCACAAAATGCTGAATCCGGAAATGACTTTGATCCCTTTGCTGAAATGAAAGTCTAATTAAACTACAATATTTCTTCCTTCACCTGCTTCAGACACAACAAGTGGCACAAAATGCTGAATCCGGAAATGACTTTGATCCCTTTGCTGAAATGAAAGTCTAATTAAACTACAATATTTCTTCCTTCACCTGCTTCAGACACAACAAGTGGCACAAAATGCTGAATCCGGAAATGACTTTGATCCCTTTGCTGAAATGAAAGTCTAATTAAACTACAATATTTCTTCCTTCACCTGCTTCAGACACAACAAGTGGCACAAAATGCTGAATCCGGAAATGACTGATCCCTTTGCTGAAATGAAAGTCTAATTAAACTACAATATTTCTTCCTTCACCTGCTTCAGACACAACAAGTGGCACAAAATGCTGAATCCGGAAATGACTTTGATCTTTTTGCTGAAATGAATGTCTAATTAAACTATGATATTTCTTCTTTCACCTACTTCAGACACAAAGTGTACGAGATGCTGAATTCGGAAATGACTTTGATCCCTTTGCCGAAATGAAAGTCTAATTAAACTACAATATTTCTTCTTTCACCTATTTCAGATACAAAGTGGCACAAGATGCTGAATCCGGAAATGACTTCGACCCCTTTGCTGAAAGGAATGTCGCACATCCAACAACGTGAGTATTCACGATAATTTCTCATATTGTAATGTTAAAATGTGGTAAAAATCCTTACATGAAATATTGCGCAAGAAATATATTTAAGTATGTTGTGTAATTATTTTTATACTTATTGTATCAGGTAAGTCATGGCTTATGAAAAACTAATGTAGCGCAGGGGTGGTTGTTTAATTTTTTGTCACTTTCAACTAATCTCACACTATAGAAAAAAATTCATAAATTTATTGGCAATGAAATTTGAAGATACGTATTTGATATTTATGTTGAATCTGGCAAGAAATCATACAATATTAAATTCAATTGTGTACTTCTTCAATCTTTGCAAGTTAACTTTGTGGCGTCATTTAATTAAATGAAAACAAATCACTTTTTAAAACACTATTTATTTAATCAAAATTATCTGCATGTTTCAAAACCAAAGGTTTCTTCGTCAGGATAAGACATTAATAAAAATACAAAAGACAAACAAGTGTACATGAAAAATATCACAAGGAGTGGTGATTTAATTAATTATTTAAAAGCATCATAAAAATATTTATATTAAATAAAATATAAATATTAAATTTTTTTATAAGAAAAACTCTCTTTTTATAACTTTTGAAGGTTATTCCCTGTTAGCGTCCAGCGTGCGTGCTGACGCTATCGGCAGGGTTGGAGAAAGCTCTCACATATTTAATACAATTAGCTGCTGTATCTGCCCCAAAAATGACTAGCTCGGGATTCGGTGCAAGCAAGATTTCCTCGTAACCTCAGGGCTAGTGCTCGTGGTCCGGAACTTCACGCTTCTCCATTCTCCCAGGGCCTCCCTCGTCAAGCAAAACACGGTAGGTTATCACATAAACAGTTTATTCAATTCTAGGAGACACAATAATACATAAAAAAGGAACGATCCTAGCTGAAAGTTAGTTTGAATGTCCGTCTCTCTTCTCTATCACGCGTGGTTAGGGTTAATACATTTAATTGCACACAAAGGATAACATGGTAATTGACTCACGGTTGATTATGGGCCAACAGCGGCTTCACACACTTGATTCTCTCAGTCTACGCACCGTCCATCGGGGAACGGAAGCGCACACGGCGAAACTGAACTGGTGTCGTCCATATTCGCGGGGTACGTGAGCCCGCGGAGCTCGCTTGCCGAAGACTGAGGCTGCCGCGAGAGTTCGGTCTAGCGGCGGCTCCGGTTTGTCGCTCGCGGGAAGGGGTAGAGTGCGCGCGGGAGGGGATGGTGCGCGCGCATCTATATTGGCGGTGTATTTGTAACGTAACACTTCCCCCCTCGCCGCAATAAAAGCGACGTGGTAATGGAGCTGTAGGACTAATAAATCCTCTTACCTTTTCAGCACTTGTGCCAAAAATATTTAAGAGAAACGAGGAGAGAGAGAGAGAGAGAGATTCCTAGCTGGAGAATAGTTATGAACAGAACACAAAAGAGAAGATACATGGTGTAACAAGGAATTGTCAATAAAAGTATATAAAGGCAGTGGCATACATAAATACAGTTGCAAAGAACAAGGATCTGTTGAAGAAAGGTACAAGGGTTATGCAGTGATAGAAAAAAAAAAAAACTCTAAAATTGTATCATTGGTCTGTGAGCTAATGTTTGCGAACGTGGTTTGCGTAGGATGTCTGGGGTGGTTGAACGTTTCACTGAAGTTACAAGGTTACTTTGTCACAGTAACCTGGCCCATTTGAGATTACACTCAAGGGACACTAGGGCCTTTAAGAAAATACGAGGAAGAGAACACATGATGAGGCTTCTAGGTGGTGTGGAGAGTTCTACCTGTCACAGAGGTCGAAAGGGTAACTGCTTCCGGATCCTGTGGGTGAGCCAGTACGAAACCATTGAAGTACTGGAGAGTGGAATCGCAATTGGTGGTTGGTACACTGGTTTTTTGTATGTAGTGGGATTGTTTTGTGAACAATCGTTGGTATTGTTATTTGCGCAAGGGCACAGGAGCATCCGCACAATGGCAGTAGGGCATTTGCATTATGCAGCAGGAACATTTGTATTATGCAGCAGGAACATTTGCACAAGGGCAACAGGAACATTTGTATTATGCAGCAGGAATATCTGCATAATGGCAGCAGAGCATTTGCACAAGGGCAACAGGAACATTTGTATTATGCAGCAGGAATATTTGCATAATGGCAGCAGAGCATTTGCACAAGGGCAACAGGAACAGGAACCAACCTAGAGCTGGCGTGCTCGGGTTTGTTTTGAGTGTCGGTTCTTTGTGGTGATACGATTCGCAACTACACGCACGACTCACACTAGGTTATGTTAGATGCGGTCGGGTGCTTTTGGTACGCAGGGATTGAAGGCAAGGGACCTCCGTGACGGTAGCGAGGGCAGCATGAAGAGGCGCAGATGTAGATAGGGTGCAGAGCTGCTGGTTTTTTTTTTAAAATCCGGCAAAAATTATTATTAGAACAAAATTCTTGAAGTTTACCTGCCTAGTAGACCAATGATGAAAAAAGTTTGGAGAGAAACAAGTGTGCATGTTGAGAAAAAGTTGGATTTGTTTGGCGTGTAGAGAGAGAGACGGAGAGAGAGCTAACTAAATGTGGCTAATTCCTAATACATGTTACAAAGGTACGTATTCAAGGACAGGTTCTGTGTAACCCCTTTTGGTTTTTTTTCTTTACCAAATACATTTCCAAGAATACGTGGTTGAGGGATTGTACGTATAACAAAATTCCCATTCGAAAGAAGTTGGTCTTCCATGACCTATGCTCACGTCTATACGGTAGCATTTTTTCTACTTTCGAAAAACAAAACATTGCGTACAAGATTAGTTATAACAAAGTGGGAAAGGAGTAGGAAGTTGAAAGGATCCGCGTATGAAGATTGTCCCATTTGACAAACGAAACGCCAAGTGCGTAACGCATATATCCCCATTCACGGATAATTTCGAGGAAGGGGGAGGGTGATAATTGGGAACATTTGAACGAAGAAAACTGCTGGGGACTCGGCTATTTCCGAAATTCGACCTCTGGGTGGAGGTGAAACAAGGTCTACAGCAGTCATCCTGGCACATTACAATAATATTTGGTAGTGTTGGACAAAAGAATACACTGACATAAAAGTCTAATCCTCTACGTGTATTGGGCAGAAGATTAGGGGTCGTTTTATTCTCCTACTTGTTTGCGAGAAATGACAGACCCTTGCTCAAATCTCACAAACCTGGGGATTTTCTTTGTTCGTCTCCCAGACAACGAGTTAGGTGTGTTTGTGTCCATCAACTTAACTCCCACGACACGATGCCCCATAATCATGCGTGAAGCGTATGATTAGTCCTTTTGAGATAGTAGATAGTTCCTGGGTTCTTGTGACAGGAAGTCCACGGGCATATTAATGATTACAAAAAAGGGGTGTGGACTACATTGAGTAGTTCACACATAAAGGTTTGATATTATTTCGTTCGCACGATTCATGGTGAGTATTGTAACGTCTTCACGTATAGCGTACAAGATTGCAAAATCAAAAGATTTGCAAGTAAGTTTTATAACGTCTTCACGGATAACAATGAACGAATTACAACTGGGTTGCCCAGTATTGAAGGGAGGTGCAAAAGACTAGGTGTTTATGACATTTCTGACAAAAACCCACAGAGTAATTATAACGGGCTCCCCGTATCGCATTTAGTAGATATTCTGAGATTCCCATCTATGACGGCAGATTTTATAAGGTTCCCACCTATGATGGCAACAAAAGGTTAACGTTCATATAAAAGTACCTATTCAATACAGACGGCGAGACATACTGATGTACTTAGTACAACAATACCGTAGCATAATAAATCCATATTAGCGTACGTTAAAGACTTGCACAAAGGCAAAAACATATTTGAAGATCTGGCCAAGATTTTATACTTCAACAATTAAGGGACGAAAAATTCTGGCGTGCTGATGGAATGTGAATTTCATCTAAGCTTATCGCAAAAGAGATCCTTTGTGGTACAACCCTTTTGGTTACGCACAGAGTATCGTATCGTGATGGTACAACTTTTGTTGTACTTACACGTACGATGGTAGCAACAATACAAGACATGCGCTTATCGTTGTTTGACAAGGCAAATTATTTACAAAGGTCCGATTTGAGTGTTTAAGACCTTCTAGGTTTTACTTACTTAAACAGACTGCGATGGACACACCTTGGTGTTATGAAAATTATAATAATGGGATGGGTTGTTCGCAGGGTGTTCACTTGGAGACCTGGCTTCTTGTTGTGACCTCGTACTTTGCACGTGATAAGTCACAACAAGGCAACCCCAAAATTTCAGTTTGAACAGTTGAGACCCAGGGTGACTCAATGTTGCTGAAATGTTGTAAAAAAAAAATTTATCGTTAATGAAGAGGCACGTTAAAAGTTGTCCCTTTTATAACGATACTTTCCAGACTCCACATTCAGTTCTGGGGAGAGCTAGAGCAATTAGGGTTATTTATTGAGCGCCATTCTATTTTCTTAAAAAACAGAAAAAACTTAGAACTGGTAGCAAACATCTGATACCGCCGTGGGTTTACACAGGTTTGCTTACCTAATTTAATTACATATGACATAAGGGTTAGATGCACTTTGGCGAGGACCCGATATTTAATGTACAAAAAGATTTTCTAATATTTAGAAAGGGGTGACGAGGTATGACATGATGATGTGAAAATGTGATGCTGCGAGTTGTGACGATGCACAAAACCTTGGGCACGTAGTCTCTGACTACTTGCAGTAAGCCACAGGGAATTCCTTTCTCCGAAGTGATCAATTTCAGGTAGAGGTGTGCATGCTTAGAAAAAACGATGTTTCCAAGGTTTGACACCTGGGGCAGCAATTAGAGGCGAATGACTGATGATGACGAGATATTTATACAAACAAAAATAAAATAAAATGAAACGAAACCACAAGGGAGAATTATATTTCTTCCATGACTTTGGCTACAGTTGACAACACTGTGCCAGAGCTAGAAAGGTTTCGTAAAAAAAAAAACATTTCCTTTCGTTGTGCTCCGGTTTTATGCCGGACGAAGTGCTTGGGCGAAAGTTTTCTTTGGGGAATCTTTCGTCTTTCTTCCGATCCTGGTATGCCTCTAGTAGCTGGCAGACATCTTTCAGTTGCTCCAGCGTGGCAATTTTCTGAGAAGTAATGATGTTTTCGTATCTGGGGAGAAGACCGTCGATTAAAACCGGGAGAAGTTCCGCTTCAGGGACAGGTTGGGTGAGCTTAATATTGATGGCCTCTGCCCTCTGTGTGAATCTAGCAACAGGCTCTCCGGAGTGCTGCTTGATAGCGAGTAGGGATAACCTGACTCTATGTTGGGCCTTTTTTTCTCCGAAACTGGATAAAAGTGCCACCTTGAGTTCCCTCCATGAGTTTGTTTTTCTCTTATGTATCCTGTGCCAGGTAAGCATTTCAGGAGCGATGAGGTCTATGAAGTTCCTGTGCAGAATACTTTCGGGGATTCCTCTGACTTGGGCTGTTTCTTCTATTCTGTTGATGAAATCCTCCACATCCGTGAGTCCGTTGTATTTCGTCTTCCAGGTTGTCAAATCGTATATTTTCGTCTGTTCCTGGGCTTGTACCACCAAGGGTTTTGCTTCGGAGACTGTGAGGGAGGTAGAGATGATTTCTGAGGTGTCTTCCTGTTGGAACTGCAACTTCCTGATGTACTTTTTGTTGTAGAAAGAAGCATATTGAATAAGGCATTTTTTGGATTTATTCCTGGGAGAAATCTTTCTACTTCTCAGGGCCTGTAGTAGTTCTTCCTTTTTTGACGTAGAAATGTGGGGGATTATACCCAGCGTGACTTGAGGGACTTCCATAGTGTATAGGGTCGTGTCAGGGTGACCTTACGTTGGGAGAAAAACGAGAACTCGACTCTTTATCCGTAATTGGAAAGAAATTTTTGCCAGGGATTGACCACTGGGGACGTATATATATATTTTTTTTTTAAAAAATGCTTCTGCGAAAAAACGCGTATTTGTAAGTGTTTGGGTTATTTGAAAATTTGGGCAGAGGTTTGCCTCTGGCCGCGTGCTTTTTAGGAAAAAATCCAAGCGTTTTTGGAAAAAAAAATTTTCGAAAATTTAAAAAAATCGAAAAAAGGAAAAATCGGAAAAATTTTCAGAGTCCGAGAACTGGAGAAAATTTGGGCAGCGATTTTCCTCTGGCACTGTGTTTTTAAGAAAAACTCCAAGCGTTTGGAAAAAAAATATTTCGAAAATTAAAAAAATCGAAAAAAGGAAAAAATCGGAAAAATTTTCAGAGTCCGAGAACTGGAGAAAATTTGGGCAGCGATTTTCCTCTGGCACTGTGTTTTTAAGAAAAACTCCAAGCGTTTGGAAAAAAAATATTTCGAAAATTAAAAAAAATCGAAAAAAGGAAAAAATCGGAAAAATTTTCAGAGTCCGAAAACTGGAGAAAATTTGCGCAGCGATTTTCCTCTGGCAATGCGTTTTTAAGAAAAACTCCAAGCGTTTGGAAAAAAAATATTTCGAAAATTAAAAAAATCGAAAAAAGGAAAAAATCGGAAAAAATTTTCAGAGTCCGAAAACTGGAGAAAATTTGCGCAGCGATTTTCCTCTGGCAATGCGTTTTTAAGAAAAACTCCAAGCGTTTGGAAAAAAATATTTCGAAAATTAAAAAAAATCGAAAAAAGGAAAAAATCGGAAAAATTTTCAGAGTCCGAAAACTGGAGAAAATTTGCGCAGCGATTTTCCTCTGGCAATGCGTTTTTAAGAAAAACTCCAAGCGTTTGGAAAAAAAAAAAATATTTCGAAAATTAAAAAAATCGAAAAAAGGAATTTTCACAAGTTTTCGTGGAAGTAATTTGTTTGAGAATTCAACAATATCTTGGGGGCATGGTTTCATTACGCGGCTTCCTATAGCCTGGCTTTAAACAGCACCAATTTTGGTATTTACCCGCGAATTCCCTTCGTCTTTTCGACAAGATATTACCTTCATTGTCAATTGACAAGGTATTATAGTGTCAGATGTCAAGGAATCCACGTCAACGCGAATTTAGTATTTTTTGCAATATTCGAATGTGATTTTGGCATGGCATGGCATGATCCGGTTTCATCAGACGACAGAGTCAAAAATACTTAATTGTCAAATGACAGAAAGAATTTAAATCCACTTGTTCCCTAGGTGTCAGCGAGTGTCCGTTTAAAGAAACGTACCAGCGAGCTGCAAACTAGTATATTATTAAAAATATTTAGCACTTTCGAGACCAAGCGGATGATTTGTTTATCATGTACATGATTTTAATTGTTGAATAAATTCTTCTTTAATTTGTGTTTATTTCCACTATTCACTTGTATTGAAAATAGCAATTTTAATCGGCCGACACTTTGTAATCACTGTATTATTCGCAGCGACAACTTCCTAGGTTGGGCACCTTGCGTTGGAATACCGGTAATATTTTGTCGAGTGACGAGTCACAAATGATAAAATCGCGTCCGTAATAATTTAAATTGTGATTCGAAATTATGTTCGCGCCGAGATTCCTGTTGGAAGTGCTAGACAATTGGGAATAAACAATACATCATAATAACATTTCAGAGTTTACAATTGTTGCTTGGGAACGAGGCCGTGGTGGAACAGAAAAAATTTAAATGGCCCCACGTTTAGCGCCAGTGTTAGCGTCCAGCGTGCGTGCTGACGCTATCGGCAGGGTTGGAGAAAGCTCTCACATATTTAATACAATTAGCTGCTGTATCTGCCCCAAAAATGACTAGCTCGGGATTCGGTGCAAGCAAGATTTCCTCGTAACCTCAGGGCTAGTGCTCGTGGTCCGGAACTTCACGCTTCTCCATTCTCCCAGGGCCTCCCTCGTCAAGCAAAACACGGTAGGTTATCACATAAACAGTTTATTCAATTCTAGGAGACACAATAATACATAAAAAAGGAACGATCCTAGCTGAAAGTTAGTTTGAATGTCCGTCTCTCTTCTCTATCACGCGTGGTTAGGGTTAATACATTTAATTGCACACAAAGGATAACATGGTAATTGACTCACGGTTGATTATGGGCCAACAGCGGCTTCACACACTTGATTCTCTCAGTCTACGCACCGTCCATCGGGGAACGGAAGCGCACACGGCGAAACTGAACTGGTGTCGTCCATATTCGCGGGGTACGTGAGCCCGCGGAGCTCGCTTGCCGAAGACTGAGGCTGCCGCGAGAGTTCGGTCTAGCGGCGGCTCCGGTTTGTCGCTCGCGGGAAGGGGTAGAGTGCGCGCGGGAGGGGATGGTGCGCGCGCATCTATATTGGCGGTGTATTTGTAACGTAACATCCCATCAACGTAATATATCATTGAAGAAGAAGAAGATAACACTTATAATCTAAATGAAAATATGAAAGAAAACAAGACACAGAAAAATAGAAAAAGACAATGGTCGCAACTGGGACTCAAACCCAGACCTCTCGTCTAACCGGGACGTGCGCGTTATCCAATTTCGCTATTGCCACCTTCTGTCGAACCGTCATATTTGTCAATCTCATATTTCAAATTTAAATAATATAATTTCGGTTAGACGAGAGGTCTGGGTTCGAGTCCCAGTTGCGACCATTGTCTTTTTCTATTTTTCTGTGACTTGTTTTCTTTCATATTTTCATTTAGATTATGTTATCTTCTTCTTCTTCAATGATATATAAATATTATTTTAGAATATGTAAAAGTTGCATTTACATAGTAAAAACTTTTAAAACATTATTATTTAATCTTACCCTCACGAAGAAACCTATGGTTTTGAAACATAAGTGTTTTTTTACAAAGTGATTTGTTTTCATTTATTCAAATATGTACATTTATTTTACTGTCTATCGCTTATCGGCGCTTAAAATTTGTGTTCAAATTAATTATTTAAAAGTATCATAAAAAATATTTATAAAAAATGAAACATAAAAATTATTTTAGAATATGTAAAAGTTGCATTTACGTAATAAAAATTTTAAAATGTTATTTAATCACCCTCACGAAACATAAGTGTTTTTTTACAAAGTGATTTGTTTTCATTTATTCAAATAAGTACATTTATTTTACTGTCTATCACTTATTGATGCTTACAATTTGCAAGATGAGTTATAACAGACCCAGAGGGATTTAGTTTTCTTTTTTAATTTTTGGTTTGTTGTACCTAGATTGATAAATATTTTTATAAACTATAAAACGAAAGAAAATACAATACTAGACCTTTATGATTCATAAGAATCGTAAGGTGGTAGTGAGAATGAGATGGCGAATACCAATTATTGCTAAAATAAATGAATTATTTAAATTTAGTTAACTTGCATTATGAAAACACATGTTTACAATAATTTTGTAAGTCGCTGGATTACCTATAATAATATTAGTAATTGGATTATTTCTGTAGCGCCATTTTTGTCAAACGGGGAAAACACCTCAAGGGTGCTCACCATGCCAAACCATATCCAGAAAATTTTATGAAAATATGTCAAATGATCATTGTTTGTTCGTTTTTAAGAAATATTGGCTTAGATGATATTTGTATAAGCTCAACAACTAGCAAAATTAAAAAAATTACGAACAATGATTCTCACTTACTAAGTTTATGAGAATCAAACCACTAGCTTTATCTTGTTTATTCTTAATAAATTTAATATGAAATATTGAAGACTTTTAATGAAAGGACCTAAGTGGAAGAGCCAACGCACGGCCAACAAACTTTAACTGACAGCTTTAGCAATAGAAAACTGAGATTACTAAGAGTATAATCAAATGCTTTGTTTGGAGCAATAATGAAGCCATACATTTAAAGTCTTCAATGTAACATAAGATGCGAATGTCGTAAACCTTTGTCACATAATACTGCCATACTAAGCACAAAGGGGTTATGTGCAGTTTGAATAAAATGGAGATATGGTTCTATGTTATATAATTAATTTCTGTGATTTTTAGAATATTTTTGGCTGTTTGTTGTCTGTTTGTTTTCATTTTTATTATTTAAGAGAGAATTTGAAAAATGTAGTAACCCCTCTCTGTATATAAATATTTTTACTGGGAATTCTAAGGCGATATGTCAAAATACTAAGCCGTTTAGATACCGCTGAATACCATTGTAAATTGCAGTTACCCCCAAATCCTTTAGTAAATAGACCTCATTTTAAAATATACGTAGATACCCTTTTAAACATTTTTTTTTCTTTAAAGTATTTTTTTTTTTTAATCATTTATTCCAGATCTCGGGGAGGGTAGTGCAGTCCCACGAGTATTGAAGACACGGCCACTATAATGATTCTATCATTCAAAATACGAAAATGAACCGTTAGGAGCCATCCATAAATTACGACCCCCCCCCCCCCCCCCGTCCCTGTCACACATCATCACATTTGTGAGACCCCCCTCCCCCCTAGTGTGACATCACATATTTTGCAATTTTACATCTAAAAAATTTTTGCGTTTTAATAATTTAGATTTTTACATGTGATGTCACAGAACTGATGACCCCCCCCATATCCCTTGTCACACTTCTCTACTCCCCCCCCCCCCCTTTAATGAGTGACGTAATTTATGGATGGCCCCTTATTTTGAAAATTTTCAAAAGTACCTACCAAGTTACTTACTTGTTGGTAAATGATAATGTTATATTAATAAACGCCCGGGTTGCCGGCAAATTAAAAAAAAAAAAGTTATAGAAACCCCCTCTGTGTTTAGTTCGGCAGAAAAGTAATAGAAATACGGCTAGCGATTTTAGAAAATGCAATTTTAGATGTACTTCCACAATGTATCAGTCTGAATGTATACATATTTCAAATCACAATGGAATGCTTTGCCAGTCTAAATATGATTTTATGCCTCATAATAATGGAATGCATTTTGAACGGTTAACACTAAAATTATTTTATCCATTGCACACAAACTTCACTCAAAAGCATCAAACACATTTGTCTATTTTAGTAATGACTCACAACCGTAAAAGTTATTTTCACAATACTTTATGGCAGATATATACATTTTCATACTTGTTCAATAATAACTAAGCACATATTATTTATAAATTTTTTTAAACATTTGTAAAAATATGACATATATTTATGCTCACGATAATGAACATTTAAAACACAATTATTATTTTTGCATAAACTGTAAACCCTAAGATTTTAAAGCAGAGACCTTGTGGAATGTATTATAATGTATATATATGTGTAGAAATTCGGTTTGGAATTTGAACTCCTTCCAATAAAGCATCCTACCCACGAGACTCAACAACCAATTCAAAATATAATACATGCATAGATTTGCTTTTGCTAATACAGTGAAACCCTCTTAAGAAGTTCCCGCTTAAGAAGTTTTGTGGCTTAAGAAGTTTGGTTTTTTCGGTCCCTCGGCCCCAAATTGGCCCAAATTTTTCCACATATAAGGTTTTCCTGCTTACGAAGTTTGTTTTTTCTGGTCCCTTGGAAAACTTCTTAAGAGGGTTTCACTGTATAATGTACATATTGAAATGCAGATAAAGAAATTGCGAGTGCGATCATTTTTTGTAATATAAAGATATAGGATTGCGAAAACATAACCATGAGTAGTGACAAAATCAATATATTTATGAAATGGATTATCATCACGTTGCCAAAATGATCATAATTATGTCTCTGTCCGCCATCATAATGTTTTATAAAAGCCCGAACTGGCACATATGTTAATTTGTTTAATGGTGGGTAAAAAAAGATGGCAGTCTCGTGACAATTGATATATTTTGTGGTTGCAGGGACTGCGACACTCTGACTCACTTGCTGAAGGCATCGCTGGGCACGGGTATCCTGGCCATGCCCGTTGCGTTTAAAAGCGCTGGTCTTCTCATGGGCATATTCTTCACCCTTCTTGTCGCCCTCATCTGCACGCACTGCTCTTATGTTTTAGTAAGTTACCATCACTTGTAATGTTACGCATATGACACTGAAGTTGCAATTTGTGACAATTTATACATTACTGTACAATTCGTATTTCTATTTTTTTTTTGTAAACTAATGAAACCCCACATTGCATAACCCAATTTTATAAGAAAATATGGTTAGCAATTATATCTGAAATTTCGGTTAATTGTGGGTTGGTCTCTAACAAGTTGTGGTTCAACACACACTGATCCATGATAATTCTGCGTCATGACCCATGTTTTATAAACGCCTGATAAACAGACGAGTATAATGTTGTAGCGACTTGTGGAATTACTTTATGAATGGATAAGAATAAAAATTAATGTAATATATTTTGCAAATATAATTATTATGTAATAGTATATGAATATGAATCTTTGCTTTACTATGTAATTTGATCAATGTGAAAGTGTACATTCATGCTTAAATGTACACTCTCACATAAATTTTATGCATTTTTTAATTGCGAAAGTATTTTTCTGTCAAATGCGTCTTGCAAATATTATAATGTATGTTAAAATGTTGGCTACTGAATATTGCCTAATTATAAAAAGAGCGATTTTTCAAACAGTTTGTTCAGTTTGATGTTAATCAATGTAATTTTTCAGGTAAAATGCGCACATGTTTTGTACAAGAAGACCCGAGTGACGAGCATGAGTTTTTCTGATGTATCGGAAGCAGCCTTCACGCATGGCCCAAAGTGGGGAAGGAGATATGCCTACTCATCTAAGTAAGAACAATTTTACTCATTTAACAGATTCCTCCAGTATATTTACTCTCTGTAGGTACAGTTAACCACTCAAGTGATGGCTACCCAAATTTAGGTTGATGAATTTAAAAAAATTAAGTATTATTACAAGTGATTTAAAATTTTAAATATATTCATTTTTGAGTTGTAAACTTCTTTAGTGTTGTTGTGATTTGAAACTCAATTAAACGGAAACGAGCGACACTAAGAGACAAACTCATACATTTAGGATTTAGCGAGAGAATGAGATAGACTAATCGGTGTCCTCTTTATGCGGTGCTTCGTAGCCTTTCGGCCTCCTCTTTGTGCAGTGCTTCATTAATAATATGTGAACATGAAAAATCGTTTTTAAACTTGGTAACAATATTAATAAATAAACCCTACAATAATCCTACACCTAACACTCTGCATTCGTCTCATTCTCTCAAAATTTAGTTTTCTGAAGGTTTCACTTCTACCGCGTGTGAACATGGCACATGATATTTTTTATCAAGTCCAAAAATATGGAATAAACTTTGGAAATCCAGGTGGATTCATTGGTTTTAAACTGCAATCAGTTCAAATGTTTCCATATTCATATGTGGAGGTATTGTAGGATTTATTAAATCAAATGGCCAAATCAAAAGAACAAACAGAAATCCCCATCGCTCTAATGGTTAAAAGAGCCAATTCTTATGCCATCAGCATAAGTTATTATTACTAGGAAAATTATTTTCTTTCCAATTAACTTCAACCAAATATTTCAAAATAAAAAATCAGTAACATTAAATTATTAAACAGTTTAAAGTTATTAATCCGATCCCAGAGACATATACTAAAATTTTCATTTTATAGTGTAAGTTTCAGAGCTACCAATTGTTATAATTAATTTGAAAGGTATTTTTAAAAAGCTTACTTGGGAATATTTGCTAAATTCAAACAATGTTTTTTTGCTTCAGTATTGTAAATCCTGTAACTGTTGCGTGAAATCCCGATTCAGTAAAATAGTTTTGCATTCCTGATGGGAAATAAAAATCAGAGTGTGCAATTCACATACTTACAATACATACTTACAATTAAAGATTTTTTTATGATTACGAAATATTTTATGAGTTTCGAAACATTGAATATAATTTATTTTTTTAAATGTGTACACAGTAATAAACGATTACTATAACGTGTAGTGTGGAGCAAAATTAAAAATTAAATTGAACAGATATAACTATAAAATTGAATAACTTCCTATCTATATAGGTTTCTATAATCCATAAAATTGCTATTGTTTATAATTAGCCAATCAAATTAATTGTTAATTTCTATCTTTTTCAGGGTTTTAATTCTTGTATGCCTGTTTGTCACATATTTTGGAACGTGCAGTGTATATACTGTCATCATTGCGAAAAACA
Organism: Glyphotaelius pellucidus; assembly: GCA_936435175.1. Lineage (NCBI taxonomy): Eukaryota > Metazoa > Arthropoda > Insecta > Trichoptera > Limnephilidae > Glyphotaelius > Glyphotaelius pellucidus. The sequence goes on along the minus strand of OW386542.1, from coordinate 18,426,402 downwards.
TTCAAAAGGTATACTTTTTTCATTAATACCCAACCTGTCAAATGTTTCAAATCTATAAAAGCTAAAAATAAAATATCCAGGGGCGCGCCCCGTCCCACATCATTTAAAATGCACCTTCCACAATTAAAATGAGGAAGAACTATATCAATCCATGGAGCAGAAAAATAATACATTTTCATTATTAATATTTTTTTTAAGAGAAAGACAAACATTCCCGGGCTATGAATAACCCAACAATGTTTGAAAATCTCCTACCACCACCACACCAAGTGGAAAATGTTGCTTGTGTCATGCTGGAGGACCTAGTCAGCCGAGGAATCGAACATGCGATGCCCGGGTAGGACCCAAACGCGATGCCCACTCATCCACTGACCAGTCGAATTTATTTGATAAATTCTCATTGAGGCCATTCTCTTACAATTTGACGAATTATGAGAAGTGGAGTTTTTATTTCTTTTTTAATTAAACCAAAATGGATGATCTATTTTTTGAAGTATGGTCATAGTTCGGGATTAATTAAATAAGAAAAAAAATAGCTTAAGGGGTTATATACAGTCAGGAGGCTCAAAAAAAGGGATTTTTCAAGAATTTTTCCTGAGAAGACTTTTAAATTTTTTAAACTAAAAATTTGTACATGGATTATGGTAACTTTTAACAGTATTTTAAGAATTTTTATTTGTAAAAATAATAATTTTGAAAGCTGCTATAGCTGATCTCCAGAAGCTCCTCTCAAAATAGGCATCTTGCGGTGACCATCATATCTCTGTAATGGATCATTTAAAATGAAAAAACCAAACGAATTTCGTTATAATAACAAATTTTCCTCTAATTAATCGAAGGACAGAGCAAAATAAAATTTTTTCACAAAATTGCGGCTTTTCAAAAAAAAAAATCGAGTTTTTACCAAAATTTTGGCCTTATATTGTTTATAAAAAAATATGTATTTATCGGTGAAAACAGGCCTTCAATTAATAACTGTAAAATATACTTAAAAAGCTTGTGTTAAAATTTGAAACTGATCGGTTCAGCCGTTTCCGAGTTATAGTGGTCACCGACTTTCAAAACACAGTTTTGAGAAAAACGCATTTAAAGTTTGCCTTCTACTTTCAAATGCTCTGACACGTCTTTACAAATATGCGTGCAACTTCGAAAATAATCGCCGGATTGACTTGAATTTTTTTTTGTGTATACTTAAATATATGTACATTACGAAAATGAAATAATAAAAAAATCGATTTGTAGAAAATTCTAACTGTATATAACCCCTTAAGAACCCATTTTAGTGATTTTTAAAAAATAATTTGTGCATATTGGATAAGGCGCGTGTAACTCTGGATTTTTATAAAAAAATACTGACTACTTATATCATATATATAAAAATACATTTTTGAAAAACTTATCGAAAAGAAAAAAATATTTGCTTTAAGCAAAAACTTATTTTGAGAAACATGACTAAAAATTGTCCTATAGTGGAGTTGAAACATCAAAGAAACCATAATGAGAATCATAATTTCTGTTGTAGGTTATCGAGGTATACACCACCCAAACTATTGACCAAAGGCTGATGATCGCTGCACTGTTCATTCCCTTAATTCTGCTCTCATGGATTCCCAATCTGAAGTACCTGGCTCCAGTATCGATGGTGGCTAATGTGTTCATGGGTCTCGGCCTTGGAATAACATTCTACTACCTTATCAGAGATATGCCGCCCTCGCTCGAAGCCTTCCCATATGTCGCCGATATAGCCACTTGGCCGGACTTCTTCTCGATAACCATATTTGCCATGGAGGCTATTGGCGTTGTTATGCCGCTGGAGAATAGTATGGAAACACCACAACATTTTGTTGGAATCTGCGGTGTATTGAACAAAGGAATGGGCGGGGTGACTCTTGTTTACATTCTGCTTGGATTCCTCGGATACATTACATATTCAGACACGCTGGAAGGCGCCATCACTCTCAGTTTACCTCAGGATGAAATGTAAGTTTACTTTTTTTTAAATAAAATAAACACAAGGAAAACGAAAATAACAGTAACGTAGAATAAATTTGCTATTCCAAACTCTCGAGGCAATATATTTAACTCGCTCATTGCCCACATTTCATCCCTTATCCTGACCCAGAGAATGGGAAGAACTATCATCATAGAATGAATAATGGAGTATTGGTAATGGAGTACGGGCGAACGCAGTCACCACGTAACCAATAATTATCACAAATCGCAATTCAAGAATGAAGAGGTAGCAATCGATCTACCTCGTGTCGAGAAAAGTTTGTTGAATATCTCACCAAAAGTGTAAATCTAGCTTAGACCCCTCACCTGTGTATCCCAGAACTATCCCGAGCATCTGCCATCTGAATATGTTGATATCTGAGCCTTGTCCTATACAAATTGTTATTGTTGAACAGAAAATTGGTATTTGAGAAGTTAATAATTCCCATTGAAATGTATACTTACTGTTATATCATATGTATCAGAAAAAATAATTCAATAGTTATATTGTACCTAGACATTATTATATTCTATCAGGTTAAAAACAATTTTAAGAACAAAGGAAATGTTCTTAATCGGTTCAATTAGCCCAGTAATTATGTTTTACAGTATTATCAATAATAATTTGATTATTGTTGCCTGAATTGGTTGAAATCTGGGTCATATAAAAAAAATAGTAAACCAAATATTTTTGTTGTGTTACCAATTTAAAAGCCATCTAATTGTTATTTCCTTTTTGTAGCCCCGCACAAGTTGTTATGATCTTCATTGCTGTTGCGGTATTCTGCACCTTTGGCCTGCAGTTCTTCGTCTGTCTGGAGATTGGATGGGACGGTGTCAAGGACAAGTTCACCACTCGCCCCATCCTGGTGAACTATGTCATGAGGACAGTTCTCGTAACAGCCGCAGTTCTACTCGCCATTGCTGTTCCTACTATCTCTCCCTTCATCGGACTTATCGGTGCCTTCTGCTTCTCCATCTTAGGGCTCATAATCCCAGCTATCATTGAAATTGTTACCTATTGGGATGTCGGTTTCGGTAAATGGAACTGGGTTGTGTGGAAAAATATCCTTGTTGGCATATTTGGTCTATTTGCTCTAGTGTTCGGATCAAAAAATGCATTTTCACAAATTCTGGAAATATATCAACCAACTAATTAGAAAACTGAAAACTCTTAAAGGCCCTTCATTCAAAATATACTGCTATATTTTTTACCGGCATAAAATGCAATAGAGGGCAAAACATAATACAATAAATATGTTTTCCCTTTTTTACATCTTCATAGGTTTATACATTTTACAATGTACATAATATTATATATACATATTTTATTATGTAAATGTAATAATATAATATGTAAATCACGTAATAAAACCTTTTTTTATGGCACCCTTTTATAAATTATAGATGAAAAATTATGTAAATAAATATATACATACACCGACACTGGAAATGATCTAACCTTTCCTGCTTCGAAATGTATTTGCACCTAAATGTGATCAATCTAGAAAAATGCATTGCAAATACAGATGCAAGCAACACGATTAATTATGTATACTAAGTTTAAAGAAAGCCCCGTCACGAAACCAATATTGGTCATCTTTAAAATGATTAAGAGACGTATTTGGATTTATTTTATATGGCTAATATTATCTTACTAATAAGCATATTTTTAATTTTGCACACCTGATAAACTACCATTTTTGTAAAGTAAATGGTTATTTATCAGTTGTGTATAATTTTAAAAAAATATTTAAGTAAGACTTTTATGTGCACATGTGATAGAATTTTGAAATGTGTAAACAGTCCATTTATTATAATATTATTATTCTGTCCCAGATTTTATATATCTAATTTCTGACACACTTCTATGATAGGTTACGGGCATTTGAAAAACATTTTTTTTATAATTTGTGTTTGTTAGCTTTTATTCTGATTAAGGAAAGGTTTTCTTGAATGGCCCGTTAGAATTTTTTTTAAGTAGTGAAAATGTTTCTTATACAGAAACATAATTATTTAGGGGAAATAGAGTTTGGTTGTTTATTAAATCACTGCTTGTATTATTAATATACACACTTTATTGATAAACCGCTGTGATATGCTCTGAAAGCATTGTTTCCTCGGGAACAAACATTTGATAATCCCATCCTCACATAGTACCTAATCTTTCAATAGTTGTACAGTAATAGATTATTCACTGCCAAACTATTACATAATATTATATTATGTGTACATTTTAATATGCACAGTTGTTATTAGTGCCTGACTTGAATTTTTTTAATATAAAATCAGTAGAAAAAATGTAATTGAAAAACAAAAAGGTAGTGTATGAAGTTGAGCTCACAAAATATTATTGTTAATGCCTTAATCTTCGTAATGAGTAGAAAAAAGTAGTGGTAAATCAAAGAAAGACATGGTGATTTCTACAGTATGAATTAGTTGACAAGGATGCAAGTAATGTGATATACGCTCGTTGTACACTGTGCCTTGTATTTAAGAATGAGTTGACTTGCTTTGAAATATATTATTTGTGGTGCCTTTGAAGAGAAAATGTGATTAATGATTTGTTATCACTGTCCCGTGTCTAGTCTTTATTTTCACTCGAAATATCTACTGAGATAGAATGGATGATAGAATCTACACACATATTTGTATAAACCTAAATGCATTCAAATTATGTTATGTGCAAAAAATAATGTTATGTATTTCATACCACCTAATTATAGCTAATAATTTATGTATTTTTAATTTAAGTTTATAAGGATCTAATTAAGTTCTCTAATTATTTGTATTCCAATTTAGCTTTTTAAAATACATGAAATAAAGTTTATGTTAGCAATATATGTGTTTTTAATTTGTTTACACTAATGTGACAATTGAATTATTTGCAAAGCCATATGAAAAGAATACATTGTCGATGTAAGAGTAATGGTTAAGGTTAAAAAAAGGTGGCTTGTTTAGCAGGCAGTAAGATTATTCTGGACCCCGACCTTGAGGTTGCATTAGCATTTATTAAAGTCATAATCCGTGCGGTAACCTATTAAACTAATTATCTAGGATAGCTTTGTGCCTTCTATAGATAAGATCTTAAACTAATATCTATCCTTGTATATAAAAATCAAAATATGTTTGCTTTCTTATATGTATGTATGTTTCTTATGAGTTACTAAACCATTCATTCGATTGCAATAAAACTTTGGAGATTTGATGTGCGCGTGCCCGTTATGGTTTTTGTGTATAATAGTGAGCTCTGGCGTCATGATATAATGCGTTGTTAAACCGTTCATCCGATTGTGTCATCAAATTATGCATTGCTAAACCGTTCATCCGATTGCAACGAAACTTTGGGGATTTGATGTGCGCATGCCTGCGATGGTTTCTGCAAATAATAGTGAGCTCTGGTGTCATGAAATTATGCATTACTAAACCGTTCATCCGATTGCGATGAAACTTTAGTGAGTTGTTGTGCCCACGCCCACAATGGTTTCTATGGTGGTGAACTCTGGCATTATGAAATTGTTTCCTAAACTATTCATCCAATTGATCGCCATGAACCTTTGGTGAGTTGTTGTAAGCATGCCCGCAAAGGTGTCTGTATATACTGGTGAGCTCTGCATTATGAAATTCGTATAAAAAATTGCAATAGGGTGCACGCCAGCTGTTTAACAAAAATGTAACGGAACTGAATGTATGAAACGTGGGAGGGGGTTTCGAGGGATGGGAGAAGCGTGGGAGGGGAGTGGGGAGAGGAAAGGTGGAGAAGGCGGAGTGGGAACGCATGAGGGGAAGGGGACACGGGAGAAGAAGGGACGAATGGGAAAGGATATGCAGGGAGAAAACATTGCAACGCATGCCAGGAACTCGCTAGTCTAAGATAAAACATGAATGAAGTAAAGAGTTTGTTCTGAGATAGAATTGTGTTGTTGCTCATTTCTGCAAATGGGTAATTAGTTAGTTAAGCTTCTTTTTTTTTTTTAAAGTCAAACGACAAGATAGATTTACAAGCTTTTTGTATATTTGGGGCTGTCGCCACTGTATCATATTATTATATAAATTATTGGAAAATTTTTGACCACTTGCACAAACATGTTAGGAAAAGGCACTGACAGTAGAGTAGGAACCATTTAAACAATGATTTAAATTTTAAATCATAATGCAAATATTTTTCCATTTTTGATTTAATTAAAAATAAATTGTTTATTTTTATTGCTTATGTCACAATGGTAGATAATTAAAATCAAAAAAATATATTGTGATAGTAAGGTAGACAAAAGTTGTCAAAATGAGTAGATTGCCGAGTATTTCACGGCCCAGAATGAGCGATAGAACTTCCATTATTCAAGCCCCGAATGAAAGGTTTGCAACAGATTTTATTTCTAACTAAATTAATGTCGGCAATTAAAATATTATTATTACGTTAAGTATAAAAAATAAGTGGTTAAAATGCATTTCGTATCAGTATAAATATAAATGAGGAATTACTTTTACAGTACACGGAAAAGCAAAATAATGAATTTTCATTAATATTGTACAAAATCTCCTCGTTCACTTTGAAACCATTTTTTTACTTATTGATTTGACTTATGACAAGTTTTTAGGTTAGTTTTTTTTATCTTTTTTAATCCCAGACTAAGAAATTATTTTCTAAGGTAGTTTGGGCTTAATTAAAAAAGAAAGAAAAAAACTAGCCTTAGAACCAATTTTCGTTTTTTTTTAATAATTTGTTTGCATTGTATGGGGGACACCTCTGCATATTTACGAAAAAGGTTTATGGGGTATTTCACTATCCTCCTAATAACTTATCCATAAGATAACGAATATTAATAAATAAACAAATAAATAAGCAGGTAAATAAAACTCAGCTAACCTATCATGATTCATTATATGTTCAGTTGTAAGGTTGTAAAATAATATTGTTTTTTTTTCCTAAATAAAAAAAAAATTAGCTCTAAAGAAGGACTGTATATAGCCACTATTTGTAGGTTCAAGTGTCAAATGGTAAACTCAGACTTTTTAAATAAATAAATCGTGTTTTATTAATCGAAAATATATGTTATCGTTTGGAAAATCTATGAGAAGGATGGTGAAATACCCCCTTAGGAACACAGTTGGCTTTATAAGAATTAACTTATTAACCTTCAGTGTGCCGGTGATGCCTATCGGCAGTCTCATCTGGCATTATCTTTTCAAGGATTTTTGTAATTTAAAACCTGTTTAGGCGTATTTAAATGAACCGTATTCGCTTGTCAAGAAAATAACCAAACAGAAGAGAAGTTTTGCATTGCTTAAAATTTGGCATAGTAAGCAGTTAGGTGACAAACATTTAAAATTTGAGTGCACCGTGAATGGTGAGCAAAATTATTTCCGATTTTCAAATTCAAATTACTGTTTGTACTAACAATAAAACCTCACATGATTTGTTTTTATTTAGACAAACTTCTTATTCAGCATTTCGAAAAAAAAAATTCCATATTTTATTTATCATTTTCTCATTCAAAAATCATTTTCTGAATTATGCTAATATTGTGAAAGCCATTTATTTATAAATACTGAAATCATAAAATTTTTACATGTAAGTAGAGAGACGCATTATCTCATAAGATGGCATAATTTACTTTGTGCACCCGGGGATATTCCCTGACCTAATATAAATTCCCCAAAGTCAGGAAAAAAGAAATATACCTAAATGAAGTATTTTTTTTTTAATTTATGTGAAAAGTATTATATTTAAAGAAGTAATAAATTCAGTAGAATTAGTTTTTCGACGTCTCTTAAATAGACAAAGTTTTCAAAATAAATTCTGACACAAATCATAATTTAAATGCAAGTTCTGCATCAATCATTGTATGAACCATGACATCACAGGCTGCAAATATCAACATTTTGATGGCTTGTATTACGATTGGCTGGCAACTAAGTTTGAGATGACAATGATAATTTGTGATTGATATGACAGTCTTGAAGAATGATTTATTATAATGCACTAGTAAAGTAATAAAGAATTTGTTGTTGATTACTCATTAATAACAACAGTTTCAGTCATATTTTGTGTGCTGGATTTAAAATGAATTGAATGGTTTAAACATAAATTAGAAAAACTGCATTATTTTTATTTTTTATTGGTAATGTGTTTTTCACCATTTATATGAAAATTCCCGCAATATTTCCCATTCCTCAAACGGGAAATATTTTCAAAACTAAGTTCCCAGGAATTAACCCATCACTACAAGCATCAATACAAGTAAGTTATTATAAATTTACAGTCAGGAAGCACTTAGTGCACTTATTTCCTTTTTAGCCCGGCACACGAAAGGTTAAAAGAAAGAATGTTTCAAAATAATTATGAAAATCTTTTTTTTTTAATTTTGAACAGCGCAAGATGTCACCGAAAAATGCCGTTTCATATTCCACATAAAAAAATTCTTGAAAAAATGGACATAAAGATTGATCTTGCTGAACCCCTGGTAAATAAAAAACATATTTAAATTTTTGCTAAACAACAGAAGAATAAAACTCTGAAGAAACGTGTCATGCTCCAATTTAGTCCTGATTGCCATACTCGCAGTGATAGATGTGAAATTAGGAAGAATTTCATCCACTTATATTACGAACTAGCTTTAACATGTGGCTTCTTTCGTGTGGTATTAGGGAGATATTATTTTTCCCATAGGAATAAAAAAATTTCTGGGATGAAAAGAAGCCTATGTTACTTCTCAGTCCCCAACTATCCCCACGCAAAAAATCATGAAAGAAGGACAAACAAATACACTTTTGCATTTATAATATTAATTAGAATTTGAATTATATGTTATGCAGTCTTGTACTAGCAAAATTAATAGCACCCCCCACCACACATCGGAGAGACCGTGCCACTCACCACTTCAGGCCGCCACGCAGAAAAGTCCCACAATGAACTACGCTGCAAACCGTTATCTTACTTTCGGTCTTTACTTTTCTGCCGTGTGAGGGGTGATAATGGCAACCTAACATGGCCTAGCCGTTTACTTTCTGCATATACTCAGAGATAGGCCGTGCATATTTCTCAGATATTCTCATTCATTTTCGGTTTCTATTTCAGAATGTAAGATTTTGAATTAATTTGTTTATGTTTTTAGACAGGATTCCATGATTCACAGAATAAAAGAATCCGAAGAGATTCCATTGTTGGTAAACATTTATCAAGTATTGAGCCATTTGCTTCAAAACACAAAAAACCAAGTAATTTAATTATACCTTGCTAAATAATTTAATTACACTTACTTGAGATTATTTAACAAATTTATATTAGGTCTCATTAAATACAAAAGCTTCCATTTAATTGAAAAGGATTTTTTCCGTTGTATTCAAATTTGAGTTTGGTAAAAAATTATGCCTGCTTCTATCCTTTGGGCAGGACTATCCGAACCCAAGTGTGCAAGTGTAGTTAATAGGAATAGTCTAGGCAAGCTGTTACTGAGAGTGTAGAGCAGACTTTGGGAAAGTTATTATAAAAACATGCCTATCGTTTTGTTCAGCCCATTCTCGTTCAATTACAACGACAATGGATCGTGGAGACGGAGGTGGCCGGAGAGAAACAATGGTTGAAAGGAGTGAATCAGTCATTTTAAATGAACTAAGACGGAAGCCGGTGGTCTCGGACCTCAACCATGAATTGGAGAAGATGAAGAAAGCAAGAAAGTTTACATTTATCTACATGAGATATGCCGTGCCACAAGAATCCATATATTTCCATCCTTATTGCCTCATGTAAGTTTCCTACATAAATTCTGCATAGACAGTGAATTTTTTTTATGAAATATTTATTACAATTGGTTGATCTAACTGTATAACATAATACCAATTGTAATAACATATTACTGGTTTTGTTGTGGATTCGCTGATATATTAATCTCAAATATAATTATCGAAGAATTGCACTTCTGTTTCCATTTACAGAGTAGTCCCTTATCGGCAGCTAAATTTAAAAAACTACATGACAATGAGCCCATATGGTGTGACTCACTATACAACTGAGCAAATCTTTACAAAGTTGCCACTCTGGGAACACGAATATAAGTTTTTTTGCAGTTTGAAAGAGGTAAGAAATATATCACTTATAGCTCTCGACACTTTTAATAAAATAAACATATTCTAGCGACGCTGGTGGCATAGCGTAGGCACGGTGGGGCAAGGTGGAGCCTTTGCCCTACCATGGCTCGCCAATGCATAACCTCTGGGATGGTCGACCGAGTCGCGTTTTCAAGTTTACAGCACTTCATAGGATGGTTTTTCCTTCATCCGTTCATATTCTTTGTATTCATAGAGCCTAAAGCTTGAATATGTCATAGAAGCTTACTTTTTTCGGTACCTACTCTAGATTTTTATTTTTTGCCCCACCCAAAATCAAAACCTGGCTACGCTCATGGTTGGTAGTAATATGTGGATTAATAAATGAATAGAAAAGAAATATAAGATCTGATCACCGTCCTGGTTTGGTTTCATCGCAATGCTCAAACATGAACAGTGGAGTATTTTTCACAGTTATCTTCCTTTAATATCTTGCTTGTGTCTATTTCAGATAAAGTTTTTTAGAGTTTTTAGAATGTGGAAGGCATTTTACATGTGGCGTAAAACAATAGTGTATAAAAAATACACCTCTAGTAGAAGGAAATTACAAAAGAATCTCTTTACACTGAATTTTGTGTTTGGTCGATGTCTGCTAAGACTTCAGGAAAGAAATTGGATTATTTACCACCAAACTTTTGCAGAACTGTCTCTGCATGAAGATACACCCCTTTATTATTTCATTGAAAATCAGGTACTTGATAAAATAATATCGTAGTAATAAACATACATATTTGTTTCATTGCTATTCGATGTGAGCGGGAACTAGCTGTACGATAAGCACTTTGTGTTCATCCTTCTGAAACAAATATATTAATTTTATTAAAGTATATGCATTATGGTATGCATTGTTCAGAATTGAAACATGAAAAAAAAGGATGTTTTAACCCAGGGACGATTATTCAACGAGGGTTCTCAGGCATGTATCCTATTTTCTTTTTCCTCAAGCAAACATTCTTTTTCGGTTTCAAAAAGCTCTTTTTTTTACAAGAAAAATTTTTTCACCAAACTCGGGTGTGTTTTTTTCCATTTATCCTCCTCCGAATAATAAAAGTTTGATCCGTCTCTCCTTTTATGTTTAAAAACATATCATGCATCTTATTGCCCTAAAAATCTGAAAAAAAAAAAAAAACATTGTTTACTAAACACCACTGTGAATAGAGTTTTTTTGGGAGAAATTTTCATACAAAAATAAAGATAAGTGCCGGTAGCCGAGTGATAACATAATTTGATTGGGTTGATGTTTTTTAGACGAGAGAGACGATAAGCAACTTTATATTACTACAAAAATATGCAAATTCCAAAAATACGAGTGTGCTTTAGACCTCACGACTGAAGTAAAACTTCTATGAGACGAAGAGAGAAAGAAAATGTGCGCGCGCACTGCTCTCTCTTGCTCCTACAGTGTGATACAGACAATAGGCCTGCACTGTGTCTTAGATATACGAAGCGTAACTGGCTATGAGAGAAAGAAAAGGTGTGTTCGCACCTCTCTCTCTTGCACCTACAGTAATATACGAAACGTAACTCTCTCTCTTTCTATCTTCACTAACTTATATCTCCCTCTCAACTTCCGTTCGCCTCGCCCGACACTTTTCGTAACGCTCTCGTCACGCATTCACCAGCTTACTCCCCAAGTCAAGCGTGCGTAAAGAAGTTTTACCTCAAAAAAAATTCCTTACAATATCACTCCAGCCCATTGGGCACCTAATGTTCCTTAGAAATATTACATAATCTAATATATAAAGTAGGTTGTCTTTTTGTGGCTGAGTAAATTTTTGCCCACTTGACCTTCAAAATAAGAGTAAGGTCACTGTTGACATGTGATTTCGAAAAACTACCCCTATCCATTTTCCCATCCGGAAATAATTTTAATAAAGCCCGGGCAACACCAGGGAAATCAACAATATTATTCATATTATCTATCTACATAAATAAGAGGCAATGACCTACGTGTGTATAGACTCAAAAATTACTGGATCGATTTTGCTGAAAATTGAAAAGTTTGTTCTTATTAATGCCAGGTGTGTTTAGAGCAGTGGTTCTCAACCTGGGTTCGTAGATGGTAACGGTAGTGAAGTTGGGGACTCTTTTATTTTATTTTTTATTTTATTTATTATGGAAAATCAATAGATATTTTACACTTATAATAATAACAATAATAATATACATAATATCCAATGACAGATTTTCACATAATTAAAATTATAATTAAAAAGTTAAACAAAAAAGTTAAACAAAAAAGTAAGGGTCCTGTACCCGTAAGAACTTAACAAAAATATAAAAATTATTCAAAAAAAAAGATATAAAAACACAATATAAACTATAATAACCTGCTTACTAAATTTCCAACATGAAGTATTCAGAGTCAGAAATCTATTCTCACTCCACAACAGCAATAATAATAATATGTACATTGTACATACCTACAACTCAAGAGTGAATACAATAGTCGAATGATAAGTATGCAACTGGAAAGGATTCACAGCAATAACATGGTAACTTGCAACACGGTCAAAAAATCTTGAGTAAAAACTTGCAACACGGTCAAAAAATCACGACTCTTGAGGAAGACACGGCACGATAAAGTGAAACAAATACATACTTATGTAGAAATGGGTGTAAGGAAAACGTATGACACGGAAGTGAATCGTAAATGAAATCAGGGGAGACATGGCACGATCAAATGAAGCAAATACTTATGTATGGTAAAAATAGGTGTACATGATGAACGAAGAAACGGGTGTAAGGAGAATGTATGATGTGGAAGTGCACGGTTGAAGAAGTTGGGGACGCCCGAAGAAGGAGGAAGACTGTATGATGAACAATGATGAATTAAGAAAAGAAGAATGTATGATGTGGAAGTGAATGGTAGAAGCAATCGAGGTCGACTTGAGAGAAATACTTATCTGTGGTAACTTGAAGTGTATTTTTAAGACTGATGTAATAGAAATAGATAAGATTATGAAAGGGATGCATAGATTGTTTGGAATTAGTGAGCGGACGAAGAAAGGAGTGTCATGAGATAATATGATGTGGAAGTGAAAGGTAAAAAAGTCTGGGACACCCAAGGAAGACATGAAACAGCTCCACTGAGGTGATTTTTCACAAAAACGGCGCTCTACAAATTATCCAATTATTATTATCATTGAAGTGAATCGAATACCTAAAAAACAAACTGTTCTGATTATTGACAATATTATTATTTCTGCCTTAAAACTAGGAAAAACAGTTTACTAGAATTCACAACCTCAAAACGTCACTCCAAACTTTTAGTAATCCCGGGTAACGCCGGGGATTTCCGTATAAATATGGGTTCCAAGCCAACTTAGAATCAACTCAACACCTTTTTGAAAAGTCTTTAAAAGTTGTGAAAAAAAAAATTGAAAAATAGCCCATAACCTAACCTAACGTAGCCTATTTAACCAATTTTTTTAATATATTTTTTATATATTATTTTATATACATATATATATATATATATTTTTTTTTAAAATATATTTCATCACTTTTAATGACTTTTCAAAGGAGGTATTCAGCTGATTTCATTCTAAGTTGTCTGGTCACCATAAACATGTATGGCAGGCGGGTTCAAATTTGTTCTGCTTACGAAAGAACACACAAGAAATTAATTTCTCTACCTGACAATACTCACCACTTCATTGGTTTTGTAAATCTGTTGCACACAAATATAAGAATAGATGTGACTACTTGTCTAACATTAATGTAGGTGTCACACACAGCTATAAAAGATCATCGCACGCACAATATCCCTCGCCATACAATCCCATACAGACCTGCCACACCGAAGCAAGAGCTCGCTCGAAGCTCAACTTTATATGCCGTAGCCGCTGCTCACGCGAAATGCGATAAGTTATGGGACCCCCTCTCCGCCGTAAACAGGAGATGGGGGTCATTTTAATTACTGCTTAAACTTGGGGATGACAGCTGTCAAGTTGACAAATCTAGTACAAAGAAATGGGCTCGCTGGCGGGCTCGCGGCAGATGAGAGGTTAATCCTCTCTTCTACCGAGAGGAGATTTCTGGAAGAAATCTTTTATAGCATGTTGTGTCGGTACAATTTGGTAAACACTGTTTAGCGGGAGATAAAATAGGATGATCATAACAAATCATTATTAACATTTTGACAACATTTAAACGGTATCTTTAGTTGACAGTTTACGAGTGTTAATACTATAAATATTTACCCAAATTTGGATAGCTATCACTTTAGCTTTTATGTAATGAATAATAATTATTATTTAATAATACATAGATGGAGAGATTGGAACATGTTCAGAACCACCTGAAAAACTTAAATAAAATTGTCTTGACCAATATGCATAAGACCTGTTACACGGCCTTGATGCTGGAAGGATTCGACATTCACAATGACCTGGAGTACCTACAAATGAACTATACAGAAAAGGCAAAGAAGAGGGTTTTCTGTGAAAGAATAGGATGGTACGTATAATTAATAATATTTGACTCATTCTGATCATTTACACGTCGTCTTCTTTTGAAAACATAATTTTCATGAACTTGATTCTCGACTACTATTCGTATCTGGATTGGATGAATGAAGACAAAGTTTCTCCCATGGCTGCCGTGACATAATCACTATTAGTTCAGGTGGTTCAGTGTTATTTATGTATGCCCTTGGAGCATTTACATGAATCATATAACATAGTAATAATAGAAATAGAAACAATAAAATACCAATTATTTAATAGAGTGAAACCCTCTTAAGACATTCCCTCTTAAGAAGTTTCGTGGCTTAAGAAGTTTTGTTTTTTCGGTCCCTTGAAAAACTTCTTAAGAGGGTTTCACTGTATTATTATTTAGCTTCCTTTACACTAAAGAAAGCAGAATTAAAAAGAAATAACAATAAAACAATATTAGAATAATAAAATTTATATCAGAATTTTTAAAATTTCTGATATAAATTTTGGTAAGGAATAAATGAAAATGTCAACGGAAATGAATTTATTTCCAAGCTTATGTATTGGATTGGTGAGTTAATAAAATAGTTTTCAATGGATAAACAAAGAATAAGCTCTGGAAACCTTGTGTCACGATTTGATACTCGGAATGTTATTAGTTATTAGTTTTGTTATTAGTTTTGTTAAGGCAGGTGCGTCAAGTAATCCATTAACTAATTTGAATAAAAATACCAGATCGCTCTTGGTTCTTCTCCACGTTATGTCAGTTAAATTAAGTACTTTCATTAAGTTATCATAATTAATTTGTTCAATGGGTATGGAGAGTTTGAAATTAATGAACCTTAAAAATTTATGTTGAACTCTCTCAATTTTTATTTGATGTGCTTTATAGTATGGGGATAAAATGTAAATCAATTGCATTATATAAAATATTATAAAATTTTTCTACTAATTAACATTATCATTTAAGCTCAAAAATGACCAATCTGTCGAGGAAAGCAACTCATTTATTTTTGTAAAATCAGCTTTAAAAAAGTTTGATTTGTAACTAGTTTCTCTAGTATTTTTTTTTTTATAGTACTTTAACAGTAAATTTCCAGAGGTGGATGATGCTCATCAATTGGTAGGACACATTCATTTGCACTTAAAACATTAACACTGTCAGAGTTAATGAATTCAAGATCTGGAAGACGGGAATTAACATTAAATACAAAATTTATCTGCCAAAGGTTTTAAAAATTAGACATTTCAATTGTTTCATGGGAACCATGATTTAATATTATCTGGGCAAAAAGTTTTAAAATATTCAGAATCACATTCTATATTATAATCTCCTATCAAAATCATATTAGCTCTAGGAAATTTTTTATGCATTGATTCTACTTCGATGTAATGGTTTTTATAAACTTTGGCATCAGACGATGGGGGAATGTAAAGCATCCAAATATTATTTTTTCTTTTTTAGTAGACACCTTAATGAATAATTGTTCAAGATTAAATAGTATAATTAGTAGTACCGAATTTCCTCCATATATAAAGTATTATTTATGTATAAGTATAAAAACCCAATACATGGTTGCATAATCTCTCTGTGTAGAAGACCAAATTAGTTCATTTGGGTCACGAAAGCTACGAAACCTGCTCTGAAATTTTAACTGATTTTGAGACGATGCAGCAAAAAACCTTTGGAACACATTGAACTAAAACATAATATTTCTCAGATAATATAATACCAAAAGAATAATGAACACGGTGGAGCTAAAGTCATCACCCTATCGGAAGACACCATGAAGTAAACGGAAGCAGAATATATGATGAAAAACCATCACCACATTCCTCGAGAATACTCATTTCAGCGACTTTTGATTATTGCATAGAAAAATATTTTGGCAATATATATTATGTTCTATGATTCAAAATTTGTTTTTAAGTCAGTGTACAATCTATGGTTTTATTTAATTATTTTTTTATTACATAAAAACACTAGCAACAATTGTTAAAACACCTGAGACTTATCTATCTACCTCCATGGAAAAATTTATGTTAATGTATTTAACAATATCGGGGGTGGCTATAACTGCATTTATTGGATAACAAACCGCATTTATTGGATAACCAACACCTCTGCCATGGGTCACCCAAAGTGGTTCGCTACGTTTGGTGACTATAAAAGTATTTTATGTATATAATTTCCTGAAGAAAATTAATTTATTCAATATTGGCCACCCTGTGGAAATGACACAAAAAGACACAAGGTTTTCTTTCAATTACACAAGCTTGGAGGAAATATGACACAAGCCATGCCCAGTCCCGACCATTAATTTTAAAATGCCTTCAATTATATGTTTCTTCCAAGCGTGAAATGATCAAAAGTTTCCAGAGCAGGTTTTAAGCAGGGTGAAAACATGAATATTTGCTTGCACATTACTATAAACTTTTCCGACCGGCTTCATACGATCGTGAGTTTGTCTTTAAAAAAATCTTGACAGCAAATAAATCTGTTTTTGGGAACCACACCGGTGTCGGTCGAACGTGCGGGTGCTGCTTATGCAGGGTAACTTCGCGCGTATGTGTTTCAACCAGTAAGTCGCTAAGCCCCACGGAATCATAATTAAGAGCTTTATTGGTGAGGCCAATCAAAATTCGTGAGGTGCAGACCACCGAACATGTGGTCAACGAATGCCCGCTCCATTCATTCCCCGGCGGGATTGATGAGGTCCACAGGCAACGCCTGAGGCCCTAGACTGGCTCGCAGACCTAGATGTCCCCCTCTGACCCCCCCCACCATACGAAAGAAGAAGAATCAAAATTCGGAAATTTTTCGCCGGTCGGAAAAGGGATATGCATTGGCAATGGGGGCGTGACCTTACAGCAAACGCATAAAAAAATGTGCTAGGCCACGCCCTCATTAATGTGTAAGCAAATGTTCGTGTTTTCGGTCAGAGGAGACCCTGCTTTTTAACGGTTCCATGCCGACTGAGAATGAAGTTAACTCAACACCTCTTTGAAAAGTCATTAAAAGCTATGAAAAAAATATATTTAAAATAGCCATAACCCTAACCTGACGTAACCTATTTAACCAGTTTTTTAATATTTTTTTCATCACTCTTAATGACTTTTCCAAGGTGGTTCTGAGTTGGTTTCATTCCGAGTTATCGGGTCACCTTTTTAACTCCATGACTCATTTTGATTTTGAAGATGTTCTTTTTTATAGCAATATTTCACCATGTTGATTTACCTTCTGAAACATATTTATTTAGCTTTATAAAACTGATGGACTACATGATCATTCATATGCTTCATTGCCTAATGAAGAGGTCGTATAACCAGTTGGCGGAGATGTTTAAATTTCATTATGATGCAACACCGTCTGATGAGCTGCTTACAAGTTTTGAAACGGACACTATATTGGAAATAGTCCCAAGAGAAACATCAATGGGCCAGGTAAAAAGTCAGAAAAATAGCAGTGGGTAATTTATCACTAAAATGCTTTTGAGCTGGAATAATCTGATAAACTTATTAATTACATTTTGGATTGTTGTAAACCGAATTGGCGCCCTCTATTATTTTATTTGATTTCCGAACCCATTTTCTGACCAATTTTTTGTTTTTATTTTTTCCGGGATCAAAAATTTCCCATCATGAAAAGAATAAAAACAAAAAGATAAATGTCTAACCAAAGATAACTTTTTCCAAAATCAAATGTAAAAATTGAAAAGAAATTATCGAACTAGTAAACCCATGTTCACGAACGTCAATATGTGCTGGGAAGCGAACCCCCTGACATCCCTGAAATCTCATTAGACTACCCTCCACTGAAGGTCACCCAACTGAACTTCAATCAAAAGAGCCGCCTTTTCCAAAATCTGTTCTGCTATGTTAACCCTAAACTCGTTGTGGCATAGGGAGCCAGAACTTACTTTTTTATAAACTTGGTACGCATTGAATAATGACATCACATAGACAAAAAAAAAATACTTATACCCTTTGAAATACTTACGCATGATGGGGAAAGAAGCGAGACCTTGATCCTGTCGATCAACGTTCCTGTGCCCAACGTCGACTGCTAACAAAAATTCATTTTTAAATACTAGGAAAAAAACTTTACAAACATATTATTACTACGAATTGAAAGCTTCAATATCGTAGAGCGTTTGGCATTTAAAATTTTAAACACCGACGTTATGCGTATGTCAGTTTTTAATTTTTCACACTTCTGACTCGCCGTCCCGGGATGGTTGGAGTTTAAAACATTGCACTGCACACCTGCCGGGATGCCAATGGGCTAAAGGGAGTTAGCACAAAGTAGTTCGTACAAAGTTAGTTTCATTTGTCTAGTAAATTTCCAATGAACGAAATTATATAACGAAGGCATTCAAAAATAGTTTTATTTGGATAGAAAAATGAATATACATACAAAGGGGCAAAACTCTACTGTCAGGGAACTTTACTGAATTCAGCAGAGCAGCAAAAAGCAGCTAACGAGGCCTAACAGAAAAAAAAATTTAATGCAATTCACACGCGGTTGAAGTGAAACTTTTCCAAAACAATCTCAACCATTAAGGAGCCTTGAAAAGTGAGATCATAATAAAAGTGGCCAATGAGCGCAGTTTGGCGCTTCGTAGGTACTGCAATGCGTCATTTTCGTTTCATATCTCAACTAATAGGAGCCTTGAAAAGTGAGATCATAATCAAAGTGGCCAATGAGCGCAGTTTGGCGCCTCGTCGGTACTGTAATGCTTCATTTCCGTTTCATCTGAGTTTCAAATCACAATGGGGCTAAAGAAGTTTCACTTCAAAAAAATCGGAAGCAGGTTATCTGCTAGTTGAAATTAATCTCTAATCCCATAATTTTAGGTAGTATTAGTAGTATTTTTTTAATGGAAATCAATTTATCTTTTTTCAGTGGCCTCTTATTCAAGTAGAATTAAACATTTCTGATGAATTCAAACCAGTTTTGGAGCCCCCATTGGAAATAACAATAGAAATATTCACAAAAATCATAAATCTTTGGGATGCCACCATTTACCACATGAAAAGATTTCAATTAGAAGAGTGTTTTGCCCGTTATTACGAGCAGTCTGGGGGGGACGATATCAATGTTAAAAGAGTCTTAGAGCTTCAGGGATATATTTTGAATCAAGACAAGGACATGTTATCAGATAGAAAGTTTTTAATGGACTTTTTTGTTGACGGATATGGTAATGTTGTGAAATACTTGGAAAGATTTAAACGAATGTGGTTATTGTACAAAGAGGATGTCGAAACAGATATCAATATTCTTAAAGAGAACAGGGAGCTCTCCGTTTTGAAGACTCTGTGTGTTCGATACCGTGATGAGATAAAGTTGAATGAGAGGATATCTTCCTATCAAACGCTGGGAGTCATTTTCCTCTGCTTGCTCCCCATGAAAGAGAAGTTAATTGCGCAGCCTTCGCATCTTTTCCACATACTGGCGCAGGAAACCCCCAGGTAATCTTATTTAAATTGTTTTTTTATTATTATAATTTTTTATTGTTCGTTTTATGCAGTTTTTTTAAATTATTATTAAATCAAATATTTTATATTATTATCTAAATATATACTGTTAAGGAAGGTTACGCAGATTGGGGTATACTCTCAGAATCATCCTGGTGAACCCTTCAGTGACCACCATCCAGAAATGACATGTTGAAATGGCTTTTGCTATGTTTAGTTACCTAAACTGAATAGCCAGGCTTTCAACCATTCTATTCTCTTCCGTCTCGACGACAAACGTTGCTCCACTGACTCCAGGCAATTGGAACTCTTATGGGGTATCATAGAATAAAACACCAAAAAGCCTTCTATGTTGTCGCAAGAACAATTCCTTGAAAGCTACATAAGTTCTCAGTCACACATTTACTCAAACCAAGGAAGTAGAAAGAAGCTAAGGATAGTCTCCTTTAATGGAATCAATCTTCCCAACAGGCCTTCCACTGACTAGCTAAGTGACCAGGTCAGATACGGGGCTCCTCGAAGCCAGAGACAAGTTAGCCTCTCAGAAGCTGGCCGTACTGTACAGGGCCCGCAGATACTCTGATAGCACCCTGAACAAATCGCAAGTGCACCTCACGGTTAAATTTGGCAGTCACCTTTGGTCCCGTGCTCCCTGTTTCTGCAGAAACGGGCAGTCTATTGATAAATTCTTCTATCTAAACAAACAGATTGCAATCTTTAGAGTTCAGGCATCGGGTAGGAATGTCGTTCTTTTTCTACAGGTATTTAAATGGAAGATGCTCCAAACTTGATCCATGTTTCTATCGATGTGCACACTTGGGATACACACCGTACGCCGTATGTTTGTACATTTGCTCTATGAGAACAGGTCGTTTCTTAGACTGATTCTTGAGTTCAACAGCTTGGTTGTGGAACAATTTGTCGGCTTCTGTGTTTCCTCCCTCCTACAACATGGGTCTCTTCAAGACCAAGGTTTACTCCTTCCTGTCCACAAAAAATCCTACACACAGCATCTGCGAAGATGAGATAGGTCCCGGGGGGGGAAATTATTTTCCTCAGGGCCTCCTGGGTGGAGTTTCAGTTAAAAAAAGGATGTTGGGTTATCTGAAAATGTTATTTTTTTTTTACTTTTAGAACTACTGTTACACATTACTGAAAAAACATTATTTAATGTTTTTCTTATGATTTTAGTGTTGGACGTTACATGGTGCAAGGTGTTATTGATTCTTGCAATAAAGTGAATAATGATTTAAATACTGAGCCAGAAACTTCTTTTGAAATCATTGAATATAATACAATGCTTAATGGCATTGACGAAGTGGTGGTAAAGTTAGAAGAGCAACTGGAGTACATTAGAGAGTTGTACGACATGATGGGAGAGTATGGTATGATCATTCCTCCCGAAGACATGCAGGAATACTTAGGTAAAACTTCACATAATATATTATTTTTACATAGCTATTACAACTGCTCTATACAGTTGTATGTAAAGAGTTCTGTGATTTTGACTTCTTTCAAAAGGGAAGTTGTATTCCTAAAACATTTGTTTGTTTTTCAATCTTGCTTTTTAATAATATTTGAGTATTTTATTTCTATTTTCTTTGATAATGTCTATTTTATCATTCAGTTTAATATTATTAGTTTTGATTTTTGTTTTTTATATGTATTTTTTAAAAATTGTTTTATTTTTGTGTCTACATTTACTATTCTTATTATACAGCTGCTATGATACAAGCATGAGCCTAGAATGGTGGTCATGATACCGCAAATGAATATTGTGATGTGAAATTTATGTGAAATAATAAAAAAAAATTCATACACACATATTCATGAATTGATTAAACTAATACAGTATTAATGCATATCCTTAATACAGGTGCGGAAAAACAGACAGTGCAGATTTGAAGGGCTATTGGCGTAACATACAGAAATGGGGGTTATTTTATTTTATTCGGTACATCATGCCGTTTTATGCATCAAGTCCTGAAGATGACATCAGAAAGATGATGGCCCCCAGCAGCGACACATTGATGAAGGCGATTTCTGAAGTTTTCGGCTGCATTTTGGCACATCTCGATGGGCATAACGAATAAAAAAAAATTTCGGTACAGAGCTGAAAATAGCCCTAGGTAACTTCACGAGAGACGTTTTCTCTCCTTAAAAGTGACCGTGTGGTGTGCAATTTCCAAATTTGTGGTGGTTGGGTCGTATTTTTTTTGAGGAGTATGGACAAACCGTGACTGTCAACGCTCAACATTATATTTCCATGTTGGAAATTTTTTTTGAACCTCAATTGGAAGAACTAACGGAGGAAACAGATCTGGGAGACATCTGGTTTCATCAGGATGGTGCTACGGCCCTTACTGCTCGAGTTTCAATGACAAAACTGCAACAAATGTTCCCTGGGAGCCTTGTCTCTCTGAGGGGTGGCGTGGGATGGCCCGCGCGCTCACCTGATTTAGCGACTTCTTCCTGTAAGGCTATCTGCAGGAAAAAGGTTTTAAACATCGGCCTCACACTTTGGAAGAACTCAAGGATCGAATTCGAGATAAAATCGCCGTTACGTCCATCGAGATGTGCCAAAATGCATCCGAAAACTGCAGAAATCGCCTTTATCAATGTATCGCTACTGGGGGCCATCATCTTTCTGATTTCATCTTCAGGATTTGATGCATAAAACGGTATGATGTACCGAATAAAATAACATATATTTCTGTAAGTTGCGCCATTATCTTTAATAGCCCTTCAAAACTGCACTGTCTGTTTTGCCGCACCTTGTACGAAGTTTTTTTTTAAGGTTTGGGACAAGTACTAGGCACTCTGAGAGGAAATTGTGACAGAGTTTTGGAATCTAGAGAACGCCTTTCAAAGAAGTTTAATACTCAGATTAATACTGATATTGATTTATTGTATGGTGCTTTGGTCACTATTAAACAAGATGTTGTGGCAAGTCATTCACCTTAATTTAATTTAACAGTTACTAGGTATTAACTTTAATTATGTTCGTCAATTTGCACTGTAGGCCAGTGGAGGGAGTGGTTTTTTTTTCTCTTTTTCTCTTCTAGTTCTATTTTGGCTAAATTCAGCAGAAATTTTCCCAGTCATTCTACTCTTCCGGCATTTGAGTAGTCCAGTCAAGTTTCACCATCGGCTCCATCTTCCTACATTAGATAATATATACAAATTCACTATTAGATACATACTTTAGATTGACGTAGTTACTATCTATATAAATAAAAGGCAATGTCCATACGCATGTGCCCTGCTGACTCCAACACTACTTGACTGATTTCGCTGAAAATTTCAAAGGTTATCTGGGCCAGGGCTTCTAGCATGGTTGATCGATAAAGGTTTTATTAAGAATGTCGGTAACTTCTCATCGTTTCTGAGCATGACTGCAGATCGCCGGCGAACACACAACAATTCAGAACGACTAAGTGTATTATCTTGTTTTTTTCGTATCCCACGATTTTGATATATTTTCCACGAATATTGGAAATTTAGAATATTGGAATAACAGAATATTGGAAAGTAATATATTTTTAAACTCTGATTTCATAATTAGTATTTGGAGTGTAAGATTAAATTTGTGGTACAATGCGTATTTTTAAATAAAATATAGTTTATGCATAAATTGGAAAACATTTAAAAAATATGTTTAACATTCCTTATCTTAACTTTTCTTATCCGTTACTTCTATTCCAAAACAAGTAGTATATCGGTGGAAACATAAGTGGAAAGTAAAAGTAACCAAATGGAACGCATAAAAACATATACAAACTTTGGAGAAAATGTCCAGATACTCTCAGTGTCGCCCAGGTGAAAGACCACCATTGACCCTTTGATTAGTGATTTATTTTTTTACCGTTTACATCGTGGAAGTGAGTTATTTTTCAAGTTTTTCTTAATTTTGCAATCGATTTAATTAATTATCTTCTTACACATTTTTACTAAATAAGTTAATTTCGGAGCTTTTTTATTTCTATAACCTTTTCTTATTGAATTATAAAGTATAGAAGGACAAATTCCGTGGTTCTCAACATTTTACAAACAAAATTTTTTCAATCAAGTCGTACGGCCACACGTATGCGGCGATTTGGTGACCAGAGGGAAACATCCACCTTTCTCTTCCCCATCTCCTTCTCCTTCCTACTCCCGCCTAACAACATAACTCAATCGGGGATGCCATATCCCCACTGGCTTCAGTCAGTTGAAAGCAGTCGAAACACTGGTGGAATTAACATTTTTTTTTTGTATATCCATATAAACAATAATGTTAAGTTTTTTTGTCCTTTTAGGCTCCTTGGCTTTTGGATATAAATTCAGATGCAAATAAAGTGGTCAGCGTACTCGACCGAATGGCTAGCGATATTCAGAAGCATATAGAAACCTACAAACAGATACAGGAGTGGCAGAGAGTTTTCAAAGTACATAAATATTTTTGTTTTTATTTGATCACATTATTGATATATTATTATTTACGGTTTTTTAAAATTGTTCAAAAAATTTAACCAAAATGAAATCCTAGTCCCCGATTGAACCTGCAATCTTCAAACTTAGTCAATATTATATAATATTCTATACCTAACAAGTTGATTGCATTCTTATTTATTCTGTTTTATTGATTATGTAACACCCGTAATTAATATTGTGAATATAAATTTCCGTCTATTCATGTAAAAGCCAACTAGGGCGTTAATAAATATAAATAAATAAATATTATAAATCACATTGATAATAAGAGATCGTAATAATACTGAAAGAATAAGCTTTCTTTATTATTTAGATGCATGTTACAAGAATAGATCTTATAGCAGAAGTTAGCACCGAGGTCCAACTAAGACAGCTAATGTGGAAATCTCATATGGAATGGGACGGGTTGAGAAGAAGCTGGTAAATATTAATAATAATTTAATCTACCTTATGACTCATAAAACCATTCTTCTCACTCAAACCAAAAACCAAACCTCTCTAAAAACATGCAGTATTTCAGTATTAATTTAAATAACCAAACATCCAACTTATTTAGGTACGTAATGGACTTCAATGAACTGAATTTAGAAGAAGTTCAAACAACAACTGTAAATTATGGAAAAACTGTAAACAAAATTGAAAAAAGCTTACCGCCAAATAAAATTGTGCCAGGGCTCAGGGAAAGTGTTGAAGATATGAAATCAAAGGTGAATATTTAGTAAACATTTTACTAATTAGTCAATATATTGACTGAGTAATATAATTTAAATTTTGTTTCAGTTGGTAATAATAGCCTACTTGAAGAATCCGGCACTAAAACCAAGGCACTGGATGCAAATAGAATCCCTACTAAACACCCGATTCACAATAGATACTGTTCTGACATTGGAGCTGCTGGAGGAACTCGGTGTATTTGATTTCGTTGAGGAGATAACAGAAATATCTGGTCTTGCAAGCTCGGAAGAATCCCTCGAGGCACTCCTCAAAAAGGTCAGACCGGGACTTAACTCTCTATCATTCAATATCTTACACAGCAGAATCTGTCAAAACGTGTGAAATCATTTTAAAAATAAATTATTTGAATTGGTCACTAGCATCGCATTAAACAAATTTCTTTTTCCGTTCAGACAAAAATTCTAGAACATTTTGAATCATTTTTTTATTGTTTTTTTGAAACCATGGCAATTCTTTGAAAATTTGAATCCTCGAAATGGGAACATTTTTTTATAAACCGCAAGGACCGAACATAATTTTTTATGGATACGAAATAAAATATATAGCCAAAAAACACTTTAAAAAAAGAATTCCACACAAAAAATAATTAAAGAGAATCGTAAACTGGACATTTAAAAAAAAAATTTCAGCTAAAAAAACGGATGTATTTACCTCATTATTAAAAATACATGTTTCAAATTTTTTTCAGTAACATTTTCGTAATCTTGTAGAAAGATGTTTCCACATGATTTTTTCCATGTCATTATTAAATCCATACAAGTGGCACCTTGTGTTATCCTGTAATATGACTGATTATTTTACATATGATTTGCAAAAGACATCATTTTAGAGTTGATGTTTCAGATTGAAGACATTTGGAAAGTATTGGAGCTTCCCGTCTTACAGTACCGGGATTACAAGGACATATTCATGCTTGGGAGTTTGGAAGATGTCCAAGCGGCAATTGACGAAAGCACTATGTTGATTGGAATAATTCTGAGTTCCAGGAACTGCACATCCATCAAAAGCAGGGTAGAAGAATGGGAAAGACTTATGAATCAGTTTTCCAAAACTTTGGTAAAAATTTAATATTTTGCTTAGACTTCAATTGGCAGAAGTATAATCAATTTTCTCTTGTTTGAAATATTATAATATTTCACCCATCAATTTAATTGTTTTTCAGAATGAATGGTTCCTTTGTATGCAGACTTGGATGTATCTTGAAGTGCTATTTTCTGCCCCAGACATACAGCGCCAGTTACCTAATGAGGCCAGACTGTTTACCATGGTTGACAAATCTTGGAAAGATATCATGAGGAGAACAGCAAAGGTTTTTAAATCTCAAAATAAAAAATTGATTGGATTATTGAAACCTTATTTCTCCGCAGGTGCTCGCAAGAAGAAGAGAATAAACAGAAGTTCAATAACAGTGTTTGTCAAGTTCAAAAGTTCAATTATGTGGTCAGAGTCAATAGCCAATTCTTTGATTTGTAATACTTTTCTCCTATAATAATAATATGTTTCAATTACCTAAGGTGCCTTTGGCTCTAGCTGCTGCAACAGATCCACTGCTCTTGGAGACGTTCACTAAAAACAACGCCATGTTGGATCAAATAATGAAATGTCTCGAGGCTTATCTAGAAACCAAAAGAGTTGCTTTTCCACGCTTCTACTTTCTGTCTAATGATGAGCTTTTAGAGATATTAGCACAGGTATGTGGGCCACAATGGCATACAAATACACAAGAATACAATTTTACTACCATCTACTTTACTTTACCATTTTACTAAACGTAGATGGATAACAAGAAATTACCATTTTAGACACGAAACCCTCACGCCGTCCAACCTCACTTGCGAAAGTGTTTTGATGCCATTGCAAGGTTAGAGTTTGCCATGAAACCCAAGGAGAGGAGAGAATCAGAGGAGGGGCTAGGAGCAGGGGAAGGGGACAAGAGAGAATCTGCGGGAGAGCTAGAAATGACTACTGATATTTCTGCCATGATTTCACCTGAAGATGAACGAGTAACTTTGGGAAAGGTGATACATGTTATAATATCCTCTTAAATTAAATATAAGATTATAATAGTATGCACATACTGTAATACATACATGTATAACCAATATTATATTATATGTTTAGGGTCTCAAAGCTCGAGGAAATGTAGAAGACTGGCTAAGCAAGGTGGAAGAAGCTATGTTTGCCTCTATAAGAAAGTGCATGAAAGGATCATTGGGTGATTTTATGATCAGACCGAGGACTGAATGGATGAAAAGACATCCAAATCAGGTGAAATCATTACATTTTGGTTGAGTTTATCGCAAAGTTTTTTTTTTTGTTCAGAGTACATTATTGCTAGAGATCTGAAAATTTCACATTATTTTCTTGGTGAAATCTTTTTTTTTATTGAATTTTGCGTTACTCTGGAAATGGCCAAATTCCCATTTTTCATGTAAAAATGACTAATCTCATGTAAAAATTTGCATTATGGTTTTACATTACAAATTTTTCCGGTCTCTTTTTATGGCTAATGCTCTGACGGTTTGCATGGTTGAGGGGTATGGCTCTCGACTAGCAATCAGAAGGTCGCGGGATCTAAACCCGGCGTGTGCAAATAAATTTTATTTGATTAATTTGTGTTGCTTCACAATTAATTAAATAAAAATAATATATGGTACATTTACATTCCACAGTGGAAGATACTCAATATCACACTAGTGTAAGATGGTGCATTCAGAATTGAAACGTTGCTTGAAAGAGCTTTAGCTTTGTTTGGTGGCCAAAATTGAATTGAATCTGAATTGCCAGGTACATCCCCACTTTCCTCTCCCAAGCAAGCACACGGTGCCACTCATTTGTAAATGATATTTAATTCATACTCGCAAAAATATCATTTATGTATTTATTTTACATGTTCTAGGTGGTTTTAACAGTATCCCAAATAATGTGGGCGAAAAAAGTACATCAAATTCTAGAATCTAAGGCTGTGTCGAAAATTGATGCAAAGTTACAGGAGTTTGAAAAAGAGAATATATCGGATCTGAATGATTCCGCTGCCCTTACGGCTCAGAATATATCAAAACTATTCAGAAAGGTTCTTTGCGCACTCATAACAATAGATATACACGCCAGAGATACTATCAACAATATGGTAGCAAAGGAAGTACGAAGGCCGTAAGTATAAAATACAAGGGCACATAAACACGTCGCAATGGGATCACGTGATACGTGATCTGTCTCGTCTGATACTGTTCTGGTGGAACGAAAAAAAAAATTCTTCAAACTTCGCAAATCTAAAAAAAAAATTGTTTATCATTGATAAAAATGTATTATCAGACTCAGGAATTGCTTGTAAAAGTCTTTTTATAAGCCTGAAAAAAAAAATAAAGTAAAAACTGCACTAAAGTGCAAAATCTCTATCTTACAAAACCCATTTTCGGATATGGTTTTATTGCACAACTTGGCTAATTAAGTTCTTTAGAACTATATAGGTACTGTGTGATTTTGCCCAATTCCGAATGCTACATGCTGCAGTTCACCGCCTTAGAAACTCAAATCTGTGTGTTTTTCCTTTCTCATGTAACATTAAAGTGACTACCCGAGACTGTTAGTTGCATTCAACAGTTATTAGTGACTAGATGTAGCCTGTAGAATATAACAGCCAGGTGCTTCCAAACCTTCATTGTTTCCTTGCCCTTCCGCTTTCTTCAGCCTTACCACATTCCCTGTAAAAACTGGGGCTGCATGTTCAGCAATGACATTATGTCGATTTTTTAAAGTAAAGAAATAAACAATAATACTAAAATGAAAAAAAATTATTTTCTGTTGACTTTTCTCAATCCCCAACCCATATTTGTTTATTTTGGTGAAATGATTGTACCACGTTAAATAATTTTATATACCTTTTGTAACATTTTTGTGTAACAGAGATGCCTTCGACTGGCTTAAGATGATCCGCTACTACTGGGATGAAGAGATTGACAACTGCGTGGCTCGGATGTCGAGTGCCTCGTACATATACGGCCACGAGTACGTCGGAGCCGGAGGTGTGCTGGTGATCACGCCGCTCACGGACCGTTGCTACCTCTGCCTGATGGGGGCACTTCAGCTGGACCTGGGAGGCGCACCTGCTGGCCCAGCTGGAACCGGCAAAACAGAGACTACTAAAGATCTGGCCAAGTCCCTGGCTATACAGTGCGTCGTTTTCAACTGCTCTGAAAGTGAGAATACAATTTATTTTTTTTAACTCTTTTTTGAGGTATGTACATATTTGTGCATTCCAGAACCTTTTCAAGGACCAGATGGGTCTCTACATCGGTTCACTTGTCAAGAGTCTCTTTTTTCGTACAAAGCTAATGTGGAACACCCAACTATCCCCATGCAGCACAACATCAATATTTACACTGTAATCCTAAGTGATCGGCAACATGGATTTCGATAAAACTGATCATGTGGCTATTTGCTCCGGTATATAACACATATTTTGGGGCAGTACTTGGGAGATGTTTTGCTAATTTATTTTGGTAAATAATTATATATTTATTGATAAGTCGTGTCTTCAGGCACCTTTTTCAGTCCATATCGATGATGGAAAGGCAGAATGACTAAACTAGCTAGACAATAGCTTAAACGCCGTATAGCTGTGTGGCGCTTAAACAATTTTTTACAGCTGTATGACTTAATAGTCATGTTGCCTTTCCATCGTCAGGCCTTTGACCGGGTTTGGCACCGAGGGCTTGTCAACAAACTGCCTTCTTACGGACTTCCCGCATCCTTGTGTATGTGGATTGCCGACTTTTTGAGGGAGAGGTCGATTCAGGCGGTTGCTGATGGTTTCACCTCTTCCTCGCATTCGATAAATGCTGGCGTCCCACAGGGATCGGTTCTGTCTCCGACTTTGTTTTTGTTGCACATCAATGACCTCTTGACGTGTGCACCGATTCATTGCTACGCGGACGACAGTACAGTCCATGATAGCTTTTTGTTTGACAAACCTCCAAAGGGCTCACAAACCCCAATGGCTCGGAGGGCTTTGAAACAAAGAATGGACGGTTACCTCGAGAGTGTTTCCTCTTGGGGTAAGAATAACCTCGTCGAATTTAATGTTTCAAAGACCCAATCATGTCTGATCACGTCTAAAAGGGATCGAAATGATAATCTAGTCTCCTTCAACGGAAGCATTCTCCCGAACAGGCCTTCCATTGATATGCTTGGTGTAACTCTAAGTGACCAGCTCAGGTACGGGGGCTCCATCGAGGCCAGAGTTAAGTTAGCCTCTCAGAAACTGGGCATACTGTACAGGGCACGCAGATACTTTAATAGTACACAACTGCTAGCCCTGTACAAATCGCAAGTGCGCCCCACGGTTGAATTTGGCAGCCACCTCTGGTCTGGAGCCCCAAAATACCTGAAAAAAACCCTTGACTCTGTGCAGAAACGGGCGGTCCGTTTGATAGATTCTCCTAATTTAACTAACGGATTGCAATCTTTAGAGCACAGGCGCCAGGTGGGAATGCTGTCCTTGTTCTACCGGTATTACAATGGAAGATGCTCCGAGGAACTAGCGTCATTGATCCCCTCGGCACCGGTGCATAGTCGGGAAACACGCCAAACGCGCGCTCAACATTTGTACACGGTTGACATTAGTCACATGAGAACGGGTCGTTTCTACGACTCGTTCTTGAGTTCAACAGCTCGGCTGTGGAACGATTTGCCGGCCTCTGTGTTTCCTCCCTCCTACAATATGGGTCTCTTCAAGACCCATGTTCACTCCTTCCTCTCCTCAAAAACACCCTCCACACAGCATCCTCAAAGATGACATAGGCCCTGAGGGAAATTATTTTTTCCTCAGGGCCTCCTGTGTGGAGTTAATGTAAAAAAAAAAAAAAAAAAAAAAATATCATTATTCTTCATGTAAGAAACCCTTTTTATTGGAAAGAACTGTATCTGGCATCTCTGCTACATGTAATGGAATTAAATCAAATGATTGGCCCCATGCTAATGGCGTATTTGTTATATTTTCAAAGCTTTGGATTACAAAATGATGGGACGTTTCTTCTCTGGTCTCGTGTCGTCTGGGGCCTGGTGTTGTTTTGACGAATTCAACCGAATTAACATTGAGGTGCTTTCTGTAATAGCCCAACAACTCATCACCATCAGAAATGCGAAGGTTGCCAAACAAAAACGGTAAGATCATTTATTTCCTTTCATAACTTACTGCAATAAATTGTGTCCGGCTAGGAGATGTCATGACATTAAATAGCTTTGTATTTGTAAATCAAATATAAGAATACATACATATGACATGTATATAAATACAAACTTTTTGGTACAGAGGCATCTCCGTTGATATATTGTGGAAAAAGTACAAAAATAATTAAGAAGTACAGAAAAAAGTTCCGCAAGGGAAATGTAAAGAAAATATTGAGTGAGGACCCAGTTAATGCATTTTTACAATGATTGGGGTCTTTTTGTGGGGTGGCAAATTGTCCTGGTCAGAGAGCACTTATTTTCTTACAAATATTGGCCATTTTTTCTTCAATTCGTCATTCAAATTGTCTGATAAAATAATGCAGCAAAATAGGTTCCTATTATTTTACGGCCCCTTCCAAGTAGTCAATCGTGATGATTCCATGGATTTTAATTCATTGATGTGAAATATTTAATTTTCTAGGTTTATGTTTGAAGGGCGAGAAATAAAGCTGATTGCCACTTGCGCAGTATTTATTACCATGAACCCGGGATACGCCGGCAGAACGGAATTACCTGATAATTTGAAAGCTCTCTTCAGGCCAATATCGATGATGGTGCCGGATTATGGTATGCTATATTATTTTGCTTGAAATTCTTTGGTAGCCTCGTCGCTCAAGGGTCTCAACTGTACGAAACCAGTGAGACTACAACATCAATTGGAATATGTTGTGATACTGAAGGGAATGGGTAGAAGAAGGAGATGGAGAAGGGGGAGGTTGGGCATTAGCAGGATATTTAGATCTGGTCACTGAAAACGGCTAATGCCATTTCAAGCAACGTTTTGATTCTGGATGATGATCTTTTCCAGGGCAATACCAAGATTATTTACTACTGTGGAATATGAAATGTTTATTATCTTTTATTTGAAAACCTGGCAGAAACTACTGACCATTACACAGCATTTTTTAAATTGATCATACACATTTTAAATATTTACTCCAAATATGTCAAAACCCTGGCTTGATGAAGTTTTTACAATAGCATGTTGCTATTGAAATGCACAAAATGTGTCCCATTGCGTCAGGGCCGTAGCTAGGGGGGGGGCATTATGGGGCAATGCCCTACCTTAAAATACATGTGCCCTACCTTAAGAAACCATCGACTATGATAATATGCTAGTTAACTGTTTGTTCATAGTTTGATATGATTGAAAAAAAATACTACCTATTAGTTTGAGTCGTCGCGAGGATAAAACGGAAATCACAATGCAAGTTTTGTACAGGCAGCGAGAGGCGTTTAGAGATATGTATGAATTTTTGCATCTGTGGCGACAATAGGCTGCAGCACTGCTTTGTGCAAATCTACGTTTTCAACATTGACTGCAATCAATAGGCTTCAGAGGCTGTCAATGTGTCACGAAAAAATGGCAGGCATGGTGTTTCTAGCCTTTGAAAAGAAAAGAACTAAGTCAGTTGATCTAAATGAAGTGCTTCGTATTTTTAATGATATGTCGAATCGAAGAATTCGATTGTTTTAAGGAAGGACTTTTTATTATTTTTAATTTTGTTTTAATTCTGTAATTTCAAATTATGTTTGGTACCTAATATAAACCTTAATAAATGAAAAGCCATTGATGCTGCAGTTACTTTTCTGAAGTTTATTGTTAGCAATGATCAAGAATTACCTTGTGTACAAATACTTATTATCTAACTGGTGAAAGAACACAAGGTAATCCTTTATCATTACTAAATAACTGAATGTTTTGATCATCCAATTAAGTATTGCCTCACACATGTACGACGAAAATCGATTCACCAGATCAGATCAAGTAACATTTTTACTTGCGCCCTACCTGTAATTACCGCTGCCCTATCTTAAATTCAACTAGCTACGGCCCTGCATTTCGTGAGATATACTTATTCAGCAATTTTTGATTTGTCCAGTTAACAATCTTTTTTTCTCTCTTTCAAGGTTTGATTGCAGAGGTTATCCTCTACTCTGAAGGATTCGAGGATTCGAGAAATTTGGCTAAGAAAATGGTACAAATGTACAAACTCTGCAGTGAACAGTTATCTCAACAAGACCACTACGATTTCGGAATGAGAGCAGTGAAAAGTGTTTTGGTAAAAATCATAGAAATTTTTGATTTAGATTCCATTTTTAATTTAGGCATACATTTTTTTTTCCGTTACAAAGTATTAGATTTTACTTCATTGAAACTAAATACGTTTCTCCGGAGTGGTATACATTGAGGGTAGTTCGCAACACAACTATGTCTTTACACACACTACTTGCTTAATTCATAATCGTAAATTGTTAGACCTAAGTATTTGATTCACTTTTCTCAAAAATAATTAGGTTTCAAATCTCAAAAGATTGAATGCTTTCCCTTTTTTCGATTCAATAAAAATTAATGAAATAATATTCGCATACAGAATTTTGAGGGATTCCCAGAAAATCTACCTCATTTGATTCAACAAAATTGGATTCACATAAATATTTTTTGGTATTCCCAAAACAGTGGAAGGGAATCTGAAATGCTCAAAGCAGATGGTGCTGGTGTGTCTGACATTTGCATGATTTGACAGCTATGTGATACAAATATATTGATAAATACCGTGGTTGGAGTGTTAAGGAGTAATTAAAAAAAAATATTGAGAAATATAAATGCAATAATTGGGAAAAAGGAAGACTTTGTTTATTTAGGTATAACCGCAACCTATTTCAGGATGTTTTGCTACAAACGTAAGTATCTACACACACTTCAAATAAAATAAGATGAGAAATAAGTTTTGCTGTTTTATTTCATATTGGCTGGCAGCTTACGATAGAACAATTTTCACACATTTTTGAGCCAAAATGTTGAAAAGTGAGGTTAACTCAAGTTTTGAAAAAGTGCTTGAAAGTACTGGCATGTGTCTCAAATATTCTTTGTAGGTATTTAGAAGTGAAAATTTCCATGCATGAAGGTTGTCTTATGACTTATGACATATATTTATATTCTTGTATAAAAATACTAGATGAAATTAGATAATTCTTACGATTAATATTATAACAGATTCCAGGGGCATCACACAGTCTGATGGAACAAAATGTTTAATGCAAATATGAGAATTTTTGATTTGTTTATTATTATTTTTATTTATGCATTATTAGGCACAATCCACCTTTTTTTAAATGTTTACTTGGAAACCTTTGTCCGGACTCGAGATGTGTAAAGGCGCAAAATAACATTGAGACAATTTAATTACTATTATTATTAAACAGTTGAAAAAAGACTTTTGCCATTGTGTTGGAATAATGGCTGACATGCTGATTCAAGCGTTTCAGATTACTTTACGTTACAATGTTTCAATGCCTTGATTTACCCAATTGACAACCTCTATTGCAGGTGATGGCTGGAGCATTGAAGAGGGCTAGTCCCGACCTACCTGTAGAGGTGACCCTAATGTGTGCGCTGAGAGACAGTAACCTCCCCAAGTTCTTGGCCGATGATGCCATACTGTTTAATGGCATAATGGGAGATCTGTTCCCTGGAATACACATGCCTGAAAAGGATTATGCCGTAATGGAAGAAGTCATAAGTATTTAACCCTTATGCACCACAACCAATAAGTTATTTCCCTCGAGGCCTTTTTTTCTGGACTTTGTGATTTTATATTGGTGGTAGCTCTCACTGGAGGCAAGGCCTTGCATAATTACACCCATAATAGTCGCAGAGAGCTTCAGACTTAGTTGAGCTTATATAACTGTAAAGGCAGCGAATTTGAGGTCTCTCTTGAACAATTGGAGTCTGACGAGGATATAATAGTGGAAGAGGACTATGTGGAGCAAGGAAACACAATGTGCACTTTATTTTTTATGATGCAATTATTAGTATTATTGTGCGATGATAAGGATAGAGATTAGTATACGTAGTACATAAGTTGATTTACTTTTTTTGCTTTAAATGCCAACATACCATAGTTATTAGTAAACTTATTTTTTCTGAGTTTAACTTTTTAATTTTGGCTGATGAGCATGTACGTCATTTGGAAAGCCCACGTTGCGGCTAACACATGCTAAGCATATGATGTGTTATTGAGCGGCAACCAAGATTGAAATCCAAATTTTGCAGAATATGGTCAAAAGGTAGTCAATCCAAGTTTAAAACGTGTTTATTTTTTATTCCATTGATATCTGTTGAGCTATTCAAGAAGAAATACCTTTACTTCTTCCAAATACGTGGAAAAATAAAATCCCCGATTCTTAATGACCAGGAACCCTAGCACGGTCGATCGATAAGGATTGTATAGATAACTTTCAGTAACTTCTGTTTCCTAGCATGACTTCAGATCGCTAACAAATAAATAACAATTCACAATTACTAAGTGTTATTAGTTTTGAATACTACAATACAACTGATATATAACAAAAGATGGGTGATGCGAATGTGAAAGCTGGTTCTTGCATTCTTAGGAAAATGAAATACGTTTTAATGTTACAGAGAAAATGCTTCTCCAGAATAAACTGCAAGTGGAACAGTGCCAGATCGACAAGGTGATTCAGTTACATGAAACTATGATTGTGAGGTGGGGGGTCATGCTGGTGGGTCCAACTGGTGGCGGCAAAACTACTGTTCTAACGGTATGCCAAACTTTTCCATAGAGATAAATATAGCCGATGATGTAAATAATGCAGTTTTATTCTTATTTTGTGCCTTTTGATTACTGAAAAACTGCCATTGTATAACAAATTACTACAGATTGCCACAAAGAGTGGGAATCGGCTGAAATGAGAAATGCCCATCTCCTGCACAATCCTATTGAGAGACAGTCTGGGTTTTCACTGCCTCTTAAACTGGCCTTTCATCAATGGGATAAGGTGCTCCCACCACTACTGTGCCTACATGATGCAGAGGTGGGGCTGGCCTTAAAGAGTTTGCGATGCGTGAATGCGGCACGGTGGGGGTAAATGAAGGCCCGCTCTATTTATTTCCCATACGGATTGATAAGGTCCCCAGGACAAAGCCTGCGGCCCTAGACTGGCTCGTGAACCTAGATGTCTCCTCTGAATTCCTCATTGTACGAAAGAAGACCACGGAGATTAGACTCGAGCTATTTTTACAGTCTCAAATCACTCTTGAAGTAATTTTTCACAAAATGGCGCCACGTAAATTTTCTAATTATTATTATTATAGCTACGTTTTTTATTTTTTTCAGAATCTTGGTGAAACCCTTACTGAACTGCATAACCTTGGAATTCAAAATCAGTATTACCAAATTGTCCGCAAATATGTGATGAATCCAAAAGCTTTGAGTATGGGAGAATTGTATGGAGAGGTGAATCCTTTGACCCTGGAATGGAGAGATGGATTGCTGGCCATTTCTCTCAGGACTGGCGTACAGGTAAAAAGTTATTCTAAAATCACGTGAGAACATTTAGACGACCATTATCCTTCACCTATTTTCCACTGGTCGTTAAGCAATGTTCAAGGTTTAATGTTTCAAAGATACAATCATTACGTCTAAAAAAGATCGAAATGAAAATCTAGCCTCGAAGTGCGCCTGAAAAAACCTGAAAAAACCCTCGGCTCTGTGCAGAATTGGGCAGTCCGTTTGATAGATTTTCCTATCTTAACAAATGGATCGCAATCCTTAGAGCACAGACATCGGGTGAGAATGCTGTCCTTGTTCTACTGGTATTTCAATGGAAAATGCTCCAAAGAACTAGCTTCATTGATCCCATCGGCACCAATGCATAGTCGGGAAGCACGCCAAACACGCGCCCAACATATGTACATGTGTGACATTTGTCACTTGAGAACAGGCTGATTCTACGACTCGTTCTTGAGTTCAACAGCTCAGCTGTGAAATGATAAAAGACCCTTACACAACATTCACAACGGTGACATAGGCCCTGAGGAAATTATTTTCCGTATGGAGTTAATGCAAAAAAAGAGATAGTCATTTCCTCCGAACACTGTCTATAAAAAGAAAGGTATTTATTTTATTAATAATTTTTATTTCTACAAAATTTATTTTCCGTCAGGCACACTATCGATAATATTTGATACTTTATTATTTTCCTTATTTACGTCGCATATATGAGCAACCGGTGGATATCCCCTTATGTAGATGTGATCCATGAAATTCACTTCATACATTCTATCCTATCACGATAAGATAGATTGCATTGAAAAGGTCAATGTTGTGAGGCCTAGTATTGTGTGGACAGAGACTTATTACGTTAGGTACATTAACCTGTAGGCATTCGCTTCCTCGCTTGGAACCTCATTTTGGCCTCCATTTGAGAATACAAGGGAGAATGAAAAAACAATTGAATTATTTCTAGTGCACTGAAGAAGATCACCAGTGGATCATTTGTGATGGTCCTGTGGATGCGGTGTGGATTGAGAACATGAACACGGTACTGGACGACAACAAGATGTTATGTTTGGCAAATTCTGAGCGCATCAAACTTACGCCTTATGTGCACATGGTATTTGAGGTACAGAATATTTGATACTGTAGTTTTGATTCTCTACATAGTACTCCCAAATACACTCATAGAGGGGTTTCTCTGTGAGGGTAATAATTAATTATTACTTCTTGCATAAATTAGGCTCATCTTTTCAAAGTCACTTCGGCCTTGTTTTCAATCTACATCATAATTCAGCTGCTTAAATCTAATCTAATCTTAAAATTTTACCAAAACTTCATGTATTGCTTTCCGTTCTAATATTTCATTATAACGAAGCTGCATCAGATGGGATTTAACCTTCTCCACAAATGCTCTACACCGACTACGGTCCGTCACCACTTACCTCCAGTCCTCAGGCCTCCCATCTTGCTTCAATCCTCTTCCATGCAGTCAGTTCACCACCATTCTAATGTTAAATTTGAATGGATTTAATGGTTTCACAGAATATTAACAATTCATCAAATTTCAAAGTTAAAATTCAAGTACTGCGAAAGTTCTATTCAAGTTCTGTTAATATTTCAATTCTGTGCAACAACCCAAAATGTATTAATAACAAAACTTGAATAGAACATTCACCGAACTTGAAAATTATTCTTAAAATTTGAACAATTCATCAAATTTCGAATTTAATTTTCAAGTTCTGTTATTATTTGGGATCTGTGAAGCAATACTTTGGTACAATACAGTAACAGTAATGATGAGATACACTTTATCTAGTGTTCTTCAACACTAAAAGCGGAATAATAAATATCTCGACTATCGACGCCACCATCCAAAATACAGTTCCTGTTGAAATTAAAAGTGTGCTTTTTGTGACTGGCGACACCGCACAGACAACCACAGATTTGGTTGCGTTTTGGAAGATCCGAAAAATTAAAAACTTTGAAAATCATTTTAACAGAGATAAAAAATATATTGGTACATATAAGTAAGAAGATCATTATTGATAAAATAAAATAAAAAAAAGTTTTTCTTATTGAATAGTTTCTTATTGAATTGTATCATCCATTAAATAAACGTGCCTTACAGTGTCATATGAGATAATAATTTGTGTTTTTGTGGAGAGTATAATATAGGTTACTTTATGCAATATTGAACTATTTACTTGAATTACATAATTTTACCACATTGTATTCTCATTCTGGCAGACGACTTTCGTTTCATCCTACTCTTTTCATTTTCCATTGCAAACGTGCCTACTTGAATATTCATTTGATCATTTACTAATTTCTTCTAAAAATAAAATTCTTTCACTTTATTCACATTGTGATCATAATTTCAGGTGGAGAATCTGGCCCAGGCGTCCCCCGCCACGGTGTCCCGCTGCGGGATGGTGTATGTCGACCCTAGTGAGATGGAATGGCAGCCGTATGTCCGGACTTGGCTCGAGGCTTTGCCGGATAATAAGGTCATCAATGCAGAAAATAGGGCCAAGATATACGATCTCTTTCACTATATCGATAAAGGTTTCTACTTCATTAGGAGGGGTTGTTTTTCTGGTATAATGCAGGTAATTCATTACTTCTTTTACACTATTACTGAACATTTATATGACGAAGACATGAAGCAAATCAGTGGTAGAGCAGTATATCTTCTTTTTTCTTATTTTTTTGGTGTTTTTATTCATTTGTTTCACTTTAGGGAAATCAACAGTTTACAACTTGATTAATTTATACAAGTTTAATTTACCTATCTGAAAAACCAATTATAGATTTCCTCATTATACTATTACATTATGTATCTATAAAATAAAAAGTAATCTTACAATAGCTAAGAGAAATTACATTATTACAACAAGAGGCAGTACATAATATAAGTCGTTCCATAATATATCATACAGTTTTGTACACATTAATACATTTTTAATACATACATCTTTAATACATTTTTAATAGATTTTTATATTTATTTTCATCACAATTGAAGATATCTATTTCAGAGAGAATATTATTATACGTTGAACACAGTCTTATAATGCGAGCATTATTATTTGAATTTGTATTGCAGTGTTTTTCTTTAAAAATATTACATGAATGTGTGTGCCGTGTAGGTACTTTGAAATCAATTCTGTTCAATAATTCAGAACAGTCAGTAATATTGTTTACGATTTTAAATAGCAACATTGCATCTGAGAATTGTCTATGTACACTCAATGTATCAATTTTGAAAAATTTTGTTGCATCCAAATAATTATTAAATCGATTGTGTGATTTATAAGAAATGTATTTTATGATTTTTTTCTGAATCGATTCAATTTTGTTTATATGTAATGCGTAAAATGGGGACCACACAGTTTTCAGAACAAATAGGAAGAATCCAAGATTGATATTTTATAACTGTAAATATTGTTGGTTAAACAATAAACTTTGATTTGACAATACACAAAAGCAGGCCCTAAAAATCAATTATGTATCAACTCAAAGAATAAATGTAACAGTTATCTCATCATAGCTCAACCAGAATGATTTCAAGACCATGATGGCTTCTGAATATCTCAATTATTTTTTATGTTCTCCAGGTGGATATTAGTAAAGTTGCCATGCTCTGCTGCATCCTCCAGTCGCTCCTGTTAGAGCCTGTCGAACATTTTGAAGACAAGGATGAAATGCACAATTACGTTGTTCAGTGTTTCCTGTTTTGCTATGTCTGGGCAGTAGGTGGTAATTTGCTGGACGACTCGAGGGTTGCATTTGAAAGATATGTGAAGACACAATTTGAAGAGGTTTTGATTGATGCGTATGTTAATTTTTATTATAACTATGTTAACAATTTTCACAATCGGAATTATTGACTCTTTATTTTCTCTTATTTATGCAAATTTCATAACGTCAGAGCTTACCATTGTACATAGCCTATAACCTTGATGGGAGTGCGCACAAAAAATCACCAAAGTTTCATCGCTATTGGATGAACGGTATGGCAGTGCGTAAAATATGAACAAACAAACAAATATTTATTTTTATTTATAAGATTTACTAGCTGGGTTACCCGGCTTCGCTCAGGACAGCATTCGAGAGTGTTCTGGAATGTTCGACAATTTGTTTTATTTATTTATAGCGGACCCGACAGACGTTGTCCTGTACACAACTGTCGGGACAAACTAAAATTAAAATAGAATAATATTGAATATTCGATACTGCGATGGTAGCGCAGTCTGCCGGATCCAATGTAAAACATTCCAAAATCAACAACTCCTTAGAAATAAAAAATTAATTAAAAGAACATTTTCCAGTGGACCAAATTGTGAATCTAAACCATTCTCGAATCCCCTTGAACCCACACAAAAAATTTCATCAACATCGGTCCAGCCGTTTAGGAGGAGTTCAGTGACATACACACGGACAGAAGAAATATATATATTAAGATGTTATGAGGACTTCAAAAATATTAAAAGTTGCACAATTTTTGCTGTTGCAACTGTGTAAGAGATTCATTTTTCATTACAGTCCCCTGCCCGTCGACCTTTGGGATGTGTTCATTGACCATAAAATAAAAGGTTTTGAGGACTGGAATAAGATGGTCCCCAGCTACAAATACAATTCATCAGAACCGTTTTTTGAAACACTTGTACCAACTAGAGATACAGTTCGATATGGATACATAATGGAAAAACTAATAAAACAGAACCGACCAGTTATGTTCACTGGAAACACAGGTAAATAATTTCGATTTTTTTTTTATTGTATAGGACTTATCAAATTCTTGTACATAAGGGATATAGTAGGCTTTCCATTCAGATAGTATGAGTAGGATGTCAGTCAAGGCAAGCTAGGAACCCGTAGGCGAGTGATTTCTAAAATCTGTGACCAATTGTGACAAAAAGATTTGAGTACTCTTCACCCAATATCAACCGTATCACGTAACTTTTTTTTTTGTAACAAAACAAAATTATTTTCATATGTACCACCACATATCTGACAAACTTTAACCAGCGATACCTGAGCTTTTTTAGAGTAGATGACATTTTTTGTCAAAAAAAAGAGATAAAATATTTCTTCACCAGGTCAGTAATTGAAAAAAATGGAAAGCAAAATGACATCTATATTTTTTACTCCAAATATGCTCAGGAGTCTGTCGGATGCATACTGTTACATACTGTGTTCATATTATATTTCTAGGTGTTGGGAAATCCGTTATTGCCAAAACAGTTTTAAATAAATTGGGATCGTCTGGGACTTTTGTGCCTTTCACAATGAACTTTTCGGCACAGACAAGCAGCATCAGAACACAGGTACTATATCCGTATTTGACAAAGATTCTGACTTTAACAATACGTGTCCCATTTTCATAAATTCATAGTGATTCAACGCGATTGGAGTTTTAAGATGTTAACGCTTTTAGGAAATATTTGAATCTCACTTGGAAAGGCGGAAAAAAACTATACTGGGTGCTCCTTGGGGAAAGAAAGTAATAATATTTATAGACGATGTAAACATGCCTAAACTTGATGTGTATGGATCCCAACCAACTATTGAATTATTGAGGTAAAGCCATTCTAGTTAATATTATATTAAAGTAGTTAACACTTTATAGAAAAGAATCCATATCAAAAAAAGATTTTTTTTTCCATTCACCCAAAATTTATTAAAATAATAGTAGTTATGTAAACTTAATTTCCTTTATCAAATAATCAATGCCCTTCTACATAAGGAAGGCTTTCAGAGGCAAATGATCTTGGATGTCATCTCAAAGAGTTTTCATAAGAGAGTAATCGCATTTGTAATTGTAATTTGTAAGAGTAATCGTGCCTGTAATTCTAGATTAAGTAATGAAGTTTTATAAAGTGGGGTAATTTCTACGACTAAGTTACTCTGAATCAGCAATTTAGAGTTACACTCTAAAATCATACATTTTATTTCCTCACCTGTGTATGCCACAAATACAACATAATATAAGTGTTTGTGGCATACATGGGCGAGGATTAAAGTTAATATTAAATACCACTACCATTGTTTGATTTCTCAAAATATTTATTCCAAATAATGTTTTTGGCATTGTAACTTGTGTTTCCAGGTGAAACTTTCTCATTTGGTCTTTTCTGCCTATTTTCAGTCAAATAATTACAAAAAAAATTTGTTAATATGGGCACCGCGAAGTTGTCCACTCACTGCCCATTTTGTATTTTTCAATAATAATTAAAGATGTTGTTTCAATTTTTCAGACAATTTCTGGACTTTGGTGGTCTGTACGACAGAGAAAAGATGTTCTGGAGGGACATCCGTGACGTTGTGCTGAGCACGGCATGCGCCCCTCCAGGAGGGGGCAGGAACCCTCTCACAGCGCGTTTCACCCGCCACTTTGCAATGCTCTTCATCACCACACCCAATGATGATACCTTGAAAGTTATCTTTAAGGTAAAAGTGATTAAATAAAATTAGGTTTTTCGAGTAGATTTTTTCATCACTGACTTCAATGACTTTATACATATCACTTTTCAAAATGTTCTGTTTGGTCATGGAACCACGACTAGATATGATTTCTAGTCCTTAGAGAGTGCTTTGGCACACGATCAATAGTTAAAAAAGGCAATGTTTAAAACTAATTGGCACAAAAGCTCTCATTTTCATTTTATTAGGGTGTGCACATTTTGTAAAAATTTTGACAGAATTGGAGAAAAAAATCATGATTGGTTTTTCTTTTGTTTTTTTTACTGTACTGATTTATTAATTTATGTCTATACGAGTTTATAAACTTAAATAATTAGGTTTTATGAACACCTCACTAGGAGAATCTGTGCTGAGGTGTCATAATTTAGGTTATTGGCGATGGAATGTAGAATATTTCTGCATATTTTTTTTTGGCACCTATTTATTTTATTTCATGTGTTAAAATTATATTTTTTTATTGCAGTCTATTTTGAATGGTTATTTGGAAGATTTTGTCCCTGAAGTTTCATGCATGGGCACGGCAATAGTGAATGCAGCAGTGGATATATACGGAAAGGTCATAACCAAGCTCCTGCCCACGCCCATGAAATCTCACTATGTTTTCAACCTGCGTGATTTGTCCAAATGCATGCAAGGAGTCCTTCAGGCGGATGGAGGATTAGTAAAGGAGGCACTTACCATACTGAAGTGAGTGATGATTTCATATTCCTTGAACCATTTTTAAATATATATAATTTAATGTTCCTGGAAATTTATGGATTTTTACAGCTTATTATTAATGGAACAGTTTTTTTTTTCAAATTAAATTTATTGTTTTCCTTTTTACTTAAATACGATTAATCACAGCTCTTGAGATTTTTCACAGGTTTGCGCGCTAGCGTATACATTATTATTAAAATTA
This sequence comes from Glyphotaelius pellucidus, assembly GCA_936435175.1. NCBI lineage: Eukaryota > Metazoa > Arthropoda > Insecta > Trichoptera > Limnephilidae > Glyphotaelius > Glyphotaelius pellucidus. The sequence goes on along the minus strand of OW386542.1, from coordinate 18,382,258 downwards.
AATGATGTTGAAGTTTAAAAACAATCCTTTAAAAAAACTATCGCTTTCAATACTGTAATCCAACAACAAGCTCTAGTCTATTTTTTTAATCAATAACATAATTTTTAATGTTTTTTTTTTTCAATTTCAATATGGTCAGGGTCACGGTGGAAGTGAAAGTTTTTTTTTTTGTATGGTTTTGAAGAAAAAAATAAACAAATTAAACATCAAAAAACATCACCGGAGACCAAAATTTCATTAAGATTTTTTACTCCAAATAATGTCAGGAATCTTTGGTTAAGTAAGTTAAGTCCATCTCCTAACGCCCTGTATATTCTGGGGAACGTCTTACTACACAGACTTTAAATATACAGGATGTTAAAGGGCATACTTGACACTTTAATTAATGATTCCTGACTTTATTTGGAATAAAAAATGAAAAAGAAATTTTTGAACCAATCACTTTTAATGTTTTTCATATCTTCACCGGTCACTCAGATGAGTAACCACCACCTCACCCTGCCCCTAACTGTCCTGCTGTTTTTTGATGTTTTAATCATCAAAATTCGCACAAATATTTTCGGCTGACATTCAAGTATATTCTTGGGATTTTTTATTCTGGCTTTCAACAGGTTTTAAATAAATAATAAAATTATAAATCTGTTTCTTAGATTGTTCTATCACGAATGTCTCCGAGTGTTTCACGACCGCCTTATCAACACGGAAGACAGAAGTTTCTTCTACCATCTGATGCATGAAGTGTGCATGAGCAACTTTGGCCAGCCCATTATGGAGTTTGAGTTGGCCGCTGTCATCAAACCCCCTCTGCTACTCTTCGGGGATTTCCTCAACTACGGCGCTGCCAAAGAAAACCGAATATATGAGGAAATCAAAGAATTGGATCAACTCAAAGATATTCTATACGTAATACATTAATCCCATTTTTATTCAAACACACATTCTTTTGTATACAAGTTGTAGGCAAATGTATTAACTGGAGGCAATTTCTACTGACCAACCCTTTACAACGGCCATTTGCTTATAATACTTGAGTTAGGCTTTTCCAATTTTGAGTGAATTATTTCTTTACTTTTTGATCCGCTGCGTTTGACAACAGACAGTTGCATTTTTGTCATTATTTTGTTTGCATCACTTTACAAACTATTTTCCATGTTATAATAATCATTTTATATTGTAGTCAGTATGCATTGGGAAATTAGGTAGTAATTAGGTAAGCTCAAGTTTTGGGCATTACCAGTTCTTTTGGCTCAAATTTGATAAAATTACTTGTTTTGCAATAAATTGCAAATATTTCTTGATGAAAAAGTTTACATCACCAGGAGGATCTTTTTGACGATAAGAGATTTTTTTTGTTATTGAGGACATCCATGAAAAAGCGGCAAGTTTCTTGTCTCAGAGATCGTGGATTCGAAATCGGCAAATAAATATACAATATACAAATAAATAAAATTTAATTTATTATTTTTAGTTATTTCACATATATTATTATAATAATACTAGCTGGTACCCGGCATGCGTTGCAATGCCATATTCAAAGAAATAAATTGTTTCTTCCTGCATGTCCTTTCCCGTGCGTCCCCGTTCCCCTCCAGCATCCCCTTCCCCTCCCGCATTCCCTTCCACCTTTCCCGCCTTCCCCCTCTCTTGTCACCCCCCCACCTTCTTCATTATCCTTCTGCTTTCTCTCTCTGCCGCTTAAACGTGTGAAATACACCCATTTAAACGAATTTTAAAACGCCAGAGCTTACCATTATATGTATTTATATATAGAAACACTTTTCTACTAAAATGCAATGTTCTGTAAAAGTCAGTCCATCGATTACTTTCTGAGATTTTGCAGACGCAAACATACGGAACCTAAATTTTTATATATATAGATAAATAAAATAATACATTTATGTATTATATTTGCGCAACTATTTTCCAGAATCGTAAATATTACTGGTAAATTCAGAATCGAATTGTTCCTTGAAATGGTATGACCATCAAATCGTAATCAGCTATCAAGCTTAACGGTTATGTTATACTTGTTAGCTGATCACAATTTGATCAAGTGTATAATAAATAGACTGAGAAATATTTGCAATTTATTGCTGTCGATTTGTTGGTCATAAAATAAAGCTCTTAACGCATATTCAACATCACGTTTGTTTTGACTTCAGTTCTACTTGGAGGAATACAACGCCACGGCCAGATCCGAGATGAAGCTCGTCCTGTTTACGGATGCGGCAGAGCACGTGGTGCGGATAGCCCGAGTCCTGCGTGCTGAGAGGGGCCACGCACTGCTGGTGGGGCCGGGCGGCTCAGGCAGGAGGAGTCTCGCCACACTGGCTGCATTTATCAACGAGTACAAGTGAGTCACAATTCACAATGGGCAGTATATTCACGATAGACAGAAAGGCTGATAAGGATATTATAAGATGAGTTAATGCGGGGCACTCTAATAACGGAGGACTGAATACGGTAATAGCTAATAAAAAGTGGTCAAAAAGTGCGAGACTAACAGTTCACAATAGAATGCTGATACCAATCTTTGATAAATGGCAGAGGCATTGAACCAGCAAAGGAAGTGTGAAAGTAGATTGAAATCTGTGAAATAGAAGTTATTTAGTTAGCACAATTACGTAATTATTATTATTATATGAATGGAAATAATTTCAGGTGCTTTGGAATGGAGCTCACCAAGAATTATGACATGACTGCTTTCCATGATGATCTCCGCAATCTCTACAATAATACTGGTGTAAAGAATGAAGATACCGTATTTCTCTTCACAGATGCTCAAATTCTTCAAGAAGAGTTTCTGGAGGACATCAATAATATTCTCAATTCAGGTTTGTTTAGGCATCTTGAAGCAGATACAATTGCAGATATGGTTGGTGATGGTTATTATTTGTTACCATTTGTATGCATGTTAATTATAGGCGAGGTGCCCAATCTATTTGAGAGTGAAGACCTTGAGAAGGTGATCCTGGCTTGCCGGGGTCCAGCGAGCGAGGCGGGTTTCAATGCCAATGACAGGGAGTCTGTATTCAACTTCTTCATCAGCAAGATCAGAGCCAAACTGCACCTGTGTATCTGTATGAGCCCCGTTGGAGATGTTTTTAGGTACCCACTGAAGATGTTTTTTTATCTGGGAAAATGCTAAACGTAAAATTAAAATGGTTATTTTTAAAATTAGTACTGTATCAAATTATAACTAGCCGTTGAAAATAGTAGTTAAATGCCGTCGACGTATTGAATAAAATTTACATCAACAGTTAGAATATACTTAAATATGAATATTATCCAACACAATGAGTTATCTGGCTTTGAATCTGTTGTTTTTAGCACTATTGGCGCCAAATAATTTTTAAAAAGTATAACAGTTTGCTCGTGAATTACTGTGAGTATCATTATAGTTCATTATAAAGTACTTTGCCAATTAATGAAGTGCGCCGTCTGCGGTAAGGTAATATGTGAAGTAATGTATGTTTCAACCGTTCACAGAAAATGTAAACATTCTCAAAAAATTTTGGAGGTTCTCTGACGTTTCTTTTAGATTAGCAGAAATATAGGGAGTGCATATCTTCTTAGGTCCAATGGTCATGCTACACAATTCAACAGCCAAAACGGGACTGTTTAAATATCAGCTTAAAATAATGCTGAATGTCGATTTAATGGTCATTGAGTTTGAAACACCCCCACCTTTGTATATATAACTAACTAACTAACCATTTTCAAAATTTCCATTTTATAAAAATACCAAAAATTTTTTTGACTACATTTCATTAAACTTTCCGATCGATGATCAAAAGTTGCCTAAAATTGCAAGAAGGTATTTTTTTCATTCTTTAATATTTCAGAATGTTTAAAAGCAACAACATTTATTGGTTTGGCCTTAGAGATATAAAATTTTCGACTGCAGCACTATCTTTCTTTATTTCTATAATAATTTTATTAAAAAATTACCTCTTTAGAAAATACAAAAAAGGTTGCGACTCCACTGACTGCAAATTTAACGTTGACGAGTTGAAGGTACCCTACCCCCTGCCATTCGCAAACATTTTGAAAATGATATTCTACGTGATGTATTTCAGACGCCGTTGCCGTATGTTCCCTTCGATTGTGAATTGTTGCACCATTGACTGGTTTGTTAAGTGGCCCCCGGACGCTCTGCTCACCGTGGCCACCAGAGTCCTGGGGGCTATGGAGGAGGGATCTGAGAACGTGCCCCTGTTGGCTGAAGTCTGTGTGCTCATGCATGAGGTGACGTTAGCATTTGTGATTCATGTTGGTTGAGTTTTGGGATGTTCCTATTACTCATCTGAATTATCAAATTACGATTTGGGACACAATTCTGCCAAAGAGGATGTTTGTAAAAATGAACACCATTCAAGGATAATTGTACCAATGCGGGAGAATTGATTCGATGATAAGGAAATTCTTTCCTTGTCGCTTTAACCCTTGGAATGCCAGAGAGTCCTTGACAGATTTCCTAGGATCTCACCTCACTTGCTTATTTTGAACCATAAATGTTATTTTGAACCAAAAAAAACGCTCCTAGCATACTAAAATGAATTTTATTTACTTGGCAACGAAATAATGCATCTTAATATTATTCTACCTTGCCATTTCGTCATTTGCAAACGTTGTTATTTTCACCTGTGAAAAAACGAGTCGCAGATTTTGTGTCAAATGTCATAATTTTGCATTAAAAGTTTACTTATTATTTGACTTATTTTTATTGTGAAGAATGTTTATTTAGCTAGAAGATATAATAAAACTCAAAAATATATTTGTATTTCTTTATAAGTTTATTACGAAAATAGTGTCAGCTAGTGCATGGCGGGCTGCTCGGCATTTTAGCTGGCACACTAAAGAATTAAATCTACACCCCCAATAAATAAATAATCTTTTTGTCTAAGTAATAGTGGATTGTACTTATTTATGTGTAATTCATGTTTATAACGTATTTGATTCCAGAGCACTGAGATCATGACCGAGCGATTGTATGTGGAGCTTCATCGCTATTTTTATACCACACCGAGCAGTTATCTGGGTCTATTGAAACTCTACTGCGATATGCTGGATAAGAAACGTCAAGAAATTTTGAAAAGCAGGGCTCGCATTGCCAATGGATTGACTGTGAGTTTCGGCACTCAAATTTAATTTTTGGTTAATTTTGTGACTGAGAAGATATCCAAGGCTCCATTTAATATTCATGTCCAGCCACGGCATTTTTTGTTAGCCAAAGTTTTTAGTAAAATTCGGATTTTTGTGTTCATTGGTAACTGTAAAGGTTTTTAATGGCTAGTGTAAATAGGTATATTTATTCTATGTTGAGTTAATTTTGTTTTCAGAAACTATACGAAACTTATGAAGTGGTCGGTGTCATGGAAAATCAAGTTAAAGCCATGGCGCCTGTGTTGGTGCAGAAAGCCTTGGAGGCCAAGGAGATGATGGGCAAGATGAAATTAGAAGAGGCAGCTGCTGACAAGGTGAAGCAGGGTGTCTTGGAAGATGAAGCCAGTGCTTTGGTAAGCATCACTGTCATATTTATAAGCCCTTGCTTTAGACCTTGAGGGAAAAGATTTTCTCTTCAGAACACTAGAGTTAATATTGACTGAATAATATGGGTGCATGCTGTTACAAACAGGTACAGGGTGCATGTTGATCCGTGAGAAGTGGTTAGGATGCAGGCGAATTCCTCTATTTAATGTTTTATATTGTCTTGTTAATTATTGTCTGTAAAGTATTTTCCAGGCAGAGCTAATATCAACATCATTATGGAGCATTCAAAAGGAACATACGTCGTAATTTGCTTAGAATGTTGATGGGTGACAGTGACCATTCTTCTGTAATTAACAGAACTTTTACAATAAAATATATTATAATAAAAACATAGTATTGATTTGTATGATTGATTTTTCAACCACCATGCTAGGCACATGCCTGAGTTGTGATCTCTCCCTGGGACTAGTATATCTGTATTTTGTCCTAAATAAAAATTTAAAAAAAAACAGCACATACCCGAAGGAACTGTACGGTACCCATGAAGCAATTCCTAGTACAGGGCATTTTGCGATAGGTGTAAAGATTGTCTAATGTGTCGTTATTTTTTCTGCACTGGATGGTGATGCAATTTAGGGTTTAGTATACACATAGCAGTCAGAGTTGATACTAACAAATTACTCACCAAAATGAATTGCTTGCGTACAGTGTGTTTCAAACTTTTTAATCAATATAAAAATGGGAAAAATTCTCTGCTTAATCTGTATGCGTCATATGCATGTACTTATGAATAGAATTCAGTTTAAAATTAATTCAATATTATTTTACACACTTTACACTAGTTTGCCATACAAAAGGACGAAGCCTACAAGTGGTCACATCCACCCTACACAATGGTAACACCAACTAAACCAATAGCTGCCCTCAGAGTCTAATTACATACAAATTAATGAATGTTTAGTTTTTTCTAGTTTTGGTTGTGTTTTTCTAGTTTTTCTAGTTTGGTTCTGAATATAAAATAAAGGTTGTGTGATTTTTCATGATTGATTTAGCCTCTCATGGTTCAACAGTTTCTTAATATTGTCTGACCCTGTTTAACTGCTGGCCTTTTTTACCTTACCCTCCAGGTTCAAGCAGCTGCAACCCAAGAATTAGCAGACGATGCAGCCAGAGACTTGGAGTTGGCCATGCCGGCCATGAAGGCGGCACAAGATGCCTTAAAGAGCCTGAACAAAGCGGACATCAACGAATTGCGAGTCTTCCAAAAGCCACCGGCCTTGGTGAAGTTTGTCATGGAACCTGTGTGCCTACTTCTTGGTGCTAAGTATGTTTCTTTTCTTAACCACTCTCAGGTCCAGTCCAAAAATAAATGTCCCGAAGCCTTCTAGAGGTTGTGTTACACAGTGATGATTTCTACTTTAGTAAATTTAATTACAGTTTTACATCAGATTATCCAACAACTACTACAATCCACCATTATTATTACTATTTTAAAGCACAAAATTATGAAATTATTTATTCATTATACATTTTATAACAATGGGGTGCTTAGGTGCAAAAATAAATGTCCCGAAGCCTTCTAGAGGTTGTGTTACACAGTGATGATTTCTACTTTAGTAAATTTAATTACAGTTTTACATCAGATTATCCAACAACTACTACAATCCACCATTATTATTACTATTTTAAAGCACAAAATTATGAAATTATTTATTCATTATACATTTTATAACAATGGGGTGCTTAGATCAGTGGCAGGAACAAAACAAAAAAAAAAATAGAGATAGTTTTGACTTTTCGAGAGGTGTTGATGATGCAGGTCTCATGATTTCAGTGGGGATGTGTATGGACTTTGCGTGACATTGTTTGCAACGTGAATATATGTGAATATATCGACCTGAATTTATCTCTAGTATCAGTATAGGATTTTTGTGCATTCCTGAAGGAGGAGAGCCTTATTTTACAAAATGGAGTCTTCTCGCACGCATGACATGACATCTCAACTTTAAAATAAAAATTGTAAATTTTACGAAACATTGATAGAAGTGTTTGTTTCTTTTTACAAAATAAGTGTTTTATTTTTTAGCATATTTTATATGTATGCACTACAACCCTCAGCTTTCACCAATTGAACACATAGTTTTTGAGGTTGTCGATTAGTGAAAGGTACTGAAATGACTTTGTTCTTTAATAAAATAAAATACTTTTTTGTTTAAAACCACGAGATTGTTCTTTCTTTACAGGACGGATTGGGATTCAGCTAAAAAAGTGCTTGGCGAATCTAACTTCCTGAAGAATTTAGAAGACTATGACAAAGATCACATCAAAGATGCCATGCTGAAAAAAATTAAGGTGTACATTGATCACAAGGATTTTGAGCCGGACATTGTTGTGAAAGTGTCTAAAGTTTGCCGCTCCATGTGCTTGTGGGTGAGGGCTGTCGACACGTACGCAAAAGTCTTCCGCATTGTGGAACCTAAAATACTGAAGTAAGTTGTTATACATTTTCAGCCTTACTAAAAAACCCCGTGAAATTTTTTTTTAATTGATACACGTGACAGGTGTTCTCAGGCAACTTTTCTCAGAAAGCAATATGGAATCATGCTGCACCATGTGACTTACGACGCGCAAAACAAATAAGATTGGACTTAACTTAATATTTTTTAAAATATTACTGTTAATTGCTTTGATTTTTGTTTTTGGTGGTCCTATTGGCTGATAACTATTAATTTTAGATTCACTAAAGTTTAGGGAGTGCGTAACTTCAACTCTCCTTAGTACTAGCTGCCATGATCAAAGACCATTATCAAATGGCAAAATATTAATGTTTTCCTGTTTCCAGGCAGAAGGAAGCAGAGCAGCAAATGGCCGCCGTGATGGCCGTTCTGAGAGCAAAGCAGGCGCAGCTGGCCGCCGTGGAGGCCATGCTGGCCACAATGCAGGAGTCACTGCAGAAGATGCTGGCCGAATCCGCTGCGCTGCAGGCCGACCTCGACCTGGCCGAGGCACGCCTTACCAGGGCTGGCAAGCTGACACAAGCACTGGCAGATGAGCAGACGCGATGGGAAGACTCTGTCAAGGTGCTAAATCAAACTCTTATATCAACTCTTAAGTTTGTGGGCTTCAAACACCATCACGTTTGTTGACTATAAAATCGAAGATACCTACTTGGCATTTTGTTTTTTGACAATAAGGAACTCCGGTCCATTTTTAATTTTTTTTTCAATATTGCATCTCTCTTCTAACTTAACCCGGGTAATCTGGCATCTTAACCACTCTGGTATTTTTCGATTATGCAAGTTTTTTGTCTTAAACGAACTGTCAGATTTATAAAAACTTTGTGTTATTTCCGCTTCGCAATTAAAGCTCTATAAATGAAAGATTTCTGAACGTAGCCGTATACTAAAAGGTTATGAAATAAGCTTTCAAATTATTATATTACAAATAAATATTAACATTTGTAAATATTAAAATTTAGAATGCAAACATAAAAAAAATTGTAGAAATGACTCATGTGATGTGTTTATGTGAAAACGGTACTAAAATCAAGGATTATGTGAAGAAAAACACTTGTTCTTTTGTATAAATGTATATTCAACAATTTCGTAACCTCACTTTTTACCATTTCGTACAAGAATATTTAATAAAAAATTAGCAATGTCCAACGTAGTCGATCTGGCTAGTGAAAACTGTTTCTACAAAATAAGTATTTTTATGTACTTCTATGGACAATTTCAAATAGAAATGAAGTTTGATTCGATATGGATCTACTACTTTTTGTTTTAGGGTTGTCACTAGAACAATAACAGAGTTATAACGGTTTCTGTGGGAACTCACGCATTGACGTGAAAACACGCTTCTTGTACTTGACTGCTATTGTTATATTGCCATGTAAACACGCTTACGGGTCAGAGTGGTTAATATAAAGTCAAACATATTCTTTTCAAAAACAGTATTTTTTGTTAAAAAATAAAAACTTGGTTTTTAATTTTTTTTTACGATTCATGTATCCTCCAAGAGTTTATTATAAATAAAGGGTGTAACAGCATGTACCCAAAGAATTTTAACTAGTGATTCCTGAGCACATTTGACGTAAAAAATGTATATGTCACTTGCTGCCTGATGATTTTTTTTTCTATAAACAAAAAAATATTTTTCAAACACTTGTCACTACTGATCCCATTGCTATACGTTGTGACGGTATCGACAAACGTATAGCAATGGCGACACTAAAAAGAGACAAACACATACATCTATAGGATTTATCCTACGAGAGAATGAGATAGCAATAAAATATTTATTTAATTAACGGGTACTCGGTTCCAATATAATACGATAAATCCACAGTCCCACGCGTGTCTCGTTTGGTGTAGTGGTATAAAGCGCCTGACGAACCTCTGCAGACATTTTAGCGGACCAAGGATCAAATCCTACGAAATCCAAAAAATAATTATTTTATTTTTGTAACCAATCTTCAAACTACTTCAAAATGAACAGGCAAAAGAAAACACAAAAGAAAGTGATATCTAGCGACTACTAAGAAGAAAACACAAATACACGCTAATAAGATGACCAAATGTACAGGAAAAGGCGCACTGAAATTCAACAACAAAAGTATGGAAAAAATCATCCTTCACATTGTGCTCCGTAGTAGTTTTCCCTATCTTGTCTACTTTAGTTTTCAGAAGGTTTCACTTCTACCGCGTGCGAATTGCACACTTTTTTTTAATTGAAAAAAAATATCATCGGACACCAAAATGACATCTATATTTTTTACTCCAAACATACTCAAGAATCGCTGGTTAAAATTCTTCAGGTACCTGCTGTTCCACCCTGTGCATTACAAATACTTGACTTTATCTCAAATACAATATTTTTCTTATACTTTTTTGGAAAATTTGTTTTTGTCTTTGCAAGCACGAACATAACCCTTCAATATTGTCTTGATTATCTAGGGTTTGACTACCATCTGGGGTCAGCCAGCAATTTAACTAACATGTCAGACTATATTAGACTATTTTTGACAATGTTTAACCATATTTTACTATTTTTTTCTTCATTTGAAAATTTATATCACCATTTTTGAACACATTTAAAAATTAATATGGCCTTTTTTGCATTCATTTGAAAATTTGTCTGACCATTTTTGCCTACATTTGACCATTTATATCGATCACAGAAATTTGAAATGCTCTAAAAGACAAGATTCAGGAGAAAAAAATCCTCTTAAAATGCACATCATAAAAGATGCACTGGATTTTCCTAGAAATATTTCAACGAGGCAGATTGAAAGAGAAAAATTACTTATTTAACTAATTTTTGGATTCATTGTCCTTTACAGAATTTGAAATTTCCGAAAACATACCGACACTGTATTTGACTATTTTTGTGAAAGTATAGCTTCAGCTTGATTTACATTATGTGGTATTATGCTCTGAAGTTTGGTGGCTTCATCGTATAAATTGCTCAATATCGGCAGAAGAAGTCGAGGACGCCCGAGGAAAACACGGCATGATCAAATGAATCAAATACTTAAAGAAACAAACTTTTTCAAATTAAAAAAAAATATTCTTCAATAAAATTATCTCCACTTCAAAACTGCTAGAATTCTACTAGAATACTAGAAATACTGAATTTTACTAGAATTCATTCATCCTTTTCTATTTTAGAATTTAACCATTGAGTTGGATTGCACAATGGGAAATATAATTGTTGGATCTGGGTGTGTGGCTTACTTTGGCGCCTTTCCGACCAACTACCGACAAGAGCTACTTGAAAAGTGGATTGACAAGTGCAATGAGCTAGGAATTCTTATATCTCAAAGTTTCAGGTAGGTTTTTTATAAAACAATTACCATATCTCGAAATCCTATTTGATTGCCTTGATTGAGAGCTCCAAGTGCTTTTGAAAGAATGTCTCCATACAAAACCTATTTAATTTATCATACCCAAAATTATATCATATCCAAATTCATATTCAAAACCTTTTAATCATTCCCCTATTTAATTTATTCCTTCAGATGATGCACTACTAAGCAATGCCAAATCATGTGATTTTGGTTTGAAATAAGATCGTTTAAAAATATTTTGGATGCTTTAATTAAATACTGCGAGTAGAACACATAATCAATCGCCTTTGAAATAATCAAGCCTATAAAGTTCTATATCTCCTTCATACGAACCCTTTTTCGGTTATGGTATTATGGTATAATGTGGAAAATTAAATTCTTTCAAAAATTATTATGAAACATCTAACTATTTGTGCCTGAGCTTTGCAAAATAAAATAAAACATACTTTTTGGCGATGTTTTTTTCTTGCATAAATCAAAACATGTTCGACCGACATGGTGCATCGCCTTAAGTTTATAAGCTCCAATTTAGAAGTGCAATATTATAAATGATTTGTCAATCAAATGTTCGAATTGTAATTTTCAATAAACATTTGAAATAATGTGTAATTTTTTCTACAGCATGACTTCAGTTCTATCTGACGCCTACACGGTGAGATGTTGGAATACAAATGGATTGCCCCGGGACAATGTATCAGTTGAAAATGGAATTTTGGTTACTAAAGCTGGAAGGTGGCCCCTCATGATTGACCCACAGGAACAGGTTAACTTTTTTTCAGAAACTGGCGGCTGAAGAGCTTAAGACCGGCCGCCTAAAATCCAATAAATATTGTAATTATGAAAATAATTATTTATTTATTGATATTATTTTGTGTTCTAGGCAAATCGATGGATCCGCAATATGGAGAGAGATAACCAGCTGCAGATTGTGAAGTTGACGGACGGCAACTACATGCGGGTCATGGAGAACAGTATTCGACTTGGGCGGCCTGTGCTATTAGAAGAAATAGCAGAGACCCTCGACCCTACGCTCGCTCCTATTCTTCAGAAAAGCACATTTGTTCAGGTGACTAAATACCTCGTTATCATTATGTTAAACTTAAAACGTTAAACTCTTGGGTTCTCTCCGCCTTTAGAAAATGTCTTCTGCTGCTTCTCTCCAGATCTTTATGCTCAAAGATACGTTGTTGGCTTCCACACCATCCGGCAATCCAAGTTTAGGTCTCTCTCAGGCAGGATCATTATAAAGTTTCCTTTTGATGGTATTCCAGGGAGGACGTGTACTTATTCACTTGGGTGACACAGACATTGAGTACGACCCGCACTTCAAGCTTTATATAACCACTAAATTGGCGAACCCACATTACCTGCCTGATATCTGCATCCAAGTTACCATAGTCAACTTCACAGTCACACTGCTGGGACTTGAGGATCAGCTTTTGGCGTAAGTGTAAGCTTTATAACACATTTGGGATTTTTTAATACGTACAACAAATATTGTCTATTTTATTATTTATATACTCTAAATAACAATAAATTATACATAACTAAAGAATTCACTTTGCTTATTTTAATTATGAAAATAACATAAAAAATATTGTTATTTAATTCTTTAAAAAATGTTCAAAATTTTATTGGAGTTTAAAATATTTAAAAACTATATGTATGCATTGGAAGATCACGGCAGATTAGTTAGGTTGGAGAGATGCTGCAGCTGATTCCATGATAACTCAACAAAGTGACATTTCAACGCTCCCTTGAAGAGTCGTTAAAAGTGATGGAAAAAAAATTAAAAATACAACGTAACCTAAACTAACATAACCTATTTAAACATTTTTTTCATCATTTTTAATGACTTTTCAAAGGATGATGTTGTACATTGTTGAGTTGTCCTGTCACCACCATAACTATGTTTACAGTATTTGCTCTGCTAGCTGAAAATCCGTGCATTCAAATCCTAGTAGGTATGTAGTTTTACATTCTCCTGTGGTTTTCCAATGTGTAATTTTTCATTAATTAATTGTTTCAATGTTCAACCTTTTTACAACAATGTCATTAAAGAATTTGTAATACCCGTGATGGATATTTCAAATTCTCGCATATACGCGTAGTGTATAGATGACGCTCATCTTTTAGGCACGTGATCGGTTGGCATGTATACATGACGCTCGTCTCAAATAGGTTAAGACTATAATGTTTTTGGTTTTACAGTGAAGTTGTTCGGATAGAAAGGCCAGACTTGGAGGCCCAGAGGTCAGAATTAATTATGCGCATCAACAATGATAAAATGCAGCTTTTGGCCATTGAAGATAAAATTCTGCGAATGTTATTTGCCTCTTCAGGGAACATTCTTGATGACGAAGAACTGATTGAAACCCTCAATGAAAGCAAAGTACGGACATTTTTCTAGTACACTACTTATTACCAATGTGCAAATGAAGAAACAATAAATTGACCGGTCAGTGGCTGAGTTGGCAATCCGTCTGTTCCCACACACGCAGTGTGAGTTTGATTCCTCTGCCAGATGGACTCTTAACATCTTCCACATAATGATGGTAGAAGGAGTTTTTCACATGTCGTTAGGTTATTTGTAACCTGGGAATCTTTGTCTTTCTTTAAAAATATACGTATATATTTTTAATTAAAATTATTTCAGTTTAATACATAGTTCTAGAAGTTACCACTACATCCTTCTTGTTCTGGCAGAAACATATAACCTGTAGAAGATACAGGGATGAAATTTTCTTTTAAGAATTTTAATGATGCGCTGAAATAATTATGTATTGCCAATTAGGGGATATCTTAGTTCATGTTGCAAAAAAATATTAGTAATGTGAAACTAACTTTTTATTCTGTACAAAGAGTCATGTTTTTCATAAATTTTCCTACCTTACAGGTTTAATTGCACTCTTCGGAACACAGAAGGCAGGTGGAAATATTATGTTGTTGATTTAATGGGAAGTTGTCCGTAGGTTTGGAGTCATTAATCTCTTTGCAATCGGAAAACCCACCAAAAAGTGCCAAACGTTCCCCGCATGACCAGGGCCGACCCTGGGCCAAATGGCGCCTGGCACCACTAAAAACCTCAAGGAAGTTGTGTTAGGTATTGGGTATTATCAGCGCCTCGGCTTCTTGGCACTTTGGCAAGATGGCGCCCAGAGCGGACTGATTCAATTGCAACCGCGTACAATTGATATTTATTTATTTTATTTATTTATTTTATTTGCGACAAGAGAATGGATCGTCTTTCCATTTTTTTTTTATCCTATCGTAAAGCTAAGATATGAAGTTACTTTCCGACTTCCCTCCTACAATACTCCCCTCTTAACTCGAAGGCTGCAATGAGCATCTGTAGGCGATTAGGTTAAAAAAATCCCTCCACACGGCTCAAAGATGTCAGGCTTTGAGGAAAATCTCAGGGTTTCCTATGTCAAAACAACAATCTTCCTGTAACAATATGTGCCTGTTAATAATATTTTCGATTTTAATTTGATTCTAGGAAACATCAGCTGTAGTGGTGGCCCGCCTGCTTGACTCTGAGACTACAGAGAAGAGCATTTCTATAGCCAGGGAAAAATACCGGCCAATAGCGACAAGAGGAGCCATTTTGTACTTTGCTGTTTCCAAATTGAGCACCATCGATCCAATGTACCAGTTTTCACTGAAGTATTTCCAGCTCGTAAGTTTTTCATTAAAGCGTTTCAAGGGGTGATATGGGGCATTTCCGCTATGAGAACTGTTTATTGGAAAAGCGTCAAATAGAAAGTCTTAATTTTTTTATTTTTTTTATTTATATAAAAAGAAATGTACAACAATAAAGAGATAATACTAAAAATAAATAAAAAAAGTTTAAGTGAAGTTTAAGTTAATAAGTTGAACAAATTCGGTGGCTCTCAACATTTTACAAATTGAAAGTTTTCAATTTTTTCTTTTTTTTATTTATATAAAAAAGAAATGTACAATAATAAAGAGATAAAAATAAAAAAAGGTATAAGAAAAGTCTCATAATAAGTTGGACAAATTCAGTGGCTCTCAACATTTTATAAATAGAAAGTTTTCAAAAAAAAAATGTATATAAAAAGAAATGTACAATAATAAAAAAACAATACTAAAAATAAAAAAAAAGTATAAGTGTCTTATAATAAGTTGGGTTCAACTTCCACCTTCCCCCTCCCTTGTCACCCTTCCCGCAAACTCCACCTCCAAATTACAAACATGGCATAGAAAAAATTTAATAAAGTTGTACGGCTGCACTTATGCGGCGATACTCTAAATGGATCATTCTAGTGTTATGTGGCAATACTCCTCAAAGGGTTAACACTCCACTCATAAAAGAGAATTTTTTTAGTACAAATTGCCGAAAGCTTGTTTTCGTAATTTGGTTATATTGATTATTTAATTTTATTTCTCTTAAAATGGATTTCTCTACATGTTTGTTGCTGCTTCCTCTAGAATCTGTTCCTTTTATGAGTACTTTGGATTGTCGCATTCCACATGCTGTCTCCCATTCCTAGTGCTGGGATTTGACCAACCTTCCAATATGTCGTTCGGTGTGGTAAGCTGCCATTTCTAAGGCCAGTTAAATAAAACAAAACTATTTTACTTTTTTAATCTATTGTAGGTATTCAACAATGTTATTGAAACATCAGAAAAATTCAAGGACTTTGATTTGCAAATAATAAATATGCTCAAGGCCATCACTTTGGCCGTGTATACAAATGTTTCTCGTGGCCTGTTTGAGAAACACAAATTGGTCTACAGTTTTCTGCTTAACATGGCTGTGTATCAACAGGCCGATTTGATACCTGAAAGTTACTGGATGTTCTTCTTGAGAGGTCCAGTGGGAAGTAAAGTGGTGAGTGATCATTATTTTGTGTTTGGTATTGATGCTTGTGATCCACCATTGGATAGAGAGCCTGCTTTTGTACAAATGTGTGTGTAATGGTGTAAATCAATATGGCATCTGTCCAATTAATGGGTGGGACATTGAAATATTTTATTGGATATTGTAGGTATATAATCGATTAATTATATTATTAATTATTCCACTTAACTGACATGTGACACCATAACAGCCGGTGATAAGGGACAAAACCCATGGGCTTGTGGTATATTTATGGTCCGGTACCTGGCAGATCTGGTCACTAAACACGGCTAAAGCCAATTCAAGCAACGTTTCAATTCTGAATGGTGGTCTTACAACAGGGCGATACTGATAGTTTCCTTCCACTCTGGAACGTGCCGCAAATATACTATATATTATTTTAAATGAATAAATTGTGAAAAACACAAATTAATCAAATAAAATTCATTTGCCACGCCGGGATTCGATCCCGCGACCTTCGGATTGCGAGTCAAGAGCCTTACCGCTAGACTACGCCGGCCGACAGTGATTATGAGTTTCTCCAAGTTGAGTCCTCAGTCCAGATTTTGGCGAGCAACTTGTCCAAAGTATTTTAAAACACGTTGTAGGCCACATAGTAGTTGAGAGCCTGTTGAGCCTAGCTCTTCCAGAATTGACACATTTGGGGATCCGGCCTATTAAATGTTAAATTAATTTATTTCACTGTGTTTTGTAAAACATATTTATTTGTATTATAATTACGTAATTTGAATAATTGTTAGGTGCCAGAAAAAAAACCACCTGTCCCTGGGCTGACTGACACCATGTGGTTTGCCGCGCAGCATCTAGATGAAACGTATCCCAAATTCAAGGGATTGAAAGATAATTGCCTAAAAATCGTTAAAGTTAGCATTGGTACTTATGTTCAGGTAACTGATTTTATTATAATAATTTTAATCTGACAACAATCCAACTCTTGATAGTATGGAAAAATAATAATCTGTAGAAATTCAAACTGAAGTTGCTCGGGGTTATGTAAAGTTATGGGACTTTTAATAAAGTTTTGAGGTTGTGAATTCTAGTGTAAAGTATTGAAACTTTTACTTTTTTTAAGTATTTGTTCTTCATTCATCACACAAGCAACATTTTATCACGCGTAAGTATTTGATTAATTTGATCGTATCATGTCTTCTTCTACCATTCACTTCAAGTAGTATCATGAAATTCACATTTGTACTGTTAAAAAATACATTGTACCTTGACTCTGCTGCATTCTCCGTTGCATAATTATTTCAGTGAAGAATAAAGGCGTTAAGTCTTCCTCGGGCGTTCCCAACATTCACTAATACCATTCACTACTGTATACCATATTGTTACTGTTAAAAAAACTACATTATATCGACTTTCAATCAACTACATATCTCATTTTAGTGCAGAGATAATGCGTTAAGTCTCCTCAGGCGTCCCCGCCTTTTAATATATTGTAATTTTGACTCAGCTTAGCGAAGTTCTGTTTTAACACCACATTTTGGCAATTCATCTGTAATTTTTTTTTTTATTGTATTTGTTGTCCTTCGCGAAATGAGTTTTATTAAACTAGTGCTTGCCCATTGATATTTTGGCATTGGTTATTTTACGAGCCCTGCAAGATTTTGAAATACAACAGCTGTTGATCCTGCACAGTTTCAAATCAGCAGATTTGAAAAGGAAGCCAGTCATTCTTTGTGGAGCAGCCAAGAGCTTTGGGGTGGTCCCCTTGACCGCAACACGATGGATCCTTTTTAAAAATCGCAACGATCGTTATTGTGGACCTTGGTCGTTTTACTCTTGGGAGCGGACTGGAAATCATCCTGGAGGGATGATTGGCATCGAGAATCATCCGCCTCTGCTGCTTCTGGAGGGTCCTTATGGCTGGGAGCTAATTCTCTGGAACCTTCCCTTCTCACGATGTGAGATTCGTTTCACAAAAGAAGATATCATCATGCGTCATTTCAACTTACTACGGTATCAACATGAACTATATAAACCTAAGCAAACCCTTGCCAGACAGCCTTAGTTTCAGGATGTCATTTTTTAAAGTTTAATACATATTTTTTGTATTTCAAATACCTTCTTTTCTTTTAAAATCATTAACATATTCCTTATATCTGCCATGCAAGTCATTCTTGCTCTTAATAATCTTGTACATTGTTGCCACCTCATCCCCGGTAACAAGTGTGATATTTCTTCTAACAAACTGTCTAATTCATTATTTGAAATAAAAAAATATATATATGGCTTACAACTAAGTAGGTAGATATTTAATTTAAGCCTATTTATAATTTTATATAATTTTATTTATTTTAAGCCTGCTTATAAATCTTTTTTTCAGATTTCAGAGGAAATTTTGATTTCTACTGTTAACTGACTAAAGGTCTACTGTTCGAAGAACTATTATTTTTAAAGAGTTTCACTCTAATGTATCAGAAATGGATTAATGTCTGCCCGTTGTAAGCAAAATGTTGATTTTTTCAGGAAATAAAAATCATTAGAGAGACAACGATTCCATCGACTGTTGACTTTGATAGTCGCCTTGATCAATTTGAAAAATTGGTTCTTCTGAAAGCTCTCAAAAGCGAGGCCCTAGTGGGCGCAATCACTGAGTACGTCAGCTGCAACTTGGGAAGGGGCTTCATAGAAAGCACTACTATATCATTGAATAATCTGTAAGTATTTGCAAAACATTTATTATCCTGGAACTAAAAGATGCTAGCATCGTAATCCCGGTTCTGAAAAAAATCCCAGAATTGAAAGTTCTAGTTAATGGCAAAGAAAGACAAAGTTTAAAAAAATGGTTAATAAATCAATATGGTCAATGGTCAATAAAAGGCATCTTCTATAAATCAACCAGTATGTACTTCTAACTCTCTAATGGTGATTGCTTGCACCGTGAAATTTGCACAGCTCTGAACTTTATTGCCAAAAAAAAACATGGAAAAAAGGAATGTTGAAACTCAGCCACTGCCTGGTAGTAGTTTTAACAAATACTGTTTATGAATTTAAGATGAAGCTATACGTGAAGTCCTATTCAGATACTATTTAGATTCATCTTTACGATGAATCGGTTTACTGTATGAACATTGAAAAATTTGCTACGGAT
Source organism: Glyphotaelius pellucidus (assembly GCA_936435175.1). NCBI lineage: Eukaryota > Metazoa > Arthropoda > Insecta > Trichoptera > Limnephilidae > Glyphotaelius > Glyphotaelius pellucidus. The sequence goes on along the minus strand of OW386542.1, from coordinate 18,362,935 downwards.
AAATTGAAGCTTTTGCTAGCTGTTCTATGTATTGGAATTAAAATAAAATTATTATTTACTTAACAAAAAATATAAGCGTCAACCACTAAAAAAAATGTTTTTTCATGACTTAACTATGAAGTAATTTAAGAAACAATTTTTAAAAAATATCCTTTTATGGCTAAGACTATTTTTGAGGTTTTGTATGTTCTAACTTTTTTTCATTCTTATAAAATTATGCACAAAATAAATAAAAACCACTTTTAGCTTACTTGCCTCGTGCAAATACGATGCGCGATTTTAAATTTTGTATGGCATGAGAATCGAAATATTTCTAACGTTTATATTCCTCTGGAACTAACGTTCTGAATAAATTTTATATTCTGAATTTTCTAGTTACAAGGATATGAGTAACCTCACGCCTCTAGTGTTCATTTTGAGCTCTGGCTCCGATCCATTTGGGGCTTTCCACAAGTTCGCAACGGAAATGGGATTTAGGGAGAGGGTGCAGTCAATATCCCTCGGACAAGGGCAGGGACCCATCGCTGAGAAAATGATTGGTGAAGCTGTCCACAGGGGAGACTGGGTGTTCTTGCAGGTGACTAATGTAGTCATACATGTAATTAGTTTGCAAGTGATTTGGTCCGTAGTTCAAACAAAGATATCAAACTAATGTTATTATGTTATAGAAAGAGGTCCAAGGTTATAATACGGCCAGGTCTGAAGAAATTTTATAATATAAAAGTTACGTTTTCATCATAATCGTTCTCATTTTTTTTTTTTTCAGAATTGCCACCTGGCTGCCTCTTGGATGTTATCCTTGGAACAGATAGTCCAGAGGCTATCAGTAGACTTGGTGCCGCCCCACAATGATTTTCGACTGTTTCTAAGCTCAATGCCTACAAGTGATTTTCCTGTTTCGGTATTGCAAAACTCTGTGAAAGTAACCAACGAAGCACCCAAGGGTTTGAGAGCAAATATCAAACGAGCTTTTGGAGAGATGAACGAAGAATGGTTTGAGGGACATCGTAAGACACCTTTACTTTTGCATGCAATTCTGTAGAGAGCTCCATAGTAAATTTTCTTTCTGTTACATGCTTTGTTTTTAGAGAAAACGATAAAAACCAAGTTATCAGTGGCATTTCTTTAATCGGCATATTGGACTAAATAGATAACATTTATACATGAAAGATATTTGTCACATGAGAATGGGTTGTTTCTACGACTCATGCTTCAGTTCAATGGCTAGGATGCGAAACAATCTGCCAGCCTCCATGTTTCCTCTCTCCCACAATTTGAGGCGGGTATTGGTTTTGCCGCCCCGGAAACCATTTATTGGCTTAACCAACACCCTTGCCAAATGGTTCGCTACGCTTGACTTAACAGGGGTAACCGGGTTCATGAGGTGAGATTTGTCTAGGTCTTGGCCGTGAACGCGTTCGCCCACCTACTGCGTGGCGGGCCGGATCGGAAGAGACTGGTTGAGGGAGCCCTAACCTAAACCTTTCCAGCTGCACTCTATTGACCCATCGCCTTGCATCGCAGTGGTAGGGATGGATTCATACGTCTATCACTCCTTGACACATTGACCCCCGATTCCTCCCGACACTTCGTGCCTTTTTCCTTCTCCTAGAACTTCCTCTCCTTCCTTTCCCTAAAAAGACTCCACCCACCTTTCTCCAAAAACGACATAGGCGCTGAGGGATTTTTTCCTGGAGCTAATGTAAAAAAATTTAATTTTAAAATGGGTCTCTTAAAGACTCACCTTCATTCATTCCTCTCCTCAAAAAAACCCTTCATATGGCATCCCTGAGGAAAATAATTTTCCTCAGGGCCTCCATATAATATATATATTATATAACTTCAGCTCTACAACAATCGTGGCGAAACATGGTGTTTGGGTTATGCATGTTCCATGCTGTCATTCAGGAAAGAAAAAAGTTTGGGCCCCTTGGCTGGACAATCGTGTACGAGTTTAGTGATAGTGACAGAGAATGTGCATTGTCCAATCTGGAAATATTCTGTCAGAACTCTATAATCCTCTGGGATGCCCTTCAATATATAACTGGTAAGAAAAGTAAACATAACTTTCGTTCAGTCGCAGGAATTTCAATTAATTTCAGGACTTACTTATAAAAATTCTTACAGGTGAAATTACTTACGGAGGAAGAGTAACGGATGTATGGGATCAACGTTGTTTGAAAACTATTTTGTATTATTTCTTTGCACCTCACGTTTTATCTCCCGATTATGTGTACTCCCAGTCGGGCGTATATTACTGTCCCAACTTTGAAAAAATTGCCTACTATCGGCAATTTATTGAAGAATTGCCAATTTTGGAAGAGCCTGAAATATTTGGCATGCACGAGAATGCTAATATAGCTTTTCAGGTAAAGCCTTTCAATGGTAGTGACTTTTTAACATAATTTTGTGATTGAACAAACCTTGAGGCCAGAAAGGCTATTCCCTAAAATTTGTGATAAGAGATTGTTCTCCCGCGAGAAGTGCTGTCAGATTTGTGTGATTTTCTACGGCTGTTATTTGCTTTTTCTATCGGCCGATGTCAAAATTTCAGCTGTGAGCTGTCATATTTTAGTTTGGGTCACGTTTTAAACACGAATTCCTGCAAGTACGCATGATTATTTATTCATTTAACAGCTGTAGAAAATCACACAAATCTGACAGCACTTTTCGCGGGAGAACGATATCTGATCACAAATTCTAGGGAATAGCCTTTCTGGTATTATGAGTATTAGTAAGTAGTTTTAAATGTTTTATGTTTCCTTTCTAGACAGAGGAAATAAACCAGTTTATAAATAATATAATGAAGGGACAGGCAGTTGGGTCTGGTGACAAGGGAGGTATATCACCTGATCAAATTGTTTGGAAACTATCAGAAGAAATTAAAAGAGACATTGTTATACAAATTGATATGGAGAAAATGTTAATATCGCATATGCAGGTATATTTTGTTTTGTTCTAATAATGACTAGTTGATTTTAATCCTTATAAGGTTTTATCGGGATTGTAGCACTTCTTCCACAGGAATATACAAGTATCAGATACTAATGTTGTATTCATATCCGTACACACATCTACTGATATCGTGAGATCCAAATCGCTACCAGCTCTTGAATCCTCAAAAAAAGCTTTTGTAACCTAACAACTGCTGTGGCTGTTTTATTCCTAGCATTGATCTATAGCACATGCATTGTTACAATATATCTAACAAGTGACAATGAGACTATTCTGACCATCAGATTCCCTAGTCTATCTATTTGTCAATTTTTCCGCCATTAAAATCTTTACGATCTTTGGTAACAACTTTGACTGGCGTCACTGATAAAATATCAGCAATGTGTTCGATTTAGAATAATATTTAACACTGTCTAGAAAATCTCCTACGCATTTTAAATTAAATTATTGTCAGGTTATTCGTAACCTGAGAATGTTTGCCTATCTTTTTTAAAAAAATACGAGTGCAGTTCACTCACGGTAGAAGCGAAACTTTACCAAAACAATCTCAAGCCTTGAAAAGTGAGGTCATAATCAAAGCAGCCAATGAGCGCAGACCTAGGATCCATCGTCATTTCCGTTTATATCTCAACCAATTGCCTTTAAAAGTGACATCATAATCAAATTGTGATGCTTCGCAGGTGCTAATGCGTGATTTCCGTTTCATCCGAATTCCGAATCACTAACGCCGCTAAAGAAGTTTCACTTCAAAAAAACAAACGTTTCTCTGCCGATGAACTCATTTTAACTACCTAACCCGGTTTGGTTCCAAAGTATTTAATATTGAAAATAATCCTTCCTGATAACTAACCCTGGGCATTGGGGTAAGATCGTACTTACGATCGTTTTGAGATTTTTCTCAAAATAGTTGAGTTAGATGTATGGGATTCTTCTGAAATAAACATTATTATTACATAACAGTATGTTAATTTCACCGAAGTCAAAATCTCAATAAATGACTCCGGTGTTAATTTAAAGTCACATTTATCAATTTCTATGACGGATTTCTTATTCCACCTGACTTATTATTTATCTCATATCTTGCAGAAAGATTCAATGGGCAGAGTTTATTCTTTGACGACCGTCCTTGTTCAGGAAATTAATCGGTTTAATAAATTGCTGAAATTTATGCATAGTTCTCTGGGGGATCTACAAAAAGCCATCAAGGTAAGTTCAGAATTTGATCACATATGTGCAGTCCTTCAAAAAAGTTTTAAAAAAATGGAGGTGCTCTGCAATCATTTGAAACACAAAGACGTTTCAAAGGAAAATAATTTAATTTTTATTTTTAACTTTATGAGTAAAATCTCAAATTGTAATATTTAATTAAATTAAGACAATATTAGAACACTCAATTGAAAATTTGGAAACTGAAAAATCAGAAATAGATTTTGGCACCTCTGGGACTCGAACCCATGGTTTGAATCTTACAATCATACATAAAGACCACAGCCAATAAAATATGCACTAAGAAAATGATGATAGTGTTGGTAGTTCTTAGTCGAAGTATGATACAGTTAAAAATGACTGAATCGTATAGGGACCCCTTAGCCCAGTTGTTAGAGCTGCAGCCCGAAAAGCCGAACGCTGTAATTATTTTTGTAATATATTTAAAAAAACAAAACCGTGATGGATAATAATTCTATCCTTTTCTCTTTTCCCACCTTAATTATAAAAAATAATAATTGTACTTTTTTAAGGGTTTTATCGTAATGTCTGATGATTTGGAGGATGTGTTCAGATCGTTCCTTAATAACCAAGTTCCCAAAATTTGGACTGCAAAGGCCTATAATTCACTGAAGTCTCTGGGAAGTTGGGTGCATGATTTAATTCTCAGAATTAATTTTATCGATGTAAGCATTTTCTTATATAATTATACAAAAAAAAAATACTCTGTTGTATTTTTTTAAAATTATTTTTTTACTAATTTTGGCAATATCAGTATTTATTTACCAATGTCACCTTCAATATATTTTTGTAAAGTCAAACTTAACTTGCAAACTCTCAATCCTAAATAAATTGATAAAAATCCTAAAATCCTAAAAAAAAAATCTTAAAAAAATTGATAAATAAATTGATAAACATTTTCAAAGGAATTCTACTACCTATCAGTCTAACGTTCAATTGCGCACCGAGCCGCCAACAAAATTAATTTAAAAAAGTGAAAACAAATCAACAATATAAACAATGTAAACGCACTTAGAGTAATTTATAAAAAACTTACTACATAAGTCATAGATTTGACTTGTGTAAAGCTAGTCTTACAAATACAAATTAATTATCTATCAGTATGAATTTGGTAGGAAATAATTATGCCTGGCTGGAGTTGAGGGAAATGGGGTAGATTCAAATCCTCTAATATCTCTTGTGATACATATTTATTATCTTATTGTGCTTGGGATTTAAGAAACCTATTTGACATCATTTAGAATAGATCCATTGCCAGTTTTAGTGAGAATAGAAGCAAATATACCGCACAGAGTTTTGGCGGCTAGGTGAAAAGCGCCAAAGAGCCACGAGGCTGGACGAATTGCACGGAAGTCCCGTTTCCATGCGAGGGCGTTGCCGCATTTTGCCACGCTGTTGTTGGTTTGTATACATGCCAAAGATGTTTCACATCAAAAGTGACCTTCTGTTTGAGTGCACTTCCTCTCACTCATTTGCAAACTTCACATCAAAGTTCATAGGCAGTAGACACCAAAGCCGCAAAGTGAAACATTTATTGTTTTATAGAATTATTATTTTACGGTTCTATTAAAAATTATGCATAATATTTTTGATTTGTTGCTCGATGAACTATCAAAGATTTAATGCTCCGGCCGCGCCTGCTTCCAACCAGTGTCACATATAGCGTTTCCCTCCACAATCTGGCTTATAGGCTAAGGTGAAAGTGTTTTAGGGAAGCTAGCCTAGAAACTATTCTTAGATTTTACAAGATTTCTATTTATTAAAAACAACATTGTTTGAATGCAAATTAATGCAAGTGGAAATTAACCCACTCCCCGACATGGGATCGAGCTGAAACTTGGCAAATAGACTTGTTGCCTATGACAATGCATTCTGTCAGCTTTCTAGCACTCACGCATTTCTCTGAAATTGGATTAATGGTCGTGCCGTTCAATGCGTAGGACCGTGGCGGAAAGTCAAAACTGTTTCACTAAATAATAAAAATAGACGTATTACAGTAAAAAGTTTTTTTTTTTTTTAACACTGTATGTTACCAAGTTACTAGAAAGTAGTAATGGTTTCACCATTAAATAACTATTATATCTTTGTAGCCAAGACTGATAAAATCATTAATGCATATTATGCATCAAAATATAAGTTATTTTCTCTCCGCAGCATTGGATGGAGTTTGGGGCTCCTTCTAGCAGTTGGATATCTGGCCTATTCTTTCCTCAGGGCCTTCTAACAGGCACTTTGCAAGCGTTCTCTCGTCGCTATGGAGTGTCCATCAACCAGTTGATGTATGATTTCACACCATTACCGTTCTATATATCCCAAGACGATGTAAAGAATGCATATACAAGTAAAAATGTAAGTATGAAAACAAACTTACTGTGAAGGTGGAATATTTATTCCTGCATTTAACCAAATACCATGTAATATTAATAATTCGTCCAACTCCAGTAAAATATTAGCAAAATCAACAACGCTAAATGAATTTATTTATATTCTTATAATTCTCCATTTTTCCCAAAAGTCTTGACCAAAGAGAGGTCAAATCTTATTTGAAAAATTTATAAATTCAAATATTGAAAATTTGCCTGATGTTTGTAACAACTGTTATAAATTATTTAAAAATAAACATTTAAAAGTCCTCATTAGCGTACTTACATAAAATCAATGATAAATACTTGTATGGCAAAAAGATGAAATTCAAAAATACGAAAAAAAGAAAAAATTTAATTTTTTTTTTTCCTTTCTAAACCATCAAGGTCAGAGTTAATAATAAAATATTTTTTTTTAATAATATTTCACACAAAATCCTTTAACCTATTTGAGATGAGCGTCATGTTTACATGCCAACCGATCGCATTCCTAAAAGATAAGCGTCGTCTGTACACAATGCTATTACGTTATTGTAATTATTTAGGTAACGAAATGTTTGATTGTTGGAATTGATTTGTTATCTTTGAACAGTTTAGATTACGTCTTTGAATATTTTTTATGTGACACTATATTCAATTAAAATGAGATTTATAAATCGCGAAAAATCTGCCCTTCCATGGGTATTGCAAATTCTTGAACGACATCGTCGTAAAAAGGTTAAAATGTATGAAAGAAAACCAAGGCACACAACTCACACCGCTAGAAGGCGCTAGTGTAGCAGCTGCCATCAGCATGTATGTGATTTAACTTAACTTTACTCTTGAATAACAAAAAAGTATTTTTAGCACTTCTGACACACATTATTTAATATTTTAGAAAGTTGCCGAAAAGGAAGTCTTTAATAATTTGAATTTACCGGAAAATGGCATTTATATTCACGGTCTATTTATAGACGCAGGAAGATGGGACATTCCGAACATGCACATGGTGGACTCTAATCCAGGTAAATTGGCATGCGTGATTGAGAACTTATGAATGCAAAACGAATTAGTTTTTTCCACCAATTGGTGGGTGCAGTGCTGTACACGCCATGCCAAGTCTGTCGTTGGCTGAGCTGATAGAGAACCTGTTAACCAAATGTGTACTCCATCCTGCACTCGAATCTGTACCCAAAATTTGTTCTCAAATGTGAACCTGAAAGAGTGTGAGGATTGGAATTTGTAGTTGCTGTATTGAGGAGGTCTTATTTTGAGATGATTATATTTTATGTGAAGTACATTTAGTTAAAGAAAGAAAAGTGCTTCAACCGTTTTCGTATTAAAATTTCCTCATAATAACATTATGCACATATTTCATTCACCGAAAGAATGTTTTCAAAAACCATCAAATTATAAGTGTTAACATACTGTAAGTCTAATTGCAGGAGAGAGGAGCTCCCCCCTGCCTGTATACTGGTTGAGGCCCGTGACCAGCATGCCCTTCCCGGACCCGCGCTATGTGGCCCCCCTGTATAAGACGGCTGCCCGTGCCGGAGTGCTCTCCACCACGGGGCACAGCACCAATTTCGTCATTCCCTTTCTGGTGGCCGCCTCACACCCGCAGGCCTACTGGATCCTGAGGGGCACAGCCCTCATCACTCAGAACACTGATTAGTGCCCTGCGGAACTGTCTACTATTTTTTACTGAATTGTAGCCGTATGGAACTGGAATAATTGAGACAGAAATAATAGAACAGAAAACAGAAGACAAGCTTTGAGGACAACTCACTGCCCGATCAAAGTATTGGAGTAGGTAGATTCATTGGAAGGTGCTCTACAATATTTTTTGGATAGTGTTAATATTGGGTATTTTATTATTCTCATATTTGCGGATGTTGTGCGAGGGGACTTTTAAGAAAAGGAGTAGTGAACCACAGTCTGAAGGAAACACACATGAAGCAGAAAGGAAACACATAACCGGGAAAGCCAGCATCTGCAACTTCATTTCCGCAGTAGGTGGATCTCCACATCTGTCGCTTTGATGCAAATGATCTCACCCCCATGAACGCGAGCGCTCTACTGAATCACTAAATCTTATTTATTTATGATTATCTGAGTCCACAGGGTGGTCATATTTTAATATTGTTGAACAATGATTATTTATTATTGGTTTTATTTTATGTTTTCTAATATTATTATAATTAAACTCTTTCAAAAAGCTATCTATGAACTTTTGAATTAACAATAACATTTTAAGAGAAGTCATTGTCAATAAAGAGGCACGATTCATCCAAACCTAATTGCAAAAGGGTGTCAGGTGAAACTGAAGAAATTAGTTGATGTAAAGAATGGTTATAATGACAAACATTTCAAGCTCTTATTTTTTTATAAAATGTAGAACAGAACATGATTCCTGTATTGATTTACATGTTGGGGTGGATGTCAACTCGTGCAAACTTCAAAGCGACAATAATCATCAACTAATAACATAGTTTTTTTTTTCTGTTGTGGTCAGATTTTCATTTAATTTTAATTACAGTAAAAATTGAAGATGTCCTATTATCGTGATCATAACATATGTAAATTATAAATGAATAATACTTTCTACCGCGTTATTCTCATCAACGTGATATATCATTGAAGAAGAAGATAACACTTATAATCTAAATGAAAATATGAAAGAAAACAAGACACAGAAAAATAGAAAAAGACAATGGTCGCAACTGGGACTCAAACCCAGACCTCTCGTCTAACCGGGACGTGTTGTAGTAGTAGTAGTAGTAGTTGTTGTAGTAGTATTAGTAGTAGTAGTAGTTGTAGTAGTAGTAGTAGTTGTAGTAGTAGTTGTAGTCCCAGTTGCGACCATTGTCTTTTTCTATTTTTCTGTGTCTTGTTTTCTTTCATATTTTCATTTAGATTTTAAGTGTTTTCTTCTTCTTCAATGATTAAAATTTTCAATTGAAATTTTTTTTTTATGAGAGGCCATCCATAAATTACGTCACACCTTAAGGGGGGGGGGGGGTAGAGAAGTGTGACAAGGGGTATGGGGGGTCCGAAAAATCATGAAATTCTAGGGGGGAGGGGGTCTCACAAATGTGACAGGGGGAGAGGGGTCAAAAAATCGTGAAATTCGTGTGACGTAATTTATGAATGACCCCTGATAGGTTTTCTACATCTGGCATTTTATATTAAATTTATTCAATAAAATATCATAAGTAGGTTTTACACTTCACTTTTACACTTACATTACACTTTTGTAAAACATTTGTACAAATTTAATGATAAAAGTGGATGAATTAGATGTATGCGTAAAAAAAAAAAAAAAATTAAATTATAATGTTTATCACAAATTTTCTAGAGGTTTCACTCCGAAGGTGGGTCACAAGCACTTGATTGATGTGTTAGAGTTTTTTTCCGTCTTCCTTGTATGAAACGAAACACTGATCAACATCAGATTTTTGTTACCTGGAGAAGTGACGATTTTTATTTTTTGATTTCACACAGAAAATTATTGAATAGATAAGTTCCGCTTGTTTGTCAAGTATTTGTGTTAAAATTTATTTATTTATGATATAACATGACGCCGTGTATTAAACCGCCGCTACCCGAATTTCTACCGATTTATTGCATATCTTTCTCTCTTGAACATTTGAAGTTTTTAAGCTCTTAAAAAATATATGTTATTTTTGAAGACAATATCCAACATTCCCCACGCCGAAACGCAAATTATATAAAATTCCCTCGATAGAAAAAAGTCGCAAAGTATGCTCCGAAAATTTTTATTTTCACGTCTATCTCTATTATTTAATAAGTTATATGTATGAAAAAATTCACAATGTTTCTTTTAATGTTGTTTTGGACAACCCCACGAGATTTTTTGCTCTATTCTAAGCGAGTCGTGTTTCATTAAAAATTTTCACAATTTTCACTTCAATTTCATCGTTTTAAATATTAGCGCGCTCTCTCCAACATTCGTAATTACATATCTCTCCATCTTCTTCTTTAAAATAAATCCCTCCATAAAATATTTTTATAATTTGTTACATTTGTAAGGTTCACTGATCAAAATTTTACTGTAAATTAAAAAGCTGAGTTGGAGGGCATGGAATAAAAAGGGGAGAGGATTTTTTTCTTGGTCGGAGGTCAAGCCAATAAATTCAATTTGACGACCGGCGTGGTCTAGAGGTAAGGCTCTTGATTCGCAATTCAAAGTCGTGGGACCGAATCCCGGCGTGGGCAAATAAACTTTTGATTAACTTGTGTTATTACATAATCAATTCATTTAAAAATAATGTATGGTGTATTTGCGGCACGTTCCAGAGTGGAAGATACTTTCAGTATCGCCGCCTTCTTAATTTTATTTATTTTATTTACGGACAAATAGTCCATTAACAATACACGAAAAAGAAACAGAGATGACAGTGAAAGAAGAGTACACATAAATTAAGAGCATTGACAATATAGATATAATATAAAAGTACATATAGAAGATATCTACAATCCTACAAGTCAGAGCTTGAAGATGGATTTAAAAGGCTTTAAAAATTACAGTGGGTACAGAGGGAAAAATTACACATTGCGTATCGACTGCCGAAAGCCATTTAGGCTTATACAAAAAAATTCAATACTTTGACTAACGTTGACAAGTCTCGACTTTCTGGATAAAGGAGAATGATATCCATAATACCATAATTAGTAGAATGTTGATTGAGGAATAGCAATTCATTATTTCGGAGTTTACGGGAAGTACTGTTTTGGCAACCAGGGGGGGACCTCCGAAGTGAAGGCCCTAGGAAAATTGTTGAAATATTTCTTTCAAGTCCTGTGTCTCAATGTGTAGATACCATTTTGGCATCTTAAGTTCGATATATAAATATTGAATTTGGAAAAATTTTCGTGTTTCCTCCCTCCTACGACAAAGATCTCTTCAAGACCCATGTTCACAACTTCATATTCTCAAAAATACCCTCAACCCAGCATCCCCAAAGAAAAGGCTCCGAAGACGCCCCTGGCTCTAAGACGTATTTATTTATTTATTTATTGATCAACGCCCTTTTTCAGGGCTTTGACTTATGTCACACGTAGCTATAAAATATCATTTGGCTTGGCCTATTTCAGCATATCACTCGCCATATATTCCCATTGGAATGTACGGCGAGCGATTCGCCGAAATACGCCAAGCCAAATAATATTTTATAGCTATGCGTGACACAAGTCTAAAATCAATTCAACCAACGTTTCAAATCTAAATGGTGGTCCTTCGCTGTACTGAAAGTATTTACCACTCGTGAAAGTGCCGCAAGTCCCTACTTAAATACATTACATAATATTTTTAAATAAATTATTTGTGAAACAACACAAATTAAACTCAATTGCGCACGCTGATATTTGAACCCGTTTCCTCTCAATCTCGAGGATCTCAACCACAGACCACGGAGACCTATCATTTGTTTAAGTGAAAAAACTTATCTACGTATGAAAAAAATACCTAGCGCAATTTTTTTTTCAATTGTTGAAAACACATCGGAAAATCCGTTAGCAGAAGGGAAAAATAGATGCATGCTTACCTTATTTTCAAATTTATAAACTATTCATTATTTCCTAATCATTTTTATATAAACGACGATCTCCTGAAAATAGTAGAAGAAACAAATTATTTAGGGCACGTCATCAACAGTAAGCTGATGGACGATGATGACATCAACCCGCAAAGACGAGCGCTCGGCGTAAAGTCGAACACGCTCAGTAGAAGGTTTTCAGGTAAAAATATTGTTATTCCGGCTCGGTAGTAAGCGCTCAAAAATATGAAGAAGGGAAGATATGTAAATATCAATGTTAGAGCTGGTAGCGCGCTAATATTAAAAACGATAATATTTAAGTGAAAATGTTTAAAAACACGACCCGTTTAAAATAGAGCCAAAATCTCATGGAAAATGTCTTAACTTCTTGGACCCCTAAGCTTGTTTGTTCATAGATATAGGTAAAAATATTTTATTATAATAAAAACAAATATAAAACTTTTTTCCACTTTAAGTTTAATGACCGTAACCGGTTTCAGCTCGCTAGAGCCATCTTCAGACTGGTACAAAATATTCTTAATCTACGGTTTATATGGTGACCGGCCAACTCGGAATGAAACCAACTCAGAACCATCTCAGATAAGCCATTTAGAGTGATAAAAAAATATATATAAAAAATTGGTTAAATAGGTTATGTTAGGTTAGGGTTATCGGCTAATTTAAAATTATTTTTTGGTAGATTTTTAACGAATTTAAAAGGAGGTGTTGAGTTGACGTTATTCCCAGTTGGCATGGAACCGGTTTATATACATAACATTTGAGGGAGGGGAAGCGGGGTGGTTTTAAGGGTTTTAATCAATTATACTAATTACATTTGTTACTAAGTAGTTTTAGGCTGTTGAATTTCTAAATATTTTGGTTATTCCAGTGGGCTAATTAATTACCTTGGGTTTGTAGCTCACTTCAATATTGTTTAGGAAAAACCTTACAAGTGGTATGAATTATTAAAGACCTAATTTTATTGTCAAATCGTTATTACATTTATGATGCATGGGATTTTTTAATGGATTTTTGAAGGGGTACATAATTACATTGGAGTAGGAATGGTCATTTTATTAGCTAAATACATATTTTAATTTCGATTTTTTCGATCGAAATTAAAATATGTATTTAGCTAATAAAATGACCATTCCTACTCCAATGTAATTATGTATCCCTTCAAAAATCCATTAAAAAATCCCATGCATCATAAATGTAATAACGATTTGACAATAAAATTAGGTCTTTAATAATTCATACCACTTGTAAGGTTTTTCCTAAACAATATTGAAGTGAGCTACAAACCCAAGGTAATTAATTAGCCCACTGGAATAACCAAAATATTTAGATTTTTATTTAGAATTTCGATTTTTTCGATCGAAATTAAAATATGTATTTAGCTAATAAAATGACCATTCCTACTCCAATGTAATTATGTATCCCTTCAAAAATCCATTAAAAAATCCCATGCATCATAAATGTAATAACGATTTGACAATAAAATTAGGTCTTTAATAATTCATACCACTTGTAAGGTTTTTCCTAAACAATATTGAAGTGAGCTACAAACCCAATGTAATTAATTAGCCCACTGGAATAACCAAAATATTTAGAAATTCAACAGCCTAAAACTACTTAGTAACAAATGTAATTAGTATAATTGATTAAAACCCTTAAAACCACCCCGCTTCCCCTCCCTCAAATGTTATGTATATAAACCGTAGATTAAGAATATTTTGTACCAGTCTGAAGATGGCTCTAGCGAGCTGAAACCGGTTACGGTCATTAAACTTAAAGTGGAAAAAAGTTTTATATTTGTTTTTATTATAATATATTATAATGGAATTCCACCATGAATTATCAGTTTCAAAAATAGAAATAGTAAAAATATTTATTTTGTAGAATTAGTTTTCACGCGCCAAATTGCATACGCGCCGTTAGACAGTTTTAATTTTTAATTAAATATTTTTGTGTGTAATGGTAAAAAAGCGAGGTGACCAAATTGTTTATTATACATTTATACGATAGAATAAGTGTTTTTTTACATACTTCGTTATTTTATTATCGGTTTTACATAAAAAACATTACAAGAGACATTTTTACATTTTTTTTTATGTTTGCATTCATAATTTTAATATTTACAATTTTTAATATTTATTTTAAATAATACAATTTGAAACAAAATTTTATTACCTTTCGAAAACAGTTTTAGTGTTGGGCTACGTTCAGAAATACTTCATTTATTGAGCTTTAATAAGGAACTCCAGTGAAAAATATTATGGCTTTAAAAAAATATGTTCATATAGACTATAGACGCTGATTCTGAATATATAAGTTTTATTACATAATATTTAACGTAGTTTTTAAAAAAAATATTAAAAAGTCCATTTTAAAGCACTTCATTAAAACACCCTGTCAAGTTGGTACTATTGAATTTGTGAGGCGTGACGTCACCGCTCGATAAAACGCTCCAATACTGAAATTCAAAATGGCGGCGGTCAAACAGCTGATTCCAGTTCAATACGAAATTCATGCTTCGGTTTCTTTATATTGATTTCGATTCGTAAAGCTAAAAGAATGATAATTTCAAACAATTTTTATACCAATCTCCCGTAATAATATGGAAAAATATAATAAATATAATATAATAAATAAATAATTACACCTAAATAACATTTTACTTATTGAATAGTTTCATCACTTCTTCCATACAAAATGACAACATCTGTTGAAAATAACTAAAACTTTTGGCCAGATGACGTCACAGGGCCAGATGACGTCACGGTGGTTTTCGGGGGATCTTGAAAAATTAAAACTTTGACATTTATTTTAACTATTAAAACTAACTATAAAAATAAGTATGCAGTTATATAAGTTAGAAGGATTCATAAAAAAAATATTGGACTGGAATTCTCTATTGTGAAGCAGAAAAAACACATTTTTTTTTATAAATCCGATATTTCATTTAAGACAAAAAACTTGTACAAAGGCAAAATACCTGAGAGGTCAAAGAGCTTTTAAAGAAACACTGTGATTTTTTCATACATACATATGAATAACTTGAAAAAAAACGGTAATTATATGAATTTCATATAATTACCGTTTTGGCGTGGCAGATGCGTAGGTATTATCTTCAAAAGTAACTTATATTTTTTTAGAAACTTAAAGAGTTCGTGTTAAATTAAACTCGTGAAAACTTAAAAGTAAAGTATTCTCATACAACGTAACTTTACTAAATTTGTCACCATGAAACAGGCAGCCGCCTAGTATGGTGATTTAATATATCTTCTTTATGTAAGTGTCACAAATATGTATCATGTGTTGTATAAATAAAAAAAAATTTAAAAAAAGTGTTCAAGAGAAATATATTATTATAAAACCATAGAAATTCGGAATTAAGTTCTATACACCCTTTTATGCGTGCGAACTTTGGGCCATCTTTAAGAAGAGCATGGAAAGGCTTCACGTGCAGAACAACCGCATAAAGTTCGGCCTTCCCAGATACTGCAGTGCTTCCAGAATACTAACAAAGGGACGAATTCCTGGTTTTACAGCCCCCACAAGAACCCAGGTGGTGGGATTAAGTGATAAGATATATAACTCCGGAAATGTCCTCATTGTAGACTTTCGCCAGATTCCAGAATGAAACCAACTCGGAACCACCTCAGAAAAGTCATTAAGAGTGATGAATAAAATTGGTTAAACAGGTTGCGTTAGGCTAGGGTTATGGGCTATTTTGAAATAATTTTTTCATAGCTTTCAAAGAGGTGTTGAGTTGACTTTATTCTCAGTTGGAATGGAACCGTATGAAAAATGTGTATATAGATACACATACATTTTTTGGGTGTTTTTGTTTTAGGTACTTTCTCATCTTCTGTTCGCCGTACATTCTCAATGGGAACGTATGGCCAGCGGTATGCTGAATTAGGCCAAATGATCTTTTATTTTTTATAGCTACGTGTGACACAAGTCTAAGACCTGACATAAAACAAAGTACAATGTACAAAATAGAGTTAATAGGTATAAGCGTATAATTATTTGTACGTGTACAGCAAATAAAAAAAAAATAAGGGTATAATTTACTCGTAAGGCTTTGAATGAGAGAAGATTTTATATTAAGTGTAAAAATAATGATAATTAATTATTTGCGGATAGAATCAAAATTAGATGCATTTTGAAACTTGCAAAATTGTCAACATTAAATATACTTACCTGTAAGTTAGCAATGAAAAGGGAATAGCAATCTAGATAGTTTCCTAAAAAGGTTTGATAATACCTTTAGCGGGCGAAACAGCATCACGCTCAATAATAATTACAGCACGGCTTTTTTATAGTTTTGTTATAAAAAAATAATCAATGTTTGCAAAAATCAACATGTGTTTGGAGATTAGTGTACACAGTACACTAATCTACAAACACATGTTGATTTGCTATATTAAGCATAGGAAATGTTTGAAACTTTCAAAATACCTTCTTAAAATCCCCTCGAAGGTTTTTGGATTATTTCAACCACATGACAAGACATCTGAAAAGTTTTTCAATCATCAGAAAAATTCTTGCGAAACTGTTAAAATTTTGAGAAGACACTTTGCAAAACATTGATTGTCAAATCAGAATTAAATTTTCAAAACTCTTTAAATTAATGACTTAATTTGTAGTACTTACATAATAATTTGAACCGAATCAAGAATTAAAGATATTTTAAAAAGGTGCCTACGTTAGGTTCAAATTCAATTGATTGTTTTTATAATATTTGACTAGCTGACCCCGCAAACGTTGTTTTGCCTAAATTACTTTTTTTTAAACTTTTGATTGAATTACTAATATCGCTATTAAAAAATAGGGGTTGATGGTAGAAGGGTGAAAATTAAGGGCTGTATGTATTTTGTAATGCCTCAAAAAATCAAAATAAAAAAATTTGTCCAAAAAATAAAAAAATAAAAATTCGGGGTGGACCACCCTTAACTTTTAGGGGTATGAAAAATAGATGTTGGCCGATTCTCAGACCAACCCGATAAGCACACAAAATTTCATCAAAATCGGTCCAGCCGTTTCGGAGGAGTATGATAACTAACACCGTTACACCAGAATTTTATATGTTAGATTGTTTCTTATATAATATACAAAAATGAATGTTTTGTAATATATTTTGAAAAATATAAATTAAAATTTTCTAATAGGCGGCACGCGAGCTATTCGAAAGCTGAATGTACTGGGACTGAATATATGGAAAGCGGGAGGGGAACTGGGACGCCTGGGAAAGGACATGCAGGGAGAAACAATTTATTTCTATGAATATGGCATTGCAACGCATGCCGGGAACCAGCTAGTAATTTATATTATTGAATATATAAAAGAAAATCTAAAAATTAAAATGGGTTCTACAAGTTAAACTTGATAATAATAAATAACGATAGTTTCATTGTCGTATTATCCCAACGTATGTTTAGGAAACACATAATATAGTGTGCGTGCGGGCTTCAACGACGGAACATTACAAAACTTATTTCGGGCCGAACTTTACGAGAGATGGGTCTAACTAACGCGAGGGGAGAGCGGGGGATGTCACGTGTTCAAAATAGGGATGGGAGAAGAATTAGTCCAAATTTCAATTTTGAAAAATATTTTTTAAAGTGATACTAATGAGATTTGATAACGGTTTTTTTATCGTATCTAATCATCACTAACTTGCCACTTTTTTTTAAATATTTTATTTCAAACCACTAAGAAGATTCAAACATTGCAAAAAACAGGACTTCCCAATTTCAAACTTATGTAAACAGACTAATAGTTCTGTAAACAGTAGACATGGCATCCAAAAAAGGATGCGTGTAATTGTTTCTATTTTTTAAATCAAAATAAAAATTTCCTGCGAAAACATAAGATTTATATAAGTAGGTATGTACGTGAATACCTAATGTAAATAGATACCTAAATACTTAATTAATAAACTTGATTTTACATTTAAAAAATAATCTTTACTGAGCCAATGAAACAGCTACCATCTTGAACCGGAACGTAACAAACAAATTTACAGAAAGACGAAATGCAAAATGGTAGCGTTAAAACTGGACTTTGCTAAGCTCTTTCAAAGCGTAACAAAATTACAGACAGATCAAATGCCAAATGGTAGAGTTGAAACAGGACTTTTCTAAGCTCTGCCATAGTACCTGCACCCCAAATACCTGTATACCTTTGATTTTTAAATACATTAATTTTGATTCTTGATGGATTAATCTTCAAAATTATGGTCTCCGAATAAATTTTCTGTAAATCCTGATTCGCTATAATTTCGTAGTGTTGTACTGTTTTGTGTTGTAAGCCTAAAAGTATGAAATTGTTTAGATTTATAAATAAATTGGAAATTATGGAAGAATGATCCCTGATCACATCCCTACGTCTAGCTGCTTCCGGAATAATCCCAGCAGTCCGACGGAAAGCGTCCTCTGTAGTGACGCTCCGAATCGACGCCATACCCGACTCCTAGCGATCCGCGTGTGATAAAGAAATATCATAAACCATCGAACGAAAAGTTTAAAAAATTACCGCCGATAACAACCAAATTGTCCAAAAACCAGTAAAAAGTCAGTCCATCGACTCTTAATTCGGCCGCTCTGATTTACTTAGCCGCAACTATGTAGATCGAGCAATCGGGAAGTTTTCCATTAATACCAGGCGGGTTTTATTACTATTTCCTCTTTTCAAAATTAGGAAGACGCGCTTTTTCTTTTCGTATTCTGCGCATAGTTTGTAGGTAATATTATGTAGCTCGTGCCGCGAGGGCGCGTGTTCGAATATTAGGACAGACGGAACGCATGTCTGCAAATTTTGCACTGGTTGTTTGATATTATTTTGGAAACGCGAATAATCTGCCGACAACAAGATGTCTTCGTACCGCAGTGGCTACGTGAGTATAAATTCATATCTTGCATGCGTTTCTGTACAAAACATTCATTTTGATACCAAACTGTCTTCGTTTCTGTATACTTAACTTATCCACTGGGAACTGGGGTCGGCATTTCCATGGGGTATGTAAATATTGTGAATGGGCGACAAGCGCTCGCCGGAAGTGTTGTTCAAAAGAAAATGAAATAAAAAAATCTAGCACATAACATAGATATAAATAATCTGTTTGGTCTTGAGCATATATGTATATGTGTGCAGGTAGGTATCTATCTATGTTTGTGTGCGTTTATAATAATTAATTGTGTAACCATGTGATATTCTAATTATGATTTCCACCTGTGAATAATTCCACGATACTATAGTCCAAAAACATTCAGGTTCCTGTATTTTTATGTTCAGATTATTGCTCTATTTGAAATGTTAAATGCAACATATCTTTCATCTGATTTTTTGTCTTGACGTGGGTTTCGAGCATGTTGAAGGTATTTCAACATTTTCAAATAAATAACGTAGCTTGCTGAAGTCATAATTTGAACGGCATGTACCTACACCCGTTAATAATATTTTACTCCAGATTCATAACATATCTGATATTACATACATTTATATTATATATACAAATTCCAGCTGCAAATTTAATATGTCAACATGAATCGTCAAAAGAAAACACTTCGTTTCATTTTTAAATACATTTCTTTGAATTTCACTTTTCTTGATTGAATGAATGATGTGGAATCTCGGAAGTGGAAATTAACCCAATTCCTGACATCCGATCGAGCTGAAACTCGGCATTAGACTCGTTGTCGGTGACAATGAATTCTATCAATTGGTGGTAATCACGCACACACACGCGAACGTACATATATGTAAATGTGAAATTCAATGATATTACAGCAGTTAATGTACGAAATAAATGTCGATCTTGTATATATTGATTTGTATAATTATTTACGTGAAAGTATATTGAGTTTTAAAACATTTGAAAAAAGATGTCGGATAGTAAAAAAAAAGGTTTTTACCAGTTGTTTTTTTTATTATTTATGAAGAAAACACAGATACGATCGAATAATTTAAACGGGACAGTTTAAACCTGCAATCATTACGAAAAAAATAAAACGAATATTATAATCACACTGCAAACAAAAATGCCTCATTGACTACTACAATTTTTGATAACTTTAATAACAAACAGCGAAATAGTTTTCAACAATAATGAATTTAACTTTTTTAACTTTTATTTTAACTTTAAAAATATGTTAAAATGTAGACAGAGCCAGTGGCGGCTAGTGACTTTTAAATCATAAAAAAAGTTTTTCTTTTTAAAGTAAAAGAAAAGTATTTTCATCAGGCTTGTGCAAAACAGGTCATGAGCCGCCACATTGACAGAAAACCTGCGGTTTTTTTTTTAAATTTCCATCAAAACTTCAAATGCAAAAGGATCGTAAGGACATGATGTGCGCTTAATTTCCTTCTACGAACGAGTTGACATTTTCAAAATTGAAACTGACTTATTTTATTTTAAGAAATCATCACTCAGAAGTCATAACATTACAAAGATAATGTTTTCAAATCCAGACAAGCTACAAAGTACTTTTTTATTCTATATTTGAAATGTGTAATATTTTTGACGTGATAATGTCTTATAAATAGATGAACGCCGGCTGCACTCACGAAAAAGGATGACTCATTGTCACGTTCCGCCTGAGCCGAGCGTGCAAGCGAGAGCGCGGAACAAGCGTTCGGCTTATGACGCATCTATCTCTCTTCCACTCCATCGTTATTATATGACGTTATCACGTAAAATTATCGTCAGTAAACCGACTTTATTTTATTTCATATTTGAAATATGTAATATTTTTTCAATATGTAGAAATTTAAAAAAAAAATCTCTTTTCAGTTGGTAAATCAAGTTATATACGGTATATAGTTTTAGTATATAGTTTTGAACGGGTAACAATTTGTTTCTTTCTTATATGCAAATTGCGTTAACCTTCGCTTGGTAATGAATAATGAACGATGCGTGCAATGATCGTCGCAAGTGCTCCGATCAAGTCAGCGAGTGAGTCACACATTATTGGGTGGTCACTGGTCACTGGTCAATGATCAGACTTGGCATTAACACACGGGGTATTCTCTCTCCACTGTTAGCATTTAAATAATAGTTGCCAGAAATAGTTTGATAACCTTTAAATTCCGGGTAACAAGTTGCCCGGTGCGTCTAAAAAGAGCCTAAGTGCACCGAGCGCTGCCACTGCAATGTCCCCAGTGGTCCCGTATGCCGTGTGCCGTGTGCCCAGGTGCTATTTAGGAGCCTCAGATCTCTGTTGTCTTGGGAAGCTTTTTGCTTGTTATTTAGATTGTTTAATTTTTTTACTTTTTATTTATTTTGTAAAAATGAGGTAAAAGAAGTCAATGCTCGATGGACAAAACATAAACATATTATTTTGTAAACTACTTCAATTATTATAAATATTTTAGGGTGCGACTTTTATTAAATGCTAGCGCATACAGATCCCTCAAAAATCGCGGGATATTTATAAAATATTTACCTCAGAATTGCATTGTCTTTTAAAAACAAATATTGCCAATTTTCTTTATAATGTAACTTTTTTTTTTTTTGATAAATTAGAGAGATGTCAGAATTTACTTTTCGAATGAAACCGTAATTTTAAAATTCATTTGTCAAAAATTTAAACAAAAGAAATACACATTTTAAAAGTAATAATTAATCAAAAATAAAATGATTTTCTGATCATGGATAGGTACCTACTTTATCCGGAATTCTCAAATCAGTTCCAAATTTGAAAATTTAAAAAGGAAATTTGAGTTTATTGAGCAGAAATATTTCACACCACGCACAACCACAACCAAAATTAGTGTGTTTGATGATTTATTTATATGTTATTTTATCAAAATAGAATGTTTTCAAAAAATGTGGTACATTTTTCATAATTTTAAAAAAATTTTAAAATACATTACTGTTCAAAAAAGATTCCCGATCCCTATTGCAAATGATACATGTGGAACAAAACGCACCATCGCTATCGGGCCGGTGTGTTTCTTGAAATCAAACTAAATCATATGATTTCTTGAATCACATGATGGACTAAGGAAGCTAACCTAGGATTTCTTACTTTTTAAATCTTTCTATGAGTCTATTCCGGTTCACTTAAAATATTGAATGGTGGGTATAATTTTAATGAAATGAGAACGCTTGCATAAACTTTATGTAGCTTAATATTTATAGTAATGTTGTATTTAATACATTCTAATAAGTGAATCTGTTTTCATAACCTCACACTGCTTACTTGTGAACATGTTTATTCTAGGCGCCTTGGAGTAAAACTGACACAAATAAGACCACTACCACGAATACTAAGCCAAAACTCGCATCCGAGGTACCGGTTGCTAAAAAGGTTTGTCAATAACAATACTTACATAACACCTATACATTAACATCGGTTTAGTTAAAACAATAAAACCTTTTAAATTAAAACATTGATTTTATGTATACACGGCGTCCGGAGACTAGAGGTACGAGAATGGACGTAGCCAGATTTTGATTTAGGGTGGGGCAAAAAATAAAAATATGGAATAGGTACCGAAAAAAGTAGACTTTTACAACATTATATTTGGGCTCTATGAATTCAAAGAATATGAATGAAAAAGGAAAAACTCTCCTATGAAATGCTGTAAGTTTGAAAACGCGACTCGATCGATAATCCCAGAGGTCATGCATCGGCCAGCCAGGGTGGAGCAAACGCACCTACCCCACTGTGCCTACGGCCATGGGTACAAGGGGGAAATTGGTGGATCTACATCACAATTGGAGATGATTTTGAGGTTTAACTTTATTTATTTGAGCTTTTGTTTTCGAATAACTCGATTACAAAGTTGGAATTTTTAGATCAGTTTGAAAAATATCAGTAGCTGCTGGGCTACTGTCAGTTGTTTAGTGTATTTTAAAAAACCGGGTCAAGACGATTTTTACCTATATGCCAAAAAAAAATCTGAGTATGCAATTCACACGCGGTAGAAGTGAAACCTTTAGAAAACTAAATTAGACAAGAGGGAGGCTACGAAGCACCGCACAAAGAGGAGACCGATAGGCTACGAAGCAAAGGGGAGACCGATATCATTCTCTTGCAGGCTAAATCCTATAGATGTATGTGTTGTCTCTTTTTAGAGTCGATATTTTTCGTTTCATCGAGTTTCAAATCACAACAAATAAAGAAGTTTTTACTTCAAAAATCTAAATGCTCAGATAGAAAAAATAATTCAGTTTCCCTCTTGTACCCTTAGTTTCCGAACACCGTGTATTATAATTCGATAAAATTAATAGTTGCCAAAAAATGATATTACTGATGCATAACATTAATAATAATATTACTGATACATAACATAAAATCTTTCACATTACTTACATTACATTATGCAAACCATTTTTTACTAACACCAATTTATTATGATGACTGTAACCAACAGCAGTTTTAGTTGACTATTGCATTCATCATCATATACACTATTTAATATAGTATTTATTCTTTTGCCATATGTGTAATTAGGTTTAAAATGTTCATAACATGGAATATTTATTCAGAATTTTCTTGGAATATTTATTCAGAAGGGGGAGGTGACACAGACAATAGAAAAATAGATTACAACGGTATTATCAGCGGCAGAAGAACATGGGGATTTTATGACATTACTGTGACCTCATATCTAATATCTGCGACTTTGGACAAAAAAACATCTCATTTGTAATAAACCATAGATATTATAAACTGAATTCCATCTTACAAAAAAATATTTTAGCCGTAAATTATTTTGTAAATTGAGCTATATTTATTAAAGTAGGAGACGTAAACCCAATCAATCAAAATCGTCGAGCTACACCCAATTTTTCAAAATCACATATTATTCACTAGGTAACTGACTTGTTCCCATTAAATTTGTTTTCAAGTGGTCGCTTTTGCAAATGAACACATACGTCGTAATATTAGTCGGGTACTAACATTTTTATAGCAATTCATTTGTGTATTATAAATAGTGATAAACCAAGAATACAACAAATCTATCCAATGTACACAAGATGTGTACTTAGGGTCGGTTGTGTGTCACCTAGCCAATCATTTAAAATGAAAATCGCATGAAAACTCCTGGATGGGCATTCAATTATCAGCTCTGACCGCTGAGCATTCATTTAATTTTTATTTTTGGTATATAAAAATAATTTTGTTTAACTCCGCATGTACCCAGCTAAGAAATGCAAAATAGTCTCTAAGATTTTTATATTTGAGTTGCTACGAATATATCTATTCAAAAATATTAAAAATATTTGTTTTGCACAAACCATCTGAATACAGAAAAAACAAAACAAAAAAGCATCTGCCTCCTCGAGCTTCTATTAACACAACTTTTGTCTTTCAGTATGACAGCAGCTATTCACGCAGTAAGCCCGATTCAACTACGAAGGAAAGTGTTCGGCCTACGACTGGCTTGGATAAGCCTTCACCAAGCCGCTACAGTTCCCTGGGTTCCAGTAGCTTCCGAAGTACATACTCACCATCTCCAAGTACATATTCACGAGATAAATCTGGAACAAGAGAACCATCATCCACTAGTACATCAAGTCGGTACCCGAGCAGTTATACTGAAGACAAACCAGAGAAACAATCTGTATTGAATAAGTATATGAGTGCTAAGTCAGCAGACAAGAGTGATAGTTCGTCGACATACAGCAGATTGACTGTTCCCACAAAACCTGCCAGCCGGGACCATAGTCCTGTCGATAAAGGATATAATAGCTATAGCAGTAGAAATAGTACCACCACGCCTTCAAGAACCTACCATGAAGACATTTCCAGCAAAATTAAAGCTCCTCTTCCGACTAAAGATAAAACGCGCGAAACTGGTGCGACCGAACGAGAAAAAGACATTCCTAATAAGAGCAATAAATCACCTTCCTACAGTACCTCCGCTTATCCTTCATTCAAATTATATCAAAGACCTTCAACCTATAGTCGCCCCGTAGCAAAAGAAGAACCTAAAATAGAAACTACGAATACTTCTAGGTTTTCGACACCTAGCAGATTTGGCAGTTCCTACACGAGAAGTAGTTTAGTTGATAAACCTATCACTCCGTACGCCTCCCAAACCCCTTCCGTAACAGCGAATGCAAATGTGCCAAACGGCCCCGAAACAAAACATGTATCCGAATCTATAAGCACGAACCAAAATAATATGCAACCTAAATCAGAAGAACCACTGAACAAAGAAGTAGAATCTCCACCGAAAGACGAAGAAGAAGAAGAAGAAACAAATTCCGAAGATGAATCGTCAGATAGCGAAGCCATGTCAATGATTTCTGTAACCGTTGTAACCCGAGGAACATCTCCAACAGCTCCAAGTTCATCTATATACCTCCGCACGCGAAGAGCAGATATGGCAAAGACAATCGAAAAAACTATTAGCAGGCCTAAAAAGAGATGTGAAATGGTTGACAAAGACATGCAATCTGACAGGTTGGATGATTCGACAAGAAGTTCGAGATATGCAAGTACTTCTAGAGTGTCAGCTTCTCCTTGGTCGTCATATATGGATACAAGATACTCATCACCCATATCGAGCGGTAGGTATACGTCCGGCAGATATAGTACGTACACTTCTCCAAGGGATACATCTTCAAGCGTCAGCACGGCGGGTGCTGATAAGACTCCAGAGCCTGGAAAAAGGGAAGAAATCAGCACTTTCAAAGAAGAAACGCCACCTGCCAAACCATTGGAAAGTGAAATAACAGAAAAGTCTAGAGAATCGCCAATCAAAACGCACAGCTCGTTCTTGCCGATAACTTCACCTATCACTGCTATTCCCTTGATGACGTCTGATTCGTCGTCGACAACCAAAAGTGAAGATACACCAGAAAGTCCACCAAAGGCGTCATTTTTCAAAGAAAAGTCGAAGAGTCCATCATTACTAAATGAAACAAGTGCTCACTCTTCCCCAGAACGCTGTTTAGATCAATTACCTCCACAGGTGCCAAAATCTGAATCAGTAGCATTAAACAAATCAGCATCATCGACAAATTCTGTCAATAAAACAACTAAATCGGGTGGTAAAAAAATTGTTAAAAAAATTAAGGTAAAACCGAAAGACGGTGAACAAAAACCAAAACGCCAATTGCGTAAAAGCGTGTCAACAAGTTCCGGTGATTCCGAGTCATCACTTCAAAACGGTGATTGTGATAATGAAAACCATGAAAACATTGTGATTAAAAAACCCAAAACCGGCACAAAATTAAAGTTGCGCACAACTCTATCAAAACTTAAAAAATCTAACGAAAAAACAGACGCACAAAATAATATTAATTATGATGATTCCATTCAAAGTGGTGAATCTCGGTCGCATACAATTTCTTTATCGCGAACAAATAGTACTAGCACTGAAACAAATTCAACGCATTCTAGTAATTCGAGTGATGAAGATTGTGAGGGACAAAAGACGAAAATGAGTGAATCTAAAACCATATTTAATGACAATAAGTATGACGGATCTTCTAGAACTTCTATACTAGCATCGTCAGGCGATGAAGTATCTCTTTCCTTAGATAAATCATTTAAGCCATCACCTAGCCCAAAATCTCACAAAAGTGATACACAACCTAGAACAGAGGAAGCAAAGTCTTTCCTAATGCGTGCTTTGGCCCCTGTTACCAATTTGTTTAAGATGCGTCAAGAAACTGAGAAACAAGAAAAGGTGCAATGGCCCGACAATGCATGTGATTCAGATAGTCAAAACACCTCCAATATTGCATCCATTGCCACGGACGTGGAAAGCAGGAGCATTGAAAAACCAAAACCAATTCGCCATGTTGAATCTGGTGAAAGAGCTTGGTGGATGGAGCCATCAAGTGAAATAAATAGTGATTCTAAAAGAAGTATCGCCAGAACTGATTCAAAGTCTGCAGAATTAGGAGAAAATAACAACTCATCAGAACTTAAAAATAATGGATTCAAGTATAATCTTACTACACAACCGTCAACTGATAAACCTTGGTGGCTTGACAGTAATGGAAACATTCCAGAAGGGGTAGAAGTTCGAACTCCTAGTAGAAAAGGATCTAGTGATAGTGAACAATCTGATAAATATAGCGTTTACAAAATTCAACACATCGATTCCGGTGAAAAAGATTTTTGGCAAAAAAGTGAAAGCTCTCCAAAATCAGCAGAGGTGGAAAACTTGCCTAGGAGTACAGAAACTTCGAAGAGTGAAATAGATTGGTGGAAAAAAAGTGACAGTATTAAAAAATCAGCAGAAGTTGAGCAATCACCTAAAAGTGCCGAAAATTCAAAGAGTGATATAGATTGGTGGAATAAGAGTGACAGTACTCCCAAATCGGCTGAGGCAGAAAAGTCACCGAAAAGTGCCGAAACTTCCAAAAGTGAAATAGATTGGTGGAAAAAAAGTGACACTCCCAAATCTGCAGAGATAGAGCAATCTCCGAAAAGTGCAGAAACTTCCAAAAGTGAAATAGATTGGTGGAAAAAAAGTGATTCTACTCCCAAATCAGCAGAAATAGAGCAATCTCCGAAAAGTGCAGAAACTTCAAAAAGTGAAATAGATTGGTGGAAAAAAAGTGATAGCTCTCCAAAATTGGCAGAAGCAGAAATATCAAAGAATGACGATAATTTTACTTTAAATGTTGTCAAGATTAAACACATTGAATCCGGTGAAAGAGCCTGGTGGCAAGCCAGTAATAAAAATATTCCTGAAGGAATTGAAAAACGGGCCATGGGCGAATCTGACTCAGAAAGTTCTTCAGACAGAGCAGAAGAAAGAATCAACCTCAATGAAGAAATCACCATCAATGGTCCAAATTCAATTCCAGGATTTTCGCTGGAACCGCAAGATAATGAATATGAGGAACCGCTCGGAGACAGAAGAAGTCCAGAAGGTCTGGAGACTCCTCACGGATGTGAACACTTTACTGGACGAACGTCACCCTACGACAATGTAGAGTGTAATCGTTTGCCTAATAATAACATAGCAAAACAAAAGACATCAAAACATGAACCTAATTTTATTTCTCGGCACATGGACATCGATGATATCTTGGGAACTTCGGGACAACTCTTCACCCCGATGATGGACAGAATACTGGCCCGCAAAACCAGTAGAGAGATCGTCGAATGTGACAACTCCGAATGCAGAGAAATAGATCCCAGGGAAGTGAGGATACACGACAGCACAGCACAGAGACCGGTCATTCAGAAGCTCCGAGACAGGTAAGATTCTAATCTTTATCATTATTTAACCTAGAAAAACCGAAAAACCTTTGTGACTTGCGTAATACGCACCCATGTTAGTGAGCTATCTACCTAACATCGACTTTACCTGAAAACAATGTGTAACTTCAATGTCAACAAACGTTCCTCATTCGGTCGTTTAGTGCTATCTATAAAGAAAATGTATTGACGGGTTAATATTAAATTCGTTGCTGGACGTCCAAACATTCCAAGGCACACCGCACATTCATGATTAACAAAAAGATACTTAAACCGTCAAAAGGGCAAAATTAAACGTTTGAAATCAATTTTGATCATAAAAATACATTCAGGTAGTACTTTTGCTTGATACTTATTCGCACTTGTCTAGCTCGTGCGTCGCATGAATCATGGACTCATGACGAGCTGGGTGAAGTCTAGGTAACGCAGCGATGGGTGCAATAAAAAAGCTTAGCATTAATGTAATTCATTTGTGCATATACGCTTCCACCGCCAAGGAAAAGCTTTTGTCTTGTTTACGCTTACTTATTGTCAATAACTGAAGGGGGACAGCAAGTGTATATGATGCTTGTAAAATAATATTGTTACGAAGTACTTATGCGTATTAATATATGCTATAGTGTAACTATTTTAATAACGCTTAGTATTTTTAACACCGAAATAAAACGATATTCGGCATGTCAAAACACATTCTATACATAACCGATTCAGCATGCTTTGGTTTCGAACTCTGAATTGTAAAGAAATAATGAACTGTTTTTATTGAAGTGAAAACTTCTTTAGCACCGTTGTGATTTAAAACTCGATAAATCGAAAAAGCGAGACTAAAAAGAGATAAACACATTCGTCTACAGGATTTTGCCTGCCAGAGAATGAGATAGACTAATCGGTCTCCTCTTTGTGCAATGCTTCTTAACTTCCTCACTTGTCTACTTAAGTTTCTGAAGGTTTCACTTCTACCGCGTGTGAAATGCACACAATTTTTTTTATTATTAAAATCTAAACGAAACACGCTGTATGTAAATTAAGCATCTATGTGAGTACTGTGATGAAGTCAACTAAGATTGGTAGACCTATACCTACAAAGCAATATTCTGTAAATAATTTTATTATTTGTAGATATCACGTGACGTGGATCTTGGTTGACGCAGTCACTACTAGACAGGAAGTTTTTTATAACATCTTTGCAAAACATTCTGTTTATATAATTTAATTTAAATTTTGTATCTGATGATTTCGAATGGGGCCATTTTTCTCAATGTAAACAAAACGCTGGTGACATGAATTCATGTCTCAAAGACACACTGAACTATAAAAAAAGAGAAGCTTGTGCCAATTTTTTGGGTTATTCCCCGGACATGAAATAATGGTGGACTGATTATCTCTGGTCACTTGGATGGACGATTTATGGCTTGGGCGCTTTTCAATTTATGCTCCTACGTCTTCACTTTTTACCATGGTCAGAGACTAACGTCATCACATATCCCGGGTGTCTCACTAACTAGAAGATATTTCTTTATTTTTACGTGATCGGTTTCTGAATACCACAAAGTGAATATAAAGCAAGAACTTATTTATATTAATATCACCTTTTTTTAAAGAGTAGACCCAAAAGGACTATTTTGTTTATTTGTTTATCTCAAAAAAATATATTTTATGACTAATATTCATCGATATATCAAAAACTATGGTCGATGCTTTAGTGCACCATTAGGTTGACTGCAAATTAGCGCGTAATGAAGAGAAAATTATTTTACTCACCACTCTTAGAAAAATCGAGTTCGGGAAGAGAAAACATCACACCTTATTCACAACAACTTTCCTTCGAAAAGGAGGAAGAAATAAAATTACCAGCTTTTTTCCAAATTTAAGAGAGCGCGGAATAAGCGTTCGGCTTGTGCCGCATCTATCTCTCTTCCACTCCATCGTTATTATATGACGTTATCACGTAAAATTATCGTCCGTAAACCAACTTTACAGACAAATAATTTTTAATTTAAAATGAAAGAAAAAAAATTCTTCCGCATATCATATCATTCACGCAGCCAAGTAACCGCCCAACCTCTTACCCCGCCTCCATCAAACATAAAAAAAAAAAAACAAAAAAAAAAAAACAAAAACAAAACAAAACAAAACATCAAAAATGTCACCGGACACCAAAATTTCATTTACGTTTTTTACTCCAAATATATCAGGAATTACTGGTTAAAGTAAGTCAAGTACGTCCGTTAACACTCTGTACGTAGGTACCTGTACATTGTGATTTAATTTTAATATTTTCTTACAGGAGTGACATCATTGACTGCACGGACGAAGCTGACAACCTGAATGTAAGTGCCAATTTTACATTTTTGTTAAATTCTAACAATTTTTTTACAAAAAAAAGTTATTATTTGGCTACTATATAAAAAAAATTTGGAATGTTCTATAGAAAGGAATTTCGAGATAAAATACATTATTAATCTCGGTATCCAAATTGGATTTTCGGAAAAGTTTTCGGATGACGAGAAATCGGTGAAAAATGACATTCTTAATTTTTTTTTCATGTGTTGTACTTCATGACTACTACAAATCAACAGTAATAAGTATTTACAACAGAGAGCTGACATTGACCCTCGGGTATTATAGTATGAGCAGAAAGCGGTGGTGGAAAAAGTTTGGAGCGTCGACGGTAGGCAACAGATTCTGGGAGAAGCCGAAAAAACCGGTTAAAAGCAAGTCACATGGATAAAATTTACCAACATAAGTACGAGTCATACCGCATGCCAAATCTACTCCCTATTGCAATTGTACAACGTCCAACAATCAAATTAATACTTTTTTAAACCAAACAAAGCCTTATATGTGATTTTTTTTTTAAATTATTGATCCTGTCCAAAAATAAAAGCAAAAACCAAATCACAATTTTTTAACTGAAATTCATATCTTATGTCTAGGTAAAATATGCTTCAACAGCCTAACGGAAAATACAGGAACAATAATATTATTTTAAAAAATCAGAGTGTGTAAATCACATGCGGTAGATGTGAATCCTTCAGAAAACTAAAGTAGACAAGAGTGGGAAGACTACGAAGCACCGCAAAAGAGGAGACCGATTATACTATCTCATTCACTCACAGGCTAAATCCTATAGATGTTTGCCTCTTTTTCATGTCGCAATTTTTCGTGTCATTGAGTTTCAAATCACACCGGTGCTAAAGAAGTTTTCACTTCAAAAGATTCAAAACAAATAACTTTTCTAAAAAAAATATTTCAGAAAGAAAAATTATTTTTTTTAAAATTCAGAAAGTTCCATAAATCTGATACGTCGGTGGTCAACATGAATTTAGAAACATGTTTAGAACATGTCAGAGGCATGCAATGCAGTTCTTCTTTTTGAGGAAAAATAGTTACAGCCTCTATTAACTGGGAAGTGCAACTTGGTAGATGATTCCAAAAACTTACAAAATTATTTAAACTTCATACTTTAAAAAAAATTTTAAGTGAAAATTTCTTTAGCATCTTTGTGATTTGAAACTTGATGAAACGGAAGCTAGGGACACTAGAAAGAGACAAACACTTCATCTATAATATTTAGTCTGTGATAGAATGAGATAATATAAATATTCATTAAAATATTTATTTTATTCAATACCTACCTGGTTCCAATATAATACGTTAAATCCGGGGTCCCACGCAAGTCCCCTTTGGTGTAGTGGTATAAAGCCCCAGACGAATCTTTGCAGACATTTAGCCACTAGGGGTCGAATCCTACGAAATCCAAAAAAAAAATTTTTTTTTTTTAAATTAATATCAAATCTCCAAATCACTCCAAATTGAACAGGCAAAAAACGACATCTAGCCACTCCGAAGAAGAAACCACAAACACTAATAAGATGACCAAATGTATTGGAAAATGTGCACTGGAATTCGACGACTAAAATATGAAAAAAATTACCATCACAAATATAAAAAAAGTGTTTCGTAGTCTCCCCTCTTGTCTTTTTTAGTTTTCTGAAGGTTTCACTTCTACCACGTTGTGAATTGCACACTCTGATTTTTTTTTGTTTACTGCCTAACTCTCTGCTAAATCTAAATGCAGGTTTGTTTCGTGGAAGCGGGGTAAGAACATGAAATATTTAAACATCATTTATCCATAAAATCACAGCTCACGATCCTCACGATTCATTTCTTTTTCACGCCACTCAGAGAAGAAAAGGTGTAGATTTTAACTGCGTTGGTGCCTGTATAACACTACTACAAGTTAGTACCCATAGTATATTTTCGTCAACGAAGTACAAAATTTTAAAATATTCCTACCAATGTATGTGTAACATAAATGGGTAATGCGCGTGCAGTCATGAAAACACAGATTTACACGGCCGATTGCCAGCTCTGCTGCTGCAGCATTTAGTTTTGGTTTTTTGAGACTGTCGGTTTGTGCATTCCTGATAATGAAACATGGTGTTGAATAAGGAACTTCAGTGAAAAATATTATGGCTTTAAAAACATACGTGCATATAGGCCAATAAACGCTGATTCTGAATATATAAGTTTTATTAAATAATATTTAACGTAGAGTTTTAAAAAATTATTGAAAAGTCCATTTTAAAAGGCGTCATTAAAAAACCCTGTCAAGTAGGTATTATTGAATTTGTGAGGTGTGACGTCACTGCGTCCGTAATTCTCCAGTCACCTGGTATATTTGTATTGAAAATTGACAAGCCGTTCAACATTTCGTGTTATTGGTTTATAGAGGTTTAGACATATATAGTTATTGTTTTAATTTAAACATTATTTAGGCCAGTATCAAAAATAGAGTATCTCTATTAGTTTGTCTATATTATTTAAAATATTCAAAAACTTTAACTGTCTAAAAACATCCTGTAATGCCTGTCGCAGCGCTCCAATTCTGATTTTCAAAATGGCCGGCGACGAACAGCTGATTTTAGTTGCCTACAAAATTGATGCTTCGGTTTCCATAATATTGATTTCGATTCGTAAAGCTAAAAAAAATAATAATTTCAAACAATTTTTATACCACTCTCCCTTAATAATATTGAAAAATATAATAATATAATAAATGTAATATAATAAATAAATAATTCCACTTAAATAACGTTTTACTTATTGAATAGTTTCATAGCTTCTTCCATACAAAATGACAACATCTGTTAAAAATAACTAAAACTTTTGGCCATGATGACGTCACACTAGATAAGGTGGTTTTCGGGGGATCTTGAAAAATTAAACCTTTGACATTTATTTTAACTGTTAAAACTAACTATAAAAATAAATATGCAGTTATTTAAGTTAGAAGGTCGTTATTCATTTTAAAAATGCCCCTCCCCACCCATCAATTTGAAATCTCTTTGAAATGTCAAAACTAAAAAGAAAAAATAGGGTACCTACCTATCTATGCGATGCAGATGAATGAATGGAAATTGAATCATCACATTCATAAATACATGGAAAGAGCGCTAAAACAATTCTAGGTCGGAGGGCAAAAATGCTTTCGTTTTTTTTTAATTTTCATAAAGTCGGCAGGTATCTCCTCAATATTTTGTTGGAAATCCTAATATTTTCTTTAATGGAAATTCTAATATTTTCTTAAATCTTTTAGTATTTTTTAAAACGGAAACCTTTAAAATAAATCAGTGGATTCATACGTGCGATTCTCACCCAGGCGTCGCGAGTTCAATTCTCTTCTAGATAAGTCCTCCTTCGTTGCATTAGAAACATTTTTCTCCTGCTCTTTCACAAACCCCGAGCCCGGTCGGCCTGGTGATTTGTACCACTGGTTTCGTTTTGTACATGAATATCTAACTAATAGACTAACCAATAATGATAAAAGTAGAACCGCATTGTATATTCTAAATTCTTTACAAATTTTTTTAACTAACCGTAATGATAAAATAACCCACCCAATATATAAAAAATGAGAGAGAATGAGACGAATGCAGACTATCAGAAGTTGGATAATTGTGGGGTTTATTTATTATAACATTGTTACCAAGTTAAAAAAAAATCGTTTTATTCTACGAAGCATTGCACCAAGCGGAGGCCGAAAGGGTGTGTGTTTTGGTTTATTTATGCCGATATGTTACGAAACACCGCCCAAAGAGGACACCGATCAGTCTAAATCCTATAGATGTGTGTGTTTATCTCTTTTTAATGTCGCTCGTTTCCGTTTCATCGAGTTTCAAATCACAACAGTGCTAAAGAAGTTTTCACTTCAAAAAGTAAACCCTCACTTTAATAAATACAAAATTAGAACAATTTTTGGCAAGTCTCCATAAGTATCCATTTTAATTTTATCATCTGTTCCTGGAAGGGGAACCTTCGGTTGTGGCGTGGGGGGGGGGGGGGGTCATCCCAATAGTAACGGACATATTGCTTTGTGTGGAGCAAATCACTGCACCGAGAAAAGAGAAGTTTTGAAAATATTGTAAGCGCCCACCCGAAATGCGCCTCCCAAAAATCTTGCGCCCTAGGCCCCAATAACTTACCAAAAGCCATAAAGGAAGCCTGAAGCCTTAGCACTTTTCGCAGGACATGTGCTTTATACGTAAAAAATAATTTTTGATTTGAATACGAACAAACTCATCAATATTATTTTAGTCATGTTGTCTGTTTTTCTTAAAACGTATTTTTCAAACCTATTTGTAAATATCTCAAATCGTATCTTTTATATTTTTTCTACAAGATGTACGAAAAAATGTTCTTACTTCTAAATAAAGATTCAAAATCAAACAAACAAAAATAACAAAAACGCAGTGTTACGAATTTTGGCGAAAATGTGCACCAACTGTTTCTGCAGACGTCCACAAAGCGACTTCATTTTAATATTATTTACTATTAAAATTAATGTGTGATGTGTTTTAGAAAAGCCCAGACCCGGCTCTGATACCAATCAAAAATTGCAAATTAATAAATATTTAAGTAGGTACTTTTTTATCAATGTTTTTATGTCCAAAAGTTTCCTTAAAGGATCCCACTTTTTATCGGTTATTGTGTTTTGGAAGAGTATTTTGGAGATGATCGGCTCGGCGACCGCAACTCGTTGTGCATGCGAAAGCAGCCGTCTTCAAGTTGGCGGTCCGCGGTCTCAACAAAACTAGGTTTTTTCGATTTTTATATTTTTCTCATAATTGAATATCGCATTGGAGCTCCAACTTTGTCCTCGGCCGGTGGGACTCTGGTATCCTCAATTGTTTATTTAGTGAGAAGGGTTTTTGAAGAAATTAGGGAGAGGAAAGTTCTGAGAAAGAGGATCATTGAAAAGTAACTGGCTATTCAGATTTGATCACCAAACACGTCTAAAGCCATGTCAAGCAACGTTTCGGTTATGACGGGTCACTAGGGCCATACTTAAGAGTATCTACCACATCCAAAGATATTGGAATACAAGAGATATGCTACGATTGCCACCCGATCGTCGGCGGAGTATGCCGTAATGGGCATAGTTTGAAAAAGGAAAGAATTCATTCATTTAGTTGATTTTTTTGAAGGTGTGCAGCAGTACTGATTCAATATCGGCGACGCCAAGAAACACAGTCCCTCCCAGTAAAAAAACTGCGAATAGCAGATCTCTTATATTTCAATATCTTTGATCACATCCCTCGATTCCCCATAGCTAATTTACAGTTTTTATACGTTACCGTTAAATACATTGGAGGGATTTCGCCACTTTCCCAACTTAAAAGGAAAATGAGTGTTTACCTCCCTCGCTAAACAAGTCAAGATTCTATACACATAATGATTACGCTGGGTATACACAAGCGAGCCGAACCTGTGAGCTAGTAATAGGATTTTTTTTAATGAGCTCCACACAGTAGGCTCTGAGCAAAATAATTTCCCTCGGGGCCTACGTCATCTTTGAGGATGCTGTGTGGAGGGTTTTTTTAGGAAAGGAAGGAGAGGAGAGTTCTGGGAAAGAAAAGGGCTTAAGGGGTGGGTAGGAATCTGGGGCTCAGTGTGTTCTGATCATCCGCCTCCAAGACCTAGACAAACCTCACCCCACGAACCCGGACACTCCTGTTAAATCACCAAACCTAGCGAACCACTTGGTGTGACCTATGGCAGAGGTGTTGGTTATCCAATAAAAGTTCCCGGTGCGGCGGTACCCATTCCCGCCTCCCAAATTTCTAATGGAATGAAGTAACCTCTATTAGTGTGAAATATCGCTTGCGATTGCTCCGTTCCTTTCCTATAATTCGTGATGCGTCTCGAGTCTCGGTTCACAAAGAAGCATTAAGTAAACTACACATAATATATTGGTAAGATAATAATTGGTAAGAAGTAAGCTGAGACTTGTGCAATATTATGTAATTCGCTCTTTACGCTACGAGCCAAAAATCCATAACCAGGGCGAAAAACCCTCATCGTACCATGAAAAATTTAATAAAAATATCCTGTTACTTTAAACCAGTTGCTAACTGGTTGTTAACAAAATATTTATCGTTTTATAAATAATACGTAGTTTTTCTAAAATCCTTTTTTTCAAATCTTTGCCTTCATCATACTTGAAAATATTTAAAACAGTGATCTGCAGATGAACAGATATTCAACAAACAATGAAATGACTATATTGAAAACAAGAGATTCACATTAAACAAATTTCTCATGGCATTCAGCCAAGGTGTAAAATGTTATCGATATAAAATTTTATTTGTAAAAAGTAGCCAATAATTCTCGATCTTCCTATGCCGGTTCACGTGTTTGTATGGTTATATTTCCCAAGTTGTATTGATAAGTAGTACAAAAATTGATTAGGGATGCTTAATAGTTTCCTCATTAGACCACTGTTTAAAATTTGAATTTCGATCTAGACGTTAATGAGTATGCAGCTTTGAGCTGCGTTATAAATTTTAATTAAAACGTACTGTGGGCGAGAACATGCAAAATACAAGTAATTTATAACGGTAGATGAGTAGTTTATTATTGAAATGCGCATAAAAGCACCCAAAATAATTCTACGTAATGTCGTGTATTCAGTTTATTCCGAGAACCAAGTGCACTTGTAACGTTAATGCGGCGTTATCATTTCTTTGACATAAATTTCACTAGGTTAACCCTCCACCTTGATAATGACATTAAAATAAGTCTTTTTAAGTGTAAAATTGGACAGTAGTAGTAAATAGTAAGTCAATCAATCAAGTTTGAATTGAAAATAGTGCTGCCATCGAATCAATTTGCTTGTTACTCAGCATCACCGGAGAAGAGCAGACAATTCTTTTAATAACCTATAAATTCCAAACTTAAATTGTTTCCTGTACAACTTTTATGAGATCTTGCTACTTAGTATGCATATAACCATAACTTTTCAGCTTTATAGTTTTAGCCTAAACTTACTAACTTTTTTTATATGAATACCGCACAAGAGTTCCAACCGCTCCCGTCTGGAGCCAGTGAGACTTTGGCATCCCCAATCGGGATATATATTGAGGCTGAAGAAAGTGAGGATGGGAAGGAGATGGGGAAGAGGAAGGTGGGAAGTACCTTACTATTCAGATCTGGTCACCAAACACGGCTAAAGCCATTTCAAGCAACGTTTCAATTGTGAATGGTGGTATTACACCAGGGCGATACTGAAAGTATCTTTTACTCTGGTACGTGCCGGAAATATACTATATATTATTTTTAAATGAATAAATTGTGAAATAGCACAGATTAATCAAATAAAATTTATTTGCTACACCACCCACCGGTCGGATGAGGTGTGAGACTCTCCGTCTGCAATAAATAATTTTCTAGTCTGCAACAATATTTGCGGACCGCGGTCCCTCCGTTCGCCCGCCATCACCTTCCCTTCCTTCCGCGGCCGCGGTGTCCTCTTGCACCGGCAACAGTCGAACAACGGACGACTGGCCCCAGTCGCCAGTTTCGCCACTCGCAAAGTCGCTACTTCTAGTCGCTCCTCATTCCTCCCTCACCTCACTCCTCAGCTCAGTCGCCCAGTCGCCCAGTCGCTCAGTCGCTCAGTCGCTGTTTGCGCGCCGGGCGCTAGACACGTGTTGTGTTAACCTTGTTATAAACGTCCAATATTTACAACAAAAAAACACAGTTTTTTTCCGCGATTCGAACTGATTACCTCTTTGGCAGGTAACAAAGTGTCAGTGATTTCTTGATTTAAATCAGTTTTATTATAACATATATTTCCGCTAAACTTTACATCGATTTGTATTCATTGAGTGGAAAAATTCAGGACTTTAGTTACATTATTTGTTATATATCGAAAATCGATACCTTTATTGTGTCTCTAATGCAAAAATTTGCATTGTTTTTCAGTAGTTAATTATTATTTAATTTTTTAACACACCACTTTTACTTTTTACCTAGTTTTGGACGGTCATGCTTTCATTAGAGCAGTAACTATAACAATATAATATAAAGTCACGACGTAATTTGCATCTTCCCAATTAATTTATCCATAAGTAGACATTAACTTCAACTAACGGAATTCCAGCAAAAACTATTTAATATCTACTTGAAAGTTTTCTGCAACATAGTAAACGCTTGGGGTCACAGGTTACGAAGACGGGTAACCACAAAGCTACGCTTTGTTTTCAACTCAGGTCAGACCAACCAGGTTTTCTGTAAACCGTACCTCTAACAGATCCTTCATAACATCTCCCTCTTTCCCATAAACTTTATAAGTACTAACAGAAAGATAGACTACAAAGTAGCTATTTTGTATATTTGTTTTTATTTGCTACGGGAAGAAGCCTCAATGATGCCAAAATATTATGAGTAGGTGGGTAATAATAATGATAATACAGTTACAAATATGATGTCTTGTAAAGTGGTATTTTGTGAAAAATCTCTAGAAGAGTGCTGTCTTTTACGTTGTTTTGATTATGAGCTTATTGATTCTGTACTTGCTCGGAAACTTTCATGCATTCAAGTTTCGCATGTCCCAAAGGTAACTGCCTATTTTATGTCAGTGATTAATTACTTACCTATTTATATACTTTCCTATTTTTTCTCTTTTTACATGAGCTCCACACAGGAGGTTCTAAGGAAAATAATTTCGCACAGGGCCTACGTCATCTTTGGGGATGTTGTGTGGAGGGATTTTAAGGAAAGAAAGAGGAAGAGAGTTCTGGGAAATTAAGGGTAGGAATCTGGGGTTCAGTGTGTCTTGGTCATCCACCTCCAACACCTAGATAAACCTCACCCCATGAACCCGAGCACCCCTGCTATATCACCTAACGTAGGAACCACCTGGGGTGACCTATGACCTATAGTACTATAATCGAAAAAGGTATACAGAATCATCTTGAAAACACTAATTTCTCCCGGAACATTGTACCTGTAGGGCAGTGGTTTTCAACCTTTTTGAGCGTGCTTGACTCATAGTACAAGTTTGTTGTACCCTCTACCCTCCATCTATCTTGAGTAAACGTGTTATGAAAGATATGTTTCATTCGTAATTTTTAATACTCTTATTATTTCATGAATTTAACTATCACACAATTTTTTTTACATTAACTCCACACAGGAGGCCCTGAGGAAAATAATTTCCCTCAGAGCCTATGTTATCTTTGAAGATGCTGTGTGGAGGGCGTTTTTGAGGAGAGGAGGAGTGAACATCGGTCTTGAAGAGACCCATGTTGTAGGAGGGAGGAAACACGGAGGCCGGCAAATCGTTCCACAGCCAAGCTGTTGAACGATTTGCCGGACGAGTCGTAGAAACGACCCGTTCTCATGTGACTAACGTCAACCGTGTACATATGTTGGGCGCGTGTTTGGCGTGTTTCCCGATTATGCACCGGTGCCGAGAGGATCAATGACGCTAGTTCCTCGGAGCATCTTCCATTGTAATGCCGGTAGAACAAGGACAACATTCCCACCTGACGCCTGTGCTCTAAAGATTGCAATCCGTCAAGTTAGGAGAGTCTATCAAACGAACCGCCCGTTTCTGCACAGAGTCGAGGGAGGGAATTAATTCAATTTTATAGAGTATAACACGATTTCGGGCATTTTTAATCAGTGATTCTAAATGAGAAATTGAACAAAACACGATATTGCGTACCCCCAATATTTGCTTCGCGTATCGCACAGGTTGAAAACCGCTGGTATAGGGTAACCGGACAACTCAACAAAAGTGATAAATCATCACACTTATGAAAAGTGATGTAAAAACTAAGATAAACAAGTTAAATCGGTTACGTTGTGTTTGGTTTATGTGTAGGTTATATTTTTTCATGGCTTTTAATGACACTTTTCAAAGGTGTGTTGATTTGCCACTATTTTGAGTTGTCATGGAACCATTGTGTGAATAAAAGCCGGTATCTTGCGACAGAATATTTTGGGCAAACGGATTGCAATCTTTAGAGCACGGCGTCGAGCGACGTATGTACAAGGTTGACATTTGTACATGAGAACGGGTCGCTTTTTCGACTCGTTCTTGTGTTCAACAGCTCGGCTGTGGAATGATTTGCCGGCCCTGTGTTTCCTCCTTCCTACAACAGAGGTCTCTTCAAGACCAATGTTCATTCCTTCCTCGCCTCAAAAAGACCCTCCACACACCATCTCAGATGACATAGGCCCCGAGGAAAATTATTTTCCTAAAGGCCTTCTATGTGGAGTTAATGTAAAAAAAATATCTGATTGTGAAGTCGGTTTACGGACGATAATTTTACGTGATAACGTCATAAGAAAACATTGATGAAAAATTGCATTGAAGCGTCATAAGCCGAACGCTTAGGCCGATCGTGCCTCTCTATCGCTTGTTCCGCCCTCTCGCTTGCACGCTCAGCTGAACGTGACAATAAGTCATGCTTTTTCGTGCAGGCAGCCGGCGTTCATCGATATCACGTCAAAATGGTTGCCTGTAAAGTCGGTTTACGGACAATAATTTTACGCGATAACGTCTTATAATAACGATGGAGTGGACGAGAGATAGATGCGTCACAAGCCGAACGCTTGATCCGCGCTCTCGCTTGCACGCTCGGCTCAGGCGCAACGTGACAATGAGTCATCCTTTTTCGTGAGTGCAGCCGGCGTTCATCGATTTATAAGACGTTATCACGTCAAAAAAATATATTGTTGCTTCAACATTTAACACGGCACGGATTTCAAATTATAATCTTTCACCATGGCAATTCTGACAATTCTACCACACTGGTTGCGAAAATATTTAACACGGCTAAAGCCACGCCAAGCAAGCTTTTCGATTCTAAATTGTAATCTTTTACCAGGGCGATTCTGACAGTATCTACCACACCGGGTTCATAAACCTCGCATACTTAGGTACTATAAATATCAATTATTACAGCACGAATATAATGGTTCGAATGTTGTCGTTTTTCATGCGTTCTGCGAAGAATTTCACGAATGCGACGAGTAATAATATTGATATGTTTTTGGGTTAGGCTAAGCCGCTCGTGCAACAATCGTAATTTCGCCTTGAGAGCGGCAGGTAATAACGGCCTGCAATTTCCGGGCCTGCATTCCTCCGGTGCCTTCCGACCAGGGGTATGTTAATTTGGATACGGATGCACCACATAATGCCTTATACTTGCAAATATCTCAAAGGCCATAAAGTTAACTCTTATTATTTACCGAGAGTGTCCATAATGTGGACCATACATTTCTGAAGAACATTTTTTTAATAATAATAATAATATTTGGCTTATTTATAAAGTGCCATTTTTATGAAAAATCATCTCAATGGCGCTGTACATATTAACATATAATAAAATAAAATTAATATGATAGACCTACCACTAACATTTAAAATTAACTAGTGACTTACATCTAAGACTTATATAACTAGTGACTTACGACTAAGACATATTACTACTGACTTATTAAAACTGTGACATACATATATATATTTACAACCGTGATTTAAAATTAGAGATTTACAACTTATTAGGTATTTACATATAAAAAAAAATTCAGTTTTGCCAGATAACATTAAAAACAAAGTATTAAACAAACTATAGGTGTAGGTACAAACAGCTAACATAGAAGTAAGTTATAGCTGCGAGTCGAAACAATTTGAGGATTTTAAATACCTTCATAATATTATATTCTACACATTTCAAACTTTTCTAATATTAATATTGTTAGCGTGAGAAGAAGAAGGAAGTTCGTACATAATATTACAATATTATAATACGGTTGTGAAAATGATTTTAATAGGCTAGCTGGATTTAAAGGAAAGTACAGACTTAAATGAATGAAATTAATCGCCTAACTAAATAAACAGTAATAAGAAAAATAGAAAATAGCAGTGTCTGAAATGAAAACTTCTTTAGTACCGTCATGATTTAAAACTCGATGAAACGAAAAATAGCGAAACAAGAGAAAGCACATGCATCTATGTGATTTAGCCTGCGAAAGAATGAGATAGTATAATCGGTCTCCTCTTTGTATGGTGCTTCGTAGCCTATAGGTCTCCTTTTTGTGCGGTGCTTCGTAGCCTCCCCACTGTTTGTATTTTAGTTTTCTATAGGTTTCACTTCTATCGCGTGTGAATTGCACACTCTATTTTTGTAATACGTTAATTTTTAATGTGTAAAAGGTTCCATGCCAACTCAGAATAAATTCAACTCAACACCCCTCGAAAAGTTATTAAAAGTTATGAAAAAAAAATCATTTTAAAATAGCCCATAACCCTAAACTAACGTGACCTATTTAACTTTTTTTTTCATCAATTTTAATGACTTTTCTAAGATGGTTCTGAGTTGATTTCGTTCTGAGTTATCCGGTCACCGTTGTAAAACGTGATAAATAAGTCCAAATGGTCATTAAATCACGTTCATTTCATAGTATTGGTTTATTTATTTATTATTAATAATAATAATTTATTATACTTATTTCATATACGGGTTACACTCATTTCAATGAAAATTTTAAAATGAGTAATTCACAATATACGGTTTGTTAACACAAATTTTAATAAAACTACAACATTAAAATTTTACTGCACTAACAATATGTACTTGCCAAAGCCTTTAGAATTACCAGTCCATTTACTTTGTCGGTTTAAACGCCTTCTTCTTTGCTAATCCGAGATATATTATATCATTTTTCAGAAATCCATTTGGGGTAAGATTGTTGTTCTTTGGAAACCGATTTTGGCTAATGGTTTCGGTTCCACTAATCGGAACTAAATTAGTAACTAAATACTTTAATAATGCCATAAATTGTACTAAAAAAACCGTAAAAACAATTTTTTTTTACTATATTACATCTATTTTCAATTTTCGACCTAGTATCGCCATTTCTTGGGCCGGCTAGTAACCAATTTCAGAGAATTAAAGAGAAAAGAAGAAGTTCTCCCAAAAGTTGATAGGATGCATTGACATCGGCAACCAGAGTTTCAGCTCAATCGGATGTGGGTTAATTTCCACTTCCAAGATTTGCATTCATCCATTGTTCATTAACGAAAAAAAATCGGAATTCAAATAGACGTTCAAATTCAAATTCAAATTTTTACAATTTTTATTCAAAAATACAGAACGAACAAATTGGCAAGTTGAGCTATTATGTTACAGCCAAAGGATTCTGGGAAGCAACTCCCTTTGGGAATAAATAGTTTTATTAGCAAATTTCATGGTGCTAGATTTCACTCGGGATTATCTACTAGTCAAACAAGCAAAAAGATTTTTAAATGTAAAAGCACTTTAGAAATAATCTAGCACAGGGTTTCCCAAACTTTTTCTGAAATGGAACCCTTTTCAAACCCGTAAACTTTAACGGAACAGTGGCTTATTTTTTAGGTTGACTAATTCCCAATAGTAAAATTTAAAACAAAATGTTGTTAAACACATTATTTATTAATAATCAAAAAAGTATAATATAAACCAAAAATGGAATATATAAAGCAACTAATGTCTTTGTTGGATTTTGAGTTGCTAGATTCTAGCATGCTTGAACCCACTACGAAAACATAATTTCTTTCTTGTTATGACTTGATATGGGTATACTAGGTCAATGCTTGATATAGAAGATATAAAATTTTGGCCTGCGGCGCTTTTTTGCGTTCTGTAATAGTTTCGCTAGAAAATTACAGTACCTAACAAAATATAAATAGGTTTGCGACATCACCGAGTGCATACCCCCACGACCCGCGAAGAATTTAAAAATGGCCCTCCAATTACAAAGATTGATCATCACTGTTAGACTGTTGCAATACGTACCATAACAAATTATTATTTAAACATCAACTGTGCCGAAGTTTCGGCCTATTTTTGACCGAAACCGAAACCGCGGCCGAAACTCGTTTATAAAAATAATACATTATTTATCTTTTGACGTCAATCTAAAGAAAATGTAGACGCAGATTCACCGTGATAACTGAAATTGTGCCTGCCTGGATTTGTGTTAATATTCAGACCTATTTATTATTTTGCAACGCTTCAGCAAAGCGTAAAATTGATTTGAC
The DNA here is from genome assembly GCA_936435175.1 of Glyphotaelius pellucidus. Classification (NCBI taxonomy): domain Eukaryota; kingdom Metazoa; phylum Arthropoda; class Insecta; order Trichoptera; family Limnephilidae; genus Glyphotaelius; species Glyphotaelius pellucidus. The sequence goes on along the minus strand of OW386542.1, from coordinate 18,318,282 downwards.
AAAAAAATTCTGCATACCAAATACCAACATCGGAGATGATTTGTTCATAACATCGAATCGGATACATAGGATGAACTGAATTTCAAATGGTGGACGTAAAAATTGTTACAAATTATCTAAAAAAAAGGGTATCATCTTAGCACGAACACTTCGATAAAGATTTTAGTTGTTATGACGGTTAAATTGAGCATATTTAGTCGAAGTTTCGTGTATGTTTCTTGACGATCTGCAGTCGTGCTCGGGAACGATGACAAATTACCGAAATTTTCGATAAAAAAAAACCTTAGCCTTACGAAGGCCTTCTCGGAACTAGTTATATCAATAAGATATGGAATTACAGTTTGGTGACTTTCCTGTAAAACACATAGTCGTTTTGGAAATAAAATGATTTTTCAAATAATTATAAAAACTACCAAATATTTAAACTACCAAAAGTAGATTAAGGCGGCGCTTCTCGGCTGAAAAAGACGAAGATGGAGAGATATGTAATTACGAGTGTTGGACAGAGCGCGCTAATATGTTTAGTCGTAGAATAGCAGCGAAAATTGCGAAAAAGCTTAATAAAACACGACTCGTTTAAAATAGAGCAAAAATCTCGTGGAACGTATCTTTAGTATCATTTAAAGAATCATTGTGAATTTTTTCACAAATATAACTTGTAAAATAAAAGAAATAGACTTGTTTAAAATAATTTTCGGAGCATACTTTGCGATTTTTTTCTATCGAGGGAATTTCATATAATTTGCGTTTCGGCGTGGAACGTATCCAGATATTATCTTCAAAAATAACATATATTTTTTTAAGAGCTTAAAAACTTCAAATGTGGGAGATATGTAAGAAATCGGTCGAAATACGAATAGTAGACCCTTAAAGCCATTTCGAGCAACGTATCGATTCTGAATAGCGATCTTTTACAACGGCGATACTGAGAGTATCTTCCTCTTTACTCTGTAGACCTGTGAAAAGCTTTTGGGTAGGTACGTAACGAGATAATGACGTCATTGAGCCGTCATTGAGCACGATACGGTGTGGCGGTATTTAAATATTTGACGTGTTTGTTCGCAGATAAACAGCACCGCTTACAAACGCAGATGTAATTATTAAGTATTGTTGTTGAAGATTTTATTCTGCATGCAAAAGTATAATTTTCTCTATGTTTTGTATCGAATGGCGCAAAGAAACTGTAAATATAAATTCTAAGTTCCTTCACTTACCGTGAGGAGCCCCCTGCCCAGGCGTGCAGGCTCGCAAAAGATACTCCGAAAACATTAGTTAGTGTGTTGATAAAATGCAGAGGCTTCTGTAAAACATAATGTATCCCTTAATTTTTCAGAGTTTTGAACCGTTCTTGTTTGATTTACAATAATTGATCAGTTAGGTTATCTTCAGGTCTAGCACATCTTTATATATATAAAAATGAATGTTTCTTTGTTTGTCCCAAACTTGAAACTTGGTGAATTGTTGTGCGCACGCCCGCTAAAGTTTCTGTATATACTGGTGAGCGCTGGCTTTATGAAATTTGCAAAAAAATTTTACAATAGGTGGCTCGCGAATTGTTAAAAAAGTCTGTATTTCATATAGTTTAGCGGCAGGGAAGGAAATCTGAAAGGGAAAGGGAACGAAGGAAATGCGGGGAGGGGTGTTCACGGGACGGGGGGACGCTGGAGGGTGAAAGAAGGGGATGGTGGAAGGGGAACGCGTAAGAAAAAGGAGACGGGATAGAGCAACGCGGGGGGGGGGGGGGGAGAGAACGGTGATGCACAGGAAAAGACACGTAGGGAGAAACAACTTATTTTTTTGAGTAGCTTGCAACGCATAGTGTTATGTAAAACGGTAGTTTGAAAACGGTAGTTTACAGCGAAAGATCACTTTGCTGCCGTTCATAGAAATTTGTTTTGACGTTCAACAGCTTAAAATGTAGTTTTTGCCAGGCCATCCAATACATGTACCCTTCCGTGGGAATCGGAATGCTTAGAAAACAATGGCTCATCACAATGTTCGGAGAAACATTGTTCATTTCGACGTTCCCTCACTACAATAATGGCAGTAAAGCGAATTGGGTTTTTCAACTGACGAGCGCGCAATTTTGAAGAGAGTATGATGCGCAGTACGGTTTTCATTTTCAATTATTTTAATGTTCTTCTCAAAACACCTAGAAACGTCATTGTTTTCGTGTAATTGTCTTCGGGGTAGAATTTCCAAGTATGCCTTCTATTCCCAGCGTATTGGATTCAACCGAAATAGCGTTCCAGTTTTTATGTACATATTAAAAAAAAAAATTATATACCTTTTCTGTAAACCGTGTTTTTGTCTTTGTGTTTCTTGAATTGGGATTCTTTAAACTGTAAAAATAATCGTCGTGAGCATGTTTTACTATCAATTATTCCAATATAATCAACGTCTTATTCGGTTCAGAGTTCAGAATGATCCGTGCGATCCGGTTGATGGTATTCTTGAAAATGATCATGAAATCTGTTTGTTTCTTATTTCTCTTTCTTACCACCTACTAAAAATGCGAAATGTTAAAGTCTTTGTTTATTTCGTTCTTTTTTTAAGTGAAACTTCTTCAGAACCGTTGTGATTTGAAACTCGGATGAAACGGAAATGACGCATTACAGTACCTACGAAACGTCAAACTGCGCTCATTGGCCGCTTCGATTATGATATCATTTTTCAATGCTCCTATTGGTTGAGATGTGAAACGGAAATGACGCATTATTTTACCAAATATTGATTAAACATAGATTACATGAAAAAAAAACAAATGAAAAAATTCAAAATTCAAAAAGTTAAAGGATGTTGAAGTGGGGGGTCTTAAAAAAATGGCGCGCCCTGGTTGACACGATTGCAACCATCCTAGTAATCTAAAAAAAAAAACAAATTCATTCTTAATTCAAACAAACGCGGCCATGGCCCGTACTAAGGAAAAGTTAAAATATATATACATATATTTTGCAAAATGGCTGTCTAAAATAAAAATTACATATTGTTACCAGTTTTTTTGACTTTCCAAATTTTTTAAAAATAGTAAAAATTAAAATTTTGTCATATTATTAGTTAGTGCGATAGAGTATAGAGAAGGCGCACATCAAATTTCAAATAAATTGGTTTAGTAGAAATTGAGATATCGTGTCAATCGTCTCGAAAAAAGTAGTTTTGAGAAACACGCGTTTAAAGTTTTGCTCTATTTAGATTGTAGTTAGATTCCGTCTAAACCAGTCGATCTAAAATGGCTCTAACTTTTAAAATAATTCGAATTTTTAAAAATCCTTTTAATTAATCAATATTTAAACCCTCGAAATATGAAGATTTTTTTTTCTAGACTAGAATACCCCCTTCAGATAAATGCATAAACCTAAACCTTAGCAGTTTATCTCGTTCTTTCAATGCTGGCGCTGATAAAAAAAATTATAATTTAATCTTATTTTATTAATTATTCATTCATCGTTCCTATGGTCGTACGTCATTAAAGTGATTCAAATGGGTTTTAAATTATAGGGATCGTTATGTGTACCTACTTATTTAATAAACTAATGTTACACAAGGAACCACAAACCGATTATCTCAAAAATGTTCGTAATTTTAAGACATATTTTAATTTCAAAAGCCAGCTTCCCACAATTTGAAAGAGAACAAAAAAGGATGCATCAGGGACTCGTCTTTTTATGCATTCGTTTATTAAAGTTACCTTTGCCACCGAGATGGACAGGTGGTACACAGACATACACCCGTGGAACTTCGGCAATCTTCGAGAGCCTTCGGGACGACTTCGGGTTCGGGTTCGAGAGGAGCGAGGGGGTTGCACGAAGTTTAGCCTTGGTAAAGTCGCCTTATCGAAGACACGTCTGGAAGTGCAAAGTAGGTACCTTTACCTTCGGGGTACTCAAATTTAGCTCAGAGAAGGTATTAGGCAATCGGCAGAAGATAACCCGTTAACCACCATCATTACTGATTACGCACCCAACTTGAGACATGGGTCATTGCTTGCACGGTTCAGTCACGCTCTAAGTTCATCCTTATACGAATTACACAATACCATGACGGTTCTTCGTGTAGGGGTGGTCAACTTACTAAACTAAACAAAGAGATACACATTTCACGAATCAAAGGTCACGAGTGTGGCACCTCTTTGTCACTGCTGGTCTGAAGGTTTCATGCCGGTTCCGACTTGTGTCATTGTTTTCTTTCGTAATCTATTAGATTTTGTTCAGTACAGTGTAAAACTGTCAGCCATGATAGAACACAACGGTACGTCAGGAACATTACATCATTTTTGATCAGACAATCGCGATTGCCATCAAGTTGAAAGGGTTAAAACATAACAGTTTTAAATGATGTTCCCCTCGGGCACAACGGTTTTTCTTAAAACCGCCCTTTTTGCGCTAACTATTCCAGATTTCACCTCATTCCGAGTAATTCCAATTAAATACTGCAACTCGGTTCCTAGTAACTACTTGTCGAACGGTCTGATGGATCCCAGAACAAACCACAGGGCGTCTGGAGAATAATCTGCAACTTGTTGTACAGTGGCTAAATATTGTTCACACGGTGCCCTTGCACTTTTGTGTTACTTTGCACCAGGTTTTGCTTCCCTGCGGTGAAAAAACCGGATTCACACGATCACATCGAACCGTCAGTATTGTTTCAGAGTTCTCATTCCGAATGCACTTAAGTAATGATAATAATAACCGTGATGAACACGAAACAATCCATAATATTAAGTTTACCTATACCTACATATGACCACGTAGATTAGTAAAACAATTTCCTGAAAATTGACTGCCACTGGCTCCTCGTTGTCGTCTGAACCTTTATTTACCATTCGAGCACTTCACGACTTTCTTGGTAAATACTGAGACAATCGAGAATAATGGTTGACAATCTGAATCCTCACAATAAGAACTGTTAAATAATATCTCTTTCTTATATTGATTTCAAAGCATAACTCCTAATTTCGGCAGGTCTTTTTCAATTGTTGTTTATTGTTAGAAGACAAGTGGCTATTTGAGTTCAATTATTGTGAACGAACAATCATTATTACTGCGGCTTTCCAGGCACTTGAGTTCGGCTGTCGACCACTAGCAGTTCTGGAACCACTTATATAACGACCACATTAAAATCTGCAGAAGAGTACATGACCGTTACAAGTCGTTACCCGCTCGTTAAATTTTCTAAAAGATGTTTGATTCTTGAATTTTAATATTTAAAAAATAATAGAAGGTAAAATAAACTATGTTTGCATGCTCCACGCCATACTCTTGGCGACTGCAATATGTATATTTTATTAGGTAATGCAATGACTAATGACAGACAAATAGAAAAATATTTAACTTCATCAACAATGTCTGATCTCGTAATCGCAATCATTTGCCAAACTGTATTAATTATTGGCATCACGTTTGACTGGTGTTTGGTACTTTGGTGGATATGAAAAATAAATTCTAATGTATATTGGACGAAAATAATCGAAACATTTCGTCTTCAAACTTTGCAAATATACTTTGTGGTGTCATTTTTAATTAAAAGAAAACCAATAAATTTGAAATAAACCACCATTTGATCAATAATATTATCAACATGTTTCAAAAACCAAGTTTTCTTCATCAGGATAAGATTAATATTAAAAATAACAAAAGACAAACAAGTATAGACAAATAATAACTATGGATAAAATATTAAAGGGAGTGGTAATTAATTACCTAAAAAAATATCATATTTATTTGTTTTCATTTAATGAAACATTTCATATTTAGAAACATGCGTAAACTGTGATGTGGTACCTCGCTTTGCAGTGCCATCTGATAATCTACCCTGATGATTGACACACTGAAGCTGTTCGAAACGTTAGCCGTAATATGAGAAGGTTTTGCAAAACTTTACACCTCTAACGATCCAACATAATAGGTTCTACGAGACGCGATAAACTTTGAGCGTTGTATCTGAAACCGTAAAACTTTTACAACGTCGGGAAGCACATCAGTTGATCTTTATGCTCGCTAAATACGTGAATCCTTGCTAAAATTTAAGCACGCTAATTCGCTTGCTATCCGTAAACGAGTAATTTCAGATACATTTTTGTCAAATTTGACATTTAAGTAAATAATTGCATACCTTCGTCTTATCGAAAATTACGTAAATGTGAATAAAGAGAAAGTCGACCATATTAAAACTCAATCTAAAACAGTCCGTTAAGTATAAGAGGGGTAAAAGATAAAAAGTATCAAAATGAGAGAGAACATGTTTGTTTTCGTCGATTAGTGTGTCATAATTTCATGAACAATGCACTGACTCCAGCAAAACAAATAGTTACAATAAGGCACCTCACACCACGCAGATTGTAGCGGATCAAAAATCGAGTCTTAAATTAAACTGGCGTAAAAATAAACGATCGTTGACATTTTGAAACATCGTGATGATTTACAGTTTGGTATTGAGGAAACACCTTCCCCTTTTGAATTCATAGAAAAAAGACGTAATATTGGTGATATCTTTGCTTACGACCTATTCCGTATACAATTGTTCTCCATAGAATGAAAAAAAATTGCCTTATTTTTTTGGGGTCTAAAAAGTTTCGTATGATCTATAACCATTCGAAAACGTAAAAATAAAATATTTTGGCCGCGCATTATTTTTAATTATTTTTTAATTGTTTTTCATTTACTCACAAATAATTGCCCAAGTTGCTTCTAATATCATGAAACACTCAAATTTTTAATGGCCTATATCTTATAATTTAAAGCAAAAATAAATAAAGTAGCTCACATCCGTACTAGATATTTGATACACATTTTGATTTCAAAAATTATTTTTCAGTTTGGTTGGGTATTTTGATCTCAAATCCAAATTTAAGATTTGTATGATTTCAAAATTAAAAAATATATTAGTAATTTCATAAACATTACGGTTACAGTATTTTAGAAAATAAAGTATAAATATACAATAACCGATTTATCAGAATGATTACCATCTTATAATTCAATTTCCCAACAAAGCTGATTTCAGAGTTATCTTTTTGTGGTAATTACCCCACGATATAATACCATACCCAAAGAGTAGAAAATAATATATTGCACCGATTTACCAAAACAAACAACGCACACATAGTAGTATATATGCTACGAGGTACGATTTTTTAATAATTAATTTGGATTCCGCATAAATGCATTGTAATTGAATATAAGTAATGTTACGTATTGTGTCTCAGAACTGTAGATTATAATTAAATTGCGATTTGATTCAGATTGACAGTTACATATTGAACTACATATTAATGCTTTATAATGATAACTTACATATCAACACGTAACGCATTCAAAATGCTAAGAATTATTTGATTATCTGATTTTAAATATTTTATGACAGCAATTTTTTAAATTTTGTTATGTTCATGTGAATATCGCACAAAAGTCCCAACTGCTCACGTCTGGAGCCAGTGCGACCATGGCATTCCCAAGTGAGGTAAATTTTGAGGCTGAGGCTAGTGGGAAGGGGAGGGAGCTTTCAAATCTGAAAGGTGGCCTTACACTAGGCGATATTGAGATTATCTTCCACTCTGCAACGTGGCGATTTATACATTATTTTTTTTTATTAATAAATTTTGAATTAACACAAATCAATCAAATACATTTACTTGCACGTGCCAGGATTCGAACCCGCGACCTTCGGATTACTAGTTGAGAGCCTTATCCCTCAACCACGGATGCCGTAATAAATAATCATTAAGTGCAATTTTTTACAGAATTTAAATAATTTATAAAATTTCAAAGTTAATGTTCAAGTTCTGTGAAAGTTGTATTCAAGTTCCGTTACAATGTAAATCATTAAGCAGAACTTGTACAGAACTTAAACAAAACTTGAAAATTAATTTCGATATTTTATGAGCTGTTCAAATTCTGTAAAACAAAGTACTTTCGAAATGAAAACTAGGTAGTGAATTATTACGACAAATGTTAATTAGTTATATTTATTTATACTTGAATAACATGAATATGAAATATTCACACTAAAGATGATTTTATGCCAAATGTATTATGTTCACCTTAATTACATAGATTTCCACCTAAAAGCTTTTAGAGAAGTGTAATAAATTTAAAAAATCATAACATTGAGTGTTGTGCGAGCTTAGATGATAGACAAACCAAGTGACAAAATGGTGATCCCGAAGCTGGAAGTTGAGGAACTGACTTGCAGGGTTCAGTACCTCAACGACATGGACCCCTTCTCCTGTTGGAGCGACGCCCCGTCCCCGGGCAAGTTCCTGCAGCACGGCTTTAACATGACCCTGCCCCTGTCCTACCAGCTGCCCGCGGTACACAGAGTCCTGCGTGCACCACACAGGGTAATTGTCATTACTTCAATTCATTTCAATATTATGATGTTTCTTTTCCAGAGTACAATATTCTTTCTTTTGATATCATATCTAAAGGTGTTGATTTTTTTTAACGACATAAAACAACATCAACTCTGGCGGATGTGTTGAGAATTCGTGTTTTCCGTGATGTTGAAACAGCCCAAAGCAGTTATTTATTTACCATAACAGCTTCCGAAATATTAAGCGTCTCGAGCGAGGTTCTAGGCGACTCGGCGCCCCGGTAAACACATAAATAAGAAATTAATCTCAAAGTGATTGCCTCGTTCTTGTCCAATAAATCATAATGATTTACCTGGCTGTACGTTGACCATTAACGATGGAACCGGCGCGGCGCGCGGAATGTCAGCTATTATGATTGATTTAAAATTATTTGTTCGGAGTCGTGACATTTCTTCGTTCGTCACGGATTAGCCGAAGCATCCTCAGCGTCAACAACCACTGTTTCGAAACACACAATGCACGGCAGATTCACGGTTTAGGAATAAGGTTCAAGAAAATCGCCAGAGTTCTTTGGCCGCTTGATAGAAAAGATAAAACCGGTCCGTGCAGGTCGAGATGAAGAGATGGCAGCGAGGCACTTCGGCAAAACGGAGGACGGCGAGTCTCCACCGCAACCCGGGAACGGGATCCCATTTCAGTTTCTATAAGACTTTTGTTTGGTTTCTTTAATCTCCTCGACCTGATTAGATGGGCTAACGTTGGGGGACCACGCGTCCCAATATCGACGGGTATGTCTAGCGTTTTGTACACCGCGCTCAATCTTGACAACACCTGTGAAACCTTTAAAACTACACGACATAGTCTGCCTGGGCATTTAAAAGTTCGAATATAATAAGTGCCGATAGTTGGTCGAAGAATCTTCGTTAATCCGTGCCAGTGAGACCCCAGCAAGAGTAGAAATATCACTCGTAAAAATGTCCCACTTCCTCATATAAAAGTTGGTCAGCCCCGTCTAGTCTCTAGCACATGACACTCGCTGGAGCCGTGCCAATAATATGGGCAACTTACTGGAGCGAAGACAAGCAGTTCCCAGATTGTGAGAAGAGCAGGAATCTTGTCAGCTTTCACCGCATTGTGCCTCAAATAAACTTCTGCAGCGAGAGATAACGGCTCCGAGGGGTCTATTTTCAAACAGGATGCAAACTGCAGACCTACATTTTTGACAGCAGACCATCGCGTAATAATATTTATATGCTCTACAATCTCCTGAAGACGAAGTTGCCGTGTCGTCCCCTTTCAAGTAAAAGTCCCACAATACAGTTTTGAGATATCTGCTGCCATTTGAAAGTTAGAATATGAAGGTAAATCAGATTGGTACCTATCTAAGTTATTTCACAGAAGTTGAACTGTTCATCAAATTTCAGAGTTAATTTTCAAGTTTTGTGAAAGCTCTATTCAAGTTCTGTGTTATTTCTGCGATACTGGCTCATAATAAAATAATAACAGAATTTGATTATAACTTTCACAGAACTTGCAAACTAACTTTGAAATATGATGAATTGTTCACATTCTGTGAAACGAACCTTCTGAATCATACATAGAATAATGCTTGAAAATGTTGAAAAGAAGGCATTTTTATAAGAGGTTACCTCCAACATTCGTATTTGCCTTACATAATTGTTGCGCTTTGAACTATTATCACTAGTAAAACAATTTGCCAATCCAACTTTTGACAAGATACGACCAAAGCCGGACCAATTTTTTAGTTTAGTAAGTTCTTAGGAATCTGGTCCTCCTCTGGGCTGTTGAGCCGTGTGTTAATAGATATTTTTGAGCTTGGAACCAGTTTGCAGTATTCATCATCGGAGGTCGACGGACACTGCAACGTGTTTTGAAATATCCCACCATGCAGAACAATAAAAATAAACTTATAGCCTAACAGTCCAGAATAAGGCGTCATTAGAATTACTGACATGTTTAATGATATGATTACTTACGCGTCTTTATTTTACTGTACTAAGACAAAGGATCACACGTATTTCTGTTTATCAAGTCGGGAGGCAGGAATATTTTCATTATTCAGTGTACTCAAGTACTAGGAGTAAAGGATATATTGTTAAGATTAAAATGCTTATTACTCAGACCTACAGGACTAGCTACCCGACAGTTGATCCATCGACAATTGGCCCCCCCGAAAAGATATTTACTATTAAATTATTATTTTTTGTGCATTATTTACAAATAAAAAATACTCTTTTATTAATAATAAGTTGGTATGAATATCAAACGAATTTATATACGGTGTCGTTTTTTTGTACTTAGACAAGTAGATTTTTCTTTGATGCATTTGAATGAAAATATGTTTTATACTTTGTTATTCGGCGGTACATCCTCTCTGCATATCCTTTCGGGTCACTTAGTTATATTTTGTGTAATTAGGTGTACCGTATTTTCCCTAAACCGACTCCATATTTTATATAAGAGGTTGGATAAACTGCCATGGAATCGAGAGATATCGACGTTTATAGGCCGGTTAGTGGCTGAGTTGGCATCGCGTTTGGGTTCTACCAAAGATATTTGTATTTCAATATCTTTGGTTTCCACCCAGGCGTCGTGAGTTAATTTCCTCTCTAAATATTCCATTGCGACACAATCTACATTATTTGCTCACTGTAGGATAATAAGAGATTTTCATCATCAGGTTATTCGTAATCCTGTTATGTTGGTTTTTCTAATGAAAAAAGTTTTGCAGTGAGTGAGTAAGGTTTAATTGCTACAAAAAAGTTATTGCTGCTGAAAAAAGTGCTTTTCGGGATAATGGCATAATATTATGATCATACATTTTATTAAAAAAATTATACAAATAATCATGCAAATGTCGAGTTGTGTACATCTTTATGATTTAGTCTGCGAGAGAATGAGATAGACTAGTCGGTCTCCTGTTTGTGCGGTGCTTCGTAGCTTCCCCACTCTCGAAGTTTATGAACTGCCCACAATTTAAAAAAAAAAATTCACCTTAGTAATTAACATTCAACTTTTCTTTTAGTGCTGAAACGTGCAGTTGCGTTTGTTCAACCGCCCACAACTTGTTCGTTAGGAAGAACACCCGTTCTGGTGCATTGGTGTCTGGCAGACATAAAATATACTCACTAATTAAACGACAGTTCGCCTGATCTAGATTTTTTTTTAACATTTATCCCTCAGAAAAAATCCCTCAGGGCTTACGTCATCTTTAGGGTTGCTGTGTGGAGGGTTTTTTTAGAGAAAGGGAGGCGAGGATTAATTGTCTGAAGTGTTGGAAGAATTCCACCCACCACAATTTGATGAAAGGGGGTATTGACGTCCACAAGCTCTCCTTGGAGATAAACAAACTGGATGTATGGTCATTCCTTGTTATACTTGTGGTTGGAGATCGTGATGTCAATTGATAATAGTATTTTATAATAATTAAACTAATATTTTATTTGATGATATCTACCGAGTGAACGCTATAAGGAGGTAGGGCGGTACCCACGACGATGATTAGCCGGCTTAAGTGGTTTTTCTAACCGATTAAACAAGTATTGAGCCGCTACTAGATGTTAGCCCCCGCCACCGTCTGCGGACATCAATATAATACTAGAGAAATTATTGTTTGAACCAGCCAACTAACGGACTGTTTACTCGCGGCCATTGTTCAGTAGATTCATTTAGTGGCTACTGGTGACCCGACAGTTGTTCCCCCGACAGTAGGCCCCGGAAACTATATTTACTATAAAATTATAGTTTTTGTGCAATTTCAAACCTAAAAAAGAAAATAACTTTAATAAAAAGTTGGTGTGGATATCAAACGAATTTCTTTACAGTTTCTATTTTTTTACTTACAGGCAAATAGTTTTTTCCTTGATGCATTTAAATGAAAATATGTTTTGACTTTTGTTATTTGGCGTTACATTCTCTCTGCCAATCTCTTCGGGGACGAGGTTTTATTTTGGCTAAGTAGATATACCGTTTTTCTCTAAACTGACTGCATATTATATATAAGTAGCAGGGGGGGGTCAACTGTCGGGGGATCAACTGTCGTGGAACCTTGGCTACTACTGCAACTAAACGGTAACTTTTTACTAACCACTAAATCTCACTGTTCATAACGGTCGTCCAGTTGATTAGACAAACATCTCCAAATACTAAATTTTGAGATAGTGAGGAAAGCAGTTTTCGAATACGCATCGTGAGTAAATACAATATTAGTTACACTTGTCTGTTTTTGGCAAATTAAATCTTTATGTATAAAAATCTCGCGTCACGATGTTTTTTCGAGATAAAATCCAAAACTACTTAACCGATTTTGAAGAAATTTGGCTTACTGTGTGTAATTTGGTCCAACTTAAAAGATATAATAGTTTTTATCTCGATTATTGACCTCAATATTTATTACTGCGAATTAAATGTTTGTTATAGGACAATGCTTTATAATTATTTGCAATTTCCATAAATTCTAATAGATGGCGGTGTGAGTTAATTTATCGAAACAACACTTGGTTATCTAGGTTTGGGAACCATCCAGTAGATTTCACGTTAGTCTATTTATTCCACATCTATATCTTACTATAACTACTGAGCCACAGCAACAACGCGTGGCCGGGTCAGCTAGTATGCTTTAAAATAACACCGGAAAGCTGATGCATCAGTATGAAATTTTGAAATTACGTACTAGTAACCCAGAAAACATCAAGTTTTTGTTATTTCACTATAAGCTTTTCTGCATTATAATTGATTTGGTAAAGTTTATGAGAAATCTGAGTATTGTTCCAGATAGAGTGTACGCTTTTACATATAACTGCATACGTAACTTAAATTTCGATTTTTCGGAGATTTCTGACTAATCAACTGGACGATCGATTCTCGGATCAAATTATCAAAACAATTTAGTTGCCACTACACACTGGCCTCGTGTAACCGAGCCTTAACTGCCCGCCGTTGGCTCCTGCCTTTGAAAAACTATTACGTCAAGCTCGTTATTGTAGCTGGACTGGATGGCCACTTGGGCACATTGCACTGAACAGATAAATTAATAGAAGTGTGATTTAGGCGTTTCTGTGTGCCCGAAGTATGCTCTATTTATACTTACTAGAAATTGGTCAAACATTTCCAAACGTCGAAATTATTTCGTGAGCAGATAATCCATATCATTTGTCGAAAGGTCTTAGTATTCCATTCACGAATTTCTACTGTTTTATAACAAATTTCTCTCGAATACTTTTGAAGACTACGAAGTTTAAAAAATATATGTTATTTTTGAAGATATTTTTTTTTTTAAAGAAAGACAAACATTCCCGGGTTATGAATAACCCAATAATGTTTGAATATCTCCTACTACCACCATAGTAAGTCGAAAATGTTAATGGAGGACTTAGCTAGCCGAGGAATCGAACTTGCGACGCCCGGGTGGGACCCAAACGCGATGCCCACTCAGCCACTGACCGGTCAAAATAATATAATATCTATACATTTGCCAGGCTGAAATAGTAATTATATGAAATTCCCTCGATAGAAAAAAATCGCAATTTTGCTCCGAAAATTATTATAAACACAACCATTATTATAAACATTTCAATTTTACAAGTTATATGTTTGAAAAAATTCAGTGTTTCTTTAAAAGCAATTTAAGACATTTCCCACGAGATCTTTGCTCTATTTTAAAGGAGTCGTGTTTTGATAAACATTTTCACAATTTTCGCATAAATTTTTTCGTTTTTAATATTAGAGCGCTTCCTCTAACATTCGTATTTACACTTACTTCTTCTTCTGTTTGAGCGCTTACTAACGGGCCTTAAGTTAATAAATTGATGAAATGAGTTTTCGTTAAAAAATCAATGTAAATTATAGATAACATGTAACACTTCTAGAGATTTTCTGTTCATTGGCACATTGGGACCCGGTTACAGAAGAGACATTGCCGGCTACTCGCGGTATACGCTGGACCTATTCTTTTAATGATTAGCAACGGTGATTATCGAGTCAAGGTGTTGTGGTGGCATGAGTTTGTTTTTAATTTTTTTTTTTTAATGTGATGCCCCACAAAAGTCTTACCTTTCCGGAGCTGGTGGAACCGCGGCAACTCCATTTGAAGAATGTTGTTGGGCCGATGAAGAAGCTTTGGGAAGTATCTAAGTATTCAGTTCAGGTCACTAAATGTAGCTAAAGTCATTTAAACAATGTTTGATTATTTATTTATTTAAACGCCCGTAGGGCTTTTACATATAGTGCAATACATGTTTTTGACAAAATACAGGAAATAACATAAAATATAAGAAACAAAATATAGGTAACATAAAATATAAGAGTTGACACAAAGTAGGTAACATAGAATATAAGATAAGTAAAAATAGAGATAAAGATAGTTTATAAAGTAGGAAGAAATAGTTGGCACATACGTCGTTTGAAGTTTGACAAATTCAAATCAAATCATATTGTTTAAATATTTGTAACTAAGACTGTGTAAACGCTGAATTGGAGAATGCAAACTATAGTTGGAATGTCACTCTCAAAATTGAACAGTATTCCACTTAGAACAATGTGAAAAGTTCATACGTTGATTTTGGTATCAAAAAAATTTAACATTTAAGTACCGACGTGCCGTTTTAGTTACATAAGTTACCGACGTGAAGTCTGCTAGATCACCATATCAAAAATTACTGTATCTTTCTAACAACATTCATTCTAAATATTGTTTACATGTCTATAATTGTTTAAGTAAAATAAAGTATAAAGATGTACACATTTATTAATACTCATAAGCATTTAAATCGCAGACGTCGATTTTTTGAAAAAAAAAATTCGACTTTTCCCTTCTTGAAATTGGCTTTTACCTCAATCTTAATATATTTTAATTAAACTGTTTTTTTTCTCAGAAATAAATTATTCTTAAAGTTAAATAACTAGGTAAACTATATAAAGATAGAAAACATAAATAATCAGCAGTTTTATGAAAACCTCGAGGCATCAAGTTGTAGGAACTATCAATTACAACAAACAGCCTTTTCACACAAGCTCGCGGCACCCAAGTTTTGTGCAAATGTCATATTTGTAAGCAGTCTGTTTTAGTTTTGAGGGACAGATATGACAGAGTTTTCTAGGTTGTCCATTTCATTTTCTTCCCTAACACTTTCCGGCGCATCTGGCATAAGAACTCTTTATCGACGAGCACAATTCCCTTGGAATGAGGCCGTGCTTCATGCCTTTTCCTAGTGATAGGAACACTGTTATTTTCAATTGAGATTGCCCGTTTCATGTCCGAAGAGCCTGGCTGATTCATTGTAATATTTGACTGAATATAAAAGAAGAAAACCATATAATCTGAAAAAAATTATTAAAAAAAAAAATTACGTAAATAACGACGAGTGGTCTGACGTCTGACAGAACACTCGCGATCTTATAACAGCCATAACTTTCTCCACGAAAAAATATCTCCACATAAAGTTCTCCACGAAAGCTGTTGGGAAACTACTCGACTACTCAAGGGGTAGAGAGAAACGTAACTATACTCTCATACTACCACGCTAACATAGATTTTAGACTTTTCGAACGCTCGAAGTGTCTGTCTGTCAGACACACATCGGTACTTAAATGTTAATTTTTTTTTAGCCCAAACTATTCTCAACACAGTTTATGTAGATAAACGGTTGATATTTTTTTTACAGTTTTGTTTTTTCTTCAGTTCAAGAGCTCGGCTGTGGAACGGTTTGCCGACCTCTGTGTATCCTCCCTCCTATAACATGGGCCACTTCAAGACACATGTTTACTCCTTCCTCTCCTCAAAAAGATCTCCAAAGATGACATCTCCTGTGTAGAATTAACGAAAAAAAAAGTTTTGGTAACATGGAAATCTTATAGTCAGAAATGTAAGAACTAATTTCTAAACACTATATATTCAGAACATCCTGCACCTTACACCCTTGCATTACACGACATAGTAGAATCCAACACAATGAATAACTACCTTTTTATCTAAAAAAAATGTCTCTTTTAATGTCTGACCATGCAGGAAAGGTCTCGTTTAATAATCACCTTCACAGTACCAGTGGAGGAAGTGCAGGCTACGAACCACAAGCGTACCTAGGCGATGGATGGTTCGCTGTCTTTGAATTCTCACGCGGACTCGCCTCGTACATTATTAACGGATTTGCTTTCACGAAGACTCTGTGCATCGGGAACACGTTTAGTACCAGCGTGAGTCGGTGCGCGACGAAACCTTACAAGGTTCGCTATCGCAAATTCCTGCTGAATTAGATCGAAATAGATCCGGGTAAATCTATACAAATCCCTGTTTTCTGCGGCCTTCGGAATTACGTATTACTTAGCGGTGACAGCGCAGAGGACGCAGGTACCCTCGGGTTGTAGTGAGCTAATTGGTAACGCCATCTTAAACGATACTAACTGTTTTACAAACTGTAAGGCAGAGCGAGTGAAGAAGTGCGAATTTATAATTAAATTAAAATAATGTGTTTGCAATTCATTCAATGCCCCCAGTATTTCAATTTAGAAAATAAATGGCCTTAGATAACAACATATTTTTAACAACAGCTAAACCTAGGTATCTACTTAACATGTGTAAACGCCAAACTTTAATACCGGCCTAACAGATACGTTGGGCATTGGGGTAACAGATACGAACGGCCGTTGATACAGAAATCGTCGCAATAGGCGAGTTTGAGGTCAGAAACGTGACATTCAAACAAACTCCCCGCCCATGCCTTTCTCTGTCGCTCGTATGTTTTTACGCATCTTTCGCTTACGTTCATTGTAAAGTCAGTAGCTGCATGAGAATGGATCGTACCCAGTTCAGGTCGGCATCAAAGTTTGGCGTGTACTATACGGTGCTGACCGAAGAAAAGAATAATAATAATAATGATCAATAATATATGTATTTTTGGCTGATTCATAAAGCGCCGTTTTAATAAAAAAAATCACCTCAGGGAAGCTGTACATTACAAATATGTACCTCAGGGGCGCTGTACAAAATAAAATTATATGACTGGCTTATAACTAAGATTTACTAATAAGACTTAAAATTACTGACTTAAAACTAGTGACTTCAAAGGAGGAAGATAAATTCGCGAAGAAGTACAAAATTACAGAATATTTTGGCCGCTGATGCATAGTTTTTCCCTTTTCCGGTTTTCTTTAACCGTGCAGAATATTTTTCTAATTTTTTCCTTTAATCCCAAACAAAAATACTGTCAGCTCATCCTGTTGAAAATATATCATTATTCAGATATTCCTCCTAGTAACTTACCTACTGTAGGTATTTCATTCATCATTTAACTGTCTCCCTCACAAAGGAAAAGATTTTATCATTGAAGAAGAAGATAACACTTATAATCTAAATGAAAATATGAAAGAAAACAAGACACAGAAAAACAGAAACAAACAATGGTCGCAACTGGGACTCGAACCCAGACCTCTCGTCTAACCGGGACGTGCGCGTTTTCCAATTTCGCTATTGCCACCTTCTGTCAAACCGTCATATTTGTCAATCTCATATTTCAAATATTTAGAATCATTAATATTATCTCCAACTAGTTCTTTTTCCATATTATAGGCAACTACTCTTTTTATTGGAAACAATCATTCTAAGAATTGGTTTGTAACCTGAATAGCGTCTCGGATAAATGTATCCGAATTTATTCATATGGAACTATTGATATATATTTTATAAATTAAACTATTGATATATATTTTTTTTTTCTGTTTTTCTGTGTCTTGTTTTCTTTCATATTTTCATTTAGATTATAAGTGTTATCGTCTTCTTCAATGATATATTACGTTGATGGGAATAACCTTCAAAAGTTATAAAAAGAGAGTTTTTCTCGTAAAAAATTTAAAAGATTTTAACTTTATGCATTCTCTCTTGACTAAACGTTTTCATCTGATAGGTACCAGGTCACCAGATGAGGGTCAACGAAGAACACCCAACAAAGCAAAAGATACGCGCGTTCGATATACAAATGTCATTGTTTGACTACATAATATTTACTGATCGCATTAGACCCTCACTCGCTAATAATATTTAAAAAATGTTCGTCGTAAAATCATCTGCTTAAACAATCGTCAGGGTGGTAAAAATAAGGCAATTGTTGCCCCATGCATTTAGCAATATTTTCCGTATCGTGGCGTCAAAGACTGTGAAGTTAAGTGCATGATGGTAATAATAATTGTTATTAAGTATAACCATGGGCTTCATTCTCATCAGCGTGATTGCCGATGGCCCTGATCAGCCGGAGCCATATTATGCCTCAGCACGCTACCTACTTAGTTGCATTTATAGGGCATGCGCTGCCAAACACAATCGTAAGAGTAAGTAGGTAATAATAACCCTCGTGGAAAACCGAATAAATCGAATAAACCGAATAAATCCGAAAAATATAATACGTGGGACTTACAAATACCACATAATTATGTGTAAATGTAAGTTTTTAAAAATTATTAGAACTTATAATATTTTAGGTGAATTAAAATTGTTTTTCTGATTTTATTATTTTTCGCAAATTTAGTCATACCTAAATATCTCATAAATTTCATGCAAATAACATCATAATTTGTCAGACATCTTGAAAGCAGAAAGGTTGATTGTATGAAGCCTGCAAAACACTCGCTGTGCTAACAGTAAGCTCTGACGTCATGAAAATCTATCTGTGTTTTCTTGGTGGAATTTCTAGCTAATTACTAATACTATATTTTCAGTTCGAAATGTCATTTCTATTTTGAGTAATGGAGCTACAAACACTGTAAAATGTTAAAAAGGACATTATATTGTTCCTTTCACATATACGCTGGGTGATAAGCATAATGGACGGCCTTCGTGGTCGAGGGTTCAAATCCCGAAGTTGGCAAGTAAATTTTATTTAATCAACCTGTCTTATTTCATAATTTAATCATTTAAAATAATATAAGGTATATTTACTGCTCATTCCAGAGTACAAGATTATCGCCGGTATAAGACTACCTTTCAGAATTGAAACGTTGCTTGAAATGGCTTTAGCCGTGTTTTGTGACTAGATCTTAATAGCCAGGAGCTTCCAAATCTTCTTATTTCTCATCTCCTTCCCCTCATCACAACTTTCAGCCTCACAACGTACTCCAATCGGGGATGCTATATTCTCAATGCCTCCACTACGGTTTAGAGCATTTGGGACTCTTGTGCAAGATTCACAATTTAAAAAAATATGGTTGTCTGTAAAGACGGTTTACGGACGATAATTTTACGTGTTATCGTCATATAATAACGATGAAGTGGAAGAGAAATAGATGCGTCATAAGCCGAACGCTTGGGCCGAACGCTTGTTCCGCGTTCTCGCTTGTACGCTCGGCTCAGGCGGAACGTGACAATGAGTCGTGCTTTTTCGTGCATGCAGCCGGCGTTCATCGATTTATAAGACGTTAACACGTCAAAAAATGGTTATCTGTAAAGTCGGTTTACGGACGATAATTTTACGTGATAACGTCTTATAAAAACGATGGAGTGGAAGAGAAATAGATGCTTCATAAGCCGAACGCTTGTTCCGCGCTCTCGCTTGCATGCTCGGCTCAGGCGGAACGTGACAATGAGTCATGCTTTTTCGTGCATGCAGCAGGCGTTCATCGATTAATAAGATGTTATCACGTCAAAAAAGTGGTAAGTCCGCGAAATAACTCTACAAGAGTTGTTGCACGTTGTTATATCGCATTGCGGTTGTTATTCGGAACAAATTCAATTCACATAGGTATTATATATGTATATAATAATTATTAGAAGAGTAACAGAGTAACAGTATTACGCGCAACGAGAGCACCCGCAAATTGCCCTCAAGGCTGAATTATTAAAATATTATAAGCCGAGAAACGAGCGTACATGGTTATAGATTTGACATTCAGACGAACGTTAGACAATAATTATAATTAGCGAACACCGAACTTTTTGCGCCCAGCAAAAGTATATATTTCGACACGAAATGGAAACACTGAAACTCGCCATCCGGTGTAACATATAAAATTTTACATTCGACGTCGACGGTAACCGTAACAGTCGCTCCAAGGTCGATTGGTGTAAATTATAAATAATTATTGCACAAATGCTGAAAATAGCGGAATAAACTGCCCGAGTTGTTTATCTGATACCGTCTAATGTGGCAGGTTCTGAAAAACAAAATGTCCATTTTCAATTTTTTATGTGTTAATACAAAAAAATGATGTTTCTATCGCTCGTTAAATGCGGTAATTATTATCCAGATTTAATATTCTTGCCAATACAGTGTATGTTTTACAGATAACACCTTTAACATTTAGAAATAGAAACACTTTTACCATTAAAATCAAAAAACATTTTTTCGTTAATTTACTTTAATAAAAATTATTTATATTATCTTGATTTGTTTTGACGGAATAACGTCTTGTAAATCGATGAACGCCGTCTGCACTCACGAAAAAGCATGACTCATTGTCACGTTCCGCCTGAGCCGAGCGTGCAAGCGAGAGCGCGGAACAAAACGTTCGGCCTAAGCGTTCAGCTTGTGACGCATCTATCTCTCCTCCACTCCATCGTTATTATATGACGGTATCACGTAAAATTATCGTCCTTAAACCGACTTTACAGACAACCAATTTTTTTTGGATAAGAACGACGAAGGAACGAATCACCGCCCGAAGAGGACACCGATTAGTCTATCTCATAGATTCTCAACCTTTTTTGGCCCACTTTGAGAACATTTTTTTTTCTACCACAACGGAGGGGCGTAATGTTTTTCTGGGTCTCCTTTTTCTATGTCTGAAACGCCCCCTAATTTTCTCTTGGTCTTCTTCCGCCCCCCTGAAAGTATGAAATGCCCACAAGGGAGCGTTGTCGCCCACGTTGAGAACCTATGGTCTATCTCATTCTCTCGCAGGCTAAATCCTATAGATATATGTGTTTGTTTCTTTTTAGTGTCGCTCGTTTCCGTTTCAGTTTCAAATCAGAACGGTGCTAAAGAAGTTTTCACTTCAAAAAATTTGCGTTCATCTATAAAATTTAGCCTGCGATTTAAAATGCGATAGACTAATCGGTGTCCTCTTTGTGTGGTACTTCGTAGCCTATCGGCCTCCGCATTGTGCGGAGCTTCGTAGAATAAAATGTAAAATAATTTTTAAACTTGGTAACAATATTACAATAAATAAACCCTACAATTATTCTACTCCTGATACTCTGCATTCTTTTCATTCTCTCGAAGTTTAGTTTTCTGATGGTTTCACTTCTACCGCGTGTGAACTACACACACATTTTTTTTTAAATATTAGCGTAGATCTTTTCAATACAATATTTTCCATGGCCTCCCTAGTTGTAAAGATAATATTATAAATGCGCATCTTTAAATGGCCACCTACAGAGCATTTATTTTATTGTTTCTTCGTTTCACAATACTTTTCATCGCAACAGACATACTGTCTCAAATGTTGCATTTATTATAGGTAATATCTGCCGAGTGAAAGATAATGGCAGGAAATTTACATAAAGTTGTAAATACAACTGGTTCTTTAAATAGCGGCAGGCAGTGGTATAAAACTAACAGGTGGGCCATTGCGGTGCGGAACATAACACTACATTTATTATGTGGTTAGAACAAAAATCACTAAACCCCATCGTATAACTCACCGCCAAACATATAAATGTAATTTTAGCAACCTGCGTTAAATTAGATCTGAAATATAATTTTTTTGGAGTAAAAGCTTCTTTAGCACCATTGTGATTTAAAACTCAATGTAACGAAAATTAGCGATACCAAAAATAGACAAACATGTATATCTGTATTATTTAGCCGCAAGAGAATGAAATAGAATAATCGGTCTCCTCTTTGTGCGGTGCTTCGTAGCTCTCCACTCTTTTCTACTTTAGTTTTCTGAAGGTTTTACTTCTACCGCGAGTGAACTGCACACTTTTTTGGGTTTGTTTTTAAGTAAAGGAAGAAGAGGAAGTTCTGGAAAGGAAATAGGTGTGAGGGGTAAGTAGAAATCTGGGATTCAGTGTGTCCAGGAGTAACGGATGATGAATCCATCCCTTCAACTCATTTTTAAGGACCAAGTCAATCCTCCTCAACCAGTCTCTCTCGATCCGGCCTATCACAGAAGAGGTGGGCAGACATCGGCCGCCAAGACCTTGACAAGCCTCACCCCATCAATTTGGGAGGCGGTAATGGGTACCGCCGCCCCAGGAACCTTTATTGGATAACCAACACCTTTGTCATGAGTCATTCCAAGTGGTTCGCTACGTTTGATGATTTAGTAGGGGAGCCCGGGTTCATTGGGGTTGTCTGGGTCTTGGAGGCGGATGACAGGACTCACTGAACCCCAGATTCCTACCCACCCCTTACACCCCTTTCCCTCCCAGAACTCTCCGCCCCTTCCTTTCCTTAAAAAAACCCTCCATACAGCATCCCCAAAGATGACATCGGTCCCGAGGGAAATTATTTTCCACAGGACCTCCTGTGTGGAGCTCATGTAAAAAAAAAAAAACCTGGGCACCAAACGTAGCGAACCTCTTAGGGTTCCCTGGGCGGCGGTAGCCATACCCGCCTCCCAAAATTTTAAAATTATTTTCCTTTCCCAAAGAACCAGCCATCAGGAAATTTCCTACCAGGATTGCAACATACTAGCACTTCTTTTATTATCTATTTCCTAATCTGTGGTATATTGACAAAATCCAACCGAAATATTTTCAAAATTTCAAGCAAATTAGTATCTTTTTGGTGGATATGTCCGTATACGCGTCCCACGGCAGATAATAACTTAAACATTACAATACGTAGTCAAATGTCGGGTATAATATAATAAATTATCTGCCCTGCCTGTTGTGCTAAAATCGGAAAGAATATTAGCATAAAAAAGTTATACATTTTATCATATTTTTAAATCCTTTGTTTATTGGAGTGCCAATCTAGTATATTCATATTATGTACATTGCGACATTTACACGTGACTTAATTTGATTATAAAAATGGCTCATATCTTTTTTCTGTACGAATGTCATCTTCTTGCCGATATTGTAAAGGAAACCACGATTTCTTTTGTGCCATGTGCCAGCACCAAATAATACGCCTTTATCTTCTGGCGAAGGTAATTCCGAAACAGTAATCAAATAAATTTAACCAAAACGACACCAATAAATATTAATAATACACAAGGCCTGTCGAAGGATGCTAGATGATACTTATGTGATACGTCACTGGGAAACAGCATTTTATCTTGCTTACGTCCACATATTGTTAGAATACGATTATAGATATCAGATATACTTGGAGATACGATCATCCAAATTGGATATTCGTAAGTTTTAACATTGGAGAAAATATATGCAGTTTTGGCAGTTATTCGAAAAATTTAACAGTGTGTATTAGAAAATAATCTCTTTTCGTTTAAATTAAAAATTTATTTTCCCTGGTTGAAAAACAAGTGACAAATAGGCGGCGGCTATATGTAAGCAATTCATCTGTGTTCGACTCAATCTATGATCAAATTTTATGATCTGCCATGTGGCAGCAAAGCATTTCACATTTTAAAGTCAAAACTTCTTAAGCACCGTTGTGATTTGAACTCGGTAAAACGAAAAATAGCGACACTAAAAAGAGACAAACACAAGGAACTATATCTATAAGATTAAGCCTGCGAGAGAATGAGATATTTTAATCGGTGTCGCGCCCCTACACCAAACATGGAGAATCCACTTAAAACCTCCGTGGTATACAAGTACTAAATATGCTTAATATTACATTTTAACTTTTCTTCTTTGTTTTATCCTGTGTGTTCTATTATTTAATGTAATTTTTATAGATGTACACTTTTATATGGCTGTTCGGCTGAAATAAATACACTTATTATTAGTTTTCTGAAGGTTTCACTTCTATCGCGAGTGAATTGCGTAATCTGTTATTTTTTGTTGAGAAAATTCTTGAAATATCAATGTTTTATAATAAATATTATTTACAAAATAGCCCCAAAAAATCGGTTTACCTACTTTTAAAACTTAATATTCATTTAAAAATATGATTTTATTTATGTGTTTTACACGTATATTAAAAGAAAATCGAGTGCAGTTCCCTCGCGGTAGAAGTGAAACCTTCACAATAACTTACCCAAAATCTCACCCAATAGGAGCCTTGAAAAATGAGCTCATAATCAAAGCGACCAATGCGGTAAGGTTTCATTCTATCTCATTCTTTCGCAGGCTAAATACTAAAGATGTATGTGTTTGTCTCTTTTTAGTGTCGCTTCCGTTTCACCGAGTTTCAAATCACACCGGTGCTAAAAAAGTTTCACTTTAAAAAAAAACCAAATAAATGTAAATATCTTCGAAAACTTGATAGTCATTTTAAAAAATGATCTAAGATAGTGATAATTAGTACGTACCTAGTGATATTCTTTGAAATTTTACACATATATTTGAAAAAATCTGAATTGGTTGTAACTAGAGTGCGTTATGAATTTAGATAAATGCCGGTCCTGACTATTATAATAAATTTGACTAATTTATATTTATAATTTTTTTTTCTTTTGTGATTGTGATTATTTCTTACCTGCGTACTGCGTACAAACATAACTGAGTAATTTCGACAATAACACATATAAGTATTATAAGTAAGTATGTTAATTCAAGTACCGAAGATAAGTGTTTGTTTTCAGATATTTTGTAAGTATGATAATATTTTGCAGATTTTGCCTTTCTTATCATGTTGGTCCAACATTCCTTCCAAAATAAGATTCTACTGATACAGAATCAAGTTTTGCAAATATTATCTACTTCAATTAGGTACCTACTATTTGCAGTTATAAAACTCAATAGCTCATGCGTAATTGCGAGATGCAGTGATACCATAAAAATAAAACGGAGATAAAAAAAAGTTTTATCGCGTTTTCCAGGATAAAAAACCATGTTTTGACGTAATGACGTCTTATAAATCGATGAATGCCGGCTGCACTCACGAAAAAGCATGACTCATTATTACGTTCCGCCTGAGCTGAGCGTGCAAGCGAAAGCGCGGAACAAGCGTTCGGCCTAAGCGTTCGGCTTGTGACGCATCTATCTCTCTTCCACTCCATCGTTATTATATGACGTTATCACGTAAAATTATCGTCCGTAAACCGACTTTACAGACAACCATTTTTTTTAAATAAGAGACATTTTGGACGCGTACTAAGTAAGTAAAAGAAATACGAGTTTTCCTCCTCGCAAAAAATCGTATATCGCTCAAAAGTACTTGGTGAACGATAAAATCAGTATCATCGATATCAGCAGTTTTTTCAAAAAGCCATGAAGTTGAATGACCCAAAAACCATAAATACATGGTAAAAAAAACCATGCATCTGGCAACACTGGGGAGATGTTTTTAATAAAATATAGTTATAGTCCATGTTATAGTAATAAAATCTGTTTCTGAAAAATTTTGAAAATATGCAGATTTAGGAAATGAGATTAAAAGAATTTGGCATTCTCGGACTATAAAAATATTACCATTTGTTATTTCGGCTACTGGCATTATACCTAGCTCTCTAATTCAAAATTTAGGCTTATCAGATTTGTCAAAGAATCTTTATATAAAAATGAAAAATCAGTCATATTAAACACATGTAGGATTACGAAAGATTTTTTAAATATTTATTTTGAGGGATCAGTAGGATTTATCGGTCCAGTTAGGAGTTCTATCGAGCCGAACCCTCTGATATGAAAATATCTGGAGTCGGTGAAGTATTTTCCCGTACGGTCTCTGGTATGTTGACGTGTTGTTCTTGTATAGTTTTGTATTTATTATGCTTATACTAGATTGACTAGATGATCATTTGTGGAAAAGTGTGTGTAAGGGTTAAGTTTTTCCTGTGGGGAAGATTTAACCCGGACATTAAGTCTAGAGAACAAATAAAAAAGTTATCGTCCATGGATTATCAATCGACACTTATCAACGTTTGTAAAATGTTATGATTTATTTATTTTTAATGTAGCATAACATAATAATACAGAGTTGTTAAATACATTTTTTTGTGTACTTTGTCGGGCTGAAAGCTCGGGTTTCATTTTAGTAAAATTTCTGTTTCTCGTTTTGTTAATTGTCTATTGCGTGACAGATAATTCGATAGTTAATTATAGCTATTGGACCAAACTTTCAGTGGTACCCTCAAAAATAGTAAATATTTAAAGTTAGTGGTTAAATCATTATCCACGGAATGTATTATTGGTGGATTGATTGACTCATTATTGATTTATCACTTCGCATGTTTGGCTTGTTATTTTTGTACTTATTAAAATAATAATATTGTAGCTGAAGCAAAAATTTATTTTGGTAAATAAAGGCCCATTGTATACATTATTATCAACATAATTAACGTTTGTTTAAAATTTTCCTTGGTCCCCGCAATATTTGTGTTTTACCTTTTTTTAATACATTTTTGACGTGATAACGTCTTATAAATCGATGAACGCCGGCTGCACTCACAAAGAAGCATGATTCATTGTCACGTTGTCACGTTCCGCCTTAGCCGAGCGTGCAAGCGAGAGCACGGAACAAGCGTTCGGCCTAAGCGTTTGGCTTGTGACGCATCTATCTCTCTTCTACTGCATCGTTATTATATGACGTTATCACGTAAAATTATCGTCCGTAAACCGACTTTACAGTCAACCAATTTTTTTTAACGCCCAGGGGTTTTTTGGGTAAAGTAGGTACATCTTTAACATGAGAAATAATGATTTGAACATGATAATGGCAAAATAGTAAAACTATAAATTTGCAAAAGGTAGATAAAAAATACAAGAAAAAAAACGAATGCAGTTGACACGCGGTAGAAATGAAACTTCACCCACACAATCTCAACCAATAGGAGCCTTGAAAAGTGAGCTCATAAAGCGGCCAATGCTGCCAGCGCGACGCTTCGTAGGTACTGTTCGTAGGTAAGGTTCATTCTTTCTCATTCTCTCGCAAGCTAAATCCTACAGATGATAGTGTTTGTCTCTTTTTGGTGTCGTTTCCGTTTTATCGAGTTTCAAATCACAACGGTGCTAAAGAAGTTTCATTAAAAAAAAAATCAGTAATCACAACAGAACGTTTAGGAATAGGGTTGGAATGAGTATATTTAGAATGGCTTGTTCAAAAAATTTTAAAAATTCATCAAATTTTTAAGTTAATTTTCATTTCCTATGAAAGTACTATTCAAGTTATGTGATTATTCCGTTTTATGAAGCAATTTGAACAGAGCCGTGTTTAGTGACCAGATCTGAATAGCCAGGTACTTCCCCACCTTCCTCTTCCCTATCTCCTTCCCTTCCCCACTACCTTCAGCCTCACAACATACCCCTATTGGGGATGCCATAGTCCCACTGGCTCTAGACAGGAGCAGTTTGGGACTCTTGTGCGGTATTAACTGTAAAAAAAAAAAAAAAGCTTGAACAAAACTTATACAAAACGATTATTTTGGATGAAATTATTTTGGATGAAAAACTAAGTTTCGCCAACCATATCCATCAAATTGTGAACAAAGGTATGAAAACACTAGGCTTCGTATTACGAACAACTAAAATTTTTAATTCCTTACAAGCCATAAAACTAATATACGTATCTCTAGTTAGAAGCCTAATCGAAAATAACTCAGTAGTTTGGTCCCCAACCTACAAAATTCACATAAATAACATTGAGCGAATTCAAAAAAAATTTCTGCGTTTTATCAATTTTAAATTAAATATCCCAGTAGAAGACGATTACTTATTAAATATTCTAATACATACATTAAAATACATACATTAAAATAAACGACTTAACATTTTTATTCAAAATACTTAACTCTAAATTCGACTGTTGTGAACTCTTGCAACTCATTAACTTACGAATACCCACAGTAACAACACGACAAAATTCAATATTCTATAGCAGCACTCATGAGCGTAACTACATTGCCCACTCTCCGATACAACGACTTCACACCATGGGGAATAAGTACTTGGGTGATGTTGACATTTTCAATATTAACTTGGCGAGTTTTGTGGATCATCTAAAAAAATTATTTCAACACTATCACTAAACACATCTTGTAAACCATAAAATAGCTGTATTTCTCTGTTTATGTTTATGTGTTTGTATGACTTGTTGTATAACTTTTATCTAATGTAGTTTTATTTGTATTATTTCCTTAGTTTCAAAGTATGTATCTGTCAAATTAAAATTACACTACAAATCATGTAAAAGCCCTCTGGGCGTCAAATAAATAAATAAATAAAAAAACGTGAAAATTAACTTTAAAAATTTGAATTTTTTTAAACAATCTTTTCTTATAAATATGGTCTACAAAATTCGGCAAATTAACGATGAACGTGTTAAGGACCTTTGTTTCACAGAAGTTAATTTTCAAGTTTTGTGAAAGTTCTTTTATTCATGTTTTGTTATTATTTCAGTTCTGTGAAGCAACTTGCCAATACTGACATAAAATCAGAGCTTGAATAGAACTTTCATAGAACTTGAAAATTAACTTTGAAATTTGAATATTTCAAATTCTGTGAAACAACTGGCCCGAAGTATTGATTTCCCGTAGCGAAACTGCTGCTGCTCATTTTAATTTTAACCTAGGAAATTTATCAATTCACAATGCTTATAAATATAAACCAACGTGTATTTGGTCATATCGGCATTCTCTAAAAGCGTTCAATTATTAAATAATGGAGTAATAAGGTATTCGCATGCAGGCATTACATTTTTTCTAATATTTCTGAACGTTATTCGATCGGAACATTAAACCAATATGGCAATAGGTTCTCCGATAGTCATGGCTCAATTGAGTTGTATGCGATATTAGCGATATTAATTTATTCACTTTCCTAATCGATGGAGTTCGCAAGATTGGCCATCTCTGGTAAATAGCTGAAAAAATCGGAAAGTCTGGTGAAAAAAATATGGAACCTGCGTTGAAATTTACACAAAGAAAAATCGAATTTTTCCCCATTAAAATACTAATCTGGGTGTGCAGTGCACACATCATTTTTTGTAACATGATTTAGGTACTAGAAAGTACTCTTATTAAAAAGATCCTAAAACTTATCTTGTTTGAATGCTATGATACCCGTGCCTGCTAGATTGGTGAAATTGTTGCATATCTAATGTAGAAGTTGTATAACGGCCTCCGTGGTCGAGAGTCTTTCGTCTAGCAATCCGAAGTTAGCGGGGTTAAAAAGTGTTTAGTGACCAGATCTCCCACTTTTTCCCACCTTTTTCTTCATCATGTCCTTCCCCTCTCTACCACCTTCAGCCTCACAGTATACCCTAATTTGGCTTGCCATAGTCTCACTGGCCCCAGACGGGTGCAGTTGGGACTCTTGTGCGGTATTCACATAAAAAAGTAGTCTAAATATTGAATTAGCCTTTTTTATGCCAAGAAATCATTAAAAAAATCTTCATTCCTAAGCGATTGACAAATATCACATATGCAGAAATACTCTTATTGATGTGCAACAAAATGTTTCAACGGCATTTTTCAGATTAGTTTTTTTGAAGTGAAAACTTCTTTAGCACCGTTGTGATTTCAAACTGAGATAGACTAATCTCTTTGTGCAGTGCTTCGTAGTCTCCCCACTCTTGTGTACTTAAATTTTCTGAAGGTTTTAATTTTTTTTTCTAAAATATCATCCGTTATTCACAATTTTATTGCAAATGGTCTGTGCGAGACGAGTGGTAGCGTATATAGATATATTTTTTTAATGGGATGCTGTACGCAATTTGTCAAGTCAATTTTTTAACACCGTTGTGATTTAAAACTCGATGATACGAAAAAGCGACAATTAAAAGAGACAAACACATTCATCTATAGGATTTCGGTTCGTAGCCTCACCACTCTGGTCTACTTTCGTTTCCTGAAGGGTTCACTTCTAACGCGTGTGAACTGCACACAATTTTTTTTATGGTATGATTGATGGATGCAATTAATTAATTAATATGACAATTCTTATTATTATTCATATTGATCTACTGATATTTACAATGACGACAAATAGGAGTAATCTAGGTAATCTTATATCAATAATCAAATATTGCAACAGTTTTAATATTGGATATCGCCGATGACGGAGTGGGTATCGTTCAAGAAAGATGATATAAAGATGACCTGCAGCATTATTGAATTCAAATTTGATAGGCGTACTGAAACAGGAATTATAACACTGGGCCTAAATGTCGGTTTTATTTATTGATATATACTCGTATATTTGGTCATGCCTGAAACGCGAAGAGATGCAATAATTTGCAGATGTGTAGGTACACACGTAGATGTTTGGGAGGTGTTTCCCGAAAAAAAAAAGGTTTTTCAAATTGTATTATTCTTAAAACGTGCTTAGCTAACTGACACCTGTGCCACAGTATTGAGCTACGTTTGGTAAGTTAGCAGGGGTGACCGGTACGTGGTGTGAGGTTTGTACGACGCTATTCGGCTGAAAAAGAAGATGCAGAGATATGTAATTACGAATGTTGGACAGAGCGCGCTAATATTTTAAGTGATGAAATCGCAGCGGAAATGGCGAAAAAGCTTAATAAAACATGACTCGTTTAAAATAGAGCAAAAATCTCGTGGAACGTATCTTAAGTATCATTTAAAGAAACATTGTGAATTTTTTCACAAATATAACTTGTAAAATAATAGAAAAAGACTTATTTTAAATAATTTTCGGAGCATACTTTGCGATTTTTTTCTACGGAGGGAATATCATATAATTTGCGTTTCGGCGTGGAACGTATCTAGATATTATCTTAAAAAATAACATATATTTTTTTAAAAGCTTAAAAACTTCAAATGTTTAAGGGAGGTATGTAAGAAATCGGTCGAAATTCGAATAGTGGACCCTTAACGTCTGCACAGCAACTGCGTTGCAGGCCGGATCGCAAGAGACTGGTCGAGGGAGATCTTTTGATCTCTCCAGCAGGACTCTCTCGAAATATAGCAGTGGGAGGATTGGATTTACATATCACATTACTGGACACATTGACCAGCAGATTCCTAGTCAGGCCTCTTACCTTTTTCCTTCCCATAACTTCCTCTTCTTCCTTTTCTGAAAGATCCTCCACCCAGCATCCCCAAAGATGTTACGAGGAAAATAATTCCGCTCAGGGCCTCCTGTGTACAGCTAATATAAAACAAAAAAGCCATTTACGATTGCATTTATGTTCTAATTGCATATGTTGATGCAAGAAATGCGATGCAACTCATGAAATACGATGTGGCGTGATTCGGTTCCAAAAGTGTAGAATGTTCTCCCTAAAAATGGAATGGCGATATGCTGTGTCAGGCAGTCTAGGAGAGACAGAGTACGCAACCCATTTTTCCATTAAAATATTCTTGAAAAGCATTTCTACACAACGATAATTATTAAATCATTGAAGATAGTACCTATCTACATAAAGTGGTTAATAATATTGTCTTCAGTGATAAAAATTATTATTTGAGATTTTACTCAATGTTATTCCAAAAATAAAAATAAAAACAATTACTTCATTTCTATTTTTTTTACATTAATTCCATACAGGAGGCATTGAGGAAAGAAATCCCTCAGAGCGTGTGTCATCTTGGGAGATGCTGTGTCGAGGGTCTTTGTTTTGGGAAAGGAAGGAGAGGAAGTTTTGGGATGGAAAATGGAATGTGGGACGGGTAGGAATCTGGGTTTCAATGTGTGACGGACTTATGAATCCATCCCTCTGAGTCTTGGTTGGGTCTGAGTCTTGATTGGGTCTCGCTCAACCAATCTCTCCCGATCCGGCCCACCTCGCAGTAGGTGGACAAACGCATTCGCCGTCCAGACAAACCTCACATCATGAACCCGAACACTCCTGTAATAGGAGTGTTGGTTATCCAATTAATGGTTCCCGGGGCAGCGGTACCCATGCCCGTCTCCCAAAACGAATATATATTAGGTGTTCGTTTTTGTTGTAAAATCAATCTCCTTACTTGAATGCCAAAATACCACTGTTTAATAAGTATTGTGCAATAGTGCAATAGTTTTTGGATTCATTCCTTCGTAGGATGCCCATTATCTTAAAACTTTTAACATTTCCATAACGAAGTTTTAGAGGAATTCTTCATGAATGAATTCCTCGTCTTACCACAAAAATGGTTATAAAGTAATTTATGATTGTGATAGCGTGTACGATTATGATGACGTGTATTCCAGTGTTGTAAAGTTGTACCTGTTTGTCCTTGCAGCTGGACGATAGCGCTCTGCAGGTGTACAAGGATGGAGACTACGGCCCCTACCTCGACCTCGAGTCCTCGCTCAGCGAGCAACAGGAAGAGCTGGAAGGATTCCACAAGAAGTAAGTGTTTTCCACTGTCTCTTATCACAAATCCTTTTACGTCTTTTCTCTCTTTCCCCCCCGAAACAATCAACCTAACCTAATATAACAGTCCTTTTTTTTCATACATAATAATATTAGAGGACGTTAAATATTACCATATAAATTATTTATTTTGTATGAGTTTATGTTGAGAATATTTTGCCCATTAAAAATACTAATTTCGGTGTCTATTACTTCGGTTCATTGAACTCTAGAACTTTTGCTTTGAATTTAAGTTTCATTTTCAAAATTGGAAGTATTTGTTTGGAGAATTGAAGCAAGCGGCAATATTTACTTATAATATAAATTTATTAACAAATTATTATTTTAAAAGACTTTTTAAAAATTGTGACTGATTTTTCGAGAATTCAGACTATCCCCATTGAAGTAGTACAGGGGTCGACAGTTTGTCAAGTGAGAACAGCCAATTTGTCAAAGAAACAGGATAACAAATATATCAGAGCCATATTATAACGGTGAGGGGGGGGGGGGGGGGGGGGTTGTAATCGTACCGCGGTAAACATGTGGTAGAACGATAATTACGATTTGCTTTGTGTTATCTACATTCTTACTGTAATATACACTTCTGCCCGTTTAAATGATTCTATAAACAGACTCGCACATAGATTTTTTTATTTTTTTTTTTTTTTATTCTTCATTTTAATCACCCGCTAAACTGCCAAGGCAGTTTGTCAGCAGGTCAATTTGACAATATTAATAAAACACTAAAACATAAAATATTATAAGAAAACACAATAGCAAAATAGTTCCAGAAGAATAACTTTTAAGTACCTACAATACAAAAGCATAAAATATACAGACAGACAGATATAACACAGGTAAATTACTGATAGATTAAATTAATTATAGATAGTATTTATACATAAGATTACAAACAATATCAGTACAAAAAGTTTTGACCCATTAGCCATTTTTTAATTTTTCTTTTGAGATCAGTGGGGCAATTGGATTCGATTTTGAAATTCATCGGCATTTTATTAAATATGGTGGGGACAAGATAAACCTACTTATTAAAT
The DNA here is from genome assembly GCA_936435175.1 of Glyphotaelius pellucidus. Taxonomy (NCBI): domain Eukaryota; kingdom Metazoa; phylum Arthropoda; class Insecta; order Trichoptera; family Limnephilidae; genus Glyphotaelius; species Glyphotaelius pellucidus. The sequence continues at coordinate 18,284,602 of OW386542.1, read as the reverse complement.
TAAAACCAGCTTTGTATTCGGAATGCAAAAAAATAATCGTTCAGCGGCGGTAGAGGTGAAATTGCAATTGATGTCTGAATAGCCGCAGACGCCAATGCATATAGCCGCAAATGACCGACCCCTGATGTAGTAGATGAAACACGAAGCGAAAAACTGTTTCCACTTTTTTACAGCGCCTCCATAACTCACCCGTGATTTTTCATGGATTTGCGCTAATTTTTAATTTGAACGAAACGTTTCTGGTCTATTTTAAAATACATTTCTTATTTAGAACAAGATTAATATTTGGTCTATTGAGTAAGCACATTTCATCGAAATCGATGAAAACATCTTATTTTCATATGGTAATTATTACTATTCACGTTGAATAAAACAACACACTGATGCATGTAGTTAGAAGTTATATTTTCAGGCAAATTTTTGATAAATAAATCGAAATAGAAAATAAGGTATGTAAATAATAAGTTGCTGCTTTCAAAAGACTTATTAAAATGTCGTAATGAGATTTATTGAGATTGCTTCATTTTCTCCTCCACCAATTGCGGACTCATAGCACTTCATTATCTCATTAGATTGTTTGCTTAGTGAATGAATACTTATGGAGTTTCCGCAATGAGCATGAATAACTTTACAAGCACTAGGTACCTCATTGCAACATGGCTGACCGAAATATTAGATCAATTTTGCTTTCTGAATCACACTCTGGCCGGTGGTGGAACGATGTGATTCACGGAGCCCAAGAATAGTTCAGTGTATACTATTATGATAGTAGTATGTTCTAAACACCAGGCACTGGTGAAAATACGCGCTAATAGTGGTCACCAGGTGATTTTAGAATATGGGTCACTCATAAAATGGTCACTCTACAAATTTACGTGAATTCCCAGGGCCGTGCAGTCTCGAAGAGCGTGGACTAGTAAAGCACAGACATTTTATAATAGAGAGATTGTGTAAACATTAAAACACTTTATTCGACGCCACTCGGGTGGTTTCGACACCAGTGGAACGTTTGATCTTGCTCTTGCACGAACCACCTGTTGTGGCAGCCCTTTTCTCGTGATTCTCGTTGAAAATGGGTGCTACCTTTCCATTCCCGTATAGCGCAGTTATTGCTTGAGTCATTATTGGTTGTGTAGTGGCTGCGTATGTCATTACCCCTTTATCATCGTTATCCTCTCGTATCCTTTGACGACGAGGCAACACAGGGAACGACGAGACGAAACGTCTCGACGGGTGTTGGGCAATTCAACTTGGCAGGTCTTCAATTTTTTAAGTTTTTATGCGTTGGTGATTAAGTCATTCTAATAATTAAAGAGTGAGATGTATTTCTATAATATTATTTCGATAGATACTAGAACCATGACTCATTTTTACATAGCCTCTACCATTTTAGTCACGGTGACGACTTCAATAGAATAGCTTTTGTTTGTACGTAATCATTTGTAAACCCTTTAGCATTTTAGTCCTTAAATTAAGTAACCTAACCTAACTAAAATCTAAACTTCTTAATCTTAAACCCAGCTAAATTTTAGTTAGATTTTTAACCTAACTAAAATCCTAAGACAACACAATAAGATGCCAATCTATTAGTCTACCGTGACCGAATTGGTATAGGCTTTGTAAATGATTTTGCACAAACAAACTTGGTCCATAAGTCCACCGTGACCACATTGATATAGACTTTGTCAATGATTTTGCACAAACAAACTTGGTCTGTTATCCGGTCTACCGTGACCGAATTGGTATAGGCTTTTTAAATGATTTTGCACAAACAAACTTGGTCCATTACAGTCCACCGTGACCGAATTGGGATAGATTTTGATTAATTGATTTGGCACAAACAAAAGCTACTTTATTGCACCTATTTCAGTCGTCACCGTGACTGAAATGGTTTAGATATATAGGTTTTGTAAATGGCATCCCAGACACCGCAATACTACGCTTTAAAAATTGAGGGCGCATGTTATTTTCAAGATGGCGTTCATTAATAGTGGCGCGGCTCTGAAGACCTACTAACATACGGCTTAAATATGTAAGGGCTTTGTTCACACACTTAAAGCACAATAACGATCTTATTGAAGTATCGGAATACGAATTAAAGTTTCTACAGGTCATAAAACTCTGAACAAAACATGAACTTTACTGTGGGCTCTTCATGGCTTGTTAAATTTAATATTCACCGTTCATTGCACTAATAATAATACCAGATTTCGAAAGTTCGGGTTTTCGTTTGATGGTTTCGAAATAGGTAATTAACCCAGTTATTTAAAAAAGCTTTGACTGAACTGTACAAACACTATTTTTAAATGGCGTCTAACTATTTCTAAGAAAGTTGCTGTCATTATGAGAGGTCGGGGTGACAAACGATTATCACAGTGACAACTGACAACCACTGTTGTTGATATTGATTAGAATCTTAAAAAATGAATATTGTTTTATTTAATTTTTTTGTGTTGGTTATTTTTGGGATGTTGCTCCATTTCAAAATCTTGCAAGAAACTGCAGAAATGAAATACTCATCTAAAGCGCTGTCTCCTGCGACCTCCGACATGAACATTTGCTTGAACATTACTATAAACTTTGGCAACGGGGGCGTGGCTTTGAATAATTCTTGTTTGCAGATGTTATGTTCGTGCTTTCCGTGACCGGTGAAAAACATTCTCCTCCCGGGTGAAGCAGGGAAGTTAGGGGAGGGATTATTTCATTTTTAACAGCAGCCACGCAATGCGGTAAGTCACGGAGAATAAATCGAATCAGTTTTGTGTAAATAAATTGTACATAAATACTGTCGTATTAAATATATGTCGATTATTTCTAACGTGACCTCACCTTTAAATAAAGTCTATTAATTTATATATAGGGGGGCCATAAACCTATGTAACAATTTATAATAATACTTGGTTTTAAATTCTTAAATGGTACATTTGTACGAATGCTAGTAGCCAGAAAGATTAATGTAATGCCAATTCGTATTTCTGGTGAAATTTTTCTTGCACATTTAATATAATTAAACCCTTATAAGTTCTTCAAAATGGTTTCAGAGACACAAAAAATTGCCCAATCCAAATCGGTATTCTATTCTTAATTCCTGATAAATAAATACCTAATAAAATTTCAAGGTAGTACAGTCTAACTTGAAATCTGCGTTTTCTTCCTGATGTGGCAACTACGGTTCCATGCCAACTGAGAATAAAGTCCTCCTTGAAAAGTCATTATGACACTTGTTGCTATGAAAAAAATAATTTTAAATTAGCCGATAACCCTAACCTAACGTAACCTATATAACCAATTTTTTTTTTTTTATTTCACTCTAAATGACTTATCTGAGATGGTTCTGAGTTTATTTCATTCTGAGTTGTCCGGTCACCGGCAATTACAATATTACCGCTAAAACTTGACGTTTTTTGACGTCTACGTAATAATTTACGTTGACGAAATTCTTAAATGGTACATTTAGGTCGTATAATAATCGATATTGACCAGAAACTTTTACTATATATAAATATCTAAGAAATCTGTGTTTTTGTCCCTGATGTAGCATCTCTTCCTCATCAGAATTCATGTTGACATTTACGTAAACGTCAAATGTCAAGTGTTCAGTGCGTGGACACGTCTTTACTAGACAAAAAAAGTCCACAAGACAAAAGTCCCCAAACAAAATGTGTGTGGTCACGCCCACATCAAAAACCATGTGTTTTAATGTTCAAGCAAATGTGTAAGCAAATGTTTTGTCGAAGGTCGCAGGAGATACGGATAAATCTCTATAATGTTGATTATAAATGATTTCACCAAAAGTGTTACTAATCAACATTATAGTTCACTTTTAAGAATCCTTTTTTTTTTCTTTTACAAAAATGCAACATCAAAAGCTACTAAACCTTTTGTATTATATTGATTGTATCTTCCTAGATGTAGAAAGTGAATTTTTTTAATACGAATACAATAGAACTAGTTTTATTTGAAGCTAACAGCAAGTGCGATTGATTTGTTATTCCGTGGCTCAATAAACTCTCGTGGAAAGTCTTCAGAATTTTAATACATCCCATGTGACATATTTCCCATAACGTTGGATCTTTGTTGGGAATATTAATTACTTTGTGCAGAAGTGGTGAGTGTCTGTACTGCCAGTGCCGCCACTTGTGTGATCGTGAACCGCTTACGCAGTGAAACATTCACTTTAATAATACAAACCATCGATGCCATGTTAAAAAGGAGAGAGTTCAAATTGAATAGAAAATGTGGTGCATTTTTGCAACGAGTGCTTTGAATTTCTTCTCGTAATTTTCTAGAAAAAAAACATCGTATAGTCGTTGCCCTTGTTCATGTTATGTTATCCTATTATCTCTACATTACTTATAAGGTACTTCGGTCTTCAGTGCTACATACAAGTACTTGGTAATCCGTTTTCTTTCCTTTGTGGGTACCTACGGGTTCTACGTACGCCAATACTAATACTAATTTAATGTAAGTCTAAGTAATTTCTGAGATGTCAGCGGACAACAATGTTGCTTACTCAAGCATTTAAATAAAATTTTTCACAAGTCACAATTGTGTATTATTTATTTTCTTTGATAATTTCTGTAATTCGTATATTTTTGACATATTAATTCGGCCAAAATATTTGGTCTGTTTGCCAAAATTTAACTAGTTTGCAGGTTTAAATCGGGACATTGTAGGTTTTGCCGGAACATTTTAGATTTTGTCAGATGACTCGATAACGGTTACCTTCCCGATATATCTGGTGCAGAACTCCTATAATCGTGAATGTTTGAGAATATGAGATAAGAAGAAGAAAGGATAGAGGGTTTGTCGGCAAACCTGCCCATCAGATGATAAGCTCACTCGCAATTTGTAACTCGTTGCAAACGAAAGCGAGCGACACTAAAAAAAGACAAACACTTAGGACAACATCTATAGGATTCAGCCTGCGAGAGAATGCGAAAGTAATAAAATATTCATTTACTGCACGGGTACTCGGTTTCAATATAATATGATAAATCCACGATCCCACGCGGGTCCCTATTGGTTTGGTGGTATAAAGCGCCTGACGAATCATTGCAGGCATTCAGCCGACCAGGGGTCAATTCCTACGAAATCCAAATAAAAGTATTTTTATTTTTGTAAAATCAATAACCAATCTTCAAACCAGTCGAAATTGAACAGGCAAAAGAAAACGAAATTTAGTGACTCCGAAGAAGAAACCACAAATACGAATAAAATATGACAAAATGGAAATTCAACCACAAATATGGAAAAAATCATCCTTCACAGTGATAAAAAAAATGCTTCTCTTTTCTACTTTAGTTTTCTGAAGGTTTCACTTCTACGGCGTTTGAATTGCACACTCTGATTTTTTTAAATGTTTGGTAATATTATTATAATATTCAATAAGAAAATATTATTACGCGTGACAGCCTTCGAAGATATTATGTGCAAACTGTGTAGAAGTCACTTACAAAGATCTATTTATATTATTTATGTAGGTATGTATAGTAGCTTAGATGTATTGAAAATATTCTAACAAATTCCCACTTTATTATCATAACCGATATCTTATCAATTTTCCCAGTAAAGATTATTATCATGGTTAATATTTAACAATTTTTTTAAACCGTGAGAAAAGAAAAAAAGTATTTTCGTATTTTGCTTTTTGATGACGGCCAATACAGAAAAAAACGATATCAATAAGGGCAGAAGTCATGCGAAATTGTTAATTCTAATAGTCACAACTACTATCATAACTAAAATCTTTGAAAAGTTTGGGTGCTCATTTACAAAATCCTATTAATATTTTATTTTAAGTGAAAATTTTTTTGGCGCCGTTGTGGTTTGAAACTCGACGAAACGAAAAATATCGACATTAAAAAGAGACAAGCACATACATCCATAGGATTTAGCCTGCGAGAGAATGAGATAGCAATAAAATATTTATTTAATTCACGGGTATTCGGTTCTAATATAATACGAAAAATCAACAGTCCCAAGCTCCTCTGGTGTAGTGATAAGTGAAGCCCCTCACGAACCTCAGCGGCCAGACATTTAGCGGACCAACGATCGATGAAACGAAAAATAGCGACATTAAAAAAAGACAAACACATATCTATAGGATTTGGCCTGCAAGAGAATGATATAGTATAATCGGTCTCCTCTTTGCGCGATGCTTCGTAGCTGTACCACTCTTGTCTACTTTTCTGAAGGTTTCACTTCTACAGTTTTTCGTGAGTGCAGCCGGCGTTCATGGATTTATAAGACGTTGCCACGTCAAAAAATGCAAGTGTGCAGATCATATAAATGCAGAGCGCGGAACAAGCGTTCGGCCTATGCGCTCGGCTTGTGACGCATCTATCTCTCTTCCACTCTATCGTTATTATATGACGTTATCACATTAAATTATCGTCCGTAAACCGACTTTACAGACAACCATTTTTTTTACTTTAACCCCAAACAGGAGGCCACAAGGAAAATAATTTCCTCCAGGGCCTATGTAATCTTTGAAGATGATGTGTGCAGGGTATTTTTAAGGAAAGTACGGAGAGGAAATTTGGGAATGAAAACGGTATGAGATTAGGAATCTAGGGGTCAGCGTGTCCAGGAACGACGAACGAATCCACTTCTCCCGCTGCGGTGCAAGACGATGGATCGAGAGAAACCATGAGAGGTCAGAGGGGTCTCCCCAAACCGGCCTCTCCCGATCCGATCCACACGCAGCTGGAGGGCAGGCGCATCTGCCGCCATGTCCTGGACTCGCGTCACAAGATGAACTCGGTCACCCCTGCAGTCGCCAAACCAAGTTATCCAATAAATGGTCCCAAAGTGGCAGTTCCCATACCCGCCTTCCAAATTGAATATTTAGAATTCCGTCGCCAATGAAATTTAAATTTTCGGCATACTTTATAATAATAATTCTTCTCTTTTCGTCAAGGATATACTCTTTAGTTGTTAAACTTAACGTTTTCAACCGTTATATTGGATATTGGATATCAATCGTTATATTAAATAAATTTCCACACGTCCATTCGATACAGTAGACAAAATACCCTTTTCTATATTGATAGATGCAACACCAATTCCAATCAAAATGAATTTATACAAAGGACATGTAACTACTATAACAACAAATTTGCAAATATAGACACACGTGCTGACGTATTTACTGCTAGTTACTGTCGCTACAGAACTTCACTGTATAACATTCTAGGTGCGAATAACACATGAATTAATTGTATCTAATATTTTTATATTACTTGCGTGGCAACTTTTCCTTATCCCTCTCCTCCCCTTACCCTTCCCAATCCAAATCCCTATTTTGCAGTCTATTTCAGTTATAATCACACTTATTTTAATGTTGTGTATTAGTTTACCATTTGTTGAATTCACATTTGTACTCTTATTATTTTTTTAAATATTCTAGTTTATATTCAGTTGGTCTGTTTTTTATCATCAAGACTGTTAATGTTCCTTAAATAAATAAATAAATATTGCCGAAGTTGTATTACTTATAAATAGTAGAGTAGCAGTCTTAGCAGCTTGTGTGGCATGTAACCTACCTGTATACATTATTCATAAGTCTTTTTGTGCTTAAAGCGTGAAATAATACAAATACATTTGTCATTTACTTCAGACATACTATTATTCTCACTTTGCCCACCTACTAGTTGTATAATATTTTATGTAAATGCAGGTTCCTAATTGAGAAATATAATGCATATATCAAAAGACCGGACACGTTCATCTATTTTGACCAATTTAAAATATCGGCTGTTTGCGATTATTGTGAAATAATGTTATTATGGATTCGAAAACAAGATGTCATTTCAAAATTCCGGTCACAATAGTTTTCTGTAGAAAGTTGATTTCCTTTTGTATAAGTATCGAATTTGACTTCACTAAAAATAAATTAAATCTTTTTAAATGCAGCACTCATAATTTCGCTTTGAGTTTATCAACCCAGGCGCCCTAGCACGGTCGATCGTAAGGATTGTATCGATATTCAGGTTCCCTAGGACAACAACTGACGCTAAAGTACAAACAACAGCTGACGTCGAATGTATTGAGAACAGTTAGTCATTGTGAACTGTTGTTTATTCGTTGGCGATCTGCAGTCATGCTAGTGAACGACCCTGTCAATCCTTATCGATCGACCGTACTAGGTAGGGGTCGCTCGATACAATTGGAGCGAAGTTTTCAATCCATAACCGCGATGATTGAAATGTATCGATATTGGTCGATGCTGAAATTCCTTCCTTGAAATAAAAACAGAACCTTTACAGAACTTGAAAATTAACCTTGAAATTTGATGAAATGTTCAAATTCTATGAAATAATCTGTTCTCATTTTTTTTTAAATAATATAAATAAGCTAATATATATAAAAAGATTTTGTATGAAAAACGCTGTTTGTGGGACTACTCCTTACATTATTTTCTATTTTGAGTTGAGACTATCGTTACACAAAAATAACGACATTTTAGGAAGACTTTCAGAAGTTCCAAATCGAAACATTAGTACGAAAAAACGCGCAGAATAAAAAACAAAAGGACAGGTAAAAATTAACAGGCGTAGTCATAAAATTAGTAGGCATCTCACGATCCTGCATTTTAGTTTAGTATTAGATGCACACGTCATATTAAAAACATAAAATAAACATCACACTTTGTCAAAGAATGATGAAAATATCTTTCTAAAGTTGGAATGTTTTTCAGATTCTCAAATAATATAACATTGTTATCAAATGGACAATCAGCGATTTTTGTTTTTTGACATTTGAAAGGTCCTCGTTACATCGAAAAGCATACCAATATGACAGTTGTGCTTTTCTGCTGATCACAATTTCTTCAAAAGCTAAAGCGGATCTGGAGTCGGCATTTAACGGACAAAGCTCTTTCAAATGCAAAAAATAAACAAAATGGCGCTGATTGGCCATTTGATGACAATGTTGAAATTGAAGTTCTGTAAAGTACCCCGATCTTAGGGCCAGTTGTTTCACAGAAATTCGCATATGTAATATATGGGTTGTTCTTCTTTTTAACCTACATAACTTTTTCCACTCTGTCACATTTCCACCACTCTGTCACTTTTTGTTTTTACTGTAAATGAATCTCTCTGGATCTCAGGGGAAATTGTAGCAAGGGGGGAAGGAGGCCTAAATTGCCTATTGGGTTGACAAACACGAGCTGCGTGTATACCTTTTTCGAATGACAACCCACGTGACAGAATTGACATAAAAATTGTAGGAGACAAGTTTTTGAGATTTTTAAAAATATTTTATTAAACATCATTAAAAATAATAATCGCTGAGTTTAAAAATAGTTCTATATTTTATGTCGTTTTATCATTTTTTTAACATTATAGAACACACGCAAATCGAAGTAGCAGAAGACAACAGTGATTTGTATGAAATACACTTCTATCACGAGGAGTTACAACTCTGTCACGTAATTTTTACTACAAAAATATAAACACATAAACACAACGCACGCAGTCGTTACGTCTTTAGTACGTTAGATCTTAAAGTAATTATAAAATAATAATATTGGTAATTCTGTTAAATTTTTGCTCCACTTACTGGTGGAGACAACTTTATGTAGGTTAAAAAGAAGAACGACCCATATTCGCCAAATAGCCAATCAGCGCCATTTTTTTACATTTGAAAGATACCTTAAAAGCCGTTCCTGGCACGTTTTATTTATTTATTTATAGAACACATGTTACATATTTGTGACACTTACATAAAGAATATTAGATCACCATACTAGGCGGCTGCCTGTCTCATGGTGACCGACGTTAAACGCCGATTTCTACCAAATTGTGATCAGCTGAAAAATACAAGAATACAACGGTTCTGTCCGTTCAAAAGCTGAAACTAGAATCGGCCTTTAAACCTTTCAAACGGTTCAATGCCATCTCAGAATCAAGTCAAGTCTTTAAAAGAAATGGAAAAAAAATATTTAAAAATAGCCCATAACCTAACCTAACTTTACCTATTTAACCAATTTTTTACATTTCTTTTAATGACTAGGAAGAGGTTCTGAGTTGATTTCATTCTGTGTTGTCCGGTAACCCTTTCAAAAATTTAACAAAAAAAAACAAATGGCGCTGACTGCCTTTAACATTTAATGAAAATGTTACATTTGAATGTTTGCGAAACACCCCATCCTTAGCGTTTGTTCCTGGGTATTTATATATTCCTGAGAGGTCCATCTCTCGGCGTGTGTGCCCGAGAGGCCGAATAATAATAATATATTATTTAAAGACGACGGACCGGTCCCGCGATGCGACCTCTTTATCATTTTGGAAAAAATGTCATTCCATAACAATGGCAAAGCTCGCAACGGCCCTCTCTCTTCAACGCCCCCTGAATAGAATTAAAATATTTGTTTTTCTCTAAAATAGATATCAAAATATCTCATTTGGAAGTTTTCAAAGCTAAATTATAATATTCTTTGGTTCTGCTCTTTGTGAAGTGAAAACTTCTTTAGCACCGTTGTGATTTGAAACTCAATGATACGAAAAAGAGACAAACACATACATCTATAGGATTTAGCCTGCGAGAGATAGTCTAATCGTTCTCCTCTTTGTGCGGTGCTTCGTAGCCTCCCCACTCTTGCTTACTTAAGTTTTCTGAAGGTTTCACTTTTACAGTGTGTGAACTGCACACAATTTTTGAAGTGAAAACTTCTTTAACCCCGTTGTGATTTGAATCTCGATGAAATTGAAACGAGCGACACTAAAAAGAGACAAATACATACATCTTTAGGATTTACCGTGCGATAGCAATAAGATATTTATTTAATTCAAGTTCCAATATAATACGATAAATCCACAGTCCCACGCAAGACTCTTTTAGTGTAGTGGTATAAAGAGCTTTAAAAACCTTGCATACATCTAAACAACCAAGGATCGAATCCCACGAAATCCAAAAAAAAAAAAAATATTTTTGTAAATATCAACCAATATCAAATCTTCAAACCACTCAAAAATGAATAGGCATAAAACACAAAATAAAGCGACATCTAGCAACTCCGTAGAAGAAAACACAAATACTAATAAGATGAAGATGACCAAATATATAGGAAAAGGTGCACTGGAATTCGACGATAAAAATATGGAAAAAATTACCTTCACAAATATAAAAAAGTGTTTCGTAGTCTCCCCACTCTTGTCTATTTTAGTTTACTGAAGGTTTCACTTCTACCGCGTGTGAATTGCACACTCTGATTTTTTTTCAGTGTTTGAAGATTAGGTTAGGTAAGGTTACATTGGCTTAAAAATTCTAAACGATCAAAACCTTTTTAAATTTCATGACGCCTGAACTCACCGTTCGAGAGTTTTTACTTTTATAAGTAAATAAGTTTCTGCTTTATTGTTAAGATAGCCATGAAGGCAATACAAAATTGATTTTTTATTTGAACATAACAATGATTTATCGTCGAACCAAAAATACATGATTTATTCAGTTGTAAATCTAAAAGTATATTTATTTCATGTTATGACTAGATGGGAAGTAACGCATTTTTTATTCGCATTTCTTTACGCCAATAATTTAAACGTTGAATATATTATGATATTTATATACAAATATGTATATAAGTATATTATGTGCATTATACACAGCCTCGATGACCGTTTCCACACTTAGATCATCGACTGAATTAGGAATCCCAACGGACAAAGATGTTATTCGTTGTCTTTCAAATGTGTAACCGTTTTTAGAACCGATGACAAAAAACTAATACTTGAACAAAGGTGAATTTTTGATGAAATAAATAGTTTTACTTCTAAGAAAGCAATCATCAAACATACCAACTTCGATTGCGTGACGTGTAATATATCTACTTATAATGAACTTTTAATTTTCAAAATTGGAACATCATTTCGGACAGGCAATAGAATAGGTACCAACTTGTTTTTAAATTATTATTTACTAGTTGGTACCCGCCATGCGTTGCTATGCCATTTAATAAAGAAATTGTTTCTCCCTGCGTGTCTTTTCCTATTCGTCCCGTTCCTCTCCCGCGTCCCTTTCCCCTCTCGGTTCCCACTCCACCTCCTCCACCTTCCCTCTTCCCACTTCCCTCCCCCCCTTCCCCCTCCCCCACCCGCATCCCATACATTCATTCCCGGTACATTCAGTTTTCAAACAGCTGCGTGCCACCCATAATGTAGCTTTCTATTGGTGAAAGAATTTAAAAAAAATTTTTATGCGTGAAAGCGTAACAAACAAACACACGCAGTTTCGCATTTATAATATTAAGTATAGAAATATAGATTATAATATTGGTATAGACAATAATTCTATACTTGAAACGTTTATTTCTTTTGATCTAAATCTGAATAATTATTTTAAGTTTACTAGCGTTGTTCAAACGAACGATTAATTTCTGATCGTCTTTAATTATTTATTTTTTGATTTTCAATGATCCTGAATCAAATATTTTCAGCTTCGTCTTGCGAATATAATATCCCGTGATTTTTCACGGGCTAGCCCAGGTACTTACTAATTTTATAGTTTACTCAAGCCGCCGCTATCTGAATTTCTACCGATTTCTTACATATCTCCCTTAAACATTTGAAGTTTTTAAGCTCTTGAAAAAAATATATGTTATTTTTGAAGATAATATCTAGATACGTTCCACGCCGAAACGCAAATTATATGAAATTCCCTAGATAGAAAAAAATCGCAAAGTTTGCTCCAAAAATTATAAAAAACTATTTCTATTATTTTACAAGTTATATTTGTGAAAAAATTCACTATGTTTCATTAAATGATACTTAAGATACGCTCCAAGAGATTTTTGCTCTATTTTAAACGAGTCATGTTTTATTAAGCATTTTCACAATTTTCTCTTCAATTTCATCATTTAAAATATTAGCGCGCTCTGTCCAACATTCGTAATTACATGACTCTCCATCTTGTTCTTTTTGAGCCGGGATGCGCCGCCTTACTGGTTGGTTGAGTATGTACGCAATCATTAATCATGCACGTCATGTCACTATCAAAAATCAATAAAAAATCATAACAAAGTATAAATTCCACTCGACGTACAAAAATAATAATACTTTTTGCATTATCCTGTTCTTCATTCGGGTAATCAAATCACGTAGTGCTGTTTTTTGTATGAAGGTATACTTACATTTTTTTAAATTCAAAGTTCGTGAATCTATGCAATACTTCTTTAATATTATAATATTCTGAATACATTGTTGTCGAAGGAGAGGTTAAAGAAAGGTTTAAAGTAAATATTCATGTTAGAAGTATTTACCTGGCTATTGAAATCAAGTTCATATTATAACTGTGGCTTGCTTCTAAAAGGACCAATGTCAGTTTTTTTTTTTAATTAAGTTATCTTCCGAATTCTAAAAGTATCTTTCTTGTTACCTTTTTTCAGGGGTCAATATTACACCGGAAAATAGCCTTTCTTAAAATTAGTGAAAATCAATACTATTTTTTCTGGATTTTTTTTTTAACTGAGATTGACCATTTTAGAAGCAAGCCATAAAATACTACTCGTTAGATACTAAATATTGTGAAACCGAGTTGTTTCATCCTGTAAGTAGTCATGGTTCAGGTAAATTTATATTAATTATAAATTTATATTTATATATAGAGAGAGGTCACACGTGCGTCTTTGTCGATTTCATTCAAGATATGAGAGAAAGAAAAGTTTTCGGCGATGACGTACGTACGATCTCTCTCTCGGACTACTCTTGGGTACCAAAGCGATATAAGAATGACCAGCATTTAAATCGATGTCTGTAACACGGTGACCGGCCAACTCAGAATGAAACCAACTGAGAACCACCTCAGAAAGGTCATAAGGAGTGATGGTAAAAAAATATTAAAAAATGGTTAAATAGGTTAAGTTAGGTTAGGGTTAACGGCAATTTTTTTTTTTCATAGCTTTTAATGACTTTTCAATAAGATGTTGAGTTGACTTGATTCTGAGTTGGCATGGAACCCTAAAACACAATGCTACGGAGGTAATCATTCTGTCAGGGGGTACCTTGTGAAACGAAATTTGAATTGGCATCCATTTGCCCATCAACCATGTCGGCAATTTCATTAATCTTTCCCGAACACGATTGTAGATCGCCAACGGACAAATATTTCGCGCCTATAGTTTAAATTAAGCATATTTAGTCGAGGTGAACTGTTATTTGATTTTGGCGATAAAGTCGTGCTCGGGAAAGATTAAATAATACCGAAATAATCGTTAAAATGTTTATCGATGAGCTTATGCTTGGGGCCTAGTATTGATTTATTGAAATGCGAGGCTATTATTCTCCAACAATAATAAAATAAACGCATTTCATTTGCATACTAATTGCACAAAGATTATCAGAACTCAATAGCGTTAATGAAACGGTTTAACGTGTATGCTTACTTTTATAAAAAGTAGAAGTGAAACGAAGTTAAATTCTATCTCGTTTGTACATTCTGTGGGAAAGAGCTTGTAACTGCAAATTAATTCAATTGTTGCACGTTTACTTTCTTATAAATATTTTATCCGTCTATTAACAAATGCGTAACTTGGCGCGTGACCAGATTCAGAATAAAAAAGATCTAATTGAAAATAAATCTTCTCGATCACGTACCAAGATAATAAAATATCCTTTCCAAAATAACGAAGACGTTACTCGGGCACTGACCACTGACCACGGGGGCTTAGTCATACCTGAGTACCTACTTATCTAATTGTTTGTGCATTGTGCATAGCTTTGGTTCATAGGTAGTAGTGATGTTCAGAATCATGATTTTTATTTAGAAATAATCGATTATTTTATCCAATCGATTATTTTATCCAATTTGCTGACTTAATATGTTTATATAAAATTATTCATGATAAGCTTCGAACCACTCATTGTCTGAGCAATATTAATATAAAAGTTCCTAATAAACGCAATTTAAGGAGTCATAATACATTTTTCTTGAATTATTCATTCAATTATAATTATAATTCATTCAATCTTGAATTATTTAATAACAATATTGCATACTTCAATCCACTGTCTCGAATGTGTCGTCTATATAATGCCATTGAATGTGACCATGTAGATATTTATGCAAACAGTCTTACATATTTCAAAAGGCAAATTAACAATCTTCTACCATGATATATCATATAGAACAATTACGTGACTGCTCTTTTATCATTTTATTTTTATTATCTTTCTTTCTCTGCATTTCTGTTTTATATTTGAAATAACTATGTTTTATATTTTCTTTTGTACCTAGTAACAAGTAAACACTGATTATGCATGCTGTGAACATTTATAATTGGAGTGTTAATACCTATGTACTTCTCAATGGCAATTTTATAACTATAATAATTGTTAACACTCTGTAAATCTTTCCAACAATAAATAAAATAAATCATTCGAAACATTAATCGAAAGGTACATTTTATTCGAATATTTTCGAAATCTCCATAAAAAAAAAATCGATCACTTGCATTTCATTCGAATCTTACGAAAGTTACTAAAATGAATCTTATTTGTATGATTTATAAAGCTGAAAGAATTTTATAAAATATTTGTCTCTGGATGCCTTTCAAAAACAAATATGAATACTTTTTGTTGACAAACAAGAGAGATCAGAATTTAATCTTGCGAATGAACACCGTTATTAAACTGATGAAAATGTCAAAAATTTAAACAAAAAAAATTGGTTGTCTGTAAAGTCGGTTTACGGACGATAAGTTTACGTGATAACGTCATAAGAAAACTTTTACATAAAATTTTACAGTTACAAGCCGAATGCTTAGGCCGATCGTGCCTCTCTATCGCTGGTTCCGCGCTCTCGCTTGCACGCTCGGCTCAGGCGGAACAAGTGATAATGAGTCATGCTTTTTCATAAGTGCAGCCGATTTATAAGACGTTATCACATTAAAAAATATGTACTTCAAATACCGAATTCTTATTAAAAAGATATTTTGATAAGTAGGTACCTACTTTACAGCTTATCTGATATGATTTATATTATATATATATACATATATCTGATATGATTGAGAATAATTTTATGCATTACGCAGGAAAAAATCAGGAATATGTCATATCACTTCACGGATGCGCCTTTGCACCAAAGCGCTTACAACCGATTAGTTCACCCTACAATCGACATTCAAATTAATTTTCGAATGTTTCGTTAGTCATTTTAGTGTATCGGAATTGCATACTAATTTATCTAAATTTACGATATTTAAATTATACTTTCTGTCCATCACTAGTACCAACAATCTAATAATACCAAAAACGTATTTATGTAAGCACTTCACGAATTACACACTATCTACTCGTTCAGACCTATTACACCATGCGTTAAAAATATTGAGCAGGTTTAACAGTTTTACATTTAGATTAATTTATATAAAAGTATTTTTTTGATAATTCATGAATTGAAATGATTATTTGTTCTTTACGATAATTGTTAATTCAAGGCAATCAAACTTAAACACACAACACCCAGACAGAAAGTTTTTGAAACTGTTAAAATCTTTGTTAAATCAAATTGATATGGCGTTATAAATTTTGTAAGTGTTTCCACCTAACATTTTTTAAATAGTAGAATAAATAATAAAAAAAATATGCAAAAATATACGTAGTCATGTGGTTGAAGTCGTGTATAAATCAGGGGAATCCCCGCCTATTTCTAGCAAGGGAAAGCAATAACGGAGGTACCTACAGTAACAATGTAAGCTCATGTTTTGAATTTCATTATATTTGATACTAGCAGACCCGGACACACTTTGCTGTGGCTAACAAAACACAACGCCATTACCCAACCTTTATAACCAAAGCCATCTGTTAATTTGCATATATGAATTGAATCTATGAATTTCTCGGCTTTTCTCTACTATAATATGCATTTATTATACGTATAAACCTTCCTCTTGAATCACTCTATCTACTGGTGAAAACCGCATGAAAATCCTTTGCGTAGTTTAAAAGATCTAAGCGTACAGACAGCGAATTCATTTTATACTATGTAAAGAATGTATTATGTGTAGGACGAGGTACGATCTATGCTTGTTAATAGGAACATTCATATTGTTACTATCATCTTCAAAATATTCCTTGTAACGATCCAATTTTTTTTTTTTTTACTTGAGCTCCACACAGGAGGACCTGAGGAAAATAATAATAATCTGGGGTTCAGTGTGTCCTGATCCGCCTCCAAGACCTAGACAAACCTTACCCCATGAACCCGGGCACCCCTGCTAAATCACCATACGTAACGAACCACTTGGGGTGACCTTTGGCAGAGGTGTTGGTTATCCAATAAAGGTTCCCGGGGCGGCGGTACCCGTCCCCCCCTCCCAAATTACATTCAGTTTAAAATAAGCTGGATTTAAGTGTCAAACAAGTTACTTTCTATGGCAGTGTTCCGCAAACTTTTTGTGATCAAGGTACACCTACCAAAACAAAAAAAACTAGAGGTACACCAAAGAAAAAAACAATATTTATTTAATATTTTTTATTAAATTCAATAAAATATGAATTAATGAGAAATGTAAACCTGCTTAACTGAGCACAGGCGATCAAAATTTGGAGCAATCGTTGATAATGCTTCTCTCATCTCTTCGATGATCTTCCCCAGGGGTTTTCTTTTTTTATATCGAAGTGGGAGTTAAAAACCCCAATTCGCATAAATAGGTCGTGGCAAATGGTAAGATAATTGCGATAGCACGCTTTGAAATCAGTGGATTGGTACTCATTTTTTTATGCGTATCTAAAAATGCTCTATTTCGGAAAATTTTACTTTTAATGTCTGATCAGTTTTTGTCTTCAGAATTCTTCCTGCTCGTTCGGTAAGTGTCCAAGGAAAATGTTATCTAAGAATGGATTTCTAACCAAGTCCATAGGTTGCAGGTCACACTTAGGATACGAGTGTATTTTTTCTACTGTGTTACGAGCCTGTGCTTCGGGTGTTTTGCTATCAAAGCCTGCACTCTTTTTATTGAATCGGCAGCCATGACATTTGGGAACATTTCGTTACTACAAACCATTGGGCGTGGCTGATTCATAACACCAACTTAGCTTTCTTTCTTATCGGATGACGTTAAAGTATTAGAATTCTCGCTCATTTAAATGTCCGCCTGGCCTATTTTACTACCGATCCGATAGTCGGATCGCCTAAGCTGGTGCAGCATCGCAAGGTTATTTTGTTACAATGTAGCAATGCGGTGAGGCACACCAGCTAACGACCACGGTACACCACTGTGCCGCGGCACACACTTTGCGGAACACTGATCTATGGGATCTTGGATACAGAATATTGGGGACGGGAATTCTAGATATTTTGTTTACAACGCAGGAAATCTGCGTGCTGTGGTGATAATTAGTAAGTAGTAAAAGCTCTGGCACCATAAAATTTGTGCAGCTTGTTTAGTTTGGAATTTACGAGTCAACCTAAGGAATCAACGCAACTATTTTCAGGTCACGAACCCCGTTCAAGAATGAGATGTTGACATATTATTCAAACAACTATAAATAGTACGACAGAACAAAATCTTTTAAAGAAATAATCAGAGTGTGCAATTCATACGCGGTATTAGTGAAACCTTCAGAAAAACTAAAATAGACAAGAGTGGGGAAACTACGAAGCACCGCACTAAGAGGAGACCGATTATACTATGTCATTCTCTTGCAGGCTAAATCCTATAGAGAAGTGTGTTAGCCTCTTTTTAGTGTCGCTATTCTTCGTTTCATCCTGTTTCAAATCACAAACAAACAGAGACAAACACATACATCTATCGGATTTAGCCTGCGAGATTGTGTAGGCGAAGGTTTCACTTCTATTGCGTGTGAACTGCACTCGATTTTTTTTATAAATGGAACTGAGACATCACATCAATTATAATACTATAATTCTATAATTATTATGATAATATTTTCTTTTTAATTCTACTAATAATTTTTAATAGTGTTAAATAACTTATGTAATTATATTACTTATGTAACTATAATACATGTAAAAGCCTTCAAGGCGTGAATAAATAAATAAATAAATCATCATTAAATATTAAATACCGAATTGAGTTCATAAATCTTCTCCGTTTCACTTTCTCGCCTTCACCTTTATTTCACCCTTGCTCCGAAGATGGGTAAATACACTCCCCACAAATGAGAATTTAGTGCGACATGTGAGTATTATTTTAATTTCGATTGAGTTTCGCTAATATTGTCTTCATTAATTAAATATCACAATTTGAGGTTTTACTCATTAAGGTAAAAAGAAAAATAAATATTCATCCAAGACTTGCAGAAAAGTCAATAGATGTCGCATATTAGATTAAAAAAAATATAAATTTATCCAATACACTTTCTAGAAAGCATTTAGTTTTGGTAGAATCTTGCAATCATACATCTCGCAATCTTGCAATCATACATCTCACAATCATACATCTCGCGTATGTGACACATGTTTGGGGGCGGTGCCTGGAACGCTTTGGTGAGACCCAAACCGTTGCACTGGATATTTCCAAGGCCTTTGACCGGGTTTGGCACCGAGGGCTTGTCAACAAACTGCCTTCTTACGGACTTCCCGCTTCCTTGTGTACGTGGATTGCCGACTTTTTGAGGGAGAGGTCGATTCAGGCGGTTGCTGATGGTTTCACCTCTTCCTCGCATTCGATAAATGCTGGCGTCCCACAGGGATCGGTTCTGTCTCCGACTTTGTTTCTGTTGCACATCAATGACCTCTTGACATGTGCACCGATTCATTGTTACGCGGATGACAGTACAGTCCATGATAGCTTTTTGTTTGACAAGCCCCCAAAGGGCTCACAAATCCCAATGGCTCGGAGGGCTTTGAAACAAAGAATGGACGGTTACCTCGAGAGTGTTTTCTCTTGGGGTAAGAATAACCTCGTCGAATTTAATGTTTCAAAGACCCAATCATGTCTGATTACGTCTAAAAGGGATCGGAATGATAATCTAGTCTCCTTCAACGGAAGCAATCTCCCGAACAGGCCTTCCATTGATATGCTTGGTGTAACTCTAAGTGACCAGCTCAGGTACGGGGGCTCCATCGAGGCCAGAGTTAAGTTAGCCTCTCAGAAACTGAGCGTACTGTACAGGGCCCGCAGATACTTTAATAGTACACAACTGCTAACCCTGTACAAATCGCAAGTGCGCCCCACGGTTGAATTTGGCAGCCACCTCTGGTCTGGAGTCCCAAAATACCTGAAAAAAACCCTCGACTCTGTGCAGAAACGGGCGGTCCGTTTGATAGATTCTCCTAACTTAACAAATGGACTGCAATCTTTAGAGCACAGGCGTCAGGTGGGAATGCTGTCCTTGTTCTACCGGTATTACAATGGAAGATGCTCCGAGGAACTAGCGTCACTGATCCCCCCGGCACCGGTGCATAGTCGGGAAACACGCCAAACACGCGCTCAACATTTGTACACGGTTGACATTAGTCACATGAGAACGGGTCGTTTCTACGACTCGTTCTTGAGTTCAACAGCCCGGCTGTGGAACGATTTGCCGGCTTCTGTGTTTCCTCCCTCCTACAATATGGGTCTCTTCAAGACCCATGTTCACTCCTTCCTCTCCTCAACAGCACCCTCCACACAGCATCTCCAAAGATGACATAGGCCCTGAGGGAAATTATTTCCCTCAGGGCCTCCTGTGTGGAGTTAATATAAAAAAAAAAATACATAAAGATAGCAGCCAATAAAAATATGCGTCAAGAAAATGAAGTTGTAAAAAATGGTAGTTCTTGGTCGAAGAATACAGTTAAATATGACCGAATCGGATAGGACACATTAGCTCAGTTGGTAGATCATTGACTCGGCAAGTCTGGGCTCGGTCTCAGGCGTGATCGTATTTTTTTTTTGCTGTTTCAGATTTTTGAATGAGTTTCGCTAATATTTTCTTCATCAATTAGATAAAAAAAAGTGCTTCGTAGTCTGCCCACTCTTGTCCACCTTAGTTTTCTAAAGGTTTCACTTCTACTGCGTGTGAATTGCACACTCTGATTTTTTTTCAAAAGGAATTATTTATATCTTCAAAAAATCTCTTTTTTCAAACTATCTTCAGGCAGGGACCATAATTTAAAAAAAATACGAATAAGGAAAGCGAAGCAAATTAACTGATTTCACATTTGAAAAAAAAAATCTTTGCTGAGTCATTGTAACGGCTTCCATCTTAAAACGGAAATGGAACGTTCAAACAAAATGAACCGACAGACGAAATTCAAAAAAACGGTGTAGTTATAACAGGAATTTGCTATGTACGCTCAGTTAATTATATGTATTTTCCGTTAGGTTTAATTTCCTATTTCGGTGTCAATTACAGGAAAACGTCAGAGTACCTGCATTCCACAGGGTTTGTTAAGGCGGTACTATCCGAATTTCTACCGATTTCTTGCATATCTCCCTTAAACATTTGAAGTTTTTAAGCTCTTAAAAAAATATATGTTCTTTTTGAAGATAATATCTAGATACGTTCCACGCCGAAACGCTATTTATTTGAAATTCCCTCGATAGAAAAAAATCGCGAAGTATGCTCCGAAAATTTTTATTTTCAAGCCTGTCTCTATTATTTAACAAGTTATATGTATGAAAAAATTCACATGAATGTTGTTTTAGACAACCCCCACGAGATTTTTGCTCTATTCTAAACGAGTCGTGTTTTATTAAACATTTTCACAATTTTCGCTTCACTTTTATCGTTTTAAATATTAGTGCGCTCTCTCCAACATTCGTGATTACATATCTCTCCATCTTCTTCTTTTCATGCTCGGGTCGGGGCCTTAAATAGATCACGGTGAAATGGTACAAATTCGCAGTTTACCGTCACCATTGTAGACCGTCACCGTGTAGCATGCGAGTGTAATTCGGACCGACCGAGCAGCCACTCTGGGCTCTGAGGCCGACCGTCAGTTGACTCGCGGACACCCGGTATTTCTCGTTTGCGGGCTTTTTCTCCCCACCGCGCCGCGCCACGCCAAGTCGAGCCATCAGAGCCAACAACCAACCACGAGCCGGGTCAAGTTGAAGGTTGCAGACTAATGAACTGGACAGCGATTTAATCCAATCCCAACGTCTCTTTATGACATAATACCAACGTATGTTGTCATATACTTTGAGATGTTGTATCAATAACTAGCTGAAGTCCCCGGCGATGCCCGGGCTTTACACAGAGTTTGCGAAATTAAATGTAGACAGTGATCTTCCTCTTGTTTTGAAGGTCACGTGTGCAAAATTTCATCAACCTCAACCATCAAATCCACACCCCCGCTTACCAGCCCGCTCGTCCGCCACATATAGATATTCTCCTTTATATATTTTATATTTCAACCAATTTACACAAATTATATGCCTAAACTTTCCCAATGAATCACTCTATCTATTGGTGAAAACCACATGAAAATCCGTTCTGTAGTTTTTGAGTTTATCGCGATAGACGCGTCAGAGGACTTTATTTTGTAATATGTAGAGATATTTCGATAAAAGTTTATTACCTAATATCTTCTTAGTACCTGTATAATAATTCTGGTAGGCTGATTATTTTGCAACTACCTAAGTGGGAAAGGGTTCTCCGACATCATCTAGCAGAAATTTAGACCCGGTTCTTTCATCCGTGGTATAGCTAAAGCAATCGTTTAGACAAAATAAATTTTAGCCAAAATTTAATGTTTCTAACAAAAGTTCAATTTGAATGATTTGAAATTTTAAAGTAATTTCCAACTTTTAAATGACATGCCACCATTGCCTCAGCTGTACCACGGACGGAACACCCGGGCCTTATCTTCTTGATTAAAACATCCTCTGTTACATCAAAAAGAAACACCGCCAAAACTTTAAACAGTGTTAAAAAATTTAAATCCTTTTCTTTTCCATGGATCCGTGATCATCCGTATTTTTATAATCCTATTCTTTATTTGTTTTCTCTTTAATATATTATAATAAAAACAAATATAAAACTTTTTTCCATTTTAAGTTTAATGACCGTAACCGGTTTCAGCTCGCTAGAGCCATCTTCAGACTGGTACAAAATATTCTTAATCTACGGTTTATATACACAACATATGAGGGAGGGGAAGCGGGGTGGTCTTAAGGGTTTTAATCAATTATACTAATTACATTTGTTACTAAGTAGTTTTAGACTGTTGAATTTCTAAATATTTTGGTTATTCCAGTGGGCTTATTACCTTAGGTTTGTAGCTCACTTCAATATAGTGTCGTGTATGAATCTCGCACTAAGCTCTCCCGAGTAATATAGATTACCATTGATAAAAGCGTAAAATTAACGTTTTCCGTAGTACCTACATCTAATCCCGTGTTTAACAAATACCTACAAGGTGAAGGGACTTGACTTAACTTGTAAGTTGTTAAGTGATTCTTAACTTTATTTGAATTAAAAAATGATAATGAAGTTTTTTAACTAAAAACATTAAAAAGTCACTAGGTAATGGACAGTTGAAGGCGGGGTTGGAATTGAGAGGTTAATCGACTGGGTGACATGTGGAAGAATTTATTTTTTGTTTGATTTTGGAGAAAATACATTTTTGGCGATCAAAATTTCATTTTACTCCAAAAAAATTATTTCAGGAATCAATGGTTAAAGTAAGTCAAGTATATCCGTTAAAACCCTGTGTATGTAGGTGATGACTTTTACCAATTCTGAAAAATATTAATCATATTTTATGAATCCTGAAAGTTGTTATGGTACTTGTTCTACGGTAAAAAATTTCACGTAAATATTGTTTTTCCGTTAACATGACTGAAATATCATAATTTATCTTGACTTGCAATAATCTGACTTTTACTTAGAACTTACTAAGGTACTTACTTCAAGGCTGATGCTGTTAATGCATAAGTATAATGTTTGCTTGAATTAAGACCGATCATGCCAGAAATGGGCGTATTCTAACTTGATTTAAAGCGTAAAAACACAAATATGTACCACTTATAAGTCCTCGGTGTGTTATTCCAACAGCTTATCGAATTTCCGAAAGCAAACCTAATACCTGCCGTTATTATCGTGAAGAAGTGGCCACTGGGTTCAGCTTATAATTTCATTCTAAGCCGCATTCTAATTAATGTAGATCGATTTATTGAGCACTTATTAATGCCGAGATATGCACAACAATGTCAAAATAACTGCGGCTCCACTGTATTAGTGATGGTTTAATGTGCTGCAGAGCCAAGACAAGCCCTATGCCACACCCTCGAAGGACCCAAGCCCCAAAACTACGTCAACCGCTAAGTTTATAGGGGATGATTAAGTTTTCATGTCAATGGTTCAAATCTGGGCTTCTGGAACATAAGATAAGCCCAGATTGGAGTTTAGGAACGAGGACTCACCGTCGCAGTTGGGGCCAGGCGTCTCCAGGTTCTGGTGCTTCACTTCACAATATTATTTTTTTTTAAATGATAAATTGAAGTTCACAATACTATAAATTGAAATACGAAATCGCAATGTTTCTTCCACAGTCGATGTTATATTATGTTATGTTACAGAGAGTCCGCCCTGTCTCAGGTATTAATTTACACTGACAGCTCTCTTCAATGATACTGTCATCTTTTAAAGTTAGGCATTTTCCTTGCAATAATTGCATCGGTCATGGTGACATTTTAAGAATGGGAAGATTAGGTAAATGGGATAATTGCAGGATTTTATTGACAGTCTTTGCGAATGCATACCTACCAATCCCATACATATTGCGCGAATTTGCTTATTTAAATTACTGAAAAATCTAAAAATTAAAACAATTTTTTGCATTTCATAAAACGAAACATAAACTGATATTTGGAAAATGAAATGTTGAATTAACATTGGAATATAATATAATGTAAACGCCTCCTAATCCGAAGTGTTCTATTTAGATATTGTGTGTTACCGTTACCACTTAATAGATGCACTTGTATGTACATTTATATTTTACTACTCTATGTTCGTGTATAAATATTCTACTTTAACAAATAACAAAAGTAATCGAATTGAACTGTAAAACAGTGAATTGAGTGAATAATCGTGAACCCTACCATTATATTAGGCATTTGAACTAAAAAACTAATTCCCACATTATTTGTTCTCTTAATCTTTTTGAGTGCTTTCCACGTCAAGAGCATCGTAAATAACAATCATGAATAAAATTAATAACGAACCGAATCACAATTGAGCTGCGAAACAACTCCGATTGTGATAAGAATTATAATAATAATTGATGATGAAAAACACATGGAAAGTTGAATGGTAGGCAAAAAGCGGGAATTCTTCGAGAAACGAAAGTCTTAGATATGCCGACTGCAGGAGAGGAAAATCTGCTGGATAGTTTTCCCATGTTACACGTTGGTGTGAGGCCGTTGCCAGTTGCCGTTAGCTTTACCGCGGGAGGAGTTGTATTTGATGTGGCGTCGAAGCGTTGTGTTTGTAATTAATGTTTTGCTTTTATCGCAAATATCATTGCACTTTTTGGCTACTTTTTAACACATTTGTGAAGTGATGGGGGATCAGATACTCAAGAATTTAGTAGAACAAATTCTACCTGTAATCATTAATGTCACAGTATTTTGCAAATAAGATCGTACAAATGATGTGTCCCGGATTGTGTTTGCGAAAAAAGACAAGTTCAAATATTTCAGAGCAAAATCTCGAGTAAGAGTTAAAGATTTGGCTGTGAGCCCAATTATTATGGGTTCAAAAACACCCAAGGGCAAATGCAACATTAAATGATATTAGTTTTTTTTTTATAAATATAAAAGGGTAATGGTTATAATGCTCTTATAGATACAAGTCAACAAAATATGCCCACACAAAGTTTTTAAGCAATTTTTTTTCGCCGCTTTCCGTGACTTATCAGTCTTATCACTTTCAAATGTGTTCTTATTTTTCACTGTTCTGATTTGTTCTGTTACCCATTATTTAGCAGGCTGAATGACAGGTACCAAATGAATTACATAAAACCTATGCAATGTTATAAAGCCAGTTAATTTCGTTATCCCTTATAGTTTTTAATTATTATTCACTTAGCTACTCCGAAACGATAGAATAAAGTGATTCTGGGACCGAAAGAAATGAACTGTGGGAAAGGTGGTGTTCTGGCCATAGAGGGCTTTTCTAGTAACATGGGTCTAGTAACAAACGACACATTATCGCAGAGTGGTGGTTTTTTTACCTGTGCGCCAGACAAACATATTTGCTTCTGCAGGTTTGTACCGTTAACGAATATTTATTTTGCGTGTATGTACATAATTTTTTTACAATATCTAGTTATTTAGAATCATATTGCACTACTAATGGGAAGAGGGAGAAAGAATTAAAAGTTTAGTTTTAGTTTTATTTTATTAGAGAAACAAACTGTTATATTTTTTAAATAAGTACATTTTACTTGGTTGCACGAACCAGTGGAGTTAAAAAAACATAAAGTGGAATTGATACAATTTTTTTTCTTTTAAACACAGATTAAAAGTATATGGATAGGTAATGTAAAATTAAACTAAAAATAAAAGTAAAATAAGATTTTTAAAATTATGTTTTTCTCGTAATATTTATCAGATAAAATTTTATAAAAAAATATCAAATGATTTAGCTGCGATTCGGGGGCATTTTTGAACAACAGTTTTTTTTTTTTTGTGGTGAATTATTTTATCTAGGGTTTCAAGAGGTTTTTGTTTTGAATGGATTTTGATTAGATTATTAATAACTAGTAAACAAACCATTCCAGTAATATTATGTTGTGACATTATTTCGTAATTGATAAAAGTGTTTGATAGTTTTTTGTAATTGATAAATTATATATATATTATTACAATTAATATATATATATATATATATATATTATATATATATATTAATTGATAAAATATTTTCTGTGATACGAGGAAGGAGATATTTTGTATAATATTAAGGCATTTTTTATCTACTTAAGTTGTTTAGGCCGATGTAGAATATCTTGTGATGTCTTTAATCTTGAGAGTCTGTTGACGTCATCTTGACTATCAATTAAAATTATGGGGGTTGAATCACTTTCTCGGTGGTTCATATGGTTCACCGCCCACTTTCCAAAAACATTTTTCTTCAACCCCCCCCCCCCCCCCCCCTTCCCCTTCCATTATTAGAAATATGAAAGTATAGTACCCGTCAAATTTTAAGACCGTCCTGACGCTTATCAGAAATAGTCGCAATATGCGAGTTCAAGGACAGAAAAATGGCATGCGCCCCCCGCCCACGTCTTTCTCTGTCGCGTATATGTTTTTACACATCTTTCTCTTTCACTTACATTCATTGTAAAGTCAGTATGTTTGCAAGGGGAAGCTTACCACGACGCGTTTTGCAGTACCACGACCAGCTGGTTGGTTACGGTTCCCACAGGGACATTGCGGATTCAAACCTATACTAGTTTAGAACTCCATCAGTGCACAAGCCACATTTTCCGCTTATAATGATGTAATGGGTAAATGTTCTATATTTTAAGATTATGTACAACCCGGGAACACTGTCTTTCTAAATATAAAAAAATCTCTTTTTTCTAGTTTTTTATGCAAAATTTAAAGATTTTTGAAAAAAAAAATAAAACCACAATAGGTATAATATTATTAATAATACCTAATCAGTAATTACTAACTGAACGGTTCATATGCAAGATTCTTTAAATATAGTATAGGTAAAACTTATTTGTATTTATTAACGTACTCTGACCTCCATATCAACCCTTCACCGCCCTTTTGGTACCATTTACCCCCGAAGACACCACCTCCTCCTGGATCTCACCAACGCACTCAGGGGGGCGCATCCATTGGGAATCACTACTTACACGAATGAATATTTTGCATATTATTTTACCCAGCATTAGAGATGTTTTTTTCTTCTTTTTTAATGTCTCAACATAGCTTTAGAAGATATTGGTTTTTAGGGGTTAGCTGGTCATTAATGTAAATTCTACTGGCTCCCGGTAGCTGCAATTCTGAAGTTCAACATTCCTCAATCCTTGAACATTCCTTTACTCTTCCTTATAGCGACTAACAGGTCGTATTTAAGATATGTGCGTCCCAACTAGGCGAAGAGTATAATTTTCCATATAAATTTACAATTGCAGAATCATAATATACAGTTTAACAAGTAATGTTTTGGATAAAATATTGTTTAATATAATGTAAAGACTTAATGTTAATAAAAAAAATATATATATGTATATTATGTTAATTAATTTTCTCTGGTATAATTAATTCATAACGTGTGCCACAATGTCTGTGCGAATTAAAATAAAAAATAAATTTAAGTACTGTGAATACACAAAAGAAATCATTCAAAATATTTACAATTTTGTATAAATAATATTGATTTTGAATGTGTGCTACATATTTATTTTTGAAGTGGGAACGCAATAAATTAATGTCTTCACAACGTGCTGATACTTTGAAGAAAAACACATTTAGTATGTGGCTTTAACCAAAATAACCCAGATTAAATTTATTCTTCCAAGTTCCGGGATATGTTAAGCTTTATAAATGATTCTTGTATTTTTGTTTGACTGTGTTTGGTTTTAATTTGGACATAAATATGTACATAGACGCATATTATATATTTTTTTTGTTTTGATAAACATACCTTGTTTATTTCTTCTTTGTAAACAAAAAATACTTAAAGATCCAACCAAACAATAAATTATTGAAAACAAACAGAAAAAGATACGGTCGTATCTAGGAATTAAACCCTTACCGGGGTGCTGCTCTACCACTGGGCTAATGAGAGCTTACCCCCCTTCATTCGAATTTAAATGTAACTTCTATTAAGAACTATTCAACATTATCTTCATTTTCATTGGCTGCAATCTTTGTGCATGATTGCAAGATTCATCTCAAACTAAATGCTATCTAGATAGTGTCTTAGATAAATGTATTAATTTTTATTTAATGTGCGACATCTATTGAGTTTTCTGCAAGGCTAGAATGATTATTTATTTTTATTTTAACTTTAAGTAAAACCCCAAATTTTAATATTTAATCACTGAAAACAAAATTAGCGACTCTCAATCGAAAATCTGAAACTGGGGAATCAGGAAAGATACGGTCGCATCTTAATTAAAATTAAATAAATTATTGTCTCGGTTAGTCAAATATTTAAAATTGCGTAGATTAGGAATAGCAGGAATAATAGGGTCACTAACGCGACCGATCAATATCTTCGGTTAGTCAAATATTTAAAATTGCGTAGATTAGGAATAGCATTAGGAATAATTCAAAAAAAAAATTTGCAGGTTAATCATCAATTTTGTCAATTTACATTGATTGATCTTGTATTAAGGTTAAACGCAACGCAACATCCACAAACAAAACCAAATTTTTCGAGAAAGGCTAACAAATCCAATTTTGTATCGGTGACTCAATCCAATCTTGTATTGTTAGAATTTCTTGAAAGCTTTGGATTTGTATATGGACAAAACTATTTATTCATATTCATATTGAAAATGTACAAGCGCAAACTAATTCATCTTAATATTTTAAAGTATACTTTTCAAAAAACGTTTTAATCTAAAATTTTGAAATTTAAATTGGCACCATCTGTAAATGCGTGGTTTATAATGTAGGTTCCATTGAACCTTAACATGGAGGAAATCGTACAATTTTAAGAAATTTGACATGACTCATAGGTATTTAATATTTTAAAATATTTAAAATATTATATTGAGAATCCAAAAATCCTCCTTCTAGAATTTATTGTATCCAAGTTGTGCCATGTTTCTGACATTATACCAACTGTTAAAATTGTAATGATGTATATTTACTTATGATGTTAACTTTTCTTTTCAGCCGCAAAAACTACATTGTACTCAGGACCCAATTATCAGTACGAGTTCACGCTATTAGGGGTAAGTCTTCCATAACTTCTCAATTATATTTGACTTCTAGCGGGTTCAGACGGTTCAATTTTAGTTGTCAACTCGACAATTGAAAGCATATTGACACATGTGAACCTAGTTCAACAAAATTGAACAAGTTTTTTCAAACAATTTTTGACGTTCAATCAAATCTCGTTTAATCAACTAAAATTGCATCGTCCGAACACTTTATTTGTGGTCATATCAAAGACGGTTGGTATATTGTTATAAAATAATGTGATGTACCTACACAAAGTTTCAGAGTTCCAATGACTAAATAATATATCCTAAGAGAGGACCTGGCATACCAATAAAACATTCTGTCCCAAAAAATGGCGTCCAAGATGGAACCAATATTTATTACTTATCGTATAAACTGAATAATAACCATGGAAACCTCCGCCATTTTTGTATAACTGTTTGGACAGAATGTTCGGTATGTATTTGGATCGGTATGCCAAGGCCTTCTCTTGGGTGTTTTGTTTTGTAATTGCAGTGTTCCATGAAATAACTTTGGTAAATAGTCCCCTGACCGCCGCACTTTTAGGCACAGATTATGAAAATTAAACTTTGTTTCAACAAGTTACTAAAAGAAACAACTATTTACACGCACAAAATAGGTTATTAGATTCTTAGTTTGGGTTAATTAAGTAATTCATGCATATTTAGATTGAAACGAAACTTATGCAAACGTCAATACATTGAGAAAAAAATCCGAAATGGCCACAAAGATATCGTTTTATTCGAGAAATTTTGAACTTTGATTGAATAAAATGGAATTTTAATTAATCATTTACCATCTATCCAAAGGTAATTAGTTGTTTCTTGTAGTAATTAAGTTTAAAAGAAGTGTAATTTCCATATTCTGGGCCTTTTAAAAATGCGGCGGTTATGGAAGCACTTACCATAACTTTAATGGATATTTGCCTCAGTCCAACCGAAACCTGGAGATGTTTAGTGTAATTTGCGTGCAGAACAATACCACTACCACTTACCACTGGTGTTTGGGTTGATACGACATTGTTGTTATCAGAATATTTACATTAATAATTGCATTCTGCTGAGAGCTCTGTTTTCTCATAAATTATGTTCATATGCATCTATATTATATTCATCTTTCTAATTATCTATGTAAGCAACAGAATCAGTGACTAGAATGAATCTCTCAGCAGCAGGACGGATGCATGCAATATAGTATGTTTTTCCTGTGCAAAACCAAAAAAGCTAATGATTTTTTTTATTTCCAGAAAAACTACTGAATTCTGACGGTCGGGAATTGCGGCGTGCTCTTTTCTCCTTGAAGCAAATCTTCCAGGAAGACAAAGACCTTGTGCACGAGTTTGTCCAGAACGATGGGCTAGACTGCTTGATAAGAGTCGGCTCCGATGCCGACCAGTACTATCAGAACTACATACTCCGTGCCCTGGGGCAGGTCATGCTCTATGTGGACGGCATGAATGGAGTCATGAAACATAATGCCAGTCTTCAGTGGCTGTATTCCTTGATAGCATCCAAGTTCCGACTTGTGGTCAAGACTACTTTGAAGCTTCTGCTGGTGTTTGTGGAATATGTTGACACTAATTGCTTGCTGTTGATCAAAGCCATTGAAGCAGTGGATTGCAGTCAGGTGAGAGTACCGCTTTTAAATACCTTATTTTCTTTCACATTCTTAGGTTTGGACCATGCTCCTCCATGCCTAGTCTATCTATCTTCATTCGCACAAGCTTAGAACAGCTAATGGTGTAAGCAGTAATAATATTCACAAAATTGTTGACCCTGCCCAAATCACATGCCCACTGTTGAATGTGTCAGGCCCCTCTGCTGTCTGCTATGGTGATCCTAAACAACATTGGATCGGAGTAATGGATGAATTGGTGTCTTTAGAACACAGGCATGGTGTCGGGTGGGAACGCTGTAGTTTTTTTCGACCAGTGCTTTAATAGAAGGCGATCTAAACAAAAAGGCACAGACAGTAGACTTTGGCATCAGTGCAAGATCGGCAGATATGCCTAAAGATTTGTACATTGTTAACATTTTCCACAAGGGATGCAGTAACTTTATCTAATTAATTCTCTTTACTTTCTTCTAAGACTGTAAGTTATCTTATAGGGCCTCCCACCATGGTCCAATATTATGAACCTGCTGAAAGACTATGATGCATCTGACACTGAGCTGTTGATCTACGCAATGACTCTCATCAACAACTGTTTGAATGGAATCCCGGATCAAGATACATACTACAACCAGACAGATTGCTTGGAGGACCAGGGGATCTACAATATCATCCAGCGCTACATGTCCAAGCAAGGGACAGATCTCGATCTACTGAGGCAGTTCCAGATCTATGAAGCCGTCCTAAGTCACGAAGATGGAAACGATAGTGGAACTCCTCTCAGGTATATAATAATAAACAACTATGTACAACCAAATATATTAAATGATATCCCTAGAAAGGAAATTTTGAAGAAAATATTTGTTTTTGACAAGTGTAATTTTTTCAGTTCATGAATAAGAGTAGCTCTTAATACCCTCACCCCCCCACACCCTTCCCCATTTATCTTATTCACGATGACGTCTACTCCCTCTTCTCCCGTACTGCATGACATATATCATGAACATCTCCTAAATCACCATCTAATTGTTGCTAGTGGTGTTCCTAGATGTCTTTCTATTTATTTTACGATGATAAAAATTCTTAATATTCGTTTACTTCCTAGAGATTCAACCCTTACTAGGTGACTGAATTTCGATGTTCTCACCTTTTTACCAACTCGGTTTCCAGGCAACTGGATGACTCCATACGTCAGAAGCTACGCCACCGCAAGTTGGTAGAGGACTCGAAGCAGGGCAGGAAATCCCGGCGGTATTACGCTGGCCTGACTTCGGGTGTCACCAATGGAAGTTCTTGCGACAGCGCCACCCGCTATAACCAGGCGTTGCTCCAGTCGGCCCTTGCCGATGAGGAGGATGACCAGCCTCTCAGTCCGCAGCCAGCAAAATCCGAGTCTTTCCGTGACAGCAAAGGTACCCAATAAACTCCCTCAATCATCATAAATCTATCAAAACAAAGATAACTTTTTTCTTAGCATTTTTTAAGTATGCGTAGAGCCTTGATGTAATTGCTTTTAAAAGAGTTTCAAAACACCTTTTATTAACCCTTTCTATTTTGCAAAATCATTGCTGTCAGTAAGACACAACATAATCTGATTGTTGACTTTAATCCTGGGTAATAATTCAAATCATGGTCTTTAGGGGTTTGATCTTATGGAATTCATCCAGTGCAAACTTTTTAATAAAGTAAATAAATATAAGGTATAACATTTAACACTTTCAACGCTTCTTTAAGATTGAAATAATCCTTGACAATATTCATTGTTATTGTTTTTTTGAGTAGACCCCTAAACAGCCATTCTGAAATTATCATAAATATTTTTTTTAAATTTTACTTTGTACAAAAATTGAGAAATTTATAGCAATATCTAAGCGCATTAACTGGCACATAATCATAATTTGATAAATTGGCCACCAATTCCCAAAAAGCAAATAACTTCTCAACTAATTATTTTTTTAACATTTTGCTCTCAAAGTTTTATAAGCCTACTTTGTAAATTTCAACACCATTCGTGACATTCCTGAAATAAGTTAACTTACATTAATATTCCCTTAAAACATAAACTGCTGATATCCTCACGCCTATTTTAAATAAGACCTTTTTGAATGTTTTGTAACAGCATGTATTTAGGCTGTTGTTATTGTGAATTTAACATTAATGTACCCGTCCATCTAACACAGAAGTAGCAATGTCACTCCAAAGGCGGCGTGAGAGAGTTCAAAGGCAGAGGGAATTTATAAAAGAGCAGCAGAAGTTGTCATCACTAAGCAAAAAAGAAGAAACAATAGAAACACCTGCTGTTGTGCCAAGTAAGTCAATGATCTGTCTGATTTAAATGAAAATTGTGGAGTTTGGGCTCGATTCAGAGCTCTCTTTAAATATCAATTTTATAATTAATTTGTAAAATGTTTTAAAATATAAAAACCCTCTGAAGAAGTGTTATCGTGTATCAGTCCCTTGAAACCTAACCTAACCAATATTTGACTACTTTTAATAACCTGAATGATTGTAACTTTTCCAGGCCACCAAATATACACATCTGGACTTCAGCAGCGAATTCAGAATGGCACCCTTGGACACTCCGGCTCCAAGGATTTGACCCTGGCAGTCAACAGCATCAATAAGCAGATGGACGAGATGGACCTGCTGGAGTCTCCCAAGGCAAACGGAAAGGCGGACCTTGGTCAATGGATGAGAAGATTCAACGGTAACGGAGACACGAGCTACGAAGAACCTAAAATCATCAGTGAGTACACGGCTTGAACTAGAGAAGAAGACACTTGGTCTGCTTGCCTCTACGATGTTAAAAATGTTACTGCTTTATTGTCTTATATCTCCTGGGAGCCATGACCATTTTTTTTTTATCTCTTTCCACTTTTCCCAATCTTTTCAGTGTTCCGCAGCAAAAAGGGGGAAGAATCCTGAACTACTCCGGTTTCTCAGATTTTTCAACCAAGACACTAATTCCTTGTATCAGCTTAATCTTAATTAAATTTCATTGCTGGATAAATTATTGGTATTCTTGATAAAGACGAAACCAATTATTATAATACACTATTTTTTACACATAAGACTATATCGGCACGTTTTTTTTCATCTATGTAAAGATACGACAATATTATTGTAGTTTTTTTGTATATTGGCTCACTCTTTTTGTACATATATCCACCCAGGAGGCCTTGAGAAAAATTATTTTCCTCAGGGTCTTTGTCATCTTTGGGGACGTCATGCGGAGTGTCTTTTTAATGAAAGGAAAGAAAGGAAGTTCTAGAAAGAAAAAGATCAGAGGTGGGTAGGAATATGGGGGTCAATGTAGGAGTGACGGACTTTTGGATCCATCTCTCCCACTGCGTTGCATGGCGACGGGTCAAATGGGTCTCCCTCAACTGGCCTCTCCCACTCTGGCCTGCTGCGCAGTTAGTGAGCAGAAGCATCCCTTCCCCAACATGAACACGGGCTCCCCTGCTAGGTCACTAAGCGAACTACTCGGGGTGACCTATGGAAGAAGTGTTGGTTATCCAATAAAAGGTTCTCCGGTACCCCATATCCTCTGCAAAATGTTTAATTTGTTGTTGTATTATTATTTACAAATGTTATTTCAGACGATGATCCGCTTAACTTGAAGAAGCCAATGCTTATGATCGACAAGGAAAGCACAGTGAAGGACATCACAGAGAAGCTGTGCTCTCCTCCCTCTGCCGTTAGAAATAATCAAGTTGAAGAGGGTAAGGTGAACCTTGTGGAAAACATGACCGGTGTTATTTCCAAAGCTATGAAAGGACTTGCTAAATCCAAATCAAAAAGTAAGTTTTTATTTATCAATATAAAGATAGTCAAACAATAATGCACTAGGTATTTAGTACCGCCAAGCACAATTGTGCGTAAGATATAAATTATTAAGTCCTTGGCCAAATTTTATTTTATCACCAACTTATTTGCCGTAAACTTGGCTGTTCACACAGAAACAAGAAATGAATAAGATCTGATAATATCCTTCCTCATCCTGCAGCCCACAGGAGATGAAGACTAATTTCCTGATGCTACAATTGTACAGCCAAGTGGTCTCATGGACTTGCTAATAATATTTGTTTAAATAAGATGTAAACTTTATTTTATAATATATAATAATATTATAATTTGTTACATTTAAGGCATTGTAAGAAGTCCAACGATTGAGATATCTAACAAAGGAGAGGTGAAAAAGACTGAGAGCGACTTCAGCTGGGACAGCATCATCGCATCCCTCGACAGACCCCTCCGTCTGAAGGACCTGGACTTTACAGACCTCAGTCCCCCTGAGGAGACTTTGTCCATCAACACCACGTCAGATGGTTGGGTTCCCCCCCCTCCACCTTTCCTGGCTAACAACCATCTCCTTGTCAACACCCATCACAACAGGGTTCCCCCCCCTCCTCCGGGTGGTATCCCCCTCCCCCCACAATTCTCAGCCCCAACATCCTTCCAAGATAACAACTCTTCCATCTCACCCGACTATCACAACAAATCCAAGAAGACAATCAAACTCTTTTGGCGGGAAATCAATGATGTCAAGAAATTCAGCTTGGAGCCTTCTTCCATCTGGGACGAGATTATCCCTGTGAAAATAGAATCGAAGATCTTAGAACATCTATTTGAGTCCCGCACCAAGGATGTCATTAAGGTAACAATTTTGCCCATGTCTAAATGATTTCCGAAACATTTTTGGGATTATCCAATATAATTTGCACAATCTACAGACAAAACATGTTGTGTGCGTCAGAAGTGATATTTATAAAGTGATGATGCGATTTTAGAACTTCAAATTTTACAAAGTTTGTGATATTCTCAAAATTTTTATTTCAGTAATTTATCTCTATACTTCTTCGACATGTAAAATAGTTTTATGAAGATTTGATGTGCGCAACACAAAAATGTACATAAATTAATTGCCTTTTGACTGTTGTGTATAATGTAAGCCTGGCTTTGTTAAAATAACATTCTTTTCTCTGTGAGAAATCTAAATCAAACGCTTCCAATTATCTTGTTATATATAAATCTATGCTTCACAACTTCTTCATTTTCAGAAATCATGTTACCTATATCATCAAACTACAAGAAGTTAATCGTGGTTTTAATGTAATGAAATAGGTTTTTTTAACATCTTGATGACCGGTGCAAAAATCTGAAAAACACGTTAGAATTTTTTTTGAATGAAAAATAAACTACTTATTTAAAATAGTTAATTTATTGAATTAATTAAAATATTGAATCTGGTGACAGATTATTTGTTCTGTGGGAGTGAATGAATGAACGATTGATTGAAAAAAATGTTTTTAGAATGCTGCAAAAGTCTTCGTGCCAAAATTAATTTACATCGTCAACATTATTAAGTACATTCTTTTCAGCCATATTTCACCGATTTCATAAACCATGCCGCCAGTTTCATCCATATTATTGTCTTAACTCCTATCCATGAACCATTTCAATGTCTGACACGAACCAGTTTTTACAGAACCAAGCTTGAAACTTAAGCTTTCCCAAACATCTCACAACTCAGACTGAACACACAGAAATAAGCACATTGGTTGTAGAAGCCTCGTAATATTTGTTGCCTCAAGATTCTTAAACATTTTCAATAATATTAATGCGTTGCATTTGAACATGGTTGAAAAGTAAGAATGTCTTTAATTTTACAAAAATTTATGTCTTTGTTTCACTTTATTTCCATGTGCTTAATCTGGGATATCTGATGGATGCGTGTTTGGTGCATAATTTTTTCAGGATGTAAGTTTTTCTCTTTTATTCAAATATTATTAAACCTTGACCCCTTGTCTTATTTGGTGTTATTATTGGCTAGTTGGTTGTGAATTACTGCGGTCAACCTTTGGTTACACTAATTATCGAGGTATTTGATGTAAGCAAAATGGACTCAATCTGACTATAAATGTACATCCATGATTTCCATGTTTAGAATAATTAATAAGTAACATACATTAATCCCCCTCTGCTGACTTCTTCACTTAACTGGTTTGTCTACCCCCACTGTTGCGGGCAATGTAAATTGGCCATGGACAAGCTCTTAGATTTTCAACAGCTTCGTGGAGTCAATTTCTGAATCTTTCGATCCAATAAAAAAATCGCAGATTTGACCACAAAATTGGTATATACATAATGAAGTTCTCAATTATCTCGGGGCTTTTCTATGGCAAATGACCAACGCTGACCACTGCTATCTCATCCAACTCTGTCTCATTATTTCATTGGTTGATTGTGCCTAATGCAATAATTTGATTTCAATAATCATAATGCTTCGTAACATAACAACGGTAAATAATTTTCACCCCATAGAATTTGCATCAATAGTTGTTATTAAAAATAATAATTTGTTTGAGTGTTCCTAATAATCTACATTAATGTTAACCAGTGCATGGTTTATTCTGATATCCGATGGTGACCTTCAATGCTTCGATTAAATGTACTTTTTTTTTCTTTTACATAAATATAACCTTCTTTTGATTAATGATATCAAGTAAAAACTTCTTTAAAAATCAAAACAAAATTTTGATTTCTGTTAAATAGACTTATTAAACAATTTATACAAACTAATAACGGCTAGGTTTAAACATCTTGAAAATCAACACTATCCTATGACATTGTGGTTTCTGTGTAAACAATTATTGAGGGAATAAAAGAACACTAATATATTGGCAAAGGGGTACAATACATTTAGGGGTGGTATGTGGCAAATAATTTTAGATGTTTTATAATTTTGTTTGAAAATTTTCATCTGTTTCTGATAGCAATTGGAAATCAACAAGAACAAAGAGGTGATCGTGTTGGACCACAAGCGCTCCAATGCAATTAATATTTTGCTGAAGAAGCTGCCCCCGCCTCAGGCCATTAAAAATGCTATTCTTAAAATGGATGCCACAGTCCTTACCCGAGAAGGAATAGACAAACTGATTGCAATGCTGCCATCTGAAGAAGAAACTCTGAAAATTCAAGAAGCCCAGGTACCTATTTACTTACGCGATTTTGAAAGATTCAATTTTTTTTTTATTAACTCTACCCAGCAGGCCATGAGAAAAATAATTTCCCTCAGAACCTATGTCATCTTAGCTGCTGGGTGGAGGGTCTTTTTGAGGAGAGAAAGGACAGAACATTGTTCTTAAAGAGAGCCATGTTGCAGGAAGGTGGAAACTCAGAGGCCGGCAAATCGTTCCACGACCGAACTGTTGAACTCAAGAACGAGTTGAAGAAGCGACCCTGTCTCATAAGACAAAAGTCAACTGTGTACGTATGTTGGGAACACGTTTGGCATGTTTCCCGACTTTGCACCGGTGCCAAGGGGATCAATGACACTAGTTCCTTGGAGTATCTTCCATTGAAATACCGGTAGAACAAGGATACTTTCCCACTCGACACCTGTGCCCTAAAGATTGCAATTCGTTTGTTAAGATGGGAGAATCTATCAAACAGACCGCCCATATCTGCATAGAGTCATGGGTTTCTTTCAGCTCCGGAACTCCAGTCCAGAGGTGGCTGCCAAATTCAACTGTGGGGTGCGCTTGCAATTGTTTAGGGTTAGCAATTGTGTACTAATAAAGAAACACGGCTACAATCACTTAGCATTTATTTATTAAACCAGAACAGGCAATCAATAAAACGATTGCCATTATTGTCAGCATATTATCTATTTATTTTCTAAGATCAATTAAACATTGGGTAAAGCTAGGTGCCAGCATTCTTTCTGAATTCACTTCTTATAATCTTCCAAAAAGTTTTTCACTTTACGTCACATCAATTTTAATATGCTTATATTTTTTCAGGTTTCAAATCCTTCCATCCCCCTAGGAAATGCAGAACAATTTCTGCTAACACTGTCATCAATATCTGAATTGAATGCTCGACTTAAACTATGGGTGTTCAAATTGGATTTCGAATCCATTGAGGTTAGAATTTGAGTACCTATTCATAAAATATCTTAAATTTTCTAAATAATTTATAAGCAACTGAAATCGAAACTGTGTATCATGGAACCATCAATATCTGTTGCATTTTTACAGAATGAAATTGCAGAGCCATACATGGATTTCAAGATAGCAATGGAAATTTTAAGAAAAAATCGCACTTTTAAGAAAATTATATCTGCAATTCTGTCAACGGGTAACTTTTTGAACGGTTCCGATGCTAAAGGATTCCAGCTGGAATATTTATCTAAAATTCATGAAGTTAAAGACACGGTGCACAAACATTCCCTGCTGCATCACTTGTGTCATATCATATTGGATCAGTTCCCAGAAACCACTGATTTATATAGTGAGGTAAGAAGATTATTTTTCATTTCTTAATTTCTCAGATTCAAAATTTATTTATAAGTACGTCTTAGGGAGGTTTTTTTTACTTGTATAATATATCTATGCCTCCAGAAGTAATATGTGAATAATTTCCCTAAAATATGATGACAGCCATTGAAACAAAAGTTAAAGTAAAATTGATTTGCCTATCGGCGAGAAAGGCTGAATCTTATTCAAACGAAAAAGTCGCAAAGGAGTTTGGCAATAAGAATCGTTTGCACGTATAAATAATTCGATATTATTTTTTTTTTAAATATTACCTGTAATGCCCTTTTTGGACATTTACTCAAAGTTATTTGAAGTTTTAGTGTACTATCTTTTGATACCTATTTCACAATTAGAATTTCAAAATTATTCTTGTAACGCTATTCAGTGTTTACCATAGAGATCTATCTAGGAAGGTTTTCCTTGTATAATATATTTAGGCCTGTAGAAGTAATATGTGAATAATTTCTCTAAATATTATGCAAAAATATGACAAAATGATTGAAGCAAAAGTTAAAGTAAAATTGTGTTTGCCTCTCGGCGAGAATGGCTAAATGTTGTTCAAACAAAAAGTCCCAAAGGAGTTCGGCGATAAGAATCATTCGCACTTTAAATCATTCGATATAAATTTTGAAGTGAAAACTTCTTTAGCACCGTTGTGATTTGAAACTCGATGAAACGAAAAAGCGACACTAAAAATAGACAATCACATACAGCTATAGGAGCCTGCGAGAGAATGTTGAATTTGTGTAATTAATAATCTCCTCTTTGTGCGGTGCATCGCAGCCTCCTCTCCACTCTTATCTACTTTAGTTTTTTGAAGGTTTCACTTCTACCGCGGGTGAACAACACACTTGTATTTTTTTGTTTTAATATTACTTGTAATGCCCTCTTTCGAAATTTACTCAGTTTCTTGAAGTTTTAGTGAACTATCTTATGAAATCAACTTCAGAATTAGAATTTCAAAATTATTCTTGTGACGCTATTCAGTGTTTACCATAGATCGACAACCCTTTGTAAAAAAAACTCACTCTCCATACGCAGCTTAGTGTACAAAACTCACTCGCCGAGAGTTTGTTAAAATGCGTTTGTTAAAATTCAATAACTGGTTACTTGTGTAAGTGACGATAGTACCTTTCTTTCATTTTTCGGTTATTTAGGTTTATAGTTGTACATACACATTTCGTAAATTTATTTATTTGTAATTTTAAAATACATACAACAAATTAAAGTTTTTTTTTTATTCCTAAGATTGGTCCAGTTACACGAGCCTCAAAAGTAAACTTTGAGGAATTGTCAGGAAACATTGAACGATTGGAAATAGATTGCAAGGCATCAACCAATTACTTGAAAGAAATCCTAAAGCACGATGGTAATTTAATGAAAGCGAAACTTGCAGACTTTCTACATGACTGTGCGGAAAGAATCATTATCTTAAGTATAATTAAAAAGCGACTGTATCACAGGTATTTGATATTTTTTAAAAAACAATTGAACACATTTATTAATATTGATAAGCAAATGTATTGACATATTTTTCACTTTAGTCAAAATAAGTCACAAGTGTGATTATGCATACTTACATACTCATGTACATAATATATGTTTTATGCAATAATATTGTTTTTTTTAAATCTAGATACACTGAATTCTTAGCGTGGCTCGGTATTCCTGTACACCGAATGATCGAAACTCGACCATCTGATATGTTTAAAGTGATCAGCGAATTTGCACTGGAGTACAGAACAACGCGAGAACGCGTTCTGGAACAAAGAGCTAGGAAAGCGTGTCACAGAGAGCGAAACAAAACACGGGGGAAAATGATCATGGACGTGGGTGTAAGTGTTAAATTCTGAATTTTTCTGTAACATGTTAACGGATAAAACTATGTTTAATAAATAGATATTTCATTTTTCATTCTAAGAAAACAACTCTATAGGGTAAGGTGGTATATTTCATCACAGCACTCCTAACTCTGGACAACTGTTAATCTGTGCAACAGCAGGAATAGCACACAATCGCTTTTTTATGTGATTCATCCTAGAATGTACAGCTCTGTGCATATGTTATTTACACTCCTTACTAATAAATGTGTTTTAAATTTTACACAACTAATAAACAACCATTTACCATACATTAAAGGTTGTTTATCAGTTGTGTAAAATTTGAAACATGTCTATTTGTAAGACCCTAACAATTCAGTTGCAATTACAATTATTATTAATTAATACAATTTATTTTTAATGCGGTGCTTCAATATATCATTGATATTTTTTCTCTTTTTAAAAGCACCAAAGATTGGATATTTATGAAACTTACTCTGTAGGTCGTGATCAAACTGGGTCGTTTAAAATGATCGATTGAACCAGGATTAGTATAGAATATATGGATGAAAGCATTTAGTTAGAAAGCCTTACATGTATTACAAAAACATTTATCTGTCCTACTACTTTCTCAATTTTGAACATTACAACAATTTTAATGGTTTTTCAGATACTTCTTGGGCCAGAAACAGCCGACAATCAACACAATCAATTGAAGTCGATTCTCAGCTCACAGGACTCCACCACTACCAGCGCATTCAACAGGAAGAGGAAAGATCCCGATCCTATCGATAAGTAAGGAAAGAAAATAATACATCTGTACTTTGTTAATAAAATAACATAATAATTAAAATGTCAATAGCTTCGCCCAGACACAAAAGGCATGTGAACCGTCCCCAATTATCAAATGAATAATAAAGCAGTCACAAGGCAAAATAAAGTAACGTTCAAGTTTTTATTAACTTATTTGCTAGTTGAGAATGACTCACGTGCTTTGTGTGGAGTGTCTGTATGGTAATGAACTTAGAACAAAACACCTACTAAGAAAACTACTTGTTCGTACTCAAAACTACAATTAGTTATTCTGAACATTTGTTTCAATCTCAAATCAATCTTGTTATTTCATTTGCATGCATCC
The DNA here is from genome assembly GCA_936435175.1 of Glyphotaelius pellucidus. NCBI lineage: Eukaryota > Metazoa > Arthropoda > Insecta > Trichoptera > Limnephilidae > Glyphotaelius > Glyphotaelius pellucidus. Next base: position 18,241,873 of record OW386542.1, on the reverse strand, counting down.
ATTACAGAAACAATAAGAATAATCACTCTGGAGGTATTGAGGAAGTTTTCAATTCAATGCTCACCGTCAAATGCTCACCAGACAAAAAATCTGACCATCACCACAAAAGATACACCAAGTCTCAGAAAGGATCCAGTAAGTATTATTAGCCAATCATATTAGTAAATCACTCTTATTAAAGAACTAAATGTTTACTCATTTTATATTGGTATTTCAATGAATGTATTATAGTCTGTATTATTTATTTTAATTTATGGGTTGCATTAGGTTCGAGCATTTATAAATAATTAATATGTATTTCGATTGTACCAACGAACAATGCATGATCAATTTGTTAAGGGCGCCCACAGGCGAAAGTTTTAGTTGTGGAGACAGTTTGAATTTTAATTTTGTTTTTTTGCTTGATACAATAACTTAAATATTTTAAAACATTATTTGGTAAAGTGGGCCTCTCGGGATTCTTTACCTGTGCTGAGGCCTACATTTTGCAAATTAGTAAAATTCAATAAAAAGATAATAACAAATGAAATGAAATAAAACTGAGATGAAATTAAATAAAATAAAATAATAGGTGGCGTGTAATGAAAAAAATCTGAAAATATTTTGAGGTACGGTCATGTACAATGAAGTATGTATTGTAATGTTGTTTTATTCTTTTACTTTTTAAAATTTTTGTAATATTGCCGTTTTTGTCCTTTAATCCATCTTTTTGCGGGCATAAAAATCCGTTAGGCAACGTCCGCATAGGCAGGTGGCTTACTTAGCGCCTAGAGCCTAGTGAGTCGCCTAGCGAGTCGCCTAGCGAGTCGCCTAGCGACGTGCCGACAAGCAAATGAGCAAGGCACCTAGCGACCCACCAGGCAAACCACCTACAGTGCGGCCACCGTGTATCCTAGCGAGTAGCCAGGGTGCAAGCCACTAGGCACTAGGCGCTAAGCAAGCCACCCGCCTATGCGGACGTGGCCTTACGGTTTATGGAGGTGCGCACTTGAGAGACTTTTTTGAATTTTAAAGTTTTTGAATTTTGAAAAAGTTTTCCAATTGTCGCCGCGACTAAGGCCTTACGACTGCGGGAGACTTTACTTTGAAAATTTATAAAATAAATAATATGGTCTTTTGCAAATTATGAAAGCATGGCAGTATTATTTACTGCTCTCAAAAACAATAAAAATGAATACAATATTTTAAATAGCTCTAATGCAAAGTGTCCTATTTGCACATCTGGCATTGTTTGTTGGGACAGTCCATTTGAATGTATCTTGTAAAATTTTACTGTCTTAGATTTTTAGATTTTTCTTTGCATGATTTGTTAGTGTAAGACTTGTAGGTAATATTATTTTGCACTTTTATTTTACTTTCAGTATTTCATGTATGGTTTATTCATTTTATAGTAAAGCGATCTCGAACTAGGGAGGGAATTCATAATGAGCTTCGTTTGGATTCCACTTTGTAAACTGCTGATGGATTCAGGTTCATATATATTTCTTTTGTCTTTAATATTAACATTTGTTGTGTTGTAATAGCATGGAGGTGAATTATATTTAATACAATTTCTAATATTAACATAAAAATACAAATATATTGAATTTGTACATATAGTGACCTCGCTACAGATATTTTCATTGCTCATTTTCGAATATTCATTCAACATTGCTCATTTTCGAATATCCTGTCACCCATCGAAACTTTAGTTCGTTACCCGTGGCGCCATAATGCGGCTCGGTTTGACTATCATATAATTTGCTTTAATAAAATATTTTAGGAAAGTATTTTAACAGCTTTTACTCCCAATTTAAATCAGATCCTTGTTGGTTAATTAATGTATGGTTAATTAGTTTTTATTATTTATACGTTTATAACTTTGGAATCCTATTGTAGTACAATTAGGCTCAATTATCATCTTGTTAGCCTTGTCACATTTTTTCCTAAATTGACCTTCAATTAATTTTTCCTAAGTAACACATTTTTATTTTTGCTTTATTTCAATCAATCAAAACTATACAAAGATGTACTATAAATTTATTTGTAAATAATAATCCCACTAATTTATATTTTAATGACTAATTCATAAGCTATTTTTTACTTGGTTATTTTCGATTTTATTTATATTCTCACATGTGTTTGTAATGATAATTATAAAGTACATATATCAATTTACTTTATAATAACTATTATACATACATACTTATAGTCCTAATTCATGCACACATTTCAATTTAGTCTTACATATTATAATATCTGCCGTAAAGAAGGCAAGACTGTGTTTGTTTTTTGTTTGTTGGCTTTAACCTAAAATAAAGCCATACCTAGTTATATATTTATACTATTCTAATTGTGTTTTATTTTTGCAATAGTTACTTGATTTAATAATTTGAGACATTGATTCATTTCATCTGACGGATGAAATTTCATCGACTATTATTGCTAAAATTTTATTGCGATTTATTTAGAAAATGTATATTTGTTCCTTGAGCGATAATTGAATTCTTTAACCCTTTTACATTTTAGGATTTATTAAGCTGTATTTACGCTAAAATACTTTGAGACAATTTGTTAAAATAAGTCAGCTCGTTTTCTCAATTTAAAATAAATTATTAGTAGTCCAAATCTTCACCAATATTCTTTTTATTACGGTTTGCACCGACGAATCAGTCGTCAGAGCTTTTTAAACAAACCATATAGTATCAGGGGCGACCGTGAGCCAGATGGTGCCTGGTACTACCAAAAACATCAAGGGAGCTGTATTAGAGTGTTGGGTTTTACTAGCGCCTTAGCTCCGTGGCTCCTTGGCAAGTCGACGCCCGGTGCGGACTGCTCCTGTTTAGCACCAATAGACAGTTTAAAAGTAAAAGGGTTAAAAAGCGAATTTGTTGAATGCGATGTAACATTATTTTATTGAAAGCGAATTTTATATATACTGTATTCATTGAATAAACTAATATTATGTACTTTCATTGGCGGGGAGATCTTACACCTTTAATTTCAGCTCTTCTATGCAGCATATGAAATAAAATATAGATGATGCACAATTTTTTATTCATAATTAAACATATACTAACCCATATCTCTATACATAACCAATTGCCTCTTCAGAATTTAATTTGTCTCCGATCTTTAAAATTGTTTGTCCTAAATCTTTCAAGATGCTCATAATTTGTAGTCAAAGGAGTCAATAGTATCCTTCCATCTTGAAAAGGCTACCTATCCAAGAGAGAATACACTGCCTTCCATTTTGTATGTTTATAGAAAGTATCATTCTTTACTCGACAATATAACTTACTTAACAAAATAATAAACAAATAAGCTTAAATGCAGAAGGCACGAATTGTTCGGTTACTTATGCATAATTATTGTGATTAATTGTTGGATTATTACACCGTGTTACGCTCCCCCTTCTTTAGCCAACTTTTCAGACACAGTAACGCTTTCCGAAATATTGGCTAACCAAGGAGGAAGTCCAACACGGCATAATAACCCAAAAAATAATTACAATAATATTTTTTGAAGGTGAAATCGTATCTATTAATAAATATATGGTTAGTAAATTATAATTACAATCTATTAAATTTGTCAAGTTTCTGGAGCAATATAAAAAAAAATCATTCAAATAAATCTGACCCTTTAATGTTTTGGCACTTTCCACCGCACCATTAACCCACCTACTCCATTTTCTAATTTTGAGCAATCTCCAAACTTGACGCATTCCTTTTTTTCTAGGTATTTTGGCAAATCAAAGCTGGCCTGTTTCACAGCCAAATCAAAGGAAGCAAAAAAACTCTGGCAACATTAACAACCCGTGAACTACCACTTTTTGCCACTGTGTCAAATAATTATACAACAATGATTGAGTTCATTTATTTTAATACCAAAGTCTGTTTTTAAAGGTGTTCTTGAATGTTCTCAAATAAAAATGTAATATTATGTAAATTTTTCAAATAAATTTGCCTTTTATGTGCCTTAATATAATGTGATTTGTGGAACTGAGAATAATTAAGTATTAGATAATTTTATTATAACTCAAGGAGGAATCTAATATCTTTTAGATTTTAGAATTTTATTTTAACATTTTCAAAAAAGTTGGCTGTTTTTCAGTAAATTAGGAAATATATTTATAAATTGTTGCAGTAATATCAACACTACGCAGCTCTTTTTCTAAGTCAAACAAAAAGTAGTACCTATCTTAATGATGTAATTAAAAGTTATTGGTTTATTTTTTATTCTTGTTTTAAAAATGGGTCTCATCAGAAAAAGCGGAACAGTAATTATCGTTACTGGCGTTCATGAATAATTGTTATGCAAATAATTTTAATTGAAATGCTTTTCATGCAATCATTAAGCAAAATTAATGTTTGTTGTTTTATGTTAATTTGAACGTCAGCAATTTTTTAAAGATACATCTTCAAAATGATTCAAGTCTGATTCTTGTAAAATAAATGAAATTGTTTTATAAAATACATATAATATATTGTTATTACTATTATTTGGGCTTGTTAAGTATTAAATGCAGATATGTATTATTTGGAATGATCAACCCATTTTATTTAATCATTATAAAAAACCTTTTTTTCTCAGTTAATCATGGCTGAAATACGAAGGCATATTATCATGTAGTCCTGAAATGCTACATTTTATATGAAGACGTATTATTTTACATGAAAACTTGTATGTTGTAAATACACCCAGGCAGGGTTGGAATCAAGTATTTTTAAGTGCCCATTTGAAAACACGCTACCACAATATTGTGGGTGACAACTTTTTTTGAGCTTTTGAAATTAGTAAAGTCATAAAATTTACAAAAATTTTTTCCATAATTTGAATACTTACAAACACTAGTGTATATTGTGACTCTTATCAAAGCATCAGCATTTTATCTTATATAATTTTTTTAAATTATTTTGCAGGTTTTTAATTTATATATGGGTTCTGTGCCCGCCTGGGTTATCTGTCCTGTCCCAGCTCTGCTCTCTTTTCTGAAGCATGCTTTTATTAAAATATTTGGTTTATGTGATTACCGCTGTACTAATTAAATAATTATGGTTTCAATCTGAGCATAATATTAATGTTGGTTTGGATCAAGGTTTAGTTGAGATTTTAAAAATATTTAATCCATCCTATTTTTTTCTGATATTATTTTGACTGTTTTTTTTTTTTTAAATAAAGTATTATGATGAATCACTCTTTTTATTTCTGGTACCAACTTTCACGGATGTGTCTGCTATTCGATTTCGGAATTTCTCGCTGGAGCCCCATTGTGAACTCACTTCGGAGTCAACCACTGAACCATCTGAAATACATACCTACTAGCAATGAAATTGAGAAAAGGAGTAACGTGCCTTTTCGGATGAATTTTGTTGATTTTTGGTGAATGGGTGCTGATTTTTCTGCACTCAATATTTTTCAGCCATATTTGTTCATAACGAATCTGCTCACAATTTTTTTCTTTCGTTTGATGGTCTAGAAGCTAAAGAAAAGCCCTAGTTACTTGGCAAAAATTTGCAGAAAACTCAACTCTTAAAAATAATGGTGAAACCTCCTATCAACTCTGTGAAGAGCAAAATATCATCACCAAATTATTCCAGCTATAATAACGTAACATATAAAAAAGTAACTCTGTCGGATGGTTCTGTCATCCACATAGCAGTATATTGGTGCACTTTCAATGAGGGTATGGATGTGCAACCAAAACTTGGGTCACTGGGCACTGCCGTCGTAAGCAAAAGGCAGCTGGAAATTTTCAATGGTCACATTCCGATGTAAGAGACCTTTCATGTTTATCTGTTATAAAAAAAAATTATATTGGAATGTGATCATTCAAAATTTCTAGCTTCCTTTTTGCTTATGATGGTAGTGCTGTCACCCACGTTTTGGTTGCACACCAATAACCTCATTGAAAGTGCACAAATATCCTGCTGCATGGATGACAGCACCTTCCGATAGAGATACTTTTTTGACGTAGTCTCAAAAACTCGAAATGACAGGGAACATTAATGACTCTCTAGTACGCTTTAATTCCCTCCATTTAGAGATTGGATAATTATCGGCACTAAATTGCAGTCTGAGAAAAATGTGGGCTGGGCATTCTGTATAGAGCTTGCAGATTCTGTAACAGTTATCAACTGCTGATGCATAACGGATCTCAAGTGCATCACAGTTAAATTTGGTAGGCCTTGATACCCTGAGCACTAGTGCGTCAGTGATAAACTCGATGTACGACAGCAGAATACCCTTTCGCAATAATTGATGTGATCGGGAAAAAAAATAATTATTTTGTGTTGCTTAGACTTGAAAGAATGTTTCTGTGTAATTGTTGAGATAATAATTAGCAACAGGCACTAATTATTGCAGAGATTACATAAGTTATAGAGAAATTAAAAATTATGGAGTGGGTGACAAATGAATAAAGTAAATAATTATCAAAAATATTTATTTATAAGAAAGAGTCGTTACAAAACAATCACAATGAATAAATACTCAGATGAAGAATTTTATAGACCAACTTAAGGTGTTGAAATTACAGACTGTTGGAAAGGGATTTTTTTTTAAATAAATAAATAAAAAAGCTAACAAATAAATATATTATTTTGAAAATAAATTTCAGCTAAAGTTATTTATTATTTGTGGCTGATATGACAAATTAAAAAAAAATTAAAGGTAGGTATAAATAAAATATACATTGTAAGTGGGAATTGGACATTTTAACGCAACAATTATAAATTATTGCAACACTTATCTACTTCCATCTATTATTTATGCTAATATGTTGATTTACAGAACTCTACAGAATATCTAATAATAATGAAGAATACAATTGTATAATTTGTTCAGTGATGACATAACATATAAACAGTTTCTTCTAACATTCATAAAATAAAATGACTTTTGTATATTTTCAAGTCCCACTATGCATTATTAAAATTAGATTCATGGTTATGAAATACAAATCTGTTTTTTGTTGTTAATTTACATTTTGGAATGTTGAGTTAAAGTCAATGGATTTAATAATAATAATAAGCTTTTCTTTAATAAGCTATCTTCGTCATAAAATTTATTTGATTATTCAGTAAATTCACCAGTGTTTCTTTTGAGAGATTAAGACATTCAGGGTAACTTATACTTAGAAACAAAACCAGTTTTCGGTTGAATAAACTGTGTTATGATACAGGTGATGATGACAAGACACAAAGTTGTGAATTAAACCTTAGTACCTATTTTTTCAAATTTATTAGTTATTGAATTTAATGAAACCAGAGTATGGAACTGAAGAAATATAAATGATAAAAGTAACCTAAAAATACATACTCGCCCAAGACATTTTGAGAAAACAACAAGACCTACTAACTTAAGAATTGACTTCACAAAAGGCAAGGTAAATATTTTGTCAATTATTGACAGATGACATTATTAACAAGTTAATCAACTAACTTGAGATATTTGTATGGAAGTCTGCTTGACTCAACCAAAGATTCTACAAACGAAAGTCAAAAAGGATAGTGCGAAACCAACTTTGTTATTGAAAACTTAATAACAGAATACAAACAATTCATTTAATGAATTGTTTGATGTGAACTTCAACTTTGTAATGTGGACTTATTTATATTATTATGTATGTTTATTTCTTATTAACGATTCAATTTTGATGGTATTTTAATAACGCAGATTCTAAAGAAGACTTTAAAGTTTAGGCATATCTTCCAATGATAAAATATTACCGCATTCTAAACATTTTCGTAATAAATAAAAAAAAATTTATGTACGTAATAACCAAAATTTTATTAAAATACCATTAAATTTGAAGAACAATAAGTTAGCCTAGCTATCCTAATATTTATTCTTTCTTGTCGCATCAGGAGCTCTGGTTGATTTCTTTTACATACAAATAGCAGGAGAAAGGCTAATATAACTTAGAGCTCGTCGTGCTTGGGACCGGAGAACTCTCCGTGGCTGATGAAGCCGTTCTTATCCTTGTCCTCGTGTTGGAAGATCTCTTCCACCAGCTTGTCATGGTCCTCAAGCATGCTCTTGATGTCTTCGCTCTGGGGCTCACCTCCGTCGGCGGCTACCATCTGCTTCTTCAGATATTCGCTCACCTGCAAACAGACACGTATTACATCAGGAGGGAGAGCGGTAACAAAAATAATATAACAGTGACAAAAGAGTCCCAATGGGGTATTTCCACAATTTTTTTTTATTATTGAAAAAAATTAAGCAAAAAATTACGATGATAACGTAATTTTTATTTTATTTTTATGACGACGACTTAACTTTCTATAACGTTTTAAAATACGCCTTTTGAAAATGCCCCCAAAACGATGTTTTTGCCCCCGTTCACTCTGTGACGTCACAGGCGCCTCTCATCATGCGATCGCCGCCCGTAGGTGACTGTAGTGAGTTCGTAAGTTGTACTTGGTGTTATTTATTGACTTCCAGTTTGCTCGAATTATATCTTTATATTTATCCTATATTTTCCCACTTGCAAAACATGTATAGTTTGGTACACACGTTTACAAATACTACAAGAAAAACCCAAAATAAGATGTTTAAACGACCCTTTCTAAGGCGACAAAAAATGTCGACCGTGTACAAATGTTGGGCGTGCGTTTAATGTGTGCGCCGAAGGGTTCAATGACGCTAGGTCCTCGGGGCATCTTCTATTGAAATACCGGTAGAACAAGGACACCATTCCAATCTGAAACCTGCGCGCTAAACATTGCAATCCGTGTGTTTGAGAGGGAAATCTATCGAACGGACCGCCCGTTTGTGCTTTCTGAATTTTCAAGTATTTTGGGACTCTAGACCAAAGGTGGCTGCCAAATTCAACAGGTGGACTTGCGATTTGTACAGGGTCAGCAGTTGTGTACTATCTGCAGAATATATTGGCCCTTAGTACAGTAAGAAGAAGAAGGAGGCTTCGACGGAGCCCCCGTGCCTTTTTTTTTCAGATTTAAATTTTAAACTACAAAAAAAAAACCTTTCGTTTTTGACTATTTAAATTCATAATTTAAACGTGGAAACGCCTTTATATACAGTCGTAAGATGGATATCTACACACTAATGACTGCCTCCGTGGTCGAGGGGTAAGGCTCTCGACTAGCAATCCCGGCGTTAATATGTATATAATACACAATATAAATTTTATAATAAACGTTTAAAAATATATTTTTTTACGAGTTACGAATGATCTGACATTATGTGAAATTATCCTACTACCACCACATAGGAAACAGGATAATGTTGCTTGTGTCGTGATGGAGAACCCAAACGCGATGCCAAATCAGCCACTGACCGGTCTTTGAATAAGTTTTTTTGCATTTCACAATTTATTCGTTTAAAATAATATGTACTATATTTGCGACACATGAGAGTCCAGAGTGGACGATACTTTCAGTATCGCCCTGGTGTAAGACCACCTTTCAGAATTGAAACGTTGCTTCAAAGGCTTTAGCCGTGGTTAGTGACCAGATCTGCATAGCCGGTACTTCACCACCTTCCTCTACCGCATCTTCTTTCCTCCCCACTACCTTCAACCTCACAAAATATCCCAAATGGGATGCCATAGTCTCACTGGCTCCAGATGTTTGGGAGCAGTTGGGACTTTTGTGCGTTTTGACTTAAAATAAGGAAATTTACTTGTAGAATGGCCAAAGTTTTAAACGTCATTTTATGACAGGGAAGTTATGTAACGAACTGACACTTGCTGTTTTGTTCCAATTTAATTTTAAAAGGGCCGGAATTAACTCTATTTTGTCAAAATATTGAAACCATTATATAACGTATATAATATGAGGGTTTGTTTAAATAAAATGTTTTCATTACCATATCGTCTTAGAATCCCGAAATTTAGGGCTTAGAAAATTACTGTTACTCATTGTAGCGTCTATTTTAGGCAAGTTGTCGGATTACGCCGTTAAAAATACTACTGTCAGTCATTACAACTGGACAATATTATATAAAACTGTAGAAACAACACAATCATCTTAAATATGAAATAAAACCGTCCATAACCCCGAACAAGTCGAGAATGTTTAGATGTTTGATAGTAACACGGTGATAAACCTCGGAACGGCGACTCTAGTGACGTCATGTTGCGTACAAGCAGTCATGGGCCGTTTTCGTTTCGTTCCGTTTACGCGTATTTTGAAATCAATAATTATGAATGAAAATATTAAAATTAAACATTTTTAATGCGATAATCATGTTCAGAAAAATAATCTTTAAATCTTCCACATGGTTTTAGCGGTATACCTGGTTTGTGGAAATACCCCATTGCCGGCAGTCAGTTAAACTATGGCATCCCAAATTTGGGGAATGTTGTGAGGTGAAGGAAGCAAGGGGAGGAAGGTTTAAAAGTGCCTTGGTATTTAGATCTAATCACTTAACAAAGTGCATAGGTTCACTGCCAACACTGGAAGCTTGGAAAATGCCACAATTTTTGAAATCTGATATGAATGTATCTGCTGATTTAAAAATCAGTTCTGAAACCATTTAATAAAAATTGTTGATTAGTTGGAGGAAAATGAAAAATCGACAATTGGCGCATAGGTTGGGAATTCATGAACGCATGTTTCTTATGCAGGGAATCTTGTTTGACAAAATCACCATTCTGAATTGTGGTCTCACATTAAGAGTGTATCTATACTACCAACCTGGAAAAGAGGTACAGATACAGGTAACGCCCGTTCATCGCGACTCCGGTGAGTGCGGATTCGTTATAACGCGGTATTTTAAACAACCTGTCTGGCTTCGACACATTCCGAATCCATATTTTTATCCCTTTTGTACGATTTAAAATGTCAAACAGACAATGTGAAAAATCAGTTAAGAAAATTCGCAATGTAGTGACTTTAAAAAAAGAAACTACAAATAATCGAAAATGGTATAGAAAGTGGTGATAATTTGCAGTTGTAGGTAGAGATTTCAAATTGCCCGAGTCCACAGTGCGATCAATTGTGCATCAAAAAGAAAAAAATAAGGCTGGCGATAAAAGCGTCAAAAGTTTCACGAACCAATAGTTTATTGATGACAGAAATAGAGAATTTTTTAAGCAAATGTCTGAGCACCCAAATATTAAAGCAAATAAAGGTTGGTTTGATGGGTTTAAAAAACGATTGAACTTGCATTGCTTTAAAATGATTGGCGAATCGGCTAGTGCAGACTAGAATCAGCTGAAAAATGTGTTTTTTTTTAAATCCCCCGTTGATTGCGGAATTTCACTAATCGCGGTCATGTCCGGAACGCATATCCCGCGATCAACGGGGGTCACCTGTACACCAAGCCCACACTGGGTTTTTGGGTCAAGTCAAGGAACATTCTACACCACAATGAGACATCGAAGTATTTTACCTCCTCGCGAGACAGCATATTGTCCTTATCGGCGTCGATCTCCTTGAAGACGTTGGTGGTAGGGGGAGAGTCTCCGATATTGATCAGCTCGACTTCAAAGTGAAGGGTGGCGCCTCCGGGGATCACATTGCCTGCTCCTCTGTCTCCGTAGCCCAGGGAAGGGGGAATCACCAGCTTCCTCTTCTCACCTGCAATCAGAGAACAACCATTTTAGTCAATATTCACAATACAACAAAATTTAAAAGAGTAGATCAGGGTAACTGAAAAAAAACTGCAAGAAATTTTTTTTTTGTGAAATTATAATTTTCTATCACCAAAATATCGCTAATTACTCGTTTTTTGTTTGTCTACAAGAAAGTTGCCTTTCCCGGAACATTTTCCCTAATCCAACTGCTTTTTTAATTACCTAGAAGTATGTAATATTCTCGTCATGCGCAATTGACGACTGCATTAGCTGCATCCATTCAATATAACGTATTCGAAGAAATGCTCCGGAGATTATCGACCACCTGCGCCAAGAAAGATGACCGTTAATCAACCTATATAACAACGTAATTAAACTCTCCAAAACTAAACACAATATTCAACGTAAACTAAAATAATAATAGAATCTAACCTGAATCTAATCTAACCTAAGGAAGGTTTAAATTAAACAAATTAAACGCAACACTAATAAACTATGCACTTAATGGTGTGTTAGCTTACCTATGAAATGTTTCCGTTTACATATCAATGACTTCAATCCTTATTTCCGTATTGCTTACATAAAAGGAGTACATTTTGTTGCCGGTTCAAAGCACAGAATGAAGAAAAACTCAAAACATTACAGTCAATGTCAAATGTCAACAAATTTGAACTTGAAAACTATTGCGCGGTGTCGCCAGTCGCCAGTGTTATCGAATTCAGTGTTGCCGGCGAAAATATTTCGCGGCAGCTTTTCACTTATAAATTTTCTAGCCAACGTCATAAATTATTGCGTAGGCGGGAAAAAGAGAATGTCATTTTTTAAATGAAAACTTCTTTAGCACTGTTCTGATTTGAAACTAGATGAAACGAAAAAGCGGTACTAGAAATAGACTAACACATATATGTATAGAAGTTAGCCTGCGAGAGAATGAGGTAGAAACATTAATGATAAAACCCAAATATTGCTCTCTGTCAAGAAACATTTAATAAATTTATTTGTTAAAATAAGAGTTAAGATTACTCACCGACGCACATCTCGACTAATCCTTGGTCCCATCCCTTGATGACTTGTCCTACTCCGAGCTGGAAGGTGAAGGGTTGATCGCGATCGTAGCTGAAAAAAAACAACATTTTGTTTAAAATAAAGTCAAAAACATTTAAAAAAACATATTTACATATAATAGTGTTCCTCAATATGCACTAGTTACTACAACATTACAAAACTCCACCACTTTTGAAACAATTCTATTTTTATTTTGAGAAAGGGCATAGTATTTGTGATATCAAGAAGATTTTCTATATATATGCAATATCCAAATTTTAGTTTTGTTTTAGATTGTGTCATGATGGAGGACTTGCAGATAATTGAATAAAACCAATAGATATTTTAACCTAGGTGTTAAGAGGAATATAAACGCTAGAAATATTTCGATTCTCATGCCTTCAAAATTTAAAATCGAGCGTCTTATTTGCACGAGGCAAGTAAGCGAAAAAATGTTTTTTTTGACGTGATAACGTCTTATAAATCAATGAACGCCTCTGCACTCACGAAAAAGCATGACTCATTATCAGGTTCCGCCTGAGCCGAGTGTGCAAGCGAGAGCGCGGAACAAGCGATAGAGAGGCACTGTCGGCCTAAGCGTTCGGCTTGTTACTGTAAAATTCTATGTAAAAGTTTTCTTAAGACGTTATCACGTAAAATTATCGTCCGTAAACCGACTTTACAGACAACTATTTTTTTTATTTAATTTGTGCGCTATTTTATAAGAATGAAAAAAAAGTTAGAACATACAAAACCTCAAAAATAATCATAGCCATAAAGGAGTGTTTTTTTTTAAATTGTTTCTTTTATCACTTCATAGTTAAGTCATGCAAAAATATTTTTTTTAGTGGTTTATGCTTATATTTTTTGTTATGTAATTAATAATTTTATTGTAATTCCAATAAATAGAAATGCTAGTAAAAGTTTCAATTTATCCGTAGTATATTTTTTGTTGTTCATAATGTAAACCGATTCGTCATTAAGATTAATCTAAATAGTATCCACATATGATTTCACGTGTAGCTTCATCTTAAATAAGCATCAAAAATGACCCGAAGCAAATAATTCATATTTTGTTTTAGTTTTAGTGCGGTTTTCGTCTGTGGGCGGAGTTATTTTATTTTTATGACTTTAGTTTCACGACATCAAAGGTCTCAAACCGTTTCGCAAGTTGGAATAAAACACATAATAAATTAAATATGTAGGTAGTCAAAACCAATGCAATACGGAACACTTTAAAACTGTTTCTTAGGCAAAATGCTATTATTTATGATTCACAGTAAAACATATCTCCGACCCACGTAAGAGCGGCCTCGCGGAGAGGGATGTTTATTTTACGATGTTCTGCCGATACGTTTACCACGGGGGTGATCAATTTATAGCGCGAATCAAATCCCACGAGGCGGAGGGTGGGTTTCTTTTAAATGATTTCGGCACGAATATAAAAAGTTATCTTCTACCAGTGAGTACCAAAGGCTAAAGTTTGTACCTTCATAATATTATTATGTCTGTCCATAAAAATAAAACTCGGGCTGGCTCAGGGCAGCTATTAGGAGCACCCACCTATGTACCGTGTACATATATGGACCGGTATTTCAGTTGCTTTTAAATCTCGGCTTTAAAGCGTTTCATGACATCTCAACAAAGTGGCATTTCATCACTCCTTTGAAAATGTCATTAAAATTAACGAAAAAATAGCTCATAATCTTACCTAAGACGTGTTGTTTTTCAGCACTTTTAGTTTTAATGACTTTTCAAAGAGTGATTAATACAAAGAGATACATATGCCATGGTGACCCCACAGTTGATCCGCCGGCAATGGACCCCCGAAGATATTTACTATAAAATTATAATTTTTTGTGCAATATTTACCAATTTCAAACGTAAAATCGACTTCAAAAATACCCTTAGGACGGGTTGTTTCAAAAAAATTGATGGATTCATCAAATATTTGATGTTGATTTTCACGTTCTGTGTAAGTTCTATTCAAGTTCTGTGATTATTTCAGTTTTTTGAAGCAGCTGTTCTATCACGATGTAATAACAGAACTTGAATAGAACCTACACAGAACGTGAAAATCGACTTCAAATATTTGATGAATCCATCAAATTTTTTGAAACAACCCATCCTTAGTAATAAGTTGGTATGAATATCAAACGAATTTATATGCAGTGTCGATTTTTTGTACTTACGCGCTGATATACAACAAAGAAGATTTTTATTTGATGCATTTGAATGAAAATATGTTTTAAACTTTGTTATTCGGCGGTAGATCCTCTAAGCATATCCCTTCGGTGTCACCTAGTTATACTTTGTGTGATTATGTTATCGTATTTTCCCTAAACCGACTGCATATTGGCCATATTGTATATAAGTATGCCGAGGGGCCAACTGTCGGCGGATCAACTGTCATGGAACCGTATGCCAGCACAGATTGTAAGATAAATAATATATTATAGGAACATAGATGGTCATATTTATTGTACTGTGTATCTGGCTTCGGAGCCTAGTTTAACTCTTAGAAATTTTACCTGCATAAATATTACATATTTATATATCTACACATAACATTATGTAATGAAGCTGCTACTTATATATGTATATATACGATTGGTATGTACTTACAAAAATAATATTTTGAATAAATAAGTGTTGTTGTCATTATTGATTCGGAATATATACTTGTTGGGTTAGAAGTTACTGGATCTGAATCCAGTTGAAGTCAGTGATAAACTGATTTAAATATATGTACCCAAGCCGGATTTTTTATGGTAGTTTAATCTGATATATTGATTGGTTTATTCAACCCCAATCCCTACCTGAGAAATTCAATGTATGGATTCAATATATGTAAATTACATTACTTAGGAAATATATATTAAAAAAAAAGTAGTACTTTATATCAATTAAATAGTTATAAATACATTAGGAATTCACTGTCATTATATAGTTTATAAATTTGTAATTACTAATACTTATTAAATGTTTAAACATTATAGTTATAAACTATATTTTTTTAAATACTATATTTTCAATTATAAAATTGTAAATCTTCTCCGAAATGACCTAGAAAGAGTCTCAATCTTGCGATTTCTCATAAGAAACCATTCATTTTTCTGAATGCAATTATTAATTTTCTCCAAATCAAACTTAGAAAAATCGCATCTTTGCGACTCTTTCAAGGACATAAAAAATCTATTCCTACGCTCGGAATGCAATTATTAATGTTCTCAATAGTTATTTGGACATAATCTCATTTCTTGTGTTATCTTTAATGGAACCTTTCATCTGTTAAGAATATTATGAACTAAATATGCAATTTGCCTGTTCTGAAACGGGAATCCTTCCCAGTTGGATAGACAAAGCACCATTTTGTATTGTTTCGTTTTGAAATATGTATGTATATAAATAAATAAACAAAAAAAAATAAGATAAAATGAATGTAGAAAAATATATTCGATGAGTCAATAAATGTCTCAAGAGCAATAATTATTTTCTAACGGTAAGAATAAACATAATTTAAAAATAGCTTTTTCCTTTTCAATGTCTAATCAATAAATAATAAATAATTATCAAGTTCATAATATACACATAATTATTCTAGGTAAGTACCGACTCTCACTTACTGATGAGTATATTATGTACATAATATTGTGAATATAAATAGATTGGATATTATTATATTCTTACGGAAACTAGTAATGGCAGCCTGAATTAATTAACCTTATTGAATTTCATAAACCTACGAGAGTTACTCGTTTCAAAATCTTGTTTAAATGTAACAATACCATGACTGAGCATTACAAACTTTCGCTTGCACCTAGATTAAATGAAGTTAGTAATATATACGCATGTGTTGCGGATGTATTTAATTACAGGTAGGTAAAAGAATCTTCAATCAATAATAATTTAAACGAAGTCTAATCATATGTTTTGCATGTGAGCCTGCCTCTTATTTTTATATCCTTCAAGAGCTTGGATTCTTATTTACTTTCTGTAAATGACTGTGGCATGTAATTATTGTTTATGATACAAATTCACCGTTGATATTTCATAAATAAACATCAGTTAGGGTTTACAATTAAATGACTGAAAATTTTTTGAAATTAGATAAAGTGTTAAAAGTAAATTAAATGTTATTAATAAATTTTTTTTTTTAATTAGCCTTCTCTTAAATTTATTTTCATATTAATACTTTAGTTTTTACTTATTGACGTGATAACGTCATAAATCGATGAACGCCGGCACGAACGAAAAAGCATGACTCATTGTCACATTCCGCCCGAGCCGAGCGTGCGACCAAGCGATAGAGAGGCATGATTGGCCTAAGCGTTCGGCTTGTGACGCATCTATCTATCTCCCACTTCATCGTTATTATATGACATTATCACATAAAATTATCGTCCGTAAACCTACTTTACAGACAACCAATATTTTTTATTTTTATTTAGACTTCTTGATTGTTATTGTTTATTTTAAAAGATTTTATTAAATAAATGCAACTTTTACACATTCTAAAATATTTCTAATATTTCATTTTATATAATTGTTTTTATGATATTTTTTTAATTAATTGATCACCTCTCCCTATATTATTTTTGTCTAGAGTTCTTATTTATCTATACTTGTTTGCCTTTTGTTATTTTTATTTTTATTAATGTTAATCTTATCCTCTGACGAAGAAACCTTCGAAACGTGTTGATAATTTTGATTAAATAATGGTATTTTACAAAATTATTTGAGTTCATTTAATTTAAATAAACTTTATACTAGATTAAGAATTCAGGTATTATCCATTTTTGCCTGGGAAAATATACCATTTTTCGTTTTGAATAATAATAATTATTATTGATAAATAATATGACGTGTGTAAAAATTCCAGAGAGAGATTGTTGTACACTTTTCACACGATACCAGACACTGTTTGAGAGATTTTGCTTTGGTACTGAAAAAAAATACAAATTGTCCGCTTTAATTCAATGTATGTGAGAGGTACAAAGTATAAACAGCCCGTGAAAGAAAAGAGATGAATATATTGAAGCCAAAAATACTTTTGGAGAAGCCCTTCATTGGTTGAAGTAAGAAGTTAAGAAAATATCTTTCATATTATGTGTAGATAGGTATACAAATACGGCAAGGTTCCAATAATTTACTAACCTACTTCAATATTTTGTACTGTTCCCATTGCCGAAATAAAAAAGTGTGTGCACGACGGTCTGCTATAACTGCAACTTTTCGGCAACAGGTTTTAATCTTCATAAAAAACCGTACCATATTGGTGCATAATCCAGGCAGGTTTTCGAAAGTCACGCGCCTGATCTTAAACCCAGAGATTGGTTGCTGAGCGAGTTAATTACTGCTTTGTGGTTAATTGACGTTGCTACAAAATCCATACCTTATTAAAAATCAAACCAAACACTTAAAATTTAATTCTGGGTTCATTATCATTAGTAGGTACTTTTAAAGACTTGTGAAAATATTCGGGTGAAATGAACACGGTAAAAAAGTGTGGGTTTTCTAAATATATGTACATATTTTTGTTATATATTTTTGGGATGTTATGGCCGTGAAAATCTAAAATCATATGTACATAGATTTTTTTTTCTTTTTTAAAGAAAGACAAACATTCTAGGGTTACGAATAACCTGAAAATCTTTTACTTCCACCACAATCAGCGGAAAAAGTTGCTTGTGTCGTGATGTAGGACTTAGCCAGACGAGGAATCGAACATGCGACGCCTGGATGAAACCCGACTCAGCCACTGACCGGTCATATGTTTTATAACTCTATGCAGGAAGCCCCGAGAGAAATCTTTCATCAGGGCATTTGAAATGCTGTGTGGAGGGTGTTGGGAAAATTACGAAATAACCCAGGTCTTGAAGATACACGTGTCTCTTGTGCACATCAAAGATGCTATACAAAAAAGTTGTTTGGCATAAGTTACTTGCCAGAGTGGAAGATACTCAATATCGCATTGGTGAAAGACAACTAATTGGAGTCTAAACTCTTAGCTGTGTTTAATGAAGATATTTTAATAGCGTAGGTTAATAATATGAAAATAATTATTTTTCAAACTTCTTGTTTCCAATATCCTACCCATCTCAACAAAACAAAAAAAACGTCATGGCTCTAACCCGATGTTTTGAAAATATTTGGTCGCTGGAGACCCGACTTTAGTACTAATCGAGCGAAGGCTCCGTAGCAAGCTTTCAGAAGAAGAAGATGGTTTGAAAGGGAGGTTTATAAATATGTATGTTAGATGGGCTCTAATATAAAAAAAAAGATTAAAAAAAAAACAATTACAATTTAGCGAAAATTATGAAAATATTTAATAAAATACAACTCGTTTAAAATAGAACATAAGTCTCTCGATAAATGTCTAAAGTAGCATTCCAAGCTATGCTTTGAGTTTTTAATAATTTTCGGAGCATACTCTGCGATTTTTTTTCAATAATCGAGGGAATTTCATATAATCGCCGCTTCAGCTTGGGAAATAGATATTGTCTTTAACATATTTTTTAAAGAACTTAAAAAATTAAGATTTATTTTTAACTTAAAAACTTTAGATTTATTTTCCTTAAATATTGTAAGTTTTACAAAAAAATATGTGTTATTCTTGAAGATAACATTCCCCGCGCCGAAACGGCACTTATATGAAATTCCCTCGATAGAAAAATCGCAAAGAATGCTCCGAAAATTATTATAAACACATTTTTTTCAGTTATTTTACAAGTTATATGTATGAAAAAACTCAGTTTCTTTTTATGCTATTTTAGATAATCCCTATAAGATTTTTGCTCTATTTTAAACGAGTCGTGTTTTTTTAAACATTTTCACAATTTTCGCTTAAATATTATCGTTTTTAATAAAAACGCGCCCCCTCAAACATTCATACGCAAATCGTATCTCTCCATCTTCTTCTTTTTGATCGCGTACACCAGGCCTTAAAGTGCTTTGAAAGAAAATAAGTTAAAAATTGGTGAAAATTCGGAACGCGGGGCTTAAACGAAAGTGCTTATCTTTTTTACATGATGATACCTAGGTACTTTTTAAGGTCATACCTAGGTACTTTATAAGGTGATACCTAGGAACTTTATAAGGTGATACCTAGGTACTTTATAAGGTGATACCTAGGTACTTTATAAGGTGATACCTAGGAGCTTTATAAGGTGATACCTAGGTACTTTATAAGGTGATACCTAGGTACTTTATAAGGTGACACCTATGTATCAAAAATAAATAAATAAAAAATACATTATAAAGTACACAGGTACTTTATAATGTATTTTTTACCAAAATAAATAGGTACGCGCCATTCAGTCCGTTTAAAGTCCTTTTCATCAGGTATTCCCGAAGTGGAGTCGGCATAATAATACGAATGATCGCTATTGTTATCCCATCAATTGAACTATTGCGCAAGTATAGTAATTTGCCTATAGATTATTCACTTTCTCGCTGACAAAACCCATAGAGTGTAATAGAAAATTATACAACGCATGATTACATTGCACAAGCAATCACTATTGAAAATCTAATGTACATAATTTATCCACTACCTCTTACATATGTTTTTTATTGGAATGCGAACCTCGTGATGAGTTGGAAAGTTAGTCACACAAGTTTCTAAGCCATTTAAAATTTGACGGCCTCCGTAATCGAGGGATAAAGGTCTGGACTCGTAATGCGAAGCTTGCGGGATCGAATCCCGCTGTGGACAAATTTTATTCGATTAATTTATAATATTTCCCAACTCATTCATCTACAAATAAGAATTGATATAATAGCGGCACGTTCCAGTGTGTAAGATACTCTCAGTATCGCCCTGGTGTAACATCACCATTTATAATTGAAACGTCGCTTGAAATGGCTTTAGCCGTATTTGATGACTAGATCTGAATAGCTAGATATTTTCCCACCTTCCTCTTCCCCATCTCCTTCCTTTCCCCACTTACCTCCAGTCTCACAGCATACTCCAATTGGGGATGCCATAGTCTCACTGGCCCCAGACGGGACGTGAAGTATTAACAAAAAAAATACTAATTTATTTTCCTGCGTAGTGCGTAAAATTATTCAAGTTCAATGAACTTTTATTTTTCAAAATTGGAACTGATAAGTGTTAAATCGTATCAGATGAGCGATTTAACAGTAGTGCACCAAAATAATTTTATTTAAAAAATTAATGATAATGATTCAATTTTCTTATTCCCTTTGTTGACATTTTTGTCAGATCTAAACCTGAATAACGATTTTCAAAAATTTACTAACGGTGTTTATCTGAATGGTAAATGTCTGATTTTTGATATGCAGTGATCCTGAGGCAAATACATTTTAAATACTTTCAGCTTCACAAAACCCACAATTATTACATCATCCCGTGATTTTTTACGAGTTTGCGTTAGTAAAATAATAATATATTGAACACGAAAAAGATAGAGACGTTCTTGTAATCAAAAACATTATCGTAATTTATCGCGAAATACAAAAATATAATTTTTAATTTTTAATCCAATTTCAATGGTAGTTTAAATGATGACCTCGGTTACAGAGTCATAAGCTCCTTGGCCCTGAATCCCGAGGTCACGGGTTCGAAATCCAGTGGGGGAAAAGCATTACTCTCAGTATCCACACGGTGAAAGACTAAAAAAATTTAATTTGCCTGAATTGACTTCAAATTTCTTTAGTGATTAAACCTGAAAAGCCAGGTAATTCCCAGCCATTCTTTCTCCTCCTTTCCCTTCCTCGTAATTTCTTAGTCCAGTGGTAAGTGCTCAAAAAGAAAAAGAAGGGGGTATATGTAAATACGAATGTAAGAGGAGCTGCGCTTATATTAAAAACGATAATAATTCAGCGAAAATTGTGAAAATGATTAATAAAACAAGACTCGTTTAAATAGAGCAAAAATATCGAGGGAAAATGTCTTAAATGGCATTTAAAGAAACGCTGAATTTCTTCATATACACAACTTGTAAAACAATTTTCGAAGCATTCGTTGCGACTTTTTCTTTCAAGGGAATTTCAAATAATTACAGTTTCGGCGTGGCAAATGTATAGATATTATCTTCAAAAATAACATATATTTTTTTAGAAATTTAAAAACTTAAAGTATTCAAAACCAGTCAGTGGCTGAGTTGGCATCGCCTTTGGGTCCCACCCAGGCGTCGCGTGTTCGATTCCTCGGCTGGCTAAGTCCTCCATCACGACACAAGCAGTATATAGGTGGTGGTAAGAGATTTTCAAATATTGTCAGGCTATTCGTAACTTAGGAATGTTTGTCTCTCTTTACAAAAAAAAAGTTACAAAACGGAAAAAATCGGAAAGCGGGGCTCAAATGGAATGCTTTACTTATTTGAATTCTGTCATGAATTAAAAAAAAAAAAAGGCACCTACTAAATACTTTTTCAGTTGGTGGGTTGGTGGTCACTATTAACCGCAAGGCTGTGTTATACACTTTATTTCACAGAATTTGGACAATTCATCAAATTTCAAAACTAATTTTCAAGTTCTGTGAAAGTTTTATTCGAGTTCTGTTATTTTATCATCATGAGCAATATTAATAAAAAAGTTCCTAATAGATGCAATTTAAGGAGTCATAATACATTCCATCTTGAATTATTTAATAAAAATATTGCATACTTCAATCCACTGTCCCGAATGTGTCGCTATATAATATCATTGAATGTGACCATGTAGATATTTATGCAAACAGGCTCACATATTTAAAAAGGCAAATTAACCATTTTATACCATGATAAATCATGGAGAACAATTATATTATTGCTCTATTATCATTTTATTTTCACTATCTTTCTTTTTGACACTACTATGTTTTAAATTTCATTTTGTACAAGTAAACACTGATTATGCATGCTGTGAGCATTTATTGGAGTGTTAATATCTATGTTGATTCCAATGGCAATTTTATTTTTATAACAATTTTATTTTAGTTAACACTCTGTAAATGTTTCAAACAATAAATAAATAAATAAATGAGCAAGTTCTTTCACACAACTGAAAAAAATAACAGAACTTGAATCAAACTTTAACAAAACTAAAAAATTATGTCGGAAATTTGATGAATTGTTCAAATTCTGTGAAAGAACTGGCCCCTATTATCGCCACACTAATCAACTACGTGATAGTTAGATACTATTATTCGAACAAGTTAGTTAGGTGAGCAAAATGCACACAGCTGATCTCGTAAATGTCCAAGAAAATAATAAGTAATGAGCCCAACCAATTAATTAGGAAAGTCAGGTAGCATTGTGACACTCCGATTAGAGGCTTTACCGGCTCGAGCCAGATCGCAACCAGTTAGTACCGCCGCCGCGTTCGGGCAACACATTCAATCAATTTTCCCCCAAAAATTTCAAATTGAAAATAAACCGATATTTTTAAACAGTATTTAAACGCTTAAAAGAGATTCCATTAAAATATTTTTGGTATTTACTTAATATCGAGGTCCCTGGTTGCACTAATTTTGATCGTCGGTCACGATTTAAATTCGTAAATAATATATATTTTTATGTTGGTATAAGAGCTATTGCGCGTTTGGTGAAAACTTTTGTTGCGATTAAAAATAAAAACTTTTTCTTTGTTGTGATAGTGTTGGTTTTATGATATTAAAAAATTAAACTAAACCGTGTGTTATTTTGTATAAAATACGTTACGTTGTTGTTGCAAGTTATCTTGTGAAGTGAGTTGAGTTTGTGGGTTCCCCAAAATACAAGTTTAGTGTTCTGATCAAGTAAGTAATTACAAAATTAATTAAAACCATAACCCGTTATTACTGCGTTTTTTGTTTTTTTTTGTTGTTGTTAAGACTTGCATATTGTCTACCTGCCGAAATGTAAAAAATGCATACATAGTTATTTTTTATTTTTGGATTAACTTAACGAGTAATACCTCAAATTGCAACATTTAATCTTTGAATTCAATATTAGCGGCTCTCAAACGAAAATTTGAAACAGAAAAATCAGGAAAAGATATTTTTAAATTTAATTAAAAAAAAAGAAAGACAAACATTTTTGAGTTACGAATAATCTGACGACACTTGAAAATCTTCTACTACCACCACAGTAAGCGGAAAATGTTGCTTGTGATGGTGAACTCAGCCAGCCAAGGAATCGAATACGATGTGCCTTTGTATTCGGTCGCTTATAGGAGTTGAACCCGGGACCTCAGCCTTCCTCAGCCCGAAGGAAGAACGGGAAGAATCTTGCAATCATACATAAAGTTAGTATGAAAAATGAAGATAGCGTTAGTAGTATTTGGTCGAAATATCATACGGTTACCTAAATATGGCCGAAGGGGAAGGGTCGAATTAGAACTAGAGAAATATCGAACATTGGTTAGAGCAGAGCCCGACAAGGATCCTGGGTTGAATGCCTAGATGTGAAAGAATCTTTTTCTAATTTTTCAGTTCCAAATTTTCGTTTCAGAGCAGCTAATATTGTCTTCAATTATTAAAAAAGATAATAATATTGTTTTATTTTGCTAACTATTCAAACAAAAAACAATCTACGTAGGTGTATTATAGCATAGATATATATATATATATATAATATTATAATATTTAAAAATAGTCGTGATATCATGGAAACTCATGTTTAGTATAAACATTTTAGTATAAACATACAAGTTATACAAGGACAAATTTCTTAGACTTTGCAATTAGGTATCTATTGACCTGCGTGTGGTGAACACCACCGAGTAGGTACTCAATAAAGGATGCACAATCAGACACGTTTATCCTTTATTCATTAATATCATTTGTAATAATATAATGTTTTTCTTATTAAACAGTGTATTTCCCAGAGACGTAAGATTTCCCGTAACTTGTCTACATAAAATTATATCCGAAACAAATACAAGTCAGTTATTACATTATATAACTAGCTTAGTACGAATAGTGTCTAACTAGCATGGATATTTGAATTCGTTAGAATCGAAGTTCTGGGAAATACGTTGATGGTGAAAAAACTGCATAGCAATAGCGAGTGAATGTCATTGGTAGGATTAAAATGAAGAATTTTCGTAATCCTAACATAATTTATTACCTTTTGACGTGTATTACAAATTTGAATATAATTCAGCATTTAGTGAATGTATTTTTAGGGTAACAGTTACTTTAGTTAGTAATAATTGACATAAAATAATAGATATCAAGTTATTTCTTGCGTTTTATAAACATTACAAATAAGTTTCTGTTTTGCAGTGGAGTTCTTCGAATTAATCAGTATATATTCTAAAAGAAAGTCTATGACCCGCTAAACTCAGAAACGAGTACCAGTACGATCAAGTGTATAGTGGGTGGCCCTCTATCCCCCATCCATGAAGAAGGTTTCCGTTTTTACCAGAAGGGCGTGCTTTTGAAGATATAAGGGTTGGAAGTTTCGCCCTCTAGAAATTTTTAGAACAGTCCAGAACATTCAAAAGTTTTCTGGAGCATCCCACAACATTCCAGAACAACCCGGAACATTCTGGAATGTTGTGGAATGTTCGGGAATAGTCTGGAACGTTCGGGAACATCCATGAATATTTCAGAATATTCGCGAAAGTTGTGGAATGTTGAGGAACATTGTGGACCATTCGAAGCCTTTTTTATGGTTGGGGCTACCCATTGATAGGGGTATATAAAACAAGATCCGTCAAGGATTCGAACGTCAGTTCAATCGCATATCAGCTCCCTGAGCGAAGCCGGGTACTCTAGCTAATATAAAATGCAGAATTAAGCGTTCGTAAAAAAAATTATATTATTTTAGTTGTCCGATTAAATATTATATTCATAAAGCCAAATTAAAATCTATTTTCTGGGTGGGAGAAAGTTTAGGATTTTTAAGTAATGATTTTGTGGGTTCAATTCGTAACTTAACTAAATCCAATAATACATTTTATTATTATATTTAAAATTCAAATAAAACACTAATATTATATTGTAAAAGCGCGAATAGCGAATTGAAATGTAGCTTTTTATACTGGGTTACTTTTTACTTGGTATAATTGAAAATAATTTAAATAATAATATTTTTAAATAAAACTAATGATATTCGCAATGAACATTAATATATAAGCCACTACATATGAATACGAATAATTATCGCATTTATCTCCGCAGTTATTGTCTAAGCTTCTCGGAATCTTCTTCTTGAGATTATCAACATATTTAATAGTATGTATCTACTTGTACATTATATTCGTGTAGCCTCAGCCCAGGTTTCGTAGAAAATGCATTCAACTAAGTTAGCTACGAAGGAGTAAAGCGGTGATTGGCTAGAAAGCCGTAGTGGCGTGGCTAGAAGTCCATTTTCCACTGGGAGATTTGAATCCACTGCAATACAAGTGGCGTCAAGCGACTCAAAATGCATTTGCAATGATTTATTTATAATACGATAGAAACATGTATGTACCTACTAATTATTATTAACACTTTTATATTAAAACTAATGTTCGGAATAAAAGGGTAAATTCCCAGTAAAATTTGCTTCTTCTGAATTCATAATGTAGAATCGCAATGCCTTACGTATTTTATTACCTTGGTAGACATTCAAAATTTCATTTTAAGAGTCTCATAACTATACTGACAAGGACATGACAGAGAAAGTGTTGAAAATGTATTCATACAAAGAATCGCACATGGTAGATATTGTCAGTACCGCCTTGGTGAAAATCGTGAAAGACCGTAGGAAGCATTCCTTGAAACGGCTTTTGCCATTTTGGTGATCATTTGTGAACAGCCAGGTATTTCCCCACATTTCCCTCTCCATTCCAAAATAACCCAAACTCTTTTCATCACTGCTAAATTGAATAAAACAATTTATAACACAACACAATTATTCCGTATTTTCCAAAAAGTGGCTGTATAAGCGAAGCTTGCTAAATACATTTTCTACGAAACTTCAAAGGCCTTAGCATAACTTTGCTTGATCTTTGTACGTAGAGACCTACGATCACAGATATTTTCATTTATTTGAATTTTCTGTTTTTTTTCCTTTCATGACTTTTCACCCTAAAGGAGTGTTCTAGCCAGATTAAGCTTCAATAAAAATTGTAACAAACAAAAATAATTATAGAAAAAATAACATTTCAATCAGCGTTTAGTATTACCGTGATCGCATAATACCAATAATACACAGTTATAATGAATCTCGAAAACGTATTTCATACATTAATTATTGCGCTTTAGCCATTCCGAAATTTACAAAGACCAAAATCTTTAAATTTTTAGTCCATTTTTACCGAGGCCGCAGCAGGAAACATTATACTCGAATATATAATAATAATTTTAAAGGTGCTTTGACACGTCAATCTTTCTCATAAGCAGATTATATTGCCCCGCTTGGGCAAATTGTCTATGGGCAGAACATAGGTTGACAGAAAACATATATTATTAACTTGAGCAATGTTCAATGCTGGTAAATAGATAACACGTGTTAAATTACGTAGGTACTTATCTTTTCTTAAACATAGTTTTTTATTTTATTTTTTAAACAGATGTTTTTTATCAAGAAATGTTACCAACGCGAAACTAACCAAACTAAATATTATTATTATTTTTATTTCTTGCTTTACCGATACCTCGCAATACCGTTGACTTATAATGAACTCATTTTAGGACGGGAGAGAGGGAACTTACAATATATAAGTGAGGGTAATAGGTACAATTTTATAATGGTACTTTGATATCAAAAACATAAGTTTCTCAAACAAAAAAGAGAGGTTAGGCAGAGCAAACAAATAAATAAACAAACAAGGATATACGAATATGGACCATTACAAATAGAGGGAAAAGAAAAGAAGAGAAAATGAACCAAGCCAGAACAAAAAAATGACAAGAAAATTATGATAACCGAAACAAAGACAGATAAAATTTTGGCACACCGAAACAGAAAGATTCAATCTTTCTGATGATGGAACATAAGATATTGTTTTTGGAATGTAGATAAGATAATATAATACGTCGACCGGTTATTTTTCTTCTCGAATCCTGTTGTCTAGCTGACTGTCTGCGCGGCATATTAATTCTTATGTAAATGATGCAAATATTTGTAGAGGTACCCACAACGAGACAACTTTGGAATAGCGAAAGAAGCTAACTGGTTTCTGGTTTATGAACAACATGCCTGCAATACAAGAAGTACATTCATGCTTGGTCTCATATTACACAGCATACCAACTTATAAATTTTATATGCCTACTAACTAAACCCGGTCCTTTGGCTGTGAAATCCATCTGCCATCGCGTGAAAAATTTGTGAAACTTTGTTCCTACACATTTTTTTGTGAAACAAATTGAAAGACTTTTATGATTTTTTAATAATTGGCGATAACTAAGCAGTAAAAGCATTGCGTATTGCATGCTGCACTTTCGGAATTGTTATCATGGTGACGAAATTTCAGCATTGCTGGTAGATTGCGCACCTGCAATTCAGCAGCTTCAATTACAGGCGGAGTTACCGTTTTTCAAATTTTTGACGGTTTTCCAAAAGTTTTTGCTTGGTAGGCACCTATCTACGTTTAAAAAAAGTATTTTTGCAAGCAAAGAGTTTGTCCGTCTTAAATTATGTTTTCAGTATTTTGTAAATTTCTTGAAAAGTTTACGAACCTACGTTTAAACCAAAATAAGAGGTACTTTGAGTAAAAGTACTTACCGACGAAATCTGCGTGGAGTGTTACTTGAATGTAATTTCAATCTGATCTGTTACGCAATTTGAGCTTTCTAGTCTTCGCGTCGTAATGCCGAACAGAAATAATTTACTTATGATCTACCCATAACTGACTAAAGATCCGGGGCTAGTCACATGATTCGCGAACGACATAAACATAACAGGTTTAATTGAAAAATACTAGATCCATTTCGAAATTTTATTTTAAGTCTAAGTTATGGCTGCTTTAAAATGTATACGTAGCAGGAGAATCACGCGGTTAGCCTTGTTGTCAACCTTGTTATCAATGCTGTGAATCGTATGCAATTTAACTTAAGTTTGTGAATCCTATATAATTTAACTTAAGTTTAATTTAAAGTAATCAATTTGTTGACCTTGGACATGTTAATAACACTTTATTTCGCCGTAATTTGGCGACCAATATTGAAAGCTTTCCTCGTAAATAATATATTAACTGCATGAAACCGGTAGTAAGTAAACATTTTCAAAGTTTCAAAATTATGAACACTCTTGTTGACTACACTGATTGTGTTATTGAATAATTAATCATAAAACCCGCCATTTGTTCTTCGTAGTTGTGAATTCCTTTTCTTGTTAAGTTTTTGTTAGTTGTTAGTACATAATTCAAACATTTCTATTTCCGTGGTCTTCATTCTAATCCTCGAGTCTTCCGTCGAAAAGTCTGCCATTTTATATACTCTTTAGTATTACCTTGTTTTCCCTCACAGCTCTCGTTGGTACACAATTCGTACATGTTTATCCTCGTGGTAATTTATTTTTAGTCCAATACCTACTTTGCTTAGTTTCCTCTCAGGCATGTCCAAAAGTGTCCATGTCCAAAAGCCCCGTCCTGGCAGGTTCAGTGAGGAGTTAGAAGTGAGCTAATGTGTTGACGACAGTGGATCAGAAAGGTGGTAATTGCTACATGTTTTTACGTAAAGGGTCATAACTTTACAACCGTCATAATATGATCGTTTTTGGTCGCCTTGGATCAAACATCTGTAGAAATGGCAGTAAAATGATGATTGAAACCTCATCGAAAAAAATATTTTCATTTGAAATGATTGTTTTCATTCATTGTATTTTTTACACTTGTGAGAATTAATGTGTTATGTAATAATACGTAGGTTAGCCTTGCTAAATTTTCAAAAGTATAGTAAAAGACCAACATTCAGAATAGAAAAGTTGCTTCAAATCATTTTAATGGCCAAATCTAAATAGTCTTCCCTCTTCTTCAAAACTCCTCTTTACCATCTCCTTCCACTCCGCACCACTTTCATCCACACAATGTACCCCGATTGGGGATACCATAATTCTACTGACCCTGGTTAGTTTGGTCTCTTCTGCGGTATTTCCGTAAAAAAAAAGAACCAACATAAAAAAATGCTACCTACTGAAACATCCATAGTCTCGTCAATACATAAATATTTACATTTGCGTAGAGGGTTCAATGTCAACACACATATTTTTTTTTTTAGATCACGTGAATATTGAACATTGATAAAGTTTGTAAAAGTGGGTCCTTCTAGTGACGTAAATGTTAAAGTAAAGGAGTTAATTCAGAAAAATGTTAACAAATTCTGCAATTTAGGTAAACTGTTAACAAAGGAAATCGAATACCACGCACATCGGAAATAATAATTGTTAAAACCTCATTGAAATTAAAGAGTTCGTTTGCAATAAAAAAAACTCTTTTGTGAAAGACAAGAGTCACGAAGTGTCACACGTTGCGCTACCATAAACCTAAGTTTGAAAATAGTTACGGAATTCAAGAACATCCATCCGAAATACGAATTCTGAGATTGTATAGGTTAACCAGGCCAAGTGCACATGGGGTCTGAAGACATTTATTCGATCCCTAAATTGATCTTGGAAGACGAGTACCAGAAATTCTTAAGAATGAAGAATGAACCAATATGCCAAGTAGAAAAAGTTGGAGCATTTGGATGACAAAAAGAAAATCAAATTATTGTTCTTAGCATAAAGTAAAGACAACAAGTGATAATAATACCAAGCAATGTCCAACTTCCAGTAGCAAGTGGGACTATGTTCACCACATTTTGGGATATTTTGTAAGGCAAGAAGGAGTGGTGAGTGGTAAATGGTGATATTTCGCCAGGAGAGAATTTAGGTACTATTTTGAAATGTGCAAACCATAAGCAATACATTTTTTTGAACTTTCGAGAGATCAGGTACATCACCATGCGTGATGTTACATATCCTCTTTAGGTAATTTGTGTTGGTGTCCCCTGTGTATAATGCAATCAGGCTATGAAGCCGGATATGAATCCGGGCTAATAAATCGAAGGGATCCGATGAGCACAACGCGGACGCCTATCGGGCCGGCCATCGCCCATAGGCTGCGGCCCTCCTAAGGTAATTAATTCCTGGCCGCGTCATGGTACCTGTATCTATAGCCTCACATAACGGACGGCTTTTGTACTCGCGGGGCCCGCACCCAACTATTGAATTGTATCTCAATGGATTTACAGTGGACACTCTGTTGTGGAAGGAATTCGATTATCCGGGGTTCTAATCTGAATTGCGCGGTATGTGCCTGCATAAAGGCACAGTATTATCTCTTAACGAAGAAACTTTATATCATCTAAGTTTCACAAGACTGAACATTTTAATAGAATTTTTTTCATTTTTATTACGTATTTATAAATTAAGGAGAGATTTTAACGAAATGCGCATTAGGTAGGTAAAGTGTGCGTTATTGCAAAGCATATTTTAAAGGCGTAAATATCTTGTTTACAAAAGGGAATATTTATTTTATTGGTACATGTATTCTCCTTTATTATGTGCTACGATTATTTTCAGTTCCAGGACATTTTAAGAACCTTCTTACACGGGGAATTATCCGGTAAAGGCAAGTATCCGATGATAATCGACGATTCAAGTATCTTGGGGACTACCACCATACATCTACTCGGAGTTTTGTACGCAGGCATAATACCTTGCCGACATTTCGTAAAATCGTTGGCGACCTTAGCTTCCCGCGATAAGCGGGTTAGTAGGTTCAAATCAAAGATCCTTATATTTCAATATCTTTGGTTCCAACCCACGTCGTCGAAACTTAAAACATTTTGTAATTATGCAATTTTAAACTGTTGACTCTTTTCTTTTATGTAAAAAACAGAGTCAATAAAGAATGGCAGGATATCAAAATGACTACAGGTTGTGAGTGAAGTTATGAAAAATTTCTAGTTTTGACGTTTCGAGAATTCAACAATGATTGGTAGCGACGCTGGTCTCGAAATTCCACCAGTAGCTGCGTATACGGATTGTGCGCGACAAGTTATTTTCACTTAAATAATATTCTACTGCCTTTCAACATTCGCAATAACCGGGTTCATAAAACCATATTTATTAATTTTTTGAAGAAAACTTCTTCTGAAAGGTTTTCACGTTGTGATGGAATTATTTATTTTATTAATAAGGCAAATAACCTAGTTTACATCACTATATTTGCATACATACAATCTACATATTGTTTCTCACTACATTTTCATGTTTCTTCGTGAACAACGTTCAAATCGTCAGGAGTAAATGTCCACTAAAGTTAAAAATTAAATACAGATCACCTATGGAGAGGAAGGGGTAGAAGGAAGGGGGAGGGGTGGGAGTGGGGAAGTTTTTTAGAATTAGGGATTACAATGTCATAAGAAGGAATAGATCAGTTAAGTGGGAAAAAGTGGGTTTATAAATAATTGTGCTTTTTATTTATATCTGGTTTTCATTTTTTCTTATATCTAAAATTTCAAAATTATTAATCTGCGATGCCTTATAACCTACTAACTGATCTTTCCCTTCTAATGACATTGTAATCCCTAATTCTAATAAATTTACCCCACTCATTTTCACAAATTTTCCGACGCGTCGCTTATTTTCCTCACTTACATAAAATTAATATTGGATTTATAAATGCGTTTTATCGAACATTGAATGTTTGAACATTTTATCGAACACTGGCGCACATGATTTGAAATATTCCATTGATCATTTTCCCACTTATTTGTCCATCTATCTTAACTGATCTGTCTCTTCGTAGTCCCTAATTCTAATAAACTTCCCACACTCATACTGCTCCCTACTCTTTCAACCCTTCCTCTCCATAGGTGATCTGCATTTAATTTTTAACTTTAGTGTACATTTACTCCTGTTCACGAAACAAGTAGATTGTGTGTATATTTAAATACAGTGATGTAAATTAAGTTATTGGTATTTTTAATAAAATTATATTTATTACCATGGACGATCATGGACGACCGCGAAGGTCCAGCGAACAACATAATTTCGTACTATGATCGTAAAACTTTATACGCCATGGCCACGGGTGGGTGACACCACTCCATAATGTGAGGACAGTATGACCTGCCATGTTGTTATTATATTGCGACCGATGATCCGATAGGTACCAGGCCTACTGATGATGTGTCGGGCGTTATATCGGACAATCTATTAGAGGGTGATTTATAATTTCTCTCATACATATATGGGCAGGTTCACATAATAATTAATCAATAGTATTTATAGTGCACCGCTAACACCAAAATCAAACACCACTAAATCAAATACTGTTAGTACTATAAATTGAATCTTCATAGTATTACTTTAAATTGGTTCTCCGCTAGGTGGTAGGTAGACCAATGCGTGCATTTCTCTAAGATCAAGGGTAGGTGCAGTCTTTTCGGTTGTAATTTCGCAACAGTTAATATTTTGAAGCCTTAAAAAGGGCCGCTTTTATCTTCAATTGATTCTTGTAGTCAGATTGAAAACTTATGGTAAAAGTTGTTCTTAATTAAATTCTTTTCTTTTTTTTTAAACTCGCGCACTACAAGGCAGGCACAGCTTTTCAGCCTCTTGGTAGAATCGTAGATACTAATTGGTAGACATGGTAGATACTCAGATATTATAAGATATTATGTTTAGACCGTATAATAGAAATATCTACTACCGATGCCCGGGAAACACAGTGACGTAGCGACCGGTTTGGGTAGCCTGAGACCGGGTTAGGCCGCCAGCGAAGCAAAAAATATTTATATTAGTTGAGCATGTGAGAGTCACAAAAATTTTCCGACTGCGTCGCTTATTTTCCCCACTTACATAAAACTAATATTGGATTTATGAATGCATTTTATCGAACATTGAACAAGTGCATCGCACTAGCGCACGTGCTTTGAAATATCACTTAATTGCGCTACATAAATGCAATGTTACTTTATTGATGATTTTGCATGCGGTAGAAAGCGCTAAGAAAATATTCAGATTATATTACCGATAATTTACCCGAATTTATCGATACGCCACTGAAAATATTTTTATGTTGTTTTCTAAGTAGCCTGCGGTTCAAGCCTTCTTCTTCAAATGTCATAAACATGACTTCGCTTTCTGCAGGTTCCGCAAGGGAAAGGAGAGGAAAAAGAGCTTCACACGTATGTCACATATTTTTGAAACGCCTCTTTTCCATTTTTTCCACAAAACAATAACAAAATTTACACTTTATTCGCGAAAATCTTGACTGTGAGAAGTATCCATAGAGTATAATTCGTTAAATTAAAATATTAAATAAAAAATGCTATAATTATTAGGTTTGCAAAAAGGCTAAAATTTACAAGCATGCTAACTGAGTAAACACGCCTGATCTAGCATTATTATGTTATAAACAAAAAAAATATTTTTTGAATTACCCTTTTTTCGATGGGTGAATCGTACATTCGTAGATAACTATTTATCTATAATGTAAGAGGTAGGTAGGTTCACCGCTCTTTGCTAATTATCTTAAAATCACTATCCACTCCTACTAAAATAAAAGTTTAAAAATATTAATATAGTAACCTCGGTCTGTGCTTCAAAACATATTGTGTGCATTCATAACATAACTTCAATATTATTCGGTTGTAGGATGTTATGAATTTAATCATTGTGTGTGTTTTTTTTTAATTTTATTTGGACACCTGCAAACATACGAACGTCTTCCCCGTCGACAGATCCATAATATATTATTTACAATCAACTTCACTAGTGCCATCTAGTGAGTAAATTTTCAAACATGTTTTTCCTCAACAGCGAATTTTATAGTTCGCTTTTACGACTCGGCTTGCTGTTTTGTTCAGCTGTTTGGAAACTAACACAGGCGAAGGAATAAGGAGGCATTTTTCACGTGACGGAGCATTAAAATATTCCTTACCAATTCGGCCACACCACCTCCAATACTAGTGAGTAAGGAGATGTAAGTGAGTATAAAATAGTCACTTCTGGTTACGGTACCGGTGCGCGGTGCCGCCGATATGTTGTACCACTGTAGCCAACTACTAACTGTAGCCACTTCCAGTCTGATTTTGATTCTTTCCCGATCCGCCAGATGCTGCCCGAATGCAAATGCTCGCTTTAATATTTATTGGTAGTGTATTTATTTCTTGTTCGAGTACTTTATACGTACGGGTTGGAGATTCAAATAATATAAAGGGATGGCGCGGAGGGAGATACCCGAATAAAGTATACTGAAAGAGGGGAAACACGTATAAAGCACGCGGAATTGGGAAGTAGCTATTTTATTTATTTTCACCGCGAAAATCCATGTTCTGAAAACTTTGGGTTTGAGAAAATTATGGGTTCGAGTCTACCGTCCGTATGGAAACCGCTGAAATTCATTTCGGCTCATATTCGGGGCGATAAAAACACCTCTTTAGACAGCCTCGGGCTTCGCAGTTTGACCGCAAATCGATATATCGAACACTTGAAGGAAATCTTACAATTACGTGGCAAACATTCTGCCAACCAACTAATTCTAAAACCCAAAAGGAGACTTTGGCGTGTTTCAAAACGATTTGTCACTTACGCTGCAGTACTTGCATATCTACACTAATCTGGAATGGGAACATGTTTAATAATATTAGAGTCCTGAAATTTCCAAATTTCATACCTACATCGCTTAATCCCCAACGAAGGTTAGAACTATATTGTTCCAGCCTTACCTACATAATACTTTTATGTATAACACAACCTTTTGTCACTGTTTTCTGGAAAGCAAAATTTTGTCACGAAAACCTTTTCCTATCAAAATAAGCTGCCTTGTGTGTATTCGATATTGAATAATTTAGTGCATTCAAGTAGGTAGGTGTAACGGCTACGGGAAACTCTTGCTTTTCTTGACATCGATAACTATTTAACATGGAAAATTATATTATAAATATCTGTGCTAAGAAGAAATGTTTTATCGGCTTACTAATAATTTGCAGTCATCTGTATCCAAATAAAATAAAATTTAACCATGTAATTATATCTATGTATGCAGCTTTTCGCTCATTTCTGTATCTCTCATGGGGTAATACACGAAGTGCCGGAGAATGTAACTTTTAAGTTTTAATAATAACCCTTGGTGTTGAGTTCTCATTGAAGGTTGTAAAGTGAGTGGAAATGGTATAATTACAAGTTAGTTGATAAACCTTCTCAGTGCCTTGTGAAAATGAATAGAAATGGCAGATCTAGTGTTCAAAGGATAATAATGTTTAGGGTTGTAATCTCACGTTGTTTCTCCGCCTCTCAACTTACTACAATAATAATTAAAACGATATGAATTAACAATTCTCTTATCTTCGGTTTAACGTCTTAACCCTTCTCTTTCGTTCGAGGGAGGACGAAAGACATCTGCAAAAATTAAAAGTTTAAATGAAGTTTGTCAAAGTGACGTTAAAAATGTAGGCATCAATGTACTTGTTAATTTTATTCAGAGGATTTTGCCCCGGTGTGCGGCGGCGGGACTTGGCCATCTAGAAGAAGGAAACTCACGAATATTTAATATCATGGTTCCTACGAGGCGACCAGAGGGTGGCTTGCGGGACCAGGACTCGCGACAAAAGACATTCTGAATGCCAAATGCTCAATTCAAATTCTATACTCGGAAGCAAAGTGCTAAGAGTGTCACCCGGAGGTACTCGCGTCTCTACGCATTACTGCACTAATTCATCTTTATTTCTTTTATTGCCATCATCTGTTTCATAAATAATGTTTATGATATTTCTTCATTACATTTATTATTGCGTTCTGCGAGGAACTTAGATGGCAGTGGCGTGGTGCCCTTTGTGTTTTCTGTAGATTATTATTCACGTTGTAGTCATACTAAATCTAAACTAGTTTTTTTTTATGATAAAAAAAGGAAAACATGTTAACGTGGTATTTCTGATTAGACAGCATTATAACTTTTGCGTTCAAATAAATCATGTCACAAAATACTCGAAAATTTATAAATATGTTATATGATTCTCGTCATATTTTTTTTTTTATTAATCACATAAATTCAAATAAATTTTATACAGTAATTAATTACATAATAGATGTATTTGGTGTACCTCCATAAATAAGCAGAGCTTGTGTGTATGGGGGGTGTTATAATATTGGTTTTATTTTCAGTATAATTTTTAAGGTGAGTTTTAAATTCTAATATTAATATTCATTTTTCTATTTTTTTCTGGAAATGAATTAAAAAAATTTACATCGAGATATTTATGATTTAATTATCCTTTTGTTTTTTTTTTACATTTTGGGGTAGAAAGTTTTGACTTATTAATTGTTTTTGTGTTTAGTTCGTAGAACTCCATTTAATTTTTTTATAATTAAATTTGATAGTTTTATTATCAAGTTTTGCAAGTATTTTTCAAATTCAAATACTTGCAGAACTTGATAATAAAACTATCAAATTTGATTTTAATTAAATTTAAAAATATTAAGTATTGACGTTTGTCCAAGATTTCTGTTATTTTTAAAGGGTGCAACTTTATTTTGAATGTTATCTTTATAAATTTGTAATTTTGCATGGTAGAAGTATAATGCACTTAATTTTCTGGCCTTAAATTGTTTGAATAAAAGTTTTGACAAATATGAATAGGGTTTTTTTTTAAATTGATTAGTTTTTGTGATACGTAAATTGTTTGTGTTTGATTTGAATATGTACCGCCCCATCCTATAATGCCGTATTGTATAATTGATTGACAGAAAGCGAAGTGTGTGGTTCTAAGTAATTTTTCGTTTAAAATATTTCTTACATCTAAATATATGTTAGTTTCCTTACTCTATCGTTGGGAATATTTATATGTGGGGACCATCTTAAACGTTGGTCTATTGTTAACGCTTTCTATGTTTGTAAATAATATTTTACATTTGTGGTTTTCTGTTTTTGTCACAGAGTGGATTATTATGTTTATTTCTTTAGGTGTTTTTTGTTTTTTAATGAAAAATGGTAAATAATAAGTTTATGTGTGATATTTTGAAGGTGTTCGCCTCAGAGTTTCTATTATTAACAAAACCGTATATATTGATTAGATATTTGTAATCTGAATTTAAACACTACTTACTTTGGTACACTTTGTCCCGAGGACAAGCTTCACTAGATGACAGTGATCCGAGGAACGGGCCATTTTTGGAACCAGTTCCTATTGGATTTATAAAATGGTCACACACTAACTGGGCGAAGCCGAACCAAAAGCCGCAGGACCTAGCAGCAAAACTTGTGGAGCGGGTTTTTAACTGCTAGTAATTATTATTCATATTCTTCCGAACTAGATTTCCATTCACCGAGTATCTGTCAAAAACAAAACGTCCTTTGCTAATAAAAAAATGGAGGGCAAATCTTACAATAAAATATCTACATCAAAGTGCGGTTTTTACAGCACGCTTTGTAATGTCTGAAATATAATGTCACCACGAATTTAGCCTCCCAATGAAAGTTGTTCATCTTTTGTTTTTGATAGCAATTGCAGTAGGATTAGATACAATGCAACGAGACCGGTTGTATTGTCTCATCATATTCTTTCAGCCGGTAAATAGTAAGTTTAGGCACTTACTGGACACCTAGGCTCGTCTTAGTACTCGAAAATCCTGTTCACACTTTGTAATAATTCGATCCTGCCGATGTTGTGGGTTAATAGGAAAACCGGACATCACCTGTGTCAATTATATTATATGCAAGTATTTTAATAAGTAAGGTTATATAATTGCTAGATATTTATTAGAATCGTTAACCATGGTTCTATTTTATAAAATTTCAATTATATCCAGAATTATATATTCAATGATATACAGAACTTCATTGTATAACATTCTAGGTGCGAATAACACGTTTTCATGACGATTGAATTAATTGTATCAAATATTTTTATATTACTTGCGTGGCAACTTTCCCTTATCCCTCTCCTCCCCTTACCCTTCCCAACTCAAATCCCTATTTTGCAGTCTATTTCAGTTATAATCACACTTATTTTATTGTTGTGTATTGGTTTATCATTTGTTGAATTCAGATTTGTACTATTATTACTTTTTTTAATTGATGCTTAGTTCTGTTTTTCTTTCATTTTTCTTAAATATTCTTGTTTACATTCAGTTAGTCTTGTTTCTAAATACCTATCTGTGAACATTAATAATTGGTCTTTTTTTTTTTTATCATCCTCTTATGTTTATTGTATTACTAAGACTTTTAATGTTCCTTAAATAAATAAATATCCACCTTAAAAAATGATAACCGTTTAAACGTAATAAAAAAAACGAAAAAAAAAACTTTTTTTCGTAATTTCATTTCGATGGCTGTAATAAATGTATGTGCGCTGAGAAAATGAAAAACACAGGTATATTTATTTCTCTTTAAAAAGTGGACAAGACAAATAATAATAAATCCCCGTAAGTCTTAATAATAATATTTCTGTACTGAGACATCAAAAACACTCCTGGCATAATGTTAACCGTTGTCACTGTTGAACATGTAATCAATTTCTGTCATGGTTGACAAAGAGGATCCTTAGACAAAGCTACAACAAGAATAAAAACTTCAAAAGTAGCCCGTGGAGTTAGCCCTTCTCCCCGAGTCCTAACGTTGTGCAATCATAACCGAGAAACAAGTAAAAAGGGAGATTTCATTTCTTAAAAATGTTAAAGTTTAGATCGGTGCAGCTTTTGTAAGGTTTGGCCCTTTGCGGCGGGATGGGAAAGTTTGAGTCGCTCGGTGGGGACCGTTTTCTCAAAGTCGGAGGCTAAGCGCTCATTTTTATTTTCTACATGAAATGCACTAAAAATAAATAAACTCGACTACCCTAATCTTGTTTCCGCCGAATCTCCTGGGCAAAGGAAGAATGTACATTCTGTCAACAGGGGGGACACGCAAACATGCGGTAAATCCATACAACGTGCTTGCGAAGGGGCACATATTGTCTTGTAATGCACAGAAATGGCGCGTAGGGGTGGCCTCTCCCTCCCCCTCCCGCCCAGAATATGCCAAGCAAGAGACAGCCGGCTATTGTGTATACAATTACAAATAATAACATTTCGTAAGGCTGTAACAAGCCGTACTGATTGTTATTTCGCTAATTCGGTTGACAGTTTGGAAAATTTCTCCCATTTTCCGACATTTCGAATTCTGTTATCATTATAATCTGGTACATATTCATAACGTTGAATCTTAGTGCATCCCGTTAATACATAACTGCTATTATAACGTAATAGATTACATCTCAACTGAAAATATTATGTCTTCAAACTTCGCAAATTCACTTTGTGGCGTCATTATTAATTTAATGAAAACAAATAACTTTGTGTACACCACTATTTAATTAACAATATCGACATGTTTCAAAAACTATGTTTTCTTCGTCAGGATAATAAGTTAAACTAAGTTAAGTTAAGTTATTAACTTCTTATCCTGACGAAGAAAACATAGTTTTTGAAACATGTCGATATTATTTATTTATTGACGCCCTATTGGGCTTTTACGTATAACATACAAATTTCTTTTAAAACAATAGTATAACATAATAAAGGAGATTACAAGATATATAAATAAAGCACAAACTGAATATAATAAATAAAAATATAACTATTGCTAAATCCACATGGAAAACTTTAGAGAATTCGTATGTACAATTCATGTACCTACGAGCAGCAAAAACATTTTTAAAAAAATCAAATTTTGACTAAATTACTCATTGTTAGCATTTAGAATAAAAACAACAAAAAAAAAATCGAAATAAAATATAATGATTTCTTATTCGTTATTAACATCTAAAAAGCGATGGACTAATTTGGCTTTAAATGTGTAGAAGTTTAAATAAAATATGTCAGCGACATCACTTAGTTCATTGCCCAACCTATGTATTCTTTCTAACACAGATTTCACAGCAAAATTATTGTTGTAAAATAAAATGTTGCGCCTGGTGTATGATACATTACGTATTAATTAGTGTATAATTAATTATTTATATTGTTAATTAAATAGTGGTGTACACAAAGTGGTGTGTTTTCATTAAAATGAAAATATTATTTTCATATTTTTTTCAAAACGATATTCATATTTTTTTACGCATTTATTATAATCGAACTCGTTATCTCTGAAATACTAAAAGAGGCGATTTAAAACCACCACACAAAGATAGACAATACACACAATACAATATATTCCAGTGTGTATATATTTTAAATCACTATGCCTACATAGTTAGATACTATGTTAGTAGTACTTTGGCAACCCTTAGAATAAAAGCATCCCCCCCATATATATGCCATATGAATTATTTTTTATTATTATTTCTCATTCTTAGTTAAGCAGGATCTACTATTTCCCTTTGTCACTTTTTTGCAAAAGAAACAGTAAAATTTGATCAGCCACCGCAAGGCTCCGAAATAATTCAGCTGCCTTCATCATTCAACATTCTCAGTAACCTTAAAATACGGATATGTTGGGGTTGAAGTTAGCGAATATAATATAACACTCGCATGCACTACATATATTTAAACTTTTTTCGGTACCATCCCTTTCGAAAACATACAAAATATAGCCTTAAGTATTCCAAACACAAAGATCTCAGCAACAATATATACTCAGCGCATTATTACTACTAATGAATTATTAGGTAACAAGAGTAGCCGGACATCACTATGTATATAATAAAGATATAAAATTATCCAGTAATCTTCCTACGGACATTTAAAGAGAGAAAAATGAAGAAATATTCGAGAAAAATTGGATAGTATCCAATTTTATTCTATTGTTTCTGATTTGCCTTATAATTTTTAAAATTTTACTGTTGCTGTTAATTATTAAATCTTCGAAATATTCAAACAATTTCTACTTACTGTCCAGTAGTGGTTCAGATGGAATTGATGGAAGAATGTGAAGAGTTCTTAGTTCTTACCTGAAACAAACAAAAAATACCCAAAAATTATAATCAATATCATATACAAGTCTCAATTTATTTATTTAAAAAAAAAACAATATTTTATTAAGCGATAAAATAAGTAAAAATAAAAAATCTTAACATAATATATTGCTAACATAAAGGTGGTTTTATCATCTCCACAGCGCTCTACACAGCTAGTCACTTAAAACACAAATAAATGTCATACTGAATACATAACAAAACGATTTCTTAACTTCTTGTAAAGTAAAATTTAGTTTGTCAAAGGAGCAAAAATTCTTCAGGATTGACTTCTACTGACGTATGAACTGTTTTCTGTTGAAGCTATGGAGCTCAATTATTCAAAATTTCTAAACTTAAGATTATCGAGACTACCACATGAAAAAATATACATAGGTAAAATATTTTAATATGTGACAATTTGCAAAAAATCTTTCTTTGTGACTTTGTGACTTTGTGACCTTATTACCCAAGAATCACCAGAGTAATAATATCTTATTAATATTAGTTCGACCCATTAGTTTCCATTAACGTCTTCTCGGGGAAGATTTTAGGCGTCTTAAACTGTAAGTTCAGACATTAGGACTGGTCGGGACACTCCGGAAATTGTGGAACTTAAAGTCTTGCAAAACTTTCCAAGTTGCAACAAGTTTTTCATAATCTGTGTTTCAGCGTTGCAAAACTGAACCACCATTTACGAAAAGGAAGATAGTAATGGTACGGGAAGGTGGATGAAAGGGAAGACATTCATTGGTATGGGAGGGAGGGAGAAGAGGCTGTCACCATCTCGTTTTGATTAGATTAGATGTTTGAACAATAATTTTGAAATTTGATGGACGTGGGTGGTTCCGGAATTGTAGATTCACTATGGTTATGGTCTTAAAATCATTTTATTGCAAAGCATAGGATGATGTATGCATTTCACATTATTATAAAATGTATTAGGTATATAAATGTTAAAGGAAATACAGTTTTTAACATGGACACTGTCATGCATTTGTATTTTGATGTGAACTTTTATCGAATCCTTCAAGTTATTTGTAAATCACTGTTTAATATACTTTAATTTAAAGGTTCTGTTTCAAACATAAAAATTTAACACATAGTCGTTTTGGAAATAAAATGACTTTTCAAATAATAATAAAAACTACCAAATATTTAAACTACCAAAAGTAGATTAAGGCGGCGCTTCTCGGCTGAAAAAGACGAAGATGGAGAGATATGTAATTACGAATGTTGGACAGAGCGCGCTAATATTTTAAGTGATAAAATTGCAGCGAAAATTGCGAAAAAGCTTAATAAAAAATGACTCGTTTAAAATAGAGCAAAAATCTCGTGGAACGTATCTTAAGTATCATTTAAAGAAACATTGTGAATTTTTTCACAAATATAACTTGTAAAATAATAGAAATAGACTTGTTTTAAATAATTTTCGGAGCATACTTAGCGATTTTTTTCTATCGAGGGAATTTCATATAATTTGCGTTTCGGCGTGGAACTTAACTAGATTTTATCTTAATAACATATATTTTTTTAAGAGCTTAAAAACTTCAAATGTTTAAGGGAGATATGTAAGAAATCGGTCGAATTCGGATAGCGGCGGCTTAAATGCACGAATTCAGAACCTTGAATTATTAGTCAAGTTAAGTCAGTTATGAGTAATACGCACCCCACGGTGGAATTTAATAGTCACCTCTGGAATCTCGAAATACCCGAGAAAAGCCTCGACTTTTGAAGAAACTGGTGGTAGGTTCGATAGATTCTCCGATAGCAATCTTTAGAGCACAGGCATCGGTTTTGCGTCCTTTGTCTACCGGCATTTAAAAAATCAAAGTTGGAAAATATTTGGCAAGTGTCGTTGGCTACTGAAGATACACTGACTATATTTTAAGTATTATTACTATGTATGTGACTTATAATATTCCTAACCTAGTTTTATAGTTTGAACTCTACAAGAAAGATGTGAAGTGATCCCAAAGATCGATTCCCCGCATGTACATTTAATTATTTATTTGTGCTCCAATAGGTCCAGCAGTTTAGGCTTTTTATCTCACGGTGCAAAAACAAACTGCAGCACTTCATGTGTTATTCAGGTCTCCATGGGGTAGGGATGCTGGAGGGTTTGGGAGGAGTGAGTGGGGTGAGGGGGTGGGAGGGCTCTATGAGTTCTTCTACCCCCTTTCCTAAAATCCCACACCAGTTCACACCTTGTAGCAATAAGATCTTTCCATGTAGGATTATGTCAACATTCAGATCTAGTTAATTAGATTTTGCGGAACGAAATATGTAACGTATTGTAAACCGTTCAATGGATATAATTGCAAGAAACATTTTTGTAGCATCTGATTCTTTAAAATTCATTGGTAGTCACAAATAATTTCTAATAACCAAAATTTTGCACATTTTCACATTTCGTTTTGCGTTCAAATCTAAACCTTAACCGTCCGATTCGAAGCCTAATACAAAGTTTTTTATACGAATTATTTGCAAACTACAAATTCTTGTAAAAAATCTTAAAATTCACACATAAAAATAATTATCAACCATTCATGTAACATAAACGATGATCCATTTATTCAGTGTCCAACGTGTTGTGTTGTAGAAAAATGTCAAAAGAGGTAGAAAGATATTGTCTATTTTAAGTTTCATAAAATGTAAATCCTTTATTTTGAAGAAATAAAACTCTATGATTAAGACTATATTTAATTCATTTCAATTACTATGCTGTCAGGACGACACAATTGTTATTGAAGTAAAAAAAAATTTAGCACCGTTGTGATTTGAAACTCGATGAAACGGAAACGAGCGACACTAAAAAGAGACATAACATACATCTATATGATTTAA
This sequence comes from Glyphotaelius pellucidus, assembly GCA_936435175.1. NCBI lineage: Eukaryota > Metazoa > Arthropoda > Insecta > Trichoptera > Limnephilidae > Glyphotaelius > Glyphotaelius pellucidus. The sequence continues at coordinate 18,197,616 of OW386542.1, read as the reverse complement.
TCTGCGAGAGAATGAGGTAGACTAATCGGCCTCCTCTTTATGCGGTGCTTCGTAGAATAAAATGTAAAATAATTTTTAAATTTGGTAACAATATTATAACAAATAAACCCTACAATTATCCTACTCCTGATACTCTGCATTCGTCTCAATATCTCCGCGTGTTAATTGCACACTCAGATTTTGAAGTGAAACTTCTTTAGCACCGTTGTGATTTGAATTTCGGATGAAACGGAAATGGCACTAAAAACAGAAAAACACATACATCTATTCCTATAGTATTTAGCCTGCGAGAGAATGAGATAGAATGAAATACGAACTCGCACTAGCGCTTTGATTAAGACGTCACTTTTCAAGGCCCTTATTGGTTGAAATTGTTTTGGTGAAGTATCGAACGGAGAATAATTCGCTATTCTGTCTACCCTAAAATATGTCGCGTATCATCGTCTCAAAAGAATTTTTAAGAAGTCTCAAATAATTAAATGTTTCACCGCTCTTTCTTGGAATGAATGCTCTCCAAAGTTTTTGAACAGCGGCAGTTAAAAGTGGTGAAACAATAACCGAGCAGAGTTTTACTTGCTGCACGTGGTTTTAACTCAGGGGTGGATATGTACACATTAGATTATCCCCTTTTCCCAAGTTTCCCGCAATGCCTTCAATGGACTGGTACGGAGTAGCGAGGCATTATCATCGCTATTTTTCTCCAAAGGCTGTATAGTTAAAGGCTACATCACTTTTAATTTGCGCCAGGTGGATTATGCCTTGGAAACTGGGTTAGCGGGTGGTTTAGGAGGAAACCATTAACACTGAAGGTGTTTAGAATAGTTTCTTTTACCTGCTTTATAAAGCGGCGCTTTAGATTCAACGTAAAACTCCCGAGTGTAGATAAATGAACTTAAATTACTGAGTTTCTATATATCCAAATCTAAGTTACGTAGTACCCAGTTAAGTAGACAAAAGTGTCTGGTTCCCGCCCAAGGATCACGTGTTCAGTTCTCTCTTAAAAATTAAGCTAAGGGAGCTTTAAACAGATATTTTTTTATAAGAAAAACTCTCTTTTTTTATAACTTTTGAAGGTTATTCCCATCAATTTAATATATTATTGAAGAAGAAGATAACAATAATAAACTAAACAAAAATATGAAAGAGAACAAGACACAGAAAAATAGAAAAAGATAATGGTCACAACTGGAACTCGAACCCAGAACCTCTCGTCTAACCGGGACGTGCGCGTTTATATAACCTAACATAAAGTAACCTATTTAACCATTTTTAATAAAAAATACGAGTGGGCTTTAGACCACGACTGAAGTGAAACTTCACTGCTCTCTCTTGCTCCTACAGTGTGATACAAATAATAGGCCTGCACTGTGTCTTAGATATACGAAACATAACGGGCTATGCGAGAAAGAGAGAAAGAAAATGTGTGCTCGCACCTCTCTGTCTTGCCCCTACAGTAATATACGAAACGTAACTCTCTCTCTTTCTATGTTCACTAACTTATATCTCCCTCTCAACTTCCGTTCGCCTCGCCCGATCACACTTTTCGTAACGCTCTCGTCACGCATTCACAGCTTACTCCCCAGTAAGTCAAGCGTGCGTGAATAAGTTTTACTTCAAAAATTTCATTACTTTTAATGACTTTTCAAAGGAAGTGCTGAATTGATTTTATTCTGAGTTATCCACCGTAGTCGAGGGGTAAGGTTCTCGACTAGCAATCCATAGGTCGCGGGTTCAAATCGCGGCGTGCGCAAGAAAATTTTCTTAAAATAAAAATAATCGATATTCACAAAGGCAGTTTGAAAGGATTCATGTTGGTGACATATTATTATCTCTGATCGCATTTTCACATGATACTATTTGTGGACTCCACCGCTCTCTATCTTCCTACAGTATTTCTACGAAATGGAGCCCAGACGCGACGGTTTACAGTTTCGATCAAGGATACCAAGGAAACCAATTTGCGGCATTGAATATTTATTTTTGCTAGCCTTATATTTACATAAACTCCAGAACGAACATATTCTCAATATCTGCCGTCGTTATTTTACTTTACCCGGTCCCACGTGCATGTATCGTAGAAAATATAGTTCTATGGATCGTTTTGAATACTTCATTGTTAATAATAATTATTAATTAAATTTGATAAACCTAAGTAACGTGCAATAGGTTTTATTAAAAATTATTTTAATCGAAGAAGTGAATTATTTTTGATATAAATATAAATTTTAAATGTGAATAATAGAGTTCTACTGGTCGTAGCGAATTGGAAATATCCCGAATGGAAAATACCGAAAATATTAGTTTTATTCGGTACTTTTCCATAACTCTTACGAGTCATCCTTTTCAATTTAAGTTGTACTTATGTACAATTCGGATTACTGTACAATGTGTACGAGCAACTAGTGGATGATCTGATGAACAAACGAGTTATTTTAATTTTTGTATAAAGCAATCAGTTTATGGTTTTGTTATATTTAATAAAAATAAAACTGCTATTTTATATAAAACCATGAGTTGTAATTAATTTATTTACTGACTGGTTTCGCTTTGCTCAAGCATCATCAGGGTACAAATTAATACTAAACAAGAAATACATAGTGTGTGCTTATAAATATAAAGAGAGACAATAAGATAAAAAATATAACAAACAGTAAGTATACTATACATTTAAATCATTGCAAAGGAAATGAGAAAAACCGACAGCCAATAAGGAACTCCAGTCCGATTTTTTATTTTTTTAAATGAATAATGAACTTCTAACTAAAATAACTGCATATTTATTTTTATAGTTAGTTTTAATAGTTAAAATAAATGTCAAAGTTTTATTTTTTCAAGATCCCCCGAAAACCACCGAATCTAGTGTGACGTCATCATGACCAACCGAAGTATGAATTTTGTAGGTAACTGGAAACAGCTGATCATCGCCGGCCATTTTGAATTTCAGCATTGGAGAGTTTTATGGACGCGGTGACGTCATGCCTCACAAATTCAATAATACCAACTTGACAGGGTGTTTTAATGAACTGTTTTAAAATGGACTTTTTAATATTTTTTTTAACACTCTACGTTAAATATTATTTAATACAACTTATATATTCAGAATCGGTGTTTATTGGTCTATATGAACATATTTTTTTAAAGCCTTAATATTATTCACTGGAGTTCCTTATTATGCAGACTAGTGGGTTATAATATATTAATGGGTTATTTTGCAGAAAATTAACTATTTTTATATTAATTCTTAAAAACGTTTTAAACCACTGCCATCGGTATGTTTCTAGTACTTGAGTTGCACTGGAATCATGTTTTGAGTAGTATTGTGACAATAATTGCTGAATCGTACTGTAAGCCTGAGCCCCAATACGAATCTGCTTATTGAACTTCTGGGTACTAATTACTTATTGAATACAATGCTCAATTTATTATTTATGTACTATATAATTGTTATGATGCTTCTGTACAACTTACCAATGTTATATGTAAAAGCCTTTAAGTCGTAAATAATATTGGTACTGTATCTACAAAATCTTTACTAACGACACCCCAGATCACAAAGTTCTCCGTGCCAGGCTGAAGGAATTGATAGAATTTTCTTATTATTTTAATTTATTATTTATGTACTATATAATTGTTATGATGCTTCTGTACAACTTACCAATGTTATATGTAAAAGCCTTTAAGTCGTAAATAATATTGGTACTGTATCTACAAAATCTTTACTAACGACACCCCAGATCACAAAGTTCCCCGTGCCAGGCTGAAGGAATTGATAGAATTTTCTTTGTAACTTTAGAAAGGATTTTTTTGACTCTATGTGTTAAAAATTTCCTTTTCATATAACACGATATTACGTAATTATTGGTCCTAGATAATCTTCAACTCATTCACAGTTTCAGCAAATCTTTCTGAAATTTACCAAAAAATTTAGATCCAAAACATACTAAGTTCATTACTTCAACGTTGTCATTTTTCCAGCAACATTATACACGAAATCTGTCAATATGTTGTGTTTTCGAGGGATTAAATTGGCCCCGGAGCGGCTCACGAGATTACGGGTTAAATTTTGAAAACGGCGGTGCCGCGATGCCGACGTACTACGCAATTAGCGCTCGCCTACCCCGTGCGGTGTGCAGTGTGCATGGCCGGTGATCGCAGCCATCCGCAATCCGCATCCCTCCACTCACTGTCATGCCAAAGTCAACAACCCTTGCTCCAGACATTATTTTTTTTCATTTTCACTTGCGCGAAGAAAATTTTGAAAAATAGGTAGAATATAGAAAATACATTATTTTAAAATTCGCATGATTAAAATTACGAATTAAACGTAGTACTTTTTTTAATATTCAGTCGATTGACAAAGTAATTATTTCTACAAAGGGTTTATTTTATTTAATAGTAATTTGAATTCCTTCAGCCTGCCACGATTCGTTGAGATTACGTAGCGTTCATTCTATTTAAATTTGAAATTTTTCCTAGCTGGATAGCCAAAGCATTTTATTTGTTAAATATACGTCTGTATTAAAAATAAAACGAGTGAGTTCACATGCGGTTGAAGTGAAACTTTTGCCTACACATTCTCAACCAATAGGAGCCTTGAAAAGTGAGGTCGTAATCAAAACGGCCAATGAGCGCAGTTTTACGCTTCGCGGGTACTGTAATGCGTCATTTCCGTTTCATCCGAATTTCAAATCACAACAATGCTAAAGAAGTTTCACTTCAAAAAAATTCGAGTGCAGTTTACACGCGGTAGAAGCGAAACTTTAACAAAACAATCTCAACCAATGCTTGAAAAGTGAGGTCGTAATCAAAGCGACCAATGAGCGCAGAACTCGCGTAATTTCCGTTTCATATCCCAACCAATAGGAGAGCCTTTAAAAGAGACATCATTATCAAAGCGGCCGATGAGCGCCGTTGGTGCGTTGCAGGTGCAGTAATCGTCATTTCCGTTTCATCCGAAACCCAAATCACAGCCGTGCTATAGAAGTTCCACTTGAAAAAGTATATAATAATGAAAGTTCAATCATAAGTTTAGAGCAGAAAAACTTCAGCAAAACTCTTGAACAAAAGCTTAAGCAAAAGTTCTGGCGTCATACAATTAAAACGTTTAGTTCTGTTATAATATAGCAAAACTATCCACTTTATTTCCAAATTCCTCAATTTATATCAGTCAAACTCTGTTTAATTACCTGTATATATAATAATATAAATAATAGACGCATACTAGAGCTCTTAGACGTTCACACTAAAAGTTAGAGATATTCCATCCAAATGTTCGTCAAAAGTTCCGCTGGTGATTCGTTTGTGCGGATAAATTTTAAATTGAATAATCCTTTGGCAAACACAACTGTTAATTCCTGCGAGACGGAATTTACACGCACTCAAAGCGGCGCCTTAAAATCTTCCGGAAACTTTCCCGTAAAAACTTTCAAACGGCAAACACCGTAAATTTCAAACAAGTATTTACTCTTCAAATGGTCCTAAAGGAAACGTTGCGATGTCATAGAATATTCTCGAGGACGGTTTTTCAAATGCGCCACATATTTCAGGCGAAGCTTAATGCTAAATCACTATTTCGATTAATTGAGTAGAATAATATTAAAATTGTTTAAAAAACTACAAGTGTAAACTACAAAAAAATCAGAGTGTGCAATTTACACGCGGTAGAAGTGAAACCTTCAGACAACTAAAGTAGGCAAGAGTGGGGAGACTAAGAGCACCTTTTTTTATCAATGTGAAGGATAATTTTTTCCATATTTTTGTCGTCGAATTCCAGTGCACCTTTTCTTATACATTAGGTCATCTTATTAGTATTTGTGTTTTCTTCTTCGGAGTCGCTCGATGTCGCTTTCTTTTGTGTTTTCTTTGCCTGTTCATTTTGGAGTGGTTTGAAGATTAGATGTTGATTTTACAAAATTTAAAATTATATACAGAACATTATAATTAGTTCTAGATATGCCCTTCAATAATTTTTTATCAGATGTGATTTTTTGCGTGTTTATTTTTGAGTATCCATTGGAAAACACGACATAAAAGTTCTAGAGCCGTCCAAATTTCGAATCAAACAGGAATTCTATTGACAGAATATTAATAGACGTGAATTTTTTGTGTTCTGTTTCGAGTTCCTTTGACAAACTCGACATAAACGTTCATGCTGCACAGAGCCGCGCTCGTGTTAACGGCCTTCCTTCTGTGGACGTATGTCCTTCTCGTTTTCCGGCTTGGAGGGTAAATACAATGGGAGGGGGAGAGGGGGGCATAATACGATACGGTGTGAAGAAGACTATTGCCGCCGTCGGGAAACTGACATAAGCCACCACCTATGCACTTTTTATTAGGTTGTATGTATTATGTTATCACTATTCACCAAATCTACATATTATATGTATACTAAGGATGTGTATCGGGTCATGGTCACCCATACATTTTTAGTATATATATTAATTTTTTAAGAAAGACGAACAATCCCGAATTACGAATAAATATGTCAATATTTGAAAAATCTCCCACAACCACCTAAATGAGCGGAAAATGTTGCTTGCGTTGTGAAGGAGGATTAACTACCAAAAGTAACTATATTAAATGTTTTTATTATTTATCAAAATGTACATTTATGTATTAGATTCGACGATATGAATCGAAAAATGATTTCATAAGTAGAAGATTTTGCAGTTTAATGCATTTTTTTAGTAACTATTAGTATATAATATAACCTTTATAACTAAGGTCAATTAAATACTCTCAGAAGATATTTAATTAAAGCATCTACAAAATTTCTAAGCAATCAAATTTTTAAACATAAAATACAGATTTTGCACCATCTTTCGTTGCTTTGTTAAAGTTTATTTTTATTTTTTAAACTTATCTAACCCCCATTTTCACACGAAAATGAGCTTATGCAGCGGCAGACACTGTTTTTTTTAATAAAAATCACGTGTATTTTATTTAAAGAGCTATGTTCTGAGCTTGCAAACAACACCTGTTTTAATGAACAGTGAGAAAGCTTTGGTTCAACTTTAAAAAACTTAAAATTCTAATAAGTAAAATAATTTTACATATTTAATTTAAATAATGGGATGGATTATACAAAGGGAAAAACACATAAAATTGATACATGAAAAAAATGATAGTTTTCTAAACTAGCACAGCGTATGTGTGGGGTTAATAAGTTAATTATTAAAATTATTGGCATAGGTAGAACCTGCCGATTTGGCGGAATTTGCTCCGAAATGCAATGCATCTTTCCAATTAGCTGAAAATCCGATTAGCCTTCTAACGTGTCTAGCCCTGATTACAGATTGCCACGTGTCTGCGCTAGGTGCTATTTATATATATACGTTTTCGCTAATGCTGTCGCCTGCAGAAATTCTCTTATCCCAACATTGAAACGAATAAATAATAAAATACCAGCTTTTTTGCTTTCAACTAATTTTCTATCTGGGAAAGCTGGTTTAAAAATGGTTGGGTTGGCAATTTAGCAATATTAGAATTGAATTTTTGTGAAAATAAGAACTTGAAAACGATAATAGAATGTACCTACTTCTTGCTCCTAGTAGTAGTTTTTTCAATATATTTTCTCCTATTTCTCAGTTTTGATAGAATATCGCAATGGAAATAAATTTAATACAACATACACTAAGATTACAGTTTTTTTTCTTTTCCCGGAAAAATCTTTTTAAAAGCAGCGTTATAATTTTGATTTGTACCAAACGTTTCTGTAACTTGTGCTTTCTTATCTACAGTAGTTACATCAATATTAGTACTTTTATTAGTTTTACAGCCCTAACACTAATACGTAGTTTGAAGTTACACTTCTTTAGAATCGTTGTGATTGGAAACTCGATGAATTGAGACAAACACATACATCTGTAGGATTTAGCCTGCGAGAGAATGAGATAGACCGATCGGTGTCCTCTTTGCGCGGTGCCTCGTAGAATAAAATGTAAAATATTTTTTAAACTTACAATAAAAAATATTATGTAAAACAAAAAACCTACAATTATCCTAATCCTGATTCCCTGCATTCGTCTCATTCTCTGGACTTTTAGTTATAAGGTTTCACTACTACCCGTGTGAATTGCACATTCTGTTTTTATTTTTTTTATTTCTCATTGAATTTATGAAAAATGGCTTTCAAGATGAAAATAGCAGCATTGACCTATTAGTGAATTTCAGACACAAAAAGTTGACCAGAACTTTAACTTTTCACCCCATTTGACAACTAAATACACGCAGGTTGCTTGATGTATATTTTTATTGGCAGATATTAGTATGTACTATTATCTGCCAATAAAAATATGCGTTAAATGACGATAATTTTGGTAGTTCTTAATTGAAGTATGATATAGTTGAATATGTGACCGTATCTTTTTCGATTTTTCTGTTTAAAATTGTCGGTTGAGAGCCGCTAATATTGTCTTCAGTGATTAAATATTACAATTTGAAGTCTTACTTTAAAATTGAAATAAATATTATATTTTAATCCAATTTCGTTTAACATTATATTGAAAATGAAGCCACTAGTGCCAACTAAAATATGCACAATAAACAATATATAACACACTTTTATCGTGAGTTATCTTCTTATTATTCCAACATCCTGGTTCGTCTTATGGATATCTTTAGAAAAAAATGGTCAAAGATTTGAATATTTTTTTATTTTTTTTTATTTATTTAATATTTGTATGTTTTTACAATAAGTATACATTTTTTTTTACATGTTAAACAGAGTTGTAAAAATGAACATAACAATAGCATTTCCTCATCATAAAGAGACAAGGCTCTTGTGTTTGGTGAGGGAATTCAAGCTCAAGTATATGTATAATTTAGTAGAAAATAATAATATTGCATCTAATAATAAAAGATATGTAAGAAAACTCGGGATATAACAATAAATAAATTTCAAGATTTAAATGAAATATTAGAGGTAGAAATGGACTCTTACAGTTGTTTCAGGTGATTTTTCAATTTAATTTGGAATTTATGTCTATTTTCGATAATTTTTAGTTCTAATGGGAGGTTGTTGAAATAATTTATACCTAGATACAGATAGGTATTTTGGATGTGCTTGGTATTAAATTTAGGGATTTTGATATTGTTTTGAAATCTTGCTGATATATTGAATTGTAATTTTTTTAGCTGTATTTCTTTAAAAGTCTGTAGAATTGCATATTTTTTATATATATTGTCTGTTATAGATACTTTGAATATTGAAAAGATTCTTTCAGTAGAGAATGTAGATGGTTTTTTCAAGATAACCTTAATTATCAATCTTTGAACTATTTTCAGAGGATTTAAAATAACATCATAAGTTCCTCCCCACCCTATAATACCGTACTGTAATATAGATTGAACAATTGCATAGTACACTTTTTTGAGGTTTTCTAGTCTAAGAATATTTCTAATTCTGATAAATATATATATACATTTCCTAATTCTTTTGACAAGTTCACAAATATGTGTTTTCCATTTAAAATGTTGATCTATATATACACCAAGATATTTAATATTTGAAGTTGAATTAAGTGTAGAACATGTTTGATTACAATTAGTTCCACCACATTTACTCTGATGTATTACAATTTTTATTTCTGGATTTGATTTACTTTTATTGATAGAGAAAGGGATAAATTTTGTTTTTTCAGTATTTAATGATAGGAGATTTTTATCGAACCAGTTTTTCAGCGTATTAATATCAATATTCGCTAGATTATTCACAGTATTCCAATCAGCACCTTCAATTAGTATGACAGTGTCGTCAGCATAAGATATTATTTTTCCGTTTATTCTTTGTGTGAATATGTCATTTACATAAATGATAAACAGTAACGGTCCCAGGACTGTACCTTGAGGTATGCCAAAGTTACTTGTATCTTGTTGGCTAAGCACATCGTTGATTTTAACGACTTGAGGACGTATGGACGTACGTAATATGCCAAGTTAAAGCTAGTTTTGATGATTATACCGCCATAGCAAAAGTCGTCATTTTTCAAATCGAAATGAGATAGATGATTGTCACAAAAAGGGACGCAAATTAAATCAATAACCCGATTTCTCAAAAAGTGATATTTAGACCACTCTAGCTTTTACAGAAAAGGAAAAATCTGTATTTATTTAATACATTTTTCTAATTAATATGTTGAAACCGACGAAGAAAATAAGGTACTTTCTACGTTTAGTAAATGTATAGAATGGGTTAATTCTTTTAATATTAAGCCAACATTCATACATTCTCGGGTGCGGCTTAAAAAATTATGAAGTGAATGCGGAAAGAACTTTGAGGGGAAATCGTCGCAGCTCCTCTTGGCGAAACGGTGAAGTACACCCCAGCCACTCGGGGCATTCCGGCCGTGTTTTGATATTCATGGGGTGTGTTCCTTGCGGTGGCGGACGCTCGGGCGCTCGTGTCTTTCTACCGGAAAAACCTATCCGTATCTCTGTGTTTTGTTGCTAAGCTGTTGAGACCTTAGATCTACTATACACTGTATACAGTCCTGACTCGAAACTCTATACCTACATTGCTCGAAATACGTACTATGGTCCTGCCGTCGAGAACTTCGTTGTTACCCCTATTCCTGTTAAGACGTTCGCACTGGGCAAATAGTTTAGTCAAGTGGCGAGTACGTTAGTAACTGAACGCCTCCGAACACAATATTAGTAGAGTAGTTTAGTCAGCTCTTTAGTAGAGTCAATCCATTCGCTGACATGCGCGAACCCGTCGTTTTAATAAATTAGGACACCCAGAAATGTCGTCCCATTGGAGCGAAGATGCTTCTTTAAATTTTTTTTATTTTTGCTGCTATTAGGTCACCTCTTTTCATATCCATCGTTTATTTATTTTCATCTCGCTAATTTATTCTTCCACCACCTCTTCTAAAATAAGCATTACAATCAACCTATCAGACCAATCAAAACCTATCAATTTATCAATTAAAAGCAAGTAATGTTGTTTTTCTGCTTAGTTTATTGTTCAAGGAATGTGTTTCGGTAAATAAAATATAAGACAAAACAAACCCACAAAATATTACGTCAAAGTCAAAACTTTGCGAAATTCACGTGGTACCCTCCTTGGCTTTTGACAAGTTAATTGGCGTATTTACTTTGTTGTGTTGCATCCCGTCATCTTGCAACGCGCCGCTCACTAATTTATTCTACTCGACCATAATGCGAACCCTTTTCGGCCAGTCAAGTACTCAACTAAACTACTTGCCAAGTGCGAACAAGCCATTAGACGCAATTCACTCTCCTCCGTATTTTTAATACAAACTTTACGCGGCGGATTAGGTCGGAATAGTGAAAATATAGACTAATTACCGCGGCTGCTTTATTCTACTGCTTACATTTGGTCTTGCTGCTGATAAGCGCAGTTTTGATCTGCTGCTGCAGATTCGATCCCATAGTTCCTCCGCTCCGATCCCATAGTCACACTTGCTCCAGACGGGAGCACTTGGGACTCTTGTAAGGCATTTGTTTAATTTAAATTAGCTAAGGCTCACACCTCTCCAGACATTTCGATTTGTTGGTTTGTTTAAAGTCAATTAATTAACAAATGAAATTATCAATAGATGTCAGGAGACGCAAACTCCCTTCAGACAAGACCGCTATAAAAGACCTAAGTTTAGGTTTTTTCTCTTCTCTTCTCAACAGCCAGCCCTTCTTAAATAAGTAATAGTAAAATCCTTGTTCTGTCTTGGGTAGTTTGTGTCTCCGAAATTATTCACAATGTAATTGGGAATAAAGCAAAATAAAATGTCACGAGTCCTTTGAAAGTTTCCTGAAGCGGCCTTATTATTTTATGAAGTTCCTTCTTCCAAAACAAAACAGCATTCATAATTATATATTTGTATAAAAAATAATATAATTTAATTAAAATTTTACCTATTCATCGGAGTGAAAAGACGTCTTACTGTGGTTAAAGAATAAGAAATTAGATTTTTCTCAACCGACGATTCACAAAATATATTACGACAATTTTTGAAATGTTTGGCTTGTCTTATCTCGTGAAAAAAGCGATCTTGTATACACCGGTGCTTTACAAACAGAGCTGCATCATTTGTCACTCGCTACATATTATATTGTATGTATCCAATACAAATACACATAGGATTATATTGTTGTGCGGTGCCTTCTACAGCTAGATATAGGAACAATACAAGCAACGTACTCAAATAATATATTTATATCTGTAGTACCTATACATTATTTTTGTACTACGCCTTTCTTTCACTACCACTCGCCTTCTGGTGGGTTCATGTCGTGAAAACGAATTTGTTGAAGATCCAACAATATCTAGGAAAAGCTAGCTTTTTTCTTGACAATGCGAACAACGAAATTTCGCTAAGAGTTAGTTTCATAAGGGTTATGGAGATACGTAAAGAAGTTGAGGAATCATTCTTTCTCATTTTTGAATTAAAGTTTTTTGAAGTGAAACTCTTTATCCCCATTAGTGATTTGAAATTTGGATGAAACGGAAGTGCGTCACTAAAATTTATTATTTGATGGGTCGTTGGTCTAATATAATGCGGTAAATTCGCGCATCGGCGCGAGCCTCCCATAGCGCAGCGGGTAAGGCGCTTGACAAATCTCAGCGGCCAGAGAGACAGGCATCCAGCGAACGGAGGTTCGAATCGTACGAAATCCAAAAATAAATAAACATTTTTATTTTTGTGACAATATCCAATCTTCAAACCACTTTAAAATAAACAGGCAAAAAATAGGAAAGCGACATCTAGCAACTTTCTAGTTTTACTTCTACCGCGTGTGAAATGCGCACTATGATTTTTTTACTTATTTGTCGGTAAAACAGAATAATCAATAAAAATACTTCTTTGTATTGAGTTAAAATGCAGCAGTTCTTGTAGGCATGTATTCCCATTAGTTACACTCCTAGGGTTCGATATTCAATATGTATTATATATCAGACGCGTCCCGTGGTAGGTGTACTTTATACACCAAACTGCAGTAACTTCCAGCAGGGAATATTTATGTGTTATGTTCAAAATAAAGATTGCGTAGATATTTCGTTGAAGATTTGGAAAGTCGAGGATCGCGTTACGGAGAAATGAAAGCGTCTCACATGACGGGCCAGTCCGTGACTGTACTAACCAAAAATCTTGAGACCCCGCTTTTAGGTACGGCTACTTTCTCCATCGCGCGATACCGTAATTTCCACTTAGTCATCGTCATCAATAATGATCAAAACTATTCTTAATCCTTTACATCCCCTGATTCAAAAAAGAACTTGTGATTTATTTTCTAAAAATGGATCAATCAATCAAACTATTACAATTTGCTTTGAAGTGAAAACTTCTTTAGCACCGTTGTGATTTGAAACCCGATGAAATCAAAAAACGACACAACAAAATTGGTTGTCTGTAAAGTCGGTTTACGGACGATAATTTTACGTGATAACGTCATTTACTCGTAATAACGATGGATTGGAAGATAGATAGATGCGTCTCAAGCCGAACGCTTGTTCCGCGCTCTCGCTGCACGCTCGGTCCAGGCGGAACGTGACAATGAGTCATGCTTTTTCGTAAGTGCAGCCAGCGTTCATCGATTTATGAGACGTTATCACGTCAAAAGAGACAAACACATGCATCTATGGAATTTAGCCTACGAGAGAATGAGAGAGAATAACCGGTCTCCTCTTTGTGCGGTGCTTCGAAGCCTCCCCACTGTTGCCTACATTAGCTTTTTGAAGGTTTCACTTCCACCGTGTGTGAACTGCATACAATTTTTTTTGTAAAGGTGGGAACAATTGCAATAAAAATGCTCTGAATATCGTTGAATAAATCATTACCATATCGAAACAATCATACTGATCGATCGGAAGACTATTCGCCTGTGTCAAAGAAAATATCTATATTTAGTAACACTTACAAGTGATCTACTTTCTGCATAGATTATATAAAACCTGTCAATCAGTTAATCTAGCGCGGCCGAGACCTAGAAGAGCTCCAGCCACCAGGCTGATAGAAAACCACGGATATTTTATTCACACATCGACACATTGATGGGAGTGACTTATAGACGGACTTAGGTACGGTCACATTCGAGGAGGCAACACGACTACATATTGAATTCCTTCGAAAGACTTGAGGAAAGCAATGCAAACAAATTCAATGCTTTCTATGAAAAACTATTACAAGAGTATCTCCGCACAAAACTAATGGATTCTTTGATTGTTTTTCTATCCCTCCTAGAGAGTGTCCGACACGAAATTAATGCGACAAACAAAAAGAAATTTAATAAGCTTTATAAAACATCTGTACAAATAATATCGAAACGAATACTACAATATAGCTCAGAATAGGTACCAGTATAGGTGACATTCTATCCTAATTATCTATCTCAATAATTGAAACACGTTGTTTTAATAATTTATAATCAATCGATTTGTTATGATACCTTATTACAGCAAGTGCAATTCACTTCAAGAAGAAAGTATTGAAAAACTATATAAGAGAAGATCTTTTTGCTTGGGTGTCTCAAAAGAAAATAATCCACTTGGCCTAAAGAGAACACGAGATTCAGAATAACGGGTACCAGGTTGGTGGGCTGGTGGGCTCACAGGCTGCTTTCTCTTTCTGCGTAGCAAGATTTCGCTGCGGAGTGCAGGGTCAGAGTAACATGCACTCTCTGTTCGCTTTATATATTCCTGCATTCCGACACGACGTGACGCGTCCCCATTAGATAGGATAAAGCACACACTTTCTGTCCTGAGCCTAAATACATACATACATGCAACATTCACCTCCGAAAAGAGTAGACACTATTAGAGAAACCCTGATGATATACAGCTGCTAATAAATTTACATTGTTTTAAATAAATTTACACTTACAGTACAAGAATTCTAATAATCTTAACAATAACTTACATCATAATAATAATAATAATTGGATAATTTGTAGAGCGCCGTTTTTGTGAAAAATCACCTCAAGGGCGCTGAAAGTCTTCCATTTAGATATAATTTATCCATTACTGCGTTGCTGACTCTTCCGCTACGCAATATTCCTGGTAATTTTTTTTTTTTTTATATTAACTCCACACAGGAGGCCCTGAGGAAAACAATTTCCCCCAAGGCCTATGTCATCTGAGATGCTGTGTGGAGGGTCTTTTTGAGGAGAGGAAGGAATAAACATTGGTCTTGAAGAGACCCATGTTGTAGGAAACACAGAGGCCGGCAAATCGTTCTGCAGCCAAGCAGTTGAACACAAGAACGAGTCGAAGAAGCGACCCGTTCTCACGTGACAAATGTCAACCTTGTACCATATGTTGGGCACGCATTTGGCGTGTTTCCCGACTATGCACCGGTGCCGAACGGATCAATGACACTAGTTCCTCGACCAGCAGTAGATGCCAGTTATATATTAAATATTACGGGTTCGACAGGAATCAAACCCACACAAATCGATTTAAAATCGCGGTGATTGTAATGGTGCAAAGGTCGTCTTACTCTATAATATAAACATAATATGGAATATTGTTTTACCTTGCGTTATGCATTGCTGTAGACATGTTGTCAAAGTTTCCGCATTATGCAGTGGCTTCATCTTATTCCTACTCTATTTTCTACTTGGCATCTCCTAATCATGTGCTGCAGTCTGTGGTTGCTGCGAGCGTCCATCATCTATGGAAAACCATTTGAAACCACCATCAGTACAAAGCATTTAGGATAATACATTGCAAGTATGGTGGGCGCATTTCTCTCAACGAGTGGTTTTTCGCATTTCCAAATACAATGGGCATACATTGTAAGTAAAGGTCGCACGCTCGCAGCAATCCAAAGACTTTTGAATATTCAATGCTTGAGAAAAGTAAGCTGTAGTATGGGTCGTGCTAGGCTAGGACTGGGTATAGACACAATAAATATTATCTTACCCTCGCCAGAGCCAACCTCTGCCAAATTCTAGGTTCCAGCGCCAATCCATGCAAAGGTTATACGTAAAAAATGTCTATTTCCCGAACACCACCTAATCAGTTTTTTTTTAGGTTTTTATTAACAGTCGTTATTCATTGTGGCATTTTCGAGTTAGAGATAGTGATTGGGTACGGTTCAATAATGAGGACTTGAAAATTACGTTGTTCCAGGGGAAAAATCATCGGAAAATTAGATATTTAAGCAAATGGTGGACTAATCGTTTTTAATATATTTTTTTAAATGTAACTGATATTAATTTGTGTGTCAACATATTTTCATTCAGTTTATAACAAAACGTATATAAATCTGCCTTCAGTGTTCTGTTATTACATCACTATCTTTTTTTAATAGACTTACTTATTACATGGCGTAGGTTAAGAGTTAGAAATACAGGTCAAGTTAGGTTTTTTTTTTAAATAATGTTTCGTGAAAAGTTAACTACTTCTGTAGCGTTAGACAAAATTATTAAAAGTTTTCTTTAAAACTAATGAAAATCCTAGAGTACCTAATTTAAATTATTATGTAGGTGTAGGTTTAAAGTAATTTCGTGATCCCAATATAATTTTTAATATTTCCATAAAATAATTATCTGGCTGTATCCAATATGCTACTCCGGTGCTGTATTTGGATGTACACAGGTACACTTACTGATATTGTTCAAAGAATTTTTTTCGAAAAATCATAAACATTTTCATTATTCTCTTACACTAAAGACAACATTACGGTTTAAGATATGAGTGCAGTTTTTTTCTGCATTTGATGCAAAAACGACGTTGGTAGAGAGGTACATTTAATCCTAAAATTATTACTGGCACTAAATTAACTGCGAGCTATCAAAGTTATCCATCAGCAGATATTGACTGCAAATATTGTTATCAGTTTCGCGTAGATTGCGGAGATTTAAAGTGTAAGCCAAAAAACAATTTATAGACAATCCACTTCTGTCTAACTTTTAACGAACATTTTCCGAAAAACTGGTTTAATAATCTATCCCACGATGCCAATAACGATTTGACGTTGTTAACAAAAATAAAATTAACGTTTTTTATGATAGTCGATGTGTTTTACAAGAGTTGTGTATAACTTTCGATGGTGTGCTAAAAATTAACTCACGTCATAAGCAAAACTTTTCTTTTACAAAATGAATTGTACAGACATCGACTCATGCAGACATATGGATCGTTTTCTATACACTAATAAAGCACTCACACAAATGGTGAGCCAAGTGATTCTTCATTAATCAAGCCTTAAGTGAAGTTATGAAAGTGCAAATGGAAAAGGAAGAGTAGTGAGTCATCTGCGTAGCCAAAGAATAAAATGTTTGATTATATTGCAACATGTTTGTGAAATCTTGAATCCTTGTTGCAATCGAATATACCTAAAAAAAATCACACTTATTGTTTTATTGTTGATCACATGCTAATCATTAAAATAAGTCACTAATTAAAACATTTATCCAGTTTACATTTAATTTTTATTTACGCCAAACAACACCCAGTATATAAAAATTGCAAGAAACAGGTAGGTACATACATTCTTTGTATATTTTATGAACAAAATTATAAGTAACTTTTATGCAATAAGTGATTTGAGAATAATCATGTTGAGTGTGTGCAACGTACTTAACGAGCACATAATCATTTTAATTGTAAAAATTATCGACCGAGGTCAGATCATATCAACTAAAGAGCATTCGCTGCATATTTCATTCTGATGATATAATTAGCCAATGCTGTGTAACTCAAAGACAGTATTTTACTTAATTTTTATTTCTTATTATTTAAATATCTCCAGTAACAAACAATAAACAAATATTACTTAAAATCGCTTCATTCGCTAGCAAATGGTACACAAATTAATAAAAACATCAAATAAATACATCGCATTTACATATATTAATGGACGCTTTACAAATCGCAAAAATATGTTAAAATCAATAAGCTTATTATCTATGGTAAATGTTTTGTACATGCATAAATAAATAGGTAAAGAACATAATATTTAATCGATTGATTCAACTTTTACTTACTATGTCGGTATTTTTATTATTATTTATTCCCTGAAACAAAAGGCCATGTTTGATGTTCCCCTGACACGCACCACATCATCTGAGTCTGGACGAAAGTGCAAATGACATTTGGATATAAAAAGGAAAGACAAATGTAGAACAATTTTGCTGACAAACTTAAATGTTTAATGGAGTCTGGGTAACAATTCTCGTATACTCTCTGCTCTGTACTCTGAGACGAATCGTGCCTCCCAACGAAATGCCAAAATGTGGGAAGCCATCTTGAAGGAAACACAAGTGAACAACTTAATATTATGAATGTCTTACTTTAGATGATACGCTGTTTTGTATTTTTTGTCGTTTATCATTTTATCATCCGTGCGTAAGTAAGAAACGAGAAGATTCTAATACACCTGCTCTTATGTAGATTTATACAAGTGGATGCGCGTTTACGTAGATCTAGTGACGTGGTAGAGTTTTTAATGTTTCCAAAAATATAATGTATGTAATATGCAAAGAATTCGCTTAAGTCGAGACTCAAATAAAATTTTGACCTTTAAAGTTGAATGGATATGTAAATGGTTGCGGATAAGTGAATAAAATATATTAAAAAACTTGATATTATTTCATTTAATTACTCAACATTTTATAAGTAATATTCCGCACACGAAGAAGAATCTTGTATACAGCATGTACTCGTATGAACCAAATTCAAGGGTGGATTTCAGATGTGAACGTCTGAACCCGAATAAAATCCCGTCAATTTTTCAAGAGGTGAATTATATTGCCCAAAAGAAAGTGCGGTTAGAACTTCGGTTTGAAAGAGTAAATCATGTTTATGCTTTGCTATATAAAAAATAAAGTAAGACTCGTAAAATTTTATTAGTTCCAGTTCGAATAAATGAATTGGTGTTCGAAGGAGAACGTGTGTTTTTGCTAGTTATTCCTCCGTCATCCGTAAAAGCATCCATCTTTGATTTTGTTGGAAAGTGGATTTTATTGAGATGAAAAAAAATTGAAAACTGTTTTTTTCGGTACGCGTTTTGTTCGTTTGTAGGTAGATAATACAATATTTAATAATATTTTGTGATTCTATGTACCTATAAAGTCTCTCCGTTTGAGTCACGTGGGAAGTGTGCAAAGTATATCGACCCGCTTTGAACCAGTATTCTGTTCATCACGGATGAAGATTCTCAGGTGAAAGTTTAAAGTCGTTGCACTTTTCAAGTTATGTGCTTTGGTTAATAATTGGCTTTGCCCACATACCTGGTTTAAGCACTCGCCTGCTTTAGCAGATTACCATCGAACTAAGACAGTTTTTGCAAAAACAATTGATTCTCCCACGAATCGAGATGTTTTTTCATTTCCTCATAAGAATCACTAAGTGACTGCCATACCCACCCAATGCTCTATTTCTATTGTATTCTTTCAGTGACAACATTTATCGTTCCGTAAGTGGTATGATTATATCTGTGAATAAAAGAAAATACTCTTTTCATTCGACGAATGTTATGTTTTTCATTGCTTTAGTGATAGTTCCAAATTCTACTAATTTAATGCAAGTAAGTACATAAAGAGAAACCTAAAACATAGTTTCTAAAAACAAAAATAAATGTTGCTAACCACAGAAATACTTTTACACAAAATAGTGATGGATTAGGGAAAAAAACACTTCGTCAAGTAATCGAAAACACATTTAAAAAAAAAAACAATTCCTAAAAAAGTCGACGCAAAAACATCGATGACTCGGCGAATAATTCGATTAATCGGTGTAGGATTTTTTAATTTTTTTCTTTATTACCTACCGTAGATATTGTACAGTTACGTAGCATGTCCATAGCTAACGAAAAAGTTGTAAAAATATGTAGTTGCGTTAGTTTTTTTCAGTTTTAGTGGTAAAATAGATGTTGTATACGGGAAAATATTTTCAATGTGGCATGGCAACGATTATAGGTGCGTAACTACTTATCAGTGTAATTTAGTGTGATACACTAAATTACAGATAACACAAAATGATTATGTTGAAAGGTTGCAGGTTTATCGGACTGATTGATAAATTATATAATTTGGGATGGTGTGACCTTTGAAAGTTTCCTCGGATTGGAGTTCTTTAGGCGTTATCTTAAATGTTGGCACTAACACAACTTGTCGACTGTACATAGGTAAAAATAATCAATCCATAATAGGCCGATTACCTACATTGCAAACAGTTTTTATCGCGATGATTAGGGGTGATCGATAGATAGAAGAAAGATTAATTTAACAACCAACAAAGATACGAGGATATTGAATAATAACTAATTACAGTAATTCAAAAAACTTCTGCTCATTGCTTGATTTATTGTCAATACCAAAAATTGTCGTTCCTTATCTCAAACATATTTTATTGCTTTTCGCAGATTTGAGTTACGTAAAAAGTGCTGTATCAATGCGAAAATGAATGCACTGTCTGTCTTAATTGTTTTGCATTGAATGTTATGCATGGTCATATTTTAAACATTTAGCTGATCATTAACAATAGATCATTCAAAGCGAAGGCTAAAATATAATTTTCGTTATGAACATAAACATAACATTCGCTCAAGTAAAGAAAAATCTATTAAAATCCCAACCCACCACTCTATATCAACTTTCACGTGATATTACCTGCCCATCTCCAAAATAAAAATAAAATCTAGTGCAGTTTACAAGCGGGAGAAGCGAAACTTCACCAAAACAATCTCAACCAATTGAAAAGTGAGATCATTATCAAAGCCGCCAATGAGCACAGTTTAACGCTTCGTAGGCACTGTAATGCGTCATTTCGTTTCATCCGAGTTTCAAATCATAACGGGGCTAAAGAAGTTTCACTTCAAAAATTAAAGAGGCACCTTCCTTCACACCAGCAATTTTTTTCAAAAATTAAAGAGGCACCTTCTTTCACTTCACTTTAGCACAGCTTCTACATTGCGTGTATTTTATTGTGTTTTGTATATTTTTTTATCACTGTTGATCGGCATTGGTTAATAGAAAACGACCAAGGCAATAAGCATTAAAAAAATAAAAATCAATTTAATAATAATGTTCAACCACAACACTACTCGCTATATCAAATAATAAATTTATGTACCTATATATATTTAATATAGCCATACAGATTATTAAAAATTTTATATAAAGAAGAAATTTCAGGAATGAATATTTTGTTTCTAAACTTTTACGGTGGCAAAGGTAAATTCATGATCACGAATACCACAGCTTGGGTCTATTAATAAATCTTACGTGGTATTTATAAAATGACTGAAAAAATGAAGAAGCAACTCTAAGAAAATACATTTCTAACTTTCGCTTAATCATTTATTCATTGATGGACTCTTGAAAACATTACAATCAACGCTTGTGGTCAATTGATAATTTTTTAACATTTACTCAAGTGAGTTACCTTTTAAAATCTTCAAAGACTTATTCATAGTCTTATTGAAGATGAATTTATAAGATGTTAGCAAGGCATTAAATATGAAATTTAATAATGTTGTAGCACGTTCAAAGGTAAGAATTATAAAAGATTGTTCTTAGAAACTTATGTTGACCTACTTTCAGTATAAGTCATACGATTTCATTTACACTTTGATACGAAAACAATTATTCGCTTCTTCTTAAACTAGGTTACAAAGTTAAAAGCAATCCTTTATTTTTGGTTAAGCACCTACCTGTTGGATTCCTACCGTACATGTGTTCTTGTGCTGAAATCGGCGATAATTTACGTCCACCCGAAGAAAACATTTGACCGCCATCCGCGCAAAGGAAAGTCGCGAAGTGCTAAACGACACCGTGTTGCTCGCCACAAATAATACTACCTCGCCAGCAACCGGCAATATGGAACGCCGGCATCAAAAGAGCCAGAAACCTTAAAGCATCTTTATCAATTTTTGAATTAATGGTGTTACCCCTTTGAGAAAGTGTCCGCCGGAGGATCCGACGAACTAGCTAGAAAGTCTTTCGATATTGAACTTCCTGTTGAGAGTTCAACCGGTTGGATTGCCTGCTTAATAAATCGTCCACGTGGTATGCAAGCAGATCCGCTGCACGACCGATGATCAGCCATGACCGTGTATAATATTATAAACCGATAGACTTATATGCATATCGAATGGAACCAATCTCAATAATCGACGAGGCCGATGAAACACTGTACCAACTTAAACATGTATCAACAACACTGTACGTTAAGAAACTTGCTTCAGAGATGGTTAACTAATTTAAAGCTGATATTAAATTACATTTCCCAGTATTAATTTTATTTGGACGAAATAATGTAACCATGTTTCATTCTATCTTGTTGTGATGCCAATAATGCTTCAGTTTTCTGGATCTTACATGTACACCAAATTCAGTTTTAGAACACCATTGACGGTCATTCAAATGTCATTAAAATAATAAATAGTGTACTTGCGGCACCTTCCATAGTAGAAGATACTCTCAGTATCGACCTGGTGTAAGATAACCATTCAGAATTGAAACTGTGCTTGAAATGGCTATAGCCATTTTTTATAGCCTATAACCAGACCAGCCAGGAAGGTACTTCCCCGCCATCCTCTTCCCCACTCCTTACCCTCCACACTATCTTCGTCACAACATACCCCAATTGGTATGTCTCACTGACTGCGGTCAGTTGGGAGCATTTGGTTCTCTTGTGCGGTATTCACACAAAAAAAGGTATTTTTAACGAACACAGGGAAATAACCTTTCCAATCATATCACCAATGTTGTCCTTATCGGTAATTAAAACACGGTATAAATCACTGTACCGTTGATTGATCATCTTTATAAAAGACCTTGAAAGATAGCGTTATGCAACACATGCTAATTTAAAATTATTGAAATAATTCATAGGCGTACGGCACTATAATGCTTAGTAATATGCTGTCCATATGGACCAAAAAGCTGTACCCTAAGAAAATAGAACCATAAAAAATCATAAGTCATAAAAATAGGGAAGAAACTATTGTAAGCTCATTTATACAGATAGCCATAAAAGTCAGTGGAATTTGACCGTATGATTTCCATTTTCAATTTTATTTTAATCCACAACTCATAACCGAGCTTAAAAACTACACACAGCCTTGCCTTCAGTCAATGTACCTTATTATACTATAAGCACTGTTTATAATAAAAAGTAGTCATACCTACTCTTGAAATTCTATATCATTCTCAGCAGTTGGAATTTAGATTATTAGAAGTGTTGTAGAAATCTCGGTATCTATCCGGTTATATAATACTATTCAGGAACAAAGTGTTCCTGTGATTGGTTTTAGCTATGTTTTGTAACTATAAACGAGTAGAAGATGTTCAGATTCTTTCCAAACTCCCGCCTCTAATTTCTGTCTTCAGATTCGCAACATTCCCGAAATGAGAATGCAATGGTTTCATTTGTTCCCGGAAGTTCGGACTATCACCATCTTGAAAGAAATGTAGTTAAATAATAGTATACTCGTTTCAAAGTGATGACAGTAAGTCACCCATCACAATGATAACAATGCCTACAAGGGAGCTCCGTGCCTACTTGTTGCTCTGGGTTTGATAAGCAAGGTGGAAGGGAGGGTGGGGGATTAGGGGGGACCACGATAACCTATTTCCACTCCGTAGATGACTTCCAGCCAGAGCTCTTGAAAACAAAAATAGCGCTAAACGATCTACTCCTAAAATGTTATCAAAACCGCATTCAATACTGCCAATTTAAAATGCATCATTTTAAGGGCGATCAAAAGTATTGAAAACTACAGACAAGCGAAAACTCCCATTTTTGGTGAAATAAAAATGTTTTCGCATTTAAGAACTTTCGAAATTTAAAAAATCCCTGTGGGAAAATATTTTCAAAGTTATAAATACTCTCAGTGTTTCACCTTTGAGTTTTAAAACATTGCACTTCTAATTTTTCTACTCATTTTTTTCTTCTCTCTACCGCATTTCTTTCCGGTTCATAACTTTTCCCAAAATAAGAATGGTTTCATTCCCGCACAGCGGGACTCTTGTATGGTATTTACAAAAAACAGCCAAGAGGAATCGAATTCGCAGCATTTAAATCGAGATGTATAATGCATGTAAGTAGCGTAGATAAATCCCTCCATGTTGCACAATATATTTAGCAACAAACTAAATAGATTGATTCCGTGCAACCACAAATCTTAATTTGTTGATCAGGTAATAATTACTAAAATTCAGGGATGCGATGATTTAAATCGCGATTTTTTTTTAAATCAATGATTTAAATTATTTTTTTTACTGCAACCAAATCACCCCCCTAAAGTGTCAAAGAACTTCCACCGGCATAAACTATGGCGCGCACACACGTGCAATGCTAAACCTGTCTTTACAGTTGCACGTGTGTGCGCATGTTAGTTTTAAGAATAGTATTACTCGTTTGTATGCCAAAGTTAAGACTTTCACTGGATTGTTCGATAATCAAGTTCTACAGTAAAGCGAGGATTGGTGGTTAGCAATATATAATATGAAAAATGTATAACCGAAGAAGAAGTTAAGATAACAGAAGAAATAACTATTAAGTGCAGTTGCTTCTGCTGGGATCGAAAGAATATTTTCTGCGTTCAATTTGGTGCACAGTAAAATAAGAAATAGATTAGGCAATGAGAAGGCGGGCAAATTAGTCTTCCTTTTGAAAAGACTAAATTTGGACAAATCACAAAACCAATGTAAACAAGATACTCAAAGGGGTTAATTTCATTGTTAATATTCTTACTTTTAAGTCTTTTTAATTTTCTTAGTTGTTGATGTTTTATTGAATAAGCAAATACTTTTGCTAGTGTTAAAAAAAATAATCTCTCTAGCTCATTTCCTATTACAGTGGCTTGGAAGAAATTTCTCAAAAAGGCCATCCCTACCATTTGTGTTTTTTTTTGTAATGTTGTGTTAATTTTTTGAATGTTCAAAAATGTTTAAATGAATAAATAAAAATAACGACATTTTGGAAAGACTGAATTATTGATTTTGAAATTTATAAATTAATAATTAAAATGAATAACGACATTGTTTTGTTTTACAAGCACCGATTTCCGAGTTAAAGTAGACGAAATGTTTTAAAAAATCAATAAAATCTGTTTAAAATCAAATAAATCCGATTTGAATCAAATAAATTCGATTTTTATGATTTAAAAAAAAAATCGTGATTTTTATCAACCCTGCTAAAATTAATCATTAAAAGCATATTACCCTTGTTGCATGGACTCAATGTTCCCTCAACCCGTGTACAAGGGATTTAGTGAAATCATAAATAATTGTGAAGCATTGATGGAGCCACAAATAATGGACTTGAATTATAAATGTATTAACCGCTTATTCTTATTCCGGATTCAATTTGCAATCTGCAAATAATAATACTTCGTATTACAAACAATTCTACCGTTCAGATAGATACCTATTTGTGGGACGTTTTGAGCAATTTTTAGTCCATTTATTTTTTAAGGGAAACTGCATTTTTACGAACAAAATTTTAATTCTGGAATTAAGGCTGTTGGTATTATTATAATAATAACCCTCTAATATTATCTTTGCTTACTTCTAGTACTTACTTTGATTCATAACTTCTTCCTGTAAAGCACTTAATCGATTGTCGACCCGTGTGATTTAATAAATAACATTGCGATTATAATCCTGGTATGCTTAAACATCATTTATAACAGAGGCCAAATCGAAAGGATATTTTTTTTATCAAAATATCTAATTTGTATGCTACTTTATTTATTTAGGTTTAATTTTTTAAAAATAGGCCATTGAAGAAGTCAACTTCGCGTGATTTTAGAGCGAACTTTGGCAATTATTGTGAGTTAACGGTAATTATTTAAAAATAATCACTTCGGCTTAACTTCTTACTTAAAACAAAAATTGTGTGCAATTCACACACGGTAGAAGTGAAACCTTCAGCAAACTAAAGTAAACAAGAGTGGGGAGGCTACGAAGCACCGCACAAAGAGGAAACCGATAGGCTTTTTCGTTTTATCGAGTTTCAAATCACAACGGTGCTAAAGAAATTTTCAATTCAAAATTTACGTGCAGTTCATACGCGGTAGTAGTGAAAAACTAATGTAGACAAGCTTGAAGATGATGAGAGGAGGAGAAGATCCGAAGAAGAAAACACAAATACTAATAAGATGACCAAATGTACAGGAAAGGGTGCACTGGAATTCGATGACAAAAATATGGAAAAAATCATCCTTAACATTGATTAAAAAAATGCTTTGTAGTCTCCCCACTCTTGTCTACTTTAGTTTTCTGAAGATTTCGTGCTATCTTAAAACTAGTCTTTATTTTCAGAAAATAAAAAAACTCGATTATGACGTTGGTAATGTAATTTATTCTCCATTTTAATAGGAACAACTTACTTGAATACTGGCTTAATATAGTGCTTGATATAGTGATTCTACAGTTTTCCTATTTACGTCACAGCATTACATCGTTATAACATTATAAAACACAGGTTTTCGTATGATACGAGTTAACCAAAGCTGATGTGGTTAACATACCAGAAGTATAACATATTTCGCCTCATAAAAGTTTCAGGAGTCGGTAAGGGCGCATCTTACGCCATGCCGATCAGCACATAGCCAATAAATAAAATTGCTACTTTTTAAGCTTTTATTTGGCAGAAACTTGAGAGTCTACTTACCCGATATCTACTACCAGGACGTGCTTTCTAAGCTCACTTTCATACCCTCGTTCATTTTAATAACATCCAAAGTGATAACTTAAAAAAGTCAACAAAGTTTTTTTGGAGTGAAACTTCTATAGCACGGCTGTGATTTGGATTTCGGATGAAACGGAAATGACGATTAGTGCACCAGCGATATATCAACTGCGCCCATCGGTCGCTTTGATAATGATGTCACTTTTAAGGGCTCCTATTGGTTGGTATATGAAAAGGAAATTACGCGAGGTCTGCGCTCATTGACGCTTTGATTATGACCTCACTTTTCAAGAATTGGTTCAGATTGTTTTGGTAAAGTTTCGCTTCTACCTCGTGTAATACATTTAAATTTTTGGCTAGTAGCCAATTTCAGAGGCATGCGTTTGCAAAAGTTGTTAGCCGTTGTGATATAGCATATATCATGATAGTTGACATTCTATCTGCCGATTTTCAGCGTGATCGGATGTCGAGAAGTTGGTTAATTTCCAATTCCAAAATTTGCTTTCATTCATTCATTCAAGAAAACAAAATCGAAATTCAAATCGATGTATTTAAAAAGTCAAATTAGTAAAACAGTATTCTTCGTCAAACCGTATGGATAAAAGATAAAAATAATAATAGTAACAGTTTATTCCAGAATGTATGCACTACATATATATAAATATGTATGTAGTGCAATGCAATATATCCCATATTTCGAAACAATTAAAAGAATTATAGACAATATGTATGTAAAAAAAATAAAATAAAAGAGTTAATTTTGATATAAAAATAATATTGGTGTTAGAACCTGGAACCTTGCGATGGAGTAAGCTTTGTCTAATTATTTTCCTGTCATTTTGTAAAATCTAAAAGACGCAAAAACAACAATTTAATGAGAGCAAAATTCTGCTTATTTTCCCTGATTTCTTTTCACCTGCCATTTTTTTTTAAATCCTCCGCCCTTGGGAATTGAATTCAATTTTCTATTAATAATATCGACTTTACCTTATCCCCTAGCCAGAGTTAAAATTTCTGTAACAACCTCCAAATGATTTAAAAATATATATTCTGCGAGATTATTATTTTTATGAATTAGATTGTTTACAAGAAAAAAAAATCATGATTATTGCACTTAAAATCTACATACGTAGATACTGTCAGACATTCAGCAAACATAAGAAAATTTGTCAGTACACTAAGTATGTTAACTGAGTTAGTGAGATCTGGCGTCATGAAGTAAAACACTTTTGATTCAATTCTTCATTATTAAATTTTCTTTGCGTATTTTTAAATTAAATAAAATTGCTTACACCACTACTTACAAAAAATAACGTAGAAGATGCCATGTTTTTTTAAAAAAGTTTAAAAAAAACATTATAAATGTCGAAAATCAAGCAGAACTGGATTGCAAATTTAAATGTTACAACTAAAAAAATCTAAAAAAATACGGAGTCATAAATAACACGCTTAGGATAAGTGTGGCTAAAAGTTGGTGTTATTTCCGAGTGACATAAAATCGGTTAATTACTAGGCAGTGCGCTTGAAGAGGCACGGCGGACTCGAAGTCGCGTTTAAAAATATTTTTAGAAGCCAGGGACTAATTAGGTAAACCAGGCTACCGATATGCGCGGGACAGCGGTGGGTTCGGATAACCTGTTTTGAAGACCCCTGGCATCAGATTAGTGACTAATCTACATAGGTTATCTAAGTATGTACTTACATTCTACAAAATGCGGGAATGCTATACATTCTATAGGTAGTACTTACCCAGAAACTTAAAAATATATATTTAAGATATCAGATGTGATTTTAAATTTTCACGACCAAAATTATTTTTGTTGTTTACTTTTTGGATGTTATGCCATGTTGCGCTACCTCCTTCTTTAGCCAACGTTTCGGAGAGCACAGATGCCCTGATGATGGACACTGTAACGCTGTCCGAAACATTGGCTAAAGAAGGAGGTAACACAACATGGCATAACACCCCAAAAATACACAACAAAAATAAAAGATGTGCGTTTATATACATATTTATTTTTTTTAAGAATTCTAAAATACTACCTACAGTATGTATAACATTCCCGCATTTTGTGGAGTGTGGTGTACCTACAATGTGTTGAATGTTTAAAATCGCAACAGAAATCAATTAATATATTATTATATTTACATTGGACGGCCTCCGTGGTTGAGTGGTTACGATCCTTGACCACGAATTCGGAGGTCTCGGATTCAAATCCCGGCATACACAAGTAAATTTTATTTGATGCATTTGCGTTACTTCACAATGTATTCATGTACGTATAGTGTATTTGCGCATGTCCTAGAACCATTTTTATCTTCGGTATCATTCTGGTGAAAGACCACCATTCAGATTGTTTGGTGACCAGACCTGAATGGACAGGTATTTCCCATCTTCCCCTTTTACATCACCTTTCCTTCTGCCTCACAACATACCCCAATTGGGGATGCCAGTTGGGAGCATAAACCCCGGTTGGGAGCATAAAAAAATAGTGTGAGCAATTGAACATGCGGTAGAACTGAAACCTTCAGAAAACTAAAGTAGACAAGAGTGGGGAGACTACGGAGCACCGCACAAATAAAAATTAAAAAATCGAATTTATTTCACACGCGGTAGAAGCCCACACAATCTCGAGCCTTGAAAACTGAGCTCATAATCAAAGCGGCCAATGCGGTAAGGTTTCATTCTATCTCGTTCTCTTGCAGGATAAATCCTGTAGATGTACGTGTTTGTCTCTTTTTAGTGTCGTTTCCGTTTCATCTAGTTTCCAATCACAACGGTGCCATAGAAGGTGCACTTCAAAATTTAAATGTAATAGGATCGAAAGCTAATCGAACTAACCAGCTAAACAGTTCGGTCACGTCAGAAACACTAAAACTTTCATGCATTTTATTGCAATGATGGTGCGTAATTATATTTACAAAGTAATAAATAAATTTGTATCACTTTATGGAACAACCAAAAAATCTCTTTTTGGTTGGCAGCGATTAAAAACATGAAGTGTAAGCAAGTTCATCGAGTATAAAACAGCATAATATTTTCGTGGCAACAGACACAAGCCTTTTTTCTTGTCACGGTTGAGCCGGAGGCTGTTATTGAATCGGTTTCAGACACCACGACATCGTTTCAAGAAGTAGGGCATCGAGTGTGCAAGCGTTGGAAGAGAAAAAGTATTCATGGTTCAAGATCGCCCTGGGGCAAGCAAACCTGTTTTATTTTGCAAGTAAATTAATATACTTGCAATGCTAACACACGTATTACTTGCCGTACTAGCGCGGCGTATGGGAATATATGCAACATCTAAATTTGGATGCAAAACATTGGTTTTGAATGGCTAAAAAATTTTAAAAAAAAGTTAGAGCAATACACTGGTTGCTTGATTGAAGGATGCAAACAAGAAGAATTCTTGAAGAATTCGATAAAGAAATTTATTGTTGTAATGGATATTATTTAAAATATCTTACAAGATTCTTTTAAATTAATAATGTTAATGGATGACTATAATGCTAACATTGCAAACGCCGCTTCGTTCTTTCCCGTAAGGGACCATCCATAAATTACGTCACACGAATTTCATGATTTTTTGACCCCCCCTCCCCCGTCCCTGTCACACATCGTCACATTTGTGAGACCCTCTCCCCCCTAGTGTGACGTCACATATTTTGCAATTTTACATCTAAAATTTTTTTGCGTCATAATAATTTAGATTTTTACACGTGATGTCACAGAACTGATGATCCCCCCCATACCCCTTGTCACACAATGTCACACTTCTCTACTCTCCCCCCCCCCTTAATGTGTGACGTAATTTATGGATGGCCCCTAATTCGTGGCAATCATGTTCGTATATGTATACATTGTATACGCAGCATAATGGGGAAAACACTCTTAGACAAAATCTAGTAATTGTGTGGTGGTCAAGAGAAGGCGAAAGGTGGTGAAACTTGATGTAATGAAGGTATTATTGCTTCAAGAAGGTATAAATGAAATGAAATATATTACAAGGATTATGATGTCACGCATGATTCATCACACTTGTATCCAAAAGTGCCCGTTAGTTTTAATGACGTGTCATACAGTATTTCAAATGTATGTACACTTTTTGTAAAACGGATGCTCCACATGGCTGCTGAGGAGGCAGTATGTAATATAGATGTAGGTACGTGTGTTTCCGCACGCAAACGTCATTTTAGTATTGCGCATGCGGGTAGTGTGGAAGTAAGCCAATTCCGCCCTAAAATAAAGTTAGTAATTTAAAATTCAAACTGTCACGGTAGTAACGGCATACGAGAGAATTGCAAATCACATCGTTCTGGCTTCACCTCGCTTGCCTCAACGTCAGTTCCCTTTTAGCTCTGGAAAATTTCTCCCTCTCACATTCGCAAAAGTTTCCGTTTTAATGCTCCATTCAAGATACATACAACCGTATCGCCGAAGTGCTAAGCAGAGGAAACCGAACGAAGGCCACCGCAGTCTTGCCTTATCTTGCCGGAACTTACCTGGAATTGTTATTTCTGCCTTCTCCTGGGAGAACAACCCAATTAAAAGTACACAATTTCATTGAAATTCTATTTTCAAAGACAGAAAATCAAATTTCCAATCTGGCCACCTTAAAAGCCCTGCGCAAGTGCATTCCATAAACCGCGTGATTGGAAGGCAATAAAACGGTACAGAAAGGAATAATGAAGCGACGTTCAATCAATGGACTGAATTTAAAGGTTTTACTAAAAATTCAAGATCATAAAACAAAACCATCTTCATATAACTGTACAATATAAAATGTTTCGATTGTATAAAATTGGAAGCAACTAAAAAATTAAATATTCAAAATGTGCATTGGCTAATCGCGGTTGGATTTTTTGAAAACATTTTAAATAATTTTGAACTTGGTGTCAGTCATGTTAATTTGTCGGAGTATTAACTATGTACGTAGTTAAATACCTAATCCTTAATCCTTCGCGTCAGTGGTCCATAAACATAAATGATTCATGCTCTTACTGACTACATTGATACTAGATGAGCAATGTAGAATTATAGATTGACGTCGAATTACGACAAGTTTTATTCACATTGTTACAATGCAATGTCATGTTAAGTCTAGATTGTCATTTTCATAATATATTTTATTAATACAATTAAGGTTTTCTGTAATCAAAATTACAGTATCTAACATTTTAAAATATTGTAAAATTATAATATTAGTTTTAAGGTTAAAAGCGATCTGCTTTTTCAACACATACAATAAGATTATTCATCGATCGCATTTCATTTTTATGTATGTGGGTGCTGAAAATAACGTTAACTCATTTTGTATGTACGTAAGATAAAATATCCTCCCACAACCAATCTGAAATGGATAATGCTGATGTACAAGTAAATCGTATTTTTGACTAAATACTAAATTAACTTTCAGTAACATTAACAAATTTCCCCCTATATTTGGTTTTACATTCAAAGTTTTGTATGTATACCTATTCTCTCAACTATATTCCTTATCGGCAAAGTGGTATCTACCCACACAGGTATCAAGAATAACAATTTCTCGCCAGTAAAAAAGCAAACAATGCTGATCAGCCTTGACGAATTCACACAATAATTGAATGGCGTTTCAAAAGGAAACTTTATTTTAAGAGACCGTTATATTATTGTAAAGTAAGTAACGCATTAGTCTATTAAGCCCTGCTAAGATTTAAAAAGAATGATGTCGCTGAATCCTGAATTAAAACCGTTGGGTCCGTATACGTAGTGGTTTTGTGGCCGAAATACTTATCAATGCACTTTGTGAAAACATGTCAGGCTTCGTTTTAAAAATATTCTGTGGAAGCCTGAGAGAATTACGAATTAAATTATGCTTTTACTTCTTATTATAGGCTAATCAAAAAACAGAATTGCCGTAATTTTTAATTGTTATAAATTGTCCTTAACAGAAATAATATTCACAGTAAACAGGGTTATTCTAAGCCACGTCAAACAAGGCCAACAAGGTTTGAATATACAATACAGTCAAAGTACTAGTAATAAAATGTTCAATAAATGCAGCGATTGATGTGTTTCAAATAGCCCCGGGACACGCGTGAGTTTCCTCTGTTGTCTGTGAATCTATGAGGATCAAATATGAATACTCCTCCCACCTGGAGAGAGAATGCACATTCGTCGATTTGACAAACTTTAACAAAAGCAATTTAATTTCTGGATATTTGGTGGGAAGATAAGAATAATATTCACACCTGAGAACAGGAAGAGGGTCATATTACTTACTAACGAAGGAGGAAATATTCAAAAATATTCAACACGACCCCGAGTCATGCTGGTGAAGTCGTGAAGATAACGGCATCCGTAGGTATGGCTCCATATTACTTCACTTGGTTCGGGCGTGAGGCACCATACCAAAAAAAAACTTCAATCGATCTTTCGTTTAACTGTACCGAACTTATGGTAGGTATTTGCATTTTCAGGAACGATAAGATGTTTTACATATTTGGCAGTCATTAGGTTTTGCTGATTGTACAAACAACCACTTTATACAATACTGTAGGTACAGATGTCTTCAATGTTTACTTAGGTATCGGAGAAGGATTGTTTGCCAAAATTATTAAAATAATTTTGCACCTACCGAAACTTCCTAATATGACAGTAATATGATGAAATGTGACGAAACTTCCTAACATGACAATGTGGAGGAATCTGCTCGCTGTTTTTATGTATGTAAACGCTGGATCATCGAAATGAATTTACTTGCAATCAAATTCAGTCTGATAAAAATATATCGATTGATGCAAATATACAAGTATGTAAGCGGTAACCACATTACTGACTCTAAAATACAGTTACTGCTCACGTAAAAGAGGTCATTGTTATTCGGCTAAACAAAACAACAAAAAATGGCAAATCAAAACACGCCGAGAAATCGCAATCGAAAACGAGGAAAAATGTGTTTATTATCAGAGAAACTCGCTTTCTTTTTTAGCAATCTACATTGGGTGCTTTTTGTATAGGTATTTTTTTCCATAGAAAGCTATTTTCATTTTGTTCCTTGCAACTGGTTCAGCTTCTTCACTCGCCCCAACCGCCACCGCAACAAATTTACATACATTCTCGCGTCATCGCTCTTAAACAAATTATTTATGCACCCATGAATTTTGATCTGTACTATTCCAAATACCATCTCTTTCTAAATATCGCAATGTTAGGAATAATATTTGTATATTCTGTGCAGGGGTCATTATAGCAATATGAATTCCTTGCGGTCGTCATATCAGCATTAGTAACAGATATATCTGCACAAATTTGCAAAATCGACGCAAGTGGCTGCCTTATTAGAAAACAGTCGGAATTATTTATAGAAATACCTCATGTTTATTCAAGACTCCACAGTTGGGACAATAATGAGATTAAACAACTTCGCTTCAAGAAAATGAACACATCTCCGTGCACAAAAAATAAATTGGTTGGTACAGGTTACTCGCATTATTATTATTATAACATGGAAAAATGAAGACAATTTGCTGACTTAATACGTTAATACAAAATATAAATTAATATGTTTATACAAAATTATTCACTCGATAAGCTTCAAACCACTCATTGTCTGAGCAATATTCATATTAAAATTCCTAAAAGACGTAATTTAAGGAGTCATAAAATATTCCTTCTTGAATTATTTAATAACAATATTGCATACTTCAATCCTCTCTCTCGAATGTGTCGTCTATATAATACCATCAAATGTGACCATATAGATATCTATGCAGACAATCTCACATATTTCAAAAAACAAACTATCAAACTCCTACCATGACACTTCGTGGAGAACAGTTATGTAGCTGCTTTATTGTCGTATCCTTTCTTTCTTTTTTCTTTTTCTCTGCAGGGTTATTATATTTGACACTACTATGTTTTATATTTAATTTTATTATCATTATCATTATTTCTGTTATTACTACAAGCATTTCCGTCTAGTGTAAACTTAACATTAATTTTCTCATGCTATGAACATTTCTAATTGGAGTGTTAATATCTGTGTAATACACCAATGGCAATTCTATTATTGTAATAATTATTGTTAACACTCTGTAAATGTTTCAAACAATAAATAAATAAATGGAAAGTTATTGAAAGGTGATGAAAGTTAAATGTGGAATTTGCCTATTTAGGTAGAGATTTCAATTAATAACGTTCTCATCAAAATGTACATAATCCAACGCGATTCAGCTTTATAGGTTTGATATTTGAACTATTTTAACAATCAGCAACTTTCAGACGAATTCGTTGCTTTAATTAGTCACTAGCTAATGTTAGTTCTTGCAAGCTTGGTTAGAGCACTGGTTGAATAGGATGAAATTTAGAGTTATTTGTTGGAGAAGCAAATAGCACACGTCCGAGCAGTGCTTTGTGAAGCTCTGTCATCTCGTCTTCCCAATTGACAGACTGGATGAATCAAAATGAATTGATGCAAGTATCAACCTTTATGTATTTGCCAAAATTTCTTTAAAAATGTATGACCATGGTAACTATGTTATAGAATTGTTAGTTACAAATCATCTGACTTATTGCACTGTGGAGTTCATTGAACTTACTAATTGTCACAAATCCTTACAAAAACCATATTTCATTACTTGGCTTCATTTAAACTCCATCATCGTTTTGAAAATAAGACAGGAACAGGAATATTTTTCAGGTAGGTAGTTAAAAAGCTATTTGGAAAAGTAAAAAATTAGGCTATTTTTTTTTCAGTTAGTAGAAAAGTATCATCAAAAAATTGTTTTTTATAATGCATGTGTGTAATTTTTTGAAATTATTCGATTACTTTATTAACTTACTAGCTGATCCGGTCACGCGTTGCTGTGGCTAACGAAACACAATGCCATCTACTGGATGGCTACCCAACCTTTATAACCAAGTGTTATTAACTCACACTGCCATCGGTCAATTTGCATACAAATCAAGTCCACACCGTCCGCTTACAAGCCAGCTCATTAACCACATACAGACATTCTCTTTTATGTATTATATATTTCGACCAATTTATGCACAAAACCTTGACAGATTATTTACCTAAACCTTCCTATCTACTGGTGAAAACTGCATGAAAATCCGTTCAGTAGTTTTTGAGTTTATCGCGAACAGACAGACAGACAGACGCGGCGGGGTATTTTAATTTATAATATGTAGAAATATCCTAACAAATATTAAATTGACTATTTTAAGTGCTTCGGCTATATTAAGTGCTTTGCACTCACTAGTCTGCCTAAGTCTTAAGTATCTTCTAAATAATCATTAATATGAATTTAACGTAAATGGTAATACGAGGAAAAGCACACAAACTTACAGAGTCAAATAATTATTTTACATAAATTATTCATGTTTTCGTGATTACTTGAGCAATATTTACCCACTAAAATTAGATTCTAAAAACCGGTTTATCACCACCAAAACATATCGGTCACCAATAAACACAACAAAATAACTTGTATATATTTAATATATTTATTTATTTTTGACAGAGTTGGCATCGCGCTTGGTTCCCATCCAGGCGTCGTGATTTCATTTCCTCGACTGGCTAAGTCCCCCATCACGACACAAACAACGACACAAGAGATTTTCAAATATTGTCAGGTTATTCGTAACTCCCCAATGTATGTCTTTAAAAAACAATTGTTTGAATGTAACTTTTTGGCCGTAATTAGTAAGATTGAACAATTCATTAATTTAGACAATATGATACAATTGAGAATTGAAAAAATAATCATTTTTACTTATTTTAACGTTAATTGACGATATCTTATTTTTACATTTACTTTCTGTTAAGATAAAATAAAAAAATAAAAAACTAACTTTAAATCGCATTGCGACCGATACCAATACTCTCTAAAACGAAAAAATAAGAAAGATGAAAAAACCTCCAAATGAAGAAGAATTGAGGTGAATAGGACAATCTAAATAAAGAGCCGTTAACTTCTCGATTTAAATTATCGCATCTTTGCTAATAAAGTAATAAATCGTGTTTTTTTACGATTTAGTAAAGTGAGCTTACGGTATCAGAATAAAAAATCGTACGACGTGGTATCCTAAAAGATTGACGCATAACTTTTACGAAATTTGGAATGCGATCTTTTCGGAAAAAAAACTATTATTTAATGTAGGTACTTTAATTGTGCAAAAAAAGTAGTCACCTCAATAGTCTGCATGAGTTTAAACCTGAAAGAAATGATTTTTGTCAAGATTGTGATTTATTTTCCATTCCCGGAGCCGGCAGATATCGCTGCCGGCGAGGCACAAGAGAAGGTTTCACAACTAAACGGGACCAGGAACTATCAGCCACTTCGTGTGATACTAGCGAGCTGTTTACAATGCGACAGAGGCTCATTGCTCGAGTCAACAGACAGTTTTATTTTAGTTTAATATTGAAGCCATATCTTCGACGTTACCGGATGATAACGAATATTGAATCTGTCACTAAAAATAATCAGTGTGACTTTCAGTTATCGAAACGCAAAAAATAAAATACATAAAATTATTTAATGACACATGTTTTTAATGAAGTTTAATTCATGGGAAGTTGGTGAAAAGAAAGCTTGTCCTACCTTGAGTCGAACTTGGTTCCGTCCACCAGGGTTCCGACGTAGTGCATCGTCAGCATATCGCCCTGCTTGGATTTGACCACGCAACCTTCCGGGACGTTTACCACATCCACCTTCAGCCCATCGCTGGTCTTCTTGGGGGAGGCGTCGCTGTCACCGCTTACCACGCAAGCAAACAGCGCGAGGGCCAGGAACACGTGAGAAGCGAATCCCGTCATCGTAACTGGACTTTTAAAAGTTTTTAAATTGGAATAGCGAAGAGCAACCGCTTTGCCTACCAGCTCATCAACGCGACACCGAAAACTGACTGCAACCCGCTTCAAGTTTTCCATTAATGTAGTCCAACATCTGTACAGAATACCCTTCCACCCAGGCCGCGCAAATTCATACCATCACCCTTCCTCTATCAAACCCACAAGCGCGCGGAAAAGAGACCACAGCATAAAACGTGCATTCATTTTGTAACGGTAATAGCCTCACGTAGTTGAATGTGCCACGCTCTTCGTTGGTTGAACAAGATAGAGACGGTATAGGATATGCACGGGAGGGGAAGAGACGGATGTCATTGTCCATTTGAACTGCTGGAAACTACGGCAAACACGTCAGTTCTTATTATTTCTTATCCACGTTTTTGATAAGCAAATTCGATAACATAATGTTTAACAATCATCACGCAGTCTATATCATTATTCCATTAGCTTCATTAGGTACGATTTGTGCCAACATTTTAAAATAATTAGGTACCTATTTACGGAACATTAAAATATAAAACATTTCAAATTAGGTATATCAACTTCAAATGAAAACATTTCACAAATTTTCTATTTCAATCAAAGTCAATGGTCAAGTGCTTTAAAAAAACTTAAACTTTAAAAAAAATCTAAGCATTCAACCAAAATTTGACGTCTGTCGACCTCTTCATAAATCTAACTAGATTCTGTAACTATTCCTTCAACATTCCACCAAGAAGAAAATGCCCTTTTAGGAAAAACTGTAGTGGATTAATCGAAGAGTTTTCAAAATTGAATCCAGTAAAAGTATTTTACTAAGAGCAAGAACCTTATAAGGATCGTGCAGTTTGTACTGCAAAAATATTATACCCACATTTATTAAGCATAAAATGCATGACCCACTGAACAAAATAATGTATTTTATTAGACATCCGTGTTTTAAGTTTACTGCAACATGTACATAAAAGTAAAAAATACATGTTACAAATGTGTGTGAAGCTACATAACTATTTCTAATATATTTATATATTAAAGAAAAGTTGTACCAAGTTCCAAGACTTCGAAAACATACTTTAAATTTCCCGCTGAAATGGGCGGCCAATGAGGTGCTGACTTCACGGACACAAGTCGCGCTGTGATTGGTTGGAAGGGACACGAAGCAGTTATGCTAAACTGGTTATCTTCGAGGCGGCTCAATTCGTGCGTCGAAACTAAAAATAGAAAACCAAATTCAAGCGATGGATACATATGAAAAATATTGCTTTTTCCCTTTTAAAAAAGAGCTAAATTTGATTGCAAAAAGTAAATAAATAAATTAACATACCCAATATGTACATACACTGTTATGTGTATATATAGATTGCGTTCGATTCACTTTTTTGTGAATGCTTATCATTTTTTTTAAATTTAATTAATTTTCATGCACTTGCTTCGAAATTCTTCACCGCATTAAAAATGTTGTATGAAATTAATATCGTTTTACATTAATGAGCATTTTAAATTAACCACAACTATGTATAGTGTTCTAATGAATGGGTAATTATTTATATAGGTATAGGCTCCTATTATATTAATAAAAATGATTAAAGATTTTAAAGATGGTACTTAAAGTACGATTTCTTGACTTTTTGGGAAACTATGCTTAAATTGCGGTTCGTTCTTATTCATAAGCCAACGTTTCGAAAAACTTACGTAAATCGTCAGGGCATATGTGTAGAGTGTGGAGAAAAATAACCTGTAGTGACGGCCTCCGTGGTCGAGGGTTAAGGCTAGACTAGAAATCCGAATTGGTTTGATGGTTCAAATCCCGGCGTTCGCAAGTAAATTTTATTTGATTGAATTGTTTATTTCACAATTTGAATTAAAAAATTATATAAGGTATATTGGCATGTTTCGAAGGAGAAGTTACTCTCGGTATAGCTCTGGTATAAAACCAACATTCAGAATTGAAAAATTGCTTGAAATGGCTTTAGCCGTGTTTTGTGACCAGGTTTACATAGCCACGTTAACAATGGCTTTAGCCGTGTTTTGTGACAGGCCACGTTCTGTCTACCATCCTCTTCCCATCTTCTTCCCTTCCCCACCAGCTTCAGTATGAAAACATACCCTAATTGGTTCCAGGTGGTTGGGAGCAGTTGGGACTCTATAAAAAGCAAAACATAGTTTGGTTTTAACAATCTCGAGAACATAGCTTAACATTTAATAAAATATGGGTCTGCTTAGGACACTGTTCTGTCATACATCTGTTCACATTAAATACTATAAGAAAACCTCGTGCAAGGTTGTATTTTGTCTGGACCACTAAATTCTCCCGAACACACTGGCGCGGCGATGTGACATTTTTACAGCGTCTGTTGCAAGATTCTAGGTCAACCCAACTTTTCAGTGTTATTTAAATCCCAAATAGATGCATCATAATATTTAAAAAAAATCGAGTGCAGTTCACACGCGGTTGAAGTGAAACCTTCGCCCACACATTCCCAACCAATAAGAGGAGTCTTGAAAAGTTATGTCATAATCAAAGCTGCCAATGAGCGCAGTTTGATGCTTCGTAGGTACTGTAATGCGTCATTTCCGTTTCATATCTCAACCAATAGGAGTCTAAAAAAGTGAGGTTATAATTAAAGCGGCCATTGAGCGCGGTTTGACGCTTCGTAGGTACTGTA
This sequence comes from Glyphotaelius pellucidus, assembly GCA_936435175.1. Taxonomy (NCBI): domain Eukaryota; kingdom Metazoa; phylum Arthropoda; class Insecta; order Trichoptera; family Limnephilidae; genus Glyphotaelius; species Glyphotaelius pellucidus. Next base: position 18,157,534 of record OW386542.1, on the reverse strand, counting down.
ATGCGGCATTTCCGTTTCACCCAAATTTCAAATCACAACGGGGCTAAATAAGTTTCACCTCAGAAATATATTATTATATTGTGTCCCTTTGAACGTTCTGTTGAAAATAACTACATGCTTTAACAGGAGATTTGATGAAAGAATTATTTATTTTCATTTTTCAAAACAAGATTTTTTTTTTTAAATCTGAGTTCACACGCGATAGAAGTGAAACCTTCAGTAAACTAAAGTATACAAGAGTGGGAAGGCTATTATTCCATCTCATTCTTTCGCCTAAAACGTAATTTCAGCTCGAAAGGAAATTTTTTTTGAAGTGAAAACTTCTTTAGCACATTTGTGATTTGAAACTCTATGAAAAGAAAAAGCGACATTAAAAAGAGACAAACGCATCCACCGTCAACATCCGGACAAACCTCACCCTATGAACCCGGGCCCCCCTGGTAAGTCACTTAACAATGCTAACAACTTGGGGTGACTTGTGGCAGATGGGTCGGTTATTCAATAAATGCTTCCCGGGGCGGCGGTATCTATACCCGCTTCCCAAATTAATTTATTCAACTATTTTAACGATAACGCCGTTTCGCTGGAGGGGTAGAGGCAGAGAGGATAGACCGCCACTCAACTCCGTCTTTGCACACACACCTTGCTTGTGTAAGCGTCCCTCTCTTGATCTAATCCACTACGTTTACATCAGCCTTGCATTCTTTCCGGATCTCCATATTTTAATACTGTCATACGAGGTTTTGCACATCGGGTTTTCCACACTTTCGGGAATCTCAAGTGACGTTAATTTACTTTTTATTGAAATTGTGTGGCCAAAAAATATTAGGAACGCATATAAAATATTTCATGCATACGTAACTAAACAATACTTTTTTTACTTATTAAAAGTAAAAGCAATACCAATGCAATGGGGAAAAATTTTAAATAAGATACAGTGATTGTTATTATTACTATTAATATTAATTTAATTGGTAACAACTCGTTTATTTATGTATTATTTGAAACATTTACAGAGTTTTCACAATTATTACAATAATAGAATTGCCGTTGGTATATTACGTAGATATTAACACTGCAATTAGAAATGTTCGCAGCATGAGCAATCAATGTAAGTTGTTACTAGATGGAAATGCTTGTAGTGATATCAGAAATAAAATATTATCATAAAATGATAATCAAAATGAAATATTTAAAAAAAAACATAGTAGTGTCAAATATTTGAACCCTGCAGAGAAAGAGCAAAAAATGAGTGTGCTTTAGACCACACGACTGAAGTAAAACTTCTTTATGCTTCGTTCGCCTCGCCCGATCACACTCTTCGTAACGCTCTCGTCACGCATTCACCAGCTTACTCTCTAAGTCAAGCGTGCGTAAAGAAGTTTTACTTCAAAAAGAAAGAAAGAAAGGGTATGACAATAAAGCAGCTACATAACTGTTCTCCACGAAGTGGCATGGTAAGAGTTTGATAATTTGTTTTTTGAAATATGTGAGATTGTTTGCGTAGATATCTATATGGTCACATTCAATGGTATTATATAGACGACACATTCGAGACAGTGGATTGAAGTATGCAATATTATTATTAAATAATTCAAGATGGAATATTTTATGACTCCTTAAATTACGTCTATTAGGAACTTTAATATGAATATTGCTCAGACATTGAGTGGTTTGAAGCTTATCGTGAATAATTTTGTATAAACCATTGACCTGATATACTTGGTCGAAGGTATAAACATATTAAGTCAGAAAATTGTCTTATTTTTTTCCAGGGTTGTAAGATGAAATTGTTGGATTCGTTCCACTCGTGTGCACATTATACTTACACGATGTCCGGAAGCTAGTTGTACAAGCGAGAAACTGGTGAATTAACGTCACACAGAGATGCGAAAAAGATTTTTTATTTATTATTTTGTCTGGGGCAATAAGGAACTCCAGTGAAAAATATTATGGCTTTAAAAAAAATATGTTCATATAGACCAATAAACGCTGATTCTGAATATATAAGTTTTATCAAATAATATTTAACATAGAGTTTAAAAAAAATATTAAGAAGTCCATTTTAAAACGTGTCATTAAAACACCCTGTCAAGTTGGTATTATTGGATTTTTGAAGTGTAACCTCACCGCATCCATAATTCTCCAGTCACCGTCTTATTTGTATTGAAAATTGTGACAAGCCATTCAACATTCCGTGTTATTAGTTTATAGAGATGTAGACATATAATAGTTATTGTTTTTATTGAAACATTATTTAGGCCTAAATAATTCAGTATGCAAAAGAGAGTATCTCTATTAGTTTATCTAAATTATTTAAAATATTCAAAAACTTTAACTGTACAAAAACATCTTGTAATGCCTCTCGCAACGCCCCAATTCCGAAATTCAAAATTGGCCTAGAACAGCTGATTCCAGTTGCCTACAAAATTGATGCTTCGGTTTCCATAACATTGATTTCGATTCGTAAAGCTAAAAAAATAATAATTTCAAACAATCTTTATACCACTCCATCGTAATAATATTAAAAATATAATAATTTAATAAATAAATATAATAAAATGAATAAATAATTCCATCTAATAATGTTTTACTTATTTAATAGTTTCATAGCTTCTTCCATACAAAATAACAACACCTGTTGAAAATAAATAAAGCTTTTGGTCATGATGACGTCACACAATTTACACTAGATACGGTGGTTTACGGAGCATCTTGAAAAATTAAAACTTTGACAATTATTTTATCTATCAAAACTAATTTTAAAAATAAAAATAAATACGCAGTTATTTAAGTATAAAGGTCATTATTCATTAAAAAAAAAAAAAAATGACTGTAGTTCCTTATTGGCACCTTCGAGTGAGTAAATAAAGTTAGGGAAAAATTTTTCCGGTCTATGCTTCAACGTATTTTTAACGTTAAACACCTTATATCAATTTCCTACAGACTACAAATTCGAATTGATTTAAACGACTCTCTCGACCCACCGGCTTGCAAACTTCCTCTTCTTCCTCTCCTTAAACGACCCCTCCACAACCCCGAGCTATTTTTTTTTCCTCGTGGCCTCCTGAGTGGAGCTAATGTAAAAAAAAGAGTTGTTCCACAAAATCTACTCCAAATGTGATGTGCATTCACTAGTTCCCACTTGTACCACTGGTTTCCGAACCTTATAATTTTTGACTGATGAAAAATCACCCCAAGGGCGGTGGATCATGTAAATATCAAAACAAAATATTATTAGAAACAAATTTGAAATAAGGTTAAAAATTTTGTAAAATTTTAAAAGTGAAAAAATAACTTACGGTTAATATCTATGAAGTAAAAAATAAATGCCGGATTAAGCCGTAGTATACAATAAACCGATAGTTGCAAGTTGCGAGTTCGGGGGACCAAAAGAGGAATTAACGAACAAACATTAAAAAAATATCTGATGGTATTTTTATGCAGTTTCCTCTGTACAGTTTCGGATTGTTGTAAACGGAAGTGGCGCTCTCTGTTATTCCCAAAAAGAAGCGTTGAAGTTTTCAAACAGCATCCCGATGAGAAAATGAGAGCGGGTCTGATCTGCTAGTACATATCTGTTTTTGTTGCATCCGCAATGTCTACACTGAGTGACCGAGTGATAGTAAAACAAGCATGAATATCAGATTATTAAAATTTTCATGAAATATGCTATGATATATTCCAGAGTGGACGTCTTTCAGTACCGCTGAGAGACAATTATTCAGAATCTATACGTTGCTTGAAATGGCTTTAGCCGTGTTTGTACCACTTCGTACTTCTCCACCTTTCTCTTCTTCTTCCCATTTCTCTTCGGCCTCACAACATACCTCAATGCCTGGATGCCGTATTCCCATTGGCTCCAGACGGTTGGAGCAGTTGGGTCTCTCACAAAAAACTGAAGTACCATCTAGCTTCTCATCGAAGCCAGAGTTAGCCTCTCAAAAACTGGGCGTACTGTGCAAGGTCTGCAGACACTTAAATAGAACACAACTGCTAACACTACAAATCACAAGGGCTCCCCACGGTTGAATTTGGCAGCCACCTCTGGTCTGAAGCCCCAAAATACCTGCAAAAAACCCTCGACTCTATGCAGAAACGGGCGGTCCGTTTGATAGATTCTCCTAACTTAACAAACTGATTGCAATCTTTAGAGCACGGGCGTAGGGTGGGAATGCTATCCTTGTTCTACCGTTATTTCAATGGAAGATGCTCCGAGGAACTAGCGTCATTGATCCCTTTGGCACCGGTGCATTGTCGGAAAACACGCCAAACGCGTGCCCAAGATATGTACACGGTTGACATTTGTCACATGAGAACGGGTCGCTTTTTTTTTTTTTTTTTTAAATATGTTTATTCAGTTTTAATTTTACAATATTTTATTTTACAAATCTTACGAAACTGATCAATCAGTTTGATTGTAAGAAATCTCTCATTTTTTCTAATTATTTAATACAGTATACTTTTCAGTTTTACATAGTATATACTAAATATAATACTTAATATTAAAATACTAATTATTACGACAAACTAATTATCTCAATGTTTTAATGTTTATGAATTGCGTTGTAGTAAAAATATTTTACACAGTACAAACATACGGTGAGAAAATAAATAGATAGGAACTATTTTATTTGATTTCATGTTCTTCGGAGGTAGAAAGATTTAACTTTTGTTTTGATTTTTGAATAAGATCTTCTTCGACTCGTTCTTGTGTTCAACTCGGCTGTGGAATGATTTGCCGGCCTCTGTGTTTCCTCCTTCCTACAACATGGGTCTCTTCAAGACCAATGTTCATTCCTTCCTATCTCAAAAAGACCATCCTCACAGCATCTCAGATGACATAGACCCTAAGGGAAATTATTTTCCACGCAGGGCCTCCTGCGTGAAGTTAATATAAAAAATAAAAACTAAAAGAGTAATGAAGAAATTATGAAGGTCTCAATTTTGTTAAAACATATAAGCTACAATTTGCCGTAAACTTTTGTGATAATTTTTTATAATCGTCAACTGTTTTTACCGCTGCTTTTGCAATGCGGGTAGCATTGATAAAAAAAGAAAATGCGAACGGAATGCACAATTATGTTGGCGTATTGTGGATTTAATAAGCTGCCAACACGGCGAGTGGCACAGCACAGCCAACTATAAAGGTCCGTAATATCGATGCACATAATAATATGCGAAATAAATTACTTTCTTCATGGGGAGTTATTCATCTCTGTACCGAGTGGAGTTTACCTTCCGACCTACACGCGTGTTCCTTCTTCCTTCCAACTTGGGTGGATGCATGCGCATCATGCATGTGTACAACTTGGACAAATATACTAGAAGTTAATTCAAGTGGTAATATATTTTTGAAGTGAAATTCTATAGCACGGCTGTGATTTGGATTTCGGATGAAACGGAAATGACGAGTAGTGCACCTGCGACGAATCTACTGCGCTCATCGGCCGCTTTGATAATGATGTCACTTCTAAAGGCTCCTATTGGTTAGGATATTATGCGAGGTCTGCGCTCATTGGTCGCTTTGATTATGACTTCACTTTTTAAGTATTGGTTGAGATTGTTTTGGTAAAGTTTCGCTTCTACCGCGTGTAAACTGCACTCGATTTTTTTGATGCTGTGGCACTACCCAAGCTCCTCTTTTTTATGTGAATACCGCACAAGAGTCCCAACTGGTCCCGTCTGGAGCCAATGAGACTATGGCATCCCAAACTGAAGCATGTTGTGAGGCTAAAGGTAATATGGAGGGGAAGGAGACGGGGATAATAAAGGTGTGGAGGTACCTGATCTAATCACCAAATACGGCTAAAGACGTTTCAAGCTGGGAGGCGTGTATGGGTTCAGCCACCTCGGGAACCATTTATTGGATAACCAACACCCCTGCCTTAGATCACCCCAAGTGGTTTGCTACGTTTGGTGACTTTTCACGGAGTGAGGTTTGAATAGTTCCAGAACTTCCTCTCCTTTCTTTCCCTAAAAAGACCCGCCACACAGTACCCCAAAGATGCCCCCAGGGAAATATTTTTCCTCAGGGTCTCATGTGTGGAGCTATTGTAAAAAAAGCAATGTTTTAATTCTGAATAGTGTTCTCACGTGGCGATACCGAGAGTATGGAACGTGCCACAAATATACCTTATATTTTTACAACTCTCTTTTTAGGGTGAATTGCTTATTTCAAAAAAAAAGTCAAATTGTCAACTTACTCCTCAAAGACGGAGGCCGTCTCAGACTCATTTTGTTTTTGAAATTGGTTCTTTTTATTATTTCTTCACATTGCAATATGACAGTGGTTGGCAATAAGAGAAAACAACATAACTCAATCTAATATTTTTTTTTGATTACATGTAAATATATATACTTTTTTATTAGCTCCAAACAGGAGACCCTGAGGAAAATAATTCCCCTCGGGGCCTACGTCGTCTTTAGGGATTTTTTATGGAAGGTCTTTTTAAGAAAGGAAGGAGAGGAAATGCTAGGAAGGAAAAGGGTATGAGGATGGGTAGGAAACTGGGCGCCAGAGTGTCTTAGAGAGGGACCTATTAATCCATCACCCCCACTGTGGTTCAAAGGGATGTTCCTAGAGAGTCCTGCTGGAGAGGTCAAAAGGTCTCTCTCAACCAGTCTCTCCCGGTCCGGCCTGCCACGCAGTCGGCGGGCAGACACTTTCCCCGCCGAGACCCGCCGAGATCCAATCTCACCCCATGAACACGGGCACCCCTAAGTCACCAAACGTAGCGAACCACTTGGAGTGACCTGTGCCAGAGGTATTGGGTATCCAATAAATGGTTCCTGGAGTTGGGATAATGGGCAATCTTCCCAAACAAAAATTATAATGTCGATCTGTTTATTAGACCATTTCTAATTCTGATTTAACATCTAATAAATGGTTATTTTGGTCCATATATTTTAGGAATAAGAAAAACTCACCTTTCTTTGTCATGCCATTAAAATGTTTTTTAAATGATCGCAGCGCCATCAATTTTCATATAAAATTAAATGTCAGACTGTACCACATAGCTTTAGAGCGATAAACGGTGTTCCAAAAGTGTGAAGTCGTTAAATTAAGCTATTGTTTTGTTTGATTAGTAATTACTGCTATGAATTTCCTCACCATACTATTATTATTCTTATGACAGTCAATGGAAATTTTATCATTTCAATATATTATGATGGATATGAAATTGCGAGAAAAATGATGTCTTAAAACATTTAAATAATCCAATTCAAATTTTTTAATAAACTTAGGTTTTACCACTTTTATTGTTTACAAAACCAACATGTTTCGTAAGCTAAGCTCACTTCTTCAGGGTTTAAATAATCTATTCAATATTCATTGCGACAGAGTTTCATGCGTTTTTGCAACGTCTTAACAAACGATATACCTACCTGTTGTTGAAAATTTATAAATGGATAGGTGCAAGTACCTACCTACATACCAACTGATAACAATTTTTACAATTAATTTTTTTTCCTGTTTTCAACTTTTTTTTAAAGATAGATTTATTTGCTACATGCATCAATAGTTTATAAAGGTCAACTTTTATGTAAGGAAATTACATTTTCATAAAAGTTAACCATGCTTGAATAATCTAGCAACGAAATTTTTTTGTTTTTACCATAATATTATAGAACAACTTATTCAAATGGAAAATCGAGGAAATCGATAAAAGTTAAGTTCTCGAATACGAAACTTTATTTTGCACTTGAGGCCAAAATATCCAACCAAATAGTAAAATTAATTTTTAAATGAAACTTCTTTAGCACCGTTATGATTTGAAACTCGATGAAACGGAAACGACACTAAAAAGAATTTACGTCGTATGTAAATGTTTTCCTTTAAAATGTGTTCAATTAAAATACTTTACACAAGATTCAACCTCAAAATCGGAAATTGGTAAATAAATATGAGAAATCTTCTTTGCAAACTTTGACACCTCACATCTCAGAACAAGGTAAAATGAAGTTAGAACCAAACAAAGTGATGAAATGGAAATCAAAATTAAAGTATTAATGTCTCACTAGTCTATCAAGTCAACTAATTTGATTATGCTTTCCATTTTCCGCTTTGTTAATTAAGGCTACCGTTGAAATTTCAACATAACAATGGCTGCCTCCCAGGGGAAATAAATAATTGATGCAAACAATTGACAATGGGTAGACACAAGTGGAAAAAATATCAATACTGTTGTAAGAAATTAGAAACCACTCACTTCTAATGTGTTCGTTGCATATTGTACAATGAGATAATAGTACGGTACAAATTACCTGATACAATAACAATGTTTCACGCATAACTTACTCTCATCAGATCTTTATTGATCCCATTCTTGATAAGGTTTGTATGGTTCTCTTCGCTACTAGACAAATGCGGAGAAAGTTCAGTAAAAGTTGTAATCTATTTTGTTTCTATATCAACACGGCATACTTACGAAAATATTTGTTTCCTTTCCGATTCAAGATTCCTTTAGAATAATTTTAAAATCATTCGCAATTTTATACCCGTAATAAACCACAATTCTGAATTCTTGATAAATTTTCTGTTAAAAATATTATATTATAGTTAGATGCTTCATCGCCTTTCCGAAGTTTTCTAATAATTTTTTCAACAATCAGTTTCAATTTAAAATAACCGGGACTGGCTCTTAAATTGTCGTGCTCTTAAAACTAAAAAAATCCAGTACAGTTCATATGCGGTAGAAATGAAACCTTCAGAAAACTTAATTAGACGAGAGTGTGGGGGTTACGAAGCACCGCACAAAATGTACAAGTTTATTCATTACCGTAAAAAAAAAAATTCAATATCACAATTAAAAAACCGTATTGTTTATAAACTGCAAGAATGATACATGGTGCCAATTTCATTATTTAAAAAAAAAAAAAAAAAAAAACAAACAAAAAAAAAAAAACAAAAACAAAAAAACAAAAAAAACACCCTTTTTCAAGTTATTTTTCATGTTGTAATCCACTTTTTAAGTAATGAAGAACATTTTCTTTACTAGGATTTAACTAACTTATTAAGTTTTACCAACTAACTCAAGCTTTCAGTGTTTTTTTGATGTTTGCAATTATTTCAACCGTAAAATACACTCATAGTACCTACTTTAAGGGACTTTTTGAAGTGAAACTTCTATAGCACGGCTGTGATTTGGATTTCGGATGAAACGGAAATGACGATTACTGCACCTGCGACGCATGAACTGCGGCCGCAGGTCGCCGCTTGATAATGATGTCACTTTTAATGGCTCTCCTTTTGGTTGAGATATGAAACGGAAATTACGCGAGGTCTGCACTCATTGATCACTTTGATTATGACCTCACTTATAAGTATTGGTTGAGATTGTTTTGGTAAAGTTTCGCTTCTACCGCGTGTAAACTGCACTCGATTTTTTTTTTATTTTTGATATTGTTATACAAATTACAAATTAGAAAGATACAAATTAGAAAGCTCAAAACCATGCTACCAAGAAAGATAATTTTTTTTTATGTTAGTATAAGGGGTGGGTAGGAATTTGGGGTCAGTGTCACCAGGAGTGACGGACGTATGAATCCATTCCCCCCACTGCGGTGTAAGGCGATGTTCCGAAAGAAAGATCAAAAAGTTTCCCTTTCCCGATCAGTCTCTCCCGATCCGGCCTGCCATGCAGCTGGCGGGCAGATGCATACGCTGCCAAGAACCGGGCAAACCTCACCCTATGAACTCAGGCACCCCTTTTAAATCACCAAACGTAGTGAACCATTTGAAGTAACCTATGGCGAAGGTGTTGGTTATCCAATAAATGGTTCCCGGAGCAGCGGTATCCTTACCCTCCTGCCAAATTGCCACCATTTAAACATCAACGTCAATGTGCTTCACTAGCGCCTCTAGCGGAGAGCTTTGTTGATACTGCCAACATTTCAAAGGAGTTGGAGTATCTTTACAGATTATAAAACAAAATCTTCCGCCGCGTCTGTCTGTCTGTTCGTGATAAACTCAAAAACTACTGATCAGATTTTCATGCGGTTTTCAAGAGATAGAGTGATTCATGAGGAAAGTATATAATTTGTCATGGTTTTGTGTTGAAATTGGTTGAAATATATAATATATAAAGGAGAATATTTATATGTGGTGGACCAGCGGGCTGGCAAGCGAGTGGTGTGGATTTGATTTGTATGCAAATCTACAGTTTTATCCCGAGGTTGATGAAATTTCGCACGTGACCTTCAAAACAAGAGAAAGGTCACTGTCTAAATTTGATTTCGAAAACTCTGCGTAAAGCCCGGGCATAGCTAGTTTTTAATATTACAGGGTACAACTTGGTGTAGGTACATTACTTTTTAGTTGGTATTTCAATATAAAATTTAACTCAAATATTTTGCGGGTTGGTACGTACTTTGAAAGTGCTAAAATATTCTTGTCCCCGTAATATAAAGGGATACCGCAAACCACTTATCCCCAACACTGGAGATCAACGAATGGGTCACATGCATCCAAATGACAAAAATAGGGGTTTTTTATGGCATAATTTTTTGTACGAGTATTCCCATCCGTCTTAAAAAACAGGCGTAAAAATCGGACACCCAAAGCGTGAAAAAGGTAGAAGCTGTTGTCTGATAATAATTCAAATATCGCTTTTGCGGAAAAGTGTCATTTGAACTACATGGATAAAATAGATACGTTTGGTTAAATATTATTAATTTTAGTTTACGATACAATTATACCCTGTCCCGATGAGACTGGTACTGGTTTTAGAACTTGGAACATGTGCTCTGAGATGGAAAGGAGGTTGGAGTTTAATCGACAGGTATACATGGCAACCTAATAAGCCGATATTGGAATTTAGGATGGGCAGGAATAAAGGAATGGATTGAGCGTTAAGATTTTATTTATATTTTTTTATTATATTCTCGGCTCTTCTTGGATCTTCTTGTCTATTTCTGGCTTTTCTTGGTTGTTCTTGCCTTTTCTCGGATCTTCTCGTCTCTTCTTGACTCTTCGTGTTTTCTGTTGGGTCTTTTCGTCTCTTCTTAGCACTTCTTGTCTCTTCTTTAATATTCTCGTCTCTTCTCGGCTTTTCTTATCTCTTCTGGGATATTATCATCTCTTCTTGGCTCTTCTTGTATATTCTTGGACCTTCTTGCCTATCTGTTCTTCTTGTCTCTTCTTGCTTTTCTCGTCTCTTCTCAGCTCTTCTTGGCTCTTCTTGTCTCTTCTTGCTTCTTCGTGGTATTAAAAAAATTTGTTTCCTGCGTCAATTCCAATGACATATATAAAACTCATTTTGGACCAGAAATTGACAACATCCAAATGAGAGTGATTGCATTAACAAAGAGTATTTTTATTGTTTTCGAGGCTTCACCTCTCGAGGCTTTTAAAAATAATCAATATAAGTCAATAAAAAGTTGTCAAAACGAAGTGTTTAATATTTAAAATAGTGCCACAAAATAAGTTTGCAATGTTTCAGGAAATAATATTTTTTGAAGGAGGTAATTCTCGAAGTGATAATTTTAAGTGAAACATGAAAGAGAACAATACACAAAAAATAAAAAAGTTAACGGTCGCATCTGGAATTATCCCAGGATCTCCCGTGTTACCGGGACAGCGCCTTAACCAACTCGGCCATTTTTTAATTTTTTTTAAAATTATTTATTTATTAATTTATTTATGGCATAAATACATCTTAATAACAATTTACATCTTAGAATTATTTACGTCTCTTCCAATTGAAGCATTTGCTTGTGTGGAATATAAATATATTATATTTTTCTGTATAATGTTTACTTGCTTGCAATTTTTCAATGCTTGTCTCACTAGGATGAACATTGGATCCTGTTTGTTTGACGTAATTTTTATCAACCTTATATTTCAAATTCAGAATTACCAATCAAATATTATCTTCAACTATATTTTTCCCATATTTTTGGTAGCAATCTTTTTAAATGATTACAGTTCCAAATTTATTTATAGTTTATTTAATTTATTTCAGATAGTGTCTTAGTTAAAAAATAAAGAAGCAAGTCGAAGAAAAGTTATCATAATTGGAGTGTCTCGGTGGCGGTCAGTAATAATGTTTTATAAATAAACCTTTAGTTTTATTCCGAATTCCGATTGATGAAATTTTACACACTTGACTTTTTAATCGGAGGATGTCACTGAAAATATGATATTTTGAAAAACCGCCACCTGCCCCTCGAAGCAGAATTATAATACTCTGTGATGAAATTTTGACGCCTGAAAAAATATGAGAAAAATTACTGTCTGTGTCTGATTTCGAAAAATCTTTGAAGTTTTCCTGGTACATTTCTCATTTCTTCTTTCCGTATATTTCGGTTGGAATTCTTCTTTTTTCTTTAAAAAAAAATTATACATTAAACATGCACGACTCGTGAAATGCGACATGATATCGGTAATACATTGACATTATGCCCCTTTTATGACTGAACTTCCCGTTAAGAATCCCCTGCAATGGCGTGCAGTCGGTCAAATGAGATTTCTGAGTAATGTCAACCGCATGACTCTCTTAGGTTGGGTTGTTTTACAGAAATTCGAAGGTAACATTGTAAATTGAAAGGTCTCTGTTAAATTGTACGTCCGTTTCAGCTTTGTATAAAATATTTATTTTTTGCAAAAACAATGGGAAAAATAAATAAATTTTAATTGAAATGGACGTGAACAAAAGAAAATCACATTTTTGTTATTGTTTTTGGGGTGTTATGCCGTGTTTCGCTACCTCCTTCTTTAGCCAACGTTTCGGACAGCGTTACAGTGTCCATCATCAGGGCAGATGAGTGACTCATCTGCCCTAAAGAAGGAGGTAGCGAAACACGGCATAACACCCCAAAAACAATAACAAAAATACTTTTTGGCCGTGAAAACCTAAAAACATACCTGAAAATCACATTGTGTATTTAAATTCAGCTTAGCCAAAAAGTCTAATTGATTAAAATCACAAAGATTAAAATAATAATTGAAGATACTTGTATAAATCGCAGATGCGGGCAAACACTAGTTTTTGGATCTGAACAAATTTCTTGAGTAAAAATTTTGATTGATATTTTAATAAATGTTTATTCAAATTTACACCTTCCTATATGGCAAAAAAAGAGTTTTCCATTATTTTTTCTCAGTGAAAAAAAAAGATTTGGGCAACAAATTACGTCTTTGTGTCTTGGAAAATATGAATAAATGTCAATAATTATCAACCGTTAGGTAAAACTAGCTTTTTTTCAATGGGTAGGTACGTCATTTTGTGGGTTTAATTAAGAATTACAATTATAAAAAACAGTTAAAAAGTTGTTTGTAATGGACAGGTTTTTTTGCATTGAAACGATGCACAATGTCGTGTAAATTTCGGAATCAGGCCGCTAACAATAATACGCCTAATGTAGATGACGATAAGGTTTAAATTCCAGTTTAACACCAGCCGCCTATTATGATTTATTCAAGAAAAATTAACGCCAAAAGCATGTTTTGTTTTATTTGGAGAAGTTCGGGCACAAATATTCAAATGTTTTGCAATCATTTTTTCATTGAATTAAATTTTACCTTATGCGACTAAAAACCACAATCGTATTATATGTAAATATTATTTCGCCTTATTCAATAAAACCACAACCGGATAGGTTTTCGTAAGTAGAAGATTTTGAAATGTACATCAGTTTTTATTGGCCTGATACTTTTAATTTTTTCAGTTCTAATAAAAAGACTATTTAAAAAATACTCAAAGGCAAATATGTATTCTGATCGTATTAATTAAGCATGAAAATATTTCTATATATCTAATTTTAAAACCAAAACCAATCGATTTTGCATTATTTAGTAGTGCATCGCCTTAAAGCTTTCTTTTTTGTTTTTTAACAAAATACACATTTTCTAACTTAAATTAACTCAGTATTTGTAGTATGAAATGGGGGCGTTATACAAAACCGATATAACTTTATATTCACCAAAAATCTTGGTGCGTTATTTTTACATTAAGTCACATAATAAACAATGCGGGGTCTAATTAGATTTCTTGTTCGCCGAAGTAATAACGTTGCAATAATTTCCCAGGACTTTGCGGCAAGGTTCTATGTGCAGTATGCGAGACACAAAACAAATATTAAGAATGAAAATAAGATTGTAATGCCATTACAGTCTGCCGCTGGCTGCAAACTATTTCTACACCTCGACGTGATCAAATCATAAGAAGCGAAATGGCTTTGAGTCATCTCAAACACAAACTAGCAGCGCTCTTTGTAAGAACAACAAGTAGGTGCTGTTTATTCATAATTTTATGCTATTATTATGGTGGGACTCGGTGGTCTAGCACTTAAGTAACAACAGGTTCTGAATTAACGTTCGATTCCCATTCAAGTGAGGTATTGGGATTTTGGTCACATCTATATAAATATACTAGCTTTTCCCCGCGGCTTCGCTCGCATGGTAATACGGGAAATTGCTGTAGCGGTTGAACTTATCAATTATCACCCCTCCTCCCCACCCCCACCCCCTCCCGCATTCCATACATTCATTCCCTTACATTCAGTTTTCAAACATCTCGCCTGCCACCTAAATTTCATAAAGCTATAGCTCAAAGAAAAAAAGAATTATCCAATTTTGTTCATTCGTTCGGAATTTATGCGCTTACAAACATTTCGGATGTTTATTTTTAATTAAATATTTGGAAGTTTGTTAAAATAATACAAAATTACATTATTTATTATTCAGTCTTTATAATCGTTACGAATTATATTTTTAATGTTCGAACTCTTATCTGACATTTATTTCAAAACAGAAGATTGTCCAAAAAAAACAAAACATATTCTAATATTTGAATTTTCTGGAGCAGTAGCTAACCAGGGGGCTGAGTACCTACCAGCTTAGAGCCCACGAATATATCTACATCGTTTCCATGGGAACGATTTTTTTCTGACGTTAGCAAAAACTCGCTTTTGTTAGCGACAGAAAACGTATAACAAATATAATATATTAATATTTATAATTTCATAACGCCAGAGCTTGCCATCATATACAGTCTTCGCATATAATTTAGCTTTCTATTGGTGAATGAATTTTTAAAGTCTTTTTATTGGTTAATGCGTGAAAGCGTCATAAACGAACCCAAGCAGTTTCGCATTTATAATATTAGTATGGATTAGCATGGTTCCCGGCATGCGTTGCAATGCCGTATTCAAAGAAATAAATTGTTTCTCCCTGCATATCCTTTCTTGCGTCTCCGTTCTCCACCCGCGTCCCCTTCCCTTCTAGCATTCCCCTTCCGCCTTCGCCGCCTTCCCTCTTCCCTCTCCCGCTCCCGCTTTCCATATATTCAATCTCAATACATTTAGTTCTCAAACAACTCGAGTGCCACCTCTAACAATGTTTTGATTCAAATTCTCATTTTTCATATGTTACAAATATTCATATTTATTTATTAATCATCAACGCCCTTATGGGCTTTTACATGCATAGTTACATTTATATGATTTAGTGCATACTAGTGTGTTTAAACGACAAAGATAACATAAATAGGTTTTACACATGGTACATAGAAGTAAAGATGGTATGTAAAAAGTATAACGTTATACAATGAGAGATTGAAATAATAAAATTTTGAACATAAATTAAAAGATATGAAATGAAATAGTACGAGATGTACTTACAAAAAACTAATATAATTCAACTTAAAATATTTATACATATTATTAACAATAAAACCTGAAATAAAACAAAGTGTAATGTATGAGTAATGCATTAATTCAAAATTAAATATGTATACATTATATTAAATTTTGAATTAATAGTTGCAAAATGTCATTCTCAAATTGTAACATTTTTGACAGTTTTGTAAGAGATTTTGTAATGGTTAAAAAATCTTTTCAGAATTATGGTCGTAATAATCCAGAAACCTTCGTGAGGACGGAAAGAAGATATTTTGAAAGTTTCAAATATTTCACATCTTTAATATAGCAATACATAGGACATTTCTTAACTCATACACATCCCCAAGAAAACATATTTAAATTTTATATATATAGATAGAATGTTTCAGGATTGTGAAATGAAATGAAACAGAATGCATGTGTCACAGGAATCTATTTCGAAATTCAATTATTTTTTTTAATTGACCAATAATTTAATGAAAGAAAATCACTTTGCCCACTACTATTTAATCAATATTTTACCCACCACTATTTAATCAAAATACTCGACTTGTTTCGAAACCAATGTTTTCTTCCTCAGGCTAAACGTATTATACATATTACATTGTAATCGCAGATATAATAGTATCCTTTACACACAGAGTTCGGAACGGGATGTGCACCGCGCCACTTCAGGCCGCCGCGCAGAAAAGTAAAGACCGAAAGTAAGATAACGGTTTACAGCGCAGTTCACTGTGAGACTTTTCTGCGCGGCGGCCTGAAGTGGCGCGGGGCACGTCCCGCTCCGAACTCTGTGTGTAAAGGGTACTATTGAATGTGAATCACGGGACTGTAATCAATGATTTTTAATTGAACTTTTCAGGTTGTGACAACTATTTGGGAGTTGAAAAACATTGGATATTCGTAAATGACTGACTTACCTCTTTATTATCAAAAGAAAAATTTATTTTTTTAAATTTTATTTAAAAATTTATTTTTTGAAGAGAAAAATCACTTTTTCATCTTCAAAAATGTTCTACTAATCTCAGACAAAATGCTTTTATATTCAGAACATGCAATGTATTTGATAAGAATTTTAATAATGTAGACATATTCTCATGTAATTTAAGTTCCTTAAAAAAGTATGTCATAGCCAACATTAAATAATTTTTTGACCGTGTTGCAAGTTACCATAATATTGCTGTGAATCCTTTCCAGTTGCATACTTGTCATTCGACTTAACTGTTGAGTTGTAGGTGTGTACAATGTACATATTATTATTATTGCTGTTGTGGAGTGAGAATACTCCATGTTGAAATTTAGTAAGCAGGTTATTATAGTTTATATTGTGTTTTTATATCTTTTTTTTGAATAATTTTTATATTTTTAAGTTCTTATTTTTCTTTTTAGTACTTTTTTGTTTTACTTTTTAATTATAATTTTAATTATGTGAAAATCTATCATTGGATTTTATGTATATTATTAAGGTTATTATTATAAGTGTAATATATCTGTTGATTTTCCAAAATAAATAAAAATAAAATAAATAAAAATAAATAAAATAAAATAAAAATTATGGTACGGTATTATGGGGAATCGATACAATGATCTTGAAGATGCAGCTGGTGGTAATCACATAACAGATGCGACAAAGAGCACTAAGGATGGGTTGTTTCAAAAAATTTGATGGATTCATCAAATATTTGAAGTTGATTTTCACGTTCTGTGTAAGTTCTATTCAAGTTCTGTTATTACATCGTTATAGGACAGTTGCTTCACAAAACTGAAATAATCACAGAACTTGAATAGAACTTACCCAAAACGTGAAAATGAACTTCAAATATTTGATGAATCCATCAAATTTTTTGAATTCACTCTACCGGTTTCTTATTTCGACTGATTGTTCCTTGAATTATGGTTCCAAGTATCACATGTCGGTTATTTGGTAACACATTGTCAGATAGGATGGGTGCATGGAAAGTAGGTAGAAGAGTGTTGTACATAGTTGCATCAACAAGATATAAGAAGAAAAAATAATTGTTGTCAAATGAGGAGCAACAACGCAGATACTTTAATAATACACAACTGCTAACCCTGTACAAATCGCAAGTGCGCCCCACGGTCGAATTTGGCAGCCACCTCTGGTCTGGAGCTCCAAAATATTTGAAAAATACCCTCGACTGTGCAGAAACGGGCGGTCCGTTAGATAGATTCTCCCACCTTAACGAACGGATTGCAATCTTTAGAGCACAGGCGTCGGATGGGAATGATACCCCTGTTCTACCGGTAATTCAATGGAAGATGCTCTGAGGAACTAGCGTCATTGATCCCTTCGGCACCGGTACATAGTCGGGAGACTCGCCAAACGCGCGCCCAACATATTTACACGGTTTACATTTGACACATGAGAACCGGTCGTTTTTTCAACTCGTTCTTGAGTTCAACAGCTCGGCTTTTGAACGATTTGCTGGCCTCTGTGTTTCCTCCCTCTTATAACATGGATCTCTTCAAGACCAATGTTCATTCCTTCCTCTCCTCAAAAAGACCCTCCACACAGCATCCCCACCATCCCAGATGACGTAGGCACTGAGGGAAATTATTTTCCTCAGGACCTCCTGTGAGGAATTAATGTAAAAAAGAAGCAAATCGTCTAATCTAATTTTTCAGTCAAATTGATCACAGCTTATCATTCAAGGACTTTTGTGGGACCCACAAATAGATAATTTGTTGAACAGGCAGTTAATACTAATAGGCAGAAAATTTCTCAAGTTCTCAGTCGAAACTCAGAACTTGAATTTTGAAGTGCATTTTCCCCTACGTAAATCACGCTAGACTTTATGAATAACTCTGAATAATATTATAAGTGTTTCGGTTTACCGACATATATCTCCCGCGATAGTAAATAAGCACACTTACTGCAAATATTCAAATAAAGAAAGAGGTGTACCAATCTGAATAAGTAACCAGCTGGAAAGCAGAAACTTTGTATGGAATCACACCATGCGCCAATTGCTAGGTACTCTTCCCACTGCTAGCTACTGGCTAGAGTGGCTAGTAGCTACCAGCCGAGGCGAGGGCGAGGGTGCTTTATCACGTAGAGATATAAACATTGATGAAACGAATGGATCTCTGTTTCTGAAGAAATTATTATAAAACTTAATAATAATAATTTTTTTATTTTTTGTCAATGAAGACAATGTTAGCGAAACTCGGTTGAAAATCTGACACAGAAAAATCAGAAAAAGAAAGTTCACATCTGGGACTCAAACCCAAGGCCTATGACTTACCGGGTCAGTGCTCTCTAGTCAAAAGATGTCGCAAATTAAAAAAAAATGGATAAATTTATCAAAAATACTATTTAGACAGCATTTAGTTCTGGTTGAATCTTACAATCATACATAAAGATATCCATTAAAAATATGCGAGAAAATGAAGATAATGTTGGTAGTTTTTGGTCGAAGAATGATATAGTTAAAATATGACCGAAAGGGATAGAGTACTAACCCATCGGGAAGTCATAGGTCTCGGGTTCGAGTCCCAGGCGTGACTATATCTTTTTTTTTCTGTTTCAGATTTGCAATTGAGTTTCGCTAATATAGTCTTCATTAATTAAATATTACAATTTCGGGTTTTTTAAAAAAAATAAAAATAAATAATAGGTTTGTTTATTTCAGCTGAATAGAGCGATGAATGCAATCTCTGTCAGCCATACAAAAGCATACATCTATAAAATTACATAAAATAGAACACAAGGTAAAAGATAAAATAAAACAAAATACTAAACAAATGTGTACTACGAAGCCTTGAGGTAAATTCTCCACGTTTGGTGTAGAGGCGTGCCCTGCCACTGAGCACGGCCTGGATGAGGTGTTTTCCGATCTTCGGTAGCGCTGACTCGTCCCGGCTTTTCTGTGGCGCATCAAAGCAGCGAACCTTTCCTTCTGCGAACGTCTGCGAGGCGCTGCATCGCCCAGGTAGGCCGAACAGGGATGCATATATACCATATATGCATGGTTGTATTGTACTCGGACTGTGTTCATGATTGTGTGTATCTTGTCCATGTTCGGCGGTGTAAAAGCTCATGCAGTAAGTCTGGAATATTTGCTTCTTCATCTTGCACCTAAATATGTATAAATTATTGTAATAATAATAACTACTTTCAAATTCACTCTCCTCAGTGGATCTTCGATGTCTTAATTTGTGAGTAAAATGTCTGTACGCTTAGATCTTTTAAACTACGCAACGGATTTTCATGCGGTTTTCACCAATAGATAGAGTGATTCACGAGGAAAGTTTTTAGGTTCATAATTTGTCAAGGTTTTGTATAAATTGGTTTAAATATATAAATAAAGGGAGCGGGCTGGCAAGCAGGCAACGGGCAGCGGCTGGCAAGGGGGCGGTGTGGATTTGATGTGTATGCAAATTAACAGATGGCGTTGGTTTTAAAGGTTGGGTAATGGCGTTGTGTTTCGGTAGCCACAACAACGCGTGGCCGGGTCTGCTAGTTTAATATAAATATGAAATATATGTGAAATGACATTTACAATAATTATGGGTGAATTGTTAAATTGTATTGTTAAGTCCGATAACACGTAATATTGACTCTAAAGGTGCTAATTGTACAACGTTATTCATCTCCAAATCTAGCACCTGCGCGTCTCATGTGACGTACTTTCAATGAGGAGCCTCAGGGTTAAGAGACCAACAAACATTTTCCACAGATTAAAAATATGGTTAAGAAAAGTGTTAAAGTTTCCCAACTCCCGTTCCGGCCCAAAACCGCCACGCGTGTAGAACGGAGCAGGTAAGGCGAGAATAAGGAAGGAAATAGGAAAGGAAAGGAAAGAGGTAGGGAACGAACCCCGTTACCCGAGTTGTGAGGGATTTTATTTCACTGAGGGGGTTTATTACAAGTCCCGGTTTTATATGTATATCCCCCTCGTACTTGGCGAACGAACGTGAGTGAAATAATGTTAATACCTCACGGTTTTACACTGTTTACATATTTAGGGCGCTTAATAAAATCATACTCACTGAAATTATTAAGACGCTGAGTATTTGCCTTATTAGATAGAAAGTCGCAGTGGCTAATTTTTTTTCCTGTCAGATCACAGAATCTATTATTTTATCTAAGAATATACCGATGGTTTAAAGCATACTTATTTTATGTCCACTTTTAGATTTTAGAATTGAGTTATGTTGTTTAAAATGTTCAGCTTTGCACTGACACTGTATGTCCTAACTCCTAGCCCATAATTGTTGCAATTTCAAAACTGAAACTAAGTAACATCCAAAAGTGTTTTTTCAGAACTATTTAACTATTTCTAACACACAATAAATGTAGACCAGCAATCTAACTAAAAATCCATTCAAACAGATTTATTAAAAAATGTATAAACGGCTAGTAACTTCAAGAAATGATGGATAGAATTTGTCTGAAATATTTGTAGTTCGTAATGTAATTTTGTTTGTAAAATATTAGGCTTTTAAATAATCATGTAGTTATTCAATAATTTTTCGTTAATTAATTCAGTAAGATAAAATATTTAGATGACACTTCAAAAAGACATGGTAATATCGAGTTAATGGCCATGAATTAACTTGCCCTAACTGGCATGGCATTCATGAAAAGGTTCTTGAACTAGGATGAAGAAAATTGTGCCCCAGGACATAGATGTTGCGTTCAAACCAAAGATATTGAAATATAAGAGATGCGCTATCCGCAGTTTTTACTGGGTGGTACTGTGTTTCCTGGTGTCACCGATATTGTTAACCAATTAACGAATAAACTGAATGAACGCATAATTAACCAATAAGCTAAACGAACGTTAAACTAAATTTAAAAAAAATTCGTATTCAAACTATATTGTTAACCATAATATAACCGTATTCAAACTACATTGTTAACCATAATATAACCGTATTTAAACTATATTGTTAACCTTAATATAACCGTATTCAAACTATATTGTTAACCATAATATAACCGTATTCAAACTATATTGTTAACCATAATATAACCGTATTCAAACTATATTGTTAACCATAATATAACCGTATTCAAACTATATTGTTAACCATAATATAACCGTATTCAAACTATATTGTTAACCATAATATAACCGTATTCAAACTATATTGTTAACCAATACTACTGCACAACTTAAAAAAATCAACGAAATGAACAAATTCTTTTCGTACGCAAACTACTCCTATTAGTAGTCGGCCGACAGTCACGCGGACATCGCAGCATATCTCTTTTGTATTTCAATATCTTTGGTTCAAACCTATCTGCCTATCGCTACGTGGGACGGATTAGTGGTTGCTTGTTGCTACGCCGGGTATGTGAGTCTACAGGAGAGAATGAATTTGGGGGGAAGAGTTAGGTGGCAAACACGGAACACAGAAGATATAATCCCCAAACCGTGTGGGATGGGGAATCGGCTGCATTTGACAGAAACAAGCAATAGATAAACAAGTCCGTCATTCTACGAAGGACGCGAAACCCTTCGCAAGATTACCCAACATAATATAAAGCGAATGATGTTACGATTAGCATTAGATCGCTTTCTGCGTTACGCTGGACCGTAAAAGTCTGCCGTGGTAAAGTTGCGCATCGAATACACTTTTACAAAACAAATTCAGTAGCAAATTCACCAACGAACCGTGCCATTCATACCTTCTGTAAAATTTGCCTAAACTCTAACATCGGCATTTTTGTCGGATTCACTGCACACATTTAAAAGGAGGATCATGTCAACGCTTGAAATATTCATTGCACATACATAACGATATATATGTCATCCTAAACTCTAACATCGGCATTTTTGTCGGATTCACTGCAAACATTTAAAAGGAGCATCATGACAATGTTCATTGTACATACATAACGTTCTGTATATCATCATCACTTCTCACACACATACGTTGCACACGTCACCTGGTAATTACTCAATGTACCGACCATTAATAAAACATTTCAAGGAAAGATATTATAAAAAAAATAAAAAAAATAAAAATAAATAAAAAATAAAAAGTACCCTTTACGAAATTTTTAAAAAGTTGGTAAAATTGTTTCATCACTGCAAACGATGTACTGTTTTGTTTAAAAGATGTAAATTATATATAAACTGGTACTAAAGTAAAAATTACATATTTGGCTTAGTTGGCATCCACTTGAACGGTGATGAAATATGCTTTCAAATTTTATAATTAAAAAAAAAAATTTAATTTTTTAAATATAAGAAATTTGAATTCTAACATAAAAAAAGTATTAAAAATGGCTCGCCTTACGTTTTTTCTAACCAAAATTACTGTTACGAAAAAAAAGAAAAACACACATATTTTATTTGACAGATTTATTATAAACGGCATTTTCACATTAAAAAAAAATTATGCGCAGTTCGCACGCGGTAAACCTTTAAAAAACTAAAGTGGAGACTACGAAGCACTTTTTTATCAATTTGAAGGAATATTTCATATTTTCGTCGTCGAAATTCAGTGCACTATTTCCTGTTCATTTGGTCGTCTTATTAGCATTTGTGTTTTCTTCTTCGGAGTCGCAAGATGTCGCTTTCTTTTATGTTATTTTTGTCTGTTCATTTAAGAGTGGTTTGAAGATTTGATATTGATTTTACAAAAATAATTTTTTATTTTTTTTTTATTTCATAAGATTCGATCCTTGGCCCGCTGAATGTATGGCCTCTAAAATTCCTCATGCACTTTATACCACTAGACCAAAGGAGGCTTGCGTGGGACTGTGAATTTATTGTATTATATTGGAACCGAGTACCCGTGAAATAAATAAATATTTTATTGCCATCTCATTCTCTTGCAGGACAAATCATATAGATGTATGTGTTTGTCTCTTTTTAGTGTCGCTCGCTTCCGTTTAAACAACTTTCGAGATGCTTGAGAAAGCTAAATAATAGATAAAATTTAAAAAACGCTATACGTTGATGGCCCAGCCTATTCTACGGCGCAGGACCTTTTGGTTTCGTTATTTTTTCGACGTCCGCTCCAATAAATACAAGTGCTAAACAGTGGTGTCGTTCAATTTTCGTAACAACGGGTTGATTTTCAACAAAAGAATTTTCAAATTCACGGTAAAACCCCGTAAACCATTAGCAGGCATGCGAAGACAGGAAATCAGATTAAACCTTACAAATTTACACCTAATATTTTTCTATTTTGAAAAGTATTTACAAATTAATTGATTCAATCATACATCACGAAGCTGGTTGCATGAGAACTCAGAATCATGCAGCTTCAACACCCCTTTGAAAAGAGATTAAAAGTTTAAAAAAAATTAAAAATAGCCCGTAGCCTAACCTAACGTAACCTATTTAACTTTTTTTGAAGTAAAACTTCTTTACGCACGCTTGATTTGGGGAGAGAATGCGTGACGAGAGCGTTACGAAAAGTGTGATCGGGCGAGAAGATCTATCCATCTAGATGAAGCTTAAGAAGTTTTACTTCAGTCGTGTGGTCTAAAGCACACTCGTTTTTTTCATCTTCTATTGACTTTCCAAAGAAGACGTTGTGACGTCATTGTTGTTGGCGTATCGAAAATGACGTTGAAGTTGCATGATTCTGAGTTGTCATGGAACCCAAATAAACACTACAAGTCGGATTTATTTTTTGAGAAATTTCATCGACATTTCATCAACATTTCATGTTACCGTAAATGTATCGTATTTTTTTCGAATTTTGGAGGTGGGTGTGGGTACCACCGCCGAAGAAATCTTCATTTGATAACCGACACCTCTGCCATAGTAAGTGCCCGTCTTCGTGGGATGAGGTTTTTGGTGGTTCATACGTTTGCTCATCGGCTGCGAGGCGGGCCGGATCGGGAAACCCACTGGCCTCTCTGGAGGAATAGATTCAAACTCGCTCAAAAAGTCACTCCTGGATACACTGACTCCCAGATTCCTACCCTCCCTTCATACCTTTTCCTTGCCAAAACTCCCTCTCCTTCTTTAATTAAAAATACCTTCAACACAACACATCCCCAAAGATGACATAGGCACTGGGGAGAATACCTTTCACCAGGGCCTTCTGTGTGGAGTGTAAAAAAATTATATAATAATAGTTTATCCCAGAATGGACAGCGCAATGCAATACGAGTGCATTCCATATTCCGAAAATACAAAAAATCTTAGTGTGCAATTCACACGCGGTAGAAGTGAAACTTTCAGAAAACTAAAGTATACAAGAGTGGCGAGGCTAAAAAGCACCGCACAAAGAGATGACCAATAGATTACGAAGCACCGCACAAAGAGGAGACAAATTATTTTATTGCCATCTCATTATTGATAGATGCAACACCATTCTATATTGATAAATATATATTGATAGATGCAACACCAATTCCAATCAAAATGAATTTATGCAAAGGACATGTAACTACTATAACAACAAATTTGCAAATATAGACACACGTGCTGACGTATTTACTGCTAGTTACTGTCGCTACAGAACTTCACTGTATAACATTCTAGGTGCGAATAACACATGAATTAATTGTATCTAATATTTTCATATTACTTGTGTGGCAACTTTCCCTTATCCTTCTCCGCCCCTTACCCTTCCCAAACCAAATACCTATTTTGCAGTCTATTTCAGTTATAATCACACTTATTTTATTGTTGTGTATTGGCTTATCATTTGTTGAATTCAGATTTGTACTATTATTATTTTTTTAATTGCTGCTTAGTTCTGTTTTTTTTCTTCATTTTTCTTAAATATTCTAGTTTTCATTTAGTTAGTCGTGTTTCTAAATACCTATCTGTGAACATTAATAATTGGTCTGTTTTTTTATCATCCTCTCATGTTTATTATATTACTAAGACTGTTTATGTTCCGTAAATAAATAAATAAATCTCATTCTCTCAAAGGCAAAATCCTATAGATGTGTGTGTTTGTCTCTTTTTAGTGACGCTTTTTCTTTTCATCGAGTTTCAAATCACAATGGTACTAGAGAAGTTAACGCTTCAAAAATAAAAACACATCACTGAATTAAGTTTTCCTGGTATTTTTTTCGTTCAAATGGTTTCCGAAATTCGACTGAGTGGAAGCATTGGATGTAAATTATCATTGAGTTCATCAGCTGTCCGTGTGTGAGCAATCGTCAAAGTTCTAAACCATTCCGCAGCCGAGGTTTGATTCGTTTTCCGGTTTCATGGATTCTATTTCCATCTTCCTATTATCGATGGACATAATTGATACAGTTGATTCCGAAACACAATCAATTATTCGAATAAATTCTCCGGGCACAGACGCCGAAGAATCGATTTTTCTTTTCAGTAGCTTGTCACATTTATTTGTAGTTGGTGGTGTCACATTTTGTGGACACAGAGACCAGTATGAATTTTAAAACTACTTTCTTCATCTAATAAATAAAGATTATTTCTTCCTTTGTCTGCCTGCAAAATGTCAAATAAATAATAATTTATTACAAATCGTCGATCAAGTCGGAATAGACATCTCAATTTTATTCATAACTACTTCTTTTGCGACAAGTTAAGATACTGGGATCCAGATCAAAAGGCTAGAAACAAAAATATGTTTGTAGATAGGTAGGTGTATTTCCAAGATGTTTGTACCAGAGTGGTAGATTCGGATTTGAAATGTGTTTTAAACGACTTCAGTCGTGTTTAGTGACCAGATCTCAATAACCAGGTACTATTCTTGTTTAGTATGTTTCATATGTTATAGAAAACATAGATAAGTTTTCTTACTCTTTCCACAGTGAGATTGGTATGATCTTTCCTTTTAACATTTTTATTTATTAAGATTCCACGATATTTTTCATTATATTTATGTTTTAGCTTAGCGCAGTCCGTATTACATGTACCCTCATTTGCACAATTTTTGGAATGGATTGTTATGTTAATTAAATTAATTGGCACATTTTCTTGAAGACAGAATGGAAAATAGTATGTTTTTTCAGTGTTGAGTAATAATAAATTGTTATCGCACCATTTTTTTATAACCTTCATATTCTGATTGGCTGCATTGGTAATATCGTTCCACGACTTTTTTTCGATAATTATTGCAGTGTCGTCAGCAAAAGATATAAGTTTACCATTAAGTGTTAATTTAAACATTTGGTTAAAGTAAATTATAAATAAAACGGTCCAATAAATATAAATTTTATATGAATACCGCACAAGAGTCCAAACTGCTCCCGTC
The DNA here is from genome assembly GCA_936435175.1 of Glyphotaelius pellucidus. Taxonomy (NCBI): domain Eukaryota; kingdom Metazoa; phylum Arthropoda; class Insecta; order Trichoptera; family Limnephilidae; genus Glyphotaelius; species Glyphotaelius pellucidus. The sequence goes on along the minus strand of OW386542.1, from coordinate 18,130,738 downwards.
TGGAGCCAGTGAGACCATGGCATCCCCAATTGGGGTATGTTGTGAGGCCGAAGGTAGTGGGGACGGGAAGGAGAATGGGAGGAGGAAGTTGGGAAGTACCTGGCTATTCAGATCTGGTCACCAAACTCGGCGAAAGCCATTTCAAGCAACGTTTTTAATTCTAAATGGTGGTCTTACACCAGGGCTATACTGAGAGTATCTTCCACTCTGGAATGTGCCGCAAATAAACTTTGTATTATTTTAAATGAAAAAATTGTGAAATTACGCAAATTATTCAAATAAAATTTATTTCCCACGCCGGGATTCGATCCCGCGACCTTCGGAATGCGTGTCAAGAGCCAGCCGTCAAAATTTTATTTAATAAATATTTATTTGTATTAACCAATCCATACTATACTATATTATACTATACTATATACTATACTATGCTATACTATATACCATATACTATACTATACTATATACTATCCATATCCATACTAATATTATAAATGCGAAACTGCTCGAGTTTGTTTATGACCTTTTCACGCGTAACACAATATAAAGACTTTAATAATTCTTTCAGCAATATAAAGCTAAATTATATGCGCAGACTACAGGTTGTATATGATGGTAAGCTCTGGCGTTATGAAATTATAAATATTAATATATTATATTTGTTATACGTTTGCTGTCGCTAACAAAAGCGAGTTTTTGCTAACGTCAGATTTTTTTTTTCCATGGAAACAATGTTGATATATTTTTGGGCTCTATGCTGGTAGGTACTCAGTCTACTGGTCAGCTACTACTGCAGAAAATTCAAATATTAGAATTCGTTTTTTTTTTTGAACAAGCTTGGAATAAATGTCAGATGAGAGTTCCTATATTAAAAATATAATTCGTAACGATTATAAAGACTGAATGATAAATAGAGTATTTTTTATTATATTAACGAACTTCCAAATATTTAAATAAAAATAAACATCCGAAATGTTTGTAGCGCATAAATTCCGAACGAATGAACAAAATTGGATAAGTAATTCTTTTTTTCTTTGAGCTATAGCATTATGCAATTTAGGTGGTAGGCGAGAAGTTTGAAAATTGAATGTAAGGGAATGAATATATGGAATGCGGGAGGGGATGGGAGTGGGGTGGGGGGGGGGGAGATAATTGATAAGTGCAAGCGCTACAGTAATTTCCCGTAATACCATGCGAGCGAAGCCGCGGGGAAAAGCTAGTACTTTGATATATATGGCATATTAAAATGTATGGAACTAAGATAAAAGAAAACGCTTTAAATTATTGCATAAAAAATCGTGCAAAATAATGTTCTTCAAAAACAGTTGATCCCCATTCTCAGTCACAGTTGTTTTTGCGGTTCGTAAGAAGAATTTGTCATATATTCTTCTTCTCGCGGGTGTTTGTTGGGCGGTGGTTGGGGGAGGGGTTGGGGGGGGGGAGAGGAGCGGCAAGTAAAGAAGATTAAGCATGACACAATGCAGGGAGGTCCTATGACACGGTGATATAAATAAGTAAACGCGGGCACCGGAACCCGTGCCTTTCTTGTAAGTATGGCGCTCGGGTAAAAAAATGGCAACGCTAAGACAATAGGTAGAAAGGATAATACGACACGTAAACAGGTAACACGGGGGATTTTCTTCGTCTTGCGAGTAGAAAGGCTTACCCTATGAACCTAGATAGATAGATACGCTCTGTCAGCCGCTTCTTGCATGTATGAATACGTCTGTTTTTAGATTTTTCAAAGTGAAAGGTGCGGTGAGGATTGTTTTTACTTATCAGTACTTATTTTTATCGCGCGTAATAATGTTTCCAAGCTTGGGGAGGTTTTTATAAGCAGTGAAGAAAATATTGAAAATGGATAATTATGTAACTTATCAATCACTAAAAAAGGAAGGTAAGAGTTTTAAAAACTACACGAGAGACGCCACTGGACGCAAAGTTAAGTTAAGACGCGGTGTACCAGCTCAAAAAGAAGAAGATAGAGAGATATGTAAATATGAATGTTAGAGAGAGCGCGCTAATATTAAAAACGATAATATTTAAGCGAAAATTGTGAAAATGTTTAAAAAAACGCAACTTGCTTAAAAGAGAGCAATCTCGTGGCGATTATCTAAAATACCATAAAAAAATACTGAATTTTTCATACATATAACTTGTAAAATAACTGAAAAAAATTGGTTGCCTGTAAAGTCGGTTTACGGACAATAATTTTACGTGATAACTCATATAATAACGACGGAGTGGAAGAGAGATAGATGCGTCACAAGCCGAACGCTTAGGCCAAATGCTTGTTCCGCGCTCTCACTTGCACGCTCGGCTCCGACGGAACGTGACAATGAGTCATGGTTTTTCGTGAGTGCAGCCGGCGTTCATCGATTTATAAGACGTTATCACGTCAAAAAACGTTCACAATTTTTTGTATTGCTTGGGCATTAACTATGTAAAATTTCTAGACATTTTGTTTTGAAAAGTTATATTTTCTATTTAAATTTATTACTTAAAATTTTTAATATTTTGCTACCGGTTTCGACACATCCCTGTCAGTCACTGGCAAACTAGTATATAGAAAATAAAACTTTTCAAAACAAAATGAAAAAAAAACGTGTTAATAATAATTTTAGGAGCATACGCGATATTTTTCTATCGAGGGAATTTCATATAATTGCTGTTTCGGCGTTGGGAATGTATAGATATTATCTTCTAGAATAACATATATATATTTTAGAGCTTTGAAACTTACAGTATTTAAGGAAAATATGTAACAAATCCGTAGAAATGCTGGAAGCCGGGCCTCAAGCTGTGTAACTTTCTTGGTAAGCAAGCATTATATATTAGTACTAGCGCAAACTCGCGAAAATTCTGAATTTTCGACAAGTCGGCAACAATTTTGAAAATGTCAATTAAAATAATCTTCAGTGAAAAATGTTATATTGTAGGTAGGCACTTTATCGCTTGCCTGAAATCTTCAAGCTTCAAACAAACAGTTCCAATTTTGAAAATGACACTTAAATTCACAGCAAATCACAGATAACCGATATTTGATTATACACGGTGTGCGGAAAGTTACATTATATGCGTACTGTACTGATAAAAATGTTAAACACTTTGGATGTAAATAACAACTCGTATGTAACGGAAGAAAGGCTATTAGAACAATCGTAGTAAATTACAAAACATGTTGAATTTATTCTAGGTAACTAGTAGCTACTAAAGAACGTTACTTGACAACAAGAAGACGTCAGGTGCACAGGTTTTGTACTGAGTACAGAGGATCCGGGCATTCAGTTCCAGTCAGAAACAGACCCAGTTCATTTCAACGCTTAAATTCAATCGTTTGTCCGCGACCCAAAGCCACACGAGGGCTAGTTTCGCGTTCGTTTGTTTCTCGTTTTTCGAGGAATTTTCATGATACCTACCTAATTAATATTTATTTTATATTAAACTAGCTGGTTCCCGTGTTGCTTTGTCATTTAATAAAGAAATTGTTTTTCCCTGCGTGTCCTTTCCCATTCGTACCGTTCCTTTTCCGTCTCCCCTTCCTCTCCCTCGCCCCCTTCCCCTCTCGAGTTCCCACTCTGCTTCCTCCACCTTCCCTCTCCCCACTCCACTCCCCCCTTCCCAGTCCCGCGAATCCCCTCCCGAGTTTCCCTCCCCCTTCCAGGTTCCCCCCTCTACTTCCCCCCTCCCGCATTCCATACATTCAGTCCCTGTACATTCATTTTTCAAATAGCTCGCGTGCCACATATTGCAATTTTTTTATACAAATTTCATAATGCCAGAGCCCACCAGTAGTTTTACACAAACCTTTATACAAATTCTCACAAAAACGAACACAAAAAAATAATTATCCAATTTGGTGCGGTCGTTCGGAAGTTATGCGCGCACATACATTTCGGCGATTCGTTTTTATTTATATAGACAACTAGCGAGTTCCCGGTATGACATGCAAATCGTTTATCCCAGCGTGCCCTTTCCCATTTGTTCCCCTTCCGCCTCCCCTTCCCCTCCCGCGCCCCTTTCTCTCACCCATTCCCCCTCACTTCAGCACACAAAACCTTGAGTTGAATTTTTTTATAAATTACCTACAACTGTACTTATAAAACACATCATAATATTATTTTCCAAAGCTTTCTTTGAGAAAAGTTTGATGTTTCCAAATCAGTCAAGGATACCTTTTCTTACATGTGGCAAGTAGGTTCTTTTAACAAACAGTCTACCGTTTTCATATCAGCGCAATGATTTGTTCGATAAGTCAATGCCAATAGTGGCAAAGCGCTTTTATTCACTGAATAAATCTGGTTCACTTTCAGTTTGTAGTGTTCACAGTTGTATTTCATCTTCAGAGTACATAATTTAATTTCAGTATTTGCCTGTAAAAGATTTCAAAATATGATTTGTACGTTAAATTTCCAAGAAACTTCTAAGACATTTATTATATTTTCGAACAAGATTACTAGTAAACAGCCAACTTTTATAGTCAATTTCGTAAAAAAGGTGTATTTTACAATAAAACGTAGACAATAATAATAATTAGTAGGATTTATCGGTCCAGTTAGGAGTTCTATCGAGCCGAATTCTCTGATATGAAAATATCTGGAGTCGGTGAATTATTTCCCCATTTGGTCTCTGGTAGGTTGACATGTTGTTCTTGTATTGTTTTGTATTTATTTTACTTATATGATACACTTGCCAAGCGTGGATTGACTAGATGGTCATTTGTGGAAAAGTGTGTGTTAGTTTTTCTTGCGGGGAAGATTTAACCCGGACATGGAGTCGAAAAATATACCCACAAAAGTTTTATACAAAGAATGCATTATTACTTATTATATTTTCAGGCGCAAATAATACTCAAGGTTTCTTAAAAGTGGGTCATACTCTTTACCTTTGAATTTTGTTGATATAACATATTTAATAAGCAACTGGTTTCACCATGATCTGCACTTATTGTTGCTAAATCGTTGCCGGTTGGCAATTATTACAATAAGGAATACCAGTGAAAAACATTTTGGCAATCATTCATAAAGATGGCAGCCACTAAAAATATGCGTTAAGAAAAATGAAGATAATATGGGTGGTTCTTAGTCGAAGTATGGTACAGTTAAAAGTGACCGAATTGGATATCGACACCTTAGCTCAGTGGATAAGAGCGCCCAACCCGGAAAGTAGGGAGGTCCTGGGTTCGAGTCCCAGAGGTGTAAATATCTTTTTCTGATTTTTCTGTTTCCAGATTTTCGATTGAGTTTCGCTCATAATGTCTTCATTTAATTAAATATTACAGTTTGAGGTTTTACTCATAAAAAGTTAAAATAAAAAAAATAATAAAAAAATGTGTTACAGCCCAACAAACGCCGATTCTTAATAAATCAGTTTTACTATAATAATATTATAAAAAATAATGTTAGGGCCTTTACCGGTGCACTCACCCAAATTCGATATTAGTAATGAAACCAATGTTTTTATTGTACCAATTTGGGTGTTATTATAATCTATTGGGTGATTATATTTTAATATAAGTGTAGGTATGTTCACAAGTATTACAATTTGACTTAAAATGACTGCCTCAACACAAGCCCAGTGAGGCAGGTTACGAGAAATCTAAATTTATAATTATAAATTTCTATTCTTCAAATACCTACTGTTCCTACGTATATTATTTTCTGTTGTTAACTTTTGTACTTATGTAACTTATAAACCATTGTAACAAGTACTTTTTACTTATAAACCATTGTAACAAGTATTATTACATATTATAACTATACACGTAGAATATTATTATACGATGAAAGACATGTAAATCGTCATTTAAAAGAGAATAAAACACTATCACCTTCAAACACTCCATTTCATTGGTACTACTGAAGTTTGTAATGCTTAAATCACCGGTCACCAGTGGTATATTTTATTAATGCCAGTCATCCGTGCAGTGATATGATGTCTAGGGAAATTTTTCTGCATATGGTGAAAAAAACTTTTTTAGGGAAAAGGGAAAAGCACAAAATCTAGGAAAATTTGAAATATTTTATTTTGAAAATTGAAAATATTCCAGGGAAATTCCAAATATTGCAGGGAAATTTCGAAATATTCAAATATGCCGGAAATTTTTTTAAATGATATTTAGGGAAATAAAAAATTACTAGTGTACAGTTTGCACGCGGTAGAAGTGAAACCTTCATAAAACTAAAGTAAACAAGAGTGGGAAGGCTACGAAGCACCGCACAAAGAGGAGACAGTTATTCTATATCATTCTTCCGCAGGCTAAATCGGTTCTAAAGAAGTTTTTACTTCAAAGAAATACTGGTATTTAAGTTAGATGGTTATTATTGTCTAAAACAAATTTTAAAGGGAACTGACATTCCCTGTTAGTAATGTGGTTTTAAACAAAATGTTGATGATTTCATGTCTGTCTTACAAAAATACAAATGTCAATTTTTTTCCCGCAGACTGGCAAGACGACTACTAAGACAAAAAACGACAGTAAAATACGTTGCTAAAAGCGTATGAGAAGGCCACCTGGAAATAAACGTCCACTGCTTAGAAATCCAGCAAAGATCAACTTCCTATTCTTGCACCAATGGAAGCCGCAATGAAAGCTAACGGTTGTGCAGGGAAGACGAACGAAAGCGTCGTTGCATTGAACACCCATCAAACTTTAGAGAACACGAACAGAGATGTTCTGAACTCGAATGAAGCTGTATTGAACCCAAATGGTGATGTTTCCGATTTTCGAGACCGACAACTCCCAATGTTGTCTTCAAACAATGGTAACCCGGGAAATGCTTACATATCGCCTTATGAAGCTACGGGTTTCCTTAGTTCGACTGGAAGTTCTATCCTGGAAAGTGTCGCAGAAGGTCAAGCTCCAGGAAAGGCTCAATACAGAGGTCCTGCTTCGAAAATAGCTCAAGAGTCTCATTTGCTGGCTGTTTGGTAAGTGCCTTATTTTTTTTTATTTACAAAAATGATTCCGCATCAATTCTTAGGTGGGTACGTACCACAACCTACCACAGTTGATTTGAAAAGTTCCAGGGTTTTTTGGATGTCTATGGTTTTCACTTAAATTTTTGTCTTGGTTTTCACTTAGTTTTTTCGCAATGGTTTTCATTTAGTTTTTTCGCGTTTTTACGCGATGGTTTCGCGATGGTTTTCACTTAGTTTTTTCGTTCGTGGTTCGCTACGTTTGGTGATTTAGCAGGGGTGCCCGGGTTCATGGGGTGAGGTTTGTCTAGGTATTGGAGGCGGATGACCAGGACTCACTGAACCCCAGATTCCTACCCACCCCTTAAACCCTTTTCATTCCCAGAACTCTTCTCTCCTCCGTTTCCTTGAAAAAAAACCCATCACACAGCATCCCCAAAGATGACAAAGGCTATGAGGGAAATTATTTTCCTCAGAGCCTCCTGTGTGGAGCTCATGTAAAAAAAAAAACTTTTTTTTCATACAAAATTTGACAAAACTTTTTGAACGGAAAAATCGTAAAAACGAATTAAGTCGCCAAAAGTACCAGTGCTGCCTTCACACATAACAATATTTCACAATGTTATCATATTGTAAACTATAGTGTTTTCCATTGAATCGAATTGGAAACTATAAGACGAGATGCAAGAGCACTTGCAAGCGGGTGTCTTGCTTTGCGACGGACCTCCCCAAGGTAGGTGATCTTCTTTCTGTTTTGTGTTGCAGGTCCTGTGCATTTCAATGAATTCCAGCAACTAATTAATGTACTTGAACGTAATATTGAATGTTTTTAGGACCAGTCTCATTTTTGTTTCATATTATTTATAATAGGTATCGTGGTTTTATACGACGTTTCCAAATTGCACAGCCTTCCAAGGAATTCCAAATCAGCGCAAGAATTTCAGCTCGCAATGTCATTTCATCATGAGCAATGCAGCTTTGAATCATCCATGTAATTGTTCGAAAACACATATATTGATAGTTTATACTATACATAGTCATGATATTGGTGATTGATTTTTCGATATATTTTGCATAATTTTTTAAATTATTTGTATTTGAAATTGTTTCAACTTTCAACAACTTCACTTTATAAGTAATGCAGATTGCACGTAATGCACTCCTGCTTAACTAGTTGATTTTAGTAAATGATTTATATGCCGGTCGATAAAATATTTTAATAATGACAATTATTGTCCATTTGTGTTCGATATAACATTAAAAAATTGTAATTTATTATATTCATATAAAGAAGTCTGTCTTTGTGAAGTGTCCAAAAAAACTGTAGCTTTATTCCAACGATGATGAAATTTTGCACACCTGACGTTCAAAACAAGAGGAAGATAAAGCTGTATAAAACCCAAGCATAGCCGAAGAATTCGCTTGTAAATTATGAAATATATTTCATAAGGTCTTAATTAGTCCTTGACATTAGAAAATTACTGATTGTTTCAATTTTCAAGTAGCACCAATCATAGCGAATCACTTGGGGTGACCTACGGCAGAAGTGTTGGTTATCCAGTAAATGGTTCCCTGGGAGGCGGTACCCCTGCCCGCTTCCCAAATTGAAATTTATGGCGATAATTTTTACGCCATCCAACAAAAGTAGGAATGAACTTAGATGTTTCACTTAAAACGTTCGCATTTTCCTGTAACCCATAGACAAATTACTAATATTCATTTACTTATTTATTGTTTGAAACATTTACAGAGTGTTAATAATTATTACAATAATAGAATTGCCGTTGGTATATTCTATATTACATAGATATTAACACTCCAATTAGAAATATTGACAGCATGAGTAATCAATGTTAAGTTGTTAATAGACGGAAATGCTTGTAGTGATAACAGAAATAATGATAGTCAATATTAATTATAAAACATAGTAGTGTCAAATATAATACCCTGCAGAGAAAGAGAAAGAAAGAAAGAGTATGACAATAAAGCAGATACATAACTGTTCTCCACATTCATATGTCTATGCTGTAACCTCAATTCAAGACGTAAGATTTTATAAAATTTGTGTCTGATTTTATGTAAATATATATTATTCTTATGAATCGTATCCGGCTGGGACGGTTTAAACGCTCAAGTCCATGTCCGGCAGTAACATGAACTTTTCATATTGGATGTGCAGAAAATGGCGATTTGTATGCGCGGTGTGCCAACACTTATCTGCGATTGGATATAAGTAGACGATCCACTAGGATCCGTTGAATACTTCAGTTGCCCAGGGCCCAGGGCTCCAGAAATGAAGGCTTGTTTAAAATGCCGACTATAACGGTGTCTACTGTCCGCGTCACTTATAAATTCATGGGAAATATATCATTATTATTTTGTTCACGATCACGTACTTTCTCGTAAATGTATCAAACAGCTGTGTTAGTTCAAGAAATCTGACTTAACCTTTCCTTTCAGGTGTTATTTTTACAATTATTTCAATATATCAGTAAATATACTTAACCCGGAATTTTTTTTTTATGTAAGTTTATTTAGGAAACATGCAATTGAATATAAAATCGTTGAACATTAAATATTGAATATAAACCATTTATAATATTTTGTTATTAAGAAACAAGTAGTTATTAACCTTTTAGGCTAATTTGTTCACTTTTCGGAACAACTCATATATGTCTCATAGAAACTGTTGTCTCCCTTGCTATCATGGTTAGAAATATGATCTAAACGGTGTTAGAAAGAGAAAACACAACGCTTTATATTCAAATTAAAAGTTAACAGAAAATAATCAAAATGTATCACCTTCATGAAACCAAAGTTTCCGACAGTAATTTGAAATTTTTTTTTGTAAATAAGGGATTATTTATTAATTATTTTAATCTTAATTAACAAAAAATGAGTCGACGATAACGTTTATAATACATTTTCCTCTTAATATATGTGTTTTTTTTTCGTTGTCAATAATTTTATTTAGAAAAAACATAAGATGAGCCATTTTTTAACTTTTAAATTTTTTTTTTGTTGTCAATAATTTTGTTTAGAAAAAACATAAGGTGAGCAATTTTTAAACTTTTAATTAAAAAATTTCAAAAATTATATGTTTATTTCGAATTATAAAATTTGAAAGCATATTTCATCACCTTTCAAAGGCAGTTTTTTCGTTTTCGGATGCATTCAGAAACAATCTATTTATTTGGATTTTATTTTGAAACGGAAATATTTTGACCTGGCGACAAAATTTTTTAACTTTTTTAGGTTTGCATTAAAAAATTTGATATTTCAAAAATTATATGTTTATTTCGAATTATAAAATTTGAAAGCATATTTCATCACCTTTCAAATACAGTTTTTTGTTTTTGTTTTCGGAAGCATTCAGAAATAATCTATTTTGTATTTTATTGCGAAGCGGAAATATTTTGATCTTCCGACAAAGCAGGCCCGAGGCCTGAGGGGAATAGTAAATAGTTTAAGTAAAAAAATATTAAAAAGAAAATAATAAACAATGCAAAAATAATAGTTACGATATAAGTACATCGCAAGGTTAATATGGTTTTAAACGATTTGAGGAAAATGTGTAAAATGTGGAAATTGTGGAAATGTGAAATTTAAATGGAAAAAATGTGGAAATTTTCAATATGTCTAAGGGCATTATAAGATTTGCAGATACGTCCGAGCAAGGAGCTTTGTGCGTATTTCGATTTAAAATGTTGTATGTAAAATAAGGTGTTTGATCTGGTATTGCATTCAGGGCAACGAAATGCAATCCTTTCTATTGTGTAGAGGGCTGGGGAGTCAATAAGGCAGTTCACAATTTTATACAGAAATAGTACTTCAACATTTTTCTCCGTTTGTAAAGAGCTATAGGGTTACATCGATAATTTTAAAAACGGCACAACACGTGTTTCAAAAATTTTGTTTGAATTTTTTCAATTCGGTTGGAATAAGTTTGGTATGGAGGATTCCAAATGACAGAAGCAAATTCGAGATGAGATCTTAAATAGTAGTTCAAGTATAAAAGGTTTATTGAATGGTTTTGTGACACAGAATGAAGCCTATATGTTTGTGAGCTTTTCTAAGACGTATTCAATACTAAATACTAATTTCCTCGTTGAAGAGGAATATGGTTCAGATGGTAAATATGGATGATTGGGTTACGTTTACGTGGAAATGTTATTGCATTACATGTTTTAGTTATTTTATTTTAGTTTTTCCTTCCCAATTTTATCGGATAGATTTAAATATTACATGGTAAACAACCATTTATATAACCAATTTGTAATGAATAATTTAAGTTACTTTGTTAGTAAAGCCTAAAGCCCTTACATTAAATATAATGTACCAAAGTATTTATCGAATACAACAGAAAAAAAAGTTTCGTAATTTGATAAAAAAACCAGTGCAGTTCACACGCTGTAGAAGTGAAATTTCACCCACGCAATCTCAACCAATAGGAGCCTTGAAAAGTGAGCTCGTAATCAAAGTGGCCAATGCGGCCAGCGCGACGCTTCGTCGGTACTATTCGTAGGTAAGGTTTCATTCTATCTCATTTTCTCCCAGATTTAGTTTTTCAGCTTTCTTTAGTATATCAGACAATATTATTAAAAAAAACCAGAGTGTGCAATTCACACGCGGTAGAAGTTAAACCTTCAGAAAACCAAAGTAGACAAGAGTGTGGAGACTAAGAAGCATTTTTTTTTATCAAAGTGAATGATGAATTATTCCATATTTTTGTCGCCTAATTCCAGTGCACCTTTTCCTATATTTGGTCATCTTATTAGTATTTGTGTTTTCTTCTTCGGAGTCGCTAGATGTCGAATTATTTTGCCTGTTCATTTCGAAGGGTTTGAAAATTGGATATTGATTTCACAATATTTTTTTTTTTGTAATATCAGGTTTATTTAGTTTGTTAGGCACTTTTTACCACCAGACCAAAGGAGTCTTGCGTGGAACTGTGGATTTAGCGTATTACATTGGATCCGAGTACCCGTGAAATAAATAAATAATTAATTGCTACCTCTTTCTCTCGCAGGCTTAATCCTATAGTTGCATGTGTTTGTCTTTTTTAGTGTCGCTCGTTTCCGTTTCATCGAGTTTCAAATCACAACGGTGCTAAAGAAGTTTTCACTTCGAAAACTAAATTACCGTAGGCCGAGAGAATTGACCGAAATATAACCCTATCTTATCACACACACCTTGCTTCATTCACATTCACGTAGCGTCTCATAAATACTTTTCTGTTAATCTGACTCTTGACGTCACCCGACTCACGTGTTCGATTCACCGGTGACCGGAGACCGGACAACTCGGAATGAAACCAACTCGGAACCATCTCAGATAAGTCGTTTAGAGTGATAAAAAAATATATTTAAAAAAATGGTTTAATAGGTTACGTTAGGTTAGGGTTATCGGCTAATATAATTTTTTTTTTTTATAGCTTTTAATGACTTTTCAAGAAGGTGTTGAGTTGACTTTATTCTCAGTTGGTATGGAACCGATTTACCCGATGGTTCCATGTTTTCCTCGGGAGGCCCTTACTTCTTTTACCGCTAAATTAACTTCACGTTTTCTTCTTACACCTGTTTTGTTTATGAACTTTAAAATATATTTAGGGAGTATTTCACCTTCCTCCTGATAACTTATCCATACGATAACGAATATTAATAAATAAACTAATAAATACCTACTCGCAACAGGTAAAAAAAAAACTTGGCTCACTTAGGTATTCTATTTACATATATTATAGCCACTCAGATTTTTAAAATAATTAAATCGTGTTTAATTAATCGTAATGTACGTTATCGTATGGATAATCTTTGAGGAGGATGGTGAAATAAAAATAAATAACTATTTGTGATTATTTGAAGTGATAAATATATTTTTGATTATGCTGGAAGTCCTTGCACAGTTTTTTTTAAATGTTTTTTGTAACAAAATTATTTTAAGTGAATCTATACTGTAGAATCTAAATAAAACAAAAAAATAATATTTTATGAAAATTAAACTTACCGCCACCAAAAACCATGAAACTAACTAATTCAAATACCGCCATCTATTGGCCACGATAGATATTTAGTGTAGTCGCTTTTTCGATAATATCTGCATGAAAGAGCTTTTATTACATTCCGTAAGATGTCAGCACTAAGCCGTACATAAAATAAATAATTATTCTAGAGAAGAATATTATTCTTCTCATTTACTAACATACTCCGTCACTATATTATTATAGTAATGAAAGGAAAACAAAAAATATTACTAAACACCTTTATTTGGAAATAACCGACGTCTATCGAAATAATAATACACTTTTATAATAATAATGATAATTTCTCGCGTTTAGATATCGATTTTTTAAAAGTAGACAGTGAAAATTACTTCCAAAATTAAAATTGATTTTATTTATCATATCAGCTCTATCCTGTAGAAGTGTAGAGTAAACAGTGCTACACGTATAAATTTGTGAAAAAGGAGAGCAAAGGAGAACACATACGTTAATAATTTACTATAGTAGGTGTGGTTGCCAAAGAATATAAAGATATAGCATTAGTTCGTGCTTACACCACCGCAAACTTGTACGTTTAGCAATGTGGCAATGTATGTAAATATACTTTATAAATAAAACCAAAAATCATAGAATATTTTTGTTTACTTTGACCTGACTGAATACAACGGATATTAACCTAGAGACTAGATTATACTTAGATTACCTATTATGATCCTTGAAATCCTTATTTATTCCGTAATATAAATAATGCTGAAATTAAAGATCCACAGACAAAAAATAAATTGATAAATTCTTTTAGCATTAGCATGTCCACAGATCAAAAATAAATGTAGACTGATTACCTACGTTGGATCGTGGATCGCCGCCATAATAGTACCCTTTACACGTAGAGTTCGGAGCGGGACGTGCCCCGCGCCACTTCAGGCCGCCGCGCAGAAAAGTCTCACAATGAACTGCGCTATAAACCGTTATCTTACTTTCGGTCTTTACTTTTCTGCGCGGCGGCCTGAAGTGGCGCGGGGCACGTCCCGCTCCGAACTCTACGTGTAAAGGGTACTATATTGTATGGTTCATTTATGGCCGCCATCTTTAATCTCCAGTTTTATGTTTACATACACCGTATTAAGTGTCACTGTGACAGAAAGGCTTTTACGACGTAGAAAAAGGATCTTTTCATGCTTGCGATTGCTTGGATGAAAGCTGCACTGCGCACACAGTTTCCGTGTTATCCTTCATGAAAAAATATCCACCATCGTCCGGTCTGCAAGCTGCAAAAGGTGATCCGTACCTTACCGATTACTGACCGTCACGAGTAACTAAAAAATCCGTTTCCTCGCTGCCGTGAGTATGATGTACCGCCCGCGTATCTCTATGGGTACCGATGAAGAAGATGTGGAGATAGTTCTGGACGGACCAGAAGACATTTTTCCGAGAGTGCTACCCATGTCACAAACTTTGCACACTATAAGATTGTCCAACTGCCTTCTACGGGAAATTCCCGATGAATTCTCCACTTTGGTAAATCTTGAACAGATATACCTTGATCACAACAAGATCAAAATCTTGCCATTCAACTTTCACACTTTGAGGAAGGTGAAAATCCTGCACCTCCATTACAACCGAATTTCCATAGCTCCTCTGCCCATACAGGGTCTGTTAGAGCTGGATATGTTCAGCAACAGATTGCTTTGTGTTCCGGTCATAGGCTTGACAACGCCACTCTTTGACATGGCCCAGAACTACATGCTCTACACTGTCCACGACCCAGTCATGTCGGCGAAGGCGCAGGCCCTGCGGGACAAGTACGGGTATGTCGATAGATATGATAGCAGGTTTGTGAAATTTTTATATTACGTTTGTTTAGTACCGAACACGTCTACGACGCAAACCTATTGTATCATTTTTAATTTGCAGCAAGCCCAATGCCCCAACAAGGATGCGCATATTGTACAATGAGTTTAAGGAGAGTGACACAGAGAGTGAGAATGAATTCGCCGAGGAACCTGCTCAGGAAATTGTTGGTAGGTATTTAATTACTAGGACCATTATTGCAAAGCGGGGGCCTTTCTTTCTTTCATTTTCCATGTAGTTGAAATATTATTTTGTTGACTCATCTATTTATTCATTCACGCTCCTTTGGGCTTTTACATTTTATTAATTCCTCAGGTTAATTTGTTCGCTTTTCGGAACAACTCATATGGTCTCATATCTAATAGAAACCTTTATATCTCCCTTACCACGGAGTGAGAAATATGATCTAAACAGTGTTAGCAAGGGAAAACACCGCGCTTTATATTCACTTCTAAAAATTAACTACAAAAGAAGTAATGTGTACAACTTTTGAAACCAAAGTTTCGGATCGCAATTGAAAACAAATTAAGAGACTTTGGAAATTTTTCATTAATTATTTTTACATGGAACGATGAAAAGAGAGGTGACAATAATAAATTTTCAGATAAGTTCAGAAATATACAATTATTTGGATTTTATTGCAAAACAGAAATATTTTGACCCTCTTTCAAAATATAGCCGAGACCTGAGGAATCATATTACGTGCATAGTATCTAAATAAATAAATTTTTAGAATATTGATATATTTATGTAGACTATTAAATCTAGAATCACACATGGTAATCAAGAAACAAGATAAAACAAAGTGCAGTAACATAATATCAAAAGCTGTCCGGAATGCAAACAATACAATTTTAACTGTATTATTTATAAATGTTGATGGACTTTGGTCGACTGTACCGACGGTGCCAATATATGTAGTACTTATTTTCTGAACTATGCAGTCGTTTATCAAGGAATTTAATTCTGCGTTGTTTTCTGTATTGTTGTAATGGTAAGGTACCTTCTGATGAATCATTGCATTTGGTACATGAAAGTCAGTCAACCAAAGAAGTTCAGGGGAGATCAACATGTTGCGAACAATCTTATAAAGAAAAAATTCATTGTTACATTGTCAACATTCTTCTAATAATAATAATCCTCTCAATGTAGCAAGACCCTTCACTCGGATTAGTAAAGCATAACTATTGGATTTGCTTGATAAATTTTTTGTAAATGTCGTAAAATGGCTTCCAAATGGTTGTGATTTCTACCTTCTCAATAATTTGCATATTGATTGACCCATCAACGCTGTCCCAGTATCTTCTTTTTAGACTGAATTTTGAAGCCGTGTTGTTTGATCTTAAGTCATTGGATTTCAATGTCATTTCCTTCCTACATTTTCTTGACCTATTTTTTTAATATATGTATTCATAATTTATTCACAGTACCGAACATTATTACCAATGGTTTTGGTCATAGTGACACTGACAGTATAAGTAGCAGCGATGACGATTCTGGCGATTATGAAAATGCCATTGCTTTCAACAATCCACCAGAGGAAAATGCTGAATCCGTAGAGGCTGAAAATAACATCGGGGTACAGGCTTACCTTGAATTTCGAAATGTCAACATGGATCACAATGATCACGCAGAGAATGTTGCTTACGTAGTAAATGCTTACGTGCAAAATGGTGAGGATGGTAATGATGGAGACGAAGAAAGCGATGAAACTGAGGAGAACAATGAGGCTTCAGAAAATGTAGCCGAAATAAATAACCAAGCTGCAGTGAATAACGAGGATGAGGTTGGAGAGTTTGTGGTCAATGGTAACAGGGTTAACGGGTTGGAGGTCTATGGCAATGGTTCCCGTGTGACCCCAGGCATGTGAGTGAAGAACGTGGACATGTATGCAGAGAGGCCCCCTCCTTACAACGATGAATATGTAAGATGGTAGGATGATATTCGGTAATGGGGGGATTTCAGTTTTTTAAATTTTTTTAATTGATATTATCGTGATATATTATGGATGGGGTGGCACTTTATTGAGTGGAGGAGAAACTCGGTTATTGAAAACCTACTCTTTACTTAGACCAAGGTTTACTTAAGTAGCGAGAGGCTGTGTGTGACATCATCATCCTAGTAACTCTTTCGTTTTGATACAAGGCACCTGAGAACAAAGAGGACTATCATCGATGATGTGCATACAAGCTCTCGCTGGGACCATATAACAACTTTTTTAGGTGAGGTTTTCAATAACACTAAATTAATCCATGTAGGTGCTTAAAAAGGTGATATGTGTCACTTGATTTGTGATTTAATAGAGTTCATGAAATTGAAGTTTGCTGATTTTGCAAGACTTAATTCTTGTGCCATATCACGACTGATGGTTTTACACCAATGCCTGATTTTTATACTGTAACAATGACTGAGCTCTAATATTACATTTATTCAATTCAAATGTATGTGGTATGGGGGCACATTAGCGCAATTTTATTTTTTATTGATGTATATGATATTTTCAACTTGTGGGCATATAATGAATTTATGTTGGTAGAAAATGAATTAAATGCAGAAAATAGAATGATCAATGTTTTTGAGCCTCGTGCACTTTATTCCTGTTATTTTCTCATAAGCTGGAGTCCTTGTTGGTGCCTATATCCTTCCATTCAGTTTTTATCATTCTATGCTCTGGCCATGTTTTCGTGCCATCTAACTTGTATAAATCCTAACACTGAACAGTTCTCAATATCATTGACAAACCTCTTTTACTATTATTATAAATAGTTTAGTTTTGCTGTTCATAACTCATTTTCTCAAAATATGTTCTACAATTGCCAGATTTCTTTGTATGCCAACAATATATACAATAAAGGGGCACCACCCCTGGTGAACACAGAAACTACATTAGTGCCAAATAAATAATGATGTTCCTGATTTAATCCTTAGCGACCAGAGTATTTATCATTAAATGCCAAATTATCTTTAAGTCTGTGATTATTGTGAAGACGATTAGTATTGATCTTTGCATTTTTTGTATTATACACATTGTTTTGAGTCAGGAGGTTGTAGGTTTTATGACTACAACTAAGATTGCGTCAACAAGATTTGCAATTGTTTAGAGTACAATCTCTCTGCGAATTCTGCGATTCTTTATGACCTGCTTTTACTTGATTTTTTATACAATCAATTTATTATACAATCTTTTCTTGCAAGAAGTCACCAATAACTTTAAACAGTACACAATATGGTCCATTGGATTTTAAAAGTAATGATACTTTAAAAATAAAAACTCAAGGGCGCTATATTAGGTGTTATGTATTATCGTCGCCTTGATTCATTAGGTGCCCAAAGCAGACTGCTCCGAGTGCGGTTGCACAGCCAAGGGCCAGCCCCGATGATTTTCAAAATTTCTGAATCAATTTAACTGAAAGTGTGTTTTCTTAATAGTTGGTGACTTAGAAGCAAACCATTGCCATTTAGTTTATGTTTGCCATTTTTGCAAGTCCTATTATTGATGTAATTTTTTTATTGGACAGCAACTGGAGTGATTTGGTGGTTATTATACATAGCCTAATATATATTATACAACACGTTGGTAAAGGTAGTCTAAATAAATTTATACAGTGGTTCACAAAAAATCTGCAGTTGCCATAATACAATTTACTAATTAAGGTTTTTTTTCCAAATTACAGTCATTTCTGCTTAATCGGGACGTATTGGGACTCAAAAATTATTAAATTAGAAAAATATATTTAATTAATAGAAAAATAATAATATATATACTAAATACAGATACGAATATCATCAGTGTATCTCCAATGTGAAATTTTTTTACGGAAGAGTGAAAAAACACATTTTTGTAGTAACATAAAGGTAGACTTCCATTTATTTTTATTTAACACATTCACTGTGACGTATTTTCTAAAACATTCACTGGATGCTGCAAATTATATCTAATTTAAACACAGAATAAAACTTGTACAAATGCATTTTTTCCTAAGAAAATACTCACAATTTGTTAGCACACATTGCAGATTTTGATAAACATTACGTGGCAAGCTGTCCGGCTTCGCTATATCCGTAGGCGTTAGGCGCTTTCTCAGCACCAAGCTTCTAGCTTCGCCACATCCATACGCGCTTGACGCGTTCTCAGCACCACACGTTGGGTGTTAATAATAATTATTAATAGAAATAAATATTATTTGGAGAGCCACTTTCATTTTCCTGCTTCAAAATTGGGTTTTTCACTCTCCTTTAAAAATTTTTTTTTTCAAATTATTAATTACTTGTAACCCAATCCCAAAAAATTGGCATCCCCGTATGTCACCCGCGCCACATGTGCCACATCCTCTCTTGTAACTAAAATTCGTTTACTGAGATGTTTTGCATTGACTTCAGATTGGAATTTATACCAATCAAAAGGAACGGTTTCCCAGATAACAGAAGTAAATTAGTGTCAGATTTTTCATTTAATTTCTGTTTTTTCAATTTTGTTCCAAATAACCGGCTATCGCGTTGCAGCAGTTTAAGCAGAATCGACTGTATTTGTAATAAAGCATAATCATCTGTATTTGTAATTTTAAACTTTAGTGACCTGTTTTCGTCTGTGATAATTTGACGTTTAGAAGAATACTCTTTGCTTTCAATAGACTGTTTAAAAATAATTTTTTTAGTTTTTATTCTCGTGTTATTATTTTTACAAAAACACGTTTTAGTCATTTATAACAAAAAAAAAAAAAGAAACTTCAATTCGAGAAAGTGGGTTTTAATAGTGGGCTCCTTGCTGAGTACACCTTACAAGAGTTCCATTAGCGGGGATCAGCGGTTCTATTGAACCCCAAGCATGCTGATCAAGCAATGAGCTGGTCAGCAAGTTGAATACAGCTGTGTAAATCCAAATATAGTATTTGTCAATATAGTTGATACCAAGGGCCACTTCTATAATGTATATCGTATAGGCTGGCAGCTTGTGTTCAACATTTTTAATCTTTAGCGTGTTAATTATATAGTATGATGTAGTCAATTAATTATTAGAAGAAGAAAACAAACATCTTTGATAAATTTTATAGAAAAAGATGTTTTCACAATTTTTAAAACTGATACTTTATTTAACGATGTCTTAATGTAAAAGGAATAAATTAAATATATATTTTTGTATACATATTTTTGGAAAATTTATATGTTAAATTTATGTAACATAGGTACTTTTGAGAGCTTCACACTCTCATTAGTGCATTTTGCCACTGAGTTGTTAAAATCTTTAATTGTCCACTAAAGTTTAGCGTAAACACATTTTTAGACCCCTCACGTAAACCATTTGAAAATTACTGCCCTACTTCCAAAAAAAAACCAAAAGACTGTATATATATCTAAAAGACTATGATCTGATCTGATATATATGTTATATGTATTGCTTTATTCATTTTCAAAATATTTGTGTTATATGTAATTTAATAATACAAAAAAAATGTATACTGTACAAAAATTTTTGTTTCCAGTTGATTAATCAGACATCTCTGAAAAAGCGAAATATCAATAGCGAAATATCGAAGCAATATGCAGTTATATGTAAAAGTGTACTGTTTATCTGGTGCAATACCAGATTACTCAACAACACCAAATAAATTATAATGCAGAAAAAGTTGCGGTGAAATCCAAATTTAGATATTTTTTAGGTCACTAGAGGATATCTAATGTACTGAACCGTTATGCCTTCCGGTGTTATTTTATGGCATATTAATAAATAAAACACAGACACGTGTAAATAATATTTGATTTATTGCGAGCATTCCTGCTTTTGCTTTCCTCATTATCTCAAACTTAGTAGTTGGAGATTCATTCATATTCAACTGGACGATCAATGTAATAAAAAAAGGATCTTTTGTAATAATAATAATAATAATATTTGGACGATTTATACAGCCCCGTTTTTGTGAAAAATCACCTCAAGGGCGCTGTACTTACATTATGTGTTCATTTGCTTAAGCCGTGAATAAACCGAACTTGTTTGCCGCAGTGGTTTATCAGCGCAGTTTCAGGGACCTCAAAGCAAATTGGCTACGAGAAAATGCCGACTCTATTATAGATATTTAACTTAAAACATTTAAAATAAACGATTTCATTTTACAGCTTTGTAAAATCAAAACAATAATTGATAGAAATTATTATCAATATTTAGGTTTTATCAAAGAAATTATTATCAAATTTTATCAAAGAAATTATTATCAATATTTTTTAAAGGTTTTTACAGCTCAGTAACAATTTATCAATGTAATCCAATAAGTTGGATAAAGCTCAAACAAGAACATAAAACTGAGTTATTTACTTCGTAATTTAGTGAAATGAAATTTGAACTGCATTCATTCCTTAAGTTTTTAGTTTATATTTTAGAAATAGTCAATGTCTTTTTTTAAACAAGTTGTATTGGCGTGTAGCTATGGCTACACATGCAAAAGTTAATTTTCCTCACAACTTACTTTTTAAATAAATTGATTCCAAAAAATTAATATTCAGTACTCTCTCAGTAATCCGCTGCTCGGTTATCAGACAACTACTTTACTATACTTACTATAATTTGCCTTTTTTTACTGGTTGCAAGCACAAAATTAAGCTCTAATTGCAGGCACAATTCACCGGTATTCGCCCAGACTCGGTCACCCTCTATATATACGGATGTGACGGGCTTGGTAATCTTGCTTTTATACACTCGGTTACTATTAATCAATAATCTTGCTCTCACTGACCATTTTACAAGTCATCAGGGTTAATTATTGTTGTTTTAGGACATCTCCGTTAGTCATCTGTGTATTCTAGTAACTGTTGTGTGTTTCTGATCGTTTTGCTCTGACGTGTTTTTTGTTTAAATCAATTTACAGAATGAATTTCTCTTGCAAGCGTAAATATTACATGTTTGCTTTTTGTTTAATTTAATGAAATATTGGCGAGTAACCAGCATGCGTTGCAAAACCACCTTCCCCGCTCCCTCTCACCCCTTCTACGAACCCCCCTCCTTCATTCCCCTCCCCTCCTCCCAGATTTCCCTCCTCCACACGCCTTTCTTTCCTGCCGCTAAACTATATGAAATACACTCAATTTACAAACAACTAGCGCGCCACCTATTGTAAAATTTGTATTTTCGTTTCATAATGCCAGAGCTCACTATTTATGTGTAAACCTTCGCAGGTGTACAAATTACCAAAGCTTTATGACAATGGTATAGAAAATAATTTCATAATATCAGAGCTTACCATTATATATAGAAACCTTTGGGCGTCCACACAACACATCAAACAAAATTTCTTAGTGAGAGAGTACTGTACATCTTTTATTTTTAACTTGCCAATTAGTATTCAACTGATAATCAAGATTGCATGTTTTATCATTGTTTAATTATTATTATTTTTTTTTAAATTAAAAATTTCTTAAATATGTATAACTTTCTTCTTAACCGTTTTAGTGCTAAGCAATTGTTTCAAACATGTTGGAGAATTGCTACATATATGTTGATTTATTTAGAGGAAGAAATAATGATGTCATATAAAACACTCTAATTTAGACAAATATCAATAAATTTTATTAATTCTTTTTGCATTATAAAGAAAAAATGTTTATTGATATGAATATGAAAAAATAAACATAAAATATCAATTTTATTATATTTTATTTCCCTTTGAAATTAAGAAATATAAAACAAAAAGCTCAACAATTATGTTTTGCCGCACAAATAGCGTGTAGGCCTTTCCTACAGCGAACGCATATAAAAAAATGGTAAAAATTTATTTTTAAATGTATAAGAATGCACTATCGTTACAAATTATGCACGAGGTTAAAGTACGTCCAATCCCACGGAGCACCAAAAACACACTGAAACTCGCAGCGTTTTTGCGATGCGTCGCAATCTTCGATACAAACGATCGCAGCACTTTTGCGACGCGTAGCATTCTAACGGTTAAGCACTAATAATTTGTATCCAGCGTAATCTCTATGTTTCTTTTGTAGAAAATATTACCAAGTGTTTTTTTAAATTTTAATGTTCCTGAACTTTAGATACAATTTTACTATGTAATCTTTTGGTGATCTTAAATTTAATATGATAAATAAATAAATATGAATTTTTCTAACCTCTATTGTTTTAATACTATTGTTCTTTTCTACGGGATTTTTATGTTTTTAAAACCGGTTTTAGGAAAAAAAAGTGAATTTTTTGAAGGTAAGTAGGTAAAAGAGCTACCAGTTTGAGACCTTGGCTTAGCGGGTTCAATTCTCTTAGAGCGAACTAACGATTACAGCTTTTAATAATGGGGGTAGAGAGGATTCACATATTGTCTGCAGTCTGGTTATCTGCAACCCTTCCCCTAAAATATGAAATGTTATATTTTTTTAAAGTAAGCAAATACTGTCTTCAAAGGATGCATATTATGTATTAGTAAGTTCTTGTAGCTGAACTCTGCATAGAAGTCGCTCAGGTGGTCAGCATGTAGACGGTGACTGTGATGTCAAAAACAAAAGAGCCCAATGGTATTCAATGTCATTGATAGAGCCAATATTATTTTTTTCCATGGAGAAAAAAGTTGTGTAAAATGAGATGATTGATTTGGTTCAAAGCATCGTCCTCATCTATTCTGCAAAATAGAGAAAATCATTTCTTTTCTCTCTAAACATTAATTTCTAAAGACAGTTTATTTACTTGACCAGGCTGTGCCAGAATGCAGGGTCCCTGGCGGTATGAATAAATGTGGACCAGTTTCCAGATATTTGCGAGGCTTGATAGCTGATTACATTAGCGACCTTTCCCACTTTGTTTTTCTTGCTGTGTATTTACTTGCTCTGTATTTACTAACTCTGCTCATTTGTTCAACCTTTTTATACCTTAAAGGGATCCATTTATCGACGCATCAGCTAACATTAAAAGTGATTTAATTTTAGTAACTTTAGAAGAAAATCAAAATTGATTTTTCTTCAGTTAAAATCATGTGTTACTGTTTAATTGGTTAGTCTTAAATTAAAGTTTTCCTGGATTTTAGCTTAGCGGACTAATTTAGTGAATATTTATGTTTGCTACCAAAAAAACACAATTTATTCGAACATAAGATACAATAATTGGGAGTGCGGTTTTGGTGGTGGATCTCTGAGATTTTGCACCGTACTATGTCACATTGGCCACATAATTAATTTTGTACCAAAAATTGAAAACCTCCATTGGTGTACTAAATCTATTGTAACTTTTGAACTATATATTCAAATTAACTAATTTCTTTAAATTTGTTAACATATTGGATTAAGGTAAAGAAAAAAATAAAAGTATATGTTTAAATAATAAGGATACAAATATAACCTTTTTTTCAAATTGTTTTAGTCGTAAAGTTACAAAACAACATAATATTCATAAATCGAACATTCATAATTTTTGTTTTTTACGTACATATACACTAATGACTAATAAAATTATTTGGTATGATAGTCTCCAAAGCAATCAGGGACATGCAGGGTCACTGCCAAAAGCCTAGAACCACTCGCATTTTTGAAGGAAATTAAATGACGGCTGGCTGCATACAAAACTTGGAACCTAAATATCAGGGAAAAACATAAGAAACATATTATTGCCAATTCTACGAAATGAATGATTAACTACCTGCAGATCGTTCGGCATTTAAAATTTTATTCAAAAATGTCGCTGTCGTGCTCATTTTCCGTATTTTGGCGGACCTACTCTAACCCTGCAGGCTGCCGGGGTTTGTGGCCAATGAGTTAAACTCCTGTCGCAGTGTTAGTGTCAGCTGCTGTGTGTAGAGTTGAGAGCGGGCATCACCGCGATTTTAAGCTTGCTGGAAAAGTTGACCATTTCGTCCTCTAAAGTCTAAAGGTATAATAAAGACAAATAAGTCTTATATTTTTCTATCATAAGAATTGTATACAAAATATTTAAGAAACAGCGTAAATTGTTCGATGAATGTTATTGTTATTTTCGTGCTGTCAGCTGTCAGTGTCAGTGTTGTCAAAATCATAAGCTTCATAATATTTTGTCTATGGATAACCCTTGACATGTTACTGTGGCTGCCAAGCAATGTAAATTGCTAACCACACAATGCACGATTTTTAAAAGTACCCACTTATTGCAAAATGGTATATGAGAGGTCCGAAATTTGCTCGAGAGATGTTATGCACGTCTATCAAATTGCTCTTTTCCCCATTTCTGACGTTTCAGTGTTGAAAGTTTGACGTTTTCAGTTTGACGACCATCTTTTATTGAATGACAAAAATTGAACAAGATTTCTAACTAAACAGAACCCTCGTAAACTTTAATCCGGAAGGATTCCGATAAACCTGCACTAGATGTTAGAAATTATTATAAGAAAAATACACGTGAGACGAAAGGGTTAAAATTATATTTATTACGTTCTCTATTAATTTATTGAAAGCAATAGCTGTAACAGAATTCACATGGAGTGGGTTTCACCCCTACAGGGGGGGGGGGGGTCGATTCTGAGGAAGGGGGCCAAGGAGATAGTTAGAGATTGGAAAATTCAATATACTATTGGTTGTACTAATTATTATTCGTATGCAGTGAAATTATTCACGATAAACATTAAAATTCTTTACCAAATCCTTGGGATAAAATAACAAATAACTGTGATGAGCTACTAAATAAAATGATGCATAAAACATTAGCTTTACACGTTGTCTGGAAACTAGTAGTACAAGCGGGAAACATAGAAAATCAGAAAAAGTTGAGTGCAATTCACACGCGGTAGACGAACACTCACACAATCTCAAACAATAGGTGCAAAACATTGAAAAATTAACTCATAATCAAAGTGGCCAATGCGCGCAGTGCAACGCTTCGTAGTTACTGTACGTATACATTTTAGTGTTTGCTCGCTTCCGTTTCAAGTGAGTTTCAAATCACAACGGTGCTAAAGAAGTTTCACTTCCAAAAAAATCGAGCCGGTTCTACCCACCTACGCATTTTAAACGACATTGGCTACAACGACTACAGCTCAAATCACAAAGTTATTCCACAAAATCATCTGTGATGTAGATTCATCAGTTTCCCGCTTGTAGTACGAGTTTCTGGACACCGTGTATACATTATTTATTGCATATTCTGCAATAAAATAAATTATTTGAAATGGTTGCATATTTCACATGGAAATAATAAAAATAATATTTGACTAATTTATATAGCACCATTTTCGTGAAAAATCATCTCAAATAATGCCAAGTAGCAATTAGTCGTATTAGCAAAATTTTAAAAAAGTGCTTAGAACTTCAAAGCAAAAAAAACTTACTTCTTTAGTTCAAAAATGTGTAAGACCTATTTATGTTTAATAATAATTGTTGGATGATTTTTATAGCGCCATTTTCGTGAGAAAATCACCTTAAGGGCGTTTAGTTATCACAAATACGATTGTATCAGTGTGCGTTAGTTTTTTTTAAATAATTTGATTTCAAATATTCAATAGTACCCTTTACACGCAGAGTTCGGAGCGGGACGTGCTCCGCGCCACTTCAGGCCGCCGCGCAGAAAAGTCTCTCTGTGAACTGCGCTGTAAACCGTTATCTTACTTTCGGTCTTTACTTTTCTGCGCGGCGGCCTGAAGTGGCGCGGGGCACATCCCGCTCTGAACTCTGTGTGTAAAGGGTACTAATAGGTATGAAACGAAAAATGAAAATAAAAAAAAAAACTATTCTTTTCTGTGAGTTCAATATTTCAATGATTTTTCTCAATATCAAGCAAGGCTAGAAATCAGCAGTTTTGCTCACACCTGCTCATACCCCACCCCGGAATATTTACGTAATGAATGTTGCGAAAAATATAACAAAATAATAATCGAGTTGACAGTTTTCCGCAGAAAAAAATGTTGTCGGTATCGGGCATGAAATAAAAAAAAATAGTTCTAGCCCCTCGTAAACAAGAGCTGAGAAATGGCTGAGAACAACAGACAAAACTCTACTGTCACTTTCAGCTTTCAGACTTACAGATTAATAAACCCTGGTGTGCTCGTTTATCGCGGTTACATAATATTAAAATTGTATTTAAGGAAGTCGATGAAATAAACAGTTATGTTTTTGACAGAGAGCGCCCTTTCATGCATTAAAAAATAGTTAATCAATAACAAAATTAATTTTGAATAATTCTGTATTAGGAAACGACCTCATACTGTATAGGCTGTCCCATGTGAACGCGATACGATTAACTAAGATGAAGAAATATGTAAACTACACTTTTGGGTTATCATTACAATAAAACATTTGGCTGTCTGTAAAGTCGGTTTATGGACGGTAATTTTACGTGATAACGTCATAAGAAAATTTTTACACAGAATTTTACAGTCACAAGCCGAACGCTTAGGCCGATCGCGCCTCTCTATCGCTTGTTCCGCAATGTCGCTTGCACGCTCGGCTCAGGCGGAACGTGACAACGTGACAATGAGTCATACTTTTTCGTGAGTGCTGCCGGCGTTCATCGATTTATAAGACGTTATCACGCCAAAAAACACAAACGTATTTCTTAAGTACTTCGCATGGAACTTCGAAAAGGTAAAAATCATTATAACTCGGGTCGCGTGGTGCTGTATTTGTCCCAAAATATCAAATGCCATTAAGCCGTTTAATCACAAGACCCAAATTGTCCCAAAATATCATATGCCGTTATAATAACAAGAGACCCAAATTGTCCCAGAGTGACCGTGCTTTATTAAAAGTTAGATATATCTCTTCCTGTCATGCTTACATTTGTGATTTTTTTATGTGAGAAGCGAAAGAAATAATGCTTCTCATTGCTTTAGAAATGTACGAGTTATGTTGTTAAGATATTTTAAAAATCCGATCATCTTACAAAAAGCTAAATCTTTTTGTACCCCCAACCAAAACCACTAAGTTTAACATTTAATTTTAAAATAAAATTGTATGAATATGATAAAAACTGAAGTTATAGTTTTAATACAATTTTCTTAGAAAAGGAATCTGTATTTAAAGTTGTAAGTTTATATAAGTTTATGTACTTTTTTGGGAAATCCGCAGATACGTATTTTTTAAGACAATTTTCATTTTCAATATCAAAATTAAAATTTTTAGAAACAAAACTATTAATTTTAAATAAACACACTTATTTAGATTACACAACAATTTTTTTTTCAATGGGATCAAAAATAACCGATATAACGGTACATTTACAATATATGGGAAGAATCGGAAATTTTGCGCGCCAACCCTTGACTGGCAAAAGTTAATGGATATTATTTTCTTATTACTCGAAGGGTTAAGTCAGGTTGTGCTACATCTGTCACCAAATGAGGCGTCCTTATAAAACTTGCTCGGTCTTCTTTAATATTATAATACAAAAGAAGACAGAGCAACATATATTATGATATATAATCAATAGTTTTTTTATATTTTTTTATAAATAAACATATATATGGTACAAATAGTAATATTAATATAAAAACTAATAGTTTTAGAAAGAAAAAGGTCCCAACTTTCTCTTTACATTTAAGAAATTTATCGTAATACATACTTTCAAACATTGGACTTAGATTGTCAAGCGGTATAATTTCTAAGTTGATCTCAAATCTGACATATTTTGTTACTAATATGATCTGACCTAGACCAGAGAGATATTATATTTTAAATAGTATTCAAATATCTGAAACTTGTTTTTAAATTACCTCTATGTTTTGTGGATTTAAATGTTTATTTTATGATTCGAAACAAAAAGTAAGTCCTCCAAAAATTCATTTAATTACGCAATTAATCTAAGAGTGTTAAAAATTTATAAGTACTGTGACGTCATATCTTACCTTGCAGGCTGTTAAGTAACTGCGCACGAGCATACCTCACTGTTATTCCGCTACGGAGACGTTAAGCCGATTTCACAATCGTGCGCATTCGGTGAAGTTCGGATACACGGCAAAGAACGTACTGACGCGCCAATGAGGATACGAGAAAACCTGTGGTTATTTTGAATGTGGCGTTTTCATTGGCTCGTAGATCCGCGCTTTTCAACCGATCTAGATCCAAAGTTTGATGCATAGATCACGGCAGCGCCCGCCGCATTGTGTAGCGGGTTGAAAATCTTGCGCGAACCACTGTTGTTCGGTTTTCAGTTGTACAGTCTTCAGTTGTGTTTCCCACCTTGCTCCAATATTACCTGTTCCGCGCGCCAACCAGCAAGTGCTTTGTGTCACCGACCGTTGTCAAGAGTTTTAAGTGAACATAACAATCTGAAGGTAAGTCCACACGCATTATTATTATTATTGTATGCATTTAGGAAGTTCAATTAAAAAATCGCTCTTTTTTAGGTTAGTTATTTATACACTTTTATTTCTTGCTCATGTAAGTACCTACTAAATACCAACATCATTTTTCGATTCCGACGTAAAAATACCAAATACGCACATGTCACTCACAAGGTATGCCAGATTATATTATATAAATACATATATTTTAAACCTACAGTTTTACACATTATAGGTTAACCCAGTATCTTATTTAGCACTTGGTAACCTAGTACTTAGGTACTTTACACGATTTTATTGTTATCTAAATTAATAATAACACATTTATAATGTTTATAATTTGTTTAATAATATTACGTTATTTATTTTATTAATCATCTTGATTTCGCAATGATTATTCATTGTTATTGTCGAATTAACACTAGAAGGGCTAGGTATTATTGGTGGCACAATTAAAAAAAAAACTACAGACAAATTGAAATTAGTTAGTAAACAGATTATCGGAAAATTGGTGCTTAGTGTATTTTTAGGCACAATCAAATAATAAACAATAATTAAATTGTCTAGGTGTTTTATATTGCCCAAGGTCGAATAACAGTAATTGTTATCGTAAAAATGAATGTAGATAGATACCAGATAATATTATATACGTTTTAAAAAATACAGAGATTTTTTTTAATGTTTTACTATCTATCCATAATTTTTTTCAATATAAAGCAATTTTCGATTTTTTTAGTGCTAGAGTCATTGACCAACTATTAAATCGATGATTAGAGCCCAGTCGCTTCGATAAGGCATTACAATGCATATCGGCATTCTGGAAGCGCTTCCGGGCAAATATTAAGTGGCAAAAAATGTCACTTCCTTTTTAGTTAGAACTTAAATGCAGTTTTTATTATTATCATTCTGTTATTAAATTAATAAATACGTATGCAATGATATGTTAAAGCTTTATTTATTCAGTAACATAAATGAGTGACAAAAAGTTGCCAGTTTTCATGAGTCATAATATTAATCTCATTAGGCTCAGTTAGCGCACTATCAATATTCAAATCACCTATCAATAGTTTCAGAAATCTTTAGTTTTATTAATTCGAATGAAATTGAATCAATTGAAAATGAACGGCATAAAATGCCAGTTCTTACAACAGACGCAACTTATAACTTAAATATTTTTAAGTAGTTTTTAATGACGATACTTACTGAGCCGATGATTGTTGACTGTTGACTGTTCCTTCATGGTAATCGGATAACCACCACGATACGATAACAGCAACTCCGTTCTTTGACGAATAATGTAGATAGTACCTTTCATTGATAATACTTAACAAATTCTAAAAAGGTAGTTTACCTGCTTAGTATTACTCTTCAAAGAAATAAGATATTTCATATTATATTACAGAGTTTTATATTCTGCTGACAACTTCCGATCCTCGTTTGCAGCAGAATACCAAAAATTCAACGGCAGGTGATTTCCCGCAATATTTTTGAATTATTTAAAAGAAATATGTGTAAAAATAGGCGTAACACGTAAGTAGTACATATTCGAGGGCTTAAAGACCAACAAAGTTGTATTAAAAAAAAACATATCAATAATTCAGAGGGCTTAAATTCAAACAAAGTTATCTAGAAAAAAAACATTCCTATAATTCGAGGACAAAAAAACATACCAATAATTCGACGGCTTAAAGTCAAACAAAGTTATCTACCATAAAAAAAACAATAATTCGGGGCTTGAAGTCAAACAAAGTTGTGTACAAAAAACAAACAAATAATTCGAGGGCTTAAAGTCAAACAAAGTTATCTAGAAAAAAAAAATACCAACATAGAGCATACCAAAAATTCGAGGGCAGTGGCAAGTTCGATGGGCTTGAAGTCAAACGGAGTTATCTACAAAAGAACATGCCGATACTATGTAGGTATGTATTTGTGGGTCATTTTTGAAAATAATATTGTTTGATTTTAAGCTCGAATTATTGGTATGTTTTTTTAGATAACGTTTGACTTAAAGCCCTAGTTATTAACATTGTCACTGTTGTAGATTTAGCCAAAACTCAAATAAGCAGGTGGTTAGTTACCTAGGAAGCGGTAGTTTGTTGGTTTCCAACTCAGCGAGTCAAGGTTTTTAGACGTTTAATTTAAAGGTTTCCAAGGTTTTACGTCTAAGAGCGCGTTCACACACAGCTATAAAAGAGGTAGCTTGGCCTATTTCAGCATATCACTCGCCATATATTCTCACTGGGAATGTATGACGAGCGGTATGCTGAAATAGGCCAAGCTACATCTTTTATAGCTGTGTGTGAACACGCTCTTAGTCTACAGATGCGTCACCGAAATACGAAACCTATACCTAAATGTGACTTTGCAATTAATTAGCGTATATGTACCTAGGGCGCTCGGAGACGATCAATATCAATGGTTACGTCAATTTACATCATTGATGCTATTGAGAAATGTTGCTAATTCATCTTTTGCACTGTCAATTGAAGCGGTTGACATTTCCGACATTTCCGACTTCCCACTGAAGGGCAAATGATGCGTATTTTGATTGAGCATGTAGACAAGCGCCATTGACGCAGCGGAATGATCGTTTCGCTGTATGGTTGATAATCTTTCGTTCAATTGCTCTAAATATCGAGCCATTGACAAACATTATTGATATTGATTGTTTTCTCCATATTTAAGAATAGATCGTAGAATAAAGAACAACACAAAAAGTGCCCTAAGGGCGTGTTTCGTGATCCAATTTAAAACTGTGTTTACGAAATTCAAATGGGATTGAGATCTATGATGTCGGGCGAGTGTAAGTGGACGACTATTGGGCAAAATAGAACATTTGTTTCTATTCAAATATGTATGAAAGACATTTCTAGTTTTCTTCTTTATTCTATGGCACAGATTACAGATAGATATATAAACATAAAACAAACATTGACACATGATTTGCTATTTGGTATTTTGGTTGGTTTAAATTTTAATTTATACCAACTACATTAGTAGGTAGGTACTTTCTTGAATTACTGTATTTTATTCATTAAGTTATAAGAAAAATAAAATTGTTGGAATCAGTTTTTTTTTAAAATTTGTAAATAAGATGTTGTAAAAAGAAATCTCTCTAATTTCGACAGTTTGCATGAGCATGACTAATATTATGAATTTTCAGGCCGGGGGTCTAACCAAACCGCCCCCGTGTTTTCTCCAGCACAATATTATTACATAATATTATCATTTATTTTTTCATTTGTTATGTTAAGCTTATTCCGTACCTAGTCGATGAGTGTTATCGACTGCGTCCCTTCTTGCCGCCATTTTACACATTTATGTTTATTCTTATTTTTTTTATTAGAGGTTATCACTATTCATTGTCCTGTATCCTGTCCAAATGTTGAAGGATTCACCGGCTTTTCATTTGTACGAGTTTAAAGATAAGGAAACGTAGTACGATGGTAGCTTTTATAAAATTTTCAATTCATAAGCCAAGTCTGCTTCGAAAGTCCTTTCCGATCTGGTATTTACATTTATTTTTGTAGTTTTTTCTTCCAATTAGACCTTACACTAAGTACGATCTAAAAAGATTACTGTTTCAGTGCTGTAAATACAGGGTATTTTATCTAATCAAAGAAATGTGAAGCCGTTCGGTTCAGTTTATTTATTTAACTGATTAAATCTTTTCAGTAAGAAATGATCAACCGATTGGAAAGTGTTCTTTTTTTATAAAAAGAAATCGCTTTTTGGTTAGATATAACATTAAATCAAACACAAAATTTGTATTAAACGACGAAATTTTTTATATACCAGTTTCACTTGGACATCACTTGTACCATTTCACAAGCTTCATAAGGACAATTATAATAATTAAACAATAAGACAGATTTATCGGATATATTTTATAGAAATAAAGACAGAGCGAGATTATATAATGCAGAAGAGAACATTATTGTTATTAATTAATATAATATAAGTGTAACCGATATCCCCATCTTATTACGTAGTTATTTTAAGTGGAACGTTATTCGGCCCGTTTCATACAAATCTTAAATTTGGATTTGAGATCAAAATACCCAACCAAACTGAAAAAATAAATAAAGTAGCTCACATCTGTACTAGATATTTAACATACCTTTTGATTACAAAAATAATTTTTCAGTTTGGTTGGGTATTTTGATCTCAAATTCAAATTTAAGATTTGTATGAAACTGGCCGAAATGGGCCGCGCATACGTCTCTTTTTAAGTGTCCTGATGAAGCATAGTCCAAGTGAAACCGATTGACGTATGTAATAAATTTCGTTGTTTTAATACATAGTGTATATAATTTTAATACATAGTTTGATTTAAAGAGAGTTTTCTAGCGGAAAAACCTTTCCTGTGAATTGATAATTTATGAAAGTTCTATCGTATATTATTCAACTCAGTTAACAAACTTCCAAGAGTCCGTCACTGACTAGTCGATTTCAACAATGGAAATGATTACACAGACATCCCATGTTTTCTACGTTATGATTAAAAAACTTTATTAGAAACTTTGTTCATCTTATTTATCATAATAAATTGAACTTATTTTCATATAAGTTTTTATATGAAAATTATAAATCATACCATTTTAATGTGACTCCGCCACGGAGAGGCAAATTAAAAAAAGAGAAATATTGTAACTCGGCGGCAGAAGGGTGGCAGTCGGTGTCGCTCGTTGCTTGTTTCCACCGCCTATTTATTTTGTATTTCTGTTGCGTTGGCATGCCTGGCGGCTCGCTGGGAGGGTCTTACACGTCCCTGGAGCATGTGTACCGCGGGACCACGCTGCCGCACCCCAAGATGGGTGGCGGCGGCGTGCTGGA
The DNA here is from genome assembly GCA_936435175.1 of Glyphotaelius pellucidus. Lineage (NCBI taxonomy): Eukaryota > Metazoa > Arthropoda > Insecta > Trichoptera > Limnephilidae > Glyphotaelius > Glyphotaelius pellucidus. Next base: position 18,096,916 of record OW386542.1, on the reverse strand, counting down.
CTCCATAAAGCGCGCCTTCTCCAATAGCGGGCTGTACCCCAACGGCGGGGGCTCCGACCCGCTCATCGAGCCCTCCGACTCGGCGCTGGTCGACAGTGCAGTCATTGTGCAAAGGTACGCCCCATCACGGCCACCAGCTACCGGTCACCGGCTGGCCAAACCGACATACCGGGATGCAGCAACCACCAAGCACCGCCTATCTAATCCATTATTGTTTTAACTTACAACGAAACAACGCAAAAGTGCGGTTCTGTCGCTGAGAGCTCACTGTAATCAACCTGGATAGAAAAAATGGGGAGATAAAAAAAATACTGATACCAAACACAGACTGAAACAAAAACCACACTACTGCACTAAACCCACCGCATAAAATAATCTCCCATGCTGACGATTTCATTCATTTCCATGTTAAAATTGAATTATTTGAACTTCATATTAAATCTAAATGTTATGCACCTAAAATCTTCAGCACAGGATATCTCAGTGAGGATATCATTATCTCAACTTGTTACAAAAAAATACAACATTTTATTTTTTATTATTATTATTAGAAAGGGTAGATTACTTTGGAGCTATCAGCGGCATGCCCTTAATAATTGTGTACGAATAACTTAATGTATTTTCCCTAACGATGGCTTTGCAGTTAATATCATTAAGCTACGGTTGTAATTTTTTTAAACCTAATTGGGTATGGTGTTATTTTACAAATTTGCGTTAAATTTTAAATATTCCGCTTAAACATAACTTTAATGCCAATAATTATTGCTTCGCTTAATTATTCATTTTCCCCGCAAAGAAGTCTTGGTTTCATATTTCTTTGTTGCCAGGCGCTTCAGGGGAAGTGTAATTATTTTTAATTGCGATGTCATCTGGGAACGGGATATGATAAAGTTTGATAGATATCTCTGTGGAACATTAGGCCACGCGATAGTTTCCTGTCGCGCGGTCTTCCGCGCAGTGCTCGCTGCTTGGTGACTGCTTCCCCGGAACCAGGTTTTATGTCAAATTAATGTTATTTGGTGGAGGACAACAGATTTACTGCTACTGGTGATGGAACATTTGCGGAACTAACTATATTTATTATTATGTCATTTGGATCATTTCATCGGCCACCGCTACCAATCAATGGAAAATTTTCGCTGTATGAATACACAACACATAAGTTAAATTGTGTCCCACCAAGAAGGAATTTAAAAGAAACCATAAGATATGATATTCATGCAAAATTAATTTGTATTTCCAAGCGTCTAGTATTTATTACGGCTCATTTTACTGCCCATCCCTCGCTGGCGCTCTCAATGCAGACATTACGTCATTGATTCCAGTAGGATGTTAGTGCCATAAAATTAATAAATTTGTTATGCGCATTCATAATGTGTACTCTCCTGTATGTTGAAGATACATTATTTCTAATTAAATTATGAAGTTATTTCCTTCCAACAGTCTGTAATGTAGATGAAATCAGTAATGTTTCTAAACCTTTCAATTAGCCTTGTACAATAAATAGTAATCTAAAAATACAAAAACGTATTTAATTATTTTATGAATTTGATTATATTTTATAATCTATATGCAAAATCGATGATAAGACGGTACGGTACAATTAATTATCAGCTCGACGCCAGTGTTAGATTTGGTGTTGTAATTGAATTGATATTACAAATTATATTTTTAAGCATGTTGTCAATTTTTGACGCAAGGTGTTAAAAATATTATTATTACTGCTGTGAGTCATGTTTATTTATGAATAAAAATAACATGTAAATATTTTAATTAACATACCTATCAAAATAAAATGTTAATTAACAGTAATCGACAATTTTCATGAAAACATAATTAAATAACACCAAAACAATAATTGACACGAAATGAAAACATTAGATAAGTATTTTGTTAATGTCTTCAAAACAGATTAAATAATTGTTTGGTAGACATTTTTGAACATTGCATGATTTATCAAATTAGCGAAGAGTGAATTCATGTAACGAAAGTTTCCTTTGGTTGTGAAGTTTAAACAATTGACTGACTAACAGGAAGGTGCAGACAGGTTAAACATTCCCCTTTATTCACAAACTGCCATATTTTTTGGATTTGCGGTACTACAAGGTAAAATAATTATTAATATCGTATCATTAACAAAACAATTTTCAAGTATTTATAGCAATAATATTATTTATTATCCCTGCCATTATTGATAACTCTATTAACAGATACACTTCTTGCTACTAATTACTTTAATTGTGCTTAATTTGTTATGTATTTTTTTTAAATATCTTTTTTATATTGTAATATTATAACCGCAAGCTTTTTTAGTAGATGTGTGTACTTACTTACCTCCTAATCTTCATTTGTGTACGTTTTTATAGATGAGTTCTTAATGTAAAAAATATATTTGATATGATATTTTTTTGTTTAATTCTTTTGCAGATATTGTGTCATTTATTTGTTACAACGGACGAATTTCGAATTTATTTCACAATATGTACTTATTTCAATGATTTAGATATATTTGATGTGAAATCTTTTCACACACACTTTAGCGTACAAAATACCAGTAAAGTTTAATTTTTTTCTGTCGAAAGTCGTTACCCCTCATATTTTTTAAAATATTTAGTGGGGAAAACGATTGAATTCTCAATCTAAAATTACATTAAAAATATTATTTTTTTATAAAAAAAGGAGCATTGTAAAACTTTTTTACTAAAAAGTATACATGTATATTTTTTATTAGGATTATGTATATATATTTATCTTAATTTTTGCGCATTACGCGGAAAATAAACATTACATTTTTCTTTTTCCTTACTGCACCTTGGTTGTTCTGAATAACCCACATTTTCATTAATTACATTTATAAATAAACTGGATCAGTCGAATCAGTCTATTCGTGGCGTTGACTCACTGCAACTGGGTTGTTGTGAGAGTACGAAATAACAAATATTACTGTTTTCAACAGGAAAGGCAAGCCTATTTCTACGTGCGCAAGTTTTCTCAAATGTGGCAAATACGGAACTTCGTTCCTGAGGAGGTATCATCCTGTTGAGAGATCTCATTCAGAATCAAAACGTTGCTTGAAATGAACTTTTGTCTTGTTAAGTGACCAGAAAGGCTTTTCCCTAAAATTTGTGATAAGAGATCGTTCTCCCGCGAGAAGTGCTGTCAGATTTGTGTGATTTTCTATGGCTGTTATTTGATTTTTCTATCGGCCGATGTCAAAATTTCAGCTGTGAGCTGTCACGTATTTTAGTTTGGGTCGTTTTAAACACGAAATCCTGCAAGTATGCATGATTATTTATTCATTTAACAGCTGTAGAAAATCACACAAATCTGACAGCACTTCTCGCGGGAGAACAATCTCTTATCACAAATTTTATGGAATAGCCTTTCGGACTGGAAATACCAATATAACAACTCTCTTCCACATTTTCTATCTCTCCCATCACTCTTCAGCCGTACAACATACTCAAATTGGGGATATCATAGTCCCACTGGCTCCAGGACTCTTTAAAAAAAGATTATCCAAGCTACAAATCAAAAGCTTGCGCAGAAACATCAAAAGAATTATATTAGCTTACAAAACTCTAACACCAATAGCTACATCCTCATGTAAAGAGGCGTGCACGCATGCCCAGGCAAGAACGAGCAAATATCAAGCAATCGTTTAGCATTATTGCAAAGTCCCATTACATATTTTTACGATCATAATTGATTTAGTTTGCCCTTTTGAATGCAAAAAAACAATTGTTGATTGGGAATTGCGTCGAAGGCTAAGAGTGCGTAGGACAATTGCGTGCGTTTCACTTCGAAGCGCCTGTCATAGGTTTGCCGCCCCTGTAATCGTTTTTAAGAATCATTTCATTGTTGATTCACGGCCACTTCTAGACTGATTCGCCCGACTTACTAACAGCGCGCCGTGTCCATTAATAGTAGTGAGTCTCCCCGATAATGGCTAGCCCCCTAAACCTCGTAGTATTGCGTGTGTTGCAGACAGGGTGTTGCCATTCAGGGTGTTCCAAACGCAAACCGAGCCGACAAAATGCCCACCACAGTAGCCGAAGAAGCCGCCCTTCTGGGGTAAGTACCTAAATATTGCACTGATTGCAGAAAAGAGTGAAGAATGGTGTGATGGCGGTGATGTTGCGCAAATAATAAAAAATTACGAAATGAAAATTATGTTTTTTAATGAAAATAATGTTTTTATTATCTAGGTGTTCATAATATTGATCGGAATCACGAGACCAAAAATAATAATAATTATTCTCTTAATGTGATTCTTAAGTTGGGTTGTTTCACTCTCATTACATTTGATGACCATCTAATCAACGACCAGCGCCATTTTAATTTTTTAAATTTTAAACGGTCCTCTATAAGCGCTCGATTCTCGATCCTTTTCAGCTTTTGATCCAATTGTGATCAGCTGTAAATTATATTGGTCATATTGTTATGCTTTTCTGCTGTTTACATTTTGAAAAAAAGCTGAAATAAACCGGGAATCGTTGTTTATCCGGGACCGTCCAAATTTAAAAAAATCAAAATGGTGCTGATACAATATGACGTTTATCAATTTTAATCGAACACCCTAACCTTAATTGTGTTTTTTTTTTCAAAGATTCTGAGACTTTTTAAAATTATCTATATTAGGGCTTACACTTTGAGACCCGGCGCAGTTTTAAAACAATGTATTTTTCATGCATAATTATTTATTCCTTAATGGGTTGACATTATTAAAACTCGCATTTTTTAGTTCGGTACAACAACCAATTGTATTTTACAATTAAGACAGCGTTTCCCGGCTCAAAAAGAAGAAGTTAGAGAGATGTGTAATAACGAATGTTGAACAGAGCGCGCTAATATTTTAAATGATAAAAATGAAGCGAAAATTGCGAAAATGCTTGATAAAACATGACTCGTTTAAAATAGAGTAAAAATCTCATAGAAGGTATCTTAAGTATCATAGAAACATTGCGAATTTTTTCACTAATATAACCTGTAAAATAATAGAAATGGACTTGTTTTTAATAATTTTAGTAGCATACTTTGCGATTTTTTTCTATCGAGGGAATTTCATATAATGTGCGTTTCGGCGTGGAACGTATCTAGATATTATCTTAAAAAATAACATATATTTTTTTAAGAGCTTCAAAACTTCAAATGTTTAAGGGAGATATGTAAGAAATCGATCGAAATTCGGATAGCGGCGGCTTAAAATATCATTATGGTTTCTGTTAAAGACGGCTGAATGTCATGGTAGAAGTAATTTTAGTAATATTATAATGTTTTTATTTTTAAAAATTGTAAGTATGTGTCACATTTTTTAAGAAAGTGATTGGTTTTTTGAGTAGCAAAGATGGACATCGTATCCTCATTGAATGCCACAAAATTATTGATTTTACAATATTGCCATCTTTGACATCAACATTATCTGTCGAAAAACAAGTTATTATTCTGTCAGTGGAAACAAATTCGTCTCTTGACCCAAATTTATCAGTTTGCTAATAATATAAGTATGACATCATCGTCAGATTTACTACTTCCAAAATCTAATGCATGTTACATCAACGGTCCATCCCTGATTCACTGCACCTCGAAGAAAGACAATAACATTATGGATTTCCAATCTGTTACACAGCCTTGCCTCGTGGGAGTGCGTACCACGATTATTTCTATAAACTTACGTATTTCCCACGCTTGCTCGTTTTAATAAAAATATAATATTAGTGTGTTGAATTAAATTTTTTGTTACTATTTCAGTGTGCGGGCAGTTTCGCCTTTTTTTAAACTGTTACAATGGGTTTGAAGGACAAAACAACTGCCATGCGTAAGCACAATGTTTTTTTTACATTAACTCCACACAGGAGGCCCTGAGGAAAATAATTTCCTTCAGGGCCTATGTCTATATCTTTGAAGATGCTGTGTGGAGGGTGTTTTTGAGGAGAGGAAGGAGTGAATATGGGTCTTGAAGAGACCCAGGTGTAGGAGGGAGGAAGCCCAGAGGCCGGCAAATCGTTCCACAGCCGAACTGTTGGACTCAGGAACAAGTCGTAAAAACGGCCCGTTCTCATGTGACTAATGTCAACCGTGTACAAATGTTGGGCGCATGTTTGGCGTGTTTTCCGACTATGCACCGGTGTCGAAGGGAACAATGACTAGTTCCTCGGAGTATCTTCCATTGTAATACCGGTAGAACAAGGATATTGTAATACAGGTGGAACAAGCATTCCCATCTGACGCCTGCGCTCTAAAGATAACAAACCGTTTGTTAAGTTAGGAGAATCTATCAAACGGACCGCCCGTTTCTGCACAGTCGAGGTTTTTTTTTTAGGTATTTTGGGGCTCCACACCAGAGGTGGCTGCCAAATTCAACCGTGGGGCGCACTTGCGATTTGTACAGGGTTAGAATTTGCGTACTATTAAAGTATCTGCTGGCCCTGTACAGTACGCCCAGTTTCTGAGAGGCTAACTTAACTCTGGCTTCGATGGAGCCCCCGTACCTGAGCTGGTAACTTACAAATGTAAAATACCCGGCAAAAATTAAATATAAAATAAAAGAAATTACTTATTGATTATCTCATTTGATTTAGAATCTACTTGTTATCAGATAACATAACCAATAACCATTATGCCGTTTGTTAGTTATCTAGCAGATAGATTTAACTCTGGTGGGAGTTACAATATTTAAACTAACGCAAAACTAAAACAACGTAATACATTTACAAAGACGTGGTTCAATGGAATCCCTATATTTGTATTTTTATCGAGCAACGCTTCAGAGTAAACTAGCTAAAAGACACAGTCGATTTTTTTTTTAAATTGCGAAGTTTTTAGCCATTTCGTTCACGTGCTGAGAAGTAAAGTTATTCGAGTTTCGAGTTACTACCCGGTTCAGCAGAAGGACTAGATTCTTTTGGATCGCGTAGACGTTCTCGTAGACACAGACTGTTATGTAATATTTCGATCGATACAAGAAAGTCTACATTCTACATTACTACAGGGCAAAGTAGAAAACTCTTCGAGAAGGGTTCGTACGGGAGTGGGTGGGAGGGATTTAAAATTGTTCTATGTTATTATTCAACATTTCGTGGAAGGAATTTTCATTTCTTTGGTTTCTTCGTGGCGTCACGTGGCGGGCGGCCATCGGACGTTGCGCAACCCTCGGATCGATCGAGGCCCGAGGGCGCTATGATGTAGGGGCGTGTAATTAACCTGTGAGGTAATTAATGTGTGACAGCGATAATTAACCTCGTGTGCCGTGACGTGAACTGCCGAGCGAGCCTTAATAACGCAACCTTAAGCGAGAGCAAACGGCGTTTGAATAACATACCATCGGAGCTTTATTGAACCCTGGATCTCAATAAGTCGATGGCGAGACGGTAAAGTACTAGTTGCATTTTTATAACTATTTTCGATGTAAGATGTTCCATCGACTTAAAACTGTAAAGCTTCGGAAGTTCACATGTGCCCCCTGTCTGTACCGTGTATAACCACGTGAACTAGTACTAATAATTAGATGACAGAAGGTAGGTAGTATAGAAAGAAATTTGTAAATGAAGTATGTGAAGCGGCCCAGATTAAAAGATGATGAAAAGACGGATGTCATGCCTCCTTATGAAGTTTTCCATGAGAAGTGTGAACGGGTTTTCCGCTTGTCTAGCACGGACGATCGATAAAACCCTATATTGACTAAATCCGTCGTCTATGGTCAGTTATTAATATTTGCGAGCACGGTCAACAATTGATAAGAAATATTCCGACCGACGATTGATACCTACATTTTATCGCGGCTTCGATAGTATCAAATACAATGTACACATATTTTGGAATAATGTCGTTCGTAATGCAAAATTACTGGCTTATTAATGATCGGCGTTGAACTAACGACGCTCTTAGAATTGAAATAAATCATAAAAGCAGTGAATTGAATCTGTTCGGACCAACGACCACTACATTGATTCGGGCTTGGAGAACCGAAAGTTGTTCTTATATCAAGTTGTGAATAAAGACCTCATTTACTAATTAACTCAATTTTTAGTGTAAAAAATTAAATGCGAACTCCCAATGCATATTTAGGTTAGTATTTCAATTCAACTTCAATTTATTAATATTTTTATGCAATTGTTTGGCGTTTGACGTATATCGTTTTCTTATTTATTCCCTGTCAATATCGGTTCAGCTGTCAACAGTGAAACCGTGCTCGGAACGTCGATATAAAATCGTCGGAAGTTACGCCCATCGATCCGATAATGTAAAGTTACCGATTAGTGTGCAAATCTTAAAAATACGCTACTTTGAAATACCTGCAATGCCAGTGTTTTTTTTTTTAATTTGGAACCATAAAATGTTTACTTGCCCTACACTTAATTACAGCATTCTTGTATTTTAATTATCAAAAGATAATTAAAATATTTTGGGTCCCCACGCCACGCATTTTATTAATTTTTCGCCATTTTAAGCAGACGTGGTCTTGTTAATTGCTTTTTGAAACCGTAAATTATTCGGCCATATTTGCTTTGGATCGTAAACTGTGAGTTAGGAGCATTTAAAGTCCCAGCAAGACGCTCTGAAGGCGATAATGATACAGAAATTATTCTGGGTATTTTTTTAGGAAACAGCCATAATTTGTTAAGAGATAATATTTATACCTTTGCTTTATTAAGGAACAGAACTGCTTTGTAATTTTTTTTTAGAATTATTTTTAGTTAAGTTCAAACGCATTGAATCGATCGTCGTTCTGCAGAATGATAAAAATAATCACAAAATCCTGGATATTTTTTTTCGGCAAAATCTGCCCTGAAAAAGATTCATATTAGTAGATTTTACTAGCGCAGACCCGTGAAAAATCAAATGATATTAAAATTCCAATTTTGAAAAAAAGTTTTCTAATAAAATATTTTACATGTAGATACTTTATCCTTATCTGAATTTATTCAAAATAACAGTTCCAATTAAAAAAAAAATCAAAGCAAGTCCGAGTTCTATTTAGAGTTCATTGAACCGGAATTACACACTCGTGCACACAATCGAAATTAGTATTTTTAATTGATTTTACTTTGAACTCGATTGTATTTGAAATTAATATGTTTTTTTACGTTTGGTTTAACTGTTTTGGTTTATTTTCTTTTATAATGAAAAGAGAACATAATTTTTTGATTAAGTATTAAAAATGATATGATTTTAGAGTTTCACGGCCAAAATTAATTTTGTTATTTATTTTTGGGGTGTTATGCCGTGATGCGCTACCTCCTTCTTCACACACATCTGCCCTGATGATGGACACGCTCTGCGAAACGTTGGCTAAAGAAGGAGGTAGCACAACAACTTCTCAACTTGTACTCTACGGTAATTTTGAGTTTGTAGTGTCGCTTTTTAGTTTCATCGAGTTTCAAATCACAACGGTGCTAAAGAGGTTTTCACTTCAAATATATATGTATTTTTCACAACAAAGCTCCATTCTGCAATCAATAAAATGTTCGAATCGTTTTTCTAAGAGTTTTACGCAGAAAGAGAAAATTCTGAAAAGTCAGTTATCTTCGTCCGTTTTGTTGGCAAGCTTCATTCACTTATTTACCTCTTGAGAAATAATTTGCTGCCTGCCCTTTTATAAAACGGACAATGGATAATGGTTAGGACAAAAGAAAATCTTGTGCTTAGGTACCGTTCGCATTTTTGGACGAAATCGACTTCAAACTTGAATATCAGCCAGACATGGCTTTTTGCAGAAAGTGTAAGTACAATAAAGTGTAAATTTTACTTAAGCATTTAATTTTATTTTAACGGAAATTATGGGAATATATCCATTTCTCCAAAGTCTGAAAGTTAAAGCTTAATCTCACATTTAATAATATTTAAAATTTTAATATTATTGTGTATTTTTAATATTTTTTTATGTCCCTTGTATAGAAATGTATTTTATATGTGATGTGTGGGATTTCACTTACGTATCTTCCCACATTCCAGAAAAAAATAATTTCCCGGGAAAGTCAATATACACGGGGGGGGGGGGGGGGGGGGAGGGGGGGGGGGGGGGGTAGAGAAGTGTGACAAGGGGTAAGGGGGGTCATCAGCTCTGGCGTCACATGCAAAAAAATGCTGTACAATTGATTTTTTAGATGTACAATTGCAAAATATGTGACGTCACACTAGGGGGAAGGGGTCTCACAAATGTGACGATGTGTGACAGGGACGGGGGGGGGGGGGGGGGGGGGGGGGGGGGGTTGAAAAATCATGAAATTTTTATGACATAATTAACGGATGGCCCCTAATTTGTGTTTCAAATTTACATCCATCAAAATGACTTTTTTGTTAATTTTTATTTTTTATTTTATATTTACACATCTGATAAACATAGTAAAAATATTTTTTTATTGTTTTTCATTTACTCACAAATAATTGCCCAAATTGCCTCTAAAATCACGAAACATTAAAATCTTTATTGTCCTATATCTTATAATTTAAAGCACAAAAAATAAATAAAGTAGCTCACATCCGTACTAGATATTTGATATACATTTGGACTACAAAAATAATTTTTCCAGTTATGTTGGGTATTTTGATCTCAAATCCAAATTTAAGATTTGTATGAAACTGGCCGAAATGGGCCGCGCATACGTATCTCTTAAGGATCTGCGACCTATGGCTTCGTTAGTAAACCTTGGATGGGTACCTATTCCGTAGCTCTAGGCGAGTTCAACGTGTCACATGCAGGCCGCGAAAATGTAAGACAGGCACATTATTTGTCTTATCAAAATATATGTGTGAAAATGATGTCAGAGATAATGTGGAAAAGTAATAAATGATAACATTACGCTCGTCTTTCGTGCTCAACGCATAAAATCTGGTTGTTGACTTTTGACGGGAAGGTATTGGATCATTATTTCTCTTCTTCTTCCCCTTATTTTATTTGAGGTGGGGACCTCGCAGGTGTCCCTGTCCCTGTCCTGCGCTTCTTCGGCGGCTTCCAGCTTCTGGTAGGTCCAGCCCCATCTCTCCCATCCTCTGGCGTTGCTTCCACAGAACGCAAATAATTATTTCCCAGTTTTGAAAAACTTTGTATCGCCATTTTTGTGTTGGGTTTCTGAGGTTGTTCATCTATACTTCGTGAATTTAAAAAAATGTTTAAAAAACCTTATTTTTCTTTATTGTCTATTTCGCCCAGTACCTTGTTATAACAATCTAGTATTAAAATGTATTTTATCATTAAATATATTCTCGCATCTTTACGATATTTACATTACGGTGCAGATGTTGCCTCTGAATTAAAAGTCTATTAATATCTTGGCGGGGCTCGTAAAACATTCTGAATTGCGCTGAAATGATTTACCGCGAATATTGTTTTGCTAGACTCTTCTGCATATTTGTATGCAGTTTTAATTTTTATCTTTTTAGTTTTAATTTAATCTTCTATTTTATACGCCAAATAGCTGACCCGGCCACGCGTTGCTGTGGCTAACGCGTGGCCGAACACAACGCCATCTGTTAATTTGCATGCAAATCAAATCCACACCGCCCGCTTTCCAGCCCGCTCATAGACATTCTTATATATTACAACCAATTTCACAAAACCTTGACAAATTATATACCTAAACCTTCCTCATGAATCACTCTATTGGTAAAATCCGTTCAGTAGTTTTGAGTTTATCGCGAACAGACAGTTAGACCCGCCGCAGGACTCTAATTTATAATATGTAGAGATTATAATTTTTACTTTAATTGTATTAGTATATTTTAATCTTTCTGGCTTTTCGAAAATTTCTACACTTTTTTTCTTATTGCATTCGCATTTGAAAAATACGAAATCAACATTTGACTTGTTCTTGATGTCAACTATCCTCTTAAATGGGTCTACAACATTGGTCTCTTAAAGACCACTCAGATTCACTCCTTCATTTTAACAAAAAGACCCTCCACACAGCAAAGATGACATAAGCCCTGAGGGAAAATATTTTCCTCAGGGATTCCTGTGTGGAGTTAACGCTGTAATTATTTTTTTAATGTTTAATTGGCATTTCGAAGTTTCATAATCCATGATTGAAATGACGCCGAGATTTACAAATACACAGTTTCATTGACTTGGAAATTTCAAACTGATTTCACTGAGGATTTGCTGCCTGAGACGTACACAGATTCATTTCGAAAAAATTGATAGAGTTTCAGGACAGATTCATCTAGTGTTCTTATAAAATATTATCATGAAAAATCACTACATTACCCACATTAAAAAGACGGAAGAAATCTCTACGGGTAATCACTATTATGACATCAAACAAAGATGTGAATAATTAAAAAAAAAAATATATATATATATATTAAAACAAATTTTGTTTTTCTTAGCGGACACAATTTTAAGTCTTTATGGTCTGGACACCCCTGTCATTCGCAGTATATTATGGCAATATTATTTAGTATGCATGATAACGTAATAAGGTCTAGGTTAACAAATTTTAAAACGTTTGCGGTGTTGTTACATTAATGCAGAATAAATTACTTGCTTTAATATACACCGTGTTTTAGGGTGATACTGCGAATCTCCAAAATATAATTTTGAAGTGAAAACATCTTTAGCACCGTTGTGATTTGAAACTCGATGAAACGAAAAAGCGACCCTAAAAAGAGATAAACACATACATGTAAAGGATTTAGCCTGCCAGAGAATGAGATAGAATAATCGGTCTCCTGTTTGTGCGATGCTTCATAGTCTCCCCACTCTTATCTACTTTAGTTTTATTAAGGTTTCACTTCTACCGCATCTGATTATTTTTGAAGTTAAAACATCTTTAGCACCCTTTATGATTTGAAACTCGATGAAACGAAAAAGCGGCACTAAAAAGAGACAAGCACATACATGCAAAGGATTTTGCCTGCCAGAGAATGAGATAGAATAATCGGTCACCTCTTTGTGCCCTGCTTTGTAGCCTGTCATTCTCCTCATTGTGCGGTGTTTTTTAGCCTCCCCACCCTTGTCTACCTTAGGTTTAGGAAGATTTCACTTCTACCGCGTGTGAACTGCACACAAATATGTCAAGGGTATGACATAACTTGACATAATCGTCAAAATAAGTATAAATAATTATTTCTTAACCGCTAACCAGGGTATTTATTAAGTAATAACAGAAAAATTACACCGATTTTTTAAAATAGACAGTTTTTTTCGTCTCCTGTAAAGTTGGTAAAAATTACTTATGCGGTGTTAATAGCTAAGGGAAGATGTGTAACCAATATTTTATTGTAATCAATATGGACTCTCATCACAGATTGCTACTGTTTGACCGACCGTAACCTAACGACTGATCGGCTACGAATATACTGAGGTACGGATAAGTACGCGGGTGCAAGATTTCGACATCTCTCAAACATTTTTACAAAACAAACCCAAATCTTTTCGAACCCTGCATGAGTAACATCTATCGAATACCTAGTCCCCTAAAAGAATGATTACACGATCCCTTTCAATCGCTGCGCCTCGTCGCGCGGCCGTGTTCTGCGGGAATTAGTTATTCACCGGAGGTCTGCCGGGGACGTGGTGCCGTAACAGGACAACAGCCGGATAGGACCGTCCGTGGCCGGCCATGCAATACATCTCACTCAGCCGCTATCCGCCACCGGTGCCATTGCCCGCGAAGCCGATCTTTTCCCGTGCCAGGGGTCGTTATTCAATTTGTCACTGGTTCAGTTGTATTTTTATAAAAATCACGACCAAAACACGTTTCTGTAAATATGTGGACCATATTCATTTTACAATATTGTTTTCATTTACGATACATTATTGTTTTGTTATTCCGGAGATGAGAGTTTAAAGATTAACTTCACTCCACACTATCGTTTTTGAAATCTACTTACGTATTTATGTACTTTCTAAATCTTATGAATGAATTTATTTTTAATATCAGATGGAAAGACAGGAATGGAATAATGGTCAATTTTATTTTGCAATGTCACGAGCAGAGGGAAGCTTTCAACACACCTTAGCTGGAAAGTGTAAATAATAACACAAAACAAATTTCATTATGTCCTCCAAAAATAATGTTCCCAGCGGTACTTTTCCCTAGCCATTCGTCTCCAGTCCGCATCATTCCTTATCTTATCAGTTTTCCCATCCTCAAATTCAATGCAATGATGGGTAGGTACCAGCATGATATTTTCTGCTATATAACTTTTCCATTTTATATGTCCTTAATAAGTCCCAGGCGAATGAAATCTGGCCTTGCCGCAACATAAAGTTAACCAATATTTTATATCGGCGTGCTTTTTAAACGGATAAGACAAAAGGTCCACGTTCTAAATTTGGATTCACAATTTATTGTCAAGGGACTTCAGCGGAAAACCGAATGTATCGGACAATAACCAAAAAACGGACCGTAACTTGATATTTATTTGTACCTATTCACTCATATTCTACCGATCTATTCTTACTCTATTCTGTAATTTATTTATTTGCAAAAACAGTATAAAAACCAATACATTAAAAAAGCGGTAGAGAAAATGACATACTAAATACATTTACATTAAAGGTGCACATAGTTAAAACATAAGTTTTATTTAATGCATAAAATCGTTGTAGGACACGTGGAAAATACCCACATTTCCTGCGAGGCAGTTAATTAGCATAGTAAGTCTTCCCAGGAGCATTGGTAAGTTATTTCTGCACCTGGCAAGAATCAAAAGCCTGTGTTGGCGGCCTCGCGTGGAATTATCCGGGACGATATAAAACCATTTAGAAGTTTATAAGCCATCAAACATCTCTTCTGGAACTAAGGCTGCAGATACCCAGCATTCCATAGATAAATGCTGTTGGAAACAGCCGTGATTAAAAACCTAATTCTCTCATCAAGGTATAGTAACAATTTATTTTGTATTTTCTCGACTAATGTACTTAGACGATGTCCTCTGGCCCCCATATCTGAGATCCACTCTCGAGAATGCTACGCACTAAGTAAAAGTAAAGCAACTAAAGCATAACTGTAAGGTTGGTCAACTCCTTTGAATTGTGCATGACAAAACCCAACAGCTTTGTTACTGGTTTACAGATCTTTTCAATATGATCATAAAATTTTAAGCGAGCGTCATTTACATTTCCATAAATAACATCCCCCATAGCGAAGTGGTCTACACAATTGATTTTGAGCAGATCTATTTATATACTTTTTTAAGAAAATGAGTACTGAAATAAATTTTTCGGTTTTTCTAGTATCTTTAAAGACGATAAGTTTAATTAACGAAGTCTTCTTTAAAAATCGGATGTCTTTAAGCTGGTTACAAAATGAGCCAACGAGACAAATGACCCGCGCCGACCTAAAACTCATCGTGCGTGGCGAAACTTCGATGGCTCGTCAGACTCCGCCTGATATTCGGCGAATCCAAAATTCACCGAGCCGATCCGCGTTGTACGTGTCCACCTTAACAGTCTTCAGACGATCAATAAATATTGGTCAAGAAAATTTGAAATGCTGTTTTTGTAGACCTACAACTATGTTTTTCAATTTTAAAATGACATTGAACAGATCTTTCAGAATACTTAAGATTTTTTGTAAATTTCTTTAATAACAGTGTTTAATTTATTTTGAATTTAAAAAAAAAATCCTCTTAAAAAGCACGCCGTAAAAGTCGCACTTACTTTCGTAGAAATATTTCGACGCAGATCGAAAAAGAAAAAAACGGGAAAGATGACACACAAAACTCATTTTTGGATTTATTGTCCTTTAGAGCATTTCAAACTTCCGCTATCGATATGTATTGATGAGATTTTAAATTTTTACCGTCATATAATGTGTAGAATACCTTCCAACGTAGTTAGTAGTTAGTGTCGTTTATTTGCCTTGTTACAACGTAACGTTTTCCTAAAGTAAAAAAGCACCAAATTATTAATTAAACAAATACGTGAAATCCAATCATCGAATTTTACCTACATCCATTTTTACTACGATCTCTTTGATATACCATACTTCAAAAATAGCTTTATTGTATTAATAGAAAACAGACACCATAATCGATACTTGTTAATGTAAAAAATAAAAATAACTGCTGCTTTTAATTAATTGAATTTCTGGCAGTACATACTTACAAATGAATTTCTTTGTATTGGCTGAATAAATGTTTAGTCAGAACAAAAAGGTTCTGCATGTCAACATCATTTGTATTTCGAAGAAATTCACATTTCGCTCAAGCTCGCTTGTTTGATAACATGAGGCACAGGTAAAAAGGGTAAATTATTTTAACGAGACCCCCACTTGTGTCGTGGTGCACGGGATGACTAAAACATAATTTCATTTAATAATTATTTTATTTTTGTTAGGAAACTGAAAAATGAAACAAAAAAAATATAAAAGAACATTGTCGAAATGAATCGCGAAATTTATACAGAATATATTAAACGTCCCCAGTGCTTTTTGGCATTTGTGGGTAAGAGGGGGCTGCGGGCGGATGTTACAAACTATTTCAACAAAACATTTTTGAAACTTTCGATACTGTCGGTATGCACAAATACATTCAAACCTTTTAAAATGCTTTGCCTGTAAATACCATTTCAATATAACATATTTTCATTATTAATTTCATTATAACATATTTTCATTATTATTCATTGGACATATTAAAATTACACAATACCCTAAAATGTAGTCAGAATCTTAACGGCGTAAGTAAAGAAGCCGTGTACATAAATTGCGCTGGCGACCCGGTGTTTTGGACGGACCTACTGTCGAATTTGCCCTACCAAACACTCCAAAATAATGAGGGAATCTTAACGACGTAAGTGAAGAAAGCGCGTACACAAATATATTTGACGGACCTACGGTCGAATTCGCCCCAGTAGGCCTGGAAATTTGGTCTTTCCGCCGGGTTTAAATTAATTTATTCTGATGAACGTGTTATTAATACTTCAGATGTTCCTAAACGAATCCCCCCGAAAATTATTAATTCACCATCTAGAAAAATAAAATCGTGTGCTTACCGCTAAATGTACAGTTGAAAAACGGATTGTAAGATTTTATAATCTTTTTACGTAAAATATATTAATGGTAGAGTACTGTTTTTTATTAATCTTAAATATAAATAACTTACATCTTCGGGTATCGGTTTGAAAAAAAAAAGTTATTAAAATTACGAATTCGTCGGAATTAATTAAAATGTGATACTTGAGCAAACCTCCATTATTAGGGTATTGTGCCGCCTTAAGTTCATAAAGGGAGTTTTTCTGCTCTTTTATAACCATAGTTATAAGCGAAACCGGTTTATAAAATCTTTTTTCCTTTTAATAACTTATTTTATAATCCTAATGTAATGACTAATGACTTTATTTTCAAACTCAACAGAACTTGAAAGTATTAAATTGTTTTGAATATTTGTTAAAATTCATTCATAAGAACTTACTTTATAGCTTATTGACAAACTCCAAACTGCTGCAGATGTTCAAGAGATTTTGAGAGATTAAGTAACAATTAATTTGAGAGATTAAGTAAACATTAATAAGATAATAAAATTATTAATTTAAGATAATCTTTATTGATGTTAAAATGGAATTCATAATAATTTCAGTGTTTATGTTTTCTAGATGATTTTAATTAGTACGTAATTTCAATATTATGTGATATTAAATATTAATATGATAATAACATCGATTTATTGCTACCTATCGAACTAGACACCTTACCGGTGTCATCATCTTGAAAAATGCATAAAAATGCAGTAATTGCATTTACATAGAAAAGCACTGTGCACGTTCGTTGTACCATGCCACCGATTTTAAAAATGAAGCAAACAACGATTCAAACTTAATTAGGTAATTTTGCGCACCTGTCGCATAATTATCGTTGACAGTTCGCAGTGTTCGTAGTGACTACATTCCTGTGTATAAATTACGGCAGGTGACAATAATTACGACCCATTTCCGACCGTCAACACGTTGACAAAGCCGTAAAATCCATTTTGGAATTTAATCAATTAAAACTGTTGATTACTCCTCTATGTATGTAATGAAGTGTTCCCGGATTGTTTTCGGGCGTAATTAAGAAGGGCTTAATCAACTGCGATATTCGTTATAAAAGGAGAAGTAATGATAATATTATTCTGAAGGAAAAATGATTAACAAACAATTTACAACAAAGAATTTACTTTTGGGCATGCGAGATGTGAAAATTTTCATGTGTAGCTATTGTATTTATAAACTCCAAAAACATAGTTAACAAAACAACATAACGGCCTCCGTGGGCGAGGGGTGGTAAGACTCTGGGCAGGCCCTGAGGAAAAACAATCCCTCAAGGCCTCAGGGTCATCTTTGGGGATGCTGTGTGCAGGGTCTTTGTTGGGAAAGGAATAAGAGTAGGAATAATGGTTAGGTGGGTAGGAATATGGGGGTCATGATGGGTCGAGAGAGACCGGCTGGAGAGGTCCAGGCTAGGTCTCCCTCAACCAATCTCTCCCGATCCGGCCCGCCATGCAGTTGGTGGTCAAACGCATTGGTCGTCGAGACTTAGACTCACTCCATGAACCCGGGCAACTCTACTAAGTCAACAAACATAGCGAACCACAGGGGTGTTGGTCATCCAATAAATTTTGCATTACTTCGTTGTACTTCACCTTAAAATATGTTTGTAGTAACTGTGTTGAATTGGTTTTTAATAATGTTTTACGGTGTGTACACAAAATCATCGATTTATTCTCTTGCGTTGGTATTATTTATCATTATAAATCGTTTTAGCAAATACCGTTTCAATATTTCACGTTGTCTACTAATAATTGAAATAGCGTATGTTTCAATTTATGTGTTTATTGTTTTGTAAAAAAAATAATTCACTTTTTCTTATTTATCTATCGTTCAACAATTTTTTTACACAAATCAATCAAAATCGATTACTAGTTACATAAAATTCTTACATTTTCGCTGCAAGATTGTTTTAAACATCTGTAAACACTTCAGTAGCTATTTAGTTTTTGACGTGATAAAGTCTTATAAATCGATGAACGCCTCACTCACGGATGTATGAAAAAGCATGACTCATTGTCACGTTGTCAGGTTCCGCCTGAGCCGAGCGTGCAAGCGAGAGCGCGGAACAAGCGTTCGGCTTGTGACGCATCTATCTCTCTTCCACTCCATCGTTATTATATGACGTTATCATGTAAAATTATCGTCCGTAAACCGATTATACAGACAACCAATTTTTTTTATGCATTAAGGATTGTATGAGGACGTATAAGTATTTATTATTTCTTGGTATGTATAATTGTTTTCAATTCAATTTTAAACCTTACTAGGGCAAGCCTGTCTCGAGGTTAATCATTTTATAAATGAATAAAATCGTGTGCAGTTCACACGCGGTAGAAGCGAAACTTCACGAAAATAATCTCAACCAATTGAAAAGTGATGTCATAAGCAAAGCGGCCAATGAGCGCAGTTTGACGCTCCGTAGGTACTGCAATGCGTCATTTCCGTTTCACCCGAATTTCAAACCACAACGGGGCTAAAGAAGTTTCACTTCAATAAAAATAACACAAAATAATATAGGTGTTGAAAGTACAAAAATGTTATATTTATATTTCTTACAGATAATAGGTACCTAGTAAGCTAAAGGAAACTAATCAATATATATTATAAAAGAAAGTAGGTACTACAATGTGCGTGCCGCTAAAACTCAGAAATGAGTCCCGGTACGAGCAAGGGAGTTATATGGTGTGGTAGTCCTCTATTGCCCATCCGTTTTTACACGAAGGATGTGCTTTTGAAGATATAAGGGCTTGAAGGTCCTCTAGAAATTTCTAGAACAGTCCAGAACATTCGAGAGCATTCCACAACATTCCAGAACATTCTGGTACATCTCAGCTCATTGTAGAACATTCCAGATCACTCTCGAATGTTCTGGAAATTGTGGACCATTCGAAGCCTTTTTTGTAAGAGTGGGGCTTTTTGTGTGGATAAAGCAAGATCCGTCGTGAATTCGAACGTCAGTTCAATCTCATATCAACTCCCTGAGCGAAGCCGAGTACCCCAGCTAGTACATTATAATGTAAACATGTAGGGTGACCATATGATGAAATTTGATTTCAGATAATGTATGTATGTATACATACGTACGTGTGTATGTACATGTGTTATTATGAAACAATAAATAAAACTTATTCGTATTGTTTCATACAAATTAGCCATGCTTTACAACTTTACATGATATATTATAATTACATAAGATTTACTTCAACTTGAAAGTCTTAGAGGCCTTAGTACAATTTTTGACAAACACATTATTTTCAATAGAATCATAAAATAATAATGGCCTCAGTGATGCCAAAAAACTGGAAACTTTCAGATTACGATAAAGTCAAATAGATAAAGTTTCAAAGCACTTTGAAAACTTTTTGTTCCATTATCATACTTCAAAATTGCAAACTTTCGGAGGAATCTTACAATTTAATGTAAGCACTGATAGAACTGAACATAAAATTCATAGAGTTGTGATCTATGTATACCGATTTGAAGGAAAACCAATTTACATGAGCCTTTTCGACTCCCAGGCCTCAGGCAAATCAGTAAAATTGATTATCTGTTCAAGAAAGAATTTCGATATTTATTTTTTATAATTTTTTTCTGTATTTCTATATTGTAGGCCCTAAGGAAACAAATTCCCCTCGGGCCACTGTCATCCTTGGGCATGCTGTGTGGAGGGTCTTTTCAGGGAAAGGAAGGAGAGGAAGTTCTGGGAACGTAAAAAGGTGTGAGAAATCTGAGGGACGGACCTATAAATCGATTTGCAAGGCGATGGGTAGAGAGAATGCGGCTGGAGAGGTCAAAAGGTCTCCCTCAACCACTTTTTTTTCGGCCCGGCCCGCCACACAATAGGTGGACAAACGCATCCGCCGCCAAGATCTAGACAAACCTCACCCCAAAACTCGAGCACCCCTAATAAGTCACCAAAACGTAGCGAACCACTTGGCGTGACCTACGATAGGGGAGTTGATTATCCAACAAATGTTACCCATACCCACCTCCAAAATATCATAAAAAAATTGGTTGTTTGTAAAAATCGGTTTACGGACGATAATTTTACGTGATAACGTCATATAATAACGATGGAGTGGAAGAGAGATAGATGTCACAAGCCGAACGCTTAGGCCGAACGTTTGTTCCGCGCTCTCGCTTGCACGCTCGGCTCAGGCGGAACGTGACAATGAGTCATGCTTTTTCGTGAGTGCAGCCGGCGTTCATCGATTTACAAGACGTTGTCACGTCAAAAACGGTACAAAAGTAGCTTTAAATTCAGAATAAAATAATGGATTACACAACAATTATAAAGTGTAAACATAATAAAATTTACAATTAGTGAATATTTAAAAATGTTTAATAGTTCTCTCCCAAAATAACATGAAATTGACCTTACTTCGGGTACACAGGCACGCCACCAACTTCGATCCATTTATCTCTTCAGTGACTTATTAGTATTCAAGCAAATGATAAGTATTCAATAAAAAGCGGATTGCATAAAAGAATTTCCCCCTTGAAAATACCGGTTCGAGCTCTAGTGGAAAATGAACCTCCAATAGCATGCCGATAGTTTTGTTTCGACCAACAAAAGGCAACATAAATTTCCATTATTCGCCGGTTGAAGTAGACCTGCATACAGAGTGTTCGTGTAGAACTGCAAAGGCGATGTTTCTACTCGTACCTACGAGTATGCATCTATTGAAGAGGCTTGACTTAGGGCTTTGATTTGCATTTAAGTGAATCCAATGAATCCCACTTCTGGCTTAATGGTTTCTTTGTTGAACTTCAGCAACCTAGATTATTCCGAACATATTCAAATGGGCGGATTCAGAGTGCTTCAACATCTGTTAAGCTTTTCTAGAAAGCAGTAACTTTTAATTTAATTGTGATAGATCGGTCGTAAATTCGTTAAGCGAACGTTTTTGTTTTCGGCAATTGTGTACAGAATGGTGAAAAATATGTACTTAATACTTAATTAAATTTGTGTCTCCCGAAATACAGCTATGTTGGTACAAGGAGGGTAAACATTATTATAAACAGCAAACACCCTCAACAGTGAGTTCTGACATCATTAAAATCGGCATAGCTTTTTCCGCTGATTATGTACGTAGATAATATTTGATCATTGAAAGCATTTTTCAATTCTCAATGAACATTTATGAAAATGGAGGTGACCGGACAACTCAACAATGTGCAACTTCATCACTTTTTTGAAAAGTCATTAAAAAACCATTTTTTTCACTTGAAAAAAAAACATGGTTAAATAGGCTCGGTTGCGAACTATTTTTTGTCATCACTTTTAATGTCTTATAATAGTGTTGAAATGCCACTTTGTTGAACCGAAACAGAATGAGACGCTTAAAAATTAGAAAGACGAAAAAAAAATTAGAGTGTGTAAGTCACACGCGGTAGAAGTGAAACTAGAAAGTCGCTAGATGTCGCTTTCTTTTCTTTTGCCTGTTTATTTTAAATAGTTTGAAGGTTGGATATTTATTTACAAAAAATGTTTTTTTTTTTTAATTTCGTAGGATTCGAACTCCGTTCGCTCGACTCCGTGACTTAGCCGTTGCGCTATGTAAATTTTAGTAGTATTTCCGTTTCATCCGAAATTCTAATCACTAACGACGCTAAAGAAGTTTCACTTAAAAAATCGAGTGCAGTTCACAGAGTAGAAGTAAAACTTCACCCACATAATCTCTCCTGTGAACCGTTCCATGGATGTTGACGTATGATTGTTCGGGCCAGAATGTGTGGCCTACAGAATGGAAAAGGTTAATGCTGCCGAGGGTTTACAATGATATTTTCGCCATTGTTGATTGAACGGACTATCGATTAGATTCACTTATATCACTTAAAATATGGTATTTCACGTACGTTTTATCCAAGTTAATCAAATTAAAAATATTTCTTTTTCAAGCCATCTTTTAATCTTAAATTGCATTATATTTACGCTTGTAAATACGATTTTCTTTTCTCACTTCCATCGTACATTGTTATTTGGATCCTACGCATTGTGAATTTTTTTAATTAAATTAAATTTGAAAATTTTTGCGTTGTATGGAACAAAGGCTGAACGCATTTGCATGGCGGATGTTGATAAGTCCAGCGGTAGGCTTAGACGGACTAGTGAGTGAATGGGTCAGACATTGAAGAGGTGGCTACTTTTCGGCTTTTAGCCTCCGCTTGCAAATCCGACAATTCATGTTAGAATGGATACCTACAAAGGGAAATACGTCACAAAGGGTTTAATAACCATTATTCGCCGTATAATTTGAAAACAATTTTCTATTGAAATACTGCTTCGAAAACGTTATCATGTTTCGTTCAGTTGTAATGTATTTATATTAAAATTCCCTTTTTTCTGAGGCATTTAGACTTCGTGCCGTCTCTGTATCTTTCCGCTTGGCGGAGCGAATTTTCGTGGCACGTTTCTTCCGATCAGTCCTGATGCATGACATTGCAAAGTGGGTATTTTGAAACGTTTGAAACGGGAGTCATTGCCTTTCAAGAGGTAGACCTATGAGAGGTAGGTATATGTTTGCGAAAGAACAGTAGCTGAGAGACTTAAGTGCCTAAATGCAATCTTACTAATATTATTATTAAAGTTTGTATGGATGTATGTGTATTTGCTACTCTTTCACGCAAAAACTATTGAATGGATTTTAATGAAATCTTACAATAATATAGCACATCAGAATAACATAAAGGCTATATATAATGGTAAGCTCTGGCGTTATGAAATTTGTGTAATTTAAAATGTGTGTATTTCATATATTTTAGCTGCAGGGAGGAAAGGCAAGGGGAAGGGAAACGGAGGAAGAGAGGGAAGAGACGAGGGAAGGGGAAGGCTGGGAAGGTGAAAGGGAACGGGGAAGGACATACAGGGAGAATAAATTTATTATTATTTTTATTTTTTATTTCTTTGAATGGCATTGCAACGCATGCCGGAGACCAGCTAGTTATAAAGAAATAAATAAACAAAGGGAACGGGGACGCACGGGAAAGGACATGCAAGGAGAAGCAATCTATTTCTTTGAATGGCATTGCAACGCATGCCGGGGTCCAGCTAGTAATAAAGGGATAAATAAATAAAGGGAACGGGGACGCACGGGAAAGGACATGCAGGGAGAAGCAATCTATTTCTTTGAATGGCATTGCAACGCATGCCGGGGACCAGCTAGTAATAAAGGGATAAATAAATAAAGGGAACGGGGACGCACGGGAAAGGACATGCAGGGAAAAAACCATTTATTTCTTTGAATGGCATTGCAACGCATACCGGGGACCAGCTAGTAAAAATTAAAATATTAGATGCGCTTCGAAATCTACGTTATTATCAAGCAGTTTCGTTGAGTTGTTTCAACCTACAGTCTTCTGCTGTAGAAGAATAATGTTTACAAACATTGATAGGAGTAACACTCAATTCAAGCGAAGAGGTCTGTTTTGGGCTTTAAACCCATTAAAATAATAATATTGCGCGGACGTGCCTTCATACAGCATCTTCGATTCGATTAAAATAACATAAGTCACTGGGATCTGTTTACACAAGTGACACAGCCGTCATTGCGTCGTGATTCTGCTGGGAAATAACGTTCGCAAACAATTATCCATTTGGTATATCTGGATCAATCCAGTTGTGGGCCTGTGGAGCCTGCGTAAGGCTCTGCTTGTTGAGCGGTGTTAGCTGTGTAGTGCGGAGGTACGCGATGCGCGGACGCAGCTTCCCGGCTCTGCTACCTGCCGAGGTAACCACTGGTTATAACCACTTTAGAGCGGCTCGCCCCAACCTGTCCATTTTCCACCTCAGTACTGATGCCAGTGGACCTTTGCACCTTCAAATGGATAACATAAAAAATATAAATATCCTTCCACAAAAATGTTTAAAAATGCGACCTTTATTTATTGTAAAAAACAGTGAATCCCATAACATTTCACAAAATTTATATTTACGTCACGCCATGTTACACATCGTACATTATTTTAATTTTGACCTACATACACGATTACAATCAAAATCAAGATAAAAATAACATTTCTTCAAACACAGCAAACTTATTTTTTGGCACCATTTTAATTCAAAATTAATTGAATTCTTAGTTTTAACCATTTTTATTGTTTAAAAAGATACGAGTGTGCTTTAGACTCTAGACCACACGACTGAAGTAAAACTTCTATGAGACGAAGAGAGAGAGAAAATGTGCGCGCGCACTGCTCTCTCTTGCTCCTACAGTATGATACAGACAATAGGCCTGCACTGTGTCTTAGATGTACGAAACGTAACTGGCTATGAGAGAAAGAGAGAAGGAAAATGTGTGCTCGCACATCTCTCTCTTGCTCCTACAGTAATATACGAAACGTAACTCTCTCTTTCTATCTTCACTCATTTATATCTCCCTCTCAACTTCCATTCGCCTCGCCCGACACTTTTCGTAACGCTCTCGTCATGCATTCACCAGCTTACTCTCCAAGTCAAGCGTGTGTAAAGAAGTTTTACTTAAAAAAAACTTAT
Source organism: Glyphotaelius pellucidus (assembly GCA_936435175.1). Classification (NCBI taxonomy): domain Eukaryota; kingdom Metazoa; phylum Arthropoda; class Insecta; order Trichoptera; family Limnephilidae; genus Glyphotaelius; species Glyphotaelius pellucidus. The sequence goes on along the minus strand of OW386542.1, from coordinate 18,071,447 downwards.
ATTTTCATAACCAATGCTTACTTCATCAGGGTTTACTTAAAGTTTTACGAAACATGTTGGTTTTTTAATCTATGAACGTAGTTAAAACTAAGAATTCTATAAATTATGAATAATATTAACATTTTTTCACTGAATTAAATAACACTAACACCAAAGCTATTTAACTATTAGCGGCAAATAATATGACACACAAGAATATCAGAGCGCAATAGAAGATTCCCAGTTGAATGCCAAATTTATAAATATCTACATGAATTTCACTTTTGTTTTCTTGATTGAATGAATCTGTGAATGAAGCAGAATCTTGATAGTGGAAATTAACCCACTCATCGAGCTGAAACTCGGCAGATTGACTCGTTATCGATGACAATGCCTTCTACCAACTAGGTGGCATAACGCGTACACTTAATATGCCACATAAATCTCAGCCTTACCAACTCCGGATTCGGCTCGTTTTGTAGCGCGAATGTTTGGGCACGATCACTGGGTAGGGAGATTCAAACCTCATACAAAACTTTTTTAAGTTTTAAAAGACAATTGAAAATGATGTAATGTAGTAAAAAAATGTAATTTTTAAGGGTTTATGTTCTATTTTTTGATCTCTTTTTGTTGTTGATATTTAACATATTTTTTCGTGTAAAACTTGCTGTTGTCTTTTTAAATTTTATGTTGGTACTTTTTATGATATTTATTAACTCATTCGTGTAATAATAAGTATGTACGTATAATTTTATGTCAATAATTGTTTCTATAATAAAAGTAAGTACCTAATAACGCTCTACAAATAATAAACAAACGAAATAAGAGTAATAAAATAACGTAAAATACTTATGGTTTTATTTGAATATATTATATAGACTCACATTATTTATTATTAAAATATTAATTATTATTTATTTTTAAACTGTCTAGTAAAATGAATAGATGCAGTCCAATGACCTTTACATTATTATCCTATAAATAGTGTGCATTAAAACGGAATAATAAAATAAAATGGGATTGCTAATTTAGCAAGGTCGCAAGTGTTTCTTCTTGCTAATATATTCCGATCTCTCGTTTCATCAAAATGACCTCCATGGAATGTGAATTTAATTCTATCATAATCGTCATTTATTGTACATGGATAATCCTTCTGAAGAGAAAACAATATTATTAATGAAGTCTGTCTGCGCAATTAATACATACTTAAAACTCCTTTTTTATTGATTTGATATTATATTTTATGAACCGCTAAACGTTTTCAGTTTGTGGTTTTCATTTATCAATGATAATATAAGTCATGTGTCAAATGTCTACTGGGGTTCGGGATTCGCAGACCAGTTATTCTATCATAATCGTTATTCATTTTACATGGAAAATCCTTCTGAAAAGAAAACAAAAAAAAAAACTAGTAATATTACCCACTAATTTTGTCTGCTCATTAATACATACATACTTAAAACTCATTTTTATCGCTTTAATATTATATTTTGTGAGCCGCTAAAGTAAACGTTTTCAGTTTGTGTTTTTCATTTATCAATGATAATGTAGGTCATGTTTCGCATGTCCACTGGGATTCGGGGTTCGCAGACCAGTCGGCGCCGGTTGTTACCTGAACACAGTGGACCGTTGCTGTTGACTTTTTTTGTTTCATTTTCTCCTGGGAGAGCTCGGTTAAGTGGTATTATTGCCTTCGCCTTTGCGGGAAATATGTTCTGTAAACAAACATTGACTCATCCGGATAGAGCGTATGTTTTGGACATTTGGAACCTACAATTTAGTAGGAGGTACTAAGTAAAAGTATCTGCCTTTGTTTTTGGCATTTATTTTTACTTCTTTATAATAAAATTTATTATTGATTTTTAATCTTTTTTGATGCCATTTTTGATGATTAGTACGAGTATTTTTATTTTGAAATTCTGCTCTTTGGTTTGGTTATCTTTGCCTAGATATATTGTTTTGACCCACTATGCAAATATAATTACTAGGAGGCGGAATGCGGAGGCAAAAACATTGGGAATGTATGGCGAGCGATATGCTGAAAAAGGCCAAAACCAAATGATCTTTTATCTTTTATAGCTAAGTGTGTTGGCCCCATAAAGCAAATTAGACCGGTCAAATAACGATAGTTTAATTGTTTTGCCTTTAATAATTAGCGGCTTTGGAATTTTCGTTATGCCGTATTCCGCCTCCTAATAATTACTATTACCTACAAGAGTAGTGAAGTTACGTTGCGTTACAATGCGTGTCTTGTATCGTTTCCAAGACGAAGCGCCTGCACTTGAAATATTGGTCTTTTACCAACACAAAATTGAATTAAATTACACAAAAATACATTACAAGTACTTACTTAAAGAAACGCTGTGTCTTAGTTTATTCTTAATTGGGTTTAATTAATTAATTTCAATTTTTGTTTATTTTGTACTTCATAATTTTATTTAGCGCCGTTGTGATTTGAAACTCTATGAAACGGAAACTACATTAAAAAGAAACAAACACGAGCGAGAAATTGAGATGTAATGAAACCTTACCGCATTGGCCGCTTTGATTATGAGCTCACTTGTCAAGGCTCCTATTGATTGAGATTGTGTGTAAGTTATTTTGAAGGTTTCAAACTGCGTGTGAACTGCACTCGATTTTTGAAGTGAAACTTTAGCACCATTGTGATTTGAAACACGATGAAACGGAAACGACACTAAAAAGAGACGAACATTTACATCTATATGATTTAGCCTACTAGAGAATGAGATAGAATGAAACCTTACCGCGTTGGTGACTTTGATTATGAACTCACTTTTCATGTCTTCTATTGGTTGAGATTTTGTTCATCATTATCTGTTCATCATTACCTGTGCCAAAACATCACTTTTATTGTTAATTTTGTCCTCTTGGCATTGCTTTTTACCCATTGTATATCCTTTGTTTCATATTATTTTATCAATATTTGTAAGGACTCGTAAGGAACACTATAGGATTACTTTACAGTTTTTTATTAAGAGCGGAATAAAGAATAAGGCATTTGATTGGTTCAAATCATACCTCACAGACAGAAAGCAATGTGTTAAGCTACCATCACATAAATCATCCCATCCAACCAGCATTAATTTTGGTGTACCACAAGGCAGTGTACTTGGTCCCACACTTTTTCTTATTTATATCAATGACTATGTAAACTATCTATTGATGGCAATATAATCACATTCGCTGATGATACTGCCCTAGTACTAAACAGTAAGACATGGGAAGAAACATTTCATAGAGCGGATCTAATATTGAAAATTAATCACAATGATTAAATGATAATCTACTAAAAAACTGCACAACACAAATATGTATTACGTTATTATTATTATTTGTGCGGTACTTCGTAGCTTCCCCACTCTTGTCTACTTTAGTTTTCTGAAGGTTTCCCTTCAACCGCTTGTGAATTGCACACTCTGATTTTTGTTTTTAAATTTTGTTATCTAAGTATTCACATTTAAAACGTGGTCTTTTGGTTATTTTACCTTTATTATTACCTTTCACCCACTAAAATACGCAAAGAAAGTAGATATAGAAGATGAAAACAAAATAAAAGATAGGTAGTTCAGTGAAATTGCTGGGTTAAACTTTTTTCTATTCGATAATCTTAACACAACATGGGATGGGGATTTAATAATATAAAGCCCTAATAAATGCGAAACGAAAGTTATAAAAACGAGAAAAACAAATTTAAAAACATTCCTATTATAATATCTTAGGAGTATTCGGGGAATTTGTAGGAGCTAGAAGTTAAGAAAGGAATGGGGAAGATCATCGCCGTAGAATCTACATATTATTTCAACTGCTAAGAGTTATTCTCTGGTTTTTATTCACCCTTGTTTATCATTGTTCAATAAATGAGAAAAACAAACACTTTCTCATGATAATATACTAGCGCAAACCTGTGAAAAATCATGGGACAATATATATTTTAATTTTAGGATTTGTGGGCCTTAAAGTATTTATAAAATATTTGTCACAGAATCGTTGCATTTCAAATAATGCTAAGGACGGGTTGTTTCACAGAATTTTACTCATTCATTAAATTTCAAAGTTAATTTTCTAGTGTTTTAAAGGTTCTATTCAAGTTCTGTTATTATATCATTATTGGCCCAGAGTGATACTCTCAGTATCGCCCTGGTGTAAGACCACCGTTAACGGTGCTTGAAATGGCTTTAGCCGTGTTTGGTGACCAGATCTGAATAGCCAGGTACTTCCCACCTTCCTCTTCCCCATCTCCTTTCCCTCCCCACTACCTTCAGCCTCACAACATACCCCAATTGGGGATGCCATAGTTTCACTTGCTCCAGACATGAGCAGTTGGGACTCTTGTGCGGTATTCGTATAAAAAAAAATTGGCCGGCTTTTTTACATAAATGAAATAATAACAGATCTTTCACAAAACATAAGTTCAACTCAACTTAAGTTTAAATCAACTTCGAAATTTGATGAATTTTTAAAATCTGTGAAACAATCCGTCTTTGGAGAGACGGATCAGAAAGTTCCCTTTCGTATGAACTCCGTTAGAAAACTTTAAAAACTAAATTATAGGAATTCAGATTTAGATCTGAATTTAATTGAACAAAAATCAAAAATTTTAGCAAAATAATTATACATTTCAAATGTAGAATAATTTATTGATTTAAAAATCTGGTAGGTACCGACTTCATCACTTGGTTTCCACAATCAGTTCCATTATTTGAAAATTAAAAGTTTTTTTATTTATTACTCAGGAATATTTCACACAGCCGAAATTAATGTTACCTAATATTCTTGTAACAAGTTGGCTATAAGAATAGAAAATGGAATGAGAAGATAATCGTCATTTTATAAACTATTGCTGTTGTCCTTGTCCCACTTTTGTTTAACATTAAAAAACGAGAAAAACAACAACTTCCCATTACAATAAATATATTACTAGCGAATTAACTTCAGAAATAATTCTTTCCCATTCGTCCCGTTCCCCTTCCGCCGCCCCTTCCTCTCCTCATTCCCTCCCATGAGTCCTTCCCCTCACGCGTTCCCCACCCACCTTCCCTGCTTTCTCTCTCCCCTCTCCCGCTCCCCCCTGCCAATTCCACCTCTCTCCCGCATTTTATTTATTCAGTTCAGGTACATTCAGATTTCAAACAGGTAGCGTGTCACCTATTGCAATTTTTGAAGTAAAACTTCTTTACGCACGCTAGACTTGGGGAGTAAGCTGGTATATATGGTGTTACGAAAAGCGTGATCGGGCGAGGCGAACGACGCATAAAGAAGTTTTACTTCAGTCGTGTGGTGTAGAGCCCCCCTTTTTTTTTAAAAAACTTTTTTTTGTATATTATAAGAACAATCAATCAAAATGGGTACCTAATATAGATATCTATTTTAAATAATTCTCGAATAGATTCAAAGTATTCGATTTTGATTAGTGTCATGCGTGGCATACGTGTCATACGTGTCATACGTGTCATACGTGGCACTTCAAGTAAATTCATTTATTTGAAGAGTTTATTCGAAAATTGAATTTTCATTGAACAATCAATGGTTTGCAAAATGTCATTCTCAAATTGTGACGTTCTCAAATTGTGACATTTTCAAATTGTGGCTTGACAGTTTCGTAAGAGTTTTGAAATGATTAAAATTTTTTCAGATTTATTAACATGTGGTTGTAATAATCCAGAAATCTTCGCGAGTTTCCTACGCTTAATATAGCAATACATAAATAACATACATACATACATACATATAAGCAAGCAAACATGTATTTATTTTTATATGTATAGATAAATATTCTCAGAAAAGGTAGGAGGCAGGAGTAGAGAAAGATCATTGCTGTAGAATCTATTTCAACTGCCAAGAGTTATCCTTGGCTTTAATTCACTTTTGTTTATTTGGGCGACTGATTCCGCCCGCCCCTAATTGGATTATACTCCCCGCCTTAATTTAACTACCTACTTTCCTTTTGCGAATTAATCCTCCCGAAGCGCCCGATATGGAATCATAGCTCACTCGAGAATATTTGTTTGCGCAAATAGATCATTGCTTGTTTTCGGACTTAACACTCATATATTTTATTCCTCGGCCTCGTTCTTATTGATGATTGTTATTTATTTGTTTTTCACAAATACCAATGAATAATTACCACCGCTCTGTGTTTTTTTTATAACTTACTGAGTAAAACTTCACGCTGTAATGTTAAATCATTGAAGACAATGTTAGCGACCTCAAATGAAAATTTGAAATAGAAAATAATAAAAAAATTCGTCGCATCTTCGAATTGAACCCAGGACCTTAGTCTTGCCGCGGCTCTGTTCTAACCGCTGAATTAATTCGACCCCATCCCTTTCGGTCATATTTGACTGTATCACACTTCGACTTTTTAGTGTCTTAATGTATGATTGCAAGATTCTTCCCGAACTAAATGCTATCTAAATAGTGTCTTGGATAAATACATGTATTTTTATTTGAATGTGCGACAACTATTGACGTTTTCTGCAAGTCTGGGATGAATATTTTTATTTTATTTTTGGAATAACTTAATGAATAAAACCTCATATAGCAATATTATTTAATCATTGACGAAAAGCTTTTATATATTTTTTTAATAAAAAAAGTTTTATTTTAAAACTTAGTTGTGCTTCAAAATTTTAACAATTCATCAAATTTCAGGGTTAATTTTTAAATTCTATGAGAGTTCTATTTATGTTATTTTATAATATTACTAGCTGGTTCCCGGCATGCGTTGTATTGCCATATTCAAAGAAATAAATTGTTTCTCCCTGCGTGTCCTTTCCCGTGTGTCCCCGTTCCCCACCCGCGTCCCCGTTCCCCTCCCGCGTTTTTCTTCCACCTTCCCTGTCTTTCCTCTTCCCTCTCCCGCTCCCCCGTCCCGCCAATCCCCCTCCTGCGTCCATATATTCAGTCCCAGTACATTCAGTTTTCAAACAGTTCGCGTGCCACCAATTGCAATTTTTTAAATTCAAATTTTCATTTTTCACATTTTACAAATATTAATTAATTTTTGTATATTATATAAGAACAATCAAATAATATAAGAACAATCAATCAAATTTGGTACCTAACATAGGTACCTATTTAAAATATCTATAATTCTTGGTTCGATACAAATTATTATGTAAGTACTTCAAATTAATTCATCAATTTTAAGAGTTTTAAAAATTGAATTCTGATTTGACAATCATTGTTTTGCAAAATGTCATTCTCAAAATTTTAACAGTTTCGCAAGAATTTTTGTGATGATGGAAAAACTTTTCAAATGTATTGTCATTTGGTTGAAATAATCCAAACATCTTCGCGGGGGAAAAACCAAGAAGGTATTTTGAAAGATTAAAAAATTTCCTACGCTTAATATAGCGATACACAAAACACTAATCCCCAAACACATTTTGATTTTTAGATAGATTATGGGACAGCATAGATCTGGAATAATAACATCACTTTCAGATCTTGAAAATTAACTTTTAAATTTGACGATTTGTTCAATTTCTGTGAAACAACTGCCCCTTATATGTTTTTAACTCCCTTTACAACCAAGGTGCAGTATTAATGAAATTCATTAAAACATATCAATTGCATTTGGCCGACCTACAGATGAAGTTTATATTTTATTTTTTTATTGTTTTACTGTAATTACAACTGCATTCCGCTGAGTTTTTTCGATTGCAGATGTTGAAAAAAAATGTTCTTCAGATTGAACACAAAATCCATTAATGACCAGAGTGTGACTTTTTTGAACCATCATAAAAATATCTTTCCAGAATGAAACAAGTTCTTTGTTTAAAACCACTTTATTTAAATTTATATTCGTCGACCGGTTTCGGTCGAACTCGACCTTCTTCAGGACAATAAACATATAAACTTAGATCTTAGGACTTAGATCTCCCACCTAACTCTAAACTTATTTCTTTTGACGTTATAAACCTATTTCCTAATGTACCTGTGATTGAATGTAAATCTCTAGTAACCAACTTACTTAATAATTCTCACTTACCCGACGACCTGTCTAATGATCTTTCTCGTCTTTTTAATGTTTGTTTAAATCAAAATTATTTTAAATTCAATGAAGTGTTCTACCAACAAAAAGATGGTCTACCGATGGGGGCACCTACTAGCCCTGTTTTAGCTGATATATTCATGGATAATATAGAAAATAAGATATTTGAATGTAAATCCCCTTTGTTAAAAAATGTTCTTTTGTGGAAACGCTACGTCGATGATATTTTGTGCATTTGGACGGGTTCAGACCGTCAACTGAACGCTTTCCTGACCCTCCTTAATTCCTTTCATACAAAAATCCAGTTCACACTAGAGATAGGCATTAATTCAAGTTTAAATTTTTTAGATCTTTCCAAAAAAAAAAAAAAACAGTTTATATGTTTATTGTCCTGAAGAAGGTCGAGTTCGACCGAAACCGGTCGACGAATATAAATTTAAATAAAGTGGTTTTAAACAAAGAACTTGTTTCATTCTGTAAAATGTCAAGCCACAAAGTGTTTGCTTTCTTCGATAAAATATCTTTCCGTTTGAAAGTATTATTTTCGTTTGAAAGGATATAATGAATGTCCCGTGCAGTAATTGAACTCCACTCAAGCGGCAAGCGGAATCGGTAGTCGCCTGTTAACAAAAATGATTTAATTCATTGCTAAATCTCGAACACATTATGAAACCAGCGCCCAACGCAGACAGAAGCAACGACTAACGACCTAGACAGAATTGCTACATTCATCCATGATGAAAATTTCTCTCTTGCGCAAAATACCAAAAACAATAACGTTCCGAGTTCCGTCTTAGTCTCATTATAAAGCTTTACAATAATTTACTTGAATCGCTTCTGAATAACTACGCCTTATTATTTTATATCTTGACGACTTTAATAAATTCAAGTATTTTAAGCTATCCCCATTTCAGAGAATTAGGGACAGATAAACACGGGGCGAAGATTTATTTGAAGTTCTTATTATTTCGTCCGGTCTGCGAAACCGAACGGTGTATTTTTTGTTCACCAACATTTACATCTTCTGATGGAATCGGTTTTTGAAAAGTCGAAAAACGAATAGCGGACGTGACTTTTCTGCGATTTACGCGAGACCTTTTGTTGGTCCGACCTCTTCCCTCGAGGGGTCGCCTTTTAAACGCGGGACAGCTCGTCTCCGTAAAGGAAGATTTTCAATAATACTTCTGGGTCTGATTTGCCGGCTCTTGTCCGGGAATTTGACGGTCAGTCGCAGTCGCGCTGATCCCGGCTAATTTATTACGTCGCCGACGATGCGTGCACTTTATTGATAAATTACAGAGAATAGACTCACCCAGAATAGAAGTACCTAATGTTTACACTCATTATCATTTGTGTAAATTATTTTCATTTACTGCATTTTCATAGTTTATGGACGAAACCAGACATTGCAGAACAAATCGTTTTATAGTTTCAGTTTCAAAAACAATGTAAGTATATAGATTAACGATTACTGATTTCTAGAAATAACTGGCGCAGACCTGGTAAAAATCAGTTCCAATTTTGGAAATAGCTATTATAATAATTTTCTATTAAAAATATTACATAATAGGTACGTACTTTATCGCTTATCTGAAGAATTTTGAAAATTACAATTAATTTTGATCTTTCATTGATAAACTTATTACCGTATTTTTGATAACTGTTAATGAAATTTTGACGTGATAACGTCTTATAAATCGATGAACGCCGGCTGCACTCACGAAAAAGCATGACTCATTGTCACGTTCCGCCTGAACAGAGCGTGCAAGCGAGAGCGCGGAATAAGGTTCGGCTTGTGACGCATCTCTCTTCCACTCCATCGTTATTATATGACTTTATCACGTAAAATTATCGTCCGTAAACCGACTTTACAGACAACCAATTTTTTTGTCTACATTATGTTTGTACTTTCGTAGTTTACCGATGAAACCTTACAATGCGATACTGTAGGACAAATAATTTTCTAAATTTAATTTTTAGATACAGATAGTAAGTAAACAGACAGCGATAATTCTTATCAATATCATAATCAGCCGTTCACATTATATGTTCGTTAAAGTATTTTCGCATTTTAACGATGAAGTTTCTACCCCGCAGGACCAACATTCCATAGACATCAGTTTCAGAAACTATTTAGGCTTTATCGATTACCTACGCTAAAATAGATATAATTACTGTTCTACATTACGTTAGTAGTTTAATGATGAAACCAGAAGCGAAATACGCTTAAGATTCTTCCAAATTTGTATTTCTGCGAAATTCCTTCGGTTTGACGCTGTAATGATATGATATTTCCTGCAATCAGAAACAGAATCGAATTGTTCCAAACATTTATTTGGAATGTAAGAGAAGATACGAAATCATTAAAGAATTAATAGGAAACACAATATGAAAATGAGGTAACAGATGATAGGTACGAAGGAGTGCTGCTTGCTTTATTTTGTATTTTATTTTCCGTGTAATGGCGAACATGACTTGTGCTATGTATATATTTTTAATGATCTCGTATTACGCCAACAAGAATAATTTTCTCAAAATGTTAAAATATTTCAAAAGATATACAAAAAAAAGCCATGGTAAATATTTATCAGCTTCGCAGAAATTCAAATGCAACATTGTCATCAAATTGGAACAATGAATCGTTAAACGCCGATTCATATAAGGAATTTACTAATAAATGCGTTTGAGATTTTCAACAACAACCAACCATGATCCAAATATCCACAATTCTACGATTCCACAACAACCACATATCGTAATGATTGTTTATCGGTTGTGTAAAATTACCTTTTTGAAGTGAACACTTCATTAGCACCGTTGTGATTTGAAACTCGACGACACGGAAACGAGCGACACTATAAAGAGACAATTTGTACTCTTTTTGCAGTGCTCGTAGCCTATCGGCCTCCTTTTTGTGAGGTGCTTCGTAGAATAAAATGTAAAATAATTTTAAAGCTTGGAAATAATATAATAATTATCTTACTCCTGATACTCTACATTCGTATCATTCTCTCGAAGTTTAGTTTTCTGAAGGTTTCACTTTTAGCGCATGTGAACTGCTCACATGTTTTTTTTCATATTTTTGTTTAGATTTATTAATATTATCTTCTTCTTGAATGAAAATATTTGTGTTCAAATTGCTTCACGGTTGTGCAAGTTTCACGACTTCGCTTCCACCGTTTGAGAGTTTTTACTTTCAGCACACAGACATAGTCCCACAGGCTCTATTTAGTGTGATTCTAGTCCGGTATTTACTAAATAGTGCATAAGAAGACAAGTTTTATTAATTTTTTGACATTCCAAATGTTTCACATTTTTCAAGATAACTAATCACTTAGGTACTGCACAACCAACCATGACTACTAATAACTTTCGTTGAACTGACCAATTTGGCCTTAGATTCCCAAAGCTTGGACACTAAAAGGGTAACGTCTTCGGGTTAATAAGTAAGTATAAAAGTAATAAGTTTTGTGGTTGTCTCGGGTCCAGAGCGAGTTAAGTGTCGTGGAAGCTTTATCACCAATCTGGACCGTCTTCCTATCAGACCATCAGCTATTAGGTACCGAGCAGACATTATGCTTTAACGATATTAACCGAATAGTTGGAAGATAAACTATATTTTTACGGCTTCTACCGGAAGGTTTCGAGACACTGGGCTTTATTTTTAATGCCGGACAATTTGTAGTCGTAGTAGGAAGCTACCTGGGTGTAACAGAACATGCCCGACATCCTCCAGAGCTTATTTTGAGTAGAACATATCGTTGGAGTTTTGGTCTCCAGAGATATTATTTTTCAATTGAAAATCAGAATCTTTGTTTATTTCACTTATCGTCACTGGCAAGAATCTAACACCAGCAGACTTGTTCCACAACAGTGTGAACAAAACCACCCTAACCCAGGCCGGAACACTGAATCAAGATGGCCTTATTTTGCCTACTTTTCAAGTAAGAATATTGTTAGAATGTTTATAATAAAATAAATGCATAAAGTATGCCCATCGCCAAAAAGCACTTAAATTCTTGGTCGCCCAAATCGTAGCTCCACAAGCGGCATAAAGCCTTTCATAGATCGGTAATCACTGGGCATCAATGAAACATGTACATTGAAGTGAAATTTTTTTGAAATTTACTTTAATTTATAAATTTACTTGAAATTTGAAAAATTTGAAATTTTTCAAATTTCAAGTAAATTGGTTCCGTAGAACTTGAGATATCGTGTCAACCGTCTCGAAAAAAGTAGTTTTGAGAAACACGCGTTTAAAGTTTTGTTCTATTTAGATTTTAGTTAGATTTAGTCTAAACCGGTCGAACCAAATGGCTCTAACTTTTAAAATAATTATAATTTTGAAAAATCCTTTAAAGGAGATATTCTTGAATGTTTAAACCATCGAAAAATGAAGAATTTTTTTTTTCTTGACTAGAATACCCCTTTCAACAGGATTTCAGTTTGCTTTGTTATTTACAAATTTTCTTAATTTCTACTTACTATCTTTTGCTGTTTTACAAGCTCATGGGCTGTTTATTACGCAATTTTAATTTATCATGATATAATTTGTGCTTTATATTATGAGTTATATTATGTAAAAGCCTAAAGGCATTAGTGTTTCAAATAATGAATAACTTACAGATTTGAAAATACAATACTAACTGTTGTAGTGCTCCTACGAGTATGTAGTACAAAACCAGAATACTAAAGGTTGGCTGTGTCAAGGTGTTTGGTTTTGCCAATACCTGCCTTTGTCTGACTATGGCGATGCAAATTATACACCCCTCGAAATAACGATGAATTTCTTTATTTCTTTCCAACCTATAATAAATAAAATGAAATATTTAATCGTTAATTATTAACTCCCCCAAAGTGGGAAAGTTTCGTAAGGCGGATGTGCATCGTTGTCTAAATGCAAACAAAATTGTATTGCAACAATTTGTGAGATCATTGAAAGTGAATCTGCGTTTAAAATAAGTTCTCATTTTAACCGAGAGATCGGAACTTTATCTGGTGAAGGTCTATTATTAAGGTTTTGACCGAACCACATCCCGCAACCTCGCACATCCAATAGCTAGATGTGGATAGTGGTACTCGAGCGGTACAGCTCTCACGTGTGACGAATCACATGTCCAAGTGCGGTAAACAGGCAGTGCCTATAAATACATGTGCCTATAAAATATTGCACAGTTTCATGACAAAACAGAACAGTGTCAAAACAGAACATTGAGGAATAACATAAAACACGGAACAAACAAACAAAGAACCCAATCTAACCAATAATTTTATCATGTTCTGTTCTGTCACTATTTTATCCACCGTACTAATGCATTTAACCAATACACGATGATATTCGAATAATTTGATTCCAAAATCCTGAAATAATCGAATACCATGGCGGGATTTTATCTGCGAAATTATTGCAATACTCCTTTTCATTACTCGTTGTTCATATGTCGAGTGCAGACCAGATATTCCTGTTCAGGTGTTGTGATTCTCATACCTGTAACTTTATAATTAAAACACGCGTTCTGACCACTGGATTAGGTGTCTGCTACAAAAGCGCATATTTTTAAAATATCTTTTACAACAAAGTGAACTTGTAGCGTAAATGATATTATTTAATATTTATGGATAAACATGAATGTATAGATAAATACATAAATAAATCACACGACGATGAGTGATTTTAAACAACTAATTTAAAAGGTACGGTAATGTTTATTGTTTATTCCCATATTAAAAAGTGATGGTCAACCTTTATAAGCCGGTGGGCCGATTTATCAATTTTCAATTTGTTCAAAGGCCACAGGGAGTAGGATATCTTTATTGTTAAAATTTTTACATCTCCAAGCCCAAACCAACTAATACTGCCGATTGTCATCATTTTGAAACATTAAAGAATATATAAAAGATATCTACTTACAATTTTAGGCAACTGCTGATTTTTGTTATTCGGAAAGTTAAACAAAATTTAGTCAAGAAAACTTTTGGTGTTTTATGAAAAGGAAACATGCGAATGTGAATTTTTTTCTACACTTGAGGTCAAACAACAAATCTTTGTCGTTATAAAAATATGTAAGAAAAATCTTATTATTTTGAGCGGTTGATTCAAACTTTCGAAGAAAGACTGAGGTTTTCATCTAAATCCCCTCACAAAACAAAAAAAGCGTTGAAAATTCTTTGCCGCATTTTTAAAAATATTTTATTCAGCTGTGTGGAAAGTACGAAAATACTCGAAGGCGTCTGGCCCGCAGGTCGCTGGTTGTTAATCACAATTTTATTTGCAATTGTGCACCGCGATAATGTTCTTTGTTTATACAGCTGGTGTTTTAATCTTCGTACTAAATGTGTTTGTTGCGCACACATAAAGGCAACGAGTAATGTTGATCATCGTATATTTGCCATTCGAAATTATAAAATACGTTTTTACGTTTTCGGAAAACTGGTGAAAAGTGTTTTAGGAAATTTGTCGTTTTTTGATGATTTATGACTCGATTCGTTGTATTTTAAGACCATGTTTATATTATTAACTTTTTCGCTTTGCTCTATTTCTCAGGAGGCTTCTCGTATATAAAAACAGAGTGTACAATTCACACGCGGTAGAAGTGAAACTTTCAGAAAACTAAAGTAGACAAGAGTGGGAAGGCTACTAAGCACTGCACAAAGAAAAGACCGATTATTCTATCTCATTCTCTCGGGCTAAATCCTGTACTAATGTTTGTCTCTTTTTAATGTCGCTATTTTCCATTTCATCGAATTTCAAATCACAACGGTGCTGTAGAAGGGACAGGTTGATAGTGATAATTTTTTTATGATTGGGTTCCTTCTTGACCCAATTATTATCAGTATTTAAGTACGTAACGTTCTAACATGGTGGTTTCATATAAAATTTCGTACCTATTCGTTCTTACTTTACTCAAATCTGCTAATATAAAAGGGCTTGAGTTATAATCGTGGGAATTCACTGCACATGTAAGGTGTTCACCGGCAGTTTATCTTGCCAATCCACTTATTTTCCTCACTGAAATCTCCATCAATTCACCAAAGATATTCGAAGCCTTTGTCAATTTTTAGTAAAATCGGCCAGTATCTGCGCGGTTTTTGCAAAAAAAATCATTCAAACCCCAACTTGTAAACTTAAATTGCGTTTATTTCTTCGTTTGGCAGCTGTTTCACCTTCTAAAGACTTGGACATCAAATATTAAACTTACTCTTTTTATATGCAATGTTAAAAAATCATTTTATTTTTCATTTTGTCACTGATTTATTAATATACGAAGTTCAGTGTTAGATCATATTGATTTCAATATGATTTTTGAAAGGTCAAATCTGATGAACTTAATTGTATAAAATAATGAGATAGCTGTCAGTATATGAAACTATTAATACAAAATAAAGCCGTCTCCACATTGTGCTATTTGGTTTGACACATGTGGACACGTGACGGTCGGAAATGGAAAAGTGTCCGATCGGTTATGACTCGTGACAAGCATTGTGGACCGAATCGACGACATTTGATGTTATAGTATACACGGCGGTGGCTTGTTTTAAAACAATCTCAGTGGCAATTCTATTAACATCCATCAAAATCGCAGTAATAATATGAAAAGTGCAGTGCATATATTAATTGTGTGTATGTCTGTAAGTTATTGTTTAGCTGTAATATGGCGTATTTATCAACACAGCTGTACTATTGTTAGATCCGTTGTATTGTATCCCTGGTCTTTTTTCCATGAACTGCGCATTTAACAGAATGTTGGATTTAAAAGGGAGTATTTTTGACCGGATTTGTTTCACCCTCCTAGGGGCATCTTCAGGTTGTTTAAAAGTTTTGCTAAGATAATATATTATATAATTATATATCATCTGTTTCGGAGAATTTCTTGGTTCTTTTAAATATGTAAGGACTTATAATATTAGTTATTTAAAATATACTTTACATAATTTTTTAATGACTTCAATATCTTTGGTTCGAATCAAGGTATATTTGCCGCACCTTCCAGAGTGGAAGATACTCACAGAATCGCCCTGGTGTAAGACCACTATTTAGGATTGAAACATTACTTGAAATAACTTTTAGCTATGCTTGGTGACCAGATTTGAATAGCCAGATACTTCCCCACCTTCCTCTTCCCAATCTCCTTCCTCTCTCACTGGCTCCAGGCTCTTCCTTCCCATAGTCTCACTGGCTCCAGATAATTGGAATCAGTTAGGGCTCTTGTGAGGTTTTCACATACAAAAAATCTTGTGTCCAGTTAACACATTTAGAAGTGAAACCTTCAGAAAACTAAACTTCGAGAGAATTATACGAATGCAGAGTATCAGGAGTAGGATAATTGTAGGGTTTATTTATTATAATATTGTTACCAAATTTAAAAATGAATTTAAATTTTATTCTACGAAGTACCGCACAAAGAAGAGGCCGATTAGTCTATCTCATTATCTCGCAGGCTAAATCCTATGTACGTGTTTGTCTCTTTTTAGTGTCGTTCGTTTCCGTTTCATCGAGTTTAAAATCACAACGGTGCTAAAGTAGTTTTCACCAAAAATGACGAAACTCAAATTCGAAGCTAAAATTTATTTTAACTTTTTATGAGTAAAAACTCAAACTGTAATATTTAATTAAATGAAGACATTATGAGCGAAACTCAATCGATAAATCTGGAAACAGAAAAATCGGAAAAAGATATTTACACCTCTGGGACTCTAACCCAGGACCTCCCTACTTTCCGGGTTGGGAAACCTACAACCCGGAAAGTAGGGAGGTCCTGGGTTCGAGTCCCAGAGGTGTAAATATCTTTTTCTGATTTTTCTGTTTCCAGATTTTTCGATTGAGTTTCGCTCATAATGTCTTCATTTAATTAACTAAAATTTTAGATTTGAATGTACTGTAGAGACAAAGTCCCAACCGAAATTAGTATTTTTAATTACTTTAAGTACTTATGCATTGATTTTATAACTTAGTACGTGATTATTTTTATCTTTAAAAATATTAACTTGAATTTATTAATTCTCTTTTCAAATTATATTTTTGGTAGGAAATATTCCAGATTTTATTAAAATAAAATTATGGTATATTATTTTTCCAATTTGTTTCGAAGAGTCCCGGAAAATGCCAATAAATTCGTCAAGTACCTAGTATTGGAAATAGAAAATGATTGGATAATTTTAATGGGTGTAGTTTTTCATCTGCCAACGAAATAAAATTAAAGAATTTTTAAGACATGTATTAATGATATTATAAAATTTATTTCCAAGGGAAATTTTTCGCGGTCCTTTTCATACTAGAATCTGGATTTGAAGCCAAAATATTTGAACAAACCGAATAAATATTTTTTTAATCAAACGGTAGGTATGGGAAATATCTAGTACGGATATGTTCAACTTTATTTATCTGAATTTATATTTATACGGACGTTTATTCAGAAAGCGTCGCAATAAGCGAGTTTAAGGTCCGCAAAGTGGAATGCTTCCCTGCCCACGCCTCTCTCTATCGCACATATGTTTTACGCATCTTTCTCTTTCGCTTACGGTCATTGTAAAATCAGTAATGTGACAATACCTGCGCGAGAACGGACCGTATCAAGTTTAATTCGGCATTTAAATATGGTGCGTACTTTAGGTACACAGTTTTTCTGCCTTGAATTTCTAGATCAAATGAAATATGCCTGATTTTTCCATCGTGAGCTATATAGCCTGGAAATATCCACTGAACTATGACTCATAGAAAAATACTATTACCACAATATATATAATGCCATAAATTTGCCTAAGTAATTCGTTACTTCTTATTTCTTTCGCATTCATTCATGACTCTTATAAACGTTTTTCTGGTCTTAAGTACTTTGGTATTTATCACATTCCACCATGGGCGTAGCTAGGTTTTGATTTACGGTGGGGCAAAAAAAAAAAAAAAGATTAGATACCGAAAAAGTAGGTTTCTACAACATATCCATGCTTTGGGTCTATGATTACAAGAACACGAACGGAAGAAGGAAAACCATTATATGAAATGCTATAAATTTGAAAACGCGACTCGGTCGACAATCCCAGAGGACGTGCATTGGCCTGCTAGGTCCCACCTTGCCCTATCGTGCCTACCCCCATGCATTCCTTCTTTTCCTGGGTTTCTAGCACGGTCGATCTCTAAAGGTTTTATCGCTAATTTCGGTAATTTGTCATCGTTCTAGAGCAATGAGAGGCGGGAATGGGTACCGCCGCCCCGGGAACCTTTATTGGATAACCAACACCTCTGCCATAGGTCACCCCAAGTGGTTCGCTACGTTTGGTGATTTAGCAGGGGTGCCCAGGTTCATAGGGTGAGGTTTGTCTAGGTCTTGGAGGCGGATGACCAGGACACACTGAACCCCAGATTCCTACCCACCCCTTAAACCCTTTTCCTTCCCAGAACACTCCTTCCCTTAAAAAACCCTCCACACAGCATCCCCAAAGATGACATAGGCCTTGAGGAAAATTATTTTCCTCAGGGCCTCCTGTGTGGAGCTCATGTAAAAAAAAGCAAGACTTCAAATCGCCAATGAACACACAACAGTCCACGTCGAATAAATTAAGAACACTTAGCATGTTGTTGAGAAACATTTTTTGAGAAACTATGTTAAGTTAGGTTAATAATAAGTCAGTCGTGCTCAGGAACGATGACAAGTTCTCGAGATTATCGATAAACGCTTTATCGATTGACTTGCTAGACACTCAGGAGCGTTAACATCACACGGTTAGTGATTGTAGCATGTTTTCGTTTTCCACAAATGATAATGTAATTTCTGCTGCGTCCCTGGCATCCTCTGGGCAGTCTCGGTACCGACCGTACCCATACCGAAAGCGAGGAGAGAAGCCAGACTATACGAGGCCGAAGTCCCTCACACAAACACACATCCTGCCCCTGCCTGATTGCCCATTACCAATGCCGGCCGGGATCTTTCGTCTGCGTGTAGTTCTAATCGAGCCGCGCGCCGCTAGAATAATCATACAGCTGTTTCCGAAAAAAATGCAACCACCATTATTTTATTGAGCGTAGACCGAAATCTTAAAAAAAATTCACACGTGGCAGTTCACACGTGGTAGAAGTGAAACCTTCAGAAAATCTAAGTATATAAAGTAGGGAGGCTACGAAGCACCGCACAAAGAGGAGACCGATTATTCTAACTTATTCTCTCGCATACTAAATCCTATAGAAGTATGTGTTTGTTTCTTTTTTGTGTCGCTTTTTCTTTTCATCGTGTTTCGAATCACAACGGTGCTAAAGAAGTTTTTTTTAAATTCAGCTGTCGTGGTTTACATTCCATTTAAAAAAAAATAATATATGGTATATTTGCGGCACGCTCAAGTTAGTGGTAGATACTATAAAAATTGCCTGAATTAAGTTGAAATGACTAGCCGTGTTTGATCTGAATAACAAGTGCTTCTCCACGTCCATCTTCTTATCCTTCCCAATATCTCCATCCTCTGAACTTACCTCAATCGGGAATTGGGACCATTAACTCCAGACGGTTGGGACCAGTTGGGACAAATTTGTGCTGCATTCAGATAACATTATTGTAGCTTTGTGACTCTTGTGAACGTTTTTCTACATAAAAACGATACTCATGAGGTATACCATACCTAATCTTACGCTTTGCCACCTAATTCCCTGTTCATTGCCTATTTAATTCGACTAAATTTCAAACTGGTCGCGTAGAAATATTTGCTTAGTCTTCCGAAAAGTTGTGTTTTAAACGTGTGAGAAGATACAAAACACATGTATAATTTTAGTTCTTTAGAGACCAAGTGTTCTGACATGTAACCTGTAGTCGATGTGTAATACCAAAGACAATACAAATTACGCCACGAGTTTGAAGACAATCTCGCCAATATTAAGTCTGTTGTCGATGAATTTGAGTGGTTCACACACGATAGGCCAATCTCTCTTGATTTAGTTTTTAAGTCCCCTTCAGAAATACCATAAAGGGGTAAGCTTGCAAAAGGTCACAAATCGCTGATCATCCTCTGTATCTTCACATACACATAAATTCAATTTTTTAATTGAAAATAATATTAATGTTGAACTCTCCCAGCTTAATAAAAGCCTTGTCGGTACCTTCAACTTATGTTGCAAGTTATAAGCGAGACTAAAATATATGTCGGATACGAAATCAGTTAACAGCGTTTGTATCCAAACCAATGTGAAAACATTTCCTTGGGGTATTGTAAACCCTGCCCTGATCACACTGCGCAACATACCTACCTCCATCAGGCACAGTATCGAGTTTGACAATTCTTTCCCGGCGGATTTGAACATATTTTTTTGTTATTTTTACGAGTAGGTAGTTGTGCTTTTGAACGGTTTGTGAATCGATCGCGCCGCGGTGGGAGGAAAGGGGAGGGGGTGGAGTCGTGACTGGAGACGGTCGCGTGCGGCGCCTACCTGGGCTAGTTCTTCCATACCAGCCGGCAGCAACCCCTCCCCCTTCAGGCAAAGTCCCAAACTAGGCTGCCCTCCCCCCAACCGAAACCCCAAGGATTCGTTTTCCATATTCCATTGTACATAATACACACGTTTCTTTTAACTAAAATCAAATAATATTCTATATGTTTGCAAATCCCTCTTAAAAAACTCAATGCTAAATCTTATCGATACCTTTATTTTTATTTATTGATTCTTATCGTTCTATCGGGATATCCCGCGCACTGTGCGAAAACATTGTTTATTTAAATCAATTTAGTTCTTTGTTTGTAAAATGAATTAAATTTTAATATTATATATTATTGTAATACATCAGCGTTGTAGCAAGAAAAATACGCCTCAAAAAAGAAAAAGTCCCAAAAGGTTATAGTTACCCTTAATCTTTTCCACCGCCACTCGGTTCATCGCCAACCAGGTTAATTCTTACCACAGAATATCAACGAAGTTGGTTAATTGGTTGAACCATATTTCTCCGGCTTACTGATACTAATGGGTGAAGGTCTCCCCAGTTTTCAAATCATATTATTTCAATTTATTTTAAATGTGCATACATTTTTGAAGTTGTCTGGAACATAAAACTCGAATTTTTGTATTATATCGGGATTACAGATATGGTCGTTCAGCATTGTGCTGTTATCAGCAAAGCAGTTTTTCTTCTACCGTTGACCCAGTCGAATTGGAAGTCTCTACGATATGAATATCTTGGAAATTTTTTATTTGTTCAGAGGTCGCAAATTCGGTAATTCTTGTGTGTACGGTCCAATCATGAAAAAAGAACACTTAATCTAATTGTCTAACATCATAAAAAAAACACTTTGTGTTGGTAGTTACAGAGAAAACATACATAATTTGCTGAATTAAAGAATTTATTCCTTTCCTTATCGATCAGTCTGTTACCACCTGCCTACCGGGATTAGTCCTTCATTAGTGATGGACATAATCGAGTTATCCATTTCATTGGAAGAATAAAAGTATTTTTGAAAATTTGGAAATACGTATAAAATTCATTGGATCGAATTAATACATTAATTATTAGTAGTCGGTGTAATGGATTACGAATTAATTGCTGCTGACAAGCTTGTTATAGTAGATCAATGGTTCAATTTTCCATTCTATAAAAAATATTAAGCGAGGAAAAGTATGTTTTTTTTTTTAAATAAAAATTGTTTCCACTGTACTATTTTATTAACGAACCAACGCAGATGGGAGATATTATGATTATATCAAAAAGACGACGATTGTCTGTATTTGAATACACTGAATTCGTTAAAATTAATTTTTGACGTGATAACGTCTTATAAATCGATGAACGCCGGCTGCATGCACGAAAAAGCATGACTCATTGTCACGTTCCGCCTGAGCCGAGCGTGCAAGCGAGAGGGCGGAACAAGCGATAGAGAGGTACGATCGGCCTAAGCGTTCGGCTTATGACGCATCAATGCTTTCATCAATGTTTTCTTATGAAGTTATCACGTCAAATTATCGTCCGTAAACCGACTTTACAGACAACCAGATTTTTTGGCAGTCAAAAAGTGCTTGAGCGATCATTCGAAATAATGTAAGTCTATTAAGTAAGTGTATATATTAATATATCATCTATTGGAAAAACGTCAAGCCAATTCTATACCAAAGCTAAAAAATCCTACTAGTTAGAATATAGGCAGTAGGTACACGTATGCATACCTTTTTTCCAATATATTTTTCCAATATTTATGTATTACTAGGCGCTCAAAGACTTGGGTCACTATGTCCCTGCAGATAGAATCGGAAGTCATAATTCTGGATATCAGAATATCGAGAAAATTATTGAAAATCCTAGTGGGTTCGGACAGAGCCAAAAAGCAAACTGTCTGAGTGAAAAATACCGGACATTACTTTAAGCGTTAAAAAGCTCGCATTCCTTTCGACAGGGGTGTTTTTTTATGTCAGAGTCAGAATGAAGAATACTTCGTCTAAGTGTGTTTAAAATTAAGTTTACGTAAACGAATATTAAATCATGGCGGTTATATTGTTTGGGTTTTGGAATTTTCACCAGCAATTTATTTTTAAATATTTATATTTCCTTTGACAGGCTGTGTGAAAAAGCAACTCGAAATTGGTATTAAAATGTGCGAACGTTTTGATACGTTATATTTTACCTACAAACACATAACTCAGCTTTGCTTCCTCAAAATGAGATTTCTTCCCTCAAGTACAAGCTTGTTTATCGACTTCTCCGTAATATTTTTCCCAGTTACGTTTTCAATCTGAACTTCCCAACAACAAATTAGATCGCAGCACATAGCCCACAGTGGCACGATGTATTCTGTAGTTTTTGGTTTGAATTCCAGGTGAATTTAATTACCTTTTGTGCACATTCGCCCCTGGAATTTCATTCGTAGGTCAATTTTTCTCATTTTTTGCATTTATTTGGTATTAACTACGCAACAATTTCTGAACAATCATAAAAAATTAATAATCTCTTGAAAAACAAAAAAACCTTTTACTATTATTTGGTAATACAATTTTCAATATATTCCCTTGGCTATTTCAGCAGATGCACAAATAGCTGGGCGTTTTATTTGAAAGGCTGTAAAGGAAAAAGTGTTAATTGTTTAGGAGAGGAAAAAAAAATGATTTTTTTTTCAAAAATTCATATCTCTTGTTTATGTATGTATACCTGTAATTATGAATTGTTATTATAAACTAACATTGAATAGATCTTTCAGAATACTTAACACACCTTGTTAATTTCTTTAATAGTATTTAATTTATATTTTAATTTTTCAGAAAAAAATCCTGTTACATCATAAAGACGCACTTATTTTCCTAGAAATATTTCGACGACGCATAAAAAAAGAGAGAAAAAAGCACATAAATGACATATTTAACTCATCTTTGGTTTTATTATTCTTTACAGCAAATTAAATTTCTGCTATCGATAAATAAGTACCCAGAGTTTGTGAAAAATTCCCTCAAGTTTATAATTAATAATTGAATAGTATTTATTTACTTCGGATTCTAACGTTATTTGCGTACGCTTCTAAAATCTTCTAATTTACGTTACAACGTAAAAAATTCAATATTATTTCGAGGGGCAATTACTAAAAAGGCAAATCTGAAATCAATGCCAAAATCTATGTCAGCGGAAATTGCCCCACACATAGTACGTATTTGTGGTGTATATATGAGTACATGACGTGTGCCACACACACATATTATGTTAGGCATATTAGATTGACGGGGAAATAAAAGTACGTTTTTTGTACGTAAATTGTATTTCTGATTTGGAGTTGCCTCATTGTAGTAATTGCCCCGCGATTTGTAACTCAAAATATTATAATACTCATCAATAACTCATGTAGAATGTTACAAATTTCAAATGGGCTTCAGCGCGTGTAAAGCACACATGCCCACATTATCAAATAACGTTTGAAAACAACGATATTCTCAAATATTATCTGTACCTACAGATCATCACACACTTTAGAATAACAGTCAATTATATGACAAGAGTATGATCTAAAAGCTAGACTAGGGTTTAGTCTATTGTAAGATAATTCATATTCCCCCTCTTTAATCCACTTTCTTTCACTTGGCTGAAGACTTGCTCCACTTTGCAACGTGTGTCGAGTAAGATATTCGAGGCCACTCCAGCAAGTACCACGTCCTGAGCACCGATGTCAATGTGAAAATGACCCCGACCTGGCGATAGTATCTGGCAGCCCTCGACAGTCGACGTCCCGTCAGGCCCCGGCGCGCGGCGAGCGATACTTTCTCCAAATATTGGTGTTTGTTATCGAACCCTCGACTCGGAGCGACTTGGCAGCTTGCCCGCAGAATGCACTCCCCGTGCGCCTCTCCGTCTTCCCGGGCCACTTGCGCCCATTCGCGTCCCATGAATAAGGGGAAAGTTCAAACTATCCCGAAAAATCCATACCCATTGTTTCAATCGAAAGATTTTTTAGTGAGACCTTTCTAATCTTTCAAGATTTTTCTTACTATTCTGTGCTTCCCTTCTACGGCTTCAATAGAAATATTATCAATTTTTCCAGTTTTATTAATGTGGCATTGGCAAATATAATACGTGCCAATCGTCTTTAAAGGTTTTACTTACAAATTTGTACGACCCAATCTTTAGTTATAATTAAAGATCGGTGCCCAATCGTCATTCAAGATTATTACGTGTGCTGTTTGAGTGAGGTTTTGGGGTGGTTTATATTATAATATCAACGTCCGACTGTCATTCAAGTTTAGTTATGCATGCTGATTTATAGCTGAATATTGTTTCAATTGTAAAATGAACCAGTTTAATTTAAGGTAGCTTATAATATCCGGTATCATTCGCGCCATTTAGGATAATGCCTGAAAACTTATACATCTATTTATTATGCAACTTAAATTTTTGAATTTAAAACTTCTTTAGCACCGTTGTGATTTGAAACTCGATGAAACGGAAACGAACGACACTAAAAAGAGAAACACGTACGTCTACAGGATTTAGTCTGCGAGAGAATGAGATAGTATAATCGACATCCTCTTTGTGTAGTGCTTCGTAGCCTTCCCATTCTTGCCTGCTTTAGTTTTCTGTAGGTTTCTCTTCTACCGCGTGTGAATTGCACACTCTGAATTTTTGAAGTGAAACTTCATTAGCCCCGTTGAGATTAGAAAGTCAGATGACTTATACAGTTCCTACGAAGCGTAAAAAGCGCTCATTGTCTGCTTTGATTATGATCTCACTTTTCAAGGGTCCCATTGGTTGAGACATGAAACGGAAATGACGCAGTACAGTACCTACGCAGCGTCAAACTGCCCCATCGGCCGCTTTGATTATGATCACACTTTTCAAGGCTCCTATTGGTTGAGATTGTTTTGGTGAAGTTTCGCTTCTACCGCGTGTGAATTGCACACTCTGATTTTCTCATGTAGTTTTCTTCGATCAATAACATCAATGGTGGTTTTACATGATTTTCATACAATCAACAACCAACGGCCAATCAACATTCAATTATATAAATTCTAATATCTATCTATTATTTCAATTTAAAATTTTTTAAAAAAACAAGAAAACGTATGTTACCATTAAAACGCATATTATTTGATGTAGCCTAGTGGTATTACGGCATTCGATATTATGTATTTTGTTTGGAATATTTTTATCGCGCTTAATTAAGCCCGTAAAAAGAACATTACATCTAAATTATACATCAGGAAAACAGCGTGATCGTGTCAACTAAATCCTGAATTAAGATCGCAAATAGATTTTTAACTTATCTTTTATATTTGTGATTAATAAGTTTACATAATAATAAATTTTTATTATAGTAAAATAATAAAACATTTTCCAAAGATCAATCCAAGGTAATAATTTCTGGCATTTGGCCACCGTTGGCGAAATTCATTCAGGACGTCCAATTTTAGGCCACTTTATCGAGCACTGCTAGCCGTACATCACGAATAATACGAACAATGTTCACTTCCAAGGCGCCATTAATTATTGTTACTGGTCAACATAAACCAGTGGATTCACGTAAACCCCCCCCCCCCTTCTCCTCTCCCAGAAAATAAGCGAGAGGTGTCACATCGCCAATTTGCAGACCCATTTCTCGAAATCAGCTTTTCATCAAATTTTGATTTCAATAATTCTATTGCTGCCGCTGCCTTATGGCACGTAGCGTCATACTGTTTTTTCAATGTCATTAGTATTTTCAAACAGAAATCAGTAATCATGATCTCAATTACCCCTAAAACAAGTTCCAGCCTCATTTTTTTAAGAAATAAGGTACAATGCTGCTATCAGCGTGCAAACCATAGCAAAGGTGCATTTTTTGGATGTAATAGAAGTCCTACCCCATACTAACAACCCATTAAGCCAAAAATCAGCCACATCTCTGAACACAATTTTGTGATAAAAATACAATAAAAGTTGCACAAATCGTTGACCGATTTTCAAATAATTTTTGGATGAATTGGTAGCGTTGTGCAAAAGTGTTTATTTGAAAACTATACTTATCACGAATGTCACAAAGTGACTGCAATAATATGATATGTCGGTTTTTTATTCCCTTTGTAAGTTTCAACAACCAAACACCACCCCTTTTATTATTATTGTTAATTACAATGTTCAAAATTGGTTCATCTCATTTTCTATGTTGGTATATGATGTACAATGATACTCAAAATTGCGTTTTGCTTTTAAAAAACATGTTTAAGGGTTGATTGCTATTTCCGTAAAAAAATCGTTGTGCTTATCTTCCATTGGCGGGCATTTCGACTTTTGCCCTTTTAAGAGCGGGCCGTCTGCTGCGTCGGCGGGTCGGCAGTAGAGGAGAGGGCTCCGCCGGTATATCTACCCCGGCGCGCGAGCTGCATTGTCATTGCAAGTCCGCCCCGCCCGCCAACCCTCCGTGCACCGTGCTCCGTGCTCCGTGCTCCGTGCTCCGTGTCGCCGACAGTGATCGCGGATGTGCTCTGTCCAAGTTAATACCCGACTCTGCCTTTACGCAACCCGCATCTCGCGTCTCCTGTCACCCATCTTATAAGCTAAATCAGCCCCCGCAGCTACTGAACATAAAGGTAACATATTTTTATTCACATGCATCATGGCACAATCTAATTATTTTTAATATCTTGGTAATACACCAATACATTATAGAGAAAAAAACATTTACATAAGTAAGTAAATGCATAAACAGTGTTTTAAAATTATTGTTATTTTCGTTTTTATCATATTTTTTAATGCTTGGGTTAATAGGTTAATGCGATTAAAAACTGGGCTTATAAATAAAAAAAATATTGTTGTAATCGTTTATTTGTT
Organism: Glyphotaelius pellucidus; assembly: GCA_936435175.1. Lineage (NCBI taxonomy): Eukaryota > Metazoa > Arthropoda > Insecta > Trichoptera > Limnephilidae > Glyphotaelius > Glyphotaelius pellucidus. The sequence continues at coordinate 18,044,207 of OW386542.1, read as the reverse complement.
ATGAGTTATGAATTTAAAGTGATGTTGGCAGCATTTTGCGAACATTGATATTGTAATCATTTGTTTTCATATTTGATACCGTAAAATTGAAAACATGACCGCAGTTGTTTTTTTTAATTTTTAAACGCATTTCGATAATAATAATAATAATAATGTTTAGTTCATTTCTATAGCGCTGTTTTCGTGAGGAAATCATTTCAAGGGCGCTTTTGAACCTTAATTTATACGCCCCTATCACTTAAACTTAAACTACGACTTATAACTAAGTATAATATCTAGTGAATTACAGCTAAGACTTAAACTAGTGACTTAAAACTATTCATTTGTTTATAAGAATATGAATATAATAACGTAATTATTGGCCAATTTTTACGGATGTTTCTTTTTTTTATACTGACAATTCGTCGTGGAATTCCATCACAATAATATAATAAAAAAAAACATGTAAAACTTATTTCCACTTAATTTATTTTTGACCGTAACAGCCGTGACCGTGACCGTAATTTAATTAATATTAATAACGTAATTTAAACTAATGTTTAATTTAGGCCGAAATTACGTTATTAATTAAAATTAAGTTAGCCATCGTTAAAGCCATCTTCAGGCTAGTCCTTTTTAAAGAGCTATTTTTGTGAAAAGAGTGCTATGTTAAGCTACAAAATAACTGATTTACATTAAGATCTACTAACAAGATCGATATACCATGCATATTTAAAAATAAATAATGAAGATAGCAGCCAATAAAAATATGCGTTAAGAAAATTAAGATAATGTTGGTAGTTCTTTGTTGAAGAATGATACAGTTAAATATGACCGAATCAGAGAGGGCCACATTAGCTCAGTTGGTAGAGCACTGACCCGCTAAGTCATAGGTCTTGGGTTCGAGTCCCAGATGTGACCGTGTCAGATTTTCGATTGAGTTTCGCTAATATTGTCTTCATTAATTAAATATTAAATAAATATGTTTTTATTTGCGGACTTTACGGATGTGTAATTTTGACTTCATTGTTACCATAATACTATGATCAGTATATTCACAATAAAGCAGCAGAATATTTAACATTATTGTAAATTATTTAATTTGGTGCTGGTGTTATATCTTCGCAGTACGAGACCATGTTGACCTAATTCAGCCTCAGACAATAACTGATTACTATCGCTTTGTTAAAGTCGAGTCGGCGCCGTTAAGTCTGCAAATTTCAGTAAACACAGGGCAGTAATGTTCCTACGACCGACCACATTTCAGGAATTACCTGCTGATGAATTTCGTAGTTCCGCCAATAAAATAATATCGATGTTTTCGTTTGCCAGTTAGAAGCTTTCAGCTAATCGTTGCGCAAGAATTGCAGCTGCATAAATTAGATATTACATAATATTATGCGGCGGTTGAGACCTCAAATAATGTACAGGGTGTTAAGGAACGTACTTGGCTTACTTCAACCAGTGATTCCTGACATTATTTGGAGTAAGAAATGTAAATGAAATTTTGGTCTCCGGTGACTTTTTAGAAGTATTTTTTTTAATTCAAAATAAAACAAAAAAACAGAGTGCGGTTCACACGCGGTAGGAAGTGAAACCTTCAGAAAACTAAAGTAGACAAGAGTGGGGAGACTACGAAGCACTTTTTTTATCAATGTGAAGAATGACATTTTCCTTATTTTTGTAGTCGAATTCCAGTGCGCCTTTTCCTATACATTTGGTCATCTTATAAGTATTTTTGTTTTCTTCTTTTGTCTTTTCTTATCCTCTTAATTTTAGAGTGGTTTGAAGATTGGATACCTACTGATTTTGCAATTTTTTTTTTTGGATTTGGTAGGATTTGACCCTTGGTCCGTTGAATGCCCGGTTGTTAAGGTTCGTCACACGCTTTATACCGCTAGACCAAAGGAGACTTGCGTGGACGGATTTATCGTATTATATTGGAACCGAGTACCCGTGAAACAATTAAATATTTTATTGCTATCTCATTCTTTTGCAGGCTAAATCCTGTAGATGCATGTGTTTGTCTCTTTTTAGTGTTTTTTTTTTCGATTCATCGAGTTTCAAATCACAACGGTGATAAAAATAAGTTTTCACATCAAAAAACATCAAAACGTCACTGGAGACCAACATTTTTACATTTTTTACTCCAAATAATGTCAGGAATCACTGGTTAAGTTAAGTACGTTCCTTAACACCCTGCTTAGAAGTTTATGTCTTTCGTCTTTAAAATTAATTGACCATTTGGATGTTCAAATTTTGTGAAAAATTATGTTCTTGAGATTTTCTTGAGATTGTGAAAAATATCTCTTGAGATTTTTTTTTCACGAAAAAGTCGTTAAACAAATTATGAACCTATTTTTATTAATATTATAAATCCTTTATTTTTTGCTGTGAATGTTCCATTGTCATTTTTATTTTTAAAATATTTATCCCAGCGAAATTATTTTTTTGACTTTTTCTACTAGATATATCTCACTATTTATATTTTCTGTATTATTCTTCAAATGTAATTAATCTTTAATAAATAACGGTTTTCTGAAACTCTTGGGACGTTTCAGAGAATTTGAACAAATTATAACAATTTAAAGTTAATATTCAAGTTATGTTAAAGTCCTGTTCAAGTTATTCAACGCCCTAATGGGCTTTTACATGAATAGACGGAAATTTATATACACAATATTAATTACATGTGTTACATAATCAAGAAAACATAATAAATAAGAATGCAAACAACTCGTTAGGTATAAAATATTATAACATAAATTAAAAGAAATGAAATAGTACGAGTTGTACTTACAAAAAAAAACTAACACAATTCAGCTTATAGTTCTGTTATTATCCAAGAACTGCGAAGTAGTCGGCCCTTTATTAAATAATAACACAACTCTTATAGGACGTGTATTTTTCTTTGAAATTTGGCGATTTGTTGAAATTCTGTGAAATAACCCAATAATAATGAAACATAATTTTGGCAATTTTTTTACGTTTAAACGATGAGGCTAAAAGTTGAAAATTTTTAATACATTTTTGGTACTTGGACTAGCTCTGAAATAAGTTTATTTTATTATTAACGAACGTAAATTTAAAAATTTATATTCGTGAGAACACTATACCATCCTTAAAATAATATACATTTATTCTATATTAAATATTCATAATACTTTTACGTTGCGAGTTGTTCCCCATACATTTTCTTTGAAAATGGTTTTATATATAAAAAATAAACTCCACACAGAAGTCTGCAAGGGAAATGATTTCCCTCAAGTGTCGTCTTTGGGGATGCTTTGTGGGTGGGTTTGAATGACCTTTTCGAGGAAAGTGTGGAGTGAACGTGTATCTTGAAGACATAGATTTTGCAAGTTATTACGAAGAATCGACATTTAAAAAAATCAACAATATTGCAAGTTCAAATTGAACCGAAGTGGGATACACATTGTAAATCAAAAATATTATATTATTTTTATATGGTGATAAAGCACAGCATGATCGTAGTTTGCGGTGACTCGTAGTTGATCCCCCGAAAATTATAATTTTTGTTAATTATTTACCAATTTCAGACCAAAAATTGACTTAAAAAATTACCTTTAATGAAAAGTTTTTTTTTTACATTAGTTCCTTACAGGAGGCCCTGAGGAAAATAATTCCCCTCAGGGCCTATGCCATCTTTGGGGATGCTGTGTGGAGGGTCTTTTTTGGAAAGGAAGGAGAGAACATTCTGGGAAGAAAAAGGGTATTAGGCGTGGGTAAGAATCTGGGGGCCAGTGTTCAGGAGTGACGGACGTATCCATCCCTCCCACTGCGGTGCAAGGCGATTTTCAGAGAGAGTACGGCTGGAGGTCAAAGGGACTCCCTCAACCATTCTCTCCCGATCCGGCCTGCCGGAAAGTCGGACAAACCTCAACCCATGAATCCGGGCACCCCTGCTAAGTCACCAAATGGAGCGAACCATTTGGGGTAACCTATGGCAGAGGTGTTGGCTATCCAATGAATGGTTCCTATAGTAGTAAGCTGGATTGATATCAAACGAATTTATTAGTGTGTCGATTTTTTGTGTAGGTACTTTTACACCGATCAAAGACATAGTTTTATCCTAGATGCGTTTGAATGAAAATATTTTTGACGTGATAACGTCTTATAATATCGTGAGTGCAGCCAGCTGCACTCACGATAAAGTATGACTCATTGTCACGTTATCACGTTTCGCCCGAGCCGAGCGTCCAAGCGAGATTGCGGAACAACAGAGGCACGATCGGCGTAAGCGTTCGGTGTGTGACTGTAAAATTTTAAAATTTTTTCTTATGACGTTATCACGTAAAATTATCGTCCGTAAATCGACTTTACAGACAACCAAATTTTTTGTATTCGGCGTTACGTCCTCTCAGCACCCCCTTCGGATTGGTTATATTTTGTGTTAGTAAGTATGCCGTATTTTCCTAAACCGATTGCATATTGTATATACGTATGCCGTGGGGGGCAACTGTCGGGAATCAACTGTCAAGGAATCGTAATTTGCGCTTGGGTTTAGCGCTGGTTCCTCGAGCACGCTCCCGGCTATTATCCCCGGTTATGTTCGTTCTTTGAGGTGTTTTGTTCTTAAATAATACGTGAAGAGGGCGCCAAAGCGAGATCAATAAATACTACAACTCACCTCACTCCATCTCTACTCTCTACTTCCCTGGCTGCCGGTCCTGAACAACAAACTTCGGGTATAGTTTAACCACATAATCCTCACTCGGTTAAAGATTAGACGGTAAAAGTTATTATTAATACTCTTCTGGATTGTACGAAGGATATTATAATATTGATAATTTGTTTCGTAAGAGTTTTAGATACCTGGTTGTAGTAAGGGGCCATCCATAAATTACGTCACACCTTAAGGGGGGGAAGGGGGTATAGAAGTGTGAAATTTTTCTTTTAAAAAATTTTTGAACTACTGTTTTGATTATTTTTAGATGTAAAATTGCAAAATATGCGATGTCACACTAGGGGGGAGGGGGTCTCACAAATGTGACGATGTGTGACAAGGACAGGGGGGGGCTAATAGCGGATAATAAATGACGTTCTCCGTGGTCGAAGGGTAAGGCTCTTTACTCCCAATGTGAAGGTCGCGAGATCGAATCCCGGCGTGCATTATTAAATTTTATTTGATTAATTTGTGTTATTTCACAATTAATTCACTTAAAATAATATGTAGTATATTTGCGGTACGTTCATGAGTGGAAGATACTGTCAATAATGCTTTGATATAAGACCACCATTCTTTGCTTGAAATGGCTTTAGTCGTGTTTGGGGACCAGATCTGAATAGCCAGGTGCTTCCGCACCTTTCTCCTCCGCATCTTCTTCCCTTCCCCACACCTCCAGCCTTACCAATTGGGGATGCTATAGTCTCACTGGCTTCAGACGGGAGCAGCTGGGACTCTTGTGGTATTAACATTAAAAAAACAGAGTGTGCAATTCACACGCGGTATAAGTGAAACTTCATAAAACTAAAGTATACAACAGTGAAGAGGCTACGAAGCACCGCACAAAGAGAAGACCGATAAGCTACGAAGCACCACACAAAGAGGAGACCGATTATACTATCTCAATCTCTCGCTTGCTAAATCCTATAGACGTATGTGTTTATCTCTTTTTAGTGTCGCTATTTTTTGTTTCATCGAGTATTAAATCATAACGGCGCTAAAGAAGTTTTCACCTCAAAAAAAAAGTTTTGCTATACAAAAATTATGTTCCCGCAAAAAACCGAATCCCTCTAGAATTAATTTTCCACTAAAATATGAGATTTCAAATAATAACAACAGAATTTAATATTTTCACAATTTTGTTTTGTTTTCGAAATTCGCAGTAGAATGAAAAAAAGTCACGAGTCACAGACCTGGTAATTAAACTGCGTAGTATCAGGATTATAAAGGATTTTGAGAACTGAAGTAATAAAAAAGTATGGTGTCTCTCATGAATATAATATATGGACATTTAGTATTCACGAGGCCTACTTTTATTATTATCTTGTAAAGTTTGTTTAAGCATATTAATTTTGCTTCACATTATAAAGGGTACGTTTTTTGGGTCTCTTTTATGATGTTTATCGGGTACGAATAAAGGCGTATGGTTATGTATGTAAATGTCAACGTAATCTCCTAAAGACCCTGCATATTCTTGCTAAGTACTTACCGGCTCTCAACACGTGAAAGGGCTTTTACTTGGATGTTTGATAGTACGGATAACACATCAGCTCCCATCATCTTTCTAAATGGTAAATTAGATGATAATCTTCTAACTTGGTTTACATTTTAGCCCCCTTAAATCTAACAAGGCTGTCGACTCTGAAAGTTGCTTTATCTAACCAGTGTACATTTTCCTTATTACGCTGTGTACGTTGTCTGAGGAAACCAATAAACCAGATATGAGCAAAGCTTCCGGAAGATGGGGAGGGAAAACTTTCTTGAATTCAAGAACAATTTATTTATTGAACGCCCGTGGGGCTTTTACAAACATAAAGCAGGTCGTACAACAGTAAGGTAAAATTGGAGTTGCATTAGTTAGTTAAACATCACAAAAATAATAGTGCAAACTTAAAATTAAATATATACATACCAAATACATGGATAACTAATTAATTTTTCTTTGATGCAGACGTATAGATTTGGAATGTCGGAAAGGAGTGACTAGTAGTCCCAGAGAGAAGTCATAAATGACGTCGTCGTTCTAGTATCTCCTGTCTTGTGTCGGCGTGGTCGAAGGATAAGACTCTTGACTCGCAATCCGAAGGTCGCGGGATATAATCCCGGCGTGGGCAAATAAATTTTATTTGATTTTTTTATTGAAAGTTTTTAATACAATAGATATATAAAATAATGAAAATTATATAAAAAAGCTTAATACAATAAATGTAAAAAAAAAGTCCAAAAAAACGTGCGGCCCGTAAAAACTCAGAAACGAGTCCCGGTACGATCAAGGGAGTTATATGGTGTGGTAGATATCTATCCCCCTCCAAGATGAGGGGTTACTTTTTTACCTAAAGGGCGTGGAAGTTTAGTCCTCTAGAAATTTCAAGAACAGTCTTTCGGAAAGTTCTGGAAGGTTCGATAAAACCCTAGAAAGTTCTGGAAGGAGTGGCGGATTACGTCGGCGAAGTTTCGAGAACGTTCTGGATGGTTCGCTAACTCTTGAAGGAACATTCCTAGTAACCCAGCTAGTAAAATGTTTGTTCTCCGTGTGGAAAGTGGCTTTAGTTTTAGATTAGAAAATAATGTTTTGTAGCAAATATCATTTACAGGTTATCTAAAGTTATTTCGAACAAATCTAGGAAAACTCCTTTGTAATTTCTTCAAGGCTTTGTAAAGCAATTATAAATAGAAGTTGCATATTCTGACTGCGATCTCACAAGGGAGCAGTAAAGGAGTTTCATTGAGACCGGAATGTGTTTAATTATTTATTATTGCGGTAAAGCTAATTGTAGAATAGTTCCAGCTTGGGAACACCAGAGAACCGTAACGATGTTCAGAACATAAAAACTAGCAACGCAATTATTATGAAAAGCTAACTGAGAGGCGCACTTCGAGAAGATAACTTCAAGTGGAGCATTATGTTCATTGCGGTTACGTTGAAAGATCATTGCGACGTTTCCCCTCTTTGTTATATGAAATTGTAAGTATTTCAGAATATTAAATCTGACAAACACTATCATTACGGCTAGCTAACACAGAACCGCACTTCGGGATCATAACTTGTCATTCTAAAGTGAAGCGTGATTCGAGCAATTATTATTTGACTCATTTCTTGGCGAATACTCGGTGTTGCGAATACTCTTTATTTTATGTCCATATTCAAAGAATAATAAAGTGGATGGAGCCGATTTTCAAAACCGGAAACAGAACGCGCAAACAAATTTACAGACAGACGAAATGCAAAACCGCCGAGTTAAAACTGGAAATAAAACGAAATATATAAAATCACATTTTTTTAACGTTAGCTCCACGCAGAAGGCTCTGAGGAAATAATTTCGCCCAGGGCTTATAATCATCTTTGTTTTTTAAGAAAAGGAAGGAGAGGAAGATCTAGGAAGGAAAAGGTATGAGGGATGAGTAGGAATCTGGGAGTCGGTATGTCCAGGAATGACGGATGTTTGAATTCATCCCTCCCATTGCGGCCCAGGGCGATGGTTCGAGAGAGTTCTGCTAAAGAGGTAAAAAGTTCACCCTCTACCAGTCTCTCGAAATCCGACCCGACATAAAGTGGGTGGGCAGAGGCCTCCGCCGCCAAGATCTAGACAATCCTCACCCAATGAACGCGGACACTCTGCTAAGTCACCAAACGTATCTAACTACTTAGGATGACCAATGGCAGAGGTGTTGGTTATCCAATGAATAGTTACCAGGACGGCGATACCCATACCCGCCTCAAATTAATAGACAAGAAATGGAAAAATATTTTAAAAAATTAATAAATTTTTACTTTTTTAGGTTGTCAGCATTTTCCCCAAGGGGATTTCGTACAATTGACAATAATGACGAGTTTGAATATCTTGCCTATGTGCAGTTGCAGTAATCAAACTTTAGTCGAATCGCGTGGTCTCCTAAAACCCCATTATTCTCTGGTTTTATTTTAAAAGCTTTCGCTTTGCTTTTGCTTTGTTCCGGCCACCGGTGTGAGCGAGCCACAGTTTTATAATGGCTTTGAAAGGCCTTAACGACTGTCACGCTAAACAACAATAAATAATTAATTGAACTTAATTGTACGCGCCTAATTCCTGTTTTAAGTCTGGCGTTTCGTCTGTCTGTACATTTGTTTGTGTTTCCGTTAATAGTTCGGTAAACATTATTTTACAAATATTAAATCGTGGTGTTTGTATGGACTTAACTTGCTTGTTTGTAGGCTTTCGACTCTCTGTCTACAACATATCTTAAGATACTTTCGACGTTGCTCATCAAACTGAGAATTTCAACTTGGAGAAACTCATAGTCACTGGCAAAGAGGAATGTAGAAGAAGCGGAAGGTGACCTTAGCGTTGGAGTGACCAAGTATCACTGGCGTCTTGAAATAGGGTGTTTTCGATTCTCCACGCAGTGCAGACCGCGAGGAGTGGAGTCTTCTCCAAGATGGAAACTGGAGAATGGGTCACGATCCTCAGCAATGAGGAACCGACTTGAGAAGAAGAATATGGTCTTTACAATTCGCATTATCTTCAGGCAGGTCTGAAGATAATTTGAAAAATGATTGTTATTGAGGCAGCGGCGTTTCATTGGACAAATTTACAATTTTTTATTTAAAATTTTTATTTAATTATTTTGGATGAAAAACTAAGTTTTGCCAATCATATTCACCTAATTGTGAACAAAGGTATGAAAACCTAGGCTTTTAATAATTAAGAATAACTAATAATAATTCCACACAAGCCTTTAAACTTTTATATGTATTTCTAGTTAGAAGCCTAATTGAATATAGCTCGGTAGTTTGGTCTCCGTCTTACAAAATTCGCATTAACAACATGGAACGAATACAAAGAAAATTTCTGCGTTTTATAAATTTTAAATTAAATATACCTCAAGAAGATCTAAACTACAATTTCCCATTAAATACTATAACAATACACACACTAGAAGACAGGCGTAAAATAAACGACTTAACCTTTTTATTCAAAATACTAAACTCTAAGTTCGACTGTTGCAAACTCCTGCAACTCATAAACTTATGAATACCGACAGTAGCCACACGATAAAATACATTATTATACTATAGCATTCACAAACGGAACTACTTTGCCCACTCTCCGATACAACGATTTCACACTATGGTAAATCAGTACTTAGGTGATGTTGACATATTTAATATCAACTTGGCGAGTTTTGTGGATCTTTTGTAAACCGTTCAAATCGCTGTATTTTTGTTTTTTATGACTTGTTTGCATTTTTTATCTAATTTTATTTTTAATGTTTTTCTATTTGTTTCAAAATTATCTGAGAGCAAATACGAGGTGCCACACACCGAGACCGTAAATAAATATAGCGTGTATAAAAGGGTGCCCACACCTTATTACAAATTAATGCTTTTATGTAACAACTAGTATAATAATATTCGGTAACGCTCGGGAGTTTACATAATAGTCTGCAAGAAAACGCTCTCAAGCCTTTATTTTTAGTATTATTGTAAGAACAAATATATGACCGATCTTGCCGCTTACAATTCTTTAGTGTACCTCCAGCCAATTTCCAAACACATTCGTATGCAGTTCAAGTTGCCACTTAGCTAAATAAACTCAAGTTCTGACTCGTAACAGCTTTTACAGAAGTTTAGCCAATACAACCTCAGTCGGGCGAATTCACTCGAATATATTTTATGGTTAAAGATTCTTCGTCGAAAAAGTTTGCGGTTCCAGTAATGGGTAACTACAGTAACGTTAAATCTGTTACTAGGCACCCATTTACTAGATTGCAGGGCGCGCGACGCTGTATCTAAAACCACCTCAACCCAGGCTAGAGTCAACTCGGCATCTTATTTATATAAAATCCTAGTGTATATTTATCCTCATAACTATATAAGATGACGTATTAAAGAATTTTATAAGAGATCGATTGGATTACGTATGCTGGCTTGCCATGAGGCGAAGATGGTTCGGCCCCTGCATCCCTTTGCCAAGCCCCTGCATTCAAAGGTCAAAAATATTTATAAACTTCGCAGCTTTGTATCTGGGTGATGTAATCTGCTTTAGCGAAGCTTTTATCATTTTTCCTAAGCATGTTGTCTGCACAGTAATTTGTTGGGTGACAGAGCTTTTCTAAATACCTACCCACACGTTACTCAGAATCTTAGCCAGTAATTTGTGTTTGATTCCTTATCTTATAGAATCTCCAGTTTTTACTCAGTTTCAGCTCACACAACCAACAATGAGTATAGCGTATTTTTTTTTTTATACTTAAAAGGTTAAAGAAAATGTCAATTGATTCGCCAATATTTGATTATTGACCAAAAAAATCAAGATGCAAAATACATGAAATTTTCATTACCACAATTGACGCTTCCTTAGATTTCAGTCCATCAGATTACATACTCGTAGTAACTTATAGGATACTGTTTTCCACAAGTATCTATAAAGTTATTCCATAATTTCACATTCTGCAGATTTTCTTGCTACAGGCGTCAGACAAACAGATTGTCTGCTTTTTAGTTGCTTCATATACTATTTCTTAAGATTATTTTCAATAAACTGGTAGTAATGTGAACAGTAGTCTTCGCTTGATTACTTCGACTTGACAGCTCGCAACGGTCTCAAAGCTCATTCATTCTTGTGGAATAAAAAATAAAATCAGAGTGTGCAATTCACACGCTGTAGAAGTGAAATGTTCAGAAAACTAATGGATTAATTGGATTTAATTGGATTCGATCCTTGGTCCGCTGAATGTCTGGCCGCTAAGATTCGTCAGACGCTTTATACCATTAGACTAAAGGAGACTTGCGTGGGACCGTGGATTAATCGTATTATATTGAAACCGAGTCCCCCTGAAATAAATAATATTTTATTGTTATCTCGTTCTCTCGCAGGCTACAACAATAACAAATTACAAAAGGATAGGTTTTTTTAGATAAGGCGTTTTTTCCTTTACATTTCCTTAATTTATCTTTAATGTTGTGTTTTGTGATATTTTTATATTTAATAACCTTTATTTATAACTTAACTATATTTGGTATTTTCTGCTGCTTCAGAATTTCCGCCAAACAAATTTTCCGGTCTTTCGACTGAATAATTTCATCGGATTCAAAGAAAAGAAGCAAAAATCTGAGATTCTAAGAAATGCCTTGCTGCTGTTGGCTGGTTGGAAAAGGGGGTTAACTCGATAAAGGCGAACTCCACATCCCGAGTCGCAAATCAGAATCCGGCCTGAAATTGGATTAAGAGTCAAAGACGCGCCATCCGGCGTCAGAGGCGGGACAGGACGGCTCGGCAACGCGCTGCACTGTTATTCAATAAGCCGCGCAGTCGACTGGTAGCATTGCCTGCATAATGATATACGCTGTACGCAACACGTAAATAAGGGACCGAGGACTAATGGATTTGGAGAAAGGCATTCTTCGATGGTTTTCCTGAAATGCCATTCTTCGACAATAGAGAATTCCAGTCCAATTTTTTTATTTTTTTTTATGAATAATGGACCTTCTAACTTAAATAACTGCATATTTATTTTTATTTTTATAGTTAGTTTTAATAGTTAAAATAAATGTCAAAGTTTTAATTTTTCAAGATCCCCCGAAAACCACCGAATCTAGTGTTACGTCATCATGACTAACCGAAGTATGAATCTTGTAGGGAGCTGGAATCAGCTGTTCGACTCCCGCCATTTTGAATTTCAGCATTGGAGCGTTTTCATAGACATTACTGGGCAATACGATCGTTTTTTGTACAGTTGAAGTTTTTGAATATTTGAAATAATATAGATAAACTAATAGAGATACTTTATTTTTGATACTGAATTATTTATTCCTAATAATGTTTCAATAAAAATAAAAACTATTATATGTCCAATTCTCTATAAACCAATAAAACGGAATGCCGAACGGCTTGCGTCTTACATTTCTATTGATTTCTTTACAACTTTGACCCAGGTGACGCGGCGCGGTGACGTCACGCCGCCAAAATCCAGCAATAAGGTGTTTTAATGACACGTTTTAAAATGGACTTTTTAATATTTTTTTTAAAACTCTACATTAAATATTATGTAAATATTATATATTCAGAATCAGCGTATATTGGTCTATATGAACATATTTTTTTAAAGCCATAATATTTGTCACTGGAAATCCTTATTCTCCTGAAAAATTCAGTCTATTTTGCAATGCTGATGATACTTACTGATAAATTAAATTTAGGAATAAAATATGGTTTGCAATGTTCATGATAATTACTGATTTAATTAGTTTAGGATTCTGATTTGAAATGTTGATGATACTTACTGATTTAGTAAGTTTAGGAAAATGTTTTGCAATATTAATGATACTGACATAGGTGGTTTAGAAATATATTCTGCAATGTTAGTGATACTTCCCAAAATAGTAAATTTAGGAATATGATTGCTTATTATGTTGATAAAATATGTTATGGGCGGTGATACAGGAATATGGTCTGCAATGTTGATGATACTTATTAAAATGGTTTGTTTTGTAATATGGTCCGTAATGGTGATGATGCTGAAAAATAAAATGGTTAGTTTAGTAATATGTAATGTTGATGATGCTTAATTTAAATATAATAGTTAGTTTAGGAATATGGTCTGCAATGTTGATGTTACTTACTGATTTAGTAAGTTTGGGAATGTGTTCTGCAATATTAATGATACTTACTAAAATGGGCGGTTTAAGAAAACAGTCTGCAATGTTGATGCTACTTACCAAAATAGTTAGTTTGGGAATATGATATTGTCTGTAAAAATGTCGATACTTTCTGATAAAGGCGATTTAAGAATATTTTCTATAGTGTTGATAATACTTATTAAAATGGTTAGTTTAGTAATATGGTCCGCAATGTTTATGATTCTTACTAGCACAAAATAGTTAATTTAGGAATATGGTCTGGAATGTTGATATACAGATGAATTTAACTTTTCTGAAGATCATAAAATAAGCACTTGACTTTATTATTGCCTACGCTATGATATTCGGTTCCATTATAATAATACGATAAATCAATAGCCCCACGCAAGTCAAAATTTGTAAAATCATCATCCTTTCGTGGAAAGCATCTTTATTAGGTGACAAAAATAACTCCTCTTAGATTTTGATTCCAAATAATACAGTGAAATGGGATTAAGTGTAGCTAAGATGGGCTATATTTTGTATTAATCGGCAGATGTTATCACACTACGAGTTAGTGATATAACAAATCTCGAAGTGGAGGATAATAATCTCACACATTGGTGGGATATCTTCTAAGTTATACATATTACGTAATGTCTTATCATAGTAATTCGTATAATTTACTTAATATGTTTAGTGATATTTTACATTTCACGTAAGGCTTACAATGTCCTTTCCCTTGAATATATCGGTTTTTGAAGTGAAAACTTCTTTAGCACCGTTATGATTTTAAACTCGATGAAACGGAAACGAGCGATTTAGCCTGCGAGAGAATGAGATAGAATGAAACCTTACCTACGTACAGTACCTAAGAAGCGTCGCGCTCTATCAAGCTGCGTGCATTGGCCGCTTTGATTATGAGCTCACTTTTCAAGGCTCCTGTTGGTTGAGATTGTGTGGGTGAAGGTTTCACTTTTACCGTGAACTCCACTCGATTTTTTTCTTGTTTTACGTATCCCAACTACGTGAGGTTTTAAAAATAAATATTTAATTAGTTTCTTGGGTGCATCGGAGAACTACCGTATAGAATTTGGAAATATTTGTTATAATTTTCATTGGTGGTTTGAATTTTATAAAAGAAATCATGTATGCAGTTCACACGCAGTAGAAGTGAAACCTTCAGAAAACCAAACTTAGAGAGAATGAAACGAATACAGAGATCAGAAGTAGGATAATTGTAGGGTTTAATTATTATAATATTGGTACCAAGTTTAAAAATGATTTAACATTATATTCTTCGAAGCACCGCACAAAGAGGACACCGATTGGTCTATCTAATTCTCTCTCAGGCTAAATCCTATACATGTGTATTTGTCTCTTTTTAGTGTCGCTTGTTTCTTTTCATCGAGTTTCAAATTACAACGGTGCTAAAGAAGTTTTCACTTCAAAAATCATGTCTCTTGGCTATTTTCACAGGACCTTCTTTGTAAAAACCATCAAAGGTTTTACGAAATTAGAAAATGTTTTGCTTTAGGAAGTTTAAACAATCGTAAACTGGAATTAACATATTTATCAGGGTCTGAAAAGATTCAGATTCGCGGCGTAAACTGTGCAGAGTGAAAAATTTAAAAATTAAAAATGCGCAGAGATCCAATTTTGAACAAAAATGCTAAAGGAATATATTATACTTCAGAATTCAGCTACTCGTAGTTAGCTCTGACGTTTTTCAACTCTTTATTTATGGATCTGATTTTCTGAAGAAATGAGTTTTGAGGTTCACTCTGAACTTTGTCCAATCCGTCTTATGTCATCTGGCATTAATAAATATGAATTTTTTACGTTCGTTTAGCTAATTTAAAGTGAAAATTATTTAGCACCGTTGTGATTTGAAACTCGATAAAATAGAAACAAGGGACAAAGACTTAGGTACATCTATAGGATTCAGTCTGGGGAAGAATAAGGTGGAGAATAAAATATTTATTTATTTTACGGGTACTTGGTTCCAATATACTACGATAAATCCACGGACCCTTGCAAGTTTTCTTTGGTGTAGCAGTATAAAGCGCCTGACGAACAAAAGCGGCCAGACATTTAGGGGACCTACGGTCGAATCTTGCGAAATCCAAAAAAAATATATATGTTTTTGTAAAATCAATATCCAATCTTAAAACCACTCCAAAATTAACAGTCAAAAAACACAAAAGAAAGCCACATCTAGCGAACCCGAAGGAGAAAACACAAATACTAATAAGATGACCAAATGTAAAAGAAAAGGTGCAATGGAATTCGACGACAAAAAATATGGAAAAAATCATCCTTCATATTGATATAAAATATGCTTCGTATTCTCCCCTCTCTTGTGTACTTTAGTTTTCTAAAGGTTTTACTTTTACCGCGTGTGAATTGTTCACTCTGATTTTTTAATTTAGTTGTAAAATTAGAGTTTTTATCTAGTATAAAAAATTTAACCTGCGTAGGTATTAAAATTTGGACTTACAATTTGAATGAGAAGTAACTTAATTTTTTGCGTTTCATAAAGAAGGTACCTAAGTCAGAGCGGCACGCGGCGTTTCATAACGTTCCGTAGAAATCTACGTTACCACAAAAATAATGAATTTCGCACACCTCTACGCTAATTATTCTTATGTGATGTCTGTTGTTCTTAAAACTAGGTTTCAGTTGTCAAACCTTTCAAGATATTGTGTCGTGTACAATTCAGGAGGCGGATAAACTGGAACTGTTTACATACATGAAACACTGGATCTGCTTATTTTAGATACCTTACCTACATATTTATATTTGCAAATTTGGATGTTTTTTTTAAATTAGATTTAACGAGATGTTGCGACTTGATACACACAGAACACCAATATTTCCTATCCGTGTTTTCAATCTACGTCTCATCCTATTACGAGCACATTTATGATTTGATTTGCACTGAAGGCCGTCACGACAAATTACGAAATATATACTGTCTGTTGTCACGTCATTTCTTGATTGTGCCCAGTTTTCATATTTTCCAGCAAATTTTGCTGAAACGATACAGAACAAATTTCAGACAAATTTCAGACAAGTTTACGACGTCCGTCTGTTGCGCATGTGGAAAATTTAACTGCTTTTCTAGATTTGGAATAAACACTACATGATATTATGATTTGTTATGTTTGTCCCAAACATGGATCATCATCACAACGCCATTGGCTTTGGCACAAATCCAGCTCTCTCTTAACGTCTTGGTACCTGAAAGTTAGAGAGCGTTATACATAAGAATATTATTCTAACGATGTGAGCATTTAATAAATTGTATTTTCCGATCCATTTGAGACATATTTCACGGATGGTCGTAAAACAACTTACTTCGTACGGTTCGTAAATTTCGTAAGTCTTACCGACATAAGGAAAATTATTAATGCCGATATAATGACACCTGCTTCTGAGCAAACAGTACTCCGTTAGTAGTCTTAAATATTTTACGCAAGCAAAAACAATACTTCATATTATGCTTGTTTTGTGTTGGAAAATTAAACTGGTACATTCCTTTAATATTTCCTCGTAAATTGTCTAACCCAAAAAACCAAAGATTTTTCATTTTTTCTGTCCCATGACTTGGTTTTCAATATTTTATTAATCATTAATGGTTGCAAAGATGCAAAAATTCAATTTTAGGGAATAATTTTTTGAACCCACCAAAGAGGGATAAAGACTCTTTAAACAGTCTAACCCAAAAAGCTAAATATTTTTCATTTTTTCTGTCCCATGACTTGGTTTCAATATTTTATTGATTATTAATGGTTGCAAAGATCCAAAAATTCAATTTTAGGGAATAAATTTTTGAACCCACCAATGATATATCATAGATTTATAAAAAAGGTCAATGTGTTTATATAAATAAAATCGGCTATGTTATACACCCGTCTAGGTTACAAATAAATTTGTTACAACTTTGTGGTCATTTTAAAGATAGCAGCCAAAAATTATCTGAAAAATGAGTTGAGGATAATATTGTTAGTTCTGAATTTGAAATATGAGGCAGACAAAAATGTCTTCAAATTAATACGTCGCAATGACCAAATTGGTTAAAGCGCTGTGTCCCGGTAAGACAAGAGATCCTGGATTCAAGTTCCAGTTGCGACCTTTACCCTTTTATTTTTCTGTGTCTTGTGCTGTTTCATGTATTGTTTGTATTTATAAATATTATATTTTCTGAAAGAAGAAAAAATCATTACTCTTATGTAATAATAATATAGTTTAGTTAACATTATTTTTAATTCTTGCAGTTGATATCTACGTCAATATGTTCGTAGTATTTAAATAAACTGTGGCCTGTATGAACAATTTGGAGGAACTTGTCTCCAGTAATAGAATACCTACTACTTTTCAGCTCAACCACTACCGTCTAACCACAACCATCTCACCACACCCGACTCACCACAATCAACATACCACGGCCACTGCACTAACGAAAATAACCCGTATGTGCAAGGCACAATGGCAGTTCTCATAACCACGTACAAAGATAAGAAAATTCTCGTAACCAACTCTGAGAAGGACTCCTTATCATTTCTCTCTTTGTGCATTTACGTGGATTTACTTGGTTTATTTTTATAAAACCCCCATCCAGGTGTAAGAGATTTGACTTGAATTCAAAATAGAACTAGAATCGAGTGAAAATCGTATTCATTTTATATTGTGTATTGTGTAACTATGCGTACATCGTGTGTGTGCAGAGGAAGTTCTGGGAAGGAAAAATGTATGAATGGTAGTATGTGATAATATGAGGATAGGAATCTAGGGGTCAGTGAAATCCTGCGGTGCAATGCCATGAGTCGGAACAGTCCGGTCAAAAAGTTTGAAGGGTTCTCGGTCCCATCCATTCCAACACCGACGCATTCCTTGACAAATCTCACCCTACTAACCATCAATCAATGCAAAAAACACGTTTAATGAAACTCAATCTTGGAGATTTTTTCATCAAAATACTATTTTTAATTTTTATTGTAAAACATTTAATTGTAATCATTGAGCAATTACCGCCATATTTCTACGGTGACCCTACCAAATAACGTATTATGGAGGGTCCCTCACGTGGTGTCCGCTTTGTGTCCCTACAATTATGTGACTGCCACAAGCATTTGACGACCTTCGTAGGCGACGGGTAAGGCCATCCGAAGGTCGCGAATTCAAAACCCGGCGTGCGCAAATAAATTTGATCGATAAATTGGGGTTATTTCTCAATTTATTGATTTAAAATATAATATAGCATATTTGCGGCACGTTCCAAAGTGGAAGATATTCTTAGTATCGCCCTGGTATAAGACCATCATTCAGAATTGAAACGTTGTCTTGAAATGGCTTTAGCCGTGGTTAATGACGAGATTGAAATAGCCAGGCACTTCCCCACCTTCCTTTTCCCATCTAGGTCCCTCTTAATTACCTTTAGCCTCACAACTTACCCCGATTGGGGATGTCATAGTCTCACTGGTTCCAGACGGAGCAGTTGAGACTTGTGCGGTATTCACATAATAAAAATCATCGACACTCCGTATCAGTCACTCCATCAGACACCGTGGTAACCCAACTGAGTGTGCAACCGGTGAAATATAGCCCTTGTGGCGATATTACACGGTTCAACCAAATTGCTTCACTTCGGTTGAATGACGCAAAAGTGAAAGGGTATGCTGTTTACACGTATCCTGAAAAAGTGAACAATTCGATTCACATTGATGAGGTTGTATTCGAGTCAGGTCGTCGGTTGTGAATTTGTGATCATTTCAATTAAATAGAACCCTCCGCTTTAATATTCGACAGGCTAGGTTACTTCTTAAAATTATCTTAAAATATTCCAAAAGAGAGACGTTTCAATGCGATTGAATCTTGAATTGAACATTGAATTGAACATTGAATGAATTGAACTTGAATTTGAACATTGATTGAACATTGAATCTTCACTTTTATAATTGCATGATTTTTTAATTGAAATTTATTTGCGTAATCCAAATTGAATGGCAGAAGTGGATCATCTAATAATAATACGCATCCCAAATGTGGAACCCAGGCCCTGCAGTACACAAAAATTGAATTGAAAGTGTTCAAAATAGATTTTTAAGGTACCTTAACTTGCGCTCTTTTAGATCTCATGTTAGTAATGAAGACTCAACAAAGTTCTTCAATATACAGACGTTAACTTGCCGAAGAAATATAGCAGATTCGGTAATTTTATTTAAAATTACACATAACTTAATCGATAGTCCTGATCTTCTTCAACGCCTATCATTCCATGTTCCAAATCGCAACAGTAGACAGTCGCTTACTTTTAATCTCCCTCTTTGCAAAACCAACTCCAAACAGAACTCATTTATCTACAGATCAACACATTCATTTAACTTAAATTATTACCACATTGACATTTTTAACTCGCTTTTAAGTGGCATGAAACGAAAACTCACTAAGCAACATGACTCAAACTAGAAAGTTCAATCCCTATATATTCCCGTCCTATGCCTCTTTATTCTAATCCTATGTTCCTCCTCTCCCTCCCCCCTTTCATATATTATAACTAAAACATAAATTAATTAAGAAAATATCCTTACAATATCACACTAGATCATTCACTATTATTAGTGGAAAGTTCATATTTGGCATAATTAACTATCTTATCATTGTATTATTGTGTAATCCCAGATTTGCTGTCAACTTTCCCTAAACCAAATAAAATAAAAATAAAAACTAACCGTCTATATAGGCAATAAGATCAACCCAATTGCCCACCGGATAATAATTCTCTGAACTTCTTCACCCTTCCCTTTCTGTATTATTTACCCCTGACCCTTCATGCTATTCTTTATAATGGTGCAAGGTTATATAGTTGCCTTTGATGGCTTCCTCTATAGGGTCAACAAGCACCGTGTAATTTGATCAGGGCGGTCACGTCAGACAGGCAGTTTGCGTTGCAATTACGATGACCGGCGATGTGCAAATATACTTGTTGGAAATAAACAAGGCGTAATGTTGTTTGATGGAGAAATGGTGCTTTTCCGTTCATTACCTATCCTACGGCAACTTGCAGCTAGTTTAACGTGCCGCAATAATGTTTACATTACATACAAACTTTGTGGATTGTGTTTCATTTGTTATATGGGTGTGTTATTTAGTATGCGGATCGTCACCCCTTTAGAATCACATCTTTAAATATGTTGTTTTGATCATTTTTTAAATCATTATTTACCGACTTCTCATTTTTGATGCTTTTTTATATGGATACCGCACAAGTGTGCGACCATGCCATCCCCAATAGGGGTCTGTTTTGTGGCTGAATGTAGAGGGATAGGAAAGGAGATAGCGAAGGGGGAGGAGGTTAATTACCTGACTATTCAGATCTGGTCACCAAAAACGGCTTAAGCCATTTCAATCAACATTTCGATTCTAAATGATGGTCTTTTACACCAGGTCGGCACTGAAAGATAGTGATAGCAATGGATCCAGAGTGGAAGATACGATATCTACCTCTCTATAAATTATTTTAAGTGAATAAATTGTGAAATAACACAAATCGTTTCGAACCCGCGACCTTCGGATAGCTAGTTGAGAGCCTTCGACCACGGAGGACATTGTTGTTGAGTATTATTATGATTATTTTTGTCTTACTGCAATGATCACATTGAATTTCTTTTTTTGTTATTTATTTTGACAAATAGTTATTTTTAACCATTTTACCAATATTACCGTGAAGAATTTCAAATACAAAAATGATGAAGTGCTGAATTGTACCTATGTTAAAATAGTTACATAAAACGAAAATCCCTTTTCAGTGCATTTTTGCTAATTGCTGCATATAATGATAAAAAATATTTTTCAACTGTTATAATATTATTGGTGATTTTTTGTTAACATTTTAAATTAAGGTCATAATTTATCTAATTGTTTAGGGCTGTTATTGTTCATTTCTTTCTTTACAAGATACGCGTTTGCGACAACATATGGTTATTTTCAGACTTTCGAAAATAGAACTTTTAGAAATGGTACCAACACCCACATTCTTTGCAGCTCACGTGCGAAAACAAGTTGATTAGAGATGGGTACTAACTGCTTTTACGTGGGGAGGATTTATGCCTGTTTGGGGTGTGCGGGGGGGGGGGGGGGGGGGGGGGGAGGGGGGGGGGAGGGGGGGGGGGGGCAAAGGACAGCCCGCTCCGATCTCAGCCGCGTTATATATGTTTATTCCCGTTTGGAAAATATCCAGTCAACAAAATATATGTATTTTAGGGTGCTCGTTGATTGAAGCCCAAATAAATTTTCACGGTTGGACTATTTTTATTTATCGGAAATTTGAAATTGTTGGCAACCCCTAATATTTCATGTATCATCTGTCAACATTGCGATTATTTAAAATAGAACAGCACACGAAAGAAACGATCCGTTATTATTGCTAAAACTCATTGAATTATGGAGTATCGGCAATAGTTTCTCTCTTTGCGGCCATGTTTTCGAGTGAACGCCTTCTAAGAGAACGCATAAGTGACTTATTGTTTGCTCAATTTTTTTTAATACAGCTTGGAATAATGACGCATTTGGCCTATTATTTTAACCGAAAATTCCGCTAGCTATTTCGGTCTGCGAGCTGTTTCAGAAAAACTTTCTCCGTGCAATCTGCTTTGGGGATGCCGAAGTTTCAATGGGTCCGGACAGTTGTACAATAATCACATAAAAAAATCTCGCAAATTAAATTTTGCGACTGTTATCTTCTTTCCTTTCAATAGTTTTTGAAGTGAAACTTCTTTAGCCCCGTTAGTGATTTGAAATTCGGATGAAACGGAAGTGCGTCGCTAAAATTTATTATTTGACGGGTCGTCGGTTCTAATATAATGCGGTAAGTTCGCGCCTTGGCGCGAGCCTCCCATAGCGCAGCGGCTAAGGCGCCCGACAAATCTAAGCAGCTAGAGAGACAGACATCCAGCGAACAGAGGCTCGAATCCAAAATCCACGAATCCAATACGAAATCCAAAAAAATTAAACATTTTTATTTTTGTGAAATCAATATTAAATCTTCAAACCACTTTAAAATAAACAGGGAAAAGAAAAGAAAGCGGCATCTAGCGACTTTCTAGTTTCACTTCTACCGCGTTGCACACTCTGATTTTTTTAAATGTGAATCGCCTTAAGAGGAATATAAACGCTAGAAATGTTTAGATTCTCGTGCCTACAAAATTTAAAATCGCGCGTCGTATTTGCATGAGGCAAGTAAGCGAAAAAGTGGTTTTTATTTATTTTGTGAATAATTTTATAGGAATGAAAAAAAGTTAGAACAAACAAAACTTCAAAAATATTCTTAGCTATAAGGGGTATTTAAAAAAAAAATGTTTTCTTATATTACTTCATAGTTACGTCATGAAAAAACTTTTTTTTTGTGGTTTACGCTTATATTTTTTGTTATGTAAATAATAATTTTATTGTAATTCCAATACACAGAAAAGCTAGTGGAAGCTTCAATTTATCCGTAGCATATTTTTTGAAGTTCATACTGTAAACCTATTCGTCGTAAAGATTGATCTAAATAGGATTTCACGTATAGCTTCTTCTTAAGCATCCCATCTGCTCCCAACTGTCGAAGCCTGTGGGGCTACATCATTCCAAATTCCAAAGTTGTGGGGCGGAGAAGAATATGGATAAAGGAAGGGTTAAGTGTTATTAATAAATAAATTTCATACAACATTGTCGACCACCCAACATGTGGTTGCATCTTCTACCGTGTCGGTATTTGTGGCAAGCTCTGATCATTAAATATTATGAAAATCAATATCGCGTGTATTATCAACATTACAACGAATCACTCCATCCTTCCCGCATCTATCTGCCTGTTCAATCTTAATAATATATTCATACCTACTCTAGGCTTTGCTACAGAATTCACCACGTTGGTTTTCACTGTGCCAAAATTGTCGTAAATGTTGTAAATGTCATTGTCAGTTGAACCACTGCTCTAATAATTCCGCATTTTAATGGAAATTTGAATTGAGTGGCTACCTAAGAAGATATACGAGTAAATGATCGTATTTCAAGTTATGATTTTGTCACTACAGATAAACAACATGATGTTTACCGCAATATGGCACATTTCACTCCTCTCTCTCTATAACGTGTGTGTGGTTTGTGCAATGAAAATAGTATGTTATATACATGTCAATAAAATAAATCTCATCTTTAAAATACAAATATTTCTTAATTGCCAAGTTTATTTAAAATATAAATGTCTCGCGTATATTTCTTTTTGTATCAATACTTAACGTTTAATTGATAATATTTTATAAATGCACTGATGACCCTGATGACCTTATTTTAGTTTTTTACTTTCAATACGTATTAATTTTGTTATCACTCTAATAAATGTTCCTAATCAACATATAAACAAAAGCATAAAATATGTTATTTATTCACCCAAAATTAAATATAAATGAATCATACAAAAACGATTGAAGAAAAAGGTAACGAATTTTATAACCTTATGTGTTTTGGTAATTTGTTTTAGTTTTTTTGTCTTTTCCAGATTTCTGTATTTTATACCTATACAATAAAAAAAAAAAAAAAAATAAAAAATAAAATAAAAAATAAAAAATAAATAAAAAATAAAATAAATAAAAAAATAAAAAAATCAGTTATAAGCTTTATGTAAGGGTCATTTCATGAAGATTCCCTAAAGACTCCTAAATTCTCCAGTCTCTCAAAATAAATACAACTATACTTTTGCCACTAATCTTTTAATGTAAATTCATGCAAAGTCCAGTGTTTTAAATATAATGCCCTCCGCGTGCAAGACCGTATCTTCTGCAACTATCTTAACGTATCTATTAACTTTCTAATTTCTCGGAAGTGACCTGCCAGGTAAGTATGTTTCTGTATCTGTTTGTAAATAGTTAAATTAGATAGAACCTAGGAATTAATAATAAGCTGTACAGCGCCCTTGAGGTGATTTTTCACAAAAACGGCGCTCTACAAATTATCCAATTATTATTATTATTATTAATAATAAAGTAGTAACCATGAGGGAAGAAGGCAAATACAGGTTAATTTTCAAGGTAAATATACGTCAATGCAAAATAATGCAAGATACTGTGACGATGCACGTTTTGAAGTAAAAATTTGCAGGCCTTAATTTGAGGCGATCACTCTGCGATGCACGTCACTGTGTTTTGTGAGTTACTATAATTTCTATTCCAAATTTGGTATTTGAATTATTGCAAGAAAGCTCCACCAGTTAAAATAATAGGCTTTTGTGCTTGGTATATAAGTCCACCATTGATAGCTCTGTTCTCATTTCATTCATTTTCACAAATATAACAGTAATTAGTTAATAATGGTCACAACGAGCTCTAAGCGCCACAACCATGCACAATACGCCATAAAGAAACAAGGTCCTTGCGTTTGAGAGTTTTCTTTTTGTTTGAGTATAATTTTTATTTTTCTCCTTCGACTCTTTTCGGATATGGGTCGGGTCCAATGGGATATTTATATATCTGACGTAGTGCATTCGGTGTCAAAAATGCAGAGGTTGGTGACCCTTGGCACGGCACAGCGGTGGATGGGCTGGCTGCAGCCGATTTGGCCGGCGGCGTGGCGTCGCACCGCAGACCCACCGGCGCCGTCGCCCCCATCTCCACCCACACCCCCATTCGACGCCTTCCTGCCGATACGCCTCCTCTGGGGCCGATTCACAACGGCGAACCTATTTCTCAACCTTATCTCTACGCATAAACTACGCTTCTTCATATAGAAGCTAACAACACTAATGCAGAAAATAACTCTTAACTTAATCTGTTATTTTATCATGTTCTGTTTTATCCGATTTCCGTAAAACACAACACTGGTCTGATGCGACTAGCGAAATTACTGAACAAAAGATTCTGAATTGAAATTTTAGGATATTTTCTGCTTCTATACAATATCCCTTATCGATCTATTACTGGATATCGGCCTTTTTACTAGTGTTTCCAGTATTTTTTTTAATCAAGGCCTGCCATTTTAGTCATTCGGATCTTTCCGGGTTGTGGATTTTGTCCCTGCCGTAGTGTTTTTTTGTGAGCTTTTGAGCTTTTTCTTTCTAGTCTCCAGTTCAGAGGGTTGTGGGCCGTTTTAAATAAACTATTTAAACTACGTAAATCAGTCTATTAAATTTGAGTTATTATATAACGCAACGCGTAAGGTTGGAACAGTGAAATAGTTATTAAAATTGGTTTTATTAGTAGATTTTACGTTACTTTTTTGTGTTTCTGTCTAGGACACGGATGTATATATTTACAGTCTTAATAAAAAATATCGTAAATATTTTATACAATTGGTAAAAACAACCGTGTATGTGAAAACCTTACTAATTAGAAATTGACAAAAAATAGTTCACGGAAAGATATTGCCTATCCAGCCGAAGAGGATTGTTTATCTGTTGTAAACACTCTTATTAATAATATATTCTCACCGAATTTCGCAATTTTTCCGAGATATTTTAAATGTCCTATTTTTGAAGAGTTTGTGACAGTTCAATCGGCTTTGTCATTGTTTTTTTTATGACATATTATCACCGTTTTCTGCCCTTGATATTTGAATAAATAATCACCCTCACTGAATTCATCCAGTAAGCACCATAGTAACTTTTAATCGTTTTTATTTTGAGGAATCACCGATTAAATCGGTTTAATGATTGGACTCCTATGATAGCTCACCATATTTCTAACCAGGGCACTGCAATGAATAGTCCCCCTGTAATCGCCGCTGAAGTGCCCAGCTGGACTGTACGGCGATCCGGCGCTATCAATAATAAAACTTTAGATAATTTCTCTAACTATCGCATCGTTCCGGAAAGTTCGGCATGCCATCTGCAAAATCCGCAATATCATCTGCATTTTTATTTTAGATCTTCGTTATTGATCTATTTTATTTAAGGTTTTATTCCAGCAGGACTGGGAGGGTTGTGCAATCCCAGTCTGCCATATTTCATAAACAACTATAATACATGTAATAATATAAGAGAGTAAATTAAAATATCTAAAAGAAGAAAAGGGAACTAAAGTATGATAACCTATTAGGTACCTACCTAATTAAAACATAAAATGAAGACAAGATTCATCACATAAATAACAAAAAAAAGTTTGGTTGTAAAGTCGGTTTACGGACGATAATTTTACGTGATAACGTCACGAGCCGAACGCTTAAGCCGAACGCTTAGGCCGATCGTGCCTCTCTATCGCTTGTTCCGCTCTCTCGCCGAACGCCTAGGCCGATCGTGCCTCTCTATCGCTTGTTCTGCAAACTTGCTTGCACGCTCGGCTCAGGCGGAACGTGACAACGTGACAATGAGTCATACTTTTTCGTGAGTGCTGCCGGCGTTCATCGATTTATAAGACGTTATCACGTTAAAAAAATTAAAGCAATAAAAACTGAGCATAAAATAAAAATAAAAATTAATTTAAACAAAAATTAAACAGAATAAAAAACAAATTAAAAATATTTTACAGTATTATTTGTCATATTTTATATTTTATAATAACATTGTCTTGATGTGATCAACATTAAACCCATTATTGATTTGACTGTTCTTTGATAAAACAGAACATTTAAGATAAATAACAAATAAACAACTAACTAACCTTACCTGATCTATAATTTTATCATATTCTGTTTTATCCGTTTACCAATTTGACAAGGCACATCAAGAAGTTTTCCTAACTTCAATATCCTCGGGTCATTGCAAAACTATTCTTTGATGTCGTAGTTTAGGTATGCTAAACTCGACAACTATGTCTTGCGAGACTAAGCGCCTCCGTACATGGAGCTACTTACAAGCAATTCGAGCCTGATGCGCGTAGCACGTGCACCGCTCGTGGGTACCCGCCATACAATTTTGCTGATGTTCGTACACGGCGGTACGCGACGGATGTCGGGTTGAAGTCGGTAGCGCGCGAACGACGGTGCTGGTAGCGCGCTACGGATTGCAGCATTCTTGTCTACTACTTTCGTTTGACGTTTGACAGAAATGGCGTCTGAACATGAAAGTAATGTTAGATTTGTTCTGGAAGTGGAAAAAAATTCGTGTTTATATAACCTTACATTACCAGAATACGCAAGAAAGGATTTAGTGGAGAGTGCGTAGATTAATGTTGAAGTAAAAGTCATTTGACATCATTTGACATCGTGTTAACTCGATGGCTGCACGTGAAAAATGATCAAGTTCAGTATAATTCTGGTAGCGCCGTGTACGGAAACCAGCTTTAAAAAGTAGTATATCTGCAGGGTACTTGTGGTTGTGTCACAATTCACTCTCCATGAACGGAGGGCCTATGTCTTGTTATGATGTTAATTTGTAAGTTGTTATAAGTCCAGTTATAAAGTAATATATTGTGTCTTAGTTATCGTGATTTATTTTTGGACTTTTATGCCGTGTTAAACTACCTTCTTCCTCAGACAAAAGAAGGAGGTAACGCTACACGACATACAACCCCAAAAATAAATCAGTGTAATACCATTGACCGTGAAAACAGTGTTGAGGCCAGTTGTATCACAGAAATTCAAATGTAATGATGTTCTCAAATGGCTATTCAGCGCCATTCTGTTTTAAAGTGAAAACTTCTTTTCACCGTTGTGATTTGAAGAAATGAAAAAGCGACACTAAAAGCTAGCCTGTGAGATAATGAAATAGAATCATCGGTCTCCTCTTTGTGCTGTGCTTCGTAGCCTCCCCACTCTTATCTACTTAAGTTTTCTGAAGGTTTGACTTCTACCGCATGTGAACTTTGATTTAAAAACTTCTTAAGCACCGTTGTGATTTGAAACACGATTAAACGGAAGCGACACTAAAGAGAGACAAACATACATCTGTAGGATTTAGCCTGCGAGAGAATGAGAAAGAATGAAACCTTACCGCATTGGCCGCTTTGATTTTGAGCTCACTTTTCAAGGCTCCTATTGGTTGAGATTTTGTTTATCATTGTTTGAGCCTCCCACCTGTGCCAAAATAGTTATTATTTATTACTGAAGTTACTATTTATTATTTATTACACGATTATTACTGAAGTAATAATAGTGCTAAAACTTCTTTAACACCGTTGTGATTCGAAACTCTATGAAATGGAAACGACACTAAAAAGAGACAAACACATACATCTATAGGATTTAGCCTGCGAGAGAATGAGATAGAATGAAACCTTACCTACTCGAAGCGTCAAGCTGCGCTCATTGGCCGCTTTGATTATGCGCTCACTTTTCAAGGCTCCTATTGGTTGAGATTGTGCGGGTGAAGGTTCACTTTTTTTTCTGTCTTAATTTCGAAAACAGATATCGGTCTTGATGATTTTAAATTAGTTATTAGTTAAATTAGTTTACACACCTATACGTTTAATTCCTCCAAAGCCACAAATTTAGATCTAGACTAAGAAAAAAAAAATGAAAAAAAACAGAATGAAAAAAAACAACAAATTGTAAAAATTTCACGACGCCTTAGCTCACCACAAAAATGTTAACAACACCGGTTAGCTTAATGTTTCTCTGCTTCAGAAAACAGATTTCGGTAATGGTGATTTTGGATCAGCTTTATGATTCCTATAAGTGCCTAATACGTTGAGTGCCTTCTATATCTATAAATCTTTAAATTTTCTAACAAGACCCCATTGATATTATTTATTGGGAATAAATATCCAGGCATACGGGTACAGGGAGCAAAAATGTTTTCCTCAATAGGCTTAATAACATTATTGGGAAACGTGCTCCCGGATTCTTTTCTAAATGAAGGATTTGCTTTATTCCGGTATCGTATAAAATGTAAAATGTTCTCTGCCGTAAAATTTTATTTAGTCTCGGGTAACGAAGGCAGAGTTCAAGGCACCATGGTTCCACCCAGTCCTGTATATAAAGGGTGTATCAGGACTAACCTCACACATTTAAACTAGCTTTTTTATTTGAATGCCGCACAAGAGTTACAACTGCTCCCAATCCCCTGGATCCAATGAGACTATGGAATCCTTAATTGGAATATGTTATGAGGCAGAATATATGCCCAGATATCGAAGCCAGAGTAGTTAGCCTCTCAAATCTGGGCGTACTGTACAGGGCCCACAGATACGTTAATAGTACACAACTGCTAATCCTGTACAAATCACAAGTGCGCCCCATGGTTGAATTTGGCAGCCACCTCTGGTCTGGAGTTCCAAAATACCCGAAAAATACCCTCGACTCTGTGCAGAAACGGGTGGTCCGTTTGATAGATTCTCCCATCTTAACAGACGGATTGCAATCTTTAGAGCACAGGTGTCCGGTGGAAATGCTATCCTTGTTCTACCAGTAATTCAACGGAAGATGCTCCGAGGAACTAGCGTTATTAATCCCTTCGGCACCGGTGCATAGTCGGGAAACTCGTCAAATGCGTGCCCAACATTTGTACATGGTTGAAACTTGTCACATGAGAACGGGTCGCTTCTTCGACTCGTTCTTGTGTTCAACTGCTCCGCTGTGAACGATTTGCCGGCCTCTGTGTTTCCTCTTTCCTACAACATGGGTCTCTTCAAGACCAATGTTCATTCCTTCCTCTCCCCAAAAAGACCCACCACACATCTCAGATGGCCCTGAGGGAAATCGTTTTCCTCAGGGCCTCCTGTGTGGAGTTAATGTAAAAAAAATAAGGAAGAGAAGGAGATGGGGGAAAAGGAAGGTGGGAAAGTACCTGGCTATTCATATCTAGTTATCAAACACGGCTAGAGCAATTTCAAGCAATGTTTTAATTCTGAATGGTGGTCTTACACCAGGGCGACACCGAGAGTATTTTCCACTCTGGAACGTACCGCAAACATACGTTGTATAATTTTTAAATGATTAAATTGTGTAAAAAGACAAATCAATCAATTATTTTTTGTTTGTTTTGAAGTCACCGAATTATTTTATTTTTAATAACAAGTCTAAGAAATAAAACAATACATATTTTAATTAATAAGTCCATTATTAGGGGCCATCCATAAATTACGTCACACGAATTTCACGATTTTTTAACCCCCCCCCCGTTCCTGTCACACATCGTCACATTTATGAGACCCCCCTCCCCCCTAGTGTGACGTCACATATTTTGCAATTTTACATTTTTTCATTTACATATAAGATTTGCGTTTTAATAATTTAGATTTTTACATGTGACGTCACAGAGCTGATGACCCCCCCATACCCCTTGTCACAAAATGTCACACTTCTCTACACCCCCCACCCCCCTTAAGGTGTGACGTAATTTATGGATGGTCCTTACAAAACAATACATTTTATGATTTATAGGTTCAGTTATAATATTATAAAATAAGAATAAGCCTAGTTATCGCTGTTTAAAGTCCATCGTGTATGTCTTGTTATACACTCTGGGTGATAATAACAATTTTATTGTTATACACCCTGTATAATAATAATAATAATTTTATTTCCGTGGCTTAGCTTTATTTCCGTGGCTGGCTTTCAGACCAAACGAGGCCTTAGTTAGGTTATTAGTTAGATGAGCCTACCTTCAAAATAAAACACTGCCTTTTCCATTGTTCGACAAAACAGACGAGGCTTACGGGAAAATGGTAAAGATGTTGTAAATTTTGCTGTCGTAATATCGTTTCTTATAAAGTTTTTTTAGGATAGCTATACAGATATCTCTAACTATACGCAATCTCCAAAAATATTATATATATAATTAAATATACAAAACTGTTTTGAGTTATATGTTGAACAAAACATTAGGAGTTCTGTCTAATTTCGTTTTAGTTTTTTTCCATAATATCAAAACAGTACAAAAAAAAAACTTTAAATCGATCATCCAGTTAATTAGTCAGACATCTCCAAATACTTAGAGTTTCGAGATAAAAAAGAAAGCAATATTCGAATGCACACCATAAATCAAATATTATTATTATTAGCAATTTCAAGCAATGTTTTAATTCTGATTGGTGGTCTTACACCAGGGCGACACCGAGAGTATTTTCCACTCTGGAACGTACCGCAAACATACGGGCAACCTATTAGCATCTTATTAACAACCCAGAAAACATCAATTTTTTGTTTAATTCATAATTACAAGTTTTTCTGCATGGTAATTGATTTGGTTGCTTTTATAAGTAAACTGAGTTATGTACCAGACTTCCAATATCACAATTTTTCGGAGATGTCTGACTTATCAACTGGACTATCGAAATATCATAATAAAAAGGCGTTTCCTGCGTTTGGGTAACAGAATCGTAATACAGCTAACTTACCTGTTGAATAAAATATCTAATATAACAGTTAAATAAATATTTAAATGCTCCTTTTCTGGTGATGGAAATACATGGACTGGAGATAGTGACATTGACCGATAAATTCCAGAGAGAAAAATCTGTTCAAATTTATTGATGCTCCTTTTCTGCTGAAGCTTTTAAATTTTATTTTTTTGAAGTGAAAACTTCTTTACCACCGCTATGATTTGAAAATCGATAAAACGTAAAATAGCGATACTAAAAAGAGACAAACACATACATCTACATCATTTAGTCTGCGAGAGAATGAGATGGTATAATCGGTCTTCTCTTTACGCGTTGCTTCGTAGTCTCCCCACTCTTGTCTACTTTAGTTTTCTGAAGGTTTCCGTTCTACTGTGTGTGAATTGCACACTAGGTTTTGGAATTGAAAATTTCTTTAGCACCGTTGTGATTCGAAACTCGATGAAACGAAAAACCGACGATAAAAAGAGACAATTACATATATCTATAGGATGTAGAGATAGTATAATCGGTCTCTTACTTCTGCGGTGCTTCGTAGCTTTCCCATTCTTGCCTGCTTTAGTTTGCTGATGCGTCTTTATTTCTACCGCGTGTGAATTTTTGAACCGCACACTTGTAATTTTTTTTTAATTGAGCTGTCGGTTTACGATTAAGTTTTCCAATTAAATTGTTATAATAGCATCGAACGGTATTTGAATAATGCATTAGTTAATCTAAGCCACGGAGTGAAGGTTTGCTGTATCCAATTATTTCTTTATTTATTCAAATTAGCAATAACGATGATTGACAGATGCATTTTATTTGAAGCCTTTGAAGTTTGTCGGTACTCTTTTATATCCGTAATGTACGGCGAGCGATATGCTGAAATACGCCAAGCCAAAAGATCTTTTATCTTTGCGTGTGACACCCGTCTTTCAGTTTTTCATCTCGAAAAATTGACATATTGGACACCTGATTCTGGACACTGTAACGCTGTCCCGAAGCGTTGACTAAAGAATGATGAACTGGGCGTAATATCCCAAAAAGAAGTCACTGCAACACTGGGATGAAGAATAAATAAATCTTTCTCCCAGATTTTAGCGTGCTGCTGACCCTTCTGTATCCAAATGTAACGAATAAAATAGTTGAAGATGATATTATTAAATCGGAATTTGAAATATGAGACCGGCAAAAGTAACTTAAAATAAATGAGTCTCAATGGCGGAGTTGATTAATGCACAGGTAAGACTTGAAATCCTGGGTTCGAATCTCGTTACTACCGTTAACTTTATATTTTCTATGTCTTGTTTTTTTCGTATTTCGTTATAGTATTAGTATTATCTTCTTCTGTGACATATTACGTTGATGGGTATTAACCTTCAAAATATATTATAACAAGTTATTCCAGTAAAATTCAGAATATTGTCATTATATGTAATTCATGTACATTATTTATTTATTTTATCTTAACCAATTTCAACGGTAGGTTAACAATAATAACAAATTAATGCACATGTATATAAAATAAACCCATTAAAATATTACAAAAACAAAATGTAAAAATGTAATAAAAATAAATGTTTGCGCCACGTATGTGCAAATGGTGCTATAACAACAATGCTAAGAATAAGTCCGATGTAGAGCTTTTACTAGATTCTAGTAAAAGCGAGTGGAAATATTGTGTGATGTTTGACTTGTATTTAAATACAATTGTATTGAAAAAACAAAGTATATTTTAAATACATTAAAGTAGGACATTTCCTTATCATACTGCATGTGTCAACAATCACGATGTGTGAGTGGAAAGGCGTTGTTGTACTGGTATATGTGTGTGTTAATAAAAGGGTTCAATTGGACAAACAATATATTTGCAACAATAGTCATTATTAGTCTTGAACTGTCTTTGGTTCTTAGTGGTCGCAGTGAAAGTAAATTTTACCGGAAAGAAACAATCTTCTTAAATGCTTCTTGGCATATTTGTTACGTGCAGGGCGAATAGAGACGAATATAAACAAAAAAAGTTATAATTAAATTTGTGAAAAATCGGTAAGTGAGATAAATACAATAATCTTTTTTCTAAACTTGTCGAGCTTAATATCAGTTCATAACTTTTGATCGTCAGTAGATTTTGAATTTTACCTAACTTGAATCGCAATATGAATATTACAGGAATATATTATGCAATATGCAAAATTTTGTGAATTCGCAAATATTATATGACTCCTCCAGCAGTAGTTTGTAATATGTTCCGTAACTTTTTAAATTGAACCTGGTAATCCGCCATCACTAAGTAAGCTTCAATATCCGTCGGTAGCCAAAGTTCGTACCGCTGAACTTTCTAAAACATTACCGAAACTAATTAAAACCTAATGCATTTGCAAATTTACCTGTTGATGGCAGTAGTTAATGTATCGACGGTGGATTAGTTAGACAGGAAACTGAACTTTCACATCCAGAAATTCTTAGACTTAGAAATTCCTGAACCCGGTAAGGCAGCATTTTTAATTGCTGTATTATGGGGGTATTCTAGTCTAGAAAAAAAATCTTTTTCTTCATATTTCCAAAGTTTAAATATTCAGAAATATCTCCTTAAAATGATTTTTCCAAATTCGCATTATTTTAAATGTTACAACCATTTTAATTCCGCGGTTTACACAGAATTTAACCAAAAACTAAATAGAATAATTTTAAAAACATTTTTCTCAAAACCACTTTTTTTGAGACGGTTGACACGACATCTCAAGTTCTACTAAACCAATTTACTTGAAATTTGGTATGAGCCTTCTCTTTCTCTATACATTACTTTATCGCGTGAACCAGAACTATAACAAAATTTTAATTTTTACTATTCTAAAAAAATTCGGAAAAGTTAAAAAAAGTGGTAAAAAACTGTCTTTTTTTCAGATAGCCGCCATTTTGCGAAAAAAATAATTTATGACTTCTCCGAGATTCACGCCATAGCAGCATTTGTTTGGATTAAAAATTATTTTTTTTTAGGATTACTAAGAGGGTTGCAATCGTGTCAACCAGGGCGCGCCATATTTTTGAGACCCCCAACTTCAACTCCCTGTAACTTTTAAGTTTAAAAATTTTTTCGTGTGTTTTTTTTATGTATTCTTTAATGTTTAATAAATATTTGGTAAAATAATGGCTACTAAAATATTTTTGGTTTTTTTTTTACTTGCACCTGAAAAAAAACACACAATTCATGCTTCTAGACTAAAATACCCCCTTAACAAACTGTTTATGACGAGCGTGCATTTTTATACACATTCATTATTATATATGTATAGTTCAGCGATATGTAACCAGTTTCAATAATCGTCATGCGTGGTTTTTTATAAGAACCGTAAAAGATTTCGGATTTGCGTGTTGCTGCGACAAATCAAGAGTTTACGACTTATGATCGAAAACTAATTCTAAATAGCGATGTGTTTAAATGAACGTTGTTTGAAATGCACAAAAATTATAAATTAATCATAACCTTTTTATATTGGGGGTCTAATGAAAAAAATAAACATTATAATCAAGTTTTTCATGACTATTCACCCCCAAAGTTTCGCGGTGTGAGCTTGTAAAATTGTGTATAAAATGTTTGTTTGCTCTATACATTTATTTTTAATGATGTGAGATTGAACTGACGTTCGAACCCACGACGGATCTTGCGTTATAATCCCCTACCAATAGGTAGCCCGCCCATGCAAAAAAAGTTTCGAATGGTCCACAATGTTCCAGAACATTCGAGAGTTCTGGAATGTTCTACAAAGATGTTCCGAGATGTTGCGGAATGCTCTCGAATAATCTGGATGATGTCGTAGACATTTCTAGTGGGCGAAACTTCCAGCCCTTATATCTTCGAAAGCACGAGCTTCAGATAAAAACGGGAACCTTCTTTATGGATGGGGGTAGAGGGCTATATAGAGAGACATATATCCCTTGATTGTACCGGTACTCGTTTGTGAGCCTTAGCGGCATGCACATTGTACACTTTCTTTTATAATATAAATTGATTCTTAAAGTAAATACGTATTGATAATGGGTATTTTTGATACATTTTTAAATGTCATGTAAGTATATAGTTATTATATTTTCGTGATTATTTTAACCATTCTTCATTTTCGTATGACCTTATTTCAATCCCACTATAAATTTCTTGGTTGTGACGCCGTGAACTCTTAAAGCGACGCGACGTCTTAACTTAACGTTAACTCGACATCCACGCCAAACCGAGTGCTTGTCTTTTCCAAGTAAAATTTGTTTTATACTCCACCGTTTCTCGGTAGATCTAGCGCCTAGTGCAGGTAAATTATCTTTTAGAGACCCTCATTTTATGACGTGCTGGTTGGATAAAAAATAATTTAATTATATAAGTATTTTATTTTTGTTAGGAAGGTAAGAATGAATTAAAAACAAACAAAAACAAACGAATATTGTCGAATTGAACCGACCGCAACCGTCTTAATTTAAATGTTTGAAATTTGGTCATTTGTAGTGAACTAGTTCGATGTATTTTTTTTAACTTTTGGTTCTATCGGTATATACAAATACGTTCAAACTTGTCCTCTTTAAAATGATTTTTCTGTTCACGTGCTTCGTGTAATTGCACATGTGCGGTTGACTATCAATCTCTTACGACCCTCGCTTCTCTAACCCTGATAAAATGTCTCCTTATTCTCCTGTTTTGACTAAATAATTATATAGGTATATCTTTATTGATAATAATGATTTTTGTGCACACATAATAATGCACCGACAGATATGGGCATCCGTAAATTAGAACATCTTAAATTCAGGTCAGATGACTAATATTGAGTAATATCAGTAAATACACAAACACACAAAACTCATTACCATTACCTTTCGTGAACACTAGCCCAAGAGTCATTATCTGGGACATCAAATA
Source organism: Glyphotaelius pellucidus (assembly GCA_936435175.1). Taxonomy (NCBI): domain Eukaryota; kingdom Metazoa; phylum Arthropoda; class Insecta; order Trichoptera; family Limnephilidae; genus Glyphotaelius; species Glyphotaelius pellucidus. Next base: position 18,007,806 of record OW386542.1, on the reverse strand, counting down.
CAGGTTACAATATGACTAATTATGTCTAATATTATGTTATGTACACGTGTATATATTGAAATATTTTTGAAGTGAAAATTTCTTTAGCAGCGTTGTGATGCTAAAGAAAAGAGAGAATATACCCTGCGAGAGAATGCTATAGGATTCAGCCCGCGAGAGAATGATATCAATAAAATATTTATTTATTTCAGGGGTACTCGGTTCTAACATTATACGATAAATCCATGGTCCCACGCTGCCAGACATTCAGCCAACCAAAGGCGAATTCTACGAAATCCGAAAAAAATATTTTGTAAAATCTAGGTATACCCAATCTTCAAAATGAACACGTAAAATAAAGCGACATCTAGCTACTCCGAAGAAGAAAACATAAATACTAATAAGATGACCAAATGCGTAGGAAAAAGTGTACGGGAATTCGACGACAAAAATATTGGAAAAAAACATCCTTCACATTGATAAAAAAGTGCTTCGTAGTCTCCCCACCCTTGTCTACTTCAGTTTTCTGAAGGTTTCACTCTGATATATTTTTTTTATGAATTCATTCATGTAGATAAAGATAGATGTAACATTTTATTGCAAGTGATAAAATAGGTATGTTAAATTTTACACAGTTTAATTATAATAAATTTTACTTACAATTTTTAGTAATTCCGTTTGGGATGAAAATAGTTCTCTAAAATAAGAAATGTTGTTATGGGTAATAGTTCCTTAATTAATAATCAATGCGGGTCGTAATATTACTAAAAATAAATAATATTTAATTATTTGGTTCAATATGATTCATTCCACACGGTGTTGAGGGACGTAGTTGACTTACTTTAACCAGCGTTTCCTGAGGTATGTTTTTTGGTTTTCACGGCCAAAAAGTATTTTTGTTATTGTTTTTGGGTTGTTATGCCGTGTTTCGCTACCTCTTTCTTTAGCCAACGTTTCGGACAGCGTTACAGTGTCGCCCTGATGATGGACACTGTAATGCTGTCCGAAACGTTGGCTAAAGAAGGAGGTAGCGAAACACGGCATGACAACCCAAAAACAATAACAAAAAAAAAAAAGTGTTTCCTGACATTATTTGGAGAAAAATAATGTAAGTGAAATTTTGGTCTCCGGTGACATTTTCGATTTTTTTTTTCCAAAATAAAAATTAAATCCGTAGGTATTAGTCAAGTAAGGTCTTGGCTGAGTGACTAGTAATGACAAGTTAAAGATTTTTCAATGTATGGTTTTGAAGAAAAAAAAGAAAAACAAAAATACGAAGAGAAATCTCGAAAACATGAAAAAAAGTCACCGGAGACCAAAATTTCGTTAACATTTTTCACCTTATATAATGTCAGGAATCACTTGTTAAAGTAAGTCAAGTACGGCCCTTAACACCTGTATGTGAATATGTTAATATATAAGAGGCACTACTGACATCAGCTGCATCTTTTCGTCAACATTATAAAGTCAAATATTATGATATGTAACACGCTATCTAGTAATATATAAATGTTTTATTACTAAATTGGGACATATTTATGTCCTTGTTATCAAATACAGGTCATCATTATAATTTGACCAATAACAAACACTTATTATATTATTTTTGTCCTTTATTTCAGTAGAGTGACGTAAGTAGGTACCTACACTACATACTGGGTGAGAAATTAAAATCGCTTTGCTGAAAGCAATTTTAATGTGTCTTGAATCCCTACATAATAGGGTAGAACACTCTCTCGTCGTCGCAACATCGCAAGTTCCCTTGACGATGAATGGGATAATCTATCTCGACGGGAAGGGAGTTAGTGATGTCAAGGTAGATTATCCCATTCACCTTTATAAACCAGTCTCAGCGAGAGCTCGTACGGATGTCATCGACATTCGTCCTCTTTATTATTTATTGTATTATTCATTCGTATACATTCTCATAAATAATAACATTATCAATTTTTATTTTATTTAAATAATAAAATAAAGGTACTTCCCAAGTTTCGTACTCTCCCTCTCCTTCCTCTTTCCACTATCTTCAGCCTCACGAGCATGATTGAGGATGCCATAGTCTCATAGGGCTGGATATTCACATAACAAATTTAAAATTGTTTAATATCCCAAGAGTCCCAACTGCCCGGTGCCAGTCGTAAAGGGAATTATAGTGAGGTTAAGATTTATCTGATTATTAAGTATAGTTAAGCCATTTCAATTTTATTTTATTTTATTTATTTTTTTATTTTATTTTATTTTATTTGTAAGAATTTTGAAAGATGATCTCTCACAAGGACAATCCGGGTTCGTCTTCTATTGAAAGAATTGCATTTTGATTATTTTTTAAAGCCGAGACGATGACTCAAACCAATATACCGTGTTCGATTGTGCCCCCTGTTTTTATTCTTTATTTTATTTTCCACACACATTATCTCTTTTTGGTAGTCCTACTAGCTCCACCAGCGGTTATAAAATATTTTTATTTCAACTCTTGAACTTACATGCAAAAAAAATAAAATAAAGTTCTAATAAGTATGTATACAATGATCAAAGACTTATAGAAATAAATATACAAACATTTTTTGACAAAGGAATACAATTTAGAAAAAAAAAAATATTTATCGAAAAACAATAACAATAATACATTTTTTTTTATTAGATATTACAGATTGTAGGGGTTAATTAATTAATATATCCAAGTATAGTTGATACCTGGTTCTTATGGGTCTTGCAGTCTAAGAGCAGTACAAATTAATTAAAAAAAAATCAAGAGCAGTTCACACGCGTGAAACCTTCACCCACACAATCTCAACCAAAAAGTGAGCTCATAATCAAAGCGGCCAATGCGCACAGCTTCACAGAGCACGACGCTTCGTACGTACTGTATGTAGGTAAGGTTTCATTCTATCTCATTCTCTCGTAGGCTAAATCCTATAGATGTAAGTGTTTTTCTCTTTTTAGTGTCGCTCGTTTCCGTTTCATTGAGTTTCACATCAAAACGGTGCTAAAGAAATTTTCACATAAAAATAATAATATTTACTATATTTTACATTTTAAACAAATTTATTAAAACAATGCTTTCGGAAAACAAGATAAACTCTGTCGTAATTAGTAATTACCGTAATAATGTAAATCTAAATAAATTTTCTAACAGTCGTTTATTTAAATACTCGTAATCAAATCCTATTCTCTCTGCACTCACGGGCTTGCGGCACCGATGGCTTCATAAGCTTTATCAACGAATCTCCAGGTCTGCAACGTATGGAGTTATGGATGTGGAGGGACCTCTTTGTCTTTCACGGAGCAATTAGCGCGAGTGCAGACGCAAACTACCCATCAATGACTACCCACCGCTCCCGTTTGTCTTTTTCGTTACGGGTCGGAGCAGATGGCTTGGGTCGGGGATATCACAGCATTTCTTTTATTCACACGTATGTACGTACACAGAAGCCAATGCACTTAAATATTCTATTGTGCTTCTGTGTGCTGTATTTACGTTTTTTTTCCGTACATTTTGATAAATTCTTTCATAAGTGCAACATCTCGCTGCTTCCACGAAAGAATGATAAAAATAATTTATTTACCGTATAATATCATCATCAAATTATAACATTCTTCTACTGAAACTTTGATGGTAAAAATGTTGTTTGAATTAAAATTTTGAAGTAAAACTTCATAGCACCGTTGTGATTTGAAATTCGATGAAACGGGAGCAAGCGACACTAAAAAGAGACAAACACATACATCTATAGGATTTAGCCTGTGAGAGAATGAGATAAACTAATCTTTGTGCGGTGTTTCGTAGCCTACCGGCCTCCTCTTCACGCGGCGCTTCGTAGCTTCAAATATAAAATAATTTTTAAAGTTGGCAAGAATATTATAATAAATAAACCCTAATTCTTCTTCTTCGTGTGGCCCATCAGGTCTACCCGACGTTGGCGATCACTCTGGAAAATGTCTCTCTGTTTTGTGCTGCCGGTCCACTCTCGTATATTTCGCAGCCAAGACATTAGTCTCCCACCAGGCCCTCGGCGACCTTCTATTTTCTATAAAACCTACGATTATCCTAATCCTGATACTCTGCATTCATTTCATTCTCTCGAAGCTTAGTTTACTGGAGGCTTCACTTCTACCGCGTGTGAACTGCACAGTTGTATTTTTTTTTCTAATTATTAAATCAACTTCGGCTTAGACGTTTGAAGGATACCTAATTCAAACCATTATTATTAAAGACCTTGTATGTTAAGATCATCTTTACTTTTAATCTGTAGGTTGGTAAATATTTAAAAAAAAAGTAAAAAACCAAAATTTGATGCAAAACTTAAAGAATCTTGCTATATTGGTAACTCAAGCGTGCTTCTTTTGTTATCCAATATATTTCGGGAGGTCGAAATTTGTTTTTGGTTGAATTTTACGTGATTCTAAGTTATTTGTTTTTTGACTGTTCTTGCTTGTTTTTTTTTTATCACGCTTATTCGAACTAATCAGTAATTGAGCAATAATGATCCAATCTATCGGGTATAATGAAGCTTCATATTTAATCGAAATAACCGGAGAGCTATTTTTAGCTGCTGGTTCCGATCAGACGTCTCGTAGTTGCTGAGTTCACACATAAATTGGTATTTAATGAAAGTTCGTTATTTCTAATGGGATTGCATAAAGTATTCATTGAATTAGTCTACGATAAACTCTCGAATAATATGTCCACTAATTGTTTGTACAACTACAGGGTGTTATGGAACCTATCTAACTTACTTTAACCAGTGATTATAGACATTGTTAGGATTAAAATGTAAATGGAGATTACCGGAGATCAAAATTTCATTTAGGTTCATTTTGAAGTGAAAACTTCTTTAGGACCGTTGTGATTTGAAACTCGATGAAACGAAAAAGCGACACTAAAATGATTCATACATACATCTATAGGAACACATACATCTATATAAAAGAACACATACATCTATAGGATTTAGCCTGCGAGTGAATGAGCTAGAATAATCGGTCTCCTCTTTGTGTGGTGCTTCGTAGCCTCCCCACTCTTATCTATTTTAGTTTTCTGAAGGTTTCACTTCTACCGCATGTGAACTTTGAATTGAAAACTTCTTTAGCACCATTGTGATTTGAAACTCGACTAAACAAAAAAGCCACACTAAAAATAGACAAATACATAAATCTGTTGGATTTAGCCTGCGAGCGAATGAGATAGTATACTTGGTCTCCTCTTTGTGCGGCGCCTCGTAGCCTATCGGTCTCCTCCTTGTGCGGTGCATCGTAGCCTAGCGGTGCTTTGTAGTCTCCCCACTCTTGTCTATTTTAGTTTTCTGAAGATTTCCCTTCTACCGTGTGAGAACTGCACACAATTTTTTTAACTCTAAATCATGTGATGAAGTACTGATTAAAGTAATTCATGTACATCCCAGCACCCTGTGAATCAAACTTCTATAATATTTTTAATTTTTAACGCACTCACAATTTTGTCGGAGGAAAAAACAAGCTTAATAATATTTTTTTTCTATTTATCGATACGAAAGAATCGTGTTGTTTAAACTTCGCTGAAAAAAATTGGTTCTCTGTAAAGTCAGTTTACAGACGATAATTTTACATGATAACGTCATGTGATAACGATGGAATGGAAGAGAGATAGATACGTCACAAGCCGAACACTTAGGCCGAATGCTTGTTACGCTTGCACGCTCGGCTCAGGCGAAACGTGACAATGAGTCATGCTTTTTTGTGAGTGCAGCCGGCGTTCATCGATTTATAAGATGTTACACGTCAAAAACATAAAAGGCCTTTTTCTTCAAATAGCTCGTAGCTTACAATTGAATGTGTCTCATTAAGTTTCTAGAGAAATACAAACATCTCATTTATTTTTTGTGGAATTATAAATGCAATTACCACTGAAATCCCTTTTTTAATCTATTCGTAATTTTGACCTTAGACGATTAGGATGCCAGCTCTAGAAATAGTTTCTATTCACAATTTACCTAATATCTTTTATAATTTACCTTTACTCTTTAATCTTAATCATCTCTTTACTTTTAGCGGCTCGCAATAATATGTGAAATATTATAATTTTTAAACTTTTGAATACTAATTGAATACTAAGTAGCAATTTTAATATTGATGATTTTGTTTGTTACGGCTGGGATTCGAAACGAAAAATCCCCTTAAAAAATTGACCAACGAACCATTTTAAGCAGAAATGACAATTTAATTCAAAAGTGTAGGTATTAATGGTATAATTGTTGTGTGTTTGCAGCACCATGCCCTCCGACAGCATGGACGACATTGAGCTGAAAAACATCCAGCTGCAATTCCCCGTGTCGCGCTGTCTTGGTCGCGACCCAGCCAGCCCTGTCTGCGAGGAGCGCGTGCACACGGACCGCGGGGAGCTGCTCGTGGCCGTGCACGGCTCGCGCAACAAGCCCGCCATCCTGACCTACCACGATCTGGGCCTGAACTGTGAGTAGCGACACCACCCATCACGACCCATCACGACCCATCACTCCCACACCAATGTCCTCGATTGGTCCCCTCCTGACTGAACTGCCAAGATCTCTTTCAGATATCTTGTAGTCATTCGAAAGTGTTTCATTCCTACGTTGTCTCTCCCTTCCACCATTTACACCATCCACGTAGTATATAGTCCAAAGCTAGAAGAAGTTTTGGAATATAAATATATAAGAAATCCCTATAAATTAGGTAACCAAAACCTCTACCACGGGTCACCCTAAGTGGTTCGCCACATTCCACAAGGATGCCCGGTTTCACAGGGTGAGGTTTGTCTAGGCGGTGGATGCGTCTACCCACCAGCTGCATGGCTGGACGGATCGGGGGAGAATGGTTGAGGGAGTCCCTTTTTATTTCCGTACTCTCTCGGAACGTTGCCTTGCACCGCAATGGGAAGGATGAATTAAACGTCCGTCACTCCTGGACACACTGGCCCCCAGATTCCTACCCCTACCCTTCATACCCTTTTCCTTTCCAGAAATTCCTCTCCTTCCTTTCCTAAAAAGACTCTCCACATAGCGTCCCCAAAGATGACATGGGCCCCGAGGGAAATTATTTTCCTCTGTGTGGAGCTAATGTAAAAAAAAGGCATGAGTTTCTCCAATCATTTTCTGCTTCGGCTTCTTTATTTTCCTGTCTCAATTGTTGTAAAATCCAAACTTTTTTGTCCAAGTCCATTTGCAGATTAACCTGTCAACTATCCACCGTTAATCACCCAAACTCCATTAATTACCTAAGCATCTATCTGATCTATTTAATTCCAACAGTTTTCGTTGAGTCTATCCTCTCCACTATTTAAATTTAAACCATTCATTGGCTGCATATATTCCTAAGCCACCACGAACTGAGCTGTGGGAGCGATGCATTCCAATTCCAGCGGTTTACGCAGAGTTTCTTCTTTCCATTATTTGCACCACTTACTTAAGCTACTACGGCCTGAACTTTAAGTGGTGTTCCCGAGAGCTTCGTCTCGTTTAACGTCCCTAAGCTTATCTCCTACCTACTCTACACAATACATTCTCTATTTTGTTTTTATTTTTGTATAATTATTACATGACGTTATATATTATACATTCAGCTCAATTAAATCCCTTCTCTCGTACAGAATTTAAAATTAGCTTCCTTTGCATCTCTAGTAAGGTCATTATTTTCATGACATTGTATTCACAATTTCTCCAAAATGTAGCATATATATTATTTTCATCGGAAGACAGAAGTATCTGTTTCTCAAACAAGCTCTCAAACAACCGTCTTTCATCCCCGGTATGATTGTGACAACCTTTTGCAGGTTCAATTACCCTTTGTTTCCCTGGAACGTTGAATCCAGTCTTTGTCCTACGGGTATTAAAATTTGTTGTTCTGTTGGGGCCATTCGAGAAGCCATGATATATAATATGAACATAATTTTGCACAGAGTTCGATATCTTTTCATAGTAATGAAAGTGAATTTAATCACCCGAACCTGATTTATGTAATAAATTGTCCATTTATTACCTATTACCGTTTACCTATTCGTAAATTCAATTTTTTTTTCTCTGCATTTTTTCTTCCACTCTAAATCCTTTACAAACAACTGATAAACAACCGTTTACCCTGCGTTGAAGGTTGTAGATGTAAGCTTAATGTAAACTTTAAACACGTTAGTTAGAGGCCATCCATAAATTACGTCATACGAATTTCATGATTTTTGATCCCCCCCGTCCCTGTCGCATATCGTCACATTTGTGAGACCCCCCTAGTGTGACGTCACATATTTTGAAATTTTACACCTAAAAATAATACTTGGCAACGGGGGGGGGGCATAATGGGATAGGTTGGGGCGGGAAAATATTTTGGTGGCAGTTTGACTGCATGTGACGTCACAAAGCTGATGACCCCCCCATACCCCCTTGTCATACAATGTCACACTTCTCTCCCCCCTCCTGAGGTGTGACGTAATTTATGGATGGCCCCTTATTAGTAATATCCTAAGTCTTTATATCTAGCTCGGTCAAGAAAAAAATCAGAGACTGAAATCTTCAATTTCATTTTGACGAGAAATTCCAATTATTCTTTCTGTTTGCTTTATTTCAGTGACTTGTAATCCAATCTCTATGAAATAAACTGACGTCCAACCTGTCACGATTTGGGCTTTAACGACCCTTGCCTGGGCTCTGCTCCTTTACTTTATGTGACCCAAACCCTTCATCGGGATAACAGCTGTCCATTACTTTCGATGATCAATATTAATTACCCTAAAGGCCACTGCAGTAAATTTCTATTTATATCACCTACATTACATTATTGATTGAAGTTTTCTTCCAGTAAGAGGTTAAGAATACTAAGTTGAAGAGCTTAGGCCTGTGATAATATAAGTCAGTAGAATGTTTCTATTTAATATTTGGTGCGAAATCAACTCCATTTTACTTGTATTTTGGATTTGCTAATAATATTGTATTATTTTTGCTTTAAAAATGAACTTGAATATGTCGTAACATTCATATATCGAGCGAGTTTGATTCATTTGATGTGACATTTAATAATAATTGCATGTTTTGCATTAAAGCGAATTTGTCATCATAATTATAATTATATTGTATTGTAATCATTGATGTATTGAAGCGTTGCTCTATTAATGTGCGATTATTTAAACATAATTTGTTTTGCATTTAAATACCATGTTTGCAATTGCGACATCACCCACACTTACATACTGTTGCTTACCTACACATCATGTTTGCAATTGTAACATCACCCATATATACATAATGTTACCTATACATCATGTTTTTTGAAGTTATTTTGGTTTAGTTTTTCTTCCAGAAAAAATTATTATTAATTGGAATATGATTCTCTTGATTCTACCGTATTACGCGAGGCCCGTATTTAAGGCGTGCTTCGAGATTGGTTTTTGATTACGAAGCGAAGGTCTTATATTTTTTCAGGAATGAAATCACGTCTTCCCAGGCACACTGTAATACATATTAACGATTGGGTTTTCAGAAGTTTAGTTTAGCCGAGTTAGCTCTGAAAGGTCTTTATAAATATATCTGGATACTGTGGGGCTTCCATCAAGCGCTGACATTTACAGGGTAGTACCGAGTTCCGCCGTACGGTACTCGTTAATGTACTGTACAATATGTATTTTAAAGCTCTTGCTTGTATCGCTACGCAATTTCCCCATATTCTGGTAACACGATCAAGAATTCATAAAGGCTAATTCGGGCTCTTCTTGTCCATATTCTGAAGCAAATAATATACATAGGTACGAATTTATACCGATTAATAATTCAAAATGGATGTCTACAAGATGTGGGAGAGGCATCGTTGGTTTTCAAGTAAATTTGTCCAAGTCACATTTCAAAATTAGTTGCAGGTGTTAGATTTTATCTCTACAAAGAAGGCTTTTTTCATTATTTTTTTGACGTGATAACGTCTTATAAATCGATGAACGCCGGCCGCACTTACGAAAAAGCATGACTCATTGTCACATTGTCACGTTCCGCCTGAGTCGAGCGTGCAAGCGAGCTAAGCGTTCGGCCTAAGCGTTCGGCTTGTGACGCATCTATCTCTCTTCCACTTCATCGTTATTATATGATGTTATCACGTAAAATCATCGTCCGTAAACCGATTTTACAGACAACCAATTTTTTTTTGTAAAATCCGCTCCAGTTTCTTGTTTTAGGTATGATAAGCAGTTTATAAAAAACGCATTCGCCTTTTTCTCCAGTATAAATATTAGTTTTGTGGTCTTGGAGACTGCATTACATAGCGAACATAAATATATTTTCTTTTGAAGGCAGGTCTGTTTCGCTTAGGAGCGTAAATCAAATTTGAACAACATTTACATTAAATTAAAAAAGGCATAACTCAAATTGCGGACTCCGAGAAATACATTTTTAACCTTAATGACGCCCTCTAGCAGCTCGCAAAGCAATTTAAGCAAATCAGATATAATAATGCGTTAGGAAAAATATGTTGGGAAAAAAATTGCATCAACTTCATCACTTTCAGATTGTTGAATTCGTGAAAAAGTATGTAATTGATGCAGAGTACACTGTATAAAATTATTATTACAAAAAATTTATGCTTACAAATTTTTAATTATTACTGATAAGTTGTATCCACATAAAAAGGTGTGTAGTGAGTGTGGGGATGGGTTTGTTATTTATTTAGTTATTGAGAAGTTGAAAAAAAAATTGTTTTAGTTGTGTTTTGATTTCTTTAAAGTTATTATTAATAAATCTTTTATTTGTCTGTTAAAATTTTAATTTTATGCTTTGAAAAAGTTTTCTTTGAAAATTATTTATATTAGTTTTTGTGCAATGGAAAGGGATTATGTTTACGTGCCACCCCATCATCTTATTCGATATTGAATACTGAATTGACAGAAAGCGAAGTAGGTCATTCTAAGTAGTTCTTCATTTAGAACATCATTTGCCCACCGCCCATTTGAGAATATTTTTTTCTAGCGCCCCCCAATTGTTTTTACTTACCATCTGTCGCGAATCTGAAACAACTATTGTCACGATTATATTTACCACAATGAGGGTTGTTACCTCTTTCCTTCTTATATTCATGATATAGGGTCAATTCTTAACATAATGATATTCATAAGATAATGAGTACGTGATAAGCCTGTTTTTTTTTCTTTTTTATACCATTTTTTTTTACCTGCCCACGCCCTCACTATGCCATTTCAACGCCCTCTAGTTTTCCTCATCGCCCCCTAGGTCTTCTACCGCCCCCTGAGAGTCTCAAACGCCCACACGGGGGCGTTATCACCCATGTTGAGAACCTATGATTTAGAATAATATCTCAAAAGCTACACTAGTGAAAAGTGAACTTTCGTTTTGAGAAGCTTTATAATAGTTTTGTGGTGACCATTTTAGGCATTGGTCGATAATAGTGCCAAGGTATTTAATTAAAGTTTTGTTTTCAATATGAATCCCTATAAGGTAAGTTACAGTGGTGATATTGATGTGTGGTACAAAATGTTTCTTAATATTTATTTCACACGGTTTTTTTTTCATAAAAAAGTAGGTAGTGTTGTTTTTTACAGTACTTTATTTTTAATTCATGTTTGTGCTAGTCTTTGCGTTTAGTTAAAACCGTATATTTCAAAGTACATTTTAGGAATTCGCGAAACCTTAGCAATCTTTAGAGCATAGGCGTCAGGTGGGAATGCTGTCCTTGTTCTACCGGTATTACAATGGAAGATGCTCCGAGGAACTAGCGTCATGATCCCCTCGGCACCGGTGCATAGTCGGGAAACACGCCAAACACGTGCCCAACATTTGTACACGGTTGACATTAGTCAAATGAGAACGGGTCGTTTCTACGACTCGTTCTTGGGTTCAACAGTTCGGCTGTGGAACGATTCGCCGGCCTCTGTGTTTCCTCCCTCCTACAACATGAGTCTCTTCAAGACCCATGTCCACTCCTTCCTCTCCTCAAAAACACCCTCCACACAGCATCTTCAAAGATGACATAGGCCATAGGCATATTTTAGTGGCTATATATAAATTATATAGCCACTAAAAAAATCTGCCGCTCGGCGTACAAACTATGGTGTACCATACGTACAGATGAAAGTACCATACGTACAGATGAAAGTACCATACGTACAGATTGAAAGACTGCCAAGCATTCGAATAATAACCAAAATTTATCAGTTTTTCCCATAATTGTGTTAATAATAAGGAGAGGGCGGGGCAAGACGGGATAGTTAAGGTTTAATGATTAATAAAACGTAGTTCTTCAAATATAACAAAATCATCATTTTATGCAGATTAACTTTGGTCTTGAGCTGTAACATTCCATAGAATAAAATGCTTAAGATATTTTTAAAATTTACAAAAAGTGTAATTAAATAAAACTTTCATTTGCCCCGCCTTTTCCCGTCAGGAGTAGACCGCCGGGCAAGGTGGGGTTAAGGTTCACACTTGGGGCAAAGAAGTATTGACTCCTAGTCTTCGTCTTCGATACCTGCAAAGAAACAGTGAGCCCACTCTTGACGCATTTGCAGGAAAGGTATTTTTTGTGTCTTCAGAACAGAAGTTTTTTTCGCCAGCTTGACTTTTCTCAGTTTTTTTTTGCTGTTTGTAGCTTTTCGTTTCGTATTTTAAGTAATTAATAAATAAAGAAAATATTCGTAAGGAAGGGAGGGATGATGAAGAGGGCATGATGGCATTACCCCGTCATGCCCCCAAGCGTGTTTTTTTTAAACGTTGTAATAAATATGTAACTTTATAACTTCAGCCAAATAAAACTCTTACTTTAAGGACAACAAGTAGTCAATTTCTTTAAAACTCTTACTTTAAGGACAACAAGTAGTCAATTTCGGATACCCGTCAACCAGTCTAATCAATCAAATAATCTTCAATATATCACGCTCGATGTGCATTCGTAATGTAACGTGAAAAAACAAAATTCGCTCAGCATTGACATCAACAAAGGAAGACAGCAGTCTAAAGACACGGGGTGCGGTGGGGTCACATATGGACGAATTATCAGGATCGTAGCAGGTTTGGACAAAGCAATATAGCAAAACTCCATCTTGCCCCCCACCCCGTCTTGCCCCACCCTCTTCTATGTAGTTACATTAAAAAAAACAGAATTTTTGAAATTATTCGTCAATGTAAAGAACGTAGCTTGAGAAGTTAGTGCTAAGTACACGCTTTGTACCTAGTACAATATTAGCCGAGGGATTCACGGGTTGCAACACAAATTAACATGTTTGTACAATATATATCATGTGGGTACTGAAAATCAATCACTTAGGTATATTCTAGAAACTATTATTGCCACGTACTGGTACATTCGCATGTAGCATACATAGTAAGAAAACTGCGTTGTAACTCTTCTACGTGACTAATAAAATTATCTTTCCTTCTCCGGTAATGATACGTGTCAATACATGATATTTTAAAGGTATTACAACTTCTATGTGAATAAATAAAACGTCAAGTTGTTATAATGAAATGTTTCAATCAATAAACATCACACCTTCAATCACCTGATTGATTGTGTAGGTTGTTTACGTTGTAGACTTTTGCCATTATTGAGAGCATTTCCATGAAATTGTCAACGATTCGTCACTAGTAGGAGCGATCAAAATTTAAATTCTCTGCTGATTAGGAAATTAAAAAGTTCACTTTTAGTCATTCTGTTTGTGATCATCTTTTGATTAAATCTTAGTCGGTAAAGCCACGCTAATCTACAATGCAGATAAAGAAACATTTTCTCGCTCTAACGCGCGAGTGACGTGTTTTCCGATACACTCCAATTTTAGATTAGCTCTGATTATAAAAAAAAACATTGTTTCGACTTTTTTAACACGGTGGTTTTTTTTTTTTTCTTCAAGATTATTCAACACTTAACACATTTTTAAACACAACTTGCAAGAATGTAACATTTACACATTTTTTATTTTGAAGTTACGAAACTTATGACTACCGTAACAATTCAAAATAAAATTTTGAATGCGTCATTCTTAATCCCCTCTAAAGCGAAAATTTAAAATGTTAATAGCATAATAAGCAATGCTTAAATTTTCAATAAGAACTGAAATTATTATCAAGGTGGAATTAGCAAATTAAAATTAAACTGCCATCAAGTTGGGGATTGATGGTATTAAGAAGCAAACTTTATTTTTAGGTAGGTAGTACGGAATTATTGCATATATTATACTTTACAAACAGTCCCCCTATTTTGTCTCTACGCTTCGTAACGAAATTATCTTACGCGACGTAGCAGCCTGTTCAAATCAAAGTCAGATTTAATTAGAGTTGAATGATAACGTGTAATTAATGCGGTAATTGATTGGTTGTATTTTCTCTCCCTGCAGACATCTCTAGCTATCAGGCGTTCTTCAATTTCGTAGACATGCGCGCGCTGCTGGAGAACTTCTGCGTGTTCCACGTGAACGCGCCCGGACAGGAGGAGGGCGCTCCCGCTTTCCCCGAAGAGTGAGTATCTTCTGCATTACACTGCTAATACTACCTAACCAACTTTCCTTCCCGAACCTCTAACTACTTTTCTTGTTCTATCGATATCCTTGTTTATTATTTATATTTTAACTGCTCCATTGTCTTCGTTATGTGTAATTCTGTGAGTTGTGCAAATATGTGCATTGATGTGTCTTTGTTACTAATTAAAGTTGTCCATTGAATGTCTTCTAGATTACAGGGCCTAATTTTGGATTGTTGTTTATTTTGAGTTATCGTACTTCACACTTTTGCCCAATTCTGCAGGCATCTGTCAATCTGTCGGCATCCGACAACAAGCAAAAACTACATTTAACAGGCACGTTGATTAGTTTTAAAACTCGTTACTCGTAATATTATTTTTCTTCCTGGACAAAAATCTATTTAATATGATTCTAATTCAATCTTCAATTTTTTTCATTTTAATCATCTTTCTTTTTTCTTATTTCACAGTAGAGTTAAATGCTATGAATAACTCCGATATTTTCTCACCCTATTGTATTGTCAAGTATAGTGAAAAAAACTATATTTTCTAAAGAGTTTTAATCCAATATCGTAATGGAATCCCGACACGATTCAACAGTTTGTAAAATAGAAAAATTAACACCCAATTGGCTTTTCTTTATTACTAGATGTGTCAACCCTGACAATAAATAATCTGTCCTGTAACGTCACGTCGCGTCGTGATGCTATTCTCATTATTTACAAAATCTGTACAACGCTCTGTACAATCACAAAAAAGATATCCAAACCACACGAAATTAAATTGCTCGAAGGAAAACCGATTAGCCTACTGTGATAACTCTACCAATAAATTCATTACGTGCTGTGTCTCGCAACGTTCCGATGGCTATTTACCACACATTTGTTATAACAGCTACACATAATTTCAGCATTTGTGTAGATTTGATTTCAAACCTTTTTGGTGTTGGCACTTTTTGCTTTGCGGTCACTTTCATAATTACTAATTACGCATTTGAGCAGAGAGACATTTATGTCATTAATGTCGATTTAATTTCTTGATTGATTGATCAATCACCATTTTGAATTCCTGGCAATTAGCATCGGATTTGGCATTCTCTTGTATTGTATTGTGTTTACGTACCTATTTATTTCGATGACACGAATTCAATCACAACAGGATTCCAGTTTTTAAACGAATTATGCAGAAAACGCGCGTGACGTCGCGCTGATCATATACGTAGACAGTCTCGTGTCCCATTGAGGATAGTTGTGTTAATAGCACAGATCGCCTAAACATGTTAGTATCAAGTAGCGGAACCTACACCATAATACGAAAAAACGAACTTTGTAATAATTTGTTGTTCAGATGTTTTTTTTTAATCATAAATAATTATATACGTTGTTTGGAAACTGGTGATTTTACACGGAAAATGGTGAATCTACTTGTATATAATACTGATATACAAAAAATAGATCTGAGCGATAAAATATTTTTGTCGCATCCGCGACAATTAACAATCCGTGAAAACCGATTTTTGTTCTTCAAATTTGTCTTAAAAAATTCCAACTTTGGAGTCGATTTACTCGAAAACAAAAAACCTCAAAAAATCGATTCCAAGGAAGATGTAATTTCACCAGTATCCCGCTTGTTTATCAGGAACAGAGATTAATTTTAAAATTTCGACACATTTTTAATTTTGTCAGTATTTCATTCAAATTCTTGTATCGAGTTCTAAGAGCAGTTACGACACCAGAGCGCTGAAGATAAATTGAGTGGACTAAGTGGCTACGATGCTAGTTTCCTTATTGTCTCTTCGAGTAAATTGAATAAACACTTGGAATCAGGTCGTGGCTGCTCCGCTCTTCGTCTTATGGCACAGTTCAGTGTCCACGTTCTAGAACATACCAACATCAGCATTTTAATATTATTTCTAAAGGGCTAATTTCTATTTTATCAGGCATTCGCGAATCTGACACCATGGCATCAAATATGATTCTATGACAATCATCAGTAGCGGGCGCGCCCGTTTGTTCGTTCGCTTCAGTTGGATGTTGGTATCAATCTGCTGGTAACCAACTAGGTAGTATATCACGGCGTAATCAACGACCGCCACGATATTACTCGGTATTATATTTTGAGTGAAGGTTCGGGTTTGGTTTTGGTTCATCAATTTTTACGTATTTTTGATCGATGCCCAGGGGGTAGTTTTGTCCAGCAAACTCTAATGTTGCTAGCAATAAACTCAAAGCACATTTCTTACAATCGTAATGACATAATAACATATATTATTGGGACATTTCACCCATGACAGTCTTGATTTTGTAATTAGCGTGCCAACATAACTAGGTTCGACTATAATTTACACGTATAAAGTTGAAAATCTACACATTCAATGAGATTATCTATATTATATCTTTCAGAAACTATTGAAATTTTTTAGCGTAAGTTTTGTTATTTCTTACGTAGTTACTAATGAAGTATGAAGAATGAGTTAATGATACATGTAAGTTCCTAAGTCTCAAGTCACGGTGTTTGAAAGAAAGTTCGAAAACAGTGTGCAATATAGTTGTGAATGATGAATACTTGGAGCAGGTGGGTGAGTTTGTGTATACGAATAGTATGTTTACGAGAGATGGGAAGGCTGATAGAGATATTGAAAGAAGGGTAAATGCAGGTAACTCCATTAATGGAGTACTGAATGCCGCTGACGCTATTAAAAAAATTGTCAAAAGAAGCGAAGCTAACAATCCACAATGGAGTCCTGGTACCTACCCTGATGTATGGCAGCGAGGCATGGAACTGGCAGAGGAAGGACTGCTGTTGAAATGAGATTCCTGAGGCGTACGCGTGGTAAAACCCTGCACGATCTTGTGAGGAATGTGGAAATCCGCAAATAATGTAAGACTGATGTAAGCATAATGAGTAAGATTAAGAAAGGGACCCTCAGATGGTTTGGCGAATGAACGAAGAAAGTAGTGTAAGAAGAATATATGACGCATACGTGAATGGTAGAAAAAGTCGGGGACGCCCGAGAAACACATGGCACAATCAAGTGAATCAGATGCAGTCGGGCCATGTCAAAAGTCAGAATAATAGAAGAGTATGTATGAGATGATGTATGAATGTGAGAGAGGCAAAGAGTGTGTGTCAAGACCGAGTTGTTTGGCGTTCCGTCCTCTCTGCCTACCTCTGCAGGGAAACGGCGTTATGGTTAGTCAGTTTGTTAGCTACCAACTGAATACGGTGAATGACTTGACTCGAACAAACAAGCGATAATATTTTTTTATTGTTTTCGTATGAACGAGCGATGTGAAATGATATAATTTCGGATTTCGTCTTGGAGAAATTCCCGTAAATTTTGTAAGTGTTTCCTGAACTGTCTTCAATATTCCTCTCTGGAATTAGGCGGAACGTAATATCTCTTAGTGGAACAATGTTTTCTCCAAAGTAATTCTTAATGGCTTAGCGGAAGAAAATGATTCACGCGCAGACATTTAGCAATGTTGTGAAATGTTGACTCATTCATCGATTGCTAACGTAACGGGGTTTTTGGTGAGATTTTTTCAAGCCTCTCCGAACTTATCTATGAAACGATTTATAAACACTGGCCAATTTATTGTGCACGTGATTGAAAAAACGTTCTTTATACGGTTGAACGTAACATTTCTAAAGCAAGGACCGCTAGAAATTTCAACAATATTAAATGCTTTATTTTTCCTTTGTTAGAAGTAAACCTGAGTACAATCCCCCCTCTGGAACTCACATTACAATAATCATGTTCAAGCTATTGAAATATTACAGATTTTGGAAGTTAAACTTCTTTAGCCCCGTTTTGATTTTAAATTCAGATGAAATTGAAATGACGCCTTGCGTTTACTACGAAGGGTCAAACTGCGTTCTTTGGCTGCTTTGAGTATGACTTCACTTTTCAAGGCTCCTATTGGTTGAGATATGGAACGGAAATGACGCTTTACAGTACCTACGAAGCGTCAAACTGCGCTCATTGTCCGCTTTGATTATGACCTTACTTTTCAAGGCTCCTATTGGTTGAGATATGAAACGGAAATGACGCATTACAGTACCTACGAAGCGTCAAACTGCGCTCATTGGCCGCTTTGATTATGACCTCACTCTTCAAGGTTTTTTCTGCTAGGCCCTGCGGGCGGCTTTTGGTTCGGCGTCGCCTAGTTTGTGTTGGTCCCTATAAGGAACATTAGGAACTGGTTCCAAAATCAGCCCATTTCTCAGATCCACTTTCATCCAGTGATAGCTAGTCACCGAGATAAAGTAACCGGGATAGGCAATGACGTCTTATGTAATATAAAGCCGCTTGATACTATTATTAACAACCGAGTATTACCGTCAATCTTTCCATTTCCGAAGAAATATTCAATTTCACAAATTTCTAGTACATACCTGCCAAGGGCACGTCCCCACGCGACCTTCTAACGGAAATAGCGACATATTTTGACAAATTCTCGAATTCAAAACCGAATTTCAATGGTAGCTTTATTTCAAATTTCACGTACACATGTTATTTGTGACGCGACGCGTACGTCAGACATGCACTCGAAGCCGGGTTCTGAATTTCAACCGCCCAGGCACAAGCCTATTAATTCTGTTCGATTTTTATGTTTCTAAAATTATTAGCACACACGACTATGTGAGCTAACATAAGATTAAGAAATAAAATAAATACAAACAAAAGCTTGTTGCTGGGGCAGTTCAGTTAAGTATGTATATTTTTTTGTTATGTATAGAATTTTATAAACTATTTTGTAAAAGCCCCTAAAAAGGGCATTAATAAATAATAAAAATTGTACAGTAGGTATATAGTAAAATTCCGCGTATTAGTTCCCGTCCAGAGCGGCTGACCAGTCAATTGATTGATGGCGTTTTGCACTCGGGTGCCTCGCTTTACTGCGGGAGGCAATGAACGCCAGTCACCTGCCGTACGATAAAACACCTCACTAATTATTATTTAGTAGGTAGTTCATCATACCAACTAGCAGTCATTCTGGAGTCGTATAAATACGATGGAAAGTCGGCGAATTGCCCCTGGCTTTGGCGTTCTTTTAAATCTTTCATTAGATCACTATTTTGCCTATAAATGGTTTGCGTAATGCAGATTCAGGAATTTCTCTAATGTTTTTATTGTATTGACAAACTATCACACTGCAGTCATATAAATTAGTTAGAAACATCGATAATTAGATTACTTGTTCGTTGACTTGGCTTTGCCGTTATTTAAAATTTTTAGATTCGTATTGTCTTTTTTTACATTGGTTCCATACAGGAGGCTCTGAGGAAAAAAATTCCTACGTCATCTCTGGGGATGCTGTATGGAGTGACTTGTTAGGGAAAGGAAGGGGAGGAAATTCTGGGAAGGAAAAGAGTATGAGGAATGGGTAGGAATCAGGGGGTCAATGAGTTACAAGTCGATGGATCGAGAGAGGTCAACATTCTCTCGATCCGGTCGGCCACGCAGAAGGTTGGTAGACGCAAGCGTCGTCAGGACCCCCGTGAACTCAGGCACCCTTGCTAAGTCACCAAATGTAGTAAACCACTTGGGGTGACAGGGGGTTGAAGGAGGGGCGTTGGTCATCCAATAGATAGTTCCCGTGACGGCGGTACCCGTATCCGCCTCTCAAATTGTCTAGCAGTGTGTATGCTTTTTTTAGACTCAAATTAAAGATTTTTTTAGACTCAAAGTTTGAAACCGACAATAGACATTTAATGAAAAATTTAAGAAGACAATTTTTTTATCTTCTTTTTTAAGTATAATTAATTATAACAGGATTTTTCAACCACCATACTAGGCACATTCCTTGTTAAAGCAGTCGGTTTTTTAGACGGTGCTTTAAAATACAGCATGAAAATAAAGTATTTACCCGTACGTATAAAAATAGTGTCTAAGATGGGCGGCGTCGCTTTGTTTTGTGTGCAAATCTAGAGTTTAATTCGAGATTTCATTTGGCGAATTCGAGAGACGTTCAAGATTAGAGGAAAAATACTGTCTACATCTGATTTTGAAATACTCTGTGTAAAAAAGGGGCAACGCCCGGGAATTCAGCTAGAATAAGACAACATTGTCTTAGAATAAGATAAAAAAATACAAGTCGGCAATTCACACAAGGTAGAAGTGAAATCTTCATAAAACTAAAGTAAACAAAAGTGGGAAGCTACGAAGCACCGCACAAAGAGGAGACCGATTATTCTATCTCTTTTTCTCGCAAGCTAAATCCTACAGATGTACGTGTTTGTCTCTTTTTAGTGTCGCTTTTTTTCGTTTCATCGAGTTTCAAATCATAACGGTGCTAAAGAAATGTGCACTTCAAAAATTACAATTTTTTTTTTCTATACTAAAATGTATTTTTATATCCGAGATTTCGTTCGACAATTTTTTAATTTTTTTATATGAATACCACACAAGAGTCTCAACTGCTCCCGTCTGGAGCCAGTGAGACTATGGCATCCCCGATTGGGGTGTGTTGTGAGGCTGAAGGTAGTGGGGAGGGGAAAAAGATGGGGGAGAGGAAGGTGGGAAGTACCTGGCTATTCAGATCTGGCACCAAACACGGCTAAATTCGATTAAGAGGAAAAATACTGTATACATCTGACTTCGAAAATCTCTGTGTAAACCAGGGGGCAACGCCAGGACTTCTGCTAAAATAAGACAACATTGTCTTGGAGTAACAGAAAAATTACCAAAAACAGATACATTGGTATTTGAGATCATTTTTCACAAAAATGGCACTATAAAAATAATCAAATTATTATTATTATTAATCTAGTTACGTATAGTTTATAATATTTGTTGGGTACGTTAAAATAGCCACAGTAAGTACCAGGCAGCTCTACTGTGGCCAGATTACCACCGATAAGGCGAGTAATCGGGCCTTAGTGTACACATAAATATTGATTTAATCGGAAAAATAACGCACAATCATTATCAAGCGACTGAAAACAGCTCACACCATGAGAATTCTGTAGTTTATTATATTTCACACATGTTGTTTCTTGGAATGTTCCAGAATCCAGCATATCTTCATACCTACTACTGTTTTCGCATACTCAGTTCTTCAACTTCTCGGAGTTTAGCCATTGTTGTGAAAACTAGTTTACAACAATTCGCCAATTACTGTAATTTCCTTTAAAAATATGCAGTAAACTATGAAAACCAATGCTGTAAATATAGTTTATTGTACGGAGAATGAAAATAGTTTACTTCTCACAATGACTATATAATTGAAACATCTATTTGTGCCATTTTCTATATAAAACAAGATTGATTTGGTTAGTACCAATTGTTTGAACCATAGTCATATTTGACATCATGTCACAAATCGGCGATAAACGCATTTTTTTTATTTGTTAGCGGTTGTAGGCAGACATATGAATATTACTAGACCTGTCCTAAGTGACTTAAGCGTATTATTTCCCCCTCCCCATACCAGTTCCATTTGGAGCCGGCTGGGCTCACGAATGGCCTCGAGCGAAACTAAAAAAATGTGACGTCATCATTCTTTTGCGAACCAGCGTCGAGCTCTCATCGGAACATTTTACGAAATAACACAGCAAAAATGGTGGCTTGTTCTGTGAAAAGTATAAATATGGAAGTGAAAAAAAGAATAAACCCAATTGTTGTATTACATTCCATAGGTTATTATTTTACTTTATATTAAGCTTATTAAGACCATATAATATGATCAGTTTTAGTAACACATCTATCACCATAACGAATGTAGGCGTTTCTTAAGTGTGCTTGTGCTGTTCACAGGGGTAACTAAATTATAAAAAAAACGGTCTTCGTTCAACGCTCGTTTTCAGATCTTAATCAGAGTTTGATCAATTTTGTCATCTAACATCGTCGAACATGCGACCATTTAGTATTGGTTGAATTCTTGACCATATTCATACGATTATTGTAAATAATTTGATTAGTATATATTGGTAATATTATTTATTAGACGTGTACTCATCTGTTTCGAAATCTCACATGTTTTTGGGTAGTTTCAGGACTTTAGTGCAAGTTGAAATGAATGACCCCCCATAATTTCTGCAACGTCATCATTCTCCCAAATCCGGGAAAGCTGGCATCACGTAACATCAGAGCGAAGAATAACATATCACGTACGGCTAAAGCGGCTACATGGGCATAGGTACTATCTCATCACGTTTCCGAGAACGTAGTTCCACAGCTCAATGTGACAACTCTGAGAAACCCTTTCAGGCTATGAACACCAGTAGGTACATAGCTTGTTGCAAACGTTTTTAACTCCTTCAGACAACTACTCTCAAAGTCACTCTTTCCAAGGTATCACACCAGGTTTCTTCTCCAATTCTCAAATTATTACTTTCAATCTACCGAGACCCCCGAGTAGGCGTTTAGTGAATTTTTGAAGTGAAAATTTCTTTAGCACCGCTGTGATTTGAAATTCGATTAAAACGGAAGCGAGCGTCACTAAAAAGAGACAAAACAAACATATATAAGATTTATTTCACGGGTACTCGGTTCCTACGTAACATGGTAAATCCACGGTCCCACCCAAGTCTCCATTGGTCTTGTGGTATAAACCGCCTGACGATATTTGGCGGGCAGACATTCAGCGGACCAAGGATCGAATCCTACGAAATCAAAAAAAAAAAAAAATTGTTGTTAATACCCAATCTTCAATCACTCCAAAATGAACAGGCAAAGAAAATACAAAATAAATCGAAATCTAGCGACTCCGAAGAAGAAAACACAAACATCAATAAGATGACCAAATTTATAGAAAAAGCACCGGAATTCGATGACGAAAATATGGAAAAAATCATCATTTACATTGATTAAAAAACGCGCTTCTTAGTCTCCCCTCTCTTGTCTACTTTAGTTTTCTAAGGGTTTCACTTCTACCGCGTGTGAATTTCACAATCTGATTTTTTTAAATGTTTTAATCGTTTTTCTTTAGTTGCTCTAATCCAGAAACCCTATCGATATTCCTATATAATCCCTATCGCAGCTGAAAAGCTGCTTTCGTCCAATGGGCCATCTTCGGGTAGGAAATACACATATTTCACGTCTGTTAAGAGAAATACACAAGCCAAAAATGTTTACCTATTTTCTTAGCCTGCCTTATATCGCAACGAATGGGCATAAAAAAAGAACGAATGGGCATAAAAAGCTGATTCTGAAAAGTACACACTTATTTTGTGAATAATTTTTCAAGAATTACAAAAGTTAATCAATGGAAACTATCACAGATGATCTTAGCTATTTACGGATACGACAAGTCTTTTGATATGGCCAAACACAATATTTGGTTTTGATATTGTCATGTATGTATTAAATTCCTGAAAACCGTTCTCCCGTTTACCAATGCAAGCGAAGCTGCTTCCTTGAAAGTTGTCGTAATGTTTCATGAGCATAGACGTCTATAACATTTTGAACTGCATACTAGCCGGCCGTCAGTTTTGCAGGACGGTCCCATAACAATTTATTCACGGTGCCCGTAAAGTTGCATGGCGCCGCACCGTCTGCGTTAGCCCTCTCCCCTCTCCTTCTCCTCTTTTCCTCACTCCCTCTCTCCCTCCCACCGTTCATCGCGTTCGGACGTTATAAAACTCCTCTCCGCATGAAATCCGGAACCGAAATTGATGGCGCACCACTTCGCCATTTGGAATGAATTATAATGCACAACTAGTGTAAGTGGATTAACCCCCCCGACAGGGCGGCGCACTCGTTATGCATCTGTAATCTTCGTGTTTGATTAGTGATCAAAATTGAATTAGTGATCATTTGCTGATAGATTTGTCTAACCACGCAGAGGTTTAATTTTAGCTTCGTTTGAAATGTTATCTTTTCTGTTGGACCGAATGTCACGCAATTAACTAATTTTAGTCCATACTTAGTAATTTGTAAAAGAATATCATATAGGTAGTTAATTTTTTTTTATGAATACCTCACAAGAGTCCCATCTGCTCGCGTCAGGAGTCAGAGGGACCATGGCATCCCCATTTGGGGTATGTCGCGAGGATGCTGGTAGTGGAGTGAGGAAGGAGATGGGGAGGAGGAAGGTGGGGAAGGTACCTGGCTATTCAGATCTGATCACCCAACACAGCTAAAGCCATTTCAAGCAACGTTTCATTTCTGAATTTCGATAGTGAGGTATTTGCATACTGCTTACTAACCCCAAATGCAAGGACATTGGAAGATCTAGAGTCGTTCAAATAATTGTAGCTTTTTTCAATAAAAAATAGAGTCTTGACGTGTGCGGTGAAGGAGGAAACCATTGAGGTAGAGCCTTCCAAAAAAACTTATAGATAGATGAGAAAATATTGGAGGAAGAGTAGAAAGGAGACCTGCTCTGCACTGATACCTTCTACCAACCCATACTTCAAGTGGATAACTCTAATTGAATCATAGTGGTTAAGGAAAAATGAAAAAAAAGTACTTAAATAACTTGTGTACACAGATTATCTATCTAAACAACTTTTTTCGCCCATTATCCTCGCCTTTTCATATCGAACATTATGTTAGTTCATTTAATCGTTTTCCCTTATTACCATGTACAATCAGACTTCGGTCGTACAACCCGGCAACCGGCTGACGTTCGGGGCTGGCTGGCGCGAAGCCAGAACACTAAGTCAACCCCTCCCCTGCCTCCTCCCACCCACCGGGCGGCCTGCGGATCCAACGAATCGGAACTTTAAATTTAGTAATTTGTCACTGGGAATACGACCACCGCGGACAATTCTAGGATACCGAGCGTGATAAATATACTGGGGTTAATTCTCTCCACCGTGAAACCGGACGCGATAAACGTATGTTTGTTTTTCTGACGGTAATTCAATGACCGTACCCTTCGGCCAGTGAAGCAGAGATACGTAGAAATAGATTGCGATAAGAATGTAAAAACTGTCTGAGGTCGCGTCTACGCAAACGTGAAGACTACTGTATAGTAAGTATTACATATTGATGAATTCTTATGTGACACATTAAATACATTTAGATACAGATGCAACTATTTTTTTTGCAAAAGGAGGTGGGTATTTATTAGGATTTTTTGCATCTGAATACATTGGCGTACTACTGGGTAGAATTGTAGATCTGTACTGTGGGTAGGTACTACAGGTTCTTCTTTGTAAATTTAATAAATTTCACCATAAAGTATGTGAAATGGGTATCAAAATACGCCTCTCAACCTATACAATCCTAAGGGTTCAGTGAAAAAATTGAGCAGTGAACTCCTAGGCCCGTTTTTCTATCATAATGTTGGTTTTCCAAATAAAATACTGAAAGCCTTGAGCCGGACGACTGGAATGGCTTAGTATTAGGAGTATTGAATTGAGCAGTTATTTTTTAACGTACACTGTTTCACACGTTGCAGAATTTTAAGTTTGTTAAAAATAGGTTCTGAAGGGTTAATTATTTTAGAAAATGGTCCCAAGAGATGGGCTGCCCTAGACTTTAAACATAATTGATCTTTGTACGAATATATCAAATGACTTGTGCTTAAAGTCTATTATGTCTACCAGTTTAAGTTCTGTCTAAGTCAGTTTAAGATTTATAGTTACTATTAGGTACACAATGGTAACAAACGATGAAGACGAACTCTCTAAGGATGGGTTGTTTAAAAGAATTTGATGGATTCATCAAATATTTGAAGTTGATTTTCACATTCTGTGTAAGTTCTATTCAATTTCTGTTATTACATCGTTATAGGACAGTTGCTTCACAAAACTGAAATAATCACAGAACTTGAATAGAACTTACACAGAACGTGAAAATCAACTTCAAATATTTGATGAATCCATCAAATTTTTTGAAACAACCCATCCTAAGACTTCAACCATAATGGATGTTTAAGTACATAATACTGTGTTAGTTCATGAATTGTGTTTTTAAGGACCATTATTATTGAAGTGAAAACTTCTTTAGCACCGTTGTGATTTGAAACTCGGTGAAACGGAAGCGAGCGACACTAAAAAGAGAGAAACACATTCATTAGAATGCATGTGTTTGTCTCTACACACAGGATTTAGATTTTATTTACTTGTTGCACGGATTCTTCCAATATGATTCGATAAATCCACGGTCCCACGCAGCTCTCCTTTAGTCCAGTGGTATAAAGCGCCTGACCAACTTAGGAGCCAGACGTTAAAAATCAATATCCAATCTTCAAACCACTCCAAAATGAACAGGCAAAGAAAATACAAAAGAAAGCGACATCGACCAATCTAGCGACTCCGAAGAAGAATACACAAGTACTAATAAAATGACCAAATGTATAAGAAAATGTGTAGTGGAATAAGACGACAAAAATATGGAAAAAAATGTTTGTTAAGTCGGTTTACGGACGATAATTTTACGTGATAACGTCATATGATAACGATGGAGTGGAAGAGAGATAGATGTATCACAAGCCGAACACTTAGGCCGAACGTTTTTTCCGCGCTCTCGCTTGCACGCTCGGCTGAGGCGGAACGTGACAATGAGTCATGCTTTTTCGTGAGTGCAGCCGGCGTTCATCGATTTATAAGACGTTTTCACGTCAAAAAAGTTTAAAAAATAGTGCTTCGTAGTCTCCCCATTCTTGTCTACTTTAGTTTCTGAAGGTTTCACTTCTACCTCATGTGAAATGCACGCTATGATTTTTTATTATTATTTATGTTCGTGGAATGAGGCAAAATAGCTCTATAGTTTGCCTACATTTTATAATCGAACTAATCCTATCGAGAACGAAGGTACCAGGAAAAGTATCCCCTTAAGAAGCTTTTTTATTGCAATTAAAGCTCTTCAATTCTTTCGAGTAATTCATAAATCTCTCTCCGCAAACCCACCGCGAGAACCACTCATTCCATTTTTCCACCTTTCCCCCTTGAGGTTGCAGAACGACCGAACCATCTGTTACTTCGTCGTCTGAAGCATTAAGGTTCTTAGACTTTATACGACTCTGCGGTCATTCCTGGGATTTCCTAACAGATTTGGAGATATTTTCTCTGGTACAAAGGCATAAATAAAGTTGTAAAAATGTAAACCCGCAACGCGCAGATTATGGAGCACCAAGCTTCATGCTAAACTGCGAGACACGGCATTCATTTACAATATTAACATTATTTCTTCAAAATAGGCATATTTACTTTGGGGTGTCATCATTAATTTAATGAAAAAAAATACCTTTGTATACAATTAGATAATTTAGAAATTTTAGAAATTAGAAAAAGTGTTAATAGTAAATTAAATATTATAAATAACCAAACGTTTTTTAAAAATAGCCATCTTTTAAATTTATTTTCGTATTAATACTTATATTTATAATAATTTATTTTGTTATTTAGACTTCTTGTTTTCCTTTTAAAAGATTTTTTATTATGTTAATGTAATTTTTTACCCATTCTAAAATAATTTTTATATTTTATTTTATATAATTGTTTTTTATGATATATTTTAGGTAATTAATCACCTCTCCTTTCTAATATTTTGTCTATGTTCTAATTAGTCTATACTTGTAAGTTTTTTTTATCATTTATTTCACCTCTTGTTTATTTATAAGTTTAATTTGTAGAACTCCATTTTAATTTTTAATTTCTTTTTTTGTATTCAATAATATTATTATTCAATTTATAAAAACAGTTTATTTATAAACAAGTTCTGCTAGGTAATTATTATTACGCGTGACAGCTGTTTCGCCTTCTGAAGTAAACTGACAGTTTGATAATGTCTTCAGAAGGCGAAACAGCTGTCATGCGTAGTAATAATTACATAGCAGAACTTGTTTATAAATAACCTGTTTTAATAAATTGAATATATAAAAGAAATAAACAAATAAAATAAATAAATAAAAATCACATCTTATTTACTGTACAGTATAGTCAGGGCCTGATAAAATAGCGTGATATATCGAAAATATGTTTGCGACCTGGAGACGGATCAGAAATCTGGTATTCTGGAGAAGCTTTTATCGTGATTTATTTTTGGGGTGTTATGCCGTGTTGCGTTACCTCTAGCTCTACCCTCTAGCTTTTATTTTCTTCTGTAAATATTATTTCTCAGGGTATCATAATGTAATAACATCACAGAGTTTTGCGAGAAAACCTTCGCAGAAAATAGAAATTCTTTTCTTATGAAAAACTGAAGATATTTTTTTCGGTAATTCCCCAGGCAATAGTCTTTCGCAGAATTGTTCCCTCTCAGTGAATGCTTTCGTGCGAACTGCTTGCTTGTTATGCTTTTTCAACTTGCTTTTATTTTGAATAAACATTTTCACGTCCTCGCACAAACATAAATCTTTTATGTTTATAATTGAGCTATCTATATACAAAACGTTTTTTATTTTACATTTTGTACATTATGTAGACATTTTAAAGGATAAAAGTAAATTACCTACGTTTCGCGGAGTTTTCACAACAACTTTAAAACGAGTTTTTATTAATTAGACTGTGACTTTTTTCTTATGTCGTATAATATAATTTTTTTTAACATAACTAGCTTTAACCATGGTATTACTAGGTCACTCACTCATTCACTCACTCACTCACTCACTCACTCACTCACTCACTCACGCACTCATTTACTCACTCACTCACTCACGCACTCATTTACTCACTCACCCACACACTCATCTACTCACGCACTCACTCACTCACTCACTCACTCACCTACTCACGCACTCACTCACTCACCCACTCACTCACTAACTTGATATTTATAATATAGTTGTATATAGAAACCATCGCAGGCATGCGCACATCAAATCCCCAAAATTTCTTCGCAATCGGATGAACGGTTGTCAATGCATAATTTCATGATGCCAGAATTCACTATTGTACCTATATGGAAACCATCGCGGGCATGCACACATCAAATCCCCAAAGTTTCATCGCAATCGGATGAGTGGTTTAGCAACGCATAGCATATATACATAGCAAACATATTTTGATTTTTATATAAATATAAGATTGGTTTCAATGCACTTATGAGTCCAACAATAAACCTCTTCCACAACTCACTCCCATTGTGATATTGGCTGTCAATTTTCTGACCGAGAAGATTTATTGTTGCCAATAAAGTGTCGAAGTCTCCTTGTTAGAACTCGAACAATAAACCACATTAGAAACAATGACCGTATTATTCCGTTAACACTCCATTTTGCAATCGTCTACGACCGTCCTAGAGACAATTCGATTTCGAATTCGAACAGCGCTCCCGTTTTACGATGTTTGTCACACAATCTAGAGCTCGGGAAATATGGTGGGAATATCTATAGAAATTTACCTTTCGTGCTTCGGAGGTGTCGGCAGAATGTAGGGAATGCTCGCTCGCTGAGGTGTCGGTATCAGAATGCGGGGAATGTTCTATCCCTATTTGCCGTCGCGACGCGTCGTCGGCATCGGGCGGGTGAACATTCTAACTCGGCGCGGGCGCATCCTTTTCATCCCGTAACGAATGGCTTTTACCAGTGCGCCTTGAAAATACAAAATATTCTGAGAAAAGCCGCTTCCCCCGGGCTGCGGCGGTCCGAGGGGGAGGGGAATTTATTTCGCCAATTTCGAGGAAACGGTCTTCAGTTTGACTTCTCCCCTATAGTCTCTCAGAAAGCACCAGCTCTTACGAAGATCTCTAATTAACTTAATAGCTGCTACTCTGACCTGTGACTTGAATTTTATGTGGAGTGAGTTCGTAATTTCAAAATTCAAAATTCGTAATTTTATTTTATCGTTTATTAAAAAAATCTTTTACTAAATTACTCACCTTTCTTGGTATTTTTTTCCTCGGTCGAGTGTAATGTATCTGGTGTCCGTTGTCGGCATTTTTAAAATGTCCGAAATATGGCGACCACGTGACCTAACTTTACTTTATCGGGGTTCCATAACTTTGTTAATAAAACCTAGGCTTGTGGTGTTCTTTTCCATTTTCAATTTTGTAGTGAAACTTCTTTAGCATCGTTGTGATTTGAAACTCGATGAAACGGAAACGACACTAAAAAGAGACAAACACATACATCTATATGATTAAGCCTGCGAGAGAATGAGATAGAATTAAACCTTACCGCATTGGCTGCTTTGATTATGAGCTCACTTTACAAGGCTCGTATTGGTTGAGATTATGTGTAAGTAAATGTGAAGTTTTCACTTCTATCGCGTTTGAATTGCACACTCTAATTTTTTTTTTTAAGTTTATATCATATTTGTGTTATGTATAAGTACGTAAAGAAATGTTTGGTTTAGCGGTGTGGCTTTGTTTTTTATACCAATCTACAATTTTATTCCGAAATTGATGAAATTATACACACTTGATCTCTAATATAAGAGAAAGGTCGCCGACACGCGAGCTTTTGAAAATCTAACCCCATTTCCCTTTACAATCCAATTTTGATTGTTGTTAAATTTTACATATTTGACCTTTAAATAAAATTAAAATTACTACATCTGCTTTCGAAAAACTCTGTGTAAATCTGGGCAAAACCGGGACTTCATTTAGTTACCTGTATAAAAAACTACGTTAATAATTGTTACAAATGTTCTCATTTGTATTAAATACGCAAATGTCACATTGCCACTGCAGTTCGTTCATCGCGTTAATGGCGAATTCACAGCTTTTAATTTAATTTACGGTCAACAAACATACTTTATTCAGTAACATTAAAAGTCAATAGCCGGGAACAACTATAAAATAAAAGAGATTCCGGCACATCGGGAATTGGGACATAGTGGACCAGGTTCGAAGTAATCTAGTATCCCTATTTGCGTCTACCTAACTGTTTTTTTACACCACCAATTAAATTCGTTGAACGCGATTGAAATACCAATACATTTATTTTATAAAATTATAAAAATAAAATTAACGAAGTAAAACATAAAGGTACTTTGTTTATAATCACAAAATTTTATTTTATTTATTAATACCGACTGATTTCGCTTAACACAAGCGGTACAAAATTAAATCAAAAATACATTGTGTGAGCTTATATATACATATAGATAGAGACAAAACATAATATAGAATAAAGGAGCAGTGATAAAGCATGAAATTAAAAAATATATATAGTAAAAGAGAGATGGAGACAGATGTATCACGCCATGTCAATTTTAGAATCAAAGAGAATATTAGATGCTTAAATAATAATGGCTTTTCGGAATTCGCTAATCATTTTATCGATAAAGATCACACCTCCAACCTAAGCACCTGTGCACCAATTAATTGTGTCCATTAGCCCTATATTGGGGATTTTTCCCATAAACTCGTAAAAACTCCATTATCCCTTAATCACCATTTTGTACGCATCTGTCTATTTTTCTCTATTACTATGTAAGATTTTAATTTCGTGTTTCTCACAGCTCTTTACTCTAATGTTTTGTTTCTTTCTATATGTATATAACATATAAGCTCACACAATGTATTTTTTCATTCCTTTAATTTTGTACTCCGACGATGCTTGCACTAAACGAAACCGGTCGGTATTAATAAAGTAAATAAAATATTGTGGCTATAAACAACGTAATTGTTTTACTTCATTAAATCTTTCATACCACAAAGCGATTGCTTTCTACCAAAAAAAAAATTATTCCATTCCATCATTTTTTTCTACCTCTGCTTGGATATGACAAATCGGTTAGCTAGTTCTGTAATGGTGTGCTCTATTTTTCATATTGTTAAATGCTACTAAAATATGTTGCATTACAAGCAGGCCGAATTATCGCAATAAAAAATTGTAATGTTGTGAAACTAGCATCCTAGAGCGTGCATTAAATTTTTTTTTAATATGTCATTCCATATTCATAATTACCCTGTTGACCCATTGCATATTATAAATTACGGGTACTTATATGATTTCATGCAAGCACGCAATCACATTAGTGGTTGGTAGGTACCTAACATGCAATATTTTTCTAATAATATACAATTACAATGAACCTTCCACAAGAAGGTTCCCTGTTTCTACCTATTCTAACTGCAAACATGCAATCTGATCTGAACATGTTCTGAAGCGAATCCGGAGAGTATGGTTATTGTAACCCCCACTTATTTCGCAAGTGACGCACTTCACATGTAAGTTGCAATGGAGCTCTCAGTAGCAGGCTTCACACGATAATTATTTCCATACCGACCATAAAAACCATATCGGGACCTGTATGAAAAATCATTGCTATTCACGATCATTATTTTCATATCTACAATTTGGTTCCATGCCAATTGAGAATAAAGTCAACTCAACACCTCTTTGAAAAGTCATTAAAAGCTATGAAAACAATAATTTTAAAATAGCCCATAACCCTAACCTAATGTAACCTATTTAACCAAGTTTTTGAATATTTTTTTCATTACTCTTAATGACATTTCTACGGTGGTTCTGAGCTGGTTTCATTCTGAGTTGTCCGGTCACCCTACAATTTCATACAGATTTGTATGTATAGTTTTCATCAGGAGAAATAATGTTTTGCGACGGTACCTTTAACCCCTCAGGCTAATTTGTTCGCTTTTCGGAACAATTCTTATAGGTCTCATAGAAATCGTTGTGTCTCCCTTATTATCTGGTTAGAAATATGATCTAAACGGTAAAAAAGAGAAAATACCGCGCTTTATGTTCAAATCTTAAAGTTAACTACAAAGTAGTTCAAATGTATACGTCTATGAAGCCAAAGTTTCCGATTTGAAAAAAAAAGGAATTTTTGGAATTTTTTATGAATTAGTTTTACATAACACGAAAAAAAGTGAGTTGACGATATCGTTAATAATTCATTTGCCTAATATGTGCGTTTACATTTTTTGAAAAAACGTAAGGTGAGCCATTTTTTTTTTTTTTCATTAAAAAATATATATATTTCACCTAAAAAATTTAACTATAAAATTTGAAAACGTATTTAATTTAGAATTATAAAATTTGAAAACGTATTTAATTACCTTTCGAAAACAGTTTTTCGGATGCGTTCAGAAATATTACATTTATTTGGATCTTATTGCATTGACCTTCCGAAAAAATAGGCCCGAGGCCTGCGGGGTAACCGTGGCCATAATTATGAATCTATCACAAAATATCAGAAATTAATAATAAATTCGCAGGAAATTCACCTAACCTAACAGATACACGCGTTTGCAATCAATGATAAACGTAAACCCATTCTAGACTACCTATAATCTCTTTAACAATTTGTAAATGTTTATTGCAATGTAAACACGTAATATTTCCACGTTATTCGAAAAATAATAGTTATGAGTCAACCTGAGTGAAAATCGGTACAATTGATAAACAAGTCCTATTTCCAAATCGAATCCATATGGAATGATGCCCGGTATGAAAAAAGTATCGTATAAAACGCTCATAAAACCAGCACCGTATTCCTGTGTCCTTTAGATGTATTTTTTTTTAGAATCACTCTGTATATTTACATCATTAGATATTATATGGGTACTACAGGATTCATGCCTACAACGTGTTCCTTTTCTTTGGCTGGGTTTCGTATACGACAGAGGCCATGCTAAGGTCATCCTGATTATCTAACTCTGTTCGTGGAACTCTTGGAAAGACCGAGTCCTTTAAATCCTCTAAGATCCGTACTTAGTAAATATCCACAAATTAAGCCGCACAAGTAACCCTGAAAAAGATAGTTTTTCTTCAAAGTTTTGAACGTTCGAAATTTAAACGAGAATCACTTTAACGATATAAAATTTTTGACATTAATTTACTTTCGAATGTTAGGAATATATTACAAACATGTAATTAAGAGCTAACATACGCACGACCTACAAAACAGCTGTTTTCGACGCAAAGTTTAGATGATTTTTTATTTTCATTTGATTTTTTTATGGCAAAATAAAATTAGGTTTTACATAAACAATAATATATTTCTATACGTCGTGGGATGAAAATGTGTTACAAAATTTGTGTTAAATGTTTAATCAATTGCGTTTTAAAATATTTGATGTCTAAAAATAGCTTAAAGTTTAATTTTACCTTTGATTCTAAATATCTAAACAGGAGTTTTTTTTTTGTAATTTATTTTTGGGGTGTTATGGCGTGTTACCTCCTTCTTTAGCCAACGTTTCGGACAGCGTTACAGTGTCCATCAGCAGGGCAGATGAGTGACTCATCGAGTATACTTAAAATAATTCATAAATCTGCTCTTTCGTAGATGGCGCTAATTTAATTATTTTAGGAATTGTTTGTTTGCGCCCGTAGTTACGCAATAACAACAGGAATAAATAGTTTTGGCCGTGTACACACTCAGTTCTTTCAAGAAAAGTTTACAAATACAATACCTAATGTAACGGTTTTTCAATCCAGCTTCTAGAAGCCCTCATTTTTTTTTCAAACCATTGTCAATCAGTCTTTTCAGGTACTTTCAATCATTTTCTAAGGTCTTTTATAGTTTTATGGTTTGAAAGAAATTCCCTCATCTCTATTATGTTTGATTACTCGTTCGTGGGTACATTAGGTTAATTTTTACTTTTAGGCTTCCAAGAATCTAACTTACATTCGCCGAATGTCCAAATGGCGTGTGACCTTTATTACATTGAAAATATTGATGAAGTCAAATTACGGCCCTTTTTGTCATTAAAATTAAACGCAGAGTAATATTAACTTGTACATGTTGAATTCACGACTCTGGCTCGGTGCAATTACATTTATACAAAAACAGTGTAATAAAACTAATCATTCTTTGATTTCTAAAGTACGTTCGTAACTCATTTCTTAAATTATTGGTTTTTCTCGCCAAGGCTAAATAAATAACTTGTTTTTCGAACAAAATAATCATGTTCTTAGGCCTTTTCAATTCAATCGATCTCACTACATCACGAAATTGGACTAGATTCTGCTAGAATTCGTGAATGTTGACTTATCCTAAGGGCTTCACTTAAATCGTGCCTTAACGTCGGAAAAACGTTACAATAAACAGAGTGTGCAATTCCCACGCGGTAGAAGTGAAATCTTCTGAAAACTAAAATAAACAAGAGGGGGGAGCAAAGATATTGAAATATTAGGAGTTATGCTATGATGTCGGCGGATTACGGTCTGATGGTGCTAGTTTGAATACGGAATTTAGTTGATTTTTTTTAAGGTGTGCAGTAGTATTGGTTAAAAATATCGGCGACACCAGGAAGCAAAGTCCCACCCAGTAAAAACTGTCGATAGCCCATCTCCTTATATTTCAATATCCTTGGGGGGGAGGCTACGAAGCACCGCACAAAAAGGAGACCGATTTAAAAAAAAATAATTGTTTATATCGATTATTTTATTTTATTTATTTATTTATGAAAAGTATACAATACAGAATATAGTAAATTATATAAAGCATTGTACTCCCAGGAGTTAATAAACTCATTGCGGGAATGATACGCATTACATGAAACATATAGCTGTATGTATTAAATGGACATATGATGGGGACATACACAACATTATTATTTCAGATAGTCATTAATAAGATGAAGTTTGAGCATGTTAGTTTGGGTCTTTTTACATTGACTTGCACGTTTGATCTCGTTGGGTAGTTGATTATATTTTGTGTGAGCTATGTATTCTAGGGATCTTAGTCCATATTTTGTTGATTTGATTTTTGATATAAGAAGTTTGTTGTGATTTCTTGTGTTGTGTTGGTGTACGTCGCAATTGTAATAGAGTGTAGTGTTGGAATGTGCCGAGTGTTGAATTACTTGTAATATAGTTTTAGTTATTTCAAAAGTGGGAATGGTATTAAAAGGAAGTATTTGGGTGTTTCTGTAGATATCTTTGACATGTGTGTCCCAAGGTAGACTGAAAATATTTCGCAGGGCTCTATTTTGAACGACTTGGACTTCTGAAATCATTTTTTTTGTAGCAAATCCCCAAATTCCGGCGAGATATATTAGATGTGAGTGAATCATAGCATGGTAAATCGATTTTAATAGAGAGGGAGGAAGTAACCCGCGAAGTCTATATAAAACACCAGTTATAGGAGTAATTTTGGATAGAACATGTTTAAATTGGTGATCCCATGTGAGTTGTGAATCAATGAAAAGGCCAAGATATTTTGTAACATCAGCCCTTTCAAGTATTATACTATCTCATTCTTTCGCAGGCTAAATCCAATAGTTGTATGTGTGTCTCTTTTTAGTCTCGAGTTCCAAATTACAACGGTGCTAAAGAAGTTTTCACTTCAAAGATAAAATTGTCTCTGTTAGTTGCGTAATTGGAGTGGTAACCTTACATTTAGTACTTGAATAATAATAAAATATTTACTATGAGCTAATGCCGGCGTTGAAAGGCTCAGTTCGTTACGGTCATTGATTTTGATATACGAGAACGTTCTTAGCAACAGTGTCAGTGTTGGAAAACCACCGTGGTCTAACACAGCGGCTCTCAAACTTCGTACAACCGCGACCTACTTTTTAGAACAAAAACTTCCGCGACCTATATAGCTCTGATTAACACGAGGAAGGAGTTGTTTTGGAAAATATTTCCATTGTCGTTTCGCAATACAATATATTCGGTATTACAAGTAAATAAGCGATTTAACTCTTGGTGTCGCTGTCACTTTTGAAGTGAAACTTCTATAGCACGGCTGTGATTTGGATTTCAGATGAAACGGAATTGACGCTTACTGCACCTGCGACGCATCAACTACGCTCATCGGCCGCATTGATAATGATGTCACTTTTAAAGGCTCCTATTGGTTGAGATATGAAACGGAAATTACGCGAGGTCTGCGTTCATTGGTCGCTTTGATTATGACCTCACTTTTCGAGTATTGGTTGAGATTGTTTTGGTTCGCTTCTACCGCGTGTAAACTGCACTCGAATTTTTTTTTACTCCGTTTTAGGATAATTAACGTCCTAGGAACCTTGTTGTATAATTTATTTAAAGGTATTTTTGAAGTGAAAACTTCTTTAGCACTGTTGTGATTTGAAACTCGATGAAAAGGAAACGAGCGATAAGAAAAAGAGACAAACACATACATCTACAGGATTTAGCCTGCGAGAGATTGAGATAGACTCGGTGTCCTCTTTGTGCGGTGCTTCGTGGCCTATCGACCTCCTCTTTGAGCAGTGCATAATAAAATGTAAAATAGTTAAACTTGGTAACAATATTATAATAAATAAACCCTACAATTATCCTACTCCCGATACTGATACTCTGCATTCGTCTCGTTCTCTCGAAATTTAGTTTTCTGAAGGTTTCACTTCTACTGCGTGTGAACTGCACCCATGATTTTTTTTTCTCTTTTGGGCGTATTTTAAAGGGGTGTCTTCATTAGTTGTTGTGAATAATATAATTTTCTGGATAATCTATTCAAAGATTTCAAGCAATATAATATAAATGCCAATAAAGATTGTCGTCGACAGACAGAAAGACAGACTTAGTTGGTCACTTGGAGAGTGTATTTTTTTTTGTAAATACCGAAAATAGGAGTTCTCTACCAACTGCTCCCAAATATCCGGTGCCAGTCAGTGCGAATTTCAGTACGGCTTTCCCAGTTAACGTATGTTGTGAGGCCTAACTCTGCTTTGAATCCATTTCAAGCTATGTTTCGATTCTGAATATTGTTTTTTCACCTAGGGGAAACTGAGAGTACATTCAAGTATGTATTCTTTTGAGGTTGTGTCATTTTTATGTTTAAGTACTGACTGTTTTCATCTTTTCAAATATGACTAAATCCTAACAACGTAAACGCCACCTGCCTTCGATAAAGATTCAGGAAGTCAACGATAATAACTGTCAGATGTACAGATATCTGTCCAAATATAACTTTTCGACTCCTTGTTCAACTACAATCTAGACGGGAGGTAAGATGTTCCTCGCGGTGCTTCGTTTTAACTAGTCCAGAGAATTATCTCGTCTAACAAATGGCGCCGGCGAAATCACAAGTCGTTAAGTTCGTTCCCAACGACTGATGGCTGTTAAGAAACAACGAGGAAGCTGGAAGTGAACTGACAAATAAAGAGAAGTGCTGTCTCGAGGATGGAACTCCTTCTTCTAACGGGAAATTGAAGAATCTCTTCCCATTTTAATTTTACGAAAGTTAAACGAATACATATGAAAAAAAACTTATGTCGGATTTTATCTTTTGAGATAATTTGTTATTTCATACCCTTAGTTGCTATTGTATGATTATTTTATTTTTCTCTTAACTACTTGCTTGCTCCATATTTTAATAAAAACAGTATAGCCCCGGAACAAACGGGCGGCCGCGCAAAGAATTTACCTTAAATACGTTTTTTTTACGTAAATGTCCAAAGGTAATAATTGTTTGTCACAGATAAATAAGCAGAGAAGAATAAAAAAATGATCATTTTTATCGTAATTGCTTTTATTTCAATCATTGAAATACTTTTTTTAAACTTCATCCGAGATATGAATACCTCTTTGAAGTGAAAACTTTTTTAGCACCTTTGTGATTTGAAAAAGAGGCAAATACGTACAACGAAAGGATTTAGTCTGCGAGAGAATTAGATAGACTAATCGGTGTCCTCTTTGTGCGGCGCTTCGTAGCCTGACGGCTTCCTCTTTGTGCAATGCTTCGTAGAATTAAATGCAAAATAATTTTTAAATTTGGTAACAATATTATTTATTTATAATTTATTTATTAATAAACGCCCTTTTTCGGGGCTTTTACATATATATCATAGAAAAAACATTTTATTGTACATAACTGAACTGCCTCAATAACAATATTTTATATTTATTCAAAGATAAATTGAAGATGTCCACTGACTTGGTATAATTGTTTCTCTCCATTAGTATTCTGGGCAAAGAGGAATACATAAGGAATATATATGAATACATATGAAAAATAAACCCTACAATTATCCTACTCCTGATACTAGGCATTCGTCTTTCTGAAGGTTTCACTTCTACCGCGTGTGAACAGCACACATGATTTAAAAAAATAAAATAATTTTGTAGATTCAGTTTTCTTCTTTTGATTGTTACCAAAATAGTTATAGTCTACTTTTAATGTTAAAAGTTGCAACCTTTTAAACCTATGCCTTACCTATGATGCGGCTAGAAAAAGCGACGAATTCAGCAAAATAACAGTAAAAAGCTGCGCTCATACTTCGCCGATGGGATTTTTTTACAAAGGTAAATTAATATTGCAAGGAATTATTTCGTTCTTCAATCCAATAGCTTCAATTAGATTGGTTATTTTATAATAATATGTCGTTAAACATTTGCAAGAAAGTGTTTATTTTCAATAAATAAAAATATAATACAATTTTACATCCAAAGGATTAAATCTACGAAACAGCAAGTTTTCAACCATCTTGCAGTAAGATTTTAAAAACAAAAGTATTTATTTAAAAGTTTAAAAAATTATATCAACGAAATGTTCACACAAAATATTCTGTTGGGATAGTCAACTGCGGGTTTTATGCCAACTGACAGCGCGAAAATTTTAAATTGATTAATTTGATTTTTTAAGTTGTTACTTTTGCTGGTGAGACCTCAAAAATGAATCAATTTTTATGTTAATTGTATTAAATTAATAAGGAAATGTTTATACAATCTTGATTCTATAATCTATTAACTCATTGTTTTTTTATACGAGTTTCAGTTGTGTCTGAGAATATTCATTAACATTTTTCACAAAATACAAAACATATTATTTACACAAGTAGGAGCGGCGAAGTATAAGTAACAATTTAACTTATAATAGAATAATAGAAGGTAAATAGGTTTGGGAAGTTGACGTCCCTGGGGAAAGCCGAAAACAACACGGTTTTACTCTTTGAAAAAATAAAACACGCAACACTCTCTGAATCCTTAGGCTGAATATAAACAGGTGAAAAAATGTGTGAGCCGAACCACGAATTACGGGAAAGGAACGAAGCAACCGCAAGCGGCTTTTCTCGCCGTTTGCGGTTTCTTCGTTCCTTTCCAAAATACGCAAAATGTACTGTACAGAATGTGCTCCGTACAAGTGGGACTAAAATCCAGAACTTTTGAAATGTTCTTTGTTTTATCCTCTATTACGGTCGCATGTTAGATTAACCTCATTATTAGCATTAGCCAAGGTACGCCATTAGGTACACGCTCGCCATTGCATGATGTCGATTCATTCTAACTCTGGCGAATTATGACAAAACCTATTTAGCAGCAAACGAATGTGTGTTTGTGTTTTTATACTTCTTATATATATTACTTAATTGACAACACCCCTTGAGAATATTACAATTTAAACCATTATATGTGACGGGTACTCAGAAAGCTCATGAGAGAATGAATGGGGAGGATCAAAGATGAAATTTATGTGAATAGTACTTGATCGATGATCATAGCAGATAGTTTCAAAATGTGTTCGTTACATAAAAGATCGAATGGACTAAACAGATGTTTCTTTGTATCTCAACTTTAAATAAGAGGTTTGCCTCGATGAGGGGACGTGGCTTTAGCAAAGGTGTGTTTGCACTTTGTTTCAGGTTTGAAACTTTGAATTTACCTTTCGATCTGATGAATGATCACCATTAATAATCCTTGCATTGCCTGGAATGCCAAGTACCACATAAACTATGCCAAGTAACCAGATCTGAATATCCGAATGCTTCCCATAACTTCGCTTTTCATATTTTTACCATCCTAATGAATCTTTGTCAATTCTCCTATATGTTTTATGCTGCACACATTCCTCCAATACGCCACCACTTTGAGCAATTAACTAATATTAATATTTTAACACAGGGACGGTCTTTAATCCACTGTTCATCTCCTCTCTGGTTCAACTGTAAATCTGAACCTTCTTCCTATCAAGTTGGTACATTAAATTAAACAAACAAGGTGAATCGATGTTTCTTCTCCGACTTTATTATAGCCTACGGCTGTTAGTGTTTTCCATTGCCAACGTTGTTTATGTTTCTAACCACATTGAATAGTTCCTGTTTAGGCCATCCATGAAGATCCAATGTTCGGATTTGACCCAGTTTTGAACAGTGTTTCGTGTTAAATCATAAATACTTGGTAATATTGAATGTAAATTGCATTTCCGTAATGTAAATTAGGTAGGATTTTACATGTTGCGAGGCAGAGATTCTTTGTTAGAAATTTCTGTTTATTTATTTATCAACACAGTATTCCTCAAAGCGGGGTCGGAAGGCAAAGTGCACTAATTACTGCCGGGGCGCGTTGTTTGCTCTCCGTTTATTCACCTGCGGCGCTGTAATAACTTTAATGCAGTTTTAACGAGACCTGCTGCTCGACGAGCTGCGCCTTTTCACTCTTCACCCTTCATCATAAATAAATACGTTTTAATCACCTTCCGCTTGGTGGCGTTTTAGCGCGAGGGCGATGAGGCGTGGTACCGCGGAGAATGCTGGTATTACAAGCAGGAATGTTTGCAATTTCGAACGACTATTTTCTCTTTACTTGCAAATTGTTTAATGTTGTCAGTGCTCATCTTTTTAATTGTAAAAATGGGCAATAGTAACTTAAAGAATTTTGTAATTGAAGAAAAACTTAAAGAAGAGGGATTTTTTTCTTTTATAAAACTCTAATTAAAAAATACGAGTGTGCTAGACCGACTAGACTAGTGTGACTAGACCACACGACTGAAGTAAAACTTCACTGCTCTCTCTTGCTCCTACAGTGTGATACAGATAATATGTCTGCATTGTGTCTTAGATTTACGAAACGTGAGAGAAAGAGAGAAAGAAAATGTGTGCTCGCACCTCTCTCTCTTGCCCCTACAGTAATATACGAAACGTAACACTCTCTCTTTCTATCTTCCTTAACTTATATCTCCATCTCAACTTCCGTTCGCCTCGCCCGATTACACTTTTTGTAATGCTCTCGTCACGCATTCACCAGCCTACTCCCCAAGTCAAGCGTGCGTAAAGAAGTTTTACTTCAAAAATTATTACAATGAGTAGATTCCTGGACATGATAGATGCTTTGAGGATTGGTAGGTACTTTGAATAGGATTGGTAAGTAGGTACTCTGGGTAGGATTGGTAAGTACTCTGGGTAGGATTGGTAGGTACTCTGGGTAGGATTGGTAGGTACTCTGGGTATTATTGGTGGGTACTCTGGGTAGGATTGGAATGATTTTTTGGGTAAATTTCATTAAATAAATTACAAACTTAATGTTCAACGTACACATTGGTTATTCATTTCATGTTGAATTTCATAATAGTCTTAATATTTGCATGTGTTCATATTAGCCAAGTTGCGAAAAACAAGTGTTAAAACCCGTGGAATCGATGGATATTTTCCACTCTCGTTTTGTTATCCCGATGCTTTATCTGGGTCGTATATTCTGTTAGGGGGAAGGAATAAAGCATAACAGTCCACAGGCCGTCAGCGAAATCTCGGCCCACGTTTAGCGGCGCTTGTTCTGCCGACTTGCAATAAAGCTTCATATTAACAATAAATTAGGCAGTGACTTGCTCCCTTTGTCATACTTTACCAGCCTGGCGACTTTTTAAAAGAGTCATTAGTTTGCTGTCTTTTATCCTTACCACTTTAACCCCTCCCCAGTAAGCATGTTCACCAAAAAACTTAATATAGATATAATAAATTGTGCTATCTGCTGACCTTTTATTATATGTAAGATAGTGTTACGGCTAAATGACGTAGCGCTCGCCTCACTTATACATTTTCAATATAAGAAAATACTAACCAGTAACAATTTTTTTTTTCATCGAAAGTGTTATCATTTCTTCCTCCTCAAGATTTTATTTAAAATAGTACCTAATTGTTCTTATACATACTATCTTATTTTACTAATTTTTGTTACGATAGCTCAAAAGCAAATTTTGAGGGATTCGTCGACCTTTCAATTCAACTTGACAATACCCACATTTGGAGGCGGTCTTTTAAGGCGGCCCTTCCCGGCTCAAAAAGAAGATGGAGAGATATGTAATTACGAATGTTGGACAGAGCGCGCTAATATTTTTAAGTGATAAAATTGAAGCGAAAATTGCGAAAATGCTTAATAAAACATGACTCGTTTAAAATGGAGCAAAAATATCGTAGAAGGTATCTTAAGGATAATTTAAAGAAACTTTGTGAATTTTTTTCACAAATATAACTTGTAAAATAATAGAAATAGACTTGTTTTAATAATTTTCGAGGCATACTTTGCGATTTTTTTCTATCGAGGGGATTTCGTATAATTTGCGTTACGGCGTTGAACGTATCTAGATAATATCTTCAAAAATAACATATATTTTTTTAAGAGCTTAAAAACTTCAAATGTTTTGGGGAGATACGGAAGTAGTCGGTCGAAATTCGGAAAGCAGCGGCTCAAGAACTCAATGTTTTATGCAATGCCAATGATTTTTTAACTCTTCGGTTGTAATTGTAATCATATTTCGAATTAGTTAAATATTTGTGCTTCAGATGTCCTCTATAGTCATTTCA
The DNA here is from genome assembly GCA_936435175.1 of Glyphotaelius pellucidus. NCBI lineage: Eukaryota > Metazoa > Arthropoda > Insecta > Trichoptera > Limnephilidae > Glyphotaelius > Glyphotaelius pellucidus. The sequence goes on along the minus strand of OW386542.1, from coordinate 17,964,086 downwards.
AATATCTTTAAAAATTGTATTGCCGAATTCTTACATATGTCGACGATTGTTTAAAAGCACATAGTGTCGCCGTTGTTACATTTATGGCACATTTTTATTAGTTCGCTTTTGCATTTAACACAAAATCCCGACCAAAGCCGATCTCCTAATTACAATCCTAGGATTTCTTTATTGTCGATCATTTAAACGAAATGTAATAATAATTTTATCGCTGTGTTGGCACTGGTCGCTGTTCGATTTAATCGTTGTTAGTGATCCTGGCAAAAAGTGTCAATTATTTGGTGAAAACAATCATTTATTCAGCTCGAATGAGTTCGTACGCCAATTCGTATGAATTTCTAACTACAAAATTCGATTTATACATCGATTCACAATCCTTGCATAATCTATCGGGGGAAGAATTTACTAATAATTCTCTTTTAGAATAGTTATCTATTACTATATAATAGTTATAAAGCTAGTGGGCCTGACGGAATACCTGCCCTGGTATTGCAGAGGTGCGCTGCAGAAATAGCTCCAATTTTGACGAAGCTTTTCAAAATGTCCCTGAAGTTTGGGACTGTGCCCTCCGGTTGGAAAAAAGCGATCATTCACCCTATTCCAAAGAAGGGTGACCGCTCCAACCCGGCCAACTACCGCCCCATAGCGATCACATCTGTTCTGTCAAAAGTGATGGAACGTGTGATCAACGACAAACTGCTCACATACCTCGAGAAGAACAAAATTATTAAAGACCGTCAATACGGATTCCGGCGGAACCGCTCGTGCGGTGATCTTCTCGCGTATGTGACGCATGTTTGGGGGCGGTGCCTGGAACGTTTTGGTGAAACCCAAACGGTTTAACTGGATATTTCCAAGGCCTTTGACCGGGTTTGGCACCGAGGGCTTGTCAACAAACTGCCTTCTTACGGACTTCCCGCATCCTTGTGTATATGGATTGCCGACTTTTTGAGGGAGAGGTCGATTCAGGCGGTTGCTGATGGTTTCACCTCTTCTTCGCATTCGATAAATGCTGGCGTCCCACAGGGATCGGTTCTGTCTCCGACTTTGTTTTTGTTGCACATCTATGACCTCTTGACGTGTGCACCGATTCATTGCTACGCGGATGACAGTACAGTCCATGATAGCTTTTTGTTTGACAAACCTCCAAAGGGCTCACAAACCCCAATGGCTCGGAGGGCTTTGAAACAAAGAATGGACGGTTACCTCGAGAGTGTTTCCTCTTGGGGTAAGAATAACCTCGTCGAATTTAATGTTTCAAAGACCCAATCGTGTCTGATCACGTCTAAAAGGGATCGAAATGATAATCTAGTCTCCTTCAACGGAAGCATTCTCCCGAACAGGCCTTCCATTGATATGCTTGGTGTAACTCTAAGTGACCAGCTCAGGTACGGGGGCTCCATCGAGGCCAGAGTTAAGTTAGCCTCTCAGAAACTGGGCATACTGTACAGGGCACGCAGATACTTTAATAGTACACAACTGCTAGCCCTGTACAAATCGCAAGTGCGCCCCACGGTTGAATTTGGCAGCCACCTCTGGTCTGGAGCCCCAAAATACCTGAAAAAAACCCTTGACTCCGTGCAGAAACGGGCGGTCCGTTTGATAGATTCTCCTAATTTAACTAACGGATTGCAATCTTTAGAGCACAGGCGCCAGGTGGGAATGCTGTCCTTGTTCTACCGGTATTACAATGGAAGATGCTCCGAGGAACTAGCGTCATTGATCCCCTCGGCACCGGTGCATAGTCGGGAAACACGCCAAACGCGCGCTCAACATTTGTACACGGTTGACATTAGTCACATGAGAACGGGTCGTTTCTACGACTCGTTCTTGAGTTCAACAGCTCGGCTGTGGAACGATTTGCCGGCCTCTGTGTTTCCTCCCTCCTACAATATGGGTCTCTTCAAGACCCATGTTCACTCCTTCCTCTCCTCAAAAACACCCTCCACACAGCATCCTCAAAGATGACATAGGCCGCTTAGGGAAATTATTTTTTCCTCAGGGCCTCCTGTGTGGAGTTATTGTAAAAAAAAAAAAAAAATTTATAAAAAAATAAAGTTTAACAAGAATTTTTTTTTTATAATAAAAACAAATAAAACTTTTTTCCACTTTAAGTTTAATGACCGTAACCGGTTTCAGCTCGCTAGAGCCATCTTCAGACTGGTAAATTGTTTTTATTATAATATATTATAATGGAATTCCACCATGAATTATCAGTTTCAAAAATAGAAATTATTTGCAGTTAGCTTAGAAAAAGTTTGCCAAGCAAGATTAAAAGCAATGCTGGTGTCATGAAATGTGTCATTGTATTCCTCTTTGCCCAGAATACTAATGGAGGGAAACAATTATACCAAGTCAGTGGACATCTTCAATTTATCTTTGAATAAATATAAAATATTGTTATTGAGGCAGTTCAGTTATGTACAATAAAATGTTTTTTCTATGCCATTTATGTAAAAGCCCCGAAAAAGGGCGTTTATTTATAAATAAATGACTTGGCCAGCGGCTGAGTTTGCAAGTGGATCTGCAAAGTATCCCAACCAAGCTTTGTGAGTTCAATTCCTTAGCTGTCTAAGTCCTCCATCAAGGCACAAGCTACATTTCCGCTTAGATGATGGTAGGAGTTTTTCAATAATTTTCCAGCTATTCGTCACTCGAATGTTTGTTCGTCAATTCGTCACGGGAATGTTTGTCATTCATAAAAAGGTATCACTATTCATTCTGTGCATGTACAACTTTTCTTACACCGTAATTTCCTTTTATGTGGATAATTTAAGGTTATTAGAACAATATCGTCAATAAAATGTAAATTCTTTCGTCTACACAATGTTACGCAAATTATGCGTGAGCGGGCGTCATCGATAATCTAATAATTGGAAGTATTAATAATTTGAGGTTACTAGGTTTAATAAATTGTTAATTATTTTACCTTCTCAGTGTTGGTGACACAATATGACAAAAACTTCAACAAAATAAATAATTAAATTTCTGTCTTTCTTTCTCGAATATATGAATATCTTAATATATAAAAAAATAATGTTTCTTTGTTTGTCTCTTATACGTTCCTAAATCATTTATCCGATTGCGATGAAATTTTGGAGATTTGATGTGCGCGTGCCCGCGATGTTTTCTGTATAATAATAGTGAGCTTCGGCGTTATGAAATTATGTCTTATTTATTAATCCTATTGCGATGAAACTTTGGTGAGTTGATGTGCGTGCGCGAGCGAATGATTCTATATATTAGTAAAGTTTCTATATGCCATTGAGCTCTGGCGTTATGAAATTTGTGTAAGGCCTCCGTGGTCAAGGGGTAAGGCTCTTGACTCACAATCCCAAGGTCGCGGAATCGAATCCCGGGGTGGGCAAATAATTTTTATTTAATTTGCATTATTTCACAATTAATTAATTAATAATAATATATGCGACACGTTCCAGAGTGGAAGATATTCTCAGTATCGTCCTGGTGTAACACCACCATTCAGAATCAAAACGAACTGAAATGGCTTTCGCCAAGTTTGGTGACCAGATCTTAATAGGCAGGTACTTCTCCACCTTCCTCTCCCCCTTCTGCTTCCCCTCCGTACTACTTCCGGCCTCACAACATACCCCAATTTAGGATGCCACAGTCTCACTGTCTCCAGACGGGAGCAGCTGGGACTCTTGTGAGGTATTCATATAAAAATAGGAGGAGGGTTGATACTTCGGACGGGTGAAAGCGGAAGAGGGGAAGGTGAAAGGGGGGAAGGTGGAAGGGCAAGACACTGATATTTATTGATTTAAATTATATTTCGACTTGAATTATGTTTATAAAAGCTCTACGGACGAAAAATAAATTAATGAATACATAAACTTCTTTGTACGTAGTTTGAGTGACATATTAGTGTAGTGCGCATGTCGTCGACCCCTACACAAATAAAATGATAATAATTTGAGATAATTGGTCTAGTAACTTCACATAATGTAAGTTCTTTTATCTACGCAGTGATGGTGGCGCATTTTGACAAACTTCAGTAAAATGATCCTTCTACCTACTTAGTTTTGGCGGCACATTATGTGTTGGGGAATTGTGCTTTAAATGACATAACCAGATAAAATGATGTAATGCTTACACCAGATCAAATATTCGCACCACAAGTAGGTATCAAAACGATGTTCACGTACCAGCTACAATGACACCTCTGCGCTAACCTTCTGAAGCTGCTTTAGTTCCTACTAGCTTTTTTACCCGCGGCTTCGCTCCATGGTATTAGGGGGAAATTACTGTAGCGCTTGCACTTATCAATTATCCCCCCCCTCCCCATCCCCCTTCCAGCATTCCATACATTCATTCTCGATACATTCAGTTTTCAAACAGCTCGCGTGTCACCTTAATTTCATAATGCCAGAGCTCACCAGTAGTAAAAAAGAATTATCCAATTTAGTTCAGTCGTTCGGAAGTTATGCGCTTACCAACATTTCGAAGTTTCATTTTTATTTATATAGATAGATAGATATTAACTATGACGCCTGAAATTAAAAAAAATATGTATATGAACATCGTTTCCACTGCAACGATTTGTTTTTTGACGTTAGCAATAACTCGCTTTCGTTAGCGACAGAAAACGTATAAAAAATATAAAATATTAATATTTATAATTTTATAACTCCAGAGCTTACCATTGTGTATGGAATTTTAAAAATCGTTTTATTGTTTTATGCGTGAAAGCGTAACAAACAAACACACGCAGTTTCGCATTTATAATATTAAAGTATAGATGTACAGCGTCAAGACTCCTTTTGTGTTGCATAAAAAACATTTTAAATATGTAACTTTAGTTCTATTTTTTCCACCTTTCAATTTTTAAATATTTGACTGAGAGTCAAAAATATGTCATCTTCAGTTAGCGTCCAGCAGTAATCATTGTGAGTGGGGGTATAATGTCGGACGGTCGCCGCAGTCAATTATTAGTAGCGAATCCAAAAGTACCGGGCAGCGGTGGGGGGAAGTGCGGCCCCCGCCTCGTAATAACGTAATGGGCTGGAACGGGCAGCTACCTTTTCCTCATATTATCTAGTAAATAGGTACTTACGAGTACCCCGTACCTACCATGGGCGGGTCGTGACCCTTTGAAAACCAAAAAATCTCAATATTTTTCGGTAAATGAAAAAAAAAACAAAGTGTGCAATTCACATGCGGTAGAAGTGAAACTAAATTCGAGAGACAAATAATATTTAAAAAAAAAAAAAAAAAGAAAGACAAACATTCCCGGGTTACGAATAACCCAACAATGTTTGAAAATCTCCTACTACCACCATAGAAAGCCGAAAATGTTGCTTGTGTTGTGATGGAGGACTTAGCCAGTCGAGGAATCGAACACGGGACGCCCGGGTGGGACCCAAACGCGATGCCCACTCAACCACTGACCAGTCGATGTTGATACTGTTACCAAGTTTAAAAATTATTTTACATTTTATTCTACGAATCACCACACAAAGAGGAGGCCGATACTCTACGGAGCGAGTTTATGAAACATTATTTCAAACACTTCATTTCTAATGAAATCTCCTTAAAATTGGTTAATTTGTTAATTAAATTACGGTATTTCACTAATCTTACGCATTTTTCGAACCTTCAGAAAACTAAAGTAGACAAGATTGGTGCGGCCACAAAGCACCTCACAAAGAAGAGACTACGAAAGAGGAGATGGATAGGATACGAAGCACCGCACAAACGGGACACCGATTAGTCTATCTCATTCTCTCACAGGCTAAATTCTATAGATGTATGCGTGTCTCTTTTTATTGTCGCTCGTTTCTGTTTCAACGTGTTTCAAATCACAAAAGAGTGGAAGTTTTCACTTCAATTGTTATAAAAAATGGTAATCTAATTGATTTTTTAAGTGAAACCTTCTTTTGCAAAATTGTGATTTGAAACTCGATGAAACAAAAAAAAAGTCGACCAAATAAAGAGACAAACACGTACATCTATAGTATTTAACCTACGAGAGAATAATATAGTATAATCCGTCTCCTCTTTGTTTGGTGCTTCGTAGCCTATCGGTCTATTCTTTGTGCGGCGCTTTGTAGTCTTCCCACTCTTATCTACTTTAGTTTTCTGACGGTTTCACTTCTACCGCATGTGAATTGCCCACTCCTTAGTTTTTTATTGCTATCGAAAAATGTCTCAAGTGAAGAAAAGAGTCCCGCTACCCCACTGGTATCTACTCAGTTCGTATCGCATTTGAGCGGTAGTAGTGGGTTACGTAAGTTCCAGGACACCCTTTTTATCTTCAACAACAATGTCACAATTATTTAAAATATTTATGGGTAATGTAAAAATTAACGAAATGTTGTGATCCTTATTGTTTTACTAAATTTTCTTTAGCAATGTTCATTGTGCCATGCCTTGTAATCTTTTTTGCTCACTTTGTGTATGCTTTATATATTGCTGTGGGTAAATTTCTGTTTCATTGATTAGTTTAACTAAATTTCAACTCTTATTAAAAAGGAGAAAAAAAAATCATTCTTGACGGATATTATTAAATTAATTATTTTGACTTTAATTATAATACTTAGATAATTATGTACTCCTTTATATTATTAAATTTATAAGTTTGACGTCGAATATATTAACAAAAATAATGACACAACAATTTGGGAGAAGGTGAAAGTGAAAAAAAAAAAATTAAATTAAAAATTTAAAAAATTAAATTAAAAAAAATAGATTAATTTAGGTTGGGGTTATGTGTTATTTAAAAAAACATAATTTTATCGCTTTTAATGACCTTTCAAAGAGGTGTTGAGTTGACTTTATTCTCAGTTGGCATGGAACCCCACTCATCATACCTTCTTAGAACATATCCTTCTCAGAACATTCTCTCATTTCGTTCTTTAAAAAGACATTCCACACAGCATCTCCAAAGACGACATGGGCCCCATAATTATATTCCTCAGGGCCTTCTGTTTGGTAACAATATAAAAAAAACGAATTTTGTTGTGAATGTATATCACAAAAGAGTATGTTAAAAAATAAATGACTTTCACAAATGATATACAAAATAGAAACGGTTTTTTTGAGTTGTGCCACTATTGCTACGAGGATTCAATGGCAGGTACCTCTACCACATGCGAGGTAACCGAGAGTTTGGTATTTTAGAGTACTGTGAGGTGTTGGAACTAAGTAAATCCAACACAGTTGTTCATCATTGTACTGTTCCTGGAACCTATGTACATACATATGATGTAGTACTCGCTGCTCGTCTACCGAGTGAGTGCCTCGCGCCACTGAAGGTGTTTCAACTCGGAGGCAACTAATTAATTGAATCTCTATTTTAGTCCAAACCCGAGGTGTAACTCAACACTCAGCATTCACTTAACCATCCGACATCCACAACACTCAATTTAATGTTATTTATGTATGTATTTATTCAATTATTATTTTTTAAACAAACAGTACATACATTAAAATGGTCGTATAGATAAACGGCACGAGTGTAAAAAAAGAGTTTTGAATACATGTATGTGTGTGTATATGAACGTGTATGTGTATCTACGCTTCTGGATAATATTAAATAATGGAGCATTGTGAGTGCATTGTTAAATTACCAGTAATGTTTTTCTTGAATGACGGCAGGGAGTCAAAAATATGTCGAGAATTGAGGAGGACAAAGATTGTTGAGATGTTTGGTGAACACGGTAAAATGGTGACTTTGCTGCAGCGCTTGTTTTGTTGTGTAAAATAGTTTGGTGTGGCGGTTACGTTTAGACGGTATGTTGAGGTTAATTTTATACAGGAATATAGTGTAGACTGTTGTTACGTTAGTTACAGTGTTTGGAGTGATAGTGATAGTTATGGTTGTATTTAAACCAGAGAACCTTAATGAATTTTATTTAACGTATTATTGTATATTAGTTCAGATGTTTTCTTTCACCACTACCCTAACCTGGAAGGCATCAAATTACATATTACTCCGTTAATTACTACACTGTTTTACGAAGAACCTCTTTGCTACATTTGATAAATCTTATTTTTTAAGGCTCATTTGTAGGGCGTTGCTCATGGCGGTGCGTATCTCGTTCACAAGACACCAATTTCATGTTTGGATAGAAAGATTCTTTATTTTTGAATCTTAGCACTTGCTTAGCAATTAATTGCCTGACTACTGTATTATACAGATTGGACTCTTGAAGGATATTAGATAAATTCCATTAACAAAAGAGTTATAATCCACACAATATCCAGGAACGTGTTGCAGCAATGCCACAGCTCATGGATTATCCCAATATTAAACCAGGTATATCCAGAAACACGTAGGTTGATCGAGTGCTACTCAAGGCGCAAACATTGGAATCGCTGGCCAATATTTACATATTCTATTACTTACGTAACATGTCAGTTGCCACTCTACTACGTCAGCTCTAGGGCTTACGGGAAAGGAAATTTTATTATCATTTATCATTGTTTTCGAATTCATCTGTCGGATCGAAACTGTTTCGCCTTCTGCTAGAAGATTGATAACTTCGTAAGCGCGTGAAATATTAAACTCATACATAAATGCAACGTAGAAAAACAAACGAAGATTTATTTTGCTACATAGATATATATTTTTAATTGTGGAAGTACACGGTTAGGAACAACCTGGCAATTCAGAACTTGTCACGTAACATAACTAAAGAACTGAGATTATCCCCTACTCTGGAGTGGAAACATGCCCTATTTTTTTTTGCTTTCCCTCGGCATCGGTTGCCGTCAACAGTGAAAATATCAAAGCATTTTTAAAACACCCTTATTGCTTTTTTAAAGGTTTTCACGAGGCGATACCTTTTCTGATAACCCTCCCCCTTTTATCCGTATAAATATTTCATGCTTTAGGGGCCGTATTAAATAACTGAGATTTATTACACGGGGAACTATTTTACTGAGAAAAACTGCCAACTAATCCCGATATTTTTCCCCTTTTTTAAGGAATTTCGAGTATAGAATGTATTCTCTTCTTAGCTTCTCACACAGTTTAATACAATTCAAAGTAGTCCATCAAATTCGGTGCCTCGATGTGTCGACGGCATATAACGTTAATTTTTTAATTTTCCTGAACACTTCTCGCCAATGATTGAGAATAAACTATATACACCATCTATTTGATCAAATTCAGCGCCCTTTAGGTGATTTTTCACAAAAACGGCGCTCTACAAATTATCCAATTATTATTATTATTAAAACACCCGAATCTAATAAGGGATAGCGCATTCTAGATAGGCAATTCATTTAAAGAGGACACTTTGAATGTATTTGTGCACATCGATAGTAGATATCGAAAATTTCAAAAACTTTTGAATTAATTTAGAACACCTATTCACCGTATTCCCCTCACCCTCTTATAAGCAACGTGCTTCAATAATAATTTTTTAAAATTATTATTTAGTGATTATATGTTACAAAATAATCTGTTATTTTTTGAGTAAAGACTCAAATTATAATATTTAATAAATATGAAACAGAAAAACAGAAAAAGATATTGGCACCCCTGGGCCTCGAAACCAGGACCTCCCTCTTTCCTAAAATAACCTCTCTCTTTATAAAATATGCGTTAAGAAAAATGAAGATAATATGGGTGGTTCTAAGTCGAAGTATGATACAGTTAAAAGTGATCGAATTGGAAATCGACACCTTAGCGCAGTGGTCAGCGCGCTCGCCCGGTCGAGGTCCTGGGTTCGAGACCTAGAGGTGCCAATATCTTTTTCTGATTTTCTGTTTCCAGATTTTCGATTGCGTTTCGCTCATAGTGTCTTCACTTAATTAAACAATAATCGGTGTTAAACAGGGATCGTTCAAATGACAAAAACAAAAAAATACGCTACTTGCCTCTTTCATGACGACGTCAAATGTGATGGGGTTTCAAACAACAAAGTTCTAATATTATACCAGAAAAAAATTGTTTGAAAAACCCTAAGGGTGAACCTTTACTATTATTTGTCAATGGTTTATCCTTATCCAATAATATGACGATGTGGCCGGTCCCTAAAAATACTGTATAATACATTATACAAGTAAGCCCTCAAAATAATATTCTTGTTTACTTTGTACGTGACCGATCGGAAGGTTTATTGAATAATCTGGGACAAGAAATGGGTAATATTTTTTTTACTTAGTCCCGCTTTCGCTAGGAAGATGACCTCTTCAATAGGTATTGGTTGAATGTTGTTGGGCAAGATAAATGAGGAGGGTTAGGGGTGAGACAGGAAAAATAAAGAAGGAGGTTGTGAGAAGGGTATTCATTGGACGAGATAATATAATGTGTATTATTCAACATAATTACAAGAGTTACGATTTCTTTATCGCAGTTTGATAGGGGGTTCATTCGAGTTTATCAGCACTATTTTCGTTTTAATATTATATAACTAGCTTTACACAGCACTTCGTCCGAGTCTTAATATATTTTCTTTTGAAGTGAAAACTTTTTTAGCACCGTTGCGATATGAAACTCGATTATACGAAAAATAACGACACTAAAAAGAGGCAAACTATCTATAGGATTTAGCTTGCGAGAGAATAAGATAGTATAATCGGTCTTCTCTTTGGGCGGTGCTTTGTAGCCTTCCCACTGTCTACTTGAGTTTTTCTGAAGGTTTCACTTCTACCACGTGTAAATTGCACATTCTGATTTTTTTAACACAAATCATTTTGTTTATAGATAAATGATTATTTCAAAGCTCTATAGCCCCTGATGAGCTACAAACAATTGAGTTGAAAAGAAGTGACTTGAAAAGATATAAATATCGCTTTCACGCCAGAGCTCATCACTTCTTTACGCCCGCTTGACTTGGGGAGTAAGCTGGTGAATGCGTGACGAGCGCGTTACGAAAAGTGTCGGGCGAGGCGAACGGAAGTTGAGAGGGAGACATTTAGTGAAGAAAGAAAGAGAGAGAGTTACGTTTCGTAGGGGAAAGAGAGAGAGGTGCGAGCACACATTTTCTTTCTCTCTTTCTCTCATAGCCAGTTACGTTTCGTATATCTAAGACACAGTGCAGGCCTATTGTCTTTATCACACTGTAAGAGCAAGAGAGAGCAGTGCGCGCGCACATTTTCTTTCTCTCTTCTTCGTTATTTTTTTGGGGGATTATTATTATAATTCAAGTCATTGTATTGTTTTGGTGGAAGGGGAGGGGGGTTTTGGGACTTCAAACCATCTTAGTACAGCGTATGAAAAAAAAGTACTCGTCGATCTCATTCCTGGAAAATACAACAATATAATTTGCATCATTTTATAAATGTGATTTCATTAATACGTTGTGATATAAAGAGGTCCCAAAAAATTTTCTAATTAATTTCCCAAACCCTCACTCCACTCCCTTCCTAGGATCGACCCCTCCCACCAAACGGTCGACCCCCTCCCATATACTGTAGCTGTAGTTACGTTATTGAACATACTATTTAATTAATGTTGCCAATAAGTAATATTTTTAATGACCGTGGTCTAATTGCGACCTGTCCACCTTTTCCACTCAGGTTTTATTACTTTCCAAAAACATTCAAGCGCCTTCTCATTAGATTTCTGAAAACGTTAATCGAAATTGGAGAGACAGCAAAAATAAAGACTGAATTCGAGATAAAATAAGTCACTTATTTGCCCATTAGCAAGCTGTGATTGCCTGTTATTTGATCAATACTCTATTTAAAGAATATTAGAAACCTACTAATAATATAATGGTCTTGACGTGCGCCGTTTCACAAAAAAATATTCACTTATTTTTTGGTAGTGGATGTCAAATGAATAGTAGAATACTTTTCTACACATTTCTTCGGCACTTCATATAAATTTATAATTTGACTGTACGAATATTTATATCATCTATATGTCACTGTGCAAACTGAACTTGAAAAAACTCGTCTTTTTTAACGACGCGATCTCAGATTTTATGATTATTGAAGTGAAAACTTCTTTAGCACCGTTGTTATTTGAAACTCGATGAAACGGAAACGAGCGACACTATAAGTAAAATTTACAAAATTTTAAGAAACCCACGTCACCAAAAAGGCTGATAACCTTGAAACGCCTAAACAGATTTTCATGAATTTTAACTAAAAACCATCTCTATTATGTCAGCTTTCAAACAAAAAACTGCATCACAATCGGTCCATTCGTTTAGGAGCTACGATGCCACAGACAGACAGACAGACACACAGACACGTCAAACTTATAACACCGCTCCTTGCGTCGGGGGTTAAAAAGAGCATGCATTTATCGGATTTACGATGAATCCATGGCCCCACGCTAGTCCCCTTTAGTATAGTAGTATTAAGCGCTTGACGAACCTTTGCAGAGATTTAGCCGACCAGGGATCGAATCCTGCGAAATCAAAAAAAAAATTTGAAGTAAAACTTCTTTACGCACGCTTGACTTGGGGAAAGCTGGTGAATGCGTGACGAGAGCGTTACGAAAAGTGTGATCGGGCGAGGCGAACGAAGCATAAAGAAGTTTTGCTTCAGTCGTGTGGTCTAAAGCATATTCGTTTTTTTTTTTTTAAATCAATATCCAATTTTCAAACCACTCCAAAATGCACAGGCAAACAAAACACAAAATAAAGCGACTCTGTAGAAGAAACCACAATTACTTAATAATAAAATGACCAAATGTATATATAGGAAAAGGAATTGGAATGGAAGGACAAAAATATGGAAAAAAAATCATTCTTCATATTGATACAAAAAGTGCTTCATAGTGGTCTCCCCATTCTTGTCTACTTTTGTGAAGATTTCACTTCTACCCCTTATGAATTGCCATTTGACACTCGATGAAACGGAAATGACACTGAAAAGAGACAAAACATACATCTATAGGATTTAGCCTGCGAGAGAATGTAATAGAATGAAACCTTACCTACGAAGCATTGCGCAGGCCGCATTGGCCGCTTTGATTATGAGCTCACTTTTCAAGGCTCCTATTGGTTGAGATTGTATGGGTGAAGTTTCACTTCTACGACGTGTGAACTGCACGCGATTTTTTTTTTCGATGGGGTGTAGATTTGCATTGACTAAAATTCCAAGTTTTATGTATTTACCATTGTATATTTACTTTGTTTTTTCTTTTTTCTAAACAAAGTATAAACCATAAATTATATTAGTGATTGCCTGTTTCGATTCCATTACTCTGAACGCAAGTATTCCGCCTGATTACACAGAATAAGAAATCTTTGCCTTTCCATTCCCGTCAAGCATTCTCAGTTTTCCATCAAGGCTTTTAAAATATTTATACTTCAATATCCGTCGGAAAAGCCTGCATTACCATTCTGCAATTGACAGGGAAATTGGCTTCTTTGATTTCCTGTTCTCGGTATTATAAATTTAAAATAAAAGAAACACTTTGTTTTGAAACAATACTACTTGTTTTATTTATTCTTTTCGCCTACTGCTTATTTTTATCATTTGGCGTGGCAATTTGATATTATATTATTCTAGAGATCTACGTAAATAAATTTAAAGGTTGGTAAATTAATATCAATCACTATATACTAATATTCCCGGGAACTTAACCGATTGCTCTCCAATTTGAGAAGTGGGTGTGGGTACCGCCGCGCCATTTATTGGGAACCAACCAACATTCAACAAAAGGTAGTTCGCTACGTGAGCAGGTGCCCGGGTGTGTGGAGGTTTGTCCAGATCTCGGTAGCGAATGCGTTTGTCCGCTTACTGTATGGCGGGCCGGATAGTGATAGACTGGTTGAGGGAGACCCATCGCCATGCACCGCAGTGGGAGGGATGGTTTCATAGGGGATGGATGGGTTCATTCATTCGTTCGTCACTCCTGGACACATTGGCCCCAGCTTCCTACCCACCCCTCATACCCTTTTTCTTCCCAGAACTTCATCTCTTTCCTTTCCCTAAAAATACCCTCTACACAGCATCCCCAAAAATGACAGAGATTCCTCAGGGACTCCTGTGTGCAGCTAACGTGAAAAAACATGAGATTCACCAAAAATCTTGTGCAAACGGTGTATTCTTTATGTAACATCTTCTGTTGTGACAAGATTCCGGACATATTTAGAGATAGCTCCCAGAACAAAATTCCTCGAATATCTTGGTTCCTTCAGCCCTTCTGGCAGCCCTTCAAACATATTTGTATAAATTCGTGATTTCCGAAGCCAAACAACATATTCTTCCGTGGCTTTCTGATAATACTTTAAAATACGTTGATCGTCCTTTCTTTATAAGTGATGTTTCTACATTATCACTATCTTAAGAGGGTTACCTATTTTAAGTAGGTATACCAACCTAAACACAAATGATTTGCATATAAAACTATTGCAAAATATAGATGTGTACGGTGGGTGGAAAAGCATGATGAAGACTATCAAGATATGAATTGTTGAATTGCAGGCTGCTAAAAAATATTTTCTATTATATAGCAATATTATTCTTTTGTATTGATGAAATTATTTTTTATCTGTGTCGTATTACCTTTTGAAGATAAAAAAAATATGTACTCGTATGTATTATAAATACACATACGTAATTATTGTTACAATTCTGCTTATCATTTGTTGAATGTACCAACGAGTAATCACGAAAACATTTATGCATATCATTTTGTGAAACGTTTCGATTATTTATTTCGATTAGCAGCTTGCTGATGATTGAAAAAATTCCTCGAAATTCTTTCTAGAAATGGGGTTTTATTAGGATTAGAAATTTTGATAAAACGGAAGTGCGTCACTAAAATTTATTATTTGACGGGTTGTCGATTCTCATATAATGTGGTAAATTCGCGCCTCGGCGCGATTCTCTTAGAACGCAGTGGGTGAGGCGCCTGACAAATCGCGGCCATAGAGACAGGCATCAAGCGAACGGAGGTTCGAATCCTACGAAATCCAAAAAATAAACATTTTTATTTTTGTGAAATCAATATCCAACCTTCAAACCACTTTAAAATAAACAGGCAAAAGAAAAGAAAGCATTATGCACGTGCGAATTGCACACTCTAATTTTTTTTTAAAAGATCATTGCTTATCCCTGCTACATGGCATTTCGAAATCATATATGATGTAGCACAATATTTGTATTTTAATATTTACGTTAAGTAATGAACGCAATTTGGCGAATTTCGTCAATTTGCTACGAAGGTTACTTGTATTGTTTCGGCGAACTTCTATTCGTCTACATTTTACACTTCGTTGGATACCTTGCCAATTCGATATTTCCCTAGTTGCGCGTTATTATTTAGGAAATAGGAAGGTTTCGGAGAAGTTCTCTGAATCTTCCAAAGTTGCAGGTAATTAAGACGACAGGAAGCCCCACTGAGACTAGCTTCATTAGTGACTCCCGATACTAATATCTTATTTTAGATGATTTTGTTTCTTGTTTTTAAGATATGTACTAGATACCACCTATCTAAAGAAGTTAAGTTCCTTTTAGAGACGACTTATTTTCACATTTGTAACACTTGGAATTCAAATGTCACTTAAGGCGCTGTATACCCGCTCAAAAAGAAGAAGATGGAGAGATACGTAAATACGAATGTTGGAGAGAGCGCGCTTATATTAAAAACGATGTATATTTAAGCGAAAATTGTGAAAATGTTTAATAGAACACGACTCGTTTAAAATAGAGCAAACATCTAGTGGGGGTTGTCTAAAATAGCATTTAAAGAAACATTGAATTTTTTCTTACGTATAACTTGTAAAATAAATGAAAAAACGTGTTTAAAATAATTTTCGGAGCATGCTCTGCGATTTTTTTCTATCGAGGGAATTTCCGTTGCCTAATTGCCGTTTCGGCATGGGGAGTGTGTAGGTAGATATTATCTTCAAGAATAACGAGCATTTTTTAAAAGCTTTAAAACTTAAAGTGTTTAAGGAAAATATGTAATAAATCGGTAGAAAATGGAGTACGCCGCGGCTTAAAATGATAAGGTGACCAATTTTAAATATTGGAATTTTTAGAACTTCTTGTAGAACTTATCAATTTGTAGAGAAACTTTTCAAAATGTTTTACAACCCAATAACAATTACAACATTGCAACAACATTAATAGTCTCGCTTAATATAGAACACGTAATATTGGTAACGCCTTGTTTTAACAGTTTGTTATTGCCTTTTGGAAATACATTACGTATCGTGTGCTTTTTTGATAGTGAGTTTTGCAAGTACCAGGCATCTTCTAGCATTACACTCATAATATAAGTATCCTCTTTCATTAACAGCCAGTATATTTTTTTTAATATCCGCAAAACTTTTAAAAGCGATATGTATTCGACTAACTCAGCTGCGCCACTGGCTTTCAGTTTCAATAGTGTTCGTTTACACTGTACACAAGCGTTGCAAATAATTACACTGAGTATGGATGGGTTCGTTAAATAATAATGTCATTTAAACTCAAGTTTTACAAAATTGAAATTTCTATGGTCCATAGCTTTTTTTATAACGATTTTAAAAAACGTAGAGGATAATTTGAACAATAGTAATATTATGGGAAAAGATTAATGAAAAAAAATACTTATTAACATCTTTGTTTCGGACTTAAGACGATCCCCTAGTACTGGACCCATTCGGAATCGGGCGAAGTAAGCGACTTGAGGGCGTTGACCAGTAAAACCACATCAGTATATTTTCACAAAAGAAATGACGCGAAGACCAACCCACGTGTACTCCCCTCGAAATATGGGAGGAAACTTAGTGCGAATTGTGAATATACAACGCGCTATCGGCCATTCTGCAGATCGCAGAAGGGTGAAATTCGCAGTTGGCTAAGGCCTCTTTTTAATTTACTGAAAAAGAACATAAAAAATTAATGTTTTATTTTTTTAAACAAATAGTAAAATGTTTTCCGATTAATTTTTAAGAAACCTAATTACTTACATTATTCAATAAAACCAAATCCGAAAAAGGGTTTGTAAGTAGCAGATTTTTTAACTTCAAAGCATTTTTATAGGCTGGATATTTTATTTTTTTCTAGGCTAATTAAAAGACTTACCCAATTTTTTAAAGACCAAGATGTACATTCTACTTGCAGTATTTAATTTCAACATCTGTAATATTTCTAAGCGATCAAATTTTCAAACCAAAATTACATGATTTTGAATGATTTTGCATTATTTCGCACGGCTGTTTCGTCCGATGGATCGGTAAATAATCGGCAGTAATTGTAGAGGCAAAGATTTTGGTAGGGTAAGGGTAAAAATAGGACAGTTGGTTTTGCCTGGATTATCTGATAAAATTAAGTTTAACAGATTAATTATTCATGTTTTCATCATTATTATTAAGGGATTTTTCAGTTTTTCTGAACTGCTTTCGTATTCTTCTGTTTCATTTGTTATTATAATTTGATAATATTAATTTTTTTAGTCATTCATTGCCTATTCGAAACATCTTAATAATGCGTTGTTATCTCTAAACCAGCTTATTTTTCTTCTCTTTTCTTTTTCCGACTTGAAATGTTATTGTGGCGTTAAGGGATGGCATTTAAAAATGTCGTGAAATTCATTTATTATAAAAGTTTTCCTGTTAAAAGTAGCTATGTTAAAAAGTCAAGTACGCCCCATACGTCATACGTATATCTAGTAATGTTAAGTTGCCGTGAAAACAAGCTTATGAGTCCGAGTGGTCAAAAATAAGATGTAAAGGTTTTAGGTGACTTATTAAATTTGATGCAGTGTCAAATAATGCACCTTGGGCAATGATGATAACACGATTTTTCAGGCTCATTGGGGTTGCAATAATTTTTTTTTTGTCAATAAAGCAGAACTTTTGTGACACATTTTAATATGTTGTTTGAAAAGGCATGTCTTTTATTTATAAAATCCTATTGTAATGATACGTCCAAATGTAACGAATTTAATTAGTGATTCCAACAATGTAGTATATTTGCGGCACGTTCCAGAGTGGAAGATACGATCGCCCTGGTGTAAGACCACCATTCAGAATTGAAACGTTGCCTGAAATGGTTTTAGCCGTGTTTAGTCACCAGATCTGAATAGCCAGGTACTTCTCCACCTTCCTCTTCCCTATCTCCTTCCCCTCCCCACTACCTTCAGCCTCACAACATACCCCGATTGGGGATGCCATAGTCTCACTGGCTCCAGACGGGAGCAGTTGGGACTCTTGTGCGGAATTATCTGTAAAAAAAAAATGCAATAGTATAATTTTAACTAGTAATAAAAATTGTGGAATTATCTCTTGCAAACATAACATGACTTCAATTAAACCGGGTGCTTGAAATATTGACTGATTAATAATTTGAAATATTCATCCATATAATTAATTGGAGTATAAACAAAGGCATAACGACAACAACGACAAAATGCTTTACGTGAAACCGCACACGTAAATGAATATAGTCGAACCAGTTATTCATGCCGGTCAACATTATTGACATAATATATATGTATGGCTAATCGAAATGGCGCATGTTTTGTGTTTTGTCGACATAGTTATTGGTTTGTAAGACACTAGATGTGCCCTACGATATTAATATAGCTGAAGTCTGCATTAGAGTCCAGTCTTCTTCTTAAAAGTTTTCTAAAATATCTATAGGGCGTAACCTATTTTTTTTTCACAAATTTCACAGTACTACGAATTTTTGCATCAATTGTGCCATGCGAAATAACCGAACAATTCGAAGAGTTTTGCGGTTTTTTTAAAATTGATAACGGATAACCCAGCCTGATAACAAACAAAAACTGGAGGTGCCGGAGTCCCACTGGCTCGGGGCACTTTGAGTTGCCCCGAATCCCAAATCCCGTAGAATTAGTCACAATGAAAATATTTTTATATGATTGGTTGTCTTGAACTTTGATATATTTGAAGAGTGTATAAACGGATTGATATAATATTATCTACACACCCAGTTTCATTTATTCCACGGAAAGTGGGTGGTTTTTGCACTTTCACGATATTAAATTCCCTTCTTGTGATAAGTGAAAGGGTATTAGGTCACTTATTGTGTCAAAGCGAGGTGTGTCTCTGAAGCCTGGGTCGTAACCCTTTTTTCGCGTGAATCCTTCATGGCCCATGTGAAATGGATTTTCCTCTTTTGCAAAACCGAGGTATTTTGACTTACTAGCTTTTCCCCGCGGATTCTTTCGCGTGGAAGTAGGGAAAAATCGCTGTACAAAGAATTTTCCCACTCAATAAAATGTTTTTCCGGGATGAAAAGTAACGTATATCACTTCCCAGTCCTCCAACTACCTGATGCAAAAAAATCACGTCGATCGGTCGCTCCGTTGCGACGTGGAAGAAGAACAAACACACAAATAAACACCCTTTCGCTTATATAATATTAGTTAGGATGTACGTGGTGTGGAAATTCAGAAATTCGATTTGCACCAATACAAATATAGAAGGTTATAATAGCGAAATTGGTTAACGCGCACGTCCCGGTTAGACAAGAGGTCTGGGTTCGTGCCCCACTTTCGACCATTGTCTTTTTTTATTTTTCTGTGTCCCGTTCATATTTTCGTTTAGATTATTATTGTTATCTTCTTCTTCAATGACAAATATCTCGATTCTCATTTTTTATTCTTATTTTCACTGTAGCTAGATTTGTTAAATTTAAAAATCAATGGCCAATAAAAGTTCAAATATTTAAGTTCAAGTTACTATTTTTAGCGCTAATATCGCTTTTAGCCATTTGATATCATGTAATTACTTTAATCACTGCTTTCCCTTTTCCAATGAAAATAAGTATACCCAGAGTTATTTAGCGACTTAACTCATTTTTAGTTAATATGAAAATTATTTTTAATAATGTATTAATCCTCTTTTAGTTGATATAATTACATAATAATAATCTTTCAAAAACTCGTTATTTCAAATCAATACAACAGAAATTCATCAAAGTAGATGGAATATGATTCTTTTTAATGGGACGCAAAGCAGTACACCAAATTACTTGCATTGCGTTTTTTTGTTATTTATTTTTGGGGTGTTGTGCCGTGTTGCGCTACCTCCTTCTTTAGCCAACGTTTCGGACAGCGTTACAGTGTCCATCATCAGGGCAGATGAGCAAATGATATTGGTGAAAGTGTGTGCTTATGTATGTAGAAGCGATACCGTGCTGCCAGCTCCATTTCTCTACGAGCTGGTGTTAGAACAAAAAAAAAAAAAAAATTCAACATGGTTTTTTGCGTTTTTGCGGCCGAAACGTTGGCTAAAGAAAGAGGTAGCGCAACACGGCATAACGCCCCAAAAATAAATAACAAAAATACTTTTGGCCCTGAAAACCTAAAATCATACCTGCATTGCGTTTGTTCTACGCTTCTTTTTTTTTAATTTCTCGTCCAAATAAACGTTTATAATGTTATGTATAATGCGAAATGAAATTAATCTGTGTAAGCCATTTAAGTTGTACATGTCCCGGTAAAGCCATGAATAGAATGATACCCGTTAAAATTATTGTATTCAATAAAATAATAAAGCACGAACACCGTGCATGGCGTCAAAATATCTCCGTTTTACCGCAACCCGTAGTAATGATTATTATTAATAGCGTGCAGAGCTGGTAGATATATGTTTTACGAGCATTGTATTCTCCTACGATACCAATACTACGGTTTCGTAATTCAGTTGCGTAGCACGTCCCGTGACTAATTTTTTGCTATTTTGAAAAACAAAAAGTTTTTATATCATTGAAGAAGAAGATAACACTTATAATCTAATTGAAAATATGAAAGAAAACAACACACAGAAAACAGAAAAAAAACAATGGTCGCAACTGGGACTCGAACCCAGACCTCTCGTCTAACCGGGACGTGCGCGTTTTCCAATTTCGCTATTGCCACCTTCTGTCAAACCGTCATATTTGTCAATATCATATTTCAAATATTTAAAATCATTAATATTATCTTCAACTAGTTAACTTGTTCTTTTTTTCCATAATGATATATTACGTTGATGGGAATAACCTTCAAAAGTTATTAAAAAAAAGGGAGTTTTCTCATAAAAAATCAAAAAGTTTTTGTTTAGTCTTTATTAGAGAAATAACTCTTTTGGGATGGACGTACGAAAATTATTATTAAAACAAAAATTGTCGTCCGTTTTAAATTTTTGTAGTTTTAATTTTTTAGCCTGGAAATCATCATTTAGAGTCCCCAGGCAGTGGCCAGCATCACCCGATGAGTGTTTTTATCTCGTTATCGCGTCAGATGGGCGCCTTCCCTCCATTTAGGTGAGAAGGGTAAATGTCTTCCCTTTTGTAACTCAGGATAATAATAATCATTATTATACCATAGAATTTTCTTTGCATTTTCCCTTCCTAATGCTTTCTCAGAACGCGGTTCGCCCTGTTATTTTATTACGGGTAATGAGCTCAAGATACTTTTTCTCATGTTATTTTGTTTCAGATTTTTTTTTATTTTTTTTTTTTATTCCAATTTTTGGATAAAATTGAATATTATTAAGTCTCCGTATTCAAATTGAGTAACATTTCACTAAATCAAGGTCACAATAACCTTTTAATTTTTACCAGTTAGTGGATAAGTACCTACGCATGCTAATAGTATGTTATAGTATGTTTTATTAATTTACTCTTTTATGTATTGTATGTATTATTGTATTATTATTATTGTTATGAAATATGGCAGACTGGGATTACACACCCCTCCCAGTCCTGCTGGAATAAAACCTTAAATAAATAAATAAAAATAATAGATTTTGACTATTTATTTAATATTGGTAAGCTTGCGTTTTTCTGGATGATTTATAGCATACAAAATTTTATTTATTTTAATGTATGGTCCAAAATGTATTCTAATTTCCGCTCTTTTCGAACTCATTTTGAGTCTCAATTAAGTCTCTGCAAAGTTCTTCAATATGCAGACATTAACTTGATGAAGAAACGTAGCGGATTCGGCAATAATGTTGTTTAAAATTGCAAGCAACTTAATTGATAGTCCATGTAATGTATGCATGTAATTCCAATTTTCAAATCGTAACAGCAGAGAGTCCCTTACTTTTCAAGTCCCTCTTTTCAAGACCAACTCTGAATATAACTCCTTTTTCTAAATATCCACAAATTCATCTATCTTAAATTGTTACCTACCACATTGACCTTTTCAACTCGACTTTAAGTTGTACGGGTCATAAAGCGAAACTCTATTATGCAATCGTACTCAAACTATGTAGATCACTCTATCTACTTCCCATCCACTCCCGTCCTTACTCCCTTTATCCTATTCTATATTCCACTCCACCCTCCCCACTCTCCTCAACATATTTTGTAAGTGAAAAATTCACATAATGTTGTCGTACTTTACTTAAATAAAAAGTTTAAAGCCATAGAATTCAATTTAGACTTACGGAATTCAATACTTCGTTTGTGTGGAAGCATTAGGATATGAAGCAAAACACATCGTTTACCAAGAGCAGTGGAAAAATTTATAATTGGTATAATTTCCTTTTTTTATGTTCTTATGTAAATGTTAATTATGTGATTAAATAGTATTTCTGTAAATAGTAGACTTCGCGTAATGTTGATTCCTCCGACTTGATACTCGCAACGCATATGCGCTCTGACGTAATAAAAAGATACTATAAAACACGGAAAACACAAACAAATTTACAGACTGATGAAAAGCAAAGTGATCGAGTCAAAA
This sequence comes from Glyphotaelius pellucidus, assembly GCA_936435175.1. Classification (NCBI taxonomy): domain Eukaryota; kingdom Metazoa; phylum Arthropoda; class Insecta; order Trichoptera; family Limnephilidae; genus Glyphotaelius; species Glyphotaelius pellucidus. The sequence goes on along the minus strand of OW386542.1, from coordinate 17,941,522 downwards.
TACGCTCAGTCATTTAAATATAATTTTATCACAATAATTTTTAAAAAGAGTTCTAGAAATGAAGAAGAGAAGATTCCTCAAATTACTTAGAGACTAAGGATGGGTTGTTTCAAAAAATTTGACGAATTCGTCAAATATTTGACCTTGATTTTCACGTTCTGTGTAAGTTCTATTCAAGTTCTGTGATGATTTCAGTTTTGTGAAGCAGCTGGCCTATGATGATAAAAAAACAGAACTCGAAAAAAACTTACACAGAACCTGAAAATTAACTTCAAATATTTGATGAACTCATCAAATTTTTTGAAACAACCCGTCCTTTTACTGAAGTAAGTTGTTGATTGTCTTTTTCCAGGTCGGTGTGTATTCTTCGTTTATTCTCGAATCAACAAAAAAGCATATTTCATAACAATTCCCCCTTCTTCCCCCCGAGCAGCGCCATTCCGCCACCCTCTGACATTCCACCCGACCTACCCTACCTTGGCTTGCGTTATGTAACCTTCTCAGCTACAGGAGGATCGCTTCTTATTCCATTTATAGTGGCGTTCTCAAGGAGGTGTTTATGTTTGTCATATTATTTAGCTATCCAAGTCTTTCTTGCATATTGTTTGTATCCACCTTTACCGAGAGTTCTTAGACGAAAACAAAGAGTAATAAGATTAAGAAAGATAAAGAATCCGATACGTAGCTTACATCCACTTTAAAATCTATAATAATAAATGCCCTTATATGTAGATGTTTTACGCTCTGTGTGAATACTGTAAATGTTGTGGTTGTGAAGGTCATATTATCACCTCTGCCATAGGCGAGCTCTCTTCTCAAACACAATGCTTCACCGATTTTAAAACATTTACGCTTATTCAATAAAAAAACTTATCATCGATGTATCTTTTAAGCACAGAAATTGTTATATCAAAAATGTCGATATCACCTTTTATTTGTTTGTTAAACTATGTAAGCGAGGAATTGGCGATTTAACTACATATTTTGTTTCTGAATCGTGGCATTGAAATAGGTCCTTATGCCTAGTGAGTCGAAGAGATATTTTTAAATTGAGTACATCCAAGAGTTGGCAACAGTAGATCAACAACATTTATGAATTTTGCCCGTTTTAACAGAATGTTCGATAAATTCTGTGTACGTAATGAATAAAAATCTGAAAAAAATATAATAATATTTTAGCGTAGATCCGTGAAAAATATTTGATATTACATTTTTTTAAGGATTTGTGAACTTGAAAGTATTTATAAAATATTTGTCTCAAGATCATTGCCCATCAAAAAAAGAGTAAGGAGACGATCAGAAATCGACCTTTCGAATGAACGCCGTTAGTTAATTTAAAAACATAATATTATTAATTCGATCGGTCAAAAATTTAAGATATGTAATACATTTATCAATTAGAAATTTTTATTATTAAAATAAAATAATTTGGGTAACTACTTTATCGCTCGTTTCCCACAATCAATTCCAACATTGTACGTGAATAATTTTACGCAGCAAGAATATTTCATTTTTTCACATGTAGCAAACACTTTGTGGGAATACATAATTATAATAAACACAATGATATAACTTTGTTTAATTCCACTTTATTATTTTCTTCTCCAACCGGTTTCGGTTCGACCTGAACCTTCATCAGGGATGAATAATAATATACTATGATGTAGTATATTTTATTCATCCCTGATGAAGGTTCAGGTCGAACCGAAACCGGTTGGAGAAGAAAATAATAAAGTGGAATTAAACAAAGTTATATCATTGTGTTTATTATAAGAATATTTCATATCACGCGTATCATCATAGAGTATGATAATTATATATCGATTGTGGAAATTTCAAATGTTGTAAAGTACAAAATTTTAATTGTTCAGGAGGGCGAAAAGAAAGTTTTTATTTTTTAAACCATAACTGTTTTTGTAGACCTATAATTATGTCTTTTTATTATAAAATGTCATTGAATGTATCTTAAAACTTTCTAATAAAATGTGTTTATCGGAATTTACCTGCCAGGTATGTATATTTCTGTATCTATTTGTAAGTAATAAGCTGGAGCCTAAGAATTCGTAATAATTTGTGCAGCGCCCTTGAGGTGATTTTTTACAAAAATGGCTTTTCCGCAAAAAAATTATCCAACTATTATTATAATTATTAACATTTCTTGTAAATTTTTGTATCTAATTTATATGTTTTTCAGAAAAAAGAATGAACGTTGTAAAAGACGCGTTTATTTTCCTAGAAATATTTCGACGACGCAGATCGAAAGCGAAAAAAAAAATGAGAAAAATGAATTTTTAACTCATTTTTGGATTTATTGTCCTTTGCAGCATATCAAATTTCCGCTATCGATATTGTAAAATATTATGTAGATTTTTTTTATTTTTTATATGAATACCGCAAAAGAGTCCCAACTGCTCCCGTCTGGAGCCAGTGAGACTATGGCATCCCCAATTGGGGTATGTTGTGAGGCTGAAGGTAGTGGGGAAGGGAAGGAGATGGGGAAGAGGAAGGCAGGAAGTACCTGGCTATTCAGATCTGGTCACCAAAAACGGCTAAAGCCATTTCTAGCAATGTTTCAATTCGGAACGGTGGTCTGACACCAGGGCGATGCTATATGCGAGAGTATCTTCCACTCTGGAACGTGCTGCAAATATACTATATATTATTTTAAATTAATAAATTGTGAAACAACACAAATTAATCAATTAAAATTTATTTGTCACGCTGGGATTCGATCTCGCGATCTTCGGAATGTGGGTCAAGAGCCTTACCGCTGGACTACGCCGGCCGTCAAAGATACTTACACCATACGTGTATTAGATAATTAAAATTACTAATAACTTACCTGATATATATTAGTTAAGTAAAATTTTAAAAAGTTCTATTTGACATTTTAAAATGAAGCGTAATACTGCCGGTTTTCAGTAACCGGCAGTATTACGCTTACTGCCGGTTAAATTGATCTCAAACTTTTATTAATATCTCCTGTCGTCAGATCTTTGAGAACCTTACACAGGTGGTGTACACGTATGAAGCTATTTTCACAGAAACCAGACTAGATTTCTGATATATTTGTATGACAAAAGCGTAATCTTACATCGTGTGTATCGATGCGATCACCCTGTGACGGGGTACTTGCTACCTGGGTAGTTGGTAGTGGGTAGTGGCGGGCAGCATTGGTATGTAGTAGTGGGTAACTACCGAGTGCCGCCAGTCGCCGCTCCGCCGAAACATCGATAACCCTACAGTCCGCAATGCAGACGTTGTTAGATTTTACTTTAAATTGTTGAGGAAAAACCGCCGCTAGCGTGCCGCTGGCCGTTACCCCGCCGGGCGCCGTAACTGGTCGGGAAAAGCCACCCAACGGTTGTTTGGGCCGATTGCCGATCGTACCGAATGCAGATCGTAGATCTCTGATTGCTGCCGTCAAAAAATGTTACGGAATGCTGTAAAACAATTGTCTTTTAATGCCAATTTGGCTTCTTGAATTTTTATGAGTCATATGCAACACCGATTTATAGCTTGGTTGTGATGACTGGGTGCGGTATTTAATACTAACCTGCAGGAAAGCTTTCCACTCGATTGTTTGGGCTGATTGCCGATCGTATCGAACGCAGTTCGTAGATCTCTGATTGATGCCTTAAAAAAATATAACAGAAATGTGTAAAACAATTGTCTTTTAATGCCAATTTGGCTCCTTGAATGTTTGTGAGTCATATGCAAAACCGGATTTTTAGCTAGATTGTGATGACTGGGTGCGGTATTTAATACTAACCTTATTCTTCAGGAAAGGTTTCCACTCGATTGTTTGGGCTGATTGCCGATCGTACCAAACGCAGATCGTAGATCTCTGATTGCTGCCGTCAAAAAATGTTACAGAATGCTGTAAAACAATTGTCTTTTAATGCCAATTTGGCTTCTCGAATGTTTATGAGTCAAATGCAACACCATATTTTTAGAGGTTGTGATGGCTGGGTGCCGTATTTAATCTTGACCTTATTCCTCGGGGAAAGCTTGGTTATTTGGGTTGATTGGAGATCGCTTTAAACGTTGTTCTGTGATTGCAACCGACACAAATCCCACAGAAAGGTTTCTTTAAAACCGTTTTGCTACCCAGCTCCCGCCCAGTTTTAAAACTCTTATAAAGAATTTTATTTCTTATTGAATACTTATAAAAATATTTACCAGACAGTATGGTCTCTTGGTTATTATTTAAGATTTTCACGGCCAAAAGTATTATCGTTGTTCATTTTTGGGTTATTTTGCCGTGTTGTGCTTCATCCTTCTTTAGCCAATTTGTACGCCCTGATCACGATAATATGGCCTCTTATCTCACCTTAAATGGTTATTTCAAAACTCCATGGTTGGTGGGAGAAATGGCTTCTCTTGACGAAAGTAGTTACTTTGAACGTCGTCGCCTAGAAATCGCTCGCCAAAATTCAAAACGCTCTCAAAACTTCACCCGTAAATAATCTTAACATCACAAAAATGCTTTATAAGTTTTATTTATTTTACGTTATACAGACGGTTTTTGAAAAGAAAAATGTTAGGATTGAAAAAGAAACGATTTCCTCACTTTTTTTCCATTCGTAAATTGTCCATACTGGCGGCGTTCCGTCGTGTTTGCCACCTAACCCCATTTGCCACCCTGTCGTGTGAATTTTCCCCACATTAGTTGTGGAGTGCATTTCCTCTCGGTCCACTGCACTCGGACAGCAAAACGGCGTGAAATTGTATTTGCGGTCAACGAGTGTCGGAACTTTGTCAATATATATATCTTTGCAGCTGAATTTGAACACTCCGCATAAATCCGAATTATAGAACTATTTATTCCTATCAGAATTATATTACTAGTACTATCAGACTTATAATCTTTCTCAATTTTCAGTTACGGAGAAGAACTCTTCGATATCTCTCATTCACATTACTGTTTAAATTATTTTTATTATTATATATATATATTTATATATTTTTTTTATTAAAATATAAGATAGATCATGAAATTATTAATACATAAAAATAATGAGATTGCCTCTACTCAAACCTATCGTATATTTTCTTAAAAACAATTTAAAAATAAAAAAATAAAAAAACTTCGATATATTTCCTGTTTGAACATTCGGATAGGAAATATATCGATGAAAGATTTAGTTTTTATTTTTAAGATTAAGCTTTTATTTTTAAGATTTAGTTTTTATTTTCTGTTCACAAAACAATGAGTTTATATTTTGATTTTCTTTATAGTTTTAATATATTATCATTTTATTTATTTAAACTTTGTAACTTTTCTCAGTACTTTTACAACTATCACTATATTTAACTGCTTTACGGCCTTTATAACATTGTACTTGAAATGATGTTTACATTTGTAATTATTAGATACAATATTATGTTTTACAAAAAACAACAACTACCTAATGTGAACTAAACCAGGAAATTTGACTGTCCTAAAACGGGAAATCTCCTAGTTGGACGGTCAAAGTATTTGTTTATAATGTATATGTATTTTGTTTCAATAAATAAATAAATAAATAAAAATATTTTCCATTCACGTAACTATTTATATCTGGTTTTTGTAATAAGTCCACATAAATAGTTAAAGACAAAAAAAATAGTTAAAAACTAAAAATTAGTAGTAGTTTTATTGGCCAACCAATAGTCTCTGTAGAAAAATCTCCGTAACCGTTCTGTGTTATAAAAAATAAATGGAATAAACTGGAAATGCGTTTTTACGAAGTTTATAAGCAATAAAAATAGTATATAAAATGTTTAAACCTAGAAGACTAATCTCGGTCGTTTCGGCTAACGCTACGTTCATCTTGTGCTGCCTATTCTTACGAATAAGCTGACAGTTTTCCGTGTCAACTCAGTCGCGATGAGGACCTGCGGGAACTTAAGATAATAATTTGTAGCGATTGTACAAAAATAAATAATTTTTGTGTTTTATAAGAGTATAAATATAAGTACTTTAGAGGTCTAGAACTTTTAAGTTCGTTTATTTTTCTGTCGAAAATTATAATATATAGTTTTTTGAAAATAAACAACAAACATATTTAAATTTTTTTTCTTTATAATTAAGTTGTTTTATAAAGAAATACACAATTTTAAGCCTTGGTAAACAAAAAATGCAGCTTGTAAGAGTCGAAGTAGTGTTAGTCGAATTGACAAATGATTAATCTTTGCTTATAAAAAATATTATTAGTGTTAGTACACAATGCAACACTTTGTAAACGCACATAATAATATATATCTGCAAATTGATGAAATAAATGTAATATATATTACAGCGGAAACATGCTTGAAGTTTTCAATTCCATAAAAATTTCATAGGATGGATTGTTTCAAAAAATTTGACAATTCATAAAATTTTTTGAAACAATCCGTCCATATTCGTTTATCTCAAAACTATATTTTTAAAAATGATTATTGCATTCTAGGATTGCGAATATTGTTTTTGTTTACTTCTGAAAACGACTGTTTTTTTTCTAATTTTCATTCACAGAATAACTTATTTTTTATTTAACTTTCCGATTAGGATCGATTTTTCAATGTTTTTAATAAATAGTTTGCGCATTTCTGAAGATGGCTGTTTTAATTTTGATAAATTAAAAATATTTGTGATGCAACGCAACCATTGTTGGGTTTGTTATTGTTGGTTGCTTTGTACCGACTTCCTTTCTCCTCCCCTTTCAGCGTGACTGGCTGCTACCATTGTTTGTTCTTGCTTCATTTTCACAATTTTTAAACATACATACGCCATTTAAAAGTAGGCATATCATATTTAAAATTATATTTTAAAAAACTATTTTATTAGCTTTTATTAATCCCTACTATTTCATAATGTTAAAATATATCTACTAATTTCAATTGCACGGGTTCATGGGATGAGGTTTGTCTGGGTCTTGGCGGTGAATGCGTTTGCCCTTCTACTGCGTGAATGACCGGATCGAGAGACTGTTCGAGGGGGACTTCTTCAGCCGGACTCTCTCGATTCATCGCCTCGCGCCGTGGTGAGAGGGATGAATTCACATTTCCGTCACTCATGGGTACTTTACCCCCAGATTCCTACCTTTTATACTTTTTTCACCGTTCATATCTTTTTCCTTTAGAAATTCTTCTCTTTCCTTTCCATAAAAATACCCTCCAACCAGCATCCCCAAAAGTGATATAGGACTTGGGGTCTTTTTATAAAAATAGATGCGTAATGCGAAATTGAATTCCTGCGCAATGCGTACAATTATTCAAGTTCAATTGATTTTTCAATATTGGAACTGATAAGAAAATCGTTTCAGACAAAAGATAAAATAGGTACCAAATCATTTTTTTTTTTTACAGTGTCCATCATCAGGGCTCATCTGCCCTGATGATGGACACTATAACGCTGTCCGAAACGTTGGCTAAAGAAGGAGGTAGCGAAACACGGCATAACACCCCAAAAACAATAACAAAAATACTTTTTGGCCGTGAAAACCTAAAAACATACCAGGTACCAAATCATTTTTACATTTTTATTTGAAATGTTTATTTCTTTTGTTTAAATGTTTGTCAAATTTTATAATTTTTCAACTTTACCAACATTCAAAAGATAAATTTCTTTTTTTGAAAGGCAATGGATCTTGTGGCAAATATTTTTGTTTATAAATACTTTCAGCGTCACAAATTCTACGATTGTAATTTATCCCGGGTTTTTTCACGAGTGGCGCTAGTAATATAATATTATCGAAACTAATTCCAAAAACATGTTTGCGGTACCTACTTATTTTCAAGCCCACACTTTTCTTACGTCTTTCCCCAAACCCATGGCTCTAAAAATCTTATCACTCCGGGTAACATAATTATATTCCGCTTGGAGTACATTATTTTGAGTGGAAATTTTATTTATCGTTTGATAAAAATAATATTTTTTAATAATATAAGAACCTTTCCTTTTTAGATCTCCGGGCTTCTAAGTTCTTATAAGTTTGGTTATTTATTTATTTGTTACATGCCCTAACATTATATTTTACAAGATGTTTGGAGCACTGTTATTGTAAATACTCAAAAAATAAACAATTAGAAAATGTAACTACAAAAGCATAAAATAAAATACATAGGTAAAAATGTGAACAGATACCAAGAATCCTCATATAAATATATATTCAAATTAACAAAAATAATAGAAATTTTATACTTAAATGAAAACAAATCATTTTGTAGAACACCACTTGTCTCCCCAGATCAGATTTTTTTTTTTAAGGCTGTGATGTCTCGGAATCGGGGAATTTCGATAAGCCTGCCCCCTAGCACAGTCGATCGATAAGGATAACTTCCGGTAACTTCTCAACGTTTCCTAACATTACTGCAGATCGCCAACGATTAAGTCATAGTTCACAATGACTAAGTGATCTTAATATATTCGAAGTCAACTGTTGTTTGCACGTGATCTGCAGTTGTCCCAGGGTATGAAGAAAAGTTATCCTATCAATCCTTATCGATTGTCCGTACAAGGGGGCCTGGTGCTGTTAAAGTGTATGATTAATTGAAACAATCCAGGACACTCAATGCATTTTATGTAAAAGTATTTAATCTGTGCTTATTCTTCTTTCTGAAAGTTTCAATGGGAACATTTTATCCAAGAGGTAATTATAATCAATGTTTTGAATAGAAATATGCAATTTATATATACTTCATTAACTTAAATATGTAATAAGATACATAATAAGGAACTCCAGTGAAAAATATTATGGCTTTAAAAAACTATGTTCATATAGGCCAATATACGCTGATTCTGAATATATAAGTTTTATTACATAATATTTAACGTAAAGTTTTAAAAAAAATATTAAAAAGTCCATTTTAAAATGTGTCATTAAAACACCCTATTGCTGGATTTGGCGGCGTGACGTCAGCGCGCCGCGTCACCTGGGTCAAAGTTGTATAGAAATCAATAGAAATAAGACGCAAACCGTTCGGCATTCCGTGTAATTGGTTTTTAGAGAATTGGGCATATAATAGTTTTTGTTTTTATTGAAACATTATTTAGGCCTAAATAATTCAGTATCAAAAATAAAGTATCTCTATTAGTTTATCTATATTATTTAAAATATTCAAAAACTTTAACTGTACAAAAAACGATCGTATTGCCCAGTAATGTCTATGAAAACGCTCCAATGCTGAAATTCAAAATGGCGGGAGTCGAACAGCTGATTCCAGTTCCATACAAAATTCATACTTCGGTTAGTCATGATGACGTCACACTAGATTCGGTGGTATAATATTTCATTTGTGTTTTCGAAATATAATAAGGAACTCCAGTCCAATTTTTTTTATTTTTTAAATGAATAAATGACCTTCTAACTTAAATAACTGCATATTTATTTTTATTTTTATAGGTAGTTTTAATAGTTAAAATAAATGTCAAAATTTTAATTTTTCAAGATCCCCCGAAAACCACCGAATCTAGTGTGGCGTCATCATGACCAACCGAAGTATGAATTTTGTAGGCAACTGGAATCAGCTGTTCATGGCCGGCCATTTTGAATTTCAGCATCGGAGCGTTTTATGGACGCGGTGACGTCACGCCTCACAAATTCAATAATACCAACTTCACAGGGTGTTTTAATGAACTGTTTTACAATGGACTTTTTAATATTTTTTTTAAAACTCTACGTTAAATATTATTTTTAAAACTTATATATTCAGAATCAGCGTTTGTTGGTCTATATGAACATATTTTTTTAAAGCCATAATATTTTTCACTGGAGTTCCTTATTATAATATTGTATTTTCAATTCGTCGAGAAGCGTTTTAATAATTTTATTTTTCTGTTCTAAAACACCAATTATTAGTAGTTTTCAAATCGTCCGTTTCGAATTTCGTTTCGTTTCGAATTCACGTGCAGCAGCTGGTACCAATCGATCGCAGTACAATAGTAATAACATGTTGGTCTGATGTTTCGTGCAATTCCATTATAGTAACTCGCCGCAGATACAGGCGAGCGGCGGTGGTCAGATATTATGATGATATGACTGGCCTTTGCCCAGTGCCCACCGCAAAATTTGATATTATAATGTAATATGATACTTAACTCATAAGTCATTCAAGTCCCAGATTTGCAGTAAATAATACTAAAATGAATCTTGGATAAAACACTCAACTCAACTGGTATTACGTCCTACCAGTTTAGCCTTTTCTTTGAACACCATTTTTTGTTTTGGAAATAGTTTGGTTATGTTCAAAAATATATTTTTATAAGTCGATTATTTAATTTTGACGTTTCATACGATGAAACCAGTTTTATTGGATTAAAAGTTTCAGAGAGAAAAAAGTTGTGCAAATTTCATGCTTCAGATAAACAGATTTTCCTTTTTTCCAAGATAACGCTTTTTTTAATCTGTACATATGTATCTAAAAAATTACTTTTCTTTATTTTTCATTTATTATTTCCTATACTTCATATGATTGCGATGAAATTTTGATAATTTGTTGTTTGCACAGCCGCGAAGGTTTGCATATAATATATTGGTGAGGTGTGTGGTTATAAAATTATTTTTCAAACCATTCTTCGGACTGTGATGATACTTTGGTGTTTTGTTTGTCGCGTAGGTTTCTATGTATAATGATAATGGTAAGCTCTGGCGTTATGAAATTTACGAGCTGTTAGAAAAAATTGTGTGTTAAACGAATATGAGAAGGGGTCAGCGGGAGGGGGTGAGGTTCGCGGTACGGGGGAGGAGAGGGTGGGAGGAAGCTGGAAGGGCTACGTGGAAGGGGAGACGCATGGTAAATTATAATCTTTTTTTTTTGAGCCGCATTACAACGCATTCCGGTTACTTGCTAGTGATCCATAAAGATAAAAGCAAATAAATCCAGAGTGGTAGAACCTTTACCAAAAACTGATAAAACCTGCCCACTCTTGTCGATTGAAAGTAAAGACTCTATTATCATTTCCGTTTCTTTGTGGCGATATCAAAGAAACCACTTCGACATCGTTTTTCTCACAAATTATATACCCAAAATGTTAAACTGTACGCACGGTTTACGGATACGAACTGAACGAAATGAATCACAGAGCTTAAGGGCTTTGTTTGATCCCGGCCCCGCCCGGCGACACCCTAGACGTCGGCTAAGCGATACCGAAATCTTGGCCCTGTTGGCTATTCTACAGGGCCCGCTTAGTTATTGCTTATTTGACGGCCTTGTCTGAACCGTTCTTAAACCGTGTTCGTTTATTTCACGTTTATCTTTTCTCTCTACGCGACCGGTTGGTTGCTCGGGGTGAATAGGTTTTATCGACTAGAATATTTTCTGCTTTATAAAGTAATGTCTATGATTATTTTGTATTTCCTTGAATACGGAATGCTCAAGTGGGTTAACCCACTGCTCGACCCTCTCACGTTCCCCACACCCACAGACTTGTTACATAATGTAGCTGGTGTCTGTTAGCATTACGCAGACATTTCAAGTTGCATGATATTTTCTTACTTACAGTCCCTTCTTCATTTTTCAGTGCAAATTTATATCTTCGAATATATGGAAATATACGTTTTATGATATACTTGCCTGATTATAATATTTTGTCGCATTAAAGCTTCTCGACGGTATCAGTAACGAAGAGTTTCATTCAAATGCACCAAGGAAAAATCTGCTTCTCTATATATTGCGAATACCAGCGCATAAGTACAAAAAAATCGACTCTGTATATAAATTCGTTCGATATTCATACCAACTTATTTAAAAGGGTATTTTTGAAGTCGATTTTACGTTTAAAATTGGTAAATAAAGCACAAAAATACGAGTGTGTTTTAGACCACACGACTGAGGTAAAACTTCTATGAGAGGAAGAGAGAAAGAAAATGTGCGCGCGCACTGCTCTCTCTTGCTCCTATAGTGTGATACAGACAATAGGCCTGCACTGTGTGCTCGAACCTCTCTCTCTCTTGCCTCTACAGTAATATACGAAACGTAACTCTCTCTCTTTCTATCTTCACTAACTTATATCTCCCTCTCAACTACCGTTCGCCTCGCCCGATCACACTTTTCGTAATGCTCTCGTCACGCATTCACCAGCTTACTCCCCAAGTCAAGCGTGCGTAAAGAAGTTTTACTTCAAAAATTATAATTTTATAGTAAATATCATTTCGGGGGGCCAATTGTCGATGGATCAACTGTCGGGTCCCCCAGTGGGGTCATGGGACTAGTAGAGCAAGGACACATGAATACTAAATATGGGAGAAATTAGATCACTAGGTGTAAGTGTAATAAAACCACGATCATATCCAAAAATAATGTCAGGTCGACGTAAAAATAATGTACAAGATTAAAAAGGTACACATTGGATGGTTTGGGTATGAAGAGCGGATGGATGAAGAATGTAGAGTCAGAAAAATTGTTGCATGTAGGCGAAAAAAGTCGGTGACGCCCAAACAAATCCAGTGCGTCGTGTCAAGAGTCAGTAAAACAGAAGATTATGGATAAGATGAGGTATGAGTGTAATGAAACAAGAAAGGATGTCAAGGCGGGACTTTATGCATCCATTATTTCTGCCAACACCTGTGGGAATAAGGCGTCAATCTTTCAAAAAACTAATCTTCTACCGCCGCAACATTATTAATTTCAGAAACTCAGGACTTGCACTCCCTTCAAAAGGGTGACCAACATTCGAGTGGCATTCCACCGCACTTCCACCAAATCCTTTGTGTTGCGTTTCATGAACAGTTTTCTTCTCCCAAAATTACGACTTTCCACTGGAATGCCGAAAATCTGATCGCGATATTATATATTATTATGGTGCGCTACCTTTTGTACTCGATGTAATATATACTAGTCACTTTATGAGCTTTACAACACTAAATTCCTATACTTTTTATGATTATCTTAGGAACGATGCTCGGATTATTCCGACCACAACTATTCGGACCACGAATATTACGCACATAATATTCCGCAAACGGAAAACTCCCAACGCAGCCCATTAGTTCCGCCCATTAGTTCCGCCCATAAGTTATTACGGATACATTATTGTGCAATTTGAAAATCCGATGACAGATTATTCTGCCAAATTTTTTTTTAATGTTTTGAAGCCATCGGGCAATGAAAATTCAGCAATTCGATTTGAAAAATTGAGGAAAGAACTTATAATAACAATAACATATCATTATTGTAAGCATTGGTTTATAAATTATACGGAATATAAAATTGGAAAATAATGTTTTTTTTTTTACATTAGCTCCACACAGGAGGCCCTGGGGAAAACAATTTCCCTCAGGGCGTATGTTATCATGAAGATGCTGTGTGGAGGGTATTTTTAAGGAAGGGAAGGATAGAAAGTTCTGGGAAGGAAAAGGTTGTGGGGGGTGGGTAGGAATCTGGGGGTCAGTGTGTCCAGGAGTGACGGACGCATGAATCCATCCCCCCAACTGCAGTGCAAGGCGATGGATCGAGAGAGTCCGGCTGGAAAGGTCAAAAGGCCTCCCTCAACCAAGCCTCTCTCGATCAGACCCGCCAGTCAGCTGGTGGGCGGTCTCATCTGCCGCCAAGACCTGGACAAACCTCACTCCATGAGCCCGGGCACTTCGGCTAACTCACCAAAAGTAGCGAACCACTTATTACCTATGGCCGAGGTGTTGATTATCCAATAAATGGTTCCCGGGGCGGCGGTACCCGTACCCGCCCCTTAAATTGAATTATAAATAAAATTTCGAAAAATCTGAATTCAAGTTTTTAATTCATCGGTTTTCGTAGCTTTTCATGTGCGGTAAAATCTTTACGCAATATTTGTGATCGGAATAATCACCGAGTCCTTTATAATATGATATTGAAGAAATTGCCACGATTTAAGGACCACCGTTATGGCCAATAAAGTATTAAAGAAAATTATTTTGTCATATTGAGTATTGTATTACTAAATCTGTAAATGAATTCACTGTACATTTTGTTACATAGTTAATGCCCAAGAGATTCAATAAATTAACTGTACCTACATATATTCTAGAAAGATGAAAATATAGTTCATTCTAAAATTATTTATTTTATGTACATTTTTTCACTTTATATTTAGATACTTGTGGTAAGGTATAATTTGATTTTACTGGGGAAAAGCAAGGATATGTTTGCTCTTACTATGTTATTTAATAACATAATAACGAAACCTATCCATCTGTTTTTTTTTTAGAAATAAATATATTCACATGTCCCCTTTCTAGTACTAAAAAGCAACGGCTACGACATTGAGCTACTGTACATCCAGTCACCCTAAGTTATTCTTTTGTGGGGTATTTTCATGCGTTCTCTTTGATATTTTTCTATGAACATATTACAATGTCCATTTATCAACTTACGCATTAGATACTAAAAACATCCCTTAATTTAAATATCTTTCTGTCCGACGGTAGTTTAAATAATCATCTAAGTAAGGGGAGATTTTGTACGATGGCCAGCGCAGGGCTACGGCTTTGTGTTTTATAGATTAACGAACCTAGTCGACATTTTCAATAGAATATTCAAATAATAATGTTTCATTGTGGATTTGATTAGAAAATATTTGCTTTTTCCTTTAAATGAGCAGCACAATATTATATAATCATTTCACTCGAGTGCTACATTCGTGTGCTTTGAACGCATAAAAAAATCCTCCACACAGCATTCCCTAAGATGACATCGGCTCTGAGGAAAATAAATCCCTCGGAGCCTACGTCATGTTAGGAGATGCTAGGTGGAGGGTCTCTTTGTGGAAAGTAAGAAGAGCAAGTTCTGGGAAGGAAAAAGATGCGAGGGGTAGGCAAGCGAGTAACGTGTGCCATTTTTTCTATATGTATGAATGTGAACGAAGCAAGGAGTGTGTGCCAAGATCGAGTTGTTTGGCGGTCCGTTCTCTCTGCCTACCCCTGCGGGGAAACGGCGTGATGTTAGTTAGTTGGTTAGTTATATAAATATCCACAAATTAAAAAAAAAAATCGACTGCAGTTTACACGCGGTAGAAGCGAAACTTTACCAAAACAATCTCAACCAATACTTGAAAAGTGAGGTCATAATCAAAGCGACCAATGAGCGCAGACCTGCGTAATTTCTGTTTCATACCTCAACCAACAGGAGAGCCTTTAAAAGTGACCTCATTATCAAAGCGGCCGATGAGCGTAGTTGATGCGTCGCAGGTGCAGTAATCGTCATTTCCGTTTCATCCGATATCCAAATCACAGGCGTGCTATAGACACAGGCGTGCTATAGAAGTTTCACTTCATTTTTTTTAATATATATATAGAATCGTTGACATTTTCATTCACTGATTTTCCGTTAGGTTGGGGAAAATATGCAATGTAGTAAATGTGCAACGCGAAATTCAAGGTAAATACAATATTGGTTTTGCAACACAATATTTTGGTACCTTTCTTGTGAAGGTTCATAACTGTGCGCATTTAAAATATCAAAATCATTATCACCGTTGCCAAAAACAGTATTAACTTTACTCTATGCAATATATAAGTCTTATTAAAAATAGCAAAATGTAATACTTGTAGGTAGGAGTGAATTTCTTGCAAACGCTATAAATGATGCTCGAACTTTAGGTTGGCGTCGATTATATTTGTACGTATTACTAAAACACTAGTCTTGGAACAATCACTAGGGGTCGGGTCGGTTCAATGAGGGAGGTACTTGTCCTAAACACCGCAAAATTCACCTAAGTACCTTTCAAACGAAATACTATTTAATATTCTACAGGCCGTACATATTCACTTCTTGTTTTGTGCTTTGTTATAGTGTTAATATGTATGTAGATATTTTCTGATTGCTCAGGAGGGTGGGTCGTCACAAATGCTTTTTTTTTAATTTGGAAACTTTAGGGGTTTCAAAAGTTACTTATTGGTAAATATGTTCATTACTATATACTTTTGAGCTTTTACTAGAAGCTTGACTACTCCAAGAATAATAAATATTACATAGACATTTATATAATGTGTATAACATCCCCCACAACAAGCACATTAAGCTTCACTTTTTGAGAAAGACGTGGTGAATATGTAGAAAACCCAGTGTTTGTCAATCGTGTCATCGAACTGCTTAAACCTGATCGATTATTGAGTATAGTGCCTTGATATTTAAGATTAATATGCGAATGATTTCGCAAAGTTTTCGCATGGTTAATTGTCCCGTATTACGGCTTCGGTATAGGACTAAAAGTACTTAATACTGAATCTAAAAATTAATCTTTCGAGACCCCTGAAAAATTGATATCTCGACATATCCCTAAATGACAAGGCATTTGTATGATAATGAGAAATATTGAGATTCAATCTTGAAATCCTGAGTAAAAAATTTGAATGCTATGAAAAAAATTAATATGAAAAAATATTTTAATTGAATTTTCTTTATGTTCAAGAGCATTGTGCATAAAAATAACACGTTACTGCAAAAAAATTGTAAAAAACAGATACAATCTTGTTGCTTTGAAAATTTTTTAAACTCGGAGCAACGTGGTATATTTTAATTGTTTTTTTGTTGCGTTACGCCATTTGTTTGCAAAGAATATTCTTGAATAAAATTCAATTGCAATACGTTCTGCGTTTTCACTTTTTCATAAATGTTATTTTTAATTTATTTTAACAGTTTCACGCAATTGTCAGATGAAACATTGTTGTCCCGAGAGATTGAGCTCGAGGTGTAACACAAATGACACAACGTTGCTCCAAAAATATTTTAACCATTGCTGGTAGAACTAATGTTCCCATAAATTTTCAAATTAGATCACGTTCTAAAAAATAAATGTGGGGTATTTTGAATAAAACTAAGTTACCGCTAAAATGCTCGCGAAACCTATTGTTTTAAAAATAAATACATAATAATCTGCGAATTTGTGAATACAAAATGACTGATGTATAAAAGTCAATTTTGACCTAAATTTTAATGAATCGTTTTTGGTCCGATCTTCAAAAAATCACCCATTCATTGAAGGCCCACCCTGTTGTACATGATATGAAAGTACAATAGGCTGGGTGGTAATATATACTATGTATGTTCAATATTCTTTGTTCGGTGTTCAGCAAGGTATGCTGTTGCCATGTGGGAATGGTGGCTTACTTGCGGTTTGCCGGGTGTTTGGATCGCGTCTCTATGGCGACGATTAGCATTCATACTTGGCTTTGTTGGGCCAAAGCAGAAAGCTAATTCGAGCATTGTCCTCTGCCGTGTAGTACTAGGTACGGCGAAGGGTTCTGAATTAAAATAATAACTTGCCCAATACAGACAAAAGCTACAGAACTTTAGAAATGTTAACGTATTAATTAAACTTAGAAATTTCAATAACCACGTAACGACAGTAATGGCAACTCAATTTAGGTCCGGGACTGAAAATAAATATATGCTAGACCTAAATGTAATAATAATTTTAAATTACATTTTTATTTATTGTTTCTTTACATGATTGGTATTATTGTTTACAATTCAATGTTTATATCACTAGGGCAAGCCTGAGGTTAATAATTTTATAAAATAATTTTAAAAAATTGTTGTGTGTAGTTCTCACGCGGTAGAAGTGAAACCTTCAGAAAACTAAGGTAGACAAGAGTGGGGAAACAAGGAGGAGACCGATTACTCTATCTCATTCGATGTCTATGTTTGTCTCTTTTTTGTGTCGCTTTTTCGTTTCATCAAGGTTCATATCACAGCGGTGCTAAAGAAGTTTTCACTTCAAAAATCAAGCAAAATATGGGTTTTTAAAGAACAATATCGTTACAGAAGGAAGCTAATCTTAATTTATAAAAATGACTGTTTCTTTGTTTATCCCTTAAGCGTTCCTAAACCATTCATCCGATTGTGGTGAAATTTTGATGAGTTGTTGTGCGCGCTCCCGCGAAGGCTTCTATATGTGCTAGCGAACTCTGGCGATATGGAATTTGCATAAAAAATTTACAATAGTTGCTAATGCGAGTTGTTTGAAAAAAATGTGTGTATTTCATATAGTCTCGGGGCAGGGAGGGAGGAAGGGTAAAATTAAAAAAAGAGTGAAATTAAATAATGAGCAAAAATGCTTTATAAAAACATGCCCACAATTTAAAGTTTTTCTTATTCGGTAACATTATTACTAAATTTATAAACGTATTATTCTGCTATGTAATGTGGCAGTTCGAAAGTGCCTTCAGAAGGCGAAACAGCTGTCACGCGTAGTAATAATTACACAGCAAAAGCTTAAAATTAAACTGTTTTGATAAATTGAATAATAATTTTATTGAAAAAATAAATTAAAAACTTTACTTTAAAAATAATATACTAAACAATAAATTAACGTACCTTTATATTTACAACAACAAAAAGTTTTAAATTGCGAAATAGATTATTTTAACCACAGCCCACAATTTATAATAAAAAATGTGGGAAGAAAGAAGGAAAAAAATACTTAAATAATTTTTTTAATGCAAAGATAAAGTTTTCAAACGACTCACCTTACAGCTTTTCTAACTAAAATTATCGATAACGCAAAAATAAAACACACATATTCTATTTGCAAATGTATTAGAAACGTAATCGTCAACACACTTTTTTGTCGTTTAATGTAAAAATATTCATTAAAAAAACCCGAAGTAATTTTTTTTTATCAGGTTGCGGTCAAAATTTTGCATTCATAAAAGTGTGCATTATAATTATTTTCAAGTTAATTTTTAGATTAGAGATTAGATCACAACGATTTCTATGAGACCTGTATGAGTTGTACCGAAAACCGATCAAATTAGCCTGTTATGTAGCCTTTAAAAAGCGCGAACCCTTTCACATATCCGATGTTGAAACGAACACTAATAGAAAAAAGAGATATATTTATGTTCCTATTATTTGATAATACATCATGCCTCTTATATAAAGTTGTTTCAAATTTATTATTTTTATATATGAATTCATCTACCATTAAATCTAGGGGTTAGTACATTCCAAAACGTTTTGAAAATCAATTTACGTGATTCGTATTTCAAAGGGAATTTTAGGGTATTGTAAGGGAATTTTTCGCTCTAATGCGGGTACATAATGTATCAGTATATTTTCAAATTTGCTCTCATGGAAGCTAGATTTCTTTGAATATATTATTATTTTAATAAAACAAAATCGGATCGAAAAGCTTACATTATGTAAACGAAATTAATTATTTGTTTTTCAAGGCATTCTGAAACTATTCTATCCGACACTATCAATTTCCTTTTTAAAAACTGACAAAAAATACGGTCAGGTTGTTAATATTTTAGAAGCCCCCCAACCGCCTGGAGATTGTGGCACCTTCAATTGGGGTATGTTGTGAAGTTAGTGGGGAGCGGAATGAGATGGAAAATCAGGAAGGTGGGGAAGTACTTGGTTATTCGATCCGGTCACCAAACTAGTCTAAAGCCATTGCTGCAAATAAACCTTAAATATATTTTTAAATGATTAAATTGAGAAATAACATAATTCAGAAAAATAAAATTTACTTGCGCCGGAATTTGATCCAGCGACTTTCGGATTGCTAGTCGAGAGCCTTACCCCTCACTTTAAAAGCAAAGCTAGGGCATTATTTATACAATTTCGGAGGCGGATATGTGGTACCGCCGCCCCAGAAACCATTTATTTGGTAACCAACATCTCTGCAATAGGTCGCCCCAAGTTGTTTGCTACGTTTGGTGACTTAGCAGGAGTACCCGGGTTCACGAGATCAGGTTTGTCCGGATTTTGGCGACGAATGCGTCTTCCCACCAACTGCCTGGCAGGCCGGATCGGGAGGGACTGTTTGAGGTAGATCTTTTGACCTCTCCAGTAGGACACTCGGCAGGATTTTGACCGCAGTGGTAGGAATGAATTCATTCGTCCATCACTTCTGGACACACTGACCCCCAGATTCCTCACACCTTTTTCCTTCCTGGAACGTCCTCCATAAAGCATCCCCAAAGTTGACCTAGAAATTATTCAGGGTGTGGAGCTAACGTAAAAAACTTATGATATTATCCAAGTACAATAAACAGTCCAATAAAAAAAATCATTTGAAGCATAGCATTGTTGTGATTTATGTAATGTTTCACAAACGCATACAGATATAATTAATTTTGCAATAATTATGCAAGGAGACCTTCAACTACATTGGCTAGGATGATCTTGATAACATGGCATTAACGCAATACCCTTCCTGACAACCTCACTATTGGTATATAATTATCTTAGCTTATTACGTTACGTTTGAATGTCATTGCAAACTAGATATGTATTACGCCCGAGAATATCAATAGAGTAATAGACTGCAATCATAAGTATCAACGTCCCATCGGTATAGAATTCACTAGGCGAACCCTCTACTAGTAATGAAACTACAATGCAAGGCAAAAGAATATTACTGTTACACATGCTTGACAGAAATGTTTAAAAAAATCAAATTGGTGCTGATCGACGATTTGTTGTGCCGGGAAACAATACAAGAGAAACAATCCAACTTGTGAAGTATAACTTTCAACATTTTTTAATTTGACTCGTTTTGTTTTAAAAAATTCAAGATATATAAAGTAGAAAATAAAAAAAATTGGTGTTCTGTAAAGTCGGTTTGCGGACGATAATTTTATGTGATAACGTCATATAAAAGCAATGGAGTGGAAGAGAGATAGATGCGTCACAAGCCGAACGCTTAGGCCGAACGCTTGTTCCGCGCTCTCGCCGCACGCACGGCTCAGGCGGAACATGACAATGAGTCATGCTTTTTCGTGAGTGCAGCCGGCGTTCATCGATTTATAGGACGTTGTCACGTCAAAATGTGGCGAAAATTTAAATTATAAAGTGCCCTCTTATGTTGGAACACAAATTTTCATACATATATTAATATCTCTTCCCGAAAATACGTAATTTTTTCGATGTTTTATTTTTTATTATAATAACACAGTAGACAAGGCCAGGAATATTTTAATTATTTAAATTAACTGACAAAAAAAATTCAAAAGTCGCCTCAAAAATAAAGCAAAATTTAATTATTTAATGGCCTATATTTTATAATTTAAAACACAAATAAATATACTGGTTCAAATTCGTACGAGATATTTGCTATCACTTTTGATAAAAAAAAAATTGCTTGCCTGTAAAGTCGGTTTACGGACGATAATTTTACGTGATAACGTCATAAGAAAACTTTTACATAGAATTTTACAGTCACAAGCCGAACGCTCGTGCCTCTCTATCGCTTGTTCCGCGCTCTCGCCGAACGCTTAGGCTGATCGTGCCTCTCTATCGCTTTTTCCGTTATCTCGCTTGCACGCTCGGCTCAGGCGGAACGTGACAATGAGTCATACTTTTTCGTGAGTGCTGCCGACATTCTTCGATTTATAAGACGTTACCACGTCAAAAAAAAAATTTAATATTTATTATTTGAAACATTTTTATTTACAATTTTATAACATAATGTAATGTTTCAATCCCTTGGTTAGGTTTGTTGCATGTTTGTTTGTTGTATATTTTTCACTTTTCTTCAGTGAAAATATACAACTTTTTTTTTCTATTTTGTCGTAAAAGCGTTTAGTTGAAATAAATCTTTTTACCACCATGTACAATACCGAGTTACCGGGTAGTCGGGTCACGTAGTCGCAGCGAGTGGCCACAGCGCGACGAAGGCGTTTCCTTGCATAGCCATTCTCGTGAGGTCGCATGCATCGCCTGTTCGCCACTGCTCCCTCGCCTCGGCGTCTAATCAAATTAGTGCAAACTACTTTTTAAGTGCCCATAATCCACGACTGCACACACCTCGTCGCTACTCACTGCTAGTCGCCTTGTCAGTTTGTCAAATGCATACCGAATGGTTCCATGACGAAACAGTTCATTGAAGAAAAGTGTAGGAAAAGAAATCAAACCGTAAAAAAACAATGTTTGTTTACTATAACACAACTATTTTCGACTTAGTTGCGCCGTATGGTGGCCGGCTAGTAGCCAATTTCAAAGATTTATTTTGCCTTTTTCGGTCTGACTGCGTTTTGAATTTTTCTCCCCTGCGACTGACTCAAACTACTGTGAACTTTTAAAAATTAAAAAATAAAAGTTTTTTTTGGTTTCACGGAGAATCGAACCTACCTCAGTAGGGACCAACTAGATGAGTGAACACCGCTAACACCTCAGCCAAAGCATAATTAGATGGTACCGACATTTATTTCGTATATTAACTGCTGCAATTTTTTAAATATAATGTCACCCAATTTCAGAAAATTGCGTGTCTCTGCGTGTGTGTCAGGTAAGATGAGTTGGCAGAATGCATTATCATCGACAACAAGTCGATCTGCCGAGTTACAGCTCGATTGGATGTCGGGAAGTGGGTTATTTTCCACTTCCAAGATTTGAATCCATTCATTCAAAATCAAAAATCAAATAAATGTATTTATTAAATCACATCTAACCTAATCTAACTAACGTCACGCCATAATGGTTAGTTTTAATTCTACCTCAGAATAAAGGTGGTTTAGGAGTGTAGTAATTGTCCCCACAGGTATGATCATTGGTAGGTTGCCTCTCTGAAAAACAAAAAGCCTGTGCTGCCTAGCTCTTATGAAGTTATCGGAGACATAAATCGAAAAACGTTCCAGAACACCAGGATTGCGAATGGCAATTTGTCTCCCAACGTCTAGACCATAGGTTCTCAATGTGGGCGATTACACCCCCCTGGGGGCGTTTCAGACCTTCAGGGGGGGCGGTAGAAGGCCAAGAGAAAATCGGGGGGCGTTTCAGGCTTTCAGGGGGCGGTAGGAGACCTAGAGAAACCCGTGCCATCTCGCCCTCATCCTATACCCCCTGCAACTTAGGGGGCGTATTGGGATAGGATGGGGCAGTTGGGGGGCGCTAAAAGAGAAAATATTCTCAAAGTGGGCGGTGGGCAAAAAAAGGTTGAGAATCTATGGTCTAGAAGTCTAGACCTACACCATAGAACTCCAGATGATCTAGTCCTAGCATTCTAGCGATTATTTCTAAAGAACACAACGTAGAGTAGTCCCCAAAGAAGCGCATAAAGGAATTATATTAACTTTTTTACTCGTAGTTACTACCACCAGGATTCGTCTGAATTTAACATACTTTTTTTAAATGGATCATATAGATACAACTTATTACCTTTTCTTCGACAGTTAAATGAATGACATAAAAGCAGGTGCCTTGATTTATTTTCAAATTACGGTCAGATAAAGCAATCTGAATTTCACAACGCCATGCCAGAACTCATTGTTCTTTAATTTTTACGACTCATACAATAAGATTTCCGCTTTATATTAAAATGTGATATTGCATGGTACATGGAATTGTTATGATTATTTCTCACGATGAAAATGAAATGTGTACTGAAAATAGTTGTTAGAATTTCAAAAACGCCAGAGCTCACCTTCGGAAGGTTTTTTGCTGCTTCAGACAAATAAGCAGATTTATGCATTACAGTTAAGATGTGTGTCAAGGTTGGTCAAGGTGACTCATTTATTTTCTTTGACTTTGATTTTAAACGTAATTTGTATGCTACGTCTGTATCGTCCTTCTGTTGTGTCTGAAACTAATATTATATTCTTTTTGCAAACTACGTTGGCTGCGGCGTTTAACATTCGGAAATATCATCGCAAAAATATATATTTTTACTTTTTGAAGTGAAAACTTCTTTAGCAGCGTTGTGATTTGAAACTCAATGAAACGAAAAAGCGACACTAAAAAGGGACAAACACAAAAATCTTTTAGCCTGTGAGATAATAAAATAGAATAATCAGTCTCTTCGTTGTGCGGTGTTTCTAGCCTCTCCATTATTATCTTCTTTCTTATCTTATCTACTTTAGTTTTTTTGAAGATTTCTGTTCTACCGCTTGTGAACTGCACACTTGTATTTTTTGAAATGAAAACTTCTTTAGCATTATGATTTGATACTCGATGAAACGAAAAATAGCGACACTAAATAGAGACAAACACATCCATCTAGGATTTAGCGTGCGAAAGAATGAAATAGTATAATCGGTCTCCTCTTTGTGCGGTGCTTCGTAGTCTCCCCTCTCTTGTATACCTTAGTTTTCCGAAGGCTTCACTTCTATCGCTTGTGAATTGCATTCTGACATTTTTTTGTGTTTTAATTTTTTTGTGAATTTCAGGCACAATGAAAATATTTTCCAATAATAATATAATACAATAAAACTATACCTACCCGAAAAGTGGATAGGTAAAAGTAGGTACGAGATTTTACGACCCTACCCTTCAAAGCATTTTTATAGACCTAATATTTTATTATTTTTTATAATCTTTTCGATTCATAAAAAAGTTCTCGATTATATCAAAGGTCATCAGGCCAGACCAGACAGGATTATATCAAGCATCTATAATATTTGTGAGCAATCAAATTTTCAAATCAAAAACACAAAAAAAACGTTTGCATTACTTCGCATAAAACAGTACAGGTAAGGGCAAGTTGCAAGGATCATTGCTCTGTAAATAAGTAGACGTCATTCACTGGAATTTTAATGTTTCCAATGACTTTGACTTAAAAACTTAAATATTATTCCAATGGCTAAAAATATTTGTTTTCGTATGATTCGTATTCATTGACCCAATAGATTTACCTTGTGTATCTTGATACTAAACATAACAAATAAAACTGATTGGTTTTTGTAGATTGGTTCTATTTGCTTTTGAAGGTCGACTGTGTGCGAATTAAAAAAAAAAACTTTACCTACTTATTTAATAGTCTCGTTACAATGAAAATGAATTGGGTATTTGGAAGCAGAGGGCCGCACAAAGGCAAATTTTGGCATACTATATCGACAGCAGAAAGGCTAATTGACGTAATCAACACTTTCACGATTTTCACTTTTTTAATGCAAATTCACTTGTAAAAAAAACTGCGTCGATCGAAGTTTATATAATTCTTATCCAGGTTTATATATTATGATGAAAATTATATAAACCTCGAGAATTACAAATCGACTCAGTTTTTTTATGTGAAAACTTTTTTAGCACCGTTGTGATTTGAAACTCGATGAAACGAAAAAGCGACACTAAAAAGAGACAAACACGTACCTTCCCTTTGGGCGGTGCTTCACAGAATAAAGAGTAAAATAATTTTTAAATTTGATAACAATTTTATAATAAATAAACCATACAATTATCCCACTCTGCATTCGTCTCATTATCTGAAAGTTTAGTTTTCTGAAGGTTTCACTTTTTCCGCGTGTACTGTACACTCTGATTTTTTTTTACAAGTGAATTTGCATCAAGAAGTGAAAATCGAAAAAATACAAGTGTGCTTTAGACCACACGACTGAAGTAAAACTTCACTGCTCTCTCTTGCTCCTACAGTGTGATACAGACAATAGGCCTGCACTGTGTCTTAGATATACGAAACGTAACTGGCTATGAGAGAAAGAGAGAAAGAAAAATGTGTGCTCGCACCTCTCTCTCTCTTGCCCCTGCAGTAATTTACGAAACGTAATTCTCTTTAATTCTATCTTCACTAACTTATATCTCCCTCTCAACTTCCGTTCGCCTCGCCCGATTACTAATTTAATTCTTTATTACTAATTTAACTTTAATCCTATCTTCACTAACTTATATCTCCCTCTCAACTTCCGTTCGCCTCGTCCGATTACACTTTTCGTAACGCTCTCGTCACGCATTCACCAGCTTACTCCCCAAGTCAAACGTGCGTAAAGAAGTTATACATCAAAAAATTTGGTCAATTAGCCTTTCTACCGTCGATATTATGACTTCGGTATAAAATTTGCACCTCGTTCTTTTTTCTGAAATTAGGGTCGCAACTACCTACTGAAAACCATAAAAAGTGTTCAAATATAAAAAGTGCTCAAATATAAAAAGTGTTCAAATATAAAAAGTGTTCAAATTTACACTTGCGCAATATTTTAATGAACCATTACTCAAAATGTCTAAATTCGCGCTATTCTTTATAATATGCGAAGTAATGTAGGTAAACCTACTAGAATATACGTGTCATATTGCAATTCTTTTATAATTCGTAACATCAAGCGATGCAAATTGTAACTTGCGGCTTGAAACATTATGGCGTGTAGCAAATGGTTCAAATATAAAATTTATGTGTTTTACATGAGTGTGTTCGGCTCTTGTTCGCTCCATTCATAATGATGTTTTAATCCCCCTAATTGTAAATTATTGAATAAAGTATGTAGAAGCTACAATTTGGAAAAACTGTCATCGCTGTTTATTTCTGAATATAAGTGCTTTGAATACAATTTTGTTCTGAAACAGTTTCATTTGTAAAAGTAACAGCCACGTTTTTTTCTTCATTGTAATACAATTAACGAAATAGGCGAATATGAAAATTTTATATAACCATGAGGAAAAACCTATTTTTTTTCTCAACTCAAGGCACAAAATTTATAAGTTCGCTATGTTTAGCAATGCTAAATAATAGCAAACTATATAATGGTAAGAACGGGGCGCGTTTGGAGTCCCGACAGTAATTTGTATCAAACTGTGCAATTTTTTTTTTGCCTTGCACGTGTTTTTAAATTTCACATTTTGAATTTAGGCATTTCACAGTTTGTAATTTTGTCAATACGCCTTAGTAGGCTAACACAAAAATTGAAGAATGGTTAATTCTGTAAATCCTGAGAGCGAAGTAAATGAAATAATACGTTTCCTCAATTAAATAGAACAGTCACAAAACAGAACACGTATCAATAATAATAAATAACAGTTAAAAACCCGCTACGCAGGTTTTGCTGCTAGGCCCTGCGGGCGGCTATTATTTCGGCTTCGCCCAGTTAGTGTTGGTGACCATTTTATAAATCCAATAGGAACTGGTTCCAAAAATAGCCTGTTCCTCGGATCCACTGTCATCCAATGATACTCACCGGTACAAAGTAACTGAGACAGGAAATGACGTCATTTGTAATATATAGCTGCTGGATTCAACTGAGTATTAAGGTCAATCTTTTCATATCCGGAGACAGGCAATGACGTCATTTTTAATATGTAGACGCTTGATACAACTGAGTATTACCGTCAAGCTTTCCATATCCGGAGGGATACTGCAAACTGCAAGTTCACTAAATCTTAGTACTAATACTTACCTGGGGCACGTCTCCATGTGAACTTCCGCCGGAAGTGGCGACATCTTTTGACGAATTCTTGAATTCGAAACCGAATTACAATAGTATTTTTGTTTAAAATTTCACGTGCACAAACGTTATTTGTGGCGCGACGCATACGGCGTAGCGTCAATATGCACTCGAACCTGGGTTCTGAAATTCAACCGCGCAGACGTTACTCTATAATACTGTTCGATAACAATATAAACCCATTATATTGAATGTTTTTGACGAGACTTCTAAAACTTGAATTCTGTAAGTACCTTCCCTTTTTAGAATACAAACATTTTTTTTCTCATATTTATAGTCGCCAATGGGCTCCCGCGATACTTAATAGCCCCACTAACGAACTGGGTGTTTCAATGTCGAGGTGAAATTATCCGGATTTTTCCGGCGCGCGGAGGATTAGCAGTCATTCATGTTTGTTTAATACATCGATTGGAATAATAACTGGATTTTGACCAAAAAAAGTAATATAATGTAGGTAACTTAATATAATTAACGTCAACTATTGGTTTATAGAGAGATTACAAGCGAAAACAAATCCGGGATCAGGAATGTGGGTCAAATTTTGTTTTCTTTTTACATTGTAAGTTTTTATTCTCGTTTACAATCAGCCCTTTATTCGGTGTGCATGTTGTAGAAGTTAAATATAAATAATGGAAAATGGCAATTTTTCTATGTTCTCCGAGTAAAACATGAATTTCATTTTTCCTCGGTCATTAGTGACTTTGTGAAGTCATTAGTTTTCCTCAGCCCTATAACGTTGGCTTTGAGCAAAACCCAAATAGCATTTTTTTAAATGTCACGTCAGGTTACGAAATTGTTAAGAAAGCTGCCACTGCGATATTATGTGGTTAAATTTCACATTCATTTCTCAAAAACTCTTAGCCGAGTGTTTTATTTTTATTTTCTTTAAGCGGAAAGTTTTTTGTTTTCCAGCTGTAATAAAAAATAAAAATTAACCCCTTGGGCCTCGACCGTATTATTTTAGAGAGTCAAAATAATTTCCGCTTTAAAATCCAAATAAATGGAACATTTTTGAACGTATCCGAAAAATAAAAACTGTTTTATAAAGGTGATAAATGATGTTATAAACGGAAATAAACACATAATTTTTGAAATATTAAAATTTTGAATGCAAACGCAAAAAAGTTTTTAAAATAGCTCACCTTACGTTTTTTCTGACTCAAATTACTGATAATGAAAATAAATAAAAACGTTTACATTTTTTGTTAGACAATATATTAAACGTTATTTTCACCTCACTTTTTGTCGTTCCATGTAAAAGTAATTTATAAAAATTCCCAAAATATCATACATTTATTTCAAAATGCGATTCTAAACTTTAGTTCTATAAAGGTTTACATTTTATTTATTTTGTGGTTAGTTTTTATATTTTAATATAAAGCGTGGTCTTTTCTCTTTCTGGGGAGGCCCTAAGAAAAAAATCATTTTTGGGGATGCTGGTGGTCATCATTCATTTTATGATCTCCGTCGTTTTTAACTTTAGTATTATTTATTAAAATTGCCACTAACATATTCACCAAAATCTTATCATACACAATACATATAACAAATTTGATCCCATCGCCTAAGGCAACAATTGGTTCTGAAGAATTAAATAATCTGACTTTTGTTTGTGTTTATTTTATAGTTACATCTACCCAACTATGGATGAGCTGGCCAACCAGCTGAACTTCGTGCTGGGCCACTTTGGGATCAAGTCCTTCATTGGGTTTGGAGTGGGCGCTGGGGCCAACATTCTGGCCCGTTTTGGGCTTGCCCATCCAGAAAAGGTATGTATTTTTTTTATCCCTAATTACAACTGTTAGTTAGCCAAGTTTTTAGAACCATTTTTTGCTTGTTTCCATCTTTTGGTGACAGCGACTTGTACAGATCTCCAATCTTTGTTGATTAATACAGTGGCCTTGTTTAACTTTTAAGTCTTTTCTATTCCTCCACATGGTCACATCATGAAGGGCGTAAAATATAAGAATTCCCAACTGATAATCCTGGGGAAGATTTATGAAAGGCGTAGTAGAATACTCAAAAAATTATGCAAATGGTATGAGTTCAGTTCTGCTGATACTGATAAACCTGATGATATTTAATCTCAGAAGCAGACACACACATGTTTGTGTATGTTTTGTAGAGTCTAGCATCATCATCATGCCACTGATGTTGATAACCAGCCTTTTTTTGCCACTTGTTCTGTTGTCATAATTGTTCAGCTGTTGATTCTTCTTGTTCATGCGTGTTTTGTTTTGTTTCTTAGGTGGACGCGCTCTGCCTGATCAACTGTGTGTCCACCCAAGCCGGCTGGATCGAGTGGGGCTACCAGAAGCTGAACGCTCGCCATCTCCGCTCCAAGGGAATGACCCAGGGGGTGCTCGACTACCTCATGTGGCATCACTTTGGAAGGGTAACTTCATTACTTACTTATATCATCATATTTCTGAATACATAAACAATATTTTTAATTGCAGAGCCTGTTCGGTGTGCAGCATGACAGACAGACGAGTCAAAATCCCACAGTGTTTTCAGACATTTTCGCAATGTACGAGAAATGCTTTTTAACTCATTTACTGCCTGGAGTTTTTGTTACCATTAAAAGTAAATTGGACCGGTCCGCCCACGGGAGTGATTGGTACTGAGCGTGTTAAGAAGGAGTCTACTGAAAATATTTTCATTTACATACATATTATAAATAAAAAATAATGTAGTCAGGTTTTCAAATGGGAACGGTTAGTTGTTTTGTCCAATGTTGCCGTCAACTATAAAATATATGTATATGCATTTAATTTTTTAGCCATAATAATATAATAAGTTCTACAGATAATGCGTTTATAGAAGATAACAATAAGTCTAATAGTAAATGGGTAGTGTCTTCAAACCAAGATGGTGGTTTTTACAACTTTGAATCTTGATTTCATAAATTGATTTTTGATACAACTTTTACTAAATACGTGCCATGCAATAACTCTTTCCAAGCAGCCATGAAGCGAGTCTATCATTGGTTGGATAAGGGATTGCTTTATTTGCAAGTGCATATTCATAAATATAATTGAGAATAGTGATTGCAATTCATTTTGCTTTCGCATTGTTTGGAGTGAAAGGTACCCATTTTCAGTATCATCCAGGTGAATATCAACTTCAGAATTGAAATATTAAGTTTAATGAAAACAAATAACTTTGTGTACACCACTATTTAATTAACAATATCAACATGTTTCGAAAACTATGTTTTCTTCGTCAGGATAATAAGTTAATAAAAAATATCAAAAGACAAACAAGTATAGACTAATTAGAACACTGACAAAATATTAGAAAGGAGAGGTGATTAATTACTTAAAATATCATAAAAAACAATTATATAAAATAAAATATAAAAATTATTTTAGGATGGGTAAAAAATTACATCATCATAAAAAAAATGCCACAAAGTGAATTTGCGAATTTTGAAGAAATATTAAGTGACCGGATTTGTTTTAGACCAGCGAAGTTTTCTTAACCTTTGTCCTCACACATCCAAAAAGTAATGATACTAAAATATTTAATTAAAAAATTTCAGGGCACCGAGGAGCGCAACCATGACCTAGTGCATGTGTACAAGTCGTACTTCACACGTCACGTAAACCCGACCAACCTTGCGCTGCTGATTGACTCGTATGTGCGTCGCTCCGACCTGAACATTGTGCGTGGTGAACTCGGCAACGACAACCTGAAGAGGGCCGCCACCAGCACCACGCTGCGCATGCCCATCATCAACATTACCGGCTCGCTGAGTCCGCATGTCGACGACACTGTCACTCTCAACGGCCGGCTGGATCCCACCAATTCCACGTGGATGAAGGTACACATCTTTTCTTTTTCTCTTTTTTGTTTTAACTCCACACCGAGTTTTCCTCTTCCCACTGAGAGTTTCCCTACCTTGTCATGCCTGCAAGGGCTCTTTTCTAGGAGTCTTTTCAATGAAAGAATGAAGTATACATGTGTCTGTGTTTACCCATTCACATCCGAGCTGTTGAACATGACGAATGAGTCATAGAAACAACCCTTTGTCATGTGGCAAATAATGTTGTCATATCAGTCATATGGAATAAATTCATTGTGCACTTGGGTAACCAGTTTAAGCCCCTTTCATCACAAATTGTCCAGAATCCCATAGATATTCAAATTTATAAACCAGCCTATCAAGGACAGGGGAACAAATCAAGTTGCGCGGAAAGGGGAGGCAGCGACCGTCTCCCTTTCCGTAATTTGTCAATAAATGAATCTGACATTGAACAGGCAACTCGTATTGTGCTAGCCCTATTTAGATCTTGAATATAAATCTGCTTACGAATTACTTGTCCTTTTTACAACGGTGCGCAAATTGCTGGCTGCATAAAAATCCTACAAATCCCAAATAGGTAATGAAAAATTTGGCCTTGTTTCCAAAATAGAATATTTCGTTACTGTATTTATTTCGATACTTTTAAATTTTTTTTATAATTTACTCACTTCACTCATTTTTGCATCGCTATGCAATCTGATTTGTAGACGGTTGAATATTTGTTTTGGTTAAAAATGAACATTCAAACCCTGCCAAGAAAAGTCCCAAAATGGTCTGCATGCAACCCGTTGCCTTACTGTAGCGACCTTTACTTTTCTACGGAGGGTCTGGTTATTTCAATGTGTGCTCTTCGACAGTCAACATGATGTCGTAGTTTATTCAAAGCACTCTCAAACCCTCCTGGTGTCAAAAGCATGGCCGTGTGGTTTTGCTCGTTGAAGTGACCCCCATCCAGCTCTTTGAAATGATACCCAGATTTTATGTTAAGGCTAGTCTAACTCTTTTGACAGCACTGTAAAGAATGGGAGAGGGCACCTGGAATGAGACAATCTAAAGTACTCATAAAAGGACCAGAACCAGGAAACTACTCAATATGGACAGAAACTCGCTGAGGGAACTGGTAGGACTACTAACGGGACCCTGCCATCTCAGGAGACACGTGCAGATATTAGGAGTGGTAAACACCAATAGATGCAGGAAATGTGAAGAGGATGAAGAGACTCCGATTCACCTATGGTTCCTATGTCCTGCGTTGGTGGGAACTAGGCTCAGATACCTGGGGAGACATACAGTAGAACCAGAAGACATAGCCATATATCCAATGGCAACCCTGGTGAACTTTATTAAAGGGACTGGGTTGTTATTAAAGGATTGAGGTAAAATGGAAGATACCACAATGGGCCTATGGCCTAAGTGCTCACGGGAATTACTTGTAAACCGTCTCCGCCTTTAAAAAAAAAAAAAACTCTTTTGACGCCAGTGATCAATCCTAATAAATAAGTAAAACTTATTACTTTTCTATATACGCAGACAATAATTGACAAGTTATATCTGCTCGCTTTAAGAAATGTCACTTTTGCACCTATTATATACATTCATATATATTTTTTTTATGTTTGTACCGCACAAGAGTTTCAACTGCTCCCGACTGAAGCCAGTGGAAATACCTCCAATTGGGGTATGTTGTGAGGCTGAAGGCTGTAGTGAGAAGGAGATAGGGAAGAGGAAGGTGGGGAAGTACCTGGCTATTCAGATCTGGTCACCAAACATGGCTAAAGCCATTTCAAGCAACATTTCAATTCTGAATGGTGGTCTTACACCAGGATTCAATCTCGCGACCTCCGGATTGCGAGTTGAGAAATGTACAATTTGTCAATTTATTAAACTAAAGGAGCATCATTCTTCTCTTCTGCACTCTTTCATCGACCATTTATGTTCAGTCTATTCAGTATCGTGTTTTTATCCTCAAATTTGTTGGTTCTTACATTCGGCCATCGTGAATAACTGTATCAATCTCTTTTCAGATTTCTGACTGCGGAATGGTTCTGGAAGAACAGCCGGGGAAAGTGTCCGAAGCTTTCCGTCTCTTCTTGCAGGGAGAGGGTTACGGTAAGTCCCAATGCTAAATGCAGTCACCCTAAATGTGTTCCAACCAATGAATAATTTGCCAAATATTTACATAGATGTCACCATCTTCTATCAGTGATCAAGATAATAATATTATTTAATTAGTAAACTAGGAATAGAAAAATAAATGTTAGAAATATAATGTTGTCACTACAATGTCATAGATCGGAAAGAGTCTTTTAATTAGATCTCACTTATTAACTTATGTTTTTTGCATACATTTTCTCGCCTTAAAAACAGAGCATTCGCTGTGGAATATCTGTTTATTTTCTAATGTGAAGTGGGTCTCAATATTAAGTAACTGATTTTTTTAAAATGAAAAACAGCTTTTAAAAATTTTAAGCCTTAATATAAACTATTAGCAGTTACTTTTCTAAAGCTGCTGATGCATAAAAATGTGTACAATTTTTTTGTGTGTTGAGAAGTCACTTGAGAAGTTAAATTTTGTGAGATAAATAATAAGTGAAATATTTATTGTTAAATTTTCATTATTAATATTATAATAATTGGTGTGCTATTAATATGTTTGTATTGTTATTATGTTTCAAATTATTTTTTTCGAAATAAATGCTGGTGTGAATCGAAAAATAATAATTATGATTTTATCTCAACACCCAATCATTCTCATTACATGTTTCAATTTGACATTTCTAAAATGATTTATTTTCTTAAAATTTTATTTTGTAACCCTTCGACTTCTTTTATCCTACAAATATACTGTATTGTGTGTGATCCAGCATCTCTGCCGATGAATATCCAAGTGGAGTGTCACAGTTTGATGAGAAAACTGAAATCAAGAAATTGCGATAAATTTTTTAATGTTTGTGTGATTGAATGTGGATAAATGGTTCTGAAATTGATTACTTTTAGATGCTTTACACAATTCTAATTTAACACTTGAACCATATATATAAAAAATACAATACTTATCAAACAAAAAATAATTATTAATATTTATATCTACATTGGAATTTGTGAATATTTTGAATTGATTATTCAACAAATTGGACTGTAAGCAATGGCAATTTTCACTACAACCTTTCTTGGTACGTACTTGCACTTTAAATTTGTGTTCCTTGAAATAATAGTCAACTAGTGCATCCTTTTATCCTTTATAGCAGTGGTGGATTATAAATATAAAGCAATAAAAGAGAAGGCATTTAAATGAATTAAAACAAAAGTTTTGAACCACTCAAGCAATGGAGATTTCTATTTGTCCAGAAAGGCTATTCCCTAAAATTTGTGATAAGAGATCGTTCTCCCGCGAGAAGTGCTGTCAGATTTGTGTGATTTTCTATAGCTGTTAAATGAATAAATAATCATCCATACTTGCAGGAATTTGTATTTAAAACGACCCAAACTAAAATATGTGATGACTCACAGCTGAAATTTTGACATCGGCCGATAGAAGCAAGCAAATAACAGCCGTAGAAAATCACACAAATCTGACAGCACTTCTCGCGGGAGAACGATCTCTTATCACAAATTTTAGGGAAAAGCCTTTCAGTTCTCGATTCTACCATTCGACTTAATTTACATATATCATACCTCCTAATATTAGAATAGAAACATATGAACTGCTTACTGAGTTTCAAAGTCGATGAATTCATCTACATTTTTATAAAATAAGCTTTTAAAAATCTTTAAATTTATAAATAATTTTAATTCATAAAAATCATTGGGTAGTTATGGCTTTAACTTAACTACCGAAAAGTTTTGGCCGTTACTGTATTATTTTGCTAACAAGGCAAAAAGCTCGATGTCCAACCATATCGAAGAATAAATTCCAAACAATATGTCATTATTGATTTATTTAAAATAGAATTTGAATCAAGTGCATTCTTGATATTACGTTGAAACCAATATATAATGCTAAAATAATCAAATATTTTTAATATCCACCATTGTTATTTATTACCGCCGTAGTAAAATGCTTACGCTTTTACATAAAATGTTCACAGTATAAAACATCAATACATGTCATTGCATAGGAATATAGTTTAGTCTGTTAATAATAAACTAATGATTTAATTCAAAAATATACTTATGTATAATGTAGAAGTTAGTTGCAAAAGTAGTTACCATATTTAATAACATAATGTATTCCGTGTACTAGTCACAGCGAGAGATTGTAAGTGAGGTCATTGTACTAGTATCTTCTGTCTTTTTCATTTTCAAACAAGATGCGTGAAAAGGAAGAGGACGAACTTCGATGACATCCATACAAGCTCTCGCTGGGAATAGTTTACCATAAATCTTAAAGTTACTGTAGGAAGTTATGTGACAAACCATAATTTTTCATTTATTTTTATTTGTTTTTCAGTTTTATTCAAAGAGGTCAACGACAACTCAATTAAACTCAGGCATGTTGTAGTAGTGTTTCATTTCTATTGAATTCTTTGTTCCTACGTATATTTTTATAATTTATTGCAGCTACACGAGGCCAGTGTTTTCGCCTCATTCTTGTGCCTGATACTTCTCTTACTTTCCTATCTTTCTTGGCTGTGTTTCCTTATCACCAGGTCCCTTTGGGGCCTGGCTAATCTCCCCCCCCCCTCCCTACAATTTTTCTTCTGCACAGCATTTCCAAGTATGATATTTTTGGCCCACTTGGTATTGAAATTATTTTAAAATCTTCTTTCTAATCTTTAGAATATATTTTTAGAATATTTTTGTACAATTTTACTGACAATGGTCAGATTGAAACTGAAGTTTTTAAAATATTTTTTTAAGTTCGCTGTTTGAAAAATTCTTACTTTTTGAAAATAAATGCACAATAAAGACTGCACTACAACCCATCAATACACCCTCTACCACATTATGAAGAATGCACATCTTTTACATTAGCTTGTACTTCATCAGATTAAGAAAGAATGTTCTGTAAATCCAACCTGTCAATAAATAATTATAATGTACGATTTTTATCAATATCTTTTTACAGTTTAAAACTGAAATTATTGATAAATGACTTAACAGAGGTGGGATTTTGTCGATGAATTTACAAAACAAGTGAAAAGTGTTATCTTTTTATATAACCTTAAAACTTATAAACCTTTTTATAAAAACTTAAAACATTCTCAAAAATTATTAAAATTTTAGTCATAAAAAAATGCTAACTTTACAACCTTGTAACCTGAAAATGTGTACGTAGATACATTAAAATAATTTCATAGGTAATTGAAGGAAAAGAAAATTTATTACTCAATAATAAAATGTACTCACCTTCAGACAGGAATCATTCTAGCACCCCTCCCATTTTACAAAATACTTTATTTTTTGTTTGTATTCATATTAATTGATGTTAGTACCACTTACATGTTATAATTTTAGTAAATCACCATGTATGTGTATTTGTGCTTTTTTAAACATTATCTTTGTTGTGTACTTTATAAATTATAATTTATGTAGGTATTCATTGTTAAACCAAGAGACAATTTCATTTTTGAAGTTTGCAAATAGTTTTTGAATAAATGTACTTTGGTTACACTGTCTTAAAATTACACTTCATATTTTATGTTAAATTTTAAAGTCCATTTGGCCGATGCAAATCCATCTCCATACATGTCATATTATGTATATCCACTTTACAAGGGAAACATACATATGATTACTTTAGAACTATAATAAAAAATTAAGCCAATTTTTTTTCAATCACATCTTTTCAA
Organism: Glyphotaelius pellucidus; assembly: GCA_936435175.1. Classification (NCBI taxonomy): domain Eukaryota; kingdom Metazoa; phylum Arthropoda; class Insecta; order Trichoptera; family Limnephilidae; genus Glyphotaelius; species Glyphotaelius pellucidus. The sequence continues at coordinate 17,904,866 of OW386542.1, read as the reverse complement.
TAGAATTACACTGAAGCAGCTGGCGATTTCAAGCATTTCGGAACATAGAAGAGTTTTGCAATTTTATTTTTGTCGATTGGCATTTCAGATTACTGACATAATTATGTGAAATTCAGAGTGATGAATTCTCAGCGACAAAAATTTGAAAGAATATAACACGAGAGCAGGCGTCAGCAACACTATCCCATCAATAGCTAATCCATTTTAATATATCTCGGTAGATATTTGGTAATTCTCAAGTTCATAAAGTAGTTCACCTGTGTAGTTTGGTTGCAGACCCGTGCTTCAGAGTAAATAAATAATATCCAATATGCAATTTCTCTTGAGTGTTAACAAATCAGTTCCACGTGTATCACTGCCTTTACGGTATAATATGTTGAATCATTTAGTTCTTAACATAGTATGTGTATGTAGTTGAATAAACAAGTATGCTAAAACACTATTTTGTAAAAAACAACATTACTTTTTATTATGTATTAATTTACATTCATGTTTTAGCTTAACACCCTTGAGGTGATTTTTCACGAAAACAGCGTTAATGCAAACCATTCGAAATTATTATTATTAATTAGTATTAGGTGTTTATTTAATTTTGTGTAAAAAATATAGTTTTTCATTGCTTATTTTTAGAAAAGTTATTATTTGGTATTTTCCTGTCTACAAAAGATAGCAGCCATTCTTGGTTAATTTATATAAATATTTTAAAAATATGAAGTTTATTTTGTTTTTGAAACTATTAAATACAAGCAGTATTAAATACATTTCTGAAGCATGTTTAAATTCAAGTTTGATTAGCTATCTTTTATGGACAATTTCATGTAGTGTCACACATGCCTGAACCATGAAAATAATCATTGGCAAAGCGCAGTGCATTTCAATTGTCTTCTAATTTATTTTTATTTTCTTTCTTCTGCATAGCCGTTCACAACCTCCAAAAAATTGCCAAGCGCAAGTGACGTCCAGTTCCAAGGGAGATCAATAATCATAGAAACATACATTAGGGCTATTATCCACTGTAAGTGTCCACCGTTGCACCTTTTTATAATTTCTCGCTTTGCTTTCGATAACATCATTTTGATTTCTTTACTCATTAATCCATAACTTTTCACTCAAATAACACCGAAAAGTAAATAATTTATAAACTAACCTATTTTACTAACATAACATATATTCACTAATTTTCCACTGTCTCGGTCGTTTGGGATTAACTAATGGTGTCTTTACCGTCGTGACACCGACCATACTTTCATGGAACTTGTCTTCAACTTTAGTATTTGTGTGTAAACGTGCCTGCATGCTGTTGGTCTGTTTGATCCCTATCTGTTCAGAGTTCCTGCTATTAGCTATGTTCTGTATTCAGAGCTATAAAACGTTTTGAAAGTAACTGTTCCCTGGTAAGGATTAAAGCATGTTTTATTTATTTCCTTTGGAATGATATATGTACATTAAAGTGAAGTCTCAATCACTTTACTGATATTTAAAAGATTACCTGTTGAAAGATTTTTTTGTAGTGAGAATATTTTGGAATGTGTACGAAATTTTTTGCTGTCACCTACATATCAATATCCTTATAGATATATTACTTTCACCAACAACACATTCAACAATGAAAACAACCATGTCTTAGGTACAGATATAAACTCGTTTCATAAATACACACGAAAGAATAAAAGTCAATGTTATTTGAAAGTTTTATGTATGTATGATATATTTTTTTACACCAATGTGGATATGCTGTGTGCCTACATGTCACTACTTGATTTAATTTTTGTTGAATAAAAGTTTTTGTGGAAAAAATAATGATAAAGGTTGATAATTTACTAAATATTTTTAATGTTCAATCATCTCAAAGTAAATATGTTTAATGTTCAATCATCTCAAAGTAAATATTTTTAATGTTCAATCATCTCAAAGTAAATATTTTTAATGTTCAATCATCTCCCCATTAATATGTCCTTATTAATCATACTAAAAAATGCATCAAAACATTTTTTATTCAGGTTTTCTGTTATATTATCATTGTTTTCATTTCATTTACATATGTATTTATATATATTATATTATTTACATAGTTATTCATTTTCCGTACACTACGGTTGAAATTCATACTATTACGTACCCTGGTGATCCAAAACCAGCTCAGGACTGCGCGTTATGCTATGTATAAATAAGTAAAAGCTACTGCAAACGGCGCAAAATGCAGTATGAGCTTCGTTACTTCTCATAATTCGTGGCTCGGCTCATAGAAATACCTACCTGTTTATAAGCAGCATTATAAAGTCCACCAACTGCTATCGAAAAGTCTGTAAAAAGTATATATTGAGAATATTTTTAACCATGTGTAACAAAATCTCTTCTTATAGCTTTTCTTAATCAAATATTCTCTATGGAAAATCAAAATTGTTTCAGGGGAGTTCTAAGACTTTTTTGAAATTACAAAACTTTTTGTTTATGGTCAAATTTTTGAGTTGCCTGAAAGAGACAGCTCTTTTTCACCAAATTAATGGTTTCAGCTATTTTGTCTGGAAAATTTTAATTATTGGAAAAAGAAAGTTTAAGGACTTTGGTGGTGTTTCAGTCAGCACTCCCATTACTTAATGATGTTGCTTTTATGATGTCCACCTATGTTGCAATGACTTTTTTATTTTGTGCATTGGTTATGGTGGGTCACCCGTTTCTTTGTTTTAGGGCTTTTTTTAAATTTTATTTTTGAAAAGTTAATGTTTGGACTCTCCCAATGTACGTGTGTGTAGGTATGTTTTGTTACTAATAGTGTGTTGTCTGTTCAATATTGGATGTAGTGGCACCACTGTCTCCGAGTAAAATCCACGCATACCGCCGCAGCTCCCTTGAAGAGTTGCGCCAGATCATCATGAGGGAGCGCGAGCGGCAGAAGGTGGTGCGCTCGCAATCATGCGCCGAACACTCGCCTGTCATCCATATCACCGAGAACCCCATCTCCGAAGCCGTCGCCTGCTAATCACCCAAACAACTTACCAACTACCAGCAGCAAATAAGCAAGCAACCACTTCTCTCAGGTATATGTTCAGTGCCAAATGCAAAACTACTATTAAAACTGTACAGTTTACACTAACTACAATATGAGACAATTGTTAGAGTTTTGAAGTGATTTCAAAATTAGATTTTTTCTTGAGGCTGATTTACACTTTGATTCGTAGAAAGTGGTTATTGTTAGGGTCTCTCTTGCTTTTACCCTAACACTAATCATTAATGCCTAGTTTACAAAAAGCCAGTATTTAGTCCAGTAACTAGTGCTAACTAAATACTATGAGTGCCGTCCACACTTACAATTTGGAAGTATACGCCCTATCTACTACAAGGATGTGCGCGTTGCGGTGAGGGGGCCGAGGGGGGGTTGTTTTTCAATTTTATGTGAAAATATTAATTTTAAGAACCTCTCCTCCCTCTGAAAAAAGCCCTCCGAGACCGAACGTTCTTTCAAATGAAAGAAGCAATAACTTCTTAGGTATTGAAAAAAGACAAAAAAAGATATAAATTAGAAGAAGAAGACATAAATTTTCAAATAACTCTTATCAATTGACATCAAGCATCAAAAATGTTTAACCACTGCCAGTTTTAATTCAGATCTGAAAGTGTTAACTAAATTGCTACTAAACAGTAACTACAACTTACCATAACTTGTTCAAATTAACTAAAGCACTCGATTAAACATTGGCATCATGTAAATTATGATTATAAATATATCACTTACTACTCTTCAAAGTGTAAATCGGCCTTTATGGAGTTAATAATCCTTGAAGCTCTAGATGGCGCACTAAGGTTGGGGCGTTTCAACCTATGTCACATTACTTTGTCAATCAAATGTGATGGAGTTTAACACGCCTCATCCAAAGTCCCAAATTAAAAGTGCAAAAAGCAACCTTAAAAGATATAATAATAAATCTATGTCATGTCTTCTTAATTTAATTTATTTGATAAGACCTAATCAAATGCTTAAACAATTTCAAAGAAAGAGTATTGTGTATTATTTTTAGTGTATTCTATATAGTTAAATAATTAATGTGTTCAGTAATAATTGCACACTATTAATAGCTTAATAAAATTAAATTTTTTACATAATAACGAAGAATGATTATATCTTTCTTTGTATCTTTTTTTGCTGACTACCACCCTCAAAAGTACACAGTATACCGGCACTGGACAGATATCTTAATAGAATTATGTAATTTGTGCAAAATTTTAAATAATTAACAGAAATTAAAACATTTATGAAAAGTTTTTCAGTAATAATTGAAAGTGCACACAATTAATAATATGTAGTATCATTTTATAATATATTCATGAAGAATTTTTTTAATATAATTTAATTTTATAATGTTTTTTCATGAAGAGTTTTTCTATAACATTTTGCTAGCTATTTATTACACTCTAATTAAATGTACTGAGGCACTGAACATATATCTATTTATTTGGAAGTACGTAATTTGGTAAATGTTGTAATTTCTGTGAATAACTTTATTTTCATCTTTCAGTGATATAGTTAATATTTAAAATTTAACTACATAATAAATGTTTTGTGTAGGGCTACATCATATTTCCAGATTCATAGTTCTAAAATGAAACTGGAAGTTAAACCCTTCGAGGTTAGACAATATAGTAGCTTGTTAGTTACAAAACCTGTCAGATTAGATATTTATTTAGAAATATTCCCGCTTGACATTCAATTTCAAATAGACTCACTGTTTTTTAATGTTTTCCCAAAGTGAAATCTATTACAAACATATGTATGCAATTATTGACTGAGTGCAGTGAAGTCGTATTTCAACTTGACCACTTTGAATTTTGTCTAACTCTAAATTTGTTTGTGTATTATCCGGTCAATTCTATCAAGATGGTAGCCGTCTTTGATGGTAACTTTTTATTCCAAGAGTTTCCGAGAGTCATATTTTGGAATAATCAGCATTATGCGAAGTCTGCTGTTCCACAAAACTATTAGTTAAAAATCTTAAAAGTCATTTGGTGGTACATTTGGCACAACACGACTCAAAGGAGATTGATGTTTCGTGATGAAAATGCCATTTTTACCTGACAGGTTAACAAAACGACATTCTCCTCAACTATTTATTGAACTTTATTATTGGGTACTATTTTATACTGATGTCGGTCGGAAATGTATGGGAATACCTCTCCTACTACCATCAGTATAAAACCATCATCAGGGGAATTGTTTCACTCTGCAATAGTCTTTCGAATCTTTGTTAGAGTTTTTTTGCTGGCCATTTTCATAGTGATTATTATTAGGTACTCTTCATTATATTTAAGGATTTGTAATGATAAACACGTGTTGGCATCATTTAAGCAATTAATTTTTATTCTTTACTATCTTTTGTTGTTTTTTAAAACTCATACCCTGCTGTTGATTGATTGTTTTTAGATAACCTTATTGCAATTGAATTGCATTCTGTTAAGCATGCTATACTAAGCACATGATCATGTTGCATTTTTAGAAAATATGTAATAAATAATATATATGTAGATGCGTAATGTGAGCACCGTGATTTTGTTTTGATATGATAAATTTATGTTGATTTACAATATTGGGATTTTTCAACGGCCTATTGAAGAATACAAGACCTAATAGGTTATTTAATTACTGTACATGTTAGAAAGTTAATTTCCTTTTTGTGGTTGAATATTATGTTCACTTAAGGTTTAGAAATATAAAATTGGTGGGCGGCAAATAACATCAGGAGTTAACGCTTACTGGTGTGTGAAATTAGAAAGAAATGCTTCATTCATATGATTTAAATTCTAATGGATACGGTTAAACTATTTTCAAAAGATATAAATTCTTACCCAAAGAATTTTAAGTTTTGCTTGAACTTTGGTGCTAATTAAATATATATAATATGTATAATAAACATTATATTGAAGATTTTTGAAGGTTTGTACAATATGTATGTGTAAATTGATTATTGGGAAGTTACGCCAATTCATATCAAAGAAAGAGAGAAGAGTTAAAATACATATCTCAAAGAAAAGTTCACAAGTTGTAGAAATCTTCCATCTAAAATTGACCGCATACAAAATCCTTTCAAATTATTTTCTTATAATATCTATTATAACAATGCAACCAATGTTTATTTCTTCTAACAAAAGGAACACAAAAGCAGTAGGTTGATCGTAAAATGTGTATTTTTTAAATTTAACTTGAACATAATATTATAAATCAACATGGATCAATGAAATAATTATATATTTATGCATTTACGTGTATGTATACACTTTTACTACCAATTTATAAGGAAAACATTTAGAGTCTAAGGAATGTCTAGTGTACGAAGAAGAGGTGCTCCGGAATGAACGGTATTGTTGGGATTGTATCAATGTTTTAGTATTTATATAAGGCTCCGTAATCATTTTTGTACAAGTTTAATATCAAAAATTTCCACAAACTACATTTACCGATTCTAACAAAAAATTGATTTTCAACTTATTTCTTGTGTTTCCCAACATTGGGTCACAGAGTAATGTTGCTCTTTTCTAAAATAAAACCAAACAGAAGCAGTGGCGCAGAACCAACTTATTATTCAGTATTCGAGTGTTATAATTATTATACATAATATTAGGCCGTATAAATATTTTCTAGTCAGTATAAGTAAAGTTTGATGATAAAATTAGTTTAAATGGCTTCATTGTAAAGAAAAGATAATGCTATGAAAAGGCATTTGGAAAACGATTCATGGAAAATTGGTTGATTATTTTCAAAATTGTATTCTTATTACAAATTATGGTAAGTTTTCGAAATCACTGGACACTCTTAATATGAATATTTTTTGAAAATAACTTTAGATCCACCATTACTATAAAAATAACTTTTTCATTTGGGGCGATGGAAAATACTACATTCAAAATTTTGTAATTTGCGTAAAATAAAAATTTACTTTCGTGTACGAGGCCACGTCAATTCGCAACCATTTAAAATAATTTCTGTCATTTTATTATGTTGGTTTTCCTGATGTTATATGAAGGGCTAGATGCTAGTTCGTGGCTGACTTTGTGTGGTGGATATTTGAAATGACGAATAATTATGTCTAACGGGTACATGTTATTATTCTAATACCTTTCAAGCAAAAGCCTTTTTTCATTTTCTTTCCAGAATTTCACCAAACCAGTGCTTATCCAACACGCGTAAATACATTGTAGCAACATAACTTCTAACTCATCATTATATTATGGTAATATATCGGGAATACCAACATAACAAAATGAAAGAAATTATTGTAAATAGCTGCCAATTGACGTGTCTATTCAGTCGCACAAGCGAAAGTAAATTTTCATTTTACGCAATTGAAAATTTGAATGCAGTATTTTCCATCACCCCAAATGCGAAAAGTTGTGTTTTTTTAGTAATTCAGGTGAATCTAAAAAAAAATTCTAAAAAAATATTTGAATTAAGCATGTCCAGTAATTTCGAAAAATTACCCAAATTATTATTCTCATTGTTTTTTTTTTCATCATTGATATTAAATAAATATTTGTTAAAGATAAAAAATTATTTGTATTTCCTTTACATGTCGAGGAATCTTAATATAATAATCTCTCGTTGTATTGATTGGTTCAGTTGACATTCTATTCTAATATGGCATTGGTTTCTAAAAAAACATCACTTTCAAGCTAGCTCCTTGTAGTGTAACACTTCCACTTCTCTTTATAGAAAAATCTAAATAGCATTGCATAGAAGGAAGTTGACCTATCAACTGAAGTTTCTTTGAGGAAAGTCCTGCTAACATAACTAGGGCATTATAATAATAGTTGTTACTAATATAAGCCAAGCCTTTTAGTGTTGAGTGTTACGGATAATTTAAAAGAGCTATCTTACAAAAGCCATATGCATAATATATATATAATATATATCTATGTAATTACATTATGTATTTACCCATATATACACCATATTTTCGCACTCTTTTTTAAAGTATGCAGTGTTACTAGAAGCATCTGCAAATATTAATAATGTTTTAACATGACATGGTGCTTTGTAGAGGAATTGTTTAAACATTATTATAATATAAGTGTTTACATGTCATGTGTCTTTATTACAATGAAGCACTAAATTACATGTTATTTTAGTTATATATTATTATTATTATTAGTACTTACTTATATTATTGTATGACTTATTTAATAAATGTGCAAAAAAAATGTTTATGTTTTATTTTAATAATAAGCTCCTATTATTATTTGTTTGTATTTTATCAAATAACACCTTCCTATAATACAAATGTCTGTACACTAGCACCCAAGACGTCGCCGATCCTGCTGAAAAATATATTTTTTTGCATGGTCAAAATTAATTTATTTACTTAAGTTCTTGTTCCTAATAACATGGCAACAAAACTTGAAGATTCAGAAGTGAATCCATCAGAAAACTAAACTTCGAGAAAATGAGGCAAATGCAGGATAATTGTAGGGTATAGTTATTATAATATTGCTACCAAGTTTAAAAATTGTTTTGAATTTTGTTCTATAAAACCAAGCACAAAGAGGAGGCCGATGGGCTATGAACATCGACCAAGTATAAGATAGACGCGCCCTGTGAAATTCAAAATGACCCCAGAAACCAAATAAAATTGGCTCACGGCCCATTTATAAAAAAGTGCGTGCATTTTTTTGCACCGTTTAAATCGCATAGTCCTTTGTGTTGTACCTTTTATTGGTCTATAATGAAACTAATTTGTGACCCAGTCGTCCGGACCGATTTAATTTTTTCAAACACAAAAATATCCCACTTCCGAATATTATACAAGGTACACGCCGCGGACTTTAATTTTGAAAATGTATTTAGCTATTTGAATACAAAAGAAAATATATGGCTTGCCGATAGCTTTTGGACACCGCATTCATTAACGTGAAAAAAGTAAGGTTTTTAAATAGTGTCAGGCAAAGTTTCTGACGTCATTTCACTTCGCCCGGTCCGTTCACTAATACATTGAAGAGGCTCAAAACATAACGGCTTCTCGTTTCTTGTGTGTTGGTCTTTACACACTTTAAAATGCCTAAATGTATAATTAATAGTTGCTACAATTCGTTGGACATCAAAAGTAACAATAGGGTATTACCTTTCCATCGGTAAGTTATTACAAATCTTATTAATTTTGATATAATTATCAAGTCGACGCGACGCACGCATTCATCGCGTGATAAATTGTCGATGTGTTAGTTCACAATATTGAAACACGCGTTGGTACGCGTCACAAACTGTACAAGTGTGCGTAATGTCCGGCTGACTGCTAAACAGGGTTGTATTATGTCGATATTGCCCAGTTGGAATCGTTTCGGAATGTGTGGTTTTAGATAAAAAAAAATAAAATTTATTTGTAAAATAATTTACCTACAAATATAACCACGCACAGATAGATTTCCACTGAAATGAAAAACCTTTTATTATGTGCTTACTATATAGCACTTACTTTACCGTATATACTTTATCTTATATATTTTATAATAACATGCTTTTTATTTTCTTTCATGTATACCTATGCTTTCTTTTCTTTACTCTTTTAGTGTTCTTTACTTTACACTTTTAGTATTCCTGTGTTCTATGTTCTCTGAACTCCCATGTTCTTCCTATGTTCTACACTTTTAGTACTACATTATTTTTTTTCTATATTCTACTTTATTTTTCTTTACTTTTTCATATTACTCCATAGCCATTTACATTATTGTATATTCTTTTGTATTCAATAATATTCTTTCTTATTATATTATTTTATATATTTTTTTTTATATTCTCGCACATTTTTTATATTGCATATATGTTATAGTACTGTATAGAAAATCGACTACCACAACACAGGCATGTGCCTAGCATGGTGGTCGAAAAATCATCAAATTCATGTAACAAACATTTAAATGAATAAAGAAAACTTTAAAAAAAAAGATCATTTTTTGAAATCAATAATTATGAATGAAAATATTAAAATTACGTATAAGTACGATAATCAAAATCAGAATAATAATCTTTAAATCTTCTACACGTTTTAACGATTTTCATAGTTTGCAAAAATCCCCATTGTGATTTCTTTACACGTGATAGGAATAAATAGGGGGTATGGGGTACAATAGGTAAGGGGTACACAAGATAGAAAGAGGGTACAACAAATTTGTAGTAAGAGTTAAGGGGTATGCAGGTAAAAGGTTGACAACCGCTGCTTTAACCCATCTCCTTCCCCTCCCCACTACAATCAGCCTCACATCCCCAATTGGGGATGCCATAGTCTAACTGGTTCCAGGTGGTTGGGAGAAACCCATAACCGCCGCCCCGCTGACCATTTATTGGATAACTAACACCCCTGCAATGGGTCTTTCCAAGTGGTTAACTACGTTCGGTGACTTAGCAGAGGTGCCTGCGTTCATGTTTGTCGAGGTCTTGGCGGCAAATGTGTTTGTTCACCTACTTCGTGGCGGGACGGATCGTGGTTGGGGGAGTGGGAGAAAGTGGTTGGCGGAGACGTAACTTAGACCTCTCCAGCCGGGCCCTGTCGACCCATGGGCACCGCGGTTGGAGGAATAAATTCATAAGTCCAATACTCCAGGACAATCTGGACGTTGATTCCCAGATTCCTACCCGCCCTCATACCTTTTTTCCTTCCCGGAGCTTCCTCTCCTTTCTTTCCATCAAGGCCCTTCACACAGCATCTTTCCAATTTTTTTCCTCAGGGCCTATTAATTTAATGTACCTACTATCTGTATTTAGGTTAGTGTACAATAAAGCTGTCCTGAAGAATTAAAAATAATAGTTGATACAATAATAAATAAATAACTTCATTTAATTATAATGTCAAGCCACAAACTTTCTTTGATGATTATCTACTAACTATTTTATAAAAATATTTTTTACAAAAAAAAAAACCTTTGTCCAATAATAAAAACGTACACGTTTCCTGTTTTGGTTCTACAGGTACATTGAACATCTGAACACATTCAGAATGTAAAAACTAAAAATGAAAGCTTAAATGTTTCTTGTTATTTATTTATCCTTTACCTGATTCAGCCCTTTGCTTTGGTTTCGTGACGTATTTGTTGACGTTTGTATACAAACTAAAACAACACTTCTTGTCACACAATGAACGCTCTCAGGTTCTTTCTTCAAGCGACTTTACGAACTTGTACGGCTAGTTTATACCAAGTAGGATTGTTAAATTCATCTTCATAACATGTGACGTATGATATTTGAGGCATCTTATTGGTTGATAAATGAATAAACTACAGAATGGGATTTGAGAACGAACTTTGTGATCTGTTTTATACTGTAGGGAACTTGCAAATATTATCGAGGTTTTCTAAGCGAGGCGATGGAATACGAAGAAGAGTTGTATTGTGAAATTAATGTTACATGGGGTCATTTTTCAAAGGCGAGTTAGTAAGGTATGGCCTATCTAGCCATTATTGATCGAAGGCTGTGAAGCACCGCACAAAGAATGAGGTGTCAAATTTTATATTCCACGTGTTTGCTACAGCTACTTAGGGCAAAATTTGCACTAGTAAAGAGATATTTTAGAAAAACAAGATTTTGGTGCGATTTCGGTTGGTTTTTTCAAAATGGCGGTACTTGGATTTTACGTCAGGGGACCAGTTTATAAAACATATAAAAAAATTGGAACTACCAGAATAATTTCATCGAGAGGACACCTCATTCTTTCGCAGGCTAAAACCGATAGATATATGTGTTTGTCTCTTTTTAGGGTCGCTCATTTCCATTTCATCGAGTTTCAAATCACAATGGTGCTAAAGAAGTTTTCGCTTCAATATATAATATGAAATGCAATTAGAACTTACATGAAATAAAATGCTTGTGGATTTTGGTTCAAACAAACACCATGAAGAAAGCCAAGAAGTCTAGTATATTCTGTCCAGTGTAACGTCGGTATTAAAATCATATTAAAATTATTTCATAATTATTGGCAGATTCCAAAATTTTCTGAATTTGAGTTCATCTTACACACAGATGTCACTTACTCTAGTTGTTTTGGACTCTTGTACGGTATCCACATGAAAACATATTATGTAAAATTGATGGCGGCTTGTCACCATGTAATCAGTAATGTAGAAATGTTAATATTGACCATTACTTATCAGCATTGTTTTGACAATGACCAAATAGTAGCATGCACACAAAGGAATCAGAATCCGAATTTTCAATATAAAATTTGGATTATCTGGAATTTAAAATTTTAAAAAAAGTTGTTTTCAATGCAATGTCCTATGAAATGAATGAGGCAAAAAATATTGAAATGGGCATTGCTAATAGGCATTCAATATTGAATTTGCACACATTTCTAAGATAAGTAAATATGCGACAATAAGGTTGCTAACTAACTAACATCACGCCGTTTACCGCAGGGGTAGGCAGAGAGGACGGACCGCAACTTGGTCTTGGCACACACTCTTTGCCTCACTCATATTAATACATCGTCTCATACATACTCTTCTATTATTCTGACTTTTGACATGGCAGAACTCAGTATCTGATTCACTTGATCGTGCCATGTCTTCCTCGGACGTCCTGGAAATTTGCGTTTACATTCACATTTGTGTCACATATTCATTCATGCTCTATGTGCCCAAACCATCTGAGGGTCCCTTTCTTAATCTTACTCATTATGCATAGATTCACATTCAGATTTACATTCTTTGCAGAACTCCACAGATCTTACATGGTTTTATCACACATACGCCTCAGGGATCTCTTTTCAACAGCATTCTGTTTACTTTCATCCTTCCACTGCCGGTTCCATTCCTTCCCTGTCATACATCAGAGTAGGTACCAGGACTCCATTGTGGACTGCTGGCTTGCTTCTTTTGACAGTTTTTTATTAGCGCCAACTGCATTCAGTCCTCCATTAATGGAGTTACCGGCATTTACCCTTCTTTCAATATCTCTTATCAGCCTTCCCATCTCTCGTAAACATACTACCCAGATACACAAACTCATCCACCTGCTCCAAGTATTCATCATTCACAACTATATTGCACACTGTTTTCGTACTCTCTCTTTCAAACACCATGACCTTAGACTTACTTACATTCATCATTAACTCATTCTTCATACGTACTTCGTTCATCCTAGACATGAGGAAACACGTTCACTGAGAAATTTGAATAATACCCCTTGTTTTTATACCCCCTCCGCTCCCCTCGAATATTAAGCGAGAGGGTCCACTATACTTCAGAGAGAAAATACCTAATACCTCCAAAACTGGATCGATTTTTAAGATTTTTTTGCCGCCTGTGTTAGAAGCGAATGTTCTATGTCTGCTTTTTTAAAAATACATTGTCTAGTTTGTATACTGAACCTCTGGTGAAGGTAATGGCTCTGGTCAAATCGGCTATTTTAACGATTTTTGGAGGGTGCTAACTCCTATAATAAATCACTTATCAAAAAAAGCAAAACATATTGAAACGCTAGCGGTCGATATCTATATTATATTAAAAAATATTTGCACTAGTGTCAAAATCCAAAGAGGAAATATGGCAATAAATTTGTATGGACAAAACGCTGCCCGGTTTCCTCTTATCTCAACAACCTAATAATGTTTTAGGTAGGTAAGAGGTACCCAAATAAATATTATTTAACCAGAAAAAATATTAAACATAAAGCAGAAACAAATGTTTCCTCTTTTTCCAAAAGAAAGAAAAAGAATATGACTAAGGAATATACACATTCATGTTGTTTTGTATAAAACAAAATGTTCTAAAATTCTAAACTAAAACGATAATGCACCCTCATCAGAGTTTTTAAATTTTTTATGGTCATCCTCTTGATAATGTTTTTTTTTTTTTTTACATTATTTCCACACAAGAGGCCCTGAGGAAAACAACTTCCCTCGGGCCTATGTCATCTTAGGGGATGCTGTGTGGAGAGGTTTTTTTAAGGAAAGGAAGGAGAGGAAGTTTTGGGAAGGAAATAGGTATGTGGGGTGGATAGGAATCTGAAGATCAGTGTGTCCAGGAGTGACGGACGTATAAATCCATCCCTCCAACCGCAATGCAAGGCGATGGATCGCGAGATTCCGGAAAAAGACAAAAGACCTCCTCCCAACCAGAGCCGGATCTAAAGGGGGTGGAGGGGGGCAACCGGGGCGCCTGCCCTGGGCGGCAGTTTAAGGGGGCCCCAAAATCGTAATTTATACGTTTGATTGAAAAAAAATACCTTGATTCAAAGCGCCTGGCTTCCAGTGCACGGGCGACATTAGGGCGACCGGAAAATGGTCTAAAAAAGACAAAAAAATAATTCCGTATTAATAAAGCAAAGTAAAATTTAATATTGGTAAATTTTTGTCATTGTATGTATTGTAATAATTTTTATTTCGTGCGAAATTTTACATATTTCGGCAGATCGGGAAGTGATTGAAAATTGAACTGAAAGATTCCATTACATTCAAAATGAAAATTAAATGGGATGATATGAAATTTTTTATTATACATATAATATTATCGAGTTGACACTATAATATCATGAATTCATAAAAGAAGGAACGAGGTAGCAACCCAGTACTTAAAGAACATAAAAAAAAATTTAACTTGCTAAACAAAAAGGCATAACAAATGATTTTATATATTTTTAATCGAATTATTCATTCCGTGACAGTTAAGCCCCCCCCCCCCCCTCCCCTCTGTCAAACGCTGGCGAGTGGGGGAGCCCTTATCCAGTTTCTGCCCTGGTTTGAAAAAGTTGTAGATCCGGGGCTGCTCTCAACCAGTCTCTCTAGATTCTGGAAGATGAGCCATTTTTAAAACTTTTTTATGTGTGCGTTAAAATTATATTTCAAAAATTATATGTTTAATTGAAATAAAACAATCACTTTATTTGTAACCAGGATTTATTTTTTTAATACCGGTTTCGCTTATTTCGCTTATAGCGTCTTCGGGGTATAAAATTAAACTGATCAAAAATTTACATTGTGTGAGCTCATATATATGTATATACCTACAGAAAGAGACAAAACAGAAACAAACAACAAAAAAAACAAAAAAATAATAATTTTTGTTATTATATGTTTATTTCTAATAAGGAACTCCAGTGAAAAATATTATGCCTTTAAAAAAATATGTTCATATAGTCCAATAAATGCTGATCCTGAATATATAAGTTTTATTCAATAATATTAAATGTAGAGTTTTAAAAAAATATATTTAAAAGACCATTTTAAAACGTGTCATTAAAACACATTGTCAAGTTGGTATTATTAGATTTTTAGTGCTGACGTCACCGCGTCCATAATTCTCCAGTCACCTCGTCATATTTGTATTGAAATGTATGACAAGCCATTCAATACTCCGTGTTAATGGTTTATAGCGATTTAGACGTATAATAGTTGTTGTATTTATTGAATCATTATTTAGGCCTACATAATTCATTATCAAAAATAGAGTTTCTGTATTAGTTTATCTATATTATTTAAAATATTCAAAAACTTTAAACTGTACAAAAACAATCGTAATTCCAATTCTGAATTCCAAAATGGTGGACGTCGAACAGCTGATTCCAGTTGCCAACAAAATTGATGCTTCGGTTTCCATAATATTGATTTCGATTCGTAAAGCTAAAAAAATAATAATTTCAAACAGTTTGTATACCACTCTCCCGTAATAGTATTAAAAATATAATAAATAAATATAATATAATAAATAAATAATTCCACCTAAATAATGTTTCACTATTGAATAGTTTCATAGCTTCTTCCATACAAAATGACAACACCTGTTGAAAATAAATAAAACTTTTGGTCATGATGACTTCACACGATTCACACTAGATACTGATAAAACTTAACTTAACTTAAGTTTGAAGGTCATTATTTATTAAAAAAAATTTTAAAAAATGAACTGGAGTTCCTTATTCTAATATTTGAAACCATATTTCATCATCTTTTAAAAACAGTTTTTAGTTTTCGTAAGCGTTCAGTTGTATTCCATTTATTTGGATTTTAATTACTATGCGGAAATATTTTGAGTTTCCGACAAAATAGGCCCGACTTGCGTATCAGACAGCAGAGCTTAATCTGGATTCTAAAGAATATGAAGTAGAAAAAGACGCAGAAAAAAAACTGGTTGTCTGTAAAGTCGGTTTACGGACGATAATTTTACGTGATAACGTCATAAGAAAACGTGATGAAAAATCGCATTTATGCGTCATAAGCCGAACGCTTAGGCCCATCGTGCCTCTCTATCGCTTGTTCCGCCCTCTCGCCTGCACGATTGGCTCAGGCGGAACGTGACAATGAGTCATGCCTTTTCGTGCATGCAGCCGGCGTTCATCGATTTATAAGACTTTATCACGTCAAAAAATGTTAGGTTGCCATCAAGACAGTTTTTTTATACATTAAATCTGATAATAAAGCATTAGGTACAAAAATTAGGTAATCAAATGCAAAATCTTACAATTATCACAAACATGCCTGTTGGCGTGTTAAACGTATCACAGGATTACATGTTAATAACTTAATAACGTAAAATCCAGATTTCATAATTTAAAAAAAACGAATTCTGATTCGACTGAATTAATGCCTTAATCCATATTTTTTCAACTCGGTTTATTGCAATCTTTAGGTTAATGTGTGTTTTTTTATGTATTTTATTTTGAGTGCCCTGAAGAAGTTGTGCTGTAGACCATGGGGCGGCAACCTGCGGCCCGCAAGATTCTCGCCACAACGCATGTGACGGACGACATCATACAAAAAAGAGTGAAAGGGAGCGAGAAAAGGAGCCAAGGGATAGCGTTACAACTTCAAACTGAGCTTCAAAAAGATCTCACGCTCGATGGGAATTTTCAAAAGCCCCTTCGCAGTGGATGTCGATAATGTACCAAGTGATTTGCAAATCAACGTGATAGATTTGCCTTTTGAAAACTACAAGGAATTTTAAAAGCTTTGCTCAGCAAATAATTACTATGTTTGGTAGTACTTACTACATATTTGTGAGCAAACTTTTTCAATTCTGAATTATCGAAAAAACTAACACCGTTCTCGGTTATCGGATTCACATTTAGACGTAATAACTACGCGGCTCTACTTCAAAAATGCAGGCTAATATAAAAAAAACAATTTGCAACCACAAAAACCTCATTGATTTTATTAACTACAATAAATGTAGTATATATATATATTTATGTTTAAAACTAAAATATTTGGATAAAAATATTGTAGGTTTTTTCTAACATTAGCTCCACACAGGAGGCCCTGAGGAAAATAATTTCCCCCAAGGCCTATGTCATCTTTGAGGATGGAATGTGGTGGGTCCCTTCAGGAAAAGAAGGAGAGGAAGTTCTGGGAAGGTAAAGGGTATTCCTTTAACTTCCCAGAACACCCCTGCTAACCATCCCTGCTCACAAACGTGGCGAACTACTCGGGATGGCTTATAACAGAGGTGTTGGATATCCAATAAATGGTTCCCGGGGCTGCGGTACCCATAACCGCCTCTCAAATTGGAATAGGTATACTGTAATGACATGTGACCCAAGTGACACGTGATCCAAGTGCGGCCCGCACTAATCTTAATGTAAAATATTTGGCCCTTTTACAGCAAAAGGTTGCCGACCCATGCTGTAGACCAGTGGTTCTCAACGTGGGCGATAACGCCCCCTTTTGGGCGTTTGAGACCTTCAGGGGGGCGGTAGAAAACCCATAGATAATTGGGGGGCATTGAAATGGCCCAGGAGGGACGTTGGAAGGTAAAGAATATGACCTAAAAGATAAACAAAACACGCTAATTACGTACTAATAAAGCAAAGTAAACTTTAATATTGGTTAATTTTTGTTATTGTGTGTATTGTAATAATTTTTATCACATATGCGAAAATTTACGTATCTCGATAGCTTGGGAAGTGGATGAAATTTAAACTGAAAGATTCTATTACATTCAGATGTACATTAATTTTGATAATATGAAATTATTTTTTTTTATCGGAATTAAAAAATTTAAAACTTTCGAATTCACGTGAAATGTCTCATATATAAATACAGGTGAAGTTAATAAAATAATTGTTTTAAGCTTTTAAATTAAAACAAGTTTTTTTATTAAATAACGGAATTTTCGCAACCCTGCAAGAATTGACAGTATTATCTGTAATGTGTGTCCAACTTTATAAAGGCACTGATTGATAATTTTATTTCCCCCCCCCCCCTGTTGTGGCAAGTATAATCGCGATAATAGCTGTTTCAGATTCACAACGACACATAATATTTAAAAGCAGTTGGGGGGCGCTACAAAAAAAAATATTCTCAAAATAGTGGGCAAAAAAAGGTTGAGAATCTATGCTGTAGACGAAACTAGTTAAACTAGTAATTTTATTTCTAACAAAACAAGTGATTTAAAGTTAAAACGAAGTATGAATTTAATTCAAAGATTAATTCAAATTGATAGGTCAAAATCAAAATTCTTGGAAAATTTATTGAAAAACACTAAACCTTGGGTCAAAATGTAGAAAAACTTTAAGATAACCTAAGTTATCTTGGAAGAAATTTTAGTAGCAATTACTAATATTTCTTTATTAACCTTTTTGAACTTCCATAATTATTATCTATTAATTTGAACGATTCGATGGTGAACCTTGTATTAAATTGCATGCAGATCAATATTTTCGTCGAATAAGTATGTATATACATAATATTTTATAAATCTATCACAGCTTGAAAACTTCATCCGTAGTAGTCGCCAAGACCTGTTCAAGATACCACACGGCAGAACAGATGTTCTGGCACAGCACACCAAAACAAGAGTGATGGTGTTATTGAATGAAATTTTTAAAATAGTAGCTATATAATGCTTGTATTTAAGTAATCTTTAACCCTTAGGTACTTCTCTTATTTTCGCCAAACATCAATAATACACTGGGTCCGTACGGACCCATGATTTCGATGGTAATTTAAGTGCATAGGAAATTATATTTTAATTATTTTATTAACAATACGCACCGGACTTTGTTTCAAATGGGAATCGAAGAAAACAAGGTCCTTTTGTCCATTTAATGCACGTTAGCATTTTTTCAAAAATCACCTCAATTAGGCCACACATTTACGCACAATAGCAAAAAAATAAAACCGCTTTGGTAATCAACTTAAATGTTTTATTTTCTTAGAGAAGTGAACTAAAATCAACAACTGTTTCTAATTTTAGCTAAAAACATACCTATACACTTTCATTTGACCGCAATCAGTCTCCTTGGAAAAAAGTATTTTGGGTTTTTTGTGTGATATAGTTTCACCAGTATCTCGCTTGTAGTACGATTTTTCGGGCACCGATTATTTAAAATATTTAGATATATATTTATTTATTAACTTTTATTATTTATGAAAATCTCTGCTATTCTATATCTTAGAGTAAATTACGTTATGATTTATTCCATTCTATTGGTACATGTAACTAATATTGTTAGCGTATATGAACACATTTATTTTTCTATGTTATACTTTATTTTTCTTACTACTCATATTATTACAATTCAGTTTTAATCATCGTTTATGTACTTTGTTTATGTACATCGTTTATCTAAATATTATTAAGGTGTCTACATACTGCTGTTTACTACAACTATACAGTAATCAATTGTAATTTTTTTGTGAAAAAGCCCAAAGCCCACTTAGGGCGTCAATAGATGATAAATAAAAAATAAAATACTATATCTCTTTATATTACAAAAAAGTAGACGTCGTTTTGCTGTTTGATGATGCTGGAACGAGACGGAATGCTTATTACGTGATCCGCTAGGCTCTACCCGACTATTAGATTATTTGACGGCCGGCGTGGATTAGCGGTAAGGCTTTTGACTCGCAATCCGAAGGTGGCGGGATCGAATCCCGGCGTGGCAAATAAATTTTATTTGATTAATTTGTGTTATTTCACAATTAATCATTTAAAATAATATAGAGTGTATTTGCGGCACGTTACAGAGTGGAAGATACTCTCAGTATTGCCCTTGTGTAAGACCGCCATTTAGAATTAAAACGTTGCTTGAAATGGCTTTAGCCATGTTGGTGACCAGATCCGAATAGCCAGGAACTTCCACACCTTCCTCTCCCCATCTCCTTCCCCTCCTCAGTCTCCTCACTACCTTCAGCCTCACAACACACCTCAATTGGGAATGCCCTAGTCTCACTGGCTTCAGATGGGAGCAGTTGGGACTCTTTTGCAGTATTCATATAAAAAAAAACTCGTATGGGACTTGTGATGGAAAAATTTCCTATATAAAATATTACGCGACGAAAGTAATATTTAGATGCCTAAGTGACAAAGAATTAAGCCGCAGCTATCCGAATTTTTACCGATTTCCTACATATCTCGCTTAAACATTTGAAGTTTTTAAGCTCTTAAAAAATATATGTTATTTTTTAAGATTATATCTAGATATGTTCCACGCCGAAACGAAAATTATATGAAATTTCCTCGATAGAAAAAAATCGCAAAGTATGCTCCGAAAATTATTTAAAACAAGTATTATTATTTTACAAGTTATATTATTTGTGAAAAAATTCACAATGTTTCTTTAAATGATACTTAAGATACCTTCTTCCACAAGATTTTTGCTCTATTTTAAAAGAGTCATGTTTTATTAAAGCATTTTCGCAATTTTCGCTTCATTTTTATCACTTAAAGTATTAGCGCGCTCTGTCCAATATTCGTAATTGCAAACCTCTCCATCTTCTTCTTTTTGTGCCGGGAAGCGTCGCCTTAAACAGTTTTCTTTAAATGCTGCACTAAAAATAGTATATAATTTTCATGTTGTGTAAAGAAGGCGACCGGTATGGAAGATTCCGCCGGAACGCCAGCCAGTGGTTGCGGTTGTCAGTGAAGTGCAGAGCATCAACAAGTGCGTGATCGCTGATCGCGGGTGTACCGCGTTCCCGATACCCCGAGCCGAGCCTCGAGCGTCTCCGCTAACTCGGCTCTACTAGCAGTACTAGCACCTAGCACCGCTCGCACAACTAAAGTGTTGCATACCACTCAGTGGCACTCAGCGTCTGCCTCGCCTCGCCTCTAGTGCCTTTACTTTACCACGGCACGGCACTTTCTCCCCAACAGCGCGCAGTGCGGTTGTGCTGCCCGTTGCACCGACCTGACAGTTACTAGCGGCAGTTCAAATTTGCAAGTTTTCCCGTGCGCGTACACTGTCATACAGATAAGATTCCGTAATTCCACCAGATTTTAGATTTCACGCGTTAATCTTATCTTATCTCAAACTTAAAACACTCAGACGAAGAACAAAGTGTCAAACGTGTTATTTTTACTTTATAAAACAGTGTTTTCAAAGAAAAGTTTTTGTTTATTCTTATTCCAAATAGTATTTTTGTTGATATTTTCATAAAAAAAATCTAAATAATTTGTTATTATCAGTGTTGATAAAATATAGTAGGTACGACAGTTAGTGAAGTGGGACAATGATGTGTGAGTGACAATTTCTGCAGCAGTAACTCATCTGGGATCAGTAACCATGGCTGAGCTGGCTGCCCTGTTACTCCTGCTGGTTCATGCGCTCCTGGTAGGGTGTAACCAGACCAGCGTCATTGAAGAAAGAGGTGAGCCTTTTAAAAAACATTTTTAATCATTCTTTTGCTTTTATTGACGGCTTCCGTGGCTTAGTGGCCCATGCATTTGACTGTGATTCAACAGGTTGCCAAAATGCTGCCCAAGTATCGAAAAAGTATTTTAACTTAAGGGTCCACTATTCTAATTTCGACCGATTTCTTACATATCTCCCTTAAACATTTGAAGTTTTTAAGCTCTTAAAAAAATATATGTTATTTTTTAAGATAATATCTTGATACGTTCCACGCCGAAACGCATATTATATGAAATTCCCTCGATGAAAAAAAATTGCATAGTATGTTCCAAAAATTATTAAAACTAGTCTATTTCTATTATTTTACAAGTAATATTTGTGAAAAAATTCACAATGTTTCTTTAAATAATACTTAAGATACGTTCCACGAGATTTTTGCTCTATTTTAAACGAGTCATGTTTTATTAAGCATTTTCATAATTTTCGCTTCAATTTTATCATTGAAAATATTAGCGCGCTCTGTCCAACATTCGTAATTTCATATCTCTCCATCTTCTTCTTTTTGCGCCGGGAAGTGTGGCCTTAAGCCAGGTCTGTGGATAACGTTTAATTCTATTGTTAAGCATGATGGACTTCATATTAATTGTTTTATAGCTGTTCTAAGCAACATTAAATACTTTAATTAAGAGGTGGACAGATGGGTGGGTTCATATATCAGTCAGACGGATCAAGTTCGATACCCAGTACTATAACTACTCACAGTTATTGTCAACTGACTCAATTTTCAGAACAAGCTGTATTCTCTAAAAGGTCTGTTCTATATTTGATTTTCCGTTACTCAAATCGGATTTCCAGCAACCAAATGTTTTCAAAACAAAAAACATCGAGTCGGGTCCACAATGTTTCATGTTTGCACAAACATTTGGATCGATGTTTGTGGTAGCATTGTCGCTGGAGACGCTAAATGGATGGAGTTGGCGTGATGAATTCATCGACTTCAAGAGTTTCAATTATTTTTAAAAAATTAAACGAATTCAATAAAAAAATATATTATTTATTTATTTATATACGCCTTGAAGGCTTTTACACTATCATGTTATTAAAGGTACATAGGTTGTTTAGGAGTTTAAGCATGTAGTATGTTTTTGAAGTGAAAAATTGTTTAGCACCGTTGTGATTTGAAACTCGATGAAACGAAACCGAGCGACACTAAAAAGAGACAAACATATACTATTGGATTAACCTGTGAGAGATGATAAAATATTAATTTTGTTCACGGGTAGGTACTCGGTTCCAACATAATACGATAAATCCACTATCCCAAGGAAGTTCCCTTTAGCGTAGTGGTATAAAGCGCCTGGCGAATCTTTGCAGGCGTTCAGCCGACCAGAGGTCGAATCCTACGAAATAAAAAAAATAAAAATTTTGTTACCTCAATATCCAATTTTCAAACCACTCCAAAATAAACAGGCAAAAGAAAACGACATCTAGCGACTCCGAAGAAGAAACTACAAATAGTAATAAGATGACCAAATGTACAGGAAAAGGTGCACTGGAATTCGACGACAAAAATATGGAAAAAATCATCCTTCACATTGATAAAAAAGGGCTTCGTAGTCTCCCTATCCTTGTCTACTTTAGTTTTCGGAAGGTTTCACCTCTCCGCATATGATTTGCACACTTTAATTTTTTTTCTCTATTCAGTATAAAATAGTTTTTTTTTTTTTAAATAAAAACAAGTGTTTCTTGTAAAAATATATTAAATATGTAAATATTGAAAAGAAACATTTCCAAAAATTACGGTGAAATTGAATACAGAGCAAATGTGATCTTTTTACACAATAGAGTTGACGAATCCACGGATATTTCTGCATTTTTAATTCAAATCGCAAATTTTGCACTTGCATTTCTTTTCACATTGATGTCTGTCTCACATTCTCTGTATTTAATTATCATTGTCTAAAAATTTTCTTTTGCATGAAAAAAAATGTATATAAAAACTTTAAATTTCTGTAGCCATTGCAGTAGTACTCACGGCTATATTTACATTCCTCGTCAATTACAACAAACTGATATTAATATGATATTTCCATGTGCCGAAAATATAAGAGCTTTAATTAAACAAGGCCAATATTATGATGTAGGTAGGTAGTAGGTACTAACAGTCGTAATACTTTTTTAAATTATTGGACATTACTAATTTGCGGTAACGCTCGTAAAAATAAAACTTATTTTTAATTGTAGGAATTGTGTGTTGTTAGTTCAACTCATAATACACACCTCGAATGGCGGGAATAGTGAGAATACTAAGAATTATATTAGCATCGGACTAAGAATAGATGGAAAACTAAACTAACTAACTCATTAACTAACAAACCAAAGAATCACACGTCGCTTCCCTGCAGGGGTAGGCAAGGCAGAGAGGATGGACCGCCAAACAACTCGGTCGCCAAACAAAACACTCCTAACCTCATTCACATTCATACATCGTCTGATACACACTTTTTTGTCTCTTTTTTCATAAAATGACTTTTGTTTACGGTTTTTTACAGGTCTACCACACTAGGCACATGACGTATTATGGTAGTCGAAAAATGTATATAGGTATATTTATATAAATGTAATAATTGTTAGTTCGATAAATGTTTATTTTATTTATGTTTTTATTTATTTCATTTTATTTTTTTAAATTAACTTTTTTATTTATTATTTGTTCAAACTATTCTACTATTATTTTATTACTATTACTATTATTACTACTCCACTCCGCATTACTATTCTTCTATCTTCTATCAAACATTCTATTTTTACTGTTATTATTCTTCTTTCTTCTATCATACATTCTATTTTTACTATTATTACTATTCTTACTACTCTACTATTATTCTGAATCTTGACATGGCCCAACTCAAGAATCTGATTCACTTGAACGTGCCATGTCTTCCTCGGGCGTCCACAACTTCTATAATTTTTTTGCGTCATATACGAGTATGTTCCTTACACTCCTTTCTTCGTTAATTCAATCAAGTTTTGTGATAATTCTTTTCATTTTTAATTTATTTTCAAAATATTCACACTTGTTAGAATAGAAATGAAGTCCCCGAGGCGTACGCGAATAATACCAAGTATGACAGACTTGCGAAAGATGGAATCGAAAAAGTGCAAGGCTGATGGTGGCAAATATACGACACGCTGAGTAAAAAAATGTCGTTTAGATGGTTTGGCACCATACAGCATACAGCAGATGGATGGAGAAACGAACATCGGGAGAATTCACAAAACATGCAAATGGAAGTAAAAATAAGTCAGTTACTTCCCAGAAACGCAAGGCATAATATTGTTAAAGATAATCAAATACTCAAATACTTAAGCAGGGTGATGTGAAGAGTCATACTTTGCGTGATTGCGAAGCATGATCATAGATAAAGTTGTATTGAGAATCATATTTATATCTGCCTTCTCACGCGGGGAAATCACATATTAATTAGACACCTACTTAGGTTAAATAGATAAAATAGAACGTGAAAAAGTAATAAGTTAGTTTAGATTGAATGCTGTAGAAATGAGATCCCTGAGGAGTATATGTGGTAAAACTACATATGATTGTGTGAGAAATACAAGGTTGATGTAAGCATAATGAGTAAGATTAAGAAAGGTATGCTCGGATGGATTGGGCATGTAGAGAGAATGAACGAAGAAAGGAGTGTGAGAAGAAGTGTGAACGGTAGAAGAAGTCGGGGGAGCCTGAGGAACTCATCAGTAAATCAAATACTTGAAATGGGCCATATCAAGAGTCAGAATAATAATGTGAATGTGAATGAGGCAAGGAGTGTGCGTCAAGATTGAGTTGTTTGGCGGTCGGTCCCCTCTGCATATTCCTGCGGGGAAAGATTTTTTTCGTGAACTTAAATTAACTTTGTTTTTTTTTTGTTCATTGCAGTGCCATCATCAGGGCAGATGAGCTCATTTGCCCTGATGAGGACACTGTAACGCTGTCCGAAACGTTGGCTAAAGAAGGAGGTAGCGCAACACGGCATAACACTCCAAAAATAAATGACAAAAATACTTTTGGCAGTGAAAACCTAAAATCACACTTAATTTAACTTTTCTTCAATGCTTTGTTTTGTAACTGGTACGTTTTGTCATTGTTCTGTTTTGTTGTAGAACTCTTAGGTAGTTATTACCCGTCAGGGTTTGCATTCTTTAAACTTTCATAATGCGAAGCCTAGCGGTTTTCTTCGATTTCCTCGCATACCTTTGAGGATTAGAACGCAGAAGCAGAGGAAGTTGAGCGGGTTCTAATCACCGATTTCCGCGCCCCGGGGAGGTGCAAATACCAGTTATACCCAGCCACGAACAGCGACAACGTTAGAAGTCGCTTAACTCAATAAACTCATCAAAATACGAACACTCAAGCTGAAAAAAATCTTAATTATTGCAAAAATGAGCGTTTTGCACTATTCAGCAAAATTTTGTAAAAAACAGCAAAAACTCTCCACTAAATTTGCACAATTTTGTGTGTGGAATTTCCAGGAACAAACATAATTTGT
This sequence comes from Glyphotaelius pellucidus, assembly GCA_936435175.1. NCBI lineage: Eukaryota > Metazoa > Arthropoda > Insecta > Trichoptera > Limnephilidae > Glyphotaelius > Glyphotaelius pellucidus. The sequence continues at coordinate 17,878,775 of OW386542.1, read as the reverse complement.
TTATTCAATATTTTTTTGAGAAAAACTCTCTTTTTATAACTTTTGAAGGTTATTCCCATAATTTGTTAAGCTTTTACCTCAAACTTCATAGATTATAAATAATAACTTTAATTAATGTTCAAAGCGCATTACTTGTAACTGAAAATCGAATGGGTGGTAATTCTTAATTCGCGAATTGAACGTTTATATAATGTTAATGCCCTCAACTTGGTATAAAATAATATTGTTTCACCTAAATTACTTTATTTTATTTTTTTGAATTTTTAAGAAACTAGCGAGTTCCCAGCATGCGTTGCAATGACACTAATAAAGAAATTGTTTCTCCCTGCGTGTCTTTTCCCATTCGTCCCGTTCCTCTTTCGCTTTCCCTTCCCCGCCCATGTCCCCTGCCTCTCACGCGTTCCCCCCACACCCTCCTCCCGCAATCCCCCCCCCTCTCCGCGTTCAATACATTCAGTCCCGGTACATTCAGATTTTCGAACAGCTCGCGTGCCACCTATTGCATTTTTTTAGAAATTTTAATTTTTCATTCGTTACAAACATTAATTTTTGTATATTATAAGGACAATCATTAAAATTTAATACCTATCATAGGTACCTATTTAAAATAAATATAATTTTTTATTAGATTCAAAGTATTCAATTTTGATTTGTACTATAGGTGAGTACTTCGATTAAATTCATTAATTTAAAGAGTTTACTCGAAAATTAAATGGTGGTTTGCAAAATTTCAATCGCAAATTTTCACATTTTTGACAGTTTCGTAAGAGTTTTTGTAATGATTAAAAAAAACTTTTCAGATGTATTGTCACGTGGTTGTAATAATCCAAAAACCTTCACGAATGAAGGAAAGAAGCTTTTTTGAAACTTTCAAACATTTCCTATGCTTAACATAGCAACGCAAAAACAACTCATATACCTACATAGAAATATATTTTGGTTTTTATATATACAGAAGATGAGAAACTCTGTAAGATAGTCAATCAAGTGGTTACAATAACAGATCATTACATTTATGTATTTATTTATAGTTGTCAAAAGTATATAATGTAACCCCAATTCTTTCAGACTTAGCCCGTCGTCCCCCTGGATCGGTATCTGTACCAACTCGTCAAAAACCGGAGACCCTGCACAGAAAAGTAAATTTCACCACGGTTTCTAGTGCAGCCATTATGGGATTTTTCTGCGCAGTGTCTCCAATTTTTGTCGATTATGTACCGATACCAGCCCAGTGGGACGACGGTCAAAGCCAGAATTCAATGGAAAATTATTGCTTTATTAGTATTATTTAATATTTTTTCTTTCTGTCCTAAAAGATCTATAGTAACACACCTATATTATTGTATAGGTTCTGCGCAGAAGTGTGTAAATATCACTCAATATTTCTTATATTTAGATTTCGGTGTCAGAGTCAAGCAGGTTTGAATACGTACCTACATATTTATAGAGATTTAATTTGATGAGAAACGACACGGCATTAATATTACGGTCGTTATCTTGATAAAATTGTTTAGCTGAATAGGTAGTTAGGTAATTATCCACAAATTTCCAAAGACTGGAAACGTATGGGCTTCGCACACAATGCTCGCGTATGTGTAGATACCTGGCCATTGTATTCTCAACCATGTCCTTGTAACTATAACTTCTCTAGGTGGTTTCACTTCGTCTTTTATTTTTTTATTGTTGTGTGTAGGTATGACATGACATACAGAGTGTCCCCCTTAAATTGAACAATGAAAACTGCTATATTTATTGTTGATAAATATTTGTCGGTCAGGGCTCAAAAATACACACTCTGAAGTCTTCTAACGCAAGAAATACAACGATCGCTCTATCTGTAAATTCTATATGAGTAGTTAGGAAAATTTATATGGTTTCCGGAGAAAAAGTTTTTGGACTGAAAGCTTTTAAGTTATGTTTAATTTTTTAATGTTTAATTTTAATTTTGTTTAATTTTCAAACTACTTTTCACTGCACCTTTCAAATACATTTTTTTTATGTATTTAGTAGAATTTAATAGGCTGAGGGTTTTTTCCCTATATATTTTCATGTAGATATAGAATTTAAAGATAAATCATTTGTACTTTTGCTGGAATTAGCATCCGTCTACTTGGTAAAAAAACTATTTTTGACGAGTTATAAATCGATGAACGCCGGCTGCACTCACGAAAAAGCATGACTCACGTGCCGCCTGAGCCGAGCGTGCAAGCGAGAGCGCGGAACAAGCGTTCGGCTTGTGACGCATCTATTTCTCTTTCACTCTATCGTTATTATATGACGTTATCGCGTAAAATTATCGTCCGTAAATCGACTTTACAGACAACCAATTTTTTTGTTAGATATTTGATTTATGAAACATTATTTCAAACACTTTATTTCTACTGAAATCTCCTTATAATTTTGCGCAGTTCTGTACTTTTGATTTTTTTTTTTTAAGTTTTCTTTATTCATTGAATTGTTTGTTACATAAATTTTAGAATTTTTCGACCACCATGCTAGGCACATGCCCGTGTTGTGGTGGTCGATTGCTTAATTTGTTCTTTAAAATATGGTATTTCTGAAAACTTATGCATTTTTCGAACCTCAGAAAACTAAAGTAGACAAGAGTGGGGAAGCCACGAAGCACCACACAAAGAGGAGACTACAGAAGAGGAGACGGATTGTATACGAAGCACCGCACAAAGAGGACACCGATTAGTCTAACTCATTCTTTCGTAGGCTAAATCCTATAGATGTTTGTGTTTGTCTCTTTTTAATCGTTTGTGTTTGTTTGTGTTTGTCTTTTGTGTGTTTGTCTTTTGTGTTGGTCTCTTTTTGTCGCTCGTTTCCGTTTCATCGAGTTTCAAATCACAGCGGTGCTGAAGTTTTCTTAGCCTGACTTGAAGTGGTTTTAGATAATCTCGCGACCCCTAGGTTGAATTGACTGTTTAAACCGGTTGTAATTATGAAAAAAACCTCTCAATTGTTAGCAAAACCAATTATTGTGGCGAAAAATAAATGTGTTAAAAGATTGTCGTATGTGCGTTTTTTTCTTATATTGAATCACGGGAACAACCTGTACCAGCATTTGGAACAGTTTTTAGTTCCAAAAACTTACAACAATAATAATATATTTCATTGTTATCGGGTTGAAATGGAACACAATGCACATTGCCCTTCTCCCGGTTCTATGAATGGTTCTTTTCGTGAATGGATCGCAGCATCAACAGGGAATTGTATACTCTACCTCCGCGACCGCGACGCGACGTTGCCATGGCGAAGGGCTAAGGGCTCCCATCTACCTGTACCGGCGGCAGCATCTTACAGATGCACCTTACATTGAGTTTGTAACATAATCTGGCTGAAATGAATAGATCGTGAGTAAACAGAGGCCGAAATCAGATGAGAAAAACAAATAAAATGAGAAACTTTTGCTTCTCAATTTCGGATTTCTCTTGAGTTTTATGCAAACACAAACAAGTCTGTAAAATCAAGACTAAAATGTATGACGTGGAGTAGTGACTCGCAGATGAATGGAAGAAGTTACGAAAGCCCCGGGAAGACGTGGCAGATTAAGAGGAATATAAACGCTAGAAATATTTCGATTCTCATGCCATACAAAATTAAAATCGCACGTCGTATTTGCACAAGGCAAGTAAGCAAAAAAGTGGTTTTTATTTATTTTGTGCATAATTTTATAAGAATGAAAAAAAGTAAGAACATACAAAACCTCAAAAATAGTCGTAGCCATAAAGGGGTATTTAAAAAAAATTATTTCTTCATAGTTAAGTCATGAAAAAACATTTTTTTTAGTGGTTTACGCTTTTATTTTTTGTTATGTAAATAATAATTTATTATGATTCCAATACATAGAAAAACTAGTAAAAGCTTCAATTTATCCGTAGCATATTTTTTAATGTTCATACTGTAAACCGATTCGTCGTAAAGATGAATCTAAATAGGATTTCACTTATAGTTTAATCTTAAGTGAATTGAAAATCTGTATAAGACGGCGCAGTACGCGAATAACACACATTGATACCTAGTGTTTGCCAAGACACAGTTTGTAGTGTCCCATTCTCTCTGCCTTCCACTGCTTGGAAATGGCTAGCTGGAATATAAAACTGCTATAACAAATAACCTCACCTAAGCTTTGCATTCCTGGAAGGTGATAAATATTTATCGAAATTTTATTGAAATCGATTGCACTATCACCATAAAGCAACAAAATAAATATTTACGCAAAAATATAGTTTTATAATTCATTCAGCTTGTTAAATTTCTTATCGTACCTAACATACTTACTTATTCTTGGTTTTGAGGCCGGCTTTTGCTCTCACGGTTTATAAGGAACATTTATATTTATTACTACAATTTAAATAATAACATTATAGAGAAGAACTTTATGTGACCTGCTATGATAATACTGATATTATTATTGTTTAGTATAACTTTGCGTATGTGCGATTGATATTGATTTCGCTGAAAATATATTGTAAATAAGCTAAAATAAATAATATGTAATTATAAATAATTGAGCGATTTTTTATATTTTAAATACTGTGCTAATCAGTATCGTGATATAGTGCATGTGCATCCTGGGATCCAATCTCATCTATTTGCCATTTATTTATTTTTTATCTAGTTCGTACAATCTGTGAAATAAATTAGTGAGGACATGTTTTCTATTCGATACAAACCTAAAGTTGAACTGACCCTAATGTTAGTTCTATGAATTTGAAAAATGAACGGTGGGAGTCCAGATTATTTATGACTCAGATTTATTATTGATTCATATTATTATTATTTTTTTTAATATTTGCGAAATTCCTTCTTGTATTCAGAAATGACAAAATTAACAGAACATAATTATACAAATCAAAAACTTTAATATTTTAATATGATAAAAATAAATCTTTAAAAACTGCTTTAAAATGCAAAATTACTACAAAAGAACCCCTTTTCGGTTACGGTTTTTAAATATTTCTGCCTGAACTTCAAAAAAAAAAAATCGAGTGCAGTTCACTTGCGTTTGAAGTGAAACTTTCGCCCACACATTTTCAACCAATAGAAGCCTTGAAAGGTGAGGTCATAATCAAAGCTGCCAATGAGCGCAGTTTGACGCTTCGTAGGTGCTGTAATGCGTCATTTCCGTTTCATCCGAATTTCAAAACACAATGGTGCTAAAGAAGTTTCATTTCAATAAAACTCGCTTTTCGGCGATGTCTTTTTTTGCATAAATCATAATAGGCGGCTAATGTTTAGCGGGAATTTCAACCTTATCGCCATCTACATAAAGAGTGTTATTGTTGGTGGCCCGATTCCGAATGTTACATCGAATTCGGGTGATTTTTATTGACTTTATCTAAACTTTTACTTATAATTATTAACTCGTTGGGTTTTCTGACTACCGGAATATTGACCGCCACTTCATTTAACCACGCGCACACGCCCACGTTGGTTATAATCAGAAATGTAAGTTTATTTGAATAAGGAAAGGGTTTTGTATACACTTGAGGTTACTAATTTTAGGTAATTATCAAGCGGTTTGTCGCCGGGTGGTCTGAAGCGCTGGTTTCCTTATCAAGAGTAATAATCCCCATATCCATACTAATATTATAAATGCCAAACTGCTCGAGTTTGTTTATGACGCTTTCACGCATTAACCAATAAAAAGACTTTAAAAATTCATTCTCCAATAGAAAGCTAAATTATATGCGAAGACTATATTTTGTATGTGATGGCAAGCTCTGGCGTTATGAAATTATAAATATTAATATATTATATTTGTTATACGTTTTCTGTCGCTAACTAAAGCGAATTTTTGCTAACGTCAGAAAAAAATCGTTTCCATGGAAACGATGTTGATATATGTGTGGGCTCAAAGCTGGTAGGTACTCAGCCCCTGGTCAGCTACTGCTTCAGGAAATTCCAATATTAGAATATGTTTTATTTTTTTGGACAAGCTTCTGTTTTGGAATAAATGTCAGTTCCCACATTAAAAATATAATTCGTAACGATTATAAAGACTGAACAATAAATAGTGTAATTTTTTATTATATTAACAAATTTCCAAATATTTAATTAAAAATAAACATCCGAAATGTTTGTAAGCGCATAAATTCCGAACGAATGAACAAATTTGGATAATTCTTTTTTTTTCTTCGAGCTATAGCTTTATGAAATTTAGGTGGCAGGCGAGATGTTTGAAAACTGAATGTAAGGGAATGAATGTATGGAATGCGGGAGGGGTGGGGGTGGGGAGGAGGGGGGATTATTGATAAGTTCAACCGCTACAGTAATTTCCCGTAATACCAAGCGAGCGAAGCCGCGGGGAAAAGCTAGTATTTACATATTGCAATTCATCAAACAAATTCATAATCCGACTCTCTAAAACTCTAAACGCCGCGCAGTCGTGTTCAAATACCAGCGTCCTGAATCGATACATTAACTTGGGCATCTACTGCCCAACCTTCTCCTCCCTGATCAGCTTCTGCCGCGCAACATTTCCAAAATGTATTATACCTAGTGCCATCTTTTTCAGGATTCCCAGCACGGTCGATCAATAAGGATTGTATCGATAACTTTCGGTAACTTCTCTTCGTTACCTTGGACAATTGCAGATCGCTAACGTACAAACAACAGTTGATGTCGAATATATTAAGAACGATTATTTGTCATTTTAAACTGTTTCGTAGGCGATCTGCAGTTACGCTAGGGGACGATGAGAGTTTACCGAAAGTTAACCTATCAATATTTATCGACAACTTTCTGTAACTTCTCATCGTTCCCTAACATGACTGCAGATCGCCAACGAATAAGTAACAGTTAAAAATTACTAAGTGTTCTTAATATATTCGACGTCAATTGTTTTTTGCACGTTAGCGAACTGTAGTTGTTCTAGGGAACGATGAGAAGTTACCGAAAGGATTGATAGGATAACTATCGGTAACTTCTTTGTTCATTCCCTAGCATGACTGCAGGTCGTAAGGATTGATAGGATAACTTTCGGCAACTTCTTTGTTCATTCCCTAGCATGACTGCAGATCGTAAGGATTGATAGGATTACTTTCGGTAACTTCTTTGTTCATTCCCTAGCATGACTGCAGATCGTAAGGATTGATAGGATTACTTTCGGTAACTTCTTTGTTCATTCCCTAGCATGATTGCAGATTGTAAGGATTGATAGGATAACTTTCGGCAACTTCTTTGTTCATTCCTTAGCATGACTGCAGATCGTAAGGATTGATAGGATTACTTTCGGTAACTTCTTTGTTCATTCCCTAGCATGACTGCAGATCGTAAGGATTGATAGAATTACTTTCGGTAACTTCTTTGTTCATTCCCTAGCATGACTGCAGATCGTAAGGATTGATAGGATTACTTTCGGTAACTTCTTTGTTCATTCCCTAGCATGATTGCAGATCGTAAGGATTGATAGAATAACTTTCGGTAACTTCTTTGTTCATTCCCTAGCATGACTGCAGATCGTAAGGATTGATAGGATAACTTCTTTGTTTATTCCCTAGCATGACTGCAGATCGTAAGGATTGATAGGATTACTTTCGGTAACTTCTTTGTTCATTCCCTAGCATGATTGCAGATCGTAAGGATTGATAGGATTACTTTCGGTAACTTCTTTGTTAATTCCCTAGCATGATTGCAGATGGTCAACTGTGGTTTGTACGTTAGCGATCTGCAGTTGTCCCAGGGAACGATGAGAAGTTACCGAAAGTTATCCTATCAACCCTTCTCGATCGACCGTGCTAGAGGGCCAGGTAGTACGCTTGATCGATACCCATCACAAAAAAAGTGTATGGAACTACACGCACTTATCTTAGCTTGACTTGAAAGATCTTGTCCGAAGCTACTACCTACCTTTTTTTATTGACTTGCTCGTGCTAAGTCTTTGAGCATTGCAGTATAGGTAGCTCTGCACACCTATTATATTGGTTTATTTCCGCATTTCGCTTCAAGACGAGCTCATGTAGTTCTCATAGCATTATTTTAAAATTCGGTTAAACGAAACGTATCACTGCAAACCCTTCATAGCCTCATGAGAAGAACTTCGACTACGACCTCTAAATGCACCCAGCACGTTGGCCCCGAGTAGAAAAGTTCCAACTCTGCTTGAGCGTAAATCCTACATTTTGTTCATTTTTTTAGCGAAGTGGTAGTGTTTTGCTTGCTGGTTTTTCGATGGCACAAGTTTTCGGCTATCTGAGGTTTGGGCACGGTCAGTCATGGTTGGCTGGGCAACTCCTTGGAGATTATCCCTCCTTCTTCAAGATATTACCATGTCTTGCCAACGAGCGTGGAATACTTGCACCGACTTGCCGCAGCCAGACATGAATTATTATTTTATTCTTCATTCATATCTTAAAATTTTACTTTGCTTGTAAGGTCTTCATTCATACTATCTAAAATATATTTTTACCTATTCCTTGATATTGCTTTGGTGTAATTGACGAGTAGTGAATACATTCCTGAAGAAACTGTAATCGTAATCAGTAACACTAATGAGCTAATGTACCAACACGCTGTTCCTCCATGTTGATAGGTAGGCTGATTGAAATATATGCTTCGCTACAATGTACCGCACTATTTAGCGCCCTATGGACAAGCTTATCTAAGAAACGAACGGGTTCGATAAACTTACTAATAACTAGGAGGCGGAATGCGGAGGCAAAACGAAAATTCCAGAGCCGGTAATTATTAAAGGCAAAACAATTAAACTATCATTATTTGACTGGTCTAATTTGTTTTATGGGGCCAACAGATTTAGCTATAAAAGATCATTTTGTTTTGGTTTATTTCAGCATATCGCTCGCCATACAATCCCAATATTTTTGCCTCCGCCAGCCGCCTACTACTAATAACATTTTAGTCGAAATTAACTTTCAAATTCCTTGGGCCATTTACAGTCTTCAAGGGTCAATTAGCTACCGATATTATTATGATGATAAAATATGATAAAAAACCTTTGCATAAAAAATAAAAATGTTTCAATAATTTCAAGTTCAGAAAACACGTTGTTTTTCCTTAACAATTGTAAAACCACTCAGGTTTGACCACATTATTTCAAAATAATGCTGGAATATGCATAAAGAACATTAATAGGTTTTGTCATGACAAAGCTACGTTTTAATAACATAAAGGTATATACAATTGATTTTAGCTATCTATTGGGAATTTTTTAATTGTAGAAGAAGCAAAGAGTGTTTGTCTGGATATTTTGATGTGTTTGAGTTCTATCCTCTGCACTAAAACTATTGTAGGTAAGGTGTAGGCAAGTATTTAATAATATCGATTTTATGTTCGATGTTGAGAGGCACGCTGTCTCAAAACATCATTTTTGACATAGATACCGATCTATCTAATGATAATCAAACAATCTTTACTCAAACATAACATCACGTTTTTCTTCATTTTTGATTTGATTTGATTTGTTTAAAATAATAAATAATAACGGCGCCCTCTTGTTTTACACTAATATCAATATGATCAAAAGTTCTAGATATGCCCTTCAACCAAGATGTACTAGGTCGATGGATATACCCCTTTATCCGAGAGCCACGGATTTATGCGTTTGATATATTTATGTGTATATTATAATGTCCATGTGATGTTTATGTTGACGCGGAAATTTTCTCCCACACTTAAATAAAATTTAAAATTGCTCTTCAAGTAGGTACTAATGTTATCACTTTTTGTGTCGTTGACATCCCGCTCTCTCCGCTAATTAAGATTGCAGCAATAATGAGATGCAACTAGAAACGCTTGACGTCTTCTCTGCTATAATTATTTTCATGGCAATAACGGGCAGTGCCTGCCTACTAATGTAGTAAAGTAACACCATTCAATAATTACCTCGCTACTTAGATATATTTAACAACCACTACCTTGGCTCGGAACGTCCTTGCTTGGAAAGGTATCTTGCTTGAATTGTAATTTCAGTAATAAATCAGCGGTCTCCGTTGTGTAATGCTTTGTCTTCAGGCTCTAATCCCACCTTATTAAAAATATACTTAAATTAATTACGAATAATACATACTATTTAATTTAGTGATCCTTTAGATTGATTTTTATGATTCCATGACAAAACAGAACATAATAAAATAAACGAAGGAAAAAGAAACTAACATATTATTATTTTATCGTATTCTGTTTTCTATTCTCTTCTGTTTCATCCTGTTATCGATTTGTATTATGAAAATTTTAATGAGGCCGGTTAGTGTATTATTTTTGATTAATTGTAATGCACCCAAATATAATGAAATGTTTCACATGTTATCAATCAATATCTGTATTATAATATTTCACATGCGTAGTGTTATAATTTATAATATAAAGCTTAGCTTAAGCTTACCTCTGCTGTAATTTAAAATATAATTATTAAATTATATTATTTGTTGTATAAAATCTTATCTGTCTTTAATTTTTATCAATTTTGAAAATTTGTGATTACTTACAGATATGAACCCAAACTAACATAGAAAATATATTCGTGCTACAAATCTGTGGCCTGCTTCTAAAATAACCAATATTTGTTTTTCAAATGTTACGAGGAATTTGTGAATATTTTGCTGAATATTTTAATTTAAAAAAAGCAATTTTCTAGTGTAAAATTGACTCCCGAAAATCGAAATCGAAAGGATCACATATATCTTGGTTGTCTCTCTACAAACAAGAATCCTCTTTTCTATCAAACGTTATTTAAAAAAATTTTCCCTACGTTCAACATGTCATTGCTTCTACGTCTGAATACTCAAAATCTTTCACAAAAATTATGAAATTTGCCCATAAAATTGGTTTAATGTGTATAAATTAGTCTTCCCTCTCCATAATTTGAAATACCAATACAAGAACATATTTGAAGGGTAAAAGCCAGAAACAATACAAAAAAACGTATTTTCGACTTTTCATTGTCTTCAACTAAAACTAGGGGATGGAAATTTTAGAAAACCTAAAGGATATTATATTAATCGCGAATACATACCAGCTTTTTAACACTGAACTAGAATAATTGGAACCTACCCACCTGTTACACAAGTCATTGGTTAAAAATCGACGATAATACAACAACCTTTTTTGCTTATTAAAAATGTCATTTTTTATTATTTTAAAATGTTCGAAATTCAACAATGACTTATCAACCATATTGGGAATCTTCTACAGCCTCAGATTTAAAAGAACCAGCAGAACAATAATGATTCGCCGCGTCTTTTGAGTAATGGTCGTGAGAAAGTTTTTTCACGTGGTTCATCCGACGCCACGTTTGTAGAGTATAGCATTATGTGTGCAAGGTAGGTACTAACTACCTACAAGACGGGATACTCCATCCCACGAGATATGCCCGAAAAACCTTTATGAAATCTTTTTGTGCGAGGTGAAATTTCACGAAAATGTCGCTGTAAATATTGGCCAAGATAATAAAATATTGAAAATATGTAACACAATTGTTGAGGATTGTTACGTTTGCATTTATCTATTTATTTTTGTGTTTCACGTCAACTTTAAGGGGGTATCCTGGGCCAGCAGCATGATTGTAGGTATTTTTTCAGGTGCAATAAAAAAAACCATAATATCTTTACAAGCCATTATTTTACCAAATATTGATTAAACATTAAAAAAGACATAAAAAAAATCAAACGAAAAAATTCTAAATTCAAAAAGTTACAGGGTGTTGATGTGGGGGGTCTAAAAAAATGGCACGCCCTGGTTGACACGATTGCAACCCTCCTAGTAATCTAAAAAAAATAATAATAATAATTCTCAATCCAAACAAATGCGCCTATGGCCCGAACTAAGAAAAAGTCAAAAAAATTATTTTTCGTAAAATGGCGGCTGAAAAAGGACATTTTTTTATCAGTTTTTTGTCTTCCCAAATTTTTTTAAAATAGTAAAAAATGAAATATTATTATAGTTTTAGTCAGCGCAATAGAGTAATGTATAGAAAAGGCTCACACCAAATTTCAAGTAAATTGGTTCATTAGAACTTGAGATATCGTGTCAAGCGTCTCGAAAAAGTGATTTTGAGAAAAATGCGTTTAAAATTTTGTTCTATTCAGATTTTGGTAAGATTCCGTCTAAACCGCGACATTAATATGGTTATAACTATTAAAATAATGCGAATTTCGAAAAATCATTTTAAGGAGTTATTTTTTAATATTTAAACTTTGGAAATATGAAAAAAAAAAAAATTGTTTTTTTTTTTCTAGTCTAGAATACTGCCTTAAAGTAGGAAATAAAAATATACCTACCTATATTTAAACACCCTGTGATTGGTCGTGCAAAGTTATGCTAAGTATACACGTGCGATGTACAAATTAATTATTTAAAAATAGTCCATGCTTTTTGGAAATCTTATTAAATATTATTGAACAAATAATTCTCATATGAATATATTATCTTATAAATATATCTCATTAAATATTTAAATTGGGAATTGTTGCTTACATACCAACCCAAGAGGGATTAACCTTGCTGTTAACCGACAAAACTGCTCACTTCACCACAAACTCCACAGCTGTGCTGATGATGGGCAATGTAACTGCTGTAACAATGTAACTGCTTTCAGAAACGTTGCCTAAAGAAGGAGAAAGCTCAAAACGGCATGAAAACTAAAAAATTATTCACGATAGTAAAATGGACTGTTCTGTAAACAGTACCTATTTTTAAATTGTAAATTAAGTCATTCAACACGAACAGACGTCATTTCGCGGTGCAAAGTTCAATCTTCTTTAGTGCAGTAGTTTCTTAGCGGTCATATTTCCCGGGAATGCATCTAGCAGCCATATTATATGTGTATTATATTACGTATTATTATATTATGTCTAGCTAGTGGGCGTTAGTGCAGATGTTCACAGGGTCAGCAGGTGCTTAGTTCGGCCTGGAACCGTTGAAGTTGAACCGCAGCATTCGCAAGATGTTAACTATGGAGGATAAGGGATTTCGGGATAATTCTCTTACACTTGCCATAATATATCTCTTGTTCAATATAGTTATATTATAATTCTAGTGTAAGATAATTTAATTCGTAGGTTATTTTATCACATTTCCGTATATAAAATAAAATAAAACTACAAAATTTACACTTTGGTTTTTCTTCACTACTTGATCCAAAAATTAAGTACTTAATCCCCCAGGCGGATGTTCCGTTTTTTAATATGTTCCGTTTTTCGGAACCATTCTTATAGGTCTCATAGAAATATGATCCAAACGGTGTTAAAAAGAAAAACACCACGCTTTATAATAAAATCTAAAAGTTGACCACAAAATAATTCAAATGTGCACCTTTATGAATCCAAAGTTTCCGACCGCAATTTGAAAAAGAAATGAAATTTTGGGAATTTTTTATTAATTCTTTATATACGAGACGACATAGTTGTCAGTTGACAACGTTTATAATATATTTGCCTAATAATATATGTGTACGTTTTTATTTTTTTTCTTTTAGTTTTAATTTTAGATAGAAAAAAGGAAACGAGCCATTAAAATTTTTTTTTTGTTTGCATTCAAAAATTTTAATTACAAAAATTATATGTTTATTTCGAATTATAAAATTGAAAAGCGTATTTCATCACCTTTCAAAAACCGTTTTTAGTTTTCGGATGCGTTCAGAAATATTCCATTTATTTGGATTTTATTGCAAAGCGGAAATATTTTGACCCGACTTTGAAAACAGGCCCGAGGCCTGAGGGGTTAAGTCAATTCCTCGTTATGATTTTCTAACTCGACCCGTTTAATTACTTACTATCTTTTCTATGAAGCAGATATTTTATTTTAAAATGCAGCGAAACCTAACGAACTGACGATGACGTCATGAAATTACCATAAAATTTTCTGCATGGAATTTATAAATAGGTACATAAAAGTAACTATTTTCAGCTCGTTGCGGTTTTCCTCCATAAGCTTCACTGAATAAGACATAACATAATACAAAAAAATAGTGTTGAATTAGTGTTCGGGCGAAACCGGGTAGTAACTATTAGTTTGACATACAAACAATTCAACAGTTTTCACATCCAACAAAGGTCGCACGCACGATTTAGCATCCAGAATTGATTAGCCAGGTACTTCCCCACCTTCCTATTCTTCATCTCCTTCCATCACCATTACTTCACAATAAAACACAAATGGGGATGCCATAGTCTCACTGGCTCCAGAAGGGAATTCTTGTGCGGTATTCATATAAAAAGTTTTTGTTTTATTTTTCTCGAGAAGGCCCATAGAAATTTTCTTTAAGCTGTCGCGTAACAGCTTCAGTAAATGGCATATTTTTTTGTTTACGTCTGTAATTTCTACACATTAAGCTTATTAAGGACGTCAAGATAAAATGAAGCATTCATAAATATCCTCGAATGTGCATTGCATGACGCCAAGTCATCATTTCGATTGTTATTTGTCGTTGTTTAAATAAAAACCATTATGGAACAATAATGTATGTAAACTTGTAATAAGGCACAATACAAAACAATGTCACAACATTCCAGCAATGCTTTATCGCCTAACCATAGGCAATATAGTTATTTAAATGCTTACAAAATATATCTGCGCTTTTGCTATCGCATTTTTATATTCCACGTGTTGTGACTCCAGTAGTCACAAACAACGATATAAGATATAAACAAGTAGTCAGCGACACAAGACAACGCACAAGGAATTAAACATTACGGCTATAAAAAAGGTAAAAAGCACGTCTTGCTGTGCGACCTCTGCTGAATAACTTAACAGATGTGCTACCGATTTCTACAGTCTCTATATTTCCCCGGCATATGTATTGTTTCAGATTATTGTCGGGATGCGTAAACATTCATCAGACAGCCGAAGTGTTGAATCCATTGTGTTTTTCCACGCGAACCGCTTCAGAAACAACCCACACTCGAAAGATCAACATTCCTCAATACAAATGCCCAAATTCATTAATAAATAAATCATCTATAATAATAACAAACCGCGTGTGGCTGTCCGTTGACGCCATTTCTTGAAAACCAAGAATTCATGCTCGCCTCGCTTTACATACTAAAAGACATCGTGTGTACTTGTGTACGTGATTCTCGCGAGCAGTTCTCGGGATGGGTGCCGTACTGTCACAGTACCTACCACTGACACTGCGCTGTGCAGATCTTGACAGAGTTTTATGATACTCTCTATGTCAAGACAGTGTAGATATGGGAATCCTCTGATCAGGGAATCGTTCAAGGAATAAAACACCACGATTCCATGAAATACCGCATACTCAACCGCAACCAACATTATTCATTCTTAGGTTAATATTCTATAAGGAATGCGGTGTTGGTGTTTGCCACATTCAGAAAATTTGCGGTCTATGTATTTATAAAAAGAAAAAGTATTTTTGCAATGATTATGTCATTTCAATGAGCTTCTGTTACCATGATATTAATAATTATCTCATACCCATTGGTCGTTCAGTAAATCAAATAATCATAAATAATAAATTTACAACACAGGTGAATTAAAAAATTGGAGTCATTATACGATATACGCTGTGTAAAATATCTGCTTTACAAAATGTCCAAAATTTACCAATTTAATTCAAAGTTTCATCCAGCTCTCCTAAAAAATGGATTTTTTTGCATAAAGCAAGGAGTCTGGTCCAGCCGATCCAAAATCTTATTTTGTTGTTGCGTAAAAATCTTTCTGTACATGTGGAGAATACCTTCCCAAAGTTATAACACCAAATACTACCTTAAAATATAGTTTGGAGCGTTGCGCACCAAGCAGGTAAATCGGAAAACTGAAGGTCCCGGTTACAAGCGAAAACTTTCAAAGCGTTTTTCTCAAAACCACGTTTGTCAAGTTGGATGGATTCGTAGCTAATCGATTTTTTTTTATCAGTTTCACTTGATTCAACGTGTAAAATAAATAAAATAAAAATTTTATGTGGATGGACTTTGGTTACAAAAAAATGTTATTATTGGACAAAGTTTTTGCAAAATTGATCCTTCACATTAATAAAAAAAATGCTTCGTATTCTCCTTTAATATCACGTTTCAAATGATTTGATGATTCCAGTCGATTTGATTGGACCTCCCACTTACGGCCTCTATATCTATGTATATATATATATATTCAAAACAAACTTTCAACGTTGTTTTTTGTTGTTAAAAAGTTTCTTAAAAGAAAATAAAATTTGTCTATGAAAAAAGCGCATTGCAAAATCGGCTGGACCAGACTCCCCCGTTAATTATTTTGTGACCTACAACCCAGAAATTGTTTCACTAAAAAGATCCACATTGGTCGCAATATTTTGGGCGAGGTCTCCGCTCTCAATTACGTAGGTACTTTTGTACGTCAATTAATTGACAACTACTCCCGATCCTCTCGAAAACCCCAAAAGTCAATTGATCTCCAAATAATTAATTGCTTATACAATTAACTATTATATAATTAATGTTGTAAACTACCATCGATAAAGGCATTAACGCTATTTTTGGTAGTACGAATACACGCATAGAAAACGACAGGTTATCTTTTAGAAAACCCCACCCACCGGTGAATATCAATTATTCGTGCAATAATATGTTTTCCTTTCGTGAACAAACGTATTTAACATTCTTGAACATTAACCCCACCATCTGATAAATTAATTTGATTCAACAATATAAAATGACAACTCCTCCATCCTCCGGATAAAGGCAACAGCAGCTAACAGCTGCAGAAAACAATATAATATCCATCACCCTGTCAGCTGCAATCCATTCAAGAAAAATAATAAGGCGAGGTATGTATGTTATTAAAAAAATGTCTGAATATTAAATGCACTGACGAAGCAGTATCTACTTCGTATCATTATGCCTATAAGTGGTGGGACTTGGTTGCCAGGTAACATTTCAATAATGTTTGATATCGGAAACGGTAGACTTTGTATTTTATACGTTACGACTACAGCCAATTCCGCTTTTGTTTGAACTTAGTTAATTATTCCTCATTACATGCTCCATGTTTGATACTGAAAATGTCTCGGAACAGGATTCATGTAAATGAATTTATTGCAATAAATTTGCACACCGTTTCAGAATGGAAGACAAGAGTGCTTTCAAAATCACGTTAGTAAAAGATCCCGAAAAGGCGGCCTTAGGTATTCTTAGTTAACAGGATTTTTTTTTTAAAAGCGGAGACGGTTTACACATTGTTCCCGCGGGCACTTAGGCCACAGGCTCATTGTGCTATCTCCTGTTTTATCTCGTTCTTTTGACAGTAACCCAGTCCCTTTTATAAAGTTCATCAGGATTGTCATTGGAAATGAAGCTATATCTTCTGGTTCCACAATGTGTCTTCCCAGGTCTTATTTCTCCTGTTCATCTCCTTTTGGTTCCTTGAAGGCCCCACAAGGGAAGAGTCCACTCCATCTTGGTTCTCCGAGGGCCCCAGGAGCGAATAGGACTTCATCTCTCTTCTTCATTCTTCCTTGGTTCCCTAAAGGACCCACAAGGGAAGAGTTCACAGAGATGGCCTCATTTCTCCTCAGGTAGCAGAATGAAACTGTCCAAAATGTCACAATTTGGGAATGACATTTTGCAAAACAATGATATTGTTCAATCAAAATTTAATTTTCGAAACTCTTTAAACTAATGAATTTATTTGAAGTACTCACCTATGGTACTAACCAAATTTGAATACTGTGAATCTAATCCAAAATTATATTTATTTTAAATAGGTAACTATGTTAGGTACCAAAATTGATTGATTGTTCTTATAATGTAAAAAAATGCTTGTTTGTAAAAGAAAACTTGTAAAAATAATTGCAATAGGTGGCACGCGAGCTGTTGAAAAACTGAATGTACCGGGACTGAATATGTTGAAAGCGGGTGGAGGGAGAGGATCGCGGGAGGGGGGTTCGAGGGAGAGGTAAGAGGGGATATGGGAGGGATAGGAGAGGCGGAAGGGGAGCGAACGAATGGGAAAAGACACAAAGGGAAATATAATTTCTTTATTAGTGGCATTGCAACGCATGCCGGGAACTCGCTAGTTCCATATAGGATTATTTCTACAATTGAATTCCTAGGTCCTAGTTTACTCAGTACAATCGCAACCTCAGAAGAACATGATGTAATTATTAATGAAGGTATTTTAACATCTTCTATCTCATACACTCTGCCTATACCATTTCTCTGTTTTGAATACTACAATAGCATCAAGGGTACAATACTTCAGTCACGTTCGAAATAGACATAATTATTATCGTTTGTTTGCATTATTTATTTAATAATCTAATGTGATGTTGAATGTACGTGTTGTTTATGAAATTAATCTATGTACATTGATTAATCGACCTACTGCATTGTTGTGACTGCCTTAAGCGTTATCACAGCTTTAATTTTATATTCACATGTAATTAATACAACGCGAAGCTAAAAGTCATTATTATGGTAATGACAATATGGTGTTAACGATTGCTATTTTGTTCCCTGAACGAAAATGTCAATTCAGCTCTATATAACAATACTATGACAGTTTAATAGAAACAACGAAATTAGTCCGTCTAAAATGCGGAAGTTTATTATCCCAATTATCATTTTGACGGCCTCCGTGATCGAGGAGCAAAGCTCTTAATTCCTAATCCGGAGGGCGCAGGTTCAAATTCCTTACCGCAAGTATGCCACATTATTTTAATCAATAAAAATAATATGATATATTTGCGTTCCAGAATGGAAGATACTCTCAGTTTCGCCCTGGTGTAAGACCACCATTAAGAATCGAAACGTTGCTTGAAATGGCTTTAACTATACTCGTTAACCAGATCTGTATAGACAGGTATTTCTCCACCTTCCTCTTCATCATCTCCTTCCCCTCTCCAATACCATCAGCCTCGGGGATACTGTTGTGAGATGTCCACTAAAAAATTTAAAAAAATCGAGTGCAGTCACGCGGTTGAAGTGAAACTTTCGCCCACACATTCTCAACCAATAGGAGCCTTGAAAAGTTAGGTCACAATCAAACAGGCCAATGAGCTTAATTTGATGCTCCGTAGGTACTGCAATGCGTAATTTCCGTTTCATATCTCAACTAATAGGAGCCTTGAAAAGTGAGGTCATAATCAAATCTGACGCTCCGTACGTACTGTCGTCCGAATTTCAAATCACAACGGGGCTATAGAAGTTTCACTTCAAAAACATTACTTTGATTTAATTATGCTCTTTAGCTTTCGGTTACTTCATTTGCTTCGGTTGATGCCTTTTTTAACTCTAAACGGCCTATGCGTAGTTCCTCTGGTCATTCGATTGGTGTTTCTACCCATTTACAACAAAATTTATCGATCTGACCAAACAAATGAAATGTACAAAATAAGCGGTAATTCCAAAAGGAAAAATACACATGAAACGAACTTCATTGTAATAAAAACAAAAATGCACGTTAGAGAAAATCGTCACTGGTCATAGAGTAAAAAAGAAAAGTTTCATTACCAGTCGCGTAGTGCCATAGACAGATACTTTCATATTGTGTTTGTGCTATTTTTCAAATTGGCCACTTACAAACTATTGCATAGCACGCCATGAAAATGATAATAATATCATATACTATTTGAGTTGCGAAGGATTGCATTCCTTTGATTTAACGATTGCGCCGTAACAGTTGGGTCGTGTATCGCCGGCGTTGTTTATATCAATTGTTTTCCATTTTGTAAACAATTAATTTCGACAATTACCAATTCCTTACTTCCACTCATAATACTCGTAAACCTACCAGAGCAGTGATTATTAATTCATTTTTTTTAAAAGTCACTAGCTTCTTTAGAAAAAAATGGCGTCTTGCACTATTTTGACAGTTAAATGTATATTTCGAAGCTTCTTGACTCACGACGTTTTTGGTGCGGTAAACAAATATTTTCCAGTTATGATAATATTAAATTAACTCGTCTGTAGCCGTTTGAGTAACATTTAAAGCAATGTAAACATTAAAAATATTTTTGAGTTTGTAAATCAAATAATTACGAATACGAATGATCTTTGGTTTTGGATGACAACAAGACAGAAAGTGAATTCAAACCTGTTCACTGGACAAATAAAACTCAGGTTTTTCCTTGAAAATATTATCCGTACAAATAGATCGTTTCCTAACAAACAGATCGTTCACGACCAGTTGAATTTTCTTCGAATCCTTTTGTTTCTTACTGCTGAGTACACATTGGCCCGGATTGGCCAATTCATACAACAACAAACAGATGCAGACAACTCAACTAAACAACACCACTAGCACTGAGTCCCTCTTACATGGACCAACAAGCCGCAGAATCTCGAAAAGATCCTTTTAAAAGTCCAATACTAAAATTTGAAGGGCAAAAATTGTCTCTCACCAAGAACACACACAGTGAAAATTGCAATGCTATTTGAAGAATTAATGGATTAAGATTGGAGAAATTTTCATGACTATCTTGAACGATGCTGGGCACGGCCGGCGTAGTCCAGCAGTAAGGCTCTTGAATAGCATTCCGAAGGTCGCGGGATCGAATCCCGGCGTGGCAAATAAATTTTATTTGATTAATTTGTGTTATTTCACAATTAATTCATTTAAAATAATATATAGTTTATTTGCGGCACGTTCCAGACTGGAAGATACTATTAGTATTGCCCTGGTGTAAGACCACCATTCAGAATAGAAACGTCGCTTGAAATGGCTTTAGCCGTGTTTAGTGACCAGATCTGAATAGCCAGGTACTTCCCACCTTCCTCCCCATCCTTCCCCATCTCCTTCCCCTCTCCACTACCTTCAGACTCACAACATACCCCGATTGGGGATGTCATAGTCCCACTGGCTCCAGACGGGAGCAGTTGGGACTCTGTGCGGTATTCATATAAAAAAAGTGGCATAACTATCATTTAACCTTTGATTTCAACTATCATCATACAGATGAAATGAACTGACAATCTGAAAAGGGCTGCTGACTTCGGATATGTAAGAGTCATCGACTGTAGTTTATATATCGATGATAACTGTCCTCTGAGAATTTTCAAAATCTTATTTAATACATATTTGAGGGAGGCCGATGTCACTATGTGCACACATCACAAGAGTCACAAATGCACGAAGCCGGTGGGAATATTGAAAATTGGGGTTTGTTGTGAGAATGGGAGAAATGAGAGAGAAACACGGTATGGAAGAGGATGGTTGGCAATTAGGATATATCTGGTCACTAATTATGGGGTTATAAAGATGAAGAATGAACAAGAGTCGTACAATCTTCTACAAAAGTTTCTGGCTCATGTATAAGGAGCACGTCTCTTCAATTAGTTTGGGATATCTCGTTTGCTTTGTGGGGATCCTAAAAGCGAACGAATCTAAAGCAATTTCGGTGATGTTTTTATGTGATATTAATATTTGTAAGCGCCTTGTGTTGGTGTCATTGGTTGGGCAAAATCTGCAAAACAACAGCTACACGTGCAGGCAATATGTTTCGCGCATTACGTAACTGGCCAACAACGAAACAACGCGTGGGGATTAAAACTTAATCTTTAAAATATTGTATATTTTGGGAGGATAAATAAAAAAATATGGAAACAGCTCCTATAAAAAGTAAATAATTGTATTTCTTAGTTAATACAATAATCATCAAGATTACGTTTCAAAGGATAGTAGCTCTTTATACAGTCATGTATCATTATAACTCTTTACATCAGTCATATATAAATGTACAGTCTTTTATATGGTCCAAAGGCAGATGGATAGGATGCTCAACTAGTAGATTTTTTTTTTTATAAGGAATACCGCACAGCAGTCCCTACTGCTCCCAATCGGCTGGAGCCAGTGAGACTATAGCATCCCCAATTGGGGTATGTTGTGAGGTTAAAGATAGTGGGGAGGAGAAGTACCTGGCTTTTTAGATCTAGACACCAAACACGGCTAAAGCCATTTCCACAATTTAAACGTTTCAATTCTGAAAGTAACTTACACCAATGCGATACCGAGAATATTTTCCCCTGGAACGTGCCGCAAATACACTATGTGTTATTTTAAATGATTAAATTGTGATAAAAAACAATTAAAATACAATTCAAACAAATAATTCAAATTAAATTATGATATGAATCCGCGACCTCCGGATCGCTAATCGAGAACCTTACCCATCAACCACGGAGGCCGCCATGTTAGAGTTAGAAGTTTGATCCATGCCCTCAATATTTAGCTCAAGAAAGAATTTCGATATGTAAGTAAGTATTTTTTCAATTTCCCAAGAGAGGAAAATTTTTATCTGCTTCGGGCGTACAAAACCCTTCTACTGGCACTCTTCAGAGTTTTGTGATACGAGTCTGTGAGTCACGAAAGTCTATGCAATGAATCAAATAAACCGATAACTCTTAAATTTTACGACTTCCAAAACTAATAATGTAGGTATTTATAACAAAGAAGTGACTTACAACTTACAACTAAATAATAAATTATTGGATTTAGTCATTGTATGCTTCATCCATTGCCAGACTCCACGATTATGAATAATAGTTACGTATGTTCTCTTCTTCGCAATTTTTACACACGATCGTTTTATAGTTAAAAATCAGTTACTTCTCATGAAATTCAAGATCGCGTGTTCGATGTTCCAAGACACTGCTGGGGACAGATGCGCTGACGCACTCGGGATCTCGAGGGTCAATTGGGACTGACCCCCGTCTCAAGCCAAGATGGCCTGCACGCCGCGCCATACCCTGAATGCTGTGTACACTGAAGTCTGTACACAATTCTGTACACTGTCAGTGCGGTCATCTCAGCTGGAGTCAAACCAACTCTTCTACGTTCTGCGTTGTTTGTTTCGAATGTGCCGATAAATACATAAAAAAACAAGAGCGACTATTATCTGTTTTCACTTGTAAAAATAAAAATATTATAAAATTAAAACCAAAACATTTTCTACATATTAACATTTTTTAATAATTATTACGTACTTAATATGACCACGAATACCAACTTGACGGAATGCGTTACTGCAAAACTTCAAACTGCGCACTCCACCATAACAAATGTTTTTTTGTTAAAAAAATGTATAATTAACATCCTTGGCTTAAACTCGATGAAACGAAAAATAGCGACACTAAAATTAGATATACTTGTATAGGATTTAGCCTGCGAGAGAATGAGATAGTATGATCGGTCTCCTCTTTGTGCGGTGCTTCGTAGCCTATCGGTCTCCTCTTTGTGCGGTGTTTCGTACCCTCCCAACTATTGTCTCCTTTAGTTTTCTGAAGGTTTCGCTTCTACCGCTTGTAAATTTCACAGTCCGATTTTTATTTTTCAAACATTGTTTTCATTGTAGTTTTTGTAAAAAATAAAGACTATTTTAAGATTTCTTGCTAACTAGAATGTACCTACAATAAAAACCTAAATGAGCTCAGTAAGTTTGGCTGTATGTATTCCTTACACACAAATTAAATACAAAAAAATACATACTTTACTAGCGACTAGACACCTGCAGTCATGCTGATACGTGTTCTCTAGTATAGGTATATTTATATTATATGTTGATGGTTTATGAAGATTTTTGTCCAAATTATATTATATGTGTGATGGTTTAGCGCAAAGTAACGTACGACAGTAACGTTTGAAAACGCATTTAATTAATTGATATTATAAAGTTAAACATGTGTTTCGCAAGCTACTAAGCACACATTGACTAAAGGTATAGAGGTATAGCCAAGTGGTTGTTTTCCACATATTATTAAAAATTACCAAGTTCATTGCCACCGCGGGAAAATTTGCAGTATGTTCTTATGAATACGAAATGTTTTGACATTCAGGTCAATACAAAATACAATGGGCCTCTACGAAAAAATGCTATGTTTGTAAATATGGCTTCAACTGCAGCTATGGTAAATTGTCTTGTTAAAATAATAACTTAGCTATTCGGTTTCGGCAAAGATTGGAACAAATGTTTTTATTCTATTGATTGATTGAAAAGTATAAAACAGTGTGGCGTCTGGTCTTATTTTTCTACGGTTGAATGGATTTTTAAAAGCTACACAGCTCATAATAGTATACGTAAAGACCTTGCGAACTGTAGTAGTATTGAAATGGATATGTTGTGTAATTTTCACACGGTTATCAACAAATAGATTTTCTGCTTATAGATGTAGGTACAACTTACCAGAATTAGGAGTACAATACGATATGTGATGTCTCTGCCCATAGATAATGGATAGTATGAACACTAGCTTACCTATCAGTCTATTGACAATAATAATTGAATCAGTCATTATTAAAAGAAACAAAGTCCACAAATGAAAGTTTTCGTTTAATTTTTTTATATTCTTCTTTAGACTCAGATCTACCATTTGACTTAAAAAATTGGTTATCTGTAATGTCAGTTTACGGACGATAATTTTACTTGATAACGTCATATAGTAACGATGGAGTGGAAGAGAAATAGATGCGTCACAAGCCGAACGCTTGTTCCACGCTCTCGCTTGCACGCTCGGCTCAGGCGGAACGTGACAATGAGTCATGCTTTTTCGTGAGTGCAGCCGGCGTTCATTGATTTATAATACGTCAAAAAATTTCTGCCACATCTGTGATACAAAAAAAAATTAAATCAAATCGATACAAAAAAAAAATAAAATCAAAAATCGGGTGATTTTTTAAACAACCTAAGTCCTGGACCAAGGTTCTTTAATAACTAATAATTAATATTTTAATTTCATTTTCCGTATTATCACCGACCATTTATTGGTATTGGTCTTGAATAGAATACGTTTGTGTTGCGAGATGATAGGATTCCGATAATGCCTACTTCTAAAATCTATCCACAAGGATAGGTACCAATAAATAAATAAAAAAGATAAATACCTCAAAAATTTGTTAATATATATTGAACCATATTAACAAATTCTCTCCAATGCTCTCAATTAATAAAGTAACCAATACAATGAAGTAAGCAACTGGAAAACAACAGTAGGCGAAAACATTACCGAAATTGATGTTTTAGATTAAATAATTTAAGTATAAACATTTTTTTTTTGCTTGATTATTAACACCCTCAGTCCAACACTTTGGAACAGCTCTAACTTTTCAAAAAAAAAAAAAAAATTACTAAAATATCTAATGTATTTTATTTTTAAGCATTGCTTACTATTTTCATGCATTTTTAAATTATTTTCTGACAGAAAATACACAGTTTTCTTTGATTATCTCTATGTGCTTTTATGGACTAAAGTATCTTTTAATAATAATTAGCGATTCAATTGTTTGTTAGAATCTGCTTTTTGACTAATCATCTCGTGTTGTTAGTCACGCAGCTGATTGAGCCACTCAGATGACATGTGACACGGTGTGTATGCATACCTATTAAACATCTTAGAGGAATTTCGTCTAACAAATAGCAGAAAATAGGTACGCAATTCGCATATCACCTTGTAACTAACGGTAAATTTAAATTTTTTTTTCAATTACATATCATCATTAAGAAAGTTTATAAGATTTATTATGATTTTTTTTATGTAACTTTTTGAGTAAAACCTCAAATGTTAATATTTAATTAAATGAAGACACTATGAGCGAAACTCAATCTAAAATCTGGAAACAGAAAAATCAGAAAAAGATATTGGCACCCCTGGGACTCGAACCCAGGACCTCTCTACTACTACTCGCCCGGAAAGTAGAGAGGTTCTGGGTTCGAGTCCCAGAGGTGCCAATATCTTTTTCTGATTTTTCTGTTTCCAGATTTTCGATTGAGTTATCATAGTGTCATCATTTAATTAAATTATAAATTATTTAAGACTAGCTGAACCACGCTGGGTTGATCATTGTGCTTTAAGGGGTGAGAAAAGTGGATGGGGTGAATTTAGGAAGTCTCACATAGAAAGTGACCTTTCCATTGTTTTTAAGATAAAGTATGCAAATTTTCATCAATCTAGGAAAAAACTGTAGATTTGTATACAAATCAAATTCATCGTGTGAGAAACGTGGAGATACGCAAAGAATGCAAGGATGATGTAACTATAATGAGTAAGTTTAAGAAAGGGACGCTCAGATGGTTTGGGTATGTAGAGCGAATGAACGAGGAAAGGAATATAAGAAGGAACGCAAATGTGAATTATAGAAGAAATCGGGGACGCCTGAGGAAGACATGGCACAACCAAGTGAATCAGATAGTTGTGTCGGGCCATGTTAAGAGTCAGAATAATAGAAGAACATGTATGAGACGATGTTTGAATATGAATGATCTTATCATTCAGATTGAGCCGAACAAAATTTCAATTCGTGATTTTAGCAGACCACAAAGTTTTTTTTTTTTTTTTTACATGAGCTCCACACAGGAGGCCCTGAGGAAAATAATTTCCCTCAGGGGGCCTATGTCATCTTTGGGGATGCTGTGTGTAGGATTTTTTAAGGAAAGAAAGGGGAGGAGAGTTCTGGGAAGGAAAAGGGTTTAAAGGGTGGGTAGGAATCTGGGGTTCAGTGTGTCCTAGTCATCCGCCTCCAAGACCTAGACAAACCTCACCCCATGAACCCGGGCACCCCTGCTAAATCACTAAACGTAGCAAACCACTTGGGGTGACCTATGGCAGAGGTGTTGGTTATCCAATAAAGGTTCCCGGGGCGGCGGTACCCATTCCCGCTTCCCAAATTGAAGAGTTAAAACAAAGTTAAAGCTGTATAAAAATTACTCTCTATGGATCATGTTTACAGCGCTTTTAAAGAGGACAATACTGTATAGTTTGTGTTTGGAAGTTGTGTACATTATTACGTTTTATTTATGCAATAGAAAACTTTATCAGAAGAGGCACACTTGCTGTCCAGGAGCATGAATATTGTTGGGACATATGCCAAAGTAACATTACTACGCCCAAAACATAACTAATATCGGAGAACATAAAAATAAAAATGTATTGTTCTTAAAAATATTATAATGAAATATTAACGAACAATCAAGAATTAATATAGCTATCTGGCAGAAGATTGGTATCTGTTGCCATTAATAATGTCAATGCCAGATCGTTTATGAACTCCCTTATATTACGCAAACACATCTTAGGTAACCAATACGCAGAAGAAGCAGATATTTTTAAAGAACGTACAAAAAAGCATTTCCCATATTTTTTTTAACAGTTCTTAGTTTATATTTTATTTCCAATAATCTGATTGTAAATTTTAGTTATTTTAAATCATGTTAGTTTGTTTACACTGTGTAGTTGTGTTTTAATCAATGTTTATGTGAAAAATGTTTTATTCTGAATTTAAAGGTATTTTTACCGTAAATAAATAAAACATAAATATAATGATACACGTGATTACACTAATAACGAATTAGATTATAGTAGATATTTTTGACTTACCGATACTACATGATAATGCATATGATACTACATATGATACTACGTATGATACTACATGTGATACTACATATGGTACTACATATGATTCTACATAATATGTGATATATTATACCACATAATATATGATCCAAGGAATAAAAAATACAGATTGATATAAACGATTCGTATAAAGTATCCCTATTTTTGAGCCATGTTTTCAGAAAGTTATGACCAGTTGTTGGTAATGCACAATTTTTAACATTTATAGGTAACAAAATAAATATTTTAGGCATTTTTTACTCTTACTGTCTTGTCTATACATTCTTGATATTATTTTACTAACAAAAAAGTATTTTAAAATACTTTTTATACAATCTAAAATACTGTTTACTTAAAGTTGGCTTATACGCATAAACGCTCTGAAGACTAACCTTTTTATTCTTCATCGAAATCGTCGTCCATTAAACACTGCATTGTTTAAACTGGTGTTTTATTTAAACAGCTGATTAAAATCACCAGGACGGGGCCACGTACCAGTATTCAGTTGTAGTAACTTGGTATTTTGTTTCAAAAGCAGCGTAGTGGATCCTACAGGAGCGTATTGGCAGTCAAAATGGGCCTAAAAGGTTCATGGCTTCCTCATGAAATTTTTTTTTTGATGATTTTGAAAGAAAAACTGTGTGCAGTTCACACGCGGTAGAAGCGAAACCTCCAGAAAACGAAAGTAGACAAGAGTGGAGAGGCTACAAAGCACCGCAAAAATAGGAGACCAATTATTCCAACTCATACTCTCGCAGGCTAAATCCTATACATAGATGAATGTGTTTATCTCTTTTTAGTGTCGCTTTTTCGTCTCATCGAGTTTAAAATGACAAAAAAATCGTTAATTACACCGGTAGTTTTTTTGAAATGCAATTAAAAATATTGTCATTTTGAAGTGAAAACTTCTTTAGCAACTTTATGATTAAAAACTCGATGAAACGGAAGCGAGCGACACTAAAAAGAGACAAATACATACATCTATAGGATTAAGCCTGCGAGAGAATGAGATGGAAATAAAATGTTTATTAATTGCACGGGTACACGGTTCCAATATAATACGATAAATCCACGGTCTCATGCAAACCTCCTTTAGTCTAGTGGTATAAAGCGCTTGAAGAATCTTAGCGGACAGACATTCAGAAGACTAAGAATCGAATCCTATTAAATCCCAAAAAAATAAACGTTTTTATTTTTGTAAAATCAATATCCAATCTTCAAATCACTCCAAATCAAGGCAAAGAAATCACAAAACATAACGACTCTAGAGAAGAAAACTCAAATACTAATAAGAAGACTAAATGTATAGGAAAAGGTGCACTGGAATTCGACGACAAAAATATAGAAAAAAATCATCCTTCACATTGATTAAAAAAGTGCTTCGTAGTCTCCCCACTCTTGTTTACTTTAGTTTTCTGAAGGTTTCACTTCTACCGCGTGCGAATCGCAATCTCTGATAATTTTTATTTCGATAATTTTTTCATTTTGGTTAATTATTCACACTTCTTTTGGCAACTAAATAGTTAAAAAAAACTTTTGGAGCCGGTTCTACACTTTGACACATTTTAAAGACAATACTCAGCTGATATTAACCGTGTAGCAACCGATTTTTTTCAAATTTTCACATTCTAACTTCGGACAAAGAAAGCTCAAATCAAAAAATATACTACAAAATCCGCATGATCTGTCGAGTCCGCCCCTGGAACACATTGCAACAGCCAGGAGTATTTTTGTATTTAATTGTAGCAACTATGTACTACGAACTTTATTGTTATGGTAATTCAATTCCTTACACCTGCAGTCAAATTAACTACGTAGGTGGGTAACAATAGGAACAAGAAGGCTTTTGGCTTTTACCTTACCATTTCTTACATCCAGACTAAAACACATTAAAATTTTCTATCTCCTTTTGGTATATTTTCCTGATTTCCATAATATGAGCACGCGGTGACTGTTTGCGCGACTTATCTAATAATTATTATTTTATAAACAATAAGTTCCCTTGTGCAAATCAAAAATCAACATATTATTGTCAAAGCTGTATCTTTATTGAAACAACAAAATGTGTCGTGCAGGAGTCACTGCGTTTCCTGTTATTATTTAACTCTTTAATGGGCATTTTACACGATGCTTTTTTCATACCGATTCCCATTTAGAAACTGTATCGCAACCCTTATGAAAAATCTTTACTATGCACTATGATTATTTGCTTACAGATAGTTGCTATTGGAGAAGAAATAAACTGTTGGTATCGTCAAAAATGGCAAAACTTTGATGAAAAGTCATTAAAGCTTCTGTCATGTGCCTTTGCCGTTGCCGTCAACAAATCAAAAAAATACACTCGTTGAAAAAAGTAGTTCCGAGAAAAACGCGTTCAAAGTTTTGCTGAAGGATAATTCAACATACAAACTGTTACAAACGATTTCTATAAAATGCTGTAGGTATATCCGTCAATTTTACGAATTTCTTTAAAACATTTGGTGACAGATCTTTTAGAAAATGAAATAAAAAATAATGAAAAAAAAATATATTTCAGTGGGCTGGTGCCTTAAAAATAATTGGTCCCAATGGCCGAGTTGGTTAATGCGTTTGTCCCGGCAAGATATCTTTGGTTCAATTCCCAGTTGCAACCATCACCTTTTTATTTTTCTGTGCCTTGTTATTTTTCATACTTCGTTAAGATTTATTTTTATCGTCTTTTTCTTCTTCTTCAAATTGTTTTTTTATAATCAATATTTTAAATATAAAAAAACAGACAGTGTAATTCACTCGTGGTAGAAGTGAAAGCATCAGAAAACTAAAGTAGACAAGAGTGGGGAGGCTACGGAGCACCGCACAAATTTAAAGAAACATTAAAATACCGAGTGCAGCTTACACGCGGTAGAAGCTCACACAAACTCAACAAATCGGAGCCTTAAAAAGTGGCCTCATAATCAAAGCGGCCAATGCAGTAAGGTTTCATTCTATCTCCTTCTCTCGCAGGCTGAATCCTATAGATGTATGTGTTTGTCTCTTTTTAGCGTCGTATCCGTTTCTTTGAGTTTCAAATCACAACGGTGCTAAAGAAGTTTCACTTAAAAAAAATCAATATTCAACACGTCTACACGTAATATTCACCTACGTAAAACAATGACAGACAACCTAAATAATATTCGCCATCTTAAAATGTACGAAAATAGGTACCTACCAAAAAAGACCACGTCTTTTTTTCATCCCTATACTGACAAAAACTCGAAAATTTATTTACTATCTGAACCGCAGATACTGACTATACTTTATCCCACTGGAGGTAATAAATAATAATAATAAATACTGCGAGAAATTCTAATTGTTGTCTATTAAAAGTAGATTCATCGCTAGGGATGGAGTTTAAGTAATAAATCGCATTTAGACTAATCTGCTACTGTTATTATACTACAGAAGGAGATAGTACCACTTGGCTAATTGCAGGCGTTGTTGTAGAAATGGTCGATTATTTTTATATTACGTCGGAGTTGGTCTATGTAAATGATTTTACCTTTCCTACATTAGCACGCAGCTATTATTTAGTAGGACAGGTGTCTATTTCTAAGATATGAACCAGCAGATAAGCAAGTTCACGTGGGAATCGTATTGTAGGGAGTAGTGTAGTATTGTATTATAATAATGAATGTAAGTGGGTACAAACTACAAACCTCGTGATAAACAAAGAAGGCGCAATTAGAGACTGATAAATACGCGTTTGATTATAACTACAACGTCTCACATAATGCAACAGTAGTTCTTTAAATTAAAACATCATTGGCTTTAATATTATATAAACCTTTTGATAGATTTGTCAAGTAAAACGAATGGACATCATCTATTATTATTTTTTTTCTGCTTTATGCAATAATTAGGGGCCATCCATAAATTACGTCATACGAATTTCATGATTTTTTTACCGTCCCCCCCGTCCCTGTCACACATCGTCACATTTGTGAGACCCTCTCCTCCCTAGTGTGACGTTACATATTTTGCAATTTTACATCTAAAATTTTTTTGCGTTTTAATCATTTAGATTTTTACATGTGACGTCACAGAGCTGATGACCCCCCCCATACCCCGTCACACAATGTCACACTTCTCTACTCCCCCCCCTTAAGGTGTGACGTAATTTATGGATGGCCCCTTATCTTGGGCTTTCAAAATCAAAAAGTTTTTACTAATTTGAGTGGATACAAGTAAAATACGTGGGTTCCTTTAAATGGCTGATCATTTTAGTAGTGCTCCCAGGTCCCAATAGAGTTCATGGAATAGAGTTCAAATATAGATTTTGTCCTCCATTGAGGCATTAGATCCGTCTCAATTACACACACGTTTGAGGAATTCAGAGCAGTTATTAACGACACTCATACTGTCACATGTTGCACACACACAACCTCGTGTCGCGTCATACGCACGTCACACATCACCACACTCACACACACACTCACGCAATGATAATCACACGCATGATGTTATTCTCTCTTGTCTGTGGGAACTATTGAAGTGAAACTCGACGAGGAGTATAATGCGAGAAGGGTCTTGCAGTAGGTATAATATATAATATGACGGTAGCAGCTTATACTAAAGAATTATTCGTCTTCGTCTTCTGTCGGAGCGCCTAGTAGGTACCTACTCAATGTGATTATTAAAATCATGATCATAATTGTCTGGGAGACCTGTGATTGTTGAAAAGCGACTTGACCCTTGCAAGTTTCTATTTTTTCAGGCCAAACTTTTAAGTTGAAGTAAAACGCTCAGCATTTAGTTGAGGAAATATTTGTGGACTTGCCATTAGGTACTCGAGTACGTGAGAATTTTGTTGAGTATTTAAAGTAATTTTCTATTAAAGTAATGTGCATGAATAAGAATGTTCCGAAGAATTAAAATTAATCTGTCTATTATGACAGTGTTTTTTGCGTTACTGATGTAGTGTTGGGTAGGACACGATTTCAGAATGAGTTTGAATAGGGTACTTAAATATTGAAATGAGGTGAGGTGTAAAGTATGAAAGAGCCAAACAAATGGGGGTGGCACAAAATGTTGTGCATATACACAAACGCCTCACCACCTAAAAACATTTTTATTACAAATGTTGTTTGTTTTAATACAAAACCTTTTGTAACGAAAAAGATACGGCAGAAATATATTTTGTGGTATGGCGTGACATATTACATTTTTGTACCAGAAATTTGAAGTGCATCTTGTACGAGGTACTTAAAACTACGCTGATGGCATGGAAAAGGTCTCATTACTTGAGGGGGTATCCTAGTCTAGAAGCATGAATTGTAGGTATTTTTTCAAGTGCAATAAAAAAAAAACGATAATATTTTTACAAGCCATTATTTTACCAAATATTGATTAAGCATTAAAGAATACATGAAAAATAACAAACGAAAAAATTCAAAAATTTACAGAGTTGAAGTGGGGGGTCTCAAAAAAAATGGCGCACCCTGGTTGACACGATTGCAACCCTCCTAGTAATTAAAAAAAAAATAAAAATTTTAATCCAAACAAATGCGGCTACGGCCCGAACCAAGGAAAAGTCAAAATAATTTTTTTCGTCGTATCGTATCGTATAGCAAAATGGCGGCTGTCTGAAATAAAAAATACCCTTTTTTGATTTCGTGATATAGTTTTTGTCGGCGTGATAGAATAATGTATAAAAAAGGCTCACACCAAATTTCAAGTAAATTGATTCATTAGAACTTGAGATATCGTGTCAACCGTCTCAAAAAAAGTAGTTTAGAGAAACACGCGCTTAAAGTTTTGCTCTACTTTAAATTTAGTTAGATTCCATCTAAACCGGTCGAACTTAAATGGCTCTAACTTTTAAAATAATTCGAATTTTGAAAAATCCTTTGAAGGAGATATTCTTGAATATTTAAATCATCTAAATATGAAGATTTTTTTTTGTTTTATTTTTTTTCTAGACTAGAATACCCCCTTAAGCTTCAAATTATTACAGAACGTACGGACCGTTCTCTGTAAATGTTCTTACAAACCATTTTTTTGGTAAGAGTAAAAATTTTTTTTCCAAAATTTCATAGTGTTTTTGAGAGAATTGATGCAACGCAGAATATCTATAATTTTATGTTTTTCTATATTTGGACGACGGCTACCTGGGTGTTGCGGTTCTTTGATATCTTCCCTAATTATGTTTGTAACGTGTTGTTTTTTTATTGTTTCAGGTAAGTGTCGTGAATTTGAACTCATTTTCTCAGTGTATCAATCACGCATCAAAAAGGTAAGCATTATCTCATTTGCAAGTAACGTCCTTCATTTCATTACACTAACGGACCCAAAATCAAGCGTTTTAACCACAACCCAACACAGATTGTCTTATTTTTACTACTTTAAAATGAAGTGCTTTTGCAAGATGAATTAGGTACTGCTTTGTATAAACGTTCTTTTCACAATTTCTTTAGGTTATTTCACTCTGTAAAACATCTGAAGGTATCACAACAACGGCGCGACAAAATACTTTAGTATTATTATAATTATAACTACGAAGTGATTGGACTTACGCTTTGTGAATTCAGTACTGTTGATTATTCCACTCATTGTTAAATTTCTTGCTGCTCTTTTTAATAAGCACTTTCACTCATTTCTTTACTGTGAGCTCGGTGATTGTGCCGGGATACAAAACTCCATTGTTAACGAGCTGAAAAGAAAGCAAAAATAAAGATTTATTTACTTATTTTTAATTCATATAAATATTTATTCATGTTATAACTATATCTGGCATCGGTACGTGTATTATAAATATAACAACATAACAACCTACTCGTAACTTCATCCACGCTAACCTTTTACTGAACAACGGTTTTTTTCGATAGTGTAGCAACCATAATCATTAATCAAAAATACTAATTTCGGTTGTGGGTGTAACTTTGAATCAATGAACTCGAATTTGCTTTGAATTTAAGTATCATTTTCAAAATTGGATCTGATTGTGTGAAGAATCCAGACAAGCAATAAAATATCTAGATACCGGTAATACAATATTTTAAAAGAAACTTTTTAAAAATGTCATTTTCTAAATTGAAACTAATGAATCAAGAATTCATCTATACGTATATATAAATTAGTACATTTTCGTGAATATGTTTTCATGAATTTGGGAGGCGGGTATGGGTACCGCCGCCCCAGGAACCATTTATTGGAAAACCAACATACTGCCATAGGTCACCCCAAATGGGTCGCTACGTTTGGTGACTTGGCAGGGGTGCCCGGATTCATGGGGTGAGGTTTGTCCGGGTCTTGGCAGTAGAGCGCCCACCAGCAGCGTGGCAGGCCGAATCGGGAGAGTCTGGTTGAGAGAGATCTTTTGATCTCTCCAGCAGGACTCTCACGGAACATCGCCTTGCACCTCAGTCGAACCCTCGTTTCCCCTCCTTCGTTTCCTCAAAAGACCATCCTTCTAGTATCCCTAAGGATGACGTAGGCTCTAAGGGGAATTATTTTCCTCATCGTCTCCTGTTTGGAACTAACGTAAAAAAATAGCAATTTATTGTTATGGTCCCAAAAATGAGCTTCACAAAACTTAAACAATTACAATACGCGCTCAGTGTTTATTGATAATAAATTTTTGTCCTTCGACATTATAAGATAGGGAATTATTACACCAGGTATAATAATTTTTGAATATTGAACAGCAGGTACATACCTATTATTTATTTAATTATATTGTGAAATACATATAATGTTGTGAAATGGTTATCAAGAAGTAAAATATGCTATTTAAATTATACGTATTTACAGTATAGTATCATGCTAACATTAATTATTATTGAGTTATGTTATTATAGCCTTCTTCTTACTAAATTCCATGCAGTTGTAAACATATTTCTGCGAAAGTATTGCCAATTGCACGCAACCTAAGTGTGAGCGTGTATCTCAGTCCTGATATTATTGTTGCAATTAAAAAGAATTTTAGTTAGCGCCTCCGTACATGACGCTACTTACAATCTATTCTAGCCTCATGCGCGTAGCATCCGCGCCACTCGAGAGTACCCCCCATACGATTTTGCTAGAGTTCGTACACGACGCTACGGGGCGACTGTCGGTTCAAAGTCAGTTGCGCGATATTGACGGTGCTGATCGCGCGCTACGCATCGCAGCATTCGTGTCTGCTACTTTTCGTTTGACGTTTGATAAAAATGGCGTCTGAACAAGAAAATAACGTTAGATTTGTTCTGGAAGTGGAAAAAAATGTGTGTTTGTATAACTTTACATTACCAGAATACGCAAGAAAGGATTTAGTGGAGAAGGCATAGATTAATATTAGAGAAAAAGTCATTTGACATCGTTTGACATGGTGTTAACTCCACGGCTGCACGTGAAAAATGATCAAGTTCAGTATAATTCGGGTAGCGCCGTGTACGGAAACCAGCTTTAAAAAGTAGTGTATCTGCAGGGTACTTGTGGTTGTGTCGCAATCACGTAGTTTATAGGTATCTCCATGAACGGAGGGCCTTAGAGTATGTATTTTTATTTATTTATTTTTTATTTATTTATTCACGTATAAGGAAGTTAATTAGGTTGGGTAAATCAGGGCTCTCTGTGATACCATTAACAAGTTAAAAATTAAGAGTACGTGCATGTATAATATATTATTATATCGTATATAAATATATTTTTTATATTACGCTACAAACAGGCACATTTATCTGTTTTATATCTCTATGGATGGACGACGATATTATTTTTACTGAGATTATTTCACAAAATGCCGTTATGGCGGACGTTTGCAACTCGGTACTTCCTTCGGCCAATCGGATGAATTGTTGTTTGTCTACTTCTAACAAGTAGCAGCCTGCGAGGGCTAATAATTATTATTGAGAAATCTTTCCGACGATTCGAGTAGTTTTGTATGGACATAGAACGACTTACGACTGGGAACCATATGGGCAAAAAACCTGCCTATATACTTAGCTGTCTCTTGAAGAGCTGAATAACTGGTCTATAAAGCAATTTTTCAGGACGTATTGAATTAGAATTTATTATCAGTAGATAGTAATATCTTCACATAAATAAAAACCATAATAAATAATAAGAGTAATAAGAAGTTATGATTTCAAACCTCCGTGAGATATTTAGGTTCAGTGTTGTTTTAACTGTTACCTAACTACGCCTCCTCTTCTCACTCAATCAATTATTAGATTAAATCTATTTTATCTTTTTTATGTATTTTGTTTGTTATCTTGTTTTATGTATTTTGTCGTTTTGTTCTTCGTTATCTTTGCATTGGTTACTTATTCGGACAACTTTCTCTTCATAACCTTGTAGTAAAATTTTCTATACTCTTGTTTGTTTTTTGCTACTTGTACATTTTTTTTTGTTTTTTTTGTTTTGAATCTCCCACATTTAGAATAACTTCTTCAATCTTTGCAAAAACACTATGTGGCGGTTTTTTAATGAAATAAAAACAAATCACTTTTTAAAACATCCAATTTTTTTACGAGAAAAACTCTCTTTTTATAACTTTTGAAGGTTATTCCCATCAACGTAATATATCATTGAAGAAGAAGATAACACTTTTAAATCTAAATGAAAATATGAAAGAAAACAAGACACAGAAAAACAGAAAAAGACAATGGTCGCAACTGGGACTCGAACCCAGACCTCTCGTCTAACCGGGACGGCGCGTTTTCCAATTTCGCTATTGCCACCTTCTGTCAAACCGTCATATTTGTCAATCTCATATTTCAAATATTTAGAATCATTAATATTATCTTCAACTAGTTGATGGGAATAACCTTCAAAAGTTATAAAAAGAGAGTTTTTCTCGTAAAAAAATTGAATATTCATTTAGACTTTCATAAAGTCAATAGTTCCATATGAATAAATTCGGATACATTTATCCGAGACGCT
Organism: Glyphotaelius pellucidus; assembly: GCA_936435175.1. Lineage (NCBI taxonomy): Eukaryota > Metazoa > Arthropoda > Insecta > Trichoptera > Limnephilidae > Glyphotaelius > Glyphotaelius pellucidus. The sequence continues at coordinate 17,841,615 of OW386542.1, read as the reverse complement.
ATTCAGGTTACAAACCAATTCTTTGAATGATTGTTTCCAATAAAAAGAGTAGTTGCCTATAATATGGAAAAAGAACTAGTTGAAGATAATATTAATGATTCTAAATATTTGAAATATGAGATTGACAAATATGACGGTTTGATAGAAGGTGGCAACAGCGAAATTGGAAAACGCGCCCTCCCGGTTAGACGAGAGGTCTGGGTTCGAGTCCCAGTTGCGACCATTGTCTTTTTCTGTTTTTCTGTGTCTTGTTTTCTTTCATATTTTCATTTAGATTTAAAAGTGTTATCTTCTTCAATGATATTTTAAAACATCACTTATTTAATCAAAACTATCTACATGTTTCAAAATCAATGGTTTCTTCGTCACGATAAGATAATTAATACAAACTAATACCTTCAGCCTCACAATATCCCCAATTGCCATAATCTCACAGGCTCCGGGTGGTTGGGACTCTTGTGCTGTAATCATAATAGTTTTTTTGTTTATTAATTTTATGCTTAATATTTGTTCACGTCCAAATTCCGTATCGTATAAATATCTATTCGTAAACGGCGCTTGACTAAATCTGGAAATATGAATTGTTTCAGATAGTATTTATTTACTTACAAAATATTAAGTAGGAGAATAGAGAAGATATGCGGGTATGATGAGGTTGGATGTCAAAGTCTAGACATTTTTTAATTGAGGCACATATCGGCGAAGGGTGTCAAAAATATACAGGAACATGTGGATATTCATAGTCATTATTGCAGAATTAAGTTCATCTCTAAGTTCCTAGGAGGCAGCAATGATTCTTTTACGAATTTAGCAATTGCCTTTTTATATCCGAAAATATAGTTTTTCCGTTTAAACTTTTTGTAAAGAAAAGCATTTGTAAAACAATTTCCTAGTTTTTATTTTTATTGTAACTGCTGTGTACGAATACACGCTGTGATCAACAGAAGGTACATACCGACCGTCTTGGAATAGCGTTGGTACTTTTATTAATTAACTCTGCGAGACTTGCGACTATTTTCAGCGTAAGAACATAATAATAGATTTAATTTATTATTCTACCTAATATATCATGCTAGTCACTGACGCTTTATTTTTCATTTCTATCAAGAAATCTAAATATTTTAACAGGACTTCATAAATACGTATTTAACTAGGTACACCTTCATTTGATTCCGAGAAACTTTACGTAAAGGGTCGCCAAGAGCCTGGTAGGAGGGATGTCTTGGCTGCGAAATGAAGGAGAGTGGACCGCTATTGGAAGTGTGGAGGAGCTATTCCGGGCAGCACAAGATAGACAGACATTTTTTAGAGTGATCTCCAATAACTGGGGAACCTGATAGGGCATAGGACATGAAGAAGAAGAAGAATACTACATAATATTAAGCTATTTTGTGTAATTAAAATCTTATGCGGGGAGCATAAACCTGGCATCATTTGAAATATTCCTAGAGAGCGACCCTGTTAACATCAATCCACATTAAAAGTAGCACTTTATTGTGTTATAAAGTTTATTTGATGACCTACGGCTCTGGGTGTGTTCTGGGGGCTATTTATTATTTAATTGGATTGTTCGCTCCCCCATTTTCAGCCGAGAGTTGACACCAAATTATCCTCAATTGAGTGAATATGTTTCTAATTTCTGTGGAAATCCACAAAATTTAGTTTTTTTATGCCCTGTCCGAGATACGGGCACCGGTTACGTAATTAGTTTTTAATTTTATCATGTTCATATGTTTAGTCCAGAGTTTAGTCCAAGTGTGCATGATGGTGCTGGATCCATGTTTTTATACCTCGCTTGGACGGTTGCGTTTAGTCTCTGGTTTAGGAGTTGTGTTGCGATAAGTGTTTTTTGTCTAAGGTATGACTACATTCGTACCTTGACAATTGTGCAAAAATGACGAACCTCAAACAGTCATGAAAATCAAGTTTTATTTTTCTTCTTTTTTATGACTCAAGGGAAAATATCAAAATTGACCATTGATCTTTTTAATCATTGAATCGTGTAAACTCGTCACGATAGAATTTAATATGGTTTGCATTGAAAAGGGTCATTGGTAAGAAGTGTCGCAGAAGAGGAGCCAATTTTTAGGGTTGCAATAGGTAGAATCGCGAAAGTGTTCTGCATTTTCTCTGTTTTTTTTTTAATTTAACTAAACAATTAACGCGTAACGTAACATTCTAGATAATTCTGAAACAAAACGCAGAGAAAACACAATTAGAGACCGGAGACATTTTTCTCGCATTCCTAGCAGTCCAAACCGTGACGGGACCGCGGCCTATCCAACACGTCCAGTTTTTAAATCTGTCAAAGTAATAAGTCGTCAATTATTTTCCTTGTATGCTAGAGTAATAATCGCTTTGACAGCAGAGATCAAATCGATAGAGAAGATTCTCCAATGTCGAAATGTGATTGCGTACAATAGTATGCCTTATATCAAGATACTTACGTGTGACATTTGCATGCCTCCCGAAATTGACATACGAGGTCATCGGGAGAACAATGATGATGATTTTTAATATTTGAGGCGCACGCCAAGAGCTATGCTTGATTGTTTGAGCAGTGGCTCACTATGGCACACGTCATCTCGATGATTGTATTCCCCGAGACACTCATAAACTTTTCTTAATAAATGTATACCGGTTCTATTCGGTAGAAACAAATGGAGCGGCCTCGCCTGGACTCAATACTAATGTTCTATGCATTTTTCCTTTCGTTCCCGTTCATCTCCAGATCCAATTTTGATTAAAATGAGATATGTACAACACGTAAAATTTCGTATTCTTCATTGTATAGATCTACTATTTGCTTGTCCACCATGGAAATTGGAGTAGGGTCACAATCCTCAGAATTGAAAAGTTGCTTGAAATGGCTTTGGTGACCAGATCTGAATAGCCACCATCCTCTTCCCCGTCTCCTTCCTCTCCACACTACTTTCAGCCTCACAACGTATTCCAATTGGGGAGCATAGTATTTCAATAGTCTCACTGGCTCCAGACGGGAGCAGTTGAGACTCTTGTGCAGTGTTCATAAAAAAAAATATGAGGGACCGACTTGAGAAGAAGAATAATAATGAATATGAATGAATAGAATAATAAACTACGTTATGTATATTTTACAGGGTGTTAAGTTTTACTGACTTACCATTGATTCCTACATTATTTGGAGAAAAATTTAATTAAAATTTTGGTCGCCTATGACATATTCAATTTTTTTTCATTTTAAAACTTGTAAAATAAGTAGGTATTGGTTTAAAAAAGGAAAAAAATCACCGGAGACTAAAAAAAGTTACAGTTCACACGCGGTAGAAGTGAAATCTTCAGAAATCTAAACTTCGAGAGAGTACGAAACGAATGCAGATTATCAGGAGTAGGATAATTGTAGGGTTTATTTATTATAATATTTTTACCAAGTTTAAAAATTATTTTACATTTAAAGGTACATAACACTACGAAGCACCGCACAATCAAGAGGCCGAAGGCTACGAAGTACCGCACAAAGAGGACACCGATTAGTCTTTCTCATTCTCTCGCAGATGTATGTGTTTGTCTCTTTTTAGTGTTGCTCTTTTCCGTTCCATCAAATTTTAAATCACAACGGTGCTAAAGAAGTTTTAACTTCAAAATTTCATTCACGTTTTTTACTCCAAATAATGTCAGGAATCACTCAGGTCATGTACGTCCCTTGACACCTTGTATAAAATACAGTTATTTGGCACGTGTACATGTGGGAGTACCAATGCATCTTGAGTAGCCATATCATCACTTACTACTAATAATATAATATATCATTCCAATAAAGAATGTTTCTTTTGAAATAAAGGCATTCAAAATTTACTTCCGCCTCCGGTTTTAAGGTTCCCTTTCCGGCCGCCTTGCAGCTACCTCATTGACCCCTGTGTTCTGCTATTCTTACGTCACTCCTGGCTTTGTTCATTTGTCTGGAGCATAAAATAAATATCAATAACCTATTGCACAGGAACACAGGAACACAGGAACACAGATAACAGGAACACAGATCACAGTGCAGGCCCAGATGTATGCGCATGCAGTCTCTCGAGATCGTGCCCCCTGATAAGTCTGAGGGTTTAGTGACGACACTTTTTTGAATACGAATGCCTTTGACTCCACATTAAAATAATAATTATTGCACTTTTGTTCGATTGAGTTATGCATCGCCCTCGGTTCGAAAGGTTAAGCCGATGATCCCCAGTTAGTTTTGAGTCAATAAATTATTCATGTATTTTGAACGAAATAAAATAGGGTTTGTATAAACTATATATACTACTAATTATATATACTACTAACTAACTATATATACTATATATACTAAACTGTATAAACTATATATAAACTAAATATTTTGTTAATTTTTATCTTTTTATTTATTCATATGTAATTAATATTCATATATAATAACATATGTAATTATACCCTATATGGGATGTGTGGGATTGCACTCCCCTCCCCACATCCTGGAATAAAGACCTTATTATTATTATTATTATTATTATTAAACATAAAATATTGAACCTTACCTTTAGGTAGTAAACAATGCGAAAATGATATTATTCAGCGTAATTGGAACTATTTATTAGACAAACGTAGGTCACCCCAAGTGATTACCTCCATACCTTATTCCATCTCAGAACTTTCTCTCTTTCCTTTCCTAAAAATACCCTCGAAACAGCATCCCCAAAGATGATAGATGACCCTGAGGGGAATTATTTTCCTTGGGGCCTCCTGGGTGGAGCCAATTTAAAAAAAATGCAATATTATCAAAACGCCCTCGAATCCCTCTTCCTTCGAAATATTATTTTAGGGATAGGACATTGTAATAATCCAACATAATAATTTCGGTCGTCTGTGAAGATATGCGTGTTGTGAAATATTATTGCGTAACGTAGTACGTAAAATTATTTTATTTTTATTATTTTTTTTAATAATTATTTATTATTTATAATAATATTTTTACATGGTTTATATTAATAATACCTAATATATCTTAGGTTTTTTTTACTACTCTTCCATTGAAAGCATTTGCATGTGTATGAAAATCTTGTTTAAAGAACTTTTAATTTTAAAAAATGGGACCAATGGTGAAAACCAAGCGATAAAGTAGGTACCAAAATTATAAAATGTATTTTTTACGTATTTTACTGCCAAAAGTCTGTCAAGAATCACTAAAGTTTACTTACGGAGTTCATTCGAAAGGTTAATTTAGGTTTCTGATCAACTCTGATCAAATGCTTTCAGGCAAATATTTTATAAATACTCTCAGTTTCACAAATTCTCCAATTTTAATATCCCGCGATTTTTCACGGATCTTGGCTAGTAATAACACAACAGCAATTATATGAATGAAAAAAATGCATGAATGGAGTTTGTAAGTAATTATTATTGCCAATGCATCTCATCGGCCGTGAAAACCTGAGAACCATATTGACCTTCTGGCAAATGTAGATCAAATCAACTTCCTCCTACTAATAGCGTGCGGAGTGATGGCTCCGGTGCCTCCACCGCAGACTTACCACGGACAAGAGAATCACCACTTACTAGAAAGTTACCACTTTTGAGTATAACCCAGCAGGCCGTGTGCCCGTGCGCAGTTTGCAGTGCGCACTGTGTGCGGTGGATCGGATGTGCATAAAAACAGTTCCTTCCTGCTGCCCTTCATGCCCAGTGCAGCATTTGGGGCAGATGCGGCTCTCACGATGCGGGTCTCGGGAGGGAAGTGCATACTGCACACAAGATTCAATTAGAAGGCATCGATTAAAAGGATAGGCCAACAGATTTGCCTACGGATATTTTCGAAAGAACTTAGTTTTTTGTAGATAATTTTATAAAATATTCACAGGAAACTTTTAATTCCAGTATTTTATAATTAAATAGATACTATCGATGCTTTAAAACCCGAGATTGGGGAACCGAAACTGTTGCTTTCGCTTTTACTGCCCCTAATACTGAGCGAAAGGCACAACTGTACCAAGGGGCCATCCTTAAATTACGTCACACGAATTTCATGATTTTTTTTACCCCCCCCCCGTCCCTGTCACACATGGTCACATTTGTGAGACCATGTGTGACCCCTCCCCCCTAGTGTGACACATATTTTGCAATTTTACATCAAATTTTTTTTTGAGTTTTAATCATTTATATTTTTACATGTGACGTCACAGAGCTGATGACCCCCCCCCCCCATACCCTTGTCACTCAATGTCACACTTCTCTACTCCCCCCCCCTTAAGGTGTGACGAAATTTATGGATGGCCCCTAATAGTATCTAAACATGCTGATAGTAACTAAATAAAATTATCAAAATCGAGGTTTTGTATTCCCCATTTTTCTCCTCCAAAACTTGACCGATTTTTGAGATGTTTTTTACACTCTGTTTTAGAAGAAAATACTCTTTGTCTGTATGTTTTGTTTTTTTTTTTTAAATACATTGTATAGTTTGAATACTGAACGTCTATTTTTGGCGTTCAAGCTTCGCAATTTTAATGATTTTTGGAGGTTCCTAACTCCTATAAGACGTAACTTATCAAAAAAGCAAAACATACAGGCGTTGTCTATTGAAATGGGTAAAAGAAATCTATGTATATAATTGAAAATAAAATAAACGCCTGGGTTGCCAGCACTGAAACTGAAACTGAACTGAAAATGTTGGTGGTCAATATCTATGTTATATCAAAAAATATTTGCATTAGTGGAATACACCTGAGAGGAAATAGGGGAATACATTTGTATGGACAAAATGCCGCCCGGTTTCGTTATGAGTTATTAGTTTCGTTATTATGAGTTATACTGAAAATTTCACTCACAGTTGACAGTAGTCAAGGTAAGGCCCAAGACGAAGATAGATTCGAATTTGAAAACTTGCTTTATACCTTGGTCTCTAGGGGCGGATATCAGAAACTTTTCTTTTCTCTTTGAGAGAAATTTCTTCAACTAACATAACTTGGGTATTTTTTTAGCTCTCTCTCATTACGTATTATTCCCCCAAGTATACAAGAGAATACTTATTTCTTCATAAATTTTTTTCAACACATTTGCTTTATTGCTTTTGTTTGAATTGAATGATTTACTTCCTCTTTTTGTTATTTTTTTATACCCTTTCCATGTTTACATGAAAACCTAGGAATTTTTTAAGTAGATTTAATTTTATCGGATCTGTTTACATTATATAGTTACGTATTTTTATTTATGTTTTAAATTTTAAATGTTGTTATTTTATTGGTCAATGATATAAACATTCCTTTGATTGTGAAATGTGAATGTATAAAAACTGTTTATAATGCAAATAAATAAAAATATAATGTTTTGACTACGTGACTGTTTTGACATATTTTATTAATGTCTGTGGTTTAACATAATATAATAGCTAAATATGTGTTTGAATTTAGCAAAATACTATGTTTATTATGCCGTCATACAAATACCACCGTTTCACTTTTCTCAATCTGTATAATGAATTACTTGACATAAGAACAGCTTAGTGAAGGAAACAACCTTTCCTTCATCACGGCAGTATTAAAACAAATAATGATTAATTAGAAATATATCAAACAAAAATAAATATTTTATTTATTTTTAAAATTTTTAATAGTATTATAGACAGCCCTCATCTATTAAGCCTAATTACTTTCCATATACCTACAAGAACTACTCGATCCAAAATACTTTTTAATTGCAACAACAATTTCAGGACCGAGTCATTTAGATACTCGCTTATACCTAGATTGCATGCAGTTGGCAATGCATTCTCAGAAGTTGTAGATGTGTTCAACTGCACGGAATATAATTATAAGAAGGCTTTAATAACACACCTCAATCACAATAATCAATGCTGGGCATGTTAATATTCGTCTGCATGGTTTCTATATCATATTTTACTACAGATTCTAAACTACTTAAATCAGATATCTTAACCATCAGACGGAGGAGTCATAGCTAATAAATGTACTATTTTATTAAAAAAAATAATTTTTAAATTCATAATTATTATTAAATCTCCAACTGACAGCCCTAAAATAACAGAGCTAATTTGCCAACTATGCGTGCCCAGTCATTTTAAGCAATGTTAACTTTTAAGATAACAATTAACTCTATACTAAAAGGCTCTATTTATAACCAATTCCTAGATTTGCAAATAAATATGAAGGTATGAATAGATATACTTGACTTTGCTCGATTCTTCGATTCTACTTGCTAATAAGTCACCTTTTTTACATATTTTTATTGGTCGTAAATATAATGTTCTGTTATTTTAACATGTTCTATTCTATTCCCGTTATTATTATTTTTTTTTGTTAAAACTATTTACTAGCCTTTATCACACATACATTATATTGTTATCTTATATAAACCTTGTATGTATATTATTTAAATATTGTTTAACTATTATATTTTCGTTATTATTAAAATACTGATACCCCCTCGTAATCTAGAGTAGTTATAAAATCATTTACATAACTCTGTTTTTCTCAGTTCACAATACAAGTAATACTAAAACACAGACATGATTTTATTCGTCTTAAGGTAGTTTGATCAAACGAGCATAGAGCTAGAGCTGGAACAAGAGCGTTCTTTCTTGATGTTTAGTGTAAAGGGTAATTCACCAATTACACCAAAAGAATACCAACAAACAAGAACGAGAACATCCAGAACCAGAATATTTGCAAATTCTCTAGGGATATTAATACGAGACGAGCGAATGCTCAATGCTCATTCTTTAACAATTAGTTGACACTACACCGTGTCCGACAATGAGAGCGATATTGTGATTTCAAGTGCTGTTGACTCAATTATCGAAAAATAAAAGAATTAAGAGAATATTATTATTACAATTTATTTTTATTTTATTTTCCTCGAGTTATTATAATTATATTTTTTATTTTCCATACGTCTGATCCCACAGACATCTGAAATTTTGGTACGCTTCTCGCATTTGTAGTCATTTTTCATTACTCCAATCCATAATTAAAACAAGCAAGTCGAAGCAAGTTCCAAGAATACAAGAACACTTTGAAGAGACCAGCACGGGGAGCGACCGCGTCCGAACGCGAAGGAACGCTCTAGGCAACTGTTAGGGCGAACTTGCGGCGTTTATTTCAAACGTTCTGTTATATTAGTAATGGGAAGGAGATCTTGGGGTGGTAGATAATGTTCCCTTTAAATGATAAAGCCCGTGGTTGAATAACAGATTATATTTATACAACGAGATTGACAATACGTGTGTAGTAACTAAGAGCTAGCTTAAGAGAGAGCGAGTGCTATGATGACAATGCTTTTTATATCCTACGGAATCTGCCGTCTCGCTCTAGTACCTTAGTGTTCAAGATAGCAATTAAACATTCGCACACGTTCTAAACGAGCATTCTACTAAATTTCGGCGAACACACCCGGAGCACTGAAAGAATGCTCTTTACACCAAAATAATTTGAAAGAGCAGACTAGAATGAGAAATTTGCTCGTTTGGTTTAATCCCATATTAATTCACGATAATCTGTTCTGTTAAATGCATTTAATGATTTTAACTACCTCGATTTTCGTCAGGCGGCATTGCTCGGTATACAGACTTCTAGAAGATAATGCATATGTAGTTATTCGACACAACGTTCAGTTCATGACTGTATAAGCAGTGAGTTCGGCGTTACTTAAATATGTATGAACGCGTTGTCTAAGTGATCCTGGAACAACTTTGCATCGTCGCAGCCCAGTTGAATACAAGATGTGTGTGGAGAGACTAGATTTGCGATTAATGTTCCCAGAATAAGAAGACGCATTATTGACGGGTCATGAGTCATGACAGGGGTGTAGTCAGTTTATCTGCTTTTATTTTTCACTGTGTGTATCAATCGCAGAGGAATACGTATTTATCACATAGGTCTCTTTCAACCTTTTTGGCATTGCGACCCTTCAAAAAAAAATAAAACGTTTTATAAAGTTTTAGAACCACAAATATTTTAGTAAAAAATAAATAAAATTAAGTAACAAATGTATATTGTGAATAAAGCTCTTCAAAACAAAATGTCTATAAATTTTTACGTAGTTAATTCCCTCAATAATTAAAAAAAAAAATCTGAAATTCTGAGTACTTAAAAATGATTTAACAAACCCATGCATATTTCTATTCCCTTATTTACCTATTTTAATCACTGCTATGTTTATCTGTCTTACAGTTGACCATATACAATTATTATGGTGCTAGCTTAGACTCACGTGAAAAATCACGGAAAATTATTATTATAAGTATAAATATTCAGCATCATTGCCTTTTAAATGAAGAAATTTGCCTCGAACGTTAGTAAACATGAAAAAATAATTTCATCTATCTTATTAAATCATAAAACATCTGTCAAACATGTAAACAAAACATATACAAAATAAATTTAAAAAAAATCATTTTCAGCTTATCTTTGAAGAAGAAGATAACACTAATAATCTAAACGAAAATATGAAAGAGAACAAGACACAGAAAATTAAACGATAACGGTCGCTATTGGGACTCGAACCTAGAATCTCTTGTCTTACCGGGACGAAGGCCTTTACCAATTCGGCTACTGCCTTCTTCTACTAAACCGTCATATTTGTCAATCTCATATTCCAGTTGCGACCTAACGTTTCAAAATATTTTTTTATTTAGACAGTAAAAATCAGGGAGTTATGCTGGCCTTTTTGTTTCGGATTTAGAAGAGAGGCTACTCTTGGACTCGTGGTCTTGAACCACATTTAGCTACAACCTTAAACTTCAAAGAGAAGAAGTTGAATATTTGCTTAGGTAATATATTTATTATTTCGCATCGGAATCAAGACGAGTCCATAATATTTATTCTTAATGCAACTTCTGCCTGCAATTCTGTGGACGTATTACTACTTCAATGTCTTGATTGCCTCAGGAGTGATTGGATTATTTATTCATTCAGCTATTGGCAACTATCCTAAGTCAACGATTAGTACAAAGTATGTATAAAGTGGTGTTAAAATTAGGATTGGCATGTAAACCACGAAAGGCTTGCAGGCCCATAGAAAAACCACCTCGAACAAGGTCAGGACACTAAATCAAATTGGCATGAACTTTTGATAATAATACTATGGATCCTCCTTTAATAATGACAACAATTTGTTAAGCTTTCATATCTCCCTTAAACATTTGAAGTTTTTAAGCTCTTAAAAAAATATGTGTTATTTTTTAAAATAATATCTAGATACGTTCCACGCCGAAACGCAAATTATATGAAATTCCCTCGATAGAAAAAAATCGCAAAGTATTCTCCGAAAATTATTTAAAACAAATCTATTTCTATTATTTTACAAGTAATATTTGTGAAAAAATTCACAATGTTTCTTGAAATGATACTTAAGGTTAAACGCAACGTGCGTTATAATCTACGCATTCACAGATGGCGCCAATAAAATTATTTTAGGTTTTAAACACTTTTGCAAGTTATGCTTAAAAATATTAAGAATAATTAATTGTTCGCGCCCGTACATACGCAAAATGAATATGAATAAATAGTTTTGTCAATAAAAAAACTCAAATCTTTCAAGAGAGGCTGACAAATACAATATTGGATTGAATCACCGATGTAATTTTGTATTTGTCAGCCTCTCTTGAAAGATTTGAGTTTTTTTATTGACATAACTATTTATTCATATTCATTTTGCGTTTGTACGGGCGCGAACAATTAATTATTATTAATATCTTAAAGCATAACTTGCAAAAGTGTCTAAAACCTAAAATAATTTTATTGGCGCCATCTGTGAATGCGTAGATTATAAGATTATATTTAAGATAGCTTCCACGAGATTTTTGCTCTATTTTAAACGAGTCGTGTTTTATTAAGCATTTTCACAATTTTCGCTTCAATTTTATCATTTAAAAATATTAGCACGCTCTGTCCAATATTCGTAATTACATATCTCTCCATTTTCTTCTTTTTGAGCCGGGAAACGTTGCTTTAAACGAGGTTTCTTTCATTAACTTAGCACAGTTCTTTCTGTCTAGTAAGTATTTCTACATCAATGCAACTTACGTCAATTTCATAAGTTATAGTTTTGATATTACATATATTCATTTCGATACCTATTCGTCATTTCGATACCTATTGTTTGAAATCAATTTTTAAACATTAATAATATTTCGAAATAGTTAAATTGAAATTGGCGAAGTTTGATATGCGGTGAATAACTAGTAGTTACCGATAAGTAAGTCGTAGTATATTGAGTAGTCTCTTATCTCTCTATAAAAATAAAATAAGGTGTGTACGGTAAACAAGAGTGTGGAAACAGCGAGCAAGAATAATATGCACATTTAAGCAATAATGCTTATCTGTAAGTAACTGTAAAATGCGTCGACTGTTTTTGATTTTGCATATTTTTGAATGGCCCTCGTCCCTCCCCCTAATTCAAGGACGCCAGATACTTAAGGTTTCCATCCCGAACAGTGTGATTCAGTTCAATGCGTGGAACATAATGGAATACAATGGAACAAAATGGAACTAAACGGAATTCCACCGCCTGCCTTACGCAAGGACTCGGCAGACAGGTAGCGGCAGGAAAAAAATCCCCACAAAAACACGCGTGGGCTAAGTAAATCCATGGGTAAATCTCGGGAACATATGGGAAGCGTTTTTTGCTTGCTCTAGATTTCAGAAAACGCCGCTGGCAGGTCAAAAGAGCGGATGTTGTAGATTGTGGATTTTATATTTTTGAGAAATTTTGGAACCATCCACCACCGGGTCTTCAATATGGTCTAATCGCTTTACTGCACTTCTGTGCAAAAATATCATCAGTGTGTGTGAATCTAGTGAAAAATGGTAATTTAGTGATGTGCTAAGTACCTACATCCAATTCATTTTTCGTTTTACAAATGATAAAGTCTCTTTTGTTCACAAAATCTCTTTTTGTGGTGAACCTTGTCCGGATCTTGGCGGTGGATGCAACTGCCCCCCAATTGCGTGGCAGGTCAGATCGGGAGGGACTAGTTGAGAGAGATCTTTGAACATCTTCAGCATTATTTCATTATTAATTTATTCAAAGCAGGAGGCTATTATTACGATGAAATGTTTTATGATATAATAAATTACGTCTCACCTTAAGGGGGGGGGGAGTAGGGAAGGGTGACATTGTGTGACACAGGGGGTATGGGGGGGGCGGTCATCGGCTCTGTAACGTCACACAGATAAAAATCTAATTTATTCAAACGCTAATTATTTTTATACGTGTTTTATATTATTTATATTATTTTTGTGACGTCGCACTAGGGACGATGTGTGACAGGGACGGGGGGGAGTAAACAAATCATAAAATTCGTGTGACGTAATTTATGGATTGCCCCATATAGGTAAGCTTAAGCAACACATATGTACCAAATGAAACAACACATATGTACCAAATGAAGCAACACCACAACCTTATGTTGTGTTCCGACAAAAGGTAATAATTGACCTCATGTACACTCCCGGTACGCAATTACCTACTTACATGTATGTACCTGTGTATATTTCAGTGGGGTTTTTCATATCGCTCAATTGTATGCAAATAGTATCCAGATTAAGAAATACATCAAATTCACGTTTGTTTGTGATAAGTGCCTTGATGTCGTCAATAATAACTTACGTCATAAATAGGTGACTTATCGTGAGAAACAATTTCATATTATATTACATGTTTTGCTATATATATATTTGCTAAATATAAACACGGTTTTATCAATAAAATTTTATAAAATCTTTCCAGTTAAGCGACAAATAAACCTTTAACACGGCTTTTCTTTTCTTAGTTCGTCTTTCCATATTACAGATTCGGTATGCAAAAACAGGACTTGTTCTGATTTTTACATCGATTTTCTTCCAGTTTGGGGCGCAATATTTGACAGCTGTGATTTTTTTACTTATTATGTGGAAACGTTGCGTGATTGGAGAAATAGTTAATTTATCGTTGACCGATCAGTGGTTGAGTGGGAATCGCGTTTGGGTCCCATCCGGGCGTCGCGTGTTTGATTCATTGTGGGCTAAGTCCTCCATCACGACTCAGGTAACATTTTTGGCTCACTGTGGTGGCAGTAAGAAATTTTCAAACATTGTTGGGTTATTCGTAACCCGGGAACGTTTGTCTATCAGAAAAAAAAAGTAACAAATATTAAAAAAGTTTATATGACAAATGTGTGTATATATATATATATATATATATACAAAAAAAAATGTTTTTTTTATATATTCTTAATATTTTCTTTCTTAACAGATTTTATCGTAAAAATGTAAACGTTATCGTGGTCTTCGATATATGTACACACGCCAAATACCATTATCGTTTATAAAAGTTTAAAAACGGTAGTTAGTTATTTTCTAACGAAATTTCACAATGTTTAATGTCGTACTCACACAGGCAAAGGGATAAATACGGCCTGTGTTAAATAGCATCCTGTGAAGATTTAACAAATATTATGTTTTACTGTAAAAAAGGTAAAAAATTGGAACATGTGTGAATCTGTCCACCCCTTAAAAATCACCCCGCGAAGCCACATGTTTAAAAAACAGCGAAGTCGGTTTGAAAGCGCCTCGCCCTTGAGCACCCATCCACTGAGAGTTATTTATTTCGTTCGAGAGACGTGAGAGCGTCGCAAACCGCAATAAAGCGATACAAAATCAAACGTAATAAGTGCAATGTCTTTATTTCTTGTTATTTATGGGCTGAGGTTTTATTAAATCCTCGTAACGTGCTAATAGGAGAATGCATGATGTACGAGTATGAGCGTCGGGGTACCAGGGGACATGTTTTGCAAGGAAATATTTACTACAGCAGTTAGGAAAATGCGTGATGGAGAGGTATGGCAACTAGGAGACTGCATGATGTACAGGTGAGCGCACGACATGCAGGCTTTGGAAACTAGGAGAGTGCATGATGTACAGAAGAGTGCATAATGTACAGTTGTACAGCACTGTGCATGGTTCACGGAGAGCGCATGATGTACAGCAGAGTGCATGATGTACGGGAGAGTGCATGATATACAAGATAATGCATGATGTACAGGAGTGCATGATATACAAGATAATGCATGATGTACAGGAGTGCATGATATACAAGATAATGCATGATGTACAGGAGTGCATGATATACAAGATAATGCATGATGTACAGGAGTGCATGATATACAAGATAATGCATGATGTACAGGAGTGCATGATATACAAGATAATGCATGATGTACAGGAGTGCATGATATACAAGATAATGCATGATGTACAGGAGTGCATGATATACAAAATAATGCATGATGTACAGGAGTGCATGATATACAAGATAATGCATGATGTACAGGAGTGCATGATATACAAGATAATGCATGATGTACAGGAGTGCATGATATACAAGATAATGCATGATGTACAGGAGTGCATGATATACAAAATAATGCATGATGTACAGGAGTGCATGATATACAAGATAATGCATGATGTACAGGAGTGCATGATATACAAGATAATGCATGATGTACAGGAGTGCATGATATACAAGATAATGCATGATGTACTGGAGAGTGCATGATGTACAGTTGTACAGCACTGTGCATGATGAACAGAAAAGTGAATGATGTACAGTTGTACAGCACTGTGCATGATGCACGGAGAGTGCATGATGTACAGCAGAGTGCATGATGTACAGGAGAGTGCATGATATACAAGAAAATGCATGATGTACAGGAGAGTGCATGATGTACAGGAGAGTGCATTATGTACAGAAGATTGCATAAGGTACGGAATAGTGCATGATGTGTAGAAGATAGCACGATATACAGGAGAATGCATTATGTACAGAAGATTGCACGATGTTCAGAAGATTGCATGATGTACAGAAAAGTGTACGTATGTATATACGTACAACAGAGTGATGTACAGGAGAGTGCATGATGTATAAAATTCTAGAGTTGTTCAGTAGCTTGACAATCACATAGTATGTATTTGAAGGTTGTCATAAGAGGAACGAAGGCTCTATGTTTGCTTGTTACTCGCCTGTAAAAATATTTAATTGAATTTTTTTCTAACCTTATTTTTATTTCTGTTCTCACGGTTTAAACTTTACACCAAAAAAACAACAAACTATAGAGCAATAGCACGTAAGAAATACAATTAAAACTAATGGACGAAGTATTATTCACAGGGTTTTGGTTCATTCACGAACTTTAAAACCCCTTTTAAAAAAATTCGTTGTCTGTAAAGTCGGTTTACGGACGATAACTTTACGTGATAACGTCATATAAAAACGATGGAGTGGAAGAGAGATAAATACGTCACAAGCCTAACGCTTAGGCCGAATGCTTGTTCCGCGCTCTCGCTTGCACGCTCGGCTCAGGCGGAACGTGACAATGAGTCATGCTTTTTCTTGAGTGCATTCATCGATTTATAAGATGTTATCACGTCAAAAAGTCTAGATATTCCAGTACGTATTAGGACAAAGTGCTGTCAGTTTAACCTACGTTGTCAGGATAGTGGAAATAATTAACCATGAAAACAGTTTATTGCTTAAAAAGAGTTTTTGTAAATAGGGATGGGTGCAATTAATCTATAGTGGCGACCCTACGCATTACAAAGTTATCTTTGTGAAGCTATGCATGGCAGATGTAGGAGAGTGCATGATGTATGCGAGTCCACGGAGGTACTTGGGCCGGTTAGCATGTTTGCGCGTAGGTAGACGGCGTATCTGGCCTGAGCCGGGTCGCGCCGGGTTCCTTCGTAACGCGATGCGTACCCGTACCCACAGGCGTACCTTACTACATCGATACATTGCTGTTTAAACGTCAGGTTTACCCATGTAAGTTCACCACTAATGGGTGAATAAAAAGACTGATTACCACACTGAAATGTTTATTTTGTTTTAAAGAATTAGTTTCACAATTTATTTAATCTTTTTGTGAAAGTTAGTACACAAGAGTTCCAATTGACAGCCAGAAGAACTATTTTAAAGAATTTTTAAGGTTGAAAGAAATGGGAAAGAGGAAGAAGAAGAAGAAGTTTGGGAAATATCAAAATATTAAATAATAAATATTCAAAATAATTCGTACTTATTTATGATTAGCAGTAAACGTTTGTATAAAGTTTTATTTAGTAAGTAATAAAAAAATATATTATTTTAATTTTTCAATGCTCTAATAATTATTTTTGTTTTATTATTTGAAGGAAGTTTTATAAAATATTATTTATTTCTTGCGTAAGAACAACGTGTATCTCGTTATTTCTCAGCATTTTTTGTGTATTACATCGCGAATGTCATTTAAAATACCTAACAATATATTTTGAATGAAAAAATTGGTTGTCTGTAAAGTCGGTTTACGGACGATAATTTTACGTGATAACGTCATAAGAAAACATTGATGAAAAATTGCATTGATGCGTCGTAAGCCGAAGGCTTGGGCCGATCGTGCCTCTCTATCGCTTGTTTCGCCCTCTCTCTTGCACGCTCGTAACGTGCTCATGCTCGTAACGTGCACGGCTCAGTCGGAAAGTGACAATGAGTCATGCTTTTTCGTGCATGCAGCCGGCGTTCATCGATTTATAAGACGTTATCACGTCAAAAATTTACTTCTCCAAGTAACTGATCCCTAAATATTAGTTGACCCTTTTTGAAGTGAAACTTCCTTAGCCACGTTAGCGATTCGGAATTCGGATGAAACGGAAATGACGCGAACAGCACCTGCGAAGCATTATACTCCTGTCAAGGCTCCTATTGGTTGGGGTATAAAACGGAAACGACGCGAGGTCTATGCTCATTGGCCTGTTCACTTAGACTATGACCTCACTTTTAAAGGCTCCTTGGTTCTTCATAGTTTGAGATTGTTTTGGTAAAGTTTCGCTTCTACCGCGTGTTAACTGCACTCGAATTTTTTTTAATCAAATTGAATTTTTTTTAATCAAAGTTTTCCTATTTTTATTCAATAAACTAAACGGTTTTCTGTTCTATCTGAAAAAAATGTAAAATATTTTAATTGAGATACGCGGTGTTATAATGTTAGCGACAATATGTATACATGAAAATATTTAAGGTGTGTTGTTTTTGCGCCATCCTATTCTTCCAATACAGCCTTCTATATAAATCTTATTGATCCATCGGCCGCTGAGAATGTCCCATCAAACTGTGGGAACAGTCCTTATGGGATGAAACATGTTGCTGAATTTATTGCGTTACCGGAGCTTAAAGAATTGGTTCCCATATCCTATATTCATGTAACACCACATGAATGGAAAAAGATTCTTAATTTTTTTTACCCCATCGAACTTTAATGAGCATTATTAAAAAATCTCATTTAACGTACTTTCCATAATTCTGTATATCAGTCACACCCTTGTCAACCGAAATGCTCAGAATTTAATAAATTTTATTGATACACGTGCAGATTAAAAATGTTTAATATTTTGTTTAAATCTATTGAACCGAGTTGAAGGTATTCACTTTGTAACAAACAACCATACGGATTATTTGTTTGTTGAAATGGCTTACGCCATACTGCATCACCCGTATAGTTAGATCCACTCGAGCGATTTTTGGTGTATTTTGGCAAGTTTGGAAAAATGTCTCAAGCGATCGCTTGCCATAATGTGCCAATTTTATACAACAAAAATAAGGGATAAATTATGAAATCTAGGTGGCTTTAAACGGCAGTAAGCAGATCGTATGTTTCAGTATTGATATTTTGAGAAATGATATTAATTAAATTGAATGGCCAAAATAAGACCGAACACCAATCGCTCGAGAGGCTATAAGTTAAAATACTTTAATGACGAAATTTCATAATTTAAAATACATAATTTTCCAAAAAACTAAGCAGCAATCTACTAGCCCCTAATCCCATTTAATAAGTATCGATTTTACAGTACGGCAAATGCCATGTGAATGAGTCCATCTCGTATCTTTGTTTATGATCCAAACTGAAATAATTCACCTGGAAAGCCAGAACATATTATGACTGAAGCACAGCCCAATCAGTATCCAGCGAGAATGTTTATGGACAAGGTATCATACAGAGCCGGTACTTAAATGTTTTTATACGCGAAACCAAGCCCGCAGTATCGCTTAACCATCTTTGCATACCGTCATAATTTTCATTGGTACGATGGCGATGGCTTTTACTGACCAACGGTCATAGGGACAAGACAAGAACCGAGTATGCCCATATAAGTATATTAAAATTATTATTAATGTACCATCACGCCATGTTTCAGGGCCCCATGTTTCTCAAGGACACTTCCCAAGATGGCAGGGGGAATCTTTAACGAAGAAAGGTAAAATATTTATTATAATATTCTGCTTACAGTGCTTACTGCTTATTCATGCGTGGAAATGGTGACCCAAAACATTAGACTCGTAAAATCCTCAAGCGGTCTGTCCTGCCTACAATATGAAATGTTTAATTCATTTATTATGTTGAATTCGAAGTTAATCCTTCCGCCAGCCAACCGAACGTCTTCTTAAAATGCTCACATTTAAAATTCTTTCTTTAACACAATAATTTATGACACCGCAAGTTATGAAGCGTGTATGGGGGCATGTTTTGCGATGCCAGGCTGCGCAAAAACCTGATTAACCAGTGTTAAACCGAGCGCTCTTTTTATGAATGAATTCTGGCGTAAGAAGAGATCAACCAAAATCCTTGGCATTCAAATGAGCATTCCTTGCCTATCTGGTATACACTACTAATAACACACATTATCATCTAACAATGAGCACGAAAATAATAAGCTATTTTTCAATTTTTGTCGTAACTTTTACTTTCAATTAGGTAGGTACTGATCTTTTCCTGTTTGTGAAGGGTGTGGCACAAAATCCTCCCTCTTTTTGTACCGCCCCTGTCCTGGCCGTAATTGATTATGGAGTGTCTTATTTGTTAGCACGGCTACAATGAGGCTTTCCGACCTTTAAAGAATGTAAATCTAAATCATGCTTGCTGGCTTTTCATTTGTATAAATTCACGGGGTCCCAAGTCCGGAAAATTTGGACTAAGTTCGGAGAAGGGTAACAATGACGAGTGTTTTGTGAAAACTTATTGAACTTATACTGTACAATAATGTGGTGGTTTTAGAAATGGGGCTTTCCGTGAAACTGTCCATTTTGCTGTAAGAGTTTAAGATATTTTTAGTATTATATTATTTGTCTCATTCGTATTCGTACAATTTTGTTGAGACGATTAAAGGATCGGATGATTTTCAAATCCAGTCATAAATAAACTAAAGAATGGCTTAAAAGCCTACTTTGAGAGTCGTGTAAATTCGTTCTTGTGCCAATCTTCGCAAGGCGTATATTGCCGTGCAACCGGTGCGGTGGGAGGATTTGCATCTCGAGTGTCGATGGCGATAAGTGAAAGGAGGCGAGGATGTATCGCGCTGCAGCCGCATGTTGTATAATATTACTGTATGGTAACCAACCGGTTGTGAATGAACAAGTCTTTAATTGTCATAGTTCTGGTGAATGACTTCACGTCTGGGGACCTGGGTGCGACGCCTTTATTTACTATGCATGTTATTATCGCTACCTTTGCAGTGTGAAAGCACTCCTTGGCCGCTCGCGCTCGTTCAAACTGAAATAATTACCCTCAACAGCTAGTTGGAGGCTTGAGCGCGATTACTGCCGTATTGACGCAATAATACTGATGATGGCTGGCACCCATTTGTTACCAAAGCGCAATGGTAATCAACAACTGCCTCATAAGTAAATTTCAACCATAAAGCCTCGATGACATTGAGCGAGTTTACAAGCTACTATCTGGGAAATCTGTTAGTTAATGGGACTATCTGTTAGTAAACTCGCTCAGTGCCATCGTATTACTTGCTAACTAGCAGATTGTGGACAATCTACGAAAAAAGTTGAAAAGTGGTCAACTTTAATCGCTAATCGCTCAAGATGTCCGTCTACCAACAGCTGATTTCGTAACTGTCAGAATTACTTCGCGCGGGAGCCGTATTTTTGCTACTGGCTAGCATGTGGTGCTAGCTGCGAGCTCAAGTTTTTTACAAAATGTCGACCAAATTGGTTCGCGCGAGAGTCCTTATTTTAGCTGCTACTGTCGCTACTGAGCGAGTAGACAGTTTTGTGGGTCATCAGGATAATCTCACTCGCCGATTCACCCGCTTTTAAACTTACCGGCTGGTAGCTTGTAAACTCGCTCAATGTAATCGAGGCTTAAGAAGACCCAATGAGAAGTAGCAAACAGGCTATACTCATAATCAAGAAAGAATATTTTCAACCTTTAGAAAATTGTGGACTGAATAACCAGCCACAACGTCTTGTCGTAGGCTCGAGAGGGACCACTGTCGCATTGTCGCAAAGAGATGATATTTTACAAGCGCAGTAAACTGTACCAACCACCTCGTACCAACCAGTGCGCAGATAATCTTAATAATAATTATGCCACTCAAGGAACCGTCTTTTTTCTCTCTGTCTCCCTCCTCTTGCTTGCTAGTTGCTTGAAATGGCTTTAGCCGTGTTTGGTTAATAAATCTGAAGAGCCAGGTTCCTCTTCCCCATCCCCTTGCCCTCCCTTTTGCTACCTCCAGCCTCACCTACCTAGTGAAATAACTAGCGAGTTCCCGGCATGCGTTGCTATTCCACTTAACAAATTGTTTATCCCTGCGTATCCTTTCCCATTCGCCCCGTTCCCCTTCCGCCTTCCAGTCCTCTGCCGCATCCCTTTCCCCTCACGCGTTTCCACTCTGCCTTCCCTCTCCCCACTCCCCACTCCCGCGTCTCCCCTCCCGAGTTCCCCTCCAACCTCCCGTATTCCTCACATTCAGTCCCGATACATTCAGTTTTCAAACAGCTTACCACCTATTGCAATTTTTTTGTACAAATTCAATAATGCCAGACCTCACCATCATATATAGAAACCATCGCGAGCATGCACACATAAAATCTCCAAAGTTTCATCGGTTAAATTTGGCAGCCACCTCTGGTCTGGAGCCCCAAAATACCAAAAAAAACCTCGACTCTGTGCAGAAACGGGCGGTCCGTTTGATAGATTCTCCTAACTTAACAAACGGATTGCAATCTTTAGAACACAGGCGTCAGGTGGCAATACTATCCTTGTTCTACCGTTATTACGATGGAAGATGCTTCGAGGACCTACGTCATTTATCCCCTCGGCACCGGTCCACATTTGAGAAACACGCCAAACACGCGCCCAAAATTTGTTGACATTCGTCGACAACACGGTTGACATTAGTCAAATGAGAACGGGTCTTTTCTTCAACTTGTTCTTGAGTTCAACAGCTCGGCTGTGGAACGATTTGCCGGCCTCTGGAAGTTCACTCCTTCCTCTCCTCAAAAACACCCTTCACACGGCATCTTCAAATATGACATAGGAAAATTATTTTCCTTAGGACCTCCTGTGTGGAATTATTGTAAAAAAAATAAAAAAAATCGGATGAATGGTTTAGCAACGCATAGACATGTCATATGCACCCAAGTAAACATATTTTGATTTTTATATATATATATAGATAATCTAATTCTGATGGTCTGGGCACACAGACAGTTTTTTAAATTCTGTATGAATATCTTGTTAAATAATTACCGACTTACCATTAAACAATATTGCATATATTTTGTTATACTTACCTAAAATAATCAGTAAGTATGTTACAAACTATGTGTCATATTTTATTACATTGGTGCCTACTTAATATTTTTTGCGCATCGTTGGATTCTGCATTCTCCTAGCATAGAATAATAATTTACACCCAGTGTAATATTGTAAATTATAACACTGGGCGTAAGTACATATCAAAGGTTCACTGATCTCTCGCTCTTCCACTACAATAGTGCGCAAATGCGTCGACCTATTGCTATTCAAAAAGCCTGAAACTTTTCACAGTCCGCGACACTGCTAATATCTTAATTTAATTATTAATATTATTGAAGAAGAAGATAATACTAACAAACCTAAACACAGACAGAACAAGACATAGGAAAAAAATAAAGTTAACGGTCGCAACGGGACCCGAACCCAGGATCTCTTGTCTTAAACATCTTGGCCATCGGAGCATATATTTTTCTCTCATTTTTGTCGATTTCATACTTCAAATTCCGAAAGAACAATATTATCATCAACTATTTGTTTTTATAGATTACAAGGTTCTTACGAATTTATTTGCAACCCAGATAGTGCCTCGGAATCAAACAAATTCGATTTTATTTATACGGGACACTTACGTCTTTGACACCGGTCCCAATGGCTAGGTTGTCCCGGTAAGACAAGAGATCCCAGGTTCAAGTCCAAGTTGCAACCGTTATCTTTTTTGAAGTGAAAACTTCTTTAGTACCGTTGTGATTTGAAACTCGATGACACTAAAAAGAGACAAACATATACATCTATAGTATCTCATACCACTCATCTCATTCTCTCGCGGACTATATCCTATAGATTCTATAGGATTCGAGAGGTGCTTCGTAGCCTCCCCACTCTTATCTATTTTAGTTTTCTGAAGGTTTTACTTCTACCGCGTGCGAACTGCACACAATTTTTTGCACACTTGCGCCAGTGGGCAATCCCTCCACTTAATAACTTATTTCATGTAATACAAACGAGGAATTATACAATTTGTCCGAAAAAACCTTACAATCTCTTTGGCAATTCTTTTTTCAAACTTTATGAAGGCATTCAGGTATCATAATATTGATTACATATTCAGATTTATCAGCACATGGTAGGAACGATCATGCGAACTCTGTCGAGATAAAAAAAGGTATACGGCCACCATCGTGAACCGGAACTGGAACGCAATAAACAAATGATGTCCCAAATGGTACGATATTCCAAAAAAAACGCTCGCGCTCAGTCAAAAAAATGTTTCGTTGATCCACGAATTATTGTCAATATCTTCGCACGACAAGCGGTGAGCATGTAAAAATTGTTTTGATTTATTTTCTGATTACCAATGGTGTCACATTGTAACAACAATGTCAACCATTTTAACGGCTGTCATGGGATAGAAAAAGTCACTGGATTTTACTTTTTGCCAAGTCTGATTGACGCTTCGGGAAAAAGTGATTGAGGGAGCTGAGAATTGCCGAATTCACATTTTAGGAGTTGGCTTTGTTGAGGTTTCAGAGTTTTTCAGTTATTAACCAATAGCTGCAAACTTTATGACACCTGAGGCTGTATTTTTATTGGTTGTGTTACTTGAAAAATTCACGTTTTCATGTGCCTCGCAAACTGAGCAGGACCTTTGAGTAGGAAGGTTTTTCTCCCACGCAAACGAATTTCGCAGGCGGAGTTCTCACCCGTCAAACACAATTCATTATCTTGTTTATTGGAAGGTAAACTTCAGCACGTACCTGCCTACAATGAAGTGGTGTGGTATTACCTCCTAAAAATTACTTACTGCCAATTTAAAAATTGAAATCACTTGCTTACCTTTTACGCCAATTCAATAATATTATGTTAAAATATACGCACAATGTTGGGAAAACCTGAAAACGATGAATAACATCGGATGTTTGGTTTTTATACATAACATCTTTGCATCCGTTTTACAAAGCCAAATTCTAACAAGTCGTATAACACCAAACTGATTTGTTTAGTGTTGTACGACTTAGAACTGATTTTTCTATATTATTATTATTGTTACATAACATTGCACAACTTTAAAGTGTCTTTTCACTAGATTACTGCTGCTTGGATTATTTTGAGTGGAGGCAAGTTAACCTAGTTTGATAACCTAATCACACTGGAAAGCGGTAACGTTTAACTTATTACAGTATTTTTCTGAGCTGTGCACTGAGCCTACTTTGGGGAACAGGTGCATATTGTGTACCTATCCATAAACCTGTTGATGCTAGATAATCAGGAATAATATTAACTAGATAAGGATTAACTAGATAATAATATATACTATAATATTATAAATGCGAAACTGCGTGTTTTTGTTTGTTACGCTTTAACGCATAAACCAATAAACCGATTTTAAAAATTCTTTCACCAATAGAAAGCTACTTTATATACGAGTAATATAGGCTGTATATAATGGTAAACTCTGGCGTTATGAAATTATAAATATTAATATATTATATTTATTATACGTTTTCTGTCGCTAACAAAAGCGAGTTATTGCTAATGTCAGAAAACAAATCGTTGCTGTGGATGTTGAAACATTTACGGGAAATCGTAGTTAATACCTATATAAATAAAAATGAATCTCTGAAATGTGTGTAAGCGCATAACTTCCGAACGACTGCACCGAATTGGATAATTCTTTTTTTTACTACTGGAGAGCTCTGGCATTATGAAATTTAGGTGGCACGCGAGCTGTTTGAAAACTGAATGTACCGGTAACGATTGTATGGAATGCGGGATGGAGTTGGGGGGATGATAATTGATAAGTGCAAGCGCAACAGTAATATCTCCCTAATACCACGCGAGCGAAGCCGCGGGTAAAAGCCAGATAAATATTAATATAGATAATAGAAAAAAACTAAATAGGGTCCTAGGGATGATAAAATTTCCTAGGTAGGGTTCTGCTGTAGCAAGCAGTCAAGAATTAAGTTCCTTCACGCCATCACCCATCACAACAACAGTCGATTAGCATGGATTGGGCACGAGTCATGGCCAAGTCATGGAAAACGTTCTGACAGACCCGACGAGCTTGAGAGGAAGGAATTTCTGGGTACTAAAAGCATTAGGTTTTTAGAAGTTCCTTTGCGTACTTCGCACAAACAAAGCTAACCAAATTATAATCACGAGGGACAAATTGCAAATTCGATTAATTAATTCATTTCACAAGATTTAATTAGTATACTAATATACATACATGGATCAGGAGCAGTTAATGTTTGGATTAAAGATTAAGAATATCGTGAGGGAGTATTCAGGACGTAATGTAATTATGTTATGTGATATTCTCCTCCTGGAACTGGGAGCTCATGCCAATCCCAGCGAGATAACGTACGTGACTTCATCGTTCTAGCATCTTCTGTCTTTTTCGTTTTAAACAAGATGCATGCATCTTGAGAAAGAAGAGAACCAACGTCGATGATGAGCTCTTGCTGGGACTAGTTTACATCTGAACTAATGATGTCAGAGCCAGGCTACTCGTAACTTACTAGCGTTTATTATTCCACGCTGCTTGCTGTGGAATAACTACTCTGCATAATATCAACTAGTCAAATGCGAGGACAAAGTATAAAAACACATGATTTGATTTGATACTTAAATGGTCATCTGCATTAAATAATGTCATAATATTTTTTTTATTGAAGCTGTGTAGATAATAATATTAATTGAATAATTCGTGCCATTTTTGTTTAAAATCACCTCAAGGGCGCTGAACAAATATGACTAGGCTCTATCTAATTGTATAGGTTGAAATACATTTACATATTAAATTATTAATAGGTATTAACATTTTGACGTGATGACGTCTTATAAATCGATGAACGCCGGCTGCACTCACGAAAAAGCATGACTCATTGTCACGTTCCGCCTGAGCCGAGCGTGCAAGCGAGAGCGCGGAACAAGCGTTCGGCTTGTGACGCATCTATCTCTCTTCCACTCCATTGTTATTGTATGACGTTATCACGTAAAATTATCGTCCGTAAACCGACTTTACAATTTTTTACATATTTAGTTATGTACAATGACGCAGACTGCGAGGGTGAAAGGTTTCTGACTTTATGGAAGTGGATATGATTGCCAGAAAATATGTGTTTTAAAATTAGTTCTAAATTCTGTCGAGTCTGTGTCATTCTTGAATCACGTGGGAGTTTATTCCAGGCTTTAGGTCTGACACTAATATTCACGCAGAATTCAACCATTTATCCTAACCTAATCCAACCATTAATTCACATCACCATTCAGAATCGAAACGTTACTTGAAATGTTTTGTTTAAACGTTACTGATATACTTTCCTCGTCCTTTTCCCGTCTCCCTGCCTTCCCTACTCTCTTCAGTCTTACAACACACCTAAATTGAGGATGCCATACATCAACCTTGTTCAGGCAGTTGGGACATAAAAAAGCACTTCTAACCTCTTCCCTTTTCTCAATTGCTTGCACAAAATGCAAATGGTGAAAGCGAGGCTGTAATCTTGAATAAAACTATCCCAATGTTGCACAGTAGATATTTACTTAATTTTCATTCAATAATTTTTTAGGTTCTTATTATTTCAGTTACTACAAATTAAAAATATTTATCAAATGTCTAATAGAAGGTAAAAAAAAACGGGGACGTCCGAGGAATACATGGCACGACCAAGTGAATCAGATTCTTGAGTCGGGCCGTGTCAAGAGATAGAATAATAGAAGAGCATGTATGAGACAATGTATGAATGTGAGCGAGGCAAGGACTGTGTGCCAATATAATTTTAAGGAGTGTGTGCCAAGATAGTAGAATATTATGGGTACCTATTTTATTTATTTATTCATTTTCGAGAAATCAACAGTTTGAACATGTGTCACGTTTTCACCGGGGCAGTCCCATTTTCATGCAGCGGGTCCCGGTGTTCCCGAACACAGCTTCAGGTCGCCAAAATGTCCCGTTTCAAAAGAAAGAAACTCGGAGTAGAATTTTAAAAAAATATTTAAAAAGAGCGCAAGTAAGAATCCTAGAATTCTGAATTATGTAAATACTACGAAAAAATATTTAAGAGCTCATGCGTTTTACGCGCCTACACAAACATTCCGATAATCTTAAAATACATAAATATATAAAATAGTTAATCCTAATATGACATAAAAAAAACACTACTATCTTATTAATTGCATGAAAAAAATTACTTACTGTAACTATACTATAAAAAAACTACTACTACTATTCTAAAAAAAACATCATCTCGTCAATTGTACGAAGGTGTGAGGCTCCTAAAACGAATAAATTTATAAGATATTTTATTGAATTTGTTAAGGGGCTAGAATTCCAATAATCCATACGCTTGGTAGCTGTAAGACGAGTAGTAATCTAGCCTCCTACATAGTAAAGAAAATTCACTCGTAAAATCCGTGCTAATTTTAGTCAAAAACATTTTTAACGTAACAATTTTTTTTCTTTTACGAGTAAAAAAAATCTTTTTAAATTTTGAACAAGAATTCAAATCGTCTACGCGATCGGTAGCTGCAAGATGAATTGTAATATAGCCTCTTTTGTAGTAGTTTTTTGCGAAAACAGTGCTCTATGCTATTCGTCGAAAATTACTATTATTTTTAAGTACCTCCTTTTCGTTCGGTGTCCCGGTTTGGGGGGAAAAAATAGAAGGTCGCGTTAAGTATAGCCAAAAAAAACTAATTATATATTTCCTCCTTGATAATTTACTTCTAATAAGACAGCATATAATTGCAAGGTGCAATTGAAGATGTCATATTAAGTCAAGATTTAATATTACTATATAAATAAGATTAGATTCAACATATGGAAAAATAACAACTGATAATAATAATTCAGAAAACCTTTTTTTTATGAATACTTGTTGTTTTGAATAATGTTAAAAGATACACGAATCCGACTAAAACCGTCAAAAACACCTCCAAAATTAACAGCGATGTTGGAATTTGAAATGATGTTATTTTCAATTTGCTGCATACATTTTCTTTAGTTTATGATGATTTAATCCAGTAGTTATTACAAATTTAACATTAAAAATAACAACAATAATTTCGTAATTATTATTTGGCATGTCCTTTGTGTGTAATGCATCCTTTCTGTGTTGACTTGATTATTCATTTTACAAAATTATATTTGAAAAACCTTGAGATCGCCTGTTTTTTTTTAGATTTCGGTGTAATCATTTTAATTGGTTTGTAAATTACATAGTCTTGACAGCAGGTGCGTCATAAAAGTTACATTGCTTCCGGGCTGAGATTTGATTAAAACGAGATTTGGAAGAAGTCCGTTTGTGTCGGCTTAGGTAGGTATTATCATGTGTGTAGATTGCTATATTATATTGTAGTTACTGCTCGGCTTTGCCCGAGGTATTAGGTTTATTTGCGGCACGTCCCAGTGGAATATACTCTCAGTTTCGCTCTGGTGCGAGACCACCATTCAGAATTGAAACTTTGCTTGGAGTGGTGACTAGGTGTGAATAGCCAGGTAATTCCCCTCCTCCATCTCTTTCCCTAGCCTTAGCCTCACTGGCTCCAGGCGGGCTAGAGCAGTTTAAACTCTTATGCGGAAGATACAAACATCTGTATTATAGTTTAGGACACAATCACAATAGTGAATTATGTCACAAAACACTTGTACGTAGGCACTTCAATCAGGTACTTCCTCCTCCCCATCTCTTTCTCTTGACAAAAAAAAACATGAGAGGATTAATATTGAAATATAGTCTATAGTCTCGCAGCTTCAGGCAGTTTTTGAAGTAAAAACTTCTTTAGCACCGTTATGATTTCAAACTCAATGAGACGGAAGCGAGTGACACTAAAAAGAGACAAACACATGCATCTATACCATTTAGCCTGCGAGAGAATGAGATAGACTAATCGGTGTCCTCTTTGTGCAGCGTTTCTTAGTCTATTGGCCTCCGCTCTGTACGGTGATCCGTAGAATAAAATGTAAAATAATTTTTAAGCTTGTAATAATATTATAATAAATAAACTGATACTCTGCATTCGTCTCAGGTTTCACTTCTAGCGCGTGTGAACTGCACACACTGATTTTTTTTTACAAAATGTGCACTATTTACAAAAAATAAACATTGTGCATATATGTATATATGAATATTAAAAACGTTATCTTCAATCGAATAAATAAGGAAATTAAACGTCGGTTTATCGTCGGATATCTTATCTACCATTCAATAAAATGAGAATTTTCTTATAGTTTCTAGCTAGTAATGTATACAGAAGAAATCACTAAATTTGTAATTATTACTTACTTCCTTCCCAGGATAGGACATCCTCTGCAGAAGTGACAGCTGACATTCGTAATAAAATCTTGTTTTATCTTAACTAGTTTTGCTGCTAATTTCCGGTGTGTAGTCGTGATAATTTTCTCTTTAATTTCTCTTCTAGTTGTCATTAAATCAATTTATTCAAGGTAAGTATCTGTTAGATCAAAAAGAAGCAAGTTCCACTTATTATTGCTTAATTAATTGCAGAATTATTGCTTGAAGGTATTGACACTATGCAACCTCAATATTGGGGTTCAATATAGCTGTTAGAGGCGTTACATAATCATTACAGGGTGCTTTACAACCTAATTTATCTAACGTACAACTTACAACTTCACCAGAACTTATAACTAATGATTAAAAACCGCACAGTTTTTTCTCCCTTTCCATTTTATAGCATATTATATAATGCTCGACGCTCCCGTATAATTTGAATTAATTCCATAAAAAACAGAAAACGGCCAAAGAGTTCGCCCGGTCAAAAAACCAAAAGATCACACAGGTGGCATATCTAAGGTGTCACTTCTACAACAAATTACATCAATAAAATAGAATAATTTTTCAACGAAAACGGGCACTTCATGGAATGAAAACTGTACTAAATGTTCTGATCAAAAAAAATTCTTTCGTATTTATTTCAAAATTATTTGTCACTCACTTTCATAATATCATGTATTAGATTCCTTTTTTGCATTCAAAGATAGATTTTCTTTCATCCAATCGCTTATAAATATTTGCTTTTCATTTTTTATTATACTTACATTTTTTTTCAACCATAAAGGTACATTATTTTTTTTTGGTTTTCTTTGTTGTTGAAAATGGTATGAAATAACGACACAACGAATAATAACATTTTGTTTTATCTCTTAAAACTTTTTTGTTGACCAAAAAAAAAATTTTTTCATTGTTATTTTAAAATTTTATTAGTTTACATTTACTTGACTGTTTAATAATGACCAATATTCATATGCGTTACTTTGATAAAATTGTGAAATTATTAGCACCGATACAGGCGAGCCCCAGTGGGGTTAATAATTAAATGCTAAATAGTGTATTTTCATTGTCAAGAAACGTTAAATACATAAAAAAATAAAAGTTTATTTTAGTTTCTTATAAAGTATTAAAAAAAGTTTACAAGAAACTTTTTTAGGTTTCGCTCTCAAAATGTCAATCTTATAAAGTGTTAAAAAAGTTTGCAAGAAACTTTTTTAGGTTTCGCTCTCAAAATGTCAATCTTATAAAGTGTTAAAAAAAGTTTACAGGAAACTTTTTTAGGTTTCGCTTTCAAAATGCTATATTTTTTAATTGCTTCTGTAATATTAAAATCTTTCGCAATATTAAAATCTGAAAGAGTCTCTCATATCCTTTCAGAAATAGTATTTCATTTTCGGGTACTTTAAAAAACAGAGAATCTGTTTGAAATTGAACGTCAAGCAGAAATATTTGATAACATGATTTTTATTGGTTATCCATATAATTACTCTTCTTAGTCTTTACACCACTTTATTTTTTTCTTGTATCAACATTTATTTTTCTCAAATACCAAGCAAAATGGTTTCTATAGTATCTTAACATCAACAGGACAGTATAAATGTTAAAAAATGTTTACATTTAAAAAAAAAACAGCTTAGTACAAACAATTATAATTACATTATTCCCAATAATTCGTTGATCTCTTATTACGTTACTCTCTGATCTCGCCTCTTATCCATCTCTTATGGTTCAGCCGTTGTGACCTCTGTTGTTGCCTTTGTCCCTGTTACATATTAGTGAGAAAGATGGAGGTGATGATGGTTGAATCAATGACGTGTTTATATTTGGAGGAAACCTTTATTTTGTTTCCCCTATTTTTAACTTGTCTTTCTAATTTTTTAAAAATAATAATTATCCAAGTGAGGTTAGGATATTGTGTACAAGCAGCTTTTATGGCGTATTTCTTAAAAAACAATTATTTAATCTCCTCACAGCTCTTCACATCTTACAGAATCTGGTGCTGTAGATTGCCGTTAGGTTGAACGTATACAGAAGCGGTTTTTCTGGAAACAGTACTATACCAGTACAATTATCAGTACGATACCAGTGTTCTGGGACGGGTATGTTCGCATGCTGCGGCATGCCTACATACAGTACATACTAGTCTAAGAAACTAGGAATGCCAGGCTTGTTATGTATGCTGTGAGAGAAAATGTCAAAAGCGATTGTGACGCGGAATCTCCTCGGACTGGTCAGGCCTCTGTCGTCCATTGGTCATTAGATAGGTACCACTCGTTACCACCGCATCCGTGAACAACTCCACTATCAGTGAATGCTGATTTACCCCCTATTACAAAACTCCACTGCGGTTATCTTGTCCCTGAGTCTTTGCATCCAAAACTAACGTACCTTATAACCAGTAACTATAAAAATTGACAACCAACCACTCGAATATGTGTCAGATTACACCTATTTAGGACAGATAATATCTTACAGAGATCAAAACACTAAAGAAATCGAGCGAAAAATAGCAAAGTGATGGAAGAAATACTGGCTTTGAAAGAAGTTTTGAAATCCAAGGAGCTAAGTATGCAAAAAAAATGAAAGTCTTCAACACATTTATATTTCCACAACAATTTTCCCTTGATTTCACATCAAAGTATTTTTTTCTTAATGAATTATGAAATCCAGAGCAAAACGAACGTAACTCGTTTAAATTATGGAAATTTCGTTTCTTGTTATAAATAAATGCATTGAGCAAACAATCTATGCAAATTTGATAAAGCCAGGTCACATCCAGAGCTAAGCTTCTTAAGAAGATCAGATCTGCTTTATTTTTTTTTATACGTGTACCGCACAAGAGTCCTAACTACTTCCGTCTGGAGCCAGTGAGACTATGGCATTCCCAATTGGGGTATGTTGTGAGGCTGAAGGTAGGTGGGAGGGGAAAGAGATGGGTAAGAGGAAGGTGGGAAGTACCTGGCTATTCAGATCTGGTCACCAAACACGGCTAAGGCCATTTCAAGCAACATTTCAATTCTGAATGGTGGTCTTACACCAGGGCGATTCTGAAAGTATCTTCCGCTGGAACGCGCCGCAAATATATTACTTTAAATTAATTAATTGTGAAATAACACAAATTAATCAAATAAAATGTATTTGCCACGTCGGGGCTCAATCCCGCGACCTTCGAATTGCGAGTCAAGAGCCTTACTGTTAGACCACACCGGCCGTTATAGTTTCGATTTACGACGTTTGTGTTTTGGACAGCAGCTTGCGCTATCTGCCTAAAACTATTTATCTATCGTCCAGTTGATTAGTCAGATATCTCCAAAAACAAAGTTTTGAGATTATGAGATTATTATTGAGGTAAAAATATTCGATTGATCCTTAAATCAAATATTAAATAAAATAGACTATAAAATAACATCGGGAGGTATAACGGTCCGGTATATTACATTTTGAAATATCCTGCTACCAGTGACCAAGAAAATATCAACACTTTATTTATTTCGCTACAATTTTTTCGGCAATATAATTTATTTGGTGGTATTTAAGAGTAATCTAAGTATTGTACCAGAAGGAAGGTACACTTATACATATAACTACACACTCAACTCGAATTTCGATTTTTCGAAGATATATCGATGTATCGATCATTCAGTTGATTGGCCGCATATTATGTAGGTACACATTGAAAAGTAATATTTTGTTTTATTTACTCCAAGGGAAGGTAAAAAAAATTGCTGTGGGACTAACCCATTTTTTATTCCGTAAAATAAAGTATCAATCGAAATGTAAAAATTGGGTTTATCAGTTGCCCTAAAGCCCTCGAAATATCAGTTGCCCTAAAGCTTCGAAGCTGCGACGGCAACAACAGATTTATTTATTTAAGGAACATAAACAGTCTTAACAATATTATAAACATAAGAGGATGATAAAAAACAGACCAATTATTAATGTTCACAGATAGGTATTTAGAAACAAGACTAACTTATTGTAAACTAGAGTATTTGAGAAAAATGGAGAAAAAAACAGCAGCAATTAAAAAAATAATGATAAAAGTACAAATCTGAATTCAACAAATGATAAACCAATAACCAATACACAATTATAAAATAAGTGTGATTATAACTGAAATAGACTGAAAAATAGGTATTTGGTTTGGAAAGGGTAAGGGGAGGAGAGGAATAAGGGAAAGTTAAGGGAAAGTTTCCACGCAAGTAATATAAAAATATTAGATACAATTAATTTAATCGCCATGATGATGTGTTATTCGCACCTAGAATGTTGTATAGTGAAGTTTTGTAGTGACAGTAACTAGCAGTAAATACGTCAGCACGTGTGTCTATATTTGCAAATTTATTGTTATAGTAGTTACATGTCCTTTGCATAAAGTCATTTTGATTGAAATTGGTGTTGCACCTTTCAATATAGAAAAGGGTATTTTGTCTACTTTACCGAATCGACGTGTGGAAATTTATTTTGTTTAGCAACTCCGGGCAGTCAAATAGATAGTGGCAAGAGCGTGGTAGAACCAAATTGCCGTTATGGCATGCATGGCATGCAAGAAAGAAAACGGACTCACCGTATTTAGGAACTAAACGACTTACATCAACTCGAAATCATCAACACTTCCTCACAGTCCTCTCCCAGCACTGGCAGCACAGCATTTTCACGTTCGGCTCAGTTCAATATCCTTTGCCATCGACGTGTTTTTGCCCGCAGTTATCTCCCGTGTGATATCCGCTCCCTCCTGTATCTCTGTCCATATCGGCTCATAGGGCAACCCTGCAAGCCGCAGTATTCCACTGCCATCAATGGAAGTATGCAAGCAAGCAGGTACTGAAGGAAGTGTCCTTTCGTGAAAAACTCCGCAATAATGTCCGCCACGCAAACGCCGGATACAAACGCCGGAAACAAACGCCGCCAATTTTCTCCTCAACCCGCGAAGTATTGGGGAAAAAATGTACTTTGACAGCAGGCGGCTTTCAACTTATTAGTTGACTTAATTAGGTTCGATTGGCATCTGGTAGAACAACTTTATATTTTACCCGGTTTTGATGCTACAACTGCCACGCAGGGACTGTCGCGAGTTTTTTAAATCTTGCGCTGAATCAAGCTACTCCCTATGCCGCCGGATGGCTGAACAATCTCAACACCCCACGATGTTCTCCACCTATTCTCCTCAACTTCTACGAAAAAAAAAGAGACGAATAAAATGTATTTATTAGACTTTTGACGTGAAAACCGACTGACTGAGCCTAAAACTTAGCCTAAAACATTAAAACTTGTCGGGAAAGGTCCAGAGGGGATGTTTTTAAATTTTCTAGACGTGCTTTGTCCGCTGATACGGATCTGCCCAGCAATTTAAAAATTTTCTAGAATAATTAATTGTAATCATAATTAGTTACTCGCACCTATCAAATATGTATCTCTTTTTCAAATTCGTGCAAGTAATAAATCATCAGTCACTTAGTTAGGTAACTAATTAGACAAAGATGAATTAATTTCTGTTTTCATGATGGTGAAGTATAGTCCATGAAGATCTGTCAATCTGATGACAGGGCTATTCTTTCAGGCAGTTGTAGGCTACCGTATTTATGATAACCAGTTAATAAAGTTATGGGAGATAATAATATATTATGTCTGTATATTGATAGTGACGGTTATACGCTTGGAACGTTCGTAATGTTAATAGCGATAGTGACAGAAGAGTCTTTTGTGACGATTAACGGTAGCAAAGTTGGTATCTGTAGTTACGGGAGCAAAGTTAAGCTCGTTTCTCTAGGTAGCGTCTGTAATAACGTTGCGAATGATTGTAAGTGCACATACTAATGTTGATTTCAGTTTGACGATGGCAATTGGATTGGGATTACTATCCTTAGCAATGAGGCACCGATTAAAAAAAATATGTATATTGGTTGTCTGTAAAGTCGGTTTATGGACGATAATTTTACGTGATAACGTCATAAGAAAACTTTTACATAGAATTTTACAGTCACAAGCCGAACGCTCAGGCCGGTCGTGCCTCTCTATCGCTTGTTCCGCGCTCTCGCTTGCACGCTCGGCTCAGGCGTAACGTGACAATGAGTCATGCTTTTTCGGTAGTGACAATATTAACGTTATCGTTGAGGAACGATAGTAAAGTTGATGGCGGTGGTAATCACGGTAATATAATAATAATTGTTTTGTAACGGTTGATTACTTTAATAATAATAACGATTGTAAGTGCACGTAGCAATGTTGATTTCAGTTTGAGGATGGCAATTGGATTGGGGTTACTATCCTTATCAATGGGGCACCGATTTAAAAAATAAAAAAAAACGTCGTTGCTAATGCTGATTTCGGTAGTGGCGATATTAACGTTATCGTTGAGGAACGGTATTAACGATAGTTAATTTGATGTCGGTAGTGATCATGGTAATATAATAATAGTTGTTTTTTAACAGTTGATTACTTTTTAACGTTTGTAAGTGCACGTAGTAATATTTATTTCAGATTGACGATGGCAAGTGGATTTGGGTTACTATTCTTAGCAATAAGGTACCATTTAAAAAAAATTGGTTGTCTGTAAAGTCGATAATTTTACGTGATTACGTCATATAATAACCATGGAGTAGAAGAGAGATAGATGCGTCACAAGCCGAACGCTTTTTCTGCGCTCTCGCTTGCACGCTCGGCTTAGGCGGAACCTGACAATGAGTCATGCTTTTACGTGAGTGCAGCCGGCGTTCATCTATTTATAAGACGTTATCACGTCAAAAAAAACAATGTCGTTGCTAAAGCTGATTTCGGTAGTGGCAATGTTAACGATATCGTTGAGGAACGGTATTAACGATAGTAAATTTAATGTCGGTAGTGATCATGGATATATAAAAATAGTTGTTTTGTAACAGTTGATTACTTTAATATTTTATAATAATTTTGGTAGTAAAGTTTTTAAGCATTTGGTATTTAACTTTAGGAACTACTCGTCAACCCATTGCTGATACTAATTACAATTACTGTAGTAATCGGCAATGATGGCAGTATCTTTGGGGACATTGTAATGTTAGTAACGTTAATTACGTTGGGGACGGTTTTAATGGCAGTGAAGTTGGTGTCGGCAATGACGGTAGCAATGTTAGGGACGGCTGTAACGGTAGTATAGTTGGTGCAGAAACTTTACGTCATGTACCACCTACTAGAACCGGTAGTCTCACTTCGATGCGGTTCGATGACACAACCACTAACTTCATAAGGAGATCTGCAGGCGCCTGGTTCGAGATAGGGTTGGGCGTACTACTTATCCAGTGGACATGCGAAATTTTATCTTTAAAAAACAAACGTCTCAAAATGTTGATAAATTTTGTTCTTACGTTTGTTATATTACCAATTCAAATTCATAAGGGGAACGTATGGCAAATTTGTAAATGCAAAAAGTATAGCATATATCTAGTACGGATATGTGCTACTTTATTTACGTTTTAAATTATGAAATAAAAACCATTAAAAATTCGATGTTTCATAACTTTAGAGCCAACTTTGGCAATTACTATAAGTTAAAGTTGATTATTCTTAAAAAAATATTTTGATATACATACCTACGTAAATATAATGCTAAATGAAATGAAAAAACAATATTATTAAAAAAGTATTTTTATGGGTTTTTACAAATTACCGATTTACGCTGGAACACAAATTTGTCGAATATAAATTGAAAATTTTGTCCCAAAAAACGCCCTTTATGGCTGTTTTCATTTTTTATTTTATATTATTTCAGTATTTCCATATTATTATTTTCAGTATTTTCATATTAGATTAGGTAAGCTTATTTTTTTAGTAAATATCAATAAGGGCCTTCGCTTATGGAGAAACTGAAATAAAACAGATTTTAATGCAATTGCAATAAAACATCAATCTAGCGACACCGAAGAAGAAAATACATATACTAGTAAGATGACCAAATGTATAGGAAAAGACTCACTGGAATTCGCACAGAAAAAGTGATTCGTAGACTCCCCACTCTTGTCTACTTCAGTTTTCTGAAAGTTTCACCGCGTGTGAATTGCACACTGATTTTTTTTATATACGAGCACTTACCAATCCTCTTATCCACTGCATAATAATACGTGTAATAATAATTTATGTGTAAAAATAGTGTACAAAATTTCAAAAAGATCGGTCAAGCAAATTTTGAGTTATGATGTTCACGAACTTTAAAAATTTATTTGCGAGAAAATCGATTAAAGGTTTTTTTTATAATCGAAAAATACTTGAATAAAGCAAGAAGGCCTGTCGTTTGAAATGCTGTTTCTTCGTTAGTTTTGCTCCGATTTACTTGAAATTTTGACACAATACTCTCGACATATTGTACATTTAGAAAAAAAAATTAAAAAATGAGTTTTGAAACCTTACCCCCCCCCCCCCCCCCACCTTAACGGGCCGGCTATTTTATTAAAGTTTTAAAAAATGAAAAATATAGTAGTGGCCTTGTTTTTAAGATTATCAACTTAATTGTATCAATTTTCAATAATTTTATATATACCGCGTACCTCCAAAAACTGTTCCTCTTTATTTACAATACTTTAAAGTCAACTGGTATTAGGGGAGCCAACCGTCTTAAGAAAATAAGTACCTATTGCAGAACTGCAAGTTTCCATTTAAATCCACCTCGTATGACCTGAAACGGTCGACTTCCTTTTTTCATGTTCCTGTTCAAGTAGTAAACATTGCTTCAATCAACGGCTATAGGAAAGTACTCCTGGAGTTGCAAGGGAAAACAACGCATTACAATTTTCATTATGAATTTGAATCTTACAGATTAAATGTGAATTTCAACGGCTCTAGATAAGGGTTCCATGACAAATCAGAATCAACTCAACTCAACTCCTCTTTGAAACTTCATCAAAAGTTACGTAATCATAAAAAAAAAATCGAGTGCAGTTAACACGCGGCAGAAGCGAAACTTTACAAAAACGATCTCAACCAAGGAACCTTGAAAAGTGAGATCATAATTAAAGCAGCCAATGAGCGCAGACCTAGAGAAGAACCAAGGAGCCTTGAAAAGTGAGGTCATAATTAAAGCCGCCAATGAGCACCGATCTGGCGCCATTTCCGTTTTATATCTCAACCAATAGGAGCCTTGTTAGGAATTTTATGCTTTGCTGGTGCTGTATGCGTCAGTTCCGTTTCATCCGAATTCCTAATCAAATCGGGGCTATAGAAGTTCAAAAATTAAAAATAGCCCATAACCTAACCCAACGTAACCTAAAATGAAAAACACGACTAAAATGCATTTCATATGTCAAAACCCGTAAATTTAGTAAATGTACCTTTTTGCCTTTGGGCTACGCAATCTCCCTTGTGTTTCTGCATTTGTGTGAAGGTCGAGCAAGTGGATTGCTATCTTTTCAAACGATTACAAAATTAATTATATTTCGTTCATAAATGCACTTTTGTCGATCTTTTATAGGAAAAACACGACTAACATGCATTCCAAACGTCAAAACACGAAAACTTAGCAAATGTATCTTTTCGCGTTTGGGCGAAGCAATCTCCCCCGTGTTTCTGCATTTGTGTGAAGGTCGAGCCATCAGACCGTAATTTGACATTCATAGTATTTTTCTTTGTACAATTAGTCCAAAAAAACATAACTTCTTGATTTTTCATAATTCGGATGACCATGGCATCAATAGGAACTACCTAACTCATGTTAACCAAAAGAAACTTATTCAATTAAAAAATGTGTATTTAGAAGGTGCAGCCTATTTTTTTAAGAGTCCCTTTTTTAAAATTTTCTATGCAATTTTTTGTTATTGTTATTACCAATATTCTTGAACGAGAATGTTTGAGTGTTAAAGATAAATAAACTAAGAAAGATAAATATTTCAACGGTTTCTATGTACCAACACGTCTATCGTATTATCAAACTGGTGCCTTTTTTATCTATTAATAATGTTTAAGCCTATCAAACCAAATGTTGAAATGATGCAATGACTCATCCTTAGGCGAACCTTACACGATCAAAATTAATTGTAATCCGTCAATATTTATCTTATATCGTGATATTTATTGAACGTGCATTCTAGTGTATTGACGGATCACAATGTGGATCAAGGATGTACAGATTCCTGAATTCCGTATCGCGGACACACGAATTGCGATTAATATTGACGCATAAACAATGAATAATCAATCACAATAAACAATGAATAATCAATTTTTAATAAGGAAAACTCAGTTTTTATAATTTTTTTAAGGTTATTCCCATCATAACTTATTGTGATCCGTCAATACGCTAGCCTACACATTCAATAAATATGACGACATTTGATAAAAATTTACGGATTTCAATAAATATTGAATATCCAGGGTAGCACTCTGATCCATATTTTTTTTTTTATAAAGAGAGGCAAACATTCCCGGGTTATGAATAATCCAACAATGTTTTAAAATCTCCTACTACCACCACAGAAAGCCAAAAATGTCGCTTGTGCTGTGATGGAGGACTTGCCAGCCGAGGAATCGAACACGCGACGCCCGGGCGGGACCCAAAAGCGATGCCCACTCAACCACTGACCGGTGATATTGATGGATCACAATCCAATCGTTATATGGATCGTGATAAATATTGGACGTGTAGCCTACACCTTAGGTATTTTGTTAAATCTTAAAGTATAATGTATATAATTTTATGTAAAACTCAGTAAATTGTCCAAAAAAGTTGGGAACGTCCGTGGAAGACGAAGATTTGTTAATGAGTCGGGTCATGTCAAGAGTATAAAAAAAGTATGCATGAGACGATACTCGTATGTACCTAAATATGAATGAAGCAAGAAGTGTGTGCGATTTAAGTGACGGTCCATCCTCTCTGCCTACCACTCTCGGAAAACGACGTAATGGTTGTTATTTAGTATAATGAACGTATGGAATATAAGTGAACTTATATCTCTGATGAATGTACGACGCGAACGGAGATATAAAAGGACTGTCATCCATTTTGACCGTCACCAGTTGAAATTTAAATATACTTTACTTAAAGTTTCGGTGTCATTGATTAATAAAATACCTTTTTATTTACAAAAACACAATCATTTAAATTAGTTAAAATAATTATAAGATAAGAAATATAATTATAGCTGATTGTACTGTTTTTCGTGGCAATCTTGGGTAACATTGTTGTTATTTGAACATGTAAAAAAGGTC
The DNA here is from genome assembly GCA_936435175.1 of Glyphotaelius pellucidus. Taxonomy (NCBI): domain Eukaryota; kingdom Metazoa; phylum Arthropoda; class Insecta; order Trichoptera; family Limnephilidae; genus Glyphotaelius; species Glyphotaelius pellucidus. Next base: position 17,800,587 of record OW386542.1, on the reverse strand, counting down.
CAATTCTTGTTGTAAAAGACAGACATTTATTGTATTCTTTCTCGTTACCTGCAAGGTACCAGTTTCTCAATGCAGCCTCTTGGCTCTAGTCTACAGCGCTTAGAAAAACCTCAACGGCCTTTTTACTGGACACGCCTGAACGGAGCTTCTCTGAACGGCCGCAGGAGGCTGCTGCACCCGAAACGACTTACACTCTGTTCTTATATTATTGAGTACATATGAATAATATATATTCATATTTAGTATATATAACATTGTCCTTGCTCGAATTTTTCCTGTTTCTCGAAATTACCTTTTTTAAAGTTTATTTTTATTTTATTTATCTAGAAATAAAGCGAAATAGAAATAAACACATTTTGCAATTACATAAAAAATAACATTACCTGATAATAATATTATTTACTTACAACATGTTGGTGATCAAGCATAAATTTGAATTTTTTTGTTGTTGTTGTTGTTTAATGGTGTCTGGAAAGCAATTATATAAAATCCCCCCTTGTAACTAATAGATGGATTATCCATAGTGAGTATGACATATTTATAATTAATTATGCTTTTTATTTATTCTGTACATAATGAGACATTCTGTACATGCATTATAATCATAGTTTTCTCAATTTTTAGCAATTTTGTTTCGAAATGTATTTTTTGTGGATCTTAATCGCAAAAAGATGGAGCGCTAGGTAATATGAAAACTAAGTAATATGCAAACGTTTGGGACCAATGTTAGTTTTGTTAAATTTCAATTTGAAGAATAAATACAGCCGAAGCAGCTAGCGACGTTTACGAGGTAAACGCCACCGGACTCTCGACATAACAAAAGCGGCTTTTAAAGGACTTTGTTTTTGAGTTATTCATGACATCCAACAACCATTTTGAAGGGTCATCAAAAGAGCAAACAAAAGTATCTTACACCTTTAAATATCGTTAAATATACACCTTTAAATATATTTGATAAAAATATTAAAAATAATACGGGTTTCAATTGAGAATCCTGCGGAACTGTGTTAAAAAACTAAACAAAATATAATAAAAACTCATCGAATATACCCGTCAACCCAGGACAGAAATAAACGGCTAATACTTTTTACGATTAGTACAAAATAAAACAATTAATATTATGCAGGTAGAGAAGACAACGAAGTAGAGCAATATACAGTTGTAATAAAGATATTTAAAAAATATGTGATTATTTTTTATAAAGAGGCTTTTAGGTTCTTGAAGCGGCCAGCGCCCGCACTACAACGCCAATTTGACGGTGGTTTAATAATACAAGTGACCGGATATCGGAGTTCGTTTCCAATGCGTCTTGGAATTCTCGTTGTTTCTTTTTATTTACTTTCTTCAATCATTGTCCCTAAAGTTAACCATAATGTTTCCATTTTCTGTCAGGCCGCCAATAGATTTCCGAACAAAACATTCAATTTGCTTCCATACTACTACTAAGTACCGCTGTTTATATATACTTATTATTTTTTAGAATTCATACGACAACTTGAATTATAATATTTTTACAAATTCATTAAAAGAAAAATAAACAATTTCCCTGAATTGAAAAACGGATAACTGAATTCATCATATTTTTAAATTCTTTTTAACCCCTCAGGCTAATTTGTTCGCCGTTCAGAACAACTCATATATGTCTCTTAGAAATCATTGTGTCTCCCTTACTATCATAGTGAGAAATATGATCTAAACGGTATTGAAAAGAGAAATCATCAAGCTATATATTAAAATCTAAAAGTTAACACAAAATTATTAATTATTTATGAAACCAAGGTTTCCGACCACAATTTGAAAAAATTATGAAACTTTGTAAATTCTTTATAAATTATTTTTACATGAAGACAGTGAGGTGACGATAACGTTTATAATTTGTTTAATAAAATATCTATGTGTTATTATTTTTTTTTTTGTTACCAGTAATTATAGTTAATTTTAAAACTTTTTAAGGTTTGCATTCAAAATTTTCATATTTAAAAAATCACGTGGTCATTTCTAATAGTAAAATTTCAAATTTTAATCACCTTTCAAAAACTGTTTTTTTGTTTTTGGATACGTTTACAAATATTACATTTATTGGGATTTTATTGCAAAGCGGAAATATTCTGACCTAAGCAGAGAGTGTGGTCTTGTCTGATGGGTTAGGTCTGATGGTCAGGTCTGATGGGTTAATAAAGCTCTACACCGTTTACTTATTATTTGAATATCTACAACAGTATGTAGAACACGAGATTTGTTTATTATATCTCTGAATTCATTTCAAATCATGTTTTGGGGAAAGAAATATGTGAAGTTGGGTCTTCAAGACAGGCTTATAAGATAATGGAAATAAAATAATAGCTTTTTGGCCTTTTCGATGCCAAGCTGTTGAACTTATGGACGAATCATAAACAAGCAGAAATGTATATCAATGTGTAAGTGTATATGTTTGGTCTTGCCTTCACGTCGCAGTGTGTATCTATTTCGACTGAATCAACAACGCTTAGTTACTTACATTGAAATATCAGTGGCAATAAAACAAAACACCTTTTGATCTGTTTCTGTGACTGAATCAACACGCTAGTTACTCACATTTAAATACCAGTAAAACAGACAGACAGTACACATTAGATTCTTCTGTGCTCGTTAAGAAACAACCGACAAAGAGATAAATTTGTGAGAAATGTGCCTATTATCCTCACACCGTTACCTGAAGATTTTTTTTTTATATCAAGCTAGAAAACTCTACTAGAGCCGGATTGAATATAAATTAATAGACCACATAATTTCTGTATTATCCTTACTTCTTGCCGATCGTATAAACATACGTACCAACCCAATTATAATAGTTCACATGACTACCCAGACCTTGCAATACAGTGTTCACACCGTATATAACTAGGTATATCAATAAATAACTGCTTTATCAGACATAAAATCAATAAATAATTGAGAATATTAAAGACCGCTTAAATAATAAAGTTTTTCTATACACAGTGTCCGGAAATTCTTAGTACAAGCGGGAAAGTGATCTGGAAAGAAAACCTTACTTATCTCAATCAAATTGTGCGTCTCTGAAAATCTTAAAATAATCACAAGGTTACAGTAAAAATGATAAATTATGGGCCCTCTTTTCGAGCCAGCCCATAGAGTGATGGAATGCATATTTATAATGTGTGTCTGTATTTAGTAAGGCCTATCTTTAGACTAATTTAATCACACCTAGTATTATTCAAGTTTTGAGTAGTACCTTACCTTGAGATGAAAAATACAATTTTGGACATTACCAAACTTTACCAACCCCCTACCAAGTGCCTCGCCATATTACAAGAACAGAACCAAGGAGCCTAGCACGGTCACGGAAATTTGTCATCTTTCCCGAGCATATAAATCGACGAACAAGCGTTTCTAGTCGACGAAGGTCGAGAACAATGACAAAATACCGACATTATCGAAAATATTTTCATCGATATGGCCGTTCTAGGCCCCGTGACCCATTATCAGTGCATTACATATCAATTGTACCATAGATGTCGCTGTACCGCAGTTCCTCTCAGCACAGGATCTCCCATTTAGGAAAAAGAAAATAATCTACATATTTTTTTAAATTTATATTTCATATGATCTTCTAATAATATAATATTATAAACGCAATCCGCAACCGATCTTGATTTGATAACGTGTAAATAATCGATAAAAATAAGTTATTGTTGAGAAATTATTTGTTCTCCATACTTGTATTGTGTTAATGCGTTTTATTGGTAGGTATGTAATTATTATTAATTTATTCTAAGGCTTCAAAAGGTAACTGTATTATGGCTCACCATATCGTTTTCGGGAAATTTTAGAAAATTTGTCAAATTAAATTGTTTTCTCATTTTGCTTATAAATAAATGTCTACAGTGAAATCTAACCTAACACAAAAAAATAACAACAAGAACCAAAAAATATATGTTTTGCTTTAATAATAATAATAATAATTGGATTATTTATATAGCGCCGTTTTTGTGAAAAATCACCTCAAGGGCGCTGTACAAACTTACAATACATTTCTAAAATCTAGAAAAACTACAAACTAGACAAACAATTAAAACAACTAATGGCTAAAAATTGCATCCACCGGTTCATAAGAAAATATATGTACAATGTCTCGACCAATGAACGCGATGCTTCTTAAAAATGCATACAGGACCATACTTACCTGGGAGGTCGCTTGAAATTAACACTGTTTATTGTCTATTAAGAAATTTAGATATAGTTCGCACGCAGATGACATTATTGTGTACACTTGTTATTTGTGTTTAATCCTGAAATATATTTTAATATTAGTATAAAATACATTCTTTGATGAGTGTATTTTGGAAATCAAAAGCAACATTTTATAGTGGGCGGTACAGTAGTACAAGGATTTGATCTTCCTAAATGTGATTCGTAACGAGACAGATTGATGTGCAAAGATTCAAGTAATTAAAAAATTTATTAGAAATGTGTAATTAAGACATATCATAGAAAATAAAAGTATGATACTCTCAGATAGGTTTATTTAAATTAAGGATATGAGAGCCCAAAAAGGTAGGTTTTTAATTTGGACCTAAATTCTGTTGGGCTTGTTATGCATCTTAGTTCCGGAGGGAGTTTATTCCAAGCCTTAGGCCCAGATACTCCGAAAGCGCGATCTCCAAACTTTGTATTTGACTTACGTTTAGGTTCCATTAGTCTGCCTATTAGCTGATTATTGCTCCCAAGACTTTATTATATTTTGAGTAACTATCTGTATTATATTGGTTACTAATTAAATGTTTTTCTTTGTTACATTTCACTACAAGCATCCCACATTATCCAAACGAGTGTTTTTTTAGTTTCAAATTTTTCTGAGAATTGTGAATCAAATTGTGGTAAGTACGTACATATATTGAATAAAATAATTTTAGCTGTTGTTAGATGCCTATTACTTATTTACAATAATCGTTCATGGTCTATAAAGGTCGAATAAATTAAACTGTTTTCAAATCATAGCACAAACAAACACATGTTTGTCTAAAAAAAATAATAACCACATGTAACTTGAGCTCTGTGAAATAATAATATAATATCGAGTCATTTTGAACCGGGTCACAAACAGAATCTCTGTAGTATTTATACGAACTTTTATAAAAAGGTTGTATTATTCCCACCGCGTTGATTTGAATTGATCTGATTGCGGGAGTCTTTGTGCTTCGTAATTGAATGTTGTTTTGATACTTGATCGGTGGAGACAGACCCTTCAAAGTGCAGTTATTTTCCCACAATATGCTCAAGTGTTCCAAGTTGCATCTACAACGCATCTTGCGAATTAGGGTGACACTACGTCCAACTAAACTCTCTTCAGCAAATAAATATTTTTATTTATGTACCAATTAAGTTTTTTTTTAATATGATAACAACGTCAATGTTTCTTAGTCATATATAAACAATGTATTCCGTAATTTAAGTCAGTTCCTATAGTTAGTAAAAAGATAGAATATTGTAGAAATATACATTCGTACAGCGCCCTTAAGGTGATTTAAAAAAAAATACGAGAGTGCTTTAGATGAGAGGAAGAGAGAAAGAAAATATGCCCGCGCACTGCTCTCTCTTGCTACTTCAGTGTGATACAGACAATAGGCCTGCACTGTATCTTAGATATACGAAACGTAACTGGCTATGAGAGAAAGAGAGAAAGAAAATATCTGCTCGAACCTCTCTCTCTTGCCCCTACAGTAATATATGTAACGTAACCTCTCTCTCTTTCTATCTTCACTAACTTATATCTCCCTCTCAACGTCCGTCCGCCTCGCCCGACATTTTTCGTAACGCTCTCGTCACGCATTCACCAGCTTACTCCCCAAGTCAAGCGTGCGTAAAGAAGTTTTAATGCAAAAACGGCATTATACAAATCATCAATTTATTATTAAGGAATGTACGAAGGAAATGGGTGAATTTATGCTAACTTCAAATATAACGAAACCGTTATCAAACAATTTTGAAGCTCTGATAGTGATAAATAACTTGCCAATTTGTTATTGAAAATAACATTCAGCACAATAAACTTGTTAACTTTATTGATAGTTTGCTTAGTTTAGATAGTGTTGTTATTCAGAGGTCAGAGGTCGTTGCAAATGTGGCACATTCAGCACATTTATAAACTTTTTAACCTTATTGATAGTTTACTTAGTTTAAATAGTGTTGTTATTCTTAGACTAGAGGTCGTTGCAAATGTGGCACATTCGGCACATTTATAAACTTTTTTACCTTATTGATAGTTTACTTAGTTTAAATAGTGTTGTTATTCTTAGACCAGAGGTCGTTGCAAATGTGGCACATTCAGCACATTTACAAACTTTTTAACCTTATTGATAGTTTACTTAGTTTAAATAGTGTTGTTATTCTTAGACCAGAGATCGTTGCAAATGTGGCACATTCAGCACATTTATAAACTTTTTAACCTTATTGATAGTTTACTTAGTTTAAATAGTGTTGTTATTCTTAGACCAGAGGTCGTTGCAAATGCGGAATTAATGTTCAGTACACAGTACAGTAACAGACAATATATTATTAATAATAGCTTTCTCAAGATAAATGTTCCCTTCATAAAAATCTACAGTTGCAAATCTACAAGAAAAAACATAAAGTTCCTTTCTAATATTAGTATAGGTTGGTCACCACCTTATCAAGACGCAACCTCTTAAAACAAATGTAATTAATTTGGGGCAACGAATAAAAAAATCCTTACGATTTGGCCGTTCACAATCTCAGTTAATACCCGTGCATCGCCCCTTTAGATAAGAACCTCCCGAGTTGGCGCCGGTCAGTAATTCCCCTTTGGCAATTAAGATTTATGATGAATGGAACGTTCATTATTAATGTGGAGTTTTTTGCGTTTGTTTTCTACTAAGATCTGCATTTAGTCAGAATGTTGGAAAAAACAACACCGTACATTATTGTTTGGTTTTGAAGCCGTCGAAATACAAACTCAACTTAATAATAATAAATAATAACATTTTACTTCTTCAAATTCACTTTGTGGCGTCATTACTATTATTATGTTAATTAAATAAATATTGGTCTACACAAAGTTATTTGTTTTCATTTATTTAATAACATTTTAGTTTGCGATTTACCTATGATTTTTGACTTAGGTCCTCAAGGGTAATGATCGGATAAATAAAACTACAAAAACCAGAAATTTGAACAAAACTAATTTTATTCTACAATAAATGCTTATTAATTAAAGTGTTTTCGTCACACACGTACGATATATGTTTACCCCTACTTAGTAGTGCAGACATTTATAAACTTTGCAGATCAGTTTATCCCTACTCAGTAGTGCAGACATTTATAAACTTTGCAGATCAGTTTATCCCTACTCAGTAGTGCAGACATTTATAAACCTTGCATCAGACTGCAAGTCGAGCTTCTTGCCCACCTGTCCATTGACAATCCCTGATATATTTTACCAACCATCGCCGACTTCTTATATACGCTATCGAATTTGTCAAACACTTGTCGTAACTAGTCTCAGACATTTGATTTAATTAATCGTGTAATATCAATCTCAAATGAGCCTGAATTCTTCATCCTTCTATTGCACGTCGCTTATGCTCCTTTCAAAAACATATCCATTCATCCACTACAAAACCATCTAAAAGCTTAGAGTAACAATATAATCTAAAAGTCACCAATGAACCAATTTTTAAGTTCCAACTTGGCCTATTTCACAAGTTGTTTCTCCTTCCTCACCGTAAAAATAATACTCCGTCCATTGTTTCATTTGAAAAATTGATTGCTTTTGGCCTTTAAAATTATTTAATGGTCTGTTGGACTGACGTTGCATGAAATTATGTTTAAAGATGCATCGAGCGGCCGGCACATGCGGACCTTGGATTACAGCAGGATATTAAATTGAAATGGGAGATGTAATACCATTTATTGTCTTGGAGTACAACTCCTTTCAATAATATTATGTCCATTTGATACATCATTAAATGTTTAATTTATTCACGTACTTACATACATACGGAAATATTTAAAATTTCAATCATATTTTAATGGGCAAAAAAAGAGACATTGAAACAGAAAATCTTTACGCTGATGTCGTTTTAGTATATTGTGTATATAAAATTTTATTACTATGGTATTAAAAAAATATTAGAAATGCATAAGAACAATAATGTTTTTTTGTGACTTGCGAGGTGATTCGGAAAGTCTTCCAGAATCCAGCTTCAAAGCGGATGTGTGTTTTCGCACATCTTTTTATTTTATTACATCGCTTTGCATGTCGTCATCAGCAGCAATTGTGAGGTTAGTGAAACCAAAGATATTGTTATTAACCCAAGGCTTGGATCAGAAATGAATCGAAAATATTTTCGCTATTTGTTTTTGGAGTGTTATGCCGTGTTGCGCTACCTCCTTCTTTAGCCAACGTTTCGGGCAGCAAGCAACACCGCACAAAACGGCACCGATTAGTCCGTCTCTAAATCCTATAGATGTATATTTTTGTCTCATTTTAGTGTCACTCGTTTCTAAAGGTTTAAACAACGGTGCTAAAGAAGTTTTCATTTAAAAAAATTACAAGTGTGCGGTTCACAAGCGGTAGAAGTGAAAACTTCAGAAAACTAAAGGAGACAAGACATTTTCTCGCAGGCTAAATCGTACAGATGTATGTGTTTGTCTCTTTTTAGTATCGCTTATTAGTTTCATCGAGTTTCAAATCACAACGGTGCTAAAGAAGTTTTCACTTCAAAATAATCAAAAGCCAAAAATCAAAGAATTTAATATCTTTTTCAATGATAAATTTAATGATCACCATTGAATCGACAGAGCATTTTCAACGACACATTCGTATCTAGCGAGTTAGTAAAAAATAATAATCCAATTGTTTATTCTTGGGAGATGGCATCTTTCTATTTGTCTCTTTAGGAAAGGAAGGAGAGAGGAACGGAAGAGAAAGCAAAACTAAGAAAATAACCCCCCTTAAACCCTAAAAAAAAACATTTTAATAAAAAATAAAATAACTAAAACTAGTTTTAGAACATGTCAACATAAATTTTTCAATTTTTAAGTTAATGTTGTGTTAAATATGTCAACAATATCATTATAACTACTAGGTACCTAAGTTATGTAAGAAAATTAGGCACCAAGTATTTTCATGGTAATTAAGCAAAGTTATTTATTTTTGTAGACTGCTGGCGCTCTCTTACTATTTTTGTTATTTTATACTAACGGGATACCCGGCTTCAATCAGGGAGTTGATACGAGATTGAACTGACGTTCGAACCCACGACGGATCTTGCTTTATACACCCCTAAAAAGGCTTCGAATGGTCCACAATATTCCAGAACATTCGAGATTGTTCAACAATGATCTGGGATGTTTCGGGATATTCCCGAACGTTCCAGACCATTCCCGAATATTCCACAATATTTCAGAATGTTCCGAAATGTTCTGGAAGGTTGTGATTCCACAACATTCCAATATATATTATAGAATGTTTATTATGAATACTCTAGAATGTTCTGGACTATTCTAGTTTAGTGTTTTTTAGAGGGCGAACTTCTATTTCTTACATCTTCAAAAGCACGCCCTTCAGGTAAAAATGGGAACCTTCTTCATGGATGGGGATAGAGGGTTACTATACCATATAACTCTCTTGATCGTACCGGGACTCGTTTCTGAGTTTTAGTGGAACGCACATTGTGCACTTTCTTTTGTAATATACTAGCTGGTATCCGGCACGCGTTGCAATGCCATTCAAAGAAATAAATTGATTCTCCGTGCATGTCCTTTTCCATGCGTCCCCGTTCCCTTCCACCTTCCCGCCTTCCCCCTCCCTCGTATCTTCCCTCTCCGCGAACCCCACCTTTTTTCCCTCTGCTTTCCTTCCTGCCGCTTACATATATGAAATAAACACATTTTCTATTATAAAAATTTCATATCGCCAGAACTAACCAATATATACAGCGTATATTAGTCGCTGATAATGTAGCTTTCTATTCATAAAAGAATTTTTTAAATCGATTTAGTGTTTTAGGCGTGAAAGCGTAACAAACAAACACTCACTTTCGCATTTATGATATTATAAGTATAGATATTGTAACAAAGGTATATGATTAAAATTTGTGGTGAACAAAATTTTAGAAATTATTACAAACGCCATGTTTCTATGAAATATCTCCTCAGTGATTATAAACATTTTCCAGGGCAGGATTAGTAAACCTACATGCTAAGGTAGAGTGATAATATTAAGAGAATTATTTTTTAAACCCTTAGGTTTCTACGGTTTGTACACAACCCGGAGGGGTTTTGTTTTTGTCAATATTACGCACATTATTTATTAGTTTACTTAGTGGCCTTTTACTTATTTAAATATTTATTTAGAAATCAAATAACGTTATTTTATTGGTGTTTAAACAGCCGCAGGAGGGCCAACACCGTACAGTCCTTGATGGGACTTTTTATGAGAATCGAAAAAACGCGCCTCTTCCCATGATGGCAACGGGTTCTCACGACCTCATAACATCCACGGTATAAACTATTTAATGAACTACTAATGTAGCGGAGGTACCCAGCAATGGCGTGCGGTGACAGTTTTAGATTCTCGGAGACGAAGACAAATTTCAAAAAAGTTCGATATTTTAAAACAGAAAATACATTTTCACTTTTTTATTTTTTTATTTTCATGATCTGAAAACAATTTTTCTTTTATCGAGGCTGTTTTCATGTGCGATAAGTTTGTGATGAGATAATTACATGCATGCAATGATATGTAAACAATTTCGTTATTTTCCAGAACGATTTTGAGAAAATCTTTTTCCTATTTACTTTAATCTTTGTAGCTCAGTGGCAAAATGGCGTAATTGTTAGTTTATATGCTTTACGCCATCACCTCTTGGTTTTTATGATCTGAGATGCATCATCATTTTGGTGCATCTCAGATCATATAAACCAAAGGTAGGTACATATGACGTGGTTTCTTTTAAATGTCATATTATGTGCAATTTGTAGCTTCCATATATATTCGTCTAGTAAACCACAAAATAAATAAAAACTCTTAATTATAAAAAAGAGATCACGTCTACTGTGTATGCGGTCTTTTTTGAAAGAGGTCCTTTAGGGATTTACTTAATATTGATTTTAAGTACACGATTGTTTATCAACTTTATTGGTAAAACTGTAATTATTTAACTTTTGAATGCTGACACGAGAGGTAAGACGTTCAGATGTTGGTGATTAGAACACGAGAAAATGAAGCAATCGGCCTGTATTATACAGAGACGTTGACTTTCTTATCTTTCCTGATTTTCTTGTATTCAAATAAAAAATAAATAATTTTTTAAATTTTAAAACCACAACAAAATGAAAACACAAAAGAAAGCGACATCTAGCGACTCCGAAAAAGAAAACCTAAATACTAATAATATGACCAAATGTACAGGAAAAGGTGCACTGATTTCGATTAGATAAAAAAGTGCTTCGTTTCCCCACTCTTGTCTACTTTAGTCTTATGAAGGTTTCACTGTGAATTGCACACTCTGATTTTTCAATTATTTGGTAGCGGTTGCCAGGAGGCTAGAAGTTGGTAGTGTAGCAGGCAGCTATAGTTTAATATTCGAAGATATCATTGTACTCATAAAACTTCACGTAATTCTACTCTCAAATTACTCAACCACAAAGTAAAACAATTGGTGATGAAATGTAATCGCTGCATGGGGGCAGGGGATGGGGCTGAGGGTATGTTATAATGTTATGTTGTACTTATTTGCATACAAGAACAACAAAAAAGTATTTGTTGAGAACGTCGGGGTCTGGGTAACTAAATATCTAATATGTTATGACAAACAACCCGTATTGTAAAATAGGCCGGCGTTCCTATTATTTAGCTAGTTTTTTCTGAAATGAAATGTGAAACAATGAAACAGAACAAATCAGACAGAACTCTTGATAAATACGTACTCTTTACTATGCTACAGATATCTGCTGGTGTGGGGTCGTTAAACTGTATATAACACTGATGACTGTGTTAAAGTAAACAACTCGCAAAATATTTAAACAATACTTTTTGAAGTGAAAACTTCTTTAACACCGTTTGATTTGAAACTCGATGAAACGAAAAAGCGACACTAAAAAGAGACAAACACATACATCTTAAGGATTGAGCCTGGGAAAGATTGAGAAAGATCAGTCTACTCTTTGTGCGGGTCCCTCGTAGCCTCGAATTTTAGATGGAATAATTTTTATATTTCGTAGTTCTCGAATTTTAGATAGAATAATTTTTGATTCCATGACAATTGATCCCCCGAGTTTTGGCGCCCGGTAAACCTTTATACTATATGCAGTCGGTTTAGGAAAAATGCGGTATACCTACTTACACAAAATATATAATAATGACAAAGTAACGAAAGTATAAAACATTTATTTTCGATCAAGTGCATCAAGGATAAAACTACTTGTCTATATAAAGTTTATACCAGCATTTAAGTGCCAAAGTCGACATTGTAACTAAATTCGTTTTAAATCCACACCAATTTATTATAAAATGTACTTTTTTAGTAAAAGTTAATTTTAGCTTTGAAATTGGTAAATATTGCACTAAAAATTATATTTAATTTTCCGTCGGGGATCGACTGTCGGGGATGGGCTGACGGGGATCGGCTGGTCACCGATCTTTTCTGATTTTCAATTCTTTAATAATGAGTGCCTTCCGATAATACACATATTTACCTACCTTTTTGTTCGTAATAGAAACAATATCACCTAATAGAAATAATATACGTTGCTATGTCAGTATACCATAACCCACCATGTTTCGACCAAATCCTGTCAGAAGGTCAAAAAATTTTCGCTTTCAAATAAAATCCGGAATAATAATAAATGGAATATTTCTAAATGTGTCCACAAACTTAAAACTGCTTTTGAAAGGTGATAGAACATGCTTTCAACTATTATTAATAGAAATAAACATACAATTTCAGAAATATTAAAATTTTAATACAAACAAAAAAAGGTTTAAAAATATTTCAACTAACGTTTTTTTAACCTAAAATTACTTCACACCCATATTTTATTAGGCAAATTCATTATAAACGTTATTACCACCTCAAATTTTTGTCGTTTCATAAAAAAATAGTGAACAAAAAAATTTGAAATTTTATACACTTTTCTCAAATTGCTATCGGAAACTTGGTTTCACAGAGGTGTTTTTTGGTCCAATTCTAGATTTAAATATAAAACGTGAATTTTTCACTTTCCAACACCGTTAATCATAGATCATATTTCTCAACATGACAATAAGGGACGTACAACGATTTATATGAGATCTATGTGGAAAAATTCGAGTGTGATTGTAAGGAATAAAGTTTGTGTCTTGTTATTATATATTCGGGATTGCGAGACAAAGCTCTCCTTATATTATTGAAGTGAAACTTCTTTATCCTCGTTGTGATTTAAAATTCGGATGAAACGGAAATGACGCATTACAATTAGTACCTATAAAGCGTTAAACTGCGCTCATTGGCCGCTTTGATTATGACATCACTTTTCAAGGCTCCTATTGGTTGAGATTGTTTTGGTGAAGTTTCGCTTCTATCACGTGTGAACTGCACTCGATTGTTTTTTGTATTTTCCCTACCCAATAAAAGGTTTGTACATAAACCATTAATTATTATAGTTTAGCTATTTAGCATACAAGGTAATTCTAAATAAATTATGTAGACGTTTCAAGTTATTGCCTCAGCACGTACATTACGTAGCATTCTTAGTAACTCCTTTTTTGGTACCTTGAATACGTGATGTGGTTTTCAAACTGGCATATATGTTTCAATTCGATAACAAGAATCTAAATAAAACCGAGTTGGTACCTTTGGAGGTTGATTCACTAAACCTAAGTGAAAAGCGATGCGTTAAAATAGAAAAAGGCATTCTATTCAAAATATTGTTTTATAATTTATTATTTGGGTTATGTACCTACAATGAGTTTTTATGTTTATGACAGATTCGTTCCAAAATTACTCGTACATTCTACCAAATATTAACATATATAAAAATCAAAATGTGTTTGAGGATTAGTGAGATGTCTATGTATTGCTATATTAAGCATCGGAAATGTTTGAAACTTTCAAAATACATTATTTAAACCCCCGCGAAGGTTTCTGGATTATTACAACCACATGGCAATACATCTGAAAAGTTTTTTAATCTACACAAAAATTCTTGCGAAACTGTAAAAAATTTGAGTATGACATTTTGCAAAACAATGACATTAAAAATCTTCTATTTTCAAAACTCTTTAAATTAATCAATTAATTCGAAGTACTTCCATAATAATTTGAATCGAATCAAGAATTGTAGATATTTAAAATATTTTAATGTTTTTAATAATTTTAGGAGCAGAGTTTGATTTTTTTCTATCGAGGGAATTTCATATAATTACCGTTTCGGCTCAGCAAATGTATAGAAATAATGGTATTTTAATTTTTAAAGAAATAAAAACACCAAGTGTTCAAGGAAAATATGTTGTAAATCTAAAGAAATTCGGAAAGCCGGATCTTAGAGAAGCACCAAAAACTCACTTACGATGAGCTTTGGCGTTATAAAAGTTTTAAAATCTTGTTTTTCCATGTCAACACAATTGAGTTCAGCTCGTATCGTCATTTTCATGAACTTTGAAATATTAATTTACCAGTAATATGCGAGATGCAAAATTTTTTGCAGGTGTGTTGAAATCAAGCACAAAATAATAAAATCTTGAGAGCAGTCTGATGTTAAACTTGTATTAAATAAATTAAACATATGTAAAGGCATATGTACTCATCTACCTGCAATTATGGAGTCGATTCGTGTTTTCGCTTTACATAAGTACTGAAACTGAGTGCTCAAGTGGCTAAAACCAGCCAAACGAGCTCAAGAGCCTAGAAATCGCCCTCCTGAGCGCAAAAGTCCGATATTACCAATTACAATTATGTACGTCTTGTAGTCACGTAGGAGTAGGCAGTACAGCTAAGGCGGCAGGTACGTCGACCAGGCATCCATTGCGTATAGCCGAGCTGGCAGATTACCACAGACAGACATGTATGTAATGGCCAGAGATTTACAGTCGATTATTATTATTCAAACATGTACATAACATAATATAATGTAATAAATACATGTATATGGCTGGCCAGCTTTTAATCGAATTTGAATACGACAGGGTACCTTATGAAAAGTTGCGCATTCGAATACTAATAACGTTTACAATAATTCAACTTTTGGCTTGTACCAGAGTTATCGAAATCATGCATTTACGTAAACAACAACATAAATATTTAACGATGTCTAGAACAAACCTTGGTTTTATGAGATTTACGCCTTCTTTTTAGAACATTAAAATGCGAGTAAAAGTCCTTTGAGTAAACGTAAAATACAAAATGGAAAACCTATGTAATTGTTTGTTGCTCTCGGTCGTCAAACTGCTGAAACGTTAATATTTTGATAGTATTTAAAATATTTTATTGAGACTTACGTGTATATTAAAACTTACATACATTTAATTTCCTTCAATTCGTCGATCAGCGCCATTTTGAATTTTCGACATATTTTGACGATTATGCTTGACACCTGGTGACAATCTTGCAAAGCTGTAATTTTTTGTTTATCGGGGAAGTTCAAATTCAAAAAAATCAAAATGTCGCTGATTAAATATTTTACGAACACTAAATACAAAACAGAAAGTTAGAATCAATCCATCCTAGTTGCTTTACTTTTGTGACTCAATAAATCTCAAAAGAAAACTAAAACGAAGTAAATTTTTGCATATAGTTAAACGCAATAGTTTTTGAGATTCCTGAAAAAACGAAACAGTGAAATGAAAAGAACAGCACAAAACACGATAAATTAATATGTTAGTTTAGGTTCGATAAGATAAATTAAGTATGTTTTCTTCGTTTTAAATGTTCTCTTTTGACACGGATGATGACCGAGAATGCGATATCTAAAGCCTCGATTACATTGAGCGAGTTTACAAGCTACTAGCCGGCGAATTCTCTATCTGCTAGTAAACTTGATCAGTGTAAAATCTGCTAGTTAGCTAGTATACATATATATGATTACACTGAGTGAGTTTACCAGTAAATAGTGAATTCACCGGCTTGTAGCTTGTAAACTCGCTCAATGTAATCGAGAGATAAGAAAACACTACATATTGACAGCCTAATAACAACATTGGTACATGTATAATATATAATAGTACGTGTAGGACAAGTAGACATTTGAAGAAGTCGTTTTCTTGTAATGTATTATCATGGTGTCAAGGATCCGAGACTCCTGCTGCCGAACCCTGGGAATGTCGGCTCCGCAGATGTGGCACTGGGTTTTAAGTAGACGATGTTTGTTTCGAGCTGGACAGTGGACATGCGCTGAATAAATTGCAACAAATTGAAACTTTTCCTAGAATTTCGAACTGATGTTGATCGATCTGTAACGGAGTTTTATCGTGTGCCGTATGTTTGCGAAATAGCAAGTTGGTGATGCCTTCAGAAGGTTGGTTACACTTAGATATTTTACATTAGTAAAATGTTAACAGCATGACCGTTATAGTTGACGGCTGATTACCGATTTATTTTATGATTTTTAATTGTATTTGAAACGGGCCGAGAATTGGGACCGCTCAACAATTTAGATGGCACTAATCGTCGATTTGATTGTCATCAAAAGTGACGAGAGCTTTAAACACCCCGACCTCAGAAATAAAAATGTGTTCACATCACATTTCGTTAGTTCTTTACTATACAATTATTTTTTTACTGTTTGGTAAACCACTGGTGGCCAAACTCACTGGGAATTCAATCAAAGTAAGAAAAAAATTACCATCTATCATTCTTATTGGTCTTTTCAATTATTATATATTGCTGCAATAAAGATAAGGGCCTGGAAACAAGATACAATTTTGAGATTCATTGAGGTGTCAGGTTGTCATAAATTCTAATGAGCCAAGGAAAGGCGAGAAGAGACAAGAAAAGCCATGAAGAGACAAGAAAAGGCGAGAAGAGATGAGAAGATCCAAGAAGAGACGAGAAGATCCAAGAAGATCCAAGAAGAAGCAGGACAGAAGGAGAGACAAGAGACAAGAAGAGTTGAGAAGAAACGAGAATATACAAGAAGAGCCGGAAAGAGGCAAGAAGAAGGAAGGCGTAAAAAAGAGAGAAAATTAACGCTCAATCCATTCCTTTATTCCTGCCCATCCTAAATTCCAATATTGGCTTATAAGGTTGCCATGTATACCGGTCGATTAAACTCCAACCTCCTCCCTATCCTCTCAGCATATGTTCCAAGTCCTAACAAATCAGTGCCCCTGATGTACCGGTCTCACCGGGACAGGAGTGCTCCTGGCTGGGGTGGTACAATCGTATCGTATCATATTAACGCATGAAACTATTCGATTTTTAAAATAAAAAAGTAATTAAATTATTTTAATAACAAATTGAACACAATAATCACAGAACAAAAAAATCCGTACAAACATGGTGTTAACAGTCGTTGCGCACCCGTGTCACTAACAGATTCCTAAGATTTGCACACAATGCACACCCGCACGATTTACCGCTGAAGCGCCACGAATACTTTTATATGAACTATTTCTTAGAACAGAAAGTCCCATCGTAGAATTCATAACGAACGTACGGGATTCATTTCAGATTTTTTAGCGCGAAATTCAGATAGCGTGCTGTTAGCGTGTAGTAAAATATATTATAATATTGGTTTCTTTTATTTTATAATCTTTTTTGGGAGTTCACTGCATAAACGCATGTTTTAAATCATGTTTGACCGATACGAAGGTTAAAATACGAAAACAATGCAAGGATGTTGACGTGTGCACGAAATAAATAAAAAGTGAATAAACCAGGTTAAAAAATTAAAGCTTTTATAGATGGTTCTATCGATAGAGCGAATGGACATGAAAATATTTTCAGGATAATAGAATAAGAATTCTGGAACACCCCCAAAAAAGATACCATTATAGTCAGGTCATAAAAACATAAGAAGACAACAGGCAGAGCGCATTCAAACGTGGAAAAAAGTTTCAAGAAAACAAAATATGATGCAAAAGTGCACGGAAGAAGAAGTCGGGAATAAGGAAGTCATTGTACGATGAAGGGAAATTAATATTTGCGTCATGTTTAAATCGGTACAACAGACAAGCACGAATAAAAGCGATTGAAACCCTGTAGGGAAAACAACGGGGTGAGTAAGCTTGTACAAGGTGTTGATTTACTTTTACCAGTGATTCCTGACAATATTTGGAAAAATAAATGAGAATGAAATTTTGGTCTCCGCTGACAATTTAGATTTTATTCTATTTAGATTTTTTTTCTTCATAATATATATATATAAAACGCTCAATCTATTCCTTTATCCCTGCCCTTCCTAAATTCCAATATTGGCTTATTAGGTTGCCATGTATACCGGTCGATTAAACTCCATCCTCCTTCCTATCCTCAGAGCACGTGTTCCTAGTCCTAACAAATCAGTGCCCCCTGGTGTACCGGTCTCACCGGGACAGGAGTGCTCCTGGCTGGGGTGGTACAATCGTATCGTATCGTATCGTATTTTGATTTTTTTTTTTCTTCATAATTTTTTTTTTCTTTCACATGTCATCACTGGTCACTCAATATAATAATGTCAGGAATCACTGGTTAAAATAAGTTAAGTACGTCCATTAATAATACCCTTTACGTTTATATTCGATTGTATTACTAAACTACGTTAACCATTTAAATAAGCTTCTGATCAATTTACTTTATATCCTGTCCAAAATTTCAAGCAATTTTAATATTCATGATTTACTGCAGTTATTGTAAATTTTACTGCCTGATAAAAGAAGCCTTGGTGGAAGACATGATTTTATTACGGGGCATATTATCCTAAGATCGTTTCGTGGTTTTAATACCCACCAGGATTAATATATGGACGCGGAGATTCGTATCATACAGGAAACAATAAGTAATAATTTTAAGCTTCAATTTGGATCAAAGGGCTTTTAAAAGTCGGCTCACAATAAAAGTTAAGATTAACAAATCGTTGAAGTCAAATAAAATTATAATAAATACTGAGAAATCTGGTTGCAGATTTCAGCAATAAAATGTCCATAAATAAATTGTCCAAGCACTTTTAAGCAACACGTAAAACGGGTATTATACGTTTTTTTTGTACAATTATATACTTTTAGGGTGGGGTGTTTCGTAGAAATTCAAATTTAACATTGTCAATAAATGGAAAATCAGCGTCAATTTGTTTTATTTTTTTTTACATTTGCAAGGTCCCGTCTGTTGCCGATTCTTGGTCCGTTACAGCAGTTCGTAACAGTTTGTGATCAGCATAAAAGACTACCGCAAAGTTATTATGCTTCTCAGGTAATCAAAAATTGACAAAGCTGAGAAGGACTTAGGACGGTTGTTTCAAAGATTTTGAACAAGTCATCAAATTTGAAAGTTAATATACAAGTCCTGTTCATTTTTGTTATTTATTTTTGGGGTTTTATGCCGTGTTTCGCTACCTCCTTCTTTAGCCAACGTTTCGGACAGCGTTACAGTGTCCATCATCAGGGCAGATGAGATGTAACGCTGTCCGAAACGTTGGCTAAAGAAGGAGGTAGCAAAACACGGCATAACACCCCAAAAATAAATAACAAAAATACTTTTGGCCGTGAAAACCTAAAACATTCCCAAGTCCTGTTCAGTTTATAATTATTATCTAAGTCCTGTGACAAAACCGGCCCGGCCGAACTGTCGCAGAACCTGAATTTTAACTTTGAAATTTTAAGAATTGTTCAAATTCTGTGGATGTCAACACCACTTTAGACCATTTGATGACAATATTACATTTGAATTATTTGATAAAACACCTTCAGTTGTTTCATGTGTCTGTTTCCAATAATAATTATTGCTACATTTAAGATTAGATTTAGATAATTAATTTGTAAAATTGCTGTTTCCACTGACAACAAATGAACTATTTACGTTTATCCTGATTACAAAGCAGATATCTGCCCACTGAAGTAGTAAAACTCACGAACAGTGAGCACTCTTTCTTTATCACGAATTTTGATACGACTCAAGTATTTGATTCATTGAATAGTGTTATCACTTCGTGGGACCATTTCCATTGACCTGCATATCATTTCTTGCTCATTATGCTTTTTTTCTATTAGTTAACATCCTTATCAGAACTTTGGCTTTGTTTAATCGTTGGTAGAAGGTTTTACCACACTTATATTCATGAAGTTTGCAAACTCCAATAAACTGTCATAAAAAATTAAAAGACATCGTCTGTTGCATGTTCTTTAAGCCACAACAACAACACTATTTCGAAAACTGAAATATATATTGAGATAAATAGTTTTTGATACAATCAATAACAACGTTATACAAATAAATTACAATTATTTAACTATATTAATTTATGGTTAGGTATTAGTAAAAAAATTATTAGCAAAAAACTATGGTTATCGTTTTCTGACATTTACATGAAACTTTCTAAACTAGCGACGTTTTTAAGATGTACCTTCCTACCTATAACATAATGTTGGTTGATTGAAGCATTAATTAATACATTTAATAGGTACGTACCACAACACGCTCCGAACAAATCAGGTTTTTGTTAGTGAATGAATTCAGTGAAGATGTTGTTAGACCTGTTTTTGTTCGTATTTTTGTACGAACTGCAGTCAATGAACATTGAAAACCCTTTCGGACCTGAATTAAGACTGCTAAAAAATATTTTCTAACATTTAGAAAATGTATTTAAATAGAAATATTTTTAAAATTTTGGCTTATTTTTAAATTTTTTTAGAAGTGGTTTATTTGGAAGGAATTTCTCAAAGGATGTGTTTCACATAATTTTATGACAAATAATGCACCATTACGAATAATAAAAAATATTACTATTATAAAAATAATTTTTTATTATAACTTCACCAAAAAATGTTTGCACTGTACAAACTTTTATGCATTAAATAAAAAAATAAAAACAGTTTACA
Organism: Glyphotaelius pellucidus; assembly: GCA_936435175.1. NCBI lineage: Eukaryota > Metazoa > Arthropoda > Insecta > Trichoptera > Limnephilidae > Glyphotaelius > Glyphotaelius pellucidus. The sequence continues at coordinate 17,779,577 of OW386542.1, read as the reverse complement.
TAAAAAAAATAAACCACATAAACATGCATATAAAATTATATTTAAAAAATCAGAGTGCGCCACATAAGCGGTAGAAGTGAAACCTTCAGAAAAATGAAGTAGACAAGAGTGGGGAAGCACCGAAGGCACGAAGCACCGCACAAAGAGGAGACCGATAGGCTACGAAGCACTGCACAAGGAGGAGACCGAATTTAATAAATCATTCTTTCGCAGGCTAAATCCTATTAATGTATATGTTTGTCTCTTTTCAGTATCGCTATTTTTCGTTTCATCGAGTTTCAAATCATAACGGTGCTAAAGAATGTTTCACTTCAAAAATATCAAACTGTGTGAAATCGAGGTTTTTCATTACATTGCAGGTAAGCGTTCAGTCAGTAGCCATGTTTATATTTTTAAATATGTATATGACGTTAGTACACATATTTGACGTTAGTTAACTAACGTCTGAACGCATCATACCTACAACGCAATGAAAAAAACTGCGCACAAAAGCAGCCTTAAAATTTGTCGTAAAAAGAAAATCAAAAAGTTTTATTCGCTCTAGACAGAAAGGAAAAAATCTGACAATCGATGTGCATATTTTCAAATATTGTTGGGACGCACGGTCCGAAAGGGTTAAAAATCGTTCATAAAATGTCTTCTTTCCTTATTGGGTGTCTCGACACAAGGTTTCTTGTGTGTCGTAAGTACGTTTGTTTGAATGAGGTTTCAGCACCGATTGTTTTTTTTTGTAATCTTAATAAACGACAACATTTTGACGCGACTAAAATGCAAGAGAATAAATTAATCTGAATGGCGTGTTGGAGCTGGAACATTTCAAGCACACTTGAATGTACATGACTGGTATCAATTTCATGGTTCAGTGAATCTCGAAGCGAATTTCTAAATTTGTATACTTGGGTATAAGTACTCACGTATATAAGTATACACGGAGAGAAATGAAGTATTCAGCAGTGACTTGTTTTGTTTTTTCATAAATTATCGCGTTCACCTACAACTTTGGGAAATTAATTTTTATGGAAAGGAAAGCAATACTACTATCTTTGTCCACATTCCTTGCTTCATTCACCTTTATTTATATTCTTTCCCTATCTCAAATTTTGATACGACTCAAGTTTTTGATTCGCTGTATAGTGTAATGTCTTCGTGGGGCGTCATTTTCCATCCACCTGCGCATCATGCATTCTCCTGAAACTCTACGCGTACCATTCGTAGTCTTGATCATTATACTTTTTTTCTAATATTGTACAACCTTGTCAGAACTCTAGCTTTGTTGAGTCGTTGGTACACGGTTTTATCACACATAGGTATATCTTCTTGCATTTCACATCAGGGATCTCATTTAATTTGCAATCAACCTACTTTCGTAATTCTTCTACCCACAGTTGCATAACTTCGGTACTGCTATACATTATAGTTGGTTTCAGAACTCCATCTTGAACGGCTAGCGTCATTTTCTTTGACAACATTTTACAATAGTTTCAAGAATATCCAAGAAGAGCATAGAAAAGCTAAAAAAGAGACTAGAAAAGATCAGAGACTAAATAAACGGGAAGCGGCGGTAAGAAGTAAAAATATTCAAGATGAGCCAAAAAGAGGCAATACGAGTCAGGAAGGGGCGAGAAGATGCAAAAAGAAGTAAGAAGAGATAAGGAAGATAAGAAAGAATGTGCAAGAAAAGAAAATATGCAAGAAAAACCAAGACGAGCCAAGAAGGGGCAAGAAGAGCCAAGAGAAACTAGAATAAACAAGAAGAGACAAGGAGACCCTAGAAGAAACTAGATGAATCAGCCAAAAAGTTGCAAGACACTCTAAGAAGAGCTAAAAAAAAGAAAGACTAAAAATAAAGAAGAAAAAAACAACGCTCGATCAATTCCTATATTTCACAAGAAAAGACGAGAAGAGGCAAGAAGAAGGAGGCATAAAGAAAGTAAAAAAAATCACGCTCAATCCATTCCTTTATTCCTATCCATCCTAAATTTCAATATTGGCTTATAAGGTTGCCATGAATACCGATACCTGGTACCGAGACAGGAGTGCTCCTGGCTGGGGTGGTACAATATTATCGAATCGTATCGTATTTTTACGAAATTATCTGAATTTTTTCAAAATGATAAATGCTTTCTGAGGAGATTACTTTTATGCCGTTCTTATCATTCATAACTAAGATGATGTGGCTGTCGTCATACATAAAGGTACAAATTATTATTTCCATTGATGCAACCTTCGCGCATCGTGTCGGCTTTGGCATCACATATACAATTGAGCTGTCAAGTATAAGGCAACCAACCCCACAGTGCGCTAAGTCTGTATAGCTTTGAAAGAATAATCAATAAGCCACCAAGCCATTGATTCCATTGCGACTGAAATTTTGATGAAGGAGTCACGTGGTCTTCACACCGCTTACAAAACGGTTTATTGGGTCACATATCAAATCGTTATTCGAGAAGAAAATCTGTATTATGAGTTTTGAATAGTTTTTTTATCAAGTTGAAAAAAATTATATTTAAGTTTGAAAAACAATAATAGATTTTGGTTTGAAGTATAATAATAACTTCATTTTCTCTTCAACGGAGCCCCGGTGCCTGAGCTGGTCACTTGGATAATGTTTCTTTATTGTAATACACACATGAGTTTACATGAAGGCATCACAATTTTTTCGAAATTAATGAAAGTATCGTAAACGTCATGCGATTTGGGTTAACAGGCTACAAAGTGTGCATCTTTGGGTGCTGACATTTTATTTCTTATGACATTGTTAAATAATAAAACTGCATTTTTCGAAAGTTTTTTACATTTATTAAAAATAATTATTTTATAATTTTAAAAAATGTGTATTTATAAATTAGATCTGCGGTGTTTTAATTATTATGCTGTTTATAGCTGTTTCGCCTTCCGATGGCATTATCAGACATTTACATAAACCCTCCGGAAGGAGGAACAGCTGTCACGCATAACAATAATTTCTTGTTTATAAATAAACTGTTTTTTTTTTATAAAATAAAAAATTATCATATAAAATAAAATAAAAGCCTATGGTGATATTTTCAGCCCCATTGCTGTTGTTATAATTTTCTTCTTTGTTAGAAGTTCAGCAATTGAAGTAAGGGGTCAATTAAAGGGTTGAAGAGCACTCCACGATTCATTGGTTGTGGAACTTTTACCCGCATATCGTGGTCAATTATTGCACTTTCATGTCAGATTATTTAATATGTTACGTAGGTATTCGATAATAATATACGAAATCTACGACCTTCACGTAATAATCCTTTCCCTCGTTAACCAGGATGGATGCATCATCTCAGGATGGGATTTGGCCTCATCCTCAAGTGTTCTCCACTGACCGATGCCAATCGCCATTCGCTCTAGTCCTCCGACGTTCCCGTCCTGCTCTAATTCTCTTTCACGTACTCACATCTTTCTCGGTCTGCATGGGGCATCTCTGGTGTTCTATCATCTAACATCCTTTCAACTAATCCAGCCCATCGCAGTCCTTGGGACCTACAGAATCTTACAATAGCCTCACGCTCTGTAAGATTTGTGAGGACATAACTCATTTATTCTATAAGATGCATTTTCTAGTGATGATCTAAAGTTTTTTGGTGGAATTTTACGTTCAAAGACTGCTGACTTGTTTTTATCATTATTTCACCATTTCTGGCAACCGTAGATAACAGGTAACTGGTCTTATTTTCGTTAGGTGTATAATTGGGCAGTTTATTTCAGTTGTTGAGTATTTACAACCCCAGTTATCTGTTACAGGTGCATAAGGTAAAATCTGCTTACAGTATTTTCTCAAACCCTACCGATTTTTTTATTCGGCATTTTTCTCAATCAATTTCATTCGGTCAATCAATTTTCGTATTAATAAAACCTTAGAGTGGTCCATATTTTATTGAAACTGATCATGTAGTGTCTATTATAGGTATTGTAAGTATTGCTTAGGCATACTAGATAGATTAAAAATATTTTTTTAGTTACTTATTTATATTTATAATTACCATCATCCTTTTCCCCGCTCCCTGTGTGACACACACTAGGTACTTGCTTCGCTTACATTCGTGCAAAACATTGTCATCCAAAGACCAGTCAACAATTATTATTTTTTTTACTTTTAAGAGGTTCCAGTTTAACGCCTATTACAGATCCATTTCGGCTTTATATCTAATAGCCATCAACTAAAAAAAACGACAATTGTGCTTTTAAGCTATTCAAAAGCTGAATCGGAACTGAATCTGCGACTAACCGGGATCTTTAAAATGTAAAAAAAAAAAACACAAAATTGCGCTGATTAGCCGTTTGAAGAAAATGTTTTGTTAGAATTTCTGCGGAACACCCCAACCTTCGCTTAAGGGTTAAGTATTCACTTCCCTCGTTATCTTTTCTCAACAAGAATTCAGAAACACAAACAGCGCAATCCTCACCTAACCTAACAATATTATTATGCTGGTAACAGTGGTAGCTGGTACCAAACTAACGGATTGTCGAATGTCGAACTCTCGAGTGCGTAGAGCGTAGTTCAGGAACACGTGTCTAACAGAAGTATGTCTTTATGTCCCCATACCGTGGGAGACTTGCTCTTAGGTGCCGTATGTGGGATTGCTTACCGCGTATGTGCCACTGTGCGTAAGCACGCGTACTCATCGTTAGTCGTTCAGCAACCAATCGACCAGCATCGGTGAAAAGCCGAGTTCGACTAGGCGAATAAGTCTTCTAGCCCGAACACGACTTATTACTTTTAATACGACCTTTGAATTTTAATCAAAATCTTTGATTTGTCGATAATGCTTAGACCAAAAGTTACACGTTTACAGCTATTCCTATTTAATACCTACTAAAAACAATATATTATGGCATTGTTTTACTGTCCTCCTCACTTGCTATTCCTGTTGCTAGACGGACTGTGGGTTGTGTTGGTGGTATATCATATTTTCCTAAACTTCTGTTCTGTTGACTATGTTTGTTATTTTCCTCATCTTCATATTTGTTGATTGGGGGTTGTGTCAGTGCTATTTCATGATTTTAATGATTTTTTCATCTTCGTGTTTACTTCTCCATATTTTGGTGTCGTTTTCGTACTTGTTGTTTCATTGTGTTTTTAATTTCATTTGCAAGGTCATTAAATAATTAATGGTTTTTCTGGCTAAAATATGTATTCAATTTTGTCCTGTTCAGATTTCAGATTTGAGGTTTTCGTTCTTGTAATGTACATAGGTGTGTTGGTCACCAAGGTACTAATGTTTTCCTTCAAATTTGAGTTTAGAGCATTATTTGAATAGAGTTTTATAATTTTATGAAAAACAAATACCTTTGTATTACACCACTATTTTATTAACAATATCAACATGTTTCGAAAACTATGTTTTCTTCGTCAGGATAAAAAGTCAATAATAAATAACAAAAGACAAACAAGTATAGACTAATTAGAACATAGACAAAATATTAGAAAGGAGAGGTGATTAATTACCTAAAATATATCATAAAAAACAATTATATAAAATAAAATATAAAAATTATTTTAGAATGGGTAAAAAATTACATTAACATAATAAAAAATCTTTTAAAAGGAAAACAAGAAGTCTAAATAACAAAATAAATTATTATAAGTATAAGTATTAATACGAAAATAAATTTAAAAGATGGCTATTTAAAAAACGTTTGGTTATTTATAATATTTAATTTACTATTAACACTTTTTCTAATTTCTAAAATTTCTAAATTATCTAATTGTATACCCGTTGTGTTAGTGTGTAAAATTTTTAAACCTTTATTAATATCAAAAGAATGACCTGTTTCCAAAATGTGGTTTGCAAATTCTGAATAATTATTATTATTTAAACATCTTAGATGTTCCTTAACTCTAATGTTAAAATTTCTAGAAGTCTTCCCAATATAAAAAAAAGTTACAATCATTACAAATTAATTTATAAACCCCAGATTTGTTCAAAAAAAAGTTTTATAAAACCAAAAACATTAAAGTTTTTAAAAATATGTTAAGATGGGGTTCTTATGGATACTATCAGGGTTATTTATTAATATGATCTGGGTGTTTGATGAAGGTTCCTTTCCAATATTCCCATTTTATACACGAACTTGACAAAGTGCATTGTGGGCTTTATTCAAATAATTTTATTTAGTGTATTGCATATGTTTCTGAATAAGTACTGAGCTTATGTAGTTTGTGTCCCACCCGGGTTTCGCGCGTTCGATTCCTCGGCAGGGTAGGTCCTCATGACCATCGTGACCCAACATTTTCCGCTTACTGTGGTGGTAGTAGGAGATTTTCAAACATTGTTGGGATATTCGTAACCCGAGATTTTGTAGACATTAGGTACAACTTAAAAATAATAATTAAATATTTTCTACAGCGAATTTTTTGTAAAAAAAACTCCTTAAAGATGTTTGAAGGTTTGTTTAAATTATGATTTGGTGAACATCGATATATTTTTTAAAACCATTTTATAATATAACACTATCGCTTTTAAAGTTCATAAAAATGCTTCAATCAATTTTGATTTTCCGCATCAATAATTCTTAATTCGATTTTTGTTTTTGTTTTTTGGAAGGTGTCAATTCTACCCTTCATAAATTGACATTAACTACTTCTGCGCGTTTACAGAATCCATCATATGGCCACTTATCCGGACTTGAGTTTAACTTAACCAGAGATGATTGAAGTATAATAATTTAATATATTGCTTTCTAATATGATGTACTTAGTCATTATTTATTGTCCGTCAATGGGTTATCAAACCTTGCCGATGATTTATCGCGGTGCCACGTGGCTGTAAGGACCACTCATCTCTATAAAATAATATAACATTTGGGTTGGCTCAGGAACACGATAGTCGCTTCACTACTTCACAATTGTGACTTTTATATTCTGATCGATTACCCCTTACCCTTGAAACCATTGATTTTTACTGGAACTCTCTTCTTTCCTACTTCACTTTTCACAAATCTTTTCGTAATAGAAACACCAAACTTATAAACTTTAGGCATCTTGCGGGAGACCTTGTGTTTAAATTGGGCCCATTTTGTTTGTGTCATAAGTGGGCCCTTAGAGAACTTTTTATCAACTTAATATTTTGATTTCCCAAAAAAAGGTTTCAGTGTTTCATGATTTCAGAGGCAACTTGGGCAATTATTTGTGAATAAATGATGAATAATAAAAAAATACATGTTATGCTCTATTTATTATAAAACATGATGAAATATAAAATAAAACATAAAAACCATTTTTAAGGGCGTAAATTTAAATTTTAAATTACTTATTTACGTAGTATCACGATTTTGTCGTACAAAAATTAAAATTCATTCCCAAAAAAAAAAACATTTTTCATGACGTTTTGTTTTAACTAACTAACTAACTAACCATCACGCCGTTTCCCCGCAGGGGTAGGCAGAGAGGACAGACCGCCAAACAACTCGATCTTGGCACACACTCCTTGCTTCGTTCACATTCATACATCGTCTCATACATGCTCTTCTATTATTCTGACTGTTGACATCGCCCGACGCAAGTATCTGATTCACTTGGTCGTGCCATGTCTTCCTCGGGCGTCCCCGACTTCGTCTACCATTCACATTTGCGTCATATATTCTCTTTACACTCCTTTCCTCATTCATTCGCTCTACATGCCCAAACCATCTGAGCGTCCCTTTCTTAATCTTACTCATAACACTTACATCAGCCTTGCATTCTTTGCGGATCTCCACATTTCTCACACGATCATACATGGTTTTACCACACATACGTCTCAGGGATCTCATTTCTACAGCATTCAGTCTTGTGCCAGTTTTGTTTTATTTTTCATAAAACAAGATTTTGTTCTTCATAAAACATAATTCAAGTCAAAATATATTTAAATTAATTATAATTACTTAATTCACAAAAAATTCCAAAGTTGCCTCCAAAGCGAAAAAAATTAATATGTGTCTATATCTAACCTATTAATATATCATAATTTTAAGTTAAAATAAATAATATTATGGGCATATCCGTACTAGACATAATACAACTTTCGATTAAACAAAATTATTATTCAGTTTGATTAGGGGCATACATTAATTAAGTGAGCATTTTTTTTTTCAATTTAGACTCCTCCCCTATCAGCGGGCAAAATGGGAGACTTAAAAAGAAGTGAAAAAAAAAAAAAAAAATTTATATCTCTATAAAAATATATATTCTTTTAAAGTTGACGTGAGATTTTTATTGACCACCCCTTCCCCTCAGTTTACATGAGAGTTGATGATATTTTACAGGACCCCTCTCCCCCCATTTTGAGCTCACGTAATTAATGTGTGCCCGCTTAGGTATTTTGGTTTCAAATCAAAAATTAAATTTTGTATGAAAAAGGCCGCGCAACCGTTCTCCTCAACATGTATATGACATAACTTTGTCTTCCATACAGACTTATGGGCATTAGGCGTTACACCGTGGCTTGTAAATTCAGATTCCTACACGAATGACAGATCACATGTTTTTAAATACACCTATTGTCTTTGGTCACTTATATCAGTTGGCTGCGTACCAGTAATTATTACTAGCCGCGTGTTATAAGCAAATTGCATCTTCCAATATGCGTCGCAAGGTCCATTATTGTTCGACACTCGTGTTTAATATGGGGGCTAAGATATGCAGGCGCGACCAATGAAATCATGCACACAAGGAGTGCGAGGAATTTGAATTAATGGATAACATTTCGGAATTCATTAGAAATGTAATTATTCAGTATCAATGCGTTTTTTAATAAAAAGTATGTTAAAATGACAATCTTCACACAATAATTATTTTGATTGTCAAAATGCTAAAAAAATAGCAATAACGTTAACCCCAATTTACACAATGTTTTGATTTCTTAGATCCCTATCTATTCTTTACTGCTGTACATACCGGCTGTCGAGAATAAAATCATTAGTGCAGGTCATATCAGTACAAGGGGTTTCGGGACAGGAGTACTCCTGAATGGTGTAGTGAAATCGTATCGTTTTGTATCGCAGACATAAAACATCACCTATCTTACCTATTTACATATAAAAACCTGCGCAATATTACGAATCATTTACAATGGTCCTTGCAAAATTATTCTAATGACTTACAACTTATTCTGGTGACTAAAAACTTATCTGATGACTTTCAACTTATCTGATGACTTACGACCTATCTGGTGACTTACAACTTATTCTGGTGACTTACAACTTATCTGGTGACTTACAACTTATTCTGGTGACTTACAACTTATCTGGTGACTTACAACTAATTCTGGTGACTAGGAACTTATCTGGTGACTTACGACTTTAACTTTAACCTTCTGGTGACTGGTGTCTTAAGACCATTAAATACGATACAACTACACATAGTATAAAAATTTAATTGTGTAAAATTCGACAATAATAATAATTGGATAATTTGCAGAGCGCCGTTTTGGTGAAAAATCAATTCATGGGTGCTATACGAGCATGTTAAGAGTTCGTGGGCTCTATATATTTTCATTATTTGCAAACAGAAGATAAAGAAAAGCAGCATTTGTGTTTCAATCGTCAATTTAATGAGCGCAATGAAAGAACTGAACTGAACTATAAAAACCGTTTTCTCGGGTACTATGGCACTGAACCGCCTGAAAATTTGGATTCTTACTAAAAATATTGGTCTTCAAAGAAATGAATCCAAAAATCTGCAAAAAGCAGCATTTGTGCAGTACTTACCTGGCAGGTCACTTCCGATAAACACGATTTTATTAGAAACAAATTTTTACGAGCATTTAAATAAGTCTTTATATGTCTAAAGCGGGGTTCAAAGATACAAAAAACTAATAAATAAATAAGTATGCCAAACGGAGACTTTTCCCGAACCGACCGTAGGTATGTACTATTTGTTTGTTTCACGGTAGGATGGACCAGGGCAGCATGAGTATGAAGATATACATCAAGTCTGTGTGTATTGTTAACTCAGTGAAATTTAATAAGCGACCGGGAGTCACGGTTCAAGTGGTGACTATGTACAGAGTGTCCGGTAAGTGGTGGATAACCGGGGATGTGGATGTGGGACCTCAAAATTATATTTTAACTTAACTTTTTTATTATTTTATTTTTATTTTTATTTTACTTTATTTGGGAGACCAACAGTTTACATTAGTATTAGAACATAATATTAATTGAGTCACAATAATTGTACCATTTACAGGCTTCCACATGGGTATTATATACAAGTGATTCGATAGATGATAAAAATTACAATACAAGAAACAATGTTATATAAGTAAAAATTACAATATGTTATATTATAAGTGATGCGCTGAGCTGTCTCCTGCAGTTTGCAACAAAAATAACAAAACAATATTACATTTAGGGGTATTTCACCATGTTCTTGATAGTTTATCCATAAGATAACAAATATTTTCGATTAATGATTTACATTTTTTTTTTCACGTTCTTCGTAAAATGTTTAGTGGTTTTGAGGATAAACTGTCAAGAGGTTGGTGAAATGCCCCTCAAAAAAATCGTTTTTGTTTGATCTATCTTGGCCGACGACTCAAGACTTGGTGGAACTTTTAGAAAATTTCAAATAAAAAAAAACTCGAAAACCGTGTGACTTTTACTGTACATGTTTAATATTTAATATTTTCGAAAATTCCACCATTTTATGGACACCTTGTTTATTCCAGTACCGGCTAACTTACTACTGGATTGCGGGTACAAACCTCGAACCCCAAGTCTGCGGTAAGGACAGACAATACCACCTCAATCCAGGCAACCAATGATTTCTTATTTATTTTTTCTACTGGATCATCCTACATTTTAGTATTAAATTTTAACCCTTAACCGCCGCGCAAATTCAATGCTTTAGAACTTAGATCCTTAAAGCGTGTGTGTGATAAAAAACGTATGTGCACTTCACACGCGGTAGAAGTGAAACCTTCATAAAACTAAACTTCGACAGAATGAGACGAATGCAGAGTATCAGGAGTAGGATAATTGTAGGGTTTACTTTTTTATAATATTGTTACCAAGTTTAAAAATTATTTTACATTTTATTCTACGATTCACCGCACAAGGAGGAGGCCGATTAGTCTATCTACAGGTGTATGCGTTTGTCTCTTGTGTGCTATATGTTCAGCCAAATGTTTTTATTATTATTTCATGACCCTCTATTTGACTTCAAATAACATTTTAAATCTAGTGTAAATTAAGTGATAAATTACACTTCGGTCGTTTCCCTTCATTGCGACGATAAATTATCAGTTATATAGGCTTTCTGGTATATTTTGATTGGTTTTATGTGATTTTAATTTGTCCTTTAAAACTTCAATTAACTCAGCGTTGCTTCTACACTTCGAGAAAATAAATTGGTTAGTTTATGCTTAGTTCACACTGAGCTATATATCTGCGAGCAGATATCTGTTGATTCGAGAGCGCTTATCTTTTGTCCTTTCACACGAGGCTATCAAATATTTCTTCCTGTGGTAGGAGAGGGGGTCAGTCGAATTAGGGAGCGGCAACGGAACGCATATTTTTTGTACTGAAATCTGTCAACTTGACATCTGTCATCCACGGGTCTAGGCAGTTCCGTAATTACAATGACCCCCCTCTCCTGTTTTAGTCGGAGAAGGGGAGAGTTATCTTCTAGGATATCGCGTCTGGAGCGGTTACGTCTGAGATGTGTATTGTCTATGATTGATCTGCGCTTAAAAACGCTCAGGTGTGAACCGTCTGAAGGGATTGTATGGAGAGCGTTATTTGGCGTGCTATGATCTTTTATATTTGATAGCTGAGTGTGAACCAGCTCTTAAATTCTCACAAACGTAAGGAATTTAATAACAAATAATTGTTTTTTTTTTTACTTGATGAGTAAAACCTCGAATTATAAAATTTTAGAATTATGAAAATATTAGCGAACTCCATCGAAAATTTGATAACATAAAAATCAGAAAAATATACGGTCACATCTGGAACTCGAACCTAGGAGCTCTACCGACTATCGGAATCGGTCATATTTTTAGCTTTATCAATAGTTCGACTGAACTACCAACATTTTATTTTACTTTTTATTTATTTATTTCTTTACACGGCAGGCATAACGTTTACAATTCAATTTATAACCTCACTAGGTCAAGCTTGTGTTGAGGTTGAGGTTGAAGTGTCGAGGACATTATCCTAATTTTTATTGGCTGCTATCTTTATTTATGATATATATTTTCACACATTAGCTCAGTAGGAACTGGGTTCGAGTCTCAGATGTGACCGTATTTTTATTTTATTTTTTTGTTTTTGGATTTTCGATTGAGTTTTGTAATAACTTGTATTGCCTCCGTTTAAGTAAACATTATAATTAAGTTAAAATTAAAAATAAATATTTATCCTAGACTTGCGGAGAAGTCAATGGATGTTGCGTATTAAAAATAAAAATGGATAAAATTTATCCAAGACACTTTCTAGATAGCATTTAGTTCGGGTTTGAATCTTGTTAAGATCACTGCAGTTGTTAGGACGAAGGAATCGAAAAAGGTGATGAGGATGGTCTGGAAGTATCTGGTTATTCAGATCTAGTCACTAAGCAATTGCAACCTCAAGCGGCTCTCTGTCTTAGTCAGTGCGTTATTCATGGCTTACATTCCCGAACAAGGTGCAAATTTAAATACGTTTTATATATTCTGTTTTACCTTGGCAAACTCTGGCCTCCCGCTCTGGTACCCGCTAGTGATGAATAAAAATAATGATTTGTCGGTACTAGGTACTAGAAGAGCAAAAGTAGTAATAACTACATCAGCGTATATCCAATGAGGTCGATTGAGACCCTGAAAACCACTCCAACCCTTCCCCAGCGACCGACGAAAGGGGTTGTACACATTTGCAAAGGAAGTTCCTTGTAGGATCCTCTCTTCCGGTTATGTCTAAGTGAACACATCCTTTAGATTCTTTACAACATAAAAATAACCTCCGACAACCCTTCTTTAGTCCTAGGGGTTCTGTGAGATCCTTGAAAGTGTGCATATTCATTGTAAAGAATCATCATTCTCAAATAATGTAGGAAGTTGCATTTTTTTGAAATATTCGCATCCGGTGTCAAATTGTAGGTAAAAAAAAACATATCCCAGCAACTGTGAACTTGATCACAAACAACATCCGTTAAACTATTTATTACGACGCTCACAATTTTAATACGCGCTCTGTGATTTTTCTCATGTGAATCTAAATATAAAACGAGAGTTTTTCACACGGGCCCGAGGCTGATTGTAGATATTAGATTTGTATAGTATTTAAATGTTCTATGGGAATTCATGGAATCTGAAAATAAAGTCGAAGGTATAACAAACCTCTTATTTAACTTGTGAGATATCTCACAAGAGGTGAGGGTTCTATCAAACCGGTTTATTTGTCTTTTTTTTTTTTTTTTTTTTTAATGGATGGGGAAAATGCATTTTTCGCTTGTTTCAATCTGGCGAGGTAACAGGTAATTAGTTACTGAACATCTACACGGTATAGGTAGCATATTTCGAGAACCTGAGGGAACTTGCTTATTCAATTTTAGTAGTTTCAACAAATCAGTTCCAATTTTGAAAACGCATATTAAAATAATTTTATGTTCCTTTATTTTACTTCATATCGCGGGTAGGTTACCTACTTTACCGCTTGTCAGAATTCTTCACACAAGTGATTCCAATTTCGAAATAGATACTTAAATTCAAAGCAAATTTGAGTTCATTGAACCAGATTTCATGAATGAATAACATTTTATATATAGACAATCGAAATTACTATTTTTGATTCACGGCTTCCAACACTTCAAATTCTTTTTCTTAATAATTTACAAAAACAGTGCAAGCTGAAAATATTGCATTGACTCTAAAATTTCCATTAATGACACCACAGCCTTAAGTTGCAGATATTTTTAAGTCGCCAACATTGTGAAATATATGATGTATAATATATTTATTATCTTAAATAAAAATTCTAACCTTTTGACAATTTACCACAATTCTTTCAAAATTTTATACATTTATGTTTATGTATACATGTATGTGCGTAATGACATATTATGTGTGTATGTATAAATGTAATAAATAAATGTATATTAATAACAAGTGCCCTTGAGGTGATTTTTCACAAAAACGGCGCTATACAAGTCATCGAAATATTATTATTATTATTTAAATTTATACACATCTATTTTTTAAGGAGAGACTGACTAGTCTCTTCTTACTCTTGATTTATAATTTGTATTTTTAGTTTTACTCTTAATTTGTATTTTTACGAACTCCTTTTTCACTTTTCATGAATATTTTATTTTTTTGTATTATAACCCGACTCATCAGACATTGTCTAGCGAAGCGGGTAACTTACGTGTTTGTTTAATATTATTTTATCTCAATAAATTCCCGGGTTGCTGGCAATTAAATTAAATAATTAAACATTCTGCTTTACAGTTAAAAGTATTCACAAAATTGAATGTGCATGGCACTGCACGAAACAATATTCCTAGTTACTTTCCGAATCGTGGCATCAACCGTTATTTGTGAATTTAATGAAAGAGGGCGATAAAACGAAGAATGCAGGAAGACTTGGAGAAAACAGCTACGTATGTAGACCTGATTACAAAATAATTATCAAAATTCAATCGACGTTTTACATCTGAATGGTGACCAATCACCACTCCCACCAGGGCGTCACTGAAAGTGTCTTCAACTGTGTATGACGGGCATTCACAATAATTATTAGTTGCATTCTTTGCATGCACTTATGAAGACTTTGATTGTACCTGTCGTCATAATTCATCGTCAAAATCACGCTCCACGACAGAAAAAACAGAACTCCATTTAGTAACGCTCGAGTTCATGGTGATTAATGGGATGTTTGGCCGTTTTGCGAGTTTCGAGTATTGCAGATTGCAGGGGTGGTTATTGAACCATTTCGTTGTGTGCTTGCTTAAAGAGCGATTCATATGGCTATTCTGTACAAGAATTACGGACCAGTGAAATCTTTGTCTTGTAAATAAACATAAATATCCTTGGTGAGCACAACGCATACATTTTAACCTTGAATGACATAAAATTTGCATTGTGATGACATTCTCCGTTACAGAATATTAAAATACTCGGCACCCGAGATATTCATCTCGCTCTGGTAAGAAATCGAAACGCCGCATTGCTTGAAATGGCTTTATTTACATATTTTTTAAATAGATCTGAAAAGCCAAGAACATCCCTACTACCCTCTTATTCTTCTCCTTCCATTCGTACACAAGATTTAGCCCCATAACGTAAATTTGAGAGTCGTAGTTATACAAGTAGTAATATTTATTATGTTATACCTAGTTAGTAATCTAATTTTGAAGTGAAAACTTCTTTAGCCCCGTTGTGATTTGAAACTCGATGAAACGGAAAAGTGACACTAAAAAGAGACAAGCACTGTAGGATTTATATCTGTAGGATTAAGCCTGCGGGAGAATGTGCTTCGTAGCGTATCGGTCTCATCTTTGTGCGGTGCTTTGTAACCTCCCCATTCTTATCTACCTTAGCTTAGGCTTGTTGAAAAAGTAACGATTTATCGATATTTTTAAATTAATAAATCGATATTTTTAGCCGATATATTTTGATCCGATGTATCGATACATCGATATATCGGTATGTAAATATTCAATATCGAAAATTGTATCCAAAACGATATAAATTTTTTAAATTTATAGGTTTTAAAATATTGCTTAGAAGATAGCTTTTTAGTTTTTGATGTGTTTGTAATTATTACCTAATAAAAAGGAATACTGTTAAAAATCCCTTCATTTTTATTGAGATTTTTGTACATTAAAATAATGTACATTGTGTATAAAAATTACTATTGATAATATTGAGCTGAATATACTATTATATCTTTTGATGTACCGATATTTTTTCCTCGAAATATCGACATCGATATTGATATGCCATCCCTACCTTAGCTTTCTGAAGGTTTCACTTTATTCAATTTGTTTTTTCTTAAAGGTCGTATAGAAATATTAAGAAAAAAATTGATTTCAACTAATTTGTTTATTTTTTTATTGCAGGTAAGAAAGAGGTCAAAATGAATTGCGGTTTGCAACGATCTTCACAAATCCGAGTAAGAATATTTATTTAATTAATATTAAGGTTATTTTTTTTCCGGAGCGCCACATCCGGCATGACTTAGTAAATTAATACATGAACACAAATCCTGTCGTAAAAATGCCAACCAAATTTTTTATTTTCAAAATTAATATAAGACGACTATATTCTACTATAGATTTATCGAAGTGGAAAAAGTTATATTTAGTTCTTATTAGGTTTTTGTAAACATCACATATAAGCAAAATGTTAACAACTTAAGATATCAATTGTAGATTGAACGTTTAACTAGTAAAATAAAATCGTTAAAAGAGGAAAAATTTGAGTTAGGTCTATAATAATAATATTTAGATGTTTCTTTGAGAAGAAGGTAACACTAATAAAACAAACGAAAATATGAAAGGGAACAAGACATAGAAAAAAAAAATAACGGTCTCAACTGGGTCAAGAACCCAGAATCTCTCGTCTTACCGGGATGAACGTCTTTACCAATTCGGCTACTGCCACCTCTTATTAAAATGTCATATTTGTCAATTTCATATTTTTACTTTGTCTCTTTATTTTTCTGCATCTTGTTCTCTTTCTTATTTTCATTTAGATTATTATTTTTGTTATCTTCTTCTTCAAATTATTTTTTAACGTTTTCCATTTAATCACAAATAATTGCCCAAATTGCCTCTAAAATCATGTAACATTAAAATCTTTAATGGCCTATATCTCCTATAATTTTAAGCAAAAATAAATAAAGTAGCACGTAATACCGTATATTTGATATACCTTTTGATTACAAAAATAATTTTTCAGTGTGGTTGGGTATTTTGATCTCAAATCCAGAATTAAGATTTGTATGAAACGGGCCGAAAACGGCCGAAATGGGCCGAAACGAAAAAAAAACGGACTTATTCGCGATATAGTAAAATGTTTGGTGCCGGCCAACAATGCAATAAACAGAGACATTGAGACGTAAGAATTACCACTTGGCGCTTGTGGACAATAGAATATTTGAAACAGTAATACGATAAAATACAAACATGTAAAAATATAAACATTTGTTCAAATAATTTGAACAGTGACAGTATATTATGCAAATGCATACGTAAATAAAATTCAATCTGCAGCTAACCTTAGCCTCTGGAGATCTTAGTATCTGACTTGGCACACAGGATGAAGTCAATTACATGGCGCTAAATTACTCCTTTTGTAAATCAAGCCATATTCAAGTACCTAACTATAATACGAGTAAATTATTTTGCTTCTGCTGCATTGTTTAGTGATGTATTATTATGACTTCAATTACTTCTGAAATCGACAAGCCTTGGTATGTCACGCTTCTCGTCACGATCCCCAGTTTATCTCACAGAGTAACAGTTTAAAATTAATTTTAATTATTTAATGATAACAGGTAACTTTATAAACAATAATAGAATATGGAATATTGTTTGGGGAGGAGCAACAAACGCAGTAATCGATCATTTAGAAATCACGCAGAAAACGGTTTTAAAGGTAATACTTAAAAAACATAGACTGACCGATAGAGACCAAATATTCAACAACTGAGACGTACTAGATATACGCCAAATATACGTTAAAACACTACTAAACTACATATTTGACCAAAAAAACAAATTTCAACAAACACAAAATATCACTAACAGACCACTTAGACAAGGGTACAAAGAAAACATAAAAACTCCGATGGTAAATACAAGCTTTGGACAAGTCACTATAAATATCAAATACAAGTCACTATAAATATCATGCTTTAAACGCATTCAACAGTCTTACACTTGAAAATAAAATTCAGGAAAACAAAAATAAATTCAGACACAAAATTACAAAATGGATTAAAGAACAAAAAAGAAAATATTACCGAAATTTCATAACATGAAAGAATAAAACATATGAAAAGAATAACACGCAACACACAAAAACAATATAAAACACACATCACATTATAAATGCCGATTTTTTTATTTAATTTTATATTTTTAATTTTACTTTAATTTTCACTTTAATATTTCTTTTATCTTTAGTTTAAAGTTATCATAATTTTATGTGTATAGTCACCAACTTTATATTTTTTTCTTACCAAAATTTGTTATGTATAAAAAAAAAATCTTGTTTTATAAAATGGGAGCCTCAGCACGGGTAAGCCACTCAGTAAGGCCAACATTACTAGATTATTCCTTGAAATGTAAAATATTGCATCAAATAAAATAAAAAATAAATAAACAACATTAGCGATGCTTCAAAAACTGTTAATTTTAATTAATTTAAAATGCTGAGTTATAAATCTTTATATTCTATGATCACCGCGAAACACAACAGTGATTGTTTATCTTTAAAAAAAGTCGGTCGCGGACACTGCAGATGCATTTTAATTGAGTATTTACGTATTTTCTGTGAGCTATAATATAATAATATTTTATCTCTTGTTATTTTTGTTATCATTCGTAGAATAACCAAAACCTACAACAAAGCAACTGAGATGGTGTTGTTTTGACAATGTTGCATAATAATTTACCGTTATGTTGGCAGCTACCTACTGTAAATGAACAAGAACATTAAATCACTTCGAAAAAATGCAAACATAAATGTGGATACATATTATAACTCCGTGGACTAAAAAAGAAACTACAGAGATTTCAAAGCGACATTTAAACCTCATTTTGAGAGTCAGCCAATAAATGTAATGTATAATGTATCTAGCTGAAAATCATTCATTTAGGAATTCAATGTTGAATCCTGCAAATCCGTGTATTTCTAGTATCTCTGGCCATTTTTACAGTGTATTTTTACGTAGTCCGCCACGTGTGAATACGTTAATATTAATATTGCCTTATACACTAAGCCTCATTTAATAGCAATTTTTCCAGACAATTTTAAGTAGATGTTCATTTTGCGTTTTGTAGATTTGTAAAATCGCCTTTGAGTTCATATTTCACGAAAACTGCACTAAAACATGCCAAGTACTTTTTATAAAAATAATTATAGTAGACATCTCTATTCCTAAGTACGGTGTTTTGAAGGTGCTAAAGGACGACAGCTTCCGTGGTCGAAGGGTAAGATTCTTGACTTGCAATCCGAACGTCGCGGGATTGAATCCCGGCGTGCGCAAATAAAATGTTAGTTAATTAATTTATGTTATTTCACAATTAATTCATTTTTAAAATAATATATAATACATTTGCGGCACTGCGGCCTGTTGGAAGACCACCATTCAGAATTGAAACATTGCTTGAAATAACCGTGTTTGGTGGTCAGATCTGAATAGCCAGGCACTCCATATCTTCCTCATATTCTCCCTCTACCCATTACCTTCAGCTTCACAACATACCCCAATTGGGGATGCCATAGTCTAATTTTCTCCAGACAGGAGCAGCTGGGACTCTTGTGAGGTATTCACATAAAAAAAGACCACCCGTACTGAACGAAGATAAGTATTATATACTCGTTAATGTCTCTACGAGGTGGGAGACCAGACTCTAGACCTTGGCTAGCTGAAACTGATCCTGACTGTCAACTATCTGGGTTAAAGCGGGGAACGAATCTCTTTTTCTTACAGAATATTAAATTCTCTCCGAGAGAGCCTAATCCAGATATAGGTGTCAATGGTTCACGCTGATTCTTATAATAAATAGGTGCGTAGCCCTGAAGTAGATTTATTACTTTGCGTACTCGAATAGTACCTAAATTTTATGTAGTGCGCCTTCAAAATTATTACATATTTGATTTGTTTTTTATCCGTGTAATTGAAAAGCATCTCAGCAAGTTCAATATATATATTTTTTGTTTCAAATGATTAGCAAAATGGAAAATTCAGATTGCAGTGTACTTACTCCGCAATTTTTGCGCAGCAATTAAAATATTACCTTGTGTCTTTAAGAAAATTCATATTTGCGTTACTTAGCATTTGCAGCGGCCTTATCTCGGGGATTGTTGACACCGGCAACACTGCGAAGGCTTAAGAGATATAACGACACCCAGACAATGGCAGACCCGATCCCACTGTTGCCTATCGACGAGAACAAGTCAAAAGATCCCAACGACACAACACTTGGTTTTTTAGGTGTTATTGGTTTTGATGTATTTTGTTACCCGTTCCCTCCGCGGCAAGGCAACGCCGTAGAAGACAGGCGAGACCTCTTTATGCAATGTTCACCCAAGCGAGAAAACACGAAACTCCACGACGGCCGATACATGAAAAGCCACCGATGAGGAATGACCAACATGCGCCACCCGGCTGACGTGCCAGGTGAAAATAATCATCGCGCAGAAAGACGGAGAAAACTCTAAACGAATCTCATCGATAATAGGTTGCCGAAATAGCAGAGCGAATCGAACGTACGTATTAGCAGTGCAAAAACGCAAGAATGGCCATCACCTGGGCGGCCTCGAACAGTCAAATTGCAAAATAAACTTCAATTTGAGGATAAAAAATGTTAATTATCATTTTTTATTTAACTTATGAGTAAAACCTCAAATCGTAATATTTAATTAAATGAAGATACTATGAGCGAAACTCAATCGAAAATCTGGAAACAGAAAAAGATATTTGCACCTCTGGGACTCGAACCCAGGACCTCTCTACTTTCCGGGCGAGTGCCGTTGACCACTGAGCTAAGGTGTCGATATCCAATTCACTTTTAACTGTACCATACTTCGACTAAGAACCACCCATATTATCTTCATTTTCTTTAACGCATATTTTTATTGGCTGCAATCTTTATGTATGATTGCAAGATTCAAACCCGAACTAAATGCAATCTAGATGGTGTCTGGATAAAATTTTAATTAAATATTACAATTTGAGGTATTACTCATAAAAGTAAAATAAAAAATAATAATATTCATCCTAGACTTGCAGAAAAGTTAAGGATGGAAATAGATGTCGCACATTAAATAAAATGGATAAAAATTTATCCAGATACCATCTAGATTGCATTTAGTTCGAGTTGAATCTTGCAATCATACATAAAGATGGAAGCCAATAAAAATATGCGTTAAAGAAAATGAAGATAATATGGGCGGTTCTTAGTCGAAGTATGGTATAGTTAAAAGTGACCGAATTGGATATCGACACCTTAGCTCAGTGCTCAGAGGTGCAAATATCTTTTTCTGATTTTTCTTTTTCCAGTTTTTCGGTTGAGTTTCGCTCATGGTGTCTTCATTTAATTAAATAAAAAATGTATTTTGAGAGCTGGGGCGTTTCGACAAGTTTCTACTTGTGACCCCTAATCATATATTTTGATAAGTGTCAGATCAAAATGCAGTTTTGTTTGAAATATTTAGGTCTCCATGTGTAATGGTTCGCCAGTGTTTTAACATTGATAGCTGCATAGATGATAGGTCATTATTTGTTTGCAAGTCAACATAAATATTATTCTGCGGAAGCTCGCACTAAATGTTGTAAATATCCGTTTATGCTACTCATTGCTGATAACAGTGATAACATAAGAGCACGCGTGAAAGCATGATTTTCGCATCAGATTGGTCTAATATCTACACGCCTACGGAACAACTCATCACCTCAACACTCATCACAGTCCCACACATGGGACTCACTTAAAAATACTTTTATCTACGTGAGTTTACTATACGGTACAGTTTTTAGATAACTGAACTCGTGATGGCAGTAGCTGACCTAGGGTAGGTACACAGAGTTCAAAATCTGCTTAATGACTTTCAAAGCATTGCAAGGAATGGCGCCAGCCTATATATCGGAACTATGTGTCCGACAAAACTTAAGCGAGAGACAGCTTACTCTAAGGTCAGCAGATCTAGATGTTAATAATCGTTTAATCGAACTTTCTAGGTCAAATCGAGCCGTTTACTATGATCGCTCTTTTCGTGTAACTGGCCCTCTCATTTGGAATAAACTTCCCTCAGCTCTCACTAATAGCCAGAATTTGGCTGAATTTAAACGGGATTTAAAAACACAATTATTTAAAAAATCATACCATTCATGAATCCTAACACATTTTCAATACACGTAATACCTAAGCCATGCTCTCAAGTTTCCGATAATTGTTTGGTTTCGGTTTCCTCCTAATTGTATTTTTATGTTTAATGATCGAATATAATGTCAGAATATTTCTCATTTCTAAACGCAAACTGCCTTCTGTTAGTATATAATATTTTTGTTTTAAAGTTCTTGTTTTGTCCTGTGCTCCAAGCACCGTTATTGTTTATTATTATTGTCCAATGTATGCTATGAAAGCACGATTTTTGTTAAATTTTGTTCTCTTGTCATTGTTTTGTAAATACTGCATATTCTTTGTTTCATATTATTTTAACAATATTTTGTAATGGATTCGTAAGGAGCACTGTAGGATTATTATTATAATTACTTTTGTAATTTATTAAGTTAAGCGCACTTGAAGTGAAGTGACACAAAACTGCGCTATACAAATGTAATGTTATTATTATTATTACATGGGTACAGTAGGTACATTAATTACAGTAGCGATTACCCGCGACGTTAACTACTGTTTAACAACGTAACAAGTGAGCAATATGTTTCTGTATCATAGCTTCCTTTTTTGGAAAATGTACATTTTTTTATATGATTAGTATCTGCCATTAATTGTAACAGCGAATTTCCTGTTTCCTTTCAAAGAGATACAAAACGATAAATTAGCTGTAAAACACAATTAAATCTGCATTTATATTAAATTAAATGCTATAAATAAACTAGCACTAAAGTATATTACAGTTCTCATAATATTATATTACCTCACCATAGAATTTTCTGGCATTCGTCATTTTCTTCTTAGAACTTACACAACACAAGATATACACCTGCGTACAGCTTGAAAGTAAAAATAAGATACATCAATTCAAAATAAATCCAAAACCTCAGTTGGAAACGCAACATTATTATCCAAGCAGACAAATTAATTATTTTAAATTATTTGTATTTCTTGGGCTTTAACCATGTAACATTTTCCAAACATTTTGTTTTGAAGTGTGTTATTTCACATGTACATTTGTAAATTAATTTTTATTTATCTGATACCGGTTTCGACACATCCGTGTCATTCTTAAAACTTACTACTTAACAAGTAAGTTTTAAGAATGACACGGATGAACTTATACAAGTACAAAATTTATACAAGTATAGAAATGATGAGATTTTATTAGGTGAGGGTATAATTGAGGGGGTGATTTTGGGGGAGGGGGAGAACGGTGTGAGGAGTCAACGTAACAGGAGAACTTTGTCAAATTTGATTTGATTTACAGGGTGCTATGGATAGATAAAAATGGAGTTTTGAAGAGTTGTAATTTACATGCAAAATAAAATATTTGCATTAGAGTTTTGAAAACTGAGTGAAGTAAAAATCTTCAATGTAAAACATTTTACAATAACCAAACAAAAATATTAAATATAAGTTGTTGTTATGTTTTTGAACAACACTAATAGTTAGATTTGATTTGAATTTTTTTACGTCCAAAAGTATTAATTGATTTATTTTTGGGATATAATGCCTTGATGCGCTACCCCTACACATCTGCCCTGTTGATGGACACTGCAGTGCTGTCCGAAACGTTGGAGGAGGAGGAGGAGAAGGTGGTTAAAGAAATCAATTTAAAACTTAAAATTGTTTTACTACATATCGCGCAACTTGACCTAAAAATTAAATTATCGGGACTTTTTATAGGTCTCCATGGTCCATAATTGCCCAAACCTTGAAAGTAATGCGTTGTGAATCAATTTTCATAGGTTTTTATAATTTCAATCGTTTTGTCATGAATACCTGTTTTTGGAGAAACCCATTTGAAAATACGTATCGAACAAAAATGACATGGCGCGATGTCAAGCTGGCAGTGATAATTGAAAGTTTTAAAAGTTTTAAAGAGCAGTGTTCTTCAAGAGCAGTGTTATGTTTCCTAAAACAACATTCTCAATATTATATCTCCCGTCCTGATAGGCCTGACAATGGCTTGTTCCTCTAACGACCTCGCGGTGCGGCCTTCCGCCCACGTCCATGTTCTTAGGTAATATATTTATGGAATTCCTCACCCTGACCACACCGGTCCTCGTCTTTGTTATGCGTTTAGAAATATCCATGTTTATGAAATGGATTCGTATTCCAATCGAGTTTTTGATCGTACAAATTTGTCTTCGTAAATGAAATAAGGAGGCTAGTCTTTTGTTGAACAAATTTTTCATTTTTGGAGTGAAAACTTCTTTAGCACCGTTGTGATATGAAACTAAATGAAACGAAAAAGAGGCAAACACATACATCTATGTATATTATTTAGTCTGCGAGAGAATGATATAGTGTAACCGGTCTCCTCTTTGTGCGGTATTTCGTAGTCCGCCTCTCTTGTCTACTTTAGTTTTCTGAAGGTTTCACTTCTACCGCATGTGAATTGCAAACTATTTTTTTTTTGCACTGTTTAAGTAGGTAAGACAATTTGCTTATTTTTATGGTACTGTGATTAGCTATTCCTGTCTGTGGCGAATCCAAATAAATTATATTTCTAATTCAAATAAACTTATTATTATATAGACACATATTATAATATAATGGTATGCTGTAGTTGTATTTAAAGATTTTTAATTTAGGTTAAGTTGTTTGTACTCTCGTCAAATAAGACCGAATAGTACCGCATTTTTTTGTTTGTTTTTGAACCGCATTTGTTAAAAGCAAATTCTTGGCTGGTTTCGACGTTTCATCAAATTTTATTGATTGATTTAATAAAATGTGGCGTTTTATTATACATTTTATTTCTGCATTTCAATTTGGGAGACGGAGGAGGGTACCGCCACCCCAGTAACTATTGATTGGATAATCACCACCCCTGCCATATAGGTTACTACAAGTAGTTCTCTACGTTTGGTGAATTAGGTTTGGTGGGTCGGGGTTTCTGTGATGAGGTTTGTCTAGATCTTGATGGTGAACGCGTTTTTCCATCTGCTTCGTGGTTGGACAGACTGGTTGTCCTTTCCAGTCGGAATCTTTCGATCCATCGCGTCACACCGCATGGATTCATACGTCTGACACTTCTGGACACATTGACCCCCAGATTTCTACCTATCTCTCATATATCTTCCTTTCCAGAACTTCCTCTCCTTCCTTTCCCTAACAAGACCCTCCACACAGCATCTCCAAAAGATGACGTACGCCAGAGGGCACAAAAAAAGAAATAGAAGCAATGTCTAACGATGAAGGAAATCACGTAAATATTTTGCCCAGTATTTTGACATGTCCTAAATGGTTCCATGCCAACTGAGAATTAATTCAACTCAACACCTCCTTGAAAAGTCATTAAAATAATTTAAAATTAGCCGATAACCCTAAAACCTAACGTAACCTATTTAACCAATTTTTTATATATATATTTTTTAACATTCTGAGTTGGTTTCATTCCGAGTTGTCCGGTCACCGTCCTAAATACGCTCGGCATTTAATTTCATATTTTTATTTTTATTTTAAGGTTAAACCCACAACAGAGAGAGGTAAGAAATCATTTTCATTCGTCTGCATTATGCACCTAGTCCGAGAATCTTTGTACATTGAAAAGAGAACAAGACAAAACATTCTGCCGGGAATTATCTAGTTTTATCTAGTAGAATTTCATGCATGTTGTATTTTTAACAAAGGTGACACTTTCTTTAATACTTCAATGAACTGGCCAACAATAGATTGCTTTAAGCGTGTTCAAGTATTATGTTTTGTAGGACAATGCATAACCATGCGTGTAAGAACCATTATTGTAATGTGATGTCACTGACGGTACCTACTATTGAAAACAGTTATTACCATAATATTATAAAGAACCAAGGGTGCGGTCAGTCATACAGAGTGCTGTGGTAAATATTAGGTATTATCTTCCACCATCCAGCACAAGAAATTAACTACGTGCCTACCTACCGACGAATTTAATTTTATTTAACCCAAGTGGAAGACTACATAGATAATATGAAAAAAGTTTATTTACTTGTGTGCTCAGAAGACTGGAATAATAATTTAAACAAATCTCAATTTCCAATTTCATGCGAATCGTGTTTTTCGTACATAAGTATAATAAACACATCTATACCAATATTATAAATGCGATACTGCGTGATTGTTTGTAACGTTTTCACGCATAAACCAATAAACCGATTTTTAAAATTCTGTCACCAATAGAAAGCTACATTATATGCGAGTAATGTTGGCTCTATATAATGGTAAGCTCTGGTGTAATGAAATTATAAAAATTAATGTATTATGTTTATTATTTATATTTATTTATTTATTTATTAAGGCCCTTTTTGGGGGCTTTTACACATGAGAAAAAAGAAATGAATGACAGTATTTATTGTACATAATTGAATTGCCTCAGTATCAATGTTTTATATTTGTTTAAGGATAAATTGAAGATGTCCACTGACTTGGTATAATTATTTCCCTCCATTAGTATTCTGGGCAAAGAGGAATGAATACATATGGTAGTTAGTCCCAGAATTTCTGCACTGAAATAAATCCTGACTTCTGGTATTACGATGTGGTATGGTATGCGGAAGCTTATCAGTTCAAGCAATACGGGATTATCAATTAAATCATTTAGAATATTATATTATTATTTAATATATTTTATATAAAAATACCAAGTCAGTGAAAATTCTTCTTGTGTGACAATTTGAACATAGTCATATCATTTAACAGAGTGTTATAGTTCAACATAATTGCTGGAATACCCATTTTAAAATTTGGAAAACGTAAGAATTAGTTTTGTATTCTTTCAACAGCTTGTACATGAGTATTATAATGTGGATTCCATATGGGAGAACTGTATTCTAGCTGAATTCTAAAATAAGCAAAATATAACAGTTTAATACACTTTATAATGTTAAAATTTCTAGTTAGTCTAGTTATAAATCCCAACATTTTGCCCTTATTACAGATTTCTGTTATGTGGTTAACAAATAAAAGATTTGATTGAAAAGTGATGCCTAGGTCTTTAATTTTTATTGATGTCTCAAGAGCATTGTTATCAATGTTATAATTAAAGATCACTTGATTTTTTATTCGAGAAAATCTAACTATTTGACATTTGGAGATATTTAAGTGAATTCTTTTTTTACTGCTGGTGAGTTCTGGCATTATGAAATTTAGGGGCACGCGAGCTGTTAGAAAACTGAATGTACCGGGAATGAATGTGTGGAATGCTGGAGGGGGGAGGGGGAGGGGAGATATTTAAACATATTATGTAAGACAAACATATATTTTCACAGTTTTTTTCTGCAACACTATGCCGGTCTGGTGATATTTCGAATCCAAATAAATTCGTATCATATGTTTGTATATATTTGGTATATTTGGTACGCTGTAGTTGTATTTAAATGTTTTAAATTTAGGTTGGGTTATTTTAACTCTTGTCATAGAAGACCGAATAGTAAAATAATTTGGTTGTTTTTGATATCTGAACGATCTTTGTTAACTGCAAATTCACGGCCGGTTTCAACTTTTCATCAAATTTTGATCGGTCGTCATGCATAAGGTGAAGGCTCCACACAGCATCTTAGATGACACAGGCAATGCGGGAAATTATTTACCTCAGGGCCTCCTGTGTGGAGTTAATGTTAAAAAAAACGTGTGCAGTTCACGCGTATAAGTTAAACCTTCAGAAAATGAGACATAAAATGAGAGTATAAACATCGAGAGAGTGAGACAAATGCAGAGTATCAGGAGTAGGATAATTGTAGGGTTTATTTATTATAGTAATTAATATTTTTACAAAATTTAAAATTTATTTCGCGTTTTATTCTACAAAGCAAGGAGAAGGACGACAGGCTACAAGCATCGCACAAAGAAGACACCGATTAGTTTTTATTATTCTCTCGCAGGCTAAATCCTGCAGATGTATGCATTTATCTCTTTTTATATAAACGCTAGAAATATTTCGATTCCCATGCCTACAAAATTTAAAATCGCGTAATCATCGTATTTGCGTGAGGCAAGTAAGCGAAAAAGTGGTTTTTATTTATTTTGTGCATAATTTTATAAGAATAAAAAAAGTTAGAACATTCAAAACCTCATAAATAGTATTAGCCATAAAGGGGTATTTTTAAAAATTTGTTTCTTATTCATAGTTAAGTCGTGAAAAAACATTTTTTTGTTGTTTACGTTAATATTTTTTGTTATGTAAATAATCATTTTATTGTAATTTCAATACATAGTAAAGCTAGTAAAAGGTTCAATTTATCCGTAGCATATTTTTTGATGTTCATACTATAAACCGATTCGTCGTAAAGATGAATCTAAATAGTATCTATACAAGATTTCACGTATGGCTTCATCTTAATCGAGTTTCAAATCACAACGGTGCTAAATAAGTTTTTACTTTAAAAAAGGCTTTCGATCATAAGCTGAAACGGAGACCACTCTTTTATAAAAAAATACAAAATGGCGTTAGTTCTAACAACCAACCTTAGTCGTAGTTTCTAACGGTAGTCAACCGAATTTCTTGAAGATTCTACATTATTTAGGAAAAACTTTTTAGACTTCTGGCAAACTAACGTTTTTCTCCTTTGTACTTTGTATGAACAGTTGCATTATTTTGTTTTTTCCATGTTGAGTTTTGTAAACAAAGGAACGATTACATAAATTGAGTACGGTCGTAACTGTCAATATAAATACGTATTAGAATTTGAAGACAAATATATTGTGCCGATTCAAAGAATGTATCCACAGTAAAGTCTATTGTTCGGAGGCTCAATCAATTTATGTTCTAATTTGACTGAGTCATTTGGGCTTTATTGCCAATTTCTTATCAATTGTCTTCGATTGGCTGCCCACCGAATGGTATGATACTATTGAATGCACGCAACACTGATCTGATTATTTGAAAAATGGTAAGTGCGTACGGCGCCCATGCTTAAGGCCTACACAGACGACTGGTTTTCCCAGTAGTTTATTTATGGTTTTTCAAAGAAAATATCTCCTCTCCCGTAGTTCCCAAAAACTTATTACCGCCAACCTCACCTTTCTACTAAATAGACTAAATCTTAGTTTCAGGCCTATTTAAAAAAATATATTATTTTAGATGATCGGCCGGTGGCTAATCAAATATAATAAAAATCTAAAATGATTGATAATAAAAATTCACGCAATCTCTCTCCGTGGCGGCAGAATATAACGTAAAACAAAATGGCTGCCAGAATATTGGTGTTGCCAATATTATAGCAAAATGTCCTATTTTGAAAGCAGTTGAGGCCGTAGTGTTATTACGTTCTTTAAAATTTTGTAAATAATCAATATACATTATGAAAGAAAGTGTAAAAAAACGTGCGTCCCGCTAAAACTCAGAAACGATTTTTGTACGATCAAGAGAGTTCTATGGTGTGGTAGCCCTGTATCCCCCATCCATGAAGAAGGTTCGCGTTTTTACCTGAAGAGCGTGCTTTGGAAGATATAAGGGCTGGAAGTTTCGCACTTTAGAAATTTCTAGAACAGTCCAGAACATTGGAGAGTATTTAGGAGCATTTCACAATATTTCAGAACATCCCGGAACATTTTTGAATACTGAGGAATGTTCGGGAATAGTCTGGAACGTTCGGGAACATCCTGAACATAATTGTGGAACATTCCAGAACACTCTCGAATATCGTGGAATGTTCTGGAACATTGTGGACCATTTGAAGTCTTTTTCTGTATGGGTGAGGCTACCCTTTGGTAGAGGTATATAAAGCAAGATCGTCGAGGGTTCGAACGTCAGTTCAATTTCATATCAACTCTGTGAGCGAAGCCGGTTACCCTAGCTTGTATATTATAATGTCAAGTAAATAAGCGAAGAAACAAGTACGAAATATAATTTTATTTAATCATAAAAATAATAATTGGGGGTGGCCATAATAAATCATCAGGGGTCTGTATGTAGGAAAATTCGCTTCAAAGGCTAACCATTTTTCATAATGTCGGGGAAAGTAAAATAATTATAAAATTACAAAGCTTCCAAGTTATTCAAAAAGTATCTACTGTCTCCGTTGTTACATTGTGAAGCACGTTAACTTTCCAAATAAAATAATATGCACGATGCTTTCCGACCTTGCTAATCTTAATATATATATATATTTCTTCTGTCCGTGTGTATGTCACTGAACTCCTCCTAAACGGCTGGACCGATTTTGAGGAAATTTTTTGTGTGGGTTCAAGGGGATTCGAGAATGGTTTAGATTCACAATTTGGTCCACTGGAAAATGTTCTTTTAATAATTTTTTTTATTTCTAAGGAGTTGTTGATTTTGGAATGTTTTACATTGGATCCGGCAGACTGCGCTACCATCGCAGTATCGAATATTCAATATTATTCTATTTTAATTTTAGTTTGTCCCGACAGTTGTGTACAGGACAACGTCTGTCGGGCCCGCCATAAATAAATAAAATAAATTGTGGAACATTCCAGAACACTCTCGAATGTTGTCCTGAGCGAAGCCGGGTAACCCAGCTAGTAATAAATAATTTATAAAAGAATGCAATTACTTCGATGAAAATTGGT
This sequence comes from Glyphotaelius pellucidus, assembly GCA_936435175.1. Classification (NCBI taxonomy): domain Eukaryota; kingdom Metazoa; phylum Arthropoda; class Insecta; order Trichoptera; family Limnephilidae; genus Glyphotaelius; species Glyphotaelius pellucidus. The sequence goes on along the minus strand of OW386542.1, from coordinate 17,749,012 downwards.
GCCGTTGGATTTTTTTTATTTATTTTCAGTTCAATAATTATCAAAAACTTGGGTTACTAAAGCATTATATTACTTACTTATTGTATAGAGAGTGCTAATAAGTAGTGACAATGCTTAAAGTTTTACTTACTGCGTAAAAAATATTATGTATGTGAACGTAAATTCTTTTAGCTTATCATCATTATTTCTTGGCAAAAACAGATATTTGTGCATCATTTCCATACCTTAGTACAATGCACTCGAAGCACAAAGGTTGAATCGTTAATCACATATACATAATAATTTGTTGCTTTATTGCCTGCTTCCATTGTCAACTTATTGTCCAGTGTTTTCTTTGTAAATTCTTTAAAAATACGAAAATATCAATCGTATTTTTTTTTGCTAAGGAAAGTGTAATATAGAAAGAGGAAGGTTCGTGGGTCGTTCTTCTTTTTAACCTACATAAAGTTGTCTCCACTAGTTACTGGAGAAAAATTCAACAGAATTACCAATATTATTATTTTATAATTACTTAAAATCTACTGTACTAAAGACGTAACGACTGTTTGTGTGTTTTAAAAAATATGTGTTTATATTTTTGTAGTAAAAAATACGTCAGAGGTGTAACTCCTCGTGATAGACGTGTATTTCATACAAATCACAGTTGTCTTTTGCCACCTCGACTTGCGTGTATTCTATAATGTTACAAAAAAATTATATGACGACATAAAATATAACTATTTTTAAACACCAAAAGGTATAACCTATCAAGTAACAGCGATTATTATTTTTAAAGATGTCTAATAAAATGTTTTAAAAAATCTCAAAAACTTTTCTCCTACAATTTTTATGTCGTACGACAATTCTGTTATGTGGATTGTCATTCGAAATAGGTATACACGCAGCTCGTGTTTGTCACCCCCAACAGGCAATTTAGGCCTCCTTCCCCCCTTGCTACATTTTCCTCTCTGAGATCCAGAGATTTATTTATAGTAAAAACAAAATGTGACGAAGTGGTGGAAATGTGACATAGTGGTAAAAGTTATGTAGGTTAAAAAGAAGAACAACTTAACTATCTAATTAATTATTAGATCGAAACTTGGAAGACTAAATAAGGAGAAAGTGTCAGTTTGGAATCAACTTAATAAAATGGGCTTCCAAAATGACTTCCAATAGTTACGATTCTTTACGTCGAATTTAGACTGAATCCAAGTTATACTACAAACTACTTAAATACGTGGCAAAATCAAACAATATAAGTAAGTTCACGTAATTCACAAGTAAACATAGGTATACTTCAAGTAGAAGTTTACACCTAAGTACTTAAAGCTTTCGGGGCACCATTTTTAGAGCGGCAAACCATGAGTCACAAGACCATCTTCAGACGTTCTACGTAGGTACTTTATGCACATGATTCATCTGTGTTTTATACCATTACACTTGTATTTCGTACCATTATACTTGTTTATTTTATACCCTCTTTACTTGTATTTTTGTATTTCTGGTTACTACTTTTTGACAACTAACCTGCGCAGTGCGCTGCACAACTGGTCGTAAGGTTCGGGTCGACTTCCTCATTTTTATTGAGGGCTGGCTTCCCTACAAGGTCTTGGTCGCAGATCAGGTTCGACTGCGAATCCTGGAAGTTCATCAGAGATTAAAAAAATCGACACGTAATCAAAATATCTTTCAGAAACAACCGTTAACAGTAAAGTTAGCGATTACTGCACGCTCAGTACTGTACTTTCCTGGTACTTTGCTAATTTTTACATAACATTTTGTAAATGATTTTGGTATGATTTCTTTGGAATATCTATACCTTGGAGCAGATTAAATAAGGCATCATGAAGAAATGAAAATTGGTTTTAACATACTTACAAATGACATAACTTATGGAATAAAATTTCACAAATAAAAATAAATAATCTAAAGATAACAATTTGCACAATAGTGTAAAAAATAGTACTTATATAAGACTAGTATCGCGATAAAGCCATATTTTACATTTTACTTGATCAGTTGCTCAGAGTTTTGGTGAAAATGGTCTTGAACGTAAAATGATTTTCTTTAGATTGGTAAACCCATGTGAAATTTTAATGCAGCTAGCATTGGGTAGGTATGTAATTTTTTTGAAATGACAACTTCTTTAGCATCGTTGTGATTTGAAACTCGATGAAACGATAGATAGTGACACTAAATTGAAAAGAGAAAAACTATAGAATTTAGCCTGCGAGAAAATGAGATACATAAACCGGTCTCCTCTTTTCATAGCCTATACGAGAGAGAGTGACACCTAATTAAAAAGAGAAAAACTATAGAATTTAGCCTGCGAGAAAATGAGATACACAAACTGGTCTCCTCTTTCATAGCCTATCGGCCTCCTCTTGTTTCGTAGAAAAAAAATTTAATATTTTTTAAACTTGGTAACATTTTTATAACGTATAAATCCTACAATAATCCTACTCCAAATCGTCTCATTCTCTCTAAGTTTAGTTTTCTAAAGGTTTCGCTTCTACCGCGTGTGAAATGCACACATGTTTTTTTTAAATAGTCAATTTGCAGGTAGGCACTTATGCCACTTATCTACCTTCCCCTACTGATAAAATAGATAAATGTGTATTTTAAACGGTTAATTGATAATAACCATGAAAGTTGGTATTAAAAAAACTACAGTTTTATAGATAACATTGAAAGCGACCAAAGGAAGAACTAACTACCAAACGATTATCTAACAAGAACGAAATGAAATTTAAATTATTATTACTTGCTATAGACGCCAACGATTGATGCCTCGTTGAAAATTGATTGGGCGAAAATTTTTCTTCTTTAATCCAGTCTTTTTAACTTCAAAACTCAAAAAGAGAGTCATTTGTGTCGTGCTATTTACTGTAGGTTATGAAAAAGAATAACTCTAATAAAACGTGCGAAATATGTTAAACTTTTACAACAATATCAATACCTATCTCTCATTGCTTCCACCTGCTTCGCACGAAGTGTGGCGGCTACCTACCTATACAAATAGGTACTGTAATCTGTTGCAAAATACAAAACCTTTTAAGCCCAATTACCGGCTACCGTGTGGACGGGGTCGGTGGTTGGAAGGAGATCGACATTTCGGACCGCGGCCGGTCACTGACGTCTCAATACCAGCACGCAGGCTGTGGGAGATAAATGGTGTAACGGTACGATCGATGAATAGCCTACCTGAGAGGTATTCCAAAAGATGTGCGCGCATCATGCACTGTACTTCGACACACGTCGTGGCTGTGCATCGTGTATCCGCATTATTTCCTGCAATGATTGCGTATAAATCCTGCACGTTTTAAATCACTTTTGCCAAGCATTTTATCCAGCATTGATGAGTGATTGCAGCATTACAGGATGAAATTAGAAAATACGATGTTCTCCTTCCCAAGAAATAGTGAAGAACAGTCTGTAAAAATTGTGCAGTTTTCACAATTTTCCGGAAAGAAACTTAACATATTTAATTCAGTTGTTTTTTTTTCTTGGACAATGGGTAGGTACTTTTGTTTCGAAAAAATATCTTGAAGATTTTTCAAAATGTTCACTCGTACAAACATTGATTAAAAACTTTCTACATTACTGTTTCAGTTATAGCAAGGAGCGATTTATGAAGACATTTTTTGAGAACAATGTTTAAAGATTTATTTATTACAAACTTTCAATTAAATAACACCTTTCTCAAAATATGTACCAATCTGTGCCTACCAACAGAAAGCGACAATTGAGCAATTAACTATTTTATTTTCCTTTTATATTTGTTTAAGTACCCACTAAACGCACTAAATAGCCATATTTTTTATTTCGCCTATGTTTTTGGAGTGAAAACTTCTTTGGCACTGTTGAGATTTGAAACTCGATGAAACGAAAAAGCGACTCTAAAATGAGACAAACACATTCATCTACAGGATTTAGCCTTCGAGAGAGCGAGATAGACTAATCGGTCTCCTCTTTGTGCGGTGCTTCGTCGCCTCCCCACTCTTGCCTACCTTAGTTTTCCGAAGGTTTCACTTCCACCACGTGTGAACTGCACTTATTTTCTTTTTTAAATTTTCTTTGGAGGTCCTTTCCCCTTCACTTTATATTTATTCAAAGTTGTAGAAGAAGTAATTTGAAACTCGGTGAAACGGAAACGAGCGACACTAAAAAAAAACAAACACATACATCTATAGAATTTAGCCATCGAGAGAATGAGATAGACTAATTCCTTGTCCTCTTTATGCGGTGCTTCGTAGAAGAAAATGTAAAATAATTTTGAACGTGATAACAATATTATTATAAATAAACACTACAATTATCCTTCTCGTGATTCTCTGCATTCGTCTCATTCTCTCAAAGTTTAGTTTTTGGAAGGTTTCACTTCTACGCGTGTGAACTGCACACATGAATTATATTTAATAGAAAACTTCGGACAAAGACAACTTTTAGGATTTCCAATGGGTGAACCGTGGGTCAACGTCAAGGTTCTACCCAAACCCGTTTGAACTTTGATGAGGAAAATTAAGTTAAATTAGTCCAGTTTCAAATTAAAATACCAGGGTATTGCCGCCCATAGGTTTTCGGCCAGTTCCAGTTGTCTCCTCATAATATATATAGGTAATAATACCAACAGACACAGAACACGCCTACACACTACACACATAGTTAGTACCCGATCATAACCGGTAGCATGTAATCTATTTGTGCTATTGCATTACATCACGAAGGCAATTATTTTTTTGCTGGAGCGGTCTGACAATAATGGGGGCAGCCGCAAAAAACGGACCGTGTTAACTTAAATGAGGGTCCGAACTTTTTTGTCCCGTCTATAGGTAGCTAGGTAAATTATTATTTTTGTATAAAATCACCTGTAGGTAAAGGCGAGGCGCGCATTCCCAATGTGCCTGAATAGTAATTTATTTTTAGATTCACAATAATAAAAGGTCTAAGGAGAACGGCTATTGATGAATCGAATTTATTTTTCAATATTCGGACAATATATTAAAAGAAAAATTTACGGACTTTAAAATTCATTAATTTTTTAACGAATGGAGTTTTTCTCCAGAATCGTTGGCTTTGTTTAGAACAGGAATGTTCAACGTGTGGCCCGCGAAATCTTTTGGTGCGTCGTGTAGAAAGAACCAAAAAGAACTAATTTTGAACTCGAAATGGTTTTCTTTCGCGGTATTTCGGATGTATTTTTAAATTAGTTACAAATTGATAAATAAATTATACAAAATGATGAATTCACAGTTAGGGGCCATCCGTAAATTACGTCACACATTAAGGGGGGGGGGGGGAGTAGAAAAGTGTGACATTGTGTGACAAGGGGTATGGGGGGGGGGTTATCAGTTCTGTGACATCACATGTTAAAATCTAAATTATTAAAACGCAAAATAATTTTTGATGTAAAATTGCAAAATATGCGACGTTACACTAGAGGGGAGGGGGTCTCACAAATGACGATGTGTGACAGGGACGAGGGGGGGGGGGTAAAAAAAATCATGAAATTCGTGTGACGTAATTTATGGATGGCCCCTTATTTATGTAAAAGTAAACGATGATGAAAGTCGATAAAAATTATAAAGTGATCTTCGTTTTCCTTAATCAATTTTTAAAAAGAAGTACAATTTTAATTAAAGCTGGTGGGCTGGTGGACTTGTACGCGAATTCATTCATAAGTTAAAAATAGTCTTTAGAAATAATAAAAAAATTACGGTTGTGGATTCATGAGCATTTCGACGCATTTCGAAGAAAACCATTCTCGTGTTCCAAGGGCAGTTTGCAAAATTCAAGTTAATTACTATGTGCTGCAACAATCTGAGGAAAACCATTTGCTTGGTACGGCCCGCTTGTGACATAAAAATTCAAATGGCCCCCGACGTTAAAAAGATTCCCCACCCACCCCTGGTTTAGAAGAATCAAGAAGAAAAAAGAAGAATTAAGAAAATTAAAAAAATAGACAGATGATCCGAGAAGCGGCAATAAGAAGGAAGATATAAAGATAGAAAAAAACCCTCAATTAATTAATTTATTCCTACCCATTCTAAATCCAATATTAGCTTATTAGGTTGCCATGTTTTATACCCCAACCTCCTTCCCATCCACACGTGTTACAAGTGCTAACAAATCAGTATCCCCTGGTGTCACCTGGTCTCACCGGGACAAGAGTGCTCCTGACTGGGGTGGTACAATCAAATAGTATCGTATTCTTCCCATCCTATATTGGCTTTTTATGTTGCCATATATTATACCGGTCGATTAAACTCCAACCTCCTTCCCATCCACAGAGCACGTGTTACAAGTCCTACTCTACTTACTCTAACAAACCAATGTCTCCTAGTGTACCGATTTCACCGGGACAGTAGTGCTCCTGGCTGCGGTGGCACAATCGTATCGTATCATAACATTGAACCAAAACTATTGAAATCAAAATTAAATCACAAAAGGTTAGAATATTTACAAGGAAAACAATTAAGGTTAAAAGGTCGAGATTTTATATTTCCATTGCAAATTGATTATTTTTTGTGGAAAGGGTACAGAGTGCAGCTTACTGTAAGATTTCCATAATATATTGTATAATTTTTTATTAAAACAACTCTCTTTTTTAACTTTTGAAGGTTATCCCCATCAATGTAATATAATAGGTGTCGCAACCGGGACGCGAACCCAGGACCTCTCGTCTTACGGAATGTATATTTTTATTTATATTTATCCGAGACACTATCTAGGTTACAAACCAGTTCAACGAACACTTGTTTCAAAGAAAAAAAGTAGCTGCCAATAATATGGAAAAAAAATTAGTCCCAGATAATATTGTCAATTCTGAAAATTAAAATATGAGATTGAAAAAAAATTTCGTTTAAATAAGAGGTCTCCGTAGCCGAATTGGTAAGGCGTTTCTCCTGGTTCCAAGAGGTTCTGGGTTCGAGTCCCAGTTGCGACCGTTATATTTTGAAGTGAAAACTTCTTTAACACCGTTGTGATTTGAAACTCGATGATATGAAAAATAACGACACTAAAAAGAGACAAACACATACATCTGTAGGATTTTGCCTGCGAGAGATTGAGATAGACTAATCGGTCTCCTCTTTGTGCGGTGCTTCGTAGCCTCCTCACTCTTGTCTACTTTAGTTTTCTGAAGGTTTCACTTTTACGCGTGTGAATACTCTGATTTTTTTTTTAAATTTTCTATGTCTTGTTCTCTTTCATAGTTTAGATTGTTAGTGTTATCTTCTTGTTTGATGATATTATGTAAATATTTACAGTTGGCCGTTTAAATTATTCGCCTATTTTTTTGACGTTATGCGTTTTCTGTACTTCTGCGCCTCGGAACCTTTTATTAGATACCCCCTGCCAGGTCACCCCAAGTTACCTAGGTTAAATGCATTATACTGATTAGTGCATTAAATTGTTGATAAATAATATTAATCGATATCAATAATTAATTTAAGGTGTTGGAAGGATTCGAATTCGCAATTTAATCATTGAAAAAAAATCTATCTCAGCATTAGAAGATAAATCCACTTTCCTGCTCACAAGAAAACAAAAATATAAATCTGTTATAATTGGGAACTGATGTTCTTTCAACTTTTAAAGTTATTTATCAATATCATTGATGTACCGGTACTAAAAAAATTAATGAAACATTGTTGTTGGCGTCTAAAACTACTATCAATCGTTAGTGCCATCTAGCGATAATATTGTATAACACTATGATCTCGATCTTGGAACTGTGATTCGATGAAGTGCTAATAGATGGCAGTTTTAGGTTTGCGTCTGGGATATCCGTTGAAAAATCCAAGCTACACACCATCGATAGTAACACATTTTTTCCACAACAGATGTCGTTGTAATACCCAAATATGATTTTTTCAAATATTGGTATTGCTAAAATCGTGGTTGAATGCGAAATTTATATAATATATATTATTATGTAGGTATACATATTATATTAATATTAACTTTAACTCCGCGATTCGCTTACTACTGACATTGGCTGTTAATAATATTGTCCTATTATGAGTTTTTTGACAAAAGTCTTTGTTCTAACCTATGGGTTGGGACCTGGGGGCCTAGTCTCTATCTTTCACAACGTCCGTACGGCAGGTTTAGCTACGTCACAAACGCATATTAACCCTCCTCCTATCGTGCTAAAACTTCCTCGCGCTTCAGTACCGTACACTCAGTAAATAAGTATATGTGTTGTTATTGTTTAATCCAACATATAAATGTATTGCGGAGGAATACCTAAAATATAAACTCTATTTTTAGTATATTTACAGTAATTATAGACCGTTTCCGCTTAGTTGACAGCACCCGCTACTGAAGGTTAAACCACAAACGTGCTGGTTTGTTAAACCGAAAGATAGAGAGTAGGCCCCCTGATTTCATTTATTTCTACATCAGATGACATTTTGAAGTGGTCAAAAAAAATTCATATCATGTGTAATGTAATCGGGTTTACTTCTAACCTGTTGAATGGCAGACCATGAGACCATATTTGTCCCAGCTCACATGTGTCTCCTTTAAATCGCTGTAACTCCCTTACAATCAGGGAGAAATGTTCTAAACAGTGTTAGAAAGGCGAAACACTACGCTCTATAGTCAAATCTCAAAAATAACCACCAAAAAAGTAAAATATGCACCTTTATGAAACCAAATTTTTGAATCTCAATTTGAAAAAAAAATTGGAACTTTGAGATTTTTTTTTTAATTGTTTTCATATGGAAAGACAAAATAGTGAGGTGACACAAAGGTTTATAATACATTTATCTAATAAATTGTTTTTATTTTTTTTCGTTATCAGTAATTTTAGTTAGAAAAATCGTAAGGTGAGCCATTTTTAAAACTTTTTTATTTGCATGCAAAATTTTAAAATTTTAAAAAGTTTATGTTTATTTTGAATTATGCAATTTGAAAGCGTTTTTCATCACCTTTCAAAAATAGTTTTTAGTTTTGAACATGTTCAGAAATATTCTATTTATTTTATTGTAAAGCGGAAATATTTTGATAATCTGAAAAGTACGCAAAGTTATTCAACTTTCGGTAAAGTGGCGCGGTAGTTTACTACCGAAAAATTATCTCGTTTAAAATCAGCACATATATAGTCACTGCGAAAAAATCCATATTGCTACTACCTCGAAACAGTTGGCAACCGAAATAATAAAAAAAGTAGCGAAACTTTACACATGTAAAAAACATGTAAAAAAACGCAATGCCTTCAACTACATCATTACTTTACATTAAAAAATAATTAAAAAAAGACTCACACATACAACTTTATCACGATGATAGATCGCGAAAAATTCAACATCATAACATATGTACCATACTTTATCTCATTGCATAATAATTGTATTTTTAAACATTACCTCCTCCATACAGGAAACCCTTAGGAAAACAATTTCACATATTGGGCATAAAGCATAAGTCATCTTATGTTTCGGGAGGAAGGAGAGGAAGTTCTGGGAAGGTATGAGAGGTGGGAAAGAATCTATTCCTCCTACTGCAATGCAAGGCAATGGGTCGAAAGACTCCTGGGAAAAGTCAATAGTCTCTCTCGTTCCGGCCTGCCACGCTGTTTGTGATGGGTCATCCGCCGCCACGAACTAGACAAATCTCTCCCCATGAACCCGGACACCCCTGCTAAACCACCAAACATAGCGAACATAACATTGGGTTTACCTATAGCAAGGGTTTTGGTAATTCAATAAATGGTTCCCACATACCCGTCTCCTAAATTATATCTACTTATAAAACATAATTAAAGTTTATTGCTTTGAAGTATCTAATCACGATAATTTTTAATTAATTTTTATATTTGCACATCCAGCAATTTTGCATGCTGTGAGATATCGTCCCGTTTAAAAATCTTCGAATAAAAATATGTTTTTGCATACTCGGTGAGGCAATGAATTTTAATTGTTTTCTTCTTTTTCCCACATTCGCCAATCTACAAATTACAGTAGACATTTTGATCCGCGGTTTTCCGGACAGAGTTGTCTCATTTTACAAAATTTAATTGGCATACGTAACCTCCGCTATGAGTGGCCCGATCCAAAACCCGTTCACAACGCATTACTATAATATTCAGCGTCGTTTAATAGAGTTGGCACAGCTCAACAATCCCAGAACAGTGGGAAATACATACTTTTATTAAGTGTCAGGGTTGGTACAGTTGGATCTAACACCACCTGGCAAAAAACCCACTTATAATTTTAAATGGTGCGTGTCATGATTTTCCATGCGTTTTTATGTCGTGTTTGAATTTCAGAATCCGGCTTTGAGTGCATGTCTGACGCCACGCATTTGAAAAACATCTGTGTACATGAACTTTCAAACAAAGCTACCGTTGTAATTCAGTTTCGAATTCAAGAATTCGTCAAAAGGTGTCGCCACTTCCGTTAAGCAGGTCGCATGGGGACGTGCCCCAGGCAGGTATTATTGCTACGAATTTGTGAATTTGTAGTATCTCTCCGGATATGGAAAGATTGACGGTTATACTCAGTTGTGAATGATAGTATCAGGCGACCTCGTATTACATATGACGTCATTGCCTGTCCCGGTTACTTTGTTCCGGTCACTAGCTATCACTAGATGACAGTGGATCCGAGGAATGGACTACTTTTGGAACCAGTTACTTTTGGATTTATAAGATGGTCACTAATTGGGCGAAGCCAAATCAAAAGCCGTCCACAGGTTCCTGTATATTATTGGTAAACTTTCGAAATCACTGGACAAGCTTAAAACGAATATTTTATTAGAAAGAACGTATTGATTTACTGCAATCACTGAAAAAAAGTTGTCTTCTACAGTAATTACTAGTAAAAGATAACTTTTTTCCATTCGGGACGATGGAAAATACTGCAATCAAACTTTCAATTATGTAAAGCGAAAATTTACTTTCGTCGTATGAGATCGCGGCCTTTCCCGCCTTGATATTTTTAATGCAGTATTTTCATCGTCCCGAATGCAAATAATTGTCTTTTATAGTAATTAAGATGAATCTAAAGATTTTTTTACAAAAAAATATTTGTTCCAATTAAGCGTGTCTAGTGATTTTGAAAGTTTACCATATTATTAAAAATAATTGTTTGGACGAAACTTGAGAGTAAATGATAAGGAATGCGATAAAATATATCTTTGGATCGGAACTTGTTTTCTTAACGCATAAGAGATAGTGGCTGATATGATTTATTAGGACCGAAGACATGCCACATTTCACCCCCTTTTCGGCGTTCAACATGTTCATCAAAAGACGTTGTAAATATGGCTATTCATTCCTAATAATCTAGTGCTGTGACCTTCCGAGTGTGGCGAGTGTTTGATATTTGCTTTGAATCTGGTGTATTGGTGTGGCAGATGTATGCCAGTAAACCGATAATTTAAAAAAGGATGAACACTGGGGAAAAAAACATTTGAACTCCATCACCTGCTAAGATTAAGTTTGTGTGTTCGCAAATGATTAGCTTTTTGGATTTTAGCCGAGTTACCCCTAACCCCTTCCCAACTTACGGAAAGAAGAAGCTGTGGCCTCAGGGTAATCGTAACTTTATTCCAAAGATCTCCTCATTATGCATGAATTGTTAAGCCATCATAATTTAATCCGACTTTTACCAGATAATCCTGGAAACTACAAAATGCGACGCTGATTAGCATGGAAATGTTATATAATGGCGCCAACCACTATGGCGGTAAATTGACTAATTCGTTGTCTAAAATAATGGTGGGACTGCTACATTTTGTGGTGTTTTTTACCTTGAAACCAAAATATCTTGGATGTCAGTGAAGTCACCTGGCTTCATTTTGTTATTTTCTTGTTACTCTTCTATATTTATTTATCTTAGTCAACAAGACATAGGTATAAGTCAGTAATACAGAAACGTTTATCTCGTAATATTATTCGGATAAGAATCTGAATCGCGGTCTTCTTTAGCACCCCTTGAAAACTTATTATTTTCTTATCTTATTTCTGTATAATATTCAAAACATCAAGTTTAGTTAGGTACAACCAATTTATTAACCTGTTTGTTATCACCCTAGTATAAAATCCTGTTATATATCACTTGTAATTCTAACGTGGCATACACATTCTCGAATATTTTATAATACATCCACGATGGATAGCATTTCATAAAGCTTAAGAATTTTTTACATAAAGTTAACCAAAATAATAAATACAGATTAATTATTATAATGTGGAAATACGCAACCATTGTACTTTTATCGATAATACTTGGTTAATATAATTTAATAACGTTTGAAGTGCTTTAAAACTCACACGCCAAAATGTTCAAATTTTTTTATATTAGAATGCGATTTTAACCCTTATGTATAAATAAAACGTATGAAGAATAAGGTCAGAATCGCTTGGGGCATACTTGTTCTTAAGGTATAAAATACCGTGAACACACCTAGGGAATCGGAATAATTTCTATGGAATACTCTATGCCCTACGGCTAAGATTTTTCCCGGTATTTGAGCTGTCAAATTGGCTAGCGTCGTTCTCGTGAAAAAGATCGTAAAACATATAAATTCATCAAATAAACGCAAGTTATGTTATTTTTATGCATAGTTTATTGTTCAAGGAATGTGTTTCAGTAAACATAATATACGATGGCACAAAATAAACCCACGAAATATTACGTCAAAGTCAAAACATCGCAATTTCACATTGTTTTCTCCTTGGCATTTGACGAGAGCTTATATAAAGTGGACCTGACTGCTTCTTTCCCAACTTTTAGGAATTTAGCAAAATTATCAAGAATAAAAAGGCTTTATGCTTTGTGGAGATCAGGAAACTTATGTAACTGTATACTTATTGCTTTCATCTGTGGTTTTTCACAACTTAACTGGCAATATTTGGTATTGATGATATTTTAAAAGTATTTTTACCTTTCACAAGAGTTTCCACGGTTTCGTTATCTCTCAACGCAAAATTAATGGACTATGTCATAGATGAATGAAGACATTGAAATGCAAGCCTATATTTTTAGCCAGAAAAATAATTAGGAACTTTAACAAAATAAAAATATTGTGTATCAAGGATACTTGTGACCAAAGGTTAAAACAAGATCTGGACTGAAACAGGGATTTAATGTAATAACGATCACCTAGTGCACTCACAAATCTTAAAGGAATACTCCAGGTTTATTGACTTAGCTTAGCGAAGTCCTTTTGTACATTAGCCCCACACAGAAAGCCCTGAGGAAAAAAATTCCCTCAGGACCTGTGTCTTCTTGGGGATGCTGTGTGGAGGGGTCTATTTATAGAAAGGAAGAAGAGGAAGCTATGGGAAAGGAATGGAATGAGGGGTGGGTAGGAATCTGGGTCAAGCTGTCCCGGAGTGACGGACGTACCATCGAAACGAAACCCTCATATCCCTTCCGCTGCGGTTCAAGGCTACGGGTCGAGAGAGTCCTGCTGGAGTTTTTTTTTTACATTAGCTCCCACAGGAGGCCCTGAAAAATAATTCCCCACAAAGCCTTTGTCATCTTTGGGGATGCTGTGTGGAGGGTCTTTTTAGGAAAAGGAAGAAGAGGAAGTTCTGGGAAGGAAAAAAGGTATGAGTGGTGGGTAGGAAATCGGGGTCAGTGTCCAAAAAAAAAAGGTTATCAACTGATACATCCGCCGCCAAGATCCGGACAAACCTCATCCCATGAACCCGGGCACCCCTGCTAAGTCATCAAACGTAGAAAACAGGGGTGCTGGTTATCCAAAAATTGTTTCCCGGGCGGCAATATCCTTACCCCTTACCCGCTCCAAAATTGAAATCCCATTCCTGTTTTAATCGACGATTTATTGCCTGAAATGAGTAATGTAAATTTCCAACGAAACATCTATTTACAAAATAAATAATGTTGAGATATGCTTTACAAAACACAAAACTGTATTCCTTCAGAAAGAACCAATAATCTTCAATAGATTTGTATTTGAATCTAAGTTTATTGTAAATTTATTTATTTTTATTTTTAATTTAATGACACCTCGAATTGTAATATTTAATTAAATGAAGACATTATTAGAGAAACTCAATTGAAAATCAGAAACAGAAAAATCAGTAAAAGATATGGTCACATCTGGGACTCGAACCCAGGACCTTCGGCTTGGATAAGGACATATTAGCTACTGTTTCAGATTTTCGATTGATTTTCGCTAATATTGTCGTCATATTATTAAATTTGTAAATTTATTATTTTTCTTATAGTTAAATTCTATTAAATTTATTTTATTACTATTATAATATGTACGGCCACGCGCTACCAAAACACAACGCCATCTACTAGATGGTTACCCAACCTTTTAACTCACACCGCCATCTAATAATTTGCACATAAATCAAATCCTCACAGGTCTCTTCAATACCAATGTTCATTCCTTCCTATTCTCAAAAAGACCCTCCACACAGCATCCCAGATGACATAGGCTCCTGTATGGAGTTAATGTAAAAATAAAAAACAACAACATCCGCTTGCTAGTCCGCTCGTCCACCATGTACATATCCATTAATTATATATTTCAACCAATTTACACAAAACAAAACAATTTGACGAATTATATACCCAAACCTTCCCCATTAATCACCCTGTCTATTGGTGAAAATCGCATGAAAATCCATTCAGTAGTTTTTGAGTTTATCGCGAACAGATAGACAGACAGACACGGCAGAGGACTTTAATGTATAATATGTAGAGATTATGTATTTACACTCTATGGGATATGTGGGATTGCGCTAACCTCCCCACATCCGCATAAGAAATATTATTATTAAATTTTATCTAAAACTGTACTTAACCCATTACGTGTGCCCTAGGACTCTAGCCCATCGATAATATATTACTTATATTATAATTTATAGTGCCTACATTTATATACCAACATACATGTTACATATGTATGGAGTTCTTATGTGTCGTGTACAACACGGCGTGATGGTATGCATTATCGCAGAACCTCCATCTTCACTGACATAAAGCTTTTTTTACAAATTCAAATCAGATTGGAATACATCCAACATTATAATCCCTCGGCGCTTGGTACTTCGTGACCTCGCCTAGATGTTGTTTGGATACAGCCTGTATACCTCCACCACACTCCACTCCATACCCTTCAGTGAAGTTACCCTCTCTGTTAGGCACTTAATACAAACTTCAGACGAATAAAACTTAAGCCAATTTAAAAAAAAAATCACCTATAATGCCGACATTTTAAAATATATTTAGTATTTGGACGTGATAACGTCTTATAAATGACATCAACCCTGTTGTACTGCAGTCGGTTATGGAAATAGCAAGAAAATGGTTGAGAAATTTTTTTGACATGATAACGTTTTATAAATTGATGATCGCCGGCTGCACTCACGAAAAAGCATGACTCATTATCACGTTCCACCTGAGCCGAGCGTGCAAGCGAGAGCGCGGAACAAGCGTTCGGCCTAAGCGTTCGGCTCGTGACGCATCTATCTCTCTTCCACTCCATCGTTATTATATGACGTTATCACGTAAAATTATCGTCCGTAAACCGACCAGACAACCAATTTTTTTATTATTATTTTTTTATTATTAATTTCTTAAATAAACGGACTGTGTTTTTTAAATTTAGATTTTTTAAATTTTTCGATGTTTGATTAAAAATATTTGCGGTAAGCTTTATTGACAACTTTGTTCGTGTTTAAAGCTTAAAATATAGCAGTTTTTAAATCCTAAAATAAATTTCAAATACAAAAACTAATAAAGATAATTTTTTTATTTTGTTTCTAAAAAGGTCTTTGTTTTTACGTCTTCAAAAATAAGAAACATTTCATTGTTTTGGGGAAACATGATGTCAGAGGCATTTAGATAATGTAAAACAAAATAATATAAAATATTTTTGTTTTTCAGTGAATAATTTTTTTTAATACTCCAGAGCTTTCGGTTTAGTGCCTCGAAGTTTCAGAATCCTCCATACACTTCATTAAGTCCCAAGTAAAATTCACCAGATCATTTCATTCCCTTATTACGCCGTTCAATTGAAATAGTATTGTCCTTTCTGTGGAGTGGTTGTTGTTTTTGTTCCGCATTGATCAGGCTGCGGCTATGGGGATATTAAATCCTCCCCCCTCTCTGTTGCCCGATGGTGGTCAAGGAATGCCAATGTATGGTGAATGACCCGAACAGACGCTATCTCGCTGCTCCCAGTGGACTTATCAATAATTAAAATCAATTTAAGAAAAACCTTTACGGTTTAAAGAGACGTTTATATTTGTACAAGCAACAATAAACCATTAATTCTTTACATACTCTGGTATTTATATTAGTTTCATAATATTATTATATTGTAGTGAGAAATTAGAATACGATTATAATAAGGAAATATTATTTATTGGACCACTCCGGTAGTCAGTTTTTTTACAAGTTAGTGATAACTGGTGGAGAAATATATATAGAGAGAGAGACAAAACATGGTAGTACCTTGTCAAAAATAGAGTAGATAGGTACATATAGACCGGAGGTATTCGAGTACACGTCATTACATAACTTAAAAATAAAAATATCCCCTTTTAAAATTGTTCCAGATTACAGTCTGCTTGGTTAATATTTCCCTTACGATAGCCAACCAATAGTAGTCACTAGAAATTTATAATAAAAAAATTTGGTTGTCTGTTAAGTCGCTTTACGGACGATAATTTTACATGATTACATCAAGAGCCGAACGCTTAAGCCGAACGCTTAGGCCGATCGTGCCTCTCTATCGCTTGTTCCGCCCTCTCGCCGAACGCTTAGGCCGAACGCTTGTTCCGCGCCCTCGCTTGCACGCCCGACTCAGGCGGAACGTGACAACAATGAGTCATGCTTTTTCGTGAATGCCGCCGGCGTTCATCGATTTATAAGACGTTATCACGTCAAAAAACAATTCGCTTAATAACACAGAAACGGTGTGTTTTATTATTATTGTCATCAAGTTATATCTTATTGACAAGGTAGTTATAATTTTAAATCGATTTCCCGAGCACGATTCTCTTTGTTAGGCATGTCGATAATAAAAATGAAATAATGAATAAATAATTTTACTACCGCAACACTGGCTTGTATTGCCTATGGATAGACAGTTACAATATTTTAATTAATTTATTATTATTTTAATTTACAATCATTATTTTTGAAAATCTGAATTGTGACAGTCTGCGAGTGACGAAACGACAATCTAGAATAATTTTAAGAAAGATTTTCCTTGTCAAGCGATTAAAATATATTTTAGTACGCTAGAAGAATTTCATAAGGTTTAAAATACCGTAAAATCGAGGCTAATGCAGTGAGCAACTAGCAAATTCACGGTGGTTTTGTTTGCACGCTAGAAGTTAATTGCAGTTTTGCAGAATAATGTTTTTTAAAGAAAAAAAATTGCAATAATACAAAATCCTAGAAAAATCCTAACTTCTACGGTTACTGAACTCAGAATCAAAATATCAATAAAGTTTTAATGTCAAGGATACTTACATGACGTAAAACCTAAACAATAATATAAAATATTACCACAATATCCGTGATTATACCATTGGCGCGTGGTCCATAGAAAAATATATCTACCGTTTATCAAGACAATTATTTATCTTACTCATAATCTAGATTCTAAGAACAACTGTATATATAGATCCCCACCGAAACTAATCTTTTAATTTATGTGTAGGATACTGCCGCCATGGGTCGACCCACAGTGCCCTTCTTGACAATATCAAGGAGGTTACAGTGTTTCTACTTAGGTCGACAGAATAGCACTTAATCCCAAACATGGGAACACCTCAGCACAGGTTCGCCTAGTGAGGTGTTCACAAAACACTACGACTAACCTATTTACATACAGTTACGGATCTTTAACATGTTTTTTTTCTTATTAATAACCTATTATCTATGTAAACTATGTAATTATTTATAAAGTGTGTGTACAAGAATAGAAATAAATAAATAAATAAATAAATATGGAATTTACTCTGCTGTATTAGGTACATGTGCAGTGTGCTTAAAGATAACATGGATAAAATTCACTTCCTTCCCCAGATACCTAGAGTGGTAGATATTCTCAGTATCGCCTTAGTGAAAAACCACCGTTCAGAATCCAAATTTTGCTTAAAATGCCATGTTTGGTAACCAGGTCTGAAAACCAAACACTATCCAAGCTTTTTTATCTTTTTCCTTTCTCTTTCTCCTTCCCTTCCTTTTCAAATCCTTTCAGCCTCACAACGTACTTTCAAGCCATAGTCCTACTGACTACAAACAGTTGGGAGCAGTTGACATGCCTGAGCAGTAGGCACATTAAAAAAACTCCAATATGTCCCAGAAGTCTACTGGGTCTCGGATAACCGTTATGCTATACGAGTGTTCCTTGTTTAGTCGCTGCTCGGCGCGCACAGGCCACGAACGGCAGCCTCTCACATCAAACTATTTGCTTCTACGACATACCTGAGATCTCCACTCCAAGACCAGAACTCATCGTCTTCGTATCCATGAAAAGGCGCTTTGCTCTATAGAAAGTATAGTTAACCCGTACACAAGACTATAAGAACATGGGCTTACATACGAGTATAGACTCGGATGTTATATCTTAACAAACGCGGGAATTAAATAATCTATGTATTTAACTTATATTTTTTGGTTGTCCCTCTCTAAATAAATATCCTCTCTTTTATCAAGCGTTATCTAAAATTATTTCCCCTCCATTCAACATCTCATCTCTCCTAAGTCTAAACTCGATTCCAATCTTCCATATACTTCTGAAATTTGCACATTTAAATAATATTAATATATAAATTTACTTCTTCATTTATATTTAAATTTACCTTTCCCTTTTCTACAATTTGAAATGATGGCCTAGAACACCCTTGATGGGTGAAAGCCAGAAATAATTGAAAAAAAAAAAAACTTGTTAGTAACTTCTTACAATTACATCATTTCTCTGATATATATATCGAATATCTACATTAACGTCTTTATTAGTATTACTAACCGTTTTCGACCACGTTACATTATAAAGCTCCCTTGGGGTGATTAATTTAAAAAAACCTCACTTTACAGATCATCCAAATTTTATCTACCATTATTTTGTAAATTTCAAAAAATTAACGAACCACAGAGTTTTGCCTTATTTTTGGAAAAGTTATGGATATTTCTATGTTTCCTGAGGAAAATAATTTCCCTCAGGGCCTATATTTTATTTCAATTTGGAGGGAATGGGTACCGCCGCCTCGGGAACCTTTATTGGATAACCAACACTTCTGCCATGGGTCACCCCAAGTGGTTCGCTACGTTTGGTGATTTAGCAGAGGTGCTCGGGCTCATGGGGTGAAGTTTGACTAGGTCTTGGAGGCGGATGACCAGGACACACTGAACCCCAGATTCCTACCCACCCCTTAAACCTTTTTCCTTCCCAGAACTCTCCTTCCCTTATTTTTCTTAAAAAACCCTCCACACAGCATCCCCAAAGATGACATAGGCCCTGAGGAAAATTATTTTCCCCAGGGCCTCCTGTGTGGAGCTCATGTAAAAAAAAATATCATCTTAGGGGATGCCGTGTGGAGGGTTTTTTTTAAGGAAATGAAGAAGAGGAAGTTCTGGGAAGGAAATAGATGTGAGGGACGGGTAGGAATCTGGTGGTCAGTGTGTCCAAAAGTGACGGACGTATGAATCCATTTGAGTGCAATCCATCCAGTCGAGGGATTCAGGCCTGAAAGGTCAAAAGACCTTATCAACCAATCTCTCTTGAAGTTGAATTTTTTCCCATACAAACAATTGATAATTTTTACCTGAAAAGTACCTTAAAAGGTTGAAATTTCGAAAAAAAAAATCTTTTTACCATCACCCTAAAATACACCCACAATACTACCTCTCGAAGCATCTGCACTTTATCCACGGGTAGGTTATATGTAAAAAATATTCTTCTGAAATTGAACCCTCTTCACGTTACACCAGATGGAGATTAGCTACTATTATTATGTTAAATGCAGTTATTTGTTTCCAATGATTTCTCTTTTATTTACCCAGACTGAAAATAACAAGAAGATGATAAACGTTCCAGGATGTCAGCGAACTCCACACTCCATAACCATAGGTTGCAATTCACACAAAGCATGTTTAAGGATATAATTATATTATTCTAAAACAGATCCGTGATTTTGTTTTGAAGTGAAAACTTCTTTAGCACCGTTGTGACTTGAAACTCGTTGAAACGGAAATGAGCGACACTAAAAAGAGACATACATAAACATCTATAGGATTTAGCCTGCGGGAGAATGAGATAGACTAATCGGTCTTCTCTTTGTGCGGTGTTTCGTAGCCTATCAGTCTCATTTTTGTGCTGTGTTTCGTATCCTCCCAACTCTTCTCTACTATAGTTTTCTGAAGGTTTCACTTCTACCGCGTGTGAATGGCACAATCTGTTTTTTGAAGTGAAAACTTCTTTAGCACCGTTGTGATTTGAAACTCGATGAAATAGAAACGAGCGACACTAAAAAGAGATAAATCTACATCTATAGGGTTTAGCCGCCTGCGAGAGAATGAGATAAACTAATTGGTTTCCTCCTTGTGCAGAGCTTCATAGAATGAAATGTAAAATAATTTTTGAACGTGGTAGAAATATTATAATAAATAAACTCTACAATTATCCTACTCCTGATTTCGCATTCGTCTCATTCTCTCGAAGTTTAGTTTTCTGAAGGTTTCACTTCTACCACGTGTGAGCTGCACACCCTGTTTTTACACTAGCTCCACGCAGGAGGCCCTGAGAAAAATAATTCTCCTCAGGGCCTATGTTATCCTTGGGGATGCTGTGTGGAAGGTCTTTTTAGAAAAGGAAGGAGATAAGGTTCTAGAAAGGAAAAATGTATGAGGGGTGGATGAGAAACCACTGTGACCAGGTGTAACGGACGTATTAATCCAGCCCTCCTCGCGCTTGCCACGCAGTTGGCCGGCAAACGAATTTGCAAAGACCTGGATGAATCTTATCCCATGATCCGGTTACCTCTTCTAGTGACCAACTTGGGTTGACCTGTGGCAGAGATGTTAGTTATCCAACAAATTGTTCTCGTGGCGGCGGTACCCATACCCGCCTAATAAATCTTGAATCGCGAAATTTAGAATGCTCGTGGGATATTGTAATTTTAGGATTTGTGAAGGTAAAAGTGTTTGTTTATAAAATATATGCTTCAGGATCCATTGCCTTTCAAAAACCATTATTGTAAAATTTGGAGACCATTCATATGATCACCGTTAATAAACTTGAAAAATCAGAAATTGAAAATTGGTATATCTGAATAAATTATTATTTTCACAACTGATACTAATTTTGAAAAAGGCGCTTAAATTCACTGCAAATTTGGTTTATTGAACATGAAATTTTCACACAGGAATAATTAACGTTCATCACCACAGACTTACACTTAACACGAACTTAGTATGTTTGATGATTCTAGAATGGCAGCTACGTGACGTTACGCTAGTAGGCAGGAGTAAGTGAAATATGGTGGTTGGTTCTCATTGCATTATTTTATTTTTGTCATTGTGAAAATAATATTGGCTAATTTGCAATAACAAGATGATAAACGGTCCAAAACGTTGGGGAACTCCAATACTAGGTGGCTCAACACACACATAAATAGAAAATGATATATTTTTACATAGTAGGTTTGTACCTATATTTTTAGCGGTTTCCTAGTAGAATCGCCTCAAACACAACATAAATAACGGCTTACCCACAATTTGCGACGTATTGCGTCACCTCAGTTGGACAAGGTTCTAACTGACACTTTTTTCACAAACGACCTGAATGCAAAACCGTTTATTTTTCTCATTTCTATACCCAAAATAATTTTCATCACTATATTTGTTGTTTTTTCGCAGATACTTGTATGAAGAAATTCTAAAATCAAGCTCCATTTACTTTACAAGGATCTAACATCACTTAGACTCTCTATTTTGTTTCTTTCTGACAGTCGATAGTTGTTACGAGGCGCAATATAGTTCGTCACTTTGGTTGGACAAGGTTCTAATTTCGTTTTACCATGTTTTGAGGTTTCGAGTTTTCAAGACGAATTTTCGTAATCTATGGAAAAAAAACTAACTTTTAGGTTTAATCTTGTGAAATTTTAATGGAAAAAATTTAAGTTAGGTGTTTTATTAGCATTTAGGAAATGTAGTTAGAACCTTATGTAATGAATTTTTGTCATATGGTTCTATCTGCATATTTAAGTATATTCTGAAATGGTAAGTAATGTCATATATTTAAATATTTTACTTTAAAATATGTTTAATTAAAATACTTTACAAGTTAGTACGTAGATAATAAGAAATCGTTTTTGCAAACTTTGACATCAGAACAAGGTAAAATTAAATTAGAACCCTTTCCGACTGATGTGACGATTGGTATAATAGAATACATAATTAATGGTTGTGTTTTTGTGCTAAACGACGCCGATAGAAGTTTTACTAGTGGAGTAGCGAGGGTCGGCTAACACTTTCCAAAACTCTAAAAAAAAATTCGGCTTTAAGGGTTTACTATTCGTATTTCGACCGATTTCTTACATATCTCCCTTAAACATTTGAAGTTTTTAAGTTCTTAAAAAAATAAATGTTATTTTTGAAGATAATATCTAGATACGTTCCACGCCGAAACGCAAATTATATGAAATTCCCTCGATAGAAAAAAATCGCAAAGTATGCTCCGAAAATTATTTAAAACAAGTCTATTTCTTTTATTTTACAAGTTATATTTGTGAAAAATTCACAATGTTTCTTTAAATGAAACTTAAGATACGTTCCACGAGATTTTTGCTCTATTTTAAACGAGTCATGTTTTATTAAGCTTTTTCGCAATTTTCGCTGCTATTAACATGACTTACAATATTAGCGCGCTCTGTCCAACATTCGTAATTACATATCTCTCCATCTTCTTCTTTTTCAGCGCCGTGCGTTTCAAGAGTGCCGCCTTAACAATTTATAATATTACCTATATTATTATAAACTGTTAAAGCCGAATTTTAAGCACTCAAGAACATATGTTTTATTATTATGGTCTACAAAAATAAAAAAGAGCGTGTATTCAAAATATTTAATACACGCTTCATATTCTTCAAATTCACACGCGGTAGAAGTGAAACTTTCCGAAAACTTAAGTAGACAAGAGTGGGGAGACTACGGAGCACTTTTTTTATCAATGTGAAGAATGATTTTTTCCATATTTTTGTCGTCGAATTCCAGTGCACTTTTCCTTATATTTGGTCATAATATTACCTAGTATTTGTGTATTTTTCTTCGGAGTCGCTAGATGTCGCTTTTTTGTATTTTATTTGCCTATTCATTTTGGAGTGGTTTGAAGATTGGTTATTGATTTTACATAAATAAAAATGCTTCTTTTTTTGGATTAAATAAGATATGATACTCGGTCCTCTGAATGTGTGACTAAAGGAGGTCTGCGTGGGACTGTGGATTTACCGTTTTATATTGGAACCGATTACCCGTGCAATAAACACATATTTTATTGCTATCTCATATAGATGTATGTGTTTGTCTATTTTTTGTGTTGCTATTTTCGGTTTCATAGAGTTTCAAATCACAACGGTGTTAAAGAAGTTTTTACTTCAAAAATTGAACTGTACCTAAACAACATTAAAGCATATTTATTTTTATTAGATTTTTGTCGAGTAATGCTTGCTTACCTTGCACACCGCATTGTGTGATATTTACCAAGACACGAGAGTTTTGTTTGTTTTGCAAATATTATTTCTTCATTAAGTATACAAAATCAGTTTCAAGGACCCAGTTTCAACATTAAGTCTCTAGATTTCTAAATTTCAAGGCCAGATACAACGTACGCTTTTATCTCCTTTTTGACGACGATTTGTGGGGGAATTCTTATCAGCTTATTACAAGTCAGTAATATTATTATACCTGTATTATTATTATTATAATAAGTCAATTTTCCAAAAATCTATAACTTAAGTCAACATTCCCACGTGTTATTAATGTTAGTGGTTTCACATGTCAACGATTGAACAATGTGCGATTCACACGAAATGAAGGGCAATATTGCCAACAAATAGCATATAATATATCGACACAAAATATAATCAAGTTTCGACGGAGAGGTGTGCAGATAGGATGGACCGCCAAATAACACAAGTATAAAACATATTTTCATTCAAATGCTTCAAGGATATAATTACTTGTTTCTATACTGTGTATACCAGCGTATTAGCCAAAAAACTGACACTGTAAATAAATTCGTATGAAATCTATATCAACTTATAGATTTCATACGAATTTACTACTAAAGGTATTTTTCAAGTCGATTTACGTTTGAAATCGGTAAATATTGCGAGAAAAATTACAATTTCGGGGGACGACCGTTGGGGGATCAACTATCGGTTCACCACAATCCGGAAAAGTCAATTGAATTCTGCATTAATTTTGATATTAATTTGTTCTCTTATTGCTTTGTGACTGTGAATTAAGCCGCCGCTATTCGAATTTCGACCGATTTCCTACATATCTCCCTTAAACATTTGAAGTTTATAAGCTCTTAAAAAAATATATGTTATTTTTGAACCATACGTTCCACGCCGAAACGCAAATTATATGAAAATCCCTCGATAGAAAAAAATCGCAAAGTATGCTCCGAAAATTATTTAAAACAAGTCTATTTCTATTATTTTACAAGAAAAAATTCACAATTTTTCTTTAAATGATACTTAAGATACCTTCCACGAGATTTTTGCTCTATTTTAAACGAATCATGTTTTATTAAGCATTTTCGCTTCATTTTTATCACTTAAAGTATTAGCGCGCTCTGTCCAACATTCGTAATTACATATCTCTCCGTCTTCTTCTTTCTGATCCGGGAAGCGCCGCCTTAAACAAATATTTTATTGCTATCTCATTCTATCGCAGGCTAAATTCTATAGAATATGTGTTTGTCTCTTTTTAGTGTCGCTCGCATCCGTTTCATCCGAGTTTCAAATAAAAAAAAAAGAAATATACGAAGCCATTCAACGTGATTATAAACACATCAGCAGCAAAATCACAAAGAAATAAAAGAAAATAAAATAATGGAACATCTGGAAACATACATTTACCTGGATGCAATACGACAGCTGCACAATACCATTAGAAATCCCTAGGCCCTAAGCTATTTAAAGATTTACCTGATTTATCAAAAGGTGAGAAGATTATTTCTCTACTAAATGGGCAATAAAATGGTTAATGAATCTTATGTAACTTATTATTATTCGGTAAATCTACTTTATAATTTCCAATAAAATAAATATTTACATAATTTTCGCCAGTTATAACAATTCTAGAGCATTTTACCGATATACTGACATAAATTCAACGAACTTTAAATTAATACTAAAAATACTTTAATGAGGTAGGTGAGTCTAATTAAATTAATTTTCTTGTCTATCTACGAGCGTTTGAAGGTCTCTCTAGTATAGGTATATATAATGTAACATCGATGCGACTATGTTGTAGGACCGTGTTTAGAGTATTTAGTGGATGAATAATACATTCTGGGATCTAAATGAAAGAGTATCGTGCGTTGCGTTGACAGCTAATCATAATGTTAGATTGACAGTGGCGCAACAGTGGGAGTAAGTACCCTGAACCGGGGCGAAAGTTGTTAAGGCGGCGCTATTCGGCTGAAAAAGAAGTTGGAGAGATGTGTAATTACGAATGTTGGACAGAGCGCTAATATTTTAAGTGATGAAATCGCAGCGAAAATGGCGAAAAAGCTTAATAAAACATGACTCGTCAAAAATAGAGCAAAATTCTCGTGTAACGTATCTTAAGTATCATTTAAAGAAACACTGTGAATTTTTTTACAAATATAAATTGTAAAATAATAGAAATAGACTTGTTTTAAATAATTTTCGGAGCATACTTTGCGATTTTTTTTCCTATCGAGGGAATTTCATATAATTTGCCTTTCGGCGTCGAACGTGTCTAGATATTATCTTAAAAAATAATATATATTTGTTTAAGAGCTTAAAAACTTCAAATGTTTAAGGGAGATATGTAAGAAATCGTGGATATGTTCGAATAGTGGACCCTTAAAAGAGAATATCAAAACATTATAATACAATATCTTTTCACAGTAAAATCGATTGCATTAGAGAGCACAGAATCCAAGTTTATTTTTCATCCATTTATTTTCGCCTATTTTATAATTATATAATATTTTAATAATTATATATAATAACATAATAATGTTTGATGTTATATTATATGCCTAATTTATGTAATATTTGATGTTCTCTTATTTGCCTAATTCATTTAATATTGATGCTATATATGCCTAATTTATATAATAATCAATGAAATTTGTTCAACTCCTAAAAAAATTATGACATGTTGCTCTAATCAAGACATAATGCCTGTTTTTAATGCCGATTGTGGACCTTAAGTTTTTTGATTAACCCGTCATGCCGTTTTCCCGCAGGGGTAGGCATAGAGGATGGATCGACAAACTTACCAAAAAAAGTCATGCGGGAAGGTTTTTAAAAATCTTTTCGCTATTTCATTATTTTGTAACACAAAAATGGCGTGACTGGCGAGTCCAGAAACTACAAGCTGGAAAATACAACACATTTGGAGTTGTTTTTTATTATAATTTTTTTGATTTGAGCTTTCTTTTTTGAGAGTAAATTGTGTCCGAATTAGGAATATCTTATCTCAAATTTGAAAAAAAATAATTGCTTGGGGATTATATCAGTAACGTCACGAAGTGCATATCCGCCTTAAAAATTTTTCCAACCCTTTAATTTCCGAAAAAAAGGAAAAAAAAGTTTAAATCGAAATGCTCAGATGGATTTTTTTTAGCACTAAGCGTAGTTTCGTGCTTGTTTACGAGTTTCCGTACACCATGTATAGATATAGCCACCAATTGGTCACCATGAGACAGGCAGCCGCCTAGTATGGTGATCTAATATCCTTTATGTAAATGTCACTAATATGTTACATGTGTTCTATAAATAAAATAAAATTAGCCAAGCAGAAGTGTTTTAAATAAAAGTCAATAAAATGAATATAACAGCCCAGTTGAATCGGCTGAGGATGACGAAACGCCACTGGCGAGAATGGTACTTCTAAAGCTAACCTTTCGTGGTATACATTATCTTCTGGAACCTTCGATGTCGAAATCTGACAAATGCCTTGTCATGTAACAGCCATATTAAATTTGTTTTATAATGGCTTTAAGTGTTCCTAAAAGGGATGCATATTATTATTTAGAATTTTGAACTGAGGATCTATTCTCTCTGGTCTATGGTCATATATGGCCGGGGGCAACAAATAAATTAATCTTGACCTGACTATAATAAGATACTTAGTATAAAGCGTTCTTAATAAATAATCTTTACATAATAGGTATGTATTTAGTAGATGGAGACTTTTAAAACCGAAAATATGTGAAAAGTCCCCTTTCTGGAACAATAATAACCAGATAGCAAAAGTGTCTTAACCTTGAAAATAATATAGCTTGTAGGAAAAAAATCAAACAGTAATTGTGGATAAATATCATTATTGTAGCCAACAGGACAGCTATTATTGATTTGACATCTGACGCGGAGTCCCTAAAAACCAGCATTAAACTCCTTCATGTGATCTACAACTGGGTTTTGTGAGAATTTGTGTTGGATTTGTATTGTGACTAGTGTTTCCTCACTCCTACAACACGGGTCTCGAAAAAACCATCATCTTCCTTCTTATCCTTAAGCACACAATAAATCTTCTGCAAAGCATCCCCAAGCATGACAAGTTGCTTGTTGAGGATTGGTTTGTACTCCTGTATTTTTAGGTGTTTTTTAAGCTGTGAATTGAAGTATATGTTAGTTCGTTCAAAATTCAACCAAATACGTTGTTCTTTTACTTATAGGTATATTAACCCTTGTATTTTTAAAAAATATTTATAGCAATTAGTTTGAAATAAACGAAACAAAAATATAATTTTTTGAAACTCAAAAACTTTTATTTTTCAATACGAGTTTTTGTGGACATAGTACGAACCAATCCTCAGCAAGCGAAGTGTCTAACTCTTGCATGTAGTTGCTCTTTGACCGGTTTAAAACGAGGATTATTGGATTAATTCCTCTGCTAGCTAAAATAATATTTGCATGGCGTCGTTTGTGTGAAAAAATCATCTCAAGGACTCTGTACAAATATGTAATATATTTCTATAATCTATCTCTCTCGCTCTATCTTACTACGTATCATAGACAAGACAAACTATAATATCAACTTATGGCTAACAGATTGCATTCACTAGTCGATTAATAATACAAAATGTCCAATGCATTTGACCAATGAACGTGACGCTGTGTTGAAGTGTACATTGTTATATTATTATTTATTTATATTCAGTAAAAGCAGATAATAACCAGGACCGTAGTTACCCGGGAGGTCACTTGAGATTAACACTGTTTATTGTTTATTAGAGACGACCTCCGTGATCGAGGGGTGAGACTATTATATGTGCTCGACTGATAATCCAAAAGGTCACTTGTTCAATTCAAATCCCGGCGTGCGCAAGTAAATTTAATTCGTTTGAATTGTGTTCAACAATTTAATAATTTAAAATTATTTAAGGCACAATCCAAAGTGCGAGATATTCTCAGTATCGCCTTGATGTAAGACCAGTCCATTCAGAATTGAAACGTTGCTTGACATGACTTTATCCATGTTTGGTGCTCAGATCTGAATAACCAGGAACTTCCCCATTTTCCTCTTCTCCATCTTCTTCTAATTAACTAACTTCAGCCCCACACCATACCCGATCGGGAATGTCCTTCCTCCAGGCCATAGGGAGCTGTTTGGATCAAATGAAACAAAAAAATATATACAGTTCACACGCAGAGGACATAATTCGGAACACATATTATCAAATACTCTATTATTAATTCTGGTATACAAGAATCTATGTCCTCCATCATTGCACACAGGTAATCCGTAACCCATGAATGTTGTCTTTCTTACAACTAAAAAAAAATATATACGAAAAAAACATTATATAAAAATTAATCAATGGGTTGGTAATATATGTGGTACGAAAGACCTTCCTAAAATTCCTTCAGAGAATAACCAGACAAAACCGGAAATATGTCATTTTTAAATCAAATTTTAAACGTACTGACTCTTTTCCAAAAAAAAATATAAATTGATTTCAGAAGACTGTTATTTTATCTACTGAAGCTGTTTTTTAAATTTAGAGAAAAAATGTTTATTTTTAGTACAATAAGGTTTTACCGTATGTCATTGGCAGATTTATTAAATTTTCAAACAAAATTTTGTATCATACAACATACATTTCAAATCATATAATCAAGCAGTAAAATAAATCAATAAATGATTTGGAAAAGCTACTATTCGGAATTTTAATTTTAGTTTAGATAAAATCATAAACAAAAGATCCGCGCCCTTGTTTTGTGTCGAAAATACTTCAGTTTGTCTATTTGAGCATTTTTGAATGTGGGTATTCATCAAAGCAAATTTTGAATGAAATAAAATCGATATTGAGTTGTTATGTTAAAATGCTGGTGTCTGGAATAATTAATCTTTCTCATCGGAACCGCCCTGTACCGTTGCAAGGGTACGATCACGAGATTAATTCGACGAAATATAAATTCCCGGCAGCTCTAAAGGCTCTATATTTTATTTTGTTTCAAATCAGTGCTAAAAACGTAAAAACATTGCAATGAAAAATTCACACACAAATTTTCCTCGTCTTTGAAATATTTGAGCTGAATACGATGCTAAGCAGCATCAGGGGGCGGAGTGACCCAACGCGCGTTATCCCACCAATAAGTCAAGTTCTTTCGCGGGTCCCGGGCTATCTGACGGGTGTCAAATAACGATCGGTCAGGAGTACTTTATGGGGCACTCTGCTTGTTTTTAATGCTTCAAATGGGTAGTTAAATGATAAACGCGATGTTTTAATAAATCCCGAATGTTAAAATGCAAATTATTTATCAAAGCTTTAACCTTCCCGTACCCGAGACGGCAAGCGACGTTACCCAGCTTTTGAAGTGAATACTTCTTTAGCACCGTTGTGATTTGAAACTAGATGAAACAGCCACGAGCGACACTAAAAAGAGACAAAACACGTACATCTAAATGATTTAGCCTGCGAGAGAATGATTCACCAATAAAATATTTATTTTTAGTCACGGTTCCAGTATAATACTTTAAATACATGGTCCAAAGAATGTCCACTTTAGTGTAGTCGTATAAAGCGCCCAACGAATCTTTGCAGACATTCAGCCGACCAGGGATCGAATCTTTAGAAGTCCAAAAAAAATAAAACATTAAAAATATATATCTAATTCTGTTAAATCAACATTTAATCTTCAAACCATCCCAAAATGAATACAAAAGAAAGCGACTCCGAATAATAAAACACAAAATCCTAATAATAAGATGACCTGTATGGGAAAAGGTGGAATTTGACGACAAAAATATGGAAAAAAATCATCCTTCACATTGGTCAAAAAAAATGCTTGTCTCCCCACTTCCGTTTAATTTCGTTTTCTGAAGGTTTCACTTCTATCGCGTGTGAATTATACACTATTTTTATGTAGGGCCGGTTGTTTCACAGAATTTGAAGAATTCATCAAACTTCAAAGTAATTTTTCAATTTCCGTAAAATTCTATTTGAGTTTTAATTTCGGAACAACTGACCCATAATGACATAATAACAAAATTTTAATGGAACTTTCACAGAACTTGAAAATTTACTATGTGATTTGACGAATTGTTTAAAATCTGTGAAACAACCCATCCTTTTGAAAACCAAGGAAGCTTACACAATGAAATCCTTAAATTTGATTTATTTTTATGATTATTTAACAAATCTTTTCACATTTAACTTTTTTTGAAGTGAAAATTTCTTTGACACCGTTCTGATTTGAAACCCGATGAAACGAAAAAGCGACACTAAAAATAGAAAACACGTACATTTATAGGATTTAGCCTGCGAGAAAATGAGAGGTCTCCTCTTTGTGCGGTGCTTCGTAGAATAAAATGTAAAATAATTTTTAAACTTGGTAACAAAATTAAAATAAATAAACACTTAATTATCCTTCTCCTGATACTGTGCATTCGTCTCATTCTCTCAAAGTTTAGTTTTCTGGAGGTTTCACTTCTACCGCATGTGAACTGCACACATTTTTTTTAAACAAAGCAAAGCAAGTTTAGAAAGATCGTTTATATTTCAAAGCATACCGATTTTAATTTTACTTTTGAATTAATTCATTAATTATTACTTAACAAAGTAACAAGAAGCACAGAAAGCAAAAACTTATAAAAACTTATATTTAAAACGTTTACAAAGAGATGTATGTAAATTCGTAAAATATTACGGAGATGCCTGGCGTGTCTAGGGTTCGAATATAAGTTTTCGAACTCAGTAACGTGCAGGTTAAAAAAGCTCCTATAAACTAGATTTTTTCCGAAACAACCTGTTCCGTCCACTGGAACTTGGAACAAGATTCTAAAATGTTTCAAACTGAGTTATTTTTATCGTTCTATTCATAAGTGCCTCTTTTTTAACTTATAATTGACGACCTGAGCAGTGCGGTAAGTACGTGATAAAAGGCTCTGGACCCGGAGGTCACGGAATGAAAACCAGGCGAAATGCAAAAAAAAACGGATTTATGATATCTGATTTTTCCCACGTTCAATATAAAACAATTTAGTTTGCGCGTCGATCCAGAGTTGCTAAAATAATATTTTAGTATCGCGTAAGAGTGATACTAGTTTTGTAACTAGATATGAAAATCCATGTACGTTTTACTCAATTTTCCGGTTCTTTTTCCCATCCTGTTTTCCATTCGTTTCATTATCCAATTAGCAGAGGTCATAGTCCCGCTGCGTTGGTTGTCACCAGGTGTGTAATTCACATTCCAGAAGTAAAGGCATTATTAAAATAAGGATAAACAATATATTCGGAAGGCAATTGAAAGAAACGATTTTATTGGAAGAGTGGGAAATAAATTTCGCATAAAATTATTTTTTATTTCTTTTTAAAAATCATTCAAAGTTTCGTCGCGAGATGTCGCCAGCATGCCTTTACCTTCGCGTAAATGTGGTTACCTTTCCACTTAGTTGTTGTACGGAAATATTTCGTAATAAAGTGACCGGACCCGAACATGTGTTCATCTATGTCCGATGGAATGTTACACCTACATGCGCGTTCCGTTTCTTTCGAAACAACAGGTCATATTTTTAAAGCGGCTTCTTCATCTCTTTCAGTCCTACTTTTCAAGCTATTTTCCATCTCACTCAACAAAGCCTGAAACTGAAAAAAACGTTCTTCGATAAAATCTAAAAAATACCATTATATCAAAAGGATCAATGCATTTACATCAGAACTTTTTTTTTGTTATTGAATGAACAAACTTTTTTGTGGTTGTTAACAAGATGCTATCCGCTTAACACGGATGTTAAAGCTTTGAAAAGATTTTCTACAGGTAACTGCCGAGATAATAAATAATGTTATAAACGTTTCTATGTTGCTTTTTGTCTTCTTCTAACATAATACGTACTTTATAGGTGTTCAGAAAACATGCCTGTTAATAAAAACTTCAAAATATCAGTTAATTAATGGCATAACTGATGAAGAATCTTGTGCGCAGGAAAAATCATTGGAAGATAACTTAATTTATCGTCATTCAATAATGCATACTATAAATACATCACCATATTGTGCATATTTAAAATAGGCAATAGTAAAAGCCTACAAAGAATTTGAAAACCAACATCTTCTAGTATTTATATAGAAACAGTTTATGGTAAGAACTTGCGAAATACATGAATAACAACGTTTTTGAAACTACGATTTGAAACTCGATGAAATGAAAAAGAGACAAACACATAATAGGCAATATTAAAAGCCTACAAAGGATTTGAAAACCAACATCTTCTAGCAATTATATTCTTCTGGTATCTGCGGCATCATCTGCGTACAAGTTTTATGGTAAGAACTTGCGAAATACACGAATAATAACGTTTTTTGAAGTGAAATTTTTGATTTGAAACTCGATGAAATGAAAAAGCGACACTAAAAATAGACAAACACATACATCCATAGAATTTGCCTGCGATAGAATGAGATAGAATAATCGGTCTCCTCTTTGTGCGGTGCTTCGTAGCCTCCCCACTCTTGTCTACTTTAATTTTCTAAAGGTTTCACTTCCACCGCGTGTGAACTGCGCACTTGTAATTTTTTTTCGGTCTCATAATATACATCTGATTTTCTTACGTAATGTTGTATTCTTCAAAATTCGAATTATATTCATTAGGAGATATAAACTTTCACAATGTTAATTTACTAGATCCTTACTCCGTATAGCCATATAATCCCAAACTAGCAAGATAACAGTTTTGATAAATGGGATCAAAAATGTTGTTAGTTTAATTTTCAAAACAAAAGTCAACAACAGTCAAAACAATCAAAACTTTTATTACTCGGGCATATGATTTTCAATTTACGAAACGCAATACCTACTGTAGGTCCAGCGAAAATTTGTCGAATCAATAAACCCAAACTGAAATCAGTAAATTAACCATAACGATCGTTATTGACGGTGAAAACATTGCCATTGGCGTAACGACATATTGTGCCTTGCTGCACAAGCGATCGTGATGGGTGAAAATAAATATCCAGCAAAAATGGTAGTCCGACATCAGCAAACTTGAAAATATGTATTATTTATTACTAAAAATAAAACAAGTTTATTCCACTTCACCATAACATTTTCACTTCATTTTTTTTTTTCAATTTGGCGGACGGGATTGTTACCGCCGCACCTTTTCTTCTTTACACCTTTCTTCTTTCTTTCCCTATAAATATTTACATTTTAAAAAATTGCCATCGTTATCAATAACAAAAAAAAATCAGTGCGATGTGCAATTCACTCGGTAGAAGTGAAACCTTCATAAAACTAAAGTAGACAATAATGGAGAGACTTCGAAGCACCGCACAAAGAGGAGACCGATAGACTGCGAAGCGCCACACAAAGGAAACCGATCTCATTCTCTCGCAGGCTAAATCCTATAGATGTATGTGTGTCTCTTTTTAGTGTCGCTATTTTTCGGTGCATCGAGTTTCAAATCACAACGATGTTAAAGAATTTTTTTTATTTATATTTGGGTTGTTACGCCGTGTTGCGCTACCTCCTTCTTTAGCCAACGTTTCGGACAGCCTTACAGTGTCCATCATCAGGGCAGCGTCACTCACAGTTACAGTGTACTGCCCTAATGATGGACACTGTAACGCTGTCCGAAATGTTGACTAAACGGTAGCGCAACACGGCATAACGCCCCAAAAATAAATAGCGAAAATACTTTTGGCCGTGAAAACCTAAAATGATACATAACCGGTGCTAAAGAAGTTTTCACTTCAAAAAGATATGTTTGATAATGATGAATTTTGTGTGCAAAATTTTAATTTGATCAATTTCTACTTATCATGAATGTGTGGAGATAATTTAATATATTTATTTCATGGACCTGAGCAGAAAACATAGATTCGAATGGGCTACGTTTTTGATTTCCTACGAAACTGATACTATTGATGGATGCGTGCTGTTAAATCTCGTAGAAGAAAGAAACCATTAAATATGGGGCTCATATATACATAGTGCACGTACATCAGCATGAGAAGTATTTCGCACACGATATAATATTTTTGATTGGTTAATGATCTGTTTGGACGTACCTAATTAAAATTACCGCAACAAATGCCTCGTGCTTTATTTAGTTCGAAAGATTCGTTGCCTTATATGTAATTGAAATATGGTCCCTCGAATTGAAAAATTGTCTGCGATTAGACGAATTAAATATCGTACGTCGTGCGTAACCTGTTATATCGGCGTTAGAAAAGCATTCCTTCGACGTTATTAACGACTCGTTATTTTATAACGTCACTATACTAATTGGGCGCATCTGTGCTGGTCGTAAAGCCATGTCCAAAACCAAACATTCGACCAAAACATCGAAAAGTCTTCGACGATCTTAAATTTTCTTAAATATTCCTGCGGACATTTGAAGCCTTGCTGCTGAGTGGTCTGTCCATTTGTTTGGACCACCTGCTAATTTGTTCTTCGTATTTACAAATTAATTTCGAACATTCGTGGTTGTATGAAGGACAACAAACAGCCAACCGAGCTATTTGAGTAAACATTCCCGAAGGCAATTTCACGTTCTCAGATTAAGTAATATGTATATTTTACTTTGTTTACTTACAAATAACTGGTAAGTCTGTCAATTTACTTTAACAAATATTTCTAAATTATTTAGTTAGATATTCATGAGCCGCCGATATTAAAAACAGCAAGCTGTCTCCTTTTTCAATATATTTTCATATATGAGGCTGCGAGACTTGCGATCGTTTCGTGATATGTATATTTTTGTATTTTTTCTGCCATTGTGAAAAGATCTGAAAGCTGAAAAAAACAACAAATATAACAGTGCGTCACTTTAAGCCTTTTTTGGAAACAGCTTTAATCAATTTAGACATCCTTATATAACCTGTATAAAATCGAATCGTGAATATTTGCGGTTACTCTACCGGCCTAATCTTCAATTTCGCCTTTTGCTCATTCGTTTAATTTTTCCAGTAAAAAAAAAAACTTATATATTTTCGTGACTTTTTTTATTTTAAATGTTCTCGGAAATTGTTTCACTACACAACGGTTCGAGCCGTTAACCGTCCCACCTACGTAACCGCGGCCATATGCGAATGGGTTTGTAAATTTGGGTTCAATGTCGAGCTGAAACACTACGTTTAAATCCCCTATCCAGAGAAAAAAATTTGGTTGTCTGTAAATTCGGTTAACGGACGATAATTTTACGTGATAACGTCATAAGAAAACTTTCACATAGAAATTTACAGTCACGAGACGAACGTGACCGATCGTGCCTCTCTATCGTTTGTTCCGCGCTCTCGCTTGCTCGCTCGGCTCAAGCGGAACGTGACAATGAGTCATGCATTTTCGTGAGTGCAGCCGGTGTTCATCGATTTATAATCACGTCAAAAAATATTTATTAGAACACCCGCGTTAAGTTGTTTCGCAGAAATTCAAATCTAACATTGTCATAAAATAAATAAATAATAATATTTAGGACTTTTGGTTAAAAAAAAATTAACAATTTATCACTTTCTTTGTAAGTTCTGTTATTATATTATTGTAGCATTGTAGGCTAGTTACTTCATAAAACTGAAATAATCCCAGTACTTAAAAAAAAAATTATTGTTTTTATTTCTTGTTAGGGCAAACCCGATGAGTTGCAGAACTCATTTTAGGACAGGAGGAACATACAATTCATAGGTGGGAGGAAATAACAATTTTACATAGGAATTTAGATATAAAAAATATAATTTTCACATACAATATAGACGAAAAATAAAAGACAGGTTAGTAGAACAAATAACAATAGAAAACAATTAAAGAAAAGGGAACAAGGTTATACACATATGGATGATTCCAACTAAATGGAAAAGAAAAGAATAGAAAAGGAAACAAGAAAGAATTGAACATGACAAGAAAATTACATAGTTTCATTACATTACTTGATTAGAATTTTCACAGTACGTGAAAATTAACTTAAAAAATTTAATGATTTGTTCAAATTTTTTTAACAACCCGTAGTTAGTTTATTTAACATTTAAATGGTTCCCTTTAAACGCTGATTCTGAATTCGTTTCAATTGGCCATTGATGGTCTTGGAAATTGATGAATGTTACATTTTAATTTCTCTGAAATAACCCACCCTTACTCATTTTCCACCAAAGCGCCAGGAAGCACATTTCACGGTACCACTATTGCCAAGTATTATTATTTGAATATGGAGTAGTGCAGACAGTACTCCAGTTTGCCTGATTGATAAATACAGACTCGATAGTATAATGCGTGGCAAGTATTTACTTTCAGAGTCTTAATATCGGATATTAGAAAGGAGTGTACTAGATAGATTATACGGGAACTTATACAGAATTGGTTCATTATTTGCGGTTATCACCACGAGTAGGGTTTTTAATAAGTACCACATAGTAAGAACAACCACTTTTTTTAAATAGTGATGATAACTAATGGCCGTTGTTCGAAATTTTTCGATCGATCAATCTCAGTCTCCGATCAGCTTGGTGATTTGTTTAGTTTAGTTGATTTGGTGAGATGCGTTGGAAAGAGCGTATTTGTACATTTGAGGAGTGTTAAGCCAAAATTTCGGCTCAACAGTAGATCCGTAAGATTGGGAACAACGGTCATTATTGCATAATTTTTATTTTATACACGTTTTAGCTACTAATGGATTGTTAATTGTATCTATTAGTATTAGTAATTGTCTCAAATGTTTAAAAGTGTTCATAATGTCATTGTTTGTAATGACATTTTCATTTTAAAATTTAATGTTTCTTCCCTAATATAATATATTATTCTATATGACTAATGACTTTTTTTTCTCTCATTATCTGAAAACATTGTTACAGTAATAACCATAAAACTATGGCAAAAACAAAACAGTGAAAAAAACATTTTCAAGGATTTCTAGGCCAATTAAGAGGACTAGTTCTTGAGCTTGGTGTAGGAGTTATTTCATAATTTATATAATAGAGTGTTCAATAAATATAATCTTAAGTACTAGGATGTTGTAACGTTAAAAATTATCATTTGGCATGAAATGAAGTTATAGCATTTTGATTGGTGATGTTATGTGTGTTAATTTTTAAAGAATAATTTGACTTTTTTCTTGAATGTTACCAAATCTGTTAATTTTTTTACTTTTCGGGAAGACTATTAAAATATTTTATGCCATT
This sequence comes from Glyphotaelius pellucidus, assembly GCA_936435175.1. Taxonomy (NCBI): domain Eukaryota; kingdom Metazoa; phylum Arthropoda; class Insecta; order Trichoptera; family Limnephilidae; genus Glyphotaelius; species Glyphotaelius pellucidus. Next base: position 17,711,200 of record OW386542.1, on the reverse strand, counting down.
GTAAATATAATTGTTCTGTTGAAAATACAGGAATTTGATTTGTATGTTTATGCCTTAATGATGAGTTAAGTTTAAATTTTTTAATTGTGTTCTCTTTAAAAATTATGAACAATGTTGCTGCAGAGAATGTTGGTTGTTTTTTCAAAATTACTTTAATAATTAGTTTTTGTACCACTTCTATAGGACTGTCAATTAATGATTGGACTAGTGCGTAATAGACTTTTTTAGATTATTTATTTGTGTGTATAATATGGCAACATCCATTAATAATTGTTTTTTTTTTGTTTCAGGTAAGATGCTAGTAGGTGATACATCGCGGCTCGGCATATATGGAGAAAAATCGGTTTCAATAAGGTACTTTTGCGACATCAACATAATTCAACTATCAATGACCGAATATGATGAAATAGAGAATTTTTACCATTGAAAAAATATGTCCTTGAGAAAATCGGGGTAAGTTATCTAAGCTTTAATGTGTAACTTAAATGTTTGGTTATTTAATCCAAATGAATGATTTCTTCGTGGCCTCATTGCAGTTTACAATAACCACTATTATGCAACAGGATCTCAATGATATGAACTCGATAATCCGATGGGTTCTACGCGGGTCTATCTAGTCGGGTGGATAGGGTTCGAATTTTTAGGTTCGAATTCGAATCTGGAGGTTATCAGAAGTCTTGCTTATATTTACCAGAAGTTAATACCAGTTGCCAAAAGGTTTGTTTATTATAATCTACTTTAATCAAGGACCACCGCATTGCACACCAAATATTATCCTGCTGAAAAGGTAAGTAAATATCTACTTTCTGACAGCCGGCCTTTGACGACTAATACATGATAGGTGAGTGATATTTTATTAATCTAAATGAATTATTGCTACCCCCCCCCCCTTCCTCTCATCGTAGCTAATATTATTTTGATTATCCGTCTAGTTTTGAATAAAAAAATACGTTTTTTTAAATTATGTAAATCAAAGTTTCACTGCAAACGTAATTTGTCAACAAATATTAAATAAGTTAAAGTTTCCGTCTAGTCTTAAATATCTGACCATAAGACAAACCTATATATATATTGAGGTGAAAACTTCTTTAGCGCAGTTGTGATTTGACACTAAAAAGAGACAAACACATACTTCTAAGGATTCAGTCTGCGAGTCTTCAGTCAGTCTCAAAAATATTTATTTAATTCACGGAAACTCGGTTCCAATATAATACCATAAATCCACAGTCCCACGCAAGTCTCCTTTGATGTAGTGGTATAAAGCACTTGGCGAACCTCTGCAGACATTTAGCGGACCAAGGATCAAATCCTACGAAATCCAAGAAAAAATAATTTTTGAAGTGAAAGCTTCTCTTAGCATTGTTGTGATTTAAAACTCGATGAAACGAAAAACTGGCACTAAAAAGAGACAAGCACATACAATTATAGGATTTAGCCTGCTAGGGAACGAGGTAGAATAATCGGTATTCTCTTTGTGCGGTATTTCGTAGCCTCCCTACTCTTATCTGCTTTAGTTTTCTATCAGTTTCACTTCTACCGCGTGTGAACTGCACACAATTCTTTTTTTTTTTGTAAAATCAATTTTCAATCTTCAAACCACTCCAAAATGAACAAGCAAAAGAAAATACAAAAGAAAGCGTCATCTAGCGACTCCGAAGGAGAAAACGCAAATACTAATAAGATGACAAAATGTACAGGAAAAGTTGCACTGGAATTCGACGACAAAAATATGGAAAAAATCATCCTTCACATTGATAAAAAAGTGCTTAGCAATCTCCCCACATTGGTTTTCTACTTAGTTTTCTGTAGATTTCAATTCTACCGCTTGTTAATTGCATACTCTGTTTTTTTTTTTTAATAAAGTATCTGCTGCGTGTTGCCCCATCAAAAACATGGTGTTTTGATTCCAAGAATCTTGAATTTAGCGTAAAAAGGTTTTCAGGGTAAAACGCAACAGATTTTGAACTTGAAGATCGTTGAGAAATATCTTCTATAATTCTTCCAGTTTGGGATATATACAAAGGTATTCAAAATCCTTTGTTCTGTCGAATTTTCTAATCTAACTTCTAAGATCTTAAGTTGCCAACAATAATATTTTACATTGCCTACAATAATATTTTACCTTATGATTGCCCCCGATAACGTACATAAATAATAAAACACGGTAGTGCCTTATGCACATTACACGCGCCTAATCTTTAAAGGTAGTAATTCGATACAGCGGTGTTACAAATTACAGATTAATCTAGAATGGATATTGCTTATGTTGAACGTGTAACCAAAGTAATGATGGGTAGGTTTGCCATTTGCAAATCGTCGATTCAGTCCGGGTTTCAGGACTTCGCGGTGGAAAGCTTTTTTGTGATCTTTTCTAATGGGTGTTTTAGATATGGATCTGGAGATGAACCAAGTATTCAATAGTAATGATGTCGTTATTTCATTTTTGGAAGCTTGTAACTATTCGGAATTGACTCTTGATGTGAAATTTATGACAACGCTAATGATCGACACTAATGTAAAATTAAATTCTAATATTGTAGATAAATTTAAATATTATAATTAGGCACAGTAAGAGAATTTTTTTAAGACAATGCGATGTGCGACATATGAAAGAAAATGTTAAAATATGGAGTTACTATCGTCTCACTGGGTCCAGACGGGAATTTAATAATTGGGTACCTACATAATATGTAATAGATGCGCGCAAAAAAAATGAATAATAATTTTTAACCTTTCAAAAACCTTTGGCACCATAAATTCATAGGATATTGGGCAAAAATAATGAACATTTAAAATTAAAATATTGTGTAAATCTAGAGCCCAAATTTCTCATCTAAAGTTTGTATCAAATTGTATGAAATTCATCTAATGTTTGTATCAAACTAGATTCCTGTTTACGTGAACAAAATATTTTTCAGTTAATTTTTTTAAAATATATTGTATACTTCATAATTTTCCTCATATTGCTTAGTAAGATTTTTTTCAAAAATGGCATCCATGTTAACAAAAAAATATGCCAAAGTTGCCTCCGAAAGTCGTGAATAAATCGTCATCTCTAGGGGCTTACATATTTAATCGGCTATGGCTTATAATTTAAATCGAAAATTGAAAAACGTTTAAACATGCAATATCTTTTCATTGAAAAAAGATAAATCAGTTTAATTTAGAATTTTAACCGAAAATTCAATTTTAAATTATGTTTTAAATCACCCAGTTCAGGCACTAATAACGTTTTGTTCTATTTTATAAAGTTCAGTCACCGATATGAAGATGTTTCGGATCATAATCTAAACAAAAATTTAATTTGCCACATTAAATAAAAAAAAATTCCGAAAAAGATCGCAAGTGTATTTATACGCAAAGCATATTTTATAGGAATGATATAATATTTTTTTCTAGGCTTATAAAAAGACAAATTAAAAAACGTTCAATTGTATCAAAATCCAAGATGTGGTTCACATACAGTAATTAATTAAGGCATCTATAATATATCTAAGTGATCAAATTTTGTAACCAAAACACGTGATTTTTACATTACTTCGCAGATTCAATGTACTTAATAGGAAATTATCTATATTTATTCCACTATTTTATGTTACCTAACTACAATATTAAAATGAAAAAAAAAAACAGAACCACAAGGAGAGATTTGATTTTAATATGGTCAGAATTAGAGATGGGTAAGTTCTGCATTTTGCCGGAAGCCTCCGAGACGTGCTTCCTTTTAAAAGTACTTGAGTTCTTGGAGCAGGTCCGGGACTCCCGACTTGCGAATGGCTCGGACCAAGACGCACGGATTCGAGCGGAGCCGGACCTCGGAGCCGGAGCCAGCAAAAGAATTCGAACGCGCGACCTGCTCCCGACTCGCGAATGGCTCGGACCGAGACGCATGGGTTTGATCGGAGCCGGCGAACCCGGGACTCAGATGCAGTGGGGTTTGGGTGCGAGCACTGGACCGGGTTCTCTGGGAGTAGTCGATTTGAAAAACGAGTAGAAGTAGGATCCGCTTCCCGCAAAGAACCCGAGTTCAAGAGCCCACTCCAGCTGAACCTACACATCGCTAGTCAGAATAGTATGTAAGTTAATGTAAAACTACTATCGGCATCGTCTGGAATAGCTCACCACTTTACATCCAAGTTTACTACGCCACAGAGTTATTACGCCACTATCGATAAGCCGATTACCAAACGGTTTGTTTTCATTTCCTTATCAATGTTTACAGTTTTATCGATTATTTAATGTATATAAATATATACGTGTATTTATTAATCTAAAAAGAACATTAACATATACATACAAACTATTTCAAAGAAACGTATTAGGAAAGCTTTTTTTATGCCATAGATATTACATTATTTTTCTGACAAGATTTGAGTTTCCTATATAGCTATTATAATTTTATAATTAAGTCTTGAGTTAATAAAAATACAAAACAAATATATATATGGGGGTTAATACCAGCAGTGTCTATGTCAAACGCGTAAATTGTTCAAAAAAAGCTATTATTTACCAAATTTTTGGTGTAAAACATTTCAAAATATTATTTTGACATACACAACCAGTCAGCCCACACTTTTATTAATCTAATGTAGCTGACACACGCTTTTGATCCTTTGAAAAAGAATTATTTTAGATACTTTCTGATGCTTTACTAAAATTACCAAAATCTGACTGACATAATAAGCTGACATATCACTCTTAAAAAATAGTTGTACATAATAATATACGTAATAATGTTATAATTATCTTAAGACTATTGACTTTTTAGTGGCATTCGGTAATAAAAAAACTTTTTCCCTCATAAATGATTATGACGAATTTGTCTTAATTCAGATGATTCTGCTGCTGAAAATGTCATCTTATTGCACCCTATTTTTGTGTATTTTTAACAAATATTTCATTTAGAATCCAATACTGCTTTTATTCAAAATTAGCCTACGTTTGTACAACTATTTTGGAGAACAATTTAAAAACAATATTTTTTGACAATCATTCTTTCTTACTTATGTATTCCTCTTTGCCCAGAATACTAATGGAGGGAAACAACTATTCGAAGTCAGTGGACATCTTCAATTTATCTTTAAACAAATTTAAAATATTGTTATTGAGGCAGTTCAGTTATGTAGGTACAATAAATATGCGTTTTTTTTAACTATGTAATATGTAAAAGCCCCGAAAAAGGGCGTTAATTAATAAGTAAGTACATAAAGTATGAGGATTTATATAAATTATGTAACACAGTTCTCTTTTTTATTTTATAAAATTGACGTCATTGATCTGAAAATGACAATAATTACACAATAATAATTTTCCTCCAATATACAGGGTGTTAAGGGACGTACTTGACTTACTTTAACCAGTGATTCCTGACATTATTTGGAGTAAAAAATGTAAATAAAATTTTGGTCTCCGGTGACATGTTTATGTTTTTTTTTTTTTTCTACAAAAACATAAAAAAATGATAGGTGTTGACAGTTGGAGGCGAAGTAAGGGGTGGGTCAGCTACTCGGCGGAGTGACCAGTGACGACATGCGGAAGAAAATTTTTTTGTTTGATTTTGAAGAAAAAAATTTTGAAAAAAAAAAAGTCACCAAAAAAAGTCACCGGAGACCAAAATTTCATTTAAAGTAAGTCAAGTACGTCCCTTAACACCCTGTATTTAAACACTGTGTTTTTATATGGATCTGTAATCTTTTTCAGTATCCTTACATTTTTCTCGTGCTTTGCTTTTACCCGCCAAAAGCTGTTTTTATTATATTTATCTAAAACCGTTATTTTCAAACATATTTTATGAACAACATGTTCCTGCTCTTTCAGTAAACACTCAATCATACTTCTTGCTATCGGTTATCGGGGGTTTATATATTCTGACACATTGACAGTTCAAAGATATACACAATTTTATCAGGGACCATACGATGGTTTTTGCGATTTATTTAGTCGTGGTTGGATTTCAGACTAAATTCCATTAATTTTTGTGTTTTTGTACCTAAAGCTATATATTAAGGGGCTATTTCACCAATCTCTTTAAATGTTGCTCTTAACTACCGGTCACATAACTTTATTGGTAGGAGAATCATGCTCAAAAACCCGTGCGCATTTCGCCACAGAAAATATGGTGCCAAGTAGCTATTTTGGTCTACTGCCACGCCTGTCTTAGACGTGCTTAGACGCCATTGTTTCTATGAAATCACAAACGTCAAAAGTGTCAACATGGTGTCAACACAGTGTTCGTTTATTGTTGTTTACAATTTGTAGATTTTTTGAATTTGTAGATTTGTCTTAATTCATGCGTCACAAAATGTTTTACTCTTTCTTCTTTCCTCATTGCTATTTTTTGTGATTTTCTGCTGTAAATCGTTTAGGTACAGTGTCTTTAACATCTATTGTGTATTTGTCTGCAGAGCCTTCAGGTGAACCAATACATTAAAGTGAAATATGAGGGACTGGAGAGACAAAAGTGCACCCTCATCAGATAGGGACCCAGCAACGCTGTTCCCTTGGACAACATAGAGACGATGATAAAATGTACGATCTCCCTCACCAGAGGCACCACCAGCGGCTGGAATATCGATGCCTCTGCTCTAGGTAAAACATTTACATTGCATATTTAAAAATCAACCTGTACATTTCCTATTGTATTTATTAAAACGCTTTTTAGGGACTTTTACACAGAAATAGTAAAAAATATACAATATTATGTACAACTGAGCGACTTCAGTAACAATATTTTGTATTTGTTTAGTGTTAAATTCTGGCTTGCCATTGAATTAAAATAATGCATGGTTTCATTGCGCTTTTACAAAAACAAGAAACTTAAATTTTGGGTCGCACAGTTTACAAGCGTTTCACACGTTGTGCAAGGGGGTCACAAAGCATCGGACCATCATAAATTGAAGACTCGGCATAATTATTTCCCTCCATTCACAAATCAACTGGCTGTTGATTTGTGAGCATGCTCATTGATCCACAGGTGGAATGTGGCAGGTGGTTAGTGTTTCATGAATGTTTTATCCCTTATTATTACTTTCAGATAAACCGAATGCAATTGAGGAGTACACCGCTGTGCGTTGTGGATGAGGAAGACTAAAAGAATAGCCATCAGCCATCCAGAGTCTCCAGAGCTGCTAACATAATGATTATATAAAACAGAATGTATTGTTTACTTTACAATCTAGAATATTCATTTAGTAAGGTGTTCCCAACACGAAGCTAGTTATTCTCTAGCTAGTTCTAGTTCATTGAAATTTTTGTAATGTTTGTAGTTGAACAAATGGGTGTAGCTAGGTATTGATTTAGGGTGGGACAAAAAATAAAAATCTAGAGTAGATACCAAAAACAGTAGGCTTCGACAACATATTCATGCTTTGGGCTCTATCAACATGAACGGAAGACGGAAAAACCGTCATTTGAAGTGCTGTAAATTTGAAAACGCAACTTGGTCTACAATCTAAGAGGTCATGCATCGCCCAGCCAGAGTTGGCAAATGCCCCACCTTGCCCCACCGTGCCTACACATGGGGCAACATCTACTAAATGACCTTGCGTGAGAATGATTATAAATAATATACAATCATTTGTCTGTACCATTCATATTCATCCATACAATATTATAAAATATTATGGCTGCCGTCGTCCCACTGACTCCTGATAATGTTGCCATATATTTATAAAAACTAAGTATAATCTACCGTATTAGGTATGTTCTTACAAAGAGAAATGTTTTTCTCTCACATGTTATTAAATAAATATATTGTACAGATATACCAAAATATTCTGAAGTTTTATTACAGTTTCCATAAAGCTAAATAAGTGTTTTTCACAATAAAAGTACAGGGAATCTACTCTTTAAAACACAGTTGTACAAAATTTCTAGGGTCTCATACAGAATCACTTCAATCAGCACGTCCACCTGGAGAAGACACCTTTTCTGTAGCAGTTACTGGTTAAGGTTACTTCGGCATTTTCTCCGTCTGAAAGAAGAAAGTCATTTCAGTACTTGGTTTTTTCAGTTGGGGAAATCGAATACTGTTGGAATAAGGAAATGAATACTACAGGTGTGTAGTGAGGATATAGGTACATTTTATATACCTTCCCTGTTCCTGTGAATTCATTGATAGTACAAATATTGATTGTAAAAATATCCGTTACAGTAGTATGATATTCAGAGGTACTTACTTGGTCACATTGCAACATGATTGCAGTCCATAATCCCTTGACCCTCGGGAACTGGGTCAAATTATAAAAACCTTTTAAAAGAGCCGGGTCCAGAAGGAAGCGAATACACATTGGACGGCTATATCCAATAGCCTCCGACTATCTTTTTATAAATCTGCAAGCAGACACCAACAAAATCTCCGGCTGACAACAATGAAATTATTATTTGTTGGAAATTGTTGGAATGCAATTTATATGGTTATAGAATGACATAAAACCTAATATACTTGTTATTGTTGTTGAAATATGATGTAAGTACTACAATTCTGAATTATTCTTCAATATATATATATTAAAATAACACACCAAGTGGTTGAGAGTTTTTGTCTTTAGGCTGGTCATGGATTACAAGAACGGCATTTTCGTAAGTAGAAATCGTGAAAAATTCGGGTAATGCAAATACGATTTGACAGCAGCTGTCTGTCATATTTATTGAACCCGTGGTAGAAAACTTTGCTAATATGGTAGAAAACTTTGCTAATTTGTACCCGGTAAACGTTACTGGCTGGTCAAAGTACCAATTAATAAAAATAAACTTTATCTACCCACATAAGCATCCTTGAAGGATGGTGAAATCGAAAAAATGCTTTATCCTATTGGTAGTGCTTGTGAGCAAGATGGTGAAATACCCCCTAAGGCAGGCAACAATTAAATAATTTACTGGCTGGTTTACAAAGAATGGATGGAACATCTACCACTTCTATCAACACACACTTCTTCGTCTATATGCATAAATTGTCTCACTTATTCCTACTTTTGACATGGTCGGAAACAAGTATTCGAATCACCTGATCGTGTTATATTCCGAATTACCTGTGACGTCCAGTAACGCATTTTAATAAGTGATTACCCCAATGATTTCAGAATATATAACACAACATTATGTCCCCAATGACTCCATTGCATTGCTTGTGGGTTATTACTTATGTATTATCACCCCTTTCTGACGAATGTCTCGATTTCAAAAATAGTTTTGAGATAAAAATGTCAAAACCTAGAGATAATGGGAAAATCCGAAATATATGGTGTTAAATTTTATCATCTCCAAACTCACATTTAGACAGGTCAACACTCTGTTTTGAACTTTAACAGAATTATTTATGTGATATCTAACTTTTTTTTCAAGAATTTTTACTTTTTGTTGTTGGTGTGGGAATGTATCGCAAATCTTTTTTTTTTTTAATTATTGTCTACAATATTTTCTACGCTGGCCTAGCTATTTTCTACGTCACCAGCGCCTAGCTGGCTTCACCAGCTGGCAGATTCTTGGCTTCGCTGGCTTCACCAGCCGCCAGATTCTTGGATTGATCGGCCGTAGATTTTAAACTGTAATTTCTTCTAAAAATTTCTGATATTTATTGTCGTGAGCATTTATAAATTTATATGACTGAAATAAATTGGCCACTTTCTAAACGTGAGTTTTTTCATTAACAAAAAATCCCGTTTTTTTGTTATGTTATAGTTATAGAGTAAAATTTGTTAATTTATAGAGGCTAATGAACAGCAAGTATTCAAAACCTTTCTACAATTGATGACCCCACGTGATCGAAATTTACGCCATTTTTTATTTTTTTTATTTATTTTATTTATTCATACACGCCTTGAAGGCTTTTACAGAATCACATTATTCAAGTTACACATGTTATTCAGGAGTATAATTGTAAGATTGAAGTATATAACATTATAAACTGTACTTTAAGGATACAAACAGGTTTAATATGTACATAGGTATGTAGTTTCGTTATCATTAAAATTGTACAAAGGAGTTAAAAAGTTTACATAGTGTAATAATGGTAAAACAGAAGAGTGCTTAAGATACTTAAAAGTAGTTATTGAGGAACGTGTAGGTATTTACTATGTTGATTTTATTATTAACTTGATCATGAATAAATTGTTCGAAAGCAAGTTTTTCAAGAATTCAGCAAAATTAACGCAGCAATAAATAGTACCTACACATAGAAGAAAATAAATAAAAAATACATGAGTTGTAATATCTTGAAAAGTTATACAGATGAGTTCAACAAGTGTATAGTGTGATAGTAAAAAAGTAAAAAATAGTACAAATTATGGTACAAAAAGTACAAGATAATATTAATACAAAAGAGAGAGGATAAAAAGGTAAGTACTAAGGTAATCTTTGTATACATAAGTATTAAATTTTGTTTTTATTGTGAACATGAAGAGACCATCGATTTTAATTTAATCATCAATATATTATTATTGATAGGGCACCAAGATTTAAATAGAAATTTAAGTCAATGTGAGTTAGTTATTATATTGATAACAATAAATACGAGAGGATTGTTGTTAATTGTGTTCTTATTTGGCTACCTTTATTATTCACATATTTCATGTTTTGCGATAATTAATAATTTGATAAAGGTGCAATTGATTGATATTTATGGCTTTATTTTAAATATTCTAATATACTGAGTTTGAATTTAGACACAGATTGGTGACGATAAATGTCGATTGAGTTGTATTTATTTACGAGTAAATGGAGTCTTTGGATGGGAGAGTTTATAAAATAATTATTAGCGGAATTGGTAACAGAATACAATGCATTCGACCGAGTTTCGCGAGTAGGTACTCGCAAATTAATAAAATTTGTCAAATCGAGGGCGTCCAGTCTGCCATTCGAAATTTTGAAAAGACAAACTAAATCACTTTTTATGCGCCTTGATGTCAAATCGGTTATGTTAAGTAATTCCATTAGGTATATATAATTAAGTTCTTCAATCGGTATACCCAGTTTGTAGTTAATAAATCTTAAAAACTTATGCTGAACTCTTTTTTTAAATAAAACATGGGATGGTCAAGTAAACGATTTGTAACGTATTTATTGTTATCAAGTTTAATTTGTAGAACTCCAATTTATTTATTTCTTTTATATATTCAATAATTTTATTATTCAATTTATAAAAACAGTTTATTTATAAACAAGTTCTGCTAGGTAATTATTATTACACGTGACAGCTGTTTCGCCTTCTGAAGACAGTTTGATAATGCCTTCAGAAGGCGAAACAGCTGTCATGAGTAATAATAATTACCTAGCCGAACTTGTTTATAAATAAACTGTTTTTATAAATCGAATAATAATATTATTGAATATATAAAAGAAATAAAAATAAAAAAAAGATTCGTAACGTAATCCTGGAAAAGTTTGCATACATATTGCTGTATTCGTTTTGTTTAGAAAAATTAGAGTTGGATTTTGAATTGAATTTGAAACATACACCATGAAAAGTATCTTTACTAGGGCTGCTCGCGTGAATTAGACATCAACGCATGTAAATTACTATCTACTATGCGTTTATTAAACCGTGGACTGAGAGCACCCAGCATTACTTTGTAAATAGCACGACGTTTGGTAAAACTGTCGACGATTTCCATCAGATTTCACAGCGCATGTACCTGCTTAATAGCTCACAATTACTATTAAAAGCGGTTTGGTGAAGTATGCGGCGGGTATTCCATTTCAATTCTCCCAGATATGACGAGTCACCTTTTGAAATTAATGTTTTATTAACTCAGCATCAGGCTGTGGTTTGATAAACCTTTGAAGCGACGGTCAACACTGGATTGGTTGGTGTTGTGTTACAGAATGTTGAAGAAACTAAAGCGCAAACCAGATACTAAGTTCGGAGATGGTGCTTTCAAAGTATTAGGCGTTAAAGCTTGAATTAAATATGGATAAAAAGCTATATCTAGCCAGAACTAACGTCAAATCTTTTGTTATCTGTAAATGTATGCAAAAGAATATTTATGTTGAAACCCATATTTAGAGCTGGCTAGCGGTAATAGTATTTCTGGGGGATATTAATACATATTATACGTATACTCAATTTGGGAGGCGGGAATGGGTACCGCCGCCCGGGAACCTTTATTGGATAACCAACACCTCTGCCATGGGTCACCCTTTGGTGATTTAGCAAGGGTGCCGGGTTCTTGGGGTGAGGTTTGTCTAGGACTTGGAGGCGGTTGACCAGGACACACACTGAACCCCAGATTCCTACACACCCTTTAAACCCTGTTCCTTCGCAGAATTCTCCTCCATTTTCTTTCCTTAAAAAAACCCTCCACACAGCATCCCCAAAGATGACAAGGGCCCTGAGAGAGATTATTTTCCTCGGGGCCTCCTGTGTGGAGCTTATGTAAAAAAAATATATATTTTGCACTATTGGGCAAAATTGAATCAATTGTATAATTTTTCATCAGAGCAGTTATCCGACAAATCTAAACCCACCCCGCGACATCTACAAATCGGTAAACTTTAGTGATCGGTATCAACAGTGTTATTTCGTTTCTACAGCTTGATGTTTTTTTCGCAAGAGCGAACCAGTAGGTAGAAATTATTGTAATATTATCTTTGCATGTGGACAATAATAATAAGAATAATAATAATCGATAGTGGTAATAATACTTATTAGCATTAAAACCACTTGAAAGTACTATTGAATATCTGCAGCAACATATGACCCGTTTTTTTTAAACTTAAAACTGTTTAGCTTTTCTACAGTAATACAATAAAATGTTTCTCACTAAAATGTTTGCTATCGCTTCTACAAAAATAATATCATGGGGTAGATGAAAGAATAAGAAAAAAATTGATAACCGCCGCTTCCACAGAGGTCGTCTTATCGGCAGAGTTGTATCAAAAATCATTTAATTTGGACTATAAAAAAATAAGAAAAGAACAATGCATTATTTATTAAACATTCCTTTATTAAAAACGAAACTCATCAAAGTTATTAAAATCTAAATGATTAGAAATATTTTCCAAGGACCCGCAATGGTATTAGGTATTAGATTATGTATAAATGTCGGTAAAACGGGTGGTACAAGTAATACAGGTTTTTGTACAATGTACAATTCTAAATAGGAGCAGTAGAAGTGAAGTAGGAACAAACCTTTTTTTTAAAAATAGATTTACTTGTATGGTTTTTCGCTCTTTGGTGACTCAATGCACGTTAAAATGAGCTTAGAACAGTTGATGTTGGTTGAATAGAACAAATAAAAATGGTTTATGTTTTAATATTTACGATTCTGACCTAACGGCCTTTGGCTTTCCTAACTTTACTTTGACAATAACTTTTTCAGTGGTCAGAAATAATAGTAACAACTAAAAAAAAGAGACTAAACTTTGTGATGTGCTTGGTAGCCTATCGGCCTCCTCTTTGAGCGGCGCTTTGTAGAGTAAAATGTAAAATAATTTTTAAACTTGGTAACAATATTATAACAAATAAACTATACAATTATTCTTCTCCTGAAACTCTTCATTTCTCGAAGTGTCATTCTCTCGAAGTTTAGTTTTTGAAGGTTTCACTTCTACTGCGTGCGAACTGAAAACTTTTATTTTTTATTTCCGGCAATCTTGGCAATTATTGTTTTAAAATAATCGAATAATGCTAGAAAATTAAGAAATAAACCTATTATTATATTATATTCTCGGAGGTCTATTGAACCCCTGTCAAACCTTGAACATGCTTTTTCGCACTTAATTAATCTATTTAATTCGTCGCATTAGTAAAAGTGATAATTATTCCATTTATTCCAGGTATCTATAAATATTTCGTTTACATTTTGTTTAGCCACAAAATGATGGTGTATTTTTAACGCTTAACTCCTAGGTAATTTTTTGACGTGATAACGTCTTATAAATCGATCGAACGCCGGCTGCATGCACGAAAAAGCATGACTCATTGTCACGTTCTGTCTGAGCCGAGCGTACAAGCGTTCGGCCTAAGCGTTCGGCATATGACGCATCTATCTTTCTTCCACTCCATCATTATTATATGACGTTATCACGTAAAATTATCGTCCATAAACCGACTTTACAGACAACCTTTTTTTTTTAAATATGTACCAATGTCCGTATCTGATTTTCTAGGCAGAATCTGATGAACACTTCTCTGAGTATATTATTTGAAGGTTTCGTTTGTACTTGTACTGCCGCGCTGCGTAAAATTTTCTGTATAAAAGTTGCCAGTAAAATATGTGTGATACATAATTCCCTATATTTTGAAGTGAAAACTTCTTTAGCGCCGTTGTGATTTGAAACTAAATAAAACGAAAAAGCGACACTAAAAAGATACAAACACATACATACATATGATTTAGCCTGCAAGAGAAAGAGAATGATCGGTCATCTCTTTGTGTAGTGCTTCGTAGCCTCCCCACTCCTGTCTACTTTAGTTTTCTGAAGGTTTTCCCAAATGCAGAATATTGGAAATCGGGAGTAAATCAACAGGAGATGGAAAAAAGGAAGGCAGAATAGTCTTTAACGTCTTTACTAGACATGATTCTCACCTAAGCTATACAAATATTATGTTGAACTAAAAATTCCGTGAATATGTTCAGATAATTTCAATAAAAATAACTTGTCCTTCGCCAGAGTTTCAACCAGCAATCTCTCGGGCCAGAACCGTAGCTCTTATCACTATGCCGCAAAGCTCGTACATTAAATAAAATGCATTCGTTTTCAGGTTTGTGGTGCCTTAAGAAACAATGGGCGAGAATGGGAAATATTGACTTGTTGGCCGGCAACCGAGCTACAGCAATATCGCGTTTCTTTTTCTTTCAAAACAGAAAATTTAGAGTTTATTTGCGCGGCATGATCAAAGCGGCTTATTAACAAGCCTTAAAACAATTATTAACCACCGAATTACATACACGGGCTTTCATTACCATTTGCATAATATGTGTGCACAGATGGCCGTGCAATACGACAATCTGCAAACACTCTTAATCGGCCGATCATTTCGAAATTAGGGACACGTTGATCGAAATTATGCTTAGCAACCAACTGCTTTTGCTTAGAGTCATTTGAAGAAAGGGGCAAATGCATAATAAAATTTTAATATATTCATTAATTTAGGCGGCTTTTGGTTCGGCTTCGCCCAGTTGGTGTTTGTGACCACTTTATAAATCCAATAGGAACTGGTTCCAAAAATAGCCTGATCCTTGGATCCACTGTCATCCAGTGATAGTCACTGGGACAAATTAACCGAGATAGGCAATGACGTCACATGTAAAATATAGTCGCTGATACAACTGAGTATTACCGTCAATCTTTCCATATTCGGAGGGATACTGCTAGTTCACAAAACCGTAGTGCTTATACTTGCCTGGGGCACGTCCACGCCAACCTGCCGACGGAAGTGGCGATATCTTGACGATTGACATGTGACGAATTTTGAATTTAATTTTAGTGGTTCGCTACTTTTGGTGATTTATCAGGGGTGCCCGGGTCCATGGGGTGAGGTTTGTCTAGGTCTTGGAGGCCGATGACCAGGACACACTGAACCCCAGATTCCTACCCAGCCCTTAAACCCTTTTCCTTCCCAGAATTCTCCTCCACTTCCTTTCCTAAAAAAAAAAAACCCTCCACACAGCATCCCCAAAGATGACATAGGCCCTGAGGGAGATTATTTTCCTCGGGGCCTGCTGTGTGGAGCTCATGTAAAAAAAAAAATTAAAACCGAATCACAACGGTAGCTTCGTTTGAAATTCCACGCACACAGATGTTATTTGTGGCGCGGAGCGTGAGGCGTGGCGTCAGACATGCAATCGAAGTCGGGTTCTGAAATCCAATATACAATACTGTTTGACTAGGATTCGGTCATTATATTGGAACGTGGAGTTCTTATTGTTTCGATAAAATTATTGTGATTATAATTAATTCGTCTTACGGTGTAGGAACAAGGTTTATTTGAGCTGTATGTCCGTCCGCAAGGGCTTTTTCTATAAATGTCTAACATAACGTTATAGGGAAGATAGGATGACTCGAGTTTGTGATTACCGCCAGTTGAATCCAAACACTGATTATATTAATATTTTATTATGAGTGGTATGGGAATCGTTCTTATCTTCATATTCCACAAAACCCGACAGATAATTGAATAGGGAAGAATTCCTACAATTCTACAGATTGACGTAATGTTGGGCGTGATAAGAAGGTCGGTGTCTCCCCAAGAGCGTCTAGGGAACTCTGTTCATGGAAATTGTTTATTCGAAATGTCAATGTTTACCAAGACGTTAAGCGTTTTATCAATTTACTGGCTGTGTGGACATCATTGTGGGTTCGAAGAACGTGTCTCTCTGTCAACTGTGGACTGAGACTATGTCTGTTTGCGGCCGCCATCCACCCCAGCTGTTAAAATAACTGATTCAGCTAGAACACAACAAAAACTGTTATTAATTTTTGCCTGGCCTGATTTATATTTTCTTAATACTTTTGTTCTTTTTGATCATCAGCCTTATTGCTCATTCGTAATAAGTCATCCAAAAAAAGTGTTTGGCGATCTATTTAGATTTTCTCCGGTCAAGATCACTTTCTTAAGATTTTTGACGTTTAACTGCCACGGACCGTGCCACGTATCCAGCAAAGTTTCACTTGAGGGTAGGTATTGTGACAGCAACTTTGGCAGTCTTCAGCTCAAATTTACTCATTAATTTTATTTTTCCTTCCATAATATATTATTATATATTGTTTCGATGGTTCTTTACGTGACTTTCATAATTAGTTTATTTTTATTAGAGTCGTTGTTTGTGTTTCAAGCATGAATACTGATCGAATGTGCTCTTTGCACGTAATTGGTAAAAGTTGAGGAATCTTCTTGTTTTTAGATTCTCCCTGTTTAAAATTCTTAAATCTTTTCTCCTTAGCTATCGTCGATACTTGACACTATTCTATTTGTATACTCTTATAGTTAGATAAAGTTTTTTATATTTACCTTTTTATCGCAAAGATACGACACGCATGTACAATCGATAACATCCAACCGTTTAAAAGATATTTTCTCTTCAAATTACATCAAATACACACAGCTTGTCACAGATAAAGAAAATCCTAAATGCATTTAAATAAATCTTTGATTACAAACAAACAAGAAATAAAGTCAAGTAGTTATCGGTCATCGATCACACATTTTGTTGTATTTTTTAATCCCATTTCATGAATAAGGCTGAAAGAAGGCCTCCCTAAGCTTAACCGAGTTTTCTTCTATGCATTTCTTTCTCAATCTCGCAGCGCATATAATTTTAATTGAGATGGCCTACGTTGGGGTTTGGTCAACGCATTTGTCCTTGATCACTTTTCTTATGTTTTCGGTAACTTCAAACAACAGAAATACAATTATATATTTTTGTTAGTATTTCAGTAAAAAAAAAATGAAAATACCTTCCACCAAATCAATTCCATTGGGATGAGTCTTTGGCTGTGAAAAATATACGTCAAAAACCTTTTTAATAATCCCAATAATCCCAAATTCTACGTAAATGTTCTATTCGTATTAGAATTCAAAGAGTATGCGATGCCTTTTGTTCTGCCAGTGTTTTCACTGCTCGCCTTTGCTACAAGATAGGTATTTGCCAAAAAGAGACGCAGGAAACTTTTTCACTTCCAATATTAACAGGGTAAAAACCATTTTTTGATTAAATTCCCATTAAGGCCGCACTCTAAGAAACGCACGGCGCTGAAAAAGAAGAAGATGGAGAGATATGTAATTACGAGTGTTGGACAGAGCGCGCTAATATGTTGAGTCGTAGAATAGCAGCGAAAATTGCGAAAAAGCTCTATAAAACACGACTCGTTTAAAATAGAGCAAAAATCTTGTGGAACGTATCTTTAGTACCATTTAAAGAATCATTGTGAATTTTTTCACAAATATAACTTGTAAAATAAAAGAAATAGACTTGTTTAAAATAATTTTCGGAGCATACTTTGCGATTTTTTTCTATCGAGGGAATTTCATATAATTTGCGTTCGGCGTGGAACGTATCTAGATATTATTTTCAAAAATAACATATATTTTTTTAAGAGCTTAAAAACTTCAAATGTTTAAGGGAGATATGTAAGAAATCGGTCGAAATACGAATAGTAGACCCTTAAATTCCCAGTTCACAGCACTCGGCATTTATGCAACAAAATAAACTTTTATTATGATATTGACTACAGTCATCTATAGGTAAATATATATTATATCTACACAAACACGTGGTTGATTTTTTTCCTGATGTTCGTTTACTGTTAAAAAATAAATTAGCATCAACACCATACTATTTAGGTTCCTAATAATTAGTCAATTATTTCTAAAATAAAAAAATATTTTCTCTAATAATACTATATATAATAGCTGTATATAATATATTAGCTGTTACGTGGAGTATATAACCATTAACTAATTTATAATTTAATATTCTACAAGATACTTCTAGAATAACAAATCTTGCCACAAGGGCGCTTGACACCCCTTAACCATGACAAAGTCATGGGATATTTTTTTACATAATGGAATTGATTAAAAATGGGATTGGTAATTCAAAAATAAAAGGAATTTACTATAAATAAATGTTTTATTTAATTAATTTAGATCACGTACTTGTGTAGGAGTGTTCGGTTCCTTGTTTTTTAAATCTTTTACGACTTAAATAGCGTGCGTACATAAAATATCACAAGTGAATTTTATGTAATAATATACTCATAGCAAGCTTTTATCCCCAAACAAAATGAACTGATTCTTAAACCTCCAAAAGCTGTTTCCATGGAGCCGAGCGCAGATGTAGGTTTATACGTGGCCTTTCTTATGAAACAAATTTGGTCCTTTTGAAAAAAAAAACATAATAAAAGCCGATATCTTCAGAACAAAAGATGCGGTCATCTCACCTGGATGATGCATGTGTTTCGAGGAAGAAAAAAACTTGAAAAGATTCCACCCTGCACGTTATTTTATACCTGCTTCGAAACAGGTCCAACAAAAAGATCGTTTTAGCTGTAAACCATTTTGTTTTCCCACCAAAATTACATAGTACACCCCGCGTTTAGCTGTTGTGCCGTAATGGGAATTACTATTTATTATTCCTAGATCGTTAGTTCGTCGACCGCGATTACCTTTTTTGTTTCACCTTTTTGCGCCATTTAATTTTCGACTTTTTTATTATTAGTTACCCTCTGATCTTTTCATCGATAATCGTCTCGTTTTATCGTTGGTTTTAGTTTGTGACTCAATTTCCAGCATTCGATTAAAATACAAACGAAAAACACTGCATATTTTTGCAATTTGTTATACGAACCAAATGATATAATCTAAATATAAATTATTGGCCTCTTATTACCAAGTTGCAGTAATTATTATGTCATTGATATAACCTAAGATAACAAGATTTAAAATTAGCAGAAAGGTAATCGAAGATGTTCAAAAAATATGTAATAAAGTACCTAATTAAAAAAAATAGTCAGCTTATGAGGTGGTGTTAAAGTAAATTAAATTGATTGAATAAAACCCACAGAACACAAAATCTAACCAAAATGACATTATGAATAATGTATACCCAATTTCAAAACTGCTTTTGGACAAAGAAACTAACATCTCCACTAAGATTTATATTTCACATTCACCAGCAATTAAGAAAACGGTAATGGAAATTAAAGATAAATTTTACAACAGTTTGAAAAAAACGTAATCGGAGATGAAACAAACGGTATTTAAATAAAACCTAGTCCGCCTCATCACTGTAACTCCAAGTAAACAAGAAAAACATTTTTAGGTAGAAAGCTCTGCGGTATCTTTGTGGTTTGACATATTATAAATTGAGATAACACAATAATTTTTATTGTAACCACGATTTATTTCATTTTTCCACTACCGACCGGTTTCGCTTTACATAAGTATCTTAAATTTGATTTTTATACCCTGAAGATGCTTATGTAAAGCGAAACCGGTCGGTAGTGGAAAAATTAAATAAATCGTGGTTACAAACAAAATTATTGTGTTATTTCAATTTAAGAAAAACATTTTTATTATGTAAAACATTCTTAGTACCTACCTGTTGTACCTGAATTGAAACTAATTTTTAAATTTTTTTTCAATATCCATTTTAAAACCATTAAAAAATTAATGCTTAGGGAAGTTATTATGGTATCTGCCTTTGACCTACCCATTGAAGATGTTGCCTTTGACTGCTGCCCAAGGCCGTGTTTTTCGATGTATTATTTTCATCGAACCAACATTCCCATATATCAAGTTTTCGGTCGTAACTTATTCGGCTCGGGCCGCACCGGGCTGGTATTGACTGGATGGCTAGTAGGCTTGGTTAGTTGGATAGTGGTACTGCGCTACGTGTGAATAGGCCGATGTGTTTCTCTTTAGTTTTACCTTCGTTAATCTACACATATAACCCGATATTAATGCCGTGTCAGTGACCGAATGGAAAACGTTCCCTATTCGAGATGACACGCGCTTAGGGTTGTGCCTCCGACTAACTGGCATATTTATATAGGTGTCCGGTACTAACTTTTGGAGGTGATCTACATGATGGTAGAAGTATAAAAGATTAATAAGTTTTTAGAATTTCCTTTCCGTATTCCAGAAAACCACATTAAAACGTTGGAATTTCGAAAAAGTTATGCATCTTCTTTTTACTATGTAAGATCATGAATAGCGAAGTTCATCCACTCTACCCACAGACATCTTGTTTATGAGGATTTCGTCTTCTTCTTTGAATTTCTTCCTAACTGCTCAGCCGTCGATTTCGGAAACAATTATTTTTGGCGATCTTGAGCTTTTGAGATCGTTACACATATCGATTTCTTAATAAATAGTATCTATTGATAATTTTATTGCGCTCATTGGTCGCTTAGATTATGACACTTTTCAAGGCTCCTTGGTTCTTCACTGGTTGAGATTGTTTTGGTAAAGTTTCGCTTCTGCCGCGTGTTAACAGCACTCGAAATTTTTGACGTGATAATAACGTCTTATAAATCGATGAACGCCGGCCGCATTCACGATAAAAACGCCTCATTGTCACGTTGTCACGTTCCGCCTGAGCCGGGCGTGCAAGCGTTCGGCCTAAGCGTTCGGCGAGACCGCGGAACAAGCGATAGAGAGGCATGAGCGGCCTAAGCGTTCGGCTCGTGACGTTATCGTGTAAAATTATCGTCCGTAAACCGACTTTACAGACAACAAAATTTTTTTTAGGGATTTTATCTTAATGAAGACTTTTAATATATTTAACATGTGTTACACGTAGGTACATCTTTTTGTAATATTGAACGCCTCTTCTATCACCTCTCTCATAGTACAAGTGATCACATTGTCTCTCTTTAATAGAACAAGTGGTCATATTATCTCTTTGCTACGATAAGTGGTAATATTATATCTCGTTACTATGACAAAAGTGGTCATTTTGTCTCTCTTTAATTGAACAGGTGGTTATGTCATCTCTTTAATAGGGCAAGTGGTCATATTGTCTCTCTTTCACACGACAAGTATTAATTTTGTCTCTCTTTAATTAGGCAAGTGGTCACATTGTCTCTCTTTAATAGGACAAGTGGTCATATTTTCCTATTAAATCAAGTGGTCATATTGTCTCTCTTTAATAGGATAAGTGGTCATTATGTCACTCTTTGATAAGAAAAAAATATTGACGAGGAGTGATAACGCTTTAAAAATCTTAAAATAATTGTAATGAAAAACATCAGCATATTATGTACATGTTGCCTAAATTATCATACATATGTATGGGTACATAATTACACGACGCAGGACAAGTGGCTGCCAGCAGCCCTGCTCTGGACACGATGTCTTAAATGTCTTTCTGTGCACGACTTGAACTGCGCTCGAGGGCATCTGCCTGTAACCTTGCGAGGCCCCGATCAAACGTCCCCATATCCCATCTCTCGTCCAATACACACAGCGAACGAATGAATTGCCCCTTTTTACGCTTCCAACGCAACACGTTGTTCTTATTTCCATCACAAAGTATGCGCGCCCTTAATCCATGAAAAATCTCATCCTTTATTTTAAACAGCTCCCCTGAAACAAAAAAGTAAATCGCTTGAATATAAATATATTTCATACAATAATCGTTTTGTTTTACTTTCTTACTCGGTGCCAGAAGCTCGTTTAAATAATGGGAACATTCCCCGATTCCTGATTCCCAGCGGCCTTCACACATTAACAGAATACACAATTAGGAATAATCGCTTGTACTGCGTCTGATTTAAAGCCATAAACATTTCAATTTGGACAACGTGTTAACACAGGCAAACAATAAACTTCTTGGATGAGGCTTCATAAATCCAATTTTACTCGATACTTTCCAAATAAGTGTAACTAACGATCAAACCGTTTCGAAACATATGTATGTATAGATACACTGTTCAGATACCTCAAAAAGAGTAATAAGACTCATAACCTTCTCCAACTTATGTTATTCTTTGTGTGGTTCCCTTTGGATTTTGGAAAGTCCTAAGAGGGATGAGGCTAACCATCATATCTACCCTCACAATAAATACAAACACAATAAAAAAAACGTCTTTATAATAAGTAAATGATCCTCTTTCAGTCAGAGAAACCTGCCTCACGGGTACTTAAATTAATAAGTAAGGCGTACATTTAGTTCATTAAAAAACTTACTTGAGTACACAATTTCCTTTGCCTAAATTCCTTTATTTTATTTATTTATTTTGATGCAATATTTTACATTTCAAAGTATAATCCAGTAATGTTGGCCTCACGGCCCCCATTTTATAATACAAGAAATTTTTATTTTTTTTTATCATTTGGTATGTATTTTTGATACAAACCAAAATTTGATGTATCAAATTTTGGTAAGAAAAAAATATAATCTTAAGGAACTATCGGAAAAAGAACTTACTAGTATATTAAAAACATCGTCGTAGAAGTTTCTAGAAAATCTTACCCATACCATAAAGTTGTACCATAGAAGTCGCTAAAAACCTATCCAAAACATAGTCTCCCTCAGCACAGGAACTCCTGGTGAGGAACACCACGAATATTATCTAAATATATTTTATATACATGTATAACTGGACTGGTCAGTGGTTGAGTGGGTATCACGTTTGGGTTCCACCCGGGCGTCCCGTGTTCGAGTCCTCGGCTGGCTAAGTCCTCCATCACAACACAAGCAACATTTTCGGCTTTCTGTGGTGGTAGTAGGAGATTTTCAAACATTGTTGGGTTATTCGTAACCCGGGAATGTTTGTCTTTCTTTTAAAAAAAAGAAAAAGAATAAAATTATCTTCTATAAATATAAAAAATAAAATACAGTATTTAAAAAAATTAATTAGCAATGTATGTATGTACATAAAATAGCAAAGCATATACATATATATAATATAATACATATTTCTATTTTTGAAACTGATAATTCATGGTGGAATTCCATTATAATATATTATAATAAAAACAAATATAAAACTTTTTTCCACTTTAAGTTTAATGATCGTAACCGGTTTCAGCTCGCTAGAGCCATCTTCAGACTGGTACAAAATATTCTTAATCTACGGTTTATATACATAACATTTGAGGGAGGGGAAGCGGGGTGGTCTTAAGGGTTTTAATCAATTATACTAATTACATTTGTTACTAAGTAGTTTTAGACTGTTGAATTTCTAAATATTTTGGTTATTCCAGTGGGCTAATTACCTTGGGTTTGTAGCTCACTTCAATATTGTTTAGGAAAAACCTTACAAGTGGTATGAATTATTAAAGACAGAAATTTCTAAAGATGCTAGATAGACTAGAATCTTTAGAAATTTCCCGCTTAACTAAAAAAATAGACCATAAATTTGTAATGAATAAACAATTAGAGTCATTTGCTAAGTCTCCACTTTTGTATCCATTGTAATTTTCATAATAATTTCGAAATTAAAATATGTATTTAGCTAATAAAATGACCATTCCTACTCCAATGTAAACATGTATCCCTTCAAAAAGCTATTAAAAAAATCCCATGCATCATAAATGTAATAACGATTTGATAATAAAATTAGGTCTTTAATAATTCATACCACTTGTAAGGTTTTTCCTAAACAATATTGAAGTGAGCTACAAACCCAAGGTAATTAGCCCACTGGAATAACCAAAATATTTAGAAATTCAACAGTCTAAAACTACTTAGTAACAAATGTAATTAGTATAATTGATTAAAACCCTTAAGACCACCCCGCTTCCCCTCCCTCAAATGTTATGTATATAAACCGTAGATTAAGAATATTTTGTACCAGTCTGAAGATGGCTCTAGCGAGCTGAAACCGGTTACGGTCATTAAACTTAAAGTGGAAAAAAGTTTTATATTTGTTTTTATTATAATATAATATAATACATGTTATTTAGCAATAATTCAAATTATAATTACCTAGCTTAGTAAAGCTCCCACGAAATTACATTTCGCACAAAAGTACAGCATGGTAATATTAGCCAAGTATAATTTATTTATTTAAGGAACATTAACAGTCTTAGTAATACAATAAACATAAGAGGATGATAAAAAAACTGACCAATTATTAATGTTCACAGATAGGTATTTAGAAACAAGACTAACTGAATATAAACTAGAATATTTAAAAAAATAATAAGAGTACACATGTGAATTCAACAAATGGTAAACTAATACACAACATTAAAATAAGTGTGATTATAATTGAAATAGACTGCAAAATAGGGATTTGGGTTGGGAAGGGTAAGGGGAGGAGAGGGATAAGGGAAAGTTGCCAAGTAATATAAAAATATTAGATACAATTAATTCATGTGTTATTCGCACCTAAAATGTTATACAGTGAAGTTCTGTAGCGACTGTAACTAGCAGTAAATACGTCAGCACGTGTGTCTATATTTGCAAATTTGAATTTGAATTTGAATAATCATCACCTTGTCGGATAAAACAGGTAAAGATTCTTTATTTCAATGTTGGCGTTTAATAATTAGTTTTCTTTACCAATCTAATACAAAAATGTTCACTCTTTAAAAGGGATTATATAAAATTTTATAATTCTTGAAAGTATTTGAGTGGCAAGATATTTTAGTGTAGTTCTTCTCTCGATCGTGGTTGGGCTTCGAGCCTCTGGGCGTAGCGGTCTCTTCTCACGATTTTACCAACAACCGGTCCCTTAGTGCGCAGGCCGCCGTGCGCAGTCGTCCGAGTGCTAAACGCTGCATGCCGTTGTCTCCATATCATCCTGCCTCCCTCAGTTGAGGGCGCTTTGTGCTTCCCAATTTCCAAACTTAATAAGCGAGACAAAACTTGTTCTTACGCATTGTGAAGAATGAAATGTTATTTTTAATTTAGGTACCCACTCTCTTCATGTCTCTATTCTAGATGTTATTAAACTCGGGGGGGGGGGTGAATCATATGTATTATCATGACGAAGGGGGTAGTAAAGGACGTTAATTTGTAAAATGGCTACATCGAAGAATAACTTTTCGATGAACTTTTCCAACAAAGTTTTTTTTGACAAAAACATATAATTTCAAATCTTTATTCATTACTAACTGGCTTCGCCCAGAGAGTTGATATGAGATTGAACTGATGTTCGAACCCACGACAGATCTTACTTTAAATACCATGGGTAGGTAGCCCCATCCGTATAGAAAAGGCTTCGAACGGTCCAAAATGTTTCAGAACATTCCACAACATTGGAGAGTATTCTGGAATGTTCCACAATCATATTCCCGATTCCCTATTCCCGAACATTTCACAACATTCCAGAATATTCCGGAATTTTCTGGAATGTTGTGGAATGCTCTCTAATACTCCCGAATGTTCTGGACCGTTCTATAAATTTCTAGAGCACGAAACTTCCAGCCATTATATCTTCAAAAACACGCCTTTCAGTTTAAAACGGGAACCTTCTTCATGGACGGGAGATAGAGGGCTACACACCATATGACTCCCTTAATCATACCGGGACACGTTTCTGAGTTTTAGCGGGACGCACACTTTTGTGCACTTTCTTTTATAATATATATATTGATTATATATATTAAAATTAAAAATTATCTTTCACACCCATTTGATATGACTTTACTTTTGACACATTGCTGATGGAAAACCTTGGATAAACCATAAAATAACCGATTTTGTCACACCTGTTATGAAGTAAATGTCAGATATATATGTATGACATTTCATTCCTGATTTCTAGAGATTGTATAAGTCCAATATATCGTTAAATCAAAATCTTCTTTAAAAAGCATTAATTTTACGTGTTACAAATGCTTTCGACCAGACTTCACCCAGGTCAACACCATTGTATTATTATCGGACAGTTGAAAAACATTAAACTATTTACTCCCCTGTGTGTGAACAAGGCTGTGCACTTTTCACGAAGCTAGAGCTCACTATTAGAGAGCGTTTTCTGCTCCAGCACGTAGATAACACAGGAGTACGGTTAACTCCAGTTCTCACATAATAAAACGCTAATAAAACTGAACTTACATAAAAACGTTGCCATCTAAACTAAGTTTCGAAAAAAATAAATTCTCGAGCCATTTCAATAAAAAGGTAACACTTAATTTAATTTTTATTTTAATAGACATTTTTCATACCACTAGCAATATAACAATCCTGCCAAGGAAATAAACCACGGTCCTTACATCGATCATCGCTCAGTATATGTACGAGGGCTGTTCGGAAAGTAACTGTCGGAAAATAACGGTCCAGTAAAAACAGGACTTCGTTACGCTCAGTCAGTTATGTGCCTCAAGTACAGCTTTCTAAGATTTTTCAAGATTGTCGCTATTTAAATTAACTCATTTATCTCAGCTTTTCACCACAAAACTCGACAATGTAGCCAACCTGTCACAGAGTTTTAAAGATCTCTGGGCCTCTACCCACTTCTTCAAGCGAGTGAACAGTTGGGAATCAGATGAAGATCAAGTCTGGGGATGGGCGATGTTTTCCATCTGTTCAGCTCATCCGTATGAAATAGTTGCTAGAGACCCAGCACTTCGATGACGGTGAAGATTTTGCCTTAAGATTTGAAGCTCGATCTTGCCATATCTTTCTCGGTCGTCCTCGACATCCTCTTCAATGCACATTTGAATCATAATTATTCTCCTTACATCCCTTTCTTCGTTCATTTGCTCTATGTGCAAACCAAACCATCCAATCGTACCTTTCTTAATCTTAATCATTAGGCTTGCATTTGTTGCGGATCTCCACATTTTTCAGACGATCATTTTTGAAGTAAAACTTCTTTACGCACGCTTGACTTGGGGAGTAAGATGGTGAATGCGTGACGAGAGCGTTACGAAAAGTGTGATCGAACGAAGTATAAAGAAGTTTTACTTCAGTCGTGTGGTCTAAAGCACACTCGTTTTTTTTTTACTTGAGCTCCATACAAGAGGCCCTGGAGAAAATAATATCCCTCAGGGCTTATCGCATCCTAGGGGATGCTGGAGAGTATTTTTATGGAAAGGAAAGAGAGGAAGTTCTGGAAAGGAAAAATATGTGAAAGGTGGGTAGGAATCTGGGTTTCAGTGTGTTCAGGAGAGACAGACATATAAATTCTCCAACTAAGATGGATGGTGATGGGTCGAGATATTCCGGCTGGAGAGGTCAAAAGGCCTCCTTCAATCAGTTTCTCTCGATCCGGCACGCCATGCAGTAGGGTAGATGTATCCGCCGCCAATACTCGGCATCCATGCTAAGTAACCAAACGTAGCGAACCACTTCGGGTGTCCTTTGTCAGAGGTGTTGGTTAGGGGTTAGGGCTCCCCAAATTTATTCGAATCAGTGATTTCATTTCTACAGCATTCAGTCTACTGGCATCCTTCCTCTGTCCGAGGAACATAATTTAAAAAAAAAACGGCGCAGTTACTTTCTGAACAGCCCTCGTAATATAAATCTTGAGTATTGAGAGAGGTTTCTTGTTCTTGATTTCATCGTAATAATTGGATGCCTTATGGTGCCCATAACATCGAATGGATCAAAGGACTGTTAAAATAAATAATCAGTTTATGGAAAGCAGTAAGTTTATTACAACTCATTCCACTGGCACGCATTTTATTTCAACCTGGTTAGCTTCATCCAGACACAACGCACGTGAACCGTTCTCAACTAACAACTGTGATAATCAATACTTGAACATTGATGGGAAGGCCCGAATACTATTTTAACCATAATTAATTTTGACTGCTTAATCATCTAGTAGGTGCGATGTGTAAAGTGTTTGGACGAGGATGTTCAAGAAAAAGTGGTTTTGAAAGTTTCAACAAATCGAAGATTAATTTTTATCCCTCATCCAAAGCTCTTTTTGAAAATATTAAAAATGGTGGCGAATCGATCATGTAAGTAAACATAATGATTTTTGTTGGAGTGCCTGCTACAACACGCTTTAGGAAAAGACTGCAAAACTAACTACTTAATTGGCTTCTTTTGGATTTTCGACAAGAACAAAATTGCAAAATTAGAAGGATTTAGGTAGATACGTCGTTTTTCTTGGCGTCAGCCGATTAACAGCACGTTAACAATATAAATGCATAATTATTACTTAGTTAACTATTTGCAATTATTTCACTAATGATAAATATTAAAGACTTGAGTACGTGCGTACTATTTTAAACAAATTTATGGCACCGGTCGCTTATGCATCACTGCATTGAAAATATGAATATTTTCTTTTTATCGCCTTCACTAAAAAAATCAATAGATTTTTTCTAGAGGTCCGGACGTTTACAATGCTTTGAAAGAACAAATGTAAAAAAAGACCTATCCCGTATTCATCTGGGTTAATGTCAACATTTTAAAGATTTTGTTTCACATTATTTGGGTCTCGATAAGTTTTCAAGTTGCCTACTATAAATAGTCTACTCGTCAATCATCTTTTTATTTGCCCGAGATTTCATCTCCTTTCTTCTCGAATGATTTGTTCCTTCCCAATCATTCCAGGTCGTAGCTACCAGCTAGCCTCGCCCTCAAGCGCGATCTTTTATCCAACATACTTTGACTGGATAGAATATTATAAGCCTGACCGCAGAAAGCGTAACTTCATGATAAATCCTGATCCAGAAATTATTAGTACATTAAAATTCGTGGTCGACAGAAAGCCTCGATCATTCCATTACCATCAATCTGCTACCACCGTCAATGTGTTCCTTTTTTGGTGAGGTGGCAATTTTTCTTTTTGAGCGTGGCCTTCCTTGCAACGAACGTTTTTGTTAACACGGATCTCAGAAATCTATAGAACAAATGGTTCCTACCTTTTTCCTTTTTATTCAAGATGGAACGTTGCTACATCGTAGATAAAAAATATTATCTTGCCTGAGATGTTTCCCAGAAACATTAATATGTAAACCTTTTATCACTGTCTCGCGTGTTTCTGTTTATGGCAGTGATGCTGAGAGGTTTCCTCGAGTGACTTTTATTTGCTTATAAATGTATTTAAATATTTACCCCAATACTTAACACGAGTCTTTAAATAATGCAACGGACATTTAGAGGAGTATTAACATATCTTTGTATCATTTGTATTGCTTTCGCAACCTCATTTAATGTCCTTTAGTCATTCAAGGGTTTATGGCTATAATTCATAATTTACAGATAACTTTTCATTTAAAAAAAAATGACATTTGTAATAGATTCTTTTCTGTCAATTGAATACGTTTTAGTCATTCAAGAGTTTATGGCTATAATTCATTATTTACAGATTGCTTTTCATTTAAAAAAAATTGACATCTGTACTAGATTCTTTTTTCTGCCAATGGAATAAATTTTTAAACCGATTTTTTTACATAGAAATTCTACAGAAGTTCAAGCAAATAACTTCAAGGTTCTGTCGAAGGGTGACTAAGCTAGGAAGCAGATTTTAACTGCGACGTTCGCGGTGATCGCTGATAAATAATATGATATGCTTAGCCCAAATATTATGAAAAATATAATTCACAGCGTGAACGAGGCACACAGTCATTATAGCCAATAACAAACAGGTACATACTTCGATTCCAAAACGAAAACAGGTTTCAAATCTTTCCGCTGGTATTTATGGTTGTGCCAAAAAACACCGGACCAAATGCGTACGCGATTCGTAAACATTTCCGTAGAGCGAGGATTCGGTATGTAGTTATTATAATTTATTGATCAAAGCCACTTTTGCTTATACAACATACTCTAACTCTTCATCGCAAATCTCTAACTGTCGACTCGGAGTCGCAAGCAGCGCGGGACGTAATCCCAGAAATAGTTTTGTGGTTTCAGCGAGCCATATTTGCCTTTTACTCGTTATCCTTATTGCCGTCGTGTGCAGTGGACTATTGTGCTTGAACTTATCAGCGGATCGTGTAGCCACCCAATACAGTGGAATCACAATGGAATCGATCCCGGGGAATAAGGCGTCCCTGTAAATGTCATCAAGTCGGGAAAAATCCGGTCTGATATAACTAATGGAAGAAATTAAATAAATATGGTATTCGAACTGGGGATTCGCTTCTAAAGTTTACCTTTAAAGTCACGTAATAAACATAGTATTAATCCACCATGCTGCAATTCTTCGTTTTATTCAAGCTTCCGATTCCATGAATTACCTCATAATGAAAAGAAAAATATTTCACTCTTTTTTCTAGGGATGCGTCCAAGAAATTTAGTTTTTCTTAACTTTGTTTTGAGGATAATAATTATACTAATTACCTTTCGTGCTGGATTTCACTTGAAGTACTTAATATGTTTTTCTTCGACAGTCATATTATATATCATCCAGAATACTACAATACTTGAATAATTTTCATAATTTCGAAATTAAAATATTTATTTAGTTAATATAATGACCATTCCTACACCTACCTACTCCAATGCAAACATGTATCCCTTCAAAAAGCAATTTAAAAAAAATAAAAAATCCCATGTATCATAAATATTATAATTCATATTACTTGTAAGGTTTTTCCATGAACAATATTGAAGTGAGCTACAAACTCAAGGTAATTAGCCTACTGAGATTAGCAAAATATTTAGAAATTCGACAGTCTAAAAGGACTTAGTAACAAATGTAATTAATATAATTGATTAAAATCCTCGTTGACCACCCCACTTTCCCCTCATTGTGTACATAAAACGTAGACTAAGAATAATTTGTAGCAGTCTGAAGATGGCTCTAGCGAGCTGAAGTCGGTTATGGTCAATAAAATTATAGTGGAAAAAAGTTTTATATTTGTTTTATTATAATATATCCAGAATACTGTTAACATTTTTCAAAAGGTGCACAGTTAAGCAAACTCACTTATTATTAATATTGTTGCAAACTTCAAAGTATAACACACACGGAGTGTTGTATGTTCGTGAATTCCAGATACTGCTAAAACCCTAGTAAAATCCGGAAAGTTTTGTACACAAAGAAAGCTTAAAATGCGCGCACATAAAAGCTGGTTGTAAGTTCAATGCTTACACAATGGTAAATTGAGGATTATGACATGCGGTAATGTTCGAGACATTTGCAAAGCCTTCGCGGATTTGACGTGAGACCTGTATGAATTGTTCCTCACCGCAGCCACCAGTCGCAGGCTGTTAAATTATCTTCGCCAACCTTATCAATACTGATGTACGGCTATGGATAAATAAATCGTAGATATTTGCTTCCTGCAAATTGGCTTTGCTGTGCCGTTTGTGCAAGTGCATAATCGTTATATTGTGTTGTATTTCTCTAGGATTTCTAAATCAACAGTTTACGGCATTCTGAACAATAATATTTATAAAATGCAGTATATCACTGAAGAAGAAGATAACACTAATAATCTAAACGATAATATGAAAGAGAACAAGACACAGAAAAATAGAAAAAGATAAAGGTCGCAACTGGGACTCGAACCCAGAACCTCTCGTCTAACCGTTATCTTTTTCTATTTTTCTATGTCCTGTTCTCTTTCATATTTTCGTTTAGATTATTAGTATTAAATTCTTTTTCAGTGGTATTTTACATTGATGGGAATAACCTTCAAAAGTTATAAGAAGGGTGTAAATTGAATAATATTTATAGTTGCAGAAAGAAAAGTCATGTCAAAAACTTTGAAGAATTGTTCTAAGTTAATATCTGATGTGGTTTTGATTGCCTGAAATAGAAATTTCCCACTAATATTTGATTTACAAAATTATGGAAAGATATATATATGTATTATTTATCGTCTCTGTACATTCATTGGTTCATTACTATACAGGGTGTTAAGGGACGTACTTAACTTACTTTAACCAGTGAATCCTGACATTATTTGGAGTAAAAAATGTAAATAAAATTTTGGTCTCCGGTGACATTTTTGATTTTTTTTTCTACAAAAACAATGTTAGGTATTGGACAGTTGAAATAGGTGGGTCGGCTACTCGGCGGAGTGACCAGTGAAGACTTGCGGAAGAATTTTTTTTTGTTTGATTTTGAAGAAAAAATTTTTGAAAAAAAAGTCACCGGAGACCAAAATTTCATTTACATTTTTTTTCTCCAAATAATGTCAGGAATCACTGGTTAAAATAAGTCAAGTACGTCCCTTAACACCCTGTATAATGACTCTGGCAATAAATGGCTTCATTTGATAGTTGGTACTTATTTCATTACATGTAAATTTGTAAACGTAATTAATTCAAATGTACGCATTAAAATTGAAATATAATTTTTACAGAGTTGCAGTACAGCTTTACCTATTACGATATCTTTTTAATGTCCATAGCTATCTACTTTTCCGACAATTTCTGCAATTTATAACGAATATAATGAATAAATGTCGATAGGCTTGTGTCTATCGGGTTATTAGTATGCGTGATAACAGAACGAGTAAATGGCGGCCACAAATAATTAGGTAGGTACCTACCCTACTCTATTACTTAGAAATATAAGAGACAGACATGATTTTATATTTGCCTGTACAAGACAAATACCAGACTCGTGTCGGCATTTGTTGTTATTGGGTATGTACTGTGTACATATACTTTACGGCCATAGTCCAAGTCCAAAGCTCCAAAGTCAATACTATACCATACGGTACATAAATTAACGAAAATTTGTTTAAAATATTTAAACTGATACCCATGATGAGTGATAGGAAACGTATAGGAAGATGGCAGCCTTTTTTACTGATTGACAATTTTTTTCAGTGTGTGACCGAAAACTAAATTATTGCCTGCGGCGCATATATTTCCTTCTTACCTCTCCTAGATAAATCCTCTTTAAGATGAAGTTATACATGAAATCCTATTTAGATACTATTTAGATTTATCTTTACGACGAATTGGTTTACAGTATGAACATCAAAAAATATGCTACGGATAAATTGAAGCTTTTACTAGCTTTTCTATGTATTGGAATTACAATAAAATTATTATTTACATAACAAAAAATATAAGCGTAAACCACTATAAAATGTTTTTTCATGACTTAAATAAGAAACAATTTTTAAAAAATACCCCTTCATGGCTAAGACTATTTTTGAGGTTTTGTATGTTCTAACTTTTTTTCATTCTTATAAAATTATGCATAAAATAAATAAAAACCACTTTTTCGCTTACTTGCCTCGTGCAAAAACGACGCGCGATTTTAAATTTTTGTAGGCATGAGAATTGAAATATTTCTAGCGTTTATATCCCTCTTAAACACTTTTTCATTGGGGACTATTTTACAAGACTTTGTTCGATAGTAATTTTGTAAATATGGAGAACTTTGATTTTTTAGATTAGTTTGTGGATACGAGGACAGGGAAGTTCATGTTAATAATTTTAAAGAAACCCTTGCTTATGTAGTAGCGTACCAGAAGGACCAAAATAAAAATTTATTTTAATGAAAAACAATTACTTTGTGTAACAACCACCATTTAATTATTAAACAATTACTTTGTGTAACAACCACTATTTAACCTAATTAAATAGTGGTTGTTACACAAAGTAATTGTTTTTCATTAAATTAATGATGACGCCACAAAGTAAATTTGCCTATTTTGAAGAAAAAATTTATTTAATACTTTATATTATTATTTTTGTTAAGTTGAAGAAAGGACAAAAAACATCAAAAGAGTATTGTCGAATGCACGCACTCAGTATCTTTGGGCATTTGCTGGATAAGATGAGATTGCGGGCGGATTTTCCAACTAGCTCGAAAAGCTTTCAATACTGTCGGTGTGTATAAATATATGTACATATAAAATACACGTGTCATCTTCGATTTGCATTTATCTATGTTTTTGGTTTAGTACACCTTACTTCATATCGCTAAACTACTTTGTAACCCCTCTGGTCTTTTTCTATGAAGAAAAGAAATTACTGGCCCCAAAATTGATAATAGCATTTTTTTTATGAAATTTCTTAATTATTTGTCAACCGACGTCACACATAATCATTTTGTTATAGCATCATGCCACATTTACATTTGACCAGTTATGTTAAAGGACATAATAATATAAGTGAACAAGTGGCTCATCACCCCTTTCAAGTAACCACCATGCACACGTATGTACTTATACATGCAGATACATCGTACACACGTCATAATGTTTTGACAGATTAAAAACATTGACATTTTTGGACCGTTTCCGCGAATGGTTAAAAATTAAATATAAACCATAGTAGTGTCAAATATAATACCCTGCAGAGAAAGAGAAAAAAGAAAGAAAGGGTATGACAATAAAGCAGCTGCATAACTGTTCTCCATGAAGTGTCATGGTAGGAGTTTGATAATCTGTTTTTTGAAATATGTGAGATTGTTTGCGTAGATGTCTATATGGTCACATTCAATGGTATTATATAGATGACAAAAAACATGTTAATGATATGAGATGAATCGCATTTTTGGTGAGAATTTCCATCAGACCAGGCGATACCAAGATGAGGTTCTCCACCGCGATGGCTGATAATTTCCATAATGTCTGGCGACGAAGGAGGAAGAAGACTCTGTACCGCAAAACTCACGACTCGAAGGCTGCTATTTTCCGTCAAACCTTACGAGACCAAAAGGAGGTTCTCCGCCGTGAGGGCAGGTAATTTCCATCAAACCTAGCGACATCGATGGATGCTCTGTGCCTTGAAAGCTGGTAATTTCCATCAGACCTGGCGACACCGAAGGAGGCTCTGCGCGAAGGCTCCGGCGGCGCTCAGGTGGGCTCGTGTCGACACAAAGGCGGACGAACGAGGCGATGCGGGACTATCGCCACCCCGCTCTCATCCGCTACGTCCGTCCCTTTCCGCACGAGGGCGCCATCTCGCGGCTAAACGCACTGCCATATAAAGAAAAAGGCATTGCACGTATATACCTGTTTTTTCCACCTCTGGGCGATTATCACATGTTAAGATCGGGTGGTTTGAACCTAATAACATGTCAACCACGTCTAATAGCACTTGACAATTTCCCACAATCGAGCTATCCAGTATTGCATTTTAAATTCACCCTTTTACGCTTGCCTCGATTCGTCAGCTTTTCCGGAATGAGTTGTTGGTAACTTCATCTTCGTCATTTAAGAACATCGCATAACGATTACAAAATTCACATTGTGAATCCATTTATTTTTACTATTTATTATATTACAGATACTTATATTTATATAAACAAAATAATACTCTTACGTCAGGATTGACAATACGTAGTATTCTTGGCAAAGAATAAATAATGTGGGATTTTTGTTGGATTTAGTTGGACACAGAAGGGGAAATTATTTTCCTTAAGGCCTATCTTATCTTTAGAGTTGTTTTTATTTATTTATTGATCAACGCCCTTTTTCAGGGCTTTTACATTTTAATGGTAATAAATACAATATTTATTGTACATAACTGAACTGCTTCAGTAACAATATTTTATATTTGTTTAAAGATAAACTGAAGATGTCCACGGACTTGGTGTAATTGTTTCCTTCCATTAGTATTCTGGGTAAAGAGGAATACATCTGGTAGTTAGTCCCAGAACGGACGGTCTTATCAAGGAAAGGTCGGATAGGAAGTTCAGGGAAGGAAAGATGTATGAGGAGTGTGTAGGAATCTAGAGATCAGGGTGACCAGAAGTGAGGGGCATATGAAACCATCCCTCCCACTGCGGTGCAAGTCGAGAGAGATCAGCTGGAGAGTTCAAAGGGTCTCCCCAAATCGGCCTTTGCCGAATCCGGACCACCGCGCAGCTTGTGGTCAGGCGTAGGTATCCTCCGCCAAGACCTTGATGAACCCAGGCACCCCTACTAAATAACCAAACGTAGTAACACCACTTGGGGTGACTTATGTCAGAGGTGTTGGTTATACAATAAATGTTTCCCTATGTGTTGTCCATTAAGTGAAGCTTTCAACTATTTTCGATGCCTACTTACAATAGATATGCCTGTAGAATCTATTAAGATAAAGTATTCTTTTCACAATAAACTTGACATTTAACAATGAGGCTAGTTAATATAATTTGCTCTGGGGACAAATCGATTTCTTTTCGAGTTTTCGAATCAACCATTAGAGCTGCTGGTGTGTTGACGCTGATTAAATACCTGTATGGAACATGTCTACATGTACACATGTATACACGCTCTCGAAGACACTGAATTCCAGAATCCAAGATGGCGACCACATCTCCACCAAGCAGCGCGCCAAGTGGGAAAGCTGCGAAGCCTTAACGTTCACCTGGTGTTCCGTCCCCTTCACCCACGAGCGATCGGTCATCTCGCTTCTCGCTCTTCTAAGTCAAAACCTACCTGTGGATATCTTGTTCTCGTGAGCGCAAGGACCGCAGCATCTTAAAGTGTTATTTTCATCTCGTCTCGGCCTTATGTTTTCCCAAATTCGTGTATTTACAAAGCGCTGGTAACTTTGGACTTCAAATTGTGACAGTGTTTAAATCGTTATGAAACTTGAGTGGACATTGACAAAACTTGTGAGAGTAAACGATAAACGATTAATATATTCCACGAAATTCGTTATCTAAAAAAAGTCCCGTATTGATATTACGTAAAATTGTTATTGTAAATTTTGTATGGTATTAGTATATTTGTTGTAAATCATTTCAATACTGCATAATAACATATGGGTTACAAGGTAAGCAATCTGTTATAAAGTTATTCATATATTTTCATTTAGTAATATAAATAGGCAAAAATGTTAAGGTCTGGCACGTAGAACTACTCTTTACCTTATTTTACATGTGTTGGTTTCGTAACACTTATAGCGCGATGTTGAAATGTCCACAATGTTCTCAGTAAACATCTCTTTTGGTTTGAAGTAAGGGTTACATTTGTAAGTAAAGGAATAATCCCAAAGGGCTTCCTTGATAACTCTTCAACAACTTTAATCG
Source organism: Glyphotaelius pellucidus (assembly GCA_936435175.1). Lineage (NCBI taxonomy): Eukaryota > Metazoa > Arthropoda > Insecta > Trichoptera > Limnephilidae > Glyphotaelius > Glyphotaelius pellucidus. The sequence continues at coordinate 17,673,961 of OW386542.1, read as the reverse complement.
AAAGATTCAACGTAAATAAAAATCATTTATTGAAATTAATATGTGTAGCATAATACGTGTAGGATAATGTGTAGCACATATATTGTGACATTTAATATATTCACATATATCCCAGTTTGTAAATATTTCAGATAATTGACGTAAAAATTTTCATATTTTTAAATGTACTCTTATTGACTTCCATCAATGTTGTCTGAGAAAACTAACTAGCCATCACGCCGTTAATCCGCAAGGGTGGGCAGAGAGGACGGACCGCCAAACAACTCGGTTTTGGCACACATCCCTCGCCTCATTCACTGTGGAAGATTATAAATAATATATATATTATATTATTTTTAAACGCCGATTAATATTTTGTTTACCACCAGCAAATTCTTATTTTGATAAAAATAATATTATAGTCAGTTCTAGCGACTTGAAATTTGCGAGGACATGATAAATGTTCTAGGTCAACACAATTTCCTTCTTAAGGCCCGGCTTCTCGCATTTCTACCGATTTATTACATATTTTTCTTAAGCTCTTTAAGTTTTGAAGCTCTTAAAAAAAAATTTATGTTATTCTTGAAGATAATGTCTAAACATTCCCCAAGACAAAATGAAATTCATATGAAATTCCCTCGAAAGAAAAAAATCGAAAAATATACTCCGAAAATTATCACATACACGATTTTTCAGTTATTTTACAAGTTACATGTATGAAAATAATTCACAGTGTTTCTTTAAATGCTATTTTAGACATTCCCTACGAAATTTTTGCTCTATTTTAAACAAGTCGTGTTTGATTAAACATTTTCACAATTATCGTATTTAATTTAGCGCGCTCCTTCTAACATAAGAATTTACATATCTCCCCTTCTTCTTCTTTTTGACCGGGGACTACTGGGCTAATATGAATTTAAGTGATAAAAAGACTGACCTCTAATATTTTTTCTTCGGGTAGTTCCCTTGTCAATGATACAAAATAATTAAAAATAATAAAAATGTTTTTTTAACGTATAATTTGCAGACCAACGTTAATTCATCACTGAACCTACCCACAGCCATTCGATCGTGAATGTTCGCAGTCTTATTACCTCCGTAAATGTCCTCCATAGTTAATAACATTAATTATTTATTATAGAATATCAGCAGTATTCCACAAAGCCTCACCCACTAAAACAGTTAGACACTCGCCTCGTGGCCAGGCACGTGTCACGTGTCAAGGGCTACAGCAAATCCACCTCAAGCCAAGTCGGAACACTGAATCCAATCGGCCTCTTGGGGAATAGCTGCGCGGCCGTTTTCATCCAAAACTTAATTTTTGGGTTTGAGGCCAATAGCCCACCAATCAGATTTAAAAAAAAATTAAAGTGTGTCAAATATACGGTTATGAGCTATTTATTTATTTCGATTCGATTTTTCACGACTTTAGGGCCAAATTTTGCAGTATTACGTGAGTTAATAAATATTAAAAAAACATCTTTTCCAACCGACAACGTTAATACATATTATAAATAAAAAAAAAAACAAATAAAGTAATTTGTAAAAAAGCGTTACTTTGGGTAGAAATTTTAATTTACATTCAACGTAAATCTGCCGTTTGTAACAGTAAGTATGTTTTCTGTATTTATATTAAATAATTCAATAAAACATAGCACGTCATATTTTTATAAGGCCTTTGAAACTATCCTTTAATTTTTATTACTAAATTTAAGCCCAAAAAATGCTTTTTAGAATCGTGATAATTTTTTAAATTTTATAGTTCATCATTGGTAGAGTTAATTATTTTTAATAATTATCATTTACTCACAAAAATTTCCAAAAATCGAATTCTTTAATGGCCTTTATTTTATAATTCAAAATAGCTCAACTCCTAGATATTTGCTACATCTTTGGATTAAAAAAAAAAAAAAAAACAGTTTTGTTGAGTATTTTTTACCCAAACTTCCACGAGATCAACCGAAACAAAATTGATTTTCATTTAAAATTACTTTTTTGATCTTAATAAACGTGTATTTTTTAATAAAAAGTATTGGACGATCTCGTAGAAGTTATGTGTCCTGGCCTATTTCGAGGTAATTACGGCTACAGACGCCCGGATGGCGTTTCCCTGATGTAGACGTACGAACCTACAAACAGAATATCGGTAATAAAAAATAATTGTAATTATTTATATTTGAACATCTTCTATATACATCTTCCCGGTAGAGATGTGTCAGCTGTTAGCACTCTCTCTCGGCTCGAGACTTACGTGCCGTCTGGGTGTCCGTACTGTCCATTCCACGACGACTTTATTATTTCTTCCCAATTTGCATTCATTCCTCGAGGTCGTAATAACTCATTGTCTGTATTTGTTATACTCGCGACAGCAGCTGTGATACCAGCATCGAACGTTCACCAAACTAAAGCGGCTCCCTCATGAGACTGTGAGGAATCGACATAAACCGAGTGCTGCAAGACCATGCGCAGAAAAGTTCCACGAAGAACTGTTCTGCAAGCCGTTACCTTACTTTAGCGATCTTTAAGCTTTTGCGCAGGATTTTACAGTACTGAGTGTATGTAGATTCATTATCGGCCTATGAAGGAGCCGCAATCATCTTCGCATTGACTGGAAGAGAATCTATAAAACCTCAATTCAATTAGTGCATTAAACCACTTCACCACCAAGTAATAATTGTATTTGTACTACTACCTTTGTACCAACTTTTGTACTACTAACTTGTAGTCTAGCTGTGGACATGCGATGTATACAAGTCCACAAATCTTTTGCCTACAATTTGAATTCAACAACAATATTGCAATATTTTTATTTTATTATCTCATTCGAGACAATTGTCTCTGCCACAGTTGTTGTACGTACAATGTGTACATAATACCAATCATCGCCTATACCAAATTGCCACACTTTTTTTGCTTACCATTTGGATTCAGCATCAATATTGCCTTATTCCGATTTGTTCTCTACGCAAATTTGCCAAACACCGCACTGGGCACATTTCTGAACACGATAACACAAAACAAACAAGCTACTTTTTGATTACAAACAATTCACACATTATATTTATGTGCGTAAGATAAGCTTGCAAGCGTAGAAACAGTTGGTTATAGAACCATTGTAAACCAGCAAAGTACATTAAACCATCCACAAAATGGCAAAAAACATATTTAAAAATTTACAATAATATGAAAATAGTTTGATTATTCAAAACATGTACGATATGTGCATTACACAACTTGCTTAGTAAAAATAATTACCCTTCAACGTTGTTCATACAAATCGTGTATTGAATTTATTTATTTATTTCTATTCTTGTACATACACTACAAATAATTACATAGTTTACATAGATAATAGGTTAGTAATAAGAAAAGAACATGTTAAAGATCCGTAACTGTATGTAAATAGGTTAGTCGTAGTGTTTTGTGAACACCTCACTAGGCGAACCTATGTTGAATGCTTTATAAATTATTATAACTATTAAAATACTTAAAAATTTTCTGTTGGTTGTTTAGTAGAGCGTACAGAATTTGTTTGCAAAGATGTCACTTATTGTGTAAACGTATCTACTTGCAACATCATCTGTTATTTGTCATGATTCCATACCAAATATTTCAATTCAGAATTTTACTACTACCAAACGATGAAAAATGCTACCCCGGGTTAAATAATTATATTTTGAACTTCTTTAGCACCGCTGTGATTTGAAACTCGACGAAACGAAATCGAGCGACACTAAAAATAGGCAAACACATACATCAATAGGATTTAGTCTGTGATAGAATGAGATTATAAATTAACACGATAAATCTACAGTCCCGTGCAAGTCTCCTTTGGTGTAGTGGTATAAAAAGCCTGGCGAACCTCAGCAGCCAGATATTCAGCGGACTAAGGTTCTTACGGAATCCAAAAAAAAAAGTATTTTTATTTTTGTAAAATCAATATCTAATCTTCAAACCACTCCAAAATTAACCGGCAAAATAAAACACATCTAGCGACTCCAAAGAAGACAACACAAATACTAATAAGATGGCCAAATGTATCAGAAAAGGTGCGCTGGAATTCGAAGAAAAAAATGTGGAAAAAAATCATCATTCACAATGATTAAAAAGGTGCTTCGTAGCCTCCTCACTCTTGACTACTTAAGTTTTTAAGGTTTCGCTTCTACCACGTATGAATTGCACACTCTGATTTTTTTTTAAAGTGCGAATTTCGATCCACCATAAATAATATTATCAATGTTATTTTTAAATTTACTTTGGTCAAACACGAAGATCTCTGCTGAACAATGATTGAAGTTACAACAATTCCAAGTAATCTCGGTTCATTCCTAGAGTAATTTTTTGATTGCCACCTCTAGACCTTTTTAGTAAGCTAGAAAGATATCAAAATATACAAGTTTAATTAAATTAACACAGTGGAGATATTTTCGAAATTATTGTAAGATGTAATGGCTTTTACAAAGGTTAGGAAACCGAGAGAAAGAGTTGTACATACATATTTAAAAGTGCAATATGCACTGACCACCTGGTTTGTCAATCAAAGCAGAGTAATATTTGCGAGCAAACATCTCAAACTGGTATGTATAATTTTTTTTTAATAACGGAAACTTGATACTTTTATTGAAATTGAATACTTTGCAAAGGGTGGGGATCGTGTCATTTTTTTATTTCAACAGTAAATTATGAACCTGTTTTGACTGTCATTAAAAGTAGGGTATTATTATAAAAGTCATCTTCAACACACAGAGGTAATCAACCTAATAAAACGAGAAATTTAACAACTTAAGCCCGTGCAATACTGAATCCAGTGCAATCTGACAAATTGAAAAATTGTCTTCGTTTTCTGAACTCAGTACAACTGAACAATATTTTTTCTCAACCAAATCCGAATTAAAACTAATGGCCGTATGGTATTGTGGATTTAGGTTCGACCTCCAGGACTTGAATCATTAGAAGTTAGACTATATGACATATCTTAATAATTACGAAAATCTATCTACTTCTGAGTTTTGGTGAGGAGAAACATTGAAGTTTCATTTTTGAAGTGAAAACTTCTTTAGCGCCGTTGTGATTTGAAACTCGATGAAACGAAAAATAGCAACACTAAAAAGAGACAAACATATACATCCATAGGATGTAGCCTGCGAGAAAATGAGATAGTGTAATCGGTCTCCTCGTAGCCTTCCCTTGTCTACTTTAATTTTTGGAAGGTTTCACTTCTACCACGTGTGATTTGCACACTCTATTTTTTTTACATTAGCTACACACAGGCGGCCCTGAGGATTTTTTTTCCTGCAAATGACACAGGCCTCGAGGAAAAAATTTCCCTCAGGACCTATGTCAATTTTGAGGATACTGTGTGATGGGTTTTTTTAGGAAAAGGAAGAAGAGGAAGTACTGAGAAGGAAAAGAGTATAAGAGGTGGGTAGGAATCTGAGGGTCAATGTGTTTAGGAGTGACAGACAGGTCAGGTTTAGGAGTGACAGTTAGGTCTTTCTCAACCAATCTCTCCCATCCGGCATGACCATGCCAGATGGGAAAATCAAATCATACAAAGGCATGGTCATGCCGGATGGGAGAGAGATTGGTTGAGAGACAAACCTCACCACATGAACCCGGGCATCCCTGCTAAGTGATAAAGCGTAGCGAATCACTTAGCAGGGATGAGATATGATAACCACACGAAGGGTGTTGGTTTTCGAATAAACAGGTTCCGGGGCGGTCGTACCCATACCCGCCTCCCAAATTGAAAAAAAAAATTGAAAAAGATGATCAATAATTCCATGTTCCGTAATGTAGATTGTTTATTACAGAGAATCGATATTGTATTGAGAGGGATAGAAAAAGAATTTAACATTGCCAGGAAAATTCTCTTTTGACAGATAACACCGAAATAAGTGCCAATTACGACGTGCATCAATTTCAAAGCCGCATACGAAGGATTCAAAATATAAAAAGTTTATTACTCGATTTGTTAGTTGTTTTTTACATCAAATCAAAAAAATTTTGATGTTCATAATCAACACCATCTCGTAATTTATTTTTAAAAAATCAATGTGCACAGTTTGGTAGAAGTGAGACTTGATTACTTCGTTATTTCTGTAAAATATTAACCATGATATGCCTAGCTGTTATGAGTATTTTCAGGAATGTAATGAAAACCTTATCAAAATAATTATATTTTTTCTCATTAAAATTAATGCTTGATGGCATAATATTGCACTACACCGTCTGCCACTTGCTCACTTTATTTTCGCAAGTACTATAAGAGGTCTAAGAAATAAAATTCGAAAATTACCACCCAATAAAACAGCAGTGAAAAAATCAATATTGAGTTCGTATCAATAACATATAGTGAGCGAAATTTTCCGCGTGAAGCATTCGGTTACATTTTCCATTACGTAGGTAATGAAGATAAAACTTCAGAGACTTAAAAAGTAAAATTGTGTGATATTATCAAAAAAGCCTTTCTGTCGTTGGATTCCGATTAATTGATGTAAGACGAATACAAACTTTTTTATTGATTGGCTAATCGACGTTACGATGAATGGAAAAGTGCAGGACTTTGATAGAGACTTTACTAGCTTAAGATGAAACCACGCGAAATATTGCAAAATCATACAAAATCATGTATTTTTGTTTTGAAAATTTGAAGGCTTCAATTGAATACTGCGTGTAGAACATATCTTGGCTCTTAAAAATAGGCCCACTGACCCAAGGACCACTGACTTGCAACACCCATTTTCTACCATTTTCATGTATTCCTCTTTGCCCAGAATACTAATGGAGAGAAATAATTATACCAAGTCAGTGGACATCTTCAATGTATCTTTAAACAAATATAAAATATTGTTACTGAGGCTTTTCAATTATGTACAATAAATATTGCATATATCTTATTATTCATAAGATATGTAAAAGCCCCCAAAAAGGGCGTTAATAAATAAATAAATCATTTCTGCCCCGGCCGGAGCGGGGAACAGACGTATAGGCTCCGCGTCGCTTGGTTCCGTGAAATCAATTTTAAATTTCCTTGTAATTACAATAAACAATGCGTAAAAAGGATTTAATGTTTTTTTACAGGCCTTTACGAAATCAACCTGTAAAAAAAATTCTCATATACCTTTTCCAACCTTTCCAAAAGCTTTTTCTCGAGAGTTTTTAAACTCCTCCCAGAAAGGGGCGTGAATTCCGATTTCGATTTTTTTTCCTGAACTATTGGATCACCTTAACCCTCCAGCAGTTGGTATTGTCCAGTAATTTCTATTTATTTGTTAGTGTTGTTTACAAATAAACTTTGCGTTTTTGTGTTAACGCCTGGGAAATCAAATGATGTCACCACGCTTTAAAATCAACGGGTCATTTCCAGTGCTTCACAAACCAATCTTTTGTGTTCCATATCATTGCCTATATGTTATTATTATCAGAGCTGAGGCTGTGAGTGGGAGGAGTGACGTAGCACTGCCTACGACGTAAGCTCCGTAGGTTGTTTACTTTCACTAAAAACATAACAGGCATAAGTGAGCCCATCTGAGCCTTGAAATTGGACTCGGTAGCGTTTCAAAGGTTCTATTCCCAAAAAACATTTTTTTTTACAATGAAACATCAATTTTCAAATGTCTTTTAAATATTTTTTGATTTGATAATGTCTTATAAATCGATGAACGCCGGCTGCACTCACGATAAAGCATGACTCATTGTCACGTTCCGCCTGAGCCGAGAGCGCGGAACAAGCGATAGAGAGGCACGATCGGCCTAAGCGTTCGGCTTGTGACTGTAAAATTCTATGTAAAAGTTGTCTGTAAAGTCGGTTTACGGACGATAATTTTACGCGATAACGTCACGAGCCGAACGCTTAAGCTGAACGCTTAGGCCAAACGCTTGTTCGGCCTTATCGCTTGTTCCGCACCCTCGCTTGTACGCCCGACTCAGGCGGAACGTGACATCGTGACAGCGTGACAATGAGTCATGCTTTTTCGTGAATGCGGCCGGCGTTCATCGATTTATAAAAAGTTATCACCGCAAAAACTCTGAGAATCGGCTAAAACTGATGAGATAAAAAAGATTATTAAGTACCTACATACACGTTGCAATTTCAAAACGAATAAAGCTAAATAAATAGAAGCTTCTGAGAAATAGGAGGAAACATTATATGATTAATTATAGCGAAGCGATGGTAATTGATGTCTGAGAAATTACGGAAAAAATGTGAAAAACAGTCGTGCATAAACTTATTTTTCTGTTGCCTTCTCCTATCGGAAGATGTCCATCATCAGAGATATATTCGCTCCGGAACAACGTATGGAACTGCACTCTTACAAGTCACATTGATTTCTATGCCATGAAGTTTGAACCTCTAATACGTCTTCCAAAAATCTTCCCCGGGATTATCATTTGGCTAATTTCGCATTTGTTACCTCTCTTAATATAAAAAAAATGAAATAATCTTCTTTTTACATCTAGAAATAATAATTAACGAAATAATAGGTTTTTTTTCTTGAGCTCCGCACAGAAAGAGGCCCTCTTCAGAGCCTGTCATCTTTGGGGATGCTGTGTGGAGGGTTTTTTTAAGGAAAGGAAGAGGAGGAGAGTTCTGGGAAGGAAAAGGGTTTAAGGGGTGGGTAGGAATCTGGGGTTCAGTCTGTCCTGGTCATCCACCTCCAAGACCTAGATAACCTGGTCCTGGGCCCCATGAACCCGGGCATCCGTGCTAAATCACCAAACATAGCAAACTACTTGGCGATTTAGCTTATATTTTAGCTTATTTCACCGCTGCTAAATCACCTATGACAAAAATGTTGGTTATCCAATAAAGATTCCCGGGGCGGCGTTACCAATTCCCGCCTCCTAAATTGAGTTAACCAGTATGATCCAAGATTTAATTTTGCAGAAAATATTATATCTTTTCATTGTTCATATCGAACTCCCGCTAAAATGTGTGTTTTTCCACATACTTGCCTACGTAGCATGTCCACTTATTAAAACATATATCATAAACAGTAATCGTGCAAAGTATACATGCCTTTAAATGGGAATATAATTTGTATAACTTACCTACCTACGTCAAAACTCGTTTCTGGCCAATCAAATAAGGACGATTATATTTATGCGAGCGAGAAAAGTGACGTAGTCCGACCGTCGATTCCCAACTGTTGCCGTTCTAATTTCTACGTTGGCACAATAGTACCCAAGATAGACGCATCTAAACGTTGAGGAAAATATGAAAAAAAAATATATATATACATATGATACGATGAAATAAATAGATATATTAGAAATTTATATTAAACAGTATTTGATTTGATTAGGTATGATTTTAGGTTTTCATGGCCAAAAGTATTTTTGTTATTTATTTTTGGGGTGTTATGCCGTGTCGCGCTACCTCATTTTTTAGCCAACGTTTCGGACAGCGTTACGGTAACCGAAACGTTGGCTAAAGAAGGCGAAACGTTGGCTAAAGAAGGAGGTAGCGCAACACGGCATAACACCCCAAAAATAAATAAAGTATTTGATTGTTTTTTTTTTTAATTCCATTTAATTCAAGAATCGCCCTCATAAGCGTTCACCAGTATTTTTAAACGAAGCTAAACTTTCTCGGGTTAAAACAAAGATATTGAAAGGAGATGGGTTATTGGCAGATTTTACTGGGCGGGACTGTGCTTCCTGGTGTCGCCGATATTTTTAACCAATACTACTGCGCATCTTCAAATTACAATTACATGAAAGAATTCTTTCCGTATTCAAATTGTATTGTTAACCAATACTATTGCACACCTTCGAAAAATCAACTGAATTCCGTATTCAAACTATTCCCATCAGGTAGTAGTTCCGCCGACAGTCGTGCGGACATCATAGCATATCTCCTTATATTTCAATATCTTTGGGTTACAAATAACGTGTTGCTTGTGCAATGGTGAAGGACCCACAAAGAAATTGAATTCTTTACGCCCGGGTGGTAAACAGATCGTTTGTCAACTCATCCACCAACCGGCCATTTAGAGACGAGACTGTTACCTCCAACTATTTTCTGCCATTTCTTCTTCTGACTTCTTCAGTTTTCACTCACAATATTCTTCAAATTCAGGATGTCATAGTTCACCTATATTGTTTATTTAAATTTGTCTACATCTAACTGCCAAATCCATCTTATAATTTTACCCACCACCTTCAACTTAGCAACGTACCCCAAATGGGGATGCCATATCGTATGGCAGCCATTCTTTTTGCTATTGATATTCCACTGTTTAGCGTTATGTGTATTAAGTAATGCGTCACGAGACACCTATTCCGAACACGGTTGTATCGATAGTCTCATTGGTTCCGACATTAGATCTAACGCTCGCGTGGGCCGCGCAGCCGCAGCTCGAAGGTTATATCTCCTTATATGGGCTATACGTGGGGCACAGGCATCTCTTTACACTCTCTGTGATCTATGAATGCATATGGCGTGCTCATATTGCACATTTGTTCGATAAAACACAATGCTTTTGAAACTACAAGCAACAACACAAAAAACCCTTAATGCTTTTGAAGCGAAAACTTTTTTAGCATCGTTGTGATTTGAAACTCGATGAAACGAAAATCGACACTAAAAAGAGACAAATACATACATCTATAGAAAGTAGCCTGCGAGGGAATAAAATAGTATTTTCGGTCTCTTCTTTGTGTGGTGATTCGTAGCCTTTCGGTCTCCTCTTTGTGCGGTGTTTCGTAGTCTCCCCACTCTTATCTACTTCAGTTTATTCTAGGTTTCATTTCTAACGCGTGTGAACTGCACACTCTGATTATTTTTATATATTCAATAAGATATTATACATACAATAGAACTCATTACAGGTGTTTTAAATTTTGAAACCACCAGGCTAGGTAAATACCTCTTCCTTTTGAAGATTTTTTATTGATTCGTATACAGACTGTTACTCTTAGCAAGAATCCAGAAATTCAGTCCGTTCGGTCCCATAGGGCCTAAGTTATGTCCGAACCCAAGTTTGACAAAGTGCCCATGAAGTGATGAAAAGTGTGAAGAATTTTAAAAATCTCCTTTTGGTATTGATTGGTTACTTTTGAAATTTGGGTAAAGTGCCATTTTGTAAGCTTTTACAACGATAAGGGATTTCTTAATTTAGTTTTTATTTATGTATTGCCATTTTTTATTTATTTGTGTACGTTTTACGCTTTCACTGCCAACTAGACTATTTAGAAATAGTAGTAGAACATGTTGACCATCACTAACTCAAAATCTGAATTTTTTACAACTTGTTTCGATGTACAAATTTATTTCTATGTACAAATACTTTTCTTTATTTATTTTTTATTTATGTATTGCCATTTATTTATTTATTTGTGTACATTTTAGGCTTTCACTGCCAAACTAGACTGTTTAGAAATAGGAGTAGAACATGTTGAGCATCACTAACTCAAAATCTATTTTTTACAACTTGTTTCGATGTACAAATTGACCATCGATATATACATGCCTAAAACCTGCCATTATCATTACCAATTTATATGATAAATTACCAAAGACATAATGGTAAAAATTCTAAACCACTGTCAACATTCTGTCACTACATAACACGGCTAAAGCCATTTCAACAAAACTACTTAGTATTTTACGCAAATTATATATGAAATCCGCGACTTTTAGTTCAGAACTGATTAATTACCAAATTCCTATGCTTCAACTTCACAACCACAAAGTACCCCAATTATTGATAGGTTAGATTAGGTTCTGTAGTCCAATTGACTCCAGGAGGTTATTTTGACAAATAAAAAAAAATTTCAAGTGGTATAAAAAATTACAGTGTTTTTTTGCGATATTTTCCGTTTACGCCCCCGATTATGTTTACCATCCACATTTGCTACATACGGCTCCTTAACGTAGTAATGTGTTCATAATTGTATTTTTCGAGTGACGCCCCCGTTAGAGCGACCGGACAGCTCCCCGATCCAAAGTTCTCAATCTCATTACACATGTGTATGTATTACCTATCGTAACGTGTACGAACATACATATGCACGTACTTATTTAGGTACTCGCTTCGAATAGTTTTTTTGATATTGACTTTTCAACCGGTTTCATGAAACCATACTTAAAGAAGCGTACTACGAGAATATGACATGTAGGTCGAGCTAATTTAGGTAAAAAATATTTTTTGATGATTACCGCACTAGAGTCCTGACTATCAATGGGATCATGGCATCCCCAATCAGATCATGGCAAAGTATATAGTGAGGATGAAAGAACTGAGGATAGGAAGGTACCTAGCTATTCAGATCTGGTAACTAAACCGGCTATTTTTGCCATTTCAAGTAACGTTTCTATTCGGAATTGTGGTATAATATGAGGGGGGAGAGGAGATGGGAAAGAAGAAGGTTCAAGATACCAACCTCTTTAGATCTGGCCACCAAATAATAATGGCCTCCGCGGTTGGGTGTTTATCCTTAGCTACTAATTCGTAGATCGCTCGTTTGTTGTTAAATTTTATTTAATTTTATTGTGTTTTTCACAAACCCATTCATTGGTTTGGTGACCAAATCTGAATGGCCAGTTTCTTCCCCACCTTTCTCTTTCCATCTCTTTCCCCACTATATTCAGCCTCACAACATACCCCAATTGGGGATGTCGCAGTCTCAGTTAGACGCTTAGAAGCAGTGGGGACATTGTGCGATACTCAAATTTTAAAAATTAAATAAAATTCAATTTTTCTATTCTGAATCGATGTTTTTTAGCAGGAAAACTGAGAGTATCTAGTTACTAGGTTGGTACTTATTATATCTATTATACCAATAAATATATAAGGTATATTGTATTGTTTCTTTATATGGAGCTATAATTTATATTTCAATTGTTAACCTCGTTAGGACAAGCCTGTGTTGAGGTTAATAGTTTGGCAAATAATAAAAATAAAACACAACAATATATTGGAAGAACGTTATGGGCAGGTACTTACTAAGCTGAAAGAAGCTAACACACTGTAATGGAGTAAACATGTAGGGCGTTGTTATTTTATTTGAAACAATATCAGAAGAACAATTAATTAAAAAGGGATATACGTATTACATTATTAATTTAAGAAAAAAAATTAGTGTGTGCAATTCACACACGCACTAGAAGTGAACCTAGAAAGTCGCTAGATGTCGCTTTCTTTTCTTTTGTCTGTTTATTTTAAAGTTGTTTGAAGGTTGGATGAAAAATCAATATTTTTCAAAACAAAAATGTTTATTTTTTGGGTTTCGTTGGATTCGAACCTCCTTGTCTGTCTCTCTGGCCGCTGAGATTTGGAGCCGTGAATATACCGCATTATATTAGAACCGAGGACCCGTCAAATAATAAATTTTAGTGATGCACTTCCGTTTCATCCGAATTTAAAATCACAACGGAGCTATAGAAGTTTCACTTAAAAAAATATATATATTTATACAATATATTATGTGTATATAATATCATGTTTTATGCCAGTTACCTTAAATAAGAATTTTACTACACATTACATTGTTATTTAAAATATTGAAAATCCATCACCTTTCAAAATCACGATATATTATATTTGTTTCAGATTTTCTGTAACTCTACAATGTTATGGAAGAAACCATTAAATTATACGAGAACAATTAATTAGGTATTCGGCTAAGCATGTATTATTTTTTTATTTTATATTTTAGGTGTTATGTAACCGCTTTGTGTTGAAAAAGTTCTTTGCACGACTAAAGTAAAACTGCAACCTTGACTGCAATGTTTTATGCAACGGACAACATTACAGTGACCTTTGCAAATGAAAATATTGGTCTATGCACCGTAGATGTTTGACGCTCTAATAACTCCGGCCAAATCCTGTCCAACTGTTTTTCGTCGGACTCATTTCCATTTCACTTTGTCGGTACAAATATTTATAATATGAGAGCCAAAAGTAGGTGAGTGCCAACAGTATGTACAATCTGAAAATGTGGAAAAAAAACCACCACCACACAATAGTTCAAATGAAAAATAATATGTCGTCAATAACCACTTTAGTCCAGTTGTAATCACGTAAAAGGAATATTATGCAATTCTCCAGCGGTCCCCGTCAAAGCTTGATCCATTTCAACTTTTGATAAGATTTTGATCGTTAACAAGCATAACTTCGTAACAAACCATCGCTGAAAAGCAATCAATTGGCTAATGGTCAATCAATTTCTAAGATCTTTTTTACACTTTGTATCAAGTGAGAAAATTGTATGGAAAGTATTTATACATATATACAGAGGGGCCCCTACCCCCTCCACCGTCAAATCACTTTCAACCCGTGTACTCCGTCCTAAATATAATAAGAATTGATAAGTACTCACTTAGGTCTTGATTTCTGAACCAAACAGACACGCGAAAGCGATCAGTTCGAGACAAAACTCAAGACATAAGGCCTTTGAAGATGGACGGTGAGGTCTGTCTGAAACGTCAGGATTTAAGAAGTCCTTTTAAGGACTAAGTTACGCGGGTAAACCGAGAAAATTATTATACATATGTATATTAACATAATATTAAAATAAATAAAAAAACTTTGCGGAAGAAATGCGTAGGTACTTTTATCAATTTTAAACGTCAAGATATCAGGGTTAAATTCTGGATTCAAACATAACTTTACACCTCAATGATGGATTAAATTATTAGTGTTCTAAAATCAGTGTAGCATAGAGACGAAAAAAATTTGTTCCAGTTTAGTAAAATCTACATTTCCATGTTAAGTTGTAGGCAATTTGATTGAAAAAATGCACATGCAGCCTTGCGGCGCCGAGGCCGTCCGTTTCGAAATAACTTATCCGCCGTTTGGATGTGTAGAGAAAAGTTAGATTTCAAGTGTCACTCGGCCCACGCAGCCCGGGCGGGAAGTAGGCCGCGCCGCGCCACGGAGGAAGGCGTGGGGGCCAAGAACTTTGAATTTGAATAGGTACTGAAGATTTACGGCGGTACCAACCTACTGTTTACACCTTAAGACTCAAAAATGGTTCCGCGACAAAACAGAACATTGAAGAAAAAAATGATTTTAAAAAACGTAACTTGGTGAACTCAACCCATCATTTTATCACATTCTGTTTTGTCACTCTTCTGTGTTCACCTTACGTTTACACAATACTAAATTATGTTTTAAATTTTGAGGAAAGTATTGGTGTCTATTATCAATCAATTTCTTATATAATAATAGCTCATCTAACGTAAACCAATTTAGCCTCACCAAATCCAACCTATAAATTGATCATGTTCTTTTTTGTCACTGTTCACTGTTCGGTTACCTATTGTTTACACGTTATCAACTTATGGTATAAATTTTATGGTAACATAGTGTTTGTATCTATTATTAATTTATTTCTGACAAATTAATTGCTGACCTAACTTAAAACTAACCTAACTTTAAACTAACCTAACCTCACCTTACCTAAACTTTTGTTTTATCGTGTCCTGTTTTTCCGGTTACCCTACTGTACACACCCTAGGACTTTAAAAAAATTCTCAGAAAACAGCGCGGATAATAATACAGCACAATCATTATCAATTTATGTTTTGATTTTCTAGTCATTATTGGCATTACTAATCAAATTCCGACTAAAATAATGGTTTCATTCTTCTGAGAAAAGCTTCGCGATTTTATTTTATTTTTATAAAGTCATGCTCTTATGATTAACTCAGGGAAAACCGAAAACAAAACGATTGATTAAGCTGATCTTTAGAGTGTTCCCACTCGTAATTTGCGCGTGTAAAAGCTTTTGGTTAGTTCTTAGGCAGCGTTATGCGCGATCAGAAGCTATCTAGTTGATGTTTTCAAACCAAACTTTGGGTTTGGTTTAAGTAGATTCTTCTGCCTTAACTGGTCACACAAATTTTGTCTATCCTTTACTTATCGAGACGTCTGATGAGACTCTTCTATAGACCATTACTATCCGACTTCTCCCGAAATTTAACACTCCTGTTTCCTGATGAAAAATATAATCGCGTCTTAATTCTTGACACTTGCATTTTTCAAAGCTTTTTAGCTCATGTTGAAAATGCTGTGCATATTTCAAGACTCAGCGTTCGAGAGGATTTTCCGAGTAAAACAATTAGATTTTCTGCTTCAAAGCTTCTTCACAACAATTTCATCACCTAAATATTTCAACGCACATTTCAGAACACCTTCGGAACCTTCACTGTCTGAGGTGTTCTGAAAGATGGATTGTGTTTACATACACCTTACATCTACGGTCTTTACGTTTCGGAAAACACTAGTAAGGCTGTCAACTCTTAGATCAGCACCATAATCAGTTATCGGGAAGCGGATAGAGCCTACGCGTAAACCCCACTAAGTTTGGAGACTGCGCTTTCGGAATATCTGGGCCTAAAGCTTGGAATAAACTCCGTTTAAAACTATGACGCAAATATAATTTCGCGGTAAATTAAAAATTCTTTTTTATAAATAGGTACATCCATTTGAATTTTGATTTTGCTTTCGGGAATGAATAATTGCAAATCTTGAAAGTGGAAATTAACCCACTTCCAGACATCTGACCGGGGTGAAACTCGGCAGATAGACTCGTCGATGACAAGGCATTCTATCAACTTTTGGAGGCATTCACGCACACACGTCCGTACACACTCGCATTTTTAATGAAATTTGCAATAAGCTGATGACTCAAGAGATGGGTCGAAAATTGAGAATAGATGTATAATTGTAAAAAACGTTTTTATTGCGGATTGATTTTTTTTTATACTTTAATTTTCTTATATTCAATTTTATTCCTTCTTTCATAAACAATTTTTTTAATGTAAAATAATTCTAACCGTTAACAATAAAATTCACAGTAGTAGTCAGTAATCATCAAGTTGCTGCTCAAATGAAAGCCTAATTGTTTCAAATAAGTGTGTTTTTTTAATTTTAGTTTCTTATTTTATTTTCACTTTTACTTTTTATTTGCCACGCTTGGGCTCTGGCGACCGTTGAATAAATGTAACTGAGAATGGTACAATAAAGGCTCGAACCAGTTCACTTTTCGCCGCTCTTGTCTGATTGTTCCGCCAACTAACCCGCATCCTCGCCGTAAATAATAAGCTTTAGACCCAAAGAACTCGAGGAAACAAAGAAAGCATAGTAAAAAGGTCACAAGTAGAAACGAAGAAATGCAAACAGCAATACGTTTTAAGTTTACGCTTTTTACGATTGTTTTGTAGCTTAGTACCTATGTCTGACACGGCGCGGCGCGCGCGGTGTTTGGACAATGCCAGAAATTTAACGCCATGGTAAGTGGAAATTGTAAATATTACAGGTACCTATCAACTACAACTTTGCGATAAGTGAAAACTAGTCCCAGAGAGAGTTCGTGAATATGTCATCGACGATGATCATCTTCCTCCTCAATCGTCTTATGTGAAAACGAAAAGGATAGAAGATTTTAGAACGATGACGTACGATTTCTCTCTGGGACTAGTATAAATGGTTCAATGACAGTTGATACGTCGACAATTGGCCTCCCGGCGAACTTATAAACAATGTGCAGTCGGTTTAGGGAAAATACGGTATACTTAATTACACAAAATATAACTAAGTGACCCCGAAGTGATGTGCAGAGAGAATGAACCGCCGAATAACAAAAGTATAAAAAATTCATTCACTCAAATGCATCAAGGAAAAATCTGCTTCTCTACGAGTATATTCAGCGCATAGTACAAAAAAATCGACCCTTTGTATAAATTTGTTTGATATTCATACCAACTTTATTATTATTTTTGAAGTCGATTTTACTTTTGAAGTTGGTAAATAAAGCACAAAAAATGATAATTTTATAGTAAATATCATAAGTAGTGATAATAGAACATCCAATACTGTGTGATTTGCAATATTTTAAGTGGTGATAATAGTACATCCAATACTGTGTGATTTGCAACATTTTAAGTGGTGATAATAGTACATCCAATATTGTGTGATTTGCAACATTTTAAGTAGTGATAATAGTACATCCAATACTATGTGATTTGCAACATTTTAAGTAGTGATAATAGTACATCCAATACTGTGTGATTTGCAACATTTTAAGTAGTGATAATAGAACATCCAATACTGTGTGATTTGTAACACTTTTAAGGAATCATAACTATTAGAAAATGAAAATTTTTTAAATCATGTAAAATATGGAACCCACTAGGTCCACTGATTGATTTTTATTAACAAAATTCGTATAATAATATAAAATACTCCATTGACAATCATTGTCACAAAATCCAAAGATTGACTGATTTTCGCTAATTTCTAGATTGTTCGAAAAAAGATTGGTGTGTCTATTTTTAGCACAAATAACCTTCTAATAGCTGGGTGTCCCCACTTTTTTGCTAAATTTACGCAACATGCTCAATAATAGACTGACAGACTGGCACTAAACCGCAACACACGTTGAGCAAGGTGCTGGAATAGTAGCATAAAATAACGTGCTTGTTTAGTATGTGTTTTGTTGTTCCAAACCACTTTTATCTGCGACAAGTTTGTTGTTTGTTAGTATGCCAATTACCATTCGCGCCGTGAGATATTACTGCGCGTCTGGGAAACCGAGATATGTAATAATATGCACTTCTTCCTCGCGCCATTTGCATTATAATGCAATTCGACTGCACACCCAAGTACACTACAGCTATGTGGCCACTCAACAAATACACTGGATGAGGCGTCTTTTGGGTGTGTCAGTGTGCTCGAAGTTAGCTCCATTTTCAAGTGAAAACATCTTTAGAATCGTTGTGATTTGAAACTCGATGAAACGGAGACGAGCGACACTAAAAAGAGACAAATACATCTATAGGATTTAGCCTGTGAAAGAATGAGGTAGACTAATCGGTGTCCTTTTCGTGCGGTGCTTCGTACCAATCTTTCAATGTCGACTATGTAATTTAAACATTTAAAAATATAAGTTAAATACCTAAGTTAATTAACAAACCTTTGTATGTGATCTGTCCATTTGAGTTTGCGGTCTATTATAATTCCTAAATATTTAACTTGGTAACTTGATCGTGCCATGTTTTCCTAGGGCATCCTCAACTTTTTCTACCTTTCACATTCGCGTCATATACTATTCACACACTCCTTTCTTCGTTCATTCGCTCTGCATGTCCGAACCATCTAAACGTCTCTTTCCTTACTCATTATCATTACCCTTACGTCAACCAGCGACTTTTTGCGAATCTTTTTTTAAAAATTATTTTTGCCAATCATCGCTTTCCTTTTTAAATGTTTTATTTTATTTGATTTTGTTTAATGGCTCGCCAACAGAATATATGACAATTATTACATTAATTTACAATTGTTACATTAATTCCAATTAAAGGTGAGCAAAGTTTTGTGTTTAATTCGTAGAACACCATTTAATTTTACTAAATTCGAATCAGCTGTCACAATAACGAAAAAAACTAAAGTACTTGCAGAACTTAATAATAACATTATTTAATTAAATTTAAATTAACTCACTCACGCGACCATACGTAGTTTTGCCACACGTACACCGCAAGAACCTCATTCCTTCAGCGTTCAAATATTTCTTCAAAAATATTACTCAGCCTTTTTCAAATATTATAATCACTATCCCATGAACGTCGTGGCTTGACACGAAAAAAAGTTGAAAAAAACGCATCAAACTCACGAAAACAAAGAAAGAAACAACCTGTCGCATTTGATATCTTTGTAGTAAACTGGTTTAGTATCTAAGTCT
This sequence comes from Glyphotaelius pellucidus, assembly GCA_936435175.1. Lineage (NCBI taxonomy): Eukaryota > Metazoa > Arthropoda > Insecta > Trichoptera > Limnephilidae > Glyphotaelius > Glyphotaelius pellucidus. The sequence goes on along the minus strand of OW386542.1, from coordinate 17,654,287 downwards.
ACATCTCTTTCTGCCGGCTCTTAGAAATAAGGTACATATTATTATGGTTTGTTAAATTGTTAGAATGTTCAGCAATTAAAAACAAAACAAAATTAAATTTTAAAAAAATTGAAGCTAAACAAATCGAAACAGCAATGTATTCTTTCAGCGTTATTTACTTACTAGCTTTTCCCCGCGGCTTCGCTCGCATTGTATTACGGGAAATTACTGTAGCGGTTGAACTTATCAATTATCCCCCCTCTTCCCCACACCACCCCCTCCCGCATTCCATACATTCATTCCCTTACATTCAGTTTTCAAACATCTAGCCAACCACCTAAATTTCACAAAGAAAAAAAGAATTATCCAATTTTGTTCATTCTTTCGGAATTTATGCGCTTACAACATTTCGGATGTTTATTTTTAATTAAATATTTGGAAGTTTGTTAATATAATTCAAAATTACACTATTTATTATTCAGTCTTTATAATCGTTACGAATTATATTTTTAATGTAGCAACTCTTATCTGACATTTATTCCAGCTTGTCCAAAAAAAACAAAACATATTCTAATATTTGAATTTACTGGGGCAGTAGCTGACCAGGGGGCTGAGTACCTACCAGCTTAGAGCCCACAAATATATCAACATCGTTTCCATGGGAATGATTTTTTTCTGACATTTGCAATTAACTCGCTTTTGTTAGCGACAGAAAACGTACAACAAATATAATATATTAATATTTATAATTTCATAACGCCAGAGCTTACCATCATATACAACATATAGTTTGCGCATATAATTTAGCTTTCTATTGGTGAATGAATTTTTAAAGTCTTTTTATTGGTTAATGCCTGAAAAGGTCATAAACAAACTCGAGCAGTTTCGCATTTTATTAAGTATGGATTATTTCTTTTAATGAAGTTAGGTACTTCTAACAGTTGTTCTTATGTGTTAATAATATATTATTACTAAAATAATAAATTGTAATCGATTGTAAACTGGTTTAAAAATGTTTTAAATTTATCAAGTTATATTTGAAAACGTTAATTTGAAAAATATTGTGCAGAAATATTTACGTTGATAAAATTATAAATAACCTTACGTGATTTTAAATATGAATAAGTTGGGAAATTAATTACATAGTCTTCGCTAATTAGCAATTTAATTTAATTATTTAAAGTTATCAATAGGTACAGCTGCTAACGTCACATTTTTATAAAGGGATCATCTCAGTGCATTGTGTACCAGAAATATATTCTTTAATCACTCTTTTATTTTTGATTTCTGCGACGAAAAACATCTTTTGAGTTGATAATCTTCTGACCTCGTATTAAAACTGAGTAAGTTTTATTTTTTTATTTACTTCAGTGTTTACATTTATTTAAAATACATATTGAATATATTTATTTAAAATAGATGTAGATTATATTCATAGTCCTCTTCACCAGAAGATTCTGTGCTGAGGAGGGCATTGTTTTGAATAAGTTTTCAATCACTTCTAGAGTAGTAATGATATTTGAAACAAATACGTAAGATAAAAAAGTAAGTTTGATAATTCGACCTAAAATTAAAAACAGAGTGTTTTTATAAACAACGTATCTCTTCTAATTACATTTCAAATTAATCCAAAAAAATTATGTTTTTTGTGTCCATTCCATTTCGCCTTCTACTATTACTCATTTGGCAATGTATCTTTTGCTAAATAGTTTTGATTTTTACTATGTCTTATTATTTTACTTACAAATTTAATTACGACTTTATTTCTCTATTCTTATAATGGGCTTATAAATAAATTTAACCAATTCAAAAATGCTAAATTACTTGATTTAAAAGTCTCATAGATTAGAAAAATTCGGTAAGTTTATTCACCAATCGTGACTGAATTAAAATGAGATTATTATCAAAACTGCTTTTTGTAATACTGTGATACTTGTAAGTTTAATGAAAATGTCGATAAAAAAACTATATCTTAACTAATCACAATCACTTACCTATCATAAATAAGTTGATAGATCTTTGCTCAGATGCGCCCAATAAGCTTGTGCATAGAATAATGCAATATAAAACACTCAACATCGAACAAAAGGACGTGTGTATTATAAACCAAAACAAATACCAAAAAAGGCCATGTCCTTAACAAATTTCCCCGTGGGACTCTGCGGGCTCGCGGGCAGGCTCTGGGTTTTGTTTGTGCTTTTGTCGTGACACTATGGAGAAAAAACAACAAAATCAGTTTGAAGAGGGTGCTTTTGTCTTATCGTGGTTTTTAATTCCCTAGGTATGCAAGACCTACTGACTTTGTCCTCAAATCATGTTTATATTTGCCTTTTGCTCGTCTCACCGCAAACCCCAAATATTATATTATTGATATGGTCCTCGCAGGCCCATATCTCCCAGGCCACTAAACGCTTTTTATTGGGTCGCGTTTGCCATTAAGGCACGACGAAAGCTTTTAACATGAACGCTCGTGTTTTTATTATTAAGTATACATGGGTTGACGTGTAAAAAGTTACGAATCATTTTATATAATTGGTTATAAACTATTACCTACCCACCTGGTGTTACGTTAAACTATTTTTAGAAAAGCATCGGTGTGATGACCTAAGTTTTCACGTGAACATAATATTATGGTTAGCTAAAGAAATTTTGTCAAAAATTATTTCTGTCTGGATTTTGTTTGACAACTCAAGATTTAATATACGCTTTACTTAAATTGTCAAAAATATTGACAAGACGTCATAATTTTTAATTCAAATCTCGTAAGAAGTTGACTATTAAAACCTCTTTTTTATTTATTTATTAATTTGGCTTTTATCTTGGCCACGTAAAAGTTCATATTAGTCGCTCTTTTTGACGAAAAATCGAAGAAACAATTTTTTAATATATGAAAAAATGGTGACCGGACAACTCGGAATGAAACCAATTCAGAACCATCTCAGATAAATCATTTAGAGTGATAAAAAAAAATATATTTAAAAAATTGGTTAAATAGGTTACGTTAGGTTAGGGTTATCGACTAATTTAAAATTATTTTTTCATAGCTTTAAATGACTTTTCAATGAGCTGTTGAGTTGACTTCATTCTCAGTTGGCATGGAACCAAAAAAATACAGTAAATAAGAGTAAAAAAGCCGTATTATAATATTTTTTTTAAATATTTTAACTATTTTTCTTACATGCAGTCTAATCAATAGCATAACAGTGTGAAGCTCATATCCATCCAATAATTGTTGTGTTTCTTACGTCCTTTTACAACTTACTAATAAAACTTGATGTAATAAGATATGGAATAATTACAAGACCCCTTGGAAGAAAGGATCCTGTTGACGAACACGCATTCAAAATGCAGACCCGATGTTCCAGAGATGCATATTATATTCTATTTTACTGCAATATCAAGTTACAGGACCCTGCGTTCCTGCTGTCCTGCCCGTATAACAATAAAATTTTATTTTAATACTTTAAATAATATATTTTATCAAAACCTTGTATATATCATTTGGCTTCTACTCAATACCTTATTATCAATTATCAATAAATTATAATAATCAATTCTAACTTACCTGAGTTTTTTCGCGTCTTTTCTATAATAACAGTATGAATACGTAGCAACTATTCGATTACTCGTTCAATTTACTTAGAGTAACTTTTTTCGTGGGATTTTAAAAATATTTTAGTAAATTGTTTAAGTCTACCGGTCACTTTACTAGTTATGAATTATGTGAATATTTTCATTAGTGTATTCTTCGAGGCATGGAACTGACAGAGGAAGGATGAAAGTAGAATGAATGCTTATTAATTAATGCAATTTAGAAATGAGATCCCTTAGGCGTACAAGTTTTAAAACTATGAATGATTGTGTGACAAATGTGGAATCCGCAAAAAATGCAAGGCAAAGACGCTCATATGGTTTCAGCACGTAGAGCGAATGAACGAAGAAAGAGATGTAGGGAGAATATATGAAACAAATACGAATGGTAGAAGAAGTCGGAACGTACGTGGAAGTCATGGCACGATTAAGTGAATTAGATACTTGAGTCGGGCCATGTCAAGAGTCAGAAAAATAGAAAAGTATTTATGACACGATGTATGAATGTAACTGGGGCAAAGAGTGTGTGCCAAGACCGGGTTGTTTGGCGGTCGGTCCTCTCTCCTACCCCTGTGATAATTAGTCGATATTCTTCTTGAAATTCTTCTTCTGTTTGGCTATCACCCGATAAATTTTCACCCTGGACGCCACAACCCAGCAGCGGAACTGCACTCGTAACAGCCACACACTTTTCGTGGTCGTGGAGCACTTACTCTGCTCTGAGTGATTACTCTACTGACCTCTTGCATCAATCTTTCCCTGAATTATCGATGCGGTCTCATGTTTTGATTTTTCCTCTTTAACTAATTATTAATATTGATGTAGGTACCTGCTTAATTAATCTTTTAAATGTATGTAAGTACATTTAAAAAAAAACTAGTAGGTACATAGTTTTCTACAAAACTTTTCATGCAGGAGAATTTATGACTAGTCATTAAATTTTTCAGTCAAAAATTTGGACGCAATTTTTTAAAGCATGTCACCGTGTACTTGTATTATTAGTGAAATCTGACTTTGAAAAACTTCAACGGTAATAGATAGCCTTACTTACAATTTATTTTATTAAATAAATATTTTCGAGATACAAAGTACCTACTTAATATAAGATTGACAGATATTGTTTATTATATATTTTATAGATCTTTATAAAAAAATGCTAGCTTTATACGATACTTATTTTTACCGATACCGAACCCCACATGAAAACTATAACAGGATTGGAATAATAAACCATATGGAAAATCTTTGCTTTACACGATCATTATTTTCATATTTACGATGTCATACAGACTTGCAGATATAGTTGCTATTAAAGAAGATATATTCTTTGGTATAGTACTTAATTGTGAAAAATGGCAACACCTTTAGCATAACTGTAGATCATAATTTTGTATAATATAATTATACGTTCACATTATGGAAATGGAAGTATCTGTCAAAGAATGAAAAAAAATATTATAAAAATTAACCAAATTCACAATTCGTTAAAAAACACAGTCCGATGTCTGTAACCTTTATCAAAAATTGTATACGTATTCGTATTCCAAAATAAACGCGCAACAATTCCATACAATGCGTAAATTGATTGTGAAACAATGACAGCTGTCAAGTATTACGCGCCAAACTGGACGAAAATCGACATCAAAAATAGAACACTTTTTATCCATACCGAATCCATGTGTATTGATAGGCCAACAGAATTTAATCTGTACGGAAAAAAGTATCGTGTAAAATGATCAATAGTGCGGAGTTCTTGACGTCACCCCGATACGTAGTATACAATTCATAGTGAGTGAACACTCGGGGCAATGCAGTGAGGGTTCGTGCCTCGAGTTTCCTCACCATCAGCTTCACCCTTGTGCTTCACTGGAAGAAAAGAATATCCAAGTAAAGAGGAACATGCTCGAGACTGGAGAATGTTCCGTATGTCACTCTGAAGTTCATGGCTTAACAAGTCTTTCTCGCTCTGACGCTTCTGGTAGAACCACCCCGGAGCGAGACGAAACTGTTACAGGAATGAGTATAAGTCTATACAGCACCAACACACTTGTGAAATCGCACGTGAAATCTTCAGATTATTCTCATGTTTCAGCACGGAGCTGTCTGTATAGATTATTATTACTCGACAATCATTTTATATTGCGCCGTTTTGTAATTAAATCTCTTCAAGGGCACTTGGTGCAAGACTGCTGACTTTTACCGCCATGCGTTATTTGTACATAGATGCCTGTGTTTTAAATATATTTAAAAATTCGAGTGCAGTTTAACGCGGTGGAAGCGAAACCTTACCAAAACACTCTCAACCAATACTTGAAAAGTGAGGTCATAATCAAAGCAACCAATGAGCGCAGACCTTGCGTAATTTCCGTTTCATATCTCAACCAACAGGAGCCTTTAAAATTGACATCATTATAAAATCGGCCAAAGAGGGCAGTTGATGCGTCGCAGGTGAAGTAATCGTCATTTCCATTTCATCCGAAATCCATATCACACCCGTGCTATAAAAGTTTCACTTCAAAAATATATGAATAATTGTGCATTTTTATAATATTTTTTTCATTTATCTTTGCGCTTACCGTGGAGTAAAACATATGTAAAGAAATTAAGATTAATTAACCCGTTTAATCACAGGACCAATTTTGACAAATTAGGACTAAATTTTTCCGGCTCACAGGACATGGTCTCATACAAATCATTGTAATTCCCTTACTGGCATGGTGAGAAATATGATATTAACGGAGTTAGAAAGAGAAAACTCCACGCTTTATATTCAAATCTATAATTTAACCATAGAAAAATTTAAATGAGCACCTTTGTGAAACCAAAATTTCGATAGCAATTTGAGAAAAATGTATATAATTTAGAGAATTTTTTGTTCAATATTTTTTTATGAAACGACAAAAACGTGAAGTTAAAATAACTTTTATATTAAATTTATAACATTTACAATACTTTTTTTTCATTAACACTAATTTTAGAAAGAAAAAACGTAAGATAAACGTTTATCAAACTTTTTTACGTTTGTAATAAAAAATTTTAATATTTCAAAAATTATATTTTTATTTAGTTACAAAAACAATTTTTAGTCGAATATGTTCAGAAATTTTCCATTTATTTGTATTTTAAGCCAAAATATTTTGTTTTTCTGACAAAATACGTCCGATTTTTGAAAGGAAAAGATACAGAAAAAAATCAAATTCATAACAATCCGCAAAAGTTTAAAACTAATAGCTAAAAAAAATTGGTAGTAAACCACGTAACGAATTAAACGTGTAGGAAAAGTAGGTACCCACTGCTTCTATAATAATACTCGTGTGTAGGATGTCTCGGCTAGCAACAAACATCAACAGAAGTCACAGAAGGCTCCGCGCGTTGGTTGATGATACAACTCTATACGCTGCTAATGATGAACTACCTCTGACCCGTCCGTTTTTTCCGTAAATAAAAGCTGATATTAACATTCGTTTTTTGGTTAATTAATATTCCAGCACGGGCAACAACTCTCTCAGAGCTAGCCCCAGCTGACCAACTGTCGAAACTGCTCATTTGTTTTCTGGGAATCAAGCGTCGACATTAATTTAACGACGATCTAAAATACTTTACGATGCTATAAAATGAAAGAATTTTTACATTCTTTTTGTCTTCGTCGCTAGATTTTGAAGCGGCAAAGAAGTATGCCGTGTCTAGAACCCATATTTTGAACCGTTTAGGGGGAAACTCTGGTTCATGTCCGTGTTACATAGTAGATTATAATGAAGCCGTGCTTTCGAACATTCGTTTAATGTGTTCACTAATTACTATTATTACTTCTTTTCTCGAAAGAGTTACTCAGAAGAAAATTCTAGTAGTAGTAAGCCGAGTAGTAATTTTATCTAGTTAACCCCTCAGGCCTCGATTTTTGTCAGAAGATCAAAACATTTCCGCTTCACAATAAAATCCATATAAACGGAATTTTTCTGAACGTACCCGAAAATTAAAAACCGTTTTTGAGGTAATTAAAAAAGCTTTCAAATTTTATAAATCGAAATAAACATATTATTTTTGAAATATAAAAAATTTGCGTGCAAAAAAAAAGTTTTTAAAATGGCTCAACTTATGTTTTTTCTACTAACTAACTAAAATTATTGATAACGAAAAAATAAAAACACATGTATTATAAACGTTATAGTCACCTCACTTTTGACGTGATAACGTCTTATAATTCGATGAACGCCGGCTGCACTCACGAAAAAGCATGACTCATTGTCACGTTGTCACGTTCCGCCTGAGCCGAGCATGCAAGCGAGAGCGCGGAACAAGCGTTCGGCTTGTGACGCATTTATCTCTCTTTCACTCCATCGTTATTATATGACGTTATCACGTAAAATTATCGTCCGTAAACCGACTTTACAGACAATCAATTTTTTTTTTCATGTAAAAATTATTGATAAAAAAACTCCCAAAGTTTTATCAATTTATTTCAAATTACGATTCGAAACTTTGATTTCATAAAGGTCTTCATTTTTCTTCTACTGTGTTTATTTTTATTTTTTATTTTTCAATAAAAGAGCGTGGTATTTTCTCTTTATAACACCGTTTAAATCATATTTCTCACTATGATAGTAAGGGAGACACAACGATTTCTTTGAGACATTTATGAGTTGTTACGAACACAGAACACATATACTTTAAGGGTTAACAAATCCGTTATCCAGTACGAGTGAATTATTCGTTTTGAAAATCCTACATCTTGAGGTATTTTAATTTAATTTCCCTGAATACGCCAAGACCTGTTTGCAAACATCCATGAGTTATTAATATACCTACCATATATTAATACTTACCTACGTATCTCTCAGTCAAGCCACCGACGTTAATAATATCTATAAACTCATATATTATCAGCAAATAAAAAACATCACAATTTATTGAGCTTGGTGTAGAAATCTCCTTCTGCCCCCCGGAGATCGTAGGTTTGTTTCCAAAACGGGTAAATTAAAAGTTGTTAAACATTATTACGCTGTTCTCGGAAAAGGCAAAGCGCAGCGGTTAGAATACGAGAAATCACCTGCTGGAATTTTGATACTTGTCATAAAGAGGTCTCAGGAAGAATAACGCCCGTGGATCATATTATTAATATGTAGGATGGAACTTTTAATTTTCCGTCTCAGCGGGACCGTCTACCTGGATTGATGGACTGCTTACCTGGAGCATTCCAGGATCCTTACCCTTCTCAAAATATTATTTTAATGGATTGTTATATCTTAGATAATATATCCCCGAATGCTGCACTGATATGAAAAAGGTTATTTGATGAAGGTTCCTTATCATTAGGTACCTACCACTAGTTGTTTATACTTTCAAACGTTTTTTTTGTTGTTTTAGTTGTTTACATATACTTCGCTCCATAAAAAGAGTATAAAGCCGTTAAATATTCTGAATAAGACGCTTTTTTATAAGATATCTTAAAAATAATTACAAAAAGAAGAAGAAGGGAGATTTGAAAACACGAATGTTAAAAGGAGCGCGCTAATACTAAAAAGAAAAATATTTAAGCAAAAATTGTGAAATTTTTTAATTAAACACGACTTGTTTAAAATAGAGCAACAAATTCGTAGGAAATAGTTTAAATAGCATTTAAAGAATCACTGTGAATTTTTTTGTACATATGACTTGTAAAATAACAGAAAAAAATGTGTTTTTAATAATTTTCGGAGCATGCCTTGCAATTTTTCCTATCGAGGAAATTTCATATAATTACCGTTTCGGTTTGGCAAAGTATAGATATTGTCTTCAAAAATAACATATATTTTTTTGGAAACTTAAAAACTTAAAGTGTTCAAGAGTAAAAAAAGTGTTGTGTTATAAAACGGTAGAAATTCGGAATGCCGCCGCTTAATACCTGAGAGGTAGTCAATAATTGTCAGCTAAGTCAAACATCGTTAGCGATTTCCATTAGACAGGAACGGTGACGACACCGATCATCAATTTACGACAGTTTAAAAGTTATATAAACATCTAACTACCGTTGTTAGGTGATGTAATTTAACATTTATTATTAAATTTTGTACAAGTCTTGGAAAAAAAAAACTAGTGTTGATAGCAGATACGAAATTAACTTTTTTTATACGTGCATAATGTAGAGTGGCTTTATTGAAGAGTGTTCAGCCTCGCATCTTCTGGCGAATAGATTATTATTGTGGCCCTGCTATGCCAAGAATTTGAGTTCACTTCTGGTACTTAAAACAAGAAAAATAAGCAAGGCGAGATGTGAATTACATATTACGTTATCATTATTAAATACCTAATATGATGATGCTGATTTGAATTTGTGCAATGGTTACTTGTTAGGAATCTAGTCAAATTCTCAACCGGAGGCAGTGCTAGACTTTGATGGTATTGTTTACAAGAGAAATAACGCGTACAATCGTACATGAAGATTGATCGAGAAATCCGATGGAGATCTGTCCGTTTATTTGAAATGTAATTCGGAAAGGACGAGGTGAGTCTGTTAGTTGTGAGGCCAGTTGGTTAGCTGCGCTGTTAGCCACTCTGGCAGGCCAGGCCCGTACCCGCGTGCCACACTGTGTTCCAAATTGTTGGACCGGTTCTACACCAGGTCTTGTGTTGTTCGTGATTCTACAGTGATAAGGTGTCGTGTTGCCCAGCCCGCTTGTACACACAGACTTATGAAACTCCGCAGCAATTAGTTTGTGTTTCCAACAAGGTTGAGATGAATATTCTTTCGGTCGGTTCACTGATCGCCTTTCACGTATTTTTAAACTGCTAATTGATTCGTGTTTACTTACAAGTAACAAATTTAGATGTTTGGCGCGCGTGGTAGTAGGGGTATCTATCTGGACACTGTACCCCGTGTATAATACGCGTGACGCACGCATGGACACCTTGCATAAGAGCCCAAAACGCTAATTCAAAGATTTCCAACTCCGACATCCTTCAAACCACCTCTTGATCACCCCACCAAAATCATAAAGTTAATGACGCTTGGGTTCCTATTTTCGGTTGTAGGTAAAATACTTGATATTAATAGATCTATTTCCTATATAAACGTTTTGGATAATTTAGAGAAAACCGATTTCTCGCCAACGCTAAACTCTTAAAATGTTTCATTTTTTCTCCTCCAAAAGCAAGATAAGGTGTAATTATCTCTGAATATTTCTTAGAAAGTCTGCCGTTCCCGCGGCGAACGCAACGATCAAAAGTTTCGGTAAAAAATTAAGCATTTGTAGTCAGCACCAAAACATTCACGATTGCGAGGAACATGGGCAGCCGTCTAGTTTTTTCTTACCGCTATTCCGAAAGAAGCATGAAAACAGACACATATGTATAACATATTAAACATCATTGAATACAGCATTTCCCATTTTTGTAAAACTATCTTTGAGTGTTTTTCTTCTCAAATTCAAAGCCTCGAAAATATATTTATAGAAACAGGACAAGAAAGCCAGGCCTGGGCGGCTACAAGGCCCCTTATTTTCCAAGGAACGTTTTTCTGACCAAAATTATAATACTTTAAAACAACTGGTACTTGTGTAAATGCAATAGATACCTCATTGAAAAACCAGTTTGGCCCAAAGAAAATGAATACCTTAAATGGGTTTTTGATGGTATCAAAATAATAAAAGCGTTGAATTTAACAAGGTGGTAATTTTATGGTGCTTCTCCAGAAGAAAATGTTCAGCTTTAGTCAGTACTTTTTCAAGACAGAATTGTGACATCGATCATTTTAACGTCGGATCTGCGTTCTGTGAGAACTCCTACTAAATTCCTTCTTCCCGAATCTCTGAATCACTCACCGACTTTTCGTTTTGATGCTTTTTCTCTGGGAACTTAAGTCTCGTCTTATGAATTCACTCCTAATACGGTAAAGCGACTTTTTTCCTATCACACTTTAAAGGGAAGCAGATTTGTCTTCAGCATCCGTTCTCACATGAATCGTTTTCGATAGTTTAGTTACTACATACACGATCCCGCTAACTGCCGTGATAACTAGCCGCGTGCCTCTTTCAGGCAGTTCTATCCTCGCCCTCGTTGTTGCCTGTTGGTTGTTGGGTTGATTATCCTGTTACTAACTTACCCATTCTTTGTTTGTGTATTATGGAAGCAGCGGATGAAAAGCGGCGTATCGTCAGTCAGAAAATTTACGTAATGAAGCATTGCGATTCATAGGTATAATCGTAATCTTAATACATATATTTCTTCTGTCCGTGTGTATGTCACTGAACTCCTCCTAAACGGCTGGACCGATTTTGATGAAATTTTTTGGGTGGGTTCAAGGGGATTCGAGATTGGTTTAGATTGACAATTTGGTCCATTTTAATTATTTTATTATTTCTAAAGAGTTGTTGGTTTTGGAATGTTTTACATTGGATCCGGCAGACTGCGCTACCATCGCAGTATCGAATATTCAATATTATTCTATTTTATTTTTAGTTTGTCCCGACAGTTGTAAATTCACATTATTGGTAACAAAGTCTTTGATCTGTGACAGTTTTTTTTATTAAATTTATGTCATACGTTTCTCAAAGCCCTCCTCCAAAAAAGATCCAACTATAATAAAATTAATTGTATTCATTACAATTCTCCTGACATCTTGCATTTTTTTTTCGTTTTAAATTTTGTTCGAATAACCGTCCCCTAAGTTTTCTCAGAAAATCTTCCTAACAAAGCTTACAACCCATAATGAACAAGACTCAAATATTCTCTAAGAGAAACACAGCTTCACAACAAGACATTCAACTCTCTACCTACTTCTCAGTCTCCGAGCTTACCCTCGGAGGATTTGAGAAAGGAGTATCTACAAATACTTTATTCCTTGACATTGCAAAAGCCTTCGATAAAGTCTGGACCACTACCTTACTTTAAAACTTTACAAAACTGGCATAAAATTGCAGCTAGACGGCCATCAAACCCATTTAACCTCTTATCAGCTTTAACAAACTCAACTAAGTAAACAAACTTCTCATTTACACATTGAAAATCCCACCAAAACAGAGAGAGAGAACAAATTATACCTTTTTAATGGATACGAGGCGAAGTCAGAGATCTCTTGGAGTTCACTTTATTTTTTTTTACATTAGCTCCACACAGAAATATGGAGATGCTGTGTGGAGGGTCTTTTGAGAAAAGGAAGGGGATTAAGTTTTGGGAAGGAAAACGATACGAAGCGTGGGTAGGAATCTGGGGGTAGTGAGTCCAGGACGGATGTATGAATCTTTCCCTCCCCCAGCGGTTTAATGCGATGTTCTGAGAGAGTCCCGCTGAAAAGGTCGATAGTTCTCCCTCAACTAGTCTTTCCCGATCCGGTCTGCCACGCAGAAGAGCTATTCTGTATCTTTTGTGAGATCGAGATAGATCTCAGGCGAGATCTCCTGATCAGATTTGTGTGATTTTCTTCGGCTGTTAAATGAATAAATAATCATGCATACTTGCAGGAATTCGAGTTTAAAACTACCTAAACTAAAATACGTGACACCTCATAGCTGAAATTCGGGTATCGGCCCATAGAAAAAGCAAATAACAACCGTAGAAAATCACACAAATCTGACAGGAGATCTAGCCTGAGTTCTATCTCGATCTCACAAAAGATAGAGAATAGCTCTCCTGATCTCCAAATCCGGTCTGCCATGCTAGCGCGGCAGACCCATCAACCGCCAAGATCCTGATAAACCTCACCCCTTGAATCCGGGCAGCCCTACTAGGTGACCAAACACAGCGAACCGTTTGGGGTGACAGAGATGTGAGATGGGTGACAGACGGCAGAGGTGTTGTATGTCCAATAAATGGTTCCCAGGGCGGCAGTACGCGTTCCCGTCTCCCAAAATTAAATTATATTATAGATAATATTCCTATCTGAAATTATATCATATAAAATGTTTCAAATATAATTCCTATGTTTATTACTCTTTTGGAACGAATTAATGAAAGGAAGATTCTGTTCGCGGCGGTTTTAATTAATTACCCTAAATACTTAATTTTCTATCGTTTTATTATGCAAAGTAAATTGTTATCTGCACATTAAACTCGAATTCCATCCCATTCCAAACATGTCTTCTCCTTGAAATTAGTACCTACCTGCTCGTTCGGAGGCCTCGTTGACTTTTATTCATATAGATATTTTTTTATGTTCCTGGGTTTTTTAATGAACATGTCACGATATCTGAAAAATAACGCTTGGGGATATTATTATGTGAAGTGAATCCCTCGATGCCTTCGAACAGAATAAATATTTAAATATCTTTCTGTCAACTCTCATAATGTTAAGCAATAACTACTGATGTATTCGTGGAAATCTTTATTTTCTGAGAAAAGTTATTTTAAATGGTTTTCTCTTTGATACGGCATTATTTATATAATTAAAAGAAAAACCACTTAGTTTACATCAGTTTATTTTGACTAACAATCAACATGTGTCTTTTGTGTCTCTTGCCTCTCTTTGTAATAATACAAATGTCATTTGAGTGATTTTTTTAGTATTTTTATAGTTATCCATCTTTATTTTTTTGAAGTGAAACTTCTATAGCACGGCTGTGATTTGGATTTCGGATGAAACGGAAATGACGATTAGTGCACCTGCGACGCATCAACTGCGCTCATCGGCCGCTTTGATAATGATGTCACTTTTAAGGGCTCCTATTGGTTGGGATATGAAATGGAAATTATGCGAGGTCTGCGCTCATTGGTCGCTTTGAATATGACCTCATTATTCAAGTATTGGTTGAGATTGTTTTGGTAAAGTTTCGCTTCTACCGAGTGTAAACTGCACTCATTTTTTTTAATCTTTATTTAAATGGATGCAAATGTTTAATTTGTCTGATTAGACTTATGTAATTTTTTAATCTATTTGTATATTAACTGATTTTTTATTACCTTATTGTTCTCATGTGAGTGAGAAAATCTGTAAAAAACCCAATATAAATAAATAACAAAAATGTTTCGTGGACGATGTCGCGAAGAAGTGGACATGTATTAAAAATATAAATTTAATGTTTTGAAGTGAAACTTCTTCAGTCCCATTGTGATTTGAAACTCGGATGAAACCGAAATGACGTATTTAAGTACCTACGAAACGTCGAACTGCGCTCATCGGCCGTCTTGATTATGATCTCACTTTTCAAGGCTCTTATTGGTTGAGGTATGAAACGGAAATGACGCATTACAGAACCTACGAAGCATCAAACTGCGCTCATTTGCCGCTTTGATTATGACCTAACTTTTCAAGGCTCCTATTAGTTGAGATTGTTTTGGTGAAGTTTCGCTTCTACTGCGTGTGAACTGCACTCGATTTTTTTGTGAAATTTCAATAATCACCTATGTACTTATCGCCATACTAATAAATAAATAAAAATTTACGCAACTGATAAACAACCATTTATTATACATTAATTGTTGTTAACTGTTATAAAAAATTTAACACGCGCTCATTAGTAAGGCCCTTTCAATACAAATAGATATTTTATCGTAATTTCTGCCCTTTATCGTTAGTAAGTTTTGTGTACTAAATACCATATCCAATAATAAAAGCTAGATGTTATTTAATGTATAACCTTTATATGTATTCACATATGAGAATATAACTCAAACGTGCGTGTATTTAATAATAACATGCTTTGTTTTTTAATCATAGTTTCTTTAATCCAATATTATGTTGATTATTATTACACCTCGAATACCTGGAATGAATTAATAAGGCAGGTAGGTAATACGCTATTTGCATTTTATATGAGCTCCACACGGAAGAATATGTTTATTGCAGATTCTGTGATCAGGTGGTCCTTTTACTAAAATGTATTTACGGAACATAAAAAAAACATTTTAATAAATATTTTTTTATCAATTTCCATTAGACTCTAGTTGCCCTTGATTTAAAGTTTGAATATTTTGACTTCTTTGTTAATACGATTGATTCTCTGTCAATAAAGGACCCTGTAAATGCAAAGAAATGATGTAGGTATAAAGCTTTTGTGTAATTTTATTATTTTTAGACATCTTTTTCGGTAGTGTTAAAGGTCGGTTTTATTCGTTTCGTCGGTCCTATTTCGACGTTAAGTGGTGACAGTTAACACGCTGATTAACCCGCGTTACTCGTGTATAAAAAAAAAACAGTTTGAAAGACGTGTTCGGAAAAGGTTAGATGTAAGGTGGAAGGAACACTCCCGTACGAATAGTTTTTACGAGATGTTGGATCTCAGGTTTGACCATTTCTCGCGTTTAATTTTTGTAATTTCTCGTAATTTCATGGAATTTACCATTTTTATCGCTCTAGGTTTATCGTCGAATTTCAGCTACGTCATATTTTTTTACTACTGATCTAAATTCGCAAATTAGGCTATTATTTTTTTTATTTATACTGGGTTTTTACGGATTATCTCACTTACATGAGAACAATCTAGTTATAAAAATGCAGTTAATACTCAAAAATGTACATCTAACTTCTAAAATACAACCAGATAAATGATACATTTGCATACATCTAATTAAAATAAAAAACCAAAACTAAACAAATAAACATACAAATTTATAAAATTATATAAAAGTTCACTCAAATGACAAATCATATAAGAAAGGCTAGGGTCACAAGAGACAAAAGAAACCCAAGAGGCAAAAGAGACGCAAGAGACGAAAGAGACGCAAGAGACGAAAGAGATGCAAGAGACGCAAGAATCGCAAGAGATCCAAGAAACGCAAGAGACACAATAGACACAAGAGACACAAGATACACGAGAGAGACAAGAGGCACGAGAGGCACAAGGGGCACAAGAGTCTCAAGAGACACAAGAGACACAAGAGATCAAAAAGACACAAGAATCACAAAAGACACAAGAGATACAAGAGACACAAGAGACACAAGAGATACAAGAGACACGAGAGACCTAAGAGATCAAAAACACACAAGAATCACAAGAGACACAAGAGACACGAGATAATCAAGAGACACAAGAGAAACAAGAGACACAAGCGATATATAATATGATTAGCTCAACAAATTTTTAACAACAGCATAACATTCTTTTCTAAATCCGTACAAATTATCGACAAAAATATCTACTACAGCAAGCTCTATCTTATTATTATTTAGTCGACATATTTGGGTCAGAGGGCTGAAATATGCGATATTATTTTTAAACAGGTGAATACATGCATTATTATTATCAGACAATTGCCTCCAAATTTTAAGTGTATTTTAGAAAATACTGAACTTTTATTAATAATAGATCTTTCAGGTAGACATGGATAGATACTTTTGAAAGTCATTCTGCATATACACATATACAGATAAAAGTTAAAGGCTCAAAGTGCCTTCCTAACAGCTGACGTTTTGAAGTACAAATTTACGGTAAAACATGAATAATGAAACATTACCTTCTCGCGCCATCTGCTACAAACTACCTAATGTGGTGACGATCTACTGATGAATATGTTTAACCTGCCGGTGTTCGAGGAGTTGAGCTTTCGTAATATTATTTTTTACAGTACATTAATTAATTCCCGCATTACAAAGCATTTTTATAAAGTGAAAACTTCTTTAGCACCGTGATTTGAAACTCGTTTAAACGATAAAGCGAGACTAAAAAGAAACAAACGCATATATCTATGGGATTTAGCCTGCGAAAGAATAATCGCTCTCCTCTTTGTGCGGGGCTTTGTAGTCTCCCCACTCTTGTCTACTTTAGTTTTCTGGAGGTTTCACTTCTACCGCGTGTGAACTGCACACATTTTTTTAAGGGCAGGGCCATATTGTTTTAGTTTTCCGTGGCCAATAGGAAATAATTTTAAAAAAAAACGTTGTGGCCTCGACCTAAGCATCCTCAAAAAGTGCAGGTTTTTTTGTAATAGGAGACCTGCCTTTACATATGAAAATAATCGTCACATGAACGTAACGCAAAAAAAATCAAAAAAGAAAATAGATTTTTCAAATAGATCCAGTTGCCATGGTAGCGCTCACGAATTTCGAATTGCGTTGACAACTGGTTTCATTTCAGTTTTTCCGTGAGCGAAGGCCTTTACTTTCTTGATAATCTAGAATCTAGACATTATTGTAAATTTAGACCGTCGAAAGGTTTCGAGGGTACCATTTTCAAAGTATTGCACAATCTCTAAGTAGGTTCCTAAAAAACCAATAGATTTGAATATTAATCGGCAATTAAATTATTTTCCACACTGAATAACATACACAATCCAGTCGTATTTTGATAATGAATATAACGTAGGCAGGAAGTGTAGGAAGTATCGAAAGTCTAATTTAAAAAGAGCCTATTTTGATACTCCTACACTATTAATTATCTTCATATTCGGTTAGCTATTTCCAAATTCTAGCCACATAAACTCTAACGCACTATCCTACGCTGTCTCCCACACCACACACGCAAACACCCATGCATTTCGCATTGACACTCACGCATAACGAAACTAAATAGAAAAGTTGCCATTGAACTAAAATACAAACCTTATCAAAAGACCTTAAATACGTAGACAACTATTTATAATGTGGATTTTGTTAATTATCTATGTAACTTATTGCGTGGGTGTGTGGGTGTTTGGTTTTAAAAATCATTTTATGGGTTTGTTTAACACGAGTGCACGTTCTATGTTAGCACTGATATTGGCTCATTTCTCTGAACAAGAATTCCGATGTGTTTTGATTTACCTAAAAATGATATTGTCAGATACATTAATTTAAAATACTTGAAAAATAGCTTAATAACTTGGACCAGTTTGGATCAGTTTGCTTTAACAGAGTCGATCGACACTCACATCAAAGTTTACATGTGCTCTCTTTTCACATCAAATATTTTTGAAAAATTTGGTCTTTTTAAACACTTTGTTCACATTTGAATCATTTGTAAAAGTCACGTGCTTGCATGTTATTCAATTTGAAATGTTGCAGTTTACTGCATGTACATGGACTGTAAAAAGGAAGAAAGGAATACAACATTTTATTTTGTTTTTTTATAAACACTGAGGGTAATTTTCCTCTTATTATCTTTGCTATTCGAAATTTCATCAATAAGTATACAAATTTTCATTAAGGAGTGGAAAAAGAGGATGGGGTGGTTTTTTGAAATTTCATGTAAAGAGTAACCCCCCCTGTTGTTTTGAAGGTCAGGTGTGCAAAATTAGATTTGCAACTATAGACTTATATAATAATCAAATCCACGCCGCCCACAGTATATAAATAGATTATCTGTGTCAAAGTACGTTTTATGGTAAATTGCAATAACAGTTTTATAATTTTGTAGAAACATACATTAACATAGCTTGCTGTAACCTAGAATTAAGTAGGTACGTAAATAGATTATTTATTTGTGGGTTAATCGCTTTCGCCTTTTCAGCCGATATGAAACCAATAAATGATCTTATTTGTATCGTTTATGATCTTATTTGGAATACATAAATATCTGTTTATATTTTCTAATCCTGCAATAGGTAATTTGCTTTACGTGGTTAAAGACTCATTATCGTAATGACTACTAACTAAACGCTTCTGTATTTTTAGCTATCTGTCTCGTCTATCCGCCGATGATAATAATTCTCATGTCGTAAAGTGCCTTGATGGCTTACATTAAAAACAGTTTCGTGAAAATTCAAAACTCCATTACGATTGGCCGGGAATATTGCTGCTAATTGCGTGGCCTTAATTTGCTGAACTCACAGCTAAATCTGTGCAATGGAGAACGTTGCAACGTAATTGCAGTATTAAAAATGATTAAATTCTTACTCTTCTTGCCAAATTTCTTCAAAGATATGATTTTGTACATTCGGTACAAATAGTAATACTGTATTATAAACTGTACATAATATAATACATGGTGTCAGGAATCTAGTAGTAGGCACATGTCGGAAACCGGTGAATCTATTTATTTATTATTTTTTTTAATAAACGCCCTTTTCGGGGCTTTTACATATATAACGAAGGCCCAAATCAAAAAAAGATATACTACAAAATCGACACCAGATGTGATGTAGATTCTTATGTAGTGGACCACCAGTTTTCGTTTACCATGTACTTATCAGTGTTTACATGGATTGCCGCAATACACGTCAAATAAAAATAATACGAAATCATAAATAGCTTATTAGTCTATTCTAGAAGTGTATAAAGTTCTGAGTGTCTGAACTCTGAACAGAAGTCAGAAGGCTCCAGCACGAGAGTGGCAAGTGGCGGTGGATTACCCAAAGCCGCGTGGATTAGCTCCCGCCGGACAGCGCTGCATGCATTCCGGATCACATCCGCTAATATAACCCAGATAAGCAGAACCGTTAGCGACGCGTATGAAACAAAAAACAGATTTATCTACGTACAAACATAACGACCACGTGAAAATGAAAGCAGCGGTCCCGCCAGCCGGAAGTGTCGAGAACGGCTGCTTTTTATACATAAAATTATCCAACCGGCTTTTAGCCGCATTTAGACCTTTATTCTCCGCACACGCCATCATTGTGTAATGTCGACACCAAAAATAAATGAAATAAAGAGCATTTCGAGTCATACGCATCATTGTCATTCATCACTAAAGCATTGTTTATGTTTATTCTAAAGCTGTTTATGCCACGCACAAGTAATGACCAACGAGCAATTTATGTGACGGAAAGCGATTTTGTGCGCATTCGTGCACTTTTAATGATAACAAAATACTCTGTCCTTTATCTTGTCGACTGTTGTCATTTTGCTTTTACCGCCGCGAATTGCACGGGGAAATAAAATTATTTGCGACCAGCAAAAAGGCAGCGTGAAAAGGGTTCGCTAAGCGATCACGGTAGAATTAAACACAGGCCGTGGCTCAAAAAAGTCAGACATGAAAAATATAACGTAACCGTGTTATAAAGTACAAGCTTTAAGATGGTCAACGTACAAGTGACGTCAGATCAAGTGTTAAACCACGAACCCTGCGTAAGAGCGTAATTATTATTTAAACAACTAACCTGTTTCTTTAAAAACAGAGATGTTCGTTGATTATGTATCCGTGAAAAGGCCGTGAAAAAGCCGTGAAAGGGAAAATAAAATTATTTGCGACCAGCAAAAAGGCAGCGTGAAAAGGGTTCGGTAAGCGATCACGGTAGAATTAAACACAGGCCGCAGCTCAAAAAAGTCAGACATGAAAAACCGTGTTATAAAGTTCAAGCATTAAGATGGTCAACATACAAGTGACATCAGATCAAGTGTGAAACCACGAACCCTGCGCAAGAGCGTAATTATTATTTAAATAACTAACCTATTTCAGAGATGTAGCCGTGAAAATGCATTTCTAAGGTTCTTTGGATTTATCTTGACTAAAACGATAAAATCAGGTTGTTATATTACACAAATGGGGGTATCTTTCTTGTGATAAATAATATTACTATGTAATTCACATCTAACGCCTGCAAGGGAACAAACCTGGCCTCGAGCGAGGACCGTTTCGTTGGACTTGTGTTTTAAGTTTGGGCGTTACCACTGGCGCCTTCTACTTATCGGCGCCTCGGGTAGCTACCATCGCTGGCTGACATGAAATAAAGGAATTCTTGCCTTATGCAGCAAAGGTAGTTCACATTCCTCTCGTTGGCTTGTGGAATTATGGATGGCAGCGGTTACTGGCTACCAAGCTTTGCTACCTCTGGCTCGAAGTGCTGAACAATCGCCCATGAATATTGGTTATTGCTTTCACGGTGTTGAACGAATGCATGGATGCCAATTTGAAGCACTAGGCAGTAGTAACCATCCTTGAAACGTCGAACAGTGATTTTCCACGCGCCATCTCAACTTTACAACCATATTCTTCTTGCTTCGCGCAACCATTGGAAACAAGCTGTTGTGGACCAGTAGTTACTGTGGCTTCTTATTTTTCCTTGACTTTGCAGATTACGCGTGTGTTCTGTACACTACTGAAATTATACGAATATCAGTGAGTTCGGGTTCGGAACTATGTTCGTGCAAGAAATTAGCGGCCATCATTATAAACAATAATAATACTAAAACATGAAACAAATAACTTTGTGTACACATTTGCATAAAGAGTGGTGTATATTTACTAAATAGTGGTGTACACAAAGTTATTTGTTTTCATTTATTAATAATGATGACACCACAAAGTGAATTTGCGAAGTTTGAAGAATTAATAATAATTCTGTTTGGTTCCAGGGTGTGGGGAGGATAGTGCAATTCCACACGACCCACAGTTAAACATACTAATTTCGATTATGTTTGATGGTGTGCGTGAGGTGAAATATCCCAACGTAATGTAATGCGTAAAATTATGTCCCTGCCTACTTTTTATA
Source organism: Glyphotaelius pellucidus (assembly GCA_936435175.1). Taxonomy (NCBI): domain Eukaryota; kingdom Metazoa; phylum Arthropoda; class Insecta; order Trichoptera; family Limnephilidae; genus Glyphotaelius; species Glyphotaelius pellucidus. The sequence continues at coordinate 17,632,462 of OW386542.1, read as the reverse complement.
TTAAAAATTCTGAACTGATTGTGAGAAGTAAGGGATTAAGTAGGTACTTTATTTCTATCTATCTTTAATACAATTTTTTACATAAAATTATTTTATTTGCTAATTTCAAAATAGGAACAAAATCGTCGAGAACTCGTTATAATTATATGAGACAAGAATCCAATGAATCGAATTTGGCCTCCAACGCTCTGAAATTACCAAAACAGACCGTGAAACGGCGCGGCCATCGACCAAGTTATTGATCGAAGGGCGCGGCACATAATTTTTATTTGATTAATTTGTGTTATTTCACAATTTATTCATTTAAAATAATATATAGTATATTTGCGGCACTTTCCAGAGTGGAAGCTACTCTCAGTATCGCCCTGGTGTAAGACCACCATTCAGAATTGAAACGTTGCTTGAAAATAGCTTTAGCCGTGTTTGGTGACCAGATCTGAATAGCCAGGTACTTCCCACCTTCCTCTTCCCCATCTCCTTTCCCTCCCCACTACTTTCAGCCTCATAACATACTCCAATTGGGGATGCCATAGTCTCACTGGCAACAGTTGCGACTCTTGTGCGGTATTTATATAAAAAAGATCCCCGCTCACTGCTACTCTCGTGATAATAGTGGAACACGTCTCGACGAGATATTAGAATGCCATGGCACCTGTGTGACTGTCCCGTGATTTTTCACAGGTCTCCGCCAGTATATAATAAAATAGTGGTGTAACGTAACGCGGTGTACCGTTGGTAGCTAGATAAGTATACGCTTCAGGTAATGCTTATTTCGTCCACATCATGGTCCAAGCCCCTTAATCATTTTAATCACAAAGCCCGTATTCAAACGCCCAACGCGGTCAGACAATATTCTTTGGGAAAATGTCGTAGGTGTTTTGGAGAGTGCACTAAAGGCTAGAAGACTAGAAAGAGGCTGAGCTACTGACGGGTCTTTGTAACTAGTGATGTGGAGCCACTCTAAACCTCTCACGCAATCTCTAAACTTTCAAACATGCACGTGTTCAAATAGTCAAAGGTCTTTCGGGAAGAACACGGGAGACAAACGCTTAAGGAAAAAGGATGTACGACAAAAGAAACATAATTTTAGGAAGGGTTTCTTCACCAAATTTGAGCAATTCATTAAATTATTTCATTAAGATATTTTTCAAGTTTTGTATTAAATTTACTATATTTTTTTTCATGAGCTCCACACAGGAGGCCCTGAGAAAAATAATTTCTCTCAGGGCCTATGTCATCTTTGGGGATGCTGTGTGGAGGATTTTTTTGATACTGATTTGTTTGATACTGTGGAGGATTTTTTTGAGGAAAGGAAGGGGAGGAAAGTTCTGGGAAGGAAAAGGGTTTAAGGGGTGGATAGGAATCTGGGGTTCAGTATGTCCTGGTCATCCGCCTAGACAAACCTCCCCCGTGAACCCGGGCACCCCTGCTAAATCATCGAACGTAGCGAACCTCTTGGGGTGACCTATGGCAGAGGTGTTGGTTATCCAATAAAGGTTCCCGGAGTGGCGGTATCCATTCCTGCCTCCCACATTGTAATATATTCTATATTAAAGTTTCTATTCATTTATATTCATTCAGCTGTTATCGTGTAGTTATTGGTCAGTTGTTTCGTGTAGCTGAATTTGTAACGAACTTGTGTAGAACGTTCACTTTACTTGAAAATTAGCTTTCATTATTAATTAATTCATCAAATTGCACAGTTAAAATTAAAATTTTGTGAAAGATCTGCTATTATCCAAGTGCTGTATAATGAATCAGTAGCAAAACTTGAATATAAGTTTCACCAAACTCAAATTTTAACTTAGAAATTTGATTAATTGTTCAAATTCTGTGAAGATCGTCCTTAGTAAAGTTGTACAGAAGTTTTCTAATTTTTCGAACTTTTTGCTGCTTCATTTCTTAGCTAATGTTGATGGACAGATTGCGTTTTCTCTCAGTGTGTTATTTCATAAGAGATTGGTAGAAGGTGTAACCTAAATTAAATAATAACTGTACATAAGACTATCTAAATAACAAATAGTTCCAATGAATAGAAGTTTAAATAATGGTCTTCAACCATCCATCTGTTCGTAAGTACGGATCTAAATATCTGATAATAATGATTATTAATTTGATTCTAGTGTGGCTGTTTCTTTTTTTCTTTTCCAGCAATTGCGAAACCACCTATCGAGTCTCGAGGTTCGCCTACGACAAGAAACGCCAGAAAATATCGAATCTGAAGCGCGTGCCTTCGTTAAAATCTACGGTTTATTTTTATTTCGTTTGTTGACGTTCTTCAGAGATAGGAGTGTAGGTACCTACCCACCTTCCTACAAGAAGTGACGATGATGTTATTTCACGTTTAGGCAATAAACCTATGTGTGTAAGAGTTACCTCAGAACGTCGGTGTGTGGGTATATTGTACGTAAGTGGCACACGGTGATGTGTGCGTAGTGTGCACACGTGGAGTTGGTGGTAATCTACGCTGGAAGGAATGCCGTAGCCTTCGTTAATTACAGATATTAGATTAGCTGTAAGAGATGTGAAGTGCATTTGTGCGTTTGGACGAATACTTGTAATCAAAACCAAAGCACGTAACAACTTAAAACTCTTTTTTAACCATACAATACATAAATCAACTAAGCAAATGATCTTAATAAACACTTTTGATGAACAATTAATAAAATATGAACATTTGTTACTAGAGTGAACATTCGAGAAATAATAAGGAATGTATTTGGATTTAAAAGCATTTAACGAAATTTTATTTTTATTCTTTATTCTAGATGATTCTTTGTAAGTTAGCATTAAAATTTAATGGCAAGCCCGGTGGAAGCCGAGCAACTCTGTATGCAGGCAAATCCCTGCAGGTACCTACCTTTGGACAGAGGTTACTCGAGAAGAAAAAAATAACAATACATCACGTCAAGTTGTGCTATCTTAAATCTGAAGAATTCTGTTGTTCGTGCTTGAAAAAAATGCCTTTCGCAGCGAAAAATCGTTCCCTGCTCTTGAGACCGTATTGTTCCGGGATCGTCTAGGACCACTTTGTTACAGCCAGGTAGCCTTTGTTCTAGATAGTCTAGTCTCGAGTGGGGAGGTTTTGCTTTAATTTTTCGTGTTAACAACTTTTGAATTCACCGAAAGGTTTTTTGGTGTTTTTTTTTCTGCTAATTTGTGGTCAAATGCTTGTTTCTGATTCTTCGTTTGGCTACCTACTAATTAACATGTTTTATTTATACTGTTAGTTGCCTACATTTTAAAGTAATGAGTACTCGACACACTGAGCTTGGAGTGTTTCACAGAAATTCAAATGTGATGTTGTCATCAAACGGCCAATTAGCGCCATTTTGTAAGTTTGACATTTTTGAAAGGTCCCCAAATGTCAAAAACACATGATAGCGCTGATCGTACATTTGATTACAATTTTACATCTGATTTTTTGAAGTGAAAACTTCTTTAGCACCGTTGTAATTTGAAACTCGATGAAACGGAAACGAGCGACACTAAAAAGAGACAAACAGATAAATCTATAAGATTTAGCCTGCGAGAGAATGAGATAGCAATAAAATATATATTTATTTCACGGGTACTCGGTTCCAATACATTCGGTAGTGGTATAAAGCGCCTGACAAACCTCTGCATACATTGTGTATGCAGAGGTTCCCAAAGGTGAATACCAAAAATCAATAACAAAAAAAATGTATTTATTTTTGTAAAATCAATATCCAATCTTCAAACCATTCCAAAATGAACACGCAAAAGAAAACACAAAAAGCGACATCTAGCTACCCGAAGAAGAAGAAAGCACAAATACTAATAAAGTGACCAAATGTATAGAAAAATTATCCTTCACATTGATAAAAAAAGTGCTTCGTAGTCTCCTCACTCTTGTTTTCTTTAGTTTTCTGAAGGATTCACTTCTAATCACGTGACACTTGCACACTCTTTTTTGCGAATCACACCAACTTAATTCTCTTATAAACAAGACTGGTAGGTATGTACTGCAAATAATACCTTTAAAAATTGTATGTATTGAAATTTGAAATAATAATTTGAAAAATAGTATTTATTGAAAACTGATGAAGGTCTATATAAATACGTGATGTTTTTTGTATATTGTGTAGAGATTGTTACTTCTTTCATAAAGATTATGGAGATAAACTATACCTAAGAAAAGGCGTTTCATTGTGTTTGTTAAACGAACCCCTCAAATTTGTTGTGAAAGAAAAACCTACATGTTAAAAAACGCTTACCTATTATTAAGTAGGTTTTGTGGATCCAGCGAAGCCTGTGAATGTTCCACAGATGGGGCACCGAGTACCCTGGGATTGTCGGTCCGACTTAGAAGGCAAATTATCTTTTCAAGAGCACCTACATACATGCATATATCGTAATATAATTGATTATGTGAATATTTTGAATAAAGCTACGTATTGTATCATAAACTACGCATTAGTATCAAAGTTCTGGAGAGAGACATTCCTTGGTACAATTATAATATAAAGTAAACCTAGAATATATATTTAACTAGAAATTTCAATTGCCGTTTATTTTATAATAATAGCGAAATTTAAATAAAATAAATATGCAAAGTTCTTTTAAAAACTATTTAGTAAAGCATCCTTGATAAATAAAGGTAACAAAAATCGCCCTAACTTCTTATACCATTAACTACCACATTATATATTATATTCTACTTATATTCCTTTCTTAGTTCATCTGCTCTGGATGCCAAAACCATCCCTTTCTTAATCTTATCCATTATGCTTAAATTAGCTTTGCGGAAATTCTCCTCCACATTTTTAATATGATCTAGCTACTAAATAAATAAAGATATCCTCATTATTATATCAACGTTTTAAAAATGAACTACGTACCCGTATACATGCGTTTTTTAATATCGATTTTTAAGCACTTTTGTCTTTTAGTGGATTTTTTTAAAAGCTTTATATTGTTTTGAAATTGAATTTTTAATACATTTTTACAACAACAGAATGTAATTATGCCGACGTCACAACGTATCGGGTACTATACCTAGCCAGTAAAGTAGTTATCTACATTCATAGAATAAATCTCTACAATGTTTCGAATCAAAATCCAATTACAAATTCCTTTGAATATTAAATTCAACCGCCTCAAGAATCGAACTCAACCTTCATTTACAGCATTATCTCCCAAACTATAGAATTACGTGCCATGGGGCATACGGTAGACGGGCCGACCACTGCATGTTCACAATGTCTCTGCTACCTTCTCCCTTCCTTTTTTCACGACAGGCACCTGCAACATTGGGAACATATAAAATTATTGTTTATTTATTCACACAAGTTATAAGTCAATTATACGGCGAGCTTTGCATAGCCTCCGTACTGTCGAAGGGGAATTATTTCCAAAATATAAGCAGTGATCGATTCAATCCAAGTGGCTTAACCGATTACTCTTTAACTTAAGATTGGAAATAAATTATTAAAAAAATCAAAGTACAATAAAAGCACAAAAAAAATCTCAGTATATTACATTCATTTTACTTGATGAAATATAATATTTTTCAATTATAATATTAGATAACTTTTTTTATTTTTCTCTCTTCTTTTATCAGCTCATCTTTTTGTGTTCTGTTTCATATCTATTATTTGTTTTTTTTTTCTTTACTTTTTTTAAAAAATTAAAAATTGTTGTCAAATTGTTTTTTACATACGTTTCTCCGCCTTTTTAACACGACCATTGCTCTAATAAAAGGTGTAACACGATTTATATAATATATGTATAAAAAAAAAACATAATGTAACGTACATAATACGTTAATGTACGATAATAATTAATTTTTAAAAATTAAAACCACATAAATATTTTTTTCCGTTCTGCCTCTTGTTAATTTTTTTAGACTTAAAATCACCCAGTTTTAGACTTAAAAAAAAACATTTTTGAGTTTTCAAAATACAGGAAAACTATTTACTTACTTCGCGAAAATCTAAAACGAAATTGCAGCCCACTTCTACCAAGTGTTTTCTCTGCGTGTTTTTTTTTTAAAAACAAGATTCCTCGGGAAGGTCCTGTAGTTGCATACGGCCTTTGAGTTTTGTACCTTCGCGTCTGTTTTTTTATTACTAGCTCACACGAACCCGGGAATTTAGAACCGTTAAACATCGCCCCCACGTAAAAGTGACTCAACATTTCCTTTCCGATCTTTCTCTGGTTCAAAACGAAATGCCCCTTTCGGTCGGTCTTGAAGTGAAGCTGGTATCGGACCGAGTCGTGGGGCGTTCCTTATCTTCTAATATACCGACGGTAATGGTGTCTACAAAATGTTTTAGCTAATACTACAGCACTTGGGACTACAAACGGACACCGGTTTGTACAAAAAAACAACTTGATTCACTTTTTGTCGTTATTGGAAGTTTTGTTAGGTACGTATCTAATTAATATTTTCGAAAAATGACTTGTCAGAATGCCGCCGTGACAGCAAGCGCGAAACCCTTTCGCAGCAACACTTTGGACAAAGACTATCTAAAAGCTCAATGTTCGATTGCCTACCGAGGTTGTGAATGTTTTAAGTGCTGTCTGCTTGTGCATTTCAATCTGCAAGTATCTAACTCAATTACAAATAAAACACTAACATTAATTCGTTGGTCACAAAAATCAAAACAAAAACATAGATAGATAGTTTTAAAGGGTGACCGGACAACTCGGAATGAAACCAACTTAGAACCATCTCAGATAAGTCATTTAGAGTAATAAAAAAAATATATATAAAAAAATTGGTTAAACAGGTTACGTTAGGTTAGGGTTACCGGCTAATTTAAAATTATTTTTTTCAAAGCTTTTAATGATTTTACAAGGAGGTGTTGAGTTGACTTTATTCTCAATTGGCATGGAAACGTTTTAAAGAGTCTCTTGGTTGTTTAATAGTCTAGGTACTGGATGGATCAAAAAATAATTGTGTTTTGTTAGGAAGCTGAACAATGAAACGAAAAAAGATAAAAGAACATTGTCGAATTGAACCGCGAGTCTAATAATGTAAACGGAATTGATAAACACCAACCACTTACCCAAAATCTTTGGGCATTTGCCGGAAAAGAGGGAACTGCAGATGTACGTTCCAAAATGGAATCTTTTTGAAGTGTTCTTTAGCACCGTTGTGATTTGAAACTCGATGACACTAAAAAGAGACTAATACTTACATCTATAGGATTTAATCTGCGAGAGGATGAGATAGAGTAATCGATCTCCTCTTTGTGCGGTGCTTCGTAGCCTCTCCACTCTTTTTCATTTTAGTTTTGTGAAGGTTTGTGTGCACACTTGTATTTTTTTCAACTCCGATCTACGATGCATCGATACCATGATGTATTTGATGTATCGGTGTGCACAAAAAATACATTCAAGCGTGTCCTCTTTAAAATAATTTGCCTGTAGGTACCTATCTACATAGAAACATCAGAAAAGTCTGTCTGGTACTGTGGAACCCATGTTTACCGTAATTTACAGCAAACAATCGTTTCTTCTCTCTGTGCATTGTGCAGCTTGGACGCTTTTACTAATTTAAAACAATACAGAACCAAAAAATAACTAACGAACTTCACGTCAGGGGCGGATCTCAATTTCAAAATGCAAGTCAACAAACGTATCCAAAGGGTTCGTCGAACGGGGGACTTGCAAAAAGTCTATGTTTAATATGATTATCATGCAAAAAAAATCATTTAAGAATAACAGCTGAGCGATCTTTTTCTCACAAAACTTAATTTTGGTTTGTGGTCAAAATACCCAACAAAACTGAAGAGATATTAAAAAAACGAGTGTGCTTTAAACCACACGACTGAAGTAAAACTGCGCACGCACTACTCTCTCTTGCTCCTACAGTGTGATACAGACAATAGGCCTGCACTGTGTCTTAGATATACGAAACGTAACTGGCTATGAGAGAAAGAGAGAAAGAAAATGTGTGCTCGCGTCTCTCTCTCTTGCCCCTACAGTAATATATGAAACGTAACTCTCTCTTTTTCTATCTTCCTAACTTATATCTCCCTCTCAACTTCCGTTCGCCTCGCCCGAAACTTTTTGTAGAGCTCTCGTCATGCATTCACCAGCTTACTCCCCAAGTCAAGCGTGCGTAAAGAAGTTTTACTTCAAAAAGTCTTGCGAATTGCGAATACTGAACATTAATCCCAATTTCTTAATAATCTCGAATCCTTTGGAACTATGGTATCCCCAACTGGAGTAAGTGACGAGAGCGAAGGGAGTGGAAAATTAGTTATAAATATGGCGAAATTTTTACATGTTTTCCCCAATTGGCGTCTGAAGTGGGTGAAAGGAGTGGAGAATTAATATTCACAAAGACACGGGAAAACGCAGCAGGCGAAGTTTTTTCTTGATCGGAGGGCAAACGAACCAATAAAAGCTTTCTATTTTCATTTTTCGGAAAGTCAGTTTACCATAATAATAATAATCGGATGATTTGTAGAGCGCCGTTTTGGTGAAAAATCACCTCAAGAGCGCTGTACAACTTATTCAAAATTCCTTGGTTCTATATAATTTAATTATTTACAAACAGATACAAAAACATACTTACCTGGCAGGTCACTTCCGAAAAACACACTTTAATTAGAAAGTTAATGCTTGCAGAAAATACGGTCTTGCACGCGGAGGGCATTATATTTAAAACACTGGACATTGCATGATTTTACATTAAAATATTAGTGGCAAAAGTAGAGTTGTTATTTTATTTTGATTTGATGTTTTATTTGATTATTTATTTTGAGAATCCTCATGAAATGACCTTAACTTAAACGTTTACAACTGAGTTTTTTTTTTTTTTTTTAATGTTATTTACAATGTCGCTGGCACTGAAGGTAAAGATGAAAAGTTTTTCATTTTTTTTTTTTTAATTTCAATTTCAAATCATTCAATAATTCAAATTTTTTTCAATTTCAAATCATCAATATTTATACAGAAATCCTTTCGTATTTTCTTAAGGGAAATCTTTTAGTATTATTTAAAATCATCAGCATCAGTCGCGAGATCAATCCAACGAGCTGATTCCTCCATTTTTGCACAAATAACGTTTTTCTCTTCTAAAAATGTGAAATATTTTCCGACCCTGCTTCACATACATGCTCGCTACTTATTACATACCGATTTAGTCTTGACTCTGCATCTACCTCCGAGGCGGTATATTTCAATCGCGTATTCCGAGGTGAGAGCAGTCTGTAAGTTTCGAATGAGTATTTTAAGTTGACCGAACAATAACTAGCTCCAATTCCAGAGGCTCATTTCAAACCTGAGTTTCATATCATGTGCATTACATTATTATCATGCCATCGTGAAATATTGATTTGGTATTAGTAGATGGAATCGAATTCTGTAAATATGTAGAATCTTGAATCTTTCTATCGAATTCCGAAACCCGGTTCAAACATCTAAAGATCTATGGTGTTGTCCGTAGATCCAAAGCGTTTGATAAACGCACGAAGTAGAAAGCGCCTCGGGCGTTTGGGTCTTTGGATTACAGTTATTAGTTAGAAAAAAGTTCGATAGGTATCTAGGCAAATCGATTATTCAAATGAGCTTACCCTGGCCCTTTAGATGCGATGAACCCTTTGGATGAGCGCAATCTCCGGACACGAACACGAAAATACCTAGAATTCTACAATCCTACTGGACTCGTGGTGCTGCTATCTGTAATCGTGGATAGCGACTCCTAAATGCTCGGAATCTAGTCCTCAGAATTATTTACAAACCTTTTTGGTTTACTTTTGATCGGGGTTGTTAGCGAATACCGGCATACCTAATATCCACATAGTTACGTTCAACGCAATCGGTCTTTTTAATGGGAAAGTCGGTAAACTGTGTTAGCTATTTGCCAAGCAATATTTGTAGTGCACTGCAATAATAACGCTCGGTCAATAATACCTACCTTGTATCTTATGAGTCTAAGATTAAAATCGTTAGATCATGTTTTAAGCAAACAATTAAACGAGGAATCAAGTTTGGCTCGTGTATTTTTTTTTCGTCAGTTTTGCCTAGCAATTATAAGTTGGCGAGATGAAGATCTGTTTGTGCGGTAACAGATTAAATTCTTCGTGTGAAGTATAGTTTGGCACCTCGACGTGGCGGGATGGCGGAGTGGTGCGGCCGTGAAGGGGGTGGGGGGAGGGGGCAGCCGGGTATTGAGCGCAGCCTCGCCTGAACTTGGATTTCCATCCGATTATTGATAAGAGCGAAGTGAATCCAGCCCCGAAGGTGAGCATGCCTCCCCTTTGTCGGGCGCTCGGCTGGCCACGGCGGGCTGGCCGCAATGGCCGCTCTGGCCGGCCGCTCACGACTCGGCCAAGATCGGGACTATAAATAATCTTCAGATTGTATCGACGGGCATAAACAACCACCGCCATTACTCCGAGTACTCCGGACAATGGCGATGATCCAGTGAATATTCCGAGATGCATATTTCTTTTCTCCATGCAGCCAATAACAGCACACGTAGACAAATGGATCAGTAGGTAGTCAAAACTTAAGCACATTGTTTTCTCTCATAACATACCGTATTGAACTCATGAACACAATTTAAATTCGTTCCCAACAAGTCAATTAAAATAAAATCCAATTCTCCGTCATTCGTATTGACACCCTAAACTTCTTTTAACTTTATTTTATACACCGTGAACGCGAAATTGCATAGAAACAGCGAGATTTCTTATAACTTGATGGAAAATGATAGGTGGACGGTACCGGTATTCGTAAAAGAATTAATGACATCCACGTTCTCCGCTGTGGTTGTGCAATGGTATTATTGGTAAACACTTAGGCATTCCTCGCCGCGCGAACCCTTTAACCTTATCATCGCGTCCACTTGAACCTTAAAAGCTTCTTGATTCCTATACGCGTTCATAAAAAGTAATAACATCTTACTGGGTCCGGTTTCAGTCCCGCCTTATCCCGCCAGCATAATGTATTACACTCGGACGGGTTCAATATGAACTCCGGAACATCAAATACAGGTACCCTTTGGTTCAGCAGAATTCAATTAGATGTCTGTAGCTCCACTCGTGAAAGGATACAAACGACTTGCAATAAACATTCTAGTTTGCAAACACCTATCTTTTGTAAGGTCAGCGATATAATACGAAGCTTGCATTTTATTCAGCGTTGATTATTCTTCTTATATGCGTTTCACTTACCCATATCAGAGGTTTGACTGCATCAATGATACCAAACCCTTGACACTAAACTCGTTGATGCTCCTCTTGGATTATCAACAAACTCGTTGAGGTTCCTCTTCTGCCATTTCTTCTTTGGCCACCTATTTTCTATGTTTCGTATGTTATAGAAATTAATTTCATTCATTTATACTATAATACGTTCGGAATATTCTATTGTGCGTCTACAATTGTTTATGCCTATTGAAATCAACCAATTCGTAGTGATTTAAGGGTCCACTATTCGAATTTCGACCGATTTCTTACATATCTCCCTTAAACATTTGAAGTTTTTAAGCTCTTAAAAAAAAAAAGTTATTTTTTAAGATAACATCTAGATACGTTCCACGCTGAAATGCAAATTATATGAAATTCCCTCGATAGAAAAAAAGTCTATTTCCATTATTTTACAAGTTATATTTGTGAAAAAATTCACAATGTTTCTTTAAATGATACTTAAGATACGTTCCACGAGATTTTTGCTCTATTTTAAACGAGTCATGTTTTATTAAGCTTTTTCGCCATTTTCGATGCGATTTCATCGCTTAAAATATTAGCGCGCTCTGTCCAACATTCGTAATTACACATCTCTCCATCTTCTTCTTTTTTAGCCGAATAGCGCCGCCTTAAGTAAAAATGTTCAATTGAGTTAGCAACCACTATAAATTATCTTCTTATGCGTAAAATTTATGTCAATTACATACGTTTGAAGGTCTAATCCTAATGCATGACGTAACTGTTATTAAAAACATATATGTTTACGCCAATGTTATTATGAGCTTTGCTAATGTTTATATAAACGCTAGCACTATAATCTACATAGATTGTTATTGGTGTAAACGACGAAGGGCAGTATAAATGTTCATCTTCGGCAGGCTGACAGGTATATGGGGGGCGTTCGTGACCCCGGGACAAGAATGCGTTCCGTTCTAACCTCTGTCCCTACCCCTAGGGAAGGTTCCTACTCTTGGTGCCGCCGGGCGGCGACCCCGATGAGCCCTGTAATCTGCACGTAGACTAATAATTCTTCTACTTCTCCGCACACCACTTTCGGACCTACCCGCAAGAAAATAATTTGTCCGATTCGCTACACAAAGCCGTAGGTACTATTATCATTATTTGCTTCGTATTTTCTTATGAACAATAATTTCCGTGGCAGTGTATGGTATCAGCAGCGCTCTGAATCGTGTCTGCATTTTGCAATTTAGTATTAAATAGAATTACAGACTAGGATCTCGAGATTTTGCATCCAATTTGGCTATCGTCGTGCTTTCTTCCAACGCGTCAGTGTGCTTGAGCGATCATTTTATAATGTTGTTTCAACATGCTCTACCTTTCCATTTACTTGTTATCAAAAGTCTTAGCATTATTAACATACTTACGTACCTACATATTTGAATTTCAGAAATTTTATATGACACTCGATTTATTGTAGCAATATAAAAGTATTGTACTAAATTGAAAAGGCTTGCATCGGGGTAGTATATAACTGCCAATCAAAAACCGAGTACAAACGATTAAAATTTTATGATCTCGTCAAATGAAGGTGTAATATAAGATTGTAACCGGTTGCCCACAGTTTTGTAATTGGAATTCGATTGTGTGCTGGTAGAATACTGTGACTCCAGAACGTGATGAGTGAGGCGATGGACTGGTCACGCGGAGTCGTGGCCCGGACCGCCCAGAACCCTGACTGCCTCGTGCGCCAATCCACTCCTTCCGCACCCTTGCAATAAGGCATCCAATCCCTTATCAAAAATACAACACGAGAATATTAACTTCGCACAGTGCGCCAAGTTGTGCCTTCTGCACCACTGCCATAATGATCTCTTTCGCTTGCCAAAAAGAATAGCGCAAGATACATTTAACTATCCTCCTATTATTTATAAGTGATTCGCGGTCGGAGCTCACAGGCCATCGGGTAATAGCTCAAATTTAATAGAATTGCTAAAGGAATGGTGTTCGTAATAAAATTTGTTCAATTAACTTCTAATGGTTCCAGGAACAGATATTGATTGTTTGACTGACAAGAACTAAGATAAAGATTCTTAAAATTTAAATTCTTAGGAAACAACTTACTTTCATTGTTTAAGATTATTGGTTCCAGTTACAAATAATGAAATTCATGTGTTGATAATAACGTTGAGCAAGTGTTGCTTTTTGCTAGCGATTTCAAATAAAATTAAACTTACAAAAACTATAGATGACTATATTCACATACAATCAAATTTAAATAAACCACATGAATGATGCAAACTTGACAAACTTTATCTAAACATTATCAAATGTCACCTAATAAGATTTTTCAGAACATCTCAACCTTTCAACCATGAATATAAAATTAACATATGTTGTTTTTTTTTTTTACTTTATTTATTTTCATTAACTGTAAAGTAGGTTGCACCAACCAGTTCATTAGGATTTGATTGTCTCTATTTGCTTTCTTCTTTACAATTTTAAATTTTATAAATATGTTTTTTATTTATTTCAAATGGTAATGGATGTATATTTAGGTAGAACCTGCAGACAAGCAGCCATGTGGCAGCTTCGCGGGATTACCTATTTAAATTGCCAATTCTATCTGTATTTGTTAAGTATGTTTTTGTTAGAAAAATAATAAAAAACAATGTTTCCCTCACTTCTGTCAATGAAATTTTTGATCTTGGCATTATTCTTAATTCCAAATTTAATCACAATTTAGTAATATTAGATACCAATAAATGATTAAAAATGCTTAATTTGGTTCGAAGTCACGTCGAATATAAGTCGTCTATTTGGTCCCCTCACTTTAAAATCCACTCCGATTCCATTGAAAAAAATTGGAAATTAAAATTGTTAACTTTACATTCCTAAGCATAAATTTCGGTCTACCTAAAGAAACAACAAATTACAATCACAAATAATAACACTATTAAAACTCTTAGACAGGCTTGACTTTTATTTTTAAATTGTTAATATTAATTAACAAATTTTAAAAACGTAGGTTTTATTGAAACTCGGTGCTACTTCCTTTTCTTTAGTTCAATTATGTAATAATTCTATCTTTACAATTTATCAGCACACTGTTTGGAATATTTTTGAAGTGAAAACTTCCTTAGCACTGTTGTGATTTGAAACTCGATGAAACGAAAAAGCGACACCAAAAAGAGACAAACACATACATCTATAGGATTTAGCTTGCTAGAAAATGAGATAGAATAATCAGTCTCCTCTTTTTGCAGTGCTTCGTAAACTATAGGTCTTCTCCTTGTGCTGTACTTCCCAGCCAACCAGTAGCCTCCCCATTCTTCTCTACTTTGCAGTTTTTTTAAGGTTTTCCTTCTACCGCGTGTGTAATTCACACAATTGTTTGAAGTGAAAATTTCTTTAGCACCTTTGTGATTTTAAACTCGATGAAACGAAAAATAGCAACACTAAAAAGAGACAAACACATAACTACATCTACAGGAGAACGAGACAATATAATCGGTCTCCTCTTTGTGCGATGCTTCATAGCCTCCCCAATCTTGTCTACTTTAGTTTTCTGAAGGTTTCACTTCAACAGCGTGTGATAACTACACAAAAAAATGTATGCATAATTATAATGTTTACATGATGTGTCATTCATTATAATTAATATTATTTTCGTTATTATATAAATATAAAAGTACATATTACGTATGTACATTGTTGTACATATACTTCGGAAGGTAGAACAGTAGTCGTTTGATTTATTTTAAGAGATTTTAGCTGCGATTTACATTTTTTTCTTCGTGAAGTTTCCAGTTTAAAAAAGCTTGACATACCAAAACATAATTTGAACAATGCATCACTTAGTTATTCCAGAAATCGGGTAAATTTTTGGGAATGTCTAATAAAATTAAGAGTGGCGCCAGCAATCTCAGAAGGTTGTAAAAGTGTCCAGAAATGAGCACGGCGCATGCCGAACTTTAGTATGGTGCAGTTACAGAACAACTGTACTTATCTTAGAATAATCCAAAAGCACATCCATAATACAAGAGCTTTTACCTGCGTCTTGTTGAAATAAAGCTGCAAGTATTTACACCAGGTAAAAAGAGCCAAACTCATCACTCGCAAAATTCTAGACAATGGTTAAAAGGTTATTTATTTTTCTTAAAGTGGTTTAAAATTACATTCATACCATGTAATACAAATGTTTTATCTTGTATCCTGCTAAAATAAAGCTGAAAACACTTACACCAAGTAAAAAGGATCGTGTCCAATACTGACTGATTCCTTCCTTTTCTTGGAGTGGCTTATTATTATCTTCCCACCCTCGTCGAGTGTGTGCGATGAATCCGACAAGGTGGCGTCGTATCCAACTTTTATGGCCGAACTGTCAATATTTTTCAATTGTCTCCCAAAGGTACGAGTGGTACCTACCCTGAAATATTGTATATCATAAATGTAAACACTAGTGCGGTCTCTCAAGTCCCATTTTTTTGCTGGTCTGTTTCATTCCTGGCTCAATAGAACAGCTTTAAGTTTATGACATTTATTTTTAACTCATTTGTTGTACATTCCTACGAGTCAATAAATAATAAAAATGATTATGTATACCTAAATCAACCTGCATTGTTGAAACAATGCTCTGCTGATAAAGCAGAACATTGTTAAAATTATTAACGTTACATTCCTACTTTCTTGACTTCAGTGTGATAAGCCACCATATGCATATATTGTGCGTTGTTTGAATATTGCACTCATCCCAGAATTCCAAAAACCCGGAGCCAGTAGAAACTAAGAGAGCCAGTAAAAACTTTTTTTTTTTGTGCTTTACGTTTATATTTTTTGTTATGTAAATAATAATTTTATTGTAATTCCAATACATAGAAAAGTTAGTAAAAGCTTCAATTTATCCGTAGCATATTTTTTGATGTTCATACTGTAAACCAATTCGTCGTAAAGATTAATATAAAAAGTATCTAAAAAGGATTTCACGTATAGCTTCATCTTTAAAACCATTTCAAGCAATGTATAGATTTAGATTGTGGGCTTTTCACAAGACCTCCACAACACGGACTAGACGAGTGTCTTGTCTGGCCTCCCAGCATAGTCGATCGATAAGGATTGATAGGATAACTTTCGGTAACTTCTCATCGTTCCCTAGCATGGTTGCCAACTGTTATTTGTGCGTTGGCGATCTGCAGTTGTCCTAGGGAACCATGAAAAGTTACCGAAAGTTACCTTCAATCTGTTCAATCTGGGGTATGTTGTGAGGCTGAAGGTAGTGGGGAGGGGAAGGTGATGGGGAAGAGGAAGGTGGGGAAGTACCTGGCTATTCAGATCTGGTCACCAAACACGGCTACAGCCATTTCAAGCAACGTTTCAATTCTGAATGGTAGTCTTATTGTCGATACTGAGAGTATCTTCCACTCTGGAACGTGCGCAAATATACTATACATATATTATTTTAACGAAATAATTGTGAAATAACACAAATTAATCAAATATAATTTATTTGTCACGCCGGGATTCGATCCCGCGACCTTGGATCTTGTTTTAAAGTTAGAAGCACAGAGCCTATAATTAAATTTACGCAGAATAACGAAATTAAAAAATATATATATTACTTGGCTTACATAGGTACCTATTATAAACACTTAAATCTACTAGTATTCTATGTTTCTACCAACAGATCTTAGCGATGGCTCAATACCTATAAAATCACTTGTCTGACTTTACGTATGTTTAATATATGTTCCGAGTTAAGTATTCGCGCGAATATCTGCAACAATAAATTGATTTTGCTGACAGTGTAACAAGCCGAAAGATCTTCGCCTCTCATAATGATCACAGGCACCATGCCCGAATCGGGTATATTCGTGTCGGAACATTTATGGGTCTAGTTTATTCGTCGGAGGTATTAAGGTCCCAAAATGCCTTCGCCGCTGGGGGCGAAGCCGATGCTCTGTTTCATTTGAGCCTATTGTGCGGGAGGGTTCGTTTTTCACAAGCGGTTTGGTTTTAGTATTATTTATTCTGACAATTATAACTTTGAGACTGGAAATAGTTACCGTTGTAATATAATATTAAAAAAATTACAGTATACAATTCACACGCGGTAAAAGTGAAACCTTCAGAAAACTCAACTTCGAAATATTGAGATGAATGCGTAGTATCAGGATAATTGTAGAGTTTATTTATTATAATATTGTTACCAAGTTTAAAAATTATTTTTCATTTTATTCTACGAAGCACCGCACAAAGAGGAGGCCGATGGACTAAGAAGCAACGCATAAAGTGGACACCGATTAGTCCATCTCTTAATCTCACAGGCTAAATCCTATAGATATATGTGTTTTTTTTTGTTTTTGTTTTAGTGTCGCTCGTTTCTGTGTCATCGAGTTTCAAATCACAATGGTGCCAAAGAAGTTTTCGACTATTTGGAATAACAAGGTTCCATCTGTCGCGGTAACGTCATGCGTGATAAGATCTATAGTAAACTAATTTAGAGTTCATTTTCGCCTGACGTTACCGCGTCAGAAGGAACCTTGTTTTTCCAAAGGATACAAAAATAAGTAGCTGTAAAAATATGATGAAAATTTTTATCTCTAAAATTTCAAGAAATCGGCCAAAATTTTAACTCGAAGCGAATAATATTAATCCATTCCCGGGGGATTTTACCTAAGGTCAATTGTAAAGGAGCATTTTGGCAAACTAATTCTCATACTTGGATATTTTTTATATCGCCTTTTCGGTGAAATACCACCCGAAGGCCGCAAGTCGTGGTAACTTTCCACAGTCAATCCAACAATAATCAAACGATAATTTATAAAAGTAAAAAATAACACCAAAATCAAATATTTCATTAAAACTCAAAAAATGTCAACCATCTTTAAAAAAATCAAATAATGTAAAAAAATTCTCAAACAAATTTGTCAAACAAACAAAAAAGTGTGTCGTAGTTGTAGATACCAAAATAAAATAAAACGAAGAAGCCTTGTTTGACACCCCGTGCGCTGCGCGAGCTATTCAAAGCATCCTACCTGCGCCGGCGCGGGAAGGTGCCCGGGACCCGGGTCCGTCTGCCTCCTCAAACAGTCCCTTTGTACGAGATTGTATTAATTATAATGCCGCCGAGATGCTGTGGCCGTGACTGCTGACTGCCCTCCTCGTCTAAACCTAACTACCTCTAGGACACTCAACAACTTTGCATTATTATTCTGATATACACATAAACCACGTCTTGTCGGTTCCGTGGCAAATCAGAACAGTGATAAATCAGAACACTTAAAAGGTGGTATAGTCTTTAAAAGCCATGAAAGAAAAAAATCTAACGTAACCTTATCTATTTTGTCGTTTACTTCATCCCTTTTCTAGAGGGTTTTGATTTGCCCGATTATCGTCGTGATTGTTAAATCATTAGATCTAACAAAACAAAAACAAAAAAAGCAATTCTTGGCCGCCCACAGAATCAGAATCTTTATTCGAATTTTGTTGTAACTATCCAATTCCGCTTGCCTTTTAACACTATTATTAGACAAATTAAGGAAAATTATATTATTAATTACGCCAAGTTTTCCTTGTACATTAGTCCTAATTTTCGCAGTATTTATACTTCGATTACGTTCTTCTCATCTCGGATTCCTTATAGCAAATCTTCTGATTTAAGGGTCCGCTATTCGAATTTCGACCGATTTCTTACATATCTCCCTTAAACATTTGAAGTTTTTAAGCTCTTAAAAAAATATATGTTATTTTTTAAGATAATATCTAGACACGTTCCACGCCGAAACACAAATTATATGAAATTCCCTCGATAGAAAAAAAAACGCAAAGTATGCTCCGAAAATTATTTAAAACAAGTCTATTTCTTTTATTTTACATGTTACATTTGTGAAAAAATTCACAATGTTTCTTTAAATAATACTTAAGATACCTTCCACGAGATGTTGGTCTATTTTAAACGAGTCATGTTTTATTAAGCATTTTCACAATTTTCGCTTCAATTTCATCACTTAAAATATTAGCGCGTTCTGTCCAACATTCGTAATTACATATCTCTCCATCTTCTTATTTTTGAGCCGGGAAGCGCCGCCCTAAATCATTAGATCTAACAAAACAAAAAAAGCAATTCTTGGCCGCCCCAGAATCAGTATCATCTATATTCGAATTTTGTTGTAACTATCCAGTTTTGCTTGCCTTTTAACACTATTATTAGACAAGTTAAGGAAAATTGTATTATTAATTACGCTAAGTTTTCCTAATATATTAGTCCTAATTTTCGAAGTATTTATACTCCGATTACCCTTTTCCCATCTCGGATTCCTTGTAGCAAATCTTCTGGTAGCCAGCTTTGCTACTTCAGCCATCTTCAATCAGAAATGAAGTGCCAACTTTTACATTATGACATTGCCAGTTCTCATCTCCTTATATCTGACTCGTCCATAAGACATTATAAGATCGCTAATTAGGTGCCTACACTCAATACTTTTAATGTGTGTTCAAAGGTGCGGATTCCATTAGTAGCGGGCCAGTTGGGAAGATAAAGTTAGAGTAATTAACATTTAAAGAGCAGCTCCATTCACTCGCGATATTCGTTCTTATTCTACCCCTTTTAAGATATTAACTGGTTTTATCCCGAATACCTACTTGTCTTTTTTCTCAATTTTGGTTAACTGCTGTAGAACAATTTTTTTTATCGCAGTAATACAATATCTTAAAGCATACTTGAGCAATTGTTATTAGTTAGCACAGTTTGTTTAGTTTCTCGGTTTGCGCAGAGAAACAATGGTTCAAGATAAAACAAAGTAAAATTGTCAACATAAAAGTATTTACGAAGACAGATAATATTTGACAAAGAGTATGTATATTAACTGGCGTCCTGTACAGGGCATGCAGATACTTTAATAGTACACAACTGCTAACCCTGTACAAATCGCAAGTGCGCCCCACGGTTGAATTTGGCCACCTCTGATCTGGAGCTTCAAAATACCTAAAAAAAAACCTTGACTCTGTGCAGAAACGGGCGGTCCGTTTGATAGATTCTCCTAACTTAACAAACGGATTGCAATCTTTAGAGCACTGGCGTTGGATGGGAATGCTGCCCTTGTTCTACCGGTATTACAATGGAAGATGCTCCGAGGAATTAGCGTCATTGATCCCCTCGGCACCGGTGCATAGTCGAGAAATACACGGTCGCATTTGTACACGGTTGACATTAGTCACATGAGAACGGATCGTTTCTACGACTCGTTCTTGAGTTCAACAGCTCGGCTGTGAAACGATTTGCCGGCCTCTGTGTTTCCTCCATCCTACAACATGGATCTTTTTAAGATCTCTTCAAGACCCATGTTCGCTCCTGCCTCTCCTCATAAACACCCTCCACACAGCATCTTCAAAGATGACATAGGCCCTGAGAGAAATTATTTTCCTCATGGCCTCCTGTGTGGAGTTAATGTAAAAAAAATATATATTTATATATATTTTATGGTAAATGTACCAATGAATAATTATTATAAGAGTTAATATAGCTGTTTAGTTTCTCCGTGTAATTCAGAGAAACAAAATATCAAGATAAGGCCGAGTAAAATTGTCAACATTGCAAGAGTCGGTAAAGTTGAAATATCTAGAAAATAATTGGCAAATAGTATGTATCATGAGTATACATGTTAGGTAGCTTTGGTGTCTACATTATCTGCCGGGCTTTGCGAGGAAATTGCTTGATTAAGTACAAGCAAGATCACAAAGCAATCTCAAGTTGCTCATAATAAAATAACGTAGTGAACGCTGGGTTTCGCTGATTCGCTCGTTGATATCTTTGCGTTGGAATAATACGCGAACCGCTTCTTGTACGTAGTACTTGGTTATTCGGTCGTTGCATAAGTGCAGTTGTCAGCTAAATAAGAGCTAATAAAACTGCACAGCCAGCAAAAACATACGTGTTTTATTAATAAATTAATTATCTTTCGTAGCGTAATGACGCAGTTATTGACACAATAACCGAGTTGCGAATACAGCCATTGAAATAAAAAAATACAGTTATGAAGTATGTGTAATAATAACACATTATTACATAAATCAAAGAATATTTATGTTGTATTGGCACTCTTGTCGGCGGGTAGACATGTGTGTTCGTATGGTTAGAGATTTTTACTGTCAAATTAAAATTTATTAACTAGCGGCGCCTCGTGCACCTGCTAATAAAATCGTTAATTATTGCATTCAGCGGTGTTTAATTAACATGTTTTTGTTCGGGAATGAGAATAGAAAGAAGTTAAAAAGGAGGGGAAAACCGACTATAAAACTTTTCGTTAATTCGGATAATAAAAGGATTTAAATGTTTTTTTTTTAAATGACATTAAGTAGTGTTTGGTAGTGAATGAAATTGGTAGTGTAGTAGATTGATTTTTTTAAGAATAAAACATTTATCAGAAACACACATTCACTTTTTGTAAAAAATCCACAAATTTTAATTTTTTTATTTGGAGATATTTTAATAAAACGAGATCATTTTCTGTCCCTACTTGATGTGTGTCTGATATGCAATGCTAAAATATATATGCAATGAATCGATGCAACACAATTTACACAATTACGTAATGACTGAACTTCTCTGGAAACAAGTATCTTCTATTGGTATCCCTTCCACACAAACACCCGAGAATGCCAACTGTTCTCTGATATTCTAGCATCAATATACGAACAGAAGATACGAGCAACCATTTGTTAATAGTTAAACGCAGTCTGCCTGTAGAGTGGGGATATCTTAGTTCTTCTATATTATCTCTACGCACTCTATCTCTATTCTTCTATTCGTGTTCTGAGAAAATTTGGTCACAAGGAGAACGGAAGATTTGGTATAGAGTACGAAATAATAATATGTACGAGCAAATCATTTTAAAGAGGACACGTTTGAATGTATTTGTGCACACCGATCGTATTAAAATTTTAAAAAAAATTCTAACTATTCGGTGTTTGAAATATCCGCCTCCCGGAGTTCTCTCTTGTCCCATAAGTTTATAAATATTCTGGTTATATAGCGAAGTTTATCAATTATATTTATTAAAAGTATAATAATAGAATTAAAAAAATATATGTAGCATCAGTAATCATGTAGGTAAAAAAAACAAGTATAGAAAAACCTTTTTATTGGGATTTGCGATTTTGGTTTATTTACACTTTAAAATGTTCGTATTAATTTACATACGTGTTTTTAACTAATTGTTTATTGGGTTAACTGTAATAAATATGATGTACCTACGCTGTGTAATTTATATTTTATTTGTGCAATTGAGATTTTTTTTTTTTGAGTTCGATTTTGCATCCAAACGCTTTGAAAAGGTCAATAATCGTTATTTTTATCCATCCAGTACACGACTACACATGCAAGTGTCTCCTTAAAATGATTTACCTGTATCTACCTAATATTGAACGCCTACATTTGAAAATATCAAAGTTCATGCACGAGCATAGTGTGCTAAGTACTCTCAGCGGCAGTCATGTAATTAAGTACATTTGCTGTATGCTAAATTTGCGAGACTTATTAGAAATTTTAATGTCGGCACTACGTCAGTATTAGAACCCAATTGCATGTGAATTACATACATGAGACTTGAGACAGTTTTACAATTAAATAATTTTGTATTATTTTTAGATGGTAGATAGATTGATTCTAGATATCAACAAATCCAACTTAGTATCGTAGAAACGAATAAAATGCGTGAAAGTTGCTGCTGAATTGCACATAGTTAACTGTTAGCTGAGAAATGTTTGAAATTCTTTATTCAAATATCCTTTGGATTGTGAGAGTAAATAGACAAGAACAGCTACGAGAATACGGAGAGATCATTGAAACTGCCTCAATCCAATAGTGGAGTGCTCTCGAAATTCCTCGGCACCTCGTCAAATATACTTACCCCGAAAGTATTCCGTTAGAGGGATGATATTGCCCTTGTTGCGCGCGAGTTAGTTTTACCAGGCGATCACCAGAGATGTTGTGAAATGTTATCCAGACCGCAGCACGGCTGTCCGAGCAGCGGCCGCGGCCTCGCGCTTCTCCAACTCGGGGCCGCGCAGCCAGTCTCTCGCTTTATTCATCAATGCTTTATGTATTTTTAAACTGCCAATATATTATTGTGTTGAAGAGTGTTTTTGCCATGCCAGGCCTTAATGTTTTAATGACATATGTATACGAATTCGTCAGAAATTACAAATATGTACATCTTTTAAAGATACTTGAAATATGCATAAACATTATGATTTGTGTTAAGATATAAAAGTTATAATAATTCGTTGTAAGATTTCGAAATCTTACGTTAGCTTTTAAAAATACAATCTCTTGCTTTCATTGTTTGAAACAATAGAAAGCAAAGTTTGTTAAATGTTTTTTTCAATTTTTTTTATTAAAGTTTGACATGATTAAGAAGCATAAGTCCTTCATTTCACTTTGATTAACATGATAAAAACAATTCCCAAAACAAATCATCAGATCTGTTGGTGTCCATTATTTAGCACCTGAGGGGCGCCACGGTTGAGGCGCACGGTCAATACCTGCGCCGCGCCGCGCTGGTGCTGTAGGCGTCCCCCTCCCCGCTCACCGTCCGTGTGTTTCAGGTGCCCCATCCCCGCCAGTGAGCGATGGAACGCCGCGACCGAAGGCTGCGCCGCACGCGCGCGCCACCGAACCCCGCTTTCGGTTAGACCCCTCGTCCAGTGAAACGTGCATTTGTGATGAACTGTGTAAACACTTGTTGATCGTGATCAGGATTATTTTGTGCCGTTGATAGTTTACCGTATTGTTGTGGGAGAAGTCCCATGTCATGTTGAGTTAGACATACCATGTTGGGCCTAGCGTGTTTGAGCTGCCTCCTGCTGCTCGCGCTCGTCCCTTTCTCCCTGGGGGCGCGCAACTCTCACCACCACCACCACAGCCTCAAAGCCTCTGGGACGTCAGAGTTTGTCAACAAAGGCAAAAGTAAGTGTGATCATCATTCTCCGCCTACTCCCTGGTAGTTGCTGACACCCCAACCCCTGGGCGGCAGGTCGGGGTGCACGGTGCACGCGACAAGTGCCGCACGCTGCCACTAACTCGGGCTGCTCTACTCGCTCGCATCCCCTTTCGGTCTATCTCAGTCACATTCTCTGTCTTGACACTAACATCTAACTTTCTAATAAGTTGATACAATCCTAATTGTGTAATTTTGTTAATTAAACATTGTTCGTAAGCCAGTAAATATTATAATATCATCCCAAGTCTTCGGCGATACTGGATTTGTATTAGCATAATAACCTATTACCAGTCAAATCATTCCAAGACGATTGATCTCTGGTCGGGCAATATCACAATTCCCCGAGTATTTGGGGTAGAGTCTGAGTGAGCCCATCTCCGCGAGTGCACATCTGTGGTCGCTGCGATGGGAGAGATGTGGGCAGCAAGCGTGCCAAGAGGTTTTGTGATGAAGAAATAACAGTGTTCAAATACCGCCTGCGCATCATTTCTATTACCTTTAAGTGTATGTTGATTCCAGTCGACTGGTACCTAATGTAATGTGATCATACACAAGACAAGATTGAGAACTTTGTCTATTTAAAAAAAATCATGTTATGATAGTACAAATTGCCTGAACAAAGATTTTTTGTTGTGTTTTAAAAACTTGCAATATTAATAACAAATCGACTGTAGTACAATAACTGTAAAATGTTGTTCCCCAAAATTGCAAACAGCACTTCGACCTAATTATTTCTGATTTCCATTTCATACCTAAGCATAAAATTCTTCAGTATACAAATAATATGTTGTTTGGAAATCACGATTCAAAGGTCACTTGGCCTGCCTGCGTACACTGCTATTATTTAATATTTTATTATGTACATAGGTACCCGGCATTTATATTTCATTATTTAGAACCAGATTCGACAGTCTTATGAAACAAGAATTAAGTTTACAGGTAATGTAGCATTAAAACTATTAACTTTCGAATTACCTTAGAGTAAAAAAAAATAGGGAATAGCGGTTTTACGGAAGGCCTCCCTCCATAAAATAAGAATATACATGTAATTTAATTCTGTAATCGTTTTTCATAACAGCTTATGTTTTATAATTATACAATTCATATTCGATCATTTAGCGCAAAAAAAAAATTCTTACTGGATATTTTAATCATAAATTATTTCTGTACATTAAATACTAATACGGTGTTCAAGGATACCTTAAAAAAATTGTTTTTAGGCATAAGATCGCAAAAATACAAGGTTTACTTTGTCTTTACATATACCTACACAAATTTCTGTCATTGGTTGTAAGATGGAACTCGTTGTATAGCGCTTTTCGGTGATTCTTAACAAAACGTAGGTAAATTTTTTTTTTATTATATTGTATGTCAGTGAATTCTGAAGAGATGAATTGAAAAAAAGTGCACCCAAGACCCCACAAATGATTTGAATGGGGTGATGCAAAGTAAAACAATCCTAAACCTACAGATTATCAAAAAAATAATTCTATTAAGCTTATCATTTTCGTTGAAGTGTTTGTAATAAGAAGCATAAATTTGCAACAAATTTGTGAATGTAAATGATGGGTACTTACGAAAAATAAGTATCTTCTCATTAATGGTCGTTTTATTCGATGTAGATAATCGTTGCTCCTGCAGAACACTGTGGGAAGATTGCCCCATTAACACGAAACACTGTAAGTGCCTTGATGATGTTACAGCACAGCATTTATGAAATGGCCCCTGTAATGTAATGATAATGAGTTTCGTATATCCAACAAGTTGAAATTTATACATGATGACCCAGAAACAACAGAACTCTTTTGAAGAAGAATTCCTTTCTTATGTGCATAGAAGACACTGTGATAGGACCTTCACAGCAGAAGATGGCAAAATCTTTTTTAGCACTGTCCAGCACTATCTAGTGTGGGATTGTATTATGTCTAGCACTATCTGTGCATATTATGATAGTGTATGACAGCACAGCTCAGCACTATCTAGCGCAGGATTGCATTATGACAGCATAGTCTAGCATATCTACGCGTATGATGGCATTATAACAGCACACAGCAGCACTATACGTGCATGGAATTGTATTATGACAGCACTGTCTATGCATAGGATGGTATTATGTTTGCGCAGTCCAGTTTGCGGATCCCCTGGACCAAGGATGAGACCGATTTCATGGAATAGCCCCAAGACTGGCAAGAAAAAACAAAAAAAATGTATGCAGTTCACATGCAGTAGAAGTGAGACCTTCAGAAAATTAAAGTAGACAAAAGTGGGGAGGCTACGAAGAATCGCACAAAAATAAGACCGATTAGTCTATCTCATTCTCTCGCAGGCTAAATCTTACAGATGTTTGTGTTTGTCTCTTTTTAGTGTCGCTATTTTTCATTTCATCGAGTTTTAAATCTCAACGGTATTAAAAAAATAAGTTTTCACTTAAAAAAGAAACGAAAAGTACAAAGTGAAACAGATACTTCTATAATTATAATATTTTGTATCAATATGACTTGTTTGTAAATAATATAAGATATTAAAAATATTTTTTAGAGTCCATTGCAGTTCTTGATGTCCAGGTATTATTTTCATTCTAATTAAGATCACGTTGCTTTGGGAGTTGACAGAAACTACGATAGCCCCTATCAGGAAAACCGGTTTTTAAGGGTATTTTTGAACTATGTACTGCAAATACGTAGGGCCCACCCAGCATTCTTCAATTGAACTCGGCAAATATAAAGTCCGGTCCTGCATATGATGGCCCAACAGTGCAAAAGCAGTAGGTACCCTTCTGCAAGTGGGGAGGAATAAAGTCGTGAGTACAGAATTGAATCGGGCGCGCAGAATGTCAAACAGATTATTTGTTTCTTCGGTGACGAGTTCCCGGGAGACAGACAGCAGAGGAGACGACTCGCCCTACCATTGAGTACAATCGCGCAGAAACGAGTTTGTCGGTACCGGCCATCGCACGCCTATATTGGGTGGTGTCCGGTACAACATTTCATGCCCTTACGCTTTCAGTCTTACTCCGGCTATTTGAGACGCGCCCTCCCGGACTTGTAATGCAATCTGCTGGCGACTCCAGATGATTACTTCCACACTTCTTCAATGATTTCTGCATTCATCTGAATTCGCTCCTCACATCATAACCCCTATCTGGGGGCTGTTTAGGCGGTCTTTGTGGGAGTTCTCTCGATTTCCGGAATGTACAAGAGAGGAAACGAATTGCATGCCCACTGTCCACATGACCCTTATGAAATTAATATCAAATCATACTAGACGAGCGGTTAACCGAAATCAAATAATAATTTTTTCAGCACTTTTTGATGCAATCTTTATTATAAATTATATGAAAATGAAATTGTTAGTTTTACGATTTCATCGAAAAATTATTTAATATTTAAACTTGCAAACATTGCAACTGCACTGCGAGTTGTGTAAAAACTTTTTTTATTCCCAGTGTACAAATTTATTGAGAGGTGTTTTTTAAAGCAATTTTAAATCAACAGCATATGTTTTCTACTTCTAAAAAAAATTTGTCGACTTTTTTTTTTACATGAGCTCCACACAGGAGGCCCTGAGGAAAATAATTTTCCCTCAGGGCCTATGTCATTTTTGGGGATGCTGTGTGGAGGATTTTATTTAAGAAAAAGGAAGTGAGGAGAATTCTGGGAAGGAAAGGGGTAGGTAGGAATCTGGGGTTCAGTGTGTCCTGGTCATCCGCCTCCAAGACCTAGACAAAATTCACCCCATGAACCCGGGCACCCCTGCTAAATCACCAAACGTAGCGAACCACTTGGGGTGACCTATAGCAGAGGTGTGGGTTATCCAATAAAGGTTCCCGGGCGGCGGTACCCATTCCGGCCTCCCAAATTGATTTGTCTCATTAACATCAACAAAATTGTAAAATTGACTTTTTCGGTTCGATTTTTGTCCATTCACAAATAATATAATACTTTTAAATATGCACTCTATTATTTATCTTATAACAAGGAGTATATTGCACTATCTCTGAACTCTGGAATAGAAATGAAATTCTTTCCAGATACGAAACTCAAACTTGTTCAACTCTCAAAGTTCAGTGCAATGCTATGTACAAAATTATTTTCAGAAATACAATAATAATACTACCGCGCTCTTATTATATTTTTCACGAAAACGGCGCTTTACAAATCATCCAAATTTATTATCTTAATATATATATTTCTTCTGTCCGTGTGTATGTATGTCACTAAACTCCTCCTAAACGGCTGGACCGATTTTGATGAAATTTTTTGTGTGGGTTCAAGGGGATTCGAGAATGGTTTAGATTCACAATTTGGTCCACTGGAAAATGTTCTTTTAATCAATTTTTTATTTCTAAGGAGTTGTTGATTTAGGAATGTTTTACATTGGATCCGGCATCCTGCGCTACCATCGCAGTATCGAATATTCAATATTGTTCTATTTTAATTTTAGTTTGTCCCGACAGTTGTGTACAGGACAACGTCTGTCGGGTCCGCTATAAATAAATAAAATAAATTGTGGAACATTCCAGAACACTCGAATGTTGTCCTGAGCGAAGCCGGGTAACCCAGCTAGTTACACTATAAAAGATTACTTTTAAACTTTTGCAAAATGTCTTATTTTTCAATATAAAATTACAATGTTTTAATTTGCTTATCGAAAATATAATACATAACTTTTTAAAGTTAAAAAAGTTTTTTAAGTTAAAAAAGTTACTCCAGAGACTAAAGCCCAAATACATAATAAGAAGATTTATAACGATTAATAATTAATATATATTTAATTATTTTTTGCAGTATGCATCGGCACCAATGGACGGATGTCTGTCCCCTCCAATCGAGACCACCACTACCGGAATCTGCGGGACCGCTTCACCAACTGCACTTACGTGGATGGCAACCTCGAGCTGACTTGGCTGCAGAACGAGACCCTGGACCTGTCCTTCCTGCAGTTCATTCGGGAGGTGACGGGGTACGTGCTGATCTCGCACGTGAACGTCAGGCGCATCGTTTTACCCCGCCTACAAATCATCAGAGGCAGAACCCTCTTCAAGCTCAATGTTAGAGATGAGGAGTTCTCCCTGTTGGTGACTCTGTCCAACACCCATTCCCTGGAACTGCCGGCGCTGCGCGATGTCCTCAGCGGCAGCGTAGGCATCTACAACAACTACAACTTGTGCCACGTGAAGACCATCAGCTGGGACGAGATAATCACCGGGCCCAAGGCCGAGTACGTGTATGTGTACAATTTCACGTCCGCCGAGAGGGAGTGCCCCGCGTGCGACAAGAGCTGCAGCGCGGGCTGCTGGGGAGAAGGCCCCGAGAACTGCCAGAAGTTCTCCAAGAACAACTGCAGCCCGCAGTGCTGGCAAGGTCGCTGCTTCGGGCCCAACCCCCGCGAGTGTTGTCACTTGTTCTGCGCGGGAGGCTGCAAGGGCCCCAAGCAGAGCGACTGCCTGGCGTGCCGCAACTTCTACGACGACGGGCTCTGCACGCAGGAGTGTCCTCCCATGCAGCGATACAACCCCACCACCTACTCGTGGGAGGTGAATCCCAACGGAAAGTACGCCTATGGTGCCACGTGTGTGAGAAACTGTCCCGAACATTTGCTCAAGGACAACGGCGCTTGTGTCCGAAGCTGCCCACCCAAAAAGACTGCCGTAAATGGCGAGTGTGTTCCGTGTGACGGGCCGTGTCCCAAGACTTGTCTCGGGGTCAAGTCAGTGCATTCCGGTAACATCGATACATTTAAAGACTGCACTATTATTGATGGATCTCTGGAGATCCTCGAACAATCATTCAAAGGCTTCCAACAGGTGTTCGCCAACTTTTCTTTTGGGATGAGGTTCCCCCAGATGCACCCGGACAAGTTGGAGGTGTTCAGTACTCTGAAGGAAGTGACCGGCTACATAAACATTCAAGGTTACCACGACAAGTTCACGAACCTTTCGTACTTCCGAAACCTCGAAGTTATCGGGGGCCGACAGCTAATGGAGAACTTCTTCGCGTCCTTGTACATCGTCAAGACCGCCTTGAAGTCACTGGAACTTAAATCGCTCAAAAAAATAAACTCTGGTGCGGTTGTCATTCTTGAAAATAGAAATCTGTGCTTCGCTGAAGACGTCGCTTGGAAGAAGATCAAAAAGTCGACCGAACACGTATCCCTGCTGTTAAATAATAAGGAAGACAAAGATTGCGGTAAGCACAATTTCAGTCACCTTTTAAGATATCATAACTGTACGTTGGTACCTACCTACCAACACTACCGACCTTCCTAGAATATGGATAAAGAATACCTACAACTTAACCATTTACCAAACGTGTGTGTGGGTACCTAC
The DNA here is from genome assembly GCA_936435175.1 of Glyphotaelius pellucidus. NCBI lineage: Eukaryota > Metazoa > Arthropoda > Insecta > Trichoptera > Limnephilidae > Glyphotaelius > Glyphotaelius pellucidus. The sequence goes on along the minus strand of OW386542.1, from coordinate 17,602,007 downwards.
GTATTTGCGTGTGATGTATCTTTAAAATATTTGATATTTGTCCATGTTTTTTTTGCTATTTGTGTACGTTGTGTTTATTTATTGTATTTTGTGCGAATATTTTGTGTACTATGTGTTGCTGTATTCTTAATTGTTGAACAAACAACATAAAATAATAACCAAAAGATATTATTCGATGTTGTAATATGCAGGTATGTACACTGCTGCGTAACTCGCCTTATTATTTGGATTATTACCTAAGAGCAGTCTCGCGATATTTATTTTGTATTAATGCTTGTGTCAGACTACGCTACATGCGCCCTATACTTTAGTGGCTTGGCCGTTTTCAGCATTATCGCCATACATTCCCATTGGGCAAAGCCTAAAAACGCTTGCCAGTAAAGTTTACAGCGTAGTCTGGCAGTACCGTAAAATATACCTACTTATTAGCAAAACAAAAAACTTGCACTACTTAGTCGTTGGTCAAGAATGCTTATTTTTCCACTGGTGTTTTTACGCTGAAATGACAATAAATCCATATTGGTACCTAATTGTTGTTGCGTTAATCTGTGGACGTTTAAGAATTTGCTGATTTACGTAGGTATGTCTGGAAATGCAAACAATGCTTGCACTGTTCAGAAATACAGAAAATATGAAACTTATGTTGAATAATATTAAATTGAACTTCACTGGTTTAATATTATTGCGAAACCTGGCGCCTATTTATTATGCTGAATTGCGTTTATTTATTGCGATGTTTTGCTTGCCTGAAATGCGTTTCGGGTTGCAAAACTTATGACTATGACTTACGACCGTTAATTTGCACGTAACAATGTTCCTTGTTCTTATTTTGTTCAGAAGCCGAAGGTTTGGTGTGTGACCCGCAATGCTCCGACGACGGCTGCTGGGGAGTTGGGGCGGGCCAGTGCCTGTCCTGCAGGAATTACCAATTCGGCAAGAAGTGTCTGGAGAACTGCGATACTTTCACTGGGTAAGTTCACCTTCTTCAATCTTCAGTGTTTTTACATTATTTTACACCTTTTTGCCTCCGTTCTATTCCTTACTGTGTAATGCCTGGCGCAGTTGTAATATCAAATTTTACGATAAAGTCGCGATAGCGCCACAGATCTACTCGTAAAGGCGGCGTAAGATATAGCGAAGCATCTAAAAAATGTCTGTTTTTGTCGCCCACTTGTTAAACTTCAGCATTCATGGTAATACTAGTTATTAATCCTGAAATAACACGCAACAACAACTAATGAGTTACCTATTACATTCCAGGATGTACAAAGCTGGAGCAAAGATCTGCAAACCTTGCCACGCAGAATGTGACTCAACATGTGATGGGCCGGGGCAAGAACACTGCACTAAATGCAAACATGCCCGGGATGGCCCCTTCTGCGTACCCATGTGTCCCACCACCAAGTACCTGTCTGAGAGCGGAGAATGCTTGCATTGTCATGCCAACTGCGTGGATGGCTGCTTGGGCCCAATGAACACCATCGGACCTGAAGGATGCAATTCTTGTGAAAAAGCCGTCATCAACGGCGATGTCACCGTGGAAAAGTGCTTACAAAAGAACGAGTCGTGCCCCGATGGATACTATTACGAGTGGGTTGGTCCGCAGGAACAGGGCCCCCTCAAACCCCTGGCGGGAAAAGCCATCTGTAGGAAGTGTCACCCCCGTTGCAAAAAGTGCACTGGATACGGCTTCCACGAGCAAGTCTGCCAAGAATGTACCAAGTTCAAGCGAGGAGAGCAGTGTGAAGATGAATGTCCTGCTGATCACTATGCAGATGAAGGAACGCAAATATGCGTTCCTTGTCACAATGATTGCAGAGGCTGTGTGGGTCCTGACGTTTCTCATTGCTTGAAATGTAGAAACTTCAAGATATTTGTGGACGGAGAGCCTTCTTCTGATAACACCACCGCCTTCAACTGCACCTCCAACTGCCCTTCTAACTTGCCGTATAAAATATTTCCAAATGAAATCACGATTGAACCGTACTGTTCCGCTGAACCAGTTGGATCAGTGCACCTCAGTGAGACTGCCGGAACTTCTGCTTTATTGGCTGGAGTTTTAATCTGCGTTTTTATCATTCTGGTGTTTCTCGGAGTCATTGGGTATATTTGTCGCCAAAAAGCTACAGCTAAAAAAGAAGCAATGAAAATGAAAATGGCATTAGTTCTAACTGGTTGCGAAGACAACCAGCCACTGCAACCCTCTAGTATGAAGCCAAACCTTGCAAAACTGAGAATAATCAAGGAAGGTGAACTGAGGAAAGGAGGGATTCTTGGGTTTGGTGCTTTTGGTAAAGTTTTCAAAGGTGTCTGGGTACCAGAAGGTGAGAATGGAAAAATTCCTGTTGCTATCAAAGTATTGAGAGAAGGAACAGGTGCCAATACAAGTAAGGAGTTCTTGGATGAAGCTTACATAATGGCTAGTGTAGATCACCCCAATCTGCTTCAACTACTGGCTGTGTGCATGACCTCGCAAATGATGCTCATCACCCAACTGATGCCATCGGGTTGTCTTCTTGACTATGTTCGAATTCACAAAGAGAAGATTGGTTCAAAGGCTCTACTAAATTGGTGCACACAGATAGCTCGTGGCATGGCATACTTAGAAGAGAAGCGCCTGGTTCACCGGGATTTAGCGGCTAGAAATGTTTTGGTTCAAACAGCCAACTGTGTGAAAATAACTGACTTCGGCTTGGCCAAACTATTGGATATAAATGAAGATGTTTATAAAGCGGCCGGTGGAAAGATGCCAATCAAATGGCTGGCTTTGGAATGTATACAACATAGAATATTCACTCACAAAAGTGACGTTTGGGCTTTCGGTGTTACAATTTGGGAATTATTGACTTATGGAGGAAGACCATATGAGAACATATCAGCGAGAGATGTACCAGAACTAATTGAAAATGGTCTGAAACTTCCACAACCTAATATTTGCACATTGGATATCTACTGTATTATGGTGTCTTGCTGGATGTTGGATGCAGGCAGTAGACCTAGCTTCATACAACTAGCAGAGACCTTCACTGAAATGGCCAAAGATCCCGGCAGATACCTAGTTATTGTAGGGGACAAGTATATGAAACTACCGTCCTATTCTCAACAGGTAAATTCAAATCAAATTCACTTTTATATTTTACATTCCACTGCCATTTTGAAATCTGCTTCTAATACCTACAGTTTTGTATGGACTTTTTTATAGGTGCTCAATTATTACTGTCCGTAAATACTATTATTTTCCTTCTTTCAAGAGACAAGCTAAGACAAGGAAAAGATGATGAAATGCGACATACCACGGTCCAAACCTATCAAAAAAATTGTTTTTGGTAAATCTCATGTAATGTGCGTTTTTATTTGCAGGATGACAAGGAAATAATCAGGCATCTCTCCTCGGCTATGGAAGGACCTATGGATTCTTTGGGGGAAGGTGATGAATATTTACAACCTAAATTGCAGAACGACAATTTGCCAACCAACTCTCAGTTATCTATAGCTGCATCCAACGATCCACAAAATAAGCCTAGCTCGTCGAGATCATGGCAGAATGCTCCAACTTCAATATCAGAAAGCATTCCATTAGAAAACATCTCTGGGAGACATCCAAACCATTGGGACGATGGGCTGCTCCGCTACGCTCAAGTGACAGGATTTGACATCAATGATTTTCGACAATATTGCAACGGGGGTATGATCCATTCTGATAGCTCAGATTCAAGATACCACAGTGACCCATCGAAGGTTATTGAAAAGGATGAAATGAGCTCTGAAGATGCCGTATCGAAGTTAAAAGAAGCCCAAGTGGCTAATATAAAGTTAGACCTTCTTTTGGATGAAGATGACTACTTGATGCCCTCGACTGCTAATCCCTCAGCGTACATGGATCTTATCGAGTCGGGCAATCAGGATCCCTCCCAAGCAAATGGCAACTTCCAGAAGTATCCTGTAATCAAGAAGGCCATAGATAACCCTGAGTACTTGTTGACTTGTCCCGAAGAAGCAATAAGCATCATGATTGAAAACAATATCATACCAAAGAGCCCAGATGCAGTGGACCACAACTCATGTGCGAGCACCCCCACGCTACAAAACCCTACAGTTACCTTTGTGGCACAAAGATCTATCGAAGAAGAGTCCATATCGGATCACGAGTACTACAATGATTTACAAAGAGAGCTTCAGCCTCTTAGACGTAATGAAACAAAAGTGTAATGTTCTCCTCTATAAGTGTTAGTGTTATTAAAAATTTACTGTTTTATGAATGTACTCAAAAAATCTTGCAATTCAGCGGTCAGAGACTTAATTTTGTGATGTTGGGATGACTAATGGTTATGTCTATATATGCAATATATAATAGTCAGTCTCAACATGTGAGGACAAACGTGTTAAGTGATTTACTTAAATAATACAATATTATTTAAGGGTAGCTAGAGCAGTGCATTGGGAAAGTAACTATAGGTGTATTTTCTGAGTGACATTCATAAAAAAATGTGCCATTCTAAAATATGGCTTTTGTACATAAAAATATAATATTTTAACAAGAAGTAATATGTGAATGTTATTTAGTGTATTTGCCGAACATTGCCCATAAAGTTTATTATGTACAAATATTGTCTATAATACGTTGAATGCGACATAACTTATTAAATTATTATCTTTATTTGACTTTAATTTAATATTATTTGTTTATATTGTGTGTCCTAATCCTTGTATATATATTATATGTATATGCCAGTGTCAATTTTTGTTAATATGTATAATATCGTTCTGTAAGAATTTCTAAATCTGTATCTAGAGTCCGTAGAGTAGGTACCGTTTTTACTAGATGAGATACAGACCGTTAATCTATCGAGTAATATTTTAAGTAAATGTAAAATTAAAACAATGAAATAACAGTTAGGTATATTTGTATATTATGTTCACTAAACGGTACCTTTGCTATTCAGATTCCCATTATCAGCCATTATATATTGCCTCTATATACATATTTTAAGTTTAGACTGTGATAATTAAATGTAATTGATTTCTTTACTAAGTTTATGTACTAATTGGATTTGCTAAACTATTTTAATTTGTAAGTTTCTTCTCAACTCAATGAAAGCTCTCCCTCTGAATATTTGTCCAATACAGGGTTTTTGACGTACCTGAACATTAGACAAGAAACACTCCTCCTCCTTTTACCATCATGCTGCCAGCTGCCAACCCTCCAGGGTAGACAGTGGTGAATAGTGCCATTCAGATGTTACTTTCAATTTTGTTAGTTACATAAGTTCAGGTATCCCCGCTTGCTCAGTCATATTAAAATTAGTTTATTTTCAAAAAATAACAGTAACTCCAGATATGTTTTCCCCACAAATGTATGTATGTACAAATTTCTCAAATAATTTTTCATCCAGAATTTTACAAAACTTTTATTCAATGCGAGACTGCATCTGGTTCTAATAAGCAATGTATCATAAAAATTAACGTTGAAAGAATGCTTTTTTTAAATCTGTGAAATGAAAACTGTAATGTTTCAGAAATTTGGCTGGGAGTTAAAAAATAATAAAATCAAGGAAGGATTTTGTAAGACAAGGGATACCTGTAATAATAAATAAATTTGAAAAATAATAATTAACCAGTTGGATGAAAATATTTTTTTAATTATTGCGTAATTTAAAAATGTGTTTTGATCCGATCATATTATATAATTTGATAGGTACCATTTGAGCTGAAAATTCTACTGCAATAGATAATCAATCTAGTAACATTTAATCACACAAATTTGTTGAATATGAGAAACACCTTTATAATATTTTGATAATATCATTTAAATGTACATGCTGTATTCACTGTATTGCTAATCATATGTATGTCCCTCACGAAAACAATGAAGAATATAGGGACAAAAACCACCATAGTTTTGGATTCATTCATTTCAAAATATTTTAAAATCTGTTTTAAGAATTTCGCTTGAACTGGGCATCTTATGATATATAACTTTCAACCAAATATACCTAGCAAATTAAATTTTAAAATGTGGTAAATATTTGAATATTTTTTAAAATTACTCACCAAAATAAAGTTTAAAAACACTAATTAGATATCTTTCTGGTATGTAGTGAAAGTAGAGACAATGCTTCCTTTTGAAAAGTATTGGAATCGATTGTTTGAGGCAGATATTTACAAAAAATATGGACGCGGTTATTCTAAAATTCTAGAAAACTATTCAAATCTTTGTTATAGCCAATCTAAAAACAATCAAGCGTTTATAGTTTCATGTGCATCTGTGCGCACATCTATACATACAAGACTAATAACGGGCAACAATGAGAGAAGCAAATCCTTCCTTCCTGCCTCAAGAGTAACCAGAACATTGACTATTTGAGCAAACAGATAATACAGCATTAATAAAATTAATTAAGATTGTTCACTGAAAGAACGTCTTGCAATAGTAAATAAAACTCTTAAGTAAGTGCCATGAACCACTGTTGTGTTATTTTTTATTGTTGATGAAAGATTTCTCTGAAATTTAATGTAAATATCTTATGTAAAATATAATAATTGTATCCTACTGTCTGCAGTGTGTATGAAATGTCTCAAAATATCTTTGTTTAATAATTGTTTTATTTATGCAAATTATTATATATTCTATAGATTATTGTGTTAATTTGTAGTTGGGTTTACCTTTATGAATTGACCTGTGGCATCAGTAGGATATCTTATTAGAGACCGTCTGTGTACCTTAGATTGCAAAATAAAACAATAATTTTTAAATGAACGTCTTTTTCCTCACCAATATTAAAACATGTCACCAACATTCTAGAACCCTTTTCCCAATTCTAGTAAATCATTTATGATTAAATATAAATGGAAAATATGTCGATTTTACTTTCTTCACCCCTAGCGCACCACCTTCGCTTCACCTTCACAGCGCACAATCATCACACAACAAGATTCCATTCTTCAGTGTCCAATAAAGCTGCAGTAACTACAGATCAACACACTTCAATTTGCAATACGGGGTTTCCCCTCCGTAGATATTATGAGAAAAGTTCTTATGCCTACTTTCGATCTTATATTACTGCCACATACTGCTTCAAAGTAGATCATTTTGGTAGGTTTTTTTTTTTTTTTTTCACGAATTAATAAATAAATTAATTAACTTCAATATACCATACTCTCGATATAACAGGTTCGTTCCGAAAGGTTTTAAAGACCAAAAACAGTTTTTTTAAATTCAACATAATCATCTCGTCTTCTCCACGCATGGGTGGACAGAGAGGATAGACAGCCAATCGGCGGCCTAATATGGTTGGATGGTTATGATCCTTAGCTATGAATCCGGAGGACGTGGATTCAAATCTCGACAAATAAATTGTATTTCATTTATTTGTTTTATTTCACAATTATTTTAACTTTGATTCACCACGTCTTTTAAAATTTGGGAGCAGGCTGCTAACAATAACCTTCCTTACGTAGGTGGCAATAAGGTTTATATTCCCGTTTGACATAGGCCGTCAGGCACAGATATTTAAATATTTTATGATCATTTTCTAAGGAATTTAATTTTCCATATTATACAATAAATTTGGAAAAGTAGGAGATTTTGAACTTTAAAGCAGTTTTTTATAGGCCTGATACTTTATTTTTTTTTGGGCTTATAAAAAGATTTATCAGCATACTTAATTATTTCAAACATAAGAATGTGTTCCGCTCGCAGTATTTATCAAAGCATCTAAAATATTTCTAAGCAACTAATTTTCAAACCAAATCATGATTTTTCATTGCTTAGGAGTGCATCACCTCGAGTGATTCTGCTTAAGAGTCCGCAAGTTTCCTCAGAAATGTATCAGCAGATGAATATGCATCAAAAGTTATAATTTACATTCTGAACACTAAACAATTTTTAATTTAAAAATGAATCTGCGTATGAACCCTCCAGTTCACCAGCTCAAATTATAATACTTTTTATAATTGTACATGGAATAGCGATTTTATATTTATATCACTAAATGTAGACAAATTAATGCAATTAAACTGTTTTGGAAAGAGGTAAAGAGGTCCCGGAGTGGTCTAGAGCAGTGGTCCCCAACCCCCGGCCGCCCTAGGCCCTACACACAAATCAAAATTATGTAAAAAAAATCGAACATACCCAACAAAAAAATTATCAATAATCAAACAATTATCAACAAAAAATTATTATTAAGTTGAGAACCCCTTCACGCCAAGTTACCGCTGACACAATACCTTCGAAGTAAAAAACACAATTGGGCTTGCATTTTGCGCACTCGTTTGAATAACATAAAGAGCTCGAGTGAAACGCAATGACGTGAGTCACCGCTCTTATATTCTGCTTGCCCACTTGCAAGTGGAATCGTTTTATTGAGAAAATGTAATAAACTAACACGCGTTTGATTGTGTTGTTAAATTTATTCCCGTTTTTCAACAAAATCCTTCTATTGCGACCAACGAGAGCTTATTATTAGGTTTTTTTATTTTAATTAATTCGTAAATGTATAACGAAGGATTAACCAAAATCTGAGTCCTATATTTACTATATATTAAGAGATAATTTGCATTTTCAAGACGATGTGTACTAGTGTAAATTTTAGGTGGTATAAATAATAACGCGTAAAATCAAAACATTCTAAAATAAACGCAATCAAACCCCCTCCCCTCTCTTTAGCGGGCCACGGTAAAATTATCAAACGTTGACCGGTCCACAGCGATAAAAAGATTGGGGACCACTGGTCTAGAGAACGGAAGCATGATAGTGACAAAATCGTACAATGGGCAAATGTTGACGAATGAGGAAGAAATTAAAGAGAGATGGATGAAATATAAAGCCTTTGAAAGCAACCTGGGTGGCAGTTATTGAACGATGATGGAGTAAATATTACCAAAATCAGCACGGATAAAATAAAAAGATCAATAAAATGTATGAAGAATGATAAGGCTGTGAGTTTGAACAATATTGCTGCCAAATACTTAAAAAAGATAGCCGTATTATTCTCACATGGTTGTGCAGACTTTTTAAGGTTACACGCTAATAGATTGGCTGGAATCATGCCATTATATAAAGGTAAAAGGCCACTATGGAATGTGGGAATCATATGTCAATATATTAATGGAAGGGCTATTAGCCTACTTAGTTCAGTCGGCAAGCTGTATGGTAGAATATTGATTGAAAGGGTAAGAATGAAAACAATTAACAAAATATGGGATGTGCAAGGTGCTTTTGTAAATGGAAGGGGATGCCTGGACCAGATTTTCTCATTGCATGTTGCTTATTGAGAAGTTTCTTGCAAGAAACCACAAACTTCACCAGTGAATTTATAGATCTATAAAAATCATACGACCGAGTTGACAAATAAAAGCTATGGAAGATTTTGTCCAAGCATGGAGTGAATATGAATCTCATACAGGCAATTGTATCTCTGTATGAGGAAAGCGTTGCATGTATCAGGGTGAACAACGTATTTTACGGGGTGGCTTGTAATCACAAAAGGTGTTAAGCAAGGCTGCATAATGTCACTGTGATTATTCAATGTATACATGGATAATTGTATGCAAGAATTGAAATAGATGAGATTGGGGGCGAAAATGAGCAATCTAAAAGTATGTTGCATGTTGTATGCTGATTAAGCGGTGCTGATTTCTAACAGTTTGGAAGATCTACAGTCTCTCATGTCAAGGATGAACGAAATATGCATAAAGAATGATTGACAATCACAATACAAAAACTATGACCAAAATCATAGTTGACACCTCACTAAAAGTACCAAGTACGAGTATACTACAAAGGGTTAAAATAGTTTATCCTATAACGCTGCACACATATTTGAGAGCCGTACCATGATTTACAGGAAAGGAACAAACCCGAGAGATAGTAGGTAAGAAACGATGTATGAAAGAGAATGAAGCTAGGACTGTATACCAAAACCGAGATATTTAACGGTCCATCCCCTCTGCTATCTCTGCGGGAATCGCCATGATGGTTAGTTAGTTATTAAAAAGATTTACAATAATAGCCATTGCAGCAATTAAAGGATACCGGGAAAGGATTTTTTCTGGTGTTTGCTGAATACAAACTAAAAACGACTGGCTCAGAATTTTTTAAATATGATTATGTTTAAATTTTAGAACACTTTCATTCTAATTATTTGATCACTTTTTAAATTTAGATTAGTTTTCCAGCTTGTAATTTTTTCATGAGACAGCCGTTTCGCCCTTTTGTGGTGTACAGAACTTAATAACAAATATTAAATTTGACTAAATAATATGACATTCTAAAATTAATTTTCTCTAAGGGTAAAGGGTCTGCAATTAAGAATATACTATACAAGGATCGCTCACAGATGATTTTCAGAAAAAAGCATCTGGCTTGTGACGTAGCTCGAAGCCCCGAAACTGGATATGGTTGATACTTGAAATGTTCCAGTTATGGGAGACCGATGAGAAACTGGTTCTTTATTCAGTTACTTTTGGAACCGGTTCCTCATTGAAAAAATATTTTGTGCGCAGTTCACACGCGGTAGAAGTGAAACCTTCAGAAATCTTAAGTAGACAAGAATGGGAAAGACAAGAATGACAAAATTTACTATTTTTCATTTCATCGAGTTTCAAATCACAACGGTGCTAAAGAAGTTTTAATTCAATATGATGGGTGACTGAAGAATTTCTAAGTAATTTGTCGATGTTGCACAATTTTTCTAATACATTTTTATAAATTATTCCATAAGGAGCCGGCTTCTCGGAGTAATTATATCAACGGCTAACTAAGTAGCTCTAGGTAGTTTTAGCACGTTTGAGTATATTGGATGCAGGGTTTCTTCTTCAGGAACGTCATTTATGCTCTGTACTCTGTACAGGCCCGGATCGAAACCAATCTCTGTAGAATTTTATAATGAGTTTTCATGCTTTTTGGAACTCTTAGTGGGACTCTCTGATACACTCATTATTACAGGTGACATTAATATTCGCCTCGAGCGCGTTACATCACCAAACACCGTTAAATTCTTAGATTTATTAGCCAGCTTCGGATGCTGCCAATGGGTCGACGTCCCAACTCACGACGCTGGTGGTACACTGGATGTACTTATTTCAAAGAACAGTGGTTCGCCGCTCTTAGCAGATATTCATGATATAGGACTATCGGACCACCGGCTAGTCTGCACTGATATTGATTTTAATCCGCCTAAAATACCGTATAGAACAATTATATCGAGGGAATGGCGTCAATTTAGTTTTTGTGATTTTCTGGAAGAACTTCAGACCTCTCTATTATGTACACCCAATTTTTGGGAAACAAAGACGCCAACAGAACTTGTCGAGACGTACAATAGAACGCTTTTGTTTCTATTAAACAAATATGCTCCGACAACGTCAAAAACACGTAAAGTTCGAAAGTCTGACGGCTGGTTTGATGACGAATGCCGAAACCAGAAAAGACTTATGCGGAAATTAGAGAGGTCATATAGGAAAAACTCTGCAATAACTTCGAGAGATGAGTGGATCCTTGCTCAAAAACAGTACATGAGCAAAATAAATTCCAAAAGATCAGAATACTGGAATGAAAAGGTTGACTCTGAGCGAGCCAATCCACGGCGTCTCTGGAACTCAATAAAGACTGTTATTGCCGAAGTCACAGTTCCAACTAAAATAGATATTACCCCGGATGCCTTCTCAAAGTTTTTTCGGGAAAAAATTGAAACCATTCGTGCCTCCACATCTCACGCCCCTCTGCCAATATTCACTATCAACTCTAAAGGAACTTTGTCTTCCTTCAAACCTACAACGCTTGAAGAAGTAAAAAAGATAATTTCATGTTCGCCAAATAAGCAGTGTAGTCTTGATCCTATACCAACTTGGTTATTAAAAAAATGTGTCAATGTCTTAGCTCCATTCCTAGTTTATGTTTTCAATAAATCTCTCAGTACAGGTGATTTCCCTGAACCACTAAAATCAGCTGTAGTTACACCAATATTAAAAAAGTCACAACTAGACCCTGATAACTTAGGTAATTATCGACCCGTCTCAAATCTACCTTTCGTGTCAAAAATCCTGGAGAAAATTGCTGCTACTCAAATAACCAGTCACTTGAATTCAAACAAATTATTAACAAATCGACAATCCGCATATAGAAGGTTTCACTCAACAGAAACCGGACTTCTTCGTATGCTGTCAGATATAACTCTAGCCATAGAATCAGGTAAGTTAGCACTTATCTCACTCTTAGACATGAGTGCAGCGTTTGACACGATTGATCACGACTTCCTCATTAAGAGATTAGAGGAAACATTTGGTTTGAGTTCCGATATCAAAAATTGGCTGGCGTCATATTTATCCAATCGCTTGCAAGCCGTGAAGGTTGGAAATAAACTCTCAAACTTCGAAAGACTTTCTTCAGGAGTGCCCCAGGGTTCCGTTTTAGGTCCACTTCTTTTCATCCTTTTTACAAATGATGTCGCCAAAATAATCGAGTCATTTGGTCTCTTGTCACACTGCTACGCTGACGATCAGCAAGTTTATTTTTACTGCACTCCAAACGAAGTCAGCAGTCTCAAAATTCGTGTAGCTGAATGCCTAGAAGCAATAACTCGTTGGATGTCTTCAAACAAGCTAAAGCTGAACCCATCTAAGACTGAGTTTCTCTGGGCGGCCACAAACAAACGCCAACATTTCATAGACGATTCGCCTATTTCCATTTCCGGCAGCGATATTATTCCCAAGACAACCGTCAAACTTCTTGGCGTTAATCTAGATTCAGACTTTTCGCTTAAAAGTCAAATAAATAGAACTGTAAGCACCGGTTTTTTTCACTTAAGACAACTCAAGTCCGTCCGAAGAAATCTTCCTACAGAGGCGACAAAACTACTAATCAACTCTTACGTAGTCTCGCGACTCGATTATTGTAACGGTATCTATGCTAGCCTTCCAAAATATCAAACTGACAAACTTCAATCCGTTTTTAACGCAGCGGCACGGCTCATAACCGGAGTCTCTAAATATTCACACATTTCAGAACACCTTCGTAACCTTCATTGGCTCAAGTGCCCTGAAAGAATCCAGTACAAATTGTGCTGGATGGTGTTTAAATCAATCAATGAAATGGCCCCACCTTATATCTCTGAACTATGTGTCCCGGAAAATACTGGTCCGAGGCAGTCAACCCTTAGATCAGCAACATCATCAGCTATAGGCAGACTAATGGAACCTAAACGCAAGCCAAATACAAAGTTTGGAGATCGCGCTTTTGGAGTATCTGGGCCTAAGGCTTGGAATAAACTCCCTCCGGAACTAAGATGCATAACAAGCCCAACAGAATTTAGGTCCAAATTAAAAACCTACCTTTTTGGGCTCTCATATCCTTAATTTAAATAAACCTATCTGAGAGTATCATACTTTTATTTTCTATGATATGTCTTAATTACACTTTTCTAATTAATTTTCTAATTACTTGAATCTTTGCACATCAATCTGTCTCGTTACGAATCACATTTAGGAAGATCAAATCCTTGTACTACTGTACCGCCCACTATAAAATGTTGCTTTTGATTTCCAAAATACACTCATCAAAGAATGTATTTTATACTAATATTAAAATACATTTCAGGATTAAACACATATAACAAGTGTCCCAATAATGTCCTCTGTGTGCGAACTATATCTAAATTTCTTAATAGACAATAAGTGTTAATTTCCAGCGACCTCCCAGGTAAGTATGGACCTGTATACATTTTTAAGAAGCATCGCGTTCATTGGTCGTGACATTGTGACGTTGTTCATTGTCGTGACATTATTGTATTTTCTTATGAACCGGTGGATGCAATTTTTAGCCATTAGTTGTTTTAATTGTTTGTCTAGTTTGTAGTTTTTCTAGATTTTAGAAATGTATTGTAAGTTTGTGCAGCGCCCTTGAGGTGATTTTTCACAAAAACGGCGCTATATAAATCATCCAATTATTATTATTAACGGTTCTATGTAACCGGCAGAGGAACCAGAGCATCCCTGATCAGGCGCAATTGGAGCAGTCCGCTTCAGACGCTGACTTGCCAAGGAGCCAAGGCGCTGATAATACCTAACACCTACATAATATAGGGCCCTTGAGGTTCACTAGCGTCAGGTGCCGTTTGGTTCAGGGCCAGCGCTCACAGGAAAATTGACCAACTCTACCCGAAATAAAAGATCACTTCTTGACAGACAGCCTTGACAACATTTACCTATTGTCCGTCACAAGTGATAATACTTAATGCATTTCAATTCTGAATGGTGAACTTTCACCAGGGCGATACCGATAGTATCCATCATTCTGTGTGCTCTTTTTACAAATAAAATTATTCTCAACACTTTTCCTGTCGTATCCTGGTCATGATAGTTTGCAGTGACCGGACAACTCAGAATGAAACCAACTCAGAACCACCTCAGAAAAATCATTAAAAAATTATGCCAAAAAAATATAAAAAATTGGTTAAATAGGTTAGAATTATGGGCTATTTTAATTTTTTTTTTTTTTCAGAGCTTTTAATGACTTTTCAAAGAGGTGCTGAGTTGACTTTATTCTAAGTTGGCTATAGTTTGCTAAATGAGGCCTTCAATTTGACAAATTGTCATGACACCAAGTTATTGTCCTGATATTCATCAAAGTGTGTGCAAAAATTCCCTGGATTTTCCCTTTCGTTCTGAACACTAGTTTTAATAAAGGATTAATCCATATAATTTATGAAAATATTATAAATAAATTATTCGCAAATGCATTCAGTCGCTAGACTCACTTGTATTGTAGTGAATTCAAATCTCCCGGTGGAAAATGGACAAACTACGTCACAACTTTACTTTATCATCACTCCACCCCATGAATGAATCTTGTATTTTCCAAGAACCTTGGACTGGAACAAGTAATAAAAAAAAAACAACAATAAATTGAAAAAAGAAAACAAGAATTCATATTTTTAAGTTCATTTATTTATATGTAATATTTAATCATTTATAATTAATAAATAGATATTAATCACAATATAAATTGTTAAGTGTGGTGAAACACACATTACATAAATAGTTACTATTAAATAAATTCTTGCTAAAAACAATACTACTATTTATACACTGTAAGACGTAAATACATTTTATATACAAAATATGTGGGGCATAAAAAAATAATATTACGAAATATTAATCTAATCAAATAACTATAAAACGAGGTTTAGATTATTTTTTTTGTTAATAAATCAATTATGAAAGAAAAAAATTATGCAAAATTTTGATCAAATATACCTACCTACTATAAAATTCTTTTCAATCACGAAACATAAACAAACTTAACTAAAAGTACTTTTAAGTTAATTAAATTTTTTTTTTAAATAAAGCTAAAAGAACCAGAAAATTGCACTAATTGTTAATTGAATGGAATAAAAAAAATTTGGATCATTTACAAATTTACAAAGAGGGAAATGTACCTTGACAACAACAAATTGTATAACAGTATTAAATAAATGTCTATAACAAAAATGTACTATGTATTTTAATATTATTATTGGTGAGTTATCCCCAGAAGTATATAGGTTAAGTCGAAGAACAAACAAATTTATTGATGAAGTTAGATATTTGACGAAGAAGATTGAAATCACAATAAGATATTATTTTGTGGAGAATGACTGTGGAACC
Organism: Glyphotaelius pellucidus; assembly: GCA_936435175.1. Taxonomy (NCBI): domain Eukaryota; kingdom Metazoa; phylum Arthropoda; class Insecta; order Trichoptera; family Limnephilidae; genus Glyphotaelius; species Glyphotaelius pellucidus. The sequence goes on along the minus strand of OW386542.1, from coordinate 17,586,365 downwards.
AAGAAAATGATTGTAATCAATAGATGTGAAAGACGATTTGTTATTTAAAGAAATTTATTCATTTTTGATAAAATTATGAAGTACAATGTAGCCTCTTGACAGACAGAACATAATTTATCAATCCAAACACGATAAACCCTAATAATTCTAACAAAGAAAAGCCAAAATATAATAATCCCAACATATGAAAATTCAAACATTGCAACCATCAACAAAGTGCATTATGCAAAAATATAAGTGGGTTTTTTATAATCAACATCGTGTTGTTTTGATATTTTGCATTTCATTAAAAATTCCTAAAATACAGATTTTTAAATCAACTAAATAAGCCAACAAAACAATTTTAAATTTTTAGCAGATCCGACAATGTTCTTCGGGACCATCGATAAGTTATAAGAGATAAACGAAATGGAGATTAGCCTTTGCGTACCTGAAGGTAAAAATTACATTGAACCCAAAAATTACTAGGGACCCCAAAAAATTGTAAAATGACTGTGTCTCTTTATTCCCCTTGTCCTTTCCAGCAACACTCAAATATTAGTTATTACCCACCGTTTTAACCAGACATCGCCCATCTTCACCCAATAGTTAATCGTTAAGTAATGCAAAACGGTAATAGAGTTAATACAAAATTAACTCTAACATGTGAATATTATACAGTAAATTGCACCTTTTAAGACTGCAATCGCGGCTAGTTTGCGGTGAGAAAATTTTTGTAAAAAAGTGGGAGGGCGGGAATATTATTTAAACAACGTTTGTATGGAAAAAATGTGGAGGGTTTAAAATATTAGTTTCGAAAACACGGGGTAAAGAAATACCAAACTTTTAATTTATCTTTACTTTTGACCTGCGTTCTCATAAGAACACTGAGGTAAGTGAGTTAAATTACGTAATGTAACACTTTACTTTTGACTTGTGTTCTTATAAAAAGTGTAACTGAGATAATATAAAGGGCTGACAATTTTGGGTACACACAAAATTAGTTAATTTAACGCTTTACTTTTGACTTCTGTTCTTATGAAAAGCGTAACTGAGCTTAAGGGTTGACATAAAGGTTGACAATTTTGGGCACACACAAAATTAGTTAATTTAACGCTTTACTTTTGACTTCTGTTCTTATGAAAAGCGTAACTGAGCTAACATAAAGGTTGACAATTTTGGGTACACACAAAATTAGTTAATTTAACGCTTTACTTTTGACTTCTGTTCTTATGAAAAGCGTAACTGAGCTAACATAAAGGTTGACAATTTTGGGTACACACAAAATTAGTTAATTTAACGCTTTACTTTTGACTTCTGTTCTTATGAAAAGCGTAACTGAGCTAACATAAAGGTTGACAATTTTGGTACACACAAAATTAGTTAATTTAACCCTTTACTTTTGAATTCTGTTCTTATGAAAAGCGTAACTGAGCTTAAGGGTTGACATAAAGGTTGACAATTTTGGGCACACACAAAATTACGTAATATTTTTTGTGTTCTTATAAAAAGTGTAACTGAGCTTATATAAACACCTGACACCAGCGAGAAAATAACGTGAACAATCGCTTGAATAACACTATAAACATTTTTTGTTTTCCATCTCCTCCGTTTGTTGAAACATGGTTTGAAAGATTGCTGCGAAGTTCGTGCAGTCACACACAATTTGCTAGTGGCCTGTGGTAAGGACCTGTCCATGCGTACACACTGAATACTTGAAGTTTGACATTTAGCTTTTAAATAAATGTTAAAATGCATTCCAATGAAGAAGAGATGCTACATTAGGGAGAAAACACAGATATTTTAATAAATGTTTATTTATCAGGAAAGATTTCCGACTAATATCGATTATTATGACCTAAAGTTAGTATTAAGAATTTCGAATGCGTAATTAATTACGCATTCGAAATTCAAACGTCAAAAGTCGAGTTCTGATAAGAAATTTAGCGATTAGATTGTAGACGAAGTATAAAGAAGAACATGCAAATTTCAAGCTAGACCTAACTACCAACCTACCTCGATTTTTATTAGGTATTTATTTATCAGGGATTAAGAATAGAATACCTATTTTAATTGGTCAATTTATTCCGTGTCTCTGAAATCGATTTATAAACTAATAGACTTTATTTACAAGTGAGTTAACAAAAGAAATAATCATCCATTATGACAGTATTTATTTACAATTTTAAGTCATAATTAGGTGTTAGGCTCGCGCAGTTGACGTAACCCCAAATCTCATTCGATTTATCTCCGGTACCAACCGCTCGGTGCGGCTGCTGTAAAAATATAAACTTATTCCCCCGAAATGAATGAAATTATTATTATGGCCCCGCCTGCCTTCCCGCTTCACCTGGGAGATGAATGTTTTCCGAAGACTGTGGTAAAGCTTGAACACAGGGTTTTTGAACACGAATTGTTCAAAGTTTTAAATGTTTATAGTGTTATTCAAGCGATTGTTCATGTTTTTTTCGCACTGGAGTCAGGCCTTAAAGGGTGACAATTTTGGATACACACAAAATTACTAAATTTAACACTTTACTTTTGACTTGTGTTCTTATAAAAAGCTTAATTGAGCTAACATAAAGGTTGACAATTTTGCATACACACAAAATTGCTTAATTTAACACTTTTTTTTTGTTCATTTTGTATCTTTAGATTTTTTTTTAGCCTTTTGTAATATTTACATTGTTGTTAGTGTTTTATTATTGAGTTACTTGAGATACACATAATATGAAGCCTACATTATTCTCTTGAAAAAAACATTGTTGAGAATAAGAATGTTTTTTTTTTAAATCTTTACATAAAACAGTTTTCAAATATTGCAAAAATAATCAGAAAGATCTGTTAGACAGGACAGCAGTCTGACAGCCGCCGTGGTCGAGGGGTAAGGCTCTTGACTCACAATCTGGAGGTTGCAGGATCGAATCCCGGCGTGCGCAAATAAATTAGGTTGATTAATTTGTCTTATTTCAAAATTAATTCATTTAAAAATAATATATAGTATATTTGTGGCATGTTCCAGAGGAAGATACACTTAGTATCGCCCTGGTGTTAGACCACCATTCAGAATTGAAACGTTGCTTGAAATGGTTTTAGTCGTGTTTGGTAAAAAGATCTGAATAGCCGGTACTTCCCCATCTCGTTCCCCTCCCCACTACCTTCAGCCTCACTGGCTCCAGGCGGGAGCAGCTGGGACTCTTGTTAGATTCATATATTTAAAAAAAAAATAGTGGATAGAGAAGTTGCCTGTAAGATGTATATTTCAGAAATTTCATTGGTGACAATTTAGATATTGCAAAAAGATCTAAGTTATAAGAAAAATTATGCTTCAAAGCGTCAAATCTACCAGCCCAGAATATTCTCAACTTAAAAAATATTCCAAGCAAGAAAAAAACTACTTTTCAAAAAAGATTACATGCTTTTTCAAGAGTTTCAGTTTTTTCAAAAACTTTTACAAACAAATCTTTGTGATGGTGTAGATTTAGTCAAGCTTAACATGAACATATTTTATTTTCAGTGAATTTTTAATTTTAATATTTATTTGTTTAACGGTCAATGTCTTTTAATTATATAATAAATATTTCATGATTGAATCCCAAATTATGAAAAAAATGGCTTACACAAAAATAGAATTGAACAAAAAGACATGTAAATAAATACTGCAATGCATTTAATGAATTTTTTTTTATTTTAAAGTTTTCTTAAATTTTTATGTTTTTTAATCAAAAAAAAATTGTTTACAAGAAATATTATGCAATGTTTAAAGATCCCAATATGTCTAGAAAATCTGAACCGCCAGGTCACTAATTATGATTAACTTTGCTTCTAGTTTAGTGTTTTCAGGTACGATCAAAGCTCCAGAAGCCTGTGCAAGCCAATGTGTAGTTAGATTTAAATATTGATGTGGCAGTTTGTGTTTATATTGAAGGAAAAAATTATTGAAAGCCTCCTATCAAAAAGCAACCAAATACATAATTGGGTCTTTACAGGTAAAGTTAGTCCAAAGGATAATTATTGTTGGGCAGCTTTATCCCAGTATACTGGCTAACTGACAATTCACTGTGTATCGTAAAAAGGATTACCAAATATACAAAAAAAATAAATAAATTTATTAAAATAATTTGTGTGATGAAAAAATTTCAATTTTACAAATAAAGGGTATCCTCTGTGTTGTAAAGATTACGTTCAATTACTGCAAAATAAATTTAATTTTCAAAAAAATGAATTAATTAAGATTGCCTAAATTATTGCCAACAAATAAAATTGTCATTACCCACACACATTACAATAATAAGACTACAGAGATGTGTATTACTTTCATAAATACACACACTATCTACAGACATATTCCATTTTGCCATTCAATGTACCTAAACCTACAACAATCATTATCAAGTGTAATATACATTAAACATGAAAATTAATTTTCATTTCAACAATTTCAGCTATTTCAAACAATACGTATAATTTAAAAAATTATAAAATCAAAGGACTTATGTACTACAAACATTACAATCACATTCGTGGAAGTAATATAATAATGAATTGGACAATATTCTAGAAGTGTAATTGGTTTAATAAAATGTTGCTTTGGTCCGCCATGTTTCAGGGAAAAGATAAATTAATTTCAATAAGAGGAAAAATCAGATATTTTTATGTGTCAGATCAGAAGATTTTAAAATTAAAGTAAGAATTCGAGAATAAATGTGATGTTGCAATAAAAAGCATGTGAACATGGTAAATCACATCATGCTTGATGTTTGCAAATCTGATTGTTCTGCCACCAGGCTCAACTATGGTTGAAAGAAGAAAAACAAAAATTCCGAAAATACGGTAAACAGCGGGTTTGCAGTTATCCATAATACTGTTCTGTGAATATGAACTTTATGAAATAATTTTACTTTGGTTGGGAAGAGAACAAACAATCTGTTCATTTTATAAATAAATGAAGGTGATTTTTGAAATGATTTTGAAATTTAAAATCTATCTCCATTACAGTAACATTTCCACAGAAATAACAGATGTACTTCCGCATATCAATGAAAATATAAAAGTTGTAGATGCATAGAAAATATCTCAGAATATTTTCCATGCAACTGCAGCTTTTAAGAAATCCTCGTTTTTTTCAGCTGTACTATCTACTACCTGTATAGAATATTATATAATACGTAACATACAATAATCATCTTCCAATTCTAAATTAGTGTGGATTTTTTTTATTTTTGGGAAGGGGAATATTAAGTGTAAGGTTTGCCTTAAAGCTATATTTAATTTAAACCACTTATAAATATTTAGAATAAGTGATACAATATTGTTGAAATTATGCACTTATTACAAACCTAAATTCAAATATCGATACAACTAAACTAAATAATTTACTAGCAAGATGCAAATCAAAATAAAACTTTGATCAAATATAGGACTGTCAGACGGAAATATAACTCTATTTAATAGTTAGAACAGCATTATAGCAAAATATCCAAAATAACTAAACCATATTGAAGCGTCAAAAACGAATATCTCTCCATCACAAACATAACTACCTACTACAATATAACAAAACATGTTTTAGCAAATCTAAGCAATATATTCATAATAAATTATGCTCCAGTGATAATTATTAATAATTCAATACAATACATGAGATTCCCCATGTTTTATAAAATAATTGTTAATGTTACATGTCATGTAACATTGAAATAATATAAAACGCAATATTTTCGTACATTGCAAACTAAATCAAAGAAATTAATTAAAAGCATTGATATTTTAAAACCTATAATATAATATTATGTGCCTACTATTTAAATCGTAGTAAATTAAATATATGGCTCTAATAAAAAAAGCATTAAATTCTTAAATAAAAATCAATTACATGCTTCTAAAAAAATCTTACAATCTACAAGCAATAATACTCAAATGGGTCAAAATAATTCATTAAAATCTTTGGATGTGTTTGTCAGATACACCTTGAAATGACGTCAAATCGTAACAAATATCTGAAGTCAAGAACATAAAATCTGTAAGCTGCTGAGTATTGTTACAAAACAGCAAAACAAAATAACTAAAATGGTATTTAAATTATAAATATAATAATGGAGTGTATGAAATTTATGAAAACTTGGACATAGTAATAAAAAAGGGTTAATGCAAAGTACATTGTTAGTCATGTATTTTTAAAGAGATCTAGGCCCTCATTTTACCTATAATTCTAGGCTCTTGACATGACCCCCTTCTGATATGTCATATATTTGGTCATGCACCTCACACTAATGCCTTCACAATCACCCTCATATTCCACAATACTTACACTGCATTACACCATTTCCATCAGAGTTTGTTAAAGGCACCAATCAGTTATCCTTCAGTCATACTTTCTAATGACCTACAAAGATGTTCCAATATATATTTGAAACCGCTAGTTCCAGTGTCATAACATATTTACACTTTTTACAAATCAATTAGGCCAGCCTGCTGCAGGATTATAGTTAAACAGAGGTGGATAGTCTCTCAGCCAATCCTAGAGCCAAGAAGGCCTGCTGATGGAGTCGTAAGGTTGTCGAACTCCCAGCGAGCCCGGGTAGCCGGGAGGAAAGATGCCCATCATCTGCGAGGTTGAGTGGCGCAACAACTCTTCCTGGTGGCGGTGCAGGTAGTCTTGGTAGAGCGCAGAGGAGGGGTCCATGCTCATGAGGGGATAGGCAGGCCGCGTCTGCGGATGGTGGCCCAGGAATTGGAAGGGGTTGGCCTGATGGGCAGGCTTAGCCCCCTTGTCATTTTGGTGGGCAGCTGCTGCAGCTGCCATGTAGTTGGCAGCCATGTACTGGTTGGAGGAAGACGTTCTCATCTCTTCTAGGATTCTTGAGCTATCTCCGTACAGCCCAGAGCTCAAAGCAGAGGGACCATAGTTGAAAGCGCTACCAGGGAGTATATTCGACGATTTCAAAGCTATGGCTGCTTGCTCCGCTGTAGATGAAAGTCCTGACTTAAGGCTACCATAAGAATGAAAGCTCTGATTAGTGCTGCCTGCAGAAGGAGTTTCTGGAATAGCTTTCTTCTTTCTGGATTTATTTTTCTTCTCAGTTTCCACAGGCACTGTATCCACAGATAAATTGTGCACACTTGTTTGAATGTTGGGGGAGTATGTAGTGTCTCTACCGTAGGCCATTGGCATTGATACAGGCTGGAACATTTGATTGGAAGATACACCCCCGTGCATATTCTTGTGGTAGGCAATGGGCTTGTCATGGTAAGGTGAGGGCACAGAAGGTGGAAAAGAACTTAGCATGCGGTCATCTTTGACATATTTCTCCATCATTTGTGGAATATTTGGAATATTTCTCAGTGAGGCATCAATTGGATGGCTTGATTGTGCCTTATACACATTGGCTGCAGTCATAGCCATATTGCGGTCATAATTCACACTGTCCACTGTCTTCGTTTGATGCATGGGCAAGTTAACATTGACGTTACGAGGCCGAATATACTCTGATGGAGTGAGCTGCTGTGCATCTGCCTGGGGTTTGATGGAAGAAGATATTTCAATGCGAATGATAGGCACTCTCATATTGTCCGACTTGGTCCTCTGGGATTCATCAGTATCATTAATATTATTTGGAGATTCATAGTTTAAGTTGTCAGTATTAGTCTTCTGCACTAAACCTGCATTGGCTGGAACTATCATTTGCGATGTATTTGTTTTATTTGGGTCAGATTTATTTTGCATTTCTTTATAAGCAGATAAATTATATGGATCATTCTTCTTAATAGTTTCGACATTCCAATCCTTATAAGTCGGTACAATGGAAGACCGGTTCTCTTTAACAATATTAATGTTTTCAAGATAGCTTGGTCGAACACTTGCAGAACGATTAGCATTCATCAATTCCATTGGTTGATTAGTGTACTGCAAAACAGAATGGCTTTTATCGTAGGTCTGTGGTTTTTTGTTTTTATCAGAGTATTCACTGCTTGGCGCAACCTTTAAAACACTTGGATTGCCTTGATCTGGTCTGCCTGCAAATGGCATAATATTACAAGCCATATTATATAAATCATAACTTCGACTTTTGGTTTCATCCGTGTTGGAATCAATCTTTGACATGTGTGCTGATATTTTGTTTTCCATGTTTCCTGAGTCTGGCACCAAATATCCCATATTTACCATATCAACATTAATCTTTGATGTATCCATGAATTTGTTGGAGTAACCCATATTTATCATGTCAATAGTTTTGTTCCTCATTGAGAAGTCCTTGCTTGCTACTTCAGTGGCATTCTTTACTTCACTGAACAGTGTTGAACCACTCATATGTTTAGATATGCTCGTGTCTTGGTACACGCTAGCAGTATTTTTTTCAATGTGAGATTTAGATAAACCTACTAATGAGAAATCATTAATCTGAGGTTGAATTTTGCGCGCTGAATAATCTGATGCGATATCGGTGTATTGGGAACAAAGCTCCAGAGTTCCCCTCTCTACGGTTTCAGGCGTAAAATTAGGTAGTATGGGAACAACTTCTGTTTCCGTTTTGGGTGAATAAGAAAGCTGTATTGTTTTCTTTGCATTTTTAGAATTAGCAGATGTTATAACACTGGGATTATTATTCAGAACCACACAGGAACTGGGTGTCTCCACTTTCTCTTCATCAAAATACATGGCAGGCGGAACCCCTACACCCAACACAACGGCATTTTCGCTAACTTTTCCTAGACCTTGATTTTGAATAATACCAGAGTTGACATCTGTTACATGCTCTGAGTGTTCATTATAGGTCCTCTTCTTAACTGGAAATACGGCTGATTTCTCAACTACTTTGTTTTCTGTAGACTGTATAACATTACCGACTGCTACTGCTGTTGGTTGGCCGAATGTCTGAGGAGAGTGTTGGACATGGGAGTAGGGAGAGTGCTGGCTATGCTGCGAGTAAGGGGACTGGGCTGGAGAGAACGACCCCGAAAATGGCGAAGAAGGTCTCTGATACATGGAGTCCGGCCCAAAGGCAGTGTAGTCTTCTTGGCGCACCGATTTATTAGCTTGTACAGCTTTAGAGGCATCGTAAAATGGTGGAGGCTGTGTCTGTCCATACGTGGGTAGCGGACTTTTACAGGGTCCCTCAATACTCAAGAGTTGGGATTGGTTAGTTTGTTGAATACTGCCATTTGCAGAAGCAGCATATACATGCTGCGAATAGGCGGGGTAAGGAGACTGTGGGCCTTCACGGGGACTACAACTCTTCTCTGGACTGCTCTTTACTGAAGCTGTATCCTGATAAAAACCTACCCTCACTGTGACATTCATCAAGGGGTATTGTTTCTGATGCTCCTCCGTGCGTGGAGAAGCAGGAGATTGGATGAGTGGAGAAGGATGTGAGGGCTGGTGTCGAGGAGAGTCCAGATCCTGACTGAATGAAGACCTCTCTGATATTGAACTACCCGTGCTAGTACGACGAAGCCTACTGTTGGATGTCAAACTAGGAAGCGGACTATCACCTCCCTCAACAATAAGCGAGTCATCGACACTCTGTTCATTTTTAATACTGCTTATATTATCAGGACTTGTTGTTTTTCTGTCAATCAAATCTTCTTGGTCAATTTCATGAAACTTTTTCTTAATTGTTGTAGTTGTGCTTGTGCTCGTACTTGTAGAAGTTGTACCACCACTTTTAGGAGCCCCAAAGGCCTTGAACCAAGCACTTAAATTTGGAGTTGCCTTTTCTTGACACTGTTTTGCAAGTATAGAAGGTTTCTCAATCTTGACTTCTGTGGTAGGAGCTTCTTCACTCTCAACAATTGTGTCTGATTTCATATCCACTTCTGTTGACAAATTATCTTCATTCTCACACGTCATTGTACCAGTGTCAACTACTTCTACTTTGGCCACATTGGGTGGTGTGGTAGGTTCTTGAGTGAAATTGTGTTGTTTCCCCAAACCAAATCCAACGGTTGGTAAAACAGTACCCAAACTAAGTTTAGGACTGCCTTCTTCAGTCTTCATAATTAGTGAACTCTTTACTTCTTTCACTTTATTGTTTACGCTTGGCGTAGAATTTTCTTCCTGCTTTGGACAAGATTGCATATTTGATAATAGGTTTCCCTTACTCTTCCCCGGTTGTAACCTCTCAATGGTCCTTTGCAATTCTTTTCTTCTGGCCAAACTTTTAGTTGGATCTTTATGATGTCTCTTCTTGAGTCCATCTTTTTTTGCATTCGCTCCTTTTTCTTTCTCTTTTTCCTGTTGACTAGATAAAATGTCTTCTTCGGGTTTACTGCTAGCGACAGTTGATAGAGATTCTTCTGTGGTAACGGTCTGCAGAGGAGAATTAGTACTTTCTGAACTAAACTCTTGAACCTTGGGGTCATCATCAAGCCATTTGCTTATGTCTTTGACAGCCTGTTCCAAAGCTTCTGTTGCAGATTCATTCTTAGCATTTGATTGCTTTTTTGCTGGCTTTTTGGGTGCAGCAGTGGAATATTCTACTTTGCCAGATGCATCATCTGGATTTGCATCATCAACAAACTCATATTCGTCTGTTTGTCTATTTTTCGGCTTTTCAGTTTTTTTATGACTATCTGAATCATCATATCTCTTTTTTTCTTTCTTAGAACTCTTTTTGGACTCAAACAGATCCTCATAGACAGGGGGGCTTTCAGATTTCTCACTTTTTGCTTTGAGCTTTTCTATAGTTTCCTTCAATTTCAAATTCTTATCTTTTTCGGGAAGCGGTAGATTTGATTTACCTTTGTCAGTTTTGCTATCAGAATCTGCATTATTTTTGGAAGAACCTCTTCGTCTTTCTTTAATTTTGTCAAACTTGTCTTTGTAAAAATCTATTTCGGGGGAAGCGTGACGTTTTTTTGGAGCCAGATCTTCCTCACTACAAAAGCTATTACTTCTCGATCTTTTAGATTCAAAGGAAAGCCTTCGTGAACTTTTCTTTTTCTTCACTCTATCTGTGTTGTGTTTGGAATGTTTCCTTTTTTGCTTAATTTTTTTGCTCAACCTCTTTTCATCACGGCTCTTGGAAGTTTTCAAACCTTTTGTCTTTTTCTTTTTCTTTGTATGCAACCGTGACTTTTTGCTCTTCTTTTCAGCCTTTTCAATGTCCTTAGGTGATGGACCATCTGACAAGCGATTGTTGGTATCCGCACTGTCGTATTCAAGTTTAATCTTCTTATTCTTGTGTTCTACCACTTTGTGTCTGCCACTTTCATGTTTTCTTTCACTCTCCGATTTTTTGGAACTATTACCCTCAGATTTTTTGGAATTATTATCCTCTGATTTTTTGGAACTATTATCCTCAGAATCCTTATTGTCCTCAGCTGAAAATCAAAGAAAAAATTTAGTTATTTATTCGAAAAGGGCAGTTAGCAGAGTGGAAAATCAATTATGCAATACGTTCTTAACTAATTAATTCACAAAATTAATAGAACTGCATATGTTTAGATGTTAAATAAAATCTTACAGATCAAAAATGTATAGTAGAATAATAATAATAAATAATAATATTAATTAGATGATTTATATAGCGCCGTTTTTGTGAAAAATCACCTCAAGGGCGCTGCACAAACTTACAATACATTTCTAAAATCTAGAAAAACTACAAACTAGACAAACAATTAAAACAACTAATGGCTAAAAATTGCATCCACCGGTTCATTAGAAAATATATGTACAATTTCTCGACCAATGAACGCGATGCTTCTTAAGAATATCTACATTCAAATAAAAAATGCCTAATTTTATCACAATCCTCTTAGATTGACTGTAATCACTTAGAAATAATAAGGTTAACTAACCTTTGACTTCAACTCGTTTGCGCTTCTTAGATTCCTCAACTTCCAGTGAAGGTTTTTCAAGTTTGACATGTTTTCTGGGAGCCGGGTTAGGCAAAGGATATTCAACAAGGATTTCATCATCTGAAGAAGAGCGATCAAAGAACCGCTCTGTCAACTTTTTAAATGCTTCTTCAAGTTTATCCACCATCTCCGTGTACTCTGAAATACAAAACAGAAACATGTTGTTATTGAATCACCAGTGTTTATAAAGTTGTTGATGGTGCAATTGGAAGTATTAGCTTCCTGCCATGCAGTGCTGGATTGGATTTTCTGTGAGAGAAGGCGCAATGGCTGGAATCAATGGAATGAATGAAGTAAAGATCTCAAAAACCACAAAAAATGCATTGTTGACTGCAATGAATTATTTTGTTAGTAAGTGCTGGCGATGTATTGTGAAATTAAAAAATTCTTACCATTATCTTGTCCATTATACAGTCTGCAATTGTTGACTATCAGATTGAAATCATTCTTGTACATGGTAAAGTTGCGATAGTATCCTTGATCCAACCTCTCCTCCATGCGCTGGAGGTCCATCGGCCTTCTGATGACACTGTAGTAGTTGGGGGCATAGTCTTCCTCCACGGGTTCCATGAAAGGCCAAGCATCTTCATGCGATTTCAGTTGCTCCAGAACTTTGTACATGTCCGTCTGCACATCTTCTTGCATAAGCTCAAAACTGAAAACATAGAAACAATTTCACTCATTAGAAAAAGTTATAAACCGTATTATTTGGGGCCAGTCTATAAACTAAAACATTTCCTAAATGCTGAAAATTCTTAGAATTTTAGCATAATGCACTGGAAAAAACCCAAAACTTATTGAACTCACCTAATTACGTGGTCGATTAACATTTTTTTTTAATCATTTATTCCAGATCTCGGGGAGGGTGGTGCAGTCCCACGAGTTCCATATTATACATACATAATAATCAAGTAAAGATAAAAAGATATTAAAGATATAAAGATATAAAATAAAATGTTAGGTTGCATCATAAGAAACACAAAACTTTTTAATAGCATCAATATCATTAAGCAACTCTACTTTGCCTACGTACGGAGTCTTCTGGAGTTTGCATCAGTTGTTTGGTCTCCATTTTACAAAATCCACATAAACAAAATCGAGGCAATTCAAAACAAATTCCTAAAATATCTTTGTTACAAGTCATTTGTAAGATTTAATAACTATGCAGAGGCAGCTTTACACTTTAAAATTGATTCATTGAGTGTATGAAGGCATCACATGGATGCACTATTCCTGTATAAAGTAGTTAACAATAATATTCAATGCCCAGAGTTGCTAAATTCAATTCAATGTACCTGCGCGCTCAACACGCTCTTCTCTTTTGTTCAGAGTAGATCAATGCAAGACGAACTCTAAGCAGAATTCTTGTCTGAACAGACTATCATATAGCAATAGTTACAATAGCGTATTATCCAAGGTGGACATTTTCAATTCCAAACTTACCAAATATAAGGGGTACGTAAAATAGTATTTCTCTGATGTCTCATGAATATGTTATGTGAATACGTTTCTTATGTTTCTATTGTTTATACTTATAATTCTGTCATGATGTGATTTATATGGATACCAACCAGGCTTTTTATGGATACCAATGTATTGATATTTTTATGTTTTATGTAAATTTTAGTTTTGTATAATCTTTTGTTTTATATAATTTTTGGTTTCATATTCCTTTATTATAAATTTTATTATTTCAAATTTTTTATTATGCTGTTTAATCAGAGGTAAAGTCACAAGGAAAAAATCCATAATTGATTTTATTTTGGCTATACAAACATGTACGAACTGAAACAATGTAAACTGTCGATTTCCCGAAAACAAATAAATATAAAAAAGATATAAAAAAAAATGTTTACATGGTAAAAGAAATTAAAATAAAATAATAATAAAAAAAACTTTTTGTTTAATCTATGTCCTCACGAACAGGCTCCATCGCTTGTATTTTATTTTTTAACTTGCACCAAACCAACATTCAATATTTTGAGGTTATTTCCGGATGTAATTACAGTAGCACACACCAACTTAATTAACCACGTTGACATGGTTTAAACTAACGATATTCAAATACCAGAGATGTGCTATGGTGTCCGCCCAACTGTCGGCAGGATTACTTCCGAATAGGAATAGTTTGAATACGGGAAGTAGTTGATTTTTTTTAAGGTGTGCAGTAGTATTGGTTAACAATTTAGTTTGAATACGGAAAGAATTCATTCATTTAGTTGATTTTTTTAAAGTGTACAGTAGTATTAGTTAACAATATCGGCGACGCCAGGAAACACAGTTCCACCCAGTAAAAACTGCAGATAGCACATCTCTTATATTTCAATATCTTTGGTTTAAACCCACACATTTACCCTGATGATGGACACTACAAGACTGTCCGATTCCTTGGCTCTCAAGAAGGAGGCACAATGTTTCAAATCTACTCACACTGCGGTTGTCAACACAAAATCCATCCGTTGGTTTGGCTTTCGAAGTCTCCCTTTGATTGAATCAAGTGGAATTTCACTTTTACCTTCACTATCCATTGTCAAAATTTAAGATAGGTTGGAAATTTGAAGAATGACATGGCAAAAAACCTCTTTAACACAGTAAAAAATGCATTTGACCGCTGCATACTCTAATGAAACAATGAAGAAGAAATATTATATTTAGTTCATCAGAATATGCAGAGTCGGCTTAAAAAAAGTTATTTCTACAATACTTTCTGTATTATTATTTTTTGCTGTTTGGATGTCGTAAAAATTTGTTCTAAATTGACAAAAAAAAAATTCACTAAGGAGTCCTCATTTAGAGTCAGCAACCTCGATTTTTTTTAAATATTGCAATTTGAATATTAAATGTTTGGAAAAGAACTAAATACGACTAACACATTTTAAAAGCTAAAGCAAAGATGGTATAGGTACATCAATCTACTAATTTAAAGAAGAATGTCTGTGTGCTGTTGTGACGGGTGGCTGCGTGGCAGACACCGGGTGGGCGGCGGTAAAATACAAATCTACAGATTTATATCGAGTCCTTAAAAAAAGAGGAAGGTCGCTGTCTGCATTAGATTTCAAAAAAAACTATGCGTAAAGCCCGGGCAACGCCGGAGACTTCAGCTAGTATACTCAATTTAGGAGGCGGGAATGGGTACCAACGCCCCTTTATTAGATAATCCACAGCTCTGCCATAGGTCACCGCAAGTGGTTCGCTAACTTTGGTGATTTGGCAGCAGTGCCCGGGTTTATGGGGTGAGGATTGTCTAGGTCTTGGAGGCGGATGACCAGGACACACTGAACCTCAGATTCCTACCCCCCCCTTTAAACCATTTTCCTTCCCAGAACTCTCCCCTCCTTCTAAATAAACCCTACACCCAGCATCCCCAAAAATGACATAGGCCCTGAGAGAAATTATTTTCCTCAGGGCCTCCTGTGTGGAGCTCATGTAAAAAAATAAAAATAAAATAAACACTTGTTAACCAATGATATTATAAAACTTATAGAGTCGTTTTAGAGATCTCTAAGTGGCAAGCAAAAGATACTGTACTGCCATACTAAATACCAATACCATATACTACCATACTAAATATCACACATCATGTGAAATAGTGTGCTATCTCTAAATAAGTATAAGAAGGATCACCTTCAGGTGTCATCTCAATTATGGCAAAGTGGGTGAATATTGCACTGATTTCTTTCAGCATTTTTCAGATTAGTTCTACAAATATGCACATTAGATGTTAAATTATTTCTGTAAAATATAATAAGTTCTCTTTAACCGGTTGAATGCCTCGGTACTTACGGATGAAACTCGAAAATTTCGCGATGTTTTGACTTTTGACGTAAATTTTGTGGGTTAATTTTATGCTTTGGTATATAATATTTACCGAAATACGTTCCTTGAACAACAAACTACGCTTACAAACAACTTTACTTGCGTTTATTAGACAAATTGATAGGTTTATCGATCTTTTTATGACACGCAACGCTCAAAGTTTGACAGCTCGAATCGCGGCAGAAATGCCCATTTCCAAAGTCATAAAAATGTCCAAAGACAATTATTTGAGTGGCTAGGTGTGTTGTGTATTGAAATATTAAAAAAATGAGTATGCATTGGACAGTTAGGGGCGCGGTGACGAGTTGGTTGATTACTCGACCGAGTGACCAATGATGACATGTGCAAGAAATTTTTTTTTTGAATTTGAAAAAAAAGACACCGGAAACCAAAATTTTCTTTTACATTTTTTACTCCAAATCAGGACATCTCCACTGGTTAAAGTAAGTCAAGTACATCCCTTAACGCCCTTTATAGGTATTTTTTTTAACCCTCTCAATACCAGAGTGCTTCCTGAGGAACATGAAGGAAAAATTAATATCTCTTGATTTTACGAAACAAATAGCCCCATATTTTGCGAATCGCTTGTGAAAGATATTGTTTATAAGGAATATAACAAATCGCGTGCTGGTAACACAAAATATTACTGTTTTTTGGTATTTAAAACGCGGGTTTGACAGAATTTAACGGTTTGGCGTATCTCGGATTTCAGCATAGTTTTAAAAATATGATATCAAATTTTTCTGCAGAAAATAATTATTTTCTTGTATATACATGTCTAATCTGATAGATAAATATGATTTCCATTCACAAACTTTGGTTTTTCATTTTGTTTTCGGTAAAAACATTCATGTTCCTGAGCTGGCACATTGGTTGTTCATGGATGTTTTTCATGGAGATCCTTTTTTGGCTTTTATTTGTTTTAGTCGTTTTAGTTTGATTTTTTCAAGGTATATTAATTTGTTTTAATATTTTTGGAAGACTATAACTAATTTTTATCATTTTTATAGATGGCGAGTAGAAATTTGTCACCTGAAAAGATCACAGTTCTTTGTCTCCAGAGGTAAAAATTTTTTTTTATTTTATTACATTGTTAATTATGGAATAAAACAAAACATTAATGACGGAATAAAACATAACAATTTTAATTGAATTTGTTTTATTTATTTGTATTTGTGTGTCTTCTGTTAATTTAGGAAAATGGTTCAGTTTAAAAAAAAAATATTTTTTTTTTAAATTGTTTATTAAGATTATTTTTTTAATACGTTTGTCTTTATAATTTATTAGTATTGAATTTTGTACTTTTATTTTCTTTAAAACTTTCAAAAACTTTAAAATGACATAATGAAAAAAAAAAAAAAAAATTTTGTAAAAATATTGAAAAAAATCACAGAACTCGAAAACGTATACAAACATTTTTTTCAATGGCTGGAAAAATTCTGGTATTGAGAGGGTTAACAAAGTTTAATTTTTCATAATACATACTACGAGGGCTGTCCGTAAATTAAGGTCTCCAAGGTGCTGAGGTCGCGAGGAACAATTTTATGCGAGATCCAGCAACACTGGCCGCGCACACAACCACTTTTTCGCGACCACAGAACCTTGGAGACCTTACTTTACGAACAGCCCTCGTATAAATACAATTTTAAACATTTTCTGGTAAAACATTCACACTTTTTTCTCTCAAAAACTTGAGATTGACATTAAATTTGGTGTTGTTTACAAATTTTTTAAAAATTGTTATAGTGTGTAGGTCAGGCTCATCTACAGAGTGAAAAATATTAATATGATGATTTATGTAAAGTTATGTTATTTAAAAATTAATTCTGCATGTAGGCTTTATTAATCACAGAATAATAAATCATAATACTTATTATCTATTCGAAATCAAAGAAAAACTATTATTCGCTGAATTTTATGCTAAGAAAATTTTAAAATTCATGTGTATGATTTTTGACCATTATACAATTTACACTTTTACTTTTATAAATAAAAATTTTGTTTCGAGTCAATGTCCGCATGTTACATAAATTTGCCATCCCCAATATATCTACTCAAAAAGATGAGAGTGATTAATTACCTAGTATCGTTGTTTTCAAATTAAGCAATTTGATAATTTTACTTTATGTAACCATTTAATAAAAGCACAAAATAAAATTGCCATTGTTCTGGGAGAAAACATTTACATCACTTGAGGGACAATATTTAAATAATTTTGTTAATCTAAGATTATCTATCGTATACAGAAAAATTCAAGGCAAATAATAGATACGAATACAAGAAAATCGTCAACAAGTATAGAATAGCAAAAATAGTGAGAATGCAAAAAGTACATCAAGACCTACAATAAACATTGTAACCTGAATTTAAAGTTAAGGACAGATGCAAAAACAAGAGAAAAACAACTACAAGGAGAAGTACATCAGTATAAATGTACAACTGATTTATCAGATTGATATTTATATATATATATATTAATGCACAGTTTTCGAAAACTCACTTTTTTTTCGTCATTTAGGCAAAAGACGACCTTGCCGCCCCTTAAGTTTTACCCGTTTCGAGGTTCAGTTTCGCTCGAAACACAGGGCTTTTTTTTTCAGTGCAGGCCTCCCACGCCAAAATGACCTCTCCGCTCTTCGAGTTTGACCGACCTCAGAGACCACTATCGCAAGACAGGAAACTCACACGAAATTCTTATTTTAGAAACGCCAAAAGTCAACGGAAAAAACTGATACAAAATCAGCGGCGATAACTGGAACCTCCGGCTGAATCTCTCATCGACGAAGAAATCGGCCTGGTTATATTTCCCGCCGACAGGTTCGCATTTGCAAAAAAGATAAGAAATCTTAATCACTATTTCCTTTACCTGAAACGAATTTGCTAGAAATTTATTCTTTTATTTTAATGGCGATGCTGCTAAAAAATGACACTTTATAGGTACGACACGCGGTACGAGATATCGTCGAAAAGTCGCATTCTGGCGAAGATGTCTTTCGATAAATATGAAGAATAGAAGTTAAGGAAACTTTTAAAATCGACAAATGTGTCGGTCACCATTCAAAATGTTACACGATAGCGCGCGGAAAAATGATATTTTCTGACGTTTCGCAAAATCGCACTTTGCTCGAGGGTGCATGATTTAGCTGGCCAGTAGAATACCTGATTTTCTTACATATAAATTCAGGTTGGGTAAATTTTCTCACACCTGGGCACACTGGATTCTGAAATTTTACAAATGGCGGAAGGCAACACTCTCCGCCAACTAAAGATTTCAATCCAGAGACATCTAGCGGCGCGGAATACAAGTACGGATCGTTCACACAAAACAAAATCAAATGTCTGTCGAACACGCCTGTAGTTCTATTTCAATCCGTTCAAATCGGCAGGTTCGTCTGTATCGAAAGAAATTTGCTCAATTCACGAAAAAAGATCTCCGTATCGAGTGTTGCTAGGCGCTCGGTTTTGGAATGCCTATTTTGAGAAGGTAGGTACCTGCACATAACAATTCGGAATCATCAAATAAGAATTGCATATGTTTTTTTTTTGGAAATTTGTAATGAAATTATTTGAAGTTGAAAGGATAATTTCTTTTGTAATAATTTTTTGGGCTGTTATGCCGTGTTGCGCTACCTTCGTCTTTAGCCTAGATATTTAAGGGATTTATTTTTTTTAAATATTAAAGTTACATAACGCTTATTTTTGTATTTTGCTTCTTTATGATAATTATTCAACGTTAGAGGCGGGCATTGGCACTGCCGCTCAGGGAGCCATTCGTTGGATGAGCAACACCTCATAAAAATAGGTACACAATAATTTTGATAATTATATTTTTATAGGACCGTTTTTGTAAAAAATGACAAAAAGGGTGACGTACAATATTGAAAATCTACCAGGAGCTCATAATACGCAGGAGTAAAATATTACAGAGGGTACATTTATTTACTGGGCTACTCAGACCTCACTTTTCAAGTATTAGTTGAGATTGTTTTGGAAAAGTTTCACTTCTACCGCGTGTAAACTGCACTCGAATTTTTTTTGACAACGTACTCGGACACTATATATTCTGAACATTTCTAATAAAATGAGTAAATTTAAATAAAGATGGTCCATTTTTTTTTTGCGAAATGGTGTAGGTACCTTTTGAATACTGTACGGGAACTAATCGTTCGTACATTTTACATTTAATTTCAATGTGAAAACCGCACAAGAGTCCCAATTACTGCCGTCCGGAGTCAGTGCGACTACGGCGTCCCCAGTTGGGTTTAGTTTTAGTTTCTGAAAAATTCTGAATAATAAATTTTTATAGCGCCGTTTTTTGAAAAACTACGGTAAGCTGCACTCGAATTTTTTTTTGACAACGTCCTACTCGGATACTATTTATTCTGAACATTTTTAATGAAATGAGTAAATTTAAATAAAGATCGTCCAATTTTTTTTTGCCAAATGTTGTAGGTACCTTTTGAATATTGTACGGGTTCATACATTTTAAATTAAATTTCAATGTGAATACCGCACAAGTGTCTCAACTACTGCCGTCTGGAGTCAGTGAGACTACGGCATCCCCAGTTGGGTTTAGTTTAAGTCTCTAAAATTTCTGAATAATACATTTTTATAGCGCCGTTTTTAGAAAAATTACTTTCAGTTATAAGTTCAAAAATTTCCGAGATCCAACAATTTTTTTTTTCCAAAATTAAAAAATTTCCAGAATCCAATAATTTTTTTTCCAAAATTAAAAAATTTCCAGAAACCAAAAAATTTTTTTTTCACAATTAAAAAATTTCAAGAAACAGAAAATTTTTTTTTTCAAAATTCAAAAATTTCCGTAAACCAAAAAATTTTTTTTTCATAATTAAAAAATTTCCAGAATCCGAAAATTTTTTTTTCCAAATTTAAAAAATTTCCAAAAACCAAAAATTTTTTTTTCAAAATTCAAAAATTTCCAGAAACCAAAAAATTTTTTTTTCAAAATTAAAAAATTTCCAGAATCCAAATTTTTTTTTTCCAAAATTAAAAAATTTTCAGAATCCAAAAAAGTTTTTTTTTTCCAAAATTAAAAAATTTCCAAAACTCAAAAAATTTTTTTTTGAAAATTCAAAGATTTACAAAATCCAAATTTTTTTTTATTTAAAATTCAAAAATTTCCAAAATCCAAATTTTTTTTTTTTTAAATTACACCCTACAGTACCCGAGATGGATATCAAATTACGCGTCTCGACCTACACAATCCAAAGGGCTGACTGAAAAAATTGAACGATAAAATCCGAGGACCCTTTTAGGCTCTATTGGTTTTTCTAATTTAAATTAAATGAAAAACTGAACGCCCTGAGTCGGGCGGCTGGATTGGTTCAGTACTGAATTGAGCGGTAAGCTCCTGGGCCGTTTTAAAAGTGTCGACGACCAATGTGGCACTGTGGGAAGAGTCTTTAAGACAGTAAACTATACGTTTCGGGTAACAAATTACGCGTATCGATCTGCACAGCCCAAATGGCGCAGTGAAAATTTGAGCAGGAAGCTACTTGGCCTGCTTTTGCGAGAAAAGGCCCGTACCGAACGCCTTGAACCGGGTGACCGAAGCGGCCAGAGAGCAGGCGTACGCAATTGGGCTGTCAACTATCTGTGCCCTTTGTAGACGGACACTCCTCGCTTTATCCACATTCAAATGACGTTTTTTTCTCTACATATTTTATTTAACACACACTCTTCGCTTCATCCGCGTTCACACGTCAAATCGCGTAGTGTTTAACCCCTTGGTTGCCTCTGCAACAGGCAAAGCTAGTATATATATTAATGCACAGTTTTTCGAAAAACTCACTTTTTCCTTTACGCGAAAAACGACCTAGCTGCCCCTTAAGTTTCATACACCTGAAGGACCACTATCGCGTGACAGGAAACTCGCACGAATTTCTTATTTGAGAAACGCAAAAAGTCAACGGAAAAAACTGATACAAAATCAGCGGCGATAACTGGAACCTCCGACTGAATCTCTCATCGACGAAGAAATCGGCCTGGTTATATTTCCCGCCGACAGGTTCGCATTTGCAAAAAAGATAAGTAATCTTAATCGCATTTCCTTTACGCGAAACGAATTTGCTAGAAATTATTTTAATGGCGATGCTGCTAAAAAATGACATTTTATAGGTACGACACGCGGTTCGAGATATCGTCGAAAATACGCATTCTGGCGAAGATGTTTTTCGATAAATACGAAGAATAGAAGTTAAGGAAACTTTTAAAATCGACAAATATGTCGGTCACCATTCAAAATGTTACACGATAGCGCGCGGAAAAATGATATTTTCTGACGTTTCGCAAAACTCGCACTTTCTCGAGGGTGCATAATTTAGCTGGCCAGTAGAATACCTAATTTTCTTACAAATAAATTCAGGTTGGGTAAATTTTCTCACACCTGGGCACACTGGATTCTGAAATTTTACAAATGGCGGAATGCTAAACTCTCCGCCAACTAAACTTTTCAATCGGGCCAGGACAGCGTTGTTTGTATAGAAAACGTTAAAAACCACTCGATTTTCAGGCCGTGCTCGAGGTGGTGACTACATTATTTCGTTTCGGTCTTGCCAGCGATGAAAATATAATTGCAGACTATTGTACGTCTGCGAATGACGAACTAAGTAGGTACCCGATAAATGGGCTCCGATGCATTAGGATTCGTATTATTTATAAATATAAATACTTTGCGAACTATTTTTCATTGAAATGATTATTTGATAAAAAAATTCTGAAAATACATTTTAATGGCGTGTTTTTTTTTACGTATGTGCAGGTGTACCAACTGAGAATCTGAGTAGGTAGGTAGGTACCTGCACATAACAACTCGGAATCATCGTATGGTGTGTTTTTTATTTGGAAATTTGTAATGAAATTATTTGAAGTTGAAAGGATAATTTCTTTTGTAATAATTTTTTGGGCTGTTATGCCGTGTTGCGCTACCTTCGTCTTTAGCCTAGATATTTAAGGGATTTATTTTTTTTAAATATTAAAGTTACATAACGCTTATTTTTGTATTTTGCTTCTTTATGATAATTATTCAACGTTAGAGGCGGGCATTGGCACTGCCGCTCAGGGAGCCATTCGTTGGATGAGCAACACCTCATAAAAATAGGTACACAATAATTTTGATAATTATATTTTTATAGGACCGTTTTTGTAAAAAATGACAAAAAGGGTGACGTACAATATTGAAAATCTACCAGGAGCTCATAATACGCAGGAGTAAAATATTACAGAGGGTACATTTATTTACTGGGCTACTCAGACCTCACTTTTCAAGTATTAGTTGAGATTGTTTTGGAAAAGTTTCACTTCTACCGCGTGTAAACTGCACTCGAATTTTTTTTGACAACGTACTCGGACACTATATATTCTGAACATTTCTAATAAAATGAGTAAATTTAAATAAAGATGGTCCATTTTTTTTTGCGAAATGGTGTAGGTACCTTTTGAATACTGTACGGGAACTAATCGTTCGTACATTTTACATTTAATTTCAATGTGAAAACCGCACAAGAGTCCCAATTACTGCCGTCCGGAGTCAGTGCGACTACGGCGTCCCCAGTTGGGTTTAGTTTTAGTTTCTGAAAAATTCTGAATAATAAATTTTTATAGCGCCGTTTTTTGAAAAACTACGGTAAGCTGCACTCGAATTTTTTTTTGACAACGTCCTACTCGGATACTATTTATTCTGAACATTTTTAATGAAATGAGTAAATTTAAATAAAGATCGTCCAATTTTTTTTTGCCAAATGTTGTAGGTACCTTTTGAATACTGTACGGGTTCATACATTTTAAATTAAATTTCAATGTGAATACCGCACAAGAGTCTCAACTACTGCCGTCTGGAGTCAGTGAGACTACGGCATCCCCAGTTGGGTTTAGTTTAAGTCTCTAAAATTTCTGAATAATACATTTTTATAGCGCCGTTTTTTGAAAAATTACTTTCAGTTATAAGTTCAAAAATTTCCGAGATCCAACAATTTTTTTTTTCCAAAATTAAAAAATTTCCAGAATCCAATAATTTTTTTTTCCAAAATTAAAAAATTTCCAGAAACCAACAGAAAATTTTTTTTTTCAAAATTCAAAAATTTCCGGAAACCAAAAAATTTTTTTTTCAAAATTAAAAAATTTCCAGAATCCGAAATTTTTTTTTTCCAAATTTAAAAAATTTCCAAAAACCAAAAATTTTTTTTTCAAAATTCAAAAATTTCCAGAAACCAAAAAAGTTTTTTTTCAAAATTAAAAAATTTCCAGAATCCAAATTTTTTTTTTCCAAAATTAAAAAATTTTCAGAATCCAAAAAAGTTTTTTTTTTCCAAAATTAAAAAATTTCCAAAACTCAAAAATTTTTTTTTTGAAAATTCAAAGATTTACAAAATCCAAATTTTTTTTTATTTAAAATTCAAAAATTTCCAAAATCCAAATTTTTTTTTTTTTAAATTACACCCTACAGTACCCGAGATGGATATCAAATTACGCGTCTCGACCTACACAATCCAAAGGGCTGACTGAAAAAATTGAACGATAAAATCCGAGGACCCTTTTAGGCTCTATTGGTTTTTCTAATTTAAATTAAATGAAAAACTGAACGCCCTGAGTCGGGCGGCTGGATTGGTTCAGTACTGAATTGAGCGGTAAGCTCCTGGGCCGTTTTAAAAGTGTCGACGACCAATGTGGCACTGTGGGAAGAGTCTTTAAGACAGTAAACTATACGTTTCGGGTAACAAATTACGCGTATCGATCTGCACAGCCCAAATGGCGCAGTGAAAATTTGAGCAGGAAGCTACTTGGCCTGCTTTTGCGAGAAAAGGCCCGTACCGAACGCCTTGAACCGGGTGACCGAAGCGGCCAGAGAGCAGGCGTACGCAATTGGGCTGTCAACTATCTGTGCCCTTTGTAGACGGACACTCCTCGCTTTATCCACATTCAAATGACGTTTTTTTCTCTACATATTTTATTTAACACACACTCTTCGCTTCATCCGCGTTCACACGTCAAATCGCGTAGTGTTTAACCCCTTGGTTGCCTCTGCAACAGGCAAAGCTAGTATATATTAATGCACAGTTTTTCGAAAAACTCACATGGGTCATACAGTCAAAAGACGACCTTGCCGCCCCTTAAGTTCGCCCACCCTAAGGATCGCTTTCGCTTGAAATGCGATTCAGTACCCCCCCCCCGCCTCAAGCGAAAATCGACCTCTCTGCCTATCCAGTTTCACCGACCGCAGAGACCATTTTGGCAAGACTTCTGCGAAGGAATCCGCGGAGTTTTTTTTCCATACAAAATGCAATTTGCTAGAAATTTATTCTTTTATTTTAATGGCGATGCTGCTAAAAAATGACATTTTATAGGTACGACACGCGGTTCGAGATATCGTCGAAAATACGCATTCTGGTGGAGATGTTTTACGACAGATTCGTAGTAGAGAGTATTATTAAGATTTTAAAACCGCGACATGTAACGCATTTCATCCAAAATGTTCTGCAATATTGCATAATACCTTGCATTATTTTTGACATTTGCTAAGATTTCACTACCGTTGAAAGTGAAAAATTTGGCGGCCAGTAGAATAAGTCGTCGAGTAGGTACTTAAATTCGATTAAATTGACTAATAATTGATAATAAAAAACAATCTTGAGTTTCAAGACACGTCAGTTAGGAGAAAATTATGATTTAGCCTAATAAAAAAACGGCTTCCAGCCTGTTTCGGAGTCGCCTATTTGAAAACGCCCCTGGGGCTCGAAAACCGATTCTGGCTGTAATTTTTTTTAATATTATCGTGGTCGACAGATTCGAAAAACTATTTCAACGGTCGTTACATACGCAAACCATTAAAAATATTTCACTATACGCTACGGAAAATATGACGTTTGAGGAAAATAACGTGCTTTGAATTTTCCTACAGAGGAGAAAATGTTGCTGGCCATATAAAAAGAACACGTTTAATTACAGGGTAGGTACTTTTCCGTTGAATTATTGCAAATTTGTTCGTAAGATGAACGGATTTTTTTAAGGAAATGCTTAGGTACCTACATCAATATTGTTGTCTGCGTAAGAACCGGGTAGGTACCGGCTTACGCACCGGTTCCTTTCCTTTAGATATCAAATAAAAAATTAATGATTTGAAATAAAAGAAATCACTCGGGATGGTCGCACTTTTTGCCAAAATGCATTATTTCAGGTAGGTAGACTTTTGTAGTTATGAAGGAAATTAGTACTAGATAAATCGGAACGTTTTTTAAGTAAGATGGGTCCAAATACAATGCTAAACACTTTTCATTTATGATTGTGTTATTAAGGATTCGATTTCTTTGGACATTATTAAATAATAAAAAACATTATGGGTGTATGGGTAAGTACCTACAAGCATTCTTTGAAAGTTTTTTTTTTCTGTATTTTTTTTACTGCAATAAAATTGTTTGAGTTATTTTATGCTCAATAATAAAAAAATGTATGGCGCAGTTTTGTGAAAAATGACCCTGGATACTTTTAATGAAATTAAATTAATTTGTAAAAGGTTAAGGCTTCATACACATTCAAATATCATTTCAAAATAAAAAAATTAGGATTCGTAATATTTATTCAAAAAATATGTAGGTACTCATGTGTAGGTAGGTAACTACCCTGATTTACTTTTTATATGAACGATTTTGCATTAAAATTATTATTTGATAAATTATTTTGAAAAATACATTTTTATGGCGCCGTTTTTGTGAAAAATGACAAAAAGGGTGACGTACAATATTGAAAATCTACCAGGAGCACATAATACGCAGGAGTAAAATATTACAGACAATACATTTATTTACTAGACTAGGGAGGCACTTCTTACATTGACAAAAATTATGAATTTAAATAAAAAGAAACATCCAAAGACGGGAGTTTTTAAAGTGATACTTTTGTAGCACGGTTGTGATTTGGATTTCGGATGAAACGGAAATGACGATTACTGCTTCTGCGACGCATCAACTGTGCCCATCGGCCGCTTTAAAGAAATGCGTAGGTACTTTCACGATAAGGTAGCTTCACAATAAATTAGGTTTTAATGCAATACATAAAGTTGTTTCAATAAAGTTGAATAATTGAACAATGTTTTTAAAGTTAATTTTCACGTTCTGTGTAAGTTCTATTCGAGTTCTGTTGTTTTATCGTTATAGGCCAGTCGCATCATAAAACTGATATAATTACAGAACTTTAATAGAATTTGAACAGAACTTTCACAGAAGGCTAAAATTAACTCGATTAGTACATATTTTCTACACAAAATTGTAGAAAATATGTACAGGGAGACATCTAGCGGTGAAGAATGTAAGTACTGATTATTCACATAAGAATAATTCCACACGAATTTATTCTATTTTTATTTTATGGCGAGGTGGACGGAAATTTGACATTAATTGAGCGGTAAGCTCCTGGGCCGTTTTAAAAGTGTCGACGACCAACGTGGCACTGTGGGAAGAGTCTTTTCGACAGTAAACTATACGTTTCGGGTAACAAATTACGCGTATCGGTCTGAACAACCCAAATGGCGCAGTGAAAATTTGAGCAGGAAGCTACTCGGCCTGCTTTTGCGAGAAAAGGCCCGTACCGAACGCCTTGAACCGGGTGACCGAAGCGGCCAGAGAGCAGGCGTACGCAATTGGGCTGTCAACTGCCTGTGCCCTTTGTAGACGGACACTCCTCGCTTTATCCACATTCAAATAACGTTTTTTTCTCTACCTATTTTATTTAACGCACACTCTTCGCTTCATCCGTGTTCACACGTCAAATCGCGTAGTGTTTAACCCCTTGGTTGCCTCTGCAACAGGCAAAGCTAGTATATCTTATAATTCAATTTCCCAACAAAGCTGAATTATCTAGTTATAGTAATTACCCCACAATATTTTGTCTATACCTTTACAACGGCTTCGTACGAGCGTGAGATTGACTTTGAAAAATCCTTGCTGAAAATAAATCTGTTTTGGGGACCAGAACCAGTGCAGGAGCTGTTTTTGTAGAATACCTTCACGCTCACGTGTTTCAACCAGTAAGTCACCCAGCACCATGGGATCATAACTAAGTAGTGTCCATCACATTTTGGAATCTTTTGCTTGTTGCAAAGGGGCATCTTATTCTCCAAATCCGCAATAACCGCTAACCGCTTGACACCCACAGCGGGTAGATGGCTTTCATATTTGAATGCCAGGCACCCAGATAAGGCACACTATGTTGGTTTGTTGCAAGCTGACGTAATGCTTTTACTGTCATTTATAAAAACTTACAAACATGGGATAAACAATGAAATATAGGTAGATTTACTGGCTTTAACATATCGCTAAATATAGGTAGATTCATTGGCTTTAACATATCGCCAAGGCCTTTGGGGAACCAAGGAGGAGTGAAGTGGAGAGATGATGTCCTCTTCCCATGCGGGGCCTTCAGGGAACCATGTAGGAGTGAAGAGGAGAAATGAGGCCATCTCCGTGAACTCTTTCTTATGGGGCCTTTAGGGAACCAAGGAGGAGTGAAGAGGAGAGATAAGTCCTCTTCCCTCCTGGAGCCCTCGGGGAACCAAGGTGGAGTGGGGCTCTTCTCTTGTGGGGCCTTTAGGGAACCAAAGGGAGGTGAACTCTCCATCGTGGAGCCTTCAGGGAACTAAGGAGTGGAGAGGAGAGATGAAGCCCTCTTCATTCGTGGGGCTTTCAGGGAACCGCGGAGGAGTGAAGAGGAGAAATGAGACCTGGGAAGACACATTGTCGAACCAGAAGACGTAGCTTCATTTCCAATGACAATCCTGGTGAACTTTGTAAAAGGGACTGGATTACTGTCAAAGGAATGAGGTAAAATGGGAGATAGCACAATGGGCCTACGGCCTAAGTGCTCACGGGAACATTATTTATATAAACCGTCTCCGCTCTTGAAAACAAAAAAAAATTTTTTTTTTTACTTAAATGTTTATTTTACAGTAACAGTACAGTTACAGTAACCCCCCCCCCCCCCCCCCCCCCCGTCCCTGTCACACATTGTCACATTTGTGAGACCCCCTCCCCCCTAGTGTGAAGTTACATATTTTGCAATTTTACATCCAAAAATAATCAAAATTCAGATTTTTTACATAGGATGTCACAGAGCTGATGACCCCCAGCTGATGTCACACTTCTCTACACCCCCCCCCCCCCCTCTTAAGGTGTGACGTAATTTATGGATGGCCCCTTATTATAAAAAGGAGACCGGTCCCGAGGTAAATAATTTCCCTCAGGGCTAGTGTTTCACTATTTTACTTATACACTGAAATACAAAAAAAGGGAGCCTGTATGTCCTGACTTCACAGAGCATTTCAAAACAAATCACATATACGCCTAATTTTCAAATGGCACATTAAGAAGAATATAAGCGCTAGAAATATTTCGATTCTCATGCCTGCAAAATTTAAAATCGCGTGATGTATTTGCACGAGGCAAGTAAGCGAAAAAGTGGTTTTTATTTATTTTGTGCATTATTTTATAAGAATAAAAAAAAATTAGAACATACAAAACCTCAAAAATAGTCTTAGCCATAAGGGGTATTTTTTAAAAATTGTTTCTTGTAATTACTTCATAGTTAAGTCATGAAAAAACGTTTTTTTTTCTAGCTTATATTTTTTGTTATGTAAATAATAATTTTATTGTAATTCCCAGGGGCGGTTCTTCCTAAGGGGACCGTGGGGACTGTCCCCACTAGAAATTTCAGAAACCTGCCAAGAAAAAAAGTCAATTTTTTGTGTTCACAAAAAATAATGAATGCATTCTTAACATAAAAGTAATTACCAATTTCAGAAAAATAATCTAAATATTTAATACGAGTAATTTTTAAGCTCGAAATCTGAAAAGTTTCAGCGAACGAACGAGCGACTGCTCCGCTCTCTTCCTTGTAGCATACTAACTAATACTAACGCGATCAGTGACTTGGGACTTGAAACTCAGCACTCGGCGCATACTAGCTAGAACTATGCGCACAGCATTCTGCGCACTTAGGGGTCATCCCGAAACGTTTTTTCCTACTAATATGAAATTTTTATTTGCGCTGAATATTTTGTATGAGATTTCTAAAATCTGCGCACGCGCATTAGGATAATCTTTCCGGAATCGTAGGGATAACATGAGTGATCCCCTAGCACAGCAAATGTTTGTCTTAGTTCTTAGTTCTAAACGAAGTAGGTCAAAGGTCAGTTATGCAAGGGCCGGAATTCGCGTTAGTCGTTTTGTAATTGTATGTGATATTTTAGTAAAATAATACTTTTGATATCGATTGATTGGATTTTTTTCATAGTACCATTCTCGTGGTAAAAACACCTCAAAGGCGCTAAACCGAAGTTGGTACGATTATCTTGTGTTATTTTTGTTAAACTTCATATTTATGAATGTAAATAACTATTAGGTGTTTCTGGTTTGGTGGATTTTTTTTAGCGCCATTATCGTGGTAAAAAACTCCAAAGCCGCTCTAATTCGAAGTTGGTACGATTACCGTGTGTTATTTTAAAAACTTCATACTTATGTATGTACCTATTTGATGTTTCTGGTTAGGTGCGTGATTTATCCTTCTATCTTTTTTGTAAGAAGTATAAAATCTATTCGAAAAAATGAACGAAGTCGACTTTTTATTGAAAAATAAATTCAGTGCACTAACATTTAAACAGTAAATATTAATGTATAATATACTATACCCATATATAAATATTCGTGTATATAGGTATAGTATATTTGGTCTTGTACTCGCACTTTCTGGCAGTGAGATTTCAACATCTTCACAAAAAAAATGACGGTCCCCACCACCGAAAATGTGTTCGAGCCGCCACTGGTAATTCCTAATAGAAAAGCTAGTAGAAACTTCAATTTATCCGTAGCATATTTTTTTATGTTCATACTGTAAACCGATTCGTCGTAAAATTCGTCTAAATAGTATCTAAATAGGATTTCACGTATGGCTTCATCTTAATAAATATATGTTTCGACATACTGCATTCATTTATCATTTATATATTTTCAAGTTTCAGACTGATAATTTATTACAGTACTAATTTATTTATTGTACATACTAAGTATGACAAAAAGATTGGTCCATTGATGCGTGATGTAAACACGTATGATGCCACATCCTTACTCTAAAATAAAAAATAATTTCAAAAAACCATTTTCAATCTTCATCAAAAATAAAAATAAAATAAAAGATGAAATTTTGTTTGTTTACTTCTAGATTTGATAGGTCATGCGGGAAGAGGTTAAGTTTTTTAATAAAAGAAGCAGAATTCAAAACGATCTTTGAAATTTGTAACTCGGTTTAACCAAAAGTGTTATGTACCCTAGTGACTTTTTGCCCTACCTTCCTACAAGAAAACTTCTAGTTTTAAAGAGTAAACTTTTCCTAATCACCAAACATATTTACGTACATTTCCTAGTGAAACATTACAAAACAAAAAGCCAGAGATATTTATTTTGGGAGTGTAATACAATATCTAATTTTCGTTTTTCTTGGTTAGGTGTGCGTGCAGCTTGCACGATAAAAATTTTCCACTCACATTTCTTTCTTCATCTTTTTCCTCTTGGAGGCGTACTCCCGCTCCTCGGCATCGGGAATGAGGATCTGTCCCGTGGCGCAGGCCAGCGAGTTGTTGGTCTGGCGGCCTGAGGGACGTGGCGCGGCAGCCGGTGAGGAGGATGTCTTGCTGCCTTTCTCCACGGAACCACTCGGCGACCCGGGCGAACCCGACGATGCCGACTGTGTCCTGCAATTACCGGTAGTCAATCATTCAATCAATCACTACGACCATAAATTAATCAATCTAATTCTTATCCATACTTTGACCTAAGGCATTCTTTAGTAAAATCATTTTTGAACCAAAAAATATTATTGGGCATATAACGAAAAGCATACTGTAGGATGGGGTTACTTATTTCACAATTTACTTTATGCCACTTTTAAAGAATTCTCTAATGCCATCTATTTGTAAATCAATAAAAAATACCAACATTATTTCTCTTTTAGTCAAATGACCATAAAGCATTTCATCTGTAAACTTCATTTGGTTTGTGTGTGATTTGACAGAAGCAGCTTGTTTTATTTCTTGATTTACCGTGATGATATTTTTTCCATTGCAGAAAACTACATTTGAAATTCGAAAGTAGGTAAGTAACCTCCCCCCCTAGGAACAACTTTACGGCACGTTTAAAAATTATGTTACTAAAGTACAAAAATTATTTTAAAGATTCAGGTTCATTCTTGTATTTTTATTTTTTAAATACATAAAATATTATTAACAAAAAAACTTTAATTTCTCCTTAAAAACAAAAAGTAATACAATGGAAAAAAAGTGGAGTAATTTAACCCCATCTTATATGTATTGTCTGCCAAATAAGAGTAGAAAATATAAAAAACAGAACTACAAAATTTGTAGGCTGGCAACACCAATTTACCTGTCAAATATTATTTTAAAGTGAAAGTGTACTGAAAATACAAAACACTGTATACACATTTAAAAAAACAATTTTTAATTTAAAAAAAAAATTAAATTGAAGAAGCGTTGTTAGGGTACCTACTTAATGATATAAATTTGATTAAATTGTTGCCTGTTAAATTTTAGAATATTTATAGTTAGTGTCCAACATGGATGAATCAGTATTGTTATTTTTTACAATCGTTTTCCTCACAAGGATGCAACAACTTCAGAGATGGGGAAAGGTGATTAGGAAAAGAGAAGATTCCAAAAGTAAAGTACAATATACACTCGACAGCTGGAATTCAAGATTATATTCTGATAAAATTTACAAAAGTGTATATTTGTAAAAATGATTATCTAGGAACACATTTAAAATGTATGTAAATACAGTGATTTAATCCCCACTGGCGAGAACTCATCGAACTTAACTAATAAATTGACAATTAAAGATTGTGCCACCGTTATCTCTTTCTCTCACATCATTGTCCTTCGTAAACTGAGTGAGAAAGAATGACTGGCCTGTGTTTTAGACTTGCAATAAAGCTGCGGCATTGGAGTTCGTACCTATTTTTAAGCTGATTTATCACTGAGTTTTTGTTATTCAGTAGAACCCCGTTGATTCGAAAAACCGCATAATTCCAAATTTTTGGCGAAAAAAGGTCTCCTGAAATTTTTTTTCATACAAAATGATTTTTTTTTCGAAATTCGTAATTTGAAATTTATATCTGCCCGCACACGAAAATTTGATTGTGTAATTTGAAAAACATCGAATTTTGCAAATATAAATATAATAATTTCGTAAATCTGTCAGACAGCCGTGGTGGTAAAAAAGCCGTAAAATGTCGACTTAAGCGGTTAACACCGTCCTAATTCGTATATTGTAAATCTGAATCGGTTAAAACTGCAATGTCGTATTTTTACGAATTTATTCGAATATATAAATTTAAAGGGCCGGCAGCGATGGGATTCGGCCACGAAATTTTGATTTATGCGAAATATATCGTACTTTTACAAATTTACTTACGAATATCTCAATTTGAAGAGCCGGCCGCGGTACTAATAAGCAGCAAAAAATGTATTTACGCAGAAAGTATGCAATATTTTTAAGAATTTATTTCGGAAGGTATTTTGAAATTAGAGGGCCGGCCGTGACGGGATTCGGCCGCGAAATTTGGATTTACGCAAAATATTTCAAAATTTTACGAATTTACTTTGAATATCTAAACTTGAAAGCCGGCCGCGGCGGTAATCAGCCACGAAATTTAGATTTACGCGAAATATATTGTATTTTTATGAATTTATTTCGAATAGGTATCTGAAATTAGAGGTCCGGCCGGGACGGGATTCGGCAGCGAAATTTCAATTTACGCGAAATGTATCCAAATGTTGAGAATATACTTCGAATATCTAAATTTGAAGAGCCGGCCGCGGCGGCAATCAGGCACGAAATTTTGATTTACGCGAAATATATTGTATTTTTATGAATTTATTTCGAGTGGGTATTCGAATTTAGAGGGCCGGCTGCGACGGGATTCAGCCGCGAAATATTTCGAATTTTCGATTTACGTGAAATATATCGTAATTGTATGAATTTTCTTTGAATATCTAAATTTGAAGAGCCGACCGCGGCAGTAATAAGCTGCAAAAATTTGATTTTCGCAGAAATTTGCAGTATTTTTACGAATTTTTTCGAGAAGGTATCTGAATTTAGAGGGCCGGCCGCGACGGGATTCGGACGCCAACTTTCGATTTATGCGAATTATATCTAAATTTTACAATTTTTTTTTTTATATCTAAATTTGAAGAGCCGGCTGCATCAGAAATCGGCAACGAAATTTCGATTAACGTGGTAATATATCACATTTTTATGAGTTTAACGGGATGGCCGTCAACTTGATTTATGTGGGAAATATCATATTTTTATGAATTTACTTCGAATATATGGGCGACCGCGGCTAGTCTAGTTTTGGGTTTAGAGTCAGTATACAAAACTGACATAAAACCGAGGACAGAAATTTTTTCAAAAATAAAATGTTTGGAGTAAATTGGACCTTCGGTACTAAGTACTAAGTAAAAAAAAAAAAAAAAATTAATAAAAAGAGAAAACTGTGAAATAGGGATAATTTAAAACAGAAGTTTGACAGTATTATAGATTTAATTATTTTTAGGTATTGAGATTAGCATATTTGAGCATTTTCTATTATTTGTAATAAATAAATCCATCATTCAACACCTGGTGGGAAAGTATACTGTTTATTTAGTTTACCTTATTTTCTCACGACGCCGGGCCCTGCTCTCCCGCATGGTATTATCGAGATTACCCTTATGTTGTGGCCTGCCTGTTTCCCTTTCCCTTCCGGATTCAACCACCTCTTCCAACTGCTTCTGTCCGTCAGTCTCTTTCTGTTTGTTTTTGGACTGAACGCGAGTTGAGGTTCGCCGAGGCACTGACTCCAAAAGCCTAAAAAACCAGAATCTTTCTAACAAAAAGCCCCTAAAAAAGTATAGGAAAGTAATTAGGAATACAGTAATCAGACTTGGCAGTCAAAGTCTTCATAGTGTAGAATCCTCTACTTTGTTAGTAATTTCATAGCAAGTTGCACCACACAAAAAATATTTGTGAAACAATGTTCCTGTGAGAATTAAGATTCTTGGAATTATTATTCTCCTTACAATAAGTGCAAAACCATATTTGTAAGGTTCATTAAAATTAGCAAACAAATTCACAACAATTTGACTGGCAGTCCCCATATATGGGTCCCTATATATTAGATTTTTGTGTGCACACAAAAATCTTCATAAATATATTTTTGGTTTGCAGTAGAAATCAAACTCACAATCTCTTAGAATAAAGTTAAGTGAGTCATAAAGCTATGGAGGCTGTCGATATTGTGTGGTGGAACTATTAACCATGATTAGTCTCTATTGTTAGAAATAATAACCTAAATGTGAATACATTAAGACTAAATATCGCTATATCATTTATTTTTTTACATTTCGCATAAGTACCTTTAAATAATAATGTAATTTAAATTGGTTTTTTGGAAATACCTTATCATGTTAAGTTTGGTTCATTATTTTTATTTTATTTTATTTATTCATACACGCCTTGAGGGCTTTTACAGAATCACATTATTAAAGTTACACATGTTATTCAGGAGTATAATTGTAAGCAAGTATATAACATTATAAACTGTAATTTAAGGATACAAACAGGTATAATATGAACATAGGTATGTAGTTTCGTTATCATTAAAATTGTACAAAGGAGTTAAAAAGTTACATAGTGTAATAATGGTAAAACAGAAGAGTGCTTAAGATACTTTAAAAGTAGTTATTGAGGAACGTGTAGGTATTTACTATGTTGATTTTATTATTAACTTGATAATGAATAAATTGTTCGAAAGCAAGTTTTTCAAGAATTCAGCAAAATTAACGCAGCGATAAATAGTACCTACACATAGAAAAAAATAAATAAAAAATACATGAGTTGTAATATCTTGAAAAGTTATACAGATGAGTTCAACAAGTGTATAGTGTGATAGTAAAAAATAGTACAAATTATGGTACAAAAAGTACAAGATAATATTAATACAAAAGAGAGAGAGGATAAAAAGGTAAGTACTTAGGTAATCTTTGTATACATAAGTATTAAATTTTGTTTTTATTGTGAACATGAAGAGACCATCGATTTTAATTTAATCATTAATATATTATTATTGCTAGGGCACCAAGATTTAAATAGAAATATAAGTAAAATGTGAGTTAGTTATAATAAGTTAGTTAATACGAGAGGATTGTTGTTAAATGTGTTCTTATTTAGCTACCTTTATTATTCACATATTTCATGTTTTGCGATAATTAATAATTTGATAAAGGTGCAATTGATTGATTGATATTTATGGCTTTATTTTAAATATTCTAATATACTGAGTTTGAATTTAGACACAGATTGGTGACGATAAATGTCGATTGAGTTGTATTTATTTCCGAG
Source organism: Glyphotaelius pellucidus (assembly GCA_936435175.1). Lineage (NCBI taxonomy): Eukaryota > Metazoa > Arthropoda > Insecta > Trichoptera > Limnephilidae > Glyphotaelius > Glyphotaelius pellucidus. The sequence continues at coordinate 17,550,255 of OW386542.1, read as the reverse complement.
TAAATGGAGTCTTTGGATAGGAGAGTTTATAAAATAATTATTAGCGGAATTGGTAACAGAATACAATGCATTCGACCGAGTTTCGCGAGTAGGTACTCGCAAATTAATAAAATTTGTCAAATCGAGGGCGTCCAGTCTGCCATTCGCTATTTTGAAGAGACAAACTAAATCACTTTTTATGCGCCTTGATGTCAAATCGGTTATGTTAAGTAATTCCATTAGGTATATATAATTAAGTTCTTCAATCGGTATACCCAGTTTGTAGTTAATAAATCTTAAAAACTTATGCTGAACTCTTTCAATTTTTTGTTGGTGGGTTTTATATAATGGAGCCCAGATAGTAGAATTATATTCTAAGTTGCTTCTCACCAACCCAGTGTACAATAATTTAAAGGAATTAATTGATTGAAATTCTTTAACTGTTCTCAGAATAAACCCCAGACATTTCATGGCCTTATTGGTTATTTCATTTATATGAGGAACAAAAGTTAATTTATTGTCAAACATAATACCGAGATCTTTAATTTGTTCTACTCTTTTAAGAAAAATGTTGTTGATGCTATAATTAAATTTAATGGGATTTTTTATTCGGGCAAAAGTAATTGTTTGACATTTTTCAATATTGAGAAACAGTTCATTTAGGGTGCACCACTCTTGTAGCCTCACAAGATTTGATTGTAATATACAACAGTCATTCGGATTAGTTATTGTTTTGTAAATTTTAAGGTCATCTGCAAATAATAGAATCATAACTCCATCGAATATGGTGGTTATGTCGTTGATAAATAATGAAAACAACACTGGACCCAGATGTGACCCCTGTGGAACACCGGTGTATACTTCAAACTGGTGAGAAAAGTGCGAATTGAGTTTAACTGATATTTTTCTTTTACGTAAATAACTTTCAAACCATCTCAAAATATGCCCCGTTATTCCAAATGATCTTAGTTTATGTATAAGGATTTTGTGTGAGACTTTGTCGAAGGCTTTACTAAAGTCTGTGTATACAGCATCTGTCTGAAGACGATTATGCATCGTACTAAATAAATTTTCCTGATAGATCATTAAATTTGTAAGAGTAGACCGATTTGACATGAAACCATGTTGTCGACGTGAAATTACTTTATTGATCTCAGGCGAGAGTTTAGATAGCAGAGCAGATTCAAATACTTTTGGGATCGACGACTGTATACATATAGGTCTGTAATTGGAAATATCAGATTTATCTCCTCAAGAAATCATCAGAAATAATTCAATCGGGGTTAAACACAATAATCCCCTTTTATTATTTAAAAATGCTTAAAAGAACAGCTAAAAGCCAATTAATAAAATAGAGCATAAAGCCTATAATGGCAGCAATTGAAAAATGAAGACTGCCAATTTTTATTCGCTCTAAATAGTGAGGAAAAAATTCAGAAATCTATTTATTTTTAAATACTTACAGTACAAAAGGGTTAAAGCCAACTTTAGATCATGTTTTTAGTATTGCTTTTGAAAGTGGTCTCATATTTCACAGTTAAAAAGATGATCCTTAAAACTTAAAGGGGATCTACATCTCAAAATTATTGTAATTTTTGCTTAGCTTAAAAATTAATGGATTTTAATTTTTTTCTTTAATTACGTTACATTGGAGACATTTATAAAGCAAAAATAATATTGCATAATAACTGAAAATATTTAAAATGTGTACAAGTGGTATTAAGTCATGTCGGGGATAACTTCCTAGCTGGGCAGGTTCTCAGTTCTAATGAACCAAACGCTCTGAAGACACCCAACTAATTGTGCTGTAAAAATAATGTTGGTTTTTTGTTTTGTTTTGTTTTTATTTTTTTTATTTATACTGTATGTGCCATTATTAGTTAACTATGTATAATTTTAAGTGACATTATTGAATAGTTTTTCAAACTCCCTCCTACACAAGTCGATCAAGCATTTAATTATTATTGGACCGGTGTAGGACATTTTGCGTTTTTTAATATTTAATTTTGGAGGGATTTTATTATATCATTTCGGTCCTAGATAAGTATACGTCTTTGATACTTTTCCGTATTGCTCCCTGGGACCACGAGATCCATTATGTTAAAATTGCAAGAGTTTATGGAACTTTTTCATCCAGTGGTAACTTACATTCGTGATGACATTTTCTCATAAATTACTCCTCAAAAGATTATGAAATATTGGTATTGCAGATATGCCCTACGAATGGTTAAAGAGTTACTTAATGGGTAGAAGTCAGCAACTCAGAATAGGTAAAAGGTGAATAAGTCCTTAGACACTAATTTTGGTGTACATAAATTTTGTTGTACATCAAGTACATAACAGACCGGTCAGTGGTTGGGTGAGCATCACGTTTGGGTCCCACCCGGGCATTCCGTGTTCGATTCCTCGACTGGCTAAGTCCTCCATCACAACACAAGCAACATTTTCGGCTTTACGTGGTGGTAGTAGGAGATTTTCAAACATTTTTGGGTTATTCGTAACCCGGGTATGTTTGTCTTTCTTTTAAAAAAAAAAAATAAAATGTTCGTCAAAACTACATAAAAAGGGGTTATTATTCACTTACACAAAAATATAGAAAATTTTAATAAAACTGATCATAAATATATTACAAAAAATCACAGAATCAGAATGGATCTCGTGGTCCCAGGGAGCAATACGGAAAAGTATCAAAGACGTATACTTATCTAGGACCGAAATGATATAATAAAATCCCTCCAAAATTAAATATTAAAAAACGCAAAATGTCCTACACCGGTCCAATAATAATTAAATGCTTGATCGACTTGGGTAGGAGGGAGTTTGAAAAACTATTCAATAATGTCACTTAAAATTATACATAGTTAACTAATAATGGCACATACAGTATAAATAAAAAAAATAAAAACAAAACAAAACAAAAAACCAACATTATTTTTACAGCACAATTAGTTGGGTGTCTTCAGAGCGTTTGGTTCATTAGAACTGAGAACCTGCCCAGCTAGGAAGTTATCCCCGACATGACTTAATACCACTTGTACACATTTTAAATATTTTCAGTTATTATGCAATATTATTTTTGCTTTATAAATGTCTCCAATGTAACGTAATTAAAGAAAAAAATTAAAATCCATTAATTTTTAAGCTAAGCAAAAATTACAATAATTTTGAGATGTAGATCCCCTTTAAGTTTTAAGGATCATCTTTTTAACTGTGAAATATGAGACCACTTTCAAAAGCAATACTAAAAACATGATCTAAAGTTGGCTTTAACCCTTTTGTACTGTAAGTATTTAAAAATAAATAGATTTCTGAATTTTTTCCTCACTATTTAGAGCGAATAAAAATTGGCAGTCTTCATTTTTCAATTGCTGCCATTATAGGCTTTATGCTCTATTTTATTAATTGGCTTTTAGCTGTTCTTTTAAGCATTTTTAAATAATAAAAGGGGATTATTGTGTTTAACCCCGATTGAATTATTTCTGATGATTTCTTTTTTTCATTAAGTTTTGAAGGGATTTTAATTTTTATGTACTTTTTTTTAAATTAATAAAACGTTGTATTTTTGTTTTGTATGCAGTGTACGATTTGTCATTTTATGTGAAACATGCCCCCTGAATGTTATTTAAATGAAAGTATCAATAACCTCTGAACTGTAAAACAATCTAAAAGTTAAACAAAATTTTCAAATAACTCTACCAATTGTAATCAAGCTTCAATATGTTCTACCACTGCCAGTTTTAATTCAGGACTGAAAGTGGTGACATTTTTCCAAGTCATCTGTTTAGTATATTTGTCCCTAGAAGATATTATCTTTATGTTAATGAATGACTAGTATAAATAAAATTCTACCAGTTCAGCAACTTAACAATATTTCATTTCGTTTTCAATTTTTAAAAATGTGATCTTGAAGACAAAATACGAATGAAGCCAAGACACAGAAACCACCGCAACACATCATAGCAGCAAAGGTCTTTGTCAAAAAAGGCAAGACTTTTTTGACAAAGGCTTTTGCTACACAGCTATGACAAATAATAAACCAGTCAATTTATTTGAATCGCACATTATAATTATAAAAGTTCGCTTAAAATTAAAACGCAGAAACCAATCTATTTGAAGAAATGTGAATAAAAATAGAATAATCATTTTTAAAAAATTATGTAACTCATAAATTTGAAAGAATTGAGACCTTGGCTTATGCAAGGTGGACAAATTTATCTCAATATTAAAGTTAATAATAGCAGCCAGAGTTTTTTTTATTTTTATATTGTATTCACATCTCTTCAAAAATTTAATAATTTATACATTCTTAAATAACATACGCAATTTTTTCTACAGTTATATTTAAGGAAAGAAAGAAGTTAATTCAATACCTTTTTCTTTGCAACCTTTCTTTTTCCTGGAAGAGCCTCGGTATTTCAGGGAGGAAGTTTTCAGACAAGGATCCAAACAAGTCTTTCTCAGGTTTAGTGGTAGCTGCTTTGAATTTCTCCGTCAGATGGATCCAATCAGATTCTGTGAAGCAGACCACTTGCCAGACACGCTCCGAGTTTTCATTCTTTTCATTCTCTTCTGGGGTTCCATCGGGTTTCTTACGTTTCTTTTCTTCTTCTTTGATTTTTCGTTTCCTTCCCTTCCCTTTGACTTTGTAGTCCTCCCTGTACAGGCGGGTGCCGTAAAAATACCAATAAGCTGACGAGTTGTCATCCCATCTAAAACAGTATAATTCAAAATTAAATATACATTGTTCGCAGCATATAATGTATTAAAACTTAGCATCTGAAGCAACACTACAAAAGGAGTCCGAGATGTTCCACAACGACATGGTAGGATCAGACAGATTAAAAAGATGCATAAATGTGTTGTTACGTTACAAATTCGAGAATAGACTTCTCCACGGACTGGAGAATAAGGCGCCAATATAGAGGCGCGCGCATTACCCCCTCCCGCGAGCGACAAACCGAGCTGCCGCTCTCGAGCGGCAAGCCCGCCAGTCTTCAGCAAGCGAGCTTACAGGGCCCACGTTCCGCACGAACATGGGCGACACCAGTTCAGTTTCGCCGTTTGTGCGCTTCCGGTCCCCGATGGACGCTGCGTAGACTGAGAGAATCAAGCGCGTGAAGCCGCTGTTGGCCCATAAACCAAACGTGAGTCAATTACCATGTTACCCTTTGTGTGCAATTTAATGTCTTAACTAACCACGCGTGATAGAGAGTAGAGACGGACATTCAAACTAACTTTCAGCTAGGATCGTTCCTTTTATGTATTATTGTGTCTCCTAGAATTGAATAAACTGTTTATGTGATAACCTACCGTGTTTTGCTTGACGAGAGAGACCCTGGGAGAATGGAGAAGCGTGAAGTTCCGAACCACAAGCACTAGCCTTGAGGTTACGAGAAAATCCTGCTTGCACCGAATCCTGAGCTAGTTTTTATTTGGGGCAGATACAGCAGCTAATTGTATTAAATATGTGGGAGCTTTCTCCAACCCTGCCGATAGCATCAGCACGCCCGTTGACGCTAACACTGGCGCTAAACGTGGGGCCATTTAAATTTTTTTTCTGTTCCACCACGGCCTCGTTCCCAAGCAACAATTGTAAACTCTGAAATGTTATTATGATGTATTGTTTATTCCCAATTGTCTAGCACTTCCAACAGGAATCTCGGCGCGAACATAATTTCGAATCACAATTTAAATTATTACGGGCGCGATTTTATCATTTGTGACTCGTCACTCGACAAAATATTACCGGTATTCCAACGCAAGGTGCCCAACCTAGGAAGTTGTCGCTGCGAATAATACAGTGATTACAAAGTGTCGGCCGATTAAAATTGCTATTTTCAATACAAGTGAATAGTGGAAATAAACACAAATTAAAGAAGAATTTATTCAACAATTAAAATCATGTACATGATAAACAAATCATCCGCTTGGTCTCGAAAGTGCTAAATATTTTTAATAATATACTATATTGCAGCACGCTGGTACGTCTCTTAAACGGACACTTGCTGACACCTAGGGAACAAGTGGATTTAAATTCTTTCTGTCATTTGACAATTAAGTATTTTTGACTCTGTCGTCTGATGAAACCGGATCATGCCATGCCATGCCAAATCACATTCGAATAATGCAAAAAATACTAAATTCGCGTTGACGTGGATTCCTTGACATCTGACACTATAATACCTTGTCAATTGACAAAGAAGGTAATATCTTGTCGAAAAGACGAAGGGAATTCGCGGGTAAATACCAAAAATTGGTGCTGTTTAAAGCCAGGCTATAGGAAGCCGCGTAATGAAACCATGCCCCCAAGATATTGTTGAATTCTCAAACAAATTACTTCCACGAAAACTTGTGAAAATTTTTTTTCGATTTTTCCTTTTTTCGATTTTTTTAATTTTCGAAATATTTTTTTTCCAAAACGCTTGGAGTTTTTCTTAAAAACGCAGTGCCAGAGGAAAATCGCTGCCCAAATTTTCTCCAGTTTCGGACTCTGAAAATTTTTCCGATTTTTTCCTTTTTTCGATTTTTTTTTAAATTTTCGAAATATTTTTTTCCAAAACGCTTGGATTTTTCCTAAAAAGCACGTGGCCAGAGGCAAACCTCTGCCCAAATTTTCAAATAACCCAAACACTTACAAATACGCGTTTTTTCGCAGAAGCATTCTGTAAAAAAAAAAAAAAAAAAATATATATACGTCCCCAGTGGTCAATCCCTGGCAAAAATTTCTTTCCAATTACGGATAAAGAGTCGAGTTCTCGTTTTTCTCCCAACGTAAGGTCACCCTGACACGACCCTATACACTATGGAAGTCCCTCAAGTCACGCTGGGTATAATCCCCCACATTTCTACGTCAAAAAAGGAAGAACTACTACAGGCCCTGAGAAGTAGAAAGATTTCTCCCAGGAATAAATCCAAAAAATGCCTTATTCAATATGCTTCTTTCTACAACAAAAAGTACATCAGGAAGCACATCACGTTCAAGGAAGAAGACATCGTCTGGAGGAGAAACAACACTCTGTCACAAGGTGCGCTGTACTTCTCTGCCAAATTGGCACCCCGTTTTGTAAAGACGAAAGTCCTAAAGAAAATCTCAGACCTGGTTTACCGATTGTCCGACATCTCTGGTAAACACATAGGTAACTACCACATAAAGGACATTGTAAAAAGTGGGAACATGGAAACAAACTCCATTGCCACGCCCGTATAACCCCAACGGTTATTCCTTGACTCCTAGCAACCATTCGTCTACACCGTGACATGGATCACTATGGAAGTCAACCCTTTTGTTTCGTCACTAATGAGCGGCCTCTCGTAAACGATTGTCACTCATTGGGACACTCAAACGAAACCTTTCTAGCTCTGGCACAGTGTTGTCAACTGTAGCCAAAGTCATGGAAGAAATATAATTCTCCCTTGTGGTTTCGTTTCATTTTATTTTATTTTTGTTTGTATAAATATCTCGTCATCATCAGTCATTCGCCTCTAATTGCTGCCCCAGGTGTCAAACCTTGGAAACATCGTTTTTTTTCTAAGCATGCACACCTCTACCTGAAATTGATCACTTCGGAGAAAGGAATTCCCTGTGGCTTACTGCAAGTAGTCAGAGACTACGTGCCCAAGGTTTTGTGCATCGTCACAACTAGCAGCATCATATTTTCACATCATCATGTCATACCTCGTCACCCCTTTCTAAATGTTAGAAAAATCTTTTTTGTACATTAAATATCGGGTCCTCGCCAAAGTGCATCTAACCCTTATGTCATATGTAGTTAAATTAGGTAAGCAAACCTGTGTAAACCCACGGCGGTATCAGATGTTTGCTACCCGTTCTAAGTTTTTTTTTTTTCTGTTTTTTAAGAAAATAGAATGGCGCTCAATAAATAACCCTAATTGCTCTAGCTCTCCCCAGAACTGAATGTGGAGTCTGGAAAGTATCGTTATAAAAGGGACAACTTCAACGTGCCTCTTCATTAACGATAAATTTTTTTTTACAACATTTCAGCAACATTGAGTCACCCTGGGTCTCAACTGCTCAAACTGAAATTTTGGGGTTGCCTTGTTGTGACTTATCACGTGCAAAGTACGAGGTCACAACAAGAAGCCAGGTCTCCAAGTGAACCACCCTGTGAACAACCCATCCCATTATTATAATTTTCATAACACCAAGGTGTGTCCATCGCAGTCTGTTTAAGTAAGTAAAACCTAGAAGGTCTTAAACACTCAAATCGGACCAATGTAAATAATTTGCCTTGTCAAACAACGATAAGCGCATGTCTTGTATTGTTGCTACCATCGTACGTGTAAGTACAACAAAAGTTGTACCATCACGATACGATACTCTGTGCGTAACCAAAAGGGTTGTACCACAAAGGATCTCTTTTGCGGTAAGCTTAGATGAAATTCACATTCCATCAGCACGCCAGAATTTTTTGTCCCTTAATTGTTGAAGTATAAAATCTTGGCCAGATCTTCAAATATGTTTTTGCCTTTGTGCAAGTCTTTAACGTACGCTAATATGGATTTATTATGCTACGGTATTGTTGTACTAAGTACATCAGTATGTCTCGCCGTCTGTATTGAATAGGTACCTTTATATGAACGTTAACCTTTGTTGCCATCATAGGTGGGAACCTTATAAAATCTGCCGTCATAGATGGGAATCTCAGAATATCTACTAAATACGATACGGGGAGCCCGTTATAATTACTCTGTGGGTTTTTGTCAGAAATGTCATAAATACCTAGTCTTTTGCACCTCCCTTCAATACTGGGCAACCCAGTTGTAATTCGTTCATTGTTATCCGTGAAGACGTTATAAAACTTACTTGCAAATCTTTTGATTTTGCAATCTTGTACGCTATACGTGAAGACGTTACAATACTCACCATGAATCGTGCGAACGAAATAATATCAAACCTTTATGTGTGAACTACTCAATGTAGTCCACACCCCTTTTTTGTAATCATTAATATGCCCGTGGACTTCCTGTCACAAGAACCCAGGAACTATCTACTATCTCAAAAGGACTAATCATACGCTTCACTCATGATTATGGGGCATCGTGTCGTGGGAGTTAAGTTGATGGACACAAAAAACACCTAACTCGTTGTCTGGGAGACGAACAAAGAAAATCCCCAGGTTTGTGAGATTTGAGCAAGGGTCTGTCATTTCTCGCAAACAAGTAGGAGAATAAAACGACCCCTAATCTTCTGCCCAATACACGTAGAGGATTAGACTTTTATGTCAGTGTATTCTTTTGTCCAACACTACCAAATATTATTGTAATGTGCCAGGATGACTGCTGTAGACCTTGTTTCACCTCCACCCAGAGGTCGAATTTCGGAAATAGCCGAGTCCCCAGCAGTTTTCTTCGTTCAAATGTTCCCAATTATCACCCTCCCCCTTCCTCGAAATTATCCGTGAATGGGGATATATGCGTTACGCACTTGGCGTTTCGTTTGTCAAATGGGACAATCTTCATACGCGGATCCTTTCAACTTCCTACTCCTTTCCCACTTTGTTATAACTAATCTTGTACGCAATGTTTTGTTTTTCGAAAGTAGAAAAAATGCTACCGTATAGACGTGAGCATAGGTCATGGAAGACCAACTTCTTTCGAATGGGGAATTTTGTTATACGTACAATCCCTCAACCACGTATTCTTGGAAATGTATTTGGTAAAGAAAAAAAACCAAAAGGGATTACACAGAACCTGTCCTTGAATACGTACCTTTGTAACATGTATTAGGAATTAGCCACATTTAGTTAGCTCTCTCTCCGTCTCTCTCTCTACACGCCAAACAAATCCAACTTTTTCTCAACATGCACACTTGTTTCTCTCCAAACTTTTTTCATCATTGGTCTACTAGGCAGGTAAACTTCAAGAATTTTGTTCTAATAATAATTTTTGCCGGATTTTAAAAAAAACCAGCAGCTCTGCACCCTATCTACATCTGCGCCTCTTCATGCTGCCCTCGCTACCGTCACGGAGGTCCCTTGCCTTCAATCCCTGCGTACCAAAAGCACCCGACCGCATCTAACATAACCTAGTGTGAGTCGTGCGTGTAGTTGCGAATTGTATCACCACAAAGAACCGACACTCAAAACAAACCCGAGCACGCCAGCTCTAGGTTGGTTCCTGTTCCTGTTGCCCTTGTGCAAATGTTTCTGCTGCCATTATGCAAATATTCCTGCTGCATAATACAAATGTTCCTGTTGCCCTTGTGCAAATGCTCTGCTGCCATTATGCAAATGTTCCTGCTGCATAATGCAAATGCTCTGCTGCCATTATGCAAATATTCCTGCTGCATAATACAAATGTTCCTGTTGCCCTTGTGCAAATGTTTCTGCTGCCATTATGCAAATGTTCCTGCTGCATAATGCAAATGCCCTACTGCCATTGTGCTGATGCTCCTGTGCCCTTGCGCAAATAACAATACCAACGATTGTTCACAAAACAATCCCACTACATACAAAAACCAGTGTACCAACCACCAATTACGATTCCACTCTCCAATACTTCAATGGTTTCGTACTGGCTCACCCACAGGATCCGGAAGCAGTTACCCTTTCGACCTCTGTGACAGGTAGAACTCTCCACACCACCTAGAAGCCTCATCATGTGTTCTCTTCCTCGTATTTTCTTAAAGGCCCTAGTGTCCCTTGAGTGTAATCTCAAATGGGCCAGGTTACTGTGACAAAGTAACCTTGTAACTTCAGTGAAACGTTCAACCACCCCAGACATCCTACGCAAACCACGTTCGCAAACATTAGCTCACAGACCAATGATACAATTTTAGAGTTTTTTTTTTCTATCACTGCATAACCCTTGTACCTTTCTTCAACAGATCCTTGTTCTTTGCAACTGTATTTATGTATGCCACTGCCTTTATATACATTTATTGACAATTCCTTGTTACACCATGTATCTTCTCTTTTGTGTTCTGTTCATAACTATTCTCCAGCTAGGAATCTCTCTCTCTCTCTCTCTCCTCGTTTCTCTTAAATGTTTTTGGCACAAGTGCTGAAAAGGTAAGAGGATTTATTAGTCCTACAGCTCCATTACCACGTCGCTTTTATTGCGGCGAGGGGGGAAGTGTTACGTTACAAATTCGAGAATAGACTTCTCCACGGACTGGAGAATAAGGCGCCAATATAGAGGCGCGCGCATTACCCCCTCCCGCGAGCGACAAACCGAGCTGCCGCTCTCGAGCGGCAAGCCCGCCAGTCTTCAGCAAGCGAGCTTACAGGGCCCACGTTCCGCACGAACATGGGCGACACCAGTTCAGTTTCGCCGTTTGTGCGCTTCCGGTCCCCGATGGACGCTGCGTAGACTGAGAGAATCAAGCGCGTGAAGCCGCTGTTGGCCCATAAACCAAACGTGAGTCAATTACCATGTTACCCTTTGTGTGCAATTTAATGTCTTAACTAACCACGCGTGATAGAGAGTAGAGACGGACATTCAAACTAACTTTCAGCTAGGATCGTTCCTTTTATGTATTATTGTGTCTCCTAGAATTGAATAAACTGTTTATGTGATAACCTACCGTGTTTTGCTTGACGAGAGAGACCCTGGGAGAATGGAGAAGCGTGAAGTTCCGAACCACAAGCACTAGCCTTGAGGTTACGAGAAAATCCTGCTTGCACCGAATCCTGAGCTAGTTTTTATTTGGGGCAGATACAGCAGCTAATTGTATTAAATATGTGGGAGCTTTCTCCAACCCTGCCGATAGCATCAGCACGCCCGTTGACGCTAACAGTGTACGTAGCAGGAAGTAGTCACACGACAAATATTATGTTAGATTTAATCCCCTCAGCCTATTTACTTGTGGTGAAATGATGTGACGGATAATTATTTAAGAAGGCATAAGAAAAGCAGAAAAATCTAACTATGGAGTGCAGAAACTTAACTTAAGATATACTAACCCCAGTGGTTCTACTCTCAAACTTTCCGCTTCTAAGTTCTTAAACAACTCAAACACATCATCAGCATCGAGTCGAAAGTCACACAGGGCATATAAAATTTCAACTTTTGTTCTGAGAGGCAAAAATTGAAAGTCGATATCTGTGTTAAAGGGGTTGTAGCGACCTGTTTCTTGACATTTTTGACGAAACAGCCGCCTCAAGAACATCTGCAATTATAAATATATAGAAGCATTTTAACATTGTGATAATAATAATAATGTAACATTTATATAACACAGTTTGTATTATTTCATTTCAAGTGTGCTTAACTGTAATAAACTTAAAATAGTAATTTATCTCAGTGTAGACAAAAACTATATCGCCACCCTTTAGGGCAGTATTGTGAGGCAGGTTGAAGTATGGGCTGTAGAAAAGGATTTATTGTTGTGAGTCTTGAAGAGGCCCAAATTACACGAAGGAGAGAAAATAGATGCTGGTAGCTCGTTCCAGTATTCCGAGAGGTTATCCATGGAGCCAATTTTCCAGAGTGCATTATAAATCTTGTTTTGAGTCTGACTTTTTCAGCACAGCGATGGTCAAACCACAGCTTTATGCCCGCCCTGAGGATTTGAGGGAGGAGGGAATGTGTAAATCTCTCCCACCTCACATGCACAGATTGATGGGTCTTCCGAGTTAAACCAGACCATATTAAGAGGAAAAGTGCTGTAGAATGTCCACATGCCGTCTTATATTGCTGCCCTGTAATCTATATCTTCCTCTTTCCAAGTTTGCCAGGTTGACGGTTCATGGAGGATGGGACAGGCAGTGGTAAAAGGATCCTAAAGGCACTGTAATCTCCACCCTGAACCCGAGTGGCACAATGGTGGGGAACAGGTTGAGCAAGTGGAAATAGGACGTCAGGGATTCTAGTCGGAGATTCTACGAGTTGGCTTAATACGATAAGAGCAAAGGATTCCGCCAATCTACTGAGTTTGTTGGGCCCAAGGCTTCAACCATTGTTCATTATGAACATTGAAGTTCCCCAAGATTAAAAACCTGGCCGATGGGTAGCGGGGCAAGAGAATGTCTACACTGTCGTTCATTATTTGAACAGCTCAAGTGTCTGATTCGGAGAAATTCGGTAAGCAGATACAGGCACACATAAAGATCTATGCATACCTATAACACTTTGTGCTATAGCAGTTTCAACATTTTCAAGGCAGAAAAGGCCTGAAAAGGCTTCCCAGATCAGAGCAGACCCGAGCAGTTCAGGTAGGAGGTGTCTGATGGCTCTTTTGTAAATATTATTAAGAAAAAAGGATAATAACCTGATAATTGAAGGCAGATATGTCATTGTTGCCTAGGCAACCACATAGGAGCCTTACAATCAGCTCCGTCAGGAGGGAACTCGCACACTCTTCTGTTCCATCGGTAAGGAGGGCTTCCTCTAATTCCTGCAACAAACATATTAAAGTTCGCAAAATGTATGTTGCGTCTTAACCATTCAAGTGGTGAGATTGACAAGTTTGCTATCATGCTCTCTTTGCAAGTTTTATAAAACTAATATTTGGGTAATTTATATAACACCATTTATTGTGAAAAATCAAAAATATATATTTATGGTCCTGCTACTGAGTCGCTTATGTGAAAGATTACTTTGTATCACCATTAGTTCTTGTAAATTTATGACCATAGACATACATGGCAAAATCACATTTTTATTATATTATAGAAGAAATAATCTTTGCTTCCCATTTTTTTAAAATCATTATTTTTGTACTTCCTCTTTATTACAAAATATGGAAAGCAATTAGTGATAAATGACTGGAATTTTTTTTTTTTTTTTTTAACTTTATTTATTCTCATTTCTTTGTACATATAATGTATAATAGCACATAGTATAACATAATATATAATAACAAATAGTATGAACAAGAGTTGAAAACCCACTAAGGCACTGCCTGAGTGTGGGTAATATTAAAACAAAATACTATATTTCCAAGTACCCAAAGTATAAAATAGACTTAAAAAACATATAAAATATAAAGTATAAAATTATAAAATATAAAATATAATTGCAATCAAATTTTTAAGTACCACATGCTGGCAAATCGTTTTACACTTATGAATGTATTTGTGCACACCAATATGTAGTATCAAAAGTTACAAAAAAGTTTTCGATCTAGTTTGGAACACCCCTGTTCCAGTCCCCTCTTATCCCGCAGATGACCGCTGAATGCATAGCGACTCATGATTCAATTCTACAATATTCTTTAAAATTTCTTTCTTGCCATACATTCCCATTGGGAACTTTGCCAGCCTAAGTAAGAAAACCATTCCAAAGTTAGGAAAAAATTCCATAATAAATAAGTATTATGGCCGTAACTTTTTACTATATGACCAAATATAAATAAACTAGCGCAGGCCTGTGAAAATCACAAAATATGACTTACTTGTCAAGATTTAACACTAACAGCCTTATTAAAAAATCCTGTGAAAATTTTATTCAATTGATGAGAGCGTGTACATGGAAACATCACTAATTAAAAAATTGTTCATGGAAAGAAATATACATTGCTTACACAGCATAGGAGGTACAGCATAGTTTATCTCTTAATGCAATTGTTTTCTAAACAAATTTTGGAATTTTTCCAACGTATTTTAAATGTCTTGTATATTTCTTATTTTTGAAGATGTCCTAAAAACAAGTACCATTTTAGAAACTAGATAAAATTACCTTTTAGATTTTTGTATCTGAAATATACAATCGTATTTGAAAATTGCAGTATTTTAAGCTTCAACAAGAAAAAAGTTGAAAAAACAGCTGACCGAAAACATATTCTATTAAAAGGTCAAAAAGTTACCAAAAATTCAAAATTTAAAATGAATTTTTTAATGAATTTGGAAGAAAACTGTCACTTCACTTTTAATCTCATTCATACAATTAAAAAATATAACAATAATTCCAAAAGAATAGCAGAAAAAATCTGACATCTTGGATTCAATTTTTCGTAATTAAAACATTGATTTCTCGAATCTGTTTTTATTTACACAAGCATAAGGATTTTACATTATTAAATAATATTACTTTCGCAGAATTTTTATTAAATTTATGCGGGAAAGTTAAATTTCAATTTTAAAACCTGTCATTGGCAAAATTAAATTATCAACAAAACGTTATTTAAAGGACTAAAACTGAAAAAAAAAAAAACACCAGCATTGGTAATTATATTGAATTACACTAATATAATAGTGAATTGATCATTTAAACAGAATTTAAGTTCAACATCATAAAATAAATGAGAGTATTATTCAACATGTCAAAAATCAAGTTTTTCTGTGAAGCTATAAACAAGATGGCCACGGCGCCTGCGCAGATCTAGGAAGATTCAATATGACCAACATAAAAATCATAAAAAAGTGATATTCTTATTAGTAAACATACAAAAATGCCGTTCATCGAGCACACAACAGATATACCGTTGAACAATTGTGAAGGCGTTTTTTTTTTTTAGTAAGACTAAGAAATTTAAATAAAAGAAATACACATTTCAAAAATAGAATTTATATGTTGGTACTCTACCGCTTTTCTGAATTGACACTCAAAAGAATTCATAATCTACTCTTACGTAAATGGCGCGAGAATAATTATTTAGGTAAAAACTTTAACAAGTTATGCATCCTAAAATATTAGGATGAATTAATGGTGAAATGCAAATGAAAAAGAACTATTAGGACGGGTTGTTTCAAAAAATTTGATGAGTTCATCAAATATTTTAAGTTGATTTTCACGTTCTGTGTAAGTTTTATTCAAGTTCTGTCATTTTATCATCATAGGGCAGCTGCTTCATAAAACTGAAATCATCACAGAACTTGAATAGAACTTACCCAGAACGTGAAAATTAACGTCAAATATTTGACGAATTCGTCAAATTTTTTGAAACAACCCATCCTTAGTTTTGTCCATAAACAAACTCAAATCTTTCAAGAAAGGCTAACAAATACAATATTGGAATGAATCACCAATACAATATTGTATTTTCAATATTGGAATGAATCATAAATACAATATTGCATTTGTTAGCCTTTCTTGAAAGATTTAAGTTTATTTATGGATAAAACTAATTATTAATATTCATATTGCGTATGTACTGGCGCAAACAATTAATTTATCTTAATATTTTAACCCGTCAGGCTAATTTGTTCGCTTTTTGGAACAACTCATATAGGTCTCAAAGTGTATCTCCCTTAGTATCATAGTGAGAAATATAATCTAAACGGTATTGGAAAGAGAAAAACTACGCTCCCTACTGACCATTTTAAAAATTGACCACAAAAGAATTAAAATGTACACCTTTAGGAAACCATTGATAGTGTTATTGAGTTTTATAACATTTTACAAATACAAAGTTTTGGGATAGGGACGAAAACAATATTCAAATGCTCAAATGCTATTCAAATATAAATCAAATATTATTTCCGTATTTTGATATAATAAATAACACCGGGAAACATAACGGTTCGATACCTTAGTATGACATTTTGAAATTTCCTACTGGTAACCCAGAAAACATCTTTTTTTTTTATTTATTTCATTGTAAATTTTTCTGCATTATAATTGATTTGGTGGTGTTTATGATAAATCCGAGTGTTGTACCCAGATAGAGGGTAAACTTTTATATATAACTGCATACTCAACTCAAATTTCGAATTTTCAGGGATGTCTGACTAATCAATTGGATAACCGATGTACACAATGTAATGCAATATCGATCGATCGATAATAATAAATGATTTCTTTCAATCTACTGACTAATGAAAATGGCATCATTATTATTACTGAAATTAGATTAGAGAATGTTTCAGATTGATTAACCTAAAGATGGGTGGTCGCAAAAGCATTCTTAAGAGGAACAGATGCGCGGCCTTTTTCATACAAAACTTAAATCTGGATTTGAGGCCAAAATAACAAACCAAACTGAATAATATTTTTTAAGTGAAAACTTCTTTAGCACCGTTGTGATTTGAAACTCAATGAAATGAAAAATAGTGACACTAAAAAGAGACTATCACATAAATCTGTAGGATTTGACCTGCGAGAGAATGAGATAGTATAATCAGTCTCCTCATGCATAAGGTGCTTCCTAGCTTCCCCACTCTTGTCTAATTTAATTTTCTGAAGGTTTCATTTCTATCGCGTGTGAATGCACACTATGATTTTTTTAATCGTAAGGTATAGCAAATGTGTAATACAGATATGTGCTATTAAATCACATTTAATTTAATAAAATAGTCATTTTTTAATTACAGAAAGACAAACATTCCCGGATTACGAATAACCTGACAAAATTTGAAAATCACAATGCAAACTGAGCCACTGACCGGTAAAGTAATAATGTTAAAATATATATACCTACCTATCATTTTAAGCAGTTTATCTGTTTCCATATCAAAATTCAGAGGCATGATTTTTTTGAAAGAGCAAATCCAAACGTACGGAAATCTCCAGCCCTGAAGACATTTTTTTACTAAATGTCTTTTGTGAATAATTTAAAACACAAATTAATAAAGTAGTAAAATAAGTTATGAAAGAAGTCCATATGTGGATGAGATTCAAATGTATGTGATGCTATCTACAAATTACTGGTTAAAGGTTTTCAGCACAATATTCACAAGGTACCTTTCTAATACTATGTAGATCTAAAAAAATGGACCCAGAGTTACTATGGACCCTTAAATTGGGGAATGGTGAGGAGGAGGGCTATGGGGAGGAATATGAGAAGATTAATATGCAGGGAGAGGAAATGTTTAGCTAGTCAGAATTAGTTACTAATTATAACCAAAAAATTATTCTGATATTGTGAAGCAATATGTTTCACTCTGGAACAGAGTGGAAATGTATTATTAATATTTAAATTATTTTAATTAATTTACTTTAAGGTAAATAAATATTGGAGTCAGAGCTTACTACTACTACTTACTACAACTCTAGCTTACTACTCTGTCATTCACAGGCAGATAAATTTTTTAGAATGTAGGACGTGATGGAAGAAATGTTTGTGTAAACAAGAAGAAAAATCTATAACATAGGCTTTCATATGTAAAACTGTGGATGGATAAACTATTTAAAAAGCAATTCAAATCAATCACTGCAAAATGCAGGAAAAGTCAGTCAAGACAAGATAAGAAACGAATGCACCACCGAGATGATCATGATGGTTAATGGTTCAATTGGTTGAAAGGTCAGATCGTTCATTCAACCAATAATAGCACATTCAATCACGGCAAGTGATTCACTACAAGATTCATAATATTATCTTCTGGACTGAAACACTCCGTCAGTATTTGAGAAGAGTCCCAACTGCTCGGTGTATCCAATTTGAGCTATGTTGTGGGGCTGAAGGAGGTTGGGAGGGGAAGGAGTTGGTGAAGAAGATGGTTGGGATGTACCTGGCTATTTAGATTTGGTCACTGAACATGGCAAATGTCATTTCAAGCAACATTACGATTCTAAATGGTGATCTGTCAACAGGGCAATACTGAGAGTATCTAACACTCTGGAATGTACCGCAAATATACAATATATTATTTTATTTTAATTTCATGATAAAAAAAAACCCATGAGAATAAAATAAATTTTACTTAAGCGCCCCGCTTATCGAAACCGCGACCTTTGGATCATAAAGTAAGCAAGGTCTGCTATAAGTATTGTTTTGTTAATTACGGTCCATGCTGTATTTTCGTCTTAAATAAATAAATAAAGTAGTGTCACCCGTTCACCTAACTCAGTGACATAATGGCAAAAGAGATCAAATTTTATCAATAATTAGCAGAAGTGGTTCAATGAAGGACTTATGAAAACAATTAGGATACTCATGCAGTTATGTCAGCTTTGATGTAGATCCATTTCATAAAGAAAAATGATTTTAAGTTTTTCTCAAGTGGACACTTTCAGGAAACCCACGAAAGATAAAATTTGTGAAAACTTTTGCAGTCATGCAGCAGTTCTGACCTATGTGCATTCAAAATCAATATTACTCATAATAGATGCTGATGAAAACACTATTTTATTTGTTGATGAAAACACATTTTATTCCTCTCGAGTAACATATATTTATAGAACTACCAGAGAACTATATAGTACAAATACATTAATTACTAAAGAATTTATCTGAATCTAAAAAGATAACTCTGGGAGAAATCCTTTAGAAAAGTAGAAAATTTGTTGATCTGAAGCAGGAAATGAGGTTTTGTATTACATTTTGTATTGTGTTTTGTATTTTTTTCGTATTGCTTTTTCTGTCAGGAATTTTTAGGTAACATTACTGTTTTCAGCTCGCAACATCATTTTCATCAGGAACTATGGAGATGATCCCCACATGGTTCGACATAAAAAACTGGTCAGCCAAACGACCGTTATGTGAGACTTTAAAACTACTCAGTACTGAATCTAGTAAAATGAGGGTGTCACCAGGTAATGAATATAACACAGTCACGGAAGAGCGAAAAGAGAGAAAATTCGTCATAAGCCTATTCTTAAAATGTCCATGTGAATCCATTTATTTATTCATCAACAAGGAACTCCCGACAATTTTTTAAATTTTGTTTTATCTAATAACTTAAAAAACAGAATTATTTTTATTATAAATGTAACTTTCTTAGTTAGCCACTCTTCCTTACCAACTGCATGGCACTATAGTCATTTATCCTTTCCACTTTCAATATGAATTCAGTACAAAAATAATGACAGAATATTATTTGGATAATGAAAGTCTAACTAACTAACTAACCATCACGCCGTTTCCCGCAGGGGTAGGCAGCGAGGACGGACTGCCAAACAACTCTATCTTGGCATACACTCCTTCCTCGTCTCATACCATCTACTATTCTGACTCTTGATTGGCCCGACCCAAGTATCTGATTCACTTGGTCGTACCATGTCTTCCTCGGGCATCCCCGACTTCTTCTACCACTCACATTTGCGTCAAATATTCTCCATAAATACACTCCTTTCCTTGTTCTCTCTACATGCTTAAACCATCTAAGCGTCCCTTTCCGAATTCCTAGATCATAGAACCTAGAGCCTTATGGTAGATACATAGGTAACATACTCCAAAATGTAATGATGAAGAAATTTTAGATTGAGAGGTTATAGATGTTTATATTAGATACTTATTTTATTGTTGATAATATTATTATTATCATATGAAGGTCCATATTGTAGATAGAAATTTAAGTAATACAGGGAAAACAACTGTAATGTCATTGGAAAACAATGGATCACGATGTTTATTTGTTTAAATCTACAAAATGCGTACCTACCTAAGAATTCTAGTTCACCAGCGAATGACGTTCATAAAGAAATGCGCATAATATCAATATTCTAACTAGAGATAACAGATGTTACTGGAATTGCACCGAGTCTGCTCAGTAAACTCCTGTGGAGCCAGATCGGATGGAAGATATGGGGTGCAGGGTGCAGCAGTGAGCAGGACACTCACAGTAAGCAATAGGCCCACTCTTGAGCCATTCGAGTAGGTAATCATTCCGTAATGTACATAAAAGCTGACTTACCTCGATGTCAAAATCCAACAGATTAAACGCCGCTCGGAACAAGGAACAGAAATGCGCGATACTGGGCACTTCCCACCATGATTGTATATCTAAAACCATAAATATTCAAATTGTGAGATAATATTCAGGTGAGGAGAACTGAGGCTAAAACAAAACAGTCGACAACGGAGAAAACCCACCTAAAATCCCGATAAAGGATGGAAACATAACCTACTGATAGATTTGCCCCACTGACGAGCAAAATCCAATTTCGGAAAACGATAATTCACTCGCGGAACATATTAGAAGATTGAATTCCCATGCAATCAATCCATACGCCCAACGGACCGCGGCAGAGTCGTGAAAATAAACGCCATGTTGACGAGTTAGTGATTCTTTAACACAGAATATTAGAAACGTGCGCCAGCTCGGGATATTGATGTTTCTTAAAACACGTTTTAATATTTAACTTTATCGATACGCAAGAAATAAGCACGAGCGTTCTGCAATCGCAAAAAGCATTATGATAGCTAGCTTGACTCAAGTAGTGAGGCTTTTCTAGAGATGGTCGATATTCCTGTCCCCGTTACTTGAAACCGGTTCTTTTGCTCTTACTGGAACCGTCGGTTTAATTTCTCTGTGAAACAAATTATTTTTGGAACCGTTTCCTGTTGAAATATGAAAACATTGTAAAAAAGTGAAAAAATATTTTGAATTTTTTGTTAGTTTTTCACAGAATTCCTCTAGCCACGGCTCACCCCGCCCCAGGGTACGAAAGTATTCATTAACTGGATAAAGAACCGGTTCCTCATCGGTCTCGTAACTGGAACCGCAGTGACAATTCACTTCAAGTATCAACCGTCTCTAGGCTTTTCAACATATATAAATGGAGGGAATAATAATATTCCCTCAAATTACACGCGGAATTTATTTTATTATTTTACGAATTATTTCCTTTGGTCTAGAGAGTAGCGAGGGCCACGAGACAGGGATTGCTTAAGCGTAAAATAATCACGTGGAAACACTACTCTCGCCTGGAACCGAAAGGCGGGATTTTTAAAAAAGGCATTATCATTTTAGGAACTTTTCATTTGATTTTGCATTACACGTAACAGTAATGCTTGCTCAGGATTGCCATATGTGGCAAGAGTCTTCAAGAGTCTCTTCGGAACGGGGGCAGGGGGTATACAAAAAACGTGCCACACGAAGCTGTTACCCTGGCCTCCGCGACCCCTCCGGCGCGTGGAAATATCTACTCACTTTGCATATGCTTACTCAGTCTGCACATGTACAGGTTAGATCGGGACATTACAGGTTCTGTCGGGACAGAGGGCTCAATAACCTTGACAGTCCGATATATATATTATATCGGCATTGTTGGCAAGCATCTGGTTCAAATATCGATGATGGCAACCCTGTACGTGCAAGTGGCTCTTTACTAATTTTGGATGAAGTAGTAATTATTATGTACGTACTTTTTTTCCAAATTGATCAGTAGTACGATGATAGCCAAGGCGTAGAAAATACGTTTAACAAGGTTAGCTCGTCGAGGGAGTAGAGCGGTGATTGGCTAAAAATTCGTGACGTAGCTTAACCCGTCAGACCTCGAGCTTATCGACTGTTCCTCTGGAAGATTTGAATTAAATGCACAGCATCCCAAAAGATGACATAGGGCCTGAGGGAAATATTTTTCTTCTTTCTGAAAAGTTTTTCAATCATCACAAAAATTCTTGCGAAACTATCAAAAATTTGAGAATGACATTTTGCAAAACAATGATTTGTTAGTCAAAATTCAATTTTAAAATCACTTTAAATTAATGAATTAATTAAAAGTACTTACGTAATAATTTGAATCGAATCAAGAATTATAGATATTTTAAATAGGTAGGTACCTATGTTAGGTACCAAATGTTCTTATAATATTTGATTGCTCTTGTAATATACAAAAATGAATATTTGTAATATACCTACGAAAAATGAAAAATTTCATAAATAAAAATTGTAATAGGTGGCACGCGAGCTGTTTGAAAACTGAATGTACTGGGACCGAATATGTGGACGCTGGACGGGGAACGCGGGAGAGGAACGGGGACGCACGTGAAAGGACGTGCAGGGAGAAACAATTTATTTCTTTGAATATGGCATTGCAACGCATGCCGGGAACCAGCTAGTTTATAATAAAACTTAGGGAGTATTATACTAATTATTAAGTATGGTGTTGGGAATAAAATGGAAAATCCGAGGAATATTTGGAGTGTTACTGTTATGTTGATTGTGTAGAATCGAGGCTATATCGCCTTATATACTGTTTTTGCGGAAATTAAAAAAAAATTTAAAAAAACAGAGTGTGCATTTCACAAGCGTTAAAAGTGAAACCTTCATAAAACTAAACTTCGAGATAATGAGACTAATGCAGAGTATCAGGAGTAGGATAATTGTAGGGTATATTTATTATAATATTGTTATCAAAATTCAAAATTATTTTCAAATTTATTCTACGAATCACCGCACAAAGAGGATGGCGATAGACTATGAAGCACCGCACAAAGAGGACACCGATTAGTCTATCTCATTCTCTCGCAGGCTAAATCTTACAGATGATTAAATGTATGTTTGTTTTTTTTTTTATAATCGCTATTTTTCGTTTTATTGAGTTTCAAATCACAACGATGCCAAAGAAGTTTTCACTTCAAAGAAGTTAAAGTGTCATTTGGCAAACTATCATGTCAAAGACATGGCAGAGAAAGTGTTGAGAATATTTTTTTTATTTAATTCTAATAATTTTTAGAATACCGAGAGTGGTTGGATACTTATCAGTAGGTACCTTCTTGGTGAATGAACACTATTCAGAATCGAAACATTGCTTGAAATGGCTTTAGCCGTATGTGGTGACCATATATGATTAGCCAGGTACTTCCTCACCTTCTTCTTCGCCATTTCCTTGCCCTCGCCGCAAAGAAATAGCCCAGAATCTTTTCTTTTTTTTGTATTTCTTGGGCATTAACTATGTAACAATTTCTAGACGTTTTGTTTTTTGAAGAGTTTTATTAAATGTACATTTGTTACTTAAATTTAATTTTTCCGCGACCGGTTTCGATACAACCGTATCATTCACGAGCAGAATTAAATCAAATTGTACCAATTAAAAAAAAACAAATTGTAACAAAAAAAAATTAAATCTAAAATTAATTTAGTGAATAAAATAATAGCGCCTTGCAAATCTCCTTTATTAACCATGTTTCCGTATAATATTGACTCCTCCCACCGCTTTCCTCCCCCCCCCCCCCCCAAATCATCCCTCCCACAACTCCCACCTATTTAATCTTTGGTATTTGCATTTAATTTTTAAGTTAGTTTTAATTCTGCTCGCGAATGATACGGTTGTATCGAAACCGGCCGCGGAAAAATTAAATTTAAGTAACAAATGTACATTTAATAAAACTCTTCAAAAAACAGAATCTTTTCATTAAAGCTTCACGGAATAACAAATTAATTACAATACAATATAATTTTATCGAAATAAGTAAAATTTTATCATGGTAAAGATAAATATAACATATATAGCATGTAACATTAACACATAATGAATATAACAAATTCATTTTAATGCTACGTAATTATATCGAAATAATTCAAATTTTAACATGAATAGTCACATTAACTCCACTCAAAGAAAATAGTTTCCTTAACCCCGAGGAAAATAATTTCCCTCACATCCTATCATCTTTGGGAATGCTGAATGGAGGGCACTTATAAGAACGTAGGTCTTGGAGAGACCACGAATATCTTTCTACAGCTGAAGTATTGAACGCAAGAATGAGTCGTAAAAACGACCCGTGCTTATTTGATAAATAATACAACCAAGTAATGTTTGGCGCGCACACGCCATGTTTCCCGACCATGCACGGGTGCCGAAGGGGTGGGATATAAATACGCTAGTTCATCGGAGTACCTTCTATTGAAATACCGGTAGAACACGAACAGTATTCCCACTTGAGGCCTGTTCTCTAAAGATTGCAATTCGTTTGTTAAGATGGGGAGTCTATCAAACGGATCGCCCGTATCTGCACGGAGTCAAGGACTTTTTTCAAGTATTTTGGATCTCCAGATCAGAGGTGGCTGCCAAAGTCAAAAATGGTTAAAATTATCTAATTTTGATGTATTTAAAGAATGTAGTGTTATGTACAAACCTGCTTAAGTGCGTGTAAAGATATACCAAAAATAATATTTAAATGCCCCAGCGTGGCTCGGGATAAAGCATGAATTAGAATTTGAGGTTATGAGATTATGAATTCTGGTGTACTGGGTGTAGTTGTGGAAACAATATTATTGTTAAAAGTTGAAAAGTTTAGTTTTTTTTTTAATATTTGTTTTACTTGATCGCGCCATGTTTTCCTTGGACGTTGCGACGTGTTATTCCCGTTCATTTACATAGTCTAATTTTACCATAATTAAGTGATTTTTTATATGTCATATTTTGGGATGCTGTGTGGAGGGACATTTTAAAGAAAGGAAGGAGAGGAAGTTCTGGGACATATGAATCCATCTCTCCCGCTGCTGTGAGTCGAGATAGACCAGCTGGAGAGGTCTGGGGGTCTCCCCAAACCAGCCTCTCCCGATCACCCCCGTTCATGTAACGAATAACTTGGGGTAACCTATGGCAGAGGTGTTAGTTATCCAACAAATGGTTCCCGGGCGGTGGTACCCATACCCGCCTCCAAAATTAAATTGAAGTGTCAATTGATCGCACTATGTCTTCCTCGGGCGATTCTGACTTTCTATCTTTCACTACTGTACTTATGGTACATGGTTAAAATTTAATTTATAATAATCCTGGAAATAAAATTTAATTTATTTCCATAAAATTATTGTATGGGTCAGTTAAGAGGTCTGTTCACGCGGGCGAAGATTGACTATCCAAAAAAGCATAATGATAGGTATAATTGTCGTGTGTCCTGCTCTAGTAAAGTACAGGAAAGGGGCGTACGAGAGGCGGTAGTGAAGGGGGAAATCGTAATACGTATTGTCGCACATCGCGAGCGAACATAAAAATTAAATAATTATGTAGTGAACAAAGCAGAAAATATATGTAATATTACGCTTGAATATTTGCAGGAAGCCGGTGAACGGTCCCTTTCGTTTAGTACCTTAGCATTAGCGGACGAGGGACACACATGCGGAGGTCTCTGGACATATTCTGTAGTAGTGTTAGTTTGTTTATAGTACAAACGCTGGGTGTCAACAAAATTTACAATTTTACAATAATTCTTCGGTTAGGTTTGATTGTTTCACAATATACTAAAATTTATATTTAACGATGTTGTGATATTTTTATCTTGATTGAATCATTGAAAACAATTATAATTATAACAAAAGAAAACAATATAGAATTTTACCCCGATTTGATGTTTACATGTTAGAACAGAGTTCAAAATGTGAAGTTTTGTCAAATATTAATTTGGAGGTACGATTAAACAACCCGGCCTAACATTCGCATACAAAATAAAATCGGTGACCGGACAACTTGGAATGAGACCAACTCAGAACCATCTCAGATAAGTCATTTAGAGTGATAAAATATTTATAAATATAAAATAGGTTACATTAGGTTAGGGTTATCGGCTAATTTAAAATTATTTTTTTCATAGCTTTTTGACTTTTCAAGGAGGTGTTGAGTTGAATTTATTCTCAGTTGGCATGGAACCATCTAATCGACATATTTAGGCACTTTCATGAAAACAAAAAAAAATTAATGATGACTTCCGTGGTCGAAGGGTAAGACTCTCTCTCGACTAGCGATCAGGAGGTGACAGGTACAAATCCCGGAGTGGGCAAGTAGTTAAATTATATTTGATTGATTTGTGTTTTTTCACAATTCAATCATTTAAAAATAATATATGGTATATTTGCGGCACTTTCCAGAATGTAAATAACTCTCAGTAGGACTCTGGTGTAAGACCACCATCCAGAATTGAAATGGCTTTAACTGTGTTTAGTGACTAGATCTGAATGTCCGGGTGCTTCCCCACCTTCCTTTACCCCATATCCTTCCCCTCCTCACCAATTTCAGCCTCACAACATACCAAAATTGAGGATGCCATAGTCTCACCACATTCAACAATTTGGGAGGCGGGTAAGGGTACCGCCGCCCCGGGAACCATTTGTTCGCTACGTTTGGTGACTTAGCAGGGGTGCCTGGATTCACGGGGTGAAGTTTGTCCGGGTCTTGGCGGCGGATGCGTCTATTGATATGTCAGATTTGAAAGTCAAATAATATGTGTAACTTCACATTCAATTATACTGTAAGGTTCCAAAATCGGTGTCTCGGAGGTATGTTGGTTTTCCTTGCATACGCCTGAGGGATCTTTTTGTACAGTTTTTTTTAACGTTAGCTCTACACAGATACTTGAGTCGGGCGATGTCAAGAGTCAAAATAACAGAAGAGCACGTATGAGACGATGTATGAATGTGAACGAAGCAAGGAGTGTGTGCCAAGATCGAGTTGTTTGGCGGTCCGTCCTCTCTGCCTACCCCTGCGGGGAAACGGCGTGATGGTTAGTTAGTTAGTTAGTTAGTTAGCTCTACACAGGAAGCCCTGAGGAAAAAGGGGTCTTTTTAGGAAAGGAAGGAGATGAAGTTCTGGGAAAGAGAAGGGTATTAGGGGTGGGAAGGAATCTGGGGGTCAGTGTGTCCAGGAGTGTCCCGGGCGTATGAATCAATCCCTCCCGCTGCGGTGCAAGGCGATGTTTTGAGAGAGTACCTACAGCTGAAGTCAAAGAGACTCCCTCAATCGTTCTCTCCCGATCCGAGCCTGTCATGCAGCTGGTGGGCAGACGCATCCACCGTTAATACCCGGACAAACCTCACCCCATGAATCCGGGCACCCCTGCTAAGTCACCAAACGTAGTGAACCACTTGGTAGAGGTGTTTGTTATCCAATAAATGGTTCCCGGGGCGGCGGTATCCATACCCGCCTCGCATTCAGTCTACTTCATCCTTCGTCTGCCAGTTTCCATGCCTTACTGCCATACATATCTATACCTAGTTAGGTATCCTTGTATCGTAGAAAATATTTTAAAAATAAAAGCTGAACTGCCAAAATAGTGTTTCTTACTACCTACCTACTACCTAGTAAACACAAGTATATTGGCATTATTGAATGCATTCTCCAGTTTTCGGTAAACAGATCTAAAATGATAAAACAAACAACGAACATGCACCTGCGTTGTCTGACACACACAGATACACGATTCTATTACCTCTCCCCCCGGCCCGCGCACGTTTCGCTCCCGCGTGACTAGCAAAAGAGTGAATGAGATGACATCAAAAAACCTAGGTAATTTTACGATAAATTTGCGCGTAACTAGATCCGGTTTTTGACGCAAATATAACTGTTTTCAGTGCAAACTAAAATTTTATCGTATACTTCATCATATTCCTGAGGCAGGATATGAAAGGATTTTTCAAAAATAGCATCCATTTGGTCAGAAAAAAATTCCAAAGTAGCCTCCTAAATTCATCGATAAATTGTCATCTTTTGAAGCCTATATTTTATAATTTAAAACAAAAATCGAAAATTGGATTCATATCCGTACTTTTTATATAGCTAACCTGTCATTTAAAAAAAAATTGAAAACAATTAGTTTGATATTTTAGCCGTTAATCCGGAACTAAATTTTGTATGAAACAGGCCACGCATACGTTCCTCTTAACATATTACCTGTTTGAGGAATATTATGGTTTAAAATTGTATGCCAAAACCAACTGTCGAATTCAATATACAAAGAAAAAGATCACAAACATGGCACTAGATTTAGTAAAAATGAGGGTTTGTCCGTTCCGAAAATCATAAATAAATACGGCAAATGGACATTCACTTATCTTGTCCCTACCGTATTTAATAAGATGCCAATGAACATAAAAATCGAATCCAATTGCACTACCAATCTCAAAAAAAGTTAAAAAATGGCTAATGGATTAAAACTTTTTATATTGATATTGTTTGTAATCTTATGTATAAATATGACTTTCAGTAATTATTCTGTCTGTATATTTTATGCCTTTGTATTGTAGTTACTTAAAACTTATTCTTCTGCATCTATTTTGCTGTTGTGGATTCTTGTAACATTTTGGGCTTTAGTGAAATTGACCTGCTGACAAACTGCTTTGGCAGTTTAGCGGGTGCTTAAAATGAAGAATAAAAAAAATTTAAAAAAAAAAAACTGTTTTTGAAAGGTGATGAAATATGCAATCCAATTTTATGATTTGAAATCTTAATATATATATTTCTTCTGTCCGTGTGTATGTCACTGAACTCCTCCTAAACGGCTGGACCGATTTTGATTAAATTTTTTGTGTGGGTTCAAGGGGATTCGAGAATGGTTTAGATTCACAATTTGGACCACTGGAAAGTGTTCTTTTAATTTTTTTTTTTTAATTTCTAAGGAGTTGTTGATTTTGGAATGTTTTACATTGGATCCGGCAGACTGCGCTACCATCGCAGTATCAATATTCAATATTATTGTATTTTAATTTTAGTTTGTCCCGACAGTTGTGTCTGTCGGGTCCGCTATAAATAAATAAAATAAATTGTGGAAAATTCCAGAACACTCTCGAATGTTGTCTTGAACGAAGCCGGGTAACCCAGCTAGTAACCATATAGTTTTCGACATCAATCGTTGTGGTTTTCAATTGGGGTGGTATTTTCGCTGTGGTATTTTTGGGGTGTTATGCCGTGTTGCGCTACCTCATTCTTTAGCAAACGTTTCGGACAGCGTTACGGTGTACATCATCAGGGCAGATGAGCATATAAAAATTTTGAATGCAAACACAAAAAGGTTTTAAAAATGGCCCACCATACGTTTTTCCTAATTAAAATTACTGGTAAAGAAAAAAAAATTTAAAAACTCATGCAATTTTATTAGGCTGATGTATTATAGAAATTATCGCCAACTCAACTTTTTTTGTTTTATGTAAAAATAATTAATACAAATTCCCAAGGCTTCAGAATTTTTGTGAAGTGAAAGCTGTTTTAGTAACGTTGTGATTTGAAACTCGAAACGAAAAGTAGCGACATTAAAAAGAGACAAAAACATACGTCTATAAGATTTAGCCTGCGAGAGAATGAGATAGTGTAATCGGTCTTCTCTTTGTGCGGTGCTTCGTAGCCTCCTCACAATTTAGTTTTCTGAAGCTTTCGCTTCTACAGCGTATGAATTGCACACAGATTTTTCGAATTGCGGTCGGAAACTTTAAATTCATAAAGATGAATATTTTAGTTATTTTTCGGCTAATTTTTAGATTTGAATATAAAGCTTGGTGTTTTCTCTTTCCAACATCGTTTACGTCATATTTCTAACCATCATAGTAAGGAAGATAAGTAAGATTTCTACGAGACCTATTTAAGTTGATAAATATAGAATATCACAAGGAGTGGGCATGTGAGCCAAATTTAGACCCAATTTGGGCCTATATTTTTTTTAAATATTTTTCCTTCGAGGTTAAAATACTGTTATTTACCACTTCATAAATATTATTAGTTTAAAGCTAATAATAATAACTACCAACAACCCCTGCAATTTTTATTGGTGTCATTTAGCTGTGAGAAGATTTGAATTGAGGTCATTAATCAAAAAAGCTTTGTCTAACGCCAGGGTTTCCCAAACTTGTTCTGCTGTGGAACACTTTACAAAAACCGTAAATTTTAACACTTGGCTTACTCTTTAGGTTGGGTAAATCCTAATAGTTATTTATTTAGTATATAAACAATATTTATAAAATATAATAAAAATGGAATATAAACAAAGAAAATCAGAAAAGAGTGAAACCTTCAGAAAACTTAAGTAGACAATGGTTGGGAGGCTACGGAGCACCGCACAAATAAAAATTAAAAAATCGAGTGCAGATCACAGTAGAAGCCCACCCGATCCAAACCAATCAATCAAACCGATAAGGGACCCCATAATCAAAGCGGCCAATGCGGTAAGGTTGAATTCCATCTCATTTTCTCGCAGGCTAAATCCTATATATAGATGTGTGGGTTTGTCTCTTTTTAGCGTCATTTCCGTTTCATTGTGTTTCAAATCACAACGGTGTTAAAGAAGTTTTACTTCAAAAATGAAACGCAAACAAAAAAAAAATGAATTAAACAAAGCACTTAATTGATGATTTTGAGTCCGTGAATTGCAAATATTCTTAATGTCAGGCACAATATTGGTAAGTTGGACTCGAATATCGAATGTGGCACTTTGACTTCATTGTAGCATAATTAGAAAATCCCCCTTCGCATAACTGGAATGTAGAAAACGGAAGTAAAACAATAATTGCTTGCTTGTGGTATTCTTCTGACAAACTCGCCCAGAAATCATTTGAAGGCTTACTTCTGCCTGGAAGGGTCTTGTACCTAAGTATTGTGAAATATTTAAACAAATAATAATTTTTATATCAACAGTATTGAAATGTGAATATATGTATGTATATTAAATTAAATGAAATTCTTCCATCAAATTGTTACGGAACCCCTATTCAGGTTCAGCGGAACAAGAGTTTTTTCGTGCAAAGCACCGTTGTGATTTGAAACTCGATTAAACGGAAACGAGCGACACTAAAAAGAGACAAACACATACATCTATAGGATTTACCATGCGAGAGAATGAGGCAGCAATGAAATATTTATTTTATTTACGGATACTCGGTTCCAATATATCCGATAAATCCACGGTGCCACGCAAGCCTCCGTGGTCTAGTGCAGTGATTCCCAAAGTGGTCCAGGTGGACCCCCAGGGATTCATGGGAGACTCGACGGGGGTCCACGTAGACGTGATAAAAAATGGGGGTCCACAAGTTGTAAGTGGGGGTCCACAAAGATTTATCTGCAGGCTTATTCTATATCTTTTGTGGGATCGTTATCGAGATAACGGACGTGATCTCCTGTCAGATTTGTGTGATTTTTACATATTTATTGTAACATATTTTAGCTTAGATCGTTTTAAACATGAATTTCTACAAGAATGCATGATTATTTATTCATTTAATGTAATTGTACGTAGAAAATGCCAATAAATCACACAAATCTGTCAGAAGATCACGTCCGTTATCTCGATAACGATCCCACAAAAGATAGAGAATAAGCCTGCTAGTTTCGATAGTAAAGAACAAAAAAGTTGACTTGGCTTTACCTGCTTTACCTGTGTTGGTCAATGTAGGCCGATAGTACACTAGTATTTCGGTGAAAAATGGTCATTTTGAGACCCATCCCGTGCCCATATCCCTTCCCACCCCCCATCTCATATCACATTACCCCCCCCCCCCCCCCCCCCCTTGTGACAGACCACAACTCCAGCATTATATTCAATATTCAGTAAAACGCGTGTCGAGTTTTGGGAATGTGGTAGAAATGTTGCAGCAGGGGGTCCACCGAGACCAGTAAAATTTTGAAAGTGGTCCACGAGAAAAAAAGTTTGGGAACCTCTGGTATGAAGCGGTATGAAGCGTTGTTGAAGGATCGAATCCTACGAAATCCTAAAAAAACAAATTATTTTTGTAAATCAATATCCAAGCTTCAAACCACTCCAAAACGAACAGGCAAAAGAAAGCGACATCTAGCATCCGAAGAAGAAACCACAAATACTAATTAGAATATCAAATTTATAGGAAAAGGTGCACTGGAATTCAACGACAAAAATATGGAAAAAAATCATCCTTCATATTGATAATTGCACACTCTGATTTTTATTTAAGACGGAAGAGATTTTACCTTTCTAAATTATTTATAAATAGATATTAAGGAACGTGACTTACTTCAAACA
Organism: Glyphotaelius pellucidus; assembly: GCA_936435175.1. Taxonomy (NCBI): domain Eukaryota; kingdom Metazoa; phylum Arthropoda; class Insecta; order Trichoptera; family Limnephilidae; genus Glyphotaelius; species Glyphotaelius pellucidus. The sequence continues at coordinate 17,518,013 of OW386542.1, read as the reverse complement.
GTGATTCCTGACATTATTTGGAGTAAAAAATGTTAATTAGGTTTTGGAACATATATAATGTGTTTTTCCTCTTGAAACATAAAAATAAATCAGTAGGTATTAGTTACTTAGGGTCGGGTTGGGCGATTACTCGGCTGAGTGACCAGTTATGTCATATGAAAGAATTTGTTTTGTTTGGTTTTGAAGTAGAAAAAATTTATTTTTAAAAAAAACATTAAAAAGTCACCGGAGACCAAAATTTCATTTACATGTACAGGCTGTCCCAAAAGCCATCGATATCCTTTGGAGGGCTGATAGGCCAGCTCATGACAGAATATCATAAAAATATATGACTTTGATAAAAAGTCGTTCGTTTTCGAGATATTGGCCGTTTTATGAATTTCTTGAAAATCGGCCCATTAGATTAGGTTTTCGAGTGCCATAGCTATAATAAATGAAAACAAATAACTTTGTGTACACCACTATTTAATTATCAATATCGACATGTTTCGAAAACTATGTTTTCTTCGTCAAGATAATAAGTTAATAATAATAACTATATTGATAATTAAATAGTGGTGTACACAAAGTTATTTGTTTTCATTTATTAATAATGACGCCACAAAGTGAATTTGCAAAGTTTGAAGAAGCCATAGCTATAAAATTCAATATTCTAATTTTTATTATGCAACCAGTAGATCTCAATTTATCGATAATCCGAAACATAAGTGTTTGAAATTTGTATCCAAGTTTTCTCTGATCGACATCAAATCGAAAACGTGATTGTTTTTAACTACCTAAAACAAATATACAAAAAAGGGAAGGATGCGGAAACGAACCCATAAAATAATGACTAATGACATATTATTCACCAGTAAATGAAATGAAACGGGTTACCTATATCAGCGAATACGCATGCGTCGCAACTTGCTGGTGATATGTGAAAATTACTAGAAAATCTTATAAAATGATGTTCATATGGATTATTTTAGTTCGCAATGAACGCGTTTTTGTCGTGGGGTGGATGTGAATAGAGATGTGAGAGAATAAGGTGTGTTTGTGAGGCAGAGATGGTTGATACATGAAAAAGGTTTTTTCTGCGGTTTATACTTCCTACTGTAATTACGGGGGAGGGGGGGAGGGGTTCTAATATTACTCTGTTGGACCCAAAAGGTATGAAACAAAACTAATTTAGCTAATACAATAATCAATCATTATCGAAGATAATACCAAATACCAACCACCATTTTCTTTAAAATTGAAAACATGAAACAGACAATACAGAAGAGAGAGAGAGAGAAATATTTAAGTAGAGTAGTTGTTGATATTATCTTCATCAATATTCGAATATTACAATAAAGTTTATAAACTTCAATAAATTATCCCAAATTTAATATATTTGGGATAATTTATTCGTATTAATTAATTGGTTCATGTTAAAAAATAAAAATCAATTATTTTTTTTAACACGAACCATTTAGTAATTGAAATTGTCCCCTTGGGCAATTTTGGGAGATATTGCGTGAAATTTTTGTGAAAAATATACATGACTCGGGGTTTTGCAGGAATCAATAAAAAAATCTGCAGAAAGTACCATTGATATCACTGTACCTCTTGTTTTTTTTTATTGATCTCAGAGGTCAGTAGTTAGTGGGAGGTCTCTATAACTGAACTTGAAAAGGGGAATAATATAGGTGAGCTACTGAAATTCTGGAAAAAGAAACCAGAAATTTAAAAATACTTTGTCATCTTTTTATAATTTTTCGTGTTTGATATATTATTCCAAAAATAACCGGTTCCTCTTAAAAAATAATAACAATGGTTCCAGTAACAGCAAAGGAAGCGGTTCCAAGTGACTGGGATTGGAACTATCGACCATCTCTAGCGGAAGGGTCGTGACAGGAGGCAGGAGGTGACAGGGAGAGGGTGGTTCCACTCATTTCGTATTTCGTCATGAATGGTATATCGGGTATATCTATGAGTTCGTCTATGGTCGCCCACTTCTTCATTTTTTACCTGTGTTGATCTGACTTTAATAATATGGAATTCACGGATAGAAGTCATCAAAAACACAAAGTACGTAATTCTCAGATTTTTCCGCAAGCCTTTTTTTAACAACCCCTTTCTCCATTTTATTTTTATTAAAATAACTCTTTCACCTTGCGAATAATTTACAGGAGTAATAATAATAATAAGGATCAGGTTTGTTTTCATTTTTCTAAAGAATTACGTAATTTTTGCATTTAGACCATCCCTACATGAAATCCTAATTTTGTCTTGTTTGCTATCAAAACATTTTATCATTCAAAAAATGCCAAAGTTTAAAATTTTCCACAAATTAGTTGGATATATTACTCCAATAATGTGTTATTTTCTTACACCTAGTTTGTTTTGCAGATAAGTGAATCGACCAGTAGGTGCGCTGCATCTTCTAAGAACTGAGCGGAACTGTTCAGAACTCCGACAAGATGGGTGTGGTAAATACTACCAACGTTCGCTTGAAGAAGATGTTTGCAATGGCTGTAGCAATAAGCGTTATTATTTTACTTGTTGTATGGAATTCGTCGTTAAATAACATGCAGAGGTATGTGCAGCCAGCTTACACTATATAGAAAGAATAATTGAAATTCGTATTATTATTGACCCAAGGTCTTTCCCTAAACTTACCAATAAAGCCACAATAATCCATTCAGGTCTTGCAATAAATTACAAGATAAGAACTGTATTCAACAACACACCGAATTTAAAATAAAGTCTAATCAGAACAATTTATAATACTGAAGATTTGCGATTTTTACGGCCAAAAGTATTATTGTGGTTAATTTATGGATTTTTATGTGGTGTTGCACTTCCTCCCTTTTTAGCCAACGTTTCGGACAGCATTACGCTTTCCATTAACTGGGAAGATTGTGGGAAAGTGTGTATTTATGTATGTAGAAGTTATACTGTTTTGCAAGCGTTGATCCTCTTAATGCGATTTTCAGTATTTAGTTTTGGTTTATTTTAATCAGAACCAATTATAATAATAAATAAGATTTGAGATTTTTACGGCGAAAAGTATTATTGTTGTTAATTTTGGATTTTTGTGTAGTGCGGCGCTTTCTCCCTTTTAGCCAACATTTTGCACAGCATTATAGTGTCCATAAACAGGGCAGATGTGTAGATTATGGTTAAGTGCGTATTTGTGTATGTAGAAGTGATGATGTTTTGCAAGCGTTAATCTTCTTAATGCGATTTTCCATATTTAGTTTTGGTCCAGCCGTCTTAATACCTGATACCAAGAACTTCAATTCAATCGAAAATATGTGGTCTATATTGCCTATAATATAGGTAACATTAGGAAATAAACTACACTTAACATTACATAACATTAGCAAAGGAAAAGGATCTGCAATCACTACAAGATAATGGTGAAATGTGTATGGAGTGAAGGAGGTAAGTATTTATGGTGGATGTGATCAGGGTTGGTCCTGTGCAGGCGTTTTTGGAGCAGTTTGCTCTTGGCGCCGACCTGCTAAAGAGCCAAGGCGCTCTGATAATATGTAACACCTAATACAATGCCCTTGAGGTTTTTCCTAGCACCAGATGCTGTTTGGCTGAGGGCTGGCCCTAAATACGAATTGGCTGGCTGTAGAAAAAGTAAAAAGTAATTCACCCTGACTTGAGTGCGATCCAGAAGGATGATACCAGCGACCAAATAGCGAACTGCGATTGGGCACTTTCATAATTCCTACGGATATGGTTTGATTTCTGTAATATGTTTGAGGGAGAGGTATGAAAATGATTATATTTTTCCTTTGGGGGAAGCAGACATACCATTTGCCTCATTTTCAACCACAAGCTATTATTTAATTAAGAGAAAGAGTTGCAGCAATATTGTGTTAAATGATCTTCGTTTTATGTTTTGTTTAAAAAATATAAATACTTCTACAAAATCAACATTCTATCTGGACAAAATATATCACTAAACCTTAAGTTAATATTTTGAACACAAATTAAACACTAAAAATTGTTTATTAGGTTAACTGTAAGGAATATAATGTGCCTAAAAGCTTCACCCTTTGTAGGTTTTTTTGTATTTAATACTAAATTTGAAAGATAAAGATTTTTTATATTTGAATTTTTGTCCAAATGTCAAGCGTAAAAAGTAAACAATCAATATCGTTTTATCGATCCAATACACCATTATGCATACAAGAATATCTTTAAAATTATTTACCAATACACACGATCCTCCAAAAATGTATGCAAGATTACTTTAGGTTCCACAATTTTTTTCTACAATTTCGATTTCCTCCTTATTGTACTTTTATTTTTATATCCACCCAGATTGTTCTTATTTCTGAACATAAACTGCCTCCTGTTTTATGATTTTGTTTTGCCCTGTGCCCCAAATTTATTGTTAATTTTTTATTCTCTCGTCATTGCTTTGAATCTATCGTACATTTTTTGTTTCATGTTATTTGTTTTTTGTTTCATATTATTTGATCAATATTATGTAAGTAGCACTGCAGGAGTAATCACTGCGCTAAACAAACGTTATGTTATCATTATTAATTAGAATTAGTATATTAGACATAAACCTCTAGGATTGCGAATCCAATGGCGGTAATATTATTGTATTATTTTGCTATTTGATGTACTCTCCTTATTATTTATGAATTTGTCAATTTTAATGCAAGGATATTGTTTGCGCAGATTATGGTACCTATCTGTTGTTTAAATCAAGTAATTGAATAGCCTAATTTGCCCTCCTCTACCTCCCCTCTCTACTTCTCTGTGAAATTGGAAAAACATTAATTTATGCCCGCTGCAGCTTCAGATTTACAGCTGCGTTTTTTGTTGTGACATTGTGTGAACTGTTTTACGCTTTATGAGAGACTAATAAGTGATTAGCGGCTATGATTGGCGAAGATAGGAAACCAAGTGAATATTTGGCCTTCCTTCAAACATTTTCCTCGTTATACACACGTATATTGGGCAGTTCAGTGTATTGTTGGTTTTTTTATTGTACAAAATCCGCAGCGAACAAAGTTATTCAAATATTGTAAAATTTTGTTTGGAGAATTTAATTTAATTAATTTTGCGATCACATACCAGCTGATATTGTATTGCAAACATCTGAGCCATAAAATTTCATGTTTCATCTTGGAATTTTTTTACAGATATTACAGTAAACACGAAGACAACAACTTGCCTACAATACAACTGTGCTCAGTAAATATGGAGGATTTGCGTCCAAACATTGATAAGGACCCTTCTCTAAATTTGATCCTATTTATCACACCAACATATCCCTGACCCGAACAGTCTCCGGAGCTTATCAGACTCGGTCAGACATTGATGAATGTTCCAAGAATTCATTGGATAGTTGCGGATGACAGAAAAACATGCAATGATGCAGTGGAGGCAATATTGAGGTCAGTTGTTTTTTTTATTTCAATCCCTCGGCTGGCAAAGTCCCCCATCACGACACAGCAACATTTTCCGCTCACTGTGGTGGTAGTAGGAGATTTTCAAACATTGTTGGGAATGTTTGTCTTTATTTAAAAAAAAGATGACAAACAAGAATGAGTAAAAGATAGAATACAAATAGGTTCATAAACAATTTGTTATTAACACCTGTGCTGATGAGACTCTGATTTGGTAGGTACGATGTAATCTGTCTTTAAATGAAGGGCTTCATCAAAATATCAACTTGATAATGATTAAAGGTAAAAAAAAAAATTAAATGCGTGTTGATGTTAATTTGGGATAAAATGTTTGGTGTGTCAACTGATGCATCTATGATTTTGTTTAGAAGCAATAAATCAGAAAATTTACATCTGGCTTACAGGGAGTGAAGTTTGTAGTGCAAAAGTCGGTCACTATACATTCCAAATTGGTTAGATAAACAGCATATAAACAGATAAACATTAAGCAATTACATGGATTAATTTTCTTTGTACGGATTTGATTCTATAATTATGAGTCTTATAATTTGGGGAGACCAAATAATAGATGAGTATTCGAGAATACTTCACAGACAGTCTATGAGTCTGTACTGTAATAGTAGAACTATTTTATTGGCTACCAAAGAAATTCTAATTGCATTAAGTGCTATGACTGTCTGTAGCAATAAGGAACTCCAGTGAAAAATATTATGGCTTTAAAAAAATTATGTTCATATAGACCAATATACGCTGATTCTGAATATATAAGTTTTATTAAATAATATTTAATATATTAAAAAGTCCATTTTAAAACAGTTCATTAAAACACCCTGTCAAGTTGGTATTATTGAATTTGTGAGGCGTGACGTCACCACTTCCATAAAATGCTCCAATGCTGAAATTCACAATGGCGGACATTGAACAGCTGATTCCAGTTCCCTACAAAATTCATGCTTTGGTTTCCTTAAAATTGATTTCGATTCGTAAAGCTAAACAAATAATAATTTCAAACAATTTTTATACCACTCTCCCGTAATAATATTGAAAAATATAATAATATAATATAATAAATAAATAATTACACCTAAATAACGTTTTACTTATTGAATAGTTTCAGTACTTCTTCCACACAAAATGACAACATCTGTTGAAAATAACTAAAACTTTTGGGCAGATGACGTCACAGGGGCAGATGACGTCACAGGGGCAGATGACGTCACGGTGGTTTTCGAGGGATCTTGAAAAATTAAAACTTTGACATTTATTTTAACTATTAAAACTAACTATAAAAATAAAAATAAATATGCAGTTATTTAAGTTAGAAGGTCATTTTTCATAAAAAAAAATAAAAAAAATTGGACTGGAGTTCTCTATTGCAATACAATGAGAGTTGTTGGTGACATCAGATGCGTAACTACATGATTTCTGCTGAAAGTTATCTTCACAATAATAATTAGTTTGGGATGTACTTCATTCATTTCATTTTCTACAAGTATTTTTTTAATGGTTTTCAGGCGAACAGGAGTTCCGTTCACTCACATGGCGAGTCCAATGCCCGAGCATTACCGCAGATTGTCCACTCCTCCGCGAGGGGTCGCCAACCGGCGCGCTGCCCTAAGTTGGATTCATGACAATGTAAAGAATGGCGTGGTCTACTTTGGCGATGATGACAATACATTTGATTTGCGGTTATTCCAAGAAATAAGGACCACCAATAAAATTTCAATGTTCCCTGTAGGACTCATTGGGGAATACGGCGTTTCTTCACCCGTCGTTCACAAAGGAAAAGTGCGTACAGTGACGTAAACCATAATTTTATAAAAAAGTAGTTGCAATCCTTCATTGTCAATCATCATAAGGAGGGAGCATTATCCAACATTGTAATATATTTATAAACTGTGCAACAGTAAGATAATATGTTGTGTGGGTAGATTCGAACACTAGAATTAACGAAGTTTTTGCTTTCTCAGGTTATTGGTTTCTTCGATTCTTGGCCGGCTAAACGCATTTGGCCAGTGGACATGGCCGGGTTTGCTATAAATCTGCATTACCTTAAGCAAAATGCTTCCATGCCCTTTAAGGCAGGCTTCGAAGAGGACCGGTTCTTAAGGAACAACAACATAACACTAGAAGACATAGAGCCCAAAGCTAACAACTGCACTGAAATACTGGTGTGGCACACTCAGACTCGACGGAAGAATGTTGCCAAGCTCCTGATGAACATCAAGTCCATGGAAAACAACCCGCTGCACTCCAACTTGGCACTTCTCATTCGGGAGGTCACCCACCAAGGAATGGGAGTCCTGACATCGTCCAAGGGGGCCACTCCGCACATAACTAAAGATGGTCAAACCAAATCACTGTGATTTTATAATTTTAAAATAACCGCCTGATAAATAATGTTAATGCCTAGTTACCTACCCTAAGGGTTTAATATTTAATAATAGGACTTCCACAACATAGTATATTATTAATCAATATCACATTATGATAGTAATAACTTTTACATTGTTAGTTGGTAACCTTATACACTTAACTAATTGCATTTTAAAGTTAACATTTTTTACATTATATTGTTAATTAGGTAACTTAAAACTTCGTTTCAAAATGTTGTGCAATAATAATCATTTTCACATAGTGTTAGGTGCTTTATACTATATAACTAATTATTTTAATGATCTACCAAATCTTTTTCTATCTTCTTTTCATTATTATTCATTAAACCTCTTAATCTCTCATGAATGCTTAGTAACACACTCTAAAGTGCGTTTGTGCAGTGAACTCCCATAAATAAGTATGACAAACTTGCATTATAATTTTACCAAACTTTAAACAGTATTAATAGTATTAAATTCCATGCTAAAAAATCCTGTTGACTGATACTCACACTGCTCAAGAACGAGTCCTAAATGAACCTCAAAGACCATAGGTGCTTCATGAATTTTGACGCCTATGGAACCTTCCGTTATATTTCTCAGGTTCATACGAAACATACTAGTGGCACCAAAGCAGTAGCCCTACAAACCTTGGAAATCCACTAGCTGCCTAAGTGCGCAGCATCTATGAGATTTGTTAACACCAAATTTTGTTCAGAACAGTATTTTGCAAGAATTAGCATATTTTTTTCTGAGGTTGTAATGTTTTAAGTTGTTATTAAAATAAATTAATTACTGAAGATGTTACTTTTTATATTCTAATATATATATACAGTTTTATATTCAATACAGTTTCTTGCGTAAATTGTGATTTTCGTATTTAAATACGTTTTAAGTAACTTATGGTCCTACGATATTACATTCTTTAGCCACAGACATTTTAATTGATCGCCGATTTATATCTTGTTGCTAGATCGCTAATCTCTGGTGCGGTGATGTGATGGCATCTGATGTGACGGCATTCCTTTAGATCTAGGGAAAAATGTATATAAAGATCAAAGTAGGATTTATTCACTTACCTTAAGGAATTTTTTTAATCACCGATTGAACTCCAAATGAGATAGGCCACCAATAGTCACTGATATTACAGTCACATGATTTTGACAATAACAACAAAAAACTTATTTCTTATTTGAATCTATGAGTATGAATGTTCTTTATATATTTATTTCGAGTAGAAACCATTACAAATTTGCATGGAAAGATAAGTAAGTGATTTTAACATAAATAATTTATTCCTTATTGGTAATCTTATGCTTTTTCTAGTTCCTTGTCCGTGTGCATAATATTTATGTACTCGTGTCATAATTATTATTTTTTCACATACCTCTCATGATTCCTCACTATATTTTTTTTATATAGTCTTAGAAAAGGACATTAATAAAAATAAAAAAAATATTATTTTGATGGCGATTGCAAAGAGGTCACCAACAAAGATAGCCAGGTCTAAGCACCACAAAACTGACAGCAAGTAGAAGTATAGAAGGCTTAAGATTGGAGGAATAAAAACTGCACATAAATCAAACAGGCCTGATTCTAATAATAAGAAGTTTATGAAATAAGTGTAATGGGAAACTCATTTGCTTTATTGAATCTGACCCCTTTCCGTCAGTCAAATAAAAAGATTTTTTTTATCGATACAATATGTGTTAACTTTTTCACAGCATTACCGATGTGTACATAATAGGGGGCGTGGGTAGCACTCTTTTGCGTTTTCTTTTTTTTTAAACATGGTTGTAAGTGTGTTTTCACATAGCCCTGGAGGCATACATTATTTGCACACAGCGGAGTGAAAGAAAGAAAGGGTGATATTTTTATATTATAGTCATCCCTGTTCTGACAGAAAAGGATAAATTGTTAGAACAATATTAAGATTTTGAACTTTGTTATTTTTTTTGCTTAATTTAATAATGTATACTTTTGTATTCCTGTATTAAATTTTTTTCATTAATTCAATTTTATTGGTACAAGTGTTCATCTATGTCTTCCTTCCAGTCATTTTATTAAATTTACTAAGCTTCGCATGAGTTATTGTTAAGTCCATGCTGATAATCGCAGAGGATATTATTATTTTCTGTGTGCATATTTATCTTCGATGAATAAACAGTACCGCCCAAATACCAAAAATCTAATTGTGCAGGAGAGATTGTGTATTTTGAGAAATTTAAAATTTTGAGAAGTATCAACTTTCCATGACAATTCAAAACTAAGTTATTGCGAGACTATTGGAGATAGGCGGTATTTTATTAAAATATTACCGATGTCGATCATCTGGTATTGCTTAATTGCCCAGATCTGGTTGTAGTATTATAAACTAAATTTTCAGACTTCGGCGGAATTTGCTTCTCTACCGAATTTAACATAAAAGTGATTTTTAGACTCTGTGTCGCTTAGGCGGTGTTGTATTTTTGTTGATGATATAATATTATGTTCCTGGTTGAAATTTTGAATTTCTTTTATGTTTGTAGTCTTTATTATCGATGTGACCATGGAGATTTTTCAATGAAGAAATTTCCCAATTTCTAAGCATTCAGAATTAAGAAACAGAACCACGAATTTTTAAATGAATCAATAGATCACATCACGACTGGCTCTAATTTGGTTTTCACAGAAGATTTTTCGGAATTCTCTAATAATACTTTCTAGACGGTGCAGAAGTGGCATAATCCACAACAATATCTAGCTGGGATGATTGAAATACATTTTTTTAATTGATCTACCCACTTCTCATTAATTAAACATGTGATTTAAAACCCTTTCCGAGTGTAAACTTCGTTTGGGAATTTTTGTGGGTTACGGCACTGCTGCACTGACTGCCTCAATTATATTCATAATTTGTGAATACACACACATTCTCAAATTTCTTCTAGCTATCTACATGTTCTCCAGTTATCTTATCATATTATGTATGTGTATTGTAATTCTTTAAGTTTTTACTTTTAGATCTGTTTCTTTTGCGTATGGCATCCAGTGTGCGCTAAATTATGAAATAAACTCATTTTTAAACATTTTCATTTTTATAGTGTTGTAACGTTCTTTTAAAATTATTTTTAATTCTATATTCTCTCTCAGCAACATCCTTAATCCATCTGAATGGGGCGGCGTAGAAGCTAACTTTATAAATGATAACTTTTATTAAAAATCTTCAATTTTTTAATCCTCCCTAAAAAATTTGTGCATTATTTATTATATCTGAACTATTGCGTAATTTTATGTTACACAAACGATATTAGTTAGCCGTTAGGAAAAATGTTGATAGTTTTTTATAAATATGACCGATTCTTAATAACAAGAAAAATGATTAAAAAAAATTATTCTCACTGAAACATTCAACGGCTTAAATATTGCTTATCAATAAATATAAATTACACCCTTTGTTAAATACTCTTTAATACTGCAATACTCTTATTAATAAAGATTTTTAATGTTATGTACCCCCCTTCTAAGGCACATTTACAGTAATTTGTTAATTCTTTACAATAATTTTTATGTTATCATTAATAGTCAATTATTCAATAAATAATTTTCAACTTCACTGTGCGTTTCATTCAAAAGATCACAATAAAATGGCTACAGTAGTCAACCTTGGCCGGGAGGTGACTTTTTGTAAAAGGGATGCTAATAATTTGTTTATATATTTAAACTAATTTATATATTTTAACTAACATTTATACAAAATAACTTTTATTGACATGCATTCTTTGTTTATCAACGCTTATTTTTTTATTACTTGTTTATCAACGCTTGTTTATGCTAATAATTTATTTATATATTTTACATAATAGAGTATTTTATCTTCTCAACATTTTTTGACCATTTTTCAAATATTTGACAAAATCAAACAACTGCAATATAATACGCGCGTTTTTTTTTTTACTAATCAATATAAAAGAGTTTGTTATTTTTTATTAAAATATAGCAATTTAGTTGTCCTCAAATATGACAAACCTGCTGACAAAATATTGATAAACAAGTAATATATTTCAATTTGGGAGGCTAGAATGGGTGCTGCCGCTCCGGAAACCTTTATTGGATAACCAACACCTCTGCCATAGGTCACCCCAAGTGGTTCGCTACGTTTGGTGATTTAGCAGGGGCCGGGTTCATGGGGTGAAGTTTGTCTAGGTCTTGGAGGCGAATGACCAGGACACACTGAACCCCAGATTCCTACCCACTCCTGAAACCCTTTTACTTCCCAGAACTCTCCTCTCCTCCTTTTCCTTCAAAAAACCCTCCACACAGAATCCCCAAAGACGACATAGGCCCTGAGGGAAATTATTTTCCTCCTCCTCCTCCTGTTTTTTACATGAGCATGTAAAAAAAATCTCAATAAAAGTTATTTGTAAAGTAAGAAGACTAACGACTGACTAAACATTATATTTTTTTATTCTTTAACACATTATATTTTATTTTATTTTAGCTATGCTTTGTTTGGTGACCAGATCTGAATATACACTATGCCACCTTAATCCATTGTCATCGTTCACCCAACACAATCTCATAAATATTTTTCTTGGGTAGTTTTTACGGGAAGGGAGTTGAGACAAAACAATTATTTCATTATACAACGTTGATTTATTCATTAAAATGCAATTCAACAATCTTTATGTATTTCGAATGCAGTATTAGAATCAATGTACTATTTCCACTGAACAGAAAATTTCTAAAATTGAGATCTATACTGATTTGAAAGAAAACCAATTTTGATAATTCACATAGGAACTTTCAACTTGTAGGTCCTAGAACAACAAACGAAATGGATTTTCTGTTCAAGAAAAAATTTCGATTTTTTAATAAGTTTAATCACAGTTCACACCAGTGGCCTCTCATGACTTTTGGGTGTATTAGAGTGCTAATATTAAAAAAAAAAAAAAAAAAAAAAAAAACAGCATTAATGGTGTTGTAGCCAAAATATATACTTTTTTTTTTTCGAAAATCGATTTTTTTATATGAAAAATTTCAGTTTCGCCGTGTGCCACATGGATTCCCTGAAAATCTTCATACAAAAAACCGATTTTCGAATAAAAAAATACTACAACATCAGCCATTTAAATCACAATATAGCCATTTTTTAATTATAAGCACTCTAACATACCCAACAGTCACGAGCTGCCACTAGTTCACACCAACCACTAAAAATTTCTTTTACTTTGGGCAAACCAGACTTACCACTTCTTTCAGTGATCTTCTCAGTGATCATTTTTTATATTCTCCATTTTATATAAATTTTCGTAGAAAACTAAGACTGTGTTATACTTATGAACATTATACTTAATATTTTAGTTAAATTCCCAGTTTTAAAATCCCAGAAATATGTTTAAAAATACTTAAAAATACCCAAGCACATGCTTTGTCTTTATAGGATTTTTTGTTTCCACTTTTTTTTAAATATGTCCTTGAATTTTTTTGTATTATCATCTTACTTTTACAATAAAAAAAAAATAATGCTGTTTGTGAGGGGAGTTCACCTGATTAGGATTTAAGAAAACACTCCTCTTCTCTGTTTAAGAAGAACTTATTTTTATCTACAAGGTAGGAATTATGACCTGCAGAATCAAAGTGTGTGGAAATATTAATATAGAAAAATAATGGTTAGTAATCTTAATTTTTCAATAAAATCGGAATTAAAAATAGTTTTTTTGCTCAGAATTTTTACGATAGACACATCTGAACATTATTTGGATAAATTGTGTTACCATCCTTTCGTGTCTTTACTATTAATAGAAGCCCAGTATTTTTCCACTTCAACTCCTTCCCAATTAGAGTTTTCAACTGAACTCAGGAATCTGAAAATAAAAGAAGTAGATATGATGTCATTCGAAATTATGTATTGTTAACGACTTAGGTCGCCGGCAGACTAGACACTTCACGCAGACGGAGACAGTTGCATTGCAATAGTTGCGGGCATAAAAATACACTATAGAATATGGAGAGACTTTTTAGTTGGGAGACTTTCTTTGAATTCACATGAATTTTGGAATAGTTTTCCAAATGTCGCCACCATTAAGATCTATCATCTGCGGGCTTCCTTACGTATTCAACCATCATTTTTCAATGAATTTTTACGATTTCTCCGACAACCATAATTCTTCCATCAATTTACAATTATATTGAGTACACTATGGTAGGTGTGTAGGAATGATTAGTTAGAGGTAGTCACAGTAGAAATATATCTGTACGATACACAGTAGCGGCTCGTGACTGTTGGGTGTGCTACAGTGCTTATATTACAAAAAATGGCTTTATTGATATTGCAGTAGGCGAAAAAAAAATTTTTTTTTTCAAAAATCGGTTTTTTGTATGAAGATTTTCACAGAATCCGTGGGGCACAAGGCCAAACAGAAATTTCCTGAAATTTTTCATACAAAAATCGATTTTCTAAAAAAAAAAATTATTTTGGGCTACAACATCATTAGTGCTGTTTTTTTTTTTTTAATATTAGCACTCTAGCACACCCAAAAGTCACGAGCCGCCACTGACGATGGAGCATTTCTTTTGTTAGTTGTTTGTATGCCCCAGAGTTTGTGTATGTTTTGATCAGATCATAGGTCCAAAGCTGAGTTCAAAATCCGAGAGACGTGCGATGTATGCACTAGATAAGTGTGAGCAAGTGTCAACAATAGTTGAACAAGTAGTTGAACAAGAGTGGAAATGTTTGAATATATTATTACAGTCACAAAAATAATTTCATACAATTTATTTTGCCCTTTTGATGACTTAATTATTATTTTTCCGCTAGTTGGGAATGTGTGTTGGTGTTGTGAACCGTTTGAATAAAGCTAATTTTATGGCTGAAATGTTAAATTATAAGTAGGTTAGACTTACTTTGTTTTGATTTCACTTAGTATTTCTTTCTCCCTTGGAGTCAGACCATTGAAGAACACAGACATATTATAATCCAGCACTTTTCTGTTGCTCATCCCGACTAGATGTGTGGAAACTCCCTTCAGTTCCATGGCATGGCACAAGGCCAGTTTTCCTAGTTCAACTCCCTGCTCCTAAAATGATATTATGTACACATAATATTAAATCAAATTTTAAAAAGGAGAAATAATTCTCTAATAACCCAAAATATATCCTTGGTATATTGGTATCCAGTTGCAGAAAGTTAAGAATTTTAATGCATTCATCTCAGATAGCTGCTAATACGTGAAATAATAAATAGGCAAAATTTAAAAATTGTTATCGGGTGAATTTCGCTCTTTGTGACATTTTGTTAGATATGAATGAGAAGTTAAAAATCATTATCGTGATTTATTTTTGGGGTATTATGCCGTGTTGTGCTTCCCCCTCCTTTAGCTAACTTTTCGAATACCATTACATCAGGGCAGATAAAATTAATTTTCTTTTAAAATTATAAATTAAACTAGCTTTTACCCGCGGCTTCCCTCGCATGGTATTAGAGGAAAATTACTGTAGCGCTTGCACTTATCAATTATCCCCTCTCCCTCTCCCCCACCCTCTCTCCCCACCCCCTCCCGCATTCCATACATTCATTACCGGTACATTCAGTTTTCAAACAGCTCGCGTGCCACCTAAATTTTATAATGCCGGAACTCACCAGTAGTAAAAAAAAGAATTATCCAATTGGTGCAGTCGTTCGGAAGTTATACGCTAACAAACATGTCGGAGATTCATTTTTATTTATATAAATAGATATTAACTTGAAATAAAATTTTATTTAAATAAATAGATATTAACCTGAAATAAAATTTCCCGCACATATATCAAAATCGTTTCCACGGCAACGATTTGTTTTTTCATGTTAGCAATAACTCGCTTTTGTTGCGATAGAAAACGTACAATAAAAATAGTTAGCGACAGAAAACGTATAATAAATATAATATAATAATATTTATAATTTCATAACGCCAGAGTTTACCATTGTTTACAGCCTATATTACTTGCATATAATGTAGTTTTATATTGGTGAAAGAATTTTAAAATTGGTTTATTGATTTATGCGTGAAAGCGTAACAAATAAACACAGGCAGTTTCGCATTTATAATATTAGTATAGATTAGAATTGGAAATAATGCAAAACAAAACACTTCATACAAGACGTCCAAAAACTTCAAGTAGTCTCGTGTGTGAGGAGTGTGTGTGTAAACATATATTTTTGCATGTTAGGTATCACTCAAAGCTATTGTAAAATAAATTAATCCGTAAAAAAAGTCCATACATTAATCACATTAGATAAGAGGTTTATCTTTACCATGCAGTAATTGGCAGCTTCTTTGCACTTTTCAATTACTTCTTTCGATGCCGGGTGCCATGTCTGTGGGCCATTGTTAGTCAACAAACCCATGCAATGACTGCAGGCACAAATGATGCCAACATTTTTATTCTGCAACAAAAAAAAACAGTATTATTAATTTACTCAGCTTTTGGCAGAAAAAATTCCCTCATTACAGCCACTACTACAACATAAATTCAGGCCAAAATAACGGGGATTAATTTGAGGCCAGTGAAGAAGTCATTAGGAAAACCAAAGCACAATTCGACTTATTTGGCCTATTTTTGTCACTTGCGTTTGGGTATTTTTTTCAGATATTATTTTGATTCAAGTTTTTACTTATCTATCTATACAGGGTGTTAAGGTACACACCTGACTTACTTTAACCGGTGATTCCTGAAATTATTTGGAGTAAAAAGTATGATTTTTAGAAGTAAGATTCCTGACATTATTTGAAGTAAAATTTTTGTCTCCGGTGACATTTTTGACGTTTTTTTTTTTTAACTAAAAATATAATAAATCAGTAGATATTTAACATTTAGGGGTGGGGTAAGGGATTGGTTAGTTACTCGGCTGAATGATCAATGACGACATGTGGAAAAAAAATTTTTGTTTGATTTTGAAGAATTTTTTGACGTGATAACATCTTATAAATCGATGAACACCGGCTGCACTTACGAAAAAGCATGACTCATTGTCACGTTCCGCCTGAGCCGAGCGGCAAGCGAGAGCGCGGAACAAGCTTTCGGCCTAAGCGTTCGGCTTGTGACGCATCTATCTCTCTTCCACTCCATCGTTAACATATGAAATTATCACGTAAAATTATCGTCCGTAAACCGACTTTACAGACAACTAATTTTTTTTAATAAATAAAAAAAGACATCAAAAAAGTCATCAAATTTCATTTACAATTTTACTCCAAATAATGCCAGGAACCTCTGGTTAAAGTAATCAAGTACGTTACTTAACACCCTGTATAATATTTTTTATTATATATTGTTCAACTTGCAATAATAATAGCTGAATTAATAAACCAACCTGAAAATATTCGACATATTCATTAATGGAATTGTCAATGAGGGTGTTTCTGCAGTAGGTCAAGATGGTGTCTAAAGGAAAAGGGGAGGTCTCAACAGCTTCCTTTAAAACAGACAAAGGATATCCGGTCACACCGATAAACCTGGCTTTTCCTTCAGCTTTGATTTTAGCCAGTGCCGGCAAGGTCTCTTTGAGAACCGTTTCCAAAGACGGTGCAAATTCTATATCGTGAACCTGAAATTTAAACACTCCACTCACTGACATGTTTACATTTTAAACAGGTCATTCCATACAAAAATTTATAAATTTTTTTCAAATATTTGTATACAGGTTGTCGTAATATTTACTATCCAAAATTCAAGAAAATAAAAATTAAAGAATTCCAAGTATTAGCCAGATACAGTACATTAAATTATGGCACATTGAAGAGTTTTATATTTCTTTGAATGTGTCTTTTTATTAAACATACATAATGTCAAAATCTGATAGTACTATGAAAATATAAATTATTTAAATAACTGTTGGCTCATAACAGTGGCATAGCGTGCCTTGGAGGGGCCCTGTATCAAAATTAGTTGGGGGGCCGAAATGAAGGGTAAAGATTTCTCACAAAAGAAACAAAAGCCCGGGGGCCCCGTATCATTGATACGGCGGTAGCTACGCCCCTGGCTCATAATAAGGTAACTGTGAAGAATATTTATTGCTTAAGAAATACATTCACATAATATATGTAGATTAATAAACACCGGTTCTGAATACATAAAATATAAGTTAAATAAAATTAGAAATAATCTCAATTTCGGCCAAACTGAAATTTGATTTGTTCGACTTTATGCTCTAAAGGTAATTGTTGAATCAATAAATATTAAGTTTTTATACTTTTACAATATTTTTACATTGCGTACCTGGATGATATCAACGTACTCCAGTCCGAGATAGCCAAGACTTATATTAAAAGATGAGAATGTCTTTTCTGAAGAAAAATTAAACATTGATTCATAATCAAGACAGTAGCGACCAACTTTTGTTGCTATATAATAGGCTTCTCGGGGAACTTTGGACAGGGCCTAGAAATTAAACAATATTCTTAATTTAGTCTTATAACACAAAACACAAGAGTAAAAATAAGAGTTGGGCGGAAAACATAATGATAATGATATTGCAAATCACATCCAAATAAGTAATTGGAATAATAAAGTGAACAATGAAGATTCTAGAACAAAAAACTTTTAATTGACATACGAGGGTCATCCGGAAAGTAGTACCCATTGACGCAGTGCGGAGTGCTGGCGAGTAGAGTAGCGGGGGACAAGTACTAACACGTTCAGTTGTATTTCAGCTCTCTGTGTGCTACGCTACATCTCGCTGGTATTGACTGTGTTGTATCTGTGAGTGTTTATAATGTTTAAAAAAATAGAGATCATCGCCGGTTGTGAAGTTAGAGCTGTGATTATATTTCTCAACACAAGAAATGTGCAACCTTGTGATATTCATAGTAAATTGAAGGAGGTAAATGGAGACAATGTTATGGATGAGTCAAGTCTTTTACTCTCAGGTGTTGCATAACAAACCCATGTTTCGTCACCAGTGAGTCAAGAAAGAGTCTCCTTCATCAGAATAACTTTCCAAAAACATCAGTTCTGCAGCCATAAGCATAGTTTTGTGTTTACCAGTAAGCATGCGAGGGACCCACCTGCACAAATTTTCGCATAACTCAGGTGGTGTTTAACAGCTTCATGAATAACTGTTCGTGAAACATTTTAGAAATTTCACTGATCTCATCAATTTGTAACGCGCCGATCTTTCTAAACGAATTCGTCAATTGAACTCAGCAGTTCGTTCCTATTGACTGACAGCTATCCCGAACGCTCGTCATCATGGCTGTTCTCTCTTCCCAAGTTGAAATTACGACAACAGCTCTGAACAGACAACTCATTCATAACATTGTCTCCATACACCTCCTTCAATTTCCTATGAATATCGCAAGGTCGCACATTTCTTGTGATGAGAAATTTAATCACAGCTCTAATTTCATAACCGACGGCGTTCTCTATTTTCTTGAACATTATAAACACTCACAGAAACAACAGTCGATACTAGCGAGATGTAACGTTGCGCACACAGAATTGAAATACAACTGAACGTGTTAGTACTTGTCGAGTACTACTTTCCAGATGACCCTTGTATATTGATATAAATCAATTTACTTAAATAAAGAAATGGTTTTGTATAAGATCAGCTCTATACCTGACAGTTGGTAGCAAAATCAACATCTAAGCCCCGAATTGCACTTTTAAGACACAAAATGTTATAAATTATTACAAAGGCAACAACGGCAAGGCATATTAGGAGCAGATATTAGGAGAGTAGAAATAAAAACAAAAAGAAAACTAATTTGATTGCAACAAACAAAGTAGTCACCTTTCCCAGGATGATTTCAGAAGACCCTTGGCCATACCATGGCGCTGTATCGATGTAGTTAATTCCTTGCCTTATAGCTGTTATTATTGTGTCAATTGCCTCTTCCTCGCTGAATTTTCTAAGGAGTTCAATGAATGATTAATAAACAAAACTATAGCCTCGTTAACAATAAAATAAAAAGATAAAGCAAAGTTTATATCGAATTATTTTAACATTAACTCCACACCGGAGGCACTAAGGAAAACAATTTCGCTCAGGACCTATGTCATTTCTTTGCATTAGCCCATCCAGTGTTACGATATGGTATTGTTGTCCGGGGGGGTTCTTATAAATTATAATTGTAGAAATAATAATATAGACGACTAATAAAAACAATACAAAGGATTCTAATGAAGAAACAATACAAAGGATACTAATAAAGAAACAAAGTTGGATGAAAGTTGGAAAGATGGAAATTATGGGAAGGAAAAAGGTGCGATAGTTGGGTAGTAATCTGGGTCAGTGTAACAGGAGTGACATATGAATCCATCCCTCCAACTACAATGCAAGACATTGGGTTGAGAGAGTCCGGCTGGAGAGGTCAAAGGGTCTCCCTCAACCGGCCTCTTCCAAACCACCACGCAGCTGGTGATCAGATGACCTATGGCAGAGGTGTAGGTTAATGGTTCCTGGAGCAGCGGTACCCATAAAAGAAAGCTAATTGAAGAACAATAAATTATACTTACTCATAGAGTGGACTGAATACTCCGCCCCCCAGAGATAGCTGTGAAACTTTTAGCCCGGTATTGCCGAGTTTGACATATTTCATTTTTCGTACACACTCTTCATCGTGGAAACCCTTTACAAAGGTAGCAGGAAGGTCAGACATTGCCAGGTTCCCAGTCTATTACAAAAACAATGAATATGATTAAATTGTGAAATCTAAACAGACACTGCAGATGTAATCGACAATCGGTGTACTTATTAGCAGTTGCCGGCTGTTAGAAGTAAAGATAACAGTTGTCACTAATTGCAATCTCATTTAAAGTGTGATTTATGTTTATTTTAGATAATATACTAACCGCAAATCATAAACAAAATACTTCACTGTTGCTATCAAATGATTAATGTGACAAAATGGCCTAGTCAGATGACATAAATACCATTTTGATAATAACAACAGTAAATCACAATCTATTTTTCAATGACACTGCGACTGTAAAATAGTATTCACAAAATATTAATAAGGGGACAGGTACCGCCGTCCTGGGAACCTCAAACAAGACCTCTGCCTCAGTTTACCCCAAGTGATTCACTACGCTTGGTGATTTAGCAGGGGTACCCACGTTCATGGTGTACCATTGTTTACCCTCCTTCTGTGTGTTGGGCTGGATCGGGAGAGGCAGGTTGAGGGAAACCCTTTACAACCAGTTACCCCTGTCCAGGCCACCCCAATCTGTTAAAGCTATTTTTAACTACTTTGCCACATGGTTATAAGATTGATGCTCTAAGATTGTCCAATCACTGCCTGGTGACTCATCAATTCCCATTAACTTCAGACCACAAAACGAAAGGCCGAAGAGAAAAGTATGGCACTATAGGTTAGCAGATTTGTTTGGTATGTGAGCACACCGAATGAATCTGAAGTGGTCAGCTGTCCGCTTTCAGACTTTGGATCCTTCCAGACGTGCCCAGGAAATTGGTGAAGTCATCACATTTGGATGGATAGCTTCATACTATTAATCCACTATTAAAGAAACTGATGTGGGCTCAAAGCCTTGGTTCAGTCGACAATACTCCGAAGCAGTTTGATGAAAAAACGCTAGCTAATAACACATGTCCGACAACAGACCAGCAAATAACAAATTGGCAAAGGAAAGCAAGAATCATAAGTAGGTTGAAATTCGAGCATGACCTGCAGATCAGCAAAAAGCTGGCTGCCTGTCCGCACAGCAGCAGAGTTTTCTGGTCGCTTGCGGGCTCAATAGGTTGCAATTTCTGCAAAACCCGGTCTGCCATCTCTGACCCATCACCTTCCTCTCCTCAAAAAGACCCTCAACATAGCATCTTCAAAGATGACATAAGTCCTGACATAATGGTTTCTCAGTTTCTCAGGTGTGGAGTAAATGTAAAAAAAATTGAAAATGTTGCATTCAAAAGTTGCCTTTTATAGTACAATTAAGGTGAATCAAATATATATTTTTAATATTAGTACCTATAATATTAATCGTATCCAGCGATTTCGAATGTTTACCCTTTATTCATAAAAAAAAATGTTTATCAAGAAAATAAAATCAAAACAATAACCAAATTTTTTTTTGAAGATGTTGAAGGAGAAGTTGCATGATTCATTTGGACATGAGCACGATTTCCGTGGCTCCGCTATTTGACGGTATTCAAGTAGAAAGCAAAAAATAAGATGAAAATGAACAATAAAATTTTTCGACATCTCGCTTAGTTTTCGAGATATCGATACTTAAAGTTTCAGATTCAAATTGATTAATTTTATAAAAAGTATGTTAAAAGTTTTTTTTTATATTAAAAATGACCTTTTTATTTATAACCTTACCTAACCTATTAGAGATGTACCATTGAGTGCAATCTATGGTAGTCTATACAGAATAAAAAACTTTAAAGTATCGATATCTCGAAAACTAAGCGAGATATCAAAAAAATGTATTCTTCATTTTCTTCTTATTTTGGGCTATTCTACCTGAATACATTGTCAAATCGCGGCGCCACAGAAATCTTACTCTCCCCTTTATTTGAATCTTTTGTTTTCAAAATTGTTAATTTTTTCACATTCGAATTTTCATTTCACTCACAAGAACAACATCAAAAATATTTCGAAAATTGTGTAACGGTGTTGACACACCGATATAAATAAATAAATAAATTTCATAAATAAATTCGTGGACGTGGAATATAGAATGTGGTCTTGATCGTAAACAATATATTGTTATGTTTCACTTATGTTGTAGTTCTATTTCTATCACCAGATTTACTTCAGGCCGCCGCGCAGAAAAGTAAAGTCCGAAAGTAAGATAACAGTTTACAGCGCAGGTCACCGTGAAACTTTTTGGCGCGGTGGCCTGAAGTGACGCGGGACACGGTCGCTCCGAAGTCTACGTTTGGGGGTGCTAGTGGTAATAATAACATCAACAACAAAACACCGATTCTGAATAAACAGATTTTATGCATAGAATTAATAAACGACAATTTGAATTCAAACAAATTCGTAGGGTATGTTGTTGTTCTGTGGGCCGGTATTGAATACATTTTCTACGAACCTTGGGTCGGTACAGCAATTGGTTTTTGTGCTGGCTTATCGCTGAAAACAAAACAATGTTAAAGTGTTAACTGCTGAAAGTGATTTAACGTCCGTCAAGTTGCTCCATAAAAGATAAGCCTAGTGATACCATTACTAAAAAATGCTGACATACCGACCTTATCAAAGATGCGTGGAAATAATAATGTAGACGAAGCCGCCGCTACCCGAATTTCTAACGATTTCTTGCATTGATAACACCCCTTGAACATTTGAACTTTAGAAGCTCTTTAAAAAATATGCTTTTTTAAAGATAATATCTATACATTCCCCATGCCGAAACGCAAATTACATGAAATTCCCCCGATAGAAAAAAATCGGAAAGTATGCTCCGAATTTTTATTTTATTTTCACACCTGTCCCTATTATATGTATGAAAAAATTCACATTGTTTCTTTGAACGTTGTTTGAAGCGGCGACTCCTGCGCCAGAATACACATGAACACTAGCTTGAACTGCACCCAAAACATTGAAAATTTGAACACTTCGTTTTCAAAAACCCTGTGTTCAAGCTTTACCACAGGCGACGGAAAACATTCATCTCACGGGCGCAGGGGGGAGGCTGGCGGGGCCGGCGGGGGGAAATTTATTCATATTTTTACATGAGCCGCGCGATGCGGTCATGTACGGAGAATCAAACCGAACAAGTTTTTGAGGTTATGCGCAATGAGCGAGCTTAATGATCAACTGTCACGGAATCAATAATTCGATTAAAAATATTAAATTATTCGTTAATATTTTTAATCGAATTATAGTAATGAAAGGTTGCCAAATCTGTAGCGGGATGTATATATATGTAAAAAAACCTAAAAATTTTAAAAAGACCCGCAGAAAATATTTATTTTAGACTTGCAGACTATAATATCATTAACTCAAGAATTAATGAAACTGGTTGGGATACTACACTAAATAGTTTGAATACTCAAACCGGTATTAATGTCTTTTATGTTATACTTAACAAGACAATAGCGGAATTTGTACCAATAAAACATGTTCAAAATAATAACTATCCTCCATGGTATACAACCTCCCTTATCAAAATAATTAAAGAGAAAAGCAAATTTTACAAAAAAAAATTAAAAAATTCAATAATCCTTGTGGCTACCAAACCTTTTCACTATTACGATCAAGACAAAAATAATAACACAAGAACTTTACATTAACTATATTCGTAATATTGAAATACGCATGTATGGTAACCCAAAACTTTTTTGGAATCATTTTAATAATCTAAAAAAAAGCAGATCATCACTTCCCAGAGTATGCACCTTGAAGATAAACTAGCAGAAAATGGCCAAGAAATCAGTAACTTGTTGGCAGAACTTTTCCAATCTGTATATATATAACTATCTGAAAACGATTTGACCACATCAGAAATAACAGATATATCAAACAATATATAACACCTATCTTCAATAACAGTTATATGGGAGATAGCCATAATTTAAGTACTCACTGGGGAAGTTCTTTGGTAAATTTGTGAAATAAATTTACCTAATATATTTATAACATATCTCTACGTATCGTATCGTATTAATGCATCTTAGTAATAAATTGTATGATTTACAGTAATTTCATTAACCGCCACATTTATTCAATATAAAAAATAAAAACTTTTTTCTTTTCATCATTATTACTACCTCACAAATATTGGTACTATCTTACAATAGGGGCTATTCTTATTATTTTGTTCACAGATTTTCTTAATTTTATTGTTTCGTTGGAAATAAGGTTTGTTTCCTAACTTGTAATATATTTTACTTATTATTTACCTACCATTAAACATTTTCGACATACCTCTTAAGTTAAGTTATTTGCAAATATATCATATTTAAATTTATTTTTTCATTGTTGCAATACCTATTGTAATATTTAAATATACAAGCTCATTTGAGCTTTTGAGACAAAATTTTTAACTCCACTCGAAATATTAGAACGGTTTTCTTTGAAATGCGTAATAATTCCGCTACTGGAATTTTGACAGATTATTCAAAACATGAAACTGGTTTTAATGAGTGAATCCGTACGCGAGTCCTCAGCTTTAACTACACCCAGAACAAAAAAATGGTTATCCTCCTATTTTTGCACTTGGAACACATGGATGGTTTGATGATCCATCAGAACACATGATGATCCATGAAACTTTCTTATAATTGTCGAAGCATCGCCCACGGACCCCCTCAACCATTCTAACCGAATATTAGTCACAAAGAATCCAAGCGCAAAACAAAATTCAGGGGATTCTTGCAATTCACTACAGACGGTGTTGCCATTCGCTAAAATTTTTACAAGATTTTTAAAAGTGCCACCCGGGGTGGGCCGCTCCTCTCCCGCCCCCCCCCCTTCTCACTACGCCACTGTGCTACGGAAATACGGAATAATTGAATTCAGTGCGGCAATTGCTGTATTTTTTGGTTCACTGTAAAAAACAAAATTGACGAGATGCTAACATTTTACAACGTGTTATTTAATTAAAAGCTATTAAATTGAACCATTCGGACCATAAGCGTGTTTTCACCGTAATAATAACATTACTAGACATATCAGGCGTACCTGACTTATGAATGTAAAACGTCTTGAATTAGGCGTACAAAATCCAGTAAGTACTGAGCACGGAGGAAAAAAGGGAGAGGAGATGTCGCTACGGCGACTGGGCACAACACATCAAAGAAACTCAGGTCTCAACTAGCTCCCTCGGCATGAGAAGTGTTATAAGCTATAAAGTGCGTTTGTTACATTTAAACGATGAAATACTTACTGAGTGAAATTTGGTAAAAAATCATACAGTGAGAAAGTTAAGAACTAGGAATGGCAATACTTTTCACGTGAAAGTATTTAAATTTTAACTATAGTTTATTTTTAAAATAAAAAATCGCTCTTTGGCCACCTATTTCTGAAGCGTTTTGTCACGGCGGGCTCCTTTGGAGAAAATGATTCAGCAATGTTATATGATAATAGCATTGACCTAGTATACCCTAGACAAGCCGTCTCATAGTAAAAATCAGAAAAAAATAACCCCAAGTATCAGTAATTTCGCAATACAACTCTCCTTCGAATTCCGCCGTCTTGCATGCGAATTCTCGGCAATATAAAACTGAGCACCGTCTAATTCCATTGTGTGATTTGTCGAACTAACACTTCAAAAGGTGAACACGTGTTGCATGCGTGATGTTTCGACAAGCTGTGTTGTATATAAATGGTTTTCAAAGTGGGGATCGCGAGACATTCATAAATTTAATTAGACAAAAATATTTTTTTACTTTATTATGACAAGCGATTCAATTTCGGAGGCGAGTATGGGTACCGCCGCCTCGGGAACCATTTATTGGATAACCAACGCCTCTGCCATAGGTCACCCCAAGTGGTTCGCTACTTTTGGTGACTATGCAGGGGTGCCCGGGTTCATGGATTGAGGTTTGTCCGGGTCTTGGCGGCGGATGCGTCTGATAATTTTTTAATTTTATTTTTCTGATGAACCGTATGGCTCGTTGTCAACCACCAAGCAGCAATTACGTCGAAGTGTCCTGTTGAAAGCGGTGTACACTCTTTAGATTAACCATACTTTAGATTCGTGTACAAAAACTTGTACACAGTCCCGTATACGTATATATTGATCATGAGTTTTAAATAAAAAAAATCCATTCATCGTTTTCTTGAAAATAATTACGAAAAATTGACCCTTTTACCGCCCACGCACCGTGGGCTGCCCAGGTTGGTCGTTTATCATTAACACAGTGATGAGCAACCAGCAGCCCGCAAGCCCTTTTACTGCTTTCCGGACTTTTGACTACAAAAAATATCAAAAAAATTGCGCTAAAAAATATTCAAAGGCTTCTGTTCTGTTTTGCAAAATGTCTTAGCCGAAAACTATAATCTTTCTTAAAAGTTTTGAATCAGCTGCTCAATCATTAAGTTTTTTTTGTGTATAGGTAATAATTAAAAAATGACAGAAATTCGTAGTTAATTAAAGCCCGTTAGTAAGCGCTCAAAAAAAAAAGGAAAGTGAGATATGTAAATACGAATGTTAGAGGGAGCGCGAAAACGATAATATTTAAGCGAAAATTGTGAAAGTGTTTAATAAAACATGACTCGTTTAAACTATTTTAAATTAGAACCAAAATCTCGCGGGAAATGTCATAGCTTTAAAGAAAAAAATGAATTATGATTTTTTTCATACATATAACTTGTAATGTAACAAAAATAAAGTGCTTATAATAATTTTCGAAATATACGATTTTCTTCTATCGGAATAATTTCATTCAATTACCGTTTCGGCGTGGCAAATGTATAGATATTATGGCCAAAAACAACATATATTTTTTTAGAAACTTAAAGTGTTTTAGAGAAATATGTTATAAAACGGTAGAAATTCGGAATGCTATGGCTTAAGATAGGTTAACTTTCGACCTTAATTGAAGAATAGTGCAGCGGTTTTTTGTTAAGATCTGCGTTTAATGTATTTTAAAGTTTTCCGTTTTATACAAACCGGGTCGCGTTTTTAAAAAGTTTAAAAACCACTGCCATTTCGTGATGCCAGCCTTTCGTCTATGTGTTAGTATCGGTGTGTGGTGACGTCACAAGCATTTGTGTGATTAAGTGACGTCAGAAACTTTGCTTGCCAAAAAAATAATACGTCAATATTATTACATTTATTAAAACGCTGCCTTAAAGCTATCGGTAAGGCATACTTTTTTTATGTATTCAGATAGCTGGTTACATTATCGAAAATAAAGTCCGCGGACTGTACCTTGTACAATATTCGGAAGTAGGATATTTTTGTGTTTGAAAAAATTAATTCCGTCAGGACGGCTGGGACAGCAATTAGTTTCAGTGTGGACCGATAAAAGGTAAAACACAAAGCACTATGCGATCCAAATAGTACGAAACAATGCTCGCACTTTTTCATAAATGGGCCTTGAGCCAGTTTTATTTGGTTTCTGGCGTCATTTTTAATTTCACAGGGCATGTCTTGATATACTTGGTCGAAGGATAATAGGCTTTGGAGATAGTTGCTTCAGAGCTCATAAACGCACCCTACCGGCTTGTCAGATTGGGAACATTGTTATTTCAATCCGCCATGCTGATTTCAATATTTCTTTTAAATAAAAAAACAGTGTTCAATTCACACGCGGTAGAAGTGATATATTTCTTGGAAGTCGCTAGATGTCCCTTTCTTTTATGTTTTCTTTGCCTGTTCATTTTGGAATGGTTTGAAGATTGGATATTGATTTTACAAAAATAAATATATATATATTTTTTGGATTTCGTAGGATTCGACCTTTGGTTCACTGAATGTTTGGCTGCTAAGGATCGTCAAAAAGTTTTGGCGGGTCTTGAAAATAAAGCCTTGCCCAAAATTATAAGCTATGAAAACTAACAAAAACTTAAAAAAACAATAATTATGTAAAGCTACCCTTGGTACGTCAACCCTTTCACCTCGCCGCTTCAAATTATTCGGGGTCTTTTAGATTCATAAATGATCCCGTGGGTAAAATAAATAATAGATAACAATCGAACAATCGCAAAACGAAAAGAGTTATATTTCTATGGAAAAGTATTTCTATTTTTGTTTATGCTCCTCTTGGTGTACAAACTGTTCGTTTGATAAAAAGTCAAAATAATAAACGATTCTCCCAGGGTGCATGTTTTGTTTATGCTCAGAGTCCAGCCCTGTCCAGCTCCGGCAGCCATTTTCATCAAATGTTTTCCGAAGGCTAATTCTTGACCAGGTACGTCGGATCTTGTCGCTTTGAAGTGAAAAATAACCGCACTTTGACAGTTAGCTGCATTAGTGTCGTTCGCTAGATTGCGATCGTTGTTGTCAAAACTACCCCAAATTGTGCATTTTCACCATGATCTTTGTGCAACAGAAAACAATGGCGACCTTTTTGGCCTGCTAAAATTATCAAGAAAATCAACTGCTCTCGTAAATTGAGCGACTGGGACACTAAATTTATAGAAATTTATGAAAAGAAATGTTGACAAACAGTTTCACGATCGTGACCCAATTGCAAATTTACTAAATTGGGTCGTATTGCATATTGATCGCGGCCAATAGATTGTGTTAACATAAAAATGTTTACTGATGACTTTCTATTTTTTTTTACAACAGGCTCGAGGGCAAAATTCAGGAAAAGGTGTTTCAAACTCTCGACTCACGAAGTTACTTTACGAAGCCATTTTCATGATATTATAAAATGCAATGTTATACAGTTCTCTCCATGTGTCCAATTTATGAAAATGAAAGGGGCGCATTATAGTGTAGGTATTTGCACCAAATATGCTTAAAATTAAAACAGGTATTTGTTTACGAGAAGACTCCTCTTTGTAAACTTATTAAAACAAAAACATGGCAGGAAGGAATGAACAGAAAGGCACGTGACAGTTGCTAAAATACGTTATTACTAAGAACTCACGGAAATGTCCTGAAACAACATAATGAATCCCAGTCACTTGTAGGAGGGAGGAAACACAGAGGCCGGCAAATCGTTCCACATTTCCCTTTCATATATTATGTTTCCAATGTTTTTTTCAGATTTTTTGATGGGGGCTTAGGGGTTGCTACCAGCTGTGAAAATGTGGGAGGTTTGATCAAAAAGTATAAGAAATTGGTATTTAAACTGAGCAAATTTTTACAAAATGTAGCTTAACACAAGTTTAAAATTTTCATATGTTATACATACATTTGTAGGCACCATTTTGCATTTCACAATTGTAAATTAAGCTAAGAATGAAAGGTATATTATTACTCAAAAACTTTAAATAACACCTTTAAACACGCTTCCTATACATTTACAAAAACAATACAAAACTCGTTTGCAGGGGTCTGGAGAGGGGTTTGTTTGTTTAATCTATCTGTGGCTTACGTAATTTTGCATGCAGCGGCATGTTTAGTCTGAAGCGCTGCAATCATTGCCTTAAACGTTGCCTACCTAACCTAAAATTTATTGAAATGAAAAATAAAAATAATATGTGTACATTTTTTTGCCATTGAAAGCATTTCCAAGCATTTCTAAGGGTACCTCGATAAAAAAGACAAACCTTGTCTTTTTTGAACCAGCCTAATATATGGCTCTACGAAGCAACAGAGGGGGCGCTACGCACATAGAGCCTTTAGTAGTATCTGCGCCCATTTTGTGCCGCGCTTAAAAAAATTAGTCCAAGTGGGCCTAATTCTTCCAACCCCAGCAAAATAATTTAACAGCTTCAATACTTAATTAATTAAAATAATAATAAAATTTCAGAGGAAAGCTGAATCAAAAATCAACATCTAGTTATTTTGTACGTAACACAATATAAGTGTCGCAAAAAACCTGACAAAATGGCAAATAAAAAGAAAACATATATAAAAAGGAGTAAGCAGAGCAAATAGAAATAATACAACTCAAAAATACCTCTCTAATTCTCAGAACAAAAGCTAATAAGCATGGACAGTCCGGAGGAAGATGATGAAAGTGGTACGTTTCTTGTTAAATTATTTATTGTCTCGTGTTCTTACTTTTTAGATTCAATTGTTTATGAGTCCAAAAAAATTCTGCACAGGCATTTAACCTTTTTTTAACGTATTTTGTAATTCCAGTATTCCAGAGGAGTGTCAATTCACCTGAAAGAGTTGCTGAAACATATGCGTGCATGTATTGCCCTTTGAAATTAAAAAAGCGAGCGGCGCTGTACAGACACCACCGCATGCACACAGAAGAAAGCTTGATGGGATGTGACGAGTGTAAGTTTTTCACACGACAAAAAAAAGACCTAATAAACCACATTCATAGTCATTTTTCCGGACTAAAGCTCACTTGCGCTGACTGTGGGTTCGCAACCAACAAAAAAGACGAACTTCTCCAGCACATAAAAACAGAATGCCATTAGAAGTAAATATGTCACTGAAAAAAATTGCGGCTCGATTGCGACTTGATTCCTGTAAGGTTTATTTTATTGTCTGAGTAATGTTCGCTCTGTTCAGATTAACAGTCAAAAAGTTCCTAGTTTCTTTTTCAAGCCAATGACAACCAGCAAGAATGTCGACATTGGATATAGTTGGTTAGAAAAAGACTCTCAGGTGCTTTTTAATTCTGTTTTAATGCAGCGTAATGGTTCTATTTTTTGTTAAGCAGGTGCGTAATTTTAGACGAGATGAACTTTATATTATTTTACAAAGTTTCAAAGTGACAAAGTCTTTCTTCCGATTCAGATTGACTGCCTTCCTTAAGAATCTCCAGGACGATACCGTGTTTTTACTTACCACAGCAGTATTGTCCGTTAAAAATATATATTTATTTATTGGTTTAAATTTATTTATGAATTTGAATGATATTTTTAATACTACCCTATGTTATTTAGTTATCTTCCGTGCTTAACATCCCTAATATCTTAATAGGAATTAATTAAGGTTATGATTTAAACGCACTTAATTTGTCACAAAACAGCTCAGCAGAAATTATCCAATTATTTACTAAAAATATCCTGAAGGATCTCTATTTATTTTATACTAAAAGACTATTGTCCAATTAATCAAATCATCATGAGAAATATATAAGTTACAGAAAACGAATAGAAGGTATGTACATAAAGTTACAGAAAACGAATAATAGGTATAAATCTCCTTCAACGGAAGCAATCTTCGAACAGGCCTGCTTGGTGTAACTCTAAGTGACCAGTTCAGGTCGGGGGCTCCATCGAAGCCAGTATCAAGCTAGCTTCTCAGAAGCTGGGCATATTGTGCAGGGCTTATACTTTAATAATACCCAATTGCTGACCCTGTACAAATCGCAAGTGCACCCCACTGTTGAGCCACCTCTGGTGTCGAGCCCCAAAATCCCTGAAATCCTTGACTCTGCAGAAACGGGCGATCCGTTTGATAGATTCCCCTATATTAACAGGCGAATTGCAATCTTTAGAGCACAGGTGTCAAGTAGGTATGCTGTCCTTGTTCTGCTGGCATTACAGTCGAAGATGCTCCGAGGAACTAGCATCGTTGATCCCTTTGGCACCGGTGCATAGTCGGGAAACACGCCAAATGCATGCCCAACATATGTACATGATTGACATTTGTCACATGAGAACGGGTTGCTTCTACGACTCGTTCTTGAGTTCAGTTCTCGTTCGTCTGTGGAATAATTTGTTGGCCACTGTGTTTTCTCCCTCCTACATCACGGATCTCTTCAAGACCCATGTTGACTCCTTCCTCTCCTCAAAAAGACCCTCCACACAGCATCTTCAAAGATGACATAGGCCCTGAGGGAAATTATTTTCCTCAGGGCCATTTATGTGGAGTTAATGTAAAAAAATAAATTAATAATAATGATAGGAACAAAAACAATAATAGGAAGTGTCATCCGTTAAGAATAACATGACCAGACGTCCCAGGTCCGTTTTCACCGGGACAGTCAGTTTTCAGGCAGCGTGTCCTGGTGTTCTTGAACACAGCATCGGGACGCCAAAATGTCCCGTTTTCGAAAAGAAAGAAATTCGCAGTAAAATTTTAGAAAATTTAAGAAAAGCGCGCAAATAAGAATCCTGGCGGTAGAATTTATAGTACTCGTATATGAAGGTGTGCGCATGCGCAGTAAAATAAAACAGTATTTCAAAAGCATAAAATCTCATAATTCATCTGATCGTAGATAAAAAGATCTGACGAGAAAACATACTCTTTATTCTTTGATCCGACGTTTACAGAGTTTACACGTAAACTTAACAGCTCTATGTAAGTTGTCCAAATTTATTATTATTATTACCTCCTGTGTGGCGGGCCGAATCGAGAGAGATTGGTTGATGGAGGCCTTTTGACCTTTCCAACTGGACTCTCGACCCATCGCCTTGCACCGCAGTTGGAGGGAAGGGTTCACACATGGGTCCATCACTCCTAGACACACTGATCCCTAGATTCGTACCCATTTCTCATATCTTTATCCTTTCCAGAACTTCCTGTCCTTCCCTTTCTTAAAAAGACCCTCCCTTAAGATGACATAGGCCCTGAAGGAAGTTATTTTCCTCAGGTGGTCCTGTGTAGAGCCAATGTAAATAAAAGTACCTCCTTTTTTTTTCGGTGTCCCGGTTTGGGGGAAAAAATAAAAGGTCATGTTATTAAGAATGACAAGAGGCTAATTAACATTTGCCAAATTGAGTGTTTAATTACCAAGTGCTCTTTACAATTTTCCTTATCATTGAAATAAAAATGTATTATTGGTGAAGGACGTTGTAAAGAACACTTTGTTACTATAAACTCGATTAGCCAAAAATGTTAGTTAACCAGTTGTTGCTCCTAGCTGACGATGATAATTTATGAGGGCTGTTTGGAAAGAGTAAGCCGTTTGGCTACAATAAAAAATCTGCATATTTTCAAATATTTGACTGAGCATAGCGGTGTACTGTTTTGACACAACCACTTAACATTTCGTCTGTCTGTAAATTTGTTTGTGTGTTCCATGTCCGGTCAACCCTGTCAAGGTGGGGCCGTGTTTAAAAGTACCTTTTTATTCTACCAGAGCGCATGAGTGTTGCGATTGTAGCAAGATGTCATGTTGCAGTAGTCAAAAATACATGAAGTTTACTGTTCACATAACTAGTAGTTTATTACGTGCCTCTTAAACTACAGCTTTCCACTATTTTTCAACATAGTCACCATTTAAATTCCAGCACTTGTCTTAGAGTTTCAGTTTGCAAATTCAACCTGTGGCATCTTGAAGATCAAAGTTCTGGGCCTCTGCCCACTTCTTCATGTGGGTGAACAGATGGAAAATATCCCATGTCCCCCAAACAGCCTAGACTTGGCTGCATCTGTTCACTCATATGAAGAAGGGGCTTGGGGCCCAACACTAAGACGACAGTGAAGAACTTCAGAATGCTGTGACAGGTTGGGTTAATTTGCAAATTGGTGAAATGCTTTGACAAGCAACAGAAACCAATTATGCGCCAGAATTGCCTATCGGAAATGTAAATTTTTTCCTTTGACCGCCAGCTTTGCTTACCATCAAAGTAAAAAATACTTTCTTTTTGTGGGATTTTGTTTTCCTAGCATACTGTTAGCAACATACTTAAATATTGCCGCCACACGCGGTTGGTTCATTCATCCACTGCCAGACGTCCTGCTGGCGACTCTGGCGGCCAACAGGGGAAACAACTCTAGCTGTTCTGGTCGGTAAAGAAGGGAATGACTGGATTCACGGGACACGGCGAGAGGTAGTCTTGCCAACAGCCAACAGCTGGGATTCGAACTGCGGAATATAAATTTGCCGGTTCCATGACAACTCGAAAACATGTAATTTCAACCCCCTTTGAAAAATCATTTAAAGTTATGAAAACAAAAATTGAAAAATATCCCAACTTAACGTAATCTGTTTAAGCATTTTTTATATATTTTTTTTTCATCACTTTTTACAGGAAGTGAGTTGTCCGGTCACCAAACTTGGCGATTTATTGAATGTTATTGTCATTTACTGTCGAGTTAATGTATTTTATTGTAAACATTTACTTAGGATGGGTTGTTTCAAAAAATTTGACGAATTAATCAAATATTTGAAGCCAATTTTCACGTTCTGTGTAAGTTCTATTCAAGTTCTGTAAATATTTCAATTTCATACAGTAACTGGCCTATATTGATATAATAACAGAATTTGAATAGAACGTCCACAGAACGAGAAAATCAACTTCAAATATTTGATGAATTCATCAATTTTTTTGAAACAACCCGTCCTTAGCGTTTTATTATTGCTAACATCAGAAGTGGGATTCGGAAAAGCAAATTTCATTGGCTTTTATTTAATTCTCCTGTCTTAAAAATCTGTGTGGTGAAAACGGCGAATACGGCTTCTGCGCGAGTTTTTGTTTACATTTGATATCGGTGATTTTATTACTTAACTTTAAGCGCTTCGGAGACGATCAAGTGGCTAGAACCAAGTACGTAGTTTTTTTTTGCTTGGCCTAAGCATTTTGATCGTTTACTTTAGGCTTGCGGCTTGTCACAAGCATTGCGCAATAATCTATGTGCTGGTCTCATTGATGCGAATTTATATTTTTTTGGGAATTGACAAATTAATACCTGTAGATGAAAAATATTACGATGAGTGGTGATGAATTAGATATTACGTATCATATAAAACAATTAGATAAAATTGCAATAAAATAGGTATTAATTGTTTTTGTGTTTAATTCGTGGAAACCATCTTTTTATATTTACCATAATTTAATGTATATTAAATTTAATAATGTTATTATTAACACCTATTGTGCTGCTGGCTACATTTGCCCGGATAATTTGGGCCTAGCGGATGGCTGGCTACATTCGTAGCCACGGAGTGAATCACTTTCATTATTATTTGTAGCGCTTATTTGCTGATCAAAGACGAAAGAAAAGGGATTTTTTATTAGCCCGATGATTTATCTATGTAACACGTATCACACAGAAATCCTCTGTCGAAAGCTACAACTTGCCTGTGTGTTGGCCGCGCCGTCATCGCCTGTCGGTACACGCATTTGAAGTGTGTTTGTTTATATTTTAGGGTACCCGTTAAGTTTTTATCGTTTCGAGGTGCCGGTAACTGGAGATTGTTTTTGACTTGTTCGTGTTATATTATAGACATTAAGATTTTTATGGACTTCTCCGTGTTTTGTTATGTGAACTATATTATTTATATTATTGTTTTTGATCTCAATATTATTGTTGAACAATGGAAGAGGAAGACGTAGAATAATATGTTTTAAACATTGATTCAGATTTTTCTATGAGTGACGATGATGAGTATAGAAAGGATAATTTAGAGGATCCAGATAATTCTCCAGAAATAAGTGATGGTGAAATTGAGGATTCAAGTTTATTAGAAATTAATCAATTAAAAAAAAAAAAAAAATCCCCCAGCAGAAATAAATGGACAAAGTTTTTCGCCTGAGTGGAGAAATGGCTGCAGTTTTTGTCCGGTACTACATGTTTAACCAGCAATCTGGATTACGAAATTGCGAACTGACTGAAAAATGCCAGGAAATCGACTCTTCGAATTATTTCTGAGTCGCGATATTATAAGCCGAGTTGGGGATGAAATCATTAGATAATATGATCAAGTCAAGGCCAGTGAGGCATTCCTCCCCCGGTCTCGAATGCATAAATGGAAGAACGTCGTTATTGACGAATTGTGCGTATTCATCGCATTGACTGTGTTGATGGTACGGAGTAAAAAAGGTCGAATTGGTCAATACTGGTCAACAGATAAGCTAAAAGCATCGACAATTTTTGGAGAGACAATGCCACTAGATCGCTACGTATCTATACTAAGTATGCTCCATTTTTCAGAAAATGAAAAGCAAGCAAAATACGATACCATCCATAAAATAAGAGACTTTGTAAAAATTTTAAAACTATTTTTATCCTTCTAAAAATTTATGCATTGATGAATCATTGGTTTTATTCAAAAGAAGGCTTCAAATAAAGCAGTGTCTTCCTGCGAAAAGATATAAATTTGGTATAAAATTGTTTGTCCTGTGTGACAGGGATACTGGATTAGTGTTACAGTTTGTGATTTACTGTGAAAACGGAAATGCCTCTTAGTGATGTAAGTGAAGAACTTTCACGGCAGCCAGGTGTTTCCGGTAAAGTAGTGGTGTCATTGTTGGCGGACTATTTAGGGAAAGGCCATGCTATTTACACCGATAACTGGTACATGAGTCCTGCATTGTTTCTTTATCTGCATAGTAAACAAACCAATGCATGCGGGACAGAGAAGAAGAGTAGAAATAACTTGCCGGTGTTTGGAAATTTGAAGAAAGGTGAAATGGAGCCAAGGGCATCAGGTAGTTTATTGGCTGTCAAATGGTATGACAAAAGGGAAGTGTGTATGTTGACAACTGCACAAGATGCGTCAATTTCCAACGGGAAAAGTTGACTACAAAACAAAAGAACTTATCATGAAACCGTCTTGTGTTATTAGTTACAATAAGCACATGGGCTCCGTCGATAGATCTGATGTGATGATCACCTTCGTGGAATGTGTAAGGAAAACGATGAAATGGTACAAAATAATAGCATTTCGAACAATTGACGTTGTGCTGTTTTAAAATGCACATGCAATGTACAATTTTAAAACAAAAAAAAACATTTCCTTGCCCGATTTTCAACTGGAAGTAATTCGACAAATTCTGCAAAAATATCACTAAGCAGAGACAGTGGCAAGAGTTCGGCTGAGTAGCGATCCTCCTCTCAGACTTTCTGCTCGACATTTCGTCTAGGATATTCCCCTTACAGTCAAATCAAAGCGATAAACATCATACCGGCGATGTTGTGTTTGTAAAAACACTACGCGAGAGCCAAAAAAACGAGTTCAGACTCGTCTATTGGTGCAGTGAGTGTGAGGTTGCCTTATGCCCTACAAAATGTTTTAAAATATATCACTCAATACAAAACTTTTAATTGATAAAACACGCCTGGCCCCTCCAAACTAACGTGTGGTCACCCTGTTCAATGCCGATGCAGCGTAACTTGAGTGTGTGTGAGTGAGAAGGGCGATTTATTTTAGTGACTGAAAAAATCATATATTTGCATGTATTTGTTGAAAAAAAGTTTTTTAATGTTATAACTTTATGTGGAAAAGTACATTTGTGACATGGCCTAAATAAGTTTTATGATAAACCATACCATTACTATTCAATGACTGATTATTTGCTGTTGAGCTACATTTTTTGTAGTAATTACAAGTTTATTTATTTATTAGTTGACCTCTACTTAATATCTTATTGTTATTATTTTTAACTATACATTAAACAATTATTCGTATTACACAATTTTTTAAAAAACTTTAAATCGTCAGAGTGCAGAGTAATTAGAATTTTAATATTTAAGTTGCAAAATTGAAAATTCACGCCGTTTCCAGGGAACATTCAGCAAATATCTGACCTGACGCTTAAGCGTTAAATTCTGCAATATTTTAGTTTTATTTATTATTATGACAGCTGTTTTGGCATTTTCAAACTGTAGTTAGGTCACGTTAAGACAACTTATTTATAAAATTCTATTTATTACTGGTTAAACTGAATTACTGGGAAAATTATTGTGACAATTGCTTCTTTATTCTGTAGGTACTTTGAAATCCACTTTCTTTGAAATCCTTTCCCCCATTAAATGGTGATATTTTCTTAATTATTTTATAATGTTGTGACTGGTATTGACTTATTTAAATGTGTTATATTGTTTAGATCTTCTGAACATACTGAGAATTATTGAATAAATAATTTTCCTTTCTTTATTAATTATTAATGTTATATTGTAAAATTAATATACAACATTTATTATAACAATATGAATAGCCCTAAAGTTTAAGTTTAGACTTACGGAATTCAATATCAACAGAAATATTTCATGGCAAAAGTGGGAATCCCTAAGGCGTGGATAAAGGATTAATGCCTCTTGCTTGCTCAAGCCTCTTGATGTGCGCATCAGGCTTGAGCGTAGACAACCATAGACAATAAAATTACGTGCTTGCCGTCAAGTCGCTTGATCGTTTCTGAAGCCCATTCGTGACAATTAGTGCATCAGCGTGAAATATTTGGATAACTGTTGTGGATTTAATTAAAATGCTGTGTGTTATATTAAAAATTACAGTGATGACAGTTGTACGCGCTCAATGACGGAGGAATGTGTGGATCTTAAACCCCCAAAAATGATGCATTGAGGATTTTAATACGGTGCGTAAAAATTCATTTGTGATTCAATGGATTTGCCAAGAAGACTTTGCCCTTTCATATTTATCATTGTGAGCTGAACTTGATGATCGAAGACATTGTAAGTAAAGTCAACCAAGAGCTGTCAAACAAAGTCGCTAGCTCTATCTGGGCACCTGAAATCTGAAATACAAAGTGACTCAGAGATGCTGTTTAGAGGGTCAGCAGATAGCAGATGGACTGGACTGAATTCTCAATGGCAGTTGGTGAAATGTTCGGAACCTAAAAATGTTTAGAAATTATGAAATCGAAAGTTGATGTGGCAGCTACAAAACCTGGTCCTGGTAGCCATCCAGCAGATCTAGCTGCTAAAAAGGGGACAAGTTTGGTGACTTGCTTTAACCGTGGACACATGGTCACAAGCGGAACGAATGTAAAAGTGCTGCAACAGCAGTGCGACATCACGGAGGTCTAAGTGCAAACACTGGGAAATATGTTTCTGAAAATTAAAGCCCGTTACTATGTGTGGCCACAAAGAGTTTCATATCGTGTCACCCTGAATGATCGTAAAACCCTATGTTATGGTTCTGAGATAATCGAATGATTCAAGGTTGTTTGAATGTTTCGTTTGAATGTTTTTGATTCGAGGTTTTTGCTTGGCTGCCTTCGGGGACTGGTTTCCGCGGATAAGGAATGTTATCACAAAATTTGTGAAAAACTATTTTTATTCATTGGTTCGGAAAAGGGTCGAAAGTCCGGGGTTAGAAAAAAAATGGAGTTATCTTTTGCTATTGTGTAGAGCACACAGATCAATTTATTATAGCCCCATCGTGAAGAGCATGGGTGGAAATCAGGGCATTTTTGCTCTCCAGGGTGCCTTCACAAAGTATTGTTAATTAGAAGTGGTGGCAGAAACTAGTTCGAATGGTGTCATCAAAGCACTTTCGGCGATGAGGTACCTTTTTGGAAACTTTTGATGAGTTTCATAGGCAATAAGTGAAACGGTTCAACTCGAACGGTTTCATAATAAATATGATTGAGTGGCAAGACCTTGTGGTCACACGTGTTGAGGCACAGTGTTAATAAATCTCACATAGGTTGGTTGATCTCGGGGTTATATTTGCTAAAACATGGTGTTGATAATGATCATTAATAATCTCATGTAGGCTGGTGAGAGGCAACACCTCAAGGTTATTCTTGCTGACACATGGTGTAGATAAATAATCTCACTATGGCTGAGAGGCAGGACTTTAACGTGATACATATTGAGTCACGGGAACTTTTTGATGAATTCAAAGGTGCAGATCAAATATCTCTACGTGAAACGATTCGTGAAACCCTTGTATCATGTTGGCGATATTATTGAGATCAGGATCTCTAAAAGAATTCCTGGATGCAAAAAGGTTGAAAGATCGGATTTGGAGCTTGCCTTACAAAGTGGTTGAAAGTTTTGCCGAATGATCGTTTCGAAATGTGGGTACCAAAACCAATGACAACACTCGTAAAAGAGTGACAGTAACATATTTATGAAAATATAAGGAAATGGATGCCTAAACAGATTTCTGTAACGGTCAGGAAGGACGAACAGTGTGATCTGTTTGTCAGTACCATCGTGGGGCTGAGAACAATTCAATTCATCTAATTTTTTATTTATTTATTTTTATTTCAGCTTCCTGCTTTGAGGCTAAAGCAATCGTCAATATGGCCGTGTTAGCAACATATTTAAATATTGCCGCCGCATGCGTTTGGTTCACTCATCTGCCACCAGAGGTGCTGCTCGTGCTTCTGGCAAGAAAGGATTGACGACCTACGGGACACGGCGAGAGGCAGGCAGGCCAACGGCCAACAGCTGGGATTCGAACTGCGGAGTATATACTTACCTAATGTTATTGTCTTACTGAATGTACAATTTATTGAATGTTAGTGTCATTTACCATGGAGACAATATATTTCTTTGTAAACATTTACTTAGCGTTTTATTATTGCTAACAATACTAACGTACATTTTATTCACTTGGCAAGGAAATAGTAATATTATGCTAATGTCTACAGTTTGTTGTAAACAGAAGTGGCAAAAGAACAGTTGAAGTTTTCAAACAGCTTCCCCAATCAGAGAATGTCGAAAAAATTACAAAACTTTGAATTTCTTAGTTTCAAAAACTTTTGTACATTTTCCTAGCAAATTTTACTGATTTTTTTTTTTTACCGGGATCAAAAATTTTCTGATAGGAAAAATTTAGAAACTTCTCATAAGTAAATCAGAAAGATATTTTTTTAATTTTAAATTTTCCCCACAATTTTTCGAGCAAAATTTTTACAATTTTGAAAGAATTTTTTTCAGAAAAAATAAAATTTCCCAAAATGGAAAATTTCAACTTCACATAATATCAAAGAGTTAAACAATTTTCTGACCAATTTTCCGATTTTCCCAGAAAAAATGTTTTCATAATTGGATTAAAAATTTCCCAACAAGAAAAATTTCCCAATTTCAAAAAATAAAATTTAAAAGATAGTCTAACCAACAACATTTTCCAAACTCAAATATAAAAAAAATTGAAAAGAATAAATCTAACCTCTGAGCCTAACTTCATGTTGACGATATTCCGGTTTTTTTAACCTTGTGACTTTCCTGCCTGATATTATTTTTCGGCCATTTTTAGAATCGGTTTCTTTAGGCTCTCCTAAAATTTTAATGAAAAAATGTATCTGAAATGATATACGTATTATATAAATGGTAATCTTGAAATTTTAGAGCTATCTAACTGATTTGGTTAAAAATTGCCAGGGGGAAGGATATAATTAAAAATTTACTGATCACATATGTGACAAGAAAATGAAGGGCAAAACTCTATTACCTAGGAACTTTACAAAATTGAGCGAAGCCCACCAAAACCGCTACTGCGCGTGTTCTAGCATTATTCTATCCTGCTATTTTGATTTGCATCATATTTATTTTTTCTGTGAACATGTAACATACGGCCGTTGTGGAATTGTCATCGATTGTGCAATGGTATTCTTTATGTCATATTTATTTCTTTACCTATATTTATTTAGTTTCATTGTCAATGACACTTATTTAGCTTTATGAAAATATAATAAAACTTTGAAAATATTTTTAGATTTATTTCAACTTTTGTATATCAAATGGGAGAGAATATTGTTTCTCTGAATGAATGTAGTTATTCGGGGGAAACTACTTATTACGGATATACGTATAACTTTTGTAAATATGTAAGCTCATTATCTGGTAATACAATACAATTTACGAAAACATAATTTTGCAAAAACAAATAAGTTATTATGAAAACAGACTTAGCACAACGGGCTACCTGGCACACTACAGAGTATACAGAATTCAGGAGCTCGCTGTTCCAAAGGCGACTGTTGAAAAATAGTGGAAAACTGTTAAGTTTAAAAGGCAACCATAATAAAATATTTGTATCTTTGTGGGTATTTTTATTTTTAGCTGAACGGCGGTTACTTTCCATGTAGCCCTCTTACAATAGAGAATATTCACATCAAAGCCTAAACAAGGTTTTTCTAGAGTCCATAATTATAGACACCTTATGATAAAATTCATCAATATTTATTTCTGTAAAGACCGACAAATATAATTACTGGCACCAAACATTTCAGGGCCCTGGCTTGATTTGACAAGTCTCGAATCTATTTATTTTTTTGAATATATGGATTTTTATAATTGTAGTTTTTTATTTTTAATAATAATAATGTTACAATTTTTTGCCTCATCAATTTTTAAATTATAATATTAGTATATTATCATCATAATTTGATGGTTTAATTTTGTTTTTGAATAAAAAAATTGACTGTTAATTAATTTTATTAAATATTGCTTAGTATTATGTATTGGTGTACATAACTTAGTTCCTATTAATGGTTGTACTCACTGAGTATGTATGCGTTCTTTACTGTATTAAATTAAATATTAAAAAGTATTACATACATATTACCTAATGTTACCTGGAGATATTCCCAAGGATAGAAATTATTTATTTTGTTTTTATACTACATATATTTATTATGTTTCAAAGTTTTTGTGCTATAGGCTAATTTCCTAATATTTAAAAGAACCCCAATATTTATCACTATCACACTCTTTCATGCACTGAATATCTTAAATGAGAATTATCTTAGGCGGAATCCCAGGGTTTTAATGATTATGTATGATGAAAATTTGGTATTAAGATTTTCCTTTAGTGCAATTTAATTGCAACTCTAAATATTTTAAACAATCTCTCAGCTACAGGGGCATCAACACACAAATAAAATTTATTTATACTCCCCGAAGAGAGTATAATCTATCTAGAAGCTCAGAACCAGGGCCGGATCTAGGGGGGGCACACCAACAAAGCGCCTGGTATCCAGTGCATGTTGTTCATAATAAATTATTAGCGAAACCGTAAATTTAAACTGCCGTAGTGGAAATCCCTCTCCCCCCCCCGCCGCCGATGGCGAGAGGGGGCTCCACCGAGGCGCCACCAGGGCGCGCTACCAGGGCGCCACTAGGGCGCCACTTGGGTGCCAGAGGGGGTCTCTTCCCCGGATCGAAAAAGTCATAGATCCTGGGCTGATCAGAGCAATCCTCTCATTTGCACAAATTGATATTTCACACGTGATAAAATTAAGGAGTGTTTTCACAAAGTGAAATTTCTACCCAAAAGGTTTTTTATATTATTATTATATTATTATTAATGGGGGCTGCTTTTGTTATTATCGTGACGATCAACGATTACGGTACCATGGCACAAAAAAAGCGTAAAACATGTATTCATATACAACAGTACACTCTTTATCCTAATATTGCTGCAGCTCTTTCTTATATATTAAGTAATGGTGAGATAAAATATGCATGTGTCTGTTTCCTCCAAAGTACTACTTTTTTCTTTGGAGGAAAATATATATGTTTCGGGGGGGGGGATAAGGCTGCAACTCTTTTTTACGCAATAAATAACAACAGTCAAAAATGAATATTACTGTTAAATTCATTTTTGACTGCTGTTATTTATTGCGTAAAAAAGAGTTGCAGCATTATATATTTAAGAACAAAAGCAAAAACCTTCAACGCATTGACGTTTGTCTTTTTTGAACTTTTGAAATTCACTTTGCATATTATAACTATATTCCATATTCTCAAAATTATCTTCACGGCTAATAGTATTGTAGGGAGACCTCACGGTGGGGTGTGTGAGAGAGAGGCAACAAAATTATTACTTTTTCCTTTGGAGGAAACAAAGCTATGTACATTGTGTATCTCATCTTTTGAAAGAACTGCAGCAGCATTGTGATAAGGAAGGTATCTTTATTGCCTTTTTTGTGTCGTCATGGTACCGTAATCATGGATCATCACGGTATTAATAAAAGCTCTCATTTTTAATGAATATGATTATGCAGATATCTTCGAAATGGATAATTCAGATTTTCATAACTGTTTCCGGACATCTTGTATTAATGTGCATTCTGTGTACTAGAAAAATATCAATTTTCACAAAATAAAACTTCTACCTACCTTCATATATTTATCTGAAAGTGAAATAATCGAAATATAATAGTAAAAGGGGCATTATTAGCTTATTTCAATGTATCTGAGTATTAATGTGGGCCGCCACAGTATGGTGAAAAAAAATTGTCTTATTTCCATAAGCGCTAGTGATTAAAAGTTGTCTTAGGTCTTCAATGTTAATAAAAAATAAAAATAAAGTTAATTAATAGTATCATTTTTAGGTTCCCCAAAGTGATCATTAATTAAAAAATATTTTTGCGGATTATTCCCTAGTTGTGAGATAATGAAAGTTACAATTACAATATTCACAATAACAAAACATTTACTATTAAAAGCAGTTATAATTATCAAAAATATAATTATTATTCCAGATGAAATCACAATTTATTTTACATATATTTGCCATTTTTTTGGCATATTTTTCCTTGAATTTGCGGTTGTAGTAATAAGGCCTTCCCTGTTCTTCTTGCCACACACTTTCGAAGATGCTTCAGTCACAACCTTCATACAATGTTCTACCAATTGTATGTGACAGGGGAATCTTTCAAATTGTCAAATTTGTGAACTTGTGAAATAACATTTTTTACATGGTTCCATTATTTGATCATTCTTCTTGATGTTTTAGATTATTTATGTAACTTTTGAAGAA
Organism: Glyphotaelius pellucidus; assembly: GCA_936435175.1. Classification (NCBI taxonomy): domain Eukaryota; kingdom Metazoa; phylum Arthropoda; class Insecta; order Trichoptera; family Limnephilidae; genus Glyphotaelius; species Glyphotaelius pellucidus. Next base: position 17,473,353 of record OW386542.1, on the reverse strand, counting down.
ATGGGTTAAAAAATAGAAAGAAGGGTATTAAGATAAAAACAACCCTATGCAAATTGTTGTTTCTCAAACATAACATAAAAATGCGAGAATATTGTAACTAACAAACCTTAGCTACAGATATTCTGAAAATTTTTTGTCTCAGCGTTATAAATTTCTGCGATGTGCCTCACATATAATAAAAACTCCTGTGTAAATTATACTTCAGATAACGTGTGACGTTTCGATATTGGGTGCCAAGACATCTGAACTGTTGTGATGTCCAAGTACGGGGCATGGCCGCTCGTAATCTAACTGCTGTGATGTCTGCGTACAAAGGGTAAAAATAAGCATTGCCCATAATACAGTACCTTCACATGTTAGCGCAAATTGTATACCTACTAAACATATTTTGTGTTAGGTATTACTTTCAATGAATTATCTACCAATATCTGTTTTTTTTCCCCCCTATAAATCAGAGGTTCCCAAACTTTTTTTACTCGTGGACCACTTGTAAAAAAATGTGTTATGAGACGGGGGGGCGGGATGGGATATTGGCAAGGGATGGGTCTCAATATGACAATTTCTCACTGAAATACTAGTGTACTATCTGCCTACTTTGACAGGTAAAGCCAAGCCAACATTTTTGTTCTTTACTATCGAAACCAGATAAATTTTCGTGGACCCCCGCTTAAAACTCTCAATTGAGTCTCTTGTGGACCCCTGGGGTTCCACCTGGACCACTTTGGGAATCACTGCTCTAAATGATTTGAGCTAACATGCGTTAATCTGAATATCTGAACCACTGTTAGGCTGGGAATACACAGAATAATAGAAAGTTCAACTATTTGTAGCAGTGTATTCCCAACTTAAACTGTTAATATATTTTCATAGCTATGTTGATCATAATTTTGGTTTTCCGCGCAAAGTAGATGTGTGTAAATATATTGTAATATGTATGTACATACACTCCATTTACAGTACTATATATTGTTATTTGTTCCCTGAATGTGTCAAAATAGGTTTAAATTGAATTTATGTTAAAATGAACTTAAGCGGTTACAACATCCAGAAATTATTGATAATTGTCCTTTTCTGGTAGCTAATGAATTAATTACATTAAGATTTTCATTGTGTTCCCATCGTACATAGAATAACGCACATGCATGCCAATTGCTTCTGTTATTATATTGAATTTTTTTTATTTTTATGTGGAATGTTCTGGGACATTGTGGATCATTCGAAGCCCTTTTTGTATGGGTGGGGCTACCCATACGACTTCTGTGGGTAGGGGTATATAAAGCAAGATCTGTCGTGGGTTCGAACATCATTTCAATCTCATATCAACTCCTTGAGCGAAGCACGTATAAGATTTTTTGTGCTGAGGAGGATTTTTGTATTACATAATATTATGCGCATAGATTTAATTTAAAATTCAGTATTGTATTTCTTTGTTATTTATATAATAAATATAGTTGTAATAAGTAAGTATTTGACAATGCTGTAATATCTTGTAGTTTCCAGCTTGGACTACTTACTGCATTGACTTATATACTAGCAACACGAGGGTAAAGTTAAATAATGTTTACAAAAACAATACAAATAATTCGGTTCCTTGTCAACACAATCCAGTGACAAATCAACACACTTTGAAAAGTGATATAAAGTCATTCAAAGCGATGAAAAAACTAACCTATGCACCTAACCTAACTTATCTATTGAACCTACAAATGTATGTTGATATGTCACTGTGTTAAGCCGCCGCTATCCGAATTCGACCGATTTCTTACATATCTCCCTTAAACATTTGAAGTTTTTAAGCTCTTAAAAAAATATATGTTATTTTTGAAGATAATATCTAGATACGTTCCACGCCGAAACGCAAATTATATGAAATTCCCTCGATAGAAAAAAAAATCGCAAATTATTTAAAACAAGTCTATTTCTATTATTTTACAAGTTATGTTTGTGAAAAAATTCACAATGTTTCTTTAAATGATACTTAAGATACGTTCCACGAGATTTTTGCTCTATTTTAAACGAGTCATGTTTTATTAAATTTTTTTGCAATTTTCACTGCAGTTTTATCATTTAAAATATTAGCGCGCTCTGTCCAACATTCGTAATTACATATCTCTCCATCTTCTTCTTTTTCCGCCGAGAAGCGCCGCCTTAAGTTACCATATTATCTACAAAAGGGCAAACCAATAATAGTATTGGCATGTTTTTTTGTAGATAAATTTTTAAATCAATTTTTGGTGTGTGTTTTTTATAGATAACTTTAATTATTGACTTTAAAGCCTAGAATTATTTGTATGATTTTTGTAGTTAACATTGTTTGATTTTAAGCCCTCAAACTGATTTCAGCCAGTTATTGGGCAGCTCTCGGGACTTTTACCTAAACGGTAACACGATCTGTCTCATTGTTTTAACTTCTCCAAATTGAGATAAGTATGCAAAAAGTTTGTAGCTTCCTAATGTATCAATCTTTATCCTCAGTTTCAACAAACTCCACTCCACTTTTTGTCTTTCCTGTAGAGTTAAAAAAACTGAGATAGGTTTTGTTGCCGCTTAAGCGACTTATGTTATTAGCTATGTAAAGCACCCTGGAGGTGATTTAATTACTAGATAGCATTTTATCATATTGTTGACCAAGTTATAGAAATTGCTGTGTACTTAATTCTAGTCTCGTATGTGTTCCAAACTTCTGTGAGAATTGAAACAAGTTTCTCGAGAGAAATTGAGAATAAAAATTGCAATTAAGCATAAAAAAAAGTCTGCTTGAAGTGAGCTTAAATCGATGTACTTGTACAGAATGTGTTGTGTCTAGATTGTTCCCCCAAAGATGTTAACGAAATGATGTCAAAGACTTTGTTGATTAGGTAGTTACCAATGTATCTTCCTCTTTAATGTAAATGATTGTACCTTTATGTGATGTGTGTTGTAAGATAAGATAAGATAGTTTAGGAAGGAGCGGTCGACGTCGTCGCTGGGCAAAATTGAAATGTTATATTGACTGATTGCTGAAGTCCTTTTGCCGGGAGATGTTTTCATGAGGTTTATGTTTCTCAATTATTTAAATTTTATGAATAAGGCAAATGATATTATATGTTTACGTTGGTGTGTAGTTCATTGTGTAAAAAAGAAACATGAATAAAAAAATTACAATGATTTTAACAGCCCAGCGACAATATTATGTACAAAGCCAAAATATGTATAATAAAATGCATAGAAGTTAAGAAAAAGAAAATAATATTATAATTATCATCAATTACATAACACTCAAGTAAAATTATTTTTTGGTACCAGAGAATTTATAAAAAATCTGTAATCTTTATATAAAATACCGATTATTTAAAAACTCTTTGATTTTTGTCATTAGGGTATATTTTTTATTGTTAAATCAAGGTTATGAAATTCACAATCACAGAAAATTTTGACAATCCTTGTACACTTTTTTTGGTAATGTTATATAGTTTGATATTTTACAAGGATATTGTGATTCTCATTTATTGTTAATTTATTTTTTTCCAATTTTTATGTCGAGCATGAAAACACAATTTAAGTCTAATAAAGGATCTAGGATAAAATTTGTTTCCAAGATTGATGGCAACGGCAAGAGTGAAATAGTTTATTTAGTCCTTCAATAATCAATTTTCATTTTATCCTGACGAAGAAACCATTGATTTTGAAACATGTTAATAATTTTATAATTTTGATTAAATAAGTGGTGTAAACAAAATGATTGTTTTCATTCGATTTATTTAGTGTCAACAAAAAAAAATTGTTGACACAGAATAAATAAAAAGAACACATTTTATTGTGAATTTAACCATAATTTTTATACCTGCTGTTTTTCATGTTTATTTATTTTTATAAAATTATATTATATACATAACTATCACAGAAACAAATTATAATATTTTATAATTTACTACAAATGACTGTATAAATGAAAAAATTCACTGTGAAAATGGTTGTATTAATGATATTAAAAAAAAAACATGCCCATCATATATTATTTGTTTTTATTTTGTAACCTTACCAAATTTTATACATAACTAATAGTTTAACTCGTTCGCCGCCTTTTTAGCTTTTCTTTTAATCCACTGGATACAACATATTGAATACAACATATGGACGTTGGCTGCCGGCTTTGTACTGATTAATATTGACACATGCCTCCTTTTTTGTATGTGTAAAAAGTCATTTACATTGATCTGCTTATGGGTGGGATTGGCACTGAAAGACGCCACATGAACGCCACATAACATGAACACAGATCGCTCAATGATTATTGGAATTGCATGTTTTAAAGAAAAGGGTTAGGCCCTCCGTTCATGAAGATACTCACAAACTACGTGATTGTGACACAACCACAAGTACCCTGCAGATACACCATTTTTTAAAGCTGGTTTCCGTACACGGCGCTACCTGAATTATACTGAACTTGAACATTTTTCATGTGCAGCCTTGGAGTTAACACGATGTCAAGCGATGTCAAATGACTTTTTTTCTAACATTAATCTATGCCTTCTCCACTAAATCCTTTCTTGCGTATTCTGGTAATGTAAAGTTATATAAACACGCATTTTTTTCCACTTTCAGAACAAATCTAACATTACTTTCATGTTCAGGTGCCATTTCTGTCAAATGTCAAACGAAAGTAGTAGACACGAATGCTGTAACGCGTTGCGTGCTACCGACTTTAACCCGACATCCGTCGCGTAGCGCCGTGTACGAACACCGGCAAAATTGTATGGCGGGTACCCACGAGCGGTGCGCGTGCTACGCGCATCAGGCTTGAATAGTTTGTAAGTAGTTCCATGTACGGAGGCGCTTAGTCTGCTAAAAAATGCAAATTTTTGCTGACTATAAATAATATATAAATTCCATACTATTAATTACATTTTTTATTTTAACAAAATGTATTGTACAAGAGAATGTATAACAAAGAGGCAGAAAAGGAAGACCTGATGACTGGAAGCAAACGTTGAAGGAGTGGAGCCAGTGGAGAGCATTTGTGGAAGAGACCAAATCTCTCTAATGAATGTGGCATAATGATTATAACTAAAGAAAAATTAGTTTGATTGTCTGATGGCTGGTTTGAGAATGAATGCCGAAACTAGAAGAGACCTATGCAGAAATTAGAGAGGTCCTGTAGAAAAACTCTGCTGTAACTTCAAGGGATGAGTGGATACTTGCTCAAATATACTACATGAGCAAAATAAATTCCAAAAGATCCGATCATTGGGATGCAAAGATAGACTGAGCGAACTGACCCACAATCCACAATGACTCGCATGAATAAAGACTAATTTCTGAAATCACTGTTCCAACTAAGACAGATATTACCCCAGTACTTTTCAAAGTTTTTTCAGGAAAAAAATTGAATCCATTTGTGTTTCTCCGCCAATATTCACTGTTAATTCTAAAGAAAATTTGTATTCCTTCAGTATATATTTATGTAAGAAAAGATTGACACGGAGAAGTAAATACATTTATACATATAAGAAAAGATTAACAAGGAGAAGTAATGAGAATATAAGAAAAGATTAATAAGGATAAGTAAGTAGGTAAGTAGGTATGTAAAAGATTAACAGAAAGAAGTGATTTTTTTTTGATTAATAATGATTTTTTTTTCTTTTCCTCTTATTACGTGTTAATTTGTTAAAGCCATTCAACATAACCAACAATACTCATCTCAAAAAAGAATCTCGTAATGCAAAATCAATATTTCTATTTTTGATACATTCTTCAAAATATATTTTTGTTAGTGTTTCTGGCACGCATATTAGTTCATTTTTCTTCATATCTTCGTACGGCAGCACCGGTCACCCACAGGGTTGCCAGATCGTGGGAAATTTTCCAAATCGAGGGAAATTTTTAAGATTTTCAAGAATTGGGTATTTTGCGGGGAGAATCTCCTTGTGGGGAACATGCGGGAATTTTGGGCATTTCTTGGTTATCCAATCAAGAAATTATTCAATTATCCAAGTTATCCAACCATTATTAAAAATATGTACAATAATTTCATTTTCTTTCGCAAAAAAAAAAATCAGAGTGTGCAGTTCACACGCGGTAAATAGAAAAACAAAGTAGAAAAGAGTGGGGAGGCTACGAAGCACCGCACACCGAGGAGACCGATTAGTCTATCCCATTCTCTTGCAGTGTATGTCTCGTATTAGTGTCGCCATTTTTTGTTCATTAAGTTTCAAATCACAACGGTGCTAAAAGAGTTTTCACTTCAAAAAAAAATTTATGCTTAAACGAAAGAAAAAATCCGAAAATTAAAAGAATAAGTGCTAATTTCAAATGTCTTGTTTCACTTTGGATGTAAAGTAACATGTGGGAATTTGAACGTCTATCGTGGGTATTTTGGAACATATGCATTGGCAATCCTTGCACCCGCTCGATGTTCAGTTCGGTTTGCCCCGAGTTATTGTGTGGTTGTGTTCTGTAGTTCGTCATTAGTCCGCAGTGGAATTGCGCGAAATTAGACGTGAGCTAAGAGTATATTGTCCGCAAGCCTGTATAAACAATAGGTCCTTTCAATAACAAAGGCTCTTCTGAAACGTTGTTCAGTTGATTTTCATTCAATAATACACCCACCGCTGTTTCGTGGCGGTGCATGTAATAAATTTCAGTGTATTTCAGCGAAAAACCGAGGTAAGTCCTTTGTTATTATCTGTCATTTTACGACTTTATTATTAAAAGAACACTCGGATACCTAATATTCAATTTTCCTAAATGACCCTCACCCAATCTGCAGAAAATAGTTAAATAATTGTTTTTTTTCTTCTTATATATGATTACATAATTTCTCAAAGAAATTTTATAATAGCCGAATTTTATTGAAATGTTGCGTTATTTTAATGAAATCTATCAAAGGATGTGAGAATTAGTGTTTCAATTGAATTAGAATTTATAAAAAAAATCTTTTGAACATGATACAATAAAGTAAATTGAGCGGGGGTTGAGAGTTGGGCACCGGGCACTGGGCACTGGGCACTGGGCAGACTAACGACCTTCAGCGGACTGAGAGGGCAAATATAGTTTGGGAGCCAATCATTCCGCTCCCAACATTGCTTACTGCGATTGCTCCCGAAACTAACTACATTTTAACGCATAATTATTAATGTCATTATTTTGCTGAACCCATCACACCCAAAACACGACGTTAAAAGTAATAATAATTCATATTAGTTACATAATAAATGTTTTATTGTTCACAAATTAAATCATTTCTGTTTTACGCACTTTATTTTTAGCGAAGCCCTTTCATGCCATGATAAATTATAACTTATAACCAATCTTCACGGTCTTGTCACCAAACTGTTTTGTTTACAGAAATATTCATATTATTTTTTGTATTTATAGGAATTTTAATATTGATGATTATGCTATGAACAATGCGATCTTATTGTCCTCCCTTAGCCTTTCGACCCTTTTCTCCTTGAAATTGCTGACAATAGCACATTAATATTGTTCATGAACTACTTGTACTTTGTTTCTTCTCTGTGTTTTATGTTTCTATCGTTTCCTCTATCCTTATCTGTAAATTATTCCTGGCGTGATGTTTGTGTCGTTTTTGTAAGAGATTATGTAGGAAGTTTTTTGACGCACGTATGTTTACCCGACGTGAGTTTAAGATTTTGCTTGAACGTGCTTTTAATACACATTAGTATTTACCACTTTAATACATACTACAACATTTCTAAGTAAATTCTCAAATTGGAAAATTACATGTCTCAACTCCCTCACTTGACTCGTTAATTTTTCAGTCACGAAAGCGTCCTCAAGGTTCATATTCACAGTAGCTTTCAACACGGAGATTTTGAAAAAAAAAACCGTGCCGTATTAAAAATAATAGGTACTTGCTTAAATTAAAAAAATTCTTATCAATATTTTTAGTAACTTTTATGGTAATCGAACTTGCAATTTTCTGACATAAAGTCAGCGTTTTTTCCGCTAAGAATGACTTCGACAGAACTAAAGTTTAGGTTTGGTATTTTATATCTGTTTTTTTTTATTTAAATTTTTTTAATCTTTTTTATGTAAAAACTGTACCTATTGAGTATTATTTATCCACTACCCAGAAAAAAATTCTGTAGAAGTACTAAATATATATTTGTTATCGAAAACCATAAAAAATTACTTCATTTCACATTATGAGAATATGAGTATTTTTTTAACCATTAAACTTCCGATTAAATGAAAAGTTACTTTCTTTTGTGTAATATATTAAATGTCAACTAGTTTCGGTTATATTCTAACCTTCTTCAGGGCAGTATTATAATTTATTATTATTATTATTAAAACCTAAGTACAGATATTTACACAATATATATAGAGAAATTTTTCTTTATTTTAACCATAATATAACGTCTGCATTGATATTAATTTAATAATATTGAAGAGGTTAAGATGTAGCCGAAACTAGTTGACATAACGAATAAATTATAATAAAGTTATTAAAAACGAAATAACTTTTAATTTAGTTAAAATGTTAAACCACAAAATGATTGGTTTTTTCTAAAATTTGATACTTCTCATATTAAGGTTTATTTTTAAATCGGTTTTGTGAATTTAAAAAAAATTAAATAACTTGTTAATTTTTTACTTACCCTCTCACTCGTGGCACTCGGCCGGTCCTGAACTAAACGGCGCCTGGCGCTAGTAAAAACCTCAAGGGCGCTGTATTATCCGTTAGGTACTAACAGCTCTTTGACTTCTGGCTCCTTGGCTCGGCGCCTGGAGCCGATTGCTACAATTGCGCCTGCACAGGCGCTTGGCCCTATATCGTTATTAAACCCAATTTACTACACAGACCACTATTTTGACCAGAATCTCAATTATATAATTTTTATTTATTGTTATTAATATTTCATCTTTTTATTATTTTCCCTAAGGTTTTTTTTACCTCAAAAAAATGAAGATTAAAAAAAAAAATTTTTAAAGAAAGGACCCGGAAACATTGTACTTTAATCTCATTATTCTAAATGCGATTTTGTATCATGATCCATAATTTTAAAAATATATTAAAGAAGGGACCCGGAAACATCGTTCTTTAATATATTAAAAAAGGGACCCGGAAACATCGTACTTTAATCTCATTATTCTAAACGCGATTTTGTATCATGATCCATAATTTTATAAATATATTAAAGAAGGGACCCGAAAACATCGTACTTTAATCTCATTATTCTAAATGCGATTTTGTATCATGATCCATAATTTTATAAATATATTAAAGAAGGGACCCGGAAACTTCGTATTTTAATATATTAAAGAAGGGACCCCCCGGAAACATCGTACTTTAATCTCATTATTCTAAATGCGATTTTGTATCATGATCCATAATTTTATAAATAATCTATTACCCTTTTCATCCACAAATGAATAACAGATTTCGGTCGCAACAGCTATACATAATAACGATAATTTTCAGTATTTATTTTCTTCCCACAATATTTTAAGCAGTACCTGCCTACTACATCGCCTTACTTTATTAGGGCTTCTTTTTCCCTTCTTATTAAATCCTCCATTTTCCACAAAAAAAATCCCTCATCTGGGACGGACGTCCGTTGTATCAGTAGGTTTGTCAATATGAAAATTTGTCTTATAATCCTATTAAATAGTTGAGAAGATTAGAAAGACTAGAAGTTCTGTATTCAGTAAGTCAAGGTAATTCAGGAAAAATCGATTCGCAAAATTTATTACTGTACATCGGACTTTACTGTCGGAACAAAGAAAGGCGGATACTCCTAACCTTGGTGATACTCATGCGATGTGTTTGCTTTGTGTTTTTGACCGAGCTTTAGGTGTCTTCTCCAAATAAGAGTCCCAAGTTTCTATTTTGGATGTCACTTCCAGGCATTATGATATGGATGTGATAAACTGTGCATTGTTCCGAGGCAATAGCCTCGCTTTTGCTAAATATAGCAAGATAATCATTGTCAGCTTGTAATGTAATGCTCCTTTATTATGTATGTAAATAATTACTATCAGTCATCAATTACAATATATTTTATTTATTAAAAGTCAATATTGCCTTTCATCAATTATCAATTAAAATATATTATACTACCCTTTTTACCCGCGGCTTCGCACGCTTGGTATTAGGGGGAAATAAGTGTAGCCCTTGCACTTATTAATTAACCCGCCTCCCCCACCCTCCCCCCTCACCTCCCTCCCCCTCCCGCATTCCATACATTATTCTCGGTACATTTAGTTTTCAAACAGCTCGAGTTATCTAAATGTCAAAAAGCCAGCTCAGTTACCTAAATGTCATAAAGCCAGAGCTCACCAATAGTGTGGCGTTCATACAATTATTTTTCCGCCACTCAAAGAACCGCCGCTTCACTCCGTAACTACAAGATCCGTAGCATCTTCTGCACGCGAAACAGCGCCTCATCTCAATGGCTACCGAAGCCCATCGCGCTTCGCTGCCACTGAACCTCATCTCAATGGCTATCGAGGCCCATCGCGCCTCGCTGCCACTGCACTCACTCCGCCTCACAAGGACTACCTGCCGATGGCTCCACTCACTGAGTCATCGCCGTTCATCTCCGCAACTCACCGCGTCGAGCAACGGCCTGGACGACCAGGTCATCTCCGCCGCCACGGCGTCTAGCAACACCCTGGTGACCTGCAGGCCCGTGGCTTGCTCCACCGCAGCTTCCTGACCTTGACCATCTCCGTGCACCCGCAACACCTCACTCTACGGCACTTCGACATACTTCCCTTTACATCGAACCGACCTCAGCTACGTAGCTCATGCTTCAATTAACGACTGGACTCGCAACCAACTCGGATGCCTTTTATTTCTCCCTCCGTCTCTATCGACACCCGGAGTTCGTTCCCTCAATAGTAAAAAAAATAATTTGGTGCAGTCGTTCGGAAGTTATGCGCGTACTAACATTTCGAAGATTCATTTTTATATGAATAGATAGATGCTAACCACGGCGCCTGAAATAAAAATATATCAACATCGTTTCCAAGCCAACGATTTGTTTTCGGACGTTAGCGATAACTCGCTTTTGTTAGCGACAGAAAACGTATTATAAATATAATATATTAATATTTATAATTTCATAACGCCAAACTTACCATTATATACACCTTATATTACTCGCGTATGATGTAGCTTTCTATTGGTGAAAGAATTTTTGAAATCGGTTTATTGGTATACGCGTGAAAGCGTAACAAACACACGCAGTTTCGCATTTTAATATTAGAATAGATGTAAATAATTTCTATCAATCATCAATTACAATATATGTATTTTAAATTATTGAGTCAATAAGATAATAAAAGTCAATATTGCCTTTCATCAATTATCAATTACAATATATATTATACTAGCTTTTCCCGCGGTTTCGCTCGCATGGTATTACGGGAAATGACTGTAGCGCTTGCACTTATCAATCATCCCCCCTCCCTCCACCCCCACCCCCCCGCATTCCATACATTCATTCCATTACATTCAGTTTTCAAACAACTCGCCTGTCCCCTAAATTTCATAATGCTCTAGCTCAAAGAAAAAAAGAATTTAATGAAAAACAATTACTTTGTGTAACAACCACTATTTAATTAAAAATATCAACATGTTTCGAAAACTATGTTTTCTTCGTCAGGATAATAAGTTAATAAAAAATAACAAAAGACAAACAAGTATAGACTAATTAGAACATAGACAAAATATTAGAAAGGAGAGGTGATTAATTACCTAAAATATATCATAAAAAACAATTATATAAAATAAAATATAAAAATTATTTTAGAATCTGTAAAAAATTACATTAACATAATAATTTTTTTTTTTTTTTAAAAACAAAACAAGAAGTCTAAATAACAAAATAAATTATTATAAATATAAGTATTAATACGAAAATAAATTTAAAAGATGGCTATTTTTAAAAACGTTCGGTTATTTATAATTTATTTATTTTTACCAGCAAAGAGCCCACAAATATATCAACATCGTTTCCATGGAAACGATTTTTTTTCTGACGTTAGTAAAAACTCGCTTTTGTTAGCGACAGAAAACGTATAACAAATATAATATATTAATATTTATAATTTCATAACGCCAGAGCTTACCATCATATACGGCCTATAGTCCTCGCATATAATTTAGCTTTCTATTGGTGAAATAATGTTTAAAGTCTTTTTATTGGTTAAAAAAGCGTAGCAAACAAACTCGAGCAGTTTCGCATTTATAATATTAGTATGGATTATATTGTTAAAAGTCAATATTGCCTTTCAACAAAATGTGTAAAATGTTATCTCCAACAACACTATCAAGCACATGTGCACTGTTCGGTGTACAAGTTGGTGGTCAGGTACCTAAATATACGCTATCCGCTACTTAGTGTAGACTGTTTGTAGGTATAACACCATTCGAAGGTTTTTGGGACAAATTCTTTATTCGATTATCGCCATCATAATCTCGAACTGATTTGTAATGTAATGAAATGGCCTAATCTAGTATTGATGTCATCTGCGATATAATAATATTATTGAGTATTCCGATGTTTGGAGTGTTGACGCTAACGACCTCGGTAGGTAGATGCTCACAACGTTGAGTGCGAAGCGGCACGTATCGCCTAGTAATAGCCAGTAGTGCCAGTAGACCCGACTTCTTGTCACATCTTTGACACCCGATAGGCGTTCTTTGCATAGGTCCGAACTGCGTCACGTTGCGGTTGCAACGGCAGTCATTGCAATCAATGTTGACTGGTCAAAATCCGCCACTGTGTGAACGGCCGCTTTATTTGTGATACAAATTTCTTTGTTCAAGGCGCACGTAAACATTGTGTTCTTTGTTTCTGGAATATTCCGTTTTGGAATTTCTGTTTATTTCGCTGCGCTATTTTCAATAGTGGCGTGCAGCGACATTGTTAAAATACAGTAAACACTTTTTTATTCTGGAAGTCACTTGTATTAGGACATAAAATATTGCTTTAAATACTTGCATTTATACTTAATCTTCCGTTCTTCTTACTCTTGATAAGACACGACTCTAGTAAAGTTAAATCACTTATCGCAACATACACATTCTTTTGATTTGTTCTTCTCAAAGATATTCAAACACAAGAGATATGCTATGGTGTTCGCCCGACTGTCGGCGGGATTACTTCAGAATGGGAATAGTTTGAATACGGAAGTAGTTGATTTTTTTAAGGTGTGCAGTAGTATTGGTTAACAATATAGTTTGAATACGGAAAGAATTTGCTCATTTGATTGATTTTTTTAAGGTGTACACTAGTATTGGTTAACAAAATCAGCGACACCAGGAAACATAGTCCCACCCAGTAAAAACTGCGGATAGCACATTTCGATGAAACGAAAAATGACCACACTAAAAAGAGACAAACATACATCTATAGGATTTAGTCTGCGAAAGAATGAGATAGTATAATCGGTATCCTCTTTGTGCCATGCTTCGCAGCCTCCCCACTCTTAGCTACTTTAGTTTTCTGAAGGTTTCACTTATACCGTGAATTACAAGTGATTTTTTTTACACCTTTTTGACTTTTTTAACCCTTATAGCCCAAGCTTATATGCCACTTACAAATGTTATTCTTCAGTTGTTCGCTCATTGCTGAGAATCACAAGCATCTCCCAATTTATTTCCCTGATGATCTAAGCCCTAGATTCCTTTGCTCGTCGCTTTCGGTTTAAGGGCCGTGGGCCGTTCGCTTGCGAATATTGATCTGTCCGGCCCTAAGGTGACCTTTCCCGGCGCTATCTCTGCTTTGCCCTTTCTCAAATTTCGGGATTTCGATTTGGCGAGCGGTGTGTTCAAAATATAAATCTACGACCTACATTAAAGATACCAGCTAACTATCACGCCTTTCTTCGCAGGGGTAGGCAGAGAGGTAGAATTCGGTCTTAGCATCGTGCCATATCTTCCTCGGGCGTCCCCTATTTCTTCTACCATTCATATTTGCGTCAGATATTCTCCTTACACTCCTTTCTTCATTCATTCACTTTACGTGACCAAACCATCTTATATATAAACAACAAACTGTTATATATAAATAAAATTTTTTTTGGTGTTAGCCACTCGCCCAACCCCATATTGGAAAAAATCAAAGAACTGAGTTTGATAAAATTCCAGAGACATCATATTTTGTACATTAGTTTCGAATTCTTGAAGCCCGTTTAAAATGGGCTCATACATATTTATATGAAAATATTTCACAAGAATATCGTTCACGATTATTAGGTACATCGCATTGGCGAGCCTGTTTAATCTCAAAAAATGTTTGCAGTAGAAATTTCTTTAGCACCGTTATGATTTGAAACTCGATGAAACGGAAGCGAGCGACACTAAAAAGACAAACACAAACATCTACAGATTTAGCCTGCGAGAGAAAGAGATAGCAATAAAATATTTATTTATTCACGTATACTCGGTTCCAAAATAATACGATCCACGGTCTCACGCGAGCTTTCATTAGTCTAGTGCATAGATTCTCAACCTTTTTTTTGCCCACCGCCCACTTTGAGAATATTTTCTCTTTTAGCGCCTCTCAACTGCCCCATCATATCCCATTACGCCCCCTCCGTTGCAGGGGATATAGGATGGGGGCGGGATGGAACGGGTTTCTCTGGGTCTCCTGCCGTCCCCCTGAAAGCCCCCCAATTTTTTTCTTGGCCTTCTACCGCCCACCTGAAGGTCTGAAATGCCCATAGGGGGGGCGTTATCGTCCATTGAGAACCTATGGTCTTGTGGTATAAAGCGCCCGAAAGAACTTCAGCGGCCAGACATCCAGCTAACCAAGGGTCGAATCCTACAAAAAAAAAAAAAATATATATTTTTGTAAAATCAATATCCAATCTTCAAACCACTCCAAAATAAACAGCCAAAGAATACACAAAAGAAAGCGACATCTGGCGACAGCGAAGAAAAAACAAGTGTGCTTTAGACTTTAGACCACATGACTGAAGTAAAACTTCTTTAGTTCCATCTATATGTATGTGTTTATATGTATAATATAAACATGTGTATACATATATTAATTTTCTACTAATATTAAAATTTATTATTGGTTTTCAAATATTAAATTTTTTTATGCGTTCGCCTCGCCCGATCACAATTTTCGTAACGCTCTCGTCACGCATTCACCAGCTTACTCCCCAAGTCAAGCGTGAGTAAAGAAGTTTTACTCCAAATAGGTGCACTAAAATTCGACGACAAAAATATGGAAAAAATCATTCTTCACAATGAACCTTGTTAACTTTAATCTGAAGGTTTCACTTTTACCGCTTATTAATTGCACACTCTTTTTAAAAAAAAAACCGAGTCAACAACGAAATATACAAAACACTTTTTTCAGCACATTATGTTATTTGATTAACGTTTTCGATAATAATGTGATATGTATGTATATTCGACTGACCTTGCGCAAACAGGAAAATAACGACAAGTCTGCCCGGACCGAGTACTCACTCGTCTGTTTGTTTCTCGCGTGCCATAGAACATAGAACACCTGTAACTGAAACGTCAGCGTCCTCTTTTGTTTGGCTCGGGCAAGCAGAATAACATGTCATTCCATTTCCTTGACGATATTTCATCAGTAGAAACTATCGGTATATTCTCTTACCTACGAACACATTGTATTGGTTCCACGACAACTCAACAAAGTGGCAATTCAACACCCCTTTGTAAAGTCAATAAAAGTGATGAAAAAAGCTCCTAACCTAACGTAACCTATTTCACCTAGTTTTTTTTTTTAATGAAAACTTCTTTAGCATCGTTGTGATTTGATACTCGATGGAACGGAAAAGCGACACTAAACATAGACAAACACATACACCTGTAGGATAATAATCTGTCTCCTCTTTGTGCAGTGCTTCGTAGCCTATAGGTCTACGAATAATCTGTCTTCTCTTTGCACGGTGCTTCGTAGCCTCCCCACTTCTGTCTACTTTAGTTTTCAGAAGGTGTCACTTCTACCGCGTGTTTTTTTTTAATGAAAACTTCTTTAGCACCGTTGTGATCTAAAACAAACACATCTGAGAATAATCTGTCTCCTCTTTGTGCAGTGCTTCGTAGCCTCTCATTCGCCTCTTTGCGCGGTGCTTCGTAGCCTCCCCACTTTTGTCTACTTTAGTTTTCTGAAGGTTTCACTTCTACCGCGTGTGAACTGCACACAATTTTTTTTAAAGAAAACACTCTTGTCTACTTTAGTTTTCTGAAGGTTTCACTTCTACCGCGTGTGAATTGGAAACTCTGATTATTTTTTTTCATCACTTTTAATGACTTTTCAAAGGAGTGCTGAAGTTTCACTTTGTCGAGTTGTCCGGTCACCATTGTTCGGTGATACTTACAAGAATCTGATCTTTTTTAGATGACGTGAGTTAATTATTTTAGGAAAAAAACAGCTTTTACAAGTTATGCTAAAATATTAAGATGAATTAATTGTTTGCGCCCATACATATGCAATATGAATACGAATAAATAGTTTTGTTGTCCATATACGAACTCCAATACAAATTGGATTGAATCACCGATACAATATAATTACAAATTCCTACAATAATCAAACTCGCGCCATCTACGAAAGAACGGATTATGAATTCCTTCCCGCATTTCTACCGATTTATTTCATATTTTACTTAAACATTTTTAGTTTGAAAGTTCTTAAAGTAAAAAAGTTATAAAACCACATTCGGACAAAGAAACTACACATACTTTGCAACAAAACTCCATAACATCCTTCCCTAATTTTGCAATTTTAGCTTAAATATGATCGTTTTTAATATTAGCGCGCACCCTCTAAAATTCGTATTTACAGATCTGTCCTTCTTTTTGAGCAGGTACTACCGGGCCTTAATTATCTCGTTAGCCCAAAATAACTAAAGAGCTTTACTAAAACACAGAAGATTATTCACTAAAACACACACCTTAAAAACAAATACAATAATGGAGTCCCGTAACGGTTGTATATCCCAAATGAAAATTCTTATCGCCTGTGACCATTTTTATCTCGAAAATAAACCATTGAAACTGAACGAGTTATTTATTTACTCCCGTATTTTTTCATCCATGTTCGAGTACGAGATTACATTGCTATAGGTAGGTAGGTATATTGGTATTACATAGATTCAGCTTCGCAGGTTGTCGCTATTTATAAATGTATTTAAGTTTTTTGCTAATCTTCTCTAAAATGATTTCACATGGTAATTTCTCGAAGGCAACAAACTGTGTTTCAGCCACATTCAGTCAGCTTGTTTAAATACATTATAACATTTTGTTAGTATTATATTTTATTTGGGACAAATGCAGTTCTTTGAATACGACATAGAGCATGAGTACAATACAATATAGAGCATAGAACATAGAGCATGAGTACAATACAATATAGAGCATAGAACATAGAGCATGAGTAGAGAATACAACATAGAGAACATCAGTAGGTACTATCTATACTTCGTTATGTATTAATGTTGATGTTTTTATTCCTGAAAGGTCTTGCGAAATTGTTTTAATACATTTATTAAAGATTAGCTGGGTTACCCGGCTTCGCTCAGGACAACATTCGAGAGTGTTCTGGAAATTCACTCCGCCACTCATATCTGAAAGCTTCTAGAACTTTCTCCTTCAATAACTTTCTAGAGCATTAGCGAACTATCTAGAACATTCTGGAACCTTCTAGAATCACCGACATACTCCGCCACTCTTTCCAGAACTTTCTAGTGTTATATCGAATCTTCTAGAACTTTCCGGAAGACTGTTCTTGAAATTTCTAGAAGGCGAAATTTCCAGCTCTTATATCTTCAAAAGCACGCCCCCAGGTAAAAACGGGAACCGCCATCCTGGAGGGGGGATAGAGATCTACCACACCATATAACTCCCATTATCGTTATCTTTTTGAGTTTTTGCGGTCCGCACGTTTTTTTGGACTTTCTTTTATAACATATATTGATTATGAAAAGTGAAATAAAAGCAATATATTTGGCGTATTATCTAGTTATATTTCGGAAATGGCAATAGAAGAGACTTGCCAGATTAAAAACGCAAACTTTTAACATTTTGAACACACTTTTGCATTTCTTATGAATTATGTACTTATGTTTGAAAACTTCGTTGAGAACCGCTTCGAGAACCTTCTCTCACATCAACTTCCTTTAAAGCATTTAAAACTGTACCCACATAAAGCAAAGATGCTTGAGATTACTTATTAATTCTTTCTGACCTGATAATCCCAGGAAGGAGTTGCCCCTGACGAGCGATAAAACTGATTTTTTATTTGCGATTTTTTAATTAATTGTTTCGTAGTGTTTTAACGTGTTACAATTAAACTGCATATTTAAATTGTTTAGTCATACTTGCAAGATCTTTATAAGAAGAGAATTAGTAATCATTTCTCACTGGAGATATTAACCGGTAGAAGTGTGCTGTGGGCGTATCTGTACGCCGAAGTAAGCTCCTTTGTTCCGTACTTCTGATGAAATTGATAATACATTTTCAAATAATGTTGAAATTCTTTCTCGAACAAATAATCGATTGCGTTGGCCTAGGAGTCTTATGTAAATCGGTATAGAGTACATTTCTACGGTTCACTGTAATTTATCATTAAACAGCAACCTCCGTGGATTACCGCTGTGGGTATTTTCATAAGCAACATAATTTCGTATCTGAACTTTTTTGGATGATTTTTTTTTATTCGGGATACAAAAAACCTGACAATATTTGATAATCTTCTATTACCATCACGGTAAGCGGAATGAATTGCTTGTATCGTGATGGAGGACTTTGCCGACTGAGGAATTGAAGAACTCACCACGATTGGTGGAGATCAGACGCCAAATCAGCGACTGACCGTTCAAAGGTTGGACTTCAATTTCTTTCCCTTTGCATCCGAGTGTCCCTTTTTCATAATTTATCCCAGCATTGTCTGTAATGACTCGCGGAATGCTTTCTTTCTGGGATATATAAGATGTTGTTTAGAATTACTAACCATTTGTAATATTTTGCAATTCACATCAACATTTGCATTCTAACTCAAAAACATGTTTTTTGCTAAGGGTTATGTTACGCGTCCCATTTTCTATTTCGAATTAGGGTCGATCTCGCTTATTTAATCGATACTAATGGCACTCTAAGATAAAGTTTATCTTAATTGTTGAATCAATATCTACCTCCTAATAAACCAAACAATATTCAATTTATGATATATGTATGATTGATACGTGTGCTAATCTATTGGGCCTCTCCACTCAGAGATTAGAAAAATCACTGTTCATTTCGGTGACACACCGACCTTCTTATATTAGATAACATTGTACCCATAACAATTATTCGATTATATTGTAGCTATCTTTGTAATTAGGTAATCATTATACAATAGCCCCCCTACTGATAAATATGTTTTAAATTTTACACAACTGATAAACAACGATTTTTGTGTGGTAAATGATTGTTTCTCAGAAATGCAAAAATGTGACTCTTTATTTATTTTTTACCAAACCACACCAAGCAGCGTGCATAACAAAGATTATTTTTATTTAATTAAAAATCTGAAAAATAAATTTTTATTGTTCAGACTCACCTATCAGGGTTTTTAAATATAATCAATATAAGTCTTTTATTTTTAAATTAAAATTAAAATAAGTTTGCTGTGTTTGAAGAAATAATATTTTATTGAAGAAGAAGATAATGCTAACAAATCCAAACGAAACGTGAAATAAAATAAGACGCATAAAAATAAAAAAAATCGCAACTGGGACTCGGAACACAGGATCTCTTGTTTTGACGGCGTGCCCCGGTAAAACAAAAGGTTCTGGATTCGAGTCGAATTTGCGACCTTTACCTTTTTATTTTTCTGTGTTTCGTTACACACGTTTCATTTAGTTTTATTAATATTATCCTACTCTTCTATGACATTTGATAAATTGACGTATAAAACCATTAAAAGTTATTATAAACTATTCCAATGAAAATAAAATAATATTTTTTTTATAAGGCACATGTGCCATCAATCTCCCATAATATACCAAAAATATACATTACAAAAGAAAGTGTATAAAAGTGCGCTTGCTGCTAAAACTCGAGTTATATGGTGTGGTAGCTGTCTAGACCCTGTCCACGAAGAAGGTTCCCGTTTTTACCCGAAGGGAGTGCTTTTGAAGATGTATGGGCTGGAAGTTTCGCCCTCTAGAAATTTTTAGAATAGTCCAGAACATTCGGAAGTATTGGAGAGCATTTCACAACATTCCAGAACATCCCGGAAAATTCGTTCGAGAACATTTCGGAACATACCAGATTATTGTGGAACATTCCAGAACACTCTCAAATGTTGTAGAATGTTCTGGGACGTTGTGGACCATTCGAAGCCCATTCTTTATCCGAACCCCTGAAGAGATAAACCGTGTGGTTAAGTAAAAACACTGAAGAGAATATCCCTAGAAGTGTTAAGGGAGTGTGAAGAACCACACAAAGCAGAATGGAGTGATTGTAGAAATAAAGGCGATGAATATTTAATTGGAATAAAGGCGTACGTGTTACCAAACTTCCTCAGCACCAGATACATAAATAAATCCGCTCATCTAATGGCCCTAAAATCTTCTTTTTTGTTTTGTTGTGACTTTTCTTTGTGGATAAACAAAGATCGTAAATTCGTTGGTAAATGCCGTGACTGTACGCATACTTCCTTTATTCTTGCTCGCGATGACTGTTTGAGGTTATATTTGAATTTGGACCTGGACTTGGACTGTCCTTTAAAGAGATCAACACTTTCCACCGATAATAATAGGCCTCTCGCTAAATTGCCATTTCTTCTGCCAAAACCTACAACACAATAATAAAAATAATATATTTACCCTCTTGCTAGAAAACATCACCGGATCGCAATATTTTGGCTTTTTTAAAGAACAATACATTACTTACAATGTAATCGTTTGTTTACCAACTGTTTTGTTTCATTTTTATAACACCCAAATTAGACGCATTAGATTTGTTTTGCTGAACTTCTTCTTTTCAATTAAACTTCACCAGAGCTTAATATTAACTAGTTTTCACTCGAATTTAGATAATATTAGGGTCAGAAGGGATGTGTTCATTGTAACACATTTCATCAGACTGATTCGTGGATGGTTCGAAAACTCATGGAGAGCATTAGTTTCTATGTTCCTGATGATTGTCTCCGTTACTGACAGCGTAGACTGTTTTAACTCTCGGCTTGCAGAACTAACTTGCCAATGGTCATGCCAGTCGGGAGAGCTGTCTTGTTAAATGGAATCACTTCGAATATCGATATGTTTAACATTAATGAAGCACAATTCAAACGGCAAGCTTTGTTGCTGTTAGTTTAAATCTGTTTATCTCATCTAAAATATTTTCTCTTTTAAAAACGCTTTGAAGCTGTAATTTTGTAGTGTTTTCAAACTGATTAAAATGAATTGAATTGAAAATACTTTACCATTGGAAAGTCAGAGGTAAAATGCCTTACGCCGGCTGACACTATTTTCGTAATAACTTACTTGCTTTTTGCAAAATTTTGTTTTTGTAAATTGTTTATGTCTTTCCAGAAAATAATACTAATAAACTTGGACAACATACGGCGCTGTTTTTGCGAAAAATCGCCTCAAAAGCGCTGTGCTTATATATGTAGAGTAAATAATAACACAAAAGCGCTGTGCTTATATATGTAGAGTAAATAATAACACAAAAGCGCTGTGCTTATATATGTAGAGTAAATAATAACACAAAAATTGCCCTGTGGGCGCACTTCGTGATCCAAATGTTTGCCTGATCGAGGCTTAAATTTCCAATAAAAAACTGTGTTTACACAATTCAAATGGAATTGAGATCT
Organism: Glyphotaelius pellucidus; assembly: GCA_936435175.1. Taxonomy (NCBI): domain Eukaryota; kingdom Metazoa; phylum Arthropoda; class Insecta; order Trichoptera; family Limnephilidae; genus Glyphotaelius; species Glyphotaelius pellucidus. Next base: position 17,451,547 of record OW386542.1, on the reverse strand, counting down.
ACGATGTCAGGCGAGTGCGGTTGGGACAGAGCACTGAGCTATTTGGCTAAATGGAGCATTTTTTTCCATTCAAATTTGTATGGAAGGTATGGTCTCGTTGTCTTCTTTTTTCTAAGGTAGATATATTGTTTTCTCAAGATATATTCAGAGAAAGGTTTTTTCTCTGCAATGTTATAAAAAATATCGACGGTACCGAAGAACAATGTCGGATGTGTATTTTGTAATTTTGCAGAAGTGCTGTTTAAAGTTTTGTTTCGGCATTTTTACTATTTTTGATATCAACAAAAATAGTGTTATTTTGATATTTTGCATTTTCTTTTATTTCATAAAAAAAAATCCCAAAATACTGACTAAAAAATACTGAATAAAATCAACAAATTAAGTCAACGAATCGGTTTTCAATTTTTAACTGATCCGACATTGTTCTTTGGACCCTCGATATAATTGTAATTAAATATTCATTAGTTTTATTACATTTTCTAACTAAATTCGCGTTCTTACGACATTAGTAATTCCATGTCAAATTATGCGGCGCTTTTTCGCGGATAAAATAAACATATTTGCAAAGTGTCGAAACAACAAGTTAGACTAATTTTAAAATACGTTATTTCCTTGCCAAGCGAATAAAATTCAAGTTCGTAAGCTAGGAGGAATTTTTAACATTCAAAATGCCGTAAAAGCGCGGTGAGCTATTAGGAAATCCACGGTGGATTTCTTGGCACTTTACTTAGCGCAGCGAAGACTCGACCATTTGGCGTTTCATCTGTTTTTAGAATTGTTTGTTACATTCCGGTTTCGTTCAAGATGGTAATCACTCAATAAAGATTTTTTTTTCAGACGGTGATCATTTTTAGAAGTGATTATTAATTAATTAAGGTATTTAAGTATCTACTACCGTATCTTATGATTTCAGAATAAATTTGCGTTTTGATTTATTAAATGAGAAAATTAGAAACATACTTTTTTGGGCGCGTGATTGCTTGATTGACTAATAAAACTTGAGTCAAAGTAATGTCTGCAACTATAAACAATGTTCGCTCTATGTTTATATATGTTTATAAATGTTACTTTTTGTTTGTATATTGAAGTGAAAACTTCTTTTGCACCGTTGTGATTTGAAACTCGATGAAACGAAAAAGCGTCCCTATAAAGGGACAAAAACACATCATCTATAGGATTTAGCCTGCGAGAAAATGAGATAGAATAATTGGTCTCCTCTTTGTGCGGTGGTTCGTAGCCTCCCGACTCTTGTCTACGTTAGCTTTCTGAAGGTTTCACTTCTACCGCGTGTGAGCTGCACACACATTTTTTTGCGGTGTAGTTTAGTCTACAAATACTAAACAAATACATTTTTTTTTATTATGTGAATTTGTTGCAGTTATTATTCCGTTTATACAGTAATAAATATTGATTCCATCTTGGCCGCCATTTTTGTTCAACCATTTGGACAGATTGTTTTATTGGTATGCTAGGTCCCCTCTTAGGGTATTTTATTTAGACACTGTTTTATTATTGTTACAAATAAATTTTTTCTTTGGAAATAAATACACTGTAAATTTTTATTTGGAAATTTTTACATTGGAAATAAATACACTCACAAAAAGCAATAATATATACGCCTCATGTTGGGGTTACTCTGATCAACTAAGGGCATCGATGAAGTAAAGTCACGTACGTTTATTCCGACTTACATGAAACAGTAATATTTATTACATTCCTATGTTTTGCGAGACAGTAACTTGTTGTTTTCAAAAAACGTTGCAAACATATGTGTTCATTTTAACGTAATGTTTTGCCATATCATTCATGGCGTTCTGTGCATTTGTTTGTTTGGGTGCGGTTGTTATGAAACGGCATTTTGAAATAATATTTCTTTTTGTTTTAGTGTTTAGATAATGTATTCCATTGTCATTCATTATCAAAACCATATTTCGACCGGTTGGCTATTAATTTAATAATTTCCTACAACTTTCCATAGCCAATTATTTTTCTTTGACGTTTTTGGCAATCCAAAAGGTATTTAAGAGTGGCCTAGGTACTAAATGTTGCGATGACTTGACGAAAAGTCATAAATATGAGATGTAGTTTGTACATGGTAGACCTAAAAAAACATAATAAGTATGTGTGATAAAGCTGAAAAATCTCCAAACGGCGAACTTTAGCGTCTTGAAATTTGCAGAAGTTTTTCTATCTTGAATTTACAGGTCAGTACTCAATTTGGTGACCGGACAACTCGGAATGAAAACAACTCGGAACCATTTCAGAAAAGTCATTTAGAGTAATAAAAAAAAATATGGTTAAATGGGTTACGTTAGTTTAGGGTCATCGGCTATTTTAAAATAATTTTTTCAAAGCTTTTTATGACTTTTCAAAGAGGTGTTGAGTTGAATTTATATTTATATACCACCCAATTTCTACTCCAATCAAAAAATAAAAGACCTGACGCCATAAGCTACTTTTATAATTCCCGTGCGCGGCTTCTCATTTCTTTCATACGAGTGAGGGAGAAACAAGAAAATGATTAGTTTTTTTTCTTTGGAGGAAGCAGACATACGTTCATCGTTTGTCTCACTATTACGTATTGTGTAAGAAAGAGCAATAAAAAAGCGCTCATACTGTTATAAGAAAAATGATTTCGAAAATGGAAAGCAGGGGGCAGAGTGCTGTTTTCCCGTAGAGTCTATTTGACACAATTAGGGGTCAACTCTTGTAGGTCTCATAGAAATGGTTGTATCTCCCTTACCATCGTAGTGAGAAATATGATATAAACGGTGTTAGAAAGGAGAAAAGACCACGCTTTATATTCAAATTCAAAAACTAACCACAAAAGAAGTAAAATGTGCACTTTTATGAAACCAAAGATTCGAATTGAATTTTTTATAAATTATTTTTACATGGGACGACAAAAAGGGGAGGTGACAATAACGTTTATAAAACACTTGTCTAAAAAAATATGTATGTGTTTTTATTTTATTTCATTATAATTATCAGTAATTTTAGTCAGATAAAACGTAAGGTGAGCCAGTTTAAAATCTTTTTCGTGTTTGCGTGAAATGCTTTAATATTTTAAAAATTATATGTTTATTTCGATTTAATTTGAAATCGTATTTTATCACCTTTCTTTAACAGTCTTTAGTTTTCGGAAACGTAAAAAAATATTCCATCTATTTGGATTTTAATGTAAAGCGGAATTATTTTGACTCTGAAATAATACGGTGGAGGCCCAAGGGGTGTTAACTACTAATTAATTACTGTAATAAGTTCATAACGTTGTAATTCTTTGAACAAAACGAATCTTGCAAATGCATGCAAATGAATGGTAGTTTCGTTCCGCATAATATACAGAATCGCTCATTCAAGATTGCAAAATCATTCCCTTATAAATAGACCGAGGAGAACGACCCACACCGACGCCATATCATACTATACATCAGCACATTTCGGCTTTTGCGATTTTATCCCTTTATTTATATGATTTGTTATTTAGATTATTTTGACAGCTGATGATGACCATATGTACACGCGCAATTGTGGGGCAAATTAAATTTTGCGGATGGGAATCTGAATCAATAATAATTTTATAATAACGAGACTGTAAGGCGTAAAAACCAAAATGACGTAATATTCTTCATTAATATTGATTTGTTTTCGGCAAGTCTGTAAAAAAATATTGGTGGTAATCGCAGGGAATGTTGCTGAGAACCAAGGAGGTTAAAAGCGAACACGGTACCTACTCACACAGTCGCACGTCTTTCGACTTTCAGTTCCAGTGAAATTAAAAAATGTCTTAAAACAAAAATAGTTCATAGCAAAAAAGGAGGGCGCTGTCATAACGATAGTAAGCGTGGTTGCCAGACTAAAATATAAAAATTTAACTTTAGTTCACGTTTACGCCAACGCCGCTTATACGGGTAACGCTATAATTTTTATCGATTAACAACAACTTCACTCTAAAGATATATGTAATTTTTTTTCTAAACTTTATTGTCTTTACAGGATATCTGTAAGATTTTTGTCCTTTTGAATAGAAATAGTTTTATTCGGTGATTTTAATAACGTTTCGATTATTATGAAATCGATAGTTTCCAGATTGACTTTTCCCTATTGTCATTAAAAGTAATTTGTAGACTAGTAAACTACACCGCAAAAAAAATGTGTGTGCAGTTCACACGAGGTAGTAGTGAAACCTTCAGAAAACTAAAGTAGACAAGAAGGGGGAGGCTACGAAGCACTGCACAAAGAGGAGACCGATTAGTTTATCTCATTCTATCGCAGGCTAATTCCTATAGATGTATGTGTTTGTCTCTTTTTGGTGTCAGTTTTTCGTTTCATCGAGTTTCAAATCACAACGGTGCTAAAGAAAGTTTTCACTTCAAAAACATAACTGAATACTCGACTGCCCAATGTAAATATTTAACCGGGGCAACAAACCAAAATATACTGGTAATTTTCAATTTTAACACATCTTTTGAACAGAGAAATATATAATTTCATGGTGCGAAAGCGAAACTATATAATGAAAGAAAAAATAAAAAAATTGATATTTTTGAAACTTATGTGAAAATCATGGCTGAGAGAACTGAGTGATAATCAACATGCAAACATTATGAACACAATGTAAAGACTATTAAATACTTAATACAAAAAATGTAAAAACTACAACAGACCGCCACAGAACATGAAATCCCAGTGAGAACTGTGAAAACTGTTCCGCCTGGTTAGTTGCGTTCAAAATATATTATAATTCTTTTAATGCTTGTGATCCACACGTGTCTATGACGGGGAAAACGTTTTAAGATAATGAACGCGTATTTCTTATTCCTATCAACATCTTGCAAGTTTGCCAAAAATATTATTCCTGAGTCCATTGCCACCCCCTGTTCAAAACACTCATTGATTTAGAATACGGTGGAATAGCCCTTCTTATGTAAAACACGCACATGACATCTGGAGAATACATTCCCAAAATTATAGCATCAAATTCGACCTTAAAATATTGTTAGGAACGGTGCGCGCCGAGTAGGTAGACCGGAAAACTGAGCGGTCTGGTTACAAGCGAAAACTTTAAAAACTCGCCTGTACTGGGCGCCCCCTTAATCAAATTCAAATTTTTTAAGTAAGTTATTTAATATTTTTGTGTATCCAAGAGTGTTGCTCCGTTCTCAACAGAATTCTTTGTAGTGCGAAGATGTTTTTCAATACTGATTTTGTATTGAAACTGACAAATTTTTTTTGAGCCCCATATGCTGTCTTTCTTTTTACTTTTCTAGCCTCCTTCGATGGTTGCCAAGTTTCAAGTGTGCCATTATTCTCCCCTTTCATTTATTAACTAGGCTTTTCGATGACGTTTTTAGTTTTGATTCTAAAAATCGAAGAGACCATAAGTATCGCCACTGTCTGCCGTGAGATTCTTAACATTGGTATATCAACAAAAGCATCCAAAACTACAATAAACGGCCGTAATAGCGAGGTATGTGTATTGCCTAAGAGTGCCAACTGCTCAAGATTTAAAAAAATAAACAAATTTTCTAAGTAATTCATTATTAATTCGAAAAATAATAGCGAAAAGTTTTTGAAAAGTTTGAGTTTTTACTGGGTATCAAAGTTTGCTTTTTTATTGTTAAAATTTTGATTTTTTTTTAAAGTTTATTTATTCTTTGAATTGTTTGTTACACAAATTGGGGATTTTTCGACCACCATACTAGGCACATGCCTGTGTTGTTAACTACATAAAAACTTGGTATATTGAAAAACAATAGTCCATTCTTTGGTAATGCAAGAAATCAAGCGTGGGAATGGTGTAAGTATCCTATGTAAGTATTCCAAGTGCACTTGGTATCTGTTTGACATTAGTCAACATTTCCTGTTTTCCACAAAGTGCACCATTTCGTATTTCACATTTCTATATTAATAGTATGTCCATACCTATATTTGTACATGATGAAATAAATAATGGTGAATCAAAAATACACATATTTTTAAAAGGGAGAATAAAAGATACCGACAATAATTATTATTTACTTGACGTAAACACGATGGAAAAAATATATAAACATTCGCTGAAATTAGCACACTGGCCAGTGTAAACAGTTGTTCTGTATCCGCGGCGTACTAATTTGAGTGTCGCTAGTCGCTACATCTTGGTATAGTCAGCATAGTCACAGTCAGTATGGTGTATATTCACGATGGCTATTTGCGTTCGGCTCAAGAAGTGGAGCTCCATCCATTGTGGAGCACTGTGAGTGATCTTTATGTGGGAAGTGGAATCATTGTGTGATTCTCGGCGGTAGGCAGCTTGAAGCAAATCGCTAGATTCAGAGTTTGAAAACAAGTATTTTTTCTAAAAAATTGACAAAACTTCATCTAGTTATTTAAGATATTTGTGTTTACTACTTAAGAGCCATTAACCAGCGGCCGAGAATTTAAATTTCTTCGTAAAGGGCGGTTCCGATGAGAAAGATTAATTATTCTCCATACCAGCATTTTAACATAATGACTCAATATCGATTTTATTTCATTCCAAATTTGCTTTGATAAATACCCACATTCAAAAATGCTCTAACTCGTGATGATAAAACAATTAAAATTATGTACTTTACGTAATTATTGTTTGGCCATAAGTATATATAATTTTTCAATAATGTCAAAGCAAAATAAGAATACATTTAAAAAAAAAAAAAAATTAGTTTGTAAGACCGTAAATAAATAGACAAACTGAATTATTTTCGTCACAAAACAAGGGCGCGGATCTTTTTTTATAATTTTATTTGAACTAAAATTAAAATTCTGAAAAGCAGGTTTCCCAAGTAATTTATTGATTTATTTTATTGCATGATTATATGATTTCATATTTATGTAGTATAATAAAAAAAATTGTTTGAAAATTTAACAAATCTGCCAACGACCTACGGTAAAACCTTATTGTACTAAATATAAACATATATTCTCAAAATTTAAAAAATTGATTACTAGATAAAAGAACAGTCTTTCGAAATCAATTTATATTTTTTTGTGGAAAAGAGTCAAAACGTCTAAAAGTTGATTTAAAAATGACTTTTTGTCTGGTTATTCCCTCTTAAAGCAGGGTCGTGCAGTTCGTAAAGTATTTAAAAAAGTGTATGTTCCAAGAAAATATTGAAAAAAATTCCGTAAAAATGTGAAGAGCATCTTTCCACAAATTCATTAGCATATTATATTTTCAATCATTTTTGGCACGCGCTGCTTTACAGTCTATGAACTGCACGCCCCTTGATAGCTGGTATCGAAACATATTATTTCTTTTCCTTTTTACTACTTCTAACAGGATCTGCGTAGATCTTGACTTCCTACTACTAATAAAAACTACAGGGATTCTAATTTTCTTTATTTTACTTCTAATATTAACTATGTACTTCCTATTCACTGAATCGCTTCTATTTGTTCTTCTATCCGATTTTTTTTCGGCAACGTCTGTCTTTTTCCCCTCCTCCATTCGAATGTTGAATTTAATGACGGCCTATGGAAAGTTTTTTAGTAAACTCAGGACGTCACTTGTATAACGAAGCAAGTTAAAATAATATATGTTCTACTAAAGTCATAACGCGACTACCCAATGGCAATATTTCAAGTATTTGCTTCTCTGGTTGTATTTCTGCCAGGAGCCAAAGGTCGGTTTTCTTATTTTATTTTGTGAAAAAAGTTAATATGCGTGTGCGGTTTATTTTGATTTTAGGACTAAGGTCGAATGTCCTCACAGTATTAAGAATTCGAATAATACGTCTATTGTCCTGATACATATTTTAAATTCTTAAAATTTGTGTTCGGAGAGTAACAGACATTGTTCTTGACCTTGCTTTTTTTTAACTCGAGGAAGTGTGAAGTGAGTGATTATTTTTAAATTTGTTATTTTCTGAGAAATTAAAGAAAAATGTGACCTTTGACTTTTGAGGTACATGTAGAATGGTAAAATTATCCAATTGAAACGTTATTCAGATAAACAGTTTTGCTGTAACCAAAGATATTGAAATATAAGAGATGTGCTATCCGCAGTTTTTACTGGGTGGGAGTGTTTCCTGGCGTCGCCGATATTGTTCACCAATACTATGTACACCTTAAAAAATTAACTAAACGAACGAATTCTTTCCGTATTCAAATTATATTGTTAACCATTACTGTATTGTTAACTATATTGGTAACAAATACTGCACCCTTCAAAAATTCAACTAAATGAACGACTTCTTTCCGTATTCAAACTACTACTATTACGTAATAGTCCGCCGACCGTCTAGCATATCCCTTATATTTCAATATCTGTAACCGTAAGAAAAGTACCCTGGTTTTCATAATTTTGTTAATTTCTTGAGAATGATTCGGTAATTTGGAGCCCACTTCAGGCGAAGCATTCCCTGAAGAGAGTTCAGAAGAAATTTTCGAGTTTTCTCTACCTGAGGCTGAGGAGGTATGGCTTTTTTCCTGGTTCTGTCCTTTTGACTTTCTCTTGGGAATGTTCGGAATGAACCACCTACGATCTGATGTGCACGTTGCTACACATTTCTTCAGATTCGTGGATGGTTTGACAACTCGGCTATCACGGAGAGCATTCGGAGGCGGTTAACCCGTCACGGACAGCGACAGTCCTTTTTGTCTTCCAACTTGCAGGACTAACTTGCCAATGATCACGATGGTTGGGAGGGCAATCTTGTTGAATAGAATCAATCCGTATATCAACATATTTAGCATCAGTGAAGCTGCTTTTAAGAGGAAAAGCTGCGCGGCCTTTTTTATACTTTTTTAAACCTTTAATTTCGATTTAAGGTCAACATACTCAATCAAACTGAATTACATTTTGTTTAACCAAAATGAATAGCAAATATCCAATACGGACGGATTTGAGAAATTTTATATATTTGTTTTTTAATAAGTATACCTTTGAAGAATTCGATTTTTTTAACTGAATACTTCTTTAGCACTGTTGTGATTTGAAACTCGATGAAACGGAAACTAGCGACACATTAAAAAAGACAAACATATACTATTTATTGATACGATTTAGCCTGCGAGAGAATGAGATAGACTAATCGGTGTTCTGTTTTTGCGATAATTCGAAGCCTATCGGCCTTTGTGCGATGCTTCGTAGAATAAAATGTTACATAATTTTTAAACTTGATAACAATATTATGATAAATGATTCCATGCCAACTCAGAATCAACTCAACTTAACACCTCTTTAAAAAATCAAAACCTTAAGTCACCTATTTAACCAATTTTTTAATATATTTTTTACATCACTTTTAATGACTTTACAAAGGAGGTTCTGAGTTGGTTTCATTCTGAGTTTTCCGGTCACCATAATAAATAAACCCAACAATTATCCTTCTCCTGATACTTTGCATTCGTCTCATTCTTTCGAAGCTTAGTTTTCTGAAGGTTTCTCTTCTACCGCTTGTTAATTGTACACTCTATTTTTTTTATGGTTTAAGGGGTTATTTCGGCATTTTTTTGTGAGGTTATAGTAATTACTTAAATTATTAAAGTTTATTATGTGAAACTTCTTTTCATTTATTTTTTTTATACAATTATCCATGATAGCTGTTTCGCATTCTGAATGCATTATCAACTGTGATGGAAACACTTATAGAGTTTTCATAATAAGTAGATACCTTTACAGAAATAATATTAAAAAAAAATCGTCTGTATCGCTTTACGACGTATGTTTGGAAAATGCATTATTCCAAACATACGTCGTATTCACTGTCGTAAGAAGTAATACCTACGGGTCTAAATAAAGTTTACGTTAGTCAGAAGTCATTGGGCGAATTGCGAACAGATGTATTTTCTAATCAAACGTGTCAAGTGCTAAAGCATAAAATATATACAGAGACGTACTTGACATGCTTTAACCAGTGATTCCTGACATTTATTTGGAGTAAAAATGTAAGTAAAATTTTTGTCTCCGGTGACATTTTTCTTGTTTTTTGTTAAACTAAAAACAAAACAATCAGTAGGTATTGGAGAGTTATGTGGTGAGGGGGTGTCAGAGGGGGGGAGGGGAGTGAGTGGTTGGGTTATAATCAGCCAAGTGACCAATGGCGACAAGTAGAAGATTTTTATTTTGATTTTGAAGAAAAACAAACAGAGTATGCAGTTCACATGCGGTAGAAGTGAAACCTTTAGAAAACAAAACTTCGAGAGAATGAGCAATGAAAGCAGAGTGATGCAGCAAAGAAAAATTATTTTACATTTTATTCTACGAAGCACCAAGAGGACACCGATTAGTTTGTCTCATTCTCTCGCAGACTAAATACTATAGATGTATGTATCTGTCTCTTTTTAGTGCCGCTTGTTTCCGTTTCATCGAGTTTCAAATCACAACGGTGCTAAAGAAGTTTTTCACTTCGAAAAACCGTAAGAAAAGTCACCGGGACCAACATTTCATTTACATTTTTGCTCAGGAATCACTGATTAAAGTACGTCCCTTAGCACCCTGTATAAACATTGTGTGGATAATCTTTGCAGTATGTTTACAGTACCTAATCTCCAGACATTATTTTATATTCACTGTGCGACAAAGGGCTCCCCATTAAGCCCCGGGATTATTCAATTTCAAGATATGAAACAAAAGCGAATTTCAGAATGTATTGAAGGTTAGTAATCTTTTGTTAAGAAAATACAGCACCAATCGAATAGTTCATGTATTGGTACAATAATTCAGAAAATATGAATGGGATACAAACAAGAAAATAAAAGTTATACTATTTGTATCGACTTACTGTAATAAACGTGTTATGTTTTTTAACATTTTGGAAATGATACGGCAGGCAATCTAATGAAAACATATCACAAAGTTAGCATTAAATTGGAATTAAAAAAATAGCTTTATATATTTAAAAAAAACAAGTGTGCTTTAGACCACACGACTGAAGTAGAACTTCTATGAGAGGAAGAGAGAAAGAAAATGTGCGCGCGCACTGCTCTCTCTTGCTCCTACAGTGTGATACAGCCAATATGCCTGCACTGTGTATTAGATATACGAAACGTAACTGGCTATGAGAGAAAGAGAGAAAGAAAATGTGTGCTCGCACCTTTCTCTCTTGCCCCTACAGTAATAAACGAAACGTAACTCTCTTTCTATCTTCACTAACTTATGTCTCACTCTCAACTTCCGTTCGCCCCGCCCGACACTTTTCGTAACGCTCACCTGCTTACTCCCCAAGTCAAGCGTGCGTAAAGAAGTTTTACTTCAATAATATACAGTCACAATATATTTTGGCAACGAATCTTTGTGGCGTGGTCGATTGAACTAATTGGAACTGATTGAAACAAAGCATACAAGAAGAATGAACTAAATTTATCTTTTTGTGTGTAGGTTCATTGTACGTCGTGTATATGACAATTCAAACTATTTGATAACACTTTCTCCATTCATTTATAGTCACTTATAACCCATAGGACTTAATTTATTTCTAGTCATTTATAGTCACTTACAACCCATGGGACTTAATTTATTTCTAAAGTTAGTATAATATTTGAGGGGTACCTACATATTTATTGTACAAGCACCTACATGAAACTCAACTTGTCTAGATTAGACTATTAAAATCGGAAAATGATGATGAATTTAAAATTTTTTGAAGTGAAAACTTATTTAGCACCGTTGTGATTTGAAACTCGCTGAAAAAAAATAGCGGCATTAGAAAGAGACAAACACATAAAACACTTGAAGCATATTATATTATATACATATATTTATTATTTACAACTTCATCGTTAAAACAAAAAAAAAAAACTTTTATTTTTTACTTTAAATCAGTCCTCAAAAAAATGGTCACCCTACAAAAGTCTACATGTTTACATTAATGTACTACCTAGCGCCAGCAGTTTAGTAATAATCTCAACCTGTAAGAAATGCAACAATATTGTTCTTTCAATATCTGTATAATTTTGTGTTATTTTGTTAATTGTAGAATTGTTAACCTCAACACAGGCTTGTCCTAGTGAGGTTGCAAATTGTTTTGTAAACATTTTTACCTGCAATGTAAAGATACAATAAATAAATAAATAAATAAAACATACATTTATAGGATTTAGTCTGAGAGAATGAGATAGTATAATCGGTCTCCTCTTGGTGCGGTGCTTCGTAGCATATCGGTCTCTTCTTTGTGCTGTGCTTCGTAGTCTCCCAACTCTTGTCTACTTTAGTTTTCTGAAGGTTTCACTTTTACCGCCTGTGAATTGCACTTTCTGATTTTTTTGATGTTCATTTTCGAAAAATATCGTTTTTCTAACAGGCTAAAATCCCGAATTTGGGGTAGAACAATAATTGTTAATAACCGCGCTGATAATGTGATAAAAACAGGAAAAAGTGTAAATAAGATATCTGACAAATGTAAAGCCGTTCTCCGGGCCTTGACAAAAAGTCGTGATATGTATGAAAAGCCAACAAAAAAATCTGTCGACTAATGTGTTGAAAGTTATCCCAGATTCTTCGAAGAAGCTTCTTCGTTGATGGTTTAAAATTCGGGAATTAAAACATTGTTTTGAAAGGCGTGGATATTATTTATGTTTTCAGGAATTCCGTGGTAAGATTTGTTTGAGACTGGCAGACATTGTTACGTGCACAAAATTCTTATTTTTTTCACGTCGTTATTGACAGGCTTTCTACAGCTAGTAATAATACATTACATTGTATTAATACAAACAAAAAATAATTTCGCAATTCTTATTGCTCAAGGTTATTTTATGTAATATTTTTTCAGTATTTTGCAAATGATTTCACTAACTCAGTAACTAACCAACCATTTTCCACGTAGGGACAGGCAGAGATGATAGACCGCCACACAACTCTGTTTTGACGTACACTTCTTGCTTCATTCATATTCATGCATCGTCTTATATAGCCTCTTCAGACTATAATTCAAACTATATATTTAATGCAAAGTTTTATTTAATACCATAAGTGTAGATTTTTGGCAATTATTTAGCACCAGCTTTTTTACCCGCGGCATCGCTCGCATGGTATTAGGGGGAAATAACTGTAGCGCTTGCACTTATTAATTATCCCGTCACCCCCACCCTCCCCCCTCACCACCCTCCCCCGCCCCTTCCCGCATTCCATACATTCAGTTTTCAAACAGCTCGCGCGCCACCTAAATTTCATAATGCCAGAGCTCACCAATAGTAAAAAAAAAGAATTATCCAATTTGGTGCAGTCGTTCGGAAGTTACGCATGTGCACCAACATTTCGAAGATTCGTTTTTATATGGATAGATAGCTATTAACTACGACGCCTTAAATACAAATATATCAACATCGTTTCCACGGCAACGATTTGTTTTCCGACATTAGCAATAACTCGCTTTTGTTAGCGACAGAAAACGTATAATAAATATAATATATTATTATTTTTAATTTCACAACGCCAGAGCTTACCATTATATACAGTCTGTAGTCCTCGCATATAATGTAGCTTTCTATTGGTGAAAGAATTTTTAAAATCTTTTTATTGGTTAATGCGTGAAAGCGTAGCAAACAAACTCGAGCAGTTTCGCATTTATAATATTATTAGTATAGATATCAAATATTAAACAATTCTTATTGCTGTAGATCATTTTAAGTAATTTTAGTTTTATGAAAATAATTTTCTTGGTGATTGTGGATGGACGGCAATGTCAAATATATCCATGTGAATTTCAATTATTGTCTATTGATTTCATCCCAACTTCAAACAGCTCACTCCCAATGGAACTGTTCATTTGCCACGATGGATTGTTCCTTGTATTCAATTTGCTGCTGTAAAAGCGAGGTCGAATGAATAACAAATTAATGTTGAAATATTTTTGATTTGCCTCGTCAGCAGACTACGTATGCGATTCCAACTATTTTAATTCATAATAGGTATGCATAATGTATACATGACAATAATAAAACAATAACATTTCAGAAGGAAGGCGTCGATAATAATTATGGTTGCTTGATTGACAAATCGGTTCCTGTTATCTAAATTAAGAAAAAAATCCTGACGAGTGTTTATTTGGATTTGTTAACTGAATGTCTGATAACCGTAAATAACTATGCGATTATTTTCTTTTGTTCTTATTATCATCACTCCAGCTCCTAAAGGTTCATACTGCCGTGAGTCATATTCCTATTTTAGGAACAATTATTGTTTACAAATATTAAAATGTAAAATATTAAATAGTAAATATTGTTTACATTATATGTCAAAGATTAATTATACCTAACGTACGATTCGGATATGTACGGTTGCACCGATTTTTGTTTTCTAATTTGTAAAAAATAAGATCAATAGCATTTTTAATTCCTCAATGTTTTGTTTACTGAAAAAAAATCGTTCAGTTCAGCTGCCGATTTATCAATTATTTCAATGATTTTAAGATAAAATAATATGTATATTATGCAACCTTTACCTTTTTTATTTTCTGTGTCTTGTTCTATTTCATGTTTTGTTTAGATTTGTTAGTATTATCTTCGTATTCAATGATTTAATATTACATACTAGCTGGTACCCGGCATGCATTGCAATGTAAAGAAATAAATTGTTTCTCCCCGTATTTCCTTTCCAATGCGTCCCCGTTCCCCTCCAGCATCCCCTTCTCCCCGCGCTCCCCTATCGCCTTCCAAGCCTTCCCCTCATGCCACCCCTCCCTGCCGCTTAGATATATAGAATACACTCATTTTCATTTATACAAATTTCATAACGCCAGAGCTTACTATATAGCCTTTAATCTTCGCGGGTGTGCGCACAACAAACCATCAAAGTTATCGCAATCGGATGAACGGTATGCCAGCGCATAACATACGAACAAACAAACAAACAATTGATTTTTATATTATTTTAGATTTAACTTTTTTTTTGTGTTTATTTCTTGCTGAGGCAATTCCTATGAGTTACAGAACTCATTTTAGGACGGGAGGAACTTACAATTCATAGGTGGGAGGAAATAGTTACAATTTTACATAGGTATTAAATAGTAAAGATATAAGTTTCACATACAGTATAGACAAAAAATTAAAAACAGCGGAAGTAGAAACAAACAATAGAAAACAAATAACGAAAAAAAGAAACAATCTTATAAAAATATGGATGATTACATATCCATGGAAAAGATAGGAGAGAAAAAGAAAAAAGACTTTACCATCTGTATTCTTCGATTGTTCAATGAATCGAACTTTTTGAAATGAATATCTCGATTTTTGGCCATAACTAGAAGATAAGTTATACAGACTTGTTAAAACTCGTAAGATATTATAATTGTAGAATTGCTAATTGCATGCGAGCTAAAAATCGCAAAATCTGACGTTAATTTTAACCCCAAGCAATTTAAATGAAAGAAATACACATTTCAAATAAAGGATAAAATAATTTTCTGAAAAAAAAAAAATTTTGTAATAGATACTTCATCGCTCGCCTGAATTCTTGACCCGCCAGTTTCAATTTTGAAAATGATGCGAGAACTACGATTTTTTTAATGCTGGTAATGTTTGTCGAATATTAAATCCACCATTTAAGATTACCATGACAATTAAGTTCAAAACAAATCCAAGTTCATTGAACCAGATTTACAATATATGTAATTAAAAAATGTCGAAATATGTATACACTTATTTAATTTAGGTGTTTAAGGGTCCACTATTCGAATTTCGACTGATTTCTTACATATCTCCTTAAACATTTGAAGTTTTTAAGCTCTCAAAAAAATATATATTATTTTTGAAGATAATATCTAGATAAGTTCCACGCCGAAACGCAAATTATATGAAATTCCCCCGATAGAAAAAAATCGCAAAGTGTGCTCCCAAAATTATTTAAAACAAGTCTGTTTCTATTATCTTACGAGTTATATTTGTGAAAAAAATTCACAATGTTTCTTTAAATGATACTAGATATGTTCCACGAGATTTTTCTCTATTTTAAACGAGTCATGTTTTATTAAGCTTTTTCGCCATTTTCGCTGCGATTTCATCACTTAAAATATTAGCGCGCTCTGTCCAACATTCGTAATTTCATATCTCTCCATCTTCTTCTCTTTGCGCCGGGAAGTGTGGCCTTAAACTTCCATCATTTTGTTCAAGTTTATTTTATTTTTTTAGACGACGAAAAAAACCTGCTTACAGCCTACTTTTTGTCAATTTGTATATTCATATTTTTTTATGCTAGTTATACTATTTAATTTTTATTTTCCTAAACGAGAAGGAATAATATTTATTTTAAATGTTTGGATTAATTTTATATGTTATCGTATTATTACATAGATAGAGCAAGAGTCACGCGTCACGCCCGTAATGTCTTTCACTCTGTCCTCTGTGTCTAACTGTCTGCCCTTCAAAGAAAATCTTCACGTTCAGAACGACTGATCCCGATAATAAACTCGGTGATCCAACTATTTTCATATTATTTATAATGTTGAATCGGCTGTAAACAAAGTCAGTAGAATTTACAATGTGCCTGAGGCAAGGTGGTTTTGTTTATTGATGTATCATGAAATATTTCAGGCATCTATATAAATAAAAATGAAAATATGTTTGCTTCTGTCTATGTATGTATGCTATGCGTTGCTAAACCATTCACCCGATTGCGATGAAACTTTGGGGATTTGATGTGCGCATGCCCGCGATTCTTACTATATATAAAATAGTGAGTTCTGGCATCATGAAATTATGCGTTGCTAACAGTTCATCCGATTGCGATGAAACTTTGGGGATGTGATGTGTGCCTGCCAGCGATGCTTTCTATACTGATGAGCTCTGACATTATGAAATTTGTATAAAAAATTGCAATAGATGGCACGTGAGTTGTCTGAAAGCTGAATGTACCGGGAACTAATGTATGGAATGCGAGAGGGGAAAGGAGATCTCGGGAGGGGGATTCGCGGGAGAGGTGGGGGGGGGAGGTGAATCCGGGAGGGGAACTTGGGAGGAGCTAGGGGAACTCGGGAAGGGAGTTCGAGGGACGGGGGAAGAGGACGAGGCGAGTGGGGAGAGGGAAGGCGGAGTGGGAACGCGAGAGGGGAAGGGCACGCGGAAGAAGAAGGGGATGGGAAAGGACACGCAGGGAGAAACCATATCTTCATTAAGTAGCATAGCAACGCATGCCATTTTTAAGATCACAGCATTTAAAATAAATAAATAATTATTTGATGATCTCTTTGAGATCACCCAAAAAAATATAGTTTTGTTTCAGATTTTTATAGAAATATGTAAAGTTTGCACTTCATTCTGAGTAGAATATATCGATCATGGAAATTTGAAATGCAGTAAAGGACAATAAATCAAAAAATTAGTTAAATATGTCATCTTCTTCAGTTTTTTTTCTCTGTCGATCTGCGTCGTCGAAATGTTGCTAGGAAAATAAAAGCATCTTTAACGACGTTCATTTTAAGATGATTTTTTGTGAAAAATTAAAAATTAATTAAATACTGTTTTTAAAGAAATTTATAATAAAAACATTAATGTTCAGAAACATCTATCTCCAATGATATTTTATAATAAAAATTCACAACTCTGGGTCTAAAAAAACAGGAGATATAATTTTTTGAAAAAGTTAAAAAACACACTTTTCGCTCTCCTGAACAATTAACTTTTTGTCCTTTTCAACATTTCAAATTTTCATGATCGATATAAAAAAAGTTTTTTAGTGGTCGATCTGAATAGCTAGATATTTCCTCCCCTTCCTTCTATCTCTAGATACTCTTTCCTCACTCCAACTTTCATAATTTTATTTAAAAAAAAAAAATAAAAACCACATCATTATTATATTTTATTGGCGCGATGCGATGGTTGTCATACATTAAAGCTGTGATACAATAAAATTGTTTAAGTAAGATAACAAGATAAAAAAAGTTTTTTTTTACAATTTACATATTTCAAGGCTTTGTTTCGTATCGATCTACTTTAAAAATATAATGTGCGTTGAGACCGTCGCTCCATAGGGGCCCCGGGCCACTCCCATCCCTCTCACGCCTACGTAGCACATACTACGGCACAGGCTACAGCGCACCTGTAAAATATGCGTAGAACCTACATGCAGCGTAGTGCAATGAATACTGCTCTATGCGGGAATCGATGGTTAGAAAAGTTCTTCAGAATTTAGTTTTTAAATATTATGTAATAATGGGTTGTCTCTAGAGGTAATTTAACAAATCAATAGGAGCCGCTGGGAGCGCCACTGTGACCTCTTCTTTTGGTACATGCATCGGTTACGTAAAACAGGGAGAGGTTACAACGATGTACCTATTGTAAATAATATGCCAGATTTACGCTGTTTCGCCCCAAATTCAAAAATTTAACACCTAGTTACAATAAACCTTATGAAAATTATGAAACAAACCAAACAGCGTCTTGTCTTGTTTTTCATAGTTCATTTTTTTATTTAGATCAGTGCTCTATGAGCTGAAAATAACGGCATGGAAATTTCAGACAAATAAATACTGATCATTTTTCAGCTCACCATTTTAGAGTTTTGCTGCTACAGATATAATTTCTATTTTCTTCGTTTGCTAGTTTGTGTTAATGTAGTAAATACTTTGTAAACTAGCATTTGCCATCTTTTGAAACTGACAAACAACATACGATCACCTTACACCAATGCATTTCTTTACTTATATGATATATTTCACTATTTATTATTTAAGTACTTGAATATTCAAATGTCCTGGTCCTTATCAAATTGTGCTCGGTTGAAATCTAGAGCATCTTGTTTACATTCATATTTATGTATTAATTTATTGTGTTTGCAGACGATATCCTCAAAATTGAACCACCCAGAGCAATAATTGATCGCTCCTGACATTCGCAAATAACAAATAACGTTTTAAACTTCAATATTTCTATTCGCGCCATGTCACACGCGTTGCTCTAGCCCCGCAAACTCATTATAAAATCATTTCAGACAATTGAGACAATCAGGGTATTAATAATTGTCTTCGATTGGAAGCGGCCACCAGGCGGAGCGGTATGTCGGAGCTTTGCTCTGGTGACCATTATTGTCACATGCGATGTTTTGTGGTTGTTGACGCAACATTTTATGTACACACAGTGAATCAGATGAGGCAAGTCGTTTTGTACATGACAATTGGGGAATAAAAAATATCCCTAAATGTCACTAAAATAATTAATTGTTGATGGTTTTTCGGGGACAAACTAAAAGTTTGTGTAGAGTAATCTGATTCACTCTATATGGCGACCGCGTATTTTGTAAAATGTTATCAGCTGTTCTATGAATATTGTTATTGGTTATGTTGTTTGGAGGAGAGGAACCCTGTCTATATCGAAATTTCCCTTTTTCCAGGGAGCAAGATGAACAAGCTGTGTCGGCAGGTGTCCATTGAGTCGCCGGGGCCTATGATCCGTGAAAGCGTGTTCACATTCGACGTGCCCATGCCGGAAGTGCCCCCACTAGGAGCACGATTGCGCGTGGTGTGCGCCGGGGCGTGCTACCGCGCCAGCAGCCGCGGCCGCTCCATGTCCGTGTGCTCCACGTCCTCCGTGTCCTCGCTCAGTAGCCTGTCGGAGCTGGCGGACGCCATGCCCAGCAGCGGCGCTGCGGCGCACGCCGGCGTCAAGGACGGAGCCCTCTTTCCCGGCTACGAGGTGGCCGGCATTGTTGACACCCTGGGAGATCAAGTGGACGTGAAGGCTCTTGCGCATCAGGGTCTGGCGGTGGGCTCGCGCATCGTGCTGTACCCCTACGAGGGCGTGCCGCACGGGTATGCGGACTACATCGTGGTGCCAGACCTAAAGTTCCTGATACCCGTGCCGGCCGAGCTGAAGCTGAGCGTGGCCGCCATGTTGCCCACGGGCGCCCTGCTGGCGCTCAACGCCGTGCTGTCGGCCGTGGAGTGCATCAAGCGCTGCCTGGAGGGCCCGCAGCGCAAGCCCGACTGCAAAGTGCTGCTGGTGGGCACGGGAGGACTGGCGCTGTGGACCTTACGCATTGCCGCCCACCACTTCAAGGACCTGCCCTACCGTCAGGACATTCACACCACCGTGGCTTGCCTCAAGGACGAAGGGCTCGTCATGGCCAAGGACTCGGAGAAGTGAGTCACGCCTTCCTTCCTTCCTTCCCTACCTCATGTGCGGCGTTAATCTTTTTATTGCGGATGCTTGCGTTCCTCACTTTTGCAAATCGTATTATTTGAGTATGTACTGCCATATGAAACTTATTAATAGCGTATCTGACTTATAGCTTGCAATACCCCGAGAGTTTGTTGAGGGAACACAATTTGTGAACTTTGGACTGTGGCAAGGCGCCAAACATTTCCACAACAAATAGCGTAATCTTGGCGGCGAGCTATTCTACAAGTGCTGTTTTCTGCTTCCAGCTTGAACGTGATTCAGTGGTCCGAGGACTTGTATGAGAAGCAACTCATCGAGAGAACTCTGGAGGGCTGCAAGGGACCCGTGGATATTGTATTCGACTTTGGCTCCACCTCCCGTAGCTTGTTGCGCTCCATGAAATGTCTTGCCAAGGTTATTTTAATTTATTTTCTGTTTTGAATAATCATTTGGTGTCATTAAGCTTATAATGGTGACCGGACAAATCAACAATTTGCAACTTCATCACTTCCTTGAAAAGACATTAAAAGTGATGAAAAAAAAACACAACCTGGTTAAATAGGTTACATCAGGTATTTAATGTTTTCATGATAAGAATATAATAATCTATCTAATTAGAGAACATACATCATTAGTGAATATTTTTGGGAACGAGACATTTTTGGGTAGTTTACTGGATTTGAGAATCTATTTTAATGTTTCCAATGTAGTACTAAAATATATTCATAAATTATTGTGATTCCTCACTACTAGTCTGTTTCTTGTGAAGCACTTTCCTGTTGGATGTTGACTATCATAAACCAAGGCAGAGTTCTTTATCTGGCTCGTCATTAATTTTCTCTTGGATGATCAATCAGGTGATCTTGTATTTGGCAAATCTCATAATTCTTGAAGTGAAAACTTCTTGACACCATTATGATTTGAAATTCGATGAAATGGAAACGAGCGACACTAAAAAGAGACAAACACATACATCTATAGGATTTAGCCTGGGGGAGAATGAGGTAGACTAATCCGTGTCCTCTTTGTGCAGTGTTTCGTAGCCTATTGGCTACCTCTTTGTGCGGTGCTTCGTAGAATAAAATGTAGAATAATTTTTTAACTTGGCAACAATGTTATAATAAATAAACTCTACAATTATCCTACTCCCGATGCTCTGCTTTCGTCTCATTCTCTCGAAGTTTAGTTTTCTGAAGTTTTCACGTCTACCGCGTGTGAACTGCACACATGTTTCTATTGCGTGTTTTTTGCGCGCTTTGATTTTTTTAAAAATTTCTATATTATTTTATTTTGCAAAAACAGTATTAAAAGCCAGTACTTACATTACAAAAATGGTAAAGAAAATTTAAAAAAAAAAATAGTAGAATTAAAAATAAATAGAATTATATATACATTAACATTTGAGTTAAAAAGGTTACACTGCAAGATACAATCATGGAAATTAACAAAAAAAAATTTGCCACCTACCGTAAACTTCCTTTACCACTCAGTCAGCTAGTGAACTCAGAGACTTTCTTATAAGGCTTCTGTGTAACGAGTGTGATGAATGAGTTTCTGAATGACCTTGGAAGGGTGAAATGAAAACCCCTTTCCTGTGATGAATAAATTTTATTGAAATGAAAACTTTTTTAGCACCTTTGTGATTTGAAATTTGATGAGACAGAAACGAGCGACACTAAAAAGAGATAAACACATTCATCTATAGGATTTATCCTGCGAGAGGATGAAATGAACTAATCAGTGTCCTCTTTGTACGATGTTTCGTAGAATAAAATGTAAGATAATTTTTAAACTTCGTATCAATATTGTAATAAATAAGCCCTACAATTATCCTCCTCCGGACCATCTGCATTCCTCTCATTCTCTCGAAGTTTAGTTTTCTGAAGGTTTCACGTCTACCACATGTGAACTGCACACATGCTTTTTTATTATTATTACTGCAATTGCAATCTTATTATATTGGTTTGAAGTTTGAAGAGAAAAGAGGTGGGCGAAAAAATATTTAAATTAAAAAAATTATTATTAATAGTCCCCCAGTCAGCATCCAGCTCTCACGATGACTCCTAGCAGTGCGAATAACCGCTCTAAGAATAAAATGGTTCCCAAAAGACTACGGTAATTCAACATTCCTCTACCAGAGGAATCCAGAAGGCTTTGCTTTCAATAGATGAAGCTAGTCACTTACATAAAATAGAAAAAATTCTCTCCAAGGTGGTCCAACAGCACGACAGCCAGCATCCTTAGTTTGTTACATGCAATATTTCTGTGTGTATCCGCTTTCATTAATGAAGTGAAGTGTTGAATTGATGCCATTAGCAATTCCGGCACATGCAGTTTCACATTACTATAGAAAATCTGATTTAAATTATAACCGGCTTAACTCCGAACCGGGGATTTAAAAATAATCATTATAACCACATCTGGTAATAGAAACAATCATTTCAAACATAATAAAAAAGCCGCTTCCGCGATAAACAAAAAATCTCCTTACGGCTCATGCAAATCTACATCTGCCGCTATCTTTAGATTTTCTCCGTGTGCCTCTTCTGTTTCCTCCCGCCAACGTTAACCGATAGATTACCGTAGTTGTCATTATATTAATTATATTACAACACGCTTAATTTTGTTGTAGGACATATGGTAAATATCCACTGAGTCTTTCCAGGGGCGTCACCATTGATATGTTAGTTCTGCACCTGGTAAGAGTCAAAAGCCTGTGTTGGAGGCCTCGCAATCATCCCGGACAGAATCCTATTTTAGCCAGAATGTCAGATATTGATAAACAGTTCAGAAACTTTTAAGCCATCAGCGGTAATGCAATATTCTAGAACCTTGGCTGCGTACACCTAGCAGACCCGAGATAAAATTGGAAACAGTCATGAGTAAACTGAACTCTGTTATGTAAAGATATCATAAAAACGTCTTTTTTATTTTCTCAAACGTTAGTCGAGTTTATTGTCAAAACTCCAGTCAACATTTGCATTGATATCTCCCTGGAGCTTTCTACAGTATTCTAATGACCTTATTCTCAAGAAGAGTAAGGTCAACAACGAAAAGTAAAAAATGCGCTAATTTGATTTTTCCTAATGGGTCTATAAAAAAAAAATTAAACAATAAGGGTCCTAAATTGAATCCATGAGGCACACCTGAGTTTGTAGGGTATACGCTAGAGTTACATATACCATAGGCCATGAATTGTTCCCTTTTATTCAAATAGTTACCAAAGAGTTCCAATAAATATTTAGAAAAACCAATTTCTTCTTGCATACTTAGGAGCACTAGATACCCGTTGGCACTAGGCAAATAGTTTAACGAGTTTATTAGTAATTAAACGCGTCCGAACACCACAACTCTAGTGGAGTAGTTTAATCAGCTCTTTAGAGTCAATCCATTTCGTTCTATTTTTCGGGCGCCCCCCCACCGTGCATCCCGCGCATTGGCTTGTGCTGCGCAAACCATCGACCACCACAACACGGGCATGTGCCTAGCATGGTGGTCGAAAAATCATAAAATTCATGTAACAAATATTTTAATGAATAAAGAAAACTTAAAAAAAAAAAAAAACCCGTTGTTTTAGTAGAGTTCATTAGTAAATGTCGTGCGGTTGGAGCGAAGACGCTGCTATATAATTCTTTATTTTTGCTGCTATTAATCTCTTTTCATGTCCATGGTTTATTTATTTTCATCCCACTAATTTATTCTTCCACCTCTTCTAAAATAAGCATTACAATCAGCTTAATTAGCATACCTACTTTGCGTAGCAGACCGTCATCTTGCAACGCGCTGCCATAATATACACTGCGAAAGCTTTTCGGCCAGTCAAGTAGCAAGTTGCTCGCTACTCGACTAAACTACTTGCACAGTGTGAACAAGCCATAAGTGATCAACCTTATCGAAATTAATAATAGTAGCCAGTTGACTGTACATCTTCTCCAAGTCTTTTTGTAGAAATTTCACCTACGGTAGTTTTTTTATGAATGCAGACAAGGATTTTTCAACAGTCTATCATGTTTAAGGCTAATTTCTGACAAAAGTGTCAGATGATAGTTGTGTTATAGAACAAGACAGAAATCAGATTTTTCTATAATCATAATATATGTACTAAAGTTACTAATTATCAGATCCAAAGTACGATTACATTAGTTCAGCACGGTATTAAACTGCTTCAACTGAAATAGTTCCATAACATAAGAAAGTTCGGTGTTCACTGCTCACAGATTTTTGAAGAATTGTAGGTAGCTTAAATGACTAATTATTACTATTACTATAATTAGCTCATATGTTTTATTCATTCAACAACGCCAGTAGAAGACTGCCACTTCGTGTTTGTCCAGTGCTCCAGTCTTTTCGGAATACGATGTATATCTACTGTCGAAAATCTGCATTTTCAAAATTGAATCGTTAAGCCAAGTCTCTGTAATCGTGATGAGCTTATATTCTTGGCTAAGGACATTTCCGAGAAATTTGTTCATCTTTCACCTGAATCCTCGCTCATTTTGGTACAATAGAAGTCATTGTGTTTGATGTGGTTTCTTTTTGCTTTCTTGAATTCCTCGGGGCTAAATTTCCTCTTTTATTAATACAGTGGAATCCGTTTATAATGACATCGAAGGGAAATGAAAAAAACATGTCATACTAAGCGGACATCATACAAAGCATTTTGTAGAAAATAAACAACCTTCTGTTTTTGTTAGGTATAATTGTATGTATTTATTTTAATAGAGAGAAACACAGCATATTAAGACTTATGACGTGCCACGCACACGCCGAAAGTCGTCAGGCGTCACGTGACCTTCCCGAATACTGCCAAAGGTGTTAGGAATCATGTCGGTCACTATAACCGACATAATTTTCCTTGAAATTAGGAAATAATTTATTAAAAATGGATCACAATAAGCGATATGTCACTATAAGCGAAGTCATTGTAGTCATTGTATCTGACTTTGTCATAAAGAATATTATATGAAAACCAAACTTCGCTGTGTAGTTACAGTAGGACCTCGTTAATCTGGATAGGGAAAAACAAGACCCCTTCTGAATTATTGAGGCGTCCGGATTATAGTATGCAATATTTTAATAGGAATAAAACATATTTTTAACGTGGGTTTCATTTATTAAAGTAGAAATTTAAAGCCAATTTAGACAAGAATATGTATGTACGTAAAATGTACTTATAAAAAAATTCAAACGTGTAAGAAATTTGCGCACTTAACATGAAATAAAAAAAAAAACTAAAAGTCAATTCTTCTAGAAAAATCTTGTTGAAAAGTCTGTAATATACTTCTGCTTATAATTTTCGCACTTCATTTCAAAAGCATGGTTTCTAAGTTGACGGAGAAACATAGCTTCGTGGCTATCAAATTCGTTATCTTCAGTTCATTTCAAAGCATTATTTAAAGCTTTCAGTGCCTCTGAATTTCCAATTTTTTTGGAGGCGACATCTTCAACACTGTTATCGTTGTGACCCGCACGCACCAACCGCTTCCCCCATGAACGTACCACCGCGCTGTCCTCTCGCCTGTCCGGATTACAGCGTGCACCCAAGTAACGGGGGTCCGGATTAGCGAAGCTCTACTGTACTTCATATTAAGCGGTTGGTCAATATAGGCGGAGTCGTAATAAATGGATTCTACTACAAGTTTATCTTCTGCTCGTTGACTCCTAATTTAAATGTGGAGTATTAAGTCACCCAACGTAGTGAACCACTTGGGGTAACCTAAGGCACAGATGTTGGATATCCAATAAATGCTTCCTGAGGCGGCCAAAAACTTTGCAGAATAACTTGGCGGATCAACAACTTTGGCGGGTATGCAGTTGTTGATCGATTGTAAAAAAATTACACCACTTTCTTACTAATAACGCTGATATAAATTAACATTGCCGGAAAGGATATATTCAACTGACAACTAGCCACTGTAATTACGATGTTGTATTTAAAAATTATTATTATAAAGAGTTCACCTTTTGCTGTGCTTACTTCTTCATCTGTAAAATTGTCACAACATGCCTGAACAATTGATATTTCATCTAGAGACACAACTGTGTACTGAATCAATGCCAACAGTTCGTTTAACATCACCCCACAGGTTGTGCATTTAGTGTTTTATTAACTATTCATAAGTTCACTTTAATTGTTATTTCCTGTTCGCAACTGGTAAGCAGGTGGCCGATGAATACTGGCGACTGTATTGACCTTTTAACACATGAATTGATCAATGTTTTTTATAACATTCACATTGACTTTTTATTTTTTTTTTTTTTTTTTACAGTTAATACCGCACAAGAGTCCCAACTGCTCCCGTCTGGAGCCAGTGAGACTATGGCATCCCCAATCGGGGTATGTTGTGAGGCTGAAGGTAGTGGGGAGGGGAAGGAGATAGGGAAGAGGAAGGTGGGGAAGTACCTGGCTATTCAGATCTGGTCACTAAACACGGCTAAAGCCATTTCAAGCAACGTTTCAATTCTGAATGGTGGTCTTACACCAGGGCGATACTGATAGTATCTTCCACTCTGGAACGTGCCGCAAATATACTATTTATTATTTTAAATGAATAAATTGTGAAATAACACAAATTAATCAAATAAAATTTATTTGCGCACGCCGGGTTCGAACCCGCGACCTTCGGATTGTGAGTCGAGAGTCTTGCCTCGGGACCACGGAGACTGCATAGTTAAAAAACTATTAAACTAGACAACTAAGTATAAAACAAATATTTTAAGCAAATAACACTCTCACAGTTATACTTTTACCCGTGTTGGTTAGCAATATTGTTGTTTATAAACGAAACATGTTTCAAAGAGATTTGACAGAAGGCTTCGCGATTGTTATTATCTTATGTCATATTTGTGTTAGTATAATGTGACCAAGTTATGACAACTTCTTTCTTGTTGGCTGTCCATAATATCTTTCATAATATTATACCCACCCATTCACAAATGTGATGAATATCATCGATCTTCCCTTTTGGCTACCCCCATTTGTACAACATATCTAACAGTAGGAAATTTCGAATGGTGGTTTCAAACGGTTTAATATAAACTAGTGGTTCCAAACTATTTATTATATATACTGTTTATAAACCGAAAATGGTGTGCTTCTTTCTGTAAAAATTTCTTTCCCTTACAAAATTTCAACTTTTCATCCTAAAAACTACCTCTAAATTTTTTTCCTGGAATTTCGAAGAAAGTTATTTATTTTTTTTACTCACAAAATCACTTTCTGAAAATGGTGCACTTTACCATCGGACACCTTGTATATTATGTATACTTATGATTTAATGTATCATGCACCTTTACGTAAAAGCCTTTGAAGGCATATAAATAAATAAATTTTCTAAATGGGAATTGATACATTTCAGGGAGGTGTTATCCTATTACCAGAAGAAATCGGCGAGAAACTGATTCCCCGCTTTATCAAGAAGGCCGATGATATGGGAGTGAGGATCCGAGAGATTCCCAAGGGAACCATTGACCAGCTCAAACAGCTTGTCAAGCTGGTGGCTTCAGGAGAGGTAAGCACTTGATCTTGATAGTGTTTTATTTATTGGTTTTTTGTGCAATTTTTTTTACATTGTTTTTATAGTTAGTGGCATCTAAAAATGTTCTGTAAAAAAGGAAACTCTTTTTACACAAAATATCCAAAAACTTGATATTGCTGTGATTAATTAAATATCCACATCACTGTTAATAATATAAATAAAGGAGATGGGCCATGAACCATTATTAGTATGAAATGTTTCATGTACGTGAAACTCGATAGATATGAGCGGAGTACTCGTTCACAGTTGATGTTGGCTTCAGGAGAATGGGTCGTTTCCGGGCTTTTTCAAGATTCGCATTAAGAAATCCCTTCTTAGCCCCAATCTTAACCCGCTTCACAATGCTGCCCAACCAGGTGGCGACATAGCTCTCCTGTCTTTGGGGCGCTCAGACAGGGGCGCTCTTCTGAGGTGTCTCTTGAAAATTAAAAAAAAAGAGACCTCACAAACCAAAATCAACATTCGAAAAACATTCCTTAATTTCATTGTAACGCTTATTAAACAAGTCATTCAGAACTCTTCTCAATTTGATTAAATATGTTAAAATTATGAAAGAGAATCTCTCGCTGTATGTATTTTGTTTAAAGAGAAGGGTCGCAGGGACAGGAATGAAAGAAAGAAGTTCACAGGGTCCCTGAGAACATACAAGTCAAGACCAAGAGGGGAGAGAGTGGAGTTCAAAACAGAAGTGGTGGTGGGACACCAATCACGTGTTCCCTGCCCCGCTGCCTGATTCTGGGCAGTGAATGAATAAATTACAGTTGAGTTCGAGAAAGAGATTGCCAAGATTTGTATTTTAGTTAAGATTTAGATAAAAGTAGATCTAAGTATAATTAAAATTATCTATTAAAACTTGGCAGAACCTAATTAAAACTCACTTAAATAGATATTTCATATTTCAATTCCTTCCCCTTTTCCAACCCAAGTGACCCATATTGGGGAGAAAACAGAGTGGAGAAAATGAGAGTGGTAAAGTATAAAACCGCATTTCATTAAAAAATTCACAGCCTTACTAATAAATGTGGTGAATATTTTATACAATTGATGAACAACTGTGTATATAAAAACCTTACTAACAGAAATGTAAAATGGAAACTGACATAAAATAGTTCGTGGAAAGATATAATATTACTCACATTGTTTATACAGCCAAAGAGGGTGTTTGCTTATCTGTTGTATAATCTTGAATTTTCTCATTGATTTTTGGAATATTTTCAAGGTATTTTAAATATGATTTATATTTCTTCTGTTTAAAGATGTCTTAAAAATAAATATCATTTTAAAAACTAGATAAAATAATCTTTTAAATCTTTGTTTTTGAAATATACTTTAATATTAACCCGAGGAGTATTGCCGCAGTACGCGGCGTCACTCGAACGATCCATTTAGATTTAGAGTTTCGCCGCATATGTTCGGCCGTATGACTTCATTCAGTTTTTCTATTTGTAAAATTTTGAGAGCCACTGAATTTGTCCAACTATAATTTAAAAAATAAGAAAAGGTTTTAGTAATAAAAAGGCCCCGAAATTAACTTTTATAGTAAAAAGGGAAAGAAGATAATTAATTAAATCGATTACTCAAAATTAAGAAAAACTCGAAAATGAACTCAATCCTGTAGATGATAAAAAATAACTCACTAATCAAAGGATTAATAAATTGAAATATTTTGATTTCAAATATGAAAAAGTAAAAAAAAAATATATGTATATATTTTTATTTCAAATGTCAAAAATTTGTGGAAAATGCGAAATTTGCAAGAAAACTGTCACTTCTCTTTATATCTCATTTTTACAATAAAAAATTAACATTTTGAATTCATTGTTTGCGCAATATAAATATTGATTTCTAGGATTTATGTTTACCTTCATATGCATACATAAGTTGTTAAAAAAACAACACTTTCATAGAATTATTTCTATATTCATGCGGTAACGGTTAATTAAAAAATAATATCTTAAATAACCTCATTTTTTCAAGACGGGAATTTAATGTGTCTCTCTGCCGAAATGCGACATTGCTAGTCCTTTCAGAGCACAGTTAGACATTTTTTATCAGTACAAAATCAAATCTCAGCTTGTACAATCTTTATTCAATTTATAACTAAAGAAGAGTTTTTTTTATTAGTAAGTCTGTTGTTATTTATTTTGAGCTAGTTACCGGGGACCACGCAGATGGTTGCAATGAATTTCATGCACACTTTGTAGATAAATGTCCCCTTCTAAAGATTGAAATAATCATAACCATCACCATCACGACTGTCAAGTCACAAGTGAAAGAGAGCTTGTACTAAGTGGGTATGTATTGCACCGATTGCAGATCGAGCCACCACCACACTCCGTGTTTCCAGCTGAGGAGGCGCAGGAGGTGGTACGGAAGTTGTGTCAGTCAGAGATCAACGGCCGCGCCATTCTCCGTTTCAACGATATCGATTAAACACCTGTTCCTCTTTAGTTAAATTTGTTTTTCCTTAATGTTTTTATGTTACGTATTTTATTTTTTTATAGATTCTATGTTAGCTATTATGCGTGATAAGATAACGCTTCATTTAGCCGACATCTGCCAAGCGGACAATTTGTGTTTTACATCTTATTTACATTGTTAGTGCTTTCTTTCTTTTATAATACTTATATTCCTCCATAAAGTTACCACAACATTCGAGGTATAATATAATAATTTTTTCAACTGTTAAAGCTGTGACCCGGTAGATCCCTCCAGGAGACGTTATTCTCCTGTAGTAGTGCCCTGATGCATTTGTCACCATACTATGTTGGTACTAACAGAAGTGTTAATAAAGATGTTTCTTTGCTGTCATGTTGTTTCTCTAAATGCTCAAGTCCTAGCTCTTTCCGAGAACTGTAGCATGATTTGAACTGATATAATTTATAATTTGTAGTAAGTAACTAAAGTTAATGTAAAAAAGATAAAATTCATTATTGTTCTACATATGTATGAGATAAGTTAGTCTGACAAGGCCTTAAAGGCATTTTAAACTTTCAGATGAATGCACTTCACCACGGTGTGGGGAGTGTGCTAACAAATTGTTGACAGAATGTTGACATTTTTAGTAAATGAAGGTTTTGGATTCGGTTTACATATCTTATAAATGCTATTGAGATTGTTATCTGAATAATTCTACAGCCAGGCAAGTAGTTTTAAGGAAATATAGGTATTATCATTATTTTTTAACCAAGTATTAAAATTTATTAGAAATATTGTGTTATTATCGGCAGAGAATTATTTATATTCAAAAGGAAAACTCTCTCTTTGTTATATTGTAAATCATTCAATCAGTTTGAAATAATGCTTCCAAAAAGCAAGTTGTAGAAGAGTCCCAATCATTTTGTACTCTTTAGTTCAGTTCTTCCATTTTATAACTTGCACGCACTCCTGAATGCAAGGTGCTTTTGTAAACAAATCCTCATTAATTCGCATTCACTTATTATCAATACAAACATTACTCAGCCGATGAATTTGAAATTAAAGTGAAAAACTGATCATTTGTCTTGTTGACTGCATCTCTTGCAGGAAAAATACTAATAAATGTCTATATATTTTTTAATAATAGGTATTAATATATTTTTAAAATAATATTATTTTAAGATTCTCAAAATGATAAAATAATGCTTTCTGAAACGAAATACAAATATTTATGTACAAAAGCTACTGTTAATACTTTTTATTTAAATATTTTATTTTTGAAAATGTTCATAATATTTAATGATTGGTATTCTACCAGTGTGGATGTATTTTTGGAAACTCAAACTAATATCATATAACGTTTTCTTAACTTATCGTGAAGGACTGTAACAATATTAATATTATGGGTGCGTGAAGTAATGTCCCATACAGTCCTGTGTAACGCACGTGTACATATTTATGTAACCAACTACTGTAGAGATTACCTCATTTTGTAACATGAAACATTCTAGTTTTTGTCAAATAAAGAGATCTCAGAAAACCATGACTTTTATTTGTGTGAAATTTACCTACCGAGTCTTCCAAATTGGTTTATCAAATTATATTCTAATGCCTTTTTATTGTGACTGTTCTGAAGGCTTTGATTTAAGTATCAACCCACCGTTTGGGGAGGCACAGCCTCCCTAAACTGCAAAATCTTCATACAAAAATTGATACTGTGAAAAATGAAAAAAATTATTTACAACTACAACAATTGCAATAATGTTGTATTTTTCAATGTTACCACTCTAACTCATTGAAAAGTCACGACTAAATCTTCATACAAAAATTGATATTGTGAAAAATAAAAAAATATGTTTTCAGCTACAACAACACCAATAATGTTGTATTTTTCACTCTTACATAATCCCATGGATAAGTTATCAAAAATATGGTGAAATTCCCCCTCAATATAAGTTGTGTGATAATTCTACTGTGCACGGAAAATCTGATATTGTCGTTATGAATAAAAACTATAAAAAATATTTGTGATTTTATTATTTAAATTTGATATTTATTTATTTAACGCCCAGAGGGCTTTGATTTATGATTTGTAGTATAATTTTAATTTGACAGATACTTTGAAACTTAAGAAATAACAAAAATACAAATACATTTGATAAAAGTCATACAAATACAGAAACAAAAACAGAAAAATACAGCTATTTTATAGGTTTACAAGATGTGTTAGGAACAGTGTTGAAACAAGATGATCCACAAAACTCGCCAAGTTGATATTGAATATGTCAGCATCACCCAAGTACTGATTTCCCATCAGTACTTGGGTGATTTGTCAACTTGACAACAGTCATTCGCAAGTTTACGCAACTCCGTAATTAAAATGATCCCTCTCCTGTCTCTCAGTAATTACATGCGACCCCCTCTCTGTACGGCAGAGAGGGGGTCGCATATTGCGTGAACAGCAGTTACAGCATATAATGTTGATCTTAGAGCGCATTATCTGCTTAGGTGTGGCAGATCTGTATGGGATTGTATGGCGAGCGATATTGTGCATGCGATGATCTTTTATCTTTTATAGTTGTGTGTGCCCTATCAAGGTTCACAACCAACATAAAGATTGGAGCATTTACTTAATGCGTAGTTATTAGTTAGCCATCGGCAAAATTATCAATAAACTTGCTAGATGGCAGTGGTATATTAATTTAGATACGTGTTTTTATGCAACGAAATAATTATTTATTATGGTGCCATTTTGTGAAATAACTCCTCAAGGGCGCTCTAGGTACACAATCATGTTGTGTAACTTTTTCAATTAATTTAATATTTGTTGGATTGATTCATCTTTTTATTATTAGGTATGATCTTTGTTCACAGCGTTCACACGTTCAGCGTTTTCCTGTGTAGAAAAGAATATGTTTCTTCTATCAATATAATTACATTTTATTCCAATAAAAAGGAATGCAATTTGCTCAGCGAGTCAGTTACCTTCTAATCTTCTTATGTGTCACTGTTTCATTTACAAACCTTACACAAAGTTTCTGGAATAGAAATGCAGGTACTACCGATACTGACTACCGATAACTGAGGGATTTTCTTAAGAGAAAACCGGGCAGCATTTTGTTCATACAAACGTATTCCTCAATTTCGTCTCTGAATTTTGACATTGTTGCAAATATTTTCTAATCTTAATATATATATTTCTTCTGTCCGTGTGTATGCCACTGAACTCTTCCTAAACGGCTGGACCGATTTTGATGAAATTTTTTGTGTGGGTTCAAGGGGATTCGAGAATGGTTTAGATTAACAATTTGGTCCACTGGAAAATTTTATTTTAATTATTTTTTTATTTCTAAGGAGTTGTTGATTTTGGAATGTTTTACATTGGATCTGGCAGACTGCGCTACCATCGCAGTATCGAATATTCAATATTATTCTATTTTAATTTTAGTTTGTCCCGACAGTTGTGTACAGGACAACGTTTGTCGGGTCCGCTATAAATAAATAAAATAAATTGTGGAACATTCCAGAACACTCTCAAATGTTGTCCTGAGCGAAGCCGGGTAACCCAACTAGTATAATATAGATATCGACCACTAGCATGTCACGGTTCATCTGGTTTATTTATGTTCAATGGTCAATTATGATTTTGTCTACAAAGGAAAGGAAAAAAATGAAACACCTGACTATAGGGTATAGATATATTATTTGCGATACCAAATATTGTGTTACAGATACATATTATTTGCTTGTAAACAAGGAGATTAAGCGAACATTAATAAATTTTTTTGTTAATTTTTTTTTAATTATTTGCTTATGTACTATTAAGTCCAGTATTGTCTAAACTGAACTCCTTGGCGATTTTTATAATAATATTATTGTGTGCGCATTACGACTGCTCGTAACTGAACTGAAATAACACCACATTCTCAATTGCTCAGAAGTACTAATACATAATGACTTTTGATATGAACAAAAACACTGTTTAAAAAAAAATCCAAAAATTTTCACCATTCACAAATCTTTCTTCTTTGAAAAATATTATTAAATTACCAAAAGTATGAAATAATAAATCCATCATAATCAAAATGAATATGAGAAAAAAACGATTGAATAGCATACAGTAAACATAATAACCTGTGATATAATATTTCAAGATGATAACCAACATACATCCTAATATAAATGCACATTGTTGACTCATTTAAAAATGTTGCTTAGTTCAATTCTGAGCAGTCGGTTAGATTCGTTTGATAACAGTGTTTTATAATATTGTGCGCATTTTACTACACTGTGCGTGCATAACAATTTATTATAGCAAGCGCTTTTAGTGAAGAAGGATGTAGTATAGATATAGTGCAACCAGTTATTCTGACACTTGAACGATGAGAGCATTTTGTCTCACTAATTCTTCTAAGATATTTTAAATGGACCGAAGCATGTGACGAGTTGTCACCGTATAAACGAGTTGCACTTTGGATCTCTTTGAACAGTTTACAGGAGTCCTGGTATCTACTTCGGTTTAACCCTTCAGCTGTCTTGTGCCAAGAAGTTTTGGTTGGAGAGTACTTTCTACTGAAAAGCATTAGTCTACATTGATCATCCACATGAAATGTTACTTCAGTTCTTTCACTTACAATAAAAAAAATTATGCTTAATAATTGTATTCAATTTAATTAAAAGTTCAAAAGCGCCTAAGCTGGCTTGAGTTACGCATGTATTCGTGACTTTAATCAATTTCACGGCTTATTCTACATAAATATACTGTTTAAAACAGTTTTTGTTCTTTCATCTTTTATATTATTATTCCTTGATGAGGAAAGAGATGTGCAAATCTTTCCTTCAAACTTTCTCATTCTTACCTTATTATTTTTACTTTCTTTTCTTATCAAATATTTTTTAAACTTTTATCCTACTCCATGTAATAAATTCGGTTTAAGAAAAAAAAGTGCTTTTAAAAATTTTCCTTTCATCTTTCTTTCTGCTTTCAATAAATCTTTGTGAATTGGGTGTACGCGGTTATTCTTTCTTTCTTGCTTCTTATATAACTTTCAATCTAAAAAAAATTATATAAATATATAAAAAAATCTTTTCTTTCATTTATGTCAACTTTTCTTAATTTCAATCATCTTATCGATCTCCATAATATTATTCTCTTTCACTAGCAGTTGAATCAATTCTTTCTTTCATCCTTCTACATCATCGCTCTACAGGTAAAAAAAGAATTTGAAATTGTGTGTCCCTCTCTTTCATCCTCCCTATGTCATCACTCTCCGTGCAAAATAGGATATTGTAATTTTTCTTCCTTGCATCCATCCTATCTTATCACTTTCCATGTAAAGAGCACTGTTATTTCTTAACCTTTCTTATTTCAGACAGTAAAATTATATTATACCAACAAAAACGAAAAACGATGTGCAGTAATAATTTTTAGGATTCCTTCAATCTAACATACTGTTATCGTTCTCTCAACAAAGAGAAGGTACGTGCAATCAATGTTCTTTCTTTCAAAGTTTCTATCATTTTGAGCCCTAATCGCCAAGCTATGTTTAAAAGATTTAAACTTTTGAATAAAGACATAATCATATTATGTGATATAGTTATATGATTGTCCTATATATATAAATAGTTATTATATGTATTACGCTATAGTATCTATGTGATATAATCTTGCGATATGGTTCGTTAAAACTTTATTGTAAACAATGTAAACACGGCAATATAAAATACATTCGGAGGTTCATGATGTTTTTTCGTAACCCTTTTAATCTTAATTTTAGGCTGTAAAAATTCTATTACTCAATTTATAATATTATTTTGTATTATTTGTAGGTTGCAAACGAAATAAAAGAATTTCATTCTGGAAAGTTTTTCGTTTTATGTTTCGTTAATTCTCAAAGAGTTAAAGTGTTATTAGTCTCTTACAATTCTTTGACGATTAGGGTTGACTCTCTATGAAGAAAATGGAAAAAAAATATTTTTTTTCTATCATCCTTCCTTCTCCTTCATATAATATACACATATTTACAACAAATGTATTTCTTCACATCGCATTATAATTCTTTTATAGTGACTAAGTAACCCAAATATACATTTTAGAATTGTTATTCTAGAATGAAATTCGTGAAATGATTTTAAATTTTAGAACAATATAGGTACAATATATTCTTAATTTCAACAAAATATGCATTGAATGAATCTCCATAGTAAACACTTTGATCAATAATAATACGAGGCCTTGAGAGGAAACAGGTATGAGCTAAATTATCAACAAAAGTTTAGTAAAAATATCATAAATTGCACTCCTAATTACTATAAGCCAAATAACTCGAACTGAGATGAACTTTGATGTTTTGAATCTATACTATACTTGATGTCTAGAAACTAGTGGAGCAAGAGGAAAACTGGTGATTCTACATCACGTTTGGAGTCGATGTTTTGAATTTGAGCTTTCGCTTTCGCAAAATTGTTTGGGTCAAATTTAACAACAGATTATTATCAGCTTACTGTCTTTTAATATGTATTGAAACGTAGATCCGGCTCCAAAAGTTTTTCAACTATTTTATAGCCGAAAAAAGAGAGAAAAATGTAAAAAAAATGTTAATGCTCAAATCAAAATAAAGTGTTGATTGACTTCACTATGTGATACATATAAAGGTTTTTGTAAGTGTATTACATTTTTAAAGTGGAATTACACTGTTATCTAGTTTAGCTCTCTACATAACTGTGTTCTGGGACAGTTTAGCAGTTTTCAAACAAACAAAAGTATGTCAAAAAATACTTACTAGCGTTTATTGCAGTATCTACATAAGTTTGAGATTCGACATTTTTTACTAAGGATGGGTTGTTTCAAAAAATTTGACGAATTCGTCAAATATTTGACGTTAATTTTCACGTTCTGTGTAAGTTCTATTCAAGTTCTGTGATGATTTCAGTTTTATGAAGCAGCTGGCCTACGATAATAAAATAACAGAACTCGAATAGAACTTACACAGAACGTGAAAATTAACTTCAAATATTTGATGAACTCATCAAATTTTCTGAAACAACCCGTCCTAACTCAAAACCCACTGATAAACTTTAAACTTTTTGACTTATGCAGTCAAGAATTTTTTTTTTTTCTATAGTTTTGCTTTCTTCAACGTGATGATGCACACCAAGTGTAAAATGTATGCCAGGTAAGTAAGTGTGACAATATTTCGTACTACATTTTAACATAATTGTTTTCAGCGGTTTTATGGTTGACCTAAAAAAATATTTTTGGCCACATTTAATCATGAAATATCAGAGAAATTAAAATGTAATTTTGTACACCGTCAAACATAAATTTTTAAACTGTGAAATAAGATAATTTTGCATGGGTTTATCATCAGTGGTCAATATTTGATTTAGTGATGATTGTTCAATAAACATTTTTGTTGTTTTTATCAAAAATCTTTTGTAATTAGTTATTTGTTTTGATTTACTTTATCTGGACATTAACATTGCATTGTATAAATAAACGTTAAACTTTTACACTTTTTTGAGTTTAATATAAATAACTTTGTGCTTCATTAAATATTTTACATTTCCTGCTTTTTTAAAAAAAATTATTTATGATTTACGAGATAATAGATGCATTAAACAAGTAATTTGATTACAGCTTAATTGGAGTTTTTAAGCATTTAATTAATAATAATAAGCCATAAAAACTATTTTCACCGCTGCATTGGCTTCTTCGGTTTTACAAGAGGTTTTTTTGTTGCTTACACGGTGTTCTCGATGATTAGGTTTTACATTACTATTTCGATTAGAAGTAACCTTTTCCTCTGAATACCTCATACATTTAAGGAGTGATAGGATTAGCACTAGATATAATATAATATAATAAGAGACAACGACGGGAATATAGTGTTAATCTGGGTTTTACAGGTGTAAAATAAAGCTTTAATTGGTCTGGGATGGTGTGGAATACGACTACATAATATTATTGTTCTTAGTTACATTAACTAAATTATATATCAGTCATAATATTTCACAGGGGTAAAGTTCACGAGGATATAAGAGGAGAGTTTTGTTAATTTTCTAAAAGGGATCTACGGCAAAATAAAGACATAGGAGGTTGCGTAGTTGGGTGAGTGGGAACGGGTGACGGAAGAAATGATGCCATGGCATTGATGCAGAAAACACAATAATATATGTCGCCTTTTCCAAAATGACCCTAATGCCCTATACGAGTATGTAGGGAGTCAAATAGCTGGCAACCTCTTTTCTCTTCTCCTGAAAAACTGTTCCACAAATCACAGGGTTGCAATTTCTGTCTGAATACTTGTGTAAGATTTAATACAAAATCATGACAGCATCGCACTAAAGACTCCCATACGGAACGGATCATAACCTTGCTTGACCAGAAGTTGTGACGTTGACGACAAACTAACTTTATAGGGGTTGCGTATTTGGTAGTTTCAACTTGTCCAAAGATCTTCCTCAACCAGTCCTGTCGGATCGGGAGGGACTGGTTGAGGAAGATATTTGGACCTCTCTAGAAGGATTCCCTTGACCCACCGCCTTGCACCGCAGCGGGAGGGATGGATTAATACGTCCATCACTCCTGAACATACTGACCTCTAGATTCCTACCCACCTCTCATATCTTTTTCCTTAATATAAATTCCTCTTTCTTTTATTAAAAATACCACACAACAACCCCAAAGATGACATAGGCTCAGGGGATTTATTTTCCCCAGGGCCTCCTACTGTGTGGAGCTTATAATATTTAAAAAAATATAGGTCACACTGAGTGATTCATTAGATTTGGTAACTTAGCAGATTTCAGGGCGAGAGGTTTGTCTAGGTCTTGGCGGCGGATGCATCAGCTTACTTACTGCATGGCGGGCCGGGTCGGGAGAGACTGGTTGAGGGAGACATTTGACCTCTCCACACAGCATCCTCAAAGATGACAAAGGCCCTGAGAAAAATTATTATCTTTAAGGCCTCCTGGGTGGAGATGTTAAAACATCGGCGAAACTCGGTACCTTCGTGTATTGTCAGTAGTAGAAAGTGTTTTCAAATTAGATTCTTTGGCTAAGGTGAGGGAAAGGGAGGAAAAGACTATCGGGGTTAAGGCCAAGATATTGCTTTTGGTTCCAGTGCTACTTTGTCTGGCTCCGTGTGACATATTATTCCCACGAGATTTAAATAGGAAGATTTACTAGAAATTTCAATGGTAGAGGTATGTACTTACATATTTCTTAGTACAAATTTGATTTGAATGCTTTCTTAGTAAAATGTGACGATGAGACCTAGTCTAGTATTTTCTACATCAATGTCCCACGGATACTGAAGCTTAGTTATATAAACACATTATTCATCTACACTGATACATTTCTTACTATGGGATCACTAACACCCATTCTCACAAATAGATCGATAAAATTAATACTATTGAATAATTTAACTTTTTCTGCATAATAACAAAAGACAACTATATAATAAGCACACATAATAATATGTTTAATAAATTATTAATTTAATAATGAATAATTGCTGGAACTCGAGGATGACGGTCCGAGTGCGCTGGGGCTACGTCTCCTGGAATAGAAAAATTTTCACATCAAAATTTTACTTTTTAAAGTACATAATTCGCACCCGGGGGATAACAACGGCACAACTCAAAAAACTACTTTTTCATGAGAGCAGTTTGAATATTTCGTTAGTGTGTATTGAATCAGTTTTTTAACCAATAAAAATACAATATTTCACAAAATTTGAAAAGCAGTATATTAAAATTTATCAGGTTTAATATTATAATAGTGTTACAATGATCATTGTGCCACTATTTTTGCTTGAATTCGAGTAAAACATTATTATAAAAAACGGCATATTCGCTTTTAAGGTCACAACAACATTTTTTAAAATTGTGCCTTTTTTATCGAAGATAGAATAGATATCCAGGAACATTTCTGCATACTTAACTCAAAAATGCATTTTTTTGACTTGTGCCACTGTTATCCCTCGTATGCGATCATTTAACTACAAAATAGTCTTATACCTATTCTAAAACTGCTATAATATTATTCTATTACCTGTAGGTAGCATGTATGCTAAAATGTGGTCTTCACAACATTGAGACATAACCCATGAAAAACTGTAAGACTTTTAGCTTTCTTAACATTTACTTAGCGAGTTCACTGAACATTTTATAACCTTTGTAATAAATATTGTTTTGTGTTATAAATTTGTTTTAGGAAGCCTAAAATCATTGCAGTTCATCTAGGATAGCAATGAACTCTACCTATTATAACATTATTCAACATATAATCTGGCAACATTTTATTTTTAGATTTATAAATAAATACTAGGATATTTAATCATACCCACACACTAAATATATTGGATATCAAATTCAAGCAAAAATAGTGGCAAAATGATCATTGTAACACTATTATAATATTAACCCTGATAAATATTAATATACTGCTTTTTAACTTTTGTGAAATATTGTATTTTTATTGGTTAAAAAACTGATTCAATACACTCAAACGAAATATTCAAACTGCTCTCATGAAAAAAGTAGTTTTTTGAATTGTGCCATTGTTATCCCCCGGGTGCTAGTATGTGTTTGTTTCTTTTTAGTGTCGCTGACTTCCGTTTCAACGAGTTTCAAATCACAGCGGTGATAAAGAAGTTTTCACTTAAAAAAATGTGTGCAGTTCACACGCGGTAGAAGTAAACCTTTAGAAAACTAAAG
Source organism: Glyphotaelius pellucidus (assembly GCA_936435175.1). Taxonomy (NCBI): domain Eukaryota; kingdom Metazoa; phylum Arthropoda; class Insecta; order Trichoptera; family Limnephilidae; genus Glyphotaelius; species Glyphotaelius pellucidus. The sequence continues at coordinate 17,410,814 of OW386542.1, read as the reverse complement.
TAGACAAGAGTGGGGAGGCTCCGAAGTACCGCACAAAGAGGAGACCGATTATACTGTCTCATTATCTCGCAGTCTAAATCCTACATATGTATGTGTTTGTCTCTTTTTAGTGTGGCTATTTTTCGTTTCATCGAGTTAAATCAGATGCTAAAGAAGTTTTCACTTCAAAAAGTTTTATGAATTTAAACTGGAATCAAACCCTCAAAGCCTTACCCCATGGTAAACAATGTTAAATGTAAAAATAAAATAATTAAATTAAATTAAATTTTATATAGTTATTGAAGTTAGTTAGGTGAATTAAAATATATTTACCTCTCTCAGAGCCAGCTTATTCTAAAATGATATAATGATGATCCTCTCCTAACGATAGGGCAGCTCCAGTAGTTCCTGAAATAAAACAACAAAAATAAACTGTACAGACTAACAAAGCATTACATTTTATCAACAATAACCAAATATACAGGGAATTGAGAGCCTTGACTTACTTTGATTCCTGACATTATTTGGAATAAAAAATGTTACTTAATGTAATTTTGGTACCCGGTGACTTTTTTTGTGATTATTTTTGTTGTTGTGAAAACCAAACAAAATAAAATTTCTCTCACATGTCGTCACCGGTCACTCAGCCGAGTAACCGCTCAACCTCTTGTCCCAACCCCACTGTCCAATACCTACTGATTTTTTACATTTTAAGTTGAAAAAAATTTTAATCACCGGAGACCAAAATTTCAAAAGTGTTACTCCAAATAAAGTTAGGAATCGCTGGTGTAACATCTTGTGGACTAATTTGTAATAATAATAATTACATTAAGATGCTACATTTTTTTTCAAAATCAAAAATGTTGCTTGAATTGGTTTTAGCCGTGTTCAGTGACCAGATCTGAATAGCCAGATTTTTTTCCAATCTTTCCTCCCTCCCTTCACCACGAAGTTCGTGCACACATAAACTTACTTGAGGCAACAAACAGATTTAGCCTAGAAATCATACTTTATGCAAATCTTACATACTCTTATCATTTCATCTTAGTTTTAGTATAACTCATTCCTCTAATGATTACAGAGCCCATTTCTCTTGGAATGCTATGCCTTATACATGCAAATGGCAGGACAGATTTTCTAGCACAGCATAACATGACAAAAAGAACGGTACTATTGAATGAAATTTCTGAAACAGTGCAATAAGGAACTCCAGTGAAAAATATTATGGCTTAAAAGTTTTTTTTTTTTTTAAATATTTAATATATATATATATATTAGACCAATAAACGCTGATTCTGAAAATATAAGTTTTATTAAATAATATTTAAAGTAGAGTTTTAAAAAAATTATCAAAAAGTTCATTTTAAAAGGCGTCATTAAAAAACCCTGTCAAGTTGGTATTATGAATTTGTGAGGCGTGACGTCACCGCGTCCATAATTCTCCAGTCACCTGGTATATTTGTATTGAAAAATGACAAGCCATTCAACATTCCGTGTTATTGGTTATAGAGGTTTAGACATAAAAATAGTTATTGTTTTAATTGAAAAATTATTTATGCCTAAATAATTCATTATCAAAAATAGAGTATCTCTATTAGTTTATCTATATTATTTAAAATATTCAAAAACTTTAACTAAAACTTAGTCTAAAAACATCATATAATGCCTGTCGCAGCACTCCAATTCTGATTTTCAAAATGGCTCGCGACGAACAGCTGATTTTAGTTGCCTACCAAATTGATGCTTTGGTTTCCATAATATAGATTTCGATTCGTAAAGCTAAAAAATAATGATTTCAAACAATTTGTATACCACTCTCCCTTAATAACATTGAAAATTATAATAATATAATAAATAAATAATTCCACCTAAATAACGTTTTACTTATTGAATAGTTTCATAGCTTCTTCCATACAAAATGACAACAATGAAAATAACTAAAACTTTTGGCCCTGATGACGTCACACGATTCACACCAGATACGGTGGTTTTCGGGGATCCTGAAAAATTAAAACTTTGACATTTATTTTAACTATTAAAGCTAACTATAAAAATAAAAATAAATATGTGGTTATTTAAGTTAGAATGTCATTATTCATTAAAAAAAAAGATTGGACTTGAGTTCCTTATTGTAATCTCTTTGAATTACTGTTTTGTAGAATTATCTTCCCAGTTGTTAACAATGTCAAAATAAGAAACCTTGTATGTTAACTGGAATAATCTGTCGTTTAGTTAAATAAAAACATTGCTTTGCATTAAGATTCTTTTAAGATAAGGTCCGGGCAGTTGAGACTCTTGTGAGGTAATATTTAAAATAAAATGGTGGCCTACTTGGCTGTGGTGCCGACGGGAGCCTCGATTCTGTATGGTCGATACGCGTCGGCACAGGAAGTTGGAATGCTGGAGGATATCAACCGAAGACAACTGCAAAATAGAAAAAATCCAAAATAGAAATAGTTGATGGGTGTTGTTACACAAAAATCAGCAAACAGCCAGAAAGCATGCCATTCTGACGCATTTTGGCTGATGGGAGAAGGTTCAATTAGCCCAACAAAGGTAATATGCCACTTTTCTGATCTTAAACTTTCCCATTGCGACGATTTCTGTATCAAATCAGGCCAGTATTAAAGTTTGGCGTGCACTGCTAAATAAACTATAAAATCGATCACCGCCACACGGGCACGTGCCTAGCACGGTGGTCGAATCCTTAAATTATGGAATTAACCAAGCAATGAATAAAAATAATAAATAAAAAAAACGGTTCCATGCCAACTGGGAATAATGTCAACTCAACACCTCCTTTAAAAGTCATTAAAATCTATGAAAAAAATAATTTTAAATTAGCCGATAACCCTAACCTAACATAACCTATTTAACCAATTTTTTTATATATATTTTTTTATCACTCTAAATGACTTATCTGAGATGGTTCTGAGTTGGTTACATTCCGAGTTGGCCGGTCACCAAAAAAAACTATACCAGGTACCCAAATAATTACGTATTATATCATTGAAGAAGAATATAATACTTTTTTTTCTTCTTCAATGATATATTACGTTGATGGGAATAACCTTCAAAAGTTATAAAAAGAGAGTTTTTCTCGTAAAAAATTGAATTACGTTTTAATTCATAATAAGTACTTTATTCAAAATATGTATTTGTATGTACTTTATTATTCAAGTATATTTATGTTTTGTTTAAATGATTGACAGATGCTTACATGAATTAACCCTTCAAAATTTTAGCGTGTTTTTCAGACGGCCAAAATATTTCCGCTTTTCAATAAAATGCAAATAAATGGAATATTTCTGAACATATCCCAAAACTAAAAACGGTTTTTTTAATGTGGTAAAATACGCTTTCAAATTTTATAATTCAAAATAAACATATAATTTTTGAAATACAAAAATTTTGCATGCAAACATGAAAAAGTTTTAAAAATGGCTCATCTCACGTTTTTTCTAACTTAAATTACTAATAACGAAAAAAAATAAAAACACATAAATATTTCATTAGACAAACGTAATATAAACGTTAATTATACCTCAATTTTTTATCTTTTCATATAAATATAATTAACAAAAAATTCTCAAAGTTTCATTTTTTTTTCAAATTGCGATTCAAAACTTTGGTTTCATAAAGGTATACATTTTACTATTTTCGTCGTTATTTTTTAGATTAGACTAAAAAGCGTGATGTTTTGCCTTTTTAACACTGTTTAGATAGTGAAGATACGTACGTAAGATACTGAGACAAGCGGGCCGTTCATATAGCTATTTCATTTGTACACACATATTTTTTAACGGCTATTCTTTTCTTAAACGGTGCCATATTTAGTATGAATATAACATGACATTGGATAGATGTCATAATTTTTCAAGTTTACTAACAATCGAAAGGTAATTTCTTCTGCTGAAAGGTAATGATCCTGATGGAAACATATTTTTTCATAAATACTTTCAGCTTCACAAATTGTACAATAATAATATCCTGTAATTTTTAACACCTTAATTAGTATGAGACTCACATCGCCGGTAGCAGAGTGGGAAACCAGATTCAGATAACTTAATGGAAGGTCACTTCCCCCGACTCGGTCTCGGTCTTCCTCCTGTCGGGGATTACGCAATCCAGGAGCGATGTTCCAAACCACGTACGCCGGAGCCCCCTGTAATCAAACGACATTATAATTTTATTTCATTTCTCAGTATTGGTCTCATTTGCCTTTTCATTTCTCCTCCAGACATTCAATTCTCTGTGGTGTCTTTCTCCTTTGGTATCTAATTCTAATCTGCCTTCTCATTTCATCTCCACCCCTTAATTTCCCAATCGATCATTTTCACTCTTTCTTACCGTAAGGTTGTTAATTTGCTCAGGAGTCAAGAATCGGCGGTGCATATCTTCCAGGTCACTGATGGCCAGCAGGTCTGTGCTTCCGTTCCTCCCACCCCAGCCCGCCCCGCCGCCTGCTTTACCTCGCATATTTCCACCTGATACATCCACATACTTAGGTCCGTCCTGAAATAAACACACCCAGATTTAAAGGCAGGCAATGAAGTAATTCCTTCGCATTGTTTAACACATTGTAACGCACGCAAAATATTGACGCAATGGCAATAATATATTCATTAAACGCAATTCCAGGTTAGGCTTTCGCTAGACGTTCGCGACATTCGCAGTAAATACAGTGTTAATAAAATCGCCCGCGTTAGCCTGAGTGGAATATGCTGTAGAATGAATCCATCAATGGATTGAATGAATTGGGTATTGGTTAGCAAGAGGTTCGAAATGTAATTTAAAAATAAATATTTACCCTTGCCTTGGAGGAGCACGGTCGTTGTCCATAGAGAGTTCGGAAGGTGAGGTCGGCGGGGGGGACGGGCGGCGGGGCCAGAGTGACCACAGCCTTACCTCGGCGGGGGCTCGTGGCCGTCACGTAGCTCTGCTTGCGGCGTGTCAGGGTGTTGCCCGGCGGGAGGGGCAGAGTGCACGGCTCCCCGATCGCCAGACCGGGCAACTCCCCTCGAATGATCATCGGCGGGCGGGCCTCGTAGTTAGACGGAGGGCTGCTATCCAAAACATCCACCGCGGTATCCTTACCCGGTGTAAAGTTCGTAAATAAGTCCTGAAAATAAGCATGGTTAAAGACTTCTGTGCTAGTAACTAACCAAAAAGTTTAAACTTTTTTCTGCATTTTTGTTACCTTCATATTGATTTTCATTGAGAAGTCGTTGCCCAAATAAGAATTGCTTCTTTTGAAAATTCCCATTGCTTTGCGTTTGTGAACCACTAACATACCCAAGAAAAGGGCGACCACTATCAAGACAACAATGGCCAGGGATCCTATCATGAGGTCGGATGGAGGTTCTGAAAACATAATCGAACCAATCAATAATATACTTGTCATATGTTGCCAATAACACGCTAGAAACTGATCAGAGGTAAATTAATATTTACCGTATTGACTTTTGTCGTAATCCATATTCAATAAGGTCAATTCCAGGATATCGTCGAATACTTTCTGGTGTATTTCATCGGTGACGTTAGTTTCGGTTATTTCTGCAATACAAAACATAGGGTATCGAAATGAACACGATGATACAAATAAATAGTTTCAACCAATTCAGAGTTTAGTGTGAGGTTCGATGGAGACGTTGGGATGCAAACTAAAGATGAAGGGTGAAGTAGGTAGATTTCGCCGAGCGAGATCCACTCGGGTCAAAAGAAAAGATTAATTTTATTGAACTCGGTTTTTTGTCACCACGTTTTTGTTTTCCGGGTCTCCGTAAAAATATTTACGAATATTTTGATGGGGTGAAGTCAACTTTGCTGAACATGATCCACTCGGACTGGAAGCATTGTCGTATGAGTGTATTTGGCGACGCGGCCTCCTCTGAAAAGAATGCTGACATTCCAGCACTCTCGTCTTTCTTGCCAGGGCCTTAGTTGAAGTATTTAATTATTTAAGAGATTTTGAGATACAAACCTGAGGTGAAGTAGACCTCGCCGAGCATGATCCACTCGGACTGGAAGTACAGTCGTATTTTGGTGTATTTGGCGAGCCTGCCTCCGTTAAAAGGAATACTGACATTCCGGGCGCTCTCGTTGTTCTTGTCAGGGTGTTGGCTGAACACCACGGGGTCTCCGTTGAAGTATTTACCTCCGACGCTGAAGTAAACCACCGCCGTGCGGAACACCTGTCGATTACATTGAGAAATCAGTCTTTTATTTGTCGCCCCCTACGTTCACTGACAATCATTTTAGCAGAAAAACCACGTTATATACATACATACTTACAAAAAATGTTTCGCTTTACAAATGTCATAAAAGAAACATTTTATATTTAGTTGAAGCCAACAGATTGATTTAGTCCAACATATTTTAAGGCCAACATGCTTATACATTATTCATTTTACATAATTCACAAAAAAACATAGTGCTCACGAAGTCAAAATTAAATAAATTATGATATTCCGCCACAAGGATACCTACGTACTAAACATCAAGATATTATTTAATGATTTACCTGAACATTCCTACTGTGGTAGTTATTAGCAAATAGGTTGACTTGCGAAATGTTTCTGATGGCGTCAAAGGTGAATGTAATTTCCAAGTAGCCACTTGGAAAAGACGAGTTCCTCCAGCCTACCCAGCCACTGCCTGAGGATAAGCCGAAAAGCAACAAGTTAATATTCAAATTACCGCACACATAAATTCAGTTTCCGGTGAGCCAAGACGCTGTATTAATAATTATTCTTCATCAATAAGAAATTTCCCAACAGGCAAGAGCCCATCGTTGCAATTTCGGGAGCAGGAGAGATAAAAGTAATTCAATTAAGTTCGCAGGATTTGTTCTTTTAATTTGAATCCTGAAAATTCGCAATTGCCATGTAAATCAAATGTAAATAGTAGGCGGTAATTTATTGAAAATTTTCAAAAAATATCTGAGAGTTTATTTTCATAAAATGATGACATAAATGTTTAGTGAAATTAAAACCGCAAAAAATACGCAACAATTAACTACGCTGATCAGTCTGATAGAAGATTGACATACCGATTAAAATTACCCCGGCAAATATTGAAATATTCGGGGAAAAAACAAAAAAAAAACCTATTGGAAATCGACTGTAGCTACCGAAGTCGAATTTCATTAGGTGTTTTTTTGTTTTTATTTTAGTCAAACGGATTGTTTAAAAAAAACGCTTGATTAAATTATTGGTTATATCTATTAAAACCAGCATACAAATAACCAGCATATATAGACTGTAATTGAAAACCCTTTTTCGTCGAAATTTTCAACATGTATTTTTCGATTGCGAAATTTTTTGTAAGTTTATGAACTATCGATCACAGCTTCAATAGAATGAATTTATAAACAAATTATCATTATAACATTTAGAGTAATAATGTCAACGTAAGAGTATTTGATGGCCTCCGTGTTGCGAGTGGTTACTCCTCCGGGTGGATAAGATTCTTGACTAAGAATCCGGAGATGGCGGGTTCGAATCCCGGCGTACGCAACTAAATTTTATTTATCATTGAAGAAGAAGATAACACTTTTAAATCTAAATGAAAATATGAAAGAAAACAAGACACAGAAAAACAGAAAAAGACAATGGTCGCAACTGGGACTCGAACCCAGACCTCTCGTCTAACCGGGACGGCGCGTTTTCCAATTTCGCTATTGCCACCTTCTGTCAAACCGTCATATTTGTCAATCTCATATTTCAAATATTTAGAATCATTAATATTATCTTCAACTAGTTCTTAATATGGAAAAAGAACTAGTTGAAGATAATATTAATGATTCTAAATATTTGAAATATGAGATTGACAAATATGACGGTTTGACAGAAGGTGGCAATAGCGAAATTGGAAAACGCGCCGTCCCGGTTAGACGAGAGGTCTGGGTTCGAGTCCCAGTTGCGACCATTGTCTTTTTCTGTTTTTCTGTGTCTTGTTTTCTTTCATATTTTCATTTAGATTTAAAAGTGTTATCTTCTTCTTCAATGATATATTACGTTGATGGGAATAACCTTCAAAAGTTATAAAAAGAGAGTTTTTCTCGTAAAAAATTAAATTTTATTTAATTTGTATTATATCACAATTTATTCATTTGAAATAATATAAAGTATATTTGTTGCACGTTCTAAGATACTTTCAGTATCGCCCTGGTGAAAGACCACCAATCAAAATTTTGCTTGAAATGGCTTCAGCTGGGTACTTCTCCACCTCCATTTTCCCCCTTCCCATCTTCACCTAAGGCCTTACAAAATATCCCCAATATGATGCCATAGTCTCCCTACCTCCAGACGGTTGGAAGCAGCTGAGACTCTTTGATCAAAATTTATAATTAAATTTCCAATGCAAAACAAAAAAAATAAAGTGGGGTTTACTAAGTTATTATAAAACGAAAATTATCTTTGTTTACCTTGTTAATTCATAAATTCAATAATGAAATTCATGGTTTGCATTGTTTGTTTTATGTTCAGATCTCACGGCCAAGCAAAAATTCTATTTCCGAATAGTTGATTCTGCGTAAAAAAATAACAAAAGGAGATAGAAACGCCACACGGCTAAAAGTCACACAATGCAAGACTGTACCGAGGTGTTAACTATTTATTTATTTATATCCTCGAACATACATTTTACAGATGACTACAGTTTACATAGATAATAGTTCCAGTAATACAAAAAAATAATAGCCGTCACGGGACGCTTAGCAGCATCGAAAGCAGAGAGAGGAGAACGAATGTGGCGTCGTTCCGTCACGCCACGCCGGCCTTACCCGCACTTAGTTTTTGCGGCCGACGAGTCACGAGGCTTTCTGAATGAAGCTTTGTTCTGTGCAAGCGTCCCGTCTTGCCCTTCTAGGGTCTGTTCTACCCGCGCGCGCCAAAAGATGTTTCAAATTAAAATGCTAATTATCAATAATTGTATGTAAATGGGTTAGTAGTAGTGTTATCCATTAAACACCTTACTAGGAGAACCTGCGCTGATGTGTTCGCATGTTTGGATAAAGTATTATTCTGCCGTCATAGGTAAAAACACAGTATTCTCATTGAGACTCTCAAGGAGGCTACTAGTTACATTCATGACGGCAGTATTATACATTAGATTTAATACATCATTTATTATTATATATACACAATGTAGGGGGAAGAACAGAAAACATAAAGTGAACGATGAACCATTAAAGACGAAAAGAGAATCAAACAAAACGTAGATGATAATTAGTGCCGGTATTTTCAAACATTTCCAAATAATTATGCAAAATAATCTATTGTTGAGTTTATTTATTTATTGTTTGAAACATTTACAAAGTGTTAACAATTATTACAATAATAGAATTGCCGTTGGGATGTACATAGATATTAACACTCAAATTAGATGTTCACAACATGAGTAATCAATGTTTAGTTGTTACTAGACGGAAATGCTTGTAGCGATAATAGAAGTAATAATAATCATTATGAAATGTAAAACATAGTAGTGTCAAATATAATACATAACCTGCAGAGAAAGAGAAAAAAGAAAGAAAGAAAGGGTATGACAAAAAAGCAGTTATATAACTGTTCTCCACGAAGTGTCATGGTAGGAGATGGATAATTTGTTTTTTGAAATATGTGAGATTGTTTGCATAGATGTCTATATGGTCACATTCAATGGTATTATATAGACGGCACATTCAAAACAGTGGATTAATTGCAATATTGTTATTAAATAATTCAAGATGGAATATTTTATGACTCCTTAAATTACGTCTATTAGGAACTTTAATATGAATATTGCTCAGACAATGGTTGGTTTGAAGCTTATCATGAATAATTTTGTATAAACATAATCAGCAAACTGTCTTCTTTTTTCCAGGGTTGTAAAATGAAATTGTTGGAGTCGTTCCTCGTAAGATAGTTAATCTAATGATATAATTTAAATACTAATTACATTTTGTTACGTTTGGTTTTGGTTTTTGTCATGTTTGTGTTTGTTGTAATGATGTATAGTCGCGGTACAAAAAGTACATGGTACAATCGCTGTTAGCTGTTGGAAAACATATTGTAGCAATTGTTAAGATTGGTCATATCACCTCTAGCGTAGCCGATGTCAATGAGAAAGAAGTCGCCTCCAATTTGCCCGTCCGTGAGGCGGCCCAGACCGTCCTCGCCATCCACTCCATCATACTCGCGGTCCACGTGGTCTCCGAGGTCTGCCGAACCCGCGGGAGCTGCGTAGCTCAGCAGGCCGCCTGAAACGAGCAAAATATATACCTATTAAGAAAAAGCAATAACCACGTTTCCTTGGTCGGAAAAGAGAAAGAGAGGTTGCACAGATACCAGATATGAGATGGGCTGACGATAAGAGACATGTACGCTTCAGTTGGGGGAGATCCGCCAAATTTATAAAAAAAAAAAATTTTTTACTTTTTTTTTTTACATTAACTCCACACAGGAAAATAATTTCCCTCAGGGCCTATGTCATCTTTGAAGATGCTGTGTGGAGGGTGTTTTTGAGGAGAGGAAAGAGTGAACATGGGTCTTGAAGAGACCCATGTTGTAGGAGGGAGGAAACACAGAGGCCCGCAAATCGTTCCATAGTCGAGCTGTTGAACTCAAGAACGAGTCGTAGAAACGACCCGTTCTCATGTGACTAATGTCAACCGTGTACAAATGTTGGGCGCGTGTTTGGCGTGTTTCCCATTACTATTCACCGATGCCGAGGGGATCAATGACGCTAGTACCTCGGAGCATCTTCCATTGTAATACCGGTAGAACAAGGACAGCATTCCCACCTGACGCCTGTGCTCTAAAGATTGCAATCCGTTTGTTAAGTTAGGAGAATCTATCAAACGGACCGCCCGTTTCTGCACAGAATCGAGGGTTTTTTTAGGTATTTTGAGGCTCCAGACCAGAGGTGGCTGCCAAATTCAACCGTGGGGTGCACTTGCGATTTGTAAAGGGTTAGCAGTTGTGTACTATTAAAGTATCTGCGGGCCCTGTATAGTACGCCCAGTTTCTGAGAGGCTAACTTAACTCTGGCCTCGATGGAGCCCCCGTACCTGAGCTAGTCACTTAGAATTACACCAAGCATATTTAGCATTAGCATATCAATGGAAGGCCTGTTCGGGAGATTGCTTCCGTTGAAGGAGACTAGATTATCATTGTCCAAAATCAACATGTCCAAAACTGAGGATGCTTTACCGATTGCTTTACGATTAAGGAGCGAAAAAAGGGCAATTTGAAATTTTTATTTATTGCATTTTAAATCACACATTTTTTACATGATTTGTGCATTTTTTGCAGATGCCTTAACGCGCTAACATTTCGATGACTGGCATAATTTTGGAAAAAATTAAAATTAACATTCATCAAATTTCAAAGTTTAAGTAAAAGTTCTCTGTAAGTTCTGTTATCATTTACAGAACTTTTCATAGATCATTATATTTAAAATTTGAAGAATGGTTCAAATTCTGTGAAACAAACCGTCCTTAGTTGTTAACTGTTTTTTTAAAATAAATTTAAGGTGTAGTTACAATTTGGGAGGCGGGAATGGGTACCGCCGCCCCGGGAGCCTTTATTGGATAACCAACACCTCTGCCATAGGTCACCCCAAGTGGTTCGCTACGTTTGGTGATTTAGCAGGGGTGCCCGGGTTCATGGGGTGAGGTTTGTCTAGGTCTTGGAGGCGGATGACCAGGACACACGGAACCCCAGATTCCTACCCACCCCTTAAACCCTTTTCCTTCCCAGAACACTCCTTCCCTTCCTTTCCTAAAAAAACCCTCCACACAGCATCCTCAAAGATGACATAGGCCCTGAGGGAAATTATTTTCCTCAGGGCCTCCTGTGTGGAGCTCATGTAAAAAAAAAATTGAAATATTTGTTGTTATCCGTATTTTTTATATAAAAAAACTAATTAAAGAAAGCAATTAAAGTTTATGTTTATTGAAATTACCATTCCCAAAATTTCTCAACAAAATTATTAAACCAAACCGAAAAATCATTGAATGAAAATAAATCGTAATTATTTTATGGCCTTAAATTTTTTGTCATATCCATTTAAATTTATATTTTTTTTTATTTTTTCTTGCTTTTTCCACTCTTTATGATTGTAGTTGTCTTCTTTATACTGAAATGTCCCACGTGAAACTAAGCGCCTAAGCCCCAGGGCTGTAATGGAGTATTAACATTTACCAAATATTCTCTCTTGTCTCAAGAATCGTGTCTGAAAATATTTGTTTTTGTAATGTTTATTTATCTGCTGCTCATGTTAATCTGAGAGAAATAATTAGGATTAAGGGCCTACTTAAAGGGGGGAAGGGGTTAGGGGGTGCACACCCCCCTCGGTATCAGCATTACGTAGGAAAAACTACTCATAGTTCATATTCCTGAAAATACAACAAAATTAATTGAACCATATTTTTTATCAATTTCACATAAATAATTAGTTGGGGTGAGTAAAAGTCCGAAAAAACCTTTTAATAAAATATTCGATCTCCCCTCTTCTTTTTCCCTTGCCTCCTTTAGGATTGAACTCTCGCTTAGGGTCAAATACCCTCATTCGAATGTTATAGCTACGCCTTTGGTTAGGATGCAGAAGAATACTCCACCAGTTAATGTTTTAATATTGTTTTGGTAATAACTATCTGTATTTGTGTTGGCCCCTTATAAAAAAATACTACCTGTCAGAGTGGTAAGTATTTTGCTCTGCACACAGAATTCGCGGGTTAGATACCTGCCTTATTATTCTTTTTATCGTCTTATGTTAGCGCCTCGTTCCAGAGTTGATAATGTAAAGGTTTTCTGTGCTTTTTCTAAATCTCTAAAATCTATTCCTAAATTAATGCATCAGGATCTGCAAATAATGGTGAGCAGATTGCAAATATTTTCTCTAATTATTTTGGATCAGTTTGTACTCAATCAAATCCCATATCAAATACTTCCAGACTAATATTCCTCAATACAACCAATTTAATCGTAATTAACTTAACTTAACGTATAACCTAACTTAACATAAGCATTGGAACCTAAGTTAACATAAGCATGGGAACCATCAGATTTTGTTAAGATTGATTGAATTGTTATATATATATATGTGTAAAGGCACAAGATCGGATAAAACACCTCCATCGTTTATAGGATATTGTTCTAGCGCATTGATAAAGTAATTTTTTGTATTATATAACGCATTTACAGGAACTTTTCCAGATTTGTGAAAAAAAGCAGTTACTATTGTTCCAATACATAAATCTGGTGATCAATCTTTTGTGAAAAATTTGCCTTTGAATCCATAATTTATAAATCTTTCTTTCAACAGTTTAAACCTCAATTATGCATCAATCAACATAGATTTTTTCAACCCAAAAGATCCACAAATTCCAATCTTAAAGATTTTCGTTATTACGTCTGTAATGCTTTTAACGAAAGAACTCAAGTGGATACCATTTACAAAGATTTTTAAAAGACATTTGATAAAGTTAACCATTCTATTTTACTACAGAAACTTGATCGAATAGGTAGGTATTCACGGTGATCTATTGAAATGGCTTGGTTTTACTACTTGATTATACTTAGAAAATAAGACACAGCTAGTGTTTATGGGTATGAATCACCTCCCATAATTGTAAGATCAGGTGTACCCCGGGGATCCAATCTTGGCCCTATGTTTTTTTTAATCTTCATTAATGACCTTGGCCCATGTTAAGCTGTGATTTAATTTTATTTGTTCATGATCTTAAGATTTACCGTAAAATTTCCACGGATTCTGATCATGTTATGCTACAAGAAGACCTTTACAAACTAAATAACTGGTGTATTTAGAACGTTATTTTTCTAAATCTTGAAAAAGGTTACATTATTATTATTATTTTTATTTATAGGTACATAGATTATCAAAACCATTCAAAAACCCTCAAACCATTATAACCGTATACAACTCATTGGTCAGAAGCAAATTGGAATATGGAAGTGTTACCTAGAACCCACACTTTTTAAAATATTAAAAAACCATTGAATCTGCACAAAAAAAAAATCCTAAGACCGTTATCATTTAAATTTGGACATGACTTACTCCAATCTTATGAGGAATGACTCTGTAATTTTACAGTCCTCGAAAAAAGTAATTATTCATGATAAGCTTGAAACCACCCATTGTCTGAGAAATATTCACATTAAAGTTACGAATAGACGTAATTTATTGTTATGAATATATAATATTATGAATATAATATCATTAATATAATATAATATTAGTCATAAAATTACTATTATATTCATAGTATATTCCATCTTAAATTATTAAATATCAATATTGTCTACTTCAATCCGCTGTCTCGAATGCGTCGTCTGTATAATACCATTGAATGTCACTATATAGACATCTAAGCAAACAGTCTTGCATATTTCAAAAAGCAAATTAGCAATCCATTAACATGAACTGTCATGGAGAATAGTTATATTTTAACCCGAATGTGAGTGGTTGCTATTTACTCTATTTATTATTCTCTTTTAACGTTATATTTTATTTTTCTTAATTCTCTATTTTTGTTTATTCTTGATATTTCTAATTATTGGTGACTACGCAGAGAAAAAAAGCTTAAACTGTGCTTCCCGTAAACATTGTTATAAGTGGAATATTAACATCTAAGCTCTTTATAATGTAAATCATAGAACTTTTTCATGTTAATAATCTGTAAATCTTCCAAAATAATAAATATTTCAGTTTGCCCCTTAACTTTCTAACGTTGTTCTTCTCTCCCACCTCCCTCTGTTTATTTAAAGCCTACACATTTTTTCAAATGATATATACGATATTTCCACCGAAGGAGTTAGAGATTGATATATATCTATAAGTATATAGCTGGGTATTTACTTAACTTGACGATTTGTGATAATTTTCCCGGATCACCCGTAACCTTGAATAGCTTGTAAGAAAATCTATTGACTTAAATAAATTGCCATGCGGGCTTCTTAGAAAGTTTTGATGGAATTATATTTTCGCTTTCGTTACCCTCTTTCTTTACGTTAAAGGGTTGGGAACCTTTTGATAGAAGACACTTTGAAAATGCCAACTGTAGCTCAGGGCTAATTCGATGTTGTTCAAACATCCAGATAATAATAACATTAAAGGTTGTACCGTCGCAGGAAAGCGATATTGTTGTAGTAACCAAAAATTATATTGTAAGCGATATCCAACCCCTTTGAACTGAGTTAAAAAATTGTATAATTCAAAACCTTTAAAGAGAGCACGTGTCAAAGTCTTCAATCTTATAAAAAAATATATCAAAATTTGGCTAAAAATCAGTGGAACAGATATTTTTTTAAGTGAAAACTTCTTTAGCACCGTTGTGATATGAAACTCGATGACACAAAAAAGCGTTACTAAAAAGATACAAACACATACATCTATAGGATGTAGCCTGTGAGACAATCAAATAAGAATAATCGCTCTCCACTTTGTGCGGTGCTTCGTAGCCTCCCCACTTTTGTTTACTTTAGTTTTCTAAAGATTTTACTTGTACCGCGTGTGAACTGCAAACAATTTTTTTCTTACTAGTTTTAATAAAGCCTTTTATATTTATCGTTAGACAGCTTTTAGAGCAGGAATGTTATATTGTTTGCTATATTTTTGTCTTTTAATTGAACTTATAACATTTATTCTTCAGAAATTTTTCACAAATGCGATAACAGCAGTGCAGACTTATTATGCTCTAGTTTTTTATTGCATTGATAGGGTGGCTTTTTTCAAATACCTCAATTTATATTTGATTCTTTTGTGCAACGTCGTTAATGTTTGATACTGTAAGATACTGTCAGAATAGCCCTGATATAAAATCACATTTCAGAATTTAAATGTTGCTTGAAATAGCTTAAGCCGTGCTTGGCGACCAGATCTGAATATCTAGAAACTTCCCCATCTTCCTCTCCCAATCTCTGTCTACTCTCTGCCTCACCCCGATTGGCAATAGACTCCTACCCTACACCCTTCTAACCCGACGGTTAGATTAGTTGCAGTTGAGTTTGCGATTCTTTTGGGATATTCACGTAAAGATAGGTGGTAGCAGATATGATAATGTGCTAAAAAGGCAAGCTACGCGGGTAGTTTTTTCTTTGTTTTAAAGAAAATACATTTTTTTTAAATTTACTCAATTGATAAACAGTTGTAACAGTTATGTAAAATTTCAATTGTTTATCGATGTTCAACCCGATTTGCAAATCGCTCTTTTCTATTATAATGGTTCTTTTTATTTTTTTTAATTAAGGAGAAAATACGGATACAGATGTCACAACAAGAGAACTCACCACTGCGTTCAAACTGTTTCTCACGAATTGACCTATTTTTACTTATAAATAGGGATAAAGTATACATAAGAAAATTATTTTACAAATAGAGAGGTGTGAGAAATGCGCAATATACTTATAAAAGCTTACAAATTATTTTTGGAAAAATTTAGAGGGTAAGACAAAAAAAATATACCTATAGATAAATAATAATGTTACACAGAAGTTAAAAAAAAAGAAAAGTACTTACTCAAAATTATAAACGAAGTGTGTATAAGTTGTTGTACTTTGTAGGTAAACAGTCTTCAATTTTTCACTAAAATTACTGCGTGTAACAAAAAATAAGTCAGAATCCTTGATTTGATTAAACGATTCGCACATTCTTCTAATTGGGTCCCTGAAACTAGCACTTGTACGCGTCCGGCTAATGTGGAATAAGTAAAATGGTAAAAAAACAATTTGAATGTCTACGGGTAAGAATTATTTTGTGGTTTAAGCTTAAGGCGCGGTGTACCCGCCCAAAAAGACGAAGATAGAGAGATATTTAAATACGATTGTTAGAAAGAGCGCGCTAAAATTAAAAACGTTAATATGTAAGCGAAAATTGTGAAAATGTTTAATAAAACACGACTCGTTTAAAATAGAGCAAAAATCTTGTGGAGTTGCGTGGAGTTGTGGAAAATGCGTAGAAATTATCTTCAATAATAACATATATTTTTTTAAGAGCTTTAAAACTTAGTATTTAAGGAAAATATGAAATAAATCGGTAGGTATGCGGAAAACCAGGCCTTAATCATGCAATCAATTTTTTTTTTAAGTACACTATTTCTAAACCCAAACTATTAAGTTCTAAGGTTTTTCACATGGTTTAATAATATGTTAAATGAAATTTTTAAAGGAATAATTGACATTTTGTACTAGTATTACGTAAATCAATAATGGTTGGAATGTTTGTTCTACAAGTTACAGATATTCGAAATTCAATTAGAAGAGCTTTAATGCTGAAAAAAATAATTTATTTACTCACTGTCGTCTTCGCAGCCGTACACTTCCATCCGCAGGCAGATGGTCCTCAAATGCAGAGAGTGCGGGTAAACGCGCAGATTGGTGGCGTGTAAGGGCGGAGTGAAGCTGTGCTGGACCACGGTGACGGTGTCGGAATTACCCGAGAATACCTGCGTTACAATTGAGAGAACATAAATCTATTTTTATGTATAATGCAGCTTGTGGCAATTTAGGAGGCGGGTATGGAAACATTTATTGAATAACCTACACCTCTTTCCTAGGTCACCTCAAGTAGCTCGCTACGGTGTGCGGTGCCCGGTTTCATGGGGTGAGGTTTGTCTAGGGCATAGATTCTCAACCTTTTTGTGCCCACCGCCCCCTTTGAGAATATTTTTTTCTTCTAGCGCCCCCCAACTGCTTTTATATACCATCTGTCGTTGTGAATCGCTGTGAATCCACGATTATACTTACCACAACGGAGGGAGGGGGGGGGGGGGGGTCGTAATGGGATGTGATGGGTTTCTCTGGGTCTACCGAAAGTCAATTTTTTTTTACATACTATATATCGCGTATCTGAAACAGCTGTTGCCACGATTATATTAAACGTGTAATTACACTGTAATATTACGTAATCGTAAGATAGGATATGACTCCTATCCTATTTCTACGGAACTCACGACGGGTCGACGACACTGAGCAAGTTAGCGCAAGAACAGATAATACTGTCAATTCTTGCAGGATTGCAAGAATCCCGTTATTTAATAAAAAAAACTTGTTAAAAAATTTAATAGCTACCAACAATTATTTTATTAACTTCATCTTTATTTATAAGAGACATTTCACATGACATCGGAAGTTTAAACTTTTTTAATTCCAATCAAAAAATAAAAAATTTCATTTTGTCCAATTTAATGTAGATCTGAATGTAATAGAATCTTTCAATTCAATTTTCATCCACTTCCCGAACTATTGAAATACGTAAATTTTCGCACACGTGATAAAAATGAATACAATATACACAATAACAAAAATAATCCAATATTAAAGTTTACTTTCCTTTATTAGTATGTGATTAGCATTTTTTGTTTATCTTTTTAGACCATATTTTTTACCTGCCAACGCCCCCCCCGGGCCATCTCAACGCCTCCCAATTTTCTCTGGGTCTTCTACCGCCCCCCTGAAGGTCTCAAACGCCCCAAAGGGTGCGTTATCGCCCACGTTGAGAACCACTGGTCTAGGGTCGGTCATAGGTTCTCAACCTTATTTTGACCACCGCCCACTTTGACATTATTTTTTTTTCTAGAGCCTCCCCATTTTTTTTACTTACTATCTATCGTTGTTATATTTTTGTTTAGCAAGTTTAAAAGTAATCTTATTTATAAGTGTCAATTCTTAATAATAATACACGTAAGATGATAATATTATAAACAACTAATTCGACTAGATAAGTTTTACTATTATTCTTCCTAACTTGTTTACCTTGTCCCATTCGGATTGGAGGCCTCCCGGCGTCCCCGTCCTGAGCCACTTCAGCGACCTCGTACTGCAGCAAATCGTTTGAGTTTTAATCTGCTTCTTTTTCTTTCTTTTAATATATACCTATCTTCTATAATGTATGTCCCACATCGTAACCACCACGTTGGTGACTTCTCTGTCCATAAATATATCTGAAAGGCTATTCCCTAAAATTTGTGATAAGAGATCGTTCTCCCGCGAGAAGTGCTATCACATTTGTGTGATTTTCTACGGCTGTTATTTGCTTTTTCTATCGGCCGATGTCAAAATTTCAGCTGTGAGCTGTCACGTATTTTAGTTTGGGTCGTTTTAAGTAAGAATTCCTGCAAGTATGCACGATTATTTATTCATTTAACAGCTGTAGAAAATCGCACAAATCTGACAGCACTTCTCGCGGGAGAACGATCTCTTATCACAAATTTTAGGGAATAGCCTTTCTGAGCTATTTGTTTAAATGCTGCGTATTTTATGTACACATTTCACTCTTTTATGCGCCTGTAGGAATTTGGTCAAATAAAATAGTAATAATTTGTTGAATAAGTGTTAGTATTTTTACCAGCCCACTGCCATCTCAATGCCCTAATTTTCTCTGGGTCTTCTACTGCCCCCCCCTGAAAGTCTCAAACGCCCACAAGAGTGACGTTACTGCCCAAATTGAGAAGCTGGCGGCGATGGAGGCCACGGCGGTGGTCATGGCGATAACCGCATTTGCCCAGCTATCGCGTGGAATCGGAGAGGTTGGTTGAGAGAGACTTTGTGACCTCTCCAGCAGGACTCTCTAGACCCGTCGCCTCGCGACACAAAAGGCGGGATGGATTTATTTATCTGTCACTCCTAGATATACTAACCCTCATTCCTTCCCACCCTTTATACGTTTTTCTCCTAACAGAACTTTTTTTCCTTCCTTTCCTTAAATACCCTCTACACAGCATCCTCAAAAATGATATTGGCCTGGCGTTGGAAAATTAATTTTTGCAGGGCCTCCTATGTGGAGCTAATTTAAAAAATGCAGATCTAATAGTGGACCGTTCCCGAATACTAAACAATGCAAATATATTTTATTAAAACTTCACTCTCGGTTTTGAAAGGAAAATAACATATATTTTTTATTTTTTTTATTAAAACATAGATATCTTTGTACACATCACTTTTATTTAATATACACTCAACATGTTTCGTGAGCGATGCTCACATCTTCAGGAGTTAAAGTATAAGGGAAAGGAAAGGGAAGGGAAAGACTTTCCCTTCTAATGATAATAATAATATTGTAATCCCAAATTCCAGCAAATTTCCCACACTCTTACCCCTCCCCCTCCCTCTTACCCCTAGCCCTGTATTTCCATGATCTGTATAAAATTATAACTTCAGTATACTTTAACTCCTGAAGATGTGAGCATCGCTCACGAAACATGTTGAGTGTATATTAAATAAAAGGGATGTATACAAAGATATCTGCGTTTTAATAAAAATAAAATAATGCCATCACAAAGTAAAACCCTTAATGAAGAAGTTTTCTTCGAAAAATTAAGAAAATAATAAATTTATCTCGATAGCTTAGTACTTCAGTTTATTTACTCATGCCATCAGTAAACTAAAGATATCATCGTATTTATGTCGCAATCCCATAATTAGACTGCCCTAAGTTAAAATATGTGAAACTGGGATTTTTGAAAAGCACTATGAATTAAAAAACAAAAAGTGTGTATCCGTAAGTGTGGTATGTTGTGAGGTTGAAGGTAATGGGGAGGGTAAGGAGATCGGAGGAGGAAAGCGGGAAGGTATTCAGAACTGCCCCCCTAGCACGGTCGATCGATAAGGATTGATAGGATAACTTTCGGTAACTTCGTTTATAGCATGACTGCAAATCGCTGACGAATAAGTAACAGTTCACAATGACTAAGTGTTTTAACGTCAATTGTTTTTTGTACTGTAGCGATCTACGGATGTCCTAGGGAACGATGAGAAGTAACCCCGTCAATCCTTATCGATCGACCGTTCTGGGAGGCCTGGTCACCTTACACCCTAAAAACATTTCAACCAACATTTCAATTTGTAATGGTGGTTTTTACCAAGTTCATACTGAAAATTTCTACGACTTAAAGATAAGTTGAAATAATGGCTTAGTACCTGATCCTGTAATGCAAAATATCGTTTTGGTTTTATAGAAATTGACGGTAATTTGTCATCATCGTGACTGAAGATCGCTAACGAACTTACAACGGTTCACTAGCCGATGGAATTAAACAAGAACCCTTCGAGATCCGTTTTTTCTTTCGACAACATACTATTTTATCAGTGTGTAGTATAGCCAAAATTAATTACGAATTTCCTTCTTGTGACTTTACCTCTAATAAGATAAAATAATAAAAATAAGAAATACTGCAATTTATAAGGAAATTATCTAAAGCAGCGGTTGTCAACCTTTTGAGTCTGCGTACCCCTTGACTCTAATTACCAATTTGTTAAATAGATAGGGGTATCTATTTTGTGTACACGTGTAATGGAAGACGTGGGGTGGTCCGATGCTCTGTAGAGATTTCAATACTTCGTTTGTGTGGAAGCACTGTGAAAAAAAACATTTGTAATTTTTCAATACTCTCAGTATTACATGAATTTAACAGTCACACAAATACAATTAATGCAATTTTATGGACGACTTTTACGACTTCTGGTATTTTAAACCTGTAATTCTAAATGCGAAATTGAAAATATTTTGTTCCAAATCTTTTTATTTCGACACTTTTCATTTCGCCGAAATTTGAAAATGTTGAGCTGAATTTTAAAATCACCACCATAAAAGTACCACGATATTGCGTACCCCCAATTTTTTCTTGGCGTACCCCAAGTCGATATGTACGCATACCACAGGTTGAAAACCGCCGATCTAAAGCAAAAATTGCTCATGAGAGTAAAAACTTTTATTTAGTGATGAAATGAAGATAATGATGAAGTAACTAAACGAATAATTCTAACAAAAATATGAAAGAGAACAACAGTCTCAGTTGTGACCGCTGTCTTTTTACTTTTCTGTGTCTTATTCTCTTTCATATTTTCGTTCAGATTATTAGTGTTATTTTCTTCTTCAATGATATAATACACTGATGGGAATTTTTTTAATATGAATACCGCACAAGAGTCCCAACTACTCCCGTCTGGAGCCAGTGAGACTATGGCATCCCCATTTGGGGTATGTTTTGAGGATGGTGGTAGGGGGGAGGGGGGGGGGGGGGGGGGAGGGGGGCGGAGATGGGGAAGAGGAAGGTGGAAAGTACCTAGCTATTCAGATTTTGTCACCAAACACGGCTAAGGCCATTTCAAGCAGCGTTTCAATTTTGAATGGTGGTTTTACACCAGGGCGATACTGACAGTATCTTCCACTCTGGAACGTGCCGCAAATATACTATGTATTATTTTAAAATGAAGAAATTGTGAAATAACACAAATTAATCAAATAAAATTAATTTGTCACCCCGGGATACGATCCCGCGACCTTCGGAATGCGAGTCAAGAGCCTTACCGCGTGACTACGCCGGCCGTTCGCGGCCGGGAATAACCGCCAAAAGTTATAAAAAGAGGGTTGTTCACATAAAAATTGAATATTTATTATTTCTCGGTCAAGATGTTTTCGTTTTGACTTACATGTAAATATAATTGGACTTAATCAGTCTAGCTAATTAGTGCCTTGCTTTTGAGTAAATTTAGTCTGTTAGAAAATTACTCTGAATTTATTTCATTATGATGTTCTTCCGCGAAGGTTTAATAATAAATTAGCGATTAATTTTGAAGATTTTAAGGAAATTTTAAAAAAGATGTAGGAGGAAGGTTAATTTAGGTTAAGTAAGCATTTGAGTAGAAAAATATTTAAAAACCTTAAAAATATAAAATATTTTATCCAACATTGTATTAGATTAATTGGACGCAGATGCTTGAATCTTCAGTAGGTTTTCAATTAACTATTTATTTTTTAGTAAAAAAAACAAAATCATTACATTTTTCTACTATTTGCGTGTATTCGCTTCTGATTGCATGCGACATTACTATTTTCGTTTATCTCTCCCATTTCTTTCCTTTATAATAATATTAATTTATTTAAAACTTTAATTTATTAAATATCTTTTAAAACAATTTTTATAATTGCAACTTACTTGTGAACAATCCTCCATATGTACTTAGATTAATATTGATAGTTTTGAGATTTGGCATTATTGCTGGCTATTTTATCAAACATGTTTCAAATTTCAATATTAAATATTTATTTTAATTATTTTGTGTTGTTTCACAATTTAATACTTTAAAATAATATAAAATAGGTGTATTTGCGGCACGTTACATAGTGGAAGTATCTCCCTGGTGAAAGATTGCCATTCAGAATTGAAACCTTGCTCGAAATGACTAGGGTGTTTGGTGAGCAGTTCTGAATAGCCAGGTACTTCTTACCTTCATCTTCATATCTCTTTTTCCTTCCCACTGCTTTTAGCCATACAATGTGCCTCAAATCAGAAAATAATTTCCGTCAGGGCTTACATTATCTTTAGGGATACTATGGGGAGGGTCTTTTTGAGGAGAGGAAGGAGTGAACGTGAAAATGTTGTGGGAGGGAGGAAAATCACAGAGGCCGGCAAAACCTTCCACAGCCCAGCTGTTGAAATCAAGAATGAGTCGTGGAATCGACTCTTTCTCATCTAAGTGTTCTAAAGATTTTAATCAGTTTGCTAAGATAGGAGAACTATTAAACGGACCGCCTGTTTCTGTTGCATAGGCATTCGAATTAATTGTATTTCTTGGGCATTTGTAGACATTTTGTTTTGAAGGGTTTTATTTTAAATGTACATCTGTTACTTAATTTTTATTTATCTGCTATTGTTTCAACACTTGCAACATTCAAATATTAACACACACCTTAATTTTGACCGGTCAGTGGCTGATATGGCATAGCGTTTGGGTACCACCCAGGCGTCACGTGTTCGATTCCTCGGCTGGCTTAGTTCTCCATCACGACACAAGCAATGTTTTTCGCTTACTGTGGTGGTAGTAGGAGATTTCCAAATATTGTCATATTATTATTAGTAACTCGGGAATGTGTGTCTTTCTTAAAAAAATGTGCGCTTTACAAACCTTAGAAATAAAGCAAAAAAAAGTATTGAGGGAATAAAATAAAGCACCTGTATATCACCATTATTAACAATGTTCCCCTGTTATGTTGACTCCTTCCACAGCTATCCCCCTCCACCATATCACCCCTCCCACTACTAATCGACTATTTTATCATTTCTTTACTTGTACAAATTTTAAGTCAGTTTTAAGATTGCTAGTGAATGACACGGATATGTCGAATCTGGTATCAGATAAATAAAAATTATTTGAAACAAAATTTACATGTGAATTAAAAATTTTAAAAACAAAGTTCAAATTAATGTCTAAGGAGTCAAGGTTTTTGACACTTTTACTTACATTATTTCCGTCCCATCTGCGATATCCGTGCCAAGAAGACAGCGAGGGTCTGAAATATTCGATGGTGTATCCCTCGAGGTACTCCACCCCGCGGCCCTGCCCGTGGCGGCCCTGCGTGGCCAGGCCCGTGATGAGCCGCGGCCCGCCGAAATCGACTTCCACATACTCACGGCTGGTAGCCTCCACTTGGCCTTTAGGGCACCAGCCGCCACCCAAGTGCTCCTTGTTGAGTCTGAGAACAGAATAACATGTTTATGTACCTTCTTGAGGATATTGCCATACCAGTTCATTACAGAAAGACACTTTTCAAGTTACGTCATTGATTTGGTACGCTGAGATTCTAGGTGAGATCTATTAATGACAGAATGCCAGAAAGCCAATACGTAAAAAAAAAATAAAGAATATGACATTAAAAGTGCCTTTCGTACAAATGTTAATGGAATCTAATGTGACCCGTGGTCTATTTAAAAAAAAAGGGTCGTTCCGTTTGGAAATCTGATGCTCTAGTGGCTGTAGAGATTATATGGAGCTGTTCACACGTGTCTGACACGATTAAAAAACGGATCCGGTACTTTTTGTCGGAAGGACGGCCAGCGCAGCGCGTTCGTTTAAAAACCGTGTCGGCGCTCGTTTGCTCATAGGTTTGTATGAAGTTGTTTACTCTTGCCGGCTTGTCGTTCCGGCGTGAGCCCCACTACACCCCACCCCTCGGTCGCAAGGAAACATGTACGCAGCGTCTGCGTGATCTTCCGATTTTTTTATTGTTCCGTTTTTTAAAACGGAAGTGTGAACGGGGCGGTTATTCCCGATTTTTCGTCATTCCGTTTTTTAAACGGAGATATGAACGGGGCGTCCGACGTCCGGTTTTTTTATCGTCCGTTTTTTTTTAACAGAAATGGAAACGGGCTCTTACACTTGCCTGAAATTGTATGTCGCCATCCCATTTGAAATTCGTAATCATGATGAAACTCACTTTTGAATGGAAATATAGGCTAAAATTTTTCCTATAATTGGTTCACGTTCGCAAGCCAATTCTTTTGTTATTCATTATTCTATACCTATGATACGGAGAGTATTCAAATAAACAATTATTTCGACATAACACGCGACGTCAACTTTTTTTATATTTCTAAGAAAATTTTATGCTTTTGCAGGTGTTCTTCATTGAGAATGAGAGCAGAACAGAATGGTGAAGAAAAGTGAAGGAAAATAATAAAAAAACCTAACCAAACCTATCTTCTAATAGATAAAGATGATTTATATTTGTAGCGGACGGGCGGGCGTGGATTTGTTTTGTATAAGAAGTGGTTGACGAAACTTTGCACACTTTACTTTCAAAAAGAAAAATCATGGTTTACAAGAGATGTCGAAAAACAACCCCACCTCCTTTTTTATTCCGGGAGAAATAGGTGTAGGGCGGCGGATTTTTAATGATTTTCATGATTTTTTTTTAACACACAAGGAAAGTATATATATTTTATTGATATATTGGGGTCATTTGACACATATATTCGAAAGTATATTAAAAAATTTTCAAATATTTTTTTACTCAAAAAATAACGGAGAGATCAGCTGCGCATTGTAAGTCGCCATCCGGTGTGACTCCAACATAGTGGAGGTCACAATTTTCATTCGAAATCGATTTAAAAAAAAAAACATTTTTATAAGAGTTTCTTCTTTTTGAACATCACTCTTCACAAAAAATCGAAAATTAAGTTTTTTTTACCATTCTTTGAACGTTTTTTTCTTTTTCTTTGAATGTTGTTTAGCATTGAGGTAAAGCGTATTTATATAAAAAAAAAACATGTGCTGAGTTTGATAACTGTTTGATAATTGATCAAAAACTGTGGGAGCTAGAGGTTACACAAATTCGAAAAAAGTAGTTTAATTTTTAATGCGTTTGAAAATAAGGGTGGCTGTAAAATAGTAGTAGCTCGACTGAGAGACACTCAAATGCTTACAACTTTTAAACGGATTAGAGTTTTGGTTTGAAATTTTCAGAATATATTATTGAATTATTCTACTATTGATTTATGATAAAAAAAATGTTTGAAGCGTCTAAACCTACTTTTCCCTTAAGCCCCCGCATTCCGGATTTCTACCGATTTTTAACATCCTTCTCTTGAACACTTTCAGTTTTAAAGTTCCTTAAAAAATATTTGTTCTTTCTTAAAAATATCTGTTAATTTGCAGAGCTGAAACGGTACGAAATTCCAAAAACAAATGAAATTCCCTCAATAGAAAAAAATTATATTATATTCTTATCACTGTTATATATGAATTTTGTAAAGACTGTTTAAAACGCCAATAAAAATAATTAAGTCCGTGCAACATTGTTGCATTGTTGCATATAATCATGTAATGATTTGTCTGTGTTTTTTCGGGTCACTAATGTCTATAAACTATTTCAAGACAGAAAAAAGTGCGAAAATGTGTTTTGAACAAAAACTAGACTCTACTAAGGAAAACCCAAATTTGCAACACATGAGGATTGTGAGAAGTAATTGTTATTATTATTTGTTGGTATGAATATATAATTCGTGTAATTGTACAAATCATAACAGTAATACACCAGAACATCTAAAATTAATACACAATCGTGAAACAGTGATGAAAAAAAAAATTAAGATATGATATAAGATTTTTCAGGGCCTATTTCAGGTACCTAATTCTTTAGAATTTATAGCCTCAAGATCCGGTACAGTATCCATTATCAGGACAGATGTGTAATAAACAGTAAGATAACATTTTCGGGATAGTTTTTTTTATCACCTAATGATTTTACATACATCGCTTTTCAAAAGTGTTCTGATTTGTAACATTTGTTCTGATATGTCATGGAACCATATCGTGATGTTTATCATAACATGCGACAGTTTTGAGAAATATCTCAATCAAACATCGCCGGAAACATGCTTGTCAGTTTTCTCCGTTTCACGTCCCTTTTTACCACCGTGACGGTGAATTTGACAGTTGTTAAAAAGGACACTGATTACAGGACTGCGATGTGACAGCTGTCAAATATTTTCTGAAGTTTTCCAGCAACTACTAAAATAAAATTGTTTTGGAGATCCGTAGATACACACGCCAAGAATTTCACTAGTAGTCTAAATGATTTTTCAAGGGCATAAGATCGGGTTATTGTTTATTTATACGTTTACGTAAACTTTTAAAAATTTCACTCTAGAAACTAAATAAATTTCACGCATTTTTTTCAAAGTTTAAAAAAAAATTGTGTTCAGTTCACACGCGGTAGAAGTGAAATCTTCAGAAAACTAAAGTAAACAGGAAAGGGGAGTCTACGAAGCACCGCACAAAGAGGATACCGCTTATACTATCCGCTATATACTATTATATACCACTCATTCTCTCGCAGGCTTAATCCTATAGATTTATTTTGAGAAACATTACATATTACATTGTTATAATGAGCTTTGGCTGTCCAACTAGGCAATTTGCCCGTTTTAGAATAGTCAAAATGAACAGATATTTTACATGTAAATAGTGTGTTGACTATAATATTGTCTTAAACTTAAATATAACACTTGATAAATAATATTAAGGTTTTGATGGTAGATACAAGAAGTTACTTATAAGTGTAAATTATATATTTATCAATAGAAAATAAAATATAGAGAAGAGAAATAACAAGAACATTCCAAAAGAAAAATAAAAAAAGTATGATAAGTAAGATGTATCTGTTTGTCAAAAAAAATTGCGTGCAGTTCACATGCGGTAGAAGTGAAACCTTCAGACAACTGAAGTAGACAAGAGTGGGGAGGCTACGAAGCACCGCACAAAGAGGAGACCGATTATTCTACCTCATTCTCTTGCTGATAGATGTATGTGTTTGTTTCTTTTTTGTTTCGCTTTATACATTACATCGAGTTTAAAATCACAATGGTGCTAATGTTTTCATTTCAAAAAAGTTTTCAAAGGCATAAGATTTGATTGATATTAAAACATTTAAGAAATTCGATTTGTGGTACGATTAGCATCCTTAAAGGAAGGTAAATAATCGATGCATTTTAAGCGTCGATTTGGTCAACACGGACTAAAATGAAATTCCTTCATTTTCAAAAAGCCATTACAATATTAGGATCTTCTTCTTTTGACAACCTCACAGTGGTGATCAGACTAAACTATACTATTTTATTACAAGTTCTAAAAAGACGACATTAATTGATTAAATATATGTAAAAAAATACAGTTACTTACCGAGCACACTGCGGACCGACATTGGACACGTAAGATGAAGAAGCTGTTAGCGCGGAGTCCAATATTTCGCCAGATTCCATCCCGAGAGGCGAGGAGCACGTCTCTGGAAGATAAATAAAATATTTATTAATCCACCAGTTATTGGATCTTACTGAAATACAGATGTAAAAAAAAAACATTAATACCTTTTTTTTTTAAATAACTTAATGAGCAAAAACCTCAAATTACAATATTTAATCATTAAAAACAATATTATGATCCTCAAACGAAAATTAAAAAGTTAAAAATTTGAAAAAGTTTAAGTCTTATAGGAAATGAGCCCAAAACTTTAGCCTTGCGGGAATCTGCACTAGCCACTGATCTAATTCTACCCTATCCCTTTTGGTATTATTTAACTGTATAGTACTTTGAATAAGAGCTACCTATATTATCTTCATTTTCCTAACGCATATTTTATAGGCTGCTATCTTTATGAATGATTGCAAGATTCTTCCCCAACTTAATGCAATACAGATAGTGTCTTCGATAAGAACATCCATTTTTAAATTTATTTTAATGTACGTCATCTCTTAAATTTAAAAAAAATCTAGAATGAATATTTTTCAAGTGAAACTTCTTTAGCATCGTTGTGATTTGAAACTCGGATGAAACGGAAATAGCACTAAAAAGAGACAACACATGTACAGGATTTATCCTGCGAGAAAATGAGATAGAATGAAACCTACAGTACCTACGAAACTCAAGCTGCGCTTATTGCCTGCTTTGATTATGATCTCACTTTTCAAGGGTCCTATTGGTAAAAATTGTTTTGGTGTAGTTTCGCTTTTATCGCGTGTGAACTGCACTCGTTTTTTTTTGGAATAAATTAATGAGTAAAACCTCAAATGGGAATATTTAATCATCGAAGACAATATTAGCGACTCAAAAACGAAAATATTAAACAGAAAAAGCAGATAAATATACAGTCGTATCTAGGAATACGTTATTTTTTTATTGATATCATGTCGTTATTTTATCGTTTGATATATGTATTTAATAAAGTTGCAATAAATGCCTATCAAACGAAAAAATAATTGCCAATTAGGCAAGTACCATTATTGCTTGTTGAATAAATTCTGCTCTGAAATAACAATACTCATATTTGTAAGTGTTTGAAATATGTCGGACCATAGTCTTTCGATAATCAACACCTACTCATTCCTGTAATTCGAGGATTAATATAACGCCAAACAACTCATTATAATAATTTATAATTTTGCGTAATTGACTGTTGTAAAAGGTTTCACGGAAAAGGGCAAAAATAAATCGAATTCCACATTTTCTCTCATTCGAAATAACGCAGGAATAAAATTTGAAGATATCATTTCAAGAATGGATTTTCATGTACACATAGCATAGATTAGTACATAGCACATCACATTTCATACCTGCATACATACATACATTAATTATATACATAGCACAGATTAGGAAAAAAATTCACCCGAAAAAAATACACCGAAAAAACACAAATGTAGGTAATATTAGTACAAAAAAAGTCAACAAATTACGCACTTTATAATCTTAAATGAACATTTTATGCAACTTTTATTTTTAACAACTACAAAGTGATAAATTTTTAACGGACTTCCAAAAGGACAAAAGTAATCCTTTTTAGTGGGGAGGGGGGGGGGGGTAAGGTTTTAAAAATAATTTTTAATATTATTTTTTCTAAATAAAAAACTTGTCGAGAGTGTTGTGTCAAAATTTCAACTAAATCGAAGCAAAACAAACGAAGATACAGCATTTTAAGCGAAAGGCTCTCTTGCTCTATTCAAGTATGTATATTTCGAGTATAAAAAATTTTTTAATCGATTTTCTCGCAAATAAATTTTTAAAGTTCGTGATCATCATGACTCAAAATTTACATAACCGATCTTTTTGAAATTTTGTACACTATTTTTACAGATAAATCAACAGGTAGTGACAAGTTTTTTTTTACCATTTTTATCCATTTTATAATAACAAATTCACCGAAAATTTTAGCAAAAATCACATTTTTGACTTCAACATGCTGCAAAAAAAAAAAAATGAATAAATAAACGCTTTCTCACTACCTAGAAAAACATCTCATCTTTTAAACCCATTTCAATTATTTTGTTTCAAATGATTCGTTAACGAGTTGTGATGTTCACCGCATAACACCTTTTTTTCGAGGCGCTTCCGGAGATTCGCTGAAATCCTACGAAAGGTGATAATCGACAACAGACAGGTGAATTCATTATCAATATAGAACTATTATAATCAGTTTGTATGTCTCGATATTAAAACTCAGTGGTGTGATTTTTTTAATGTAGGCGGAAAATATTCAAAATGATCTCCAAAAAAACACGAGCAATTGGAGGAAAAAGTTTTAAATCGCTCTGACGCTCGAGTGGAAAATTTGGAATCCGGGTAGGTAGGGGGGATTTTTGCATAATTATCCAGATGGACAATCCTTCAATAACTTTGAAGAAAGCAAGATTCATATTTAATTGAGCTGTTAAAAGAAGGCAATAATTTTGTTTGTTTACGTACAACACCACGAAAATATCATTAATTACTACATTTATATTACGACCCTAATATTGATTTTGCCGTACGTTTCATGAGCTATCACGAATAGTTTTTACGTTTCACTTTATTTTATATTTATCTCATTACGAAACTGTTATGACGATAAGTACAGCAGAAACAGCGGACGGGTGTTACAAACGATTTCGAACCAATTTTAACAACTATTGGTGTGACAAATACATTAAAACGTGCGCTCTTTAAAATGATGCCTTGCCTAGCTGTATAACCGTTTTCAGTTTATTATTTTTGTATGCTGAATAATTCTTTATTTCAATCGAAATATTTTTTCTTCGGATTGTATAATGAAATATTGTTTTTGAAGTGAAAATTTCTTCAGTACCGTTGTGATTTTTTAAACTAATGAAACCAAAAAGCTAGACCTAGTACGGAAAAAGAGACAAATATATACAATTGCAGGATTTAGCCTGCGAGAGAATGAGAAAGAATAATCGGCCTTTTTTTTGTGCGCTGCTTCGTAACTAATTGGTTTCCGCGTGTGAACTGCACACATTTTTGAAGTGAAAACTTCTTTAACACCATTGTGATTTGAAAGTTGATGAAACAAAAAAGCGACACTAAAAAGAGACAAACACATACATCTATGGAATTTAGCCAGCGAGAGAATGGTCTCCTTTTTGTGCAATGCTTCGTAGCCTCCCCGTTCTTGTCTACATTAGTTAAAGGTTTCACTTCTAACGCGTGTTTACTGCACACTTGTAATTTTTTTCCAACGCAAAATTTATTATAAGAATTTTACCTTTAAAAAAATGTATGCTTGCATTTTATTTCACGTGTAATGTATTCTAGAGTTTTTACTGAGTGGTTTCAACGTATATAATTTCATTATATCGAGGCTGGAAAGAAAAATGGCTAAAGCGGAAAGGAAGAGTGGCTGAAGCGCC
Organism: Glyphotaelius pellucidus; assembly: GCA_936435175.1. Taxonomy (NCBI): domain Eukaryota; kingdom Metazoa; phylum Arthropoda; class Insecta; order Trichoptera; family Limnephilidae; genus Glyphotaelius; species Glyphotaelius pellucidus. The sequence goes on along the minus strand of OW386542.1, from coordinate 17,378,875 downwards.
ATACACCTGTACAGTTCTTCAGTGATTTTGCATTTTCAACGTCAATATTTATAATCGAAACCACGAGCCTATCAATATATTGAAAATTGGCTGTTTCAATATATGAGAAAAGATCTTCGTAGTGGGTTTAAAGGTTATGGTTATTAGCAAATGGAGCTCCCCATCATTCCGTCTATTTTTTTTTCTCAATTCTCTTTTTAAAAAATCACTAAAATAATTAATAATTAAAATGACAATTAACATTAAATATTTTTATTCCAGTAAAGAGAAAAGACATTTTCACTAATTTAACTAGATATAATTAAATACATTAAACTAAACTAAATAGAACTTTACAGCGCTATTCGATTTAATTACTGTGTTTATCAAGAATAAAATTAGGTAATAATTTTTTTTTAAATTTACCCATCTTTTTTTCGTTTTTAAAGTCGTTTGGGAGGCAATTATATAAGTTGCCCCCCTCGTAACCAATGGATTGTTTATCATTGTTAGTGTGGATGGTATGTTATCGTGTTGTCGTGTAAAGGGTTGGTGTACTTGGGACGTTTTAATACATCCTGTGTTTGTATGTATGAGTTTATTGTTTATTTTGTATATAAGGAGACACGTATTGTTTTCATATAGTTTTCTTAATGTTAATAGTTTTATTTTTTTATACAATTTTTTGTGGATATTCTGAGCTTGTAGTGAAATAGTTTTTTGATTAACTTGCTTTGTATTACCTGTAATTCATTTATGTATGTTTCACTTGCGTTTCTCCAGATTTCAATAGAATAATTTAAAAAAAGTGTATGAGACTATAATATAAATCTTTTTCAAAAATTATTTGACAATAGATATGAAAGCCGGCTAAATACGCTAATTAAGGGGATGATTTTGTCTTCAATATCTTGTATATGCTGATAAGATATTTTTCCTGAATCAGGATATGCAAGTCGTTATTTTCAATTTTTATTTATTTTATTTTAGGAAGAATTATTTTACCAGTTACCAGATCATGTATCCTGTTTTTTTACATTCGTTGTTAAAATATTTGATTGAAATCAATTGATTGATTTTTTGTAGATCTCTTTGTGCTATTTTCTAGTAAGATGTTAAAATCTTTACCCCAGTAGAAAATTGTAGTATCATTTGCATATAAAAAGATTTCAAAATTTAAATCTAATTGCGGAATATTATTGATGTAAATTTGGAAAGGTAGTGAACCTAGTGGAACTCCATAGTTTATTTTTTATTTTTTTTTTTTTTTTTAATCATTTATTCCAGATCTCGGGGAGGGTGGTGCAATCCCACGAGTTCCATATTATACATATATAATAATCAAGAAATGATGACAAGATATAAAAAGGATACATAAAAAAAATATTTACATGGTTAAAGAAATTTAAAAGAAAATAATAATAATAATAAAAAAAAATAAACTTTTTGGAACTTTTTCTTTAATTGGAACGTAGTTGCTATTTTGATTGTAAATGCTAATGAATTGCTTTCTATTGCTAAGATGTGATTTGAATAGATTAAGAGCACGACCATCTATACCAATTTTATTGATTTTTTTTAGAAGTTTGTCAAGGCTAACTGTATCAAAGGCTTTTGAAGGTCAACTAATATAGATAAAATATAATTTCCACCACCAATGCCGCTCCTAAGTTTTCTGATTAAGTCATTTATTGCTCCTAGTGGGTTAAATTTTTCCTATAAGCCATATTGTTTTTTATTAAGAATGTTTTTTTAACAGAAAATTGTTTATCTTTAGTAAATCACACGTTCGAAAATTTTTGATAAAATTGGTAAAATTGAAATGGGTCTGTAGCTTGAGGTATTTGTTTTGGACCCACCTTTGTGAATTGGTATTACCTTAGAAATTTTACAGCCATCGGAAAAAGTTCCCTCTTTAAAACTTTGATTGATAAATTTTGTTAAAATAGTAGAGAGTTTGAGTGAATCGTAACCAACACTTGCATTTGGTTTTAGAGATTTTAATATTTGACTTATCGTCGCCTTAGTTTGTATTTATCCAACAGACCTTTAGAAAATTTTACGGGAGGAGAAGGTTTTCTTTCATTTTTTCAATGAAACATTATGAAAGGTGTTTAAGATAAAGCAATTTTCGTAAAGTTAAAGATCTCATTAGTTGAAATAATTCTTAGTTAAGTGATTAACTATACTATTTTATACTCTATTCTTAAATTTAAAGTGGAGATTGAGCAAAAACTAAAATGGTCTGTTGGACAAATAAGAACTGAGGCGACGTTATTTCTAACTCCGTAGTGGGTTGAAGATATAAAGATTCAACGCTGTCATGAACTAATGTTATTTCATTAGCTAGGTTGTGTTTGACTTTGCCATGCCATCGGCTAAGGAGGAGATAATGTGCAAAATAAATTGTTAAATTTGTTGCATATCTCTAAATTGTTAGTGATTATTTCATCATTACTGATTAATTTGTTACAAAAACTTCTCGAAGTGTAAGATTGGTTCTTAAGAGGGAATAACCAGACAAAACCGGAAATATGTCATTTTTAGATCAAACGTAAGAAGTTTAAACTCTTTTTCATAAAAAAATAATAAATTGATTGATTTCGATTCTTTTATCTAGTAAAGCCATTTTTTAAAATTTGAGAAAATATGTTCACTTTTAGTTCAATAAGGTTTCACCGCAGGTCGTTGGCAGATTTGTTAAATTTTCAAACAAAATTTTGTAATATATAACATACATTTCAAATCATAAAATCATGTATTAAAATAAATCAATAAATTATTTGGAAAAGCTACTTTTCAAAATTTTAATTTTAGTTCATGTAAAATCACAAAAAAAGATCCGCGCCCTTGTTTTGTCACGAAAAAACTTCAGTTTGTCTATTTATTTACGGTCTTACAAACTAATACTTAAAAAAAAAATTATATTGAAAAATTATAAATACTTACGATCAAAAAATAATTACGTAAAGTACATAATTTTAATTGTTTTATCATGAATGGTTAGCGTGTTTTTGAATGTGGGTATTTATTAAATAAATTTGGAATGAAATAATATCGATATTGATTAATTATGCTGGTATGGAGAATAATTAATCTTTCTCATCGGAACCGTCCTGTACAGTTGCAAGGGTACGATCGCAAGATCATCGTTCGACGATTTAAATTCTCGGCCGCTAACGGCTCTTAAGATTATTATTAGTTTAGTTCCATGTTTTTTTACTATTATTTTCACATTTTTTTTAAAGATTATTGAAGAGCGTTTGTTTAAAGTTTCGCTTTTTTTGAAGTTATAATATTTCTTATTTTTAAAAATTCTGCTTTTAATAATGTGCGTTTTGGTTGTCTTTTTAGTTTCAGGTGTAATTTATTTCTTTTTTTGATTAATTTTATAAGGTCTTTGGTTATCCAATTTGGGTTATTTATACAAAATAACGGTATCCATTTTGACGTGATAACGTCTTGTAAATCGATGAACGCCGGCTGCGAAAAAGCGTGACTCATTGTCACATTCCGCCTGAGCCAAACGTGCAAGCGAGAGCGCGGAACAAGCGTTAGGCTTGTGAAGCATCTATCTTTCTTCCACTCCATCGTTATTATATGATGTTATTACGTAAAATTATTGTCCGTATACCGACTTTACAAACAACCAATTTTTGGTTAAATTTTTGCTTTCGTGTAGTACATTTGACATAAAATTATCAATCGTAACATCTGTGTAAATTTTACTACAGCATTTTGAATGAAATGGTTTATGTGTGAACATTATAAGATTAACTTGATGTGTGCACATTATCTTGGGAAAGCCTCAACTCATGGTATTGTTGTAGCAGATGCAGCAGGGAAAATCAGATGCAAAGGTTTTGTGAGGCGAAATCAGCCTGCAACGGAACGTGGAAAACGAAATTGTGCAATAAAAGGGTGCCTTGAGGTGCATTGCTTAAGTTATCGACCGACCCCATAACATAGAGGTATAACTCATAACTTCAAAGAAGCGGGCAACGAAAATGAGATAACAGATTCTTAAGAAATGGGAAAAACGACGATTTTAAGAACGTCATGATTCGAAACAAAATTCGTGTTTTAATAACTATTAAAAACATAAAAAAATAAATATAAAAAGATATATTTTCTAATGTCTAAACATCTCGACATTAGAAAAAAATAAACATCTGGACATTCGACACGTAATGAACGAACTTGGATTGATTTTTTTCCACCCCACAAACTTAAATACAATTTGTGATAAATGGCGCTTAACCCTTTGACCCTGAGCGTCTCAAATTGAGTGGAAGTGTTTATTTTAATACCTTTCTCAAATATCGAATAATAAAGGTTACGTAAATATATCAAATCGGTGAGGTTTTTATGGACCAGTGTTTTAAGCCACTGTAAATACACGCCGGCAAATAGCCCAAATGAATTCATTAAATTTATCTAACAATACTGACGGTATGCAATATAACTTGAAGATGTACCCACGTAATTCGTTGAAAATACAAATTGAAGACCAAAGACGGATTACGCAGAACTTGGGAAGACTTTGAAACGGTCGTCAGGGAAACGAAAATCTTATCTTTATTAATCTTGGTATTAATTAAACACGAGCCAGACTTATACCTATTAATCTATGAGCGGAGAGTACGTAAGTGCTTTGTATGGTCTGACCTTTGTAATTATTTCTTTCATTAAGAAAAAAACAATTTTAAATTAACACAAGTAGGGAGCTGATATAAAATCTCGAGCTTTTGATTAATGACCCTAAGAAGTTGTAAGCTGGAGATTTTAAATATTTCATGATAAATTTGTAGCATGTTTAGACCATAATGTTTCAAATTTCTTGAAATTGATAGTGAGTGATCTTTATCGAGTCGCAATAAAGTTGGTTCGAAATTTTCGTAATGAATCTTAAGAAAATCAAAGAGTGGGGGAAAGGAGAAGAAGCAGGGAGAAGCAGTTTGCTGGAAAAGCTGTACGAATAAAGGTAGGGAATACAATAAAGACGGCAACAGACAGGCATCTGGTGGAGGCTGATCGAGGCGCCGAGGTCAGGACTCTGACCCCACGAGAAGGAGGAGAAGAATAGCATACCGATCTGAATAGAATAGGAAAGCATCCCACTGCGAGCCAGCTCGGTATGTAGCTTGAGTACATTTCTACAATCGTGAGATCCAAACTCAGCTTTCAAACATTCAGCCAGTCCGAAAGCCAATAGAATAACAAAAACAAATTATTCCAACGTCTATATATACCGCATAAATTAATATAATCCTTTTTCATACGAGGGTTGTTCGGAAAGTAACTGTGATTTGACTATGAATAAAATAACCCGCATAGACACAAATATTTTAGTAGGTGCCTATTTCCACTATTTTTCCACGATTTCTCAACATAGTCACTAATTAATTCGAGCGCTTGTTATAGCGTTTCACCAATTTGCAATTTTTTTCTGGTTGCCGAGGAAGGTAGCCAACCTAAGAGACCTGTATTATAATAACGTATCCTCATAAGAATTTTTGTTATTATAACATGCGACGTTTGATTTGACGTTTGGTTTGATGAAAGGTTTCGTTGAACTTCCATCCAACCTTGAGATATTTAAAAAGATAATAGAGTCTTATCGATTTCATTTAATCTAATTTTGTAAAATTCGTAGATTCAATAAATCTTTATACTCTTACAGAATGAGTTTCATTTCATATAGATTGACATTTATTTTCATCCTCTGATTTCATTTTACACTTTACATCTTTAACAAATTAATAATCCTATTTTTAATGGGTTATGTTGCCAATATAAACAAATAAAATGTAGTTATTAAGATGATTTAAAGACAAAATGCAACAATTTGTTGCCGAAAATATAAAAAAAATAAGTTACATTGTCATGAATGAAAATGAAACAGCATTTCTCCAGAGTCTAGTCAATATAAGAGTAACTTCTCGACACACTAAGCAAACGGACGTATGTACATATTACCGTCTACAATAAAATTATGAAACTCGTAAATTTCTCGCCTACATAGCCTATTTAACAAACGAATACATGTCAAAGTGATCGACATTTAAAAATATATATATATATATATGTGCAGTTCACAGACGGTAGAAGTAAAACCCTCAGAAAACTAAAAAAAACAAGAGTGGGGAGGCTACGAAGCACCGCACAAAGAGGAGATCAATTAATCTATCTTATTGACTAAATCCTAAATTGTATGTGTTTCTCTCTTTTTAGTGTCACTTTTTCATTTCATCTAGTTTCAAATCACAACGGCGTTAAAGAAGTTTTTAGTTAAAAAATAGATGTTCAAAACGTTCCTAAACAATTTTGTTCATGTGAAACAAAAATCTGAAAATTTTATATTGTTCTTATTAACAAAAATATATACAAGCAATAAATTGTAAACCAAATGTAACAATTGTTTGTTAATAACTCTTGTATAAAAAATTGTATCCATTTTTAGTATCCACTGTAAAAGCTCCGTGGGCGTAGGTATAAAAGAGTAAATAACAATAAAAATATCATATATTCAAGATCTTCAACGTCAAGGATGTACTGGATCTCTATATATTTTTTCATGTCAGCAAAAGTATGGAAATCATCTTCCGCCCCTCCTACAACCTGTATTTAGCTCAATCTGATTTCCATCTGTTCGCTAATATGAAGAAGTGGCTGGAAGCCCGACCCTTTGATGACGATGAAGATCTTCAAAATGGTGTGATAAGTTGACTGGCGTCCGAGTTATATGAAATGTTATGACAATTCCTTGAATTTTAAATAGAAAATAAGTTGAAAAATTGCGGAAAACTGTAGTTGTAAGACCTTTGTTTCTCTGCGGGTTTTATTTTTATTTATAACCAAACGACGGTGACTTTCCGAACAGTTCTTGTGGATATTATAATGTAATATTATTGAACCATACATTGCAAACGTCATATTAATTTTATTCTGAAATTGTACTGGTACGATTAGAACCCACGCCAGAACTTAAAATTAACAGCTTTCTCCGTAGCCACAAATTTACATGGTCTAACATCGATTATTCGACGGCCAAGAGCAAAACGGCACTTGTGCAATTTTAACGGTTTAGAGTTTAGAATTATGGGTTCAGTTTGGTTCGGAGTGTTTTACTCGACAAGATTAACAAAAATTTGGAACAAAATGCATAAAATCATGTTTTACGATTTGACGATCATAATTTTTTTCAATATTATGTAATGTAAACATTTTAGATAGTGGGGAATTAAACGCTGCCGTAAAATATAAAAAAAAATTGGTTACAACATTTTTTAGTACTTATTATTATTTAACAAGAATTTTAAGACAAGATCCATTAAAAATTTTTATTGATACCTTTTTTATTAAAACAATTTTTTTGCACACTTTCTCTTTTGCTTTTGCGCAAGGATATTTATAAACATAATCATAAATTACAACCGAACGTTGGAAATGTATTTTTTATTCGGTTCTTTATGCAAATTGGCGAGACGTATATTTTTTATAATGGTCTTATAGTACGGAAGGTATGAAAATCTTTCACAGACGCTTCAGAAACAAACTTCCATATTATGCTAATTCGTCTATACTTAATTCACGTCTGGGTATGGGTGTACACGTCCACAATACACGTGTGTTTCGGGTGTTTGGAGGATATTGGTGGAATAGTGCGCTGCCTACCAGACAGCGATATTACATTTAGGTCAATCTCTCGGCAGGATCCAATTTAAGGAATGAAGCATTCGGTTATTTCGGTACAGGAACCATGTTACCGCCCGCGCTACACCGCGCCGAGCCAGCGCCGTGATAAAGTTAATTGGAAATGATATCTGATATTATATATGGAAAGTGGGACTCCAGGAATATTGTTTGTTACATTCGAGGTGGGGTTTCATTTCGCAAATGAAGTGTAGGTCGTAGTACTGCGGCCGTTCCATATTCATGAGTACATGTATTAGCTTCGTATGTCACGAAAATATACATCTGAATGAATTATGTAACCTATTTTTGAGCGTTTAAATGTTACGCTATTATTTAAACCTTCGAAGTGAAAATAGATAAGGGCGTCTAAAGTCTAAATAGAATAGCGGGAAGAATGAATGGTTTTGGCAAACAATGCGGGTTGGACAGAGAAGGATGGTTGCGGGATCATAGTTGACTCCGTGTCCGGCCGAGGTGAGTTATACTGAAGGAGGTGGCTGGCGGGTTGGATGTCATGGGGGAGTGTTGACTGACTAGAGCGGGCACGATTCTTGATGACTACCTAAGCCTGATGGGGTTGTCTTTGTTAGACAAGAGATCCCCTCAACAAGATTCACAATGCATTATAATAAACCCCCCTTCTACACAGCCAGGTACATCATCAAATTCTACATACATATATACATTATACCGTGGCGGGGCGGGTAACAGGTGTTGTAGCCGTCACTTTAGCTCAAATCCATCTTTGTTTATTGTCTGCAAATTTGAAACGCTACAACTCAATAGCTGTAAAAATGACAAAGATTGATTTGACTTTTATGTCGATAATGATCGGTTTTTGTGCCTATCATTTGGAGTCTCCACTGCGACTAGTCCATTAGATATAAATGCTCCCATTGTGTTCGATACATTATTGATGGATTTTACTTGATGGAAATGCAGCAACACAATAATTGTTTTTCTGCCCACCTGTACATATAATATTGTGATACCTTTAAAAAAGATAAATAATATAAAATAATATAAGTATAACGGAATACGTAATGCTAACAATGAAAACGATAATTTTTTTCTGCAGAGTTAGTAGGTATTTTTTAAAATTAGTTAAACACATTTTTAACCACGACCTGTTGATTTTATTATTCCGCTTCATGATTTCAGCTTTTAAAATTTGAAATTTGAATTTGAAAATTTGAAAATTCTAAAATTATGTATTTTTTTATTGCGCTGAAGGAGGCGACTCACAAGGTGCAGATTCTGTATCGATATTTGGTGACATTTTACTTAGTTCGTTAGTTATTCATTTGGTCACGTACACAGGATTTGTAAAATTTGTTGAATCGGAAGTTTTTAGATGTCTAAGTCATCGAATAATATCATCGTTTGTTGATCCTGACAAAATATAATGCAGATGAAATTTTTGAAAAGAAAAGGAGTTAGTAAAAGACAAAATAAATAGTTAAGAGAATAATACGAAATAATAGTTTTATTGTGAACATGTTGTAAACGGTGACCGAACAACTCAACAATGTTCAACTTTATCACTTTCTAGAAAAGTCATTATAAGTTTTGAAGAAATAAAAAATTGGTTTAATTAAATGAAGACATTATGAGCGAAACTCAATCGAAAATCTGGAAACAGAAAAATCAGAAAAAGATATTTACACCTCTGGGACTCAAACCCAGGACCTCCCTACTTTCCGGGTTTCCCCAACCCGGAAAGTAGGGAGGTCCTGGGTTCGAGTCCCAGAGGTGTAAATATCTTTTTCTGATTTTTCTGTTTCCAGATTTTCGATTGAGTTTCGCTCATAATGTCTTCATTTAATTAAATATTACAGTTTGAGGTTTTACTCATAAAGTTAAAATAATAAATAATAAAAAATTGGTTAATAAGGTTACCTTAGGTTAGGTTATGGACTATTTAAAAAAAAGTTTCACCACCTTTAATGACTTTTCAAGGGGGTGTTGAAATGCTACTCTGTTGAGTTGTCACGAAACCGTCGTAAACGCATTTTTTGAGACATTTATTCTTAAAAAAAAAAAGTAGAGAGTGGATTTTTTGTTCGTAAATGTGTTTAAGACATCTACAAAAAGTCGTCAAATAAAATTTGAGCTAAGAAAAACCAAATTTTAGAAGAAGAAAGAAGTTATGAACCCGAAATATGAGAGAGGATTGGTTTTCTGTGTTGACCGGACAATTCAACAACATGCGACTACATCACCTCCTTTGAAAATTCATTACAAGTGATGAAAAAAAAGTTTGCTTAGATAATTTACATAAGTTAGGCGAGTGGTCGGCAGTTTGTCAACTGAGAAGAGCCAATTTGTCAAAGAAACAGGATAATAAATATATCAGAGAGCCGTATATGTGGTGGAACGATAATTACGATTTGCTTTGTGTTCTCTAATTTTTTTTCTGTAGTATCACACTTCTGCTCGTTTAAATGTTTCTATAAACAGACTCGCGCGTGGATTCCTCATTAAATTAAAGCAAGTTTTGTGTTCGGAAAGCAAAAAAATAATCGTTCGCCGGGTCCATCTCATAAAGCTGGTTGAGTGGAGATGAAGTTTTCTGCGACATTAAAGAGTAGTGTTATGGCGAAACTATAACCTATACACATTTAAACAATTTCACCACAATTCTTGAGTATTTAGTGATTGAGTTTGCAATGTTCGGATTCGCAGGCATTCGGCGCCAGCAGCGGCAACCCATCGGATTCCGGACGCAGCATCTGCGGTCGCTGCCCGCCTGCCCATTCTGTCCGTTCTGCCTGTTCTGCCCAATGCCAGCCCGTCCGTTATGATTGGATAAGTTTCCAACTTTATTGATGTAGTGAGTAGTTTTGTTCCTAATGAATAATAACCAATGCCGCGCAAACTTTGAAACGGGTTTTGACTAACTCGGTGATTTGCACGTTTGCTGGATGACGAGCGCAGCCGGCTGGTGCCGAAGGTTAAGGAGATGATAATGACTTTTCGGCCTAAATAGTTGCGGTTTTGACTGTTACGTGCCACGTGCCATATCTCTCTGTGTGTCTGATATTAAGAGAATTTTGACGTAAAAAATATTTAACTATCGAGAGAAACACCTGTACTGACGGGCAGTTATATTTTTTGATTTCTTATAATTTTATAGTAAAAAGGTTTTTGATTAGAATTAAACATTTTTTTGAAATATATGCGTTTTGCAATAAATGTAATATTTTTGAACGCTTCTGAACTTAGAACAGTTTTTAAAAGGAGATGAAATACGCTTTAAAATTTTATAATTCGGAATAAATATATAATTTTTTAATTAAAAAAAATTTCAATGCAAAAATAAGTTTCAAAAATTGCTCACCTTGCGTTTTTTTCTAACCAAAATTACTGATAAGGAAAAAAACAAATAGTATTTTATTTGGCAAGTGTATTAAAAAAAATCGAGTGCAGTTCACTCGCGGTAGAAGCGAAACTTCACGAAAACAATCTTAACCAATATTTCGTAGGTACTGTAATGCGTCATTTCCGTTTCAGCCGAATTTCAAATCACAACGGGGCAGAAGTTTCACTTCAAAAGTGATCGTCAACTCACTTTTTGTCGTTTCATGTAAGAGTAATTAATAAAATTCCTATTTATTTTATTTATTTATTTATTAAAAGAAGTTTATACAATGAACAAAAAAATTGTGTTAATTCATCCGCCATGCTAGGGATGTCCCGAATGACGGCGGATGAAGTTTACAGATTGGGTAGGTACAGTGTACAGTTATTAACTTATGCAATTCATTTAAGTAGTTTAAGTAACAAATTTAGTAACAAATTAAGTTAGTAATTTAAGTAACACATTCAATTAATTTAAGTTACAAGTTGTATTAATTATATTACAATTCAATTAAAGTAGCAAGTTTTACGCATCATCGTTACTGAATGTAAGGATCCATTTTGATAATTTTTTTTTAAAGATATGGGGTTGGGTTTCGGATTTTAGGTTCTTGGGGAGAAGGTTAAACATTTTAGGAGCTAGGTACATGAAATGTCTTTGAGCTGATGTGGTGCGTAGTGGGAGGAACAATGTAGTGTCGGTTGGTTATTGTTCTGGTGGTGTAACTGTGATGTAAGAGAGTTTTTTTCTTGTATTTGAACATGAAATGTGTTGTTTCAAAAAATTTGATGGATTCATCAAATATTTGACGTTAATTTTCACGTTCTGTGTAAGTTCTATTCACGTTCTGTGATTATTTCAGTTTTGTGAAGCAGCAGTCCTAAAACGATATAATAACAGAACTTGAATAGAACCTACACAGAACGTGAAAACGTGAACGTGATTTTCAGGTTCTGTTTAAGTTCTTTTCGAGTTCTGTTTTTTTATCATCATAGGCCAGCTGCTTCACAAAACTGAAATCATCACAGAACTTGAATAGAACTTACACAGAACGTGAAAATCAACATCAAATATTTGACGAATTCGTCAAATTTTTTGAAACAACCCATCCTTAGTGTAAATTTTAAATGAAGTTGCCGATTATAATTCCAAACTTATTTTCAAATTGCCGTCGGAAACTTTGTTTTCAAAATTTTATTTTATTCTGGTAAACTTTAAGAAGTGAAACTCGGATGAAACGGAAATGACGCATTTAAGTACCTACGAAACGCCAAGATGCGCTCATTGGCCGCTTTGATTATGATCTCACTTTTCAAGGCTCCTATTGGTTGAGATGTGAATCAGAAATGACGCATTACAGTACCTATGAAGCCTCAAACTGCGTTTATTGGCCGCGTTGATTATGATCTCAGTTTTCAAGGCTCCTATTGGTTGAGATTGTTTTGGTGAAGTTTCGCTTCTATGCGAGAGAAATGCACACGATTTTTTTCTATCAAACACCGTTTAGATCATATTTCTAACCGTGTTAGTAAAGGAGACACAAGAATATCTATGAGACCTGCAGGAGTTTTTCCGAATAGCGAATAAATTAGCCTGAGGGGTTAAGCAGTGGCATCGACCTTTTTCTGCAGTGCACCCGAACAATTATTTACCGGCACCCTACTCAAACGATGAATATGAAAATTAAAAAAAAAATCGAGTGCAGTTCACTCGCGGTAGAAGTGAAACCTTCACCCACACAATCTCAACCGACAGGAGCCTTGAAAAGTGAGTTACTAAACATCGTTTAGGGAAATAGTGATATTAATAGTTTGTAATATTAAAAAATAATGCCAAAATGTTAAAAAATCACCGGAGAACACAACCGCATCTAAAACTTTCGTTGCTTTACGACGATTATTTTATATGATAAAACATCGTAGGTAATGTACCACTTTACTGTACCAAGGTTTCATTCTATCTCATTCTCTCGCAAGCTAAATCCTACAGATGTATGTATTTGTCTCTTTTTAATGTCGCTCGTTTCCGTTTCATCGAGTTTCAAATCACAAATTGTGCTAAAGAAGTTTTCACTTCAAAATCGATTGCCCCCTCACGTTAGAGGGTGTAATGCACGTTGAATTTAAATGTACTAATTGATGACTAGGTACTTTAAAAAAACAGGAAAGTAAAATGAATATGTGATTTGATTTATTTATTTTGTCAATGACCACTCACTGTCCAGGTAGTATAATTAATATTTGTTGGAATAATTATTTAAACATTACACTATTTAGGTAGAAACTTATAAAACAAAAACGTAAAACTGATAGAACGATTGGAAAACAATTGTCTGCTTGGTATAAAAATTGATTTCGCGGGCATTAGCCGTTATCATAACTTTATAAACTCCCTAATGATAGTAATTATTATAATGGAATTCTAAGTTAGTTTTGTAAAAATTATTGTTTCGGAACATTAAACGAGCCTCCATGACGGAGGGTAATTAGGAGTGAGGGGGGTGGGGTGCCCTGACAAGCAGGCTCCAGCCAATCGATCATCGTCACTTCGGATAGGGAAAACTCAAAAAACAATCAGTTTAACCATCTGTGACAAGCGGCCGGTACTCATATCGAACGCCGAGAGACATCACCAGTCAGGGAAGTTAATGCTATTATTGTTGTCGATTCAACAGTTCAACAATTTGCAAATTTTAGATATTGTGTATAATGTGCATGACTATTCATCGAAGCTTGTTATTTTAGAAAAACGAGGGGCTAAGAATTTTAGCGTAACATTAAATTTTATCAGCCTTTCAACGCAAAAACACAAAATTGTTAAGACCTACTAAATACAGAATTAACATGAACGATGATCTAGAAAATCTAATTATTGATAAAACTTTCTCCTCCAAAAGACGGATAACGTTTTGTAAATTTTTATTTGAAAATAGACACGCTTCTATAATAAGTACCAACTTTTTACTTTGGGGTTTTAGTGGACATTAACGAATAAAAACACATAAATTTGTTGTAGACCACTTTTATTTTATTACACTCTACCGGTTTCGGAAGCGCCCTTCCTCCATCGGGAGAATATTGTAACTGATCTACGTCATAGAATATTGTCAGGTATACAAATTTTAGGTGTGTATTCACACACCTTAAATTTGTAATTCTGACAATATTCTATGTCGGAGATCAGTTACAATATTCTCCTGTGCGAGCACAATTATGGCGAACCACAAAGTTACTGCTTTTTAAAAATAAGTAACGAAATACTACATTGTAAAACTGCAAACTTTTGAAACGTGCAGATGTAGAGCAAACTGATAAATTCAACTGGACTGTAATTAATTGGAACCAGACACATAACAAGGGTTAAATTGGTTTAGGCCCCAATGATGTTGAAAGAATGCCAATTGAAAGGAGATTGAAAATCATGGACACGAGGTGCTCCAGTCCGAGGGATCTAAAGAGAGGTCGAGGAAGAGGTGGATTGATGGTTGTAAAACAGGAGGATGGCAGGACGGGTAGAACCGATAACTGGAAGCAAATGGCTAAAAACTGAAGCTAGTGGAGAATAACACTGATGAAAAATGACAAATTCGGTTCTGTCGCCGACTTTGTTTTTGTTGCACATCAACGACCTTTTGTCGTGTGCACCAATTCATTGTTGCGCGGATGACAGTACAGTCCATGACAGTTTTTCGTTTGACAAGCCCCCAAAGGGCACACAAACTCCAACGGCTCGGAGGGCTTTGAAGCAAATAATGGATGGTTACTTCGAGAGTGTTTCCTCTTGGGGTATGAATAACCTCGTCGAATTCAATGTTTCGAAGCCCAATCATGTCTGATTACGTCTAAAAGGGATCGAAATGAAAATCTAGTCTCCTTCAATGGAAGCAATCTTCCGAACAGAGCTTCCATTGATATGCTTGGTGTAACTATAAGTGACCAGCTCAGGTATGGGGGCTCCATCGAAGCCAGAGTAAAGTTAGCTTCTCAAAAGGTACCTTTCGGGTATCTGGGGTTTTGCTACCAAAAAATTGATATCGGAGGTGCAAATAATCCAAAATAGAGCCCTACGTAACATTTTTGGCTTGCCTTGGGATACACATGTTAAAGATATTTACCGTCACGCACTTGTATTACCATTTAAGATTGTTCCTAGCTTTGAGATAACAAACACCATCTTAAATATTATTCAGTGCAACACCCACACAAATATAAAACTGAACTATAACAACGACATAATACACGACAACACAACAAAGTACATATATCAAAAATACACTCAACAAAGTTCGGACTGAAATCATTAGAATACATTGCGTACACTAACTATAACAAATTGCCTGAAGAATTAAGACAGGTATATGCCTCTAACAAATCTCGAAACGATATATTGAAATCCTATTTTTTCAAATGTTATTTGGAAAACGAGTCATAAGTAGGTACAAACTCTGTTCATGGGCGCAGTTTATATCTTTTTTTTAAATCTTATCATGTATTTTTTTATGTAAACATCTTGTATTAGGTCTGTGTATTTTTGAGCATGTACCTTTTATTGTATTTTTCCTGATTTGTTTTTTATGTATTTCTATAGTCCATCATGGAGGATACTTTATTTTAACATTGTGACACCAACAGTACATAAATCAAATGAGTGGTTATAATATTATTCATAAAATCTTATAAGACATGTTTCTGTGAAATATTTGTAAAGTGATTCTTCATATGTTTGTGTCTGTATGTTGCTTCTGTAAAATGTTTTGTAAAATTTTTATTCATTTATTGTATCTGCATATTGGGTTGGGTTGGGTTTATGCTTTTCAAATGTACCAATTGGCGATCCCTAAATGAGTTTTGATAACTCATGGGAATGCAACTTCGTTGTATGTTTTATTTAAATAAAAAAAAATAAAAATAAAAACTGGGCGTACTCTACAGGGCCCGCAGATACTTTAATAGTACACAACTGCTAACCCTGTACAAATCGCAAGTGCGCCCCACGGTTGAATTTGGCAGCCACCTCTGGTCTGGAGCTCCAAAATACTTGAAAAATACCCTCGACTCTGTGCAGAAACGGGCGGTCCGTTTGATAGATTCTTCCATCTTAACGAACGGATTGCAATCTTTAGAGCACAGGCGTCGGGTGGGAATACTATCCATGTTCTACATTCAATGGAAGATGCTCTGAGGAATTAGCGTCATTGATCCCTTCGGCACCGGTGCAGAGTCGGGAGACACGCCAAACGCGCGCCCAACATATGTACACGGTTGACATTTGTCACATAAGAACGGGTCGTTTTTTCGACTCGTTCTTGAGTTCAACAGCTCGGCTATGGAACGATTTGCCGGCATCTGTGTTTCCTCCCTCCTACAACATGGGTCTCTTCAAGACCAATGTTCATTCCTTCCTCTCCTCAAAAAGACCCTCCACACAGCATCCCAGATGACATAGGCCCTGAGGGAAATTGTTTTCCTCAGGGCCTCCTGTGTGGAGTTAATGTAAAAAAAAAAATAATAATATTATTGAAAAATGTAACCATTGGCTGAATGAAAATGATCTCTTCGGCTTAAGAAAACGCTTGTCATGAGATGAAATTTTTATTCCATAACCACACCGCTGTGACATTAACAATATATAAGACTATCATGTAGGTAGAAGATGTTCTTTATCACATGATGAAATATGACTCTATTAAAAGCACAAGTGGGTAACCTATCGTAAGGGTTCGTCGACGGTATAATTGGTTAACCTGTGACCTACTCAGATATTCGTAATCAACAATAAATTTACTATATTTTATTTAAACACGTTCTTTTGAATTCTTTCTTGACTATTTTTGAACAGTAATTTATTGTCTTTAAAGGATGTCTGCGTTATTTTTGTCTATATTATTATTAATTATTAAAAACAAATTTTATTTTTACACTGTTTTAAATGGAGTGAAGTAGTGTTGTTTTCTTCGAAACACAACAGATGGTACTAATCGTTTGAAAATTAGATTTTTTTAGTATGGGTGAATCCCAGATTTTTAATATACGATTGTCTGAATTTATACACTTTTTTTAAAAAAGTGTGTCTATACAAAATCTAAAACTTTTAAAAATGTAACAATTAACAAAAGTGTACAGCTTCAAAAATTCAAAATTATCTTACAAAGATTTAAGAAAATTAAAACTGAAGTTACATGCTACACGTGTGTTCATGTTGGAGGTTAGTAACCGCCATGACATTTTTCAGAGACATTTACTTGACACCTCTCAAGTCATATTTCAAAGAAACACAAAACATTTAGTTTTAACAATTTGTGAGTGTAAAAACTTGACAATGACAATTTCTTAGAACGCGGAAGGCATTTCGAGAAAAAAAAATTACGTACTCATATTTCATCAAAAAAATGTCAGAAAAAACAATTTACTGCAAAATAAAATGTAGTAAAATAATTTTTTTATGGCTGATTGTGTAACGGATTAGCCTAGGAACAGCAGTGGCGCACGGCGGGGTTTGGTTGAATTTAGGATACCTTGGATATAGACAGTGGAAAGCGCTCAATGAGGATGGATGAGGATTATCTGACCCGGCACGTGACTCCATCAGGGGGATGAACGTCCGACCCGGGGCCTGACCTAGCTCCAACCTCATTGCCCGTACAATGGCTTTATCTACACATCTGCATTGGTAAGTGTAAATACACAATAAACCTACGTGAAACGTTCTGGAGCCTTGTTGAAATTTGGGTGTAGCGGTTTTCTGCTAAAGCTTTTCCGCTTAAAGCCATAGTTCCACGAAAAAAAATGTTTTTACAATATTAAGGCAATTTTTGTTATGTACGTGGTATTTTAGAAAAGAGATTTTTGGTGGATTTCTATAAGTTATACAATATGTATATATAACATTTAAAAAAAATCTAACGAAAATGTCAGATAGGCGTATGGCACCACGACTATTAATTAGTCAATAAAGTAAAAAGCACGACTAATTAATAAGACAAACGTAAGTTAAAAACACGACTAATTAATAAGTCAAACATTAATAAAAAACTTGACTAATTAATTTGTCAAACATAAATAGAAAACACGACCAATAAATAGTCAAGCGTAAGTAAAAAAACATGACTAAATAATAAGTCAAACATAAGTAAAAAACACGACCAATCAATTAGTCAAACATACGCCAACAACACAACTAAATAATTAGTCAAAGCTAAGTAAAGAACACGATTAATTCATTAGTCTAACATAAGTCAAAAACACGACTAATTAATTAGTCAAACATGTAAAAAATTGTTTTAAGGTTTTCACGGCCAAAAAGTATTTTTGTTATTGTTTTTGGGGTGTTATGCCGTGTTTCGCTACCTCCTTCTTTAGCCAACGTTTCGGACAGCGTTACAGTGTCCATCATCAGGGCAGATGAGTAAATGATATTGGTGAGAGTGTTTATTTATGTGTGTCGAAGCGATACCGTGCTGCCAGCTCCATTTCTCTACGAGCTGCTAAGTTTCAGTGGATTAATTTCCTCTTCTAAAATTTGTATTCATTCAAGAAAACAAAATCGAAATTCAAATAGATGTAATTAAAAATAGATAAACACAAAAACGTAAAATGTTTGGGGGCTTTTTGAGCAGTTCTTTACCGGCATTCCGACATCATAATAAAAAAATCGGAGTGTGCAGTTCATACGCAGTAGAAGTGAAATCTCCAGAAAACTAAACTTCGAGAGAATGAGATGAATGCAGAATGTCAGGAGTAGGATAATTGTAGGGTTTATTTATTATAACATTGTTACCTAGCTTAAAATTATTTTACATTTTATTCCATGAAGAACCGCACAAAGAAGAGGCCGATAGGCTACGAAGCACCGCACAAATAGGACACCGATTAGTCTATCTCATTCTCTCGCAGACTAAATCCCATGGATGTAAATGTTTGTCTCTTTTTAGTGTCGCTCGTTTTCGCTTCATCGAGTTTAAAATCACAACGGTGCTAAAGAAGTTTTTATTTCAAACATTTGTAACCAAATTTCTTTTGTAATGTAATTAATTTAATTGTTTTAATTAATTAAAGTAAAACTTTATAACTTGAAATGCAGATACAATTTATCGACCTAGCAACTAATTTTTTATTTGTTTAAACGTAATATTATTTTACCAAATTCATATTCGCACGCGCCTGCAAACTGTATTTTATTTTTGTGTGATGGCTTATCATCCAAACAAATTATGGTTTATAGCCCCAGGGGCAGGGAGAACAGTAGTCAAATTATAAAGTATTTAAAAAAATGTTTCAAAAATATATTTTTTAATGAATCAAATCTGATTCTGGAAGCATTTATTTATTCCTACGCTAACCATTTATTCCTATGAATATCGTAAAGATATTGACGTAAGTGTTTGTTCACCGTACAAAAATACAAACCTTCCCGGGTACACTCGGAGTCACCTGACCACTCCCATCATAAATTAAAGATTATGTTGCTTGTGCAATGATGTCGGACTTAGCTACAGAGCATAAAACAGACAGGATGCTAACCTGATGCTCTGACTCCTCGTCCACTAACCTTTCTTAACTATTATCTACCTACTTTATTAACTATATCTATAACAGCCGATCCTCACTGACGTGTAAATGTAGATGTGGTTGCAAGAGACAAGTTTGGACAGTCAACGCGGAAAAAATATCTTAACCATAAAGCAGAAAATCTTGGCGGTGAGTTTTGGTGTCATGAAAATTAACACAAATTTTCGGCCAGAAAATCAAAGTTAACGCAACTATTTTTTATCTGGCGACGTCAACGCCATAATCAAGGGGTTCATGAAAAAAAATCACTGTCACATAATAAGCCACGTTGTCCTTACTTGTTCCTTTCTAAATTGTTTAATACCTAATCAAAAAAAGATTTACTAAAAATAAATAATAATGTGAAGTGACCGGTTAGTGTCTGAGTTGACAAATGCTTCGAAGTGACAAATTTGTCAAATGTGACCAAGTCCTCCATCATGATACAAACAAATTTTCACTAGAGTATTAAAAATATTGTTGGGTTATGTCATAACTCGGAAAAATTTAACTTTTTTCGAAAAAAATAAAGCTTGTAATTTTTACAAATGTTGATTTGATTGCAAAAAAAGTTGCAAACTTGAGAAGAAATCTGAAAAATAGTATAAACATAATATCCAACGATTCCAAATATTATTGTGTCATAAATAAAATGATTTGTATAAAAAGGCCGCGGCTACGTGTAAGTGCCTGTCATGGCGCATTACTTTGCCAATATTTGGATGTGTTGGAATAACGCCCTCGTCAAGAGGAATGGCATTTCATTCCTTCACAAAACGCGACGCGACGCTTCAATATCTCTTTTATATAAATACAAGCAGAAGTGTCCGGCGTTGCCCGGGGTTATGAATGGTTTGATGTAAATTTTTGAGATTGTGAATTCTGAGGCAAAGATTAAAGAGGAAATAATATGTGGTGACAATAATTCGACCGGTCGGTGGCTGAGTTGGCATCGCGTTTGAAATGAAGTAGATGCTTGTATTCGGACTTTAAAGCTCGCCAAGGCTGCAGGCCCAGACGGAATACCCCCTAATATAATTGCTTGTATGTCAAAAACTATTTGTCATCCGCTGAGCTATATATTTAATCTTAGCATAACGACTGGTTGTTTCCCCAATTTTTGGAAACTCACGCGTGTAAGTCCAATTTTCAAAGCTGGAGACAAGGCTGATATCAAGAATTACAGACCTGTAGCTATATTGTCAACTATACCAAAAATATTTGAAATGATTATTTATAAGAAATTACATCACCAATTTTTGCCATTTCTAGGAGAAAACCAACACGGTTTCATGCCGAGAAAATCCACGTTTTCTAATTTGTTAACATTTTCGCGATTGGTAGCCGTTGGATTGGATTCGAAACATCAATTAGATGTAGTGTACACGGATTTTGCCAAGGCTTTTGATCGAGTTGATCATGACATTTTACTACTTAAAATGTACAAAATTGGTTTCGATCAACAAACACTTATATTCTTCGCGTCCTATTTAAAATCTAGAAGACAAATCAAATCAGAATAATAAATGGACATGAGTCCAAACAATTCCCGGCATTATCAGGTATTCCCCAAGGGTCAAACCTTGGTCCTCTGTTGTTCTTTATACTTATAGATGACGTTCAGGTATGTATAAAATATTGCAAATGTCTTCTATTGCGGATGACCTCAAACTTTTGATGGAAATAATCTGTCACCAGGACTGCTTAAAAATGCAATCTGACCTTGATGCTATAGCAGAATGGTCAGATAAAAACAAATTAGAATTCAATATTAAAAAATGTGTAACAATGACATATACCCGCTCCCAGAAGCCGTAGTTTTTACCATTAAAGGGAAAACGTTATGTCGAGTCAATAGCTTTAAAGATCTTGGTATCGTCTTTGATCCCAAACTGACATTTTCCGATCACATATCACGGCTCACTCCAGCATGCTACAAACTCCTGGGTTTTGTCATCAGAATATGTAAGCAATTTGATGACCCAGATGCAATGATAGCCATGTTCGATGGCATCATAAGAAGTAAGCTGGAGTATGCTAGTGGTGTGTGGACTCCGCACCAGACTAAATATATTAATATGCTGGAACAAATCCAGAAAAAATTCCTTAGGTACGTCTATATGCGAATGCACGGAACTTATCCGAGGTTCATGCACCATATGGAGTTACTTGAGGCAACAAATAGATTTAGTTTGGAAACTAGACGTTATGCAAATCTTGCAATTCTTAGTTTTAACATAATCCATAACTATATTGACAGCCCATTCCTCTTGGAATGCTACGGTTTATACGTGCCTGAAAACGTCAGTCGTAGTCGTCGACACGACTTGTTCAAAATACCGTACGGCAGAACAGATGTCCTAGCACAGCATAGCATAACAAGAGGAATGGTACTGTTGAACGAAATATCAAAAACACTAGATGTATACAACTCTTCTTTAGATAGCCTTAAGATTTTTTTGTATAACGATCATCTTCTTAGGTGATTGTCAAAATGAGAAAATTGTACGGTAATTGGATTATTTATCTGTTGTACAAAAACAAAAATCCACCCAGGCGTCCCCAGTTTGATTCTTCGAACTCTCTCGACTTCTCCGATTCTCTCGACCCATCAAATTGCACTGTAGGAGTGATAGCTTCATACGTCCGTCACTCCTGGACACATTGAACTTCAGGTTCACACCTCTGATTCCTTTTCCTTTGCAGAACTTCCCTTCCTTCCTTTCTAAAAAGATCCTCCATACGGCATCCAAGGATGACATTGGCTTTGAGGGATTTTTTTTCTCAGGGTCTCCTGGATGGAGCTAATGTAAAAATAATTGGATTATAGATTGACAGAAAGTGATTTAGGTCATTCTTAGTAGTTCTTTATTTAGAGTTCGTCTGAAACAGCTAAAGATATAGGCCAATTTTCGGCCTCTGTGCTGGAAATGGGTTATTCGGGGTGACCACTTTAGGAGTTGGTGCTTAGTGATACCGAGGTATTTAATTGAAGCCTTGGTTTCAATATTGATACATAGTAAGTGTGTGTTGTTCGTTGTTCGGTACAGATTGATTAGGTAATGAATCCTAATGTTTATTTCACTCGGTGTTTTTTTACAAGGAAAGGTACGTGTACGTACGTAATGTGTTTTATGGCAATACATTTTTTTTAGTTCATTAATGTCGATGTTAACCTTTTGAAGTGAAAACTTCTTTAGCACCCTTGTGATTTGAAACTCGAAACAAAAAAATAGCGACACTAAAAAGAGGACACATCTATAGGATTTAGCCTATGAGAGAATAAGATAGTATAATCGGTCCTCTCTGTGCAGTGCTTTGTTGCCCATCGGTCTCCTTTTTGTGCGGTGGATTGTACACTTGTTCTTTCTGAAGTGAAAACTTCTTTAGCACCGTTGTGATTTGAAAGTCGATGAAACGAAAAAGCGACACTAAAAAGAGACAAACACACGCATTTGTAGGATTTAGCCTGCGAGAGAATGAGATAGAATAATTGGTCTCTCCTTTGTGCTTTGTTGTTTCGAAGCCTTTCGGTCTCCCCTTTTTTTTTACATAAACTCCACACAGGAGGCCGTGCGGAAAACAATTTCCCTCAGGGCCTATGTCATCTTTGGGGATGCTGTGTGGAGGGTTTTTTTAAGGAAAGGAAGGAGAGGAGAGTTCAGGGAAGGAAAAGGGTTTAAGGGGTGGGTAGGAATCTGGGGTTCAGTCTGTCCTGGTCATCCGCCTCCAAGACCTAGACAAACCTCACCCCATGAACCCGGGCACCCCTGCTAAATCACCAAACGTAGCGAACCACTTGGGGTGACCTGTGGCAGAGGTGTTGGTTATCCAATAAAGGTTCCCGGGGCGGCGGTACCCATTCCCGCCTACCAAATTGTTTTGTGCGGTGCTTCGTATCCTCCACACTATTGTCTATTTTATTTTGCTGAAAGTTTCACTTTTTATTTAGTTTTAACCTTGTGTTTGCTTTTAGGTGAAGCACTGTGACATTACCGTATGAGAAAATTTCTCAAAATTTCGTTGTTAAAAAAATATTTCTTGTAAAATATTTATTTCTTCAATCTTCGCAAATTCACTTTGTGGCGTCATTATTAATTTAATGAAAACAAATAACTTTGTGTACACCACTATTTAATTAACAATATCAACATGTTTCGAAAACTATGTTATGTAAAACGAAGAAAACATAGTTTTTGAAACATGTTGATTTTGTGTATTAAATAGTGGTGTACACAAAGTTATTCGTTTTCATCAAAGTAAAATATTTAATTTACATACATTTTGAACAAAAGTGGTCCTAAAACTGTGCCTTGTTTTATCGAGAAGTTACTGCTTTCCGAGTAATTTGTTTTCATTTAATAATTAAACCTGTTAAGGTCTTTTATCTAAAAAAATATTATCTATGATATTACCATTCCCTTTTCATTTGCTTTCTATAGTATTTATTAAAACAAAATGAAACAGATCGAACAATGAAATGTTTTTTTTCAAAAGGTATGTGGATATTTAAAAAATTGATAGCTGCTGATGGATATTACGTAGAGATAGTTGAGAAAATATAGAATACAAATATAAGAGAAATAGGAGAGACTTTTCAATGTAGGACACATAGTATGTAAACGCGATTTAAAGCAAACTGTGAGACTCGTCCATTAGATCTGACGCTCTGACCGATAGGGTTATTTTAAACACAGATAAACGACATGTCAAGCGGGTCAGCCATTTTAGAGTCTTTTAGAGAATTTCACATCTGCCACAATATGAAATATAGTTAATTCCATCATTGCAAGCAAAACAAAGTTTAAGTCAATCGGTGAGGGATATTCAGAGTAACGGATCCAATCGTCGCGTACGGGTTTGAATGGAATGTTACTTTTAAAAGTTACGTTCCTAGTTTGTTTTACAGTCAATAGCTAATAACAATCACAATTGCTTAAAAGCTTAAATAGACAGAGAATCAGCGTTTAACGGGGGCCATTTAAAAATGAAGAAATCTGTATGGCGCTGATCGTCGATCATCAAATGAGTTGGAAACAACCCAAGCGTCTATGTGTCAAAGTGTCTATCTGTCTTTAATATAAAAACCTTAAAAACTCAAAAAATACTTACTGACGTGTAGAGCGAATCCTGGGGTTAGCAAAAACAATATAAATAGTAGTGGTTGGCCTCGCATCGTTATATTTCGGCGACGGGATCGGCGCCGTATGGGCTCCCGACCTTGCTCGGGGCTCTGCTCGTGATACTTCTCAGGGATTTGCCTTTGGGAAAGCTGTGAGTCGTGGAGCGAGATTTGCTCAAATAGTTCTTGTGGATCTTGTTTTTGTTCCTGCGAGACTTGATCTTCCTCCCACACAAAGTCATAATCATGGTTTTGCTGTGGATCCTGCGGTGTACTATGTAGCGGAGCAATCTGCGAATTAACCACGGGGTAACATTGCGACAGTTGCACTGAAGCTGGCCCAGATGCTTGATCAGGGTCCGGTAGGTGGAGATTAGGACACACCATTAATGGATTGCGTATTGGATATTGTATACGCACGTGCAATTCTAACTGCACCGGCACCTGTGGCCTCTGCACGATGTCGTGTATAAGGTATTGCTCCAGGTCTTGCAGCGGACCCGCGAGATTAAAACCATTGACGATGTTTTCTTCCCAAATGGTAATAACAGGAAACACAATTTCCCTATTATTCATACATCGATGAAACAGCACTTCTTTCATATGGAGTATTCTCTGTAATCGAGCAATCGACCTCGATGTATGTGCCCGCCGAGCTGGAGTGCCTAACCTATGAATTCTTCTGACAAAAATGCTTAACACTTGTTCTCGCTGTTCTCCGAGGGTAATAAATAATTCCCGCTGGGTTCGAAAGCCCAACGTTTGCTCGCATCTAGTCTCAGGGGCTAGCAAAAGCTCTTGATTAAGACGTACGCCGAAAAATTCTTCCCACAAAGACATCTGCAGAACGTCTTGACGATTGATTCCACCTAGGAAAGCCAATTGGATTTGCCTTATAGGCTCCCGCTGGGAAAACGTGTCAACCGCGTTTTCGCGTCTTGCTCCGAGTTCAAGTACGTGATCACTCAATGCTCCAGCCAAACTTATTTGCTGAATTCTTTGCGCTCCCAAGCGAGGCAACAGGTCAGCTAACTGGTTTCTTTGAGCTTCTTGGCAGTTCTGTTGATAGATCGGAATCAATGCCAGAATTTGAACTATGATTGATTGTAAACTATGTTCTACTTGTTTGTACTTAACACACTTAAGATCATCTGGTTCTCCCTCAGCTTCAAAGCAATTAGGCCCAAGTCGATGTCTATTTCGTCCAACGCATTTGGCTGCGCGTCTTTCCATTTTTCGCTCGTGAATCCGAGTCTTAAATTGTGCTCTTTCAGGCCCATCGCGCTCGGCCTGACTCCTAAAATTTTCACGTTTCAGGTGATCAGCCTCTTGTCTTGCCCAATTACGCTCAATTCGTTCGGTCTCATGTTGCGTCAGCTCTTGTTTTATGCTTTCGGTCTGTTGTCTCAGATGCTTAATTAGCCTAACTTCACGAGTTACTCGTTGATGCATCAAGAACTCAACTTCCAACTGTTCACGTTGATCACGCTCGGAATTATGGCGCACCTCTTCTAGTGCGATAAGCTCTGCCTCGTAGAGCGACCACTCACGCTTTACACGTTCAATCTCACAACTCATTCGCCCCCTTCTAGTACGGTCACCCTGGGTTCGCATTCCTGCAATACCTGCGCATTGAGTCTCAAGCCTCAACCCCTCACGTTGCAAGATTTCGAACTCATTATGTATTTTTTCGCGCTCTCGCTTGAGGCGATCTGACTCCCATCGAGCACGCTCGCGCTTCATACGGTCGGCCTCGTATCGCGTATTTTGACGCCTACCATAACCTATCCCATTTCGGGAACGCTCTCGTTCAGCTTTTTCAGCTTTAAACCTTTCCTCAACTTCCTTAACTTTTTGAGCTGCAAGCCATTTTCTTTCAATTTCATCTTGCATAGCTTCGTATCGTCTCATATTAATATCATTGTCTTGAATCACTATGTTTTTTTCGTCAACCGTACTCATCGGCATAACCTGAAAATCATCGTATTCAATGATGCTTTCAGCCTCATATTCTTCCACTTCTGACTCAAGTTGTTGATCCTCTACGTACTGCTTAAAGTTTTCTGCATTTTTCTCCTCCCGTCCTTGGCAATATCCCCGCCCATAGTCGTCGCATTTTCGTGACGTTTCCTCAGCTGAATGTTCTTCAATTTCAATGCCATGCTGATTTTCGTCGCACTTTGCCCACATCTTGGCCCATTCCTCGCAGATCCACTTATTTTCTTCACTACTTATTGGGGACATCGCCAATGCAGCTTCGGGATGATCCTCTTCATATTCTCTTTTCTGTTTTGCCTCGTGCATCGCTAAAAAATCGGACCATTCTGGGAAGTCATCGCGTTTATGTTCTATAATTTTAGTCGTTTTCACCTCGGGAACCTCCGGAACCTGTGTCTTGAATTGTTTTTGGATCAAAGCGAGTTGATGCAACCTCAAAATTTCAGCGAATGGTAAGAAGTTATCCGGGTTTCTTTCAGGTTTTGCAATCTGGCTTTGTGCAATACGAGTTCCCTGACCTTGTTCATTAAATGTTTCATTTGATTGTTCATTAGATGATCCAATGGTTAGTTCATGTAATGATTCCTGGCCTTGTTTATTAGACGCTCTCTGGACTTGTTCATCAGTTGTTCCCTGGGATTGTTCATTAGATGTTTCCTGACTTTGCTCATTAGAAGTTACCTGGGATTGTTCATTGGATGTTTTCTGTTTTTGTTCATTAGATGTTTCCCGAGATTGTTCACTAGACGCTCCTTGGGATTGTTCATTAAATATTTTCTGGCTCTGTTCATTGGATGTTATCTGTGATTGTTCGTTATATGCTCCCTCAGCATGTTCATTAGATATTTTCTGACTTGATTCATTAGACGTTTCCTGAATTTCTTCTGCAAATTCATCTTTTTTTTCTCTATTACTAACGTTTTTGTTAACGATACTAACATTATTTAATCGGCCAGTTTTGGTTTCTTTCTGATTGTCCGTATCCGAATCATCGGAACTGCTGAATTCTTCACTCTCATCTTCACTATCGGAATTTTCATCGGAAATGTCATCATTTTCAATTGATGAGTCATCGCTCATTGATACTTTCCGACAAGTTAATCGCATATTTTCTTGCTGTTTTGTATGAACCTCTCCAATCTTTGCATTATTGTCATGTGAACATTTGGCGTTCGTTGCAGCATTACGGTTTTTGTTGAGGTAATTTTCATTTGGATGTCCTTTTTTGCTTGGTTTGGTGGGGTTGGTGGTGGAGTCAGGTAGGGGTGGCACTTGTCTCAGCCGAGCCTGTTCTTGCGCCTTCCTCCTGCGCCACATGCGGTGGGCCACCCGGCCGCCGAGGCCCCGCCGAACCCCGCCCGTGCGCCCCCCCGCGTCCACCGCCATGACACCGTTCTTCCAGGTGCAACTGTTGTGCCCCTCTTCGTCCTGAGATTGCCGTCTCTGCGTCCCCAGAAGGCCTCGCTGACCGCACAGTTGCTGGGGCCGTCTTTTTTTGCGTCGTCAGTCTCGCCGCACTGCTTGGCGGTCCTCCTCCGTGCCTCTGTTGGTTCGAGGCTGCAAACAAACAAACAAACTTTATATTAATTACTGCACACCGATGAGAGGGACGGTAATGACAGTATGGTCAGGTAATGTATTTATTAAATAAAGTTTTTTTGTTGTAGAATATTTAAATTAAGTTACTTTGATCACCAAAATTTTTGAAAAACATCTTTAAA
This sequence comes from Glyphotaelius pellucidus, assembly GCA_936435175.1. Taxonomy (NCBI): domain Eukaryota; kingdom Metazoa; phylum Arthropoda; class Insecta; order Trichoptera; family Limnephilidae; genus Glyphotaelius; species Glyphotaelius pellucidus. Next base: position 17,350,450 of record OW386542.1, on the reverse strand, counting down.
CAACAAAATGTTTTTGGGTGACACAATGCAAGAAACTTGTTCTGTAACCTCTATTTCTGTTACATGAGATGAAGTCGAAGTCGAAGATAAAGACGCAATAAAAACGTAGGTACCTAACAATAATCAGAGCTGAAAAAAGGTGTGAACAAAAAATTCCAATTATTAGCAGAGGTTGAAAGGTTCAGTTGTAATTAAGTTTATTGGTAAAGATTTCAGAGAGACATATATTTTGAACGGCTTACGTGTTGAGTGGTTCAGATCCTTGGTTACGAAACCGAAGGTGGTGGATTTAAAACCCGGCGTGCACAAGTAAATTTTATTTGATTGGTTGTGTTACCTCACAATATATTCATTTAATATACTTATAAGGCATTTGCGGCACGTTCCAGAATGGTAGATACTTTCAATATTACCCTGGTGAAAGATCACCATTCAGAACCGAAACATCGAAAATTCAGATTTAGCATTGTAGCTTTAGCATATAAGTTTTAGCGTTTTAGCACAGAAGTAGGCAATATTGTAATTATAAATCAAGATGGAATATCTATTGAAAATTTAAAAACCATTATTGCTCGGACAACGAGTGTTGTGAAGCTTATAAATAATATTTTGTATCATAATTTTATGTCAGCAAATTGTCTTCTTTTTTCCAGTGTTGTAAACTTAAAGTTTTGTATCGTTCCTAGTAAGAAAATGTATGCCTGGGAAACTATTTTCTTTATTTTACGATTTTACTGTGTAGATAATTAGAGGTATTCTTAACATTAGACAATATTATGTAAATCTTTACCCTTCATTAACATTTTTTTTTAAATTATTTTTTACAAAAGTCAAAAAGAATGTGACCTTACTGTACCACGTTAAAATCAAGAAGTTAAAAACTATGGTTTAATTCGGTGCTTGGAATTTTTGATCAAGGTAGGCAGTTGGAAAAATAGCGAAATAAACTTACCACAGATATGGTAAGTTTTCAATAAGATTGGCTAAGCCCTTAGCCATGTCAGGTATAAAAAAAACATTCATTTATGCACGTCACAAGCAATTACTGCATGAAAGATTTTTCTATTTTTTCGACCACACAATTATTGCATGAAAGAAAACCAATATTATGATAATTATATTGTCAGTAAAGTTGCACTAATTAAGGAACAATCAACAAGATGCAACTGATTGCTACATTAACGTATACCAAAAGGCAAGGCTTTTTTCAACAAAAACATAAACGAATCGTCCCTTGAATGAGCATTGCATAATTTTTTATGGAATGAAGAAAACGTATTTTGAATATGACATGGTGGTCGTTTGCACATTTACTTTTTGGATGAGGTTTTTCATGGTTTCCTCATTCCCGAAGGCAAATGCGGAAGAACTCCAAATGAAAGGACATGACCGCCTCCTTCCCACTCCCAACATAACACAAACACACACGTATGTATTTATGCTTTCCAGTTTGCTGGCGATGAAGAATTAATGATGACCAAAAAAGATGCAATTTTAGTAGGGTTTTTAGGTAACAATTTTTCCCCACCGATTAAATTCAGGACCTTAAGTCTCTAATAAACAAGTAATATTTTTAAATACCCACATGAGGTAAAGATTGCGAGGAGCAAATGACGCCGTTCTATTTGTATAAAGAACATTAGCTTTAAATTCAGTAAATTTAAATGATTCACCTCTTCAAGGAATATAAGAATCTAGTAAATAAAAAAAAATAACTTTTTGCCTTTGGGCGGTAGGTGCACCGCGTTCGGCTCGGCAATTCTTGGTTTACTGTGTTGATTGGTTTTTTGCAATAATTTGCTGAATATAATTTATATTTTTATACGGGTAAGGGAGGGTGGGCAGTGCTTCTATGAACCGCACACCCCCGGGCCCTGTGAACAAATCCAAGCATGTTAATTATTTTGTTAGTAATTAGGTTGTATGTGAAATTATGTATCAAAACAAGATAATGTTATTTTCTCATTATTAAATACCTTTGAGATCCTTTTGCTCAAGCCTTCAGCTATACGCTATACAGACGATTTCCTAAAATACTTATATGTGTATTTATAACAACCCCCGAATTTATTTATTCGACATAAGACCACAAACTCCTATCTAAGAAAATTAATATTTAAAATCCAACATATAATTGGCACTACAGCGGGACCAGTTTGAAATAAAGGAATAGAAATAGAAACGTTTCAAAAAGGAAAAAAAATGTTTTTTTGTAAAAAACAAATCATAATTTCCAACTAAAGTAAGAATCGTGGCTCCTTAATCAGGGACAAGAGCTCCCCTTTTCAAATAAGTTAAAAATAATTAAAAGTTCTGATTTGTAAAATAAGATAAAATTAAAAACATACTTTTTGGGCGCAAGGGCTACTACATACGAGTACCATTGGCGGTCGGTGGTTTTTTGTTTTTTTTTTTTTTACATTAACTCCACACAGGAGGCCCTGAGGAAAATGATTTCCCTCAGAGCCTATGTCATCTTTGAAGATGCTGTGTGGAGGGTGTTTTTGAGGAGGGGAAGGAGTGAACATGGGTCTTGAAGAGACCCATGTTGTAGGAGGGAGGAAACGCAGAGGCCGGTAAATCGTTCCAGAGCCGAGCTGTTGAACTTAAGAACGAGTCGTAGAAACGACCCGTTCTCATGTGACTAATGTCAACCGTGTACAAATGTTGGGCGCGTGTTTGGCGTGTTTCCCGACTATGCACCGATACCGAAGGGATCAATGACGCTAGTTCCTCGGAGCATCTTCCATTGTAATATCGACGCCTATAAGGGATGCTGAAGTATATACCTACATAATATCAAATATAAATATCTACAAACTAGCCGGTTCCATGGCAACTGAGAATAAAGGCAACTCAACCCTCTCTGAAAAGTCATTAAAAGCTATGAAAAAAATAATTTAAAAATAACCCATAACCCTAACCTAACTTAATCTATTTAACTAATTTTTTTAATAAATTTTTTTTATCACTTGTATTGACTTTTCTGAGGTGGTTCTGGGTTTGTTTCATTCTGAGTTGTCCGGTCACCAGACTAGCCAACGAACAAGATTACTGACAAAAATAATATGTCAAATTAGCTATATAAATCCTTTGTACTTCACATCAATTATTAGTTCTAAAATTTAATCAATTAAATAGATATTCGAAAGATATTCAACGTATGAATCGGCTTCAGTTATTCAAACCAAACTACCAAACTGTCAAAATGGTCGCATGAACAAATCTAATACGTACCGAATTAAATCCACGCGTTTTGGTTATGCTATTCTGTGCACTATGCCTACGCGCATTAAAGTCGTTTTCTGCGCGTTGGATGCTCCCATGGAATACGTATCCGGCTTCAGGCAAATCTCGGCAGGCAGAATTAAATACGCATGCGCAAAAATCAAACCTTTTGTCTAACATCGTGAATGCGGAATGAAGCTGAGAATCCGCTATTGCTGGTATTGATGCGTTTATGCGACATTTGACACACGAGCATCGAGAATGGTATTATTAATGGTATTATATTATATATTTCGGCTCGGTCGGTTTTTGACCACTGAGGTCGGGCGGGTATCGTTATATTGCAGTATTTTACTGTTTACGGCTAGAAAAAAAATCAGTCCAAAGCTTTTTTAAGTGCGAAATAAAAAAATAACAATCATTATTATTTTTATTTTACGCCCAGAAAAGAAGGGAAGCGCCGCATCCACAGTATGTATAGAAGGGCCGCGCTTGCTATATACCACTGTTCACAGAACTACTAGCATTGTAATTTTAATTTATTCCATTTTTACCTTTAAGCCATTGGTTTGCGCACTTATCACTTATCTATGAAATTCCACAATTATTGTTTAAGATATTCCCGTATAAAATTAGACAGCGGGACGGGTTTATTCTGACGTGAATTTAAATTAAATTAAATAAAATTAGATAAAGGTAAATTAAATTCGAAATTTTCGATTTGATTTTTTGGTTCACTACTTTCGAAAAAGTTTCGAAAGTAGTGAAAGATTAATGATTCTAAAGTAATGATTCTTCATCTTCTTCGTGTGTTCTGTCAGGTCCCCCCGGCGCGTTGGCGATCACTTTGGAAAATGTATCTCTACAGCTCCTCCATACTTCTAGTACCGGTTCACTCTCGTATATTTTGCAACCAAGACATTTGTCTCCTACCAGGCCCTCGGCGACCCTCTATCTTACCTTTTGATATTAATTGGACCATTTTCTATTTTTCTCCCCTCGAAGTATGTGACCCAGACAAGAAATTTTCCTGACTTTTACTAATGTGAGCAGTTTTTTATCTGCTCTAGCCCGCCTGAGAATTTCTGTGTTAGTGATCTTGTCGATCCATGGGACTTTGAGCATTCTCCGGTTAAGCCACATTTTAAAAGCCTCTAATCTGTTCATGGTATTTACTTTCAATAGTAATATCCTCTAAGCAGTAATAATTATATAAAAGATTTTTTAAATATTTATATTGAGGGATAAATAGGATTTATCGGTCCAGTTAGGAGTTCTATCGAACCGAACCCGAGTCGGTGAATTATTTTCCTATCTGGTCTCTGGCAGGTTGACATGTTGTTCTTGTATTGTTTCGTATTTATTATACTTATACAGTGCAATTGTATGGCGTGGATTGACTACATGATCATTTGTGGAAAAGTGTGTGGAAAGGTTAAGTATTTCCTGTGGTGAAGATTTAGTCCCGACATAAAGTCTAAAGAACAATAAAAAAAATATATATGTTTATTTACACTATCTTATAATTGTATCCTCTAAATCATGAAATTGAATATCGAAAAAGATTTTTAATGTTTTGCAAAAAACGAGAGGACGGACCGCACACACTCCTAGCCTCATTCATATTCAAATATTGTCTTATACTTACCCTTCAATCATTCGACTACCATAATTCGGGCATGTGCCTAGTGTGGTAGTCGAAAAACTTGTAAAAACTATATACCTTTTTTATGAAAAAAGAATAATTAAAAAATAAATTCTGATTCTTGACATGGCCCGACTCTGATATCTGATTCACTTGATCGTGCCATGTCTTCCTCGGCATCACCGACTTCTTCTACGATTCAGATTTGCGTCATATATTCTCCTTATTTCACATCCCGTGAATAGCGAAAGAACGAATTTTTATTTTTCCATGTTTTCTAATTATTATAATATTTGTCCAACAAATTGATTTAAATCAATTATAACATTTCAATGCAGTTAAACAAAATAAACAGAAACTTATAGATCATGAATGTCGACGTAATCTGTGATATTTAACTTGTAAAATATTTTAAAGCACTCAGATTTCTTTGTTTTCGTGTTGGCTAGCTTTAATGTAGGATGATTTACTTGAGATCTATATTTGGATTGAAAAATTTAGAAAGAGAAAAATATGTAAAATAAAATAATTTTATTTGAAAATTTGACTGAGACGAAATCCTTCATCTCCGGGTTCGCAAATCATCTCTCCTTCCGCCGTATTCAAGTCTCAAGGTTTTAATGCCATCTCACGTGATAGGTCGCTCAACGCTCAATGTATAAATGATTGCAGAAGGCTGCCGAGGGGTAAAGGGGCCGAGGAAGTGGAAGGCGGAAGGTGGCGGAGCCCCCTGAGTTTATAGAGCCCCACAATTAGCTGCCGGCTGGAGCTCCGGGCACGTGACTGGCCTACCGATGCGCCGGATGAATAAGCGAATCCGAAGCCGCCCTGACGGCCAAATGGAAAAGATATGTCAAATATCGAAATACATTATTCCTCTCTTTCGAATCGGGAATAAATCACCCGGGGCGGGACGACTGTAATATCCGGCCCTGTTTTTTTAACGTAATTTATTTTGGCCGAATACTTGTTTTTAATCACTGGTTGGTAGCCGTAATAGAGTATTGATATTCGTGAAACAAAACAATCACTTTGTGTGAATCAAAATAAAATAATCACTGTTTTGTGAAAGTTATTTATTTTAATTAAATTAAAACCAATATCTTTGTAAAAGCACCACTATTTAATCAATATTATCAAATACAATTTATTTTGGCCAAATACTTGTTTTTAATCACTTGTTGGTAGCCATAATAAAGTATTAATATTCGTGAAATAAAATAATGACGTTAAGTGAACTAAAATAAAATAATCACATTTTGTAAACACAATTTATTTTGGCCGAATACTTGTTTTTAATCGCGGGCTAGCGTCTGAGAGCTGTTGAAATTTATAAATTTTCATGAAGCAAAGACTCACTATGCATAAACCATTAATTTTATTAACGAATGTATTTGCTACCCGCATTACGCTTAGATACGAGTATATACAAACACTGACTTCTTCAGGATAGTCTATTATCAACTTGATTACACTTCTCTAAGGAAGATTGGGCATAACATATCAGATATTTGACGGTACGAACCGTATGAATAAAGTGATCGGGTTCACATAAAATGATCGGGTTCTTGTCAAGAAATTGAAAATATTACAATTACAATTTTCATGAAGCAAAAACTCACTATGCATAAACCATTAATTTTATTAACGAATGTATTTGCTACCCGCATTCCGCTTAGATATACCAACACTGACTTCTTCAAGATGGTATTTTATCAACTTGATAACACTTCTCTAAGAAAGATTGGGCATAACATATCAGATATTTGACGGTACGAACCGTATGAATAAAGTGATCGGGTTCACATAAAATGATCGGGTTCTTGTCAAGAAATTGAAAATATGTTACAAACTATTAGGAAATTAATCTTATATTTGATGGTAAAGTGGATAGATAAAAACTACACAGCTCAAGATGGGAATAACGTTTTGTGCTGAAAAGTCCTTTGAAATCTGATCCGAATGACTTAAATATATTCAGATCTAAAATTAGAGACATGATCTAAAGCCCGGGCAACGCTAGATACTTAAGCTAGTTTTAAATAAATGAGAGCAATATCTAAACTACGCTTTATATTTCATTACATATCGTCATTCTTCAATACGTTAACACAAGATTGCAGAAGTATAATAATAATATATGCAATTCCTATATGATCAGTGGGTATCTATATTGCCAAGATAAAATATTTTTTCGCTTTTATGACTTATTAATTTTTTGTAAAAATGTAGGTTAGTTAAATTTTGAGTATTGCCATTTGATCAACAATGGCGTCCTCCTTTCCTACTCTTATTTGACAAAATGTAGTTATTTTATTTTGTTTTATTTGTACTATTTAAAAAAAATTATATTGATGCTAGAAATAAATATTGGCAATAGCGACATACAGCTGTGACATTAAAGATGAACATACACATTAAGCTTTATTGTTTGTGTTTCATCAAATCAAGTTATCTAGAGTTTCTCAGAACATGTGGGAAACTCTAGAAAACTTGATTTGATGAATCAAGTTTTCTAGAGTTTCCCACATGTTCTGAGAAACTCTAGATAACTTGATTTGATGAACACAAGCACAAACAAACAATAAAGCTTATATTATAATTTTAGCTACGTAGATTCATCTTTAATATCAGCTGAAGGGGCTTTAGACATTTTTCCTTTTCAGCGTTGATACTATTTAGAGAACATCAGGAAACAACAAATTTTCGTATCCTGGGAAGGCTGTGAAAGGCTATTTTCGTTGAAAAATGATGTACTTTGTTATTTTATTCGATTCCGCCAGGAAATTCGTCATCCTTTAAATCCCGTTAGACCCAAAATTCTCCAGTTTCGAGGACGGTCCAATCCGCCAGCCATGTCGGGAAATATGTCAAGATGACAACACCGAACGCAGTTATTGCTTTCTACACAAATAGTAAGCGCATAGGTCGACCGACCGGCGTAGCGCTAACGAGCTGGACCCATGGTCCCAGTTACGCAGCGCGTAGCGACTGTCGCGTCGCCGACCGTCAGCGTTGTACTACGGTTCTGCATTCATTCGTTACATATTGCCATAGATAACCGATGCGCCACGTACGTGACCGATGTAAGCGTTTCACTAAGAAAAGTATATGTATGCGTCTAACTAAGAAAACCATAATTAATTTAATTATTTTAGTCACCATAGTTACTATTCAAAAAATGAATTAAGTTGAAAAAGATTATAAAGTTTTTAATCAAAAAGTAATATAAGAGATAAAATGTAAACTATGGGAAATTCATGAAGGATTGAGATTAAATAAACGAGTCATTGATTGTGATTGTGCACAAGGGTAGTACGAGTGGGTTCACGAGATATATAATGTAGACACACTGTGCTAAACGCTAATGACGAAAGCCTAACCGAACGGATAATACCGGGAGCACAGAAAAACAGAGGTTAAATACCAGCTCTAATTTAGTCAATACGGTCGGGTCTTCCGAGTCAACGATTGTTCGGCTACTCAGTCCTCAAGTACTCAACAGGGTCCGTAATGGCCAGGGCGCTTGGCGGGGATTAATATATACTTCAGCGATCGGTCGGTACGAGAGGATATAAAATCGCTTTTATTGGCTCGTGTAAACCTCTCCAGCGGCGGCAGTAAGCAAGTCCCTTTCAGTGGAATAATATTTCATCTGAATAAAATATCAGACCTGCCGACCGACACGGGCAACTCTCGTTCAATTTTGTTTCGGGACGCTCGGGTATAAAATCAGTTATTTCTGCCGGAAATGTAATATGGCCAATTTCATATAACTCGAGTGGCGATCTCGATTCCCTACATGTTTTTCCAATAAGAGATATATTGCAAACTCCCCCTTGAATTCCTTTCCCGATAGGTTTCAATTTTTCCATGCGATAAATATAGATTTTTTACGGCTAAGACAATGAAATCCATTAAGGGGGCTTTTGGGGGAGGAAGGGGGGACAACTTATTTGTATGGAGGTACCTGAATTTAGATTTTTATCTATTCTCTATTATCTTAACCACAAAGCAAACACTCGGTTTGTGCTACATGTATTGGGCCCCATAAGCTCTCAAACTATACAATAATCGCACATCTTTGGCTGTGTGGAGTTTTAGATTAGAGCTATGGAAATTTATAAGAAACAACTAACCGCCAAAGATTAAAACAAGATACCATTAACGAGAAAATGAGAAATGGTAGGTATCTACAACTATTAGTCGGAAAATTACAAACAAATGTGGGCAACGGACATTCGATAATATTGTACCTACTATATTTAATAAGATGCCAATGCACGTAAAAAGCGATTCAAATTGCACCACCGAACTCAAAAAAATAATTTAAAAATTGTTAAACTGTTGAACGTGGGATGACATTTCGGAAATAGCGCAAAAATTACCTTGATGAGTTCTGGTCAAAGACCGATATCAAAACAAAGCAATAATTTTTTTTTTGCGATTTTCTTCTTTTACAAAGTAATATATCTTATTATTCTTGTACATTACATGATAATATTGTAAGAAGTTTACCCAGAATATATAAATAAAAAATAAAAAAAAATCCCATTTTGGAAACAATTGTAAAAAAAAAACGTAATAACGTTAACTAATTTTATTATTTCTACACACACCTTAATACATACCCAACAACGTAAAAAACAATTCAAAGGAGTTTCCAAAGAAATAATGACCTTGGTACTCTTTTGGAAATGAAATATGTTATTATTTCCGTCATTGACAGCTGAAAAAGTGACCCACAAATGTGAAGGAACATTCATTTAAAAGCATTCAGGGAAGCTTCGAAGATCAAATAAAAAGTAGCTCCCAGATTGACATTGGTGCAAGCGATTCTGAGCTTGTCTTTCATTTATTTTCTTCATATAAAGGTGCCACAGACGAGAGTTCAAGATTTTTTTTATATTCATTGTGGTTTGTCATGTGTGTTATGTGTTTCTCGATTTCATAATATGGATGTTTAATTTTTTATTAAGAGCTACTATGCAATGTTAATGTTGATGTTCTATGTTAACAAATAACTAATTAGAAAATATACAGATTTAAGAAATGAGATTAGAAGAATTTGGCATTCGCGGACTCTAAAAATATTACCAATTGTTATTTCGGCTACTGGCATTATACCTAGCTCTCTAATTCAAAATTTATGCTTATTAGATTTGTCAAAGAATCTTTATATAAAAATGCAAAAGTAAGTCATATTAAACACATGTAGGATTACGAAAGATTTTTTTAATATTTATATTGAGGGATCAGTAGGATTAATCGGTCCAGTTAGGAGTTCTATCGAGCCGAACCCTCTGATATGAAAATATCTGGAGTCGGTGAAATATTTTTCCATATGGTCTCTGGTAGGTTGACGTGTTGTTCTTGTATAGTTTTGTATTTATTATACTTATACAATGCAATTACATCGTGTGGATTGACTAGATGATCATTTATGGAAAAGTGTGTGGAAGGATTAAGTTTTTCCTGTGGGGAAGATTTAACCCGAACATAAAATCTAGAGAAATGTAATGAAAATTATTGTATCGTTGTAATTAATGATCATTTGTGAAAATCAATATAGTACCTATTTTCAGAAATACAAAAGACAACAGAATTCGTTCTGGACAATTTATTGTGCTTTGAATTACATTTTTTTTTCAAATCCGTTTTCATTGAATTGTATTGTGCAGTAATTTACGAAACCACTAATGGAAAACACTTTTATTCGAAAGAATTATCAATAAAAAAATCTAAATCGTTAATGCGTTGTGATTTTGGTCAGTATTATATATTCAGTTTAGGAGGCGGGTATTGTTACTGCCGCGGTCTGGTGACTGAGCGGGGGTGCCCGGGTTCATGGCCCGTCATGGGGTGAGGTTTGCCAAAGTTTCGGTGACGGATGCGTTTGCCCTTCTACTGCGTGGCGAGCCAGATTGGGAGAGACTGGATGAGGAAGATCTTTTGATCTCTCCAGCCGGACTCTCTTGACCCATCGCTCTGTACCGCATTGGGAGGGATGGATTCATACGCCCGTCACTCATGTACACAAGGACCTACAGATACCTACCCACCCTTTATATCTTTTCCTTTTCCCAGAACTTCCCCTCCTTCCTTTCCTTAAAAAGTCCCTCCACGCAGCATCTCCAAAGATGAGAGAGGAATATTTTTTTGTAAAAAGTGTGGAGCTTATGTAAAAAAAATGTGAGCAGTTCATATGCGGTAGAAATATAACCTTCAGAAAACTAAAATAGACAAAAGTAGGCTACGAAACACCGCACAAAGAGGAGACCGATAGGCTACAAAGCACCATACAAAGAGGATACTGATTAATCTATTTCATTCTCCGCAGGCTAAATCCTATAGATGTATGTGTTTGTCTCTTTTTATTGTCGCTTTTTCGTTTCATCGAGTTTCAAATCACAATGGTGCTAAAGAAATTTTCACCTCAAAAAAATTATTAAAATTTTTTAACGAAGCTAATATTCTCAAATTCGGAAGAAACAGGAAGTCGTCTACTTCTATGCAGAGTCATTAGGGACTGGTGAGGTATAAAGTAAAGTGCACGTATTTTGGTAAATGTTCATTATTAATAAACGTTCCTACCCACACCTATCGATACAAGCGGCGAGGAACTTCGCAAACAAACATCATCCTTATCTTTGTTACCGGAAGTAATGAGTATGACTTATCTGCTCCCTTCTCCTCGCTACCTGCATTCACTCTCGCTTCATAATAGCTCTTGGGGGTCGGGCGATAAAGGGTGCTTCATAAAACCCAACGCTTCGACCCGAAATCTTTTGTTTATTTTTAACAGAAATTCAGAAAAATGGCCAATGAATTAATTCTTAAAACCTTCGTACGTTATTTACACGGATTTTCGTTATTTATATTATAACGGTTAGTGTTCGTAAAAGCACTATGACCATGAACACAGTGGAGCCGATAAAACCGAGACGAGGCGGTGGACCGCGCGGCCGCGAGATATATAATATTTAAGGTCTTGCTTTAATTATGTTACCTAATTATTACAGTGAGTCCTGGCGGAAGGGGGTCGCTTGTGTCGTCACTTGGGCACACACTGTAAATAGTTTACGAAGGAGATTCATATTTAATAAGAGCTTCCCTCCCTCTCCGCGCCGGGGAGGGCGGCACATCTCACGTAAGAATAGAGGGGACACAAACTGTATAGTAAGTGCCGCGGGCGGCCGTAAACGGAGGTAAGTGAAAGTAAAGCGCGCTATTATTTTTTTATATTTTTGCGGCTGACTCCGTTTTATCTTTCTCCCGATATCGGTGCGGTCGGGCGGGCTGGGGGAGGGGTGAGGGGGTCCCCGCTATAAAACCCTCCCCTTGACACATGTAGCTACACCGGTATTTCGCAGCTTGCTGATTTAATCGAAGAAAGGTTGTACGTACAAGCGTCTTCCTTGTACAATCGTGATGTAGATACACACTCGTGAGCCGATATTAAATACATAATATATTAAGGAGAAGGAAATAACTCGATGTATGTACGCACAGGGGATATGTAAGTATTATTATCAACAATAGTTATTTTTTTATTAAATTAATAGTTTATATGTTCTCAGGTTTCTGGATGTAAAAGTACAATAAACAATTTATGTGTTTTTATGCCATGTTGCGCTTCTATCTTCTTCCGGAGATTGTGTTGGAGGGTATAATTAAGTATACATAAACTATATACAGGCACCAGGTTGCACGGAGTCTAATCAAACGTGGGTACATCGCGCACACACAAGTACATTATTCCGGCCTGCCGATAAATTGTGAGGCATTTCCAGAAAGGTCCCTTCGACTCTTTTCAAACGCCTTGCAGCACGGTCGCCGTAGATTCGAGCTTTCCATTCTGGCAAATAAACGAATTACCTGACCTTCTCGAAAAGGCAATGTTAAAAGATGACGTCGGGCCGCGCACAGTTTCACAAGTCAAGTCAAGTCAAGTCACACCGTCGTTAACAGCAATATAGTACCATCAGTGATAACATAACAACAAGCTCCATTGCAGTAGCCAGCAAGGACCTAGGGCCCGCTCCCGGAACCCTTGCTCGTCACGGCCATGGACCATCGCGACGCAATGCTGGCCCACGCCAGTGGAGGACTCCTTTGAGGACCACACCATTTCGCAGCTTATTAAGTCTACCGCACCTCCAGCTTAAGAGATTAGCTACATCTCACGACTTACAAGATCCACCGCACTTTCGATCCAGGAATTAGGCTCCCGAGGTCCTCCGCACCTCGCAGTCACTGAGATCGTCTTCTTCGCCTCAAAAGGTTCATCTCCACCGGCACGGTGTCGAGCAATGACCTGGAGGAGCAGGTCATCTCCACCAACGGTTGGGACAGTTACAATATAGACTCTGACTCACCAACTGCTCTACCATTCCCGGATTCGTCCACATCAACCCTCAGATATTAAGACCTTAATATCAACTAGTACTTTTGGTAGCTTTTGGTTGGGCTTCGCCCAGTTAGTGTTGGACCATTTAATTACAATAGGAAATGGTTTCAAAAATAGCCTGTTACTCGGATCCACTCTCATCGAGTGATAGTTACCGGTACAAAGTAACCGAGAGAGGCAATGTCATCATATGTAATATATAGCCGGACGATACAGCTATGTATGCTGTCAACCTTTCCATGGTGCAAAATTCATGCACCATGGAAAGATGCATTAATTAATAATATTTATTGGTTTTGGCAAGTTACAGGGAGAAATTAACCCCTTTGTCTTGCTGTAGTAATGTCACCCGATGGATTATTTTTTTACCCGATGTGCGGGCTACCTTGGGCAAGATGAAGGGCGTTAATAATATTTTTTTTGTATATATTTATTTTTTTGACTGTTTGTTTGATAGCATCCTATAAATCGGTAGTATATATACCTAGGGGGCAATTTTCTATGTGCGAGCTGCTGACGGAAGTAGCGACAACTTGTGACAGATTCTTGAATTAAAAACCGAATTACAACGGTAGCTTTGCTTCAAATTTCACGAACACAGATGTTATTTGTGGCGCGGCGAGTAAGGCGTGGCGTCAGATATTCTATCGAAGTGGGGTTCTGAAATTCAGCCACGCAGATCCAAGGGTATTAATAATGTTTGATGATGATAAAGTCCTCATATTATAATGAAGTATAAATATTAATTTATTATTTGTAATTTGGAAATCATTTTGTAAGAAATAAAATGAAGTTATATTAAGTTCTTGAAAATTGCCAACAGAAAAATATTAAAAAGAACCTTCTTTGTTGAAATACATTTCAATATTACGCAGTTCGCGTCGCGTCTGTCTCATAGACCATCTTGCTCCACTAAGTGCCGTAAGAATGAACTTCTCCGAGTTTTACTTTGTTAGTACATGATACCACGCAGGACACGGTACCAGCATAAAATGGCAATTTTTTTCAACCTTTTTTCAACTTGAGCAACGCATTCAAAACAAAGAAGTTGCTATTGCGTTCCTACATTATAATATTATACAGGTACGAATTGGTAAGAAGCTTCTTTTCCAATTTGCTTACATTATTCAAGATGTAATCTAACAAAAATGTCAAATGTTGGAAAAACACTGATAAAGTCAAATATTTCTTAGAAATTTGGGTGTATTAAAAGATCTGTTTATTTCATTTGTCATTGTCGGTTCAGAGATATAAAGAAGATATAAAAATTATTGTGTTTGGCTTTGGTGAAATTTTTTTGAAAATTGTAATTTTAGAACTGTATAGGGTTAGTTTTTTTGTAAAAAATGTATTATTACAAGAATCATAAGAATTGGTTAATTTGGTGCTGAGTAGTCACTTACCCCCAAAATTTAGAAGGTCCTTAGATATTGTTAGATAATTAATAGAAAAGAGAAAACATTTTTTGATGCGAAAACTTAGCACCTTTGTGATTTGAAACTAGATGAAACGGAAACGAGCGACACTAAAAACACGTACGATTATACGATTTGGCCTGCGAGAGAATGAGATATAATGAAACCTTGCCGCATTGGCCGCTTTGATTATGAATTCATTTTTCAAGGATCGCATTAAGATTGTGTGGGCTTCTACCGCGTGTGAACTGCGCTCGATTTTCTAATTTTTATTTGTGCGGTGCTCCGTAGCCTCACCACTCTTGTCTACTTTAGTTTTCTAAAGATTTCACTTCTACCGCGTGTGAATTGCACACTCTGTTTTTTTACATTTTGGAATTCCATTTGAATATTACAAACTATTAATTTCACTGTTTCCCTAACCGAGGTGTTGTGTATAACGGTCCAAGTGCGCGCATTGGCCGTTTTGATTACGAGCTCACTTTTTAAGGTTCCTATTGGTTGAGATTGTGTGGGTGAAGATTTCACTTCTACTGTTAGCGAACTGCACTCAATTTTTTTCTAACTATGATAACTAAAAAAACATCAATTTAATATTCTCTATCCTTGTAGCTGACTAAAAATGCAAAATATAGTGTTTCGTTTAAAATAACGCAAAATTTTGGATTAGAAACTGCAAAAAATAATTATCTACTTGGCAATTATTTTGAACCATGTTGTATTGTTAGTGTATTCGAGAAAGCCTGGGTTGGTATATCCCCGTAATCCAAATGTTGTGATAATCAAAAATTTCACCCTCAAGGGCTAAAGCGTTGGGAACACTTCCACTTGTCAGTTTCTACTTGGAATATACCCAAATATTCACTGAGCCCATCTGCTTCAAGAGATTTGCTTCATTGTCTTTCAAAACTTGCTACAATAGAACTAAACAACATAATAATACAAGTTAAAGAAATGTTGGTAATAAACGCAATTACCGACGGACAAAAGTGGTGATGAGTAATGAGGCCTTATCAATAAGACTATCGATAACAAATTTCTATGTTTTCAATTTCAGTGTCATTGAAGAACAAATTAATTTACGAAACCGTGATTATAATTTACCGGTAGCATTTATTGATAACAAATTAATTTTAAAACAATGTCTGAAAGCCAAATTTATTTAAAAAATATACATATAAGTGTTGTATTTATTTAAGAGGTAATATTAAATATATTTTCGAAGTATTTAGATATGGAAATACGGTGGTATTAAAATTATTTTCCATCACATATCGGTTTATGTAATTAAATTTTAAAAAGTTGGTAAATTGTAATTGTCGATGAAGAGGGAAACTTTTGCAAAAATGACCACACTCTGCCGTTAAAAATGGATTGTTTTTGGCCGAAAATAAATAGAGTTTTCCCTTGGGATGTCGAGATATGCTGCCTGAAACGGAGCACACTCGTAATGGATAATTAATATTTAAGGCTGATATGGAAATATATTTGAAATGTTAAGTATATTTCGTGATTTGTTACAATTTAATATTGACAAAAAATTATTGATAATAAATTGAAAGTTTTCGAGGTGAGTTTATATGTTTGTGAAATTTTGCTTAAATACCAACTTTTATAACTTTTGTTTTCACACTAAACTGATGATCAATATACCGTCACTAGTTCAGTCAGAAGAATCCTTGTTTATATTATCTATCCCTGAATCCTCAAGCTCCCCTTCCACTTCTCCATTCTACCTATCGAGTCTCGTTACTTTTGGGACCCCCCCTTTTATATAAATATATATATCGCTTTCGCGGGTGGGTTCTGCCCAGAAGTCAAGACCTAATTGAGTGCTTATCAATTTTTACTATGTCTAGGACGGAGTACACGAGTTGAAAGTGATTTGACGGTGGACTATCGTTTGACTACCCCCTCCGATCAGTTTAAGACTAGTGAGATAAACTTCCGAATTCCACTTCGTAATACTAGGAGTCAGGATTTATTTCAGTGCAGAAATTCAGGGACTAACTACCATATGTATTCCTCTTTGCCCAGAATACTAATGGAGAGAAACAATTATACCAAGTCAGTGGACATCTTCAATTCATCTTCAAACAAATTTAAACTATTGTTATTAAGGCAGTTCAGTTATGTACAATAAATATGTATTTTTCTAACTATACTGAATATGTAAAAGCCCCGAAAAAAGGCGTTTATTAAAAAAAAAAAAAAGACAAAACTCAAGACATAAGGCCTCTGAAGATGGACAGTGAGATCTGTCCGAAACGTCGAGAGTAAAATATATATATTAATAGGGAGAGATGGCATGGAATCATGCCGACTATGACTGACCTACGATCAAACTGCCCGGACTGACAAACGACAGAACTATATACCCAATTGCACTAAGTTTTTATAATTTTATTTTTAGCCAAATATTACACTTCATTACTTGTAAAGACAAGCATTTCTCTTAAGATTTGAAAAAAAAAGAAACGATTTTTTACAACCTTTCAAAGCCAACATTTAAAAAAATCGTTAAACTTTCCACTTTATCCTGAATTTGGTCTGGAAAACGCGAATTCAGCAAAAAAAACCCACTAAGACTGCCTACTACTGGTTCTTCATATTAATCTCATATTAAATTGATAAAGAAATACTTTCATTTGTAAGCGTTCAAAAATATATCAATTTTCACTCAATGAAAATAAGATGGAATTATGTTGAATGAAGCTGAATTGAATCATTCAATCAACCTCTTCATCCGTGCTTAGAATATGAATAATTTCATTGAATTGCTTGCAAGCGGAACTCGCGTTACATACAGGACTCATCTACAGTATTCTTTCATCAGTTTGAATACATTTACGTTGCCTCGAAATAAAAAAGGAGTGGGACTCTTTTCTGGATGTTCCTACATAATATGTCGACATACTCTAAGATAGAACTTGATTAGAAAAGTCGCGACGGAGTAGAGGACGCGAATAGAATAACAGGGTGAAAAAATAATACGATCCATACATAATACACAAGTTAACAAATTGGATATTAGGGTGACCGTCAAATGTATTAAGGTTTTTTGAGAAACCGATGTCTCAGGACTCTCAAAAGTTGAGTAAAGCTTTTTGGATTAAAACCTCAATATTATTAATGTTCATTTAAATATTGGGATTTTTAGCACTTCGGGCTTGAATATAAGACACAGCAAATGTTTAGGTTGTCCAAACTTTAAACTTTCAAAATGTGATAATAATTATAGAACCGTTTTTATATCACAAATTTTTTGCAAAGACTATCGATTTGACAATATTTTTGCATCGGTCAGATCAAAATGTAGGTACTGTTGAATCTGAATATTATAAAAAAGGTACATTCCAAATAGTCGTCCGCAAATTATGAGACCACCGAGAGAATGATAACTAAACAAAAAAAAATTGAGTGTGCGGTAGAAGTGAAACCTTCAGAAACTAAACTTCGAGAGTATGAGATGAATGCAGAGTATCAGGAGTATGATAATTGTAGGGTTAATCTATTATAATAATGTTACCACAACGTCGCCTCAATTCTTATTTGTCCAACAGACCATTTTAGTTTTTGTTCAATCTCCACTTGAAAATTAAAAATAGAGTATAAAAAAGAATGGTTAATTACCCAACTAAAAATTATTTAAACTAATGAGACCTTTACCTTTACGGAAATAGCTTTATTCTAAACACCTTTCATAATGTTTCATTGAAATAATGAAAGAAAACCTTCTTCTCCTGTAAAATTTTCTAATGGTCTATTGGACAAATACGAACTAAGGCGACGACAAGATTAAAAAATATTTTACATTTTATTCTAAGAAGAACCGCACAAAGATGAGGCCGTTAGGCTACGAAACACCGCACAAAGAGGAGACCGATTATTCCATCTTATATATATGTGCATCTCGCAGGCTAAATCCTTTAGATGTATGTGTTTGTCGCTTTTTAGTGTCGCTTTTGAGGTGAAAACTTCTTTAGCACCGCTGTGATTTGAAACTCGATGAAACGAAAAATAGCATCAATAAAAAGAGACTAATAGAATGAGAAAGTATAATCGGTCTCCTCTTTGTGCGGTGCTTTGTAGCATATCGGTCTTCTCTTTATGCGGTGCTTTGTAGCCTCACCACTCTTGTCTACTTTAGTTTTCACTTCTACCGTTTACTTCGTTAATTGCACACTCTGATTTTTTTAAGTTTCATCGAGTTTCAAATCACAACGGCGCTAAACTGGCCGCCTACCAAAACACATGGTAGACGGCTGGCGTGGTGGAGCGGTAAGGCACTTGACTCGCAATCCGAAGGTCGCGGGTTCGAACTCCGGCGTGGCAAATAAATTTTATTTGATTAATTTGTGTTATTTCAGGCGGCACGTTCCAGAGTGGAAGATACTTTCATTGTCGCCGTGGTGTGAGATCACCATTCAGAATTGAAAAGTTGCTTGAAATGGCTTTAGCCGTGTTTGGCGACCAGATCTGAATAACCAGGTACTTCTCCACCTTCTTCTACCCTATCTCCTTCCTCTCCCCATTACCTTATTCACTACATACTACATGCCTCACTACATACCCCAGTATATAAAATTGGGGATGCCATAGTCTCACTGGCTCCAGACGAGAGCAGCTGGACTCTTGTGCGGTATTCATATAAAACAATATAAAACGACACACGTAAATGAGCTCAGGTGAAATTGAAGAGAGTAGATAACAATCTAAACAGCCGTACCCAATTTTTATACCACGGAAGGATATCAGAAAACTAAATATGTTTCATACGTTGACGGTCCACCCTAGCACACAGAGCCACATAGATGATTGTAGATACCGTAGGACAGTGGTTCCCAAACCCTGGTCCGCGGACCGGTACCGGTCCGTGGATCAAATAATACTGGGCCGCCGAAGGCCCCCGGCTTAAAGATAAAAATTACGTAAAAAAATCGAACATACCCAATAAAAAATTATGTAATTGTATTGACAAAAAATAATTATTCAGTTGAGAACCCTTCACGCCAAGTTGCAGACAACACAATACCTTCGAAGTAAAAAACACAACTGGGCTTCCATCTTGCTCACTCACATATATAAGGTAAAGAGCTTGAGTGAGACGCAACGACATGTCACCGCTCTTATATTCTGCTTGCCCAAATGCGTTTGGGCAAGCAGTATATAAAAGTGGAATCGTTTTATTGAGAACACGTTACATAGGTACCTACTAATACGTATTTGATTGTATTGGTGAATTTATTCCCATTTTTCAACAAAATACTTCCATTGCCACCAACGAGAGCTTATTATTACGTAAATTAATTTGAAATGTACAATGAAGGATTCAACAAAATCTGAGTCCTGCATTTACTATATTTTAAGAGATATTTACATTTTTAATATCTAAAATATAAATAATCAACCCCCCCCCCCCCCCGTCAGCAGGCCGCGGTATAATTATCAACTGTTCACCGGTGCGCGCCGATGAAAAGGTTGGGGACCACTGCCGTAGGACACTAATAGAATTACACAACACGCTGCTACGGGCACGAATGCCATTCCAGTATGTAAATAGTGTTGTGCCTCCGTCGGCAATCACCGGCAGCGGAAGGGGCGGTAGTGCGAGATGAGCGCCATCGTCACTGCCCCCGGAACGATAATCACAAGCCGTGGGAATGTTTGTTATCATATTCGGTGGAGAACGTTCAAATATTGGCTGAATATTTTCTAGTCAGCGTTGTTGCTGTTCCCCGGAGCGGGTGTCGCTGTGAGCCGGAGTGAGAGTCGACAGAAGGTCAAGTCCCGCGGTACTAATATTGCAGAGATGAAAGTAAAATACTTTTATATATACGCGTAACAACTTTTACTACTCGGCTCTATTCGCACACTAGATTAAGGGAATCTTATTTTTAATTGAAAAATTTAATTAGTTACATACGAGACAAATGACGTCATGGTATTGTCTTATTTTTGGCAGTAAATTTTTATTTTTTACTTTTAGAGCTCCACAGGAAGCTTAAAGCCGCGCTTCCCGGATCAAAAAGAAGAAAATGGAGAGATATGTAATTACGAATGTTGGACAGAGTGCGCTAATACTTTAAGTGATAAAAATGAAGTGAAAATGCGGAAATGCTTAATAGAACATGACTCGTTTAAAATAGAGCAAAAATCTCGTGGAAGGTATCTTAAGTATTATATAAAGAAAAATGGTGAATTTTTTCACTAATATAACGTAAAATAATAGAAATAAAATTGTTTTTAATAATTTTCGGAGCATACTTTGCGATTTTTTTCTATCGAGGGAATTTCATATAATTTGCGTTTCGGCGTGGAACATATCTAGATATTATCTTCAAAAATAACATATTTTTTTAAGAGCTCAAAAACTTCAAATGTTTAAGGGAGATATGTAGGAAATTGGTCGAAATTCGGATAGCGGCGGCTTAAAGACGGAGGAAAACAATTTCCCCCCAGTTCATACCGGTAGACGTCAAACTTTCAGAAAACTAAAGTAGACAAGAGTGGGGAGGCTACGAAGCACCGCAAAAAGATTGGTCTATCGATTGGTAAATCCTGAAGTTGTATGTGTTTTTGACTCTTTTTAGTGTTTCATCGAGTTTAATCGCAACGGTGCTAAAAAAGTTTTCACTACTAGGTAGGTACTAAATAAATAGGTTAGTAATTTATAAACAAACTTTACAAAATCTATTCGTGTTTATCTTTGTAATAATAATAACAAAATTACTTCAACGATTTATACTTTTAGCTTTATTTTGATACTAATATATTATCGAATTCATTTGTACTTTCCGTGAAAGCGTAACTATCTGACATTATTTATTTAAACCTGAAATGTTCCACGGTAGCAGTATAAAGTATTGTTTCCTGAAATTGAATTCTTTAAGTAGAAGCTCTGACGATAATGTAATTGGTCAAAGTGGAATCGCTGTGAATATTAATTTTAGTGCTGTGCAAGTCGATATATACATATATTTTTTGTTCAACTTCGCTATGTATTCATCACATACAAATTATATTTTAAGAACCCAATCATTATTATTATTCGTTATATAAATATTACGCCATCTGCAGTTCACAAACTGATTTTTCTGTCTCTCTTATTGTTGTTATAATGCTTTACTTTATACCTACCATCTTTACTTCTAAGTACTAAGAATACCTATTTGTGTTATCTTTGCCATCTAAACACACCTTTAGGCACTAAATCATATAAAAATGTAAATGTACATAAAAGCCCAGGAGGGCTTAATGATTAATACGTAAATAAATAAATTTATTCTAAAGAAATCTGGTAAAAACGTATTATATTATGGGTAGGTACTTTACCGATTTGTTGCTTTTATAAGAATAATTTCTAATTTAAAAAATGACACATCAGTACAAATCCCATTTCCAGTCCTGAACCAATATTACAGACAGACCCACAACTGAAATAGTATTTTTGATCATAAAATGTTATAAACTATATACAATTGTAACATGTATTTTTTTTAATGAAATACATGTTACAATACAAAACACTGTATTTGTTGCGAGTTTTTTTACGACGTGTAGCGCTTTATAAATAATACAAATATTATTATTATTGCCTCCAACACCCGGAGACGATTAATATATTAATTAAATACAAATTTAATCAGAATTGTCGTCATTCGCCGTCAATGGAGATTACTTCAATTGCCACCGAAAGCGACCAATTTACTCGTGTCAATGTCGAAAATATTGACAAATTTATATTTACCGTCTACCTGCGCATTATCTTATTATGACAATGATATCAGAGCACTTTCTCGTTCTAGCACTTTCACTTTCTCGTTTGGTTTCTACTGATTAATGCAAGGTTTTTAATAAAATTATTAAAAAAAAGTTTTATTATTTTTTATAATAGATTATGTATAGAGGGTCTGTTCGGAAGATTGCTTCCGAACAGACCCTCTATATATGCTTGCTGTATATAAGTGACCAGCTCAGGTATGGGTAAAGTAAAGGCAGAGTAAAGTTAGCCTCTCAAAAACAGGGCCCGCAGATACTTTAATAGCACGAAAATGCTAACCCTGTACAAATCACAAGTGCGCCCAACGGTTGAATTTGGCAGCCACCTCTGGTCTGGAACTCCAAAATACTTGAAAAATACCCTCGACTCTGTGCTGAAACGGGCGGTCCGTTTGATAGATTCTCCCACCTTAACGAACGGATTGCAATCTTTAGAGCACAGTTGTCGGGTGGGAATGCTATCCATGTTCTACCGGTATTTCAATGGAAGATGCTCTGAGGAACTGGCGTCATTGATCCCTTCGGCACCGGTGTATAGTCGGGAGACACGCCAAACGCGTGCCCAACATATGTACACGGTTGGCATTTGTCACATGAGAACGGGTCGTTTTTTCGACTCGTTCTTGAGTTCAACAGCTCGGCTATGGAACGATTTGCCGGCTTCTGTGTTTCCTCCCTCCTACAACACGGGTCTCTTCAAGACCAATGTTCATTCCTTTCTCTCCTCAAAAAGACCCCCCATACAGCATCCCAAATGACATAGGCCCTGAGAGAAATTATTTTGATCTCCTGTGTGGAATTAATATAAAAAAAAAATATATATATATATTTTATCGTGCTATTAATATATAACTCAAAGGAGTGTTATTATTTCCTGTCCTGTAAATGCCCCCTCGTTGCCCTTGCACGGTTATTGGTGGTACATTCAACTCGTGTTTAGAAACTCATTCAAAAGGAAACTTGGCGAACTTCCAACAGCCGAAGTTTGACGATAAATTGAATAAATTCAATGTCTGGAGGCATTGATATAGAAAACAACATATATTTTCCTCTGATGCCAGGCAATCAAATCAAAATGGCAGCGGTAAAGACTTGGAGGGTTTGAAAACCATCAAAGAACGAACATATAATATATTTAACAAGGGCCTTTAACGTTTTTACATCTCCGTTACATAAATTAGTAATTACTAGCGCATGCCAGTGTAAAAGTAGGTAGGTACCTACTCGACTTTTAATTTCCAATTTTAAAAAGACAATTGAATAATTTTTCTATATATTTTAATACTACAGATCCGTAAGTAGGTACTCGGTTACTACTTTATCGCTTGTCTCGTAATCCGAAGGTCGCGGGTTCGAACCCCGGCGTGGGCAAATACATTTTATTTGATTAATTTGTGTTATTTCACAATTGATTAATTAAAAATATTTTTTTGTATATTTGCGAAACGTTCCAGAGTCGAAAATACTCTTAGTATCTCCCTGGTGTAAGACCACCATTCAGATTGAAACGTGACTCAAAATGGCTTTAGTCGTGTTTGGTGATCTGAATAGCCAGGTACCTCCCCGTCTTCCCCTTCCCCATCTCCTTCCCCTCTACCTTCAGCCTAGCATCCCAGTTTGGGGATGCCATAGTCTCACTGGCTCCAGACGGGTGCAGATGGGAATCTTGTGAGATACTCAAATAACAAAAAAAAAATCTTCACGTAAGCTGTTCCAATTTTGAAAATGAAACTTAAATTTAAAGCAAATGTGAATTCATTGAACGTGGATAATTTCAGGCAGGAATAACTCATGTCACCAACAACCGAAATTCGTAGGTAGGTACCTACGCGACTTTTTAATTAATTAATTTTGTTGTGAGAAAATTACTTTTATCATTAAATCAAAATGGAGTTCTGACAAACTAACTTGGCAAACAAATTTCCTATTTCGGACTTATCACTCGATGGTGGTGAGCTCTAGTTTATCAAAATTTATGCAGATTTTTTGGGTCATTTCCACTGTGATTTGAAAAACAAATTTTTGTGTTAAAACATCAGACAAGATTTTCGGTATGCTAATCTAAGGTATGCAATTTGTTCCACATTTTTGATTGTTCAACATGAAAGAGCGGAGCGGGTGATAGCTAAATGCTGCTATTAATACTCGAACGTATTTTTAAATGTCAAATTTGGCGTATTTTGAACTCTTCACTCTAAAACAGAAAACATTTTTGAAAGGATACGAACTAAAACATTCTAAAAGATGATAAATAATAAGTTTTTTTTTATTAACTGAGCCGTCAAGAATGTAAAAAGGTACCAACCGTCACTGATCAGCATCACTAAACCTTTAATCCTTTATCTTTCCCATCCCCCATTTCCCTGTCACACACATTCCCGAAGTTCTTGTGTGATGAGCAAACATTGAAAAAATCGGTAGAAGCAGACTCATAAAGTCAGTTTCTCTATCGATTCGATCGCTTCGGGTCGTAAAATATTATCTCTACTAGGATATCAAATAATTTTGGTAATATATATTGTGACAGCAGATATAGATATGGTTAGTATGTGCCTACATAAAATGTATCGTAATAATATCTAGTAAGAATAAAATCCTGACACGCACCAGGGTTTTCCGTTGTTGTACCTTTTCTGTTAGTCTAACAGGACAGATGCTCAAATGACAAAATTGTTTATAAAATATTCATCATAATAAATATTTTTTTCTTCTTATTTTGGGCATAATTGAACACTCAATACCCGAGCCAGTCTGTGGCCCCGGGCGTCGCGGAATTAATTCTTCAGAAAATTTATAAAGCCGTGAAGCCGGGAATCATCGTACATTAATGTGATCCTTGTTTTATTTTGAGCATTAGAACAGGATAACACGAACAACTTATGAAATGAAGTTTATTTTTTATTTTATTTTATTTTATTATTATTGTACAACAGAATTATTCTAATTACAGTACAATTTAGTTACCGTATAAACATTTAGGCTGTTGACTCTTCAATCATAGTTTTAAGGCACTTAGAGAACAGTCATTTGCTGAGAACAGTCAGTCAAGACCATTTAACAGCACCACTCCCTTCGTCGTGCTATGCTTTGCCAGGATGTCTGTTCTGCCGTTCGGTACTTTGAATAAATCATGATGTCGACTCCGGCTGTAGTGGTCTGGTACATATAAATCATAGCATCCGAAGAGCAATGGGCTATTGATGAAATTGTTCCAAATTTTGAAAGACAGAATAGCACGATTTGCTTTCTGCCTAGTTTCCAGACTCAAATATTCAGTTTCCTCAAGTAAGTCAATACGGTGCATCCTTGAATAGGTTCCGTGCTTCCGCATATAAACATACCTTTCAATATACTTCTGGCGGTACGGTGGCCAAACATCGCTCGCGTACTCCAGCTTGCTTCTCAGTATGTCATCGAATAATGAAAGCATAGCTTCTTGGTTTTCAAACTTCTTTCAAGTCCTGATGATGAACCCAAGAAGTTTGTAGCAAGACTGAGTGAGTTGCGATACATGGCCAGAGAATGTCATTTTGGGATCAAAGACGACACCGAGATCCTTCACGGATTTTACACGTGATAACGTTTCGCCCTTTAGCTTATAATTATAAAGCATAGGATTTTGAGAACAAGTGAAGGAAATTGTGATACATTTTTTGTGTTGAAATCTAATTTATTTTTCAACGACCATTCAGAGAGTGCATCCAGAACAGCTTGCATTTTAAAGCAATCTTGTTGGGAGCTTATTTCCATCAGAATTTTAAGGTCATCTGCAATAGTATGTGGACATTTGCTGTTCCTAACACAGTTTTGATGTCATCTGTAAGTATTAGAAACAACTTAGGTCCGGGGTTAGACCCCTGAGGAATTCCAGATGGCGCTGGGAATTTTTATAAGTTATGTCCATCAACCAAAACATATTGGCTTCTGGATTTTAAATAAGATGAGAAAAAGTTCAGTGTTGGTAGGTCGAAGGCTACTTTAAACATTTTTCTCAGAAGAATAATCATGGTTAAAATGTCAAATGCTCAGACAAAGTCGGTGTAAACTACATCCATTTGGTGCTTCGAGTTTAAGCCGGTGACTGCCAATCCCGAAAAATTAAGGAATCATATCTATTATATAAATATAATCCAACCTTTAGTTCACCAACACTTTTTGGTAAGTTGAGACCATGTGCACTTAATCCAAAACTGGGGCAGGTTTATAATCACAACCTCAACCGCAAAATTTTTACTGAAAAGTTATATAAAACATTAATCTTAATAATCGCCCCATCCTGTCAAAAACATAAAGAATACTGAAATATAGAAAATAATGAATAAAGAAAACACGAAAACAAAGAATGAATCAACTGCAGTTGATGACTCTTTTCGACTAAGAGGATAAAAAGAAAATCTATGTGAGTACAATACCTATTATAACCTTCAACCCAATAATAAATTATCCGACCTCTTATTTAGTAATATAATATTCCCTACCTACCCTATGCACAATTTAAAAAAAAATCGTTCCAACAATCGTTATGCACCAACTATTATTATGGCTGTCAAATTATTATTCTTATGTATATGGATGATGGGATGACTAGAGTAACAAAGAACATCCACGAAAAAATTCTGATTTTTTTCATGGTCTTCTGCATAACCAATAAACAAATAACAAGACTCCATATTTTTACAATCAACCAATAAGATTCTTTTTATGAAGATGTTGGTTTGTGTGTAATTAAAAAAAAATAACTATCCAATTCTCCAATACGTAAAGTATAGAAAGTGTTATGTTAAATAATAAACTAAAAACAAGAAAATAGAAAACGTAGCTCAACAATAATGATACGAAACTTTTTACTTTGAACCCAAATTTGGGTTCTTGGTTTTGGGTTTGAAATTCAAATCAGTAAAAAAAAAACATATGTGCAGTTCACACGCGGTAGAAGTGAAACAGAATGAGAACGAGTTGAACGCAGAGTATCAAGAGTAGGATAATTGTAGGGTTTATTTATTATAATATTGTCACCAAGTTTGAAAAATGTTTTTATTTTATTGTACGAAGCACCGCAAAGTGGACACCGATTAGTCTAACTCATTCTCTCGCAGACTAGATCTGCAGATGTATGTTTGTCTGTTTTTAGTAACGCTCGTTTCCATTTCTTCGAGTTTCACATCACAACGGTGCTAAAGAAGTTTTCACTTCAAAAATTTGTGTACAGTTCATACGCGGTAAAACCTTTAGAAAATTAAATAAGAGTGGGGAGGCTACGAAGCAACACACAAAGAAGGTAAGATATATTTGCCTCTTTTTAGTGTCGCTTTTTTGTTTCATCGAGTTTCAAATCCCCACGGTGCTAAAAAAGTTTTCACTTCAAAAATGTAACACATTGTATTTTTATATATTTTTACAATACGTCTTGCTTTCGCACATTTGATATGTCTCATCACTTTGATAAAACTTACATAATTGACTTCAGAGCTCTATTCCGGGAACGAGATACATAAATTAATGAAAATTTTCAGAGCCACGCTTGACGTATTGTCCCTATTCATTACTGTACCTACAGGCTACACCTTTAATATAACTTAATTACAATTAATTATGATAATAATAATTGTATGGAAGTTACAACTTCTCTTGGTTGATTAATGTGAAAGTCACGAGGTATTATGTCAACAGGAAGCAAAACATTCCTTTAATGCGATTATTAAAGCCATCACGTTGAATTCTAAAGTAGTATAAGAGATTGTATAAAACATTTACATAATATTATACCTGAAAGGCACGCATTTGATATATGGAGATGTATGCACATACGGGAAGCGAGAGGTTGATTTAAGAGGGTACTGCGTTCTCTGCCTATCACGTCGAATAGTTTCGAATGCCGGGACTTTTTTAAAAAAAATTTCGAACAAAGTACGAACGTATTTCTTTAACGGCAATAAACAGAGTAAAACTTCTATCAAGTTAGGTCTGTAATTTTTTAAAAATATAATTCTAGTAGCAGTTATAAGTTTATAAAATGGGCGCCTCGGCACAGGTGAGCCACCCAGTGAGACCAACATTTTTGAATTATGCTATTAAGGGTTAATATATCAAAATAATAAGGGCTAATGTATCAAAATAAAAAAATAAAAAAAATTGTTTTTTTTTTTTTACGATAGGAGGCCCTGAGGAAAACAATTCCTCAGAAGCCCATCTATGTCATATTTGGGGATGATGTGTGGAGGGACCACAGAAAGGAATTTCCGTGAAGGAAAAAGGCATTTTTTAATTATTTTTTTATATGAATACCGCACAAGAGTCCCAACTGCTCCCGTCTGGAGCCAGTGAGACTATGGCATCCCCAATTGGGGTATGTTGTGAGGCTGAATGTAGTGGGGAGGGAAAGATGGGGAAAAGGAAGGTGGGAAGTACCTGGATATTCAGATCTGGTCACCAAATACGGCTAAAGCCATTTCAAGCAACGTTTCAATTTTGAACGGTGGTCTTACACCAGGGCGATACTGAAAGAATCTTACACTCTGGCACTTCCAGGCATGACAGGAGGATAGGAATCTGCGGTTCTATGTTTCCGGGAGTATGTTTCGTGGATGAATGAATCCATCCCTCCTCCTGCATTGCATGTGATGGATCGAAAGAGTCCCGCTGGAGAGGTCTATGATAGGTCTCCCTTAACCAATCTCTATCGATCCGGCCCGCCACACAGCAGGTCGAAAAATGAGTTGGCCACCAAGACCTAGACAAATCTCACCCCAAGGGCACCCCTGCTAAGTCATCAAACGTAGCGAACCATTTAGGGTGACCTATCGCAGAGGTGTTGGTAATCCAATAAATGGTTCCCTGGACAGCGCTACCCATGCCCACCCCCCAAATTTAGGACATATGGACGCTGTAAGGGTTAGATGTCTAAAGTGCCATTACTTATATTAACAATTTAAAAGAAAGGTATTAACATCCCCTTAGATTTTTACTCACATACTGTCCACTTTTTATCTACTTCTATTCAAACGTCCTATCACAGGTCATCCAATGAACATGAACATGAACAGAGGTCTAAGATAGGTTTCTATCGATCAATCTCTTTTGATCCGGCCCGCGATGCAGTAGGTGGGCAAACGCGTTGGCCGCCAAGACCTAGACAAATCTCACACCAAGGGCACCCCTGCTAAGTCACCAAACGTAACAAACCACTTGGGGTGACCTATGGCAGATGTGTTGGTTATCCTATAAATGGTTCCCGGGACAGCGGTACCCATGCTAACCTTGTCCTTGTTCTACCGGTATTACAATGGAAGATGCTCCGAGGAACTAGCGTCATTGATCCCCTCGGCACCGGTGCGTAGTCGGGAAACACGCCAAACGCGCGCTCAACATTTGTACACGGTTGACATTAGTCACATGAGAACGGGTCGTTTCTACGACTCGTTCCTTCAACAGCTCGGCTGTGGAACGATTTGCCGGCCTCTGTGTTTCCTCCCTCCTACAACATGGGTCTCTTCAAGACCCATGTTTACTCCTTCCTCTCCTCAAAAACACCCTACCCACAGCATCTCCAAAGATGACGTAGGCCCTGAGGGAAATTATTTTCCTCAAGGCCTCCTGTGTGGAGTTAATGTAAAAAAAAAAACTTATATTACTATTTAAAAAAAAGTTATTTACATCCCCTAAGATTTTCACTACACATACTGTCCACTTATCTATATCTAGTTCAACCTCTATTTAAATGTCCTACCCATAGGTCATCCAATGAACAGTTTTTAGAAAACGTTATTCTTAAAAACTGTGCATTTTTAAAAATTTCCAACTTTTTCCATAACACAGAAATGTGTAATCCAACCTCCTCGTTAAAAAATATTACACAGTCATAAAAGTGCCAACAAATGAACTTTTTTCAAATTCCATCTTTTTACGGAATGTACAAACACAGCCCCTGCAACATTTTTGTAGCACAATCATAATGGTAGTATAAAATGATTAATAATAAAGTCTCATTTTCTCTCATTTATTTACGATTTCGGGGACGGCCTTTATAGCTCCCGTAAGCACTCAGGCCACGGCCATTGTGCCGTCCTGTCTCCCGTGCTTCGACTGATTCCCCCGACAACGGACCAGTCACACTAATTACATATTTGGTTTTAATTTCGGGGGAGGTTCCCACTGCTCACCACGATTCATTATCAAATGTCAACGGTATGGATTGGGTAGGGGGTGGTTTAACTTGTCGAAGGCAAAGTACTCGTGAATGTTAAATAGAAAAATATATATGGATACTGTCATAAATATCATAGTAAAGTAAATTATTGTATAGTTAGAAACCCAAATAAATACACAAAATTTCATTGAAGGTTTTAGAAACAAATCAGCAAATGTTCTTTCTGAAGGAATCCATTTTATCAGGTTTTACATTGTGCTTATTTAATGAGATTAAAAACTTGAAATATTCTCAGGCGGGCTAGAGCAGACAGAGAACTGCTCACATCAATAAAAGTCAGGAAAATTTCATATCTGGGTCACGTACTTCGAGGGGAAAAGTATCACTTGCTTCAATTAATATTGAAAGGAAAAATAGAAGGTCACCGAGGGCCTGGTAAATGCCAAATGTCTTGGTTACGAAATATACCCTCCACACAGCATCCCCAAAGATGACATAGGCCCTGTGGGAAATTATTTTCCTCAGGGCCTCCTATGTGGAGCTAATGTAAAAAAAAAAAAAATACGAGAGTGGACCGGCATTAAAAGTGCGGAGGAGCTATTCCGGGCAGCACAATGTAAAGAGACATTTTCCAGAGTGATCGCCAACGTCGGGGGGACCTGATAAGGCACACGAAGAAGAAGAAAAACTTGAAAATTAATATTGCTGTGATATAATGAATTAAAGATTGGGAATGTATGGCGAGCGATATGCTGAAATAGGCCAAAACCAAATGATCTTTTATCTTTATAGCCAAATCTGTTGGTCCCGTAAAACAAATTAGACCGGTCAAATAACGATAGTTTAATTGCCTTTAATAATCAGCGGCTCTGGAATTAGAGTTTTGCCTCCGTATTCCGCCTCCTAATCATTAATATTAAACAGTACACTTAAACATTTTGCACACATATATTATTATGTATATAATATAATTGTTATTTTGAAGCTACAGGAAACTAATATCTAAATAAATAAAAAAAATCTTTTTCGTTGAAAATAGAGTGGCTTTTATTATATTCAAACAAAGAAACTTTGGGAGGCAGATTTGGGAACCATTTTGCGTAACCAGCACCCATCCACCCACCTACTGCACTGAGATACTGGTTGAGGGAGACCTAACCTAGATCTCTACAGCCAGATTCTTTCAACCCGTGGTGGGGGGGGGGAGGGTGGAATTGGACGGCCGTCACTCTCGTGCCTTTTTTTTCCAGAACTTATAATAAGACCCTCCACACAGCATCCCCGTAAACGACATGGGCCCAGAGGGTTTATTTTTTACCTCAGAGTCCACTGTGTAAAGTAAAAAAATCCATTTTCAGGGGAAAATATTATTATAAAGGTACACATAATATGAAACTTAAGTAAACATATTAGTATTTACGAATTCAATAAAACAAACAATTTTTTTAGTACGTAAACGTGTTATTTTGAAGTTGCGAGAAACAAACGGAATAAATTCGTAACAAACTATTCTTTTTGGTGAAAATGGTGCAGTTTTTATTATGTTCGTATTTTTTTAGGGCATACAATTAGATATAATCGCACATATACGTAACTTAAATCGTGCTTATTTAAAGCGTTAATGCACTATTTGTAAAATCGTGCTTATTTAAAATGTTAATGCACATACATATGTAAAATCGTGCTTATTTAAAGCGTTAGTGCACTATTTGTAAAATCGTGCTTATTTAAAATATTACTGCACATACATATGTAAAATCGTGCTTATTTAAAATGTTAATGCACTTTACATACATATGTAAAATCGTGCTTATTTAAAATGTTAATACAGTGTATGCAAAATCGACCACCATAACACAGACATGTGCCTAGCATGATGATCAAAAAATGTAACCATCAAGGAATGCATAAAAAAAATTTTAAAAAATGGGCAATTATTTGTGAGTAAATGAAAAACATTAAAAAAATAATTTTACCATGTTTATTTTACAAATACAAGAAAAATAAAATAAAAAAATAAAACATCGTTAAAAATGCATTATTTTGCCCAAGTTTCCTCTAAAATCATGAAACACTAAAATCTTTAATGGCCTGTATC
This sequence comes from Glyphotaelius pellucidus, assembly GCA_936435175.1. NCBI lineage: Eukaryota > Metazoa > Arthropoda > Insecta > Trichoptera > Limnephilidae > Glyphotaelius > Glyphotaelius pellucidus. The sequence continues at coordinate 17,317,726 of OW386542.1, read as the reverse complement.
TTATAATTTAAATAAAAAATAAATAAAGTAGCTCACATTCGTACTGGATATTTGATATACCTTTTGATTACAAAAATTATTTTTCAGTTTGGTTGGGTATTTTGATCTCAAATCCAAATTTAAGATTTATATGAAACTGGCCGAAATGGGCCGCGCATACGTTCCTCTTAAGAGTCACGGCCTAATTCACAATTTCTTAAGCTAAAATGATATAATATTGGGTTTATATATTTATATATTTTTTATCGGCTTAGGCCTTGCTTGGTGCAGTGTATTTTACATGAGATCTGTAGAAATACCATGGTAATTTCAAACTATTTGTATGGAAATAAGTCTTTTATGAAGGCTATAATTTATTTCTGAGAGGAACAGAATATAAGAAACCTCTAAAAAGGATTTTTTAATAACTTTAACATTAAAAAATCCACGTCACGTCCATGGCAAGCTGGTAATATTTGGCAATAAAATGTAGAAAATTTACTAAACTTGAACTGAAAACTTTCAGTACTAGGTAGTAAAATTAGATACAGCTAAGTTCAGTATCTAATTTTACTACTAAGTTGTAACTTAAATTCTTATTTATCTTAATTCTTATATTTTTTTTTCAAAAAGTTTAATATCCTCATAATAAAACTACGCCAAATAATAAACAAGAACTCAATTAAAATTATTAATTTTTGAAGTAAAAACTTTTTTATCACAGTTGTAATTTTAAACTTGATGAAACGGAAACAAGCGACACTAAAAAGAGGCAAACAAATTTAGGATTTATCCCGCAAGAGAATGAGATTACAATAAAATATTCATTTAATTCACTGGTACTCGGTTCCAATATAATAGGATAAAGAAGCAAGTCTTCTTTTGTGTAGTGGTTTAAAACGTCCGACAGATCTTTGCAGCAGACTAAGGATCGAATCCGAATACGAATTCCAAAAAAGTAACATTTTTATTTTCGTAAAATCAATATTCAATCTTCAAACCACACCAACAGGCAAAAAAAAAGAAAGCTACTTCCAGCGACTCCAAAAAGAAAACACAAATGCTAATTAGAGGACCAATTATTTAGGAAAAGGCGCATTGGAATTTGACGACAAAATTATGGAAAAAAATCATCCTACATATTAATAAAAAAAGTGCTTCGTAGTCTACTCTTGCTTACTTTAGTTTTCGGAAGGTTTCACTTCACTGTTTTTTTTTAAAAATATTTTTTTAATTATGGCTTTTCGCCCAATGGCGTGTTCTAGCTAACGTCAAGTAATAATGAAAATGATTTATTTTTCACATCAAATAAAGTTTCTTATTTCTATAATTATTGAGAAATGTATTGAAACCAAATAAAGGATATTTGCAAAATAATTTAAAGAAATTGTGGACTTGGGCTAGAACAAAAGGCGTTATATCGGCTCCTGCTGGGGTTTTGCCCCTTTGGCGCTGGGTTCCGCAACAATAACTCACCGAAGAGGTAGGTCCGATGGATACGATGAAATGCTTTGTCTCCCGAATTTCGGAAAGATAAATATTTCAATACACGAAACACTTCGGTGCCACGTGGCCAGCATTATCAAATAAAAACGTCCAAATTAGATTATTTGTCGGTGTTTCCAAATCCGTTAAATATAAAAATATATATTTTTTAAATTTAGCCCGTGGAGATCATGTTTTTTGAACTGTAAAATAAAATATTTTCGGAAATTTTTTGTTCTTTAATATTATAATTTTTTATTTTACAAATAAACTATTTTATAAAGTATTTTTCATATACGTCTGACATTAACTAGAAGAAAAAAAAATCATATGTGCAGTTCGCAACGCGGTAGAAGTGGAATCTTCAGAAATTTCAACATTTTATTGCTAATATGTGGTTGTAACTTGGTTTTTTTATATGTTAAGATTTTTCAAAACAACCTTTTTCTGGTTTCTAATATTCTGTACCTACATGAAATAAATTACGGCCTTATTTTCGTGCCGTTTTTTCCATACCATTGAATTTATCAGATATTCACAAAACATCTCGTTTAAAATACACTGCACTGTAATAGAACTGCCAATGATATAATATCTTTTGAAGAAAGAGATGCCTGCAAACGACATTACGACTTCTGTATCTTGTGCGATAGTTAAAAGATGGACTCAATTGTTCACGTATAAACAAGCAAGAAAGTCCACAGAAGATGATGACCAATGACCACCCTGGCTCCACAAAATCGGTAGTGAGGAAAACGAAAAGGATATTCAATCGGTATTCAATCCCACGGTAAAATCGGTAGTGAGGAAAACGAAAAGGATATTCAATCGGTATTCAATCCCACGGTAAAAATCGGTAGTGAGGAAAACGAAAAGGATATTCAATCCCACAAAATGGGTTGTGAGGAAAACGAAAACGATATTCAATAATGTGTACAGAAAGAGTTGTACGAATCCTTCATAAAGAAAGGTGTGCCCGCGTGAGGTGTTTAGAATGTTAAAATCGTTAAAAAGGCTGGAAGGGCGAGTGGAAACTTCTCGTGCATGCGGGCGAATTTTAATCTGAAATAATATAATGAGAAATGGATCTACCAATGTGATCCGGAGTCTATAATAAAATATGCAATGGGTAGGATAGAGAAACAAATCCCACGAAATTGAATTTTCGTTCGTTACCACAAAACTCAGTGGAAAAGTGACAACGATAACTCTGATGACTAAGGACGGGTTGTTTCAAAAAATTTGATGGATTCATCAAATATTTGAAGTTAATTTTCACGTTTTGTGTAAGTTTTATTCAAGTTCTGTGATTATTTCAGTTTTGTGAAGCAACTGTCCTATAATGATGTAATAACAGAACTTGAATAGAACTTACACAGAACGTGAAAATTAACTTCAAATATTTGATGAATCCATCAAATTTTTTGAAACAACCCATCCTAAGTCTACTTCGCAAAACTAATTGCTCAGCTGCGAGAAAACATCGAAGGTACGTTGAAAATTTTTAATGGTAGGTAAATAATAAGTCAAAAATATTACAAGCTGGAAACAAACCTTATTTCTAGTGAAACAATAAAATTACAAAAATCTGTGAACAAAATAATAAGAACAGCCACTACTGTAAGATAGTACCAATATTTGTAAGTTGGTAACGATGATGAAAAGGAAAAAAGTTTTAATTTTTTTTTTTAATAATTGTGATGGTTTATAAAATTACTATATATCAAATAATTAATTACTAAGACGCATTAATACGATACGATACGTAGAGATATGTTATAAATAAATTAGGTAAATTTATTTCACACATTTACCAAAGAACTCCTTAGTGAGTGCTTGAATTATGGATAAATGTTTTAATTATTTCGTGTTTAAATTTTATCAACGACACATTCCATGCATCTATGTGCGAATACATATTGCCTAAATTTTAAATTCTATGTACTGGTATATTGAAATGGGCCATGGTCGCAGTATTGCCACCATAAAACGGTACTAACCTTGTGTTTCTGGCTGGCACATTAAAATTTAATATAATTCAGGGCTGTTAATTGCATTATACAAGATTTCAAATAAAAATACTAGATCGAAAACAGTTCTTCTGTCACTCAATTTAATACATTAGATAATCACAGAAGATAAGTGTTGTTTAATTGTTCTTGTGGTATTTTTAGTTATTATATAAAACGGAAATGGCGCCAGGTCGGCGCTCATTGGCTGCTTTGATTATGCCCTCACTTTTCAAGGCTCCTTGGTTCTTCTCTAGGTCTGCGCTCATTCGCTGCTTTGATTATGACCTCACTTTTCAAGGCTCCTTGGTTCTTCTCTAGGTCTGCGTTCATTGGCTGCTTTGATTATGACCTCACTTTTCAAGGCTCCTTGGTTGATATTGTTTTGGTAAAGTTTCGCTTCTACCGCGTGCTAAGTGCACTCGATTTTTTTTTCACGAGCTCCACACAGGAGGCCCTTAGGAAAATAATTTCCCTCCGGGCCTATGTCATCTTTGACGATGCTGTCTGGAGGTTTTTTAAGGAATTGGAGGACAGGAGAGTTCTGGAAAGGAAAAGGGTTTAAGGGATGGGTTAAGTGTGTCCTGGTCATCCGCCTCCAAGACCTAGACAAACCTCACCCCATGAACCCGGGTTACATTATCACTGGGATAACTAACTGACAAAAATGATGCGAAGGCATCTGCCGGGGCCCAGTTCATATTGAAAAACAAAAATATGCATTTAAATAGGTAGAATTTCACGACCCTTGGCTCATTTCCCATTCTATGCCTTGTATATTATGTTGATTTCCATGTATTCAAAATTTCACTCGGCTGCACTCTAGGAATCTCGAAAATGTAAGTAAATCAAATAACTTATTCAATACGCCATCTCCTGCCCCCGATGTGAATGTTTTATTGAGTATTACCGGTTCAGAATTTTGCTCACTTGCATTATAGGGCCATTGGGGAAATTCAGCATTTTCTGATATGAGTAGGTAATACATTCCCCACTATTCAACTAGAAAATTAAAAACTTATTTGGCAAAACGTTCACAACCAGAAAGTTAACAATTTCATCACACTAGAACTTAAAAAGCGACAGTAAAATTGAAGAAAGTTCAGAGAATTTTTTTGATGTATGTGTATTAAGGTGGTCCAGGCCCCTATAGTAAAAAAAAATTTCAAATATAGGTGTCGCCACCCCCTTGATTTGTTACACTTACCATTCCTATTATGTGTAAAAAATTTCAGCCCCCCATCTTATATACAAGGGGGTGCTCATTGAATTTGAAGTTTCTGACAAAAAGTTCAGGATTTTAAGTAAAACACGTAATTTAAGGTTTATTAATATTACAAGTATTTTAATCAAATAAGTACACAAAGTGTTTAAATGTGAACGAAATTTGGTAACAAAGCAATAATTAACATAATATTGGTCACATTCTTTCAAAACCATGTTTGTTAACTCCTTTTTGGATGTTTCAGTAGAAACGATTTTTCTGTTTTGTTCAACGATGTGAATTAAAAATTGCTTTTCTTCCTCATTATTAGTGAGTATCGTGTTGTAATCTTCAAATAGTTTAACACCTCTCTCCGCTGTATCAATAACAACACGTAAATTTTTGACGAAGCTTTGTCTTGAAGGTAATCAACATTGTCATTCCAAGTATCAGGGGGTAATTGCAAGAATGAGTGCTTGATTTCAAAAACTAAGAGCGTTTTCAACGTTCTTTGTGTTGCAAAAGCCTCTAATGTAACCTCTGAGGCAAGCTTAGCAGAATCATCTAGTGCTAACGATTACCGCCATCAGAATTTATTTTTTGAACAATGACCTGTTTCAGTATCAGACAGCTTGTCAGAAAACAAGGCAAATGCAACTAGCTCGTCTGACAAATACCACAAATGACGCTCTAAGACACCCCTAGCTGCTATACTGATTTTGGAAACAATGGCTTCGTACAATTTTAAGTTCTTCCAAAGTAATAAGCCATTTACTGGTGCATCTGCTGCCAAAGGCTCTTCGATCCAAACTTTGGTGTAGATGAGCTCACCAAAATTAACAAATCGAACAATTAGTTTTTTTTTTCTCTCTTGGTTAGTTTGAATGCTTGTAAATTATTTCGAAAGAGAAAAATCTTCAAAGCATACAGCAATTTCGACATCCAACGAGCATGATGAATCGGACCTGGAGCGCTCCAAAATATCTTCGCAGGTGGTTTGTTCAAAACAATCATGGTGAGCTTTATTAGCTCTTCATAATCATCACGAACTTGATTATCTAAGGATAGAGCCATTTCTCTCGCATCTTCAGATCTTTTTTTCCGTTTTAAAGAACGTTTTTTGACCTTTTCTAGTTTCTTGACGATTGAGTACGTCTTCTTACGTTCTACTCATTGATCGATGAGAAACGCTCTGCCCTCCGCAATTTTTATCAAATTCAAAGCGCTTGCATGGGCAGTATCAAAAAGTTTGTCTGCTTCTTTTGTAAACAAATACTTTCTTTTTCTTTGTGTTTCAAAATTTCTTCCTTTATTTTTCATCAATAGCAAGCCAGTTCTCATGAAACTTTTCATGTAGTGAATCAATTTTTCAATGTAGTGATTTTGTTGTCTCGTCTCAGATTCACTCCATACTTCCATGAGTTCTTGAATAAGTATATGCACGGAATCATTCACATTTTTGGCTTCATTTAATATGTGGTGATAATAGAGTAAAACTTGCCGAAGAGTAGGAAGTTGGTTAAGCCTCACAATGGCTTAATATCTCGAACCACAATTTATTTTCAATATCTCTAACCCCAGAAAAATTTCGTCTTAGATGAACACATTTTATTGCACTGATTCACTCCACAGTCTACTAAATAAGTATCAAAACTGTTAAAATTTCTTTATAGAACTCTTCAGTAGTTTATTTTAATATTTATTTAATTGTTTAACACACGATAACAAAATAGCCTATAACAAAAAGTAAAAATTAAGCATTTTACACAAAAAATTCAAAAACAACACTCGATTGAGCACCCCTTTCTACTTGATATATCTCGCTGAAATTTTACTATGTTATTACTATGAATACATGCAACAAATTCACGGGGTGGCAAAATGAAAAATAATAAAAAAAAATTCTTGGACCACCTTAATGTGTATGTATATATATATCTGGGGGTTAATGCTAGAAGTGGTTACGTAAGCTTTTCATAATTTATTTCGTTACCAAAAAATTCTCTAAAACATCCCTTATTTCTATATTATGAGTACCTGTGTACGGTGCTCTGGACAGAGGAAATTGGGTCCTTTCTAATATATATATATACAAAATACACTTATTAAAGAATGTATTTTATACTAATATTAAAATATATTTCAGAATTAAATACACGTAACAAGTGTTCACAATAATGTCCTCTGCGTGCAAACTCTATCTAAGTTTCTTAATAGACAATAAACAAGTGTTAATTTCAAGCGACCTCCCAGGTAAGTATGGTCCTGTATGCATTTTTAAAAATCATCGCGTTCATTGGTCGAGACATTGTACATATATTTGAGTATGAACCGGTGGATGCAATTTTTAGTAATAAGTTATTTTTAATTGTTTGTCTAGTTTGTAGTTTTCTAGATTTAAGATATATATTGTAAGTTTGTACAGCGCCCTTGAGGTGATTTTTCACAAAAACGGCGCTATATAAATCATCCAAATATTATTATTATTATTATTAAAAATGAAAATATGTTTATTTCTGTCTATGTATGTTTTTGAGATGTTATGCATCGCTAAACCATTCATCCGATTGCGATGAAACTTTGGGGATTTGATGTGCGTATGTCCGCAATGGTTTCTATATACAATAATTAGTTCTGGCATCATGAAATTATGCATTGCTAACCGTCCATCCGATTGCGATGAAACTTTGAGGATTTGATGCGTGCATCCGCGATGGTTTCTATACACACACACACATATATATATATTAAATCGGATGACTTTTAGTACCCTAGGTTCATTTTCCGTCCAATATCCCTAATAAATATTACTGGATATGGGCGTGACAGTCAGACAAGAAGAGAATTTAAGCATAATAAAACAAAATTAAAATTCATTGTCAACATTAAAATATTTAAAAAAAATAGTTGTGAAAATTGATATATTTATAACATAGTTACTAAATTATTAACATATTAATAAATAACAAAATATTAAAAATGCAGAGAGTGTACGACAATTATTTTATTTTTTAAGTCAAATAAACACAATTCATATTATAAAGTCATTTAGATAGTATTCTCACTGCTCTCTCGTAATATAGCGCGATTTCACAAGGTTCTTCGTCTAAAGCGCCCAACACCTTGGTGTAATATGCACGACCGATTTTTGAACATTGACGAATGGGAAGCATCCAAGTGAAGAGAAAACGACTCGAGGAGAGTAAGTAGGAATCTTATAAACAGAAACATAATATATTGTAAAGAATCCAATCGATGAATGTAAGCAAGTTCAATAAGAATATTACGATGTTTCCATGAAAATGATGAAAAGTAAACTTAAACCTTTATCTTCACAGCGCAAACTTTGCGTTTTTAGTTTTTGTCATAAATTACGTTGAAAAGCTATTTATAACAGGTATTTTGATTTTAAAAGTATGAATTTCATATTTCAGAGTGATTAATGATGAATACTTAAAAACGTCAAAGTTTGCTTTTTCTAAAGCAAAGTAACAGATTTTTGGATAGATGGCGCCCGTGGATTCCACGAAGTAAAAAGCTGGCCCCCAAAGAGCAGTAATTAAAAATAGTGCTTTAGAAGACTGCAAATATTGTTTTATGTAAAAAAATGCAAATAGAAAAATGATTACATTTTCAGGAGGTTTAATCTGACATTGTAATGGTAGTGAAAAATTGATGGCGCTGCGATTGTTGAAAAGGTTTTAAACGACAACACAAAGAAGGTTTATAGGAAAATTAACGTAAGCTTAATAAAGCACATTGTTTCCAAATGCACATATTATTAATAAAAGTAATTATTTTTGGAAACCATTGTTTGTTACAGACCCTTGTTTAAAATAATTGTTAAAATTTCATTTCGCATATTAAATTCATCAATTAAAAAAGTAAAAAAAAAACTTTGTTTGTAACAAACTGTCAAGCTCAAATGTGAAGAAATTTTAATAAAGAACCAATCCCAAAGACAAAGTTTAATTAAATTCAAAGTAATTGTCTTTGGAATTAGGATTTATTTATACTTAGGTAAGAATTTCTAAATAATATTATTTATAGAATGTACATGTTTTCCAAGTATCGAATGTACCCCATAATTAAGGTTTTACTTTTAGTAGGTGCATCTCATTATTGTACACCTTGTAAATAGGTACTCTACTATCTTACCTAAACACGTACTGAAAATATCATTATTTGAATTTTGTTCAAAGTTATGCTTAGCTTTCTGCTGGAAATTTGGGAGGCGGAAATGGGTACCGCCGCCCCGTGAACCTTTATTGGATAACCAACAACTCTGCCACAGGCCCAATTGCCCCAATTGTTCCGCTACGTTTGGTGATTCAGCAGGGGTGCCCGGGTTCATGGGGTGAGGTTTGTCTAGGTCTTGGAGGTGGATGACCAGGACACACTGAACCCCAGATTCTAACCCACCCCTTAAACCCTTTTCCTTCCCAGAACTCTCCTCCCCTTCCTTTCCTAAAAAAAACCCTCCACACAGCATCTCCAAAGATGACATAGGCGTAATCTTTGGAGATGCTGTGTGGAGTTCAAGTAAAAAAATTCATTACTGTACACTGTGGCGGTTTTCAAGCTTTCTAAAGGCGCCACACCTTTTGAAGTGAAAACTTCTTTAGCACGGTTGTGATTTGAAACTTAATGAAACGGAAAGGAGTGACACTAAAAAGATTCAAACACTTCTATAGGATTTAGACTGCGAGAGAATGAGATGAAATGAATTAAACAAGAATGAAACCTTACCTAAGTTCAGGTTTCACGTACTGCATGCGAACTGCACTCATTTTTTTTGTAAAAAAATCGCCTCAAAGCGACCAGCAGCCTCTTAAAATGATGTGCACTTGTCATAAATATCAGGCTTTGCATAAGCGCACTTTTTTCCGTTGTTGGGATAAAATGAAAATTAAACTAACATTGAAAGACTCCTAATAATCAGCGTCTCGATCACACCAAGCTTCGACAAATTAGTTGAAGAAAAACAAGCATTCGCTTGATTAATTAATCGTATTAATTTGTATAACATGGATAGGATTTTTATTTCTGTTAACGACCTACTTCTTTTGTAAAATAATAACCATTGTGTTTGCTAGTTGTAATAAAATAAAGAAACAAAATTTTTGTAATTCTATTTACTGATATCTCGTGACGACCCTCAGGGGGTCGTGAGATATCGTATCCGTACTTTAAAAACCACTGCCCTAGTGAATACATACTAATCAATCATCCATGTACGTGTTACTTATTCCTGCTGTGCAGGGACCCGTGAGGCTCTAGAGAAGTTTTTAAAAAATAAAAATACAGCTTGGTTTAATAAAATAAAATATTTGTTACTTGTAAAACATAATAGTTACATACACCGGTAAAAGTGGTGGGTCCCCACAAATATACTTAAACACCAATTTATAAACATTTTGTTATGAAGAGTTTTATTTCACGTATACATTTGTTACTTACTTTTTACTTATCTGCTACCGGTTTCGACATTGTCATCATTGACATCCGTGTCTAACACTAACTTAAAAATGACAAGTATAGAAATAATTAGATTTTATGGGGTGGGGGAAGTGGGAGGGAGAATATTAGGGAAGGGGGAGAACAGATATTTTTAAGATTGCTAGTGAATGATATGGATGTGTCGAAACGAGAGCATGTAAAGAAAAATTAAGTAGCAAATGTACATGTTCAATTTGGGAGGCGAGAATGGGTACCGCCGCCCCGGGAACCATTTATTGGATATAGTGACTTAGCAGGGGTGTACATGTTCATGGGGGGGGGGGGGGGGGGGGGGTTGTCTGGATCTGCCGGCGGATGACCTGGACGGCGGATGAACCCTAGATTCTTCCCCAATCCCTCTTACCTTTTTCCTTGCCAGAACTTCATATCCTTCCTTTCATTAAAACGCCCCTTCACACAGCATCCTCAAAGATGATATAGACCCTGAGGGAAATTATTTTTCTCAGGGCCTCCTGAGTGGGGGTAATATAAAAAGAAACATGTGGAATTAAACCCTTCAAAACAAAATGCCTAAAAATTGTTACATAATTAATGCCTAAGAAATAAAAAAATAAAAAAAAAAAATAATTTCAACCATTGATTCTGATTATTAAAATATGGTGTCTTTGACGTAGATGTAAGATTTTCGTCAAGTCGTCTAAATCACTTTTTTCTTTCACACTTTAAACAAAACATAAAGCACAGAATCCAGATTCCATAACAATCATATGATTCTTAGTGTAGAGCTGCCGTAGTGCTGCAAAAGTTTTAAGATTTGGTTAAATCGCAAAAATTTTGTTCAAGTAAATGATCGTTCTTTGTGTGACTTTAATATCAATAAGACAATGACGAAATTAGACATCTAGAATAAACAGACACTTTATTTTCATCAGATATTTTAAATCCACTACTAGTTTAAGAGATTTCTTCGACCATCCTCGAAAAAAGGTAATTTTATTGCGTGAGTGAATCGTTTTACCCTGTGCCTCGGCAGTCATAATATACATAAAACGTTTTCTACAGTCTCCGGTTCTAGTAGCATACGGAGAGTATTCCAGATGTTTAGAAATCCAACCGTACAGGTAGTTAGACATCCATTATCTAACTTTCCGGTTATACCTGTGTGTTTCATGTTTATTGCTATATTTTCTCATTTTTCAATAAAAAAGCACACGCCCATATTTTCCTTTCACGCCTGCCATTTTCCAATTTAAAATGGAGAAATAGCGGAATGTGCAAACACCGTCCGCCGCCCGACCCCTGTAAGTACACGGCAGTCATATATATACAAACATAAATACCGCCGTTGAGGTGGAACACAACAGAGAAGTCCTTCGCTAGAAGCAATCGAATTAAATTGGAACCACTATTCTATTTGTTTGTAGGCTATTTTACTGGCGATACCCGAGGAAAATAACGGGAAAAATTGAAAAATTGGAATAATGTTCTCAAAGGTATTCTCCTTTTTTGTTACCCCAACAGATGGCAGTGATCAATTACTCAATCACTCAGCCAGTCATATAGAATTATATTGTTATTTGCTCAATATCTACGCGACTGAAATACATGAACCGATACAGGAAGACAATGTTATTTTTCATAAAAACAACAAAAAATATCCATTAAATTGGTTTTTATATTTTTACCTATAGTAAAACTTGTGTAACTTTTCAAAGCCAGTGTAAGGTCCCCCAAATTGGAGAACGCTCTGAGCGGATGGAATGCTAGTAGAGAAATAATAACGGGTTTGGAAGGATTAAGAGATTTAGTTAACAAACATATTTAAATCCATTCAACGTAGCTTTGTAATTCTGAATTTGTCAATTGAGTAATAAATATTGGGCCTGCTAATAATGATATTTTTGTAGAAATTATTAACACAAACATTTTTTTTATTTTTGAGATAAATGAATGAAATTGTAATTGTAAGTTCAAATATCAGTTTTTCATTATAAAATTAAAAATAAAAATAAGTACCAAATTCATGTTTAAATCTACTTATTTTTTATTTATTTATTAAAGTTTTTATTTCAGCAGGGCTGGGGCGAGATTTGTTAAATTTAAAGAGGAAAAAAAGAAAAATCATAATTATAGGTCACCAATGATGACACCATATAAAAAAATCATATAAATAAGTTAAAATAACGTTTAGATTGTAGAAACAGGGCAGAGCCTTAACCCAAGCCAAGTAATCTCCCGATATCTTCACTACAGCTTTTCTTTGTCTTAGGTGATAGCTTTTCTTTGTCGTTCCATATCTTTTGTCTTTTTCCCAATGATAAGTACCTACTTTAAGAACCATTGGTTTCGAAAAAATTTACGTACGACAATGTCATTAAATGGCCTTTCAGGACCATTTTGTTTTTTTTTTATACAGTAAATGCCAATCTAAGGTCTTTTCAGTATTTGAACAAATTGTGAACAGCAGAAATGGATAACCATCATGTTGAAGCTTGTCAGCTTATTACAATTTATTAAAAGCTGAAGCGCACCAAGAATCAGCGTTTAACGGAAATGTTTCAAATGACAAAAAACAAAATTCTTAACTTTCTTTAACTATTAACATTTGAATTTCTGTGAAACCACTGGCCCTAAATGATTTCTACATTATGAATAATATGTAGCAATTATTGGGCTAATTATAGTATTATGTATGACTTATGACTCTTTTTGTGACCCTGATGAATCTTGCTTCTATTTGAATTATTTATATATTTATCCATATTTGAAAAATCATTCGGATGTTTATGAAAATTAGGCATATTTTCGAATGTTATGAATATTTTTAGATTTTATTTTAATTAAAAAAAAGACAAGCAATACTGATTTTGTATAAAAACTTTTCCTGCAAGTCACATTGCTCGTGTGCAGGTTTTGCCTCAACAAAAAACTTTTATTTGGAATTTTTTTTTCTTTCATTAATACGTGAATTATTATTTTACTACCCCTGTATTTACAAATATTGTGCTAGGATTCTCATTATAGTCAAATCCAAAGTTATTTTTTAGTTAAAAATCACTAGTTTACACTACACAATACTTCAGCGTTAACATTTAACGTTTCAATCAAATATATTTAAATATAAGAGAGTGCTATCGGCTGGGTGGGACTGTGTTTCCTGGTGTCGCCGATTTTGTTAACCAATTCTACTTTAAAAAAATCAACTAAATTAACGAATTCTCTCAGTATTCAAAATACGTTCATTAACGGTAGTCCGCCAACGGTCGGGCGGCCGTCGTAGCATATCTCCTGCATTTCAATATCTTTGGTTAAAATAGATACATTTAACGATATTAATAATAAATCCCTAAAACCTACACGAGAAAGCGAAAATGTTAACACATTTAGATTTATAAACCGTTAAAATATCCAAATAAACAAAACACATCAAAAATCGACAGACACGCATTTATGTCCATAAAAATCAGAAAATACCCCCATCAAGTAAAACCGCCGAACGGTTCACAAAGGTGAGAGGATTTTTTGATTTATTTACTCACCTTTGAACACAGAATCGAAAAATTTTTCGAAAAAGGATTACAAAACAATTATACAGTGTAAAAATACTAAATTGATTTAAACTAACAAATATCCACAATTATTTTGATGTAAATACCTCACAAGAGACCTAACCGTTCCCAACTGTCTGGAACCAGTACTAGAGACTAACTAACTAAGGCATTCCCAATATGGGTATGTTGTAAGGTGGTGGAAAGGGGAAGGAGATACGAATGAGAAAAGTGGGCAAGCACCTGACAATTCAGATCTGGTCACCAAACACGGCTAAAGCTATTTCTTGCATTATTTTAATTCTAGATGGTTGTCATTCACCAGAGCGATACTGATATTCCATTCCATAAAAGTGCCACAAACGTGCCATGTATTATTTTAAAAGATTTAATTGTGAAACAACACAAATGATTTCTATATTTTTAAAAATATATTTGAAATCCCGCAATTACCTCTACCCCCTTGCTAACCTCCCACTCACACACCTAAAATTTGTATGTCTGACGAAGAAAGGGTGCTTCCGAAACCGGTAAAGTATTAATAAAATAAAAGTCTACAACAAATTTGTGTGTTTTTTTATTGCAAATGATTTTTTTTAAATTACCTACGTACGCCGGGATTTGAACTCGCCACCCCCGCATTGCTAGAGGAGAGCCTCACCTCTCGACCTTGGAGATATTCATTAGATACTTATAAGCGAGTCCGTCCTGTATGATGTGTGAAAAGTTGAGGGGAAGGTGCAAGGTGGGAAGGGAGGACAGGGAGGGCCGCGTAAGTAGTGAACGGAAGCGTACCGAAAATAATTACCAGAGGCGGTTGGCGGGGATATACCTACCGTTGAGGGATCGCTTTTTCTTGGCGAGATAACTTTCCGGAAGACCTGAGGCGTGAGGAGGCGAGGGGGTGACACAAAAGTTTTGCGTTCAATGTGATGAATGAAATGTCGCGACATTTGGTATAGGTTTTTAGGTAGCTACTTCAAACTTTTACAAACAAACACTGTCATAATAATATTAAACTTTTTGTTATTTTGTTATATTCACCTGGTGCTGTAGAGATAAGCTGATAGAAAAGTGATGTGGGCGTATGTGCGACCGAGATAAACTATATTATCATTACTTCCGCATAGATGGTTCAAACATTATAATATTCCGAAATTCTTCGTTGAGCAGATAAACAATTTCATTTGTTTATCTAAGGGTCTGAGAGTCGATACATATATTACGAAAAAATAATTTGTTGACTAGATTTACATATAAAATCACTTTAAACTATACTTACAGAGATTATCTATTAAGTGGACATAAAATTTTCTTGGATAAAAGAGTTGGTTGAATTAAAAAACAAAAATCTTTCTTTTTTATTTATTTGTCTTGATAATAATCGCTTTTACCGTGACTGGCTCTTACTGGGATGGGTTCCCGTATCAAGGAAGGCAATTTTAAGTATTTTTGAAGTGTAAACTTCTTTAGCACCGCTGTGATTTGTTTTTTGTTGTGTTTCAAGAAGTTTATAATAAAAAATAATGGTTTGGAGGTAGGTACGACAAAATGAATACGGAAAAAAGAAAAGATTGACAATAAGGACGGGTTGTTTCAAAAAATTTGATGGATTCATCAAATATTTGATGTTAATTTTCACGTTCTATGTAAGTTCTACATAGAACGTGAAAATTAACATCAAATTCCTACACAGAACGTGAAAATCAACTTCAAATATTTGATGAATCCATCAAATTTTTTTAAACAACCCATCCTTAGTAAAAAGCCTTATGGATAGCTTTGATCTCACTCATTGAATGGTTCACATTTTTGCTTGTTTACATTTTCTATGAGATCATTTCCTATCGTTTCCAACCTTAACCACCAGAAGTCATGTTCAACAACGAATTTTACGGTTAGATAAATCGATAAATTTCTTGAAATATTTTATACAATATTCTGTTTGACTACCCACATTCTCAAAGTTTGTACTTATCAAATTTTCAGACAGAATCAAAGTAACATCCTTTATCTTAAAATTTTTAATTACCTGACAAAAACACGTAAAAGTTGAGTTATCTTGTTGTATACAATTCAACTTTTTGAATTCAACTTCACCGACGACATAATGAAACAAGACATGATGTCAAGCAATCAGATAATCAATATGGCTTTAGAACTGAACTCAGTACCGATGATGCTACATTTAATTTAACAAAAAGTATTTATTCTAACGTAATGTATTCTAACCATTTTTTTAGATTTCAAGGAAGCCTTTGAAACAGTCAATCGTAGAATTAACCCTCTTAAAGAAAATATCCAACATGGGAATTAAAAACAAATGTCTCAAGTTTTTACAAAATTGTATATTGAATTGGCAACAATGTACAAAAATTATGTTTGAGCAATTTTGATACAGTAAAACACGGTGTTTCTCAAGGGACTGTAATATTTATTTATTTATTTCATTTTTATTTAGTAAAATATTTACACATTTATGTACATTATTTATAAAATGTTTTGACTGTCCAACTAGGATGATTTCCGTTTTAGGACAGTCAAATTAGGATAAGTGTGAATATATATGGACCATGATTTATACAAAAAGAGGGAAAATTGAGGAAATGAAAAGAAGAGAAAGAATAAAACATAAAATTGGAAAGTTAAAAGCGTATTAACATATTACTTTAAAAAAAGGTTTATGTGTATAGGATCTTCAAAAAAAAAGGGTTTAAACATATAGTTCTCTTGTGTATGCACGGCACACAATAGTTATTAAAATGATAATAATAATAAATAAAAGGAATAAAAATATTTTTACACTTAAACATAAAGGGAACTGGTGTTTGCATTTCATAATGTAGTCCTATTAATGAGAACTATAAAGAGAACAGAAACAATAAAGTAAAATAAACAATTAAGGTATGATTATTACTGTTGTATGCTTTGCATAGTTATCAAAATAATAATAAAATAAGTTTACTTAGTATCACTACTCTTTCTAATCTAAATGACTTATGAAATATTGCTTGTAATCCTTATAAATGACTTATGTAACATGTATACTTGACAAAATTTTCTCATTTGCTGACGATACTGCAATAATATAACAATAATAATAATAACATAACATAAGTCCAAGGAAAAACATAGCAAGATACAACTAATAAAGCTAACAAATGTAATACTATAGTCAAAGAGTGGCTAGATAAAAACCTTCTTACTCTAAATTATGAAAAAAAAACTTACTCTAAAAATGTACTCTAAATTATAAAAAATTCTTTTCTATAAAACACAGAAGTCAGTTCTCACAACTAATCTCAATTTAAAGTTTCATAATGTAAAATGTAACCCAACCACGTGCTTAAACTGCGAAGAGATCAAATCAGGAAAAAATATTAAGTGCTTAGGTGTAACTACAGATTGTCAACTTAAATGAACCAACCATATAGAAAAAACTGTTAACCAACTAAGATACTTAAATTGTATTTTAAGAATACGTAATGTAGCAAATATAAAAAAAATATATCCTTTATCACGCAAAATTATCGTCCGTAAACTGACTTTACAGACAACCATTTTTTTACGTTTACTTCACACAGGAGGCCCTGATGAAAATATTCTGTCTCCAACCTGAGGGAGTTATCTTTGGGGATACTGTACGATTGATCTTTTAAAGGGAAAGAACGAGAGGAAGTTCTATAAGAGAAAAATGACAGGTTGTGTAGGAATCTGGGGGTCAGTGTGTCCAGGAGTGACGAATGAATCCACCCACTCACTGTGACGCGTTGGAGTCGAGAGAGTCCGACTGGAGAGATCGGCCTCTGCCGATCCGGCCCTTCACGTAGCTGGTGAGCAATCGCATCCCCACCAAGATTTGGACAAACCTCACCCCATGAACCCGGGCTCCGCGTACATACCCAAGTGTTGGTTATCCAATAATCCTTCAAATGTAAAAAAAAAACAACAAAATGATGCTGATTGGTTATTTGTCGACAATGTTACATTTTTCGATGAATGTTACATTAGAATTTTTTGAAATAACTAGTCCTAAGTCAATTTAGTTATTTAGCCTTGTCAAGGAACGGGCGTACTCAGTGAACTGGCACGGGAAGACGAACTCGGAATTTATAAGTGAATATTATCAGTTTTTGGGCGGGTGTTAGATATTCGAATGGAATGGTTTTACAAGGAATGGGGACGAGGAACCCCTGGGGGGTTATTCTGTTTTATCACCACCTTGGGGGGGTGTCCCACCATGACAATATTCCAAAGGTTTTCACAAAAGTAGAACATAAGTATTTTCTCATAACTGCGTTCTATATCTAAACTGTGTAGAAACGGGATTTTTAAAACGATGGTCATATTTTAATGAACTTGGCTGTTATTGTGATTCAATGTTCAGCAATGCAAAATTATGTTTTTGAAGTGAAACTTCTTTAGCACGTTTCGAATTGAAAATCGACCAAACGGAAACGAGCGACACTAAAAAGAGACAAACATATATATATATATATATATATATATATATATATATATATATATATATATAACACTATAGGATTTAGCCTGCGAGAGAATGATATAGCAATATTTTTTTTTTTAATCACGGGTTCTCGGTTCCAAAATCATACGATAAATCCACAGTCCCATGCAAGTCTCCTTAGGTGTAGTGGTATAAAGCGCCTGGTGAAGCTTTGCAGACATTAAGCGGACCAAGAATCCTACGAAATCCAAAAAAAAAAAATTCATTTAAAAAAAAAATCAATATATAATCCCCAAACCACTTTAAAATAGGCAAAAGACAAAGAAAACGACATCTAGCGACACCGAAGAAAAGAGCACAAATACTAATATAATGACCAAATGTACAGGACAAGGTGAACTGGAATTCGACGACAAAAATATGGAAAAAATCATCGTTTATATTGATAAAAAAGTGGTTTTTAGTCTCTCCATTACTTTCTACTTTCGTTTGTTGAAGGTTTCACTTCTACCGTGTGTGAATTAATATTAAATAATAATAATATAAAATTGTGATTTTGGTTTGAAAACTATATTGCTTGAAAATAAAAATAATTTTATTAAATACTGTAAATAAGTAAACCACATATATGCCTTATTTTTTTTGTTTGTCTTTTTATAAGCTGAGAAAAAATGAAGTATTCAGGTCTATAAAAAAAAATATGCTCATATTTACGATCCCTTTTTGGGTTATGATTTTATTGTATAAAATGGAAAATTAAATTCGTAAGAAAATGACATTTAAACATTTAAATATTTGTGCCGAGCGACATTTTGACCTGTCATGATTTACAATCCTATGTTTCTAATTATTTTTCCGGCTAAGAACGATCTACAACTTTATGTACTGATAAGAAAACTCTTGTACAAAAAATAATTTTTATCATATGAAAAGGCATGGCATAGTAGTGCATGCCACAAATAACGTCAAAGTGGGTGTTCAAGAATACTTCTTTTTGGGTGTAATGAATATATTTTTGTTAAGTTTATGCATTATGCCTTTTAAGAATTATTTTCTATCTCATTTTCTCAAACAATATTACTATATAAATATGTAGTGCACTACCTCACCCACACTCCGAAATAAACTATTATTATCAATATAGATTTATCCAAACTCCTCTGAAATCTGATTGATGATGACAGAACTTGTGTAGGTGTTTGGTGTTTATCGTGACTTACCTACTTAGTTTTCATAACGCTGGAAGGTTTACTGGCGAAAAATTTCGTGATGTGTGCGCATGTTTAATAATTCATAACCGATCTGTAAAATCATATTCTAGAAAATTGTATAATATATTTTTATCATGATTCGGTACGTGAAGAAAAATATTGTAGACAAAATGTTATTATTTTTTTTTCATTTTATTGACATCAAAAAAGTTTAATGCGTTCAAAAAGAAAATTAAAAAAAAAAAATTGGTTTTCTGTAAAGTCGGTTTACGGACCATAATTTTGCGTGATAACGTCATATAATAACGATGGAGTGGCAGAGAGATAGATGCGTCACAAGCCGAACGCTTAGGCCGAACGCTTGTTCCGCGCTCTCCCTTGCACGCTCTGCTCAGGCGGAACGTGACAACGTGACAATGAGTCATGCTTTTTTTGTGAGTGGATCCGGCGTTCATCTATTTATAAGACGTTATCACGTCAAAAAAAAATCAGAGTGTGCAATTTATACGCGGTAGAAATGAAACCTTTAGAAAACCATTGTAGACAAGAGTGAGGAGACTGCGAAGCGCTTTTTTTATCAATATGAAGAATGATTTTTTTTCAATTTTTTGCCGTTGAATTCCAGTGCACCTTTTCCTGTTTATTTGGTTTTTGTGTTTTCTTCTCCGGAGTCGCTAGATTTCGAAAAATATTCGAATAAGTATTCTATGCATCGTCTCTACATATTATGACGGGAGTTGATTTATAAATTCTTAACTTCTCACAAAGGTATTTTTATTTTGTTTTTGATTCAAATGATAAAATTCACCGCAGGAACGATTTTTATTTCCGATACCCACATAATAAACATAAATAAAAAACGAGTGCAGTTCACACACGGTAGAAACAAAACTACCAAAACAATCTCAAGCCTTTAAAAGTGAGTTCATAATCAAAGCAGCCAATGAGCGCAGACCTAGCGTCATTTCCGTTTAATATCTCAACCTATGCCTTTAAAAGTGACATCATAATCAAATCGGCCAATGAGCGCAGTGTGATGCTTCGCAGGTACTAATCCGAATTCCGAATCACTAACGCCGCTAAAGAAGTTTCACTTCAAAAAACGTTATAAAGTTTTTTTGTTCAGCGTTTTTTTTCG
Source organism: Glyphotaelius pellucidus (assembly GCA_936435175.1). Taxonomy (NCBI): domain Eukaryota; kingdom Metazoa; phylum Arthropoda; class Insecta; order Trichoptera; family Limnephilidae; genus Glyphotaelius; species Glyphotaelius pellucidus. The sequence goes on along the minus strand of OW386542.1, from coordinate 17,297,224 downwards.
GTAGGTTATTGGCCATTTTTAGTGCCTAACGTTAGTTTTAAATGTGTCTCCATTTTTTGTCTTCACTCTATCAACCTAACTCGAAACCCTGAGACGAAAATCCCCGAAAAGCAAATTCTGAAGAAGAAAAATTCCCGAGAAATCGTACGGACCAAAACTTCCAACCACATCTTCTTAAATTCGCTACGTCTATTCTATTTCGTTCCTTCTAGATCTTTATACCAACGGACAGTTATGGGAAGGTCTCTCAGAATCCACGCTGATGAGGGTTTAAAGAAGTACCTACCCGGTTCTTTACTTTAACAAAACGGCCCAGTAACAAGTAGCTCGGGTCTATTGGTAACTCAGGTCAAGTGCTCGGTAGTAACTGAGTCAACATAACTTTTAATAAAAAAACATTTCGTTTTTTAGGTGCAATAACAAAGATGCAGGATTATTTTATTTATAACTATCTGGTTCCTGGCATGCGTTGCAATGCCATATTCAAAGAAATAAATTGTTTCTTCCTGCATGTCCTTTCCCATGCGTCTCAGTTCCTTTTCCGCGTCCCCTTCCACTCCCGCGTTCCCCTTTCACCTTCCCCATCTTTTCTCTCCCTTCTCCCGCTCCCCCGTCCCGCGTTAAATATATTCAGCCCCAGTACATTCAGTTTTCAAACAGCTTGCGTGCTACCTATTATACTCAGATTACTCATAAACACTACCAAATCAATTATAATGCAAAAAAACAATGTGGTGAATTAAAAAAAAAGTTGTTGTTTTCTGGGTCAAAAGTAGGATATTTCAAAATGTGATACCGACTGATATAGCGGACCGTTATGCTAAAGCATATTTAATTTGCAAAACACAGGCAGGTGCGAATAGTATTGATTTTTGGTGAGAATTTGATTATTGCATTCCACATTATCTCAGAACTTAGCATTTGGAGATGTCTGACTAATCAACAGGACGATCGATATACAAGATCTAACGATTTTCAATCGGGTTTAAAAAAGTTCTACCTGCTTACATGATAAATTTTCAATATATTTGAAGAAGCTCTTTAAGTTTTCTTCCCGCTAACTTAATAAGTGCAGAATTAAACTCCGTAATCCTTTTCTATCTTACCAAACACTAATTGCCTTCTCGGCTCTTTTCGAATGCCTTCTGTAAGTAGGTAGCACTACTTAGGCGGTACTTACTTACGTAAGACATTCGAACAAGAACCGAGTAATTAGTTTGCTCTCAAGATGCCACGGCATCCTACCGCAACAATCTATGAATGTTCTTCGTGTTCTATATAGGTAATGGCATGTTTGAGCAGTGATGTTTTAAAACCTGGAAATAGATACTCAATGTGAAAGTGGCTGAACATGATGACGACGGTGTATAATTATATTACTGCATATTTTATTTGACTAATCCTGTTCTAGTACTACAATAAAAATACAGAATAACTTACCTCTTGTCAAAAAAAAGAAAAAAAATCGAGTGCAGTTTACACGCGGTAGAAGCGAAACTTTACCAAAATTATCTCAACCAATACTTGAAAAGTGAGGTCATAATCAAAGCGACCAATAAGCGCAGACCTCGCGAAATTTTCGTTTCATATCTCAACCAATAGGAGAGCCTTTCAAAGTAACATTATTATGAAAGCGGCCGATGAGCGCAGTTGATGCGTCGCAGGTGCAGTAATCGTCATTTCCGTTTCATCCGAAATCCAAATCACAGCCGTGCTATAGAAGTTTCACTTCAAAAATACCCGCTAAATTTTAAGAAACGCCAGTAAAGTCTTGCACGACGCGGTGTTATTCCGTCGCTGCTCGGAGCAAACTGGCCGTGCGTGGGGAATGGGTAGGCACTTCGGACTATGATTTTTAAACGCTGGATAGCACTTATAGTATTGCATAGTTTTAAAAGGTGTAGGTTGAAGATTTCTTGTAGATAAAGAAGGCTATATAAAATATAAATTATTATATCTTGTATGGGTGATATCCCTTGACCAAAAACATTGTATTTATTTATAAACTAGCTGGATTACCTGGCTTCGCTCAGGCCAACATTCGAGAGTGTTCTGGAATGTTCCATAATGATGTTCCCGATTCCCTATTCCTGAACATTTCACGACGTACCCCACCACTCCTTCCAAAATTTTCTAGAGCTATATCGAACCTTCTAGAACTTTCCTGTAGACTGTTCTAGAAATTTCAATAGGGAGAAATTTCCAGCCCTCATATCTTCAAAAGCACGCCCTTTAGGTAAAAACTCTAGGAGAGGGGATAGATATCTACCACATCATATAACTCCCTTGATTGTACCGGGACTCGTTTCTGAGTTTTTCCGGTCCGCACGTTTTTTGGACTTTCTTTTAATAAATAAATTGATTACTACCACTTATTAAATAATGTTGAAGCTCTGATGAAACCGGATAACCATATTTAAAATTATTTAGTAGGTATTTGTGTTATGCTGAAATCATAATAATAAAATTTTCATATCGTCGTCTTAATAATTAATAGGTTGATTACGACTTCAAAGGGCGTTTTTTTCTAAAGCGAAAACTTCTTAAGCACGGTTGTGATTTGAAACGGAAACGAGCGACACTAAAACGAAACAAACACATACCTCTATAGGATTTTGCCTGCGAGATAATGATATCGAGAAATCGGTGTCCTCTTTTTGCGGTGCTTCGCAGCCTATCAGTATCCTCTTTGTGTGTGCTTTGTAGCCTTCCCACTCTTGTTTGCTTTAGTTTTCTGAAGGTTTCACTTCTATCACGTGTGAACTGCACAATTTTTTTCTTATATTAGCTTCACGAAATAGCTCAAAGGAAAAAAAAAAACTTCAAATTCTATGTGATCTTCTGGGATGGTGTATAGATTGTCTTTTTAAGGAACGGAAGAAGAGAAAGTTCTGATAAGGAAAAATATATGTAAATAGTGGTTGTTACACAAAGTTATTTGTTTTTCATTAAATTAATGATGACGCCACAAAGTAAATTTGCCTATTTTGAAGAAAAAATATATGTGTCCAGGAGTCAATGTGTCTGGAGGTCAATATGTTCAGGAGTGATGGTCATATGAATTCATTCCTCCCACTGCAATTCAAAGCGTTCGGACGAGAGAGTCTGGCTGGAGAGGTCAAAGGGTCCCTCTCATCCGGCCTCACCCGATCCAGCCTTCCAGCAGCTAAGGGGAAGATGGCCCTGCCACCAGGACCTAGACCAATCTCACCCCATGAACCCGGGCACCCCTGCTAAGTCACCAAACGTAGCGAACCAATTCGGGGTAACCTATGGCCGAGGTGTTGGTTATCCAATAAATAATTTAAATTGTATGCGTCAACGTAGTACGAGCTTAAGATTATAACAGTATATTTAAATTCACAAACAGATAGTCCATCTGCGTGTTTAACATTGTAAGGCAGTTTCCAGAAATACCACCACCACTGCACGTACGCCTCAGAACATATTAGTTGGCTGAACTTGCAATATTCCCCTTAAGCCTCCTTGAAACTGTCTACTCGAGAGCTGTAGTGCAGTTTCCGGGTAACTTATTAAGCCGCCGCCAGCGAACAATATCGAATAATAACCAACAACTTCGAACAACTTGGGCGCCAACGTTAATGAAAGAATTTATGTGAAATCTAGATTCTATCGGATTCTACCCCTACGTATATCAGAGCCATAAACTGAAAATCAATTGAACATTAATTCTGGGTACATGTAGCAAGAAATTGTTTACGGAATTTAATTTGCAAATATCAATTTACTTACTTTGTAATGTACTATTTAATTAGAGTTCTAAATGAAAGCAAAATTTCAAGGAATATTGATATTTTCTTTACTGTGTAGATTGTGAATGAATAATGAACATTAGTTTGTTAGGAAGAAAGTTTTGACTTATTGCCAAATCATTTAAAATTTCAAAAAGCATCAACAAAAATGATTGAGATTGTATTGTAGACTTAGTTTTTATTTTATTTTTAATATACCACCTAAGATCGGTATCGGTAAAATATCACGGGATATTGATATTTTCTTTTTCGAGTAGATAAATAAAAACACTATTTTGTAGGGAAGAAAGTTTTGACTTATTGCCAAATCAGTCAACATTTCAAAAAGCATCAACAAAAATGATTAAGATTGTATCGTATACTTAATTTTAATTTTGTTTTTATTATACCAGCTAAGATCCGTGAAATATCACGGGATATTGATATTAAATTTTTCGTGTAGATCAATAATAAACATTATTTAATTAGGAAGAAAGTTTTGACTTATTGCCAAATCAGTCTAAATTTCAAAAAACATCAACAAAAATGATTGAGATTGTATCGCAGACTTAGTTTTTATTTTATTTTTATTATACTAGCTGTGAAATATAACGGGATATTATCGATGCTGGAAGGGAAAAAAGTTTCAAATTAAGTTTTGCAGTGTTTCCCACAAGTGCTGGGAAACTCTGGGAAACTCTGTAAAACTTGATTTGATAAACACAAGCCCAAATAAACAAAATGGCTTATTGTGTAGGTTCATCTTTGATGTCACAGCTGTAGGGCGCTTTAGCCATTTTTCCTTTCCAGCGTTGTTATATTTCCAATTTAAAGACACGAGCAAAATAACTTTCTGTAAATATTAAATTATAAGTACGTTCATACTTTATACCATAGTACTTTCACACAATGAGTTCACGTTTTGAAAATGAACTTATCCAAAGAAAATTTTGAACATCTGTTGTGTCGTTGGTATCTTGAACAAGTCGTGGTGACGACTATGGCTGAGGTTTTCAGGCACGTATAAGCCATAGATTTCCAAAAGAAATGGGCTATCAAAAGAGTTATGTATTTAACTAAGTATTGTAAGATTTGCATAACCAAATTCACGGAAAGACAATCAACCGTCATTTTTGATGATTTTTTATTTTCATTATTGTTCAAGTATTTATTTACTAAAAATTTCGTCAAAGGTTTTAATTTAATTGTTACCTGTTTAAATTTTGTTTATTAAAATTTTAGCATTTTACAATTTTGACAATTTAATTAAATGAAATTGATTTTGATTAATTTAATACTTTCATATTACTACTAATAATAGGTACCTGCTTGATTAATCAGGTGACCAGTAGTTACTCTGTGAATTTAAAAAACAAAAACGTAAGCCGTGTTAATTTTTGTCCGTTGAATGAATATTTCAAAACATCGCAGCTCATGGCGGAAATTACGTTGCGTGCTAAAAATTGTTGATTTTAACATTTGTTACAGTTGTGCAAATTTTATGACGCCAGAAGGACAAATTTGAGAGCTTATCTACCAACAGCGGATTTCTGCTATCTAATTTATATTACTAAGCAAAGTATACTGTATACGTATTGTGCCTTTAATAAAAAAGAGTGTGCAATTCACACGCGGTACAAGTGAAACCTTCAGAAAACTAAAGTAGACAAGAGTGGGGAGGCTACGGAGAACCGCACAAATAAAAGTTAAAAAAATCGAGTGCAGATCACATTCGGTAGAAGCCCGCACAATCTCAACCAATAGGAATAGTCTTGAAAAATGACATCATAATCAAAGCGGCCAAAGCCGTAAGGTTTCATTTTATCTCAATCTCTCGCAGGCTAAATCCTATAGACGTATGTGTTTGTCTCTTTTTAGCGTCATTTCCGTATCATTGAGTTTCAAATCACAACGGTGCTAAAGAAGTTTCACTTCAAAAACAAATTTTCAACATAATCAGCTGAATATATAACAGTTTTTGGAACAACAATTTTATTATGTTGTTTAGGCTTGTGTCAACAACTTCAAGAAAAAACCAAGGAACCGTAATAATTATTGAACGTACCATGAAAGTATTAGCAAGTCGCCACGACGCGACGCGCCGCCGTTTTTCTGAGAATGAACTCAAAAGTCTTGCACGTGCATAGGGGAGAATTTTCCATACAAGAAACACGACATTGTTTCAATAAGCGGGTAATTTGTTTACTCCTTGCATATTTATGAACCGATTTACGGGTTTACTTTAGGGTTTTACGATTCGCCGAAGGATCGCGTTTGAAACGAACGCCCGTTAGCGGGGAGCATGTATCGGGAGCGCAGGAGCTGGCGCACAAAGGTCCAAATGATAACACTTGGTGGATAAAAATACGAATTTAACAAGAGTTTAATCTTATATGTACAGAAAAAGTGAAAATACATCTATCGAAAAGAAGACACCGTAAATATTCCTCTTCAATTGTTCTTAAGCGGTCGTAGCGTTATCTACGCATAGCCTATAAATATTATTCTTATATTTGTTTTTTTATTTTTTATTTTAAGTTTAATTATATATGATTATTCTAATTTTCATACATCTGTGGGAATAATACATTTCATAATAAAGTATAAATACAATCTAGCAAGAATGCAGATAAATAGGTTGAAAACTTACTAAAAATAATCATAGTAAGTATGCAAATCATACATTTTTTCACATATCCTATGAAAAATGTAGAGATTTAAGGCTTCCTTTACAACTATTGGATGCATCTATGAACGGTTCGTAGGAAAGAGAACGTCACTCATTGAAAAATAATATTGTTGCTGCTACAAAAAAATGTTCTACGAGGTTTGAAAGTTGAAAACCTTCGAAAATTAAATTTTAAGAAAATCGTTTAAAATAAATTAAATTAATTAAGTGGTTCTCGATCCAATCATTTTTCAAAAACGATTTCTAAACAACTGTTGACTTATTACTTCAGATTAGGGTTTTTTTTTCAATTATTTCTGGCTTTCACCTTTCAAGGGTGTTCTAGGCCATCATTTCAAACTAAAGAGAAAGGAAAGTTAAATTTATATAAAAATATTATTTAAATGTGAAAATTTCAGAATTATATGGAAGATTGGAGTCGAGTTCTGGCAGAAGAGAAAAAACTAAAAATATTTTTTTCGTGGATATTACATTTCTATTTGTTTTAATATGTATATTGTGTGTGTTAAATTGGAGATTCGAGTTAATTCTTCTTTTTCGTCTGCCCTGTCAGGTCTCCCCGACGTTGGCGATCACTCTGGAAAATGTCTCTCTATTTTGTGCTGCCCGGAATAGCTCCTCCGCACTTCTAATGCCGGTCCACTCTCGTATATTTCGTAGCCAAGACATTTGTCTCCTACCAGGCCCTCGGCGACCTTCTATTTTTCCTTCAAATATTAATTGGAGAAAGTGATACTTTTCCCCTCGAAGTACGTGACCCAAATATGTCTCCTGACTTTTATTGATGTGAGCAGTTCTCTATCTGCTCTAGCCCGCTTGAGAATTTCTATGTTGGTGATCATGTCGGTCCATGGAACTTTGAGCATTCTCCGGTGAAGCCACATTTCAAAAGCCTCTAACCTAACCCTCGAGTTAATTATTTTGTTTATTTAATTTAATTAAATTTATTTTGTTTTAATTTATTTATTTTGTTTTGATTTATTTATTTTGTTTTAATTTTTTTTATTTTTTTTGTGTTTTGTATTAGAGGCACGACCGAAAACCAGCTATATTCTAGCAGAAATCCTGAATATATTCTAGCAGAGGCTGAGCAGTGACCTATTTAGTCAATTTTTGTCAATAACAAATGAATAAAATGTATAAAACTGTAAAAGTTTTTTGATGAATTAATGTTTATATTTTTATTATTTATAAGTTATTTCCAATTAAAATCAAAGCGGAAAAAAATGTTTTGAAAAACATATCCATGTGTCTGCAAATCCACTGGAAAAAGTGTGGAAGATATTTTCAAGTTTATATACAGTTTGGATGTTGCCGAAAATCACGAATAAAATATTTTTTTATGTTTAGTTTTTATAATTTATTTTTCACAAATATCTGTGGTCATGTACTGTAAAATGTGCTATTCGGACCTTTGTGCGGCGGGTGACGTTAGAGCCACTCGCGGCGGGGGATATAAACTCGAGTGGTCACCGCGGTGGGCGCCATCAATTGCGCTGTAAAAAATAACAAGGGGCCGCCGGGGGTGGTCCAACTACCCCAGCTACCACCTGCTGACTTCGGAGCCTCGCGTTTGGGAGAAACTACAAGATTCGCAAGAATAATTATGTTTTGTAGGAGCGAGCTGATAAAACTTTAAAACTACATAAAACACGCGGAGACTATATGAATTTTCGACTTTAAAAGTATTTTTATATTATACTATCTATCTTAATTTTTCCAATTTTCATTATAACACATATTTCCAATTTAAGCACGTGTATATATTTACTACATTTGTTTAAACTGGACTTCACTAGTAACTACATATATTCCATTGGTCACAATGAACCAGGCAGCCGCCTAATATAGTGATTTAATGTATCACATGTAAGTAAATATCTTAGTTAAATGTCACGTATTTTATAAACAAAAATTATAAATAAAATTTTATACGTACAAACGATTTTTTCTTTTATTATTTGGTTAGACTCTTGACATAGCCGGAATCAACTATTTTATTCACTTGATCGTGCCATTTTGGGTTTTTTATTATATATTTTTTTTTTACGTGATAACGTCTTATAAATCGATGAACGCCGGCTGCACTTACGAAAAAGCTCCCCCCACCCCCACCCCCTCCCGCATTTCATACATTAATTCCCTTACATTCAGTTTTCAAACATCTCGCCTGCCACCTAAATTTCATAATGCTATAGCTCAAAGAAAAAAAGAATTATCCAATTTTGTTCATTCGTTCGGAATTTGTGCGCTTACAAACATTTCGGATGTTTATTTTTATATAAAGTTTGTAAATATAATAAAAAATTACACTATTTATTATTCAGTCTTTATAATCGTTACGAATTATATTTTTAATGGAGCAACTCTCATCTGTCATTTATTCCAAAACATAAGCTTGAGCAAAAAAAAAAAAATTCTAATATTTGAATTTTCTGGAGCAGTAGCAGTAGTAGGGGGCTGAGTACCTACCAGCATAGAGCCCACAAATATATCAACATCATTTCCATGGAAACGATTTTTTTCTGGTGTTAGCAAAAACTCGCTTTTGTTAGCGACAGAAAACGTATAACAAATATAATATATTAATATTTATAATTTCATAACGCCAGAGTTTATCATCATATACAGCCTATAGTCTTCGCATATAATTCAGCTTTCTATTGGTAAAAGAATTTTTAAAGTCTTTTATTGGTTAATGCGTGAAAGCGTAGCAAACTCGAGCAGTTTCGCATTTATAACATCAGTATGGATGGATGAGATGAATTGTGACTGTAAACGAAGCAAGAAATGTTTGCGAAACAGAGTTGCATGACCTAACCCTGTGGAGAAATGGCGAGATTGTTAATTATTTAAGATTATTAATAACACTTATTATGACTGCTGTCAAGCCCCTTTTGTGAGCTGCACTTACCATTTTTTATAATCAACGTCACATCAACCCCTCCGGTATATATTTTTAATTAATGCAATTAATGGACTCGGTGCATTATACCGTTACGTAATCTCGTGACGTGAGTGTATTTAACGAGCTGCGAAGAGTGGGATATCACGTGACAGCGCCTCCTTCTCGGAGAACACGGTTGTTTATGTTGTGCCCGAGTTGTACCGGTTCTATTCCGGTAATGTTTATTGTGTTTTGACGCGGTTCGTGGAGACGGTGTGCGGGGGTGGCCGTATCGTTAATTGGCATCATACGAAATAGAAATCCGCCGTCCCTTGTGTGGTGAGGGCGTGGATTAGGGTGGACCGCCAATAAATATATATTACATATTTTCCGCTTACTGTGGTGGTAGTAGGAGCTTTTCAAGTATTGTCAGGCTATTTGCATCCCGGGAACGTTTGTCTTTCGAATAAAAAAAAAACAGCATCCGGAAATTCGATCGCTGTTAAGTAAAAAATATCAAAACTATCTCCAGTTACGTACATGGTTTCAGAAACATAATTTGGAAGCACACCCTTATAAAACGGAATCCAGGCGAGATATTAATCAAAGCGGGTACAAAGAAAGTGCCAGAGGCAAATTTTTTGTTAGGTTCATGGTCAAATCAATAAATTGGTTCTGTTGATATTTATCGTTCGAAAAGTTAAAACGAAATTTGGTCAATTAGAAAAAATGTGCTATTTTTTAAACCCAAACCTTTAAAATGCAACAAAATAGCTCGTGGCCCGGATTGCTCTAACGCGTAGGCTGGGGCTACACGCGTTAAGACGCATCGGCTCGCCCCGAGTTGCATTTCGTACCACGCTTTTTGATAACGGTAACGTATTACGGTTACGGTTATGTCTCGCATGAGTAAGCAGCCGTGCGCACGCCTGAAAACTTCAACCGCAGTCGTCGCCACGACTTGTTCAAGAAGCCACATGGTAGAACAGATGTTCTAGCACAACACAGCTTGACAAGAGATACCATTTAAATTGCCTTAAAACAATTTTGTGTTTCTATCTTCCCAAATTTTAAGAATGTTAAAATAGGAAATCTAGTAAAATGTACTGTAAATGTATGACTAATCTGACGTTAAACATTTTTTTTAAATACTGCGGAAATAAATAAGTCTATAAACAAATTTAAAATATGGAAGACATAATGATTAGGAAATTGTAAAATTTTGAAGACATATATTATAATGGGTGAGATAACATCAACGCAACAACCTTTTGCTCGCCTCGGAGCAAGAATTCCAACGGAGGAGGACTGTGAACATGCAGAACTTTATGAACATGATAAATATATAAAATATCATTAATAACAAAAAAAAAAAATAAACCACAATCTACATTTATTTTTATTTGTGAACTGATTGTGGAGAATAAGTATGAATTAAATGCAGTTTTGTAAGTAAATAATTATTTTGCATGCGCTGTTAAGATGAAGCTATATGTGAAATCCTATATAGATAGTATTTAGATTCATCTTTACGACGAATCGGTTTACAGTGTGAACATCAAAAAATATGCTACGGATAAATTGAAGCTTTTACTAGCTTTTCTATGTATTGGAATTACAATAAAATCATTATATACATAACAAAAAATATAAACGTAAACCACAAAAAAAATTGATTAATATAAGAAACTAATATAAGAAACAATTTTTGAAAAATACTCTTTTACGGCTAAGATTATTTTTGAGGTTTTGTATGTTTTAACTGTTTTATTTCATTCTTATAAAATTATGCACAAAATAAATAAAAACCACCTTTTCGCTTACTTGCCTCGTGCAAATACGACGCGCGATTTTAAATTTTGTATGGCATGGGAATCGAAATATTTCTTGCATTTATATTTCTCTTAATCAAAAATGTTTATATGCCAAAGTCATGTAGAATTTTTGTTAAGTTAGGTATTAGAATCCACAAATTTAGCCTTGTCCATTTTAGAAAAAAAGGATTGATGATCCACCCTGGTACACTGCGCCATATCGTGTTATGCGAGTGTCCTGACCATGGGACGGGTAGTGTGTGTTTTTCTGGGTGAATGTGAATGTGTTTTTGCAGTGTGTGTGGTTGTGGTCATGAATGTGTGGTTTTAAAGAAGGTAGTTATTTTGCTTAAGTGGAATGCTGAAATGGCACGGATTGTTCACGATATATATTGCAAGTTGAGTGGATAGTACATTGTGGTGGTCATGTTCAATGGCAATCCTCTTATTTATATATTGCTAATGTTGAACAGCATTTTGACTGTCCTCCTGTCGGATGGAAAGTTAAGTATTCTCTCATATGTCGTGTTTATCTTGCATGTTTATATTGCACAAATGCAGAATGATATTATTAAATATTTATTTAATGTATCTTTTTTATGGTATTCGTATCGAGTATATTTTTGTAGCGTAGTTAATGTAAACGGCTAGTTTGTCTGCCGTTATCCGTTTTGTAAGTTGCTTGTGCTCATATTGAAAATCGTGGTTATGGCAATATGCCGTATTTATAGATACAGCGTTTTGGCTTTACATCGCTCAATCAATTCTAACCATCAATTAACATCAAATGAATTTAATTTAATTTGTTTACCAGCGAATACCCGGCATGCGTTGCAGTGCCAATCAAATAAAGTGTTTGTGTTTTAATTCTGTTCATAAAAGTCTTTTAGGATACACAATATTTTTTGTTTTTTCTCATTTTAATATATAGAAACATTTGCGCATAACAACTCACCGAAGTTTCATCGCAATCGGATGAATGGTATAGGAAATAATTTCATAATGCTAACAGCTCACAATTATAATGGATGTTTTTTTTAAAGGTATACAAATTCAAAATGAAAAAAAAAACATTAAAATAATGTTAATGTCTATGATATTGGCTTTATTTATTAGATAATTTTATGCCATTATGGTTTAAATATTATTTCGGGCATATGAGCGCCATGGCTAGCTCAAATGAAGCGCAATCTTGAAGTCCAATTTTCGACAACTTTATTGAGCAACTGGGGGCCATATATCGGCAAAACCACAGCGAATGTTGACTTCCAAATGGTCCAACGTCTCTGGTTTATCAGCATAGACTAGTGACTTCACATACCCCTAAAGAAAGCAATCTAATGGTGTGAGATCATACGATCGTGGAGGCCTAGACCCAGATTTTTCCAGAATCTTCCACAAAGTGGATGGGCACAGCTGCAATTGCTGTGCACGATGGCGAATCGACTCATTCGGATTCTCCTCAACACTACTCTCCACAGCAGCAATAACTTCTTCTGTGCGCACTGTTTGTCGTCTTTGTGGATGCGTATTATCCACTAGAGTGTATGAGGTGCATAAACTATCCATGATCTTCCGAATAACTTGCTCGGATGGATGATTATGTCGACAGTAAAATGGACGTAGTGCACGATAAGTTTGACGAACTGAACCATGATTTTCAAAATAAATTTGCACAATTTGCAAGCGCACGTTCTGACGTCAGTCTATTCACAGTGAAATGGCAAAACGTACTGACTACAAATAAACTGTCAACTGTCAAATTGACAGTCTGTAGAAACAAAGTTTAAAAACCAAACCTCTAAAAAAAACACCCTTTACATAGAAACCTCCGTGGGCCTTTGGTGATTCGACAAATCACCAAAGTTTCAACGCAATCGGATGAATAGTTTAGGTACCGCATAAGGGACAAACAAAGAAACATTCATTTTTATATATTAAGATTACTTCCAAAAGAATTGACGACTACACAATGCTGTAATGGCAGCATATTGCAACTTCAAAATCAGCATTCTGCCAAGACAACCAACGAATAAGCCTTTTTGCCATCATAACCGAGCCATTGGCGTTGCCGTGCGGGAGGCAAGGTGTTTGAGTTACATCGAATTGACCTCACAGATCGGCAGCTATCCGTGCCACGTGCGTGTTGCATGATGTGTCAATTTGCCTTGTCTACAATATTAATTTTGAGATGAATAACTTTAAATATTTTTGGAAATTTTGTTATTTTCCTTGCAAACCAAAGCATTAAAAAAATAAAATTTGATGAATGGTTTGATTGGGAATAATTTTGAAACGTATATAAAATACCAAACATTATTTCAAAAATCGTTCTTAAACGGTATTTTGAATAAAGATGAGACGATTGAATAGTCTCTCTAATTTAAAAAAAGATGTTTGAACAATTTTAATGCCCATAGTAACAATAAATAATCAAATTCGAAAGCAAAAAATGTGAAACCAAGAATTCAGCTGTATTGTTTTTTTTTTCAAAGAGCACCCGGAAAGCATATTTTTTTACAAAGGATACATGATACATACATAAAAGTACACAGAAAATAAATATTTTATAATGATCTTATAATAATTTCACAAGAACTCTTATAAATTTTGTATTTGATATAAATTGAATCATATTTACAGATAAGTTTATTGATAAATGGATGGATAAATAAATCAGACGACGTTTAAAGTGGACACGGCTTGATCAAAATAATCAAATTATCGAGTTGCGTTACGTCAAGAGTTAGAATTATAGAAGACTAACTGATGTCCCGGCGTTGAGCGGGTCTTACGTAGTTTTGCAAAATCAGATGTTGACAGTAATTCTCCACTTATTTGAAAGACAAGAAAATTTTCATCAAAAAGTGTCAAAATACTGTTTCTTGACCACAATCAAAGAATTTGGGAGCCGGGTATGGGTACCGCCGCCCAGGAAACGATTTTTTGGATAACCAACTTAACTGTAGCTTAGCAGGGGTGGTCGGATTCTTGGGGAGGTTTTTCAGGGTTTCGGCGGCGGATGCGCCTGCCCATCAATTGCGTGGTAGGTCAGATTGGGAGAGACTGATTGAAGCGGACCTTTTGACTTCCCCAGCAAGGTTCTCTCGGATCATCACCCTGTACCGCAAAGGGAGGGATGGAATCATTCGTCCGTCACTCCTGGACAAACTGGCTTTCATATTCCTACACACCCCTAATACCCTTTTCCTTTCCAGAACCTCCTCACCTAAAAAGATCCTCCACACAGCATCCCCAAAAGTGACACAGGCCCTGACGAGGATTATTTTCCGCAGGGCCTCCTGTGTGGTGCTAATGTAAAAAAAAATAATTAATCTCTGTGTATTCCGATTTGTCAAGCACCATCCTCCACTCAACTATGACTTGAATGATTGCCAAATCTCACTTACAAAAGGTTTACCTATCCACAATCTTTCTAGCAAAAAATATACAGAGTTTGATGGCAATCCAAAATTCTTGGTGAACGAGAGTGATATTTAACTAATCCTGGAGGAATATTGCTGATTCATGGAAAATCTAATATATTCAACTTATTTAATTGTCGGAAAAGACTCAAATCAGGTTAGGTAGGTAGGCTAATTACTGACTAATATCAACTAATATTCAGTTCCTTCTATACAAAGAAAATCACTTGTATCTTTCAAAAATTCTGATTGGGGACAAGCATGAATTACTTAGGTCGGCTAAATCTACAACTAATTTACTTTCCTTTATTGTTAAAACCTTAGAAGAAAACACACATGTTGATGTACTGTACATCGATTTCCCTAAAGCCTTTGAAAAAGTAAATTATTCAATCCCTAAGGCAAAACTTCATGCTCTAGGTATTAGAAAACCTTTGTTACCATTCTTTCACTCTTACTTAAGAGATAAAAAACAAGGTTAAAATAAAATGACTTTTGAGTCCTAATATTGATGTAACGTTCAGGCCCCCCCGTATTGTTAAGGCTTTGAATGGAAGTTATCATCCATAGGTACATATTTGTCTGATATAATTATAAAATTGCTTTACTCCTGTACGAAGTGCTCTCCTTTCGTTGTCAACTCTTTTTTTTCAATCGTGTGATGTTGTAACGTTAATGAAGAATTTGTCCATAAAATAATAAATAAAGAGCTGTTGAAATATTTCAAAGGATTTTGCCGATTTCGTATTTCGTTCGCGACATTAATGAAATTAGATCGATTGTTTCGAATTCGATGTCTTTCCGCCCCCTTCGATTTTCGACGTTGTCGGTGGAGGCGGAGGGGCAGGGGACAGGAGGAGAATGAGAATGGGAACAGAAGGAGGACAAACACAGTAATGGCTGCCCTTGATTTTGTTGCAGATTTGAATAATTAGGTAGTATTCGAATGATTAATACAAAATATCAATCGATTGTTTAATTGCTTGGAATGTTCCCACTAAAAGGAGATCACTGATCACTTGCAACTTTTATCTTTATCTCTACCTACATTCCCTAATTCTACCGATATTAAAACATATTTCACCTTAAAACTTTAAGTTTTTAAAAAAATAAATGTTATGTTTTGCTCCGAAAAAAAAAAAAAAATTTCTTCTGCTTCTGTTATTCGACGTGCTAAAGATGTAAAAAAAATTCAATGTTTCTTTAAATGCTGCTTAACTCAGATATGGAGAGATTTTTGCCCTATTTTAAATAAGTCTTGTTTTATTATAGTTTCACAACGCCCGTTTTCTATAATCGTTTTTTTAAATTTTATTTTGCTTCTCAGTTACTCTTCGCAAGGGTATTGCTTTTGGAATGTGTCTATATGCACCAAAACACGCAGTCCTTGTTGATAGAATTATAGCAGAAAGAGATGTAAAAAAGGCTGATTTCGGTAGCAGGGCATTCGGGTAGTTTACTTGCAGAATTGCCCTGGTGTAATACCACATTCCGAGGGGTTGCGTGTTAGCGGCCGAGCCATGTTAGCGCTTGGATCTGGATAGACAGGCTAGTCCTCCACAACCCTTTCCTACTCTCTAACCACCCTACAATGTCGTCGCGTCGATCTTTATCGCTGCCTACCCTTTGGGAGCCGTGGCGTGTTGTTGGTAATGAAAGTCAATATTATTGATGAACAAGGGACCACCATTCAAAAATTGCGTATAAAGAATGAACGTATTTCGCTAATATTATTCATTGATAACAGAATTCAACAAAACTCATTCAAACAATTTCATTCATTTCGAAAATGTTACTTTTGTGATGCAGAGTCGGAGGATTAATTTGGAGATTAATTTGGGGATAGTGTGAGGCTGAAGAGAATGGTGAGAGGAAGAAGTTGGGAAGTACCTGGTTAATCAGAATTGTTAACTAAATACGGTTAAAGCCCTTTCAAGAAACATTTTCTTTATAAATGGTGCAGGACTTCCACTAGACCAACACTGGGATTACCTCATACCCAAGACCTTTGCTTCTTTGAAGCTCTTTTTGTATTATTTTGTGTTTTTTTAAATATTTTTAATGTTGCTATTTGAATAGCAGAAGTTACGATGTACAAACGAAATATCGGCTAGATAAACAAATTAACTTTTCACGTCAGGTTTCGAATATGTAGTTGTTCCGTATAAATAATACCCAATTCATTGCATGGGCGTTCGAATAAAATTTAATATTAGACCTACCGTAGACATTATAGACTTTCGCAAACTGGAATTTACTGTACACTACAACCAGGGGTGGATTAAAATCAAGTCTTAATTTTATGGGCGCTACCAATCTGGGACTTCTTATTTTAACCAGTTGATTTGAAAGGTCTTGAGTAAACGCAGATTCCTGGTCCGTTTCAGATTTTGCAACAAACTGTGATAAATAACAACGTTTTGTTATTTGTCAGCGGATCACTTTTTGATAGAAAACTGAAACGGATATTAAATCCACCTTAAAAATCTCAAAAAAGAAAATGTCGCTGATTGGCGACTATTTGAAGACAAATTTACATTACGATTTCTGTAAAATAGCCAAATTTTATGAATTTTCCAACCTACTAGCTATGCGTTCACTTTGGTGATAAATACAAAAAAAATTTTGCGATTGTAATTTAAATAATTTACTAATTTTTGTGGCTGCGATCACAGCGATTCAGCGACCCCTAGAAGAAAAAAATCAGGCATTTGTCCAGGTAACAGCTGGATCTAGCTTTTTTTCATTATTTCTAACAAAATTTTATATGACGTAAATTTTATATATTTTTGAAAGCATTTACTAAAAAGAGCAATTAGTTTAACATTTTTTTAATATCATGATCTCAATCGAAAATCATTGTCACTAAGTAAGTAGTATTTAGATTATTTCTTTAGCACCGTTTTTATGAGAAAATAACCTCAAGGGGGCCAAATCACTAAATGTCACCCAATATCACAAATCTTGTAGTTATGTACTTATGAGTGAAAGAACTTCAATAAAATAATACAAAATCTTGTTGATTTTCATATATCACATTACATCCAAACGTTATATTTATTTTTAAAAGGGTAAGACACCTTAAATAATATATGCAGGGAAGAAAAGTACCTCTCTCAGAACGCAACTTGGCGGGGCCCGGGGACGATAAATATGGTGGCGGTGCCCTGGGAAGGTAAACATGGAAATATTCCTTGAAAAAAACACTTCGACTGTATGATAAAATACATTAACCCTTCGAATAATGAGAAAATAATATCTATGAACTTTTGCCTGTCAAAGTTTGCACGCAAAAATTCTCGGTTCTTCCCATGCATTTCAAATGTTCATTTTTATTGGTTATTTTTTAATCTTTTTGAAAAAAAAAAAATGTTCTAAAATCTAGATAAAATAATCTTTCTGATGTGCTTATCAAAAATTAAGATTTTTGTTTTAAAATATTAAAATTTTTATATTGAAAATGTGAATTTGCTTAAAAAATACGTACCTGGGGTCTCCCCAAAAAAGTACATAAAATAAAAGAAAATTAAAATTTTAAATACAGATTCCTTTTTTTAAGAAAAATTGTAATAAAACTGTCACTTCACTTTTTATCACATTCATACAATTTTATTTTTAAATTAATTGTTTATTACGTCACACATTGGCGCAAAATAAAATCGTCACTTATGATCGGGTTTGTAAAATATCTGATCAATATAGCTCGTTTATTCTTAAGGCAATAAGAAGCAATATTTCTTTTGCTTTCAAATATAAAAGAAATCACAAATTTTTGCTTTATAAGAAGAGAGATATCTAACTTTTAATGACGCTCGGTCGTTCTGGGACAATCTGAGTCTCCTGTTATTATAACGGCATATGATGTTTTGGGACAACTAGGGTCTCCTGTGATTAGACGGGTTAATAATAAGCATGAACCCTGGTTAGCACTAAAGGCATAGAGAAAATACCTTAAGTTCAGGCTTACCTGAAAGATGTTTGTACCACAATTATGAATAATAGATACTATTAAAAAACCTCCAACACATTTAATCACCCCATTAATTTATAACCCCTATACGTATCATGTTTGACATTTCCCCAACTTTCAGTCATCTTTTCATTCAGAAAGTCATCTTTTCATTCATTTCATTCTCAGAAATCTTTTCATTCATTATCATCTCAGTCATCTTTTCATTCATTTCATTCTCAGAAAGAAAGTGTTGTGATCTTCGACGAATGTTGTGATATAACTTTTTTAATAATGTATCTTGGCAGTTAACAATGGTAACAGGTGATGGTACTTGTTTTTGAAATAGATGTTTTTATTTGGCTTCCAATGGTTAACCATATCAAAAGTTCAAAACCCGCCAAACTAAGAAACGTGGTTTCCTTCTGAGGCACAAGAACACCTCAATTCGGATAAGGAGAAAACGACTAAAATGCACTTAAAATATGTATTTTGTAGAAAATAATATTCTCGCATACCTATAAAATGTAATTAATATAAATTTATTTTAAAAAAAAAACTATGAAGTGGCCCACCTTGGTAGCCGGACCTGCACCGGCACTCGCGCCAGACGGCTGTGTTATTGCATACATGTTTGTGGAGTGATGCTGACATAATACCATTCCTGACACAAAGGGATGGCGTATGCGAGCGGAAAATTCTATGCGCCTTTCAAGCAATATGTTCAGACGTAATTCGAGTTCTATTGTGATGTATGTACCCGTGCTGCATTATGTGGAATCAAATGCATTATTATACTTCTACTTACGTAGGCGAGGACTATTCACCCTTTGCTGATATCTCCTCAAAGAGGTGTATTTAACGACAACTATTCATCGTATTACTTCAAACATGTAAAATATTTGGCGTGCGTCAGTCATTCAGATCAGATCAGATGTTTTTTAAAATATTAACTTTAAGGGGATCCAATAGTCCAGGGAAAAATCGAAATCGAAATTCACGCCCTTTGTGGGAGGAGTTAAAAAATATTTGAGAAAAGCTTTTGGAATGGTTGAAAAAGTTATTTGAGAATTTTTTTTTATAGGTTGATTTCGTAAAGACCTAAAAAAACATTGACTCCTTTTTTACACATTGTTTATTGTAAAAACAAGGAAATTTAAAATTGATTTCACGGAACCGAGCGACGTGGAATCACACGTCTGTTCCATGCTCCGGCCAGGGCGGTTCTGAAAGAAAGTAGGGTGTGGCAAGCCAGTAGTTCTTCGGTGAACGACATAAGGGTCACTTTGAAAATCCTAATTCGTCGGCTGCCGGCCGTATTGTAAAATAACAACGCATAAATTCATAATTTATTTTATTTTGTGAATATCGGGCGTAAATATCAATTTATTTTGCAATTATCATAAAAGAAACTAAATTTGCTACAATAAACAATAAAACCATATCCGAAAAGATGTTCATAAGTAGGAGAGTTTGTACTTGAAAGTGTTTTTTTTATAGACCTATTACTTTATTTTTTTCTAGGCTTATTAAAAGACTTATAAAAAAAATGACCGATATTTTTAAGGCTGCGTGAATAAATATACTGTATTATACACGCAGTATTTAATTGAAGCATCTATAATACTTCTAAGCCATCAAATTTTCAAAACAAAAACACATAATTTTGTGTGATTTTGCATTATTTACTATGGCTTCATCTTAATAGTTTTTCTGCGCGATTTCCATACGACGATAGCTGAGTTTGTTGCTCCTCTCCGAACAACGATTCCATAATATTCTATTATAGATTGACAACGTGCAAAATTTTGATTTATTCTAAACAATACATACATTTTCAACTTTACACAAGAAACATATTATGTTGGGAAAATGTGTATTGTTTTAAGGAGTTTATTTGTGATATGACCGATAGCTGAGTTTGTTGCTCCTTGCCAAACAATGATTCCATATTCTACGAGTATTATAGATTGACAACGTGCAAAATTTTGTACAATACATACGATTTAATTTGTTTTAGTTTAACTTATTTTTTTCTGAATTACTGATAATGAAAAAAAAATAAAAACATCTACACGTTGTATTTGACAAATGTATTATAAACGTTATTGTCACCTCACTTTTTTGTCTTTTGATATAAAAATAATTAATAAAAAATTCTCAAAGTTTCAATTTTTTTTCAAATTGCGATTCAAAACTTTCGTTTCATAAAGGTGTGCATTTTACTTTTTTGGTGGTGATTTTTTTAGATTAGACTATAAAGCGTAGTGCTTTGTCTTTCTAACACAGTTTAGAACACATTTCTGACTTTGATAGTAAGGGAGTTACAGCGAGTTATATGAGATGCATGTGAACTGGGACATTTGCCTGCCATTCAAGGGGATGTATATAATATATACGAAGTAGATAGTAAGTAAGATTATTATAAACATATAATGTTTCTTATATTTGGAAAATTGTAAATAAATTTATTGCAGGCATTTATTTTTTGAGTTAATATTTAGTTTTTAATTTTCTATTTTTATTTTTTTCCCTCGCAAGCTAAATCCTATAGATCGGTTCCGTTACACCGAATTTCAAATCACAATGGTGCTAAAGAAGTTTTCATTTCAAAAAACGTCAAAAATAATAACATTTTTTCCAGCAATGTTTCATACGAGTTGTGTTTTGTTGACCCGGGAGATATTAAAAATAGCTTCCACTCTAGAGTGCGGTGAAAATATAATATATTCAGTTGAGGTATATTTCATTTGAACGTTCACAGGGTTAAGATATAAGAAGCTTACCGATCTGCTACGTAGGACGTCACTTGTAAGTGGAAAATTAAGTATCATATTTTTATTTTTAATGATATTCATGTTTGCTTTTACACGGGAATATTTAGAAATAAACCTGTCCCAACGAAAGACACCAGCCGAAAACGACTACTTAGTTTCCGGCGTGGCGCGGTGCGCCCATTGCTGCTTCCTCCTGACGCTGCGACCGCCGCTTGACCTGCGGGGAACGAAATGGAGTGGCAATCTGTAAGATCACCTATCAGTTGAGGTCTCCCTGTAGTGCGTTTTACTTGCGGCACTGTTCACTTCTACCCCAACCGCCCGTAAGGTATTGTATTTAATGGCTCAGTACTTTCAGTATTCGGTGTCACGCTGTATTATAGGAGTTTATTTAACTTTGGCAAACGCAAGTTCCAAGATAAATACAGCGTGCTTCTTGACAGCCCGTCAGAGAAGTTAATCCCAAAGTTTAACGTTCTTTATCTTACTACTTATCTCTTCACTGTCTCAAGTTCTGAAACGTTTTGCATCTTCCAGCCGGATCTACGTCTCCTTCCAGCCCCCAGTGTCTCCAGCTTCAATTATAGGTAAAGTAGCGCTTAATAGGCGCCTAAGACCGACCGCGTTATTTCGTTATTTCATAATGAGTGCTGGAGAGCGTGACATATATGTATGGCGGCGCGCTAGTCTCTAGTCTGGCAACACGGCCGAAGTGTAAGCACAAGTAATTTCCCCCGGGAGCAGGTAGACAGGATTGGCTCCGGATATGATTATGAATGAGGTTAGGGTGGTACAACTGCCGGCACTGCTGCCGACTGATCATATCACAATGAATCCCGCCATATTTGGGTTTTTTTCAATTTAATATGACGGCATTCGCGAAGCAGCAGGAAGTATTAAAACGATTATTTTTAAATAAAAAATCAACATGTTTCCGGATAAAATCCCGTGGCGTATTCAATGATTCAGTTACCCGCCTTTATCCTCCCCAACCTAGTTTCCCCTTAAACTGCTCTGTACCTGTCGTGGATGAGTGCGTTCCTCTACAAGTTACAAGTTCTCCCCCGGCGTAGAGAAAAAGGAAAACGTTGAAAACTTCGTTGGTGAGAAGAGATCGAAAACGACATTTAAGCACGGAACACGGAAGTAGTGCAGAGCCGTTTTCAAATTGAAAACACCCTTTACCTATTTCGATTATCTACTGGCACAAAACTCAATCTCGGCTTGTTCTAAACACATCACACGGCTGATCTTGGAAGCAGGCCTCGGTTACTAACCCGGTCCACCACGAAAGGTAAATAGATCCCCGCCATCTTCTCCTGCGACGGCAGGTAGGTCCCGTGAAAACAACAACTGATTTAAATTCAGGGGATTTCATCCCAAGTTTTGGTGAGGCGAGAGATGTCGCCCGGCCGAGACGCTATTATTGGAATAGTTTGAATATTCATCGTTAGTTCGGTTTGTCATATTCCCAAATATTGTGGAAGGATCGAAAATTCGATCACGCCATATTTATTATATAGCGATCGCTTTGCGAGATTCCAGCTTTAAATGGGAAATTAATATATAGATCAATTTGTATTTAAACTGAAGGTTTCTGAGTTCTGCGGTGATTTAATTACGTAATTAAAAATAATCCATTTGGATTTCTGTTCAATGCTGAAGTAAATGGGGACGTTTGCTAGATTAGATCTATAATAAAGTCCGCAACCCTTCTTTACTGAGATGTGATGTTGTCACGACACGGCCTGTTGTCCTGCCCGCTCACTATCGGCAGCTACTGGCTTAGCTTAGCTGTTAGGTGGTAGCTACTCGCGTAGCGTAGTATTGATTTCGAATCGAACTTTCCTCTTGGCCGTCGGAGTAATTTTTTTCTCCCATTTTCACTTCATCGCCACTTCCCCCGACCTTTTGCTCAACTCTCAACTCGGCATTTAAATAGTTCAGAATAACTTTTGCTCTCAATTTTTCGAGAAAGAATTCGAAGTGAGCGAATTTTTATTCATTTTAAGAACACAAATAAAAAATCAGCGGTAAAGCTCTTCGAATGAGAAAAAGTTTTCTTGGGGAACTTTAAAACTTATTCGCGACTAAAGGTGTCTTAACGGTTCAAAGTTCCTACTTATCTACCATGAATTGGTAAATACATCTCTACTTTACTCGGTAGGCTGTAATATCGCTCTATTGTATGTTGGTTCATGAAAGGAAACACACTGACAAATTAGATAAATTAGACAGTACGGACTTCCCCCTGTCGTTACAAAGTACCCAATAAGCTACCATTACTATATTATTACGTCAATTGATATACAGAAGGTATCCACCGCGCTGCTAGCTGACAGTGCAATTCAGACACGTACCATTTTAATCATTAAATCAATATAAGCTTCGATCACATAATACACACAAATAAATATACATGGGTAGGCATAATCTGTTTTTGTGTTTGTATGTATAGTAGAGTGTAGAGCCGCCACTTGTGTTACAATACACTAATAATACATTGATTTAATTGTCTCGCTTGGGTCGTGATAAATGCTGTATTCATATTTTATTCCCAAATGAACTCTACCCGGAACACGTTCCTGTGTAATAAACCTGGCCTGCTACTCAGATGTGACAGTAATCGGTAATTTGAAATTATTCGTATTGCGTATTAAATAGTGAGGGCTCGTCAAAACCAAAAGTGAATAAATATCGTTTTCAGGATTTCCATCCACCAACAGAATATCTTATTAGTTCTTTTTATCGAAATGTAATTCTGAGAAATTCCGGCAGATGTTTCTTATGTAGATGGAAAGGTAGAGTAGATATAGTATGTACAAATATACACGCTGCGAATAGATCTAACCCCCTTCCCCCAACAAACAGTGCAATCCTTTTAAATCCATCATTAGGAGAAATTCTACATGGGAATCCTTTGAATTCACTATCTCAAACGGATACTTATTGCAATAAAAAGCTCTTTTTCGTATTATATTTCGGTATCAAAGGAGCTTGGAGGTATTACATTATTAAAGTAAATGTTTGAATGCAAATGTAGTCTGAATAGAGGAGTGATAATTTTACATTCACATTGA
The DNA here is from genome assembly GCA_936435175.1 of Glyphotaelius pellucidus. Lineage (NCBI taxonomy): Eukaryota > Metazoa > Arthropoda > Insecta > Trichoptera > Limnephilidae > Glyphotaelius > Glyphotaelius pellucidus. The sequence continues at coordinate 17,272,851 of OW386542.1, read as the reverse complement.
GTCACCAATTTCGCAAACAAATATTCAGAAGAAGAATGGTTCGTTTTATCAATTTATGCGATTTACGATTTTCGAAATGCTAACAATATTATTATATTTTAAAATAAACTAATATATAATTACTAATCATAATTTGGTAGTTTTAAATAGTAGAAAGTGACTAAGATAGAGGAAAAGGAAGAACTGCGCAAATTATAATAATTGATGACTTTGTAATAAGTGAAGATATTGTCTCAAGACCACGTGCGCTGCGAAATCACATCTGTTTTTCCTTTCGGGAACTCGGTGCGGCTTGCTTCCATAATAAATGGAGACTCTCCAAATTTGTAATTAATCAGAGTTATCAACAATGTCGCACGTGTAGGAGACAATTTGATATCAATATTGAAGAAAACAATTCCAGAAGTTCTAGTCCCTAATCCTTCTGTTGGTAGTGGGTAGGTATGCAGCCACCCGCAACGTCTTCGGCAATAACATGCCCCTGCCTGTCCGGCCGCAGTCCCTTGGTGGACATAATATCAATACACCTTCCCATTCCATCACCACCCCCCACCTGCCAAGCGGCATCACTACAGATTCTGTTATGACTCTAGGTGTTTCCAGGGGATACAAGGATCAATTGGAAGAAACTTTGTGAGAAGTTAATGGAATGACTAAGTTAGTCGTGGAGTGGTAAGCGTGGCTCCAGTTCAACTATGGTTGGTACAAGAATAGCAGATATCTCTATCAATTATTAAGTAGGCAGGTAAAAAGGTTCTCAGAATAATTAACCAAGTAGGCAAGTAGCTTCATCTACCCACATATATTATCTCAGATTCAAAGCGGATACATACAAAACCTCTTCAACAAAAATATCCTTTTTCTGATAATATTTATAAGCTACTTAATACTATTATTATTAAAACATAAAGCCTCTCTTTGTTGCTCTCCCGTCTCGGGCAGAATTATTTCCAGAATGTTTTAGGATATAAAGCCTGGTCTATAAAGATTCAACGCAACATCCCACGATGGAAACTCCGCTCAGGGAGTCTTATTTTATTTAGACAGAATAATTTAAAATCACGTGAGCAACTAAAACGTAAGTTCTTAATTAATGAATACAAGTTTAATGGATCGCTGATAAGTTAGAAAGCTAAATAATGTTTTATTACCGATCGCATCATCTTCTTTTGCACTTGCTTTCTCATTCAGATGCGAGGGTAAGACTTTTTAATTTTAGGAATTCATACTTGAGACATGAATATATAACGACAGTCAATTTAATGTTGAGTAAAGATCCATCCAGTCTTCCCCTGTTAGAACATATTTGTAATCTATTCTTGTCAATTTAAATATTGAAATCCCGAAATCACCGAACCATCGTAAAGAGCGCCACAGCAGTCGTCGTGGAGTGATACTTATCCGTCTGAAAGTCTTAGCCAAAGACCCAGATTAAAACATTCTTCGTACCATTCTCTCGAAAGTATTTCTCAAAAACTAACCAAACAATCTGCTACCAAATCGGTGAAGTCCCCACTGCGCATTGACGTCTTGTGATCTAGATCTCCCGGAGATTTATATGATTAGTTGAAAATTTATCCTTCCGAACCGTCTTTGACCCGATGTTCAATTAAGAATACAAAGAGTCTTAAAGATGATAATACTTAACATATTTATGTTTCCACATTGCTGAGTCCCGAAAGCCCCATCCGCCCGCTCCCCGCCACACGCCCCCATCCCCCGGAGTACCCGAGGGCCACTCTCTGCCTTATCTGCAGTTAAGCTAAAGATTGATGAGAGTAATCGTTAATTATGCACAACAGCACTTACGGGAGAAAAGTGGAATCCATTTAAAATAGACAATTACCGAGCGAACGGCGTCGGGAGATAAAATAAACGTACACTTTTCAAGGAAACCGTTTCCACCCGAGATGCTGAACACGAGATAATTGCGAGAAGCAGTCTACTCAAATATTAACTGACTCAGTTACGAGGCAAGAGATAAATCCAGAGTATAACCAATAACATGCCCTGTACAATAATAATTTTAACAAATAATACATTACTTAATCTTCAACGTTTTGTATCCTGCCGTAGTAAAAGCGGGCCGAAAATATATTCTCGGCTTAGCTATACACAATTTTCATGAATATCTTCGCTGTTAATTGCATTTTTTCACGGATACTTCACATTTTTCACGGATTTTTCACATAGTTTCACTTTGCTGTTATTTTTTTTACAGAGAAGCATGAAAACTTTGTATTTAATCTCTATAATTCCACACAAAAAATAAACACCAGTGTTGCGTTGGTGAATGATGCAACCTGATACAGCTCTGTTATCCGCACTTGGCACAGCATTACGGCTGACGTTCACATCTCCCCCAGAGGACGCCCAGGGATGCTTCATGATTAAATGGATTTGGATTTAAAAGCCTGTCCGTTGTCCACACGTCCAGCCACAATGGCCGCAGCTGACAATACAATGCACACGATAACAACAAGTCTCTTGGGCTAAGTGGTTGGTTTACAACTAATGGATTAAGCTTACGCTAAAGTATTCCCTGGCAGAGCTCGTACGCACGTCATCATTGATCATTCAAAACGAACATACGTCGTAACATGCTTCTTATAATATTGATCGCTGACAGAAAACTTTTCTCCTTTACGACAAAAACATGTTCGTATTAAAAGTTGTATCATGAAGTACCTACATCAAAGATGATTCAAAAACATAATATTTGTTACTTCAAAATTCCCAAATTCACTTTGTGGCGTCATTATTAATTTAATGAAAACAAATAACTTTGTGTACACCACTATTTAATTAACAATATCAACATGTTTCGAAAACTATGTTTTCTTCGTCAGGATAATAAGTTAATAAAAAATAACAAAAGACAAACAAGTATAGACCAATTAGAACATAGACAAAATATTAGAAAGGAGAGGCGATTAATTACTTAAAATATCATAAAAAACAATTATATAAAATAAAATATAAAATTATTTTAGGATGGGTAAAAAATTACATTAACACAATAAAAAATCTTTTTAAACAAAACAGGAAGTCTAAATAACAAAATAAATGTATAAAATATAAGTATTAATACGAAAATAAATTTAAAAGATGGCTAATTTTAAAAAAACGTGTGGTTATTTATAATATTTAATTTACTATTAACACTTTTCCTAATTTCTAAATTATCTAATTGTATACCCGTTGTGTTAGTGTGTAAAAATTTTAAACCTTAATTAATATCAAAAGAATGACCTGTTTTCAAAATGTGGTTGGCAAATTCTGAATAATTATTATTATTTAAACATCTTAGATGTTCCTTAACTCTAATGTTAAAATTTCTAGAAGACTTCCCAATATAAAAAAAGTTGCAATCATTACAAATTAATTTATAAACCCCAGATTAATAAAAAAAAACCTTTATTTGTCCTTGGTATTTAATATATAATTTTTTAATTTGTTATTGGAAAAAAGCTGGTTGGATATTATCTGGTTAATTATTAAATTTAATTATTTATTTTATTATTTAATTTAATTATTACATTTAAATCAAATATTATTATATAAATATTATTACATTTAAATCAAATATTATTACATAATTAATAAGCACGTGGAATCGAGTAACAAATATTTACTTTTTCAGTCAAAAATTTAGGTCTGAATTTAGGAAGAAACATCGAATTGTATCGAATTAAAATTTTATTAGTTACGTTTTTTACAAATAACATTTACACAAAATGAAAAAAAAGAGATAGTATTTGTATATATTTTACTCCAAGATATTTCAAATTCAATTATAAATATCTCTTTTCATGAAAGTTTCTTTTCAAGTCTTCTAAAAATTCCAATATTCAAAATTGGGTGATCACCTTATCATCTAATTAAAATTCGAGGTGTTAAAAAATGTAGAATAAGTCCTCACGGACAGGAACTTATGTAAAATTTATAACTTTATAATGAAGTGACATAGTAATTTTTCGGTAAAATTATTGTATATAAGTATGTTATTAATATTAAATGTGTACCTCATCCTGTGCAAATTTTGTTAGCTTTGAATGAATTGGCGCTGTCGTGAAATAAAGTATTTTTTTTTTTACGATACAATTCGAAGGAAATGTTTATAGGATACTGGCTGGTTCCCGGCATGAGTTGCAATGCCATATTCAAATAAATAAATTGTTTCTCCCTTTCCCGTGCGTCCCTGTTTCCCTCCCGCGTCCCTTTCCTCTCCCGCGTTCCCCAATTCAGTCCCAGTGCATTCAGTTTTCAAACAGCTCGCATGTCACCTATTATAATGTTTTTAAATCAAATTTTTATTTTTAATAAATTACAAATATTTATTTTTGTGTATTATAAAGAACAATCAAATATTATAATAAAAATCAATCAAGTTCGATACTTAACATAGGTACCTATTTAAAATATCTATAATTCTGATTCGATTCAAATTATTATGTAAGTATTTAAAATTAATTCATTCATTTAAGGAGTTTTGAAAATTGAATTTGACTTAACAATCGTTATTTTGCCAAATGTCATTCTCAATTTTTTTTGACAATTTCGCAAGAATTTTTGTGAGTATACTGAGTATATTTTTATTCTTCCCTGAAGAAGGTTCAGGTTGAACCGAAACTAGTTGGAAAAGAAAATAAAAAGTGGAATTAAACAAAGTTATACCATCGTGTTTATTATAATTATGTATTCCCACAAAGTGTTTGCTACATGTGAAAAAAAAAAACAATATTATAACTTTCAATTTAGTAAATGTGTAAGTGTTTATTAACATTTGATTTTGTCCTCTTTGTTTTTTATTCTTTAAATAACTTAAACTTACTGTTGCACAAATAATGTTGTGATGAATGATGTGCTCACCTATAATTGAAATTATTACCATAATCGCATTGAAAATGGTCATTAGTGTAATAATTATGTGATGTGTTCTGTATACAACCACATTGAAAATGGTCACGAGTGTAATAATTATGTGATGTGTTCTGTACATGTATAACCACATTGAAAATGGTCATTAGTGCAATAATTATGTGATATAATCACATTGAAAAGGGTCATTACTGTAATAATTGTGTGATTTGTTGTGTTGGCGAGCCAACAAATTAAAAATTCTCAATAATACAAAGCGATCGAAGCATCGTATTATTAAAAGCCATATTTCTTTACAATGGCAAGTTTGAGCAAATAAGAGTGACTTCATTAAGATAGAAATTCTTTTCAAGTTGGTTGGAAAAAAATTACGGGTAGAATATTTTGAAACATTTGAGACTGAATGGTTTTTAAGGGCCCCATATTGATTTGGTGAATATTTTAGAAGTTTAATATTCATGTTATAGTACCTACTTAAATATTAAACTGAATTAAAAGTTATATTTGTGAACATGCAACAATATCATTTGGTATTTAGGAGTCCGTGATAGACATTGAGCTAAAATACTTCAAAGATTTTGAACCATTCATCAAATTTAGAAGTTAATTTTCAAGCTCTGTGTATGTTCTATTCAAGTTCTGCGTTATTTCAGTTTCATGAAGCAACTGCATATTATGATGCAATATCAGAACTTGAATAGAACTTACACAGAGCTTTAAAATTAATTTCGAAATTTTATGAATTGTTCAAATTCTTTCAAACAACCCATCCTAAGTGTGTGAGTGGAATTTTTTATGCATGTATTATTCGTTTACCAGTAGGTGTAATGTAATCTATTGTAATATTATTTCTCCAATCCGGCGATGCGGAACGTTGTGGAAAAGAAAAAAAAGGTCGAACTCATTTATGTTACAATGGGGTACATTTGTGTACAACTAACTTTCCATTTTATGGGAATTTATTCACAAACATCTCTTTCAATACGCGGAGCAACTTTACAATTTTCCATGAAGAAACACGGGCTGGGACCCGAGTTTCAGGGAAAGTTTGGAATATTTTGAAAATAATTTTTTCCGTCATGATAAAAATGAGTTTTTTGTTTAAGTTTTCACACATTCCCTGAAGAAATCACGCAAATAAAATTTAAAAGGGAAAATCTAGATTTATACACGGCTCATGAGTACTTCTTCTTCCGAAAGACAAAGGAAGCGAAGTAATTCTCGGCGGTCCTGGTCTTGTGTGCATAGTGAATATTTAGGCAAGTCTGATCATCAAATCTTTTCTATTTTAGCAAGGGAGGTACTTATATTTCTTTTCCGAAGGTAAATTGTTCTTTTTCCTATTATATAATAATTATTTTTTCTTTTTCCCGATAATAATATTTTTGAAGATAATGTTATTATTTTGCGTAAATGGAAACTAAAAAAAATAAATCAACTCATAAAAGCTATCGCTAAACGCCATCATTAAATCAAATTTCAGAGAAATGCTTGTGAGTGCGCGTGTTTGTGCGTGAATGCTTCTGAAGTATATAGACTACATTGTCATTGACAACGAGTCTATCTGCCGAGTTTCAGCTCGATCTGAAATCAGGAAGTGGATTTGTTTCCACTTTGAGATTTGCATTCTTTTAAAACATAAAAATATATATGTATCAAGAAAACAAAATTGAAATTCAAATCGATGTGTTTCATTCCAATCCAATACAACAACAATCCAAACAGTTAGTTATAACGACCCAAAACTTATCGAGCAAGCTTAATAACGGAAATTCACAAAAAAACCATTAATAATTTTAGAGAAATATATAGGGTCCAAATGTAACAGTTCTTGGTATCAGTAGTATATATTATGTATCAGTTCGTAGTATATATTGACGGCTAAACCAAAACTGAACGCCGAATACTACATTATAATACTGAAATAACTTTCCAAAGAAGTTTGAAGCACGCAACACGGTATCACTTCTACGCACTTAGACACAACCTTCATCACAATATATACAGCTGTCATGCTGATGGACACTGCAACGCTATCCAAAACCTGCCAAAATTTCCTAAAAAAGGAAGAAGCGCATAAAGGTGTAATACCCCAAAATAAATCACAAAAATAATTTTAGCAATGATTAGTTATGTAAGGTGTAGTTATGTCTGCAATCCTAAACTTAAGCAATGTGGTGACGGGTCAGGGCCGAGGGGTCAGGGCCCGCCACTGTTAAACATTATTATTGTTAGGAACTTCACATTCTGATAACTTGATACAGATTCGCAGAGCATATTTAGATTGTTACCTTAAATAATGATATAATATTCGGGTCAGCGGAGTATGTACAACACAAAAGATTCTTGTGTGTTTTGTATTAATTTAGGGTTCCGAACATTCTGAGTATGACTACGACCCGCATTTCTTTTGAAGCTTCGTGTTGTGTGAAGTTATACAGGATACCTTTTCGGTATATCGCCCTGAGCGGAAATTCCTCGACCGGGTCTGTAGGAGGTAGATTCCCACCTCTGTCATTCCTCTAAACCCCCTACCCACAACCAACACTCCACATCCCTCCCACCTCCTCCCCGTGAGGTGGTGTGGCTTGGAATTCTCACTTTACTCTCATAGTACTTTCCTGTAGATATCCCCGCCAGGGACGAATCTGTTTATTGAATCGCTGTGACGGAAGATCGAAGATGGAACACTTATCTCGCTAGTGTTAAAGTACCTATGTCTTCAAGTTTAGGACAGTGAAGCGGAAAGATCGCTGTCTTACGTGTGTCTTGTAAGATGGACGGTGAAAATGGCTTTCAGGCATCGTAAATACGTGTACCTTCATCATAAATGGGAAGAGTATTATACCAAAACCTAGTTCCGGCGTCATCGTTATCGTTAATGTTATCGACATTATTAGATACCCACCCTTCAAATTATTAATCAAATTTTCAATCGTAACTGTTATTAACTATAGTTACGAGTACAAGAATATACCGAGTTATAAAATTATTCAATTAACTTATTGTTTCAAAGATAAACAGACCTAAACACATTTGATGTTAAATTTAGTAATAATATCTTCGTGTTACCTTTTTGCCTTGGTGAACAAACACAGCTACGGCTTGATGTATGTTTGATGCGTAGCTGCGTAACAAGAACGGTCCCGCTAACGCTAAGGGTAAAGGCAAGGGACGCCGCCGGTTGCAAGGGAAAGGCGGAGTGCCTCCGTGCACAGGAATGCTCTGAGGAATTCAAACAATGGATGTGTCTAGATTTACAACATCGTAATCTCCGCTCTCCCGGCAGAACAAAGGTAATATTACCTAAGTGACAAATATTCCATAAAAAACCAACGCCACCGCGTCGTTATTGACCAAAGCCTGACAAATTGAATAAAAACATTCCAAATTACAGATTCGACCGAAAATTTCTTATTTTTAAATCGAATTGTAGACGTATCGATTCTTTTCTACAAAAAACAGTTACAAAAAGATTGTTTTTTTATCTAGAAAAGTTACTTTTATTTTTTTTAAAAACATGCATTTTTATTGTAATAAAGTTATTCTGATGGTCGTTGATTAATTTTTATACGAAATATTTTATTTTGTAATATAACTTTCAAACCATTCAATCATAAAATATTATTTTTATTATTTATTTTTCTTTATTTTCATTTACCAAATAAACTACTTTACTTGTTTAAATTACTTTTCCAGTTTGTCAGTAAATAATAAATTATCTGGGAAAATAATAAATTATCAGGGAAACCTGCTCTTCAGAATTTTAACTTTAATTCAAATAAATTCATAAAAATAAAATCCGAGCTCGTGTTTTATGACCAAAATTCTTCACTTATTTTTTGCCTTAACAAACTAATTAAGAAAATTTTAATTAATTAGCTTTTATTAATTTATTAATAAAATATTAATTTTGATTAATTAATTAATTAATATATATTTAGATATAATTTGGAATAAATTCGGATTGTGGCTTCGGGTATAAGAGTAAGCTTGCTTTATTTTTTTGAAGTAAAACTTCTTTGTGATTTGAAACTCGGATGAAATGGAAATGGCACTAAAAAGAAACAAACAAATATATCTACAGGATTTATTCTGCGAGAGAATGAGATGGAATAATCGGTGAACTTTTAGTGCGGTGCTTCGTAGCCTCCCAAATCTTGTCTATTTTAGTTTTCTGAAGTTTTCACTTCTACCGCGCGTGAACTGGGCACATGATTTTTTTTATATTTATTGTACTGCGATTTACTCATTAAATAACTATGCTCTTAATTATCTATTCCGTTATTGAAAAATCACATAATTTTTTTTTAATATAATGCCAAAAATGAAAACAAGTGTCAAAATGAAAAAAAAAAATGCTTTTTTTGCCGAGTACTGCAAAATAATACGTCGCTTATATTGCAAAAATTCCAAACTTCCCAACATCTTGCTACGACTGGACTAATTCTATTTCTTATGTATTATTTTTATTTTTTTACTTATTTCTCTTATTCTTCTCTTTGTTGTTTGTCTTACCAATCTACCTAGTGATAGATAAAGTAAACTATGCATCGTGTAGTCACTTACGCAATGCTTATTTTGTAAATATAATCATGTTACTACTTTGACTCGATTTACTCGAAAACGAAAACACAAATCAAAAAAGTTAAACTACAAAATCGACTCGACAATAAATGTGAAAACCTAACCCATATATCGAACACAACCGATTGGTGGTCAAAATAAAATAAATACATAAGTGTAACACCTTTACGCTTGTTATATGTTGTGTGACCTATCATATTGACAGTCAAAATAAGATATATAAATAGGTGGAACACCTTTAAATATGTACCCTTATTAACATATTATGTGACTCAGCATATTGATAGTCAAAATAAAATAAACAAATAGGCGGAACATCTACATATACGCATATCTAACCTATCATATTCTATATCTAACCTAACCTATAATCCTTTTTTTTTAGATTTTCACGGCCAACAGTATTTTCGTTATTTGGTTTTGGGGTGTTATGCCGTGTTGCGCTACCTCCTTCTTTAGCCAACGTTTTGGACAGTGTTACAGTGTCCATCATCAGGACAGATGTGTAATTGTGAAAACGTTGGCTAAAGAAGGAGGTAGCGCAACACGGCATAACACCCCAAAAACAAATAACGAAAATAACCTAAAATCCATCAAAATAAAATAAGGTGGAACACCTATATGTACGCTTACCTATCATATACAAAATTTAAATTTGGAAATTTCGTGTGAACCATATAGTAGACATCTCCTTACCCTTACCCTTACTCTCCCAACCCAAATCCCTATTTTGCAGTCTATTTCAGTTATAATCACACTTATTTTAATGTTGTGTATTAGTTTACCATTTGTTGAATTCACATTTGTACTCTTATTATTTTTTTAAATATTCTAGTTTATATTCAGTTAGTCTTGTTTCTAAATACCTATCTGTGAACATTAATAATTGGTCTGTTTTTTTATCATCCTCTTATGTTTATTGTATTACTAAGACTGTTAATGTTCCTTAAATAAATAAATAAATAAATCTCCTATACCTATCTCGCTTTAAAATTGCTCAAACGCAGAAGACATCTTTTGACAAAATGTGAGTTTTCGCCTGCTGGTAATATGGCCTCAAGTCAAGACGAAGTTATTTAATGCGGCCGGTGGACATCGGAGTGTCGTTTTAAACTTATTCGAGGTCGATTTGTAGTCACAGTGGAATTTCTTCTCGTGGATTATGAAAGACTAGATGTATCTGGCGTACCATACGCCGCTTTTTTTAAAAATATTTTTATAGTCTCATTTTTATGTAGTCGGTACCTATCGGTGACGTGCCGTGACTTTTATGCGCAATTTTTAGAACATCGTTTTAACGATTTAGTCGAAAATGTTTTTATATCCAAATTCACTGGTTTAAAAGTTTATGTGGAAAGATTCGTGTGTTTACAATTCTCTATCGGGATGGGGATTGCTTTTGTTAGTTTTATCAATACAACGTACTAGCTGACAACTATCAACATACTTCATATTGTAATCTTAAAATAAACGGGTTCGCTTTTATACCTAACTACCAGTATGAAAATATTTATTTAAAAAGGAAGAGTTAAAAATCTTCAAAAAACATTCATGCAGACATAAATTATTGTTTGACTGAAAATTAAGATGTATTATTTTTTCCTGTAAAATACAGATTATAGCAACCAAGTGCAAATAAAAAAAAATCTAAATGTAAGTATAGAGCTCATAATCGAGGCGGCCAATGCGGTTAAGGTTTCATTCTATATCATTCTCTAGCAAGCTAAATCCTATGGGTGTATGTGTTTGTCTCTTTTTAGTGTCGTTTCCGTTTCATCGAGTTTCAAATCATAACAGTGCTAAAGAAGTTTCACTTAAAAAATATATGTGCAGTTCGCAGGCGGTAGTTCTGAAATCTTCAGAAAACTACAGTAGACAAGAACCAATTATTTAAAAAGCACCGCACAGAGAGGAGACCGATTTTCCTATCTCATTCTTCCAAAGGCTAAATCCTATAGATGTCTGTGTTTGTCTCTTTTTAGTATCGCTTTTTTAAATCAAGTTTCAAATCACAACGGTGCTAAAGAAGTTTTCATTTCAAAAATGGTTCGTTAAAAAGCTTTACAACCTTTGTTCCACAACAGTGGTATGAATGAAACATTCTCCTCCCAAATAAAATAATTCGTGATTTTATAAAAGCTAACACGGAGTGTTGGTTTGTAAGCACTTCTTTTAAATGCCTTTTTCAGATATATATTATTTCAGAGATTCTTCGACGAACGTATAATGGGATATTTTCCAACGCATAATATTAAATAAACGCAATTTCTTGGTAACTTTAAAGAAAGGGCCAGATACAAGGCCACCGAAATAATCAAGAGAAAAAATTATCTAAGATGACACAGAGAAAGACGTTGTTACTATTAGAAAAAAATATCGTGTTTAACAATGTCACCGCAAGGACGTTGCTACGCCGCATACATACAAGTGGCGAAAAGTAACCAGAAGTTTTCCGAGTTTTTCCGAGCTACAGGGTGAAGATTGCCTTGATCCTAGCCGATTCAACATTGCGCAGATTCCAGAAAACGAAGAAGAAGAACGTGCAATAACACTCAGCGCACGCTGAATGCCCCTGTAGGAGTCGCTGAATCGTGCACGAAGTATACGCCGCGGCTTGCATCTAGTAAAAATTCCATCAGGGACAAAGGATTGTAGCGAACCCGCTTTCAGTTTTACCGATGCAGAATATCGACAAGTTCACCAAATCTACCTATTTCACCCGAGACCGGGATGGCCGCCATACCATGAACGCGCTGCGCCTATTGGACTGAATGTGAAAGGGCGTCCTGTATAGCGACTCTTCACACACTGCAGAGCACTTAGCACAGTAGGCACTGAAGGCAGTTCAATTTCCGATAAATCGTATTCAGCGGCGCGTTTCCCGAAAATACACGGGCGCCAAATGTACCGCGCTTAAAGCGAGTGAAAAAGCGAATGAAAAAGTAAAGGTTTTACAAGTTTAATACAGAACTCGGTCCAAGTCAGAATAAACAGAAAAAATATGGAAATCTTTTTATGGAAAATTATTTCAGAAAAAAAAAACACTTTTAGACTGTGCAAACATAACGACGGTAACAGGCTCAAGCTCAGGCAGGATGTGCCGAAGCGAACAGGATCAGGTACCCACAGCTCCTCCGTCAACTTTAAATTAACTTAAGAAAGCCTTCCTAGAAACGTCATTCGGCTTGGTAGTCCTTCGGGAAAATTACCCGGAATGATTCAGTCCTCTTTGTGACGTATTTACTTTGAACTTGATTATATTGTTTAAGCAAACTCACTTAATCATCCGGTTACTGCGCTTGGGGCCAACTAGTAAACAGTAATACCACTTATTCTTATTTTTCTTAGTACACGGTAAGCGCTGAGACGACTTTACCCTGACTTTTCTATGAAAATATTTATATACCAGAATTGATACTGTGTAGATTTTGTTTTAAAATCGAACTTTATATTAAAAGTCGCAAAATAATTTGAAGCGACTTCTAAATTAATAACAAACCAGTAAGAAAAAAAAGAGTTATTAATTTAACTTTAACATTAAAAATAAAAATAAAATATCTTTGAAGTTCTGGTATAATTACCTCACAATTATTAGCTCCGTAGGTTTCATAAGCTTTCTTGTAATAACTTATTAAATAATTGCAAATTTACTTATTAAATAATTGCAAATTATTTTTCGTGGTCATTTTAAATTCAATGAAAAAAAAACAATTTTATAATGTATCATTGAAGAAGAAGATAACTATAATAATCTTAACAAAATTATGAAATAGAAGAAGACACAAAAAAATAGAAAAAGATAATGGTCGTAACTGGGACACGAACCCAGAACCTATCGTTTAATCGGGACGTGCGCGTTTACGAATTCGGCCATTGCCACCGTCTGTCAATCCGTTATATTTGTCAATCTCATATTTCAAATTTTAGAACTAACAATATTATATGGAAAAAAATGAGTTGAAGATATCGACAATTTTTTTTCCATATTATAGGAACTACCATTTTTATTGGAAACAATCATTCTAAGAATTGCTTTGTAATTTAGATAACGTCTCGGATAAATACATTTGTGATATGTTACATTGATGGGAATAACCTTTAAAAGTAATAAAAATAGAGTTTTTCTTATAAAAAATTAAATACCAACTTTGTTTACTCCAATATTTTTAAAAAGAAATATCAATATGTTTCAAACCCAAAGGTACCTTCACCTGGATACACAATAGGACTGTAAATTAACACATAAGAATACGTACCAACAGACAAAAATATCATTATAATTATTCAAATACAAAATTGGACTAGGTGGCGTAGGTATATGAAATGTGTTTTGTAATTAATAACTACTGTCATACATACATGTTCAATTGGCTCTGATATTTTATATGGTTAATGATGGTCACACAAATCTCTAACACCATATTGAAGTATTACAAATGTAATAATATTTTGTCATGGAAAAAAAACCTTTACCCAAACTCACCACGTATAATGATTTCCTACAATCCGAACATCTTTCCTCCTACTACTTGAATTCTAAAACAGAGTAGTCACCCCAACTAAACTATTTATACTGCAAACTATGAAATATATCTTTAAAAACCAAAACAAATTCGAAAAAAATGAAAATAGAATCAACATTAGAAATAATAATGTTTTTTATACCCCCCAAACGAATACCAAACAAATGCAAACTCACAGCAGTTTCATTGGACCTCGTACTTTCAATCTTTTACCGAAAAATATTCAAGTGACAACTAAACTTCTGCAATACATAAAAGAGTTGAAGTCGTGGCTTGACAATGTAAATATTGAAACATTGTTTGCTTAATTTGTATCACTTTATTGTTTTTTCACAAACAGTACACTTATTAATACATTATGCACTTATTGTTACACTATTCCATTATTGTTATATTATGCACTTATTTGTTACATTATACCATTATTGTTACACTACTTCACTTAATGTATGCTCATTTTGTGCAAAGCTGTTTAGACAAATTTTAATCATGTTTTTGCTTTATATGCCCATTGTTTGTTCTTTCTAGGTACAATAATAAAATATATTCAACTATATTACCCACGCACAGGCTGCGCCTTAGTGGGTTCCCATTATTCTTTTTATTTTATAATATTGTATGCATCAAATGTAAATTTTGGGAAAAATAAAGGAAAAAAAAAAAAAAAAAAAAAAAAAAAAACTCTCTTCTACGCAAAAGTTACTTCCGCCAAAATTCAATATTTTATCAAAACAAAATATTAATCAGATTTCTGAAAGCAAGTCTCCATGCAATTAAAAACACAGGTAAGCATTTGCTCCATAAAAATGTTCGCTTAGTCGCCAAATATGTAGATACAGATATACTGTGCACTTTTGGATAACCCTAACCATTGCATTCTTCCACCCACTCTTCACTCCTTGTAAAGAACATTTTCAAAATACATTATTTCAGAACACATTTTTAGAAAATATTATTTTCCTAGCTAAGTAATATTAATTTCGCGAGTATTTTCATAAATCCATGAATCTTTCAAGAAACCTAATGGAATTCTAGGTATTTGGTTATTGTTTAGACGTCAATAACCGTCGGAGTAAAGCAATATTCCACTGAATACTTTTTGACTTATGTGCCTTGAACTGAAATGTCGGCTAATGAAACTCGAAAAACCGGAGAATAAGTCATATTAAAATTTCCGATTTTGTGAAAAATTCGTTAAAAGTTGGTATAACGATTTTATTTACTTTCCTTAGATCAAATGGCGTGACACTTGAAAATTTATGAATAATAATTATTCTTGAAAATTTTATTTTTAACGCAATTGAATAATTAATTCTTTTCGTAGCGGATGACCTTTCCGCTCCCCGTCACCAAATTACACACTGTCTATGAAGTCTACTTCCTCGCAAATAATACAATTCTGCCTCAAAAATAATAAACATTTATGTTTTTAAAAAGATAAAGTTCTGTGGTAGAAAACTCTTTTTTATTACTCGATTAACCCTTTGTCGTTCTCCATGTAAACTTGTGCGGTTTCATGTCCGCAGCCGGCGCGGCCGAGTAGCGCCTGACTGAGGTAACCAGACCTAGAGAACGACAAGCAATATTAATGTTTTCTTATTAATTTTTCCGAGAAATTAAACAAAAAAGCATCTGTCATCGCTGAAACGACACAATAATGGCGACTCATTGTTGGGAAGACTTGTGGCTGAAACAATGATTAGGACGCGTCCGTCAGCGCTGCCAAATAAATGTTGGGAAATTACCAGGGTGAAGGACCAAGTAATTAAAATTTATATAATAAATTTTCTTCATCTGGAAGTACACAAATAAAGGTATCTTTCTTTGTATTAATACTGA
The DNA here is from genome assembly GCA_936435175.1 of Glyphotaelius pellucidus. Classification (NCBI taxonomy): domain Eukaryota; kingdom Metazoa; phylum Arthropoda; class Insecta; order Trichoptera; family Limnephilidae; genus Glyphotaelius; species Glyphotaelius pellucidus. Next base: position 17,257,021 of record OW386542.1, on the reverse strand, counting down.
CTGTAGTGTAATGTGGACGGTGCTCGGCAATAACTAATTAAAGCGTCAAAGTTGTCATTTAAAACCACAGGAAAATTTGTTCGGTTTACAGAACAACTCACACAGATCTCACAGAATTTGTTGTCTCCCTTATTATAATGCTTAGAATATGATCTAAATGGTGTAAGAAAAAAAATTGTTTGTCTGTAAAGCCGGTTTATGGACGATAATTTACGTGATGTCATGTAATAACGATGGGAGTGCAAGAGAGATAGATGCGTCACAAGCCAAACGCTTAGGCCGAATGCGGAACGTGACAATGAGTCATGCTTTTTCGTGAGTGCAGCCGGCGTTCATTGATTTTTAAGACGTTATCGCGTCAACAAATTAAACTTTTGGAATGTTTATTAACTATTTTTACATGAAATGACAAAAAAGTCAGTTAACGGTAACGTTTGTAATATATTGCTTAGTAAAAAATGGATGAATTTAATTGTTTTTTTATTATCAGTAAATTTATTTAGAAAAGGGTAAGGCAAACCAGTTTAAAAACTTTTTAATGATTGAATTCATAAGTTTATTTTAGGTAAAAAAAAATTGAAAACGTATTTTATCACTTTTTTGAAACCCTTTCCAGTTTTATCACTGCTTTAAAACATTTTTTAGTTTTCGGGTGCATTCAGAAATACTTAATTTATTTGGATTTATTGCAACGCCGAAATATTTTGACCTTCCGAAAAAATACGCTCGAGATCAAAGTGTTAAGATGACTCCATAGTTACCGTTTAGAGTAGATATCAACCTACTTTTAGTGAAAAAATAAAGCTTTTTAAAATGATTCGTCATGAAAAATGTAGAAAATTAAATTATGCTAATTATTTACTCGAACGTTTTACAAAGATACTTCTGCGAAAATAACACAAAGTATGCCTAGGTATCGTATTTACTACAAGTATTTTTTTTTTGAAGTAATGGCTGTAAAGAAGAAAAGCATAATTTCCAAGATTTAACCAAATAAATCCACAAATTTGTTCCACATAATTCTCCACTTTGGCACTTATCTGGGTATTGCAAAATATCTAACATTTGAATAAGCCTTTTTGTTTTCCTGAATGAATTAATTCAAATCTTGGAAGTAGAAATTAACTCACTTTTTGACATCCTATCAAGCTGAAACTTGGCAAATAGACCCGATGTCAATGACAGTGCAATCTATGAACTTTTGGTGGCACTCACCAACATACAGTAAAAACAACAGAGAATAAAAAGTCTACCGTATCCTCTTTGTGCGGTGCTTCTTAGTCTATCGGTCTCCTCTTTGTTCAGTGCTTTATAGCCTCTCCACTCTTGTCTACTTAAATTTTCTGAAGGTTTCACTTCTACCGCGTGTGACTGCACACAATTTTTTTTCCATGAATATAGTTTTCTGCAGCCTCAATAATTTTCTTAATAGTAAACCCAGCGAACCGAAGGGACAACTTTAACACATTTTCACCGAATGAACTCGTCCCTATTGAAAAACAAATACTTCCTAGTTTTAAAATAATTATTAATTACAGAAGTAACAGCCAAAATTTTGTAAGAAAATGTACATAATAAATAGATTTTTACTGTCCCACTGGGAAATTCGCGTGTTAAGACAGTCAAATAGAAAATATTATGTCATAATGTACACAATCAAACAATATATTATTAAATACCAATCAAATTGTTTGTCATGTATATTGTGTTTACTTGACATTTTTTAGGAATTCGAATTTTAATTGTGGAGTCCCTTGATGAATATTTATCTTTTGGTAGAGTAAATTTCCGCTCTTATTTCTCCCTAATTCTTGAAGCCAAACCCTAACCAATTTAAGGACTGTTTAAAATTTAAACCTTGACCCTTAAACACATAATGTGCGTAGGTACGCAAAAACGTAATCAAGCTCTTTTACTTTACAAGCTCAGAACAATAATTACACAAGACAAATTCATTGTATCGTTGGGTACCCGTTAAATATGAACAGAAAGAATATGAACGATATACCTACACCATAGATTCTCAACCTTTTTTTGCCCACCGCCCCCTTTGAGAATATTTTTTTTCTAGCGCCCCCCAACAGCTTTTACGTACCATCTGTCGTTGTGAATCTGAAACAGCTATTGTCACAATTATACTTACTACAACAGGATGGAAGGGGGGGGGGGGGGGGTCGTAATGGGATGGGATGGGTTTCTCTGGGTCTCCTGAAAGTAAATTTTTTTACATACTATCTGTCGCGAATCTGAAACAGCTATTGCCACGATTATATTTAAACGTGTAATTACACGTAATCGTAAGATAGGAAATGACTCCTATACTTTATCTACGGAACTCAGTCTTGTCGACGCATGTACCTATGCTCACTCGCTGACTCCCGAATGCACCGACGACACACTGCAAGTTAGCGCAAGCGTAAGGAACGTCGTAACTGTTTTACCGACTAAAAAAAAAACTTGTTATAATTTAATAGCTACAAACAATTCTTTTATTAACTTCACCTGTGTTTATATGAGACATTTCACGTGAAATCAGAAGTTCTAACATTTTTAATTCCAATCAAAAAAATAAAAAAATTCATATTATCCAATTTAATGTAGATCTGAATGTAATAGAATCTTTCAGTTCAATTTTCATCCACTTCCCGAACTATCGAAATATAAATTTTCGCACACGTTATAAAAATGAATACAATAACAAAATAACATAACACAATAACAAAAATTAACCAATATTTAAGTTTACTTTGCTTTATTAGTACGAGATTAGCGTGTTTTCTTTTTCTTTTTAGAACATATTTTTTACCTGCCAACGCCCCCCCTGGGCCATCTCAACGCCCCCCCAATTTTCTCTGGGTCTTCTATCGCCCCCTTAAGGTCTCAAACGCCCAAAAGGGGGCGTTATCGCCCACGTTGAGAACCACTGACCTACACAGATACCTGTGCCTGGATTCCAGGAATATTCCGAACTGCTTTCTATGCAATATGTATCGAGACATCGGACGATATAAATAATTCATGTTGTCATCTCGCCTGGGCTCGTTATGGACTGAAAGGGAAAGCACAAAGGCCTCGACAAATCCCGAACATTCCACGTAATCCTTTAAGGAACGTTTGCACACCTACTTTTTCGCAGTAATTTTATACATCCGGGTATAATGCCTCGTAGAACACAATCCCAGGACTGTGATTCTCCCAGACTATTCATGACTTTAAAGCCCCTTTACTGAACGCTGACATTGTAAAGTATACTTAATAATTAAAAATAAAATTTCGAAAAATATGTTATCATCTTGTCGCTCTTAACCGACGACTTATCTCTGCATATTTAATTGTTTGTGTTTGTTATAATTGTTTTTTCTTTAATATTGATAATTAATTCTTTAACTCCCCACGTTTCTTCGCCTTTTTTGCACGAGTTTTGCTCTTAAAAAGGTTATAACACGTTCTGTGAAAAAAATCTTCTTTAATTTATTAATCTTCATAAAATTTGTAATTTATTTTTTAATACTTTACGTAACATAGGAATCAAGAAGGGGCGATAAGAGATAATAAGAGCCAGGAAGAGCAAAAAATTGCCAAGAAGAAATAAGAAAATGCAAGGAGAAGCAATAAGAATGAAGGCGAGTCAAGAAGTGGCTAAAAGAGTCGAGAAGTTATAAGAAGAGACAAGAAGTGCCAAAAAGATCAACAAGAAATAAAATGAGACATGAAGTTACAAAAAGAATCAAGAAGTGACCAAAAGAGACAAGAAAAGACAAGAAGAGACAGGAAGAGCCAAGAAGAGAACACAAGAAGATATAATAAGGGCATCAATTCCTATATTGCTGCTCATCCTAAATTCAAATATTGGCTTATTTTCCAACCTCCTTCCCAAGCTTGGAACACATTTTCTAAGTCCTAACAAATCATGCACCCTAGTGTACCGGTCGCACCGGATCAGGAGTGCTCCTGGCTGGGGTGGCAACATGGCAGACAGCACAATAATAATATGGCATAATGACCCAAAAATAAATCACGATAAATACGCCGTGAAAATCTCAAATCATGACCGTCACGGGTATGTTCGATGTTACTAACTAGATAATTTTATTATGGAATGAATTTCTGTTTAAAGAATTGACAAGTCGTCTTTTAAATTTCTTTCGCATCCGCCCTTGGTCAATATGTCAAAAATAATCTTATAACTTCAAGTGAAAAATCAACATCAAGTATAAAACGTTCGCAAACTGGTAGTTTTACAATGTAGCAATTAGGCAGTTAAAGAGAAAATATAACGACAAAGGAAAATAAAGTTCGCAAAGAGGAATCGGGAGTAAATATCATCCGACTGTATCTACTCTATCTTTGCTTTGATTTCAGTTTTTCCGAGACATATTGATTAAAATATATTGTGTATTCCGGAAGACAGATCCGAACCCAATATTGAGGCAACAAATGAAACATTCTGGCTTTTTATGACATGTGCTGAACCGAATGGTCGAGTAACACGTAGCATGAATCATACAAGTTTCTACCCTCCGTCACAGATGGAATTTATATGTCGGTGGCAAATCATTTTGGTGTCTATTATGATTCGTAGTTTCGTGCATTTATATATAAGTATTCTTTTGTTCTCATTACTTCCTTCTTTTTCTTCTCTCTGAATGTTCACTTTTTAATATTTTTTTTTTTTTTTCATAGAATCACTTTTTTTAAGAAGTAATAAACACCCATACGCTTCTTTGTCTTTTTGTACAACTTTGTGCATATATTCTATCTAAAAAAAAAGATTTTTAAACATTTTTTAAGAAGAAATCTATTCAAACCAGACTAGAAAAATTCTCTGTACTTTTTTCCGGAATGAGTCAGTTGTTTTTTGGTCACAAGAGTAAAAATAAATTGATGTATTTTGAGCTATTGACAGATAAATTGCTCTTTACAAATTTTGATTGAAAAAGTATTTTTTTGTTTTATATTCACTTGATGACACTGTGAAGGGTCTTTTTAAGGAAAGGAAGGAGAGGAAGTTCTGGAAAGGTAAAAAACATGAGATGTGGATAGGAATCTAGGGGCCCGTGTGTCCAGGAGTGGCGGACGCTTGAATCCATCCCTTCTGCTGCGGTTCAAGTCAATGGGATCCGGGCACTCCTGCTAAGCCATCAATCTTAGTAAACAACTTAGTAGATGTATTGGTTATCCAATAAATGATTCCCGGGATGACGGTACTCATACTTGCTTCTTAAATTGTAATCACGATTAAACACTTACATTATTTTAGTAATATACTCATATATCATATTTGGCAGGCACCTAGAGGACGATAGTTTTTGGAGGTCCAGGCTAAAGCGATATATCTATTAAATATACTCAAAATTACATGCGTATTGAAAATTTTTGTACCTACGACATCAAGATAAACAATTTTTCTTAACTAGTGTTGTGTTTTCGAAAAATTTTAAACTTTAGAAAAATTAAAATTTATGCTTCGTCATATTGGTAATTAATGAACTTTCTTTTCTTTCTTAAATTTATAAATTATGCTTTAAGAAAAGCAAACGACGATGATTTGTAAAACTTATGTTTACCGTAAAAATGGTAAACATTAACTTGGATTGAGGAGAGGTACATAACGTTGTTATCGATAACTCGAGCTCTGATGATTGGCAAAAAAAGTAATTAAAACAGAAAAAATCAGATATTCATCTATTCCTCACACGCTATTCACAAAAATGTCATTGGAATATATCCATTGAATTGAATTATAAACTATTTCCCATGGCCAAGATAACACTATTAGTTTTAATTACTTTTAAAACAGGCATAAAAAAATAATCACGGAAATAAGTTTTATTTATATACGTATGTATGTAATTGTTGTGAACCTTTTATTTTTATGATAATAATAACAAACTTACGATAGCTTTAAGTTACATTTACATTTGTAGAAAATTAACCATTTTTATAATAATTGCCAAAAAATCTTTTACATCGGTATGTTTTTTGTACTTGAGCTGCACTGGAATAATGTTTTGAGTAGTATTGTGACAACAATTGCTGAATCGTAAGCCTGAGCCCTATACTGTAAGTCTGAGCCCAAATGCGAATTTGATTTTTGAAGTTCTTTATTATTTTTTTTTGAATTTTAGTTTATTAGTGATACAAACAGTTATACACGATTTATTAAAGTTATTTCATTTTACATGGTTGCATCAACCAGCAAGGTTTCCGCAAAAAATCATAGCATATTTAGAAGAACATTAATTATAGAAAACATAACATGGTAGAAAAAATATATAAAGTAATAAAAAACACAGAAATTATGTAAGATAGATAAAACGAAATTAAACTGTTAACCTATATAAAAACGATCCATTTTCACATCATAAGATATTGTTCAAGATAAACATGGTTAAAAAAAGAGAAACAACATAATGAGATTGAGGAAATAACGCACAGCTGGGGTAGAGGGTTCATAATTAACAATTTGTTTTAATTTTTTCTTTTATGTATTTAATGAATTGACCTGAGGACAAATGGAAAATATCAGCATCTGAAAAGATATTATTGTACTTTGTCCACGTCCTTCTGAGAAACGAATGTTGCGTGAAATTTTTTTTTTAATGTGGGATGTGTAAAAGTTGGTTTGATCTTGTACTTTGTATTGGACAGTGGAAATGAATGTTTTCTATAAGATTGTTGTCGTCAACAGCATTGCTGATTATTTTGAAAAAAATTTTTTGGTCGGATTTCTTCTATCTTCTAGAGTTGATAAATTATGGAATGTTAATGAGTCTGTTGAATGTTCTGATGATCGGAAGCATTTAATAACAACAACTTTGTACAACTTATTTATTGATTACTTATACTTATTTGTGTGGTGCCTGCTTATGTCTTTCAATTTATTATTTATGTACCACTTGTTATGATGTTCCTGTTCATTATTTAGTACTATATAGTTGTTATGATGCTCCTGTACAACTTACAAATGTTACAAGTAAAAGCCATCAAGGCGTAAATAAATAAATAAGTTTTAGGGGTACGCAGTATATTGTGCATTGTCATTATTATGTACATTGTTTGTAGTAGGTATAATAAACTATATTTAACAATTTATTAAAATGGATAAACAATGCACGAGTATTAAAGCTATACAAATATTCAAGTCGAGAGTTGGGAATCAATCGCAGAAGAGTTTTTACATGCAAAACAACTGAGCATTAAACATTATGTGGTTCCATCGGAAAACTACAAATGCGATAAACAGACCCACCCGTCACCATCAACCACTCCCTTTCAGTGCAATGACGACAGCGGTGACCTACTTTTTCCGCCTGGTAATTTGTTTATAAATCACTTAGAGCTCGAATGCAGTTGAACGGAATGATTATTTTTGTGGCTCAGTTCTCCGACCATAACATGATTAGCAATTTTATAGCAAAGGTCTTTTAGCATTTTTCAATCTGTTCAGATACAGCCTCGAATGTAATATATTACGTTATTAGGTTGGCTTAGTTCTTATGCTGTGTGTCCCGTTATCGGTATTTTGTGAAAATAGATCTCTAAAAGGAACTTATTTTTAGCGTTAAGATGAAACCATGCGAAATCATACAAAATCATTTGTTTTTGGTTTGAAAATTTGATCGCTTAGAAATATTATAGATGCTTCAATTAAATACTGCAAGAAGAAAACATTTTGGCGTTTGAAAATAATTGAATAATTTTTTGATAAGTTATTTTGAAAGTCTGGAAAAAAATAAAGTGTAAGGCCTATAAAAGTTACTTTCAAGTGCCAAAATTTTCTACTAATGAATCCATTTTCTGATAAATATTCATTATATAATGTGGCAAATAAAGTACTTTGTAAAATAATTAGAAAACATTGAAATATTTTTTGTGACTGAATTTCACAAAATAAAACAAAACAATTTTTTAGTTTCGCATTATTGTTTTCGGCATGAATCAAAATGGGGGGCATTGAACAAATTTGGATTTGAGAATTAAACCTTATGCCGTCTGCATAAGGATAATTTGTATTAGTAACCGCCCGACACCGGGTGTGTGGACGTCTTTGGACTACACGTTGCTTGGTTCAATGCAATCAATTTTAAATTTCATGGTTATTATAATAAACAATGCGTAAAAAAGACGATAAGTCCGGCGAAAATTGATCGTGTGACAGTTGGTCCGCCAACAATTGACCCTTCCGACAGTTGATCCTTTAGAAGTTTTCTTCTTCAAATAAGAATTAAAAAAGAGGATATACGGCCGTACAACCAAAGTCAATATACTATATCTAAAGGCATCTTGAGTGAAAATCCACTGTAAAAATATTTTTACTAACAATAATTTCGACTTTCCGAAGAAGTATACGGAAATAACAAAATACGACAAACTTATACTTTAGCGGCTTAGCAAAAAACCGCTAAAGATTCCTACTTGCAAATGACATAACTTTTTTATCTGAATATAACACAAGAGTCCCAACTGCTCCCAACCGTCTTCAACCAGTGAGACTATGACATCCCCAATTTTGGTATGATGTGATGCTGAAGGTAGTGGGGAAGGAAAGGAGATGTGGAAAATGTATCTGGCTATTCAGATCTAGTCACCAAACACAAAAATGGTAGATTCTCCCAGAATGACTCGGGTGAAAGATCAACATTTGGAATCGAAAAATTGTTTGAAAAGCCTTTAGCCTTGATTAGATCTGAAGAGCAAGGTTCTTTACCACGTTCATCTTCAACATTTCGTTCAATGGAATTGCCGTAGTCCCACCCAGTCCCACTCATATGGCACAGGGCAGTTATGATTGTCTTCACGTAAAAAAATTATTACTCTATTCATTATAAAATTACTATAGAAATGGGAACGATCGAAAACTGATTAGGGAATTTGATGTAAATAATTCGTTATTGAATACAGCAGGTTAGTTGTACTTGATTTACTTTAAGAGTGAATCCTGACATTATTTGGAGTAAAAATGTTAATAGTAAAAAATCAGTAGATATTGGACAATTAGGATCGGGTGAGAGATGAACAGTATTCGTCTTTCAAAAAAAATTGAAAAAAAAAAACGATCACCAGAAAGCAACTGGAGACCAAAATTTCATTTACATTTCTTATTCCAAATAATATCAGGAATTGCCGGTTAAAATCAATTAAATACTTCCCTTAACAATCTTTATTTTATTTGTAAAAGTGATTCAACAAAACCTACTTTACTCAGTACCACTTGTAAGTAACTTGCAAACATTTATAGAATATTGAATATATTTATATAAGATTATAAATATTGTAAAATAGTACGGTTTTCTAGAAATACATTTTTTCAGTATTGTACTGTGCTGACTAAAAATATAACATTATCTGTGTATATATAAAAATCAAAATATGTTTGCTTCTGCCTGTATATGTATGTTATGCGTTGCTAAACCATTCATCCGATTGCGACGAAACTTTGGGGATTTGATATGCGTATGCTCGCAATGGTTTCTATATACAAAAGTGAGTTCTGGCATCATGAAATTATGCGTTGCTAAATATTCATCCGATTGCGAGGAAACTTTGGGGATTTGATGTGTGCATGCCCGCGAAGGTTTCTATATATACTGGTGAGCTCTAGAATTATGAAATTTGTATAAAAAATTGCAATAAGTGGCACGCGAGCTGTTTGAAAACTGAATGTACCGGGACTGAATGTACGGAATGTGGGAGGGGGGAGGGGAACTTGGGAGGGAGAGGGGAACTCTAGAGGGGGTTTACGGGAGGGGGGTTCACGGGAGGGGGGGTTCATGGGAGGGGGGAGAGGAATCTGTGAGGAGGGAGAGGAACTCGGGAGAGTGGTTCGCGGGACTGGGGAAGCGGGCGAGGGGAGTGGGGAGAGGGAAGGCGGAGTGGGAACGTGAGAGGGGAAGGGGACGCGGGAGAGTAAGGGGAGGCGGAAGTGGAACGGGATGAATGGGAAAGGACATGCAGGGAGAAACAATTTCTTTTTTCAGAGACATAAAAAATATCTAATCCATGTACACTTGTACACTGTGCATGAAAATTAGTATTTAATCATTTAATTTGTTATTACATTGATTTTGAAAAGGCACTTGAACGTATGTCAACATACGGTATTTATTCACCTTGATTAATAATAATATATTATATAATTATATTCAAAGATCATACTTAGGTTCCTTCCGTCAATTACCTCAAAAAGCGTCATCCTACCCACGCAATAATTTCATAAATAATTTGCTAACGGAAATTAATATTACTAATTTGAGAACCTTCTCAAAGGTAAAATTGTATTTATAAATACATACAGGAACCTTCGCTCCACATTTGCTCTCATCGATTGCGTCATAACAACATGTTTCCCTAAATACATTTTTCCCTAATAAAATATGACATGATTTTCTAAGGAAATTCAGCTAATGTCGTACATGTTTTATTTCACAAATATGTTTGAGAAATAGTCAGCCTCAGATAACAAAAACAGGCCTGTAAATAAATAGGCACTACGAAATCTATTTTATTCTATATTAGAGTCTAACCTACTTGAAAAAATGTAGGTATTAATATACTCAAACACAAGGCTTCGAACATAATGGCTTCGTAATTTACAAGCTGGTAGTTCTGCAGACTTGTTCTTGACTGCAGCCTGCAGAGTCCGAAAACTTACTACCAATAAAATACTTATTCTAGTCTAGAAGCATAAATTGCAGGTTTTTTTCAGGTGCAACAAAAAAAAACCAATAATATTTTTACAAATTTTTATTTTATCAAATATTTATTAAACATTAAAGAATTCATTAAAAAAAGTCGAACGAAAAAATTAAAAATTCAAAAAGTTACAGGGTGTTGGAGTGGGGGGTCTCAAAAAAATGGCGCGCCCTGGTTGACACGATTGCAACCCTCCCAGTAATCTAAAAAAATAAAATATTCTTAATCCAAACAAATGCGGCTCTAGCCCGAACTACGGAAAAGTAAAAAAAAAACATTTTCGCAAAATGGCGGCTGTCTGAAACAAAAAGACGTTTTTGTACCAGTTTTTTTGGTTTTCCAAATTTTTTAAAAATAGTAAAAATTGAAATTTTGTTATGGTTCTAGTTCCTGCCATAGAATAATGTATAGAGAAGGCTCACAACAAATTTCAAGTAAATTGGTATAGTAAAAAGTGGTTTGGAGAAAACTGGGTTTAAAATTTTATTCTATTTAGATTTTGGTTAGATTTCGCCTAAACCGCGACATTAAAATGGTTATAACTTTTAAAATAATGCGAATTTTGAAAAATCCTTTAAAGACGTATTTTTTAATATTAAAATTTTGGAAATATGAAGAAAAAAAATTGTTTTTTTTTTTGTTTTTCTAGACTAGAATACTGCCTTAAAGAAAGTTTAAATAAAAGTCATTCTAAGCAATCGTAATTAAAAATGTCGACTAAAAAAATTTTCAAATAAAGTAGTGTCCTCATGTAAAATTTTGTTTTTATCTTTTCAGGAAAAAAATAAATTTCATTAAAACGTTCAGATGTAGATTATATCTAAAAATTATTTTGTACAAGCAGTGTAAGAGTGAGTGCAATAGAACCAACGTTTTAAAACAAAGTTTTCAGCTCGTAACAAAGTCTAACAATACAATTATTACTGATTGATTGACGTGTGGCAAAAAGGAAAGATAAGTTTTCTGTTGGCAGAGTTAATATTTTAATTAATAGTGTTACAAAATTGAAAAAAAAAAAAATTGAAAAGGCAAAATGCATCTTTAACGCCCCTAGAGTGATTTTTCCCACAAAACGGCGCTATAAAAATCTTTCAAATATTATTATTACCATATATCAGACCAATAAATCAAGCAAAGTTCAAAGACTAAATGATGGACTTTCGCCAAGAAGACACTGGGAGGATCTCTCGACTAAACTGTAGAGGTTGTGGATCATTGAACGGGAAAACTAGGTTAGTTTGTGCATTTTGATCCGTATTGTAGTGTGTAAGGGCAGCTGCCAGGCTTGTTAAATAATTTACTAAATGTAGTGAACTATGTAGTGAATAATTTACTCAAATGTGTTGAATTTACTCGACCGTTTAGCATTTTGGCGGTTCAAAAATTTGTTTTTACTGTCGGTTTACATTTCCGTTACATTGGTGACAGTTTTAATGGTTTAGTTAAGATTATTTTTTTCAATTATGAAATCGTGGTGCTTATTTTAACTTTTTTATTATTCGCATTTTTTCAATATTATGGTAGATACCTGCCTGGTGAAAAAAAAATTGTCATTGAGAAGTTGACTTTTATTTGGACAAATTGAGCAACTCCCCATTTGAAATTAAAAATTTTATAAAAAATATATTATTTGTATTTAAAAAAAATAATAATTTAGTTTGAATATCACTTTATTAAAAGAGAAAAAAAAGTTTATAACAAAAAAGTAACTTTTTAAGTACTTCTTTACAAATCTTGTGATTTCAGAGCAAATTATGGTTTTGATTTAATATGTAAAAGGAAATTAAAAAAACATCCATTTTGACCGCGAGATTTAACATTATTACTAATTGTAAAAATAAAAAGAAGTAGTTTTGTGAACAGCAGACCTCATGGTCAAGAATGTGGATTTCCAATTTTCCTTGCTATTATTGTTGTCTCATAACTTCTTCAAATATCCACGCTGATATTGCTGATAGATAACAAAAAAACATTTATTAAATTAATTAATTAATTAGTTTTGTTTTAAAAACGAGCAAATAAAGCGAAATATTTTATATGAAAAACCTTTTAAAATATTGTTAAAAAAAAACTACAAAAAAACAGGACCAAGTCCTTCATGTGGTGTATTATGAAAGGGTCAATGTTTGAAAATTGTTTACTTCCATAAAAAGCGTAGTAATGTTGGAGAAGGATGCTAATGGATTTGATGCATAATACTCAAAACGCAACTAAATCACAAAGATGCAAGTCCACGTACGTCGTACGTCTTTCTGCTTCTTTGGTAGTTGTTGCATAAAAGGTAGATGCATCCGTATACATTTTTGAAAATCCTAGTTTTCTTCATGTAGGATTTGTATCTTTCTGCCACTGATAAACATGATAATTTTTTATTTATTTATTTTATTTTTTATTTATTTATTTTTTTTATTTTAACAATAATAATTACATTTATAATATTATTACCTAGGTTTACATAATAATTAATTTTATGGTTCTACTACTCCATAAGTTCAGCTCTAGGAGCTCGTGTTTATGGGAGGAGTATTTACATGCATAAAAAAAACATAATGTTTTGAGAAGTATGTATACAATGATCAAAGACTTAAATGTCTTGAATGAAATAAATATACAAATACTTTTTGACATAGATATAAAAAACTATAACAATAATACATTTTTTTTAATTAGATGTTAATTAAGGGTACAATATATCATTATTTATTTATTTATTTCAACGCCATAAAATGACTTTTACATTAAAGTGTTACATGAACAATGGTACACAGGGGGTAACAGTATTTTAATAATAACGAAAATATAATAGTTATACAATATTTAAATAATATACACGCTAGGTTTATATAAGAACTGATTTAAAACAATATGATGTATATGTGATAAAGGCCAGTAAATAGGTATGTGATACAATTATGTGTTACAACCAAAAAATAATAATGTGAAAACTTAAGGAAGAGAATAGAACATGTTAAAATAACAAAACATTATATTTACGCCGAATAAAAATATGTAAATAAAGGTGACTTGTTAGCAAGTAGAATCGAAGAATCGAGCAAAGATTATCCAATTTCAGGGACTTAATTTGCTTTTTAAATTGTTCATATTTCAATGTTTCTGTTACATTTATTTTGTTTTTGGATAACAATATATTGTACCATCTCACACCTAAATATAAATAGTGGTGTTGAGCCGTGGAACTTCAAGTCTGCATCAAAAACTCATTTCTTCAAATTTTGGACTTGCTTCCGTATGCTTTTCGGGTACAGAATTATATTTTAGGTACTTATTTGTCCACACTTACCACAGGTACTTACTTTATACTTTTTTTAGGTACGTATTTATTTATACTTTCTGTGGGTTCTTATAGGTATATTTTATATTTATTTAGGTACTTATATTTCTGTACTGTTGTTTGTATTTTGTTATTTGTAAATTTATCCTGACAAAGAAACTATTGGTTTCCAAACATGTTGATAATTTTGATCATAAGTGGTGACAGTAAGATCATGTGACTTGTTTTAATTCAATCAAATAAATTTAATACATAATAACATTGTGAAGATAGAGAAACATAATACTCGTATAATTTATAAGCAGATTGTTGGTACGCCTATTTATGAACACTCCAAACTTCGTGATGGAAGGTTTTTCTTCGTTTACATAATTTGTAACGCCGTTATCCAAAACAAAATTACAACTTTATGGTTACTAAATCATAAAGCAGGTTTGTGTCGAAAAAATACAACTTTATAACATTTTATGTTCGGAAGTACTGAATTTATTGATTATTTGAGTGAAAAAATAAGTAAAAAACCACAACGTCGATTAGTCGCTAATGGTTTTAATGCTCTAAGCAGACAGGCACTAATTATGTCAATCCATTATTGTTAAGTTACAATGTAGATGTTTTAGAATTATTAGTCAATTGAATTTCTCAAGTTTGTTTAAAGGGAAAGCTTTGTAATTCTTGGAGAGGTGTTACATTTATAAATTACGATTTCAAGCAAAATAGCTTGATACGCGTTGAATTTATTGAAGCTAATTTTCTTTTCAAGTTGATATAAATGAATTAATATTCTCGAACAGTTGTGAAAATCTAGAAACCTTACGCGACCCTGAAAGAAGGTGATGTTACAAGCAGACTATGAAGCGGATCCCGGATTTGAGGAGTTTGGAGAGGTGCAATGAGTTTTGGGCAGTGGAGCCGAATAACATTTTTTTTATTTTGCATGTATATGTATAACACATACATGCAAGGTTGATCGGGAGATTTCAATAATACTTCTGTTCATCAAAATTACGAGTTTTGTTTGTTATCGCATCGTATTTACTTTGAATATCTAACTGGACTTAAAGACCGTTCTAAAGGATGCCCTGTATTCATTTAGGGAGGGGGAGTCGTTCACTGAAGATGTCCGTCTGTAGATCGGATATAATCGGCTATGTCGAAAAAAAGTGGGTTTTGTAATATGTACCTACCTTAAATGTCATATGATTTTTTTGTAAATAATTTGTGAAAATATGAAATGAGTAATATCAAATAAAACTATTATGATAACACCCCCCCCCCCATACACACAAGCACTGCTTATTTATGGGGGTATATATATATATATATATATATATATATATATATATATATATATATATATATTATGTAACTAACTATTGTATAGAATCTGTTTGAAACACTAAATAAATTTCGCTGTAATAAACAAAATCCTGTAGATGTATGTGTTTGTCTCTTTTTAATGTCCTATTTTTCGTTTCATCGAGTTTCAAATCATATCAGTGCTAAAGAAGTTTTCACTTCAATAACGTTTTTTTCTGCTTTTCTAAATAAAGGTGTGTTGGTACAAGGACGGATGAAATGATACTTTAAGAGATAAAAAAAGTTAATATGTAAGTGCCTACTTCCGTCCCAAGGGAAATAGAACCAGCCGCTCCTGCCTGCACGAGACCTACTCCTGAGCGATGATGAGTCTAGGCAACCCATCAAAAAGCCATGGTGCGAAACGAGTGAATGTTTGGTGATGATTGATGATTGTTGAGACGAGCGGCTGCCAGAAAGGCGAGGAGGACTTTAAAATAAACACCCATTTACCCTCTCCGGTTCTAACCGCACCTCCCTCGACCACCGGGGCGTAAGGAGACTTACGCGTGAACTACGGCGAGAGACTCACTTACATCGAGGGGTGATTACCTTCTTGATTTTAAACCGTTTAGAGGGGAGGACTACAATAAAAAAACAGGAGCATGCAAGGAAATTCACGCACACGAGAATCAGCTGAAATATTTTTAATACTGACGCTAGCGAGCAAAACATTGGAGCGCAATAGTACGCGATAAATTAACTGTAACTTTAACTACCCGGAAAATATATACTTAAAAGTTAAAGCACACGCGATGCCACCTGACTTATTACCTGAATTAATAAGTAAGTTAAAAAATCATAAATATTTCGTAAATTATCACCGGAATATATATTTTTCATTTAAAACGTCCTTATTGATAAAAATTATTTTAATGAAAATAAGGATATATTGTATTAAAATATCACGTCAAAAGTGCGAAATGGGAGAACAAACTTCAGAAACTGGATCCTGCATAATGTAACGATTTCAAGTGATATAGATACGCGGAATGGCAGTAATTCAAAAGAAAGATTTTCGTCAGTGACGTGAGATGAACTTTTTTGAAATTTTTTTTTACGACTTTCTTGAAGTTTTATTTAGTTTCTTGACGAGATATATTGCTCTTTAAGTTTGGCAATTATTATTACATTAATCAGAATTTTACTCATTCAAGTTTATTTATGTATTTTATTTATCATGCTCGCAAGTTGAGTTATATAAAAATCAACAAATTCTAATCTTTTAATGAATAGTTTTCACAGCAATTATCTGCATATTGGAATTTGTTTATTTTACTGATGTGTTTATGGAAATTGACTTAGCGTAGCGAAGTCGTGTTTTAACTCGATCATTTTACATTTCAATTTGAGAGGCGAGTATGGGTACCGCCGCCCCAGGAACCATTTATTGGATAACAAACACCCCTGTCATGGATCACTCCAAGTGATGCGCTACATTAGGTGACTTAGCAGGGATGCGCGGGATAATGGGGTGAGGTTTGTCTAGGTCGCGGCATGGAAAGCTTTTGCCCTTCTAATGCACGACAGGCCTGATCGGGAGCGGCTGGAAATTTAACCTAGGCATCTCCAGCCGAACTCTTTTGACCCCTCCGCCTTACACCACAGTATAGGGATGGATTCATTTCCCGTTACTCCCGGACACATCAAGCCTCAGATTCCTACCCACCCGTCATACCATTTTCCTACCCAGAATTTTTTAAAATATTAATACCGCTCAAGAGTCCCAACTGCTCCCGACTGGAGCTTGTGAGACTACGGCATCCCCAATTGGGGTATGTTGTGAGGCTGAAGGTAGTGGGGAGGGGAAGGAGATAGGAAAGGAAAGTACCTGGCTTTTCAGATCTGGTCACCAAACACGGCTTAAGCCATTTCAAGGCTAAACACGGCTAAAACCATTAAAGTCATCAAACATGGCTAAAGCCATTTCAACGTTTCAATTCTGAATGGTGGTCTTACACCAGGGCGATACTGAGAGTATCTTCCACTCTGGAACGTGCCGCAAATAAACTATATATAATTGCGAATGAATAAATTGTGAAATAACACAAATTAATTAAATAAAATTTTTTTGCCACGCCGGGATTCGATCCCGCGACCTTCAGAATGCGAGTCAAGAGTCTTACCGCTTTTCCTTCCTTTCCCTAAAAAATTCCTCGACACACTTTCCACAAAGATGCCATAGTGACAGAGTTTTTTTTTCTCAGGCCCTCCTGTATGGAAGCTAACTTCTTAAAAAAATCGTCTATCTGCAAATTATTTAGTGTGTTCCTGTCAAGATAATAGCCGTGTTTGATAGTACCTTTTTATTCCGTCAGAGTGCACGCGCTTTGCGAGCTGTGAAATCGTAATAATCAACAATACGCTAAGTCTACTGATTACAGAACTAGTTGTTGTGTGTTTATGGTAAGTATTGCGGTTCTCAACTCTTCATCAAACGGTAATGTTTAGCAACACACAATGCTCCCACGCAAGCAGACACTTGTTCCAAATTACCTCCACTATATTATTTCACATTCTCCCCTTCCTTCAACCCTGGAGTGAAGTTCTAAACATCTCCGAGCAAAAAATGATCAAAGAGCATTCTGGTTATTAATATTAAAGCGCTTACTGTAGCCGGAATGCTTTACTTTGAAAAGGATGCACAACTTGTACGAACTTTCTTTAGCCCGCGGAAGAGGCTAAATTAAATTACTTTTACCCAAAAACGTGGAAACACTCTCGACTGCCTACGTAATATAATAGGAAGATAAAGTGGGAACTCAACCTTTTCGAGCAGAGAAGTTCGTCGTTAAGAAATTTAAAAAAATAACAGAGTGTGCAATTCACACGCGGTAGAAATGAAAAGAGTAGACAAGAGTTGGAAGGCTAAGAAGCACCGCACAAAGAGGGCTCCAATTATCCCATTCTCTCATGAGCTAAATCCTACAGACGTGTGTGTTTGTTTCTTTTTAGTGACGCTATTTTTTGTTTCATCGAGTTTCAAATCAGAAGAGTGCTAGAGAAGTTTTCACTTCAATAAACATGTGTGCAGTTCACACGCGGTAGAAGTGAAACCTTCAGAAAACTAAATTTCAAAAGAATGAGACGAATGCAGAGGATCAGGAGTAGCATAATTATAGAGATTATTTATTATAATATTGCAACCATGTTTAAAAATTATTTAACATTTTATTCTACGAAGCACCGCACAAAAGGACAGCCGATTTGTCTATCTCATTCTCTTGCAAGCTAAATCCTATAGATGTATGTGTTTGTCTTTTTTTAGCGTCAGTAGCTCGCTTCCGTTTCATCGAATTTCATATCACAACGGTGCTAAAAAGTTTTTACTTCAAGATATCAAAAGTCAAGAGAATATCAAAATTTTGGAACATTTATTTTCATAGAATACGATGTAGAATCACCTTTTTTCAAAATATTTATTTATTTATTGTTGTTATACGCCCATAGGGGCTTTTACATAGATTATAAAAATGAAAACATTCTTAAAATATACAGGTAGTTTTTGAAAAATATAGCGTAAAACCGTGAAATATTTGAAACAATATAACATTTGACAATTACATAGAATAAAATATAATATAACATTACAATAAAAAAAATATATTATAGTGCTGTTTTATAGTAACCTTTTTGTTTTTGTTTTTAATCCATCTTGGTACTATTTTAACCAAGTCATTTTTTCTAATTCATTCATAATAAAGTCATTCTTTCTTAGAATTGTTAGTTCTGGTCTTGTTAGACATGTAGTCGCCTTAGTTCTTAATTGTTCAAACGACCATTAAAAAAATTACAGGAGGAGAAGGTTATCTTTCATTATTTGAATGAAACATTATTATGGGTGTTTAAGAAAAAGCTATTTCCGTAAAGCTAAAGGTCTCATTATTCCAAATAATTCACCTATTATACCTCATTTATATATTTTATTTTTAATTTTAAAATGGAGGTTGAACAAAAACTAAAATGGTCGTTTGGACAATTAAAAACTAAGGCGACGATGTCTAGATCCCTTAATGATTGTGAAATTTACTGAATTGATCCGCCTATCACTTTTTTCCGTGGTGTAACCAAACATCAGCGCTCTTGAAATGATTTTACGCAAAACCGCTAAATATTATTTTGACTCGTATTCGGAAAACGTAACGCTGTTGGCAAATCAGTGGTAGGTACATATTGTAAACCGAGTAAGCCCTTTGAGCAGCGGAGGTTAGTCCTCTAATTAGTAACGATGTCAGTTTATTAGAAGATGATGTTGTATTAATTCGAAGTTGATGAGAATATTGATGATTAGCACAACCTCTCTACAAACGTTATCATCCTTAAAGTTTTTAATTAAATAACTTCACTGTTTGCAAGCCAAATTAAAATGATAAATGTAAAAAGAAAAGTATCCCTGTTAAAAGTCTAGCGGGTATTTACAAGAAGCGTATTTACAGTTTCCTCTGCTTTCCCCGATACTAAAAAGCTCTTGCTTATTTTATTTTTAAAAGTAATAACTTTTACTTGGAATAGTTCTGAGATGAAAAATATTTTATCCTTTGACCTCAAAATGTATTCTCCTTTGAAAGTCTAAGATATATGAAAATGAAAAATTCATCAGTATCAAATAGGATAATTTAAAAAATCATATTTACAACTATTAATCAATATTTCAAAGCGACCAATGAGCGCAGACTCGCGTAATTTTCGTTTCATCTCTCAACCAATAGGAGAGCCTTTAAAAGTGACATCATTGTCAAAACGGCGAATGAGCGCAGTTGATGCGTCGCAGGTGCAGTAATTGTCATTTTCGTTTCATCCAAAATCCAAAACACAGCCGTTCTATAGAAATTTCACTTCAAAAATCAGATTCTGCAATTCACATGCGGTAGAAATGAAACCTTCAGAAAACTAAAGTAGACAAGAGTGAAGTGAAAACTTCTTTAGCACTATTGTGATTTGAAACACGATGAAACGAAAAATAGCGACACTAAAAAGAGACAACTACTTACATCCATAGGATTTAGCCTGCGAGAGAATGAGATAGCATCATCAGTCTCCTCTTTGTGCGGTGCTTCGTAGCCTCCCCACTCTTGTCTACTTTAGTTTTCTGAAAGCTTCACTTTTACCGCGTGTGAATTGCATACTCTGATTTTTATTACCAGACAAATTTTTTTAGTTTACGCATAATAATAGTGCTATTAGTCTCCTTAAGCATCATTTTTGTGACATTTCTAAAAAATGGTGTAGAAAAAATAAATTATCATCATTATTTAAATATTTATTTAACCTAAAGTTACAATATCAAAGATCAAATCAAAACAAAAACTGGACTTGTTGAAGCAACGGTTTTCGATCTCTAAAATGAAGCACAAAGCGGTACGGCGTACCATATAGCGTACACACACAAAGCGCCGCGGCAGCCCGAGCCCGAGCCCGAGCCCGTGCCGCTCGGCGGACAGAAAGGGGAGCGCGTGAACACCGAACAATGCGTTCGCTGGTTTTCACGATCGCTCAGTTTTCTGCTCACTCCGTATCGGGGTAGGTGCGCCGCGCACCTGTGCAAATAAGCCAAGCAAACCGGCTTTTACGAGAAACCGGTATATTAAGTCGGAAAATACGCTTAACAGAGTATTGCAGGTACCTACTTGCTTGCATTGCATAGCTTTTTGTCTACCAGAGAAAATTAACTTATTATATTTATGTATAATTTTAAGTATAATTTTAATTGATAATTTGGGAGGCGGGAATGGGTACCGCCGCCCCGGGAACCTTTATTGGATAACCAACACCTCTGCCATAGGTCACCCCAAGTGGTTCGCTACGTTTGGTGATTTAGCAGGGGTGTCCGGGTTCATGGGGTGAAGTTTGTCTAGGTCTCGAAGGTGGATGACCAGGACACACTGAACCCCAGATTCCTACCCACCCCTTAAACCCCTTTCCTTCCTAACCACCCCTTAAACTCCTTTCCCCTTCCTTTCCTTAAAAAAACCCTCCACACAGCATCCCCAAAGATGACATAGGCCCTGAGGGAAATTATTTTCCTCAGGGCCTCCTGTGTGGAGCTCATGTAAAAAAAAATAATAATAATTTTGACTTCATCAACTTTAAAAACTTAAACTTGAACAAAAATTTAACTTTAAAAAAAATAAGATTTTATTATATTAATATAAGTTTATTTTTAGATGATAAATTTCGACTTAATTAAAACCCAAACTTGAATGAAAACAAAGAGGATAGGTTTAAAAAAATTAAGTTTTCATCAAATACAAAATTTAATTTTCAAATTCTGTGATTATTTTAGTTTTATGAAGAATTTAGCCTTAAATATATAATAGCAGAACTTGAACAGAATTTACACAGAACGTGAAAATTAACATCAAATAATTGATGAATTGTTCAATTTTTTTTAAACAATCCATCCTAAGTATTTTGAATCGATTGAAAATACCCCTTCTGCATGAGTTCTGAAGCGGGACGCCAAATTGTTAACCTCAACACAGGCTTGTCCTAGTGAGGTTGCAAATTGTTTTGTAAACATTTTTACCTGCAATGTAAAGATACAATAAATAAATAAATAAATAAATAAATAGGATCAATGATACTAGTTCCTCATAACATTCCAATAAAATACCGGTAAAACAAACACAGCTACTTATATACCTTTGTGCTCTAACGGTTGCAATACTTCTGTTCGTGTAAGGGTTTTGGTCGAAGACCTCTAATCAGATGAGAAAAATAGTTAGGTGCATCTAGTACCTAGATCTGAATGACCAGATGCCCCTTAACTTTCCGGTAGATGATATTCTTTAACCCCACAATTTTCTGCCGCAACTCCACGTACACATTACAAGATTTTGTGTTGAGGGTGCCATAGTCCCACTGGCTCTGAAAAAAGACACTTCAGCTTTGGACAACATAACTAAACCATTAGTGATTCAAACATTTATCTGAAATTCGTGGCACTGTATTTCCAGCATTATTTTACTTGAAGGTGAAGATTGTAAGGAACACGTCGTGCCACCTTACATAGACTTACTTCCTACCACTCAGTCGTCTTTCTCCATCGTAAGGCTCTTTGCATGATGACCTTTTGAAGTGAAACTTCTTTAGCACCGTTGTGATTTGAAACTCGATGAAACGGAAACGAGTGACACTAAAAAGAGACAAACACGTACACCTATAGAATATAGCCTGCGAAATGAGATAGAATGAAACCTTATTTTTATTTCGTAAAATAATAATTACGTCTGATGTTAAATGCCTTGAATTTATTAAATAGGTTGGTATTATTTATTTTTATCTGCCCAGTTCCAAGAATAACAGTAATAATAATACAACGATAATTATTATGTTCTTGTAGGTAAGGATGTAGTCCTAGCTTCTACAATAAATGTCGCACGGACGAAGACTCCCGGGACTTACCTATTTTTGTTAAACGACGATATTAGTAATATTATATTGGTAGAAAACTCCGGTGGGATCAGGCATAAGCCTAATTATTTCCTATTTCTATTAAATTCTTTTTTCTACTAAAGGTTAATTAAACAAGAAGATATCATGAAGTGTATCAAACAAATTATTTGCAATGTTTGGGTGATAGATTTCAGTCGCTTAACATAATAAATAAAAGTTATATTTCTAGAAGTAGTACTCTTCGTGAACTCAGTATTCATGATGAGTGACTTTGACAGCTAAGCAAATGTTTCAATAATAATTATATTTGACGGAATGAAACGACTAAATTGTTTTTATATATTTTTAATTAAATTTAATGAATGCAGGTACCAGCGCCTACGCAGGTACGGCATTTTCCATTTTCCAACTTCTAACTTTTCGACTGAAAATGTTTTTAATTAACAGTCCTTACAGCACTGATATTATTTCCAGTGACTGTCGTCAAAAGTTGTCAATCACAAGTTTTTAACTCAAATTATAAATTATGTTTATTTATGAAAATTAAAAGAAAACGCCTCCGCGATAAAAAATTTTAATTCTTACAATAAAAAAAATACTTGTAATAAAGAATATTGGAGCTAACTATGATTTTTTGCTGTAGGCAATTTTATTGTCGGTTTATTTAAGTAATGCTCAAATTGCTTCCTCACGTACGTACACCAGTACCTATTCGTACCAGTTCTAGCCATGACCGAGTATTTGAATTTATTTTTGCAATGTCTTCGTGGACGTCCCGAATTCCTTCGTATATTATTCTAACATTCCCTTCCCCGTCCATCCGATCTCCACGTTCAATCCATCTAGGTACTTATCTAAACTTTTTATTTCCTAAGCGATGGCCTCGGTCTCCGACGTTTCAACAAAATTTAACAACACATATTTTATTACGTTATTTTATCACTATTTAAGTAACTACTTGTATTACTCTAATTCGGTGTCTTAATCCTCATCATCTTCGCTGTTAATGGAACCTTGTTTGATTCAAGCCTACCCTTTGGTTAGCCACTTCTTCCTGTCAGTAGTAATCTTGATCCATCTCGTACAACCTTGGTGTTGGCAGGCCAGCCTATCTTAGGTCTGCGGGGGTTATCGCGGCCTGCTCTAAGTCTCTACTCAAGCTGTCTTTTAAATTATGCAGCTACTTCCCTTTCATCATTCTTAGCCTTTCCTAAATTTACATCTTTATTTATAATTAATATTGTTCACAACTGACGGCAGTGATAAGCAATTCACTGACAATTGTTTATGTAAATTTCATTCGAATCCTTCGTAGTACCTAATATATTACACATCAAAGGATTGATCAAAATAGACAATGCGGTATTCAGTATTTACGCGACTGACATGTTATCCTAATTCCACTTATAACAATACAGCCACCACTTACAAATAACACATAATCGTTTTAATTAGGAGGGTAGGAACCCGGGACGCAGCTGCGAGGGTAGACGACCTAAGCTACTAAGCCGCACTTACCGAGAATATAAATTGTGCAATTTATTATCATTATAAACCTATCCGTTCGGTAGATTGTTTAGAGGACATCCATTAAATAATATGCACGCCAAATAGTCTTATACAATACAGATAAATCATACCCTCAGCGCTCGCCGGCGATAAATTACAGCATGTTAGTCAGTTGCTGCAGCGTTGCCTTCCTGCCTTACTTATAGCGCTTATTATCCAGCTCAGGGCGGTTTAAATTGAGAAGATAATGCGTTTTACAGGATAATCAAGCCACTTTGTTTATTCTGTTGGATTATCGTCGGAATACAAACCTACGCGGGAATGTTGAAAGCTACCGCCCGCGAAAAGGTCGACAAAGCTTAACCGATTACGCCAATATTTTGTAAAGATTGTTTGATGATGTAATATTTAAAACACTTCGCCTTTTGGTTGCGCCCACGTTCACGTGTTTGCAATGAGTTTGTGGCCTTCATGAAATAAAGAGTTGGTTTCCATAGCAATATTTGCATTTTGCTTTCTATGCTTCAGAAACACCAGCACTGAAATCAATGGATATTATTGTGTTGTTTGCACGCGTAAGGGCTTTTAAAGGGATGAACATTGAAATAACTCGTACAAAAGCTGTAGGTATTTGAGGCGGGCTGTCTGTTACACTCATTCTTATTACACATCAGGAGAGAGAAAATAGTTTCCTTGTGTTAGGAAGTTCTCTGGCTGAGTAGTTATGGAGTAGGTACATAAATCTGTCGTGTCCCAGTAAAAAACATTTTCAAATTCGATATTTCTCTTCTCCGTGTATTTGAGTTTGGAATATTCCTGAAAATTTTGACATCAGATGTAAATAAAAATTCAATCCAATTTCGACTCAACGATTTTATTTCTTCGAAGTCTATAAATAAGTAGCTTAATATATTTGTCATTTGGAGTATAAATATTATGGATCGCATCATATCATGGTCGTGTTTATAAAAATGTTTCAATATTTTTTATCAAAGTGAAATTCAATCCTGGCGTACTTACTCGATGGTGAAATTCTTCTGGTTCTGTTTTTGATGGTTTCTTTTCATGTTTTTTTTTTCAATTTCATCTGCTTACCAAATTATTACCAGACTTCTGTACACGTTTATGTCCTTTTGTAAAATTAATCATAAAAGAAAATTATTTTACAATACAACTAAGCTGAATGTGATTGAAAAACTTTGTCCTATTCATTTTCATTGGGATTCAGCGATGTTTCTAAAAATACCGGAATAAAAATAAGTTCTTCAAATTATAAATGCAATGTTACATGTAACCATGAAATTAGAAACTTTAAAAATTTTTTAGCAATTTGCTATTCGAAATTATTACCTCCTTCAAACTATTGTAAGATAAACAAAGAATGAGTTGCAGGAGAGTCAATTGGAATAGGTTAGCCACAGAGATCTTATATAAATATGTAATGTCAGTGATCGATCAGTGGCTGAGTGGGCATCGCGCTTGGGTCCCACCCGGCCGTCACATGTTAGATTCCTCTACTGGCTAAGTCCTCCATCACGACACAAGAAACATTTTCCGCTTAGTGCGGTGGTATTAGGAGATTTTCAAACATTGTTCGTATGTATTCGTGACCCGGGAATGTTGTTTGTCTTTATTTAAAAAAAATAAGTATATTAAGTTTATTTTTCGTATGGATAAACAAACCTCATAAAACAGTCGTAAGTACAACATTTACGACTGTTTTATGAGGTTTGTTTATTGCAAAAATGTCACACATTTATCAATGTCCCTCAATGACAACCGTTAAGTCAACATTCAACATTATAACACCAGTCCTAAAAATCCCTTGTATTACCTACCTTTTTAAAAATAAAACATTGTAGCCGTAACAGTCGTGGGAATCGAACACGTACAGTGATTTATTATCATTCAGTCAAGTGTGACTCAACAGCAAATTTTTTGACATATTGCAACACCGATATAAGAGTTAAATCGAAGGCGCCACATAAAATGTTTGGAGCTGTTGTAGAGAGGACACATTTCATCTTATGTGACATCTCGGGTGCCTGCCCGCGTTTGAGTGAGTTGGGTGAGTCCTGTGTGTTGTAATTAATATTAATACACACATCAGCGTAGTTTTGACTGGGTTGCAAAACTTTGAATACTCTTTCTTCGGCAACATTATTTCACAGAATTTTAGAAGTATCTATTTTGATTTGCTTTATTGCAGTATCAGAAGAAGATACCAAATTGTGTGGTTGATCAGTTTGAACTATTTCGGTGTTGTCGATAGGTACACTTTATCTTCCAATGGCGTGATTTGTTTTATAATTAAATATTTACATTTATTTTTAATAGCCGTTATTGCGGGAGACTTATAATATCCATAGTGCGCTAATTGCGAACTGCGGTAGCTCATTTTCTTCTTTGAAAATCTTGATAATGTTAAGAATATCCTTACGTAGGCAATAATTATCTTTTCAGGTGATTCGTCGTTCAGTAATATGTGCAAAAAGTGCTTCCTTTTCACGGTCACATCTTCATCTGTAGAATTATCACAGCAAACTAGAAAAAAAAAACTGATTCTTTATCTGGAGACTATACTTTGTACCGTCGAATAAATTCATGAAACTATACATTGTTTTGCTTTGCGCCAACTGGCAAGCAGGCAACCATTTTAACTCGCAAAGCTGTCCATGAATACAATAATAGAATTAAGATATTTTTTTCTAATTAACTATGTGTATTGAAAAAAGTTAATTAATATATTCACATTCACTAAAGTTGAATGTATTACACTTTGAACTTTTTTAGCAACACTTAAATTAAAAACAAATTGCACAACCATTAAACTAGCCAAAAAAGGCAAAACTGTAAGCATTTAGGTGGATAACCCTCTGACAAGTGTATTAGCGGGCGATCTATCTAATTGGTATACTTTATCGCGTGGTGGTTTATGATTTTGTTGTTTTACAAATAAGAAATTTGACAGAACTCCTTGCTCACACTTGTTCATTCTCAGATACTACATTGTCCAATGCCCAAAAGACCTACCAATACAAATACCTAAAACACCAAGTTCAATGCCCAGGCCATAATTTTAACAATACTCAGGCCCTAAGTTAGCTCAGACCTTCGGAACGGAAAATATATAACACGGTCTTCCTTATCGGATTCTTATTTCTTAGAGTATAACTCGAGTGCTTTGTTATTATTTCGTTAATCTTCCCTCCGAGGTGTGCTTGTCGGCAAACTTTCATAGCAAAGTAGCGATTTGAGATATTAGAGCCGTTCATATTATTATACTCCAGTTGGTGTGGATTTTTTTGTTGTTACTTTTATCACCGTATTCTAACAAATTATGTAGATACGCGAGACACCTGGAGGTTTTTAAAGGAACCAAATATATCCGTTTTGGGGCGGTAAGTGTTTCTCCAGGAACGTTATTCTTTAAAGCAATTCGTGTAATGACGTCTAAATTATGCACGTAGGTAGGACCTTCGCAACGTGACCTAGCCCCGGGTGGGTGGCAAAAGGGAAAGACATCAAAGTGGAACACACTCTCCTCCACGGACAGCTTGTGGCTGAGTAGTCTCCAAAGCGGTGTCCTATTCAGGTAGGATTACTTCTCCGCCTCCAGAATAACATGACCATTAACACCAGGATGTTTTGAAATAAATCAAAGTAATTTACACTCGCTTTTTAAAAATAAAACGAAATTATTTTTGCATTCCCCCAAAGTATTATCCATTGTCATCTTATACTCATGTTCGTATTTGGGTACAGGAGGTGCGCGTTTCCATAAAAAATATTTTTTTCAGCAGTTTCCTTTAGAAATGAATCTAGTTATTACGAGACGGTACGAGGTAATGGGCATCAACGTAAATAAAGCAAGGAGTATGTACGAAGTCAGCGTTGTGGGGTAGTCTATCCTCTTTGTCAACCCAAGTCATACCTATATTATAAGAGTAGGAATAATGAAACTGAAAGCTTTACCCCTCGAATAAAGCATTTGTGAACTTAAAAAATTATCAGTGACTCTGATTTAGATCTTTTATAAATCTAAACGAAAGAAAATACTTTACAATTACTCACATAATTATCGCTTTTGGTTCCCACATTCAGTTCAAATTTCGTAAATTAAAAGTACATTGATCGTGAATCGTGGAATATTGCAAATATTAAACACATCATCACAGACATCAGAAATTAGTATGTTTGATAAACCTAGCTGAAAAACATTTAAATTGTCACCTCATAGGTGTTTCACACCTAGTTCTTAACAACTTACTAATTTTGAATGCTCTTAAGTGAAAACCAAGTGAAAATAAAAAAAAAAGTGATCAGAAACTGAAATACCATTTTTTCTTACTTACATTTTTACTCTAAATAAGTACAGGAATCATTGGTTGTAAATTAGGAAAGTCTATTATCATCGTTTGTATATTATATGTACATTTGTTAAATACAAACGTTCAGATATATTCTTCCAGTTTTTTTTCTTGTCCTTTCAAATCTTTGTATTCTTTCAATCCCGCTTGTCCACATTTTCTGCTGTTCACAAGCTGTTCCTCTGACGATCATGAACTTGTGGCTATGGTTTTCTTAGATTGATCCAAATTCGTTCAGTTCTGATTTAAAATATTTGTTGTCGTTGCTAATTATCCCAATATCATCGTCATATCGTACTTTTATCGTACAAGTACTATTTATTTAAATGTTCAGTGGCGCACCATAATACTTAAGTACGCGGTTGTTTAAACGACTTGTTCTTTTAAATCAATCACTTAGTGGTATCAATATAAAATGCATCTACCGCTGTACTTTCAACCCCTCTGGTTCTTTACTCCTCCCTATGTATTTATCCACCAATTTCTTTCACCACAAAAACATCCTTACTCCTTGCAAAAGAACCTTTCATTCTACTCAAAAAGACTTTTGGCCAGTGGCGCCTTGTGAAGTTTTTGGGCTTAAAAATCTTCCGCCAGTTATTTTGCTGCAGATAGTGAGCAATTTTCAGCGATTTAAAAAATCTACTTGAAATCATTGATACGAAAACAATCGGCAACGAGACACGTGATGAATTATTGAAAATGTAATGAAACGTCACTATTATCGGTTGTAGGTCTTTTATTCACGTTAAAATGCGTTCTCATTTAAAGCGTGAACATATCTGAAAAAATATGCTAATTTTATTTAACTGATTTTACGTTCACCATATAAAAATAAAATTCGCTGTTAACTGCATAAATGCGTTTTTCCATTAATATTTGAATATTTCCTAGACTGAAAATTAAAAACTTAATCCGCTGTAAATAAATTCGACGGAAAATAATAATGGAAACGCCTTTGTTGATACCCAAATGTGATAAGGGGTCGGCCTGTTGCACCACACGACTCGAAGCGTCCCCCTCCTCCCCACGCTGTGGGAGGGGTAGGAGGGAGATGAAATTACATTTTGTTAAACTTGTTTTGGCCGGAAATTACTGCACGCTTTGTTTTGCTGCGACGATACTTTATTAAAATTTAATGGCGCCAGAAATATACAGGTTCGTTATTTAAAAATTAATGAATTAGACAAAGAATTTGGCCTATGGCGACAACCTTGGAACAAATAATTAGAACATAATTATTACTTGAAGCGTTTCGAAAAAGTTGTGTGGATTTCGTTATGGATTATAAAAAAAAAATCAGTCGGAGAGCCTTCCCGAGAAAATTATTGGTCCAATGGTGAAGGGTGATAAAATTGAAAAAAGAGTTTATGACTATTTTTCAGAGGTATTGATAATTACGAAAAAATCCTATGACAAAAAAGTTTATTTTTAATTAATTTTATTTTATTTTCCGTAATTCTGCAAAAAGCATGAACAGTCAAAAATACCTTCCGACGGTAATCCAACTTGCTGTCGAACTCGTACTTCACCCAATACAATAAAACGGCTAACTTTTTCTTAATTCTTTGTTAGACAATGCAACGTTTTTGTTCGTGTGAATGTAAATGTATAAAGGTTTTAGAGCTCGGAACGAGTGGAACTACCATATACCCCATAAGGGGAGTTTGGTGAGGCTGGTTATATACGAAGGTTGGGAAGAACACGGCTTTTCAAGTATAGTAATCAAACACAGCTAAAGCCATTTCAAGCAACTTTTCGATTCTGATTGTTGTCCTTTAACTAGGGCGACATTGGGAATTTCTTCGCTCTGGAACGTGTCGCTAAATTATAATTTAATTGATTTGTGTTAAATAACATTTAAAAAATTGCGCATGTCGGGTTTCGAACACGCGACATCTGGATTCTTAATTAAGGACCTTATACGGTAACCATGAAATTACTCAATTCTGCCAAATAATGGTAACAAAATTGCGAAAAAATAGTTTATCTCAAAATTATCTTCTGAACCAAGCAAGAACTTATAACACTTACCAGTAGATCTTAAGTTGACATGACAATCATGCCGAAAGAAATGTGCTTTAAAGGACAAAGGACAAAGCCAAAATATTGATTCTCCCGCAGAGCAACAAAACAATAAAACTCTTCATTTATTAATTCATATTCAATTATAAGAGTTTTTATAGATCATTTAAAAAATATGTCCCAAAAAGTTGAAAATCACATTTTTTGCCTTATCTTTGCGAATGTAGTTTTAATTTTTTGTTTCAAACTGTGTGCAAACGATTTAAAATGATCTGGCTGTGTGCGTGCTATTTAAAAAATTACCCCTTTGCGTGCCTTTTAAAATATGACTTATTTCAACTGCCCACCTTGTATCCGGAAAGCATTACGAAAAAATCTAAAATATCGCTCTATAATTAATTAAAGCACGGATAATTTATTAGTTTGTAAAAATTGAAACGGGCGCTGCGATCGGTATCTGAAACGCTTTCGTGTATAATTGCCCGGAGATAAGAACCAATTTATTGGCTCGTCACAGGAGCGCGGGAAATATGAATTCAATAATAAGAAGTTTGACTTACCATCTCGCCTTGCCTCCTTCCCCCCCTCCCCCGCTTGCAACGAGCAAAAGTGTTATTCGAAGCCGGTGCTCCGAGCGCGAACGCGGCGCGCGAGGAGATTTGGAATCCCCTCGACAGGTGACAGAACTCCGCGAAGATGATCCGCTCGCAAAGCACTTTTTTACAAACAATTTTCGAACAAAGTTTTCCGCGCTGAAAATTCGAGGGTCGCGACGCGTCCACACGAATCGGCAGCTGAACGAAGACTGAGCAGTGAGCAGCGGGCGGCGGCCTCCCTACCCCCCATCGATCGCCGCCCCCACCCACCGCGCTGTTCCTCGGCGGGACGTTGGAATCAATTTAACATAAATATTCAACCATATTTCACAGTCACAAACTACTTCATAATTCTGTACAACGAAACTCGGACAATTAATTATTACTGAAATAAGAAATCGTCAATTTCAAGTAAAACGTTCACCGTTTTTTTCTAATAATCGACGCAAATGACGTTTTTTAAAACATACATTTTTGATATCTATTTATTAATATTTGAACTATGTGCTTAATATTCTCTGTGAGTAAAGTGGGATTGCATTTACCTCCCCTCATTCTGGAATAAAAGCTATTGTTATGATTATTAAAAATTCGTGAAATTTTTTATAACTTTTTTTTGTGCATAGACAATGCGTCTGTAAATTTCATTAATTGATTGAGTCTCAATGTTTACGATCTTGCGTGTTACCAGGCCAGCCGTTTGTTGCTACGGTAACCGGTGGGAGTGGGAGGGTGAATCCCCGGGTGCACCGTTGCAGCTAGCTCGCTCGGAGGCTACGCAGCCCCCCCCCACCCCCTTCGCCCCTGGCCATGCCGTGTTGCGTTAGGCCTTCCGGGAGTGAGTGACGAGATATGGCGCAGATGTTCATCTCACTCCGACTAATGACAAATTTCCGGGATGGACACTCCTCCCAACCCACTCTGCACCTGCATCCAGCCGATCATTAATCTCTTTTTGTTCGCTCTGCAATACCCAGATTCACTTTTATCAAACAATGGAGCACAATAACGGATATTCCATTCCCAAATAGATTAGTTACCTACTTTGCTTATGATGTCGTTACCATTCGATCTTATTTACTTCAAATTTCGAAGCCATATTGTCGGTATCTTATTTGCACTTATTTTTATTCTTCAATTCCAGTCCAGCTAAATTGCCAAAGAAGTTTGTCAGCAATCTTCAGTCAGTTTGTCAAGCAGGTCTATTTAACAACATAAATATAACACTAAGCACACATTTAACGAGAAACTACAACAAAGAAAAATAAATACAGAAGAACAACTTTTCAAGTAACTACAATCAGTGGCGGACTATGCTCGTCAGAGGCCCGGGGCGGCAAAGCTGAATGAGTCCCCCCCCCCAAGTTTAAAAGTTGATGTAATTTTACAAGCTTTTTGTTCAGTTCACACTGGTCTCTGGTCCAGGGAGGACTCCAAACGCCTCCATGTTCCCTTGATCAAATCCTAAACGAAGGTTTAAGGCACAGGACATAGTAAAAAAAATTGTAATTTTTTTTATTATTTAATTTTCTGAAAGATGCATTTGTTAATAATGCTTTCACAAAATGTTTTAAAGAAATTCGTAATATTAAAGGAGATACAGCATTTTATATTAAACCGTTTTAAATAGTTTGTATGTTATCTTCAGCAAAAATTTGAACGCGTTTTTACTAACGTTTTTACGAAAAACTATACATCCGACTTGCATGCACCAAGTCTGTCATCAATCAACTCTTCGAAAATCCAGTCACTAAGACACCACGTAAGGATTTTTTTGTTAAGAACGATGAAAATTTTCCATAAAAAATCGAAAATGAAATTGGCAGGTCTGTCATTCTTTCTTTTCGTTAGATACCAAAATTCCCCTACGTGGTGGCACAGACACTGAATTTTCAAACAGTTTCAGACTTAGTGCGTGCAAATCGAATGTATCGTTTTTTAATATGTTGTAAACCAGGTTGAAAAACGTGTTAAAAATTAGAGAAAAACGCATCCAAAATTTCGCTGAAGGATAATTATTCAACAAATAAACTGTTTTAAACGGTTTCACATAAGATGTTGTATCTCCGTCAATTTTTTGATTTTTTTTTTTAAACATTTGGTGAGAGCATTTTTAACAAATGCATTTTTCAGAAAAAAATAACATTTGTGTCCTAGAACTTTAAAGCCTTGTTTAGGGTTTGAACAAGGGAACATGGAGGCGTTCGGAGGCTCCCCAGGACCAGAGGCCCGGGGCGGGTCACCCCTTTCGCCCCCCCATTAGTCCGCCACTGACATATTTATTCATAGAATTACAAACAATATCATTATACATTTTTTTGATCTATTATATTATTTCTATTTCATATCACTTACGGCGCTTGACAGTGGGTTGAAGTAAATTGAAAAAAAAACGTGTGCGCTGTTCAGAAGTGAAACCTTCAGAAAACTAAACTTTACTTTATTATTGTAATATTGTTACCAAGATTAAAAAGATTGGTAGATAGATTGGTTGAGATGACATACGTAAAAAGAACCAACCACATTTGCAAAAAACTACTTAATTCGTAGATGGAATAATTTAAAATAATAAAATAATTTCTGGAGGTCGCGAGTTCAAATCCCGGCGTGCGCCGGTAATTTTTATTTAAAAATATCATAAGGTATATGTGTGGCAGTTCCAGAATGGAAGATACTCTCAGTATCATCCTGGTATAAGACCACCATTCAGAATTGAAACGTTGCTTGAAATGGCTTTAGTCGTGTTTGGTGACTAAATCTGAATTGCCAGTTCCTTCCTTACCTTCCTCCGCTCCCCACTATCTTCAACCATAAAATATTTCCCAATTAGGGATGCCATATAAGCTCCAGGCGGTTGGGAGCAGTTAGAACTCTTGTACGGTATTCGTAAAAAATAAAAGTCCCTATAATGTAATGACACGTTACCGCATCCGTAGAAACGTAGTATTAAAAGATCGTATAATATTATTTATTTTAGTTATTATAATCGTTTGGAATAGAACTCAATTACACTTACGTCAACGGCTGGCGTAGTCCAGCGGTAAGGCTCCTGACTCGCATTTCGAAGGTCATGAGATCAAATCCCGGCGTGGCAAATAAATTTTATTTGATTATTTTACAATTTATTCATTAAAAATAATATAAAGTATATTTACGGCCCGTTCTTATAGTGGAAGATACTCTCAGTATCGCCCTGGTGCAAGACCACCGTTTAGAATTGAAACGTTGCTTGAAATGGCTTTCGCCATATTTGGTGACCAGATCTATATAGCCAGGCACTTTCCACCTTCCTCTTCCCCATCTACTGCCCCTCCCCACTACTTTCAGCCTCACGACATACCCCAATTGGGGATGCCATAGTCTCACTCGCTCCAGACGGGAGCAGTTGGGACTCGGAACTTGTGCGGTTTTCATATAATTTTTTTTTTCTCGAACTACAATTTACCTATATTATGTAAACATCGAACTCTTCCCGCGCAACGCAAGCTATTGATTTAGTTTTTGATTAATTATAAAGATAGTTAGTTATTATTAGATTAAAGTTATCATTAGATTAGTCAATAGTTCAGTTTTCGATTAAATATAAAAAAATATCACAATGGATCATACTTGAGGAATTGATCAGAACTGATCACCTATTGCCAAATTATATTTTGAACTTGGAATATTATTTCATTACGAATTTTCATGCAAACTGCATGAAAATTTGACCGATGAACCTTACTAAACTGGTTGAACAGTTGTGTAATGTTTTCAAAAATACGCGCTCTAATATTCAAGCGTCGTGCTTGAATATTAGAGCCATCCCATGTGAATGCTCTTTTTTTAGTTTTTTTATGGCGAACTAAATAAACAAACAATAAGAAGTTTAAATCATATTTTTTTTATATTTTGAGAACAAATTTTTTCAGCCCGAAATCGTCGCTCAGTTGGTCGGTTTCCTACAAAGTCTACTTTTTTTCCTTACTCTTAAATACAAAAAAATCAAACAACATTTTAATCTGTGAAGTATAAACTGGTTTTTGAACCAGGATTATTAAAAAAATAATGAAAGGTAAATTTTTGGCATCTAGATGAACTTTTTTTCATGAATTTTGTGTGTATTTGGCATTCAACAAGGTTCGAAAAATTTACTTTTCAATATGTTTTAATAATCTTAGTTCAAAAACTAGGTCATACTTTCCAGATAAAGATGCCATTTGATTTTTTTATTTCAGATTAGCAGAACGCCCGGAATCATGTTCACCGCAATTTTGAAGATGAGTTGCTAAGTTGTCGTGTACTTTAACAACAAATGACGATTTCGAGCTGAAAAATTGTAAAGTGTGCTCAAATTATGAATAAACTAGCGAGTTCCCGGCGTTCGTTGCTATGCCACTTAATAAAGAAAGTGTTTTTCCCTGCGTTTCCTTTCCCATTCATTCTCCCCCTTCCCGCATTTCATACATTCATTTCCTGTACATTCAGTTTTCAAACATAGCGTGCCACCTACTGCAATTTTTTTTTACAAATTTCATAATGCCAAAGCTCACCAGTATATATAGAAACCATCGCTGGCAGGCCCACATCAAATTCCCAAAGTTTCATCGCAATCGGACGATCTGTTAGCAACGCATAATTTTATGATGCCAGAACTCACTATTGCATATAGTAAAAATTGCGGACATGCGCACATCAAATCTCCAAAGTTTCATCGCAATCGGATGAATAGTTTAGCAACGCATAGGATACATACATACATAGACCGAAACAAACATATTTTCATTTTTATATACATAGATAGATAGATTTGTGGTGAAAAGTTCGCACATGTTTATTTAATTCGATTAAAAAAAAATCCCGAAAAGAGACGAAAAAAACGAGTGTGCTTTAAACCACACGATTGAAGTAAAACTTCTTTAGCTCCAACTTTATTTATGTATATATTTATATGTATAATATATACACGTGTATACATATACATATATTAATTTTGTACAAATATTTATCATAGTTTTCAAATATTTAAATTTATTATGCGCTCGCCTCGCCCGATCACACTTTTCGTAACGCTCTCGTCACGCATTCGCCAGCTTACTCCCCAAGTCAAGCGTGCGTAAAGAAGTTTTACTTCAAAAAGCCTTCACACCGGATACTGCCTTCAGCTCGACGCTTGAATATTAGAGCGCGAATTTATTGAAAACGTTTCACAACTGTTCAACCAGTTTTGTAAAGTTCATCAATCTAATTTGCGTGCAAAACATCCATTATTTGCATTGAATAAAATAATAGCCATGTTAAAAAAAAATAATATGATTCCAGTCGCGCTAGAAGCATGAGCTAAAACATATTAAGTAGATCTATCAGAAAAAGTTCATGGGTGGTGGATGTATTATGTGTAAGTATGGAATAAAGAAGAATACTAGAAGAACAATCCATACCTAAATATCTAACTCCTGTTTTTCGAATATATTGTTCAAATATATTCGAAAACCGGGTTCGAAAATTCGTTTTCGCAGAATATTTTTAATCTATGTTTGTCAAATTGCCCGACGATTGAAAATCACATGGGATGTATTTAATAACCAACAGACGAACCAGATCAGATATGATACTTAGCCTCCCTCGGTGCAACACTAATTCTAAGCAGAATTCCTTCATTTATCGCGCGTCTAACCCCTTCAACACACACTACACACAATTTGACGTCTTTAACTCTGCATCACACTCTTTAAAATCGCACAGGTGGTCTCAACAACAATAACAATAACTATAGATACCCATCTAATGCAACTACCACACTATGAAATTCTTTTTATTTTTTTTAATATATATATTTTTTTTGCTGTGCATTATTTTTATTACTATACCTCAACTTAACCGATCCCCCCCCCCCATCCTACCCCCTCCCTATCCCCATCTAAATAACTTCTAATAACGTTTCTTGTATTGTAATTTTTATCATCTATCGAATCACTTGTATATAATACCCATGTGGAAGCCTGTAAATGGTACAATTATTGTGACTCAATTAATATTATGCTCTAATACTAATGTAAACTGTTGGTCTCCCAAATAAAGTAAAATAAAATAAAATAAAATAAATTAATATTCTTTACAAAACTGAAATGACCCTACAAAAACCACTTGTTGTAAGATCCATACAAAATTCATTTATGTTGGGAGCTGCGCGTAATCAAAGCCATAGCCAACCCACAGTAATATTTTCCCCCCCATTTTGCAAGTCTGCAAATACCATCCGTAGCGTCGCACCGTTATCTTAAGAGGAGAACTGAGGCGTTTTGTTAATACAAACGTATTCACCAATTTCCTCTCTCGATTTTGATGCTAGTTTTTTTATTTTTTTTTTATGTGTTTATTAAATTAATATAAAGGAATTTCACCACGAATTGTAAGTTTCATAAATAGAAATGATAATTAATTTATGATTTGATCCGGACGAAAAACCATTGGTTTCCAAACATGTGGATAATATTGATTAAATAAATAATGTGTGCAAAGTGACTTGTTTTCATTTAATTAAAATATTAACAATAAAAACATACATAATAAGAAGAGCATGTATGAAACCATACAAGAATGTGAATGAAGCAAGTAATATGTGCGTAGACAAAGTTGTGTGGAGGTTTGCCCTCTTTGCTTTGCTTTGGAAACGGCGAGATTGTTGGCTTAGTTTAATTAGTTATTATATTTTTCTTCCTTGTTCTGTTTTGTTGTGGAACCGATAATTATTTTGTGGTTTATAATATGCCGAGAAAATCATCATTTTTGTGACGAAGAAAAACGGTTATATTTTACGTTCATAAAAGAATCAACGTAATGATTTGTTGGAAATGTCCGTTGAACTGCGACGGCTTGTTTGAGCAATATCGTGCTCGCTAAATACCTATTCGCCGGGTCGTCTAGAGTCCAGACGGCGCGCACTGACGCTACCGTAGATATGCACTTGCAACTTAATGTCGCAGAAAAATATAAATGACGGGCAAGTGCGTTTCTTAATGAATTGTCTGCAGATGCTAATGAGCGTCGGAATAATCTCAAAAGACAACGCGATGGTATTTTTCATGGCTTTCAGTAATTAATTTTGATTATCAATTAAGAAGACCTTCGCTAATAACAATAAACTAAGACGTAATGATAACGCTGTCCCCTCCAGAAAAAAATAGTTTTGCTTGTCAATGTCGTTCCAAAATCAAAACTAATTTCGGTTGTCGTTGCATGTGTGATATTATTGTGACATCCATGCGGATTCGTATAACTGCGTGAAATTATAAACGTTAAATGATCTTTTCATTTTCAAAATTGGAACTGATTGTAATACACAGAAGCGGTAAAATAAGTAACGAAATAATTTAAATTTAACTAATTAATTGATATTTTTGACGTGATAACGTCTTATAAATCGATGAACGCCGGCTGCATGCACGAGAAAGCATGTCTCATTTTCACTTTCCGCCTGAGCCAAGGAACAAGCGATAGAGAGAAACGATCGGCCTAAGAGTTCGGCGAGAGCGCGGAACAAGCAATAGAGAGGCACGATCGGCCTAAGCGTTCGGCTTGTGACTGTACGTAAAAGTTTTAAAAGCACGTAAAAGTTTTCTTTTGACGTTATTACTTAAAATTATCGTCTGTAAACCAACTTTACAGACAACCAATTTGTTTTAATTAATTTATTTTTCATGTTTACATTTACACGTAGTGTTCATTCGAAAGGTATAGATCTGACGTTTTTATGATTTTTACAAAAAAAAAATAATAAAAAGAAAATTTATAATATAAAAAAGGCAATGATCTTGGGATAAATATTTTATAAATACTTTCAGCTTCACACATCCTACAATTATAATATCCCGTGATTTTTTGTGGGTCAATTATTTGAGATCGGCTGATTTGAATACAATAATATTTTTAAATAAATCTTTATCACGACTTTTTAAAAATCTTTTTAATATCTTTATATATCTTTGGCGGAATTTTTCATCTTCTACCTGCTTTTCACCAGTTCCAATCCCTGACCAATCTAACCGACTTTTTCCACGCATTTAAGAAACCCTTTCCACTCTCTGTCTCTAGAAACATCCGCTCTTTTGACCAGTCTGATTAACTGAAATTCCTTCGATACGGCAAGCCTCTCCCTTCCTGATTTAATATTTTCGATGTGCCATTATAAAAATAATAACTGAGGGATCATGCTCTTCGAGATAATTCTTAATTTTTATAGCATAAATATAATTTCATAATTCAAACTGACTTATTTAAAAAAAAAATGTTTTTCTTCTTCAGTGTCCTTACCTAACATCTATAATGATACAAGCGTGAGCGTAGGTTAACAGTCATTAGGAACCCAAAACACATGCAAGCGAATAAAAATAAAAGTTCGCCAAGGTTATAATAAATTTGATTGAGCGCCAGCGAAGTGAAATCCTATTTTAACTAACCTATTTGGCAATTATTGTTAGGTACGTCCAGTTCCGTTTCAAAATGGTGGCCTTATTGGATACCACCTTTATATCCCGCAGGAGTTCGTATGATTGTGTTTCGATGACATTTCTTTGGATGAATGTATAATTCCACATTTGAATTTATTTTTTCATGTGAGTGACGCACAAGAGTCCCAACTGCTCCTGTCTGGAGCCAGTAACTATGGCGTCCTCAATTGGGGTATGTTGTGAGACTGAAAGAGAGGAGATTGAGACGGGGAAGAAAAAGGTGGAAAAGCACCTGGTTACTCAGATCTGGTCACCAAACACGCCTTAAGCCATTTTAAGCAACGTTTCAATTCTGAATTGTGGTCTTACTTAGATACTGAGAGTATTTTTCACTCTGGAACGCGTAGCAAAAGTTATTTATATTATATTCAACGAATTAATTGTGAAATAATACAAATTATTAAAATATTTTTTTTTGCGCACACGGGATTCTAACCCGCGTCCTTCGGATTGCGAGACGAGAGCCCTACCCCCCGACCACGGAGGTCTCAATAAATCAATAACGTATCGTAAAATATTTATGTTTTATGATTATAAACTTAATTGTAGTCAGGTATTTAAGTACTTTATGATTTCAGGGGAAATTTTAGTTTTGATGTATGAAATATGAGAAAATTAACGAAATAATAATTTGGACGCGAGATCTACTCTGAACAAAACTATAATAACTTATTTATTGTTATTCATCCTCATTGAAAAAATCGCTCCACAGGCGTTATAAGATATTTTAGTTTCACATCGTGCAATAAAAAATTCTGTCTGTTACCAATAAAAAAAAGAAATGTATTTTTCAAACCACTGAGTGTTTGCGCATGATAGAACCATGAGTCCACGAATAATGTATACGTCAGGGTTTGGTTAGATGTTTTTTTACCGAAATCTCTCTGTAATAATGTTTTTATTTCATAAAAAGAGAATTTATTATTAATATATTTTAAATGCTTTGCTTCGTTAGTTTTATTCAAGAAATTATTCAGTAATTGCGAGTTGTCAATTAAATTTTCGTGCTCTCGAAATTGGGGTTACACCGTTATAATTTTCGATTTTGTGGGCTATTTATCTGAGTATTTCTTGAAAGTGATGTTTTTTTATAACATAAATAATACGATCTAATACATGTGTTGGTAGACGTATCATAGATACGAAACTGATCAAAGATATATCTTTAGAGACGCAAGCAATCCGTCTAGAATGTCAGTTTATTGAGGAATTAAAAGCAAAATTCAAAATTAAAAAAAATAAATTATGATATGAACGATAAAAAAAGTGAGGTAACAGTTTTTTTCCAACTTTATTAAATAAAAAAACTGGGTTCTATAATTTTTTTTTGTTCTCTACATTTTGATAGAAAAATTTTGTGATAAGCTTTTTTGTCAATTTTTTTTTGTGTTTAAAGCTAAAAAAATAGCAATTTTTAAAAGCTGAAGTATATTTCAAATACAAAAATCTAAAAGGAAGTTTTATCTTGTTTTTATAACTGAACTTATTTTTACGACATCTTTAAAATAAGAAAGAAACAAGACATTTAACAAATGTTAGAAAAATTTCGAAATTATTTCAGAAGTAATCTATAAAACAAGTACATACAACGGATTAATAACCCATTTGGCCGTATAAGCCAAGTATGTATTTTTTCATTAACAATTTTGGGTTTTTTTTTTAATTTGTAATGTTTTCCACATCCACGGTCGTTTATCAATGCAATTGAATTTTTTAATTTTTTACTTATCAATTTTAGTAATTGTTTTAAGTACATCAACTGTAGTAATGTAAATAGATTAAATAATTAAAAACAATATTAAAAATGTAATAATTCAATCACTACCAACCATGAAAATGTACCAACATTTTAAATAAATTTATTTTAGAAACGGGGATTGTCTTGGCTCACGTTAATAAGATATTATTTATGAAGAATATACCGTCTATTTAGAATTCCAAAGTAATGGCACTCTAGGGAGATTAGTTCCCAGGCTGTCAGTGATTATCGCATGTTGCCTAAGCTGGTAAGCTAATGTATTGTGTTAAACAAAACCGTACATACAAACCGAAACAAGATGGCATTATTTATTTGAGCACAATACTAACAAGGTGAAACGAATCTTACGTAACGATTACGGAAACAAATTGAAAATCTTATGTTTTTGTAAAAAATGCAAAAATTAGTATCTTGCGTATATTTTAAAATAGCTTACAAAAATCACGAAAAAAGTTTATCCACCGAGAATAATAAAAAAACTGGTTGTCTGTAAAGTCGGTTTACGAACAATAATTTTACGTGATAACGTCATAAGAAAACATTGATGAAAAATTGCATTGATGCATCATAAGCCGAACGCTTAGGCCGATTGTGCCTCTCTATCGCTTGTTCCGCCCTCTCACTTGCACGCTCGGCTCAGGCGGAACGTGACAATGAGTCGTGCTTTTTCGTGCATGCAGACGGCGTTCATCGATTTATAAGACGTCACGTCAAAAAACTTTTATTAATCAAAGATTTTTACAAATTTATAAATTTTGTTTAGTTATCATTGATTATTTTGACAAGTGGGTCACTGCATAGAAATTGGAATATTTGTAATAATTTCTAATTGTACGAACGAGATAAAAAGTGAGATGTTAGTTTCCTTCCAAATTTATTAAAAAAAGGACTGCGTTTTTTTTTTATTTTAAATTTTTAAAAAATTTTCTACATTTTGATTAAAAATATTTTTGGTAAGATTTTTTTGACGTGATAACGTCTTATAAATCGATGAACACCGGCTGCTTGCACGAAAAAGCATGACTCACTGTCACGTTCCGCCTGAGCCGAGCGTGCAAGCGAAAGGGCGGAACAAGCGATAGAGAGGCACGATCGGCCTAAGCGTTCGGCTTATGACGCATCACTGCAATTTTTCATCAATGTTTTCTTATGACGTTATCACGTAAAATTATTGTTCGTAAACCGACTTTACAGACAACCAATTTTTTTTTCAATTTTTTTCCGTGTTTGAAGCTTAAAATATGTCAATTTTTATTTTAAGTAAATTTCAAATATAAAAGGTAATTTTATGTTGTTTTTATAATGGTATTTGATTTACAATATCTTCAAAAATAAGAATTATATAGAACATTAAAAAAATTCCAAAATTCGTTCAGAAATCATTAACAAAACAATAGCATTTAATGGATAAACTACCCCCTCAGGCTGTGCAAGCCAAGTATATATCTTTACATGAATATTTTTTTAATTTGTAGATTTTTCACACCGCGGCCGCTAATCAATTGAATAAAATTTTCACAGGGTTTTTTAGTAAGGCTGTATTTACTTTGTGTTCGTGACGTCACTATATGAAATTGTTGTAATTTGTAAAGACTTTAATATCTCATTGAACTTTAATACCTGTTCATAAAATTACAAACTTATTTCCTACTGTACAATATATAGGTAAATGCTTATAATGCTTCATAATTCTGTTGTATTTTTAATGATAAATTAAACAATCCATTTATTTGTCTCGTGACGTAGCTATTTTAATTTGTTATAATTTGTAAAAACTTTGATACCTAATTTTTTATAGGAAAAACTCTCTTTTTATAACTTTTGAAGGTTGTTCCCACCGATGTTATATATTATTGAAGAAGAAAATAACAATAATCTTAACGAAAATATGAAAGAGAACAAGACACAGAAAAATAGAAAAAGATAATGGTCGCAACTGGGACTCGAACCAGAACTTCTCGTCTGACCGGGACGTGCGCCTTTTACCAATTAACATTGTCACCTTCCATCAAACCGTCATAATTGTCAATCTCATATTTTCAAATTTTAGAATTAACATAATTCATTTTCAAGAAATCGACTGCTCACATTTTATCAGTTTGTACTTGTATGCTGTGGCCAAATAATACCAA
Source organism: Glyphotaelius pellucidus (assembly GCA_936435175.1). NCBI lineage: Eukaryota > Metazoa > Arthropoda > Insecta > Trichoptera > Limnephilidae > Glyphotaelius > Glyphotaelius pellucidus. Next base: position 17,213,400 of record OW386542.1, on the reverse strand, counting down.
TTATCGATTTCCTCCTTGTGACCTTACCTCTAATAAGACAACATAACACAAATAAGAAAGAATGAAATTAATTAAAGAAAGATAATTATGTACAACAGAAAATGCTCGTAAAAGGAAGAAATACATTTATTTTATGAAGTCCTGGTGTAGTTAAAGACAAAATACTTTAAAATAAAAATAAAATAACTTTTTACACAATTTCTCACAAAAATTCGACACTTTAACTTCTTTTGTATTCAAATATCCTCTCGAAATTCTCCAAAGATTGTTCCACACTTCACTGACTTCTTTTTTTCTAAAAGGTATTCCAATTTAATTCCCTTTCCTCGTCACTTGTGTTTGCTTAAGCTTCATGCTTCAGAATATGTTTGGCCATTGATTATTTTTTATGTTATAAGTGTAGGGTTGAAGTAAATAGACAGTATGGCGCCACCTCCTTCTCTAGATTACACATCTGCTCTGATGATAGACAATGTAGGTGTAATGAATGTGGATCCAAGTTAACATAGGAACAAAATAATAATGTTTGGGATTCTTTGTTTTGAAATGAATTAAGGTATAAAAGGCATGTCTTGTATGAGAGCCCTTTCTTCAACATTGACCACCACGTGATAAACGTCATTTTAATGTATTCTATAATTACGAGTTATATTAATTTATTTAACGGTCCCGAACACGGTTAAGTCACGACATCTTAGTAAGTTGTACGAAATGTTGGCTAAAGTAGGAGGTAGCGCAATACGGCATAATAACCCTAAAATAAATCATGATAATAATTAAGACTGGCGAGCTGCTGATACGAAAGTTACTTGCCCCCTGTAAATAATGTTTGTTGCATATTTCCGATGTGTTACGTGTAACTGCAAGCATCGCATCGACTTCAAAATAGTCCAATATCGTTCAATTCGTTCTGCTCAGAGCTCCCAAATCAAAACTCAAAGAGTAGCGATATTTGGAAACTTCCGTCATAAAGCTTTGACGTATCATCGGAAAATGTTTCAAACTTTTCACTATTGTCATCGTAATATCATACCATCGCAATAACCGAACCTTAACATTATATAGGAGTTGGTGAATATATAAGTATGCTCAATACGCAGATACAATCTGAGAATTATTATTTAATTTTTTGGAGTGAAACTTTTTTAGCAACGCTGTGATTTGAAAATCGGTTGAAACGGAAATGACACTAAAAAGAGACAAACACATACATCTAAAAGATTTAGCCTGCTAGAAAATGAGATAACAGTATCTACGAAACGTCGCGCTGGCCGTATTGGCCGCTTTGATTTTGAAATCACTTTTCAAGGCTCCTATTGGTTGAGCTTGTTTTGGTGAAGTTTCGCTTCTAACGCGTGTGAACTGCACTCAATTTTTAAAAATAATTTTTTTACAAAAGCTTTAAACAGGAGGACGTGTGAAATCTTTGGGGATGCTGTGTGGATGATCTTTTTGAGGAAATGAAAGAGGAAAAATTTGGGAAGGAAAAGGTATGAGGGATTTATTTATTTATTAATAAACGCCCTTTTTCGGGGCTTTTACATATTTAGCATAAAAATTTTTTTAGCCAAAATTTTTATGCTATAAAAATTGCACTTTGCATTTTTTGTCAATAAAAAAACTCAAATCTTTCAAGAGAGGCTGACAAATACAAAATTACATCGGTGATTCAATGAAAGATTTGAGTTTTTTTAAACTATTTATTCATATTCATTTTGCGTATGTACGCGCGAACAATTAATTATTCTTAATATTTTAAAGCATAACTTGCAAAAGTGTTTAAAACCTAAAATAATTTTATTGGCGCCATCTGTGAATGCGTAGATTATAACGTACGTTGCGTTTAACCTTAAGATTTTTTTGTTGTGATAGCTCGTTGATCGGTAATTTTTTAACTACTTGTTAAAACAGCTTTGTCACTTTCGCATATGGTATCTTATTTTCGCAATTTTAAGTTAACCTTAAATTTGTTAAAAATCATGGTACTATGCAATCAAGAGTTCGGCTTCCATATTTATTTTAAATCCGTAATTTTTAAACCTTTTCTTTCGGTGATTTAATAAGTGTATTATAAGCGTATAAGTGTGTTCGAAGTAAGCTTAAATTCCCCTAAAATGATCAAACATTTTCAAACACTTAAATTCTTTTTTTTGGCCTACAAGACGTCCAATTGTCCACGTTTAAAATAAACATAATGAATTAATAACAAATTTATTACCCACTGTAAGTATTTACATTGTACCCACTTATTTCTTTAACACTCTTGTTATTATGCTATGCAGCGTAGGTATTATTATTTTTTATACTCCTTTGTACAGCTTTCCTTGATAATGATTAATAAATCTATGTAAAACCTACTATTAATCACGCTGAAACAACATGCATTGCAATTACTTCTTTTTTATACTTTTGTTTATATGCTACATACTGAAAACGAAGATTATACTTCTTTGTACACTTTACATACCTTATTTTACATTACGTACATACTGGAAAATAATTTCCCTCAGGGCCTGTATCATTTTTGTAAATGTCGTATGGAGGGTCTGATAGAGCAGAGAAAGGAGTAAACAGGATCTTGATGAGACCCATCTGGGAGGGAGAAAGCACAGAGGCCGACAAATCTGTTGAATTCAACAGCCAAGCTATTGACCTCAAGAATGAGTCGCAGAAACGACAAATATTAACCGTGTTGGGCGCTTGTTTAGATTATGACTATGCACCGGTGCTAGGGGGTCAATGATGCTAGTTCCTCGAGGCATCTTCCTAGAACAAGGACAGTAATCCCATCCGACGCGACGTCTGTGCTCCAAGGATTGCAAATTCGTTAAGATAGGAGAATCTTTTAAACGGACCGATAATATCTATAATTACGTGAAAGCCTTGAAGGCGTGAATAAATAAGTTAAAAAAACGGTGACTGGACAACTCGGAGTGAATACAACTCAGAACCATATCAGATAATTAGAATGATAAAAAAAATGTGTAAAAAATCGGTTAAATATGTTACGTTAGGTTAGGGTTATCGACTAATTTAAAATATTTTTTTTCATAGCTTTTAACGACTTTTCAAGGAAAGGTTGAGTTGACTTTATTCTCAGTTGGCATGGAACCAAAAAAACGTTATTCGATTCTTGAAAACCTTATTTAATTTTTTTTTCTGATTTCACCAGATTTTTGAAAACAGGGAGAGAAGGGCAAAGAGATTCAGTTACATTGCAAATCTTTGAAATGGCTCGAATCCCGGTACTGAAGGACGCCGGTGCACTAGACACCAATCAATACTTTGTAACGGCGCAGTTTCAATGCATATCCCCACCTACCAATGAAATATTTATGCATCAGGTGGCAATTCCTTTGTCTACCAAGATTTGAGGATGCTTCTTTCGTTGATTAGAGGTGGAATGTGGATGATCATTATAAATAATTTTATTTATATTAAAGCTCCTATAAGCGTTCAGAATGAACAAGGAGATGGTTTGAAATATGGTCTAAAGAAACGATGATTATTTAGTGAAATTGTGAAAATGTTTAATAAAAAGACGACTGGTTTAAGATAAAGTTAAAATCTATCCACAAATCTCTAAAGTAGCATTATTAAATGATACACGCTTTATTTTTTCAATCCTTTAACAAGTTAAATAAGAGTATAAAATGTATTTTTAATAATTTTTGGAGCAAACTTTATAATTTTTTTTTCTATCGTGGGAATTCCATAAACCTATGTACCGTTTCTGTTCCGATATTATCTTTAAAAATAACATGTGTTTTTTAAGAAATTTTAAGAATTCAAGGGAAATGTCTCATAAATTGATAGAAATTCAGAATGTGGGGGCTTGAAAGCAAGAATGAATTTGATTGTATGAACTAATATTATTTTGACTTGACAAGTTAATATCGATATCACAAGCCGTGCTCAAGTGGTTCGCTACGTTTGGTATCTTGGCCTGGATGAACGGTTAAGATATGTCCCGTATGTATGGCGAATCATTATTTTTTTTACGTTAGCTCCACACAATAATGGGAAAAAATTTCCCTAACTCAGCTCTATTTTCATACAAACTTTGATCCAAACTCAGTTCTATTTTCACTAAAATATTAAAATGGATCGGAAGGATTTATTTCAAGATCAAAGCAAAAATGTATGTTTAAATGTCTACCAAAAATTATTTTAGGACCTAATGTTGAGAAGTTCTGTAAAGCTATTTGAAATATTGTGATATTTTTGTAGTAATTATAAGACCTGGTTTTGCAAACATTGCAAGCCAATGAAAAGTAATGACTGCGTTAGTTTTGAAGTGAACATTTCTTTAACACCGTTGTAATTTGAAACTCGATAAAACGAAAAACCACGCTAAAAAGAGATAAACACATACGTCTGTAGGATTTAACCTTTGCGAGAGAATGAGATAGAATAATCGGCCGTCTCTTTATGCAGTGCTTCGTAGACTTTCCATTCTTTTCTACTGTAGTTTTCTAAAGGTTTCACTTCTACCGCGTGTGAATTGCACACTCTGATTTTGTGAGATGAAAATTTTTATTTTTTATTTAAATATTTATATTTTAATGCGAACACAGAAAAGTATAAAAAATGGTTCACCTTACGTTTGTTTTAAATTTTTTATTTTTCTAAAAATGGTTCAAATCTTAATATTTTAATTTACAATTTTGTAACTTGTAATTTATACTGATCTTCCACTTGTAATTTATCTCTTCTTCCACACAGGCAAAGGCTTTCCAAGCCTTTGCTTGTGGATGGAAGAAGAGATTACATTTCACATTATATGTACAGTTCACACAGTCACATCGCGAATCAAGACCATGAAACTTTATAACACAAACTTCCACACATTCAGAGAGAAGAAAAACAAATATTATTATTAATGTGACCTTAATGTGGATAAAGAGGAAGCAGTTTTCCTGTTGGTGATTTCTCTAAAAGACTTTTTGATAGAGGTCAACAATTGCACTTTGTCTTTAATGCTTCTGGTAGTCTATTAAAGAAGTATATAACTTGGTGTGTATAATAGAGTTGGTAAAAATAAGTATTTAGTTTGGGGCATACAAGTTTAAGTCTAGTACGATTTTCAGTTATGAATGAGTCTGAGTATTTATCTTTTTCTTTTATAATTTGTATTATAGAATTTTTCATAAATAAGTTTTTAAATCTTGGAACATAGAATTCTTCGAATGTGTGTTTATTGGGGAGGTCTCAAGGTTTTTTAAATAAAGTTTTTATTATGAATTTTTGAACAAATTCTATGGTGGTCAGACTAGTTTTGTAAGAAGCTTCGCAACTAATAATGGCATACTGAACTGTACCAATACGTAGTATATTGATAATATTTTTTTGTAAGTTTGTAATTCGTAAGGATAAAAAAATTATTTTCCTAATTCTTTTTACTGTATGACTGATGTGATCTTTCCATTTTAGGTTTTTATCCATGATTATTTCAAGATGTGTAATATTTTCCGCTATTTTCAGAAGTGAAAATTTTGGTCGAGAGTGATTAGGATCGTATTGAGAGTATGATTATTTAAGATTATTTGAAGATTTGGAGGTATATTGTTAGTGTAATTTTTTAAATAATAATTGCTTTATTTGAACTCTATCAGCACAAAAGAAAAAAAATGGTTGTCTGTAAAGTCAGTTTACGGACGATAATTTTACGTGATAATATTCATATAATAACGGTGGAGTGGAAGAGAGATAGATGCGTCATAAGCCGAACGCGTAGGCCAAACGCTTATTCCTCGTTCTCGCTTGTACGCTCGGCTCAGGCGGAACGTGATAATGAGTCAAGATTTTTGATGCATGCAACCGGCGTTCATCGATTTATAAGATGTTATCACGTCAAAACGGAAATTGTTGCCTGTGCACAGATAGAGCTTGCAAAGGATTAAACCTGCGACTCCCGGGCGAGTAGCTAACGCTTTGAACCAATCGGCCACAGACGGGTTATAACTGCAATATTTCGCCAACAACAATAAACCGTCAACCAATAAAGCAGTTTGATGGAAAATTAACCATTGGTCATTCGAAGCGGCCGTCGCACTAATGCATTATTCAGTGAGCTTTACCATAGACGACCTTCCACAGCGAGCCGCGGCGTTGCTTCCCGCGCCCGACCTGTGAACTGCGACGCCAGTGCGGGTCCTCACGTTACAACCTTTCAAAATAGTCTAGAAATTTAATAAAATGAAAATAAATTTTCATTACTACGGCAACACCGTATGACACCGAATTTATAACAAAATATTAAGTCTAAAATGTGGGGTTATGTTTGCCAATTTGAAAGATTGAAAAGAGTCATAGATAACTCATTTTGACGTGATAACGTCTTATAAATCGATGAAGACCGGCTGCGTGCACAAGAAAGCATGACTCATTGTCACGTTCCGCCTGAGCCAAGCGTGCAAGCGAGAGGGCGGAACAAGCGATAGAGAGTCACGATCGACCTAAGCGTTCGGCTTATGACGCATCAATGCAATTTTTCATCAATGTTTTCTTATGACGTTATCACGTAAAATTATCGTCCGTAAACCAACTTTACAGACAACCAAGTTTTTAATTGAAAAAAAATTGTGTGCAGTTCCAATTGTGTGCAGTTCCAAACTTTCAGAAAACTAAAGTGGATAAGAGTGGGGAGGCTACGAAGCACCGCACAAAGAGGAAACCGATTAGTTTATCTCATTCTCTCACAGGCTAAATCCTGAAGATGCATCGGTTTGACCCCCCCACCGTGTCAGCATCCGCGCAAGACGTCGCACGTTCACGTGTTCACAAGTTCACGTTCACTGTGAACGTGAATTTAAGGTGATTTTTTAACAAAACGGCGCTAAGAAAATCATCAAAGATTTATTATTATGTGGCATGTTTGCAAACGGACTTACATATTGAAGCAATCAATAAAAACAATTGTGGTCGTTGATTAAACAAAATAAAATAAAACGTGTTTTTATCTAAGTATAGCGGAGAAAAAAAAAAGTTTTATTTTATAAAATTCTGTTTCGTTCATCTAAATATGACAATGTTTGTGATGTTATTGTACTGAGGAATATAATTCCCCCAGGGCCTACGTCAACTTGTGTGTGTGGATGCTGGGTGGAGAGAAACAATTTCCTTTTCAAGTGGTATAGCAACGCATGCTGGGAACTCGCTAGTACTTAAATAAATACAAGCCATTTCACCAAAGGAACCCTTAAAAATTTTTATTAATTATTTTATCCCTACAATTTGTTATGACGTAAGGATGAATTTTTTGAAATTATATAAAAAACAATTCTTTGTGCATCTTTACTTAACTTAAAAATAATACAAGTCTGAAAGATATGTTGACGAATCCATTGTTGAATACTGAAGAAAACCAAGTTATCGTTTTGCCATCTGGAAAATTCGGAAAGCTGTTCAATTACTAACAAATCTTCATCTCATCGTGGAGGCAATAATCTGAATTTCCTTTAAAAGAAAATGAATATGCAAGGATCGAGAAAAGCATTCATTCAAAGAATCGTCCGGTTTTATCTCATTTTCAGTGAGACGGTTTAAAAATGTTTCCAAACAGTAAAACGGATTGCGAAATTATTCCATCGCCAGCCACGAGCAAAACTTTAAATTCCATAAACTCTCGACCTACTTAGAATCTGTTCGCGACACAAAGACAAATAATAATACATAAGTAATAAATATCCGTTTTCTTTGTTCCGCGGAGGTTATGAGACAACCACAAACCCAGTTTCATGAAAATCTTATTTTAACATTGCCTACTTTGTAGCGGTAGGTCATTTACAAACTTCGTTATTGCATTTATATAGAAAGGGAATCCTATTTATTCTGACTATAAATATATTTGCAGGAAAATGAATACCAATGAAGTAATTTGTGTTTAAGAATTTATTATTTATTGTTTTTGTGTTTAATTCGTAGAACTCCGTTTAATATTTTTTATATTTAATTAAAATTAAATTTGATAGTTTTCTGCAAGTAATTAGTAATTAGTATGCAAATTTTAGTATGTATTTTTGTTACAGCTGTTTCGGTTTACAAGTTTGACAGTTTGAAAATGGTCTTCTAACCGAAACAGCTGTAATAAAATACTTGCATAATTTGATAATAAAACTATCAAATTTAATTTCAATTAAATATAAAAAATTAAAAAAAAAAATATATATATATTTATTACATAAAATTCTTATTTTGAATCCGCCTTTTTCAATGAGATTAACGTGGGCTTCAATTGAAAACTATAACAGGATTTATTTGTTAAAATAAAATTAAAGTGCATCATAGCCTCCCCTGTGAAGCACCGCACAAAGAGGAGACCGATTATCCTATCTCATAAATCCTACAGATGTACTTGTTTGTTTATTTTTAGTGTCGCTCGTTACCGTTTCATCGAGTTTCAAATCCCAACGGTGCTAAAAAGTTTTCACTTAAAAAAAATCAAGTGCAGTTCACACACGGTAGAAACGAAACTTCGCTAAAACCATCTCAACCAATAGGAGCCTTGACAAGTGAGATCATAACCAAAGCGGCCAATGAGCGCAACTTGACGCTTCGTAGGTACTACTGTAAGTAAGGTTTCATTCTATCTCATTCTATCGCAGGCTAAATCCTATAAATGTTTGTCTTTTTTTAGTACCATTTCCGTTTCATCCGAGTTTCAAATCACAACGGTGCTAGAGAAGTTTCACTTTAAAAAAAAAACAAATAAATAATTGGGAAAAAATACTTCTCTAGAAAGAAGAAAAAATAATAATAAAGGTCAGCACTTATTTATGTTAACAAAGATTTGTCTTTTAATTTCTCCAGAACCATTAAAAAGTTTTGGTAGTCTGTTTACTGAAGCATTATCCATTAACGCAGAAATCGATTATTTGGAGATGATTAATTCAAATAGCTGTAAATAAATATTGTACATAAAATGTAAAGAAAATTACGTAATACGAAGTAATTTTATTCGTTAAATCTATAAATAAGGTGAAATTGAATAATAAAATATAATGTTTTCACAGGGAAAGTTTCGATTATTAGCAGGTTGAAGAAACCCACCTCAGGAAAACTTTCTGCGATGTTAGGCGCTTAGTGGGCGGCAAATCGGAGATTGCGATAAAATATTTTATCCGACTTAATCGCACCAATGTTACGCACATTAACGCGTACATATCTAAAATTCTATACAAATACGATACAAATACCAAATACAAAGGTACTTACGTAGTTATGAAACAGGGTCAAAGGCTTTTGGGCTTAAAGAACTCTTTTTTAGTAACCTTTAAGTTAAAATGTTATTTTTCTGAAAGCACTTTGTTATAATCTGAGTAAAACTTTATAATTTTTAAAATTAAAAAATCGGAGTGTGCAATTCACACGCGGTAGAAGTGAAACTTTTAGTAAACTAAAGTGGACAAGAGTGGGGAGACTACGAAGCACTTTTTTAATCAAAGTGAAGGATGATTTTTTTTCCTTTTTTTGTGGTCGAATTCACCTTTTCCTATACTCTTGGTCATCTCAGTAGTATTTGTGTTTTCTTCTTCAGAGTTGCTAGATATCGCTTTATTTTGTGTTTTCTTTGCCTGTTCATTTTGGAGTGGTTTGAAGATTGGATATTGATTTTAAGAAAATAATATCTTTATTTTGGATGTCGCAGGATTCGATCCTTGGTCCCCTGAATGTCTGGGCGCTAAGGTTCATCAAGCGCTTTATACCACCAGAATAAAGGAGACTTGCGTGGGACCGTGGTTTTATCGTATTATATTTTAAACGAGTACCCGGGAAATAAATAAATATTTTATTGCTATTTCATTCTTTTGCAGGCTGAATCCTATAGATGTGTTCGTTTTTTAGTATCGCTCGCTTCCGTTCTTAACGAGATTCGAATCACAGTGGTGCTAAAGAGGTTTTCACTTCAAGAATATTTATAACTTTTCAACAAGTATATTAAAGATTTAATGAAAAAAAGATTCGTGTACAGTTTCCTCAAAAGGTAGGAATTATAATTAGTGTTGACCCATAAATAAGGCATGAAATAATGTAAAATAATTTTCTCCGGAAAGAAAATTCGACTAAATTCGAAGTTTTAAGTAACACTTAAAACTTCGAATTTACGAAAAGTAACACTTTTCAATGTTTTCTTGAAGTCAAAAGCATTTTTTTTTAAATAATGTTCTAATCAATGTAATGAAGATAGGCTGACTCTTTGTTAATCCGATTCATTCCTCAATTTTTAAGAAATGTTTCAAAATGTTCATGTTTCTCATGCTTTTTGCTTTTCGCTTTAAGTTACGCCCAACAATTGAATTTGGGAGCCATTTTTAGGCTGGAGCCACAAAATACTTGTTAAACCTTCTGTGGTCCGTCTGATTGACCATCCATCCTTAACAGACCGATCGCCATCTCAAATGCAAAGACGCAATGTAGGCATGCTGAGACTATTCTACAGGTATTTTAATGGAGCCTGCTCTAAGAGGCCAGTAACGTTGATCCCCTTTTGCACCGGTGCATGAAACTCTACGGACACGAGCGGAAAACCCGTCACAATTGATGTTCGCTTAATGAGAACGGATAATTTCTTTGACACGTTTTTGTGTAAGTCGGCTTTTTCCAGCATATTTTATCCTCCTTCCATATATTGCGGGCCTTCTCAGGACCCGTATTATTAAATCCCTTCCTACAGCCCCTATCTTAATCCGCCTCACAATGTGGTGATTGAAAGTTTTCTAATTTTTACGGATAGGTTCGCTCTGGTCACATAAAAACATTTTTTTGAAGATTTTTCATGTTTTGGTTCGTAGATTTTCAGTGGGTGTAGTTACGTAATCTTAAAGCTGGTTCAGTCTTATAACCTATCGATTGGACGTGATTTGGAAAGACAATGACACATCAGGAAACAAGTGGTGTTTCCATGGTGATAGGCAATCAGATGTGACGCTGCCGATGGCGAGGTCGCGACGGTCCCTGTGCCCGCACCCGGGGCCTGTGCAGCGCGGCGGCTTGACAGATGGCGTGCCTTGTGCCTCCTTAACGACCTGTAAAACTCGGAAAATTGGAAAAAAATATATTCAACGGAATAAATAATGTATATTTAGGATATTGCCTGATCACGATACGCGTAGGTAGTTTAGATACCTGCTGACTACTGACGGCATTGTTAGGCGAGGTAACCTCAATGACATAAAATCTTATATATAAATTTGGATGTATGTATGTACCTTCTTGTATTTCATTATTACGCGTTATCTTTGGAACGAGATAAATGGTTGAAATAAAGTCAATATTACTAAATTATCGAAGAAAGCAAACACTTTGTGGCTTGACATTTTACAGAATGAAACAAGTTCTTTGTTTAAAACCACTTTATTCAAATTTATATTCGTCGACCGGTTTCGGTCGAACTCGACCTTCTTCAGGACAATAAACATATAAACTAAATTAAATCCCGTATACTTTAATTTAGTTTATATGTTTATTGTCCTGAAGAAGGTCGAGTTCGACCGAAACCGGTCGACGAATATAAATTTAAATAAAGTGGTTTTAAACAAAGAACTTGTTTCATTCTGTCAATATTACTAAGTTATTTAAGAGTATATTAAACTGATTAAATAAGCTATTTGCGTTAAAGATTCCAACTGCTTGGAATCTTTTTTCAAGTTTATTATTGCTAAGATAAACGAATACCTAAGTCAATCCCCTTACAAGCGATTTCGGTGTACCCCAAGAAACGGTATAAGGTCCACTTAATCAATATATATTATAAAAGAAAGTCCAAAAAAACATGCGGACCGCCAAAACTCAGAAACGATACTATCACGATACTATCATGGAAGTTATAAGGTGTGGTAGATCTCTATTCCCCCTCCGGGATGACGGTTCCTGTCTTTACCTAAATGGCGTGCTTTTGAAGATATAAGAATTGGAAATTTCGCCCTCTAGAAATTTCAAGAACAGTCTTCCGGAAAGTTCTAAAAGGTTCGATATAACTCTAGATAGTTCTGGAAGGTGTAGAGAAGTATTTCGATGAGTCTAGAAGGTTCCAGAACGTTCTGGATGATTCGCTAATGCTCTAGAAAGATATGGAAGGAGAAAGTTCTAAAAGCTTTCAGAAATGAGTGGCGGAGTGTATCTCCAGAACACTCTCGAATGTTGCGAAGCCGGGTAACCCAGCTAGTATATACATAAATGACACATGTTTCACACAACACCTCAGTGGAAAAATAATTTCCTACACCGAAGACACAATTATCATTGCACACAACACAAGGGTGGCAATTGGAACGATGTAAAAACTGCCAATAATCTCAAAACTTTATAAAATAAAGTGGATATTATTTAGAACATAGGTTTTTTTCATCGGTCAATGAATCTTAAAATAACCATATACCAGGCGATAAACACACGTCAGAATGTTTAATGTCGTTACCAGGCGATAAGTAATTTTACATTGGCCGATAGCACGCGCTGTACAGGCTTAAAATTTATATTTGGATCTTGGCTCTGCTTTGGTGAAGAGCAAAACAGAGCAATCAGGAACCAATGGCGTTTCGCAACATCTTGTCTTTTCGATTTTTTCATCTTTTCACCTAGCAATGCAACTGACACACTGTATGTAGGTATGATTAAGATTGTGATTTGTATTTTTATGTATGTTGTACTTTTATTCCTGCTTGATGTGCTATTAATTTATTAACACACTGTATTAATTTTTTAATAAACATACTAGCGAGTACCCAGCATGCAATGCCACTCAAATAAAGAAAGTTTTAAAGTTACTTTTGTCTATTGCAGTGCTTTTGGAGGCCCCATATTTTTTTACGTCTCGTGAGGTACCCAGTGGAAAACTGAAAAATAAAAGCATAAGGCGCTGGCTCGTACAAAACTTCAAAATAGTGCAAAGATTTAAGAGTTCCATTTCATTTATATAATATTGGTTATTTATCGTAAGAGCTCTGAAATACGCATCTGGCAATCACTAAAAATATTTTTAACTAATATGGAATAAGCATATTAAATTCAGTCAATAGGTATTAAACGTACTATTACTTAATTTCTACTTTGAGGCAGGAAATCTGAGCTGAAGCCACATAAACCAACAGAGAGCTCTTGCTCAATCAATTTGGTCACAAATTTGTCAATCATGATTTTATAGGTCAACGAAACTATGTTGAGCTTAAGTACACCTGAAACTCTGATCAATGGGCCTTTAAGTAACCATCTAACTTATGATCAATCAACATTAATTGATCAATATATGATCATTGGGACCAACCAAAAAACATTTATTTTTCATAAAATAAAACAAAATACTTAATTTGGTTTGTTCAAACTCTAACATAGCCGGATACAACAACTAATAAAAGAGCACGCAGAAATTATTTAAAAAAAGTTATTCATGGCGAAAACAAAAAAGTGAAAATAAACTGCGTATCTCGGCCACATCCTCGGAAATGAGAAAATACTGACTCTCTCGGTTTAATTGAATTTTACGAACAGGGCGACCGTGGAGCGGAGTTGCCCTGAACTTTGGTTTAGCGGAGCGCTCCTCGAAACGTGCAATTTCCACTGTCCAGGGAAATCACCATGCAAATATTGACGCGGGGATTTAATGAAAAATGGACACCCGACCCCGGATTCGCGAAAACAAGCAGATCGCGTCCAAACAAGCACTGAACAATGTACCTCGCGGAATGGAAATATTATGTAAATCGTGTGTGGGGAAGGGTAGTAAGGGGTAAGGGGAGCGGGGGAAACCTTGGCCGGTGTTATGATAAAAATGATCTAATTTTAGATCTGGCTAATATTGCACGTGGAAGATAATTTTCATGTGCTCAACCATGTAGAAACACTTCCGCAAACTAGGCTTTCTATTGCAATAATAAGTAATTTTATAATATTTCCGGGTGGAAGTTTTAAGATAAGATATTCGTATAAATTCTTACATTTATATTAATTTATTTTATTATTTAAACTTCCTATTATTTTGTTTGTTTAATTTTTTTTACACAAGTGCAATTTTTACGCATTCTAAAAAAAATTTTATATTACATTTTATATAATGTTTTTTTATTTTTTTTTAATGATATTGTAATTAATCACCCCTCCCCTTAATATTTTATAGTCTATAGTTCATATTTATCTATAATTGTTTGTCTTTTGTTATTTTATTATTAATCTTATCCTGACGAAGAAAACATAGTTTTCGAAGCATATTGATCACATAGTGGTGATTATACAAAGTTATTTGTTTTCATTTAAGTATAACAAAAAACATCAGTAAAGTACACAACAAACAAAAAGATGACGACGCGATGGCTCAACGTTTTCTACAGAGGGATTTATGATACTGATCTTAAATGTCTAATCTCGTTTATTAAATTTAAATATAGATATCCACAGCCACCGAAGGTGGCAATGTTTTTTTTATTTTTTTTAATGATATTGTAATTAATCACCCCTCCCCTTAATATTTTGTCTATATTTATCTATAATTGTTTGTCTTTTGTTATCTTATTATTAATCTTATCCCGACGAAGAAAACATAGTTTTCGAAGCATGTTGATCACATAGTGGTGATTATACAAAGTTATTTGTTTTCATTGAAGAAGAAGATAACACTTATAATCTAAATGAAAATATGAAAGAAAACAAAACACAGAAAAACAGAAAAAAACAATGGTCGCAACTGGGACTCGAAGCCAGACCTCTCGTCTTACCGGGACGGCGCGTTTTCCAATTTCGCTATTGCCACCTTCTGTCAAACCGTCATATTTGTCAATCTCATATTTCAAATATTTAGAATCATTAATATTATCTTCAACTAGTTCTTTTTCCATATTATAGGAAACTACTCTTTTTATTGGAAACAATCATTCAAAGAATTGGTTTGTAACCTGAATAGCGTCTCGGATAAATGTATCCGAATTTATTCATATAGAACTATTGACTTTATGAAAGTCTAAATGAATATTCAATTTTTTATGAGAAAAACTCTCTTTTAATAACTTTTGAAGGTTATTCCCATCAACGTAATATATCATTGAAGAAGAAGATAACACTTATAATCTAAATGAAAATATGAAAGAAAACAAGACACAGAAAAACAGAAAAAAAACAATGGTCGCAACTGGGACTCGAACCCAGACCTCTCGTCAATGATATATTACGTTGATGGGAATAACCTTCAAAAGTTATTAAAAGAGAGTTTTTCTCATAAAAAATTGAATATTCATTTAGACTTTCATAAAGTCAATAGTTCCATATGAATCAATTCGGATACATTTATCCGAGACGCTATTCAGGTTACAAACCAATTCTTTGAATGATTGTTTCCAATAAAAAGAGTAGTTGCCTATAATATGGAAAAAGAACTAGTTGAAGATAATATTAATGATTCTAAATATTTGAAATATGAGATTGACAAATATGACGGTTTGACAGAAGGTGGCAATAGCGAAATTGGAAAACGCGCCGTCCCGGTAAGACGAGAGGTCTGGGTTCGAGTCCCAGTTGCGACCATTGTTTTTTTTTCTGTTTTTCTGTGTCTTGTTTTCTTTCATATTTTCATTTAGATTATAAGTGTTATCTTCTTCTTCGATGATATATTACGTTGATGGGAATAACCTTCAAAAGTTATTAAAAGAGAGTTTTTCTCATAAAAAATTGAATTATTTGTTTTCATTTAAGTATAACAAAAACATCAGTAAAGTACACAACAAACGAAAAAGATGACAACGCGATGGCTCAACGTTTTCTACAGAGGGATTTATGATACTGATCTATAATGTCTAATCTCGTTTATTAAATTTCAATATAGAAATCCACAGCCACCGAAGGTAATTAAAAAAAATAATTAATACAATTTTCCTTAGTTGCTTTTACCAGGGTGATTTTGAAGGAATTGCACACTTTTTTCAACCTCTGAGTGATTGATTACTTCTAATTTTTGGGTTCATTACTACACCCAAAAGAAAATTACCAACATATTAGTAGGAGACGGACAAGCGAATTATTTTTAACTAAAAACCATTATGTATATTACGGAGGCAGTGCTTTAAGTATTTCTTATTCTGTAAAATATGTTTTAACTAATGTAATTTAGCATTTTTCACTCAAGATCCCACGTTAACCTATTTACACATTTTCTAAAACAAAATTCTTATTTTATAGCGGAATAACTTACCGAGTAAAAATATAAATTGTAATTTTTAATCTTTGAAGCTAATAATGCTAACACCACTTAAACAAAAAATGTGAAATAGAAAAATATCTGTTTCCCATTTTTCGTTTGAGAGTTGTTAATATTATCTTTAATGATTGAAAAGTTGCTTGTTAATTCGTTCATCAAATTTAGTTGGTCCGCCCCCATCGTGAATATGCTTGTGTTGTATGGTCTCCTTTTTATGCTATCCATATTCGTCATATTGAGTCCGTTCAACATCGGTTCCTAAAAGGGATTGCTAGGAGGCTAAGATCAGAACGAGGCAATTACTCATATAATGAATTCGAACAAACTCTAAACCTTGCTCCTTTAGAAGACCGTCGGGAAAATTTTGATCTCATTGTTTCTTCAAAAATATCAACTATATTATTGACTCACCTACATTATTACAACTCACATCATTCAATATACCTTCTCGTAGACTCAGAAATAAAGAACTGCTCTTCCTCAATTAACACTCGACTAATTATGGTTATAATTCACAATGCACTATCCAGAATGTGTAGAATGGTCAACTCACGTCAAGACCTTGATTTTTTTGGCATAAGCCTAAATGATTTTTGTCGTTCACTAAACAATTGAAGATATTTTATATTACTCTATTTTTAGCAAAGTCTTGACTTGACTTGACACTTCTATTTTCTTTTGTTTTATCTGTTTGTCTTTGCTTTCATATACCATCCTTTATTATTGTAATGTACATTTCCAAAATTTCGTGTCACTTAGTTGTAAAATGGACGTAAGTCCGTTAATAAATAATAAATAAATAAATAAATAAAAAGTGTCACAAAATTTTTTTCACTTAAAATATTCACCAACATAAGTGTACTGTGGGCTTATTTTAAAATAATTTCATTGGACTGTGGGAGAACTTGGCGTGACTTATGTATATTGGTGAATACAGACTTATTTCAAAACGATGCAGATCACGCTGCTTGAGATTTTTTGTTCCGTGTTATTTTCACTGTTAATATTACTTTAGGTGATCGCAAAATCAGCAGGATTATCGTTTAGGTTTAAATTTTTCGTCAGTGATTATAAAGACAGTGCAGACCACGGTCCGCAGACCCGGCTCACCTGCTGCCTGCGTGGGACAGATCGTAGGCACCGCGCGTCGTGTCCCATGCGCTGTGCATGCTCGCAGCCAAATCCAGGAGATTTGCTCGAGAGGCAGCACTTTGTTCCAGGATTATGGCAGTGGGCAGAATACGCTCCAGCACTCAACTATTCCTACGATAATCGGACAGTTTACATGCCGTTTAGTTATGCAGTCACTCAATGGCGTACGCGGATTATTACCCGGGCACTCATATGCTGTCTGCTTGTTACGTTAGACAAGCATTTCAAGAGCTAATTAGTAATTCTATTGCGGTTCCTCAATGTACACAAGTTTACTGCTTGGCAGCTGCTCTGAACTGTACACATATTATAACTGTTCACGTATAATTCTCCCTTTCAAGGGAATGGAGAGACCCTGTCCCTGCAATCGGGAGCTATTGGCGCCTACCCCAATGTTATAAGTTATAAGCGAGCGTAAGGAATGTTGTCACAAGTCTGATGCTAGTTAACCGAGGATTACAATTACACTTAAGGCCTTCGCTCATGGAGAAACTGAAATGAAACCAGTAGTCAACGCAATTCGAAATTCGTGAGCGCTACCATGGCAACCTGTTAACAAGGCAACTGAAAAGCAACTGCCACACAAGCAAAAGTGCTGGTACGTTGACAACTGGTTTCATTTCAGTTTCTCCGTGGGCGAAAGCCTTTAGAGTCTTCAGGTATTACTCTCCCAATCATAACGCATATTCGCGCTGAGTCAGCTCAGTGGTAGTAAATGAACCTGCTCTAGTAATTTTATTATTGTTTAGAAAAAATTGCATATAAATTTTATTCTAAGCTTTTAACGTACTGTATGTTTGCTATTGAATGTAAATATGTTTACCAACAAACTCTGTATGCAGGGACGAGGGTTTACAAGGAGGTAAACATCAGGATCCTTATACCGTCGTTGGGAAAGCGGTGGGATCCCTTCAATGTGGTTCCCTAAAGCTTAGACTGCTCCCTTGAGTTGCCAAATTTAAACGTCTACTGATCTGGAGTACACTATGCTAAATTTTTATGTTTTCTTTATTCGTTTAATAGTTTGTTACATACATGGGGATTTTCGACCACCATGCTAGGCACATTCCCGTGTTTTGGCGATCGAGGTGACTATAGGATCAATGTCACATAATATTTTTTTTAACGTGACAACGTCTTATAAATCGATGAACGCCGGCTGCATGCACGAAAAAGCATGTCTCATTGTTACGTTCCGCCTGAGCCGAGCGTGCAAGCGAGAGGGCGGAACAAGCGACAGAGAGGCACGATCGGCCTAAGCGTTCGGCTTTTGACGCATCAATGCAATTTTATCAATGTTTTCTTATGACGTTTTCATGTAAAAATATTCTCCGTAAACCGACTTTACAGGCAACCAATTTTTTTGCTAAAACCTCACATCATAGAATTAATTTTCTGAAGCTGGAACACTAATGAAAAAAAAATACAAGTGTGCAGTTCACACGCGGTAAAAGTGAAACTTCAGAAAACTAAAGTAGACAAGAGAGGGAAGGCTACGAAGCACCGCACAAATAGTAGACCGATTATGCTATCACATTCTTTCACAGGCTAAATTCTATAGAAGGTGTTTGTCTCTGTTTAGTGTCGCTTTTTCGTTTCATATTTATTTTTTAAGCTTCTGTTAAAAAAAGTTATATTACGAACGAGCGTTGTAATTAATTGCGAAGAATATAAAATCACGAATTTTAGAGCTGCCCAGCCTGTGATGAGAAAAATATATTCTCCATACATTTTGTCAAACAAACATCACATGATATGTTTTACTCATTTACGCTTCCTAAATTTTCCCCTGTTTACCTTGTCAGCGACATGAAAATACGCTAATAATATTAACAGTAAGCAGGGGTAAAATGAACATAACAAGAACTCCACCACCGGATTACGGAAACAAAAACTTTGCACTTACAAAAGACCGGTTAATCCGACTTACTTATCAGTACTAACTTAAATCAAAGAGTTCCCCGCAGGGGTAGAGAGAGATAACCGAAAGCCATTCATCTCATCCCAACACAACTCCGGAATATTGGAAATTTTTCTTATTATGTTTTGTGTATTATATGTATCTTTTCTAATTTGGTAGTAACGGAAAAAAAATAAAGACAAAAAAAAAATCAGACTGTGCAATTCAAACGCGGTAGAAGTGAAAACTTCAGATAGCTAAAAAAGAGTGGGGAGACTACGAAGCACATTTTTTTTTAATCAATGTCAAGGATATTTTTTTTCCATATTTTCCTATTCATTTGGTCGTCTTATTCATATTTGTGTCCATATTTTCCTATATTTTCCTATTCATTTGGTCGTCTTATTCATATTTGTGTTTTCTTCTTCGGAGTCACTATATGTCGCTTTCTTTTGTGTTTTATTTTGCTAATTTATTTTGGAGTGGTTGGAAGATTTGAAATTGATTTTACAAAAATATATTTTTTTTTTGTATTTCGTAGGATTCGATCCTTGCTCCGTTAAATGTCTGCAGAGGTTCGTCTTTACGTCTCTACACCTACAAAACCGAGACCTGCGTAGTACTCTGAATTTATTTTATTATATTGGAATTACCCGTAGTACCCGTGATTAAATATTTATTTTATTTAATTAAATGAAAACATTATTAGCGAAACTCAATCAAAAATCTGGAAACAGAAAAATCAGAAAAAGATATTTGCTCCTCTGGGACTCGAACCCAGGACCTTTCGCTTTCCGGGCAAAAGCTCTAACCATTGCGCAAAGAGATGCAAAAATCTTTTTCTGATTTTTTTATTTCCAGATTTCACTAATATTGTCTTCATTTAATTAAATATTACAATTTGAAGTTTAACTCAAAAAGTAAAAAAAAAAAATATGTTATTGTTTCATCATTCTCTCGCAGGCTAAATCCTATAAATGTATGTGTTTGTTCCTTTTTTGGTCATATTTAAATGTATTATACTTTGAATGAGATTACCAACACAATTTTCTTTCTAAACGCATTGGCTGTTAAAAAAATGGTTGTCTATAAAGTCGGTTTACGGACGATAATTTTACGTGATAACGTCGTATAATAACGATGGAGTGGAAGAGAGATAGATGCGTCACAAGCCGAACGCTTAGGCCGAACGCTTGTTCCGCGCTCTCGCTTGCACGCTCGGCCCAAGCGGAACGTGACAATGAGTCATGCTTTTTTGTGAGTGCAGCCGGCGTTCATCGATTTATAAGACGTCATCACGTCAAAAATGAAAAAGCAGTGTTATTTTATTGGCTGCTAAAAGATTTAGAAGCTGTGTTATATATTTATGAATCTACTCTTTTTTCTCTATCATTGAAGAATTGGTCATAATATTTTTTTGCTCCATACCCGTACGTATGATATGTATTTTCAAGCTTTAGCCCCACGTATTAGGATCCGGTTGCTGAGATGTCCCCGATTCCTTTCATAATCTTCCGTCTGATTTTCTCGTTAGTAATTCGGTTTAAAAAATGTTTCACAACGTGCATGTCCTAAGGAATGGATGATTTTCTCGTCAACAGTGACAAGATTACCGGAAATTATGATGTTACAAGTTACAAGTAAATATCGACAAAGTTGATAAATTTGAAGATTTACGTAATTAATTTCGTTAAATTATGGTATTTTGAAACCTGCCCACTAACTGCTTCATAATCATATATTAAATGATATTATAAATGTTTGTTTTTCTTTAATATTTATTCACGTTTTCGTTAAAAATGGGATATCGACTTACTCCGTATTCGTAAATGCACAAATCGTATTTGACTTGGTTATCGAAAGTTATTTTGAGATCACGACAATTTTCATACTGGCAATGTATAAAAGCAATATTGTGGAAATAACTTCCCTCAAAGGGAAGAAAATTTAATAATTTTCTGAAATAATCAAATAAACTTATAACATAAAGGTAAATGTTGGCAGCCGATATTCAAAATCAACAAAATTAGAAATTGTGTTATGCTTGGGGGAATAATTTCCCAGAATATTTGTCTGAATAATCTATATATAAAATGAAAAGAACTCGAAAAAACATATTAAATCTATTTATTACCGATTAATTACTAATGATAATGGCAGAACTTGATTGAATACTTTTATCGAGATTTAATACAAAACATTAATAATTTATCAATGTTCGTCTTCAACCACCAACATAATATTAAATTCACGAACTGTGAAAAAAAGAATTTTCGGAATTCTAATTCGGAAATGAAAGATAAATTGAGGAGCGTTTTTCCAAGGGAAGTTTTTGCAAAGGGAAATAAATATCACGTAAAAATATATTAAATATCTGATTACATGAATTTTTTTTTATTATACACATTTTTACATATTTGTTTTAAATCATGATGTAACATGTCTCTTTGAATACTTATACATTAAAAAAATTTTTTGGAAACTTTTTTCCGTGGCACAAATCGAATTGATTGCAAATTTTTGCAAAATAGAAAAGTTTTTACAAAGCGAAATATCCACTACATTTTACTTGAAAATATTTTATACATATATAAATAAAAATAAGAATGGACGTTTGCTTTATCACTCTACGCACCTACCACACGTAAAAGATATTCGCATATATAAAAATCGAGTGCAATTCACACGCGGTAGAAGTGAAACCTTCAGAAAAACTTAACTTCAAGAGAATGAGACGAATGAAATTATCAAAAGGAGGATAATTGTAGGGTTTATTTATTATAATATTGTTACCAAGTTTAAAAATTATTTTTCATTTTATTTTACGATGCATCGCACAAAGAGGACATTAATGAGTCTTTCTCATTCTCTCGCAGGCTAAATCCTGAATACATGTGGGTTTGGCTCTTTTTATTGTCGCTATTTTTCGTTTCATTGAGTTTCAAATCACAACGGGGCTAAAGAGGTTTCACTTCGAAAAATAAACCATTTTGCATATTTGTCTTTGTGAAAACGCTCCTCAATTTGGGGTTGCATCCGACATAGCAGCAAAACACTTACATGGGCTTATTTCTTTATTAGTTTTTCTAATCGTGTTTCAGAATCTATTAAAATATCTGAGTAATCTTTTTATTTATTATCTTTTCTTTGTCTTAAAAAATACATATTAAAGCGCAGCGGGGAGTAAAAAGCAATGAATAAATTAATTAATGAGTAACTCTTAATACGTGATAAAATTTGCTAGAGATACCAATGCTAGTATCTTGTAGGATAAATAAATAATGTTACAATCAAACTTATTCATTTCCGAACAATTGACATTAAGACGCAAAGTAGGCATCTACCTTTATAATGACTATTATTATATCTCGCCTGTAACTATTGTACAAAAAAATTAACATCTTAAAAGTGGTGGCAGCTGGCGGTCGTTTCTTGCTAGAGGGGAAAAGAAAGGATAGAAGAGTGAAATAAAAACGATTTATATTGCTGTAGTAAGTACATTTTTAGAAGATTTTCAGGGAACTGGCTTTGCGAACAAGCAAATTTTCATATTAACAAAATAATATTAGATTTTTTTCAGTCCGGTGAACTTCTTTAGCCCGAAAGACGCCATCTGCCAACGATTAGACCTATAAGAAGCATAAAACAGATATATGTTTTTAATGAAAATAGATATACGAGTCCACAATAATTGCGAAGTTTTATTTATGTATATATTTTTTAATGAAAACAAATAACTTTGTGGACACCACTATTTACAAAGTGAATTTGCGAAGTTTGAAGAAATATTTTATTTATTTATTTATTAAATTGTACGTTAAAGTTTACAAATTGCTGATTAATTATAACACTACTCATTGCAAACTACATTTTTTCTAGTTTGATGTACGAGTAGCTCTTACAATACATTTTAAATCCTCCAATTGGTGCGGACTTTAAATTTTATGGTAGCGTGTTATAAGATTTCTTTCTTTTGTCCAGTAAACTATTCTGCGTACTCGCTTTGTCCTTTTTTAGCAGTCCGATTTTCTTGTACGTCCTCGTATTATGTCTGTGAATGTCCTTGTTGTATATAATTTTATTTCATAAGTATTTTGGTAACAGGTTGTTAACTATTTTATGGATAAATATCATTGTGTTCAAAGACTATTTCAAGGTGTACGTTTAAAATTAACTCGACAATGCGTATAGGTAGATACCTCGAAACGACATGCATTCGTCGAAAATGTTAAATTAATTAAAATAAATAACTTTGAGATACATCCAAAAAATTACTTTCAAGTATAATGTTATTATAACTCATTCTTAATTCATTTACAAACTAACATTTTGCTTTCAAGTATAACAAAAGTGTTAAGCAAATAATTTAAAGACCCCAATTTCCAGGTAAAAAAGTGTATTCTTGTAGTTAAATAATTAAGCATGACTTAAATTATTTTTAATGCTTGTATAGTTCATTACCAAATCATTAAAATAACAGATAATTAACTAAATAAATATACACAGATGCCGTTCTTCGGTTGTACTTCCACGCTACGATCATTAAAACCCACCTCAAACGTAAAAAGGCAAATTATTTTTATCTTGTTTACTATCATTTTATTAAATACAAGCTGGAAAACCCGGCGTTGACCGGGCTTTATTCTTCTTTATGGGGTGGAGAAAGTGGGGAAGTTATTCGAAATCACGACTACGACCTTCCTTATGTTCAATTTTCAAAATTCAACTTCCTTCGCGAGTTTATAGCTAGAAAATCTAGGGAATATTTCTGTTTAAAATGTTTATGATTTTTTTAATATTTTTTTTTATAAATCCTAAAAATATGAGATTATTTTAATATAAGTGAATTCATACAGCACTTCAAGGTAAAGTATTATAAATTTCATCACGATGTATCAAAATTCTGCTATGTGGTGGGATAGGGGGGTGAGATGGTTTTTTGTAATCTCATAAATTTCATAGAAAGTCTCCTTCGTTTTGGTTTGAAGGTCGAGTGTGCAAACTTTCTCTGAATAAAACTGTAGATATTTATAAAAGATAAAGCACACCGGGATTTCGTCAGATAATATATACCTGATTTCCCCGGCATTGCTCGGGCCAACGCCAACGCCAAGTGTGCTAAATTTAATCAAAAATTATCAAAATTCTGCTTTAAGGGGCGAGAAAAGGGATGGGGGTGGTTATTTGAAATCTAATGTAGACAGTGTGCTTCCTCCTGTTTTGAAGATCAGGTTTGGTAGGTTTCATAAATTTCGGAAAAAAAAAACTGTAGATTTGCGTACAATTTAAATCCATTTAAAAAAAATAAGACGATAACTTAGTAAACACTATTTTTATGTTATATGAAAAACGCACAACAGTCCAACGATATTATAAAAATACAGATCACGTCGTATTCATTCCAACTACTAATAACCTTCCTCTTCCCCATCTTCTTCATCTCCGAGTGTCAGTAAATTCTATATGCAAATTTCTCCCTTTGAAAGGCAATGGTCCTAAGTCAAATTTTTTTTTTGTAAATACTTTCAGCTTGGTACATCATACAATTATAATATATGCACGCGTCTACGCTCGTAAGCAATTAATTTTAATGATTCCCGTTCTACGTTGCTGGTCGGGTCGGGGTTACCATTTAGAAAATTGAAAAGTCCTGGCAAAAAGCTTGACAGTCCAAAAAAAGTCCGGACATTTTAATCACACAATGCAAATATCAGTTACGTGGATTCTGTTGTATGTATATATATATAACAGCCGTCAATTCATTAATATCCCAAAAAACAGATGCATTTTTTAGTATGATGGTCCATTATATGTGGATTACCATTTTTACAAACTTCACAATCGCCAGATCTAAGCTCAAAACGCAAGTGTAGAAAGAGTGTTTTCTCTAATTAGCACAGTGGACAAAAGAGCGTTAGATTATCTGCACCCTCAGTCAGATTGTTGTTGATGATTCAATACAACCTTAAAACTATGAACTGTGAAGAATTCTAAAAGAAAACTTTGAATGAACAGGAACTGCTCCGTTAAGTATCTGGCACCGAAAAATTTGTCGAAAACAAGGGTTAAGTTTTGAAGAAGATATTTTATGCTTGAACATAAACTTATTGATTGTTTGCAACCGCAATTAAAATTTATTGTTTGATTTCCATGAGTTGATTGTTAAAGAAGATTTAAATTTTGTTTTTAGATGAGTGGGAAATTAAAAAAGATTAAGGACTTATTTGATATAACTTATGTAAGTTTTATTAGTCATATTCCAACTAAACCTAAAAATCGGGACAAATTGAAGGGCCGGACAAAAGGCCAGAAGTCCGGACGTGTCCGGATTAATCCGGACGGATGGTAACCCTAGTCGGGGGCCCATTGCTTCGACAAACGCGTCTCAGTCTTGCGCCATGGTCTCCGCCCCTTGAAGGCCCAGTCTATCCTCGTCTGCATCTGTTTTCCACTATTTAGCCTAAGGAGACTTTCCTTTGAAATCACTAATATAATTGTATTCTGAATTCTGAGTATATCCAAGGCTCATCCGGGATTTACTTATAAAGAGTGGCAGCGGTTCGATGTCGAATGGTGGAGGATCTCACTCAGTGTTTATCCTGACTTACCTCTCTCGAGAATTTCATTTCAGCAGACTGGAGCACATCCTGTTAAGTATGCAAATTGTATGTCCAAGTAGCGACCAGACATTCAACGGACGAATTTCTGTATAATTTCGTTTTCATACGATCGAATCTTATAAAAACTAAAACAAAAAAAGATATTTATTTTTTGTAAAATCAATATCCAATATTCAAACCACTCCAAAATGAAGAGCCAAAGACAACAAAAGCGTCATCTAGCGACTCCGAAGGAGAAAACACAAATACTAATAAGATGACCAAATATATAGGAAAAGGTGCACTGGAATTCGACGACAAAAATATGGATAAGATCATCCTTCACTTCTTCCCCACTCTTACCTGCTTTAGTTTTCTGAAGATTTCATTTCTACCGCGTGTGAATTGCACATTGTGATTTTCTTTTTTAGTTTTGAAACATTTTTATAATAATTATTAAGAGTGGTGATGTAAAGAAGTTAATTATTGTCACTTAAGTGGTAAAAATTTCAAAATATTTACTTTTGGAAATACACGTTTGGCGGGTTGTAAATTAAGCAAAAATAATAAAGGAGGTGCAAAAAATATGAATTGCTTTGTTTTTTTTTATATTAACTCCACACAGTAGGCTCTGAGGAAAATAATTTCCCTCGGGGCCTACGTCATATCTGAAGATGCTGTATGGAGGATCTTTTTGAGGAGAGGAAGATGTAAACTAGGCCTTGAAGAAACCCAGCTATTGAACTCAAGAACGAGTCGTAGAAACGACCCGTTCTCATGTGACAAATGTCAATCGTGTGCATACGTTGGGCACGTTTCCGTATTTCTGTATTCCGTTGGCCGCGTTTGGAGTATTTCCTGACAATGCTTTGGTGCCGAGGAGATCAATGCGCTGATTCCTCGGAGCATCTTCCATTGAAATACCGGTAGAACAAGGACGGTGTTCCCACATGACGCCTGTGCTCTAAAGATTGCAATCCGTTTGATAAGATAGTAGAATCTATCGAAAAAACCGCCCTTGTCTGTTCAAGGTGGAGGGTTTTTCAGGTATTTTGGGGCTCTAGACAAGAGGTGGCTGCCATTTCGACCACGGAGTAAAATGCTGTACTATTAAAATAAATCTGCGAGCCCTGTACAGTACGCCTAGTTTGTGAGAGGCTAACTCAACTCCGGCTTCGATGGAGCCCCCGTACCTGAGCTGGTAACTTAGAGTGACACCAAACATATCAATGGAGGGCCTGTTCGGAAAATTGCTTTCGTTGAAGGAGACTAAATTTTCATTTCGAACCATTTCAGATGTAATCAGATATGATTGGGTCTTTGAAACATTTAATTAGACGACGTTATTCTTAACCCAATAGAAAACACTCCCGAGTTAAAAGAACCATTCTTTGCTTCAAAGCCCTCCGAGCCACTGGATCTTGTGTGCCTTTTGCTTGTCAAAAAAAAGCTTGTCAAAAAAAGCTGTCGTGTCATCCGCATAACAATGAATATGTTTTCGTTTTTATTCGTTTATAATATTACTATTGTTATTCATTTTTCAATATCGTTTTGGACCAGACGACTAAACACTAAACAGCCATATATTTTTTCTTGAAAATACGAGCAGAATGAATCTTTCCAAAAAATCTTGCATTGTTTTTTGAAATTTGTTATTTCTAGATTTCACACGATAATCGTGTAAGTTACTATTGCCAAATAAAATGTTGTGTTTACGTATTTCAAGTAAATAATCGAGGCTTAGCATTTCCCTTAGGTCTACCATGGCAGGACTACCTGCCCGGGGACTAACTCCAGGAGAAGGGTGGACCTCCGGAAGGAAGGAGATTGCGAGATACAAGTACCTGCTTTCCCTTTACCTGGCACATAGTCCCCTCGTACAAAGCAGGGGGGTAACTATGTAATAATATTTCACCAAATATAGACAGGCAGGACTTAGAAAGTGCATATCGCATTAGTCAATATGGTTTGCTATGTAACCCGTTCATACCCTGCCCTATAATAGTTCAAATATATTTTTTACTTGAAAATCTTATCAGCATTATTGAGAAGATATGGGTATCTTTTAGGTAACCGCTTGGGAAGCCCATGCCAACCAAAAAATACCATCATCCCTGCCATGGTTGCTTGGTTGGATGATGGCCCTCTGGAGATGGGAGACTGTCAAATATCCCCTATAAACGGAAAATTTTACGGTGTGTTCGTTTTACTACTTGTATTCCCAATTTGGGATGCGGGTATGGGTACCGCCGCCCCGAGAAGCATTTATTGGATAACCAACATCCCTTTCATAGGGCAACTCAAGTGTTTCGCTACTTTTGGTGATTTAGCAAGGGTGCCCATGTTCATGGGGTGAGGTTTGTCTAGGTCTTGCGTTGCGCGTTTGTATTTCCCCACGTACTGCGTGGCGGGCCGGATCGGGAGAGGTAGTTTGAGGGAGACATAACTAGACCTCAGCGGAATGGACTCAAATGTATTCATGTCGGATAATATAAAAAAAAGTATATAAAAAATCAGGGTGTTCAGTTCACACGCGGTAGAAGTGAAATCTAAAAAAACTAAACTTCGAGAAAATGAGATGAATGCGGAGTATCAGGAAGAGGATAATTGTGGGGTTTATTTATTATAATTTTGTTACCAAGTTTAAAAATTATTTTACATTTTATTCTACGAAGCACAGCACAAAATGGAGGTCGGTAGGCTACGGAGCACAGCACAAAGTGTACACCGATTAGTCTATCTCATTCTCTCGCAGGCTAAATCCTATAGATGTTCGTGTTTGTCTCTTTTTAGTGTCGCTCGTTTCCGTTTATCGAGTTTCAAATCACAACGGTGCTTAAGAAGTTTTCATTAAAAAATAATTTTCACCTGATTTAAAAAAAAATAGAATAACAAATTTGGAAAATGGTCTACGCCGTGAGTTTTTTATTCGAACATTCCTTGCTGCGAGACCTATACCTACCTCAAACTCACTGGTGGATCCATACGTAGGAGTAATTATTATTCAATCATGTACATTCCAAAAATGTAATATCTACGTTTATATTATTAATTATTCTTTTATTCTTTTCCACAATTTCTGTTATTATTTTTAATTGAACTGACCTTTTCTACTATTTTTTCACTATTGTATACTTTCAATATCCCTATGATATTATAAATTCGTGTAACCAGTAATCATTTATACATCGTAGAATTAAAAATTTACCGAATTTTTTATGGTCTAGAAAATTTAGACAATATTCATTATAATAAAATTTATTATATTATTTTAAGAGTCTCCTTGAAGAGTACTGAACGATAAGTTCTTACTGTTTCATTAATTAACAAACTAATTTCGGTTATCCGTGCATACTTGCGTAGTGTGAAATTTTCTTATGTAATGCTGCAAAATGCGTGAAATTATTCAAGTTTAAAGAACTTTTAATTTATAAAATTGGATTTGATAGATAGACAAAGATAGCAATAATAATCATGAGGCAAATATATTATAAATATTTCTTCAAACTTCGCAAATTCACTTTGTGGCGTCGTTATTAATTTAATGAGAACAAATAACTTTGTGTACACAACTATTTAATTAACAATATCGACATGTTTCAAAAACTATGTTTTCTTCGTCAGGAAAATAAGTTAATAAAAAATAACAAAAGACAAACAAGTATAGACAAATAAGAACACAGACAAAATATTAGAAAGGAGAGGTGATTAAATTACTTAAAATATCATCAAAAACAATTATGTAAAATATAATGTAAAAATGATTTAAGGATGGGTAAAAAATTACATTTACATAATAAAAAATCTTTTAAAAGAAAACAGGAAGTCTACATAACAAAATAAATTATTATAAATATATTATGTTATATTTTATATAATTGTTTTTAATGATATTTTAAGTAATTTAATCACCTCTCCTTTCTAATATTTTGTCTGTGTTCTTATTTGTCTACACTTGTTTGTCTTTTGTTATTTTTTATTAACTTATTATCCTGACGAAGAAAACATAGTTTTTGAAATATGTCGATATTGTTAATTAAATAGTGGTGTACACAAAGTTATTTGTTCTCATTATATTATAAATATTTTTGAATTCGCCGAAATTTTGTAGGATGCTCTAAGAATGCTCGTTTGTTTGAAGTAAACGCTGTATGTGCGCCCAAACAGTTGCCTAGAGTATTTCTTGGTGATCGAATGCGATCGCTGCTCGAGGCGGTCACTTTAAAGTGTTCTTCTGTTCTTGGAACTTGCGTCGACTTGTTTGTACTAATTATGGATTAAAGTAACGAAAAATGTCTACAAATGTCTACAAATGATATCAAATGACCAAAATGTTAAATGTCTGGAATCGAATTTATGTATATGTATAATAATTATAACTTGGAAACAGTTTTTCTTTTTCAATAATTGAGTCATAACGTTGCATTACTTGAAATCATAAAATCGCTCTCGTTGTCGGACATGATGTAGTGAATACTTCCACTGATTGTTTGAAAATGAACAATGAGCATTTGTTCACCTCATCTAAACAAACCCAGTGCATCTGCAAGAATTCTAGATCTTGTTTCTCGTTTTTGTTCCTTAGTATTCTTTTGGTTTAAATGGTGAAAACAAATTACCGTGAACACTGAAGATCAAAAAAGAACGCTATTGTTTCAGCTCCAGCCAATAGTCGTTTGGTCCATCCAGGAAGGTTGTTACGTACTTGACTTTTTTAGATTGGTAACTGAAAATGGCTATATCCATTTCAAGCAGCGCACAACGGGTCGATTCTGAATAATGGCCTTTCACGAAGGTGTGTGTGAGAGTGTCTTCCACTAAGAGTTAGATGGTTGTATTTAAAGGTAGAGTTTAAATAGTAAAACTGGTGTGAATGTGCCGTATTAGGCTTTAGAGAGGCTTTGATAATCCCATTGAGCAGATTAACTCTCAGATATACTTGTTATTCCTCAACTATATCACTTCACACTCTCATTAAAGGAGGCTTTAAATTGATGTTCAACAAACCATACCAACCTAATAAAAACACTCCTGGCGGGTGATTAGTGTTGGAAAAGCAACTTGTATCAAGTCTGAGTGGGTAAAGAACATTCTAGCGAAAGCAGCTAAGCAATATACCCTTCCCTCTGCGAATATTTGCGATACCTGCATCGCAAGGGGAGTCCGAACAGCTCCCTTTACGCTTAGTTGTACTGTATTCGGAGTGTGTTCTGGACGCTTGTATGTACCCAGCTCAGAGGTCACAAGTATTGTCGTAAGGCTCATGCAGTATGATGGAATCGCTGTATCCTAACTTGTTAAATCTTCTGGCCATTAAGTGGGCTCAAAACACAATACGTGGTTACGATTCCATTTTTTCGAAGTGAAACTTCTATAGCCCCGTTGAGATTTGAAATTCAGATGAAACGGAAATGACGCATTACATTACCTTCGAAACGTTAAACTCTCATTGGCCGCTTTGATTACGACCTCACTTTTCAAGGCTCCTATTGGTTGAGATTTGAAATGGAAATGATGCATTATGCAAAATAATTACCCTGAGGGCCTACGTCATGTTACAGGATACTGTGGGAGGAGGTTTTTTAAGAAAAAAAGGAGAGGAATTTCTGGGAAGGAAAGAGGTGTGAGGGGTGGGTAAGAATCTGGAGGTCAATGTCCATGAGTGACGAACGTACGAATCCATCCCTCTAACTGCGGTGCAAGGCGATGGGTCAAGGGATTCTCGCTGGAGAGGTCAAAAGTCCTCCACAACCAGTCTCTCTCTCGATCTGGCCCACCACGCAGGAGGTGGGCAGACGCATCGGCCGCCAAGACCTGGAAAGCCTCACCCTATGAACCCAGGCACTCCTGCCAAGTCACCAAACGTAGCAAACCACTTGAGTTGACCTACGGGGCAGCGGTACCCGTACCCGCCTCCCAAAATGTAGATTTAAAAACAACACTTCCTCACAAGAGATATGTAATCATCTTTCATTACTTTGATCAATTTAAAATCATCTTCAACAAACTATTTGCCACTACGACTGTGTTTTCAGCATACGGCCAGTATTATTACACGCAACAGATAAAGTGTCTACCTACTAAAGATTATTACTATAATACAATTATAATCCATTTAATGGAAGTCAAATGTGTCTGGGACTAATAATATTCAGAATACATGAACAAGATTGGATTTACATTCATTATAATCACCAGGACAAGTAAAGTAAAGTGAATTTCTTTACTTTGTTGATTTTTACGGTGATGTTCAATCATTTCGATAAATTTTTCAAAATTGTGGATTGGTAAAATATACCTTCTGTAATAATTTAAAAACATTATCTATCTTACCAAATTTTAATTAACTATATTGAAAAAAAATATGGTTCTGACATACGTGCTCATAAATGAGCATGCTTGTAAACTTTTTTTAAAGTATGCTGGTCTTTTAAAGTATGCTCTCAGCCAAAATGGAAGGACCTTTTAGCGAGGAAAATGGGGTGATTCTAGGCATTTCTTGAATATCCAAACATTTTCTAAAATAACATTTACAATAATCGTTGTCACAATTATTGTAAATGTTATTATTTTCTTTTGCAGCAAATTTAAAAAAAAATTCTGATTCTTAAAAATTCTTCATTGTTTAAGCCTAAACAAAGGAGTCAATAAAAATAACTAGATAATAAAAAAATGCCAATTTAAACAGAATTTGGTTTCATTTTTGAGGTAAAGGAACATAGGGATTTTGTGGGGAATTTAAACATCCATTGTGGGCATTTTAGTGACCCTGTGTTCCGAAAACATTCGTGATTCCTATAATAAATCACGAAAACAAGGTTTTTCGTCTCTTCAATGGGCCATTTTTGATATTTTTGTAAAGAATGCGCACGCACAGCGGCCGTGAACTGAGATCGGATCGAAATGAGCATGCTCATAAGCAAGTCTGTTCACACATATTAGAGCCCTTTCCCCTCCACCCGCGAATCCAATATCATGCTCAGTATTAGCAACGTCACTGACACTTATGCCACTAAGTAGCATTTGATTATTAGAAGCACGCTTTCGGGCTAGTAATCATCATGTGTGTCCGTACTATCCGTACCATTAATATTTAATGAACCACAACGAGTTTGAAGCCAATTCTGAACTGTAATTTTGTAAGTCGAATCAAAAAATCGTTTTTTAAAAATTAATAAAATACCATCACATCAAAACTCCCAGTTTGGTTGACATCACTGCATGCGAGTCGTTGCAATGATGTCATCGTGCATTTAAAAGTAGTTAATTTTGACTTTACATATGAATTGAATACGGTTTTCTTGTTAAAATATCTATCTCTTTTTAGTTATGGCGAAATAAAATTTTGATTTGGCGACTTTGACCTTCTTAAATTGTTGTTAAAAAAATAAAACCATTTTTTAACGACGGAAAGAGTCATTGCCGAGATTGTGATAAAACAATATTAACCTTTAAGAACCGACGCGACGTGCCATTTTAGTTCCGTAAGTACCGACGAGACGTATGCTAGACCACCATAGTTTTTATGTAAAAAATTACTGCATTTTTTTGTATTTTTCTAGAATCGTTGCTTCTAATATTGTTTATGTATTTATAAGCGCCCTTGAAGTGATTTTTCACAAAAATGGTTCTAAAATGCTTTTAAAATTCAATTTTTAATATAATTGTTTAAGTAAAATAATTTATGAAAATTAACACTTTCATCAATAATCATTGGCATTTAAATCACAGACTTCGACTTTTTGGAAGAAAATAATAGAGGAAAATCATAACCTTAAAAAAAGTCATATCCAAAAAAAGTTACATGTTCGGTATGTAATGGCTAAGCAATGGTCTGACAAACCATTCGCGATCTGATAACAGCCATTACATACTGAAATTGTACGCGCCGACACTGTCATTCTCCACGAACGCTGTTGGGCAATTACTCGAGGGGTAGAAAGAAGAAGAGAAAAGAAAGACTTTTCAAACGCTCAAAGTGTCTGTCAGACCACACGTTGGTACTTAAAGGTTAGCATTGTATTTATTATTTGAGTTAACGTTTCAAAATGGCTAAGTATCCTCATAATTGTATTAATTATATTCAGTTCCAGTTCATTATGAATATTATGTAAAATTACGTAAGGTAGAGCTTATTTTTTATATTACATTTAAAAACCTTACCACATAAACGAGGGTCGGGACAAAGAGACACGAAATAATTGAATCGAGCGTGGCTATGGTTATATACTTACACTTTGGTGTACTGAAAAAACAGTAGGTAGTTACGAGATGCTGACATCTGCCGTAAACAAAAACGTTTCAAATTTAGCATACAAAATACATTACTGAGTGTCTATCAAACTAAAAAAAATATTCTATACGACGCAACATTCGTGCGTTTTGACGGGCCTTGACAAGTGAAAATTTGAACTTTATTTTAAACTTCAATACTTAATAATAAATTAGAATGTTTACTTCATCATTACGAACATATTCTCTTTGCGGTAAGGGGTCATCCATAAATTACGTGTGTGACACGGGGTATGGGGGAGTCATCAGCTCTGTGACGTCACATGTAAACATCTGATTTTTAGATGTAAATTGCAAAATATGTAACGTCACACTAGGGGGGAGGGGGTCTTACAAATGTGACGATGTGTGACAGGGACGGGGGGGGGGGTCAAAATATCATGAAATTCGTGGGACGTAATTTATGGATGACCCCTAAATAATTAAATAAATAAAAAGTTTTTGACAACTTGAACTATTAAAATACAATTAAATTTAATTAGCTTTGAAACCGTTGCGTGAAGCCCCTAAAGCTAAATGTATTACTAAAGGGTGACCCAATAGTTGATCCCCCGACAATTGATCCCCTGATATTACGATTATGGTATATGCAGTATATTACAGAGGAGCAGTTATTATACTATTATTGATGCATATTAATGAAAATAAATTTTATATTTTTGTTATTTGGCGGTACATTGCACTACCCTTCATGGAGACTTAGTTACGTTTTGTATAAGTATTTTCCCTAAGCCGACTGCATATAATACATAAGTACGCTAGGGAGCCAACTGTCGGGGAATCAACTGTCCTGGAACCTTACTAAAGCTAGGATATTTCAAATAGATATTCAACAATTAACTGTTTAGGAAGAATTTTTTTTTAAACTGAAACAATTGTTGTTGTGAATTTATTGTGTTGTTTTAAATTTCATAAATTGTGATTTTTAATTTTAATGAATTAGTTCCGTTATTCTCCTTCAATCTAGGTACCTAGATTCCATAAACTAAATAAGTGACCATCTCGCCGCTCGAGGATAGATCGCCACACAAGTCTGTCGCAGCACACACTGCTTGCTTCATTTACATTCACACATTATCTCGTATATAGGTAATCTTTATTAGTGTCTCTTGATATGACTCAACTCAAGTATTTGATTCACTTGATCGTCCCATGTCTTCCTCAGGCGGACCCGACTGTAACTACCCGCATACTGTAACTGTAAATAATGTTACATGTTCCTGTAAGTCATAACAAAGTTCATAAACGTTTCATTAGATACCGTACACATTTTGTCGTGATTTGTGTTCATTTTGTATGTTACCTTATTAAAAACCCACAACGCCACGCGCTTGGCACGGGGAACAATATTCCTTACGGTAGGGTAGAGAACTGCTTCAGAAATTGGGAGAAAGGTGTTGGCAAGTATCCGCTTTATCTCCCGGAAAATCTGTTGGGCGGTGATTGCGCGGGTTGCTGCAAACATTTTTAATGACATGCGGACACGACCATCTTAATGTATCAACTTATTTAACTTAGTTGCTAATCTCCTGATAGTATATCCTGATAGCCATCCCCTTATGGCTAAAGAACACCAATCATTCCAAAAGAAAACTGGGGGTATTCTAGTCTATATGCATGAATTTTAGGTTTTTTTTCAGGTGCAATAAAAAAAATCAATAATATTTTTAGCAGCGTTTACTGGACCAAATATTAAATAAACATTAAAGAATACATTAAAAAATCAAACGAAAAAATTCAAAGAGTTACAGGGTGTTGACGTGGGGGGCATCAACAAAATGGCGCGCCCTGGTTGACACAAGATTGCAACCCTCCTAATAATCTAAAAAAAACAACAAATTAATTCTTAATCCAAACAAATGTGGCTAAAACCCGAACTTAGGAAAATTAAAAAAAATTTTTCGCAAAATGGCGGCTGTCTGAAATAAAAAAAAAAACATTTTTTTACCAGTTTTTTTAACTTTCCAAATTTTTTAAAAATTGAAATTTTGTTGTAGTTTTAGTTAGCGCGATAGTGTGATGTATAGAAAAGGCTCAACCCAAATTTCAAGTAAATTGGTTTAGTAGAACTATCCAAGTATCATGTCAATCTTCTCGAAAAAATGAGTTATGAGAAAAATGCTTTAAAATTTTTGTTCTATTTAGATTTTGGTTAGATTCCGTCTAAATCTCGATATTAAAATGGTGATAACTTTTGAAATAATGCGAATTTCGAAAAAAATCATTCTGATAAGATATTTTTGAATATTTAAACTTTGGAAATATGAAGAAAAAAAAAATTTTTTTTTTGGACTAGAATACTGCCTTATAGTTGTGGTGTAACATGATTATCGTGATTTTATTATAAAAGTTAATTTTTAAGTGTCAACTATTTTTTTTTTCAAACTGTTGCAAAGAAACGTTAATGAGATAGTATCTCTTACAAACATATAATAAATATTGATTTGCTATGAATACCACGTAAGAGCCGAGTGGGACTACATCACCTCCAATTCGGGAATTTTATGAGGCAGGTAAAAATAGGACTAGGATAGAAGAAAGGGGAAAGTGAGAAGTTAGTAATAAAATCCGTCCGGCTATTTAACATGTCGCCATCTCAAGCAACATTTCGATATTAATGATTTTAGAAATTGGTACATCACTTAATCATTGTAAAATAAGAATTTATTTTATACGTACCTACCCACACCACGGAGGCAGTAGGCATGTATATATAAAATATAATTATAATAAAAAACTATACAATTCTAATTGTACAGTTTTTTAATATTACTTCAGAGTCATTTGCAATGGCTTCCGTAATCAATTAGTAGTATTTAATTACAAAATATATTTAGAACAAGAAAAACAATTAGCAATTTTTTTTCATCAAATCCAAAGAAAAATTTCACGTTTTTGATAAATAATTGCCACGGGGGATAAGAGAGTTTTTTTTCTGTTTTCTGTTTTTTACTGATTTACCAATATAGATAAAATACAAGGAAAAAGTAAAAGGTTTTAGAAAGGTCAGTTTTATTTAAGAATGTCTGTAGATATATAGTTAATAGATTTATTCTCGATTTTTTTATTAATTTACTCGAGCATAATTGCGAATGCTGACTGTTTTACCACTTTGAAGCGTGTACGAAATCTATTACGCAAAATGCAAGTGATAATAAAAAAGATGAAAATTTGTCTGCATCTAATCTTGGAGGATATAAATAAATCTTGAGGCGCGGGCGGCGCTCTCCGTACGTCTTGACGCCACGTCGTTACTTTCATTTTCCTGTTTGTTTTTCAGTAAATATCTAAAAAACCTTCACGCATTGCAGATCTCGCAAGCGGTGGTTGGAATGTTTTATGCGCCTGAAATAAAATGGAAAAGCAAACCCCTTATAATGTGTTTCTTATCTTTTTATTTGTTTTTTGTATCATTTTGTTACTTTCAAAAAATAATTGTCGTAAAAAATTTATTATCAGGTATTATTACACGAAAAGTTCTGGTTCACTCGTGCATTGTACAAACTTTTGTCATTAATCACCACGCCAAAGGTGGTCGTTTTCAATGTCTGGTACGTTAATAGACATTCGGCGAATATGATGATAGTGCTGCGTGAACCGCGGAGGCCGCCGAGGACTGTCAAATTACCGTCTTTATTAAAAAGGGACAGCAATTAGGGCACGCTAGAAGGGTGATAAAGACCGTCCCCGGAAACCTCGCAAGTCAACTTAGTGAGCCGAAAGGTATCAAGCAACGTTAATGTTATTACACGGATGTGTACAGAGGAATGTGACCCTTTTTGTTAATTTTCTTTGAGACGGCTTGCTCTTTTTAAGCTCCTTTGTGAAAGTTTCTGCTGGCCTTAATGCACCGCTAAGTGAAGCGCCGCACGCACACCTTGCCCCTCCAGGACTTGGGACGATGGAGGATCAAAGAAAGACCCGCGTGCGAAATATTATTTTCCCCATGTACTCCGGGCGTTCCTCCGACTCCGATCGTGTAATTCCGGAGGCTCTAGGAATAGCGGATAGTTTCTAATTCCTCTCGTGTAAAGCTGTCCTACCCCGAGATAAATTAGCGCGTGTTCTGTTGGAGTAATTATGACTAATTCAACTAGTGGCTTCATATTTTGTGCTCCGAACTTCGAAAGGTTGACTAGCGCAGGGGTGATAGTTTATTTATAGATACATAGCGGTGGGCGGGCCCAGGACTCCAAATGAGTAGTTTGTGAGGGATAAGATCACTTACTAAACTAATTTATTATGAGTAACGAGCTACTACTGGGCGCTGGGAGTGCGTGCTTTCTGCAAATATATTTGTTGCTAGCTATCTAATATAGGGATATTCTACACGCAAGAACAAATATTACTAAATTTCTTTCATCGTAAGGTGCACTTTAGCGTACCTTCCTGTAATTTGTTCGTGCCACAATTTCGGATTGCAGACAAATCCGTAATTTACTGAAACACCATGTCAAATTCTATTATGTTTGGTGTTTTTTGCATATTTACAATACGAAAGACGACTTTGTTTTATTTGGCGAAAATTCAAATATGCTTGATTATGGTTTGAGGGTGGAAGGGTGATTGTGGTTTGAAGATGGAATATAACGAGAGTGGAAACGGACGCGGGAGGAGAACGGGGACGCATGTCCTCGAAAGATCTTTTAGGGGAGGGGAAGGAGGACTGAGGGCCGAGGGAGGGTCAGATGGTGTGATTGCTAAGAAAGCAATAATAGCGGTAGGGGATAGCACCATGTATTTGAAAAATACATGCTTCTCAAACGGGCAGCTGTATGTGGTCTGTTCACGCGTCGGAAAACCTTCCGATTTATTCGTGAAAAAAAAAAATTGTTAAAAGGATTTCAATAAATAACATTAAAACATCTTCTTTATTTGAGTGGCATTGTAACACATGCCGGGTACCCGCTAGTAACCAATAAAAATAAAACATGAAATAAAATATACGAAGAAAAATATAGAATGGGAAATGAAAAAAATATCGAATTCATGAAGTGTTAATTTTAATAATAAAAATTGTATAGATCACCTTATGCAAGAATCAAAAGAAAAAAAATCCCCAGGACTGGGACTGGAGACTGTCTTCAGGACCAATGTTACGTAAGATTTTTCTGCAATATTTAAATATCCAACATCTTCTATAATAAAATCACAATACGAAGTTAGGCTAAAAAGTAAAAACAATGAAAATCAAAAACTGAAAAAGGAAAATAGTTTTATCTACAAGTGATGTTAATAACAACTATTCATTTCAAAACGTGATTAAAATAATGCATTTTGACTATAAGTAATGCATATCAACTATAAAGAAAGTATATTATATTTAAAAAAAAAACAGAGAGTGCAATTCACACGCGGTAGATATAAAACCTTCAGAAAACTTAAGTAGGAAAGAGTGGAAAAGATATGAAGCACCGTACAAAGAGGAGACCGATAGTACCATCTCATTCTCTTGTAGGCTAAATCCTATAGACGTATGTGTCTGTCTCTTTTTAGTGTCAGTCGTTTCCGTTTAATCGAATCTAAAGAAGTTATCACTTCAAAAATCAGAAATCATTTCACACGTGGTAGAAATGAAACCTTCAGAAAACTTAAGTAGACAAGATTGGGGAAGCTACGAATCACCGCACAAAGAGGAGACCGATTATACTAACCCATTCTCTCGCAGGATAAATCCTATAGATATATGTGTTTTTCTCTTTTTAGTGTCGCTCGTTTCCGTTTCAACGAGTTTCAAATCACAACGGTGCCACAGAGGTTTTCACTTCAAAAGTATTTAATGCCGTGGATAACTTTTTGAATTCTTTTTGACTGCCTCACCAAACAAAAACACAAGAATTGTCGTTGAAAACCGAATATAAATTTGTCTGCGAATTACAGAAGATAAAGAAACTACAATAAAATTGGGATAAAAATTTCAAATGAAGAAGGGAATTACGTTTTAAAATTATAAGGCTTATACACTTGTGAGTAAATTTTACAACTTACATTAGATTTTGGTAAGTTTCTCACAGGAACGTTTACATATGCGTTTAACTTATTGCAATTAATGCTCACGGAAGTTATTCCGCAGTTTTGACTTACGTAAGTTTTCTCGGAGACTGCTACACATTTAATTTGGTGTGAGATGACTTCCTGTCAACAACGATTTGCTGCTGTCAAATTTACGCGATTTTGTCAATAAAGATAAAAAGGCTTTTAATAAAGTGTTGAAGTGGAAGTTGGTTTAAAATAAACAATTCTCCTTGCGCTTTTGTTCCGAAATTTATGAAGTTCTATTTTATACGAATGACCGCTACTTGACTTCAAATCAACTTCAAATTCAAATACGTAATGTTATAATCGAAAACATTCAGATTAAAAAGGATCAGACGGATAATACAAAGCTTTTTTCTACTTGAAAAATAAATGATATTTCTTCCGTTTTTGGAAGATCTTATTTGAGTTTTATCTATGTAGTGTTATTATCATATATCGGGAGATAATAAGAGATAATTATCCACTCAACCTGAATAATAAAAACGCTAATTTTTAAATGAACAAATCTTCAAAAAAAAAAATGTCTTTTAATTTTTGAAATCTTGCATCGGCGCATTTTGGTACTAATTCTTACAGTAAGCGTCTCGACTTATCTCACCTATAAGCAGTGAGAAGGCTGGAAGTTCGGGCGGACGCGATTAGACCTGTCAAAAAACTTACGTAAAAACAACTTCTGTTACTTACTAAAAGTTACGATAAGCGACTTTTGGTGTCATTTACATTGGTAATTTGGCTATAAGGTTTGTTCAAAGGTTTGCTCAAGCCATTTGGACGCTCACGTAATCGACTTACGGGAAAAATACGTGTATAAAGGCCTAACACTGTGGTCTGACGCTTTAAATATGATCAAGTCTGAGACTGTCTGTCCCAGCGTCAAACCGACCGAGCGATATATTATTCACTAACTAAAACCGCATTTCACTCAACACCAGAATACATAAAACATTGATTGTCTGATTTAACTCATCAGCGCTTTGCGAGATTTTATAAATTATAAATAATGGTTGCTGTCGAGTACCCGGCGTTGCTCGACTTCATGGATGGTTTGGATTGAAGTGAAGTTTATGGAGCTCCATTTTTTTGCCGCAGGGAAAAAAGATTTTCTTTTATCGGTACCTAGTAAAGACAGCGCTATTGCACTCTGAAGGTAAAACGGAGAAACAAGTTTTATTGAAGTTTTTTAAAGTGAAAAATTTTTTAGCACCGTTGTGATTTGAAACTCGATGAAGCAAAAAATCGCGAAACTAAAAAGAGACAAACAGATACATCTATAGGATTTATCCTGGCTTCTTAGACAAACCGAACCCCATGAACCCAGTCACCAAACGTAGAGAACCACTTGGGGCAGTATCACCTAACTACCAATGGCAGTGGTGGTGTTATGGCAGGGTTATCCAATAAATGTTCCCGAGGCGGCGATACCCATACCCGCCTCCCAAATTGAATCTACTCAAAATATTATCGTATTTATAACAATGTATTGACAAAACAGTTCCATGAAAAAAGGTATCTAGAGGAAAACACATATGTCAGATGTAAATATTTTATAAATATATTTAATATTATTTGGTAAGATGGTACAATATAAAAAAAGAGTGTGTAATTCACAAGCGGTAGAAGTGAAACCGATGGGCTACGAAGCACCATGAGTACGATTAGTCTATCTCATTCTCCCCCAGGATAAATCTTACAGATGTATGTAATTGTCTCTTTCGTTTCACATCGAGTTTAAAATCAAAATGGTGCTAAGGAAGTTATCACTTCAAAAATGGAAATTATCATATATCATCAAAACAATACGAAACATCATGTTATTAAATCAACTTAAAAATTACTCCTTCAATATTTTGTTCGTAACTCCTTCGCCTAACTCAAGAATTGATTCTCAGTTCATATTTATACATATAATATCGTCGCAAGAGAGCAATACTGCTGTAACAGCCAAAAACCAAATTGTTCGTTTGTTGATTTTGAAGTGTGTACATCAGTTAAAAAACCGTAATATTGGCAAAACGGCTAGTTTTTCCAACGTCGTACAGTTCTTATTTATCATTGTAGAGTCACGGGATAGATAGATCGACGCAAAAAAAAACTCAGCAAAATGGTGTATAAAAAGTACTTTCATAGGTAGTGGCGGTTACAGCAGTATTGCTTTCCTGCAACGATACAATTTGGGAGGCGGGAATGGGTACCGCCGCCCCGAGAACCTTTATTGGATAACCAACACCTCTGCCATAGGTCACCCCAA
The DNA here is from genome assembly GCA_936435175.1 of Glyphotaelius pellucidus. NCBI lineage: Eukaryota > Metazoa > Arthropoda > Insecta > Trichoptera > Limnephilidae > Glyphotaelius > Glyphotaelius pellucidus. The sequence goes on along the minus strand of OW386542.1, from coordinate 17,170,990 downwards.
GTGGTTCGCTACGTTTGGTGATTTAGCAGGGGTGCCCGGGTTCATGGGGTGAAGTTTGTCTAGGCCTTGGAGGCGGATGACCAGGACACACTGAACCCCAGATTCCTGCCCACTCCTTAAACCTTTTTCCCGCCCAGAACTCTCCTTCCCTTCCTTTCCTTAAAAGATCCTCTACACAGCATCCCCAAAGATCCTCTACACAGCATCCCCAAAGATCCTCCTGTGTGGAGCTCATGTAAAAATATATATATATATACACACACATACATACACATGTATACACACATATATATACACACATATGTACATGTAAGTAAAATAATATAAGTAGGTTAAACTACAAACAACATTAAGATCAAGATACGATAAAATACCCACACAATTAATGGAGTCCGACAGAAGATTGGAATCTGAAGCTTCATTATAACTATGTACTTATATAATGGTTACATTTTTATACTTAAAGTAAATATTTATGAAAAGAAAACTTCTTTAGCACCGTTGTGATTTGAAACTCGAGGAATTGGAAACGAGCGACACTAAAAAGCGACAAACACATACATATATAGGATTTAGCCTGCGAGTGAATGGGATAAACTAATTGGTGTCCTCTTTGTGCGGTGCTTCGTAGCCTACCGGCCTCATCTTTGTGCAGTGATTTGTAGAATAAAATTAAAAATAATTTTTGAACTTGGTAACAATATTATAATAAATAAACCCTACAATTATCCTCCTCCTGATACTCTGCGTCCGTCTCATTCCCTCTAAGTTTAGTTTTTCGAAGGTTTCATTTATATCGCGTGTGAATTACACACGTTTTTTTTAATTCTGCTAGTTTTCTTAGTGGAGGTGGTTATATATTGTTGTTCCTACATTTTTGAATGTTCGGATCCTTAAGGTTCGTAGGCGGTGGTCGTAAATCACCCCTACTGCTTTGATTTCAAGGATCTCGTGAACACACTAGGATGAGGGGTTATGATTTTTGTATGTTAAACACAACACCCTTTTTATATTGAATACTGAATTTACTTGAATTTATGTGGGCAAATTTACATAAGTTTGAAAGCACCCTTTTTATTTTAAAAAATGTTGAAAATATTCGGCAACTCTGCAAGGAAAGCACAAATAGAACACGTAAACGTTTCTGAAAACCAATTTTAATGTATAGGTACCGCGTAAAGTTCCAACTGCTCCCAATCTTCTCAAGCCAGTGAGGCTATGGCATCCCCAATTGGGGTAGGTATTCTGTGAACCTGAAGTCAGTGGGCAGGGGAAGAAATTGGAAAGAGAAAATTGGGGAAGTTCCTGACTATTTAGATCTATTTAAAGCAACCTTTATATTTGGGAGGTATGGGTACCGTCACCCCGAGAACCATTTATTGGATAAAAAATAACATTGCCATAGGTCAGACCAAGTGGTTTGATTGATTGATACGTTTGGTGACTTAACAGGGGTGCACGGTTTCATGGAGTGAGGTTTGTCTAAGTCATGGCGGCCAATGCTTCTGCCCACCTACTGTGTAGTGAACCGGATCGAGAGAGATTGGTTGAGGGAGACCTAACCTAGACCTCTCCAGCCGTCTTTCTAGACCCGTCGAAGGATTCGTACGTTCGTCATTCCTAGACACGTTAACCCCCTTATTCCTACCCTCCCCTCATATTTTTTCTTTCCCAGAACTTCCTCTCATTCCTTTCCCTAAAAAAATCTTCCGCACAGCATCCCTAAAGATAACATAGGCCTTGAGGGATTTTTTTTCTCTAAGCCTCCTGTCAATGTAAAAAAAAAAATTGTGGTCTTTCAGTATGGGAATGGCCGACCATGGCGATACTTAATGTGTCCATTACTTTGAAAATATAACGTATACTTAGAAAAAATAAAATAAAATAGCTATAAATAATTCTTAATTCTAGAGTACCAATGAAGTCATTAACTTAGGTTCACGTTTTGGTGTGTTTTATTCATTTCATTTTAAAAAGATAAAATTTTGTTTGGTAGCCTTCTGGATGTTGAAGACTGTCAAATATTCTTAATAATTTATAATCTTTATTTACTGTTTCTAATACGTTTCCTGTGATTTTGTGACATGTTTGCTTATGGTATATTTATACCGTTGATATGAAATAAATAAATAAGCGTTTTTTTACAAAATTTCTGAATTTCTTTATTATTTTGCATGTAGGTACTGGATTACGAACTCGTCTTTTTATCAACACATAATTTTGATTTTTGTGTTATTGTCAATAATTATGAAAAGTAGTGCATTGCTCTGCCCCTGTACACCCTTTTATAAATGATTATGATTTTGTAGCCCGTACTGTATTTTCCAGTTATTTTTCGATTTATCAAACATTTCGGAAGGTACATCTGACAACAGAAAAGTATTTTTGTCCTTGAGAATGTTCTTGAATATTATCACCACGAAAAGCAAGATGAAAAAAAGCGTTTTAAACTTTCTTTTGAAAATAATAACCTTTAAAAAGTTTATAGATACAGATCGCAGAGATAATTATACAAAATTTATAATAAATATCAAAAGAAAAGCACCAATGGCGAAATTCATAGTACGCACCCTTCACAAATGAAAATGATAGCAAAATTTAAAACAAATGTTTTTAATTTCTTTTATATATTTAATAATATTATTATTCAATCTATAAAAACAGTTTATTTATAAACAAGTTCTGCTAGGTAATTATTTTTACACGTGACAGCTGTTTAGATAGACAGTTTGATAATGCCTTCAGAAGGCGAAACCGCTGTCACGTGTAAAAATAATTACCTAGCAAAACTTGTTTATAAATAAACTGTTTTTATAAATTGAATAATAATATTATTAAATATATAAAAGAAATTAAAAAAATTAAATTGGAGTTCTACAAATTAAACTTGATAACAATAAACAAATGTTTTTACTGAAGCAATTCAGTTATGAATAATAAATAAAAATACTAAATATACGACAAAAATCAAAATATCCTTGCTTGGGTATGAGTTATGAGTTGTCTATGTGTTATATTATTGCTAGGTATATTAAGCATACGAAAGGTTTGAAACTTTCAAAAAAACTTTCTTTCCATCCTCACAAAGATTTTTGGATTATTACAACCACATATATCTGAACAGTTTTTTTGATCATTACAAAAACTCTTCAAAACTTTTAGAAATGTCACAATTTGAGAATGACATTTTGCAAATCATCGAATGTTAGATCAAAATTCAGTTTTCGAAAATTCTTTAAATTGTTGAATTTATTTGACTATGGAACTAACAAAAATCGAATGCTTTGAATCTAATCAAAAATTATATTTATTTTATATAGGTACCTGTGTTAGGTACACACTTTGATTGATTGTTCTTAAAATGTACAAAAATGAATGTCTGTAATAGAAAATTTGTAAAAAAAATTGCAATAGATGGCACGCGAGCTGTTCGAAAATCAGAATGTACCGGGACTGAATATATTGAATGCGGGAGAGGGGAGGGATAACGGGAGGGGGGTTTGCGCGAGAGGGGAGACGGAAAGCGGGGAAGGTGGAGAGGGCAGGCGGGGAAGATAGAGGGGAACGGGACGAATTAATGAACGGGGAAATAATTTTTACTCCACATATATATATGTAAAAACGCTCAAAAGAGGGCATAAATACGAAAATAGATAATTGAACAAAAAATATATAGACATCGTGTTGAAACTAGGCACATTTTTCTTCTTAATTTTATAGACATTGTTTGAGTTTTGTATTTAACCCTAGAACCGTACCCTGGGACAAAAATCGAAAAATAAAATCCGTATGCTCGCGTATTTCAAAAAGGGCCCGAGAGGTGTACTTATGTGAATACTATCAAAATTTTATATATTTAGAAATAAAATTATTAATGTCTAATAAAAAAATTAGAAAGATTATTTTATCTAGATTTTAGAACAATTTTTGTTTTTGCGAAGTGATAAAAAATTACCTATGTAGAGGTGTATTTAAAATGTATGTATGTGTATTTAAATTGTCGCTACCGCGACTGAACTGGTATAGGTTTTGGAAATACGCCCCCGGGATAGGTTAAGGATGTTTCCATTTTTTTATGAACTTTGCGTTCCTCGAAGGAAAACGAAGTATGAAATATCCTTTGGAAGGCTACAAGGTGGTCCAAAAAAATTTGTAATGAAACAATCATTTTATCACAGGGTACACATTTATCCCTTGTTTTTGTGTGTGTACTTTCCAGTATAGGTACGTTTCTATGGTAACTTTTCTTAACCAAAATTTTTTTTTTGTACAAACATACGAATATAATCGAATTAAGAAAATATAATAATAGTAGCTTTTCCCCGCGGCTTCGCTCGCATGGTATTACGGGAAATTACTACAGCGGTTGAACTTATCAATTATCCCGCCTCCTCCCCACCCCCACCCCCTCCCGCATTCCATACATTCATTCCCTTACATTCAGTTTTCAAAAATCTAGCCTGCCACCTAAATTTCATAAAGTTATTGCTCAAAGAAAAAAAGAATTATCCAATTTTGTTCATTAGTTCGGAATTTATGCGTGTACAAACATTTCGGATGTTTATTTTTAATTAAATATTTTGAAGTTTGTTAATATAATAAAAAATTACACTATTTATTATTCAGTCTTTATAATCATTACGAATTATATTTTTAATGTATGAACTCTTATCTGACATTTATTCCAAAACAGAAGCTTGTCCAAAAATAACAAAACATATTCTAATATTTGAATTTTCTGGAGCAGTAGCTGACCAAGGGCCTGAGTACCTACCAGCTTAGAGCCCACAAATATATCAACATCGTTTCCAAGGAAACGATTTTTTTCTGACGTTAGAAATAACTCGCTTTTGTTAGCGACAGAAAACGTATAACAAATATAATATATTAATATTTATAATTTCATAACGCCAGAGCTTACCATCATATACAACCTGTAGTCTGCGCATATAATTTAGCTTTATATTGGTGAAAGTATTATTAAAGTCTTTATATTGTGTTATGCGTGAAAAGGTCATAAACAAACTCGAGCAGTTTCGCATTTATAATATTAGTATGGATTTAAAAAGAAAGACAAACATTCCCGGGTTACGAATAACCTAACAATATTTGAAATTTCCTTCTACCACCACAGTAAGCGGAAAATGTTGTTTGTGTCGTGTTTGAGGACTTAGCCAGCCGAGGAATCGACGCATGGATGGGACCCAAATGCGATGCCTACTCAGCCACGGATCGGTCTAATTGATAACCAAATGACTTCATGACTATTTGGAATAATCAAATTAGTTTTAAGATACCTGCGAAATACAGTGAAGAGGGTTGTGAAGATTCAGTGTAAGAAGAGGATCATAGTCCCTAATCACCAAAGTCAAGACCAACAAATAAAATATATTATATTTCATTGATTTGGTAATAATTTCTTTAAGGACTTCCCTTTCAGCAGCCTAGTGGATCTTAGATCTCTCAGAGCTAATATTAATATTTAAAAAATAGTTTAATTTCCTTTCATAAACTAGTTTTTAAATGACAAAATTAAACTCCAGATTCCAATATGTTCACAATATATGCACACCCACTATTACGTTACCGGTTTTGAATTTATTCACTCGGAGACTTTCCTTTTAAGGATAATTCGAAGCTGGGGGCTTTAAGGTAACTCGAACAAAAAAGCCAGCAGGTAACCTTTCAGAAACACATTGAAACAGCATAAAATGAGAAACACAGTTTCCAATATGTCCACTAAGCCCCGTGCATGCTGTTATATCGATTTTCTCAGCCCGCCCGCCCAACCTACGTATTCCAGACCGTACACCAGCCGTACCACCAAGCGTGTCTGACTGTGTTGTTTTTTTTACAAAACTGTGATGAGTTTTTCCAAATAACGTAAACGTTAAATTTATGTATCCATCCATCAAATCCATCCAAATAGAAAGGGATGCATGATCTCTCCTGTTGTAATTAACCGGATGAAATTGGCCCCTTTGATACGTTATTTGGGCGATGCAATTTCTACGCACTCCAATTATTCCAATAGGTATAAGTCCGGCATAAAACAGCTGGAAAAAAATTGTAATAATAATTGGAGTAGAGAAGGGAAGGATGCCATTTGGACTTGTCATTAGAAGCATTTAGGTCCTATCAGCATACAAATAAATATGGACAAAGAACGTTAAGTTACATGATTCCCAGTTGTTCAAATGTGTGTTACCTGCAGAAATTAAAAACTGTGCCCAAAACAAACAATTGGTGAACTTACTGAAGACTTGGCTTACTGAAAGAATTAATTTGAATTAGCTTACAATGACAAATTATTCTAAAGATTTTAAAATTGTTATTTATGTTTTTCATTATTTTTCTTTTTTTTAAAAATCTGTAAAATTTTAAATTTTTATTTTATAAAAATGTAACTAAAACTCATTATAATAAGATTTTTAAATGTAAAGAACCCGTTAGACAAACTGCTAAAAAGCATTTTTTTCAGGGCAGACGAGCAACGATGATGGACACTGTAACGCTGTCCGAAACGTTGGCTAAAGAAGGAGGTATAAAAGGAGGTACAAAACGGCATAAAACCCCAAAAATAAATAACAAAAATACTTTTGGCCGTGAAAACCTAGAATCATACCTGCTAAAAAGCAGTTTATCGGGACTTTTTGTCTTATATTTGTAAAGTGTGTAAAAAAAATAAATTTAAAAATCGTTATTTTCCCTGGGACTTGTGCACCTCTTCCGTGGGTCCCCTCAAGGAGCAAAATGCGTTTGGTTACTTAGCAAAAGTGCCCGGATTCGTGGGGTGAGGAACAGCGTGGCGGGCAGGATTGGGAGAGACCGATTAAGGAAGACCCTTTGACCTCTCCAGCCGAACTCTGTGTTCCTTTTCTTAAAAAGACCCTCCACGCGACATCTCCGAAGATGGCAATTATTGGGGAAAATTATTTTTCTCAGCGCTTCCTTCAAGTATGCCAAATTCAAATTATTGTCAAATACATTGTTACCAAGACTATTCTAAATGCTGTATTGGAGAATGCAAGCTATAGTTGGAATGAAATGAAGATTTATTAATTGCATGAGTTCACAACAATCGAATTTAATGTTTAGAAGTAACTAGAACCTACCTGTCCCACTATGTATTCAAACATCTTTGTATAAGTTCTAATATTTTTCTTAACTTCCCTTTCCTTGTTGAGATGGCTTTATTAGTACAAGTATTTTCTATTTTTTTTTAATAGCTCCACACATGAAGAAAATAATTCTTCTCAGGTCCTATGTCTTTTTCGAGGATGGAAGTTATTTTTAGGAAAGGAAGGAGAGGATGTTCTGGGAAGGAAAAAGGTGTGAGGTCCCCCCACTGCGGTTGAAGGTGATGTTCCGAGAGAAGTCAAAAGGTCTCCCTCAACCTCTCCGGATTGACCTGCCACGCAATTGGTAGCAGACGCATCCGCCGACAAGACCCGGATAAACCTCACCCCATGAACCTGGGCACCACTGCGAATCACATGGGGTGATCTATAGCAGAAGTGTTGGTTAACTAATAAATGGTTCCCGGGGCGGCGGTACTCATACCCGCCTCCCAAGTTGTGACTGGTAAGTGATTTCCCTCCCAAGTTTTCTTCTTCCGGCGTTCCAACAACCACCACAGCGCTTTCATGAATTACCTAAATATATAAAAATCACGGTGTCCATTTTACACGCGGTTAAAGTGAAACCTTCGGAAAACTAAAGTATAGTTAGAGTGGGGAGACTACGAAGCACTTTGTTATCAATGTGAACGATGATTTTTTCCATATTTTTGTCGTCGAATTCCTGTGCACCTTTTCCTATACATTTGGTCATTTTATTAGTTTTTGTGTTTTCTTCTTTGGAGTAGCTAGATGTCGCTTTCTTTTGCCTGTTCATTTTGGAGTTCATTTGGATTCGATCCTTGGTCGGCTTAATATCTGCAGAAGTTCGTCAGGCACTTCATACCACTACACCAAAGAAGTTTGCGTGGGACTGTCGATATATTGTTTTCTATTGGAACCGAGTGGAACCCGTGAATAATTTTTTTATTTTATTTTTTATTTTTTTTATTTTTATTTATTTATTTATTTTATAAATCAACAAACAAGTCCCGCTAAGCCAATTGCAATTAGCTTGACAGCAGGTGCTTATAATTACTTACAAATATATTTAAAGTTATAATTTACATCTTTTATTTTTTAGTTTAAACATTTTTTCATAAATTTTATGATAAGTATCAAAATAAATATTCTTTTTCCAATAACCAATTTTTCACCATATATTTAACCATATTCATAGAATTATGTTGCTTTATATTGTCAGGTAATAAATTAAATATCTTCAGGTAATAAAATAAATATTTTATTTTATTTTTTTTATTTTATTTTATTTTTTTTTATTTATTTTTTTATTTCTTTTATATATTTAATAATATTATTATTCAATTTATAAAAACAGTTTATTTATAAACAAGTTCTGCTAGGTAATTATTTTTACACGTGACAGCTGTTTCGCCTTCTGAAGGCATTATCAAACTGTGGTCTTGCCACATACAGACGAGGTATTTATGTTATTTCTAGATAGGATTTTGATGACTAATTTTAATTATGAGTAAACTGACTAAAATTATTAATGGTTATTACCCTTTTAAAAGATACCCAATTACTTATATTGTTTAAATTCGACTGAAGGTCGTTAAGTGCACTAATCGTTATTTCTAATATGAATCATTTCCAAATGATGACTCATGGTTTTATTTTCTGTATAATTAAGTTTAAGGTCGTTAATACTCTAAACTTATTCCTAATGTGAATTATTCCCAAATGATGACTCGTGGTTTTATTTTCTAGTAAAATTATTATTATTATTGTTTTAACATTGGTTTGAACATATCTAACAACGGTGAGTGAATTATATTGGTCTGTTCATTTATTAAAATAGCTTTAGGATTATTAAAGTGCTTGTTAATTTCTAGTTGTTCTAAAAGATTTAGTTTGTGTCCTTTATTTTGTATATGTAAGGGAGTTGGCTTATTATCGCCGCTAAGTGAGTGATTATCATCTAGGAGATGTTTGGCAAATTGTGATTGCATTTTATTATTATTTTTAAATGATCGCATATGTTCTTTGAACCTAGTATTAAAGGACCGGCCAGTTTGTCCAATATAAACAGCGTTGCATTCGTCACACTGGAGTTTATAAATGCCGCTATTTTTTAGTTTGGGTATTTTATTTTTTGAATTTTTGAGAGATGATCCCAAATTATTATTAGTGCGGAAGGCAATATCTAATCCACAATTTTTGAGAACTTTAGCAATTTTATTGGATGTCGGTCCGACAAATTCTAAACATCCAAATTTATTTTCCGTTTTATTATTAATTGCTGGGTAAATTAAGTTAAGGTTATTTTTATGTTTTTTATGACTAATTATTTTATCAATGTCTCTGCTCTTGAAGCCGTTATTTTTTGCAATGGATAAAATTGTACTTTTTTCTTTCTCGAATGCTTTATTGTCAAGTGGAATATTAGTAAGTCTGTGTATCATTGAGTGATAAGCAGACAATTTATGTGACCATGGGTGCAAAGATTTAGAATTGATGGTCGTGTCTGTAAACGTAGGTTTACGATAAATTTCAAATGCGTGTTTATTATTTTCTCTACTGATTGTTAAGTCTAAAAAATTAATTTTATTATTACATTCTCTTTCAACCGTAAAGCAGATTTTACGGTTAATGGAGTTAGCAAATGTAACAAAAAGGTCTAGTTGTCTGTTGGTACCTTTCCAACAGATCAAAATATCGTCCACATAACGTACATAGTAGATTATGTGTTTACTAAAGACTGAGTTTAACATTTGATTTTCAATGTAGTCCATGAATATTTCAGCAAGAAGGGGACTCAGAGGCGACCCCATCGGTAAACCATCGTTTTGTTGATAGAATTTATCATTAAATAAAAAGTAGTTGGTTTCCACGCATATTTTAAAAAGGTCAAATAAGTTTTTTTTAATAATTGGATTTATGTTAGATTTATCTAATTTATCTTCAATGATTTTAAGGCACTCTTGGATAGGAATATTGCTAAAAAGGCTTACGACGTCTAAAGATAAAAATTGGCAGTTGTGCGGGAGATCTAAATTTTGAATTTTAGTTATGACTTCCAAAGAATTTGGAAATTTTAGTTATGACAATATTTAGCTATGAGCACTTTAATAATCCTAAAGCTATTTTAATAAATGAACAGACCAATATAATTCACTCACCGTTGTTAGATATGTTCAAACCAATGTTAAAACAATAATAATAATAATTTTACTAGAAAATAAAACCACGAGTCATCATTTGGGAATAATTCACATTAGGAATAAGTTTAGAGTATTAACGACCTTAAACTTAATTATACAGAAAATAAAACCATGAGTCATCATTTGGAAATGATTCATATTAGAAATAACGATTAGTGCACTTAACGACCTTCAGTCGAATTTAAACAATATAAGTAATTGGGTATCTTTTAAAAGGGTAATAACCATTAATAATTTTAGTCAGTTTACTCATAATTAAAATTAGTCATCAAAATCCTATCTTGAAATAACATAAATACCTCGTCTGTATGTGGCAAGACCACAGTTTGATAATGCCTTCAGAAGGCGAAACAGCTGTCACGTGTAAAAATAATTACCTAGCAGAACTTGTTTATAAATAAACTGTTTTTATAAATTGAATAATAATATTATTAAATATATAAAAGAAATAAAAAAATTAAAATGGAGTTCTACAAATTAAACTTGATAACAATAAATAAAAAAAAAAAATTTATTGCTATCTCATTCTCTCGCAGGCTAAATTCTATAGATGTTTGTGTGTTTCTTTTTAGTGTCGCTCGTTTCCGTTTCATTGAGTTTTAAATCACATTGGTTCTAAAGAAATTTTTACTTCCAAAACCAAACCTAGAGTATGCTTAAAAAGTATTAGTATTGTTACCTTAAGATTATTTTAAGCTCCTCCAAATACATTATTTGATGTAAGTCACAAAGCTTCGTGTTTATCAGGGCTCAGTCCACAGCCGTTTATGGAACACTGTTTCAATATTATCATAATGAGATCATAATCAAAGGTCAAGAAAATAGACATTTATTTAGTTGACAAAGTGAAAAATACTGAAAAAACGAAATCATCTGCAACGCCTGAAGTGGTTTTAAAGTGGTTTTTAATGGTTTTGAGGCCAATACCTAAAAACCATTAAAATAAGTGGTTGCACTCCACGGTATTGAAAGATACAGTCCTTTTGGCGTCGCTCTTGTAGCTCCGATATTCTATTGAATTATAACTATATCAAATTATTCTCACAAACCAAAAATTTTTTCAAAATTAAAAACAGAATCTATTAATTAAAATGCGTATTAGCACAATTTTTTTTTGCTCGATTGAACACGGTTATTCGCATAAAAATACCCAAGAGGTCGACAAAACACGTCAATTAACTGAAATCGCCGGCATTGCCTGGGTTTAACGAAAAGTTTTATCTAAATCAGAAGTAGACAATGAACTTCTTCTTGTTTTGAAGGTGAAGTGTGAAAAATTTCAAAGTTTCAAAACGTCGGAATAAAACTGTAGATTTGTTTAAAAATCAACATCACGCAGCACAACATGTGTCCGCCATAGATTCTCTTTTTTATGTAAATAGAATGAATCAATTTGTTGAAGAAGTTGTATTAATTCAGATTCTTCCGATTGTGTGCAATAAAAGATTTATGTAACATATTACTGCTTTCGTAAAACTACGTTAAACTTAGCAAAATTGAAGAAAACCCGTTCCTGTATTAGCTAATTATATCATGGGAATTCTCAAAGTCGAATCAGCATCAAGGTAATGTAATTAGTTTTAGTATCGCACTCAAATCAACAAAGACAGAGCTTAAACAAACATGACAAACGTTAGTACAGACCGATTCAACGGTAACTTCATTATGGCTCCACAACCATGTCAGTTATCTGCATCATGTGGTAAGTGAAGCATGTAGTTCCTATTTGCCCATACCTGTACAGGCGACGTTAACTTTATTTCATAACTTTCAAAATTTTCTATTCGTTTAATCATCAATTCTTTTTTCAAAGCTGTTTACGAGAAAATTTATAATTTTGTTCGCTGATTTGATTGGTCATCTATGTAATGTCAATAGAGTTATTTATACATTTTATTCTATTTTGGAAAAGGCTATTAGCATGTATATTCTAACCTAAAAGGTACTCCAACGAACTTATCACCAAAAAAATTAAACATAAAAAATATTAATTATATAAAAAATACTTATTATGTTGAATGTCTACGACCTGATATTTTAGCTTTATAAATTAAATTAATAACTCTGCAATAAATAATGTCATAAATCTTTGCAATTACTCAAGATCACTTATAAAACATACATCTTCAATTCGCACTCAAATGGAAGCCATTGCAATAATATTGTTAACTTGTTTGCAAAATGTTTCAAAAGTGTTGTTTATATGACTGACCCAAATAATGCTCCTTTTCCAACAATAATCCTAGATGAAAATTTTGATATTTCACAGTGGATCATAGGTCTCTCTGATGTAATAACTAAAATTCAATCCCTAGAGAGCCTCAAATCTGCGGGACCGGATAAACTCCTACAAAAAAAGCTTCGGATGGTCCACATTGCTCCAGAACATTTCACAATATTCGAGAGTGTTCTGGAATGTTCCACAATGATGTTCCCGATTCCCTATTCCCGAATATTCCATAACAATCCAGAATGTTCCGGCGTGTTCTGGAGTGTCGCGGAATACCCTCGAATACCCCTTGGAATACCCTCGAATACTGTCGAATGTTCTTAACTGTTCTAGAAATTTCTAGAGTTTTAGCGGGATGCAATTTTTTTATACTTTATTTTATAATATTTATATATATATTGATTGTAGGCCAGTTGCTTCATATGGGAAAGAACAATCTTTTTAATAACCAAACTTTTTAATCTCTCTTAATCCAGTGGAATTTTACCTGACAAGTGAAAATTAGTTTGTCGATTATAATTTTCAAAAAGGGAAACAAAAGTAATATTTGTAATTTCAGATCTATACATATGTGTTCAATCCACCATTCAGTGTCCAATCCACAATCCAATGTAAAACTGGACAAACTTTTAACACAAATGCAAAACAAACCACGGCTATAGTGTGTTGAAATTGGTTATTTTATCTTAATTTTATTTTTTTCTCTTCTCTTTTTTTTTATATTTTTTCTACTATTGCATACACAAGTTACCTTTATATTTTAATTCTCTGTTTTTATGAACCTAAATGTATATTAACTTTTTTTTAAAATTAATATTATTCTAACAATCACGCTAAACAAATAACAGTTACTGTGTTTTAAACTTTCTAACTTTATTTTTTATTATTTCTCTTCTTTTTATTTCCACGATTTTCCCTCTTTTTGTACAAATCATGTTCCATATTTTCACACTAATCCTTATTTGACTGTTCTAAAATGGGAATCATCCTAGTTGGACAGTCAAAACATTTCATAAATAACGTATTTAAATGTAAACATCTTACTAAATAAATAAATAAAAATAAAATAAAAAAATGAATCTTGTAATAACACTTTTACGGATTTATTAGTAGAAGTGTTCTTTTCTTATAAATTTTTTGACTTCTAGTGAGGAAGAGACTTATATTTTCACTTCTATTTTCTTGTATTTATTTCTGTCTTCTGTATTTGCTTTCGTATACTTTAGTCTTATAATTAAGATCTTTAATAAATGTCGTATTACTGATTTCGTAAATCGAACTAAAATTGAAATTGAAGTCCGATAATCAATAAATCAAATAAAATAAAACATTGTCATACAATTTGATAAAAGCCTCCAGGAGGCAAAAGAGCTGTTAAGCTCTTGAATAATTATAGGGAAATAAAACAGTCACAACGTGAATTATTATTATTATTTTATTTTTTATATGTTAATACGTGAAGCAAAAACTTTGTACCCGTTTTTACGAAAATTGCGTGAACGGAGGAGTATGAAATTTCGCACACTTATAGTTTATATAGAGAAGGAGTGCAAAATGCTAATATTTTTTTAAAATAATGCATAAAAATATTAAATCAATTAAAAAAAACATTACATTATGGTCGAATTTCGACCATTGGGCAACCACTACTATTACTAAATACACGAAAAAATAACTTAACATAGAAATGAAGTTCTAAAATACGTACCAAATAAAATTTTAGATTACCTATTTTAGAAATAAATACTTCCGATTTTACTTACATCGTAAACAAATAAATATGTAAAAATAAGAGATTCTTACAATCCAACTGAACAATACTAAGCTTTTTAAGCTAACGTAAAATATGACTATTGTAAAAAAAAAAAAAATAAATGTAAATTTTTAATAAAGATAAAAGAACATTTTTTTTTAGTCATATTGCACTTTTTTAATATTCGTTGGTATAACCAAATATTTTATGTCGTGATAACGTCTTATAAATCGATGAGACCGGCTGCACTCCCGAAAAGTATGACACATTATCAAGTTCCGCCTGAACCGAGCGTGCAAGTGAGAGCGCGAAAAAGCGTTCGGCTTGGGACGCATCTATCTCTCTTCCACTCCATCGTTATTATATGCCGTTATCACGTAAAATTATTTTGACTTTACAGACAACTAATTTTTAATTGAATTAATATAAATTAAAACTTATATCTTTATTATTATATAGGATGAAGTGAACGTTCAGATTTATAGAAAGCTTCATACCAGCGCTTCCATGTGCACAGTGCACGCTTCCCTCCGGCTAGAGCAGGCGCGAGGCGGGCACAAGGCGGGCACAGGGCGGGCGCAAGGCGGACACAGGGCGGACACGGAGTTCACGCTGGTCGCTGATGGCGGCCATTTCCCGGGGGATATTTCATCAGCCGCCATTAGCTAACACAGTGGCCCGCGCGAGATAACGTCCAGAGAGTGCCGGCGCTGGCCCAAGAAAGGCGCCTAACGATTCCCAATTTCCGTGGAACTATTCAGCGCTGGGAATCTGGTGGGTATCTACTAAACGACTACAGGTTGGGAGAGTGTTCAAGGTAACATAGAAGAGATGTGGCTTCCACCTACTGTACGGAGGTTATGTGATTTTTTGATTGATAATCTTCATCTTCTCTACAAAACTGTCAACAAACTTTTTGTAAAAACTTCTTTAATGTGATTTGAAACTCGATGAAACGAAATATAGCGAAACTAAAAAGAGACAAACACGTTGGTTCATCTATATCAGAGGTTCCCAAACTTTTTTTTCTCGTGGACCACTTTCAAAATTTTACTGGTTTCGGTGGACCCCCTGCTGGAACATTTCTACCATATTCCCAAAACTCGACCCGCGTTGTACTGAATATTGCATATAACGCTGTAGTTGTAACGGGGGTGGGGTAATGTGATATGAGGTGGGGGGCGGGATGGGATATGGGCTCGGGATGGGTCTCAAAGTAACCATTTTCACCGAAATATTTGTTCTTTACTGTCGAAACCAGCAGACTTATTCTCTATCTTTTGTGGGATCGTTATCGAGATAACGGACGTGATCTCCTGACAGATTTGTGTGATTTATTTGCTTTTTCAATGTACAATGTACATTAAATGAATAAATAATCATGCATTCTTGCAAGAATTCATGTTTAAAAAGATCTAAAATAAATATGTAAAAATCACACAAATCTGACAGGAGATCACGTCCGTTATCTTGATAACGATCCCACAAAAGTTAGAGAATAAGCCTGCAGATAAATTTTCGTGGACCCCCACTTTTTTTTTTTTTTTACATAAACTCCACACAGGAGGCCCTGAGGAAAACAATTTCCCTAAGGGCCTATGTCATCTTTGGGGATGCTGTGTGGAGGGTTTTTTTTAAGGAAAAGAAGGAGAGGAGAGTTCAGGGAAGGAAAAGGGTTTAAGAGGTGGGTAGGAATCTGGGGTTCAGTCTGTCCTGGTCATCCGCCTCCAAAACCTAGACAAACCTCACCCCATGAACCCGGGCACCCCTACTAAATCACCAAACGTAGCGAACCACTTGGGGTGACCTGTGGCAGAGGTGTTGGTTATCCAATAAAGGTTCCCGGGGCGGCGGTACCCATTCCCGCCTACCAAATTGAACTAACTATTAAATTGCCTTACAACTTGGACCCCCATTTTTTTATCACGTCTATGTGGACCCCCGTCGAGTCTCCCGTGGATCCCTGAGGGTCCACCTGGACCACTTTGGGAATCACTGATCTTTATGATTTAGCCTGCGAGAGAATGGGTTGGTCTTCTCTTTGTGCGGTGCTTCGTAGCCTCCCCACTCTTGTCTAATTTAGTTTTCTGAAAGCTTCACTCCTACCGCGTGTGAACTGCACACTCTGTATTTTTTGAAGTGATAAGCTTTTTCACATACAACATTTTATACTATATTTTTTATCAACATCGCACAAAAAATAAAGTATAATAAGAGCCATAACAGCTTTCAACCGTCTTGAGTCAGGAGGAGAATGACGACTCTAATTTATACTATACTTTACTGAGGCTAAAGGTAGGGTGTATGGGAAAGAGAGGAGAAACGGATGGTGAAGAAGTGGCTAGCTCCCTAGATTTGGTAAGAAAAATACAGTAACGGCTTTACTATAAAAAAACGTATTTTGTGTTTGCTTTTAAATCAACAGTTGTGTATACAATATCAAATTGCATTTATGCTGAGAAAGATCTGTAAAGTTAAGTTTTATTTTGACGTCACTCAATTAATTTTTGATTTGGTACTAGGTAAAATCTACAATTATTTGCGCCAAGCTACATTTATATATAATACCCATAATTATCTTCGATTCCTGAGAAGGAAAGTCACCATCATACAGCGTGTGACAACTTGATTCGTGGTTCAACGCATACATTTACAGGCAGCTTTAATATCGGCTGATCATCGAAAATGTTGACTATCATAATAAGTTTGTGCTTGTTGTGCAAGCAAATGATATAAGACAAATTTAAATAAGTCAATATCCGAAAACGTAGGAATATACACACTTAAATGATAATAATTCATAGTGTGGTAGATATTCTCAAAAATGCCTTAATCATTGTTAGGAATGAATTAAGTCATATTTAGTGACCGGGTACGAATAGCCAGGTACTTCGCAGCCTCCCTATTTTCGGACAGTCGGGACTCTTACTCATTGTTAACATAAAAAACAAAATAAATGGCTAATTTTGTTTTCGAAGAGTTTTATTTTCCAATGTACATTTGTTACTTAAATTTTAAATTTTTCCGCGACCGGTTTCGACACAACCGTGTCATTCACTAGCAGGATTAAAACTAACTTAAAAATTAAATGCAAGTACCAAAGATTAATTAGGTGGGGGTAGTGGGAGGGATGATTTTGGGGGAGGGGGGAAAGCGGTGAGAGGAGTCAATATTACACGGAAACATAGTTAGTAAAGGAGATTTGCAAGGCGCTTTTATTTTATTCACTAAATTAATTTTCGATTTAATTTTTTTGTTTATTTCTAGGGTTTCTGAAGCGCACAGATTAAAATATGAATTTATATTGCAATGTTTAAGCTTTGTTTTTTCTTTATTGAAGCTATGGTCTAACTCTATTAAATGATTAGCGAATTCGGAGTAAAAGTTCCATAAAGGAACTACGGAAGACTTATTGAAATATATTAATGAAGTGCTGGATCAGGGGTCGCCTATTCCGGTTCGGTTTGTGTTAAAACGTGCCATATGCTTGAGATTTTATAGGTACCTACTCTAAAATATGTACTTTTTATTATGAGATACTCTTTAGGATATGCTATTAAGAGAAAGATCCTATACATTATTTCAGAAAATATACAAATCTATTTGTGGTTGGTTGATTAAAAAATAATTTAATTCCTGTGAAAATCAAAATCACGTAATTAATTTGATTAGTAGCCAATAAAACAAGTTAATCGAAAATATCGTAATTTCGTAACTCTTGCATCGATATGGTGTTCAGCTATCGAATAAGTTGACTGTCGAAACTAAATAAGTCACACAAACAACTTACCTAAACAAGAATCCACACCAAGAGCGCCAATATTGGGGATCAATAATTAGATATTACATTATTTAAATGAAGATGGATGTGTGAGGGGGGGGGGGGGGGGCGCGAAAGGGAAAGTGCCATTTGTATCTCGCATTCGCACTGTCTCGGTCGCATTTTAAATATGCAAATTATGAAGATTTATGACGCCGATAACAAAAGATTTTTTTAGCCGATATAATGCTTCCATTATACGGTAAATTTGAAACCTAAATTGGGCAGTGTTTGTAATTTTTATCCGCGTCACCGAAAGCATAATCACATATTGGATGACAAAAGAATATTGTTAAAGTGTAATGTAATGTTTCATAAATTTATGATGACACGATGACGATACATAATAATTTATTTTTTTATTTTTTATTGTCGTTATTAGTATTATTTTTAAATTTACTTTACTCTAGAAGTTACAGTGCAATCAAACTGTGGCGTCGCAATTTATTGTTGAGATTATTTTGGTCATCTGTTCAACATTATCATTCTGCAGAGTTGAAAACTTGTTTGTCTTATTAAATGATTGCATATTAAAAAACAATTACTATTGACCATTAAACAAAGAGTGGCATTTTGTTTTATTTTTTGACAGTTAGATAGATGGATACAAGATTGGTATATTGGTAATAACTCGTGATGGAAAAGACTTAATGGTCTGAGAAAATTTAAGATCACGTATAAATTCCTTTCTGTATTAAGCTGTACAAATTTTGTAATTCCAAAAACAACAAACAGATTTCTACCTTACCTACTTAAAGTTATTGTGGTAATGTAGCACTTTGCTGAATAATATAAGTCTGGAGTAATGAAGGTAACCACACATTGTTCATTATGTATTCCCTAAACTAATTATATACGTACTAACAATGCGAACGAATCTATTAACAATGAGGTGTTACCCCAAATTTCCATAACTTGTAAATGTTTTAAGGGTGAATGTGAATGATGAGTGAGTTTACCCCAGAGAAGAATTTATATGGGAGATGGGCATTTCTTAAGCTTCTTCTTCCTCGCCTTTGACCGATGCATGACTTATGGGATTGTTGACCGAGTCACGTTTTCAAATTTACAGTACTTCAAAGGATGGTTTTTCATTTATTCGTTCATATTATTTGTAATCATAGAACTTAAAGCATGAATATGTCGTAGAAGCCTACTTTTTTTCGGTACCTACTCTAGATTTATTTTTTTGCCCCCCTTTTACACAAATTGACCTTTGACAAAACTTGGCTCCGCCCATGTTCCAACATGAATCAAGGTGGTTGCCATTGTTCCACTAGCTCCAGATAGTTGAGATTGAGAAAAATTGGGACTCTTCATGCGGTATACACTGCAACGAAAAATTTAAAAACTACACTTTACAAGAATCGTTGTTAGCAAAAACAGTTGAGATTGAGAAAAATTGGGACTCTTCCTGCGGTATTCGCTGTAACGAAAAATTTAAAAACTACACTTTACAAAAATCGTTGCTAGCAAAAACAGTTGAGATTGAGAAAAGTTGGGACTCTTCCTGCGGTATTCGCTGTAACGAAAAATTTAAAAACTACACTTTACAAAAATCGTTGCTTGAAATAGTTATAGCCTTGTTTGGTGACCAGGAGGTTCTTTCCCATCTCCTCCCTTTTCCTACTGCTATTTACGTATTTATGTCGTAATCCAACATGCTCTTGACTGTTGAGATTTAGAGCGTTTGGAACTATTTACAAGTATATCATATTGGCACAAACTCTAATTTTAGATACACGATACAAGATTATTGATGATTAACAGAGCTGGGTACCTACACCATAAACGTTGGTCGTTTCAGAAGAGGAATCCGACAAATTGGAGTAGCGAATGCTGCTAAGCTGCGTTTTAAAGGGGTCTTAGTGAACCAGGGAAGCGGAAATGAAATGCCGTCGAAACGGATGTAATAAGGCTGTTGGCGGCCGGCAGGGCAGACCTGCGCGCCTCCGAGCGGAAACCTTACAATCACCTTATTTATCCACCGAATCAGCCGGCATGCGGCAGAGCAAACACTTGCCATGAACATCGGAATCATACAACACACAACCTATGATGAGCGTAATTCCCTTATAAGTCGAGAGATGTCGGCAATTTGAAGTTACATTCCTATCTAATACCTTAGTTGGTGAAATACTGAAACATGCAGCTAAAATCGGATTATGCGGCCAACGATGACAAAAAGGTACATTGGAGTAAAGTAAAGAAATAGAACAAACTAACAAAAAAGCTATCTCACTGTTATGTTTTGTTTCTTTCTACTCACAGTGTATATTTTATTACTTTAATTTTGTATCCTGGTGATGCTGGTGTTAAAAATATATATTTAATAAATATCGTGGTTATAAACAAAGTAATTGTTTTATTTCATTAGTAAAAATACCTTTTATTTTGTCAGCTTTTGATAGTTTTAAATATTGCAATCATGCTGTGATGTTTCAATGTGGTGGGAGTTTGTTGTAGAGTTAAGTACCAAAGTATAATTAACTTTTTTGTCAAAATTTTGTATTCGTAATTTCTTATTGCATAGGTTTATGACGGTGTTCCGACAATTGATCCGGTGACAATTGCCCCGCCGACAGAAGATCCCTGGACAGTTGATCCCTCTGCCAACTGATCCCTCGGACAGTTGATCCCCTAAAATATTATTAAAAGTAAGTATGCAGAGAGGATTTACGGCCCTACAACCAAAGTTGATATATTAACAACATTTTCAAGTCCCCGAAGGAGCACCCAGTGACGCTTTACGGCCAAATAAGAAAATATGACGTACTTAAATGTGCGGTCTGTTTAGGAAATACGATATATCTACTTATACTAAATATCACTAAGTGTCCCCAAATGGGTACGCAGAGAAAATAAAATTTGATCTATAACAGGCCGGTACAATTTTATTAGCTGAGATTGTAATAAAGATAGTAGAAGTGAAGGACTCTCACCTTTTCAAAAACTACCTACCGCCGGGCGGCTTTTATTACTAATTAAAATAAAGTTATATTTTGTACATAGTTTGTCAATTTTGATTATGATTGTATCGACTTTAACAATACCAATACAATGCCTGATCGTTTTGAAAAAATTTAGTTAGTATAAAGTTAGTTTGAAAAAAAAATTGTTATCAAACTTAAATTGTGGAACGTCATTAAAACATACTCCCACACTTCGCGGGCCTTATACTAAGTTTTAAGAAATCAGATGTATACAGTTCCTCTTGTTTGGAAGGTTAAGAGTGCAAAATTTAATTTTTCTCGGAATAAAACTGCAGACAAAAATCTGATTAATTTATTATTTAAGTTTTTTTATCAAAAACAGTTAATTTATTATCAAGTTCTTCCGTGTAATTATATCATGCGTCTGGCAGCTGATTTGCCTTCGGAAGAGGAAAGTCAAAATAATTCCTCAGTAGAACTCTACTCTTTTTATATATAGGTACATCTCTTTGAATTAAAATCAAATCTTGGAAGTAGAAATAAAACCACTTCCCGACATTCGATTGAGCTGAAACTCAGCAGACAGACTCGTTGTCAATGAAAATGCATTATCTCAACTTTTGATGGCATTTACTTACACGTACTTGCTCTCACTTTCATTTTTCTTGATTTGAATGACGTCATATTTAAAAATATACAGCATTTCATAAACGAAATAAATGTCAGTACCGTCCGATTTAGCCGTTTAAGTGTTAACAAAATTAAATTATGTGAAATGACCTTTTGCATGCTTACAATTTTGTTACACGGCTCGGGGCCAAGAGGTCGGATGATCAAAAAGGTAGCGGAGTGAACGTAAACATTATTATATTTCACTTAAAATGTGTAATTAATTTAAAAACATGTTTAGGTATTTGGTTTCATTCCAATATCAGTTTCACTTTGGTAATGCGACCTTTAGAAGTAAAATGCTTGTTTTAGTCAATAAATTTGTTTATTTAAACGAAGCAAAGCAGTGAGTACAATATTATGCCATCCAAATACAATAAAATGCCTATGTCTATAAGAATAATGGTGACCGGACAACTCTGAATGAAATCAACTCAACACCTCCTTTGAAAATTCAAATTTAACAAATAAACTGCCAGCGACCCATAGGATATTTAGATAAATAAATAGGAGATTAAAATTTTCCTTTTGTGAGGACTTCAGTAACCAAGATATATATTGAAAATTATTTGTTGATAAATGATATTACTAGGTAACGATAGTTTGTTGGTTACTGAAATGTAGGAAAAGCGAAACAATCATTTCCAAGTTGTTTTACAAATTGACAATATATCATTTGAACTCAACAGAGATGAACAGGGGTATATTACGTCATCTATACAGATGAACATTGATAGTCTGATACCCCAAAAAACAAAAGCAGGTATCCGTAGGCAGCGCATGAAATGAACGAACGATGTCAATATGTTCATCATTCGTTCATATTTTTATGTAACTAAACTAGAAACAGATATGTTGTTGTATAGAAAAAGATTACATTCGCTGTTTTCACAAAATTATCCGGTTGCCCAAGTAAACAAACAAAGATAAGCAGACCAAAAACGAGCAATTTTCAAAAATAATTTAATTCCTGTAGTAACATTAGATCAGATAAAAAAAGAAAATAGTAGATAGATTGCAACTGGGGAATAATTTAGAACCAATTAATACAAGTAATAATTTTATATCAGATGCATTGAATGTGGATAGTTTAGATAATATTCTAGTCGAAATAACCAATGATAATATAGTAGACTCAAATCACTAAGACGTTATTCATAATCTTAGGGAAATCAACATTGCAAATTTAAACTTAGTAGATGATAATGTAATAGAATAAGCTAACTTACTTCACAATAATATGAATAGATACTCAGATGTAGAGCCCACAGTTTGACCAAAATTACCAAAATTGCATACGTAAAAAAAAATTTCTAAATAAATTTTTGAATTGAATAAAATAATTTTACCAAAAATAATATTTGACGAAATTAGTTTTTTAGATCTTCATACAATAGTATATGCTAGTGCTATCACTATATGTAAAAGATTAGGAATTAAATTAAAGTCCTCTGATGATAGACCATATAGTTATAGTAAACCAAAATGGCAGATTAGATTAGAAAATGATGTAGTATTTTTAAGAAGTAACAAAGCTGAAGTAATAAAAAATGGAAATAGAAGTAGGAATATTTTGAGGCATGTAGATGAAATTGGGAGAAAATTTGGTAATAGCATTGATAGTAATAATAATGAAAGTAAAATCAATGATTTATTGGATTTATTAAAACAAAAATTAGCTGGAAAAGCTAGTAGATTAAAAATATATAATTTTACGTAGAATAATAAAAATAAATTATTCCAGAAAAATGAAAAAATATTTTATTCCAAACTTGATAAACAAAATATTATTTCGAATAATAATACGCCGTTCCCATCTGAATTCGACATGCGCGATTTTTGGACGAAAATTTGGAGTAAAGATATAAAACAAAATTAATCATCATAATGAATAATGAATCAGGTCCCTGGACAAAAATTGAAGAACTCAATTGTTCAGACATTGAACAAATGATTTTTTTTAATACATCGGTTGAATTGTTAACCAAAATTATTAAAAATACTCATAATTGGAAAGCCACGGGTTGCGATTGGATACATAATTTTTGGTACAAACGTCTGACTACTTTACATCCTTTTTTGGCAAACAATCTTTCAAAATTTGTCAGACAACCTCAAAATTTTCCAAATTTTTTAACTAAGGGCATTACTTATATGTTGCCTAGAAGCGAAAATATTAATAATCCCTCCCAGTGTAGACCCATTACATGTTTACCGACAATATACAAAATTTTAACCTCTTGCTTGACAGATGTAATATATACTCATTTAGATGAAAAA
Source organism: Glyphotaelius pellucidus (assembly GCA_936435175.1). NCBI lineage: Eukaryota > Metazoa > Arthropoda > Insecta > Trichoptera > Limnephilidae > Glyphotaelius > Glyphotaelius pellucidus. The sequence continues at coordinate 17,147,002 of OW386542.1, read as the reverse complement.
AATATTTTATCTGAACAACAAAAAGGTTGTCGCAGAAAACATATGAGATGTAAAGAACAATTAGTTACTGATTCTGTAATTCTAAAACAGATTCAAACTCAAAAGCGTAATTTACATACTTGCTATATAGACTACCAAAAGGTTTTCGATAGTGTCCCGCACTCGTTGCTGATCAAAATATTAAATATATATAATATTAACCCGATTATTATTAGCTTTTTGGAAAATATTATGACGTTTTGTAATACCGATTTATTTTTAAATTGTTTTTAGCGTAGGGAGTGTGGCGAACCCATCGCTCAGGGAGTGGAAACACAAACCTGCAATAGCCATCCCAAGCCAAGGTGTGAGCTACCGTGCTCAGGCTGAATGTCCTGGGGAACAGTGTCAAGAACGGTGCCTCCGAGAAACAAGGTCGCATCTCGGAGTATTTAGACCTTACTCCAACATTCGGAGCTCTGCTGGCTCTTCTTCTATTTCCCTGGTCACTCGTGGGACAAAAAATTGGACCATTCGAAAACTAGGGGCCTTTTGGGAACCTAGGAATGCTGAGGCCACCTCTGTGGACTTTCTTCCTGGGGCCCTTAGGAGGAACCAAGAGGAGAAGCCGTGGAGAGGAGAGCTGAGGCCACCTCCATGAATACTTCCCTTGTGGGGCCTTCACGGAACCAAGGGGAAGGGCACTCTTCCGGCACGGGGCCTTTGGGGAACCAAAGAGGAGTGGAGAGATGATGTCCTCTTCCCATGTGGGGCCTTCAGGGAACCATGTAGGAGTGAAGAGGAGAAATGAGGCCATCTCCGTGAACTCTTTCTTGTGGGGCCTTTAGGGAACCAAGGAGGAGTGAAGAGGAGAGATAAGTCCTCTTCCCTCCTGGGGCCCTCGGGGAGCCAGGGTGGAGTGGGCTCTTCTCTTGTGGGGCCTTTAGGGAACCAAGGAGAGGTGAACTCTCCGTCCTGGAGCCTTCAGGGAACTAAGGAGTGGAGAAGAGAGATGAAGCCCTCTTCCCTCGTGGGGCCTTCAGGGAACCGCGGAGGAGTGGAGAGGAGAAATGAGACCTGGGAAGACACATTGTCGAACCAGAAAATATAGCTTCATTTCCAATGACAATCCTGGTGAACTTTGTAAAAGGGACTGGATTACTGTCAAAGGAATGAGGTAAAATGGGAGATAGCACAATGGGCCTACGGCCTAAGTGCTCACGGGAACTTTATTTATGTAAACCGTCTCCGCTCTTGAAAAAAAAAAAAAAAAATTTAAATTTATGGTCAGAAAATAGTAGTACCGGAAATTTCAATAAAAAGAGGGATTTTTCAAGGAGACTCATTGAGTCCTTTGGTTTTGCTTAGCATTGAATCCTCTAAAATGTTAATTAAAATCAAGTTTGGAATAAAAATTAAGAGTAATACGAGAGAGGGTAGTATAATTTCGCATGTATTATGTGTTATTACTTTTCCATAGGAAAGCTAATAGTTCAGAAATGCACAAAATATTAAAAAAAATTTGCAAGGCAGATAGAAACATTACACCTTTAAATTTATACGACGAGAATGCCAACATTCTTTTAAATACCAACCAGAATTGATAGATTCTTGGTAAATAAAATTATTCACGCCAAACACTTCAATTATCTCAACCAAACGTATGTTGACAAACTTTCGTCAAACAAATGGTTGAGTATTGGAGAATTGAGCGCAGAAATAGAAGGATTTATGCTTGCCATTCAGGATAGAGTCATTAATACTAAAAATTATAGGAAGTATATAATCAAAGATACAAATCAAAACGATGATTTATGTAGAAGATGTTTGGCTTTTCCGGAAATTATAGAACATATTTTATCGGGATGTTCTGTATTAGCGCCGTCCGAGTATACATTTAGGAACAATCAGGTTTTTAAAATAATTCATCAAAGTTTGGGAATTAAACATAACTTTATTGACTGCCGCAGGGGTTGACTGACTACCAAGCAAATCGGTCTTGGAACAATGCTTTTGCCTCAATCACATCCATACATCGTCTCATGATGAATTTATAAAACCTTTTTTTGTTTCTACCGTAAAATACTTCGAGGCTGATCATATTTTTTATGTTCAGATCATTAAAATGGCCACTTAAAACACCTAATTACAAAAATAGATGTTATTTCAAAAAGTATTTTAACCCCTCAGGTCTCAAATTATATCGTGTCATCCAATATTCCCGCTTCGCATTCAATTTCAAGTAGATTTGCGGTTTTTTAACCTTTCCCAAAATAAAATACTGTTTTTGAAAAGAGGTGAAAGACTTCTTCAAGTTTTGATATTAAAAACGTGCATATTATTTGCAATTATTTTCATTTGTATATGTAGATAAAGTTTTTGTAAATTGAATTTACCCCTCTACAAGAAAAAAGCCACATTTTCTTAGTCAAACGCTACATTTCAAACAAAGGAACACATTTATTAGAGAAAGAACACATTTATTAGACCTTATAAAAACTTTTACTGAGACAAAGATTATTGTGAATTAACTTTTTTAGGCGTTTTTATAAAAATAATTATTAAAAGAATTGACATTATTATTAAACTTTACCCGGTGAATTGTTGGGTGATTTTCGTGACGAGAGCGATACGAAAAGTGTGAGGCGAACGAAGCTCAAAGAAGTTTCACTTCAGTCGTGTGTTTTAAAGCTTACTCGTTTTATTTTTTTTACATTAGCTTCACACAGGAGGCCCTGAGGAAAATAATTTTCTAAAAGGGCCTTTATTATCTTAAGGGATGCCGTGCGGAGGGTCTTTTTAGGGAAAAGAAGGAGAGAAAGTTCTGGGAAGAAAAAGGGTATGAGGGGTGGTTAGGAATCTGGGAGTCAATGTATCAAGGAGTGACGGACGTTTGAATCCATCCCCTCAACTGCGGTGCAAGGCGATCGGTCGAGAAATAGAATAAGGGAGAGGGAGGTTAGGCAATACCTACTCACCTCCCCATTTCGATCTGGCCCCCTAGCACGGACGATCGATAAAGATTGTTAGGATAACTTTCGTTAACTTCTGATCGTTCCCTAGGATAACTGCAGATCGCTATCAGTCGTTGTTTTATAATTTAATTGTAATAGTTTTACAATTTACATAATAATGTGTGTCTATATTTGAAAATTTATTGTTATTGTAGTTACATATCCTTTGCGTAAATTCATTTTGATTGGAATTGGTGTTGCATCTATCAATATAGAAAAGGGTATTTTGTCTAAAAGCTATCTCTTAACAGAGCAAAACTGAGAGTATTTTTCTTCTAGAAATAATGTGAATTTTTAAAATTCTGTAAACGAAAACGTCAAATATCCAATACCACGACTCCCTTCGTTCTTCAAGGCTGGCGTTGTAGGAGATACCATTCAACAAGTTTAGTATTAACCGTAAAAAAGCGTAAGTAAAATTCGGTGTAAAATTTGAATACTTGGTGCGCGTATTTTCCCCTGGAATGAAATGGGCGTGCTTAATGATTATTTATATTCACGAACGATGCCATTTCGCAACCCGCAAAACCCAGCACTTACAATACTAATTATTGGCAATTCGACGGACACCGTTGGCTGAGCGTCGGTCCATGGCTTATTTCAGGAGTTTCAAAACTTTTTAAGGGATTAAAAGAAAAAAAAACTTAGATTTTGGAAAAAACTTCTAATTATTTCATTTTCCAACAGAGGCAAATTCTTTTCTTATGCTTCTTTCCGCTAAATGAAATATTTTTGATACCTCAGTGTTAATTGTATCTAATATATAAAGATGAAATTAAAACGTGTAACATATAAAAGCATTTAAGTTTTGTGAGACGTTTTTGTGTCTGTTTGCTATTCGAACTTTTTTTTTAAGCGAAACTTCTTTAGCACAGTTGTGATTTGAAACTCGAATGAATCGGAAGTGGAACTAAAAAGAGAAAAACACATCTATAGGATTTAGTCTGCGGGAGAATGACATAGAATGAAATCTTACCTACGAAAAGTACCTACAAAGCGTCGTCGCGCAAGCCGCATTAGCCGCTTTGATTATGACATCACTTTCAAGGCTCCTATTGGCTGAGATTGTTTTGGTGAAGTTTTGTTTCTACCGCGTGTGAACTGCACTCGATTTTTTTTAATACTTTCAGGTAAATAATTTAGATAATGCACTAATGCGACCACAGTTTATTTGCAGTTAAATTTTGTAAAATAAAAGATGACAATTTTTATTTGTTGCAATTTTATAATTTATTTGTAATGTTTTTATAATTTATAAAATACTACAAGCAATGCGCGCAACAAGCATCTACAAGAATTTTACTGAGAATTTTATTATATAATGCCAAACCATTTTTCCGTTCAAACAACACTTAGGTATAAAACCGTTGTTCCCGGTGATCGTGGCCCATCTAATTCAATGGTGACAAGGAGAAGGAGAAATGGTCGCAATTATTATACTAAGACGCATTTAGGTACATGATTTGATTGATTTAAGCTTTCACAATTAACTTCTTTGAATGTGTTTTTAAAAACTTTCTTTAAAGATATCTCGTTGCGATTTAAAAAGATAAATGAATTTTTGAGTATGAAAAAGATAATCATTTTCAATGTCGTAATCTCAATACATTATTGGACAATTGAATATGGGACACAGCAAATGGAAGATCGTTGGAATTCCAGTAAAGTCGTATAGCATCTATTGTTACGGGTAAGAGAAATACCTACAGCTTGTTATGTGACACCCATATTGTACACATCGCAACACAGATGGAGGAACGCCTCAGTTTGGGGATATCTGCAGAAAATTATTTTGCTAGTTTTTAACACCGGGCGGACGCAAACGTGAATGTTCTGGAAAGATTAACTTATTTAAGAAAGCGATGCGCGGTATTTGAATCAGTCGTTTACCCCTCAAATCAGAACAAGTGGTGCAACCGCGGCCCTCCGGCCCCGGTATGGGCAACAGAGCTTCCTTGATGCTGTCCTCATCACCACCAGAGAGCCATAGCTCTGCGCTATATTAATAGCGTAAGACTCCAGCCATGACCTGCTTCATCGACCCCTCCGTTCTTCAAGGTACCTCAATTAACTTCCAGTTTATCTTATAATTGTGTCAAGTTGTTGAGTTAAGTACAATTTGATTTAAGTCAAAACATAGGATTAAGCAATATGTATGTGGATTATTCAATAAACCCTTATGTAATATATTGTTTTGATTTGTAAGTCGAATTAGAATGCAACCCAGTCCCTGAGGATAAAAGCCTTATGTATATTGCATAAATCAAATAACAAAATACAAAATACAATATTCTATAGCAGCACTCATAAGCGTAACTACATTGCCCACTCTCCGATACAATGACTTCACACCATGGGGAATAAATACTTGGGTGATGTTGACATTTTCAATATTAACTTGGCGAGTTTTGTGGATCATCTAAAAAATTTATTTCAACACTATCACTAAACACATCTTGTAAACCAATAAAAAAGCTGTATTTCTCTGTTTATGTGTTTGTGTGACTTGTTGTATGACTTTTATCTAATGTAGTTTTATTTGTATTATTTCCTTAGTTTTCAAAGTATCTGTCAAATTAAAATTACACTACAAATCATGTAAAAGCCCTCTGGGCGTCAAATAAATAAATAAATAAAAAAAATAAATAACAAGCTTAGAGTCCAACGGTTTTTTGATTTAGGGTTTAGGACTACGGAGATCAAAGAACTTCGCCGAATTCAGTAGCAATGTCCTAAAACTGCTGATGCCAGAATGCGGAATAAACTTACTAGTTGCCATTCTAATAAGTGATTTAGCAATCTTAAGCGTCCTGCGTACATCCAGAGGCACGTGTACCAAAGTTATAGCAGCCCCGATTTAATGGGCCAATATAATACGTTTCATGAAGGTTCACGCAAGGCTTAGACTTAAAGTTGCAATTTATGTTTCCCTAGTACAGGCGGCTTATCATTATTCAATGTTTTACTAATATTAGCCTATCGCGCGCGACATTTTGTCAAAGGCCCCCTCAGTGGCCGAGGTAAGCCAGCGTATTATGTGTGGACACGAACACTTTTTGTTACATCTATTCCCTCACTAAACTGCGAGCAGCGCTTAGAGGCGATACCATCTTGCGGAGGGTTCGATCAAATTACCTGAAGGGAAACAGTTATATTGATTCACGCGGAGGCCGACCACACACTAAGGAAATCTTTTACTAATATTTTTGAAAACAATTTTACAACGCGCTTTATGTAATGTTTGGGCTGGCTGGCCATTAGAAAACGTATGATTTACGGTTTAGAGACCGAAGTAAAATTTATCGTACATTTCAAAATTTGCGTAGCATGAAAATAAATTTGAGATCTATTTTACCACTGAAGAAATACCTAATACTAATATTTATGCTTAAACAAATTTTTGTTTTAATATCGGTATTTGTTTCTTTTCTTTTATATATTATTTGTTTAACTTTTCTTTACTCTTCTCTTACATGTACAATTGAAATTAAGCGCAAAAATTAATGTGTGGTTTGAATTATTTATCGTTAGGTAGGTAAATAAATTTTGTTTATTTGATTCATTGTACAGTACGGAAAAATAAAGATCGACAAACATAATACCTACGTTGTTTTGCCAAATTTGGTGATCGTAAGAATTTAATTTAGTTTATTTGTGATTTTGCGCCAGTTGTTATTTTACATACTTATGTATGTAAGTATAACAAGTTTATAAAGATTATAAGTATCTACATAATAATTGTAATAATCTTATAATCATTGCAACAATAACATAATAAACCAAAACCGTAAGAATAACAGTTATTCTGCATATCTGCAAGCGTATTTGCTTTTTAAAGGATTCAAATTAAGTATGTCGACAGAGAAAGTTTTATTCTCCACACGATGAATCTCTGACCATATTTTTTTATGAATAATTTTTCATAAAATTAGTGCAAATGCAGTCTAGTGTAGTATTTACAGAATCAAAAACAACTAAGTATCCTCGAAGAAGAAGATAATACTTATAATCTAAATGAAAGTATGAAAGAAAACAAGACACAGAAAAATAGAAAAAGACAATGGTCGCAACTGGGACTCGAACTCACACCTCTCGTCTAACCGGGACGTGCGCGTTATTCAATTTCGCTATTGCCACCTTCTGTCAAACCGTCATATTTGTCAATCTCATATTTCAAATATTTACAATCAACAATATTATCTTCTTATCTTTTTTCTATATTATAGGCAACTACTCTTTTTATTGGAAACAATCATTCTAAGAATTGGTTTGTAACCTGAATAGCGTCTCGGATACATGTATCCGAATTTATTCATATGGAACTATTGACTTTATGAAAGTCTAAATGAATAAGTATTATGAGAGGTCTGGGTTCGAGTCCCAGTTGCGACCATTGTCTTTTTCTATTTTTCTGTGTCTTGTTTTCTTTCATATTTTCATTTAGATTTTAAGTGTTATCTTCTTCTTCAATGATATATTACGTTGATGGGAATAACCTTCAAAAGTTATAAAAAGAGAGTTTTTCTTATAAAAAAATTGAACTAAGTATCCAGTCATATTTTTGAAAATTCCACTGCAAATAAATTGTTTTTCTTTTTTAGTAGGTATAACACATGTCTATTACTAACCAACCAGTATTTATGTCAGCCTCAAAGTATATGCCTAGTAGTAGATCAATATTCCATTCAGATCTGAGTAGCCGGGCACTTCTCAACTTTCATCTTCCATTCCCCTATTTTTTCAGCTTAGCGACATAGACATACTCCAAGATGCAATAAATCATTGCCTCACTGTCTTTGGGAAGTTGGAACTAGTGTAAAAACAGAATTAAAAAATATATCGACAAACCTAATATGTAAGCAAAGTATTTTTTTTACATGATCTCCACACAGGAGGCCCTGAGGGAAAAAAAATTCCTACAGGGCCTATGTCATAATCCATTCTGAAGTAATTTACGTTTGCGCATATATTAAATGCGCACAAGTTGTAAAATCATCACAAAACATAGATATTTTAATAAAGTTGCTAACACATCACAAAACAATAATATTGTTAATATTGTTAAGTACAACTTGTAAAAAATTTAAATGGTTCGTTTAATGAAGCTTTGAACGTCCGTTTGTTTGTTATTTAATGGATGCTTTCCTTTATGCTTTCTAGGACACGTAATTTAGCCCTTTATGTGAGCATTTTTTTTTAATTTTCAGTATTATGCGCTTTGACGTCATAACCCCTAGAGATTAACATTTTATTTGTTTGAAGTTTATTTATTTATTTATGTTCTTTCGACAGCTGTTAGCACACTTTCATAAGGTTCGTAAAATTTAAGCACTCATATAAAATTCAACCATTTAACTAAACGTATGACGGCCGGTAGGGCTCTTGACTAGCATTCCGAAGTTCGCGGGATCGAATCCCGGCGTGGCAAATAAATTTTATTTGATTAATTTATGTTATTTCACAATTTATTCATTTGAAATAATATAGTATATTTGCTGCACGTTCCAGAGTGGAAGATACTCTCTGAATCGCCCTGGTGAAAGACCACCATTTAGGATTGAAACGTTGCTTGAAATGACTTTAGCCGTGTTTGGTGACCAGATCTGAATAGCCAGGTACTTCCCACCTTCTTCTTCTCCATCTCCTTCCCCTCCCCACCACGTTCAGCTTCACAACATACCCCAATTGGGGATGCCATAGTCTCACTGGCTCCAGACGGGAGCAGTTGGGACTCTTGTGCGGTATTCATATAAAAAAAAAAATTGATAAAATTTGTTTCTGTAGAAAAAAAACTATGATATGTAAAACTTACTACCTAAATTGAATATATATATATTAATTACAATTTGTTACTTAAATTAAATTTGATTCCATAATTATAACTTTTAATATCTAATATTATCAAATTGAATTGCATAATTTAATGACCGTGTCCAATCTGTAAACTTCATCCGCCATAACATGGGACATCCCTAGCAAGGAGGATGAATTAACACAATTTTATTTTCAATGTAAAATGTTCTTTTTTTAAATAAAAAAAAACTAAAGCATATCCGAATTAGGTAACTAAATATTGTGCAGTAGTACTTTATTAAAATTATTTTAATAGTTGAATAATTTTACATTGTGAAGAAATTGTACTGTTTAATAATATAGTCAAGAAAACATAAAAAGAACAAAAATTTCATAAACCTGTTTGGGTACAGTAACCATTAACAATAAATATGCATTATGTATTTCATAAACCTGTTTGGGTACAGTAACCATTAACAATAAATATGCATTATGTATTTCATAAACCTGTTTGGGTACAGTAACCATTAACAATAAATATGCATTATGTATTTCATAAACCTGTTTGGGTACAGTAACCATTAACAATAAATATGCATTATGTATTTCATAAACCTGTTTGGGTACAGTAACCATTAACAATAAATATGCATTATGTATTTCATAAACCTGTTTGGGTACAGTAACCATTAACAATAAATATGCATTATGTATTTCATAAACCTGTTTGGGTACAGTAACCATTAACAATAAATATGCATTATGTATTTCATAAACCTGTTTGGGTACAGTAACCATTAACAATAAATATGCATTATGTATTTCATAAACCTGTTTGGGTACAGTAACCATTAACAATAAATATGCATTATGTATTTCGCCATTGTGGTGTATTATTTTGAAAACAACGAGAACGGCTGCAGCGAAATAGATATTAATCTTTCTCTATTTATGAACCCCTCTAGGGTCGTTATTTATGAGGAATGCTTTCATGAAATCTGGAACATCACAAAACCCCTCCATCTTATGGCCGCTAGTCAAATATTAACTTCTACCTTGTCTCTCGCTAACATCCACCTGTCATATTTTTCGGAAATTATTGATGAATGTTTGAGAGGTTTGGAGTTTAGATTCTGAGGTTAAGTTTAACTAGATATCGCAAACAGAGTTGAGTCAAACACAGTTCCTACTCACAGATATTCACCTTGCGTACAGTATGTTTCTAACGGTTCCATGCCAACTGTGAAAAAAGTCAAATTCAACACTTCCTTGAAAAAAGCTATGAAAAAAATTATTTTAAATTAGTTGATAACCCTAACCTAACGTAACATATTTAAACATTTTTTTTATGTATATTTTTTTTCACTCTAAATGACTTATCTGAGATGGTTCTGATTCGGAGTTGGTTTCATTCCGAGTGTCCGAAATCCTAGTGACCGTTTCTAACATGGCATTCAATTTCAGAGAAGGAAATCCAAGTTAAAGAGTTTAGAAAGTTTAAAAAATTGTTACTTTTTGTATTATTAAAATAGACTCACAAATTTGTTTTGAATATCCGTAATTTAAATAACTACATTTTTTTTACATGAGCTCCACACAGGAGGCCCAGAAGAAAATAATCTCCCTCAGGGCCTATGTCGTTTTTGGGGATGCTGTGTGGAGGTTTTTTTTTAAGGAAAGGAAATAGAGGAGAATTCTGGGAAGGAAAAGGGTTTAAGGGGTGGGTAGGTATCTGGGGTTCAGCGTGTCCTGGTCATCCGCCTCCAAGATCTAGACAAATCTAACCCCATGGGCACTCCTGCTAAATCACCAAACGTAGCAAACCACTTGGGTAGCAAAACATTACCTAATCAAATTCAATGATCAATTGTGCCTTTCTTGCTAATAACGCTAAAGGCGTAGGAAAGACAAAACGCTATTTATTAGTGAAATTTGGCACTTGCACACCAATTTACACAATCAATTCAAAAAATTTTGAAATCTGAAAAAAACGGGCTTTTTTCGATTAATTTTTTACATATTTTGGCAAAACCACGCCAATGCCAAGACAGAAGATTAACCACCACACAGCGCTGTTTACAGCCAAAATATCAAACATTTGTTTAAGTACGTTTACCTAAATCCTCCTAAAATCTGTTTATATCGTCCTATAACTTTTTATGTACCTACTCCTTGCTTATTTCACTTTCATATCGTCTCGAAATTATCGTCTATTCTAGTGTATATTCCAATGGATAATATGTACATCACCGATGAAGAGCACCATCACACCATCACTCAGTGTGATGAGATCTTAAACATTTTCTTACGGTCCAAACGTTTAAGTGTTCCTAAATTGAAAGTACGATTATTTCTTCGCGTGCCTCATTTCGGTGTTCCCACAATTATTGGTCCAATCGATACGATAGGTATTTTGTATTCAGGGGGCGTTTCAGGCGTCGAATGGTAAATGGAAAAATATCATTAGCGTCGTGAAACTTATTTTCAAAACAACAGAAAAACCGTCTATTAAGGCCACACTTCCCAGCGCAAAAAGAAGAAGATGGAGAGATATAAAATTACAAGTGTTGGACAGAGCGCGCTAATATTTTCAAAGATAAAATTAAAGCGAAAATTATGAAAATGCTTAATAAAACATGACTCGTTTAAAATAGAGCAAAAATCTCGTGTAACGTATCTTAAGTATCATTTAAAGAAACATTGTGAATTTTTTCACAAATATAACTTGTAAAATAATAGAAATAGACTTGTTTTAAATAATTTTCGAGCATACTTTGCGATTTTTTTCTATCCAGGGAATTTCATATAATTTGCGTTTCGGCGTGGAAAGTAACTAGATATTATCTTCAAAAATAACATATATTTTTTTAAGAGCTTAAAAACTTCAAATGTTTAAGGGAGATATGTAAGAAATCGGTCGAAATTAGGATAGTGGACCCTTAAAAGACTTTTTTTAGTACTTTTTTAACTTTTTTTTATACGCTATTATATATATGCTAACATAGAGATACCTCTCGGGAATGAGAAACCTTACTATTTCACGTAGCAAAAAAAAATACTTTCCTCTGTATTGTTTTTTAGTCATTTGTTCCACCAACTCCGAGCATACGTCTGCGTATTTACTAAAAAAAATGAGAAAAGTACTAGATTTTTTTTTATAAATTGCTAGTTTTCATAACACACACACATATATTCGTTTCTATGTTAAATGTGTCATATACTCACGCACAATCGTTTAAGTATGTGTAGATAATATTTCTACGTTTACGTATTGACCTCAAATGGAAATTCAAAATACGAATATCCCAAAAAATGATTTACAAATATATTTTTTTAAAGTGAAAACTTCTTTAACATCGTTGTGATTTGAAATTCAATGAAACGGAAGCGAGTGACACTAAAAAAATGTACAACATACATCAATAGGATTTAGCCTATATAACAATGTAGTGGTAAAAAGCGCCTGACGAATCTTTGCTAACATTCAGTCGACCAGGGTCGAATCCTATGAAATCCAAAAAATTTAATATTTTTATTTTTGTAAAATCAATATCCAATATTCAAATCACTTCAAAATGAATAGGCAAGAGAAAACGACAACTAGCAACTCCGAAGAAGAAACCACAAATAATATAAATAATATGATGACCATATGTATAGGAAATGGTGCACTGGAATTCGACGACCAAAATATTGAAAAAATCATCCTTCACATTGATAAAAAAAAGTAATTCGTAGTCTGCCTGCCCACTCTTGTTTTCTTTAGTTTTCTGAAGGCTGCACTTCTACCGCGCGTGAATTGCACAAGCGATTTCATAAATATGCACCATAGAAATGAAAAAAAAGTGCCACTTAATCAAGTAGGTACTGTCTTCACGGACCGCCATCTTCAATGACCGAACGTCATTTTATTTGTTCCTAAACTTTTCAAATGCGAAAAGTTTAGGAACAAATAAAATGACGTTCTGTTCTTTATCCATATTATATCACTTTCTCTTTTATATTTTTATATATGTGGGCTTATTATTTGTAAGCTTTTAATTTGTGCCTAACTTTTTTCTGGATAAATAATAAGCCAATAGTTTCTTGTAGATGTGGAGGAATTTGTGGAAGATTTAATAATTTTGTTATCATCATTTGTCAGCTGGTTGGCAACCTTGTTATGATAATTCAATTTATTCATTTTTTAATTTTTATTTAGAAAGAACACAAACTAAAGTTTACTTGAGAATTTACTGACTGTACTAGAGAGTTTATAATGAATAACGTCTTCCGCGCCACCCTTATTGTGGAGCATATTTTACAAGGTAAAAACTCAAGTGAGTAAAGTAATGGTTTTAAACAATTTAAAATAATTTTTTTTTTAAATTCACGTTAAAAGTATGCCTGTTAGACTGCTGTACACGTTATATTCACGGAAAATTGCAAAGCAAATCACTCTTATGTATAAACAGCATTTTAAATTTGAAGATCAGATTTATGATTGCGATGTTAAAAATCTGAATAGTAATCTCTAGCTACTACTACTGCACCAATTGCTACTTTTTCTGGAGGAGATTTTTCATCAGCCAAATAATCTGGAAAATCGCTCCCGGGCCCGCTAGATACACTCAATAATTCAGCAGCCGATTAAGGGAAAAGTTGGCCAACAAACTTTAGTTTGTCAAGTTGATTAAGCGCTGGCCTCGTCGTACCACCAGCGTCAAATTAATGCAACTCCTGAATGATTGATGTGGCAGTATGTAACTTGGCTGCTCGCCGCCCAACTTTCACAATTGAACCGTTAAATAAACAATCAACGCTGGTAAAATGCTAATACGACTTTTGCTAACAGACGTTTCTGGAAATGCCGGCTTCGCGATGTAGCAATCTCCTTCGACAATTACTTTTTCTAAATTTATTGAGGTAAATTTACCGCAGTCGCCTTAATAAGATGATCTCTGTGACAGGATGGTAAGCTCCTTGGTTCTGGGACTATAGTTCTCACATTATTTACTTATTTTAATCTTTTGGTATTAATTAATTATTCAAAAATGACTCTAACATATCGAGGTAAATTTACCGCAGTCGCCTTAATAAGATGTCCTCTGTGACAGAATGGTAAGCTCCTTGATTCTGGGACTAGAGTTCTCACATTTAAAACTCAACGAAATTATTTACTTTTAATCATTTGGTATTAATTAATTACTCAAAATATGACTCTAATATATCGAGGTAAATTTACCGCAGTCACCTTAATAAGATGACCTCTGTGACAAGATGGTAGGCTCCTTGGTTCTGGGACTAGAATTCTCATATTTAAAACCCAACGAAATTATTTACTTATTTTAATCTTGTTGGTATTAATTAATTACTCAAAATATGACTCTAATTTGTTGAGGTTAATTTGCTGCAGTCGCTTTAATAAGATGACCTCTGTGACAGGATGGTAAGCTCCTTGGTTCTGGGACTAGAGTATAATAATAATAATAATAGCCTTTATTCAGACAGTAAATTATATAACATTATTTATAATAAACTTTTCACGTATCATGCATCGACTCCCTGTCTGTATGTCACTAGTTGACAAAGGCCTCCTCCAAATGTCGCCATTTCTCTCTATCATTAGCTGTTTTTGTCCATGTACCACCTGCCACGGCTTTGATGTCGTCAACCCACCGTCTAAATGGTCTACCTCGTTTTCTCTTCTTGTCACTTGTGAACCAATTCATGACTAATTTTGACCATTTTTCACTTCCTCTAATTGTGTGGCCTGACCACTTCCACTTTAGCTTTTTTATTGTTTTTATGGCATCTTTTGTTCTTGTTTGCTTCTTAATGGTTGCAATTTTTATTCTATCGGACAGTCTTTTCCCCATCATACTTCTTTCCATGGAGTTTTGACATGTTTCGAGCTTCTTATTGTGAGTTTTTGTGAGTGCCCAAGTTTGGCAACCATAAGTAAGTACAGGAAGTATGCAGGTGTCAAAAAGTTTCCGTTTGATAGCTATCCTGATTTCACTGTTTTTCATTATTTCTTTCAAACCCCAATATTGTTTCCAAGCATTTCCAATACGTCTGTCTACTTCTTTTGTGGTTAAATCTAAAGGAGAAATGATTTGACCTAGGTATACATACTCATCCACATAATCGATCAGATTGTTATTGATCTTGATAGGTTCTTGCTTCCCGTTTGTCATTGCTTTGGTCTTTTCTGTGTTCATGACTAGATTCCGGTTCCGGTCGTTAAACTAATAAGACGTATGTCATCGATATCTGCTTTAATTTACGGAAATTCAGTGCAAAATAGTGTAATCAACTGTGTTTTATGCTCAAAATAGTGTAATCAACTGTGTTTTCTGCTCAAAAGCGTAAAATAAAAACCAAAACAAAGAGAATAAAAACAAAACACAGTTAAATCAACGTTTTGTGATAAATTTACAACAATAAAAATTTATAGCATAACCAAAAATAGTGCAAATCATAGACTAAAGTGAAGTTCGCAATAATCAGTGATACCAATATCACAACAAAGTTTTGTGTTGCCATAACAATAAAAATATCCCCAAAAATGGAGAAAAAAGATATGGAATGGCTAATAACAATGTTAGATGAGAAACTGAATAACCAAACTCTTCTTATAACAAATTCTGTAACCAAAAATGTAATGGAAGCGCTTGATGAGAAACTGAGATGTATTTCAGAAGAAAATAATATCCTAAAAGTAAAAATATCTGAACTACAACAGGAAGTGAAATTCTTGAAAAATGATAAAAGGAAAAACAATCTGGTATTTTTCGGAGTTGAAGAAACAGGAAAAACCGAAGGTGAGCTTGTTGATTGCATAAAAGATGCCATAATTGAATCAGGAACATACTTTGAGAGCAACGAAATTAGCAATATATACAGAATTGGGAAACGGATCAACAACCAAAATCGCCCTGTAATAGTTTCTATCACCACTTTATGGAAAAAGCATATCATTCTACGAAATAAGTCCAAACTTCCCCAAGGAATATACATCAAGGAGGACTACTCTAAAGAAGTGTTAGAAAAAAGAAAGCAATTGCAATTACAAGTTGAAGAAGAAAAGAAAAAAGGAAACATAGCATTCATAAAACATGATAAATTAGTAGTGAAGAAAAACAGAGACAACAACCCAGAAAAAAGGAAAAGAGAAGAGTCAGGTTCTCCAAACTCCTCAAATCAAAAGAAGACGACAACTGCCACCTCACACCGGCAAATTAATTCCTCAACCAAAACCCCAGGAAAAGACATTATAAGACCCAACATACTCTCCTACGTTGAACGAGGAAAGTCGGCTTCACTATCGGATATTCCAAAAAACATGTAAGCTGCATCGACACCAGGAACCATATTATCACAACATTAACAAAACCAACTTTTTGTAAAGACACCCCAATCCGGCCGGTCACCGTGGGGGAAGAAGACTACTACCCTCCAACTAGATTTATAAATAATCAACCACATACCCTTTCCAAGAAAACCTGTCAAAACAAAAATATAATACACATCGCAACATATAATACGCTCTCTTTAAGAACAAAGGAAAGCCTAGCGGAATTAATCTTAGCTTTAGAAAACATACATTGGTCGATATTAGGACTGAGTGAAGTACGACGCCTAGGAGAGAACATAGAGGACTATGGAGACTTTATGTTATACTACAAAGGAGAAACACCGGGCCAATACGGAACAGGATTTTTGATAAACAAAGAATTAAAACCATATATTGATGAATTTATTGGGATCTCAGAACGTATTGTAATGCTTAATGTAAAGCTACCGCCTAAAAATGAAAAGTGGTCAATTGTTCAAGTCTATTCTCCAACAGAAAAATCTAGTAAATCAGAAATCGAGTCCTTTTACTCTACACTGTCAGATGCAATAAAAACCCACTCGCACAATAATTTAATAGTAATGGGGGATTTTAATGCCAGAACAGGCGAAAGAAAAGACGGAGAGGAAATTGTGCTCGGTCCATATTCTTCAGGAATAAGAACAAGAAATGGGGAAATGCTGATACAATTGGCTTACGAAAACAACTTAAAAGTACTAAATAGTTTATACAAAAAGCGTAAGAACAATAGATGGACATGGATACATCCGAATGGCTACCATAAAAACGAGATAGACTACATCTTAACGAATAAAAGTCACAAGTTTCAAGATTGTAGAGTTATAAACAATATAAATTTTAACAGCAACCACAGAATGGTTAGAGCTAAATTACAACTTCATACACTCAAGAAAAACCGACCCTTTATGGTGAAGAAAATCAATAACATAGCATTGGAAAGTACAGAAATATTAAGAGAAAAACTAGAAAACTTCATAGAAAACACAATAGATTCTGATATACAAAACAAATACAATAAGTTTGAAGAACTTCTGTACGCAAATAAAAGAACCAAACATGAGGGTGAAAATAGGACAACAAAATGGATAGGAAATCAAACTAAAGAACTCTTACAATCTAGAGCAGAACTAATATCAAACCCTAAGAAGTCAAAAACCACAAGAAAAGAAATAGCCCAAATTAGTAACAAAATCAAAACTCAAATGAGAAAGGACCATCAGAGATATAGATTGCAATTACTCGAAGAGTGCATACAAAGAACAGGAGGCAGCAAAAAAGCAACCAAACAACTATTAGAGAAACGAAACTGGATACCAAATTTAATAAATAAGAACCACAAATATGAAAAGCGTCGCCCAGAAATCATCTCTATAGCTACTAGCTTTTTCGCCGAACTGTATGAAAGGAAAAATACTATACAAGCAACAAGCCTAACGGGAGGAAGCGAAGTACCGGACATAATCTCTGCAGAAATAAATAAAGCTGTGAAATCTCAAAAGAAAGATAAAGCTCCAGGATCAGACGGCATTACCAATGAGTTCCTCATACTAAATAAAGACTACCTAATGCCAATTCTCAAACACCTTTTTAATGAAGTACTACATAGTGAAATTATACCCAACCAATGGACAATGTCGACTATAAAACTTTTGCACAAAAAAGGAGATAAAAATAACATAAATAATTATAGACCTATCAGCCTGTCGTCAAATATCTACAAAATCTTCGCTAAAATAATACTTGGCAGAATAACCAAGACTCTAGATGAAAGTCAGCCAAGAGAACAGGCAGGATTCAGAAGCGGATACTCGACTTTAGACCATATTTATGTTATCAAACAATTATTCGAAAAAAGTAAAGAATTCAACTTCACCTTTTATTGCTGCTTTGTGGACTACAGTAAAGCTTTCGACACAATAGAACATGAAAAGATCTGGCAGGCACTTAAGAATCAAGGTGTCGAAATCAAATACATAAGAATTCTAAAAAACATCTATGATAACAGCAAAGCTAAAATTAAACTAGATAAAGAAGGAAATGAAATCAAAATAGAAAGAGGTGTACGCCAGGGCGACCCCCTCTCACCTAAACTTTTTACGGCAGTCCTGGAGGAGATCTTTCGTCAATTAGATTGGGAACAATGTGGGCTGTCCATTAACGGTGAAAACATTTCACATTTAAGATTCGCGGATGATTTGATAATCCTCTCGCTGACGAGTGCAGGCCTGCAGATGATGTTGAATGAACTAGATAGAGAAAGCCGAAAGGTGGGACTAGTCATGAACACAGGGACTAGAGTACTCACATTTAAAGCCCAACGAAATTATTTACTTATTTTAATCTTGTTGGTATGAATTAATAACTCAAAATACGATTCTTATTTATTGAGGTAAATTTACCGCAGTCGCCTTAATAAGATGACCTCTATGACAGGATGGTAAGCTCACTGAGTCTGGGACAAGAGTACTCACATTTAAAAGCGAAAGAAATCGTTTATTTATTTTAATCTCTTGGTATTAATTAATTACTCAAAATATGACTCTAGTGAAAAACCAGCATTCATAATTGGTTTTCACCACGTTTAGACAGTTACCTACTTACCTACCTTCACCTTTTCCGTCTTAAATCCCTCCCAACTATCTATAGTCTATTACCCCGATTGGGGATATCATAGTCCTACTGGCTTCCGTTAGCTGAAAGTCATTGGGACTCTAGTGTGGCACATAAAGGCAGTGCGTAAATTAACTCAGTTCTAGGCCCAAACATTACGTTACTTCAACGGAGGTTATTTATTTTTAAATTTAAAAAAATGTATTTAGAAAAATACAGTTGAACGTGCACAAAGGTTGTTTATTTGGTTGCATAAACGTTAAGGCAACATTCTAGTCTAGAAAAAAAAAATTTCTTCGTATTTCCAAAGTTTGAATATTCAAAAATATCTCCTTAAAAGGATTTTTCGAAATTCGCATTATTTTAAAAATTATAACCATTTTAATGTCGCGGTTTAGATGGAGCCTAACCAGAATCTAAATAGTACAAAATTTTAAACGCATTTTTCTCAAAACTACTTTTTTCGAGACGGTTGACACGTATCTCAAGTTCTACTAAACAAATTAACTTGAAATTTGTGTGAGTCTTCTCTATACAATACTTTATCGCATGAACCAGAACTATAACAAAATTTTAATTTTTACTATTCTAAAAAAATTCGGAAAAGTCAAAAAAATTGGTAAAAAAATGTCTTTTTATTTCATGTCTGATATTTTGAAAAAAAAAAAGACTTCTTTGAGGTTCATGCCATACCAGCATTTGTGTGGATTAAAAATTAATTTGTTTTTTTTTTCCAAATTACCAGGAGGGTTGCAATCCCTCCTAGGGTTGCAATCGTCTCAACCAGAGCGCGCCATATTTTTGAGACCCCCACTTCAACACCCTGTAACTTTTTAATTATTTTTATATTTTCGTTTGATTTTTTTTATATATTCTTTAATCATTGGTAAATATTTTGTAAAATAATGGCTACAAAAATATTATTGTTTCTTTTTGCACATGAAAAAACACCTACAATTCATACTTCCATACCAGAATACCCCCTTAAGTTTAATTAAATAATATTTTTTTTCAAAAATATGGAAAATGTGAAAAGAATCAAAATGCCGATACTGAAATCGAATAAAAAATAAATTAATGATCTTTTCACCTTATCCAAGTGTGATGTTTTAATCTGTATAGCTAAGTAGGTACTTTTCAAACTTTCCTTCCACTTATCCATTTTCTTACGCATCGCAGGAAAGAAAAAATAATCACCTAATGTAGGTATGTATATTTATTTATACCACATTAAAAAAAAATTAAAATAATTTATACCACAAGCATGTGATCTAATTCAAGAACAATAAATTTAAAGAAAATAAGTCGTTAACAAATGCCTAAGTATTTGAGTATGAGTAATAGTCCAGTCAGTGGGAGCAAAAAAGCATTTGCCTATCAAAATATAGCTATTTTGATATGTTGTTAAGGTTGGGTGGGACTCCAATGAAATTGAAAAATTGGATTAATGGTGCTATTTTTTTTTATCCTTTTTAAATAATTTTACAACGGTTAAACCCACGATAAAATTTCCTTCCTACCATTAACTTGAGGAAGAGAAATTTTCAAAAAAATTTTTTTTAAGTGAAACCTCTTTAGAACCGTTGTGATTTGAAACTCGATGAAACGGAAATGACACTGAAAAGAGACAAACGCTTACATCTATAGGATTTAGCCTGCGAGAGAAATAGGTAGAATGAAACCTTGCCTACTTACGAAGCGTCGTGCTGGCCGCTCCTATAATAACTCCATTCAATGCAAGAGAGACGAGTGATACACGTGAATCCATTTCAAAAATGATAGAGTGCCTTGAATATACGAATACAAGCAAAAATAATTTATGAAGTTCATATTCATTCAGATATTATTTCATACTAGGTTTTTTACCCGCGGCTTCACTCGCATGGTATTAGGTAGCGCTTGCTCTATTCAATTATCCCCCCCTCCCTCCTCGCGCATTCCATACATTCATTCTCGATACATTCAGTCTTCAAACCTAAATTTCATAATGCCAGAGCTCACCAGTAGTAAAAAAAAGAAGTATCCAATTTGATTCAGTAGCTCAGAAGTAATGCGCGTACCACCATTTCGGAGATTCATTTTTGTTTATATAGTTACATAGATATTAACTATGACGCCTGAAATAAAAAAAAAATGTATATTTGAACATCGTTTCCATGGCAACGATCTGTTTTCTGACGTTTGCAATAACTAGCTTTTGTTAGCGTCAGAAAACGTATAACAAATATAATATATTAATATTTATAATTTCATAACGCCAGAGTTTACCATTTTATACAGCCTTTAGTCCTCGCATATAATTTAGATTTCTATTGGTGAAAGAATTTTAAAAATCGTTTTACGTTTTTGTGCGTGAAAGCGTAACAAACAAACTCGAGCAGTTTCGCATTTATAATATTAGTATGGATGATGCAACGTGTCAACAAACATTTCAGATTATGAACAAATAATGAAATAATCATACAGAAGTATTGAGGTTATGCATTTTATATACTATAGCTTGCTTTCCAAGCCATTGGACAAGGCAGTCATTTTTCCTTTCATTGCACTATTATTTGAATAATCGATTTGCTTTTCATTAAAAACTAATTGATGTTTTGTTGACATTTTGTGACCGCCTTACAATGGCTCCTCTTTATTACTCTAGCCTCGAGTCTAGACACACTTTAGAGCACTCCTTCCACCGCTCTATTAAGTGGTTAAAGTATATGTATATTATATTGTGTATTTAATCCAAATCCTCCGACAGAAGGCGTAAATTCACGGGAGGTTGTGCACAGGTTATTTGCTCAGAATAAATTACACTGCGCCAGAATTGCAAAACAGTCCACCTTAAATTAAGCACCTCTGTTTATTTATTCTTTCGCGATTATCCAAGCCAAAGTTTTAAAACTTTTTAATCTTTGTTTTTTAAAATACTGTTAACTTAAATGTTCCCTTCTGTTAAATAATGTTCATCTCACTATCTTTTGTTCGTGCTCAACTTTGGGACTTAATCTTGCCTGCTCCGGGGACATGGTTTTATCGTAAATAATTGTAAGTTCTATTCAAATAAACGAAGAAACGACATTGACTGTAGGCTGACTTAAACACAAACAAAATCACTGTACGGAAAACTTCGTTGATGCGAATGTTATCTAGTTGTTCCAAACATATTGTTCTGGAATTATTATGTAATTTTAGAAGTGAAAAATTCTTTAGCACAGTTGTGATTTGATCATATATGCATCTATAGGGTAAGGTCAGCGAGAGAATGAAATAGAATAATCGGTCTCCTCTTTGTGCGGTGCTTCGTAGCCTATCGTTGCGTAGTGCTTAGTAGCCTCCCCACTCTTGTCTACTTTTGTTTTCTGACAGTTTTACTTCTATCGCGTGTGAACTGCACACAAATTTTTATTTTTATTTTGGTTGGAAATACAAGAGATCTTGTGGAAGTGAAAATAATCCGAAAGTCAACCCAGTACTCAAAAATTTTTTTTAATAATCTTATTTTTTTGCTCTATTATTTATTTTGGTGAAAATACCAAAGATTTTGTGGAAATGAAAATAAACTGAAAGTCAATCCGGTGCTTATATTATTTTTTTTTTAATTATCTTTTTTTTGTTCTACTGCTATGTCAAACTGCTTTGGTTAAATAATTTGGAAACTATCAGTTGAAAAATATGAAACAAACACGTCTTATATCACATCTCTTACTATTTCATTTCATATCTTTTAATTTATGTTCAAATTCTTATTATTTCAATCTCTCTTATTGTATAACGTTATACTTTTTACCTACCATCTTTACTTCTATGTACCATGTGTAAAACCTATTTATGTTATCTTTGTCATTTAAACACACTAGTATGCACTAAATCATAAAAATTTAACTATGCATGTAAAAGCCCATAAGGGCGTTAATGATTAATAAATAAAAAAATAAATTTTTCACTGCAAATATTTGTTTTGACCGAGAAACTTAGATGCGAAAAGATGAACCCTTTTTTTGGAGAGTTCGACACTTTTCTCAGCGGTAGAAAAACAAAATCCTGTAAATCGTACATATTTTATAAATATTTAAGTACAAGATTAGTGTTTATTTCACTTTCATGTGATTAATATAACGTACAAATGTATGACATACTTTTGACCACTTAAAGGGGCGGTGTGTCTAGACTCGAGACTAGAATAATAAACAGAAGCCAGTGTAAGGCGGTCACAAAATGTAAACAAAACATCAATTATATTTTAAGGAAATATAAATCGATTATACAAATAATAATGTAATGAAACGAAATGTGTCCGATGACTTTGAAAGCAAACCTCATTATGGAAAATGCAAGAAAAAATGAAGTTTTTTCCAAAAAATCATTGAACTGAAGTTTTTTTGATACATTATGTAAGAAAAATTAACACTATATCATTACACTATTTTATTTTTCCAAAACAAATTACACTTTATTATTTTTCCATAACAAATAACACTTTATTATTTTTCCATAACAAATTACACTATATTATTTTTCCATAACAAATTACACTATATTATTTTTCCAAAACAAATTACAATGTATTATTTTTCTATAACAAATTACACTTTATTATTTTTCCATAACAAATTACACTATTTTATTTTTCCAGAACAAATTACACCATATTATTTTTCCATAACAAATAACACTAATTATTTTTCCATAATAAATTACACTATATTATTTTTCCATAACAAATAACACTATGTTATTTTTCCAAACCAAATTACACTATATAATTTTTCTATAACAAATTACACTATATTATTTTTTCATAACAAATTTCACAAAATTATTTTTTCACACCACAATATAATTTTATTGCTAAATTTATTTCAAATAACAATGATTTTTCGTTAACATATAGGAAAGAAAGAGATGGTGATATACGTGCCTGCAGTCTTGGGTCCTGGTCAGTGTGAGTGCATCATAGCTAGTAATCCGATTGCACTTACTTAAGTAGCGTTTTGTTATAGCATAAACATTAATTTTCCAATGCACCCAGTATTGTTGAGGCAAGTGAAGCGGTAACTCCTAAGTTTCTTAATATCTCCAGACAAAATTTTTAATATCTCCCTTCTTGTAGGTGATCATATACGTGTACAAACACGTGCGGGAATAACACGTTTTATGGATTTCGAAAGAATTTGATCCTTGCCGTACGAAAAATGTTATTTTTTAGAAGAAATGGTTGCATATTGTTTCTCCTACTCACAAAAAAACAAAGAAAAAGGTAATAATTTGTGAAATTTCCGCTATTTTAAAACTACAACTACTGCAACTACTAGGCATTAGCATTCCATGACCAGGTCTGATTGGCCAGGTTCTTCCCGTCGTTTTCTCCATCTTCCTTCCTTCTTCACTAACTTCAGCTTGACAACACACCCCATTACGTAAATTCAATTCATTTTATTCTTTCAAAAACATTACAAAATTTTACATTTAATTCGTTTTTAAAATACATTTGTAACAGTGGTAGATACAAACTATACAAGCATTAATAGAGCTTGCCTTTTAAAGGCAGCTTCACTAACGCTAAATATGTCGATATCCGAATTAATTCTGTTTAACAGTAAAATTGCTCTCCCGGCCGGCATGACCATTGGCAAGTTAGTCCTGCAGGCTGGAAGATAGAACAGTCTGTGCTGTCGGTGGCGAAGATACCCATCGGGAACATAGAAATGAATGTTCTCCATGATAGCTGAGTTTTCAAACCATCCGCGGATCAATCTGAAGAAATGCGTTGCAATGTGTACATCCCTTCTGACCCGTAGATGGTTCATTCCGAGCATAACCAAAAGAAAGTCGGTAGGATAGAGCCACGGATAATAGCCATACTCCCTCATGTATAGAAATCTTAGAAATTTCTTCTGAACCCTCTCCAACATAAGGGAATATTTTACTTGGTGTGGACTCCAAATTACCGACCCACTTTCAAGTCTACTCTTTACTAAGGAATTGAATAAAATTTTGAGAACCCGGGTGTCTCTAAAATTTCTTGCAGTACGCAGAACAAAGCCCAGCATTCTCAATGAAGTGCTACAAGTCATCTGAATATGAGTATGAAATGTCAGCCTACTATCAAACATGATTCCAAGATCTTTCATGGTGGAGACACGTTTTAAACTGCCAAAGTTTCACTGGCTCCCGACAATGGGGAGCTTTTGGGACTCTTGTAGGGTATTCACATAGGAAAAATTCAATGTTTTAATATGCGAGAGAATGATGGGAGACCGGTAGCATTCATTATAGATTAAGTCTTACAATAAACAGACGTTAACAAATGTGGATCATTATTTTGTATCCAGTGTGCACCGGGTTATCACAAACGATTTCCACGAGGCCTCTCGTGCAGTTGTTTGAACTCTATCTGCAAAATGAATTGGTAATCGAAATTTATAGTTCATTTGTAGGTAAGAGAAATACTGAAAAAGTATCATTAATCAAAACATACCAGACAAAACAGCGACGTGGTGATATCAGCTAAATGAACAGAGAACATAAAACTAAAACTTTGGGAATACTGAGCATAGTTCACACAGAAACTAGTGAATACCGCCAGTAGCAAAATGGGTCAGATTTCATATTGTTTACATGTAACGACCAAGTATAACGTTGGTCGAAGTTTACATGGATGTTTGCTTTCAACGATCACGTTGAAATACAGAAAATTATGTGTTTGAAAAGAAGGACCGGTCAGTGGCTGAGTTGGCATCGTGTTTGGCCACCCAGGCATCGTGTCTTCAATTGCTCGGCTAGTTAAGTCCTCCACCATGACACAAGAAACATTTTTCGCTTAGGGTGGTGGTAGTAGAACATTTTCCAATGGTGTCAGGTTATTCGTAAACTGGGAATGATTGTCTGTTTAAAAAAAAAAGTCGTGGGTGTAGTTTTTATTATTTTGTGTTTGCATCAGTTTAGTATTTGTCATTGGCCGAGATTCGTACAAAATATATTTTTTATTTTATTGGAAATAATCATCATTATGTGTTATGTTATGCATGTTATGTGTAAATACCTAGCCAAATAATTCACAACAAGCGTAATATTCATATTTGCACACTGACTCCTTTGGAATTTAAAACGTTGATTTTAAAAAAAATTGTTATTTTGATTTTTTGAATAATATTATTTTTGCATGAAACTAATCTCATTGAACCTGGATCGTCATTTTATTTATTTATTTGTTGACTAATTAAGACACCATTAAAAATTTCACAATTTGTATAGCTATTTATTTAAATAATGTTTATTAATATCATGAAAGATAAACAAGTAATTTTAGAAAAGTTACATCTTTCATTACTTTGCTGTCCATTCATTCGTTCATTCATTTTTCATTCGGTTTTCATTCGGAGTGAAGCTAGCAGGAAGTAAAAAATGTCTAACTATGCTACGTCTCTGTAAGCCTGACATTTTGTCCTAGAAGATTGAATGATGGGACATTTGTTCTCATGGAAGTAAATTTGTGTTAACATAGTTTTCTGATTCATTGACCTTCACAATGCTATAATTTCAAATCGAAACTGTATGTCTGCATTCAATTAACAGTAAATTAAATTTAAATCAGTGTAAACATTAGATAATATGAATTGTTTAGTATATAATTACGTATTCCACGATCATATTATAATGCTAGGCAGGCTGATGAGGGTCATCGTTCAAAGGTCAAAAGTCACCCTGAATAACGATTTGACGGTCATCAAAGGAGACGAAATTAAAAAAAAAAAAAACATGAGTGGATACTACCATCCTAAAACGCTTTTTATTTTGAGGCAAACTTGTGTATTTTTCCAGCTAATGAAAATAATAGGAAACTGTTTCCACGTTGTGAGTTTCGATATATTTTTGTTTTTGTTTCCGAGTGGCGATAATTAGGGCATTACTTTTCTGGGCACGTCATCCTCTTGATTTGTGTAATTAACCCTCGCTTCTCCTCTCCTTCCTCCCTTGTTCCTCCTTTCTCGTCCCATACGAAAGGTTTGCTTGTTTATGAAAAATCCTCGGAAATTATACCAGACTCATTAAGGACTTTTCCGCCCTTCAGACGTCATAGAAACCCCTACAAAAAAGCTCATTATTTAGTTTGGCACTAACTTGTCGGGTGGACCTGCTGGAAGTGGGTGAGTGAAACCACTGTGAAGAGCACCACTTATTAATGTTACACCGCCGCGACCGGGAGCTGACTACACACATTCTAATGCAATGTTTTTTTTATTAGGAAAGGCTTTAACCGAAAATTCTATGCACTCATCCTCTGGACCCCTCTGTAATAATAATAAAGGGATGACTTTTGTGCCTAACCATGACGTATCAACCCTGAAGCAAAATGCACACTTACTTAAAAAAACAACGGCCCTGAAGATGGCCTACATGGGCCGAAATCGGAAGGTAATAAATAAAGTAAGTTTAAAGTTTTTTTTTTATATATAATAAACGACGGCCCTGTTTATTTTGATTGTTTGTCACCTTTAAATAGAATTAAATCTGACAATAAATAAATAATATTCATGAGACCATCGGTAGTTCCACTGTTTCAACGGAAGGTTTAATTATTACAATAGTAGTATTTTTAATCGTATTTTTTTTTCAATCCCGTTTTGACAACCAGCTATGGAAATAAATTGTCCTACCATGGCGGTCACAAATCCATGGCGGCTCTCACTTATACGTAATCTGAAGTTCTCTTCAATTTGTTAGTTCATGAAAACTGTGACATTTTTTTACTATGAAAACTGTGACAGTTTTTGGAAAGTGACGACAATGTTTTGTCCACTTAAACGATATTTTGTCCATTGTGACGATGTACTAAGACAATAGACACAAGAGACAGTTTTATTAAATGAGCGGCTTTATTGAGTCCATTTTGACATTATTCGTTTGCACGTGGATTGATAAGTGTGGACAACGTGTTAGCGTGATTAGCGTGTTTTACAAAAATCACAAAATTTAAAAAATGTGATATATCTTCAACATTGTTTTGTATTTTTTATTATGATTATATTATTTTATTTTATTTATTTATTTGAGACACAAACAGGATATTTACAGAGCATTATTTTGGTTAATGTATAACAAATTAAGATACAAATATAAATATCCCTAGACTAATGTGTCTACAGTAATAACATTAGCGTATTCACAGACACATGAAAAACAATGTAAGTATTTTTTTTACATAATTTAGAAACTTAAATAGAAAATTTGAAATACATGATAGCTACAAAATATTTAAAGTGTTTATTAAAAATAATAAAACAACATTAAAATTATTATTTTTTTTTTTTCAGTTGCACAAATCATGGAGAAATTTCTTAAAACAAGTAAAATTATTCACAAAAATATCTATTATAGAGTGTGATTTAGTGAGATTGCTGTATGATCGTGACATTCTAGATATGGGATTAAAGTATCCCGTATTATTACTAAAAATTTCGGTCCAAAATATGTCAAATTTTCTGGTAGATTTGGGCCTGGCGTATAAATTGATTTCATTGACTAAGTTACTATCTACTAGGTTGTTAACAATTTTATAAAACATTAAGAGGTCATTTATATTACGTCTTTTAACTAGACTCTCTAAATTGAAATGTGTAAGTCTTTGTTCGTACCCGTCTAGAAGATGGTAGACACCTGACCGGTAAGACAAAATCCGTGTAAATTTCCTTTGGACTGATTCAAGTCTAGATACCTGTGAAATATAGTGTGGATTCCAGACTGTTGACCCGTACTCAAGAACACTACGGATTAACGAATTAAAGAGAATTATTAGGCTATTCAAATTCTTAAACAGTTTGGTTGATCTTACAATGAAACCAAGTAATTTATTTGACTTACTCACAATGTATTCAATGTGTTGAACGTTAGTTTGTTGTCAAATATAATTCCTAAATCTTTTATCGACTCAACTGTATCCAGATTGTGACCACATATGCTGTATGAATATAGAGTTTTGTTGGTGTTCTTGGTGAAATTAATAACTTTGCACTTAGGTATATTTAGTTCCATTTCATTGTCAACACACCAGGTAGATATTGTGTTAAGGTCTTGTTGTAATAGTTCACAATCGTCCATAGATTTAATTTCTTTATACAATTTGAGGTCATCAGCATACAGAGAAAAATTACAGCGGAGTTTATATGTAAGGTCGTTAATAAAGATCAAGAAAAGCAAAGGTCCAAGGTGCGATCCTTGTGGTACACCCGATGTAACTGATATTGGGGAAGAGGTAAAACCGTTAACAGTAACTAATTGACTTCTATGTGATAAATATGATTCTAACCAACGAAGCAGATTTCCGTGAATGCCGATTTTATCCAGTTTATTCATTAAAATAGGGTGACTAACTTTGTCGAAGGCCTTACTGAAATCGGTGTACACGGAATCTACTTGTGTTTTTTTATTCATCGATTTACACAGAAAGTCCATATACTCGAGTAAATTAGTATTTGTGGATCTTTTAGATACAAAGCCATGTTGGAAAGGACTAAGTATATGTGTTAAGTGATTAAAAATGGTTTTGTATACAATGGACTCGAATATTTTGCCAAAACAAGATAAAAGGCTAATAGGACGGTAGTTAGTTACATCATTTTTACTGCCAGATTTGTGGATCGGAATAACGTGGGCGACCTTCCACAGATCCGGAAAAACTCCATCGTTCAGACTTTTGGTGAATATTTTGTGTAATGGTACTGCAAGTTGATCTGCACAATTTCGAATAAATAGTGGAGGAATTCCATCTGGGCCGGAACCCTTATTGATGTCAAGAGTGTTCAATTTCGCTTTGACCTCGTCTAAAGTTATTTTGATATGAGACAATGGATAATTATAGAGTGGGGAAGAAAGTTTAGAGTCACTTTTAGAATTAGATGGTGAGCTAAAAACAGAAGAGAAGTAAGTAGATAAGAGTTCACATATATCTTCACCATTTGTTGCTGATTTGTCGTGTAGATGCATGATTTTAGGAAGAGAATTAGAAATTCTTTTCGAATTAATGAGGGTTGAAAGATTTTTGATGCTGCTAGGGAGAGAATTTTCTATTGAATCTACGTGGGCTTTAAGACAAGTACGTACGGATATTTTTACTCTAGCCCTCAATATGGAAAAACTGTCATAGTCACATTGATTTCTGTATTTTTTCCATTTCTTTCTAAACTTTTCTTTTTCTCGGATTTGGTGGATCAAAACACTGCTGAACCAAATTGGAAACTTATTATTCCTGATTCTTAAGCGCGGAGTGTGTTTTTTAATTGATAGCCATAACAAGTTATAAAAATGTAGTAGGGAATCATTACAATTCAGAGTGTTAAGATCATCCCAGTTTGTAAGTGATAACATTTCATTGCATTTAATGTAATCCGTTTTTTTGAAGTTATATTTGATGTGATCTGGATAGGTGGGTAGGAGTCTGTATTTGGACATTGAAAGATCGAATTCAATGGGAGGATGATAGGAGTCAACTTTAGATAGCGCATGTGAAGCAATTTGAATGTTGAGATTATGGTTGGAAAATACTAAATCTAAAATTCGATCTATGTTGTTAGAGACTTGATTAAATTGATTAAGTCCAGTCAAATTTTGAAAGTCTAATAAAGATATTGATTTTTGGCTATTTTGTAAGATTGGTCTGGTGTGAGTTACATTGACATTTGGCGAGTGTTGAATAGATGGCACATTAAAATCACCCATTATTATCGTTATATCCTCTGATGATAACTTATTATATATCGTTTGACACTTTTCGAAAAAATCTGTGAAATTTTCTATTGGTATATCTGGAGGCAAATACGCCAAACATAAGTTGATGGATTGTCTGGATGATTCATGTAATTTAAATTTAATCCATAAATCTTCTGTAAATTTAGAATTGTGTGCTGAGACTAAAAAAGATGTCATTTCTTTCTTTATGGCTATTAAAACTCCACCCCCTGATTTTTTAAGAGAACTCGACATGTCCCTATCACGTCTATATATATTATAACGATCATCTACTATTTCACGGTCATATATTGTAGAGTCTAACCATGTTTCTGTAAAACAAATTAAATCATAATTGCAACTGAGCACTTCGCAGTATAAATCATTTAGTTTACTTTTTAAACCACGTACATTTTGATAATAAAATGTTATTGTCGATTTGTTAGAACACATTTTGAAAGTATATAAAGCATTATTAAATATATCTTATTGTAAAATTGATGTGAAAATAAATTATTAAAAAATAAATAATTATGCTCTGAAAGGGGGCAATTATGAACATCATAATTTTTGGTTTGTTTGTGGTACATAATTTTGTCTGTGGTATCAGATGTCATTGTTGACAAAATTAGGTTATATCATAAACAAAATATCGTAATACAATTATTAGTAATAGGTTGCAATAGTTTTTTGTAATTAACATGTGATAGTTCATGAGAATAATGACAAATCGTGAAAGTCATATTTTGTTGTTGTTTTACAGAATAATTATGTTGAAAAATTTGCGACAGTTTTATGTGACATTTGAAACACTCTAATGATTCGTTAATTACTACAATGGAGTGCATATAAAAAAGGTGATTCCAAGTTTTCAAAAGGTTAACATTTAAGTAGCTTGTATGAGGGAAGTAATTAAGTAATTTTAGTGATTTTAAATTCATAAAGGGACGGCAGCAGAAGCGGTAGGGGCATTTTGTGTCGACTTCAATGTAGATAACTTGTTGACATCCTCTTGATCAGTAATTAATATTATGGGGGTTGAATCGCTGATACGAGTGAAAATTTTACAATTTCTTACCCAACAATAGCGAATTTTACCAGCTATTCTTATATCACGGCATTGTTTCAGCAGAAATTGATTTTTTGGGGTTAGATGGTCGTTAATGTATATTTTACTGGTTCCAGGAAGTTGTAATTCAGAAGCAAGCATCCCATTCCTCTTTCTTATTGCAGCTATAAGTTCATCCTTAAGGTACCTGCGTGTTAATTTGACAACTAAGTTCCTCGGTTTTCCATTTTTTGCATCACGGTTTGTCCTGGGGGCAATTCTGCTGGCGAAATCCACATCATGTCGGGTTATATTGCACCCAGCTGTGGCTCCGATCTTGGAGAGAATGTCGCACACATTTTCGTTATTGGTTTCGGGGACACCACTTATTATGACGTTATTGGAACGATTAAATTGGTCGTAGTTTTCAATTTGTTTTTCCAAGTGGAACACTTTTTTTTTGAGCTCATTAATTTCTTTTTTGAATTCGTTTTTTATGACTTCGACTATTTAATTTTTAAATTCTTCAAATGTTTTCTCAAGAAAATGAATTTTGAAGTCTTCAAACTTGTTGTCCAAAAGTTGTAGAAGTTCCGTATTAAGTTGACTGCCAGACTTCGAGTTTGATCGCGTAGACATTGTTATTTCTTGTAATATTTTTATAATTATAACTTAAAATTGATTGCAATTTTATTATTTTTATTAAAAAATAGTGGAAGAGCGAAAATTTGATAGCAAGCACAAGTAATGTTATTGTTGTATATGTCATTAATCGTGTTTTATAATGTTTTGAAAGATGATGTACCTTTAAGAATGTTAAATATTCTTTCACCTTCCGCTCAATGACGTTTTTTCCATGTATTCGGAACTATACTTTTTCCGTGTATTACTTCACTATACATACTGTGATTTACCACCTTTCAAGTGTTAATAAAAAATATTATAAATATCAAATTAGATTGCCAATAAGCAAAAAAGCAAGAATTCAAAAATCACTCATGTACCAGGCAGTCCAACATTATAACAAAATGCCTATTGAAATTACTGAGACGATAAATTTGTTTAAATTTAAAGAGAAATTAAAGAAGTATGTCCACCTCTAATAATGATGTTTTGTAAGTGATCGAATACAATTAAATTATCAATATTTAAAGTAATTTTACGTTTCCCCAAAATTGTTAATTGTATGCACAAGAGCTAAGTGAAGATTAATAAAAAAAAAATAATGTCGTCCATTTGGACATTAGTTGCAGTCAATTTCAAAAACTGTCAACAATTTTCAAAAACTTTAGGTAATGTCCAATCTACGTCCAAATGGTAATGCCAAAATCGAAAAACATAATGTACAAATGAACATTAAGTAAATTAATTCAATCAGTCAGATTTGAATTTTTATAACATTCAACTTTAATTGTAAAGAGTATTTTACAATTTACCTAGAGCGTCGCCAATTTTAAATAAACCGTCACCAATTTCCAAAAAGTGTAGACAATTTTCAATTCATGTCTAAATGGATAATGTCAAAATTGACAATCTTAATGTCCAATTGGACTAAATATTATTCAATCTAGGTAAACCGTCACCAATTTCTAAAAATACCAATTTATCCGAACACATGATAAAAGACGGAACAATGTTCTATTTTTTATAAATTTTTCTTTCATTCAAAAAAGACTTTTTGATTTTCATAATTCCTTTATAATATGACAGTTTTATTTCATTTATAAAATTTTGAAAATGCGTGCTTTTCCTTTCTGAATATCAGCCGATGTATACGTAAGAAAGGAAATGAATTGGTTAAATATACAATATGTTTTCAGCGGATTCTTGCTCACACAATATGTATCTACCTATAATCGGATTTATTCCTTTGGTGTGAACAAAAAGAATTTCATCGCAGACACCTTCCTCCATAGTAGAATCTGCCCGGAGGCGTAGGCGACGGGCTGGATCCGAGGTATATCGAGTAATATGCATAATATTGTTCACTCGGAGCCATGAAGTTAAGCTTAAAAGGGAACATTGGTTGATTTTGCACCCGTCTGCCACTTAATGCTCCGTTCAGTCAACTGGAATGAAAGTTTTCGTTCGGTACGGTGGCTCTCAAAAAAGCTATAAGGCACCTCTTCAAAAAGAGAATATTGAAACAACCAAATATAACAATGAGCGCACTGATCACAATAACTTTTGGATAGTGGTATCATTTTGATGTACGTCTTGAATTCAGCAAGAGGCAGACGGAAAAGGCTTTAGTTTTCCTTTGACATTGACGCCCCATACTGTTCTTTCGGCAGAATTTAACGATGCCATTTGTTATTTCGGGTGCTGCAGAATACGGAGGCATCTGGCTTCCCCAGAAGGCTGTTAATTTTAATACGAATATTTCGGAGTTTAAAAGCCGGAAGGTTAATTTAAAATACGAGAGACTCCCTAATGCTGGTGATTTCGCAACCCAAATACGTAGCACGAATCAAGGAGCAGCTATTACTTCGCGTTTTAATTATAACCAAACATGACATTTTGATTGACAAAGCCACATCTCTACATGAGAACATGATAACTTTGCGACTAACAATATGTTACATATCAATTAGACGTTTGTTCACGATCACCGCAATAACAAGCAGACGTAATAAACTATTATAATTGGTAATTTCAGTACAATCGGAATTTTTCGCAAAAAGAATAAATCAGTTGTTTCGGTTTTTGTACAATTTTTAGCACAGTGTGGAAAAAAGCAGGCGTACATCGAGAAACTAATCAACATTTTTAACTCCATGTGTGCTTCTACGTATAGATAAAATTCACCCTGCCTGTAAACATCTACAGCCTTGCTAAAAAAAGTCGTGAGTATTTTATACAATAAAAAAGTAGTGAATATTTGATAAACAACCGTGTGTGTGAAAACCTTACTAATATAGAAACTGACAATTAAATAGTTCATGGAAAGATATAAACAGTGCGTATCCAGCCAAATAGGGTTGTTTATCTGTTGTATACACCAATTTATCAAATTTATTAATTTTTAAGTTCCTGTACATTTCATATTTTTAAAGACGACGTAAAACCGAATACGATTAACCAGATAAAATTACTATCTGGTTTCATTAAACCTCTTAGGTTTTTGTATTTGACATGAAAAAGTACACTTTCTTTTATTTAAGGAATTCGCAACAATAAATAAAAGTACCACTTTACTTTTTATCTTGTTCTTAGGAATCGAAATTATAATTGTAATTCCGGAAAATAATAAAAAAATCTGACATTTTGGATTCATTGTTGATAAACGTTTATTTTTTGAATTTGTATTTATTTCATGAAAGTTTTATTAAATTCTGGCGGTAAAAGTCAATTAAAAAATGATGCAGCAGAAGTAACCTAGCTTTTTCTGAAAACAAAAATAAATTCACAACGTTATATTATTAATGGGTTAATACTGACGAAAAATAATACAAAAATAGTAAAAACTTTGAATTATTTTACTACTAGTTCTTTCGCAGCACAGTGAAAGACCTTTTTTATTAAATAATTCGAAATTGAAAATAATTCAAAATTCAAAATAATTCAAAATTCAAAATAATTCGTAATTCAAAATAATTTAATTTGTAACCAAAACACCGCTGAACGGTTTGGAGGTGTTTTTTTTAGTAAGTAAGGGTGCTAGTGTACATACACAGATTTATTTTTTTCTATCCTTTCTGATGTTAAAAACATCGGATTCAATCTAAAGCAACCTAGATTAAATGATAACCCTGCCTTCCATCATAACCGTAAAAATAATAATGGTGAAATAATGTATAATAAATACTTAGTGTTATGAAGACGTAGCCCTTTGTGGTAACTGTCAGGTCACATGATCATGCTACGGGCGCATAACTAAGACGAAGGTGGTTGTTATTTGCTTCCATGCCGCTCTCAATTCTGGAATGCGTGGTCGAAGAAAAAACTTCGAAGAAAACTTCGCAATTTTCTTATATATATACACAATGACCGGTCAACTCAGAATGAAATCAACTCCACAGCTCATTTTGGAAACCATGTAAAGTGATGAAAAAAAAAATAATCAGAGTGTGCAATTCATACGCGGTAGAAGTGAAACGCTCCAGTGCGCTCCAGTGAATTCCAGTACACCTTTTGCTATACATTTGGTCATCTTATTGGTAATTGTGTTTTCTACTTCGGAGTCGCTAGATGTCGCTTTTTTGGTATTTTCTTTGCCTTTTCATTTTGGAGTGGTTTGAAAATTGGACATTGATTTTACAAAAATATTTTTTTTTTGATATCGTAGAGTTCGACCTTTGGTCCGTGAATGTCTGACCGCTGAAGTTCGTCAGACGCTTCATACCACAAGACTAAAGGAGGCTTGCGTGGAACCATGGATTTATCGTATTATATTGGATCTGAGTACCTTTGAAATAAATAAATATTTTATTGCTATCTCATTCTCTCGTAGGCTAAATCCTATAAATGTTCATGTTTGTCTCTTTTTAGTATCGCTCGCTTCCGTTTCATCGAGTTTCAAATCACAATGTTGCTAAAGAAGTTTTCACTTCAAAAAAATAAATTAGTTAAATGGGTTACGTTAGTTTAGGTTATGGGCTATTTTATTATTTGATTAAAAAAAGTGCGTCGTAGTCTCCCCACTCTTATCTTTTTTAGTTTTCTGAAGGTTTCACTTCTACCGCACATAAATTACACACTCTGATTTTTTTCGTAATTAGTAATTTAAGATAGAAAAAAAAAATTGAGCCATTTTTAAAACATATTTAAGTTTGTAAAAAAATCTATTATTTAAAAATTTATTTGTTTATTTCTAATAATAACGTTTGTAAACTTATTTCATCTCCTTTTAAAAACTGTTTTTAGTTGTCGGGTATGTTCGGAAATATTCCATTAATTTGGATTTAATAAAACCGGAAATATTTTGACCTTCGAACAAAACACGCCCGATTCTTGAGGGGTTAAGAATGATATATAATGGGAATGAAGTATGATAATGAATAGTAACATGTCGTTTTTTACAATACATCAAATTTGATGAGTCACATTCACGCAGTGCCGACATCTCGCGGAAAGCATCTCAGTTCATTCGCTTCACGGTTTAATACCCGTATTAAAAAACCATTTGGAAGTAGTCCCAAGCCACCAGGAGCTATGAATGTTTTCCTTCTTTGCGAATGGGATGCCATCTTTTGAATTTTGTATCAACCAAGACTACTTGGCCCGCGCCGCCGAGTGAAGTCGGGAAATATCGGCGGTTTCCGCCGCTCTTCGTTAATGGAATTCACGACGGTTTCAAGTCAATTGGTGAAACATTTTGAAACCTTCTCTTACTTGAAGTTTTACCCAAAAAAAATAAATGATCTTAAGGATACTTTAGCATACATGTATATTACTTTCTCAATGTGTTTTTCTTAGTTTTGATTAAATGATAGAAATCGTATCAAACTGAATAAAATATTGCATCAAAAATAATATATTTAAAGAAGACAGTATTAGCGACCCTCAACGGATAATCTGAAACAGAAAAAGACACGGTTACATCGAACCCAGGACCTATGACTTGCCGGGTCAGTACTTTACCAAATGAGCTAATGTGTAATACTAAATACTTTATTCGGATGTACTCCAGTACTTGGGTTCGAGTCCCAGATGTGACCGAAGCTTTTTCTGATTTTTGATTGAGTTTCACTTATATTGAATTCATTAATTAAATATTACAATTTGAGGTTTTACTCACTAGGTTGAAAATAAAAATAAATATTTATCCTAAACTTACAGAAAAGTCAACAATGTCGCGTATTAAATAAAAATGGATAAATTTATTCAAGATACATCTAGATAGCATTTAGTTCTGGTTGAATCTTGTATTCATACAAAAAGATGGCAGACAAAAAAAAAATGTGTTAGTTCTTGGTCGAACCGTTAAATATCACGAATCGGATATCAGGAATCATTAGCTCAGTTAGTAGAGCACTGACCCGGCAAGTCGTAGGTGCTGGGTTAAGAGTCTCAGATGGGCCGTATATTTTTCTTATTTTTTGTTTCAGATTTTCGATTGAGTTTCGCTAATATTCGCTAAGATGTTCACCAATAGATATTGATTCGTGAGGAAGGTTTAGATATATAATTTGTCGAGGTTTTGTGTAATATATGTATAATTAAAGGAGAAATATAAAATTAAAGGAGAATGTCTGTATGTAGTGGACGAGCGGGCTGGCAAGCGGGCGGTTTGCAAATTAACAGATGACGGTATGAATTAAAAGGTTGGGTAACCATCTAGTAGATGACGTTATGTTTCGTCAACCACAGCAACGCGTGGCTGGGTCAGCTAGTTGAAGATAATATAAACATCTCTCTAACGACAAATGTGAAAATGAAAATCAGAAAGATTCGGCCTACTCCTACGGTGAACAGGTTTTGGATACGACCATAAAAGTGTTCATGTTTGATGAGGTTGCAAAGTTAAATGTTAGCATTTGTAAGAAATAAAAGTAATACGGAACATATTTACAAAAACATTGATTTTTTTTATTGTAGATTAAAAAAAAAAGTATCAATAGTACACAACTGCTGACCCTGTACAAATTGCAAGTGCTCTCCAGTGTTAAATTTGGCAGCCACCTCTGGTCTGGAGCCCCAAAATCCTTGAAAAAAACCCTTGATTCTCTGCGATTGAGAACGGGTCATTTCTACAACCCATTCATGAGTTCAACTGTTTGGCTTAGGAATGATTTGCTGGCCTCTGGGTTTCCTCCCTCTTACAACACGAGTCCCTTCAAGGCC
Organism: Glyphotaelius pellucidus; assembly: GCA_936435175.1. NCBI lineage: Eukaryota > Metazoa > Arthropoda > Insecta > Trichoptera > Limnephilidae > Glyphotaelius > Glyphotaelius pellucidus. The sequence goes on along the minus strand of OW386542.1, from coordinate 17,108,697 downwards.
TATGTTCATTCCTTCCTTTATTAAAAAAAAAAACCATCCATATTGCATCTCCAAAGAAGAAAGGCCCTTATGAAAATTATTTTCCTCAAGGCCTCATGTAATTCACACGCGGTAGACGAGAAACCTTCAGAAAATTGTTGGACCAAGAGTGGGGAGACTGCGAAGCACTATTTTATCAATGTCAAGGATTTTTTTTTGCATATTTTAGTCGTCGAATTCCAGTGCACCTTTTCCTTTACATTTGGTCATCTTATTAGTATTTGTGTTTTTTGCTTTGGAGTCGCTATATTTTAAGTTTTATTCTGGTGTGTTTTGAAGATTGGATATTGATTTAAAAAAAAGAAAATGTTTATATTTTTGGATTTATTAGGATTCGATCCTAGGTCCTCTGAATGTCTGGCCGTTAAGATTCGTCAGACGTATACCACTGGACGTATTATATTGGAACCGAGTACCCGTGCAAATAAAAATCTCATTCTCTCGCAGGTTTAATTCTATAGTTGTATGTGTTTGTCTCTTTTTAGTGTCGCTCGCTTTCGAGTTTCAAATTACTACGGTGTTAAAGCAGTTTTCATTTCAAAATTACATAAATGTAAAATATAGAACAACGGTGTAAAAGAAATTAAGTCTTCCATGACCATGAAAAATATTGGTATTGTATTGTAGTGCATTAAAAGAAATGAGCTTTGAAGCACAGAATCCCCAGAGTGTATGCTTTTTACTTGAACTAGATTTGAAACCGTAACGTAAGCCTTGGTTTTTGGTTCTAAAGTTCGCCCTCTTGGGGTTGTATTATACATTATTTTGAGTTACGAGTTTCTCCAGACACAGACGTAGCTTTGTGTCCCAATCGTGCAACTATGGGAACCAAATAGCCTCTTTGAAATGGATCCTAAGTAGGAATAGCAACGTCTTAAATACCTATTTATGATCATTGTATACTACATTATAGCTTAAGTTCAAAACTATTGTATACCCTTTAACGTGATTCATTTTCAAAGTGTTACGCCTTGTTGCGCTTCCTTTTTCTTTAACCAACATTTTGTTAGCATTTAGCATTACAGCGTCCATCATCAGGGCAGATATCTAGAAGCTTAGTGTATGATTACGAACGTACAGGTAAGCGCTGAAATATAATAAAAATATTATAATTATTAGCGATATACTTAGATTTATATTAATACGAGTTGATATGAGATTGAACCGGCGTTCAAACCTACGATGGATCTAGCTTTATATACACCTACCAACGAGTAAGGACCAACAATACAAAAAAAGACTTCGAACAGTTCAAAATGTTTCAGAATATTCCACAACATTAGAAAGTGTTCTGGAATATTTCACAATGATCTAGGATGTTCCGGGATGTTCCCGAACGTTCCAGACTATTCCATAATATTCCAGATTGTTCCGGGATGTTTTGGAATATTGTGGAACGCTCTCGAATATTCTCGAATGTTCTGCACTGTTGTAGAAACTTCCAGAGGGTGAAATTTTCAGCCCTTGTATCTTCAAAAGCACGCCCTTCAGGTAAAAACGGGAACCTTCTTCATGTATGTGGGACAGAGGGCACCACACCATAAAACTCCCTTAATCGTACCGGGACGCACATTGTACACTTTCTTTTATATATATATATTGATTAAAATAAAATAAAATAAAATTATACTTAATTAGAGTAATTCATTTCATTAAAAGGACAATACCACAACATTTTTCTTTCGTTTGTATCTGGAGTGGTAAAATAATTATTCTTTTATCCGACACAAGACGAGTGAAAAATTATACTATCAGTATCGCCCTAGTGTAGGACCACCATCCAGAAATGAAACGTGTTTTAAAATGGCTTCAGCCGTGTTTGGTGACAAAATCTGAATAGCCAGATGTCCTTCTAACTTATAGCCTAGGCACAGTCCGTATATTTTCCAACCCCGCAATTTTAAGCCTCGTGACAAAACCCAATTGGGGATGCCATAATCTCGCTCTCGACCAAAAAAATTGGTTGTCTGTAAAGTCGGTTTACGGACGATAATTTTACGTGATAACGTCATATAATAACGATGGAGTGCAAGAGAGATACATGCGTCATAAGCCGAACGCTTGTCCGCGCTCTCACTTGCACGCTCGGCTCAGGCGGAACGTATAAATGAGTCATGCTTTTTCGTATGTGCAGCCGGCGTTCATCGATTTATAAGACGTTAACACGTCAAAAATAAAAGCTTAATCTTTGTCGTCATTGAAGAAGCAATAAAAATTTCACCTTATATGATTTGAGTAGGAAGAATTTATACAAATTCATAAATTGTAATTCAGTAACCTGGGATATCAGATACCATGAGAACTAGAGAACTTTTAACATGCTTTTATTACTTTTTAAACATAAAACGGTATATACCTACTAAAATATATTATGTCCTTTTATAAACAGAACCACGAAGTATACCATAAACTGGATTCCCTTAAAATTGTAACAAAGCGTTGGCATTATTTCCCCGGCTAGTGGGTAGTACTAATAATGTACTTCTCGGCCAAATATTGCACCCAGTCACGCGATTCACTTCCCAAGGTGAAGTTAAAAACCGGATAATATTTACATCTTACGGCAGTTAAAGAAATATTACGAGGAACGCGTGGTTAGGGTACCTGAATATCAAATACACGTTACTTCTTGGCACCCAGATGTATGAGAAATACTTTTTTTGTATGGCATATTATTATTGATCGGATCCGAAGCGATTTCATCTTTCAGAAAAATATATATCATTTTGATTGTTCGTAATATTTTTATCACGTAATCTAAACGAAACCCGCCATGGAGCTGTAACCAGTAAAACATACTGAATTATGCATAATTTTGTAGAATTGAAATAATTATTGTGCTAATCAAGTACACGCTACTTTATTTTATTATTTTTATTTTATTATTTGTTCAAACATTAAACAATTACTCATATGTTGATGAAATTGCGGGAGTTAGTCTTATAAAGTTTCACAAAGCGATTGTCTGTAGGTTCTAGGAAGTCAATACGAAATGAATCGTACGCGTACTGTTGATTTTTGAAGTGAAATTCCTTTGTGATTTGAAAAATAGCGATACTCAAAAGTGACAAACCGTACATCCGTAGGATTTAGCCTGCGAGAGAAAGAATTAGTATAATCGGTCTCCTCTTTGTGCGGTGCTTCTCAATTATTGTCTTGTTTAGTTTCCTGAAGGTTTCGCTTCTACCGCGTGTGAATTTCACATTCTGTTTTTTTTAAGTAAAACTTCTATACGCAAGCTAGACTTGGGGAGTAAGCTGGTGAATGCGTGACGAGAGCGTTACGAAAAGTGTCGGGCGAGGCGAACGGAAGTTGAGAAGGATATAAGTTAGTAAAGATAGAAAAAGAGAGAGTTACGTTCGTATATTACTGTAAGGGCAAGAGAGAGAAGTGTGAGCACACATTTTCTTTCTCTCTTTCTCTCCGAAAGTTATGTTTCGTATATTTAAGACACAGGGCAGGCCCATTGTCTGTATCAAACTGTAGGAGCAAGAGAGAGCAGTGCGCGCGCAGTTTTACTTCAGTCATGTGGTCTAAAGCACACTCGTTTTTTTAATCTTAATTGATGTTTGTCTTAATTAATCATAAGGTAAATAACTGTTTTATAAGAATACATACCCACATTTAACTTAATTATAAGTACCTACTCGTGTATTTAAATATTCAAAGATAAACGTACTGTCCCTCTTTTAGCCACAGTTTTGTCATTTTCTCTGATTATAAGTTTTTATTGAGCTTATTAAAAATCACTGGTACGAGTTCTGCCACGATGCTTATTTTGAGACCAGTTGAATTTTTAGACCTTTAAATGGGTATCTGGGTCTGTGCACCGGTGGCTTTTTTTCCTTGTCTATAATAATATGTACCAGAGATGATTTGAAATGTTTCTTTGTCTATATATATTCGGTATGAATTTTTTTTTATTATAGTAATATAAACATTTTATACAGATTTAATGTTCGATAGTAATGCTTTTGTGCCACAATTTCATATTCAAAATCTAAGGATGGATTCGACCATGAAAAAATATGTAAGTTTTAATGTGTAATGGGCAAAACAAAATTTTAATTTATTGAAATATTTGCTGTGGATTGGAGCTGGTATCACATTTTATCTACATGTTTATCCCGTTTAAATTTATTTTCTACGAGTGGTCACAGATAGGTATATTCATTTGTAAAATCAATACTAAACACTAAAAATTATGCGTGAATTTAGTTTTGTTAATGTTAATTCTACGCCGTGTGCCCATTTAAGCAGTTCGTCAAACTCTCTTAGTAATTCTTATGATCTAAACTGTAGTTTCCGTGACCTTTTAAACGTATTTCCGAGATTTTAATAACAAATCTAACTTCATGAACAAAGGAAATTAAAATATATAAAGTTTTTCTTCATGCAAAAATTAATCTACACAAAAAAGATTTTAAAATGAAAAACCATTGTTGTTGATAGTAAAAATGCCTATAAGTTAATAAGGTTCTACTCTATGTTTTTAATTTATTTTTAGTCTAAGTAGTTTCTGCATATTTTTGTATTTCTTTGATATTAACTGTGTAACAATTTCTAGACATTTTGTTTTGAAGAGTTCCACTTAACCAAAATTAATTTAGTTATTTAAATAATACACCCTGTAAATCACCCCTTTTAATATGTGCCCATGTTATGTTTAATCCTCATACCGTTCTTCCTCTCCCCCAAAATCGCCTCTCCCACAACCCCCCCCCCCCCATTTAATTGAATTTAATAATTCTTGTATTTTATAAATTTTTAAGTATCCTTTAACTTTGCTAAAGAATGTCATGGATGTGACAACTGTTAGCAGAAAAAAAAAAAGTAACATGTGTACATAGAAAGTAAAATTCTTCGAAACAAAATAGTCAATGCAGTAATTGTCTATTTTATGGTACTTATAAATAATATTTTCCACCTTCTACATCAAAGGAACGACCGAACTAATTAATGCGTTTTGCTTTTAAAATTAAATGCTTATTAAATTGAAAAAGTGATAAAAATTCCATCTTGTTTCTTGTTAGTCAGTAGGCACGTATGTCTTATATATTTTTAGAGCTGCAACTGTTTGACCAGCTAAAGTGCAATTTAGTGAACAGATTAAATTCAAACCTTTTACCTTTATTTTCTTCGTCTTGTACCAATGTTTTAAACTGAAGTGGTAAACTTGCACTAAAGCCATTGCAGTGATTTAAAGTGCATAAAAGATTATCAAACTCTTAAAGTGGCAGATGGTTAGCATAAAAGGAAAGAAAAACAAAACAAAACATTGAGTTGACACTTCACTTGATTAATGAACTTAATTATAGTCTTCAATATTGTCTTTTATTTCTTAAATAAGAGAAAATCGTAGGTTTTTGGATGCATGGTCTACTGTTTACAGAATTATTGGTCTAAAATGGTCTCCTTCAAAAAATTATGTGTCCATTCCACAAGTTTGATAGTTTATCGGAAATAGTTCTACAAATCTCTTCGGGTCTTCGCAATTAATGCATTTTGATATTTTTCAATGACAGAAACATTTTTTCATTAGAAGCCCAAAACTTTATGCCAAAGAAACAGATTTCTAACTTACTAATTAAACATCACGCCATTTCCATTTCCCGGCGAGGTAGACAGAGTGGATGGACCGCCATTGAACTCGGCCTTGGCTATTTTCTTCATTTACATTCAAACATTATCTCACACATACTCTTCTATTATTCTGACTCATGACACAGCACAACGTATCTGGCTATTTAGATCGTGCGTACCGGATATCTTATGCCATTTAACTTTTATTGTTTTTCAATAAATTTTCTACCTTTGAATGTTTACATATTACAATGATAAAAAAAGTTGGTTATCTGTAAAGTCGGTTTACGGACGATAATTTTACATGCTACGTCGTATAATATTGATGAAGTGGAAAAGTGATAGATGCGTCATAAGCCGAACGCTTGTTCCGCGTTTTTGCTTGTACGCTCGGCTCAGGCGGAACGTGACAATGAGTCATGCTTTTTTGGGCATGCAGCCGGCGTTCATCGATTTATAAAAATCGAGTGCAGTTCACACGCGGTAGAAGCGAAACATTCGGCCACACAATCTTATCCAATAAAAGCCTTGAAAAGTGAGCTCATAATAAAAGCGGTAAGTTTTCATTCTATCTCATTCTCTCGCAGGCTAAAGATCCGTACAGAGTTTCAGAGTTTCCGTTTCATCGAGTTTTAAATCACAACGGTGCTAAAGAAGTTTCACTTCAAAAAACAACACGTATTTCAATTGTTGTTTCTTTGTTACATCACACAAGTATACCACGAGAAAAGTTTGACAAATATTTTTTGACGTGATAACGTGTTATTTATTTATTTCAACGCCCGTAGGGCTTTTACATAAACAAAAAACGAAAGTGGAGATAGCTGCCTTTGCTTCTACACACCTCAATATAGTGCAGTACATGTTTTTGACAAAATACAGGAAATAACATAAAATATTAGAAAACAAAATAAAGCTAACACAAAATATATGAGTTGACACAAAGTAGGTAACATAGAATATATAATAAGTAAAAATAGTGCAATATGTGTTTTTGACAAAATCAAAATGTGCAAAATGTTTTTTTTATAAATCGATGAACGCCGGCTGCACTCACGAAAAAGCACGACTCATTGTCACGTTGTCACGTTCCACCTGAGCCAAGCGTGCAAGCGAGAGCGTGGAACAAGTGTTCGACCTAAGCGTTCGGCTTGTGACGCATCTATCTCTCCTCCACTCCATCGTTATTATATGACTTTATCACGTAAAATTATCGTCCGTAAACCGACTTTAAAGACAACCAATTTTTTTTGTTAGATATTTTGATATATTACGTCAGATTGATCGCAAAGTGGTCGGTGGGTCATTTTATAATTTTCAGTCCAATATTTGTGAATAAGCTAAAATCCATTAGTTCCATTATGCAGGCGATCGGAACGCTAAAGTACCTACGTTGCAGGGATACAATATAAATTGGCAAATGCACTTAGCTCCCCAGAGGTCACTCCGGGAAGCAATTAACAGGGAAGCGGTGAGGGACGCCAGTCACACCTCCCTACCTACTACCTACTACTCTGTTCCGCTGCCCGCATCTGCACTTCAGCTACAGGCTTTGGGGAATACCTACCGCTCACAACCTACCTACCACCAACAGTCTACTGCCTACAATCTACGTAAACCTCCTACAACATTTTTTTTGAAGAAGATAACATTAATAATCCGGTATTCCCATTGAAAACATAAACTATAATTACTTGACGAGAGAATTAAATTTTTAAGACTCTCAGATCGAAGAATTATAACCGACTTAATATTTATGTTCAAAATTGTAAATGGTAGATTTGACAGTCCTGATTTAACTAAGCTCATTGAGTTGCATATAGCTACGAGAGCCACTCGTTCTACAATCCTGTTTAAATGCTACAATAACCGGACTGAGTATACGAAACACTCGCTTGTACCTAGATTACATGAAATTACTAATAGATATGCAGATGTGGCAGATCTATTTAACTGAACGGAAGGTAGGTACAAGAGGACTTTACTATCAAATCTTTTCAATCAATATTCAATATTAATTTTATTTATACTATTGATTTTTGTATGTTTTCGCATCTCTGGCGTCATTTCTCTTTCAAACGCCACAATTATCTGTTATAATCTTTCTTTACTGTTTCTAATATTCTTCCTATGATTTTGTGACATGTGTGCTTATGGTATATTTAAACCATTGATATTAAATTCGACGGCCGGCGTAGCCCAGCGGTAAGGCTCTTGGCTCGCATTCCGAAGGTCACGGGATCGAATCCCGGCGTGGCAAATAAATTTTATTTGATTAATTTGTGTTATTTCACAATTTATTCGTTTAAAATAATATATAGTATATTGGCGGCACGTTCCAGAGTGGAAGATACTCTCAGTATTGCCCTGGTGTAAGACCACCGTTCAGAGTTGAAACGTTGCTTAAAATGGCTTTAGCCGTGTTTGGTGAACAGATCTGAATAGCCAGGTACTTCCCACCTTCCTATTCCCCATCTCCTTTCCTTCCCCACTACCTTCAGCCTCACAACATACCCTAATTGGGGATGCCATAGTCTCACTGGCTCCAGACGGGAGCAGTTGGGACTCTTGTGCGGTATTCATGTAAAAAAAAAAATAAATAAAAAAATAAACGAAAATAAGGCAGAATCTCATATTTCAAGTTTCACAATTAAGAATATTATCGTCGATTATTTTTTTCCATGTTATTTGCAGCTACCTTTTTCATTGGAAACAAGTGTTCGATGAACTGGTTTGTATCCTAGATAGTGTCCAGCATAAATTTAGCCAATTTGGTGTACATGGAATACCTAATAAATATCTACTAGTCCTTCATACTCAGATTAAACCATAAGTAATAAATCCAAAACTCATTTGTCATTCATCTAATTGCTACCCTTGTCAACTTTACGGTCAATCTTGATTCACTACCTAACTAATTAGTTGTGGATTGACAACTTGGAATTGTAAGAATTATTAATGAAGTGAAAACAGATACATTTCCAAATAATTCAGGTTTAGGCAGTGTATCGTAAAGTTATGAATTGTTTGAAAATGGTTTTGTTGTGCAAAATAACTATCTATATTTATAAAAATCATAATATTTATGCTTGGGTATTAGTGAGATTGCTATATTAAGAAGTTTCTGAATTATTACAATGACTTGAATTATTACAATGAAAAAACATCTGAAAAGTTTTTTTATCAATACAAAAATTCTTGCGAAACTGTCAAAATTTTGAGAATGATATTTTGCAATACGATTGTTAAATAAAAATTTTCAAAACTACTTAATAATAATAATTTTCACGTGCTCTAAATTATTCAATTCTATATTCATACTGAATGTGTGGAACGCGGGAGAGGGGTTGGCGGGACGGGGAGCAGGAGAGGGGAGAGGGAAGGCATGGAAGATAGAAGGGTAACTCGGGAAGGGAAGGGGACGCGGGAAGGGAACGGGGCCGCACGGGAAAGGACGTGCAGGGAGAAACAATCTATTTCTTTGAATATGGCATTGCAACGCATGCCGGCAACTAGTTAGTAAGTTATAAATTATTGCTTTATTTAAATTAAAATTTTCAATTTATTTAAAGTCAAACTTTAGCATTGTAACTTTTTTGTTTTCGGATTTATTACGTTAATTTTGAAGTCAAAAATGACGCTACTAATAATATATTTTTTTAATAATTTTTTTCAACATTAAAAAAACTAATATTACCATTGCATGACGTGATGTTAAGAGACGCACTTGACTTCGTGTAACCAGAAAAATCTGACATTATTTGAAGTAAATAATATCATTTTTTATTAGCTGCACTCACGAAAAAGCATGACTCATTGTCACGTTCCTGAGCCGAGCATGCAAGCGAGAGCGCGGAACAAGCGTTCGGCTTGTGACGCATCTATCTCTCTTCCACTCCATCGTTATTATATGACGTTATCACGTAAAATTATCGTTCGTAAACCGACTTTAGAGACAACCAATATTTTATAACTAAAAATATTTAACAAAACATAAGATAGGGTCGGGGTAAGGTGCTGAGCGGTTACTCGGCTAAGTGACCAGTGACAAAAGGTGGAAGAATTTTTTTTTAACTTCTTTAGCACCGTTGTGATTTGAACGGAAAAGACACTAAAATGAGACAAACACATACATCGATAAGATTTAGCCTGCGAGAGAATGAGAAGAATGAAATCTTACTGCATTGGCCGCTTTGATTATGAGCTCACTTTTCAAGGCTCCTATTGCTTGAGATTGTGTGGGCGAAGGTTTCACTCCTACCGCATATGGGCTGCCCTCGATTTTTGAAATGAAACTTCTTTAGCACCGTTGTGATTTGAAACTCAATGACACGGAAATGACACCAAAAATAGACAGACACGTACATCTATAGGATTCGACCTGCAAGAGAACGAGAAAGAATGAAACCTTACCTTAGAAGCGCCAAGATGCGCTCATTGGCCGCTTTGATTATGAGTTCACTTTTAAGGCTTCTATTATTTGAGAATATGTGGGTGAAGTTTCACTTTTACCGCGTGCAAACTGCACTCGATATTTTTTCGTTTAAAAAAACATCATTCTCACCGGAGATCAAAATTTCATGTCAGAGTAAATTGTCCGTTAAACACCCTATGTAATTAGAATATTTAGTAGAGAGAAGCGAAACTTTACCAAAACAATCTCAAGCCTTGAAAAGCAGCTAATGACCTAGACCTAGACTTAGGACCTAGCCTCTTTTCCGTTTTATATCTCAACCAATAGGAACCTTTAAGAGTGACATCATAATCAAAGCTGCCAATGAGTGCACAATGATGCTTCGCAGGTGCCAATGCGTTATTTCCGTTTCATCCAAATTCCGAATTACTAACGCCGCTAAAAAAGTTTCACTTCAAAAAGGTGAAAATGTTTTTTCCTTATTTAAATTTATATACATACGCATGCAATTTATTCACGAGCAATTACATTATCAGGTTTCAATCGGATCAAACACAAATCATTAAATATTAACATGCAACACTGATCAAAAACTGCACAAACTATACATGTATATAATATAATTTATAACCTGAACGAGAGTGTGTAAAGGGAAAAAATTAAGAATTAAAAATTATAATTTATACATATATGTACAAACATTTTTTTTTTACAAGAATATCGCACAAGAGTCCCAACTGCTCCCGTCTGGAGCCAGTTAGACTATGGCATCTCCGATTGGGGTATGTTGTGAGGCTGAAAGTAGTGGGGAGGGGAAGGATATGGGAAAGAGGAAGGTGGGAAGTACCTGGCTATTCAAATCTGGTCACCAAAGACGGCTAAAGCCATTTCAAGCAAAGTTTCAATTCTGAATGGTGGTCTTACACCAGGGCGATACTCAGAGTATCTTCCACTCTGGAACGTGCCTCAAATATACTATATATTATTTTTAATGAATAAATTGTGAAATAACACAAATTAATCAAATAAAATTTGTTTGCCACGCCGAGATTCGATCCCGCGACCTTCGGAATGCGAGTCAAGAGTCTTACCACTGGATTACGCCGGCCGGCATACATAAATCAGAATCACCTAATCACCTAAAAAAAATTAATGATGTGGTTAAAGTGAACATAGTTTTTGTAGTAGTGAATCTACATAGAGGAAAGAGAAGTTATATGATTTGAAATAGTATATTTGCTAAGAAAAATGTGTTCCTGCTCTGGATGAATGTGTAAGATAAATCGGCATGTTATCGGTTTCTGAAATAAATTGACCTATAAATAATATGTCTAATGGAAACTGATTTCGAGTGCAAAACGTAATTCTCCCAATTATTCAACTTATCATGATCAATAAATGCCCTTTCCCTTTTTACGTCCAAGTAGTTTATACTTCCAATTAGCCCTCCCGAGCGTGGAGGGGGCAGAGAGGGAAGGGAGGGCTAATGGTTTTTTCTGGTACAAAAATAAGGGGAAAGGTTTATTATTTCGGATCGCACTTTCACCCACAGGCGGTTACTGCTACCTGCGGGTTCCTTATTTAACTATATTGGTCGGATCAATTCGGTTTGAAATGAAAATATTTTCTCTTTACGGCCGGGCCGCTCGCTTCCCGATGGACGCCCGGTAACGGCGCGCCGCTGTGGCCGACGGGTGGATGTGTTCAACTTTTAATTAAAATCGGTTAAAGGTTTAGTGCTTCTGGAGTTTTATAAAACTCCACTCGCGTTAAATAACGCATTTTACATCTTGGCGTTTCAGTAACTTCTTGGGATTGAAATTAAAGCTTCAAGCGGTCTGTCCAAGATCTAAGAAAATGAAAGTACAGAAGAAATCATTACAAAAAGCCAAGAATTCATTCTTAGTAATATTGTGAATATTTTATATGAATTTCTACCGATTTCTTACATATCTCACTTAAACATTTGACGTTTATAAGCTCTTTAAAAAATTAATATTATTTTTGAAGATAATACCTTTTGACGCGTTCCATGCCGAAACGCAAATTATATGAAATTACTCGATAGAAAAAAAATCGCGAAGTATGCTAAAAAAATTATTCAAAATACGTCTGTTTCTATTATTTTACAAGTTATAGTTGTGAAAAAATACACAATGTTTCTTTGAATGATACTTAAGATGCCTTCCATGAGAGTTTTGCTCTATTTTAAACGAATCATACTTATTTAACATTTTCACAATTTTCGCTTAAATTTTATCTTTTAAAATATTAGCGCGTTTTGTCCAACATTCGTTATTAAATATCTCTCCATCTTCTTCTTTTTGAGCGGAGAAGCGCCGCCTTAAGCTAAAAAACACAAAATTTGTGTGCAGTTCAAACGTTCAGAAAACAAAAGTAGAGTAGGGAGGTTACAAAGCACCGCATAAAGAGAAGACCGATTATTCTATCTCATTTTCTCGCAGGCTAAACCCTGTAGATGTATGTGTTTGTCTCTTTTAAATGTCGCTTTTTTGTTTCATCGAGTTCGAAGCCACTACAGTGCTAAAGAAGTTTCACTTCCAAAAAATGTGTGTGCAGTTCACCCGCGGTACAAGTTTAGAAAACTAAAGTAGACAAGAGTGGTGTGGCCACGAAGCACCACACACAGAGGAAACCAATTATACTATCTCATTCTCTCGCAAACTAAATCCTATATAGTAAGTGTAGTTTTAGTGTCACTATTTTTCATTTCATCGAGTTTCAAATAACAACGTGCTAAAGAAGTTTTTACTCCAAAAATTGTTCTGCTTAGATATATAACCACAGTCAGTGTTACTACGCAATGGGAAAATATGTAATGGCGTTCTTTTGAGGTAGATAGATAAGTATTTAAAAAATATATATTGTGAGTTCCATCGAGCGTGTGTGGTTAGTTTTATGTTCACATAATTTTTTTTCCCCAAGTTCCCCATATCATAGGGAAAATCGACATTCTACTGAATTAGCCATCCACGAAAACGGTCAACGATATTTTTAATAAACCAATTTTAGTTCGTTTGGGAATGTTCGTTTGAACTTCGGATTTCCGAGCGGATGAAAGAATCCAAATCTAAACCGGTAACCGGATAACCGTTTCGTTCTAATGCATCGGTTAGCTTTATAAGTTCCGATCCGATTTTTGGTTCTCGCTTCCCTTTGTTTAAAGACTTGTGAAGTGAAAACTTCTTTAGCACCGTTGTGATTTGAAACTCGATGAAACGAAAAAAAGCTACACTAAAAAGAGACAAACACATACATCTATAGGATTTAGACTGCGAGAGAATGAAATAGACTAATCGGTCTTCTATCGGTGCGGTGCTTCATAGCCTATCGGTCTCCTCTTTTTGCGTTACGTCGTAGCCTACCCACTCTTATTTATTTTAGTTTTCTGAAGGTTTCACTTATACCGCGTGTGAACTACACACACATTTTTTGAAGTGAAACTTCTTTAGCACTGTAGTGACTTCAAACTCGATGAAACAAAAAATCTATCTACAGGATTTAGCCTGCGAGAAAATGAGATAGAATAATCGGTTTTCTCTTTATGCGGTGCTTTGTAGCCTCCCTACTCTACTTTTGTTTTCTGAACGTTTGAACTGCATACAAGTTTAGAAATTTATTAAAATTTAAAAATTCTGCATACAAATAGAAATTTGAACTGCATACAAATTATGTGTTTTTTAGCTTAAGGCGGCGCTTCCCCGCTCAAAAAGAAGAAGATGGAGAGATATGTAATTACGAATGTTGGATTTTTTTCATTTCATCGAGTTTCACATCACAAAGATGCTAATGAAGTTTTCACTTCAAAATTTTTCTTTCGAATAATTATGCTTTTGAGCAATCATATACGTTAATTACTTATTTTACTTAAGTACCAAGCATCAAGTATCTGATTCACTTGGTCATACCATGTCTGCCTCGGGCGTCCCCGACTTCGTCTGCCAATAGTTTATTTATAAACAAATTCTGCTATGTATTTATTATCACGTACGACAGCCATTTCGCCTTCTAAAGGCTACACGGCTAAAGCCATTTTAAGCTACCATTCGATTTCTGCAATACAGAGAGTATCTTAACTTAACTTATTCAATTACCTAAACAAAATTGAATTTTAAAATTCTTTCGGCACTTGTATTTTGAACACCCATCATTTTTACTATTTTATTCACCATCTAGAGATAAGACTCGACAATACCTATTCTCTCTTTAGAATATGTCGCCCTAAATGATGAAGTCCATTTTTATTTTGACTTGAAATCAGAATTTATTAGTTTATTCGCTTCCCTTGTTACACAGGTCACTGGAGGCAAATTTCTTCATATTAAGCGCTTACGGGATCATCTATCGGCCATGAGTAACATCTGCACTTTCCAATAATAATTGCCTTCCTTTCTAAGGGTTGAAGCTTTGAGAAGATTTCACAGGTGGCAGGAATAAGTTTGCCGAAAATGAAATCTGAGCGTTTAAATAGTCTTATTTTCTGGAAAGGGGTTTGAAACCTTGACAACATTTCATAGATGGTTGAAATAACCTACTCGTCTTTCTTTCTGGAACGAGGGTAGAAGCTCTGCAAACATTTCGTAGATGGTAGGAATATGTTTCCGGGAAATGATTATCTGCGTTTTTCAATATTACCTTGTTTCTGGAACAAGAGTTGAAGCCTTGACAACATTTCAAAGATGGCAGGCTTTTCTGGAAATTTAAAAATAACCGAATCTTTTGATTGGATACAATGAAGATCAGCAAAGAATTAAAAAGTAAATAGGTACATTAGAAAAATAGATTAAATGTTTAAGTAAAAGTATATTGCATACCATGCCAGTTTATTAAATTCATATCCAGCTTTTTCCATGGCCATACCATCTTTAGGAAAGTTGTCATAAATATATTTTACTTTTAAAAATATGCCCTGAAAAGGTTGTGTTTAAAACCAAAACGAAAGTATGTATGTATATTTGTAATTCATGTTTGTGATATAGGTATTCGAAATGAGTCATTTAAAAACTGATTTATTGCCATTCTGCGTTTTGTTAGGATGTTGCAAATTGGAATTATTAATAATTAACTATTGAGTGTTGTTATCAAAGCAGTGTTTCGTTTGCTTTGAGGCATATTTTGTAAAACAAAACAACTTTGTGCTTGGAATTGAAACACTTTATCAACGATTCCTTAAAATGTAATACCCTCTTATTAGATTTATTGCGTCCATTGTCAGATATCGGAGATGAAAATTTTTTTTTTTTTTTTCTAAATCAAGATGTGTTTTGAAAAAAAAGGGTTGGAAAATGGACAAACGCCTCTCTTATTCATTAATTATTGTCTTACCTTTGATATGCATAAAAATCCTTCAACTTCGTAGTACCTACACTTCCTTTCCGGTGATTGAAGTTTTATTCAGTTATTCAAATTAATTATATTTTATGCAAGAAAAAATTTTCTACCATTTCAAAACCTCAACTCTCACCAAAAACTGTATTATACGATCAGTAAATATTTTCTTTTTCTGTTGCTATGAAAATGGTAAATTATTGATAATAAAAACATTTTTTAAACAAATTTGCAATAATTTTTATTTCAATGGAAAATGATTAACAAATTGCTTCCGAATAAGATATAAAGTAATCCCTACTTATTTATACAAATTACAATATTTTTTTCCAAAAGTATAAAAATATTTAACAGCTTCGTTTAGTTGGAATTATTTTAATAATTATTTCTAGAGTTAATCACGAAAGTGTTATTGTTCAGTGAATTACCACCTTTAATAGAACTTTTTCCTACGTATGTACCTACCTATGTAGTTGGTAATATTATCAGATTTAAGCAAACATTATCGGTGCATTGATTCTAAAAGCATTGTTCGTCCATTGCCTCTAAAAGCATTGTTCGTCCATTGCCTCTAAAAGCATTGTTCGTCCATCGCCTCTAAAAGCATTGTTCGTCCATTGCCTCTAAAAGCATTGTTCGTCCATTGCCTCTAAAAGCATTGTTCGTCCATTGCCTCTTCCCTGCAAGCTCAAATATTTTTGTTTAATATGTTATTGCCAAAGCGCGTATAAAATCTAAGTGAAGGCAGATACAAAACTATTTATTACACAATAACATGGGTACGCAGAAATGTCTAGTATTTTCCGATGCTTTAAACATTGGTTTTAAAATTACGGAAGGATCACTTAATGAAATTAAGTAATTTATTCGAAAAAATAAGAGTTGTGTTATAAAACATGATCATATTTCAGTAGTAAGCGTTCATAAAAATACAACAGGTAGGTATTAACGTGCTATTTTCAAGACAAACATAATATTATTGTATTTATAACACTATTACTTATTTAATCATGAAAAAAAGATAATATTCACCTCTACCTTTTGTTTAGTAAATTTTATTGCTGAGGGAAAGTGTAAGAACATAGAATACAGAAGAAGGCTAGAAGTACCTTTTATTGAAATATGAATTTAAAAATATATATATTAGAACATTTTTTTTATAACTTTTGAAGGTTATTCCCATCAAGGGTCATTTATTTATTTTTCTTTATTCTTTGATGTGATAGTTACATAATTTGTGTATTTTTTTACCACCATGCTAGCTAGGCATATGCCCGTATTATAAACATTAAATTTAGCACATGCAAATCGTAGATATCACTACACTTGCAATTCGGAAATCATGGTGAAACACAGTTTTGTGTTGCCTGGTTGGCCAAATATTGGGATCACAAAACTTGTCCACGGGGTACTCTTGCATTTTTTCTTTATTCTATGATTGTAAATAAATTGCATCTTATGAAGATTTTATTCACAAGTTATTATTTTTGGAAATCAGTTAGCATTTTGTGAAAAGATCAGATAAATATTAGCATTTCTCAACTGGTGGTCGTTTTAATAAAATTTCGTTTATAATGCCGTATCGCACTTTTTGCTTCATTAGATAATTGTGTTAGTGTCTGATGTGTTGGCTACAGAAGGAGGAAGTGCAACACGGCACAGTAACCTAAAAATATTCACGAAAATACTTTTGGTCGTGAAATACACAAATAATATTAATTATATTTCAACGTACTATATTCAGTACAAATCAAGTAGATAGATGGTGCATTTTTAATCAATTTTACATTCAAGACTCCGACGCAAGTGTATTTTTGATGAAAATTTTTGTCAAAATTAAACAATAATTGCAATTTGATTGTCCAAATTAACATTAATTACCTCAAATAAGCTTTTGAGATAAAATATCATATTGTAAATATCAAAATATCACAGAAATAACTGTGAAAAAATAATACGATTATTTGTTTCTTCAGAATATATCATTGCTTTGACTGGATACAAACAAAATGTTGGTATGACTATGAATGTAATCAAAATTCTCAATTCATCAAATTTTTTTCACAATATTATCATAGATTTGAAATACTTAAATGAATTCCTTTCGCAAAATTGTCTAACTTTAATATATTTAATTCAATAACCCATCTAAACAAACAAAACAAAAAATAAATCTGCTTCGTGAAAATAACAAAAACAAGCACTTTAGAAAATATCAAAAATTCACATTTTTTTTGGAGACCAAAAATAATATTTAATCATCTAATGTCCTCTACAAATAACTAACAACACCGATCCATCAAACATTTCTTGTAAATATCTAATAACAGTTCATTCAGTACAATCTGTGAATAACAAATAACCATAACTCATTATTTAGTCTTCCCTCTAAATGTTTATTAGCCTGAGTATTTGTAGGCCTATCTTTTCATTTAGAAATTATCATTAGCAATCAAATCATTTCATAACTTCTCCATGTTTTTATTTTTTTTTATAAAAAAGTCTAAAGTTCGTGTTCTGAAAACCACAAATTTCATGAAGAATTTTTTCTGATTTTCTGATTTTTTTACATTCTCGTCTTTCATGACCAAATGGATTGTTTTTGTCCGGTTTGCTTTTTTTAACAATTTTATGAAATATTCAAATATTTTTAATATAATATTCGGCTAGTACATAATTAAGAACATTTAATCAGTCACATTAAAATCATAAGTACAGTTTCAAAAAATTGTTTGAATTTTCTGAAGGCATCTTTGTAATATTGATTTACCACCTGCCGATTGGCAAGGGTAAGTGACTGTTGTTAGGCGATAAGTAGTAGGTACCTAGTTACTTTACATGATAATTAATACAAAATACACGCACTTATATTAAACACCAAAGCGATCAAATAATGACACTGACATTAAACCGAAAAGAAATATTTTGGTTATAGTTATTATTAGTGTATACTGTTAATTTACACTATTCTTGGCTGTCCAACGTGACGTTCGTGGACTTATTTTCATGGTCGATTGAGTTGAGCATGAGCAATAGACCAGCTTTAGCAAGTTGGAACGAGGAGGTGTAATACTATTGACGCATGATCTCAGCGCTGTTGGAGCGCCTTTTCCTGAAACTCTTCAGCACCACGTGAGGCCGGGACAAGTGCGAGGTGTAGTGCGTGATGTGTCTGGGTTCGGGATGGTTCATTTCTACCCTTTCTTGTCCCCTCATTTGGATCCTATCATTTTGACTCGTAGATGCATCCGAATTGATCATACTCAGGCAGTCGTATGAAACACTGGGATTGGAAACATTGAGGTCCTGATATTCAGCGTTAACTAAAAGGTTTTCGGTTGATTTAGTAGGATTCTTATTCTTTTGACCATTGTGTGACCTGTGTTTTTCGCTCGAATACCCGTGCGAATGATGCTCTGTGTTGGTACTTTTGGAAGATTTCATTTGACCTCTTTGATTATGATTATGATTTTTGGAGCCAAAACCATAACCGCCAAATCCATAGCCACCAAATGTCTTAGTTGTAAAATGGGCACTTGAAGACTTTTTCTGTTGATCGAGGTTTTTGCCCTTTGGGTTGTCATCCAGGAACAGAGTGTCTGTGCTGTATGACGTGTAGCTTGCTTCACAGTTGTGAACACTCTTCTCACTAGACGTGCATGACTGAACTTTGCACTCCATGTTGTCTAGATCTATTGCCATGTACCGACGATAGCTACCTGATCGGCTTGGTACTTCAAAAGTTTCATCAAAATGTCTTTTGGTTTGAGAGAATCCATCTTTCTTTTCTCGTTGGGATGGTTTTCGTTCTTTTTTCTGGTCCGGGTCTTTCGTAGACTTCTTGTGATGATAGAACCTAAAGTAGTGCGGCTTGCAGCAAGGGCTCGCCAGGTCGTACGCTTCTATGTTGCTCTCATTCTGTGGCTGGTAGCACGGATAGCAGCGTGACTGCGGCCGGGGAGCTTTTTTCGGCTTTGGATCAACCTTCCCCTTTGAAATTGCTATTGCTGGTGCTTTGAACACGTACTTGTCTCTATTTTGGTCAAAATTGGGGGCAGAGTTTTTGAAAATTATAGTCTTTCCGTCAAAATATTGATTGCTTTTCGAGTTCTTTCTCTCCGATGACGCTTTTTTCTTCGCCATCCCAGATCGACTGCAAATTTCGTAGTCATCGCTATCTAACACAACTATGTCCGCTGATTTCTGTGATTGTTTTTTTTGTGAAGGCAGGCTGTGGGTTTTCATATTTCCTTTTGTTATTTCATGCTCTAGTAAGCACAGTTGTGTGAGTTCTTCAACCCTTTCGTTTATTTCTCTTTTTATTTCAATAGCTTGCCTCTGTAAATCCACCTGTAATGCGATCAAAAATACTTTATTGAAAAATACGATTTTTTGAGAAAAATGTTAAAACAACTTCCCACCATGCATTAATTTGTTTTTGTAAGTTTTACGCATCAAAAGTTGATTTTTTCAGTTTTTTCTGAACAGTAATGATTATTATGACACACTTAAAATGAATTTGTATGAAGATATTTTTTCGGTTTCAGACAACCTACTTCGGTACTTTACATATAATAACCATGCACATTGGTCATTCGTGATAAATTAAATTTTCGTAAGGTAATAAAACTCGCCATGTTTTAAAACAAAATCTAGTCTTGTCCGTTAATTAATCGGTGGCTAAAAACCTTGGAACCCCCCAGTTACGGTGCGGACTGGTAAAAATTTGAATGTACCTTCCTGACGCAGTCCTCAAACAACACCACCATGCGCATGCGAGTGTCGCAGTTCTGTATGAAGTTGACCAGCGTGTCGTGGTCCGCCTTGTCTACGTCGATTCCGTTGATGGACAGGATGACATCCCCCTCGCGCAGCCCCGCGCGCGCCGCAGCCCCATTGAACTCCACCGAATCCACATACGAGATCATTTCTACTTCACGTTCCTGGAAACAGATAGCATTGTATGTCAATGAAATAAATACAATCAGACAGTCAAGAGCAAACGAATACATTAAATTTCGTCGTTCCGCTGGATTTACATGTATTCTTTATACCAATCGTTCTAACGCATCAGATTTCCAAAATAAATCAATGAATATACTCGTAATATTTCACAATAAATAACCACCGATTGTAAAAAAGTACGCAGAAAAATTCTGTTAATTGACAAAAAATTATAATGCATTTGGATTTTTGTCCATAGTTCCATTATCACGCATTATATCAAAAATGGAATTAAGAGATATAATTTATTTATTTATTTAAGGAACATAAACAGTCCTAGTAACATAATAAAAATAAAAGGATGATAAAAAACAGACCAATTATTAATGTTCACAGGTAGGTATGTAGAAACAAGACTAACTAAATGTAAACTAGAATATTTAGAAAAATGAAAAAAAAAACTAAGCAGCAATTAAAAAAAAAATAATAGTACAAATCTAAATTCAACAAATGATAAACCAATACACAACAATAAAATAAATGTGATTATAACTGAAATGGAAGGCAAAATAGGTATTTGGTTTGAGAAGTGTAAGGGGAGGAGAGGGATAAGGGAAAGTTAAGAGAAAGTTGCCACACAAGTAAAATACAATAAACTCCCACTTAGTATCAAAAAATTAAAGGAAAAAATAGTTACATTGAGGATATTATATGTTGGCTTAAGGAACTATCGAAAAATGAACTTACTAACATACTGAAAATATCGTCGTAGAAGTTTATGGAAAACCTTACCCAAACCATAAAGTTAAACCATAAATGCCTGTGAAAAATTATCCAAAATATAGTCTCCCTCAGCACAGGATCTCCTAGTGAGGAAGACTACGAATATTTTTTCTATTTCCCCCAAATCCATATATACCTAACATGTTTCGTTTGTTTAAAATGTTAAAAAATGTGAATAATAGTTATTAAATAAATAAAAAATATATATATATAAATAAGAGATTATAATAAAAAGATTAAAATTGAGTTCTACAAATTAAACTTGATAACAATAAATAAATTATATTTTGTCGTTCGCAAAGAAAGCTTTGTTTTTGTAAAAGTTATTGATATCGTTCGTGATTTGAAATTATTATTACTCAACTTTTCTAAAAATAGCCCCTACCAATTTTCAAGAGCCATTCGTGTTATAACGGAAAAATCAATATTGTAGTAGGTAAGTACTAGCAAATACCCTGTAATTTTAATAATACGCCCAACTTCAGTAAAATATTGGCAGTATCAACAACGCTAGTGTTACATGTTGATATTTCTTTCAATGGCGGAAAATGTATTTCTTTAGTGGTGGCGGTGTACTACACTTTCTAATTTGCATTTTGATGATAATTGACAGTTAATATTTAAAAATGTCCGGAAAAATAGATTCTGCGTATGTAATTTACAATGTCATAATAACAAACAATAAAAATACTTCAATTGGTTTTTTTTATCACGCCAAAAACGTGGTTAGTTGGTAAAATATAATATGAGTTCGTTAAATATTAGCAAAAATATGTTCTTGATTGAATAAAAGGGGGATTACACCGTGAAAAATGTAATTAAAAAAAAATGTCACAAAAAAAATGAATATTACACCAGGCTGGGTTTTGAAGTAGATTAAATATTATTATTTTTATTATTATCTCATGAAAATTGTGGAAATTCGCTTTGTAATACAATGACTTCAGCGTTGAAAAGATTCAAAAGGATTAAAAAATTACGATGAATTTTGAAGATTATTTTTCCCAAATGATTTGGCCAAAATGACGTCATATCTCATTAATAAAAAAAAATAACAGAAAATATTGATGATTACGATAGAATTTCTGCAAATAATAACTAAATTAATTTTAGCGTTAAATTACGACAATTTGCCCGATCTTTCCAATAAGTATTATAAAATACCTCTGTATATGTCCTCAAACATACACAAATAGAATTGTTATACGTTAGGCAAAAATTGAAATCTACATATAAGAAATAAAAAAAAAATGTTTCTTTTCCAAAGCATCAAAGACAAAGCTAATATCCACTTCAATATTGTTTAAATATAAGTTTTATTTTTCAATTTTAGTAATTTATTAGGTAAATTAAAGACTGATATGTATTTCACATAAAATCCATTAAAATGTTTGAAATAAACCAAGGTGTACAACTCCCACTGATATGAAACGCTAGTGTGGCATGCTGCCAACAGAAGGTAAGGGAAATGTCAGAAAACGACGGTATAATATTATGGAGTGTTTGGTATTCGTTTACCGATTAAATTATATTATGATTGTTTATCAACACAATACCTGGGGTAAGTAACAGGTAGGTTAAAATAAAAATAAATGATAAGTTTCGCAATTTACAATAATTAATTTATTGTCACACACACATGATATTTGGGTTTCTTGACTACAGAAAAGTGACACAACAGATCATTTTTGAAAAGTAAATATATCGTAATAAAAACTCGAACATTGGTACCGACCTGATTTGGTACCAATTGGTTCGTTATCGTTGTTCGGTTACCGTTATTTGGTACTCTTTACTTAAATGTAGATATTAATTTTAACAGTATTTACTTAATCGCATACATTTTGCAAAGATGTGTAAAATATTTGAACAGCAGTTTATCAAAAACACTTAATATAATGTCAGTAGGATATTGCTGGTACCCTTTATCATTATCGTTAATGATTTTCTCACATCAGTTCTTTCCAAAAAATCATCGCAATCGCAGTCAATTTCAGTAGGTTACAAAAATAAAGCTGTAGCGCATAATATTAAAGACAATCATTGACATTTTTTAAATCTTTATACACATTCTTTAGGCAGAGATATCAGAAAAAAACACACACATATTAAGAAATTATTTTTAAATCGCTCACACATTCGCATCAAAGGTACAGAACGTATTTTAAAATAAGGCTAAATGTAATAATACCAGTGAATTGAAATAATAATTAACTAATTAATGAAATAAATGAAAGAGTACTTTTTTGAAGTGGATTCCATAGCTTTGAATGGTGAAACCAAAACTGCCCTCCTTTTTCTCTAAAATGATTGTTCTTCGTCGCGAATCTTCTTCTGCTTTGTGGGCGGCAGCTTTGTTGACGCTCTGTGACTGGAATTAATAAAAAATAATTCCCTAATATATTTGACAAACACGAATATTTTAGCAGTCGTTTCTAGCAAATCGAATATTTTAAAATATAAATAATCTGTTGGAATATTTCACAATTTTAGGGAAATCATTAGATATTATTCAATGTTTACTGCAATAATTTAAAAGAAATCTATTTTAACAATCTTTAATCAAGTTTTTAAAGATCTGCTCTGTATAATGGCATTATTTAGATAGCTGTCTTGGCTTATAAAACCATTAATTATAAATTATTTAAAGATAATTCATGGAAATCCGTTTATAGAAGAAATCTGTGGATTTGTTAAAAATAAATTCTTAGTGGTATTTCCGAAGAAATTGTCAATATAATTGTGAATGCATGCGCTAATAATGTAACATTATCCATTCTTAAACATTTTTCCAAAACCAGGTACCTACGTAAGATCATGTTCAGTTATTGTTATTGTTTTTTTTTTTGTATTTAGAAGACATTTATTAATCTACCCATTCATTAGAAAGATTAAAAATTTAATACTAATCTATCAAAGATAAAAATAAATTAGCTTACTGTAGTGGCTTCACTCAGATGTCGACTCGGATTCTTTTTCAGCGCGCCTCCAGTTTTTTGACACAACTTCGGCGAGTTCATTTTAATCAAGTGCGTATCTGGTTTGCACTTTGTATTTGGATTAAGGCTTGGACAAGAGATCGTTAGAGTGTTCTATTGAAGAAGATTTCGCCCAGAGTGTGGTTTGTTGAGAAATAACATATTTTTAATTGGAAATAGCGCAGTTGTGGGGCCGTGCGGTGTACACAGAGGGAGTGCGGGAGTGCAGGGAGCGAGAGGGCGAGACGTACTGAAACAGCTGAAAGCTATCGAGCCGCGGGGCGAAGGCGCAGTCGGCACCACCTACATAGCGACAGGTGATGCCAACCATGCAACCATCACATATCGATATGGCAAACCCAATCGTAGAAGAAAAAAATGTTTTCGGTAAGTAAGTTTTTTTAATGCCTTACCTATGGAGGATCAAAATATACAAATGCAGCGGTGATGGTTACAGAAATAAATACGTATAACCGCTTTTCATAAAGTTTGTATGCCCGTCATTAATTTTAAACAGGTATGGACTTACACAATTCCTCTTATATTACAAATATTTCTAGCAAGGATTTTTTAAGTTTAAAGAAATATATGATGATCGCGATAGAGCGAGCAGGACACCGTTTCGACGCGCTCTCCAAATTTAATTGGCAAAGGCGTGCATTTTAGTGCGTTTTTATGCAGAATTGCTCCAAAATCTCACGAACCTTGTCCGATTTTATTCTTCTTTACATAAATTGTAGTTAAATATTTTATGAAAGATTGAACGAAAAAAACATTAGCACCAACGTAACATATTCGAAGTATCAATTATTTTTCAAACAATTTGTTATTTCTGACCCACCATTATGTCGAGGTGTTAAAAAAGGTTATCCTGTTCCTTCACAAAACTCAGGCGTGGAGCTACTGTTTTTACATCCGTGGCCATTTACCAATTGAATAAAATTTTCACTGGGTTTTTTAGTAAAGGTGAAAGTGTTTAAGGGAATTTATGTTATAAATCCAAACTTGTCGGATCTTAAGCATCCGTCAAGTTTGAATTGTTAAATATAAATTAGTAGTATTAGTCAAAGTAACTTTCTGGTTAGTTTTGAGAAAATATCTACTGATTTTGTACCTAAGCACGTAACGTTCAATGTGCAATTTCTAACAGGTAAGTGTAGCTCCTAGCTTAGCATTGACATAACTTTTCCGTGTGGTTCCAGTTTTAAGGTTAATTAAACCAGTTGTCTTCAAAACAAATGGTTTACAATACCTGAAAATGGAAAAGTGAGTTAACGCATGCGCCGAAAGGTGCCGAGGGAGAGAGGGTGGGTTGTAAGGATTAGGGATGTGAAACTACGGTTGTGAAATTATCGACATCCATGGAAATACTTAATCGGGAGTCTCGGGGCAGGTAGTAATGTTATAGAAGAATATATTTACACTTATTTTAGTGAAGTCAACACATATTATGGTCAAGTCATCGCAGAGAAAAGCTTTGCTTCGGATCATAGCAGATATACAGGGTGCGGCAGAGAGGACGGACGGTTTTAAAAAAATCATAAAATAGTTAATTTTTACTCAAAAACAAATTTATTGAAGGTTCGCAAGGAAATAGCATTTGAGACAGTCAAGTGTGGAAAATCACATCAGGTATGTGGTGGCCGAAATCGTTGATGCAATGCTGGAGGCGTTCTTGGAATTTCGCGTAGACTCTCTCCAACATCGCTCTCTCAACTTGGGCGACTTCCACGCGAATTGCGTCCTTCAATTCGTCCAGAGTTCAGGGCTTGTTTTCGAGATACGAGAGAAAATTAGCGGGGGAGCCCGGGTTTTTGAGGGGAGATTTATCCGGATCTTGGCGACGGATGCGTCTGCTCACCAATGATCATAGAAACTGGTTGAGGGAGATCTTTACACTTTTCCAACAAGCCTCTCCCAAACATCGAAAAGGGAGGAATAGGTTCACTCGTCCGTCATTTCTGAACACATTAATTCCCAGATTCATACCCAGCCTTCAAGTTTTTTTCCTTCCCATAATTTCCTAGAGTAGAGACCGGTTGAGGAAGACCTTTAGATCTCTCCAGCAGGACTCTCTCGGAATATTGCCTAACACCGGAGAGGGAGGGATAGATTCACAAGTTCGTCACTTCTGTACATAATGACTCCCACATTCCTACCCACCCCCATGCCCTTTTCCTTTTCCTATCCCCAAAGATAATAATGGCCAATCAGCGCAATTTTTTGTTAGTTCGTTTTTTTTTTGGATGGCTCCTGTTAAACACCGATTCTATATCAGTTTCAGTCTTTGAACAATCGGCACAAAATAACAATTACCGTCATGTTTAAAAGCTTTTCAACAGACCATAATATGTACATTACATTTAGGAATATTTTGAGACAGCATAATGGGAGAAAGAAATACAAAAACTTTTTTCTGAAACATTTTTTATTGTGTTCATTTTTCACGTGATTCGTCTAATTTCAATAAATATATTTTTTTATCATTTTCACAGATAATACTAACATGTATTGAATGACAACTAGAAGTTTTTTGTGTAAACTAAAAATAGTACCTACTATATAATTTATTGATTATGAAATAACTTATGAATAAGGTAGGTACCCAAATAAGCCCATCGAATTTTCTGGTTTTGAAAATACATAATTGGGTTTTTTATTGCAATTTGGAATTTATTGTAAATTGGTTCTAGAAATCAATTAAATTGTAAGTAAATGGATTCCAGAAACCAATTTAACCTTGTAAGGATCTGGTTAGTTATGCGGAAATATTTCAATAACCAAGAGTATTGGCAGTTGATTTTATTAACACTTTCATATAGTAAAACAAATTTAACCCGGCGTCGTTGTGGCGGAAAAAAGTTACACTAACGTTCAGGTGGGTCATTATGACCCTGTTACAATTGTTACTACCTTTTATAAAATAATTTATAATTTTTAAAATTTGATATTTATAATATATAACTGTAATCAATAGCAGCAATAAAACACATTGGTTAGAAATGACATTGCGTCTTATCATCAAGACAAAGACAGTTGTTTATGAAATGGAAACGCTGCTGTGACATAGTAGGATGAAAAATATCCACACCAGTGCCATCAGATGTCCATACATCATTTAAATTCTGCCTTCTAGAACGATGGATCCCAGCTATCTACAGTAATCCAATTAAAGCTTTGATTTCACTCAAAGTGACTCCTTTCACAAGTAAAACTAAATAAAACATGAAAAAAATATATGGCACAGAGCAGCAGCGTTGCCGTTGAGCTGGATCATAACTACCCGGTAGCAAGTTTACAGACGTGTATGCGGGCGATGGACGACTAAAGTGAGGTACACGAAAGGGAGGGGTGATACTTAGCTTCAACTACTGAGACAGACGGTTGTGTGCGGCTATTATTTCTAAGAAATTTTTCGTATACAAAACGCGCAGGGTCATATTGACCCTGTCTCAATGACGCCGGGTTAACAAAGCCGAACGGAATTTAAAATATCTCTAATTCTTTAATCCGATCCATATGGCTAAAAAAACGATTGTTACTGATTGATATGAGCGTTACTTGAAGAAGTGGAAGGGATGGAAGAAGAATCATTAATTTTAACCCCTAGAACAATTTTGAAAGATATTTTTACTCCCAGACCTCAAATATCCGTGAATGATAAAATTCACGCTATCTCATTTTGTAATACGGTGAGATATTTGATTTATACAGTTTTGGAAAGAGAGAACACAACGCTTTCAGTTCACAAACAACTTACCATAGACGCTCCAGAAAATTTTATAATACAAATTCCATGAGACAACATTTAGCATCTGGAAAACATTTGCAAAGTTTTTTTATAAATATTTTTATATTAAACGTTAAAAAAGTGGAATGACTGTAATAACTTTTATAGTGCGTTGTATAATTAAATAAATATGAAAAAAAATTTTACACGCTAAAATTTATTGGTAAGTGACTTTAAAAACATATCTACGTTCGAGTTAAAATTTTTTAATTTTCGTATGTCGAATATGTCGATTTGTAATATTTAAATTCCGGGTCCTTCGTGTGCTTTCAAAACAGTATTTTACATTTAAATACCTGTTAAAACAGCGAATTAACCTTGTTTTGAATTTAATTTTTTTTTTTTTTTTTTTACAGTTAATACCGCACAAGAGTCCCAACTGCTCCCGTCTGGAGCCAGTGAGACTATGGCATCCCCAATTGGGGTATGTTGTGAGGCTGAAGGTAGTGGGGAGGGGAAGGAGATAGGGAAGAGGAAGGTGGGGAAGTACCTGGCTATTCAGATCTGGTCACTAAACACGGCTAAAGCCATTTCAAGCAACGTTTCAATTCTGAATGGTGGTCTTACACCAGGGCGATACTGATAGTATCTTCCACTCTGAATAATAATACGAAAATTGCAAAATTTAAGAGGGTGCAGGGGTTAAACACAATAATTTTTCCGCCGAAAATAGATAGATATACAAAATATACAATATACAAAAATACACACCATGCTGACCTCCATGGGAGTCATCAAAAACGAATTCCATAACGTTTTGAAACTAAAACCTAGTAGGCAATAAATTTTCTGACATTTTAAAATCTCATTTTAAAACATTATTCTTATTATACATTTTTTTTTTAAATTTACAAAAAAATAAGGGTTGATGGTGAAATAAATGTTTTTTTATGAAAATGTTACTAAAACACTCCAAAAATATTTTCTTTGTTTAGTTATGTGATATCAACGCAAATTATTTTGTTATTTGATGGAAATGTTACTAAAACGATAACATTATGTGTTCAGTTAATTCAAATATTATTGCGTATTCTATTCAGATTAATACTAACCAATTATAAAGATGACCGAATTCACAAAGAAAGCTACCATTTTTTTCACATTAGAAAATGAATTGTTCTTCTTAAAAGTGTAAAATGAAAATATATATTATTTAAAAATATGTGTTAGAGAGATAAGTTCTTTTAACGAAAATAGAAGGGGTACAAAATATATTGTAATAAAATATTTTACCACAAGTTAATTACATTTTTTTGACTTAAAACCATGTTTGTTTTGTCACTGTAATATTTCTGGTAGACTACAAACCAATGATTTTGTTTTGGAGCGCTGTTTATGAAGTAGGTGGGTTTTCTTTGAAGGTACTTTCTAAATGTCAGGCACTATCAGAGAGTTCATGGTTGCAAATTTCACATCTTAAATATAAAATATATGTAATACAAACAGAAACACTAAATAAGTTTACAATATAAAGTTTATTTATCTTTGAGAATGTTTTTAAAGCCGTTTACATTTAATGACACTTTCTCTCGCATTAAACAATAAAAATTCTATTCACTACTTTGTACATTTTAAAAGATAAAAAATATTTAGTCTAATTAGGTCAACTTCTACATAAAAAAATGTAAAGCCAATTAATACAAACGATTGGGTAACCTCGATATAATTTTGATAAACAAAAATAGTATCGTAACATTATGAAGTTCATAATAAATATCATTTCATGATGAATGTCGAAGTATTTTAATTTTAAATTTTTTACTTAAACATTTTTTTCCAATAGTGAACTACCTAAAATTAAAAACAATTATGTACTTTCGACTACATCTAAATATTATCCGATACAATTTTTAAGACTAAAATAAATATGACTACTTTCGTATGAGACACCATAACGTTTGATATAAGAATTATATAAGTAGATAATAATGTTAATGACAAAAATAATTATTACATTAAAGCCATTTTAATTACATTGCAAATTAAATGCGTTTGAAACTAACTGTCAAAAACAACATCGATCAGATAAAACACAACATTACTTAGAGAAAATCGATTTATTTTACAAATGTATGGATGTGGAAATTTCTAATGTTTTACTATTAAACTTAATGTGGAGATCTGTAGATTGTTGTTTCAACGCATTAAGCCGAAAAATATCTTAACTTCCATCATATTTATAATTTTGTTACACATTTGTTTCTTATAATTTACTTAATTAATCCATATCATTTTGATTACGGAGCAAGAAAAAAGCTCTACTGCACAGATATTGTTAATAAAACATTTCTAAACATTTGGTCCACCTTCGCTTTATATTTCCAAAATCATTTATAGGGCTTATTAATATTATGCATATTTTCTGTGAATAAAATTACACTTTCTTAGATTATTGATTTGGTCAAAGTATTGAAAAAGTGGGGTTTTATTGGGTTTTAAAATATAAATTTAATTGAAGTTTGATGAAACAACTAAACAATTATGTACATACCATTGTAAAATTATTATTTTTTACTTAAATCTTTTCGAAACAATAGTTATAGGCAAGTACCACCAAGAAACAGTTCGATATTGATATTTAAATACCTACGTATGTATATACCTATGTATATATCAATGTAATTAGCGCCAAAGATAAAATAAATTTAGGCAGTTTGCCATTTCATTTTTTTTTCAAATGACTTGAGTTAGGTCACGTAGAAAAACTTTTTGGATTCATTTTTATAACCTTGTTTAGTACATATTTTTGATTGTGCTTTCTTGAACGAATGCATGATTAGTGAATGCAAATTATGGAAAGGGAAATTAATCCAATTTCATCCGATCCGCCATCCGATTGAGCTGAAATTCGGCAGATAGGCTTGTCGTCAATGACAATGTGTTCTATTAATTTTAGGTATCACTCGCGCACAAGTACACGGATTTCTCTGAAATTGAACAATTGCCCGCCCAACAGATGGCGCAAATAGGTAGAAAATTTATAATAGATATTTTATAATAAAATTTTAAAAAATGTGTTTTACGGGTTGATTTTTTAAATTATCGAACCAGTACGTACAAAAATAGTGTATGCCTTTACCCGAGGTGATAAACGGTGATGTCAATAATAGAACCGTCAACCATGAGGTTTTAAAGTAAAAGTAAAGTAAAGCAGAGTAAGCACCGATTCAGGCCCACATTATCAAAAAATGTTTTAAGTTATTGCTTCAAAAAAAAAGTCAAATAATTTTTTTAAGTTAACAGAACTTGTCAATAGGTACCTGTAAACACAAAGATCGCGTCTTTATAATGATGATTTTGATCAATCGAGCTAAGTCAAAGAGTATGTTGGGTCATTGCCGTCATTGGTAATATTCTTATGACAAATTATTTTTATTGAACTGCACCACTCAGGACACTAGTTAATTTTTTGATGTCACAGGCTAATGTGACAGGTTTGTCACAGGTCAATGTCATAGATCAATATCATCGGCTAATGTGATCGGAGCCTGTTGGATCATTGACTTCATTGATATTATTTTTATGACATAGTATTTTTATTGAATTGTACCAATAAGGTCCATAGTTAATTTTTTGACGTCACATGCTAATATGACAGGCTTATCATAGGTCAATGTCACAGATCAATATCATCGACTAATGTCATCGAAGCATGTTAGATCATTGGCGTCATTGATATTATTTTTATTGAATTGTACCAATAAGGTCCCTAGTTAATTTTTTGACGTCACATGCTAATGTGACAGGTTTATCATAGGTCAATGTCACAGATCAATATCATAGACTAATGTCATCGAAGCATGTTAGATCATTGACTTCATTGATATTATTTTTATGACATAGTATTTTTATTGAATTGTACCAATAATGTCCCTAGTTAATTTTTTGACGTCACAGGCTAATGTGACAGGTTTGTCCAGGTCAATGTCACAGATCAAAATCATCGGCTAATGTCATTGGTTATTGTCACAACTTAATTTATCATGGGACTGTCAAAGATTAATGTCACAGGTCGATTGACTCAACACCTCAACAGGTCAACATCAATGTCACAGATTAGATTCCAATAAACTTCTCAGACCACTTTTGGAGATAACGTGTTGATTAAGCGGTCACTTTGAGTCAAGCGATTTATACCTACATATATTTTTAGTCATTAGTCACTTATGGTCTAATAAAACTATCAAGTCGTCCTTTTGAGTATCATAGATATAAGTTACATTATTGTTAATTTCAATTTAATTGCCGGCAACCCAAGGGTCACTTATTTCATTTTTATTTACATAA
Source organism: Glyphotaelius pellucidus (assembly GCA_936435175.1). NCBI lineage: Eukaryota > Metazoa > Arthropoda > Insecta > Trichoptera > Limnephilidae > Glyphotaelius > Glyphotaelius pellucidus. The sequence continues at coordinate 17,076,530 of OW386542.1, read as the reverse complement.
TGACGTAGGTACTACTCGCCCCTCTAGACAACGTCAGTTCTTAGACGGATATAGTCATTTAAGAAAATCCGTTTTATTAAAACGGAGAGAAGTGCGTTCAGACATCCGTTGATGATGATAATGATGGCGAAGATCCACTGGCTTCGGCACTGCTGAAAATATATTGAAATAAGTATTATTTCAATTATCAAAAACTTTTTTGAGTTTATTTTTTTTTTAACATAACCTCCACCCAGGAGGCCCCGAGGAAAACAAATTCTTCAGAGCCTTTGTCATCTTTTTAGATATCATAGGAAAGAAATTAGGAGAAGTTCTGGGAAGGAAAAAGTATGAATCTGGTGGTCAATATGTTCAGGAGTGACGAACGTATGAATTCATCCCTCTCACTGCGATGCAAGGTCGAGAGTGCCCATTTGAAGAATTCAAACAGTCTCTCTCAACGGTCCCTCTCGGTCCGGCCCGCCACGCAGTAGGTGGGCAAAAGCATCCGAACCAAGCCAAGACCAAGACGAACCTCACCCCATAAACCCGGGAACCCTGCCAAGTCACCAAACACTTGGGGTGACCTACGGGAGGGGTATTGGTTATCCAATAAATGTTTCCCGAGGCAGCCGTACCTATACCCGCCTCCCAAATTGAAAAACAAGAAATACAAAACAAGTCTATGCCTAAAAATGGAACATTACATACAAAACAAAATACTTATTTTACCTACGCATAAAAATTTCACAAAACATCCATAGAAACTGATTTAAGTTGACTTGTATAAAGCTCATTTTTTTAACGAATTTAACCTAATTTAGTTATTAAAACTGAATTTTATCTCATTTTATTATGGTGAAAAAAAGGAAAATTGTTAAGGACTAAGTGCAAATAGGATCAATTCATTTGTTAAAAATATGGATAACAGCTTGATTACGTTACAAACAACATTTAAATAAGTTTTTTATAACTTTTAACATAAAATGATAGTTATTAAAAACATTGAAAAATGAAAACAGACAAAATCTACACATGTAAAGTAAAACAAATAATAACAAGACTGTTATAAATGGGATCTAAATACATCATACTGGTTAGAAGTTATGAAAACCAAAACATCACACATATTATAAAGACGTTGTTTATATCAGTTGAAAGAAAAAAAAAACTTTAGTTTACTAGATGAGTAGGTAGTGCCTAAATTATATTAGACGGAAAAGATGATCCACATACATAGTTAAAAAGCAGGACACCGTGTCTTCATTAATAGTTTTTTTCAAAAAAATTCAGTCAAGTCTTATTTTATAGTAGTTAAGCACACCCCTTTTCGGCCTTTTTGTGCAAGTTTAAAAATTATTAAATCTTCAATATAAATCTGAGATATTATGGCCCGGTATAACAGTTGACTTTAAGCTCGGTTTGGTTGGGATATCGAGCTTATCGCGGCTTGGAACATATCCTCATACAAGTCGCCAGTCTAGACACTACCAGTTTTACAAGGATTGTTTATGTTTTCAATAAAGGAACGTGCTTTTTTTCATTGTAAAACCAAAATATTGTAGAAGTGGGAGGTATATAATATATGCTTTTACCATCATCTGTCAAATGTCGATGACGGCAGATAATTTCATTCGATAATAATAATTTTAAAAAAATTTAAATATATCTCTACATGTTATAAATTAAAGTCCTCCGTCTCGTCTGTCTGTCTGTCTGTTCGTGATAAACTCTAAAAATACTGAAGGGATTTTCATGCGGTTTTCACCAATAGATAGAGTGATTAACATTCGAACATTCCGAGATAGAAAATTACAGACCAATAAGTATACTGCCAGCTATTGAAAAAATTCTAGAAAAATACATCTCCGTAAATTTAATAAAATACCTAGAAAGTTTCTCCATTATTGATCCCAACCAATACGGATTTCAAAAAAAGAAAAGTACAGAAATGTTACTGCAGGACTTTTCGAATTACACAAATCAAGAACTCAATGATAAAAAACATATTCTGGTTTTATTCATAGACAACTCTAAAGCGTTTGATACTATTGATCCGACAAAACTATTACAGATATTGGAGGCGATTGGAATTAGGGGAAAATTACTAGAACTACTCAAAAACTATTTAAACAATCGACAAATTAAAGTGAAACTCTTTCAAACTTACAGCAAAGCTAAATTTATGTCAACAGGAGTCCCGCAAGGGTCAATCCTCGGTCCAACATTATACATAATATTTGTTTCACTCATGAATAAAATCTTCACATTTGTTAAACATTACGTTTATGCTGATGATACGGCACCAGTTATTTCGCATGAAGAATAAGAAATTGCAATAAAACTCATGCAGCACGATTTCTTATCCTTACAGAAATGGTCACATGATGCGGGTCTTATAATAAATTCAAATAAAACTAAATTAATGCATATACGATCTCCACATGCCAAATATACCATCACACCTGTAATAAAGTCGCATACATTTGAGTGCATACACAATTCGTCACAGTCCTGCAAATGCGGAACCATTGAACTTGTACAAACATATGTATATTTGGGGATAACTGTAGATATGCACATGAAATGGGATACCCACATAAGCAACATCTGCAAACGCCTAAGAGCTATTGCGGGGCGAATTTACAAAATAAAATATTTTATGCCCATTAGTACGCTAAAAATAATTTATTTGTCACTAGCGGAATCCACTATCAGATACGGAATAACATCTTGGGGAAACTCGTGCAAGACAAATATAGGTTATATTCAAACGATTCAAAACTCTTTGACTAAGCTCTTGGTAAGCAAAAGTGTTTATGCACAAAGAAGGGACATAAAATTACTATATGAATCAGTTAACATATTACCTGTGCGAGGAATATTATGGTTTAAAATTGTATGCCAAAACCTATTGTCGGACTCAATTTACAAAGAAAAAGTAGATCATGAACATGGCACTAGATTTAGTAAAAATGAGGGTTTGTCCGTTCCGAAAATTATAAATAAATACGGCCAACGGACATTCACTTATCTTGTCCCCACCATATTTAATAAGATGCCGATGAATTTCAAAATCGAATCCAATTGCCCCACTGATCTCAAAAGAAAAATTAAAAAATGGCTAATGGGTCAAAACTTTTTGTACTGATATTGTTTGTAATCTTATGTATAAATACTATCTATAATTAATTTAATCTATCAGTAATTTACCTGTGTTATATCTGTCTGTCTGTATATTTTATGCTTTTGTATTGTAGGTACTTAAAAGTTATTCTTCTGGAACTATTTTGCTATTGTGTTTTCTTATAATATTTTATGTTTTAGTGTTTTATTTATATTGTCAAATTGACTTGCTGACAAACTGCCTTGGCAGTTTAGCGGGTGATTAAAATGAAGAATAAAAAAAAAAAAAAAAAAAATTCAAAAGAAAGGTTTAAGTATATAATTTGTCAATGTTTTGTGTAAATTGGTTGAAATATATAAGAATGTTTGTGAGCGGGCTGGTAAGCGTGCGGTGGGGATTTGATTTGCATGCAAATTAACAGATGGCGTTTTGTTTCGTTAACCACAGCAACCGTGTTCAGGTCAGCTAGTTTTAAATGTTTCTTTTAATTTAATGAAAAACAAATAACTAAATATTTTTTGAAGAAATCATTTTTTGAAGAAATAATTAAATATTTTTGTTTGGTTTCGAAGTAATTTTATATGACCCTGCTTCTTAACTATGTGTAATTGATTACGTAAAAAAACAAGGTTTTACAAAAAGAAACATCAATTAATAACACACATCAAACTGTATTAATGTATCTGGTTTACCTACATTCAAAGCTAACAATTAAAATCCCCGGCTCCTTCAGTCTTCATCGTCGGAACTCAGCAATAAAATGCTGTATGATGGATGAAAAACAAACAGGTCGTTTAATGACAAGTGACAATTTAAGGGATGGAAACAACATACGTTTTTTGCTTTTTCGAATGGACCCAGGATGCACAAATGTGATTACGATTCCAAAATAAGTAGTTTAAATGTAATCGTCGTGGTATAATAAGGGATTTTAACAGCCAAAAGAAATGAAAAAATAACGTCCACAGTGATAATACCCATCCCGTAATACCCGTCCCTAAAAAGTCCATCGGTTATACTTCCAATACAACTGAACAACAAAATACTGGAAGTTGTATCCCAAGTGAAATACCAGGGTAATATTCATGGTAGATCCCAACGACAGACCTGACCATCGGATCGACGGATTGATGATGTATGCTGTGGAGAAGGTTCTGCAGATATACCAGCCCTATGAAGAGAATGCTACAAGTATGCCACACTAAAATAAAACTCTACATGGCATGTGCATACACTAAAGCTAAGCACAATGGGACGCTCTAAGAGTTCAACTGAGGAAAATTGTTTTGACCGATGAGTTGCCCGTAAAATGTTTACATCAGATAGAGTAAATCAGTTTAGATCAATTAGAGATGCAAGCCAAATAATGCCAGCAAAATGTTTAGATCAGATAGAGTAAATTAATGTATCCTACAACGACATAGAGCGGTCAACTATGATAATGAATTCCCGAAAGGCTCTTATAAAAGTCGCAATCGGTTGTTTAAGCGCTGAATACAAAGAACTTGTCAAAAACCTCCACAGGATGTAAAACATATTATAACGTCAATATTGTTAATTTTTTTGTTATTCCACTTGTAAGGCTTTTTTGGTTTTTAATGTACTTATGTTTTTATTTTGATTTATTGTAAAATGTTGATTTATCCCCTCTTTCCTTTCTTTATTTTTTTTTATTCTATGCAAAAATAAATTTAATTGCATTGTACAGACCCTGATGTAGCCCGGAAAAATTATGTTTTTTATTATTTTCATTGATCAGGACTAGACCAATGAACATAAAGCAATTGACATTGTGTTCAATCGAATGTCTATGTTGTTTTGATACGAATACGATCGATGAATGTCTCGTGAACCATCAAGGAAAAGAGCAAATCTCTCGACGCGCAAGATCTGACCCTATTCATCAAATAAATTTTTAAAAACCTTCAAAGACGATTCAAAACTAGTGTTAATCTTCGATTAATATTCGTTGAAAGTAGCTTGTTAGTATTGAAAGTGCTATTAAAGAAATTTAGGTTGTAGATATTGGTATATTACCTGGTAGGAATGGAGAGATGTTGCGAGTCTACGAGCGAAGAGCCCGAGTGGCCTGCGACCGGTGATGGTGGGGGGACCTTCCCAATATTCTGAAATATTAATCATTAATAATAAATACTTGTAAAGTCACTTTTCATTTGTTCATTCATTCATTACAAGATTTGACTTAGAAATGCGAGTATGAATGAATAGCCTGAACCAGATCAGATCTGTGACTTCCGTAACTGTGATCCACGTTTTTTTGGAACTACTTTTGCTGTCAATCAAGCCAAATACTAAGCATTATAATGTCATGCCCCATATGTGTTTCTCGCAAGAAGGGTTTATTTAGTCAAAGGCCAGAATATCCAAATAAAAAGCAATCAATGAGCAAAATCTTTCTTGGCACCACTTTAAAACAATAATATATATCTCTCGTTGATTTTGGAAGACCACCGCAGCCCAACATATTTTTAATTTGTTAGTTTTATGAATAGTTGAAATTAAAAAAAAATGATTATCAGATTATCCACATTATTACGTACCGCCATCTTGTTAGGAGGAGGAGTTAAGCATGGACTGTTGTCGCGTGAAATGTTTCGACTCTTAATGAGCGGAGGATTTTTGATGGTGTTCGAGAATGCCATCCCTCGGCGCAATGAAGCCCTGAAAAGTAACAGAAATCAGTTTTTGGATAATTTTAATGTGTTGTCTAATCCAATCATGCAGTCATGCATAATAAAACCAAAATAAAATTAAAACGCAAGTTGGATTTTTCTCGCAAGGAATGGCTTAGCAGCACTATGAACAAAAAAGTCATGTCAGTCTGAAACAAAAAAGAAATGATTTATGACTTACGTCATATTACTTATAATTGTGCTAATGGTCGAAGGCAGTTGCACGTGTGACGCTTTAAGTTGAAAGCTCTTTACATCATCGTACGAGATGATTGGTGTATATTTCGACCAAGTTCTTTCGTCATTTCTGGCCGCCGAGGTAGCTCTTCTGACACTTCGGACTACAGATCGGGTGAGTCGGCCCAATCTGTGAAAGTACAAATGTATAATCTAGCTACTGGCTAAGCTAGCTAAGATATTGCCAATTCCGTAACTGAGTTTAATCCATAAGGTTTTTGACTAACCAAATTAGTGTAATAATTTGTTTTTCAAAATCGTCCGCGTTCAGGCAAAAGTCACTCCAGCAAAGCCGGTTTTGAAGTACCTAAATGTGATTTGAGATTCTTGACTGAACGTGGATGACAGTATTTCGACTACCATAATACGGGCATGTGCGTAGTGTGTTAGTCGAAAAACCTGTAAAAATACTGTAAAAAACATAATTATACGAATAAAGAAAAAAAAGAATCTATATAACATTTTGTTTGTAGGCACAAAGCAACGTGAGTTGTTGAAAAAAAAAATCTTAAACAAACTGTTTTTATTAATACTTTGTCATTTTGTAGCGAAAAGATTAAAACATGCTGCTTTTAATTAAACATTATGCATTTCTACTTGCAAATGGCGGTTGGTTCAGTGGGTTTTCTAAATTAACTACAGCGTTTTATTATAGCAAAGAAAAATCTATTAAATTCAAAAAACATTGTTGTAAAGGGAAACCAACCTTGTTGGACTGGATGGCGGGTAGCTGGTCCCTCTTGACTCAGGACTGAGCTTTTCAGCCGATTTGCTACCAGCCCATCCAGCGTTGTTGGGCTTTAAATATGTTTTCCTTGATGGAACGTTCAGGCAGACTTTTGAAGGGGAATTCGCCAAGCTGAAAAAAAAACACATCAAAACAATAATAAAATCCGTGTAAAAATTTATACATGTATTTTCATATCACTTTCTTTTTTTGTGACGAATAGAAATATGATATCGTATCGGAATCTTCCGTGGAGGATTTTATTTACATTTTAAAATTAAATAGTCTGAATATAGTGTGAATGAATGTAGTGTTTTTTTTCGAAATAATTATAAAACAAAGAAAATTGTGTTTTTTAGTGCAATTGAGTGGTTACGATTTTCTTTCGAATATTTGGTGTCAGTGAATTTTATATTTCTCTCTATATTTTATATCGAGGTGTTTATTTGAGATTTAAACATTATAATTTTGTTGAGGTTTTTGAAGGACAGTGGGATTTTGGGTTTTAATAAGATGATTTTGAATACGATCATTTGTTCTGCCCCATCCGATAATATTTTTTTCTAACAGTGATTGGCTGAGAACCATGTAAATCTTGATTAAGTTTTTTGAAGTAAAAACTTATTTGTGACTTAAAACTCAATGAAACGAAAAAACGACACGAGAGGATGAATTAGAATAATCGGTGTCCTTTTTGTGCGGTGCTTCGTAACCTCCTCACTCTTGTTTACTTTAGTTTTCTGAAGGTTTTACTTCTACCGAATGTGAACTGCACAACAATTATCTTAAAGGATATCTGATGGTTTAAAAAAAATATATTATTTTTTTTAAATTTTATTATTTAAATAAATAGTGTTGTATGGTCAACGTTTTTCAATTTAAGTGAGGCGGGCTGCGAAATTTTAATTTCAAGTTTCCTTCAGAGCTTCGTATTTTTATTTACTTTGAAAGTGATGATTTAGGTTCAGCATTTAATTACTTTATCAGCACAATTTAATTAATTTATTAGCACAATCAGCAATCGAAGTTTTTGTTAATGCTTCGAATATTCTGAGGAATTATGTTCAGGATCAACTTGTCCCGAAGTATAAGGTTTAACCAATTAGTATTTCTGGTAATTATTGGTTCAGGTTTTGGCATATATACCAAATTGAAAGAAAAAGGATCAATACTAAATTGAAAGAAAGCTAGTTGCAGTTCGGTTAGGTTAGGTGAAATATCCGGCGTTTACCTGCACTGGGCTGGGCTAAGCTGCCCTGAAGCCAGATCGGGCATGCTCTGGCCCAGGTTCTGGTGGGAAGTCTGGACGCTCAGCGTGTTTGGAGTGGGAGTGATGCACGCCGTCCGAGGCAGACTGACTATGGGCGGTCGGTGGGCGCTTCGAGCTCGCGGAGACACGATTACCTGAAAATAGAAAAAGACGAAAGGTTAAAAAAATGTTTTCTCTTGTCTGTTTGACCGATGTACCCAATGTGTGATCAAACAAAGGATGAAAGTCATGTATTTGGAAAGGAAGCATGCTGAAGAAAAAAAAAAAAACAGACCTTTTTACATAACTAAATACAGTGAGAAGCACGAGTTATACGTTAAAAGTCATACATTTTGTTTTCATTTTAAAATGAAACAGTAGCCACCGTTTTTGGTATTCAGAGACATCTGACTGTTTTTTAAACAGTGAATTCTGGGTTAATTTAGAGTTAAAAAGTAGATGGCATTTTAGTCTCCGGTGAAAATTTTTATTTTTAAATAAAAAACAGTGTAGCACAGTTAAAGGCGATGTAGAGGGCTATTCCGCTAAGTAACTAGTGGAGACATGTTAAAGGTTTTTTTTAAAATAAGTAAGTAACCAGTGGTTTTTATTTTTTTATTAAAAAATAACAACAAAAAATGTCACCGGAGATCACTATGTAACTTTTTTAATTTAACTTAATGTCAGGAATCACTAGTTAAAGTAATTTAGGGGCGTCTCTTAAGGGCCTGCAAAATATATTATTATAGTAGTTTGTTTTCTTCATTTGTGAAGAAAAAAAACGTTATGTTAGGTTGATGAAGTTACGTTATGTTTGGTATTAAGGGGGTATTCTAGTCTAGAAGCATGAATTGTAGGTGTTTTTTCAAGTGCAATAAAAAAATCAATAATATTTTTGTAGCCATTATTTATTAAACATTTGGACTGTATGATACCTAATTGCTTAAATATGTTACCTGCCGAAATTAAAAAATTTACAAATGGTAAAACAAATATTTTGTTGAAAAATTGGCTTGCCGAAAGAAAAAAATTGTATTAGACCAACACAAAAATTCTAACTGCATTTAATTATGTAAAATATGTTTATTTATATCTCCAAAGTTAGGGTACCCATCGACAAGCCGCTAAAAAGTAGTTTATTGGGACTTTCTTTTTTCTGTATAGTATTTTATTTTTTGCTGTCATATTGTATTACTTTATATTAAAACATTTTATAAATAATGTACATAAATGTGTAAATATTTTACTAAATAAAAATGAAATAAATAAATAAATAAATTTAAATAAATGAAACCTTGAAAAAAAAATTATCAAATATTTATTAAACATTAAAGAATACTTTAAAAAAATCGAACGAAAAAATAAAAAGTTACAAATAATAATTTGAAAAAAAAAACAAATTGATTTTTAATAAAAACAAATGCTGCTATGGCATGAACCTCGGAGAAGTCATAAATTTTTTTTTCGCAAAGTGGTGGCTGTCTGAAATAAAAGACATTTTTTTACCAGTTTTTTTTACTTTTCCGATTTTTTTTAGAATAGTAAAAATTTTAATTTTCTTATGGTTCTGGTTCATGCGATAAAGTAATGTATAGAAAAGGCTCACACCAAATTTCAAGTAAATTGGTGAAGTAGAACTTGTGATATCAACCGTCAACCGTTTCGACAACCGTTTCGTCAACCGTCAACCGTCAACCGTCAACCGTCAACCGTCAACCGTTTCGAAAAAATAAGTTTTGAGAAAAATGCTTTAAAAATTTTGTTCTATTTAGATTCTGGTAAGATTCCGTCTAAGCCGCGACATTAAAATGGTTATAACTTTTAAAATAATGGGAATTTCGAAAAATCCTTGAGATATTCTTGAATATTTAAAATTTGGAAATATGAAGAATTTTTTTTTTCTTTACTAGAATACTACATTAAGATGAAGCTATACGTGCAATCCTATTTCGATACTATTTAGATCAGTGATTCCCAAAGTGGTCCAGTTGGACCCCCAGGGGTCCACGGGAGACTCCACGGAAAAATGGGGGTCCACAAATTGTAAGTGGGGGTCCACGAAAAAAAAATCTGGTTTCGATAGTAAAGAAAATGTTGACCTGGCTTTACCTATCAACATAGCACTACTCAAAAAATATTCCAAATTTTTCGATGATTTTTGACAGGCTGTATTTTGGTGAAAAATGGTCATATTGAAACTTAAAAAAAGCGTTTTGAAGTTTTAAGATTCTAATTTTCAGATTTCTGGCTAAAATTTAAAATGGGTAGGTTAAGTTAGGTACTGACCTTGGCGACAGGCGTCTCCACCACGACCGGAACGCTGGGTCCGGTGTCGGTGACTAGGAGCGGCGGCTGCCCCTCGTCGCTGCTCATAGAAATGGTGCGGTGGTCCGTGGAGGTGTCCGCGCTGCCGGCACGCGTGCCGCTGGGGTGAGCGCTCGTGCCCGCCTCGTACGTATCGTACGACCCGCTGAAACAACCCAGCCATGTTAGACAACATTTCACGCAAGACTGGATAGTTTGTCAGATTTTTATTATATTGGGAAATTTAATAATTCATATATATAATTCAATAATTTATTTCTAACTAGCTGAAGCCCTCGGCGTTGCCCAGGTTTTACGCAGAGTTTTTAGAAATCAGATGGAGACACTAATTTTCCTCTTATTTTTACGTCAAGGTGTATCAAAATTCTGCTTCGAGGAGTGGGAAAAGGGAATGGAGTGGTGTTTCGACGTTCCTCGTGTGTTGAAGGTATCTTGTGTAGAGTGCACAAAATTTCATCATTCTCGGAAAAATTCACTCCACGCCGCACGCCGCCCAACAAAGATACTAGTCTTTACATAAAAAGACTATCGAAGTTCATAGCAAAACAACACGCCTGGAAAACATAACACGCAGTTATAAATTTGAATAAAATAAACACAACTGCAATAAAAACACATAAATTTGTTGTAGACCACTTTTATTTTGTTACACTCAACCGGTTTCGGAAGCGCCCTTCCTTCGTCAGGAGAATATTGTACAATATTAATACAATATGTTACAATATTCTCTTGACGAAGGAAGAGCGCTTCCGAAACCGGTTGAGTGTAATAAAATAAAAGTGGTCTACAACAAATTTTTGTGTTTTTATTGTAAATTATAGCGAGCCACAAAGATAATGCTTTTTACAAATGTGTAAACACAACTGTTTTAATAAAATGTCAGATAATCAAAAAATTCACAACACATGATGGAATTTGCATGGATAGCATTTTATCAAAATAAGATCAGCAGAAGTTTTAGAGTTTTGTTATACTTAATAGCTGATCACAATTTGGCGGAAAGCTTAATCGAGCCTAGAATCAATCTTTAAATATAAAAACGGCGCTGATTGGCCGTTTGATAACAACGTTACATTTGAATTTTTGTGAAACACGCCAACCAAGAAAAATATTTTTGTCAATTTGTTGTTGTAATATTGTCTTGAAAACTGTGCCTGCTTTCCTGGCGAGTTAGAGAGGTACAGTGTATGATCTAGGTAAAAATGTTGAAATTAAAATGTATTAATAACATGCAATTTTGTATTATATGAAAATACCTGTATGATTGGTGCAGACTAGACATGCGGGAGGCCCTGGAGCTACATGGCTTGGAGAAAGTGTAATCTTCCCGCACTTCAACACCTATAAAATAACATACTTTTTATGAATTCATTATATTTATATTTATTCATTATATTTATATTTATTCATACTATGTCTTAGGCATCTTAAAAAGGATAACCACCTAACCCGATAAAATAAAACATTAATAATACAAAATATTATAATATAAAAGGTTAGGTTCTTTGAGTGAAAATTTCTTTAGCACCGTTGCAACAGGTTTGATAACAGTATCTGCACGCTACGATTTTAACGGCTGTCAACACTACGCGTTGGAGAGAGAGAGAGGAGACGCACGGACTTGCTCCTTCGACTCAGACAGTTTCAGCTGGCCTCTCATGTGAATCAGAAGTGTGTTCGAGCCTTGCAGTTTTGGTGGATCGGAGACCGTGAGAAAAATTCATATCTTGTTAGTCGATCATGTTTGTTATTTTATAGAATGTTTGTTAGTGAATTACCATGCTTCTATTATTGTCTCATGGATCTCATGAGGCTGGCGCCCGTAACCAGGTTTTATTTTATTTAGCATTTCAAATATGTCGTTTCATGTAACTTTTAATACTATGACGCAGCAGATTGCAACATCTTATAGAACTATGTTTTCTAGAAGGCCACCCCTGAATTTAATTTATTATTTATTTGAAGTCTCTTGTCTCTAATATAAATTCTTACAATGAGAAATAATTTATAAATGGATTGCCCACAAAGTTTGTAAATAAATTGAAATGTTCATAACAATACGAGTGTTAATTTCAAATCTACCCAATTACTTATGATTACTTTACATTGATGGCGATCCTGGGACTCCATTAAATCATTGCTCATCAGGGTTCCTGCCTGAGCAGAGAAGTGGTTTTGGTAGGTTGGTTTGAGATTACACTTATCATTGTTACACCGTTATGATTTGAAACCCGATGAAACTTATAATAAAGACACTAAAAAGAGAAAAACACATACATCTATACGATTGAGCCTACGAAAGAATGAGATAGTATAATCGGTCTCTTCTTTGTGCGGTGCTTCGTAGTCTTCCCACTCTTGTCTTCTATAGTTTTCTGAAGGTTTCACTTCTAGCCCGTGTGATTTACACACACTGATTTTTTTGTATGTGAATACCGCGCATGAATACCAGCTGCTTTCCTGCAACCGTCTGGAGCCAGTGAGACTATAGCAACCTTAATTGGCGTATTTGGCGATACTAAAGATAGTCGAGGAAGGGAAAGAAATTGAGATGTGGAAGGGAAGTACGCAGCCCTTCAGATCTGCTCACCCAATAGGTTTAATCCATTTCAAGAAACATTTCAACTCAGAATGGTCTTATACCAGGGCCATACTGGGAGTATCTTCCACTTTGAAACGTGCCGCAAATACACGATATATAATGAATAATAATTAAAAAAAAAAAACACATGATAAATAAAATTCACTTGCTCACACCGGTATTTGAACCCGCGGCCTTTGGGTAGTCAAATGCCTCACCCATCGACTCTGGGGGTCGTCGAGGTTGTGTATTTTTTTTCAACTTTTCTTCAATTTTGTACCTTCGGACGGATACTGGTCTATGGGCAGGTTGGCGCCGTACACCATGGTGCGAACCCTCTTCCTTGCCGCCTTGTTGATGGCTGGCTGGATGGCTTCCATCGGCTCTAAAAGCACCTCCTGGGAAGTACTCTGAAAAATTACATTAATAATCAGGACTAAAGCGAGCATTAAGCAAAACAAATTATCAATAAATAAAATATCTAGCACATTACCAATAAGTAGAATTATTTAAACGAATTGCAATCTTTAGAGCATAGGCTTTGGATGGGAATGCTGTCATTGTGCCAAGCTTTGAAGAACTATCGGTATTGATACTTTCGGCGCCGAACGGCGGAAACACGCCAAACGCACGGCCAATATTTGGTTGACATTTTTCACATAAGTACGAGTTGCTTCTACTACTAGTTCTTGTGTTCGGACAACAACAACATGAAACTTCATCATCTCCTTTGTCATTAAAAGTAGTTAAAAAGTCATTAAAATGATGAAAAAAATTAGGTTAAGTGTTATTTTTGTTATATTTGCGGAACCTTCCGGAGTGGAAGTTACCTTCAACATTGCCTTGCTGTAAAACCACCATTCAGAACTTGAATAGGACTTTCACAGAACTTACATATTTACTTAAAAATTTGATGAGATGTTCAAATTTTGTGAAAAAACTACATTAAAATAAATAAAATGATAAATATGATGAACGACTTGCCACAAATTTTTGATCTTTAAATTGAATAAATAAAAAAAAACATTGTGTTACTTTACCTTCTCCTTCTTCTCCCCCACGTCGGATTCTGACTGCGTATCTGAGTCTAGGTCTTTAAAACCTTCCTCTGGGGCTTTGATGATCTTCTTCAGCAATGTTAGACACTGCTGCGACTCCCTCATCGCGAACAGCCACGCCTGGAATTGATTTTTTTAATGATACAGCGTTTTGTGAGACATCAGCTTCCTTTTTTGCTTTTAAAATTTTTGTAACACAGCTATTTATTTAACTAAAAGTAGACAAACAAGAAAATCTTTCAATTCAAATATTTTAAACTAACCCTCTGCTAGAATTCCTCGAATTCTTTAAAAAACTTTTTGAAAAAAAAACTCGCGGAATGTTGGATGCTTTTTATGCAACGTTACCTATACCCGTCTCTCAAATTGCACATTGCCTGTATCTACCCAAATTTGCACAGATACATAAAATTCGAATTTGTATTTTTTGTATCGAAAGATTTTGAGCTTCGATTTTTTTACATTATCACACAATATTTTCAAACTTTTCAAAAATAAATCATGATATACAAAAAGTGTGATAATCTCCACGGACTTTCAGTGGTGCGTTGTTGGGATCCTTTGGATTGTTGAGGTCATACATGACGAAGTAGGAGATGGCCACGTCCGTCTCATCCACCACAATCCCGACAATGTGAGCGAGTTCCTTCACGCCATCCTTCATGCAGTAATGCGGGTACATGTACACGCGGTCCATCAGAATTTTGGGTCTGCAAAAAAGGAACAAACAAAAATAGTACCACAGTCGAGTCATTAAAAATTATTGATGGTAGGTAAGTATAACTTGCAAAAAGTTTATCAACAGTATTTATCTAAAACAATTAAATTAGCGCCATCCATGAACGAGCAATTCATGAATTATTTTATGTTTACACTTCATACGAGTACAAAAGTGGAAATCCTGACAAAATGAAAACGAAAGATGTTTAATTTCATAAAAAATGTTTACGGTTTGGCTGTATACAACTAAAAAGGTCTTTTGTTGTTGGAACCTTTATAATTTTGTGTTATTTCCTTGTTTTTAACAATACAAAGGTGAACGGTGAAAATCAAAGATATCATAACTGGTGAAAATAAAATGTCTTGTAGAAATGTTGGACGTTGTTATCTAATGTTCCTTACAGCGATATTCCTGAAAAGAAACAACGAAAACATTTTTTCGACAATAATATCAAGCGAGAGATAATAAAAGAAGTCCTAGAAAGAGGTCGTACTTGACGTCATCGTGAGAGAGAGAAGACGTGTGAGAAGGAAGATTTTTCGTACGTACATACGACCTCTCTCCGGGACTCCTCACAAGGTTATGAACGCAGAAGCAATAAGTATTACATGTTTTTCTTTACAGTCATATTTATTGGCATTTTAAGTGATAAAACAATAGGATCATTAATTGTAAATGTGTTATTTGTTTCACAATCGCGTAATATCATATAATTCAATTTAAAATTGGCATTTCAGATTTAAAATTTCAGTTCCAATTATTATTGGAATATTTTGCGAGAAAGACATTTTGGTTTGAATCCTTGCTAAAAATATGCTGAAAGTTCACCCTTATTTTTGTTGCCCTACTCACCAACCTCGACTGTGGCGCTATTCAAACTAGAATATTTCAAATAAGACGAGGGGAATTTCACTATCCCCGTGAGAGCGTCCGTGGTATAATGTATTAACAAAATGTGTCAACAAAACAAATACACGCAATACGTAGAAATTTGGTAAACTTTTTCGAAATGAAGTGACTAGTACCGATTCATAAACTCGGACTAATATAAATTAAATCGATTCCTATGTTATCCCACGGATAAGATATTAATACGGTCGTGGAAAAACCCCTAAGTCATATTTTACAAAAGTATTCATAATTCTGGTTTTATTCACATCCAGCCTTTAAAAATAAATTACAACTACATAAAAATAATAATTTTCTGATGTCATTTTTTACAGTTCTGTTGTAACGAATGATGCTTGGAACATTGGAGTGAACTCCGCCACTTTCCCAACGGCTTTATAAGGAAACATATGGTTTCCTCTTTCACCGCACACGTCGAGACTCTATTTCTTATTGAACGAAGCTACATTTATTTGAACGACTCTAGACTCTCCAATGTCCATGCATGCGGGGTTAGTAAGAAGTATGCAAGTACTTACATTAACATAATACAAAAGAGAAGTAAAAGTATCAGCCCGT
Source organism: Glyphotaelius pellucidus (assembly GCA_936435175.1). NCBI lineage: Eukaryota > Metazoa > Arthropoda > Insecta > Trichoptera > Limnephilidae > Glyphotaelius > Glyphotaelius pellucidus. The sequence continues at coordinate 17,060,366 of OW386542.1, read as the reverse complement.
CGAATAATTCCTCTGAAATCGGTAACATGACAAAATAGAGATAAAAATATTAGTAAGATAAAAAAAAATAAGAAATAAAAAATTTGGTTGTGTGTAAAGTCGGTTTACGGACGATAATTTTACGTGATAACGTCATATAATAACGATAAAGTAGAAGAGAGATAGATGCGTCACAAGCTGAACGCTTGTTACGCGCTCTCACTTGCACGCTCGGCTCAGGCGGAACGTGACAATGAGTCATGCTCTTTCGTGCGTACAGCCGGCGTTCATCGATTTATAAGACGTTATCACGTCAAAATATAAGAACTGCACCCAGTTGAAGAAGCATTCTGGAATAAAAAAATAACGAAAAAAAAACAGTAATAATTCAATGCAAGTATTTACAGTAATAACAGAGAGAAAATAAAATGCCTAACAAAAAAGTCAGAGTAGGTATTCAACCATCCACCAGGCAGTCCCAATGACAATGTGCATGGCTATCGGCCCAACCGCAGACGAGGCCCGAAGTCCGCGCCCTTTAGCCGGCTCCCCGAGTTTGCCTCGAAGAAATGTATATGGGAAAGAAACGGAAGATTGGATGCTTGGAACATATTATTTATTTATTTATTTGTAAGAGACAAAAAGTTTATACATAAAATATAGAGATGGTACATCAAAGTTGAATTAAGTCAAGCCAAAAAGGTCTTCGATGTTAAAGTTACTTGGAGATGGAGTTTTATTATATCTGAAAATTAATTTTTGATGAGGAGGAGAGGTAGACGAAAATAGGATAAGGATAGGAGATGCTCCCAATACATTCCACAATCTTGTATTAATTTTCGATCGTACGCGGTATTTCTGAAGGGTATTGTTGAAAATGTCTACATTGTAAAATTTTGTATTATATTGCGCACATATATGGGGAAGTGGGGATTTTCTTCTAATGTTAATTCTGTTTTTGGGCAAGTGAAATAAATTGGATTGTCTTGTTGATCTTGACTGAAAATAATTTTTTATAAAGTTGGTAAACTCTGGCCATTAGGAGTCCAGGCCATTATTCAGAATTTTAAATAACAAAGTTTGGTCAAAAATTAAACAATATCAACTTTAATCCCATCATAAAAAGCAACATTGTAAACTACTGCCTAACCTCAATTCTCACATTATTTGGTAAACTCTTTGAGAAAATAAACTACTATCAAATTTATACGACAATTGTTCGCAATATACAAAACCAACAACACGGATTTTTACAAAAAAAGATCGGTACTAACAAATTTGATAAATTTCACGGAATGTTTGACGAGTCATACGGAGAATAGAAACCAAGTAGATGTACTACACCAAGTAGATATCCTACACTGATAGGCCTTCGATAAGGTAAACCATTTCTAAGCAACAAATTAAATCAATTGGGCATCCATGGTGAATTACTTCGTTGGCTCACCTCATACCTTCGGAGCAGACTTCAATGTGTTTAAGTTGAGGGAACTAAGTTCAGCTTCTTCTCCGTGTCCTCCGAAGTACCTCAAGGTTCTCATTTAGGACCATTATTATTTAATGGGTACATTCATGATATTCACAAATGTTTTTTACATGTTAATTCTAATTATCTTACTTATGCGGGCGATAAAAATATATAAATTTATTTACGAGTACACGTACGCAGATAGTCAATCACCAGAAACTATCTTTTATCTTGCCCCAAAGGCTTTAAGGTCTGTTACTTGACGTATTGTCAAATAACCCTGAAGCTTATATGTAAATTAATGATATTTTCAATTCAAGTAAAATACATTTACAGTCATTTACATCTACGGTCATTTAAATCTAGTCATTAACATCTACAGTCATTTACATCTGAAAATTCTCTTTTGCCTTTTCTTGCATCTTCTAGCCCTTTCTTGGCTCGCATTGACTCCTCTTAGCTCTTCTTAAATCTTTTAACTGCTTACCGCCCTTTTGTCTATTTTTGTCTCTTCCAGTCTATTCTTGGCTCTTCTTGGCTCTCCTTGGTCCTTCTTGGCTAGTCTTGCCTCGTCTTGTGTCTTCTTGTATCATCTAGTTTCTTTTTGGCTCGACTTGGCTCTTCTTGCATCTTATCCCCTTTCTTGGTTCGCCTTGTCTCTTCTTGGGTCTTCTTGAATCTTCTTACTTCTTATTACCGCCAAAACTTGGTTCTTCTGCATTCTCTTTGGTCTTACTAACTAATCTTCCGCAGATGGGCCATCGCACTACTTCGTCTCGGCACGCAACGTTTTATCACTCGCACTCACACCCCATCTCACTTTTTTCTTTCCAGTTAAAAATACTTAAAATATCTAAATAAAATAAAAATCTCATCTAGAAATTAAAATTTCCCATCCAAAAACAAAATCCGTCTTCCGTAAAATATCTTAATAAAATAACTTTAAAAAACCTGACTATGAAAATAAAAAAATAAAAACATTTTATCTGTATACAATTTTCTTGAGAGAACAAAGAACTCTCCTCTGAAATGTAATGAATGGTTTGACCAAAAGGCCCCCGACATGAAAATAATCTGGTGGAACTAATAATAATAAGCAACTAATGAAAATAAACAATTAAAATAAATATTGAAAAACCAAAAATGACAAATTCCGATGTCCTCTTTTTAGTTAGGCAAGTCAGTGAGAAATAGGAATTTCGAGCAACAAAACTCCTTCAAAATAATCGAATTCTCCAATAAACAAATACTCGATTACGTGTCACCATTGTTGTGTTCGACATAATTTTTTTGCATTTTTATCACTCTTGATCCTATGAAAGTATGTGCCCAAAAATAGTCATTAACTAAGACGAACTCCGAATATGAACAATGAAGCCTACCAAAGTCTTTCAAACGTTTTCTACCAACCATAAGCAGGTAGAGTCCTGCAAAATAAAAATAACAGCAATCCGAGGCTCACAGTACCACGTCAAGTGGCCAAGTAGTGACCACCGCTGTCCCACGAGAGTTGGGAACATAATTCTGTTAAAATAAAAAAAAAAATTGTCAAGCCATAAACAAAAGTGTAGTATGAGTGAATCTTATTTTATTAGATGTCTTCGTGTGATGCAATTCTTTGTGTCTCATGGAATTCACTAACAAACCACTTTCCAATTCTTAATCAGTTTAAAACTTTTAAACAATTGCGGACTGCCAATCGACAAAAACTACGCATATTTCGCAACATAAGAAGGTACACAATGTAAAATACGCATATTTAACACTTTTCAGCACTTTTCTTATTAGCAAGGAAAACCACTTAAGTGGAACGTTTGCGCGGCCCTTTTCGGCCCGTTTCATATAAATATTAAATTTGGATTTGAAATCAAAATACCCAACCAAACTGAAAAAATATTTTTGTAATCAAAAGGTATATTAAATATCTAGTACAAATGTGAGCTTCTTTATTTTTTTTTTGCTTTAAATTATAAGATATTTTGGTGATAAACGATTTTAGAGGCAACTTGGGCAATTATTTGCGAGTAAATAAAAAACAATATAAAATTATTTTACTGTATTTATCATAGAAATATAATAAAATATAAAATAAATAAATTTTTTTTAAAAAAATATCATTTTGGTAGGTGTACATTTAAAATACAAATTATCTATTAACGGCGGAACAAAATTTGTCGTTTATACATTAAAATTAATACCCGAAAAATGCATTATTAACAAAGTTATATTTTTTATTTTATATTTCTATGATAAATATAGTAAAATTATTTTTTATTGCTTTTCATTTACTCACAAATAATCGCTCGATTGCCTCTAAAATCATGAAGCACTAAAATCTGTAATGGCCTATTTCTTATAATTTAAAGCAAAAATAAATAAAGTACCTCACATCCGCACTAGATATTTGATATACCTTTTGATAACAAAAATAATTTTTCAGTTTGGTTAGGTATTTTGATTTCAAATCCAAATTTAAGATTTCTATGAAACTGGCCGATATGGGCCGCGCATACGTTCCTCTTAAAAGCGTAAAACATTCACGAGCATTAAACAAGCATCTGCTTCGCTCTGCTCACGCACATAATCTTCAGCGATTCATATTTGTAGTAAAAAAAAAGAAATGTCATTTTGCTGTCCGATTATATTTTTTTTCTATTAAAAGCCAAAAAAAAAAATTTCAATCACACGCCGTCACTGGTCACACTTCTGTATATTGCAACGGGACCATGAGATACGCGCGTGATACCGTTAGTATTATAAACGAGACGGAGTGTTTATCACATTACCCGGTAGGCTATACCCGACTTATCATTGCGTCGTGTGATAGAAAAATATTTTCATTGTTTTTAAATGAAAAAACAATCATCGGACAGAAAAAAATTACATCTAAATGGTTATCTCCAAATAAACTCAGAAATTGATGGTTAAAATCCTTAGGGTACGTACTGTTACACCCTGTATACGACAAACAATCATTATTGTTTCCTGCCTTTGTGTAAGTACTTGGTGTTAAAATAAACAAACATTGAAATTATGATAGTTACTCGGTATCGTGTTGATGCATCGCGCAGCCGGTCGTTCGTTCTAGGACAAACCTTACAACTTTTATAAAACGCAGGGTTAGGATGGTGAAGGTAGTACTGATGAATATTTATAAATGGTCGAAGAAGACGGGGACGCCCGAGAAAAATCTAGCATGGTCAAGTGAATCTAATAATTGAGTGAGAGTAACAGAAGAATGTGTGGATAACAGACGATATATGCTTGTGAATAAAGCAAGGAGTATTGGCCGAGACAGACTTGAGTGGTGGTTTATCCTCTCTGCCTGGAAAGGGCGTTAGTTGGATAGTTATAAATTGGTTAGTTGGATAGTTATAATAGGTATAAGAAATTCGCTCAAATGAACCGCCACTTACTTCTTGTAAGTTTAGTTAGTTTAAGTATGTGCAAATAAGTATAAACCGCCGAAAGCTCTATTTTAACAGCTCGCTTTTTTTCGTGAACGATGTTTGTAAAAGGAATAGGAGTTTTGAACGAAGCTCTTAGTGGCAAAAACAGTGTAATTAGGCATTGAACAATATTAAAAAATACAAAATATTATTAACGTTTCGCTAAAATGGTGAAAATATTTATAATATTCATATATATAGATCGCAATACTTAAAAAAATTGAACTCCTTTAAAATTAGGTATATAACCACACACAAATAACGTAATATACATTATTTAAAAAAAAAATTGATTATGGACTTACCGAATGACTCGGATAGCTTGGGACTTCTTTTTCTTAGACCCGGCGGAGCACACCAGGAACATGTCACTGAGGAGTATCCCGCGCACCTCACACTATTGTAAAAAACATCAAGGAGTGAGATAAACCTAATTTTAATAATTGTGTAGGAAAGGGAATAGATTGCCAAATATTTTGGAGGTAGACTAACAATTCTACAAATTTTAAAGAAACTTATGTCAATGGCATATTGTAGAAAATTTTAAAATGCAATTAAAGAAAATACTATTAACGCTATAATTTCAATAAAGATGATTTAATTTCTTAAAAATATCGATCGTCCAGTTGGTTAGTTGACATCTCCAAAAAATCGAAATTTGAGTTGAGTATGCTGTTATATGTAAAAGTGTACCCGCTATCTGGTACAATGCTCAGATTATTCGTAAACACCACCAAATCAATAATTTTACTAAAAAACTTTTGTATGGGGCAGTTATGCTCCCGGGTGTTATTTTATGGCATATTTAATATATAAAACACAGACACTTGAAAATAATATTTGATTTATGATGAGCATTCGAGTAATGCTTTCCGCATAATCTCAAAACTTAGTATTTGGAGTTATCTGAACAACTAGATAAAGTCTAATCAACTGTTCGATTGATATGTTTCATGTAAAATGTTCGTTGCTAAAGTCATCTTGAAAATGTTGATTTTTTCGTGCTAATTCACGTAGATTGATTAACAGATTAAGATTTATTTCTCCAAAATTCGCAAATTCCCTTTGTGGCATCATTATTAATTTAATAAAAACAAATAACTTTAATCAATCACCTCTCTTTTCTAATATTTTGTCTCTAATTTGTCTATAATTGTTTGTCTTTTGTTATTTTTTTATTAACTTATTATCCTGACGAAGAAAACATAGTTTTCGAAACATGTTGATATTGTTAATTAAATAGTGATGTACACAAAGTTATTTGTTTTCATTAAATTAAAATTTATTTGATTAAAATTCATTTAAAAAAACAGGCAAAACAATCAACCAATGGAAAAAAATATTAATGCGCACATAAGAAAACCATAAACATTTTTTAGATTTGTATAATTTGTCTCTGAACTAAGTCAGAAAAGAGCGTGGTGTATTCACGAAAAAAAGGCGCCAAATTTTTAAAAATATATTGGTTCCTTCCTAAAAATATATTATTTTCCTTTTGCCAGAAGTTCTTTAATATTAATTTGTTGATATTAGATTAATGAAAACATATAATTGACAAGTTTTATAAATAATTATCGCAAAACATGAACATGTATTCGCAGAAAATCGCATGTAATCGCAACATACACACAACATCAATAATTACACGTGATAGTGGGCATCTCGGACAAATTAATGTGGAGGCTTTTATTAATAACGCTGAACATATTTACAAAGAGAAAAACGATATCCTGTTAAAAATTGCATTTGTTAATAATTCATATAAAAACCATAATATTAAAAAAAACACAACATATAATTTCCAACCGAGAACCAAGCTAAAAACTTGGGTAAAAATGTGCGATTATTGTGTGAGTCCCGCTTTGCTCGGAGCCGGGGGATTATGGCATCCCTGATTTGCGGAGAAAAAGATGGAAAAAATTAGGTTAGGATGTGACTTGATATTTTAACCAATAAACACATCTAAACAAGCATTTACGAACTGCCGCTTACCGCTTTGAAACGTGGTGCAAAAGTATTTTAATGTAATTTGTGGGTGAAATATTGACATTCTACTTTTTGCTTTATTGAAAATATTTCCATAAATAAATCTACCATAATTTTCTCCCTGAAATACAAATTAAACTGATTGCTGTTGTGATTTCCCCTTTTTTTACATGAGCTCCACACAGGAGGCCCTGAGGAAAATAATTTCCCTCAGTGCCTATGTCGTATTTGGGGATGCTGTGTTGAGAGTTTTTTAAGGAGAGGAAGGGAAGGGAGTTCTGGGAAGGAAAAGGGTTTAAGAGGTGGGTAGGAATCTAGGATTCAGTATGTCTTGGTCATCCGCCTCTAAGACCTAGACAAACCTCACCCCATGAACCCGGGCACTACTGCTAAATCACCAAGCAAACCAGTTGGGTGACCTATGGCAGAAGTGTTAGTTATCCAATAAAAGTTCCCGGGGCGGCGGTACCCTTTTGCGCCTCGCAAATTGAATTACACAGTATTACAAAATAAAATCACCTATTTATTAGTTGCTTGAAAATTTATCGGAACATCATAATTGATAGGCATTCTTTCCTTTGGAAACTTTTCAATTTGGGTAAAATTATGGTTCCTACCAATCCTATCAGCATTTTAACCAGCAAAAATTTCTCTCTGAACTTAGCATCCAATGCGACAAATTTTAAAAATAACAAATGAGTGTTAGGAATTATAACATTATTAAGATTTTGTTAAGAGGTATAAAAACAAACAAATCAGTGTTTTTTAATAGCTGTTGATCGTGTAAGACCTGGTAATATTAAGATTTTAGACATACAAAATAATGTTGTGATTCAAATTACTTTGAATTATCTGCTTATAAGAGTAATGCAAATGAAATATTACTTTTGGAAATATATTGCACATTGGATGTTTTTTAAAACAGCTAATGGATTCAAATGAAAGTGTTAAATGTGTCACTTTGAAGATTTCACCAGCCAAGAGATGATATTCAAACAAGTTTTATCGAGATACCTTACATATTTATATTTGGTATTTTGTATGCAATTATAACTTAAAATGAACAAAATCAAATATTGCAGGTCGTGTCCGTCATCATGTTCGCATAACAACAAATAAATCCACGCAATTTCGACCAATTTTAAAAGCAATTAACATAAATAAAAATCATTTTCGCTATGATTACATGATCATTTTTAGATGGTCATGCTGAACTTTACCTTAGGATCTCTGTTATCTTTGAACTTGATGTCCCCCTGCAGTAAGACTGTGCGATGGTAGCGCGGCTCGTAGTACGGGATTTTAGTCTTTAAGTTGATATTGCAGTGGTGGCGAAGAACCTTCTCTATATCTTCGTCTTTTGCGTCCGCCTGAAAAATAAAAATTAAACTTTTAATTTTTTTTACTATTTTTAACCATCTTTCTGGCATTCAACATTTTACGGTGGTAAATGAAGGTGCTGACTCCCCATAAACTGCAGACATCTCTACAAATATTTCCGTCGACGTTTTGTTTTTCTTTGTAAGGAATTTTGTGACAGCTCTGTACTCCAATTTCGTAGAAAGCGCTGATGAGTCAGACATGGTGATGTTTAAGGTTCAATTACTAAAAATGTAATGATGCTTATGACATGAAACTTGGTATTTATATTATTTAGAATACTCTCAATTAGTGGTGTGCAGCGCTACTCATTAGTGATGATCATAGGTACTTAGGCTCAAAACTTTTCAGCCGCCCCTCGTAGTATTTTAACCTTTGTTTTAATTATTATTCTTTGGTATACGTAAACCATTTTAAAGAGACGAATATGGATGAATAAAAATTAATTTAATTTAATTGCGAGTCAAAATATAAACGGAATTGATAAATAAATCTCTTAAAAATGATCTCTTAAAAATAATTTAATTGTACATGGTTTTGACATTTTAAAAAACACGTTAGAAAGCCGAAAAATAGTGTTCTCCTTATATTTTGTTTATTTGTATTGCTTTGTTAAGTACTTACAATTGCGTCATAAGATTCTATCGTTTCTATGAGGGCGTCCATGTCATCAAGTTCTGCAACATATCGGATCTTGCAGTCGATGGAGGAGATATATTTATTGACACTGATTATAACCCTCTTCATAGTGGTAACGTCTGGTTCCAAATCTGTGTGGTTTTGCATTGCTTTCAAAAGCAGCGAGTATTTGGTAAGTCGCTGCATGGGTTTCACCAGTAAATCGGATAATTTAAGCCTGAAAATAAAGATGTTTTAATCAGTCTCGTCATCGTCGTCATCAGTAATATACTTGAAATAATGTTCATGTGAGTACCGCTTGCATTCCTTTTGCGACTCGCACCAGGTCAGGTAAGCCGTGTAAATGGGATTCGTCTCCATCAGATGCCTGGTGTAGAGGCTTGAACGCGCCTGAGATTCTACGTATTCGGTGTACGGTTGGAACACCTCACCGAAGTTATGGAAGGTGTCGTACAGAAACTGTACGTTAAAACTGGAAATAGATTACACGTCAACTTTTAATAAAGATTTTAGCTGCTGTATAATTTTTCAACTGCACATTGTGGTGGAACTTCATCGTATTAATACAGTGAAATAAAATTATTTTTAAGCCTTATTTAACTTTTGTCTTTTCGACCGGACTTGATATCTTGAAATGTAGATTGCAACATCGGAACTATTAGACCAGAGGTCGGCAGACTTTCAAGTGAGAAGAGCCAAATTGTAAAGGATAATAGAGAGTCACACTATAATAGGCGGATTGGGAGGGGAAAGGGGGGGGGGGGGGTGACAAAATCTTTTGATTAAATGATTCAATTTCTTAAAACCTCAGACGGTTTGGAACCCGTAAACAAAACGTGATATCAATAATAAATATCTTTTAACCCCCCGGTTCTCAGACCTATTTTATCGGAAGTTCAGAATATTTCCGCTTCGCAATAAAATCCAAATAAATGGAATATTTCTGACACATCCTTAACTGTTTAACTGAAAACTTTAACTGTTTTGGAAAGATAATGAAATACGCCCAAGAATACGCCCTATAATTCGAAACAAACACATAATATTTGAAAAACTAAATTTTCAACATAAACATAAAAAAGTTTTTCACGTTTTTTTTCTAAAATTATTATAAGGAAAAAAAGCATTCATATTTTATTAGAGAAATGTATTATAAACGTTACTTTCAATCATTTTTTTTTTGTTGTTTCATGTAAAAATAATAGATAAAAAAAATTTATAATGCAAAAAAATATAGTATATGTATATAATTTTTGCAGATATAATTTTGGTCTTACCAGTTTAATTCACTAACGCCAATAGTCAACATCGGAAAGATTGTGTCGTTCCAGAACTTCAAGTTGACATTTAAAATATCGATCAGATTGGAAAAAATCTTGTCGGTGTCAACATCAGTCATTATGTTTTCTTTCTGCAGTGCGAGGGCGACGGCCAAAAACAGCTGTAACAAAAATTAAAAGTTTGTCGTATGTATTATTTATAAAGAGCTTATGAAGAATTGAGAAAATAAAGAAGTTAAAACAAAAAATTAAATTTATCAATTGTCTTCAAGCAATACAACTAAAAATACACCTTCAACTACCGTGCATGGGTGAAGTTAAAGAATCATGATTGGTACTTTCTATAAATTTAGATAAATGCGTTAGCTTATTTTTTTAAATTTGATTTCTTGGTATTACACTGGAATATTAAATTATTGATATATTACGAGGCGTCTTGAATAGAGATAGCAAAATTTCAAGTGCGTCCAACAATTGAATAAGGGAACTACTCTGAGTTAGACCCCAAATTACTTGATAAATCTTCATGATTCTGTGCAAAGGAGGGCGGTCCATCTGATTTGTCAATCCGTTGTTAACAGATCGATTGCTATTCCTAAGGCATGGATGCGACGTAGACATTCCGAATCTATTCTATAGGCATTTCAAAGGAGCCTGACCAAAAAACCAGCAGCATCGATCGCTCATGCACCGCTGCACGTACGCAAAACTATACGGAGCATCCATTCCCTGTTGATATTGGCTTTATGAGGACGGGTCGTTTCTTCGACTCGTTTTGTAAGTCGATTCGAGCCGTTTTTGGAACGGCCTACCGCCATCGGTTTTTCCTTCTTGATAGAATCCAGGTCACTTCAAGACGCATGTTAATATAATCCCCTGTTATACCCCCTACCTTAATCCGCTGAAAAAGCTGCCAACCGATATAGTTCCCACAACTTTACAATGTATACAATGTGTACAGCGCTCATGTGAGGTGTCATACAAAAAAAATCAGAGTGGTAATTCACACGCTTTAGAAGTGAAACTAGAAAGTCGCTTTATTTTCTTTTACTAGTTTTTTTTAAGTAGTTTGAAGATTGGATATCGATTTCATAAAAAAAAATTTTTTTTTTTTGGACTTAGTAAGATTCGAACCCCTATTCGCTTGATGTCTGTCTTTATCGCCGCTGAGACTTGTGAGGCACCTTGCCAACTACGCTATGGAATTTACGGCGTTATATTAGAACCGAGTATTTGTGTAGAACTGGGTTGTGCCGCACTTCCGTTTCACGAGAATTTCAAGTCACTAACGCCGCTAAAGAAGTTTCACTTCAAAAACTTCATTTTCAAACAAATTTCGATGATACGTACGTGTAGTAACGTGTTTAGCCAAAAAATAATCTTGACATACTTACATCCGTTAATGTCCTCATGTGAGTGATAAATGAAGCCTCCGTAGTAACCAGTTCGAAGATAACGCGCTGTCGTCTTATTTCTTTGGTTTCGGGCAGCTCTGAAAACATGAATAAGATGTTTGGAAATAATAAGATATTTATGTAAACACACACTGACCAATAATCAATACAGTCAATAAACTGACTCTTCGCCAAACAGACTTGTTATCATTTTGTACTCCTCGGGATGAATAACAAACGCAGCCAGCCTGGGAAATTAACACACACCAACAATAATAATGGATAATAACAATTTCTTTATTCCAGAATGTAGGGGAGTGATTCTCAAAGTGGTCCAAGTGGACCCCTAGGGGTCTACGGGAGACCCGGCGGGGGTCCACGTAGGCACGACAAAGAAATGGGGGTCCGCAAGTTGTACGTGGGGGTCCACGAACTGAGACCCATCCCGTGCCCCATATCCATATCCCATTCCACCCCCTGTCTCATATCCCATTACACCCCGTCCATAACAGAGCGACTCATGCAAGAGATCTTAAAACGCCCAGCTAGGCAAGGGGGGGGGGGGGGCGTAATAGGATATGGGTGTACTGCGATGGGAACTTATCCATATCCCATTACGCCCCCTTCGTCAAGGTAAATATAATCTCGAATACTGGTCCATTTTGCACCCGTTTGAAAAAGTCGTACATCAGGTACTGCTCCGTTGTGACGGACCACACCTCACACCTCGCCATTCAATATTCAGTACAAAGCGTGTCGAATTTTGGGAATATGGTAGAAATGTTCCAGCAGGGGGTCCATCGTGACCAGTAAAATTTTGAAAGTGGTCTACGAGAAAAAAAGTTTGGGAACCTCTGATGTAGAGCTATGCCACACCGCATAGAATGAGTAAATATATTAAAACAAACTAATCTTGGTTGTGCTTCTGTTTGTAACTCCGGTTCGATGAACTCTAGAACTTTTGTTTTCAATTAAAGCTTTCTTTTTAAAATTGGAAGTGTTTGTTTGGAGAATATAGACAAACGATAAGTACCTACCACAATTACACATTTTTAACGAAAAATTATTATAATTGCCAATTTCAAAATTGGAATTTAGTAGTGTGGAATTCATAATCATTGATGTATTATATTTAGATGAGACTCGAAGCGGAAACATTGTTCCCAACGCTCTAACGCCGAACGACCTGCTACTCATACAATAATAGTAAAACATATTTCGACGAGATATAAGTAGGCAATAGCGCCTCTAATAAAATATCTTACCGGCCGATATATAATCTTCCAATTTAGTTTGTTTGACTACTTCGGCGAGTAAAGCGGCGGCCTGGGTATGCAGTGTGAAGGTTCGATGGCTGGGCGGCAGTTTCGGGCGGGACGTATTCATCTGCTCAAGCCGCACCGTCAGTCTCTCCATGGACATCACATCCGCCTAAAGTAATACATGCGATCATTTTTATTAGTGGGTTTCATGACAAAACAGAACTTTTGAAAAAATTAAGACTAGTAAAAAAGATTAAAAAAAATTGATTGTCGGTAAAGTCAGTTTACGGACGATAATATTACGCGATAACGTCACGAGCCGAACGCTTAGGCCGATCGTGCTTCTCTATCGTTTGTTCCGCGCTCTCGCTGAACGCTTAGGCCGAACGCTTGTTCCGCGCACTCGCTTGTACGCCCGGCTCAGGCGGAACGTGATATCGTGAAATCGTGACATCGTGACAGCGTGACAATGAGTCATGCTTTTTCGTGAATACGGCCGGCGTTCATCGATTTATAAGACGTTATCACTTCAAAAATTATCTTAACCTAACCTAACCCAAGTTGTTCTTTTGTCATATTTTGTTTATAACTTAATATTAATGGGGTATTTCCACAAATTTTTTTTATTATTGAAAAAAATTAAGCAAAAAATTACGATGATAACGAAATTTTTATTTTATTTTTATGACGACGACTTAACTTTCTATAACGTTTTAAAATACGCCTTTTTAAAATGCCACCAAAACGATGGTTTTGCCACCAGTCACTCTGTGACGTCACAGGCGCCTCTCATCATGCGATCGCCGCCTGTAGTGAGTCCGTAAGTTGTACTTGGTGTTAATTATTGACTTCCAGTTTGCTCGAATTATATCTTTATATTTATCCTATATTTTCCCACTTGCAAAACGTGTACAGTTTGGTAGACATGTTTACAAATACTACAAGAAAAACCCAAAATAAGATGTTTAAACGACCATTTCTAAGGCGACAAAAAATATCGAATGTGTACAATTGTTGGGAGTGCGTTTAATGTGTTTGACACCACCGCCAAAGGGTTCAATGACGCTAGGTCCTCGGGACATCTTCTATTGAAATACCGGTAGAACAAGGACACCATTCCCATCTGAAACCTGCACGCTAAACATTGCAATCCGTTTGTTAGAGAGGGAAATCTATCGAACGGACCGCCCGTTTATGCTTTCTGAATTTTCAAATATTTTGGGACTCTAGACCAAAGGCGGCTGCCAAATTCAGGTGGAGTTGCGATTTGTACAGGGTCAGCAGTTGTGTACTATCTGCAGTATATATTGGCCCTATAGTACAGTAAGAAGAAGAAGAAGGAGGCTTCGATGGAGCCCCCGTGCCTTTTTTTCAGATTTAAATTTTAAGCTAAAAAAAAAAACCTTTCGTTATTGACTATTTAAATTCAAATGACTGCCTCCGTGGTCGAGGGGTAAGGCTCTCGACTAGCAATCCCGGCGTTAATATGTATATGTATGTATATATAAATTTTATAATAAACGTTTAAAAAATATATTTTTTATTTATTTTAAATCAAGACAAGAAAAGGTCCGGAATTATTTTTTTTTAATTTTGTCAAAATATTGAAACCAGTATATAACGTATATAATATGAGAGTTTGTATAAAAATAATGTTTTCATTACCGTATCGTCTTAGAATCCCGAAATTTAGGGCTTAGAAAATTATTGTTATTCATTGTAGCGTCTATTTTAGGCAAGTTGTCGGATTACGCCGTTAAAAATACTACTATCAGTCATTACAACTGGACAATATTATATAAAACTTTAGAAACATAACACAATCATAAACAATCATCTTAAATATGAAATAAAACCGTCCATAACCCCGAACAAGTCTAGGATGTTAAGATTTTTGATAGTAACACTGTGATAAACCTCGGAACGGCGACTCTTGCTACGTCATGAATCGTACAAGCAGTCATGGGCCGTTTACGCTTCGTTCCGTTTACGCGTATTTTGAAATCAATAATTATGAATGAAAATATCAAAATTAAACATTTTTAATGCGATAATCATGTTCAGAAAAATAATCTTTAAATCTTCCACATGTTTTTAGCGGTATACCTGGTTTGTGGAAATACCCCATTCTAGTTACCTTTTTAATTAGGTAATCGTTGATGTGGAATTATATCTTGACAGTAATATCTTTACAAATGACACAAATATGACCCAAACACCCCATTTTTTCTTTGATTTGGAAATTGTAATAATTTTTGAATTTAAAATAAATTTTATTTTGTTTTATGACTAAAAGCGAAATAAATTATTGAAAAAAATGTTGAATGCGTTGTCAGCTTTGCGGAAAATAATATTAATTATGAAAAAAGTATTTTTATGTACATTTATACTCTTTGTATGCAATTTATTTTATGTTGGTTCGTATTTAATCTAAACAAATATTAACAAAGGATGAAAATGGAAACATGGACACTTGAAACCAGCGAAAAAAGCGGATGTACGACCTCGAAATGTGGTGCCGGAGAAAAATACTGAAAAATGAATTCCATGGACAGCCAGACCCACAAATGCTACGCCAAAACTAAATGCAGAAAACCATTTTGAATTACACTGTAATACCAACTAGTAGAGGAGTGGAGCTGGCAACACGGTATCGCATCTATGTACATAAGCCCACGCTTCACTACCTTAAACTATACATCTGCCCTGATGATGGACAAAGTAATGCTGTCCGAAACGTTGGCTAAAAAAGGAAGTAGCATAACACTCCAAAAATAAATAAGAAATTGTGTTTATAAGAAGAAGCTATAGTACATTTAATAGATTATGCTCAAACATCGATGTGTTCCAAATTTTTATGTGAACCTTGGAAATTTAAGTAATTTTGTAGATCTAAGTAAGAAAATGTACTTTATCTGAATTATTGTTCATCATTATTATTCTTTTCTCTACAATCCCTGTAAATCTAGGCCTCCTCAAGAGTCTTACTCCACTCATTTTGGTTTTGTGCCAGCTCTCCCCAGTTTAGAAACTTCAAGGTAGATATGACTTTGAGGACGTTGTCGCTCCATCTTAATCTTGGCCTTTCCAGGCTCTTTCTCTCTATCGGTCTTGAGTTCAGCAGGGACTTTGGTGCTTGATGCTCGGTCATTCTCTCCACCTGCCACCGAAGTCTTTCCAGTTTTATAAATTTTTTGATGTTTAGAGTAGTAGTAGAGTACAGAGCTCATTGTTTATATTGGTAAATTGTTGTGTATTTTTCTAAAATAGTCCTAAATTTCAATGTTGTTATTTTATTGGTCAAAGACAAATAATATTCTTATCACTGTCATATATGAATTTATACACACTGTTTATAACCTCAATAATTAAATTAAAAAATAAGGTGACTTGTAAGAAAGTAGAATCGAGCAAATTGTCAACCATAAGCATATCTATTATTTGAAAATCTTTAAATTCTTGGATTTGGTTTAAAAATAATTATTTATTAATTATACAAATACAATTTTTTTATTAATTATAATTAATAAGCAAAAGGCATTGATTCGAGAAAAACATTCACGTTTTATTCTAATTTTGTTTCTTAAGTAAAATTTAAAAAATTATATAAATAAATCAATAAAATTTTATTCTAACTTTGTTTCTTAAACAATCTAAAGATCAAGAAGAGCACTAATTTATGGAATCAAAATAAGGCAAAATCCATCGAAATCTCGTATCAAACAAGCTGAACCTTTTGTGTTGGCCACTGGAGGTGTGGCGGGTGAGATTGTGGGGAGGGGCCAGAAGGAGGGAACTTGAAATTTCCAGAGAAAAACGCCCTGTTGCTGGCTACTCCGACGAATGAACTTTCGCACGCCTACTGACAATTTCGAGAGCAAGAACTATTTGAAGGATTATAATTATTTTAACCGATAAATATCTAAGAAAAATTTAATAATATATTTTTAAACGATAATTTTACAAAATCTTTTGTATAAGGAATGTTTAAAAAGGTGTATCGGTAAAGTTTGTTTAAATTTTAAACTTTTACGGTTTTCATTGATTTGAAAAATATTGTTTTTAATGAGAGAAAACGGTTAAAAATTTCGTCAATATCGTCAGCAATGGGCATGATAAAATTGACAGTCAAATAATTTATTGATTACTAGCAACTTCCCGGCATGCGTTGCAATATCAATTAATAAAGAAATTGTTTCTCCCTGCTAATCCTTTCGCATTTGTCTCGTTCCACTTCCGCCTACCCTTCAAATTTTCATTATTCAAATAACAAACATTCATTTTTGTATATAATAAGACAATCAATGAAACTTGGTACCTCATATAGGTACATATTTAAAGTAAACATAATTTTTGATTAGATTCAAAGAATTCAATTTTGGTTAGTACCAGACACTTCAATTAAATTCATTAATTTAAGAGTTTATTAAAAAAGTTGAATTTCGATTGACCAATCGATGGTTTGCAAAATGTCATTCTCAAATTGTGACATTTTTGATAATTTTGTAAGAGTTTTTGTAACGATTAAAAAACGTTTCAGATGTATTGTCATGTGGTTGTAATAATACAAAAACCTTCGCGAGGGTGGAAAGAAGGTATTTTAAAAGTTTCAAACATTTCCTATGCTTAATATAGCAATACACATGTATACATACAAACAAAATGTCTTATCAGAATCGTATTCGAAACTGCTCTCGAATTATTAGAACCCCTTTCGGATTCAAAAGATTTATTTGACCAAAATAAGTAATTTAAAAAAAATTGATTCAAATATACATAAACAAACCCCCAAAATTAATACCCAATTAATTTAATGTGACAAAAACAAATTGACCGCCATTAAGAATTGAAAAGTTGCTTGAAATGGCTTTAGCTGAGTTTGGTGACCAGATTTGAATAGCTGGGTACATCCCCACCTTCCTTTTCCCATGCTTCTACCCTTTCCCACTACCTACAGCCTAACAATGTATCGAAATTTTGGCTACCATAGTCTCATCTATCACTGGTTCCAGACTTTTTTTTCAATTAGCCCCACACAGGAGGCCCCGAGGAAAATAATTCCCTTCAGGGCCTATGTCATCTTTTCTGATGCTCTAAATGCTATGTAGAGGTTCTTTTTAGAAAAGGAAGTAGAGGATGTTCTGGCAAGAAACAAGGTAAGAAGGGTGGGTAGGAATTTGGGGGTCAGTGTGTCCAGGAGTAATGGACGTAAGATCTAACAATCCCATTGCGATGCGAGGCGACGTTCTGAGAGAGTCCTACTGGAGAGATCAAATGTCAAAAATAAGTCTCCCTCAATCAGTCTCTTCCGAACCGGCCTTCCACACAATTGGCAGATCCCGGACAGACCTCACCCCAGACCCGAACTGATCTCACCCCATGACACCGTGATAAGTAACCAAACTCAGCAAACCACTTCGGATATCCTAAATCGCGTTATCATGGTATGGAGATGGTTCTATTCTTAAATATTATAAACAAAATTTTAGTCGGTATTAGAAATTATATTATTTGACGCTTTTTAGTGACACCGTTGTTCGAAATGCGTTTATATTTCTAAATATCACGAGTTGGATTAAGAGGGAATAACCAGACAAAACCGGAAATATGTCATCATCAATATGTCACAATCAAATTTTAGACGAATTGACTAAAAAAAAAAGTAAATTAATTTCCGAAGAGTGTTCATTTATCCAGTGAAGCTATTTTTTAAATTTTCAGAAAATTTGTTTATTTTTAGTACAATAATGTTTTACCGTAGATCGTTGGCTGATTTGTTAAATTTTCAATCAAAATTTTGTATTATACAACATACATTTCAAATCATATAATCATGCAGTAAAATAAATCAATGAATTATTTGGGAAACCTACTTTTCAGAATTTTAATTTATGTTCAAATAAAATCAAAAAAAAAAAGATCCGTGCCCTTGTTTTTAAAGCACTTCAGTTTATCTATTTATTTACGGTCTTACAAACTAATACATTTAAAAAAATAACATTCTTATTTTGCTTAGACATTATTGAAAAATTTTATGTTCAAACAATAATAATATAAAGTACATAATTTTAATTGTTTTATCATCACGATTTTGAGCATTTTTGAATGTGCGTATTTATGAAAGCAAATTTGGAATGAAATAAAATCGATATTGAGTAATTATGTTAAAATGCTGGTAATGAGAATAATTCATCTTTCTCATCGGAACCACCCTGTACCGTTGCAAGGGTACAATCGTCGTTCGACGAAATTTAAATTCTCGGCCGCTAATGACTCTTAAGGACACACATTTAACATTGACAGATAAGTGAAATGTAATATTCTGTCTCAGCAAAGGAATAACTTTTAATTCTGAGTTTATTGATATTTTCTGCGATAAATAATAAACGTTCTCAATTTAAAAAAAGGAATTACCTTATGCCCCTCTTACCTGTAATCGTTGTGTAAATATTACGCGGCGTGTAAACACCTGATAGGTGAAAAACTTTACATTTTACCACGGCGCGGCGTACGACTAAAAACTAACCCAACTTTGAAGCGTTAGAATCTAAGGATGTGTTGTTTCACAGAATTTGATTTCAAAGTTAATTGTCAAGTTATATGAAAGTTCTATTCATAGAACTAGAATAACAGAATTTGAATATATCTTTCATAGAACTTGAAAATAAACTTTGAAATGTGATGAATGGTTAAATTTTGTGAAACAACTGGCCTTAAAAAGAAAATACAGAATCTCATAGACAGAATCGTTAAAAATTATTTAAATTTTCCATGTTTCAGTTCAATTTTTTTAAATTTCTATCTACGCTTTGTCAACGGTCAGGTCTTCCATTAAAATTGCAAATATTACGGCAAAAATTGTTCCAGTTGAATTTTTTTGGTTTAGATTTCATTTGGTTTAGATATATTTTGTTTGGGTATAATTTGGTTTACGTAAAATTTGGATCAGGTATCTCATAATTTGGTTTAAATACGACTCTTTGACGGCTACCGTGATCTAGAGGTAAGGCTCTTGACTCACAATCCGAAGGTCGTGGGATCGAATCCCGACGCACGGTGGTTTCTTTAGAACAATCTAGCTAGACAAAAAGATTTCGACGATGTTTTTATTTATGTACAAAAATATACTCACTGCATAGAAAACAGTCCATAGCATTATGTTCGCATCGATAAAAAAATTAAAACAGTACGCGCTACACGTGACAACGATGTAAACACGACACTTTGAATGTGCCAGCCGGCCTCCCTGCGGCCCATCTCTTTCGGGTGTACGCGCTGTTCGGTCATTAGTGGTGTTATTTGAAATCGTAGAGAAATTACGTCAACAAAAAAATAAATTGAAGTCCATGGTGTGTTCTATCAAATTTATTAAAGTATTTAATATTTTGCCTCTTCCATATTACTTTTATTAGTCATTAAAAAATCGTGAAACCATTATCAATATTTACAATTATTTTCCAAAGTTTGATTAAACTTTCAAAATCGTGTACCAATTTGTACCTCCAAACTAAACTATTTTCATATAACACCATTCTTTATCTATATCATCATAGAATTTGTTTGCTCTTACGTGCTCTTTTGACTTTTACAGAGCCTCTACCCTTGATCTATATTTTTGATATTTTGGAAATGTTAGAAGAAAAAGGCGCATCAAAGTCAAGTTATGCTGCAACACGGAAAAATTTTGGTTGAGAAAAACAATTTTATAGGTTTCAAAAGAAACTAACTAAAGAATAATAGCTTTATTTCTATTAATATGTCATAGAAAATGGAAAAGAAGAATATCACTTCATTTCTATTAATATTTCATTGGTAAAAGGTCGAAGATATACTCTATAATTCATGTAAAAAAAAAACTGAAATGACTTAATACAGTTTTTGTTCTTCCGGTAGTTACGTGTAATGATGGACTACGTGGTGAGCGAGAAAAATAATTTGGTTTTTGATCGTTAAAAAGTAAAATAAGAAAAATTAAATGTCCTCTGAATTCTCGAAGTCTAAAATAACTCTTTCATGCTGCTTAAGTCAGCTTGAGGTCTGATGGAAAATGGGAAGCTGTAATATCCGAAATAACCACAATATCGAAAACATCCCAATGTGTTATCTAGTGATGACTTAAAATTATTGTCGATTTCGGAAGTACCAACGTAGAAACTGCAGAGGTCTGATGACAGTGTCACTTAGGAATATTATCATATAACAAAAGTGATGATAGTGACTCGACCATAATCAAATGTCATTCGGTTTTATTCTTATATTATGTTACATTTAATATTTTTAACTAATTACTTAAAATAAACAGATTGTTATGACATATTTGAATCATTGTACTACACGCAATTTATTTGTATTTTATTTTACTTTGAAAATTCTGTAACAGTGGTTGAAATAAATGTATTTTTTTTAAATGTATTTTTTTTTATCATATTGTGACCCTTTTGCATCACATTCCGTGGAAAAATATTTTTGTCTAGCTAGAATGGGATTTGGGACCACTGGGCGACGTGGGCAAATAAATTTTATTTGATTAATTTGTGTTATTTCACAATAAATTGATTAAAAAATAATATATAGTATATTTTCGGCACGCCCCAGAGTGATACTACTCTCAGAATCGCCCTGGTGTAAGACCACCAGTCAGAATTGAAAGTTGCTTGAAATGGTTTTAATCATGATTGGTTATCAATCAGAATAGCCAGGTTCTTCACCACCTTCCTTTTCCCCATCTCCTTTCTCTTCCCCTATCTTCAGCCTCATAACATTGGGGATGACCTTCAGTTCAATTGGGGATGCCATAGTCTCACTGGCTCCAGACGGGAGCAGCTGGGACTCTTGTGAGGTATTAATGTAAGAGTTTAACACCTTCCTCTTCCCTACCTTCTTTTGGTTTTTGATTTGAATATCCCAACCTTTTTATTTTTTCTATCTCCTACCTCTCCCCACAACCTTAAGTCTCACAACAAACCCCAATTGGAAATGCCGTAAACGTTTTGAAAAAGTTGGGACTCTTGTGCGTTTCTCGTGTTAATTTATTTTTTAAATGCAACGTGTTTTTTTAATTCAATAATTTCCTGCCCAGAGGCTAATGGATATTCATCAATTGTCAGTACGGTGGATCTGACTATTTTACAAAACCATTTTACAAAACATGTTTCCGGAAATCAAATAAATGAACAAACAAACATGCACCAACCAAATATTTTTATTGTTAAAATTATCTGTTACATTATTTTAATAATTTGTGTTTGTGGAGAGTTAAATCTGTTCGTCAGACTTGTCTCTGAACATAAAAGGACCCAGTAGAGTGTTGAAATTCAATACCATTATTGTGCTATTGAAAAGTGAGTGGAAATTTTTTGAAGTGAAACTTCTTTAACCCTATGATTTGAAATTTGAAACTCGATAAAACGAAAAAGCCGCACCAAAAAGAGATGAACACGCACTTCTATAGGATTTGTGAGAAAATGAGATAGCAATACAATAATTATATATTTCACGGGTATTCGGTTCCAATATAATACAATATTCCACGGTCCCACGCAAGTCTTCTTTTGGTCTAGTGCAGGGTTTCCCAAACTGTGTTCCGCGGAACACCAGTGTTCCGCTGAACCTGAATAGGGGTTCCACGATTATTTGTCGGAAGAATTTCATTTAATGTAGTGTATACATATTCATATTGCAGTACTACTGATTTTATTTAAAAGAAATTATTAATTGTATAATTTTTTTTTTAATAGTTTTTTTATTTATTTAATAGACCCTTTATTTAGTAGACCTTTAATGATTTCCGGGCGAGTTTGTCAGAAGAGTACCCCAATTTATAAAAACACGTTATTATTGTTTTACTTCCGTTTTCTACAACATATTTATGCAAAGAGGAATTTTCTAATTATGCTGCAATGAAATCCAAGTGCAGTAACAGGCTCGATACCACACCAGATATTAGAACCCAACTTACCAATATTGTGCCTGTATTACCTGTACCAATATTATTCCATTTTTTCGTTTATTTTATTAATATGTAAACAAAAAAATAGATTATAAATAATTTTAATGAATTTTTATATAAACAGAAAAAAATGGAATATAAATTATAAGTAATGTGCATAATAACATTTTTTTTAATTTTTGCTATTAGAAATTTCCAATCTAAAAAATTAGCCAAGTGTTACATTAAAATGTAGGGGGTTCTCAAAGGGTTCCGTTGCGGAAAAAGTTTGAGAAACCTTGGTCTAGCGCTATAAAGCGCCTGACGAACGTGAGCGGTCTGACATTCAGCGGATCAATGATCGAATCCTATGAAATCCAAAAAAATTTTTTTTTTTTTGTCAAATCGATATCCAATCTTCAAACCACTCCAAAATGAACAAGAAAAGAAAACGACATCTAGCGATTCCGAAGAAGAAAACACAAATACTTAAATGACGACAAAAATATGGAAAAATCGTGCTTCACATTGATAAAAAAGTGCTTCGTAGTCTCTCCACATTTTTCTACTTTTAACTTTTCTTAAGGTTTCTCTTCTGCCGCGTGTGAATTTCACACTCTAATTTTTTTCATCGAGGGTATTTCGTATAATTACCGTTTCGGCTTGGCAAATGATATTATTTTCTAAAATAAGATTTGTTTCTTTAAGAACTTAAAAACTCGAAATGTTTAAATATTGTAAATCAGTTGAAAATCGGAATGAGGGGTCTTAAGTTTATGAGAAGGGATTTGTGAGAAGAGGTTCACTGTTACAAAATATTAATGAAAATAAATGTTAAATGTGAACTGGGCGATTTATTAAATAGTGTTGTAAAGCTATCATCAAAAGAATGGATTGTAAGCAATGGTTGTAACGGTTGTAAGCAACAAGTGGTGTTTTCATCAGAACTCGTAAATTTTAAAGATCAGTTAGCCTCCCAGGGAGTTCAATTTAAGTTAACGTCAATAATGGAAGATTGCCACGACATTTCAATCGAAAAACCATTAAAAATTTGTTTTTGACCTTATACAATGATGAGTTGCAAGGACACAAGGTAAAGGCGCACTGGCTTGGAAGAAAATTAGGTAGGCAGGTCAGACAGCTTAATTTTTATATAGCCCCTGCTTAGATGCGGTTGTATGAACCCCCATTTTAAATGTCGTTGTATGTGTACGGCTTTAAATAACGACCCCGTTAATCACCGATTTTTGGCGATTCATTAAACATGATAGTATTTTCCGTCAAACATGACAATCATGAAAACGTAAATAAACTCTGACGCGTTCCGAACCTTTATTAAAATTTTAAAAATCTTATTACTGGTGGCATCAAAATAAATGCCACAGGATTTTTTTTTTTACATGAACTCCACACAGGAGGCCCTAAAGAAAATAATTTTCCGCAGGGCCTATGTCATCTTTGGGGATGCTGTGGGAGGGTTTTTTTAAGGAAAGGAAGGAGAGGAGAGTTCTGGGAAAGAAAAGGGTTTTAGGGGTGGGTAGGAATCTGGGGTTCAGTCTGTCCTGGTCATCCCCTTCCAAAACCTAGACAAACCTCACCCCATGAACCCTTTGTCCTAATTAAACACTTTATCCTGTTAACTCACAATTTACAGTTTCACCGGAAAGCAGAATGTACTAAAACTTATATTATGTGGCAACACTTGTCATTATTTACATTTTTTGATCCTGACAATTATTATTCGTCGCAGAATTCAATTGGATCCACTTTATATGGCCGTTACCGGTTTTTTCCTACCACGGCTATCTTTGGACTGGTCAAAAAAGTGAAAAAAAAATAAATTGATTTAATAAATCGTTCAAATGTGTTCAAAAATATTTGTTGTAGTTTAACCTCTCGTATAGTAGTAAAACGTAACCTTTTTGCAGTTGGCTTACATTTCATCATCAGAAAAACACGTGTTGAATATTTTCCCTTTTGGTTAGTACTTGCCATCCCGCGTGTTGCTGGTTTCTTTGAATTTTACAGGTTTTCAGGGTTATTTTAATGTTTTTTCGGAGATTTTGTTACATTATAGTTTCGTCTGAACGAAGCCCGCGCAGCAATAGGACGAAATAAAGTTTACGGGCTCATGCTCCACTCCACCGATGCTCCAGCATTTAACTTATTGGGTTATAATTAGGATCAGCGTGTCGTGCGATCAACGCCTCTTAAGACAGAACCATTGAAACGTATTAAAAAATAAATAGAAAATTTGAGAATCAGAAGTTATTGGGTTTAAACTATGTTAATAGTAAAGTTTTAACAACTCAATTAATATTTTTAAAAGATAACTGTCAAAAAAATATGGATCAATAAAATAAACCATCAATTTTGGCTTTCCTGAAACACAAACAGATTTTTATTGAATCCAATAACTCGACGCTGAAATTATCCCATGAAGTGAAAAAAATAAAAAGTGTTCCGATAAATCAATGAATGAATAAGAAAAGTTGCAATGTGAATCGAATTGCGACAAAAGCGAACGGTTTTGTTTTGCACAATGAAATGACAATGTACGTACAATAGAATCGTGTAATAAAAAAGTTAACGTTTATCAAAATTAAATCTTTAAAAGATGGTTTCTTACTTTAATTTAATTGTGTTAAAAATAATAATTTTTTTATTAAAATTTTGTGATAAAAAAATAATATTTATCAAAACTTACCATTTGCAATTGTTTCTTCATCATCGATTTTAACATGGTTCTTTCTTGGGATACAGACATTAAATATAAATTATCGGGTCTAGAAAGAAACTCCTTGATTTAATTGATGTACCACACATAAACACACTGCGAAAAATATTAATTTCACTCTGTAAAAAGCGTTTCATTTTAAAATCGTTAAAGTAATTAAACGTTTAAGGCAATTTTAAAAACAAATATCTGTTTTAAATTTAAAAAAATACTAGATTACATGTAGTTATGAAAAAAAATCGTAAAACTTTTGAATATTAGAAAAGTTATCCAATTGGAATTCACAAAAAAAAACTTTTATTTTCGACGAAATAAGGAGAACCGTTGAAAACCACGACCGAATGTTTTCAAACATATGTTTCTTCGGTAATTAGAGCGATAGTTTGTTGCATTCAACCGGACGTACTGGCTGCACTAAAACTATTGCATTAATGGCAGGAGGCTCGGGGCAGAAGGAAGTGACCGTGAACTTAAGGGTACAGAGAGAGGCAGTGGGGCGTGGAGGATGTGGGAGGGATACAACTGTCTCAAATGGGATATTTTACGCTGAAAATCTTACAAATTAACTTGTAACGGTTTATGAAGTGATGAATGTTCAAAGCTTTTTGCATTGTTTTTTTTTTTAAGCCTTAACGAGCCGCTTTAAGTGATCGTGGCTTGAGTGTGAAAGATTCCACATTTCTGGTCAAAAGCTCTGATAGCCGGCTGTTGTCAACAGCCACATTTAAAAATGGGTTCTAAAGAGATAAACTGATAGAAGTGCGTTGTGGGTGTTGTCGAATAAGCTCATTCTTCTTACTTTTGGGGGAAATGATGGCACATTTTCAAATTTCGCCATTTTTTATTGAAACCACATATATTTTCGTTTTTCTACGGTAAATATATTTTTTTAAAATTTGAAATTGCATCCAAATGTCATAAATTAAAATAAATAATGGTGGTAAATCGACCTTGATTTAGAATTTTTATTAAGCCACCTTAATTTCCTTAACTTGCGTGGAAAGTGGGTACCAACCACTTCTGACGCTATTGGTTTTTCCATCATTTAGATCGTAGGTTTTCAATGTGGGCGATAACGCATCCTCTGTGAGAGTTTGAGATTTTCATGGAGGGCAGTAGAAGACCCAGAGAAAATTAGGAGGCGTTGAGATGGCACATTGAGGGCATGGACAGGTAGAAAAAATACGTACTAATAAAGCAAAGTAAACTTTAATAACGGTTAATTTCTGTTATTGTACTGTAATCATTTTTATCACGTGTACAAAAATTCTTTATTTTCGGTAGTTCGGGAAGTTGGTAGAAATTGAACTGAAAGATACCATAGCATTCGGATCTTCATTAAATTGGATGATTTAAAAAATTTCATTTTCTGACTTGAATTAAAAAAAAAATGGTAGGCCTCCAAGGGTAGGACAAGGTAAACAAGTTGGAAAGTATAAAAGCAAAACTTATTTTGTCCAAGCTTTCTTTTCGGGAACATATAAATGTGATTGTTAACAAATCTCTCAAACTACTTGGTTTCATCACTAGAATCACGTCTGACTTCAAAAACATAAATACCCTAAGAACTCTTTACTGCTCCTTGGTCCGCCCCCATCTTGAATATGCTTGTGTTATATTTTTATGCTATCCATATTCGTCATATTGAGTCCGTTCAACATCGGTTCCTAAAAGGAATTGCTAGGAGGCTAAGATCAGAACGAGGCAATTACTCATATAATGAAATCGAACAAACTCTAAACCTTGCTACTTTAGAAGACCGTCGGGAAAAATCTGATCTCATTTGTTTCTTCAAAATCATCAAATATATTATTGACTCACCTACATTATTACAACTCATCTCATTCAATATACCCTCTCGTAGACTCAGAAATAAAGAACTGCTCTTCCTCAATCAACACTCGACTAATTATGGTTATAATTCACCACTATCCAGAATGTGTAGAATGGTCAACTCACGTCAAGACCTTGATATTTTTGGCATAAGCCTAAATGATTTTTGTCGCTCAGTAAACAATTGAAGATATTTTATATTAATCTATTTTTAGCAACGTCTTGACTTGACTTGACACTTCTATTTTCTTATGTTTTATCTGTTTGTCTTTGCTTTCATATGCCATCCTTTATTCTTGTAATGTACATTTCCAAAATTTCGTGTTACTTGATTGTAAATTGGACGTTAGTCCATTAATAAATAATAAATAAATAAATAATATAATCATGTTACGTGTGTTATAATTATTTAATTTACATTAAATCATGAATACAAGGAAGGAGATAGCAAGTAGCAACCCGGTACTTAAAATACAAAAAGGTACTAAAAACATAATACAGAAATGAGTAATAAATAATTTAATATATTTTTAATCGAATTATTGATTCCCCCATAACAAGTTGTGATAAATATAATTGTTGCAATAGCTGTTTCAGATTCGCAACATATAGTTAGGAAAAAATGGAAGGCTCTAGAAAAAAACATAACCTCAAAGTGGGCGTTCGGCAAAATAAGGTTGAGAACCTATGATTTAGACTATTATGAGTAAAATCGATTATGCCATCATGCTATCGAATGGTTTCGTTAGCAAAAATATTTTTCAAAAAGTCTCGATTTTTTCACGAGAAATACCATTTTTTACAAACTGCTTTTAGATTTTCACGGCCAAAAGTATTTTCGTTGTTTGTTTTTGGGGTGTTATGCCGTGTTGCGCTACCTCCTCCTTTAGCCAACGTTTCGGACAGCGTTGCAGTGTCCATCATCAGGGCAGATGTGTAATTGTGATTGATTGATTGATTGACGATGGACACTGTAACGCTGTCCGAAACGTTGGCTAAAGGAGGAGTTAGCGCAATACGGCATAACACCCCAAAAACAAATAACGAAAAATAACTGCTTAAAGTTTTCTTTGGAACAACTCGCGGAGGTGCGTTCTGTTAACTAACGTCGGTAAACGAAAGCTTTTAAAAGATAATTTAATTTGAAGGTATCTTCTCTCTTAGCACGATTTTATTGTCTGTGCAACTTCCGCATTATGTTATTGTCTAGGAAAATCAAATACTACCTTAATTACGAGTATATTAGGTTACTCTTTATATTAGTTTAAATTATTTAGTAAAATGCGTGAAGTGTTAGGTGAACCTTCACAAAACTGCAATGTATGAATCAAATGTCATCATTATTCAAGTTCGGGCATCCACAATTCCAGGGCTTTAAACTAAAAAATATTAGGACAGGTGCAAGAATTAATGAATTAACGAGCAAAATATCCATTATGAAATTTGTTTTCTCCTTTTCCATGGTGGTAGATTCTATATACCAAGTATCGTCCTGGTGCAAGACTGAAACAATTATTCAGAATCAAAGCATTTCGATCTTCAAATTATTTTTTTAAATGATTAAGATAAGATAAATGACACAATAAAAGATTAATCTGAAAAGGAAGAAATAAGATACTAACTAACTAACCATCACGCTCTTTCTCCGCAGGGGTAGGCAGAGAGGACGGACCGCCAAACAACTCGGTCCTGGCACTCACTCTTTGTTTCACTCACATTCATACATATTCTTCTATTATTCTGACTTTTGTCATGGACCGACTCAAGTGATCTGATTCACTTGATCGTGCCATGTCTTCCTCGGGCGTCCCCGAATTCATCTACCATTCACATTTGCGTCATAAAATCTTCTTACACTACTTTCTTCGTTCATTCAAACCATCTGAGGGTCCCTTTCTTAATCTTACTCATTATGTTTACATCAGTCTTACATTCTTTGCGGATCTCCCCATTCCTCACGCGATCATACATGGTTTTGCCACACATACGCCTCAAGGATCTCGGATCTCATTTCTATAGCATTTAGTTTACTTGCATCCTTCCTCTGCCATTTCCATGCCTCACTGCCATTCATCATCGTAGATACCAGCACTCCATTATGGACGGCTAGCTTCGTTTCTTTTTTGTTTTCTAGCCAGTTTTTTGTTGTCGCCAATGGCGTTCAGTCCTCCCTTAATGGAATTACTTGCATTTACCCTTCTTTCAATATCTCTCCAGCCTTCCCAACTCTCGAAAACATACTTCCCAAATACACAAACTCATCCAACTGCTCCAAGTATTCATAATTTAACTTATTTTTGTACTCTCTCTTTCAAACACCACGACTTTAGACTTACTTACATTTATCATTCTCATTCTTCATACATATTTCTCTCTCACGAGAGAATAAAGATCTTCCATACTGTTGGAAATCAGCACCACATCATCAGCGTACAATAGGCTATCTCTTTCAATTCTTGCATACAACCCTTCACATTGATAAAGAAAGTGCTTCCCAGTCTCTCCACTCTTGTCTTCTTTAGTTTTCTGAAGGTTTCACTTCTACCGCGTGTGAACTGCACACATGTTTTTTTTTTAATTGTTTAATTTTGCGGAACTGACCATATAAAGAAAAATGATACAATAAAATATTAATCTGGAAAAAAAGTGGGCACATATATAAAATAGCATGTGACGAAAAATAGTAATATAAAAAAAGGAATGCATGTAAACGTGCTATTAGCAATTGAATTACGTGGTTTGAGTGAAACTCTCCGTCTGTCATATGGGGGCACACTGCGCCACTGGTCTACAGCATGGACGAGAGTGTTCTCGAAAGGCGACTTCAAAGTAGCTAAACCATATATCATCACCTCTGGAAAAATCTGCGAGACGCTGCTTTGCCAAGAGAAGCGGGATAATAGCCTTTACGCGGTTTTAAATTTTTTTTAAATCGTACAAAGACAGTAATTTTCCTCTTATCAAAATTTCCTTATGAAGTGTGCAAAATGACGTCAAGAAGTATCAAATGCTTTAAAAAGAGTTGGTAAAAAGGGATGAGGTAGTTTTTCGCAATCGCATGAAGACAGAGACTTTTCTCTTAATTTGAAGATTTATCTGTCGTTTTTCTTTTGTCTCATATATACTATTATTTAACATAATTTTTATAGATGTACAATTTTATATGGCTAACAGAGTATTGCACTCACCGCTCTGTTCGGCTGAAATAAACACAGTTATTATTTTTATTAAGTCAAAAAAACAGTCGCAGTTCACATACGGTAGAAGTAAAACTTCAGAAAACTAAAGTAGACCAGTGTCGGGAGGCTACGAAGCACCGCACAAATAGGAGACCGATAGGCTACAAAGCACCGCACAAAGAAAAGACCGATAAATCTATCTCATTCTCTCGCAGGCTAAATCCTATGTTTGAATGTGTTTGTATCTATTTAGTATCGCTTTTTGTTTCATCGAGTTTAAATCACAACGGTGCTAAATAAATTTTCACTTCAAAAATAAAACACGTATTGTTGTGATTATGTTTAATTATGCCGAACTATGGTTCCTTATTTTGGTTTTACTCCCTGCTGCATGCGTGGGGTGTGTAATGCATTGTTTTCCATGTTGGCACTACAGCAAACAATAGAATACTAACAATAAAAGAGGAATTAAGTTTACAAATGAAAAGGAAACAAAATACAGTTTAAGTACGTAAAACATATAGAAAGACAACACAATTATATATTTATGTAATCATATTACACACGTTTACTTAAGCAACACTGGCATCCGGTGCGTTAGTGTCCTTGGCTCTCCACGTAGCGCAGAACCA
The DNA here is from genome assembly GCA_936435175.1 of Glyphotaelius pellucidus. Lineage (NCBI taxonomy): Eukaryota > Metazoa > Arthropoda > Insecta > Trichoptera > Limnephilidae > Glyphotaelius > Glyphotaelius pellucidus. The sequence continues at coordinate 17,029,220 of OW386542.1, read as the reverse complement.
CGAGGAGTGAAGGAGGCTTGTCCACCACGGAAATTGGAGAAGGGGGTCACGATTCTCAGCAATGAAAAACCTTTAGAAGAAGACTTTAGAAGAAGAAAACAACACAGTGATACGTTTTCAAATGCCTTGCTTTTAAATCGTGTTCGTTTGGGAAAAGTTTTTCAATGTTTCAATAAATAATAAGTAGATGTTGACAAAGCGATAGATTTATTAGTGTTGATCTTCCCGAAAAGAATCCGTGTTGAAACAGCATAATAACTTTTATTACTCCTATGTTTAGGTTCATTGGAAATTAAGGTTTTGGAATTGCTGAGTGTATCATACAAATTTCAAATTCAAATTTAAAACGGTTATAAACTATAATAGAAAAAATAGAAGCACTTTACCATAAAATATAAAATCAAAAGCAATGTTTTTTAAGGAAAGTTTCATCAAACACATAATTAAAATCAATCGATTCCGCAATTTTAATAACATGTTGAATCAATTTTAACGGCATTGTCTTCACTACAATATTAAGCAAATAAGTGTACTGTGCCTTGAGCTATTTTATATCAGCTATTTTGAGTGTATCGTTAAAGAAGGAAATCCAAATACCCAACTATTAAGAGTCCCTAAAAATTTTAAAGCATAAAAAAGACAAACTATCAGATAACTTAGAAGTTTATTTGAGTAAAGTAATTTTCTTTACATATTTCCAGTACACCGCTTTCCCTGAATTCTCCCATTTGCTCCTCCCATTGTTGACCTCAAACTCCATCACCTAAATATTTAAGCAAATTTTTTTTAATGAAAACAAATAACTTTGTGTACACCACTACTTATTAACATTATCAACATGTTTCGAAAACTATGTTTTCTTCTTTACTTTACTTCCTTTACTTCCTATTTTGTTTTAAAAGATTTTTTATAATGTTAATGTAATTTTTTACCCATCCTAAAATAATTTTTATATTTTATTTTATATAATTATTTTTTTATGATATTTTAAGTAATTAATCACCTCTCCTTTCTAATATTTTGTCTATGTTCTAATTTGTCTACGCTTGTTTGTCTTTTGTTATTTTTATTAACTTATTATCCTGACGAAGAAAACATAGTTTTCGAAACATGTTGATATTGTTAATTAAATAGTGGTGTACACAAAGTTGTTTGTTTTCATTAAATTAATAATGACGCCACAAAGTGAATTTGCGAATTTTGAAGAAATTTATTCATGTCTTTCAATATTTTGATTGTTAATTGTAATTTGCATTGTTTGGTTCCTAAGTAGAGTAACTTTATACTAATCGATAATGTCAATCAATAGTTTTACGCAACGCATGGAAAGAATTATTTTAGATTCTTGTGTCAATAATAATTATCATTTCATTTATAATTAGTCATAATAATCCATGGTGATTTTTAATCAGCTCAAAAATAAATTTGAAGTTGAGGAAAATGAGAGTTTAAGCATGAAAATTGTAAAAATGTGGCTAATGAATGAAAATCTTCATATTTGTAAAAACAGAACTAACAAAGAAGAAAAAGAAAAGTATAATAAATAAGTTTTTCTTCTAAAACAATGACAGCATATTGAGGTAGAAACTGAAGACACGCAGCCAAGTGGCAGCTTGGCGGGACTACGTATCTATTGTCTAAATTATGTATTTTGTTAAGTATTTTTCTGTTAAATCAATAAGAAAATAAAAAAAATTAAAAAATAATTTATGTACTTATACTTATGTTTACATTGTAATTGAGCATCCCGACAAACTGCTTGGTTGCAGATATGTTTTTAGATTTTAACGGCCAAAAGTATTTTCGTTATTTGTTTAACTTAATTTACAACTACACATCTGCCCTGATGATGGACACTGTAACGCTGTCCAAAACGTTGGCCAAAGAAGGATGTAGCGCAGCACGGCAAAATTCTCCAAAAACAAATAACGAAAATTCTTAGTTGCAGTTTAAAAGGATAGTGCTTTTGAAGAACAACAAAAAATAAAAATATTTAAAAAAGGAAAGTTTCTGATATTTTCGGAATCTATTTTAATTTATTAGAAATTTTTGATATTTTCGGAATGTGATATGTTGGAAAATGTCGTTGTTTGATCAAACTTTTATACGTTACAAACATATGTCTGACACGATTTAAAGAAAATTATATTCATTACCTGGTTAGCATATTAATATTCAAATCCCGCAGCAGAACTAACTTGAATCGAAAATTATCACCCCCTCGCAATTCTAGATACGCAACATGGTGATGGGGTTCATTGGAATCGCTTTTAACGCCCCCCTCTCCGCCCCCCACCGCTACGAAGTGTATGTCTGAATCACGTTCAGAGAACTCTCTTATCCTGGTTTGCTAAGTCGCTGTTTGATTCTATTTTATTGGTTTTAATAGTTCTATGAAACGTACGTAGACTTGGCATAATTTTGATTATTCCGAATTGACAGCTAGTGCACCAGAGCGGAATAAAAAGTTCTATCAAACACTTCTTACGTGTAAAACAGTACATCCTTTTTAAAACCACAATGAAAATAGAGGTTGACAAATACAGATAATATAAAAAGCTAAATAAAGGCTTCATAAAAATAAGGGTCGGCACAAAATAAGTAACATATAATATGAGTAAGTTAGAGTAAGTAAAAAGAGATGATTAAATGAAAACAAACTTCACCACTGGCGAAAAGTTTTCACCCCGTTGACGAACCGCACACAACTTCTAGATTTAAGGTCAAGAAACCTTTATTTTATTCGGACTCTTGACATGACCCGGCTCAAATATTTATTGCAGGTGGTCGTGCCTAATCACAACATTTGAGCTCTAAATTATAATATAGAATTATGTATTGGGATGTTATTTACGGCAATGTAATTATGTCGTATGGCCACACACACACACGTGTAAGAGTAAATAACCGTTATGGTAAAATTGTTAGGGCTGGCCGTTTCACAGAAATGCAAATGTAACATTGTCATCATATGACCATTCAGCGTATTTTCGTTTTTTGTGACATTTGAAAGGTCCCAGTTAATCGACAATTCTAACGTAACCTGTGAGATGTAAGGTGCGAAAGCTGAAACAGATTTAGAATCGGCAAGCAACTTTGACTATTCAACTGTCAAAAAAATAAAATGGCGCTGTATGGTCATCTGACAAGAATGTCAGATTTGAATTTCTGTGAAACAACCCGTCCTCAGAAACAGATCATATTATTACGTTTCGAAATTCCAGTTCATTGTTAGTGTAAATGTGGTTGGTGAAATGTACGCATTACAAATTTATATTTAAAATGCAGTCGATGGCATCACTAGGATACGACAAATAATTGTTTTTTTTTTATAGTTCGACCTTTGTCCAGCTCCAAAGTAAAGTGTGTGGAGCTGCCAATATTATTTAGATAATTTATTATAAAATTATGCACGCTTGTACGTAGGTAACCACCGTAATATTTTTGAAGTGAAAACTTCTTTAGCACCGTTGTGATTTGATATTCGATGAAACGAAAAAAATAGCGACACTGAATAGAGAAATACATACTGTAGGATTTATCCTGCCAGAGAATGAGATAGTATAATCGGTGTGCTCTTTGTGCGGTGTTTCGCAGCCTATTGATCTCCTCTTTGTGCGGTGCTTCGTAGCCTCTCCACTCTTGTATACTTTAGTTTTCTGAAGGTTTCACTCCTATCGCGCGTGAAAAACAAATTTTTGAAGTGAAAACATCTTTAGCACCGTTGTGATTTGAAACTCGACAAAATGAAAAATAGCCACATTAAAAAGAGACAAATACATAGATCTTTAGGATTAAGCCTGCGAGAGAATGAGATAATATAATCAGTCTCCTCTTTGTGCGGTGCTTCGTAGATTCCCCACTCTTGTCTTTAGTTTCCTGAAAGTTTCACTTTTACCTTGTGTGAATTATTACACATTCTTTTCTTTAAGTGTCATGAAAGATATTTTTATTGAATGTCCCTAGTATTTATGGATGCCATGAACCCGTTCATGTCTTTTTGAGTTAGTTTGTGTTAGATATGATTTAAAATTTTCATGGCCAAAGGTACCGTGGTGATTTATTTTGGGTAATTATGTAGTGTTGCGCTTCCTATCTCCAATTATTTAACGTTTCGGAGAGCAATGCATGATCCATCATCAGGGCAGATGTTTAGATTATGGTGAAGTGTGATTATGTATGGAGAAGTGATTCCGTTTTGCGCGCGTCATTCATTTTAGGGCTTGTATTTCAGTACAATAATTAGTTAGGTTAATGTGGTTTTCGGTGTTTAGTATTGGTGTAGCCATCAGGAACCGGATACTTAGAACTATTATGCTTAGCCCCGTCAAGGTCTCGATTAATATTCGGATTTTTGTGGACATCAATTTCCAATACCAATATCAAATTTTAGATATGGGTACAGAAATACATTAATTACTTTTAACGTTTTATTATCATTACTAAAAATGCATATTTCAGTTAAGGTGATTGTCAAAAGAATTCTTATTCTACTCTTTCATAGGTGGCGCGCGAATAATTATTTTACTGAAAAACACTTTTTAGAAGTTATGCTTTAAAATATTAAGAATAATTAATGGTTCACGCCCGTAAATACGCAATATGAATATGAATAAATAGTTTTGTCAATAAAAAACCCAAATCTTTCAAGAGAGGCTGACAAATACAATATTGGATTGAATCACCGATGCTGAATATTCTTTAAAGAAGTACAGAATCATTTTACGTCATTCGAAATTTTCTGGACCAAAATTACTCTAACGCTCTGTTGAAACGTTGGCCAAGGAAGAAAGTAGTGCAACACGGTATAATAACCTAAATGTGAATAACGATAAAACTTAAGTCCATTTTTTTTTTATCCTGATAAAGCTCTTTCACTCGAAGCGGGGGAAAATGGAAGGCAATCAATTTATCAACGTAATTTAAAATTTGCTTTACCTTCATTTTGTTAATTCTTGAGCATTTTTATTATTATTGTCATGTAAAAGCCTTCGTGGCGTTTGTTTTTTTTTTAATAAGTTATTTTATACAGAATATTTTGTAAGAACAAAGACTTGTGACATTGACGAAACCTCAAAAAGTGGCACACTTCATCTCAATCTGAACAGTTAAGCGCACTACTCACCATCCGATTTATTGTACTGCTTGAAGGACTGCATGCAGAATCTTCAACCCAATTATTATTATTCCGACGGTCAGACAAAAGGGAAAAATAATTTTTAATTTCATCCTAACGAAAAAACCATTAGTTTCGAAACATGTTCATAATTTTAATGAAAAAAGTGGTGTACACAAAGTTTGTTTTCATTTAATTAAAAATGAATACCACGAAGTGAATTTGTGATTATTGAAGAAGGAATAATAATAATAATTCGGCTGATGGTAGAGCCGACACATGACCCGATTTGCAGAGACCCTGCATACAGTCCTGCAAGCAGCTACAAATCGGAAGGTGAGTAATTTTAGTGGTTTTCCACCAAAAAAACATAATTTCTGGGAGTATTGTAAAAGAGAGGTCTGCCTGAGCCCGAACAGTGTGGCAATATAGTAGCGCCGCTTATCGCTAGGGATTACCCAGTTTACACCGGTCTGGCTCCGCCCAGCGCTAATGCCTTCCCCGCCCAATCGGCACGGACTGCCCCAGCCACGAGCCCTGAAGCAGCCTAGCTTAAACAATAAATAAAAGCCTCGTGGATGGTCTTGCAATTAGCCACAGCGCGTGACAAAAAATATTACAAACACATCAAAAAGCCTTTTATCCCATCTCTCTCAGGCGAAAATTTAAGTAGGTATATCGATCGTCCAGTTGAGACATTTCAGAACAATCGAAATATGAGTTAAGTATTCAATTTTATGTAAAAGTGTTCCTTCTGGCTGGTACAATACTCAAACCACTCATAGTCACCACCAAATCAATTATAATGCTGAAAAACTTGTAGTGGATTAAACAAAATGTTGATGTTTTCTTGGCCACTAGTAGGATATTTCAAAATGTCATTCTAATATACGGGACCGTTATGCCTCCCGGTGTTATTTAATATGTAAAATGCAGACTCCTGAAAATATGATTTATTGTGAGCTTTTCTCTCTTAAAAATAAGTATTTGTAGATGTCTGACTAATCAACTTGACGATCGGTAACATTAAATTATTTTACTTAATTTTGCTAACTTAACATGTTCTTGTCAAGGAAAAAATAAATTAAAGACTCATTGGTCCTATGGTCAAATTGTCATTATATGTATCTCCTATATAATATAATGATAGGAGATTTATATAATGATAATATATAGGTCCTACAGTCAAATTATCATTTGTATATATTGAAACCTTTTCGGAAATTTTACACAAAATATTTTAAAAGAATAACTTCTTAACATTTCATCAAACTTATTCGCTGAAATTGGCAAACAGAGTTCCACAATGCTTTTTTTTCGTTCGAAAAAAAATGTCAATGTTATAAATAAGTGCCGTGTGCACATGTGTTACGAAAATTATCTGTTTTTTTTTCTTTTCGCTTCTCGTAAAATATTCGCGTTAACGTCATTTGATTCACATCTAATACTAGTAATTAACTTTTGTTTTTGCTGAGGTTTCTAGGGATCAAAACATATAAAGATAAATATTCATTTTATGAATACTTTCAGATTCACAAATCTTACAATTATAATGTCGCGTGATTTTCATGGGGTCCGCGCTAGTAATAATAACAGTGAATTTACATATATAGCGTAGTTTTGTTCTATTGCGCTTTACACTAAATATCACGTTTTGCTTCATTCAACCTGGAAATCACGTTATTTGACGTCATTAACGCTGTACCCGAGTTGACCGGTAGTAACAGAGAGAGGAACAATATTTTCCTGGGATAATCTACTTGGAGATGAGAGGGAGTGACGAGTTCCAAAGTGCGAAAGTTCGAAAGTCCATTCACCCTGCCTGGCCTCAACGGGCCGTGCTGGGAGTCGGGCTGTGTTCGGGCATCTCCAGTCCTCAGCGGCACTCACCCGGCGCAGGTCACACCAAGCTATTTTTCATAAGTACACCCAAGGGTACTCTTGCATTACCGTTACCTCGTTAACCGTTAAAACATTTCAAACTTAAAATAACGTTAAAAGAAAACTATTTCTTACTTTGAAAAGTGATTTTTTTTGTTGTTCAGAAATGAATTTGATTAAAAACTTTTGCCAACGTTTTTTAACAATTTTTTTTTAGGTGTTACGATTAATGACTTAAATTTAAAAAAAGAACTTATTTCGAAAATCTCCGCTCTTCAATTCACCAAAATTGAGACCGTTGACACTTTCATCTTTACTCACGGCAAATCGGCACTTTATCAGCTTCAATACACTTATTTACATGAATATTAAGATGTCTTTTGCTGAAATCATTTGATATACCGCAAAATGTATGTATGCAGAACGTATTCGCAGGGCATTTTATTTTAATTATTGTCGTTGCCATTCTCCAGAACCTATTTTTATGGCAGAATGAAGAAATCTACGTGTAAATTTGTTGGAGTTGGAGGAGTGCTGAATATCAAATTTTGCAGAAAGATTCACGGATGGCGGGGGCATTTGGTAAGTGATGTTGCTTGTAATTGTATATTTTCACTTTATTTCCTGTTTTTATAATATTGTTTACTTACAGCCGTATTATGTTTTGCACTGCTTGCCATATTATTACATCGCCGTCTTTCCTTTTTTTTTGTAACATGCCAAATGAGTTACATTCCATAAGACCAAAAATATTGAACCCCGCGTCTAACGCAACGAAAAGATAATTAAAATCAATGAAAAAAGTTCCTTTAAGTACCATTCCATTAAACAGTCTAATTTTTTGTCACCTATTTTGAAACAACCTGCTGATAATTTACCAACATATTAACTAAAAAAGAGTTCACAGACCGGATAAAAACACACCACTTTTCCAAAACCAAACAGAAAACCTATCTTTTTAATTAGTTATTCAAATAAATATGCATAAAAAATAGATTATTATTGCATAATTATTTGGAAATGTTTTAATATTTTCATTAATTATCGTCTGCTTTTGTTTTGTTTTATTCTCTTTTCTAAATGAGATGCTGAATGGAGGGGAGGCAATTTTAGATAAGGCTTAATTGATGGAAGAGAGAATATTTGTTTAGAGAAGGGCAACCAGATGATTAAGGGGGGAAATAGGTTACACAGAATGTTCAATCTGTAGAGTCCAAGGACTTGAATGAATTTTAGAATGAATGAAGAAGGAAGGGAAAAATGTCCAATTCTCATTTGAACGACAAGGATTTTTTTTGAAAAAAATGGGGAGCTATCTAAGCTTTGGATTGACTAGCAATAAGCCAAAACTATTCACAAACGTTGCGGGATCTATATTGATGGAAAAATGTCAAACAAAGAATGTGGTTTACGAGAGTTACGATAGGATCGGTTATTCCTTATTTTGCTTACCCACGATGCCAACATGTCCAGGAATCGTTCAAAAAAATAACTTGACGAATAAAAAATAGAAATAATTACAGTCTTCATCTAATATCGAAAAATTCTTCGTAATGGCCAGGCAATGCAGGGGATTTCAGGTATTATACTTCATAAATTTGAGGTTAAAAAAGTGTACCAATATGACTATGTTTTTCGTAAAAAATTGCAGTATTATTCCGAGAGCCAAAACTTGTTCTCATGAAATATCAGAAAACTACCCTTTCCTTTTTCCAATCCCTTAAAGCAGAATTTTGATACAACTCGATGAAATTTTGCACACTTGACATTCAAAATCAGATGATAATTACATCTGCATCTGATTTAGAAAAAAATTGCGGGCAATACCAGTGAATTTAAATATCTATATTTATACACAAAATTTGTTTTTTATGCAAATATATAGTATTTTTTTTTTTTTTTTTTTTTAATGTTAATGTTCCCCTATCTTTAAGAAATTTTAAAACAGAATTAAATACAATTAAACGAATTGCAATAAATAACGGTTATTCTACACAATTAATAGATAATATGTTAAACAAAAAATATAAGAAAAAGTTTTTTAGATCTTTTGTTTATCCACACATAGTTGACAAGAATAATAATTGGAGAAAAATTGTATTTTTAAATAATAACACTTCAAATTTGATAATTAGAAACATGCCAGATAATATCCAACCAGCTTTTTACGCCAATAACAAATTAAAAAATTATATATTAAATAACAAGGACAAAGGTGTGTTTTTGAACAAATCTGGGGTTTATAAATTAATTTGTAATGATTGTAACTTTTTTTATATTGGGAAGACTTCTAGAAATTTTAACATTAGAGTTAAGGAACATCTAAGATGCTTAAATAATAATAATTATTCAGAATTTGCAAACCACATTTTGGAAACAGGTCATTCTTTTGATATTAATAAAGGTTTAAAAATTTTACACACTAACACAACGGGTATACAATTAGATAATTTAGAAATTTTAGAAATTAGAAAAAGTGTTAATAGTAAATTAAATATTATAAATAACCAAACGTTTTTTAAAAATAGCCATCTTTTAAATTTATTTTCGTATTAATACTTATACTTATAATAATTTATTTTGTTATTTAGACTTCTTGTTTTCCTTTTAAAAGATTTTTTATTATGTTAATGTAATTTTTTACCCATTCTAAAATAATTTTTATATTTTATTTTATATAATTGTTTTTTATGATATATTTTAGGTAATTAATCACCTCTCCTTTCTAATATTTTGTCTATGTTCTAATTAGTCTATACTTGTTTGTCTTTTGTTATTTATTATTGACTTATTATCCTGACGAAGAAAACATAGTTTTCGAAACATGTTGATATTGTTAATAAAAAAGTGGTGTTATACAAAGGTATTTGTTTTTCATAAAATTAATGATGACACCCCAAAGTAAATATGCCTATTTTGAAGAAATATATAGTATTTTGAAAATAATGAAATTTGTACTTCAGTTTCAAAATAAGAGGACGGTCACTGTTCACGTGATATTTTGAAACCGCCCTCATCTCCTTTTTCCAACCCTTAAAACATAACCTATTTTAATATTTTGCACACTCAGCGTTCAAAATAAGAGGAAAAAGACTTCTTCATCCGATTTCAAAAAACTTTTTGTAAAGCCCCGACAACGCCGGTGACATAAAATCTATTCATCTATAGATGTAAATAAGTGTCAGATGCCCGGGCTTTCAGCTAATATTAAATAAATATGAATAGATAAAGCATATTATTTTTAAGATCGTAAACTCTGAATTCGTTGTCGAAGGTCTTAACCGTGCAACGGAAATGGTCGAAACTTTATGCATTACTTTGGCTAAATTTACTTATAGTAACCCTGTAATTAAGTTCCGTACGAATGTCAATCACATTGTACAGCAGCATTAAAAAAATAAAAATCACTAATGGGAAACACATCATTTGTAAAAAGATTGTTTGCCTACCTTAGAGCCGAAAATGCTGGACCATTTTTGCAGCTTGAGAGCCAAGGGAGTCTTCGGGTCCTGGAATGACTTAGAACTGCCCGCTGGGCTAGACGCTTTCCCGGATTCCAGGGATTTTAACTAATAACAAAAAATTAAAAAAATTAACAGTTAAATATTGTTTTATGACAAATAAAACACTTACTTTTGTTCACTTTTTTTAGATTTATTTTTCGTAACACTACGATAGCCACAATTTTTTTCTGTGAACATTGAGAAAAATTAAAAATCCCACAACATCATTAAGAAATGCAATAATTATTCCTAAGACGTAATTATCAACAAACTCTTTTGGCTTCACTGCAGTTAACATGTATATTTTTATGTCTATTTTATGTTCATAAGCTGTTTGTTTCTTACAAATAAAATAAAAATCATTAAAAATAAAAATAAAAATAAATAAAAATAAAAATAAAAAAATATATACAATACTACTTACCCCAAACGATGATTTTCTGAATATATTGCGAAGTTTTCTGGTTTCTGAAAAGAAAATAATTTCAGTGGATGTTAAACTCACTTAAAACTCACTTAAATTGTACTCTGGGCAATTGTAATTTACCTACTATGAAAGGTGCCTACTATTAAAAAAGTATTTGTTGTTGTTTATCCGTCATTGGATATCATATTTTCCATAGTTGCGACTCTCAGATATACAAAAACCCTATCCCAAATCGAACACAGTCCCTACCTACAAATAATTAATATAATTGAAAGCCTTCAATTCCAATTTTTGCTCATTTCGAATCTTAAACTCTTGCCAAAAAAAAATGAAGTCTCTCCCATTCTCTCCCCTTACTCCTGTCTAATTAGGATTAGTAGTATCTACATACCTAAAAACAAACAAAACAAACACTTTTCCATTATTTTTGTTCGGAACTTTTTCATTTTTAAGCGCTTTTTTATAAATAATTATGTAAACGCCCTTGATTTCTTAGCAGCGAATCCATAAATACATTAGCAATGTGATTTTGCAACCAATATTTCTGCGTATCTCTGCAGGGTTATTATGCTGTGTTACTCTTCCTCCTTCTTTAGCCAACGCTTTGGAAAGCATTACAGCACCAGCACAAAGCATCACTTTAAAACTTTTGATCGTGAAAATCTCAAATCATATCTGAAGTGACGTTTTTTAATTACCCTCCTTGGTTGAGGGGTACGACCCGGAGGTCGTGGAATTGAATCCCGGCGTGCCAAAGTAAATTTTATTTGGTTTGTGTTATTTCACAATTTCCTCATTCAAAAATTTTGCCTTATATTTGCTGCACGTTCCTAAGTGTCGCTCTTTTTCCTGACTTCGCCTGTCCGTATGATAACCGCCATCGCACCTCTCCCCCATTCATGCAGCTAAGCCCTCAAGTTCACCGATTGTATTACTAACCTACTCATTCACCAAAATGCTCTGTCTCCCCCTCTCCCATACAACCCAGACTCTCACCCACCCGCCTGTTGATTTTAATACAAACACGCTATGTGAAGCGTCCGCGTCCTGAAGGTGATTTTATAAATAAAACAGCATTATACAAAGTTAACCATTTATAAACAGCCTTCGAAATGAATGGTAACAGATCAAACAGCAATTAAGCATATTAATTATTGTTACGTGAGTTATACCTGCGTTAATTATAAAATTTCCAAAGCTTGATCTGATTGTGTGAAAAGTAATTCAGCCAAGCGATGAAGTTGTTAGTTACCTATCCAAACATTGTACAATAAAATATTTTTGCAGAAAAATATTTTGATTGTCTTTTTCTATATTGGAATCATAATAATTGCTTTATGGAATGCAAATCTTGGTAGTGGAAATTAATCCACTTTCCGACACGCGGTTAAGCTGAAACTAGGCAAAAAGATTCGTTGTATATGACAATGCATTTAAGTCGACTGGTGTCGCGGAACTGCGACTCCACTGTTACTTGGCGGTAAATGCTGCAAAGCAAAGCCTATGCAGCCCTCGAAGGACCAGTCCCGAAACTACGTGAAATCGCTAAGTTATACGGGACGATTAGATAGTATACACTCGCAAAACCCGATGGATAGTCAGTCGATAGTTCAGATCTGGGCTTTTGGAAAATTAGATAAGCCCAGATTGGAATAAGGAAAATAGGACTCACCGTTGCAGATGGGGCCTCGCTGATCTCCAGTTTTGGTGTACACTTCTCACTGTTTAAAATTCGCAATATTCTTATAACAATACATGCGCCCTGTCTGAGATGTTATTTTGTACTGAGCAGCAAATCACACTGTCACCTCTCCAAAGTTTGGTACTTTTTGCAACAATTTTTATGGTGACATTTAGGAGGGAAAGATTAGGTAGGTGGGATAAATTCAGGATTTTGACATATCTACCCATCAAGTCCGCGAATGCAATACCCAACCAATCCCATATAAAATTGCTCGAACATTCTCCCGGCCTTGGAAGTACCTACCGAAACTGAAGGTACTTTCAAAATAAAGTAAAGAATTATAGTGAAAAATAAAAATGTTAAATTTAAATATATATATAAGCGATTGATATTAGATAGTTAAGAAAAAATAAAAATAAAAGAAATAAATAGAGATAAAGAAAAATAATTATTATTGTGTAGGCAGGGGACACAATTTCACGACTGGTCGTTTAAAGTTCCCAGAAGGGGTTCTTACGAGTGCCACCCGAACCACTCCGTCTTTACCCGGAAATATTTCCTCAACAACCCCCACCGGCCAATAAAGTGGAGACGCATCTTCTTGATGCACCAATACTACAGTACCTACAAGAATGTTATTGACGGGACTATTCCATTTTTGTCTCATCTGCAGAGAGTGAAGATACTCTATATGCCACTTCTTCCAATAAGATTGAACGAGGTGGTCCAAAAGCTCTTTCCTTTTCAGCAGACTAATGCGTTCCTTAGTCATATCATAAGCGGGCAAATGCTGAATCGGAGAAGACATTAGAAAATGAGCCGGAGTAAGAGCTTCTGGATAATGACAACTGCTTAATAAACATAACGGCCGTGAATTAAGTAAAGCCTCTATTTGCGTCAGAACTGTGAGAAGCTCTTCATAACATAAAAGTTGAGTACCCACAACCCTATACAGATGCGATTTAATGGATTTAATATTTGATTCCCATAATCCTCCAAAGTGAGGAGCGCGAGGTGGAATCGTCTTCCACTCAATTCTCCGAATGTTAAATTCATTGCGAAGGACTTCATTAGTTGAATTTGCCTCCAAAAATTTATATAAGTCATCAAGACAATTCTTCGCGCCTATGAAGTTTGTCGCATTGTCACTGTACATACACGAAACGGGTCCGCGTCTGGATAGAAAACGTTTAAATGCATTTAAAAAATTGTCCGTACTTAGATCTGATACCAATTCTATATGTATAGCCTTCGTCGTTAAACAAATAAATAGACATATATATGCCTTTTGACTTTTTACTCCACGACGCCTAGAAAGGGTTATCTTTATCGGTCCGGCAAAATCTACACCAGTATGTGTAAATGCTTTTGCTTCTTGAACTCTAGCTGTAGGTAAATCAGCCATTGGCGGTATAATATTAGAAGGTGCGGTTTTAAAACAGAAATTACATGCATGTACTCGTTTGCGTATTAAGTTTCTTCCCGATAAGATCCAATAACGCTGTCTAATTATAGACATAAGGAGATGAGCACCAGTGTGACAATTCACACGATGGTAAAAATCTATAATTATATCGACAATATGATCCTGTCTTGGCAGAAGTACTGGATGTTTGTTTTCATAAGGTATATTCGCGTTTGTTAATCTACCACCTATGCGTAACAATCCATTATGATCGACGAACGGGTTTAATTTTCGAATCGAAGATGAACATAATTTTTTCCTCTGTATTAATTGTATATCGGCATAAAAATACTTTTTCTGTAGAGCTTTTAATACATTTATTTCAGCAATATTTAATTCCGTGGAATTTATAACTGTTGAACACGATAACTTCCGCGTAAATCGTAAAATATATACGACAATTCTTAGCAGTTTTGGCCATGAAGAAATTTTTAAAGCAAGATTATATATTGGAGAATTATTCTCTATTGACGTTATCGTGAACGTATGCGACTTTTTCAATTCCAAAGTATTCTCCTCCTGCGCTGAGGGGGAAAAGCTTTTGACAGGCCACTCGGACACTGGGTTCGCAGCCCAGGGTGGACCGTGCCACCAAAGAGGATGATCAATTAGCTGAGCGGGCAATAGTCCACGTGATAAACAATCACTAGGATTGGTAACTCCATCTATATGATAAAAATGTTTCGCAGGTAAATTTTCCTGAATTTCACTAACTCGATTAGCTACAAAAGTTTGCCATCTGTGCGGGGATGAGTGAATCCAAGAAAGTGCTATTTTTGAATCTGAAAAAGCAAATATATCGTTTATAAAAACGCGATTTTTATAAGTATCTATAATAGATTTAACAAGTCTAGATAAAATAAGCGCAGCACATAATTCCAATCGAGCGAGCGAAACTATTTTTAAAGGGGCTACCTTGGATTTCGAACATATCAAATTCATAGTAGCGTTGCCACTCTTATCTGTGACATGAAGATATACTACGCACCCGTATGCTTTCGTACTCGCGTCTGCAAAAGCGATAATATTTATCGTGCAGTCCTCTTTTACTCCCAAATATCGAGGTAAATTTAAATTAGAAAGCATCGGTAATTCTTCCTTGAATTTGACATATCGTTTGACAATACTTTGGGGTAGTTCTTCATCCCATCCTACTTTCTCTAACCACAGCTCTTGTAAAAGTAATTTGGCATATAAAATTACCGGAGCAACCAAACCTAATACATCAAATAAACGTGCTATTGTGGAAAGAATTGATCTTTTACATATAGTTTTCTCCTCCGTGGGACATATCATAAAATGAAAACAATCAGATATCGGATCCCATTTTAGTCCTAAAATGCTACAATTATCCGAGAAATCCATCGTTGCACGGTGCGACTCTGGTAATTGAGCGAGCAAATGAGCAGAATTACTCGACCATTTAACTAATTCAAATCCTCCAGACTTGAACATCGCCATTAATTCTGTAGACAAAGTGACGGCTTCACTTATAGTATTTACAGAATATACAAAATCGTCCATATATAAATCATTAATTGCAACTTCTGCGGCTTTCGGGTGACGATTTCTTTCATCGCTCGCTAGCTTTCTTAAAGTTCGCATCGCAAGGAACGGTGAACAATTTAACCCAAAAGCTAGCGAATTAAATTGATAAACTCCAATTTCTTCATCTTCGTGAAATCTATAAAGAATTTTTTGATATTTACGATGGCTTTCCGTTACCATTATACGTAAATACATTTGTTTAACATCTGCGGTCAATGCTATAGCGAATAAGCGAAATTTAATTAAAAGTGTAAATAAATTAGATTGCAAGTTTGGACCAGTATACAAAATATCATTAAGTGACAACCCTGAACTGGTCTTTGTACTGGCGTCCAATACAACACGAGTTTTAGTTGTTGCTTTATCTTTACGAATAACTGCATGGTGAGGAATGAAATATCCCTCATCAATATTAGATGAAGACGGAACTTCATACCTTATATATCCCTTTTCCAGATATTCAGAAATTACTTCATTATAACTCCGATGCAATTCTGGTGACGTATTAAATTTCCGTTCTAAATATTTATATCTGCGTTGCGCGACACTGAGCGAATTTCCTAAATTATTAGGATCTATCTTAAAAGGTAAAGACACAATATACCTTCCCGAGTCATCCCGTTGGACGGACTCGACGTACATTTTCTCACATTCCGCGTCTTCAGCACTCATCAATGACTTAATAGGCATGTCTTCCATTGTCCAAAATTTGGTTAACGCATTGCATAAATCCACGTTGGTTATGGGGCCGAATGTCCACGAAACGTCCGGCGTACACTTAGGTATTTCACCCATTACAATATATCCGAATACCGTTTGTATAGCGGGTGGTGCATTCGTATTATGTTTAGATAAAACCTTATTTCCTAGCATAATATATGGAAATAACTGAGCACCTAATAAAATATCGACATCGGATGGAACGTTCCAATTTTCATCGGCTAGATTTAAACCAAGTAAATGCTCACATGACTTTGTGTCAACATACTGTGTAGGGAGCTTGTCCGTGATTTTTTCGACCACTAATAGGCTTATTTTATATTTATCTTCTGAAACACGGGATTTAATTGTTAATGCAACATGCCCCAAAATTGGTGTCTCCACTGAACCAACACTTTTAATAACTGAATTATTTAAAGGAATTATTTTAAGATTCAATTCATTACAAGTATTTAAACTAATCAAATTTTGTTGCGAGGCGCAATCAATTAAACACCTGACGGTTACTTGATTATTTTTAATGTCGTAAGCGAATAACTGCGCGGTTGACAATAGTACATTCGTAGCTAAATTACCCGCCGTAAAATCATTATGATGTTTATTCCTTGTTATTAATGTGACAGCTTCGTTTTTCGAATGACTTTCGTTGTTCACCGTACCCTCAAAATGCAAAGCAGTATGGTGACGTTTTTTACAAATTCTACAATCCGATTTAGATGAACATTTTACCGTCTTGTGTTTATCGCTTAAACAGTTTACACATAAGTTATTTAATTTTACAAACTGAAAGCGAGCCTTTGGCCTCAACTCATTAAATTGTTCACATTTAAACAATTCAACATGATCGCTTCGATTGCATTTCCGGCATTTATTATTATTACTACGATTATTATCAAACGACTTCGGTTCAACCACAGCGAAAGAATGCGAAACCTTATTTTTATTATTATTAACTTTACTTTCTGCTCCGGTTCGTTCAAGAATTTTAACATGCGAACGAATATATTCTATTAAATCGGTATATGTAGGTATATCTTTCTCCCGTATGGACATTTCGAAATTTTTCACCAATTGCATATCTAATTTTTTCAGTGCAATATGTAAAATTATAAAGTCGGTTAGGTCATCAATACCTAATTCTTTGAGCGCAGACATGGAAGACGCAAACCGTTCAATAAAATTATTTAACTCATTTGAGTTAGAAGGTGCCAATAATTTTAAATTCAAAATATTGTTCAGATAAAAGGTGCCTAGCACGCGCTTGTCTTGATATTTCTTTTCGAGAGCATTCCAGATTACAAAATAATTTTTTTCATTCGGCAGTACTCCGGCAAACACCGATAATGCCTTTCCTTGAAGTTTTCCTATCAAATATTGCATCTTTTGCGACGTATTCAAATTTTCATTAGAGTGGATGTTTAATTTAAATGCTTCATAAAATACCGACCAATTCTCTTGATTTCCATCGAACGATGGCATATCAATCGCTGGAAGCTTAATAAATTGGGACTTATTTAATTTCTGCGTACCACCTAAATCTTGCTTCGCCACAATACTTTCGCGTATACTAACTACAAAGCAGTACTTATTTTCGAATTTATTCCATAAATCTAAATTTATATTATAGTTTGGATCCTTTTTCAATTGAAGTAAAAGAAATTCATCACAATACGTGTTAAATTGTGAATAATATGTAGCCAAATTAACCGTTTGTCTAACGAACTCCTCCGAACTCCTTGTCTCCCTATCTGCAATAATTTTCGCTTTCTCATATAAATCATTGAGACGATTATGCATCAAATTAATCTTAGATTCTAGTAATTTGATTTTAACTAGATCCTGAGCCTGAGTACCATCACTCGTCGACATGATTAATTCTATGTAGGAATTTTAATGCAACAATAATTACAAAAGTATGTCAGTACAAATGACTTAACAAAGTATGAAAAGCAAATAATAATTATTTGCAGGTTAAATATATTAATTTTAAATACCCCGTTGGTAATCCGACTCGAAAGAACCAAAAATGGTGTCGCGGAACTGCGACTCCACTGTTACTTGGCGGTAAATGCTGCAAAGCAAAGCCTATGCAGCCCTCGAAGGACCAGTCCCGAAACTACGTGAAATCGCTAAGTTATACGGGACGATTAGATAGTATACACTCGCAAAACCCGATGGATAGTCAGTCGATAGTTCAGATCTGGGCTTTTGGAAAATTAGATAAGCCCAGATTGGAATAAGGAAAATAGGACTCACCGTTGCAGATGGGGCCTCGCTGATCTCCAGTTTTGGTGTACACTTCTCACTGTTTAAAATTCGCAATATTCTTATAACAATACATGCGCCCTGTCTGAGATGTTATTTTGTACTGAGCAGCAAATCACACTGTCACCTCTCCAAAGTTTGGTACTTTTTGCAACAATTTTTATGGTGACATTTAGGAGGGAAAGATTAGGTAGGTGGGATAAATTCAGGATTTTGACATATCTACCCATCAAGTCCGCGAATGCAATACCCAACCAATCCCATATAAAATTGCTCGAACATCGACAATGGAATTGTCGAATTCTAAGCCAGAAATGTTAATCTAACTTCTTCAAACTTTGCAAATTCACTTTGTGGCGTCATTATTAATAAATGAAAACAAAAAACTTTGTGTACACAAAGTTATTTGTTTTCATTTATGTTAATCTAAATTTACTATTATAATTTTAAATTTTTTTCAACGTTAAATCAAATTTACGTAAATACGTTTATATTTTCCAAAAATCTATCCACCTAAAATTAATTCCAAACTCAGACTTTATTTCATTGAACGTAGAAATGGGACATGTTAAAAACACAACCTGTGGTGCAGAGGCATTCGGATTCTTGGGGGGGGAGGAGAGGTTGCTGCTCAAAAACTCCATGGCTAGTGAAATCAGGAGAGACTGCTTGAGGCAGACAAAACCTAAACTTCTCCAGACGGACACTCTCTACCCATTGCCTTGTACCGCAGTGGGGGGAATGGATTGGATCCCCCAGATTCCTACCCGCCCCTCATCCCTTTTTCTTTCCCATAACTTCCTCTCCTTTCTTTCTTCTTCTCGGTTATTTCCTTTCCACTCCTTTCTTTCTTCTCCTTCCTTTCCTTCCACACAGCATCCCCAAAAATGACGTAGGCGCTGAGAGAATTATTTTTCCTCAAGACTTTCAGAGTAGAGCTATTAAAAAAAAATGGTCTAAAGAATTAAATACAAATATTTCGACAATCTAAAGAATTAAATACAAATATTTATTTAATTGACTAAATTAAGCAAATGCATTAAAATTTCATATTTAACTTTCCAATATTCTGTAATACAAAATCCAATCAAAATCGTGAGACATGTCACAAACGCAATGTACAAACTTTGGTGAAAATCACCGGATACGAAAAAATACGTTGTATTAAATATCAGTAATTTATGAAGTTTTTCGTTTGACCATCTGTACAAGGATATAATTTGTATATTTTTTTACCTTGTAAAACTACGTGCCGACCTCCAAGCTGGCCGACGTCAACGGATTCCATCTGCAAATAGTGCGAAGATCCGTCCATACGAATAGAGTAGTCTGAAGTGATCTGATTCTGTTTGAGCTTTTCACATTCCAGGGCCCATTGAGCAGCATCTCTGGAAATATAAATTTTAAATTTGTTATCATGTCTAATACATTGCTAATTTCATTAGGAAAATACATTAAAAAAAATAAAAATTTTCCACAACTGACCATTATTAAGTTGTGAAAAATTAAAAAAAATAATAATAAAAGTTTTATAAGAAAAAGAATAAAAGTTAATATATATAAAAAGAATAAAAGTTTTATAGCTTCATCTACGTAGGTTACAACTTTAAATAATTAAAATACATTATGAAACAAAATGAAAATTTTGTTTGATACAATTAAAACAAATATTTCGGAATTCGTTAAACTATCATCTAAAGTTTTGTCGAAATGATTTTACACATATTTTAATTTTAAAAAATGAACACATCAATTTAGTTTTTAGTATTAAAAGGGCCTTATTCAACAAAAAATACATTGCATTGTTGTACATTGAAGACTAATCTGAAATGAAAACATTGAAAAGTTACATTCCCTAGAAATCGTAGCTTGATGTGTTTTACCTATTTACAGTCGATTATAGCGCATCATACTAATAAAATGGGTCAAAATGGGAATACTATATTTTCTCCGCAGGATTTTCATTAGAGGGTGCTTTTAATGAGAGGATCACTGGCGTATTTGACTTCGGTGTATATTCAATATTTTTTTTTGTTCACGATTGGCGTTTGTATAACGGTTTTTATTTGTTTCAAGGATATATAGATAAATACTTTTTTATAGAAAGTTTAAGCTTTGAGAAGTTAATTTGAGAAGTTGCGAAGTTACTTTGAGAAGTTGCAGAAGACATTGAATCTTGTTGATTTACAGTTGCTCCTACTTTGTCCTCGATTTCACTTGATGTTATCACATTTATCAGATTTATTTAATTTGTAAACAAAAAATAAAAAAAGTTTCACGGTCCCTTAATAAGGCAAATACCTGATCGCTTCTTGTAAGTGGTGTTAATTTAAAACTCGCTTCACGTAGGTCAGAAGAAATATCCAATATTTTTATGGAATCTTGGTTAATAAAAAAGAGTTTGAACAAGTTTTTCAATGATTTTTATGTTTTGTTATGCTTTGATTTTGAAAGGGCGCAACCCTCAATACTGCGACCATTAAGGGGAGAATTTCCCGCATATTTTTTTACCCTTGAGGGCGGCTGCTTTGCTATGCACGTATTGCTCTGGTCACGTTTCAATTCACATCCCAAAGAGAGGTGTACTGTATAGGTACAAGAAGAAGGATTTACTATGACATTGCTGGCAATTGAAAAGTGTGATTATAGGCATGCATAACGTGATTAGCGAAACATCACGTTTGGCAAACATTTAGTCAATAGACTCGTTTAGAGGTAATAATCAAATATTGACCTTGTTTTGTAACTGTCTCTGAAACATTGTTTTATATACGCATGATGTAACTCATTTAAGCCGTTAATCTTTTTTTTTTATTTTTATGAAAAATTTTATGAAAAACAAATACCTTTGTATAACACCACTATTTTATTAACAATATCAACATGTTTCGAAAACTATGTTTTCTTCGTCAGGATAATAAGTCAATAATAAATAACAAAAGACAAACAAGTATAGACTAATTAGAACATAGACAAAATATTAGAAAGGAGAGGTGATTAATTACCTAAAATATATCATAAAAAACAATTATATAAAATAAAATATAAAAATTATTTTAGAATGGGTAAAAAATTACATTAACATAATAAAATAATAAAATAAATAAATAAATAAAAATATAATATAATCTTTTGTTTACTTTCCGTGTAACATCAAAATGTTTTACGTAGGTACCGATGAAAACTTTTCTACGGCTACAGAAATATTCCTATTTATTTTTTATACTGTGTTAATGTTAATGTTCTTTTAAATTAACCCTTTCTGTGATTAGTTGCTTTAATCTTGTAGTTTAAAGGGCGACAGGTTTCTTCAAGATCTACAGGCTTCTTCAGTCATTGACTTATTAATTTTGTGTTTGCTCTCAATGAGGTTTTATATTCTATATCTTAGGTAGTGTTTTATTTTGTAGTAAGGATACTCAGACCTTAGAAAGTTTGATACATTTGAAATGTTGCTATACCAACCTACAGTAGAAAATCTGTCTGATGAAAAGAATTAAAGAAAGAATGAAAAACCTTGGGGAATGAGAAAAGTATTATGATTAAGCTCATGATTCTTGCAAAGGCACCTTTAACAATATCGATTGAGGAATTCTTCATTCGAAAAACCACATACGAATGTACAAACTTAAAGTAATATTATTAACTTTTTATGTTTTCGAGTTTTGCCTCAGTATCTTTCTTACAATCAAGTTTTTTGATAAAAACTACATGTTAAAAGTATTTACCGTAAGGAAGTGTTGCCAACTGCGGGAACGAAGATGGAGTTCTGCTTCAGCTTTTTGAGGTCAGGGGTTTGTTCCTCAATCGATTCGGAGAATTCGAAACTTGATGGTAGAGACAGTCGGAAGTAATCTCGAGATGAACCCTAAACAAAATAATGTTCATATGAGCAATAAAATAATTGCTAATCGATAAAATTTGCACCAAACCTTGCCTAATGTTACTTTGTTTCAGAGGGAGAAAACGATCAAATTTTCAAAATTGTTTGAATTTAAAAAGTAGAGGTATTGAAAATCAATAGTTACCTGACTGTTAGTATGTTTAAGTTTGGCAGTATTTCTCCTAACAAATGCAGATTTTCCGTGTGTTACTCCAGGCTTGTAGGGGAGTCCCTCTAAAATTGAAAAATGCAACAGTCATAAATTTTCATCTAAAAAGTCTAATTTACATATTGTCACTTCAGCTGGACAGGGTTCTAACTTAACTTTACCTTGTTCTGAGATATGAGATATCAAAGTTTACGAAAACGATTTCTCATTATTTATTTGCCAATTTATGATTTTGAGGTTGAATCTTGTGTAAAGTATTTTAATGGAACATATTTTAAAACATTTAGTTAGGGCAAAACTAACCATTTTAGAACACACATAAACCAGCAGATAGAACCATTAACTAATTGAAAAAAGTTCTAACTACATTTCCTAATGCAATTCCACGCTAGAATATGTCCTTGATTGACATCCAAGCTAAAATATGTCCTATTTAAATATTTTCCATTAAAATATGATAAATTACAATACTTTATACAAGATTGAACCCCAAAATCAAAAATTGTGAAATAGATTACGAAACTTTGAGGTCTCAGAACATGATAAGGCTAAGTTAGAACCTTATCCAACCAAAGTGACGAACTGCATTATGCCTCTTTACAACGTCGGATACAAAAAAGAGAATCTAAGTGATGTTAGTATCATGAAAATTTCTACGGAAATACAACAGACATAGTTCTGAAAATTATTTTTGTTACAGAATGAGAAAAAGAACAACATATTATTTGAGTGTTTCTATAATTCTAGACCTAATGAAGCCATCGCATGAATCATAGAAGTGCCAACAGACTATTCATATCGGCAACAAATGTGCACCCTTGAAATACAGAGAAACTACAAGTACTCGCCACGGATAATGATATGATTTGATTGAAAATCAGAATATGAATCGACTTGTAAAATTTCCAAAAACAAGACGGATGGGACGTTACTAAGAAATTTACAGATAGATTAAATTCCAAATGGTCTTTTTAAAACAGGACTGTGCTGTTAATTAAGTTGGTGGTTTAATAAACTTGTCAAAGTGGGTCCAATTACTTCAGAAATTAGATGAAAGACGACATGATTTATTAAAAATCTAGAAAATATTAATAAAAATTTTCATAAATATATTACAAGAAGTCACACCAGAAAGGATCTGTGGTCCCAGTATAGCATATGGTAAAGTATCAAAGACTTACCCACAAATACATCTGGGACCAAAATGAAATAATAAAATCCCCCCAGAATTAAATTCAAACATGCAAAATGTCCTACATCGGTTCAATAATTAAATTAATGGTTGATTGGCTTGGGTGGGGTGGTAGTCTGAAAAACTATTAAATAATGTCATTTAAAGCTTTACATGGTTACCCATTAATAGCACTTTTAGTAAAACATAGTAAATATTTAATTTTTAAAATAAAAACAATATTTTTTTATGGAATAAATTTTTGGCATTTTCACCAGCTTAGCTAGGCAATCTGCCTAATATCGACCAACAAGGCATAATAACACTTGTACGCATTATAAGTATTTTCAGTTATTATGCAATATTATTACTACTTTATTTTTGATTTATAAATGTATCAATGTAATGTAATAAATAAATGTATTTATGAAGATTACGAAGTGAATGGTGACTTACTAGTGAAATTAAGTGCCGTCAGCTCGGGCATTGAGGTGAAGAAGCCCGGCATGGATGACTTGGTGTTGTAGAACATCTTGGTCCTGAAGCGGGACTCCATCAGCCGCGGGTTCTTATCCTCCAGAGCGTCCAGGTTGTTGAGACTCCGGGATCTAACCTGCATTCAAATTAGCGGATATGTTTTGTAAATCAATTAAATATATAATATTACGAAGAGAATAAATGACACGTTTATGAGAAAACATTCAAAATGCATGTTAGAGAATTAGTCTATGCAAATGTTGACTGAAAGAAAATTTAATAAATTAAATAATACGCTTTTTAAAATCTCCCCTTTTTTTATTAATGTTTTTAACAACATATTTTTACTCATACACATGAGTAGAAATTTTTCGTAACATTTTCCGAACAAAAATTTGTCAAAAGTGGAACCCTTTTGTTTAAGTAGCAAAGCTTTATTTAAAAAAAAAATATGTTTAAAAACACTACATTTCCCGATTTAAGGTTAAATATTGTGATCATTAAAAGATTTTTCTTTTTTATTATATATTTAAATATTTACACTTAAATTGATTTATAATCTTGATATTTAAAATGATTCGTAATCTACTCTTTCACAGTTGGTGCGAATTTAATTATTTTAGTACATACGCATTATGAATATGAATAAATATTTTGTCCGTAACAAACTGAAAGAAAGTTAAAAAACACTAAATTGAACTTATTAAACGATCCAACGTTGTAGTTGTTAACCAATCTTGAAACATTTGAGTTTTTTAAAGAACAAAACTTTAATTTTAAAGAAAAACAAATAACTTTGTGTACACCACTATTTAATTAACAATGTCAACATGTTTCGAAAACTATGTTTTCTTCGTCAGGATAATAAGTGAAAAATGTTGATATTGTTAATTAAATAGTGGTGTACACAAAGTTATTTGTTTTTCATTAAATTAATAATGACGCCACAGAGTGAATTTGCGAATTTTGAAGAAACAAAACTATAAGTTCATATTCATTTTGCTTATGTAAGAACGCAAACATTTAATAATTCAACGCCTATAATTCAATCATTCAAAGCCTAACTTATAAAATGCGTTTTTTCCCACCAATAACTAAATTCGCGCCAAGTATGAAGTTGACCCAATCAATCATTTCCTTTTATTTCCCGATGCTCTGTGTTTGAGTAGCGCAAGTTACTGTCAACAAAGTTGAACTCCCGAGATTTTCCGAGCAGAGTCGTAGTATGTAAATTTAATTTTCCTGATATATTCCAAATAACGCCATCTATGCCCCTATACCAAATTCAGAAACATTTCTATTTCCAGACGAGTTTATTATGATTGAGAGAAAACATTTTTCAAATGGTTCGATTCTCTGCTAAAGAGGAACCCCGAATACGACAACAGAGGGACAAAAACAGGTTTGTAGAGATGAAATAATAAAAAAAAATTCAGAAAAAAATTATCGGAATAGGCTCAGCTTAGTGGGGTGGTATATACCAAAAAGCGTATAATGTAATTTGTAATATTATCTTGGTTAATGAGTTATTTAAAAATAAATAAAAATAAAATTATCGTAATAATCAATTAATACCATTCTAACGCAGTATTTCATGGAGTAAAAAATTATATAAAATATCAATCGGATTATTCAATAAATTATACAAAAACGTTGGATAAATTTTGATTTGTATTGTCTTTTTATGGTTTCAATTACTTCAAAAATTGACATTTTACTTTCTCAGTTTAGTTTCTAAGAAATTTGATTTAAAATTATTTTAGGATTGCAATTTTCCATTTTGTTTTTAAATAAAGAAGTTGACATATCTACAAATCATCAAATATAATCACTTCGATGTCGATGCACTTTCAATGAATTTTCAGGAGTTAAGGAATTGAATTAAAACTGGAAATATAAATCATGTCATCAGACAAGCAATAAATTCCAAAGTTCCAAAATTATTTCATTTAAACCTTATAATTCTTCATTTGAAATAAGTTTTACTTTTGCTTAAATTTTTATTTTATTTTTTCGAAGTTTACTAACCGTATTCATTTGAAAGGCAAATTTCTGACGTGTCGCTAATTTGTCACAACAAAATAAAAATATAAATGTTTTTGAAAGGCAATGGTCTTGAGGGAGTATTTGACCTTTCTCTTGGTAGCGGATCCGTATGATAACGTACATTTGAAATAAAAAATAAATTACTAGGTTAACAAATTATTAATACTAAGTAATTACTCGGCTAATTTATCCACTTTTCGTAGGTTCCGGTACCGAATTGTAAACTCGGCTTTATGAATAATTTAAATAATTAAAACGTTAATCAAAATTATGCATTGTCCTATGTGAAATAAATTTTGATTTAAATATTTTTTTAATGAGATCAGTAAAAACTAAATCAAAAAAATTCTAAATAAGCAAATATTGTTTTGGAGAATACGAAAAGTATTTAAGCTTCTTGACATGTTTTTGCTTTGGTAAAGATCCATTAAATAACAAGAGACTTTTGAAAATCTCACATGGTTGGAAAGAAGCGCGCGCCGAAGCATTATACTCCTGAATACGATTAAAATAAGAAACCTTTTTTTCAGCAATTTATCTGTTCGTTTGACTTTGATTAATGGCCTTCCGTTGGAAGTTGCAAAGAAACGCTCAGAACTTTAACCGCCAACAGAACACTGCTTTTTGTTAATAAGAATTATTGGTGTTTCATTAAGCTTAGAACAATGTAGTTTCACCGAATTGAAAGTTGAAAAACTCATTTTAATATTTGATCATTGACGAAGATAATATCAACAATTCTATAAGACTAGAGTACCTGGATTCGAGTACCGTTACCTTTTTTAATTTTCTTTGACTTTCTGTTGCTTGTGTTCATTGAGAGTTGCTAATATTAATTTCGTCAGCGATGAAAATGTATGTTTTTCAGTTATTGTTGTCCATTATATTAAGAAAAATTGAAAAAAAACTCGCATATAAACTAGCCTAACTCCGACAAGGTGGCTTCGGTCACCTAACCGTAATCTTCATTGGTCCGGAGGCGTATAATATTTAACGATTGCACATGTCCAAAAACGTCTCAAATGCCATATATCCAAATAACGTGGATAAGTACTGAATATATTTAACTCATTCAGATCTTAAAGTAGTGTCACTAAAATCCCCATTAATGATTCTTCCTTTTTACCTACTGTTTAATTCAAATTTATGCTAAATTAAATGAAAGCCAATCATTTCGTAAAACATAATTTAATCAAATTTATGCCATCAAAAAGGTACCTTTACAACAGTGCTTCTTCGATTTTTTTTTAGGAACGAAAAAATGTTTTTTTTGTATGTATATACAGTGTTCTTCAGTGTCATTGTACTTTAAAATATTATTTGACTGGTAAACTGGTGTTGCCAGCCTACAAATTTTGTAGTTCCATTTTGTATGTTTTCTACTCTTATTTGACAGACAATACATGAAAATTTTGTTAATACCCTTTCAAAAATGTTGTATTCTAACGATAACTTTTGCAACGGTAGGTACAAGTACTGTATTTTAAATTTTAATTTAGAATGTTTAAAATTAGTTTTTAGACGGAATTATGGGCGAAGATAAATTTAGGCCAAAGATAAAACAAGCATAAAAATTGGATTTGTTAAGGAAATCATTTTATTTGTAGCACTAAAATACATGGGTATTTTTTTATTCTGTGAACACTTTTTTTTTGTAAATTGTACATAATTATGGTTTGTCAAAACTTTCGACATAAAGATAGTTTTTCACAAATTAGATTAGATCAGATTTCCATTAATTCATCATGTCTAACTGTTAATTGAATATGATTTCAAAGATTATCAAACCACGAGTAATTATTACAACGTCCAATTTTGCTTTTAATTCATTAAATAAATATCAGATTTCGGTTTATGCTCTATAAAAGTTTTTCGTGTAACATTTTTTCTGCAAACGTTTTGTTTACGTAACATTTACCGCCAATGAAAAAGGTAAAAGACAACAACTCAGTTAAATAATTTGACCTTTTTGAAATATAGTCTGTGATATTAGTATGAATTATTGGAAATTCTCAAAAAACGGATACATCAATTAATCTGTGATATTTTTTATGTATAAAAAAGGTCTAACAATAACTAATTAAGCTCGTGTTTGAGTAAAATCTAGTTTATTCGAATTTATATCTGTCTTACAATATTCAATAAACAAATATTTAAATCATAAAATATAAAGTACATCTGTCATTTTATTACTTTAAGATCAACCTAACCTAACCTAACTGGAAATGCAACTGTTAAAATGATGTGAAAAAAATTATGTGAATCTTAAATTTTTTTTTATTTAACGACAATATGTAAAGGAAAGAGTTATTTATTTCATAGGTGAAAATACGTCTATCGAAATATTTGATCTTAATATATTTTGCTATTATACATACATATTTTTAATCATGTTAAAAACAAAAATAATATTTTCACTACTTTGAATTTTACTAGGGCTATCAATTCCGGTTTTTTTTCAGAACCGGAGTAACGGTGAAAATCCGAGATCCCGGTGCTTGCAAAAATATAAAAAAATAAGGAGTTCATTAATTTAGAGACTAGAATAAACGGCAGAAGTGCCATTTGTTGTAACAAATGAAAAATGTGTTTGGT
Source organism: Glyphotaelius pellucidus (assembly GCA_936435175.1). NCBI lineage: Eukaryota > Metazoa > Arthropoda > Insecta > Trichoptera > Limnephilidae > Glyphotaelius > Glyphotaelius pellucidus. The sequence goes on along the minus strand of OW386542.1, from coordinate 17,000,270 downwards.
GTTATATGCACATTAGGTAACATGCATTATTTACTAATATAAAATAATTATAAAAAAAGTTGCACAAAGAAAAAAAAATCGAAAATAGGAAAAAAATACTTAATTCAACACAAAAAAAAATCAATATATTGAGACTTAGTCTATTTAACAAAATTGTTGTGTTGGTTTTATATCCATGCATTTTTCTAGAATTACTCCACGCTATATTTTGAAATCTAAATTTGTCGGCTTTTTTTTCATGGTATTTGATAAAATTTTGGTTGGTTTTAATTTTGAATAAAGAAAGAAAGAAATTTCAATATAAGGTCCTTGCTTTCTGTCTAATACCGGCAGAGAAAAATATATATTTTCTACGTTTGATTTTGACATGTCAGCAAACGTCCGTCGTCTTCACATTCATCTTCTGGTAAGGATTTAGGTTGAGATTTCCCGTAGAGAACGTCTAAAACTGCCAGCTTTTCTTTATCGCATTTGCAAAACAAAGAGAAGTGAAAGCTCGTCTACCTGAATAATCCCGTTGTAGTGATGTAAGAATACTAAATACGGAACTTTATTCAACAGAGCTTTCCTTCTAGGGAATAGCGCAATAAACATAACCTACCCCAAAATCTTCATGACCCGTATCCCAAAATCTCAGGAATATTGTGCAATAAACGACATGCTACCTACAAAGACCACATAATCCCGGGATTAAAACCAACGCAGCACCGGGATTACGGTGCTAACAAAGGTCAGGGTTTCCTGGAATCCCGTATCTTGAAATCCGGGATTGAAAGCTCTAATGCACACTAGATCGCGTAAATTCTGACAAGACCGATAAAGGTTAATAGATTTTCAGTATATTATTTCGAAAAGACCCAAATGGGATTATCTAGTGCCTAACACCTCTTCATTCCCCTTACCCCATACACTAGCATTTTCTTTTATTATCGTTGACATTTACCTAACGCGTTATAAATGTTAATAAAGGATTGACGCCCGTGAGCACTTCTGGCACTCGACGTCTCGGCAACACCTCTCTAGTATGCAATATGTATCCACCGAGTAAAAAAAACATGATAGTTTCTAACCCTTTTTAAGACACATCCAAACATATCAACCTTTTTATGGCCCTCTCAGTTTAACCCAATTTCAAGTGTTTTAAAAAAGGCCGAGAAAAATTATTTAGCTTAAATTTACATTAACCTATTTATGAAAAGTAATGGGTTGGGTCTTGGGTTTGTGGGACCAGAGCCAGTGAATTGAGTTATTTGGAAATTTCCGATAGTGGTTCGCGGTGGAATATTAGTTTGGAAACAAATCGAGAGTTTATCTAAAAAAGGCTGCTATTTATTTCTAAAAGATTCCGTCACTATCTAAACTGATGATCACCAGACGAAATTCCCCTGTAACTGACTCGAAATCATTCTGGTATTCTCAGTCAAATATTTTGCCAATGGAGATTTGGAAATGGAGTGGTCTTTTTCTGTCCATTTGTTTCTCATTTTAGGATATCGCATTGAGAAATATTAATACGGACGCGTATTAACTAAACAAGAAAGGTATTTACAAATATTTACCAAACTTGCATTTTGAATGTACCAAAACATTTATTTTTTCGAGCCGTTAGATATATGTTGTGCACATAATATTTCTGTTAGTGTTTTTAATCTATGATAATGGTTGGTAAGATGAAACTAATTGATTTAGTCCATCCGCTTACAGGGCAATTGAAAAAACCAGTTGGCAACTTAAGTCGCTATCCTATATATTTCAATGGCAGTTTACACACTACACAACTTCCCAAAGGCCAGTTGTCAACGGCGACGCAACCAACTCAACCTATTCGCAGCCGGCGCATTTCAATTGCAAGAATGCCTGGTTACCATGGTTGCGTCTCACGAGCTGTCAGTTTTCGAGTAATTTGCGATACGTTACAGCGGAAAAAATATCGATTTTGTTCAGGAGGTTGATTGATTATTGTGATAATTGATAAATTTAATTGGTTGTTAATTTATCAATTATATTTTTATTCAACTAGCTGATATAATTAATGTAATCGTAAACGCCATGAGAGAAGCTTGGTTGCCCGCTTTTTTGGCAATCTGTCAAAAACAAGTAATGTTTTCGAAAAATCCTTTTATTAACCTCTCAACTGTCGCTAGCCCGCTGACGGGCCGAAAAAAACTTTCGTTTTTTTTTTTTTAAATGCTATTTTAACACTTATAAGGAAACTGTATGAAGGACAAGGTCAGAATCACTTGCGCCAACATATTTCTTGACGTCACATATTTTTTGATTTATCTAGCTTCTTGGAATGATTTTAAATAAATTTTCTATGACTTTGCGGGTCACTTTTAGGAGCTATCGCGGGTCACTTTTATGTTTTTAAAAGAGTTTCATTATTTCAAATCAATGTCATTATTTCTTTGTAAACTCATTTGAATTGTTTTTTTTTCATGTAGAATGTGTATTAAGGCTTGTGTAGAAATAACAAAATCAGTTTATATTTTATATGAATTTCGTATGAATATAATTTTGTAATATTTGTTTGCCGAAAGGCAGATTTTTTTTTTGTTTAAGTTTGCTATTCCAGGAAAACTTCCAACGATATTAACAAATAATATATATAAATAATAAAATATTTTATCTGGTAAATAGAGAACAATCCCTTTGTTTTTGTATCGATATTTGACCAGAACACTTTGAGGTAATTTTCGCGCGATTTTTCGAAATACCATTAACGTTCGACAGGTTAAATAATGAATTTCGAGTTATATTCAAGTGTTACATACACAGATATTTAAATATAAACGATGTGGTATCAGCAGTTTTTACAAAATGACACTGTGCTTTGTGGTGTCACCGATATTTTTAACCAATATCTACTACCATACCAAAAAAACCAACTAAATGAACGAATTCTTTCCGGATTCAAACTATATTTTTAACCAATACTACTATTTTTAACCACACCTTAAAAACATCAACTCAATTCTGAATTCAAACTAGGACCATTAGATTGTAGTCCGTCGACAGTCGGGCAACCATCATAGCATATCTCTAATATTTCAATATCTTTGGTTACGTACTCGTTTACCTATTCCGATTAAACTAATAAATACGGCGTGTCAATTAATTAAATTATGCGACGGTTGAATACGTTTTTCACTTAAAAGTTTTTCTTGCGTGGATTGGAGTTTGAAACAAACAAATTGAATTATTTTCACGTGATAATAGGCGATTACTGTATTTAGTTTTTAAAGTTAAAATAATCGAGAAGCATTTTTCGTATAAGCAAGAAGTGGCAAATAGGATCAATGTTTTCAAAGCATCCATTCCTAAATTTCCATAATCACATAGTCGTTCAAACCATTTTTTTCTAATCTTGAGACATAAATTCTGGTTTATAGTTTTGTCATTCCATATTTCAATAGGTTGGCTGTGAGTCCCAATAGATAATTTGACAGCTGCCACATCATTTTCCATCAAATGGATTGAGAATCAGTCTTTCTAATAAACATTAAAAAATGAAGTGTGGGTACTGTTTTTTTTTTTTTTTAATTTTTAAGGTGGTCGCTAGTCGAACAAGGTTGAGAAGCGATGACTCAATGAATTTATACACAAGGGTTGCCCTGGGAACCGTATAAACACTTTCAAACACAAACTCGTTTCTGATAGTAAAAGTTTATTGTGAGGGTATTAATCTGTACGTATTTTTATATTTATTTAACATTATTGGTGAGTTATCCAGGGAGGGCAAAAATAACAACTACCGATCAATTATAATTTTTGACTTTCAACAATTACCGATCAATTATAACTTTTGACTTTCAACAATTACCGATCAATTATAACTTTTGACTTTCAACAATTACCGATCAATTATAATTTTTGACTTTCAACAATTACCGATCAATTATAACTTTTGACTTTCAACAATTACCGATCAATTATAATTTTTGACTTTCAACAATTACCGATCAATTATAACTTTTGACTTTCCTTAAATGAGAATCAATAAAGAATCAAGTAATGATATTATAATAATCAAAACAAGAATTCATTCTGACTTTAATAAAAATATTTAAGAAAGTTCTGAGAACTCGAGTGTTACTTCGATTAAATAGAAATGTTTTATCAGATAACTCGGGTAATATAAAAATAACAATACTCAACTTAGTTATTTATATTATTTTAGATATTTTATATACTCTAGGTTTAAACAATAGGACAGTTAAATCATAAATATCTCGGAGTAAATTTTTTTAATTCTTTACCAAAAAAACAAATTGGTTATCTGTAAAGTTGTAAATAATTTTACGTGATAACGTCATAAAATAACGATGGAGTGGAAGAGAGATAGATGCTTCACAAGCCGAACGCTTAAGCCGAACGTTTGTTCGGCGCTCTCGCTTGCACGCTCGGCTCAGGTGGAACGTGACAATGAGTAATGCTTTTTCGTGAGTGCAACCGGCGTTCATCGATTTATAAGACGTTATCACGTTAAAAAATTAGAAACATGAATACTTATATTAAAATATAATAATTAAACCTCGCCTTAAAAATTATACTGAAAACTTAAAATGAATCATGTAAAAAAAAACAATAAAATAACACCCCCCCTATACACAAGCCCTGCTTATTTATCAAATACAACTATCTTGTAATTAATTATGTATTTTATGAAATTTATTTTTAATTTATGTATCTTTTGTGAATTACAAAAAAAAATTAAATTCTCTATTTATTTTTCTCAAATTAAAGCCTAAACGAATTTATCTCAGCATGATGATGACTGAAAATCGCCCAACATTTTTGATTTTTTTAATGTTAATTTAACTATTTTTTTCTTTAAGAAAATAAAACATTTTTGTTTTTTTATAACACAGTTTGGTGAAAAAGAGCGCAAAAACAAAATTGATAAATTGATGAGTTTGGTTCACGAAAAAAAGTTAAGTGAAAAACACCTTCGCTCAGAAAACAGGATCGAAAGATCGTAAATTTGATAACGTACCGGCTCAACTCTACTAGGATGAAGAAGTAACTTTTTGCATGGTAGACAAAAATAATAGTAAGTAGATATATTTAGCGTATTACAGAACTAAAGTAATTGCAATCGATATTCCATAAATGTTATCTAAAAACAATAATTCAGACTTTTCGAGATTTTGCTGATAAACTTGCTCTTTCCAAGAAATATTAAATTAACTGTCAATTAAAGTCAAAAATATTTGAGAGAACTCACCTGAGTCCTGCTGGCTGGTGGAGACACTACCAGAAAGATCCGCATGGATGCTGCTAAGAATTCTCCCTGCACGTATCCCTCGCGCTGCCCCATGGCAGCCTCAAGGGTCTCTGCTGAAGCAGCCTTTCCACCGTCATTCCTGCTCTTAGACCATCGGTTGTACTTCTCCCTCAAGTTCCCAAAGTTGATAGAATTCTTTCTTACCGGTTCGCCACCACTGTAGTCTTTAGATTTTTGCTTGGTTATGGACTTTGGTTTTTCATCAAAAGAAGTCTGCTTGAGGTCCCGAGTCGACCGTTTTCGCCAGTTGTCGGACGGTTCCACACTCACAATGGGAGTACTCGCCTCACTTTTCTCAGAATCTTTAGACTTTAAAGAAACACTATCTACCAGCTTAGATTTTATTTTTACGTCAGACTTGACTTCTTTCTTATCTTTTCCTTTGAAAAATGAAAAAGAATATGACTTGAGAGCTCGCGATTCACCGGACTCGGGAGATTTCTGTGGCTCGCGTGAAGGACCAGCAATAGAATACCTTTCAGATTCGATTCGCTCTGAATCATCTTCGATAGGTACTCTGCGGAGTATTCCTTTGCGGCGAATTTCTATTTCATCCTCTTCTGACGTACGTAATTTATTCGCAAATTTTGCGGTTTTGTCTATGCTTTTTGAATTAACAAGCTTGGGATTAGAAGAATGTTTTGTGTCTTTTGGTTGGTACAACGTTTCCGTGGATTTGTCTACGTCTTCGTCGCTCTTTTTTATAAAGCTTGCCCATTTTGGCAGACGACGTTGAGCAAACTCAAATAGACCTGAAGGCGACTTAGATCTTTTCTTTTCACGAACTGTAGTAGTTTTCGATGTATCTTCTAATATTTTTGATACAGATTTAGATATCCATATTCTTGGATTTAAATCTTTTTCACCAGAACTACTCTCTGGAGAAGTAATCTGTGACGTTCTCGAGCTTCTGTCGTCTTTAGACTGGTCATCTTCGGACGGGAAGCTGGATTTTTGATCCGGGTTAAGAACTTTATTTAAAAAACTATCTCTATTTAAATTTAGAACTATTCTATTGAATATTTGAGATGCTTCATTGGTAACATTCAACTTTTCATCGATTTCTTTAATCTGTTCAATGGGAAGGGTGAAGCTCTGTTCAGTCACGCTTCCCCTCTTCTCTCTGTCTAAAGGATCTGCTTCACTCTCTATTCTCCGGAGCCTGGGGAGATTAGGAACTCGGGCGGTTTTCTTCTGGTGCGGTGTACTTTCCAGAACTTGATCGGGCCGCGTGAGGGTCTGCTGGAAGCCGCTACCGTGGAGAGATTCTGCGTCGTGCGCGTCCTCGTGCGATGCCTCGTGCGGGCGGCGTGCGGTGGCCAGCTCCGGCGGGGTCTGATCCCCGGGCTCCAGCTCCCACGAGCTGGGGTGGCGTTGCAGGAGCTGCGCCCTCCGCAGCCCCTGCGCCCCAGCCCCCCCGCCTCCACCAGACTCGTGCTCACACGTGTTGAACTTTTACTGACCACATTCAATTATCGAATTTAACACATTGCCCAAATTTATCAACTATCGTTCACTTTTGCTACTTCACTTAGAGGTCACATTGTTAACTGTTTACATCACATTTACCAATAATATAGCCTTTGCATAACTAATCGTTTTGAATTTTAAGATAGACATTTTACACATTAAATTCAAATACTCTCTGTTACTGTGAACAAAGATGGACAACTATATTAATTTGTATTATTTATTAAATAGCTCTATATCAATTGCTCCGTCAGAGTTTATCTTATCTCGCGGATCGATAAACGCGAGGCGTGTTTAATTAGTTAACTACGTTTATTCTCTTTGCTGATGATTTATTATTATTTCTGATCGAGCGCACTTTAATTTATTGCTTAACTTTCATGTTTGGTCGGTTTTATCTAGTTCTGTCACGAATTATTTGACTAGAGACACACATACAAAAAAATTGTCAACTAAACAGAACATTATTTTATTATTTATCATTTAGCGTAAAATACTACTGATATTGATAGCTATTTGTAACTTATAGTATTGGTTGTCCAAAGCAACATGCAATATTGATTTATTTATTTATAAATAAACGCCCTTTTTCGGGGCTTTTACATATATAGTATAGTTAGAAAAATACATATTCAAACTCACTCAGACACAAACTCTCTCGACCCAACGCCTTTCACCATAGTGGGAGTGATGGCTTCATACGTCACTCTTGTACCATGATCCCTAGTCAGCCCTCGTATCTTTTCTTTCCTAGAATTTCTTTTCCTTCCTTTACTAAAAAACACCATCCCCAAAGATGACCTAAGGAAAATTATTTTCCTCAGGATGTCCTGCGTAGACTTAATGTTAAAAAAAGTAATATTATACTTTTGAATGTAGCTATAACTTTGTTATGGCCATATAACCATTATTAGTAAGTGAAACAATTTGTTTTTTCTATGCATGTGTGGCGTCATTTTTAATTAAATGAAAACAAATCCCTTTGTAAAACACTACTTATCAACCAAAATTATCAACAAGTTTCAAAATCAAAGATTCCTTCGTCAGGATAATATTGTTATGTTAACTTCATGTCATCTTTGGAGATCAAAATTTCTTTGTTTGAATAAATTTATAATTTTTATATATTCGCCCCACCCCCCCTTCAAAATATAATGTATTGTGTTCACCCATTGTTTTGCAATGGCAAGTTAGTATATTTTGCACAAAAGAAAGAACGGTTGTTTTGAAAACGTTCGGTGTATACAAAAAAAATTATTTTACACTTGCATATTTTCGGAAACTTTGTTAAACATATACAGGGTGTTAAGGGACGTACTTCACTTGTTTTATCCGGTATTGAATCCTGACATTTTTTGCTTTTCATCTTAAAACATTAAGAAATCAGTTGGCATTGGACAGTTAGAAGCATAGTGAGGAGCTACTCAGCTGGGTGACCAATAACTACAAGTAGAAGAAATTTTATATTTGAAGAAAAAAATAAAAAAAGAGACATCAAAAAAAGTCACCGGATACCAAAAGTTTACTTCAATTTTTTACTCCAAGTAATGTAGGAATCACTGGTTAAAGTAAATTAAGTATATCCCTGAAAACCCGACAATATTTTCACAAATCCACAGTTTTGAAAATGAAATTTTCCAAACTTGAAATTCAAAATAGGAAAAAGATCACAGAAATAGCGGTTTTTATTTTACCCCAGTCTCTTAAAATAGAATTTTCATAATACTCGATGAAATTTTGCCGACTTGACTTTCAAAAGTAGGGGAAAATTGCTGTCTAGGATTACTACTGATTTTGAAATATTTTTCGTAAAGCCCGGACAACACCGGGGACTTCGGATATCAAACAGTATTAATAGCCTTCCGTCTGCGTGCTGAATTTCAGAACCCCGACTTCGATTGCATATCTAACGCCACGCCTTACGCTCCGCACCACGAATAACATCTGTGTACGTGGAATTTCAAACAAAGCTGGCGTTGTGATTCGGTTTTAAATTCACAAATTCGTCACAAAATATCGCCACTTATCGGCAGACAAGTACAAGTATTAAGATTTAGTAAACTTGCAGTATCCGAATATGGAAAGATTGACGGTAATACTCAGTTGTATCAAGCGGCTGTATATTATGTGTGACGTCATAGCCCATCTCGGTTACTTTGCCCCTGCGACTATCACTGGATGAAAGTGGATCCGAGGAACAGACAATTTTTGGAACCAGTTCCCATTGGATTTATAAAGTGGTCACAAACACTAACTGGGCGAAGCCGAACCAAAAGCTGCCCGCGGGGCCTAGCAGCAAAAATTGCGGAGCGGGTTTTTAACTGCTAGTATTTATAATATCTCTCTATTTGAATCAATTTGAATAAAAGGCAACGTCCTTTTAGACTCGTAAACTACTGTATCGATTTTTCGAAACGTTCCAGTAGTTTACGATCGATCGAAATTTTCAAAGTGTGTTCTTATTAATGGCATGCGTGTTTAGAGAGTGGCTTGAATAGTAAAAAAAGTTGAGGACACCCGGAGGACGCCCGGAGACAGTTCAATATGTTATACATTTATTAGTGAATAATAGAAAAAGTTGAGGACGCCCGACCTGAGAATTTCAAACAGATGTATTTAAAAAATAGTTTTTTTTGTCACGCATTTTTCAGGCGTTTTTACGTATGAACCTCTACATAGATAATATCCACACTTGATTGAATAGCACCTAATAATCTGATTAATTTTAAACTTGGTCGCTAATCGCAGATAAGGATGTTATAAAAAAACAGGGTGGCCCGTTCCAAATTCCTCTCTCTCTTTTTTAAATAAAATTATGAACTTAGAAATTTAAAAAAAAAAGTTTGCAATTCACACGCGGTAGAAGTGAAACTAGAAAGTCGCTAGATATCGTTTTCTTTTCTTTTGCCTGCTTATTTTAAAGTGGTTTGAAGATTGGATATTTATTTCACAAAAATAAATTTGTTTTTTTGGATTTCGTAATGGAACCTCCTTTCGCCGGATGTCTGTCTCTCTGGCCGCTGAGATTAGTCAGGCGTCTTACCCGCTGCGCTATCGGAGGCTCGCGCCGAGCAGTGAATTTATTGCATTATAAGACAATTGAACATTGACATAATTGATCACTAAGTAATAGTACGGAATGATAAAGTTTTTTCCAAATTCATAGAAATAAATCAATAATGTCCTTGTATTTCAATGTCCAAAAAGGGTAATATGTGCATCAAAATTAGTAACTATAAAAATACATTTATTATTAGCCCTACTTAAGAATGACGTAAACACTGAAACAAAAATTGATCAGAAAATAACCAAAATTTTTAAAAAAATCTTCCAAAAAAACACTTTCTTTATATTAGCTCGCCTGAAACGCAGCAAAATGTCACTAACGTTCTATTGGCTTAGGGTCCTCGTTATTATTTAAATTAGTTGGTATTATAAATTGTTTTTTTTTTATTAAATTTGCTCCACTCCAATGAGAAAAATTCCCCTCAGGATCTATGTCATCTTTGGGATGCTGTGTTGAGAGTCTTTTTAAGAAAGGAAGGAAAAAAAGTTCTGGTTAGGAAAAGGGTATTAGGGGTGGGTAAGAATCTGGGGGTCGGTGGGTCCAGGAGTGACGTACATACAAACATCCCTCCCACTGCGTTGCAAGGCGATGTTCCGAGAGAGTACGGCTGAAGAAGTCAAAGGGACTCCCCCAACCATTCTCTCCCGATAGGGCCTGCCATGCAGCTAGTGGGCAGACCCGGACTCTAAGTCACCAAACGTAGCGAACCAACTGGAGTGACCTATGGCTTTGGTTATCAAATAAATGTTTCCGGGTACACATACCTGCGTCCCAAATTGAAAATTTAAATTTATTTAACAAACACAAAACAAATTTCTTATCCATTCTTATTCTCAAACACTAAAGAAATAATATTATTAATTATATAATTTAATCAACAAATAAATTGATTAAGTTATCGCAGTCGGTGCGTTTTTCATTGACCCAATGCATATTGTATGTAATAGTGTACGTATGTGTATTATATCTGTATAAAGTATAACGCGCTCCTGAAATCGACTACCAGTTAAAAACCGTACTTCGGCTGCCTTTGATGGTGATTTTTAAGTATTAAATTCAATAACTACCAAAGCGTAATTCAGAACTGAATTGTTATCATTTCATATCTTATCGAGATAGCATGCATCTGAGATAAGAATCGGTACAATGTTATCTTGCAGTAATACAAGGAATAATAAGTGTGATATGAAGGTAAAGGTCACAATATAATAAGGACCATAACAGAACAACTATTGTGGTGAGTTAGGTCTATGGTATTAAATAGGGTTTCCAATAAGAGGTGTTATTTTGATATTCAAAGACCCAATCAGCAAAGACATGATTTTGTTGATGATCGGCCGGCTTGAGTTCTTGTGTTAACTGAATTTTATAAGCCTTAAGACCCAAATTTTTATGCAAAATACGGTGAAATGACGTTTGTAGAATGCCTAATCCCAAAGAACGACGAGGAATGGACAAATCTGGGTTTTCTTTAACACTTTTGGCTACAGCAGCAATATTCTCGGCTGTTCTTGAGCGACGAGCATGAGTTTTATTCTTTTATTCTTATCCCAACAGCTCGAATTTTTCCACCAATTTCTGTATTGCGGTCCGACAAGGTGCTTCAAGACGACCCAAAAATGTTTGAGTTTCACGAACCGTCTCTGCCAAAGTGAATTTTAATAATTTCAATGCGTTGTTGAAGCGTGTATTGTTCCATTTTTATTAATAACGTAGGTTTTGCTTGTGAAATGTTAAAAAAATGATAGCTTCAAAAGTGACATTTACCGAAATAGCGGGCTATTCAAAATAACACCTTATAGTGGAAAACCCTGTATTATATCTGATCTTTCCCAGTTCACATTTTTCACAGTTTTTACTTCAAATCCAACTATGTTTGGCGGTAGGTAACTTCTTTACCAAGCAAATTATTACTTATTGTCAATACGATATTATTGTTAAAATGAATTCAATGTTACAAAGACCCAGTCATGCCTGATTACGTCTAAAAGGGATCGAAATTAAAATCTAGTCTCCTTCAACGGAATCAATCTTCAGAACAGGCCCTCCTTTGATATGCCTGGTGTAACTCTAAGTGACCTGCTCAGATACGGGGGCTCCATCGAAGCCAGAGTTAAGTTAGCCTCTCAAAAACTGGGCGTACTGTACAGGGGCCGCAGATACTTTAATAGTACACAACTGCTAACCGTGTACAAATCACAAATGTGCCTCAAGGTTGAATTTGGCATCCAACTCTGATCTGGAGCTCCAAAATACCTGAAAAATACCCTCGAATTTGTGCAAAAACGGGCGGTCTGTTTAATAAATTCTTCCATCTTAACAGACGGATTGCAATCTTTAGAACACAGGCGTCCGGTGGGAATGCTATCTTTGTTCTACCGGTATTTCAATGGAAGATACTCCGAGGAACTAGCGTCATTGATCCCTTCGGCACCGGTGCATAGTCGAGAAACACGCCAAACGCGTGCCCTACATATGTAAACGGTTGACATTTGTCACATGAGAACGGGTCGCTTCTTCGACTCGTTCTTGTGTTCAACTGCTCGGCTGTGGAACGAATTGCCGGCCTCTGTGTTTACTCCTTCCTACAACATGGGTCTCTTCAAGACCAATGTTCATTCCTACATCTCCTCAAAAAGACCCTCCACACAGCATCTCAGATGACGTAGGCCCTGAGGGACATTGTTTTCCTCAGGGCCTCCTGTGTGGAGTTAATTTAAAAAAAATACGATAAGCGTGATATATATTTCAACGATAGAAAGTTGATTCCTAACATATAAAATGATCGAACAGATTATGATGAACTCGATGGTGTGATGCTCTCCTGTTTAAAGATGTTCTTTGTTCGAATACTTTTAACCCAAAGATTCGCTGATAGTGGATCTAGATAGCTGGATCAGACCCTGAACCGTCAACGTTGCAGTTTGTTATTTAGTAAATTTTACAAAGAAGGGATCATAAAATATCATGTTTCGGACAGTAACTGATGATCCTTGTAATAATACGACTAATCGATATTCGATCATTTCGGATAGTAAGTACCTACTTTACACAAACGCTGGTCTTTGCTGACGGAGGTTGTTATCTTGATTATGTTTTCATGTTTGAGTCACGAATTAAAAATAAATGATTAAGTACATTAGAATATTACGTACATAACCATTTTACACAGCTCCCAACCACCTTCACAGGTTGACATATTATTTATTTAGAAGTCATGCAATGACGTTTGTTGTTTCAAAATACCCGACTTTCAATAAGTATTTTCAGCATGTCAATTTCTAGAACTTAAGTTTTTAGGTAGGTGGGTGGTCCTTCTTTTTAAACTACATTAAACTGTCTCCACCAGTTAGTGGAGAAAAATTCAACAGAATTACCAATATTATTATTTTATAATTACTTTAAAATCTACTGTACTAAAGACGTGTAACGACTGTGTGTGTTTAAAAAAAATGTGTAATAAAAATTACGTGACAGAGGTGTAACTCCTCGTGATAGAAGTGCATTTCATACAAATCACAGCTGTCTTTTGCCACCTCAACTTGCGTGTGTTCTATAATGTTACAAAAAAATGATATGATGACATTTAATATAAAACTATTTTTAAATTCCAAAAGGCATAACCTATCAAGTATCAGCAATTATTATTTTTAATGATGTTCAATAAAATATTTTTAAAAAATCTCAAAACTTGTCTCCTATGTCTTACGACTCCTCCGTCAGGTGAGTTTTCATTCGAAATAGGTAGCAGCTCGTGTTTGTCACCCCCAATAGGCATTTCAGGCCTCCTTCCCCCCTTGTTACAATTTTCCCTCCGAGATCCAGAGAGATTCATTTATAGTAAAAACAAAATGTGATGGAGGGGTGGAAATGTGACAGAGTGGTAAAAGTTATGTTGGTTAAAAAGAAGATCAACCCACGTATGAAACGAGAGATTTATTACAATTTTGATATAAACATGTTCTGCAGTCATGAATAATGGCAAAGAAAAAATATAAAATATGTTGTATTAGGTAATTTGGTCGTGCTTCTGGACATACGAGAACTTGTCTTTAGTTCTTTCACACAAAATAAAAAATATATAATACACACATTAAAATAATGATATTTTTCTTTAAATACATAAAGGAATATGAATAGTGCTTATTTCATTATTTACTCACTTAGAAGGCCTTCTGATAACACGGATTTTGCAGATAAGGCATACGGCTTAACCTAGACTAAACTATCAGCAGAGGCCTTCTCTATTAATCTCAAGATAGGTCAAGTATACTTCCACACATTCAAACGTCTAATCTCGTCCAAGAAACTACAATCTGTGAGTCTCATTATTAGTTTAAATTACTTGTGTATTAAATACTTTATAAATTTATTTCAGCCAGCCCAGATTCCGTAGGTAGAATAATTCGCATTTATAATTCGTATAACAGATAAATAATTTTAATTAGACAATCAATGATTACGTAACGACATTCATCAAGCAAAATGATGTTATAAACTTAGATGGAAGTGAATATTTATAAATCTTGTGGTGGGAAAGTTTTTAATTTGTTATTATTATTTTGCCTTTAAAATGGTTTTTGACAAGTTTTTGACAAGCACTAGACATTTCAATCATAGCACTAGACATTTCTATTATAAATACTAGTGTGTATTTTTTTTTACAAATTCATTATATTGCTATGAAACTTTGGGGATTTGATGTGTGCCCGCGATGGTTTATGTATATATAGAGTGTTCTGGCATCATGGAATAATGCGTTGCTAACCGTTCATCCGATTGCGATAATAAATATAATTAAGTCGACGTATTTAACATAAATTTGCTATTATTTAAAAAATACCTGAATGACATTTTTATGTAGCATATTTTGATACTTACCGAGCATCACGTAGGAGCTATTGCATATATTTGTGTTTTCGTTTCAAATAAATAAAAATTAAAAAAATCGTAATGTGTATATAGGGAAGTACTCTTTCTATAGTCGACTATCTTCAAAAGTACTAAGTTGGGAATTGTAGTAAATAACGCGATCGTATTTCCCGATAACAGTTACGAGAGCCTTAGGCCGGAGACAGTGATTCTATTGAACCTTCCAAGTTAGGACAAAGGAGAACAAGTATAACGAAAGGCTTGTGGTGCCCAACTTACTTTCCCAGAGCTTACTTTTGCAAAACTTGTACCGTTTTTTTAAAGTACGTTTTATTTAGTTATAAAATATTAACATCTTATGTCTGGTGTATTTCTATTCTAAAACTACTATAATAATATTCTATTACATACGTACCAAAATTTGGAGTTCGCAACATTAAACATTAGACATGGAGACATAATAAAAAAAATCTGCAAGACTTTTGGCTTCCTTAACATTTATAGGAAGCTCATAAAACTAATTCAAACTTTGCAAATTAAGCATTATCATTAGTTCAAAAAACCTTCATAATAAATATTGTTTAATGTTCCCGACAAATTTCGACAAAATTCGTAAAACATTTATTGTAATTATTTATAACATTTCCATGGCTAGTAATTTATTTTAAAGCAAAGCTATTGAAATGTTTTATCTATTATGACCATAGACTTTTAAGACATTCGTAGACTTTTTAGAACGATGTAAAAAATAAATTTTTTAAATATTTTTTTTCACGCAGAATTTCTGATCAGCTGTTTACGTGAAAAATTAAGTCATTTTCCATAGAAATGCACCTTTCAATATCAAATATACCGCAGACAACATACAGAAATCGAAAACATTATATGCTGACTCTAATAGGTAAATCATATGAATGTAACAAATTTTCTCTTATTTCGTGCAATTTTTGGTTGTTACAAAGCTCTCACAATCAATTTTCAACAGCTCCGACAACTTGGCCTCTTTATTACACAAGTACAGTACATACAAAGGCTCTTACCAAATGAGCATTGTTTATTGCCTCCACCTTGAAAGGTTTGTATTTCGGTGCAAGAAACCCTATACGAGATGATCGCAAAGTCAACCGTCCCGTTTAGGGTTTGCAAATAAGCCTACCCGGCCTAATTCAATTTTCAAAATATGGCGCTAACGGCCCTCTGATACTTTGGCGCCGCGGGAATCCGAAAAGGGTAAATAAACAATGAACTATTAAATTTTATGTGAAATTGATACACTCCAATGGAATCACGCCAAGCAATTTAGTTAGTAATTAAATTCACGTTAGTAAATGAGTTTCAAAGTGCTCACAGGGAAAATTTACATTAGCAACATCCGAAATTTGATACCAAATTAAGCTCGGTTTTTTCCGTTGATTTTATTTGATTGTCACATGTATGCTGAACAAAATTATTCTATCTTTTCGCATCCTTTTTTGTTATGAGTTTTGGGAAGTGATTAAAAATTATCCTTGTATCTGATTAATTATTAGCCTCACGCCTGTCGAATATCTTTCCCATAGTCGCATGTGTGAGGCGCTGTTAATGTCTATTGTAAACGTGCCCCACTAGCTAGCTATTTTAACAATATGCTCATAAATGACCAAAAAATCAACTAAAATTATATCCATCCAAGTATTTTATTATTATTTTCCTAAATTTATCTAAATATTTTTTTTTTCATATATTGTCATTGCTGTTTTACGTACAAAGGGAGAAAAATTGTACCAATGGACCTTCGCCCCCCTCGCCCTAAAAAAAACCGCCTGTAGGACTGCGGGTTGGTCCTAGTAACAAAAAACTCACGTAAGTGAGTAAAATCATAAATAAAAATATCTATAAATATTCATTAAATTTCAAACAAATCCTTTAAAAAAATCGTACTTTAGATAAAATGTAGCCGCGGCGACAATGATCGTTTTTTTAAATACAAATCTAAAGTTTTATGCCGAGATTGCACACTTAAATTTCAAAATAAGAGGAAGATGATTGTCTACTTCATTTTTTTTTTAAATCATCCCCACCCCCTGTTCCCACCCCAGAATTTCGATGATTCTTGATGAAATTATGCTTTTTTTATTATTTCTTCTTGATGAAATTATGCTTTTTTTATTACTTTTCTCTTTTGTTATACTTTCCAAATAACTTTGGGACTACAGCTAGTACATATGTACCAACCATCTCTATAATTTTAAAAAATCTGTCGTAAATCACATTGTTCGATCTCCTAGAAAGAGAGAGTCAAAACTACAACTAGCTCACTACACTTGTATTCCTAGCTACATTTAAACGCATTTGTATTCCTAGCTATGTTTTCAAATTTTTAGGGGATATGCGATTCGGGGGAACGGTAATTTTGGGAAGGGTGATTTCAGGGGAGATGTCAATGAGATGTTTGAGGTTTTGTTAAGGTAATGTAGTGGGTGGGGGGAATTTAAGGTGGGATGATTTGTGGCTGATTTGATTTGTGATGATTTGCTGGATTTGAGAGGAGGGGGAATTCGAGGAAGCATTATTTTGGGGAATGAGGACTTGAGAGGGAGGATTTAGGGAATGTGATTTCTGGGATTTTGGATTTGGGAGGAGGGGAATTTTAGAAAAGGGGTATTAGAGGGGAGACTTTACAAAGGGTAATATTGTATAGCACTATTTTAGGTTGAAGTCATTTTTAGGTAGATGGATTAAGAGGAAGAGGGGTTTTAGAGTAGGGTGATTTATGGGATGGTGGTTTTGGGGGAAGAGTTTTGGGGGATAGTGGGTTTTGGGAAAGAGTTGATTTGGTAGAAAGGAGATTTTGGGTGTATTGCGAATATTAAAAATAGCTCTTACGCCTTCAAAATTAGCAAAGCTATTCTATCTGGAATCTCCATGAACACAACTGTAATAAAAAAAATAATAAAATGAAAGAAGACCTACTCTTTGCATTATGTTTTAACTCACCAAAGAAAAACCTGTAAAAATAGAAAGGTTGAAACTTAACAAAGTCAGATAGTAAACATTTGGTTTTTATGAAGAACAAAAATAAATTAATCATTTTTCAGCTTAAGTTTCTGGATTGTGACTAATCCCATTTTCAGAATTTTTAATCTTGTTAATTTGGTATAAATCAATTACGAAAGTTTTTTTTAAAGATAAATTTCCTTTTTTAAAAATAATTTTGAAGACTTTCAAAGACAATGTCAAATAGTGAAACTCTTCAATCCTTAGCAAGGAATCTTGTAAACAAAGGCTTTTAATGCTATTTGTTACCCGGCTGTGTCTATTTTTCAGGAGCATCCTCTTTTAAATCAAAGTTTCCCTTTTCACGGAAAAACTTCCGCAATGGAAATGCTCCCTTCACTTTTTAAGCCTCCCGGAAGGACTTCAGTACTCGCCGCTTTCCGGCCCACGTCAAAAGGGCCCACTTTTCACAGGACGCACTCTAAAAGGACAGGCGACTTCCAACCCTTTTAAAGCGGTGGTTAAATTTTGTAAGTTTTCTTATGCATGGGTCGGGAACGAATATTGCAACATTTTTATTTGTATAAGTTTAACCTGAGTTTTAAGCGCAGTTCAAAAGTTCTTTAATTATCTTTCAAATAATTAAAGTAACAAGTTTGAAACTTTTAAAAACGGTTTATTTTACGCTATTTTAAGACGAGTTAAAAAGATTTTATTCCAAAAATTAGAAAAACACAAAGAAAATGGTTACAGCGGTAACGTTTCATTAATTGTTGACAATACATTATTTGGACCCTTTATGATTAACGAACACGTAGCTAAATCGGTTTCATGAAAATTGAACACAAAAAACCTTCCACAAGCTGAGTGACTGCTCCAGACAGTAGATAAAAAACTTTAAATTTAAACTCACTTTGATTGCTTGCGGTTACTGTGGGGGACTATTCTTAACCGCTGAATTAATTACTCCTTTAAATTTGACAAAGATATTATTGGTCAACAAATTATTAATTTGGTGCAACGAAAGTAGGCTTTACTTAAATCCGTAACATTTAAATTATTAAGATTTTCTCGAATAAAAAACCCAGTGATCTATAATAGCAACATTGATATCAGTGCTTTGGAGATATTAACACAAATTAAAGATGTAGGCATCAATTTTCAATCAAATCTTTCATATGTTAACCACACAATGAAAATCTATAAGAGCTTTCAAATGTTGGGTTTTATATCTAGGCTAACAAGAAATTTAAACTGTTATATTTTGCCTTTGTTAGACGTCAAATTGAATTCTGTATATAAATAATATCATGTTCAGGCTACCGAAGGAAAATAAAAAAAGCAGAGTGTAATTAACACGCGGTAGAAGTGAAACTAGAAAGTTGCTAGATGTCGCTTTCTTTTCTTTTGCTTGTTTTTTTAAAGTGGTTTGAAGATTGGATATTGATTTCACAAAATAAAAATGTTTTTTTTTTTCGATTTTACAGGATTCGAACCCTCTGCCTCTCTGGCCGCTGAGACTTATCGTTTTGAATTTGCGCATTATATTACAATCGAGTATGATTTGTACAAATGTACAGTACAAATGAGTTGTGACGCATTTCCGTTTCACCCGAATTTCAAGTCACTAACGGCGCTAAAGAAGTTTCACTTTAATAAATTCAGAGGTTTTATAAATTCTAAAATGAGTATTCCAGCAATTACGTTGTACTACAATACACTTTTAAATGATATGAATATGCTTAAATTGTCAGACAGAATGATTTTTACCGACTTGGTATTTTTATATAAAATTTTGAATGATGTAGTTGCGAGCCAAGAATTGCTTGCATTGATAAACTTTCGGAGTCCACTGTGTAATATTTGAAGTTGGATTGTTTTTCAGTGTAGAAATACTGGGACTAAATAACAATGTATATTCTTCTTTGCCCAGAATACTAATGGAGGAAAATCATTATACCATTTCAGTGGACATCATCAATTTGTCACTAAACAAATAGTAACTGGGGCATTTCAATTACGTACAATAAATACTGTGTATGTTTTGTATACTATCCGTATGTAAAAACCTCTTAAAAGAGCGTTAATAAATAAATAAACAAATTCTGAGATGATCCAGAAAGATACGGAAAAAGATATAGAAATCAAAAACTTCATAATATTGGTCACACATCACAAATAAATAAGGTTTAGGAAACATAGGTATTTTATTAATATTATTTAAACAAGGAGTTTGTATTCAGAGAGTTCAGGGGTTCAACGAGTGATATAAGGCATTTCATCCTCTATACCTACCTTTACTTATACCTCTATACCTACCTCTGAACCTACCTTTTAGGATAAAAGACAAAACAATTACTAATTTGGAAACATATGAATCTGAGAACGAAACTTGTAGGTAAGAACAAAAGTCTTTATGAGTTGATTCGCAAATTTAAATTCGACCGTACGCCATACGCCCCCCAGTGAAACGTGTTGACTCGAAACATGAACTCGTTTATTGGTTAAGTTATTTTTACACATTGCGTTTTACGCACAAACCTTACAGAATAATAGACGTTCATTTAACGGTCAATCAAACGGCTAACGCCGGAGACCATAAATGGTAGGATAAAAAACCCATATTTTCCTCACGGTGATAAGAGAACCCAGGAAAAAAACTTTTTCGTTTTTTTCATTTCTTCTTCTTAAAAATATATATTTCGATGTTCTAGTTGATTAGTGAGATATCTCCAAAAACTAAGCATTGGCATAACGAAGAAAGAAATATTCGAATGCTCACCATAAATCAAATATTATTTATTATTTATTTTAACTTTATGAGTAAAACCTCAGACTGTAATATTTAATTAAATGAAGACATTATGAGCGAAACTCAATCGAAAATCTGGAAACATAATATTTAATTAAATGAAGACATTATGAGCGAAACTCAATCGAAAATCTGGAAACATAATATTTAATTAAATGAAGACATTATGAGCGAAACTCAATCGAAAATCTGGAAACATGTTTCCATTAATTAAATATTACAAATATTATTTACTTGTTTCTGTGTTTTACGTATTAAATACGCTATAACACCGGGAGGCATAGTATGACATTTTAAAAAATCCTACTGATCACCTAGAATATATCAACATTTAGTTTAAATCACTACAAGTTTTTCTGCATTAAGATGATTTGCTTGTGTTTGTTATTGCAATACTGCTCAATATTAAAAGTTTTGAGTTTTTTGTTTGATAACTAAGCACACGGATAATGTACGTGTTTAACCATACTCAAACAAAAAAAAAATTGTTTAACACCAGAAGCTCTAATAAAGTGGACAATAAAAAAAATTGTTTAACACCAGAAACTCTAATAAAGTGGACAATAAAAAAAATTGTTTAACACCAGAAGCTCTAATAAAGTGGACAATAAAAAAATTGTTTAATATCAGAAGCTCTAATAAAGTGGACAATAAAAAAAATTGTTTAACACCAGAAGCTCTAATAAAGTGGACAATAAAAAAAATTGTTTAACACCAGAAGCTCTAATAAAGTGGAAAATAAAAAAAAATTGTTTAACACCAGAAGCTCTAATAAAGTGGACAATAAAAAATAATTGTTTAACACCAGAAGCTCACGCACGATGAGAAATATGATGCCCGAAATTTCAACATCATTGTAAATACTTTTTTTTTAATGTTAACAGCGTCAACGAAATGTGGTGTTAACGATAGAAAATATAGTCTGAAATTTCTAGACCAACCTAACAAATGTACTGTTCTATATTAATTCCACCAATTTCATCAATAAAATATGAAGTTTTATTATGATCTGCGGAGTTTTGGAATATGTTCTATGAAATTTCTAGACTAACCTAACCTATGTACTGTTCTACATCAATTCCACCAATTTCATCAATTAAACATGAAGTTTTATTATGATCTGCGGAGTTTAGGAATATGTTCTCTGAAATTTTCCAGACCAACCTAACAAATGTATTGTTCTACATCAATTTCACCAATTTCATCAATTGAATATGAAGTTTTATTTATGATATGTGGAGTTTTGGAATATGTGCCTTGAAATTTCTAGACCAACCCAACAAATGTACTGTTCTACATCATTTCCAACAATTTCAAAGTTTTATTATAATCTGTGGAGTTTTGGAATATGTTCTCTGAAATTTCTAAAAACCTAATAAATTTCGAAAAACCTAACAAAAGTACCGTTCTACATCCAGTACACCAATTTCATCAATTGAATTTGAAGTATTATCTAGGGAGTTTCGGAATATGTTCTCTGAAATTTCTAGACCTACCTAACAAATATTCTGTTCTACATCAATTCCACCAATTTAATGAATTGAATACGAAGTTTTGACATGAATCTTGTTAGATGACATAAATTATCGTACCTGACGTTATTTTCAAATTATTTTCAGCTATAAAAAATAGGATAAAAACTAGACCGTGATAAAGGTATGTGCCTTACACGAAAGTCGATAATCACGTAAAAACTTTTGTACGAAAACATATATAAATAAAGAAAATTTAAAAAAATATGTGTATTCATCTATAAACAATGTAAAATCATCTACTGCTCTTTCTTCAAATATTACTTTGTAGCTACTTGGCGCGTGCCTGTTCCGCCCAAGCGTTTAATAAATCCGACTTGCATTGATTTGCTACATATTATATTACGCACTGACTCAATCCCATGCGATAAGTTGTGCGTTCGTTCCACTATGAGCCAAGTGGCATTTTAGTGGAAGATCGATTTTTCAGAGCGTTGGCCAAATGGGGGAGAATCGAGGCACTAGGGCAAGGGGGAGAGGCCCGGACACGGCGGAGGGAAAGGTTATAATCTAGATTACGTAAGTTACACAGGTGAAGAATGAATCTACCCCTCTTTCCCCATCGCGCGACTAAACTCCCCTGTTGGACCCGCCCGATCCATTCTGCTGATCGTCATCCTAATAAAATGGATTATCTACCAGTAATACGACCCAGAAGTCGGCGGTTATTGTTTCGTACCCTTTTTGCGCTAAGCCGTCGGATTTCGGCGATATCCGCGTTCTAAGCGACCCCAAAGCGAGCGAATTCAGCAAATGCGATGTTTGCAGGTGTTTAGGCTATTTTTAAAATTTCAGTCGTAGCAGAAATAAAATAATAAAAACTAGAGCAAGATATGAAAACACAACACTATGGCGGGTACGAAAAACAGACAAGAATACCTCAACAATCGCACCTAACGAACAGTATGATAATGGTTCCATGACAGAACCATGAATTAGAACCTAGATTAACCTGAACCGTGATAAACAGATCATTGAAGAAAAATTAAGAAAAAATAAGACAATCTTGACTGACCTATTATGTTATATGGTTCTGTTTTGTCATTATTCTGTTATATTCGGCTACCTGCGATGTAAGTCAATTAAATCGATTGGGCAGCTAATATTTTTTTAAATCTCCGAAACTCTCAATTTTTCTAAAAAAATAATCGTTTTGATATAATGAAAGAAACCATCAACATAACATTTTAAGGAGCATTCCAAAAATAGATATCATTACTTGAAAGTTTAATTTAACTTATGACAAAAGGGAAAGTAAAAACTTAGAGCGGATATATTTTATTTTTAACGTTCTTAACGGGAATGGGAATCGATTTCATATTCTGTGTTTAATTTGGGAAGCGGGTATGAGACCCGCCGCTTCGGGAACTATTTATTGGTTAACGAACACTCCTGCCATAGGTCTCCCCAATTGGTTCGCTACGTTTGGTGACTAAGCAGGGGTGCACGGGCTTATGGGGTGAGATTTGGCTAGGTCTTGGCGGTGTGTTTTCCCTCTTACTGTGTGCCAAGCCAGATCTGGAGAGATTTGCTGAGAGAGACCTAACCTAGACTTATCCTGCCGGACCCTCCCAACCTATCGCCTTGCATCGCAGTAGGAGGGATGGATTCATACGTCCGTCATTCCTAGACATATTGATCTCCAGATTCCTACCCACCCCTCATACCTTTTTCCTTCCCAGAACTTCCTCTCCTTCGTTTCCCTAAAAAGCATACCAAAGATGACGTAGGCCCTGAGGGAAAACTTAACTTCTTTATCACCATTTCTATTTGAAACTCGATGAAACCAAAAATATCGACATTGAAATGAGACAAACACAAAAATCTGTAGGATTCAGCCTGCGAGAGAATAAGATAGTATAATCGGTCTGCTCTTGCCACCCTTGATTTTTTTAGTTTTTTGAAGGTTTCACTTCTAACGCGCGTGAATTGCGAACTCTGATTGTTTCTGGGATTTTGTAGGATTCGATCCTTGGCCCGCTCTTGGTCTGCAGAAGTAAGAGGGGCGTTTTATACAACTAAACCAAAGGAGACTTGCGATTGCGACTGTGGTTTTATCGTATTATATTGGAACCGAGTATCCGTGAATTAAATAAATATTTTTTTTCTGTCTCATTCTCTCGCAGGCTAAATCTAAAAGATGGCACGTGTTTGTCTCTTTTTGGTGTAACTCGTTTCTGTTTCATCCAGTTACATGCGTCATCAATAATGCGAAATGTTTTGAGTAAACTTAATTTAAAACTCGACGTGTCAAAGTTGGTGAGGTCTGCGCAGAGACCTATCACATCAACAACACAACCAATTATTCCGTGTTTTAGCCGTTTCGATCAAACTTTAAGAAACCTCATTTCTTTTGGGCAATTTAACGTATGCTTTCATTAGTTTTGTTAGAAGCCGCGTGCGTACGGAAGACGTGTTACAAAGAAAATTGAAACACGACAATGCCGTAATTGGGGAAATATTTTTGAAATAACATTTCTTACATTCAAAAAAAGTTCCGTGCTAAGTGTAAATATGTAAAGCAGAAGATAGTGTGCATATAAAGTAGCTGTTATGGATATTTTAGCATTATGTCAATTCTCACATTATATGCCTGATAAGAACCATGACTTAGAAATAAAACATTATTTGAAATCGCATCACTTCTTCTTCTACAGTTCTGAACAGCTAGGTTCCTTCACTGTCCTACTATAAACAGGGAAATAATTTCCCTTGGAGCCTTTGTCATCTTTGGAGATGTTGTGAGGAGGATTTTTTTAAGGAAAAGAAGGGGAGAAGAGGAACCTACCCACCCTTTAAACCCGTTTCCTTCTGGGAAGGAAACGGGTTTAAAGGGTGGGTAGGAATCTGGTGTTCAGCGTTTCCTAGTCATCCGCGTTCTAGACCTAGACAATTTATGGGGACCTGAGGACATCGTCTATGTACTAATGGTTGAGAAAATACAATAAAAAATTTTACGATACCTCTATATGAGAGAGTTCGGTTTTTACCCACGGCTGTTTCCAACAGCATTTATCTCGGGAATGCTGGGTATCTGCAGCCTTAGTTCCAGAAGAGATGTCGCGTTACTGCTGATGGCATATAAGCTTCTAAATAGTTTTATATCGGTACCAGATATTCTGGCTGAAATAGGATTCTATGTCCCGGATAATTTCACGCGAGGTCGCCATCACAGGCTTTTGATTCTTCCCAGGTGCAGAACTAACTTACCAATGGTGATGCCCCTGGGAAGACTTACTAGGTTAATTAACTGCCTTGCAGGAAATGTGGATATTTTCCACATTTCCTGCAATGATTTTAAGCGTGAAATAGCACTTATTAAATAAATGTTTTAAATGTAAACGTAATGATTATGTATCTTGTACAACCGTTTTTGCAATATATTGGTGTAATGCTGTTTTTGCTAATAAAATAAATAAACCTCACTCCATGAACCCGGGCACCCCTGTTAAATCACCAAATGTAGTGAACCACTTGGGATGTTGGTGGCAGAGGTATTTGTTATTATTATTATCTAATAAAGGTTCCCGTGGCGGTGATACCCATTCCCGCCTCCCAAAAGTTTAAATGTTTAAGGAGAGGAGATTTTTATTAAAGCAGTTTTTCGGTATTCCAATCAGTACCTTCAATTATTATGACAGTGTCATCAGCATACGTTAATTTATATTTTAACTAGATAACAAACAGTCCTGCGACCGTTACTATCTATTATTTAGGTAAATGACATA
Source organism: Glyphotaelius pellucidus (assembly GCA_936435175.1). Lineage (NCBI taxonomy): Eukaryota > Metazoa > Arthropoda > Insecta > Trichoptera > Limnephilidae > Glyphotaelius > Glyphotaelius pellucidus. Next base: position 16,974,526 of record OW386542.1, on the reverse strand, counting down.
ATCATACAAAGATTAATAGGAAATAAAATATCTTATCTTATATATATTTATTTTTCTGAAATTGTTTTCTAGAAATAGGTACAGTCCTGGAATCTATATTTATATAGGGTCTCACGACTGTACCTACTTCTATTATATATTATTTTCTATTATTTATATATTTTAATAAAATTTACATACTTGCACACGCCGGTATTTGAACCCGCAAACTCCGGATTCGTAGCCAAGGATGAAAACCACTCAGGCCATCAACTGATTCGGGTCATGTAAAAGTTCGAAATAAAACAGAAAAGTGCGTACTTATGTGACGATGCATGCACGTAAGTGAAAAACGGATTTTCTGCCAGAATTGGGCCAGAACCGTACGGTGGTTCATCCTATATGTCTACTCCTGCGAGAAATTGTTTAACCTCTCCGCGAGTGTGTTTTGGCAAACAAAACTGTATGTTAGGAGTGAGTTTTTTTTTGGTTCATTTTTTTAATATTTTTTTATAAATTATCATAGATAGATTAACTAAAAATAATATTATATTTTGAATAAAAACATCGTCAACATTAATCCACAAAAAAAACCAACAACGAAAAAAAACATGTCCTTACAAAAAAACTGCTTCCTTTCTCTGACGACCGCTAAATAACGCAAAAAGAATTTTTAAACTAAAACTGTGAAGTTGGTATTGTAGGTATGTCTTCCAAAACTTCAAAAAACTACGCGCAATTGTCAATGAAAGCCACTTCAAGTCAAAGAGTGTCATTAAATATGATGGCATTTGAATAATAGCGGCGGACAAAACCTTTCGTCCATACTCTTCTGAGCATTTTTCGCTTCGCCGAACCGTTTCGTCTATACGCGTGGAGAGGTAAAAGATCGGGTAGGTTAGGTAACATTAGGTTAGTTTATTATTAATTAGGATTAATTATTAACTATTTAGGATTAATTTTTAGGTAAGGTTTTAGATTGGATAGGTTCGAATTAGGTTAAATTAATAATATAAATTTTTTTCTTCAAAATAGGCAAATTTACTTTGTGGCGTCAACATTTAATAATGAAAAACAATTACTTTACACAAAGTAATTGTTTTTCATTATTTAATAATATAAAGATTGCTAAGTTCTTACAAGACATTTAACGAAAACAATGACACTTAAAATCAGATAAAAAAGATAATCTTAAAAAAGATAATCTCTGATATTTTATATGGACATTTGTTATTTAGATAATGCCTCACTTTTCTTTTTCATGTGTACTTAAACTTTCATGATATCAATAAACTCGCACGGCAATTCTTTATTGCAGAACCCTTAACGACGTACTTTAGCGGTATTGCGGGAGTCCCCCGATCAATCCACACTGAAAGTCATGTTCTCATTGTCCAATAGTCGATCGTGTTTCGTGTTACATATAATATACAGGGTGTAACAAAACAAACCCAACTAGCTAACGAGCTCATCTGGAGTAAGAAATGAGAAACTACAATTCATAGTAATTTCCAGAAAACTGAAGTAGAAAAGAGGGGGAGGCTATGAAGCATAGCACAAAGAAAAACCGATGGACTACGAAGTATTGTACAAAGAGGAGATCGATTACACTATTTCATTCTCTCACTGTTTGTCTCTTTTTAATGTCGCGATTTTTGGTTTTATCGAGTTCTAATCACAACGGTGCTAGAGAAGTTTTCACTTCAAGAATTCTCTTGAGTCCACGCCCACGTGCCCACACGCCCTATGCAGTGTGTACCACGTGATACAAGAGCGTAATTTGTGAACTGTCAAAGTAAGCAGTGGTGACAGAAATAAACTCTTTTTTTGTTTGTTTGAAGTGATACAAAAAAATGTCTCCTGAGACCAAAGGCCGTCTGAAATTTTACTCCAAATTAGCTCAGGAATCACTGGATTCAGTCTGTCGGATACATCTTATTACACCCTGTATATACAAAATTATCTTTAATAATTATTATCATTTCGTGAGTAGGAAAACACTTTACTTAAAAATTCTGAAAAATAATATAATTTTATAAAGATTTATATTATTAAACTGCAACGAGTCCAAATCTGTTATGAGGTAATCAATATTTTGTTTTTGCGCAAATCTAAATATATATGAAAAAATATCAAATTTAAGTAGTTCTCACTGAAATTTCTACATTATTTCAAATAATATAAACCATTTTTTACATTAATCTTGTCAGTTTTAAATGGAAAGAATTCGAAATAGTTTGTATAAATCTGGGTAATATTTTGATATTTTCAAAACAGGTTTTTCGACTGTTTTATTATTTTCAAAGTGCCTCTTTTGGCGAATCTTTTGATACTCATGTCGTTTATTATCGGCCTTCCATATGTACATATATATTTAAATGTACAGAGTGTCAAGAGAAGTACTTTACTTTAACCAGTGACAACTTTGTTTTTTTTTTCAACTTTAAACACTTAAAAAAACAGTAAGTAAAGGACAGGTAAGGGGTTGGGTTTTTATTTACAATCATCTCCTCCATCACGACACAAACCACATTCCGCTTTCTCTGATGGTAGTAGGAGGTTTCCAAACATCGTCAGATTATTGTGTTGAGAAAGCCAGATGAAAATTTGATGAGTTTTAAATATGCAACAATGTGAACAAAATATAAAACTAGTTTTATACGAAGATAGTGTAAAAATATCTTGAATACTTAAAAAAGGTGCGATTTCTTTCAATTTGTATGTACCAATATTATTTTACCTTTATCATTAATTTTGGGAAGCGCTCAAGTAAACATATTCTTGACAAATACATCATCAAAAGATTTCAGACATCATTACATTTAGAATCATAAATGATACACTATTTGATGTATTCCAAAATTCCCACTTTGCCGGAGTCGATATTCCTCATTCAGATAGCTTTTTTATTCAAGTTGTGTACAAAGAAGCGCTCCCTCGGGCTCCATTTCTCCCAAAAATTGAAAAAGTGGTCCATTCAGGGTCTCCCATCCTTTACAAACTATGTTTCTGTATTCATATTACATAAGCAGCTTTTACAAATTTGGCCAAGTCACGAATAAAGTAACTAAATGTTGGCATGTAAATAAAATGAAATGACCGGAATCATTGATCTTTCTTTTGAACAGATAATATAAAAATTATATTTTACTAGCAGTAAAAAACCCGCCCCGCAGGTTTTTGTTGCTAGACCCTGCGGGCAGCTTTTGGTTTGGCTTCGCCTAGTTAGTGTTGGTGACTATTAAATAAATCCAATAGGAACTGGTTCCAAAAATAGCCCGTTCCTCGGATCCACTGTAGTCCAGTGATAACTAACAGGGATAAAGTAACCGGGATGGTCACAACTGAGTATATCCGTTAATCTTTCCATATCCGGAGATGTACTCCAAATTCACATTCGTAGCTCTTATACCTGCCTGGGGCCCCATCCGACCTGCTAACGGAAATGGCGACATCTTTTGAGGAATTTTTTAATTCGAAACCGAATTACATCGGTAGTTTTGTTCGAATTTTCACGTAGGTACACAGATGTTTTGGTGCACGGCGGCAGAAATGCATTCGAAGCCGGATTCTGAAATTCGACCACGCAGACGTTACCCTATTAATACTGTTCGATGTAGTGGTGTTTTTAAAAAGATGTTTGTTTTTTTTTTAATTTAATTCAATTTAATTATTATTTTAATTTAAAAATGACGCCACAAAGTGTATTTGCAAAGTTTGAAGACGATATAAAAAATATCATTAAATGATTATATTCACTGGGTTTATAATATGTATTTAATTAGAGTACATGATTTATAATAATATCCTTATAAGGTTAACTCTGCGTCGCCTTAGTTCTTAATTGTCCAGACGACCATTAAAAAGTTTTACAGGAGGAGAAGGTTTTCTTTCATTATTTCAGTGAAACATTATGATGAAGGTGTTTAAGATGAAGCTATTTCCGTAAAGGTTAAGATTTCATTAGTTTAAATAATTCTTAGTTAAGTTATTGACTATCATTTTTAATTTTAAAGTGGAAATTGAACAAAAACTCAAATAATCGTTTGGAAAATTAAGAACTAAGGCGATGTGTGAAAGTGATATCAAAAGTCGTAATGTAATATTTTGAGCCTTCCGCATTCTATCTAAGGAGGTCATCCCGTGTGACCTCCCTTAATAGATTTTGTTGGAAATTTTTAGGCGAACTGAATAAATGTACAACCGTGAACTTTTTACCACACATTTATTCGCATTTTGAGCACACTTTAAAAAAATTTCAGCCCGAAATCTTTGCTCATTGCTGAAGTACACGGCAACTTAGATACTCATCTTCAAAAGAAGTTTGTTTGCGGTGACCACAATTGCGGGCGTTTTGCTTATCTGAAACAAAAAAAATCAAACGCCATTTTATCTATGATATATCAACCAATTTTCGAACTGGAATTATTTTTAAAAAATCACTTCAAAAATCTTTAAAAAAATTCACACGCGGTTGAAGTGAAACTTTCGCACACACATTCTCAATCAATAGGAGCCTTGAAAAGAAAGGTCATAATCAAAGCGACCAATGAGCGCAGTTTGACGCTTCGTAGCTACTGCAATGCGTCATTACCGTTTCATCCGAATTTCAAATCACAACGGAGCTAAAGAAGTATCACTTCAAAAATATTTTGACGTCGTGTTGAACAACAAGATGCCAAAAATTTACCTTTAAATATTTTATAATAATCCTAGTTCAAAAAATAATTAAAACATCACAAATTAAAATGTCGTTTGATTTTTTTTTTGTTTCCGATAAGCTGAACGCCCGCATTAGTAGTCAACGTAATTTAGAATATGAGTGGCTAGGTTGCCGTACTTTTTTTCTGTACCGTTGTCCTTTAGCAATATTAGATAAAATTGTGAAGTGTGCTCAAAAGATGATTTAATGTGTGGTGAAAACTTTGCACTTGCATATTTATTTAGTTCGCCAACAAAAAAATTCCAAAAAAAGTGAAAAAAAAAGCCTTTACACGAGATGACCTCCCAAGGTATAACTATCGTATTCCCGAAACACTTAGGGCCGTACTAATAAAGATATTTTAAAGTTTCCACAACTAATGAACAAAATGGAAATTCTTTAACACTTTTACTTGTAAATGGGTTAGAAAAGAGATTAATTTGTACCTTATTATTCCTATTTTCTTTGGTTCTCTTCATAACGGGGATGTGTACAAGCAGTCGGAATTGCGGTCTAAAAGAAAATACTACACAAACACCATAATGTTTAAACATTTCAAACTAGTTTACACATTTGAAAGAACATATAAATTATTGTTTTCCTTATTTATATATGGTATTTGGAATGCTTTCATTCTTTCTTAAAACAGCTAGTTTTATTTCTTTCTTACAGAGAAATAACACTCCTACAAATTTTCTGGCAGTTTGTTAATAATATCATGTCATTGAGTAAATTCCATAAACGCGAGCAGAGTGCGCTGGGGCCGGGGAAATAATGGACCGATGCGCGATGGTTGCCTCCATAATCTGGAGCTTACGTTAATGGGATTTTCGGTTTTGGAAAAGAAACAGCGCAAATCTAAAGTGAAAACAAATGATTTGTTATTTTAAATTGTAACATTTTTTATATTGTAAAAATTAACGTATCACCAATAATGAGAATTTTTATAAAGACCCTTATTTTTAAGCCTGTACGCAAATATGCGAGCCTTACAAAGGTAGGAAAAAGCGCAATTGTAATTGCATGACAAAGGGATAACGTGGGCAAATTTTACACCCAAAACATTTTTTTTTAAGAAAAACAAACATTTTGAGGTTACAAATAACCCAAAAATATTTAAAAATCTCCTACTACCACCACATTAAGCGGAAAATGTTGCTTGTATCATGATGGAGGACTTAGCCTAGGAATACGGGACGCCTGGGCGAGACCCAAATGCGATGCCAACTCAGCCACGGAATTTCCAAAATATATTTAAACTTATTTAAGATTAAACAAAAATCAAAGGCGTGAAGATTAAAAAGTTAATGTACGCAACAGGTACAACTCCACGATGTTCACGAATTTTTTCCATGATTTTCACGGTTTTACGAAATAAAAGTTTTTTTAATAAATTTTTTTTTCCAAGATATTTTGTTTTATGTCCGACATGTTGACTTGTACAAAAAAAATATCATAGATTTTCTCTTACATGAATACAATTTTCTACAAACGTTTGAAAATGGTGGTTATCCTAATTTTTAATTATTATTATTATTATCACATAACAGTGTGAAATAAAAAATAAAATAAATAATCTGAGTGTGCAGTTCACAACACGGGGTAGAAGTGAAACCTTCAAAAACTAAACTTCGAGAGAATGAGACGAATGCAGAGTAGCAGGAGTAGGATAATTTATTATTTTATATATATACCAGTTTAAAAATTATTTAACATTTAAATCTACTAAGCACCGCACAAAAAGGACACCAATTGGTCTATCTCATTATCTCGCAGGCTAAATTCTAAAGATACGAAGGACCGCACAAAGTGGACACCAATTAGTCTCATCTCATTCGTGTTTGTCTCTATTTGCCGTTGTGCAGTGTCGTTTGTTTGTTTCATCGAGTTTCAAATCACAGCGGTGCTAAAGAAATGTTCACTTCAAAAACCGCATTAGTATTCCATTTAAAAGTACGTATTTAAGAAACAGATAGAAATGTAATTGGAATAAGATACATAATATAAGAACACAATTGGGCTACTTCGAATCGATCTGAAAAGCCCTAGTCCAATAGGTCATACCCAGGTGCGAGTAACACAGAACCTGTATTTTGAGTCTTATTAGGTAGATTAGATTTATCAGCAAACGTAATCGGAAACAATAAATAAGTTGACCAGCGAATGAATAAAACATAAAAAACATTAATTGAGTAAGTTTTGGAACCGACCCTTGACATTATCCGATGCCTTACTTAACCAAAAGGAAAACGTAGTTAAGAATATTGATTTTCGTTTAGTCCACTCAAACCTTGCGTTGATTTTAATTGACTGAAATCTTCAAATAATAGGCCGGAGAGTTGCGATGCCATCTCCATGAATATTTTCACTTTAAGTCGAAATTTCACAGATAGCACCTGCCAAGCGCGGTGGAAATATGTTTTGTTAGTATTAATAAACTTATGACATGCGTTATTAGCCCCATAAATTCCTGTGCTAATAAATTTCCCGTCAAATATTTAAGCAAGGGTGCGATAGATAATAATGAAAGGTGATTGATAATGGTAACTTCTTAATAAATCAGTGGTTCAGTTTACGACCGTATAAAGTCAGATCCTACGTCAGGTTTTAGTGTCTTCTCACCTACCGGTGATTGACAATTTCCGAAAAGCGGTAAATCTATTTGTGGCATTTTTGTTACCATATCGAAAATCCTCTTTCCTGTCTAACATAGATAGCACCGATAAATTTTTTAAACTTGACTTCATGGTAGAGAATTTATTGGTGTGATATTTAAGGCAGCAAAATTATCGAAACGCGAACTTTGGTATTAAAAAATTGACGGAGGTTTTTTTGAACAGGAAAGATTTTAAGCTCAGTAGCTATAAAATGTCGATTTCTGTAAAAAATGGTTTTCGGTTTACGGACGATAATTTTACGCGATAACGTCATATGATAACGATGGAGTGGAAGAGAGATAGATGCATCACAAGCCGAACGCTTGTTCTACACTCTCGCTTGCACGCTCGGCTCAGGCGGAACGTGGCAATGAGTCATGCTTTTTCGTGAGTGCAGCCAGCCATCGATTTAAAAGACGTTATTACGTCAAAAAAATAAAAAAATGTATAATGAAAATTATTATGATTCGTTATACTATTATTACTACAAAAATCGGCGGCACAGGTGGTATGTTAAATATATGGACAAAGTTGTATTTTAAATTGCTTTCTGGAAACGTCATTTTATTTTGGTGTGTATTTTAAATTTGGATGATTAACGAGAAAGTGCTTGATAAGGTTCAAGCTGTCAAAATGAGATCCTTTGGAAAAGGTTTCCTAGGGGTGGCGGGAATCGTTTTAGGACTGGGTAAAAAGCTTTACTAATTAAGAAGTGCTTCTACTATAAGCTACCATGGACATCAGCTGCTCAGGATGTCACCAGAAAATATATAATTATGAAGCGATACAGCCTCAAAATGCTAAAACTATGAAGAATATACAAAGTTCTAATATATTATTCAACTAACGACTTCTGTCATTATATTTCTGTCAATTTAACCCGTGGTTAACCGGGTAATTTTATTTTTTTAGTGTTTCGAAAAACCTTGATGAAAATTTAAGCGCCTTGTGTTCCTAAATCATTAATGTCAAACTGACAGCAAGAAAAAAACGCACAGAGCTCGCGCGTTTATTTCTCCGCCAAAATCTTAATGAGGAACAAGTCGAACACACGTGGCAGCGTAATGTATGGAACCAATGAGAACAAAGTGAATTGGGGAGGTCTCACAATATATTTTATTAATTTTCTGTGCACACTCCACGGTTTTATTAACGTAATAGGTACAATCAATCATTCAAACGCTTACCACTATAAGAAAACACAGTTGTCTTTTGAAAAGGCAAAAAATTAAATTGCCTTTAATCGGCAAAAAATTTTGACTGATTTAAGATGGGTTAGGTTTTTTTCATCAGTTTTTTTCAATCATTTAATATTTTAAAATTGTGCTTCTTCAGATAAAAGCAAATTGGGTTTCTTCAGATAAAGGTTTAGATATATATTTACGCATGCTTGAAATTTACAACCACCAAGTCAATATGTCGGTGTAATGCCGATCGAGCTTTGAGGAAACTTTTATAACGCACGAGTTATGTATATATAACTTGAATTATGTTTCATGGCAGGCGGTTTACTGGACTATCTGATAGAATGACTACAAAATTTACTGACTTTTTAATTCAATCAACATTTTATATTTTCTTTCGTAAAATTAAATGACTTTTACGATTTTTGAAATGAAACTTCTTTAGCACCTTTGTGATTTGAAACTCCAATGAAATGGAAATGGCTAAAAAGAGACAAACATATACATCTATAGATAATGAGATAGAATGAAACCTTACTTACTTACATTACTTACAAAGCGTGAAGCTGCGCTCATTGCGTTTTGATTATGATCTCACTTTTCAAGGCCCTTATTGGTTGAGATTGTTCTGCTGAAGTTTCGCTTCTCGCCTGTGAACTGAACTCGATTTTTTTTTGTTCACTTATTCGACCCGGCGACTTACTGAAGCAGAGGTGACTGTTCGTGCTAAAAGGCTGAAGTTAGAAAAATATGTTTTTGCAGTCAGTTATATGTGTAAGCATTAGGGGGTTAGACCTCATTAACTTTGCAGCTGTAGGAAAAAGTAAAAATTTATGGTAGGTACATGATACGTTATTGATATGACATAAATAAGCAGCACAAAAAAGTCACCTACCGAATGATATAAGAGAACCTTTTTTGTTTTTGTAATTCGAAGTCCTTATTATTATTACTACACAATTTTTGTTTTATTTTGGCCAATTAATCAAACGAACTTCTGGTTCAGCGATATTTTATTAAAAAAACTTTTTCAATAATTTGCCCTCCGAGCAAGCGCACGCAAATTGTTCAATTTGGCAGTATTTATGGTTTTGTTTTTTTGGTGACTTTTTTCGTACGTACGTGAATAGGTACGATATAATAATCAAAACAAAAAACATTTTAACTGAAAAAACATTAAAATATGCTTTAAAGGCTTAAAGAAAAATATCTACTTTTATTGTTAATATCTTTATTGTAATAAATTAGCAACAAAACAAAAAAGGTTAAATAATTATTGTTCACCGGACGGTGGTTTATAAATTAGAAAAATAAAATTAACAATATAAAATAAAACATATTATAGAAAATAATGTACAATAATAAGCATTACATGTTGACCAAACTGTATTAATATACCACATTAAGAAACATGTTGTGATTACCGTTCCTTCCAAATTTGCAAAACAAATTGGATTAAACGAACTCAAATAACAAGAAAACCAAAAAAAAAAAAAATTCTGAAATCACCAAATAATGTCAAAACCCACAAAAATTAATAAAGATACAAAGGTGTACGTGATGATTTATGAATCATTAAGAAATTTAAAATTAAAGTTGATCTGGATATTAAGTTAAATCCCACAACGCCTTTTTTTTATTTCTCAATGATGTCCATCATTATTCAAGTTATTACCTTATGTTATGAGACTACCATCAGAATAAATTGTCATAAAAAGTAAAAAGGTATGTGGTAAATGAAAAAAATATATAAATATACTAGCGGACCCGGCCATGCTTTGCTGTGACCTGAAATCGAAACACAACGCCTCTATTGGATGGTTACCCAACCTAGTAAACCAAGTGTTGTGTCGATGATTTAAGTCACACCGCCATCTGTTAGAATCTTATGGAACTTACAAATATAATAAGTAAGGATTGTCCTTTAACAAAAATTCAATTCTCAACAATAAATACTGAGGTCAATAATCGAGATAAAAGCTTTCCTATCTTTTAAGTTGAATCAAATTACACACTTTAAGCTAATTTAATCGAAATCGGTTAAGTAGTTTCGGAGTTTATCTCGAACAAACATCGTGACGCGAGATTTTTATATATATAAAGATATAATTTTTTATCATGAAATCATTTAGTAAATTATTTCCAATTTATTTTACCTGTTTCCTGTAGATATATGGAGAGTGTGATATAAATATAATGTATAAAAATATAATGCATGGAGAGCTTGTACCTATAAGTTTGAAAGAATATTAGAAAAGTAATATATTGATAATGATTGATTACCTAACTTGTTCAAGTGATGTTTATAGAGAGAAGAGCGAGATTGAAAAAATGTGGGGAAACTGATTATTCTCGTTCCAGTTCCACTTTGAAAATTTTCTCGTTCCAAAATCACAAAAGAACTCATTATTATTCGCTAAAAAGGAAACATTTGCAGTCAGCTTTCGAAAAGTAAAATGTTAAAAAAGAGACATAGATTTATTTTCCTGTTGTAGCGTGTACTTCATGTTGATGATTGTGGATGAACATTGTTTGCACGTTACAATAGGAATCCACTAGAGTTCGGAGCCGGCTATCAATCAATCACAGTCATATCGTACTCCAAACCAAATCTGGCAAAGCTTTGAACGGCTACTATAAAGAAGCAGCCGTCTATCGGCTTGTAATGTTGAATGCTCTAAATGCCAACTGTTCCAAATAATTCCACGTAATGATTCCAAAAAGGTACAAGCTATTCATAATTTATAATTTGATATTAACATTTCATGCAATTTTTGACGTGATAACGTCTTATAAATCGATGAACGTTGGCTGCACTCAAGAAAAAGCATGACTCAGTGTCACGTTGTCACTTTGTCACGTTGTCACTTTGTCACGTTGTCACTTTGTCACGTTGTCACGTTCCGTCTTAGCCGAGCGTGCAAGCGAGAGCATGGAACAAGCGTTCGGCTTGTAACGCATCTATCTTTCTTCATCATTATTATATGACGTTCTCATATAAAATTATTGTCCGTAAACCGACTTTACAGACAACCATTTTTTTTTTAAGATATCAAAAATACTAAAAACGAATTGTGTTTTGATTTTTTTAAATGTGAATACCGCACAAAGGTCCCAACTTTCTGGAGTTTGTGGAACTGTGGCATCTCCAATATGAATAATTTGTGACATTGAAAAAGCAGAGTTGGAGAATATGAAATTTCAAAAATTCTTGGCTTTTCAAATCTGATTACAAACACGCCTAATGCCAGTTCAAGCCACTTTTCAATTCTGAAAGGTGGCATTGTACCAGAGCGATTAGTGGACTGTTTTAGTAAAATAATGTTTCAAAATAAAATTAAGAGTCATAAATAGGATTCGGGTAGATGACCACTCCTCATTGAAGTGTTTACTTAAATATTTAGAAGGAGCATTGAGTAGATAGTTGATTTATTGAACATGTTCGGCTCGTAGATGCATAAAACATCACGTAGTGCGTAGGACGATTAACTGTGTTATTTTGAGACAAACAAGTTTGTATCTTCCAGCAAACATGGTTTATGGCATATTGGTACCACGGGCATGTCTATGCCCTTTTAAATCCAGGTATTTTTACGGGAAAGGGTTTTCTTTTTTATAATTTTTGTACGGAGAAAAGTGGGAAAAGTAATCTCCATTACGAACGAAAATAGCGAAATAGCTTTTCCATGAAAAAATAAGAGGTCAAAATTTTTTTCCAAACAGTTAAGATTCAGGATTTTTTTTTAAGATACACGCCAAATGATATTATCGGGAAGATTTGTAAAACAGTTTAGTCATTTTCCACATTTATTAATGGTATCAAACATTCATTTATACACAAGTTTATTGTCTATTGACGGCCACCATGGTCGAGGGGCAAACTCCTTCAGCAACCGCAGGTTGCGGTTTCAAAACCTGGCGTGCGCAAATGAGGTTTCAATAAATTTGTATTTTTTTCGTTTAAATAACTAGGAAACACTTTTAATTTTAAACATTAAACATTGTTTAAAGAAGAATATATTGATGGACGTAACTCTGCACTTAATTGTATAGTTTTTATACAATATTGCTTTATTAGCTTTACTTGCTGATATAATTTTTTCGTGTTAAATTTGTGTTATTTCACAATTTATTAAGTAAAATAATATTATGATATATTTGCGGCACGTTCCCGAGTGAAAGAAACCCTCAGTATCGCACTGGTGTACGACCGCCATTCAGAATTGAAACCTTTCTCGAAACGGTTTTGCCGTCTTTAAGGGGGGGGGGGGGGGGGGTAAGGTTTTAAAACCCATTTTTAATATTATTTTTTTTATAAATATACAACATATCAAGAGTATTGTGTCAAAATTTTAAGTAAATCGGAGCAAAACTAACGAAGATACAGCGTTTTAAGCGACCGGTCCTCTTGCTCAATTCAAGTATATTTCGAGTATAAAAAAACTTCAAATCGTTTTTCTCGCAAATTTTTTCAAAAAGTTTGTGAACATTATAACTCAAAATTTACTTAATTGATTCTTTTGAAATTTTGTACACTATTTTTACACATAAATTAACAGGTAGTGAAGAAGAATTTTTTTTTTTACTATTTTTTTTTTCATTTTATAATAACATATTCACCGAAAATTTTGGCAAAAATCACATTTTTTACTTCAACATGCTGCAAAAAAAAATCAAAAAAAAAAAACGCTTCGTCACTACCTAGAAAAACATACCACCGTTTCAAAATATTTTAATTTTTTTCTCGTCCTCCCATCTCCTTTCCCTCCACACTACCTTCACCCTCACAATCTTCCCCCATTGGGGATGTCATACTCTTGTCCAGATGAGATCAGTTAGGACTCTTGTGCACACGCGGTACCTTCAGAAAACTAATGTAGACAAAAGTGGAGAGGCTACGAAGCACCGCACAAAGAGGAGAACGGTTATTCTTTCTCATTCTCTCGCAGGTTAAATTTTACAGATGTATTTGTTTGTCTTTTTTTAGTATCGCTTTTTCGTTTCATTGAATTTCCAATCACAATGGCGCTAAAGAAGTTTACACTTAAAAAAACCAACAGTTTGCTGCTTACAGATGCGTTGTTTTTGTTTTCTAAGTTAGAGTAAAAAAAAATTCTATATCGGCGACGTGGATAATTTGGCTTTGTTTATTGGCTTTGCTTTAAATATTATCACAGTGATAGTTGCAACATGATTAAATTTAATAATTTTAATTATCGCAATCATATATGATTTTTCAATTAGATTAATTATTACTGAAAAAATCAAAGAAGGTAAATAATTATTATTCAAAATCATAAAAAAGATTATATGTCAAATTGATCTGTTTAATGGTAATAATTTTCAATTTTGAGAATTAAAAACAGTGGTAAACACTGAAATGACCCAATTTATAAAACAAAAAAAAATTGGTTGTCTGTAAAATCGGTTTACGGACGGTAATTTTACGTGATAACGTCATATAATAATGATGGAGTAGAAGAGAGGTAGATGCGTCACAAGCTTGTTCCGCGCTCTCGCTTGCACGCTCGGCTCAGGCGGAACGTGACAATGAGTCATACTTTTTCGTGAGTGCAGCCGGTGTTCATCGATTTATAAGACGTTATCACTTATACCATCATGTAGAATCACCTCCCGAAGTTAATCAAGTCGAAGTCAAGAAGCAAAGGTAGGTACAAATATATTTTCAAAATATTTTTGTGGGTTCTTCTCGTATGGGATCCTGCACTTTTAATCATTTAAGAAAAAAATCAGAGTGTGCAGTTTCTACGCAGTAGAAGTGAAACCTTCAAAAAACTAAAGAGGCGGGAGACTACGAAGCACTGCACAACGAAGAGACCGATAGGCTACGAAGCACCGCACAAAGAGGAGACTGATTATACTATCTCATTATCTCGCAGACTAAATCCAATAGAAGTATAGGTTTGTCACTCTTTAATATCGGCACTTTTCGTTTCATCGAGTTTCAAATCACAACGTTGCTAAAGAAGTTTTCACTTCAAAAATAAAATAGTTTTCTTAACAAAAATTTTCGTCGCTTCTTTCTCAACTATAAGAATAATTGTGAATTTAACTTTATATTCTTAATTTTACTGGTAACCAAAGAAACAGAATCACATGATGAAAGTATAGGTTAATTTATGTTAGGTTAGTTGTTTTTTTATTTCTTTTGTCATATCATATTAAGCACATATATTATAACTACACCGTTCATAATCTGCTAAGCACCACTCATACCTCAGGCTGAACCCGAATAGCTCACGTCAAGAATGTGTGGAGTTGTCATATTTTAAAAATTCTTTTATACACCTCGTGCGAGAGTGGTGCGGTGCCGGTACGGGGATCACCGTAAATCGGCGTAATCTAATGATGATGACGGTGGCCATAATCGAGGTCTTTGTAAATCAACGTCCACCGAGCCTGCTGCCAACTTCAAAAATTCGAAGGCTTTCTGAAATAGCACTTTTGCAAGGTAAACTTTTTAAAGTCAAGAACGGAGAAGCCTTTGGTTACTTAGGGAGAATTATTACAGGCAAAGACACTTTAAATATTGTAATTTTCAATCCATTCTACATCTTTGTGCGTCTTTAAAACCACTGATTAAATGAAATACCCTAAAAGATGACTGACATACTAATAAAACATTCTGTCTAAATGGTAATACAAAATTGGCGACCAAGATGGAACCAATATTTATTACTTTTCATAAAAACGAGGGAAGCCACCGCCATCTTTGTACATCATTTGGACAGAATGTTTGAAAGGTATTTAGATCGGTACGCAAAGTCCTTATCCTAGGTATTTTGTTAAGTCATTGTCTAAAATACACTGCTTCTTCCTAAATTAGAAAAATGTTCAGATTAAACAGCTAATACTTAATTGTGTTGTGACGGTGAATTAACAAATTAAAATTAATTGTTACCTCTTTTAATGATCATAAATATCTACAAATATCTGCATAAATATCTACGTTAAAAATTAGTACAGGTGCATATCATGTAAAAATGATGTATATATTTACACAATTCGATTTGAACACATTCAGGTTATTTGTAAGAAACAACATAATAAATTAAAAATCAGCTGCTTCACAAGAAATTGTTTGTGAAATATGAAATTACATATATTTTAATGCGTGTCTGGTAAAGTGAATACAATAATTTTATTTGAACTAGCGAGTTCCCGGCATTAGTTGCAACGACATTTAATGGTGAACGTCCACGTGCGTGCGTTGCGGCCGGCACGGACAAGTGGACGTTCACCATTATAAAGAAATTGTTTCTTCCTGCGTGTCCTTTCCCTTTCGTCCCAATCCCTTTCCACTTCCCATTCTTCACCCGCGTCACCTTTCCCTCACTCGTTCACATTCCGCCTTCTCCGCCTTCCCTCTCCCCACTCCTCTCTCGTTCCGTATATTCAGACCCGGTACATTCAGTTTTCAAACAGCTTGCGTGCCACCTATTGTAACTTTTTATACAAATTTAATAATACCAGACCTCACTGGTATATACAGAAACCTTTGTGGGCGTGCTTACAACAACTCACCAAAAATTCATAGCAATCGGATGAATAATTTAGGAAATAATTTCATAACGCCAGAACTCGCCACTGTGTATAGAAACCATCGCGGGCATGCGCACAACAATTCACTAAAGATTCATCCAATCGGAAGAATGGTTTAGCAACGCATAATTTCATGACGTCAGAGCTCACTTTTGTATATAATTAAACCATCGCGGCATGCGCGAAATCCCAAAGTTTCATCGCAATCGGATGAATGGTTTAGCAACGCACAAGGAACAAACATACATTCATACATGCAAACATACATTCATACATACAATCATACTACATGCATACATACATGCATACATACATGCAGGCATTCATTTGTTTCATCTCCTAGTTTTATCATATTTGATGAATAAATCTTTAATAAAATATTGTCGGCATACAATGTTGTAAATATGTTGGTCCTTCCTGCTCTTCATCTTGACTTTAATACCTAACCACTATCGGCCTTTGCACCCATCACAACCTTATTAGTTATCTCTATTTAGATGAGCACCTGCTACTCCGAGGTCTATCCATCAACTGTGACCTCGTTCTTTCACAAATTTTCAATTCAAATAGACTTAAAATATAATTTAAAAAATGGCATATTTGCACAACGTTTCAGAGTTGATGACGCTCTCAGTATCGTTGGCTGATCGATAAAATGAGTAAATAAAAGACACCCCTCTTTATAATTTCACCAACATTTTTCGACAGTTCGCTCAATGCCAGCGGACTAAAAAATATGACCTATGTAAACCTGTACAAATATTACAGAGCTTCGGATTAGGTTGGCACCAACTATTGAAATGTAAAATAGTATTTGTTATTTCCTGAAGTTACGATTCTGACTATTTTGTGAGTGCGATCAACAACTTTAACATCTCAATACTTAATTGAGTTAAATCTATTGCTAAACTTTAAGAAAACTGTGATAAAATCTACTCTGAGCAGCGCTTTAAGCTAAAGATTTGCTTTGCATTCGCTCAGTTCGATCAGTAAATGCGGTAGTTTTGTAATTGCTGGAGATACGCTGTATTGAAATTATATCGCCACCGCTAATGTGAATATTGTAACACGTTCGTACTTATAGAACATTGAAGCATTTAAATACCTTAAGGCTTACAAGACACGTAATACATTGGAAGTGCGAATTTACTCCACGCGTTAACTGACATACGGACAACATGTGTATAATATAACACACTTACTCACCTCATAGATATTTAAATAAAATATTAAATACATTTGCATATACATTACCGTAGTAAAAGGACAAGTTATTAACACAACGAAAGTGTTAAAAAAAACTAGTACAGATATAATACTTTTCCAATTTAAAGGTTTTTGTTTAAAAAGGCCGTCGGTACACAAAATGGTCACTCAACCACATATCTATATGTAAATAATAAAAAAAAAACGTTTAATTTCAGCTTGCTCATTTCCTATTTGTGTTGACATTGCCCACGCATTATCCATCATTATCGTAGACACCCGTAATGTCATTATTGTGATGTATTGTTGACGCCTGCTTTGAATCCAGGAGAATAAACATGGGGTGTATTTAGTTGGGTGGTACGGCCAGCCAACCCCCGGCACGCCGAACCATTTTAGATAGAAGCTCTTTGGTGAGACCAGTTATTTTTTAGCCACTTGGGAACGCATTATCGTAAAGATGCAGAAGGTATAGTGATATTTTCTCTGTTCTCTTCATACAATGTAAAGGCACTAGTTATAAAAGAAAGGGTGCATAATTTTCTCCTTTCGATGGTGGCTTAACATATGTTGCATTTACGAAACACTTTTTAATGTTCTACAGCACGAAGGTTCCGATTATTGTTTAGGATGAGTTGTAAAATGACATCTCCATCTGGGAAAAGATAACATGTGCTTATGAAGGGAAGTTAAAGGTTCTTGAATATATGTCGAGCAAAACTGAAAGCAAGTATCAGAAAACTTATTGCTTTTTCATACTAAAGTTGCTTTAAATTACATAAAGCACATCAAATTTAATCAATTTATTGATTAACATTACTACCTAGCACTGTGTATGGGCCTTGACATTTTAAGATTGTCCACTGCTGATGGCGACTATGACAAATAATATTATAATACTTGTCGATTATGTCGTTAAAACAAGGTGTTAAGGAAGGTCAAACAAAAACAAAAATGTCATCGCAGTCCAAAACGTCATTTATGTTTTTTACTCAAAGTAATGTCAGGAATCACTGGTTAAAGTAAGACACGTACGCCCCTTAAAACCTTATATATAATATAAACATATAAACATACAACAACATCTTATATAAACATACAACAATACCTATCCACAGTTTCACCTTCACAAACCTACCTTACACCCAACATAATAAAATTATAAAGGTAAATACTGTAATGTATAGAAATAAATAAATAAATAAATATTTTATGATGTATAATGTTCAAGGCCGAATGGTGTGTCATTCAATGGTTAAAATAATGATTTATTTCCAAGAGGGCATTTACTTTTTAAAATATATGTGCCTATGTTATGTTCCATGTAATGTTGCGATTCCTTTGGTTCTACCATTTAACATTACACTTCGTTCATAATTATTATTAAGGTTTTCAACAATATTAAGGTTCTCACCAAAAACCAATTAAATTAGCAAAATATCGTCATTATGAACGACGAACATGATGTCAGCTGCGCCTCTAGTGAAGAACACTATGTAGAGAGTGTGGTTGAGGGAGGTGGGTACGGGTAGGTTGTAGGCGGGTGTTCCGTGGGTCGCGGTCGTCCCCAAGCCTTCTGCCACATGGCGCATACTATTCCCCAGAATTACCACTTTACAATGTTGACTCTGGCCGCCAAAGCAACGATATGGGCGTGTACTGGAGTATTTAAACGACATTTTCGCCATATTTTTAGAATCCTGCGACATTAAAACGTATTTTTGTTCATTCTCAGTGTTAAAACCAAATAAAACAGTTATTTACTTGATTGCCATTATGTTTTAAAAATCTACATTTTATCATGAACACGCATTCTGCAAAGTGTAGGAGACCAGCACATGTTCAATTAAGTAACACGTTGTATGTTGGTACGAAACGATTACTAGGGGTAGGTGCCGAACAAGTCCATAGTTCAAGAAGACTTATTATGTTGCGATCACCGTAAAACCAGGAGTTACTGGCAACACTGACGTAATTGCGACAGTGGACAAGATTACAGCATAATTTAGACACTTTAAAAAACGGTGACCGGACAACTCGGAATGAAACCAACTCAGAACCATCTCAGATAAGTCATTTAGAGTGATTAAAAAATTGGTTAAATAGGTTACGTTAGGTTAGGGTTATCGAAAATTTAATTTTTTTTTCATTGCTTTAATGACTTTTCAAAGAGGTGTTGATTTGACTTTATTCTCAGTTGGCATGGAACCATGAAAAACTACTTTAATGGTAACTAACGTAGCTTTAACTGCAGACGTTATTTCAATCATGAAATTAATGGATTTTTTTTTATATTTGCTTCTTTTTTCTGTGTGAACTGGAATAACTGGGCACAGATTACAATTTTTTTCCGTGTTCTGCGAGTTATCGTGTTATACAGGGTGTATCAACACGTACCTGAAAACTTTTAACAAGAGATTCCGGAGTAAGGAACGTAGATGGCATTTTACCGTTGGTGACCTTTTCTTAACCTACAAATATAAAAATGAGCTCATTATCAAAGCGGCCAATGTGGTAAAGATTCTTTCTATCTCATTTTCTCGCAGGATAAACCCTGTAGATGTATGCGTTTGTCTCTTTTTGGTGTCGTTTCCTCGAGTTTCAAATCAAAACGGTGCCAAAGAACTTTCACTTAAAAAAATAGTGTGCATTTCACACGCGGTAAAAGTGAAAACTTGAGAGTAGACAAGAGTGGGGAAGCTACGAAGCCCCGCATAAAAAGGGGACCGATTTTTCTATCTCATTCTCTCGCAGGCTAAATCCTACATATGTACGTGTTTGTCTCTTTTTAATGTCGCTTGTGAAGTGAAAACTTATTTAGCATCGTTGTGAGTTGAAACTCGTGAACCGGAAACGAGCGACGCTAAAGAGAGACAAACACATACATCCATAGGATTTAGCCTGCGAGAGAATGAGAAAGAATGAAACCTTATCTACGTTCAGTACCTACGAAGCGTCAAGGCTGATTATGTGGGTGAAGGTGTGTGAATCGCACTATTTTTTTTTTAAGTGAAACTTCCTTAGCCCGTTAGCGATTCGGAATTAGGATGAAACGAAAATGACGCGTACAGCACCTGCGAAGCATTATATTCCTATCAAGGCTCCTATGGGTTGAGATATAAAATGGAAACGACGCGAGGTCTGCGCTCATTGGCCTGCTCACTGCGCTTTGATAATGACCTCACTTTTCAAGGCTCCTTGGATCTTCATAGTTTGAGATTGTTTTGGTAAAGTTTCGCTTCTACCGCGTATTAATTGCATTCGATTTTTTTTTCGTTTCATCGAATTTCAAATCACAAGGGTGCTAAAGAAGTTTTCACTTAATACTCACACAAATATTACACTCGGTTTAATTTATTTTTTTGGGTTTACCAAATCTTTTAAAGGTGCACTTGGATGCTTGAGAACAAAATCCGGGGCAAACTTCAAATTAAAGTGAACAAAATTATCACTACGATGAGTCTCGTTAGAGTTCCCAACAATTCTGTTGCTGCCGCTGTGCACTGCTGCGGCTGGCAAATTAACACTGCCGCGGCTGGCAAATTAAGGATTGTTTCCAAACTCTCCAACTTGTTGACAGAATGAGAAATGACAGACCGAATAATTTTACTTTCTAACCATCCTTTAGTTTTCTCAAAAATAGAGAATATTTTGATGCTAGAGCTGTAAGTTTCTTCATTGCAGTGAAACGCTGTTGATTCTCTTGAACTTACCAATATTCTCCTTTCAAATCCTTCCCTAATGTCGGAATCAGACACTTCGCTCGGGTGATTGTTCACTCGAAGGAATATTCATCTTTGTTTCATACCGTGTTCAGACGGTACTAAATGAATTAATAACTAAACAAAATTAAAGAACGTTTACTCGTCAATCCCACTGCAATGTCGTCAAACGAAGTCGTGCGCGTTGGAATTCGTTTGATTTGTGATAATTGGATCGAGGAATTGACTAAAAAGAAACAAAAAAAAACGTCTACGGTGGTAGGTCCGACCATGAATTGAGAAACGGGTTGGAAGCTTTAATGCAATGATTTTTTTACTCAATTTTGCTGACAAATTTAAAAAAAAAAAAAATAATTTCGTCTTATGAACCTTTTTTTAAAGTCATAATATCTCAATTTTATTTTACTTTTGAAGTGAAAACTTCTTTATAATCGTGATTTGAAACCCGATGAAATGAAGAAGCAACATTAAAAAGAGAGACAAGCTCATAAATCTATAGGATTAAGCATGCGGGGCAATAAAATATTTATCACATAGAATAACCGGTCTCTCTTTTTTGTACGGTGCTTCGTAGCCCATCGGTCTCTTCTTTACGCGGTGCTTCGTAGCCTCCCCACTCTTGTCTACTTTAGTTTTCTGAAGGTTTTTCTTCTGCCGCGTGTGGAACGCGTACAATTTTTTGAAGAGAAACTTCTTTAGCACTGTTGTGATTTGTAACTCGGTGAACCGGAAACGGTTCTACTTTAGTTTTCTGAAGGTTTTTCTTCTACTGCGTGTAGAATGCATACAATTTTTTGAAGTGAAACTTCTTTAGAACAGTTGTGATTTGTAACTCGGTGAACCAGAAACGACACTAAAAAGAAGCAAACACATATTTCTACAGGATTTAGCCTGTGGGAGAATGAGATATGTAGAAAGAAATCTTACCGCATTGCCGCTTTCATTATGAGCTCACTTCTCTTATTGATTGAGATTGTGTGCAAGTTATTGTGAAGGTTTCGCTTTTACTGCGTTTGTTAAATTGTTAATATAAATTATCAAAACAAGTGTAGATATACAAGTTTGAGTAAAGACTTGTTTGTAGTGTTGTCATTGGGAATAAAGTTAATTGCCTAACCATACTTTGAACTTCCGACATCTAACATAAAATCCATCTTTTTCTATTGAAAATGATCGGTTCATGGTTTAATTCCTTATTTCACCTATTTCATTCGTCAAATGTCTTTTTCAGACGTTTCGAGTGAAAGAGGCCGAATGACAGACAGAAATGGACGAAAAGTGAACCACCTGATTGCCGCGTAACCAACCCCTCCAAACCTATTCATAAAACTCCCTCATAATAGTCAATTACTAAAGCAAATTAATGCTGTAAATATAGTTTTAACATAAAATATTTATTTACGACACTAGATTTTTCTTTCTTTATTCACAACTAAACAAGTTCATTTTTATGGAATATAATATTTTGTAAAATTACTAACGTATTACACTTTACATACTTTTATACATTTGATATTGAAAATAATTGAATACATGGATACTGCATCAATGAATACGTATGCATAATAATACAATAATGTGGTAAGTACAACGTGCTTCAAGGATAAGTTGCAACAAAGGTGTGTATACATTTTGTCCCAGTCAACAATAGATTCTTACTACGCAGAGCCTGTTCGAAGAAAATAATCACTTGCAAGGTTATATTTTACTTGTATAATGTTATAATTACATATAATACGAAATTGTAAAGATTGGCGTTATAATGACAAAATATTTATATTATAATTTAAAAACAGACGAGACAAAAAAAACAACATTTCGTGAGTTATAAACCTCGATAACGTACATGATTTTTTTAAATTGTATTACATTAATTTATTTGTACTGAGGTATACACCAAAGATTAATAGAAGAAATAAAAAAGAAAAAAAATTAAAGAAAAATAATTAAAATCGAAGAGAGAAATAGGCAAATAATAAATTATCATGAGACATTTTTTATAATATTTACGAAACTGTCCTGCCTAATTTGGCCTTCTTTGGATCGAAGGATGACAATTCACACGAACAGATGACGAGTGATTTTATTATGTTTTCGGTCCAAGGTACGAAAATACTTTTTAATATAAAACTGTGTTGGTCGTTGCTCGTTGTAAAATCATTTTTTCTTCCATTTATCAAACAATTCCACGTTTTGTAAAATTAATTAGCTACGTTTCGAATTAAATCTCATACAAGAGCTTATACCAGACGTTAATCACCGTTTTTATCGTTCCGCCTGAGCATTTGGAGGACCTATTGTTGTTAGAAAAAAATACTGAGATGGATTTATCCCTTTATTCACTTAATTAACTTCAAATCCAGAATAAGCGGATACTTAATTGAATTCTGAAAAGATCCGGTTAATTATAGGCGTTTGCATTAAAAGCAAAACCGTTAATATATTTTTTTTTTATTTTTGCACCCAATTCATTAAAAATG
Source organism: Glyphotaelius pellucidus (assembly GCA_936435175.1). Taxonomy (NCBI): domain Eukaryota; kingdom Metazoa; phylum Arthropoda; class Insecta; order Trichoptera; family Limnephilidae; genus Glyphotaelius; species Glyphotaelius pellucidus. The sequence goes on along the minus strand of OW386542.1, from coordinate 16,951,033 downwards.
TTGATGCAAATATTTTTAATAAAAAGTACTAAATTTACCAATTTCATAATAGTAATAATTGGATGATTTGTAAAAATACCAAATTTACCAATTAATAATAGTAAAATTGGATGATTCGTAAAAGAATTTAATAATTCGTAAAGTAAAAAAAAAATCGTTAAATTCGTAAAAAAATCATAAAACACCTTCTTGTTAAAAACAACACAGGATCTGCCTTCAAATAACAATTTATTATTGTGATTCCTACTCCCTACGACAAAAGCATTTAGATGACTTTAAATTTTCACTTAAAATCACAAAGATTTAGTGGAAACTACTCATACAATAACTAGTTTAACTGTGTAAAATCACAAAGATTTAAGTAGAAACTAATCATTGTGATTTTAAGCGATAATTCCACAAATCTACATCTGAAAAAGAAACAGTATTTGTAACAGCGATTCAACTCTGCAAATAAATAGTTTATCTGTGTCAAATCACAAAGATTTAAGTAGAAACTAAGCATTGTGACTTTAAGCGATAATTCCACAAATCTACATCTGAAAAAGAAACAGTATTTGTAACAGCGATTCAACTCTGCAAATAACTAGTTTATCCGTGTCGGATAATTAAATGTAATATAAGTTAGGTGTATTCAGAATGACGAAAGCATTTTATCGGTCGAAGAAAATGGTTGACTTCGGTTTTCTTCAGATATTTTTATCCACCCTATTTAATAAAAGACCGTTGGCCAATCGCCAATTAGGCGCTAATCGGTTTTCCGTCATAAAATCTGGGCACTCAAATAAAAAGTACCTTCAAATTACCATCCAATCAAATATGGCCAAAAATAATTTGCGTGCTAAAATTTGTAATTAATATTGATTTGCTTTTTGTTGGTAGCTTTCCTAATTTGTTCAGTTACTGTATTTAAAACGCTATTACACCAAAATTTCAATAAGATTTTAAAACGGACGATTATTTGATTTAACCACTGATTCTGACAATCCTAAGAAATAGGTCGAAACATACATCCCAATTTTAAAGAAATCTGTTGTTGCCAATTTACATTGAAGAACTATTCTCTCTCGACTACTAGGTCCCTCACGTGTCAAATTGATTTTCTATTCAAGAAAGAAGTATGATTTTTGAAAATATGAAATCAATTTAACAAAAGGGAAAATTGCGCTAACTTCTTGCATACAAGCACTCCCAAAAGTCATATCAATTAGTTTATTTTTTGAAAGCGAAACTTATTTGAAATACTCAACGTAATTTAATTTTTCGAATTCAATTGTTTGAAATGCAATTTTTCGAACTTCAATTTTTCGAAAACACATTTTTCGAACATCAATTGATCGAAACACTAGTTTTTCGAATTGAAGAACGTATACACTATGAATTTAGTACGTACAACCTAATCTAACCTAACCTCACGTAACCTAACTTAATCTAACCTAACCTAACTTAACCTAAACTTACCTAATCTAATCTAACCTAACCTAACCTATAACTAGTATGTCTGACAGTATCTCGTTAGTCATAAAAAATTCGAAAAATATGTCTTTCGGCCAATTGCTGTTTGAAAAATTAGTCTTTCGAAAAACTGATATTCGAACAAACAATTGATTTCTAAAAATTGAATTCGAAAAACATGTCTGCGCAAATGGAACACATAATGAATGAAAGTATCTAAAATAATGCAACCAATTTGTACTTTCATTTTTACTTTTGTGGTAGGTGTCTATAGAAGTAATATTTTTTAATGTTCAAGGATACATAAAAGTATTTCGTCCTAAATTTTTCATGAGGAATTTAATGGAATTCCTAAAGTAATCCTCAGCATTACCGCTATAAGCCGGGATATTCTCCGAGGAGGTTTGAACCATTCGAACACTTTTTTTGTACGGACGTGGGCTTGTTGAGGGTTAATGAATACCCGGCGGCAGTGAAAAAATAACGGCCCACAAATCAGTGCAAAGTAGCTACCTTGTCCCTCCGCCCGCGGAGAAATTACTGCGGTTCGGAGTAGTATATTAGGGTTCTCCACCCGCGACATTAGTAGTATAGCAGGGTACCAATATTTTCGAAGAGAAAATTTCTTTAACACCGTTGTGATTTGAAACTCGATGAAACGGAAACGAGCGACAGTAAAAAGAGACAAACATATACATCTACAGGATTTAACCTACGAGAGAATGAGATAGACAAATCGGTGTCCTCTTTGTGCGGCGCTACGCAGAATAAAATGTAAAATAATTTTTAAACTTGTTTACAATATCCTACAATTATCCTATTCGTGATACTCTGCATTCGTCTCATTCTCTCGAAGTTTAGTTTTCACTTCTACCGCGTGTGAACTGCACACTCTGATTTTTTTTAATTACTCGTAAAAACATATGTTTTAATTTCAGTTTTGTGTTCTTGATTGAACGAATTACGTAGAAATTAACCCATTTTCCGACATCCGATTGACATGAAACTCGGCGTATAGACTCATTGTCGATGACAATGTATTTTATCAGATTTTATGAAATTGAATGTCATTACGTTTGAAAATTTACATCAGTTTTATTATATACATTTTTTTTTTACATTAACTCCACACAGGTGGCCCTGAGGAAAATAATTTCCCTCAGGGCCTATGTCATCTGGGATGCTGTGTGGAGGGTCTTTTTGAGGAGAGGAAGGAATGAACATTGGTCTTGAAGAGACCCATGTTGTAGGAGGGAGGAAACACAGATGCCGGCAAATCATTCCATAGCCGAGCTGTTGAAATCAAGAACAAGTCGAAAAAACGACCCGTCCTCATGTGACAAATGTCAACCGTGTACATATGTTAGGCGCGCGTTTGGCGTGTCTCCCGACTATGCACCGGTGCCGAAGGGATCAATGACGCTAGTTCCTCAGAGCATCTTCCATTGAAATACCGGTAGAACATGGATAGCATTCCCACCCGACGCATTTATTTTATTTATTCGTATGTTATACGAAATAAATGTCAGAACACAAGGAGGAAGGTTCAATCATCAGCCAAACTAAAAAAAAATTATCATGTTTTTAAAAATTGATGTTTCACAGTAATAAAAACTTTGTTTATTATTGGTTGATTTTTTTATTACACATAACAAAAAAATATAGATTTTATTTTTAATTACAAAAAACAAAAAAAAGAACCAAATTTCTTCCGAAATATACCAATGTACTTCTCGTAAACACTTTTATCGAGAACACCGTACACGATAATTAAGCCACCTTTTTTTATGATCGCTGTTTTCTTTGATTTGAATTGTAGACACTCCGATTTATAATACACGCTATGCATAGAAACTCCTTGTCACCAAGCATAGCACGTATGGCAACTTTTGAATTTCCCTGGTGAGATTTAAAAGATTTAAAAGTTTTGCCACATATGTGTCTCAATAACTAGTTTTGGCAGTTAAATCCTTGTGAAGGTAAACTCGTGCAATGACTTAAACAAACACTGGTTTAGTTTTATAATAAAATATTTAAACGAAAAATAAAATTGAATATTAATATATTTTTTCACGTTTTCGAAATTCATGGCATGAATTTTATCAAGGATAATATATATATATATATATATATATATATATATATATATATATATATATATATATTTTTTTTTTTTAAATTAATTATCACTGCCCTGGTAGGCTTTTACTTTTACTTTTATTTTTCTTAATTTCGCAAGATTTATTAAGTGATATGCAAAAAAACATATTTTGTTTATTTTTAGAATAAATTTTTAACATTTACCCAACCAAATGTTTGACCAATCTAACTGGTAATCCAGGGAAACGAAATACTTATTATTCCCTTCCTAAAGGGGGGGGTTATACACCTACCAAATTGTTTTTTTTTTGTATCACACACTCTTTAATTCACTGAAATCCATGAAAAACTATTCGGTAATCGATCTACAGCTTAAAAAAATATCCATTTGCTATTTTTATAGGAAATTAAAGAATATCTATCAAATTCAGATGAAATTACTCTGCAAATAAGCCGCGAGTGCGATCGTAAGATGTAAGTTTTAATGGAAAGGGCTACAATAATATCTTTGAGGCACGCTCGTTTTCGTACTGTCTCATAAGCAAGTCGGTATTAACTAATATCTCTTACTGGAAAGGGTAAAAGAAATTTTGAGATTCACTATCGCTTCGTGATTTTATGAGGGTTCCTAGTACCTACCCCACTCCCCCCCCCCCCCCAGCTTCGGATCGGACGTTAAATTTCCACCATGTGCGTAAAGGTTAAGAATGTCTTTATGACTTCTAGCATCCGATTGGGGCACCAAAAGAAACAGGTTTAATAATATTTTATGTTACTTTTTAATCCTTTCCCGAAAGATGACATTCACTCGACCTTGTAGTTCAATATTGTAAGGCAAATTTCCACATTTCGCGCTACCGAAAATACCGCCGCGAGCTACCGGAGGCTGGCGGTCTCCGGTTGACAACCGCTGCTCTGTAACGATGCCTAACTATGCGCAGCGAAGCCTGTTTGAAGACAAATTAAATTCCTCGTGTACTACATGGGAAACACATCAATTGTGTACATTACCTATTGACGACGAATGGATGTCTTCAAAATCTCTGGCATCGAGGTTTACGTCCGTGCAAAGCGTTTAATAATGACTTGGCTGTGGCTTGTGCTAGATAAGAATACTCTAAATGGATTTGATTTGATTCTCTGGTAAAACAAACTTAAGCTTTCTGGAATATTAATTAACAAATTTAATACTGGTATGGTATATATAACTAAGAAAAGTAAGAAATAAGGGTTAATAAAACACAAAGTCATACACAATTATCAACAAATACTATTAAATTTTATTTTTGAAGTGAACTTCTTTAGTGACTTGAAATTCGGGTGAAACGGAAGTGCATCACAACTCAATTCTACACAAATACTCGGTTCTAATATAACGCCGTATATTCGCACCTCAACGCGTGACTTCCATAGCGCAGTTGACAAGGTGCCTGACAAGTCTCAGCGGCGATAAAGACAAAGATCAAGCGAATGGGGGTTCGAATCCTACGAAATCAAAAAAAAAAAATTATTTTGGGAAGTCAATATCCAATCTTCAAACCACTTTAAAAAAACAAGCAAAAGAAAAGAAAGCGACATCTAGTGACTTACAGCAATTATTCATATTGAAGTTATTGTCACAATTTAAAGGTATGAGTGACTGACAGACACGTGAAAGTAAAAAAAAAAGTGTGTAACTCACACTCGGTAGAAGTGAAACCTTCAGAAAACTAAACTCAATGAGACGAATGCTGAGGATCAGGAGTAGGATAATTGTGGGGTTTATTTATTATAATATAAACCAAGTTAAAAATTTTAGATTTCATTCTACAAAACATCGCACAAAGAAGAGACCGATTAGCTACAAAGCACCGCAAAAAGAGGACACCGATTAGTTTATCTCATTATCTTGCAGGTAAAATCCTATGGATTTTTGTATTGGTCTCTTTTTAGTGTCGCTCGTTTTGTCACAACGGTGCTAAAGAAGTTTTCACTTAAATAAGTTCCAACAATTCAGGCCTGTCAATTAAAGCCTTAAAGATTTGAACAAAAATAATAAGGGGTATTTCACCATCCTCCTCATAGATTATTCAAACGATAGCGTACATTTTAGATTAATTATACAGGATTTATTTATTTTAAAAGTCTAAGTTTACTATTCGGAACTTGAACCTATGAATAATGGCTCTATACAGGATAAGTTAGCCGAATTTTTCACCAGTTGCAAGTATTTATTTGTTTGTTTATTAATATTCGTTATGTGTGTGGATAAGCTAAGAGGAGGATGGTGAAATACCCCCTAAGTCAGTTAAAGTCTCTATCTGCTAATTTTAGAAGTTCAGAAGAAATTCTAGTTCCATTGCCTAAGTTGTTATTTTTTTTTTTTTTTTAAATAAAACATACAACGAAGTTGCATTCCCATGAGTTATCAAAACTCATTAAGGGATAGCCAATTGGTACATAGTTATAGTTCAGAATTTTCGGAAGGTAATATAAGCGATAATCGGGGGACAGTATATTTTAGAGATACATTAAGTCTATCAACCAGGGTTGGTCGCTTTAATGTTTCAATAGATTACTTTGAATTTATAGATTATTTTTGGGTATGTTTAAAATATTTTTTGAAGTGAAAATATCTTTTGGACGACTGTTTTTTTTTCTTTTACTTTAAACAAAGCTACAAAAGGTATGTTTTTAGGTTTTCACGGCCAAAAAGTATTTTTGTTATTGTTTTTGGGGTGTTATGCCGTGTTTCGCTACCTCCTTCTTTAGCCAACGTTTCGGACAGCGTTACAGTGTCCATCATCACTCATCTGCCCTGATGATGGACACTGTAACGCTGTCCGAAACGTTGGCTAAAGAAGGAGGTAGCGAAACACGGCATAACACCCCAAAAACAATAACAAAAAAAAAAAAAAAAAAGCTGCAAAAAGTAAATATTTAAAAATCATTGAAAGTACGGCAAAGTGATGCAAGTGTTACAATACTGTCAATAGTGAGTTTTTTTGTCATGAAATTTGCGATGATTTTACTTTGACGATTTTCACGGTCTGCGTTATTTCATTTAAATATTCACAGAACGGCCAAAAATTATCCATTCCGATTGTTTCACACGTTCAATAACAAAAACCATTTTTATTGGTGACCCAACAGTTGATTCCCCGACAATTGCCCCCCGAAACGATATTTAATATAAAATTATAATTTTTTGTTAACTATTTACCAATTTCAAACATAAAATTGAATTCAACAACACCCTTAATAATTATTTGGTAAGAATATCAACGAATTTATACGAAGTGCCGATTAAATATTATATTATATAATCCCTAAACTGAATGCTTATTATATCATTGAAGAAGAAGATAACACTTATAATCTAAATGAAAATATGAAAGAAAACAAGACACAGAAAAATAGAAAAAAACAATGGTCGCAACTGGGACTCGAACCCAGACCTCTCGTCTTACCGGGACGGCGCGTTTTCCAATTTCGCTATTGCCACCTTCTGTCAAACCGTCATATTTGTCAATCTCATATTTCAAATATTTAGAATCATTAATATTATCTTCAACTAGTTTTTTTGACAGAAGGTGGCAATAGCGAAATTGGAAAACGCGCCGTCCCGGTAAGACGAGAGGTCTGGGTTCGAGTCCCAGTTGCGACCATTGTTTTTTTCTGTTTTTCTGTGTCTTGTTTTCTTTCATATTTTCATTTAGATTATAAGTGTTATCTTCTTCTTCAATGATATATTACGTTGATGGGAATAACCTTCAAAAGTTATTAAAAGAGAGTTTTTCTCATAAAAAATTGAATGCTTATTGTTTACAATTATTGTTGGCGGTTCAACTGTCACGGAACAATTATTATTATAATTATGAATAAAAGACTTTCACCGTATCTTTACATGCGCATCAGTAGCTAGCAGATTTAGAAATATTGAACCCTGCAGAAGGAGATTGTATAAATGCTGAAAAAAATTTAAATCGTTAGTTTTAATAATTTTTTTGGTTAGTACTATAACACGTATGTCTTTAAAAGTTTCTTTTCTGGGATTCTTTGGCCAATAAAAAACTAAAGATAATAGTACAATGCACTAAATAGTTTTTCTGGGAACATTTTTGGGTGAATACTTAAAGACTAATCGGTTTATTTTTTTACACTTTTTAATCAATAAAATTGGGAACGTAATTTTATGATTTTGACCTTGAGATTTTGACCTCCTAGTTCCAAAAATATTCGTCCAAAGGTATTTGTGCAATTTTTGTAGAAGTGAAACCTTCAGAAAACTAAACTTCGAGAGAATGAAACGAATGCAGAGTATCAGTAGGATAATTGAAGGGTTTATTTATTTTAATATTTTTATCAAGCTTAAACATTATTTAACATTTTATTCTACGAAGCACCGCACAAAGAGGACACCGATTTTATCTCGTTTTATCTCGTTTTCTCGCACGTTAAATCTTATAGATGTATGCGTTTGTCTCTTTTTAGTGTCGCTCGCATCAATTTCATAGAAATTCAAATCACAACGGTGCTAAAGAAGTTTTCACTTAAAAAAACATTTGTGGAACATTTTTAACTACCATTGAAAATTGGAACCACCATTGAAAAATGTCCCACAAAATAAAAATTTCTCTAGTATAGCCGAATTCTGACCCCGTTTATTAAGATGTAAGGCGGGGTCTCCGGCGACTGGTTCGCCCCGGGGTACTCCTAGCCTAATTGAGATTTATCTAGGCACCACCTGCCACCTGCCACCTGCCACCAGCCTGCTTGCCTGCCTGCCACGCCACACTCGCGCCGAGGCTCACCGCGTTGTGGAATTGAGAAAAGAAAAATGCACGTCATCCTTGTCTTAAAGGGGATTGATAATGGCTTTCTAATCTCTACATTTGTCTTCGGAAAACCAGTTTTTTGATTGAGTGTAATATATTACATACCTAATTGAGGATCTATATACCTTGTATCGGCTGATGATGCTTTCATACTTATTATACTAAAAATATTGGACAAACTAGTTAATGTCATTTTAAATTTATTACCTAATGATTTGTGCGACATTTCAGACATAAACTTTATTAAAAGAATTTTCCGGTAAATTCGTTAGCATTCTGTAGATATTACACATAGGGGTCGTCCATTAATCACGTGAGGCTCGAAAGGGGTGGGAGGGGTTCAGAAAAAAATCACGCAATATCACAAGGAGGGAGGGGATATAATGAGATACTACTTGCATTTATTTTTCGTTGAACGCACGATTTCTAAACCAAACAGCGGCACGTGGCCTTGACTCACCGATGCCAGGCAACGATTTCCGCGCGCGTTGCGACAATCGCTCGGCTCACCAGTTGCCACTGTCTGTGATTTTGACGCCGAATACATGCGTAAATTGTTGCCGCATATGTTTTGCCCTAAAACAATGGAACAATATCAAAACTAGGAGATCTGTATAAAGACCTATTTGCAGAGTATAAAAAGGGGAAAAAAACCTAGTGTAGCTCAGAAAGAATTTAATGAGTTGTGGGCTGGTGCTAAACAAAAATATACCACTAAATACTTTATACTTACTAAAAAAAATACTTTATTTTGGGTTAGAGGGGGGGGGGGGCGGAATCTCAAACTTCACCACATATCACCAGGGGCGGGGAGATTAAAAAGTTGCTAAAAACATCACGTGATTAATGGACGACCGCTAAGGAGAAAAAACAAGAATGTATTTTAAATGTGCATAAATTCTATCGCTATTTCAATAACTATAGACATGTATGTATTTTTACAAAATTGTTTATGTCATAGTGGTTAGAAAAAAATGTTTAGCATGTAATGGCCGAGTATTAAAATAATCAATTTTTGTGAATTTTATTGTCGAAGTGCAATTTCTAATCCTTTTTACTGTATTTATAATATATTTCTTTGGAGCTTTAAAGATAGGAAATTTTTATTCTTTTACATTAACCCACACAGGAGCCCCTGAGGAAAATAATTTGGGAATGCCGTATTTGGGAAATTAAGCGGAGGAAGTTCTGGGAAGAAAAACACGTGAGGGATTGGATCCTGTGACCAGGAGTGACGGTCGTATGAATCCACCCCTTCCACTGCGGTTTAAGACGATGTTCCGAGAGAATTCTGCTGGAGAGGTCAAAAGGCCTCCCTCAACCAATCTCTCCCAATCCAGCCTGCCACGCAATTGGTGAGCAGATGCATCCGCCACCTAGACCCAGACCATGAATCCGAGCACCCTTACTAAGTCACCAAACTTAGATAGCCACTTGGGGTGACCTACGTCAGAGGAATTGGCTAAAATATTTATGGGTGCTCAGTATATGGATTTCTGACCTGTGATCCTCGATTTCATTTTAATCACATAAATCGACATCAGGGGTAAAACGGAATGATTTTCGCACACAATTATTGTTTCGTCAGATTGCATCGATTTTCATTGATATTTTTCAGATACAGCGCCAGGTGAAGCATGGGAAATTATAACATAAGACCATTGGTCCTGGAAAGTTAACGGTGTGACTCGTGAGGTTAGATGAAATGGAAAACAGTGTTCTATATAAACTGTATATAAAGGAGAAATCCATTTTAGTCATTAAAAACTTTTACAGTAACCTAAATTGGTAAAGTATACTCTTTTTCATCTTATCCTTTTTTATAGTCAGTAAGTTTTATTCTACATGACTTATCCAGATTTCTATCGTTCACTTCTGTATTGCTGGAACGCTTCACTAATCTTTGGTTCTATATTCCGCTCCGTGGGATCGAACCATATTTACATATTTTTTTCTTTTCTCAGCAATACAATTTTCTATTTGATCTATTCTCAGAGAAATCGGTTTCTCGTTAAAAGAATAATCGTATTAACATATATAAATAAATGCTCTGAGCAATATGCTGAACTCGAACCTCTAAGAGTGCTCGATATTTGTATCAAAGGAAAATTGACCTAAATTTTCATATTATAACTTTGAAATGGAAAATAGGTTTATCGATGATTAACTTTTTGTACACTTGACCATCTGGTCGTTAAAAGTGCTTTTAAAAAAGTTTTTTTCTAGGAAGATATTAAGGACATATTTATAAAAAATAATTATTTTTGACGTCTTATAATCGATGTACGCCGGCAGCACTCAAAAAAAAGCATGACTCATTGTCACCTTCCGCCTGAGCCGAGCGTGCTAGCGAGAGCGCGGAACAAGCGTTTGGCCTAAGCGTTCGGCTTGTGACGCATCTATCTCTCTTCCACTCCATCGTTATTATATGACGTTATCACGTAAAATTACCGTCCGTAAACCGACTTTACAGGCAACCAATTTTTCTTATTTTATCGTTCTTACTATAAACAAGGTAAGCTCCGATTAACAATACAATTGATGAAAAATATCCGAAAGGGTTATGAATATTTCATAAAAATGTGCTAAAATTTTAATAGCACCAGAAAACTCCTGCACTAGCGAGGAACGGCAATATGAAATCTAAATGTCGCTTGAAATAGCTTAAACTATAAAATGTTTTGTAAACCAGGTACTTCAAATCATCTTCTTCACCCCTCCTCCCTCCATTTTCTTTCACCTGACAGCATTCCTCTGTTTTGAAAGTGCCATTAATTATTAATACGCGAATGCATTTTGTTTCTATTCTGTAGGGAATGTGATTTTTGGTGTATAAAAATGGTCTACCCAAAAAGTCACTATAAAATGGAATTGTAGTAACTCCTGCACATACATTATTCACTCCCTGCGAGCATCAAACTTTCCATTTTACAACGGTTGTAAGTGCTTTTTTTTATTTTGATGCAAAATGTACAAACATTTAAAGTATAATCCAGTAATGTTGGCCTCACTGGGTGGCTTACCCGTGCTGAGACTCCCATTTTATTACACAAGAATTTATACATATAAAATTTTGATTTAAAAAAAAGAATATAAATAAAAACATAGAATTATGATAAATTTAAACTTAAAAATGAAGATTTAAAATTAAAGTAAAATTTAAAAAATTAAATTAAATTAAAATCGTTATATATTGTGTGTGTGTGTGTGTTTGTGAGTGATGTGTGTTTTATATTGATATTGTGTGTTACGTGCTATTCTTTTCATGTGTTTTATTCTTTCATTTTATGAAATTTCGGTAATATTGCCTTTTTTGTTTTTTAATCCATTTTGTATTTTTGTGTAGGAATTTATTTTGGTTTTCCTCAATTTTATTTTTCTTTGCAAGTTTAAAACTGTTGAATACTTTTATAGCACGTTATTTTAATGGCTTTGTCCAAAGCTTGTATTTACTGTCGGAATTTTTATGTTTTCTTTGTATGCTTGTCTACGTGGTCCATTAGTAATATTTTGTGTTTGTTGAAATGTGTTGCTTTAAAAGGTCAAAAATATTCTGAAATGTAAACCACTTCTCAGTAAATAGACACTTTATTTTTACATCGAGTACGGTTGCAAATATCTGCACAAAGTACAATAAATCGAAACAAGTGTTGTCTAAAATACACCAAAACTCGAAACTTAAAAATCCATTGAACAATACCTACCTTAACATATTTTCGGACGAACAAAACCATGAAATTGCTATTTTCACTCACATTTTATTGTTATTCATTTTAAATCGGCAAATTATGTCCAAATATGGTTTATGGCCAAGGTTTTATGGCGTACGAACGGTGGAAAAATGATTCTGTATCAAATCGTTATTATAAAATAATGTCAGGCCGAGGGAATTAAATTGTATAATGAAAATGATTTAAAACGCGTACTGTTCCTGTGTTCTTTTTAGTATCAGACTATTTCGAACATTTAACACATATTGATGTAAAGGGGAAGCTTTATTTTAAATAAAGTAGAGTAAAACTTACAATCAGTTTTGAGAACGTGTTGATGGTAAAACTCACCAATGTTTTAATAAAATTCATTTCCAATATTCTGAAAAGCTTTCTTAAATATTACATGTTGCAAAACATTAATATGAGAATTCATTTTTCAATACGAAATTTTGAAAACCACTGATCATCGATTCCTCTAGGATTTGACAGCATATCGGTCTTCCGAAGACAACGCTCTAAAAACATCAGCCTTGATCATGAAGGATCAAAATGAATAAAAATAAATTTTACGAAAATTTTTTTACAATTTTCCTTCATTGCTTTCTGGATCACTTATAATATAACAAAACTGAAATATTTTTTGTAATGTATTTGTAATGATTTTGTAATGATTTTTGTAATGATTTTGGAAAAATATGTTGGTTTTGGTGTCATGACGTTTTATAACAATCGTTAGCAAAATACCTATGTTAAAAATGGAACATGCATTTGTTTTATGTATGTAATATTAAAGAAAAAAAATATTTTTAAATTATTATTTACTTATTTGTCTGAATTGCGTAATTTACACAACTAAGTAAGGTGAAAATTAAAAAAAATATGGGTAAGGTCTTATAATACTGTGCACAAACTTGTAAATTTTGGGATTAATTAAATGATTTTAAGTTAAGGATTAAGTTGAGTGAAAGTCTAAGTGGAGTTAAAAGTTAATATGAGTTAAAGGTTAAGGTTGCTTCAAGTGAAGAAGAAGATGCAAATCATGTCATTGATTACCTTTTAGATTCCGGGGTTAGGTGATGAACTCATGTTTTGGAGAAAAGGTTCGAAGAGACCCGAGCGCTTTTCATACATTTTGCTTTCCAGGATTTTGGGTACGCAACGAGCACGCACTTTGCGTAAGCCATTTTTCCCTCGTTATGTGAGTATTGATTATTGAAATCATTTATACGGTAGACTTACTGACGTCTGAGATCAAAATTGAGAGCTTACGAACTTAAACAAGTTGTTGAGCTAATTCTCCTAGTTGAGAAAGCGAATAAATAAACCTCGCAGGCGGCGGGATTCCATCTCAAACGCAAAGATCGCACTGAAGCGGCTACCGAGCCGGATCATCACTTGTTTTTTTGTGGAAATATATAGTCCGCGTCGCCGAAAATGAGTAAAGGTCTTTAATTCGTAGACAACCCTCGTATAATAAGGTGCCTTGAGTGTTGTATTCAATTCTATTTCACTTGCAAATATTTTAAATAAAACGGATTGTAAAAATAAAATTTGCTTTAGATTTTCAGATGTGTTAGGAAAGCTATTTTTTATTGCACCACTAGCATTCGATATTCCACACAGGACAATGGCAAAATAAAATGGCCATGATAAAAATTATTTTATATTTATTATGTTATGGGAAGGAAAACGATATGAAGTATGGATAGGAATCTGGGGGTCAGTGGGTCCATGGGTGACGGGCCAACGAATCGACTCTTTCTACTGTGGTGCAAGGCAATGGGTGGAGAGAATTCTTCAGGAGCGCTCAAATGTTGTCCCTCAACCTATCCCTCCTGATCTGGCCTGCGGATGGGTGGACGTACACATCCGCCGCCAAGACAACATAGTGAACCATTTGCGGGTGACGGTATAGGTATACTTGTACCATTAATTATATATCTCTCAAAATTATAATTTGCTCTATAGGAAAATAAAATATTATACAGAGGTTTTTTTGTCGGTATCTACACCTGATGAATTGAAAGGAAGATACCATAATTATGGCCCATAATGATTCATATATCTTTGTTTGTGACCAAGAATAAGTAGCAGTTTGGCAAAGATAGCCTAAATGCCCGCTTTAAGTATTACGAAGTTGTAAAAGAGAAAAACGACATTTCGTGGAAGTTTATGTAAGTTTACTTAAGATATTAAATACACCACTTAACTAAATGTTTGCCTTCGAAGGATTGTCTGACTTGTGAAAATTAGGTACATATCGTATTAATTTTATGAAAATAGATACATATCGTGTTCATTTTATGAAAATAGGTACATATCGTGATCATTTTCAATACAATTTAAATAGATTTCTGTGGATAATGTTTTTTTAATTACACCCGAAGACAGTTAACACTTAACAATAATATATCTGTGTAAGTATTTAAGGGGGGTGGGGTAAGGTTTTAAACTCATGTTTCAAATTATTTTTTTTCTAAATGTACAATATGTCAAGAGTATTGTGCCAAAATTTCAGGTAAATCGGAGCAAAACTAACGATGATACAGCATTTCAAGCGACCGGCCCTCTTGCTCTATTCAAGTATATTTTGAGTATAACAAAACTTTAAATTGATTTTCTGGCAAATAACGTTTTTTAGTCCGTGAACATCATAACTCAAAATCTACAGAATCGATCTTTTTAAAATTTTGCACACTATTTTTACACATAAATCAACAGGTAGTGACGGAGAGTTTTTTTTTAATTTTAATCATTTTTTTCCATTTTATAATAACAAATTCACCGAAAATTTTAGCAAAAATCGCATTTTTGACTTCAACATGCTGCAAAAAAAAAAAAAAATCAAAAAAAAAAAAACGCTTCGTCACTACCTGAAAAAACATGTCATTTTATTAAACCATTTCATTTTTTTTTGTTTTAAATGATTTTTTAACAAGTTATGATGTTCACCGCAAAACACCTCTTTTTCGAAGCGCCTCCGGAGATTCGCTCTCACGGACTTATTTATGAATATTTTTAATTAAAAAATTTTTCAAAGATACTTTAGATATCATACTATAAGGTGTTTTTAAAAGAAATAAGCCAACATTATTCATATTTCAAAAAAAAAATCATGAAAATATGCCTTTTTTTCGCCTTTAAAACCTTACCCCACCCCCCCCCCGCCTTAAGCCCCGGTTTCCCGCGTTTATACCGATTTATTACATATTTTCCTTAAATACTTTAAGTTTTAAAGCTCTTAAATGTATTTATATGAAAAAAATATTCTTGAAGATAATAATAAACCATACTTATATACTTAATATTATTATTAATCATTTTAATATTATAAATGCGAAACTGCTCGAGTTTGTTTATGACCTTTTCAGGCATTAACCAATAAAAAGACTTTAAAAATTGATTCAACAATAGAAAGCTAAATTATATGCGCAGACTATATGTTGTATATGATGGTAAGCTCTGGCGTTATGAAATTATAAATATTAATACATTATATTTGTTATACGTTTTCTGTCGCTAACAAAAGCGAGTTAATTGCAAATGTCAGAAAAAAATCATTCTCATGGAAACGATATTGATATATTTGTGAGCTCTAAGCTGGTAGGTACTCAGCCCCCTGGTCAGCTACTGCCCCAGAAAATTCAAATATTAGAATATGTTTTGTTTTTTTTTGGACAAGCTGGAATAAATGTCAGATAAGAGTTCCTACATTAAAAATATAATTCGTAACGATTATAAAGACTGAATAATAAATAGTGTAATTTTGTATAATATTAACAAACTTCCAAATATTTAATTAAAAATAAACATCCGAAATGTTTGTAAGCGCATAAATTCCGACGAATGAACAAAATTGGATAATTCTTTTTTTCTTTGTGAAATTTAGGTGGCAGGCTAGATGTTTGAAAACTGAATGTAAGGGAATGAATGTATGGAATGCGGGAGGGGGTGGGGTGGGGAGGAGGGGGGATAATTGATAAGTTCAACCGCTACAGTAATTTCCCGTAATACCATGCGAGCGAAGCCGCGGGGAAAAGCTAGTAATAATATATTTCCCGCGCCGAAACGGTAATTATATGAAATTCCCTCGATAAAAAAAAATCGCAAAGTAGGCTCCGTAAATTCTTATAAACACGTTTGTTTCAGTTATTTTACAAGTTATATGTACGCAAAAAATTCACGATGTTTCTTTAAATCCTATTTTAGACATTCTCGAGTCGTGCTTTATGAAACATTTTTACAATTTTCGCTTAAATATTATCGTTTTTAATATTAGCGTACTCTTGCTAACATTCGTATTTAAATATCTCTCCATTTTCTTCTTTTTGAGCGGGTACACTGCGTCTGAAGAACTAAAATATTTTAAGGTTTACCTTAGATCAGTGGTCTCCAACCCCCGGTCCGCGGACCAGTACCGGTCCGTTGATCAAATGGTACCGGGCCACTCAAGGACCTGCTTAAAAATCAAAATTCCGTAAAAAAATATCAATACCCCAAAAATTATCGACAAAAATTAATTATTCAGCTGAGAATCCCTTCCCGCCAAGTAACCACCGACACAATACCTTCGAAGTAAAAAACACTACTGGGCTTTCATCTTGCGCACTCGCATATATGACGTTAAGAGCTCGCTAAGACTTGAGTCACCGCTCTTATATTCTGCTTGCCCAAATGCAAGTGAAATCGTTTTATTGAGAATACGTGACGTATCACGCGTTTGTTGTATTGGTGAATTTATTCTCGTTTCCCCACGGTCACCTCCTCAGGGGACCGCGGTCAAATTACCAAACGTTGACCGGTCCGCGGCGATAAAAAGGTTGGGGACCACTACCTTAGATGACACATATATATTGAAAAATCTGTTGAACGATATTTGTATTGTTAAGTGGTACGACAAAAACCTGGTTTTCTGTCAACCTGTTTTCTTTCTGTCCCATGTATAAAAGTGATCTTAGGAAAAAATATGTTTTATTATAAAGAGACTTCTCATCAACAGATACGGGCGCGGTGGACATTTTAGATTGGGTTACTATTGAATAAAAGCAAATTATTACGGTTTATTTTTTATCTGATGGACATGGCAATGGCCGCGCCCTGGATTGAATATCGATGAAATCAAAAAGGTATGTTTTAAGGTTTTCACGGCCAAAAAGTATTTTTGTTATTGTTTTTGGGGTGTTATGCCGTGTTTCGCTACCTCCTTCTTTAGCCAACGTTTCGGACAGAGTTATAGTGTCCATCATCAGGGCAGATGAGTAAATGATATTGGTGTGAGTGTTTACTTATGTGTGTCGAAGCGATACCGTGCTGCCAGCTCCATTTCTCTACGAGCTGGTGTTAGAAAAAATTCAACATGGTTTTTTGCGTTTAGCTTTGGTGTAGCCGTCAATTACTGGATACCAAGAACTATTGAGCTTAGCTCCGTCGTCTCTGTTAATATTGATGGGGTTTTTATGGATTTCAATTGCCTCCGTAATTAGGCGTGCTCTGTAAGTTTTGGGTCTTCCCAGGACTTCAGGAACAAATCCAAAGTAATGGCCGGTTTCGATTAAGTGCTCGGCGATTGCCGATTTGTCAGGGTGGCCAAGTTTACAAGCACGAAAGTGTTCCGAAATCCTTTTGAAGATCGTCCGCTCTGTCTGGCCTACATAGACCTTGTCACATCCGGAACAGCTGAGTTTATATACTCCATCTGTTTCCAGGGGAAACTTAGTCTTTGCCGACCTCAGTAGGTCTTGGATTTTTGTCGTGGTTCCGAAGACCGTCTTGATGTTCTCTTTTCTCAACAGCCTGGCAATTCTGTCTGTTACATTATGGACGTAAGGCAGGAAAGCGCAGCCTTTTGACTCTTAATACCATTCACCCCTGTCTTCGTTTCGTGCTGATTTGGCTCTTATGATTTGCCTTGTCTGCCTTGCTGGGTAGCCGTTACGCTCCAGTGCATCGGTGAGTTTGGTCAGTTCTAATCCGAGTTTTGGCTCCTCACATATTCCTAAAGATTCGTGAAACTGTTGCCGACAATGTTTTTTGCGCTGACGAAGGATCTACCGTATATATATTAAGGTGAAATAGATGGATATCGACCCGGGATTTGGTCGTAACAAGAAAAGGACGGCGATTGTGGCAGATCCTCCATCATCTATGTAAGAAAAATGTGAAACATTTGCCAAAAATGTCTCCGGCAAAAATTGCCGATGCAAATATCCAGGTTCTTGCTGTCTTCATGCTTTTGTGAACAGGGTGAAAATGGACGTACTTGACTTACTTTAAGCACTGATTCTGACAATACTTAAGGTAAAAATATTCATGAATTTGTGGTCTCCGGTAACTTTTTTGATGTACTCGTATTTTTGAAGTGAAAACTTCTTTAGCACCGAGTTTCTTTGAAACTTTACTTATAATGAAACTTTTCTTACGTACTATCTACGGAGCATCGTGCTCTGTTAAGCTACGCGTATTGGCCGCTTTGATTATGAGCTCACTTATCAAGGATCCTATTGATTGAAATTATGTATTATTTGAAGGTTACACTTCTACCGCGGGTGAATTGCATTCAATTTTTTTTTTCATTGACTCCTCCCTGGAGGCCCAAAGGAAAATAATTCCCCCCAGGGCCTTTGTCTTGTTTAGGGATGTTGTGTGGAGGGTCTTTTAAGAAAAAGGAAGGAGAAAAAGATATCAGGGATGAATAGAAATCGGACGGACGTATGATTCCTCCCTTCCACCATGTCCGACTAGAGAGGTAAAAAGGTCTCCCTCAACCAGTTTCTCCCGATCCGTTACACGCAAGAAGTGGACAAAAGCATGCGCAGCCAAGATATGGACATACCTGATCCCTTAAACTGGGCACCCCTGCTAAGTCACCAAGCGTAGAGAACCACTTGGGTTGATCTATGGTAGGTGCATTGTCCAATAAATGGTTCCCGGGGCGAAGGTACCCATACCCGCCTCCTATTCGTACCTTGTTACGGAGTGCAAAATTTTGGAGAGAAAACATAATAATGGAGATTTTCAGAAATCATTCTTAAAGTCAGGTAGGAACTTTACAGTCTTTTTCATCCCAATCTCCTTCCCCTCTCCACTTCCTTTAATCTCATAAATTTCTCAAAAAATATATGTTGTCATAGTCCTACTGGTTTCGTAGAATACGGAAAACTTAAGCAACCGTAAGTACGCAAAACACCCCAGTCTAAATTAAATTATCACGAGCGTAATAAGAATATTTTAAATCACTAAGACTAGTAGTCTCTTGAAATTTAATTAGTAAGTATTAAACCTACTTATATTTTAAACGAAAACATGTTTTTGTCCCAGCCTCTTGACGTACTTAACGAGAACTTTATTTGGTGTCACTCTTATCAAATAGCAGGACTTAGTTTCGTAAATTTTGTTGTAATGCAAATCTGGATGGGCCTTTTCCAAGTGTATTTTAAAGCTAAAATAATGCTAACATTCGCTAAGGTATATCACCAGAGATCCTTTTAATAAGAGATTGTTCTAATAATTATTAAATGTTCGTTATATCAGCCCTCTTTAACGACCGTAATATAATTTTAAATGGATCATTTGAGCTCAAATTAGCACTAAAAATGTTCATAATGCTTTATTAGAAACTTAACCTTACCTTAAGCGATCCTTTAATAAAGTGGCAGCTTAAAATAAGATAATTCATTCCAATTACGTCAGCATTTTATATCTTCCTAAATCATCGCTTTGTTGACTACAACCAACTTTAATTATCTGCTGAAGGAATCACCATCACAGTCACAATCTTTAAGAGGTCGTAAATAGCACAACAACTGATTTTAGAACTTTTTATTCGTGTTCAACAGGAATGAAGAATACTTGTCAACATTACCCAACAGTTGGATGCTATGGATTTTTTTTCTATCATCTCAATCAAACATGACACTACAATGTATCAATAAGTAATTGAAATAGTTTTCATATGGGTTTACGAACTTTATATTTGAAAGATTAAGAAAGGGACGCTCAGATGGTTTGGGCATGTAGAGCGAATGAATGAGGAAAGGAGTGTAAGGAGAATATATGACGCGAATGTGAATGGTAGACGAAGTCGGGGACGCCCGAGGAAGACATGGCACGACCAAGTGAATCAGATACTTGAGTCGGGCGATGTCAAGAGTCAGAATAATAGAAGAGCATGTATGAGACGATGTATGAATATGAACGAAGCAAGGAGTGTGTGCCAAGATCGAGTTGTTTGGCGGTCTGTCCTCTCTGCCTACCCCTGCGGGGAAACGGCGTGATGGTTAGTTAGTTAGTTAGTTATATTTGAGGCGCTCGGCGGAAGAGTGAAAAACATCATTTTGCTATATATTTTTGACAAATCTATGAAACCACAGTGGCCCAATTTTAGTTTTCCTCTTTTAAGGGATCTTTTAAACAGTGGAAGCTAAAATCGGGCCACTGTGGTTTTACAGATATGACAAAAATGTATAACAATTTGATGTTTGCGCTGATAACAAGTTTTTGTGGGCCACTCTTCTGTTGTGCGCCTCGTCTACAAATGCAGAAAAATAAAATAGTTAAAATACAATAGGAAAAATAATATCATTGGGATCGGCACATCTTTATAAAGAGAAGTTAATAAGTTAGCAAGAATATGTAAGATGTATATAAACATAATAATTCAGGTTAACAATATGTACAAACGTAATAGAATATTAAAGAACGCCAACAAGTATTTGTTGTAAGTGTAAGTTTTCGAAAGCATGTTTTTTGTTAACAAAACAAAAAAGGTGAACATTAATGGTAACAATATGTATAAGAGAAGTTAATAAGTTAGCAATAGTATGTAAGATGTAAATAAACATAATAACTCAGGTTTACAATTTGTACAAAGGTAATAGAATATTAAAGATTGCCAACAAGTATTCGTTGTAAGTGTAAGTTTTCGAAAGCATGTTTTTTGTTAACAAAACAAAAAGGTGAACATTAATGGTAACAATATGTATCGCCACCCAATTTAGACCTGATATAATATGATCCCACAATGATTTTGAAAAAATGTATGTTTTATATTGATTTTTAAAAAATCAAAAAAATATGAACAGGTATTCTGTTTCCTTTATAACTCCCCGAACTTCTAGCTTCAATTGTCAAACACCTACCTTTCTCAACAAAATGCTTGCAAAGTGAAGTAGTCGATAGTGCACTGTGAAGGGGAACATTAATGGTAACAATATGTATAAGAGAAGTTAATAAGTTAGCAATAATATGTAAGATGTAAATAAACATAATAACTCAGGTTTACAATTTGTACAAAGGTAATAGAATATTAAAGATTGCCAACAAGTATTCGTTGTAAGTGTAAGTTTTCGAAAGCATGTTTTTTGTTAACAAAACAAAAAGGTGAACATTAATGGTAACAATATGTATCGCCACCCAATTTAGACCTGATATAATATGATCCCACAATGATTTTGAAAAAATGTATGTTTTATATTGATTTTTAAAAAATCAAAAAAATATGAACAGGTATTCTGTTTCCTTTATAACTCCCCGAACTTCGAGCTTCAATTGTCAAACACCTACCTTTCTCAACAAAATGCTTGCAAAGTGAAGTAGTCGATAGTGCACTGTGTAGGACGTATGGCTGTAAAAGTAAATCAGATAGATAGCGTTTGAAATTCACAGCGAGCACCTACCAACTGCCTGCCTATCCAGAACACGGTGAACTTAGTAAAAAAGGTCTGTGGTATATAAAATAAGAAAGATAAACAAATTCACGACTCTTCGGTCAAATCACGAATATGTCAGCAAAATCAGTAGAATGCAGATAACCTTCCTGTCCAAATTTTCTTAGAAATCTATATTGACTGTAAATATTCAGACCAACTAATATTAGGCCGTTGGACTGATGAAAGCTAAGTTTCGTGAACAAATTGAACAACAAGCTAGCCGTTCTTGAAAAGCTGAGAGGTAAGTTATATTGCCAGCTGCAAATATTAGTTGATTGTCCAAAGTTAAATGATTCCGTCAGGCGTGCAGAAGGTTGATGTCTACAAAATCGACGGGGCTATCGGGAAGTTCGTGTTTTGTGAGACAATTGCTATTCCGAATATGAAACGGTTGCACTTTGAGTAAATGCATTTAAAGTAATAATTTTACACTTTATCAGATAGACATATTATATACTAGCGATTTCCCGGCATGCGTTGCAATGCCACTTAATAAATAAATTGTTTCTCCCTGAGTGTCCTTTCCCGTTTGTCCCATTCCCCTCCCATGTCCACTTCCCCTCATGCGTTCCCCCTCCTCCTTCACTCCCTTCCCTCTCCCCGCTCCTGCTCTCCCGTCCCGCCAAACCCCCTCCCGCGTTCTATATATTTAGTCCCAGTACATTCAGTTTTCAAACAGCTCGAGTTACACCAATTACAATTTTATAATTACAATTTTTTAATTCAAATTTTAATTTTTCATATAGTATAAACATTCATTTTTGTATATTATAAGAATAATCATTCAAATTTGGTACCTAACACAGGTACCTATTTAAAATACCTACAATTCACTAATTAATTATTTGATTTGATTAATCAGTGATTGATGGTGATTGATGGTGATTGATGGTGATTGATGGTGATTGATGGTCGGGGTCACCAGGCTTAAGCGCGCTATTATTATTAGTTATTTATTAGAGTAAATTCATTTATTTAAAGAGTTTATACAAAAATTGAATTTTGATTGAACAATCGATGGTTTGCAAAATGTCATTCAAATTGTGACATTTTTGACAATTTCGTAAGAGTTTTTTTAATGATTGTTTTTTTAATCATTTTCAGATGATAGTCATGTGGTTGTAATAATCCAGAAACCTTCACGAGGGTGGAAAGAAGTTATGTTGAAAGTTTCAAACATTTTCATTGCTTAATACAGCCATACATAAATAACACAGATTTATACATACAAGCAAGCTTATTTTGATTTTTACATACGTGTAGATTTTTTTTTTTTTACATTAACTCCACACAGGAGGCCCTGAGGAAAAAATAATTTCCCTCAGGGCCTATGTCATCTTTGAGGATGCTGTGTGGAGGGTGTTTTTGAGGAGAGGAAGGAGTGAACATGGGTTTTGAAGAGACCCATATTGTAGGAAGGAGGAAACACAGAGGCCGGCAAATCGTTCCACAGCCGAGCTGTTGAACTCAAGAACGAGTCGTAGAAACGACCCGTTCTCATGTGACTAATGTCAACCGTGTACAAATGTTGAGCGCGCGTTTGGCGTGTTTCCCGACTATGCACCGGTGCCGAGGGGATCAATGACGCTAGTTCCTCGGAGCATCTTCCATTGTAATACCGGTAGAACAAGGACAGCATTCCCACCTGGCGCCTGTGCTCTAAAGATTGCAATCCGTTTGTTAGGTTAGGAGAATCTATCAAACGGACCGCCCGTTTCTGCACAGAGTCAAGGGTTTTTTTCAGGTATTTTGGGGCTCCAGACCAGAGGTGGCTGCCAAATTCAACCGTGGGGCGCACTTGCGATTTGTACAGGGCTAGCAGTTGTGTACTATTAAAGTATCTGCGTGCCCTGTACAGTATGCCCAGTTTCTGAGAGGCTAACTTAACTCTGGCCTCGATGGAGCCCCCGTACCTGAGCTGGTCACTTAGAGTTACACCAAGCATATCAATGGAAGGCCTGTTCGGGAGAATGCTTCCGTTGAAGGAGACTAGATTATCATTTCGATCCCTTTTAGACGTGATCAGACATGATTGGGTCTTTGAAACATTAAATTCGACGAGGTTATTCTTACCCCAAGAGGAAACACTCTCGAGGTAACCGTCCATTCTTTGTTTCAAAGCCCTCCGAGCCATTGGGGTTTGTGAGCCCTTTGGAGGTTTGTCAAACAAAAAGCTATCATGGACAGTACTGTCATCCGCGTAGCAATGAATCGGTGCACAAGTCAAGAGGTCATTGATGTGCAACAAAAACAAAGTCGGAGACAGAACCGATCCCTGTGGGACGCCAGCATTTATCGAATGCGAGGAAGAGGTGAAACCATCAGCAACCGCCTGAATCGACCTCTCCCTCAAAAAGTCGGCAATCCACATACACAAGGATGCGGGAAGTCCGTAAGAAGGCAGATTACATGGTAATGTGATACATAATACGTTGAAAGGCCAACGTCACAAATCAAATCCAAGTTGTTTGTGTGGAGAGAGCAGTCTGAATGAAAGGTAACAGGCTAATCTTCCTTTTTTCATCTCCTTCCCCTCTTTGTTTCATTCATTCTAACTGGAGGTACCATAATCCTATTACGGGCAGTTAGGACGATTTTCCTGTATTCACAAAAAAAAAAACACCTGCGTTTGGTTGACATTTTCCTGAAATAAAGTATTTATTAACTTAAATAATTCTTAACCAGTAAATGTATATTTTAAAATTATCGTAAACGAATAGCAAAAATCATAAAGATGGTAATTTATAAATAACATAAAAACTTTGCTTAAAATCAAAATCATCGCAATCTAAAGAATTTATGTTCACATTTAATTCACACGGTTAAGTTTTACAGCACATAAAATAACGAAATATGCGCGTTTAAGACAAAGTATTTCCTTAAATTATTATCCTCTTACAAAAGGTTGAAATGGTACCTACATACTAGCTATCGGTATTTTGCTTAAGAACTTTCGGCAAATTAAGCCCCGGCCGTATAACAGGCCCAAGACTCGAGCTCGTCTTGGGATGAATGTTGGGAACAACTCGAATCTCTGTTATAATCGCGTGTTCTCTTTAATTTCTACCCTTCCCTCCCACTTTATTACAGGAAGATGAGAAAGTTATCGTAACAGAAGAGAAGAATAAAAGATTTTGGATAAGATTTATGAGTTTAGGTAAGTTCAAGATTATATCTACATAAATAATATAATATTATGTAGCTTTATCAGTAATCTTAACACCTTTATACTGAAGCAGATGCGTTGTGGGTTCAATTTATTCCTATCGCCAATTTTATGGCAACATATTGTATCTCCAAGAAGCTAGTTTTGAGAAAAATGATTTTATACTTTTTGGCCATTTTGTTACTTTCCTCTCACCCATTGAATTTTTTTAATTTGTTGAAGGGTTAGACTGATCCTTCATTAAAAACATTTTCAAAAAAATACAAATGTATCTTCGATATTCGTTTTTGGGATGTTACGCCGTGTTGCGCTACCTCCTGCTTTAATCAACTTTTCGGTTAGCGTTACAGTGTACATCTGTCCTGATGTTTGACGGCCGGCGTGGTCCAGTGGTAAAGCTCTTGACTCGCGTTCCGAAGGTCGCGGGATCGAATCAAACAATTTTTTTTTGATTAATTTGTGTTACTTCACAATTTATTCATTTAAAATAATATATAGTATATTTGCGGCACGTTCCAGAGTGGAAGATACTCTCAGTACCGCCCTGGTGTAAGACCACCATTCAGAATTGAAACGTTGCTTAAAATGGCTTTAGCCATGTTTGGTGACCAGATCTGAATAGCCAGGTATTTCCCACCTTCCTCTTCCCCATCTTCTTCTCTACCCCACTACCTTCAGCCTCACAACATACCCCAATTGGGGATGCCATAGTCTCACTGGCTCCAGACGGGAGCAGTCGGGACTCTTGTGCGGTATTCATATATAAAAATGTGGGACACTGTAACGCTGTCCAAAACGTTGGCTAAAGCAGGAGGTAACGCAACACGGCATAACACCCCAAAAACGAATACCGAAGACACATTTGTATTTTTTTGAAAACATTTTAACGAAAGATCAGTCTAACCCTTCAACAAATTTAAAAAATTCACGAATAATGAAAATATTTTTGGCATTGAAAATCTAAAATGTGTCATTTATAACAAGACCCTTCTTAGATATGAACAGTAAAAATCATATATTTATTGTTATCAAGTTTAATTTGTAGAACTCCATTTTAATTTTTTTTTTAATTTCTTTTATATATTTAATAATATTATTATTCAATTTATAAAAACAATTTATTTATAAACAAGTTCTGCTAGGTAATTATTTTTACACGTGACAGCTGTTTCGCCTTCTGAAGGCATTATCAAACTGTGGTCTTGCCACATACAGACGAGGTATTTATGTTATTTCTAGATAGGATTTTGATGACTAATTTTAATTATGAGTAAACTGACTAAAATTATTAATGCTTATTGCCCTTTTAAAAGATACCCAATTATTTATATTGTTTAAATTCAACTGAATGTCGTTAAGTGCACTAATCGTTATTCCTAATATGAATCATTTCCAAATGATGACTCATGGTTTTATTTTCTGTATAATTAAGTTTAAGGTCGTTAATACTCTATAACATTATTCCTAATGTGAATTATTCCCAAATGATGACTCGTGGTTTTATTTTCTAGTAAAATTATTATTATTATTGTTTTAAAATTGGTTTGAACATATCTAACAACGGTGAGTGAATTATATTGGTCTGTTCATTTATTAAAATAGCTTTAGGATTATTAAAGTGCTTGTTAATTTCTAGTTGTTCTAAAAGATTTAGTTTATGTCCTTTATTTTGTATATGTAAAGGAGTTGGCTTATTATCGCCGCTAAGTGAGTGATTATCATCTAGGAGATGTTTAGCAAATTGTGATTGTATTTTATTATTATTTTTAAATGATCGCATATGTTCTTTGAACCTTAAACTTAATTATACAGAAAATAAAACCATGAGTCATCATTTGGAAATGATTCATATTAGGAATAACGATTAGTGCACTTAACGACATTCAGTTGAATTTAAACAATATAAATAATTGGGTATCTTTTAAAAGGGCAATAAGCATTAATAATTTTAGTCAGTTTACTCATAATTAAAATTAGTCATCAAAATCCTATCTAGAAATAACATAAATACCTCGTCTGTATGTGGCAAGACCACAGTTTGATAATGCCTTCAGAAGGCGAAACAGCTGTCACGTGTAAAAATAATTACCTAGCAGAACTTGTTTATAAATAAACTGTTTTTATAAATTGAATAATAATATTATTAAATATATAAAAGAAATTAAAATCATATATTGTTATACGTAACTGTTCTGCCACAGTAACAATATTTTGTATTAATTTTTGATAAATTGAAGATTTCCACTGACTCAGCATAATTATTTCCCGCCATTAGTATTCTGAGAAATGTGGAATACATAATGTAGTAGTTTGTTCCAGAATTTCTGCACTGAAATAAATCCCGACTCATAGTATTAAGCAGTAGAATCCAAAAGCTTATCAACGCAAGCAATTCTGTACTATCAAGTGCTTAATTTAAAATTTTATACGGAAATACCAAGTCAATGAATATCCTTCGTTTGACATTTAAGAATATTATTTTATCATATTATTTAAAAGAGTATGGTAGTTTAATAAATATGATTTTATTTCGTCATCAGCTGATTGTTTCGTGTACTTGGGTTATAACAGAACTTGAATTAGACTTTCAAAGAACACGAATTTTGACTTTGAAATTTGATGAATTTTTCAAACGGCACGGTGGAATGAATTTGATTTTTATACTAATCTACAGTTTATTTTACAGATTGTTGAAATTTCACACACTTGACCTTCAATATAAGAGAAAAGATACTCTTTACATTTGATTTGAAAAAAAAATGCGTAAAGCTCTGAAAACGGTGGGTACTTCAAAATAAGTACTATAAAATAATTTTGGTATATGCTTCATGGCTTGGTCAAATCGTTCCCATAATCAGTTCCAATTTTGAAAATCAAATCAATTTCAAGTTCTAGAGAGCTCTATGTGTCCTTGTACCATAGTTTCACACCACTAAAATTATTATTTTTAATGAAAAAGCATTTTTTATTTATTGTCTCAAAGTATCTATTATGTTTTGCGCTAACAATGTTGAACCCGGGTTTATTGAAACAAGAACCATTACACTTTTCCCGGGTGTAGCAAACAGGGCTCAGTAATAAACGTCTCAGTAATAAATGATTACCTTTTCTCTGATTGTATAAAGGAGATAAAACTTGTTGAGCTATGATAACTCTATAGTATTTACAATGATTTTAGATATTTTAAAAACACACTATTTTTTTGTTTTTTCTTATTGCTGCTTTATATTCTTTTATAATCCTTTATATTCTATCTAATTCTTTCTTATTTCATATGTTAATGCACTGTATGCAAAATCAAACACCATAAAACAGGCATCTGCCCAGCATGTTGGTCAAAATCAAGAAATTGTGTAACCATCAAATCAACGAATAAAGAAAAAAATGTGTGCAGTTTACAAGCGGTAGAAGTGAAACCTTCAGAAAAAACTTCGAGAGAATGAGTATCAGGAGTAGGTTTATTTATTACAATATTGTTACCAAGTTTTAAAATTACTTTACATTTAATCTACAGAGCACCGCACAAAAGCCGATTGGCTACGAATTACCGCATAAAGAGACACCGATTAGTCTATCTCATTCTCTTGCAGGCTAAATCCTGTAGATGCATGTGTTGGTCTTTTTTTAGTGTCGCTCGTTTCCATTTCATCGAGTTTCAAATCACAGCGGTGATAAGAAGTTTTCTTCTTCTTCTCGTACCCTGTCCGTTCAAGGGATGGCTATCATGTTGGCTATGCGGACTTTGTTTTCTGCGTCCCAGAACAGCTCTACAGTAGACTGGCCAAACCTCTGTCTCAGGTTTTTCAGCCATCCTTCTCCTTCTTCCACGGTCCCGTCTTCCGGCAATCTTTTCTTGCAATTTTGAGATGCAAGATCTCGTACTTCTCAGGATGTTTTATCACATGTCCTAGATATTGAAGTTTTCAGATTTTTGTTGTTTTAAAAAATAATTTTTCTTTGTTCATCCGAACCATAACATTTTCATTCGTATTTTGAGTATTGTTCTGCAGATCCACATCTGGAATGTCTTAAGTCGCCTTATCAGTTTTTCAGTAACCGTCAATGTTTCCGTTCCGTAAAATAATACCCAAAGTACGTAACATCTGACCATTCGCATTCGTAATCCAAGGTTGAAATTATGACTGCAGAACATCTTTTTCATGTGGATAAAGTAGTACGAGCTTGCTCAATGCGGCATTTGATTTCAACCGAAGGATCCCATCTTTCATTTAAACTGCAGCACAATGCTTTGTACCTTGTTTCGAAAGTTTTCACTTAAAAAGAAATGATTGGCGTGATTCGTTATTGGTGATATGCGTACCTAATTAATAATATATGTGCTATTTGATAAGACAGAGTGACTATGTAGCTTAATTTTCATCTTAAGGATTATGATTGTTTTATATGTTAGAGAGTTTATACTTACAAAATTGCCGTATTTTATTAGAATTTATTGAATAAATGCTTCAGCGGATTTGTCTGGCCTCGGACACCAAATTAAGGCCTTTACCCACTACCAACGCTACTTTAGAACCGATCGCTAGATCGGATCGTACTTTTGTTTACGCTGCTTGAACGATTCCGGAGGCGATAGTTTTGTCATTCATTAGCTTCTTAGATTTTGACGACATCGTTGACAGACGTGTGTGTGAAATCCAAGAGGAAAATCATGCACAAATATGGTTTCGGTACTTAAGATGATGAACGAAAAGAAAAGAAATTTTGTCGTTATTAATTCTTGCTTCTAAATTGAATGAACCAAATCGATAGATTTGGGTACATGATATTAATTCAAAAAAACATGTGTGCAGTTCACATACAGAAGAAGTGAAACTTTCAGAAAATTTAAGTAGACAAGAGTGAGGAGACTATTTTTTTAATTAATGTGAAGGATGACTTTTTCCATGTTTTTGTCGTCGTATTCTAGTGCACCTTTTCCCATACATTTGGTCATCTTATTGGTGTTTGTGTTTTCTTCTTCAAAATCGCTGAATTTCGCTTTCTTTTGTGTTTTATTTGCCGGTTCATTTTCGTATGGTTTGTAGATTGGGTTTTGATTTTACGAAGTTAATTTTTATATATTTTTTTTGGATTTCGTAATATTTGATACTTGGTCCCCTGAATGTCTGCCGCTAAGGTTCGTCAGGCGTTTTATACCACCAGATTAAACGTGGGATCGTGAATTTATGCTATTATATTGGAACCAACAACCCGTGCAATAAATAAATGTTTTATTATCTCATTCTCTTGCAGCCTTAATTCTGTAGATTTATGTTTTTGTCCTTTTTAGTGTCTCTCGCTTCGGTTTCATCGAGTTTCAAATCACAACGGTGCTAAAAAAAAATCATTTGAAAGATAAATACTTGGCGAGGACTATCACTTGCATAATGATCTACAAGTGATTTACGTTCATAAACCTACTTTTGAGCGAAGACTATTGTGAACATTGACCTAGTATACCCTAGACAAGCCGTCTCATAGTAAAAATCTGAAAAAACATAACCCCAAGTATCAGTAATTTCGCAATACAACTCTCCTTCGAATTCCGCCGTCTTGCATGCGAATTCTCGGCAATATATGACTGAGCACCGACTTAATCCCATGGTGTAATTTTCGAACTAAAACATCGATAGGTGATCACGTGTTGCATGCGTGGACATTTAGACAAGCTGTGTTGTATAAAAATGGTTTTCAAAGTGGGGATCGCGAGACATTCATAAATTTAATTAGACAAAAATATTTTTTTACTTTATTATGACAAGCGATTCAATTTCGGAGGCGAGTATGGGTACCGCCGCCTCGGAACCATTTATTGGATAACCAACGCCTCTGCCATAGGTCACTCCAAGTGGTTCGATACGTTTGGTGACTAGGCAGGGGTGCCCGGGTTCATGGATTGAGGTTTGTCCGGGTCTTGGCGGCGGATGCGTCTGCAAATTTTTAAATTTTATTTTTCTGTTGAACGTATGGCTCGTTGTCAACCACCAAGCAGCAATTTCGTCGGAGTGTCCTGTCGAAAGCGGTGTACACTGCAAACCTTCTGGCTTCTGTTCTGTTTTGCAAAATGTCTTAGCCGAAAACTTTAATCTTTCTTAAAAGTTTTGAATCGGCTGCTCAAACATTAAGTTTTTTTTGTATATAGGTAATAATTAAAAAATGACAGAAATTTGTAGTTAATTAAAGCCCGTTAGTAAGCGCTCAAAAAGAAGTGGAAGGTGAGATATGTAAATATCAATGTTAGAGGGAGCGTGAAAACGATAATATTTAAGGGAAAATTGTGAAAATGTTTAATTAAACATGACTCGTTTAAACTATTTTAAAATAGAACCAAAATCCCGCGGGAAATATCATAGCTTTAAAGATAAAATGAATTATGATTTTTTGCAAATATATAACTTGTAATGTAACAAAAATAAAGAGCTTATAATAATTTTCGAAATATACGATTATACGATTTTTTTCTATCGGAAGAATTTCATTAAATTACCGTTTCGGCGTGGCAAATGTATAGATATTATCGTCAAAAATAACATATATTTTTTAGAAACTTAAAAACTTAAAGTGATCTAGAGAAATATGTTGTAAAACGGTAGAAATTCGGAATGCTATGGCTTAAGATAGGTTAACTTTCGACCTTAATTGAAAAATAGTGCAGCGGTTTTTTGTTAAGATCTGCGTTTAATGTATTTTAAAGGTTTCCGTTTTATACAACCGGGTTGCGTTTTTAAAAAGTTTGAAAACCACTGCCATATCGTGCCGCTAGCCCTTCGTCTATGTGTTAGTATCGGTGTGTGGTGACGTCACAAGCATTTGGGTGATTAAGTGACGTCAGAAACTTTGCTTGCCAAAAAAATAATACGTCAATATTATTACATTTATTAAAACGCTGCCTTAAAGCTATCTGTAAGGAATACTTTTTTTTATGTATTCAGATAGCTGGCTACATTATCAAATATAAAGTCCGCGGACTGTACCTTGTACAATATTAGGAATTAGGATATTTTTGTGTTTGAAAAAATTAACTCTATCAGGACGGCTGGGACAGCAATTAGTTTCAGTGTGGACCGATAAAAGGTAAAACACAAAGCACTATGCGATCTAAATAGTACGAAACAATGCTCGCACTTTTTCATAAATGGGCCTTGAGCCAATTTTATTTGGTTTCTGGCGTCATTTTTAAATTCACAGGGCACGTCTAGATATACTTGGTCGAAGATTGTGAAGCATTACATTGCTTTCTCTCCGGAGGCAGACATCGACAAACGGCGTGCGATCCCAGAAACGCATCAGATCAAAATGCTGAGTGGGGAGGTCTAACCAAACGGGCACTTATTTACACACATATTTATTATTTTTAGTGAAGATCGCATGCGTTCGTGTATCGTATCGGCAGCACGGACACCCCAGATAATCGCAGTGGGTGAAGAAGGCCTTTAATAAATAATATTGGAAAACGCGGATGATAATTTGAATTTCTGGCGCTGTATCCTGAATAAGGCATTACTTGCTGTAAGGCAGACCACCAGATCATTAATTTTAGTCACAAGCAGCCATCAGATACTTGGATAACATTATTATTATTTCACCATTTTCATTTTCGGCAATAACAACGTTTTTTTACATTAAGCCCACGGCCCTGAGGAAAATAATTTCCCTTTAATTATTTTCCCGTCATATGTGGGATGCTGTGTAGAAGTTATTTTGTGGAAAAGTAGGGGCAAACCTGGGTCTTGAGCTCAAGTCACAGAAACGACCTGTTCTCGTATGACAAATGTCAACTGTGCACAGATGTTCGGCGCGCGTTTTGCGTGTTTTTCGACTGTTTACCAGTGCCGGAGGAATCAATGACGCTTCCTCGGTGCGTCTTCCATTGAAATACCGATAGAACGAGGACACCTCTGCTCTGTAGATTGCAACCCGTTTGTTAAGATAGGAGAATCTACCAAACGGACCACCTGTTTCAACACAGAGTCGAGAGTTTTTTAAAGTGAAACTTCTTTTCTCATTGGCCGCTTTGATTATGACCTCACTTTTCAAAGCTCCTATTGGTTGAGATATGAAACGGAAATGACGCATTACAGTACCCACGAAGCGTCGAACTGCGCTCATTTGATTATGACCTTTCTTTTCAAGGCTCCTATTGGTTGAGAAAGTATGGGCAAAGATTTCACTTCAACCGCCTGTGAACTGCACTAGATTTTTTTTTTTCTGGAGTTCCAGAAAATAAAAATGGCTCTTAAATTCAACCGTGGGGCGCACATTCAATTTGTACAGGGTTAGCAATTAATTGCCAAGACTATTGATAAGTTAAGTTAAAGTTAATTTCGATAATATTTAGCAACAAAGTTTTAGTGAGAAGTTTTTATGTACTTGTAAACATTTGGTCTCTAGAGGCAAACCGATTATCAATGATTTAATTTCTTTTGACTCTGTTCTATCTTTACTGTTATTTATAAATACCTATGTTTTTACTGTAAGTACCTTTGCTCTCTTTGGGATATGTGGGATTCCACACATCTCCTCACACCCTAGAATAAAGACTATTATTATTATTATATATAATCTCTAGTAAATATTTTCCTATTAGCGTTCTCATTTTAACCTTACAAATTTTTTTTTTCATCTATATTTTTCCTTATACTTACAAAAAGTACTTACGCAATTTGTTCATACTTCTTATTTTTCGTGAGCTTTCTGTTGCCCAGCAACGATCTTTCTTCCTCAAATTTCTCCAACCAATTAATACATTAAAGCCTTGGGGTGATAATTTGGTAGGGAGGTACTTTGCTTGTACTCCTTGATCCGTTGAAAACAGCGAATCGGAAAATAATGAACAAATGTTAATTAGAATAATCTGCACGAGTAAAGTGATACGCTTGCATTGCGAGTGTACTCATATTACTACTTGAAAATTCGTAAAACATCCTCTTCAGAGCCTACATGCCCCTACTTTACAATCTACTCCAGGTTGTGTTACAATGTGGCAACGAAAATCTTTTAATTAAATGAAGACAATATTAGCGAAACTCAATCGAAAATCTGAAAATTGAAAAATCAGAAACGGGCACTCTGGAATCTGGAACTCGAACCCAAGACCTTCGACTTACCGACTGAACTAATCCCTATCCGATTCGGTCATTTTTAACTTATCATACTTCGACTAAGAACTAACAATTCATTTTCTTAATGAATATTTTTGTTGGCTACTGTTTTTATGATTGCTCGTATCTTCTTTTAATTCACGAAATTTTTACACAAAGAGCATTTTTATTTCATTTAAAACGTGACCGTTTTTGGAACAATAGTAAAATACGTATAATTTTATAATATATCCACCTACAGCAAGTATAAAAATGTATTAAAGTCTTGGATAAATACAATCGACACAAACATTTACTTGCTGTAACATCAGACCTGCTGTAACTTAACAAAAATTTTATTAATCTTTATGAACATGTCTTATGAATATGTATTTCAGTAAACACTGAATCTATTTTTTATGTATTTAATTTAATTTATTTTTTATTTTTTTAAACTTCTACAAGATATTGTTTGTTTATGAGTAGTAATTATCTGTCTTAAAAACACTCAATTATACCCACGAACTGGCGATGCCTATGTGGGATTTTTTTGGTTAATCTGCTAATCTATTTATGTTATTCTCTACTTTTATAAAACTGTTAATTTAAAAAGTTTGTATTACAAAATTTTACCAACTGTACCAAAAAAATTGTTAATAAATAAAAAAAAAAAATAAAAAAGAAACTTATATTTACATATTTGTAAATGCCGCGGGCTGTGAGGGATCAGACAAGTTGAAAATTATGAAGGGATGACTAAGAGGACTATAAAAAAGTCAAACGACAAAGAAGATTTTTTTACTTCCAAGAGTTTACAGAAGTTTCAACCACTTTTGGTAGTGTAGGGCATTGTCTCAAATACTTGATGAAAACTTTTCTGAAGCGATAACTATTTATTTTATATTTAAGGTATATAATTATAACTGTTGTCACGCTATTTTACTGTAAATACCTAACTTCCCATAACACGTGTTTCATCCATAGTTTATTATAACACAGAGAAGAAAAACATTCCACTCTTTCTGCGGCCCACATTTGAACCGGTCCTATTTTCATTTATTTGAAAAAACTTGCCAGGGGAAAGATTTACTGATAAACACAACATGAAGGCCTCCGTCGAGGCTCATTTCTATAGCAAAACTTGTAATTTTGGTTTGAATATGTTATATTAGCAAATACATTGAGAAATGAACTGATGTCCAAATAGATCGAATTGAAAATTTCTAAAAAACAAGTTGGATATCGGCTGACGTTAACTGCTCACTCTAGACTCATTTTCCATCAGACTTCCCTCGTACCTACTTGACTTTATACATGAACTAACACAATGTTTTACCTAATGTTCTCGATCATTCCTAATCTTCGAAAACTTCCCCGTCAAGTTTATCTTCGCCCATGTGATGTAAATGTCGATATCATTATCTAAGCTACTCTTTCCTAATCACATTTATTGCACTTTTGATCGACTCTAAGTTAGGATATCTTTCTTCAGTCAAAAACAGTTATACAAGACAAAAGCACCCAAAGATCTTATTTCATCTGCTTTCGTCTAATTTTAACCCTGTGTCTGCTACCCATACTTATTTAGACAACTTCCAATTAGTGACGAGTGTTTTTTTTTTAAATTTCATCCTTCCACAAGAATTGCTTATACTTAACGGTATTAAAACTCAATTTTGGGAATATACCTAAGTCATTTTTAGCGACTCCGTGACAGTTGATCCACCGACAGCCATTGCCACCTTCCTTCAAACCGTCATTATTGTCAATCTCATATTTTAGTTGAAGATAAAATTGTTCATTCTAAAATTTGAAAATAAAAATTGTGTTACACCTACCTTTTCTTCCACTTTGCGATAAATGCGTCCATGTATAATTCGCAAAAATATCTTTAATAAATGTCTCATCAAACTAATTGTGCGGTGGTCACTGAACTGTCTTGTTTTTGTTTTCTTTGTCATATATCAACTGTCGGGTCACCATTTTTAGCACATCTGCAGAGTTCGTAGGAAATATGTTTGATCAAGTGTTCAAAATAACCATTGGAAATATCCGAAATGCAAGAGTATTAAACGTCCATCCAGTATAAATCATTGGCCACAGTTCCCGGGTAGTAACATGAATATTTGTATCGTCCATACACGCGACTTTTATTTAGGTTTTATTACTTTGCCACCTCCGCTATTTACCTCAGCTGACCTTAATGGGCGCCTTTCCCGGCCATCGCGTGGGGCCAAAATAATATGTTTTTCAGTTTCAGTAAATTAAGAAATTAGTCGAAAACTTTAAAGTAACGGTACGACTGGAAATAAATTTCGGCAAATTTTCTTCAGCCTTAATTTATCAGGAATAAAATATTCGTTTATTCAACTCGATGGTTTCCAGCGTGGTGATATATTTTTTCAGTCTAGGAATTGAATTATCGTTTTATCAAGTGCGACTGTTTGTTACAAATTTTTAATAATGAGTTTGGCAGACAAAAGATTGGTCAATTATAAAGTTGAGACAGTTGAAAGTTAAGTGGTTCGCGGAAGAGCTGTCAAGAAGGAGTTGAGGCGGAAGAAATAGCTGAAATTTCATGACAGATTTGATTGTGGAATCACTTCCGTGGGTAAAATTACAGTTTAAGGGATAATAAAAAGTTAATTTTATATTTTCTTTATAAAAGTTCATTAAAAACATTACTAAATACATTTTTCAATAATCGCAAATTCACTTTGTGGCGTAGGTTCAATTTTTTTTTCTGACGAAGAAACCAATACTGTATAAAATGTGATTTGTTTTCATTTAATTACAAAATAACGTAACTTTTTAGAAAGTAAAAAAAACTTATTTGGTAATTATGAAAGTTATTAATTGATGTCACTTTCAAGAAAGTTAACAAAATAAGTTATTTAGTAATCAAATTAAATTAAGAAACAACTATTTTAATAAAATTTATCTCCGGAACCAAAGGTCCTTCATGAGAATATAAAGTACTCGTATATATTTTTTCATCATAATCTATTGTATCATAATAATTGTCATCATCATCATGTTCATCATTGTCATCGTTAATCATCATTACCATCTTCGTTATTATCATTCATCGTCATCATCACTATTATTATCTATCTTTTTCAAAAGACCGGAAAAAAGATCTCATTTTTCTTTAAAATTATCAATTTATTATTGGTGTGATTTTAGGTTTTCACGGCCAAAAGTATTTTTGTTATTTATTTTTGGGGTGTTATGCCGTGTTGCGCTACCTCCTTATTGAGCCAACGTTTCGGACAATGATTATTATTAATTTAATAAATCAATAATACTTAATTAATGTGATTTTTTTCCTTCTAGCTTATATGGAACGAAACACTGCGACGTGCGACGGAATAGAAATTATGAACAACATCTGCATGGAATTTAATGTCGCTAAAGGAATTAAATATTAACTTTTTTTCTTTTTTTTTTTTTTTTTTTTTCTTTTTTTTTTTTTTTTTTTATTTTTTATTAGCGAAATTTTTTTGATACATCGGAAAAGGTACATACATAATAACAAAAAAAATATAAAAAAGTAGCAAAAAAAGATCCCACAAAGGCGAAGCCTGTGCGTGGGTATTATATTATGTTTATATTAGACAGTGGCAGTTAAAATATAATTTTAAAATATTTGTACATAGTAAATATAAAGATCAAGAACATGTAATTTACAGAATTTAAGTTGATTTAACAGAGTTACAGGATTCTACATTTTACAGGAGTTACTGAGAATTTTCTTAAAGTTAAAAGTATATAATATATATATACTTGAAAGTGCATTTCGCAAAACTGCGCAGTTTTGCGACTCGACCGCGCTGGAAATATCAAAACTAAATGCAAAGTGAAGTGTTGTCCCTTATCTAATTTAAGCATCTCGTCAAAATCTTGCAAAATTTGTGTTTTCATTCCGCTTAATCAACGATTAATGAAATATTTAGATAAAGCGTCGATTAAGCAATTTCGCAATGCTCCTCATTTGTATATAAAATAAATGAACATTAATAGATATGTGACAACCTTGTTTTGCAATTACAGCTAATCGTGGCCTTAAAATCATAAAACCTATGGTAGAAAAATATTCCGATTTCGAACCATGGGAAAAAATTGTTGAAGAAATCATTTTAAATTCTGATTTTTTTGTTAATCATTCCCGGATTACGAGAAACCTGACAATATTTGAAAATCTCTTACTACCATCACGGTAAGCGGAAAAATATTGCTTGTGTCGAGATGGAGGACTTAGTCAGCCGAAGAATTGAATGCAAGTCTCCTGAGTGGGACCCAAACGCGGTGCCAACTCGGCCACTCGGTCTAAACTTTGACATATGAGATGGAGAAAATTAATTAAAATAATTAGTTTGGAATGGCCGAATCAGTAAAAGCGTTTGTCCCGGTAAAACAAGAGATCCTACTCGGTTCGATTTCCAGATGTTGCCTTTTTATTTTTCTGTGTCTTGTTCTTTTCCATATTTCGTTTGGATTCATTAGATACATGTTTTTTCTCATTGATGTGTGCAACCTTTAAAAGTTATTCCAAAAAAATTAAAATACAACAATGGGTACAACCTTTAAAAGTTATTCTAAGAAGTTATTCCGATAAATTTGAAAATACTCCGTTCGTCCAAAAGAAAAATTCCTATTTGGGCTTCTACAAAGTTAAATTATAGTTTTTACAGATTTTTAAAGTGCCATCAGTTTTGTGAGGTTGATTGGTATTTTTGATAACCCTTACCTTATGAGTTGATTTGGCCAAACATGTAAGCGATATGTTTTAAAAATTTTAATGTATTGTAATTTTCATTTTGCAATTAACCAACAGACGTTAACAACAACAGCAATTAACAAACAATTTCTATGTAGTTAATCTACTACTAGTAATATCCAATATAATTACTATATATTGCGACCTCCTTCACAAGACACTTTAATTATTGTAGAGTGAAATTAACTCTCTGGGAGTTAAACGCCTGGCAGTAAACCCGCTTTCTCACTTCACGCCTAGAGTAACTTGAATTATCGGCGTATATCTAATAGTTTTTCTCACAAAAGTTTCGGAAAAATAATTTCCTCTTTTGTTACATTCCTCGTGAATGGAATACGTCATTATTTGTTCACTGCAAGGTGACAGTGTGAAGGTGGTCTCTTTTTATTCATTCAATAAAACTTTTTTAGATCAGCTTGATAACATTAGCACTTATTATATTGGAAGTTATTTTATGAAAGACATATTATCAACATATTAGTGATTAAATGAAAACAAATATCTGTGTAAAATCACCACTGTGAAATCAATATTATCAATATTTTGTTAATATTGTTTGTTTTTGTTAAAAGGTTTGTTCCGAAAACTGTTTTAAAAAAGTCGAGTGCAATTCACACGCAGTAGAAGAGACACCTTCGAGAACACAATCTCAACCAATAGAAGTCTTGAAAAATGAGCTCACAATCAAAGCAGCCAATGCGGTAAGGTTTCATTCGATCTCATTATCTCTTCATTGTCTCTTTTTAATGTCGTTTCAGTTTCATCGAGTTTCGAATCACAATGATGCTAAAGAAGTTTCATTTAAATATATATATATAATACTACTACTACTACTATATTAATCTTATCCTGACAAAGAAAACGTAGT
This sequence comes from Glyphotaelius pellucidus, assembly GCA_936435175.1. Lineage (NCBI taxonomy): Eukaryota > Metazoa > Arthropoda > Insecta > Trichoptera > Limnephilidae > Glyphotaelius > Glyphotaelius pellucidus. The sequence continues at coordinate 16,911,347 of OW386542.1, read as the reverse complement.
TTTCGAAACATGTTGATATTACTGATTATGTAGTGTTGATTTTAAAAGTTACGTGTTTTCATTTAAATAAAAATGACGCCCCAAAGTGTATTTGCAAAGTTTGAAGAAGATATTGTTGATCAATCAGTTTCTAATTTCGCTTCATAATAAACTCCCATAAGCCTGTAAAACCCGAAAAACGGTTCATTACTGGACTTTGGAAATATATGCAAACCGTTGAATATCTTAGGAAGGTATTATGGTGAAACGGTTGGTATTTAAATCAATTTATCATTGTTCCGCTTTACATAAGATATTTACCCTACATTTTGGAAAATACCAATTTACGACAGTAAATTTCTAAGTCAGCGACGTCATCAGCTAATTGGTTAGTGAACCGCACAAATTCCAGATACCTAATAATTCCGAAGATCGCGGTTTTGGTTGAGCAATTTCAATTCGGAGAATATTGTGAACAATTGGAAAAGGGGAGGTTAAGTAAAAAGCGATGGAGGAAGATTGGAAGGCACCTGATTCAGCTCTACGTAGTTAGTACATAGCTAAAACTATTTCAAGCAAAGCTTGTATTCGAAATTATCTTCCTGAGTGCGGAAAGAAATTTATCTCACGAAACAACTAATAAGAAAAAAAGTTAAGAGGAAGATAAAATTTAATTTTTCTTCTCCAGGTTCTCATTCCGACTGGAGATTGGATACCATCAGGGTAATCTTCATCTTACAGGCTGCAGTGGAGAAAAACTGACCGTTCTAAAGTTAATTTAAACCTGTCAAATTGAATTTTTTTCGTTAGTTAGTTTTTTAGTTAGTTTTTCGCAGAGGTTAAACCCGCCACCTTTGGGCCAAGAGCCAAAGCTCTAACTTAGTTCACCAAATGAGTCTGCTAATTTAATGTTATGCGTGAATTAAGGAATATTTCAACAGAGAGAAGCCTCTAACTTGTGTAAAGTTGTAAATCTGTGATTTACGCATAAACAAACCGTAATCTCATACTTAAACACTTAAAACTATAAGGGTGCCGAGTGCAAAACTTTTAAACCTGTGAGTACATAGATTACGTAAAGTGTTTACAAAGGTGGGCAGATTTAAATTTGCGAATTTGAATAGGGATGCGAAGTAGCACTTATTTATGTTATTGGGTGCTTTTTACTTTAGATAACTCTTCATCAATCATTTCAGTGTGGTGTATGTGTCGTAAAACCTTGGGCAAGAATAGTATGCGTAATTAAATTTATATTAATGGCACACTTGTATAGCTCGGATATGAGTCGAGTCACCTCAAAGTGTCTATCTTAAGTATATTCAAGGAAAGAGATGCAAGTGAATACGGCAATGAATGTTAGGAGTTCCTTCATAAGTGCTTTGTCAGTTATTTCCGAGATTCTAAAAAAACTTTTGTGGATCGCACTTGTTGAATTAATTGATACTTCCTTACTAGTACATATTCCGTCAGAGCTGAAAGAATTTGGTCAATGAGAATTTCAGGTATATTGTACGGGTGGCTAAAAATAAGAACTACTGACTCCCGAGTATTCAGTTCAATTTAAGCCTTGAACGCTTGGAAATTGGTAAGCGTTCGGTCTGAAATATCTCTTTAAAAAATCATACCTCCATCCAAATCAAAATTAAATATGGAGAAATATGAACTGGTCTAAGTGTTTGAAAACCCATTGAATGCACCTATACGTGACCGTCTATCATATGGATTCATAAAAAAAAATATTAAAAATTCGTTAAATTATAAATGTATGAACTTATTTTACTCTATTATTTACTTTAAACTTGCCGTACGTGGTTCCTTTTAGGATAAATATGAAATATTATGACTTCTGAATGTTGTCTATGGGTTAGTTGATAATCACAGATATAAATGTAAGCATCTTTTTACATGTATAAACGTGATCAATGGTTTGTAAGAAAAAGTATTTCAACAATTTCGGTTCGCGGACTGTCAATAACAAATAAAGAAGGAGAAAGACACTCAATCGACAATCTGAAACAGAAAAATCAGAAAAAGATCATCTAGGAATGGAACCCAGGACCTTTGTGCTGATGCCAGAGCCAATGTGACCCTATCTGATTCGTTCATATTTAGCTGAATATGTAATATCTATTGACTTACTGCAAGTCTAAGATGAATATTTAATTTTTTTTTTGTAACTGATTTAACTGTTTCAGATTTTTAATTGAGTGACATCAATTATTTTTTAATAACTCTTTCAATACGGCCACATTTAATCCAAGGGGCGATCGAGGATTTTCGCAAATTGGTCAAAATGTCGTTAAAAACGCTCCAGTGATTGACGAATAAGAGATAGGTAATAATAATGCGCTCTTCTCATTTTTGAATACACATTCAATGAACTGCGTATTTGATATTTGATGCTTTTTGCAAACATTGCGACCGTTTTTTATCCGAGCCAGAAACAGCATGACGTTCGTTAGACTAGCATTTTGTATTGCACACATTTCATCCAAAACGTTGTTATTTGTTTTGAATTGCACACAATGCACAACATTCAAACGTTGATTAATTTTCTTATATTGCGCACGTCACACTTCACTTAAAACGTCGTTACTTAAAAAAATATATGTTAACCCTTCATGTATAAAGTGTATGCAGCCTTATATTGTTATATAATTTTATTATCCAATATTATAAAGACAAACTTATGGCCAGGTGGAAATTTAAATATTTAAAAATCAAAATCAAATAAAATCTTTAATTATTGCGGAGGACTCCTGGCTACGTAAAATAATTTCTTGATGTATGACAGCAGATTCGACCGTCGATACCAAGCTCAAAGTGCAGCTCTGACACTTACAATAAAATGACTTAATACTTTCTCCAAATAATGTTTCGGCCCGAAAAATTACGGCGATTCACTTGTATTATTATCAAACTGTTAATTTGTTGCGGAATTGTACTTGAATATATGCGTTGAATATATTCTAGTAACCTTTTAGGTTTGTTGAGAGATCGTTATTTATCCTTTTCAATAAATTTTATTTAAAATTTATAGAAAACTGAGATATAAACAATGACGTAGTCTTAAATTAATTGTTCAATCAATTTTTAATTAAAATGGTGCCACAAAATTATTTTGCTGTGTTTGGAAAAGTAATCGTAGTGAGTAGGTACAGCTGAAGAGTGTTTAAGAAACTAATAATTAATAAATAAAAGAGTTTTAAGTTAACCCCGATAAAATAAGCATTGCTAACGAAACACGTTTATTTTTTAAACAATAAACGTGGTTTAAAATAAGAACTAATAATTTTGGGGTGTTTGAATAACATCAGTTTGTGGTGTTTGAATAAGTGAAATGATATTTGGAGCTCCTCGTGAATCGATTTTTAGGAGCGATTTCTCCATAGCCTTTTTGGCAACTTGATTAACTATACAATTATACATTATTTAATCCAGAGAGTTCGCAGAGGTACAAAGTGTTATGCTAAATATTTCATAAAAGGCAAATAAATAAAAAAAAACAGATTGTGCAAATTCACACGCGGTAGAAGTGAAACCTTCATAAAATTAAAGTAGACAAGAGTGGGGAGGCTGCGAAGCACCGCGCAAAGATGAGACCTATAGGCTACCAAGCACCGCGCAAAGAGGAGACCGATTATACTATCTTTTTCTCTCGCAGGCGTTTGTTCCTTTTTAGTGCCGCTTTTTTTCGTTTCATGAAGTTTCAAATCACAACGGTGCTAAAAAAGTTTTTCCTTCAAAATGTACCACAACTACACCAATAACAGCAAATCGGGCGTAATCATACAAAAAAATTAGTTTCAAAACTTTTTTCAGAAAAACAGAAGTTTACAGTTTTTTTTACAGAAGTTTTATTAACTAAACATTTCCTCAAACTAAACGCTAATATAGATTGTTCGTGCTGTAATATAGATCGCATGCCCTATTGTGAATATTTTGCAATTCGTTCAACTATACTCGGTCACAGGGTACGGCCATTAAAGCTGATGATGATGCAAACAAATGCTTTCAACATTATTAAAATTTGCCACGCAAAAAAAATGTCAAATTCTATCAACACTTTTTAATGAATATTTCAATATTTCGTTGAATGGCAACTCATTTCATTAGCCTAATTATCGGCCAAATTATTGTTGTGAACAAGATCGACCAGCCGTGTAATACTGGATAGCTTTTGTTTCATCTCGTTTTGAAAGATTTGATTGACAGACTCGGATGAGAGAAGCATTTAAAATTGTTCGCTTAATTTCCAATATTGACGGAATTATTTCACGATCCAACGCCTGATCACTTTGGCTTACCGCGACATTTTTGGTATCCAAAAGCGATCGACTGTCGATTGGCGCTTGAGGGGCTGAATATTGGATATTGGCGAGCGGTTTATAATGGCGTTCCCCTTTGCTTTTCACAAACTATGCACATTTTGGGGCTTTTCAACAGCACGCGTTCATTGATGGTCCTTCAACATTCAGAGTAATATGTGGAAAAATCAATAAACAAAGCTTTTGTTCCATTACGTGGGTAATATAACGTTTCACATATTAAACAGTGTGGTATAATCGTTTGATGAAAGTGGTGTCATTAATACCCATGGTGTTTTTTCAAATGCTTGGATGTACTTTACTTTTCAGGAACTTAACTGTGAGATTTTAATTCAGCGGTAGCCGTCCAACATTCTGAATGGTATTTGGTCAAATCAATATTTTGTGATTTTGTTCGATAACATATACGTATTTATTAAAAGTAGGTACAGCATAATCGTTGTAACGAAAATTGTGAGGTATACTTAGGATACAATTTAGCACAGTTCATGGGGTATTCTAGTCTAAAAATAAAATAAAATAAAAAATCCTCATATTTCGATGGTTTAAATATTCAAGAACTTAAAAGGATTTTTCAAAATTCGAATTATTTTAAAACTTTGTCATTTTGTTCGACTTTAGATGGAATCTAACTAAAATCTAAATAGAGCAAAACTTTAAACGCGTGTTTCTCGAAACTACTTTTTTCGAGACTGTTGACACGATATCTCAAGTTCTACTTAACCAAATTTACCTGAAGTTGGGTGGGTTCTCTCTTTACATATAGTCTATACATTACGCTATCGCGGAAACTAAAATTATAACAAAATTTCAATTTTTACTAATATAAATAAAAATTTGGAAATTCAAAAAAATTGGTAAAAAAATGTTTTTTTTTATTTCAGACAGCCGCCATTTTGCGTTTTTTTTTCTTTTTTCTTAATTTGGGCTATAGCCGCATTTTTTTAATAAAGAATTAATTTTTATTTTTTTTAAGATTACTAGGAGAGTTGCAATCGTGTCAACCAGGGCGCGCCATTTTTTTGAGTCCCCTCACTTCAATACCCTGTAACTTTTTAAATTTTAATTCTATTTTCATATATTCTTTAATGTTTAATCAATATTTGGTAAAATAATGGCTGCTTTAAATATTTTTGTTTTTTTACTGCACCTAAAAAATACCTACAATTCATGTTTCTCGACTAGAAAACCCCCTTAAATTTTAATATTTTTTCGAGTATTTAAAAGTGTGAATAACACGTTTAACTAACTAAACTTACTGATCATGCCGTTTTTTTGTAGGGGTTGGCAGAGAGGATGGACCACCGCACCCCTCTATATTATCCCACACTCTTTTATATATTCACGTTCATACATCGTATGCGTTTGTTATATTCGTTTGTTATCTGACTCTTGACATGGCCCGACTGAAGTATTCCATTCACCTGAATCCACCATGTCTTCATTCAACAACTTCTTCTACCATTCACTTCCACTTCACACATTCTCTTTACTCCCCTTTCTTATTCCAATAGTGTAAAATACACTAATTATCTACCATGAAGGATCGGAACATTGCCTGAAATAATTTTTATTATTTTTATGTAAGGTGATCTGAGTGAGGCAGTTTATGTCCATGTTTCAATACACTACTTGCTATTTCTTTATCGCTTTTCTCGTGAACATAAAAATATTATTTAATTAAATGAAGACATTATGAGCGAAACCAAATCGAAAATCTGGAAACAGAAAAATCAGAAAAAGATATTTACACCTTTGGGACTCGAACCCAGGACCTCCCTACTTCCTAACCCGGAAAGTAGGGAGGTCCTGGGTTCGAGTCCCAGAGGTGTAAATATCTTTTTCTGATTTTTCTGTTTCCAGATTTTCGATTGAGTTTCGCTCATAATGTCTTCATTTAATTAAATATTACAGTTTGAGGTTTAACTCATAGAAAGTTAAAAATATTAAAAATATTATTTTTTAAAACTAATCTAAACATTAAATTGAAAAATGGCATAAGGTCTAAAGCAAACTTAAATGTATCATAAATGTAATATATATTGTGAATGAAGAAGGAATGCACGTAAGACCAAATTTATAGTATTTAAAAGAGAGAATACAAAAACAGAGTGCAATACATCTAAGAATAACGACTACTCGGAGCAGTTGGATTGGGTATTTGGGAAGAATGTTTACGAGGGACAGAAAGGCTGATAGTGATATTGAAAGAAGAATGCAGAACGCTCCTTAACGCGATTGGCGCTAACAAAAAAGTGCAAAGAATCGAATTTAGCAGTGCACGGATGTACATTATTTTTGTTATTTTTTTAAAAATAAATAAAAATATATATCGAGAGTTGATATTTCAAACACTTCCCAACCTACTTTCTGGCTTCCTCCAAATTGATAACAATCCTTAAAATATGAAAAAAAATTGTGAATGAGATAGCAATCAAATATGTATTTTATTAACGGGTAACTTGGTTCTAATAAAGTACGATACATCCACGGTTCCACGCAAGCCCACTTTAGTGAAGTGGTATAAAGCATCTGACGAACTTTTTCAAATATTTAGCCGACCAGGGATCGTAAACTACAAAATCCAAAAAATAAAATATTTTTATTTTTGTAAAATCAATATAAAATCTTAAAACCACTCCAAAACGAGCACGTAAAAGAAAATACAAAAGAAAGCGATAACTAGCGACTCCGAAGAAAAAACCACAAATCAAATAAGATGACCAAATGTACAGGAAAAGGTGCACTGGAATTCGACGACAAGAATTTAAAAAAAAATCAGCCTTTGAATTGATCAAAGAAATGCTTCGTCTACTATAATTTTCTGAAGGTTTTACTTTTACCGCACATGAATTGCACACCCTGATTTTTGTTTAAATGCGGTCTATCATTCATAATTTATCGAATTCTCCATCATCAAACCGAATTGATTATGTCGCGCTATTTTTTTCCTCGAAGTTAAAAACTCATTTACACAAGGTTGCGAATTTTTATCGTTGTGACCGCGGTAGTTGTGGTGTATTTTTTGTTTTGTTTGGGCGCTCGCCAATATCCAACTCTCTCCAGCTGTTGTTAGAAATAGTACTAAGCTATTATCATAATTGAATTCAAATATAATCCAGTGTAATACATCCATAAAAAGCTCGTAGGTAAAACATTTCCTTCTTGGAAAGAGACTGATCTACTAAGTTATTTTAATTTTAGTTCTGGAAAATGCCATGGGAATAGTTAATTTTATGTGACATATACGCTAACAATGATGAATTAAATTCTTGTTTTTTTAGTTGTTGTGTCTAACAATGTTAAACTAGATACTTTCAAACCCTTGACCTTTCATACCCATTCAAAATTATAAAAGGAACGTGTTCGAATATTGTACAGGTAAAGTAAAAAATAAGCTGGAAATCACTGGTTCATTCCAGCACCTAACAATACACATAGAACAAACACACCAATCTACTGGCGCAAAATTGTTTTATCAAAATTAGCTGCGGTCCTTTAAGATAGTATCTTGAATCGATCAAATCAATTGGTTAGGATAGTAAAAAAAAAATAATTGGACGCACTTATAATATGCGTCAACTGTCAATTAAAAAAAAAGTTTTGTGCACAGATGTTACAAAAGGTACCTACTTTATTCTAGCCGAACACGGCACTCTTATGAGGGTCAAATGGTATGACAAACTTTTTTAAAGAAAACGTAATAGAAGAAAATTTTACGATGGTACGATGGTCATGGTTTTCTTATCGGAATTGGGTATTCCAGAAAATTCCAATTCTCGACAGTTAACCCTGAGATCAGCAGCGTCATCAGCTTTCGGAAGGTTAAAGGAACCAAAACGTTCACCAGATACTAAGTTCGGTGAGCGCGCTTTCAGAGTATCAGGACTTAAAGCCTGGAATGGACTGCCACACGACTTAAAGATGATCACAAATTCAGTGGAATTTAAAGCTAAACTTAAAACCGACCTTTTCAGACAGTCGTACCCTTAAATTCAAAAACCTTTCACCTTATCCTCCAATGCTCGCGACACAAAAAAAAATAACAAAAAAATACTCAGTTGTAAGTGTTATGTTAAGGTCATTTCATGAAGATTCCCTAATTGAAGTGTATTTTTCGGAAGTGACTTGCCAGGTAAGTATGTTTCTGTATCTCTATGTAAATAGTTAAATTAGATAGAAATTAGGAATTCTTAATAAGCTGTATAACGCCCTTGAGGTGATTTTTCACAAAAACGGCGCTCTACAAATTATCCAACTATTATTATTATTATGGTGATTTTACGATGTAAAAGAAGAAAATTTTACGATGGTCAAATGGAAAGAGAAAAGTTTTTAAAAAGAAAATGTAATAGAAAAAAACAACCCATGATAAACCAAAATGTTTTTTTTTTGCTGTAATTTTTTTACTTTTTTCAAATTTATTTGAACTTTACAAAAAACCATGTGTATATATTTATACATATAAATATATTTTAAGTTTTATTTTTTTATTATTTGACTGATATTTGAACTTTCCTTCCTAGTGTTTGGAATCAATGGCGCTACCAACCATTTTAAGTGCTTTAATTTCATAGAATTCAAGAAAAATATTTGTTGCGTGTTTGAGTAAAATTGCCAAAACCAATACTTGACAATTATTGCTTTGTCATCGACAACAAGTATATCTGCAAAGTTTCTTCTTGATCGAACGAGGGGAAGTGGATTGATTTCCACTTCTGAGATTCCGCGTCAAACAAACAAAAGTGAAATTCAAATAGATATAAAAGGTGTAACTGGTTAGAGCAGTCCTGTAAACAGAAAATCCGGGTTCAAATCTCAGTAGTACTGGAAATATTTTTGTTCTTAAAATTAAATGTGTTTCAATTATGAATACCAATTCTTTTAACATGTACTTGACTGTATCATATATTATAATTATGTAAATGGAATTTGTGAATGTTAACTTTACTTCAAACGATATGAATCATTATGTACCTGTCTAATATGAACGAAACCTGTCAATTTGATTGTCCTAGAACGGGAGACCTATCTAGTTGAACAGTAAAAGCTTTCCTATACCGTTAATGTATAAAAAATAAAAAATAAAATAAATATGAATAAATAAATAAATATATACATAAACAAACAAATAAATAAAAAAAAAAACAAAAATAAACAAATAAATTAATAAAAACAAAAATTAATAAATAAATAATTAAAAATAAAATAAATAAATAACTAAGTTAATAAATAAATAATCATATAAATAAAAAAAATAAAAAAATAATAATTAATAAATAAATAGATCTTCTTTTTCTAAATAATTCTTATCTGTTAGACAGGTATTTATTAAAGCAGTCGATATAAAAGCTTTCAGCGAAAGCTTCATATTTTACCTATAGTTCTACGAAAGGTATTTCTGGCGTGTGGGTTTTATGCGGTGATAAATGTCAAACTTAATGCTATCATTATTTGTAGAGCAATCATTTTTATGCTTTCTTCCGTCCCTACTTTTAGATTATAAAGGTTAGTTTTAATGTCGGGGAAAATAAAATATGGCAAGGGGATTATCGCCAAACGTGATCGCTCCTTTGCAAGAATAGCTGTGCACGGAGAGGTTGTGTTAAAGAAATGGCGAAGAAACTAACCAACGCAGATGTAGATGGAGAGGTTTAGATACTTGCATGACATTGACTTGGTAAACACTCCTTGCTTTATCCACATTCATACGTGTAGTTTCAGGCATACTTCATGTTCTATTCTGATTCATGCAATGGCCCGACTAAATATTCACTTGATCCTGCCATGTCTTCCTTCGACGTCGTGGTACTCTTCTACGGTGCACTTCTTACCCTCTGATTTTATCAGTTAATTCGGTAATTTACCACTCAATTTGGTTTAAGGAACTTTTGATGAAAACAATTTTTATATACTCCATGGTGTGCTTTTAAGAAAAAATTGTGTTGAAATCTCGTTTTTCTCTGTTTTCAAACCTTTTTTCACAAAATTTCCATAGCTTTATAGTCCCTTTTTTATATGTTTAATACTAGTATTCAGGTTTGAAAACACTGCATGGCATAACTCCAAAACCTCCTTAATACAACACCACTCTCAAAAATACTGGATATGAGTCTTCCTTCGTGATTTATTTTATAATATTCTTGAAATCTGTTAATTTATTCAATTAATTGTTGTGTTACCAAGGTGTTTTTTGATTATTAATAGTGTCACAAAATATTCTTGCCCTTCGAGAAAAACATTTGATGAAACGAAAAAAAGCGACATTCAAAAAAGACAAACACATCTATCTATAGGGTTTAGCCTGCGAGAGAATGAGATAGTACAATCGGTCTCCTCTTTGAGCGGTGCTTCGTAGACTCCCTAATCTTGTTTACTTTAGTTTTCTGAAGGGTTTACTTCTACCGCGTGTGAATTGAACACTCTGATTTTTTAAATTTAATATGTTACACGTATTAAGGAATTGATATGGTACAAACATTTTTATGCCTCCTTTCTGCGTGACACAAAGCAGATAAGTTATCATCATAATAATAAACAATATAGTTCTAGAAACAATCAGTTTCGCAGGAGGCCATATGTTATGCAGATTGCAGAAGAATGCAGTGTGGGCGATTGGCAAGCTGTTAGACATCCAAGTATGTATCTACGCATTGCCACGAGTTGCCACTGCTATTGTGAATTAATTATAATTTTGTACAATGCATATGAACTGCGAATTTATATACTTTTTTAAAGTAAAAACTTCTTTAGTGCCGTTGTGTTTTGGAACTCGATGAAACGGAAACGAGGAAAAGGAGACTAACATAGGATTTAGCCTGCGAGAGAATGAGAAAGCAATAAAATATTTATTTATTTCACGGATAGTCGGTTCCAATATAATACCATAAATCCGCGCAAGTCTCGGCTAGTGATATAAAATGTCTGACGAATCTCAGCGGCCGGATTTTCAGCGGACCAAGGATCAAATCATAGTTTAAATCAAAATCCAATCTTCAAACCCCTCCAAAATTAATTGGCAAAAAAACACAAAAGCGACTCCGAAGAAGAAAACCCAAAAACTAATAATATGACCAAATGTATAGGAAAAGGTGCACTGGAATTCAAAGACAAAAATGTGAAAAACAATCATCCTTCACATTGATAAAAAAAGTACTTCGTAGCCTACTTGACTTGTCTACTTTAGTTTTTTGAAGGTTTTACTTCTTTCACATTGCACATTCCGATTTTTTTTTGATGCATTGGTTGACATTTTATAGTATAATTGAATGTTGGCCTTACTGGGTTGATTATTCGTGCAAAGGCCCCTTTTTTATTATCTTCATATTGTTTTTTTTGTTCATGTATCTACCTACTTGTTGATATATGAGTATTATTTATCTATTTATTATTTAATGATAAATTTTCCGTTTATATTATGACATCACAAGATTGAAAAAAAACAGAGATTACGGCGAAAAGAGAGCACATAATACTTGAGTAGAGTAAAAATATACATATTATGGAAGATTATTCTAGTCAAAACTTAAACAAGGTTCAAGTATTTAATCTTATTAGTAATAGAAAATCTTATTTTTTTGCGTTACGATATTTCCTCTGATTAAGAATTCAATTTTTATGATCGGAAGTCTTCAATAATTTTTCTGTTTGTAAGACATTAAGATTCTTGTTTATTATCGTGTCGTATTTACGTGAATGTAAAACTGGATGCTCTATGCTGGAACCGCTCACTGAAGATGGCCGCTTGTAGATTGGATTGATCGGCTATCTTCGTAACCATTCGGATATTAGACCCAACGTCCAGTTGTTTCTATCACGTAATGCTATAATGTAGTTGTCTCTATCATGTGAAAACTTAATGAGACATCATCGGATACTAACGACATCTTTTGAGAAACATTGAAACTAACAATATCCGTAGAGAGACGTTACAATTACATATATGTTTACAAACACTATAAATTACACTAAAAAATTCAATACTTCGACTTAAGTTAACCCTATTTAAATCTATTTGACACAAATAAGGGTCTACTTTTATAGATCTCATAGAAAGGGTTGAATCTCCCTTGCTATCATAGTGAGAAATAAGATATAAACGGTGTTAGAAAAAAGACCACGCTTTATTTTCAAATTCAAAAACTAACAACAAAAGAAGTAAAATGTACACCTTTATGAAACTTGAAATTTTTTGTAAATTATTTTTACATAGAACGACAAAAAAGCGAGGTAAAAATAACGTTTATAATTCAATTGTCTAATAAAATACGTACGTGTTTTTTTTTTTTTCGTTATCAGTAATTTTAGTAAGAAAAAACGTAAGGAGAGCCATTTCAAAACTTTTTTGTGTTTGCGTGCAAAATTTTAATATTTAAAAAATTATACGTATATTTCGAATATATTACATTTAAAAGCCTATTTTATCACTTTTTTAAAACAGTTTTTAGTTTCCGGAAACGTTCAAAAATATTCCATTTATTTGGATTTTAATGTAAAGCGGAATTACTTTGACTCCCTGACATAATACGGTCGAGGCCCATGGGATTCAAGTCTCGACATTTTGGACAGAGGTGAATGGAATCCATAATTAGTAGGAATGATTGAAGAACAGTAATTCATTATTTTGGAAGGGATGTTGAACTGGATTAGTTGTAATAAAGAAAGTGAGTCAATAATACTGTTGATGCATCTAAAAAGGCAAATTAGAACCAATTTTGGTTTTGTACTTTGTGATACAGAAGAAAGATTTAAAGTTTGTTCAATTTTATCACGTAAGTATGGTGAAATTAATGAATTAGCTTCATAATGTGTCAATGATGACTGGCGTGGTCGAGCGGTAAGGCTCTTAACTCGCAATCCGAAGGTCGCTGGATCGAATCCCGACGTGGACAAATAAATTTTATTTGATTAATTTGTGTTATTTCACTATTAAATCATTTAAAATAATGTAAAGTATATTTTCGGCATGTTCCAGAGTGGAAGATACTCTCAGTATCGCCCTGGTGTAAGACCACCATTCAGAATTACTTGCCAGGTACTTCCCTACCTTCCTCTTTCCCATCTCCTTCCCTTCCGCACTACCTTCAGCCTTACAACATACCCCAATATACCCCAATACCCCATCTCCCATACCCCAATACCCCATATATCAATGGCTCCAGACGGCAGCAGCTGGCACTCGTGTCAACATAAAAAAAAAATTACGTCAAACATTCTAGATGGAGAGAAATAGTTTTAATAAAGCTATGGTGAGTTTTCAGTGAGACAAGAGTGCCAAGATTGAAAATACGAGGTTATTGATGTTGTTGTAGCTGAAAAGGATTTTTTTTTCCAAATTTCAACTTTTTGTGTGAAGATCTTCAGAATTCTTTCAGTTTGGGGATCAACAACAATAAAGTCGTATTTTTCAATCTTAGCACTCTAGCTTACCGAAAACTCAATGACCGCCACTGATACTTTCAGAAAGCATAATTAATTCCACAGTGAGGTGTGGAGTTTTGAAATATCCTATAAACCGTCGAAATTTGAGACAAGACACGAATTAGTGTCGTTTTTAATAAGTACTTCTATAGGTAAGTACATACAAAGAGTGTTAAAATAAAGTAAGTAAACCAAACTATAGAGAATAAAATAAAATAAAATGAAAGTAACCGCATAACAAAACTTGTTATTTGAAAATCAACCAAAACTAATAAAATAAAATAATCAACGTCTACTACTATTAAAATTATAAATAAAGTAATTCTTGTGAACATTTTTAATTATATTTTATTATTGTTGTTGAGAAGTAATTTCGTCGAATTTATATAATTTAATTAACACCGTGATATTCTACAACTCTATCGTTCTATATTGGATATTAACAAATTTTTCAGAGATTTATAAATAAGGATGATGTGCAATTAGACATTCCAACTACTACTTGCCAAAAGCCATTAATTTCACCCAAATATATTGGGAGATTTATCGCGATGTAATCAGTTTGGTGTGTTGCTTCCCAAAGGTTAGCACACTCTGATTTAATGCGGACCATGACTGTCATTTAGTACGAATGATTTGTTTTGATATTAAATGGGTTTTATCTGATGTAATATTGTTAGTAGGCACTAAACTATGAAGGTACTTGCTACTGTAATGGATAAAGATGATGAATGAAAAGGCGTTGGGGAAAGATCTCCTTGAAGCAATATATATATATTTCAGCTCAATAAAGTTAAAACAGCCGGTAAAATTAATATTTATGGTACACTAAGGTACAATTCTTTCGTTTTTCTTCGCCTTCTACGAACTTTTCATTATTTGAGAAGAAAAACATAGTACATTAATTTCATAAATAGTTCGCGTTTAATTTATTAAAAAAGCTCGTTACTTTCTCAAATAAAATTAATACGTCAAAAAGCATATGGAATTACTATGCAAAAAAGTTTAGTAATTCTTTTGAATAATTGAAAGCGACACTGAAAAGAGACAAACACGTACATATATAGAATTTATCTTGCTAGAGATTTTTTTTTAAATGCTGCAGACGGGAGCCAGTGTATGGCATCCCCAATTGGGGTATATTGTGAGGCTGAACGTTTGCATTCTGCAAGTGCGACGTTTCAATTTTAAATGGTGTTCTTACACAAGGGCAATACTGAAAGTATCTTCCACTTTGGCACAAGTATATTATTTTGAATTAATGAATTGTGAAATAACACTAATAAATCAAATAATTTTTTTTGCCCATGTCAGGATTCGATCACGCGACCTTCGGATTGGGAGTCAAGAGCCTTACCCCTCGACCATACCGGCCGTCAAAATGTGATATTATAATCGGTCTCGTGTCTACTTTAGTTTTCTTTTCCACTTCTACCACATGTGAATTGCGTACTCAGTTTTTTTTCTCAAAATAATAATATAATAAACAGCTGGAATGTGCCGTGACTTTTTCGACGTTCTTGAATTAAAAGCATATTATTTATTGGTATAGTAATTGTAAACAACATTGTCTTCAGTGTTGCACCCTTGTGTACAACAATATGATTGAAATATCTTATTTAATTCAGCATTGAGTCATTGCAAGGTTAATTTTACGATTTGATTCAGAATAAAATGAATTTTGATCACTGAACAAGAATCTAAGGTGAGTGTTTTCTGGAAATTGTCAAAATTGGAAAATAAGTCTCGACAACTTTTCACCTTATGTTGAACTTTCTTTCTTTTCCATTATTCATACATATTTTTTTAATAGATTTTCGAAGTTTTTATATCTAGTCGTTTAAGGTTCAATTTTCTTAGATCACAGAAGGAAAAGAAAATTAGTTATTGTAGAATAAATTGTAATATAAAAGGGTCGGGTTATCAATTATTGAAATGAACTATTATTAAAATTTTTGTCGCATAACTCATAATCGTTACTTAATATTTGAAGTGAAAACTTCTTTACTACCGTTGTGATTTGAAACTCGATTAAACGAAAAATAGCGACACTAAAAAGAGACAAACGCGTACATCTGTGGGGTTTTGCCTGCGATAAAATGAGATATTATAATCGGTCTCCTCTTTGTGTGGTGCTTCCTATCGGTATCTTCTTTGTGCGGTGCTTTCTAGTCTCCCCACTCTTGTCTACTTTAGTTTTCTGAAGGTTTTACTTCTACCGCGTGTGAATTGCACACTCTGATTTTTGAAGTGAAAACTTAGCTCAACGCAGGAAGTCCTGAACAAAATAATTTCCCTCAGGGCGTATGTTAACTTTGGGGATGGTGAGTTTTGTAAGGAAGCAAGATCTGGAAAGAAAAAGGCATTGAGGTTGGGTAGCAGTGGCGGTCCGTGAGTTTTCATTGCGCTGGAGTGGTAAGATTGAAAAATATTACGTTTTTGATGTTCTAGCTGAAAACGAATATTTTTTTTTTTCAAAATTAATTTTTTTTTACGAAGATATTCTGAAATGTGGATGCAACTCTTGAAAATCCTGAAAATCTTCATTATAAATTTGGAAATTTTGAAAACAATAAAATTCATTTTCAGCTACAACATCAACAACAACGTCGTATTTTTCAATCTTAGCACTCTAGCTCACTGAAAACTCACTGGTGGATAGGAATCTGGGGATCGTGTGTCCAGGAGTGACGGACGTATGACTTCATCCCTCCCACGGTACACGGCGATGGGTCGAGGGACTCCTGCTGGCTAAGTAAAAAATTCACCCTGAACCTCTCAACGAGATCTGGACAATCCTAACCCCATGAACCCGGGCAGCCCTGCTAAGTCACCAACCATAATGAACTACTTGTCAGAGGTGTTGGTTATCCAATAAATGGTTCCCAGTGCGGTGGTACCAAAACTCCCCTCTCCCCGATTGGGAGTTATTTACGTAATACCTACCTACATTATTCAATAAACATGTACTCTTATGAAATTATTTACAGACATTATAAAATAAAGTGTACAAAAATGTGCATCCCGCTTAAACTCACAAACGAGTCCCGGTACGATCAAGGGAGTTATATGGTGAGTAGCCCTCTATCTCTCATCCATGAAGAAGGTTCCCGCTTTTACTTGGAGGGCGTGCTTTTGAAGACATAAAGGCTGGATGTTTCGCTCTCTAGAAATTTCCAGAACAGTCCAGAACATTCAAAAGTATTCGAGAGCATTCCACAACATTCCAGAACGTCCCGGAACATTGTGGAATGTTGTGGAATGTTCGGGAATAGGGAATCGGCAACATCATTGTGGAACACTCCAAAATACTTTCGAATGTTGTGGAATGTTCTAGAACATTGTGGACCATTTGAAGCCTTTTTTGTATGTGTGCCCCTACTCATTGGTAGGGATAGGTATATAAAGCAAGATCCATCGTGGGTTCAAACATTCATTAAATATGTATAAATATTTGTAAACAATTTTTTGTAAAATATTTATATGGTGTTATTTCTCACATAAACTTGAATTTGTAATTGTGTAAGAAATTAATAAAAAAATATTTTCATTATTATTGTCAGTTCAATCTCATCAACTCCCTGAGCAAAGCCGGGTACCCCAGCTGGTACAAAAATAAAGGCCAGGCTCTCTTTAACACAATAAGTACTGAGCAATAATTTACGTTTAGTTTTTCAAAATATATTTAAGATGCTCCTGAAAGTTATTTGCTGGAGAACCACATTTATTTCTTGCAGGTTTCTTTTTGGTGATAATAAATTTGCTGGATGGAAGTAGTTTGGGTTAAACGAAAGGTCTCGTACAGGAGCGTATTATAAATAATTGTGTCATCGGCCTACGCGATCGTAGTTTAAAGCACAGCAACTTTGTTTTGCTTGTCAGGTGATCAACATCTGTTGAAGGGCTGAAACTGGCCTAGATTCGGCGTATCACGAGGAATTTTAAAATGTAAAAAAAAATGGTTGTCTGTAAAGTCGGTTTACGGACGATAATTTTACGAGATGACGTCAAAGTGGAAGAGAGATAGATGCGTCATAAACCGAACGCTTGTTCCGCGTACTCGCTTGCACGCTCGGCTCAGGCGGAACGTGACAATGAGTCATGCTTTTTCGTGCATGCAGCCGGCGTTCATCGATTTAAAAGACGTTATCACGTCAAAAAACACCCTATGTAGGATTGATTGGATATTTGATGGCAATTTTGTATTTGATTTTCTGTGAAACAACTACATAAAATAAAACAATTGCATTTTCAACCCTATTAATTATTTTGCTTTGTACAAAATTGGTTTCATTTAGTCCAATCAAATTTTGACACGATTCCACCGGCAACAGACGGCAGGCAGCGAGCACTACTTTCCCGACATAATGAAACTTAACGTTGCATTTAGGAAATTTCCATAGCGAACGAGTGATGTTTATTAGCACAGAGAATAATTCTAGTTCCCGCCGACCGGGAAACGTAGAGCCTATTATCTGCCCCATCGATCTGGGGGCGCACCTTCGCGGGTATTAAACTGAGGTCATATGCCTCATAATCATCTGGCCACTATTACAGCGGGCAGCAAATTACTAAGAAACTCGCGGCGAGCGACACACAGGCGCGGGCGGCTTGTTTCCGCTTGATAGCCGAAACAATTTGCTGCTGAAGTTGGTCTAGTCTGTTTAGAAAGTATTGAAGTGATAAATAAATTAGGGTTAAACGTCATTACCACGTGTGATAACTGCGTTAAATAAAATAAAGATTAAATGCAAGGCTCATGTAAAAATAATGGATACTAATATTGACATACATTGAATACAAAGTGGAAGATACTATCAGTATCGCCCTGGTGTAAGACCACCATTCAGAATTGAAACGTTGCTTGAAATGGCTTTAGCCGTGTTTAGTGACCAGATCTGAATAGCCAGGTACTTCCCCACCTTCCTCTTCCCTATCTCCTTCCCCTCCCCACTACCTTCAGCCTCACAACATACCCCGATTGGGGATGCCATAGTCTCACTGGCTCCAGACGGGAGCAGTTGGGACTCTTGTGCGGTATTAACTGTAAAAAAAAAAAAAAAATTGACAAAGGGAAATTTTGATGGTTTGGCCTTGTAAAGGAGTTGTACGAAGAAGTTTAATGCGAATATAATATAACGCAGAAAAAATCTGTGATTCTCGAAGGAGATGATGAAAGATCAAGGGAACCAATCCATTGCGTATGTTTTAGACGTTATTTATGAATGTTAATGAATCAAGGAGTGTGTGCAAATACATAATTGAATAATTGTCTATTTTCTCTAGCCACTAACCTTTAAAAATACTTTTTGGATGCGTTTGTAAAAATTATGCGCTAGATAAATAAATAACACAAAAGTGGATGAAGATGTTTTAAAATTAAATATTTTAGGAATTAAAGTTTTTCGGAACTCGAAATATTTTACTTTCAAAAATGTTTTAAAAAACCGATTCAAAACGATTCATTAGACTTGCATTGATGCTGGAAATGTATTCGCCCAATGCAAACAGTCTGGTAACCATCAATTACAGTAAGATGCTAGCGGCCAAAGTAATGTTCCTAATTAAGATTTTTTGCACTATGCATGCTTAAGGTGCATATTCCTAAGTGGCATTGCACTTCGAAACCTTTAGCTATTGGATCACTAATGGGTTCTTCCGTCTTATGGGTGGTGCACAATCTTTTTTAAAAGTCATTACTGTTCATTGAAAGCCTAAAGCAGACCCACCACAACCTTAGACATCATGCGCCAACAGCTCCTTAAATCTAAAATCTGGCACAAATTAAACAATTTCGAAAACTTTTTTTTTTCAAACATACCCAACCAATTTCGAAAACGTTTACATAACACATTGAATTGTCCAGCGTATCAAACAAATCGGTTTCTGAATTTGCCCATCGGTAGGGTCACCTTCTACTCAAACGTAGGTTGTGGAAGTAACAATCGACATATTCTACGAAACTTTCAATGAGCGTTTTTCACATTATTTCCTTTTCAGGAGGACCGGAAGAAAATAATTCCCCTCAGGGCCTATGTAATCTTTTCGAATGTGTGAGGGTTTTTGTGAAGAGATGAAGGAGTGAACATGAGTTTCGATGAACCCATGTTGTGCGAAGGGGGAATCACAAAGGCCGGCAAATCATTCCACAGCCAAAACTCAAGAACGAACGTAGAAATATGCTCGCAACGATTTCAGTAAATACCACGTCTTCACCGTATCTACGGTACTTTGTAATGAATAAAATAAGGAGTCAATCAGTCACTTGGAGTCTATAAGCACTCTACTGTGAACCGCTAGCATTTCTTTTTTGGATTTTATATTATATAGGGACACTTTTTTATTACCGCCAGTAGTCCCCCATTCACGGTTTCCAGCAAAAAACCTATATTTTATTGACTTTAATTCTACTCACTATCTCATTCTATTTCTGCGAAAATTCATGATAATGAAATATAAGAGAGTCAGTTAAAAAGTAATGCGTCCTATTTTTTTCTATTTAAATAAAGTTAGTTATGTGAAAATTTTTAATTTGGTGCTATTCCTCAAACCTTCTTCTACAATCTACTGCAATAGTAACCTTTTAAGCGTCAAAAGGTGGCAGCACTTCAGTCGCTTGCAAAATGGCCGACATCGATGTTCGTAAAAGACGCGTTTTGTGATTGATTATTGACTGCAGAATATGAAACGCCCATTCGCATTCATGAAAGACTAAAAATGTGTGCCATGTTGCAACAGTGGGTTGTAGTACTGGTAGATGATGATGAGTTCGTCGCTGTAACAAAGCTGAACGACAAACACAACTGGCTGACAAAAAGCGGATCGGCGCAGGCCGTTGATTGCAGTGACTTCACGCAAGTTGGTGACATCATTCGTGATGACCTCAGATAACTACAGACAATTGATTATTTAACAAATGTTTGTGCAAGGTGGGTACCATGAAAGTTTACAGGCCAGAATAAAGAAACAAGAAAAACAATAGCCTCACAGCACTTACAGCGCTTGATTTCTGGAAAAAATTTGTGACCGAAGACAAAATATGGGTTAATTTTTATTAACCTGAATCAAAGAGGCAGTCAATGGACACAAACTCACCAAGGATAAAAAAATTCAAAACTATGTGATCGACGAGGAAAGTTATGGCGATAGTGTTTTGGATGTGATCGTGCTTTTTACAACACTGTGATACATGCCCTTCTTAAAAGTTGGTCCAAAGCTGTGGAAACGGACGAATATTAAATTGAAAAGTAACAAATTAATCGTAAATAGTGTGGTTTTCAATCCATATGATTGCATTTTTTACTTCTTGACAATTAAAGGAGAAAATATAGGAGGCTTTACTTTTCGACTAACCCTAGTATATAATGGGTGTTTTTTTTTAGAGGTATACAAATTCAAAATGAAAAAAGACGCATTAAAATAATGTTAATGTCTACGATATTGGCTTTATTTAATAGATAATTTTTTGCCATTATTGTTTAAATACGATTTTGGGCATATGAGCGCCACGGCTGGCTCGAATGAAGCGCAATCGTGAAGTCCAATTTTCGACAACTTTGTCCAAATTTCCAAATGGTCCAACATCAGTTTATCAGCATAGACTAGTGACTTCACATACCCCAAAGAAAGTAATCTAATGGTGTGAGATCACACGATCGTGAAGGCCGGTTCACAGGTCCACGTTACACAGGCCCGCAATAATTGCGTGAAACATTTGGTGAGCGCAAAATTTCACGTAATGGACCTGTCAACTGACCTTCACGATCGTGTGATATCACACCATTAGATTACTTTCTTTGGGGGTGTGAAGTCACTAGTCGATACTGATAAACCAGAGACGTTGGACCATTTGGAAGTCAACATTTGCCGTGTTGTTGCCGATATATGGCTCCAGTTCCTCGACAAAGTTGTCGAAAATTGGACTTCACGATTGCGCTTCATTCGAGCCAGCCGTGGCGCTCATATGCCCAAAATCGTAGTTAAACAATAATGGCATAAAATTATCTATTAAATAAAGCCAATATCGTAGACATTAACATTATTTTAATGCATCTTTTTTCATTTTGAATCTATATACCTCTAAAAAAAACACCCTTTACGATATAAACATACATACACTCGTATAAATATACATTTATACATACATACATCCAAATTTATATATTTGATAAAAGAATTTGGAAGAAGTCAGGGAAACTATTTTCTACTTCTGAAACATATTATTAAAGTTGAAAGTTCCCTGAGAGTTAAAATGAGAAGTCCTGCGGATTTTCTATGAGTTTGCGCTTTGGATATTGAAAGAGTTTAAAAAAAACGTTAACCGATTACATTTCCAGCTGAGTTAAATTTAGGTTAACGCTAAAATTGCCAGTTACAAAGGGTTTCTACCAGGAAACTGAAAAAAACTTTCATAGTAAATATTTGTTAGTTCAGGAAAGTATGAGGATCAGTCGAAAACTAATGCCACCAATTTTTTTCCACCGTTTATTTGTAAAGAAATTAAAATGCAGTTACATAGATTGAAAATCACACTATCGATAAGTAATTTGTCACTTTTCAATATAGTCTCCGTCCATTTCCACAGTTTTGGTCCATCTTTTAACAAAGACATGCATCCCAGTGTGATAAAAAGCACGGTCCTGCTTCTTTAGAAATTGACGCATGAATGTTTTCACGGCCTCCTCATTTTTAAAGTTGATTTACGATGAGCTTCTTTTAGCAGCTCGAACAGATGGATATCTGATGGCGCCAGGTCAGGGCTGTGTGGAGAACGAGGCAAGACTACCCATCCATTTTCACAATCTTTTCAGTAGTGACTGGTGTGTGTTCTTGCATTGTCATGCAAAAGAAGAATATCCCGTAGCTTTCGTAGGGCGAATTCGCTGAAGATGTGCTTTAAGCTTTTTGAGGGTTGTGAAAAATTGGACAGAATATGTTGTGCATCCCTGCTCCAAAAAAATCCGCCATAATCACACTCTCTGCTCTCAGAACATGTCGCAATAACTTTCCCTGCCAATCGTACAGTTTTGAAGTTTAAGTTTTTTTCTCCCTGCGTGTCCTTTCCCATTCGTCCCGTTTCCCTTCCGCCTCCCCTTCCTCTGCCTCGTTCCCTTCCCCTCTCGCATTCTCACTCCACCTTTTCCGCCTCCCTCTCCCCACTTGCCCGCTTCCCCCGTCCCGCAAACCCCCCTCCCGAGTTCACTTCAACCCTCCCGAGTTCCTCTCCCCCTCTCGAGTTCCCTTCCCCCTCTTGCAAACCCCCTACCGAGTTCCCCTCCTTCTCCCGAGTTCCCCTCTCCCTCCCGGGTTCCCCTCCCCCCTCCAGCATTCCATACATTAAGTCCCGGTACATTCAGTTTTTAAACAGCTCGCCTGCCACTTATTCCTATTTTTTATACATTTTTCATAATTGCAGTGCTCACCAGTATATATAGAAACCTTTGCTGGCGTACTCACGACAAATCCCCAAAGTTTCATTGCAATCGGATGAACGGTTAGCAACGCATAATTTCATAATGCTAGAACTCATCATATATATAGAAACCATCGCGGGCATGTACCCATCAAATTCCCAAAGTTTCATCGCAATCGGATGAACGGTTAGCAATGCATAATTTCATGATGCCAGAACTCACACTGTACATAGAAACCATCGCGGGCATGCGCACATTAAATTCCACCAAGTTTCATGGCAATCGCAATAAAAGTAACATATTCTCACATTTTAAGTAAACAGATTGATCAGTTAACCTACATTGAAATATATATTTCAGATCCACACCTTTTGCTTAATTATTCCTACAATCTACGAAACATTATTCCAAAACCCAGAACTAATAATATAATACGTAAAAGAAAAATAAATTTATATATCAGAAACACATCATAATAAATACGCCAGTAAGGCAATATAAAAGGAATTTATGAATGGCGTGTAAGAGGAAGATATGAAAGGGAAAATTCCACTATCTATTGGAAAATGCATTTGCAAGTGCAGGTTCGAGAGATGGCGATTTTTCCTGGCTTTTATATGTTGTTATATATCGATGGTATCAACATTTTGTTAGGCAGATGCATCTCTTTTATATATTCTCCAGTGGAAAATGACTGTATGAAAAGATATTGCTTTCATAACATACCTTCAGTATTTATAACTAAATATATTGAATATATTATTATTTGGAAAATATTTCCTTCCGTTCTGCATTCAAGAAGACCAAAAAATGTCGATATCAAAACGTTAAGACTAGACAAAAAAACTGTCTCAACAACAGTAAATTGTATACGGTAATATGTGCATAATTAGATCTTATAATGTAGATATGTATTCGATTTTTTTTTTTAATTATTTATTCCTAATATTAAATTACAAAGGAAGAGCATATCCTCCATACTAGGAGTTCACCTGTGTTGTAGAGGACATTTGTAAATTATAAATTGTAAACTGTAAATGGTAAATAGTAAAACAAACAGTGGGCTTAGTTACAGTATTTAAAAAAGAAAAGCAATAAAAATATAAAATCGACTTCTTCATAGTTTCAATAAAATACGTGTGTCTTTTAAGTTATGAATGGGGTAAGAAAATTTATTTGTTGGCAACTTTTGATATTTGATTAGCTTTTATTCCCGCTGGTTCACACAATCCACTTAAAGCTCTAACGTCGAGTTCCATGAGGAAAATATTATTGTAAGAATTGAGTTCGTTTACAAAATGTGTGATTATTTCACATGGTAACAATTTTTGTAATCTTCTCTTCGCAAAAGAACTACTTACAGTAGAAAATTTGTAATGGGGAAAAGACATTTTACGTGGGGTCACGAAAAGAAACGAAGAACGGAGGGCATTAAAATGATAAATTAAATTTTTATTAAGCAACTTGATTCTCTAATAAATTACATCACTCGCCTTGGCTCATAAGTTTGTCCTTTAAGGACCATTAAAATCTTATTGCGTCGTCTTAAAGCTAAAATCCATTGCAATTTACACAAAAGCCCGTAGAACATTTGCCCAAGAATGTGGTTTTATGTTCAAAAGATATATATTTTTTAATTAATATCTCCGAAAATTTGAAGCACGTAGTTGCGTGTGTTTGAGCTCCTATCGCGACAAAGGCGCCGAAACCAACGTCCTGGGATATTTCGTCCGGTGAATTTCTTAAACTAAAATGAATATCCGTATTCAAAGCACCCTTAAGAATTTGAGTGTCTCATTTGTTAAGGAGAAATTCAAAGTACAGACAAAAACATGATTAATGAAAGCCAAAACGGAATATATTATTTTACGTGTTAGACTTTTAGACTCCAAGCCCAAAATCAGAAAGAATAAAGAAATATTAATGTATTTTCCCTCAAACATGTTATAAAATTGGAGAAGTTCTGTTTCCATGCTTAGGTACATTAATTAATCTTCTTGTACTTCGCAGGTATAATATATTATTTTAAACAACCCACAATTAAGTATTTTAAAAAATCAGTGTGTGCAGTGAATGAGACGAATACAGAGTATCAGGAGTAGGATAATTGTAGGGTTTATTTATTATAATATTGTTACAAGTTTAAAAAATATTTTACCTTTTGTTCTACGAAGCACCGCACAAGGAAGCTGACTCAAAGAGGACACCGATTAATCTATTTCATTCTCTCGCAGTTTAATCGAGTTTTAAATCACAACGGTGCTAAAGAAATTTTCACTTCAATAACTAGCGATTACCCGGAATCCGTTGCAATGCCACATAAAAAAATAAATTTGAGAAGTGCGCATCCTTTCTCATGCGTATCCGCCACCATTGCCCCTCCGCGTCCCCATTTCTTTCCGCTTTCACCATCCACTTTCCCCATCTTCCACCCTCCCGCGTTCCCCCATCCGCGAACCCCCACTCCCGCGTTCTTGCCGGCCGGCGCGGGCGTTCCTCTTCCACCTTCCCTGCCTTCTCCCCTCCCTCCTCCCAAGAACGACCCTTTTCCCCCCTCCGCATTTTTCAAACAATTCGAGCGCCACCTATCCTAATTTTTTATGCAAATTTCATAATGGAAAAGCTCACCAGCATATATAAAAACATTTGCGAGCGTACGCAAAACAACAATTGCAATCGGATGAATGGTATAGAAAATGATTTCTTAACGCCAGAGTTTTTCATTATATTTAGAAACTTCGCGGTTATGAGGACAACAATCCACCAAAGTTTCATCGCAATCGGTGAAATAGTTTAGGAACGCATAAGAGACAACAAAGAAACATTAATTTTTTCGTGTCAAAATTATAATATGTGTTTGTTTCCAGATTACAAGAATATCTAGATTTTTTCCATAAAATTGCAACGAAGGCAAACAGTGACTGACTTACTTACTTACTGACAGTAACATATAAAATATATAGAATTTCAAACAATAACATCACCTATATCGAACTTCTGTCCCCAATTAATTTTAACATACATTTGAAATGTTTCCGCTGTACAGAACAATTCTACATTTATATTAATATTATAAATGCGAAACTGCTCCAGTTTGTTTGTTACGCTTTCACGCATAAAACGATAAAACGATTTTTAAAATTCTTTCACCAATAGAAGCAAAAGTATAGTTAGCTCTGTCGTTGTGAAATTATGAATATTAATACATTATATTTCTTATACGTTTTCTGTCGTTAAAAAAAACGAGTTTTTGCTAACATCAGAAAACAAATCGTTGCCGTGGAAACGATGTTGATATATATATATTTTTTATTTCAGGCGTCGCAGTTAATATCTATCTATCTATGTAAATAAAAATCAATCTTCGAAATGCTGGTACCTACGCGCGCAACTTCCGAACGACTGAACAAAATTGAATAATTATTTTTTAATACTGCTGGTGAACTCTGGCAGAATAAAATTTATGTGGCACGCGAGCTTTTGAAAACTGAATGTACCGAGAATGAATGTATGGAATGCGGGAAGGGAGAGGGGATAATTGATAAGTGCAAGCGCTATAGCAAATACCATGCGAGTGAAGCCGAGAGCAAAAAAGCTAGTATTACATAAAACCAAATGCAGCAGAAAAATTTCTGATTCTTGCTGACTGAGCCCTCCATACTTTCAATAATATTTGCCTAAAATCTAATGTCGACATTCGAATTGCTTCACCACTGTGACCAATTTAATGTTTTGTATCTAGGGTAAAAATGAAAATATATATTTTTTTAATTAAAAAAACATGCACATATTTATATTTTGTAAATTAGGATTGACGTCGAGTATGGTCTTAGTTAAATAGTTTATTAATCCCGAAATACTGCAAAGGATATCATTTTTAAACAATTTTCTTTACGTAAACGTGTCTGAAAAACTCTCTTTGGAGCAACATCAAAAGAGTACCTTTGTCCCTTCAAAATAGGATTTTTCCTGGGATCGTTAAAATTATGTTTTAAACAGCTTTAAAATCAAAATATTAACATTTTTGAATTTCATTACCCTTTTCTTTCGTTTATAAGAGCCCCGTTCCATGACAGTATTCCGCTTATCGGTGTAGATTAATAATCCCTTAATGGGTTTCAAATTGAGTTTATTGTTTGGAAATTCAAATGGATGAAAAACACCACAAAATTTGCCTTTCAACTAAATTTAAGTCAATTGCCTTTATTTGTCAATGATTGATAACAATGGCAATGTAGTTTTCAACGAATAGGCGAAATTTCTAATAACTTTTTTGGGTTAAAGGAAAAATGAAAAAAAAAACACTTATTTAAAAAGAGTAGTGAATAAAATTCTTTTAGTAACCTGCCTTAAGTAAAAACTTGAGACAAGAGTCGCATCGCCACAGTGTTTGATTCATACAACTTTAAGGGCCTTTGCTCATAGAGAAACCGTTTAATTAAATATTTTTTTCAAATAATTTCATAAAGTTCTTTATAATAGGTGCCCACCTCAAGGTGTATAACTCAATCTGTTTGTACAAATATTTATAATATTAAGAGGATATTTTAGAATAATTTGAAGAAGAAGATAATCCTAATAAATCTAAACGAAAGTTGAAACCGTCTAGACACAGAAAATAAATAGGTAACGGTCGCAACTGGGAATCGAATACAAAATCTGTCGTCTTACTGGGACACAGCGCCTTAACCAACTCGGCAATAGGAATCAAAAATTATTCATTTAGGTACTAGCATTTTGTGGGTTGCGCCCAACGAAGGTAATTAAATTTCAATATTATTCCCTTAAATTTTTAATTTTATACTTTCAAATTGATAGTTCGAAATGTTTTATTTATAATTTACTAATTTAAAATCATATGTTGTCGGGTAAGTAAGGAAGTATAGTGAAATTTAGTGTACTAAAACGTATTGTGTATTTTTATTGGTTCCATGCCAACCCAGAATCAAGTCAACTCAACACCTCTTTCGAAGTTCATTAAAAGTTTTGAAAAAAAAACAATTTTAAAATAGCCCCTAACTAAAGGTAACCTAATTAATTATTTTTTTATATTTTTTATCATCACTTTTAATGACTTTTCTTAGGAGGTTCTGAGTTGATTTCATTCTGAGTTGTCCGGTCACCATTTTTATTATGAAATACGAAGCAAATAATACATTGATTTTAACCTTGTCGAAAGCCTTTCCAAGGTTAAGGTACGTGACGTCTTCACGATTTCCATGGTTAAGAGCTCCGGAAAGGATATTGGAAATTCACAATAGATTAGATCATTAGATGATACTATCTTCTGGGATCTGAAACCATGTGACGATCTTCAAGTAGAGGTGTGACATAGTTGTATTATAATGAGGACTTTTTTGATAATGTTCTCCACAGAGCCCAGGATTGCAACCGGCCAATCACTATAAATATAACCTTAATTGATTAATGATTTGATCCATCATCCCCATGAATCATGATTTTAATAGCTTCAATATTATTTTTATCGAAAACTTTCGAGAAATCTGTGTAGAAGGAGTCTATTCGATCTTAATGCATGCTGCAATTTCTCACGAAAAGAAAAATCAAAGGTAATTAAAGGGAAAAAAAATGGTACCAGCAAAGGACCTTTACTGTTTTCAGCTGATATCTTATCATGGGTCTTCACTGTTTTTTGTCACAAATATTAACATATGTTATGAATTTGTTAAAGTTATGAATTAGCTAAAATAATGCATTTTTTATATTTGAATGATTTGCACGCTTTTTATTGTTTTGATAACTATTAAATCCAATTACCCAACAATGACATTTGATAAATATAATTGTTTTCTTCTTACACCCTACATATAGATTTATCTGTGTAACTCAGCAGGTTCGTCTTGACCGACCGTTTTCTGACAAAGTCATGATGATTTTTGGATATGACTGTTTGAACTGCTGGAACAAGTTGATCAAGGACCGTGTTTTCCCCGATTTTATTAATAAATTGGGAGTTTGAAGATGGGTTGGTAGTTAGTGATATTATTTTTGTCTTAACTTTTATGATTTGATATAATGAGTGCTTGTCGTTGAAGAATTCGCCTTCCTCGGGTGACATTTTGAATGACAAGAAGAGCCAATTGGTCCCGGCATTTACTTGAAATTTATCCTGCACTGTCTTTAAATCAAGTTTCTTTTTAATGTATCAGCCCAATGCAATCAACACAAGATTGGTTGAGATTAATAGAGTGCATGTACAAATTAAGATTATTTGAAGATTTTATAGAACTGAGGCAAGGTTTAAAATCTAAAGTAATAAATGGATTGTCATGTGAAATATCGGCAAGATACTATATATTATGATAGATCGAAACTGAATTGCTTTAATTTAAAGCCTTAAGGCGGCGCTACTCGGCTGAAAAAATAAGAAGATGGAGAGATATGTAATTACGAATGTTGGACAGAGCGCGCTAATATTTAAAGTGATAGAATTGAAGCGAAACTTACGAAAAAGCTTAATAAAACATGACTCGTTTAAAATAGAGCAAAAATCTCGTGGAAAGTGTCTTGAGTATCATTTAAAGAAACATTGTGAATTTTTTCACAAATATAACTTCTAAAATAATAGAAATAGACTTGTTTTAAATAATTTTCGGTGCATACTTTGCGATTTTTTTCTATCGAGGGAATTTCATATAATTTGCTTTTCGGCGTTTAACGTATCTCGATATTATCTTCAAAAATAACATATATATATATATATACATATATAGACAATAATCAGATAGACACAAGCAGTGACACACCAAAAATCGCTCTGCAAAAATTATCTTAATTCATTAGTTTATAAATCGAATTATTCAAAAAGATATTGGTTAATGTACAACTGTGAAACAGAAGTAAACTTTCTACTAATTAAATCAATTTGAAACGGCCTGAAATTAATAACAAAAGTGATTTAAGAACTGTGTAGTGATCTTGTGAATAGTGTTGTCGCACATACGAACCAATAGGATACTGTAACTGACAGCTGAAAGCTTCATACCATTAATCTAGCACTATTATCTCGACGCCCGATAAGTGACCGGTGGTCTAGTGGTAAGCGTTGCCGACACCTTCCGGCTCAGCCACAGTTCCCAAGGAGCAAGGTTCGCTCCTCAGCCAAACCAAAGTAAATCTTTTTTTAATAAGTCGACACCCTATGCGCCAACCTTCTAACTACAACCGATTTTTTAATTATAAATCACAAATTAATAAAAACCAAAAACTCGTCTTATAAAAGTACTTCAGTGACATCTCCTGGCATAATCACTAAGCTAACAACAATAATAATTGCGCCATCTGTCAATACATCCCAGTGCTGTTAACTAAACGTAAATAAAATTTCATTCTAGCCATATAAAGTGTGTTATTATCAAAAAATCCACAATGGCAAGCACCAGAGGCAAAACAACTACTCTGGAAAGTGAAGACAAAATTATCCAGTTCCTAGAAAAAAAAATGGACATAATGAAAAAAGATATAATATCTCAAATAGCAAACCAAAATATTGAAAACCAAAAAAACATCGATAGCATAAAGAAAGAAATGTCGGAAATCATAGAAAAAAAATTCTCTACGGAATTGAAAGACGTAAAAAACATCAAGAACCAGCTGAGCGAACTCACCAAGACCATAGAATTTCTGTCTCTAAAAATCGATGACTATGAGGTGGAGAGAGATAAACTCCACAAAAAAATTAAGGAAGTCGAAAAAGAAAACAAAAATTTAAAATACATTGTCAACCAATCTCTGCAAAATTCCCTTGACACATCGCTTGAAATCAATGGAATTAACACAAATAAAGAAGAAAATCCAAAAATCACTATTGAACGCGTCTTTAAAAAATTAGAGTGTGAAGACTTACTAGTTAATAACAACATAGTAAATTATTACACCAACGCACTAAAAAAGTGTATAACTGTAAAGATGGCCTCAAAAGAGGCAAAAGACAGGATCATCTCCCAAAAAAAGAAGGCGGGATATATTTCCGCCAAAGACATCAACAACTCCAATGCAGAAAACCCCATTTATATAAACGAAAAGCTGACGCCACAAAATAAACAACTACTTTGGCTAGCAAGAGCAACGAAGGCCATGGGTTACCAATATGCGTGGACGAAGAACGGGAACGTTCTTCTCCGCAAAAATAAGGATACTCCAATTATACATGTTAGAGACGCGAGCGACATACCACTACAATAACCTGGACTCCCTGTTTTACCTTTAAAGATGACCATCCGGACTCAATGAAAATGGCCCCTGATTCAGAAGAAAACAGCATCCCTGAAACTCATGAATGTGACAATGTTAAAGATTTAAACTCATTATTCAACAATACATCTTTCAACATACTAAACATGAATATTAGAAGTATTAGGAAGCATTTTGATGATTTCTGTATCCTCTTAAATTCGTTTTCCTTCCAAATTGATTTTATAGCACTCACTGAAACACAATTGCGCGAATGTATCCCATTTTACTTACCAAACTACACTTCCCTTTCGATTCCTGCTAAACATACCTCTCACGATGGTATTACCATATTTTACAATATTCACTCCATATCCAACATTAACATAGACTACCCAAACTTCAAATTTTCCAATGCTATACACGCAACTTTTACTTCTGGAGGAAAAAAATACTCTATTTTGACAGCATACCGCTCTCCCTCTTTATCTACAAATATGTTTACACAAGAAATCAAAACTTTTATCAACAAAAATAGCTCTAACCATTTCGATTTTGCATTTCTTGTGGGTGACATTAATTTAAATATTCAAAACGCCATACTAAATCCGACCGCGAACGAATATCTAAATATTATGTATTCCACAGGATACTTATCCTACATAAACAACACCACCAGACCTAATCATCCTAATGATACATGTCTCGACCATATATTTCTAAAATCAGACAAAAATTACCAACATAAATCCGCTACACTACAAATTGACATAACTGACCACTATCCTACCTTTTACGGCCATCATACTACAACTTTGCCCATCTCTGCTGAACCAAATAACTTCAAAAAAATAGTCACTAAAACCAACTACTCAATTTTAAATAACTTACTGAACGAAGAATCGTGGACCGCGGTCTTAACTAATGATGATCCAAATTTAGCTTTAAATACCTTTTATGAAATACTTCAAAAATATATAACAAAAAGTCAAGAACCAATAACACCTCCAAAAAGTAAACACAAACACATAAAACCTTGGATTACGCGCGGACTGATAATCTCTATACAGCATAGAAACAAACTTTTCAAAATCTATAAACATCATGAAAACCATTGTACATCCAAAAACGAAGCACAGAACCACACCAAACGGAATGAATACATCTTATTTAGAAACTACCTAAACATAATCATAAAAAAACGAAAACAACAATACTACTCTAAACAACTATATAATGCTCACAACGATTCGAAAAAAACATGGCAAGTCATAAATGAAATTTCAAACAGGAATCAAAAAGTTGACAAAATTCCTCAAAAAATCATTACTGACAATGATACAATCATCGAAGACGCTGAAAGCATTGCAAACAATTTCAATCACTTCTTTACAAACATCGCCTCAAACCTTATAGATAACAACCCCAGTCTTAGTATTCACGCGAATCAAACTTCTCCCGGACTTTCAGAGTCCAATGATACTACCTCCGAGCTATCTACTTTCAAGGAAATAACAGAACTTGAAATCTCAAGACAAATTGATAACCTTAAAGAGAAGTCTGCAAATGGCCCAGATAACATAAGCAATACCACAATTAAATCAATTAAAAAACATATAATCATTCCATTACATCACATTTTTAACAACTGCATCAGACACAGCATTTACCCCGATAATTTTAAACTCGCTCACATCATTCCAATACACAAATCAGGATCCCAATGTAAAACAGACAACTACAGACCAATAACCTTAACTTCTCAATTATCCAAGATCTTCGAAAAATGTTTAAAACAACAAATTATGAGCTTTCTAGAATCGAATGCAATACTCTCAGCCAATCAATATGGCTTTAGAACTAACATGTGCACCGACGACGCTGTCTTTAGTTTAACCAAAAATATATACTCTAACCTAGACTCTAACACTAAAACTTTAACCATTTTCTTGGACTTAAAGAAAGCGTTCGATACAGTCAACCATAAAATTCTATTAAAGAAAATCATTAACGTTGGTATTAAAAATAAAAGTCTATTGTTATTAAAAAGCTATATATTAAATCGCCAACAACGCACAAAAATAGGATCAAACTTAAGCACTTGTGATTTAGTAAAGCATGGTATTCCTCAAGGAACAGTCTTAGGACCACTACTCTTTCTAATCTACATCAATGACCTATGCAATATTGTAATACCAGGTAAAATTCTCTCTTTTGCTGATGATACTGCAATAACAGTACAAGGTAAAACGTGGGAAGATACAACCAGTAAAGCCAACAAATGCATTGCAACAGTAAAAGATTGGCTAGATAGAAATCTTCTCAGTCTAAATTTTGATAAAACCATTTATATTCCCTTCTATAATTCCCAAAAGTCATCCCCTAAAAAAAATCTTAACTTGAAGTTCCATAACGTTAATTGTAACTTTGCGACATGCTCAAACTGCGAAGATGTAAAATTAGGAAAATATATCAAGTACTTAAGTGTAACTATAGACTGCCAACTCAAATGGACTTACCATATAGAAAAAACTGTTAATAAACTGAGATACCTAAATTACATATTCAAACGCATGAGCAATATTGTCAATATAAGGACCATGAAACTTGTTTATGACGCATTGGTGCTCTCATCCATTTCCTATGGAATAATCGTATGGGGAGGAACATACAATAACCATATAAGACCTTTAGAAATTGCGCAAAAGTCCATCATTAAAGTAATGTACCAGAAGGCCAAAACGTATCCCACAAATCAGTTATTTCAGGAAACTGAAATTACGGAACTAAGACGAATCTACTGTATCCAATGTCTTAAATTTATATTTACTCGTCCTAACAATTTCACCAAAAACACTAACCGCTCTAGCCAGAGACATACTACGTGCATGTACACAGTG
The DNA here is from genome assembly GCA_936435175.1 of Glyphotaelius pellucidus. Taxonomy (NCBI): domain Eukaryota; kingdom Metazoa; phylum Arthropoda; class Insecta; order Trichoptera; family Limnephilidae; genus Glyphotaelius; species Glyphotaelius pellucidus. The sequence continues at coordinate 16,877,114 of OW386542.1, read as the reverse complement.
CCTCACTGCAAAACCAGGTTGGCCCAAAGGCACATTAACTGTATTGCCCCAAAGTTGTTCAATTCCCTACCCAATTCCATCAACACGAGTCAAAATCTGAACGTATATAAAAAAAATGTTAAAAGCTGGGTAAAAAATAATTTGGAAGTGAGTAAATTTTTTCTATAATTTGTACTATCTGTTTCTAATTTCCCAAAATATTCCATGTCTTCCTGTATCTATATTTAAAACGAGGTATTATATATAAACATGTATATATGAACAAGTTTATGTACTTATATGGGTGTATACAAATACGTTTATATATATACTTTTAACTTTAAGAAAATTCTCAGTAACTCCTGTAAAATGTAGAATCCTGTAACTCTGTTAAATCAACTTAAATTCTGTAAATTAAATGTTCTTGATCTTTATATTTACTATGTACAAATATTTTAAAATTATATTTTAACTGCCACTGTCTAATATAAACATAATATAATACCCACGCACAGGCTTCGCCTTTGTGGGATCTTTTTTTGCTACTTTTTTAAATTTTTTTTGTTATTATGTATGTACCTTTTCCGATGTATCAAAAAAATTTCGCTAATAAAAAAAAAAAAAAAAAATTAAAAAAAAAAAAATAAAAAAAAATAAAAAAAAAAAAAAAATTTTTTTTTTAAAACCTTAAAAACTTCAAATGTTTAAGGGAGATATGTAAGAAATCGGTTGAAATTCGAATAGCGGCGGCTTAAGAAAGTTTCACACGGCCGATCTTCCTTTTCTAGGTTTCGAGTTATTCCATTTCTTGTGAAATTTTAATTTCTTTTTTACAATTTTATTAAATGGCGAAGTGTACTGAGAAAACCGTTTCAAGTTACCTACAATATATTATATACACACACTGTATATGTGTAAAAGTGTAAAAGGTCGTTTATGGATGTTATCTCTCAGTGTCCTTATTTTGAAATTAAAGTTCTCATTTTTTTTTTTTTATATTTCGATATTAATTGGGTCTATGATTTGATAATCTATGCCTGGGAGAGACGGTACGGTACTAAGAGATAGCTCAATGTTTACAAACATTATGAATCGGTATGAGTTTGGGACGGTTGTAATAACAGAAAAGTAATTATTATATCAGATGCAAGAGGGAGAGAGGGATTCAACAACAGAGAAATAAAATGATCCCTTACCTCAAGGGGAGGAGTAATCAGTAAACTCGGGGGTTTATCCGGAACATGATAAGTGCGGGGTTGTTTTGTTAAGTATAATTGATTATTAATGATGTAGACCCTAGACAATTCCTATTTAATTTCATTTGAATTGTAAAGCTGCACATCTACACACAGGGCTCTCCCGTTTAAGGGGGTATTCTAGTCTAGAAGCCTGAATTTCCGTTCGCTGAATGTCTCCTCTGGCCGCCGAGATTTGTCGACGCTTTACGCCGCTGCGCTCGCGCGGAGCTGAAGCTCACGCGGAGCCGTAAATTTACCGCATTAAAAATACTTTTTTTTTCTTTGCTTGAACCCCTTATATATTTGGCATACGCTTTTATTATTTTTTATACTTAACTAAAGTCTCATACTGAAGTCCCCGGCGATGCCCGGGCTTTACACAGAGTTTTCGAAATCAAATGACCTTAGACAGTGACCTTTCTCTTGTTTTGAAGGTCACATGTGAAAAATTTCATTAACCTCGGCATAAAACTGTAGATTTGCATACAACTCAAATCCACACCTCCCGCTTGCCAGCCCGCTCGTCCATCACATACAGATATTATTATTTATATATTATATATTTGAACCAATTTACACAAAACCTTGACAAATTATATGTTTAAACCATTCTCATGAATCATTCTACGTATTAGTGAAAACCGCATGAAAATCCGTTCAGTAGTTGTTGAGTTTATCGTGAACAGACAGACAGACAGACGCGGCGAAGGACTCTGTTTTATAATATGTAGAGATTGAGTATAAATAGATAAATAAATTTAAAATAAAACAATAACTTTGTAAACACCACTTTTTATTTTTTATGTACTTAATGCCGACCGGGTTTCTCTACCACCGTAGCTTCTTCAGGGCAGTACAGAACTCTACTAAAATTAAGTACTTAATTTTAGTAGAGTTCTGTACTGCCCTGAAGAAGCTACGGTGGTAGCGAAACCCGGTCGGCATTAAGTACATAAAAAATAAAAAGTGGTGTTTACAAAGTTATTGTTTTATTTTAAATTATTATGTCACATCACAAAGTATCTGTTTCATATGAACAAAAAAGATAAATAAATTGATGAATGTAATATTTTGCCTTGTATTTGAATAAAAATAGTGCTAGTAGATGACTATCTTACCCAAGAAATCATCAAAATTATAATGGTAATCATGTGCTTCTGGAATTTGGGAGGCAGGTATGGGTACTGTCGCCTCGGGAACCATTTCTTGGATAATCAACACCCCCAAGTGGTTTGCTGCTATTGGTGATTTAACAGGAGTGCCCGGTTCATGGAGTGAGGTTTGTTTAGGTCTTGGCAGCGGATGCGTTTGCCCGCTTACTGCGCGGCGAGTGAAACTGGTTGTGGGAGACCTTTTGATTTCTCGACCCATCATCTTGCTCCGCAGTGGGAGGAATGGGTTTACACATCCGTCACTCCTAGACACGCTGACTCCTAGATTCCTACCCACCCCTCATAATATTTTCCTTCACAGAACTTCTCCTTCCTTTACCTAAAAAGACCCTCCCACAGCATCCCCAAAGATGATATAGGCCCAATGGGAAATTGTTTTCCTTAGAAGCCACCTGGAGGATCAATTGTAAAAAAGAAATTGTGTGCGGTTCACCCGCGGTGGAAGTAAAACCTAAAGAAGAAGAAAACTAAAGTAAACAAGAGTGGGGAGTCGCACAAAGAGGAGAACGATTATTTTATCTCATTCTCTCGCAGGCTTTATCCTACAGATGTACGTTTGTCTCTTTTCAGTGTCACTATTTTTCGTTTCATCAAGTTTCAAATCACAACGGTTCTAAAAATGTTTTCATTCAAAAAGTAAGGAAAAAAAAAACGATATGATAAATCGTTATAATAATTCGTAAAAATGAATTTACAAAATATTGCAGTAACGTTAAAATGATTTAATGATATTTTTTATTAATGCATCTTGTAATATGAATGGCTCCATATTTTTTCTAAAAATTGTATATCTTTCGGTTCGATAAATAAATCTGTGAAAACTCTCTCAGGATTGTGACCTACGAATGAATCGAGAGTAACGTCTTAATTTATATTCGTGCCGTGAGCCAAATTTTATCTTACAAATTGAATATTAAATAAAAACCCGGAATGGGAAGGAACTGACTGAGATATCGGAAATTTTATTACAAAATTTGAATAGTGTCTTATTATTAGGTTTTAGAAAACATTTGAAAATTAATTAAATAGCTTCGACTACTCAGAATATAATGATATCAAAGGCGAGATGATATCAATGCATTCACAATAATAAAAAAATGATGAAACCTAATAATAAACGCTTTGTCGGTTTTAACATTTTATTGTTGGCCCTTTCTACCATCTACTGGCATCGAGCATAATCAGTAGCCCGTCGCGTCGTAGTAAGTCTTCAATAAAATAAAACTTTTTAACCCCGTGCTCTGAAAAGAAAAATATATCAGAGACCCTTCACGCTACTGGAAAGTTTTGACCTATTTATATATTTCTTTCAGCTGATGTATGATGCCTCGTGACCTCTTTTTAGCAATCGTAAAGTAAATTACTTGAAGGGCTTTTTACGAAAGTTGTACGTTGCTTTGATTTAATTCTTAAAATGTTTTGAAAAGTTTTTTAGTATAATGAGATTGCGTACTCTATTATAAATATGTTAAAGAAAATTTGAGAAGGTACCTATTTTTCATACATTATACAAGTCTGCACCAACAAATATGCGTGGTAAATAGGTATGGAACTAATCAAATTGTATGAAACGTTCAGTAGCAGGTAATTTGCAAAACCATAAAAACACTAAGGATGGGTTGTTTCAAAAAATTTGACGAATTCGTCAAATATTTGACGTTAATTTTCACGTTCTGTGGAAGTTCTATTCAAGTTCTGTGATGATTTCAGTTTTGTGAAGCAGCTGGCCTATGATGATAAAAAAACAGAACTCGAAAAGAACTTACACAGAACCTGAAAATTAACTTCAAATATTTGATGAACTCATCAAATTTTTTGAAACCACCCGTCCTAACGTGACACTTAAAACGTACACTTTTCTTTTTCGCAGATGGCGCGATTTTAATTATTGACGTGATAACGTCTTATAAATTGATGAACGCCGGCTGCACTCACGAAAAAACATGACTCATTGTCACGTTCCGCCTGAGCCAAGCGTGCAAGCGAGAGCGCGGAACAAGCGATAGAGAGGCACGATCGGCCTAAGCGTTCGGCTTGTGACTGTAAAATTCTATAAAAGTAACTGTAAATTACTGTGATTGTAAAATTCTATAAAAGTTTTCTTATGACGTTATCACGTAAAATTATCGTTCGTAAACCGACTTTATAGACAACCAAAGTTTTTTTTAGCGAAAAACGCTTTTTACAAGAAATACTGGAAGATTTGAATTCGTTTATGGATTAAACTATTTATTCATATTCATATTGAAACAATTAATTCATTTTAATATTTTAAAACATGACTTGTAAAAAGTTATATAACCTTAATAATTAAACTCGCGCCATTCATGAAAGCGTAGATTATGAATTATTTTAAATTTCTCCTTAATACTAAAGATTTACTAATTGCCTGTTCCTTTGAATATTGTCATGCAATATTATTACATACATGAGTAGGCATTGGTTTAATTACTTTAATGCATGTCTACCAATAAATCTTATTTCACACATATATGTATAACTTTACTGTTGCATGTGTACCACCGTTTGTCTATTAAAGCGACATTTTTATCGATGTGTATTGCGGAACGACCTTATTTTGTTTCGTATCCGCTGAATTGTAAAGTACATGTTTGATTTTTAATGAAGTTACTGACAAGATCGAGTGGTGCAGAACTTCCGTAAACCTCTTTGTTCGTTTCCGCCACATCACGAAAAGTTATCTGAAAAGCACCGCGCGCTGGCACGATCGAGACCTTTATTCTATTCACCCCGACCATGAGAATTAATTTTAAAAGAATTTTTTTCATTCGTCTACAGAATTTGGAGATTGCATAAATAAACAAGTTGATGTTACTCGGCTTTCGTCCGGTAAGGGAAGCAATTGAGATTTTAATTAAAATCACGATGAATTTAATCCAGATTCTATTAGTTTTAAGTGAATCCATGTACTATTAAGTGGATATAATTGTTGAGAGTTAGGATGATTTAATTTATTTTCTAGTACACGACACAAAATGCGTCATTAATACAAGTATCAATACAAAGTACAACAACGTAGAGAAAGTAACGTACAAATGTAAGGTAAGAATTATAAATTAAAAAGTGAAAAATCAAAAGTTATGAGTAAAATGCAAAAAGAAAAAGTTTGAGGTTAAAAAAAAGTTAAAAATTGTAAGGAAAAATAATAAGAAATATAAAGCAACAAGTGAAAAGTAATGTAAGAAAGTGCAATAATTTTTTTTGTTAAAAAAATGTTTTATTTTTAAGTAAAACTTCTTTACGCGCGCTTGATTGGGGAGTAAGCTGGTGAATGCGTGACGAGAGCGTTACGAAAAGTATCGGGCGATGAGAGGGAGATATAAGTTAGTGAAGATGGAAAGAGAGAGAGTTACGTTTCGTGTATTACTGTAGGGGCAAGAGAGAGAGGTGCGAGGACACATTTTCTTTCTCTCTTTTCGTAGCCAGTTACGTTTCGTATATCCAAGACACAGTGCAGGCCTATTGTCTGTATACACTGTAGGAGCAAGACAGAGCAGTGCGCGCCCACATTTTCTTTCTCTCTTCCTCTCATAGAAGTTTTAAGTGTGGTCTAAAGCACACACGTATTTTTATTTTTTACAATACTTTAACATTTTATAGTAAAATATGAATAATGTTAGCCTCCTTGGGTATTTTTCCCGTGTGAGGCCCCCATTTTATATTACAAAAATTTAATAAGGTGAAATACATATAAAACATTTCGATAAAATATGATATTAAAAAACAAATTAATATGTTAAAATAAAAATGAACACAAAAACTAATAAAAGCAATGCTCTAAGTACGTGAAAAGAGAAAAAAATGTGTACTACGGGGAGAATCTTATAAAATAAAAATATTATGAAATATGACAGTGCGAAATGAAAAATTTTACAATTTTGCAGACAATTTTTATTTTATGCGTCTTTATTATATATAAATAAACTTCCAGCGTGATCGATATTTATTGCCTAACTGTGCAAGCGACCCATAATTGATTTTTGTTCTGCATTAGTGCCAGTATTAAAGCAATAATAAGTTGATTTAAATCGATTTGGTGTAATAGGTTCATGATCATTTTTTATTTACGAAACTAATTCAGGGCAGTCAAATCAGTTATCGTTTATATTAAATTTAAAAAATGAGATCATTTCATCAGAAAAGAGTAGCATTGATTGTAATCTGTGGGAATTCTTAACTTGAAATTAATTGTCTGAGAAATTTATTTTGGGTTCTCTCCATAGAAATTGCGTAACTGCTGAATTAAGGGTTTCTTATAGAGGAATTGTATTCCAAATTACTTCTAACGAGTTGTAAGAGTATTTTATTGTAAAAATATTTTTAATGCATACATGTTTACTTATAAGGAAGTCCAAAGTTTCCATTGCTTTTCTAGTGATGATATTAATGTGCTTAATAAATGATAGTTGAGTATCAAAGGTTACTCCGAGGTCCTTTATTTAGTGACTTCCCATGTACTGACAATGAGCTATGGTTGTTCAGCGTAACTCTGTTGGATGGTTTTTTATTCTGAAAAAATTGATGATTGCACATTTTGAGCTTTGGATAATGGAACACAAGACTAGGAATTTTATGAAATTCGATTGTAAGAACAAACAGTCAAAGATATATTTTTTTTAATTTAATATATTTTCGTGTCATTGGTAAAAAATAAAATGTTAACCAGAGAATATAGAAGTGACATCATTTTTGAATAGTATAAATAATAACAGATCAAGGTGCGAACCCTGAGGTACGCTGCTAGTGTCTTCAAATTCAAGATAAGTACTTTTGATACAGACAGTATACATTTTGATAGTAATTTCTAATCCAGTGTAATAATTCACCACTTGTTCCTAGTTTTGACAATGAATTATAATAATTTGAAGACAAATCTTATCAGATGCATTACTTAAATGCTTATAAATCGAGTCAACTTACTGTCTTTTAACAAGGTTACCAGAGATATAGTTTTTGAAAAATCTAAGGTTACTTAAAGTAGATCGGACAGAGACAGAACCAAATGATAGTGGCAAAATTTAAAAAATTAAAAAATAAATGTTATTTATTTTTTAGAAAATTAACTTTTCAAAAACTTTTATCAGACTATGTCTAAAAATACATGTTCTTGGGTCGATTCTATCGAAGAGGTTGGATTTTCTGGTGGTAGCACAATGGGCAAATTTTATTATTAAACATAAAACAAAAATCATTCGCTTTTCTTTTTGCTTTTGCTTTTTAAGTACATCGATGGGTTAGTTAGTACGTTTCTATACTTTCCATCATTTGGAGTAGAGACTATCATTCGGATAAGAGACTTGAACCCTGAACCGATATTGCTTGGTTTTAAAGTACCTGTTGTTTTATAATTTTTTTCATCTCGAATATTGCAAATTAAAACGCCCGCAAAAAGATTGACACCACAGACCTAACTAACCTAACTTGGGTCAGGGATGTTTTTAATTTAAGAAGAGTTATCTATTAAATTCATCCAGCTTCATTTAACGTTACTTGGGAAAAATCAGCAATGTATTTAATTTAAATTAATTTCAAAGAAGGTGGTGTGGTGTGTGCAATACACTACCCTATAAAGACATCGATAGTTGAGCAAATAAAATTTATTGTTGGTACGTGTTTCATGTTCTGCAGTCGTAATTCTCGAGCAGGCGCTGCCTTTCCTCGTTATTAGTTAACTAAAAGCATAAAGTTGTTGAACTTGTTGAGGCCATCGATTCGATTAGTAGGTACCTTAAGTAGGTGGTGAAGATATCGTTGCAATCTTGGAAGAAAAATAATATTGGGTTAATAATATTGGAATCTGACGTCAATTAAATCTTTCGTGATAATATTTTGACCAAATAATTTAATATTCGCTGTTGTGTTAATCTTCAATATTTATACATAATTAACGCGTTCCAACTGAAATATTTAGAAATCCACTTTAATTTTTAAATTTATCTTACGATAGAGATCTATCATTATTTTAAGAGTATAATATGAATTGGATATCTACCTTTCATGTCTATATAATATTGTTAAAATAGGGGGTAGGTACATTCTCAAAGGTCACTTTTTAATTTAAAAATTTTCTTCCATTTAATTTAATCATTTCCATTGCCTCCCCTACACCCTACTCACGGACATTTAACATTATTTAGATTTTCTGGTTATTTTGACAAAACTCTTAATATTCGTCAGTTTGTTGAAACAACTATGAAAAAATATATATTTTAGTACAGGAGAATGAAGTCTTGCCTGGTTAGAGGAAGATCTATAACAATCAAATAATTACCCCGGCTGTGGCAGTACCTAATGAAACTTATTTCGTTTTGCCATAAAATCTTATTTTTAACGTTTTAAAAATTCATTAAAAAATGTGTACCTAAAACTATAAAAATGCGCTTTTCGTTGAAGATGGTACCTTAGAGAGTTGTGTAATATCTAATCTATTATCATTGCAAACGATTCGTTATTTATGTTGTGTATTGAATCTTCGAATTAACAAAGGCTTGGTAAGTACGCGTTGAATTATAAGTTTTCTCTGTATTAACACCTGAGCATAACAGCACAACATAATATAGGCGTTATTATTTATAGACGGTAGGTACCGCGAAAGGCTTGCCAAGTCTAAACTTTGTAAATTCCTGAAAATTTAGGTCCCATACTTCATACCGCCATATGGGAGTCATTACTATCGACCCTCCATAAACATTTGTCAAGCGTAGTACTGCAAGCCACCTCGCAAAAATAACAATGTATTTTAACGCTTTTAAAATTAGAAAATTATCACGATTAGCCTCCTTTTTACTTTGTTGCGCGTTTTGTGCTTGATCAGTGCAGACAAAGTATTATATCGGTTAGAACTTCACACATAACTTGTAATTTAAGACTGCGGCCTCTTAATCTTCTCGAACCACACTGGTTAAAGACAAACCAAATTTAATATAATTATCTTTAAATTAGTGCTTATTTCAAATATCAAAATATGGATGGATCAAAACCAAGTGAAGGTTTTATTAGTACCAAACAAATTGATTCGTTTGACAAAATACCAATATTTTGTTAATTTACACTTCATCCAAAATGGTTCACAAATTTTGAAAAATGATTTTATGTTACGGTTTTATTATTTTCATACTTAACCCAAAATTATTGAATTTTTAAAATTCGAATAATCGTCTAATAGATTTGGTTTTTTTTTCAAATGAGGAGGAATTGATAGAGTCTGATTTTCTTACGTAACACATCCTCCACTGTCAGTAATTATTCCTGTCACTGTAATTATTCCAAACAATTTAAAAGGTAGTATGAAATTAACAAACCCCAGCTACAATCTCAAAAACGCCGATTACGGTGAAGTTAATTGTCATCTAGCAAAGAATGTTCTTCGTTACTCAAAGTATATGAAATAAAAAACAATTTAGAAATTTGCTATTATCGTAATTTTTTTTTTTTTTTTAAACAAGGCGTCTAAAACAAAAATAATCATGTCGATAGGTATAAAAAAAAATCGCGCATATAATATAAAGAGGAGAGATCCCTTCCTTATTATTGTGAGTTCGGTAGAATAAGCAAAAAATGCAAAAATGTGTCTTAAATTTCTTTCAATAATTATATAAATATGATGGACATTATTTTTGAAACTACATAAAACTAATGAAATGTACAATAAAAATATTGTTTTAAATGTTACCTAATTTTTCAAAATATGATTTCAATTTTTTACAATCACATTTGCATTTTTTTAACACAATCGTGATTTAATACTTATGTAGGGAAGACTTATAGAAATTTTAACAGTAGAGTTAAGGAACATCTAAGACGTTTAAATAATAATTATTATTCAGAATATGCCAATCACATTTCAGAAACCAATCATTCTTTGGATATTAATAAAGGTTTAAAAATTAAACACACTAAAATAACGGGTTTATGGTATATAATTTAGAAATATTTGAAATTAGGAAAAGTGTTAATACTGTTAATATCAATTAAATATTATTATAAATAACATTTTTTTTTTTAAATAGCCATCTTTTAAATTTATTTTCAAATTAATACTAAAATGAAATTTTTACGCATTCTAAAACATTTTTCATATTTAATTGTTTTTATATGATATTTTTAAGAAATTTATCACTTCTATCTTTAATATTTTGACCATGTTCTTATTTGTCTTTTATTGTTTTTATATTAATCTCTTATTCTAACGAAGAAAACTTTGTTTTTAAAACATGTCGATAATATTAATTTAAAAAAAAAACAATGTAAGCAAAGTTATTTGTTTCTTCAAAATTCGCAAATTCACTTTGTGGCGTCATTATTAATTTAATGAAAACAAATAACTTTGTTAATTAAATAGGTGTACATAAAGATATTTGTTTTTATTAAAGTTATTGGTTTTCATTAAATTAATACTTACTTATAATATCGTATAAATATTTACCACAAATCCCCAAATCCAGGGCTCATTTTACTCAAATTAGAATGATATTGGTGGTCTTTCTAATCTACATTTTGGTAAATACTTTTAGCTACTGCCATAAAACGACTTGCTAAAGTTCAAGATAAATCCTTAAATAACATAAATAACTACTCACAAAATAACTTTTTTTGGCGATTATTATTTGTCCCGTCTTCAAGTAAAATTCAAAGTGTTACAAGACTAAAGACATGATAAAATCTTGCCCTTTTTAATATTTGGGCGAGTCTCTCTGAATGGCGGAATGAAATCAGTAGCGTTCCAAAATTGCCGATTATCGGAATGTTACAAAATAAAAAGGTTTCTCAATTATAACACTAAACATACAATAATTTGTGTAAATTTAAGTCTAATTTTGAGTAGTGTGGATGATTTATTTCTTAAGAGTAACCTCCCCTCACTCGATGGTGGACACACATCACACTTATACAACTTGTTACTTAACTTGTTCTATTTAAATATATCACGGAAGTGCAAACCTTCCGTTCTTTAGCACCGTTGTGTTTTGAAACTCGATGAAACGGAAGCGAGCGACACTAAAAAGAGACAAACACATACATCTATAGGATTTAGCCTGCGAGAGAATGAGATAGAATGAAACCTTACCTATGTACAGTACCTATGAAGCATCGCTCTCTGTCAAGCTGCGCGCATTGGATAATGAACTCACTTTTCAGTGCTTCTATTGGTTGAGATTGTGTGTAATATTACTAATATTTTATCTATATTATATATTAATAAACTTTCTCGTGGATGAGAAGTGTGGTGCAGCCCAGCCCTTTTCACGAGGCATCCTCGTTTATTAATACTAACATAATAGATCAAGTATAACAAAGCGGTATTATAAAAAAACTTAATTTTAATTTTTTAGTATTTATATTTTTCTTTGGTAAAATTTCTAAACGAAATAAATTGCTTCGGAAAATTGCGATATCAGTCTAAAGAACACCACTGGTGAGCTCCCACTTCAGGAGAGCATGAATTGAAATACTTTATAAATGGGCCCATCATTTGTTTGTCTTCTTAATCACTCTCGTCAAGAGTGGATACCATTAAAAAATATCAAGTCCAATCTCTGGAATAGGGAACGAAAATAAAACAATACCTTGTAAAACAATGATTCTTTTTAAGAAAACGAACGGTGCAACCAACAATTTTAATTTAATACCAGTCACTTCAATATATTTAGGTAATGGCTGGTATTCTTGTACATATTGTAATAAAATACGGAAAAGCCGATATTTTGTTATTTTCTTTACAGAAAACAATAGGTTAGGTTATAAATAGTTCATATTTACACTGTTTATATCATAATGGTAAAATATGCTGCAAAAGAATTTTTTTTTTATTGACAAAAATAACGAATGTTTTTCTCTTTTTTAGAAGGCTAATGTTCCTATTTTTTAAGTGAAACTTCTCTAGCAGCGTTATATTTGAAACACGATGAAACGGGAACGACACTAAAAAAAGATAAACACATACATCTATAGGATTTAGCTTGCGATAGAATGAAACCTTACTCACTTTTCAAGGCTCCTATTGGTTGAGATAGATGAAGGTGAGTGAAGGTTCGACTTCTACCACTTGTGAACTGCACCCGATTTTTTTTTTTATTTCCATCGATCCTATTATTCCATCCCTCCCATTCCCTTTCTTGGATGAACAAACTATTTGATGGAATTAAAAAAAATGTCGAATGCAGTTAACACGCGGTAGAAACGAAACTTTACCAAAACAATCTCAAACTATGAAAAACCAAAGAGCCTTGAAAAGTGAGGTCATAATCAAAGCGCAGTGAGAAGGCCAATGAGCGCAGACCTCGCATCGTTTCCGTTTTATATTTCAACCAATAGGAGCCTTGACAGGAGTATAATGCTTTGCAGGTGCTGGACGCGTCACTTCCGTTTCATCTGAATTCCGAATAGCTAACAGGGCTAAGAAAGTTTCACTTCAATAATATTTATAATAAAATTATTTCATATTTAAAAAAACATAGCACCCATTTAAACATGCAGAAATGTAATGCTACTTAAAATGATTTTCAGATTGTTTCAGTTTCCTTAAACCCAAATTTTTTCCGTACCTGAACCTTTCCTACTTTATTGATCTCAACATTTGCAATATAAAAGGATGCCGATCAAATACAAATAAAATATTGACAGCGCCCTGTGAAACGAGCGATACGAGATTTGTGCTTAGTCATTTTAGTCGCAGAGTACAATTTTATATTTATTAATTTATTTTTATTGGAGCGAAGTAAAATAAAACATTGACATGATTAAATGGTTGTCTCATGTTTAGAAAAAAAAACAGCTATTGGCCGAAATCTAATTTACATGTCGTCTAAGGACGTTACTGTACTTAACTACACTTACTCAATAATATATGTGTGCTAGTAATACGTTGATGTAAATGGGGAGTGGTTTAAATGTATCGAGTTACAATACAGACAGATGTTACAACAAAACGTAACGTTGTTTCTTTAATATTCATAAGTGTCAAATTATTCGTTTTCGTTAAATTCAAAGTCATGTAACTTATGAATACTCTTTAAACAATGTACAATTGACATCAGTCGCTCAGATCAGAGACTTGGGTGTTATATTTGATGAAAAGTTAACATTTACTCTGCATTTAAATGAAATAACAAAGAAAGCTTTAAAAATGCTTGGTTTCATATGCAGAACAGCAAGTGATTTCAAGTCTCTCGAATGTTTGAAAACATTATACACTTCTTTAGTAAGAAGCCAGGTAGAGTATAATTCGCCTATTTGGTCCCCATTGTATAAAGTATATTCCGACAATATAAAAGGTTTCAGCACAAATTTCTAAGATTCATCAACTTTAAACTGAATATTCCCATTAAAAATATAAACTATGTCTTTTTGATGAAACAATTGAACTTAATAACGCTGTCAGATAGGCGGATCATCACTGACCTGGTACTATTAAACAAAATTATCTATAATTGCATTGTTAACCCTGAAATTCTCGCCAAAATAAAATTGTATGTACCGACAAGAAACACGAGGCAAAGTGATACCTTTTTCTGTGACAATTTTAAAACTAACTATGAATCTCATACATCTATAAACAGATTACATCAATTTGGAAATAAATTTGGTAATGTTGTAGAAGTGTTTAAAGATTCCGTGTTAGTTTTAAAACGAATTCTTTATATTCACTTCACCGAGATGTATGATTTCACGACTCCTTAGTGAATACACTTTTTTATTTTTATATTTCCTTATACATATTTGCTTTCTTTACCGCATACTATTAATTTTATAATGCCATGATTTAAACGATATTTTAATGATATTTCATTATATATTGTGCACTTTGTGTACCTAACACAACTGTTTTGCTATTATATATTGTTTACTGTATGTACCTAACACAACTGCATTGCTATTATATATTGTTTACTGTTATGTACCTAACACAACTGTATTGCATATTTATTTTTCTTGTAAAAGCCCACTAGGACGTAAATAAATAAATAAAACAAGATTAAATATTTATTTTTGAAATCTTCACCTTGTTTGGTTCAACTTTGGTAAAATAAAACAGAAACGAAAATAAAAATAAAGTAAAATAAAACTAAATGATGATTGTAGAGAAACATCAGCATTTGTCTTACAATAACGCCAAGATTTCTGAGTTTGAACTTCTGAGGAAGATACTTTTAACCTGTACTCTTCAAAAAAACCTTAACCATTATTGAGAGTATGAAACGCAAAGTGGGAAAGATAAAAATGAAGTAGGTAGCTTATCAGAAAGGAAAAGACTAGCACTTCTCGATTCGGCTTATCTTTGTAACTTCTTTTTTCATATTATGCGAGTGGTGCGTGGCGTAAGCAGAAACCGGTAGCCAGAATGTACAGAAGTAATATTTTTGAAATGAAAACTTTTTAGCACCGTTTTGATTTGAAACTCCATGAAATGAAGACGAGCAAGACTAAAAAGAGATAAACACACACATCCATAGGATTTAGCCTGCAAGATGATGAGATAGCAATAAAATATTAATTTTATTCACAGGTACTCGATTCCAATATAATACGATAAATTCACGTCCCCTTTAGTGTAGTGATATAAAGCGCCCGACGATCCTTTGCAGACATTCAGCTGACCAGGGAGCGAATCCTATGGAATCCAAACAAAAACAAAAATATTTTTATTTATTTAAAATCAATATCCAAACTACAAACCACTTGAAATGAACAGGCAAAAGAAAATACAAAATAAAGCGACATCTGGTGACTCCTAAGAAGAAACCACAAATACTAATAAGATGACCAAATGTATAGGAAACAATGCACTGGAATTCGACGACAAAATATGCAAAAAAACTTCACATTGATAAAGAAAGGGCTTCGTAGTCTCCCCACTCTTGTCTACTTTAGTTTAATTTTTTTCTTTTCTTTTTTACTTTATGTGAATTTGAACATTCAACTTTTTTTATCAGTTTGCGTAATGCGACTTACAAAATCAATTAAAAATATGGCAAATCCATCGATCGTCAATCAAGCGCAGGGATTTTTTAGGGGACGGGACAGGACAGGACGCGCAGGGACTAATCGGTGATGCGATATTATGTCATTATATTTAATAATTTAAGAATGCTTAAAGTAACCAATACAGTATTTACCAAAACCGGAAATAAACAGAAACCCTCCTTCCAGTTCTCGATACATTTATATGACGTTTGAAGTTTAACTTCAGGCGCTCATTCTGAATGCAGAGGTAGGAATTGAATGATATGAAAGGAGTTAATTTTAAAAAGTAACATTGTTTTGAAGAGATTTATTTCACATGCACATTAATAACATATTTTTTACTTATCAGCTAACGTTTTCGATATATCGTAAAACTCGTATTTTAAGATTGCTAGTGAATGTATCAAAAGCGGCAGTAAATAAATAAAAATGAAGTAACAAATGTACATGTCAAATAAAATTCTTCAAAACAAAATGTCTAGAAATTGTTACATAGTTTATTCCCAAGAAATACAAAAAAAAATAAAAATTTAACAATTTGATGTGGATCGTGCAATAGGCAGTGTAGGCACCCTCAGGAACATAATTACTTTGGAATTTGCTGCTGGAACATTTGAAGTCATTGCACCGGCTACTGGCGCGCTGCCATCTTTGGCATATTGTCCAATATACAAGTCCCAGCGAGAGATCGTACGTGATCGTCATCGTTCTAGTTTCTCTAGTCTTTTTCGTTTTCAAAACATTCGCGTAAGAAGGTAGAGGGTGAGCGTCGGTAACATCTGTACGGGTTCTCGCTGAAAGTAGTTTATCTTGCATCATGAACTTCTTATTGCGATGATAAACTTTGTGACCAAGTGCGCAAGACGTTGAACAACGAATCTTAATTTACGTCACATATAGTACTAATAACTTATTTCAATTTTTTCCATCAGGAAAAAGATAAATGGAAAACTATGATTAGTTTTGTGCATACGATTCTCATTTCCATAGTAAGACTATTTTATAAGTCTCCAGGCTTTCAAAAGTATTTAAAAAACATATTCTGTAATACTAATTTATAACAAAAATTTATATCATTACTGTGCGATCTCGGTTCACATCACAAAATGACTCACTATCAGACATCCGATCGAGCTAAATTTTAGCAGATAGGCTCGTTGTCGATGGTGGCAATCACGCGTACCCACGCGGCCATTTCTCTTAAATTTGATACGAAATAAATGTCGATCCTATTTAATTGGGATGCAGCTCAGTTGTTAGCGGTGTTGACTCTAGTCTCTAGGGGGAAAGTTCAGAGGAGAGATGAGGAGACGCTTTGACCTCTCCAAATGAGACTATATGGAGAGGTCAAATGGTGTCCCTAAATGGTATCTCCCGATCCAGCCTGCCACGCAGCTTTTAGGTAAACACATCTGCTGCCAAGACCTGGACACACCCGATGAACTTGGGCACCCCTGCTAAGTTACCAAACGTAGCAAACAATGCGGTGCGACCTATGGCAGGGGTTTTTTTATCCAACAAATGGTTTCCTGGGTGGCTGTACCCACACCCGTCTTCTTCATGAGAAAATGTAACTTTAGGTAAAAAAAAACTTTAATGGTTTGATATTAAATGGCTTATTTTTTTAATACCTCAATTACGGCGTCAACAATTCAAATGGGTCTATTAAAATTTAAATATTTCATCAACGTAATCCAATCATCTGGCTATCCATACTTAATATTATAAATGCGAAACTGCTCGAGTTTGTTTATGACCTTTTCACGCATAACACAATACTTTAATAATTCTTTCACCAATATAAAGCTTAATTATATGCGCAGACTACAGTTTGTATATGATGATAAGCTCTGGCGTTATGAAATTATAAATATTAATATATTATATTTGTTATACGTTTTCTGTCGCTAACAAAAGCGAGTTTTTGCTAACGTCAGAAAAAAATCTTTTCCATGGAAACAATGTTGATAAATTTTTGGGCTCTATGCTGGTAGGTACCCAGTCAGCTACTACTGCAGAAAATTCAAATATTAGAATTCGTTTTTTTTTTTGGACAAGCTTGGAATAAATGTCAGATGAGAGTTCCTATATTAAAAATATAATTCGTAACGATTATAAAGACTGAATGGTAAATAGAGCATTTTTTATTATATTAACGACCTTCCAAATATTTAAATAAAAATTAACATCCGAAATGTTTGTAAGCGCATAAATTCCGAACGAATGAACAAAATTGGATAAGTGATTCTTTTTTTCTTTGAGCTAAGCATTATGAAATTTAGGTGGTAGGCGAGATGTTTGAAAACTGAATGTAAGGGAATGAATATATGGAATGCGAGAGGGGATGGGGATGGGGTGGGAAAGGAGATAATTGATAAGTGCAAGCGCTACAGTAATTTCCCGTAATACCATGCGTGCGAAGCCGCGGGGAAAAGCTAGTAATTTATAAATTAGGATGTTGTTGTTTTTTTGTTGTTTTTTCGTTATTTTTGCGCAATGCGACCATTAATTTTACATTCGAAATTCGATTTGAAATTTAATTAAAACCAGTATTCTGTCTGAGTTGAATACTCCACACTCAATACCTACCTAAACTTGTGTGCTGAGGATGTCGCCATGTACACTTTTCTACTGATAGGTACTTCGGTATTGTTCCAACTCGAGAACAATCGTCAAATTAAAATTTTTGAATAGCCTGCCGAAAGCCAGCTAAAATATTTTGCTCGATTTCGAAATCCTGAAGTGGGACTTTACTCGTATTTCATAACAAAAGATGAGATAATTGAGTCCTCTTTATTTTCTGTTCCTTGAATTCATCCAACAAACTTCACCGCTGAAACGTAAGTAGGCACTGAGCTATATGACTGAATAGCTATATTTGTCTTTTCACTCACGTGAGTATTGCCGGGAGACTAATAACTAATAATAATTAGAGTTGATTGAGCGGCAAATGAAATTTAACCTTTGCATACAAGCTATCACGTCCGTCTTTCTGAATATGTGATCTGGACATCTGACCTAATTCTTTGGGTACTGTTGGGTTAGTATCCATCAAATAACAGTGGAGTAATCTCATACAACTTTCTCTCTGAATATGTGTCCTGGACATCTGACTTTCTGTAAGTAATGCTAGAGCACAGTTTAATTAAATTACAGGGAAGAAATCTCGTCCATCTGCCTCTCTGAATATGTGATTTAGACATCCGACTTTTTGATGTACTGCTATGGTGTGCTAACACAAAGCGGAGTATTCTCGTCTATCTGTCTCTCTGTATATGTGACCTGGACATATAATTTTGGGTAGGTACTGTGAGCACAGTTCCATTAATTGACAGCGGAATAATCTCGTCCGTCTGACTCTCGACTTTCTGTTGTACTGCGGCGGCACCACTAACACACAGCAGAGTATTCTCTTCGGAATATGTGACCGTTTTTCTCTCTGAATATGTGACCTGGCCATATAATTTTGTGCAGGTACTATGAGCACAGTTCCATTAATTTACAGCGGGATAATCTCGTCCGTCTGACTCTCGACTTTCTGCTGTACTGCGGCGGTACAACTCACACATAGCATAGTATTCTCGTCTGAATATGTGACCGTTTTTCTCTCTGAATATGTGACCTGGACATATAATTTTGTGCAGGTACTGTGAGCACAGTTCCATTCTGACTCTCGACTTTCTGTTGTACTGCGGCGGCACCACTAACACACAGCAGAGTATTCTCTTCGGAATATGTGACCGTTTTTCTCTCTGAATATGTGACCTGGCCATATAATTTTGTGCAGGTACTATGAGCACAGTTCCATTAATTTACAGCGGGATAATCTCGTCCGTCTGACTCTCGACTTTCTGCTGTCCTGCGGCGGTACAACTAACACACAGCAGAGTATTCTCTTCTGAATATGTGACCGTTTTTCTCTCTGAATATGTGACCTGGACATATAATTTTGTGCAGGTACTGTGAGCACAGTTCCATTAATTTACAGCGGAATAATTTCGTCCGTCTGACTCTCGACTTTCTGCTGTACTGCGGCGGTACAACTAACACACAGCAGAGTATTCTCTTCTGAATATGTGACCGTATTTTCTCTGAACATGTGACCTGGACATATGATTCTGTGTAGGTACTGTGAGCACAGTTGCATTAATTTACTGCAGAATAATCTCGTCCATTTGTTTCTCTGAATGTGTAACCTGGACAACTGATTCCCCGTAGTACTGCTAGCACATTTTAATTAAATTACAGAGAAGTAATCCTGTCACTTCTATTCCCAGACTTTATTGAAAACAGATTATTCGGCAGTATAAATTATTATAGACTACTCTCTCGAGTATTCATGACAGATCTTCACAAGTGGACTTCTGGTTTGCAAGCTGACTGAATAAATAGAAATCGGATATAACTTTCATTTAAATAAAGATAAGAGGGACCAAATATTATATTTTAATAGAATCAGAATACATCACATTCTTTCACAATGCGTATCATTTTGATTCGAGCAAAAATAATTGTTCAATAATTACGATACTATAATCAAACACCATGTTGTAAAATGTTATTCAAAATTGTAATCCAGTCCATAGATTCACTACGTTTTGTATTTTAATTTAAATTCAAAGCGAAGAAGCGCATTAAACGAGTCAGCGCAAATTTAATTAAAAGAGAATGGTTGCTCATTAACCGTCACTGTCAAAACGCTTTATATTTAATATGATGTGCCTCTTTCAGTGAGTAAGTAAGTAAGTTAAGTAAAATTCGAATGGAATGACATGGAAGCCGGGATTATATGAATGCTTGACAGAACACGATGATTATTCTTTACCTAATTGTTTCATTATGTCTCTTTAGTGTGAATTTATCCAAAATGACAATTGTTCATTTTTGACAATTTTTTTTGCAGGATCGTGTCAATCATTTGCTAACCGCGAAATGTTTATAAAGAAAGATTCTTACTTTCTTAAAGCACGTAGCACAGTTTTACAATCACATAAATATTATATTTCTTTCTTGCTTTTTTGATGCAGAGCTATCAGACTCTCACTTTGGCTATGAATATTTAATGTTAATATCCATGTTGTTACGAAGAAACAAACTGTCTTCATAATATCTTAAAACGATGTAGTTAATAACGAGAGAACGTAAATATATATCTTTGTACAGTTTCGTGTTTTGAAATCAGCTACAAAGTTTCTTCGGGTTTGTGCACTAAATTACTGAAATAGATACTAATATAGATACTTGGCCTTAATCCCATCAGATAGTACAGGCACGAAGAGGAGACTCATGATCGGAACTTTCATAAGCTTTAAAAAATGAGAAAGTTGTAATCGAGAAATCGACACCTGAAATTCATTTACATGTTAATAGCAAATCATCATAATCTAGGAATGTTAGTATTTATAGTTCAATAGTAACTTTTTATGACAATATCTGATTATGTCAGAATGACACGACGCCCTGCGCCCTTACATCGCGCTGTCCGTTTCCAACTAGCAAGTAAATAAATAAATACCACGGACGATGGGAAGGCCCTTACACTTTATTTGGCTATTTGCTAGCTGGCGGATTTTGTGTGAATGGAAGGATTGAATACTGTTAGTTTAATCGTTTATTTTACTTGATTAGGCCGCCTTTAACTATATAAACCGTAGTTGAAGGTATTTGGATGACATTTCGACGACTAGATCGCTCTGGATCAGTGATATAGTTAAATGATTGGAATGTCGAAAAGGTGGAAAGATTTAGTTACCTCGGCAGACTTAGATACCTCGTCTCACAGAGACTCTTGACCCAGATGTAAAGATTAAGTGCAGAATTGAGCAAGAACTGCATCCAGTAAAATGAAATCCCTCTTCTGCAATGACAATGTTAATTTAAAACTAAGGCAGAGAATATTAAGATGTTTTGTGTGGTCGGTCTTACTGTGTGGATGTGAGACATGGACCGTGAAAGTAAATACCATGAACAGGCTAGAGGATTTTTAAATGTGACTTCATCGGAGAATGCTCAAGGTCCCATGAACCGACATGATTACCAAAACAAAAATTCTCGGCGGGATAGAACAGAAAGAGAACTGCTCACATTAATAAAAGTCGGGAATATCCGGGTCACATACTTCTAGGGAAGAAGTATCACTTGCTCCAATTAATATTGAAAGACAATATGAAAGGTCGCCGAGGGCCTGGTAGTAATCAAATGTCTTAGCTGCGAAATGTACGAGAGTGGACCGGTATTAAAATTGTGGAGGAGCTATTCCGGGCAGCACAAGATAGAGAGACATTTTCCAGAGTGATCGCCAACGTTGGGGGGACCGGATCGGGCACACGAAGAAGAAAAAGAACATCTGTATTTTTAATAATCTATTATACATTTAATAAATTTTTAAAAATAATCTCAACCAATAGGAACCTCGAAAAGTGTGATCATAATCAAAGCGGCCAATGAGCGCAGTTTGACGTTTTGTAGATACTGTAATGCGTCATTTCCGTTTCATGCGAGTTTCAAATCACAACGGTGCTAAAGAAGTTTCACTACAATAAAAGAAGACAAAAATACTAAAAAGTGGTTTAGGAGAATGACAGGTAATCAAAATTTTACCATAGTCTCTACATTTAACTTGGAATGGGCATTTAAAAAAAAATCTGACTATTGGAATTCCAATGCCATCGAATATGAAAGGTCACTAAAAAAGAAAATTATCTCTGTAGGTGATTTGGGCTGACCAGAAGAGGACAGCCGTCAAACTTTGTGTTACATAGAGCCGCAAATAATAGTTTCATTTCATGTTTCATTTTAATTTTCAATGTCACACACCAAAATGCACATCACTTCGTTGACTTGGGAGGCAAATCTGCAAGACACTCATGGAGTGACTTAAAATCTTTTTTAGCTGATGGGAAAATAAGACAAGTTGTCCTGACCCTGCAATCAACAAAAAATTCCTTATTTTGGTATAAAATAAGAATTTTTTTATAAATGAATGAAAAGCAAAAATACGCTTTATCGTTTTGCGTTCAAATTATAAACACACAGAGATGACAATAATATTTGAACTGTTTGCAGTAAAATATGTTTTGGATGATATTTTTGCTGGTGCAAACTCTATTTGTGTCCATGTGTGGGTTATTGTAAACATGGTGAAGAGGTATTGGGACGTTCCGATGCAGTAATTGAACAAATAATCTAAACAAGTCTTTTTTCGTTATTTGTTTTTGGGGAGTTATGCCGTGTTGCGCTACCTACATCTTTATCCAACGTTTCGGAGAGCTTTAAAGTGTCCAAAACGTGGGCTAAAGAAGGAGATAGCGCAACACGGCATAACACCCTAAAAACAAATAACAAAAATACTCTTGGCCGTGAAAATCTAAAATCGTAAACAAGTCTAGAAGTATAACGATTACTTCTATTTTTTTGGAAATGTTCCAAAATACTAATGGAAGGAAACAATTACACCAAGTCCGTGGACATCTTCAGTTTATCTTTAAACAAATATAAAAAAAAATAAAAACTGTTGTCTACTTTGCATTGAGAAAAATTTAGTACCTTGGTCCATAAATGCATCATACTTTTTGCATATCGTAATTTTGTCTCAAGAATTGTAGTAAAGCGTCCGTATACTTGGCGCCAATCTACCCAAACGATTAAACTTTTTTTTTTTATTTTTTTTTTTTTTTTAAATTATGTACAATAATTAAAAAAGTTGAACTTTGTACCAATACATTCTTATTAAAAAGCATCGAAACTATTTACTTAAACGAATAAGTAATAATTTGAACAATTTATAAAATGTTAAAAGTTAATTCTCACGTTCTGTGAAAGTCCTTTTCAATTTCTGTGAGTATTTCAGTTTTATGAAGCAAATGATCTATAATGATATAATAACAGAACTTGAATCTCACACAGAAAGTGAAAATTAACTTAAAATATTTGTTGAATGGTTCAATTTTTTTAAGCAACCCTTCCTAAGTTAATTACAATAAAAAAAATACGAGTGAAGTTCAAACACGGTAGAAGCGAAACTTTACCAAAACAATCTCAAGCCTTGAAAATTGAGGTCATAATCAAAGCAGCCAATGAGCGCAGACCTAGGACCTGGCGTCATTTCTGTTTTACATTTCAACCAAAGCCTTTAAAAGTGACATCATAATCAAGTTGGCCAATGAGCGCAGTGTGATGCTTCGCAGGTGCTAATGCGTAATTTCCGTTTTATCCAAATTCCAAATAACTAACGCCGCTAAAGAAGTTTCACTTCAAAAATAATTTTTGGAAATTGGTAGCAAACGAGTTAATACCTTATCATACCTTTTTTTAACTAATGCTTGAGTCCATCAGTAAATGTAAGGAATAGCGAAAATTCATAGTCCGCCAAGAGTATTTCGTTTTATACATCTCAACAGAGAAACAATAATATTACCAGCACTTTGGAACGATTTAAATTCAACTGTAAATGATTTAACCTGTCAAATGATTTAGGAATAATGAGACACGGAGACCCTTGTGGTTGATTTAATATACAACGCGGGAAAACAATTAATAAATACCTACAAGATTCAGGTGTACCTGCTGAAAACTCCAGTGGTTCCTTTTTTGCACTGAGAACAAACACATCAATTTGAAAAATTTGTGGTTTTACTGAAATACTACGTTGAACTTTTAAAATGGTAAACTCTTAAAAATAAAACTTTAATAATAAATAATTTAAATATTATAATATTAATTTAATAATAAATAATTTAAATACTCGTTCATCAAACTACTAAAAACTGGTTTATGCATTTATCGGGACTTTTTGTGCTATATTGTAAAATTTAAAATATGTATACAAAATAAATAAATTATATATCTTGAAATCGTCGATGATCATTCTTAGTAACTAATCGTATCAAACCTTAAAAAATGTCAAATATTTTTCAATAACTTTAGCTAACTGAATTTTGTCGTTTTTTTCTAAGTAGGTATATAAGACAAAACTCATCACATAACTGAGTGGATCACTAATAAAAAGATACATGAAATACAGAAAAAAAATTCAAATTATTTATTTATCAGAATATATTACATTTACGTGTATGTATTATTAATAATAAATTTAGATTTGCCCAACTAGTAGGAGCCAGAGAATAATCCGTCCTAAAATCACCCTTTTATTCGATAGGTACATTGCAATGCAAAAAATGCAGATGATGCTGCTTCCTCCCTCATGAACGATCCTTTAATTTTTTTTTTCGCTTTTTTTCGTTTTTATTTTATGTTATCTTCAGATACCAGTTATGTTTTTCAGCCCAAGATTATTATGATTGTGATATGAGTGGAGAATCGGAGAATGATTATTAACTGATTTAACAATGATAAACAACTATCTGATACAACAACTATCATAATTATCAGTTTCTCAAGGACGGTTCAAGAGTTCAACACCTGGATAATATCACCGACGGAAATAAAGGTATATACATTTACGCCCTTGAATTTATGTATGCCCTCATTAATTATTAGCAGATAAAATCGCAATTAGTTGCTTTTTGAAACTAGCAAAATTTTCAACACTAAATAAATATATATTCTGTCGTCATACACACAAAAGATAAAGATATATCTTTTTTTAAATCAGACGCTTTAAATCGTTTTTTTTGTTTAAATATTTTGCTTACTCTTGAATATTCCATACTGTGGAACAGTATGCATCCATAGTATTAAAATTCAATGATTTAATTAAGCATGTTTTGCACAACCATAAATAAAACCAACCAAATCAAAATAAATTATAAAATTGACGCTGTGCGATTGTCAATAAAATATAATTGTTTGCCAAAGGCAGGACTACATGTGTGGCAATTGCATATAATAATCATGATACGCGCGCGGCCAATGAAAAGCTAATATTGAATAGACACCCGTACGCCAAAAAGCAAACAATTTTTTAATGAAACAAACGGTTCAGTTCTGAAAGTTGACAGAGTGAACGGTTTAGTTCTGAAAGTTGATAACACGGGTGACGCACAGTATGATAAAAACCTTTTGCTATGATTTTTTTTTTCTTTTTTCCAAATCTGATTTTTACGGTCTGTTGCCTTTACTGTAAGCAACACAGTGAGTAAATATGAATGATTTTCAAGTGGACTTGTTTAAGCAAGCTTCAATATCCGACGTCTCTATAAAGGGTTCAATCGAAAAACCAAACACAATTCTGAATAAAAATAGAAATAGCTCGCGATGGGTGCTGTGACGTGGATACAAATAGACATTTATCAAAATATTGTTGACCGTTCTTCCTGACCTGAACTGTATTAGCAAGAATAATCGAAAAAATTAGAGAATCGATCAGCAATTGACACAGAACCACTAAGTGAGATATGAAATCCAATTAAACATGCGAATTCCATATTTCGCTTTCCGTTTCAATCAACCTAATGTTTCCGTTAAAACTTCTAGAATAACTCAATTTAAAAGGTTGCGCGGAAGTTAACACATCACATTTGAACTTATTTCATTATCTCTACACCAATTTACTTGAGCATTTAAAATGGTCTAGATTCGATCATTACTTCGTGGCCAACAGAGATTAATTAATAATATAATTTTAATGTGGCTTTTTTATTATTAATGACCGGACCAGTTTTACCTTATGACGGGCATCTTTATGTCAAATATATCAAAATATGAAAATACCCCATCAAAAAATCACATTAAAATGAAATTTCATCATGAATGTTAGGTTTGCCAATTAGAAATAAGTAAAAAAATATTTTTATACTTTATTGTCCAAATTTGTGGCAAACAACAATTTATCGCGTTTTTTAATAGTAAATTCATTATTGTAAATATATCATATGTGTAAATTTGTATTTTTTGTTATTTTATTTATATTTTTCAAAACTTTATGAATATTTTCCAGAATCAACGTTCTTGGCAGCACAGCAGGGGAGGGTTCAATAAGCTGTGTGGTGTCACTTAGAGTTATTACGCGAATTCTGTGAGCTTAGCGCATGCATCAATGCTTGTCGTAATAAAACATTATCATTTTAAAGTAAGTTCATCGCCTAGGCAGTTATTGAACATGTGTGGAGAAATATTAGAGAAATATTAGGATTTATACCACGATCTGCAATAGTCAACCCAAGCCAAGGTGAAAGCTATCAAGCTCAGGTAGTATGACACTGGGTAACAATGTTACGAACGGTGCCTCTGAGATAGAGGATCGCATCTCAATATAACAGAAGTTTGTACCAATATGGTCGAGGAGCTCGCTGCATGAAATGATATGATATTTTGGTTTGTGTACAGGCGTAAATGTGATTGGTATTTGGAGAGACAGTGTGGGGGCTGTAGGAAGGAAGGGTTGTGACTTGTGACCAACGTTCAGAAAGCAGTGGGTGGTCGATTGTGGAAAGGATTGTCGGATAATGGAATGAATTTGATGAATTTAAAGTAAAACCAGGAAAGAAGTACATCGAACATTTACTAATACATGCTCTAACTATATTCCTTATTCACCGATTTTTGCGTATGTTCCATATTTTTTCTTGAATTTGCTTAGTATTGAAGCGCGTAACTTAATAATTTACAAACAACATCAAGTTTTATCATTCATGGAAGAATACTGAATAAATAAAAGCTTTTGCTCATGGGGTGAGGTACATTACAGTTTTCTATCATTGACGTGTGCTTATGCCACTTGTGAACTGCGTGCTTTCCTGGAAAAGTTCATTTGATAGGCGTGACCATGATAATAAAGTAATGAGGACGTTGGTGGATTATCTGATCGATTGAACGATAGATGCTTTTTAAACCGTTGAAAATGACGTACTGGACATCGTAAACTGATTGCAAATTGATGCCAAGGGTTTATTTTTTTTGAATTGGTAATAATTTACCTGAATTTGACTTGACGTTTAAAATAGTCATTTTCGGAGTACAGCAATCTTGTATATTATTGTTTCAAATCAATATTCAAGATAACGAGCATGTAGCTTGGACCAAATACGAGAGCTGTCCGTAAAATAAGGTCTCCTAGTTGCTGCGGTCGCGAGGAATGATTTTACGTGCAATCTGGCAACATTGGCGTGTAGCCTGGTTCTTCCACGCCAAATGCCCACCAAGTTGGACTCTCTGTGACGGCGTCTCGGTGTGGCAGCCGTTCGCGATGGAACTTCCGCTCCCGCACCCGCCAAGTGTGAATAACGATCTGTAATTCGTTATTTCGGAGCTCCATGATATGGTCATATCAGTAAGACTACTATGAACAAGTTTTGACAGAAAATTTGGAATAAGACAAGGTCTGCACAAGGTGGGCCCAAAAATGTTCATCAAAGATCACAAACAACAACAGGTTGAAGGATTTTGAATTCCTTGAGGAATTCTTGGTCTTAATTGTGACTCAGTACGAGACCTTCTAAACCAACCTTTCGTGCTCATATACTGTTTTCCATACACTTAATGCAGCTGAGAATGAATGTCTACCAGGGTATTATTCTTTGCATACAAAAACGAATTAAAAAATGTAATTCACACCTGGCGGGTACGGCGAACGGAGGCTCCATCATGGACGTTTGCCACGCCGAAAATAAGCGTCATGGAGAGTGCAGCGTGGTGGGCATTTGGGGAACCAAGCTTCCCGCCAGTGTTGCCGGATTGCATGTAAAATCATTCCTCGCGACCGCAGCACCTTGGAGACCTCACTTTACGGACAGCCCTCGTATGTGGTCCAAGCCACATACTCGTTATCTTGAATATGGATTTAAAATATGTTTATAAATGTTATTCCTTTTACTATGAATATTTATAATATTTACTAAGCAATTCATCTCATCGGGCATCGTTTTACCTTAAATATCATCTCTTTTTTTTTTGTTAATGACTGTTATAAATATAGTGAAGTTATTTATATTCAAAGTGCTACTCACTAGGAATTTCTGTTCCTACGTGGACCATAGGTCACGTCAGTGTTACATTTATTTGATATCTTCCTATTTTTTTATATTTTCTTATTTTTCTTGTTTTCGTAACCATTCCATGTTGGAATTGTTTTTTGAAGTGAAACTTCTATAGCACGGCTGTGATTTTGATTTCGGATGAAAGGGAAATGACGATTAGTGCACCTGCGACGCGTCAACAGCGCTCATCGACCGCTTTGATAATGATATCACTTTTAAAGGCTCTCCTATTGGTTGAGATATGAAACGGAAATTACGCGTAGTCTGCGCTCGTCGGTCATTTTGATTATGACCTCACTTTTTAAGTATTGGTTGAGATTGTTTTGGTAAAGTTTCGCTTCTACCGCAGGTAAACTGCACTCGATTTTTTTTTTAAAATTGGATCCAATGTAATTGTATACTTTTCTGTCTTCACAATTTCCTCATCTTTTTGTTCAATTAGCTATATTTTATAATTTCATTTCGAAGGACGTTTATAATTTTGTAGAAAGGAATTTATGGTTTTTCTGGCCAATGGATGAATTTAATTTAGGAATGTAAAGCGGATTTATTGATTTTTTCATTGTGATTTAGGTATATCAAGTAGGTCAGTCAACTACTTCACACTTTATTGAAAAACAATAATTTATAGAAGCTACCGTTTTTTTTTTGTTAATACTAGATTACACTAACTGTAAGAAAAATTTCAATTAAATAGAAATACAATCCATCATTTATCATAAACCAAGAATTTTAATATTAAACCGCTTGTTCCAGACGTCCTGTTCAATGATCTGTTTTTGATGTGCTCGGTGGAGTACAACAATTTCATTACGAATTCTTCATTTGTTGAAATGACCTTCCGAAAAAATCACCCCACGGCAGGAAAAAAAGTTAAGTGGTTCCAAGTCTCTGTATCAAAATTAAATAAGTCATTTGTAAAAAGGAAATCCGATCGGCTTACTAATTCTTTGTAAGATTAATCGCATTTGATAAGAATAAATCAATCGAACCGTTATAATATTATTTCTCAATTTTCCGAGCCGAAAAACTCCAAAACAATAAATTTGCCAAACATGTTTTCCGTAACAACTCCTCATTCATCATTTTTCTAATCTCTTCACGGTTATCGGTTTTTCTTCAAGTAATTTTAAAAAAAATATTTTCCATGAATTTAAGGGGGTAGAAAAGATAGCCCCGAAGAGAGATCACCATTTGGAATTTGGCTGAATGGAAAGCACATGCTGTCCTTTCCATTCTCTTTCACCTTTTCTACTTCCATCAGCCTAACAACGTTTCCCATAGAAGATGATTGTCCCATTTTCACGGGCTGAAAGGTTGGTTGCACCAAAATTGTGAAAATAAATGCGTAAGTTCTGCGAGAATAGGCCTGTGATAGTGTGAAGAATAACTGATAACTGAAGAAGCCTGAGATATGGAATCTTGACGCACCCTGTCAAATTCAAATTAATTGGTATACAGTACAATTTGGGAGGCGGATATGGGCACCAAACTTTCCAGGAACCGTTTATTGGATATTCGACAACTCTGCTACGGGTCACTCCAAGTGGTTCGCTACGTTGGTGACTTAGCAGGGGTGCCCTGGTTCATGGGGCCAGGTTTGCGGATATTGGTGGTGGATGTCTCTGCCCACCGACTGTGTGGCAGCTGGATTCTCTCATCGCCTTGCATTCCTCGTATATTTTTCCTTCCCAGAATTTATTTTCTTTCCTTTCCTAAAAATACCCTCAACACACCTTCCCCAAAGATGATAAGGGCTCTGAGGGGAGCTATTGTAAAAAAATATACCGATAATCATAAGTGAATAAAAATATATTTTTTACATCGTTGATTGTGAGGTCGGTGCGATTAAAAATGAGTGCGTCAGAAAAGGAGCTCTCTACCTTAATGACTACCTATGGCTCCCAATGAATTAAATGCCATCCACACCAAAGCAGAATCCATTAACTTACTTGCGTCAGCGCACGATTTGATAATTATTATTGGGACTTACATTTGGTTGATTTGTAATAATATAGTTACTTAATAAAATCACAGGCACTATACATATCAGGGATGGCCAACCGGTCGATCGCGGCTATTAGTCCAGTCGATCGGACGCACGGGTCCGGCCAAGGACTTGAACCCAATAGATCCCGCACCTGCACAAGAACTCGGACCCGTAGCTGGACAGGAACCCACACACTGCGCGTATCTTGGGGACCGGATTATTTTTTTACTATGGTGAAAAAAAAACTGTTGCTGCCTTCAGTATAAGATTTTGATCGATTTACTGCTTAAAATGCAATACATTCGTGGCAATATCGAAAAGGGAAATTTAGAGCGACATTTCAACACAATGCATAGCAAATATCAGACAGACTTTCCACCTAACAGCGAAATAAGAGAGAGTAAATTGAAGGCATTGAAATCGCAATTAACAGTCCAAGATAACATGTTTTCTAGGCCTTTGAGCAAAGTAAGGTTGAAACAAAAGCTTCTTTCTATGTAAGTTACAGAATTGCCCAAAAGTGCAAACCCTTTTCCGATAGAGAATATTAACTGTCTCGAAGTACTGTGATGCGCCGTATAGAAACGATGAGTAAAAACATAAACGAACAACTACAAAAAGATATCGTCGATATTTAAGACGTAGGTATGTAATTAGTAGATCGCACAGGGTTTCGTCAGTAAACAGTAAATATCGGGTCTAATCAAGTTGGTCACCCCTGATATATACGATAATCTTCCGGCGAACGTCACTCCTTAGATAACCATTTACTTTCTACGGCGAATTTGTCAAACTGCATGGCTGCGTACGACCCATATAGAACAATGGGTGTCAGTGGCGATGCGTGAATTTTCAGTGAGCTAGATTGCTTAGATTGAAAAATATGACGTTATTGATGTTGTTGTAGTAGAATTTTTTTTTTTTTTTTTCCAAATTTCGATATTTTGTATGAAGATTTTCAGGATGAGCTGAAATATGGATGCGCCCCATCCACATTTCAGTATATCCTCATAAAAAGAGTTGAAAATATGAAAAAAAAAATTAAATTCGTTTTCAGTTACAACAACATCAATAACGTCGTATTTTTCAATCTTAGCACTCTAGCGCTCTGAAAACTCACGGACCGCCACTGATGAGTTTATAATATAATATAAAATAACCTTTGGGCTATGACATAGCAAGAAGTACTAATGTGATAATACACGGCGGCAATTAAAATACTTCAGAATGTTGCGCCATAATAAGCCAAGTACCTTCACCGATTAAATGAAGAACGCACTGTGCACATTCAAATTGAATGGTTAAATCTTGGTTCTGCCATTGGCGGAGAGCAAAACAAAGCCACCAGTAACTAATGGCGTTATAAAAAATTGAAATTATAATGGTTGATGAAATAAAACTAACAACTGGTAATAATAAAAGACAGTCATTGACATATGGTGGACATAAATTGAAATTAATTAAAAACACTGTTTTTGGTAAGAACACGACGCGTGTTGTGTTTGGCGGATCCTCAGGAGGAATGAATTTTGTCGTTTGTGGGAACATTCGGTTGTAGTAATACTTCAAATGCAGTAAATCGATGAAACCATTATTCCGAATGATGTTCCGAAGCAAAATAGAAAAAAAAGATAAAAATAACATGTTCTACCAGTCTCTCTTTCTCAGTACAACTTATTTATGTTTGAGTTCATTGTTGAGGTCTCTGTCTGAGTTGTTTTATTTGCCGATAAAATTGACCTGGTTAAATAGGGTTGCAATAGCAGCAAGGAACATGAATAGACCTTCGTGCAGTTCTGAAATTACACGAGGGCACGCTATTGCCGTAAGCACGCAATTACCGCTCGCGCCGAGGTCCAACCATTGGCTTAACCACCACCAAACTTCTTTACACCTGAGTCTCCTACTTCTAACAATGATATGCAATAGTTAGATAAGATGATTGCCAGTCATCAACCCAATCTTCTTTCGAAGAACGTGATGTAATTAAACCATGAGCTTAAGAATAGAGAACTCCAGTCCAATTTTTTTTATTTTTTTTAGGAATAATGGACCTTCTAACTTAAATAACTGCATATTTATTTTTATTTTTATAGTTAGTTTTAATAGTTAAAATAAATATCAAAGTTTTAATTTTTCAAGATCCCCCGAAAACCACCGAATCTAGTGTGACGTCATCATGACCTACCGAAGTATGAATTTTGTAGGGAACTGGAATCAGCTGTTCGACTCCCGCCATTTTGAATTTCAGCATTGGAGCGTTTTCATAGACATTACTGGGCAATACGATCGTTTTTTGTACAGTTAAAGTTTTTGAATATTTTAAATAATATAGATACTTTATTTTTGATACTGAATTATTTAGGCCTAAATAATGTTTCAATAAAAACAAAAACTATTATATGTCCAATTCTCTATAAATCAAAAACACGAAATGTCGAACGGCTTGCGTCTTACATTTCTATTGATTTCTATACAACTTTGACCCAGGTGACGCGGCGCGGTGACGTCATGCCGCCAAAATCCAGCAATACCAACTTGACAGGGTGTTTTAATGACACGTTTTAAAATGAACTTTTTAATATTTTTTTAAAAACTCTACGTTAAATATTATGTAATAAAACTTATATATTCAGAATCAGCGTATATTGGTCAATACGAACATATTTTTTTAAAGTCATAATATTTTTCATTTGAGTTTCTTATTGTTGTTATTGTTGTTGTTATAAATACGAGTTGATAATGTTTAGTATATTTTGTTTTCAAAGCTTTTTTTAGTTTTTTCAAAGTCCTGTTTTAACTCAAACGTTTTGCATTTCATCCGCAAGAGTTTGGATAAGCATTACAAGCTGTCAAATCTAAATATGCGTGATCTACTTCGCAACCAGGGGATAACAGTGGCACAACTCAAAAAAATACTTTTTTCAGGAGCAGTAAGAATATTTCTGTGTTAAATCAGTTTTTTAACCAATAAAAATCCATTATTTCACAAAAGTTGAAAAGCAGTTTATTAATATTTATCAGGATTAATATTATAATAGTGATACAATGATCATTGTGCCACTATTTTTGCTTGAATTCGAGTAAAACATTATTATATAACAACGGCATACTCGCTTTGAAGGCCACAATAACTTTTTCTTAGATTGTGCCTTTTTTATCGAAGATAGAATAGATATCCAGGAACATTTCTGCATGCTTAACTCAAAAATTCATTTTTTTACTTGTGCCACTGTTATCCCTCAGGTGTGTACTGTTCACATGTTTACAGATTCAGTTGTAGGTACCTAATAATCACTGTTTCCCGTTCCTAACAAAATTGTTGACCAAATTGGTCTAATAAATAACTTCGTGTTATTATTTCATTTAACACCACAAATACAAAACAAATTTGTGTTATATTAAGTAAATAAATGTTATAATTAGCATGTTATTGTGACGTTACTCCATCTTTCCAAATAGTGAAAAAACCGACTAGCATTATTATGATATTTTTTAGAAGAAACTTTAAAACGTCTAGGTACTTGTATTGAAAATATATATAGAAAAAAAAATTGGTTGTCTGTAAAGTCGTTTTATGTACAATAATTTTACGTGATAACGTCATATAAAACGATGGAGTGGAAGAGAGATAGATGCGTCACAAGCCGAACGCTTAGGCCGAACGCTTGGTCCGCGCTCTCGCTTGCACCCTTAGCTCAGGCGGAACGTGACAATGAGTCACGCTTTTTCTTGAGTGCAGCCGGCGTTCATCGATTTATAAGACGTTATCACGTCAATAAGATTACGAACTCTTCAGAAATCCTCGACACGCACTCAGTCCGAACAAACTGCGCTGTTTTTACGGCTTTCGAACCCTCCATACTCGCATTAACTTCAGCCAATTTCCACTTGCAGAAGCAGATATAAAGCTCTTCATTAGGTTCGTTTAGAATAGACAATTAACCAAGAACAAATTTACCAAACATTTTAAAATAATACCTACGTTACAATAAATTAATATATTTTGTATGATGTAAGTAAACATGGAACATTAGTGATTCATGATCAATCACATCATAAATAACATTTTCATCGTGTAAATAAAATGCTTTGAGATATTATCGGTAAAAACTATTACCATTGTTATAACTACAAGAGCCATGTTTATTTAGGGACTCGAAATTTTGTTTGCGGGATACACTGATTAAATAGAGTTTTTTTTTACAAAGCTCTGGTTTTATGATCGATACGTCAAACATTGTTAAATTTTGTTTAGTTTAATTAAATAAATATTGTGATGGTGGTTAGGCATCGTTAGAGAAATTATTACATATTTGTTGGAAACATGTAAATTACAGTAAAGTATTTCGCTTTATTAACTTAAATCTTAAAATATACATGAGTTCTGCTCCCAGATAAAAAAAAATCAGAGTGTGCAATTCACACGCGGTAAAAGTGAAACTAGAAAGTCGCTTGGTGTCGCTTTCTTTTCTTTTGCCTGTTTATTTTAAAGTGGTTTAAAGATGGGATATTGATTTCACAAAAATAAATATGTTTATTTTTTTTGGATTTCGTAGGATTTGAACCCTCGTTTGCTGAATGTCTATCTCTCTGGCCGCTGAGGTTTGTCAAGCACCTTACCCGCTGCGCTATGGGAGACTCGCGCCGAGGCGCATTATATTAAAACCGACGACCCGTCAAATATTTAATAATAGTGACACACTTCCATTTCATCCGAATTTCAAATCACCTACGGAGCTTAAGAAGTTTCACTTCAAAAAAGTTCGTTAGGTAAAAAAAATTTGGATGGAAGGTCAAAAATGTTTGATTGTATTCAAACACCGTATCAGTGGATCAAAGTTACACTTTTTTGCTAACTACTGTGATGCGCCATGAGGTTCAACTGAATTTCCACGAAAAAATATAGGTTTCAATTTTTGCAGTAGAAAGTTTTCAATTTTGATGATTCCAACTTTTCATGTGTACGAGTAAGGGGAAAAAAACCTAACAGATTCAATATTTGCATGCATGTTGGAAAATAAAATACAAACTAAAATATATATTTTCGTTTGAAAATCGTAAAATTTTCGAGAACAATGAATAAATAAAGTAAATTCATAAATTGATTTGATACAACGAACATTTTAATTCAAAAACGATCAAAATGTTTTTGCAAATCTCCGTGGAATATCAGAGTGGAGAAACAAAGCTCCTCTGTTCGACTGACGGAACAAAGTCACAATAACCTTTATGCGTTCATTGAACATTCAGTCAACCAAATATACCAGGGAGGTGTTTAGTCAGCCAGTCTGCACGCAAACGTGGGGAGTCGGGTCATGTATTTGAAAAAAGCAATGTTTAATTAATTATATTTGTAGCGCCTGCGGTCGGAATTCTAAATATTTGAAATGCCGAATCTGCACGTGACTTTTTTCACCTGAAAATTTATTTGAATCTAAAAAATTGGTTGTCTGTAAAGTCGGTTTACGAATGAAAATTTTACGTGATAACGTCATACAATAACGATAGAGTGGAAGAGAGATAGATGCGTCACAAGCCGAACGCTTAGGCCGTACGCTTGTTCCGCGCTCTCGCTTGCACGCTCGGCTCAGGCGGAACGTGACAATGAGTCATGCTTTTTCGTGAGTGCAGCCGGCGTTCATCGATTTATAATACGTTATTACATAAAAAAAAACGTGGAAAATATAACGTAGTTCTCGTCTCTCCTCTAGAACTAAAATCTGAGTAGAAATCCATTTTCAATGATAACTCATAACTAAACTATTAAGAGATATATGTGTGAGGATAAACGAGATATCCTCATACGTGTGAGGATAAACGAGAAAAAAAAAGAAACACAAGCATGTTTAATTAAACAAATGTAACATAAATATTATCATGACCTCACCCTTTTGACGTTTTATGTAAAAATTTATAAGATTTCATAATTTGTGACGTGATAACGTCTTATAAATCGATGAATGCCAGCTGCACTCATGACAAAGCATGACTCATTGTCACGTTCCGCCTGAGCCGAGCGTGCAAGCGAGAGCGCGGAACAAGCGTTCGGCTTGTGACGCATCTATCTCTCTTCCACTCCATCGTTATTATATGACGTTATCTCGTAAAATTATCATCCGTAAATCGACTTTACAAATCGACTTTTTTTTCAAATTGCGGTCGAAAACTTTGGTTTCATTAAGATATACAATTTAAATATTTGTGATAGATTTTAATCTAAGGCATGGTGTTTTTCTTTCTATTACCGTTGAGTTCATATTTCTAACCACGATGATAAGGAAGACACAATGATTTTTATAAGACCTATATGAGTTATCTCGAAAAGCGAACAAATTAGCCTGAGGGGTTAAACTATATAGTGATCAATTCATTTATAATGGTTACCTCTTCACATTTGGAGGTATGATATAAATTAAATCGAACGACAAATCAAAATCCAAACACCCATAGCTCGAGTAATTCAAAGTTTCAAAACGTAATGTAATGAACCTTCTTCGAAAAAATTGTTAAGATTTAAAATTCTCGCCAATCAAATAATATCGCATTGTGAGAAGTCGTAAAAGCAACCCAATTTGATAAAATAATATTATACCAACTGTGTTTAAATGTTGAACGCGCGACACTATTTCCTCGGAGCATTCTCCATTGCAATACCGATAGAATACGGACAAAATTCCCTCCGGACGTCTGTTCTCTGAAGAACGCAATCTAAAAACCGAAAGAAAGATTTATCAGTAAA
This sequence comes from Glyphotaelius pellucidus, assembly GCA_936435175.1. NCBI lineage: Eukaryota > Metazoa > Arthropoda > Insecta > Trichoptera > Limnephilidae > Glyphotaelius > Glyphotaelius pellucidus. The sequence goes on along the minus strand of OW386542.1, from coordinate 16,840,074 downwards.
CCTTATTTGTTTACGGTTTTTTTAAATCCAGGCCAAGAGTACGACCATTATTAGGTCAAGCCAATGACGGCCTCCGTGGCCCCGAGGTAAGACTCTGGACTCACAATCCGAAGGTCGCGGGTTCGAACCCGACGTGCGCAAATATATTTTATTTGATTAATTTGTGTTATTTCACAATTTATTCATTTAAAATAATATATAGTATATTTACGCCACGTTCCAGAGTGGAAGATACTATCAGTATCGCCCTGGTGTAAGACCACCATTCAGAATTGAAACGTTGCTCGAAATGGCATTAGCCGTGTTTAGTGACCAGATCTGAATAGCCAGGTACTTCCCCACCTTCCTCTTCCCTGTCTCCTTCCCCTCCCCACTGCCTTCAGCCACACAACATACCCCAATTGGGGATGCCATAGTCTCACTGGCTCCAGAGGGGAGCAGTTGGGACTCTTGTGCGGTATTTCATATAAAAAAAATATATAAAAAAATAAAAATAAAATAAAATGTTTTTGTAAGTAGATGGGGACCTACTTAGTTATTGAATTACTGTTATGATTAATGGCGGTTTCGGTAATGTAATGCTATACGCACGTAAATTACTACGATTCGGTAGGATGTGGATTCCATTTCCGCAGCATTATGCATAAATGTATTTATGTATCTATGTAACACAGTGGCAACGCGAACCTCTCTCAGACGTGGGGATAACCTATTTTCGCCCCCTTCCCCCTCTCGCAGATAGACAATTTGTAATAAGTTAATATTTAAATAATTAGCGAGATACAAATTAGTGATTATTGAGCCATTTATGAAATTTTAATCTTCAATCACATAAAATAATGTTCCTATTAATCATACATTAAAATATTTTTTTGTTAATTCTTTTCCAAAAGGGGCGCCGATTTTTTTTTAATTATTGCCGATAATACATACTAGAAGATGTCTGTTCTGAGACGGGTATATATGCATACGGGTATATATGCATACATGTACACAAACATACATTCATGCGTACACACATACGCATATATATATATATATACATATATAAATAAATATACACATACATACTTACACACATATACACACAATAATCACATACATACACACGTACATACACGTATGTACACGCATGCATACGCATAATCATAAAAATATAAGTATACAAAATTTAAACATAATTATTGGAAATTGTTAAAAGGTTATCATTAAACCAAAAATCTAAAAAGAATTATTGGTAATTGCTAAAAGGTTATCATGCAATTCACATAATGTCCTGAAACTAAACATTTAAAAAGAATTATTGGTAGTTGCTAAAAGGTTATCATGCAATTCACATAATGTCCTGAAACTAAACATTTAAAAAGAATTATTGGTAGTTGCTAAAAGGTTATCATGCAATTCACATAATGTCCTGAAACTAAACATTTAAAAAGAATTATTGGTAGTTGCTAAAAGGTTATCATGCAATTCACATAATGTCCTGAAACTAGACATCTAAAAAGAATTATTGGTAGTTGCTAAAACGTTATCATGAAATGAACATAATGTCATAAAACCAAAAATTTAAAAAGAATTATTGGAAATTGTAGTTATCATGGAATGTATATAGTTTCATAAAATCAAGAATTTTGTTAAAATTTTAAATTCACATAGTAATGCTAGCTATAGATAGATATCTAAATCTAAAAATAATGACATTTCAACAAAATAGTATAAATAAACGTAGGAAGTATTAATAAAATAAACATGGTGAAACATAAACAGTATTAATAAGAAAGAATATTATTACATATATTATAAATAATGTTTTCTATGTATTTTGTCAATTGTTACGCATCTCGTTTTCGTGTTTGTTGTTTTGAGTGAAGAAAGAACAAAAGAGTAAAATGAGGAAAAATCGCGAAATTCTGCTTTATTGAAGTGAAAACTTCTTTAAAACCTTTATGATTTGAAACTCGATGAAACGAAAACCACACTAAAAAGAGACACAAACATCTATAGGATTTAGCCTGCAAGATAATGTGAAGGACTTATTGATGTCCTATTTGTGCGGTGCTTCATATCCTTTCGGCCTCCTTCTTTGTGCGGTGCTCCGTAGAATTTTGAATAAAATTTTTAAACTTGGTGACAAAATTATAAAATATAAACCCTACAATTATTCTATTCCTGAAACTCTGCATTTGTCCATTCTTTTGAAGTTTCGTTTTCTGATGGTTTCACTTCTACCGCGTGTGAATTGCATTTACATTTTTTTGTAGTGAATGAACAAAACATTACGTTCTCACAGAATCTAATACAGAAATGAGTGACTTTTTGAAGTGAAACTTCTTCAGCACCGTTGTGATTTGAAGCTCAGTGAAACGGAAACGACACTAAAGAGAGACAAATACAAACATTTATAGGATTTAACCTGCGAGAAAATATGATAGAATGAATCCTTACCGCATTGGCCGCTTTGATTATGAGCTCACTTTTCAAGGCTCCTATTGGTTGAGATTGTGTGAGTGAAGGTTTCACTTCTATCGAGTGAACTGCACTCGATTTTTTAAAATTATATTGCACTAGAGATAGAACCCTCATTCGGTTGGAAAACACCATAGTTCTTTTTGTGTAAATTCATTTGCTAAATGTATTTTTGTATTTCTTTTCATAAAGTAAGGTCTAAGACAAAAAAAAAAACATATTATACCAAGCCCCGAGCAAACAAGATATAATTATCACCCTTTTTCTTCTTTAGGTTGTAGATTCCTTAAGCCTCGATTACATTGATCGAGTTTACAAGTTACGTAGGCGGTAAGTTTAAAAGCGGGTGAATCGGCGAGTGAGATTGTCATGATGACACACAAAACTGTTTACTCGCTCAGTAGCGACAGTAGCAGCTAAAATAACGACTATATTTCGGTCTACATTTTCTAAAAAACTTGAGCTCGCAGCTAGCGCCACACGCTAGCCAGTGGCGAAAATTACGGCTCCCGCGCGAATTAATTATGACAGTTACGAAATCAGCTGTTAGCGAATAGCGAGTAAAGTTGACTACTTCTCATCTTTTTTCATAGATTGTCCACAATCTGCTAGTTAGCAAGTAATACATGACACTGAGCGAGTTTCCCGGATAGTAGCAGTTTAATTGGAAGCACGTTTTTTGATAATCGTAACATCTTTATGTTCCTCGGTTAGATTAGACTACTTTGTATTCTCAAGTAAATTCATAAAACGAATCCTCATTAAATTTACTTAAACATAATATGTTCATTCGCCAGTGTATGCTATTTTCTAGATTTCGTTTCAAAGAAGAGAAGTATTTAGTGCGCGTGTATTGCGCTTTATGGAGGCCTTTGTGAATTTTAGGTACCAATTTATTAAGCCTTTGTGAAAAAACCGACGTTCTTCATTATTTAATATTATAAAATACGTATGGTGAAATGGGGAAAATATTATTACGAGAAGATTCGCTTATGTATTTCTCGCGTGCAGAAAAAGACTTTCGGGAGTTATTTTGTTCCGGGAACTTTTCCGTACATTTTTAAAAGTCAGCCGTGATTTATGCAGCAGCAAAGGCTCGGTAAAGATTGCAGTGGGATGACATATAAGTTGTTAGATTTTCGCGGTTACCGTACCATTTCAAAGGCATCCGTGCTGAAGTAACAAAGTTTAGGAACGTGGTTTCTACGATTAGGGAAATGTGAAATGTCTGCTATTATGTCAAAATGTCGGGGTAAAAATAAAAATAATTCTAAATTTTTAAAGATGTATTTAGATATATTTTACAGGCTTTAGAAGCCTTTAATAATTAAAAAATGGAAAAGAAAATTTGTTTTGGAAGCAGTAGGTGGAAGAAATAATGTATTCCAGGCAATGACAAAAAAAATCATATTAATTATTTACGATTCTTAAATAATTTATTGTATGAGATGAGCGCTTCTTACAACTATTTTTTACTAATTTCTTATTTTTAAATATAATATTTATGTTTAAAAATCTCGCGTCACGATTTTTGTTCGAGATATACTCAGAAAATACATAACCGATTTTGATGAAATTTAGCTTACTGTGTATAATTTGGTCCAACTTAAAAGATATGATAGTTTTTATCTCGATTATTGACCTCAATATTTATTATTGCGAATTAAATGTTTTTGAAATTATTTGTAAGTTCAATAATTTTCAGACAGATGGCGATTTGAATTAATTTTGGACATGCATTGTTAACCTGGATAATGGCGTTGGTTAAAATTGATTAACTAGGTACGTTGTGTTTCGATTTCACCTGTTTATGTTTCCATATGTGTTTACGTTTACGACATAACCGAGTTCCTTATTCTTTTTGTGTATTATCGTTTTTATGATTGTAATGTTTGTGTTATAATTATACTATATTGTTGTGTTTCGTTTGTATGTTATTGTATTTGATAACAAAATAATAACGCAAATTTTTTTATGTTAATTTTCATACCACTTTGATTATAACAAAAGAAAACGCTACAAACGTTACGTTGACCTTAATATTTATTATTGCGAATGAAATGTTTGTTATAGGAAAATGTTTTTTAATTATTTGCAAGTTCCATAAGTTTCTATTTGATGGCGGTGTGAGTTAATTTACAGACACAACCCTTGGTTATCTAGGTTGGGTAACCATCCAGTAGATGGCATTGTGTTTCTGAGCCACAGCAACGCGTGGCAAGATCAGCTAGTATAATATATAGTTAATTGTCTGTTAGTGGCGGGTGGGTTGGCAGGGGGGCGGCGCGTATTTGATTTGAATACAAATCCACAGCTTTATTTGATGCGAGGTTGATGTAATTCTGCGCACCTGACCTTCAATATAAGAGAAAGAAATATATAAACGAGATTTCATACAACCACCCCATCATCTTTTCTCACCCGTAAAAGCAGAATTTTGACACTATTCGATGATTTTTTTAATATTTTACGTTCAAAATTAGAAGACAATTGGATCGTCTTAAACCAGAGTGAACTAACTGACTTTTTGCAGTTTCACAATCAAAGAGAGTTTTTCTCTGATTGGTTCTCTCTGGTATAACTAGATTATGATAAAAAGCCCTTTTTTAGCTGAGCTCTAACTCAGAAATGGCAAAAATAGAGTTGGTTCACCATGGTTAAAGAAGACCTAATTACGGTCTACATCCGATTACGAAAAACTCTGTATGAAGCCCTGGTAAGTCGGAGACTTCAGCTTTGATTATGTCTACTTCAATTAAAGATGCAGATATGGGTACCGCCGCCCCGGAAATAATTTATTGGATAACCAACACTTCTGCCGTAAGTCACCTCAAGGAGTTCGCTACGTTTGGTGACTTAACAGACTTATTGCGTGACGGTGCGGGTTAGGTGAGAGTGTTTTAGGGAGATCTTCCACCTCTCCAGCCGGACTCTTTCGACTCATCGCCTTGCATCGCAATGTGAAAGAGGATTCATGCTTCCGTCACTCCTGGATTCCTACCCACCACTCCTTATATTTTTTTTCCTTCCCATAAACTCCCTCTTACCTTTCCTTAATAAGACCCTCCGCACGGCGTCCCCAAAGATAGCACGGACTCATGAGGATTTTTTTTCTCCATTTTTCGAGTGCAGTTAACACGCGGTAAAAGCGAAACTTAACCAAAACAATCTCAACCAATTAAGAACCAAGGATCCTTGAAAGGTGAGGTCATAATCAAAGCGGCCAATGAGCGCAGATCTAGCGTCATTTCCGTTTTATGACTCAACCAATAGGAGCCTTGATAGGAGTTTCATGCTTCGCAGGTGCTGTGTGCGTCATTTCCGTTTAATCCGAATTCCAAATCACAACGGGGCTATAGAAGTTTCACTTCAAAAACACAAACTATTTTTCTATCAGGACGTCGTGAAAACTGGGCCCAATATTTAACTTCGAATTCGAGGTTGTACTAGTTGTGATAAAACGGTATTAAAAAATACCAACCTCCACTTTTAACTGTAAAATCAAATTTTAGGAGCTAAAACATAATTAATGGTATCCTTTGCTATCCACTCAATGAGCGACGAATTCAGTAAGAAGCGGCGAGCATCCTGAGGGATGAGTAAATAATTTTAATTTTATTTATTTCCACATTTTATGTAATCATTCCCTACCAATTATTTTTTCATTAACATTTATAATTTAATTATTTTTCTTGAAATATAATTGTACTTCCATGTTTTGAATGGAATATAGCACACTGGAATTGCACCGTCCGTTTAGCTGATAAGAATAGTGGATTATGAAATGGATTGGATGGTAGAAAAAGTTGGGGACGCCCCATGAAGACATGGCACGATTAAATGAATCAAATAATTATCGTCAATTGAGGCGTACGTGATGAACTAAGAAAGATGGAATGATTGATAGAAGAAGTCGAGGACGCCCGAGGAAGATATTGCACACGTATGATGAAGTGAATCAAATACTTACATAAATTAACTTTTTTCAATTATTTACAATTATTTTTTTTCACTTTAAAACTGTACCCAGTTACTGGAATTCACAACCCAAAACTTTACTCAAAATCATTCGTGACACCAAAAAACGGCGGGTTCACTTCAGTTATTTATATAAAGAAGTTTGTCTGTGGTGTTTGTTTGATTTGTATACAAATCTAAAGTTTTATTCTGAATTCGGTGAAATTTGCACACATAACTTTTAAAACCTGAGGTAAGTCTCTGTTTTTTTTTAAGTGAAACTTCTTTACCACCGTTGTGATCTGAAACTCTATGAAACGGAAACAACATTAAAAAGAGACAAACACATACATCTACAGGATTTAGCCTGCGAAAGAATGAGATAAAATGAAACCTTACAGCATTGGTGGCTTCGATTATGAGCTAACTTTTCAAGGTTCCTATTGGTTGAGTTTCACTTCTGCCGCATGCGAACTGCACACAATTTTTTTTTTATAAAAAAGGACAAACATTCTAAGATTTTAAATAACCCAACATTGTTTGAAAATCTCCTACTAACACCACAGTAAATAGTAAGTAAGGAAAATGTTGCTTGTGTCGTGATGAAGGACCATCCAGCTGAGAAATCGAACAGACGAAGCCCGGATGGGACCAAAACGCGATGCCAACTCAGTCACTGACCGGCATGTCACTGTTTAAATCTATTTTGAAGAACCCTTTATACAGCCCGAGCAACGCCGGGGAGTTCTGCTAGTACTCAAAAAAAATCGAGTGCAGTCACACACGGTAGAAGCGAAACTTTAAAAAAACAGTCTAAGCCGTAGAAGCCTTGAAAAGTGATGTCATAATCAAAGCGGCCAATGAACGCAATATGACGCTTCGTAGTACTCTAATGCGTCACCTCCGTTTCATAACTCAATCAATAGGAGCCTTGAAAAGTGATATCATAATCAAAGGGGCCAATGAGCGCAGTTTGACACTTCGTGGGTAGTGCAATGCGTCACTTCCGTTTCATCCAAATTTAAAATCACAATTCGGCCCTAAAGAAGTTTCACTTCAATAAGGTTAAAGTTTTCTTTTGATTTTAAATTTCTATTTTTTTTTAAATAATCGTACAAGTGCCAACATTGCGTAATCATTTTTATTTAATTATAAATCAAACTAACACTTGGTACGAAACAAGAAAACATCATTATATTTAACGTCAACCAGTTTCGCTTGAACCAAGATTCAACAGGAAAATTAAAATAAATAAGTATGTACTTCTTTTTGGATAAAAATTTTGTATTAAATGGAAGTTTAAAAAAAGTACCTACCCATCTTTCAGTAATCGTTTTACGTTGAGAGCACTAACCTGCATACGGTGAGAATCTCTGCATATGTACCATAACTTTTACGTCGTTAATATGGCTGGCTTGTTGCTAAGTGATTCGAGAGGCAGAGTTTTAACCCTAGAGAATTACATCAAACCACCTAAAACCGAGCCAGGACTCTGAGCCAAATGGGCCCCTTCAATTCTATGATATGATAAGAATATATAATAGAATTCTACGACATGACTAGGATGAAATCCTCTTTTTTCACAAATATTTTAATATTATTAATATATGTAATAAAATACGAGGATATTATAGAAGTGAACGGCCTGGCTTTAGGTGGCTTTCGTAAAACCATCCACGAGGTTTTCCGTCAGAGTGGTTATCTACATGAAATTATTTTTCAATTTAGTGTGATAGCAATAAATATGAGGAAATTAAATTTGTTTAGTTACATCTGAGTAGAAATAAAACCAGGTAATCGTACACGATTTTTTTTCAAATCATGAAATAGTATCAAAATTCTACTTTAAGGGATGGGAAAAAGGAACGGGGCTAATTTTTTAATGTTCATGATCACGGTAGTTTTTAGTAAATTTTATCTATCTCGGAATAAAACTAGAGAAATGAATTAAAAAAACAAAGCCACACAGGGACACTTCTTTAAAATACATTTAAAAAAAAAAATTTATTGTTTGACATTGTTACAGAATTAAAACATAATACTGTGGTAAAAGCAAAATAGTTAAATACATACTTTCACGAATTTCGACGCCAATTAAGATAGCAAGCTCTTGAGCTTGGTGTAGGAGTTATTTCATAATTATATACAAGAGTGGACAATAAATAACAATTATGTATAGGAAGTTGTGACGATAAAATTTTAATTTGGGTTGAAATGAACTTATATCATTTTGATTGTTGATATTATGTGTGTTCATTTTTTTTTTAAGATTAATTTGACCCTTTTCTTGAATGATATGAAATCTGTTGGTTTTTTTTTACTTCTTTGGGAAGACTATTGAAATATTTTTTGCCTTTGTAAATATAATTAAAGTAGAAGAATTTGGATGTAAATTTTTTGCCGTAATGACGAGTTGTTGAAATTTTTTTTTAACATTTTCTTTGAATATTTGTAAAATAGAATGTTTTTATAGAGGTCTTCAATTTTTGGTACTTCGAAAATTTTTAACAATGTTGCTGAAAATATGACGTAAAGAGATGTATCACTAAAGTCCCCAGCACACCGTAATTTTACTTTAACGTCAAATGTTTGAAAGAAAAAAATCAAGTGCAATCCCCATGCGGTAGAAGTGAAACTTTCACCCATACAATCTCAACCAATAGGAGCCATGAAAAGTGAACTCATAACGCTACTTAGGAACCTACTGTACATAGTTAAGGTTTCATCTCATTCTCTCGCAGGCTAAATCTTATAGTTGTATGTATTTGTCTTTTTTTAGTGTCACGCGTTTCCGTTTCATCGAGTTTCAAATTACAACGATGCTAAAGAAGTTTCACTTCAAAAGTCATCTGGTAGTATACGAATTCTGCTTTAATGGGTGGGAAAGGGGGATAGGGGTAATTTTTGAAGTGTAAACTTTTTTAGCGCCGGTATGATTTGAAACTAAATGAAACGAAAAAGCGACACTAAAAAGAAATAAACACCTACATCCATAGGATTTAGCCTGCGAGAGAATGAGACAGAATAATCGGTCTCTTCTTCGTGCAGTGCTTCGTAGCTTATTGATCTCTTTTTTGTGCGGTGCTTTGAGGCCTCCCCACTCTTGTCTACATTAGTTTTCCGAAGGTTTCATTTCTACCGCGAGTGAACTGCACACTCTGATATTTTTTAAATTTTTTGGGTATTGAAAAATACAATTTTTTTATGTAAACATATACAGTACACAACGTACAACTCAGTGGTTCTTAACCTTTTTGGAGGTACCGAACCCCACCAGTTACATATGCGCATTCACCGAACCCCTCCTAATTTGAAAAATAAAATTAGATTTTTACAAATTCAAAACATGATGATGATGGAAAAGCGGGGCATGTCACCACGAATCCTATAAGTCGGGGGTCTTGACCTCCACCGAACCCCCGAGACTGACTCACCGAACCCTGGGGTTCGATCGAACCCAGGTTAAGAACCACTGGTACAACTGATTGTAATGTACAACTTTTAAGTCTTATAGTTGTTATTATAGTATATCTGATTGTTATGGTTGAGCAAAAGGATTTGAAATGCCGTTATAATATTATAAACAAAATAATAATTCGATAATGCCTCCGTGCCGTCTCTACCGTGAGTTTATCTAAGTATTCATACAATGCCGTTATTCTCTATTCAGTTATTCTCCTATGCGGAGTTGCCACGTGGCGGTAACTCTTTAGAAAGCGCATTGATTATTTATTGTAAATTGATTTGTTCAGAGTTTCAGACTTAAAGGTTTTTCAAGAGCGTACCACAAAAATTAAAATAAATCTTGTAGTGTATTGTCTGTCAAATAAGAGTAGACAATATAAAAAATGGAACTGCAAAATTTTGTAAACTGGCAATACTAATTTACCTGTCAAATATTATTTTACAATGAAATGACACTGAAAGTACAGAACACTGTATAAACAATTAAAAAAACATTTTTTCTTTCTTAAAAAAAAAATGTTAATCGAAGAAGCACTGTTGTTAAGATACCTACTTAATGACATAAATTTGATTAAATTGTGTTTTACAAAGTGATTGGCTTTCATTTAATTTAACATAAATTTGAATTTAACCGAAGATAGAAAGGAAGAACCGCTAATGGTGATGTTAGACATGATCTAAAGACCGGGTAACGCCTCGTACTTAAGCTCATATTAAATAAAAGTGAGCAATTTCTTAAGTGTGCTTTATATTTAATTTTTAATTTTTAATTTCTTAAGTGTGCTTTATATTTAATATTTAATTAAAAAGATATAAAAAAATACATCTATAAGATTTAGCCTGCCAGAGAAAGAAATAGTATACTCGGTCTCATCTTTGTGCGGTGCTTCGTAGTCTATCGGTCTCCTCTTTGTGCGGTCCTTCATAACCTCCCCACTCTTATCTACTTTAGTTTTTTGAAGGCTTCACTTCTACCGCGTGTTAATTGCCCATTTTTTTATATTATTATAATGGAATTTCACCACGAACTGTCAGTATCGAAAAGAGAAATAATAAAAAATCATATGATAATTCAACAATGTGCTGTCATTCTTTCAATTATATTAATTTTATAATCTAGTAATATCATGACCAGGTTTCGAAAAATAATATTAAATGTTTTTACTTCTCCTGTCAAATAATATGAATAATGGAGTTTTAAATTGGGTGGCAGGTTTTTAATAAAACTTTTTGGAAGCTTTCGTCTGACACGATTTGAAATGTTCACGGCCGATGGTATGTTCGTGATTAATTTTTAGCATTACAGTGTACATCATCAAGACAGATGAAACGTTGGCTAAGAAGTAGGAATTGCAACATGGCGTAATAACCCAAAAAGTAATCACGATAATGCATTTAAAATGAAAAATATTTTTAAGTAAACATTTTTTAATCTAATCTTTGGTCCTATACTAAATCCACCTATGTTAAAAGAGATTAACTTATATGCTCCTAATGCATATACTTGTGGGAGAGTACATGCATATACGCACTCTTTTATGCTCCGAAAGCGAGAACTTCTGCGTATCAGGATGCGCCATAAAACAGAGCAACTTATCTGCTTAACGATTCTGCATTGAGCATCGACATCTTCAAGGTCACCTACAGAGAGTTTAGTAACTATCTTTTGACACAACATAGTTAAACTGCCCCCATACGCACTTTTTTTATTTTGTTATCTTCTCCCTAATATTTTGGTGAAAAAATAAATAAATATGTCTGCTTATGAAATGGCTTCAGCCGGATTTGGTGACCAGATCTAAACAGATGACTCCCAACCTTCCTCTGGCTTTTCCATTCTCTTCAGCTGCACAACATAACTACTCTAATTGGGGATGCACTAGTCCCAATGGCTCCGGATAGTTGGTATCGGTTGAGACGCTTGTGTGGTACTTACATTAAAAGTAGCCATATTATATACATATTTTGAACGGCATATATTATTGTTTACAAGTAAAACTAAACGTGTAAACTGTTACATTTCTAACTTAATGACGTGCCATGCAGGCTGCGCCTTTAGACGCACATTCCCATCATCTATTTTGCTATTTTCGTTTAGTTACATACTACTAAAGTTAATTTGCTATCATTACGGAAAAAAGAAGAAAAGATGTTTTGTATCCGATCAATTCACCGCCTACAATAAATTCACATTTTAAAATGCAAAAAAAATATAAAAACAACAATCATAGTAAAACACACCGCCAATACAGATAATCTCTGCTTCATTGTGCGGATATGAACATCATCTAATAATATTATACATAAAATTGTAACATTATTAACCAAAAATATATTATGACATATTTTTTAAGTGAAAACTTCTTTAGCACCGTTGTGATTCGAAACTCGATGAAACGGAAACGAGCGACACTAAAAAGAGACAAACACATACATCTTCAAACTTTATTTATCCAAAAGCACTTCAACCGAATTAAACACTTTATTTCTTTGAGTGGCGTTGCAACGCATGCCGGGTACTCGCTAGTTAATGATAGAAATAAGTTATATAAATATTTTTTATAGTAAATAATAAATAAGAGTGATATAATAAAAACTTATTAATTTACCACTTTATCAGCCTTTGAATACCAATGTTCGTGTCAAGATGTAACGTGTTCGACAGATTGCTAGTGTATTCAAATATCTGTTAAAGTAATCATTGCTGTTATTATGGTATGTTTATACGAAGCCGGCTCGACTCGTGTACTGAAAAAATAGTCACGCAATACTCGGTGTTGGGGATAGGAATCACATCGTCATTTCGTTTACATGTTGTAGGTATAATTAAATTCAGCGTTGGCAAATATCTTAATGTGTTTACTGACGATCCAGCGTTGATATAATTCTACCAGACCTGGCGAGGGTGCCAGTTACGATGGATTGAGCGCAATAATTAACTCACATTAATCATAATGTTCTCACAAATGAGGAATTCTTATTAAAAGTATTTTTAATTTTCTCATAAATAAATACTGTTTTTAATGACGATCTAAAACCCCGTACGCATAAACGATTTGTTTTGGAGGAAGCTATTTTAACTATGTAGATTCCGCTACTAGTGACTGACATTTATCACTGGGATCCGGCACTGCCTAGAAATGCCGGCAGGCGTGACGTCTCAAAATTTCGTTACATGGATCAAAGATTTAAAAATAAATTAAAAAACATCGATTAAAGACGAAAATTTGTTTTAAATAAAAAATTTATTTTTTCTTTCATATTTCGAAATTAATTCAAATGCAATGCTCGAATGGTTTTTCAAACGTTTTCTGACAAATGTATAGCAAACTCCTATTTCTTCAGTTGCAACTCCGAATTCAGAGTTGATTTTAGCAAACGCTTTCAAACATTTTTAAAACATCAACCCGTATAAATTGACTAATTTTACAATAATACATCAACTTTCAATTTTCATCTCTTGGGCCGACTAGTAGCCAATTTCAGAGAGATATGCGTAAGTGCGCGAGTGCCAGTGCCAAAGTGTTGATCAAATGCATTTACAACATCTGTTGAGTTTCAACTCGATCGGATCGACATTCGACGGAAGCGAGCTATTTTCCAACTCCTAGATATGCATTTAACACTGGCAAAAACAAAATTTAAATAGATGTTTTATAAAAAAAGTTTAATCATAAAATAAATCATGAAATGCTAAAATCATTATGAATATTGTTAAAATAAAGTTCCTCAAAATGTAGAATGGTGGTTGATTATTTTCATTTAGGATATTCCATGTGTCCGTGGTGTGTTGGGTACATAACGTCTAGTATTATAATCTCGAATACACCTGTCCCTCGCAGATACACTGATATTCACTAGGCATCCTCCTTCCTCGCACATCCCTTATCCGTGAGAACGTTTGTCTGCTTTTATTCTTTATACGACTTGCGTAAATGTTCGCGAAATTCGTGTTTGCACACTCATTTAATCTAAACAGATGTTCTCCGGTGGTGATTCGTTTAATAAAATACAGTATTTTATTTACAACACGAAGATACCATCCCGAGGTTCCTGAGATTTAACAAACTTTTTAAAATTAATAGAATAACTAAAGGCTTTCGTTTTTTGTCTAATATATTTATTCAGGCTCAGATGTTTGAACTTCGGTCACATTCAACTACCACCTATCAGAAACATTTATTCTGTTTTTTTTGTCCATAGCAGTCCCTTTATGAAAATTTACTTTGCACAATGAAAATAAAACAATTACTTTATTTAGTTTATAAACAAAAAAATTATTTATTTTACTACGACCGACCGCGACCGTTTTCGCTTAACACAAGAAAGATTAGTTTACAAAATAAAATCCATTTGGTATATTTTAAAATCCATTTGGAAATATACCATTTGGTATATTTCCCAAATAATCATAATTTATCTTTATCCCTTAATCACCTGTTCAAGTGTTTGTCTCTTTAAATATAATATGTTTTGTCTTTTTAGATATAATATGGCAACCTATTGCGCACATATCTGCCTCTTTCTTTCTGTTACTATATTAGATTTTAATTTCATGCTATCTCACTCTTTTATCTCTTTCTAATTGTATGCTCACCAATGTATTTTTTGAATAGTTTAATTTTTGTACCATGATGTTTTTGTTAATAATTAAATAAATTTAGTGGTTCTAAATAATGTGATCGTTTTATTTAAATAATTTATTTTGTATTAAAGTGAAACTTATTTAGTATTTTTATTAATTTGATGTTGTGATTTGAAACTCGGATGAAAAGGAAATGACGCATTACAGTACCTAAAACTGCGTACTCAACGTACAAACTGAGCTCATTTTCCGCTTTGATTGTGATTCCACTTTTCAAGGCTCCTATTGGTTAGGATTGTTTTGATGGAGTATCGGGTGAACTGCACTCATTTTTTTTTAAATTGATATCTTTTTCCATTAACTCTCAAGAAAACGTGAATGACTAGAAGTTTTTAAGAAAATTGTATATGCAATTGTTTTTTTTACATCTTTTCTATACGCGAGGTATATTGCTTATGATAGCAGTAAGTAAACAGGTCACATGAATTACGAGAAAAACCAAACAGTTGATGGTGTATTTTTTTTTTGGCTACGCTAGGTCAGTAGTTGAGAATTTGTTATAAATTGGTGTTCGATATTTCCTGGCAAACACGGCAACTTCCATCCATAAGCGCTTAGCCAAAGAAAAATTTTTAAGTTCGTGATTTGGAGAAAAAAGTATTTTATGCACCAACTCTTATAAGGTACATTTGTCCTTAGTTTTCAGTTAAAAAAATATAATCCGTCAGTTTTAAGGACGGAGTTTGATCCAGCCGAGTTTTTTTTTCAATGCTTTTTTTTTTCAAATAAAAAATTCATTTTCGTTCACGAATCCAGGGTAAGAGTGGATTCATACTCCGTCACTCCTGGACACATTGAGCACAGATTCCTACCCTCCATTTCTAATATATTTTTTCTTCCCCTCCATCTTTTCCATTAAAAGACCCTCCGCACGGCATCTCCTAAGAATTCGTGAGCGCTGAGGACTTTTTTCTAAGAGTCTCCTACGTAGAACTAATCATAAAAAAAATTAGAGTGTGCGATTCACACGCGGTAGAAGTCGATAGAAGTCGTTTTCTTTTCTTTTGCCTGTTTATTTTAAAGTGGTTTAACAATTGGATATTAATTTCAGAAAAATAAAAATGTTTTTATTCTTTGGATTTCGCAGGATTCGAACTCCGTTCACTGGATTTCTCTCGGACCGCTTGGATTTGTCAGGCGCCCTAGTCTCTGCGTTATGGAAGGTTCGAACCGAGGTGCAAATTTAGCGCATTATATTAGAACCGAGGACCCTTCAAATATTACATTTTAGTGACGCACTTTCGTTTCACCCACTTTCACGCAGTTTCATTTCAAATCACTAACGGGGCTATAGAAGTTTCACTTCAAAAACACAAAATATTTTTCTATTAGGTGATCGTGAAAACTACTTTCACCCACTTTCACGCAGTTTCATTTCAAATCACTAACGGGGCTATAGAAGTTTCACTTCAAAAACACAAAATATTTTTCTATCAGGTGGTCGTGAAAACTGGGCGCGATATTAGAATTGAAGTTTTAGTTGTGATAATTCGGTATTAAACATAACCAACATCCCATCTAACTGTAGAATTAAGTTTCAGGGAATTAAAACATAATTAAAGATATTTATTGCACCGATATTTAATCCTCCACGTTCAACCCATAAGGCTTGTTATAATAAATTATATTCCAATGTATCAAACAAAGCCTAACAATATCAAATAATTACCAAAGAATTTTTCCCTAGGAATAAACCCCGTAATCATTTGATTCGATTTATTTCGCTCACTTATCCGTGCTGTATACTAAAAATAAACATAATATTCACCTTTGCCCACATCAGGCATTCATGATTTTACGCTATACTCAGTTCAATGTATTTGTTCGTGCTAACTTACCAATACTTATCCGAAATGTGGAATATGCAAACTGCGTATCGGATTTCTCATGAAAAGCGGTATTTTTAGTTGCCTTTGCGTAAACTGCTCGGCGGGGTTTAGAAAAAACGCTAAAATGCTGCTCCCTTTATCCAAAAATAATTTCGTATACGACTGCCATAAAAAAGTCCATTAATATCGTTTTAACTACTTAATCGTAGGTTCCGTGGTGTTTTTGAATCGTGTTACCCATCAATTAGCTGCGAATTCTTGTTGTGGGAAACAAAACCTTGTGGAGTTTAGGTTCAGTTAAGTAACAATTAACGTAAATTCAAGAAGTTAGGCGTTATTATTAGCAATTACAACTGAATTTTCTGATTGCAAGGGTTCGAAGGGGGAATCACGAGCGTAATAAATGAATGTGTCAAAACTAACTTCAAACACATTATAAATACTCATATATCTTTATTATTCTTGTTGTACTTTTCCTAGTGGAGGTTAGATATCCTAAAATTCGTTTTGAAGTGAAAACTTCTTTAGTACCGTTGTGATTTGAAACTCGATGAAACGATGAAAAATACCGATACTAAAAAGGGACAAACACATACATCTTTAGAATTTAGCCTGCGAGAGAATGAGATAGTATAATCGGTCTCCTCTTTGTGCGGTGCTTCTTAGAATGAAATGTAAAATAATTTTTAAACTTGTTAACAAGATTTAACATCATATAATAAATCGTACATTTACCCAACTCCTGATACTCTGCATTCGTCTCATTCTCTCAAAGTTTATTTTCTGAAGGTTTCACTTCTACCGCGTGAGAATTGCACACTCTGCTTTTTTTACATTGAAGCCAGTCTTAAGCAAAGAGGTTTAATAGATTTTTTTTATTAATCTATATACATTGGGTTTTTCGATACCTGTCTCACTAGGATATACTCTCTATTCAATGTTCTCTATTCTATAATTATCTATCCTACATTTTTTCTGAAGTTTTTTCATCTTCAACGTGTATTCTGTTTTTTTTTACATTGTAATCAGTCTTATGCAAAAAAGCTTAATATGTACAATTCTCTATTTTTTATTTATCTATCCTTCATTTCTTTTCAAGTTTTTTCATCTTCAACATGTTCCGGAACATAAACATACCCGTATTAAAAAATAGTACATGTATATATTTTATTAGTAATTTGTTTGCTGATGCAGAAACATTTGGTTTTAAAACGTGTCATATTTTCATTCATTACTCATGTTTTGTGAGGAATACCAGTTCATCGTAACCATTCTATTTTCATTAATTATAAAATAATATTTATTACAGTAGTCTTTAAAATATATGTCAAATATGTATCATAAAAATATTCTTTCTGGTAGAATAAAGCAAGTTGAACAAACAAAAAAATTAAATCTACTTGCATAAAAGGGTAAGCAGAAGCCATCCTACATTTTATGGCAAACCTTGCCCGAGGGAGCCGTACTTGCTGCCCTTGCTGGTAAGGCTCCCTCGGGCAAGGTTAACTCTATGATAAAAATTTATCAGGAACATGATCAGTTTATTTTGAAAAACAAGGAGCATGGGTTACGCGAATAATGAAACTTGTCCAGTGTTTCTTCCACTATCGCGATTCCATTCCTTCACCTCAAAAACGCCTCCGGGGCCTAAAACGTAAAACTTTTCACTTTTACTAGAAGGATTAGTAATTTTACAGAAAAGTATAAAAAACCCTTGTTTGAAAGTTTTTTTAGTAAGACTTCTTTACGCACGCTTGACTTGGGGAGTAAGCTGGTGAATGCGTAACGAGAGCGTTACGTCTGGGAAGGAAAAAGGTATGAGGGATGGGTAGGAATCTAGGGTCAATGTGTTCATATATCCCACTGCGTTGCAAGGCGATGGTTCGAAAGAGTCCGGCTGGAAAGATCAAAATGTCACCCTTAATCATCCGATCCAACTCCCCGATCCGGCCCGCCACGCATTAGGTGGACAAAGGCATCCGCCGCCAAGACCTAGACAAACTTCACTCCATGAAACCGTGCAATCTTACTAAGTCGCCAAACATAGCGAACAACTTGTGGCTACCTACGGCAGGGGTGTTGATTATAAAAATTGAGGAGGAGGCGAACGGAAGTTGAGAACGCGATATAAGTTAGTGATGATAGATAGAGAGAGAGTTAGAGAGAGAGAGAGAGTTAGTTAGTTCATATATTACTGTAGGGGCAAGAGAGAGAGGCGCGAGCACACATTTTCTTTCTTTCTTTCTCTCGTAGCCAGTTACGTTTCGTATATCTAAGACACAGTGCAGGTCTGTATCACACTGTAGGAGCAAGAGAGAGCAATGGGCGCGCACATTTTCTTTCTCTCTTCCTCTCATTGAAGTTTCACTTCAGTCGTGTGGTCTAAATCATACTCGTGTTTTTTCTAGCTGAAATTTTTGTTTTCCTTCAAAGTTGAATATGTGGAATCTGTTTTGATGACAGGGACTGGAATGTATTTTTGCGGTGAAAACAAATAAAACAAAATATGCTACATTTTTACTGAGGGGCTATGTTTAGATTTGTTTCGTTCACGTAGGAATGATAGTACCTTCTGATATTTCTTTACAGTGCCGTATGTATTGGGTATTCAAAATGATAACTCTCAATTGTATGTAGCTTGTTTTATGATGAAAAACATAAAATTAAACCGCGACGCCGTCCACTGGGCCCTATATTGAAATAATGACTATTTGATATTTTAAATCTCATTTATTATCAATAATTTTCTTTAATGGGCTAAAAGCCAGTTAAACGTTAAAACAATATCTACTTAATTTAATTTTTGAACAAAAAAAAATGTTTAACCATCACAAACTATCACTAACAGACCAGTTAGACAAACGTACACAGAAAATACGTTTGATGAAAATACGTATGATGAAATTGAACAAACTTTAAACATTTCTTTTTTAGAAAAACGTAGAAAGGACACTGATCTAATTTGCATATTCAAAATTATCAATAGTATTACTGATACATCTGATTTGTTACAACTCATCCAGTTTAACATCCCTTCCCGTAGACTCCGAAATAATGAATTGCGGTTCCTCAATCAACATTCTACTAATTATGGATATCATTCTCCTTTATCCAGAATGTCGATACTTGTTAAGGCAAGCCAAAGCATTGAATTTTTTGGTGTTAGCTTAAATGACTTTCGGCAGTCGATACGAAATGTGTAATTTTTAAAGTCTTTTAAATCCATCTCCAAGCTTTGACTTGTAGTCTTCTATATGTTCTTTGGATTATAATTCGTCAATGCTCTTCATTTATATGTGCTCTCCTTTCATAGTCATCTCTTTTTTTATTCGTGTTATTGTTATGTTATTAATGAACTATTTGTCCGTAAATAAATAAATAAAATACCATGCAATGAAATTGTCCAACAATCTTTCAGTTAAAACAAAAAAAAAATTTAGAAAACATAAATAAATTCAGATACAAAATTAAAAGTGTACGTCTTGTATGAAAGTGTATGTCTCGTTAAGTGGTGCGTCTTGTATGAAAGCTCCTCTTCTCCGTTGATCACCACGCGATAAACTTTACTTAAATATATTCTATAATTATACGTGTTATACTATTTTAATTAACGGTCCCAAACACAGTAAACGCACGACATCTTAAAAACTTGGATTAAAGAAAAAAAATTAACATTTAAAGTTTAAAAGATTAAAAACATTAAAAATTTAAAACATGAAAGAATAATACACGTTCACTGTTCACACAACACATTACTCAAAATTCTTTAAGTTATTCATTTTGGCTAATTTTTGTTAAAAACCGAAACCGCGTTCGAATCTTGTTTATTGGCCGAAAATTGCAGGCACCGAAGCGAAATTCAGGTTGGTCACTAAAATGTTCATGGTGAATTCTGTTTTGCAAATTAAACCAACATCTTAGAAAAGGATGTTTGCGGTATTTTTTAAAACTTTATTGTTGGATTTTGGTTTATATTTAAGTGTTACAACATAGCTATCGAAGTACTGAAAAATTGCTTATATTTAAATATTTTTAATTTTATTTTTAGGGTAGGGGGATTCCGGTCCAAACGCCTGTAGCAAGCAAAGTGTTAAGGCCTCGCTCTTTGCGCGCCCGCGGGAAGGTGCCCTTGAAGCCTGTCAAGATGCCTTTGGGGATGCGAGTGGGGGAGGATGTAGTTCAGAATAAAGATTTCCTTACCTTAAGCCGGGATGCTTTGTATGAGTTATCGTCTCATCTTAGAGTGGCGAGACGTTATTGGATCCGATTTTTTTTTTTTCTAGATAAATGTTGTGAAGATATAAATTTGCATTGTGGTATATTTAAATCACCTTAATTATTTCGGCAAAAGTCTCCGTGTAACACCGGTTCAATGACATCTTGAATTTGAATTTGCTTTGTATTTAAAAATTGTAAATTATTATCGGAATAATCTAGACAAGCGGTATGGTACATAAAAAATATTATTTTATAATTAATAATTCTGTGATTTAAATGCTTTAAACCTTTTTCATTCGTTTAAATTTTCTGATCATCTTTTAAAAAGCAATGATCCTGAGCCAAAGATTTTTTAAACTTAATTCTTTCAACTTAATAATTCTTTCAACTTAATGAAATTATGCACCTATCTATCAAAGTTTGCAAATAAAAAATACCAAATAATATTTTACTATTTAAGTGAGAATAAAGGAGTCCGAGAACATGTTAAAAATATTTTTATTTTCATCTGAACTCACTTGAAATACAAATTCGACACTTAATAAATTAACAAAAAATTAAAATACATTATAATATGACTACATATTTGATTTCTATGAAAAATATGTTCAGCTACAATTTTATTATGTCTGTCTTGGAATTAATATCGGCCAAGCAAAATAAATGATAACTTCATCTTGCATGTAGAGTACCTCAATTTAAAATAATGTATTACTTTAAAGAAGTTTTTCAATGAACGAAGGTTTATATACCACCAATAAAAGTTTATGTTTGTAAAGAACTATAATATGTAATTACTTTAATATAAATAGCTGAAAATTTCAATACTTTTTAAACTAATTACTTAAAACTGTTTGGCACCATTGTGTTCTCAGTGCCTATATGTTCCATGTACTCAGTGCCCAGTGCCACCAGCTGAGAAAACTACGAACAATAATAATTCACTCCGGTGTCCAGTGTTATTCGCCGGACTTGAAACATGAATTCTAACATTTATTTGTACAAAAATTGGTGTAAAATAATTTACCTACCAATATAACCACGCGCATATAGATTTTCATCATAATAATAATACTTTCTTATTTGCTTACTCTATAGTACTTACATTGATTTTATATATTTTATAATTACATACTTTTTGTCTTCTTTTTATGTTCTATACTTTTCAATTATTTTATATTCTACAATATTCAGTCATTTATACTTTTATAACGTTTTGTATTCTTCAATATTCTTTATTATTATATTATTTACAGAATGAAACAATTTATTTGTTGAAAACCACTTTAGTTAAATTTATATTCGTCAACCGGTTTCGGTCAAACTCGACCTTCTTCAGGACAATAAACATATAAACTAAATTACAGTAAAAAGTTGAGAAAATGAGGTAAACACAAAAGAAAGGGAGAGCATACAAGAAAGGGAGAGAACATCAGATAATGGTTGGGGGAGGGGTGGGAGAAGGGGTCAAGGAAGGGTGGGGATTACAGAGGGAGAAAGGGAATAACTTTAAAATGGAACTGTTGGTTAATTCCTATTGTTTGTTTGAGGCGGCACTCTTGAAACGCACGGCGCTGAAAAAGAAGAAGATGGAGAGATATGTAATTACGAATGTTGGACAGAGCGCGCTAATATTTTAGGTTGCAAAATAGCAGCGAAAATTGCGAAAAAGCTTAATAAAACATGACTCGTTTAAAATAGAGCTAAAATCTCTTGGAACGTATCTTAAGGATGGGTTGTTTCAAAAAATTTGACGAATTCGTCAAATATTTGACGTTAATTTTCACGTTCTGTGTAAGTTCTATTCAAGTTCTGTGATGATTTCAGTTTTGTGAAGCAGCTGGCCTATGATGATAAAAAAACAGAACTCGAAAAGAACTTACCCAGAACCTGAAAATCAACTCCAAATATTTGATGAACTCATCAAATTTTTTGAAACAACCCGTCCTAAGTATCATTTAAAAAAACATTGTGAATTTTTTCACAAATAAAAGAAATAGAAGAAATAGACTTGTAAAATAAAAGAAATAGACTTGTTTTAAATAATTTTCGGAGCATACTTTGCGATTTTTTTCTATCGAGGAATTTCATATAATTTGCGTTTCGGCGTGGAACGTATGTAGATATTATCTTAAAAAATAACAAATATTTTTTTAAGAGTTTAAAAACTTCAAATGTTTAAGGGGGATATGTAAGAAATCGGTCGAAATTCGACTAGTGGACCCTTAAAATTTGGAAATTATTTTTCTTTGATTTTAATATTTCTACAGCTTCTAAATTATTAAGGCGTATTCCTATTTTATTTATATGAACTATTTAGACTCCTGTATTTTTATTAAAAGTTTAAGTGTTTTTATTTTTTTTGTCTTGAAGAAGGTCGAATTCGACCGAAACCGGTCGATGAATATAAACTTAAATAAAGTGGTTTTAAACAAATAAATTGTTTCATTCTGTAAAATGTCAAGCCACAAGTGTTTGCTTTCTTCGATAATTATATTTATATATTTTTTTTTAATATTCTCCCACATTCTTTATATTGCATATGTAAATGTACTGTATAGAAAATCGAACACTACAACACGGGCATGAGCTTAGTATGGTGGTCAATTCATGTAAAAAACAATTCAATGAATGAAGAAAATTTAAAACTTCTGTTTTGCTAACACAAACTGCAATGTTATTGCCAAATACAGAACAAATAAAACAAAATACCATTATTAACAAATAATAATTATCATGCGCTGAAATTGTAGTAAATTTAAATGAGTTTTGTAAAGTGTAGATTCATACACAAATAGCTACATCGCTTAGAATGTACACAGAAAGTGGTTACAGCTCCCACCACTAAACAAGAATCTACCCTCCAGTCACAGCGAGAGTGTCAAAACAGTTGGTTGTCCGCATTTAACTTCATGACGCAGACTGAAAATAACGAATAACCAGTCTGATGGGATCTTTCAAGCATAGTTCGTTGCCTCGCCGCCAGGTGATGCTTATGATGTAATTAAAACATAAAGATACGCACCCTTGCGGTTTCCATTTCGAGCGGCCGGCGCACTTCGTTTAAGTCTATCATTAGCACTGAAATTGCATTAGACATTGCCCCCCATCGGCGTCGCCTGCCCCCTGTAGGCGAAAGAACTTATTATTTCACCGCAATAATCGCAGAGCTACGACCAAGATCGAACATTACTGTTTACAATCTTCTTTGGTAAATAACAGTTATTCGTTATACTACCGACCCCTGGATCGCTAGCATGGTTGTTCGATAACTTTCGGTAACTTCTCAGTTATCGATACAATCCTTATCGATCGACTGCACTAGGGGTCATTTTGTGTTCTGTTTTTAAGTGAAAGAAAATGGAAGCCAGTTCCACTCCACAAAGCCAACTCCACAAAAGAGGCCCTGAAGAAAAAAAAAATCACCAGGGGCTGTATCATCTTTGAGAACGCTGTGTAGAGGGTCCTTTTGGGGAAGGAATGAGAAGAAGTTCTGGGAAGGAAAACGGTATGAGGGGCGGGTAGGAATAAGTCCAGGAGTGAGTATCTCTCTGGTGCAAGGCGTTGGGTTGAAAGAGTCTGGGTGGAGAGGTAAAAAGTCTTTTTCAACTAGTCTCTCCTGATCCGGCCCACCGCGCAGAACGCCCATTCACTGCCGAGACATAGACAAACCTCACCCCATGAATCCGGGCATTCCTATTAAGTCATCAAACGTAGCGAACCACTTGGGATGACCTTTGGGAGGGGTGTTGGTTATCCAATAAATGGTTCCCGGGGTGGCGGTACCCGTACCCGCTTCCCAAATTATTGAGAACATGTAATAATTTTTAATTCTTGTTACAAAATGGAAGAAACCCACAACTACCATTAGAATTTTAACGCATTTGGCAACCTTTTTAGTAAAATAGTAAGTTCATTGACTCTGAACTTACTATTTTACTGAAGTTCACTGGTTCGAAGGATTTAAATTAAAGGAGGCAAAATAACGAAACTACAACAAAATTAAATACCTACCATGATTCAAACATTAATTTTTTCATTCAAAGGCAATGACCATTTAAGAGGAACGGCTGCGCGGCCCTTTTCGTACAAAACATAAATTTGGGTTTAAGGCTTCTTCTAAAATACTTGACCAAACTTAATTATTATTTTTATCTGTAAATAAACCAAAAATATTGGAAAAATTTATTAAAAATTTCTTTGGAGAAAATATTGGAAAAACTTATTCAAAATCGTCTACGAAAAACATTGACACCATCATACGTACATCAATAGGGATTCGTCCCAGGTAAGTCCACGGAGCACGCCATTATGACTGCGCTTGACTGTGTGAAGGTCTGCACAAAGAGGTACGTAATCGGTATCTTCTTAGATATAACTGGTGCCTTCGATAATGCATGGTGGGCGATGATTTTGACTAAATTAAAAAATCGTAATTATCCAAGAAAAAATTTTCAAATATCTTGCGATTATTTTAAAGATAGAAAAATTATAATTTGTTTTGGTGATTGCATCATTGAAAGAGATGTGGACATGGATTGTCCTCAGGGTTCGGTCCTTGGACCGGACTTCTGGAATATTTTATTCGATGACTCCTCCAGGTTACCCTTACCTGAAGGCACTATTGCGATTGATTACGCAGACGACAAATTGTATTTGGTCTCTGGGAACAGTAGAAAAGAAGTTGAAAATAAAGCTGAAGAAGGTTTGAATATGATTCTTAACTGGGGAAAGGAAAACAGACTGACTTTTGCTCCCCATAAGACCATGGGTCTCCTTATGAAAGGCTCCCTCATTAGAGGTAGAAACCCTTTCATAAAAATGGGAGATACCGCAATCCGTTTCGTTGAGAGTACTAAATATCTAGGCGTTACATTAGACAGATCGTCCTCGTTCTTGACTCACGTTAAAGGCGTTTCTAGTAAGGCCCAGGCTCTCTTCTTAAAACTGAGAAGAGTCTCAACTGCAGAATGGGGTTTACGTTTCCCTGCGCTCCGTCTATTATACACATGCATATATGTGGCACAAGTTTCATATGGTGCCTGTGTATGGGAACATCGACTGGGTAATTCACTCATTCATTCAGCGCTTAAGAGGAGCCAGCGAATCCCTTTACTGGCGCTTTCAGGAGCCTACAGAACAGAATCATCATCGGATGCTTTGCCAATTTTGGCCGGCATTTTGCCAATAGATTTAGAAATTAGGGAAGTTTTGACAAAGAAGTGTCTGAAAAGAGGAAGACCTGTAAACCACCTTGGTATTGAATTAATACCTGGTGGAGCAGTGCCTCTCCCTGAACTTCTAAAGATGATGAGAAAAAGAACGCTTAGTGAATGGCAGATAAGATGGGATAGATCGAATATGGGAAGATGGACCTTCTCCTTCTTTCCATCATTTAAAATCAGAATGGAAGGGGCATATCTTTTAATGGACCACCATATCACCCAATTGCTTTCTGGGCATGGAGAGTTTAGAGGTAGACTTCACAGACTGACTATCATCCCATCCCAATTGCGCTTGTGGTGATACTGACCAAACAGCCGAGCACATTTTGTGGCACTGTGAGATTTTGACGGATGCTCGAGATGAAATGATTGATGGTTTGCAGGTTATTACGAAACCTGTTTGGAATACAGATCTCGTTTCGAATAAGGTAAACTTTGAGTGCCTGAGGAAATTCACGAAAGTCTGGGTTGAGAGATGGCCTGTTCTTAGAGTCGCTGACTAGCTGTAAAATTACTTAGGTACCAGGTGTATTTTGCTTTTGAATCCACGGACACTCTTTATGATTCCTTTACTGCTTGGATTTATTTGTTATGTAATATGTATTTTGTGTTTCTGTTATTTGTTATTTTATTATTAGTTATTTGTTATATTTTTCAATTGTATTTTACATATTTGCGTTATGTTTATTCTTTATTTATATATAAATATATAATAGTTAATTGTATACAATAGTTGATTCTTTTGCAATATTTTATTTATCTATTTTGTTCACTATATTTTCAAAAAAATTATATAGTTGCTTGCGATTTGTTCTATTAATAATTACTTTAATACCTGTAATTTAGGTCGTGTTCCTTGTTTTGTTATATTTGTCTTTAACTTTTTCATTGTTTTACTGGATGAACTGAACTCCAACATTTTTTATTTTTATTTTTTATTATTTTATTTCCCTATCCCCGTATGGGGGTGTGATGGACCTCGTTCCTCCTTCATATTTACTTACATTATCTGTTTTGCAGGTCCCTCTCAAATCTTTGCGCCTCCCCCAATGACATGTGTAGGCTTGAGGCTTGATCAGGCGACCTTGACTGTCCTTTGTCCTGCTTCTGACTACTCAATGCTGAATTTTCTTTTAGTCTTCGGGTATTTTACCCCAAATATTCAGTTAACATTATTTGAGGCTTCACTGAGTGGTTGGCTAAGGGACACGGAAGCTAAGTGTGGTTTATGGTCAGACCGAAAACCATTCACATTTTTTGTTGGTACTTGCCAATTGATTTGAGATGTATTGTATTTTTTATGTTCTCCATTTTATACAGGTGCTTGCAGGTTTTTTTACACGATGCAATGCCGCCTCACGGAGTCTCATGAATGAGTTTTTTTTTTTTTTCTCATTTTGCCCTGTTTAATTCATATTTCTTAACTAACATATTTTTGCATTTTTTTTCCTGTTAAGCACTTGCATACTGCTTACTAACAACGTATGCAGGGACACTGGAGGTCTAGATTCGTTCAAAAATAAATAAATGTAGCTTCGTTTAACAAAAAAAATTAGTATCTTGCGAGAGCCTTGAAGGAGTAACCATATGTTACTTATACCAGGGCGGGTATGTGGTGGATAACCTCCAATGTAAATAAACCATTGATAAAATTCTTTCAATATTTTGTAAATTTTTTTGCCTTAAAGTGAGGCAGGTAATGTGCAACTCTAAATAAATATACTTTATTATTACTCTTCGCATATATAATTTTTTTATTTTACTATTGTTATATCATTTGTGTTAAAAATATTAATACAAAATAATCTTATCATATAATTTAAAAATCGTTTATTCATTGGAATTTATGCATTCGCCGGAGAGGGCAGGTTTCTCCTATCCTTCATCTGAGCTTCTCTCCCTCTCCAACTTCCTTGATGTACTATTATTACTTACTCTGCCAGTTGAAATTCTTGTGCAGTATAACATAAAAGTAAATATGTTAGTACCAGGGAAGCATAAACGTGACAAGAGTATCTTCTGCCAATGAACGAGTATTTGTAAGGTGCAAGCACAACGACGTGATACTTTCTACAAAGGTGTATTCGAATTTAGACGAGATAATAGCTTCAAAATCATAATTCGTGAAAATAATAAAAGTCACAATACTGAGGTCACTTAATACTTTCGCTGCTCTTGCCGAAATACCATTAACGCTCCATTTGAACACAAAAATTAAATTTATTTTTCTCAAACGATACATATGGACTTGGTAACATTGGAAGATTCGAATGCCGTGAAATTGATTTCTGCGGCTCGCAGATTCTTCGATCGTCTACTCCTTTTGCATTTGTAAAACTAGAAAAATTGATTCGGACCATAACACCACATCTTTTAAAGGTTAGAAATCATCAGATTTCTGAAGTTTGACTTGTACATACGTAAAATAACAAAACTCTTTGAACTCTTCGGATGCTGGCAATATGGAATCGAGACATTTCTTACCACTCTTTTTAAAGCGATTCGCACGTGGAATGAGCTACCCGCATTCGTCGTAGGTTTCTTTATTTAGACTTGCATTAATAAATATCTTCTGTCTTTTCCTTTGAACAGTCTTTTCCTTAAACGATTCACAAAGTCGCCCAACTGAGTGACGAAAGAGTTTCGTGCGCTCATCATATCCATAGTCGAAATAATAGTTTAAGTAGAATGTATGTGGGAGAAATTCCATGTTATTTTTTTTACATTTAATGATAAAAATTTTTAATTTCCCATTTTTGGTGATGGTGGGGAAAATATACATTGAAAAAATGTATCACCTTTTACAAATCCATCGATGAAGAACCGAGTGAGTGTTATAAATTGACCAATATAAAACGAAAAACGGACACTCAATTGATATCATTAATTATTACCACGCAGTTTCAAGACACTTCAGCAATACTAACGAAATGATTATTTCCAGTACAAATCAACGTACTATACGACACAAAACAAAAATGCCCAACTTAATAGAGAAATGTTAGAGGAAGATAATTTACCATCTAAATTTAGAGTAACTCTCGAATTATAGAGGGCGATAATAATATTAATAACAATAAAATTATAATAATTATAAGGCGTAAGCGACTACTGAAAAATATTTTATAAAACTTTTATTTAAAATATCGGTAAAATCACTTGACATCTAATTTAAAGTAACACTGCAATTTTTTTAAGTAAAACTTCTTGACTTGGGGAGTAAGCTGGTGAATGCGTGACGAGAGAGTTACGAGTTAGTTAGTGTGATCGGGCGAGGCGAACGAAGCGTAAAGAAGTTTAACTTCAATGGTGTGGTCTAAGGCACACTCGTTTTTTTTTCATTCCTACAGCATGTTAAAATTTAATCATGAAAATAGCGTGTTATGTTCTGAAAATTACATAAAAAAATACCAGGTTTCGATATTTAATATCAGAACCTGATATTTTTTTTTTGTAATTTTCGGAACATACTTCCCGATTTTCTTCTATCGAAGGAATTTCATGTAGGTACCTAATCATTTTTTCAACACAGCAATAGAGATAATCTTCAAAAATAGGATACATTTAAAGTGAAAATTTCTTTAGAACCGTTGTGATTTGAAACTCGATGAAACGAAAACTAGCGACACTAAAAAGAGACAAACATATACATCTATAGGATTTAGCCTGCAATAGAATGAGATAGAATTAAACTTTACCTACATACAGTACCAACGAAGCGTCGTAGATACTGTAGGAAACTGATTATGAGCTCACTTTTCGAGGGTGCCATTAGCGGATTGTGCGGGTGAAGGTTTCTTTTCTACCGCGTGTGAACTGCACTCGATTTTTTTAAACTACAAACTTAAAATGTTCAAAGGAAACATGTCATAAATCGGTAGAAATTCGGAATAAGGATTGGATGTGTTCGAGGAAAAAATTATTCTCTCCCATCTTCAATACTTCTATTTGGAATTGGAATTAATGTGAGCGTATCCCAAATGCTGAAAATGAAGAAGACTTAATACTATTTACCCATCTGGCTATTTCCGCTGAAGGCTTCCCCAAACTTCATCCACCGCTTTCGGTTATTTCGTTAGCAGGGTCGGCCCTAAGCCAAACGCTGCCTGGCGCAAGTAAAATTTTGAAGTCCCTTGTCAAAACTAAGAGACAAGGTAGGTGATCAATAATATTTGGATGATTTGCATTTTTGTGTAGCGCAGTTTTTATTTTAAAAAAATCTCATTCTCTCGCAGCTTAAATTCTAAAGATGTATGTGTTTGTCTCTTTTTAGTGTCGCTTTTTCGTTTTATCGAGTTTCAAATCACAATGGTGCTAAAAAATTTTGTACTGTACGTCAAGGACGATGTTAGGTATTATCGCCTTGGCACCTTGGCAATTTGTCACTTAGAGCGGACTGCTCCAACTGCGCCCGCAAAGGGCCGGCCCTGCTCGTTTGCTCTTCTGTGTGTTTCCGCGTAACTTGTCTCTCTCTCTTCGATGCAGTAGGTTTTAGGCAGTGACAGCTGAACATTTTGTACTAAATAGCTTTTATTGAAATATGTGAATGCAAATTATTGCATGACAGAATTTTTTTAATGGAAACCCACTTAATAAGATTAATTTTTTAGGTTTTTGAGGGGAAAGCTTCATTAGCACCGTTGTTTTTTGAAACTCGAAGAAATTGAAACGAATGATACTAAAAAAAGATAAAAACAATAATAATAATTATAAAACACAAATATATTTATTAAATTCACGGGTACTCGGTTCCAATGTAATACGATAAATCCGTAATCCCATGCAAGTCTTCTTTGGTCTAGTGCAGGGGTCGGAATTTGCATAAACGTCTGCGGCTCTTGGACTCTTCAGACATCAATTGCAATTTCACCTCTACTCAACCAGCCTTATGAGATGGAGCTGCCGAAAGATTTTATTTTGAATTCCTAACACAAAACTGGTTTTAATTTAATAAGTAATCTATGCGCGAGTCTGTTTATAGAAACATTGTGATATTACAGTAAGAATGAAGTGTCTGACGAACTTCAGCGGCCAGACATTTAGCGAACCAAGGATCGAATCCTACGAAATACGTTTTCAATAAATACACATTTGTTGGAAAGCTTATTCTTGGAGAAGATACGACTTTCTACGGAATTCCATTATTGTTGGTAGAAAATTTAATAGAAGATAAGTTGGCAGAGTTAATATTGATTATAAAAGACTGGAGAATTCAGGACTCCTTAGAAAAGTTTATTTTTGTATTTATAAATTTTTGGTTTTTAGTAAGTTAGTTAAATTTTTGCTAAGTTGCTTATATTTTTACTGTGAAGGTGGAAAGTTTCTGACTTTATGAAAACGACTGTCTGAAATGGTGAGTGATAATGTTTTTTTTTGTTTCAATTATTTCTGGCTTTCACCCTTCAAGGGTGTTCTAGGCCATCATTTAAATTTACAGAGAAAGGAAAGGTTAATTTCAGTTTTAACTCAAAATTCTGTCGAGTCTGTGATCATTCTTAAATTGTGTGGTAATCCATTTTACACCCCAACACACCAAAAGCACGTTTGCCGAACATAGAATTTGGTATGCGCTTTGGTTCCTTTGTTCTTCCGATAACTGATAACTCTGCTGATCTAAAAAATGATTGCCGAGAATTTGAATTTTCTGGGGTACTATTTCTGATAAGCAAACCGGGTCATTCCGTTAAGTGACTTGATATTATCCAGCAAAGGTTGAACTGGATTCCTTCAGAAAATTTGAGCCAGTGAAGATTTTTTAATGCTCTGAAATGTGGGGATATGGAGATACGGCTGTGATAAGTCTCGCCTCAGCATTGTTAAACTTGCTGATCTTCAATGTATCAGTGAGAGAGAAGGCCAAATGATTCGATTATTTTAGCGATATTATGTGTGAAGAAGATAAAGAGTACTGCACTCAGAACGGACCCCTGGGAAGGGGTGAAAGTAAAAAGGGTTCTTCTAATTGTTGTTTAAAAAAATTGTGGTCAATCGTGTCAAAAGCAGCTTTTCGAGTTTAAGACTAAAAGAGGTTATGAATAATTGCAGCTGGTGAGTCTTTGTAACAAAATTTTAAAAATATTTTGAAATAAAAAAAGGTTTAACGAATTTAAATCATTTTCACCTGTACAATAAGAATGAAGAAAAATAAAAAGAAAATGTTAAAAAAATGCTAAAAAATTCATTATATTGTAAAGCAAATATATAAAACAGCCCAGTAACTAATAAAGGAAAGAAAAATTAATTTTGAAGCGACATACTCCAGAAAACCTAGATAAAAATATTTTCTTTAAAAGAAAAGATTCTTGCTTTTTAGCTACAACGATCTTAACTTTGTGTAAAATAGAGATCTGTCTTTAACTCTAGAGTAGCGAAAATGAAATCTCGAAAAAAATATGCATAGTAACTATTTCTCTTAAATTTCTCGAGAAAAGAGAGTACTCTAATATAAAAGTGGTTGCATGTAGATTGAAGTCAAGTAAACCAGAAACAAGAAACCAGAAACAAGAAACTATGGAATATTTATGAATTTTAAATTTTAATCCTAAAAGTCACGAACTGCCACTGGTAAAGACCAAATTCGTGTCCTCCAAGTTTCTCTTAATGATACCACAGAATAACAAGATTTATTCAAACCCGCGCTGTGCATTAAGCGCATCGCCGTATGGTTTTTAAATATTACACCAGGAAACAAGATGCAGGTTATTCATAATATATACACGACCGTTCCAGCTCTACAAGGGTAAATAGAGTATTATGTTATTGCAGGGAAAATCTGACAGGGAAACGAAGATCCCTGCCAAAAACTCGGCTGCCATGGACACGGTATTCCGAGCATGGACTTAACAAATCCAGATCGGTATCATTTACACATTCATTTGAACATTCTGGAAGTAATGTAGTCTTTTACTCCAGCCACCACATGTTGCAATTTAGGTAAAGGAAAGCAACTACTGTAAATATTAAATTTTTAAATGTTTGTGGATCGAGTATAATATTTACTATATATTTTCTCCATTTTTTGACGCGAACGAATGTATCTATTTATTTATTTATTTATAAGTCATAATATATTACAAAAAATTAATACATTACACCCAATTACTACAAAAACTCATTTAAGGAATGACAACATTATATAAACAAAAGAAAATTATTGAATTTTAAAAAAAATTAAGAAAAAGTAAAAAAAAAATGTTTTTACACAAGAACACGAAATTCAATTGGAGTTTAATGAACAGTAAATAATTTTAAAATGGACTAGACACACTTGATACACTTAGGACGTGTTGTTTCAAAAAATTTGATGGATTCATCAAATATTTGATGTTAATTTTCAAGTTCTGTGTAAGTTCTATTCAAGTTCTGTGATTATTTCAGTTTTGTGAAGCAGCTGTCCTACAACGATATAAAACAGAACTTTAATAGAACCTACACAGAACGTGAAAATCAACTTAAAATATTTGATGAATCCATCAAATTTTTTGAAACAACCCGTCCTTAGTAATTATATTTGGTACTTATACGGAGAATATTCTGGAGTTACAAAGTAAGACAGTACGTACAGCTCGTAAATTCGTCACAGGTTAATAAAGCTGTTGAGAAAATATCCTTTTAGGGCCTTTGCCAATGTTTTTTTGTTTGATGCTGGAAGTTTTAGGTCATTGGGTAATGCGTTGTATTGCTTATTGTATCTACCATCTTGTTATGTAATATCGATCTATTTACATCAATCGGTTGTCAAATACGAAATTTCAGTTAAATATCAACGCTCACATTACAACATCTCATTTACACAGGTTTTCATGAGGAACAAAAAGCCGTTTTTAACGTAAATTATATTTAAAATACTTCGTGAGTTCAACAGAGAGCTTTTATTTACGAAAAGTATAACAAAAAATAAAAACAAAGGGTATAAGAATACTTCGTTAATACACGGGGCGTAACCTCCTACCGAGGTCTTCAGGCTTGCTATCTCTAAGGGTTCCTCTACCGATCAAAGTGGACAAAAAGATATCTCACAGTTGATCCTGGGTATTGAGCCTTTAGGACCGCTTACTGGATCTCTGGCTTCCCAAGGCCGTGCGGTCGTTTAAATAGGTCGGCTGGATGTAATTAGGTGGCCGGTAGTGGGGAGCAGCACGCTGATTAGCTGTTAGTTTGAATTGTGCAACCAATGCAAGTCCTCCGGCACGCTGAGACGGTAGACAAGGACGCCGTATTATGTATGAAAGAGAAAGTATTCGGATCGGCGCGGTGCCTTTCGTTACACGTTTAGTTTATTATCATCTCTAACAATTTCTCAAAGGGGTGATGAAGTGTCACTTTGTTGAGTTGTACGGTCACCGAAAAGCTTATATTTACAAGTCTAAATCTTTACTTAAGCAAAAATCAAGTCGTCCGGGTTACTTGCAGTACAATTCAAAATGCTCTACTAGTATACGTACCAGATCAAACTAGTGTTATTTTATGACACAAAATCACACGATAAATATTTATTTTTTACATCGGTTCCAGAAAAGGCACTGGCCCTGAGAAAAATAATTTCCCTCATGACCTATGTCATCTTTAGGGATGTTGTGTAGAGGGTTTTTAAGGAAAGGAAAGAGAGGAAATTCTGGGAAGGAAAAAGGTAAGAGGGGTGGGTAGGAATCTAGGGTTAAGTGTGTCATTCGCCGTCATCCGCCGCCAGATCCAGACAAACCTCACCCCATGAACCCGGGCACCCCTGCTAAGTCGCCAAAAGTACCGAACCACTTGGGTTTTGTAACTTAGCAACCATTTATTGAGTTATCCAATAAATGGTTCCCGGGGTGGCGGTACCGATTCCCGCCTCCCAAATTGAATACAGACATGCATTAAAATTATTGATTTATGATGACCATAAGAATATTACTTTTGTACCAAAGGTATTTTCTGATATGTTCGTGATAATTTACGTTGGTACAAAACATGATTTTTTTTGGTAAATTTTTTTTTTACCACCTTTGTGATTTGAAACTCGATGAAACCATAAAGCGAAACCAAAAAGAGACAAACACATATATCTAAAGGATTCAGCCTGGTAGAGAATGAGATAGAATGATCGTTCTCCTCTTTGTGCGGTGCTCCGTAACCTCCCCACTCTTGTCTACTTTAGTTTTCTAAAGGTTTTATTTCTACCGCGTGTGAACTGCACACAACTTTTTTTAGTCTAGGTACCCTTTCTGAACTTTCGCTAAAAGCATCTAGTTAAACTAGATTACCCATGGCGGAAAGTAGCCATCAGTTACGCGTGATACTGTATTAATTTAAAAGGCAAAACAGCTATCCATCGATAACATAATTACAATAAATAAAAATTGAATACAATAAATGAAATATTCGTTATTAATTAAATCCACACCGATACACAAAACCGCTCTGAAAGGGTTTGAAAATTTTAACTGCGTACTTGAAGCGCAAGGTAGCGTGCAAAAGCGTTCCACTTCGCATCCAGCTACCAAAATGGTTATGTCACAATAATCCTATCTAGGCCATACATGCTTGATGGAAGCGCGCTAATTTTCCGACCCGGCCCGAAACTAATCCGGATATTTGCG
The DNA here is from genome assembly GCA_936435175.1 of Glyphotaelius pellucidus. Classification (NCBI taxonomy): domain Eukaryota; kingdom Metazoa; phylum Arthropoda; class Insecta; order Trichoptera; family Limnephilidae; genus Glyphotaelius; species Glyphotaelius pellucidus. Next base: position 16,804,691 of record OW386542.1, on the reverse strand, counting down.
AGGTGAATTATTGTCCTCCTGTGGACGGCCGCAGCTGGAGGCGGCAGATACCGAGTCCGATTCCCAACCCACGGAAAACTTCACCGGGTGCCGAATGTAGTCGGTTTCGATTCTTCCGGAATTCATTTTAACGATACGCTTTCACGTTGAATGTTAAATGATTTTTAAGTATAAGCTGTTTCGGAGAATTTGAATACTTCACTAAATTTCAAAGTTAATTTCTAGTTCTGTTAAAATTCTATTTAAGTTATTTTATTTTATCAGTGTGGGCCAGCTGCTTCTCAAAACTGAAATAATAACAGAACTTGAATAGGACTTTCACAGAACTGGAAAATTAACTATGAAATTTAATGAATTGTTCAAATTCTCCGAAATATCCCTTAATAAGAGATTTTTACCGTATTTTTAAACCGTATTAATAAAGTAACGATTTTGATTTTGCGTGATTATGTTGCATTACTGGTGTTTAATGCCCGATGTCAACTAAAGCAGATCTTAAAATACTTAACCAAGAAACAAAACTACATTCTATGTGTATATGTATTCTTAAGGGGAATTCATTTTTCTACAACTTCTTTCACAAGAACTTCTGTCTCCGATGAATATTTTAGACGATATGACGGAATGTTTAATGAAAAATGTGAGGTAAAATGGAACTGGGAATTTGAAAATTACGTAACGAATAAAAGTTGAAGATTATCATTTATTGTTTAAAATTTTCCCCTGCAACGCACCGTTTTTTGAGATACAAGTGGAAACCCGAAAAATGGGACCTTTTCCCCTCCCCCTCACCCCCTACCCTGGCTCACTACTTAGACGTCAGGACTTTTGGTATGTTCACACCCTAAGCACCCTGAACAAATTTCTGAAGGAATTGCTTAGGTACCTGCTCACGCACTATATACCTCCTTCCTTGACTGGACTATCTGCTCTAACTAACTACACTTTTGTTACTAACGATAATTTTGTTAACATAAACAATTCTTTTTTGGTCCTGGGTTCGAGTCCCAGCTGTCCAGATTTTCGCTCATTTTATCTTCATTTAATTATATACGCATTTAGTTTTTTTACATTAGAAAATAATTTCCTTCAGGGCCTCTGTCATCTTTGGAAATGCTGTGTGGAGGTCCTTTTTAGGGAAAAAATCCCGATCCAGCCCACCGGCAGTAGGTGAGCAAACTCATACGCAGCCAGACAAACCTCACTCCGTGAACCCGAGCACTTCTGCGAATCACTTGGGTCACCTATGGCAGAAGTGTTAGGAATCCAATAAAAAATAGCTCCCGGGGTGGCGGTACCTGCACACGCCTCCCAAATTTATACTTTACTCAATATTTTTATTTCATGAAATGTTGTAAACTTTATAAGTTAGGTAATTCCACAGCTTGTCAAAGAGCATTTTCCATAATGGGTAATCAAAATACTTTAAAAAAATTATTATAAAAAATCGACTTTTTTACTTCTTATTGTCTTGAACTTTTTTTTTCATTTCATAACCAATAATAAAAATAAAAAAACTTCTTCTCATATTCTATGTCATCAATGCCACTGCGCCGACCAACCCCTCACTCCGCCCTTTCTATCCAATACATACAATTTTTTAGATTTTTATGAAGAAAAAAAACATCAAAAAATGTTACCAGATACCTAAATATCTTTTACATTTTTTACTCCAAACAATGTCAGGAATAACTTGCCGGAAAAATTATAGGAAAATTTGCTGCTTTTTATATTTTATTCTTTGATATTATCATTTGTATCCTCAGGTCCCTTACATGCATGCGCACATCTTCCTTTGGATGACTTTGGTTCTGAGGGAAATCTCACAGACTACTTATGAGGAGTTAATAAAAAATAATCGTCTCAACCATTCGTACTGATACCCGAGGATACTTCCTACCTTGCTTTCGAACACTTCATATGTGATTACTTATACTTTTAACAAGGGTGCTCAGTGCTAGCAAAGCGACGGTCAATTTATTAATTCACAACTTCTGGTCATCTGCAAGACAAGGATAACGCAATACTCTTCCATATACAACAGATAGGCCTCGTTAAATGATATCTCTCGTGCAGATAAAAAACCGTTAGGGAAGACCCTTATTAAATAAATTACGGTATTACTCCTTACTCCCAAAAACATTTTCAAATAAAGTATAATTTATATTCCATTCTAAAAAGTTCTATTTTATTTGAAATCTGCTCCAGAACGTCAGATCCCCTTTATTAATTTTGGGGTCTCATCTTATAATATTTGCGAGTATAATGGAAAAAATTAAATTGCCTTTTACCTTTTTAAAATATAAATTGCTCGAGGCCTCTGACCTGATTTCAAATATTTCATTCGGAACAAGCGGTCCTTTCCCACGAGAATTCTGCAAAATGCTCCAAGCTCAAGAACCGTTGATAGGTTGAAATACAAAAATGCAAAAATTTGTGAAATACAAAAATATGTCGTGTACCTATTAAAATAATTGATTATGACTGTTAATTCTGAATTTGAAATACGAGATCGATAAAAATTACATAAAAATGAGAGGTCCCAATGACCGGTTGGTTAATGCGCTTGTCCCTTAAAATGAAGATCCTGAATTCGAATCCCGGTTGCGATCGTTGTCTTTTTATTTTTATTTTCTTTGTCTTGTTTTTTTCATATTTTCGTTTAGATTTTCTAGTATTATCTTTTTTTTCAATGTGATTATAACCTTCAAAAGTTTTTATGACAAGAGTTATTCCAATAAAATGATAACAAAACACAAAATTGATATGAATATATTATACTCATTTTCGATTTCGTATACATTTTTTTTTAAATAGGTACATAATTTTGTATAAGATACATGGCACATAATTTTGTAAGAATTCGCCTTTGCGTAGCAATTTTAAAAAAATAGTTCAAGACAGAACGGCAAACTTAAATGAAAAAATTGAAGATAATAATTTTGCCTAATTTAATCCTAAGAATAACTCACACCTCAATTTCCAGTGATATTCCCTTCTTAAAATAAGTTTAATTTTTTTTGTGATAAACAACTAATTACAGTATTCTAAGAACGTTATTCTAATAGTAAAATAGTTTGATGGTAGTAAAATACTTACAATTATATAACAACTTATAACTTATTCTTTTCTATTTCACATTGTAATTTACTTAATATAGCGTATATAATGCACTATGTAGCCTTAGTATTGTTGACGACTGTTAAATATCTATAATGAAACGATGGACATTACACGGAAGAGTAGTTTTGGAATATTTGAGCATGTACTTAAATAGATAAATAATAAATTAAATAAAAAATATAAAAATTAGAAATAATAAAAATAATGAAACAATTTCATTAATGCGGGTATATAATAATAATATCATACATTTCTTTATCGAAATTTGCAATTGTGTATGCCCAGTGTAGTTAAAAAAATAATATGTGTATGAACCGTAGGTTAAAAGCAAATTTAATAATAGAAATTGAAGTTATAAAGTTGAGGTTTCTTATGACCGGCCCCGCAAATGCCAGGAAAAAACGAAGAAACGTCAACTTTAACGTAATATTTTGCAGGTTAATTTTATGCTATCTTATGTAATTTTTACTGAAACACATTCCTTGAATACTAAACTATACATAAGAACAATATTACTTGCGTTTATTCAATGAATTTATACTTTTTACCACTTTTCAAATAACACGGAAAAAACGAAAAAAATTCGCGAAAAAGCATGACTCATTGTCGCGCTGTCACGTTTCACCAGAGCCGAGCGTGCAAGCGAGAGCGCGGAAGAAGCGGCCTAAGCGTTGTGACGCATATATTTTTCTTCCACTCCATCGTTGTTATATTACGTTACCACATAAAATTATCGTCCGTAAACTGACTTTATAGATGACCATTTTTTTTTATACGAATACCGCTCAAGAGTCCCAACTGCTCCCGTCTGGAGCCAGTAGACTATGGCATCCCCAATTGGGGTATGTTGTGCGGCTGAAGGTAGTGGGGAAAGGACAGAGATGGGGAAGAGGAAGGTAGGGAAGTACCTGGTTATTCAGATCTGGTCACAAAACACGGTTAAAGCCATTTCAAGCAACGTTTCAATTCTGAATGGTGATCTTACACCAGGGAGATACTGAGAGTATCTTCCACTCTGCGACCTTCGGGTTGCGAAGATCTTTACCGCAGGACCACGCCAGTCGTCATATTTGAATGGAAAAAATACTAAATTTCAAAGCATCCAGTATTGGGATTCAACAGCGGGGAATCCGAAGCATTATAAGTACCTTTATTACAATATTAACAGATTAGAGTCAATCGCTCGTAATGGATTCGACGAGAAGTACCAAAACGAGTAACGTGAGACTTGGCAGGGTGGTATTACAATACATTTATTATATAATAGTGAATTTTGCAAATCTATGGAAATTCAAAATAGCAACATAAATTTATTACCTGTGTTATTTGATATACTGTATGGCTTTCAATGACGATGTAATAGGTTTAATATAATTATTATAATATATTGATAATGAATGTTCGGAAGCAATAATTCCCAGCAATTTGTATCTCATATTGTCGAAAACTATAAACAGTGGCATAACCTACGTATCCGCGAAGGGTAGTTAAAATAAAAATAATAAAAAAACAGTGAATCCCGGGCTACGAGAGCGGAGTGGAAACGTTCTCTTTCGAAAATAGAAATAACGCCGAATCGAATTTCGATAACTCTCATTATTTGTAGTATTTTACATGAGACTTGATTTACAAGTGGCGTGCAGTGAATTTTATTTCAGTTTTCGGAAAAAAAATGCAAGAAAAATTTTTTACTTTTAGGTAGTTTTTTTATCGCATTCCTTTTTTAGCGATTTTTGATAACTGAATGTTTCTTTCGTACGATTGCAATGAAACTTTGGTGATTTGATGTGCGCCCGTCCGCAAAGGCGTCTTTATACACTGGTGAGCTCTGGCGTTATGAAATTTGTATAAAAAATTGTAATTGGTGGAGGGCGAGTGTATTTCATGTAGTTAAGTGGCAGAGAGGGTAGTGGAAGGAAAATCCGGTAGGGGCGAAGGAGAATGAAGGAAAGGGGGATTCGCGTGAGAGGGGACGAGGGATGGGGAGAGGCGGGGAAAGTGAAAAGTGAATGCGGGAGTGTGGGATGTCGCATGATAGGTGGAAGTGGATGAGGGGTGGGGGGAAGATGAAGAAGGTGGAGGGAGAACGCGGGAGGAGAAGGGGAGGCGGAAGAAGAACGGAGACGAAAGGGAAAGGACACAAATGGAGAAACAATTTTTTTTTGTCGTATTGTTATGCATGTCGAGAACTCGCTAGTTTCGATTAAAAAAAATAGATTTTTGTTTAAAAATTGAAAGAGTTAACTTTTTGCTGGTATAATCACGAAAATCATGAAATAAAGTCACCGGCTTACTCTGCCAGTAGGCAGTAATAAATAAACTGGGCCTCTCGACCACCTTTTCTGGCGCTTAAAAGTAATAGAGCATCCAGCCTTTCTTCGGTGGTTTTATATTAACGGCTTGATACCAGCAGTACACAGATGGCGACAAGTGACTGATGGTGTGGTAGTTTGCTTAACACATACGCGTCTGTATTCAATGTACCACGTTCATACTAACGAGACCAATCGATAAAGGGTTGTTTTTTTGTAGCGCGATTGCCAAACTAGAATAAACTAGGCAGTTTGTATCAATAATGACACCATTATTTCTGGGAAGTATTATCGTCCGAGCAATATTCTATTTATTGCGGCGATGCTATTTGTCATTATCGGGTTGTCAATCGTGTTCGGGCGCCAACGTGATTGATGGAAATGTAAAATACATTAGCTAACAGGAAAATAATATGTGGATAGTACATAGGCACCTGTACGTTCCTTGTATTATTTAAATTACCTGCTAACACACGTCTTTTGTACTAGGATGCGTACTTTTTTATTTTTTTTTTATTTATTTATTTATTTGTTTATCTTAAAAATGGTACCTATTATAGTATTACTGATCTTCCAAAAAGCAATTGCTTATTTCTTTATAAATAAACGCCCTTTTTCGGGGCTTTTACATATATAGCATAGAAAAAACATTTTATTGTACATAACTGAACTGCCTCAATAACAATATTTTATATTTATTCAAAGATAAATTGAAGATGTCCACTGACTTGGTATAATTGTTTCCCTCCATTAGTATTCTGGGCAGAGAGGAATACTTATGGATGGAAGAAGAGTTTACATTTTATGTATACATTTAAACAGTCACGTGTTTCACATATATAATTAGAACAGTTAATACAAACACATCTTAATCAAGACACTTTAACTAAAAGACATCCTTGTATTCCGTTAGAGTAAAAAACAAGTATAATTTTTAGTGTTACATTCATGTGGAAATAGGCGAAGCAGTCTTCCCGTTCATGATTTCTTTAAAATGATTTTTGATAGATTTCGATAATTGTATTTTGTCATTAATGATTCTGTTTTCTATCGGTAGGTTGTAAAAGAAGTATTTTCCTCGGTATGTAAAATGATGATAGGGCAAAAGAAGTGTTTAGTTTCGGGCGTACAAATACATGTTTGAGTCTGTTTTTTATTCGAGTTGTGTGTATGGTTTTAAGACATATTTTTTTAAGATAAAGGAGAATTTTGGATAAGATAATTGGTTTTAAGAGCCTCAGGCTTCTGTTTGTTGTGGTGCCTTAGTACCTTAACAGTGCATTTGACATCATTTTTCTTTGCAGATGGCAATATATTTATATTGTTTGCCCTACCAGTAATGTAAAATGGTTGGTATTAAGAAAGTAAAATCTCATTTCTTTAAAGTCACATTCATAAATAATCATAAAAGTTGATAATCTCGTTTAACAGCTAGCCCGTTGTATCTAATTTCTATAATTCAATTACAAATTCATTTTCTTTTTGCGTTCTTTTGCAAATTTTTAATTTTTGTCTTTTTAATTTTGTTCTTTCTTGAAAGTTTATCTTCCAGATCCGAACCTTCACCGACCGGAATTAACCGACCGTGACAACTCTAAAAATTAATATTTATACCGTTTTTTGTTTGATGCTTAAGTATTTTTGGTAAGAAATTTAATTGTAGTTTTAATATTTTATATTGGTATTCGTGCGAATACGAGATGGTTTTCAACAAAAATGTGAAATATTTACAATAATTATTGTAATGTAAGATAACGTACAACAAAGAATACTCGAATAATATGCTTGTAAGAAGTTTGGTGACGCAGCAGGGGTGCCCGGGTTGACGGGTGAGGTTTGTCTAGGTCTCGGTGGCACATGCGTTTGCCCACCTATTGCGTGGCAGGCAGAATCGGGAGAGACTGGTTGAGGGAGGCCTTTTTATCTCTCCAACCGGACTCTCTTGATCTATCGCCTTGTACCGCAGTGGGAGGGATTTTTTTTTCTGTGAATTACAGATTAACGTAATCCTATTACAATACACATAAAATATTCAAACTTTTAACGAAAAAAATTACAATAATACAAATTTTAGAGTTGTTGCCTAAAATTACTCTTGAAACCTCCAAGGCCAATGTTGAAAATGTCAAGGGACCTAGAGATTTCATTTAGCAGTACCTAGACACTCACTAGATCTGTCACTCCTAGACACTCGACCCCAGATTCCCACCCCTTTCCACCCATATCCACCCCTCATACTTTTTTTTCAAGAACTTCCTCTTCTTCCTTTCCCTAAAAGGACCACCCCCAAAGATGACATAGACCCTAAGGGAAATTGTTTTTTTCAAGGCCTCTTGTGTAGAGTCAATGTAAAAAGAAAATAAAGCAGTTCGAGTTGGGGAAAAATGGAAAACAAATTACAATAACAGTTATGAAGGAATTTGTATACTACTTGGTTGATATTGCGTGATTTCAAAATATGTTCCATTAAGACACCAGCTCACTATGAAAATATGTTCCATTAAGGCACCAGCTCAATATGAAAAAATAAATTGTAAAATCTTTTTCACTTTCTAAAAGATGCATTTGTTAAAAATGCTCTCATCAAATAATTTAAAGATATTCCTTAAAATTGACGGATATACAGCATTTTATGTGAAACCGTTTGAAATAGTTGTTGAATTATCCTTCAGCAAAATTTTGAACGCGTTTTTCTCGAAACTACTTTTCAACCTGGTTGACAACATGTTAAAAACTATACATCCGATTTGCATGCACCAAGTTTTCAACTGTTCTAAAATCCAGTCTTTATGGCACCACGTTGAGATTTTTTTATAAATAGCCCTTTTCTAATTTTTTTTTTTCATGAACGATGAAAATTTTCCATAAAAACCGGAAATAAAATTCGCTGGTCCGCCATTTTTTTTTAGATATCGAACTTTCCCTACATGGTGCCAAAAACCTATATGTTCAGTTTTTAAACATATTTTTTCTTTTATTTTTCTGATGAACCGTATGGCTCAATCGCTGTCAACCACAGCAGCAGCAGCAGAGCAGCAATTTCGTTGGAATGTCCTGTTGAAAGCGGCGTACACCGCAAACCGTTACTTTGATTCGTGTTTAAAAATTGATATTCAGTCTTCTAAATGACTATGAGTTTTTATAAAAAATCCATTCATCGTTTGCTTGAAAATAATTACGAAAAATTTACCCTTTTACCGCCCTCTCACCGTAATTTGCCCTCTTAAATACCTGTTAAAATATCTATTGAATAAATCTTACTTTCTAAAATAGGTTAATTAATATCTTGCTAAGCATCAGTCCTTAATTTGGACGAACAAAAAATTCCGTGATTTACACAGTCGTGACGAATCATCCTAATACCCTTGCCTCTTTAGTAAAGTACGTGTGTGAATTTTGAACGTACTACACCAAAAGTATTCGTTACAAGACCATAACTCACTTCTGATCTACGCTGGGACACTAATGGCGTAACCGAACCCTTTCCATAAAATATGTAAGAATGCTGGCACAGAATGTAGGGAGTCTTCCCGCCGTGTCACCTCACTGCACGACATTTAACATTTCTGTGAACTCGGTAAAGCCAACACGTCACATGTCTCCTAAATAACTGCTCGACATATGTAATGCGTATGTGTTATGTAGACAAATTATACAATATATACTTACATTGTCTTTTTCGCATTCAGATGAGAGAGTCGAGCTTGTGTCCAACTTAATTTGTGCGCGAGAGGTCTGCTCGGTTCATTATTGGATTTGTAAAAACATTAATTTAAACAGTACTTAGACAAACGCTGCCATTGTATTTTCATTGCGTTGAATGCTCACTAGAGGTTTACTTTAAAGAAATCAAATATTATACTAGTCTCTCGCTTTATCTTGGTTTCGTGATAATTTAATTTTGTGATTTAAATGGAATAGCGTTGTTAATTTTATATTTGAACAAACCTTTGCAATTTGCAATATTAACCAGCTTTCTCTTACCACCTTTTTTTATGACGCAGTTTAAGTATTTGTGCTACATTAATAGTATAAACTTAACTCACTTCCTTCGATTTAGTTATGTCACGATACCCTGTAGGAACCCAAATTTATTTATTGATATTCGTTCACATCTTGGATTATATCCTTGTTTATATCTATTTTCTCTTAAAATTCAATCGATATTTAGCAGAAATATTATCCACTTCTCTAAATATTTCATACGTAAAAGTCAAACCAGTTTTAAGCAAAATGTAGGTCATCATTTATAATCCGGTATGGTTTTTTTCAAACAAACGCTCAATTTTTGGGGAATAAAAAGTTGCGGTATGATTTCTATCCATTTACAACTTATTTTTAGTTAACCATACCTTTTAACGTTGTCATTATATTTTATGTAATTTTATTAAATTCAATAATAACGTGAAAACACCATCACTTTATGAGGGTGGAAGGGGGGGGCACATTCCAACGATTCTGAAAGCTAACTGGTGCAACCTAAAGAGCTTTGAAAGTTGGTAGTTTGACGATGAGGATTAACTTAAAGAAAGATTGCTCGGAGATGGTAAAGCCAAGGAAGTTTGTTCTATACTAGAATGTATGCGGAGCGGCTCCACTACTTAAATGTAACAGAATAAAAATAAATTTCATTCAAGCAACACAAGAAATTCATCAAATATTGTCCTCTTAAAAAAATAACTTGTCAATAATTTATTTATGTCATTAATTTGGGCGTTTGAATTCGGGAGGTGGGTTTGGGTACCACCGCCCCTGGAACCATTAATTGGATGACCAACACCCTTACCATAGGTCTCCTCAAGTGGGTCGCAACGTTTGGTAGTTTAACAATGAGTGCCCGGGTTCATAGGGTGATGTTTTTCTAGGTGTTGGATTCATAAGTCCGTCACTCCTGGTCGCATTGCCCCCAGATTTCTACCCATCCCCCATAACTTTTTTTCCCAAACTTGCTTTCTTTCCTTTCAAAAAAGACCTTCTTCATGGCATTCTCAAGGATGATGTAGGCCCTGATGGATTTTTTTCTCAGGGCCCCTGTGTGGAGCTAATATAAAAAAATGGACAACCATGATTGCTCTTGTGTAGAAAATCATATTTGGACAAAATATCAAGGTGGATAAAAAATGCTCTCTAGATTCCCGAATTAAGAAACATCGGAATGAAGAGGAAGCGCAACATGGCATAATAACCCAAAAATTAAAAATTTGGCCTTGTAAACGTAAAAAATATATCATTTTGTATGGTGCACAATTACAAATGTGTTTGAATGTAGATTATTGTATTGTTCAAGGGAATTAGAGTCTGTTACGTCTGAGTGATGCGCAGGATCATGGTAATACGATTATGTTCTGTTTCGCGTAGTAATCACAGATTAACACAAGTTATTTATTATGTTTAATTATAGTTGAGAATTTCGAGATGTTCCCATACATATTATCCCTTAATCAATGGTATTTCGTGCACAACCGTAAGGATACAAATTTTTTAAAAAGACTGACATGGCGATATTTTTCCCAGTTTGACTAAGAGCAGTAATAGTTTTACGGTTTGTGTAATGAATGTGGATTCAAGCTTAAATGGGAGCAAAATAATAATGTTTGATATTCTTTGTTTGGAAATGAATTAAGGTATAAAAGGACATGTCTTGAATGAGAGCGCTCTCTTCGCCTTTGACCACCACGCGATAAACGTTACTTAAATATATTCTATAATTATACGAGTTATATTATTTTATTTAATGGTCCCGAACACAGTAAAGGCACGACATCTTAGTTTGCTCGTTCAAGGAATAGTGTACTTGTTCCCTGAAATCAAAAGGTTGGTCCCTATTCTGAACAGTTACCCCCACAAAGCTCTTTCTCTAATTAATTCTTCTCTTCGTCGCTTAGTGAATTCGGATTGAACTTGTATACTTTCGTTTTATCACATACACTTAATTTTAGTGCGACAACCGTAAGCTCGTGGATTGTAATAAAAGATTACTCAGAGTTTCCGAAGTAAATAACATTTTTTATATCCTAATAAACACCGTGGCGCTCAGGATGGCACCTACCTACTTCCTCTCCCAGTTTATAAAATAATCATGCAACGTTTTAAATTATAATAAGACAATCAAGAAGGTGTTTCGGTGATAATAGTTATCATGATTTTGCCAACCACATTTTGGAAACAAGTCATTATTTTGAAAAAAAAATTTTAACAATTTTAGATACAAATACAAAGGGCGTACAATAAGATTTTAAGATTAGACAATTTTAGAAATTAGCAAAAGGGTTATCTGCCATCAGGTTATCAAATTTAAAGAAAAGTTATTCAAATTAATAGAACAGCATCAGGTTGTACCTTGATTATTTAAGTTTTTGTTATATAAATACAATAAATATTTTATAATCATTTTATTTATTTTGTGTTTTAATATTTTTTTTATTTTACGATTATTGTAAAATATTTGTATATGTGTACTTATTTGTGCATATTTTTTAGTAAACTTTGAGTCCTGATGAAGAAATTTTTGTTTTTGAAACATGTTGAAATTTTTTATTAAAAATAGTGTTTCAAACAAAGATGGTTATTTAAATTTAATTTAAAATGACGCCCTGCAGAAATTTTGCAATTATTGATGAAATAATGTAATAAATATATTTTTACCGATTTTAACTTCATTATCATTCTTATTTCGCCCCTCTGAGGATCGGCGTATTTGAAATGGAAGATATGTCAACGTTCGTGTAAAAATTGGCACCCGTTGCTGAAACGTACTTCCTAGGGAGCGACACAAAACATACAACAATGTCGCTCAACGTGGGGCTGGGGGGGAGGTCGTAGGCCTACGTTAGATCCCCTCCCTCCCTGCAGAAGTTTATCGCGTTAATCTGACCCAATTTTCCCCTTGTGTTGTAACAGGCAAGCGATAAAAGATAACTCTGACCTCTGAGTCCCGTTCCGTCTCCCCCCTTAGTGAGATTTTTTCGTCCACTCAAAGAGATGCCGCGTCTAGTGTCCCTTATCATAAGCCTAATTAAATGAAACTACATGATCCAATGGCGAGGTCGATAGTGGTAATCTAGACATTCTGTGGTTGACTTACCTCATACACATTACAGATACCTTCACGGAGCTGAATATCATAAATTCGTTCTCGTCATCCGTGCTCTAGATATCGTCAAGATGTCATGATACAAATTTTAAAAAAAAATTAAAAATACAAGTGTGCAACTCTCGCGCGGTAGAAGTGAAACCTTCAGAAAACTTAAAAAGACAAGAGAAGGTGGGCTACGAAGCACCGCACATGCAAAAATAATATATTGTATATTTGTAGCACGTTCCAGAGTGGAAGATACTCTCAGTAACGCCCTGGTGTAAGACCACCATTCAGAATTGAAACGTTGCTTGAAATGTCTTAAGCCGTGTTTGGTGACCAGATCTGAATATCCAGGTATTTCCCCACTTTCCTCTTCCCCATCTCCTTCCCCACCATAGTATCCTCTGTCTCACAACATACACCAATTGGGAATACCATAGTCTAACTGGTTCCAGGCGGGAGCAGCTGTGACTCTTGTGAGGTATACAAATAAAAAAAGACCGATTATACTTTTTATTTATGTAAAAAAAGAACATTATACATTGAAAAAAAAAATTGTGTTAATACGTCCGCCATGCTAGGGATGTCCCTGTGTTATGGCGGATGAAGTTTACAGATTGGATACAGTTATTAAATTATGCAATTCAATTTGATAATAGTAGTTATTAAAAGTTATAAGTATGCAATACAATGTAATTTAATAACAGATTGTAATTATTATATTTCAATTCATCTCAATACTATCTCATTCTCTTGCAGGCTAAATCCTATAGATGTATGTGTTTGTCTCTTTTTAGTGTTGCTATTTTTCGTTTCATCGAGTTTCAAATCACAACGGTGCTTAAGAAGTTTTCACTTCTAAAGTTACTATTCAATATAATGATACTGTAGGGACTACAATTAATACGTGCCTGTTTTTATAGGCACATATAATTACGGCACCACTGAGTTTCACGAAGTCTACTAGAGCCTACGGCAAGTAGGTACATTATTCCAGCCGGCCGTTAAATTGTTAAGCGTTTTCAGAAAGGTTCCGACTCTTTTCAAACGCCTTGCAGCGCGGTGGCCGTAGATTCGAGAGCCTTCCCAATACGTACAAAAAAGAAAAAAGGTGAAGTCCCCGCGCTCGCGGGGACTTCACCTTCTAGAACCATACCATCTCACAGCTTATAAGTCTCACCTTCAGCTCAAGAGATCAGCTACATCCCGCGACTTATAAGGTCCACCGCACCTTCAGCTCCAGGGATCAGCTCCGCATCTCAAGGTTTCCCCACACCGCAGTTGACCCGAATCACCGCTGTTCATCTTCACCGCCACGTCATCTCTACCAACCACGGTGCAGAGCAACTCGCTGGTGAATCGAAGACCTGTGATCTTCACCGCCGCTACCTCCATCACCATCTCACCTACGCCCCACTGTCTCTTCACCTCTGTCTATTGTACTGTTCTGTCTTTTGTCTATTGCACCGTTCTTCTACGTCTATTTTACTGTTCTTCTACGTAGCTACAAAAGCGACTCTGACTCACCAAGGCCTTCCACTGATCCGTCACTCCGCTACCGCTTCCTTCCTCAATACCTACCGCATATTAAAATTAATTCCTTGGAACAGGCACTATGTCAAGCTAGGAAATAATATCGACCAGCAAAGCACATTGCCAACTTCAACTTCAACTTACTCCTCAATTAATATAATTTTTTGAAGTGAAAGCTTCTTTAGCACCGTTGCGATTTGAAACTCCATGAAACGAAAAACAACGAAACAAAAAGAGACAAACAAAAATATCTATAGGATTTAGCCTGCGAGAGAATGAGTATAATCGGTCTCCTCTTTGTGCTGCGCTTCGTAGCCTCTCCACTCTTGCCGCCTTTAGTTACCGCGTGTGTAACGCACACTCTGTTTTTGACGTAAAAGCGTCTTATAAATCGATGAACGCCGGCTGCATGCACGAAAAAGCATGACTCATAGTCACGTTCCGTCTGAGCCGAGCGTGTGAGCGAGAGCGCGGAACAAGCGTTCGGCCTAAGCGTTCGGCTTGTGACGCATCTATCTCTCTTCCACTCCATCGTTATTATATAACGTTATCACGTAAAATTATCGTCCGTAAACCGACTTAGTAGACAACCAATTTTTTTTTGTATTCTCGAATTAAAATGAAACGTTAGTGTCAATGTAAGTTATCGAATATCAAATAAGCAATTACCTTTGCAACACAACCTCAAAATGCACAACCTGCAATTCATTATTAAACTCGTTTACTTGTCCGTCAATAGAGTTAAACATATATTATATTATAGATAATCTTTTCAAATTGAATGTACAATACGTAAATGTCACAAATCTAACAAATACATTGAGGAAACTCGTATATATCTTTGAAAATTTAATTGTCACGTTTACTGTTCCCTTACAATCGTCTCTTGAATATCACTTGAATACTTACCTTGACTCTCTAGCAAATATCTGTAAAGTTACATTGAAGGTTGTTCTTAAATTTAAATTAAATAAAGGACGAGCACTGAATTAATTTTAGAGGAACAAGATGTTCTCAACTTGAAAAAAGATATTAAACAAATAATCTTTTGCACCGAATTAAAAATGTACATAATTTTGAAGAAACAACAAGCAATAGAGTCCTGAAACAATCACATTCAAATTGAACTGGTTCGAAAATATTTTCAATCTTTTAATAATCTTTAAATCTAATCTTAAAAGATTTTGGAGTGCTGATACTATACTCTGATGTGACACTGTGGCATGAAAATGACAGAGGAAAGAGGATCTCACCGAATGCTGTAGACATGAGCTCCCTTAGGCGGATGTGTGATTACCGAATGACCAATGTGAATAAGATAGACGATCGGGGCATGTTGAATGGATGAAAGGGAATGTAGAATGGATCCAGATCATCCAAAGAAGACATGGAACGATCGAGAGAATTAATTCTTGAGTTGGGGAGCGATAAATTTGCCTGACTTGGTACTACAATATTGATTGACCAAGAATTAAGCTTCCCCGAGTGATGCAAACGGGCCCTCATGAATTACACCTGGTTCTACAATTCAGTGACTGAGAACACTAATTTAGGCCTCAGTAGATGCTGCAAACGGGTTAGCGTGAGTTTCGACTTACCATTGTAAATTTACCTTTAATCTATATGATCTAATCATCCGGGCGTATCATGTTCGAATCCTCGGCTGGCTAAGTCCTCCATCACGGCACGAGCAACATTCTCCGCTTACTCTAGTAGTAGGAGGAGATTTTCAAATGTTGTTGGGTTATTCGTAATAGTAATAGAATGTTTGTCTTTCTTAAAAAAAAAATAAACATATACCACCTATTATAGAAAGTTTATAAAACGGAAAAAATTACGTTGAAAGATTGCTTTCGTTTTTTGAATCCAATAGATTGACGTTGACAGGAAAAATATTATAACTCAATTTTTCATTTTTGGAATGCTAAAAGTGCGCGTTTCTTTCATATGCTTTAACACCTAATTATTTAACACCTACTTAATAGAAAAAATTACGTTGAAAGATTGCTTTCGTTTTTTGAATCCAATAGATTGACGTTGACAGGAAAAATATTATAACTCAACTTTTCATTTTTGGAATGCTAAAATGCACGTTTCTTTCACATGCTTTAATACCTAATTATAATAATTTAACACCTAACCTACTTAATAGATATTATCAAAAATACAATAATATAATGTCGATGCTTATATATAATGTTTAATGTCATCTTGCTAAGTGAACAAAAATAACAACAATTTTGAATGTTTAAGTCTTTACAATGATCGGGCAACTCAACAATGTGACACTTCACCACTTCATTGAAAAGTCATTAAAATTGATGAACAAAGTTACGTCAAGTTAGGTTGAGGGCTATTTTTTTGTCAATTTCGATGAATTTTCAAAGGAGTGTTGAATGCCACTTCATTGGGCTATCATAAAACCCTTTAGAACACCTCAGAAATTACCACTAACTTTTGAACATGGATTTGATACCGACGTGAAAAACGCTGATTTAAAGTTACCATATTTTTCCTTTAAACAAAAAAACTTGATTCTTCAAACTTCGCAAATTCACTTTGTGGCGTCATTGTTAGTTTAATGATAACAAAAAACTTGATGTTGCTATTTAAAATCATTTAATCGATCGCAACGACCCCAACTACCTATAAAACTTTGTGCACTAAATACGCCAGTTTTTTTTTCCATCCGAGAGGATAAAATAAGAATGGCCTTGAAACTATTCAATATACTTGTTCTTTATGTGTATTTCCACCTCGACACCTTTGATCAATAATGGCGCGTGCACTTAAAGCAATCGATTTTCACGTTACACAATGCAATTTTAGATATTATCTAAAATTTTAATTATCAAGAAATGTCCTTCGAATCATTTTAAAGTTAAAATATCTTTTTGTACTTTTACTGAAGTGGAGAGAGGCACCTACCTTTTTTTAATTTGAAGTAGCGGAAACTTTCTGGAAACTAGTTACAACGTATTTTTTATTTGTTATCGAGTTTAATTTGTGGAACTCCAATTTAATTTTTTTTATTTCTTTTATATTTCTCTAGATTTTATGTCCGGGTTAAATCTTCCTCACAGGAAAAACTTAATCCTTCCACACACTTTTCCACAAATGTTAATCTAGTCAATTCACGCGATGTAATTGCATTGTATAAGTATACTAAATACAAAACTATACAAGAACAACACGTCAACCTACCAGAGACCATATGGGAAAATACTTCACCGACTCCAGATATTTTCATATCAGAGGGTTCGGCTCGATAGAACTCCTAACTGAACCGATAAATCCTACCGATCCCTCAATATAAATATTTAAAAAAATCTTTCGTAATCCTACATGTATTTAATATGACTGATTTTTGCATTTTTATATAAAGATTCTTTGACAAATCTAATAAGCCTAAATTTTTAATTAGAGAACTAGGTATAATGCCAGTAGCCGAAATAACAAATGGTAATATTTTTATAGTCCGAGAATGCCAAATTCTTTTAATCTCATTTCCTAAATCTGTATATTTTCTAATTTTTTCAGAAACATATTTTTGAATATTATTAATAATAATTTAGAATAATAATATTATTATTTCAAATAATGTCAGGAATCACTGATTAAAGTATGTCAAGTACATCCCTTAACACCCTGTATAATACTGTGGAGTTAATGTAAAAATTGGTTGTTTGTAAAGTCGTTTTACGGACGATAATTTTACGTGATAACGTCATATAATAACTATGAAGTGGAAGAGAGATAGATGCGTCACAAGCCGAATGCTTGTTCCGCACTCTCGCTTGCACTCGCTCGCTCTCTCGGCTCAGGTGGAACGTGACAATGAGTCATGCTTTTTCGTGAGTGCAGCCGGCGTTCATCGATTTATAAGACATTATCACGTAAAAAAAAAAATTATCGATCACCTCATAAGTGACTAAAACGCCATTACCAAAACCTTGGCGTAGTCACTGCACCTATTTTTATCACTTAGCTTTAGCGAGATCTTATTTTAAAAACTATTATAGGTTTAACGAAAATATTTGAATTTGTCTCATTCATTTCTAATAATACAACGTTAGTAGGTACTGGCCATACGGTTGAAATGATTCTCTTAACGTTTTCCCTTTGATGAGTTTTTCAAATACTGAAAGTTTCTCTTTGGGAAACTATGAAAGTCAAAATATACGTGAAATATTTCTAGAAGGCTCGGCCAAAGGCTTCAAGACCCGAGGCACGTGGAATCAATAAAAGGGTGAAATTTCAGATTAATTTTGAAATATCTTCTATTGATTTACGGTTATGGGCTTCTTTGATTTCCTACCAATAAATACCGTTAGAATATTATACAAGGCAAATTGAAAACACTGAAGTGTAATGGCAAATCAAATCTTACATAATTTTCTAAATCAGTTAAAACACTCACCGAGAACTCTAAAAAAACATGTGTGCACTTCACACGCGATAAAAATGAAACCTCCAGAAAATTAATGTAGACAAGAGTAGGGAGAGCACTTTTTTTATTAATGTGAAGGTGATTTTTTCCGTATGTTTGTCGTCGAATTCCAGTACCTACACATTTGTGTGTTGCTTTTTCGGAGTCACTAGATGTCTCATTATTTTGCCTGTTCATTTTGAAGTTTGGATACTGATTTTACAAAAATAAATACATCATTTTTTTTATTTCGTAGGATTCGATCCATGGACCACCGAATATCTGGCCGCTGAGGTTCGTCAGGCACTGTATACCTCTAGAACAAAAGAGGACTTGCGTGGGATCGTGGATTTATCGTATTATATTGAAACAGAGTACACGTGAAATAAATAAAGATCTCATTCTTTTGCAGGCTATATCCTGTAGATGTATTTGTTTATCTCTTTTTAGTGTCGCTCGTTTCCTTTTCATCGAAAAACTGTTATGTAATTACAATGCAAACACTATATAATATGAGATTGACAAATATGACGGTTTGACAGAAAGTGGCAAAAGCGAAATTGGTTAACGCGCACGGTTAGACGAGAGGTTTGAATTCGAGTCCCAGTTGCGACCATTGTCTTTTTCTTTTTTTCTGTGTCTTGTTCTCTTTCATATTTTCATTTAGACTATTATTGTAATCTTCTTCTTCAATGATAATTGAATTAGCATAGTCTACGAAATTATATGAATTCTGTGAATTCTAGTTCATTCTTTTACGAGTATCCTTAGGATGGGTTGTTTCAAAAAATTTGACGAATTCGTCAAATATTTGACGTTAATTTTCACGTTCTGTGTAAGTTCTATTCAAGTTCTGTGATGATTTCAGTTTTATGAAGCAGCTAACCTTTAATCATAGAATAACAGAACTCGAATAAAACTTACACAGAACGTGAAAATTAACTTCAAATATTTGATGAACTCATAAAATTTTTTGAAACAACCCGTCCTTAAAGTAATTAGTTACGATGAAATGAAATTCTACGTTTTCAAAATAAGCAAAATATTTACTAAATCCATTGTTAGTACTTGGACCCTAACATTAGACTATGATAACCAATGTAATCACGCTCATATACCGCAAGAAGAGACGAACACCAGTGGGAAACTAACGAGAAAGATATTCCAACTTCCAGTACGCTTCTTAGGACCAATGAAGAAGCGATGTTCAGGGATACGAAAACTACTGATTGATCATGGTTAAAATGGCAATAGGTTATTTTATCTTTGTTGCTTTGCATGGCGTAGAACAAACTCACAATTTATTCATTTACAATAATATATTGTATATAATATATTGTATATAAAATAATATATTGTACGGCACGTTCCAGAGTTGAAGATTCTCTCAGTATCGCCCTAGTGTAAGAACACCATTCAAAATTGAAACGTTGCTTGAAATGGCTTTAACCGAGTTTGGTGACCAGATCTGAATAGCCAGATACTTCCTACCTTCCTCTTCCCCATCTCCTTCCCCTCCCTACTACGTTCAGCCTCACAACATACCCCAATTAGGGATGTCATAGTTTCACTGGCTCCAGACGGGAGCAGTTGGGAGCATCTTGTGCGGTATTCATATTAAAAAAACTGGTTTACGGACGATAATTTTACGTGATAACGTCATAAGAAAACATTGATGAAAAATTGCATTGATGCGTCATAAGCCGAACGCTTAGGCCGATCGTGCCTCTCTTTCGTTTGTTCCGCCCTCTCGCTTGCATGCTAGGCTCAGGCGGAACGTGTCAATGAGTCATGCTTTTTCGTACAAGCAGCCGATCATGCCATCGATTTATAAGACATTATCACGTCAAAAAAAAAAAGAAAAACAACAAATATAAATCTGTCAAATCAAACAACGATATTAATTCGTTTTTAGCAGTCATCATTTTAATGCTGTTTCAACTCGTAACAGTTTAAAAGTACGAGTTTCATCTTTACCTTTTCCATTAATTAGCAATAAGGCAGGCTAGATGCTAAATTATTTCAGTAATTTATATTAATTTAATTAAAGCTTTGCCTGTGTTGCCATTGAGAAATTTCAAATGTGATAATTAATTATTAAATACAAGTTAACCAATTAATTTTATTTTCGCAATATTTAAAAGGAGGATTACTTCAGTAATTCTTGTTTCAAAGATGTCATCTTACTTAACTTAAAAAAATAATTAATGGCTTTTTTGCTATAAAAAAAGCATTAGCGAGTAAATTATTAATACTCTCGAACCTTTTCTTGTTTCTGTTATCTTAAAGTTATTTATAGAAAGTGATAATTGAAAAAAATTAACCCAATAATATATTTCTGGGACCAAAAAAATAGGGAGCAGACAAGGTAGGTAGCTTAGGGCAGTGGTCCCCAACCCCCGGTCCGTGGATCAAATGGTACCGGGCCGTGGCAAGACCCTGCTTAAAAATCAAAATTACATAAAAACAATCGAACATACCCAATAAATTTATTTTATAATCAACGACAAAAATAATTATTCAGTTGAGAACGCCAAGTTACCGCCAACACAATACCTTCGAAGTAAAAAAACACGACTGGGCTTTCATCTTGCGCACAAACACATATAACGTTAAGAGCTCGAGTGAGACTCAACGACGTGAGACACCGCTTTATTGAGAATACGTGACATAGGAACTAACACGCGTTTGATGGTTTTGGTTAATTTATTCCCGTTTTTGTACAAAATCAAAGCTTTTTATTATGTTTATAATTATTTTAATAAATTTGTAAATGTATTATCATAGATTGATCAAAATCTGAATCCTGTATTTACTATATTTTAAGAGATATTTACATTTTCTGGGGCGATGTGTACTAGTTTTACTTTTTATGTGACATAATAACGTGTAATATCAAAACAATATAAAATTTAAACAATCAACGTCCCCCTCAGCGGGCCGCGGGGATAAAAAGGTTGGGGACCAATGGCTTAGGGAATAAAAATCATTAAATTGTCAGGTTTAATAATGTCTGAGCTTTTTCGCATTCGTCTAATTCTCAAAGAAAAAAATAATTAATAATATATCAATAATAATCAATTTTATATAGGAGCACATTTTCCAAAAATTACGCGAATATTTCTTATAAAGGTTGATATGTTAGCTCAACAGAAGGCCCATTACGAATTCGCCTTCCAAAAGACAATTCTTAAAAGCGAGAGTTTCGCCGTTCAGAAGTATTCAGGCAAGTAGCTGCCGACCCATTCTTGTTGTCGAATAAAAGCTTCTATTTATGGCTCAAATTTTACGCGGATTCGACTACAATTGTAAAAAAAGTTAAAAGGCGTATTCATTACTTTGTCGGACGCATTAATTCAAGAAGATATTAAGAGTTAATGTGATGAGAAAGTAATTTACGTCACGGGCGGAACATTGAGTTGGTAACTTTTCATCGCATGCTTTGTTGATGGAAACTTGTATAAATCAAGTTTTGTCAGTTTTTGTATGACGCGATGCGACGCAAATTATTAAAGGTATATTGTTACAAATTCACTCTTCAGTACCCATCTAGCCGATCACATTTTTTGTCTTTTCCCATGTAATATTTAGTATTTTGCTTGTAAAGTTGCCGATATAGTTTTTCTCAAAAATACGTCGCGTATCGATAACGATCGTCTAAATAAAAATGAGTAATTGTTTGCCCACTTTACGTATATTTCTGTTTAATTTCGCTGTTTTTATACATATGTTTATCTTTTTTATTAATAAATATGATTTTATTACTTTTTTTTTTTTTTTTTTCAAGAGCGGAGACGGTTTACATAAATAATGTTCCCGTGAGCACTTAGGCCGTAGGCCCATTGTGCTATCTCCCATTTTACCTCATTCCTTTGACAGTAATCCAGTCCCTTTTACAAAGTTCACCAGGATTGTCATTGGAAACGAAGCTATGTCTTCTGGTTCGACAATGTGTCTTCCCAGGTCTCATTTCTCCTCTTCACTCCTCTGCGGTTCCCTGAAGGCCCCACGAGGGAAGAGGGCTTCATCTCTCCTCTCCACTCCTTAGTTCCCTGAAGGCTCCACGATGGAGAGTTCACCTCCCCTTGGTTCCCTAAAGGCCCCACAAGAGAAGAGCCCCACTCCACCTTGGCTCCCCGAGGGCCCCAGGAGGGAAGAGGACTTATCTCTCCTCTTCACTCCTCCTTGGTTCCCTAAAGGCCCCATAAGAAAGAGTTCACAGAGATGGCCTCATTTCTCCTCTTCACTCCTACATGGTTCCCTGAAGACCCCACATGGGAAGAGGACATCATCTCTCCACTTCACTCCTCCTTGGTTCCCCAAAGGCCCCGTGCCGGAAGAGTGCCCTTCCCCTTGGTTCCGTGAAGGCCCCACAAGGGAAGGGTTCATGGAGGTGGCCTCAGCTCTCCTCTCCACGGCTTCTCCTCTTGGTTCCTCCTAAGAGCCCCAGGAAGAAAGTCCACAGAGGTGGCCTCAGCACTCCTAGGTTCCTAAAAGGCCCCTAGTTTTCGAATGGTCCAATTTTTTTGTCCCACGAGTGACCAGGGAAATAGAAGGTCCACTCCAGCAGAGCCCCGAATGTTGGAGTAAGGTCTAAATACTCCGAGATGCGACCTTGTTTCTCGGAGGCACCGTTCTTGACACTGTTCCCCAGGACATTCAGCCTGAGCACGGTAGCTCACACCTTGGCTTGGGATGGCTATTGCAGGTTTGTGTTTCCACTCCCTGAGCGATGGGTTCGCCACACTCCCTACGCTAATTTTATTACTAGTATTTATATTTTTTTTCTTTCAAGAATCCATCCTCACTTTTACCATTAAAAAACTATAAATTATAACTGAAATAATCATTAAAATGATTTAATACCATGTACTCAATACATTCCCTTTACAAATAAGAGTAGAGGGGGTAAAAAAAAATGGACCAAAAATTTGACCGGCAAGATCCACATTCTTAATCTTTGACCTTTTTTAACTCAAATCCATTGGTGGAATTCGGTCCTCACATTTTTCATACTCAACTACCTCTAGCGCCCGGTCTATATCGGTTCAATCCGATATTGCATTTGCTTACCTTTTTTGGAGAGGTTGGGTATTTACACAAAGAAAACTATTTGTCCATATTTTTATACAGTGTATTTACAGGCAAATCAAACAAAGCATCTAAATATTTTACAGCACAATGTACGAAAAGGTTTTTTCGTAAAATAATTCAAACTAGTAGTCAAAAACCTGCTCCACTGAATTTTGCTTCTAGGCCCCGCGGGCGGCTTTTGGTTCGGCTTCGCCCAGTTTAAGTGTTGATGACCATTTTATAAAACCGATAGTAACTGGTTCCAAAAACTGGATCCAGTGACAAATAACCGCGACAGGCTATGACGTCTTATATAATATATAGACGCATGATACAAATCACAACGTGTTATTATTATTCACAACTGCCAGGTACAATAATAATCATACCATCCATCGCTTCAAATTGGTTCCAAAAATTAACGGTTCCTCGGATCCAGTGACATCTATTCACCGGGACAAAGTAACCGCTACAGGCAATAAAGTCGTTAATAATATACCGACGCGTGGTGTTACTATTCACAGTTGTCAGTTATAATAATAATCATACTATCTTAAATCTCTCCATATCCGGAAAAATTGCAAAATTAAGCCTGCCAGGCGTAAGTTGTCCTCCTCACGCTAGCTGTTAACGTAAGTGGCGCCATCTTTTGGCATTACTTTAACTCCACGTACGAAAACGGTTTTGTGTAAGGCGTGGCTTCAGAGTTGTATTCTTAACCGAATTCTTAAATTACCGTAGAGTTTCTAGGCTATTAATACTGTTTGATTCAATTTGATTGAGAACTTCATAATTTTTTGATTTGTATATGCTAAAGGTTTGCTTTTGGCTCCTAACATATGATTTAAATAGATTAAGAACAGAACCAACGACACCAATTTCATCCAGTTTCTTGATAAGTACATTACGACTCACTGAATCAAATGCTTTGAAGATCCACTTTGTTCTAATTGTTTCACTTTGTTCCTCAATCCTGCCAAAAGTTTCGCCAGTTGCTTATTTAATTACATTCTTTACATGATTTACAAAAAGCTAGCCTGTTTGAAGTTGCATACTTTTAACGAAGGGTTTTGCTAAGTAAGCATGGTGTACTAGTCGTCAAAATCGGGTCAGCCCTCAATGGCTTTTTTCTTCGTTTATGTAAATTTTTAGAGCGGGCGCTCTATCAACAAAGTACCGGAAGACGGTGGGTTGCAAAGCGAGGTGTGTCCTCAATTATAATATAGTAGGTAAAGTCGTATTCTTTTTCACCCTGAAGGCAGATAGTTGAGAATAATTTTTCATGTTCTTGTCAAATTTATTTTTCAGATATTTCGATGTTTACATCCTATTTTTTTTTTTAAGAGAAACTGCTTCAGCACCGTTGTGATTTAAAACTCGACGAAACAAAAAATAGCGACACTAAAAAGATACAAACACCTACATCTATAGGATTTCGAGATAATAAGATAGTATAACCGGTCTCCTTGTGGGGTGCTTCGTAGCCTCCTCACTCTTGTCTACTTTAATTTTCTGAAAGTTTCACTACTACTGCGTCTGAATTGCACACTGATTTTTTTTCAGTTTCGGTACTTTTCCTATCCAACATTTATTTCTACTCCACTTTTACCCAATGTATCGGGTTAATTAATTCTGCTAATTTCATCCTGAGTATTTCGGCAGTCTGAAGAATAATGTCAATGTGCTATTTTGTAGTTTTGCAGTAGAGCTGAGTAAAGTTTCATTTGTGCGTTTTTGCTGTTTTTAAAATCAAGAAAGATACTGTTGTTTCGATATTTGGCATTTCAATCAAATTTCAGACACTTTTAAATCAAGAATAAATAAGTCAGGGAGCAATTTTCAACTTTTAGCAGATCCGGTATGGTGCTTCTGGATTTTCAAAAAAATAGAAGTGTATATGTATAAAAGTGTATATGTATATGTATATTCCTACCCCCCGTGGTATATATAGCTCGTCATTAATTAAACTTATTCGTGAAAAGCAGAAATTTCACAGACTATATACTACTTATAAGAACCCTTCTGATTACATTACTTTTTCAAGGCTACGCACCAGACAGAAAAAAATGGCAAAGAAGTGTCATGAAGACTTTATTAATAATGCAGAAGAGAATATCGCCAAAGATCCCAAGGCATTCTGGTCATATGTTAAATCAAAAAAACTATCAGCATCTATTCCTAGCGTTTTAAATCGTAAGGATTTAAAAGCCGAAGGTGGCCAGGCAGTCTGTGATTTATTTGCTGATTATTTTCATTCTGTCTACGAACCGCCTGACCCTCTGGGGACTTCCTGCGATGACTCTGTAGAGCAGGTTTGTGCGATGGGATCAATTTTTATCGATGCTGACATTGTATGTAAATATTTAAAACGGCTCGATTCCAGCAAAGGAGCTGGGCCAGATGGTATCCCACCATTGTTCATTACCGAGTGCGCAAATCATTTGTCACTTCCTCTATCAATACTGTTTAATATATCGCTCAAGACTGGTACATTTCCTGATACATGGAAAAGAGCCTACATCTCACCAATTCATAAATCGGGAATTAAGTGTGAAGCAGATAATTATAGACCCATTTCCAAGCTCTGCATTTTTTCAAAAGTGTTCGAAAACATAGTCTATGACCAGTTATTCCCTGTGGTAAAGAATTCGATCAATGAATTTCAGCATGGATTCTTTGCAGGTCGCTCTGTTGCTACAAATCTTATAATATTTATAAATTTTTTGTCTGCTTCCATGGATAAACGTGTGCAAGTTGATACAATCTACACCGACTATAGCAAAGCCTTTGACAAGATCAATCACAGCGTCCAGCTTAGAAAACTTGCTAATTATGGTATTCATGGAGATCTCCTTCGTTGGTTATCTTCATACGTGACAAATAGGTCCCAGGCTGTGACGGTGGGTAGATTTTCTTCCATCTGGAAAATCATCACTTCCGGTGTGCCTCAGGGGTCCATTTTGGGTCCTTTGCTTTTCTCTATCTATATAAATGATATTACGACATGTTTTCACAACTCTCAAATTTTACTATTCGCTTACGACATGAAAATATACCTTCCTATAAGCTCCCCGGACTGTTCTACGCGTTTACAAGCAGATCTTGACCAACTGACGGATTACTGTCTTGGAAATAAACTTTTTATTAATATTTCTAAATGTTGCAAAGTTACATTCACACGTAACCGTGTGAAAAAACTGCACGATTACACCATTTCTGGATTGCAGTTAACAAATAAAGATTATATACGTGACCTCGTTGTTATTTTGGACTCTAAACTTACATTTGAAAAGCACTTTGATAACATTGTCACTAAAGCAACAAAAAGTCTGGGTTTCGTACTGAGAACATGCAAATTTTTCAAAAACACTAAGACTTATCTGATTCTCTACAATTCACATGTTCGTCCTCACCTGGAATACTGTTCACAGGTTTGGAACCCGCGCTATATTGTTTATGTTAAAAGGTTAGAATGAGTTCAGGAGCGATTTCTTAAATTCCTCAATTTTAAATCAATCAACATATACAACACTTACGACGAAATCGAGAAACATTTTCGAATCACAAAACTACTCAACAGGAGGCTTGTCGCTGATCAGATGCTCCTGTACAAAATTATTAACTCAAGAGTTGACTGCCCGGATTTGCTATACAACATAAATTTCCACACGTCCATTCGATATAGTAGACAAAATACCCTTTTCTATATTGATAGATGCAACACCAATTCCAATCAAAATGAATTTATGCAAAGGACATGTAACTACTATAACAACAAATTTGCAAATATAGACACACGTGCTGACGTATTTACTGCTAGTTACTGTCGCTACAGAACTTCACTGTATAACATTCTAGGTGCGAATAACACATGTATTAATTGTATCTACTATTTTTATATTACTTGCGTGGCAACTTTCCCTTATCCCTATCCTCTCCTTACCCTTCCCAACCCAAATCCCTATTTTGCAGTCTATTTCAGTTATAATCACACTTATTTTAATGTTGTGTATTAGTTTACCATTTGTTGAATTCACATTTGTACTCTTATTATTTTTTTAAATATTCTAGTTTATATTCAGTTAGTCTTGTTTCTAAATACCTATCTGTGAACATTAATAATTGGTATGTTTTTTTTATCATCCTCTTATGTTTATTGTTTTACTAAGACTGTTAATGTTCCTTAAATAAATAAATAAGTGTTATCTAATGTATAATTACACAAATTGAAAATTTAGAGAGAAATGACACTTTCAAATTCACTTATAAATAATACGATAACATTTCATTAGCTATTATCTATTAGCTATTATACCTTGGGGTTGGTATTTTGATACTAAAAATATTTAACATTAACAAATTCCAAACTACTTTTTACGCTTACTATAGGATGGGCCATAAACATTTGCACTTTTGTAAACGTGCTTGCGGGGAATCCGAATGGGGAAGGAGAGCGATGTCACTTACGCGTGGCTCTTCACCTCTTGGAAATTTGGTCACAATGGATCGTTTTACGGGAGAGCAACGCGCTTTCAAACGTTTTTACAAAAACAATGATTTTGTTCTTTTCTGTTCAACAATGATTATATTCTGTTTTACAAAACAATGATGCACGTCGCCTATTTAGTCCGCATCACCAGAGTATTAATCCGTGCCTAAGTGATAATTTAATTAAATCAGGAAAGTAAGCAGGGCGGCCAAGGAGCAAAAGAAATTGGTTAAAGAAATTTTCCCTATCAAACTGATTTCACGCAGAGGAGATATCCCATGGCCTCCCCGCAGCCCGGATCTAACCCCAGCTGTTTTTTTTATGACATATATTTTTGTATCTTACAAATCCAGTCTACGAAAAAAACCAGCGATTATACTCCAATTAAATGAGAACATCTATCAAGAAATGGATAACACACCCCGAAATTATTTTTAAGAAATGATATTCTAGCATATTTTTGATCGTATCAATAATCATTTATTTAAATACAATCTGTTTTTTCATGATTATTTCAAAAGTGCAAATGTTTATGGCCCATCCTGTATAATACTCACTCTGCCATCACCATCCTCTGAAATAATAATAAGGCCACAACAGGTCTTTACCAAGATGATTTACGTAATAATAACAATTTTGAATGTAGGCAGAACATTGGACTTTAACATATAAAAGTCTAATATTATTTATGTTACTTTCAATGCAGCAATACCGGCGTACCTGTACTGTTTTTTTACGACTCGAGTAGTTTACTCGCTGAACGTGGATCGGATTTAATCAGTGGCGAGAGAGGGAGGGGCAAAATATTCAAATTTCGCCAGAGAACTTCCTATAGGCTTTTAAAACTATTCCTACACGATTTCAAAAATAAATTGAAATATTTTACCAGTCCAATATCACTGGGTATAAAATAAAAGCGTGGAATAAAAATAAGCTTAACCCTTTCTGATCTAGTGTCGAAATAAATTGCAAAAATGTTGTTTTTATAATGCTGCGTCATGTTCGACTGAGCGTGGCGAATTCCTGTTTTAACTCAACCACTTTGCATTTTGTCTGCCTGTAAAATTGTTGTGTGTTCTGTGTCCGGTCAATCCTGTCAAGACGGTAGTCATGTTTGATAGTACATTTTCTTTCCGGCAGAGTGCATGAGCGTGTGCAACAATTTCGCCAGTTATCAAGTTAGAATAATCAACTGCGAAGTCTACTAATAAAAATATTAATATTTGCAAAAGAGAACCAAGCATTATAAATCAATAATCAGTAGTATACTATGAGAACAGGCGCTCTTCTACAAAAGGTGTATGATTATCCAATGTATTTTGTTAAACAGAAGAATGCTGATGGTTCCCTTTGCGATTATACCGAATTACTGAGCCATGTAATATTTTTGAGATGTGAATATACAGAAGAAAACTCAAATAAG
This sequence comes from Glyphotaelius pellucidus, assembly GCA_936435175.1. Classification (NCBI taxonomy): domain Eukaryota; kingdom Metazoa; phylum Arthropoda; class Insecta; order Trichoptera; family Limnephilidae; genus Glyphotaelius; species Glyphotaelius pellucidus. The sequence continues at coordinate 16,775,231 of OW386542.1, read as the reverse complement.
CTGGATGGTTAGAGATACGAATGAAAATATTGTGGTTCGGGTGAATAGAGAAAAATAAGTTATTAAAACAATAAAAATCCGAAAACTTCAATCTCTAGGACATGTGATAAGACATCCAAAGAAGAATAAGATCTTGCATATCATAATACAGGGAAAGATTGCCGGAAGTCGGAGCCCTGAAAGAAGGAGAACATCATGGCTGAAAAACCTTAGACAATGGTTTGGCCAGTCTACTGTAGAGCTGTGTCGGGCCGCAGTAAACAAAGTCCGCAAAGCCAACATGATGGCCATCGTCCGTTAGAGAATACCCGGTCGCCGGTAAATTTGAACTTCACCAAATTTTACCAAATACTTGCTCTTACTCCCTGAATACTGAGGGCAAGAGACAACTGAACCTCAGACAAATAATACCTAAATAAATCATCAAAATCGAGGTTAGGTTTTCTCCATTTTTGTCCTCCAAAAGTTAACCTGTTTTATTTTTTTAACCGTTATTTACGAAAAGAAACTATTCTATGTGTGTACGTTTTGATTTTTTATGTATACATTATCTAGTTTGTATGCTGAATGTCTTTTGACAATTTTAATAATTTTTGGAAGGTCCTAATTTCTCTAGGTAAGTAATCAAAAAACCGCCCGACACGCTGGTCGACATTATATTTTTAAAAAATCAGAGTGTGCAATTCAATTCTAAGTAGAAGTGAAACCTTCAGAAAACTTAAGTAGCAAGAGTGGGGAGACCACGAAGCACTTTTTTACTAGTCACATTCCAGTGCACCTTTTCCTTTGTGTATTTGTGGTTTTTTCTTTGGAGTCGCTAGATGTCGCATTCTTTTGCCTGTTTATTTTGGAGTGGTTTGAAGATTGGATATTGTTTTTACACATACTCAACATAAAAATATTTATTTCTTTTTGGATTTCGTACGATTAGATCCTTGGTCGGATAAATGTCTTCAAAGGTTCGTCAGGCGCTTTACACCACTACACCAAAGGAGACTTGCGTAGGACTGTTGATTTATCGTATTATATTGGAACCGAGTTCCCGTGAATTAAATAAATACTTTATTGCTATCTCATTCTCTCGCAGGCTAAATTCTATAGATATTTGCGTTAGTCCTTTTTAGTGTCGCTATTTAACGCCATAAAAAGGCTTTTACATTATAATGAAAAGATACAGTGGCACAAAGGAGGGTATCAGTAATATTAAGGACAACATAAACATTAATGATATGTAGAGTTACGGTTGTTTTTTTTTTGTTTTAAACTCGGCAGTCGGTATTTTTACAAAAATTAGAAACATTAAAAGAAACGAGTACTCGTGTCATAGTTATAATAACAAAGAACATTCTATATAAACAGAATGAAAATATGTAGAAAAAGGTAACTTGATTGCAGGTATAATCGTGCAAAATGGTCAACATCAATATTTATTCATAAATTACCATTTACAAATCGTTGAGTTTTAGGTATTGGCTTGTAAATAAAGTAATTTAATATTGTAATTATTGTTACATTCCAATTTGCTTGAAATGGTTCTGAAAGTAAGCTCACTCAATTCAGGGCTGTCGTTTAGATAATAATTGGTAATAATCAGTTAATTTCAAATCACAACGGTTTTCACTTAAAAGTATTTGAAGTAATGTCCAAATCCAGAGACAAAATTGGGGAATATATTTGTATGGTCAAAAAAGGTATTGTATTTGTTAGTTTTTTGTACCATATTTTAGTGTATTTTGAAACCAATTATCAAAAAAGAAAAATATGCAGGATCCAAAAAGAAAGAGTTCCAATAATTCTGCTGAACATAACCAAGCGGTTCGTTTACATTAAATTCAATATTAACAATAGATATTCAGTTTTATTTCTAAACATTTAATTTAATTAGAATGGTATACCGATATAATACGTCTTATTTTGTGTGTGAGGGGTTAATACATTTTATCGGCAATTCATACGTGATACGTCGTGGTACGTCGATTTATATCGCTATTCAAAAAACGCTAGTTTCGTGGCATAAGAGAGTACCGCAACGAACCACGAAACTTATTTTATTATTTGAGTACCATTAAGTACCCACCATACAGTCTAGTAGGGCTACGGCGTTCTCAATAAAATTGGGTAATATTGTAAAACAGCTATAAAATAGGAAGACAAATAGAAACTGGTAAACGAAGAAGGCGGGGAGGTACTTGCATATTCAGATCTAGTTAAGCTAAACATAAGCCAATTCAAGCCATCGAATCGATCTTTCGCGTATTGGGTAACACCAATAATCTAATTTTTACACCATTTTTTTAAAATGTCTACACGAAACTAACAGCGAAAAAAGTAAATTTGAATCTATAATATATATACATCGTTTGCGTACAGCATGTTTCACACAGATGCGGTGCTTGCATACAGCAAGTTTCACACAGATAAATTGCTTGCCTACAGCAAGTTTTCCAATGTTGCATTGAATGCAGCAAAATATACAGCAAATTTTTCATGGATGCACTGCTCGCCTACAGAATGTTGCACACAGATGCATTGCTTGCAATATTTTTCACACAGTTGCATTGCTTGAATACAGCAAGTTTCACACGGAGCATTGCTCGCATACAGAAAGTTTTCCAGAGATGCATTGCTTGTACACAGCATGCTTCACACAGATGCATACAGCAAGTTTCATACAGATCCATTGCTCTCAGACAGCAAGTTTCACACAGATGCATTGTTTGTATTCATATTGATACCACACATAGGAGGCCCTGAGGAAAATAATTCCCCACGAATGAAGGAGTGACAAACGTACGAAACCCATCCCTCCCACTGCGGCACAATACTGGATGGACTGGGCAAGATGGGTCGAGAAAGTCCGGATAGACAAGTCAAAATATCTCCATCAACCAGGCTCCACAGATCCAGCCCGCCACGTAGTAGATGGGCAAATGCATTCGCCGACAAGACAAATCTCACCCCTGCTAAGTAACTAAACGTGACGAATTACTTGGGGTGTCCCATGGCAGGGGTACTGATTATCTGAGAAATAGTTCTGGGGGCGGCGGTACCCATACCCGCCTCCCAAATTGAAAACCAACATCGTTTAACCTTTACTACAATCTCTATATAATAACAGCATATTGACCTCGCCACGCCACCAATTTTGAACACACAATTCTCAATAATTCAACACAACCCGCTCGGGTTTCACTTCTAAAACAATATTAAACTTTACAATAATTATCATACAGAATATAGAACTTTAATAAAACGTATTCTTGCGTCTAAAGTTTTGCCACAGGGCCGCGAAGTAGTCATGTGGAAATGTCCATAATACTTAATTATACATCTTTCATTTAATTTTTAAAAAATCTACTTGTCTCGTATTTATTTAAGCCGTTAAATTTTGATTTACTTTTTGCGTCTGTTTGTCGAATCTGCTCTGGTGGGTACCTATTTTCTGGTTTAGTGTTTGATTTGATTTATATGGTCTTTATATTAAAACTTTTATTTTATACCGCTTGTTGTTTACTCATTGTACTCCTAAAAAAATATATGTTTTTTTTTAAGATAATATCTAGATACGTTCCACGCTGAAACGCAAATTCATGAAATTCCCTCGATAGAAAAAAATCGCAAAGTATGCTCCGAAAATTATTTAAAACAATTCTATTCCTATTATTTTACAAGTTATATTAATGAAAAAAATCACAATGTTTCTTTAAATGATACTTAAGATACCTTAAAATGAGATTTTTGCTTTATTTAAACTAGTCATGTTTTATTAAGCATTTTCGCAATTTTCCCTTCATTTTTATCACTTTTAATATTAGCGTGCTCTGTCCAACATTCGTAATTAAATATCTCTCCATCTTCTTTTTGATCCGGAAAGCGCCGCCTTAAGTGTTTACAAAAACGTCATTTCTTTAAAAGACAGACAGTACAAAAAAAAAACAAATATAACACCCGTTTTGAGGATTTGACAATTAACATGACTGAAACAATGTTATTTCAAAACGGTTTAAAACAATTTATTTTACTTTAAAAAAACAAATTTAAAATTTTGTTTCTAATTAATTACTATTTTTCCTTACAATTAACTCGATATACATATTAATTTTGAAGTGAAACTTTTTTATCGTCGTTAGTGATTAGAATTTCGGATGAACGGAAACACGTCACTAAAATTTTTTGTATGATGGGTCATCGGTTATAATATAAAGCGCTAAATTTGCACCTCGGCTCGACTCTCCCGCAGCGCAACGGCTAAGGCGCCGAACAAATCCAAGCAGCCAGAGAGGCAGTCATCGAGCGAAATTTGTCCGCTACAAAAATACCCATTGAAACTTTTTCACGAAACATCACAAGTAACCTCTATATACCAAACACAGTTTAACATACGTATGTTAATGTGGGAAAATGCACGGAATAACTTTTAAGCTGCAAAACAATATTATTTCGCTAACTCGTTTTTACTCAGTAGCAAAACACGTTTGTAATTATTGTTGCATTTTAGTTCCTACGTAGAATTAATCATGACGACGAATACGGTACTCATGATCTAGTTAAAATCAAGTTACTAGAATCCAAAATTAATGTGTTGCATAATCGACGCAATGAATTATAGAGAAAGCAAAAATGATTGCGGAGAGGGAGACGAGGAGTTCGGATGGGTTTGATTAACAAACGGTTAATATAGATAGCTACATATCGTTGCAAGAAAACAATACTGCTGTAACAGCCAAACACCAAATTTTTCACCAGAGCCAAAAAACTTTTAAACCAGTGGTACGGAAATCCCATTTTTTAAATTCTTGGCTGAAAAATATAATCAATCAAACGGTTATATTTAAATCTTTTATAAGTGAAGAAGGACAATGTTTTTGGCGCTTACAACAGTTGACATTTTTTTGTGTACGCCAAAAATGTAGTAAACACCGATGCTAAATGTATGAATACTGAAAATCAACTTTATTTTCAGCTGCGTAAATTGCTGTAAGCGCCATGGTATATCACTTTTAAAATTATTATAGCTGTAATGTATGTGATTATTTTTTTGGGCTAAATTCGTTTAGATTACAACAAACAACAAAAAAAATTGTTTGATGTGAAAACGATGTAAATGTAATTGACAATCTTTAATTGAAACTTTTATAATGTTAACAGTACAAATTATTACACCAAGGAAGACAAATATGTACGTCTTTTCAATATTTATGTATAATTTTCATACGTATGTCTTTTCAATTTGGGAGGCAGGAATGGGTATCGCCACCCCGGGAACCTTTATTGGATAACACCTCTGCCACAGGTCACCCCAAGTGGTTCGCTACGTTTGGTGATTTAGCAGAGGTGCCCGGGTTCATGGAGTGAGGTTTGTCCAGATCTTGGAGGCGGATGACCAGGACACACTAAACCCCAGATTCCTACCCACCGCTTAAACCCTTTTCCTTTCCAGAACTCTCCTCCCCTCCCTTTCCTTAAAAAAAACCCTCCCCACAGCATCCCCAAAGATGACGTAGGTCTTGAAGGAAATCATTTTCCTCAGAGCCTCCTGTGCGGAGCTCATGTAAAAAAAATGTACTTATTATAATGAGATAAAACAAAACATTTAATATGCACAATTTATAAATTATTGATATTTAAGCTGGTATAGATATTTAACATAACATTAAAACGTTTATTAAGACAAGAGGTATCTTTGGCATTTTCCGTGCCATTAATGCGACGCATTTTAAATTTTAGTGTTCAAGCTCATAAAATAAAGTAGGACGAGAAGTCTCGGAAAAGAGATCGGAATTGTGTCAGTTTACTATAATACGCTTATTGGATAGGCGGTGGATATATGAATCAAAGCGAGTTACCCTTCACACAGGCGGTACAAATCACAACAACGGATAGGTCAAAGGCGTAGATAGAAATATTGGTTGCTATCGGGAAATATCATGATGTACCACGGGTCTGGACATACAAAAAGGACGATTTGAAACTCATTAAATGAAATAGCTATTCAGCGGTATCCATTGGAATGTGCGGCATGCTTTTCAAATAATTAATCACTCTCTAGAGATAATCAATAAAGTGTATGCAAGCATCTGTGACGTGTCGTGAATACCGTATACGGTTTCAATGGAAATCAATATGCAGCTCACTTCATTACGACGTATTTGTCATTTCTACTAATTGCACAAATCCAATTAGTAATTAACATAGAATGATCATTTCAGCGTGCGAATGACGGAAGGAAATGATGTAGTTACCTCTACGGAAACCCTTAACTAGCGTTTCTCCATTTCCAAAATATTTCACATTGCAACTGATCGAAGCATCTACGCTGTCAGCCTGGTCAATATGCTTTCGACTCAATAAATATAACTACAATTGTGGAAAGAAGCACTATCAAAACACAAAATTCAAAATTCAGTGTCTATTGCGTTTAAGCCCTCTTTAGCTTTTTTAAAATTATTTAAAAATATTGGACAATACTATTCGTTTAACCAATCAGCAAAAAACAACTTGTAAAATATCTGTTGTTTGTTTGTTATTTATTTTTGGGGTGTTATGCCGTGTAGCGCCTCCTTCTTTAGCCAACGTTTCGGACAACGTTACAGTATCCAAAACGTTGGCTAAAGAAGGAGGTAGCGCAACACGGCAGAACACCCCAAAAATAAATAACAAAAATATTTTTGCCGTGAAAACCTAAAATCATATCTGTTATTAGGTGTTGTTTTGGGACAGTTGCGCTTTAAAATCTGATTTTAATATCCCAGAAACTTACTTTATTACCAATAATTTTCTATTATCCACTTCTGGCCTACACTGAGCTTGAATTTTTTGAGGTGTTATGCCACGTTTCTCCTAATTTAGTCAAAGTTTCGGACAGCGTTACAGTGTCCTTCATCGGGGCAGATGTTGCCATATTAATGTAACGCTATACGAAATGTTGGCTGCAGAAGGTGTTATCAGAATACGGAATAGTTCCCCAAAAATAAATCTCAAATCATATTATCGACAACGTGGTTGTCATAAATATGCTTTTATATGTACGTCAACGGACTTAACACTACATAAAACCTAGATTTTCCGGTGCGTATGTTTTATAATAAGACTCACATTTATAAGCGTTAGTTATGTCTCGGTAAAGGAAGGAAGACAAAGCCACCGACGAGTGTTAAGGGCAAAGTATATAGAGTGATAATAATTCATCTTCGTACGGTGTATTAGGGCAAACTTCCACAGCACGTGCATTAATTCAGTTAGATTTTTCACTGTCTCACTGGAGAATGTTTTTGCAGGGTTTATCAATCTTACTCACCTATGTACACAATACCTTGGCTGGTTTCTACGCACAAGTCGACTTTATCACACAATTTACCACATTTAAATATTGATTTACCACAAGTTCATGTACGGTTTTACATTGTGATTTAAAACTCGATAAAACGAAAAATAGCGATACTAGAAAGAGACAAACACGCACCTCTATAGGATTTAGCCTATGAGATTGCCCCCTCTTTGTGCGGTGCTTCGTAATCTCCCTACTATTATCTACTTTAGTTTTCTGAAGGTTTCACTTCTACCGCAAGTGAATTGAACCCTCTTTTTTGGTTTTACATTTTTATCCTATGTGTTATTGTTTGATTTTCAGAATAATTTCTAAGCCGACCGTGTTTCTCTTTTAGTTCGGGTTTTACATGTTTTTGTGTTATTTCATGAATGTTTCTCAGATCATCTTTCGTTTCGCTTGTATAATTTCACGTACGTTTTACGAATTCATGTTTTTTAAAAGATTTTTAATTGTGGTCACAATTCAAGAACTTTCCAGATACCGAAAAATACAGTACAAAGGACTGCATAGAAAACCTCTGAAATAACTGAAAGCTTTACACAAAGGTGAATTTGAAGCTGTTGCTAAAACTCAGCTGTAAAGTTACTCACTCTAAAACTTATCTTAAAGAAAAACAAAAAATAACGACGTGAATAAAAAACCGAATCAAAAGCTCATTATTAATAAACAATTGTGCTCAACGTAAGAGGGCGGTTTTTAACAGCAGCAGCAGTGATAATGAAGAATGTGACAATATTGTCATTCTGAATGAATCGAATATAGATTTTTCGTCGGAAAATTAAAACAATTGCCGTCTGTATGCATGGGCAATTATTTCGATAAAACTGCACCTATTGGTGGCTGGGCAGTGCATTTGTTGCCATTGAGGGTGTACAAAATTTATTTATTGATTGATCAAACGCCCTTTTTCAGGGCTTTTACATATTAATGGTAAGAAATATAATATTTATTGTACGTAACTGAACTGACTCAGTAACAATATATTATATTTGTTTAAAGATAAACTGAAGATGTCTACTGACTTGGTGTAATTGTTTCCTTCCATTAGTATTCTAGGCAAAGAGGAATACGTACGGTAGTTAGTCCCAGAATTTCTGCACTGAAATAAATCCTGACCTCTTGTATTACGGTGTGGTATCCGGAAGCTTATCAATTCAAGCAATACCGGACTATCAACTAAATCATGTAGAATTTTATATAGAAATACCAAGACATTTGCACGAGTTACCCAACTATATACATACGATACGCGAATTAAGAGTTCCTTGATTTTAAGTTTGAGATGACGGCCTCTGTTCGATTTATATACCGGTGGTGAACCGTACCATTCCAGTTTATCAAATTTTACCGAAGACAGGTTTTTGAAGTGAAAACTTCTCTAGCACTGTTTAAATTGAAACTCGATGAAACGAAAAAGCGACACTATAAAGAAACAGAGATGTTTCCATACATATATAGGATTTAACCTGCAAGAGAACGAGATGGAATAATCGGTCTCCTCTTCGTGCGGTACTTTGTAGCCTCCCCACTCTTGTCTACTTTAGTTTTCTGTAGGTTTCACTTCTACTGCGTGTGAACTGCACACATTTTTTAATTTTTTTTTTGTAAGTATTCTCAATCTTTTCTAATCCATTTCAATCAAACAACAGTGAAAGTAAAGTCCAAAGTGGTATGATATCCCACATACCTTCCCATACACAAACATGTAGTTCGTACTTGATAATTTTTTTCCAACGCTAAAGAGGTTTCGTGTATTAAATACATTGAAGCAACATGGCGCAACCCCCAACAATTTCATCACAGTACATCCTCACTTGTTCGTTTCTCGAATGTCGGACGCCCGGAGTCTTCCAGTCCACCGTTTGTCAAATGTTATTTTCTATCTTTGAGCCCGAATTTTATTGTTGAACTGCCGCCCTCCCGAAAAAGTTTTCTTCATTTACACATGCTCGTAATACATGAGTTGGTGACTCCAGGCTATTCAGTCGGTGGATAAAGGCCTCCAAGACCTTATTCTGAACATGGCTTTAGTCGCTTTAACTCTTGCAATATGATTCCGTTGGAGCGTCCCCACTGCCCGGGGCCGGTTGAACTATAACATTCCTGTTTGGACAATGGGGTGAGGTTGGAGTTAGTGAAAGGTGGAAGAAAAGAAAACGGAAGTAAAGAGGGCAAGGGACTAATCGGACTATAATTTCTTTAGCACCGTTGTGATTTGAAACTCGATGAAAAGAAAAAGTGACACAAAAAAGAGACAAACACAAACATCTATGGGATTTTGCCTGCGAGAGAATGGGATAGAATAATCGGTCACCGCTTTGTGCGGTGCTTCGTAGTCTCCCCACTCTTGTTTCCTTTAGTTTTCTGAAGGTTTCACTTCTACCGCGTGTGAACCGCACACATTTTTTTGTTTTATTTAAGGTAGTCAAGTCAATTAAAATTAGTTTTATCAAACGCTTTTTTTCTGAATGGTGACCTCTCACCATTCTAATCAAATATCCGTGATCGCTTACCCATTAAGGGGAACATTTTTATGAAAAACTAAAATAGTTTACCCAATGTTACATTTTTTTTAGTTGTATGCAGGATGTTAAGGGGCGTACTTGACTCACTTTAATCAGTGATTCCTGATATTATTTGGAGTGAAAAATGAAAATGAAAATTTGGTCTCCGTTGACTTTTTTAATGTTTTTTATTCAGTTCTTTTTTTTTATTTAAATTAAACTAACAAAAAAATGTTCCACATGACATCCGAGTAACCGTCCAGCTTAAAAATTTTAAGTTGAAAAACTAAACATCAAAAATTTAGCCTAAGAATTAAAATCTTAGTCGAATTCAAATAATCTCTGAGCTACTGCTAAACAAAGGTAATCATAAATAAATACGCTGGCGTTTGAAAGCCCCCTCACGATGGTCATCCGATAATTAGACAAGATAATATAGAAACTTTAGATAAACAATAGGTATATATATTACGTACTTTTGAATGTGATACTATAACGGTCTAAAAGGCCAATTGTGTAATATGAAGACATTAATCAATTTGCTCCAGGTCTCTTAACCATAGTTTATTAATTTATCAGAAAATAATTATTTAATTAGTCTTCAAAGAACTGCTAAAATTTTGGATGAAATTGGAAACTTTCTGGAACATTTTCCCTAATATATTAATGTGTTCTATTTTTAAATTGAATGAGACAAAAGCAAGGAGTTTGTTTTTACTGGTAGATTATTGGCGGGAAAATAAGGTTTAAGGAGGGGAAGGGTACACGGAAAGAACAGTTTAAAGTGGAGTAGCGGGCGGAGAAAAGCGGTTTTAGGGATAAAAAAGATTAGTGTTTCGTGGAAAACTAAAGTAATGTGCAAAGGAAATTATTTAATAATTGTTTTTCAAGGAGAATAAGCAGCGGAGATAAAGAAAACGGGCATTATTATTTAAATCTAAGAGCCGTGTACTACACGTAATAATATTTTTAAAAAAAAAGATTATTTAATGTTTGAGAAATAGACACTATGGTATATTGATGTGTAAGATTGTTGTTTGAAACATTTTTAATTAACTAATTTTGGTTGTTTTTTTTTTTTTGTTTTAGGCAATTCACCCTGGAGAGAGTGCTTTGTGCCGGTAATATTTAAAATGGATAAGAAATTTCGGTTAATCTAATGGGAAAATAATAAAACAAATTAAATATTGGACTCATTTAGATCACTAAAACAAATTAAATATTGAATTCATTCAGGTTAATAAACTTACATAAAGCTGTATGAACACGAGAATTGTTAAGAGATAAAAGGTATGAAATGTTAAGGGGGGACTGGTGTGTGATTTTAATAAGCAGGCGGTATATGTTCTTGAAAGATGAATGGTTTTTACAGTTAAAGAAAACGTGGTCGAGGGTTTCCTCTTCCACACCGCACTGGCAGAACGGATCATCTAAAACTCTAATTCTAGACAAGTGAGATGCAATTGAACTCAATTTTGGTTGTTGTTAATGTGAAAAATTCTAGCAATTGATATTGTTCAAGTTCAATGAACTTTTGATTTTCAAATTTTGAACTACTTGACTACTGTAAAAGTTTATATACAAATTTATTGAATGGTTAACCTTTTCATAAGCGGTTTTACATTTTTTTTTTCGTTTTGTATTAGTAAGAATGGTTTCATAATTTAATTTTGAAGTGAAACTTCTTTAGCCCCGTTTTTGATTTGAAATTCAGATGAAACGGAATTACGTCACTAAAATTTATTATTTGACGGGTCCTCGGTTCTAATATAATGCGGTAAACTCCGAAAGCGCAGTGGGTAAGGCGCCTGAAAAAATCTCAGCGGCCAGAGAGACAGACATCCAGCGAACAAAATAAATTTGTAAAATTAATATCCAATCTTCAAACCATTTTAAAATAAACAGTCAAAAGAAAAGAAAACGACATCTAGCGACTTTCTAATTTCACTTCTATCTTGTGTGAATTGCACACTTTGATTTTTTTGAAAGGCAACGATTTATTTATATTTCTTATAAACATTTCAGAATGTGCATAACTTCTGAAATCTTGTCGTCAATTTCACCTTCAACGTTAGAATTTCCGCTCAATACAATTTTGATATAATTTCTTTCATTCCAGGTTCTTTTCGACTTTTTTTCCTTCAATTCAGTTTTTCTTCATCATAATTTTATTATGGACTTCAGATTTGGATACAATATAGGGCTACGGGGCGTATAAGCTCTTAATGTACATCGTATTCCACGCTCATACCGCAAAACTTTGGGAGTGATCATTCGTGATGATCTAAGAAGAAAATCTCATTAAAGTTTTTTAAACAAAGCAATTTTAAAGGCCAAAAAATACTTAGTAATATAAATTGTCCAGTGTAATTGCAGTAGATATTGTTGAGCCGTAATGCACGCGTTAGGATAACAACCAAGAGGCGATCGGTATGTGCCTAGTAATAAAGGTTTTTCGTAAAGATGAACAAATGAAATAGTGTAAATTGAAAATCAATACAATTTATTTTCAACAGATCAATAGGACAGCTGACCAAGCGTGCAAAAATAATAATTATTATTTGTAATGATTTGTTTATACGAACGCTTCGTAAAACCCACAAAAATAAGTATTTTATCAAAAGTTTTTTTTTTTCATATGCACTACCAATGAAATAAAAATGTTCACGCATTTTGCTTTGTTTTTCATGAATAAACCCCTCAAAGTTTCGCAGTATGAGATGGAAGACGATATATTATTATGTTTGGAGCGGTCCAGAATAAGACCTTTGGCCCCACGGTAAGAAGCGCGGTGAGACAGTGGAGCGCGAGCGTCCGGGATCACATAAAACTTTACTTGGAGCACTCCCGTGCGGTTAAGCCGATTGTTGTCAACTTCTGTCAAATAAATGTCCAAATATAAATCCTTTGTCATCCGTAATGTGAATTTATCTGATATTGACAACCATTGTGCGATTTTGATTTTGGACAATGATTAATTTTCAAATAAAATGTTCTTTATAGACTGGTCTGGTTGTTGTAAGATTCCTTCAATTGGATTGAAGCACTGACGATTTCTCGGCATGTGTTGCAATAAAGAAATTGTTTTTCCCCGTGTGTCCTTTCCCCTGCTGCCGCTCCTTCCCGACCCATGTCTCCTCCCCCTCTTGCGTTCCCTTTCAACTTGCTGCCAACCCCCTCCTCACTTTCATTTATTCAGTCCCAGCACATTCAGTTTTCAAACAGCTCGCGTGCAACCTATTACAATTTTTTTATTCAAATTTTTATTTTTCATTTATAACAAACATTCATTTATAAGAACAATCAATCAAATTTGGTACCTAAAATTTAATTTACCTAAAATTTATTTAAAATACGTAAAATTCTTGACTAGAATTCAGAGTATTCGATTTTGGTTAGTTTCATAGGTGTTTAAGTAAATTCGTTAATTTAAAGGGTTTATTCAAAAACCGAATTTTGATTGAACAATCGATGGTTTGCAAAATGTCATTCATAAATTGTGATATTTTTGACAGTTTCGAAAGATTTTTTGTAATGATTAAAAAAAAATCAGATGTTTTGTCATATGGTAGTAATAATCCAGAAACCTTTGCAATGGTAGAAAGAAGGTATTTTAAAAGTTTCAAACATTTCCTATGCTTAAGAAGAAACCTTCGCGAGGGTGGAAAGAAGGTATTTTAAAAGTTTCAAACATTTCCTATGCTTAAGAAGAAAGCTTCGCGAGGGTGGAAAGAAGGTATTTTAAAAGTTTCAAACATTTCTTATACTTAATATAGCTATACATAAACAACATACATACATATAAGCAAGCAAAGGTATATTGATTTTTACGTATATAGATTAAAGACTTTAGTAATGGAGCATTTTAATGGCAAGGTATTGCGGTCAAGATTTCCATATGTTGTCGAATATTTCCTATTCTTGTCGACATATAGCACTGTCTTGCCTATGAGTTTAGTCGGCTACCGAGATTACTATAATATTGCCAGGCCAAATATTTTTATTTCTCACTTAATTGCATATAAGCGACACTTTCACCGCTTACAATATTTGGTTTCCAAGTTAATACAACTTTCGTCTTTTTTTGTGAATTTGTTTAATTTGGCAATATTGACGACACACGGCAATAATGACGGCCAATACCTTGCCCAGCAAGACTGTTGATGAGCAAGACAGTTGTTCGGCAACAGGAAATAAAAATAACCTAATTTCACGATTTTTTTTTATATGAATGTAATACAAGAGACCCAACTGTCTACAACCGTCTGGATCCAGTGAGAATGTGGCATCCCCATGGGATATATGTTACGTCGTGAGGCAGAAAGTAAGTATAGAGGGAAAGGAGATTTATTTATTTATTTCAAAATATACGGCGCATGTGCCATTAACATAATTATATTTATATATAATAATACAATAACATTACGCAAGTAACAATATATATGTAAAGATAAATCTAAACACAAAAGGTAAAAAAAGGAGTTAAGGTTATAAGTAGTAAGTAAGATATAGATATAAAATAAAAGTACAAAGTAAAAAGTATAAAATATAAAGTATAATGTAAAAAGGGATGGGGAATAAGAAAGGAAGGGGAAAGTACCTGGCAATTCAGATCTTATCACCAAAAACGACTAAAGTTATTTCAATCAACGTAGAATTCTGAATGGTGGTCTATTGTTGTTTCCAAGTTATACATTAGGATTTTTACTACTTCAAGTTACAAGTTAGCTAATGTTTTCGACTCCTCATGAATTAAAATGATACAACTTGCTTACTTTTGTAGCTCAATTCTCATAAGCAATATATTTATTTTGGTCTGCAAATTATTTTTCCACCGCAGAACAAAAATATGACAATATTTTTTCCATCTCACATATACAATCTAGCGTTTCTGTGCCCGTTGGTTCGTTAATTGGTGGGTGTTATGAGCCTAACATAAATGGCTTTTCAACGATCGCAAGAAATGTTGATAAATTAATTACTTCCCTAGCTTCCAATATATCCTTCTACGAGGCTATCCATCTGGCAGCAAATAAGTATATCACGCTTGGTAAAGCCAAACTGATCCAAGGACTTTCTCATTATTCACGTCTTTTCAAATTATATCTTTCAAATGCTAAAACTCCCTTTTTCTTACCCACGTACTGAAATAAACGAATTATTCACATATCGTAGGAAATCTAAGTGTTTTATAACTAGATAGCACAAAGCCTATATTCTTATTATTTTTTAAATTACAAACACCCACTGTGGAAATGAACCGATGAATTTTCCTTTCTTCTATTGTGCAAAATATTTATTCTTCGTAATGCATTTCATCTTTTCATTTTTGTCATCCATTGTGAAAAGCGTGTGGTATGTTATTGCCACGAGAAATATTGCTTAAGGATTTTGTCAATTGAAAATGTAGAAAATTAATTTTAGTACCAAGAACGTACAAAGGTGTGTTTTTATTTTTTAGGGATAGATTCACACGTCCAGGAGTGACTGTCGTATGATTCTATTCTTCCCACTGTGGTGCAAAGCGATGTTCCGAGAGTCCTGTTGGAGAGATCAGAAGGTCTCCCTCAAAAAATTAAAACAAAATCAACATTAGAAATAATAATGTACTTCATACCCTCCAAATGAACACCAAACAAATAACGCACAGCAGTACTCGTACTTTCAATTTGTTACCGAAAAAATTGGGAAAATTTGGAATTTAATGTAAAAATTGGGGGAAAAAAACAGTCGAGAATATAGTCAGCCACCGGTCAGCGAGGCAGTTAGAAGTCGTCAAAGATGTCGGCGGATGAAATTTATTCATCAATCACTCATTGCTATCATTTTCCACAAGCACCAGGTATAATGTCCAGGTATAAAGAAAAAAAAATTATAATTTGTGTTTGTTAGGATTAAAACTTTAGAAAATGTGAATTTTTTGTGATTTTATTTGGTTATGTTTAAAAATGAACAATTCAGTTCCGTAAATTGAATTCTGTAAGAAAAATGTTGGTTCGAATAAAAATTATTAAACTAAAAATTACAACACTTTCATTCCTAGTTTTCAATAATATGTACTTAGAAAACGGGTAAAATAAGTACCCTATCGAATTAAAAACAGTAATACTTCGAGAAAAAAAAAACCCATCCAAGAAAGAATTTCAAGTGAAAATTACCCAACTACGCTTGATATTACAAATTTGAACCTAATTTACCTAACCGGGTTAATGATAAATAAACTGAGCTTTTTAAATCATTAAACCACCGACACATGCCTAATATTTCATATCGTATCAATATTAAAAGTTTGCTCATTGTAATAATAGGATGGAATGTATATAAAAATCATAGCAATTAGATTTTTTTATAAATCCACAATGATAGGAAGTCATATGGACTCATAGTCATATGGAATGAAATGGTACACGAAAATTAGGTATTCAATTTAAGTTTGTTCGTTCAGATTTGAAAATTTATTCCATTATTCTTGAGACCATCTTGTTATAAAACTGTGGCAGGTGTAATTTTCTAAATCTGTGGACACTGTTGAGATTTGTTACTGCCACGTATAACTAAGTTATTTTTATTTAGTCGTTGGTATAACTACATAGTCGCAACCACTCTTTCGTTTACGTGCGTCGTTTATGGGAACGAGGGAGAAGTTACAACGAATTCGTCAGCGGTATACGAATAAAACCGCTTTCACAGAGCACGTACGGGTACGTGGAGGACACCTTTCAATTTCCACTTCAAGAGAGTATTCGAAAATCCATAAGAATTCATGCAATACATATATTATATATGTACAAACAAATCTCTATGGTAACAAATGTGTCCCCGTTAGCTTTTGGCAAACACGTGCTGTGGTGATACGAGCAAGAAGTCAGGCAGACTGAAGGCGGGTATTATTTTAGAAAATGTCACTTGTACGACCTTCTTTGTTATGGATGTGCTACATAGGAGCTGAATAGAGACTCTCAAAGTTGCACACCTCATAAAATTGACAGTGTAGGAAAAGGAAATAATAACCATTTTGTATACTTTTCACCCCTTACTGTTTCTTTAAACACAACAAATTTATTCAAAAACATTTATTGCACAAAATACTAGTACAAAAGGTGAAACGTATAGGTACGTTCTATTTATAAATATAATACCATACATTTATCAAAAAACCCAACAATTACTTGTTACAATATAAGAAAAACGAAAAAAAAACAGAGGTATTTAATTCAAGTAAGGTAAGCATTGAGTAAAATGACATTTGTTTAAAAAAAATGTTTTTAGTGATGATTTAATTTTGAGTACATCGTTTATTTGTTTAATGTTACGTGAAATTTTGTTATATACTTGGCCATGTGGTAGTCTTTTTTGAAATATAGTTTTTCATGTTTTTGATATTAACAAGTTTTACGTGAACCTCGAAGCGTGCCCAATCCTCCGTAATCCATCCAATATCTCAATTAGCTAGTGCCTTAGTAATACAAGTTGAAGTGAAAACTTCTTTAGCACTATTGTGATTTCTTGATGAAACGAAAAAGCGACACTAAAAAAGAGACAAACACATCTATAGAATTTAGCCTGATAGAGAATAAGATTCTTGCTTCGTAGCCTCCCCACTCTTGTCTACTTTAATTTTCTGAAGGTTTCACTTCTACCGCGTGTGAACTGCACACAATTTTTTTTAGTTTTCTGTTATCGAAATTGTAACAATATTTTAAATTATGAAGTATATTGTTTAAAACATTTTTTGTCTTTTAAATGTGTCTGTAACATGGATATTAAATTAACGTGAGTGTCTCTGTGGATAAAATTTTTAAAAAATCAATAATATTGTTATGAAAAGAAAGGTCGAAATGAAAGCAGATGACCGTGTAGTGGTAGATTGCGAGCTGACATTCCTATCGCGGCAGTTTTTCATGAACTTTTACTAATACTTTAAAATTGATCACTTTAAATATTAACTAAATATTTTCAATAATAATCCAAGGGTGCCGTTAACAGTTTACTATTTTCATTAGGACTTATATTAAGAAAAAAATCCACCTTGAAAAGAATGTAATTTTTATTGATACAAATATATATTTTATAGAACTCAGGTTAGAGTTTATTCATTTTTATGTCTTTGGTAGTTTAAAGCTTTTTTAAACAAGAGTTTATGCATGGAATACATTTATGTTTTTCTATAAATAAATAATAAAAATATTGTTAAATAAATTGAGAAGGGCTAAATCTGTACTTTATTCAAAAAGTATTATTTTATATAAATATGTAACTTCTGTAGGATGTCACCGAGGTTTTTTTTTAAATTTATTCAGACGTTGATAGTTACTAGTTTATATTTTTTATATAAGTATGTTTAATAACTGTAAACTTCTGAATAAATAATAAATTTATTTATTTATTTATTTACATATATACGGCACAACATGTGCCATTAACAAATTAATATAAGTATAAAGTGTAAAGCATAAAATATAAAGTGTCAACTTACTATAAAGTATTGAGTAAAAGTTAAAAGTGAGAAATAAAATAATAAAAAAGCATAATGTAAAAATATAAGAAATTAACTTTAAATGGTACAAGGATTTAAATATAAAATCTGAGAAATCCTCGTAGGAGCAAAATAAAAAATAAAATAATTAATTGGTAGGTATTGTCGATTATAAATAAATATCAACTGATATGATAAATAGTTCCTATGATTTCTAATACATTCATAATTTTAGAGTGCAAGTACTAGCAGGCATTTTATATTTACATGATGTATTGTACTAGCAGGTACTAGCAGACAAATTTTATATATTTATACATGGGTGTAAGTTTGTAAGTAATAATTTGTTTTCAATAATTCTACGTACGTTCTACGGAAACTTTTACTGGGATTGGTTATGTTTGGAAGTAGTAAACAAAAATTCAATTCAAGAACTCATATGCAATCGGAAGAGCAAATAACCCGTGCGCTTTTCTTCCTAATAGGAAAACTATGTCGAGTTTCCGGTCTGGTTCTTTCCATGGAAAATAACGTTTCATTCCAAAAAAATCAGAGTGTGCAATTCATATTTTTGTCGTTCCAATTCCAATTCCAATGCTTCTTTTTCTATACTCTTGGTCATCTTATTAGTATTTTTGTTTTTTTCTTCGGAGTCTCTGGATGTTGCTTTCTTTTGTATTTTCTTTGCCTGTTCATTGTGAAGTGGTTTGAAGATTGGATATTGATTTTATAACTTTTTTGTTTGATTTCATAGGATTTGATCCCTGGTCGGCTGAATATCTGCAAAGGTTCATCAGGCGCTTTACACCGCCGCCACACTAAAGGGTACTGCGTGGGACCGTGGATTTAATGTATTGTATTTGAACCGAGTACCCATGAATAAAATACATAATTTATTCCTATCTCGTTCTCTTGCAGGCTAAATCTTATAGATGGACGTGTTTGTCTCTTTTTAATGTGGTTTCCGATTCATCGAGTTTTAAATCAAAATCGTGCCAAAGATGTTTCACTTCAAAAAGCCAAAAGGTGTCAAGGATATGTTCAGTAGAGACACTATCTAGATTACAAATATATTCGTTAGAACTTTATAATCGTTTTAAAAAACAGCAACCAAAAATATGGAAAAATCAGCTGAAGAGAAGATTGAAGTAAAAATTTCTTTAGCACCGTTGTGATTTGAAACTCGATGAAACGAAAAGCGAAACTAAAAAGAGACAAGCACTTACATCTATAGGATAAAGACTACGAGAGAATGAGATTGAATAAAACCTTACCTATGTACAGTTCCTACGAAGCGGCGCGCTCTGTCAAGCTGTCTTTTACATGTTAAAACAACGTTTTAATAAATTCGCCGGAAGACAAAACATAATGGTCTTAAAAAGCAACGAAAGTTTTACATGTGATAGTGTCCTCCGGTGATTTTTTAAAATTTTGGCATTTTTTTTTAATATTACAAACTATTAATTTCACCGATTCCCTAACCGATGTGTTGTGTACAACGATTTTTGAGCTCACTTTTCAAGACTCCTATTGTTGAGATTGTGGTGGTGAACCGCGTGCAATTCTCGTGTAAACTGCACTCGATTTTTTTTTCTTATGGAGAAACGATTATGACAATGATATCAGAAAATGACCAAACCTTTGAGTTGCTGCAGTAGAAGATGTCCAATTTTATGAAAATTGTTGACTTGTTAGACTGGTCTAACTATCCAACAAAGTGTAATATTGAGAGAACTTTGGGGACTGTCGGTCAGCCTTGTTAGTGGTTAACTCGGCATCGGTTTATGTTCATGATCCACCAAAGTTAAAGGAAAAAATCTAATAACGGAAGAGACGCACTGCCAGTGCTCGCGTACTGGGTTTGTGGCTTTGAATTTAGTTGCACGAAAAATTATATTCTCATGTGAACCAGCATTTAAGTTCCAACCACCGGGAGTAGATGGAACCATAAACAGTACCTATTTCTAAGTAAGTATGTTTAAAAATAACAATAATAATAATCAAAGTTCGTTGTACCTACTTCCAAAGCGTCATTGAGAGGTCGCGTTTTCGAATATTGATTTAGAGTTAACATGCATAATAGATTTATTAGTAAAAGCTTTAAGCCTAATAAACTAATGGCGGGTTGTTTCAGAGAATTGCACAATTCGTCAAATTTTGTAGTTATTATTTGAGTTCTGTGAAAGTCCAATTGTAGTTTTGTTTTTATTCAACTAGAGTGAAGCAACCGACCCATGATGAAACAATAAAAGAATTTGAATAGAACCTATACAGAATTTAAATTTTAACCTCAAATTTTGGTAAATTGTTCATTTTATGTGAAACAATCCATTCTTGATTTTGGTGTGATATTGATGGATTTTTTTGCATTAACTCCGCACAGGAGGCCCTGAGGAAAATAATTTCCCTCGGGGCCTTATCATCTGAGATGCTGTGTGGAGAGTCTTTTTGAGGAGAGGAAGTGGTGAACATTGGTCTTGAAGAGACCCATGTTGTAGGAAGAAGGAAACGTATAGGCCGGCAAATCGTTCCACAGCCGACTTGTTTAACACAAGAACAAGTCGAAGAAGCCACCCGTTCTCATCTGACAAATGTCAACCGTGTACATATGTTGGGCGGGCGTTTGGCGTGTTTTCCGACTGTGCACCGGTGCCGAAGGGATCAATGACGCTAAAAATGTCCAGAGCAACCGTTTGGGTCCCACCGGAACATTCCAGGCACCGCCCCCAAACATGAAGATCGCCGCACGAGCGGTTAAAAATTTTGTTCTTCTCGAGGTATGTGAGCAGTTTGTCGTTGTTCACACGTTCCATCACCTTGAACTGATGTGATCGCTATGGGGCGGAAGTTGGCCGGATTGGAGCCTTCACCCTTCTTTGGAATAGGATGTAAAATCGCTTTTTTTCATCCAGAGGGTACAGAGCCTGACTTCAGAAACATTTTAAAAACCCTCGTCAAAATTTGAGCTATTTCTGTAGCGCATCTCTGCAATACCAGGGCAGGTATTCCGTCAGGCCCACTGGCCTTATTAACATAAAACCCTCGTTGAACATGTAGTACTTCCCGTTGCAGGATCCTCAGCTTTTTCATATGAAAACCATGAGGAACTGACATCGGGACAGCACCTTGGCCATTGAGGCTTGAGTTTTCCGCAAACATTTTTTCGAAAAGGCTAACCTAAGCCTTTTTGGTGGCGGTGTTTGCTAGTGAGGTCTGGTAAGAGGTGACAGACTGGATTTGCAGAAATTGAGACCTATTGAACCCGCAAGCGTCCAGAATGCTCTGCTGCCATGCGGCCAGCTTTTTGCTGATCTCCAGGTCGTGCTCTAATTTTGACCTATTTATGATTCTTAAGATTTCCTTTGCCATTTTGTTGTAGGCTGTTCTATTTTCAGATGTTCTAGATGTGTTGTAGGTTCGGTAAGCCACGTTTTTTTGTCGCACTGCTTCGGAGCATTGTCTACTGAAACACTTTGAACCTACACCAGATTCCTTAACAGTGGATTGGATGAAGCCATCCATCGCGGATGTGATGACTTCACTAATTTTTTGGACACATCTTGAGGGATCTGAACTCCGAAAACAGACAGCTGACCACGGGAAAGCATTGAAATGGATAAGTTGAATATGTTGTAGTGAATATTGATTATTTCCATTTGTTTAATAAAAAACAAATAACTTTGTGTAACACCTGTAATTAATAATGATCCCACAAAGTGATTTTGCGTATTTTGAAGAAATATTTTCATTTGACTGGCGTTCGGCTATGAGCAAATACTTCCTTCAAATAACTGCTTTTGCCAACAAATTCTTAGTGGCTCTCGCCTTTCCAAAGCCAGTAGTTCTCTCTAGTTTCTTGTTCATTAGTTCATGAACCCCTCATTTCTTTATAAACGTTTTTATTGTGAATACCGCATAAGGGTCCTAATCATCTGGAGCTAGAGGGACTTTGCTATTCTCAATCGGGGTACTTTATGAGACCAGGTTGTGAATAGGGGAAGGAGGTAGGAAGTGGTGATATGGGGTAGTGTCTGGTTCAGTCCTGCCAAATCGATTCTGATTGATTGTTTCTACCCAGTTAACCGAGAGTATCTATTGGCTGTGTTACGTACCCAGCTTAGTCCTACTTGAGTGTGACGGCAGTGTTAGCTACCTCTGTCTGTTGAATGTTGATCAATAAAACAAAACTTCTTACGGGCGAAGCCATTATTTGGTTAAGTGGGTGTAAACCCAAATGGGTTCAGCCTTCTCGAAAGAAGGTGTATGATGGCGTGATTGTTTATAGTTTCGAGTAAATAAAAATGAAGGGATCCAAGATGTTCGTAATAGGTTTGTATTAGGATTAGTTTGGCGATTTCGTTTGTGGGACTCCACAGACAAGGCCCTAACTCGAGAGCAATAAGTAAATTGAGAATCAGATTTACCGATAGTGGGCTAAGTTCATGGGCTGAATTAAGTGCCGCTGGTCACGCGACCCCGCCCAACTCGAAAGGTCGATATTTCCTGAAATGGATATAAGAATAAGACTTGCAAGGGCTATTACAGTGTTTGCGTTTCGTGTTTGCCGAAGCCGCGGACCATCGCTCATAACCACTGTCAAGGAACCGGTGGAACGCGGACGTGACACCCCGTACGATCAGATACTTAGGTATCCGTAAGCCGGGCTTTGGGCACACGCGCGTATCGTATTGATACAAATCCGGAAGATATCTTCCAAAATAATTAAGATGGCTTTCATGGGGGTAGGAGCTGCAAGCAAGACTTTATAAATGTGAGCTCCGGCGTCATTTAATTTATTTCCGTCAACATTACTGTTGTAGTCTGCTCGATAAGTCATTTCTTATGGAGCTTTTAAAAATCCACTAAATTGTGAAACATATAACAAAACTTGATTTATTGTTTTGATATTTTTTGATTGCTCGATTACAAAAAAATATCGAAAATATAATGTTGAAACTCTCAACATCATCTGTGAAAGGCACCACCAATCAGAAAAGAAATTTTGCATAATGTGGATTTAGTACGCGATGTGGGTAATATAAACAGTAAATTACCCTTAACAGAGGGTTACAAACAATTAACAAAAAAATTTGGTTGTCTATAAAGTCGGTTTACGGACGATAATTTTACGTGATAACGTCATATAATAACGATTGAGTGGAAGAGAAATAGATGCGTCACAAGCCGAATGCTTAGGCCGATTGCTTGTTCCGCGCTCTCGCTTGCACGCTCGGCTCAGGTGGAACGTGACAAAGAGTCATGCTTTTTCGTGAGTGCTGCCGGCGTTCATCGATTTATAAGACGTCATCACGTCAAAACACAGAATGTGCAATTCACACGCGGTAGAAGTGAAGTGAAAGAGTGGGAAAGGGAGATCGACAAAGAGAAGATCAATTATACTACCTCATTCATTTGCAGGCTAAATCCTGTAGATGTATGTGTTTATTTCTTTTTAGTGTCGCAATTTTTCGTTTCATCGAGTTTCAAATCACAACGGTGGTAAAGAAGTTTTCATTACAAAACCATGCGTGCAGTTCACACGCGGTAGAAATGAAACCTCCAGAAAATTTAAATTCGAGAGAATGAGACTAATGCAGAATCTCAGATAATTGTTGGGTTTATTTATTATAATATTGTTACCAAATTTAAAAATTATTTTACTTTGTATTCTACGAAGCACCACACAAGAGAAGGCCGATAGACCACGAAGCACCGCACAAAGAGGACAGCGATTAGTCTATCTCATTCTCTTGCAAGCTAAATCTATACATGTATCTGTTTATTTCTATTTCTCTTCTCGTTTCGAATGAGTTTCAAATCGCAACGGTGCTAAAGAAGTTTTCACTTAAAAATCACATTTTGTTTAACAAACCGCCAAGATTAGACTGAGTGACCCGGTAAGCCTTAGTTAATCTTATCTGCCTCGGGGGAGTAGCTTATCTGTAGTATGGCTCCCGGTTCAGCCGGCTCAAGGACGAGGTCTCAGACTAAGAGAGATTTAACGGATAGCCCTTCTGAGGAGGTAGGGTGAGTCACCGCCTTGTTTAACGGGAACCAGGAATCAACAGCAGATGATTTGACATTCGGTCGCAAGGCTCACGGATCAGCTAGTTGAAGGACGAGGCCTCAGCTAATGGCTGAGTAGTTTAGTCGAGTAGCGAGTAACTTGCTACTTGACTCTCCGAAAAGCGTTCTCATTTTAGTCTAGTAGAGTACATTAGTAAGCCGCGCGTTGCAAGATGAGATGTAAATACGCTAATAAGCTTATTTTAGAAGAGGTGAAAGAATAAATTGGAGAGATGAAAATAAATAAACTATGGACACGAAAAGAAATTAACAGCAACATAAATAAAGAATTTTAGAGTAGCATCCTCAAAACGACGGGTTTGCGCATGTCAGTGCACAGGGACGCAGTGTGAGAGTCGCTATTCATCAGAAAAAAATAGAACGAAATGGATTGACTCTACTATAGAGCTGACTAAACTAATAAAATTGTGGTGTTCGGACTCGTTTAGTTACCATTACAGTCGCTACTCGACTAAAATACTTGCCCAGTGCGAGCGGCTCTTAAGAGAGATTTAACGGATTTAATCACTCAAATATTTCAAAAAATACGCTTATTTAACATTGATACAATATATACGTATAATATATATATAACCGAAGTATTTTAACTTTCGTCATATTTGACTTAACATATTATGTTAATGTCAAATATGACGAAAGTTAAGATACTTCGGTTTTATCACTCAATGGAACTTTAATTTAATTTTAAAGTTGTGGGTTTGGAGTTTCTTTGATGATGTATTAAGGATTCCGAAGAGTTGGGGTGAGTCCCAGTTTTATCCTTGACGCGTTTGAATGAAAATGTGTTTAACACTTTTGTTTTCGGCGGTACGACCTCCCTGCACACCTCTTCGGGGACACTTTCACACGGTGATATATTTTATGTAAGTAGTTATACCGTATTTTCCCTAAACCGACTGCATACTGTTAATAGTATGTCGGGGTTAAACTGTCAAGGCATCAACTATTATGGAATCGTAATTATTCAATCTCATATTTATAAAACAAAAGCAAACACGAGCCCCTCGTCCCATTAGGGAATCCTGTGTCAATCATTATAAATAACTTAACCAACTAACCGTCACGCAGTTTCCCTACAGGTCTTTTTCAGAGGATGGATTGCCTCACAATTCAATCTTGGCACACACTCCTTGCTTCAATCATATCCATACATTCTCTTCTTCCATGTACCTTCCTTCTATTTAAGACCTGATCCTGGCCGGATATTTATTTTCAAAAATATCAAATTTCAAAGACCGTATTAGAATTGTGAAGAATTAATTAAATTAGTTAACCCTTTCGCTCCTCGCGTAACCCACAGAGAATGAAAATATTGTAACGTTTCGCCTTTTTCGTTTTTTTCTTTTTTCTATATCGAATAAAAAAACATTTATGGAAATGACACTTGTGCTGTTAATTCAAAAATAAACACTTTTTTAATATTTATTGTACTCCTTAAAAATTTCCGTTTTTCGAGCTGACGTTTAAGGTGAAAAAAAAATTGTTTGGTTGGAGTGAAACCTTCAGAAAACTAAACTTCGAGAGAATGAGACGAATTCAGAGTATCAGGAGTAGGATAATTGTAGGGTTTATTTATTATAATATTGTTACCAAATTTAAAAATTATTTTACATTTTATTCTACGAAGTGCCGCACAAAGTGGACACCGATTAGGGTGTCTCATTCTCTCATAGTCTAAATCCTATAGATGTAGATGTTTGTCTCTTCTTGGTGTCGCTTGTTTCCGTTTCATCGAATTTCAAATCACAACGGTGCTAAAGAAGTTTTCACTTCAAAAAAATTAGGTGCAGTCCACACGTGGCAGGAATGAAACCTTCAGAAAACTAAAGTGGACAAGAGTGAGGAGGCTACGGAGCACCATACAAAGAGGAGACCGATAGGCTACGAAACACAGACCGATTATTATATCCTATGAAGAGGAGACCGATTATTCCTATCTCATTCTCTCGCAGGCTAAATCCTGTAGATGTATGCGTTTGTTTCTTTTTAGTATCGCTTTTTGGTTTCATCGAGTTTCAAATAACAACGTTCCTAAAGATGTTTTGATTTAAAAAATTAATTAGTTAAGGGAAAGGTAGATAAACCTGGATACGAAATCGGGTACTTATATGTACCGAAACGTTATAAAATATATTTTATTGGTAACTTTCCGCCTCAAAGATTAATACTTGACCATTGCGTTATAAAGACCATCATAAAAAAAAATTAATCGAATTTGTCATAAAATTATAATTATATGGATGATTATAACGATTTTTTTTTTAATAAAAAAAACTACCCGAGGTTTATAATAAGTAAGCAATGCAAAACAAACTAAGGCTTGGGTGTTTAAATTCTTTAAATTCATTTGACGTCGTTACAAATCAACTATCAGCGCCATCTTAAATATTTTGACAGTTGCCACGTCAAAGAACAGCCCCAACCATCAACAACCGAATCTCAGCCTGGACAGAGTATGTACAAATTTTATTTCACTGTTATTAAGTAACGTTGTGGCATTGTCAAATGTTTCAAACTAACGCTTATTTAACATCGATATATGTTAATGTCAAATATGACGAACACCTCGGTTTAATCACTCCACAATGGAACTCTTATTTAATCTTAAAGTTGTGGGTTTGGAGTTTCTTTGGTGATGTATTAAGGATCCAAACATAAAACAATGCACGAACCTACTGATAACATATTACGTTGTAAAAACAAGGGCGGCGTATTCTAATCTATACTAGATGAAGTCAGCAACAAAGAAATAACAATAATATGATATTCACTTATTAAACAAATAGGTAGGTAGGAACATAAAATATTAAACAGCTTGCATGGCTTCTTAGAAATATAAAGAGAACAATGCATAAACAATGAATCATTTTGTTGGTGTCAAATGCAAGCCTAAGCAATTTGATTCTGCGTGTAAGAGTGGTTATTCAGGCGACTATTCGGTGAGCTAAAAATTAAACCTGATTATTTTAATTAGATCTGGATACTAATTTGTATATTTATTTGTGCATTTTCCTAGTTTATATGGCAAGTTCTTCCATACTTTCTATAAATTTCTTCATCTTATAACAATGAATTATTAACAGAAAATTATTCAAACATTTTTTAATTGTAAAATCTTAGAAAAAGTCGATTTAAAGTGGTTTAATCTCAGGAATGGTGGCTCCTGTGTGAATAAATAAATTCAGTTTTTTTTCGTAACTCAAGTAACATTTTTCGCTTACTGTGGTGGTAGTAGGAGATTTTTAATATTGTCAGGTTGTTTGTTACCCGGGTATGTTGGTCTTTCTTTAAAAAAATGAAAAATTAATAAATAAATAAAATCAAATAAATAAAAAAAAGAGTTAGCTAAGAGGTGATGACTCTATGATTTATACCAATGGAGTTCTTTTTTTTCTTGATGAGCTTTCTGGCGTTCACAACAACACATTCGCATACAGACCTCCGATTTTTTTTTTAATTTCTCAAATCTTATCCATTCGAAGCCTTCTAATCTGTTCTCTTAAAATCGTTAGCCCGTCACATCTTGGGGCAACGCCTTTTACTGTTTCCCAACCATCAATACCATCCAATGATATTGTCATTCCAACGGACACCTACGGTCACCTTATATGTCTTGCCACATGTCCAGCATGGATCCACTTTCAACACTTCGACCATCCGAGACTTACTTCATGTCTACTCATTTATTCCTATTTTTGTTTCGCGAGATAAATAACTTTGCGTGATTCTTCCCATGGATTTGGTGTCCATAAACATCACAATGTTCTTGATAAAATAAATTAGTATTTAAAAATGTCTGCACACAATTATGTTTTTAAACGTATACTTAAAGCAAAAAATAACCCTACAATATTATATTTGTCAGTGGAAAAATGGAAATAGAAAATTCACTGTTTTTGTCTAAATGGATGCATTTTGGCTCAATTCCTTCAATCTATGTCTGAACATTTTATCTAGCCAAAAATCTTAAATACCGTTTCAAAATTAATGTTCTCTCAAAATTTCCTCCGTCAAAAAATTTCTTGAATCGGGTTTTTCCTATCTGACTTTAGATGCAGTTATCTGCCATCACTACTCGCTGCGCCACGTCGCGTCGCGCGTCGCTGTCCTGTTCAGTCTCTCTCGATTTAGTGCCTGCGCCACGTCTTCCGTCGAAGCCACCATGAGCAGCCCTAACGGACGTCGAAGCAGAACCCCGAGGTTACTTCATTTTCATTTAAAATTAAATACGTTTTGTAATTTTTTTTGAAACACAGGCATAACACTTATTGTTAATCTTACAACCTACTATATAAAACTGTGACTTGTAACTTTTGATTGGATAATTACAACTAGTTTCTTCGGAAGTTTATTTACGTACCTTTTTTTAAAACCTTTGTCTTAAATTATGTTGCCTAATGTGCTGTTATCATAATTGTTATAGAAAACCCAGGAGAGAACGGAAGTCGATTAAGCCTACCCCGCCGACACGCCGTTTCAGTGACCTATTGGTAGTTTCTGACCCAAAAAGAGAACTAGCGGCCCAGCTGACCATAGGACAACGCGTCAGGGTGAGCTGTCTGCATTTTCCTGATGATGAGCGTCGTGAACAAAATATTCAATTCGTCACTTCACAGAAAAGAGTAAAAAGTGTGTCCGTCAAAATGTCACGTTTAGCAATCGTCAAAAGAGAAGGTCAGTCCCTAGAGGAATCAATGTCTATTTACCCCATTAGATGCATCGAAGATGATTTGAAAATAGGAACGGAGATTCCCGTCGTTGACGGCGTATTTTATGTGTACAAAAAAGACTACATTATCTTTCCTCCTGACATACTGGGACTGGGGCGTGCTACGGAATTGGGGTATTGGCGTGTACCGATTACATTGAATATAGAATGTCCCCTTACGGAACGCGATTGGTTCCAGCTAAAACGACTGATGCCAAATGTAGTGGAGGATTATACGTTTAGTGATCAACTCCTTGATTTCTTCGCCAGGAGAGAAGAAAAAAAAATAATTGATATTTTTAGAGAAGAGCTTGACGCAGAAGACAAAGAAGTAAGCGAACTAGAAAGGGTCCTTCTTAATCTAGCGGAAACGCTAGAGAACGAAAAAAGAAGGCAAGAAGAAAGAATGCCAGAAGGAACAGATATAGAGAAAAAAGAAGAAGGAAGCGAGCTAGAAAGAGTCTTTCTAGATCTAGCGGAAACACTAGAGAACGAAAAAATGAAGCAAGAAGATAGAACGCCAGAAGAAACAGATCTAGAAATAAAAAAAGTGAACAAGAAGAAAGCGAGCAGGAAGGAAGAGATCAAGAAGCAAGAATTAAAGAAGAACAAAAAAAAGAAGAAAGAAATAATGGAGGAAGAGGTTAATAAAGAAGAAATAATAGAGAACAAAATAATTAATGAAAAGGTAAAGATGGAGAAGGTAAAAAAGGAAGAAATAAATATTGAAACGGTAAAGAAGGAGGAAATAAAAAAAGTCAAAATAAACGGGGAAAATGTAGATAAAGAAGAAATGAAAAAGGAAACAGAAACGGAAAAAAAGAAAGAAACCAATGACGAAATATCAAGTGAAATGGAAAATGTAAAGAAGGAAGAAATAAAAAAGGTCGAAATAAAGAAAGAAAATTTAAAGAAAGAAGAAATTAAAAAGGAAAGGAATAAGAAGGATGAAATAAAGACGGACGAAGTAAAGAAGGAAAAGGAAAAATGGGAAAAAATTAATAACAAAAAAATAAATAATGAAAAGGGAAAGGGAAAGAAGGAAGAAATAAAAAAGGACGAAATTAAGAAGAAAAAGCTAAAGAAGGGAGAAATGAAGGACGAAATAAAAAAGGAAAAGACAAAGCATGAAAACATAAAGAAATACAAAATATGGAAGGAAAAGGTAAAGAAGGAACAAATAAAGAAGGACGAAATAAATAAGGAAAGTGTAAAGTTAAGAGAAGGGGAGGACAAGAAGAAAAAGAGCAGGGAGGAAAAGATCATTAAGCACAAAAACAAGAAGAACCAAATAAAAAAAGACGAAATAAGGAAAGAAGGAATGGTAAAGAAGGGAGATATAAAAAATGACAAAATAAGGAACGAAGAAGTAAAGAAAGAAGAAACAGAGAAAGAAGAAGTACGAAAAGTAGGTACAAGAAGAAAAAGAGGAAGATGGCATCGAGAAAGAGAGAAAAATGTTCGAAACAAAAAAGAAAGAGAAGAAAAACGAAGAGAATAAGAAGGAAGAGAGGATTAAAAGAGAAGGAGACGGAAAATGGATGATAAATTACTGACACATAAGTAAATAGCTGACGCTCCCGTCGATCCCGCTAGGCAATTCGACTAAACTAGTCCCAGCGAGAGCTTCATTCTTTTCCTTTTCATGCGCTTTTTTGAAAAGAACAAGTTTTCTTCAAAATTCGCAAATTCACTTTGTGGCGTCATTATTAATTTAATGAAAACAAATAACTTTGTGTACACCACTATTTAATTAACATGTTTCGAAAACTATATTTTCTTCGTCAATTAATTAAGTTAATTAATTTAACTTATTATCCTGACGAAGAAAACATAGTTTTCGAAACATGTTAATTAAATAGTGGTGTACACAAAGTAATTTGTTTTCATTTCATTTCATTCATTTCATAAAAGATACTTGATTGATAGCTTCATGTACAATCTCTCGCTGGGACTAGTGTAGACATCACTTGATCGAGAGTTCAACTTTCAAGAGTACAAGTTTTCTGCGGAGATTGATCAAGTATTGGAACATATTTCGTTTGTTTTTTTTTCTGTATACTCTTCCTACTTTTAATAAAATCATTTATACTTTACTTTCTAACAATAATATAAAATTTATTTGCGCGGCTGTTTACAAGTATGGTGGCAAAATATGTGGTAAAGTTACTTTTAAATCGTATTGTGTTCATTCCTGTTGTTTTCTAGATTCCATACAAAATAAAAAAGTAATTTTTCACATGTGTTATAATGTTTATTCATTTATATTATATTAATTTTGTAACGTATTTAATGGATTTTTTTAAGGCCTAATAATACCGTAATATTATTATGAAGTAGTAATAAGTTCATTTTAATGAATTCATTGATTTCATACGTAAGCTCAACCTGTCAATTATAAATTGATAATTTTTTTCTAGTAATTAATTATCATTTAACTATTCATTATAAATCTTTTAATTGTTTTTAAAAATCTATAAATTATTGATTTTAAAGCTTTTAATTAATATTGTATTAATCTATTAAGTTTTAATTATTAATCTATCCTTTTTTAATCTGATTGTTTGTCATTAATTGTAAATCTATTAATCATTAATCTATTAATCATTAATCTATTAATTATTAACAAATTAACTATTAATTATTAATCTCTTTATTATTTGTCATAAATCCGTTAATTATTAATGTTTCAATTTTTAATCTATTATTTATTAATCTATCATTGAAGAAGAAGATAACACTTTTAATCTAAATGAAAATATGAAAGAAAACAAGACACAGAAAAACAGAAAAAAACAATGGTCGCAACTGGGACTCGAACCCAGACCTCTCGTCTAACCGGGACGTGCGCGTTTTCCAATTTCGCTATTGCCACCTTCTGTCAAACCGTCATATTTGTCAATCTCATATTTCAAATATTTAGAATCATTAATATTATCTCCGACTAGTTCTTTTTCCATATTATAAAAAAAAAAAAAAATTCTTATTAATCTACTTATTATTAATGTATTAATTATGTATCCATCAAATTTTACCTATTTTATTAATTATTAATCTATTTATTATAAGTCATATGTTTGTTATGTAACAAATAAAAATATTAATAAAATAAATTAAAACATACCTAGTCTTTATTTCAATTTCGAATATCGCAAAGGGGAACAACGAATCAAGCAAGAAACTGACGGATTAACATAACAGTAGTTAACTTACTGTTGTTTGATAGACATGTTCGTTACAGCTCTCGGTAGCAGAACTCAATCCACTTCATCACTTATGTCAAATTATGGCTGCCACAATTAAAACAATAATGAGGTAAGTACTAATATTCCCATATACAATAGGACATTAACTGGAATGATGGAATTTTATTGCAACTACGTTTCCACACTCATTTTCTTTCATTTGTGAATGACTTTGTTATTTGAGATATGAGCGTAGAAAGAGTATAACACCTATACATAATGAAAGAGTATACATAATTAAAAACAGCTGTCAACCAATAATCACATGATTACTGTATATTTTACCAACGCTTAAAATAAGTGAGTTAATTTTTATATGATACTGCACAAGATTAATAGCTGCCCAGAGCCAGTGTAACCATGGCATCTGCGTCTGAGAACTGTTGAGATGCTGGAGGGAGTAGGGATGGGGAATGAGAAGTGCAAGAGCGAGTATCGTCTTATCAAAAACATAGCTAAAACTTAAATGCTGCATGTTTTGCAATGCAAGGTGGGCTCAGACTTTTTCAGCATATTTCACTTTTGAACAAAATGAAAATATCTCAATATATTAGTTTTGATATTCCACTCAAATTATATAATAAGCATATTTACCTACAGACTCTTACTTAACCTAGGAACCTCAATTACTTTGAATTCAATAAAAGATTTTTGACATTATTTAGAGTAAGAGAAAAATTGTCTTCGGTGACATTTTCGCTGTTTTTTTTTCAAAACCAAACAACAACAATAATCTTTCACATTTTGTCACTAGTCACTCAGTCGCGTAATGACCCATCACCTATCTCGATCCAAACTATTCAATATTTACTAAATTTTTTTAATGTTTTTGGTTGAAAAAAAAGAGTTACCGGAGAACAAATTTCATCTACATTTTTTACTCTAAAGCTTCTAGAAGCATTGGTTAAAGTAAGTCAGGTGCATCTCTTACAAATATTTCAATACCAGGATTTGAAGTCGCGACCATTGAATCCGGAACCAGATATCAATTCACTCATCCGCAGGCACATTAGAAAACTATTACAATGTATATTGTGGATGATTATAAATCCTGGTAACCCATTAAGCACATTTTTTCAACCGTGTTCTAAAATTATAATGTAGAAGTTCTTTGAAAATTCAAAATATTTCTAGCCAGTGAAAGTGAAATCACGGTAGATAGTAAATGAAGATTTACTTATCAATAATACGTAGTTAATGTTGCAGTTGGAAGCTTTATAACATAAAATTTCGAATAAATGTGGGAACTTCTTTCCTTAAAAATGGAAAATTACAAAAATATAATTAAACAAAATAAATAGCCAAGGATGGTGGCACTTTTTTCGCCAAAATGTGGCTCAGTGTTAAGAGTCTTCATTGGAACAGGAAAGTAGGCAATACCGGTATCAAACTAAGCGTATCATCCTACACAACCCGTATGGCATAATGAAAAATTGAGCTGTAAACTCCTTGGCACCTTTTTGCATGAAAAAGTCCGTACTGAACGCTTTGACCGGGCCCTTTTATAGGCGCACTTTCCTTGCTTCGTACACATCTCCGCATCGTTTCTTATTTTCTTAAAATATTTCGTTAAAAAAAAATTATTATTTTAAAAAAAATATATGTATTAAAAAAATATATATGTATTTAAATATTTTTTTAAATGTGTGCAGTTTATACGCGGTAGAAGTAAACCTTCAGAAAACTAAAGTTGAACAGAGTGAGGATGCTACGAAGCACCGCATAAACAGGAGAAAATATTCTATCTCATGCTCTCCCAAGTTAAATCATATAAGATGTATGTGTTTGTCTCTTTTTAGTGTCACTTTTTCCTATCATGGAGTTTCAAATAACAACGGTGCTAAAGAAGTTTTCACTTCAAAAATATAGGCACACGCTCCTTGCTTCATCCACATTCAAACATCAAACCGCTTAGAACTTTAACCAATTAATTGCCTACATCAGGCAAAAGCTAGTAAAAATATAAATTATACCAGCACACATAAAGTGACTTCAGGCTAAATGACAAATTTCTATGAACATAATATCAATTATTTTTTATTCATTTTCTCTGAATGAAGAAATTTAGGTCTCATCAAGAGCAATCTCGTTCAATGAAGGCATATTGTCCATTTCTCGTGATAACGCCGATCTCTCGACCAGGGGGCATTAGTGATGTTTCATTTCTAGCCGCCACGAATAGTTTCTCCAAAGCACATAATACCGGCCCGGTTCAGTAACAAATGACAATTTATTTTAATAAGGGTCCACGAGAAATTTGATGATATTCTATAATACATAATCAATTCCTTTCGTCATTTTTAACGGTACGTATTTCCAATATTTATTATGAAAATATTATTTGGGTACTCTGAATTATAAAAAACATGAATAAAAAAAATGTTTTTACAGAGCAATTGAGAAAATAAAAACAGATAAATATATACCTAGACAAGATGAAATTAAACGTTATAAAAATAATACGTCGTAATATATAAAATGATAACAGAATGATAAAAGATAAACAAAATAAATAATTTATAGTTCCTACGCATTTGGGAAAGTGACCTGAGTACAAATGGAAGATATCAGGGCCTGAAAATGTATTTATTTATTTATTTTATTTTAAATGCACATTTACAGTTATACGTAACCAATGACAAGCAAACATTTTATTTTATTAAGTAATGTGTTTGAATTTTTGAATATTTTGTTGAAAAATATCTATATCAGGGGACAGGTAATTTAGTAACAGAATCATTTTTCAGAGCGGCATCACTAATGGTATGTTAGTTCTGCATCTCGGAACAACAAAAGTTCTGTGTCTGCGCGCTCTTGTGAAGTTGTCGGGGACATAAAACTCAATTTTTTGTATTAAATCGGGAATACAGATGTCACCTTATTATTATTGTTTATTATTGTATTTGGTGCATTCTGTTCTGAAAAAAAATTATGGTATGGTTATTTATTTTTATTGTTATATATATGTTATTTATTCGTGTGTTTTGTAGTAGACAGTAGAAATTAATGTTTTCTAGGACATTTTAAGGTAAATAAATATAATATTTTAGATACATGTGGCAATCTGAATGGTTCAGTCACTCTCACGATGAAATTTTTAAGCCTTTTTTATGTGAATACCTCACAAGAGTCCCAGCTGCTCCCGTCTGGAGCCAGTGAGACTATGGCGTCCCCAATTGGGGTAGGTGTGAGTTGTGAGGCTGGAGGTAGTGGGCAGAGGATGGAGACGGGGAAGAGGAAGAGGAAAGTGGGGAAGTACCTGGCTATCCAGAGCTGGTCACCAAACACGGCAAAATTCGTTTCAATCAACATTTGAATTCTGAAAGGTGGTCTTACTTCAGCGTGATACTGAAAGTATCTTCCACTCTGAAACATACCGCAAATATAATATATATATATATATATATTTATTTTTAATTGTAAAATAACACAAATAAATCAATAAAATTTATTTACCACGCCGGGATTCTATCTTGCTACCTTCGGATTGCGAGTCAAGAGTTTTACCTCTAGACCACGCCGGTTGTCAAGTAACAAATGGAATAAATGGCGACCGGACAACTCGGAATGAAACCAACTCAGAACCATCTCAGATAAGTCATTTAGAGTAATAAAAAAATATATTTACCATAACTAACTAAATTTTGAAGAAAAAACATAACTAATAACTCAGTTGGTATGGAACCGGAATACATATGTCAGCGGAAAGACATTCCGTGGTCCATTATTATCCCATTCTTCACTGATTTTCTTTGTGAATATTTTTCACTGATTTGCCTTTGCTGAAATATAGAATTTTAGGTTTTGTCAATTTAAGAAACAGACGTTGGTTTCCTCAATAGAATAAAGTACTTTTCATAATGGTTATAATTTTGGGAGGCTAACTGTCATTGAATCAACTGCATGCCGGGTCACCTGTAAGGGTACATCAAGTTTATAATTATATAATCATAACACATTTTATTTGAAATGTTGTAACATTACTTTATTCAATCTGAGAGGCGGTTATGAGTACCAACGCACCGGTAACTTTTATAGGATAACCAACTCCTGTGCCATAGGTCACCTCAAGTGGTTCGCTACATTCGGTGACTTAGCAGGATTCATCAAATGAGGTGAGCCAGTCTACTATCTGCGTTGCGGGCCGAATCGGGACCCATCCTTGCTTACTTGCACCGCATCGGGATGGATGGATTCATATATCCGTCACTCACGGACGGATTCCTGGATTCTCCTGGATTTCTACCCACCGTTCATACTATTTTTATTTCCCATTCATCTCCTTCCTTTCCTTAAAAAACCCTTCACACAGCATCACCACAGACATAAAAAAAATTGTGTAAATGAATTGATGAGATTTCTAGGAGATAATGTTATTCCAAGATTATTTAAAATGTACACAAATTTTGTAATTTATTGTAAGTTTAAGTTAGGTGTACATTGCGATGGCGTTTATAAATCAATGTCAACTGTAAAGTGATGACAGAGGTTTATTATGTACGCTTACAAGCAGTCAAAGACCATTCTAAAGGTTTCCTTGTTGAAAGTTTAAGTGAGAAGAGTGATTTATATGGAGGGCGCAAAGCTTTTGCCTGATTTCGAGTGTAAACTTTATGGGGACATTTATATTTTTATGTTCTTTTAAAATATTAAATATTTTATCTTGATTGGATGCACTACTCAAATATATATTTTTTTTATATAGATAAACCTTTTTTATATGTATTAGATGTAACAGCTATATCGTTCTATTTTGTACTTTAGTTTTCTGAAAGTTTTTCTTCTTCAAATGGTTTGAAAAACGATGTAGCTGTTACACCTTGTAAATATAAAAAATGGTAATGTCATTTTTAGAACATTTAGTGTGTTATTGTAATATATTAAAACTAGCAGTTAAAAATCTGCGAAGCCGGCGGCTTTTAGTTCGGCTTCGCCCAGTTAGTGTTGGTGACCATTTTATAAATCTAATTGGAACCGGTTTCAAAATTAGCCTATTCGTCGTACCACTGTCAACCAGTGATGGCTAGTCACCGGGACAAAGTGGTCACCGGAACAGTGGGCAGTGACGTCATAGGTAATATACAGCCGCTTGGTACAATTGAGTATTACCGTATCTTTTTAAAAATTAGCCCGTTTCTCGTATCTACTGTCAACAGTGATTGCAAGTCACCGGGACAAAGTTCGACCACCACAACACGGGCATGTGCCTAGCATGGTGGTCGAAAAATTCTAAAATTTATGTAACAAACAATTCAATGAATAAAGAAAACTTAAACGTAAAAGTGGTCACTGAGGCAGTGGGCAGTCACGTCATTTGTAATATATAGCCGCTACAACGTAAAAGTAACGAACTGAGTATTACCGTATCTTTTCAAAAATTAGCCCATTTCTCGTATCCACTATCCACTGTCAACCAGTGATTGTTAGTCACCGGGACCAGGACGGGCAACGACGTCATATGTAATAAATATACTGCCGAGTATTGCCATCAATTTTTTCCATATCCGGAGAGATATTCCAGAACTACGAATTCGTAGAACTTATGCCTAGGGGGGTACATACATATGCGTCCTGCCAATGGAAGTTGTGACAACTTGTGACAAAATCTTGAATTCAAAACCGAATTACAAGAGTAGCTTTTTTTAAATTCCACATACACACACTCGAAACTGGGTTCTGAAATTCAACCACGCAGAACTTACCGTATTAATACTGTTCGATTTAAATAATAATGTGTAAATTCTATACATTTTTGTATCGAGCTTATGGTGTTATTACAATGCTACCTATAACAATCGGCTCGGTAGATTGCTGCCAAAAGTTGGTCCGTGTGTAAACAAACGTATCCATTTTTTGACATCTTCGGCGGTTCGATGATGGATTGATGCGGCTTTTTGGGAAGACGGCAAATTTCTCAACAGACTCTCCATCATAATAATAATATTATTACTACAAGTAGGCACCTACTTATTGGTTCGTAGGTAGATACTTCGAATAACTTTATTAATATGATGTGTTAGTTTATTATCCGGCTTAGAGATATCTCATATATTATATAAAAGTTTTGTACGAAATCTTGTACTCATAAATGTGAATCTTAACAAACAATTGAAAAAATATATATTTTATCTTTGAAGAAGAAGATAACACTTTAAATCTAAATGAAAATATGAAAGAAAACAAGACACAGAAAAATAGAAAAAGACAATGATCGCAACTGGGACTCGAACCCAGACCTCTCGTCTAACCGGGACGTGCGCGTTATCCAATTTCGATATTGCCAAACCGTCATATTTGTCAATCTCATATTTCAAATATTTAGAATCAACAATATTATCTAACCTAGTTCTTTTTTCCATATTTTAACGCGCAGGTCCCGGTTAGACGAGAGGTCTGTGTTCGATTCCCAGTTGCGACCATTGTCTTTTTCTATTTTTCTGTGTCTTGTTTTCTTTCATGTTTTCATTTAGATTTAAAGTGTTATCTTCTTCTTCAATTATTTATTACGTTGATGGGAATAACCTTCAAAAGTTATAAAAAGAGAGTTTTTCTCATAAAAAATTGAATATATTTTATCAGTTCATGTCTCAAAAATCCAAGCTCGTATCAATGGGTGTTAGATCATCTAATCATCTAAAAATAGGAGTAGTTGATCCAGAAAAAGCGATGAAAAAAACATTAGATGGTTTAAATTCCTTCACTCGAGGATAACATTTCGGAGGTTTTATTGCTCCGCTATACATTCAGGGTGTTAAGGGATGTTCATGACTTACTTTGAACTTTGAAATTTTGGTCTCCGGTGACTTTTTTATGTTTTTTTTTATTGTTTTTATTTTTTTATTTACTACACTTGAGGTGAAGTATGTCAAGGGTGTTGGTTATTCAATAAATGGTTCCGAGGTAGCACCGGTCCGGCCTTCCAAATTGAAAAAAATATGTGAGTTTATTATTCAACTTTTCCTAGACTTTTGACATTGTACTTCTTTAATAGTTTCATGCAGACGGACCGTACAAAACTTGTAAGCCCCTCCCAACCAGCAAATAAGTAAATACCTAAATACTTTTTAATTTAATGAGTTACGTAAAATATTTCATTTAATTTAATTTAGAAAAACCAATAGAGCCTTATCTCGAGAAAAGAGGCCTAGTAGTTTACCGCATATTTTTTACACTCAGCCCTACGGATTGTTCAGGTCAAGACGCGTAATTTGATATCCATCTCGGGTACTGTAAGGTTCCATGAATTAAATATTTATAGAAAAATAGTAAGGAGGTCAAAACTCATTATTATAGTCACAATTGATTTTAAGCACTGGGTTTGACCCTTCTGATTGCTTAATTATTTATTCGTTAGTTCGGAACCGCTCATGTACGTTGTGCGCCCCGTCTGTACGAAGCTTATGACTAATGACTTTCCGTGACGTCATCGACCATCCACCACCACATTATCCGACATTTCCCGCGTTCTTCATCCAAAAACCACGTTATACTCTAATGGAGACGAACAATCGACACTCTGTGAAGGGCTCAAGGCGTTTTTTTCAGAGATCCATCCATTGTTATTATCTTAACTATACGTATAGGTACGTAACAAAGGAATTTTTAGTCATGTGTGAAGCAGCAAAATTCTCGAATGTCATTCTCCGGACTGACGAAAATTGTTCTTTCTTTCTATATTTTTATGCCAACGCAACTAACTCCCCATCATCGCACAAGCATTTTATTACGCTTTTAATGGTGGTAGCAAGACATTTTGAAATATGTTCGGGTTATTTGGTAGCCAGTGTAGCCTTTGTCTTTCTGGAGTCTAATAGTTAAGGCTAATTAATCTGAATTGCATTTGCATACGTCAAACTATGCACTTAGCATTAAAAATACAATTAAATAAATATACTTACAGTACTTATTGGTAGGCACCGCTACAAATGTATTTTCCTTATCTGCTTGACTTCAGAAAGTACATCATACAAACCCTTTTATAAGCCTTGTTTTTTTTTTTTTAAGAGAGACAGCTTTTTACACACACAGCTTTTTAAAATCAGGTGAAGATAGTAATTGTCCTCTTATTTTGAACGTCAGGTTTGCAAAATTTCATCAAGAAATATCAAAATTCTGCTAAAAAGGGATGAGTAAGGGGGTTGAGACAATGACCTTTATTTTGTTTTTTTGGGATCCATTTATTGGATAACCAACACCCCTGCCATAGGACATCCCTGGTTAGACACACCTTTGCTACGTTTGGTTTCTTAGCAGGAGGGCCCGGGTTCATTGGGTGAGATGTGTTTGTATTTGAAGTCTATACCGTGGATGCACCTGTCCACCAGCTGCGTAGTGGGCCGGATCGAAAGTTTGTGGAGTACCTTTGATTTCTCAAAATTTTGATCTCGGAAAATCGGTTTGTGGAGTACCTTTGATCTCTCCAGCTGGTCTCTCTCGACCCATCATCTTGCAGCGCAGCAGGAGGAATGGCCCATCACTCCTAAACACGCAGACCCCTAGATTCCTACCCACTTCTTCTACCTTTTTCTTTCTCAGAACTACCTCTCCTTCCTTTCGTTATAAAGACCCTCCACACAACATCCCCAAAGATGACACAGGCCCTGAGGGAAATTATTTTCCTCATGGCGTACTGTGTGTAGGGATGGTAAAAATAAAAATAAAAATGTGCTAAATTTCAACAATCTCGAAATGAAACAGCAATTTGAATGAAAATCAAATAGACATTCTTCGCATAAATCGCCAGAGACATTCTTCTTTTTATATACAAACATAATAATATATAAATAGATTTAAAAGTTTCTTATAGTTTTATAGAAAAAATAGTTTTGCGTGCAACTCCCACGAAAAACGTGAGCCCATTTCCGAAGTAACGCAAAGAGCTTATAGTGAAAGTAAGAAATATCACAATTTACGAAATTCTGCAAAATAACGAACTCACCAAACCAGAAAACTTGTTGACGTTAAAAATGCCGTTACTTTCTTATTTCTGATCTTCGCGATATTGCTCAAACCAAAATACTTCTCTTTTACCGGGAAATTCCATTCTAAAAAGTATAATTTGTGATAATAATCAGTGAAAAGAAAGTTTAACAACTGTTCCACGAAATAAAATCTGTTTTCATTCCAGATTAAATGTAACGCAAATACACAAAAATAATATATATAAATCTAACAATCTCGTAATTGCCTTGTATTTTGACAGTTAAATAGTTATGCTTGTAGTTTAAATGACGCTGCCTGCGAGCATAAAATACTTACAATAAAATGAAAATTGAAAACAAAAAAACTTTAGTGCATTCGTAGGGGTGTGTGAATGATTCGACGAGATTTGGGGGCGAATTTTAACCTGTGATGATACAGACAGTAGATTCCCAAATCCTATCCGGAGTCTGTACGAACATACGCAAAGGCATAGGAAAAAACAGCTCTCAGGAAATTCAAAACTCAGCGTACTACCAGCTAAGTCAGGACCTCAATATTTTGGGACAGTCAGTGAGTTCTGATGATAAACTAAACCTACCAAAAAGGAATATGATAACCAGCATCTACTTCGCAAAACTTATTGCTCAGCTGCGGGAAAACATTAAGCAGAAGAGAAGGGAAGTTGGGATGTAATGTGTTGTTGTTTTAGGACAAAGCACACGTGCGCACAGCATAAGTTGCTTTGTCGGATACTGGAATGAAAAATAATTCTCAACCTGCGAATAGCCCAGATTAGACCCTTTTCGATTTGTATTTTTTTTCGAATTTACTGATGATGTGATGGCCGCCGTCGAGGTCATTTCTAAATCATAACCACAGATTCTGAAATCCTTCCTTTAAAAAAATGCATTTTAACCTTCGCGAAATCATTTTATGAGGGAAAATCCATGAAAACGCGTCTAT
Organism: Glyphotaelius pellucidus; assembly: GCA_936435175.1. Lineage (NCBI taxonomy): Eukaryota > Metazoa > Arthropoda > Insecta > Trichoptera > Limnephilidae > Glyphotaelius > Glyphotaelius pellucidus. Next base: position 16,732,996 of record OW386542.1, on the reverse strand, counting down.
AATGCTTCGCCCCGTAAGACGAAAACGTACCCATAAAAAAACCCGCAAAAAGCAAGTCTTCCATAAAGTCTAAACTCTCCATATTGCAGCCATGTTCTCATGCAAATGAGTTTTAATAAAATACTGAAATATGTCATTTTTCCAACAAACAATTGTAGCCTTTTTGGTTCGGAGCTCTGTAACTTGAAATTTTTACACTTGAGATTTTTTTTTGATCGGTGTTTAGAAAGATGTTGAATCAACAAAGGGAAATATGCATTTAGGTCGAAAAGATTAAATAGACAAATAAAGAATTGGTTTACTTTTAATACACTAGACTCATTTTGAGTCACCCCAAGTATAAACCCAATGTTTGCCATATGAGCTGGAGCGCAATAAAACCAAAAACCTAATGATCCACACCCCAGGTGATAAATTATCACTACTGTGTGTAGGGGACTCCGATCGGTTTAACAAAATTGCTGAATAACCGTCTTATTGAGCCCATTATACTATATTAATAAATAAATTACTGATTTCATCTATTTTCATCTTATTCTTTTTGAAATTGATTTTTACCTCATTTAAATACTGTTTCTTGCCTTGAATAAACTAAGCTTACCACTTTCTATAGTCAGTGTATCCTATACAATGGTAACGCCAGTCTGGAGAGCAGTCTTGTTGTTAAATAGAATCACTTTGAATATCGATATGCTTAACATCAATGAAGAACCATTTAGGTAGCAAGCTGTATTGTTAGTCTGATTGTGCTTCATTGATGTTTAAATTGATTATTATTGGTGTTTAAATTGTTTAAATTGCTTAAATATGTGTAAATCTCAATATTTTCTCTACTAACTTTAAAAACGATTCGAAATTTTAATTTTGTTATGCTTTTAAATTGAATTGAATTGAATACATATACACACATACATGTGTGTATATATATTCAATTACACACTTACATACTTTCAATTACACACATACATACTTTCAATTACACACATACATACTTCCTACAGGAAGCATTTTAAACAACTGGAAAACATGATTCTTTAGTTTTCATAGGGATTAAATGTTTCGTGATTTAAAAAATAATATTAAAGGTGGATTGATTGATTAAATCTAAAATATATATTTTAATTTTTTTATTCGGAACTAGCTTGTCGATATGCGTTGCAAAGCCATTAAAAAAAATAAAATGTTTCCCCATGTGACCCCGTCTCTTTTCCACCTTCCCCGCCTTTCCCCTTCAACGAACCCCACCTCCTTATATTATCTTCCCCTTTCTGTCTTCCCTGCCGCTGAAATATATGAAATACGAACATTTTCATTTACACAAATTTCGTAACGCCAGAGCTTTTCATAATATATGTAGAAACCTTTGCAAGCGTGCGAACAAAAAATGGCCAAAGTTTCATCGTAATCGGATGAACGGTACGGCAACGCGTAAAATATGAAGAAACCAACAAACATTGATTTTTATATATAAAATTTGGTGAGCTTAAATTAATCCCATGCATCCCATAAAAAATAATAATGGTTATGATTGTAATAAAACAAAATTTGTTAGAATTCATAGAAACCTTCAATAAATAATACATTAAAAAAACTGTTAAATCAATGTATTGGGTAGGTAAGTAACCAATTGAAGCGTGCAAGGGTGCGGTTCGCCGTCTGCACGCAACCGGGGAACAAACGAACCTGTGAAATTCATATTCTGGAATCGTATTTCGATAGTCATAATCAATTTCGATAGAATTCATGAAAAACATATCTCAAAAATGTAGATCCCACCCACCCACATATTTCACAATTTGTGCCAAAGCGATGAATCAAGTTAAGCGTTATTTCGCTAAGCCACGCGTGCATAATCACACGGTCAAACACTCGGGACTAATTAATAAACGAAAAAATTTACTAAATGTTTTGTGTTATCTTTTTAATGCATGGAACGCAACGTAAAACTAAAGGCAAAAATAATCACTAAAAAGTGGAGCTTTTTCTGGAAATTAAAAGAACTTTTTATCTAATTAAAAAAAGATTAATTTTAGTATTTCTTGAATACCCATAAATTGCTTTACCCTTTCACCACAATAAAAATCATTTACATATGAAAATCACTAAAAAAAATTTGGTTGTCTGTATAAGTCGGTTTACGGACGATAATTTTACGCGATAACTTCACGAGCCGAACGCTTAAGCCGAACGCTTAGGCCGAACACTTGTTCGGCCTTATCGCTTGTTCCGCGCCCTCGCTTGTACGCCCGGCTCAGGCGGAACGTGACATCGTGACAGCGTGACAATGAGTCATGCTTTATCGTGAATGCGGCCGGCGTTCATCGATTTATAAGACGTTATCACGTCAAAAACATGTGTGCCACATACACGCGGTAGAAGTGAAACCTTCAGAAAACTAAACTAGACAAAAGTGGGGAGGCTACGGAGCACCGCACAAAAAAACCGACCGATAATACTATCTCATTCTCTCGCAATCGAAAATCTTTAGATGTATGTTTGTCTCTTTTTACTGTTGCTATTTTTCGTTTCATCAAGTTTCAAATCACAACGGTACTAAAGAATTTTTCACTTCAAAATTATGTGCAATTCACACGCAATAGAAGTGAAATCTTCAAAAAAATAAACTAAACAAGAATGGGGAAGGTACGAAGCACCTCACAAAGAAGAGACCGATTAATCTGGTAACCGGAAAACTTGGAATGAAACCAACTCAGAACCATCTCAGATTATTATTTGATAAAAAAATATATATATACATAAAATTGGTTAAATAGGTTACGTTAGGTTAGTGTTATCGGCTAATTTAAAATTATTTTGTTCATAGCTTTTAATGACTCTTCAGGGAGGTGTTGAGTTGACTTTATTCTCAGTTGGCATGGAACCGATTAATCTACCTCTTTCTCTCGCAGACTGAATTCTATAAATATATATGTTTGTCTCTTTTTAGTGCCGCTAATCGAGTTTCAAATCACAACGGTGCTAAAGAAGTATTCACTTCAAAAATAATGTTGACATGATATGCGTGTTACGCTGAGCCTATAAAATTTTCACGGAAATTTCTCACGGTGTTCCAATAATCCAGAGATTATTGAAAGCGTAAGGAAAATTTAATAATAGAATCCTTATTTAGCGAACGTCTGGCGGTATTTCCACGAAGCAATTAGTCCTAAACAAAATATTATTTACTGAATGCTAAAACACTTCGGCGCTTGCAGGTCTACACAACAATGGCATTTCTTGTTTCTTTTGTCAGAGAGTTGGTTGGCGTTAGAAGTCGGCGCGTGGGATTACACCAGAATAAGATTCCCACCCTCTTTCCTGCTGATGAATCACTATTATTTGTAACCCCCTCCTGGGATTGCGCGCCGCCCTCTCCAGGTGCGCCCTTACATTCAGATTGTTAGGTAAAGCACCGAATAATGACTTTAACATTATTTGCATTCATTTATCACCTTGTTTCCTAAAAAATACCAAAAGTTTATTTTTAAACTTAGCCCACTTCTACAAGCGAACAAAATGTTCACTCATTAAATTTCTCTTATTTATATTCCCTTCCTTTTCGCGGGTGACCGTTTGTTGGAATTTTTTAAAAGGAAATTCCCTACTGAAAACGGAACGCAATTTAAGATCTTCAAACCGATTGTTGTGGCCAAATAATAACACTTTTATATTGTTAAGAATCGTGTTTCACTTCCAAAAATACAGTTTCTTACCATGTTGTTCAATAAAAAAGGTTATAATTTAAGTAAGAATTCCGCGTTATGATTAAATTTTTGCAAAATATGAAATATTTACAAAGCCAAATAATACTGTGAACAAAGACATTCAAATTGACAGACCAGCCTATCAATTTTTTCACTTAGCCCTTGCGCGTGATCGCGTAATTTGATATCCATCTCGGGTACTGTAAGGTTCCATGAATTAAATATTTATAGACAAAGAGTTCCTACTTTCAGTACCTACCCACTGAGTACATCAATCTATTCGGATATCCGAACAGGTACCAATAATAGTTAGTTATTTGTAACAAAAGCGCGACCGTCTCCCTTTCTGTGATTTGTCAATTAATTGATTTGAAGTATACAGACAACTTGCATAGTTATATCACTATCCCATCGTCGAAAATAAAACCTACTTACGAATTACTAGTTTTTTTTACAATAGCGCGTAAATAGCTGGCTGCTTAAAAACCTATCTACAAATCCCTAGTCGTATTTAGTGACTAGATCTGAATAGCCGGTTTCCGGTCATACCCCAATTAGCGATGCCATAGTCTCCGCGTGGGACTCTTATGTGGTATTTACATAAAAATAAAATGCAGAATTGGCAATTCACGCGTGGTAGAAGTGAAACCTTCAGAGAACTGAAGTAGACTAGAGTGGGGAGCTATGGGGCACCGTTCAAATAAAAATTAAGAAATCGAGTGAAGTCCACACAATCTCAACCAATACGAGCCTTAAAAAGTGACCTCATAATCAAAGCGGCCAATGCGGTAAAGTTTTATTCCATCTCATTCTCCTGCAGGCTAAACCCTTTAGATGTATGTGTTTGTCTCTTTTAAGCGTCATTTCCGTTTCATTGAGTTTCAAATCACAATGGTGCTAAAGAATTTTCACTTCAAAAATATATGTAACACAAGTTCAACGAACGTTAGAGATTTCAAAATTGGAACTATTGTGTGAGGTAAGCGACTCGGACGGCCGATAAAGAAGGTAGATACCTTAATATAATATCTTTTTATAAGGAAATTGTGTTAATTTTCTTTATCAAATTTGGAATATAATATCCTGTGAATGTTACGAGTCTGCACTAGTTTAATGCATATAAAATCAATGAAAAGTAATTTTCTGACATAAAAATATTGTTTATGGAAAAATAATTACAAAATTTTGCAAGAATTTGTGTTGAACGTTGTGAATGTTAAATGACAGATCTGTCGCAATTTGTGTGCATTACATAGCCCACTCTGATGTTAGGTCAATTATTATTATTGTTCTTGTTGCCGTCTTCATTAGCGTTTATTAGTGGGGTACTCTATTTTACCCGTCGCGCTGATACATCACTTAGCCATCATTACCCCGTGCACTAGACAAAATTTAATTACACGAAAACCTACAAAAAAATCAGAGTGTGGTAATCACATGCGATAGAACTGAAACCTTCAGAAAACCAAAGACGACAAGAGTGGGGATAATTAAGGATAATTTTTTCCGCATTTTTGTGCACCTTTCTCTATAAATTTGGTCGTCTTTTAGTATTTGTGTTTTCTTCTTCGGAGTCGCTAGATATTGTTTTCTTTTGCCTGTTCATTTTAAAGTGCTTTGAGAATTGTATATTGATTTTTTATTTTTTTTTTTATTTCGTAGGATTCGATCCATTGTCCGTAAATGTCTGGTCGCTGAAGACTGTGGATTTATCGTATTATATTAAAACCGAGAACTAGAGAATATCTCATTCATTCGCGGCCTAATTCATGTAGATGTGTGTTTGTCTCTTCTTAGCGTTGCGCTTTTCGTTACAACGAGTTTCATATCACAACGGTACTAAAAAATTTTTTACTCCAAAAATCACACTATATTGGAACGGTCCAATATAATGCTTACACATCTGTCCTGATGACGGACACTGTAATGCTTTCCAAAACGTTGGCTAAAGAAGTAAATAGCGCAACACGGCATAACGCCCAAAAAATAAATCATTGTGCACTCAAATGTTTTTCAACTTTGTGAAGTAAAAATTTCTTAAGCACCGTTGTGATTTTAAATTCGATGAAACGAAAAATAGCGACACTGAAAAGAGACAAACACATACATCTATAAGATTTACCTGCAAGAGAATGATATAATGATATAATCGGTCTCCATTTTGTGCGGTGCTTCGTAGCCTATCAGTATCCTCTTTGTGCGATGCTTCGTAGCCTCCCCTCACTTGTTTCTTTTAATTTTCTGAAAGTTTCACTTCTACCGCGTGTGAATTGCACACTCTGATTTTGAAGTGAAAACTTCTTAACACCTTTGTGATTGAAAAGTCGACGGGTGACACTAAAAAGAGACATATACATCTATAGAATTTAGCCTGCGAGAGAATGAGATAGAATTATAAAAGTTTTGTAAATATTTAAAACCCTACATAATATCGAAATGCATCAAAATGATCTAACTACAACAGTTACCTACGTATTCCACTCGTGAAGTTTCCATTGAATTTTCTGTACATTGACTTCGAGATTGTTCCTTATTTCTTTTCCGGTAGAAGCAGTAAACCTGCCAGCTGGGCGCTGTACTACACTACACTGTAGGTGGGTATAATATATTGATGGCGATCTGGAGGAACACCAGAACACCGGCTCTAACGCTTACTGCTTATTGATTTCCAGTTCTGAAATGGCCAAGTGAATAACACAAAGTGCCGAGGCGGTGTCGCTAAGTGCATACGAACTAACACCAGATAATAAACGGGGGAAATGAGTCATCATTCTGAGGGTTATAAATACATTTATTGTAGTATATATATTTTCGATTTTTTTTTTTAAATTCAGAAGCATTTATTTTGCGTGTAATGAAATTTTTTACAAAAGAAATCAATTGCTACAACTTTTTTAACACAATTTACGTAATAATTATATTGAAAAAATTACGCTGTTCTTGTATCGTAATTACTTCCTATTTAGAATGAGCCATACTAAGTTATTATTCATGGGAAAACGATGTTGTATATCGCTTGTTTCACGATGTTGTACTTCACTTGAAGTACATAGTATAATACAAAGGATATACTTCACACAAGGGATGTACTTCATGCATATTAGGAACGTCCTTCACTTGAATAAACCTGTGAATCCTGATATTATTTGGAGTAAAAATGAAATTTTGGTTTACGATAACATTTTTTATGCTTTTTTTTTAAATCAGTAGGTATTGTACAGTTAGGGGCGGGATGAGAGGTTGGTTGGTTATTCGGCCGAGTGACTAGTGACGATCTGTGAAAGAAAAAAAAATTGTTTGATTTTGAAGAAAAATTTTTGAAAAAAATAAAGACATCTTTACAATTTGTGAGGCGGGTATGGTCACCGCCGTCCCGGGAACCATTTATAGGATAACGAACACCTCTGCTGTAGGTCACCTCAAGTGGTTCGCTGCGTTTGATGACTTAGCAGAGGTGCCCGGGTTCATGGGGTGAGGTCTGTCTGGGTCTTGGCGGCGGATGCGTCTGAGAGAGTGCGTTTGACTTCTCCAGCCGTACTCTCTCGGAAAATCGCCTTGCACCGCAGTGAGAGGGGTGGATTCATACGTCTGTCACTCCTAAACACACTGGTCCTCAGATTCTTACCCATCCTTAATACCCTTTTCCTTCCCAGAACTTCCTCTCCTTACTTTCCTAAAAAGACCCTCCACACGGCGTCCCCAAAAATGACATAGGCCCACACAGAAGGCCCTTCGTAGGGCTTCTGTGGAGCTTATGTAAAAAAAAAAAAAAACAACTAAACAGTCAACAGAGACCAAAATTTGATTTACATTTTTTACTCCAAACAATATAAAAATAAATAAGATCAGTAATCACCGAATGAAGTTAAAGTAAGTCAAGTACGTCCCGTAAGACCGTGTATTTATTTATTATTATTTATAAAAATTATAGTACAACTGCCTTCTACATTGCTTTGAACTGGCGTCCACAATTTCTGTTTCCCAAGTTTTTCGATTCCACGCCTGAAAATAACAGCAGATATCAAAATAACTTTCCAGCCTCAAAGTTTCGACAAAGCAATAGTCGCTATTTCATTAAAACGAAACTACCACGTTATATTGTAAAAGAAAATCTTTTTGAAGCACAGCAAAAACCAAAAACGCAATGAAAGGATGACGCACCATCCCATCATGTGAGATAGAATATATTTAAATCAATACGAAACCAATTTAGCGAAGTGGATATTATTTTGAACCATTATTTTCAATGTTCCGATGTGCCTGATGTGTCTCGTCTCCCAGACGTATGTATGAGCATCGAACACGTACGTGTATAAGTATGTACGAAGCCTCCAAAGGTATTCCTAACTTCCGTTCTAATAATTTGAGATCCGATTTATTTTTTCAATCATTTGGCTGAGTGATCTTATTCTCCCAAACCTTGGATCACATTTATAGTTTACGTATGCGAATAATCAAAATACTATTGTGTTCTCCTAAGTTTATCCAATGTTTGCACGTTATGCCTTAGCGACGAAAATATCGTCTGTAAGAAGTCTCCTTATTTTTCTGCCATAAATCATTAAAAAGGAAAAACCTTTGGCCTAATATCATTTTCCAAATTAGCCACGCTGAAAATGTTCACGATATTAAAATTTTAACGTACAGCTTTTAATAAGCCGCCGGCATTGCATTATTAAGATGAGAGACACAATTCCAAGAAAAAATTGTAAAAGTAAGGTATTTTTCAAACTAAATCTTTTAGAGTGGAATAATCTGTTAGGGACCATCATCCAGAATCGAGACGTAGTTTGATATTGTTTCAGCTAATGTTTTATAAAATGGAACTTAAGGCAGTATTCTAGTCTAGAAAAAAAACTTTTTTTTTCTTCATATTTCCAAAGTTTAAATCTTCAAAAATATCTCCTTAAAAGGATTTTTCGAAATTCGCATTATTTTAAAAGTTATAACCATTTTAATGTCGCGGTTTAGATGAACCACTTTTTACGGGACGGTTGACACGATATCTCAAGTTCCACTTAACCAATTTACTTGAAACTTGCTGTGAGCCTTTTCTACGCATTATTCTATGGCGGAAACTAGAATTATAACAAAATTTCAATTTTTACTATATTTAAAAAAATTTGGAAAGTCAAAAAAACTGGTACAAAAACGTCTTTTTTATTTCAGACAGTCGCCATCTTGCAATTTTTTTTTACTTTTTCTTAGTTCGGGCCGTAGCCGCATTTTTTTGAATTAAGAATTAATTGTTTTTTTTTAGATTACTGGGAGGGTTGCAATCGTGTCAACCAGGGCGTGCCATTTTTTTGAGATCTTCAACACCCTGTAACTTTTTGAGTTCTTAATTTTTTCATTCGGCTCTTTTTTTAATGGATTTTTTAATGTTTAATAAATATTTGTTAAAATAAAAGTGTGTAAAAATATTATTGGTTTTTTTTTATTGCACCTGAAAAAACACCTACAATTCATGCTTCTAGACTAGAATACCCCCTTAAGGATTTTCTATTAGTGTTTTACAAAAAATATTTTGTTTGGTGAAATAAATTTTAACTATTAATAATGCATTATTTGTAACTTGTTATTTTTCGTGGGAACTAATAGAATTCCCAGCTTAAGAATTACCAACAACAAAACGCCGTGTATCGATAAAGAGGCCAACTTTCATGACAGAATATGAATATTTAATGTTACATTCAAGTTAAATAATAGAAAAGAATATGTTTATCACTTACCCGTACATCACTTTATTTAAACGACGTTAATTTATTATTCATTTTCCAATTGAAAGTAGAAGCATTTTATGTCAGGAAATATTGTGATACAAATATTTTGACATGCAATAATTCAGTTCCCAACAATGGATTGGTAAGACAAATCATTATTAAAATTAGCATATTGAACGAAAGCGTCTTATAAAAAACATTTATCAAGTTGTAGTATAAAGGAACTGGAAACTTTCAGCATGAAAGTGAATCTAACGGTTGTACGGTTAAAGAACCCGTAAATCACATTTAGTATAAGTAGTAAAAATAATCTATCAAATTTTAAGTTCATTTCCATGTATTTGATGAATTCAAAGAATACTAGAACTATTATTAACATAGCATTACTAAAATCATTTTTTAATATTCCGTGAAGTTTTAATATAAAGGTCGGAATTCAAAATTTCTGCTTTCCGAAAATACATCATTCAGAACTTTCTCGTGAAAAAATTTATTTAATATTTATTTTGCAATAATTTACAAAGTTGCTTACCTATGCTTGGTAAGAAGGTAGTAGAAAAAGTAAACCCTTCACTTTTAATACCAATTTAAGTTTTAACGTAAGCCTACATTAAATGGATTTATTTTATTAATTAAAATGATCTTATATTAGTCCAAATAATCGAAAGAATCGAGGATTTTCGTATGCGAATAATCCAAATTGCTTTAACACTCGCAACTACGAGTATATACTACCTTTCGCTTAGACGCGAGTTTAAATTCTGATTGGTTTGTAGATTCAAGTATTTCCTATTAATGTAATAGTGTCACACGTGTTTTTGGTAACGTAATAACTGCACATTATATTCTCAGTGGCAACAAATCACTTCTGAAAAATCTTGAGAAAAGTTCAGCAAACCGGACTTTAAGTTTCAAGAAGATTCTACTTGTGCCTTTCTACTATTTCTTGTATGGTGGTTAGATCTCGAAAATATTCTGAAATTTCGCTTTTAGGTCTTCTGTAGCACAGTCAATTTCAAACTTTAAGTGTAGTTGCGCTACTTGATGTGGCAGATAACGTACATTTAGATTTGTACAAATAAATTCGCTTTGGCTGCACATCATAAATTCTTAGAATTAGATACCACAAAATAATGTTAGAGTTTATTTGGAAGAGTTACACTAAAAATGTTAACCCTAACGAAAAATAACATATTTCTAACCTTTGTACGTCTTCATTACCTTTGAGGCCTTGAAATCTTGCCGCTTCATGAAATAAGTTAGGGTTTTGATCTCTGAAATATTTTTTTACACCCTATTTTCACATTATTTTTTGACACCTTGAAAGTTGTGATATAGGTAGATTTTTACACTGCAAATATAATAGTTTATTTAGATATTATTTTTCATTAATTAATTGTGAAATACCACAAAATTATTCAATTAAAATTTATTGGAATGATTTTGCGACCTTCGGATTGTGAGTCGAAAGTCTTACCTCGCAACCACGGAGGTCGTCAAAATAGATACCATTAGCTACTTGTCTGTTTGTAACCCAACACTCAGAATAACAAAACATCATGTTAAAGCCTTTTAACATCTTTTTAAAATCACTCGAACTGAAAAATAAATTACCACCTTCCACTAATTAGGTCTTGGATATAAAAAACGAGGATGGTTTTTATTTCAGAATGGTTCTATACAGAACTCCGTCACTTGACCTACCTCTTTTGTAGCGTGAGTTTTGTAGGATAAATGGGTAAATAATATTGACTTCTTCTTTTAATCTAATATGTAGGTACATTTTTATTAAAAGCATGTGACTTTAAAAAAAAAATTTCGTGATTTATGAAATTTCGTTATTTTATTGGGTATGTTGGATATTTCTCAAGCATGAATGTGTATCTGTTTGAATTCATATGTTTCTATAACATAACGTAACAATGAGATAACATTTTATCGAACCTTTTTCTCCCTTTCCAAATATTATCGCTGCAGTACTTATTAGGCCAGAGTAATTATACTTATTTTTATCAACTCATAAATTAGATTTACAAAATCGGTAAAAGTAGAATAGTAGTAGTAGTACGAATGGGTAGAAGTGAAACTAGAAAGTCGCTAGATGTCGCTTTCTTTTCTTTTGCCTGTTTATTCTTAAGTGGTTTGAAGTTTGTATATTGATTTCACAAAAATATTTTTTTTTTGGATTTAGTAGGATTCGAACCTCCGTTCGCTGGATGCCTGTCTCTCTGGCCGCGATTTTTCAGGCGTCTTAGCTGCTGCGCTATCGGAGGCTTGCGCCTAGCTGTAAATTTACCGCATTATATTAGAACCGGGGATTCGCCAAATAATACATTTTAGTGACGCACGTTTTAACGCATGTTTTATCCGAATTTCACATAAAATTATTTATTTACTTTTTTATTATTTCAGTTTCAGTTCCAAAAAAAAATTGTTTATCTGTAAAGTCGGTTTACGGAATTTTTTCATATAATAACGATGGAGTGGAAAAGAGATAGATGCGTCACAAGCCGAACGCTTAGGCCGAACACTTGTTCCGCGTCCTCGCTTGCACGCTTGGCTCAGGCGGAACGTGACAACGTGACAACGTGACAATGAGTCAAGCTTTTTCATGAATGCAGTCGGCGTTTATCGATTTATAAGACAAAAAAAAACATCAAATTTTTTTTAAATCGTGGTGCAAGATGATTAGAAGATTTAAAATTTTCATTAATAATTAAGTTATTAATATTAGATGTAAAATCCCAAAATAAATTATCTTTCAACTGTAAGGAAACGCAGAAAGAAACATTTCCGAAAATAATAATTTAGCGTAAAGCCTATAAGGCAACTTAGGCCGGAATATGCAATTAAAATAAGTCGATAAAGGCCGCAAACATCCCTCTGGAATTTAATTTACTTTGAACTTGAACTTAATATATTATTATACGCATTGTTACAATTTGCCTCAACCACCAATTATACTTAATACCCTGAGACCATTTTTAAATCACTTTGAATAAAATAATTACATTTTATTCATAATTTTAACCTCAGATCACGACGGAAAAAATATTCGTCATTTTTATAAGTGATTTGATTTTATCGATAAAAGCATTCCCTATAAAATGGGGAACCATGTCAATCGTAATTTATTCATTACCACTTTGTTAAAATACAGTAATAACATGAGAAATGAGAAGATAAAAAAATTATAAGGCTTTTTTAATCTGCTAAACTTTCTATGTTTTTAGGTGATAAATTATTCTCATTATTACTCGTGTAAATAGTGATTTCAAAATAATCAATCATAACAACATCTTTTAATATAATGCTGGATAATATAAAATAATAAATACATGTTTTTAAACTAAATATTATTAATTTAATGAGAACAAATAACTGTGTGTACACCACTATTTACAATTTTTTAATTTTTTAGTGGTGTATGCAAAGTTATTTGTTCTTATTAAATTAATAATGACGCCACAAAGTAAATTTGCGAATTTTGAAGAAATAAATATTATTTATTATTATTTTATGACGGGTTTGTTCTCTACTCCCCTCCCCCCCCCCCCCCCCTTAAGGTGTGACTTAATTTATGGATGGCCCCTAACCTCGCCATAAAATAAGTAAATAAAAATGTTATTCAATAAATAAGCCAAACCCTTTTACTTTCCCGCAAAAAAAAAACTTTATTTTTTGTTGCGTTTAATATACGAAACAATGTACTAAAATATTAATTAAATTAAGTTAATTATTCATTAGAAAAACTATTTATTTTGTCAGTTGAATTGGACATAGTTATGTTGTTTGTAAGGAGCGAGTTTCAAAATTGTGTCATAATTTATAAAATCTGATGGGAGAGAAGAACTCAACAAATCGCGTCTGGTCTCCACCCAGGCGTCTTGAGTTGAATTCCTTAACGTAAAAATCATTTTCCGCTTTCTGTGATGATAATAACAGATTTTTAAATATCATCCTCGCAACCCGGGAATATTTGTCTTTCTTTAAAAAAAACGAAATAACACCGAGGTGCCCGGGTTCATGGGGTGCGGTTTGTGCGGATCTTGGCGGTGGATGCGTCTGCTTACCGGCTACATGGTAGATCAGATCGGGAGAGAAAAGTTGATTTCTCCAGCCGTACTCTCTCGGAACATCGCCTCGCACCGCAGTGGAAGGGCTGCGCACTTGAAGTGAAATATTAAATTATTATTATTATGGATTCATGCATCCGTCAATCCTGGAACACTGACCCTTAGATTCTTACCCACTCCTAACACCCTTTTCCTTCCCAGAATTGTCTACTTCCTTTCCTAAAAAGGCCCTTTACAGCATCCCCAAAGACGACATAGGCCCAGGAGGGAATTATTTTCCTCATGGCCTTCTAAGTGGAGCTAATGTAAAAAAAAAGAATTAGAGTTAAAAATATAATATTCAATTTGAGTGTTTATATAACGGTACAATTCCACTTTTTGCTAAGTGCAATTTTACGACGTGCAATTACTGTATAATTTCTTAAAACTGATAAAAAATATTACAAATAAATTTTAAATATATTGCATTTCACAAATATAATGATAAATTGACCGATTTCTGTAACGGATTCCCGTAGAGATTACAACTACAAATATCTACAACCTACACCGCCAGGTACCTTGCGCATAAAAACATTGCGCATAGCCCTGCGCACAGCCGATCAGGTGTTGCCCGATTGAACAATATAGTTTTTTATTAGTAACAAATCGAATCTGTACTGCACGGTATTTGTACAATGTGTAACTAAAACACAGTTTAACGGTTGGGAAGCGATTTTTAAGTGAAAACTTCTTTAGCACCTTTGTGGTTTGAAGCTCGATGAAACGAAAAAGCGGCCCTGAAAAAAAGAGACAAACGCGTACATCTATATGATTAAGCCTGCGAGAGAATGGTATAGAATAATCGGTCTCCTATTTATGCGGTGCATCATAGCTCCCCACTCTTATCTGCTTTAGTTTTCGGAAGGTTTCACTTCTACCTCATGTGAACTGCACACATTTTTTTATAGTAAGGCTGTAATTTTTTGAAAAAATGTTAAAGCTTTTCGAATTATTATCAAATTTGAAGATCATAGTGCCTATTTCGCTTTCTTGCTAATTTCTATTTGATGACGTATGAACAGACTATTTCTCAGTGACGTTTGGAAAGACACCGTCGGAAGCCCTTACAAACGCTTTAATACACAATCCATCAATCAATCTCAAATGAATAATAAAATATTTATTTTCTTTTAAATATCTTACAAAGTATTCCGAGTTTTATACATAAAATGATGAAAACGGGCAAGGTTCGTAGAAAATTAATGTTAAATACATTTTCTACCAACCTTGAAAAATAGGGATATTTTCGAATAATTCAGTGTGTTCTTAATATTTAATGGATTCGTTCCATGTTAGGTTTTCTCCGAAAAGAAGGATATTAGGGGCCGGCTGTCCCGGCAATTTAGGCTTCAATATTGCGGCCGCTCTTTTTTAAGGATTAATAGCAATACGTCACTTTTTAAAAAAATCCCTAAAGAGCAAGGTTCCGAATCAGGCGCGCGGCCTTAAGACCACAGAACAAGCCTGATATACTAACGGTGTCATCGGCAATTTTCCAAAACATTGGTCTGCAAACCTAAATAACTAAAAACTAAATAATGTCTATTTAAGTAATAGTTGAAAACTTTGAATATATCAATGATTTTTCTTGGTTTTTAATCAACTTAACGAAAAAGTTAAAATGCTACCTGGTTACCTGTCTTTTTTTAATGATTCAATAATGTTACGTATTTTCATTATACGATAATGTTGGCAATATTGGGTACTTTGCACATGCTAAGGCCCTCATTTTACAGTTTAATTTAATTCTATAATAAGATTATACGAAATAGGAAATTAAAATTTAAAAAAAAAACAACTGAGTTGAAATAAAATAAATTACAATAATATTGGCGGCAATGAAAACAAAAACAGGGTGTGCAATTCACATGCGGTAGAAATGAGACCTTCAGGAAACTAACGTAGACAGGAGTGGGAGGCTACGAAGTACCGCACAAAGAGGAGACCGATAATACTATCCCATTCTCTCGTAGGCTAAATCCAATAGAATGTGTTGGTCTCTTTTTAGAGAAGCTATTTTTCGTTAACGGTGTTAAAAAAGTTTTCACTTCAAAAATGTTGTGTGCAGTTCACACGCGGTAGTAGTGAAACCTGAAGAAAATCAAGTAGACGAGAGTGGGGAGGCTAAAATTGTCGAATGTTATGAGGCGCGGTTGTATGTAATGAAGTGTGTAATCAAAGATATTGAAATATGCTATGCTGGCCGCCTGACTACGGCCTAATGGTCCAAGTTTGAATACGGAATTTACTTGATTTTTTAAGGAGTAGTATTGGTTAATAATATAGTTTGAATGGGAAAAGAATTCGTTTAGTTGATTTTCTGAAGGTGTGCAGTAGTATTGTGTAATTCATTTAGTTGATTTTCATTTAGTATAATTCATTTACTTGATTTTCTGAAGGTGTGCAGTAGTATTGGTTAACATTATCGGCGACAGCAGGAAGCACTGTTCCACCCAGTAAAAACTGCCGATACACATTTCGTATATTTAAATATCTTTGATTGAAATGGTATTACTACATACGTGTCATTCTTTTGTAATATAAATTTTTTGTAGCCTTTTTTGTTCTTTAATGCAACTTTTGATTTTTTATCTGAAATGTTTGCTTCCTTCGTTTTTTGTATCGAGTCTGTCTACCTCTACAATTGTCTACTACTGAGTTGCTTTGAGTTTAAAGAACAGACTGCTAACGTGACAACCTGTCGTTAGAATGATACAACTACTTTGCAAGACAAAACAATTCATGTAAAACTCCATTACTGGTAGGAAAAGTCTATTTGTGAGTCGAGTTGTATATGCATACATATGTATTCGCATTATTAGGTGCAGTACTGGGAACTTTAAATAGGAGCACCTACTACAGCCCACATCGCAACTCAATATTTTCTTATATTTCTATTTTTGAAACTGTCAATTCGTGGTGGAATTCCATTATAATATGTTATAATAAAAACAAATATAAAACTTTTTTCCACTTTAATTTTATTGACCGTAATCGGTTTCAGCTCGCTAGAGCCATCTTCAGACTGGTACAAAATATTCTTAGTCTAAGGTTTATATACACAACATATGAGGGAAGGGAAGCGGGGTGATCTTAAGGATTTTGATCAATTATACTAATTACATTTGTTACTAAGGACGGGTTGTTTCAAAAAATTTGATGGATTCATCAAATATTTGAAGTTAATTTTCACGTTCTGTGTAAGTTCGATTCAAGTTCTGTGATTATTTCAGTTTTGCGAAGCAGCTGTCTATAACGATATAATAATAGAACTTGAATAGAACCTACACAGAACGTGAAAATCAACTTCAAATATTTGATGAATCCATCAAATTTTTTTAAACAACCCATCCTAAGTCTTTTCCCTTCAAAAAGCAATTAAAAAAATCCCATGCATCATAATACAATTTGACAATAAAATTAGGTCATCAATAATTCATATTACTTGTAAGGTTTTTTCTGAACAATATTAAAGTGAGCTACAAACCCAGGGTAATTAGCCCACTGGAATTACCAAAATATTTAGAAATTGGACAGTCTAAAACGACTTAGTAACAAATGTAATTAGTATAATTGATTAAAATCCTTAAGACCACCCCGCTTCCCTTCCCTCATATGTTGTGTATGTAAACCTTAGACTAAGAATATTTTGTACCAGTCTGATGATGGCTCTAGCGAGCTGAAACCCATTACGGTCAATAAAATTAAAGTGGAAAAAGTTTTATATTTGTTTTTATTATAATGTATCAATATTTTCTTCATAAAAAAAGGTTCTCATTATTTACTTTTCGGCGTAATTGCTCATTATGTACACTTTATGCATATCATTCTATATAACTTTATGATATTTATCTCTTTTCCTATACTGCATTTTGTGTACAATGTATTTGTACTGTTTTCACTAAATGTCATCATCTTTAAAATATTGTGATATGTATCTCAACACAGTTACTAATTTAATATACGTGTTACCGCCGCCATGGGTGGAACCACAGTGTCCTCCTTCAGTCTCAAAGAGGATACTGTGTGTCCGCTTGTGACGGCAGAATAACACTTTTTTTAAATATGCGAACACCTCAGGTAATATCCTAACCCAGTGAGGTGTTCACAAAACATAAACTATTTTAACATAAGTTTTAACCATTTACATTCAGTTGGTAATTATATTAAAAAAAAAATTTTCAAGTGACATTTCTTTAGCGCCGTTAGTGACCTAAAATTCGGTTGAAACGGAAATGCGTCACAACTCAGTTCTACACAAATACTCGGTTCCAATATAATGCGGTAATTTCGCACCCCGGCGCGTGCCTTCCATAGCGTGGTGGGCAAGGTGCCTGAGAAGTCTCAGCGGCCAGAGAGACAGAGGATTCGAATCCTATAAAATCCAAAATAAAAAAAAATTATTTTGTGAAATCAATATCCAATCTTCAAACCATAAGCAAAAGAAAAGAAAACGACATCTAGTGACTTCTTAGTTTCACTTCTACCGCGTGTGAATTACACATTCTACTTTTTTTATATTTAAAAAAAAAAGCAAAATTACAGTTTTTTGTCATTTTTTTAACTACCATACTAGGCTAATGCCCTTGTTGTGGTAGTCATACACGAAATAATTCATATAAAATATTATTAAAAAATATTTTTTTATGGAAACATATCTAATTCATTAATCCGAGTTTTTGGTTTTAAAAGTTATGTATGCACACTAACGAGTGTAACACACTTTGAAACATAGTTTTATGATAATATGTTTGCCTGATTTAAAGTCAATAAAACTATTTTATCTTTCTGGGGTGAAAATGATAAAAGTAAATTTTTTGTAAATGTAGATTTTTTCTTGAAAACAATATCTAGTGAAGGGTCGAGGTATAATAAAGGCTCAGTTTAAGTTTTCTCTCAAATCGGCAAAGGAAATACGCCATTGTTATCTAGTTTATTCCAGAGCATTGCATGTAGCAAACCTACGGCGTGTCTCAATATTCACGTGAAGTTGATTTACGGCACCGCGACCTCGGCGCGGCGTCGGAAGTTTTATGGAGTGCAGTTAAAGGCTCTTTGAACCTGGCGCGGGCGTGTAGAGACGTCGAACAATTTACCTGTACAATCATCGCGAGGGTACCTGTGTCATAATTAAGATAAAAGTATACTTATTTCAAAGGTGAAAATTCTCCGGCACGGAATGTAATTTTTTTCGCTTTTGAAAATACAATATTTTTAACACTACTTTTATAGAATCGTAAAAAGGTTGACTATCTATCCTTTATCTAACTTGTTTATTGCGCTTGCATAATAATACATTTTTTATTGTTTTATTGATTTTATTACATTGAAGTATGTTACGATGGAAACCGCGCAAGTCCCATCCCAATAGGTGATATATAGCCTCTAAATTTCTGAAAAAATGTATTTAATATTTTACAAAATTTAACACCTGTTTTAGGAGTGGTTTTTTGTGATTTAATTGTTAGTAGTAGTTTCTGTGTCGTATTAATGTTAACGAAGATATCTTACACCACTAACTCGATAATTCTTGATGATAACTCATGATAATTCTTTATAATATCGTATAATTGTTAACGAAGATATCTTCCACCACTAACTCGATAATTATTTATGGTAACTAATGAATATTCTTCATTATATCGTATAATTGTTAACGAAGATATCTTACACCACTAAGTCGATAATTCTTCATGTTTGAAGTAAATATTTGTAAAAGTATTAATAACAAATCCTCTAAAAATAATAATAACAAATAGATACATAGAAATAGAGCGTTATTAATAGTACAAAACCTCTGAAACTTTCATTAAGCAATATATTACTAATATAAAGTAAAATTTAGCTTCACCCAGCGTTGTTCTCACGGAGCACTTCCTCAGAGATGTTGGGTCAGGTGAAGTCAAGAAAATAACTATATCATTATCCCGGTTCGACCATTATTTTTGCAACAAGATGCATTATTATATTTTATTATGTATTAACTAACACCTCTATTTTTTATGTAAATCAGTATAATATAATCATCAGTCAATGAGAAATAAAACACAAAAATAAATCTCAACGCACATAAACTTTTAAGCAGTGTTTATAATATTATTTTTGCATATACTGGTAATGACAGTAACAAACATGGCTCAATTTGTAAACTTCGTGGACTTGATAAACTCGCGGAAGTGTGATTTTTGGGTAGTTTCTGTCGTAGCGTGTGCCTCCGACGGCGATTGCCGCGTCACTGGCGAGCTTCGGCGGAGGTCTACGACGCTACGAGCCCTCTACGCCGACTCTACGAGAAACTTTGCATTGTGATTGCGATCGCCTTTTTGACTCTACGTATTTTGAACGGTGCGATGATAAAAAATAATAGCGACAAAACAGCAAGAACAGACAAATAACAAAACTAAACCGTCCGAACTTAACTTAACCTATTGTTTTATGATGTTCTGTTTATATTTTTAGCATATTATTTTAACATGCGACTTTCAGAAGCCATTGGAGTCTATGGATCCTCAATAGGGGTAGTTTGCGACTGAAAGGAATTGAAATGTAAAGAAGATGGGGAAGAGAAGAGAAGGAAAGTACCTATCTGGTCTCTGGTTTTTAAATGTGAATATCACTCAATAGTCCCATTTACTCCAAACCTTCTTATGGCAGTGGGGCTATGGAATTTTTTTTTCCTCAGGGCTTTTGTCATCTTTGGGGAAGCTGTGTGGAGGGTCATTTTAGGAAAAGGAAGTAGAGGAAGTTCTGGGAAGGAAAAATTTTTGAGGGATGGGAAATTTCTGGGAGTCAATGTGTTCAAGATTGACTTACGTATAAATTCATCCCTGCCACTGCGGTCCAAGGCGATGTGTCAAGAAATTCCTGTTAGGGAGGTCGAAGGGATTCCATCAACCAGTCTCTCTCGATCCGGCCTGACGCTATTAGG
Organism: Glyphotaelius pellucidus; assembly: GCA_936435175.1. NCBI lineage: Eukaryota > Metazoa > Arthropoda > Insecta > Trichoptera > Limnephilidae > Glyphotaelius > Glyphotaelius pellucidus. The sequence goes on along the minus strand of OW386542.1, from coordinate 16,712,523 downwards.
CGAGCGCTTGCCGCCAAGACCTAGACAAACCTCATCCCTTAAACCCGGGACCACATCTGCTTAGTCACCAAACGTAGTGAACTACTCGAGGTGACCCATGGCTGGAGTGTTGGTCATCCAGTTTTTGGTTGAACCATTTGGTTCCGAGGCGGCGCGGCGGCACCCATACTCAATCACCAAAGTTTCCAAACACACCTAAAGTTTTAAGAAGCAAAGTTTCGATTATGATTGGTGATCTTTCAACAGAACATTATGTTTTTACTGCGTTATTTTTCATTTTTAACAGTTACAAATAATGTTAAATGTCATATAAGTCATGTAAGTAAATTATGCAGTATGTTATTAATGCAGGTATACGCTCCGGAGATGGTCAATTTTAATTATTTTTACAAATTCTACTTTTTGCGCTCAATGAATTCCAAAGGATAATCGCTTCAATTGCTCCTATAAACAATTAATGAGAAACTCGATTCCATTTTTTATCAATTTTGACCTTTTAACTTTAAAACCCATATATTATAAATAAATGTGTAAATATACACACATTAAATCGATTTGAAAGTTTTAATTTTTCAAAGTCCGCCAAAACGCTCCAAATATATAGTGTGTATAGGGCGTACCATTATAAAGAGACAGTTTTGGCGTTTGATACTTACTGTTCTGGTTATTGTACGCAAAAAAAAGAATCATTCTTAAATTTAACTGCTTTTAATTGAAGAACGCAGTGCGAAATTTCAGCATTTCGTCACTATTTTTTTTTTCACAAACTGTAGCCACATTTGATTAAATTATTCCCGATTAATCCCGAACCGCATTTTTGAGGTAATAGTTTTAAAAGTCAGATAAAAATTAGTAAAAATAATTACGTATCTGAACATAATCACATAATAGTGTTATAATCTGCCTCGATGATGGATACTGCAATGCTGGCCGAAACGTTGACTAAAGAAGGAGGTAGGTGGGTAACCCCAAACATAATATATCAAATTTATTTTTATAATTTCCGTATCGACTACTAATAATAGTTTTTCTCAGGGCTCAATTATTAATTCGCCTATTTTAAGTATGTATTTCAATTTCGCCAAAACTATCTACCTTTTAAATTATCAAAACAACACTTACCAATTTATCGTGACGCCAGAATCCGCCACCGAAACCTTCATAAAACTAAATTAGATAAGAGTGGGGAGGCTACGAAGCACCGCACAAAGAGGAGACCGATTATTTTATCTCATCCTCTAGCAGGCTAAATTATATGTGATATGATAATAGACGTATGTGTATTAAGGTGGTCCAGGCCCCTATAGTAAAAAAAATATTCAAATATAGGTGTCGCCACCCCTTTGATTTGTTACACCTACCATTTCTATTATGTGTAAAAAAAATTCAGCCCCCTATCTTATGTATAAGGGGGTGCTCATCGAATTTGAAGTTTCTGACAAAAATTTCAGGATTTTAAGTAAAACACGTAATTTAAGGTTTATTAGTATTTATTACAAGTATTTTAATCAAATAAGTACACAAAGTGTTTAAATGTGAACAAAATTTGGTAACAAAGCAATAATTAACATAAAATTGGTCACATTCTTTCAAAACCATGTTTGTTAACTCCTTTTTGGATGTTTCAGTAGAAACGATTTTTCTGTTTTGTTCAACGATTTGAAGTAAAAATTGCTTTTCTTCCTCATTCTTAATAAGTATCGTGTTGTAATCTTCAAATAGTTAAACACCTCTCTACGTTGTATCATTAACAACACGTAAATTTTTGACGCAGCTTTGCCTTGAAGGTAATCAACATTGTCATTCCAAGTATCAGGGGGTAATTGCAAAAAACAGTGCTTGATATCAAGAACTAAGAGCGTTTTCAACGTGTTTTGTGTTGCAAAAGCTTCTAATGTAACCTCTGAGGCAAGATTAGCAGAATTACATCGTATTGAACGATTACCGCCATCAGAATTCATTTTTTGAACAATGGCCTGTTTCAGTATCAGACAGCTTGTCAGAAAACAAGGCAAATGCAACTAGCTCATCTACAAATACCACAAATGACGCTAGCCACACCCCTTGCTGCTATACGGATTTTGGAAACAATGGATTCGTACAATTTTAAGTTCTTCCAAAGTAATAAGCCATTTACTGGTGCATCTGCTGCCAAAGGCTCTTCGATCCAAACTCTGGTGTAGACGAGCACACCAAAATTAACAAATCGAACAATTTGTTTTTTTTTTCTCTCTTGGTTAGTTTGAATGCTTGTAAATTATTTTGAAAGAGAAAAATCTTCAAAGCATACAGCAAATTCGCCATCCAACGAGCATGATGAATTGGACATGGAGCGCTTCAAAATATCTTCCCAGGTGGTTTGTTCAAAACAATCATGGTGACCTTTATTAGCTCTTCGTAATCATCACGAACTTGATTATCTCCAGATAGAGCCATTTCTCTCACATCTTCAGATCTTTGTTTCCGTTTTAGAGAACGTTCTTTGACCTTTTCTAGTTTCTTGACGATTGAGTACGTCTTCTTACGTTCTACTCTTTGATCTATGAGAAACGCTCTGCCCTCCGCAATTTTTATCAAATTCAAAGCGCTTGCATGGGCAATATCAAAAAGTTTTTTCTACTTCTTTTGTAAACAAATACTCTCTTTTTCTTTTTGCCTCAGAAGTTCTTCCTTTATTTTTCATCAATAGCAGCCAGTTATCATGAAACTTTTCAATTTTTCAATGCAGTGATTTTGTTGTCTGGTCGGAATACTAGATTCACTCCATACTTCCATGAGTTCTTGAATAAGTACATGCACGGAATCTTTCACATTTTTGGATTCATTTAATATGTGGTGATAATGGAGTAAAACTTGCCGAAGAGTAGGAAGTTGGTTAAGCCTCACAATAGCTTAATATCTCGAACCCCAATTTATTTTCAATATCTCAAACTCCAGAAAAATTTCGTCTTAGAGGAACACATTTTATTGCACTGATTCACTCCACAGTCTACTAAATAAGTATCAAAACTGTTAAAATTTCTCTATAGAACTCTTCAGTAGTTTATTTTTATATTTATTTAATTGTTTAACACTCGAAATTGTCCTATTAAAAAAAGTATCTATCTCGCTGAAATTTTACTATGTTATTACTATGAATACATGTAACAAATTCACGGGGTGGCCAAATGAAAAATAAAATTAAAAATTTTTTGGACCACCTTAATGTGTATATGTGTATTTGTCTCTTTTTAGTGTCGCTTTTTCGTTTCATCGAGTTTCAAATCACATCAGGGCTAAATAATTTTTTTTTCAAATACTTATTAGAAATGATTTTTCTTAACAACCCGTGCAAAACTTGTAAAAAATTATTCTGGTGACAAAAAATTTTGTCAAAATCGATGTCAATAGTCAATACCAAGTCAGGAGTTGATGGATGAAAAATTATAAGGAATTGCGAAGGATTGCTTTTAGCTAGTTCACTCTATGTGAGTCGAACAATAGAGATCCTGTATCTGAGTTGGTGCCGTTCCGGGTGAAGACTTTGGTCACATTTATTAGGTAAAATTATTAAAGAGCTTTACAAATTAATTCTCGGCATCAGAAATAATTACTGTTATATTCTAAAACGTCTGTCCAGCGACATTGTGACAATTTTATTTCTTCTGTGTAGGGTGAAGAGCATTGTCATATATACCTACCACACAAGAGCCCCAACTGCTGCCAATGAGAATATGGAAGGCCCCTAAAGGGATTTTAACAATTTATAAATACTGATAAAAGATTGTAGATGATTTAAAGTTTATTTTTCTGATTCTGATCATTTCAATTTGGGAGACAGGTATGGGTACCACCGCCCTAGGAATCATTTATTGGATAACCAACATTTCTGCCACGTTTGGTTCGCTATGTTTGGTGACTTAGCAGGGATGCCCGGGATCATGGGGTGAGGTTTATCCAGATCTTGGCGGCGGATGCGTGGCGGACCGGATCGAGAGACTGGCTGAGGGAGGCCTTTTGACCTTTCCAGCGTGACTCTCTTGACCCATCGCCTTGCACCGCAGTTGGAAGGATGGATCCATCACCTCTGAACACATTGATCCCCAGATTCCTACCCAGCCCTCATACCTATTTTCTTTTCAGAACCTCCTATCTTTCCCTTCCTTAAATACTCAATTTTTTCAATACAATTCAATTTATTCATTTTAAAAACATTACGAAATTAAAATTTCAAAGTAATTTTAAAAAAGAGAAAATATTTAAGATTAGATAAGCAACTTTAAACTAACTGCAACAAAGCTTGCCATCTAAATTGTGCTTCATTATTGCTGTTAGAAGCGATTCTATTTAACAACAAGCTCTTCCGACTGGCATGATTATTGATAAGTTAGTTCTGCAAGCCAGGAGATAAAACAGTCTATGCTGTCGGTGACGGGGATAACCATCGGGAATATAGAAACTGATGCTCTCCATGATAGTCGAGTTTTCGAACCATCCACGAATGTCTGAAGAAATGTATTACAATGAGTACATCCCTTCTGACCCGTAGATACCGAGCATGCCGAAGAGAAAATCAAATGGGTAGAGCCACGGGTAGCAGCCATATTCCCTCAGCTAAAGAAATTCCATAACTTTCTTCTGACCCTTCTCCAACATGAGGGGATCCTTCACTCCAAATCACCGATCCACTTTGAAGCCTACTCCTAACCAAAGAATTGTATGGTACTGTGAGAATCTTGTTGTCTCTGAAATTTCTTGCGGTGCGTAGGACAAAATCCAGCATTCTCAGTGAAGTACTTACTACACGTCATTACGATACGAGCATGAAAAGTTAACCTACTATCAAACATAATACCATGATCTTTCATAGTGGAGACATGTTTTAAATTTCGAGCTTTCATAGTATACCGGTAAAACCAAGTATGACACGCCCTGGTGAAAGAAATAATGAAATATTGAGATATATATAATTCAATCTCATTCCGTTTACTTCAGTCAACAAGTCTATCAATATCCGATTGGAGTCGAATGCAGCCTTAAGGCGGTACACAACCCTAATAATTTTTGTTTGATCAAAACTCACATTTTAATCATTTCCGGCGAATTCGTAACTAAAATAACTTTTTTATTCCAACATACCCCTGGGGATGTTAGTTCTTTGTATTTTAAATTAATAAAAACAATTCCTTACCATTAATATATTTTACGTACAACTATTTTAAAACTTTATAACAAGTGTTTCAACTACAAAGTTAGCGGTGAGCACCAGATTTTATTTTTCTAGACGATGAATTAATAACTTTGGGAGGGATTCATTAATAAACATCTTTAATATTTGTAACACGTTCTTCATTATTAATTAAAATGAACGCGGCGGAAAGGTCGAATCTCGAGGCCCGCTACGGCAAATTCGACTGTACGTTCGTCTAATACGCCGTGCCGCGGGCGTATATTTGTTTACACACTTTCTTCACTTACGTCGTTAAGATTCCCACTATTATTTATCTTCTTCTTCTTTTCTTTGATAGAGCAAATTCGACAGTAGGTCCGACACAGGTCGCGATTCGCAATTTGTGTACACGGCTCATTTACTTACCTCATTAAGATTCTGAATATATTTTAGGGTATATTGTCGTCTTTAGTTTGTATTTCCAAGAAAAGTTTCAGGTCATCAGTGAAAAGAAGTGACCTGGAATACAGAATCATTTCCGTTATCATCATTATCATTCACTAATATAAATTTAAAAGAAGAGGGGTAATAAATTAAAGCCCTGGGGAACTCCCGTAAGCACAAAAAATAATTTTGATAAGAATATTTCATGTTTTCTTTCAGTAAAGAATATTAGAAGTCGGAAAGGAAACTCTATCGTAGACAATTTATTTAATACGACGTGGTAGTTCACAGTATCAAATGCTTCTAAATTTTTTTACTTCTAGACAGCATCCCCTAAAATGACATTGGCCCTGAGGAAAATTATTCTTCTGTGTGAAGCCAATGTATAAAAAATTTACTGCATAATTTTAGTCTTTTCATTAATAATAATTATTGATTTTACAATCTAAAACCGCACATATTGCGAGTTATATGTATGAGAACGTAAATTCAATGTATGCTTATCATATTGGCACTACAGCAAACAATGTAATAAAAAATATGTTTGGAACAAAATGAATCAACGTAATACTCGTAGGTACAATAAATAAAAAGAAGTGAAAAAGTGTAGATTAAATTACAAATAATCAACAAAGGTAAAAAAAGGTGAAATGTAGGTATGCGGTAAAAATCAACAATTTAAAAATCTCTGAATTAAAATTTATTATGGAATAAATCAAAGTAGCAACAGCTTCAAGCTCCAACTTCCAAGCCTGTGTAATCTTTGGTCTGGGGTTTGAATGAAATAGTTTGCTTTCGGCAAATAAACAAAGAACAAGTCTCGTATTTTATCAATTCGCTGCTGATTGAAGGCTGCACGGCAAGATTGATTGAAGGCTGCAAGGCTGTTGTGCAAGAATTTTTTATTTTATTATTTATTCACATTTATTAATTCTAGAATTTGTGATGTCCGATGCCTGTCTCGCTAAAAAAAATCTGTGTTGAAAGCAGGCGCTTTAAAATATGAGCAGCTTATAATAAATGATGATTTATATACAGATGCTCCTTTACAAAATTATTAACCCAAAAGTTGACTGCCCGGAGTTGCTAAACAAAGTAAATTTCTACGCGCCAATTCGATGTAGTAGACAACACCTTTTTCTATATTGATAGATGCAACACCAATTCCAATCAAAATGAATTTATGCAAAGGACATGTAACTACTATAACAACAAATTTGCAAATATAGACACACGTGCTGACGTATTCACTGCTAGTTACTGTTGCTACAGAACTTCATTGTATAACATTGTAGGTGCGAATAACACATATTCGTGAGGATTAAATTAATTGTATCTAATATTTTTATATTTCTTGCACGGCAACTTTCCCTACTCTTTACAAAAAGCAGTGGGTGAACAAAAATTAATTATTTGTACATCTAAGAAAATGGGTTAAGTGAATATATTTGGAGTAGCAATGGAATATAAACTGAATCGACAATATTAAGCAAAACAAAGAATAAAACAAGAAGTTTGAGGGAAACCTTCGTAATGTCTTTAATTAGATCCCGCTCAGATCAACAATTTAATTTTGTCGTCTGATACGTCAATATAAGATTAGTAAACGAAATTTGTACACTATTTTAGGCATGTTTACAGGTTTTGCAAGTTTTACAAATTTCTGTTTTAAAAATAAAAATTTACTCTCCACTTGACAAAAATTATTGATTTGATGTTGAATTCAGCAAAATGATTAAAAATACATTATTTTGTGGTTTCACCTTTAATTCTGAATTTTTATGCCTAGAGGCTTTTTTCTTAGGATCTGCATTTGATACATTTATATTTCCTTTTTAAAAGCTATAGTGCAGTTTCAACGCAGAATGTTTCAAGTACAGTTTCAGTTTGCGTGCGGCGATTTTGGTTGGCTTCCGTCTTTGGCGTGAATTAAATATTTCCGCTTCAAAAATGAGTAAAATATTTCAAGATTAAATATTTTTTCTAAATTGATTTTTCACAAGATGAAAATCGACGACATTTATTGGTTTGACGTTGTACCAAGATTATTAAAATGACGGCATTTTGTGGTTTCACTTTATATTAGGAAAATATTTTACATTTGCTACATTTTTCTTTAGTTCTACGTTTTCAAACAGCTTTTTGAAGTTAACCGTTTTTTAAAATACTAAGAGCTTATTAAATATTTTTGAACGCTTAAAATCGACAGCATTTGTTGGCTTGACCATGAAGAAGAATTGCAGAAATTGAAAAATTTTCACTGCGTTTCATGAGGCGGTGCAATCTTCAATTTTTTGGTGAATATTATGAATTATGGGTTCCATGCCAACTGAGAATAAAGTCAACTCAACACCTCCTTGAAAAGTCATTAAAAGCTATGAATATAATAATTTTAAATTAGCCGATAACCCTAACCTAACGTAACCTATTTAACCATTTTTTTATATATTTTTTTAATCACTCCAAATGACTTATCTGAGATGGTTCTGAGTTGGTTTCATTCCGAGTTGTACGGTCACCGAATTATGTGACACTCCCTTTAGTCTCACAACAGCTCGGGTTGGTGGATGCCATAAACCAAATCACTACAAAAATAATAAAAAAATCTATTTTTTATATGTTTTTGGGAAGGAGAAACTACCAACAATTTTATTACTTACTTTTAGGGTTGCACCAAAATCCAAGCGGCTCTTTAGGATTATGTCGCCGAAAAAATTGACTTTGAGAGAAAGAATTGTTGATTCAGGTTTGATGGTTGGTTCCTACCGTAATGCTGTTTATCCAATTCCTACCTTTCCTTAACCTTCAATACTTATTTGAAAACTGTTTGACACATGATGCAAGAAGATTGTGCAAGTTCAAGTGATTTTGTTTTGACCGAAAATAATAAGGATAAGGAAAAAGATTTTTGAAGCAAACGCATTGTTGTTATTCGTGTTTGAGGAAAAACATCGTTTTTTCATGTGTTTGTAGATTATTGTTGTGCTTTCGTTAAAACAAGAACGTGATTGCGTTTAATCTGCTAGAACTCCTTTGTGGTAACTGACTTGGTTATCTTTTATCCTTCCGACACCTTGCTTTTGTATCCAATATCTACTTTCACCCAATTCCATTAAACAACATTTCGTCATTTAGTTGTTTTACAACCAATTAGTAAGCTGCAAAAACAAGGTAATTTCGGATGCAAAATACATTTGGTGGCTCGACAATAGATTCCGACAGTTGCCACCCCGAAATTAGAATTATCATTTAAAAAATTTGGTTGTCTGTAAAGTCGGTTTACAGACGATAATTTGACGTGATAACATCATATAATAATGATGGAGTGGAAGAGAGGTAGTTGCGTCACAAGCCGAACGCTTAGGCCGATCATCGCTTGTTCGCACGCTCGGCTCAGGTGGAACGTGACAATGAGTCATACTTTTTCGTGCATGCCGCCGGCGTTCATCGATTTATAAGACGTTGTCACGTCAAAAAAAAATTGTGAATTATTTACCAATTTCAAATCTGAAATCGACTTCAAAAATACCTTTAATAATAAGTTGGTATGGATATCAAACGAGTTTATTTACATTGTCGAATTTTTGTACTTATTCGCTGGTTATCCAGTATCCAGACAAGTAGATTTTTCCTGGATGTGTTTGAATGAAAATGTTTTAAATTTGTGTTATTCGGCGGTAGGTACATCCTCTCTCTGCACACCTCTTCGGGGACACTTAGTTATATTTTGTGTAAGTAGGTATACCATATTTTCCCTAAACCAACTGCACGTAATATAAAAGTATACCTGGGATCAACTGTCATGGTACCGTAGGATTTAAATGAATATTTAATTGAAATTAATCATTTAATATTGAGACCAGCAATAATATTATAGTCAAATAAAGTTCTTTAAGTATTCAAAATTCATATGTATTTACCTCCGCTGAAGAGAGATGGATTCCGTCGTTGTAAATAAATAGATAAAAAAATAATTTCCGTGCGCAACAAACTCGAATATCAAATGCAATAAATGCAACAATTATTCGAGTTGAATCTAGTGATGAAACGGGTGATAAAAACAGTGATGAAAAATGCTCTGAAGCCAGCGATGAAATCTGTAATGAATCTATCGAAGAAACGTGTAATAAAAATAGTGATGAAACATGAAATCTGTGATGAATCTTATGATGAAACCTGTCATGAAACCATCAACTAAATCTTCGAAGATGTATTGATGAAACATGCAACGAAACTAGTGATGAATCTATTGATGAAAACAGTGATGAAACATACGATGAAACTAATGATGAAATAATGTGCTTTGAAAACGGTGATGAAGCATGCATGAAATAGCGTTGAAATGTCTTAAATCTGGGAATGAAACGTGTGATGAAGATAACGATGAAACTTGCGATGAAACCGGCAATTAATCTTTAATGAATAAATATGTGATGGAAACAGTGACGGTATGTGCGATGAAACCAGTAATAAAAAAAATGAGTTGTAATCGCTGCTGAAAAAAGGGATGAAAAGTGAGATGAAACTAATGATGAAATAATATGCTTTGTGATCACTGATGAAACCATAGATGAAACATGCGATGAAACAGGCTATGACATCTATTTTTTTTTTACCTTAGCTCCACACAGGAGGCCCTGAGGAAAATATTTTTTTTCAGGGCATATGTCATTTTAGGGGACCTGCGTGGAAGGTCTTTTTGATGAAGGGAAGGATATGAAGTTCTGGAAAGGAAAAGGTATGAGGAGTGGGTAGGAATCTGAAGGTCAGTGAATCCGGGACACATGAATCCATCCCTTCCACTGCGATGCAAAGGCGATGTTCCAAGAGAGTACCTACGGCTGGAGAAGTCAAAGAGACTCCCTCAACCATTCTCTCGATCCGGCATGCAATGCAGCTGGTAGGCAGACGCATCCGCCGCCAATACGCGGACAAACTTCACCCCCCTGAACCCGGGCACCCCTGCCAAGTAGCGAACCACTTGTGGTGACCTATGTGGTGTTGGTTAAATATTCTATTTGTTAGTCTTGTTTTCCCTTGAATGATTTGAGTTTGTTTATACGCAAGACTATTTATTCATATTCACATTGAATAAGTACCTACGGGTGCAAACAATTCATTCATCTTAATATTTTAAAGCTAAACTTGCAAAAAGTGTAATAAATAATTAAACTAACACACTTTATTAAAAAGTAGATTATTTAAGTACCATCTTAACTGCAAGTGAAGCCTGATACAAATAATTTATTTTTCCAATAGAAGATTTATTTTGAATTGCCACAAAGTTCATTCACAACCATTTCTAGTAGTACGTATTTGCTGTGTTCTTTCTGCAATATTTATATTTTTTTTAAATCTACAAAGCGTTTGTGTGTTACCTATATGGCTGTTTTATATTCATGACATTACATTCCTTATAAAGTAAATTAGTTGTAGGTATATCTAATTTATTTTTTTAACATAACTTTAAGGCCGTCCGCTCATGGAGAACCCTCCGGAACAATTCAATATTTTTCTGATCTGATATATCGCAGATTACTCGAAAACTTGACGTTCGTGATGACATGGCAACTTGTCAACATGTTGCGAAATTATTTGTAAATTTAATTCATTGACTTTGGCCATCGCCATAATAAATGTTGAACTGGTGCATTGTCTTGACGAAACAACATTTCCTTTTTCGCAATGCGGCCGTTTTTTCTTGATTTCATTACTCAAACGCTGCAATAAGTTCGCATAATACTCGCTGTTTTTCCTTTTTGAAGATAATCAATGAAGATTATTCCACGCGCATCCCAAAAAACTGATGACATTACCTTGCCTGCAGGTGAAACTGTCTCCCATAAATATACTAATCCCCTGTCTCCGCTGTTTGACGGTTCCTTCATCTCAGGGGAGAAGAGATGAACCCATGTTTTATCCATGGTTATGAATCGACGCAAAAACTCAGCTTTATTGTTGTGAAACATCGCCAAACACTCGATTGAAACATCCTCACGACGCTGTTTTTGGCCATTGTGAGCAAATGCGGCATCCATCTTGCGCACAGCTTTCTCTTTTCCAAATTTTCTGTCAATATGCGATGTTCAGCACTTTTTTAAATGTCTACTGTGTTTGCTAGCTCGCGCACTTTCAGTCGACAGTCATCCAATACCATTTTGAGGATTTTCTTTACCTTTTCTGGGGTGGTCTTCTCATTTGGTCGACCACTGCGAAGCTTGTCTTACAGGATTGCAGTTACATTTTTGCGAACAATAATTTTGTATAACCAAGCTATGAGTGGCAAAAGGGTGACTTTTATAAGAAATGCTAAATTGGTTTTTTTATCTGCAGGCAGCTTGAGTGGCTTGAAACTATGCTGTAGGTAAAAATGTTGATGAAATTTAAATGTCTGGTAACATTTTTGATCTTGACATTTTGATTTTGACATTCAACTCAAAACAAAAAAAAATCTGCAGGTATTGAACAGTTAGGGGAGGGGGGGGGGGGGTGTTCGTTTACTCAGATGGATCACTGATTAAAATAAGTCAAGTACGTACCCTGTATATAAAAATAAATAAAAATCTAGGGAAAAAAATTCTTGCTGTCTGGCAGCCCTGCTGTTTAATGTCACTTTGAAGTTTTAAAATAACCTTAAAAAACTACAGTTTAATCTTCTGTTAGTCATCTACGAAGAAAGGAAGAATAACACGATCAAGATGTAAAAAAATAATAATTTCAGAGTGTTCCATTAACGCATTTGTTAGGCTAGTAGGTGAAGATGAAGAAAGATTCTGCTTCCGAGAAGAGGATTAAGTTGTTGTTCTATTATGCACTATTTTATTTTCCTGTCGCTGAGGGATCCACTGTAACATCTCTTTCTGTTTGCATTGTGTATGAGAAAGATAACTGTTACAACGGATCTTACTGCTATGTGTACTTCAGAAGCTGCAACGAAAATGAAAAACCATAATTTTATTTCAGTCACTTTGCAATTTCTTCCTCGAACGTCAGCATTCTCACCGCATTTCCAGAGTGGACAAGCTCAATAATTTCCGCCACGACAACACTTCATCTATGTGTGGACAGCCACTGAAGCTAACTACTGGATCTGTCTAGCTTTACGGAATGTCCTATTTTCACTAAGAATGTAGCCAATATTGAAAGCCCAAATAGTAAAACAACAGATAGAATTTGATTAATTAATAATAATAATGTTTGTTTATTTTAGCTGAGCAGAGCTACAAGTGCAATACTCTGTCTGCCGTAAAAAACTTACCCTCCACACATAATCTTCACAGATGACAGGCCCTGAGGGAAATTGTTCTCCTTAGGGCCTCCTATTTGGCTCAGTTGGGAGCGTGGGTGACTCCAGTTCCTGGGTGCAACGGTTCGATTCTCAGTCAAACCAAAATTTTTTTTTTTTAATTCTAAGTTTTAAAAGACAAGATAAATAAAATTATGATATTGAATACAAAATAATTTTTTAAAAATGGTAAACATATTAGAACTTGAACTAAGGTGGTTTGAAAGAATTTCTCTATCTATGGTGTAGGGGAGCGCCCTGCACTGTTGACAGCCTGGACAAGGTTGTTTCCAAACCTCCAGTAGCGCTGACTCGTCACGTCACTCGTCACGGCTACTCTGGAAATAATAATGCATTCAAACAGCTAACAAAATAATTCAACTTAATTGCAATCCAACACAAATGAAAAAAAAATATTTGTGCTTTTCATAAACCTGTAACTCTTTCCAATTCAATATTTTATTAACGTTATATAAAATTATGAATTAAAATAACAATATGTAATAATATATGAGAATAGTAGCAACTTCAGATTCATTTTCCATTTTAAGTGGTTCAATCTTCCACAATCTCTTCTCCCTTCCCCATCATTCTACTTAAACATGCAAACAGAACAGGTATTAAGTATTTCAGCTAGGTCGATCGATAATTTTACACAACCCGGTTCGATTACGACCCAGCCTCTCTTTGATCTAGTACTTTCAGACATGGAAAAAATGTTATAGAGAAGCGAAATGGATGCACCGTCCGCAGCCTACCACTGTAAGTCAAAAGTTTCCTTCGTAATTGAGACCCGAGCCCTCGCACCCAATCATTGATTGGGTACATTAGTTTGACATGGTAGGTGGTAGGTGCTGTAGGAAGTCCATGGCTAATATCTCTGTGTCTGTCGCGAGATTCGAGGGGTCCGGTCTACCAAATTTATACACTTATGATCACTCACCACACCGACACTCATCAGGGAACATGGGTGCTGATGATTGAATCTTTATTGAAAAAATTACCCGTTCAACAGTGGTTGGGCTATAACACTTGCTCTATTGCAAAAAATTATAAAAATTGCTTGTGTATATTTTACTTAATATGTGCATTTATAAATTGGTTGTTTGTAAACTCGGTTTATGGACGATAATTTTACGTGATAACGTTGTATAATAACAATGGAGTGGAAGAGAGATAGATGCATCACAAGCCGAACGCTTAGGCCGAACGTTTGTTCCACGCTCTCGCTTGCACGCTCAGCTCAAGCGGAACAATTTTTATTTATTTATTTTTGGTACAATATTTTACATTTCTAAGTATAAACTAGTAATGTTGGCCTCACTGGGTGACTTACCCGTGCTGAGGCCCCCATTTTATAAAATAAGAATTTAATAAGAAAAAAAGAAAGTAATATTAAATTGAAAATTTAAGTAAAATTAAAAATATAAAATTAAATAAGAAAATCGGCATATATTATTTGTTGTATGTTTGTGAGTGATGTGTGTTTTAAATTGTTTTTGTGTGTTGCGTGTTATTCTTTACATATGTTTTATTCTTTCATGTTATGAAATTTCGGTAATATTGTCTGTTTTGTTCTTTGATCCATTTTGTTATTTTGTGTCTGAATTTATTTTTGTTTTCTTCAATTTTATTTTCAAGTGTAAGACTTCTGAATGCTTTTATAGCATGATAATTATAGTGTTTTTGTCCAAAGCTTGTATTTACAGTCGGAGTTTTTAGGTTTTCTTTGTACGCTTGTCTAAGTGGTCTGTTAGTAATATTTTGTGTTTGTTGAAATTTTTTTTTTTGGTCAAATATGTAGTTTAGTAGTATTTTAACCTATATTTGGCGTATATCTAGTACGTCAAAATTGTTGAATATTTGGTCTGTATCGGTCAGTCTATGTTTTTTAAAATGAGTCATGCTTTTTCGTGAGTGCTGCCGGCGTTCATCGATTTATAAGAAGTTTTCACGTCAAAAGCTTCATCATAAATAAAACTACTTAATAACCAAAGAAGAGGTAAAAAACTACTTAATAACCAAAGTGAGACAAACAGATATGTTTTCCCTAAATTTATTTGCATTAGCCTTGGAAAACGTATATTTAAGAAACTATGATGGCAAAAAAAAGAGTCAGTTGATAAAAGACGGTCAAATAAGAACACTGCCGATGCTATTATTGCTGTTACAGACTTTCTTGTTTCAAATTTAGATAAGAGTAAAAAATGCATTTCTATCTGCCTAGACCTCTCAAAAGCTTTTGATAATAATAAATAAATAAAATAAAATAAAAATAAAGGAGTGGATTAAGTGGAAAAAACTGAACAACCTCCAATATTATATGTCGATGACATTGTAATCATTAGCAAGAACTGCAAAGATCTGAAGTCCATGCTGAATGAACTTGAAAAATATTCTAGTAATATTGAACTAAAAATAATCCTTGAGAAAACAGTCATGTGCTCTCAAGACCTGCACTTCATAGGCATCAGAGGAACATCTTTAGATGAAGGACAACTAATAACACTTTTTTTTTTTTCAAACTTCGCAAATTCACAATTTGGTGTACACAAAGTTATTTGTTTCATTAAATTAAAATAATACTTTCAATTAAATTAAAATAATACTTTATTATTTACATCAAATGGTAAAATTCATTAATGCTCTTTTGGTCTCCAGGTAGGACTACCACTAGGACAACTTTTCCAGCCGTACACTCTCGGAACAACCGCAGTGGATTCACACGTCTGTCACTCCTGAACACACTGACCCCCACATTCCTATCACCCCTATTATCCTTTTCCTTCCCAGAACTTTCTCTCCTTCTTTTCCTAAAAAGACCCTCCTCACAGCATCCCCAAAAATGACATAGGCCTTGAGGGGAATTATTTTCCTTAGGAATTATTATTTACCCCTGGAGCTAATGTAAAAAAAAAACTACAATTGCTTGTATGCTAGCCCGCTTAATGCGCATTTGAAGAAACTGCAAGAGATGTGCTGAAAATAATGTGCAAGAAAACTGCAACAGCAGTTTGCCTAATTTGTGGTGCCATCAGATGCCACCCTATCTGATTTGCTATTATTTTTATTTTTATTAATTTTTCAATGCCCCGTTTTCAGAGGCGGGTATGGATACCGCCGTCTCAGGAACCATTTATTGGATAGCTAACACCTCTGCCATAGACGTGTTGGCTATCCAATAAATGGTTAAATGTTTCTTGTATGAATTTGATAGTGTCCCCACACTAACAAATTGTATTCTAACATGCTGTGTAAACTAGGTCCAAAAACCCTAATTTTGTTGATTTTTCTAAGATTTTATTTTGCTGTTTATTTATCGAAAAAAAAACTTCTTTAGCACCGTTATGAATCGAAATTTAATGACGACGCTATAAAGAGACAAACACATACATACATCGATAGGATTTAGCTTTTAGAGAATGAGATAGAATAATCGGTCTCCTCTTTATGCGGTGCTTCGTAACCTATCGGCCTCCCCTTTGTGCGGTGCCTCATAGCCTCCCCACTCTTGTCAACTTTATTTTCTGAACTTCACTTCTAACGCGTGTGAACTGCACACAATGTTTTTTAAATTATTTCTATTGTGTATTTTATTGAAAGCAGGGTCTTTATTCAACAAAAAGTAAGTGTTTTGCATTTATATAGGAATAAGTTGTTAGCGACACAACAATTGTGTAATTTGTCAACGTTTGAATGTAAGATTAGGCAGTCACTTATTTTGAATACTTCTTTGTATAATTTGATGTCATCGGCAAAAAGCAGTACATCATCCAAACTTAGGATATAATTTATGAACAAAAGGAAAAGAATGGAGCCGAGATGGCTCTCTTGGGGTAAACCTGACGGCCGGCGTAGTCCAACGGTAAGGCTCTTGACACGCATTCTGAAGGTTGTGGGATCAAATCCCGGCATGGCAAGTAAATTTTATTTCATTAATTTGTGTTATTTCACAAGTTATTCACTTAAAATAATATATAGTATATTTGTGGCACGTTCCAGAGTGAAAGATACTCTCAGTATCGCCCTGGTGTAAGACCATCTTTCAGAATTGAAACGTTGCTTGAAATGGCTTTAGTCGTGTTTGATGACCAAATCTGAATAGCCAGGTACTTCCCAACTTCTTCTTCCCCATCTGCTTCTCCTCCCCACTACCTTCAGCCTCACAACATACCCCAATTGGGGATGTCATAGTCTCACTGTTACCAGACGGGATCAGTTGGGACTCTTGTGCGGTATTCATATAAAAAAAAAACACTGGTTATATAAAAAAAAAACATGGGTTAAAAATATTAAGATCAACAAGCAACTGGCCTGTAATGATATATTATTTTTTTTTACATGAGCTCCACACAGGAGGCCCTGAGGAAAATAATTTCCCTCAGGGCCTATGTCATCTTTAGGGATGCTGTGTAGAGGGTTTTTAAGGAAAGGAAGGAGAGGAGAGTTCTGGAAAGTAAAAGGGTTTAAGGGGTGGGTAGGAATCTGGGATTTAGTGTGTTCTGGTCATCCGCCTCCAAGACCCAGACATACCTCACCCCATGAACCCGGGCACCCCTGCTAAATCACCAAACGTAGCGAACCACTTGGGGTGACCTATGGCAGAGGTGTTGGTTATCCAATAAAGATTCGCGGGGCGGCGGTACCCATTCCCGCCTCCCAAATTGTATATAATAACAGAATTTGAATAGAACTTATACAGAACATGAAATATTTGATGAATTGTAAAAATTTTTTGAAACAGCCCGTTTTTAAATTTGGATTGTTTAATTTTGACAAAAAAATCAGAGTGTGCAGTTCACACGCCGTAGAGTTAAAACCTTCAGAAAACTTAACTTCGAGAGAAACAGACAAATGCAGAGTGTCAAGAGAAGGATAATCGTAGGGTTTATTTATTAATTGTAATATTGTTACCAAGTTTAAAAATTATTTTACATTTTACTATACAAAGTTCCACACAAAGAAGACACTGAATCTCTCGCAGGCTAAATCCTATAGATGTATGTGTTTGTCTCTTTTTAGTATCGCTTGTTTCCGTTTTATCGAGCTTCAAATCACATCGGTGCTAAAGAAGTTTTCACTTCAATAAAATTCTGTTAGACAAGTAACTTGAAAACCAAACCAACAACTCGCCTCTCAGTTCTAATGCATACAGTTTACTGAGTAATAATTTATGGAATCTATATCTATCTATATTATCATCATTCAGTGTATTAATACGTGAAGCGAAAACTTTGTACCCCTTTTTACGAAAATTGCGCCGACAGAGGAGTATGAAATTTCGCACACTTATAGTTTATAGAGAGAAGGAGTGCAGAATGCTAATATTTTTTTAAAATTATGCATAAAAAATGCATTAAATCAATAAAAAAAACATTACACATCAAATTAATTATGGTCGAATTTCGACCATTTATATTATTATTATTTATTATTATTATATTATTTTTTTATTCATTAATACATTAAGCAAAAACTTTGTACCCCTTTTTACGAAAATTGTGCGGACGGAGAAGTATGAAATTTCGCACACTTTTAGTTTATATAGAGAAGGAGTGCAGAATGCTAATATTTTTTCAAAATTATGCATAAAAAATACATTTAATCAATAAAAAAAAACATTACAATTAACTTCGAATTTCGACTGTTGGGCGACTCTAGTACTTTGTTAATATCTTTTTAACAGTCTAAAAAATACTATCAAAGAGTTTATGTTGGTAAAAGATTCCATAATATAGTTATGGTAAAGTATTAGATTAGAATCAGTTGACATTCCAATAACGAATCCGTGTTGGCTTTTATCTATTACTTTTGGTATCGATGGATAAATTAAATCGAGAAAAAGGGATTCAAATATTTTTGGGGGTACTGTTTGTATGCATAAAGGACAATAGTTTTTATGTCTGTGTCATCTTTTTTGAAAATCAGGGTAACAACTAGATTTCCAACGGGTTGAAAAATGTTCAGGTGAAAGTAAGTGATTCGTTCGTTGTTGTAGTCATCGATTTGGAGAGTAAGTTTAAACATTTCATGTAACCATTTTTTTTTGTTTCAGTAAGAGTATAAAGTCTGTGGAGAACCAAGTTTTGGTATATTCAAGGGGACAAGAGATTTTATATTTGCGGAAAATGTTTGACAAAGTTTTTCTAGGGTTTGTTGGATATCACTGTTGTCGGTCAAGAAGATCCAATCTGTATTATGTTGTATTTATCTGTAGTAGTTGGTAGTTAATAGAATCGTAATTGGCGTTTTTGAAGTTGTGCGTTGTTTGTTTCAATGGGGGTTTGTTTGTGTACATATTTACTACAATGTGTAAGGGGGGATGATGTTTATCCTCGGGTATGAGTTGATCGTTTGACATGTCAACACATCGTTTAGAGCAGTTTGAAAGGGATAGATCTAGAAGGCGATCGCATACATTGAAAACGAAATTATGTTGGTACAAATTTAAATAGTTTATCGTATCTATCACTTCACATGCAGGGTTGTTAGAACTTTCATTTGTAATGTAACCATTATCACCAGAGTTGCATTTCAGATTGGGAAGATTATAATAGGGGAATATGTAACTATTTTCAATGTAGGATTTTTTTTACATGTCTTGACATTTGATGTCTTCACAATTCAATTTGGGAGGCAGGAATGTGTACCGCCGCCCTGGGAACCTTTATTGGATAACCAACACCTCTGCCATAGGTCACCCCAAGTGGTTCGCTATGTTTGGTGATTTAGCAGGGGTGCCCGGGTTCATGGGGTGAGGTTTGTCTTGGTCTTGGAGGCGGATGACCAGGACACACTGAACCCCAGATTCCTACCCACCCCTTAAAATCTTTTCCTTCTCAGAACACTCCTTCCCTTCCTTTCCTTAAAAAACCCTCGACACAGCATCCTCAAAGATGACATAGGCCCTGAGGGAAATTATTTTCCTCAGGGCCTCCTGTGTGGAGCTCATGTAAAAAAAAAAAAATGATTCCTGTAAGTTTGAATGTCGGAGTTTGGCGTTAAGTATACAGTTCAAATGATGATTTTTTTCCATGAGGGTAACAATTTGCACAACTAATTGCTCCAATGAAGTATTTTGCGTTCTTAATTTATTCGCTGATAAATTTTCCTTGGTTCTAATCAAAACTCCGCCTCTTCTCTATTTGGTACTTCTAAGTTCTGGAGATTTTATTTCTGGGATGAGCCATGTTTCGGTAAGGTTAAATATATTGTGTCCATGTAAAGGTACTGTTGTTTTAAGGACAAGTAGTTTCATAAAAAGTCCTCACTTTGATAATAGATTTAGTCAGGTCAAGACGTTTGGTTCGGCATTTTTGGCTATCTAGGCCGTATCCAATAGTGGGTTTAGGTTTGTTGCGACAATTTTTACTGTTGATGGTTTGTTATCAATAAATTTATAGTGAGTTCGACTTCGTCTTCCAGGGTGTGCCAGGGTTTGTCTCAGATCATTAAGATATTGGCTTTGTGGAGGAATTTGATCAGAGTAAATTTTGATTATCAGTTGTGATTGGTCATGACACAGACATAAAACTCGGTGATTATCAATTGTGATTGGTGATCAAGGTTACATTTTTGTTACGCAATACATTTAAAACTTTCAATGGATGATTAAGGATGACTTTCATTGGCTAGATTTTATTAGGTTTTATGCCAATGCGGAAATATTTACAGAGTTTTCAACACACGTATTATCAATTCTGTTAAGAGTTTTTAATATTATCACTTTATCCTTTTCAATTCGGTCCAATTGATTTGCCATTATACTTTGGGGCACATTTGTGGTGATTAAATTTTTGGCTCTTATCTTCCTTTCTTTCAACTTGTCGGCTGCTTCACGCCCTTGGGCTTGTGCTTTGTGCTTCTTTGACAGGGACTGGGGTCGAGGCAGAAGCGGCAGGTTCTCTAAGATGTGTTGATATGTTTTAAGTTCACCTTCTAAAAATCCTGTTTAGCTGCAACAAGGCTGGTAGATTCGAGATTTTCGGTGACAACTTTCCCATTTGTTCTTTGGTGAACTATTATATTCGTATACAAAAAATTTATAATATTATTTGCCAAGTGGTAAAAGAGTAGATATCGTAAGTGTCCTTATTACTGCGAAATGCGGTATGAAAAAGGTGTAGTGGCCCTGCACTGTGTGGTCGGTGAATTTGTGTTTGAATGTCCGTAGAGTCTGGTCACAAGACATCAACAAATAGAGTTTGGACTGAGAGATCGATGATTTATCAATTGATATGTTAGCACCACAGGTTTTTGAATTTAGAGTTAGGTTAACAGGGAGGTTTTAGAATAACTTGAAAGTCTTTTATAACACTTTTACTGCAATGCTGTGTGTACAATAGTATTACGGTGGAGTCGATCAACCGAACGACCGCTTATCCGAACTACTACGCACAACCCGATTTTAGACCTCTTGACTAATAAAGCTGACGCCACCGCTAGCACCTCATCAACTAAAAGTTCAGATAATGAAGATGAAAATATAATTGGTGCTTCTGAAGCGTTTACTTGCTTAGATATTGCCTTGCGTTGGTTTGAAAGCTGAAAGCGACCAGTATCAAATATCTGTCCTTAAAAAAGTATGTGACCTAGCCGCTCGCAAGCAGGTAGGCTTGCTTCGGTAGACAAATATTGAAGATTTTTTTTAAGCGTTAATTGTACCTGGTACATGTTTTAATACAAGATTGTCTGCACTTTTTTGTTTAATTCCTATTTGTCATTAAAGATATAAATATGGTTTTCATTCACCTGTACGTAATATGTATGGCTGAATCAATACAGTTCGATTATCCGAAAATACCGGTTTTCCGAACACCCATGTCCCCCTGTTGGTTCGGATAATTGAAGCTCTACTGTATTTTTGTCAAGTAGGAATGAAATTAATAGCATATTTCTGTACTGTATGGTATCATTATTATGATGGCTTTGGTAGAAAGAGTTCAGTCTAAAATTGTCTTATTACGATGTGGCACGAAACTGACTGACACCAACTACCTAGACTAATCTCTGCTTGAGGGAAAAATCTTACCAAAAGGTAATTCAAGTTGTTGTGTCAAACAAACTGGTAGAACTCTTTTGTATGAATTTTGCAAAGTTTGGAGTCAGGAAATTTTACGCACTAAGTCTTAACTTTTGTAATGTCTGCAATAGTACAAGTTTTTTGATGATAATTCTATACAACCAATAATAACGATAATTGGCAATTTTCAATTGCTGAAAATAAGACCCACGTTGATGCTTTGTAGCAATGTGTAGGTTCAGCCGAAATGGGTATTTGAACTTTGGGAAGCAAATCCCACTCCCACTCCTTTTTCAAATCAACCACTCCCAGAGAACTCGGACTCGAATGCCTCTACCCAGCGCACAGCAATGTCATTTCCCCGCACCTACGACCCCCCGCCTCCATGTAAGTCGCAAGTTCACGTGCAGGTCTGAGTTCGCATTCGGGTTCGAATTCACGTTGCGGTTCACATAGCGGGTCCGGAACCGCATGTCCGGGACCTGATCCTAGCTTCTAGGTTCTAGGAACCGTGCGTCTGGGCACCCGCCACAGCTCCCAATATTCAGTTGGTACAAAGAACTCAGAACCTGGATCCACTCCTAGAACTCGAGTTCTTTTAAAAGGAACCGCTCCTCGGAGGCCTCCCGCAAAACACGGAAGCTGCTCATCGAAAATGCTTTGGAATATTAGTATCCATTGAAAATTTAATTACTAAAACAGCTAACACCTATTCTTTGCTAGTTTACCTTTTTATTTATTGGGCACCAATAATGCCTATAACAATAGGTACACAGCCGTTATCCGACGATAAAAATATTAGTAATGACAAATTTACTTTAAATTTAACAGCCATATTTTGCTTGCCACCGATAGGTTTGAATAACTTTTGGGCTTCGTATTGGCCGTATCAGATAGGAAAATTCAACTATACATCTAGTGGGAAAGTACATAACTAAAAAAAAAATTCCAAATTTACATATTGTTCAGGAATGTGAACTCTTCACCCTTTATATTTATTAGGTGGCAATACTGCTAAAAACATTAGGTACAAAGCCAGCTGAATCGTTGACTGCGTGGATTATTTCAACTATCAATGCAAATATTATTTGTCAATAGAGATGGGCCTTGGTGGAAAATGGTTATTATTTCCAACGGGTAGTTATATTTTGATACGGTACTAGTTTGCAATTAGTAATGAGAACTTTAAAAGACAATAAAAACACACTGTTTTAGAATAGCTACCAAAAGGCTTATATAAAGCATCCTCGAGATGATTTGCTTGCTACTTTTGAATTGGATCTTAAATTAGTAATTGATTTGGTTGCTACTTGTTGCAGTGTGGGTAATTAATTTTTTGGAAGTAATTTTGCTTGTTATTGTATCTGTGTTGTATTATTTTTGTATCCAAATGTGTTCGATCTGGAAGAGCTAGATATGCACAATAGGCTTTCAACTATCTGCCTACAACTACTATATTAAGATACTTTGGACACGTTGTTCGCCAAACTGAGGACTCCTTGAGATTGTGGAAAGCAGAAGAAACAGAGGAAGGTCAACAATCGCTGGAGTGACCAAGAATCGCTGGCTTCCAGTACGCACGCCGGCGTCTGTATCTCCTCAAAACGGCAAGGATTGGAGGAGCCTTGTCCACCATGAAAATTGTAGTAGGGATCACAATCCCGTCTGATTTAAGACGTATCAAGATTCCGGTTTCCTGCCAACTCAAAATCAAGTCAACTCAACACTTCTTTGAAAAGTCATTAAAAGTTATGAAAAAAAATAATTGAAAAATAGCCCATAACCTAACCTTACGTAACCTATTTAACCAATTTTCAATATATTTTTTTCATCACTTTTAATGACTTTTCAAGGGAGGTGTTGAGTTGATTTCATTCTGAGTTGTCCGTTCACCCTAGATTGTTCCTATGGGTTTGGATTTGAATAATGCTAAGATAATTGTGTGTTCTGTGGTTGTAAGGTTGTCCCGTAAAAAAGGAGGCTAAAAAAGGATACGGAATTGACAAAAACCATAACAACCGTAGCGAACTTTATTTTTCTGTGCAGTCTTACAGCACTCGGTTTATTTCAATTTCTTACCGGACCGTGCGACAGCATATGTTCAAACGGTATCATTGAGTTTCACTTAAAACAAATTAGACCGGTCATTTAACAATAGTTAATAATTAGTGGCTCTGGAATTTCGTTTTGCCTCCGCATTCCTCCTCCTAGTCATACTATTAATTAAAATTCTGGAAGAATATTAAAAATTCTTGTTGCGACAAACCCAAAACTCCGTTGACCAAAAGTAGTATAGATCATAGGTGTTTGGAGTCTTTGGTTATGGTGTTTTGATTTTTTCGAGTAATTCAAGTGTTTAGTATTGTTTCATAATATTTGTGTTTGTTTGTGTAAAGATAAGTGGGGATTGTTTTTGTGTATATGTATTTTCTGAATATCAATCACTCTCATTATATCAAAGAATGAGTTAAATAATTGAATTACATACCATATCATACTCAATAACGGAATGATAGATGGCAAAGTAAATCATTTTCAAGTGTTGCAAGTCGAGAAAGTTTCTCATGATTCCGAAAAAGCATACAGTTATTCTAATTTTAATTGCAATAATTTGAGTGTGAAGATTCAATTTGAAGTTTTAATCAATGGTGAGGCCAAGACACCTCATTTGAGTAGTGCGATCTATAGAAGGGCATTGATAGTATTAATTGGGATTCGGATGTGTGTATTCTTCTGGAGGATATCGTTACGTGATTGATCCGTAACATTAATGCTCAAAGTGACATATTTGGTTTCCCCGGTGTTCAGTGCTGGCATGTTTAGAGCCAACCACTATTTAATAGTGCTAATATCCATTTCAGCCTTTTGTAAAGCTGGCTAAGTGTTAGTCTGAAATAAAGGACGGTTGTTTCACAGAATTTGAAGAATTGATCAAATTTCAAAGTTAAATAGTAGCAAGTTGGTGAATTTGTGTATCTAGGTAGTATGTTAAAGAGAGATGGGGAGGCTGATAGACATATTGAAAGAAAGGTAAATGCAGGTAACTTCATTAATGGAGGACTGAATGCCATTGGTGCTAATAAAATCCAGTCAAAAGAAGTAAAGCTAGCAGTCCACAATGGAATGTTTGGCAGTAAGGTACGGAATTGAATTGAATGTATTGCTGTTGAAATGAGATCCCTGAGGCATATATGTGGTAAAATCAAGTACAATCGTGTGAGAAATGTGGAGATCCACAAAGAATGCATGGCTGATTGATGTAAGCGTAGTGAGTAAGATTAAGAAAGGGCCAAGTAATATGGTTTGGGCAAGATTAAGAAAGGGATGAATATGATGGTTTGGGCATATATAAATGAAAAAACGAGTGTAAGAAGAATAAATGACGCAAATGTGAATGGTAGAAGAAGTCGGGGACGCCCGAGGAAGACATGGCACAATCAAGTGATTGTCAAGTCCGAATGTCAAGAATCAGAATAATAGAAGAGTATGTATGAGACGATGTATGAATGTGAATGGGGCAAAGAATGTGTGTCAAGAACCGAGTTGTGTGTCCTGCAAAAACTCTGCTGAACCACGTGCAGCTGTGCCATCAGGGCCGTCTTGAGCAGTGAAGAGGCCCAAGGGCACACTGAGTTTGGGAGCCCTTTGTGATATCCAAAAACCTACAGGTAAACAATCGACCACAAAAGAATGTTTCTAGAGTTTTATCGGGGGGGGGGGGGGGTCGTGCAAGTAAGAGCAATGTCACCTTTTTTTGCATTAGCTCCACACAAGTGTTGTGAGGAAAATAAAATCCCTCAGGGCCTATGTCAACTTAGGGGACGCTGTGTGAAAGCTCTTTTATGGAAAGGAAGGAGAGGAAGTTCTGAGAAGGAAAAAGTAAGAGGGTTAGGTAGGAATCTGTGGGTCAGTGTGTCCAGGAGAGTATGAATACATCCCTCCAACTGCGAAGCAAGGCGATGGGTCAAGAGAGTTCGACTGGAGAGGTCAAAAGGCATCCCTCAACCAGTCTCTTCCGATCCGACCCGCCACTCAGTAGGTGACCCGAACAAACCTAACCCCATTAACCTAGGCAGCTGGGTACTAGAATGGAGTGAGTTTTTTTTGTGAAATACATACCCACAAAATACACAATCATTCTCCGATTCCCCTAAAAAGGGAAGTCCTAGTCCGTTTCCCAATCTGCTAGATATGATGGAAAATTCATCAAGATAAAATCACTATATTTGAAACACGTTTGAGGCTCTGGAGGGAATAATTTAACTGTTGCTACGGTATTTGCTACTTTATAATTACTTCATAGGGGAATAAATAAAGGCAGCAATTTTTTTTTACTTAAATTTAAGCATTTCAAAGAATAGGGAGAACATTATTAATATTTTTATCAAAAATTAAAAGTGGTGACGATGTCCTAATTATGAATGTATATTTTTTTATTTAAATACAAGTACATAACGGAGCACCAATCCGGCTTATGCCGAATTTTATACTACAAAAAACAAATCTCCATTCTAGGCCGCTCCACCCTACTATACACATAAGTAATTCATTTCGAAAGCAGATTCGAGACGATGTTATTAATTGTGTAACTCAAAAAAATCGTAATTTTGTTTTTTTATTCTTATAAATAGTTATGCATTTATTGATATTAAGGTAGATATAGCTTTTTATCGCCACACCACTCATATTTTTAACAAGTTTGCTGAGAGAGTAGTAAAACAATCATCCAAACTTCGAGTTACTTTAAATCGTTTCAGATTATCTGTGAACATACGTAGTACGTCGACGTCTTTAAAAATGTTTCAAATGTCGTTCACAAAAAAGATAAATAATACAGGTCCGAAGTGTTAACCTTGCGGTACCCTACCGGATGCAAAAGAAATCATATGATTTTGTTTACATGAGCTGCACACAGGAGGCCCTGAGGAAAATAATCTTTAAAAGAAATGAGGGAAAATTTTTGGAAGGAAAAGGGTTTAAGGAGTGGGTAGGAATTTGGGGTTCAGTGTGTCCTATACGATGTTTCCCCATTTAGTTTAACACTAAGTTTTCTGTTTGAAGTATCTATATAAGTATATAAAAATCAAAATATGCTTGCTTAAAAATATATTAGTGAGTTGTCTTTGTATTGCCATATTAAGCACAGGAAATGTTGGAAACTTTCATTCCCTCGCGAAGGTTTCTGATTTATTACAACCACATGACAATGCATCTGAAAAGTTTTTTATTCATTACAAAAACTCTTGAGAAACTATCAAAAATGTCACAATTTGAGAATTTGCAAACCATCAATTGTGTAATCAAAATATAATTTTCGAAAAAACTCATTAAATTAATGAATTTACTTGAAGTACTAAGTAAGTAAGAATTATAGGCATTTTAATTAGATATTTATGTTAGGTACCGAAATTGATTGATTATTTCTTATAATATACAAAAATGAATATTTGAAATATACGGAAAATTTTAAATTTGAATAAAAAAATTGTAATAGGAGCTGTTTAAAAACTGAATGTACTGGGACGGAATATATGGAACGCTGGAGAAGGGTTGGCAGGATGGGGGAGAGGGAGAAGGGAAAGGGAAGGGGGGAAGATGAAGGGGGAATGCGTGGGATTGAATGAGAAGGGGAAACGGGACAAATGGGAAAGGACACGCAGATAAAAACTTTTTTTTTTTTATTTAGTGACTTTGCATGTCGGGAAATCGCTGGTTGCTTATAAATCAATGCAACATATTTGCAATGACCGGTCAGTGACCGAGTTGGGTCTCATCCAGGCGTTGTGTGTTCAATTCCTCTAAGTCGAGTTAGTCCTGCGTCACAAGCAATATTTTATGTAATGGTAAGTAAGATACTGATGGTAATTAAGAGATTTAAACTATTATCAGGTTATCGGAAATGTTTTTCTTTTAATTATTAAATAAAGTTAAAAAATACTCTTGAATGCGTAGCCATCGACATATCAACAACGGTCGGTGGTAATACCAGTACAATTTATTAGACAGTTTAGGAAAATGTGCCTTTATGCTGAGGCGGTTCCTAATATCTTAAAATGTAAATATTACCGAGCATTGTCATGTTGTCAGCAATGAACGAGCGCGCGTGTTGCCCTCTTCGTTATTTCCGGGACGGATTTCAAACCTTAATTTTCCCTTTTTATAAACGATTCACAGCTATTATCGAGACTTGTTCGTGTGGGTATTACAGTACCCATTATCGATGTTGTAAGTCTGGACACAATTTATTTTAGTCCTATCTATTTTCATGTTTGCGTCCCACTAATAACCACAGGTAGGTAAGTACCAACTAGCAGCCCTATTTCTTCGCACGAGAGCGTGTGAAGAACGTTCTTTCTTCATAAAATCATAACCATTCCACTAACTAGGGCCGTTTAACAAGTACAGGGAAAACTTTTGGTCGAACTGCTTTTTACTATCAACTGATCATAAAGAGCGTTCCACAAATTCATCAATCTCAAACTTATTTTAGTTTTAAGTCCAACTTCAACCGACACTTCTGTCGCAAGTCACTCCAAGTTCGCTACGTTTGGAGCAGGGGTGCCCGGGTTTATCGGGTGAGGTTTGTTCAGGACTTGGCGGCGAATGTGCCTGCCTGTAAGCTGCATGGCGGGCTGGATCGGGGGAGACTCTTTGACCTCTCCAGCTGGTCTCACTCGACCCTCGCCTCTGAGATTCTTAACCACCTTTCATACCTTTTTTCAAAAAAATTATTTTGCACGTCATCACTGTTCACTCAGCCGACCACTTAACCTCTAACCCCTAAATGTCGAATACCTAATGTTTTTTATATTTTTAGTTGAAAAAAACATAAACGTCATAAACGTCATCGGGAACCAAAATTAAATTTACATTTTTTACTCCAAATAATGTCTGGAATTACCGAGTTAAAGTGATTTAAGTAACTCTTTAACATCTTGTATAATAAAAACATTTTTAAATTAACTCAAAATAATCAACGAATAACTAAAATGCTAAATAACAAAAAAAAATTATTATCATTACATGTATTAATGTAAAAATAAATTTACGAGATTAATAGATTAATTAATTAAATCGTAATTAATAGTATTTAATTGTCAGCTAATTTGAAAAAATTCAAAGTTGTCCAATTTTAAATCCATTTTTTTAATAAGCTCCCAAGAGTCCCAACTGCTCCCGTCTGGAGCCAGTGAGACTATGGCATCCCCAATTGGGGTATGTTGTGAGGCTGAAGGTAGTGGGAAGGGGAAGGAGATGGGGAAGAGGAAGGTGGGAAGTTCCTGATTATTCAGATCCTTACCGCTGGACTACGCCGGCTATTGTATTTGTATGAAAAATTTTAACCCTTTATTTATATCAAAAGAATAATAATTTGTTTCCAAAATGTGGCTGGCAAATTCAGAATAATTAAAGCTCTTAAAAAAATATGTGTTAGTTTTGAAGATAATATCTGTACATTCCCCATGACGAAACGCAAATTATGTGAAATTCCCTCGATAGAAAAAATCGCAAATATGCTCAGAAAAAAATTATTTTCACGTGTCTCTATTATTTATCAAGATATATGTATAAAAAAATCACAGTGTTTATTTGAATGATGTTTTAGACAACCCCCACGAGATTTTGCTCTATTATAAACGAGTCGTGTTTTAGTAAACATTTTCACAATTTTCGCTTCAATTTTATCGATTTAAATATTAGCGCGCTCTCTCCAACATTCGTAATTACACATCTCTCTATCTTCTTCTTTTCGGGCGAGGATACGGCGCCTTAAGATAGACATTTACGTCCGCCAAGTTGCTCAGCCCTGACAAGATCAGCCGACTGATTACGTTATTAAAATTTACAGATATACGGTCTTTAGATAGCAAAGCTCTTAGAGTAACATTTAAAATATTCTCCAAAATCAGAACATTCCCCAAATTCCGCTTTCTACCGACTTCGGGCGGGCAGTTCAAAAAATTTACCTGCATTCTTGGAGAGAATAAACCACATTACACACAACATCAGGAATGTTTCGCCCCTTCATCATCGCACCTTTGGGCTGTTCGATTCACACCCACATCGAGTTCAGAAGGATGAAAGCGCCGCTATAATAATAACATGATATTATTCGGGAGCCCACTCGAGGTGGCAGCTGGAAGCCGTCAGCCCATCGCACAAGGGTTCGAATTCAAACATTAGGTAGCCAAAACCACGATACGATCTGTATAAAGGGATATTCAAATATCATAAATGGATCATTTTGAGAAGAAAAAAATCCACGTTACCATCTTTTGCAGCAGGAACGCGACCACTTCACCAAGTGACTTCAATTATATCTCGTGTCCGACTAAAGATATTGAAATATAAGGAGATCCCCTATCGGCAGTTTTTACTGGGTGGGACTGTGCTTCCTGATGTCGCCGATATTTTTAACCAATACTCCTGCACACCTTCAAAAATCAACTCAAAGAACGAACTCTTTCCGTATTCAAACTATATTGTTACCCAGTACTACCGCACACCTTCGAAAAATCAGCTAAATTCCGTATTCAAACTAGCATATTAAGGATGGGTTGTTTCAAAAAATTTGATGGATTCATCAAATATTTGAAGTTGATTTTCACGTTCTGTGTAAGTTCTATTCAAGTTCTGTTATTACATTGTTATAGGACAGTTGCTTCACAAAACTGAAATAATCACAGAACTTGAATAGAACTTAAAATCAACTTCAAATATTTGATGAATCCATCAAATTTTTTGAAACAACCCGTCCTTAGATCGTAATCCGCTGATAGTCGGGCGGACATCATGTCATGTATCCTTATATTTCAATATCTTTGAGTCCAACCGTTCGTTTAAGGCATTTGTAAATGTGAAAAGATGAAAAGCATGTCATTTTATTTTTGTGATTTATTCTATGAAAATTAATCGTTTTCATAGGAAATAAAATTTCACTTTGTAGCACGCACAGTAATAGTTTGAATATAACATTTGCATAATTTCGTTCAGCTAGGCTTAGTCATTAAACTGTTTTTTGATAATATTTGCATACCATTCATAGTTTTCTTTTATGTCTGTAATGTAAGTGCACTTATAAATGGCTTATGATAAACAACAACATGAAACAGTTAGTTACCGGAAATATTATACAGGGAGTCCGGGGGTAAAGTATTCTAATTTCGGGAGGTGATGGTAGAAGTAAAAAAGGTAATTAACTTTTTGAAGTGAAAACATCTTTACCACCATTGTGATTTAAAACTCAGTGAAAAGAAAGAGAGCGAAACTAAAAAGAGACGAACACATACATTTATAGGATTAAGCCGGCGAGAGAATGAGATGGCAATAAAATATTTATTATTTCACGGGTGCTCGGTTCCAATATTATACGATTAATCCACGGTGTCAAGCAAGTCTCCTTTTGTCTAGTATTATAAAGCGCCTGACGAATCTTAGCGGCCAGACATTCAGCGGATCAAGGGTCAAATCTCACGAAATCCCAAATAAAATGTTTTTATTTTTGTAAAACCAATGCCCAAACTTCAAACCACTCCAAAATGAAAACACAAAAGAAACCGACATCTAGCGACTAGCGACTCCGAAAAAGAAAACACTAATAAGATGACTAAATGCGTAAGCAAAGGTGCACAGGAATTCGACGGCAAAGTACGGAATAAATCATTCTACACATTGATTAAAAAAATGCTTGGTAGTCTCCTCACTCTTGTCTACTTAAGTTTTCTGAAGGTTTCACTTCTATCGCGTGTGAATTGCACACCCTGAGTTTTTTTTTTACATAAGCTCCACACAGGAGGCATTGAAAAAAATTCCCTCAGAGTCTATGTCATCTTTGGCGATGATGTGTGGAGGGTCTTTTTAGGGAAGTATGTTATCCGATCACGTGAATTACGACTAGAAAAAGTAAAGTTACGATTACTCGACAATTTTTAAATACTTTTTTTTAGGGTTTTTCTAAGATAATCAACCCCCAAAGTTTCGCGGTGAGAGCGTGGAACATGATGTATATAACATACATATTTCCACTGTACTTCGAGAATGGCAGATTCTAGGAATAGGCTTTGACTTTTGAGTTTTTTTTATTAAGATTTAAGATAAGATATAGTTATAAAAAAGATAGTAATTTCCTGAATGCATGGCCACACTTTGCTGAAACGGTCTCTGAGTGCGCCGCGCGTCGGGCCGAGTGCGGGCGGGCAGGGAATGAGTGCGGTGAGGCATTCAACGCGCGTGAGTCACGCCAACCGTGCAACCAGAAATATCCGCGCTCGGATTTTATCGCTCGATTCTGCATCTCCGCTAATAATAAACGCTAAGGATTTTTATAAATTTCGGTAAACAAAAATAGCGTTACCTACGGCTTAGGTAACCTAGGTACCGACATTATAAGTTGAAGTGATGGCGTCTTATACAGGGCGGATGGAAGACGATTCAATGTCAAAATTAAATAAAGTAGAAAAAATGAAAGCAAGAACTTACTTTTCCTCTCTTAAATCCGTAGGTAAATGCAAATAGTTCTTTGTCACAACGTCTCCATAATGCGCGTCATTTCCATAATCCAAATAGAAATATCTACCTACTTCATTGTTAATGCGTCAAGACAACATTTTATTTTCCCTTTTTTTCCACCTTCACAGGTTAGGTAGCCACTTTCAAATAAACATGATATTACTAGGGAAGCCTGTAGTAAAAACCAATAATTATTATTTTGTTAATAAAGCGAAGGCCTGTAACAATTACGGGATAATCGTAATATTGCGTACAACGAAATTTGTTCCACTATTATCACGCGAGTGGAAGTACAAAGAGATCAGATTCGGAATTTTCTGGAATTATCCTTGCTCGAAAAGAAGAAGATGGAGAGATATGTAATTACGAGTGTTGGAGAGAGCGCGCTAATATTTAAAATGATAAAATTGGAGCGAAAATTGTGAAAGTGTTTAATAAAACACGACTCGTTTAGAATAGAGCAAAAATCTCGTGGGGGTTATCTATAACAACATTCAAGGAAACACTGTGAGTTTTTTTCATACATATAACTTGTTAAAAAATGGAGACAGTCGTGAAAATAAAAATTTTCGTAGCATACTTTGCGATTTTTTTCTAACGAGGGAATTTCATATAATTTGCGTTTCAGCGTGGGGAATGTGTAGATATTATCTTCAAAAGTAACACATATTTTTTTAAGAGCGTAAATACTTCAAATTTTCAAGGAAGATTCGCAAGAAATCGGTAGAAATTCGGGTAGTAGCGTCTTAAGGTTAAACGCAACGTACGTTTTAATCTACGCATTCACAGATGGCGCCAATAAAATTATTTTAGGTTTTAGACACTTTTGCAAGTTATGCTTTAAGATATTAATAATAATTAATTGTTCGCGCCCGTACATACGCAAAATGAATATGAATAAATAGTTTTGTCAATAAAAAAAACTCAAATCTTTCAAGAGAGGCTGACAAATACAAAATTACATCGGTGATTCAATCCAATATTGTATTTGTCAGCCTCTCTTGAAAGATTTGAGTTTTTTTATTGACAAAACCATTTATTCATATTCATTTTGCATATGTACGGGCGCGAACAATTAATTATTCTTAATATTTTAAAGCATAACTTGCAAAAGTGTTTAAAACCTAAAATAATTTTACTGGCGCCATCTGTGAATGCGTAGATTATAACGTACGTTGCGTTTAACCTTAAAGCGTTGAGAGCGTTAGAGGTCAAATTAGACTAATTGGAGGTAAAAAAAATTGAACCATTTTGTTTAGCTTCGTGACTTATCTAAATGGTTAGTCTGAATTTTCGACAAATCAGTTTCTAATTTGAAAGCAACAATTAAAATTATTTGCGGTACAAATATTTGAAATAAGTAGTGCTTTATCGCTTAACTGCATTCTCTAAACAAACACTTCCGATTTTGGAAATGAAACTTGCAAAAATTCAGTGTCACAATCGAAATTAGTTTTTTTAATTAAAATCACGGTCGTACATTAAAATATCCTTTTGAGATACGACTCGATGTTGCAAACTGTTAATGAATATGGAAAGAATACAATTAAAATAAGGTAACATAATATTCATTTAAAAACTACAACATTTCTACGGAGATGTGACAAAGAGAAATGCATTTTACGAATTGTTCAACACACCTGACGACCTAATAAAATTTTGAGTAACCCCGACACAAAAAAGAGCTGATGACCTTGAAACCCCTGAACAGATTTTCATGAATTGTAGCTAAGAACCATCTCGATCAAACAAAAAAACCGCATCGTGATCGGTCCATTCGTTTAGGAGCTACGATGCCACAGATAGATACAGACACAGATGGCGGTCAAACTTATAACGCTCGTCCGTTTTGCGTCGGGGATTAAAAAAAAGAAGCAAACAGCAAAAACAATTTAGATCATACAAAAGTCGGCTTGCTTTATCTCAGTGGGATATGAAAGATAAATGTATACGTACAAATTAAATGTTATAAGCGTTGAAATAATATACGATTATAAGCAAACTTTATGTGGATGAAATTTGTTTACAAAACTGAGAGATTTCTTACAATCAAACTGATTACTGAGTTTTATAAGACTTTTTTATAAAATAAAACAAAAACAAAAATTCTAGATCGCTCAGTATTTAAAAAAAATACAAAATACTAAAAGGATGCATGAATCTCTGAAAGAACCTAAGAAGTTAACATTGTTAAGGCGTTGTTATCAGGGTACCAATGTAACTAATTTTACCAATAGTCTGTGTGTACGATTTTCATTATTCATTACAAGCTAAACTGCCAAAGCAATTTGTCAGCAGGTCAACTTCACAATGTTCAATTTATAACATTTAAGCACACTGTAACAAGAAACCATAATACAGAACATAGATACAGAAGAATAACATTTCATAACACAATTTTACAATACAAAGGCATTAAATGCACAGACTTACGAGTATAGATTTAACGTAGGCAGCAAACTCATAAGCATACACAAACTCAGAGGCATACAGCATTCTAATAGGCACATTTATGCCTAAAATTACATACATACAATCAATAAATACTATTTGATGGGTGCTCAGAAACAAAATCTTGATTTATTAATCATATTTTCATAATTTGAGATCGAAGGTGCAGTTTGAATCGCTTTTTACATGCATCTTGCATCTTATGAAATATTGTACATATAAGATAAATGAATGTCTGTTTCGTTTATTTGTGTTTTTTTTTTAAATTGACACACTTAAACATAATTTTTACTAAATCTTGTCACGTGTGAATGATCTTCTTGTACTTAGTACGTGGAATTCTTATATTAGGTTTGGCATACAATTTAAACCGTAATACCCCTCGATAAATTAATTTTGCAATAAAACAGGCATGTGAAAAATAAATCAATTTAGAATTTAAATTTGGTGATTATTTCTGGTGTTACGTTGCGTCAAACATTCACTACAGATGATTCATGATGATTCTCAAACAATTCGGCTTTCCAATTTCAAATCCTAATAATAATAATAAATAAATAATAAAAATAAAATAACTATAAAAAAACCGTTTTAATTTTACAGAAAATATTTGAATATTTAACATGGTCGCCAATAGCGTTTATTCGTTGGATATAATTTCGTCTGATTTACGAGCCTATTAATTTCTTTACATAGATATTCTAGCGGCTAAGGGCCCCTAGGGCTCCTATTCTAAGGGCTCCCTATTCTAAGGGCTCCAGACTTGATGGCACATTTATGGATTTTGGCTTAGATATTCAACGCGTTGATGGCATTGACCGAAAAAAATGAAAGATTGAAATTATTGTTTCTATATTGTTTTGAATAATAATTTCGTGTGACACCCATTTTACTCAATTTCTCCGACTAAGCGTGCGGCTAAGCGGCTAAACGGCTGAAGATTCGTTTTTACTTGCAGTAGTTACGAAAATTATTCGCAAGCATACGTCAGCAGGTAGGATTCCTTTTGCATAGTGGTTTCCATGACGAAACTGCTTAGGGAAGAATGCTGTTTATGTTCGGATATATTTAGATAGAAAATTAAATTCCGAATTAAATGGCGTTTTTTTTAATTTTTATTTATTATTTTACTAACGCCCTGTTGGGCTTTTACAAGGAATTGTCATTTGTTTACAGTATGTAAATATAACAGGATAAATTAATTTCGTTGTATTACACACAGAAAAACGAAATACAAAATATTAAATCAAGTATGTACGTATATGCCTTCAATTATTCATAAGTGTTACCAACCAGCAAAACAAATAATAATAATACAAATTTATTATGAGAGGGATGATTTAAAAAAGAAGAAAAAATATTATTTATGAGAGGGATGATTTAAAAAAGAAGAAAAATAATATAAATTCAAGGTAACTATTTTTTTTTAATTAAATGAAGATAATATTAGCCAAGCGCAATCAAAAATCTATAAACAGAAAAATCAGAAAGATATATTTGCACCTCTGGAACTCAAACCCAGGACCTTTCGCTTTCCCGCCAAATGCGATATTCACTACGCCAAGGTATCGATATCCGATTCGGTCATTTTTAACTGTATCATACTTCGACTAAGAACCACCCGCATTATCTTCAATTTCTTAACGTATATTTAATATTGCAAATATCTTTTTCTGATTTTTCTCTTTCCAGATTTTCTACTGCCTTCATTTAATTAAATATTACAATTTGAGATTTTACTCATAAAGTTAAAAAATTAAATAAAAATATATAAAAATTTGTATGAATTAGCATAATATTAAAAACGGACTGTTTCACAGATTTTAACAATTCGTCAAATTTCGAAGTTAAAATTCAAGTTCTCTGAAAGTTATGTTCAAGTTCTGTTATTATTTCATCACTGGCCGGCTGTTTTACAGTACTTAAATAGTAATAGAACTTGAGAAGAAACTTCACAGAACTTGAATATTAACTTTGAAATTGGATAAATTGTTCAAATACTGTTTCAATTTTTTTTTTCCTTATCCTAAAAGTTCAGGTAAGATTTTTTTTTAACTTTTCCCACACACTAACACTTGTACATAGCAAGCACTTGCATACTGCTGCCTAACAACGTATGCGGAGACATTGGAGGTGTAGTTTCGTTTATTAAATGTAGATTCGTTCTATAAAAAAAATAGAGTCCTGTGAGAGCCCTGAAGGAGTAACCATCTGTTACTTATACCGGGGCAGGTATGTGGTGGATAACCTCCAATATTCAAATTCTGTGAAAGAACCCGTGATATTGAGTTGAATATAAGAAATTATTGAAATAAGATATGAATTGAATAAAAGATATGAATGAGATCCTACCCACCCCTCAAACCTTTTTCCTTACCAGATCTTACTCTCCTTCCTTTCCCGAGAAAGATCCTCCACATCCATCGGCCCCGAGGGAATTTTTTCCTCATGGCCTCCTTTGTAGAACTATTGTAAAAGAAAAAGAAACACAAAAATTACAAGAGGAATATTTAAAGTGGTAACAATGATGAGGTTAGTGGCTGAATTGATAAATTTGGTTAAATCGGGTTTCCTCCCAGCTACCGCGTTGTAGGTTCATCATCACTGCACAAGAAAAATCTTCTCCTTATAGTGATAGCGGTAGTAGTTTTTCAAACATTGTCAGGTTATTCGGAAGCCGGGAGTGTTTGTCTTTCTAAAAAACATAAAATTTATTTAGAATAAAATTAATTGCGTGGAATTCGATGTTTGTCAGTTAAATCGAGCCAATCCGAGTTAAAGAAAGATACATTCTTACGTAAGGTGGCTATTTTCAATTGAGGAATTTCGGAGTTTTCAGAGTAGTTAAGCATGTAGACTGGGCCAAACGATTTACTTCTATTTTACATTGCCAGCGGAGATGTCGAGATTTAAATATCACGTAGGTAAACAAGTTTCGTCAGTCACGATAGAATTTCCCAATCTGTTGCATGCCTGGAAATTAAGAGATTTAGATGAAACAGATTTTTAAGACTTCTTCGAACACAGCAAACTTATTTTGTGGCACCATTTTAATTCAAAATCAGTAAAATACTTAGTTTTTACTAGGAGTTTTTACTAGAAATAAGGATCAAAGAACATATAAAATCTTTAAACAATAACAGTTTTTCGAGTTCGCCAATCATTTTGACTTCAATAGTGGAATTGAATTGCTACATTGTAATTTTAATGGCATTCAGTTGGATAAAAATTAGAGATCAGAAAGAGCTTGAATGCGAATTTGAATATTATTAATAACCAAAAATTGTTTTTAAATGACCAAATGAAAAAAAAATGGTCTGCAGTTCACACGCGGTAGAACCTTCAGAAAACTAAAGTAGCCAAGAGTGGAGGAGGCTATGCCGCACAAAGAAGAGACCGATTATTCTATCTCATTCTCTCGCAGACTAAATCCTACAGATATATATGTTTGTCTATTTTTAGTGTCGCTCATTTCCGTTTCATCGAGTTTCAAATCACAACGGTGATAAAGAAGTTTTCACTTCAAAAATTTTATGATATTGCTTGCTGAGGATTGATTTGTACTATGTCCACAAAAACTCGTATTGAAAAATAAAAATTTTTGAGTTTCAAAAAATGTTATTTTTGTTTCCTTTATTTCAAACTAATTGTTATAAATATTTTTTTTTAATTCAAGGGTTAATCTATCTATAATTAAAAGAACAACATATTTGGTTGAATTTTGAACGAACTAACATATACTTCAATTCACACCTTAAAAAAACCTAAAAATACAGGAGTACAAACCAATCCTCAGCAAGCGATTTTTTTATTTATATTTTATTTATTTAATATTTGTATGTTTTTACAATAAGTATACATTTTTTTTACATGTTAAACAGAGTTGTAATATGAACATAACAATAGCATTTCCTCATCATAAAGAGACAAGGCTCTTGTGTTCGGTGAGGGAATTCAAGCTCATATGTAAAATTTAGTAGAAAATAATAATATTGCATCTAATAACAAAAGATATGTAAGAAAACTCGGGATATAACAATAAATAAATTTCAAGATTTAAATGAAATATTAACGGTAGAAATGGACCATTTTTGAAACAACCCGTCCTTAGGACGGGTTGTTTCAAAAAATTTGATGGATTCATCAAATATTTGATGTTAATTTTCACGTTCTGTGTAAGTTCTATTTAAGTTCTGTGATTATTTCAGTTTTGTGAAGCAGCTGTCCTATAACGATTTAATAACAGAACTTCAAAAGAATCTACACAGAACGTGAAAATCAACTTCAAATATTTGATGAATCCATCAAATTTTTTGAAACAACCCATCCTTACAGTTGTTTCAGGTGATTTTTCAATTTAATTTTGAATTTATGTATATTTTCGATAATTTTTAGTTCTAATGGGAGGTTGTTGAAATAATTTATACCTAGATACAGATAGGTATTTTGGATATGTTGGCATAATTTCAATGTGGGATCCCGCAGGATTTTTAGATTCTATTCTGCAGTCCCGTGGCATTTGAAAAGGTGCGGGATTTTCAAACCTACTCAGAAGTAGGCTCGTTTTAAATGTGATACTACACACGCGTTCCAATTGCACGAAGCTAGTGAAACTACTGTGGTAACCGGAGGTTTAGAGGAAAGGAGAAAATAAAGAGTTTGGGAAGTACGCGCCCATTAATATACGATAACTTAACATATCTGAAGCCATTAGAAGTAACCAACGTGATTTTGAATGGTTATCTCTGACCAGGGCATTGTACGGTGAGAGAACCGTCCATTCTAATAAATAATTAAATGCTTTATTCTGGGTTAGAAATGAAGAATAACGCACAAGCAGAAATGTTGGTAGCTACTACCTACCGATTCGGATACTTCCATTGGACGCGGAACAACTTGCAATACAAATTGATGTGGGGAGAGGAAGAAGATAAAAAATTGGGAATTTCGGAAGTATCTACCTTTTTACATCTGACCAATCAACACGGTTAAGGCCATTTCAAGCAACTTTTACTTATACTAGCACTTTTTTACTTTCTTCTTTTTACAATTATTAACACAAGCTATGAACGTTAACCGAAGTTAATAAACAAAAGTAAATGGAAATAATGGTAAAAAAGCAGCAGAAAAATGTGAAACAATAAGATCGAAGAAAATACTTCTACCTGCTTATAGTAACGATTTAAAAATAAATAAAAACTGTAAGATAGTTATGTTAGGACCAAACTCCAATACAATAATAACAACTAATTCATTAAAAAAATATCATTGAAAAAGATGATACTATACGAAATTTACGAAATGTTAAAAAGAACAAGAAATAAAAAGTTAATGGTCGCAAATGGGAATCGAATAGCCGAGTTGGTTAAGGCGTTGAGCCGGGAAGACAAGAGATCCTGGATTCGATTCACAGTTGCGACCGTCACCTATATATTTTTCTGTGTCTTGTTGTATAAAAGCGAAAATTAATGATTAATACATATGATTTTTATGTTACATCCATATCAACACATTTGGGAGGCGGAAATGGGTACCGCCGCCCCGGGAACCTTTATTGGATAACCAACACCTCTGCCATAGGTCACCCCAAGTGGTTGAAATTGAGTTCTACAAATTAAACTTAATCATAATAAATTACCACAGTTTTAACTACAAACAATTTTGACTACAAAAAGTGACGTTATCCATTTTATTTTGATGGTATTTTTTTATTTTTTTCGGAATAGAGAAACCTGGACTGAAATAAGACCAGAATAAATAAAATTTCGGTTTTTTTGTTAGATTGATACAAGTTGCTATTTCAAAAAATAAATTCGGACATAAAAATGCCATCCTGAAACTTTTGTTATGGAAAATCATACAATTCAGAAAAAGTGATTGCGCACCACAAATAATTATTTTTAAATAAATTTATTAACCTTTTCAGAAGCAATAAGAATCATGACTAAGACCATGTTAAAACCGTGAAGATTCGGAGAAGTGTAAGATTATGAAAAGACACGCTTAGATGGTTTAGGCATGTAAAACAGACACACAAAGATAGTAGTGTAAAGAGATATTTTTATGACGCGCAATCGAACGATACAATAGAAGAAGTCGGAGAAGCCCGAGGAAGATATGTCACGATCAAGTTAATCAAAGACTTGTGTCGGGCCATGTCAGCAGTCACAATAACAGAAGAACATGTTGGTGATGAGCAAGAAGAGTTGTGTGCCGGTCTATCATATTTGCCTAATGTATTTAGTATTTTGGCAGATATCTACTTGGTTTTCAAGGCTATTTGGGTACTAGCTGTCACCTAATGGGTTGGTTGCCTGCTTTCTATGACATGCGACGGTGTTATGACGTTTAGCGCACATCACAAGAGCCCACAAGAAAAAATCCAGCATATGAAATGACATAATTATTTTCGTTATATCATTTTTTATAAATTGCGTATAATCACGTATATTGCGTATGATAGTATTCACTGTTTCCAAAAATAAAATAAAAAACAAACAAAAAAAATCTAATCAGTTCTTAAAGTGTATGCTTTATATACGTGACTTAAAATAATGATTTCTTCAAAAATCGCAAGTTTATCTTGTGGCATCATTTTAATTAAATGAATTATTTGTTTACACAACTATTTATCAAATAATCGACAGGTTTCAAAACCAATGATTTCTTCATCACGATAAACGTACAATGAATATTAACAATTAGAATAGACTAACTAGTAAATATAGACAAGTACCTATGACCAAAAAAAATTACAATGAGTAGTGATTAAAAAATTACAATGAGTAGAAAACAGTTATATAAAAAAAAAAATTGTAAATAAATAAAACTAAAAATAATAAATGTAATTAATGCATTTATGTCGTTCCATGGCAATTGATCC
Source organism: Glyphotaelius pellucidus (assembly GCA_936435175.1). Classification (NCBI taxonomy): domain Eukaryota; kingdom Metazoa; phylum Arthropoda; class Insecta; order Trichoptera; family Limnephilidae; genus Glyphotaelius; species Glyphotaelius pellucidus. The sequence goes on along the minus strand of OW386542.1, from coordinate 16,670,780 downwards.
GACGACAGTTGACTCGCCAATAGTTGATCCCCCGCACATTCGCCGGACAGTTAACTCCCGGGATAGTTGATCCCCTAAAATATTATTTCTTTAATAAGTATGCCGTGACGTTCAAGACGTGTACACCGTGGTCGAGGGGTAAGACTTTTGACTCACAAGCCGAAAGTCGCGGAAGCGATGTACCAGGGATGCAAAAATGTTGACATCCGCGAACGCGGATGCGGATTATTAGAGTTTCACATCTGCGGATGCGGATAAATATGTCTGAATTAATGCGAATATTGCACATTTGCAGATGCGTATGCAAATATCCGTGACACCCCTGCTATGTACCTTCTTAATGTTTACTCCTCTGAACAACTTACCTATTATAATATATGCATGCAAAAGTCTCCAAGGCGTTAATAAATACATAACTAAATAATATACCTTAAATCCCATCTAAAATCGACTCTTTGCATAATACATTATAATTTAATTAAATGAAAAAATTATTAGCGAAACTCAATCGAAAATCTGGAAACAGAAAAATCAGAAAAAGATATTTACACCTCTGGGACACGAACCCAGGATCTCCCTACTTTTCGGGCGGGTGCTCTTGTCCACTGAGATAAGGTGTCTATATCCAATTCGGTCACCTTTTAACTGTACCATACTTCGACTAAGAACCACCCATATTATCTTCATTTTTCTTAACGCATATTTTTTTTGGCTGCCATATTTATGTATGATTGCAAGATTCAACTCGAACTAAATGCATTCTAGAAGGTGTCTGGATAAATTTTTATCCATTTTACTTAATGTGCGACTTCTATTGACTCTTCTGCAAGTCTAGGATGAATATTATTATTTTTTTTATTTTAACTTTTATGAGTAAAACCTCAAATTGTAATATTTAATTAAGGAAAGTAGGGAGGTCCTGGGTTCGTGTCCCAGGGGTGTAAATATCTTTTACTGATTTTTCTGTTTCCAGATTTTTGAATTAGTTTCGCTCATAGTGTCTTCATGTAATTAAATATTACAATTTTAGGTTTTACTCATAAAAATTAAAATAAAAAAATTATATCACTATAATTTAAATTCCTAAACACCTTTCAGCAGACCCAACTTTTGTGTTTTTTGACCCAACAATTTTGACCCAACAACAAAGCTGATTTATTTGCAAATGAAAAGAATTCTGACGGAATTTTCTGAGAAAGGCATGGTTCAGTAGCTCCTCAATACCAATAACGAATCGTGCTGATATCATATTACCTACTTTGACACATATAATTGATATAATTCAACTCTAAAGTTCTTTTACCTAAATACAGAACGTTAGGCGTGTAACAAAACTCTAAAACCTAATAAGTATGTGGGTGCAAGTGATGTAGATGTCGGTTAGAAGTAATGATAGGTGAAGGTATGCATCTGCTTGCTGCTAATTGATAATTAGCGCTGCTTCGCCCCCCGTCTCGGGTGATGTGCAGATTCCGGCACTAGCCAGCAGTAGCCCAAGGAGTCGGCGTGAAGTGCGGGGCGTGAGCCGTTACTTCTCCCCACGCCTCACACTTCCCCACCGCCAACACCTCATAAGCGCTGCGTTGAAAACAGCAAGAAAACTGTGCATATTCGCTTCTAATAATAGTGAGCAGGAACCACATCGCAGTATTCAGTTTCACACTTCAGGTGGCTACGCGGGCCGGGTTGGGTATGGACTGTATGTCCGAAAGGAAGGGGTCTGGTCTCACCTATACCACCCGTCGGCTATTTCTGCTTTGCGAGGAATTTCCACAAATCTCCAATACGGGCGCAGGCCAACTTCTCAAATTCCATAGTGTCTCCGTGTACCTTTGGAAGATCTGTTTGATCAGAGAAAATGAGTGTTGGACTTAGGTGCCTAAAGTGCCTATCGTTGAACTAGTCACCATCTCAGATTATAAGTCGCTGAATACATTTTTGGAAAACTTGTGTTCGAAACTTGAGTTCACCGAATCTCCCACTTTTCAATAGATAGTACCAATCTTAAATATTATAAAGCTTTGTTCAATAAATCTAAAAAGGTATAGGTAAATCATTTTATAGAGATCCTGACTTGTTTAGTGGTGTACTGGATATATAAAAACTAATTGAATAATAATACGTTCGTATTTTTTTGCCTTGTTTCGTACTGCGTTACAATGTCCATCATCAAGGCAAATGTGCGGTACTGTCCGTAACATTGGCTAAAGAAGGAGAAAGCGCAACACCGGAAAATACTTCAAAAATAAATCGCGATAATACGAATACTTTTGGCAGAGAAAATTTCATATTATATCTTATATTTAACATTGTTTTGTTATAAAGCTGAAGAATGAAACAAAAATCATTAAAAAACATGTGTTTAGTTCACACGCGGTAAAAATTAATCCTTAAAAAACTAAACTTTGAGAGAATGAGACGAATACAGAGTATCAGGAGTCGGATTTATATTTAGGGTTTATTTATTAGATACAATATTGTTACCAAGTTTAAAAATTATTTAACATTTTATTTTGCTAAAGAAGTGCTATTGTGCAAAAGGTGCTGAATAAGTTTTCACTTCAAAAACATTTGGAATTGAATAGCAAGTCAAAATCTAAAGGAATTGATAAAGGTCGCTTTGTACTTTGGGCTTTTTGATGGGACTGCGGGCGGGTGTTCCAAACTAGTTCAAATGGAAAAACTTTTCTTTAACTTTCTGTACTGCCGACATTCAAAGTTATCTTTAAAATTCCATATTTACACTTTACAACATTTAGCTATTATGCTTGATTTTATAGGTATATATAAACATTTAATAAAAATGCTGAGAATGATAATTGGCCTGCTAGAATTTTCTCGGATTGTTCATTGTTTTCGGTTCAATTACCTATTGATAGTTGTTTTGTAATGGTACCGAAATAGCTATCTGACTGGTCTTTACCAGATCCGTAATCTGGACTTCTTGGCCTTTGGCCATGATTAGTCCAAGAGATACGTCCTGCTATCTGCGTGCTTTCAAATAATTCATTGACTACTCACTTAACTAATGGCTATTTAATAAGGCAATTACACACAATACACTTAATTGTGTCTTTTGGCCTTGTTATTTTATTTTACCACTTATCCCAAACATGTTTTAACGTTTTATCCGACAGAGAACAGATTTGAGTTCTTACATCCCTTACATAAACATTTTATGTTTTGTTTTGGGTAAACAATTAGCAATTGAAAGCTTAATTAGAATGTTTATTAGAACGAATCTCTTTTTATAACTTTTGAAGGTTAATTCCACCAAATGTAATACATCATTGAAGAAGATAACACTAATAAACTAAACGAAAATGTGAAAGAGAACAAGATACAGAAAAATAAAAAGATAACCTTGACTTGAACTCAGAACCTCTTATCTTACCAGGATAAATGCCTTACCAATTTGGTTGCTGAGACCCCTTATTTAACGTCATTTTTGTCAATCTATATTTAAAATTTCAGAAGTAACAATATTATCTTCGACTATTTTTTCCATATTTTTAAAAAAAAAATTTTAACTTTTAAGTTAAAATAAAAGATAATAATATTCATCGTAGACTTGCTGAAGAGTCAATAGATGTTGCACATTAAATAAAATGCATAAAAATTTATCCAGACACCATCTAGATTGCATTTAGTTCGAGTTGAATCTTGCAATCATTCATAAAGATGGCAGCCAATAAATATGCGTTAAGAAAAATGAAGATAATATGGGTGGTTCTTAGTCGAAGTATGGTACAGTTAAAAGTGACCGAATTGGATATCGACACCTTAGCTCAGTGGATAAGAGCACCCAACCCGGAAAGTAGGGAGGTCCTGGGTTCGAGTCCCAGAGGTGTAAATATCTTTTTCTGATTTTTCTGTTTCCAGATTTTCGATTGAGTTTCGCTCATAATATCTTCATTTAATTAAAATATTACAGTTTGAGGTTTTAATCATAAAAAAGTTAAAATAAAAAATAATAATCATTTTTATTATTATTATGACGGTTTTGTCCAAAGATATTGGAATATAAGAGATGCGTTATCCGCAGTTTTTACTGGGTGGGACTGTGTCTCCTGTTGTCGCCGATATTGTTAACCAATACTATTGTTCACCTTCCAAAAAATCAACTAAATGAACGAATTCTTTCCATATTCAAACAATGCCCATTGTTAACCAATACTACTGTACACCTTCAAAAAAATCAACTACTTTCGGTACACAAACTATTCCCATTCGTAAGTAATCCAGTCGACAGTCGGGCTGACACCACAGCACATCTCTCGTATTTGAATATCTTTGGCTTTGTCCCATAACATTTCAATAGAATTTCAAAACAAATCTTTGTTGTATTTTCGTAAATATATATATAAAAAGTTCTAAAATCAAGCATTTTAAATAATAATTTATTTTACAAGGTTCTAACATCACTTACACTCTCTATTTTTGTTTGAATATGACAGTTGTTACGAGGCACAATATGAGTTAGTCACTTTGGTTGGATAGGGTTCTAACTTTGCTGTACCATGTTCTGAGGTTTCAAAATTTTCAAAGACGAATTTTCGTAATCTTATTAACAATTTTTGATTTTGAGATTCAATCTTATGTAAAGTATTTTAGTTTGTCATATTTTAATGGAAAAAAATTAAATACGACGTGGCCCCAGCTAGGAATCGCATTCGGGAAATGTAATTAGAACATTTTGTAATGAATTATTATGCCCTAGCTGGTTGCATATGGTTATAACAAGGTAAGTTCGAAAATGGTAAGTAGATATGTGTCCTGTATAAATATTTTACTTTAAAATATGTTCAATTAAAATACTTCACACAAGATTCAATCTCAAAATCAGAAATTGGTAAATACGTAGATTGAGAGAAATCGTCTTCGCAAACTTTGACACCTTAAATATGTTTCAGAACATGGACTTAACCATTAAAAATTAGAAGAGACTCTGCAGATATAATATATCTTCATAAAATTATCAATGGTTTTATTGTTTGTTCGCCCCTTTTGGCTGAGATTAATTTTAGAGTCTGAGTGTTAGAACCAGAGAAAAATCACTTTTTCATCTTCAAAAATGTTCTACTAATCTCAGACAAAATGCTTTTATATTCAGAGCATGCAATGTATTTGATAAGAATTTTAATAATATAGACATATTCTCATGTAATTTAAGTACCTTAAAAAAGTATGTCATAGCCAACATTAAATAATTTTTTGACCGTGTTGCAAGTTACCATGTTATTGCTGTGAATCCTTTCCAGTTGCATACTTGTCATTCAACCTACTATTGTATTCACTCTTGAGTTGTAAGTATGTACAATGTACATATTATTATTATTGCTGTTGTGGAGTGAGAATAGATTTCTGACTCTGAATACTTCGTGTTGAAATTTAGTAAGCAAGTTATTATAGTTTATATTGTGTTTTTATATCTTTTTTTTTTAATAATTTTTATATTTTTGTTAAGTTCTTACGGGTACAGGACCCTTACTTTTTTGTTTTACTTTTTAATTATGTGAAAATCTGTCATTGGATATTATGTATATTATTATTGTTATTATTATGTGTAAAATATCTGTTGATTTTCCATAATAAATAAAATAAAATAAGAACAAGGTAAAGTGAGGTTAGAACCCTGAGGTTACAAAGTAACACTGTTCTTGCTAAGTACCGCTGTAAAAAAGGGTGTAATCGTAGTTAATCAACATCACAACCAGTCATTTTTTTAATGAAAATAAAACTTTGCCAACGTTTGATTATTTGCCAATGATTATCGCCGACATTATCTTCGTGTTGATAATCAACGTTTCTAACCAAGTGCTTGCGAACAAACACAAATAATAAATTTCACGAAATATTTCTGCAAATATCACTATTTTCCTTCATAGATTACTCAGGGTTGACTTAAGTAGGCCATACAAAAAAAATAGGCAACCTTCCATCTTTTTTTACTGGATTCATTGCTTGAGTCATTCGCAATGGCAGAATGATAAGTTCGATGCTTGACCCAAAAGATGAGTCGCTGTAATTAAGTTTTATTTGTATTTAAATAAATGTTGATATCTAAACTAAATGCTTTTGCTGGTCTCAAAAAAACTTAATTTTAGAATATAAGTAGATGTAATCTGATGTAAGACGACGATCGAATATGATCATGTTTTATTGTTTTAATTTAGTTTATATTTATAGTATTTTTGAATACACATGTCATATTTGACATTTTATTTACAATAAAATTGATTGTATTTTCCAATATGGATAGACGTCATTATAAATGTAGACGTCATACGATATATTTTTTCGATTTTGAAAAGTCATTAAAAGCGATGAAAAGTGAATATTGAAAAATAGCCCATAACCTAACCTACCTAATTAACTGTTTTTTATGTAATTTTTTCGTCACTTTTAATGACTTTTCATAAGAGGTGTTGAGTTGGTTTCACCTGAGTTTTCCGGTCACCATTGTTTTTTCATAGTAGTGCAGATTTTGGAAAACTGATAAATTGTTTGTCAGATGAGTTCACGGATGTATTTTTGCACTATGGTAGTATATTAGCAGCAGTGATGAGACGCTGATATGTTACCTAGTGTTTTTCAATATTAAAAGTGGTTAAACGTAAGAAAAAATGTCTCTACTATCGTTATCAATGCCACTATACAAAATACAGTGCATGTTGAAATAGAATTTTTGTGGCTGGTTTGGTGACGTCGCACAGACAACCAAAGATATTGTTTAGAGTTTAGATTGTTAAAATTTAAACTTTGAAAAATATTTTTTTTAACTAACTACAACAGTAAAAAAATACACATTGACAAAAAATTTGATAAAAATATTAGATAAAAAAATTTTAAATGGACCGGAGTTCTTTATCACCTACTGTTTTTGTAGTACAAGCATGCTTCATAAATTAATGTCTTGTTGGAATCTCCACGCATTTGGAGATTAGTGGAATGTTAGAGAGGCAGAAGGAATACATTTGGGGAAAAATCAGATAAGGTCATTTCTCTAAGACAATGTCAAGTCTCGCAATCGTTTAGATTCTGAATACTGGTCCCTCACCAGGTAATTGTTTAATTTATTGGGAAAATGATGATAAGGGCCATCCATAAATTATGTCACACCTTAAGGGGGGGAGGGGAGTAGAGAAGTGTGACATTGTGTGACAAGGGCTGTGGGGGGGGGGGGGGGTCACCTGTTCTGTGACGTCACATTTAAAAATCTAAATTATTAAACCGCATAAGTAAAAAAAATAAATTTTGAACAACTGTTTTGATTATTTTTAGATATAAAATTGCAAAATATGTGACGTCACACTAGGAGGGAGGGGTCTCACAAATTTAACGACGTGTGACAGGGACGGAGGGGTGGTCAAAAAATCATGAAATTCGTGTGACGTAATTTATGGATGGCCCCTAATGACAACAATATTGCAAATTAATATACGTAATTAAACGTAATTACTTAACAATACAATGATGAATAATTAATAGGCTCTAGTAAAGTTACAGATAATTTTTTTACAGAGAAAGACTAAGCCAGCTGAAAAATTGAACACCTGGGGAAAACCCAACGCATTTGTCAACTCAAGCATTATCCAGTCTTAACATAAAAAATTGAAAACAAACATAAATACCTATATAAAATCAGGTTTTGTCGTACTAAAAGTGACAAAAATAGTGCTTCTCTGGGGCAGTTTTCAAACACTTTTCTGGAGCACCCCGACTGATTGTTTCGAAATCTGACGATACCATTAACGTTAAATAATTTAATATTCCATCCAGGAAGTCAAGTATATGGCCCGTGTGAATATTTAATGTGACGTGTCTGCCTTTGAACTGCTGGCAATTCTGCAGACTACATAAATTAGAAAAAATATTGTGAAAGATAGTTCAAGAAGATTGAAACTTTCTAATAACCAAATGTATGAAATACTAGAAAATTCATTTCAGAAAATATAAAATATGTATATTTGTGTCATAATTGCCATCATCTTGCTATCAAATTAATTACCCTGTCAAAAAATTTATACAAATGCTGACGATACATAGAACTACGAAATGGGTGATGATGTCAAATAAAAAAAAGTGTTGTTAGAGTATAAATTTTGTAGGTGGGTATAGCCGCTGAAATGACATAAAACGGAGTTTTCAGATTAATGCCTATACATTTGACGACCTGTGTGACAGATAGAGGTAAATTCATTGACTTCGAGCCCAAGGGTAAATTAAATGTGATTTATCTATCTTAATAATTGAGTATTTTATTAAATTATTACCCATCTTAGATAATGTAATCCGATTAACCCCAGCACTTAATAATATATATATTCACTCGTGATTTTGGTTGATAGATATTTTGCCCTAACGAAGAAATGGTTGTTCCGAAACCGGTCAGTAATAAGATGGTTTAAACGAAGTAATACAGCTTCATTGAATTAAATTAAATCATGTATTTGCTTTTATTAGGATTAATATAATAACATCTCACTAGAATAACTATAATAACATCTTATCTGACAAGAAGGTCATCTGCTGCTAACCTATTACTTTACTGTAATTATATTACGGAATCGAATCTTTAACAACAAATAACCTAGTTGACAGTATCTGTACACTATTTTCAAAAGCTTTCAACAAAGTAACCCATAAATTATTATGAAACTGTACAATTAGGAGTGAGAGGCAAGCTTTTGGTTTGTTTCCCAGGTTACTTGTATAACAGAATCTTATTAAAATTAAACAATTCAAACCTAAGTTATTATACGCAACTAGTGGTTTACGGCATCTCAGCCCCATTCTTTTCCTTATGTTTATAAATGATTTCGACGATGTAGAAATTCTGGTTTTTGCCAATGAAATCAAATTATTCAAAGAAATATCCAACACACTAATCTTACAGTAAAACATCGACAAATAACACAATATATGATGTATCAATGAAAGACACTAATATTTTGTCGAACAGACCCCACTATCATTCAAATACATGGTAGAAACCAAAATCTTAGAAAAAGTTTACGAAATTTGGGATCTTGGAGTTATGTTTGACACTCAAATTGTATAAAACTCACTCGGATTTATTATAAGACCTATCAAAACTTCGCTAGAAGTTATGAAAATCGTATATTTGTCGCTATTACTAAGCTGGTTATGAATACGAGTAGAATAGAATTTTGCTGTGTGGTCCCCATACCATCAGAACGCAAGCAGCACAAATTTTTACGATGAACTTCAAATTACACATACCTATTCAACACATTAACTAAATGTTCTTTCTTATTACGCTTAAAATGAATTCTCTAGAAAATAGAAGAAAATAAATGTCTTAACATTTTGTTTTAAATTATTTACTCCGAATTAGATTCTAATGATGGCATTCTAATGATGGCTATCCTCGAGGGCACACAAGAATTACGAATTTTGAGGGGAACGAAGTGTAATACTTTCTAAACGAGACAGTAAATAATTTGTCATAAAAGGTTCCAATATTTCGACGACAATTTTGGAATCTGTGGTTGAATTTACGGGTTGAAATCAACTTTCGGTCTTTGACCTGATAATTTCAGATTTTAATGGGTGCTTTTTACGCTTTGACTGGGAAAAATCACAAAAAGGCTTTTTGTGAAAAACGTTCCCCACCCCCTCCCGCATTCCATACATACATTCCCGGTACATTCGGTTTTCAAACAGCTCGTATGCCACCTAAATTTCACTATGCCAGAGCTCACCCTGCATTTCATCGACTTAAAGGTAATAAAGTAAAATATATTATTCTACAACAATAATTCTGGAACCAACCACATACTTTACCTATTCCTCCCTTTCCTACACTCGAAAACAAATTCACCTCAAATATCGACGTATTTAATATCAATTTACCATTATTTAAGAGATAACTTTTTTTTTTAGATATTTTTGTGTGGCGTATTTTTATATGAACCGTCGCATATGAGCTACATTGTTTCATATGATTTTTTATATATTTTTTTGTCTTTAATGTAAAACCTTATTCTTCTCTTTTTTGTATTTATTTAAACGTCCAAAGCGCTTATTCATATAATGCATTACATGTTTTTTTTTTAATTTAAAATGAAAAGAAAGAGTTGACAATATACGGGTAACAGAAATAAAATACATGTATCATGCGCTTTGTCATGTATTATCCACCGGTAAATTTTATTATTAACCTACACTTTATTATGATTTTAATGCCTTCTACAATTAAAAAACTGGTTTCTGAATTTTTTTTTTTCTCTTTTCTTATAATATATTATTTTCACTGAAATTTACCTTTTTACCTACCATTTATAAAATGTTTATTTCTATAAGTCTGTCTTTTTTATTTAAGCATTGTATCTCTGTACCTTACACGTATCATTAAGCATTGAAAACGAATAAATAAAAATGTAGTAATAAATTATTAAGATACCATCTAATTTTTGTACTTCAATTAAGAGGAAACCAAAAGTAAAAAATGTGTACTTTGTGACTTATTTATTTCGCCACGAATAAAAATGGCTTGGCAAAACGGAGTCTAGAAAAGCTTTATTTTAAGTGCAAATGAGGTTTTTATTTATTTTGTGAATAATTTCACAAGAAAAAAAAGTTTGATAATTTTCGTCACAAAATGCTTTTTTAGTTGTTTTTTATATTCGTTCATTATTTTCTAATGAAGAAAAAAAAATCATTAGTTTACGCTCATATTTTTTACAAAGTAATTAATAATTTTATTTTTACCATTAGGAAAAGCCTAAATTAATCCAAAACATATTTTTTTGTATTATATTTTGTTTGATAAACCGAAAATATTGATTTCACTTTAAGCTTCACCTTACGCTCAAAAATCGCTGGTTCAAGTTTGTCAGGTAGGTCTGTCCGCGTCACCTAAAACCATTTGCATTTGTAATGGGTACTTACGTATATTATAGTGACCCGACAATTTATCCCCCAACAGTTAAACCCTGATATTATGATAATTAAAAAAAATTGTTGTCTGTGAGGTTGGTTTACGGACGATAATTTTACATGATAACGTCATTTAATTTGGTAGGCGGGAATGGGTACCGCCGCCCCGAAAACCTTTATTGGATAACAAATACCTCTGCCGTAGGTCACTCCAAGTGGTTCACCACGTTTGGTGATTTAGCAGGGGTGCCCTGTTTCATGGGGTGAAGTTTGTTTAAGTCTTGGAGGCGGATGACCAGGAAACACGGAACCCTAGATTCCTACCCACCCCTAAACCCTTTTTCTCTCCAGAACTCTCATCTCCTTCCTTTCCTTAAAAAAACCCACCACACAGCATCCCCAAAGATGACATAGGCCCTGAGGGAAATTATTTTCCTCAAGGCCTCCTGTGTTGAGCTCATGTAAAAAAAAACATTGATGAAAAATTGCATTGATGCGTCATAAGCCGAACGCTTAGACCGATCGTGCCTCTCTATTGCTTGTTCCGCCCTCTCGCTTGTACGCTCGGTTCAGGCGGAACGTGACAATAAGTCATGCTTTTTCGTGCACGCAACCGGCGTTCATCGATTTAGCAGACTTTATCACGTCAAAAATTGTACATTATTTACCAATTTCTAACCTAAAACCGACTTCAAAAATACCTATCATTATAAAGTGGTATGGATGTAAAACTGCGTATTGGACAAAGTATTCGGGGGTATAAGTAATACATGGAATCTTATATATTATGTACGCATTAATACGTCGAGGTGCACATCGAAGCGGTATACTGGCGTAATGAGATGAAATAATTTCCGTCTGATTTTTCGTCGGCCTACCGAGTATTTGCACAACCACTGAGTCACTGAGATTAATCATCTCACCTCCGCCCGGAAATATATTTAGATCTCCGGGTTGGGCGGTCGGGCGGCCCACGCCGTGGAATGAATTCTCCTGGTCGGCGGAAAATACTCCGTGATTATGCGGAAATCTCGCGAGTGCCATGTCACCCACTTACCCTATATTTATTTCTCTGTAGTTTTCGTACGCCGAGCCACGGTCACAGAGTGGAAAATACTCTTAGTATCGCCACTGGTAAAAGACCACTGTTTAGAATCGAAACGTTGCTTGCATTTATTTTTGCCTTTCCTTCCCCACAAATTTCAACCTCACAATATACCCCATAATCCTTCTGGCTCCAAACGGTGGCGAGCATTTTGAATTCTAGTGCGATGTTCACATAAAAATAAGAGTATGCAATTCACATGCAATAGAAATGAACTATCTAACCATCACGCCGTTTCCCCGAAGGAATAGGCAGAGAGGACGGACCGCCAAACAACTCGGTCCTGGCACACACTCTTTGCTTCACTCACATTCATATATTGTCTCATACATTCTTTTCTATTATTCTGACTTTTGACATGGCCCGACTCTACTATCTGATTCACTCGATCATGTCATGTCTTCCTCGGGCATCCCCGACTTCTTCTACCATTCACATTTGCGTCATATATTCTTCTTACACTACTTTCTTATTTCATTCGCTCTACATTCGATAGAAGTGAAACCTTCAGAAAACTAAAGCAAACAAGAGTTGGGAGACTACGAAGCATCGCACAAATAGGAGACCGATAGGCTACAAAGCATTGCACAAAGAGAAGACCGATTATACTATCTAATTCTCTCGCAGGCTAAATCATAAGATGGATGTGTTTGTCTCTTTTTAGTGTTGCTATTTTTCGTTTCATCGAGTTTCAAAACACAACGGTGTTAAAGAAGTTTTCAGTTCAAACAGGACATTTAATTTTCATAGCGTAGTTTCATTTACCTGAGACACTGGAAATTCAAGTGCTCTACAGTTTGATTTCCCCCTGGCATGGGTTGTTTAGGTGTAGGTAGGTGGAATTCTCCGCAGCTTTGATATTTCTGCACCTAACTTGGGATTTGAGATAACTCTAAGGTTTGATATGCCCGAGGCTAGAGATATTAAAGTTGGTGTCGCTAACGATAATGTGGAAAATCTCCGAAGTTTGAATTTTCCGAAGCAGACTGAAGTATCGAAGAACATTTTACATCTCTACATTGTTGATAGGTCTGAGGGGCTTGCATACAATACCCGCTACATTAAAATTATAATATACTTTTGGTTCCTGGTGAAAGACGGCGATTTAAATGTCACAATTTGGGAGGCGGATACGGGTACCGCCGCCTCGGGAACCATTTATTGAATAACGAACACCTCTGTCACAGGTCACACCAAGTGGTTCGCTACTGCGGTTTGTCCAGGTCTTGGCGGCGGATGCGTCTGTACTGCACCTGCTGCGTGGCGAGCCGGATCGAGAGAGACTGGTTGAGGAAGGCCTTTTGACCTTTCCAGCCGGACTCTCGACCCATCGCCTGGCACAGCAGTTGGAGGGATGAATTCATAGATCCGTCACTCCTGGACACACCGACTTCCAGATTCCTACCCACCTTTCATACCTTTTTCCTTCCCAGAACTTCCTATCCTTCCCTTCCTTAAAAAGACCCTCCACACAGCATCCCTTAAGATGACTTAGGTTCGGAGGGAAATTATTTTCCTCGGGGCCTCCTGTGTGGAGCTAATGTAAAAAAAAATTGGTTGAGAAGGGTTTCAGTTATTATATACATAGACTAAATCTGAACCCTCATTTTCTTTCCTGTTTTTTTCTTGGCTCGTTGGCTCTGTGTAGCGGAGCTATTAATTGACCACTATAGATGCCACTTAAACATAATAAATAAAATAATAATATTGCCGGGCTTCACATACGCTCGTTTGGGGATACGGAGCTCACACTCAGATCAATAAACCCTTCAAAACAAAGCCATTCGACCAGCGCTTAATGCGCCTAATTGGATCTGGGTTTCCACTCTCCATAATGACACCAGCATACCTCTGATAAAGGATTTAATTGTTACATAATCTGAAAAATTCTACGTTGGAACCAAATCATAAATTAACACCTTTAACTACATTTGGCGATAATGAAAGTTCAATACAAAAAATCTAAAATAATCCTCCGCAAGAAGTGAAATCCTTTCCCAAGTTGCATTGTAGTTTATTATTAAGTTTTATTTTCCCAAAAACATCTTTTAAGAAAAGTATCTTTAGATAATCCAACTTCGTTAACAACGCTAGATTCAGTAAACTCATGTTTAGGAACTCTGAACACAAACAATATTCAACTCCAAATATTTCCTTCCACCGATATTTTGTAGCTAGCTGTTGCGAAATGTGAAATCAGTTGTTTATTTTACTAGTTACAACTGAATTGCGGAGTACGGATTATTTTTAAAACCTTTTTATTTACTTTAAAGTTTCTTTTACATTTTTTAACATTTGAAAATTTATGTTCGCCTTCAGGGCATCACGCTTTTAGATTTTATGATATGTGTTCTTAGATCACTACTTTGTACTGTAATGTAAATAAATAAATAAATAATTTGTTAAAATTTGCTTTTGTTTTGTGCTATTTCGTGTAAAGTTTCCTAAAACAAATGAATTGCAATGAAACTTTTTATTTGATTTAAAAATTCTGTGCACAAAACTAACTAATAATTACGCCAGATACGTTTTTGGATTTTCACGGCTAAAAGTATTTTCGTTATTTGGTTATGGGATGTAATGCCGTGATGCGCTACCTCTTTCTTTAGCCAACGTTTCGGACAGCGTTACAGTGTCCATCACACATCTGCCCTGATGATGGACACTGTAACGCTGTCCGAAACGTTGGCTAAAGAAGGAGGTAGCGCAACACGGCATAACCCCATAAACAAATAACGATTACGCCGTTTCACCGCGGGGGAAGGCAGAGAGACCAGAGATGGAACTCAGAGAAGGCCGCCACACAATTCTATCTTAGCACATTCTCCTCGCTTCATTCACATCCATTCATCTTCTTAATCCTACTCTTCTCTTATTCTGACTCTAGACACGATCCTACACAAGTACTTTATTAACTTGATCGGGCCACGTCCTGCTCGGGAGTCCTCGAGTTCTTCCACCATTCACTTACGCGTCATATAATATCCTCTTTAAACTCCTTTCTTTACATGCCCAAACCATTCAACTTTCAAACTGATCCAATTCTTTTTTTTTATTTACTTAAATTAAATTAAATTTTAAAAAATAAATAAATGAAGTTCTACGAATTAAACACAAAAACAATTAATATTTATCTAGCACTCTTTCCGGATCGCCATATTTCTAAAACGGCCGTAAATAATAAACATGGATAGGAATTTTATTTCACACTATTTCCGAAATGTCATTCTTCTTCTTGTCAAATGATATATATATTTCATTATTTAAAAAAAAAAAATTAAATAATAAAAAAATTTTAAAAAAATATTTTTTATGTGATTTTTATAGTTTTAAATTACTCGCATAATGTAAACTGTAGACCACTGGGAGGAAGTGAGTATTTCGGGAAGCCAGTTGGTGTGTGGATCGCAAATCGCAATAATATTGGCCGACATTGTTTATGTCTTTCAGCCAAATCTCCAAATTACCAAAAAATAAAACCCATCTAACATTCTTCCTCTTGGGAATAAGCACATGTGAAGCTCTTTACATATTATTTACATTATTAAATTATCGCATTCTGGTTTTGGAAAAATAATACATAATTCATATTATGAATAATGGCTTTCAAATAAATCACTTTTATATTACGTTAAGCAAATGCGCAATAATTGTCGGTTTTAACTTTCATAGTGTGTTTAAATTTCTGGGAAAAGTCGCTGTGTCACGTTCCTTGGCAATAAGGTAGAAACTAACTAACTAACCATCACGCCGTTTCCCCGCAGGGGTAGGCAGAGAGGACAGACTGCCAAACAACTCGATCTTGGCACACACTCCTTGCTTCGTTCACATTCATACATCGTCTCATACATGCTCTTCTATTATTCTGACTCTTGACATCGCCCGACTCAAGTATCTGATTCACTTGGTCGTTCCATGTCTTCCTCGGGCGTCCCCGACTTCGTCTACCATTCACATTTGCGTCATATATTCTCCTTACACTCCTTTCCTCATTCATTCGCTCCACATGCCCAAACCATCTGAGCGTCCCTTTCTTAATCTTACTCATAACGCTTACATCAGCCTTGCATTCTTTGCGGATCTCCACATTTCTCACACGATCATACATGGTTTTACCACACATACGTCTCAGGGATCTCAAATCTACAGCATTCAGTCTACTTTCATCCTTTCTCTGCCAGTTCCATGCCTCACTGCCATACATCAGGGTAGGTACCAGCACTCCATTATGGACGGCTAGCTTCGCTTCTTTTGACAGATTTTACGAGATGGAGATTATAATGGAGTTACCGGTTAAATTAAATTTTTTAAGTTAAATTTTTTCCTTCGTAGGATAAAAGAGTCTCTTCCACTCTGAACAACAGACAGGCGGGTAACCATTTGTTGGATAACCAACACCTCTGCCATAGGTCACCCTAAGTGGTTCGCTACGTTTTGTGACTTGTCAGGAGTGCCCAAGCTCAAGGGGTCTTGGCGGCGGATGCGTGTGCCCATCAGCTGCATGGCAGGCTGGATTAAGCTCGAAAGGTTGAGGGGAATGTGTAATTGTGTACACTGAACGATGGTGGACACTGTAACGCTGTCCGAAACGTTGGCTTAAGAAGGAGGTAACACTGCCCGGGTTCATGGGGTGAGGATTGTCTAGGTCCTTGAGGCGGGTGACCAGGACACACTGAACCCCAGATTTCTACCCATCCCTTAAACCCTTTTCCTTCCCAGAACTCTCTTCTCCTTCCTTTCCTTGAAAAAAAAACCCTCCACACAGCATCCCCAAAGATGACATAGGCCCTGAGAGAAATTATTTTCCTCACGGCCTCCTGTGTAGAGTTCATATAAAAAAAAAAAAAAACACGGCATAACAAGGTTGAGGGAGTCCCTTTGACTTCTCCAGCCGTACTCTCTCGGAACAACGATGTGCACCGCAGTGGGAGGTATTCATAAGTCCGACTTTCCTGGACACACTGACATCCAGATTCCTACCCATCCCTTATATCGTTCTCCTCCCCAGAACTTACTTTCCTAAAAAGACCCTCCACACAGCATCCCCAAATATGACATAGGCCCTGAGGGGAATTATTTTCCTCAGGGTCTCACATGTGTTATTAAAAAAAAACAGATCATACGTAGCACTGTGACCTACACGAAAGTTGTCGACAATTCATTTGAGATTTTAGCTCCTGGAACCCACACAGCCAATTAAAATGATCAAGTAATTTGGTCAAAAAAGAAGTTCAATATATATTTCAAACGATTTGATCACTTAAGGTAGGGAAACTTTCTTTTCTTCGAACCCACCAAACAAACCTAAAACTTCTATCGGTTTCAGCGATCGTGCCTTATGATCTTTTAAAATGATCCTGTTTCAGTTTTTTCCACATTGCAGCAAATGTTTACCCCCAGTACTACTGACAGCTTATAATTCGGCCGTATTTTTATCAAATATTTCCACTTTGCATTAAAAAAATAAATCAATGGAATATTTGTATCTGAACGTATCCGAAAACTAAAAACTGTTTTCGTAAGGTGAAACGCGCTATCAAAATTTATTATTAGAAATAACCAAGTAATTTTCTGAATATTCAAATTTTTTATGCAAAGTTTTTAAAGTGGCTCGCCTCACGTACGTCCATATTTTATTAGAAAAATGAATCATAAATAATATTTTTTACCTTAGTTTTTGTCTTTTAGTTTTAAAAAAATTCTTTAAAATTCCCAAAGCTTCACTTTTTTTTTCAAATTGCATTCGGAAACGGTGGTTTCATTAAGGTGTATATTTTGATTATTTTGTGGTTAATTTTACATTTATTTATAAAGCATGTTGTTTTCTCTTTCTAATAACGTTTAGATCACAATTCTCACTATGATTAGTAAGGGAGACACAACGATTTCTATGAGACCTTTGTAAACTGGGGCAAATATGTTCTCCTATGACTAAAGTTTCTTATTTTTTTTATTTCAATAGTTTATGATACATTAATTTTTTTTCTTCGGTTGTTTAAAAAATTATATACGTTTATTAGTAAGTTCATTAACAATTAAATATTTTGAAAGGTCATGAAAGTGTAATGACATTTCGAGGGACATAAACTTTATCTTCGGAAGTTCCGTGATTTATTGGATCAATTTCTGATGTTTTCATATATAAGTTTACCTAATTATTACGGTGGCATATTATTTATCTTTTGTAATTAAAAAAAAATATATTTCGTTATGTTCAATAAACTGATTTCTTTATAAACTTAGTTAAACATATAAATTATTATGAAACATCAGAAGTTGAATAAAAATCAAGTAGGTACTTACTTAGATATCACTGGTCTACCGAGAATTTATTTACCCTTTTTAACAGTTTTCCAGAAAAATAAATACTTTGTTAAAGTAACGAAAATATAAGATTTTTGCATGCGGAAGCTAACCACAACCAGCTCGCTTATAATAATTCTTTCAGGAAGGAGAATACTTTCTATTATTCTCGTATATGTTTAAATTTTATTATTATGTAAAAATTCTTTCCCGCTCCATAAACAATAACTATTAATTTCAATAGCACTATCAAATTATTCAAACGTAAACACCGCTCCCATTTCCACGATAGTTTTAACATACGATTTCAGGAATGCCGGTGCGAATAAATATGTAACAATAAATGCAAAGTTATGGCTAGAGAGAAAAGGCTAGTTATTCTAGAGGATTCCCTGTGGAGTCTTCCCGCTGGGGGAGTTTATCGCCGAGTGGGAAGCGCAGAGAGAAGACTCCGACAAATAGATAAACCTAATTGGCAAAGAGCCACATACTTCCTGGGTATGGTGGGGCGTCTCGGGCTTCTTGACATCGCTAGCTGAAAGTGAATTTCATTTGATATTTGCTGTGGTTCATGGGGTCGAGTAATTTGCATTACACAGCCACCTGCGAGCTGCTGCTCCCGAGTATCAACACTGATTCCTTCTTAGCTGGAGCTTCATTGACATTGCAAAAAAGAAATTAGCCTTCAAATTGTAGGAATTGGATGTCGATGGGTATCGGGTATAGCGACATTGCAACTACGCTTGCCAAGCGATAATTCGATATTTTCGCTTTAATGAAAGTGCTTCCGTATACCAGCGGTTGATTATAGAAAAATATATTTTTTTAACTCTCTATTTTTACATATTTACATACATTTAATGGTACGCACATTTTTTTAAATAAGTATGATAATATATAAATGTAATAAATAGTAAGCAATCGCACACCACTAATGCGCTCCCTGCCTGTGGGTAACCAAAAATGAGCAAGTAGTTGGATTAATTATTAATTTTGTAATGAAAATATACTAGCTTTAATCTACATGTATGGAAAATTATTTTATATTATCAAGGTTGATATTATGAAAGGGAAAAATTTTCAGAGATTGCGAAAACAGATTTAACAAATATAAAATTAGCTTAGTCTCTGTCTTCAAACATACCTTTAGCTGAGACCAAGTCAAGCCACGACTTTTTTTATATTAGCGATACAGTGCCTCGCAGATGGAAGGGTACATGGGTTTGCCGCTTTGATGCGCCACAGAATAGCCAGGGTGAGACAGCGCTACCAAAGATCGGAGAACACTCTCGTCCTGGCCGTGGCCCAGTGGCAGGGCGCGCCTCTTCACCAAACATGGAGAATTCATCTGAAGCCTCCGTAGTAGATATACGAGTACTAAATATGTGGCGCTGTTCGGCCTACCTTGGAGATGCAGTGCCTCGCAGATGTTCGCAGAAGGAAGGGTACATGGGTTCGCTGCTTGCGCCACAGAATAGCCGGGACGAGTCAGCGCTACCAAAGATCGCTAAACACTCTCATCCAGGCCGTGGCACAGTGGCATAGCGCGCCCTTACATCAAACATGAACAAATTACTTAAAGCCTCTGTAGTATACAAACACTAAATATTTTTGTTATTGTTTTTAGGGTGTTATGCCGTGTTTCGCTACCTCCTTCTTTAGCCAACGTTTCGGACAGCGTTACAGTGTCCATCATCAGGGCAGATGAGTAAATGATATTGGTGAGAGTGTTTACTTATGTGTGTCGAAGCGATACCGTGCTGCCAGCTCCATTTCTCTACGAGCTAGTGTTAGAAAAAAAATTCAGCATGGTTTTTTGCGTTTAGCTTTGGTGTAGCCGTCAATTACTGGATACCAAGAACTATTGAGCTTAGCTCCGTCGTCTCTGTTAATATTGATGGGGTTTTTATGGATTTCAATTGCCTCCGTAATTAGGCGTGCTCTGTAAACACGGCATAACACCCCAAAAACAATAACAAAAATACTTTTTGGCCGTGAAAACCTTAAAACATACCCAAATACTAAATATGTTTACCATTATGTTTTATTTTAGATTTTATTTTATTATGTTATTACATCTTATTATGTTTTTTTTATCCTATCTTGCATATCCCATTTAATGTAATTATTTAATGGAATTTTATAAATGTATGCTTTTATATGGCTGACAGAGTATTGCACTCACCGCTCTGTTCGGCTGAAATAAACACTTTTATTATTATTATTATTAACTTTTGAAGGTTATTCCCATCAACGTAATATATCATTGAAGAAGAAGATAGCACTTATAATCTAAATGAAAATACGAAAGAAAACAAGACACAGAAAAATAGAAGAAGACAACGGTCAATGGACAATGCGAAATTGGATAACGCACACGTCCCGGTTAGACGAGAGGTTAGACTATTTTTCTGTGTCTTGTTTTCTTTTATATTTTCATTTAGATTATAAGTGTTATCTTCTTCTTCAATGATATATTTAATATTAACTCACAAAGATGGTCCGCAGTAAAATAATTCCCCTCAGGACCTATGTCATTGTTTGGAGTGTATTTTTTTGAAAGAATTTGAAAATCATTTCAAAAATCAAAAATTGTGATAATACTCGTACTTACAATTTATAACTGAAGAAAAATAATAATCATAATTATTTGTCTAAACACACAGGAATTTAATATTATGTGTGTACGCTGAAATGAATTATGATTACTGTGTAAAAAAATGTTAATATTATTTTTAATTAATGAAGAAAATGCATATTAGCGAGACTCAATCGAAAATCAGAAAAAGATACGGTCTCATCAGGGACTCGAACCCAGGACCCATGACTTGCCGGGTCAGTGCTCTGCAGAGTTAGAGTCAGTGCTCTGCAGAGTACAGAGAGAGATAGTTTTATTTGTAGCACCCTAGCTGAAAACCTTAAACAATCAAAAACTGTCCGGGACCATCAATACAATAAGGAACTCCAGTGAAAAATATTATGGCTTTAAAAAAATATGTTCATATAGACCAATATACGCTGATTCTGAATATATAAGTTTTATTACATAATATTTAACGTAGAGTTTTTAAAAAAGTATTAAAAAGTCCATTTTAAAACAGTTCATTAAAACACCCTGTCAAGTTGGTATTGCTGGATTTTGGCGGCGTGACGTCACCGCGCCGCGTCACCTGGGTTAAAGTTGTATAGAAATCAATAGAAATGAAAGACGCAAGCGGTTCGACATTTCGTGTTATTGGTTTATAGAGATTTAGACATATAATATTTTTTGTTTTTATTGAAACATTATTTAGGCCTAAATAATTCATTTTTGTTCATATGAAGCAGATACTTTGTGATGTGACATTATAATTTAAAATAAAACAATAACTTTGTAAACACCACTTTTTATTTTTTATGTACTTAATGCCGACCGGGTTTCGCTACCACCGTAGCTTCTTCAGGGCAGTACAGAACTCTACTAAAATTAAGTTGGTCGGCATGGTCGGCATTAAGTACATAAAAAATAAAAAGTGGTGTTTACAAAGTTATTGTTTTATTTTAAACTAAATAATTCAGTTTCAAAAATAAAGTATCTCTATTAGTTTATCTATATTATTTAAAATATTCAAAAACTCTAACTGTACAAAAAACGATATAATGCCCAGTAAAACCCTCCAATGCTGAAATTCAAAATGGCGGGAGTCGAACAGCTGATTCCAGTTCCCTACAAAATTCATACTTCGGTTGGTCATGATGACCGAATGATGTCACACTAGATTCGGTGGTTTTCGGGGGATCTTGAAAAATCTTTACTTTGACTATTAAAACTAACTATAAAAATAAAAATAAATATGCAGTTATTTAAGTTAGAAGGTCATTATTCATAAAAAAAAATTAAAAAATTGGACTGGAGTTCTCTATTGCATGCACACACTATTGGGAAATATTGTGAGTGCGGAAAGAGGATTTTTTTAGGAGTTGTTTTGGTAAATGCACGGATATTCAGATTTAGTTACCTACATAAAAAATAGCTAAAAATAATAATTATGACATTTTAAACTTTTACAAAATAATATTGGTACACCTCTCATAATGCATAACGCCGGATATGTTGCTATGTGGAGGAAGCTAACAGCTGCTGCAGTTGCTTCTAGATTATTCGAATCGTTAAATAATTATGTTCACGGCAATCATTAACAGTAATGCAAGTATCCAGTCAAGAAATTTAACGTTTAATTCGGAAGAAAATAAGAGCTTACTCGATAAGCATTTTTGTGTAAGCCCTTATATTAATAACGTCATTTGAAGAAAGATGGAAGTAATGCTACGAATAATTCATAACCACTCTTCAAATAAATGAAATTCTTGAAATTTAGCCAGTACTTTCCACGCCTTACAAAATTCTCTAATCAGGGTGTTCCCTCTGGTTTAGAGCAGTCGAATGTTTGTGTGGTATCTATCTATCTATGCATATAAAAATCAAAATATGCTTGCTTGGAGATATACATATAAGCACGTACTCCCATATGAGAAACTTTCTTAATATCTTCTTTAAACCCCCGCAAAAGTTTCTCGACAACCACATGACACTACATCTGAAAAGTTTTTCAATCATTACAAATACTCTTGCAAAACTGTCAAAAATGTCAAAAGTTAAAAATGACCGTTTGCAAACCAATGATTGTTAGATCAAAATTAAATTTTCGGAACTCTTTAAATTATTGAATTTATTTGAAATACTCGCCTTATACTTTGAATCAAACCAAGAATTATAGATATTTTAAATAGGTACCAATGAAAGGTACCAAATTTGGTATGTTTTAAGGTTTTCACGGCCAAAAAGTATTTTTATTATTGTTTTTGGGGTGTTATGCCGTGTTTCGCTATCTCCTTCTTTAGCCAACGTTTCGGACAGCGTTACAGTATCCATCATCAGGGCAGATGATCTCTCCACTCATCTGCCCTGATGATGGACACTGTAACGCTGTCCGAAACGTTGGCTAAAGAAGGAGATAGCGAAACACGGCATAACACCCCAAAAACAATAACAAAAAAAAGTTACCAAATTTGATTGATTGTTCTTATAATATACAAAAATAAATAATTGTAACAAATGAAAAATGAAAATTTGAATAAAAAATTGTAACAGGTGGCACGCGAGCTGTTTGAAAACTGAATGTACTGGGACTGAATATATAGAACGCGGGAGGGGGGTTGGCGGGATGGGTGAGCAGGATAGGGGAGAGAAAGGGGATGCGGGAGGGGAAGGGAAGGGTAAAGGACATGCAGGGAGAAACAATTTATTTCTTTGAATGTGGCATTGCAACGCATGCCGGAAACCAGCTAGTTATGAATAAAATATGTGAAATAGTTTATGTTTATTATTGCAAAGATTACTGAGAAGAGGGTCTGGAATCTGGTCTGTCAAATCAGGACTAAGAGGGTATTTCACCATCCTGCTGATAGCTTATTATAATGAATAAAATACTCGCAATAGTTAGAAAACTCAGTCAACTTATCCGATATTTATATAGCCACTATTTATAGGTTCGAGTACCGAATAGTAAAACTCCGACTTTATAAATAAATAAGCTGTAAATATAAAATATACGTTATCCTGTGGAAAAGGTAAGAAGAGGATTGTGAAATAACTCCAAAAGTCCTATTATAATCTGACCACTGGAGAGTTAGGGAAAAAAGGATTATTTTTTTAAATTTAGAAATAATATTTTTTAGATTCATATTTGAGTGGCTTAAGGTCACATTGTTGGTTAATATTTCTAATCTTATCTAAGTTAATGATTAGAAATATTAACCAACAATAAAATCTCATTAAAAAAGTAATCAAAACCCAGACACTTAAAGGTCTATAAATACAGCGCATATTCACGCTAATGATTACGATAATATCTAATAATTATTACGAAATAAAATTAATGTGCAACGTCCTATGAAAGGACGGTTCGGTTGCCAGAATGTTGAGGCCTAATTACCATGTTATGGCCGGGAGTAGGTGGAAGACAAAATAATCTGCTAAACTAAAGCATGTTTTTTTTGACGTGATAACTTGATCTTATAAATCGATGAACGCCGGCTGCATGCACGAAAAATCATGACTCATTATCACGTTCCGCCTGAGCCGAGCGAGCAAGCGAGAGGGCGGAACAAGCGATAGAGAGGCACGATCGGCCTTAGCGTTCGGCTTATGACGCATCAATGCAATTTTTCATCAATGTTTTCTTATGACGTTATCACGTAAAATTATCGTCCCTAAACCGACTTTACAGGCAACCAATTTATCAGCCCCACACAGGAGGCCTTGAGAAAAATAATTTCCCTCAGGGCCTTTGTCATCTCATGGGGATGCTGTGTGGAGGGTATTTTTAAGAAAATGAAGGAGAGGAAGATTTGGGAAGGAAAAGGGTAAGAGGGGTGGGTAGGAATTTAGTTACCTGTTCCCGGTACCCATTCCCGCCTACCAAAATGTCCTCTTATGAATCACTATTTTTATCGTTTCCTAAATTGTGAATATTACGAAGTATGAATGAGACAAACCGAACGTTAAATATGGAAAACACTTTGAAATCTGTTTTATTTCAATCATTTCCAGTTCAAGGCACACTTAATTTTGAGTAAAAAGTTTAGGTTGTTGTTATAAATAAATAAAGTTTGCTCATTTAGGTTTTAAAGGATGATATTTTAATACACTCTTCCATTTGCTTGTGGTTAGAAGAGGAGTGATTATTGCATTAATTTATCAACAGTAGGTAAACTACGGGTATTTATGCTGTGGTAAGAATACGGGATCAAAAAATATTTGGTAAATGTGATTGGTGTAAGTTTACGAAGTACATCAATACACTAGATACGCTATCTAATACCGAAATCAAAAAGGCATTCAATGATCTCATTTCCATATTTTTCTTCACCTGAAGCAAAGTTTGGCTGTAAAATGTTTGGAGACTTTGGAGTTTGGAGGACACGGAGGAGGTGAGAACATTTTTGGTGGCAAATTAGTTCCACGGCACGTCAAGTGCATCGATCGTAACGAGGACTGTGTCGAAAAATGCAAGAGATATTTACAATCTCACTTACAAGAGTCTTATTGAAACAATGCTAAAACCGAACAAAGAAGAAGGTCTTCCTTTTTGTTAACAATATTATGCTGTACCTTTTATAATCTGTAATTTGTATTTTTGAGTATTTTTTTAACTTAATAATATGATTATTGAATTTAAAGAAATAACAAATCATTTATTGATAAACAAGTTCTCTTATGTAATTATTATTGTCCTTATTACTTGTGACAGTTGTTTCGCCTTCCAAAGTCATTTTCAAACAATTGTTAGTTTTCAAACCGTCTTAAGGCAAAATAGCGGTTACGTTATTACACAGCAGAACTTGCTTATAAATTTAAAAAAATATATAATTGTGTGACTTAATTATGAAAAACTTAAAATTAAAATGGAGTTCTACAAATTTAACTTGAAACAAAAAATAATATTTATCTTCACAAATGATATTATTACCACCTAGATACTTATATAAATCGAGTGCATTTTCCTTCGCGGTTGAAGTGAAACTTTCGCCCACACATTTTCAACCAATAGGACCCTTGAAAAGTGAGGTCATAATCAAAGCGGCCAATGAGCGCGTACAACTGCAATGCGTCAATTCCGTTTCATCCGAATTTCAAATCACAACGGGGCTAAAGAGGTTTCACTTAAAAAAAAATCTAATTTTACAAAAAGATACATACTTACTAACTAACTAACTAAACTGTTGCTTACATTAAAAAAACGCCATGCACAATGTGGCCCTAAAATGGGGTACCCAAATAAGACAAAAAAAAATTCTTTCTTTTCTACATTCTGTAAACTAATAAATAAATCAAAATGTATATGAAACTGATCCCAACCGTCTGGAGACCGTGTGAATATGGCATTCCCTATTAGGGTATGTTGTGAGGCTAAAGATATTGGGGATATGGAGATGGGAAAGAAGAAGGTGGGGAAATACCTGGCTATTCAAACCTGGTCATCAAACGCGGATAAATAAATATCAAGCTGCGTTTCAATTCGGAATGGTGGTCTTTATTCAGTGCGATACTGAGAGAATCTTCCATCTTTATTTTGCAATTTCAATTCTAAAAATAAACCAATCAATAAAAAAAAATTAAAGTTAAGTGAGTTAATTCATCACAGCTGGTCACTCGACCACGGGGCAATAAAACTGATCATCAAACCGTGCGAAGGTCGATAGGATGTTGATATTTTCATCGTTATTTCAAGGATGAAATTTGGAAGCGTGACTTGGAAGATGGAATGTATGTAAATCCTACGTCTTGCATCTATCCCTGGAGCTAACGGAGAGAACACTCCATTGAGTCATTCTCCGATACCTTGCCAAGATACTAAACTCTGTGTTCTGTACGCGGAGCAATGAGTTGTATGGATTACTCAGAGAATTGTAACACGCATTTAGATTAGACATAATAATAACCAAAAATTATTTGCATATTATCATACGCCGTGTTTTGGAGCGGTACCGCCTAACCAAAGGGAAACTGGAGGAGATTATTCACGAAATTGTAGAAAAATATCCTAACATCATAGTCCAGACTCCCAGAAGCGTGCGATATATTGGCTAGACTGGTGCGAACAATGTATCAAGCAATGAATAAACACTAATGAAAATATCCGAATACATCATGTTGGTGTAGTCATAAATGATTTCATATTCTTTATTTTGGCCCTTTGATGACGTTACTAACATTGTGCTAGTTGAGAATGTGTGTTGTGCGTAGTGTGGACTGTCTGAACGAAACTATTGACATTTTTCAAAAATACAACTCAACTTTCCTCAATATATATTTTATTATAAATTTGTCAAGAACTTGTATTGTGCTCGTGTAGGTAGGTATGTGCATAGCCAATCAGTCGTTAGGTTAGGCGTGCTCAAAGATATTGATATATATAAGGAGAAGGGCTATCGGTAGTTTTTACTGGGTGAGACTGTGCTTCCTGGTGTCGCCGATATTTTTAACCAATACTATGCACACGTTCAAAAAATCAATTAAATGAACGAATTCTTTCCGTATTCAAACTACATATATTGTTAACCAATACTACTGCACAATTTCTAAAAACCAACTGAATTCCGTATTCAAACTATTCCCACTAGGTAGTAGTCGGGCGGACATCGTAGCATATCTGCTTATATTTCAATATTTTTGGGCGTGCCCCTCTACTGTCTAGTGTGTTTTTAAGGATCGGTTATACGATGATAAAAAAAACTGAATTTCGCTATACCATCCTGACACCTGATTTTCATTTCAAATAAAGAATTATTAATTCGTGAAGTAATTTTGGTACCTACTTTACAACTTTTCTGATATGATAACTAGTTCCAAGTTTGAAAATCAAAAGTTTATTGAACTTAAATACAACAATATTTCACATTACTTGCCCATGCACCAACAACCAAAATTAGGATTATTATTCCTAATGAGTTAAAAACTTCACTCATTCTGGGAAAGAAAACTATTATTTAAGACTTGTTAAGTCAGGTACGCCTCCTACGCCATACGTACGAGTATATCTGACAACGTTAAACTATCGTGTATACAAGCTTATGGGTCCGAGTGATTAAATACAAAACGAGTACCTACCTATTAAAAACAAAAACAAAATTTTTAGGTGATTCTTAATCTTCTCTTCATAATCTTCTCTTTCTTAGATGGCGCGAGTTTAATTTTTTTTTTAAATCGCTTTTCACAAGATATGTTTCAAAATATTAAGATGAAATAATTATTTGCGACGAAGGATATGTGCAATATAAATAAATATGAAGAAAAAGTTTTATCCATAAAAATACTCAAATGTTTCAAGAAAGGCTAAAAAATTATAAGCTGCAAATTATTGTATCGGTGATTCAATCCAATATCGTATTTGTAACTTTTCTTGAAAGATTTGGGTTTGTTTATAGACAAAACTATTTATTCATATTCATATTGCATGTGCGAGCGCAAACAATAATTTCATCTTAATATTTAAAAGCATATCTTGTAAAAGGCGTTTTTCCGTAAAGTAATTAAATTTGCGACATCTATGAAAGAGAATATTTTGAATTCTTTAAAGTGTCATTTGAAAATTTCAACTTGTTTTTTTTTTTTAATAGGTAGGTACTCTTTTTTTAATGTTTAAATAACATTTGTCTTTCCCGGAACCATTTGTGGAATATTTTAATTATCATCTTAATACTGTGATAGATTATGTTTGTTGATGTTATTATTTTGGTAAGTACCTATTCTCTAAGGAAATGTATAAAATGTGTAGGTACTTTTTTACTAGCCACGAATAATTATTGTAAAATACAGTTTTTATACAATACAATACATACATACAATACAAAACTTTTTTTTAATACATTGGCCCTAAATTACTATAATACTAGCCGGGGTATCCGACTTCGCTCAGGAAGTTGATATGAGATTGAACTGCCGTTCAAACCCACGACGGATCTTGCTTTACCACAATGTTCCAGAACATTCCGCAACATTCGAGAGTGTTCTGGAATGTTCCACAATGATCTGGGACGAGATCCAGACTGTCCTCGAACATTTCAAAATATTCCAGAATGTTCAGGAATATTCTGGAATATTGTGAAATGCTCTCGAATACTCTCGAATGTTCTGGACTTCTAGAAACTTCTGGAGAACGAAACTTCCAGTCCTTATATCTTTAAAAGCACGCCCTTCAGGTAAAAACGGGAACATGGGGGATAGTGAGCTACCACACCGTTTAACTCCTTTAATCGTACTGGGACTCGTTTCTGAGTTTTAGCGGGACGCACACTTTCATACAGTTTCTTTAAAATATATATATATATTGATTAGAAAAATTTCACATCATAGTAGATATTTATTTTATTATTAAAGATATGTATGAATGAATGTGAGCGAGGCAAAGAATTTGTGCCCGGACCAAGTTATTTGGCGGTCCTCTCTGCCTACCCCTGCGGAGAAACGGCGTGATGGTTCGTTGTTGATTAGTTAGTTATTAAAGATAAGTGATGAGGGATTCCTTAAAGAATCAAAGGCCATTCCTTCTCAACTGCGACGTAAAATTCAACGATTGCAAAAAATAAGGAAAGGTTTTATGGAAAAAAACTAATTTTAAATGTTTTAGCGCTAGACAGTTCTTACAATTTCTAATGCATTTGTTATCTTTGGCTTATTGTTGTTGGATAACTCTTTTTTTTACTTTAACACCTTTTTGATTTGAGAGGCGGGTATGGTAACACCTCTGCCATAGGTCACCCCAAGTGGTTCACTATGCTTGGTGATTTAGCAAAGGGTGAGGTATGCCCAGTTGGAAGGATGGCGAATGCATCTGCCCATCCACTGCTTGGCGGGCCGGATCGAGAGAGAATAGTTAAGGGAGATCTTTTGACCTCTCCAGCCGGAATCACTCGACCCATCGCCTTGCACCGCAATTGGAGGAGTGGACTCATACGACCGTCACTCCAGGACACACTGACCCTCAGATTTCTACCCACCCCCTCATAACTTTTCCTTCCTAGATCGTCTTCTCCTTCACATCCATAAAAAGACCCTATACACAGCATCTTTAATAAATCTTTTTTTTTTTGTAATCTTGTTATGTACCTACCCATCATGCATTTCTCCCCAGGGCAGACAATTTGAAACGGTACATGCCGCAAACGCATACCTGGCATACACTCGTTGCTTCACTTCGTTCAAGTATTTGATTCAATTGATAGGTTCGTATTTCTGGGACTTCAAACTTCGTCTTATATATTCTTCATCGTATATACTTCCCTATTAATTTATCTTGACTTTCGACGATCACCCTCACAGCATTTCCAAGCCATTCATTGTTTTTCCACCTCTGTTACACCCCTACATTACAAACTTTATCTATAAAAAGTATTCACCAATACAACGGGACCTTTCTCCGGGCTGTTTATCAAATTGGGACATTTTTATTTGCCTCAAAAAGTTGTAAATTCGTCATGTAGGGCTAAATCCTGTAGATTGAATATTTTCCTATTATGGTTTTTAAATGCCAATTTTGTGTATTGAACAGTGCTTACATTAATCGGGCTAGTAATATGCAATTATCCTTTTAGTTTTACACAACTACTCCTTAGTAATGATCGATAAACAATCCAACGTTTACAAAGCCAAGCTTGGCTCCTTCCGCATCAGCCGCATGTTGTGTTTCCATGTTAGAAATTTATCGTAACATAGCAGCACTTGTTTCAATAATATTGTTTAAAACAAAGAAATGGGGTATTAATAAAACGGTACATTCACACCATGGATGAAAATTGATGGTTAAAAACAACGAAAGAGTGATGTGTCTGCGGACAAAATATATTAACATTGTTTAAAGACCAAACACGTTCCTCACTTGTTGAAGAGTGACAATTTACAAAGATCAATAGCCATATAATTGATGATATAAATTAAGGTATGAAGTTTAAGAAAAACAGAAAGCAGAGAATTATGGGTAAAGGATGTGTTCATGAGTTAGCAGAGTAAAGTATTTGGCAAAGGAGTGGACCACTGAAAAGGAAGAACTTCCTGATGTCATGATGGAGAAGGCTACTTGAGGTTGTATGGGGGGCGGAGGGGAGTGGTGAGAAGAGCTAGCCTCCAGGCCAGGTGCGCTGGAGCACCTGCGAGGACCCTGCCTATAAAAGGCGGGCGGGTAACCCGATAGCCGCGGCTGGAATAGCCGCCTAGAATAGACGCGCATGCGCACGCAGAGAAGCCTGGCGCCGACAGCGCGGCCGTCGCGGCGCTCAGTCGAGCCGAGACCGGCATTCTGTTGTGAGCGGAGCGGCGCAGTCCACATCATGTCGTCCTCAGCAGTAGCCAAGACCTCCAAGTACTCGTACCGCTCGACGGGAGGCGGGAGCGCCGACGTCAGCATCGAATACAGCGCCGACCTGAGCGCGCTCTCCAGATTGGAGGTGCGCCCTATTCCCTAACGTGACAAGTGTTTTGTGAAGTGTGTCGTATACATATATAATACCCTGTGTGTGGTGCACCCCGAATATAAGATATCCATGTTTTCTTTTTCAGGACAAGATTCGTCTGCTTCATGACGATCTGGAATCCGAAAGGGAGTTGCGCCAGAGGGTAAGAACACCTTCGCCAGCGTCTAACGAGTGTGAACTCAGCTTTTCGCTACTAACTAAGTCCGAGCTGTCAACGCGAAACTCGAACTCTGCCTAAGCGTGGATCGCTGTACCTAAGTTGCTTGTGAAGTGTGAATTGTAACAACGAAGAACAAAGGAATATTGTGCTTATATGATAAGTTCTACTTCTAAGTTAAAACATATCGCTTCGCCCCTACTTTCGAAAGGTCGGCTAACAATTAAAACAACAAAAAATTATGCTTAAGGAAAACCATTCGAAATTGTGCTTAAAACGAAATATTTGCAGACTATTTAATTGCTTAAGTTTAAAAACCTTCTAATTTACAAACTTCTTAATGCCCCTTCTGTAACCCAAATATGTTTTCCCTCATTAATAACATCTATTAAACCTGTATGCCGTTACTAACATAAGAAAAGTTCTCGGTGGTTAAATTTCGTATCGAGTGGAATGTGCAAATGTAAATAGATGTAAATATAGCCAACCAAATCCTCATTCGGGAAGTGGCGATGGTGAAACCGTATATCTTCCGCGCGCTATTTCTGGCCGCCCGCGGCCGCTGGTCGCAGCGAGTCCGCTCGGGGATCCTTGGTCGCCGCGCGTCAGCCGAACCTGATCAAATCACATAACTTCCAGCCAATTTTGCCTTTTCTCCAACAACAATTTCTCACCGATTATCGAGTAAATTCAAAAACCGATTATTTTCTCCACAATTCTTGTAATCAAAAATTCAATTTTTTACAACTAACGCTATATTTGTGGAAATAGGTTTTTTGCGTTTTGGTGACATTTAAGCGAAAATGTGTTCGGACAGCTGTCACATCATTGATATATTTTTTAAATTTCATTTTATATTTTTTTATAAAATTTTTATCGGGCACATGATTCACCAATTCAAAAAAATTCTTTAAACCCTCTCAGGTTCCATATATCATTTGCATAATCGTAATAAATTGCTACACCGATCAAATTTTCACGATTATAAATATTTTAATTTTTTCCAACTTTTCAACAATTCTTTTCCACCATTGAAATAGGTATAGGTTAACATATGTTTTTGCTATTTTTGTTTTTGATGCTGTGACTAAAACCATGAATAAAACTGTTTTTAAATGTTTTGTTGAAATTACTTGGCATGTTTGTATTTTTCACTTAATAAATCCATTTACATATATTACCTTGATTGTTTTCCATAACACATCATCACATAATCACAACAAAATATTATGAATCATCAATCATCAATCATCGTTGGAGTCAAAAGATTTTTCCTTTTAAAAGCAGTTTTCAAGGCACACGACTTTTAAGTATTTATTTTGAGGATTTCAAATTACGCAATGACTGACGGACAATAGTGAAGATCTACTTTTGGAAATATTCTGAAATCGATTACAAGGTCGATAAACAATACTAGGAACTATCTTTATATCCTAGAAGTGGACTTTACTTCAATGACTTCTAACAATAACTTTTTCTCACTATCTTTCAAATAAATTTGAAGTTTTCAAGAATCTTAGTTAAATTTATTGAGTTTTTATCCAAATTTTTACCACAAGCGTGCGATATTTGGAAAACGTGACGAATTTCTTCGTTTTATGTCATAAAGCTTTAGAGGGATCAAATTATTTCACTTTGTTTCTGGGTCGTACCATTGTCAGGATTGCGCAAATCGGCGCGTGGAGTGCGTGGGAAGGCGTGAGCAAAATCCACAGTTTCACTGGTTCAGTCGTTCCACTGATTCAGCTGTTCCATTTCGGGAAAGCTGCCTCCGCTTGTTGAATGTGCGCCAAGTGACCTTGCGTGTTGAATAACTGGGGAAATTCGACACAAACAATAAAGTCCGACCAAGAATCTAAGAATATTCCGTCTATTTGAGTTCCAATGACTTACCTCTCCGGACCTGCAGCGGCCGGAAGCCTGCCAGACCTGATTATGACAAGGGACATTAATAATACCTGACGGGTTATAAATATAAAGATGTACACTATGTACGTTACATTTTTGACTCAATACCGGAAATGTAATGCTTACCCTATTTTTCTACCATTCTATTGCCGAAACTTATTTTTAAAATCTGGTTATATATAAAATTAATCATAATATACCTACATATTATATCTATCACCGTATTTCAGCCGAAAGCTTCAGCGGAAAAAAATATATTGGTAACCGGTCAGTTCTGCTAATTCTATGAAGAACATTTTTTTGTAAAACTGATTTATAATCACATTTTAATTTGCTAACTTAAATAGATATTTTAACAACCGAGCAGGATATAATTTCCTATAATACTTACTTCATGTTTTTAACCTGTGGAAAATTGCTTACTAGCGCCATCTATAACACGTTATTACGTTAATATCTTCTTAATAATCTCCACATTGATTTCGTAGGGCCGCGCCGGTAATTTCAAGTTTTGAATAGTAATTCAGTTGTTTTGGGAAAAATAGCGTTAAACTTAGCGTTACAAGTATTATATGGATTTTTTGAATTATTTAACTTTCTTTGGAATTAAAAAATATTAAATTTATTAGTTTACAATGACATTGTAATCATACTTATTGGATATACGCTTTTCCATTAGTCGGTAGCTTTTTGATCAATTGCAAAGGATTTCATGCGAAAGATTCCGAGAGATTATATAAAAATATACATAACTTGTTATTTTTATTGGCGATTTAAGGATTTCATATTGATCCTTGAAAGTTTTAATTATTAAAATAAGAATTTGTCAAAAACTTAGAACACGATTATAATAATGCAATATTATTTAGTGGACAGTTTTACAAGTAGTGACATCTGGCAGATATAATACATACTAAGATAATACAGAGTAGAATGCATTTGTAAAAATATATGTAGGAACTCGTAGGCAGGTTCTCGTACCAACAATATTTATTTCTGCAGATGATTAATGGTTAAGTACAATTTAATCTAACGCTTCAATAATGCTTCAAGATGCTTTAATTTACATCATAATAATTAACACGTGAAGAGTGCAAGCTTCTGAAATATTTCGCGTTGTTTGAGAAAATTGTTTTTTCAGAATACTTTCTCATAAATCTGTGTTGTTCTTTTAGATCGAAAGGGAGAAAGCCGACCTCAGCGTCCAAGTGATCCAGTTGTCGGAACGCCTTGAAGAAGCTGAGGGTGGTGCCGAAAGCCAGGTAAACACCACTCAACATCTCTTATCCTTCCATCAGTCACGATCATCCCAAATCATTATCACTTGTATCAATCTATCAAATCATAATGGATAATATTAAACGTAGATTTTTATCAGTTGTTTTTGATTTTGAGAATATATGTAATATACATACAAATTCATAATATATATGTATAACATATATAAATAATATATATATATTTAATAATCAATATTTCAACTACACTCTTTTGATTTTTAAAGTGCTTCTCGTAAAACTGCTTTAAGCGTTTTCAACTGAAACAGAAATTTTTCGAAATACAAAATAAATAATTTTAAATTACAGTTTTGATCTACAATTTTTTTTTTTGATAAAACATTTTTATTAATTAATATTTGTTCATTCATAAATTCATGCTCTCATTTTTTAAGGATACGGAAGCAGGTAAAGTACATATTTATGATTTAATTTAAGTTAACATAAGCAGGCCATTGTTTTTATTTATTAAAATTATTACGTCCTCAAATAAAATAAGTCATAGTCGTATATATACAGAGTTGTGACTGACAGCAAGTTTTTTTTATTAAAGTTAACATATTTTACAAACCAAGAACAGTCTGTGAAAATTTAAATAAATGATAATAATGTCAAAACGATAATAACGAAAATTAATAATTTTTTGATAATAATAAAAAGTGTTTTTTTTTTTATTCCGGAAATGAGTAGTTTTTATTTAATGAATTTGAACATTTACTAAATATACCAACCTGACAAGCGATGTAATGCGAATATTTACTATTTCTGAAAATGTATTGTTATTTGCTGATGGAATTGCGCTAATCATATTTGTTCACAGCTATGACGATTTGGTATGCAGATGTTGCAGTTTTGGAGTAGACCAACACTAATTTACCATTTTATTATAATTGCTGTTTTTATTATGATATATCTAACGCGACCTTCTCTCTTTCCGTAATTATAGAAATGACCTTAAATCTAAAAATACAATATTTTACACTTATACGAAACCATTTAGACTCAAAAATTTGTCGTGAAAGGATTTATTCAGGAAAATTTGTTGCCTACAAAAATAGACAAATAAACGCTGACATATATAATAGAATATTCATTGGAATATACATAATAGAAATATTCACAAATTTATTATATGCGTAAACAGTAAAATAATATAAGTAATTAATGTCTGCTGTAAGCAGACTCTACTCTGCAGACATATTGATTTTCTTCAAGTTTTCAAAACAAACAACGAAAGAGATTGCAACAACAATCAGATAAAATTTTATCCGTTATAGAATAGGCGCCAGTAAATTTCAACATTATTTCTAAAACATTTTAAAAATAATTATTGTTTACAAAAACAAACTACCATAATAATAATATTCAATTAGCCTAAGGAAAATGAAAGGCGATCATAAAGTAAATTCTGTTTAAAGTCTTTTCCAGCTAACGTGGTTGTGCTTTGAATGTTTGCAGTTCGAGATTAACAGGAAGCGCGACACCGAGTTGGGAAAACTTCGCAAGCTGCTTGAGGATGTGCACCTCGAGTCCGAGGAGACAGCCCATCTGCTGAAGAAGAAGCACCAGGAGATCGTCGTCGACTTCCAGGAACAGATTGATGTCCTCTCCAAGGCGAAGGCCAGGTTAGCATCAGGAGTCACAAAACACCCCCAGGAACTAGTGAACTTGAAACTTAAACAATCAATTAATGCAAAATCTCTATAATTTTTCAAACGGAACCATCGTTACATAAGTTGGTTTTCACAACCTCAATAATATATTTTTGTTAAATTTTCGACTCCGCTAGTTACTGGTGTAGTAAGTAAGAAAGTATTATTAAGACATCGAATATAAGTTAGTTTTACACGGCAGTGCTTTCTAAAAACGCACACAAGATAAATTAATGTTGCATTGTAGCATGGAACATACAACGACAAAATCTTTTTTTTATATCAAACGTCAAAAAAAACAATTAATAATATTTTTTAGTGTTCTAAAAATATAAAATACGACTTAAAAAAACCAAAATTTTAAACATGATTTGCGATTGATTGTTTAATAATATATTTATGTATATATTTTCAATGCGATGTTTGATCTATTGCGATAATTGTAATATTTATGTAACATGATATTTTTCTGTGTTTTATGCGATTTTTTTCTGAAGAGCGATTGACTATGACTCATGAGAGTGAGTTACTTACATTGCTTTGAAAATAATTTTATTGATATATTTTTATGAAATTATTTGGTTTCAGCATTTGTAAATGATTATTTGCTAAGTTATGTACTATTTATTTGCATTGCGAATGATACGATAATGTGTTATTATATGGTACCTAAGATAATATTATGTTTTCATATCAAAAATAATAATATTCCAAGTAAAATATAAACACAATTGAAATGGAACACCGTACGTCAAACGATTCAAATATCAAGAAAATAATAGGCATATTTTTAAAACGTTGGTACAAACATTAAAAAGGCACTTGTTTATTAGGTGGTACCTTAAAAATAATTTTAACTTGTAAAGTAATTTATTTAAACATTTTAAACTTCGAATTTCATGAAATCTTTGTAAGTCTAATATGACAAGTCTGAGATAAAGAAAGGACCCAAATCTTACCTGATTTTCACCGAGGGACCTCTAAAGCACCACAGGCGGAAATTGAGATATTGACTTGAACAACAATAAATTCGTACATTATTGCAATTAGGACCATTATATTTTATATCGAAAATCTATTGATCTAGGAACTAGGATCAATAGATAGGATCAATAGGATCAATAGCATCGCGAAAAAGAACAATCAAAGATGAAGTATAAAAATCGTTGTTTGTTCATAAACAAATGTTTAGGATACGCTGCTTTACGCAGAGAACTTTTCAGTAACAATACAATAGTAAGCAGGCAGGTTGTGAGCCTCGGCAAGACACTAAATCCAAGCTATTTCCAGGAGCGACAAGGAGAAGGCCAAGTTCCAGGCTGAGGTATACGAGCTGTTGGCTCAGGTGGAAAGCGTGACCAAGGAGCGCCTGATTAGCATCAAGCATGTGGAGCGCCTGGAGATCACCGTCAACGAACTTCACATCAAGATCGAGGAACTCAACCGCACCATTGTTGACATCACCTCTCACAAGACTCGCCTGTCCCAGGAGAACATCGAGCTGGTCAAGGAAGTCCAGGACTTGAAGGTAATTTATTTGTTCACGTCTCTTTTCATTGCACTTCTGATACCACTATTTTCTAGTTGGGAAACATGCCTTCCCTCGATTATACGAGATGTTAGTTCCTGGCCAAGAGAATAACATTTTCTTATAGCCGGTGATTCACTCTTTGGGTATTTATCTATATATAGTGTGTTGGCGCAAATCAAACACGGTTGATAGCCAATAAAATGTAATTCATTGACCCCTTTAAAAATATTAATAAATGGAATTCATAGATCACTTCTTACTTATCACTTATTTAAAGCATAGATCACATTTTGCATTTTTTTATATGTTTTCAAAGTAGTAGCAGTGATGTATCTGATAATATTTTTTTGATTGTTGTCAATATTCGATTCATTCTAAAAACATTCCCAAAAGATTGTTTGTTATTATAGTTGGTTACACTTTCACTTAATTTTAAAATATTGCAATAGTCAATGCCATCTGCAATTTGCTACTTTCAAAGCAATGCGTGAAGCTTTTTTTAATCTCATTTGCTTCTTCGGTCAGATACAAACTTCCCGTTCAACCCCCCTTTATTCTTAAACGTCATTATAACTATCACAATTGACTCCACAGGTCAACATCGAGAACGTCATCTACCTGAGGAGCCAGATCGCCGGCCAGCTGGAAGATGCCCGCAGGCGTCTTGAAGATGACGAGCGTCGCCGCTCCATCTTGGAGGCGTCCCTCCACCAGGTAATAAACACATATTTACTACTATGTAACAATGTATTTGAGAAAAAAAAATCGTGGAGTTGAACAGTTGACTACAGAATACTTATAACTTACAACAGTGTATTCAACAGTCTTAACAATCGTGGCATTATTATTTCATGTTAGATTTGCACGTTGTCGTAATGCAAAAATGACGTCTTCAACCTCTAATCAATGTCATGAATTTTCGTAACAGCTTTTAATTGAAATTTTTTCCGAATATTTTTTCTTCTTGATTGCCCAAAAAGTATGGAAACTTACTCCAATAGCAATGTATTTTTGGTGGTTAACTTGTTAATTTAAAGAAAGTAATTTAATTTTAAATAAATAATTTTTAATTGTTAGATTTAGTGGTTAATTTGATTTTTAGGAATGTTATTAAAAATATTATGATTTCCACAGGTTGAGATCGAACTCGAGTCCGTGCGCGTGCAGCTCGAGGAGGAGTCCGAGGCTCGACTGGACCTCGAGAGGCAGCTGGTCAAGTCTAACGGCGAGGCCCTGCAATGGAGGTCCAAGTACGAGACTGAAGCCGCCGCCAGAGCCGAGGAGATCGAGGAGATCCGCCGCAAGTACTCTTGCCGCATCCAGGAACAGGAGGAGCAGATCGAGACTCTGATCATCAAGATCAACAACATTGAGAAACAGAAGTCTCGCCTGCAGTCCGAGGTGAGACATCAAATAATTAATGTACTTGGGACTTCTTGATCTTAATCTTTATCTAAACCCTTGGATTCACAGGTTAAGGAAAAAACAGAAAAAGAAAAACCTTACAAAAGAATAGTATAAAATCATAGTATTCGGTCCCATTAAAATATGATATGTACATCTTAAGAAGCCTTTCACTGACTATCGAGTTGAAAGGGGAATATCGAGTAGAAAGTCGGTATCTTCTGTGGCCGACCCACAGACCCTTCTACCAAAATAGATCATAATATTTAGTTTAGCCACCACAAG
The DNA here is from genome assembly GCA_936435175.1 of Glyphotaelius pellucidus. Lineage (NCBI taxonomy): Eukaryota > Metazoa > Arthropoda > Insecta > Trichoptera > Limnephilidae > Glyphotaelius > Glyphotaelius pellucidus. The sequence goes on along the minus strand of OW386542.1, from coordinate 16,631,242 downwards.
CATGCCACTAAACATACTTCCCTGTCTTTAGGTCGAGGTCCTCATCATCGACTTGGAGAAGGCTAACAGCACTGCTCGGGAACTCCAGAAGCGCACCGAACAGCTCGAGCGCATCAACATCGAGATCAAGACCAGGTTGGACGAGACCGTACTGATCTATGAGCAGTCCCAGAGGGATCTGCGCATCAAGGTTACTGAAATCCAGCGCATCACCCATGAGCTGGACAAGACCAGGGAGCAGAAGGATACTCTGGCTAGGGAGAACAAGAAGATTGGTGGTAAGTGGAAATCATGAACTCTTGCAGCATTTTCTTGTTTAGTACATTTTAAGTTTAAATGAGGATTCAAAGCCATTTTCATAAGGAAACCTACTGTTCCAATATTGTGGTTTTTTATTATTTATTTGTTATTCAGATTAAGGAATGTGTTTTCAGTAGGTGTTGAGAATCTGATGAATTTAATATGTTAACTAGCAATCATACCTCCTTTATAATCTTAGATGAACTTCATGATGCCCGCAACCAGTTGACCGACCTCACCCGTCGCATGCACGAGCTGGAGTTGGAACTTCGTCGTCTGGAGAACGAGCGCGAAGAGCTGACCGCCGCTTACAAGGAGGCTGAAGCCGTGAGTTCACTCATTTATACCACAATATGTTTGTGACTCGCGATGTCTTCAAGATATCGCGGGGTCAAGTTTTTGCAAGCTCTGTCCTCTGTTATAGAACTACTCACTGACTTTATGATGGAAGCAGAAAGATTTTCCAAAAAAATATTTGTTACTCTGTTGTGTACCACTTATTTATTGGACCGAATCTATATTCCTTGCCGAAACACTTCATGAGTCACTATCATACATAAATTATAGATTCTGCCAATGAGTAATAAGCTGGTACTGAGCCATAAAAATTTGAAATTCCACTGAAATTGGATGTTTATTTCAAAGCTCAGCAACCCACTTAAGTTAAACTAAAATCTTTCAAATTTGTCGCCGTAGATGTCAAGGGAGCCAACCCAAAAATTTGGCGAAAATGAGTTAAATATGCAGAAGTGTTTTAAAACCCACAAAGTTGCCGTGGTCAATGGATTTGAGCCATAAAACACTCCATTGAGTATTTTGAAAATTGCCAATAAATCTAACACACATAGATGAAAACAGTCAATGACTAAAAGCCGCATAGATCTTTTGATTTTTGAAAAATTTAATACAAATTAATGCAGTCAATGACGACAAGCCGCGTAAATAACATCTATGTCCACAAAAATATCTATGTCCAAAGTTTCACCCTTCTATCTTTAAAAACAAAAAAAAATGTGACTTTTGTATCACCAAAAATCTTTGAGGGCTGTTTTCTCAGCTTTGTGATTTTGTGGCTTGACTCTTTTGACTTGACATCTACGGCGACGAAATGATCTTTTTTGAGTTGAATAATAATGTGTTCGTATTGGATGCAAATTGAAAACGAGATCCAGTTCGTTTGTCGTGTGTAGACATTTATAACGAAAACAAAAACAACAATGACTATTGTGACAAATATTTATCAAAAAAACTTCAGCGCGATCGAGATTGAAGGCAGGATCTTTGATCTTGGATCTTAGATCTTAGGCGTTACATAAAGATTTTTTTTTGTTTACATGTCAACCAATATTTTTATAACTAGCTTATTGTTGGGGTTGAAAACAATATTAATCTTCGTTGTTTACTTTTGTCAGGGTCGCAAGGCCGAGGAACAGCGTGCCCAGAGGCTGGCCGCCGAACTCGGCCAGTTCCGCCACGAGGCTGAGCGTCGTCTGCAAGAGAAGGACGAGGAAATTGAAGCCATCCGGTAAGTCTCTATTTTACAACTTGAATTTTTAAGCCACAATATATCGGAGCTTCAATTCGCAAAAGTTTGGGAACAAATAACTTTTCGGATGACGTGCACCGTTCACGTGAATCGAGAATCGCTCACGAGAATCTCGTGAAATGGGAGCGACTATTAGCGATGTCGTTGAACCAATATTTTAATTAGGGCGAACATAAATAATATTATCTTCGTAGTCACAATATGTTCGCAAAGTGTCGTTGGCAAACGCGAGTCAAGACAACAATTTAATTGAAAAGCTATTATTGGTCATCGCGTGAAATTCCTTACGTAATAGATGTTTTTCGCAAGTATCAACTCACTCGCCAGGGTGACTTGTCGAAAGATATTGACTATGATGTCATCGACATGAATTTTTTTTAACGTTATCATTTTTATTATGCGACTTAACGATAATCTTTCACCACATTAATATTTTGACATTGATAATAATGCTAAAAGTGCTTGAGAAAGCGAAAAATTTGCACTCACCCACTAATATGGACTGTTCGCTACTCTCACAAAATAATTATGGAGATTCAGACGACCGAGCACTTCACTGGCACTGTTAATGATAGTGAATGGTACACCTTACAAATCAATCGAAGCGTTGAATAGAAATAGAATCGATCTGTAATATATACGCACAACACAACGATTGTCTTCATTTTTGGCTCGGTTTCAAAACACCTTATGCTTGAAATAAATTGATTGGTTTGTACAAAAATAAATATTTCACTCTGGTCAACAAAAAAAACACGTTTTAATTTTACACGGTTTGTCTGGACCGATTTATAATATATTTCATTATTTCTCGTCATCTTAATCTAAACACTCGTAGTATATGTGATAAAGACATTCGTCTCAAGAACTCGTCTTTAAGGAACATCGGACTAGACTAAAGTAGCTCTGCAACATTGTAACGAACAACTTGAATTGCATGAGCAACTGCAATTGAACGTTGGTATGCAGCAGCGAAATGAGCCATCGAGGTTACGATTCGATTATGTGTTATGTATTAGCACATTGCAGCTCCAACGTCCAAGATATTATTTATGTCTAGCTAAAGAATGGGCCGTAAATAGAATACAGCTAACAAATCGACAGGGATTGATTAATATATTGAATATATCTTAAAGTTGGCACAGCAAGATTGACCAAAAACTACTAAAGAAACGTGTTGGGAGTGAGAGCCGTAGTTGAGATTGGCTGGTTAACCTTGATTGCTCCGAGGTGCCGATTGAATTGCCATCTGAATGAGTTGTACAATAGTACAACGAAATGTCACACATCATTAGACCATACAAGAAGTGGGAGAGGCCAGTAACCGCAGTATATGAGGACAATTACGGATATGGAATAAACTATTACCAACCGATGATAGATTATTTGAACGCCAGAGAAAGGGGACATCGCGTTGAGCCGCCGCACCTGCCTTGGAATAACGAGCGCGCGCTACCCGCCTACAGGCCCGGGAACCGCGTGCGATGCTACAGTGAGCACGACCTGGGGCGGCTGGCTCGGGAAGCAGCCGAGCACGCCAAGAGCAGCGCATCCAACACCCAGTACCACGTACTCAGGCGGTCGGCCTTCTCAGTCTCGAAGGCGGCGTCCGCGGCGAACGTTACCAAACACGTCACGAGCGAGAGTGCAGTTTCCCGAACCAAAAGGAGGATCTACAAGAGGAATCTAGAATCTTTAGACGAAGATAGAAGAAACGAGCATCGCCTAAGAATGCAGCAACCTATCGCTTCATCGACCTTTGAGGATGAGGAATTTAGAAACACAGCAAAAATGTTGCGCGGAAAATCTGCTAAGAGCATCGCGGATACACTCGTTACGCGCAGTTTGAAGAATATTGCTGACGCTACAGAAATGGACGCGAGGAAAATTAAGAGTTTTGAAAGTCATCAAAAAATGGCTGCCCATAATGCCCGAATGTATACCAAGATGCTGGAAACAAAAACCACCACAAATTTGGATGAAAGCTTTTTGCAACCCCTCTCTTGTTTGAAATGCGATCTTCAGACATTTGATCATAAAAGCACAAATTATTTTATGGATACAAGGTTATTAAAATATCCCTATCGTACATATTTCCGTTATTAATCTCGGTTGACGGTTTACGCTTCTTTGCGTGTTCTAAATCCTAGTTTCCTATGTTAATAATCATGTTGTATACTTACATAGAAATAAATTTAAATTAATTACCCGACATAAAATACATTTATATCACAAAAAATTGTTGAACTTTATGTGATAAATGATCTATAATTTTAGTAAAGATTGCTTACTTTTGTTAAGTGTTGATTGTTAACTTTTTAATTAAAGTTTTCCAATCTATAGTTTCTTGTACTTCCTACGAAATAAATAAAAAATTTAAATAATGTGCCAAGATTTATTGATTGATGATTTTTTAACCCAGAAAGATTTTTTCTTATGTGACCGTTACTGCTTCTACTTGCTTACACGTTATTCATCTGAATACATAAAATTGAATAGAAAACAAGAATAACAAAGAAAAGTTTTAAAAGGCATCATTAAACATATCTGAATTCCTTACACCTGTTTCTATACAAAGCTGGTAAGTTTTGAGTAACTAAGAAAAGTTTTAGAAAAACTTAATTTTCTATTTTTTTACACATATTTTTTTAATACAGCGCTGGTGATTACGGTGAACATTGCTAAAAGAACTTAGTCTTTTTAGAGAACTCTAGAATTTAAGTAATATCAGCAATGCAAAACTAACACATTTGATTCCTTTCCTCAGCAAACAGACCAGCATTGAGATCGAGCAGCTCAGCGCTCGCGTCGTCGAGGCCGAGACAAGGTTGAAGACCGAAGTCATCAGGATCAAGAAGAAGATGCAGATTCACATCACCGAATTAGAAATGTCCCTGGATGTCGCCAACAAGACCAACATTGACTTGCAAAAGACCATCAAGAAGCAATCTCTGCAGGTACATAATGAACACAGACAGATAGTTATTAAGCTTGGTTTCAAATCGTTGACATCGGTGACGTGAATTGATCTATGACCAAAAGCAAGCTATGGTTAGTTTCCATGTTAGAGGATGAATTGTGAATTGAATATTTTATTACATTCTTAGTAAAAAGTCTACATTCATTCGTCATTTGGAAACAATTGTCCGGTCAGTGGCTCAGTTGGCTTCGCTGCTGGTTCCCACAGGTTGTTGTGAACTCAACTTCTCAGCTGGCTAAGTCCTCCAACGCGATACAAGCAACATTTTCCGCTTAACGTGGTGGTAGTAGGAGATTATCACAATATTGTCAGGATATAGGTAATCTGGGATTGTTTGTCTGTCTTAAACAAAATTATCAATATAGAACCATTGTAATACTAAAAAAAATCACAAATTCATGAAAAAATATCTGCGCTTTGATCAATAATTATTATATTTTCTTTATCAATGTAATTTATCCCGTATGCACATCTTTTCAGTCTTTATTGACTGCATGCCACTGATTTCCATTCACATTTTTGAAGAGCTAAATCTAGTTGATTTCTACTTGTTCGTGGATGGAGGAAAGTTAAATTGCATAATATATTCGTTCAATCTGTAAAAAGTAGTAGGTAATGGGTCTTATGATTTAAATTTTTTTGGTTATTTTTTACAGCTCACCGAGATTCAAGCCCACTACGATGAAGTTCAGCGCCAGTTGCAAGTTACCCTCGACCAGTACGGAATTGCCCAGCGTCGCCTTCAGTCCCTCACTGGAGAGATTGAGGAGGTCCGCGGAAACTACGAATCAGTAAGTTGCCTCTCTTAATTTGTTACTAAATTACATTTGCACAAGAATGTTTAAGAACCCAAAATAAGATAATTGAATTTGCAAAGATAATGCCATTCGATTTCATAAAACTAATAATAAACTTTGTTCACAGGCACTCCGCTCCAAAAAGGCAGTTGAGATTCAGTACGAGGAGTCTGTAACTCGCATCAATGAACTTACCGTTGTCAACGTAAATCTGGCCAGCATCAAGTCCAAGCTTGAACAAGAGCTTTCCACCATCGCTGGAGATTACGATGAAATCACAAAGGAATTGAGAATCAGCGACGAGAGATACCAACGCGTCCAGGTAAAGACATTGATGCGATATTTTCTTGTAACATATTATTATGTATTGCGCGAGGTTTGAGGAGTAGGTACATTTATACTCGCCATTTAATCAAAATGTGTTTTGTTCCAAAGGTCGAACTCAAGCACACCGTTGAGATTCTGCACGAGGAACAGGAGAGGATTGTCAAGATTGAAACCATCAAGAAGTCTCTAGAGATTGAAGTCAAGGTAATAACAAACAAACTCTTGTAATGTTTATAATTTAATGAAGTCGGTAATTTTAGAGGTTTTACATGACTGATATTGAAAACGGCAGTACTAATGATACTTGTTTTGTAGAACCTCGCCGTCCGTCTGGAGGAAGTCGAGGCTAACGCCATCGTTGGAGGAAAGCGCATCATCAGCAAACTGGAGGCACGCATGCGTGATCTCGAGCTTGAACTTGACGAGGAGAAGAGGAGGCACGCCGAGACAATCAAGATCCTGCGCAAGAAGGAGCGCACCGTCAAGGAGGTGCTCATCCAGTGCGAAGAGGACCAGAAGAACATCTCTCTGCTGCAAGACTCCCTGGACAAGACCACACAGAAAGTGAACATTTACAAACGACAGCTGCAAGAACAGGTGCGTTAGCCGTATGGATATGGTATATGTATATGGTATGTATATGGTGTGATATGGCTGTACTAATGTGATATGTGTATTTGTGTGTCCCAGGAGGGAACATCCCAGCAGAACGTGACCCGCGTGCGTCGCTTCCAGCGCGAGCTAGAGGCCGCCGAGGACCGCGCCGACAACGCCGAGAGCAACCTGACCCTCATCCGCGCCAAGCACCGCACCTTCGTCACCTCCTCCAACGTGCCCGGATCCCAGGTCTACCTCGTGCAAGAGACCAGAACCGTATCCAACGAATAAGGACGGCATTACATTTACACTACATCGTAAACTTAATAACATCGGCGACATTATTTGCAAGCAATGCGATAAACTTACTTCGTAATATTTATATAATTTTTTTATTATGCCTACATTATATAGCCACTCACCGAGCGCATAGCCGCCACACGTCATTTCAGTATCAGGTGCACTTTTCATTTGCGTGTTTTGTTTCAGTGAACGCATAATATTTTTAACGATGCCATTCGATTATGTTTAGTTATATATCCCGTGTACGAGAATTTTGGAGGTGATAAACTAACTAATTTTATAGATGAGAAATATACTAATTTTATATAAACTGTTCGCTATACGGACCGCAAGAGTGTAATGACCCTGGCCAGTCGAGAAGTCTCAGCCGGGAAATCTTCCCCACCGTGTCACTGTTGGCCGCAGATGTTTCCACTGGCCAGTCTATCGCATTTCCATCGTTACGAATGGGTATATATGAATATATATGTATTATATATAATTAAGCAAACAAATCACACTTTAAAGTCTTATAATTTGTGACTATTATCTATGATAATACTTTATCAAATAAATGTTTTTAAATGATTCATTATTTTATTTTTACCACCGTCTGCATCATCTCCATCATGTAGCAATTTGCCGTTTAACAATTTAAACATCTCAGCAATTAATATTTCACCCACACTGGTGAATTATAATCAACCCAAGCATTTTACAATACTTATTCTTTTTCTAACATTGATTTCAAAATCATCGATGACCCGCTTATCTCAAAAATCTGACTCCTCCGGGGCCCCATCGTATCACGCGCACAATGGATTGAATGAAAAAAAACACATTGCAAAATAAGTGTTTAAGTAGATACGCATGGTTCATTGTAAATAAAAACAATTGCTCAATAAATAAAAATCTGAAAGGGTGCCATGAATGCAGCGTTTGGTGAACAATAGGCTAAGAATAAGCAGAACAATCACACTGATAGAGATTTGATGATGACAGATTGTCATACTAATAGGTAAGTGTAGGTAGTTGGCACATTTCATCCCCGCCAACGAAGCATGCGCTCCGAATACCGAGAGGTTTTTTCGAACTTGCTTCAGTTCAATGTAGCACCAAGGAAACATACCACACTCACGTACAATATATGCAATTTAATAATTTTTAATTTCACGCCCAGCTAGGCTTTTAAATGTATATATTTTTTTTAACACAATGAGAATAATATCACAAAAAGGAAATACTCCGCAACGCCAAATAGAAAAATAGCAGATTGTGAATAGTACAATAAAAATATGAAATAAGTCGAGCAGAGCAGGCAGTTTGTTTATTAATTTTTTGTTTTACTTTCCAATTTAAATTCTGCTAAGATCCGTTTATATTAAATTTAGTGATTGATGCATTAAACATGTCAACAACATTTTTATAATCATTGCACAAATTCTATGTACGACGAATGGAAGTGTACAATAATTGTGATTCGTTTGTGACTATAATTGTGATTCGAAAAGCGTTTTGATGAGAGACAAAAAATCATGATAACAGCTCTTCAGGATAGGATATTTATTATTCAAATAAATACTCGCAATAATTTGCAGAAAACTCGGCAAACCTATCGATTAGAGCCACTATTCATAGGTTCGAGTAACGAATAGTAATATCGGACGTTATGAACAAATAAGTCGTAAATCAAACATATACTTAGGCCACATCGGCATAGGCAGGCGGCTTGCTTAGCACCTAGAGCCTAGCGAGTCACCTAGCGAGTAGCTTAGTAAAACGAACGTTCTAGAATGTTAGTTCTAGGCGCTAAGCAAGCCGCCTGCCTATGCGGACGTAGCCTTATGGATAATCTATCACGATGGTGATGAAATACCACGTGATAGTGATTTTTTTTTCTAATTATTTATTTGGCTTTCATCCATTAAGGGTGATCTTGGCCATTTCTTAAAATTAGCAATTTTTTTTTTAATTGGTTAAATTTTCAGTTTTTTTAAATTAGTTACATTTTCAGTTTTCTTTAGTTACATTTTCAGTTTTTTTTTTAATTTGTTACATTTTTTTACATTACATTGAACAGACAATCGCAGAATTATAAAATATGAACCTATGTACATAGTGAGCGGTCTTCGCCATTTAAAATAACAGATTTTTCAAAAATACATTCAATACATGGAATAGACAAACTAATATCAACAAATACAGCAAGTGAGAGTAGACAAATTTACATATAATTATAGAACAGTATCTTAAATATGTACCAAAATAAATAATACATTTAGTAAAACAAAAAATATATCTGCAGGAGTTCCACAAGGTTCCATATTGGGACCTACACTATATATAATCTATGTAACTATAATGAAAAAACTTTTCTCTTTTGTAAAACATTTTGTATTCGCAGATGATACGGCATTGGTCATATCACACAAAGATCTAAAAATTGCAATTGAACTCTTACAAATTGACTTTAATCAACTCTGTAAATGGTCACATGATGCAGGGCTATTAATAAATGCTTAAAAAACTAAAGTAATGCATATAAGATCACCTAATGCCAAATTTCAATTTAATCCTAATATTATTTCTCATAACTTTAATTGCATCCACAAAAATATTCAAATTTACTGTAATTGTGAAAGCTTAGAATTAGTTACTGAATATGTGTATCTTGGTGTTACAGTAGATTGTTTTTTTTAAATGGGACAAACATATTAAAAAAACCTGTAAAAGACTCAGATCAATTGCTAGCAGAATGTACACATTAAATTTTTTCCTATCAATTGATACACTTAAAATAATTTATATGTCACTAGCAGAATCAATAATAAGATATGGGTTACCAATATGGGGAAATACTACTGTAACCAACCTGAAACAAGTACAAGTTGCACAAAACGCAATTGTAAAATTATTAGTTGTCCCTAACATTTTCAAACAAAGACACAATACTCCGTTGCTGTTTCAGAGTGCAAAAATTTTACCTGTGAAGGCAATACTATGGTATAAAATTATAATTCAGCATATATTTACCCCGCAGCATAAAGAGAAACTAGATCATAAATATAGCACTAGATTCACGCGTAACGACGGGTTAATAGTTCCGCGTCACTTCAGGCCGCCGCGCAGAAAAGTAAAGACCGAAAGTAAGATAACGGTTTACAGCGCAGTTCACTATGAGACTCTTCTGCGCGGCGGCCTGAAGTGGCGCGGGGCACGTCCCGCTCCGAACTCTGTGTGTAAAGGGTACTAAAGTATGCTCCGAAAATTATTATAAACACGTTTTTTTCATTCATTTTACAAATTATTTGAACGAAAAAATTCAGTGTTTTTTTAAATTCTATTTTAGACATTCCCCGCAATATTTTTGCTCTATTTTAAACGAGTCGCGTTTTATTAAGCCGCCGCTTCCCGAATTTCTACCAATTTCTTTCATATCTCTCTTAAATATTTGAAGTTTTTAAGCTCTTCAAAAAAATAAATGTTATTTTTTAAGATAATATCTAGATATGTTCCACGCCGAAACGCAAATTATATGAAATTCTCTCGATACAAAAAAAATCGCAAAATATGCTCTGAAAATTATTTAAAACAAGTCTATTTCTATTATTTTACAAGTTATATTTGTGAAAAAATAACGTTTCTTTAAATGATACTTAAGATACAAAACATTTTAAACGAGTCATGTTTTATTATGCATTTTCCCAATTTTCGCATCAATTTTGTCATTGAAAATATTGGCGCGCTCTGTCTAACATTCGTAATTACATATCTCCCCATCTTCTTCTTTTTGAGCCGTCGCCCTAAGCATTGAAGCGTCGCCCTAAGCATTTTCACAATTTTCGCTTGAATATTACAGTTTTTAATAATAGCGCGCTCTCTTAAACTTTCATATTTACATATCTCTCTATCTTCTTCTTTTTGAGCAGGTACACCAAAATATATTTGCACTAATGTCAAACTCATCCCGGACAAAACGAATCCCGGTTTCCTCTTAAATGACATGACATGATTTTTAAATAGTCACCCACACTTTGTCAAATAAGGGTATAAAACATAGGAGGGCGCCACTGCTGTTCAAATGGCAACACTAAAAATATAATCATGGGGGTAATCTAAAGCTGCATAAAATACTTTTTTTTTTAAGTAATAGGCATAAAAGTGAAAAAAATATTTTTTCATTGCAATATAGATACCCACTGATCTTAAAATTAGAATTTCAAATAAGTATTTTATTATTATACCTTTGCAATTTTGTGTCAACATAATGAAGAATAGCGATATTGTAATAAAATATAAAGCACACTTTAGAAATGGCTCACATTTATTTCATATTAGCGTAAGTACCTAGCGTTGCCCGGGCCTTAGGTCATGCCTCTAATTTTAGATCTGAATATATTTAACTCCTTCTTATCTAAAAGTAGTGCAACTAAACTCACCATAAATGATTCATTCTTTCTAACTATTGCTAAATTCAAATTTGTGTTAAACTAAATGAAAGTCAATCACTTTGTAAAACACAATTTAATCAAATTTATGTCATTAAGTAGGTACCTTAACAACAGAGCTTCTTCGATTTTTTTTTTGTTAACAAAAAAATGTTTTTTTAAATGTGTAGACAGTGTTCTGTATTTTCAGTGTTATTGCACTTTAAAAAAATATTTGACAGGTAAATTGGTGTTGCCAGCCTACACATTTTGTAGTATCATTTTTTATATTTTCTACTCTTATTTGACAGGCAATTTTCTACAATTTGGTGAATCTGGTGAATTTGTTGACCCTGGTTGAGTAAGGTACATACCTTCCAAAAAGATTAGAAAGTGAAAAAAAATTTAAAAATAAATCTTTCCAAACAATAAAAAAAAACAAAATATTTACGTTTTTAGAGCATTCAATAGTTTCAATACAAGAAAGAAGCACTTCCAAATTTGTTGTAATTTTCGTTTTTGTTCAAGTTAAAAGTATTTTTTTACCTTGTTTCCGTAATAACTAATTCCAGGAAAACCCATTCCTGTTATTAGCACTAACTTATTTTTCGTGATGTGGAGGTATGAGGTGGAGGTATTTCAGAAAGAAGACGGAGAGGTATTCCCTTCCACGTCTTCGCCTGAAGATCGTAGATGTAGAAAGCGCAGGAAGAGATCTTGCAGAAGGCCCAAAAGGAAGAGATCGTGCAGAAGGCCCAAAAGGAAGAGAAAGTGCAGAAGGCCCAGAAAGAAAAGAGCGTGCAGAAGACCCAGAAAGAAGAGAGCGTGCAGAAGGCCTAAAAGGAAGAGAAGGCCCAAAAGGAAGAGATCCTGCAGAAAAAGGAAACGAACGAGATCCAAGAGAAGGTGTCTCTGTCCCTGCCCCTGCGCGAGTCCCGGCGCCGCGCGCGTCAAGACGACGCCCTTTATACCGAACAAGAGACAGAGACGATTTTAATCCTAATTTTTGGACTCTCCGAAATTTCACCTTTGCGCTGCACATTTTTGTCGTCTGTTTTGGAAGGTTCTTTTTACAAAATTAATGTCCTGAATGTGATTTGCTCGTATAATATGCTTTTGTCGATTTTGTATTTGTAAATAAATGTACACATTTTCTATTCATATTGTTTTATAAAAACAACCGTAAAAAAGTATGACTATTTATAAATCAAAATGATCTGAAATAATTCAACATGGACAACTTAATTATATTCAATAAAAAGGAAGTGAGTAGACTGAATGCTGTAGAAACGAGATAGCTGGGGAGTATTGTGTTAAAGCCATGTTTGATCGTGTGCAAAATGTGGAGATACGTAAAGAACGAATGGCTGATGTATGCGTAAAGAGTAAGATTAAGAAAGGGAAGTTCAAATGGTTTGAGCATTTACAGGGGATGAACGAAGAAAAGAGTGTAAGGATAATATATGACGCAAATGCACTTTAATAGGCGCAGATTTTGAAAAGCACCTACACTACTTTTAAATTTAGTAACCACAAGAAACATCGGTTTCAGTCGAAACAGGTGGAAAAAATATGCAATTAAATTTACAATTCATAAAAATAAATTGTACGTAATTTCTCGTTTACGGCTGACATTTCTAGTTGCTTTCCTTCGCATTGCTTCACATCATAAATAAACAAATCCCTAGATCGATATCTTTGGGCCTTTCCTATCAACAAATATTGTCATCAACTTAACCACGGAAAATCGAAATGGTCCTAATAGACTAAAAATAATGGAAGTTCATGGCCATTTGTCACCATAGACAATATAATTGCGCTCGACCTACTTTATTAATTCCGAATTGCACTTATCGAAATTAAGTTCCAAGCAATTAATTTTACAGCAATCATTGAATGAGTCAATATCTGATTAGAAAAGAAGGCAGACGTGGTAATTTTTTAAAGTAAAGCTTCTTTACGCACTTGGAGAGTAAGCTGGTGAATGCGTGACGAGAGCGTTACGAAAAGTGTGACCAGGCGAGGCGAACGAAGCATCGCTTGACTTGGGGAGTAAGCTGGTGAATGCGTGACGAGAGCGTTACGAAAAGTGTGATCGGGCGAGGTGAACGAAGCATAAAGAAGTTTTACTTTAGTTGTGTGGTCTAAAGCACACTAATTTTTTTCTGGATCTTATTGTCATCCGCAAAAAGCCAAAAGTGCGTGTGAGAAAAAAGCTAATAATGTCGTTTATAAACGAGTTGAAAAGAAGCGAGGATAGATGTGCTCTTTGAGGTATGCCGGATGTTACTTCAAGACACATATTATTTATTTATTTTAACTCTTTGTTTTCTATTGAAGATAAATAAGAAATAAAGAAGGATAGCAATGCTTTTCGTATACCTACAGCATGTAGCTTGGCAGTGAGGTTTGAGTGGTTTACTTTGTCAAAAGCTTTAGAAAAGTCAGTTTATAGAACATGTAATTGAGATTTATCCTCTAGGCCATGGGTCGGCAACCTGCGGCCCGCGGGCCGCATGCGGCCCGCGAGGCGTCTTGGTGCGGCCCGCAAGATTCTCGCCACAACACGAGTTTTGAAAACTGGTTTGCTGATTTCAAAAGATGGAGATTTTTGCAAACCCCTTCGCAGTAGATATCAATAATGTACTAAGCAATTTGCAAGTCAACGTGGTAGATTTGCCTTCTGAAAACTTAAAAATTGAAAAAAGTTAAAAGGTTTGCTCAGTAATGTTTAATAGTAATAGTAGTACTATTAGTATACGTTTATAACTGTTTCAATTCTGAATTATCGAAAAAACAAATATTGTTCTCGGTTATCGGATTGACATTTCGACGCAAATTTACGCAGCTATACTTAAAAAATGCAAGCTAATATAAAAACAGCTTGCAACCCAAAAGCAACCACAAAAATTTAATTGATTTTATTAACTACAATAAATGTAGTAAAAATAAACAGTAAGCGTTTTATGTTTAAAACTAAAATATTTAACATAAATATTGTAGGTATTTTGTTGAAGTGAAACTTCTTTAGCCCCGTTAGTGATTTGAAATTCCGATGAAACGGAAGTGCGTCACTAAAATTTATTATTTGACGGGTCGTTGGTTCTAATATAATGTGGTAAATTCGCGCCTCGGCGCGAGCCTCCCATAGCGCAGCGGTTGAGCGCAGCGCCCGACAAATTGCGGCCAGAGAGACAGACATCCAGCAAATAGAGTTTGGAATCCTACGAAATCCAACAAAATAATTTATTTTTAATTTTTGTGAAATCAATATCCAATCTTCAAACCACTTTTAAATAAACAGGCAAAAGAAAAGAAAGCGACATCTAGTTACTTTCTAGTTTCACTTCTACCTCGTGTGAATTGCACTCTGATTTTTTTACATTAGCTCACACTGGAGGCCTAGAGGAAAATTATTCCCCTCAAGGCCTATGTCATCTTTGAAGACGGGATGTGGAGGGTCTCTTCAGGCAAGGAAGGAGAGTAAGTTCTGGGAACGAATAGGGTATTAAGGGTGGGTAGGTTTCTGGGGGTCAGTGTGTCCAGGAGTGACGGATTTATGAATCCATCCCTCCGATTTAAGGCGATAAGGCGATTTTCCGAGAGAGTACGGTTGGAGAAGTAAACCATTCTCTCCCGATCCAGCCTGCCATACAGCTGGTAGGCGGCGCGTCTGCCGTGAAGACCCGGACAAACCTCGAGGACCCGACACCCCTGCTAAGTCACCAAATGTAGTGAACAACTAGGGGTGACCTACAGCAGAGGTGTTGGTTATCCAATAAATGGTTCCCTGGGTGGCGGTACCCTTACCCGCCTCCCAAATTGGAAAAGGAATAGGTACTATAATGACATGTGACCCAAGTGCGGCCCGCACTAAGCCCCATGTAAAATATTTGGCCCTTTTACAACAAAAGGTTGCCGACCCATGTTCTAGGCCGTTGACAAAGGTGTTGGTGTGGGAAAATAAGTTAGTAGTGGTAGATTTAGTAGATCTTAAGCCATGCTGTTCCTCAATCAGTATACTTTTGAAAATATGTGTTATTTTCTTTGTGATTATGAACTCAAAGATTTTAGGAATATGAGATAAAATCGATAAAGGTCTAGAGTTTTCTAGGTTAGACCTTATTACCTACCCGATTTATTTTATCATATTTATTTATTTATTTATATAAAAATAGGTCATATATAAGAAACTTGAAACAAATTGTCTTAGATACCATAGATTTATACTCATTCAATAATATTTCAGGTAGATATACCATCAGGACCAGTGTTTGTTTAGCTGGGAAGATTTAGGGAGTTGAAGACATCAATAAGTGTGATTTGGCAAAGGTGATGGACGTGATGGTCAATAGTTTTAGAATAGTTAAGTGGAGAGATAGTTCATATGTTTTGCTGAACACTTCTCCATCAGAATAGATGGAGAAGTTTTTGTTTAATAAATTTCCAGAACTGCTTAGGGTTAAGATTTAATGTAGTCTCAGTGAGTTCAATATAAGATTTGTAGCACTTAGCAGATTCAATTTTGGATAATTCTCTTAAATGAGAATTTTTTGATAGAGCGCTAACTAAGTTGTTCGTTAATTTGAATGACTTGCGTTTTTTCTTTTTTTCAATAATCAACTGCTTAATTTCGAACTGAACCAAATAGGAAATTTAGGCTAGTAATAAGTTCCTCTTGGAACGAACAAGTCTATAGCGTGAGTTATACATTCGTTAAATTTAAAAATAACATCATTAATATTGGTGTTTGATAACATAAATGTCCAGTCATATTGGGCAAGATACCTGTTCATGCTAGTATGGTAAACTTTGTTAAATTTGCATATAACTTGTATGTAACTTTTGATTTTAAAGTATCACTTTTGAAAGGATTAGTGAAGTTAATATCGAGTGGTTGATGACATTTATCAATTGGTAATATTGAGTCAGTAGCTTCACTTACACAAACGCTAGACATATTGGTGAATATCAGATCAAGACAGTTATTGATCGATTTTAATCGAAACGTGTTCATTTAGGCATAGAAAATTACTATAATAGAAGCAAGAGGGGAAATATTGGAGTTAATTGGAGTTTTCACACCCTGACTATCATTCAGTCACTCTATTTCAGGTAGATTGAATCACCAC
This sequence comes from Glyphotaelius pellucidus, assembly GCA_936435175.1. Classification (NCBI taxonomy): domain Eukaryota; kingdom Metazoa; phylum Arthropoda; class Insecta; order Trichoptera; family Limnephilidae; genus Glyphotaelius; species Glyphotaelius pellucidus. The sequence goes on along the minus strand of OW386542.1, from coordinate 16,614,854 downwards.
AAATAAATAAGGAATCGGCATTTACGGAAGGAGGGGGGAATGTAGACACAACCAATGATCAGTTTCTTGGAACCAAGTGGAACACAAATAAATAATTGTTAGACGATTCTAGAATGTGGCAAGGGTATTTTTTAAACACATCATTACCCCACCCCCTCTACACTTGTTAGAAGAGAAAGAGCGGTCACAGCGAAAAATATTGTAATTATGAAGTCCAAGTTCGACTGAAGCAATATTATCTGTTTGAAAGCCATGTTTCAGTAAAACATAAAAAATCATAAGGGCGTATATTTACGGAACACCTAAATGAATTTAGCTTAGTATTGAAACCACGAATATTTTGATGTTAGGAAGAAAAGTTAGTGAATGAGGTTTTGATTCTGGTTCAGCCTAAAAAAATTACTCGCGATTATTCGCGTCTTTCAGCGGCTTGGCGGGCAGGTCAGTTAGGGGAGCCAGTGTTGTGTGAGGCAGGTTTCCTGAAAAACTTGCAGGTGACAAGCGGTGGCATATCAGGAGTTTGGCATGCATCTCGATTGTGGCAAGGTTTTCCACAGCAAGAACATATAGGGGTGTCTGCGTTACTTTTTGACGCAGTGTGGCCGTAAAGTTAACAGTGTCCACATTTTAGACTGTCAATCCAGTCCCTCACGGCAGTGGTCCCCAACCCCTGGTCCGAGGGACCGGTACCGGTCCGTGGATCAAATGGTACCGGGCCGCCCAAGACCCTGCTTAAAAATCAAAATTATTATCAAAATTGTAAAAAAAAACGCTCCCCTAACGAGCGACTTTTCGCATCACGCGAGGAGTAGTCCCACCTTCACGTCACTCACTTGTGAGCCGGGACTTCCGCGCTAGTTCATCAGTCTATGGTAAGCATTCATTCCGCTAACACGTTAGTATTGCATGTGATCATACATTTTTCCAAATTTGTTTTCAGACATTATTTGAAATTTTTTTTATTATTTGTAACATTTGGGAAAATTAAAAAGGTTTTTCTCCACAGTGAGTAAGAGCAAGTGGATTTTAAATCGTAACTTTCGAGAACATAAATAGTTGCAGTCGAAACATGAAAAAAGTTTATCTCCACCGTGAGACGGCTTGTGGACTTTTAAATAATGTTCATTTTGAGAACATGAATACAGTTGCAGTCGGAACATAAAAAAGTCGCAGTTGCAGTCGGAACATAAAAAAGGTTTTTCTCCACAGTGAGTCAGCATATGGATTTTAAATTGTCACTTTCGAGAACATGAATAGTTGCAATCGGAACATGTGAAAGATTTGTCTCCACTGTGAGGAAAAGGAAAAAGGCTTGTGAACTTTTTCCTTTTGAGAAGATGAATAGTTGTAGTCGGAATATGAAAAGGTTTTTCTCCACTATGAGTAAACTTGTGGGATTTTAAATTCGAGGTGCTCACCACACGTTGCAAAATTCTGAGGAAAATGGTGTGTAACTATTCTTAAGTCTTGACGAGTGCGATAATAAATTTCTAGTTGTAGATTTTATGAACACTCATGGTTATATTATCATATGCTGACCGGACCGCGGCGATAAAAAGGTTGGGGACCACTGCCTTACGGTATGTATTTGCCAGTCCATAGCCAATTTGAGTTAGGTTAGAGGTCGTATTATATATATCGACGTTATACTAATATAATTAGGTTAGAGGTCGCAGCAAATTCGTTGGCGCGTGTACTTGAGTTGCTGCATATATAATTGAAAGGCGGGTAAATTCGGTTTGCGGGCGATAATTTTTACGTGCTAACGTCATAAGAAAACTTTTACATAGAATTTTACAGTTACAAACCGAACGCTTAAGCCGATCGTGCCTCTCTATCGCTTGTTCCGCACTCTCGCCGAACGCTTAGGCCGATCGTGCCTCTCTATCGCTTGCTCCGTAACCTCGCTTGCACGCTCGGCTCAGGCGGAACGTGACAACGTGCAATGAGTCATACTTTTTCGTGAGTGCTGCCGGCGTTCATCAATTTATAAGACGTTATCACGTCAAAATAGGGTTTTACCTACGAAGGAAAAAGGAAGAACCTTTCTCTACCCCACTTGCTCTACTCTCCCTCACAGTCTCCCAAAATATCCCGATTGCGGATGCTACAGTTCCATTGTCTCCGGGCAGTTGAAATTCTTGTGTGTTTTTCTAATAAAAATTAATTAATGAAAAGATGTCCACAACATTACTCACTCTTTTTTTTGCTTTTTTGACAATTTTTATAAATGAGTATAGCTAATTATTTGACAACCTACTCTTTAAGGGGGTGTAAGGTTTAATAGACAAAAAAAAGCCATATTTTAATGATTTTTTTGGAGATATGAGTAATGTTGATTTATTTATTTCATATACAAGTTATAGTATAACATCTGAAGTATCTTTAAAACATCTGAACATATAAAGTATCTTTGAAAAAATTTTCAATTAAAAATATCAATAAAGAAGTTTGTGAGAGCGAATCTCAGGAGGCACCTCGAAAAAAGTTGTTATGCGGTGAACATTCTAACTCGTTACCATCATTTGAATCAAAAAAGTTGAAATGCGTTTAAAAGGTGATATGTTTTTCTATGTAAATATAGTATATGTGTAAAAATAGTGTACAAAATTTCAAAATGATCGGTCAAGTAGATTTTGAGTTATGACGTTCACAAACTTCAAAAATTTGTTTGCAAGAAAATCGATTCAAAGTTTTTTTATACTCGAAATATACTCGAATCGAGCATGAGGGCCGGTCGCTTGAAACGCTGTATCTTCATTAGTTTTGCTCCGATTTACTTGAAATTTTGACACAATACTCACCCCTCCAAATACTCTAGTAACGGAGATTCGCTCAAGACTCACATTTTAATTAATTACGACGAAATCGTAACTATAATACCTTTTTCAATTTAGTCGATACCCACGAATGTAAGTTATTTATATTTAAGATTAATAAAAACAGTACATTATCATTAAAATATTTATGTAAAATAGTTTTAAAATTTTATAAAACGTTTTTCAAATGTAAATTTAGTGGTAAGCACTACATTTCATTTTTGTAGAAGATGAATTAATAACTTTCGGAGTGATTCGTTTAGCAACATCTCAATTTTGTTAGTAATTAATTATCCGAATTGATTAAAAGGTCCCCCGTAAAGATCAAATTTCCAGGCCTGCTAGGGTGAATTTGACCGTAGTTCCATCCAAAACCCGGACCGCGTGGAGCATATTTGTGTACACGTCTTCTACACTTAGCTCGTTAAGATTCTCACTTTATTTAGTTCTTGCTATGGCAAATTCTACAGCAGGTCCGTTTAATATACCGGGGTCGCGTGTTGCATATTTGTGTACACAACTTCTTCACTTACTCGTTAAGATTCTGACTGGATTTTAGTGTATTTGTCGTCTTAAGAATAAGGCCAGGAACACATGAGCGACTTCTGTCACGGCGACGGTTGAGCTACTATTTCAAAATCCGTTGCGGTAAGCAGAGGTGCGCGTGATGACGCGACTTTCATATATCAAAAATAGCAAAGCCATAGAAAGTAACCAAAATCGACGCTTAGGTCGATATCTTTGTTATATTTAAATATAATATATGCACTAATGTCAAAACCCAGAGAGGAAATTAGGGAATACAAATTGAGGGATCAGGTATATATGGACAAAACGCTTCCCGGTTTCCTCTTAATGACGTGACATGATTTTGAAATAGTCACCTAAGAAAATTTATATAAGTACCTAATTTGGTGAATGTTATTACATTTGCCGGGTTGGGTAAGGTACATACCCTCCGAAAAGATTCGAAAGTAAAAAAAAATTTAAAATAAAGCTTTCCAAACAATAAAAAAAAACAAAATACTTACGTTTTTAGAACATTCAGTAGATTCAATACAAGAAAGAAGCACTTCCAAATTTGTTGTAATTTTCGATTTTTTTTAAGCTAAAAGTATTTGTTTTCCTTGTTTCCGTAATAACTAATTCCAAGAAAACCCATTCCTGTTATTAGCACTTCCTTATTTTTCGCGATGTGGTGTGAGGTGGAGGTAATTGAGAAAGAAGACGGAGAGGTATTCCCATCCACGTCTTCGCCTGAAGATCGTAGATGTAGAAAGCGCAGGAAGAGATCGTGCAGAAGGCCCAAAAGGAAGAGATCGTGCAGAAGGCCCAAAAGGAAGAGAAAGTGCAGAAGGCCCAGAAAGAAGAGAGCGTGCAGAAGGCCCAGAAAGAAGAGAGCGTGCAGAAGGCCCAAAAGGAAGAGAAGGCCCAGAAGGAAGAGATCCTGCCGAAAAAGGAAACGAACGAGATCCAAGAAAAGGTGTCTCTGCCCCTGCCCCTGCGCGAGTCCCGGTGCCGCGCGCGTCAAGTCGATGCGTTTCTCGCCGAAGAAGATGCGGATCGGTTAATTCTAATTTTGGATACTTCAACATTTTACCTTTGTGATGCACATATTGGCGTCTGCTTTGGAAGGTTTTTTACAAATTTATTGTCCTAAATAGATTTGCTCGTGTAATATGTTTTTGTTGATTTTGTTTTTCTAAATAAATATTTACAATTTTAATTCATCTTGTTTTGTCAAAATAATATATTGACGTATGAATTTTTATGATGATGCATGATCTGAATTAATTCAACATGGAAAACTAAATTATGCAGCAATATATGAATTTTCATTGATATGAGCAAAATACGTCCAGCTTCTGACATTTTCCATAATAATATATTGTGTTGGGATGGCAACAAGCTGCCCTTGACCCAAGGATCGTAGGAAATGCTGAAAAGCATTTGGTTGGGTTTATATCAGAACAATATAAATTATGTTTATGACTATCCCGTTATTTTTCACGGGACTGCGCCAATAGGTATAATAATAAAATTGTGAGAATTTTTTTTCATCACAATTATTGCATGCTTTATTATTGACGTTTTAGTTTTAGGTCGATGGCAAAAAAGTTTTTTTATTTAGGATCTACACCACTTTTTGCAACCTTTTCTGTAAGAACAACTCTTTGCATTATGTAAATATGTAGGTGACTATTACGAAGGACTGAAAGCGGTGTGCGCTTACATAAAATTCGCTGTTCAAAGGAGCGAAGCTATATGTGGTGCCTAACCTAATGTTTGGAATTGGCAGAGGAAGGGTGTAAGAAGACTGAATGCTGTAGAAATGAGATCCCTGAGGAGTATGTAAGTTAAAAATGTATTTTTGTTCAAATAAATAAATAAATAAAAAAAAAATAAAAAAAACATGTATGATCGTGTGTTGGTTTGTAATTAATTAAACGCAATTGCACGGTACAGATTATTTATTGTAAGGTAAACAAAACTCTACTTCAAACAAAAGAAAAAACAAAAGAATACTGAAACGGAACAGTCGATGTTGCCGTCATAGGGTTATCAAATAATATTCCAACAATGTGGAGATCCGTAAAGAACGCACGGCTGATTTATCGTAATAAGTAAGATTAAGAAAGGGAAGTTCAAATGGTTTGAGCATTTAAAGGGGATGAACGTAGAAAGGGGTGTAAGGAGAATATATGACGCAAATATGTGAATGGTAGAAGAAGTCAGGGATGCCCGAGGAAGACATGGCACGACCGAGTGAATCAGAGACTTGTGTCAAAATAATAGAAGAGTAAGTATAAAATATGAGGTTCCACGCCAACTGAGAATAAGGTCAACTCAACACCTCGTTGAAAAGTCATAAGAAGCTATGAAAAAAATAATTTTAAATTAGCCGATAACCCTAACCTAACGTAACCTATTTAACCAATTTTTATATATATTTTTTTAATCACTCTAAATGACTTATATGAGATGGTTCTGAGTTGGTTTCATTCCGAGTTGTCCGGTCACCGAAATATGAGACATTGTATGAACGAGGAAGAAGCATGGGCCAAGACAAAGCACTTTTGCGGTCCGTCCTCTCTGCCTACCCCTGCCACAACGGCGTGATGGTTAGACTTATTTACGGATCGTGGAATTCCAATCCCAATGGACGACGTCACGATTTTTTTTTGTTGACGGACGAGTACGGACAATTTTTCTGCCGCTCCCCGGATCGCATAAAACTGAAAAAGTATATACCTACCGAAGGTAACCAATTCTCAGCCAAGTTGGGAACCCTAGAACGGTTATAACGGTTATACCCGACAGTTGATCCGCCGACAATTGGCCCTCCGAAACGATTATTACTATAAATCTATAATTTTTTTACAATTATTTATCAATTTCAAATGTAAAATCGACAATCGTTGGGGTCACTTCTTTACATTCTGTGTAAGTAAGTCTACCTATTTTTTCTAAACCCACTGCATATCGTCTATAAGTATAACGGGGGGCCAAATGCCGGTGGATCAACTGTCATGGAACCCCCGAGAACACACTTCAATTTGAATGTGATTGTTCGAGAGCAATAACGCTGCGCCACAACTGCGTTTTTGCGAACGAAATGTTCATGGCGCGAACATTCAAATCAAAGAATTTGCGGCCTGAAACACATAACAGAGACAAACCACGAGCATTGGAAACAGTACGTTGGTCAACAAAACAAAAATACCAAACTACTTCAAAGCATTTTTCAATGGCCATACTGTAAAACTATTCCTTTTGAATGAATGTCGATTTGTTTCCTGCGAATATTTTTCACACCAATACCAAACACCTCCCAAACGTAGAGTTCGGAGCGACCGTGCCCCGCGCCACTTTAGGCCGCCGCGCAGAAAAGTCTCACAGTGAACTTTGCTGTAAACCGTTATCTTACTTTCGGTCTTTACTTTTCTGCGCGGCGGCCTCAAGTGGCGCGGGGCACGTTCGATCCGAACTCTACGTGTGGGGGAGACTTTTGTCTGCGGGGTTCTTATGTTCCATATTCCGAGGCAGAAAAAACATGCGGTATAAGTACAACATAAAAAATAAATTATTTCCATCGAAAAGTAAGCTAATATACAATGGTTTGACTCCCTTAAAAATGAGCAAAGTACGTTATAATCTAGCTGACAAATCAATATTGCATCGGTGATTCAATCCAATATTGTATTTGTCAGCCTCTCTTGAAAGATTTGAGTTTTTTTATTGACAAAACTATGTATTCATATTCATATTGCGTATGTACGGGCGCAAACAATCAATTATTATTAATATTTTAAAGCATAACTTGCAAAAGTATTTAAAACCTAAAACAATTTAATTGGCGCCATCTGTGAATGCGTAGATTATAACGTACGTTGCGTTTAACCTATTGATTTGCACCGCCACGACAGGCCAATTTGTTAGGAGCACATAACCGAGTAGGTATTTTAATACCAGCGACATCTAGTCAATTTATTACGAAGCTTTTTGCCAACCGCGGATTCTCACCTTTCGGCGGAATGTTTCAGCTAATACCCGACAGAGGGTTCCTTTGAAACTGATGATGAAACCTTGTTCACTTACTTGAATCACAACTGCACTGATAACATTGCATTTGCAGATTTATCTTATTATTTATCTAACTTTAAATTGATACTTGAATTAAAGTTGATGTTTAAAGTTGATTACATATCAGGATACAGTAATTCAAATCTTTGAAGCCCATTTCTTCAGAATAGGGTCAATGTAAGATGTTATTCCATAAGGTCGAGAAGGATAGAGTGATAAAAAATAGTAATTCTGGTTTATTACAAAAGAACTATCGAAGTTCGTTCATGTCGACAGTACATCATTTTTACTGTTCAACTTTTTACTTCCAGTTTTGACAGCATTCAGAGATGTTTACTAATCTGTTTGCCATTGAAATAAATTCTTCTCTGTTTACATTCGTTCATAAGTTTATAGCTTATAGCATCAATTTAGGAGGCAAGTATGGGTATCTCGCCGCCTCGGGAACCATTTGTTGAAAAACCAACACCTCTGCCAAAGGTCACCTCAAGTAGTTCGCTGCGTTTGGTGACTTAGCAGAGGTGCCAGGGTTAATGGTGTCAGGTTTGTCCAGATCTTAGTGGCAGTTTAGTCTGCCCACCAACAGCGTGTCATGCAGGATCGGGAGAGACTGGTTGATGGAGCTCTTTTGACCTCTCCAGCAGGACTCTCTCGGAACATGGCCTTGTAGCGCAGTGGAAAGGATGGTTTCATTCATCTGTCACTCCTGGACACACTGACCCCCAGATTCCTACCAACCCCTCATACCTTTTTCCTCCCCAGAACTTTCTCTCCTCCCTTCCCCTAAAAAGATCCTCCACACAGCCCCAAAGATGTTATAGTACTGATGCACATTCTCCCCAAAGATTTCATAGTAAAAATCAAACATGCTTTGTTCCCATTAAGAATCTGAATGGTATTTAAGAAATTACTGATAATAAAATTATGTTGCGTAGCTGTGAAACATGATTTCGAGTATTTTATTGTAAGTAACATGAAAAAAATCCTATTTTTTAACCCTTTTGGTATTATAATACAGACTAAAGACGTATTAATTTGTTTTTACCGAAATTAATAACATATTTACATTTATTCAATATATTCTAAAATTTGCTTGTACATACCAAGTAATATGTTCACAATTTAAATAATTCTAGATATAAAGCTAAATTTAAATGAGATCATGAATTTTATTACACCTGTGAGTTAAAATTTAAAAAAAAATTTAAAAAAAAATTTAAAAAACATGTGTGCAGTTCACACGCCGTAGAAGTGAAACCTACAAAAAACTAAACTTCGAGAGAATGAGACGAATGCAGAGTATCAGGAATAGGATAATGTAGGGTTTATTTATTATAATATTGTTACCAAGTTTAAAATTTATTGTACATTTTATTTTACGAAGCATCACACAAAGAGGAGGCCGATTAGTCTTTCTCATTCTCTCGCAGGCTAAATTCTATAGATGTATCTGTTTGTCTCTTTTTAGTGTCGCTTGCTTCCGTTTCATTGAGTTTAAAATCACTACGGTGCTAAAGAATTTTTCACTTCAAAAATGTAAATGACAAAGATTATAATGGCGCTCGCAGTGCCCGGTGGCTGCACTGCCATCCCATTCCGCCCCACCCCTCGTGCCATCCCATATCCCTCCTCGCCCCATCCCATATCCCATTTCGCCCCACCCGTTGTGAGAAATATATTCACCTAACCAAGTTCTTAATTTCACTCAGACAGTAAAAAGTACGTATTGTCTGTCAAATAAGAGTAAAAAAAATTAAAAATGGAACTGTAGACCAGCAACACCAATTTACCCATCAAATATTCTTTTAAAGTGCAATGACACTAAAAATAAAGAACGCTGTATAGCTATTTAAAAAAATATTTTTTTGTTCTTAGAAAAAAAAATTAAATTGAAGATGCACTTTTGTTAAGCACCTACTTTGACATATATTTGATTGGCTTTCATTTAATTGAATTTAAATTTGAATTTAACAATAGGAAGAAAGGAAGAAACATTTATGGTGAGTTTAGTTACACTGCTTTTAGATCTGAATGTGTTAAATATTTTCAAATCTAATTTTGAGATCAGTGGGTATCTATATTGCAATGAAAATATATTTTTTCACTTTGATGGGTTTTTAATTTTTAATAAAATGTAGGTTACACAGCTTAAGATTACCACCATGATAATATTTTTAGTATTTCCATTCGAACAATAGTGGCGCCCTCCTATGTTTTCTACTCTTATTTGACAAAATGTAGATCTACGTAATTTTCTAGTCCGGCCTGCATCTTTTTCAAAATCCGAGTTGGCAACACTAAGAGCACCGCCTGACCATTGCTTATCTAAAATGCCGTTGTTTCTATGGAATCACAAACGTCAAACATGTATGGTTCATTTATGCGTCAAACAGACACTAAAACCGTCGGTTCGTGTATTATTGTTATTGTTTGCAAAACAGTAAGGTAAGTTCAACAGGTTTTTGTTATGTTTTGCTGATTATTGAGTGATTTTAGTTGAATTTATAGATTTGTCTTATTTTTCAGGATGAATAAGCGAGATCGGAGTACGAATTTTACCAAGACAAATGTGAAATGCTGGTAAATATAGTTCACCAGTATAAACACATAATCGAAAACAAAACCAGTAACACGGTGATGTGGAAGGAGAAGGAAGTTAAGGCCTTTACGGCTAAATTTAATTCTTCAGCGTCAGGTATAATAATAGCCGGTAAATTTTCGATCGCGCTAGCCACGCTAACCATTTAACCAAGTTAAATAAAATCAAGTTTGAAAAATGTTCAGTCATACGACATTTTTCTTTTCTTTTCTCAATGGTTCTTCTGGGATAGTACAGAAGCATTAGTTAAAGAGATGATCTCCCTGAGTGCCCAGGGTACCACCAACCGCTGGGATAACGACACATACACACTAGGAAATTCTTGTTTTGTTTTTTCGGCAATACTATAAATTATACAATATTATAACAGGTGAGTCAATGAAACTAAACGATTTCATAAAATCCAAAAACATTCAATAAATCATCTTTTGTAATAATTGATGAAAACATAAATGGAAATTTTGTGAAGTGCAGTCATTCATTTCTTAAAAATAATCTTCGAAAAGTGTCACCTGTTGTTTAACTGAACTGGCTCAGTAACAATATTTTGTTGTTTAGTGGTAAATTGAAGCCTCGGCATGATTATTTCCCAACATTAGTACTCTGGGCAATGAGGAAGTTAGATATACGGTAGTTAGTCCTAGAATTTCTGTGCTGAAATAAATGTATGTAATTAGTGTTTCATGAATGTTTCATCTCTTGTTATTATTGCTTCCAGATAATCCAAATATGGATGAATATATGGAGGTGCTGTGCGCGCTGGAAAGGGAATATTCAAATTTTTACTACCAGTTTTAACAGTGTTCAGAGTGCAGTTACTAATCTGTTTGCCTTGGAAATAAATATCTTTACCTTCTACGCTTAAGGACATTCATTCATAAATTTGCAGCTAAAGTTTTTATTTACAAAACTATTATTCTTTCGTTCATTAGATTAACTCTATCTTGAAAACGGTTCAAACATACTTTCTTCCCATTGACCCTTTTATTAGGGAGTTTTTTTTAATCGTTTAATTTTTATCATTTAAATTTTAATTAATTTAATTATCTTCTTACTTTTTTAACTACACTTATTGATAAAATTGGATCCTGTGATGAAACCAATGCCTGTGTTGCATTTATATTTGCTGCAACGAAAATTGATGCTGTACCTATTGTCATTTTGCATTCAAGTCAGTCTCAAGAAAATTACAAACATGCCTTTCAATCTGCAAAAGATTATTTAAAGGAGATGCCAAGAGCTTTTTCAACCAAAAATTGTTATGTCAGATGACAGCAGTGCAGAAAGGAATGCCTTAAGCGCTGTACTTCCAAGCAGCAGGTTACTTCTCTGCATGTTTCACGTAAATCAAGCTCTCTGGCGTTGGTTGTGGCAAAGTGATCATGACGTTATGAAAGACGATTGACAACCAGTTATGAGGAAATTCCGAACTGTAATACAAGCCAATACAATGCAAGAAGCCCAACTCAGTTTGTCTGATTTATTAAAGAGAATGTGAAGAAAAATAAAAAGCTGGTAAAACACCTAACAAATTCGTGAGGAGTGCTGTTTAGCAGATCGCACCGATATCTTAACACAAGTGAATCCCAATACGAATTTTTAAAGACATGGCACTGCAGCGCTGTAGTATTTAATATGTAGACTTTATCATTTTGAAGCGTACCACAAGAAAAGGTTGATCCAGTTTGCAAATGGGAGTGAGAAATCTTAGTTAGCATATGAAAAATTTTGCCAAGCAATTAGCAATATTAAAGATGTACACGTGGATGACAATACTTACATCGTCAAAGAGAAGACTGATCTGTTCGTTGTTGATTGTGAAATGGAAATGCGTGATTGTCCATATGGAGCTGGGGGCCGATTTTGTAAACATTTCCGTGTTGTAGAAAAAAAACATAGGACTGCACTTACCACATCGCTGTATCGCTGATTGTCGACACTTTGCAAAATACGTTCTGGGCGACCAATTTTCAGTATCATTCTTCGAAAATATTATGGGTGAATCAAGCGCAAATAAAGAAAGCATTCAAACTGACTCCATAACATCCGATAAAGTATCAGAAACATTTGAACTTTCAATAAATCCAAAATCAATAATGAAAACTTTGCCGACGCTGTTCAAAATATTCAAGCCCAGTGGCAAAGAATTACTGATATCTTATAAAGGAATTCAAATACTTAATACACTAAAATTCTCACCAAGTTTAGATCTGATTTGTCGAAGCAAAGAAGTCCATCAAGTATTTTCATTTATTGCCGAAAAAAATAACCGGCGAAGATCTCAAAAAATTAACCTACAACCTACATCAATTGCTCGCCGCAAAGGGGCCTATTACGCGGAAACGGAAGGATTCAATCAGGAAGACCAGTCAAGTCTGAATTGATGAAAAGAAAACGAATACACAAAATTGCATCAAATATTGATGATAATGAACCTCCTGCCAAAAAATATTGATTTTAAATAAACACATTATTATTTTTTTATACGTACATAGTTATGTGGATTACCTCACATATACATCTTTTGAATGTAGTTTTATTTCTATCCTATATTAGTTTTTAAAGGTATCTACTTATTTTATTTTCTTTAATCTCTGCTACAAAATTGTTCTAAACCTTGCGAGGAAATTACATTTTTTTTATTCTGTTTTATTGATTTTTAATGCACATAATTAATTTTCTGAGTATACACACTTATTTTTTTATGTTATACTTTTACTTACTATTTCAGGCTTATAGTATTATTATAAATTGAATCATTGTACTACAATTACTAATTTTTCATGAAAAGGCCCACTAGATGTTAATAAATAATAAATATTTTTTTTAAATTATTAAAAAGAAACAATATAAAAAAGTTAAAGACTGCGTTTTATTGCTCATCCATCCACACAAAAAATATAGAACGCTGAAAAGGAAATATGCTGCCAGGACGACAAAGCAAATTTTCCTTCAATTGAACTTCTTCTGGGGTGAGGATGATGTAAAAGTGATGCTTTGCGGATATTAGAGTTTTCAACCGCAGTTCATTAGGTACCATTCTGTTGATTCTTTCTTTCATGTATGGTTCACACAGGTGTTTGTCAATCCATTGAAAAAGTTATTTCCAGCATTATTGCTGCATGTCCACAACTTTGGGTGATGCATTAGGTATTCAGTCCATCCAATTCCAGTAAAAAAAGTAATATAACTGGAGTTGTGGACTCACCGGACCCACCCGTGGGTTGAAAATGCTACTTTTCCTTGCCCAATGGAAATGTATTCTTGCTGCAAGGTTCGAACCTTGACTTAAGGAAGGTACTGAGAGCGGGAGTAGCGGAAGAAATAAAGATTAACATGGGTTCAATTGGGCAACGACGCCAATGAAGAGTTAATTATAAATTTTAATGCTCGTAAAAATTAAATGTTCTACCTATATTAGTTGCATAACTGTGCCAAATATTAGTTGTGTGATTGTCACAGAAACTTAACCTAATTTCCTTGCAGTTTTTATTTTCATTTTTATCTCTTGCAAAATAATAGCATATCTCGAGAATGAGTTTTTTCTTTCTCGCAATTTTCGGAAAAACCATTCTAATGTCACAAATGTCTGTAAGGTTCGAAATTATTAAGCTCTTAGTAAAAACCATTCATGCTTTTCAAAAAATTTTGAAATTGCTTTCGGGACACGAATTTGGTTGTGAGTGCGTCTGCATGTAAAAGTTCCAGCATGAATTTCGGGAGTATTTAGTTTCAAACGGAACATGAGAATGCCTTTATTCTATGAACCTAAAAAGCCCTGAAGTGCTTCGGCATGTTAGTTTACAAGCTTTAATTTTTCCTATTTAAATTATTCATACTGTCGAAAATAGCTGATGGTTGAAATGCGTCTGTGCCCGACGCGTGCTAGTGGTTGAAATTTGACGAGGTTCACCGTTTTTAAAATGCTATCTAACTTTAGCATATTTGTAATAGTTGTTTTCATTGATTAAAGTGTTAAAATAATTTGCGCATTTCAACCGTTTCCAGTAATTCTGGCGATTTACCCTCAATTATATATATAATTGCCCTAACAACACATTGCAATACATCTGTACCTTCGGCAATGAAATGTTTTGTTTCATACAAAATGTATGGTTTATTTATGCATACAAAGCATAACTTTTAGATAAAGTAAAATTGTGTCAAATCTCAATTTGACATATCGTTGGGTATTGCCATAGATAAAGATGTGCGAGTAGTTTGCAATGTTACAAAGAGTAAAAATTACATTTGTGTGTTATTCAAGTACGAATATACTTTTTTTCAATTTCAGGATTATGAAAAAAAAATCTATCAAAATCACGTCGTTTTAAGATCTAGCCCTTTGAATAATATGAAAATAATATCTTTTAACTTTTGCCTGTCAAGGTAAGCACGCAAAAATTCTCGGCTCTTCCCATGCATTTTAAATGTTCTTTTTTATTATTTTTAACCATTTTTTTTTTAAATCTAGATAAAATAATCCTTTCGATGTGTTTATTAGAAATAAAAATTTTGTTTCTGAATATAAAAATGTTAGTATTGGAAATGTAAATTGTCTTAAAAATACATACCTATGAATATTCGATTTAAAAAGTTCTTAAAATAGAATAAACGTAAGATTTTCAATACAGATTCCGTTTTTTAAGAAAATTTAAAATAAAACTTACCCTTCACTTTTTATAACTTTCATACAATTTTATTTAAAAATTAAATGTGTGTTACGTCACAAATTGGCGCTAAATAAATCGGTCACTTATGATCGAGTTTCTAAAATATCTAAACAACAAAGCTCATTTATTTCTATGGCATTTAGAAGCATTATTTTTTCCCTTTCTATAAAAAAAATCAAAATTTTTCGCATGAGAGCGATACATAGTTTTTAATAATGCACGGTCGCTCTGTGACAATCTGGGTCTCCTGTTGTTATAACAGAATACGAGGTTTTGTGACAACTTGGGTCTCCTGTGATTAGTCGGCTAGAGAGCTATTTACATAAATCTATTTTAAAGTTTTGTTCAGCATGTACCCTCATAATTTGTATAACAGTACTAATAAAAAAAAATTAAAAAAGATTCAGATAAATGGCTAATATCATATGTAAAAATAATTTACCGAATTTTAGTTGTTTTAGGTGAATTACATTGAAAAAATGTGATAATCTTTTAATTATTTTTTTTTGTACAAATAATAATTCTTTAAATAAAATTAATTATTTAGTAAATGTCCTCCATGACACAGATCAACTCCTAGCGTGGAGGACATCAATAATTTTGTGTATCTTGTACAATACCAACATGTTTAAATGATATAAAAATAATAAAAACATTTTTCAGAAGGATTAAGTTAAGGAAAAAATCATTACTTTGTGAATTAACGTTTAATTAAAATAATGATATAATAATATAAGTATCTACCTTCGTTAATTTGGCGATCAACCCACTTACACATTTAAGATTATAAGAAAAGGCATATTTTGTTTTCAAACAAATTCATGCTGTGACTAAAATGATGAAAAGTTGTGTTTTTGTTATATTCCTACGAAAAAAATTGTCCCAATATCACCCGTTTGCGCCGTAGTTTGTAATTATTCTGCCCCTGGGACTGATTATTTATTTAAAAAAAAAAAAACAGTTCATGATATATGTAAATCAAAAAAAATCTGGTTGTAGATTACGTTATCCAATCCAGAACACAAAATCGCAATGCTGAATTGAAAGATTTATTTTCTAATTATCTGCTTAGGTTCCTCCGATAGTCAAAACTCACGTAGTTTGCCTCCGTTGTATTCAGTTCTCTATTTTTATCGGGGTGAAAAATACAACTTTAAATTAATACGTAAGTGTCCCATTTTTATTTCGGTAATGCTGCATTCATCTCTAGATTATACAAAAAGAAATAATCCAAAAGGCATATATTATATAATATGCACCTAAACAAAATAATGCTAGGTAAATAATTTGCAATAATAGCTATTGCAAAATATAAAGTACCCCCCACTTCAGGCCGCCGCGCAGAAAGGTCTCACAGTGAACTACGCTGTAAATCGTTATCTTACTTTCAGCTTTTACTTTTCTACGCGGCGGCCTGAAGTGGCGCGGGTACGGTCGCTTCGAACTCTACGTGTGGGGGGTGCTATTGTCATTCCATAAGTTACCATTCTACGAACGCATACTTCTATGGAATGTTCGTGATGTATACAAATCGGTAGGTATAATCGCTGTTTTCTCGAGCACAATCGGTTCGCAGGTAGGAGATAGGACTCGCGCGGGCCGTAATATTTATAAGAAGTGTCAGATTACCACAAAATCGGCTAAAATATTTAAGAAATAACAGTTTCCAAGTGTTAAAATGTTCCACATGGAACGAGTGAACAATACCAGTGTTAAGTGATTCATTTCAGACCACATTTCATATATAAATCTATAAGTACGCGCCGAATAACTTAGCGTTTTGTGCAAGCAGTATTACCTTCTTCGCCAAACACCTTTCCAGGTGGGACTGAACCACTGGAGTTAACCAAGAAATAATGTTTTATACGGCCAGTGGTGACTTTAAACAGCCTTGTGCATTTAAATTGCTGATCTGTGATGTGTTTGTGTTATATTGTTTATAAATTAAAGTATGAGAACTTTGCGTGCGGAACGGAGACAGCTACCTACCTATTTATAAACAAACTGACTTTTACGATTCAGGTAAGAAGAATCACCTTTAAAAGAATAACTCATTTGTACTGTATAAATTTATAACAATTTTTGCACAAAACATTACTAGGTACAAACCTAACGTACCTATTAACTATTTAATAACATCAAGTTCATTTAAAAAATGAAAGAGAAAACGTTGAACATCTGAAAATTTTGAAAGCATAACGTAAAACAGAAAATATCTCTACTATATTTACTGTTTTACGATATTCTACATTAATTATTTATTTTATTGTCTCAACTTTCTCCGCGCTTTCCAAACGTACGCCAAAGCGATGTACTTGCGCTCGGACCCGTACAGCTACTACGTTTAATAAATACGCGGTCTACGATCATAAATACAGCATACAGCTGATTCAGATTGCTGGTTTTTATTATGATCTGTTTTACTTGCAACATTATGCTTTTGCCCGCATTCTACTAATTCTACTAATATATACATATACTTACCTCTTTCCACTGAACTGAATATAACATCGATCATCCAAAACCAAGTCCACCGATTCAATATCGCACTAAACAGGCAAAACGATTCAAATATCAATGACATTTTCAGAATTGGAGCTGATATATGTTTTTTCATGTTGGGTATGTATTCAGATTTGTGTAGAAATAATAAAATCAGTTTATATTTGTATGATTATATTTATTGATTATGATTTTTGATTTGATTTCCAAAATGGGATATTTTTAAATTTCTAATGTGAATACTACCACCCAAGAGTCCCAATGTCCGAATGTTCGAAGGCATCCATAATTTTCTTATTTTGTGATTCTGAAGGGATTGGGGAAGGAAAGGAGACGGAAGAGAGGACGATTCATATCTTGTCACCAAATTGCGGTTAAAACAATTTCAAGCAATTTTCCATTCTGAAAAGCAATCTTTCATCAGGGGGATACTGAGAGTATCTTCCCTTCTGGACACTCACAAAACATTACAATAATAATTGTCCTTTTAAGTGTGATTTTGAAAATTAGTTGTTATTAATTATGAACATATTTTTATTAATGCGTTTTACTTTGTCACCAAAGGATCAATTATTTCGGCAAACAACTGTAATATTTTATCATTGTTGTTGTAATACAACAATCAATTCGTTTTGTGAAATGGTTGTCCGGACCAGTTCGTTCAGTTCATATATATGTATATTATCCGTAATATCAAAAAGTCGCGTTATTATACAGAGTTAACTAGAGTACCTAACTTTTGTTTGTGTAAAATCATTTACAAAGCCTATACTTTCAGTCCTAGATTAATAAATAAAGCTAATGGTAAAGGCTTTGAAAATTATTTTGCACAAACAAACGCTACTTGTAAATGTTGTTTGATATATACAATAATACATACAAATACACCATACAAAACATAATCAAATGCTTTAGACTACAAATACACATTCTGGTTACCGTAATAAAGACTTAATATGCGGAGTTTTTTCTTGTTATGATTCATTGCTCATTTACTATCAGCTAGTGAAGTTTTGATACCCGTATTGGTTTATAAATAACAGTAAGAATGAGGCGCTTAATTGACAGAGGAAGGCCAAAATTGAAGAATTAATAATAAAAAAGAAAAGCAGAGTGTGCAATTCAGAAGGTAGAAGTAAAACCTTCAGAAAACTTAAGTAGTTTAAAACGGAGAGGCTATGAAGCACCGTAGAAAGAGGAGACCAATTATACTGTCTCATTTTCTCGCAGGCTAAATCCTACAGATGTACGTGTTTGTCTCTTTTTAGGGTCGCCATTTTTCGTTTCATCGAGTTTCAAATCACAACGGTGCTAAAGAAGATTTCACTTCAAAAGTGAGTGTAGTTCACATGCGGTAGAAGTGAAACTTTCACCCACACAATCACAACCTACAGAAGCCTTGAAAAGTGAGCTCATAATCAAAGCGGCCAATGCGCGCAGCTTGACAGAGAGCGACGCTTCGTAGATACTGTAGGTAGGTAAGATTCATTCTAACTCATTCTCTCGCAGGCTAAATCCCATAGATGTAATCGTCTCTTTGTAATCGTGTCTCGTCGAGTTTGAAAAAGAAGTTTTCACTTTAAAAACAAATTGCACAACTAAGAATTGGTACAACCCAAATAAATTGAAACTATTTTAAATAAAAAATATAAGAATACGTTTAGTGATACACAAAGATCAGGAGGAGAAAAAATAATGTTTTTGCCCAATAAAATTTCCAACATATGAGGACTTTTAAAGACAAGCACATAAAATTTAAAAAAAATCTGAAGTGTATAAACTACCTAAACTTCGAAGAGCTTTGAAAACAGGTTAAAGGGCATATTAAGTAATAGTTTCTCAGAGTTTGCTAATCATTTTTTGGAGATGAACCATACTTTTTAATAAAGTTTTTCACTATAATATTCATGGTGTCTTTTTAGATAAACTTGAAATATTATAAATTAGAAAGAGGGTGAAGGTTAAAAATATTATCAATAATAAAAAATCTTTTTAATTTGTACCCGTTGTAATTTATCCCAGTCACAGTTTATATATAGTTATACAGGATAAGTTAGCTGAGTTTTTGTCGAGTTGAGAGTCACCGTTTAACCCAGTCACAGTTGATATATAGTTATACAGGATAAGTTAGCTGAGTTTTTGTCGAGTTGCGAGTCACCGTTTAACCCAGTCACAGTTTATATATAGTTATACAGGATAAGTTAGCTGAGTTTTTGTCGAGTTGCGAGTCACCGTTTAACCCAGTCACAGTTTATATATAGTTATACAGGATAAGTTAGCTGAGTTTTTGTCGAGTTGCGAGTCACCGTTTAACCCAGTCACAGTTTATATATAGTTATACAGGATAAGTTAGCTGAGTTTTTGTCGAGTTGCGAGTCACCGTTTAACCCAGTCACAGTTGATATATAGTTATACAGGATAAGTTAGCTGAGTTTTTGTCGAGTTGCGAGTCACCGTTTAACCCAGTCACAGTTGATATACAGTTATACAGGATAAGTTAGCTGAGTTTTTGTCGAGTTGCGAGTCACCGTTTAACCCAGTCACAGTTGATATATAGTTATACAGGATAAGTTAGCTGAGTTTTTGTCGAGTTGCGAGTCACCGTTTAACCCAGTCACAGTTGATATATAGTTATACAGGATAAGTTAGCTGAGTTTTTGTCGAGTTGCGAGTCACCGTTTAACCCAGTCACAGTTTATATATAGTTATACAGGATAAGTTAGCTGAGTTTTTGTCGAGTTGCTAGTATATATTTATTTGTTTGTTAATATTCGTTCGTAAGCTATCAAGAGGATGGTGAAATATCCCTTAAGTCTATTTTTGTAATTTAAATTAAACAAAACCCTTCAGAAGTAAGCATTACTTACGAAACGTGTTGGTTAAGGCGCCGTATCCTCGCTCGAAAAGAAGAAGATGGAGAGATATGTAATTACAAATGTTGGAGAGCAAATTACTCGTGGGGGTTGTCTAAAACAACATTCAAAGAAACTGTGAATTTTTTAGTGTATATAACTTGTTAAATAATAGAGACAGACGTGAAAATAAAAATTTTCGGAGCATATTTTGAGATTTTTTTCTAATGAGGGAATTTCATATAATTTGCGTTTAGGCGTGGGGAATGTAGATATTATTCAAGGGAGTAGCAAGAAAACGGTAGAAATTCGGGTAGCGGCGGCTTAATGCACGTCGTCAATGTATATGTATATTAATAATTGGTAACTAATAAATTACGCTTGCATGATTATAAAGGAATAATTAGTTTCTTTTATTGTATGACTATCTGAGGTCCTCGGCGTTGCACGTAGAGTTTTTCGGTGTCGGATGTAGAAGTAATTTTCCTCTTATTTTGAATGTCAAGTGTGCAAAATTTCACCAAGAAGAATCGAACGATTTGAAGGGAGGAAAATGGGGATGAAGGTGGTTTTTTTGAAATCTCATGTACACAGTCACCTTCCTTTTGTTTTGAAGGTCGAGTGTGCAATTTCACCAACCTCGGAATAATACTATAGATTTGTACACAAATTAAATCCACGCCGCCCGCCCGCTCATCATAAACACACACTATCTTTTATATATTACTAGCTTTCCTACCCGCGGCTTCGCTCGCATGGTATTAGGGGTAAATTATTGTAGCGCTTGCACTTATCAATTATCCCCTTTCCCCCTCCCGCATTCCATACATTCAGTTTTCAAAAAGCTCGCGTGTCACCTAAATTTCATAATGCCAGAGCTCACCAGTAGTAAAAAAAAGAATTATCCAATTTGGTTCAGTCGTTCGGAAGTTACGCGCGTAGGTACCAACTTTTCAAAGATTCATTTTTATTTACATAGATAGATAGATATTAACTACGACGCCTGAAATAAAAAAAAAATATCAGCATCGTTTCCACGGCAACGATTAGTTTTCTGACGTTAATAATAACTCACTTTTATTAGCGACAGAAAACGTATAAGAGATATAACATATTCATATTTATATTTTCATAACGTCAGAGCTTACCATCATATACAGCCTCTAGTCTTCGCATATAATTTAGCTTTCTATTGGTGAAAGAATTTTTAAAATCGTTTTATTGTTTTATGCGTGAAAGCGTAACAAACAAACACACGCAGTCTCGCATTTATAAGTATGAGTATTATATCTAAACTTTAAACGACGTATGTGCCAACTATTTATTCCTACTTCTTAAACCATCTTTATCTCTATTTTTACTTACCATATATTCTATGTTACCTGCTTTGTGTCAACTCTTATATTTGGGGTTATCTATATTTTCTTTCTTATATTTTATGTTATCTTTAGTTTGTTTCTTATATTTTATGTTATTTCCTATATTTTATCAAAAACATGTACTGAACTATATGTAAAAGCCCTATGGGCGTTTAAATAAATAAATAAATCTATTAGTATTAGTATGTTAGTATTAGCGTAGATTTAAAAAAAACAATGATATGCTAATATTATGTAATACACGAGTAGGTGATGAACTGTGTGGATGTAGATGTTGAGTTTTTGGCCTACTGTAGGTAATGAACTGAACGAGGGCACGTTCGTAAAATACCGAAATAACCGAAAGTATGTCAGGAAATGTATGGATATGAAAGAAGCATTGTTTGTACGTTGGGTCAGAAATAATGAATGGAACCATCTGCCTACCCGCTAGGAGAAACTGTGTGATTATTAAAAGTACACACCATCTAAAACAGCATGTAAATGATGGTCAGAGAAAATGTGTTATAGGTCGTTTTGTTTATTTCGAGCTCGATTATCAGTTTGATTTCAGTGTGAGTAGTAGTGGGGGGGAGGTATGTTGTTGGGCTGAATGAAGCAGAGAGGAAGAGGAGATGAGAATGGTGGAGATTGGGAAGTACCTGGCTATTTAGAGCTGGTCACTGAACACGGTTAATGCCATTTCAAGCAACATTTCCATTCTGAATTTTGCGGTCTTTCACCAAGGCAATTATGTAAAATAAATTAAATTTGTTCTTATTTCTGACATAATGTAAAAATGAGTGCGTTATGCACATTACAAAAAAAGTTTTGGTAAGAAATTTCTTTTTAGTGTCGCTATCGAGTTTCAAATCACAACGGCGCTAAATAGACAAGAGTGGGGAGGCTACAAAGCACCATACAAAGAGGAGACTGATTGGTCTATCCCATTCTCGCAGGCTAAATCCTATAGATGTATGTGTGGGTCTCTTTTTAGTGTCGTTTTTTCGTTTCATCCAGTTTCAAATCACTACGGTGCAAAAGAAGTTTACACAAAAAAACGTCATATCGACTTTAATTCGACTCCGCATATCATTCCAATGAAAAGATGGTGCGTAAATCGTCCCCACGCGTCCACGACTTCTTTCGTCATTCAAACCACCTTATAGACACTCCTGGCGTTAATAAGAACAATCTTTGAAATTTTCAGCAAAATCGGCGGTTAAGTCTGCAGGGCACACGCTTACGAACATTGTATTTTATTTATATAGATTTTCTAAATAATTAGATATATAATCTTCGTACATAATGTGGGTGTTATCTTTTAGTTTGCTTTACATCGTTTTCTACGGCTTGGCGTATAGTATTAAACATCCGATCACTGAGCGTGTCGAACTATGGAAGGTCTGATTACCGAATTTGTGCATATACAAACCTACATATTTTTAAAATTTTATTAAGAGCCGTTGGAGACAAGGCGTGGGGAAGGAGTCGGGGGGGGGGGGGGGGGGAGGGAGAAGACGCAGGCCGGGTCCAATTTCATAGAAGAGACACGAATATACAAGTAGAAATAAGAAGAGACCAGAAGAACCGAGAAGAAGGACGAAAACATCCAAGAAGAACCAAGAAGAGACGAGAAGAAACGAGAAGATTCAAGAAGGCAAGGCGTAAGAAGAGACGAAATACCAAAAGAATCATAAAGAGGTGAGAAGATGCAAGAAGAACCAGGAAGAGACGAGAAGATCCCAGAAGAGACAAGAAGACACTAGAAGAAGCAAGAAGAGACAAGAAAAGCCAAGAGGAGCCGAGAGGAGACGCGAGGAATCAGGGGGAGATGAGAGGAGACGGAATGCCGAGAGGTATTTTAGTTTCTTCTTGCCTCCTTCTCTTCGCAACAGAAGAGCCAAGAAGAGGAGAGAAGATCCAAGAAGAATCGAGAAGTGCCGAGAGGAGACAAGAAAAGCCAAAAAGCGGCATAAAGAGCCGAGAAGAGACGAGAAAATCCAAGAAGAGGCAAAAAGAGAGAAGAAGAAACAAGAAAAAAAAAAGAGAAATCCAAGAAGAGACAAGTAACAAGGAGTTTCGAAAAGAGGCAAGAAGAGCCGAGAAGAGGCAAGAAGAAGGAAGATATATTAAAAAGATAGGGGAAAATAAGGCTCAATCAATTCATTTATTCCTGCCTACCCTTAATTCCAATATTGGCTTATTAGGTTGCCATGTACACCGGTTATACTCGATTATACTCCGACCTCCTTCCCATCCTCAGAGCGCGTGTTCCAGTCCTAACAAATCAGTGCCCCCTGGTGTACCGGTCTCACCGGGACAGGAGTGCTCCTGGCTGGGGTAGTACAATCGTATCGTATCGTACCTGTTTTTTATTTTTCTTTATTCATTGCTTTGATGGTTTCATAATTTGTGGATTTTTCGACCACCAAACTTGGCATATGCCCGTGTTAAGGTGGTCGATATAATATGTATTGCCTTACCGCTGATAGCTCCGTTTGAACTTCTCCGTCCGTTTCAAAACAACTCAGCTCTCAACGGCAAGGACCGTACTAATATGGAAGCAAACACAGCGTCCTTGAGGCAAAATTCCATAAAAATTGTAAAGCTGAATATTAATGTTGATGATAAAATTTTAATCACTTCACGAAATTGATTATATTTTTATTATTATTATATATTTGGCCCCTGCCCAAAAATAATTGATTAATAATGACAGTGATGCAAACATTTCTATTGGTCCAAAAGTATGTATGTGACACCGCTGATAGATCCGTTATAACCTCTCCCTCTTTCTCGTAAACGACGCGTACGATGGAAAGAGACATCACAGGGGAGCTCTCCGCGGCGCGCCCATGGCAGACGTCACATTATGGCGGTCAGATTAGTTGAGATTAATAATACGTGAATAATTAAGATGGTGCTTTTAATAAATTATCTAAATGGGCATCTTGCATGCATCTTTAATTGACTTAAAAAATTAAAAATTCATGAAAATTGATTAAAACACTCAAGTATTATGAAAAAGCGTCTTTTTCTTATATTTTATTACACTGATTTTTTTTTACGACTTTAATTTAACTGACGGTCAATCTGACGATTTAGGTTTAGTTTTAACGAAATCGCCAACTAATATTTAATTATACGATAATGCACCCTCTTATAGTTGTTTACCTACATCCATATTTAAAGAATTTATTAATGATTTCATTTACGTAATATTTGAGTCAAACGTTAGTCGAACCCGGTACTCATAAAGATGCATTGCGTTACATACAGTATGCTTCAAATTCGTTTTTCGACTTTAGAAAAGAAAATTCTGATGAAAAAGAAAAAAGTTTAAATGAATAATATACATTATAAATTATACGGAAAACTATAACAACTTTTTGAATAAGTATTCAAATTCGATGATTGTACTTACTTATTGTCTTTTTCTCTCTGATAACAATAATAGCAATGATCAAGATAAAATACTGTTTCCCAGTGACGTTTTGCAAGGTCACTGTCGGAAGTATATGCAATAAATAGCACGACGTATTTGAATTCGACCTAATCTTAATATGTAAAAACGAATGTTTCTCTGTTTGTCCCTAATGCGTTCCTAAATCATTCATCCGATTGTGATAAAACTTTGGTGATTTGTTGTGCGCGTGCCCGCGAAATTTCTAATTTAAAATGGTGAGCTCTGGCGTTATGAAATTATTTTCTATGCCATTTATCCGATTCCGATGAAATTTTGGTGAGTTGTTATGCGCACGCCCGTAAAATTTTCTATGTATAATGGCAAGCTCTGCCTTTATGCAATTTGTATAAAAAAATTACAATAGTTTCACGCGAGTTCTTTTTAAAATGTGTGTATTTCATATAAAGTTTAGCAACAGGGGGAGAAGGAGTGAGGGGGATAGGAATCCGAGTTTAAAGGGGGGGGGGGGGAGTTCGCGGGACGGGGGAGTTTGCGGGACGGGGAAGTTCGCGGGACGGGGGAGTTTGCGGGACGGGAGGATGAATGAAGGGGGAAGGTGGAGAAGATGGAATGGAAACGCGGGAACGGGGACATATGGGAAAGGACCCGCAAGGATGGGGGACGAGGGAGGGCAAACGAAGGGATTGCAAAGGAGACGTAGTAGTGGTAGAGGATAGCAGGGGGTAAATTTGTGAAATCCATGCTTCTCACACGGTCAGCTATATATGGCCTGTTTACGCTACTGAAAAACTTCTGATTTATTCGTGTACGCACCAGACAGAAAAACAATAAATATTGTATTTCCGAAAGCACTTCAGTAAATACAATTAAAACATTAATACTTTCTTTCTTTGAGTGGCATTGCAACGCATGCCGTAATAAAACCGAAAGAGTTTAACAATATTGAAGTCCATAGAAATCTTGAACCGAAAAATAAACTAAAAATAAACATCGCAAGCGGCTCATTACACCGAAAGCGTGGTTGGTCAGGCTGGCGATACGACATGGTGCCAAACCTAATGTTTACGGCTGAAGTAAATAATTGACAGGTGAAGGATTCGATCAGGCTCATTAGAATGGCTTGTTTAGCAGATAACTTCAATAACAAGATGCATCATTAAATACTTAAGAAAATATTCATTCAATTACTTATCCCGGCTGCTGTTTAATTTGTAGAACGACATGTACAGTTGTATACCTATTAAATAATTATTTTTGCATATTAAATAAAAATAATTATAATTGTTAGGTAGATATTAAATTATATGTTTAACATTTTTCTGTGAACTAATGATTATTTAACATTCATTTTATAAAACAAGGGAACACTCTGCTTCAAAGATGTTTTATAATCTAGAGTTTTCTTTATTCAGCATACGTATATAGTTTATTACAGATGTATTTTGATTTTACAACCACAAGACTAGGCACCTTCGCATATTGTTTGTATTGTGGCATTTGTCTATTTTCAAATGTCTCTTAAAACTTTTTTTTAAGTGAAAACTTCTTTAGCACCGTTGTGATTTGAAACTCGATGATACGAAAAATAGCGACACTAAAAATAGACAAACAATAAACACATTTATGGGATTTAGCCTGCAATAATATAGTTTAATCGGTCTCCTCGTTGTGCGGTGCTTCGTAGCTTCCACATTCTTTTCTACTTTAGTTTTCTGAAGATTTCACTTCTACCGCGTGTGAATGGCACACTCTGATTTTTTTTTTCTTTCATTGGTTTGACTGAGGATTGAACCTACCAGGAACCGGAGTTAACCACGCTACCATCTGAGCCAAATCGCGGTTGGGCATTTGCTTCATATATTTATTGTTGTAATGTCATTGAATTTCGTATAAAAGCTGGTTCACACTCAGCTATCAAATATAAAAGATCATAGCACGCCAAATAACGCTCTCCATACAATCCCTTCAGACCGTTCACACCTAAGCGTTTTTAAGCGCAGATCAATCATAGACAATACACATCTCAGACGTAACCGCTCCAGACGCGATATCCCAGAAGATAACTCTCCCCTTCTCCGACTAAAACAGGAGAGGGGGTCATTGTAATTACGGAGCTGCCTAGACCCGTGGATGACAGATGTCAAGTTGACAGATTTCAGTACAAAAAATATGCGTTCCGTTGCCGCTCCCTAATTCGACTGACCCCCTCTCCTACCACAGGAAGAAATATTTGATAGACTCGTGTGAAAGGACAAAAGATAAGCGCTCGCGAATCAACAGATATCTGCTTGCAGATATAAAGCTCAGTGTGAACTAAGCATTCATGCGTATATGTATATGCATGTGCGTGCCACCAAAATTTTGATAAAGTGCATTATCATCGACATTTTCTCTTTTATTTATATGTTTGTTCAATCAAGAAAACAAAAGTGAAATCCAAATAGATGTATTTAAAAAAATGACTTGTTTAATAATAATCATAGATCCAGGTACATACATACTAGAAAGAAAGACAAGAATGCAGAGTTAATGTGAATCAAGCCATTTGAATAATTTTGTAACTTCGTGACGAAACTTTATGGTTCAGCACAAAAAAATGGCTAAAAACATAATTTTGTCATCTGCTACTAGTAATAGTATTATTATAAATTTTGTATGGGTGGTTAGGAAAATGTGTATGGTTTCTAGTGACGAAAATCCTCGGTAATCTTTTAAATTCTATGAAATATTTAGCAAAATCTGAAAAGGCATTTTCGAACATTTTACCTAAATTTCCATCCTACATCTTCATTTATTATAATAATATAGAACTCACCGAAACTTGCATTTCGTATGGTTCAACAAAGATTATAGAGTATTCTCCTCTAAGTACAATGTAGTTAGTAGGTACCATTGATCCATATTTCACTGATTTCAATACATTTTTGTCAATAAATTCAAAAGGCCTAAGTTTTTCGTCGTATTGTTAATATGTTTATGGTCGGCTAAGATTAGCAATCAGTAAAGTTCTTTCGAGTATCCAGTGACCAGACGTAAACCAATACTTGGGCGCCACATTAAAAACAGAGAAATTGTGATACACCAAATGGTGTGCTACGACCCTCGGTTGAAGGACGCAGAAAAATAATATTTAACTCCTTCGCTGCGAGCAGTGTTCGAGAATTCTCTCCGGAGTCGATGGATTTGTAGATGAAGTACTTTATCTGCAGATATGTAGATTGATGTATGCAGATGTAGATATTAGATGTCTTGAGGTAAGTTGGAAGTTCCGTGTAGGAATGATAACTTGGAAGATTTAGATTAATAACTTTATTTAAGAAGTAAGTATAATCAAACTTATAATTAGAACAGTGTCAATTAGCGAAAAAGTGCAGCGTGTAGACTGCACGTGATAAGAAGTAAGTGTGAACCAAGAGTGAAGTAGAGTGAAACGAGAGTGAACGTCGAGAAATGCAAAGTCC
This sequence comes from Glyphotaelius pellucidus, assembly GCA_936435175.1. Classification (NCBI taxonomy): domain Eukaryota; kingdom Metazoa; phylum Arthropoda; class Insecta; order Trichoptera; family Limnephilidae; genus Glyphotaelius; species Glyphotaelius pellucidus. The sequence continues at coordinate 16,586,576 of OW386542.1, read as the reverse complement.
TCGCTTAAATAGTATTCCAATAATCCCGATTGTGGGAGATTTCATAGTTTTAATTACTAAACACACAAAAAATAGCCATGCGAGAATTGAGTTTCCGTTAGGTTAATCCTTCCAATTTTGGTTAATCGTTTTCAATTAAAAATAATGTATTTGTCGGAAACGCATGGTTGCACAAAAGGTTGACGCTAATGTCACTTGATTTATAGCTAAGGGCTGTGGGCATAACACACCTCCCCCCATAAAAATGGAAGCAACAATTTTTAAGTTTAGTTGCTGTAATTATATTTTGAAATATTTTCATTCGAAGTTAGCTCTTGTAGAGGCAAATCTTCGTTTTCGCAATTTAATCTATCCAAATTGCTCAATGTCATTCTTGGTTGGATCCTTGTAGTGGATCGTCTAGGATTATTACATTGATTGTATATCCTGACACAACATTTATTATCATCATCATTATTTGAAAAATAAGAACTAAGCATTCGGAAAAATCTACAACATTTCAATATTTTGTAAATTATAAACATAGTTAGAAAAGTAAATAGTGTGTACATAATAGTTTGAATTTTTGATGAATGTTTAACCGTAAGTGGTCTTGAATTATATGATTTAAGATCATCATTGAATTGATCGATTTTATGAGATGCCAAATTAAGGTCATCATGTTGCAAATTTATTAAATTTATAGGTTCAAGTTCATTAAGTGTTTCATTGTATTTTTTCATGTTACAACAATTGTCATCGACAATATTTAAAGTTGAAACAGGGTTTGCATATTCGGTAATAATATTACTTTTCGCAATTAATTGTGTGAGTCCTGCATAGGCTCTACAATTAGGATTTAAAGTTAATATTCCAGTGTGGAATAGTTTAATATCAAAAATGTTATTTTTATCTTTGCAATCGATAGTTATTTTAGATGGATGAGAATAGGTAAATATCCATTTGTTATTTCTTATAGGCTGCCATAGAAGTATGTTGCCTTTAATAATTTTACTGAAACATTCATTAGGTAATTCTTTAATAAAAGCAGACAATAAAATCGTCTCGCATATTGGATCAGAGAAAGTTGATAAAACATCTAGATCCTTACATATAAAATTTTCATTAGTAATAGTTTTACAATTATTCTTAAGATTATCAAGGTATACATAAAAAGATTTGTCCTTTGTAATAGCTAAGTATTTATGTTTAGGAATAATTAAGGAAAAGGTATTTGGGATATCAATATTTGGAACAGGTAGAGGTACTACATGAAATAGGTTATATTCTTGTGATGTAACTAAAGGTAACTTCGTTATGAAGATTAGTTTACCGTCAATATAATATGAAATTAGTTCTGATACATCGATTAAAGCATGAATGTTTTCAAGTTTCAAACTCAAGGGGAATTCTTTTCCGCTTGGTAAATTTTTAATGTTCGAGTTAAGTTCGAAATATAGTTGTTGAGGAGTAATAATATCTGGATGTAAAATTCCTTGTTTAGAAAATAAAATAGCATTGATTAAAGAGTCAATTTGATCATAAAAGTATTCTGTTGTCTCGAATAAAGAGTTTGTTTGAGAAGTAAGTACGTTTTTAATTTCTTGTAAATTATTTTTATCATGGACTTCTTTAAAATAGTTATTTATTTTTATAATGTTTTTATTCATAGTATATTCGTCGTAGTTCAGTTTAGCAAGTGTAGTATTGAAATTAGTAAGAGTTGATTTTGTAACTAGTAATTGATCTTTCATAAGATTATAAATTTCTTTATCATCAGACATGACGCGTTCAATCGCATCGTCATAATATTGCGCATCTTCAGAATCTAGCGTTCCGAAAACAGCTTTGAATAGTTTTCCAACACCATCAATTAAACCGCGTTTTGAGCGTTTGTTGGAAACAAGATGTGTTATCGATTCGTATTTAGTTTTACATTTCTTTATAATATTTAATACTGGTTTTAAAAGATCTTTACAATTATCATTTGGTATATAAGATAGGTATTTTGAACAAGTGCTTCTAGTTAAAGCATAATTAAGTAATTATCATCTAGAATTTGAGAAAAATATTAATTTTGTCTTGAAGTACCTGGAACAGGAGATAAAGCTCGATATGGCTTAATTCTGTTAACATGGAATCTTTTAAGGGAGTTATTTTCCATTTTGAGAGTAACATTTTGATTATTATGAACCTGTACTATCTTGTACGGTCCTTTCCAATTAGGAGTAAGCTTCTTGCTTAATGATTTAGGTTTATTAGTGTTTTTAAGTAATACTAGGTCGTTAATTCTATAATTATTATTATATACGTTTCTATCGTAATATTTTTTAGAAGTTTCTTTAGCATGTCCGATTCTTTCACGGGCAAGTGATCTAGTAATAGCGAATTTATATTTTAATTGATTCAGGTAACTTTCATATGTTGGATTTGAATCAGAGTTTTCCAAAGAGCTTGGCAAAACAGGTTTATGTCCAAAGACAAGTTCGTAGGGAGTAAATTTGGTTGTACAATGTGTACTTGTATTATACGAAAACATAGCTAAAGGGATATAATCGTCCCAATTTGATTGATCGTTATCTATATAATGTGTAAGATAATCTTTCAAAGTAGAATGAGAGCGTTCCAATGCTCCGTTAGTTTGTGGATGATACACAGTAGTTTTTAAATGTTTTATTTTAAATAATTTCGTAAGATTTTTCATTAAGTTACTTGTAAATTGAACACCTTGATCCGTGAGGATTGACTTAGGTATTCCGTAGTGAGAAAAGAATTTAACTAGGCAATCAGCAACAGTTTCTGTTTCTGTAGAGCTAACCGCATAGGCTTGCGAAAATTTAGTAAGATCATCTTGAAAGGTGACTATATATTTATTATTTGAAGCAGTTTCGCTAAGTGGTCCGACTATGTCGACCGCAATTCTTTCAAAGGCTTCCGTGGAAGTCGTCGTTATTTCCATTGGAGCTTTGTAAGTTCTTCTGTCAGTTTTATTTTTCTGACAGTGGATGCAATTCTTTACATAATTTTCAATATCATCTTTCATTTTTTCCCATCGGTATCTTTCTTTGATCCGATTGTAGGTTCTGAGAAAACCTGGGTGTCCAGCCATAGGGCTATCGTGACATTCCTTTAATATTACGGGAATTTGTGAAGTTGAAGGATTAATAATTTTATTGTGATTAATATTAATTTTAATCTTTAAGTTTCTAAAAAGATATTGAATAATTTCTTTTATTTTTATAAAAGGTACTGAGTCAAAAGGGTTTTGAAAGTCTGGTAACGTAATTTCAGTTACACGTTTTTCGATAAGTTTCGATCTTAAGTTTTTAAGCGTTAAGAAAATATCTTTAGGGGTTGTTTTATCGAAATAGTGAGTTTTAGTGAAGCAATGAAAATATGATTTTTTATTATCTTTAGATTTGGATTCGTGAATACCATACAATGTTTTTGGTAATTCTAAAAGTTCATCAGTGTCTGAACAGTTTAATAATATTTCAGCACAAAAAGGGTTTTGATCATCTAGATCGATTGAAGTTGGATATGCCAAATTTTTAGACATATTATTTATAAAGAATGAATCGTTTTCATTGAAACTAAATATATTCGGTTCATTTTTATCTGCGTAAAATCTTAGATAACTTTCGTAAGTATCGTTATCATTATTATTTTCTAAAGTTACTGATGATGAATCATCTAATTCTATATAATTATTATCTATCTCTAAATTATTCTTAGATAGATTATTAAGACAAGTTTCTAAGTCTTCTGCATTTATTTCATCGAAACATGGTTCATTTAAGAGTTCATCAATAATATTTGGAGATGGTGAATTTTCATCTTCGGTTACAATGTTTATAGGAATACGAGATAAACAATCGGCATTCGAATTGATTCTGCCTGGTTTATATTCGATTTCGTATTCGTACTCTTCGAGTTTTAATCGCCAACGTAACAGTTTGCTACTGGGATTAGTAACGTTCATTAACCACTTTAATGGTCTATGATCAGTATAGATTTTGAATTTTCTTCCGAATAGATAAGGACGAAAATGTGCAACAGCCCAAACAATGGCTAAAAGTTCCTTTTCAGAAGTACTATAATTTCCTTCTGCACTATTTAAAGTCCTAGAGGCATAAGATATAGGTAAGTCTTCTCCGATTTTTCCTTGGCTTAAAATCGCGCCTATTGCATAATTTGAGGCATCCGTAGTTAATACGAACTCTCTTGTGAAATCTGGGTATTGTAAAATAGGATAAGAGGTTAATTTTTCCTTTAATGTATCGAAAGCATTTTGTTGTTCGTTCTTCCATTCAAATTTTATGTCTTTCTTTAAAAGACTTGTTAAAGGTTTTGTTATTTTACTAAAGTTTTCGATAAATCTTCGGTAATATCCAGCTAGACCTAAGAAAGATTTTATTTCTTTAGGATTCCTGGGAATAGGAAATTCAGAGACTGCTCGAATTTTTTCGGGATTAGGTGTGACACCTTCATTAGAAATTAAATGACCTAGATAAGTAACTTCCTTTCGCATGAAATGGCACTTATCCGGTTGAATTTTCAGGTTATTGTCAGCAAGTCTTTGAAATATAGCTGTTAACTTTTTAGCGTGATCTTCTATAGAATTTGCGTAGACGACAATGTCATCTAAATAAACGAAACAATATAATCCTTGTAAACCGATTAATGCATTATTCATTAATCGTTGGAAGGTGGCTGGTGCCGTTTTGAGACCGAAAGGCATACGGGTATATTCATAATGTCCATTTGGGGTAGAGAAAGCGGTTTTTGGGATATCATCTTCATGCATTGGTATTTGATGAAATCCGCTAACGAGATCTAGGGTTGTAAAATATCTACAATGACCTAACTGATCTAAAATGTCGACGATGTGAGGTAACGGGAAAGCATCACCCACAGATACGTCATTAAGCTTACGATAGTCAACGACTATCCTCCATTTGGGTTTTCCTGAGGAGTCGCTTTTCTTAGGTACAACCCATATAGGAGCTGACCATGGCGAAACGCTAGGTTGGATAATTCCGTCTTCTAACATTTTGTCTATTTGTTTATTTACTTCCTCTTTGTGTACTTCCGGGTACCTATAATTTTTAGAATGTATTGGACTTTGAGTGTTTGTAATGATTCGATGCTTAATAGCATCGGTCGCCGTAAGTTTATCGCCTTCGAGATAAAATATTGAATTATATTCGTCGCAAATATCTAACAGGGAATTTATTTCCTCTGAATTTAAATGATCGGTACAAATTTGATCACGTATTAATTTTTTTCGTTTTTTACCGTCATCGTTATAATTTTGGTTAAAATGGTAAACATTTTCAGGTATAGGGTCTAAATAGACTTTCAGACAATTTATATCAACATAATCATTTGTTGAATTTAAAATAGTACAATACGATTTGTTATTCGCATCGACCTTAGTTATAGCATTAGCTAAATATACACCTTCAATAGGTAATTGTATATTAATTATCCCTTCTTTTATTTCGGGGTTTAAAACATCAATTTGTATAAGAGTTTCTGATCTAGGAGATAGTGTAAAAATAGGAGTCGAATGCTCATTAGGATCAGAAACATGTAGTTTCATAGCAGATTTATTTATTATTAAATCATTATTTTCGAAATCAATTTTAGCATTTTTGCTTTCAAAAAAGTCGTTCCCTAAAATTCCATCGTATCCAAGGTTTAAATTTTCACTATCCATCGCGTGGAAATCGTGAATAATTGTCTCATTTTGAAGACGTATTTTCATTTGAACAATTCCAAGTGATTCGATCGATTTTTTCGATCTACTGATGCCATTAATCTCAATAATTTTGCCCGAATTTACGGAGGTACCTTCACCAAGACAGTGTGCCTTGATGAGGGATACGGCTGCTCCAGTGTCGACAAGAAAATGTCTTTTAAAAATAATACCATTTGTAGGTAATTGCAAAATCACATGGCGCAACGTATCTGAATGAGATGGCGTATAATACACAATTGTGTTAATAAATTTTTTATTTTTTTTTGAAGTTGAATTGGAATGTTCTGAAACTCCTGAGCCTGGCTCGTGACTTACAGTAGATCGGCTCGGGATTCTACTGCAGATCTGGAGTTTAAATGATTCACTTTCGAATCATATTTCCTTGGTTGGGAAGACGAATTATTATTATTAGGAGATGCAGAGTTAGGATTTTCATTTTTATATTTTAATTTTCTGCACTCTTGTATTAAGTGACCAGGTATATTACAATGCCTGCACAATTTTTTATTAAAATATTGTCCTGAATTTGGACGAAATGGTTGATTATAATTAGATTTCGAATTTGGAGTAAAATTTTTATTATTATTATTATTATTATTTCTTACGAACATTACTTTGCGTTTGTCGAAATTATCATTTTTATTTTTATTTTTAAAGCAATTGTAATTGGTATGTCCCGATTTTCCACAAATCGAACATGATTTTATAACGTTATTATTAACTTTGGATGAATTAAGTAATTTATTTATTCTTTCTTCTTCTAGGGAGATTGTAAATGCTTCGTTTAAGTCTTTAGGGTTTCTGGATCTTAATATTGTGGCAATAGATGAATTAGTTCCATACATAAATGTTTGCATACCGAGTTCTTGGATGCTGGCTGTTCTGCCTAACATTTCCGCAGGATCTTTATTATTTTGATTGATTGATACTAGTAAATTTTTTATACAATTTTCGATTCTAAGTATATATTGAGAAATACTCTCGTTATAAGATTGTTTACAATTTTGAAGTTCAAGTAACAAATGTGCATAATGTTTACGTTCTCCGAATGATCTTTTAAGAAGATCTTTTAGTTCCGTCCAATCATTGATTACATGGTTTGCGCATATAACTTCTGCTTGTCCTTCTAATGAAGTAAGAATGTAAGAAAGTAACGTGTTTTGTTGGTTCGGTGTGGCTAAAGCTACAGCTCTATCACAATTTGTTAAAAACGCGCAGAGTTTTTCTCTGTTGCCGTCGTATGGCTTTATGAATTTAAACAATACAGGTAAAGGTAAGACTGTTTCATTAGATGTGGAATTAGTTGATGAGACTGAAGTAGTAGTCATTTTTAAATTTTATTGGAATTATTTTTAATAAAAGAATTTTTATTTTATTTTAGCGATTTATACACGTTTTGTGATAAATTCGATTATGTTACGCGAAATTAAGAAGATAATTTTTAAATTTTATTGGAATTAATTTCTTCTAAAGAATTTTATTTTTATTTATACGTTTCTTTTTTATGAATTTAATATTTGTTACGCGAATTTATGAAGATTATTTTTATATTCAAAGAAATAGTAAATGTTTTTAATTTTTGATAAAATATTTGTTTTTACTAATGTACGGTTCACGGTACAAATAGTAAGAAGAAAAAGATTACACTTATGTACGGTTCACGGTACATAAAGTGAAAAGAAAAATGGTTACGCTAATTGAACATTGTCTAAGAGGAATTGGGAGGAAAGGATAAAAATTTCTACAGGACAAAAATTTTTATGTACTCACAGTAGTAATAGGAGTGCCCAATTCATTTTAAGTAAGATGGAGTGAAGGTCTCGTGCTCGTGTCGGGAATTACAGGATCGGATTCTTGGCTGCTTGAAGAACTGAAGTTCACCGTAGACGCTGGACTGCGCGAAGCTTCCGTTGTCTGCGTTGTCGCCTTTTCTTCTTCTCCAGGCTCCGTCGATGTCGTGAGGTAGACAGGGTTTCAGGTGAGAGCCGCACCAGCTTTCCGAGGAAAGATTTCTCCGAGGAGAATGTCTGCCAAACTAGTCTTTCGTGTCCTTATTGGAGATGGAGTCCTCCGTCGTCACAGAAGATCCTTTGTTGAAGAAATATCAGCTATCCGTAGCTGTTGATAGCGCTTGTGCTATCGCTGATAGCGTTTTTTTTTGCCATCCCACTTCTGACACCAATTTTTGCTACGACCCTCGGTTGAAGGACGCAGAAAAATAATATTTAACTCCTTCGCTGCGAGCAGTGTTCGAGAATTCTCTCCGGAGTCGATGGATTTGTAGATGAAGTACTTTATCTGCAGATATGTAGATTGATGTATGCAGATGTAGATATTAGATGTCTTGAGGTAAGTTGGAAGTTCCGTGTAGGAATGATAACTTGGAAGATTTAGATTAATAACTTTATTTAAGAAGTAAGTATAATCAAACTTATAATTAGAACAGTGTCAATTAGCGAAAAAGTGCAGCGTGTAGACTGCACGTGATAAGAAGTAAGTGTGAACCAAGAGTGAAGTAGAGTGAAACGAGAGTGAACGTCGAGAAATGCAAAGTCCTCGCTTAAATAGTATTCCAATAATCCCGATTGTGGGAGATTTCATAGTTTTAATTACTAAACACACAAAAAATAGCCATGCGAGAATTGAGTTTCCGTTAGGTTAATCCTTCCGATTTTGGTTAATCGTTTTCAATTAAAAATAATGTATTTGTCGGAAACGCATGGTTGCACAAAAGGTTGACGCTAATGTCATTTGATTTATAGCTAAGGGCTGTGGGCATAACAGGTGTTAATTTTTGTTTGTTGAAAATATGCCGATGACATGGCGGAATGCTAAGGCCGTAAAATCATAAATAATATCTACGCGTGCGGTACAGAAATCACGCACTTAAAGTAGCTACCTGAAACAGTACTAATTACATTTATAAAAAAAAATGATAATAGTCAGGTATACATTTAAAACAAGGCCATTCTTATGATTACAGACACATTGGCAAGTATGTCTGATTGCCGTTGTCGGTTCTTATAATAATTGATATATAACAGAAGATCAAGCAAATGATTTGAAATATCTGCGTCTGCCAATAATAAAGGTGCTGGTGTAAGTAGAAGCTTGGGAAGGCACACTTGCGCCGGAACTGGTAATTTAAACCCTTTTTTGAAGTAAAACTTCTTTACGCACGCTTGACTTGGGGAGTAAGCTGGTGAATGCGTGACGAGAGCGTTACGAAAAGTGTGATCGAACGAAGCATAAAGAAGTTTTACTTCTGTGGTCTAAAGCACACGTTTTTTTGTTTTTGTTTTGCTTTTGTTTGACGTTAGATCCAAACAAGAGGCCTGGGGAAAAAAAACCCTCAAGGCCTGTCATCTTTGGGAATGCTGTATGGATCATCTTTGGGAATGCTGTATGCTGTAAGGAGGGAAGGAAAAGAGTATGAGGGGTGTTGTAACAATCCGTACTGTTCCGGAATCTAGCTCAGAAACAATTATTGATGAATATTTAAATAATTGCAGTTATATAACATATACATACCTCTTTTTCCACTCGGCCTTCTCACCAATTTGGGTCGCTTGAGTTGTGACAAGGCTTGGAGGGGAGGGGGGGAGGATGAATTTAATTATAGAGAACTCTTTAAATATATGGATTTTAATGAGAATTGGCCAAGTCAATACATAATCTTAATTATATTTAAATCTACTTATATCTACATCTTGACTAGTTGTCATAAGGTTTCGGGTTGCTTTACCATTGTTCACATCGATATTGTTAATTATTCACTGTAACTATGTATGTTACTGAGTTCTCTGCAGGGGCCTTAGTAAGGCCGAGAGTCATCGATTGCAGCTTTTGCAGTTCAGCAGCTCTGGCCGTCATAGCCGAGTCTACTGCCAACGGCACTATTGTCTTCGCACCTGATCACCCCACTTTATTTGTCTTATTACCAGCTTTACCTCACCGGACGGAGGAACACATACCTTGCGAATCACTTGTTTCAACTCAATTGTAACTTCTTCACCCACCGTCCAGCATCACACCGCAAGGCGGGGAACGTGTGCTTGGTGTTCCACCACCACTCCCTATCGATCTCCGATGCCAAGATCTTCCAGAATGGACGGATTTGTGCGTCTAGCTGTCCATGTCCTGAGCATTTTTCTTCAGCAGACTTCGAGGGCGTGCATCAGCTTTCACTGACTCTAAGGATGGGTTATTTCAAGTTTTTTGAAACAACTCGTACTAAGTGTCGTTTTTCTTAAATTGTAATATTTTACGGACTAACATTTTTTATACATAAGATTACAAACAATATCAATATTAAAAGCCTTGATCTATTAGCCATTTAAATTTTTTTTTTAAATCGGTGGTGCAATTTGATTCGATTTTTATGTTTATTTGCGTCTTATTAAATACGGTAGGGACAAGATGAATGAATGTCCGTTGCCCGTATTTATTTATAATTTTCGGAACGGACAAACCCTCAATTTTACTAAATCTAGTGCCATGTGCATGGTCTACTTTTCCTTGGTTTTTGTATATAATTTAACAATTTTGTGAAACTGGAAACCAAAATCTTTCAATCTTTGGTGCATGAGTTGTGAACGAATAGTTTTGACTTGTTTTGAATAAAAACGCTTGCCGTCTTCTCCTCCCGTGTGTACTGTGTAACTACGTCGTACGTTATATTCATTCAAAGGCAAAATATCAACTGCAATTATTATTATTGACAGCGCGCCGGAATCCTGGACTTAATTATCGTCCTTAATAATTAATTTTGCTTACTCAATCGAGCCACCACGTACCAAGTCACGGAGCGGCGAGATCTTGCTACATGATTGGCGATGTAACCGTAAATAGGGTTAGCAGATTTAAAAATACCGAAGGATGTCAAAATGTTGAATTTAAAAATAAAATTGTTGTGAAATCGGGACATTTCAAAAATATCTACACCTGTATCGTGAAAGAAAACATTGACGTGAACATTTACGTTATTTTATTTATTGTGTCTTAAAATGGTAAATATTATTGTTTACAATTCACTTCTTAACCTTACAAGTAGAAGCCTGTGTTGAGGTTATTAATTTTAAAAGGTAATAAAAAAATGTGCAGTTTACACGCGGTAGAAGCGAACTTCACCAAAACAATCTCAACCAATAGGAGCCTTGAAAAGTGAGATCATAATCAAAGCGGCCAGTGCGCGCAATTTGACGGTTCGTAGGTACTATAATGAGTCATTTCCGTTTCATATCTCAACCAATAGGAGCCTTGAAAAGTGAGATCATAATCAAAGCGGCCAATGATCGCAGTTTGATGGTTCGTAGGACTGTAATGCGTCATTTCCGTTTCATCCGAGTTTCAAATCACAACGGTGCTAAAAAAGTTTCACTTCAAAAATTGCATAATAATTTTTAACAACTGTTATAAATCAACTCCGCGAAGTCGGGTTCTTGAATTTCAACTGTACAGAAGCTAGCGTATTAATAGATTGATACTATCAGATCCTCTAATAAATATTGTTGAAGGTTATTGACGTGACAAGGTCTTATAAATCGATGAACGCCGGCTACACTCACGAAAAAGCATGACTTGTCACGTTACGTCTGAGTCGAGTGTGCAAGCGAGAGCGCGAAACAAGCAATAAAGAGGCACGATCGGCCTAAGCGTTCGGCTTATGACTAAAATTTTATGTAAAAGTTTTCTTATGACGTTATCACGTAAAATTATCGTCCGTAAACCGACTTATAGATAACCAATTTTTGGAAAAGGACATCATGTCCTTTAAAATCATCTAGTAACCCTTGCAGCGATGGAGGTGCTCCGAAATTTTTAGAATTTTAATAATTTTTCTTCGTCATCGGCGTGGTCACCGACATTTTAATTGTTGAAATTTTTCGTAACCGTTTCTATAATAAGCTATTTTTTCGGTTGCATAAGATTTTCACAGTACTATTGCCGGTTTTGCACTTACAGCTTTAGTTTTACTTGATTGATGTTTCGACTATTCAACCAATCAAAACGAAAGTCATTTCACTGATTTCTCAGAGTTGTTTTAAATTTAATTTACGTGGTTCATTCCATTATGGCAGCTGTCGCAAGATTGGATGGCGATTAACTTAAGGCCCTCTTTTTCGCCTAGTTTTATACCACGATCAAAACGATTCAGTCTTTTAGTTTAATGAGAAGTAATGTGGTACGAACAGTTCACATTTTTGCGCCGGAATGAAATTGGGCGATATTAAAATCTTTCTTACGGATTTTAGCTCCAGGGAACGAGGACGATGAAGTTTTGGTATTCAGACAATTACGTATAAATTTTCATAGGAATTATTTTTAATTTGAATAAAATATTTATGAATTAAAAACTTCTTCAGCACCGTTGTGATTTGAAACTCGATGAAACGAAAAATAGCGACACTAAAAAGAGACAAACAGTAAACACATACTAACTATGGGATTTAGAATGCGATAGAATAATATAGTATAATCGGTCTCCTCTTTGTGCGGTGCTTCGTAGCTTCCCCTTTCTTGTCTACTTTAGTTTTCTGAAGGTTTCACTTCTACCGCGTGTGAACGGCGCACAAATATTTTTGAAGTAAAAACTTCTTCAACACCGTTGTGATTTAAAACTGGATGAAACGAAAATGCGACACTAAAAAGAGACAAACACATACATCTATAAGACGTAGCCTGCGAGAGAATGAGAAAGACGATATAATCGGTGCTTCGTACTTAGAATAAATGTAAAATAATTTTTAAACTTGGTAACAATATTATTATAAATAAAACCTTAAAATTATCCTACTCCTGATTTTCTGCATTCGTCTCATTCTCTCGATGTTTAGTTTTCTGAAATTTCACACGCGGTAGAAGTGAAACCTTCAGGACACTAAAAGAGACAAGAGTGGGTAGGCTACGAAGCACCGCTTATTATTATTAATCCGCAAGAGGAGACCGAGTATTCTATCTCATTCTCTCGCAGGCTAAATCCTATAGATGGTGTTTGTCTCTTTTTAGTGTCACTTTTTCGTTTTCAAATCGAGTTTCTAATCACAACGGTGCTAAAGAAGTTTTCACTTCAAAAAATTTGTCCGAACACCGGAGACCAAAATTTCATTAAAATTTTGTAATCCGAATCCGAATAATCTCAGAAATCAATGTTTAAAGCAAGTCAATGTCAATAGGTGTCGCGTGTTTCATATCGGTACTTCGATTCTTTAAGTATGTGTTGATCAAAAGCTTTTATTTCAGGCTCAATGATAGTTCCAGTTTCCAGTATTTATTATTAAATCTAAATTGTGTATTCCAGTACAGTACAGTTAGATTTAGATCCATTCCGCGCGTCTCCCACACTTCGTCCTACATATTATTTTTATTAAATAGGCCCACAACCGCAGCCAATGCCTGCGAAATAAATATTTTTTACTTCGCCATTCTGCGACGTTTGGCACGATGTTGATGTTACGATGATGAGCTGATTGACTTTACATTGAGGGTCTTTGAAAGTATTTGCGGAAGATTGGATGAATGTATCAGAATGTGTTTTGAGGGAAAAAGTGTGTACATTCTTGTCAATTGATTCGCGACGTATGAATAGTATTTGGAAGGCGACATTTTCGACCAAAAAACAAAATTTCAACATACACTAACATTAATGTACCAATTAGATATGCGTACGCACAAATTTTGATAAAAATACGTCGATAAGCACAAGCTTTGGTGAGACACCATAAATATCAGGTAATATCAGCATTTTTCATTCTTACACTTGATCAAAGAATGAGGGAAGCAGAAAACATTTTACACGCAAAATTAAGATTTGGATTAAGGCCCGGTAGTAAGCGTTCAAAAAGAAAAAAAAGAGAGATAAGTGAATACGAATGTTGTGAATGAAAGAGGGAGTGAGCTTTTTTTATATGAATACCGCACAAGAGTCCCAAATTCGCTAAGAGCCAGTGATACTATGGCATCCCCAATTGGGGTATGTTGTGAGGCTGAAGGTAGTGGGCAAGGGAATGAGATGGGGAAGAGGAAGGTGGGAAGTACCTGACTGTTCAGATCTGGTCACCAAACACGGCTAAAGCCAAAAGAGCTAATATTAAATACAATAATAATAATTAAGTTAAAATTGTGAAAATGTTTACTAAAACCTGACTCGTTTAAAATAGAGTGAAATGTCAAGGGAAATGTCTTAAGTAGCATTTTAATTTTTTCGAATTTCAAATTTTTTCATGTATATAATTTGTAAAGTAACAGAAAAAAATGGTTGTCTGTAAAGTCGGTTTACGGTAATTTTACGGTAATTTTACGATAATTTTACGTGATAACGTCATATAATAACGATGGAATGGAAGAGAGATATATACGTCACAAGCCGAACGCTTGTTCTGCACTCTCGCTTGCACGCTCGGCTCAGGCGGAACGTGTCAGTCGGAACGACAATGAGTCATGCTTTTTCGTGAGTGCAGCCGGCGTTCGTCGACTTATGAGACGTTATCACATCAAAAACATGGTTATAATAATTTTTGGACGCACGGGAAAGGATATGCAATTTATTTCTTTGAATAGCATTGCAACGCATGCCGGGAACCAGCTAGTCCAAAATATTTCTAAGCGGTCTAATTTTCAAAACAAAATCACTGATTTTGCATTGTTCAGTAGTGCTGTACCCTAATATATGGCTTCGTAGCTCTCGTATGGGCGATCGCCAAAAACTTTAATCTGGCGTTCAGCTTTGAATATAGGATTCTATCAAACGTGCCCAGTTTTGCCGATTCTTGAAATTGCTCTTTCACCCATCTGAAGATGTTGTATATCGTATTCGCGAACATAATCTTTATCTCTACCACCAAGAGTATGATTTCATAAAATATTTGTATGCCAACGGGCATCATCTGTTAGCCTTACCCTATCCCCAGCATTTTTCCCTTCAGTATGGACATTGTGACAGTAACATCGGTCGTCGGCTACCTTTAACTTGAGTTCAATTAAGACACCCAGATATTTTATTATATATATAATAAATATATAATAAAATATCAGTAATGAGACATCTATATAGATTAGGTATGAATATAATGAAAAGTTAAATGACACGCAGAAAATACTTTTACGCATCGAAACGACAATTCAATCACTAATTTTAATTTACGTAGTGTAAAAAAATTAAAATTCGTCATCATTAAGCTACATTGTAAAAATATATAAATGGGGTTGGTACCTACGGGTTGAGATGTGTTTTACATTTTTTTTTATTGTTTAAATTATAACGTTGTTACAGTATTATACACAATTTTATGGCAAAAACAAAATTGTGAAATATGCATTTTAAAGAATTTCTACGCAAATTAAGAGAGCTGTCTCTTGAGCTTGGTGTAAGATTTATTTCATAATTATATACTAGAGTGTACAATAAATATAATCTTAAGTGCTAGTATGTTGTGACGTTTTTTTCATACTGTTTATGATTTCAGATGAACAAAATCTGAAGGTCGAATGACGATTTATTGAAAATGCTATTTTAATACATTACATATTTGAGGATTATATAGGAAAATATTTACATTTAAAAAAATCTTTTATATGTACTATCGCCGACATATCGCAGTACATTTTTCGTGGGATTATAATTTTGCAATTCACATGGTGGTTCAGCCATCCCCTGTTTTTTTGGCTATCCTGCTTTAACTCGACCGTTTTGCATTTCGGCTGTCTATAAATTTGTGTGTACGTCCCGTTTCTGGTGTAAGGCGGTGGCCGTTTATTTCAGTAAATATTCTAAATTTAAATGTGAAATTGTTGTATTTATTTGGACTTTCTTATTCGTCTTTTTTCTCAATTTTTATCGTATACGCCTGTAGAAAGTTAAAAAAAATAATCGTCCTTGAGATAGCGACATTTCTTTGAATAATTTGGGTAATCCCTTATTTGAAATACGCGGTAGAAGTGAAATTTCACCCACACAAGCTGAACCAATAGGAGCCTTGAAAAGTGAGCTCGTAATCAAAGCGGCACTGTGGCCAGCGCGACGCTTCGTTGGTACTGTTCGTAGATAAGGTTTCATAATATCTCATTGTATATGATTTATGTGTTTGTCTCTTTTTGGTGTCATTTCCATTTCACACAGTTTCAAATCGCAATGGTGCTAAAGAAGTTTCACTTCAATAAGAAGAAATCAAAAAGGTCGCGAGGTCGATTATTCACTAAACTGCTAGTTTAATCAAAATTTAATTGTTCGAACAAAAAAGGAACTTTTATTTTGTAACAACGTTTTCCAATTTCAAAAACTTTGAAACGTGAATATTTCAATATAACTTATCGAGACTAGTTTCTCTCTTGAAATTGTGTGTTGAAATATATTCGCTTGAATATATTGAAATATATTCGCTTTTTATCGCTGCAGCATTGATAAACCACTATGTCTTGCTGTGTCGGGTGAAAGTCGGGCGTCTGTGCGCGGGGTCGTGCTCGCTTGGGGAATGATGATGTCATGTAATGCAGGGGTCCAAGATGGCGACCACCCTTCGGTAATGTATGCCCCGCCCCCCTCCGACCCCCCCTGGCGGGTGCAATCAACCCGAGGGGTGTGATGCTGCTGTCGGCGCGCGATCAGAACCACGAATCCTCGAATTGAAATATTTTACTGCGTCCGTGACGGGGTTATTTTAATTTATTAACATATAAGGGCATTTATTTTAATATATATTATTTTATTTACTTGCAAGGTGCTCGCTGAAGTAAAAACTTCTTTTTTGCACCGCTGTGATTTGAAACTCGTTGAAACGGAAATGAGTGACACTAAAAAGAGAAAAATACATACATCTGTATGATTTAGCCTGCGAGAGGATGAGATTTAATGAACCTTACCTACGTACAGTACCTACGAAGCGTCGCGCTCTATCAAGCTGCGCGCATTGGCCGCTTTGATTATGAGCTCACTTTTCAAGGTTTCTATTGGTTGAGATTGTGTGAGTAATCACTTCTACTGCGTGTGGACTGCACCGTGATTTTTTGACGTGATAACGTCTTATAAATCGATGAACACCGGCTGCACGCACGAAAAAGCATGACTCATTGTCACGTTCCGCCTGAGCCGAGCGTGCAAGCGACAGGGCTGAACAAGCGATAGAGAGGCAAGATCGGTCTAAGCGTTCGGCCACAGCCGGTCTTCAGTGTTACTTCAATATTGGCATTGGTTCGCCTTATGACGCATCAATGCAATTTTTCATCAATGTTTTCTTATGACGTTATCACGTAAAATTATCGTCCGTAAACCGACTTTACAGACAACCAATTATTTTAAGTGAAACTTCTTTAGCACCTTTTGAACTCGGATGAATCGGAAATGGGACTAAAAACAGACAAACACATACATATATAGGATTTAGCCCGCGAGAGAATGAGATAGAATGAAACCTTACTTACTTAAAGTACCTACGAAGCGTCAATTGGTCGCTTTGATTATGATCTCACTTTTCAAGGTTCATATTGGTTAAGATTGTTTTGTGAAGTTTCGTTTCTACCGCGTTTGAACTGCACTCTTTTTTTTATTATCAATTATTTTATGTGTTTTGATTTTGTAGTTGGTTGATATGTAATAATAAAAATTTGCTACATTTTAAACAGAAATTTTTTCACTGTCCCCGCAGTTATATGAATACATTTAGGTTAAAAACACGTGCCTCTTTGCTAGTATAAATCTAAGATGTAAATCAGAAAAAAAAATTATGTTTTTATAATAAGGTAGGTACCTACTTATGTGACTTTACTTTTACGAATTTACGGATAAAACTATCCATTTCGTCTGTAGCCATTTTGAATGGTAGTCTTTCACCAAGGCGATACTAAGAGTATCTATCACTCTGAACGTTTTGGCTTTAGCGTAATGAAATCTTTTAATTACTGAGACATCAAGGTGAATGCTACTATTTTTAGTTCATAACTTCATTTTAATCATGTTGTTGTAAAGGTGGATAAATGAGATTTTTATGTTTTTCAATAAGAAAATAGAGTGTTTAACAGAGTGTTAATTAGATGCCGGGTAATAACTATTCATAAATATGTTTTACTGAACAATGTAGGTCGGTTAATGGCTAATGTGGGAACAAATGAAATTAAGTTATTGCTTAGGAACCAAAGCGGTTTGATACATATTATTAAATTTAACGATTTGATTTTGGCATGACTTGGTTCATGCTGGGAGTCACTCGTGCGTTCGCAGACGCATCCGAAATTATGCTTTGTAATTCTTGCATGAATAACAGATGTTTTAATGGGTTAATGCTTACTCTACGGTACGATTTTTACTATAACTACTATTCTTGACCTATTCTACATACCATTCTTTATGACGTGTAGCTTTTTGGAATTTGATTTAGTCTTGTTTATTTAACTTACTCTTGCATTCACGAAGGCATCCGAAATTATGGAGTAAAATTATTTTTTCATGTTATTTTAAAATTTCTGGTAAACTGACAGAGAGAAAAGTCTTTAAATATGTATTTTACTAGCTTTTACCCGCGGCTTCGCTCGCATGATATTAGGGGAAATTACCGTAGCGCTAGCATTTATCATTTATCCCCCATCCCGCATTCCATATATTCATTCCCGGTACATTCAGTTTTCAAACAGCTCGCGTGCCATTTAAATTTCATAATGCCAGAGCTCACCAGTATTGAAAAAAAGAATTGCCCAATTCGGTGCAGTCGTTCGTAATTTATGCGCGTAAAACATTTCGGAGATTCGTTTTTATTTATATAGATAGATATTATGTTAGAAGCCAACTTGAGTACAATTCTCCTGTCTGGAATCCTCATTATAATATGCACGTACAAGCTGTTGAAAGAATACAAAACAAATTCTTACGTTTTCTAAATTTTAAAATGGGTATTTCAGCAAATATGTTAAACTACAACACACTTTTAAACGATATGAATATGCTTAAATTGTCAGACAGAAGAATTTTCACTGACTTGGTATTTTTATATAAAATTCTAAATGATTTAGTTGATAGTCCGGTATTACTTGAATTGATAAGCTTCCGAATTCCACTTCGTAATACTAGAAGTCAGGATTTATTTCAGTGCAGAAATTCTGGGACTAACTATCATATGTATTCCTCTTTGCCCAGAATACTAATGGAGGGAAACAATTATACCAAGTCAGTGGACATCTTCAATGTATCTTTGAATAAATTTAAAATATTGTTATTGAGGCAGTTCAGTTATGTACAATAAAATGTATTTTTCTAACTATGCTATATATGTAAAAGCCCCGAAAAAGGGCGTTTATTAATAAATAAATAAATAAACAAATAAATTAACTAAGACCAATATATAAACATCGTTTCCACGTCTACGATTTGTTTTCTGACGTTAGCAAATAACTTACTTTTGTTAGCTACAGAAAATGTAAAATAATATATTAATATTTATAATTTCATGAACGCCAAAGCTTACCATTATACACAGCCTATATTACTCGCATATAATGTAGCTTTCTATTCGTGAAAGAATTTTTAAAATCGGTTTATTGGTTTAAGCGTGAAAGCGTAACAAACAAACACACACAGTTTCGCATTTATAAATCAGTATAGATTCTTAAATCTATCTGAATTATACTTTTTATATGTATAACAAAAATTTTAAAAAAAGCATATATGTTGTGGAAGTCACCACGTCACCAAGTGTGGTGACCCCGGACAGCTATGTAATTATCTTTGTAAATAGAACTACACATCAGATGTCAACTGGCATCCATATTCATACTTTTATTGATTTGGGTGGTCAAGAGGTGATATTTAAAATAAGATGCTGCTTAATTATGTATCTCTACATAATTAAGCAGGCAGTTGTAATAATACAGGCTCTCTGTAATTTTTTTAACAACATTATTACTGCAAAAAGATCACAACAAGTGCGCAACACTAGAATGTGTTCTTCTTTAATGTATCAACCAGTATATACCAGAACATCCTTTGGACAAAGAAGTTTTTCATATAAAGTTCCATTGCTTTATAACATGCTTAGTGAAAAAATAAAAACTATTGGTACGTTAAATATATTAAAAAAAACGGTCAAAATATGTATACTAACTGAGAGTGATGGTTTTGGATTACCCATGTTGTCGCTTTTGTCATAAATCAGCATGGAATTAAGCTATAATCGAT
This sequence comes from Glyphotaelius pellucidus, assembly GCA_936435175.1. NCBI lineage: Eukaryota > Metazoa > Arthropoda > Insecta > Trichoptera > Limnephilidae > Glyphotaelius > Glyphotaelius pellucidus. Next base: position 16,566,675 of record OW386542.1, on the reverse strand, counting down.
ACAATCCATATTTGATTACTGTGTGTGTACATTACTACTTATTGTTATTTCTTACTGCTGTATACTTTTGAATTTACTCATTGTTATTATCAAATTAACTTTTGTATAATTATTTACACACTATAATACATAATTGTTTATTATTATTTACTCATAATTATTATGTATTTACTTAATTTATGTTTATCTTTTATTTACTTTCTTACGATTACTAAATAGTTTATTATTGTTTATTCATAATTATATTTTATATTATGTATTTAATTTACTTACATTTATTTACCTACTATATTATATTTATTCTTATTATATTATATTTATTACTTACTATATTATATTTATTACATAATCTATATACATTTATTACATACTTGTTTATTATTATTTACTTTTTATTATTTATCTATTATTATTTACCTACCTTTATTTTTATTTATTTTTTGTTAATACTCGTAAATCTACTGTTACTGACGGTATGGTCACCCTATGAATGCATTTGTTAAGCCACTGCAGGTACCTTGAACATGTTTAGTTTACAGTAGAATATTATTGTGGCCAACTAAGAGCAATATGAGCATACCGCCCAGCTGTAATTAATATTTGAGTAAACTATATTTAGTGTTTCTTGTGAATTTATATGTATGTTTTTTATTTTTATTCCATTATTGTTTTTATTTTTATTTTTATTGTAAAACTGCACATCTCGATACAGGAATGCCCTAGTGAGATGTGCAGTTTATGTTTTTATGTACATCTATATATTTTAATAAATAAATAAATAAATAAAAAAATAAAAAATTATAAAACAAAACCCTCCTCCGCGTCCGTCTGACTGTCTCTTTGCGATAAACTCAAAAACTACCGATCGGATTTTCGTGCGGTTTTCACTAATAAATAGAGAGATTTACGAGGATGTTTACAAGTATATTATTTGTCAATTGTGTAAATTGTTAAAGGAGAATGTCTGTAAGTGGTGGACGAGCGGGCTGGCAAGCCGGCGGTGTGGATTTGATTTGTATGCAAATTTACGGTTTTATGCCAAGGTTGATGAAATTTTGAACATGACCTTCAAAAAAAGAGAAAGATCACTGTATACATTTGATTTCGAAAACTCTATGTAAAGCTCGGGCGTCGCCGGGGACTTCAGCTAGTTTGATTTAAAATGATAGACCCATAAATTTTAATAAAGAGTTGTCTGATTATATGGAGAGCGATCAACGTTCTGTTCAGCTTCTAAACAAGTTCCAGCGAGGGCTCGTACGGGCGTCATCGACGTGCGTCCTCTTTCTTCTCACGCGTTTTGTTTGAAAACGAAAGAAGATACTGGAACGATGAAGTCACGTACGGTCTCTCGCTGGAACTAGTTTACCGCTCGCGCTCGTCCCTACCGCCCCCAAGCATACATAAGCACCTCTTACAAGCATCCCCAGCACCCCAGATGGGTTCCAGCACCGAGTTTCTGAATCACTGGAATAAATCTTTAAGTTTGTCAGGTCGTCTGTAGAACAGAACAAGCAGCTTATCAGTAGGTAGTTCATCACAATATCACCTGTGTTCCTAACAATGTGTGAACAATTTGCTGCCTTGGCCAACGTGATTGAGGAACGGACAATTTTTAAAATTTTATTTTACATTAACTCCACTCAGAAAGGCTATTCCCTAAAATTTGTGATAAGAGATCGTTCTCCCGCGAGAATTGCTGTCAGATTTGTGTGATTTTCTACGGCTGTTATTTGCTTTTTCTATCGGCCGATGTCAAAATTTCGGCTGTGGGCTGTCGCGTATTTTAGTTTGGGTCGTTTTAAGCACGAATTCCTGCAAGTTTGCATGATTATTTATTCATTTAACAGCTGTAGAAAATTACACAAATCTGACAGCACTTCTCGCGGGAGAACGATCTCTTATCACAAATTTTAGGGAATAGCCTTTCAGGAGGCCCTGAGGAAAATGATTTCTCGCAGGGTCTATGTCATCTTTCGAGCTGCTCTGTGGTGGGTCTTTTTGAGGAGAGGAAGGAGTGATCACGGGTCTTGAAGAGACACATATCGTAGGAGGGAGGGAACACAGAGGAACGTTCTCATGTGACAAATGTCAACCGTGTGAACACTTTGGTCGCGCCTTTGGCGCGTTTCGGGTGCCTTGGGTGTTTTTTGGATGCCGAAGGGATCAATGACGTTCATTCCTCGAAGCATCTTCCATTGTAATATCAGAATCAAGGACAGCATCTGACGCCTGTGCTCTAAAGATTGCAATTCACTTGTTAAGATAGGAGAATCTTTAATCCGGACCGCTCGTTTGTGCCCAAAGTCAAGTGTTTTTTTCACATATTTTAGGGCTCCAAGAGGTGGCTGCCAAATTCAACTGTGGGGCGCACTTGCGAATGCTAACCCTGTATCAGTTGTGTACTATCAAAAATAACTGCGGACGAAATGGGAGCTATTGCGGCCCACCTCTGCAGTACCAGGGCAGGTATTCCTTCAGGCCCACTAGTTTTTTTTAACACCAAGCCTTCGTAAGATTTGGAGTTCACCCCGATGCTGGATCATCAGCTTTTTCATATAAAACCGCAGAGAGGAATTGACGGCGGAACGTCACCTTGATCATGTCTAGTTTTCCGCAAAATTTTTGCGTAATAAGTTAGCCTTTTCGGTGGCGGTGTTTGCTAGAGAGCCGTCAGTTCTGGTAAGAGATGGCAGACTGGATTTGCAGAAATTGCGACCTATTGAGCCCGCAAGCGACCAGAACGCTCTGCTGCCATGCGGGCAGGCAGCCAGATTTTGTAACTGTAACAGTTCTATTAACGGAAAAGAATATTCTAGAGATAAGTAGGTATGTGTCAAAACAGATTATTAACAAATGCATGCTTCTATAAGTGTGGAAATATGTGTACGAAACAATTTGCAATATTTTTTTCGTCATCTGGGGACAGCTGTATGGAATTAAAAATAGCTTTTGAGAATTCGCAGTTCATAAAGAAAGTGAAAAGGTTTACGCGCAAAAAGGATATCAAGTACCTATCGATAATTATTTCTTTAAATTTCCTTCACCTTGCCTATTTGATTAACCCCTCAGGTTTCGATGGTGTTTTAGGGTCAAAATATATCCGCTTTACAATAAAATCCAAATGAATTGAATATTTCTGAACGTATCCGACAACCGATTTTGAAAAGTGATAAAATACGCTTTCTAATTTTATAATTTTATTTATTTATTTCTATTCTTGAACATACACTTTACAAATCATTATATGGTTTACATAGATAAGTTTAGTAATAAGAAAAAAAAATGTTGATGATCCGTTACTGTACGTAAATAGGTTAGTCGTAGTGTTTTGTGAACACCTCACTAGGCGAACCTGTGCTGAGGTGTTCCCATGTTTGGGATTAAATATTATTCTGTCGACATAAGTAGAAACACCGTATCTTCCTTGATGTTGTCAAGAAGGGCACTGTGGGTCGACCCATGGCGGTAGTATCACACACATAAATTCTAGGTCAGTTTCGGTTAGGATCTATATACAGTTGTTCTTAATATCTAGGTTATGAGTAAGATAAATAATTGTTTTGATCAACGGTACGTATATTTTTCTATGGACCACGCGCCGATAGCATAAAAAACGTATATTTTTTTAAAAATAAATATTTTTCATGCAAACATACAAAAGTTTTAAAAATGGCTCACCTTGCGTTTTCTTTTTATTAAAATTACTGATTACAAAAAAATTGTGTGCAGTTCTCACGCGGTAGAAGTGAAACCTTGAGAAAACAAAAATAGACAATAGTGGGGAGGCTGCGAAGCACCGCACAAAAAGGACACCGAAAGGCTACGAAGCACCGCACAAAGAGGAGACCGAAAGGCTACGAAGCACCGCACAAAGAGGAGACCGATAATACTATCTTGTTCTCTCGCAGGCTATTTTTATTTTATTTATTTATTAGTTTTATTTTAGTAAATTGTACATTTAAGTTTACAATTTCCTAATTAATTATATCATTTCATATTTCAAACTATATTTTTTTCTTGTTTTATGTATCTTCTACAATACGTTTTGAACTTTTCAATTGGTGCGGCCTTTAAAGTTTCTGGTAGAGTGTTGTATAACTTCATCCCTTTGTATAGTAAACTATTCTGCGTATTCGTTTTATATCCCATAGGTGTATGTGTTTGTCTCTTTTTTGTGTCGCTATTTTTCGTATCATCGAGTTTCAAATCACAACGGTGCTAAAGAAGTATTGTCATCTCACTTTTTTGTCATTCCATTTAAAAATAATTAATAAAAAAATTCCCAAAGTTTCAAAAATTTATTTCATATTGCGATCCTAAACTTTGGTTTTATAAAGGTCTACATCTTACTTCTTTTGTGGTAGATTTATATATTTGAATATAAAGCATGGTGTTTTCTCTTTCCAACACTGTTTATATTATATTTCTCACAATGATAGTAAGGGATACGGAACGGTTTCTATGAAACTTGTATGAACCGAAAAATAGACTTGACGGGTTAAGATGTTTTTTTGGGAACAAGAACCTTTAAACATATTTTCATGGCACCTTTAGTCTCGCTTCTGATTGCTCCATTTGTGCCTATTTTTCTATTACGTCGTTGTTAATCATAAATAGTGATAAATTTCAACATAGCTATCGGCGGTATGCCTATATTGCCTGTGATACGGCTTTCGCAGTCTTAAGTGATTTCATTTCAACAGTCTTCAAAATATAATTCTTACGTAGACTTAGAACTGTCGCATTACATAATATTTTGCGACAAGAACATTGTTAGTCGGTGGTTACAAACAAAACGCGCCCAAGCACGACAAATCCACGGTGCGTGCCTTATAGTATTAAGTAAAATATTTATATTATGATTTTCAGCTAGTTGTTATTCTCTGAACTGAGGGACGGTTGCGCGGATTTTTTCATACAAAACTTAAATTTGGATTTGAGGCAAACATATTTGATACTTTGTATGACACTTTATTTTTTAATCAAAAATTCACACAAGTAAGTACGGATATGTGCTAATTTATGTCAACGAATTCAATTTTTTAAGAAAAATTGAATTCGTTGACATGTTTTGAAAGTTAACACTATTTATAAACAAAGGTGCGCAGTTCAAACGCGGTAGAAGGGAAACATTCAGATAACTAAAGTAGACCAGAGTGGGGAGGCTACGAAGCACCGCACAAAGAGAAGACCGATTACCATTCTATCGCAGGCTAAATCCTATAGATGTATGTGTTTCTCTCTTTTTAGTGTCACTTTGTCGTTTCATCGAATTTCAAATCACAACGGTGCTAAAGAAGTATTTACTTCAAAAATATTTCCCAACCTACTTTGATAATAATGAAATATAAAATTTAAAAAAAATCATAAAAAGCTATTTTAGGTTGAAATTTTAAATATTTATCCATAACAAATTTGTGCTCCAACTCCAATCGCTTTAATTAAAATACTGCGTTGTAAAACACATATTTTCTTTTAAATAATTGAACATTTTTTGATTAGTTGATTTATAAACTCAGTAAAAAAGAAAGTATCAGATATATAAAAACTGCTTTAAAGTTCAAAATCTTCTACTTAAGACCACCCCCTTTCGTTTGTAGTTTTATTGTACCTGTATTGTGGAAAATTAAATTCATTGAAAAATTATCGTCGAACGTTTAAATATTTGTGCCTGAGCTTCGCAAAATAAAATAAAACACGCGACATTTGGCGACATTTTTTCTTCAATAAATCGAAACAGGCGGCTGGTGTTAAACGGAAATTAAACCTTATCACCAACTACTTAAGGAGTGTTATTGCTAGAGGCTATATCCCGAATTTTTGTTCAAGCGGTGCACATTCGATCCTAAAACATTTGATGGAATCCGTGCTCCGGCAAGCAACTAAGTTGATATAAGATATTTTCGAAGTACGCAAAATGATCATATCATACTCATTTACGATTACGAATAGTTCCGTTGACGTACGAAGCATCAACCTTAACTGCTATTAGTGAATAAAGTATTTTAGAGATACTGCAGGAAGAGTACTTATGATATAAATATGAGGCTTTGAGTGACGTAACAATGTACGGTAGAAGTTTTAGTGACGTTGCAACAACCCCCCGCCTGGCAAGCTTGGAAATGTATCTCCCGTTCTTTATTTTTAGCAGTAATAACGGTAGCGTTTATTGCGGTTGGGAAAGCTGGATGATAGGCCTCAGAGTGAACTAAGCCAAGAGGAAATACATCACGCCTGCTTGCGTTTTACCAACTTTAATGTTGGAACCTCGTAATTCTTGCCACGTTGCAAATCGACGTAAGCCATAAAATTAACAACATTGGTAGATACTTTCAGTATTAGTATTTTTTTAAACTTAGCTCCACACAGGAGCCCCGAGGAAAACGATTTCGACTTTGGTCTTTTTAGGAAATTCAAGAGGAAGATCTGGTAAGGAAAAAGGTACGAGGAGTGGCTAGGAATCTGGAGGTCAGTGGGTCCAGGAGTAACGGAAGGCAATGGATTGAGAGAGTCCGGCTAGAGTGGTCAAAATGTCTCCCTCAACCAGTCTCGCGCGATCCGGCCCGCCACGTTGTAGGTGGGCAAACGCATCCGCCTAGACCTAGACCTAATGCCAAGACCTAGAAAAACTTCAACCCATGAACCCGTGCATCCTTGCTATGTCGCCAAACGTAGCGATCCACTTAGGGTGACCTCTTGCAGGGGTGTTGGTTGTCCAAAAAAGGTTCCCGGTACGGCGGTAGGCAGACTCTTGTGCGATATTCTGCGATGCTATATACGAATTAAATTGCTCTTATAGTCATAGTATTTCCCAATTATATTGTGACTGCTCATTTATGTCAGTCGCCTTCGCCAACGTAAAACGCAACAATTAAAACAACTGTGATCGTATTCGGCATTTGCGTAACCATCTCGTTACGGTAGAAGTTTTGGTTTGGTAGCTGTACTATGCCATTAGTGCCTGCGGTTTTTTTTTTGTTTCATTTGGAAATAAAAAAATGTCATCGGAGAACAAAATTTCATTTGCATTTTTTACTCCAAATAATTTCCGGAATCACTGGTTAAAGTGAGTTAAGGCACCGTACCCTGGCTCGAAAAGAAGATGGAGAGAGATGTAATTACGAATGTTGGAGAGAGCGCGCTAATATTGCAAAGCGAAAATTGTGAAATGTTTAATAAAACACGACTCGTTTAGAATAGAGCAAAAATCTCTTGGGAGTTGTCTAACTAAAACAACATGCAAAGAAACACTGTGATTTTTTTCATAACTTGTTAAATAATAGAGACAGACTTGAAAATAAAAATTTTCGGAGCATACTTTGCGATTTTTTTCTGTAGAGGGAATTTCATATAATTTGCTTTTCGGCGTGAGGATTGTATAGATATCATCTTCAAAAATAACATTTATTTTTTAAAAGCTTCAAATGTTCAAGGGACATATGCAAGAAATAGGTAGAAATTCGGGTGGCGGCGGCTTAAGCACTCCCCTGTATAAACGTACTATGAACTAACGGTATAAACATAAAAATAATGTTTAATTAGTAGGAAAATAAATAAAAATAATATTAGGTAAACCTAATAATCTTGATATTTTGATTGCATTCGTTAAAACTCCTCTGCCATGCGTTCAGAGCGTGAATAACTAGAAATTCAGTTTGTTCTAAAAAAGTAAGCCATTTACTGGATTTTTCAGAAACTTTTCACTTCATTTTAAAATATCAACATAGACATGAAAAGATCTATAGTTAAGTAACTGTTTATAGTACAAATAATGTTTTAAACAAAATTTAGCTTTTTATTAATATTTACGTGTTACATTATTTTTCTGGTGTGTGAGTGTTAATGCGAAGATACGAGTAATAAAATATTATGCCTACGCTGCAGGACTGAGTCACCATTCCATTGTTCTATCAATTGTACCTAAATTTAAAAACAAATACATTTTGTAGATTACTAGCGAGTACCCGGCGTGCGTTGCAATGTCACATAAAGAAAGAAATTCTTTCTCCCTACGTGTCCTTTCGAATACGTCCCCTCCCGCTTTCTCTTTTCCTCTCGCTTTTCTCTTCCAACTTCCCGTCTTCCACCACCCCGCGTCCCCCGGTCTCGCTAACATCCGTCTTCCCTGCCTTCCCCCTCCCTCGTCCCCCTCCCGTGAACCCCCCCACCCCTCCTTCCCTTCCTACCACTAAACTGTATGTGAAAATTATGTAAAAATACACATAATTTTCAAACAACTCGCGCGACACCTATTGAAAATATTTATGCAATTTCATAACGCCAGAGCTCACCAGTATATATGGAAACATTCGCGGGCGTGTACGCATAATTCATCAAAGTTTCATAGCAATCTGATCAACGGTGTAGGAAAAATAATTTCATAACGCCAGAACTCACCATTATATATAAAAAAACCTCGCGGGCAACACAAATCACCAATGTTTCATCGCAATCGTTTAAACGTGTAGGAGATAATTTCAGAATGCTAAAGCTTACCGTTACATATAGAAACCATCGCGGGCGTGCGCACAACATTCGCGGGCGTGCACGCATAATTCACCAAAGTTTCATCGCAATCGGATGAATGGTTTAGGGACCCCATGAGGGACAAATAAAAAACATTCATTTTTATGGTGGCCGGTCCACCCAGAATCACGCCACTTCAACACGTTCCTTGAAAGTCGTTAAAAATAATGAAATTAAAAATATGTGTTATATTCATATCTAGACATTCCCCACGACGAAACGCAAATTATATGAAATTCCCTCGATAGAAAAAAATCGCAAAGTATGCTCGGAAAATTATAATAAAGACGTTCATTTCACTTATTTTAGATGAAAAAATTCACAGTCTTTCTTTAAATGCTATTTTAGACATCCCCACGAGAATTTTGCTCTATTTAAAACGAGTCGTGTTTTATTAAACATTTTCACAATTTCCACTTCAATTTTATCGTTTTAAACATTAGCGCGCTCTCTCCAAAATTCGTAATTACATATCTCTCCATCTTCTACTTTTCGAGAGGGGATATGGCGCCTTAAGATTACGTATCACTATTCTTGCAATTTAATGCCTAATTATTTAAAAATGATGTAATAACTCTGCAAGAAGTCTTGATCAAGGTCCTATGCACTTTTTTTAATAAGTAATGCGACGATATATTCCCACATGACTATTAACAATCTTCTCCATATCTACCTTTAATCTCGCTGTTTAATTGTACCTTATATGTAGGTATGTACACATGCCGCCTCACTAAGCATAACATAAAATTATGATCATTAATAACGAACAAAGATTGCAATGTTATTGTTTGTTTATACTAATCTACCGGGACGTGCCTGCAAAGAGATAGATTATCGGCACAAGTGTTTCAGCTCAAATTGCAACCTAGTACTTACTCAGTTCTCAGAGTTCTCACTACTCGCAGAATACAGATACGTTAGAGGGTTTATAGCACAGCGCGAACAGACTCTCCTGGTGCACCGCGCGCCGCCGAACGCGATCAGCCTGAAGCACGCCTATCGGATTATAAGCACAAATAACGCCGGCCCACCAATTAAAGGATTTTCCGTACCGTGGGAATCGTCTCCTTCCTCCGCAAATCAGCATTTTTCATCTTATTTTCAGATCTTATTTTTGTGTTATATTCCCAACCCCTCTTTTCCAAAGAAAAAATAAAAAACCAACAGCAACGAGAGGAGTCCGGCGGAGCGTTAAAATTCTTGGTGGAGAGTGAAAGAGTACATCCTTAAAATTTGCAGGCTCAGTCGAACTCACCAAACATTTCATTAATAATTACGAATGTGTAAACTAATAGATATTAATGAAAATGAAATAATGTAATTATAATGTCACTACATACCTATATATTTAACCTGCTTGTATCCTAAATGTCCAGTTTATTATACTACATACTACATGCTTATATTCCTAAACAACCTATGTATCTTTAATAACATGATATTGTAAAAGCCTTCAAGGCGTATATAAAATAAATAAATTAATAAAAAATCCACAAACATACGAATTACCCTAGCATTTATTCATTTATTCTTCATTTATTCAATATTTTTGTTCGTTGCAATACATACATTTACATATACATCAATTTTTGAAGTGAAACTTCTATAGCACGGCTATGATTTGGATTTCGGATGAAACGGAAATGACGATTACTGCTCATTGGTCGCTTTGATTATGACCTCACTTTTCAAGTATTGGTTGAGATTGTTTTGGTAAAGTTTCGCTTCTACCGCGTGTAAACTGCACTCGAATTTTTTTTTCGATTTTTTTTGTACCGGGAAGCGATTTTTAAATCAAAAAATGTGACAATTATTAATTATTTTAAAGATTTTTGCATTTACCCCGAGAGAGAAATAGCATTTACCCCGCTTCTCTTTTGAATAAGTTGTGGATATTTCAATTTTTTAGTGTTTTATTCTGGGAGGTAGTTTTTACATGAAATAATCTAATTGTAATTTAGTCGTATTTGGTGGTCAGATCCGAACACCTTCCTCTTCCCGAACTCCTATCCCTCCCCACTCCCTTCTGCTGTTGTCTCACTAGCTCCGGGCAGTTTGTACACTGAATAATGTAATGATGAATTCATATTAAAAATTAACCGTTCCGTCTAGTAACGTACATAATCTAGCTATTTACATAAACAAGATTGTCTGTGGCAGGTGGGTGGATTTTTATACAAATCTACAGTTTTATTCTGGGATTGATGAAATTTTGCAAACTTGATCTTCAGAACAAGAGGAAGGTAACTATCAACATGAAATTTATAAAAACACTTTTTAAAACCCGGGAAACACAAGGGACTGCACCAAGTAATAAATATAAAGGAGAGCTTCGGTGGGTGGCTTTTTACATACAAATCTACAGTTTTATTCCGGAATTGAAGAAATTTGCACTCCTGACCTTCAGAACAAAAGGAATGTCTCTTGTTTACACGAGAAAAAAATCAGAGTGTGCAATTCAGAACAGAAAACTAAAGTAGATTACGAAGCACTTTTTTCGTCAATGTGAAGAATGACTTTTCCATATTTTGCCGTCGAATTCCAGTGCACCTTTTCCTATACATTTAGTCATCTTATTAGTATTTCTATTTTCTTCTTCAAAGTCGCTACTAGATGTCGCTTTCTTTTCTTTTGCCTGTTCATTTTGAAGTGGTTTGAAGATTGAATATTGATTTTACAAAAATTATTAAATTTTATTTGGATTTCGAAGGATTCGACCCTTGGTTCGCTGGATGTCTGACCGCTGAAGTGCGTCAGCCACTTTATACCACTTCACTAATGGAAGCTCGCGTGGGACCGTGGATTTATCGTTTATTAGAACCGAGTACCCGTGAATAAATAAATATTTTATTGCTACCCCATTCTCTCGTAGGCTAAATCCTATAGATGTATGTATTCGTCTCGTTTTAGTGTCGCTCGATCTGTTTCATCGAGTTTCAAATCAACGGTGCTAAAGAAGTTTTCACTTCAAAAAGTCGGTGAAAAGCCCAGGCAACGGAGGGGACTTCATCTAGTTTATAATGTAAATTAGGCCAATAAGCTTTCTTTATGGTGAATTCATCATAATCCGGTTAAGGCTCGTGAGGCTTAAATACATACTTATTTCGGCCTACCTCCCTAATGGCCTCTAATGATTCATTGTGAACGGATTCGTTTTGTTCTAGCTGAATTCGAAAACGAGCGTGTTCCCATTAGCCCGAGTATTTAGTGTTTAGAGAATTGAAAAAGGAAAAATCTACGAGATGGATTAAACAGTAATTTTATTCAATGCTTGCTTTTTTACTAGGATTCGTCCGAGTTTAAACATTTTTTTTAATGATTCTTTTTTCTTAATTTTGTCGGGAGTTAATAAAAGCTTTTTCGTGGTTTTTTCTATCCCCATAACTCATAATATAAAAGGCGTCGTGTCCATACGGAAAATAGTTCCGTTTTTGAAGTGCTTCCGTTTTTGTGCAAAGATTGAAAAATGCGACGATATTGATATTGTTAAAAATTCCAACTTTTTGTACGAAGATCTTTCAGTACGTGGATGCGGCGCATCCCCAAACTGGAAGAATCCTGAAAATCTTCATTAATTCTATTGAATTTTTGAAAAAAAATTGAATTCATTTTCAGCTACAAGAACATCAACAACGTTTTGTTTCAATCTTAGCAATCTAGCTGACTGAAAACTCACGGACCGCCACTGCTACCTACGTACTTCTATGTGTGCGTACGTACACAAAAACAAATCATCGGGTTTTTAAATGGATTTCTCAACTAATATGTAATTAAATTAATATTAATTATTATTAAAAAAAAATTATTATATAAGTACACAATGACTGTTTCCGTCGTCTTTCGCAGATGAAAGAATAAATGATAATTTCAACCAACAGAATCTCATACATCCGTGAAGATTGGTATGGTGAAGTTGGGTGGTGATGATGGAAAGGGGGGATCAGGGAAGCAGAGATAAAATAACGCTGTGAAGTAGTAATTTAAAAAACGAAATATACCTACCAATAATTGAGTATTAGTTACCTGTTGATATCGAATACGAAATTCCGATGAAAGATATAATGACTTATTAATTATATTCCTGCAGAAATAATGTAGAATAACAAATCAGTTTCGGGTAATATTATATCGTACTGTTAGTAATTTATACGACCACTAGCTTTTGCTCGTTGTTGGCAACTAATATTTAAAAATTACGCAGTTAAACTAATATATTAAAAAAAAAAACAGAGTCTGCCATTCACACGCGGTAGAAGTGAAATCTTCAGAAAACTAGTCTAGACTTAAATGGGGAGACTACAACAAGCACTTGTTTTATCTATGTGAAGGATGATTTTTTTCATTTTTTTGTCGTCAAATTCCAGTGCAACTTTTCCTACGCATTTCGTCTTCGCATAAGTATTTGTGTTTTCTTCTCCGGAGTTGCTAGATGTCACTTTTTTGTATTTTCTTTTGTGTGTAAGTTTATTTAGATTGGATATTGATTTTACAATTTTTTTTTTGATATCGTGGGATTCGATCCTTTGTCCGCTGAATATCTGCCAGGCGCTTTATGCCATTACACTAAAGTAGACTTGCGTGGAACTGTGAATTTATCGTATTACATTGGAACGGGTATCCGTGAAATAAATAAATATTTTATTGCTATCTCATTCTCTCGTAGGCTAAATCCTATAGATGTATTTGTTTGTCTCTTTTTTAGTGTTGCTCGTTTCCGTTTCATAGAGTTTCAATCAATGGTATAGCGCCGTTTCCTGACCTTTCCTTCGAAATCCTGTCTGTTTTTAATCACCAGGTTGCACTTTTTTCATTCTACTTCGTCACCGGCCCTGATTTCGGCCCCGAGAACGATACTTTATTTAACCGTTTGTCATTTGTGGTTAATTCAGGGATAGCTGTCTTGCGGGACAACCTATCTGATAAAATAACTTTTAATAACAAAAAAATCATGCGTAAGTAAATAAATATAAAAAAAGGAGTGATTTGATGTTTGAATGACGAAGGAAAGAAAAAAAATGAATTGAGTTTTTTTTTTTTAAATTTAAATTTATTTTTCTTTATTCGTTGAAATGTTAGTTACATAGTTTAAGAATTTTTCGACCCTCATGCAAGGCACCCTCTTGTCCTGTGCTGTGGTCGATAAATTTAAAAGAAAAGATGTCGATAAAGTTTTAAAAGAAAGAAATCGACTGATAGTTTTTCATTATGTTTACTAAGGTCAGGTGTTCATAATATCCGCGCTATTATTGGGAAGTTTGGTAAGTTCAGATAGATAATAATATAAGTTGTAGGTAATGCCGGATAAGGCGAGTTAACGAATTCATTTCACGTTAGCCATTATTGAAGTTAACGTCGAAATCAATGTTCCTACTTAGCCGAGTACCCCCGGGCACACCACTGGGCAAATTAAATTTCCATTGAAGGTAATTGAATTTCAGGACCATTTCTTTTCGTTTGTACTTCAACGAACTTTAATAAGGTTTGTTGAACCGGATGAAAGAATTACTTAATTATATATTATTATTTTAATTTTTTTTCCCTTCAGGGCCTATGTCATCTTTTGGAATTTCATCTGGAGGGTATTTTTTAGGAAAGGAAAGAGAGGAAGTTCTGGGAAGGAAAAGGGTATGAGGGGTGCGTAGGAATCTGGGGCGACAGATTTATGAATCCATCCCTCCAATTGCGGTGCGATGTTCCGAGAGAGTGTGGCTGGAGAAGTCAAAGGGATTCCCTCAACCACTCTCTCCCCACCCGGTCTGCCACGCAGCTGGTGGGCAGCCTACATCCGCCGCAAAGACAAATCTCACCCCTGCTAGGTCACCAAACGTAGCAAACCATTTGGGGTGATAATTTTAAAATTCTTTGCAGTGCTCGTATTGGCGCACTAAACCTGTCTGCTTTAAACACTGAGCTGTCGTGTTAGCCTTCAGTTCTGTCGTTTTTCTCTACCAAAAATGATCAAATTATTACTAGCAGTTAAAACCCGCAGTTAGTGTTGACCATTTTATAAATCCAAAAGGAACTGGTTTAAAAAATAGACCGTTGACTGTTGACCGTCCCGGTGACTGCCATCCAGTGATAGCTAGTCACCGGGACAAAGTAACCGGGACGGGCAAAGACGATATATGTAATATATATAGTCGCTTAATAATAATATTCACAACCGAGTATTACCGTCAATCTTTCCATATTCAGAGAGATACTGCAATGGTTGCTTTGTTTGAAATTTCACGTACACATATATTATTTGTGCCGCAGCGAGTACGGCGTGGCATAAGACATGCACTCGAAGCCGGATTCTGAAATTTAACCAGTCGCAAGGCTATTAATAACGTTCGATGGTTTAAAGTTTTCCCCCCTACAGATATACGTCTTGATGACCAACTCACCTGTATCAAATAAAGACCTTTATCTGTTATTCATCCCTCAGCAAGGTAGCGATAAAAAATTCCAATTACAAGTACGAGTACTACGAGTTTCCGGACACCATGTATATAAAAAGTCACAAACAATGTTGATTCGTATTTCATATTTAAAAGTTGCAAATGCCTCTATTCCTCTCATAACTGGATGCTCGAACTATAGTTGTCACACTTCTCGAGTATTTTCTTGAGTCCAGCAAGCCAGTGCCTGTGCCTTGAGAAGGAGGCAATTTCCTGTTTCCGGGAAACGCGGCAGATCGAAACAAGGTCGGCATTTTTCACTTAAATTTCTTCGATAGAAACTGGAAAAAATGTTTTCACGAAGAACATGTTTATAATCCTTTTATTACCTCTTGATGTGATCGCTATCCTTCTCTGAAGATATTATGGTCCATGAAGCTGACAAGTCATGTGTGGTTCCATCTCAAGCAACACTCAAGCACACCAGATAACTACTCAATTTCGACAGAAACACATGGATAGAAATTTCGTTTTGCTATTAGGAGACGAATAATTGTAACCTCTCATAAAAATTGCATGCAACAGAAAGAGATGCTATAATGAAGGAATCATTCGCAGAATCATATCTGATAGTTGTCAGCGGTAGGTAAGTCTTTTGTAGGACCGCTGCTGGGTCGAAAAACATATAATCGAACAACGGCATGGTGGCTTGTCGTGAGGTCATGTCAAAACTGTACGCAATAATAATAATTAACTACGATTCATGTTAGTTTTTAATTATCGGAAAAGTGCAGTGATTCATTTTTCATTCAGTTTTCGTTAATTAATTTTACTTTATTGAAAAATAGCTGTACGCGCGCCGCCCAAAAATAGAGTTCTGTTAAATAAACAGTTCAAAAATCACCCTGTTAATTTGATTGCCAGAACGCCCCGAGTGCGGCGCAAGGCTCGCGGGAATGGTTACTAATGTAGGGATGGTACCACATCCAAGGGATAAGTTATAATGTACATTTACATTTAAAAAAGTATACTTTTAATGCTTGTTTTTTTTTCTGTGAAGTATTTTCTTCTCTAATTTTAGGGATGGGATTAACGATTTATCCGAACCCAAAGGTTTTTAAAAAATAAATTTTACTAGCTTTTACCCGCGGCTTCGCTCGCGTGGTATTAGGTGGAAATAACACTGTTTAATTGACTCACTCTATCACTCACTCACTCACTCACTCTTAACTCACTCAATTAATAACTCACTCAATTACTAACTCAATTACTAACTCACTCACTCATTCACCCACTCACTCACTCACTCACTCACTAACTCACTCACTCACTTACTAACTCACTCACTCACTTACTCACTCATTCACCCACTCACTCACTCACTCACTCACTAACTCACTCACTCACTTACTCACTCATTTACTCACTCACTAACTCACTCACTCACTCACTCACTCACTCACTCACACACTCACTCACTAACTCATTCACTCACTCACTCACTCACTCACTCACTCACTCTCCGCGAACCCAACATTCCCCTGCCTATGTAACTCGCTAATAATGTAGCTTTCTATTGGTGAAGGAATTTTTTAAATCGGTTTAGTGGTTTAGGCGTGAAAGCATAACAAACAATCACACGCACTTATAATTTAAAAAAAAAATTAAATCAAAAAAATTTAAAATTTAATTTATATTAAAAAAAATTATTAGTATTAGTATACATAAGTATGTAAGGAGCAATTTTTTCGATTTAAATTTATTTTCAATTAAAATTAATTTATATTTAAATTTTTTTAATTTTATTAGTATACTTAAAGTATAATTAATTTTATTAGTATACTTAAATATGTAAAGAGCAATTTTTTTCGTGTTTTAAAGGTAGTTCATATTTCTCTTCAAAGTTACAGAAAGGGATGTATGCATAAAACTGTATTTGAACGGAATTAAAGGATTAAAAAAATAATATTTTTCCTTAATCCTTTTTTATGTCTGTATAGTAGTTTTATCGTTGTGCGTTAGGTAACACAATCTAAGTCGCTGAAAAAAATGATGAAATCTGTTGCAGTTCTCTCCAATACAGGTATGAGTTTTATCTAAAATTTGCTTGCAATGGCCACTAGCGAAAATATCGTCAGATTCCAAACAGAATCTGTATTTATAATTTTTGCATCGCTCTAAAAACCGAGCATCGCTCTAAAAACGGAATGCATTACAGAATGCACCAGCGGAATTTCCAACGCCGTCTGACCTAGACAGAATCCGTAAAGTTTCGTCCTCCACCCCTGGTCGAACTCATAATGTCCAGAATGTGTTTATTTAGTATTCTCCCCAAACACCCGTCCAAAATATCGGCGATCGATGCCCAAACTCCCTAATTTGTACCAGTTGGCTAAGCTTCTGGCTTCTAGAATCTGGAATTACAGCGGTGACTCTCGCTCTACGTACACATACCTATACTTCCCACAGAAATTCATTCTGCACAACTATATGAACACCTGTGATGTTATTTGGTGACCAGGCATTCTGCACTATGCGGTATACTTTAATCACAGAAGATGTGTACTGTTCAGAAGGGTGACCGGGCGTATTTCCAAACCCTCTACCGGTTACACCTCTATATTGATTATTTGTTATCATTTTGCAAAAAGTAAAATTGTTCTAAAATGTAGATAAAATAATCTTTCCAATAAGTATATTAGAAATTAATAATTTCATTTTTAAATATTTAAATTTTGATATTATTACCATATATTGTAAATAAACGTCTATATTGGTTATTTTTTATCACTTTGCAAAAACAAAAATTGTTCTAGAATCTAGATAAAATAATCTTTCCAATGTGTATTTTAGAAATTAATTTTTTTAATTTCTTAATATTAAAATTTTGATATTAAAAATGTAAATTGTCGCTACCGCTACTGAACCGGTGGAGGTTTTGGAAATACGCGACCGAACAACTCAGAATCAAATCAAATCGGAACCTCCTTTGAAAAGTCATTAAAAGTGATGAAAAAATATGATTTAATAGGTTGCGTTAGTTTAGGTTAATGACTATTTTACAATTATTTTTTTATAGCTTTTAATGAACCCAAAGAGATTGACATGATTCTGAGTAGGCGTGGCATCGTTCAGAAAGTGTTTCGGGAAGTAAACCAATTCGGATACTAAAAATCTAACATGTAGTATGCATCGTACAAAATGTTAACGTAATTTAGATCAAAATATGTGTGAAACTTACCTGCCATAGTAAAAAATGACATTGCATTTTTTTAATAATATTAGAAGTACACCGTTGATAAGTACTATAACTTTGTCTTGGCACACACTCCTAGCTTCATTCGCATTCATACATCATCTCATACATACTCTTCTTCATTCTGATTTTTTCCGTGAACTGATTCAAGTATTTACTTGATCGCGCCATGTCTTCCCCGACTTTTTATCCCGTTCACTTTCGCTGACATTTCAGACATTTCTAGAGTTGAAAGAAATGTTTAAGTAGATTGTACGAAGCCCTTTCTAAATATCAGTTTGATTCGAAATGTGAGTTGGCCACCGCACCGCTACTGAACAGATAAACACACTAGAAATGCCTTCCGTGTAGATTTGAACGGAAACAAATGTCGCCACTGACTTAACTAACTTTTTGGCTCAAGCGCTCTGTCTCTCTCTAACACCTTCCTAACATCGTGAGTTTACGGCCTTCGGGCCTCTCCATTCGATCGAAATGAAAATTTCATAATGATGAGACACAGTTTAGTTTAAGGCCAGATTGGACAGATTTTTAGATTACAAACTCTCCTGTTCTCTGGCCGCCGCAGATGGGTACTCGTGGCTTCAATTGCGGCTCATTTTCATTTTAAAATACATAATGTAAAAGTTACCGTTTACTTTGTGTAGGTAATTTTTGTACGGTCGAATGCCGGTGTCACAATTTCACGGTCCTCGGATTCTTCGTCAACGCTTTTTGTCACAGAGTTGAAAGTCGGTGAAGCGGGTAGGCACCTACCTGCCGCTTCGAGCTGCAATAAACCATTCAAACACTCAATCCACTGTAAATCTGAAAGGCAGCGAAGTTACAATCATCAACAAATAATATATATTATTTCTAATAATGCATGAAATTTGTGATTTTCCTCCAAAGATGAGCTACATTATAATAAAAATTAATTAATTAATTAAAATTTTGAAAATGTTTAACAAAACACTACTCGTTTAAAATAGAGCAAAAATCTCGTAAGGTTTGTCTAAAACAGTATTTAAAGAAACACCGTGAATTTTTTCAAACATACAGGGTGTTAAGGGACGTACTTCACTTACTTTAACCTGTGATTCCTGACATTATTTGGAGTAAAAAATGTAAATAAAATTTTGGTCTCTGGTGACATTTTTGATGTTTTTTTTCTTCTAAAAAAACATAAAAAATGGTAGGTGTTGGACAGTTGGAGACGGGGAAATGGGTGGATCGGCTACTTGGCGGAGTGACCAGTGACGACATGCGGAAGAATTTTGTTTTTGTTTGATATTGAAGAAAAAAATTTTGAAAAAAAGTCACCAAAAATGTCACCGGAGACCAAAATTTTAGTTACATTTTTTACTCCAAATAATATCAGGAATCACTGGTTAAAGTAAGTCGAGAACGTCCCTTAACACCCTCTTTATATTTTTTAAGAGCTTTAAAACTTGAAGTATTTTAGAAAAATATGTTATAAATCGGTAGAAATGCGGAAAGCCGGGCCTTAAATAAAAACCACATAATTTTTCTTCTTTTAATGTTGTTTTTAACGTGATAACGTCTTATAAATCGATGAACGCCGATTCACGAAAAAGCATGACTCATTGTCACGTTCCGCCTGAGCCGAGGGTGCGCGCGATAGCGCGAAACAAGCGTTCGGCTTATGACGCATCTATTTCTCTTCCACTCCATCGTTATTATATGACGTTATCACGTAAAATTATCGTCCGTAAACCGACTTTACAGACAACCAAATTTTTGACGTGACAACGTCTTATAAATCGATGGACGCCGGCTTCATGCACGCAAAAGCATGACTTATTGTCACGTTCCGCCTGAGCCGAGCGTGCAAGCGAGAGGGCGGAACAAGCGATAGAGAGGCACGATCGGCCTAAGCGTTCGGCTTATGACGCATCAATGCAATTTTTCATCAATGTTTTCTTATGACGTTATCATTTAAAATTATCGTCCGTAAACCCACAACCAATTTTTGACGTGATAACGTCTTATAAATCGATGAACGCCGGCTACATGCACGAAAAAGCATGACTCATTGTCACGTTCTGACTGAGCCGAGCGTGCGAACAAGCGATAGAGAGGCACGATCGGGCTAAAAGTTCGGCTTGTGACGCATCCATCTCTCTTCCACTCCATCGTTATTGTATGACGTAATCACGTAAAATTACCGTCCGTAAACTGACTTTACAGACAACCAAATTTTTAATCTTTATTTAGATGTGTGCAAACGTATAGTTTCTCTGATTAGATTTATGTAATTGTTTGCATATAACTGGATTCTCACGTGAGTGAGAACACCCGTAAAAAACCAAGTATAAATAAATAAAAATACATTTCAGAGAAATGGGAAAGGTGGAAAAGAGGTGGAAACCATTGCTTGACAACATTAAAAGTGCAGTTTACAATCATTTAATTATTTTGGTATGTGCGATGTTTGGTTAGGTTGGCCCCACGACCTCCGTTTGCTGAATTTAGCGCGTACTTTGAGTCTATTTGCTACAGAGCCCGCATCTCTGTGGGAACTATTATTTTGTGCGGCATTCGCGTGTCCGTAATTACATTAACCTGTTACAGGAGAAAGCCCACGCTGGCGGTGGTTGACAGTCGAAGAGGCAGGTTTAAACATAATTATTGTATACCTGTGTTAAACATAAGAGTGATAATTTTATCATGAGTTCTGATTAAGTACTGCAATTCTAGGTTCCCTTTCCAAATAGGGTCGCGAAAGATTTTCTGTGGACTCGCCTCACTATCTGAAAGAGTAAAACCAAATACTTTAAGGTAGCTGGGTAATAAATTTTAATCATTGTTTGTCCTGAAGCTTGAACAGCATCAAGCGGCCCCCGTGGTCGAGGGGCAAGGCTAGTAATCCGGACTAGTAAACGGGTTCAAATCCTGGCGTGTGCAAATAAATTTTATTTGATTAATTTGTGTTATTTCACAATTTATTCTTTAAAAATAAAATGAAGCATATTTGCGGCATGTTCCAGAATGGAAGATACTTTTGGTATTGCCCAGCTGTAAGATCACCATTCATAATTGAAATCTTGCTTGTACGGCTTTAGCCATGTTTGGTGACCAGATATGAACAGGCAGGTATTTCCCAACTCTCCTCTTCTCAATTCTTTTCTCCTACTTTCAGCTTATCGACATCCTAATTGGGGATGCCATAATCTCAATGGCTCTAGACTGGAACAGTTGAGACTCTTGTGAGGTAATCATATTCATATACTAGGTCAATGATATACACGGTAGAAGTGAAACCTTCAGAAAACTGAAGTAGACAAGAGTGGGGAGGCCACGAAGCATCGCACAAAGATGAGATCGATTGGTTACGAAGCACCGCACAAAGAGGAGAATTATTATTGTCTCATTCTCTCGCAGGCTAAATCCTGTAGATGTATATGTTTGTATCTTTTTAGTGTCGCTTTTTCGTTTCATCAGTTTCAAATCACAACGGTACTAAAGAAATTTTCACTTCAAAAACATTTCTTTAAACCTACTAATATCATTAAATTGGGGAAAAAAAATTCCCAGGACCAGAGGAAATTCGCAGCAACCCTCACCATTATTCTGGTTCGCGTTACTTTGCTTTTGTAAAATAAGGGCGCGACCTGAAAGAAGTGTTGAAGATTGGAATAACTTCAGCAGGGTATGTTCTTACAGTTCAGCGATAAGCGACCTCTTTCAGTCAAAATTAATAAATGAATAAATATAATTAGTAACTCTAAATGGTACTTGGACTACCCAGAACAATGTTAACAATGACCACTTTTGAAAGGTGATATAAAGTCATTAGAAGTGTTGAAAAAAAAACTAGCGTAACTAGGTTAGGTTAGTAAGTAAGACGTACTGAATTCAAATAACCCGCGGGCCACGTTTAACCATCCCTGGTATTTTACATGGCTTGTACATAGCTGCTCGTACCTAAGTTAAGGTCTCTCTGGGAGCATTCGAAGATAAGCATTAATTCTCTCTTTCTCCCACTTTCATTACGCAAGTTAACTTCCCGTCTACGTTATAAACTACGGTATTCACGTAACAGTTTCTTAGTTTTTGTACACCCGAAAATTATTTTAAAGCTTTTTGTACTTACGGTACCTCCAAATGGAGGTGCCTTGTTTTAATTTGACAACAGCGTTACAGTTATGTATTTAGGTTTTCACGGCCAAAAGTATTTTTGTTATTTATTTTTGGGGTGTTATGCCGTGTTGCGCTAACTCCTACTTTATTTAGCCAACGTTTCGGACAGCGTTACAGTGTCCATCATCAGGGCAGATGAGCAAATGATATTGATGAAAGTGTTTGCTTATCTATGTCGAAGCGAAACCGTGCTGCCAGCTCCATTTCTCTACGAGCTGGTGTTAGAAAAATTCAGCATGGTTAAATGGCAATTATGGCAATTACATCTGCTTTTAATTTTTGACGTAATAACCATCTTATAAAGCATGACTCATTGTCACGTTGTCACGTTCCGCCTGAGCCGGGCGTGCAAGCGAGGGCGCGGAACAAGCGTTCGGCCTAAACCAGAGTGGAAGATACTCTCAGTATCGCCCTGGTGTAAGACCACCGTTCAGAATTGAAACGTTGCTTGAAATGGCTTTAGCCGTGTTTGGTGACCAGATCTGAATAGCCAGATACTTCCCACCTTCCTCTTCCTCATCTCCTTCCCCTCCCCTCTACCTTCAGCCTCGCAACCTACCCCGATTGGGGATGCCATAGTCTCGATGGGGATGCCATAGTCAGACGGGAGCAGTTGGGACTCTTTTGCGGTATTCATGTAAAAAAAAAGCGTTCGGCTTGTGACGCATCTAACTCTCTTCCACTCGATCGTTATAATATGAAGTTTTCACGTAAAATTATCGTCCGTAAACCGACTTTACGGACAACCAATTCCTTTTTTATAAATATGAAACTACATACCTACTTACGTTAAATTTACGTAAAACGTGTGCAGAGAAAAAAAGGTAAATAAAATTTTTTCGTTAATTTTTTAATTGAGTACATGTAACTTACCAGTTGGTAATTTTAGATACACGATACCTATGGGTTGATAAAATGGTTAGTTCGTTTGTTAGTTCCTCGACCACCCGCAAAGTTAATAACTTCATAATATAATAATGTTGCATAGTTCCCATTCCTCAGCGAAATTTATAACTTTGTTTTAAATTTACAATGTTAGTCACGTTATTCAGAAAATGACAATAATCCAACAGAGTTTATGATGGCAGTAGATAGTGTTTGCACACAGTTTAGATGCAATCAACTGCACATTGTTAAGTGGCGGCTTATTAATAGCGCTCCTGAAATGTGCAGATTGTTCGCGGAAAGTTTAGCCTTGTTTTCTAGGAGCCGTGCTGCAATCTGCTTCAATTCATCTCCCGTTAAATGAAACGTGAAGGAGTACTCAGGGTGTATGCTCAAATTGGGGGCATATTTGAAAAGTATTTAAAATGAAATAATGTTTGTTATTAATAAAAGAGGGTTATTAATGTATTTTTTAAAGTAATTGTAAGCGACTATTTGCGACCCTGCTGCTTAGCCTTTTGGGCGAATAATCAGTTAAATTGAAAGTCGACGTACCAACCGATTTTATAAAAAATTAATGTATGCAGATTATACGGTAGAAGTGTAACCTTCAGAAAACTAAACTTCGAGAGAATGAGACGAATGCAGAGTATCAGGAGAAGGATAATTGTAGGGCTTATTAATTATAATATTGTTATCAAGTTTAAAAATGATTTTACATTTTGTTCTACAAATCACCGCACAAGGAGGAGGCCGCTAGGCTACGATGCACCGCACAAAGAGGACACCGATATGTCAAACTTATTTTCTCGCCGGCTAAATCCTAGAGCTGTATGTGTTTGTCTCTTTTTAGTGTCGCTCGTTTCCGTTTCATCGAATTTCAAATCACAACGGTGCTAAACAAGTTTTCCCTTCAAAAAATTATGTGTTGTTCATACGCGGTAGAAGTGAAACCTTCAGAAAACTAAAGTAGAGAAGAATGGGGAGGCTACGAAGCACCGCACGAAGAGGAGACCGATTATTCTACCTCATTCTCTCGCAGGCAAAATCCCATAGATGTATGTGTTTGTCTTTTTGAAGTGCAACTTCTATAGCACGGCTGTGATTTGGATTTTGGATGAAACGGAAATGACGATTACTGCACCTGCGACGCATCAACTGCGCTCATCGGCCGCTTTGATAATGATGCCACTTTTAAAGGCTCTCATATTGGTTGAGATGTGAAATGGAAATTACGCGGGTCTGCGGTCATTGGTTGCTTTGATTATGACCTCACTGTTCAAGTATTGGTTGAGATTGTTATGGTAAAGTTTCGCTTCTACCTCGTGTAAACTGCACTCGAATTTTTTTAATTGTCGCTTTTTCGTTTCACAGAGTTTCAAATCACAACGGTGCTAAATAAGTTTTCACTTCAAAATGAAATCTATCGTCGTTGTCGATGTCGTATCTAATAAAGGTTCGTTGGTTTTTGATTCTTCGATCCAAAAAACTTTCTTTGAAATATCTACAATGTTACCA
The DNA here is from genome assembly GCA_936435175.1 of Glyphotaelius pellucidus. Lineage (NCBI taxonomy): Eukaryota > Metazoa > Arthropoda > Insecta > Trichoptera > Limnephilidae > Glyphotaelius > Glyphotaelius pellucidus. The sequence goes on along the minus strand of OW386542.1, from coordinate 16,541,961 downwards.
TCGTAGCAGCTTTGCCTCATTGTCACGAAATGGAACATGTGTGATTTTTCCATGAAAAACGTCCCGTGAGTCATTGTGAGTTTTGTTTTATTCCGCTGTGGGGGTATTTGTATTCTAACGCGGTGCACGCGATTTTCGTGTTTATCTTCTTTTGGGGTTACCACAATTCACTGCAGAAATCGATAATTGTATTGTGTTTATTGGCAGAGCATAAACTTGTTATTATAGACAGCAGTATTATTATTTATTTGTTTCATTTAGTTCTCTCGATTTCATGAAAAGTAGAAATGTAATCCGCGTTGAAGTGCAGTACTTATTGTTAATTTAACATTGTTTAATTTATCATTGTTTAATAATCGTTCTTTAATTATTAATATTACGGATTCGGAGACAGTCTGCATAGTTCTTTAAAGCATTCAGGCAAAATGGTCCCACCTCTCGTGTTCCATATTATCATTTATATTACCACATATCATTTATACTTATTAATAAATTACTTAAGCTAGAGTCCCACATAGCGTTAAAAGCGCGATCACTTATATGTTATGCGAGCTAAGCGAGCGCTTATGTGTTGTACCGTCAGTTTTCTATCAAATATTTATTCCTATGGTTGGAGAGGAGGTCAGTTGAATTAGAGAGCTGCCGCGAAATGTCATTTCTTTGTACTGGATCTGTCAGCTTGATAGCTGTTATTCGCACGTTTATGCAGTTCCGTAATTAAAATGACCCCCTCCCCTGCTTACGGCGGAGACGGGGTCGCATAACTCTTCGCATACCGCCTCAGCAGCGATTACGGCGTATAACTTTGAGCTTCGAGCACATCATCTGCTTTAGGTGTGACAGGTCTGTACGGGATTGTATGGCGAGCGTTATTGTGCGTGCGTTGATTTTTTATCTTTGCGTGTGACACCTATATTATGTTATGGTGAAAAGACTGTAACGTACTTAATTTTTTAATAAGTTCACCAGGGGCCATAGGGTGCTTGCGATGTTTGCTGCTCCCCGCAAAATCCATACTCCCAAATCTAAGCCTTCTTTCTATCAAGTGTCAATGGATGTTTCTTCAACCCTATTCGCCGACTTGATGAAATGAATTCAATTTTTACTATCTCATGAATGTCAATTTGAAGCAGTAAGTGAACTTACTTACCTTATAACTCTTGTCACGCCCGCGCGGCGCCGAAACGAAAACGACATAAGCCAATATATTAACCGAATAATCACACTACGGTTTCCAAATACACGTCAAATCGAGACTGCTCTCGAGAAGGACCGAATCTAATCTCCATAAAACACTCACACGTCGCGTCGGTGCTAAGTTACGAATCAATTTTTATTATTTATTTATTTTTTAAGTTTTGAAGTGAAATTTATTTAGCACCGTTATGATTTCGATGAAACGGAAATGACACTAAAAAGAGACAAACGCATACATCTATTATATAGGATTTAGCCTGCGAGGTAATGAAATATAATGAAACCTTACCTACGAAGCGTCGCGCTGGCCGCGTTGCTTGAATATTGTCGCAGGAAATTTACAATAATTTTTGAATTCTGGAATGTGAGATTTAATATCGCATTTCAGTTTATTGTTTTTAGGAACTGAATGTATCAGGACATTTGTATGGGCTACGGTATAGTATGGGTTACTATAACGTGTGTGCGACCTTTTGCTAATTATTTCGATGCATTTTTTGTCCATGCGTTTTTGTTGTTATAAATAGCTGTTTCAATTTCTTGCGAATGATTCTACAAATTTAAGCCCCAAATCAGAATCAAATCATTGTGAAATTACTATTCATCTGAATAAAGTTTTAAAGTTTTACAACAATATCCAGTCAAAACAACAAGTGTTTTACTAAGAAAGGATACCTACCATCATAACCTCTCTCTGTACGGAATCCCCTGGGTTTGGAAAACGAAGGCAGTCAACAAAGCAGCTCACCTTATAACTGACAGCAAATTGTCTGGAGACCAGACCCTGGGGCCCTACATCAGGTGTAAAAGTTTTAAGAGGATATCTCACTTTCACCTTTCAAATTACAGTCATTTTTCTTTCAATTCTTACTTTCCTTGGTTCTGCTAAATGTTATCTCTAGGTCCCTTGACATTTTCAACATTGGCCTTGAAGGTTTCAAGAGTAATTTTAGGCAACAATTCTAAAATAGGTATAATTATAATTTTTTTCGTTAAAAGTTTTGAATATCTTAGGTGTATTGTAATAGGATAACGTTAATCTGTAATGCACAGGAAAAAAATAATGTTTGCCACGTACTAGTCGAGTGTTGCTCCAGGGTATATAGTTGAAATAATCCACATCTTTAATTTTTTTTCGTGTGTACGTATCATCTTTCTTTTCTCTTTTATCCTCTAAATCTGAAGATAATATATCCCCCTCACGTTGAATTAGAGATATTGATCTTTAAATTAAATCACTCTTTGCAAGTTATGCTTTAAAATATTCAGATGAATTAATTGTTTGCGCCCGTACAAACGCAATATGAACAAGAATAAATAGTTTTGTCCATAAACCAACTCAAATAATAAAAGAAAGGCCAACAAATACAAAATTGTATCTGTGATTCAATCCAGAATTCAATAAGAAGAAGGAGCGAGCACTGGACGTTTTTGAAAGTTATCTTCGGACCGGTTCTAGAAAATGGATTTTGGCGCAGACGTTATAACAATGAGCTCTATACTCTGTAGGACCTAAACGTCACAAAATTTATAAATCTGGGAAGACTTCGGTGGCTGGGTCATGTGGAGAGAATGACCGAGCATTAGGCACCAAAGTCCCTGCTGATCTCAAGATAGGGCGAAGGAGCCTGGAAGACCAACAACGATGGAGCGACAACGTCCTCAAAGACATTTCTACCTTGGAGCTTCTAAACTGGAGAGAGCTGGCACTTGGCTGGCGGCTTAACTGGCATCCTTGTAACAAAATGTGTAGAAATTGTTACATAGTTAATGCCCAAGAAATACAAAAAATTATGAAACAGAGATAGAGAATGGAAGACGACCCCAAAAGAGGCTTCTTTATTATAAAGCTGCAGGACGCAGAAGCGTTGGAAGAGCCGGAAGGTGTTTTCTAAAAACATTCGGAACTCTACAAAGATCGAGTTTTTCTGGCAAATAGCGTTGCCCACAATTTTAGTGGCATTTATTAGCTAGTGAACCCAGAATTTATTACTTGTGCGACTGTAATTGTGTGTGGTAGCGTGTCTGACTAACATTATTTTCACGTCAAATAATGTGACAGCGCCTACTCAAGGTGGAAACATTTTTGGTAAAGTTTCCTGTAAGCTGGCACTGATTTCAAGTTCAGATAGTAGAGATAATAATTTACATGCCGGTGCTTTGTCGCAGCGTTATAGAATATTACTATTTGGGCAATTATTTATTTGTGTCAAATCAATTCTGTGCTGTGTGGGTTATTAGTTATTTATACCAATGTCGTTCAGTCATATTTTAAAGTTTTATTTTTTACGCTTCAGTATTTCTGTTGCAAAATTTTTAGGGTGGAAGCGCCCTTTTTTCTGGACTATATTTTTTTTAGATACGTATTATGTGCATTGTGCACGTATACCTACCCCCATTTAATCCGAATAGATTGGCTTAAGTTGGATTGTTTCAACCGGTGACCGGACAACTCGGAATGAAACCAACTCAGAACCATCTCAGATAAGTCATTTAGAGTGATAAAAAAAAATATAAAAAATTGGTTAGATAGGTTACGTTAGGTTAGGGTTATCGGCTAATTAAAAATTATTTTTTTCATAGTTTTTAATGACTTTTCAAGAGGTGTTGAGTTGACTTAATTCTCAGTTGGCATTGTACCGTTTCAACCATCGTAAAATTTTAATGAAGATTAATCAGTCATTCAACATAACATCATTATGTTATTCTTAAGATAAAGCTATACGTGAAATCCTATTTAGACACTATTTAGATTCATCTTTACGATTAATCGGTTTACAGTATGAACTTCAAAAAAAAGCTACGGATAAATTGAAGCTTTTACTAGCTTTTCTTTGTATTGGAATTACAATAAAATTATTATTTACGTAACAAAAAATACAAACGTAAACCACTAAACAAAATGTTTTTTCATGACTTATCTATGAAGCAATATAAGAAACAATTTAAAAAAAATACCTCTTTATGGCTAAGACTAATTTTGAGGTTTTGTATGTTCTAACTTTTTTTCATTCTTATAAAATTATGCATAAAATAAATAAAAATTTTCATTGAATAAGAAGATAACACTTATAATCTAAATGAAAATATGAAAGAAAACAGAAAAAAACAATGGTCGCAACTGGGACTCGAACCCAGACCTGTCGTTTAACCGGGACGTGCGCGTTTTCCAATTTCGCTATTGCCACCTTCTGTCAAACCGTCATATTTGTCAATCTCAAATTTCAAATATTTAGAATCATTAAAATTATCTTCAACTAGTTCTTTTTTCCATATTATAGGCAACTACTCTTTATTAAAAGTTATAAAAAGAGAGTTTTTCTCATTAAAAAAAAAAAAATTAAAAATTTTCGCTTACTTGCCTCGTGCAAATACGACGCGCGATTTTAAATTTTGAAGCATGAGAATCGAAATATTTCTAGCGTTTATATTCCTCTTAAGAGGGAATAACCAGGCAAAACCGGAAACGTCCTTTTTAAATCAAATTTTAGACGTATTCACTCTTTTCCACAAAAATTATAAATTGATTTCGAAAGACTGTTCTTTTATCTAGGAAAGCTATTTTTAAAACTTTGAGGAAATATGTTTATTTTTAGTACAATTAAGTTTTACCGTAGGTCGTTGGCAGATTTGTTAATTTTTTTTTAAATAAAATTTTGTATTATACAACATACATTTCACATCATATAATCATACAGTATAATGAATCAATAAATTATTTCGGAAAGCTACTTTTCAGAATTTTAATTTTAGTTCAAATAAAATCATAAAAAAGATCCGCGCCCTTATTTTGTGACCAAAATACTTTAGTTTGTCTATTTATTTACGGTCTTACAAACTAATATATTAAAAAAAAAATACGTTTTTATTTTGCTTAGACATTATTGAAAAATTATAAATACTTATGATCAAAAAATAATCACAAAAAGTACATAATTTTAATTGTTTTATCATCACGAGTTTGAGCATTTTCGAATGTGGGTATTTATCAAAAGCAAATTTGGAATGATATTGAGTTATTATGTTAAAATGCTGGTATGGAGAATAATTAATCTTTCTCATAGGAACCGCCCTGTACCGTTGCAACGGTACGATCTCGGCCACTGGTTAATGGCTCTTGATGACTGATAAAAAGCTGAAACGGGCCAAATTTCAAAAATATTAATTGGCACTGACTGTCGATTTGTTGGGATACTTGTACTACCGTCAAATGTGACGGTAGTACAAGTATCCCAACCTTCCTACATTTAGGATAAAATAAGTGATTCCGTAGGTGTTTAACAAACACACCTCTTAAAAATCTGTACATTCTTATGGATAATACAAATAAACGAAAAATAGTAAATGATATCGTACCGACTGTTGAAGAGCTACGCCCATACTGCACAGACTAACCAAGTAGTGGAACTAATGAACTTTATTCGTTTGTTGGTATAGGGAAACAAAAAATGGGCCTAGTTATGCGTGAACGCGAATTGCAGTAGTACGGGAGAACGATGTTGGCGACACTTTTTGAAGTGAAAACTTCTTCAGCACCGTTGTGATTTGAACCTCGATGAAGCGGAAACGAGCGATACTAAAAAGAGACAAACACATACATCTATCGGTGTTCTGTTTGTGCAGTGCTTTGTAACCTGTCGGCTTCCTATTAGTGCAGTGCTTTGTAGAAAAATGTAAAATATTTTTAACTTAAAAAAAAAAAAAAAAATTATATGAGCTCCATACAGGAGGCCTTGAGGAAAATAATTGGCCTATGACATCTTTGGGGATGCTGTGTGTGGGGTTTTTCTAAGGAAAGGAAGAGGAGAAGAGTTCTGGGAAGAAAATGGGTTTAAGGGGTGGGTAGGAATCTGGGGTTCAGTGTGTCCTGGTCATCCGCCTTCAAGACGTAGACAAACCTCACCCCATGAATCCGGAACTTGATAACAATATTATAACAAATAAACCCGGCAATTATCATACTCCTGATACTCGTCTCATTCTCTCGAAATTTAGTTTGCTGAAGATTTCACTTCTACCGCGTTTGAATAGCACACTCTGTTTTTGAAGTGAAAACTTCTTTAGCTTGCGATTTGAAAGTCGATGAAAAGAAAAAGCGACACTAAAAAGAGACTAACAGATGTACTATAAGATTAAGCCTTCGAGAAAATGAAAATCGGTCTCCTTTTTGTGCGGTGCTTCGTAACCTACCCTCTATTGTCTACTTATTTTTGCGAAGGAACTTCTACCGCGTGTGAACTGCACATTTTTTTACACAGTTTTATAAGCGTGGACGTCGTCCAGACTCCGAGAGATAAACAACAATTCTTTCTCATGTCGTTAGCCGAGTGACCAACCGACCCCGGACCCCGACCATAATTCCGATACCTATAGATTTTTAAAATGTTTTTAGTTGAAAAAAAAATAGAGTATGCAATTCACACGCGATAGAAGTGAAACATTCAGAAAACTAAAGTGAACAAGAGTGGGTTGGCTACGAAGCGCCGCACAATGAGGAGGCCGATTACACTATCGCATTCTCTCGCAGGCTAAATCCTGTAGATGTATGTGATTGTGTCGTCATTTTTCGTGTCACGATTATTTAGTATCACAACGGTGTTAAAGAAGTTTTCACTTCAAAAAATACATCGTTTATCATCAGAGGCCAAAATCCCATATACATCACTACGAATAATGTCAGAAATCACTGGTTAAAGTAAATCAGGTACGTCCCTTAATACCCAGTTTATACATGATTGAGTTGGTTTTTACTTTGTATGTTTCGATAGGCGTATCATTTAATTACTGACGAGACTGTATGGGGTTGTAGAGGGTTGGTAGACGCCCGCAAAGCTCCCGTCGAGTCTTGCGGTTATCGAGCCATCGAGGATCAAATCACCGACAACAGCCGGCAGGTAGAGTTGATCCGCTCTCGCACTCCGACAGAAGCAGCCTTTAAACTGGGCGCCACTTAAATGTTGACGGCAGTAGGATTGGGGTAGGCTTTGATCGCTGGCAACTTGAATTTTGCGTCGGAGTGTTGCGTTATCGATACTATTAAATTAAAACATTTAAATAAGATAAAAAAAAACTTTTATTATATTCCTCGATTTATAATTCGATGATGCTTTTGTCCCTTCTTCACTAATAATAATATGCAGACATGAGCAAGACAAAAAGCTGTTTCTCGTTACAGCTTTGCAAGGTACCGCCAAAATCGTATTCAGCGATACACACGACTGTAAGCAGGAATCTGGTGTAGGCATTCACTCTAATTGCGCGATCTTAAATGCTTGAAAAGGTGTTAAGTAATAGAAATTTTCAATTATTAAAATTTAAATTTAACAGGAAGAAGGTAAATACCTACCTGACAATAAAGAATAACCCAAGAAGTGTCCATATTACTTTACCTCATGATCCAAAACTGAGCACTTATAAAGGTATTATAATTGCTCAGTTTTGTCAATTTGGGAGGCGGGAATGGGTAGAACCTTTATTGGATAACCAACACCTCTGCCTTAGGCCACCCCAAGTGGTTCGCTCCGTTCGGTGATTTAGCAGGGGTGCCCGGGTTCATGGGGTGAGGCTTTTCTAGGTTTTTCTAGGCTTGGAGGCGGAGGACCAGAATACACTGACCCCCAGATACCTACACACCCCTGAAACCTTTTTCCTTCCCAGAACTCTCCTCCCCTTCCTTTCCTTAAAAAAACCCTCCACGCAGCTTTCCCCAAGATGATATAGGCCCTAAGAAAACTATTTTCCTCCTGTGTGGAGCTCATGTTAAAAAAACAACTATATTCATACTCATGTATATATTATTATAAATCACTAATTTTCTTATCAGGTGAACAAAAATCTGTTCATGTGATATCGAAGCAATAGAAATCTCACGATCCGTGTGCCCGACATTATTTAATTTGCAGAGCTCTTTCTGACTTATTAAAGTCAGTTACAATAATGAACTACGACTTTTCTTTTTTTCGAATTTTTGTTTTATTTTTCCACAAAAACGAATTATTACAATGTAATATTGTTTGATCTCGGGCAAAGTGGGGTAGTAAAACTGGAAAAGTAGGAAAGTATTGTCAATGGACGATACAAAAGGTATCTGCTTAAATCCAAAATAAATGACCGACTTTTTACGTTGCTACCATTAACTTTACAAATTACATGGCACAGAATATTTCCCGACCGCGGAAAAACTAAATTTGTGGAGCAGTCGTTCTGGACTGCTGCGCGCGAGATTCTCATATCCGTCTGCAATACTCTTAGGTACCTTGAGAAGAAGACGGTAATAATTGTTATTTTCCCACTCAATTTGTAGGGTCGTAATCCATATTTTTAAAACGTAATATTACACTGTTTTGAGACGCCATGTCAGGCTACTGTACCGTTGACATTTTGGTTCCATGACAACTGAGAAAAAAGTCAAATCAACACCTCTTTGAAAGGTCATTAAAAGCTAAAAAATAATTTAAATAAAGTCCGTAACCCTAACCTAACGTATCCTACTTTACCCATTTTTTAATAATATTTTTTCATTACTTTTAATGACTCTTCTTAGGTGGTTCTCAGTTGGTTTCATTCTGACTTGTCCGGTCACTGTTATTTTTCTATCTATCACATATTTACGAAATTTAAGTTTAATTTTTTTTCGTTCGCTGTTTTGCCAAATATCTTAATTTCTCCGTACATTAACGACTTTTGAATCTGTTTTTCAATTATGTTTTAGATTAAAAATATAGTATTAAACTAAATAATTTGTTTAAATGACAAGATATTCAATATTTCCTTGATTTTCTTTTACCTTTTTTTCTTCAAAATAATTCTCATAGATTTATATAGCATTATCATTTGTTTCATTAATCCATCGTTGGCTAAGAATAGAATACTGCTACAGTAATTAACGTGTGGTACAATGATTGTGTTATATACATTTTTACTGGAGACTGTATAATGTAGAGACTTCTGTTTCTTTCTTCAAAATTCACAAATTTAATTTGTGGCGTCATTATTAATTAAATGGAAACAAATAACTTTGTGTACACCACTATTTAATTAACAATAACTTCTGTTTCTGCCCAAAAGTTAGATTTTTTGGCACTTTTTTTAATGATTTATTTTGTGTTTTGAGAAAAGTCGGTTTGGAGTCCAGTAAAACTCCCAAATATTTAATTTCAAACACTTCTTTTAAGGCTTCAGCATCTATCATTTTTTTCGTAAATTTTTTTCCAATGTTCATAAATTGGTTTAATTTCTTAATACGATATTATTTCTCTCGACCTTACAATCTCACCGGGGTTTTCCATAATTTGTGTTATTTGTATCAAACCACCGCTTTTGCAAAATAATTTTTCCAATCCAAATTTTTCAAAAATCAATTACAAGTTTTTGATACTTACGTACAATATTATCTGTCTAATGTTTTAATGGATGCAATTACTTATATTTAATTTAGAATAATTCTCAACAGCATTTTTTAAGTTTCTAGTAGCTATCGAGATCTGTCTGAATATTATGATAAAAATAAAAAATTGCATTAATATTTCCAGTGTTTTCAGTAGCCTGGTTCTTAATCGATGCGATTGCAAGCAACCGTTACATCGCCCTGTTTTCAGTTTCAAAATAACGTCGGATACTGGGCGGCCGGGAGTGATTATAAAACAAAATATGTGCCCGGGATTGTGGAAACTGTTAATCTTTCCCTTAGAACGAAGCTCAAAGCCACAAGGCAGGAGCTCTGCGGCACTGCAGAAATATAATATGAGATATTTTTAATGTATGGAATTATGAAGCTCCTTTGTATCCTATGTATTTTCACCACACTATTCAGAGTGAAAAAAAAACAATTATTAACTTTGCGATAACAGGAACAGTGGATATCCTTTTGCTTCCTGTATTTTCTTCGACAGCGTCAAGCTCTCGGATTCTCAAAACACAAGACAGCTTTTCCGCCCGGCTTCTATAAGGTTTTCGCAGCGCAGCCTCTCAGCGACAGTTGAAATATATTTCAACAAAATGTACCCAGCATCTTTTGGGGACTTCCGCAATACAGGAACTGTCAATCTCTCGGATATTCGGCTCGCAAGCTCCGCGGTGACCGTGAATTCCTCTTTCATCCCCTTCTGGGGGCGTCCCGGCGTTCGTGTTTGGCGGCGCGGCGCCCCCGGCCCTGCGCAGGCGCCCCACCGCCGCTCGCCCTCGCCAGCCGCCAGTCAGCACAGCCAGTGTCGCCCCGTTACCCCCGAGCTACGGACGCCGACTCGCCCCGTAAAGACTTGTTATTGTGTACACGGAATCCGAAACTAACCTTTTCATCGCTAACAACCGAAACTTGAATGTGAACTATTTTGTGCAGCTCACCCGTGCATCGGATTGTTGTCCAGGATAATATCCGGGTGAGTTTTTGAAAAGATACTTGTTTATTTTTTTAAGATAAATGAGATAAGCGAGGGGTTACTATCACTTTCCTCGGCGCGGTGTCGGTAAGGTCGAGCCGAATTTGTGACGCTTCTCCTCTGTTGGTAATCTTTGAAACGTAAGCATTTCCTGTTTCTGCACGATTTGTGCTTGCGGAAATAATTTGTGTATTTTATACCGTAAAATTGATTTAATTGTAAACAAGCTAACAAAAATCTGTTTATTTTATGTTGTTATCATTCAGATTGTTGTGATCATATACATTATATCAATTATTATTTTCTTCACTAATTGTAAAAGTAGATACTATGTGGCACCATTTTTGTTCAAATTATAACGAAACGTTAAAATAATTTGCGGTATAGGATTAAAGTAAGAGGTGACTACTTGAAGATATACTATTAACATCTTTTTTATTTCTAAAATTTCTAATTTATCTAATTGTAAACCTCTGGTTTTTCAATGCAAAATTTTCAAACCCTTGTTTAAATCATGGATCTGGCAGAGGAGGGATGAATGAATGCATGCTGGAGAAATTAGATCCGCGAGGCGAATGTTTGGCAAAACCGTGTATGACCGTGTAAAAAATGTGGAGATCCGCAAATAATGCAAGGCAGATGAAAGTGTAATGTGTAATGTTAAGAAAGTTACGCTTACATGGTTAGAGCATGTAGAGCGAATTGAATGGTAGAAGAAGTCAGGGACGCCCGAAGTGAACCGATTACTTCAGTCAACACTCAAAATAACAGAAGGGTAAGTATATATGAATCGATATATGAATGTGACTGAAGCGAGGAATATGTGCCAAGACAGAGTTGTTTGGCAGTACGTTCTATCTTCCTACCCATTCTTGAAAAACGGTCTGATGGTTAGTTATTTAGATAGTTATTTATATGAAATAACAAAAGCTGTTTGGAAACAAATCATTACACACCTCAGCTCAGATGCGCGTTGATTCAAAACTTGTTCTAATGTTAATATTTCTGGAAGCTTAATTCGGACACTGGTCGCAAAAAAATGTTTCCATAAAGAAATGATATCCATCCAAAAGAGACCAATGTTTTATATTTTAGGAAACGTTTTCGTACTTCTGCGTCCAATGTGTACATTGGTCATTTTGCAACACAATTTTAATTAGAATTGAATAAACGAAATTGGTTCTCAGATTTTTTCTGTTTCTTTATTGGTGATCCGTATGGATTGGTCGTTTTAAGACCACATTAATACAATTGATTTTATAACTCACAATGGCATCTATTCATTTTTTACCATAGTTTAAAATTGAACCTTTTAGTACTCAGTCACACATGTGATATATCTACATTAAATGCACCGTAACGCAAGAGCGTCCGGTAGTCGAAAACAATGGGTGACTGGACAACTCAGAATCATGCAACTTAAACATCTCACTTGAAAATTCATTAAAAGTGAAGAAAAAAAAAATAGATAGCTATTTTTAATTTTTTTTTTAAAGTGAAAACTTCTTTAGCATCGTCGTGATTTGAAACTCGATGAAACGGAAGCGAGCGACACTAAAAAGAGAAAAACACTAAATCATTAGGATTTAGCCTGCAAGAGAAATAGAGCAATAAAATATTTATTTATTGCACGGGTACTCGGTTCCAATATAATACGATAAACCCACGGTCCCACATACCCGCCACGCCTCTTTTAGTCCAGGGGTACAAAGCGCTTGATGAACATGGCGGCCAGACATTCAGAAGACCAAAAATCGAATCCTATTAAATAAAAAAAATAATAAAATAATTTTTACAAAATCAATATCCTATCTTCAAATCACTCCAAAAAGAACGGGCAAAGAAAATACAAAGCGACGTTTAGCGACTCCGAAGAAGAAACCACAAATGCGAATAAGATGACCACATGTTTAATCGACGACAAAAATATGAAAAAAAATCATCCTTCACATTGATAAAAAAGTGTTTCGTAGTCTCCCCACTCTTGTCTACTTTAGTTTTCTGAAGGTTTGAATTGCACACTCTGATTTAAAAAAATATATTTGTTAATAATACATTGGATGCTATTAACTGATTAAAAACTAAAACAATACCTTTGCTCTCTTTGATCACTTTTACAAAGTCATTGTTTTAATTAAAATTAAAATGATACCCCGCAAAGCATCTGCTTCACAAGGAAATAGAAAAAGAAACTGTTTTTGTAGTTTGTTATCTCGTTTCAAAGTAGCTAATTGGTTTTTTATTTTATTTTCTTTTGATATTAACCAACATGATAACGGTCGTAATGCTAGTGTCACACCTAGCGTTAAAAGCGCCAGCACTATCGCCAGCGATGTACTTCACGGAATTTAATTTTTCAAATATACCTATGCATTCTGTGATTTTTTTACATTAGCACAGGAGACCGTTAGAAAAAAAAATCCCTCAGGGCCTGCCATCTTTAGGGGTTGCTGGGTGGAGGGTCTTTTTATGGAAAGGAAGGAGAGGAATTTCTGGGAAAGAAAAAGGTATGAGGGGTAGGTAGGAATCTGGAGTTTCATCCAGCCATCCGTCCCTCCCTCTGTTGTGCAACTCGGTGGATCGAGAGAGTCCGGCTGGAGAGGTCAAAAGGTCTCCTTAAAACAGTCTCTACTATCCGGCCCGTCACGCAGTGGGCCAAAGATCCCATGAACCCGCGCACCCCTGCTAAGTCACCAAAGTAGCTAATCATTTGGGGACGACCTTTGGCAGAAATGTTGGTTACCCAATAAATGGTTTAATGCGATTCCTATATCCGCCTCTTAAATAACATGAGGTATACACGAAAGAAAAAAGGGTAGTATCGACATGTATCAACTATTATTAATAGGCTTCCGTCTGCGTGATTGAATTTGAGAACCCGCCTTCGAGTGCATGTCTGACGCCACGCCATACGCGCCGCGCCACAAATGACATTTGTGTATGTGAAATTTCAAACAAAGCTACCGTTGTAAATTCGGTTACGAATTCATAATTCGTTACAAGATGTGGCCACTTCCGCTATCCGGTCGCACGAGGATGTGCCCAAGGCAAGTATAAGTACTACAAATTAGTCAATTCGTTGTATCTCTCCAGATATGGAAAGATTGACGGTTTTACTCAGTTTTGAATAATAGTACCTGGTTACTAAATTTTATTTATTTATTGTTTCTTTACATTGCAGGTAAAAATGTTTACAAAACAATTTGCAACCTCACTAGGACAAGCCTGTGTTGAGGTTAACAATTCTACAAATTAACAAAATAACACAAAATTATACAGATATTGAAAGAACAATATTGTTGCATTTCTTACAGGTTGAGATTATTACTAAACTGCTGGCGCTAGGTAGTACATTAATGTAAACATGTAGACTTTCGTAGGGTGACCATAGTTTTGAGGACTGATTTAAAGTAAAAAATACAAGTTTTTGTTTTTGTTTTAACGATTAAGTTGTAAATAATAAATATATGTATATAATATAATATGCTTTAAATTATATATTACATATAACGTCGTTGCCTCTCCCGGTGACTAGCTATCCACTGGATGATGACGGATCCGAGGAACGGGCTATTTTTAGAACAAGTTTTTATTGGATTTATAAAATGTTCAGTATGGTCACCAACATTAAATGGGCGAAGCCGAATCAAAAGCCGAACCAGGTGCTGATGTAATCCCATTTCATTCGCGGATTTTTGTCTTTCAAGTGGGGAATCATAATGTTTCTTAATTTGATTGGGAGAATACATATTGTGGCAATGAGGGGTAGTTGAACCAGGGCAATAGATTGTATTCAACATTCAGCGATGATAATTTATCACGAACATCGTAGAATCATGCACAAATATCGTAACCGATAATCTCATTATTCAAAAGGGAGCATAACACCAAGAAGAAGGTTAAGAGCGCTTCGCATATGTTTGCGAGTCGGGCGCAAGGTGCATGACTTCACAGCCTTAATACGGCACAGAGCCGTATTGAGACATCGGCATCGCCGCTACAATAAGTCGGAGACAATGGCCAACCAAATATACAAGTTAAATTGTTCTGCCCTATTGCACAAATCGCGACCAGAAATGTTGCTAATTTTCTCTTTTTTTATTTATTATTTTTTTATGTGAATACCTCCCAAGACTGCCAGCTGTTCCCATCTGGAGCCAGTGAGATTAAGACATCCCCATTTGGGGTATGTTGTCAGGCTGAAAGTGGTGGGGAAATTTGAAAGGAGAAAGTGGGGAAGTACCTGGCTATTCAGATCTAGTCACCAAACACGGCATAAGCCATTTCAATTTCAAATTCAAACATTTCAATTCTGAATGGTGGTCTTACAATAGAAAGTATCTTCCTCTCCAGAACGTGCCGCAAATATACAATATATTATTTTAACCCTTAGCACTCGAGTGCCGCCATACATGCGGCGTGCATGGTTTGCCATATTGGCGGGTGCCGCCATAGAGGCGGCAGGCGTAGTTTGCCACATTACTTTACCACATTACATTACGCTACGGCGGCAAGAAAATAAAGTCGATTTCTTGATATTTTTAATTATATTGCAAATCTTAAAAAATGTTTCGAGTTCACCTCGAGCATTTGTAACCTCTTTGACTGAAGCGAGTTGATTAAGATAAAGGAAGATTGCCTTCATGAAAGCCCACTTCCAATGGTATAAGCACTAGAAAAAAAATTAATTTATTGATCGAAGCATTGCTCGATGAATAAATTAATTAATTAATCATCAATAAATTAATTAATCATTGCTCGATCATATTTAGAATTCTGCCAGAATGTAAAGCTTTCGAGATTTATCTACGTTTATAGATTCTATTCCAAAATATCATTCAGAATCTTTGTATCCCCGGGCAGCTTCCCAGTGCGCTCGGGCGGCTGCTCCGCCTCTGTCTTTTGTCTAGTACAACCCTCTCGAATGGCCAGGCTCGGAGGTGTGATGGTATCCCGGGGAGAACGAAGGGGTTTGGGGAAGGGTTGGGAGGATTTATATAGCTTTCTCATTTAATGGATAGCTAACGAGAGGATGTACGCTGGAAAGGCGTAAGAAAACTGCTGACATTTGTACATTCGCACCCAATTTCTAATATTTCTTTAAATGGATTTGAAAAGTCTTTAGAGGAAACGGCTGCGCGGCCCGTTTCATTCAAATCTTAATTTTGGATTTGAGGTCAAATACCAAACCAATCTGAAAATTATTTTTGCAATCAAAACGTATGTCAAATATCTGATACGGAGATGTGCTGCTTTATTTATTTATATGTTAAATAAAAAAAATTTAGGCCAATAAAAATATCAACATTTCATTATTTTACAGGCAACTTGCGCAATTATTTGTGAGTATATGATAAATATTTAAATAAACATAATATACAATAAAAATAAAATTCACGCGCGGTAGAAGTTTAAATTATAAATGACCTATTTACGTCGTAACACAATTTTGACGCATATAGATTGAAAAAAAACTCATTGTTTGAAATGTTTTATTTATTATTTTATTTTTCATTATTCTCTCTTCTCTACTATTCTTCTTCTTATTTTTTGTGTGAAAATGGAACAGGCGTTCCACTTGACGTTTCTTTCATTACGGAGATTACTTTTTTTATCACTTTTTTGCAGTGTTGGGCTATACAGTTATTTTCTCGGTGATCGGACAAATCAGAATCATCCAACTTCAATGCCTCTTTTAAAAAGTCGCTAAAAATGGTACCGTTTGTGATTTGAAATTTGATAAAACGAAAAATAGAGACACTAAAAAGAGACAAATACATACATTTATAGGACTTGGCCTGCGATAGAAGGAGATAGTATAATCGGTCTCCTCTTTGGGCGGTGCTTCGTAGTCTCGCCACTCTTGCGTACTTTGGTCTTCTACCGCTTGTGAATTGCATACTCTGATTTTTTTTAATAGGTTACGTTAGGTTAGGTTATGGACTATTTTACAATATTTTTTTATAACTTTTAGTGACTTTTAAAATGAGAGTTGTCATGAAACCATTTCCCACATGCTTTTCCTATTATGATATTCATGATATTTTTTTTAACCATTTTTATAACTATTTTCCCACATGCTTTTCTTATTATGATAATCATGATATTTTTTATAACTATTTTTATAACTATTTTCCCACATTCTTTTCTTATTATGATTTTCAAGATATTTTTTCATTTTGTGATATTTTTACGTAGCATTTTAACCCATTAGTTGGTAACCAAGTATCTTGAAAAAATATGTATACATTTTTAGTTTGTACATATCTCTAAAAAACCTCCAAAATTTCTTCTCTGCCGTGTTAAATTCAAATAAATCCTTTTTATAACGTACGTTTCAACTATGGCAAAAATCAAAAGAAATCCCAAGTGTTTATGTCAATATGAATTTCACGCCCAGAAAACTCCTTAAGTGTTGATAAAATAAATGACCATCTGTATCCACGGGCTCTATGAAAATAGCTAAAAAAAGTTAAAAAAATTATCAAACCGCGATATATATAAATACAAGCACAAATATTTCGTAAAACCGTGACCCGTCAATTCTAGCAGATGATGGAGAATGTTCGAAAGCAGGCGCTCTCGCTATCACTAACGACCATAATATTATATGGAAAGCGAACGAAAGCAGGCAAGCCGTCACATAAAACGAATTTATTCGAAAATGAAATTAGCGGAGCTAGTTTTCTTCACCGGTGGACACATCTATAAGTCACGGCGGAGTTTCTAACTTCCTTGATCTACTTTGGAGATTGAGAAAGTTTGAAGATTGTTTTATATAATTAAATAACGTGTCATTGTTAAGATTTTAATTATCAAATCGATTTTCATACATAGCGATAGAGAAGTGCATGTAAATTATTTGTCAATTTCGCTATTGTTAAAATTCCCCACAAAACAATGTTCGAATGATTACCGCTGAGCATGATAATTGGCGCTGGTGTCCTCGGGCAATTTCGGTGAAAACCCTAATTGGACAATTTGAATTAAATTTACATGGGTCCTGTGATTAATTGAAATAATAATTGGTTTCAAATATGGAAAATAAATATTTTTAAAATTCAATAGAGTCACTCTTTCAATACAATGCGTTTATGAGTAAAAAAAATTTGGTAGTCTGTAAAGTCGGTTTACGGACGATAATTTTACGTGATAACGTCATAAAATAACGAGGGAGTGGAAGAGAGATAGATACGATAGAATAGACGCTTGTTCCGCGTTCTGGCTTGTACGCTCGGCTCAGGCGGAACGTGACAGTGGTCATGCTTTTTCGTGCATGCAGCGGGCGTTCGCATCGATTTATAAGACGTTATCACGTCAATAGTATATCTCTCAAATAAATTACAGGGGAAAGCACTGAAGCTCTGACCGAAGGTATCCGACTACAATGGCTTAACCAATTGAATCTACTTACGTAAGAGAGATTCGCCAAACCGAGCCATTTATTATGCAACGCAATCGAAATCTGAAATATAATTTCTGAGTTTTTGAATGAACTATTTGTAAAAGGATTAACGATGAACACGATAAGATAATGCTGCAGTGGTCCGTGGCGCGATCGAATTTGTGTGAATAGGAGAGAGCTTTCAAACATGTCGCAGATTATACAACGCCGCCTCAAAATGGTAAATATTGTGAGATTATTTCAACAAACTTCGTTATTGTTGTCTAAGATACTAATTTGAAGATGATTTCTAGGATTTAATAATTGCTATCGATACTATTAAACTTCTCTTTTTTGTAATTTTGTATACATTTATTATACCTTTAAGAACGTACATTTTGTAGAAAAAAATATTTAAATCGTCATATATGGATTCGTATATTTGCATGCAACCGTGCGCAGAAAATATTTACCTCTTAACAGCCACAGTACTTCAAAAAGTCGAATTTATGAGTTTTGTGACGTTGGTACCAGATTCTACATGTATTTTTTCACAAAACATAATATTTTCGATATTTCCTCAATTTTTTTTCCTTTACCCGAGTTTAAAAAATGTACAAATGGTTTCGACTCAATTCTACCAACTTTTAAAATCAGTTTACCGACGGTATATTAGTAACGAATCTGAGCTCAATCGGGCGATTGGTTATCTTTAAATCATAGTTGCTATCAATGTTTTGAAAAACTGTTTAAAATAAATTTTCGTACTATTACGTGAAGTTTAAATAAGTTTTTTTGGTAATTACCGGTTAAAGTGCCAACACAGGGCCATCAACAGCTTCTTCCTCTTCTCGTAAAATTGATTATGGTCAGATAGGGCTTCTCTCCTTTAGTACTTTCTTCTTGTTACGTGTTTCCTTCTGCGCTCGCCTTCCATACTATTTATAAATTCTTTAAGAGCAATGCACCAAAAATGTTTATATTCGTAGCGTCTTGTGTATGTCACCAAGAATACTGGCAATAGGCATAAAAATTTCTTGTTAAACAAAGTAAATGTAAATTGTGAATATTTCTTTAAGAGAGAAAAAAGTCAATGATGAGATACTGTCACAGATAATCTTAACCATTCAATTTTATAGTTTTAAAGTTGTTTCTGACACGCCTCTATACATTTCCAACGAAAATACATTTTTTAGTAGTTTATGCATTTTTATGTTTGTAATTAAACTCACTTCTCAATTTGGTAGGTGGGAATGGGTACCGCCTCCCCGGGAGCCTTTATTGGATAACCAACACCTCTGCCATAGGTCACCCCAAGTGGTTCGCTACGTTTGGTGATTTAGCAAGGGTGCAGGTTTTGATTTAGCAAGGGTGCCCGGGTTCAGGTTTGTCTAGGTCTTGGAGGCGGATGACCAGGACACACTGAATCCCAGATTCCTACCCACCCCTTAAACCCTTTTCCTTCCCAGAATTCTCCTCCATTTTCTTACGTAAAAAAACCCTCACACAGCATCCCCAAGTATGACATAGGCCCTGAGGGAGATTATTTTTCTCAGGGCCTCCTGTGTGGAGCTCATGTAAAAAAAAAAAACAAAAACATTTTTATTCTTACTCTACTCAAGCGAAGCGGTAGGAAACGCTTTAATTCTTCCAAATAATATTTTTGTTATTCATAATACAAACCATAATTTATTCATGATTAATTGTAAAGATTAATCAAGATTTATTCATTACGATTCACACTTATTTTTATGAATATCACTATTTATTTTGGATCGGCGTATTTCGGAAAGTCTGCATGATTCAAAAACTACTACAAATTTCTAGACAACAGTACTAGCTTTTAGTATCTATTGATTAAAAAAAATGATACTAAAAAGGACGATCACGTTTATGATTCAGGAGTGCAATTCGATCTGTAAATAAATAGTTGCTATAACGAGCTACAGATTACGAAACGCCCGCTCAAAATCAGAAATATTTCACGATTGTGAATGTATCGACTGAAATTCGAAAAATATTAATGAAAAACACGAGCACGATTTCTGGTCCAGGGGCCGAAGTGCAATCGGATCGATGCGCCCCCGGGCAGATTAGCCTGGTCCCGGGGGGAGGGGGAGAGGCAGTTGGCCTGCAGCCAGTTCCTGCACCATCCTGCTCCAAGTTGCCTGTTCCCTTCTCATTCCCAACCGTGACGGGTTGGCTCACTGGTTGATTGTTGATTAACTCGTTAGCGCCATCACTTCGGCGCCACGAACATTTGGGTAACAGACTGGACAGAAAAGTATAAAAACAATTAAATCATTTTTAAAAATCAATCATATTATGAGATCTGAGATTGTTTTACGTCACTTTTTTTTTTACTCCACACAGGAGGCCCTGAGGAAAACAATTTCCCTCAGGGCCTATGTCATCTGAGATGCTGTGTGAAGGGTCTTTTTGAGGATAGGAAGGAATGAAAATTGGTCTTGAAGAGACCGGCAAATCAGAGAAGAGGAGGCCGGCAAATCGTTCCACAACCGAGCTGTTGAACACAAGAACGAGTCGAAGAAGCGACCCGTTCCCATGTGATAAGTGTCAACCGTATACATATGTTGGGCACGCTGGGCATGTTTGGCGTGTTTCCCGACTATGCACCGGTGCCGAAGGGATCAATGACGCTAGTTCCTCGGAGCATCTTCCATTGAAATACCGGTAGAACAAGGATAGCTTTCCACCCGACGCCTGTGCTCTAAAGATTGCAAGATTGATTACACATTACCACATACCAACCGGTTTCAGCTCAACAGTGCCGTGGTCGTCAGGTCGGATATAAAAAATATAATATTATTTATTACCGCCTTGGGAAATACCACTCAGAATTGAAACACTGATTGAGAAAGTGACGTTCTTTTTACCTATTACCTTCAGCCTCCCAACATACCCCATACTCCCAACTTGTTATAAGTATTGTTATAATCTTGTGGTGGAGGTAAATACAATTACAGTCAAAGTTACATAATATGAAAAAATAACATGCATCTTGTCACGATGTTCTTCATAATTAATTGACATTATTTACGAGTGTTAAATTCTTATTATCCTTTCTACTAGGGAAAATCATACCGAAGAAGCGATAAAATGAATGCGATGAAACGAATATAACGTTTTTTTTCTCACAAGAATATGAACTATGTTGCCTCCCGGGTCAATCTTGATACATGCATGTACTTCGGTGCACAAGTTTCTAACATTTTATGAGGTGTTTAGGAACTTCCATCTCCTTAAGTACTTCCCGTAGATGGTTTCACTTTATACAGTAAAATGCTTTGGAGTCAAGGCATAGCATTGCTGTCAAGTTGAACTCCCTACATTTCTCAATAAGTTATCGGATATTGAGTATTTTCTCTGCTCTTGACAAACTCTGCCTGTTCGCGAGGTATTTGCCATTTTAAGTAACTCCCAAGACGTTCGTTTATGATGTGCAGCATTATCTTACTGGCATGTGAGATGAGGGAAACTGTCCTATAATTCCCACATATATTTATTCAACCCAGTCCTTTGGCCATTCTCCGTGTTGCCGTATGTAGTTAAAACCTCTTAAATGCCACGGTTTTTACGGATGAAACTCGAAAATTTCGCGATGTTTTGATTTTGACATAATATTTTGTGGGTTTATTTTATGCTACCGTATTTAATATTTACCGAAACACGTTCCTTGAACAATAAACTACGTCTAAAAACAACATTACTTGCGTTTATTTGACAAATTGATAGGTTTATCGATCTTTTCATGACCCGCGACGTTCACAGTTTGACAGCTCAAATCGCGGGAGAAACAACATTTGCGAAGTCATTGAAATATTCGAAAATAATTATTCGAGCGGCTAGGTGTGTTTCTTATATCTGTTACGTCAAGAACAAGAAAGCCCCAAGCGATTCCGACCTTGTCCTTCACACATTTTCTTTATGCATAAGGTTTAAAATCGCATTTCAAAAAGTTTTTTTATTTTTTATTTTATTGGGCTATAGGGCGCGCGTCGGCGCGCAATCGGCAAGCAGCCGGAAATATTGAATGCGTTTTGGTTTCGTCACGTTTGAGAAGCTTCACCTTCTGTTGATTTATTGTCGTTTTAATTTGTGTACGGCTGCTTAGACTTCACTTCGAAGGATGACAGGCTCAACATCGAAATCATTCCATTTGATAGATTGGTCAGGGTCA
This sequence comes from Glyphotaelius pellucidus, assembly GCA_936435175.1. Taxonomy (NCBI): domain Eukaryota; kingdom Metazoa; phylum Arthropoda; class Insecta; order Trichoptera; family Limnephilidae; genus Glyphotaelius; species Glyphotaelius pellucidus. The sequence continues at coordinate 16,519,802 of OW386542.1, read as the reverse complement.
GTTGATTTTCTCATTGGTCAATCTTCATAATATGATTATCAGCAATTTTCTCTAGTTTGTCGCGAATACGGTCACCATCTTCTATGATCCACGTCTTTGGCTTAAAATCTCTTGCTAGTAATGTAACATTTTTGACGAAATCCTTGGTCGTTAATGTGTGCGCGATATTTTCTATTTCTTCACAGAGATAAGCAAAATATTTCTTGTCTGCAATATTTTTGTATAAATTTGCAAATAAAAGAATATTGTGATTTTTCGAGTTCAGGGCTTATACCTTTACTTTTCTTATCCTTTCTAGATTGAATCCTTTGTCTGGTTCTATTAGATATCCATGTTTTGCAAATGTTATTTGTGTTTTGTTGAGTTTGGATCTCTTCGGCTGATTTTAAAATAGCATTTTTAAGATTCTACCATAGTTCGTTAACATTTGCGTTTTCTTATAAGTGATCTTGAAATGCTTTCGGTTGACAATCTTCCACTCTTATGCGTCTCTTAATTGTTTTAAGATGAAGCTTACGGTCCGCTACAAGTAGTTGGTCGTCGGAACCGCATTCAGCGCCATCTTTCATTCATTTCCCATTGGGAACGTATGGCGAGCCAAATAGGCGTATGCTGAAATAGGCCAAGCCAAAATTGCGCTTTTAACGCTAGGTGTGACACTAGGATTGGTCTCAAGATTTGAAAGCGAATTTCTTTTGATAATTCGTCCTGGAGTTAGATTGACTAGAAAGCGATTATTGTTTTCCTGGTTTTTACTCACAACAAATTCACAATAAATTACCCCAGCTGAGATACCAGATATACATTATGTTTTACTTGATAACTCTGATGGATGTAATCGGTTCTCCGACCTGATAAGCTTCGTACCCGGTATCGAAAACACCCCACCAATTCATCTATTCAACCAACATAATAATGAAATGTGTTATTTTAATGAGGTGTTCAGCCCTTATTAACGACTGCGTCTGTTAAACTAATAAAGCGTCGGAAAATCTATTCTTTGAACTGAAATAAGAACTTTGATAGAAACAAAGAATAAGTATTTTTTATAATATTGCTTTGGTTAATAGTAAAGTGTCAAAGTTCAGTAATAACTTTCTGAAAAAAAAACAGTTTGTGTTTTATTAAATATTTACATAATATTTTTAAAATTTTATTCACTTGCCCCGAAGATGTCGCGAATGTGAAAAAAGTAAATTCTCAACGAAATAATGTTTTTTTTTCATGTGCACCGAAATATGTATATACACATACATAATTTTTAATGTGTAAAAAAGCGAAACAGCAACGAAAACTTTAAAAGCAGAATCCATTTTTTTAAAAATAAAAATAGTAATGGATTTCCACTCAACAGATATGCACTCATAATACTTTTAACCTCACAACACACACAATTTAGGGAAGCCATAGTCTCACTGACTCCAGATGATTGGGAGCAGTTGGGACTCTTGTGCGGTACTCGCATAAATAAAATATGTGTATTCTTAAACATGCCATGTATTCCCGGACTTTTCAATCTCCTTCTCCTCTCTATTCCTCCCAGCCTCAAAAATATGTATTTCCAACTATTGGAAATCTTACGTGGTAATCACACAAAATAATGTCAATGATAAAATAAATGATGACAGATCTTGAACTTTATACAGCAGAACCATTCATGAATCAATAGAGTTACTGAGACTACTTATGTGGTTTCATTGAAGTAGGTCCAGAGGACTCACTTAAGCGGTCCATTCATTAAGCTATTTCGTTCGTACACACATATTCTTTTAACGGATATCCTTTTCAAAAGCGGTGATACATTTTTTGTTCGATTAGCATGAATACAATATGTCAAGTATTTTCATAATGTCTTTGAGTAGAAGCAGATTTTCGTTTCGGTAAGACGTACCTGACGTCTTCATTGTAGTACTTTCGGTCTTTTTCGTTTTCACAGGATGTGCGAGAGGGGAGATTTTTAAGGGGAGCCGGTGGTCTAGCCACCGTAAATCCGACGATTTTTTTTAAAAATGAAAACAGTGAACAATGCTATTCAAACTTTATAGATGTACTAGTTGAGTTACCCGGCTTCGCTCAGGACGTTCGAGAGTTTTCTGGAATGTTCCACAATGATATTCTCTATTCCCGAATATTCCACGACGTACTCCGAACTTTCTAGAGCTCTATGGAACCTTCTAGAACTTTCCGGAAGACTTTTCTGGAAATTTCAAGAGGACGAAACTTCCAGCCCTTATGTCTTCAAAAGCACGCCCTTTAGGCAAAAACGGGAACCGTCATCCTGGAGGGGGGATAAAAATCTACCACATCATAAAACTCCCTTGATCGTACCGGGACTCGTTTCTGAGTTTTTGCGGTCCGCACGTTTTTTTGGACTTTCTTTTATAATATAATATTGATTAAATCATTTTAATAGTATACAAAAATATTATTCTTATCAGATCAGTATGAGTGTAGTTGTCGCAGGAAATAGAATTTTAAAAAATATATAAAAAATTGACAAAATTGCGCGATGTTGAAATTTACATACAGAGAGCAGACTGTTTTTCATTATATTTTGTATGTAAAAAATAAGAAATATTTAACATAAAAACTTTTTTTAGTTCCTGCGATAGGCACTAGTGTACGGAATAACACAATAAAATTAGAGACGAATCGGCCGAGTAGTTTTTTTTTTGCCTCATACCATGCAGATAAAAGTAGTTTTGGAATAAATGAGTTTGAAGTTTCGCCCGGCCATTTTATCTGCTTCTGCGCTGACCTGCTAAATGGGCTGTAGAACTCTAAATATCGTCAATACCATTACAAAATTTTTAGAGAATATTCTTAAAGAATTATACTTTCGGAATGTCGAAATTTATTTTTTATTTTTTTTTAAACTCTAGACCACCACCGGCTCCCTTTAAGTAAGAATTTTCGGACGATTACCAATTCAGTGAGGCGTGAAAAATGGCGATAGATAACCCTTTATTTTTAATTTTTTCGATTTTTTATTATTTTATGCATCTGTACAAAGAAATGCTTCCATTATTATTTGTTATTATATTACAATATGTCGTCGTATGTATTTGTTATTATATTACAATGTATCGGTATTTTTTTAGGTGATGGTGATGCGAAAATTTAACGAATGTCACATAAAAGGCTTTAAAATTTTCGTGCCGTAACCAACATTGAAAAATACATAATAAAGTTCAGTAAGCTCCCCTTGTTGAGGGTAACTAATATGAGGCTCCACCCTGTCGGCTTTCCCTACGAGCTTATGCGCTTTACGAATAACGTGATTTAACAGTGGTCGGGACGGACTTCCCGGACTACTAATCCCAATTGGTCACTGGCATTTATTTAAACACATTACATGTCCATGTTAAACAGTTTAAACTCTTGGTAAATAAATGTGGGTAAACAATTGTTGTCTGCATCATTTTGTGTGATATACATATGCAAACTTACAGGATAGTTGATAGTCATTCTAATAAAATTCCTATTAATTCCTAAAAAACATATATAGGTTCACGTATAAAAAAAAATATCCCAAGTTTTTTTAACTTTATTTCATCTACTTTTTATTATGTAGTGAAACAAATTCGACTTTCCGTCATGGCCCTACTCATCAAACGGCGCGATCAGTTGCGCCATCATTTCATTCAATTTCAGAGAAATTCGTTTGTGTGTTAGTGCCACCAAAATTGATGAAGACAAAGAGTCGTCGATAACGAGTCTAACTACCGGATAAGCTCGATAAGCGTTTAAGCTCGATCGGATGTCGGGAAGTGGGTTAATTTCCACTTCCGACATTTGCATTCATTGAAGAAAATATAATTGAAATTTATATAGATGTATTTAAAAAGGAAAACATACATTTTCCTGTCACGAATAATCTGGCAATATTTTAATTTTCCCTACCATCATGGTTAAAAGCGTAAAATTAAAAGCTTTGCCTGTAAATGAAGGACTACTGAGCGTACCGAAGTGCTGTTTTTTTTCTTTCTAGGTACAATAATAAAATATATTCAACTATATTAACCCACGCACAAGCTGCGCCTTAGTGGGTTCCCATTATTCTTTTAATTTTATAATATTGTATGCATCAAATGTAAATTTTGGGAAAAATAAAGGAAAAAAAAAAATAAAAAAAATTCGGACTACTCGAACGTTTTGCATTTTGTCTTTTTGTAAATTTGTGTTTTGCGTTCCGGTTCCGATTTTAAGATGGTGTCCGTTTTAACTAATGGTGCCCGTTTTAAGGATTCCGAAATATTTTTTGAAACATGCTGTACCTTTAGTAGAAAATTGAAGGCTGTTTTCCTACAAAGTACAACAACTTAGACATCATACTTCGTTTATAATTCTAAGTTATTTTCTTTTAGAGATACTTCGTTTATGATTTTAAGTACTTTTTTTCTTTTAAATTCTGTATGACATTATTTTTTATCTATTTATGTATTTTGTTATTTTTTTTTTCTTGTCTTACCATCTCAATTTCTGCAAAAATATTTTTTTAAACTTTTGTAAGGATATTGCGCACTATTTTTAAAATAAAATTCTTATTTTTTTTCCCTATTTATACGTAAAAATATTTGTACATGTTTTTATCTGCTGTTAAACTCAATTCGTGAGAAACAGTTTGGATGCAGGTGAGTTCTCTAGTTGTTGTCTTGTCTTGTATATTCTTGTCAATTAACATCTGTGTCTGTATTTTCTCCTTAATAAATAAAAAAAAAACTCCTACACCGCAGAAGCCGACAAGCACGATTAATAAATAATTTCTCTACATCTAAGTAGCTTTTCTGGGATATACTTATGGTAGATTATAAACTACTTTTATCATTTATATTAAATTATTAGGTTTTTATTATATTACGTGAATCGAATCAGAATATGCAAGGCAAAAATTGGCGTTGTATCATCAGCGTACGAGTGTTGATGGTTTTGTAGATTACTTTTTCAAATGTAAATCATTGTGCTTATTAATTAAGTAGATTATGTATTTTTAAGAACCTACTTAAAGATCTAATGATTTGAATGAAATTTTCATTTTGATTTATCAAATAAGATAAAATTAGGAACACGCTTTTTGGATGCAAGGTGTACTGTTCATAGAACTACGAGTATATTATTGGTATTATTATGTAAATGGCTAGTAAATCAAAAAGATGCACATCTATATATTTCATTAAAAAAGAAGAAGAATTTTCTGACTGTGAAAGACTGTGACACCGACCTTTCGCCCCTTCTCCTAGAACCAACTCGCCGCACCGACCCGCGCTTCTCCAATCTGGGACTAGCTTTACACGTGTAGATGGGTCGTTCTTCTTTTTAACCCACATAAAGTTGTTTCCACCAGTTAGTGGAGAAAAATTCAACAGAATTACCAATATTATTATGTTATAATTACTTTAAAATCTACTGTATTAAAGACGTAACAACTGTGTGCATATAAAAAAATATGTTTTTATATTTTTGTAGTAAAAATTACGTTACAGATTGTAACTCCTTGTTATAGAAGTGTATTTCATACAAATCATAGCTGTCTTCTGCCAACTCGACTTGCGTATATTCTATAATGTTACAAAAAAATGTTATGACGACATAAAATATAAAACTATTTTTAAACTCCAAAAGGTACAACCTATCAAGTGACAGCAATTATTATTTTTTATGAAAGTATTTTAAAAAATCTCTAAAACTTGTCTCCTACAACTGATGTTCAATACGTTAATTTTGTCACGTGGGTTGTCATTCGAATTAAGTATATACGCAGCTCGTGTTTGTCACCCCCGATAGGCGTTTTAGGCCTCCTTCCCCCTTTGCTACAATTTCCTCTCTGAGATCAAGATAGAATTCATTTTTAGTAAAAAAAAATCTTCACTTTAAGTGGAAATTTGACAGAGTGGTAAATAACTTTTACCGCTCTGTCACTCATTTAAAAAGAAGAACAGCCCATCTACACATATTTATATAATCATACAATGATTTGATTCAATTCTGAATAAAAGGTGAAGAATTGTGTCCGCTTAACTCAAGTATAAAATTGCAAGAAAAATCGTTTTCCGGAAAATCACAAAATCGAGAAAAAATTCATGCCACGCCAATGCTACGCACATCAACGCCGTTTTCTATTCAGAGTCGGTCATTATTTTCGAATTATCCATTTAGCGATACGAATACGAATATCTCATACAAATTCGCACTTGAACTCGTCCGCTAACAGTTGAATGCGGAGATATTAATACAGGGCGATTTTCTTATTTATCGGCCATTGTGAGCCGAGGCAGTACACATGGGCTATAATTTTTATTTATTTTATTTTATTATTTATTGAAAGATTTTGCACCTTTTTAATTTGAGTTCTTCCGAGCACCTTACTAGGTTTGTACTAGCCCCGGATGACTGATGGTGATCGCTCATATATTGCTCTGGATTCTAGCGTTTTAGTCTATGTATTATCTATGTCAGCTTTTTTTTCATTATCACTATTAATATCCTAAATGTATTTTGAAGCCATAAATATTTGAAATACAAATTACAAAATACCTCAGCACCAGGTAATTAAAATACCAATTACATAATACATTTTTAGGAAGTAATTGAAATACAAATACACAATATACGTATTTGTTTTTCAAATACTGCCCAGCCCTGACTGGATCCGGCATCATGGCTTCCCCCATTTGATTGAAAAGAGGAAGGTGGAGAAGTTCTGGGCTATATGATCTGACCATGAAACCACGCTTGAAACCATTCAAGCAGCATGTTGATTCCGAATGGTGGTCTTTCGCCAGGGCGATACTAAGAGTATCAAACACTCTCGATCGTTTTGCAAATGCAGTTTTCCTCTGGGGGGGAGGGGGGGGGGGGAAGGAATAGAAAAGAGGAAGGTGTGGAAGTACCCGGCTATACGATCTGACCACGAAACCACGGTTGACACCATTTCAACAACGTACTGTTGGTCTTTTGCGATACTAAACGTATAACCACTTTGGATCGTGTTGCAAATGCAGTTTTCCGCCCATTTTTGTCTTTTTTAATCATTTAAACGGTATTTTCAGACATTTTATCATAATTTACGCTGAGTTAGGTATTAGATTAGTAATTGATGAAGCTATTAAGATTATTATTATCGTTGTATTAATTCATCAACGTAACCAAAATTAAACCAACAACGACGGGCCGGTTATTAGAATCTGCGGTTATGAGAATTTTCAAATGCGAACTTTATAAATGGCTGTATTTTCAATTTGGTGAAAAAATATGTCAATGGTTCAAATAAATACCTAGGACCTAAATTAATGATTTTGAAAATACATGTTTTTTAATATTAGGTATTTTGCATTTTAAAAGTTTTCAAATCATTTACATACATTTCGATATTCGACTCTGCATTTTCCGATGATTTTTCCGCTCTGTCAAATAGTAAAAAACCCATTTGACTGAAAAGTCACAATGAACATTTTTTTCCACAGTGTCTCCGGCATTTTAAAGCTCTTGTCAAACGCGGCTTTTCCTGTTACTCTTTGATTGGACGATATCCATTCGAATAAATGATTCAAACCTTCCGATAAATCTTCCATTGTTTCGGCGGAGCTATATGAATAGAATTCCCTCTAAATGGGTATCCGACTGAAAAACGTTCGACGTGCGTGTCCCCGATAGGGAATAAATTATAGTCGTTTCAACACACCTTCGGAACAGATCGATGGCGATGCGATGGCTGGAGAGCATGGGCAGCTATTCTCCAAACCAGGTCGCTCTCAATCGCCGTCGAAAGTACGTGCATTGGTCGACTTGGTTACTCTTGAGTCTCTTCGAAGGTACATACTTAGACGCCAAACGTCAAAAGTCATTCCACACGAACAACGAGTTGGTCGAACCAGTCGTAGCGAGTAGCGAGCGGAGGGTTGTTTACATGTTTATGCATTAGCTGCCAAAATCTAATGTTATTGTTTTCCCGCGTGACTTTCGCACCCGCAAAGTCATCGTATATTTTTGTAAAGCCTTTGATTGAGTTATTTTTATGCCATTTACATCGTGAGAGTGAGTTATTTTTCAAGTTTTTCTTAATTTTGCAATCGATTTAATTAATTATCTTACCTTTTTTTACAACACAAGTTAGGAGCTTTTTTTATTACTAAACCCTTTTATTATTGCATTATAAATTATATTAGGACAAATACAGTGGTTCTTAACATTTTACAAATATTTTTTTTTTCAATAAAGTCGTACGGCCGCATACATGCGGCGATATTCAATATGGATCGTCCGAGTGCCGCCGATACTCTTCAAAAGGTTAAGGTTCCATGTTACAATGGCTGATTTACCAACGATTTTGGCTACAATACATCAAATCGAGCAAGCTGAAGCAGCTGCGTTAAGACCTGTAATATAAATCCTGAACTCTCAGCCATTTCGAATATTATCAACTGTTTGACGTTTCAAATTTACACCACAGAAATCTCAAAAATATCAGAAACATAGACAATATTCACAGGGCTGCCAATATAATCATCTCTTCGACTATTCAAGAATACGTAAAAATGAAACATTCGACGAAGTTCGTCGCGTCGTCGAGTAATTTTTCGTTCGTAGATGGCGCATAACGAGTAACGATTGATCGTTGCTCTAGAATAGCTGCCCTCGCTCTCGCGCGACGAAGGGCGGCACACGCCTTTACACTGGATCCTAATAGGAGCTAAATGCGCCAGAATTAACACCCTTAAGTGTTTGATTTATTTTGATTTGTTAGAAAAAAAAGTAAAAAGTAATAAGTAGTAAGTAATACTTGTTTTTCACATAATAAAACTATAATTTTAAGCCAAGAAAGACGGAGAATGTAAAACATAATATCTTAGATGCAAACAATTTATTTATTCAATTAATCAATTAATTGAAAAAATTGTGTGCAGTTCACACGTGGTAGAAGTGAGACCTTCAGAAAACTAAAGAAGACAAAAGTGGAGAGGCTATGAAGCACCGCACAAAGATAAAACCTATTATTCTGTCATTTTCTCGCAGGCTAAACCCTATAGATGTGTGCGTTTATCTCTTTTTAGTGTCGCTTTTTCTTTCCATTTCGAGTTTCAAATCCCAACGGTGCTAAAGAAGTTGTCACCTCAAAAAAAATCAGAGTGCAATTTACACCGATGGAAGTAAAACATTTCAGAGAACTAGAATAGACAAGAGTGGGGAGACTACGAAGCACCGCACAAAGAGGAGACCGATTATGCGATCTCAATCTCTCGCAGGCTAAATCCTATAGATGTATGCGTTTGTCTCTTTTTAGTGTCGATTTTTCTCTCCATTTCGAGTTTCAAATCCAATCGGTGCTAAAGAAGTTTTCACTTCAAAAAAATCAGAGTGTGCAATTTACACACGATAGAAGTGAAACCTTCAGAGAACTAAAACAGACAAGAGTGGGGAGACTACGAAGCACCGCACAAAGAGGAGACCGATTATGCGATCTCAATCTCTCGCAGGCTAAATCCTATGGATGTATTTATCTCTTTTTGGTGTCGCTTTTTTTCGTTTCATCGAGTTTAAAATCACAACGATGCTAAAGAAGTTTTCACTTCAAAAAAATTAATCTTTTAAATTTCATGTGAAAGTCTTATATTACTCGTATTAAAACGGAGTAGTCAGTTTGAATGATGATGTCTCTCAGTTTTTAGTGTAATTTAGTTCTAATATTTACTTGCCATCTGCGTAAATAAATGTTTACATTCCACGGAGATGGATAACCTGATCCGTGTTTTATTTTGAAATATTAAAGATAACATTAGGCAAGCAAAATTGAATACAAATATTAGAGACACTTCTGAAAACCAGCTGCAATCCGCGAGAAATGTGCTGAATATGTAGTCGAGCAGTAGTGACCCTTTTTTCAATGTAATACAAAAATCAAGATGTCTGAAAATGTAACAATATATCGTCAAACAAATGTTTTACTATTTTATAAAAAGAGTAGAAGTAAAACAAGTGAAGAGTTGGTATTCGAGTTCGTTTGTTTTTTAAAAATATTTTTATTTATTGATTTTCAAAGTACAATCCCGTGAAACCGCATTTAAGCGGATTATCAACAAGATGTTAATGTTTAATTATAATTTTCAATTCCAATGTAAACATACATTACCACCCTTGGCTCTATAAACCCTGGTGGATCTTGGCCTCCTCAAGAGTCTTCCTACACTCATCTCGGTTCTGTGCCAGCTCTATTCATTTTAGAAGCTCCAGGGTAGATATGTCTTTGAGGACGTTGTCGCTCCATCTTCATCTTGGCCTTCCCAGCCAGGCTCCTTCGCTCTATCGGTCTTGAGTTCAGCAGGGACTTGGGTGCTTGATGCTCGGTCATTCTCTCCACATGACCCAACCACCGAAGTCTTCTCAGTTTTATAAATTATGTGACGTTTGGCTCCTTAAACAGAGTATAGAGCTCGTTGTTGTAACGTCTGCGCCAAAATCCATTTTTTAGAACCGGTCTGACGCCTCAAAATTTTCCTTTCAAAAACGCCCAGTGCTCTTAGTTAGTATCCACGTCTCGGCCGCGTACGTGAGCACTGGTCTAATAAGTGTTTTGAACAGTAATATATTGGTGTTTCTGGACAGCAATTTGGATTTATGTATAATATCACTACGTATTATAATATAATTAAGTGATACCATCAATAGAATGTGTATTTATTTTCAGGTATTTAGCCGGGTCTCCGGCGACCAAATGATTTCAAAACATCGAACAAAAACATTGATTCGGGGACACAACGGTTTTTGTTTTTCAAAAACTTTGTAGCCTTGCCCTAATGTTTCATGTTTGCACAAACATTTGGTATACTGTTTATGATAATATTGTCGCTAAAGCCCCGGCTTTAGACACAAAAGTCATGAATCTGATTTCTATTTGGCAATTGAAAAACTTGAAAGAGACAATATGGTTTGCTTTATTCATTTTTAATAAATTTATTACAAAAGCTTATGACGGAATTTTTTTTGTGAGTTGCTCATAAATTAAACATGACTTTGAAAAAGCTGTGTTAGTAACGTACTCAATTTTTCTGTTTCATCTTCACAATTTTTCTACTTCTATTAATACAAAAACATGATACCAGTAGCTGAATCTACGGTGATAAATCTTATCCAAAAATAGCCTCGACGAACCAAACAATCCCTGTTTTTGTTTGATTTAAAATCATGTCAAAATGAATAAATGTCAGTTATCATTGCTACGTCGTTTTTGCTGAAAAATCCCTAGTCGAATTTCACGATTCGACTAGGGATTTTTTTGGGACAATTTTGCAGCATTCTGCAAGAATTCATAATTTTACACTAGGCTGTGAACTATTCACGCCTTCTCTTTCTGCCGCTAAACTATCTGAAATACACACATTTTTCAAATAACTCGCACGCCACCTATTGTAAATGTTTTGTACAAATTTCATGACGCTAGAGTTCACCTTTTTAAACCTTCGCGGGCGTCCGCACAACAAAGTTTCATCGCAATCTTATGACGCAGTTTGATCGCAATCATACGGGAAAAAGCAAAGAAACATTTACTTTTTTATATAAAGAAGATTTAGAAAACGTTAATGTGTGGAAAACAGATTTCAAAGTACCCCACAGAATCTATAGTCACAATTGATTTCTCAGCAAATCGTTTTAACCGGGGATTAACAATTTTAGACTCCATAAAAATTGAAATTGGGTGGGGTTGAATGGAAATTTATAAATAACTTTACCACATTTTGAAAATGGTCTTGAACGTCACAATAATAAAACAACTAAATTAATTTCAGAACTTAATGATAATGTTATTAAATTTGGTTTACTGTAAATGAAAAAAAGAGAGTGGAAGTGGGACGCCGGAGGGGAACGGACGCACGGGAAAGGACATGCAGGGAGAAACAATTTATTTCTTTGAATATGGCATTGCAACGCACGCAGGGAACCAGCTCAACAAAAATATATCTAATAATAAGTTTGATATGTATATTTCACTAAGCGAAGACATCTTGCTGTGAAATATTAACCTGGAAAAGTTCTAGATAACCTAACATCTTTATTTGGATCAGAAATTGGGATTGTTAAAAGCAGCTGGTCATACTATTAGAGATTTTCTTTTTTGGGATGATCCAGTCTTTAGGAAATGTTGGCAAATAATCTGCCAAACTTCTTCCTGTCCAGAGCAAACTTTTAAACTTAGCTCATAAGGCTTACTTATTATTTTTTTTTGGCTAGAATCCCCACGTTTCCACTATTTTTTTGGTAGAGAGATGAGTATGGACTTACCGGTCTCTTGGAAAAATAACTATGTGGTAGATGTAATTAAACAATTCGTATTATATTAATCAAGTGCGAGTTATTTTTTTATTGCGCTTCATTATCAGAATCTCTGCTACCACTTCGTTCTGCCAGGAACTTTCTGATTTTGACTAGGGAATGCAATCTCGACTCGAGATCGCAAATTCGAGATCTCGCGAGATTAGAAATTACAATCTCGTGATACATCGGAATTTTCGGGATCTCGTCCGAAGCTCTCGTAGACGCTGATGACGTCGAAGGTACTGATAAATTATCAACACCCGGCTCAGTAGTACTTGATGTTCTTCCGACTCCCCCATTCAATGATTTTGTGTCAGTTTTGTGGATTGACATCTTATGAACGTGTAAACCTTTTGTAGCCCCAGATGTGGTTTTGAAAACAGCGTCACATAACTTGCATTGAGCAATCAAATTATTAACTGCTTTTTTGAAGTATCTCCATACCGTAAACGACTGCTAAACTCAACATACACTTGATCTGGATTATTTTTTCACATTTTAAGGTATTAACAACGTAAGAATCCAAAAAATATGTTTATTTAACTCACATAAACAATAAAAAATGCGTAATTTAAGAAAAAGTAATGACCATAACTGCACAACTAAAACATAAGTACCTATATAAACAAAAAAATGGCTGCCTGCATGCATGCAAGTATCCCTTTCTCACTCACTCGACACAGTTTTATATTATCTGTCCCACTCGTCATCCGTCGCTAATATTCGTAAATAGTCGGGATAGTTTTCTTTCTTCGATCGACACTCCCGCCCGACCGTCAGTCAGTCAGCGCACCACTCGCGCCCCGAGTGGACTTGTGTAGCGTAGCTGACCACTGCCGCCCAATCCCGTCGATCTCGAACGGGATCTCGTCACATTACGCTTCGGGATTGATCCCGAAAAATGTCACGAGTTCTCGCGAGATCGAGATCCCGCGAGATCGGGATTGCATTCCCTAATTTTTACCTGTCTGTTAGCCACTCGAGCGATTGAGATTTCCGGGTTTTGGTTTTCGATTCGGCCCTTCGATTTGATTAATCCATACTAATATTATAAATGCGAAACTGCTCGAGTTTGTTTATGACCTTTTCACGCATAACACAATATAAAGACTTTAATAATTCTTTCACCAATATAAAGCTAAATTATATGCGCAGACTACAGGTGGTATATGATGGTAAGCTCTGGCGTTATGAAATTATAAATATTAAAATATTATATACGTTTTCTGTCGCTAACAAAAGCGAGTTTTTGCTAACGTCAGAAAAAAATCTTTTCCATGGAAACAATGTTGATATATTTTTGGGCTCTATGCTGGTAGGCACTCAGTCTACTGGTCGGCTACCACTGTAGAAAATTTAAAAAATTAGAATTCGTTTTTTTTTTTGGACAAGCTTGGAATAAATGTCAGATTTGAGTTCACGTATTAAAAATATAATTCGTAACGATTATAAAGACTGAATGATAAATAGAGTATTTTTTTATTATATTAACGAACTTCCAAATATTTAAATAAAAATAAACATCCGAAATGTTTGTAAGCGCATAAATTCCGAACGAATGAACAAAATTGGATAAGTAATTCTTTTTTTCTTTGAGCTATAGCATTATGAAATTTAGTTGGTAGGCGAGATGTTTGAAAACTGAATGTAAGGGAATGAATATATGGAAAGCGGGAGGGGATGGGGGTGGGGTGAGGGGGGGGGGGGGTGAGGGGGGGGGGGGGTGAGGGGGGGGTGATAATTGATAAGTGCAAGCGCTACAGTAATTTCCCGTAATACCATGCGAGCGAAGCCGCGGGGAAAAGCTAGTATCATATATTATCCAGATATTATTGCGGATACAAATGAACGGCTTGGCTTACTGTGGTTTAAGGCCAGTGAATCCACGTAGGTTTCAGCGCTTACCACACATTTTTAGGCTTTATAAAAAAAGTTAAAATTTATTTCAATTTATGAAATTATCTCCTTAAGGGGACTTAAGGGTATTCTAGTCTAGAAGCATTAATTGTAGGTGTTTTTTCAGGTGCAATAAAAAAAAACAATAATATTTTTGTAGCCATTATTTTACCAAATATTTATAAAACATTAAAGAATACATAAATGAAAAATCATACGAATGAATAAAAAAATTAAAATGTTACAGGGTGTTGAAGTGGGGGGTCTCAAAAATATGGCGCGCCCTGGTTGACACGATTGCAACCTTCCTAGTAATCCGAAAAAAAAAACGAATTAATTTTTAATTCAAACAAATGCTGCTATAGCATGAACCTCGTAGAAGTCATATTTTTTTCGCAAAATGGTGGCTGTCTGAAATAAAAAGACATTTTTTTTACCAGTTTTTTTTTACTTTTAGAATTTTTTCAGAATAGTAAAAATTTAATTTAATTTAAATTTTGTTATAATTCTGGTTCAAGCGATAAAGTAATGTATAGAGAAGGCTCACACCAAATTTCAAGTTAATTGGTTAAGTAGAACTTGAGATATCGAATCAACCGTCTCGAAAAAGAGAGTTTTGTGAAAAATGCGTTAAAAATTTTGTTAAATTTATATTCTGGTTAGATTCCGTTAAAACCGCGACATAAAAATGGTTATAACTTTTAAAATAATGCGAATTTCGAAAAATCCTAAAGGAGGTATTTTTGGATATTTAGACTTTGGAAGTATGAAGAAAAAAATTGTATTTTATTTCTAGACCAGAATACTGCCTCAAATCTGGATAACTGACGCTCGAATCGGTACAATTGTGTGTATTAGGGCTCAAAAGTGTGTTTACGTTGTAATATCAATGCTAATCGAGATATGTTTTCTTTGCAGGCGACTGAAAACTCTTCCAAGCGACTGCGGACGCTCTTGGCTAGGAGGCGCTAGCGCCCCCGGCCCCGTCTTACCAACGATCACACTCCAAACCTACTCCAGTTGTGCTTGCATGGCAATGTATTATTATGCCAGCAAGCTGAACGACGTGGCCTCCTGCAGCGGGTGTCACCGCAGGACGCCCCCGCCTCCTCCACCCGCCCCGCAGCCCGGACCCTCTTCTGGTAGGACGAGCGCCAGTGGACTATACTGCGTGGTAAGTCGCTTCATTTACACTATATTGTCTCCTCATATCTTTTTTCTCCAATCTCCTTTGTTGATTTTTTTCTGTTTTTAAGACATTTTAAAGACCTCCAAACATAACTTAAAATTTTGTTCTTACATGACCAAATCTAATCTAATCTTACTTTGTTCCATAATATATGTCATTGTAATTTTCAATTTGGGAGGCGGTAATGCGTACCGTCGTCCCGGGAACCTTTATTGGATAATCAACACCTCTGCCATAGGTCACCCCAAATGGTTCGCTACGTTTGGTGATTTGCAGGGGTGCCCGGGTTTATGGGGGAGATTTGTCTAGGTCTTGGAGGCGGATGACCAGAACACACTGAAGCCCAGATTCCTACCCAGCCCTAAACCCTTTTCCTTCCCAGAACTTGAACTTCCTTGAAAAACCCTCCACACAGCATCCCCAAAGATGATATAGGCCCCGAGGGAAATTATTTTCCTCAGGGTCTCCTGTGTGGGGCTCATGTAAAAAAAAAGAAGAGAGAGGACGGAGATGGAGGAAAAGACATGTGGAGTACCTGGCTATTCAAATCTGGTCACCAAACACGGCTAAAACCATTTCAAGCAACGTTTCAATTCTGAATGGTGGTCTTACACCCGGGCAATACTTATCAAAACAAAACCTGCAATAATTATCCTTATTCTGATTCTCTGAATTCGTCTCATTCTCTCAAAGTTAAATTTTTTGAAGGTCTCTTTTCTACCACGTGTGAACTGCACATATGATTTTACTTACCTTAATTACTTCACATGGTCATATCACTAGACCTAATCTTATGTGTTGAATCTAAACACACTGTTCCAGAACTGATCAAACCTAACCTGTTCTTATTTCACTAGATCTGTCCATTCCTTACCTAACTTCAAATCACTAGACCAGGGTTTCCTACAAACAAAAAATGAAATACTAACAAAAAAATGAAATAAATGATTGAGTCCCTGAATTTCAAATCTTCTTGATATCAGGCCCAATATTGTTGAGTTGAATTCTAATATCTGCTGTGGCGTCGAGCCTGTTCCTGCACTTTGACTTCGTTGCAGCACAAATGGAAAACCTTATAAATAGATTATAGAAAACGCATTTTTTTAAATTTTTTTTATTTTTTTATTTATTATAAATACAATGTAATACAATATTAAAACAAGAAATAAAAATATACAGAAAAAAGAAAAGTCCCAATAAACTACTTTTAAGCAGTTTGTCGGTGGGTACTTTTACTTTGAAGATATAAACTTATTTTACTTTGTTATGCAGTTACAATTTTTGTGTCAGTCTAATACAAATTATTTCTCTCGGCGAGCCAATTCTTCAACATAATATTTAATTTACCATTTGTACATTTTTTAATTTCGGCAGGTAACATATTTAAGCAATTAGGTATCATGTAGTCCAGCGTTCTTTGTCCGTATTTGTTTAAATGCTTAGGTACAATTAGTCCTTCATTTAACATAAAACGAGTATTGTAAGTGTGGTCCAGTTTATTTATGTATATAGGGCTATTCGTATGCTGAAATATAATTTTATACCACAGAATTGCTTTTACTGGGAGAATTTTAAGATTTTGGTAAAAGTACGGAACATTATGCCTTTGTTCATATAAACTTTTATGAGCTAATAATTTAATTAATGAATTTTGAACTGATTGAACACGATTTACATTTGTTTTGCAGGAAAGTCCCCAAGCTGTACAACAGCTTGTGATAGCTTAGATATAAATTTGTAATAAAACAATAAAAGGTAGCTTGTTTTGATAAATTGGGCTATTTTTCTGACATACTCGCTCAGAAATCATTGAAAGGCTGATCTTTTGCCTGAAAGAATCTAGTACCTAACTTTTATTTTTATTTTTATATGAATACCGCACAAGGGTCCCAACTGCTCCCGTCTGGAGCCAGTGAGACTATGGCGTCTCCAATTGGGGTATGTTGTAAGGCTGAAGATAGTGGGGAGTGGAAGGAGATGGGGAAGAGAACTTAAGAACTATTGCCAAATATAAACAAATAATAATTTCTTATGAAAAATACCAGTTGTGTTGAAATGTGAATGTGTGTACATTACATTTAATAAAATTCTTCCGACAAATTGTTACGGAACCCCTATTCAGGTTCAGCGGAATACTGGTGTTCCGTGGAACACAGTTTGGGAAACCCTGCACTAGACTATACTAAATTTACGTTAATCTCTTTTAACGTTCTATCACCGACACTTTTGTTAATGATATCGGTACATAATGATTGGTATTTGAATAATTTTTTTACATTACTGTAATTTAGGTCGGATCAATAATATCGATTGTCCATTATATTCTGTACTTGATAAATGAAATCTAACTTTTTAACGACTTTTACCGATAAGATTCAGAATGACCTTAGTTTTTAATTTAAATTTAATTCATGTGAAGATTTCGAACGATTCTGCGAAATTCTAATTCATTGATTCATTCAGCCGTGGCAGATTGATCATCTTATGTACGCATCATTAATTTCAATTCTGGCATTTTAACTCAAAGATAAGTATATTCATGACGAAGTCATCTCTGTTAGGTAAACCCGAATTGATAAGGTTTAGTATTATGCCATAGATGATGCTTTCTTTTGGATTTTCGAAACGCAATATTATTGTGCTGGCAACTTTTATTTTATTATATTTTAACGACTATTTAAACACAAAGTAAGTATAGTAATTTGTTCACAGTCATCCTCACTATGGATTCCTGTTTCGAGGTGGACTGTAAGCGGTTTTGTTGGAGTCACATCATGATTTCCTCATCTTCATGTTTGTTGATTTCATCATCTTCATGTTTGTTGATTTCATCATCTTCATGTTTGTTGATTTCATCATCTTCATGTTTGTTGATTTCATCATCTTCATGTTTGTCGATTTCATCATCTTCATGTTTGTTGATTTCATCATCTTCAATTTTTTTGATTTCATCAGCTTCACGTTTTCGATTTCATCATCTTCATTTTTGTTGATTTCATCATCTTCACGTTTGTTAACTATTTTTTATGAATTCCTGCTTGTTGATTGTAAGTTGTGTTGGTGGTACTTCATAATTTTTTATCATGTTCTCATTTTTATGTTTACTTAGCCATATTTAGATTTTATTTGGAAGGGAATGATATAATTTATTTTATTTTTATTTTTGGATGTTCAGTAGATTTGAGGTAAAATTTGAGCACAGGAGGCCCTGAGGAAAATGATTTCCCTCAGATATGTCATCTTTGGGGATGCTGTGTGGAGGGTTTTTTAAAGGAAAGGAAGGGATGGAGAGTTCTGGGAAGGAAAAGGGTTTAAGGGGTGGGTAGGGATCTGGGGTTCAGTGAGTCCTGGTCATCCGCCTCTAAGACTTAAACAAACCCCACCCCACGAAGACGGGCTCCCCTGCTAAATCACCAAACGTAGCCTCCCAAATTGGAAAATATTCCAATATTTCACTATCTTTGGAAAAATCCAACAAACCTCAGAGTCAAACGCCAAAGAACTTAACGCTCTCACCAAGTCGTAAATCTATTACTATCATTGAATAAGCTTTGATGAATAAAACCGTTTTCATTTTTATATTCTTTACTCATTCAATGTTTTGACGCTCGAAAACAAATTGAGTTTCCCTTTAAAAGTATCTTCAACTTTGTGTTTACCCACAGTGAAGTAACCCGTGTGTGTATTTGATGTATTTGTTATGCAATTTTTCAACAACGTGAACAACAATATGTTTCTGTATTTTAATTGAAACTTCATTACTCATTATAAACTTAGACGGACGCGACAGCAAACATGATCCGGAATAATTAAAAAGTCTACCTTGGTCTCGGTCGTTAGTTGGTGGGGAACTCGATTTTGCCGGTGAATTCCTACAGTGGAGGAAGGAATCCCAGTTGTTGTTAGCGCTTGAATCGGGGATTCCAAGACCAGCTATCTATATACGCATTTTTGTGAAGTGAAATCTTCTTTAGCACCGTTGTGATTTGAGACAAACACATAAATCTATAGGACTTAGCCTGCGAGAGAATGAGATAGTATAATCGGTCTCGTCTTTGTGCGGCTCTTCGTAGCTCTCGTTTTCTGAAGATTTCACTTCTAACGCGTGCGAATTGCATACTGTGTTTTTTTTAAGTGAAAACTGTTAAGTGGCGTCGTTGTGATTTCTCGATGAAACGAAAAATAGCGACACTAAAAAGAGTCAAAAAAGAGTCTGACTATAAGATTTAACCTGCGAGAGAAAGATGTAATATAATCGGTGTCCTCTTTGTGCGGTGATTCGTGGCCTCCCTTTAGTTTTCTGAAGGTTCACTTCTACCAAGAATATACATACGTGCCCACTTACCTTCCTACCTACGTACCTATCTACCCCTTGTTTTCTTTTTGTGAAAAAGTAATTGAACGATTTTTTTGTTAATTTTTTGTAAAAAAAATATGGAGTGCAATTCACACCTTGTAGAAGTGAAACCTCTCACACATTCTCAACCAATAGGAACCTAGAAACGTGAGCTCATAATCAAAGCGTCCAATGCGGTAAGGTTTCATTCTATCCCATTCTCTCGCCGTCTAAATCCTTTAGATGTAGTATCTGTCTCTTTTTAATGTCGTTTCATCGAGTTTTTAAATCACAACGGTGCTAAAGAAGTTTCACTTCAGATAATTTAATTAGTGTGAAATATATTTATTTCTTCAGAAATACATTTTCGAATGAACGTGTAAATATTTTGTGCTTTTAAATAAAAGTTCTTGTACTATTTCGCGCTTTTATTTCGATTCCACAAATTTATTAATGATTGTACACTGTACACAAATAAAACATTAAAAACATGTAAATCATGTGGGTACTTATTGATACTACATTATAAATAAAAATATATTGTATTGTAAAAGTCGCGTCAATTATAGATGAATGATCACATCCATCATACGAAGCAAGTTAGGACGTACGTTCCTTTCGAATGCTCTATGATGACGTGGATACGACTTCTGCCTGTTTTTACTTTACACCCACCCTTAGCTCAGTAATCCATGCTCTAAGATTAATAAAGGTTGTAGGGTTGTTCTTCTTTTTAACCTACATAACTTTTCCCACTGTCACATTTCCAACTTAAGTGAGGAATTTGTTTTTACTATAAATGAATCCTCTCTGGATCTTAGAGGGGAAATTGTAGCAATAATAATAATAATAATAATTGGACAATTTGTAGAGCGCCGTTTTTGTGAAAAATCACCTCAAGGGCGCTTTACAATTTTTTTTTTTTTTTTTTTAATATTCTTAGAATCTATCTAATTTTATTATTTACAAAAAGATACAGAGCCATACTTACCTGGCAGGTCACTTCCGATAAACACACTTTTTTAGAAAGTTTATGCTTGGGGATGATACGACTTTGCACGTGGAGGACATTATATTGAAAACACTGGACATTGCATGAATTTATCTTTGCTACCCCCATCACTGTTGCTTTTACATTTATAAGAAGATTAATGCCAAAATTGAATTAGTATTTATTTTGAAAGACTAGTGAATTTAGAGCTCTCTGGGACTGGAAATTTTCATAAAATGACCTTTACAAAAGATTAAAATAAGAATTTGGTCCTATTTTAAATAATTAGTTATTTACAACATCGTGGGCCGTGAAGGCGAAGGTGAAAGGTTTTTTTTAACTTATGGATAAGACTGTCTGAAAAGATGAGTTTTGAGTTTAGCTCTAGGTAGCAAGGGGGGAAGGAGGCCTAAAATGCCTGTTGGGGGTGACAAACACGAGCTGCGTGTATACCTATTTCGAATGACAACCCACGTGACATAATTAACGTACATAAAAGTTGTAGTAGACAAGTTTTTGAGATTTTTAAAAATATTTTATTATACATCCTAAAAAATAATAATCACTGTTACTTGATAGATTGTAGTTTTTGGAGTTTAAAAACAGTTACATATTATATGTCGTCATATCATTTTTTTGTAACATTATAGAATGGTGACCGGACAACTCGGAATGAAACCAACTCAAACCATCTCAGATAAGTCATTTAGAGTGATTAAAAAAATATATATTAAAAATTGGTTAAATAGGTTACGTTAGGTTAGGGTTGGCCAAGTCGAGGTGGCAGGAGACAACTGTGATTTGCATGAAATACACTTCTATCACGAGGATTTACAACTCTGTAACGTAATTTTTACTACAAAAATATAAAAACATAAGTTTTTTAAAACGCACCCAGTCGTTATGTCTTTAGTACAGTAGACTCTGTGACGTAATTTTTACTACAAAAATATAAAAACATATTTTTTTTTAAAACGCACCCAGTCGTTATGTCTTTAGTACAGTAGATTTTAAAGTAATTATAAAATAATACTATTGGTAATTCGGTCGAATTTTTCTCCACTAACTGGTGGAGACAACTTTATGTAGGTTAAAAAGAAAATCGACCCTTTAGCGTCTATGTTGAAGATTATGAAATAGATGATAATACCTCTCCGGACATTTTTAATTTTCTCCACTCTGGAGTTTAATAATTAATTTCAGTTTTCCTGTGTTTTGTTGAAAGCGTGCATCGCTAGTATTCAGCCATATTCCATTACATAATTTAGTTATATGTTAAAGCGTACAATTCACGAACTGTTGTTTGAAACTTGCCATTTTAATGGGGCAGTCGTACAGCGATATTAATTTAAATCAACAGTGACAACTACAAAAGTATTTGTACAAATGCAATATATACATATTATGTATGTACACGTACACTCAGAGCTGGGCAAAATACATGTTTTGCTGTAATTAAAATAATAATTACAAAATACTTTTTCGCATGTATTTAAAATACGAAATACAAAATACTTTCATGTCGTGTATTTGAAATAGAAAATACACTATTTTAACCATTTTTTGGTGCGTTTCCATTTTCCATAGAAGCAAAGTTGAGCAGATTGAAGCAGAGAAGTGCAAAAATTGACCAATTATATTGCTCAAAAGAATCTCATCTCAGCTCCACTTGTAAAGTTTTGTGTTTTTGACGGAATTTGATCATCCATTACCAATTAACTCATGTTTTCATGAATAAATACCGCGAAACGATGAAAACGACAATTGACAAGATACTTGCTTTGACGTACAGTGTTGATAACTCTAAATATTAACATATATTGCTTTGGATTCTAGCGTTTTTGTCTATTTATTATCTATGTCAGTTCATTTTTCATTATCATTATTAAGATCGCTAAATGTAATTTGAAGTCACAAGTATTTGAAGTACAAATTACACAATATCTCAGCAGCAGGTAATTGAAATACCAATTACAAAATATATTCTTAGGAAGTAATTTCAATACAAATACAAAGTAGGTATTTGTATTTCAAATACGGACGAGTATTTCAATTACAAGTGATTCAAATACTCCCAGTCCTGCGTACACTTATGTGTAATTATAGTTAATTTATCCGAGGAAACTTTGCTCACAAATTTTCTAAGTGCATACTTAAGTAAAATGCATTCGTGTTTTGCATTAGTTTGGTCTCCCTTCGACCTTAATTTTTTTTAAAGATCCGGAAGCGGGAGCTCGACTCTTTGTTTGTTTATGAGGTCCGCTAATCCTCCTATCCGATATTCCTTCCGTGGAATTCTAATGCGATCCGCCAGTGTTCCTATCAACAGTGGATCATTTTGTGAAATGGAATCAGTTCTCTTTTATTTTGTTGGAAATCCAAACTGAAAGTGCCACGGTAAAACGTGTTTACTTTCCTCGACAATCTTTTGAACGAGTTTTAATCGAAGCAACCGATGAATTTCTCACAAATTTCCTTACGTTAATGTTTTTTTTTAGTTCCTTTACAGTTTTTTTTCTTATGTGAGTGTTTTCGATATAAATGAAAGATAATGTCAAGTTTCAATTTTATTTATTTCTCTTCGGATGTAGGTGTTGAGACTTATTAAAATAAAGCATATCCTTAGTAAGGATTAACATTTTGCAGAGAAATTATTTCAGACGATATGCTTTTCTGGAGTAAATATTTTTCCTGAGGAAACACTGACTTTCTTGTTTTCCAATGAGTGATTTAATTACTACGCGTTGCGTTATTTCGGATTCTACACCATTAAGTACAGGAATTGCAAGAGTTTATAAATTACAAGCTACTACTCAACTTTGGCCCAATTTAATCAAAACATTATCGTCTTGAATCTTATTTTTGACGTGATAACGTCTTATAAATCGATGAACGCCGGTCGCACTCACGAAAAAGCATGACTCATTGTCACTTTTTCATGTTCCGGCTGAGCCGAGCTTACAAGCGAGAGCGCGGAACAAGCCTTCGGCCTAAGTGTTCGGCTTGTGACGCATCTATCTCCCTTCCACTCCATCGTTATTATATGACATTATCGCGTAAAATTATCGTCCGTAAACCGACTTTACAGACAACCAATTTTTTGATAATTCTGATGATATTACAATGCTCCACAACAGTTATTGACGGAAAGAATGTTGCTGAAAGCTGTTGCGTTGACCTAGAAATTCTTCACCGAAAAAGCTGCGGAAATTCATAATGCCAAAAGCAGCTGTTTAAATTATATGGATTTACGGATAAGTGGAAATAGTTAATGAACCAAGTTAACGGGTACATGTTACAGATACGAGGGCAATTTGTTTTAGGCAAGGGAGACATGTCCGCCATTTCAAACCAGAAATTTTCTCAAAATTATTTAAAAAACATTGTACCTTCGCACAATAATCCTGAAGTAAATGCTTCCATAATATTTCAAATATGGTTTTCTACACGTGAAGTTCATGGTGGAAGTAAAAACGTGTATTATCAAATCGGTACCTTGACGGCCCCGTGTTCGAGGGGCGGGACTCTCGACCTACAATCCGAAATTCGCGGGTTCGAACCCGGCATGCGCAAATAATTTTATTGATTAATTTGTGATATTTAACAATCAATCAATCAAAAATAATATATAGCATATTTGCGGCACGTTCCAGTGTAGAAGATACTCTCAGTATCGCCCTGGTGTAAGACCACTATTCACAATTGAAACTCTGCTTGAAATGGCTTTAGCCGTGTGTGGTGACCAGATCTGAATTTTCAAGTAGGCATTGCCAGATATTTTCCCACTTTCCTCTCCCCCATTTCCTTCCCCTTCCCACTACCTTCAACCTCACAACATACTAGAATTAGGGATGCCATAGTCTCACTGGCTCCAGATGGGAGCAGTTGGAACTCTAAAACCTAATGTTTCCCAAAATCTTTTAGACAACCTTTTTGCTTGGTTTACCTGTGTCATAAGCCATTAGTCTTCAAGAGAACTCGTTTAGTTAACATACTTTTATAAAATAATACCGCACACCTTAAAATTATTGGTTTGTCTCAACGAAATCTTATAAAAAGCTTGAGTGTCAACTCAAATAGCTAATCGGTAGTCATTAATAGCGTTTCTTGGTTTGTTAAATGTTTTTTCGACATGTATGACATTTCACTCGTTACTACCTTCGCAGTTTAGGTAGTTACGTGTGACTGTCTCCTAGCGGCTACAAGCGGAGATCACTCGCCTTTGCAATATAGACTTGTAATCGCTCTGTGTGACCTACGCTTAAGGAATCCCATTTGGAATTCAAACTGTGAATACTTTGGCTCGAAGAGTGCTGCGTCCGCTTTTACATTTATTTATTATTTAAGAAAAGGAAGGTGCATTTTCCTTTCAGCTAAGCCTCCATTAGGACAGGAAGTGACGCGAGTTGGCATGGCGTGACGCTTTGCTTTATTACTTAACATTTTCCGGCCTTACTCACATGTCTACGTTACATTTTCTGCGAGGTATTCAATATATTGTAATGGTGCCAACCGCACACTGGAAATTAGATTCTTGAGGCATATGTATTACGAAGGAGGAGATCCGAAAATAATGTAAGACCAAACCTAAGTGAACGCAAAGCATAGGATTAAGACTATTATTATGATTATTTTTCCTTTGTCTTCTTATTCTGGTGCGTATTCCTCTAAGAGGTTTGTTACCATCTATGGCGAAATAAGGAACTCAAGTGAAAAATATTATGGCTTTAAAAAAATATGTTCAAATAGACCAATAAACGCTGATTCTGAATATTTAAGTTGTATTAAATAATATTTAACGTAGAGTTTTAAAAAAAATATTAAAAAGTCCATTTTAAAACAGTTCATTAAAACACCCTGTCAAGTTGGTATTATTGAATTTGTGAGGCGTGACGTCACCGCGTCCATAAAACGATCTATGCTGAAATTCAAAATGGCCGGCGACGATCAGCTGATTCCAGTTGCCTACAAAATTCATACTTCGGTTGGTCATGATGACGTCACACTAGATTCGGTGGTTTTCGGGGGATCTTGAAAAATTAAAACTTTGACATTTATTTTAACTATTAAAACTAACTATAAAAATAATAAAAAATTCAGTTATTTAAGTTAGAAAGTCATTATTCATTTTAAAAAATTAAAAAAATTGGACTGGAGTTCCTTATTGCACTCCAATTAAGATGTCATTCTTTCGGAGCCTTATTCTCAACGACGTCCTATACCATGTCTTCTATCAATCTCACTTTGGATTTTCAGAATGGTACTCTTGCGTTTATCGTCCTTCGTGATGACATTTTTTCCCAATAAAAGACTAGAAGAAACAAGGCGAGCCTAGCAGGGTCGAAAAGATGCAAAAAGAGGCATTAAGAGTTCAGAAGAGACTAGAAGAGACGAGAAGTGACGGTAAAATAAAATTCAAGAGCAGACAAAACGGTGGAAGAAGGGGAGAGAAGTGGCGAGAAGAGGCAAAAAGAGACAAGAAGAAAAAAGAAGGAATGGGTTTGCGTACCGCCGCCCGGGAACTATTCATTGGATAACCAACACCCCAAGTGGTTTGCTAAATTTGGGGACTTTCAAGACTATCAAGGTCTTGGCGGATGCGTCTGCTTAACTACCGTATGGTGGGCCGGATTTGGAGAGACTGGTTGTGGGAGACCTTTTAACCTCTCCAGCAGGACTGTCTCAACCCATCGACTTCTACCGAAGACTTTGTACTGTACTTTTATGATTTAATATTTCATTTTTTTCAATATTTTTTTTCAAAACAAAAAAGAAAACCTCACAAATATCACCGGAGGTCAAATTTCATTAACATTTTGTACTCCAAATAATGTCAAGAATCACTGGTTAAAGTAAATCAAGTACGTCCCTTAACATCCCGTGTATATACATGCATTGTTAATCAGGGTTTTAGTACCTATACCGTACGTGCTATCACGTCAAAGGGCTTAAAAACATGAATAATAATGTTGATAGTTTGTTGCTTCTTAAAGCACATCCATTAATTGTGCGGTAAACTGCCTAGACAACTAATTTGAAACTAGATTGCTTTCTGAAAGAGCGTGTCTAAATTATGCAAACATAATTTTGTCTTAAATTATTATTATGGGCAACAACCAAACAGATTATTTATGTGCAGCGTACGTAGAATAAAGAAGTGCACAAGAAATGAGTGATCCAAAAGTCTGACCAAACTAACTAACTAACTAACCATCACGCCATTTCCCCGCAGAGGTAGGCAGAGGGGACTGACCGCCAAACAACTCGGCCCTGGCACACACTTTGCTTCACTCATACAATGTCTCATACATATTCTTCTATTATTCTGACTTTTGACATGGCCCGACTCAAGTATCGGATTCACTTGATCGTGCCATGTCTTCCTCGGGCATCCTCGACTTCTTCTACCAGTCACATTTGCGTCATATTTTTATTATTCTTCTAACGCTACTTTCTTCAAACCATCTGAGGGTCCCTTAATCTTACTCATTATGCTTACATCAGCCTTACATTCTTTGCGTATCTCCACATTTCTCACAAGATCATACATAGTTTTACCACACATACGCCTCAGAGATCTCATTTCAACGGCATTCAGTTTACTTTCATCCTTCCTCTGCAAGTTCTATGCCTCACTGCCATACATCAGGATAGTTACCAGCACTCCATTGTGGACTGCTAGCTTCGCTTCTTTTGACAGATTTTTAATGGAGTTACAGGCATTTACCCTTCTTTCAATATCTCTATCAGCCTTCCCATCTCTCGTAAACATATCACCCAGATACACAAACTCATCCACCTGCTCCAAGTATTCATCACTCACAACTACATCACACACTATTTTCGTACTTTCTTTTTCAATCACCATGACTTTAGACTTACTTACATTCATCATTAGCTCAATCTTCATACATACTTCGTTCATCCTAGAAACTAGAGACTGTAAATCTTCCATGCTGCTAGAAATTAGCACCGTATCATCAGCATACAACAGACAACATACTTTCAGATTACTCAATTTCGCGCCCAATCCCATCTCTTTCGAAGTCTGACCATTCTAGGCTTAAATTTTAAATTCAGTAATTTGTATTTGAAGGTGTGTTATATTTATTCTGGTATACATCGGACTACCTTGCGGTCATATTCTATATGTAATTACATGTTTTCATAACAAATAATGATCCGATGTAATCACTAAATGAGAGCCTAATTAATTTACAGAGACTACTGAAGATAGAAAACTATTAAGTAACTTGAGAAATCAAGTGTTGTACTTACACCCAATCATGACGAAGCCGCCATTAGCAAACAGATAGCTAGTAAAAATTAAATTTTAATCAAAGCGAGTCATAAAATATATGTTTACCTACTTTTTTTTTATACCGATACCATTAAGCCGCCGCTATCCGAATTTCTACCGATTTCTTACGTATCTCTCTTACATTTGAAGTTGTTAAGCTCCTAAAAAATATATGTTATTTTTGAAGATAATATCTAGACGTGTTCCACGCCGAAACCCAAATTATGTGAAATTCCCTCGTTAGGAAAAAATCGCAAAGTATGCTCCGAATTTTTTTATAAACACGATCATTTAACTTATTTTAGAAGTTATTTGTATGAAAAAATTCACAGTGTTGTTTTAAAATCTATATTAGATGTTACCCACGAGATTTTTGCTCTATTCTAAACGAGTCGTGTTTTATTAAACATTTTCACATTTTTCGCTTCAATTTTATCGTTTAAAATATTAGCGCGCTCTCTTCAACATTCGTAATTACATCTCTCCACCTTCTTCTTTTTGAGCGGGGATACGGCGCCTAAATAACTACCCATTACAAGGGGCAATTGGAGAAGGGGTAAGTAGGATTGGGTTGTTTCAAAGAAATTCAAATGTAACAATGACCGTTGCACCATTTTGTTTTTTTGAAGTCGAAAGGGCCCCGTTAATGCCGATACAAAGCCCGTTTCAGCTTTTAAGCAAATCGTAATCTGCCGAAAAGGACAATTATGATGTTGTTAAGCTTGGAGTAATTTTTATTGCTTTTTTAAGCTTTTTTTCATAATAAGTTATATCTTAGCATTAATATTGGAAGAACTTGACCCCCAATTTTACAATTTGATAAACAGCTGAACCGCATATAGTATTGGCGTTTAGCGGAAATCTTTCCAATGCAAAAGAAAAACAAATTGGCGTTGAATAGCCGTTTGATGACAAAGTCACAGATGAATTTCTGTGAAATAATTGGGTTTATGTTAATTTAAGCAAGTCTACACTACCTGGGACGACCACCGTTTGAAAATGGTCTCAACAGACGGAACAACTGTAAAACAAATAGTTAAACACAAATTAGCAGACACCATATTTTTAGTAAATATTATGTTTTAAATAAATAAATATGCTCTCTCTTCATTCCAGGCACAATGTATACAGATAATATTTTGAACGTTGTTGCTTGAAGTCCCGAAAATCCTTCTGGCTAGAATGTGAGAGGCTCCTCCGATTACCTCTCTCCCCAGAAGATAGGTGGAAACTTGAGTTGCAATCGGCCAACGTGGGAAATGCCCATCTCATACAAGACTCTACTGATAGACAGTCTGTGTTCTCATTGACTCGTAAACTCTAGTCCGTCATCAATAGGATAAGGTGCTCCCACAGCCGTTGTGCCCACAAGATGCATATGTAGGTGTGGCCTTAAAGAGTTTTGTGAAAGCGGTGCGGTACAGACCACCGAACGTGCGGTCAACGAATCAACGCCAATTAATTCCATGGCAAGATTGATGAGGTCCACAGGACGACGTCTGAGGTCCTAGATGTCCCCCTCTGAGACCCCACTTATAAAGAAGATGAACATTGATATTTAATTAACCCCAAACAACAATTAAATAGCGATTCTATTCAACTATATTATACACTGTATTAGTTTACCGCGAGCTTCGTTAGAACTTTGTCTCAATAAGCGATTATTTACACCGAACTTCCCTTAGTCTTCGCGCATCGAATTTGTTTTCTCCGCTACCTACTCATATATATATAATATATATATATCGGAACTTCCTGATGTGATTCGCGGGAAACTTTTCTCCCCCGGATTTGTTCGGTGTTTGCGATAAATCATAAATGTTTGTTACCATTGTTATTCTAAAACTAACTAGCACTCCTGTAAGCCACTCATGATTCTGAAATTATTATTAACAAAAATCATTTGAATAAGTCATTTATTCTCTCACCTTTAAATTATAGTATTAAGTACGTGTTACTTTTTGTAGTGAAAATATTTTTAGAACCGTTTTGATTTGAAACTCCATGAAACGGAAACGAGCGACACCAAAAAGAGACAAAGTACAGGATTTAGCCCGTGAGAGAATGAGATAGCAATAAAATATTTATTTAATTCACGGGTATTTGGTTCAAATATAATACGATAAATGTATAGTCCCACGCAAGTCTCCTTTGGGGTTGTTGTATAAAGTGCTTGACAAACCTCTGCAGACATTTAGCATATCAAGGATCGAATCCTACGAAATTAAAAAAAAAGAAAAAAATTATTTTTGTAAAATCAATATCCAATTTTCAAACCACTCCGAAATGAATAGGCAAAAGAAAACACAAAAGAAAGCGACATCTAGCGACTCTAAATAAGAAAACAAAAATACTAATAAGATGACCAAATGTACAGGAAAAGGTGCATAGAAATTCGACTACAAAAATATGGTAAAAATCATCCTCCATATTGATAAAAAAGTGCTTCGTAGTCTTCCCACTCTTGTCTACTTTAGTTTTCCGAAGGATTCACTTCTGCCGCGTGTGAATTGCACACTCTAGTTTATTTGTTGATTTCTCTTATTTGCTACGCTAAATTGGGCCGTGTCGTAACAAGTAATATACTTCTATGGTTTTTCATTACGTTAATCTTACCCGTGCACGTAAAATAATAGAAAATATAATTATTCTTCTTCTGTTGTCCTTTTCTGTAGGGGAAATCTTCACGATCTTGGTATTTAATTATAGATAATTTTTGAAGTAAACGGTTTTATAAATTGGTATCATTTTAGTTTTTCATTGTAATTTGTTATAGAATGCTTCTTCAGGGCTGGCAGTATATCATCAATAATTGAACCAAATATCAACCACAAGTGATAACTTTTCCTGAATGAAACCTTTCCGCATTGGCCGCTTTGATTATGAGGTCATTTTTCAAGGCTGAGATTGTTGGTTGAGATTGTGTGGGCTTTTACCGCGGTGAACTTCACTCGGTTTTTTAATTTTTATTTGTGCGGTGCTCCGTAGCCTCCCCACTCTTGTCTTCTTTAGTTTTCAGAAAGTTTCATGTCTACCACGTGTGAATTGCACACTCTTTTTTTTAAAATTATTTTTTGAGTTAGTTTATATACTACATGAATATAAATTAATAAGCTTTATGTAATATTTCATTTGACAAATTTAAATATTTTTACAGTAAGCATAGCATTTCCTTATATACATTCATTCTTTCTTTCTTAATTCTTCATACTTTCAGGCATTTCATCATACATTAGTCAGTTCTGTGATTTTGATTTTTTCATATGTGGCAATCTAACTCTATTTATGTTCCGTAATTTTATCCTTAAAGTATTTTGGCATTTGGTTTTTCGTAACTATGCACAAAAATTAACACATCAAACAGCAGTCTCTTTTTTATTGGAATTAATTTAGCTCCTCTCTAATTTGATTAACCCTTGCATACTTGCCTTTCCACAGTGAACATCTCATAGCTCTGTTCTGTATAATTTCTAGCTTATTCAAATGTCCTTCATTGGCCAAATATAACATCGTAGAGCAGTAATCAAAATATAGAGCAACTAGTTTAAACGAGCAGTTTTATAAATGAGCTCTATAGTATTTCTATTTCTAAAGATATTTTATGTGAAATAAAAAATTTGGTTGTCTGTAAAGTCGGTTTACGGACGATTATTTTACGTGATAACGTCATAAGAAAACATTGATGAAAAATTGCATTGATGCATCATAAGCCGAACGCTTAGGCCGATCGTGCCTTTCTATCGCTTCGCTCAGGTGGAATCGGACAATGAGTCATGCTTTTTCGTGCATGCAGCCGGTGCTCATCAATTTGTAAGACGTTATCACGTCAAAAAATCACGTTTATGTCGTATTTTCTTAAGATAATTACCGCACATGCGGGCGTTAGTGGAACTATGGCAATCGAAATTTAGGTTGAAAGGTTGAAAGCGGTGGGTAGGTGTAGTAGATTGGGCCGGATCTTCAGATCTGGCCATTAACCAGGCTTAACCCATTTTAAGAAACTGGTCCATTCTGAGAAGTGTACTCCACTGGGGCAATACTGAAAGTATTTTACACTCTGTAAAGAGGTGCAAAATCTACTATAATTATTTAATCGCTGGGTTTCGAACCCGCGACATCTGGGGCCCGAACGAAAAATTTAACACCACATCAAGTTCAGTCACAAACTGCGCAATACCTGCTTAATTATGTTTGCGGGATGAAGGAACTCAAATAAAAATAAAATTATAATCTCGATTTCATTATGAATATTAAGTATTATTTTCAGTTCACAATTTCTGCTGGGAGATCTTTCGTTTTAATTTCTTGGCCATTTATACCATGTTTCAGCGTTCGTTCGACTTGAGTTTGTTAAAAGTTTTCCCAGAAGGAAAGCTTTCAATGCACCGTGCTGGCACCTATAAACCACCTTCCAACTCGGTTTTGTTTTTATTTAAAACGCTGTATTTTAATTCAATCCAACTTTGAAGATGCATTACTTAATTTCTAAGAAAATAGATTAATTAGAAATTCGATAGAACTAGAAAAGATTATGGTAAAAGCATGTTTTGTATGAGAAGTAATTTAATTGCTTTTTCTAAAAAGATCTGTATATTTCTGTTGATGATTTTTTTACAGGTTTACGGTATTTTGTTATGTTCCAGTTGGACACATTATTGTGTTATACCACTGAATCAGAATCCCTTTGTGGCAGAGCCTCTAAACCCAGATGAAGCAGCTTTAAAACAATTTACTGTAGTGAAAATTTCCTTAGAACGGTTGTAATTTGAAATTCGATGAAAAGAAAAAGCGTTACTGAAAAGAGACAAACAAGTACGTCTATAAAATTTAGCCTGCGAGAGAATGAGATAGAATAATCGGTCTCCTCCTTGTGCGGTGCTTCACAGCCTCCCCACTATTGTTTACTCTTGTTTTCTGAAGGTTTCACTTCTACCGCGTGTGAACTGCACACAATGTTTTTGAAGTGAAAACTTCTTTAGAACCGTTGTAATTTGAGACTCGATGAAACGAAAAAGCGACACTAAAAAGAGACATACATCTGTAAAATTTAGCCTGCGAGAGAATGAGTCCTCTTTACAGACATATTTTATTAGGCAAATGTAAAATAAACGTTATAGTTAACTCACTCACTCGTCGTCCTTTCATGTAAAAATAATTAATAAAAATTTTCCAAGGTTTCATAAATTTATTTCAAATGGCGGGCGGAATAAATTTTTATAAAAGATTTGTGCATTTCATTATTTTGTTTTACTTTTGGCGTTTCTTTTTTCTAACACCGTTTAGATCAGAGGTTATTCCCAAAACTCGACACGCGTTGTACTGAAAATTGAATATAACGCTGGAGTTGTGTTTTAAAGTCTCAATATGACCATTTTTCACCAAAAATACAGCCTGTCAAAAATCATCAAAAAATTTCGAATTTTTTTTGCTCCCTTAATTTTTTTTAAGTAGTGTATTATCTGCCTTTATTGATAGGTAAAGCCAAGCCAACATTTTTGTTCTTTACTCGAAACCAGATTATTTTTCGTGGATCCCCACTTGCAACTTGTGGACCCCCATTTTTCTCTCATGTCTTCGTGGACCCCCGTGGAGTCTCCCGTGGACCCCTGGGGGTCCACCTGGACCACTTTGGGAATCACTGGTATAGATCATATTTCTAACCATGGTTTTGTTTTAGGGTGGGGCAAAAAATAAAAATATAGAGAAGGTACCGAAAAAAGTAAGCTTCTACAACATATGCGTGATTTAGGCTCTATGAATACAAATAATATGAAGAAGGAAAAACCAACAAATGAAGTGCTGTAAATTTGAAAACGCGACTGGGTCGACAATCCCAGATGTCATGTATCGGCCAGCCAGGGTGGGGCAAACTCCCCATGTTTCTAACCCTGATAGTGAGGAAGATACATAGGACTTATATGAGTTGTTCCGAAAATTGAACAAATTAGCCTGAGGGGTTAACTACAGTTCTTCCCCGTTATAGCGACACACACTTCAACATCAGCAGTTGTCGCTCGTAAAGCCCGATCGCCCAACTTTTCTTTGTCTGTTCCGCTAAAATCATCGCCGAATTAATCGATTTGTTTATTTGAGTGGTAAGAATCTGTTTTTGATGGGTCAAAGAACTGTTTTAATTAATACATACAAATTCAATTGCTGCCTTAAATATTTTAAATGTAAACCTAAAATGCTAGCCGCAGGGGTAAATAGAAAGGGCGGTCCGCTAAACAACACGGTTTTAGCACTTATTTCAATCACTTTCACACATCTTCTCATACATACCCTTCTGTTATTCTGACTCTAGTCATGACCCGAATTTATTTTGTTTGATCGTGCCATGTCTTCTTCGGGAGTCCCGACTTCTATGATCCGGTAAAATGGCTCAGCTCTCCTCTCAACGAGTCGTTTATCCAGATGATGTGGCGACCATCCTGATGTAACATAGTAAATTGCTTGTACAAAATAAAAATTTGAAATGTACAAACTGATAAAATATAAACTATCGATGTCGATTTTCGAAAGTGATTAAATAAATAAATTATTTTGCTTTCTTATTATTTTTAGTCTTGCTGGTGTAAGACCTTAAAAGGCCAAAAACTGATATTTTTTTTTTCTCTGTTCATCTGTAAATTATGCCAAACATTTAGGATTCAAACGTACATTTATTGTTAGCATCAAGTAAAACCAAAATTCAATCTGACTTTTTCCTTTCTTCCTCTTAAATCGAAAATCTTAAACAATGGTTGGAAATCTCAACATCTTTTCCCTGATTTCACCCGTTTCCAAATTGTTGGAGGCCGCCTGCCTTGAAGTTTATCGATTATGGATAGGTATAACAGGTAAGTATAATCGTGATTGTTTTTTGTGGCAATCACGCTGTGTTGCACTATCTCCTCCTTTAGGTTTCGGACAGCCTTACAGTATCCATCATCTGTTCTACCACATCTACCCTGATGATGGAAACTATGCAGTATTCAGAAACGTTGGCTAAATGAAGAAGTGCAAAACGGCAAAATTCCCCAAATTCTGCCACGATTTTTTCGATTAATAAGCATTGTGGGTTTTAAACCGACATTTTACTGGCGACCCTGAGTATTAATTTCATTAAAAGAGGCATATTTAAAAATAATTACTTAAAATTTTTTATAATTTAGCTGCTATTGGCATTTAATTTTAACAGTTGATTTTTGACTCTTTTGTCAAAATTTACTAACGTGATTTTTAGCAAAATTAAAAATTTCCATGTAACCTACAGGATCTTGTTCACCACAGGTCGTTGTTAATTAGATGTAATTTTATCCGTTGAAGAAGAAGATCAAAATGAATAAACAAAATAAAAAGGTCGCGGCCACAACTGGGGAGCGAACCCTGATTCTTTGTCCTACCTGACAACGCTCTTCCAAGGGAGCTAGAGAGACCTGGTTATATTGGGTCATTTTTAATTTAAAAATTTCTTCAAAATATCATCATATATTTTTCTTTTATATTTTTATTTATATTATCTTCTGCTTTAATAATTAAAAGTTACATTGCTATGTATATTACAATTACAATTACATCTATTACAATTGCGACGTACACCAACACAACACAAGAAATCACAACAAACTTCATATACCAAAAATCAAATCAACAAAATATGGACTAAGATCCCTAGAATACATAGCTCACACAAAATATAATCAACTACCCAACGAGATCAAACGTGCAAGTCAATGTAAAAAGACCCAAACTAACATGCTCAAACATCATCTTATTAATGACTATCTGAAATAATAATGTTGTGTATATCCCCATCATATGTCCATTTAGTACATACAGCTATATGTTTCATGTAATGCGTATCATTCCCGCAATGAGTTTATTAACTCCTGGGAGTACAATGCTTTATATAATATACTATATTCTGTATTGTATACTTTTGATAAATAAAAAAAATAAAATAAAAAATAAATAATAAGCTTCAAAAGTTATTTTGTCCTGTTGAATTATAATAACACGTCAAAAATCAAAATATATTGCAAAATAATTGCCTTCTCAGAAAAGCACAATGTACACCAAAAATATGGAATTCTTTTTTACCTGAAAATTCAAACTTCTGTCGTCTAAGGTCGTGCAACCCTTTAGAGATCTGAAGAATGCTTACGGATTTTCACAAAAGATTTCCATGAAAATTCCTTTCTTCAAGTAACGTAATATTGTCTTAAATTACACATATTTTATGTCATGTTTTAAATTTAAACTCGACCGTCCTAAAACGGGTCCTAGTTGGTCAGTCAAAACATATAAATAATGTATATCAAATGTATAATCTGGTACTTAATAAATAAATTCAAAAAAATTGTGCATATATTAACAAGTTCCGGATTGATGGATAATATCACCATCCTGGTGAAAATCCATTATTAAGAATCGAAAAGTTGCTTGTAATGGGATATGCCAGTGTACCAGATCTTACCAAATCGTTTTTAACTACCTATAAAAAAATTTCATGTGCAATATTGAAATATTCAGATGCGTAGAAAATCTGTTTATTTTTTATTTATTTATTTAAAGTTTTTTATTTAATGTATTAATTTATTTATTTATTTATTATTTATCTCGGAAGGTGGTGCAGTCCCACGAGTTCCATATTATACATATATAATAATCAAGTAATGATAAAAAGATATAAAAAGGATATATAAAAAAATATTTACATGGAAAAAGAAATTAAAAAGAAAATAATAATAATAATAAAAAAATAAAAAAAAACTTTTTGTTTAATCTATGTCCTCAGGAAGTGGATCCATCGCTTGTAGATGGGACCCTGCAAGAAGTGGAATGCTGCCATCACAATACTATTTTCGCTCGAGGCTAGTCGCGTTCTGTAGTTGGTGATCCGTTTTTTCATTAGTGCTCGGAATCCGGGAACGCACCCTTCTTCAAACATCTCGGGTTTATTCGTGGGTGACTCTTTTGACGGCCTTTTGGGTTTATTGAAGTGAGACTTCTTTAGCATCATAGTGATTTGAAACTCGATGAAACGGAAGCGAGCGAGATAGCAATCTCGCTCGCTTCCGTTTCCCAATGAGATAGCAATAAAATATTTATTTATTCAGGGTACTCGGTTCTAAAATAATACGATAAATCGACGGTCCACGCGAGCCTCCAATAGTGTATTGGTATAAAACGCCTATTCAGCGGCCATACATCCAGCGAACCAAGGGTCGAATCCTGCGAAATCCAAAAAATATTATATTTTTTTATAAAATTTAATGTAATATTTTTTTATAAAATCAATATCCAATCTTCAAATCACTCCAAAATGAACCGGCAAAAGAAAAGAAAATGACATCTAGCGACTCCGAATAAGTAAAAACAATTACCAAAAGTATAGGAAAAGGTGCACTGGAATTTGATATTTTAATTTGAAATATTTCAACAATGGGGCGAGTCTGTCCAGCCGAGTTTTTCAATTCGTTTTCATCAAAGTAAATTTGTTATCGTTCACGAAACTTTTGTTACTTGTAAAGGTACTTTGAGTGAAAAAACACTACTTAAAGCTTGATTTGAATATCTGTATTTATAGTTACAGCGGCTGCAAGCGGAAGGTCCTACCAAATCGGCTGGAATCCTTGGAAATCACTTGAAACATAAAATTAAACGGTAGAAAAAAACCTTCAAAAAACCAGTAAAAACCTTAAAAAAAGTAGACAAGATTACGATATATAGACTACGATGCACCGCACAATAAAGAGACCTCTATCTACACTATCTCATTCTCTCGCATCCTATCCTATAGATGTACGTGTTTGTTTCTTTTTAGTGTCGCTATTTTTCGTTTCGTCGAGTTTCAAATCCCAGCGGTGCTAAAAATCTTTCACTTTAAAAAAATCGTTTTAAGTAATATGAATGTAATATGCGCACGAACCACAGTTTGCAAAAAAAGGTTGTTGATGAAAATTTTAAAAAAGGTCTGTATTTTGCTTTAACTTTGGAA
This sequence comes from Glyphotaelius pellucidus, assembly GCA_936435175.1. Taxonomy (NCBI): domain Eukaryota; kingdom Metazoa; phylum Arthropoda; class Insecta; order Trichoptera; family Limnephilidae; genus Glyphotaelius; species Glyphotaelius pellucidus. The sequence goes on along the minus strand of OW386542.1, from coordinate 16,481,802 downwards.
ATTTATTCTCCACATGCATATTAAGATTTTTTTGGCAACAAAAAAAGTCGATTTTGAGATCGGCCGGATAGTTAAACTATTGACATTCTATTTTGTATATTTACAATTAACTAATACGTAAAAAAGCAAAATGCTCGGAAAAAATACAACGGGAAATTCTGATTTCAAGCGCGCAACAAAGCCTGCACATCACAAGAAACAAAGGTAAAAGCAAACACACAATTAATAATAAAACCCTATTCCCTGTTCGTAAAAGCTTTTCTTCGAGAAGTTTGTTTAATCTCCGGTAGTCTTGTCAGTGTGAGTCGGTGTTGGCTTAATTAATTTGCACATTATTATTTTTATGTTCAAATAGTTTAAAAGAAATTCCTTGAAGTTAGTTGACTTCAACAAGAGATTCAGGTACAACAAGTAAATTTATTTTATTGGTCGTTCCATGTGGTGTCGCGAAACTGCGACTCCACTGTTACTTGGCGGTAAATGCTGCAAAGCAAAGCCTATGCAGCCCTCGAAGGACCAGTCCCGAAACTACGTGAAATCGCTAAGTTATACGGGACGATTAGATAGTATACACTCGCAAAACCCGATGGATAGTCAGTCGATAGTTCAGATCTGGGCTTTTGGAAAATTAGATAAGCCCAGATTGGAATAAGGAAAATAGGACTCACCGTTGCAGATGGGGCCTCGCTGATCTCCAGTTTTGGTGTACACTTCTCACTGTTTAAAATTCGCAATATTCTTATAACAATACATGCGCCCTGTCTGAGATGTTATTTTGTACTGAGCAGCAAATCACACTGTCACCTCTCCAAAGTTTGGTACTTTTTGCAACAATTTTTATGGTGACATTTAGGAGGGAAAGATTAGGTAGGTGGGATAAATTCAGGATTTTGACATATCTACCCATCAAGTCCGCGAATGCAATACCCAACCAATCCCATATAAAATTGCGCGAACATTCTCCCGGCCTTGGAAGTACCTACCGAAACTGAAGGTACTTTCAAAATAAAGTAAAGAATAATAGTGAAAAATAAAAATGTTAAATTTAAATATATATATAAGCGATTGATATTAGATAGTTAAGAAAAAATAAAAATAAAAGAAATAAATAGAGATAAAGAAAAATAATAATTATTGTGTAGGCAGGGGACACAATTTCACGACTGGTCGTTTAAAGTTCCCAGAAGGGGTTCTTACGAGTGCCACCCGAACCACTCCGTCTTTACCCGGAAATATTTCCTCAACAACCCCCACCGGCCAATAAAGTGGAGACGCATCTTCTTGATGCACCAATACTACAGTACCTACAAGAATGTTATTGACGGGACTATTCCATTTTTGTCTCATCTGCAGAGAGTGAAGATACTCTATATGCCACTTCTTCCAATAAGATTGAACGAGGTGGTCCAAAAGCTCTTTCCTTTTCAGCAGACTAATGCGTTCCTTAGTCATATCATAAGCGGGCAAATGCTGAATCGGAGAAGACATTAGAAAATGAGCCGGAGTAAGAGCTTCTGGATAATGACAACTGCTTAATAAACATAACGGCCGTGAATTAAGTAAAGCCTCTATTTGCGTCAGAACTGTGAGAAGCTCTTCATAACATAAAAGTTGAGTACCCACAACCCTATACAGATGCGATTTAATGGATTTAATATTTGATTCCCATAATCCTCCAAAGTGAGGAGCGCGAGGTGGAATCGTCTTCCACTCAATTCTCCGAATGTTAAATTCATTGCGAAGGACTTCATTAGTTGAATTTGCCTCCAAAAATTTATATAAGTCATCAAGACAATTCTTCGCGCCTATGAAGTTTGTCGCATTGTCACTGTACATACACGAAACGGGTCCGCGTCTGGATAGAAAACGTTTAAATGCATTTAAAAAATTGTCCGTACTTAGATCTGATACCAATTCTATATGTATAGCCTTCGTCGTTAAACAAATAAATAGACATATATATGCCTTTTGACTTTTTACTCCACGACGCCTAGAAAGGGTTATCTTTATCGGTCCGGCAAAATCTACACCAGTATGTGTAAATGCTTTTGCTTCTTGAACTCTAGCTGTAGGTAAATCAGCCATTGGCGGTATAATATTAGAAGGTGCGGTTTTAAAACAGAAATTACATGCATGTACTCGTTTGCGTATTAAGTTTCTTCCCGATAAGATCCAATAACGCTGTCTAATTATAGACATAAGGAGATGAGCACCAGTGTGACAATTCACACGATGGTAAAAATCTATAATTATATCGACAATATGATCCTGTCTTGGCAGAAGTACTGGATGTTTGTTTTCATAAGGTATATTCGCGTTTGTTAATCTACCACCTATGCGTAACAATCCATTATGATCGACGAACGGGTTTAATTTTCGAATCGAAGATGAACATAATTTTTTCCTCTGTATTAATTGCATATCGGCATAAAAATACTTTTTCTGTAGAGCTTTTAATACATCTATTTCAGCAATATTTAATTCCGTGGAATTTATAACTGTTGAACACGATAACTTCCGCGTAAATCGTAAAATATATACGACAATTCTTAGCAGTTTTGGCCATGAAGAAATTTTTAAAGCAAGATTATATATTGGAGAATTATTCTCTATTGACGTTATCGTGAACGTATGCGACTTTTTCAATTCCAAAGTATTCTCCTCCTGCGCTGAGGGGGAAAAGCTTTTGACAGGCCACTCGGACACTGGGTTCGCAGCCCAGGGTGGACCGTGCCACCAAAGAGGATGATCAATTAGCTGAGCGGGCAATAGTCCACGTGATAAACAATCACTAGGATTGGTAACTCCATCTATATGATAAAAATGTTTCGCAGGTAAATTTTCCTGAATTTCACTAACTCGATTAGCTACAAAAGTTTGCCATCTGTGCGGGGATGAGTGAATCCAAGAAAGTGCTATTTTTGAATCTGAAAAAGCAAATATATCGTTTATAAAAACGCGATTTTTATAAGTATCTATAATAGATTTAACAAGTCTAGATAAAATAAGCGCAGCACATAATTCCAATCGAGCGAGCGAAACTATTTTTAAAGGGGCTACCTTGGATTTCGAACATATCAAATTCATAGTAGCGTTGCCACTCTTATCTGTGACATGAAGATATACTACGCACCCGTATGCTTTCGTACTCGCGTCTGCAAAAGCGATAATATTTATCGTGCAGTCCTCTTTTACTCCCAAATATCGAGGTAAATTTAAATTAGAAAGCATCGGTAATTCTTCCTTGAATTTGACATATCGTTTGACAATACTTTGGGGTAGTTCTTCATCCCATCCTACTTTCTCTAACCACAGCTCTTGTAAAAGTAATTTGGCATATAAAATTACCGGAGCAACCAAACCTAATACATCAAATAAACGTGCTATTGTGGAAAGAATTGATCTTTTACATATAGTTTTCTCCTCCGTGGGACATATCATAAAATGAAAACAATCAGATATCGGATCCCATTTTAGTCCTAAAATGCTACAATTATCCGAGAAATCCATCGTTGCACGGTGCGACTCTGGTAATTGAGCGAGCAAATGAGCAGAATTACTCGACCATTTAACTAATTCAAATCCTCCAGACTTGAACATCGCCATTAATTCTGTAGACAAAGTGACGGCTTCACTTATAGTATTTACAGAATATACAAAATCGTCCATATATAAATCATTAATTGCAACTTCTGCGGCTTTCGGGTGACGATTTCTTTCATCGCTCGCTAGCTTTCTTAAAGTTCGCATCGCAAGGAACGGTGAACAATTTAACCCAAAAGCTAGCGAATTAAATTGATAAACTCCAATTTCTTCATCTTCGTGAAATCTATAAAGAATTTTTTGATATTTACGATGGCTTTCCGTTACCATTATACGTAAATACATTTGTTTAACATCTGCGGTCAATGCTATAGCGAATAAGCGAAATTTAATTAAAAGTGTAAATAAATTAGATTGCAAGTTTGGACCAGTATACAAAATATCATTAAGTGACAACCCTGAACTGGTCTTTGTACTGGCGTCCAATACAACACGAGTTTTAGTTGTTGCTTTATCTTTACGAATAACTGCATGGTGAGGAATGAAATATCCCTCATCAATATTAGATGAAGACGGAACTTCATACCTTATATATCCCTTTTCCAGATATTCAGAAATTACTTCATTATAACTCCGATGCAATTCTGGTGACGTATTAAATTTCCGTTCTAAATATTTATATCTGCGTTGCGCGACACTGAGCGAATTTCCTAAATTATTAGGATCTATCTTAAAAGGTAAAGACACAATATACCTTCCCGAGTCATCCCGTTGGACGGACTCGACGTACATTTTCTCACATTCCGCGTCTTCAGCACTCATCAATGACTTAATAGGCATGTCTTCCATTGTCCAAAATTTGGTTAACGCATTGCATAAATCCACGTTGGTTATGGGGCCGAATGTCCACGAAACGTCCGGCGTACACTTAGGTATTTCACCCATTACAATATATCCGAATACCGTTTGTATAGCGGGTGGTGCATTCGTATTATGTTTAGATAAAACCTTATTTCCTAGCATAATATATGGAAATAACTGAGCACCTAATAAAATATCGACATCGGATGGAACGTTCCAATTTTCATCGGCTAGATTTAAACCAAGTAAATGCTCACATGACTTTGTGTCAACATACTGTGTAGGGAGCTTGTCCGTGATTTTTTCGACCACTAATAGGCTTATTTTATATTTATCTTCTGAAACACGGGATTTAATTGTTAATGCAACATGCCCCAAAATTGGTGTCTCCACTGAACCAACACTTTTAATAACTGAATTATTTAAAGGAATTATTTTAAGATTCAATTCATTACAAGTATTTAAACTAATCAAATTTTGTTGCGAGGCGCAATCAATTAAACACCTGACGGTTACTTGATTATTTTTAATGTCGTAAGCGAATAACTGCGCGGTTGACAATAGTACATTCGTAGCTAAATTACCCGCCGTAAAATCATTATGATGTTTATTCCTTGTTATTAATGTGACAGCTTCGTTTTTCGAATGACTTTCGTTGTTCACCGTACCCTCAAAATGCAAAGCAGTATGGTGACGTTTTTTACAAATTCTACAATCCGATTTAGATGAACATTTTACCGTCTTGTGTTTATCGCTTAAACAGTTTACACATAAGTTATTTAATTTTACAAACTGAAAGCGAGCCTTTGGCCTCAACTCATTAAATTGTTCACATTTAAACAATTCAACATGATCGCTTCGATTGCATTTCCGGCATTTATTATTATTACTACGATTATTATCAAACGACTTCGGTTCAACCACAGCGAAAGAATGCGAAACCTTATTTTTATTATTATTAACTTTACTTTCTGCTCCGGTTCGTTCAAGAATTTTAACATGCGAACGAATATATTCTATTAAATCGGTATATGTAGGTATATCTTTCTCCCGTATGGACATTTCGAAATTTTGCACCAATTGCATATCTAATTTTTTCAGTGCAATATGTAAAATTATAAAGTCGGTTAGGTCATCAATACCTAATTCTTTGAGCGCAGACATGGAAGACGCAAACCGTTCAATAAAATTATTTAACTCATTTGAGTTAGAAGGTGCCAATAATTTTAAATTCAAAATATTGTTCAGATAAAAGGTGCCTAGCACGCGCTTGTCTTGATATTTCTTTTCGAGAGCATTCCAGATTACAAAATAATTTTTTTCATTCGGCAGTACTCCGGCAAACACCGATAATGCCTTTCCTTGAAGTTTTCCTATCAAATATTGCATCTTTTGCGACGTATTCAAATTTTCATTAGAGTGGATGTTTAATTTAAATGCTTCATAAAATACCGACCAATTCTCTTGATTTCCATCGAACGATGGCATATCAATCGCTGGAAGCTTAATAAATTGGGACTTATTTAATTTCTGCGTACCACCTAAATCTTGCTTCGCCACAATACTTTCGCGTATACTAACTACAAAGCAGTACTTATTTTCGAATTTATTCCATAAATCTAAATTTATATTATAGTTTGGATCCTTTTTCAATTGAAGTAAAAGAAATTCATCACAATACGTGTTAAATTGTGAATAATATGTAGCCAAATTAACCGTTTGTCTAACGAACTCCTCCGAACTCCTTGTCTCCCTATCTGCAATAATTTTCGCTTTCTCATATAAATCATTGAGACGATTATGCATCAAATTAATCTTAGATTCTAGTAATTTGATTTTAACTAGATCCTGAGCCTGAGTACCATCACTCGTCGACATGATTAATTCTACGTAGGAATTTTAATGCAACAATAATTACAAAAGTATGTCAGTACAAATGACTTAACAAAGTATGAAAAGCAAATAATAATTATTTGCAGGTTAAATATATTAATTTTAAATACCCCGTTGGTAATTCGACTCGAAAGAACCAAAAATGGTGTCGCGAAACTGCGACTCCACTGTTACTTGGCGGTAAATGCTGCAAAGCAAAGCCTATGCAGCCCTCGAAGGACCAGTCCCGAAACTACGTGAAATCGCTAAGTTATACGGGACGATTAGATAGTATACACTCGCAAAACCCGATGGATAGTCAGTCGATAGTTCAGATCTGGGCTTTTGGAAAATTAGATAAGCCCAGATTGGAATAAGGAAAATAGGACTCACCGTTGCAGATGGGGCCTCGCTGATCTCCAGTTTTGGTGTACACTTCTCACTGTTTAAAATTCGCAATATTCTTATAACAATACATGCGCCCTGTCTGAGATGTTATTTTGTACTGAGCAGCAAATCACACTGTCACCTCTCCAAAGTTTGGTACTTTTTGCAACAATTTTTATGGTGACATTTAGGAGGGAAAGATTAGGTAGGTGGGATAAATTCAGGATTTTGACATATCTACCCATCAAGTCCGCGAATGCAATACCCAACCAATCCCATATAAAATTGCGCGAACACCATGTATGCAATTCGTACTATTTGCTTGACATACTTTTACGTTATAATTATATTTTATGCTTACCAACGACTTGAGAATGATAAAAAGAAAGAGATGTAGTTTTTTATGCAGGCTAAAGTTTATCTTATAATCGTAACAGTAAACGTGAAATAACTATTTAATGTCTTATGAAAACTTCCATCCAAAGTTAACATAAAATTGGCCTCAACGCAGTTCTACCATTTCAAAAGTTAAATCAATTGTTTTGTGTGAAATATGTCAGAATTCTTGAACAATGGGACCAGTGTTGCATCGCTATCCCGGAACGGAAGATGCAGAAATATCCACGATGTGAATCGCAGTCTCGTGGGGATATGAATAATGTAAACTTCCTTAACAAAGTTGTTCATTTCCAATACTTACTTTTTGTATACTATATTACGTGGTACATTTTAATATCTACCACTAAATTCTTCTTATTTCGGATCGTGGGGAAACAGCATTCTTGAATATCACATATCTTGAATAGATTATCATTCTTGAATAGCATATCTCCCTTTCAGTTAAACGTTCATTTTTGTAAACATTTAAATTATACGTGTACCTTTACTTCTTAGCTAGTTATGTTATTCATTTTATTAAGTTAAATTATTTGTCCAATATTGCATATTTGACTAATTAACACAAAGAAACACAGAATGATCTACCTGTGCGCATTAAAAGGGTATCTTATACAATTTACTCAAGTCGTTTGTACACCTTTCTTTTATTAAGCAATAACTTAAAAAAATAGGAATGACATACTTTAGCTTAACACTTCATTTTAATATTATTTAATTATTGAAAATAATATCAATAATTCCCAGTTAAAATATGAAACAGAAGAAGGCGCGTAAAATCTATAACACCTAACATAACATTACCCAACCCAAACATAAAAAAAAATAATTTAAAAACTTAGTTTCGGACAGAAAATATTACCACAATATCATTTATACCACTGACGTGTGGTCCATAGAAAAATATACCTATCCGTTTATCAAGACAATTATTTATCTTACTCATTAACTATATGTAGATCCTAACTGCAACTTATCTTAAAAAATGACACCGTTTCCTTCTTGATAATATCAAAGAGGATACGGTGTTTCTACTTATGTCGACAGAATAGCACTTAATCCCAAACATGGGAACACCTCAGCACAGGTTCGCTTATTGAGGTGTTCACAAATACTACTAACTACTATTAACCCATTATTATTTATTATTTTAACTTTATGAATAAAACCTCAAACTGTAATATTTAATTAAATGAAGACATTACGAGCGAAACTCAATCGAAAATCTGGAAACAGAAAAATCAGAAAAAGATATTGGCACCTCTGGGACTCACTATTAACCTATTTACATACAGTTTACAGGTTACGGATCATTAACATTTTTTTTTCTTATTACTAAACATATTATCTATGTAATCCAATGTAATAATTTGTAAAGTGTATGTTCAAGAATAGAAATAAATAAATAAAATCAAAGGATACTGCCGCGACTAAGACTCGAACTCAGAAACCCAATAAATCAATTGAGCTTCCGAGACGAGAAAATAAATTTCCTTCATTTAATCAATCTCACACTTCTGTTCAAAATTATTGAAATACACCTTTTTTTCAATTATTGCCATCTTTATTTGTATTGATATCTGTGTATATGTCTAGGTCTGGCAAGCGTTCCTCGCACTCGTTTGGGCTGGGCACTAGCTTTGTCTTTTTACGGGATGTCGAGCAGCGAGTGCTTTCTGTGTGGCTAACTAATTGATTGGATACTTTTATAATGCAAGGTATTGGATTTCCATCGGAATGGTTCCAGTATTCTATGTTCCTTTAATATAGAAAGCACTTGAGTTATTAATCCATAAAACGTGCGAAAATGCTTCCGTTATTACGATGTATTACGCGCTTGATTAAATGAAGGCGGGGATGTACTTACAGCAGGAGGTGGTGGCTGCTGGGGACTTAGTGGAATGGAAAATGGTACATTTTGCACTCCAGAAGTGTGGCGGTAAATCCAACGGATAAGTAATCTCGTCTCCTTCCGTCCGCTGTTTCGTTTTCCATTAGCATCACTGGACCATTTTCATTGAATCAGATTCCTCGTATCGTTCAAATAGTGATTTCCAACGCCGAATGATGTTTTGTTGATTTTTATAAGTTCTGAAAACTACCATCGACTTAGCGACCTTTTTTCCGTTTCGCTTAGTTTTTTCAACAAAATGTTAAATCAGTGTTTTTATAACAAAACGAATAAAAATTCCTTGTATTAAATATGCCGCTGCTGCAAGGTACATATATATTTTTCATAACAGTTTTTATTTTTAATGTGAGTAGGTACTACCGCACAAAAGTTTCAAGCAGGTACTCCCAACCATCTGGAGACTATGGCATCCCCAATTGTTCGGGTGAAGATAGTGAGGAGGGGAAAGATATGGGGAAGACGAATTGTGGGGATCTGGCAAATAAGATCTTATCAGTTAGTTTTTTTTTGAGAAATTGTGAACTGTACAATTAAATACAAGTAATATATTAATCACCCACATATTTATATGTATATTGTATAGTACGTATTTACACTAATAACCTACCAATATTTTATTTGTCGAATCCGCTGTGAAGACAATTGCTCCCATATCGAAATTACCTAATTTGGAGAACACATTAAGATGGGTTAGTAAGTTATTATAGCACCTGAAGAGCAGATCTTAAAACGCGAATAATGAAAGTAAGACGTTATACAGAAGTTATATTTCATCCTAACTTTGTTAATTCAATGGTGCCAGAATTAATTGGATTTATAATACAGTAAGTACTGAATTATATCGAACAGACTTTGAATAAAGTTCAGTTCATGTGGAAATACATTTTAATGATACGTGGTTGATATGAAAACCACATGAAAAAATGTGACGAAGTTTTTAAATGATTTTTATATTTTTATCCAAGGACTTGGAATATGATGATATAATTACAATAAAATTTATAAAATATATAATCACTTTTCAAGGTTCCTATTGGTTGAGATTGTGTGGGTGAAGTTTCACTATTACCGCGTGTGAACTGCACTCGATTTTTGTGTTTGAAGAAGCCCGTGAGATATGTAATTTCCCTGAGCGCCTTTGTCATCTTTGGGGATGCTATGTGGAGGGTCTTTTTATGGAAAGGAAGGAGTGAACCCGTGTTTCAAAGATAACCATGTTGTAGGAGGGAGGCAAATTATGTGCATTGTCAAAAATAAATATTATTGAATCGTGCAGCCACTCGTGATAAAGAAGAAATTGAATACTCATTAAATCATATTCTTTTACATTCAGTGTAATACATTACACCATGTTCTTTTATATTCAAACGATAATCTTAATTATTTCAACAAGATATTATTCCGAAATTAAGTGTTGAAGAAGATCCTAGAGTTTATCATCCAAAGGAAGAAATTACATAAGAATAATATTAACTTCTGTCCAAAAAAACACGGTCGCGAGCCTTGCTTTTTAATGATAACTTATTTTGTTTGTAATTTATGCAAGTTTTATAAGTTTTATCTTTTTACGAGTTCATCGAGACTCAGTTTTAAGATTTTTTTTCTTAGGACGCGGACGCCTCCTGATCCAAGTTTCACAAGGAAGAACTTTTCTTTGGGGAATATCTTCTTGCAATTATTGTGTTTTTGAAATCGTCGAGAAAAGCAGAAAGGTAATTTGAATCACAGGGCTTGGTTTTTTAAAAATAATTAATTGCACAATGTTCTCAACCGCCTGAAGCCAGTAAGACTATGGCATCCTCAATCGGGGTATGTTGTGAGGCTGGAGGGAGCGAAGAGGGGAGATGGGGAAGAGGATGATGGGGAAGAGGATGATGGGGAAGAGGATGATGGGGAAGAGGATGATGGGGAAGTACCTGGGCAGTCAGATCTGGTCATTTAAAGCAACGGTTCAATACTGAATGGCAGTTTTGCAGCAGGGCGCTACTGAGATTAACTTGCTTTATTGATTTATTTATTGATCAACGCCCTTTTTCAGGGCTTTTACATATTATTGGTAATAAATACAATATTTATTGTACATAACTGAACTGCTTCAGTAATAATATTTTATATTTGTTTAAAGATAAACTGAAGATGTCCACGGACTTGGTGTAATTGTTTCCTTCCATTAGTATTCTGGGTAAAGAGGAACACATATGGTATTTGGTCCCAGAATTTCTGCACTGAAATAAATCCTGACTTCTTGTATTACGTTGTGGAATTCGGAAGCTTATCAATTCAAGCAATATCGGACAATCAACTAAATCATGAAGAATTTTATATAGAAATACCAAGTCAATGAAAATTCTTCTGTCTGACAATTTGAGCATATTCATATTATTTAACAGAGTGTTGTAGTTCAACATTATTGTTGGAATCCCCATTTTGAAATTTAGAAAACGTAAGAATTTGTTTTGTATTCTTTCAACAGCTTGTACATGTATGTTATAATGTGGATTCCAGACGGGAGAATTACACCCTTGAACCCGCCATCTCCGGATTGCTAAGACGAGACTCGACTAACGAGAGTCGACCATGGAATCCATCAATGCTCTTACGAAGAACGCTAGTTCTAGTGACTCTTTATTTTTCTTTCTCGAATTCCACATTTCCGAACCTCTCCCACCAAGCTTACTTTGATTTGTTATTTTCCCTTTTAAAAAAATTGACAATTTAAAACGTCTGACGTGTATTTAAAATTTGTTAGAATTATTGATTTAAGGATATAGCCGATTAAGCATCCTACACTTTGAAGCATTTTCGTGATTCATCAAACACTCTCGTTGATTCAAGAGGCGTCCTCCAGTAAAGTTGATCTCCGAACTTAGACTTAGTCTCAAGTAAAAAAAACTATCCTCTTAACCCGTCGACCCACTCGGTCGTAATCGGTACCGAATCAACAAAAAGCGGAAACACCGAGCAGGAGACTCCCACAATAGACGAAATAGATTCTCAAAAGTAAATAAAATGTTAAAGGAACTAAATTGGCTAACCGTGAAACAGATGTTGACCCTGCACACGAAGATATTTATCCATAAAATAGTGAACAACATGTTACCAAAATACTTCTCAAACAAAATTATATACAACAAGGACATTCATAGACATAATACAAGGACTTGCAAGGAAATCAGACTACAAAAAAAGGATAAAACGAATACGCAGAACAGTTTACTATACAAAGGGATGAAGTTATACAACACTCTACCAGAAACTTTAAAGGCCGCACCAATTGGAAAGTTCAAAATTTATTGTAGGAGATACATAGAACAAGAAAAAATATAGTTTGAAATATGAAATAATATAATTAATTAGGAAATTGTAAACTTAAATGTACAATTTACTAAAATAAAACAAATAAATAAAACAATGGCTGCGCTGCAAACATTAGTAAAATTTACTTTTCCTAATTTACTTTTAAAATTTACGCAGGGTTTCCCGTTTTTTATCAACTCGGTAGCGATACCGGCCCAATGGAACGGCGGTTTTAATGTTATATACAAAACAGAAATCTGTATTTAAATCTGTGGCGTCGTGTAACACCTTTACCCATCTTGAATTTCTACGTGGAGGTACCCTTTTCCACCTCGCAATGTTGAAATGTCATTATACATTACTTTTGCAGACTTGTTTGGTGCCATGTTTTGATTGAATTACTTTGTTGGTAATTATATTTGGTGGTACCCGTAGATAATTATTGCTTCTGTTATTTACGGTAGTATCTTCTTTAGTACCCTTTGAGAGAATGCCCACTGAAAATTCCACATCTGAAACTCACATGGTCGTTACAATAAACAAACTTAAACCAATTAGATTTGTTGTCTTTCGTCAAAGTACCAAATAATTTAGAACATTACAAATATTAGAAACGGAAACACGAACAATCTTAATTCTTGTTCTTATTATTGAAGTGAAACTTCTTTAGCCCCTTGTGATTTGAAATTAGGATGAAACGGAAGTGCTTCACTAAAATGTATTATTTGACGGCTTCGGTTCAAATATAATGCGGTAAATTCACGGTCCCGCGCGAGCCTCCGATAGCGCAGCGGCGTATAGCGCGTGACAAATCTCAGCGGCCAGAGACATCCAGCGAACGGTGGTTCGAATCCCACGAAATCTAAAAAAATAAACATTTTTATTTTTGTAAAATCAGTATCCAATCTTCGAACCACTTTAAAATAAATAGGCCAAAGAAAAAAAACGACATCTAGTGACTTTCTAGTTTCACCTCTGTGAATTCACCGCGTGTGAATTGCACCCTCTGTTTTTTTCCAAATATGTGTTTAGGATTCAATTCTTCAAAATTCAATATTTTGTGTTTGCATATTTTGATATTCGGCAGCCTAGCTGCTGGAATGCGATATTTAGTTATTTTTTATTATAATAAATGCTCGCGCTAGTTTATTTTTGCATTGTTGCATTTTGGCAACTACCGATTATTTGCCCTCCGCCTTAAATAGTCAGTTGAATTTAGTTCGCCGCAAGGGACACAGTCCTGATAAAAACGCAGAAGTCTACGCAATAGTTCGCTCACAGCACCGCTCAAAAATCACCTGCTTGCCATTCCGCGAACGCTGTTCACTAAAGCAAATATCACCAGTCCCTTCCTGATCTTCTACAACTAACTATACCTCCCCGGTGACATAAACTCCGTGCATGGAGAGTACGCAACACTTTGGAGTGGATTGGTAAGTCAATTCCTAGCGTAATAAAACTACATAACCACAATCACAATTTTACAGTCCACGAAATGCCGCATCATTTGATCCCTCGAGCCGGAGCACTGATCCCTCGCCGCATCATTTGATCCCGCGCCGCATATTTTGATCCCTCGCGGAACCAATAAATATTTATGCATGGTTCTGTAAAAATGCAATGACGCCATATTATTAGTATATTTTTTTAAATTTATTTATTCATTTATACACGCCTTAAAGGCTTTTACAGTATCACGTTATCAAAGTTACACATGTTATTCAGGAGTATAATTGTAAGCGTGAAGTATATAAAATTATAAACTGTACATTAAGGATACAAGCAGGTTTAATATGTAGGTATGTAGTTTCGTTATCATGAAAATTGTACAAAGGAGTTAATAAGTTTACATAGTATAATAATGGTAAAACATAAGAGTGCTCAAGGTACTTTAAAAGTAGTTATTGAGGAATGTGTTGGTATTTACTATGTTGATTTTATTATTAACTTAGCATGAATAATTTGTTCGAAAGCAAGTTTTTAAAGAATTCAGCAAAATTAGATAAATAGTAATAAAATAAGAGCGATAAATAGTACCTACACAGAAAAAAAAATAATACATGGGTTGCATTATCATGAAAAGTGTACAAATGAGTTCAACAAGTTTATAATGTGATAGTAAAAAAGTAAAAAAATAGTTCAAATAATGGTACAAAAAGTACAAGATAATATTAGTACAAAAGAGAGAGAGTACAAAAAAGCAAGTAGTTACTTAGGTAATCTTTGAATACATAAGTATTAAATTTTGTTATTATTTTAACGATCATGAAGCGACCATCGATTTTAATTTAATCAATAATATATTATTAATTTTATTTGTTTAGTAATTAAATATTTTTAAATCAACGTTTTAGCCAAACGGCAAAACTATTTACTTCTTTATAAATGACTAGACTTAAAATAATCTTCCTCTTTATTTTGTTCCAATTAATACTTTCCTCTCTGTTCCTTTTCATCGTCTCGTCAATAGAACTTGACTCGTACCTTCTACCTACGAGCATGTATGTGAACTCGTGAGCTTGAAAACACATTAGCCCCGCGACGAGACGCGCGCCGCTAACTCCTTCAAGTCTTAAGCCTTGTTCACGGGAGGCGGAATACTCAGGGCGAAGATTTTACTCCTAACTTCTTGATGCAAGCGCACTCTAGACTAATGTTTTATTTTATTTAATAATAAATATATAATGTTTATTTAACGAATATAATGTTTTATTTGATTTAATAATACGATGATACATAAATTGATAACGTTAGTATATAATAAATTTATACAAAAATTGATAACATTATCAAATAATACATAGATACATAAATTGATAACATTAGCAAATAACAAATATAACATTAAATAATATATATATAAATATAACGCAAATAATAAATATAAATTGATGACATTAACAAATAATACATAGATACATAAATTGAAAACATTAACAAAAAATACATAGATGCTTAAATTGATTACGTTTACACATAATACATAGATGCATACATTTATGACATTTAAACATAATACATACATTGATAACATTAACAAATAATACATAGATGCATAAATTGATAACGTTTACACATAATACATAGATGCATAAATTTATGACATTTACACATAATACATACATTGATAACATTAACAAATAATACATAGATGCAAAAATTGATAACATTAACAAATAATACATAGATGCATACATTTATGACATAAACATATAATTCATAGATTCATAAATTGATAACATTAACAAATAATACATGTATGCATAAATTACACAATAATACATATTTGCAGTATTACACATAATGCATAGTTACACAAATTGATAACAATAATACAGAGATGCATAAATTGATAACATTTACACATAATACATAGATACATAAACTGGAAACATTAACAAATAATGCATAGATGCACATATTGATAACATTAACAAATAACACTTAGATACATAAATATATCACTTAAACAATTTTTGAATGTGTTAGTGTTAGTAGCCTAATTTTCGTACTCAGATACAGGTGTGATATTGTTTATATGTGTGAAGATAAAAATGTATTATGCGTATGTGTGTATTGACGCACGTATACACACATACATAAAAAAAAGTTAAGTATATTTTTGTAATCTTATACTTACCCACGTCTTTTTCTCCATTCTATTTTCGACTTTCAATTTTAATTTTTCCAATTTTCAGCATGATTATATACTAAATCCATATATTTACACTATACTTCATTCAAAGTATCTACATTTCTTTGGTCACCATGAGACAGGCAGCCGCCCAGTAAGGTGATTTAATGTATCTACTCTACGTATAAGTCTTAATTATATATAATTTATTTTATAAATAAATGATGCTTAGATGTACAATTATACAAGCATCCTGTAACTAAAGAGATAAAGGTTTTTTTTCTTCAAACTTCGCAAATTCACTTTGTGGCGTCATTATTAATTTAATGTTAATTATTTGTTTTCATTAGATAAAAGTTTAATAATTTAAACTTTTTTTGTGAGTTTTTTAAGGATCTTTTATTTCCATAACATTTCATTAAGTATGTAGTGACATAACTTGAAGAAAATATATTCGTAGAAACCAACATAATATATTTTAATAAAATAAATATAAAACTTATTTCTACTTTAATTTATTTGACCGTAACCGGTTTCAGCTCGTTAAAGCCATCTTCAGACTGGTACAAATTGTTCTTAGCCAACGGTTTATATGCATAAAATTTAGAGGAGGGGGGAAAAGGGTGATTTACAAGGATTTTAATCAATTATATTAGTTACATTTGTTACTAAGTCATCTTTGTCTGTAGAATTTCTAATTATTTTGGTTATTCCAGTAGGCTAATTAACTTAGGTTTGCAGGTCATTTCAATATTGTTCGGGAAAAACTTTACAAGTATTATGAATTATCAATGACCTAACTTTATTGTTGTCAGTCGTTATTGTATTTATGATGATATGGGATTTTTTTTTATTGATTTTAATATAAAATTTAATATAAAATTTTAATATAAATCCCATAAAAAGTCAAAGATGATATAGTAACAAATGTAATTAATATTGATTGAAATCCTCGTAGACCACCCCCATCTCCCTCCTCCATATGTTTTGTATATAAACCGTTGGCTAATTTTTACTAGTCTGAAGATGGCTTTAACAAGCTGAAACCAGCTACGGTCAAATAAATTAAGATGGAAAGAAGTTTTATATTTATTTTGTATATTTTAATGAAATTCCACCATGAATTGTCAGTTTCAAAAATAGAAATATTAGAAACCAACATCGTGAAAATTGTCGCCCGAGAGGATTAAACATGGCGAACATACAAATATGAACCGTTGAACAAAGATGAAATTAAAAAATTGTGACAGTTTTTGAAGTGGAAGTTCCATACTTCAGCAAACATTAAAGCTTTTAGTATTTAGCAAAACGCTCGGTAAAATCGCCGCGCTATGATTCTATTCTATACGTCGCGCCCGTCACACTCCATACAAAATCAGTTTGGCGAAAATTGCATTTCGCTCAAAAGCTCTCTTTTTGTGAATGGAGCTTTGTAAATGTTCAATTTTGTAAAGGTGTCTTACTTTCTTTTGTCTAAGGCCGAGTGACACGTGTAGTTTTTCCCTTTTAACTGTGAGCGTATAATAGTAACCTATATATTTATATGTTTATTCTGTTTCAATATTTATCTCTTCTATGTATTTTAATAACTTTGTCGTTTTTCATACATATAAGCTACTACCTGGCTCCGCCCGGGGTTGCAAAATGTGACACAAATATGTGAATATCTTATATTGCCAGAGACGTTTTGAGAGTTTTTGTTAATTCAGACAAACGGATTTCTGCTTTACAGTGACATTATGTCCCATTTTAACTCTAGTTGGCAGTATGCTCGAAACCATCGAATTCTGGGCATCCCTTGGACTCGAACAAAAACACCCTCAGGGCCTACATCATATTTGGAGATGCTTTGTGGGGCTCTTTTAAGGGAAAAGAATGAGAGGAAGTTCTGAGAAGGAAAATGGTATGAGGGGTTGGTAGGAATCTTGGGGTCAACGTGTCTAAGAGTAACGGACGTATGCATCCAATCCCACTAGATGCAAGGTGATGTGTCGATAGAGTCCGGCTGGAGAGGCCTATCAGCCTCGAACAGTGCCCTTAAATTTGGAATTTAAACTCGAACCGTAATTAAATTATCAGAAAATATTCCTTCCTGAAATGATTGCACAGTATTTCTAAAGTCTGTCAAGTTTCACAGATTTATAGCATTCAGATTTAACCATTTGAGGGTTTTTGTTTTCAAGTTATTTCAGTATGTACTTAAACTCGAATCTTCGTATTCCTTCTTTGCTAAAAACTCCAATGTCAATTTAGTTGAAAATCGCATACAAATACTTGAATCGCCCGATTTACCCAAATACAAAGTTAACTCAGAGTTTCACTGCCCTTGAACTTGACTCGACATTAATGAAATTAGCTTTCAAAACCCTGTTTGCTGGAAGTACCGTATAGTCGGTCGCCTGATATCTGAGGTAGATTGACTAAGTCCTTCGAACGCTATTTATGAATATCGGCAATTTCCTCTACCGCCACATCGTCAACACTTCTCGTAGTGATTGAACTAGCGGTGAGCAGTGGCTGTGTAACTGAGAACTGAGTCGTCGGTTGTGCAGCTATGCCACCCTTACCAATATTCCCAGAGAACCGCAAGCAACGCGGGCAACTAGTGGTCTTTGCAGTCTGATACCGTGGAAATGTAGTAACATAGTTCGAGTGCATTTGACAAATCAATGCTATAATTTTAGTCAATATTACAATATTGACTAAAATTATAGCATTGTTAACAAGTAGGATTGTTGGAATTTAGACACTGTATGTTGAGCATATCCTGTTTTCTTACGAGTTTAAATAGATTTCATAATTTGATTCAGCTTTTAAATTTTCGAAGGAGATCTACACATAATTCATTAGTCTTTTGCAGTGTTGATAGCCTTGCGGTTTCTTTTATTTTAGACTCCTTTAGGTTTTTCTTAATTTTTTTGTTGTTTTAGTTCCATTTTTTATTAACTATTGTTTTAGCATCATGATTTACTAACTTATTTTTCTGGATTTTAAAGATCCGTAGCTCGTGATGGCAACGTTGAGATGAAACGCCTATCTTTAACACGAAATTACTGTCTGAAACATCTGTGTCAATTTCGCTAGTTTTTTTTTCGGAAGTTTTTTGCTTCTTCTTTAGTCGTTTCTTCCCCCATTCCAATTTCCTTGGTGAACAAGGCCCCCTCACCCTTGGCGGTCCTGCACGGTTTATTGCTATTTATTACGTATTTCATACTTTATTCTTCAGTACACTGTTTTTCTATTTTGTAGTCGAAATAATATATCTACCCTTAAATTTAATCATTCACGGTAAGGTTAATGCATTTCGAAGTAGGGCTGCGCGGAATTTTTCGTACAAAATTAAATTTGGATATGAGGCCAAATTATTATGCCGAACTCAATAATTATTTTGTTAATCAATATTTAGTACGGGTACATGCTCCTTTATCTATCTGTGTTTTGATTTATAAAATATGGGTCATTGAAGAATTATTTTTTTCTTATTTTAGAAGCAACATTGGCAATGGCTAGTTTAAAATAATCTTTATCAACTTACTATGTAATAAAATGTAAATTTAAAATAAAAATAAAATTGTTTTATCATCATCATCATAATATTAATACGTGAAGCCAAAACTTTGTACCCCTTTTTACGAAAAATGCGCGGACGGAGAAGTATGAAATTTCGCACACTTATAGTTTATATAGAGGAGGAGTGCAGAATGCTAATATTTTTTAAAAATTATGCAATAAAAATACATTAAATCAATAATAAAAACATTACACACACTACCATGTATTTGACACACACACACGCGCGTCTTTACTCTATTGTTTATTGTTAAAGTCTATGGTCAAATTGCGAATAGATTAATATTGTTTGTCTTTAATATTATTTGTCTGTGGTCTTACTGAATGTCAAACATAAAAAAAACATTGCAATTATGGTCGAATTTCGACCATTGGGCGACCACTAGTAATATAAAATAAGTCTTCATGAGATATTGTAAAACCACCGCCATTCCCTTTTCCCACCCTTGAATCAGAATTTTGATACTTCTTGATTAACATTTGTACTTTTAACTTTCAAAGTAGTAAGTTCGAGGAAAATTACTATCTACGTCCAATTTCGAAAAATTCTGCGCAATACCCGAGAACTAGGACTTCAGCTAGTGTAAAATATTAATCAATGAATATTATCCAAAGAATGCACAAATTATTGTTAAAATCGAAAGTGCAATTAAATTCTTTCCAAACAGTGTTTTATATTATACACACGGGTTTTTTCAAAGATACAAGTGCAGAATATTTCTCGCATACAATTCAACTATTCACAACAATTCCACGATTATTTCTTTCGAACCAAAAATAGTTTTCTTCAGATCGTTCTACTCGTAAACCTAGTTTCACCTTCAGTGAATCATTCTCCGTCCTTTATCTGAATCTAGTAATGACGATGGCTTTTTCAAACGACTTGCCACAAGGGGATAGCTGCAAGGAAATGATTGCTCAAAAGAAAATCAGTGTTAGTTGCACTTCCTCGATTCTAATGTAATTCGTTAAATGATCCCCGAGGGAGATTCGCTAAAGAGTTTGCTGTAGAGAATTCACCTGAAATCTGCGAATAAAATGAAGAAAAGTGTTCATTGCAGTAATCCAAATAATGTATTAAAAAACGCTCTTACCAAAATATTTCAAAATATCTACATACTAGAACTGTGAACAGTTGACCTGTGGTCCAAAAAAAGTATCTTTCTAATTTTCTCCTAGATTAAAAATCAAAAACAATTATTTCTTCTGAAATTTATACTTAGTATAAACCATATTACTTAATTTTGTTCTTGCTTATTTCAAGAAAGGATTTATGGAATTTAACCTAATGAAAATCCTTTTTGACATTTACTTGAATTTCACTTTTGTTTTCTTGATAAAATGAATGAATGCCGAGGAATCTTGGAAATGGAAATTAACCCCCTGACATTTGATCGAGCTGAAACTCGGCAGAGAGACTTGTTTTTGATAACAATATGATGACAAATATCATCTCTTGGTGGCAATTACTTCGTGGCACACACATGCGGACATAAAGGTATTTTTCTAGAATTCCATGAAATTAAAGCACTTTAGACGTACGAAATAAAATAAAATCGTATCTTAATGTCGTTGCTTACCAACTCCCAATCTGACCCGGTCGGTAACGCGGTAGATTCCGATCATTGGGAAGAAAGGTGCAAACCTCAGGTGTATTATATCAAAAAATAGGTGTATTATACTAAAAAAACTTCGTTTTTATGAGTTGATTTTTTTTCAAGTTTTCTTTAAGAAGGTAGGCACTGTAAAAACAAAAAAAAAGCGAATACGAAAATCCAAATTAATAGGTTAACACGAATATTTTCATTTGAAAAAACCATTAAAGCTTAAGGAAATTTATAGGCAGACAAAATGCAAAACGGTTGATTTATAACAGTATTTCGCTACTCTTTGTTATAACAATAGGGGAATATACACAAGTCATTATTTTTCGACAAAAACAGAAATCGCCAAGGCGGAATTTCCGAGTTGGATTCTCGGTCGCTCTCAAATCTTTTTTCTTTTCTGTATGTTTTTATTATACAATGAATATTATTGATTGCGAAAACATTTTTGTGTCAGGTAAGTTTTGATATCTCCGATTTAAGTCTGTTGAGCATGCTCTTTTGCATTCTGTTTATAAATATTGCGATGTTCAAAAAGCATCCTTTTAATTTTCAATGCGGAAAGTTTGCTATTTGAATGATGAGTTATTAATGTTTCCTACTTTGTTTTCCCTCTTTCTAAACGAGCGCTGTGGAGTACTACAAATTTCAAACTCTTCATTTCTCATGCTCTCATTTTCAAAATAAGCTTTCTCGTTTTCTGTCTTAGTGAAGATTCCAGAATCTAAGCTTCCGTAGAAAGATATTGGCTCCATCAGAGCGAGGAAATCGCCCCTTAGATATCTATACTTATAACCCTTTGTCTCTATGCGCAACCTCATTTCCTTTTGTACTATAAATAATATTACGTACTAATTCGGAATGTAGAATTGCACTGCCCTTTTCCTGAAATTAATAATTACCTGAAATTGCAAGTATTGTCTCTACTTTTGTAATATGAATATTATGTTCGATATAAAAAAAATTTTTTTTTTCTTCGATAATGATGCATTTGTTGCAATATTGAATAAACTTGCGTGATATAACGATTTGGAAAAAAGTAGTAATATATGAATATTTTCTCTCTCAAAATTCTCTTTCTCTAGATAATAATTTTTCAATTTAGGAGGTGGGTATGGGTACAGCTGCCCCGGGAATTATTTATTG
The DNA here is from genome assembly GCA_936435175.1 of Glyphotaelius pellucidus. Taxonomy (NCBI): domain Eukaryota; kingdom Metazoa; phylum Arthropoda; class Insecta; order Trichoptera; family Limnephilidae; genus Glyphotaelius; species Glyphotaelius pellucidus. The sequence continues at coordinate 16,459,580 of OW386542.1, read as the reverse complement.
GATAAACAACATTTCTGCCAAAGGTCACCCAGGTGGTATGCTACGTTTCGTTATTTTAATTATAAACGATTATCATAGAAAAATATCTGTTGATTCTTGCAAATAACTATTCCATCGATATTTGGTGTTGAAAATTCACGTACACTGTCACCTAGTAAAAACCTTAGGTTTGCATGTCTACCGCTCTGGCGCCACAAATGTTTTTATTTTTCAAACAGAAAGTTCTACAATCGCTGACGCACAAATTAATGGAATTCACATCGGACTCGCTCTTGAGAAGTATAATTAAGACTAGTGGATTTTTATCACGGAATTAGAATGGCGCGCTGTTTATAATAATAATATTAGTTTACTCAGAATATATGCGTGGGTAGTGCAATGCAATTCATTCCATATTTCAGAAAAATAACAACAAAAAACGTGGTAGACCTACGACCTACGAAGCACTACGGTACAGTACGGCCAACGCGCTCTAACAGCTGCGTTTCATAGGTAATGTACGTAGGTAAGGTTTCATTCTATCTCATTACGTACGCGTTTGTCTCTTTTCCGTTTCATCGAATTTCAAATCACAACGGTGCTAAAGAAGTTTTCACTTCAATAGATAAATAACGATAAAAAAATAGAAACAGAAAACAAAAAAAATATTAGATACAAACATTTATGCAAATAGCCGTGTATGGAGGATATTTGATCGTCTCCCTTCTTCAGAGGAGGGCACCCCATCCAGGCAGCCATGGCAGTTGAAAGTATGGTAAAATTACAATACAGGTTTATTTTATTTTCTCCTCTTTTTTTTGGGAGTCCACTGCACAAACGCACATTCGAGAAAACCGTCACTGCGCACAACACCACATTTTTACTAATTGAAAAGTGATCATATTAGCATTTTAGTCATCCGACTTTACGATACCCTCTGAAAATCAAAAACGCAGTTGAAGTATCAAGTTCTTATGCATCAGACTTGACAGTGACCGTTGACAAATTTGTACGTTATTTACCATACAAATTTTTTCTCTTTTTACACCTAACCAAATCAATCGAAGTAGACAAACGAAGAATTTGTGCGAACTTTCTTGCATCCTTCATAATCCATTTTTACTAGTTTATTTTAAACCTACAAATTACAAAGTACAAATAGTGGCTTACTAAAACATAAGAACACATACTAAAACATCTGTGGTAGGTGTACTAAATTAAAATTAATCTCGACGAGTGCATAAAATTTAATAGAAAACACGTGCCGTTATTACGGTCGCTACAAAAGCAAAATACATCATTAAATTTGTAAAATATTCCTTGCAGTGGAAGACCATCAACTGAACTGGATAATATGCCCTTTGACGGCAAATAATGATAACATAGTTTATACAAAACGAATGTGGCTTCTCCTCCTTTGTTGATCGTCGCTCCTCGTCGATTTATTTTATTTATTGAGGAAATTTTCCAACACTTCTGAATTGTTGCTTTGTGTTTGATAAAATTTGCAGATGATTCATGCTTCGTTCATTTCTCTGCGAGGATCGGGTAAGACATACTTTATTTTGTCAAGTTTTGTGGAACTAAGAAAATTCGCCTCGTTGCACATTCAAAGACAATCTTTGAAAATCAATTGAATCTCTAAAGATTGATTGTTTACGAGAAAAATCCAAAAACCGAAAATTTTGACCTTTGACCTTGAATAACTTTTTTAGCTGGTTTGTGATCGATGGGGATATTTGGTATTTTATTTGTAATGGTCTACTCAAGGTCTCTACCAAGTGACAGCTCTGTCAGAATTTGTGCTGTTTGACCCCTATTTTTCTAGCTAACTTGACCGGACTATGAGTCCACCGTAGAAATAATCATCAATTACGACAGAATTTATTTACAATTTATTAAAATCATAATTATTAGGCTCGCGCAGTTGACATAACCCCAAACACTCGTTCGATTTATTTTCCATGACTGACCACATCGCGCTGTAAACAATGAACAAATCTCTTTCCCTGACTTCCCCGCTTCTCGGAGGAGAATGTTTTCCACCTGCCACGGAAAGCATGAACATTGTTCAAAGCCACGCCCCCATTGACTATATTTTAATGTTCAAGCAATGTCGCAGGACATCGGGCTACAAAGGAGCACGTTGCTAGAAAGGGGCTACAATCTATGCATACTGAAGGCCTCAATACTACACTTGGGTCACGCCCACTTTCGTGCTATCTATTTTACCGTTTTAATTTAATGATTGACTGACCGAATTTGGCGATTCCGGTCACAACGGTACTAATATCTGAATATAGATACTGGAAAGGGCAAAGGCAATAATATACACGGTCGCGGCACGGACACTAATGATTTCCTTCGGATCGTACGTTAATGTTTTGTCTTCGTTTATGTTAACTTTTTTCATTTCTATTATGTTTCCCCTAATTTTCAAATTTTAAAAATATATATTAATTTATTGTACTCTTTACATATTACTTAATTAATCTTTTAATTATATTGACCATAAATCCTAGATCCTAGCCTGTACCATTACAGTTGAAATCACTTTTCTCGAATGCCAAAGATTAAGAAATATACGAGTATTTTACTAGCAGGTACCCGGCGTGCGTTGCAATGCCACATTCAAAGAAATAAATTGTTTCTTCCCGCATTGTCCTTTCCTCATTGTCCCCGTTCCTCTCCCGCGTTCCTTTCCCCTCTCGCGTTCCTCTTCCACCACCCTCATCACTCCATTTTTCTACCCTCTCCCTCCTGCCTTCCTTCTCTGTCGCTTAAATATATAAAATACACACATTTTCATTTCAACAAATTTCATAAAGCCAGAGCTTACCACATACATATACACTCTTCTGCTAAATGCAAGTTTTGTAAAAAAATTAACCCAATCCATTGACTACTTTCCGAGATTTGCGGACACAAACATATGGGGCCTACGTATGATTTAAGGTTTTAGGTTTTCACGGCCAAAAGGATTTTCGTAATTTATTTTTGGGGTGTTATGCCGTGTTGCGCTACCTCCTTCTTTAGCCAACGTTTCGGACAGCGTTACAGTGCCATGCAGTAACACTGTAACGCTGTCCGAAACGTTGGCTAAAGAAGGAGGTAGCGCAACACGGCATAACACCCCAAAAATAAATTACAAAAATAAGGGGCCTAATTAATTTTTCTATTTTATACAAATAGAAGATATGGATTATAATACTTTAACAAATGTATATTATTATATTAATTTGGGAGGCGGGTATGGGTGCCACCGCCTCGGTAGCCATTTATTGGATAACCAACACATCTGCCACAGGGTGAAAACGGAAACCCTACATTTTATTTAGATGATAAACTCAGCTTCGATACCCCTCAATTAGCTAACAAAAAAGTAGAACATTTGTATTTCACACACAACGTTCGATCGTTTCCCAGTCCGGGGTTAAGTCTGATTGTGATGGACCTCTGTGCTCTGAGATTGTAAGACGTCTTTTTACTTCTTTGCTGAATGGGGTGGGTCGAGGAGGATAGGGAGCGGGAATGTGTAGGGGGTTATTACCTCGGCTTGTGTTCTGAACCTTCCTGGTCGGCCATTTATCTTTATTAAATGCTGGGCTTTTATTGTTAATCGTTTTACATTCTGAACTGCAAACGACGCGCGTGTGTCTGCCTACGGGAGATTAGGTTTAAACCGTGATCCATCTTTTATTATTTTCATTTTATGTTACGTCTCAAGAGAGCCCCTGACTGTACAGAGTTTAGATAGGGGGACTATCTCGCCACCCGGTTGAGCAGTGTTGTGAGGCGGGTTAAGGTAGGGGCTGTAGGAAGGTATTTATTAATGTTTGTCTTATATTTAATGGAGATACCGGTAGATCGTTCCACATGCCACCAGACTTTCACAAAAACGAGCCAGAGAAACTACCCGTTTTCGTAAAGCCGATATCAGCGTGTCCATCGAGTTTCTCGTAAGTGGAGCAGTGTGCAGGATATCTAGGCGCTAGCTTCTTCGAGCAGACTCCATTGAAATACCTGTAGAACAGATTCACCATCGTCTGTGCAGTAGAGACGGAAACGGTCTGTCGACTACGAAATGTCAATCAGACGAACCGTCCTCCATTGCACAGAATCACGTTTTGTAAATTAGGTGGCTCGCAATTTCAGTTGTTGGACTATTTAAGATATGAACATGATTAGAAGCCAGTCAGTACCTACTGAAGAATCTGTTAGTCATAATAAGACTCCCAGTTTCTTTGAAACCGAATTGCTCGGACATCTCTTCTTCTATGGAGCCCCGATACTTGAGCCGGTCTGAGATACTTAGCCTACTCAATTAAGCATTTCATTGAAGATTTTCAATTCATTTAATTTTTTTTTCTTAAATATATTTATAAAAATCTTAATTGACAGTGGAAAATTTTAAAATCGAAAAATCAGGCTGACGACCTTCAACAAAAGTTCTTCGAATAAATCTTCCCAATTTCGTAAATTATTTCTGAACTCTTCAATATCTTTAACTCCATTTTTAAAATTTGGGTCTTAAATCCAATTCCCGAGCCCAAGACATTTCGAAAATTGTGGGTTGTTTTCAAGTTATGCCTGATGATTTATTTAATACGAAATTATGAATATTAAGACGATCCCCTAGTTCTGGACCCATTCGGAATTGGGCGGAGTAATGACCCGTTCGCATTGTTAGAGTATTTTAGTCGAGTGGAGAGTATAGTAGTAACTAAAAGCGTCCGAACACCATAAATTTAGTAGAGCGGGTTAGTCAGCTCTTTAGTCGATTCAATCCATTTCGTTCTAATTTTTCGGCGAGTAGCGCATCCCTCCACGCGTCCCTGCGCAGTAACATGCGCGAATCCGCCGTTTTAGTAGAGTTCTTTTGTAAACGCGCGAAAATGTTGTGGCATTGGAGCGAAGATGCAACACTAAAATTATTTATTAATGCTGCTATTAATCTCTTTTCGTATCTATAGTTTTTTTTTTCTCGTTTTACTAATTTATTATTTCGCCTCTTCTAAAATTTCACCTCTTCTAAGCATTACAATATGCTTAATTAGCGTATTTACTTTGCTTAGCAGCCCGCCAAGCGCCGTTATCTTGCAACGGGCGGCGGGGACAAATGTACTCGACTTGAAAGAAATGCGAACGATTTTCGGCGAGTTACTCGCCACTCGACTAAACTACTGGCTTAGTCAGAACAAGCCTTAAGCGACTTTTGCGTTGAACAATAAAAACCGTAATCAATAGCCAATAACGATGTTTTATTATTTCGCAAGTGCATTTTCACAGAACGAAGCGACGCGAAGAGCAAGGTACGTCTATTCGGCCCGAAATCTGGGCGGCCACTGAGTGCAACAATACGACGCGAATTTCACCCTTCTGCGGATCGCAGAAGGGTGAAATTCGCAATTCGGTAACGCCTCTTTTAATTTACTGAAAAAGAACATGCCAAAGTTCATTTTTTTTTTGTGAAGTTCAGAAACAAATATTGAAATGTTTTCCGATTATTTTGTAAGAAGGTTAATTTGCAACATTATAAAATAAACCATACCCGAAAAAGGGTTTTAAACTGGAAATTTCGCACTTCAAAACATTTTTTTCTAGCGTTATTAAAAGACTTACTCGACAAAATACATTATACCCCATACTATACTAATACGGCATACCCCATTTTACCCCAAGGTGCATACGTAATAAATCGGTAGATATTTTAGTTGAAAATTGTTCAGTTGAAAACTATCACTGATATCTTAGCAATATTTTAAATGATAAAAGACAACCTTAACATTTTTTACAAACCTTTTAAGTACTCTTGCGTGTCTCATATTTGGTACAATCCTAACATTTATGTTTAAGTCAACAGAATAAGCGGTACGCATTAAAATATTGAAAAGACAACAAAAATGTACTAAATAAAATAAAAATTATGTAACCTTTTATTAATTTAACCAATAGTTTGGAGCGTATTTATTTTAAAAAAAATGCAACCAAAGTAGCACTTAAAAACCCTTTAGTGACCGGATAACTGGCGGGCACATCCACTAACTGGGTAAAAATATTATAAAGGAACGAGTAGAATATTCGCGTACCGGAAGGAGGAAATGACGGGAAACGATATAATGGGGTGCTCACGTTTGGTACACGTGTCATAAAATGCGACCTCCTTTAAAAATTCATCTATATAAAACAGAGATAGATTTAGTTCTTTAGCGCAATACAATTAAAGTCGTTTTATTGAAGTGAAACTACTTTAGCACCGTTGTGATTTGAAACTCAAAAAGACAAGCTCATACATCTATAGGATTTAGCCTGCAAGAGAATGAGATAGATGAAACCTTACTGCATTGGCCGCTTTGATTATGAGGTCACTTTTTAAAACTTCTATTGGTTGCGATTGTATGTGTGAAACTGTGAACCGCGTGTGAACTGCACTCGATTTTTGAAGTAAAACTTCTTTACGCACGCTATACTTGGAGAGTAAGCTGGTGAATGCGTGACGAGAGCGTTACGAAAGTGTGATCGGGCGAGGCAAACGAAGCATGAAGAAGTTTTACTTCAGTCGTGTGGTCTAAAGCACACTCGTTTTTTTTTAAATTTTAATTTGTGCGGTGATCTACTGCGGTGTGCTATTCTTGTCTACTTTAGTTTTCTGAAGGTTTCACTTCTACCGCGTGTGAATTGCACTCTTGCACCTTTTTTTAAATATAAATCTGCTGTAAATTGATATAATTCATAGGTACCGCACAAGTCTATTTGGTTTTCTCATCCTGTGAATGAAGTTGTTATGTTATAATAAATAATTGATTATAAATATTATTTTTCTTTCACTCTACTATCCCGATACATAGCCTAGTACGGTTATCGACAGAGCTTGAATAATATTTTAACATTTTGATTAATACTATAAAAAAGAAATGAAGAAAACTTTATTTTGCTATAAAAAATCTCCCCAACTTGTAATTCTTTACTAGCTTTTAACACACACTAGAAACTGGAAAGTTCGATAAATTACGTGGAAATGCTACATTTAACATGCACTTATTGTTTATTTACACCGTTAATAAATACATACGAATAAATATTAATGTTTATTTTTCCGTGTTGAACTATTTATATGTTTCAAAACCACTCAAACCCACAAGCTTGTTTTCACGATAATATAACTTTACCAGTCGTATGTTTGATATTTGGGGCGTACCTGACTTATTGATATGTGTGCCCTCATTCCCCCGCCACCCATAAGATTCCTTGCCAATTTCTTTACCACGCTATTCCCGTAGTTGTGTCACCTTTTGGTTATAGTTAACATTACATAAAAAAAATTAATTCGCAGACCAATATTGCGTTAGCAATTCGAAAATGATGTTATAAATATTGATTGATGCCTTCGACTATTAATAGTGCCCGCATCCCTTAATTTCAGTTCGAGGAATTCGTCGTATCCATTGTTTAACGTTTAACGGATGCTTACTTTCGACTTTGCTTCGATGTAAAAAATATGTTATCACCTTTGAATTTTGAGGTTTCTGAGCCCGCTGACCAACTTTGCAGGCTGCACAGAGAAATTTCCGGGAAAAGCGGGAAGTTTGTTTTCCTACCATATCTATTTAGTTTTTCTAGCTAAAGTAGGATTAGTTAGCAGACGTGATTACTCTTAATTTTTCACTACAATAAATGCACTAGGAGGTGCGCATTGTATTAATGGATTCGCCGGAGAGACTTTATAAGAATTAGTGGTTGGTGTACAGTGGAAACTTCGCTGGTGGATACTAATATTACGTTTATAAAAAAAAAAACAAAAAGAAAGGCTTGATCCTTCAGAAATGTTCTTTTGAAATACATTTTTTTTAAGCAGTGCTTATTAATAAGTTTTTGGGTTTGATCAAACTAACGTTGTGTTAGGAAACTTATTTGATCGTACAAATATTATAATAGTACCTAGGTACTCGTACATATATACAACTTTCCCGAAGAAATAGTTCTAAATTCCTTTTTTAATGCATTGAAAAGTAAAAATATATTTTTTAGAAAAACGTTTTTGGGTGGAAAAGTGGCAACAGAAACTTAATTAAATTAATCGGGTTTATCGAGAAAATTGTTATCTGATACCAACTTAAGCTTTGTTTGTTCTTCAGGTACAAACATTGTGAAAATTGATCCAGGAGAAATGCTGAATTTCAGTTAACATTTTATAGAGCGAATAATATGATGATCGTAAACTGATCTTCCTTTATTTTACGTTAGTAATAACCCTGACGGGCGAATCTCTAAAGTTCATCAACCTCAAGAGTCACAACACCCAGACCTGGCAGCGTCAATGCGTTACAAAAATTCTATATTCAAAATTTATGCTTGCATTTCTCAACAAACAGAAACCATCCCGAAACTATAGCGATAGCGATTGATTAGATCACGGGCCATCTACGATTTATTGAAGTACTAATACAAAACTTTCCGTTATTTCCTCATCCTTATAACGTATTTATCTTTATTTAAAAATTTCAAGTTCCGATGTTTGTTCGAGATAAACTCCGAAACTACTTAACCGATTTTGATGAAATCTGGCTTGTGTAATTTGGTCCAACTTAAAAGATTTCATCTTTCATCTCGATTATTGACCTCAATATTTATTATTACGAATTAAATGTTCATTAAATGTTTGTTTTAGGTGTGAGTGAATTTATCGACACAACACTTGGTTACCTAGGTTGGGTAACCATCCAGTAGACGGCGTTGTGTTTCGATTTCACGTCATAACAACGCGTGGCTGGCCGGGTCAGCTAATTGTTATATAAATATTAAATATTGTTGTGGTCTAAAAAAGTTAATGCATATATGCGAATTATTGCTTTGCCTGAACTAGTAGTGCTGAACAAGCTTTTTATCGAAATTCTCAAAACACAATATTTGACATTTTGATACATATTTTTTTTTCTATCAGAAATGTTGTCTGGAGATAAATTACTCTTTTAAGAAAGGATTCTATTTAAAAAAAAAAATATTTAAACGCAATAAGGAACTCCAGTGAAAAATATTATGGCTTTAAAAAAATATGTTCATATAGACCAATGTACGCTGATTCTGAATATATAAGTTTTATTACATAATATTAAACGTAGAGTTTTTAAAAAAATATTAAAAAGTCCATTTTAAAACGTGTCATTAAAACACCCTATTGCTGGATTTTAGCGGCGTGACGTCACCGCGCCGCGTCACCTGGGTCAAAGTTGTATAGAAATCAATAGAATGTAAGACGCAAGCCGTTCGGCATTCCGTGTTATTGGTTTATAGAGAATTGGACATATAATAGTTTTTGTTTTTATTGAAACATTATTTAGGCCTAAATAATTCAGTATCAAAAATAAAGTATCTCTATTAGTTTATCTATATTATTTAAAATATTCAAAAACTTTAACTGTACAAAAAACGATCGTATTGCCCAGTAATGTCTCAGTAATGAAAACGCTCCAATGCTGAAATTCAAAATGGCGGGAGTCGAACAGCTGATTCCATTTCCCTACAAAATTCATACTTCGGTTAGTCTTGATGACGTCACGTTAGATTCGGTGGTTTTCGGGGATCTATAAAAATTAAAACTTTGACATTTATTTTAACTTTTAAAACTACATATAAAAATAAAAATAAATATGCAGTTATTTAAGTTAGAAGGTCATTATTCATAAAAAAAAATAAAAAAAATTGGACTGGAATTCTCTATTGTAGAATTTAGAAAATATCGAATGTTAAAATTTGGTGCAAAGAAAAATCGTAAAAATAAAGTCACTTCGGCGGTGTTCAATAACTCTCAAAACGACGAGTTTAGAGGCTTCCAAGCAACTATTTGTAAAAAAAACTCAGTTGTGCCGCCAGTCTTTACTTCCGGACGCGATGGCCTAGTATTTGTGTCAAGTCCCGCACTATCCGAGTTCTTGTATTTTGATCTCGGCGGTTCTGAATATTCATAACATTATTATGACGGGGTCTGCTAACACGGGGTGATTAAATTTCATATCGCCACAGAAACCCGCGATAAAAATCATTACGACATTACCCGTGTAATGTATTCATTTCTGCTAATTATAAGCAAATGAGTGCGTCGAGAAATGCTTCCATTTCAGAAAACCCTGGTTTTAGTTTCAGTCACACAGTGACACAATTACATTGTTGGAGATAGTATACGTATTCTGTGACCTGCCATTTCGATTTTTTGAAGTAAAACTTCTTTACGCACGCTTGACTTGGGGAGTAAGCTGGTGAATGTGTGACGAGAGCGTTACGAAAAGTGTCAGGCGAGGCGACCGGAAGTTGAGAGGGAGATATGAGTGAAGATATAAAGAGGGAGAGTTACGTTTCGTATATTAATTACTGTAGGGGCAAGACAGAGAGGTGCGAGCACACATTTTCTTTCTCTCATAGCTAGTTACGTTTCGTAAATCTAAGACACAGTGCAGGCCTATTGTCTGTATCACACTGTAGGAGCAAGAGAGAGTAGTGCGCGCGCACATTTTATTTCTCTCTTCCTCTCATAGAAGTTTTACTTCAGTCGTGTGGTCTAAAGCACTCGTATTTTTCTGATTTATAACACATTTTCATGAACATTTTATGTTTTTAAATTCTAAAAAAATCGTCTTGGCTCAGCAAATGAAGATTACATTTGCTGAGCCAAGACGGTAATTATGCAAAATTCCCTCGAGAAAAAAAATCGCAAACTCAGCCCCGAAAATTCATAAAGAATGTGTATGCTTTAGACCACACGACTGAAGTAAAGGTTTTTTATGCTTCATTCGCCTCGCCCGATCACACTTTTTGTAACGCTCTCGTCACGTATTCACCAGCTTACTCCCCAAGTCAAGCGTGCGTAAAGAAGTTTTACTTAAAAATGACTTATTAGTAGGCTTCTGATACCACCATTATTGCTCTATTATATTTCTTTTAAAAATATTTTATCAAGATAATGTGTAATGTGATTGTTTGATGCACATTTTTCTAAAAAAACATTTTGCTATACGGCTGGAATCGATCCCCCGTCAAGGCTAGCTGTGCAGAACAGAATATTCAGTAAAAAGGAAATATAGGAAAAAAAGAAAAAAAGATGAAAAGCTCAAGGGTCATCCCGACAAAGCTGGAAATCACAGACAGAGAGAGAAGTATGTGCAGAGGGGCCTTCATTGAATTTAGAGAGGGTTGCAGCGGATTTTAGAACATTTAATTTTAGTGAAACTTCTTGAGCGTCGTTAGTTATTAGAATTTCGGATGAAACGGAAATACGTCACTAAAATTTATTATATCATCGTCGGTTCTTATACAATAGCTAAATTCGCATCTCGGCTCTACCTTCCCGTAGCGCAACGGCTAAGGCGGCGGACAAATCCAATTGGCTAGAGAGACATGTATCGGGCGAACGGAGTTCGAATTCTACGAAATCCAAAAAAAAAAAAAAAATTATGTTTATAAATAACCAATCTTCAAACCACTTTAAAATAAACCGGCATTAAAAAAGAAAGCGACATGAATTACACACTCTGATTTAAAAAAAAATAATAAATACACAGAAGGCCTCTGTGTGCCAGGTATTTTAAAGTAAAGGAAAAAAGCAAGTTGTGGGAATGAAAAATGTAAGAAAAATGAGTAGAAATCTTGAGGGTGAGTGTTCAGGAGTGATGTATTAACCCATCTCTCCCATCACGGTGCAAGGCCGAGAGTTCGGCTGGAGACGTCGAAGAGTGTCCCTCAACAGGCCATTCTCAATCAGCACACCAACGAGACTTGGTCAAACCTCATCCCGCGAACCCGGGCACCCCTGCTAAGTCACTGAAAATTGTGAAAAACTTGGGATGACCTATGTCAGAGGCGTTGCCCACTCCCGCCTCTCAAATTGAAACCTTTAGGAGGAAACTCGAGGCACCGAGAAATTTGAATAATAGGTAGGTGTGTTCCAAAGCTGCCGCTGTTGCTATCGCTTTTACCGCTCCTCCTCCCCCTGAACACTAAGCAAAAGGGACGTCTGCACCTATCTAATTATACTTAAATACGATCATCAAAATCGAGGATTTAATTTCCCTGAACTGAACTAGAAAAATTATTCCATGGCTGTGCGTTTTTTTTTATGTAATTTGTAATAATGTACTAACTGTTGACGTTGACATACATCGAAGTAGGATTTTTGAGGAATTTTGGATACCTAACCTAATCTAACTCCTACAAGAAGTAACTTATAATATGGAGTGGTCGATATCTATATTATATTGAAAAATCAGAGTGTGCAATCCACACGCAGTAGAAGTGAAACCTACAGAAAACTAAAATATTCAAGAGTGGAAAGACTACGAAGCTCCGCATAAAGAGGAGACCGATTATACTATCTCATTCTCTCGCAGGCTAAATATAATAGGTACCTACATGTTTTGGTCTCTTTTTACTGTCGCTATTTTTCGTTTCATCGAGTTTCAAATCACAAAGGTGCCTAAGAATTTCCACTTCAAAACATATACATGTCAGAGTGTGCAATTCACACGCGGTAGAAGTGAAACCTTCAGAAAAATAAGTAGACAAGAGTGGGAAGACTACAAAGCTTCCCACAAAGAGGAGACCGATAGACCAGGATGCATCGCACAATGATAGGACCGTTCTCATTCTCTAGAAGGCTAAATCCTATGTTGTTTGTCTCTTTTTAGTGTAAATATTTTTCGTTTCATCCTGTACGGAGCTCATGTGAAAGAAACCAAACATTCATTATTTCATTTTGTAAAAGAATGTACAAAAAATTAGGCTACTTTTAGTCAATTTCCTAAATGTACTTTTAAAGTTCTGTTGCTCATGATGGCAATGACGTTCCAAGCAAAAGATAGTTGCGTCGGTGTTTTTTCACAATACATAAAGTAACCCAAACTTCAAACATGCCCTTCGCGAGCCGAGAAGATGTTCGAATTTTTTCTAAGAACATTTTCGTTACACTGTTTTTCGTTTTGAGGTACACTGTTAAAAATAAGTTGATGGTTTTTTTTAATATTCGTTTAACCCATACCAGATAACTCAAGAACCTTAAAAAAAGTATTCAGATTTTCGTTGAAAGTACAAGAAAGAAAGTATCTGAAAAGACTTTAAAGGTTATAGATAACTATTCTAGTACTATAACACATACTTACTCCCCACTTGTGTGCAGCACCTTCCAAGTGGTATACATTTATAATGGACACCTCCACTCACTTTAATAACTCGAGACTACGGGAGATTCCGACATTTAAAGCGAATGGAAGCATAAAGTTCCAGAGGCATGAGATTTCTGAACTCCCCCAGGATCTAAACGAGTACATTAGATAAGAATATGTGTGATGTTTTGAAGCGCGATTTTATTACTGATTATAAAAAATTACTTCAACGTATTGCAACATTGTTTATTTTATTAATCCAGTTTTTTGTCTATCACTTTAAATATATATATTTTTTTTAAATAGTAGGTTGAGCAAGACTTTTTAAAATTTCTTTTAACTCCGTATTAATTATCCAAATTACTTCTAGTTGATTGTTATTTAAAATTAAAGAAATAAAAAGTGGCTTTTCCGATTACAGATATTTGATTTACCACCTACCTTTTGATTAAAAAAAAGAGAATCGAAGGGAATCTAAAAATAATGATAAAATAACGTGACCGCTTGATTTAATCTTAGATTTTCGGAATCAAAATATCTGAAAGTCACTTCTCAACACAAACAACAATAAATAAAAACGCATGTGCAGTTCACACGCGGTAGAAGTGAAACCTTCAGAAAACTATACTTCAGAGAATGAGACGAATGCAGAGAATCAGGAGTAGGATAATTGTAGGGTTTATTTATTATAACATTATCAAGTTTAAAAATTAGTTTACATTTTATTCTACGAAGCACCGCAAAAAAAGGAGGGGGATTTTCAAATCACAACGATGCCAAAGAAGTTTTCACTTCAATAATTATATTTTAATCCAGATCTTAGTAACAAAACAAAACTTACATCAAATCTTTCTTATAAATATTCATAACATCAGTATAAAAATACTGTTCACCCCAGCATGTCCATTTTCAAAGCGAGTTCTGGCTTCGTCAGTATATTTCCCATCTTTTCACGTTACATAACTTCATTCCATATATTTTATCCAATAGACTGTGCATTTTGCTCGAGTTTCATCGGGTGAAACCTACGAGCGAATGTATTGTCATTCAGTTTTCTCGCAAGTTTCGTTATGGGAAAAGCTGCGATTCAAATAAATTCTTCATTGATAAGGATTCACAGCAGAACTACGCTACCAACGTTTTCGCAGTGCAATAGTCGACAACAATACGATAACTGATAACATTAAATACAATAACCTAACCTTGCTTCACGTCACAAATTATTATTACTTATATTATGGATAATTATTACACGTGTTGTATTTTAATATTTACGTAATATTTAATAGGAGTGATGTACAAGGTGTGATTTGTGTCGTAAACACTACCTAAGTCGTCCTAAGTTTCGTGGTACATTAAATCGAGGCTATATTTTCAAAGGAAATCCGCCGCGCAGCCCGGCATTGCTACCGGAGCTTCTGCGAATTTTTTATACATTGATACATTGATACAACTCCTTGACGACGATGCAACGTTTTGCAGCACATTTCCATACAGCCCGTTTTACACGGGACATTCGAATAGACATTCGGTATTTTCCGAAAATATAAATACCGTTAAAAATGTGCGGAAGATTTAAAGTTTTTGAAGTGAAACTTCTAAAGCCCCGTTAGTGATTCGAAATTCGGGTGAAACGGAAGTGAGTCACTAAAATTTATTATTTGATGGGTCCTCTGTTCTAATATAATGCGCTAAATTTGCGCCTCGGCTCAAACCTCACATAGCGCAGCGGCTAAGGCGCCTGACAAATTAAAGCGGCCAGAGACATCCAGCGAACGGAGTTCGAATCTTATGATATAATTTTTTTTTTCTGAAATTAATATCCAATCTTCAAACCACTTTAAAAAACAAGCAAAATAAAAGAAAGCGACATCTAGCGACTTTCTAGTTTCACTTCTAACGCGTATGAATTACACACTCTGATTTTTTTTTTACCAAAAAATGAATAATTTCAATACTTTCAGTCTTATTACGAAGAACCTTAAAAATTATCTAAACCTAACATCCCGAAACCATTCTAACTAGTTACCGTGTCGAAAATTTATTCGTCAACAAAAATTAAATAAAATTACCTTTACTATCACATTTTTTCAAGAATTACAAAAAAAAATCATATTTTTGGCATTTTTTTTTTTACGATTACAAAGTTTTTTGAATCTTTGAATTTTTTTGTAAACTAGATAACTTAAGGAAGCTTAACCTTAAACAGTGTCTCGGAGAAAAGTATCCGATTTTATTATGTGTGGAAAATTAGTTGGTGAATATATTGTTAATTCTGAATTTGAAATATGAGACCGACAATAATGACAGAAAAAATATGTCCCAATGGCCGAGTTGGTTAAGGCGCTGTAACGGTAAGACAAGAGTCCCAATAAGGAACTCCAGTGAAAATATTATGGCTTTAAAAAATATGTTCATATAGATCAATAAACGCTGTTTCTGAATATATAAGTTTTATTAAATAATATTTAACGTAGAGTTTTAAAAAAATTATTAAAAATTGGAATGTTAATGGTGACGTCACCGCGCCATAATTCTCCAGTCACGTGGTCACATTGTATAGAAATTTTGGCAGGCTAGTCAACATTCCGTGTTATTGGTTTATAGAAATTTAGACATATAATGGTTGTTGTTTTTATTGAAACATTATTTAGGCCTAAATAATTCAGTATCAAAAATATAGTATCTCTATTAGTTTATCTATATTATTTAAAATATTCAAAAACTTTAACTGTACGAAAAACGTATTGCCCAGTAATTTCAATTTGGGAGGCGGGAATGGGTACCGCCGCCCCGGGAACCTTTATTGGATAACCAACACCTCTGCCATAGGTCACCTCAAGTGGTTTGCTACGTTTGGTGATTTAGCAGGGGTGCCCGGTTCATGGGGTGAGGTTTGTCTAGGTCTTGGAGGCGGATGACCAGGACACACTGAACCCCAGATTCCTACCCACCCGTTAAACCCTTTTCCTTCCCAGAACTTTCGTTTCCTCCTTTTCCCAAAAAAAACCCTCCACACAGCGTCCCCAAGGATGACATAGGCCCTGAGGGAAATTATTTTCCTCAGGGCCTCCTGTGTGGAGCTTACGTAAAAAAAAAAGCTGAAATTCAAAATGGCCGGCAACGAACAGCTGATTCCAGTTGCTTACAAAATTCATGCTTCGGTTTACATAATATTGATTTCGATTCGTAAAGCTAAAAAAATAATAATTTCAAACAATTTTTATACCACTCTACCTTAATAAAATTGAAAAATATAATATAATAAATAAATAATTCACCTAAATAACGTTTTACTTATTGAATAGTTTCATAGCTTCAAAATGACAACATCTGACATCTGTAGAAAATAACCAAAGCTTTTGGTCATGATGACGTCACACTAGATACGATGGTTTTCAGGGGATCTTGAAAAATTAAAACTTTGACATTTATTTTAACTATTAAAACTAACTATAAAAATAAAAATAAATACACAATTATTTAAGTTAGAAGGTCCATTATTCATTTTAAAAAATAAAAAAAATTGGACTGGAGTTCCTTATTGTGACCGTAACCTTTTTATTTTTCTGTGTATAGTTCTGTTTTACGTCCCGTTTAAACCTGGTTCACATTACGCTATAAATCTGCGAGCAGATATCTGTTGATTCGCGAGCGCTTATCTTTTGTCCTTTCACACGATGCTATCAAATATTTCTTCCTGTGGTAGGAGAGGGGGTCAGTCGAATTAGGGAGCGGCAACAGAACGCATATTTTTTGTACTGAAATCTGTCAACTTGACATCTGTCATCCGCGGGTCTAGGCAGCTCCGTAATTACAATGACCCCCTCTCCTGTTTTAGTCGGAGAAGGGGAGAGTTCTCTTCTGGGATATCGCGTCTGGAGCGGTTACGTCTGAGATGTGTATTGTCTATGATTGATCTGCGCTTAAAAACGCTTAGGTGTGAACGGTCTGAAGGGATTGTATGGAGAGCGTTATTTGGCGTGCTATGATCTTTTATATTTGATAGCGTAATGTGAACCAGCTTTTACATTTATATGTTTTATCTTCTTCTTTAACGAAATATTACATTGATGGATACAACATTAAAAAGTTATTCTAATAAAGTTGATTATAAATCATTGAAAATAACACTAATAATCTAAACGAAAATATGAAAGAAAACTTGAGAACAACTTGGAACGAAAAATTACTATGTATGGAAAAAAATATAGTCGAAGATAATATTTTTAATTCTAAAATTTTGAAATATGGGATTGACAAATGTGACAGTATAGTAGGTGGCCGTTGCAGAATTGGTAGAGGCGCCCCCGTCCTGATTAGACGAGGGGTTCTGGGTTCGTGTCCCAGATGCGACCGTTAATTTTTTATTTTTCTGTATCTTGTTCTCTTTCATATTTTCATTTAGATTTTAAGTGTTATCTTCCTCTTTATTGATGGGAATAAATAACCTTCAAAAGTTATAAAAAGAGAGTTGTTTTAATAAAAAATAATTATAAATCGTTTACCATTAGATTTTTGCAGTGTTGCTAAATTTTCTGTTTGAGATTCCGATACAAAAGCGATATGCAAATACATAGCTCCAAGTAATACAAGCTTTATCAACCCACCACTTCTTTATTAAGTAAACAAAACAGTTTAAGCTGGAATGAATTTTTCCTAAATGTCACTCGGGGCAGTTGAAGTGCGGACTCAAGACGTTGCGTTGGTGCTTTTGCGTATCGAAGCGATTCCCGTCAGCTTCGTCACTCGTCAGCACTCTTTGTATTGCGTTCAATGCAGCGGGTTCCACGGCCGAACTTCTATTTTTCGAGGCTTCTTTAAACTTTAAGCCAACGTTTTTGTGAAATTATTTTGCCCTATTCCAAAGTGTTTGAACATCGGATTATTGAACAATGTTTTGTTTGCAAATTTAATCTTTTGATTTTAACTCGGTATTGAAGTTTTATGTGGGTATTTATTTGAATTCCTTTACTAAGACTTGTTGTTTTTTGGTTTTATTTGGGATTGAAAAAATATTAAGTAACACTTATGACGAGCGGTCAAATTCTTTAAGCCAGATTTTCTAATATTTTAACAGTGGTTGAGCCAATTTTATATTTAGCTATAACTAACTTACCAACTGGGATGATTTTGCGGGATCACCAAGTTGATTGATAAATGGGGGAATACAATAATTCTGCGTCAGTAGAATAATATCACTGTCTTTTGTCACACTACTGGTGGGAAATTACTGTTAGGAAAGTAATGATAATAAAGACGAGATGCAAAGCATATACGCGCTTTTATACATCGTGTCATGTTATCTCATTTATACACAATGTCTCTTTCATCCTTTCAGACATACGTTCAACATACACATAACTACACTTTGTATTAAATTACATTTCATATTACAGTACTTATGTTTTATATTTAATTATATTTATCACTCATGCAGCCTTCGAGTTGAGCCTAGCCTTTGCTGATTCATCTGTGTGAGGTCCGTGGTCTCGGCTGTTCATTCCAAGAAGCTGAAGCCTCTGGCTTGGAACTGGAGTCAGATATATTGCTTAGACATTCAAGACAAAGCTAGAGACACCAACAGACAATTTTTGACGGAAAAATTTGCATCTTTATTCACTTTACATGAAATATCTAATTCCAATAATTGATCCAAATATCTTCTCTCTCTTCTCGCCTGTAACCAAAAAAATTTCATGTATTGTAAAATTAACCTTCTCCCAATTATTTTTATTGACAACCTTACTAATTTTCAATATTAAAACTTCGGTTTAATTCGAAACCAGTTCTAAATTCGTAAAACCTGTATCATATTTTTTAATAAAATCGCTGTCATGGTAACTATCCATTACGCCGTTTCCCCGTAGGGGAGGGCATAGAGGACGGATCGCTAAACGAATCGGTATTAGAACACACTTTTGCTTCATTCACATTCATGCATCGTGTCATAGGTACCCTTCTGTTATTCTGACTTTGACATGAATCGACTCGAGTATTTGGTTTACTTGATCGTACCATGTCTTCCGAGAGCATCCCCGATATATTCTTCAACCATTCACTAACACTCACTCCTTTCTTCGTTCTGTCACTCCACATACCTAACAAATCTAAGCATCCTTTTCAATCTTATTCTTACAATTACAGCAAAATTTTACAGCCTTAATAATAAAAGTTTTTTAAATTTTACACTAATGATAAAGCATTACCAATGTATGGTATGTGGCTGTTTATCAGTTGTTAAAAATTTATAACATGTTTATTAGTAAAGGGAATAATATCTAAATAAAATCGAAGTTAGAATTTTTTACACTTTTTGAAGTGAAAACTGAAGATTTCACTTACACCGCTTGTGAATTGCACACTCTGCTTTATGTTTCATCTTTTAGTCTTGATTTAGCCAAATTTATTCTAAGCTAAAACTTAAATAATATTTTCTGCTCCTATTTAATATTAAAACATAAGCGTCGGTTAAACATTGAAAGATAAAAGTTTAAATTTAGTAAAAAACCTTATGTTTTAGCATTTTAGTTAATCTCGTAATATGTTTATATATTTATAATAATAAATTGAAGTTAATTCCTTTTTTCCTATAAATATTTCTTTTCTATTCATCTCGAAGACAATTTATTGATCTGGGTTTTTGTAGACTAAGAATCATGTGCAGTTGGTTAAAGTGTTGTGTGTTGCCGATGGAGGACTCGCTCCCGTCACAGTCTCCGAGGAAATCCAAAGTAAGATTAACGGATTGAATTTAATTAAAGATTGTCTTTTATGTATTAAGTATTTACTATTCCCGGCGTTGATTGATTGAATCCATTACAAAGTGACATAAATAAGATTAATTAATGTAAAACCATATCTAGTTTTTATTTCCTACTTTTGTTCACTTTCAGCGTTTCCTATTTTTGTGCACTTATACGAGGGTGGGTTTTTGTTCGCGGAATGGGTAGGTAGGTGATTAGTGAGGGTGTCGCTGAATTAGGTACTAATTAAACAACTCATTATTAGTATAAATACCGGGTTTTATCGTAATTAGATCATTAGTCTTTGAGCTATCGTCGACCAATCAAGTCAATCAGTTATAAAGTTTCTTACCAAGCAAGGAAAATCAGTTCAGACCATACTGAAAGAGATGTCATCCGTTTACTCTTGTCCAAGTAAAACAATGGTTTACTAGTGGCATATCCTCTTTAAACAAGGCAGGAAGTCAATTGAAGACGACCCACGGCCAGGAAGGCCGATCGAGGTGACCATTCCGGAAATTATTCAAAAAGTCGAAAACTTTATATGAGCAGATGCCCGATTAAGGAAGAAACAGCTCGCAGAAATGGTTGGAGTATCAGATACAACCATTTTAAAAATTATTCACTACCATCTTGGCATGACTAAATTCAGCGCAAGATGGGTGCCGCGAAGGCTCACTCCGCCGCCTCAAAAACAACAGCGCGTTGAGTGTTGTCGTGCATTTTCGGACCTCTGTAGGGAAGATGGAGTTTTTGCTCAAATTGTTACTGGTGATAAAACTTGGGTTCATCATTATGAACCTGAGTCTAAACTAGACTCAATGCAGTGGCACAGAAAGGCACAGCACCACCCAAGAAGTTTAAGGTGTCACAATCGGCTGGGAAAATCATGGCGACAGTCTTTTGGGACTCAGAAGGAATCCTGTTGATCGATTACAAAAATAAAGCTGTCTCCATAACCGGAGATTACTTCGCCTTAATCCTAGAGCAATTAAAGGAAGCAATCAAGGAGAAAAGAAGGGGAAAATTGACCAAAGGTGTCCTCGTTCTGCACGACAACGCGCCTGTTCACAAGAGCCGTGTTGCGATGGCTGCCCTGCAGAAGGTGGACTTCAAAATTTTGCCACACCCTACAGTCCTGACCTGGCTCCCAGTGATTATTACCTATTTCCAAACTTGAAAAAAGAACTTCGTGGGAAAAAGTTTCAAGTGATGAGAAGTGAAGGATGCAATTTCGGCGTATTTTATGGACAAAGACAAATCTTTTTTTTTGAGGGTATACATAAGTTAATTGAAAGATCCGAAAAATGTGTTAGTGTAGTAGGTAAAAATATTGAAAAGGAAAAATAATTTGGGATTTTTATTTCCACTCCTTACCCCCCTTTCCGCGAACTTAAAAACCCACCCTCGTACCTCGGTATAATACTTGCGTATTGCACACTATTATTTTTTCTTTTGTATTAGCTCCAGAAAATGTTCCCTCAGGACCCATGGCCTCTTAGGGGATGTTTTGTGGGGGCTATTTTTAAGGAAAGGAAGAAGTTGAAGTTCTTAGAAGGAAAAAGGTATGAGGGGTGGGTAGGAATTGGGGGGTCAGTGCATACAGGAATGGCGGACGTAAGAATCCATCCCTTCAACTGCGGTCTAAGGCGATGGGTCGAAAAATGCACCAGGGTGATACGGGGAGTATCTTTCACTCTGGAACGTGCCGCAAATATTATTTTTTAATTATTAAATTGTGAAATTACACCATCAGATTTGAACCCGCGATCTCCGGATCACTTGTCGAGAGCCTCATAGAGTGTGCTAAATGCTACAAGCCATCTCAATATGAATATGAAATGTCAGCCATTGTGTCAAACATGATTCTAATTTCATTCATAATGTGTGTTTTGTTTCAGGGAGGAACTCAGCAGCAGATGCAGCAGTCTTCGCAGTCGCCCCCCGGCGCGAAGGGAGGGGCGCGGCGAGCCGGCGGCATGAACGGCGGCGGTGCCCCGTCCGCCTCCGTGCCCGCGCTGCCCAGCGAGACTGACGAGCCTACCCAGGTAAGACCATCCGCGATGGTTTCCTTACTCTCGAAACTTTCTTTCTTAAACCTAAATTCAGTTCAGCTTAACTTATTTTAAGCCTCACTGAACTTCAGCCTAACCTATCTTAAGCTTCACTGAACTTCAGTTTAGCGCTCCGTTTCACTGAACTTCAGCTTGACCTTTCTTAAACTTCACTGAACTTCAGTTTAAATTACATATCGCAAGCTTCATTGAACTTCAGCTTAATTTAATATAAACTTAACCCAACAATTGAATCTAAACATCTTCAGCTTAACCTAACTTAAGCTTTACCAGGCTTAAGATTTTCCTTACTTAATCTTAACCTAGCCTTAGTTTATTTTCTTTATATTCACCTCTCTAACCTAACGGCTTTACGTATTTTAACCTTTAATGTAGAGCTAGGAATATATTATAATCTATTCGATTTGCTTTTTTTAAGTGTTTAAACTCATGATTATAAATGATTATAAATTAATTTTTTTTTTTAGGTTAGGTTTTATTGTTATGCAAGCTTAGGTTAACTAAATTTTGAAGTTAACTTAAGTCAATATTGATAATTACAATTTTTAGATTGCAGCATTGCTTGTGAGAAAATTTGCGGGAAGTGAGTAAAATTTTACTGCATATTTTATATATTTAAAAATAATTCTTTTACAGCATATTTTTATTACTACTATTTTAACATCATTTAGATTTAGTACAGATACATAATAAATATATTATAAAATGTCGATTTTTAATATTTGGGAATAATAAATAATACAAATTAAATAAAAATATGAAATTGAAGTAAAAAAGTTTAAATTAAACAACGGGTATTTCGAATAAAGAATATTAAAGAGAAAGAAAACAACTACCAATTCTTAAGGACAGCTCCATACATTTTCTACAAATCTTGCGATAGCTCGGCGTGATAATCTAGAAATTTATTCAATTGAAACCAAAACTCCTCGTTGCTATGGTAACCCAAGCTACTTACTTTGTCTTTGTTCTACGTCTTCGAGTTTGACACTTGACAGTTCGTTTACAAAAACGGGAAAACAACATAACTCAATTTTTAAAACGTTTTCTAAATTTATATTTTTGATCTGACTTCGTTTGTGTTTTGTTTTATTTTGTTTTAAACATAATATGATGATGAATGGCTATTTTGATACTAAGAAGATTGATATTTGATACTAACTATGGAAGATACTCTCAGTGGCGTCCTGGTGTAAAACCACCGTTCAGAATTGAAACGTTGCTTGGGATGACTTTAGCTGTGTTTGGTGACGAGATCTGAATAGCCAGGTACTTTCTCACCTTCCTCTCTCTATCTTATTCACCTCCCCCTTACTTCCAAGCTCACAACATATCCCCAATTAGGAATTCCATAGTTTCATTGTCTCCAGACAGGAGCGTAGGGGACTCTTGCGGTATTCACAAAAAAATACTATGTTTAATTGTTATATTCCGTTATTTATTTCTTCGTTTTTTTTTTATGAACGTTGTGTTTGTGTCGTGTACATTAAAATAAATAAAATTAAAAAAAAACCTTTCGGAAATAAAAAAAAGTTAAGCCTTTCGCTTAAAATGTAACAATCGTTCTTGCAAAGCTTTAAACAATGAAAAAAATGTTTGCCTTAGAATCGTCTCCTTACAAAAAGAATTTCTGTTGGTTGAAGTTAAAAATACGCACTTAGACCATTGTGCTTTTTTAAACTTACATTTATTTTCCTGTGAGCCATCTTCGTGTTGCCATTTTAATGATAATCAATTAATGATAATAAGTCTATCAATTAAGAGTAGAAAATATTAAAAATGGAACTACTAAATTTGTGGGCTGGCAACACGAATTTAACTATCAAATATTATTTTAAAGCGCAATGACTGAATACACGGAACACTGTAAATCGCTATTTAAAAACATTTTTTTTTGTTTTTGAAGAAAAAAAAATTAAATCGAAGAATCACTGTGATTGTGTGTGATTAAATGGTGTTTTGTAAAGTGATTTGCTTTAATTTAGTTTAATATAAATTTGTATTTAACAGTAAGTAGAAACGAAGAATCACAAATGGTGAGTTTAATTACACTACTTTGAATGAGTTAAATATACTCAGATCTTAAATTAGAGACATGATCTAAAGCCCGGGCAACTCTGGGTACTAAAGCTAGTATTAAATGTGAGAAATTTCTAAAGTGTGCTTTATATTTTATTACAATACCGTTATTCTTTATTAAATTAACACAAAATTGCAAAGGTATAATATACCTACATGCAATTCTAATATTGAGATCAGTGGGTATATATTTTGCTATGAAAAAATAATTTTTTTACTTCTATACCTTTTATAATTTTTGTAAATGTATGTTACACAGCTTTACATTTTCACCATGATTATATTTTTAGTATTGTCTTTTGAATAAATAGACGCATTTAAACAATATGACATTTCCACCACGAATTATTTTTTAGTATTGCCACTTTAATATATATTTCCTTGGATACATATCTGTACCCTAAAGGATAAACCATGTAAGTCCATAGCTAAGTCTATAGCTATATATGGTTTATCCTTTAAGGCGGTACACAACCCTAATAATTTTTGTTTGCTCAAAACTCACATTTTAATCATTTCCGGCGAATTCGTAACCGTAATAACTTTTTTATTCCAACAGACCCCTGGGGATATAAGTTCTTTATATTTAAAATTAATAAAAACAATACCTTACCATAAATATATTTTACACACAACGATTTAAAAAATTTATAACCCGTTTTACAATTATAAAGTTAGCGGTAAGCACCAGATTTTATTTTTCTAGACGATGAATTAATAACTTCGGGAGGGAAATGTTTAGACACATCTTAAATATTTGTAACACGTTTTTCAGAATTAATTAAAATGAACGCGGCGGAAAGGTCAAATCTCCAGGGCCGCTAGGGCGAATTCGACCGTACGTTCGTCTAATACGCCGTGCCGTGGGCGTATATTTGTTTACACGCTTTCTTCACTTACGACGTTAAGATTCCCTTCTTCTTTCTTCTTCTTTTCTTCTTTTTCTTTTCTTTGATAGTGCAAATTCGACAGTAGGTCATTTGTATACACAGCTTACTTACCTACGTCGTTAAGATTCTGAATATATTTCAGGGTATATTTATTTATTTATTTAAGGAACATTAACATATTGTCTTCTTAAGGTACAGATACACCTTGAACTATTTTAGAGTTTCCTAAACGCCGAGTTTTGAAATATTTACCATCCTGCGCTTTGCTTTAGCCTTACCCTATTCTGAATTACAATACCACACGAAAGTAAAATGAATAAAAAGATTTTCGTTTTATAAAATAACTTTAACTAGCAACTTTAAATAGCACACAGACTTACCTATAACACATTCAACTAATGTTTACGAAGCAATATCAATGGCTTGTTATATTTTCCTCCGGGTCGCCGCCGGGCAAACCGATAAGCGATGTTTGATAATATTTATAAGATGAATTACCGCCTGAGAGATGTTATAAAAAAAGGAAGAAATGAAAGTACCTATACATTTAAGATAAATAAACCCATGGTGGTCGAAGTTCTGTTGTGGAAACAAGTCGCGATTACGAAACTCTGAAGGTAGGCGTTTCAGTTTACATTTCGCATTAAGGCGCCGTATCCTCGCTCGAAAAGAAGAAAATAGAGAGATATGTAATTACGAATGTTTGAAAGAGCGCGCTAATATTTAAAACGATAGAATTGCAGCGAAAATTGTGAAAATGTTTAATAAAACAGGGCTCGTTTAGAATAGAGCCAAAATCTCGTGGTGGTTGTCTAAAACAACATTCAAAGAAACACTGTGAATGTTGTTTCTCATAGCTTGTTAAATTTATTTATTTAACGCCATTTTACGTTACAATGATAATTATGAGTTGCAGTACCACAAATAAGGATATCGGTAGTATTAGGACAACATAAGAATGAATGAGGTAAACATAAAATATAAGAGATACAGTGGTTTTTTTTTTCTTTTTAAGCTCAACAGTTGGTTTTTTTACAAAAAATATAAATATAAAAGAAATGTGCACTTGTGTAATAGTTGTAATAAAAGAGAGCATTCTATATAAACAGTATGAAAATGTGTAGAGAAAGGTAACTTGATGGCAAGTACAATCATGCAAAATTGTCAATATCAACATCAATTTATAAATTAGCATTGTTATTTGAAAATCTTTGAGTTCTAGTATTGGCTTGTGAATAAAGTAATAAAATTTAAGCATTGAAATTATTCTAACATTCAAAATTATATTTGTTTGAAATGGTTCTGAAAGTCAGCTCTCTCAAATCAGGGCTGTCAGTTAGATAATAAATAATAGAGACAGACGTAAAAATAAAAAAATTTCGGAGCATACTTAGTGATTTTTTTCTATCGAGGGAATTTTATATAATTTGCGTTTCGGCGTGGGAATGTATATATATATATATATATATTATCTTAAAAACTAACACATTTTTTAAAGTCGAATTTGAAGTTTTTAAGCTCCTAAAAAATATAAATATTATTTTTGAAGATAATATCTAGACGTGTTCCACGCCGAAACGCAAATTATATGACATTCCCTCGATAAAAAAAATCGCAATGCATGCTCTGAAAATTATTATAAACACGTTCATTTAATTTATTTTAGAAGTTATGTGTGCGAAAAAATTCACAGTGTTTTTTTAAAAGCTACTTTAGATGTTCCCCATGAGATTTTTGCTCTTTTTTAAACGAGTCGTGTTTTATTAAACATTTTCACAATTTTCGCTTCACTTTTATCGTTTTAAATATTACCGTGCTCTCAAAATTATAAACATGTTTTGAGTAAAATCTGAATTATTTTACAAAGAAAAAAAAACATTCAACAAAAATTAAATGGAAAGGAGTAAAATTTAATTTCTTCTGGAAAAATTTATTTTATTTCGTACTTCAGAATCGAATTAAAAAACTAATTAAAAATGAGCAAAACTGACAATTAATATTTCTTTGCTGCTTTCCGAGAACGCTCAGCCTTTCGAAATCAGAATTATACGCCTGATAAGCCAACAATGAATACCACTGCCATTGAAAACTAGAGTATTGAAAAACTCTAGTTCGTTTATTTTTCAATATTTGCCACTACTCCCTTGAAGTCAAGTGCAAGCTACAAACGATTTTCGCATTTTTGTAATAAAATGAAAGTAAAAATTAATTCAGTCTCCGTTAAATAATTCGAACTGTAAAATATTTCAATAATTTTTTATGTGTTATAACGTGAAGAGAGAAGCCTGTTTAAAAAAAAATCGAGTGCGGTAGAAGTGAAACCTTCACCCGTACAATCTCAACCAATAGGAATCTTGAAAAGTGAGCATTGAAAAACGGCCGATGCGCGCACTTGGACCGTTGTACACAACACCTCGGTAAGGGAAACAGTGAAAGTAATATTTTCGTTATTTGTTTTTGGGGTGTTATGCCGTGTTACGCTATGCAACGTTTCGGACAGCTTTACAGTATACATCATCAGGGCATTGTGATACAATTACACATCTGCCATGGACACTGTAAAGGTGTCCGAAATGTTGGATAAAGAAGGAGGTAGCGCAACACGGCATAACACCCCAAAAACAAATAACGAAAATACTTATGGCCGTGAAAATCTAAAAACGACCCAGTGAAAGTAATAGTTTGTAATATTCTAAAACAACGTCAAAATGTTGGAAAATCACCGGAAAACACTACCATACGTAAAACTTTCGTTGCTTTTTACAACTAGTATGTTTTGTATTTTTTTTTGTTTTGTCCGACGGATTTATTAAAACGTTGTTTTATCAGTATAAAAGGCAGCTTGATAGAGTGCGACGCTTCATAGGTACCGTACGTAGGTTAGGTTTCATTCTATCTCATTCTATCGCAGACTAAATCCCATGTGTTTGTCTCTTTTTAGCGTCACTCGTTTCCGTTTCATCGAATTTCAAATCCCAACGGTGCTAAAGAAGTTTTCACTTCAAAAATAGTTTGTTTTCCAATCAAAATACATTTAAATTAAATCGCAATAGACGACAGGAGTTTGACTGGATCAAAAATATTAAAGAATTTAACATTTACATGCAAAACTACTAATAAATTACCCTCGGAATATTGTAATGTCACACACCGGCCAGATGTATTTTTGTTCAGTAATTCTTTGAACATTAAGGATTCTTGGATTAAAAATATGGTTGAACATATATAGCCGTTAAAAACACCGTTCTGTATTTTGCAGTGCGGTTGTTTGATGAAATGTCTACCAAAGTGTAGCGAAAAATTGTAATGGAGGAGAATTTTCAACCCTTCATAGTGCTATATAGTCGAGCCTTGAACCCATCTTAAAGGGTTGTAAATGCCCTTCCTCCCCCACGCAATTGATTGACCATGTACATTAAGAGTTGTGTACAAACACCGGTTCAAAAGGATTAAATGGCCTAGATTTTTTTTAATTTTCTGGCCTAGACCTCTTTGCTCTCAAGGGTCAACATATCGTCTTAAGGGTTTGTTTTTTGTTTGTATATTGATATTTGCAATGAAAAACTTCATTCCTGGGTTGTAAAAATAGTCGCTATTAAATAAGTCGTTTGATGTTACGGAAAATCAATTCGCTTGGGGGAACTGTCGAATTTGTTAGCCGGGCAGTGACCCACTGCCGTAGAGTTGCAGGGTAAGATAACAGTTGTTCGACGTGTTAGTACTGTACGTTGTACACACATGTACACTGATTTCCACATGCTTTTGACTACTCACACTACTGTCAAATACCTTGGCTTCTGTAGTTCCCCTCTTTTAAGGTGTGCTCCACATGCGCTGTATTCCGGAGCATTGGTGACTTCTTCAATATCAAGGAGTGGGAGACGAAGGCGATCCGTTCTTCCTCGGTCAGCCCCGTGAGCACCGTGCGCTGCTGGGTCCCCGACCCGCCGAGGATAAGGCGACGTGGTATATGTGTGAAAGGGTTTATCGTGAGTATAATATCTTACATATTATACTATAAGGTTAGTTTAAAAACAGGCACCCTTTAACAAAAGGGATGATATGATCAGGATCTGATTCAAATCAATGGTACAGCAGGTTTTCCTAAATAGATTATTCATAATGTAATATCCTGCATATTATATACTTTGGGTTCATTTTGAAATTAACAAGTGGAATGACGGAATCAGGCACTAATTGGAATTGTTGAATTGTGAATTTAGAGCATTATATTAGAACTTAGGACCCATCAAATAATATATTTTAGTGACGCCCTTCTGAATTTCAAATCATTAACGGGGCTATAGAAGTTTCACTTCAAAAATACACATTTTGTAATCTGTTAACGCAAGAAAAACTACGAATGATTTATTTGTAAAATCTGTAAGCTTTGTTAGGAGAATATATTATAATTTTTACGGTGAAAATGTTCTTGGACTGTAAGCTTTTAAGTTCACTGTGAAAAAAAAGTACTGTGAGCTTTTAAGTTCAGTATGAAAAAAAAGTCCTGGAATTTTAGTGCAAGGTTTCTAAACTGCATCTTTTATAAAAAAAAATTGGTACGCATTTCCTAGAATTTAAAATTTCAAAGTTTGAGGATCTTATGCGTTTTCCTAATATAACTACGCATACAGAATTTACAGATAAATCGTGTGTAATATTGCTTGAGTTGATCAAATTTCACAGAGATGTGCTGGGCCGTTTTTGAGTGCTGAATGTTAACATGGCGTTCCTTTTACAAGTGAGATAAGCTTTCAGTTTCCGATTGCATTTGTCGTAGCCGAGAAAGGTATCCGACTTTGCAAAAATCGGCATTTTAAATATTTAGAACCAAAAAAAGGCCCCCATCATAATTGCTAATAAATAATTACTTTTGCAGTTGAAGAAATATAATACGGCCATAGCTACAAAACCGTTTCTTCCAGATATTGTGGGAAACTATAAAAAAGTTCCGCTGCGCGTTATTGAATAACCAAAGATATTAAGATTTAATCATGCATTTATTTTGCAAAAGCAGTATGAAAATCAAAACATTGCAAAAGCGATAAAGAAAACTAAAAAAAAAAATTGCCATAGTTAATTTATTTATGTCACGTGCATAAACGCGTAATATATATTTTTTAAATCTATTTATTTAATTATTTTACTCGGAATTAAGGGGGGCAGCCCACGGTGCTGGGGCGGTAAAAGGGTGAATTTTTCGTAATTATTTTCAAGCGAACGATGAATGGATTTTTTTAAATTAAAACTCATAGTCAATATGTACATATAGAAGACTGTATACAAATTTTTGTACACGAATCTAAAGAATAGTTTGTGGTGTACGCCATTTTCAACATGACACTACGATGAAATTGCTGCAATTAACTAAAAAAAAAATTTAAAAAAATTGGCTGGCTGTAAAGTCGGTTTACGGACGATAATTTTACGCGATAACGTCATATAATTACGATGGAGTGGAAAAGAGATAGATGCGTCACAGCCGGCGTTCATCGATTTATAAGACGTTGTCACGTCAAAAAAAAATTCACAGTGGGCTGGGTGCCTTAAATGAATACCGTTGGTTTCTTATGTGTGTCTTGCCAACATCACACAATATTCGAAAGTCAGTAGAGCTGCATCCACGCTCTTAAAATGTTAAATACATCTGTGCGTTTTCCGAGCGACGTTTTTCTTGTGCTTCCTCAAAGCTTCAAATAATAATAAGTAGTATGTTAAAACTTATTCATAAATATTTCAACATTGTCTAATATTGCGACACAATTAAAATTTAAAAAAAAATTATTATTTCAACCTTCGAACTAGGTCAATGATTTCAACTTATTTATTATTATTTTGTATTGTTCAAGATAATGTATAATGTCCCCCGTACTAGGTTCACCTGCGGTGCATAGGACATTTTACGCGGTTAAGTGTTGATTAAATTTAATTGAAGACTTAAAAGTAATATTATTAGTACCTCCAAATAATTACAAAATAAAAATATTATTCCAATTTAATAAAAAAAAATTATTATTAATTATATTAAGTTGAGCTATTTAGCAGGCATGCAATTCAAATTGCCTATAATGAAACAGTTTACATTTACTGGATAGTGCCGCGTCAGGTTTAAATGAAATGTATTAAATAACTAATTTGAATAGTTTCCATTTTCCAACTACGCTTTTCAATTGCCGCTTTCAAAGTTTGCTAGCATTCTTCGTAGTGGTCGACTGCCTCTGGAGTCTGTAGCCGTATTGCCTGTGTATTTGACTCGATCCGATTCTATAGCCGTTTGGTCTTTGCATTACGACTTGATTCTGTATGGTCTACGCCGTCTATGCATTTGACTTGGCACGATTCTATATCCGTATGGTCTATGCCCCTAAGCATTTGACTTGACACGATTCTATATCCGTATGGTAAGTCTGTATGGTCTACGCCGTCTATGCATTTGACTTGGCACGATTCTATATCCGTATGTCTATGCCCCTAAGCATTTGACTTGACACGATTCTATATCCGTATGGTAAGTCCTTAAGCATTTGACTTCACACGATTCTACATCCATATGGTCTGTGCCCCTAAGCATTTGACTTGCACGATTCTACATCCATATGGTCTGTGCCCCTTAGCATTTGACTTGCCACAATTCTATATCCGTATGGTCTATGCCCCTAAGCATTTGACTTGACACGATTCTATATCCGTATGGTCTATAAGCTACGCCTTTGACTTGACACGATTCTATGCCGTGTGGTATCGGCATTTGACTTGACACGATTCTATAGCCATACGGTCTAGGCATTTGACTTGACTCGATTATACAGCCGTATGTTCTACGCCCTCCAAGAATTTGGACCTGACTCGATTCTATAGCCGTATGGTCTTTGCATTTGACTTGATTCTACGGCCGAATGGCTTGACACGATTCTATAGCCGTATGTTCTACGCCCTCTAAGCATATGGACCTGACTTGATCGATAGCCGTACGGTCTACGCCAGCTAAGCATTTGGACTTGATTCGGGAGGATTCGAGATGTATTCCCGTCGGGACTCTTCATTTACCACTAATTTGTTTTTTCATTAATTTTGTCATAGAGCTGTGTAAAAGCCAATACATTTTATAAACGATGTATAAAGACATGACGCATCGCCGTAAATTAAAAAAAAAAAAACTAGGAATAGAATTATGTTATCGATTGTTTTGCTTGAAAAACTTAACTAAATGACTTCAAAGCTTTCGAGGAGACCATTGATAATCTTGATGAAATGTCAACAAGTGGTGATCGTCTTACACACGATTTAATAGACCACCTATTGAGTGAGCGTCCGATCGGAATGGCGATAATAATCATTCCTGCTTGGAAGCCAATAATCTCTTGTTATAGTGCGGGACTTGTGGACACGGCTACCAAGCACAATTCCACTAACTTAGTTGACGATACTTTCCAAAGAAAGACCACAAATCAGTTTGGAAAGATTCCTATTAAAGATGCTATACTTCTAAAGTTCTTCTTGTTTCCTCCTTCTCCCTTTTTTTCTTCCTGTTTCCTACTTCTCCCTTTTTTTCTTCCACCTGGGTTACCACCTCCCCGCCGTCTCCCGCTATTGGTTTTAAGAACTGGGAAACAGTTCTGTTTGAAGCGGTACTGTCTTGTTATGCAAATAGTGACCGAGTATTTACACGGACAGATGCCGAAGGGGTCAGGTAAGGGGCGGGTTGATCTACTGTATTGCCAAGACCGTCTCATATATAAGTACATTGCAGGTTACCCTTATACGCAGTGTCAACGTTAAACAAAAATCATACTTTTATCTGAGCAATTCGATTTTTTTAATTATTTTTCCAACTACTCGAATAAAAAACTTAGCCTACTAAAATATATATTTTAAAAGACATTAAAATACGTATGTTAATCCCTAGCAACCGATTTTTTTCTTAATTTACTCGAAAACAAAAGCTCTAATAAAAAAAATTTGGTTGTCAATAAAATCGGTTTACGGACGAATATTTCACGTGATAACGTCACGAGCCGAACGCTTAAGCCGAACGCTTAGGCCGATCGTGCCTCTCTATCGCTTGTTTCGCGCTCTCGCCGAACGCTTAGGCCGAACGCTTGTTCCGCTCCCTCGCTTGCACGCCAGGCTCAGGCAGAACGTGACAGAAGTGAGTCATGCTTTTTCCTGAATGCGGCCGGCGTTCACCGATTAATAAGACGTTTGAATTAACTCCCGCGTGTGAATTGCAATTCACACGCGGGAGAAGTGAAACCTCCAGAAAACTAAAGTAGACAAGAGTGTGGAGGCTCCCAAGCACCGCACAAAGAGGAGAGGTAGTATACGATCTCATTTTCGCAAGCTAAATCCTATAGATGTATGTGTTTGTCTCTTTTTAGTATCGCTATTTTTGGAATAAATCAATTATCAAAGGACTATATTAATTTCTATATTGCATTCAGTCGTGTAATATTACTTTTTTTTTTGACGTGATAACGTCTTATAAATCGATGAACGCCGGCTGCACTCACGAAAAAGCATGACTCATTGTCACGTTCCGCCTGAGCCGAGAGTGCAACCGAGAGCGCGGTACAAGCGTTCAGCCTAAGCGTTCGGCTTGTGACTCATCTATCTCTTTTCCACTCCGTCGTCGTTATATGAGGTTATCACGTAAAATTATCGTCCGTAAACCGACTTTACAGACAATCAATTTTTTATATTCAATTAAAATTAAATTTGATAGGTTTATTATCAAGTTCTGCAAGTATTTTTGTTACAGCTGTTTCGGTTTACAAGACCATTTTCAAACTGTGGTCAAACACAAACTGTAAACTGGTCTT
Source organism: Glyphotaelius pellucidus (assembly GCA_936435175.1). NCBI lineage: Eukaryota > Metazoa > Arthropoda > Insecta > Trichoptera > Limnephilidae > Glyphotaelius > Glyphotaelius pellucidus. The sequence goes on along the minus strand of OW386542.1, from coordinate 16,425,844 downwards.
GTAAACCGAAACAGCTGTAACAAAAATACATACTAAAATACTTGCAGAAAACTTGATAATAAAACTATCAAATTTAATTTTAATTAAATTTAAAAAAAAATAAATGGAGTTCTAAAAATTAAACAAAAAACAATTAACAGTGTAATATTATGGTTTGTATATTTGATGCTGCATCTAGTTCTGTTTGACGTGAATATTATATTGTTTGTGCTTAAAATTTACTGTGGAACTCATCAGAAACAATGCAAACTACCCTGTCTTAGCGCTGGGCTGTTGTTGTTTGGTTCGTTCCCGTTCCTCATTTGAACAGAGATCCATTAGGTATCGGAATTGGATCCACTTAAAGTTGGATCCGACACAAGTCTAATGCGGCTCCATGTTGACTTTTCCCATCCTGGACTCATTACTCGGCGCTCCTTCGATCCGACTTACACTAGAAAGCTTTTACTCTAAATCCAACAAAGATTTTCCTTTGTAGGTTCGGGAATAAGTTGGATCGTGGAGGGCGCACTCTTGAATAGTGTCGCGAGATCGTTCTGTTTAGTGAAGCTATATTAAGTTATACAGAGTTGCCATCATTTTTTCATTCATGAATCAAACATTATATCACTCTAGCGATGCTTTTAATCTGGACTTGTGCACACTTAATATTTCTCTGTTTTTTAGTTATGGCTTACAATATTCCATATTATGAATTTGAATAGTTTCGAGATTGTTTTATGCAGGGCTGCCGTCATTCAGTTCAACGTATTTGTGTTCTCATTGGTGGTTTGAGTTCAATTATAAATATTTAATTTTTACCCATACATGAATTATTTTGAATCAAAATAAAAATCAATATGTATTATAAAAGAATGTCAAAAAAAACGTGCGGCTCGCAAAAACTCAGAAACGAGTCCCGGCACGGTCAAGGGAGTTATATGGTGAAGAGATCTCTATCCTCCCCCCAGAATGACGGTTCCCGTTTTTACCTAAAGGGCGTGCTTTTGAAGATATAAGGGCTGGAAGTTTCGGCCTCTTGAAATTTCTAGAACAGTCTTCCGGAAAATTCTAGAAGGTTCCATAAGAACTCTAAAAAGTTCTGGAAGGTGGCGGAGTATGTCGTGGAATGTTCTGGAATGTTAGGGAATCAGAAACATCATTGTGGAACATTCCAGAAAACTGTCGAATCTGTCCTGAGCGAAGCCGGGTAACCCAGCTAGTGTATGATAAATCCAAATGCAATAGAATCGCGTTTAAATATATAATTATTATTTTTCACATAGAAAATGAAGTTGAAGGCTGAAAATAGTAGCGTTATCATAGAATTTATAGATCAAAAATATTTGCAATCACAGGACGTCAGAACTCAACGTTTGATAGATAACTGATTAAAAAAAAACAGCTAGATTTCTACTTGATAGTTTAGATAAATACCATCTTCTTCTCCTTATTCATCCCAGGACAAATCGCCTCGAGGGAATCTCTAGACGTCCATGACCTGTCCTACTTTAGCGGCCTCCGTCCACAGCAGGCCAAGCAAGTGCTCTCTTCGCACAGTCTCTGTTTCTGGAGTTGTTTCTCCTTTAACATATAAATAAACTTAATCAATTGGGTAATTTGGTTGTGTTCGACAATCTGTCGAGCTGTATCGTCACTTTAAATTCAGAAAGTTTTATATAGACGTATTTAATATAAGTACACATGTAGGACCGGTCAGTGGCCGAGTTGGCATCGCATTTGGATCCCACCCAGACATCTTGTGTTTCTCGGTTGGCTAAGTCCTCCATCATGACACAATTAAATTTTTCGTTCACTATGGAGGTAATTGGAGATTTTCAAATATTATCACGTTATTCCTAAACCGGAAATATTGGGCTTTTTCTGAAAATAAATGTATTCACGTCGGGAGGCGGGAGAAGAAGCTTTCACATTTCAATATAAAATTTGTGACGTCGGAAAATTACAATTATATTTGATTCATAATGTTCTTTCCAATGCCCACTCCAAAGTTTTTAGACGATTTTAGTAAAAATTGGTTAGGTTGGTTTATTTGTTCTTTTTCTTCCCTTTTCTTAAGCTTTTTTTTTTTGCCTTTCTTTACTTTCTGTTTCTGTCATGGAACCCAATATCACAATACGGATAATAGCAAATGTAGTCCTTCTAGCATTGCTGAAGGGGGAATGAGAGGAGGTCCAAATTTCAATAATAGTAAACTTGTAACTTGCGGAGGGTCCGTATAAACGTGCCGAGAAATCATATCGGAATGAGAGTCCAAATTTCAATAATAGTAAACTTGTAACTTGCGGAGGGTCCGTATAAACGTGCCGAGAAATCATATCTGTAACTGCTGAACTCGACTGATCTTTCGGCCTGAATTTCCAAGACGTGAATTTACGAATCTGGTGTCGTACATGTCTGAAATGCATTTCTGCTTGCTGCACCTGATGTTGGTACCTCACTTTCCGTCCATAATAAACTGTGGGTAATATAATATCATATCTGGAATAGGGGTACATGCTCTGGAGATCATATTTTATCCACATATAGTTGGGAAATTCGTTAGTTATATGGCAAAAGCGCCTATCTGTCAAATTCAAAATTGTTCAAGAGAGCAAAAATAAAATTTCGATGGAGTCCTCCAACCGACATATTTAGTCAATTTTCTCGTTTTAAACGAATTTATATATCCCCTAAAGTATTGTCTGTTAGGCTTCCAAAAGTTAAGTTTTTTTATTGTAATGGAGATTTTTGTTAAAATATAACAAATGCTCACTTTTGCCAACAAATTGTTTTGTGATTTTTAAAATGGTTTGTTTTGCCTCTTTCTTGTGAAAGGTTCAAATTAAACAATTCTACATAAAAAAACTATTAATATCATTGTAGCATTGTTTATTTTATATTAGATTTAGGCGTGATACATAGTATTGTATATAATGTGTTTTATATTTACACAGATTTCCGGAGTCAAACGTGTTAACATCGTACTCCACAGGGATAACATTATCGACAGTACACGTCACAATAAGTGTTTAACATTTTCGTCACATTTAAATCTGGGTGAAGATATTTTTTGAAAGACCGCCTAATGATGGAGGTATAATTATAGCTCCAGATTACTGAACTATCCCATGAGTGACGTTATTACTAAACATTCGTAAAAAATACGACGTAAAAATAAAACGGGAATAAATAAGTTAATTAAAAACTATTATTATTTTAAAAGGTATAGTAACATTATTTGGGTTCAAGAGATCACGTAATAATGAGAATTTTTAATTTTTATTTTATTTTACACAGTTTATGACCCATATTTATGTTATGCGCCCTACATACGGCTCTTTTGCATTGCATGCAAAAGTTTGTTGTTATTTTGCTTGACTTGGATGGACGAATGGCACACATTTTTCTTGAATTTGGTTCTTGATTACCACTTATTAGGAACAGATTATAAAATCTTTATACATAAGTGATAAAATTAAGTACATTTACCTTTGCTCAACAATCACGTTAACTTTAAAATTTCGTAAATTTTACGACACCCTTGTTATAAGTCAACAAACAGATGACGCCCGACCACAATTACTGCTAAAGGAACAACTTATGAAGATACCGTGAAGCGGTGGGCGCGGGACATTTTTTTTCCAGGAATTGTCATTTTGCAGTCGTAATTTTTACGACAGTTTAGTTTTCTAGGGTTAAAAAAAATTAACAATTCATCAAATATTTGAAGTTGATTTTCACGTTATATGAAAGTTCTATTCAAGTTATGTTATTATTTCAGTTATTTGAAGCAATTATTAAAGAACTTTAATAGAACCACAAATTGGTGTCACATTTTTTTTAAAGTGAAAACTTCTTTAGCACCGTTGTGATTTCAAACACGATGAAACGGAAACGAGCAACACTGCTAAAAATTTAAGACTAGTTTGAATACGAACCAACATGGTTTCGTTAGAGGTAAATACACATCAACTTTTTTAATTTCCACAGAGTACCTTCAGGATGATGAGAAACCAAATATTATTGCAACTCATTCGAAACTTGGTTTTAAAGCTACGTGTTAGACGTAATTGGTTCCCGTACAATATTACTTACGAGTATCGTGTTATTAATATGTTGTATAATTCATGGATCTTATATTCCTGAGCTTGAATTCGCACTAAACTCCCGAAGTGCGCCAATTCACAGCACACGTGAATTTCATTACGTCGTGATATGATGCGATTCCGTTTAGCGTTTAACTATTCACGTGGAATGAATTGCCTCTGACGGCACATGTCGGTTTCCCTTAAACTACCTCAAACCAGGCCGGTACACTGAATCAAATCGGCATCTTAACTTACACGAGATCCTTCAATATGAAAAATAAATTGGTTGTCTGTAAAGTCGGTTTACGGACGATAATTTTACGTGATAACGTCATAAGAAAACATTGATGAAAAATTGCATTGATGCGTCATAAGCCGAACGCTTAGGCCGGTTGTGCCTCTCTATCGCTTGTTCCGCTCTCTCGTTTGCACGCTCGGCTCAGGCGGAATGTGATAATGAGTCATGATTTTTCGTGCATGCAGCCGGCGTTCATAGATATATAAGACGTCATCACGTCAAAATTGGTTGTCTGGAAAGTCGGTTTACGGACGATAATTTTACGTGATAACGTCATATAATAACGATGGAGTGGAAGAGAGATAGATGCGTCATAAGCCGAACGCTTAGGCCGAACAACGCTTGTTCCGCATAACGATAACGTCATAAGAACATATTGATGAAAAATTGCATTGATGCGTCATAAGCCGAACGTTTAGGCCGGTTGTGCCTCTCTATCGCTTGATCCGCTCTCTCGTTTGCACGCTCGGCTCAGGCGGAATGTGACAATGAGTCATGCTTTTTCGTGCATGCAGCCGGCGTTCATAGATTTATAAGACGTCATCACGTCAAAATTGGTTGTCTGGAAAGTCGGTTTACGGACGATAATTTTACGTGATAACGTCATATAATAACGATGGAGTGGAAGAGAGATAGATGCGTCACAAGCCGAACGCTTAGGCCGAATAACCCTTGTTCCGCGCTCTCGCTTGCACGCTCGGCTCACATGACAATGCTTTTTCGTGAGTGCAGCCGGCGTTCATCGATTTATAAGACGTTATCCCGTCAAAAAATCCGAAAAAATAATGCAGCATCTCATAGAATAATCAATAATCAATAAATAATAAAAAAAGTTAAGATGTCGACTTGATTTAGTAACCCGCCCTGAATTGAGTTGATAAAGAATATTAAGATTGTCGTAAAATGCGCAGCTTCTTAGAGCAAATATAATTATCAAGAACACTTTCCCTCTGCTGAAAATTTATTTTTTGTACTGCGAAGGTGCGTTCATTAGAAGCCCCTTGTGTAGAAAAATTCTGAGAGATTAAAAATAATTAAAATGTATTTTTTTATGACTTTTCTGCACACACGATATTTAATAATCTCTTTGTTGTGTGCATAAGAGAAGAACGAACGGCAAGAGTTCGCATTATTTAATATTAAAAAAGGTTGAAACAAATAATAACTTTAAAATGTAAACTAATGATAATTAAAAAAATTAAATTATATTGCTTCGAAATTAACAGATAATTTTCTATCATTTTGGTACAAAATTTCCCTTAAAACGCTTCTCATTAATTGTAACCTTTTACATGCAGTGTTAATGTTCATAAAGTTGGATACCTACTTTTATTTAAGTGACGTGAATCTATTTTTTTACCTTCTTTATTTCTCATTTTTTGATTACTTGTGTTTACTTGATTTTTTGAAGTGAAACTGCTTTAGCACCGATGTGATTTGAAACTGGATTACATGAAAAAGCGACACCTAAAAGAGACAAACAACCACTAAAGGGTTTAGCCGGCGAGAGGTCTCCTCTTTGTGCGGTGCTTCGTAGCCGCCCCACTCTTGTCTACTTTAGTTTTCTGAAGGTTTTAATTTTAACGCGTGTGAATTGCACACATATTTTTTTTCTTTTAATCGAGTTTCAAATCACAACGGCGCTGAAGAAGTTTTCACTTCAAAAAGCGACACTAAAAAGAGACAAACACATACATCGTTAGGATTTAGGCTGAGAGAGTGAGATAGACTAATATATATTTCGTAGCCTATCGGCCTTCTGTTTGTGTGGTACTTCTTAGAATAAAATGTAAAACACTTTTTTTTTGTAAAATGATTTTTAAACTTTGTAACAATATTATAATAAATAAATCCTGCAATTATCCTACTACTGATACTCTGCATTAGTAATTGCACTCTCTTGATGTTTAATTTTCTGAAGGTTTCACTTTTACTGCGTTTGAACTACACCCATGATTTTATTTTTAAATTTACTAAAATTGTAAGGTCTTTCTTGCCACCAATGAATACGGTGCGATGAATGAACTGGTTGGGGGGTTTCGCTCCGTTCGCTCGAACAGAGTGTTCTGTATTTCTATAACGGTGGAACAATGCACACAGGAGGATTATTTTTGGGTAGATTTTGTCCCGTATTGACATTTTATGAATGATAATTTTTGTTTGATAAGAACCAATAAGCAAACATTGACGTTTTCAGTGTAACTCGACGTGATCAGCTAAGGAACAATTGATCAATTGCACCCTGAGTTCATGTTGTCTCAATAGAGTATTATAGTGCCTGCACAAGTAGTGTTTCAGGTGCGCCCTACTGTTAAGTTTTGGAGCTCCGATATATCGATAAAACCTTATGATTCGAAAAGGAACTTGAAAGATTTTTTACCTTACCGAAAACTGCAATAGTTATTAACGATTGCAATATTGCTTGTAGAAAATACAGTATGCTGCTTTGTTTTGAAATACATCTATTTGAATTTCGATTTTGTTTTCGTAGATGAATGAATAAAGCAAATCTTTGAAGTAGAAATTAAATCACTTCCCGAAATCTGATCGAGCTGAAACTCGGAAAATAGACTCGTTGTGGATGACAATGCATTCTTTCATTTTTGGTAGTTCTCATACACATACTCGCGCACATACATGCACTTCTCCTAATTGGCTAATATCCGGCCCAATGGATGGTCCGAAAATTGAAAATAGATGTATTGTAATAATTTTGTTTTTATAACGGGTTGATTTTTTCTACATTTCAAAAATAGATCTTCTTAAAAGCTTAGGACGGGTTGTTTCAAAAAAATTGATGAATTCATCAAAAATTTTATGTTAATTTTCACGTTTTGTGTAAGTTCTATTCAAGTTCTGTGATTATTTCAGTTTTGTGAAGCAGCTGTCCTATAATGATATAATAACAGAACTTGAATAGAACCTACACAGAACGTGAAAATCTTCAAATATTTGATGAATCCATCAAATTTTTTGAAACAACCCATCCTTAGAAACTTCGTTCGTTCAGATCATTTAGGCACCGGCGAACACGGGTTATGCGGCGGAAATATATGCACTTTAGAATGGGCTATTTTATAGACTGTGGAGTGGGTTATTTTTAGACTCTTCCTTCGCTCCTGGCTTTTGTGCTTTCTACCTTTTATAACTCTTCTACTTAAGATTACTACTCCTCCTCCCCATCAACTCTTTTTATCTTAAGAAAATAAAATCACAACTCCAAAGCGTACGAAAAGATGCGAGGTATCTACTAAGTGCACAGACAATGTTTGCAATGCTGCTTTTATGTTGTATATAATTGAAGAAAATTTTTGATGTTACAAATAATATTTTATTTTCGACAATTGTATTTCCTTACTGCTTTCCACTAATGTGCTACAGGTACACATATTTTATATTTCTCCTTACAGACCTGCAAATATTATCGTTTCCATGGTTACATGACGAAATTACACAGGCGTGAATTTTGACGTTACAATTAGTACAACTGCCAGAATTACATTCGGACGGGATTATACGTGGAGAGATTTACACCTAAAGGAATTTTATTGGCTTCCAACGTATGTATGTTACAGTCGGCGAAATGAAAACACGGCTTTTAGTTTCAATTCTACTTTGGTGGCCTTTCCGCTCTAAGTAGATATATTCAATTTTTTTTAAAGTGTTTTATTTATCAATGTCATTTGTTACTTTAATTTTAAATTTTCTGCGACCGGTTTCGACACAACCGTGTCATCTACTAGCAGGTTTAAAACTAGCTTAAAAATTCTATGCAAGTACCAAAATGAGTTAGATTTAATTAGGTGGGGGTGGTGGGAGGGATGATTTTGGCGGAGGGGGAAAGCTGTGGGAGGAGTCAACATTACACGGAAACATAGTTAGTAAAGGTGATTTCCAAGGCGCTATTATTTTATTAACTAAATTAATTTTCGATTCAATTTTTTCGTTTAATTCTAGGGTATCTAAAGCGCACAAATTAAAATATGAATTTACATTGCAATGTTTAAACTTTGTTTTTTCTTTATTGAAGCTATGGCCTGTCTCTATTAAAGGATTGCCAAATTCGGAGTGATTGCCGTATTAAAATATATTTTGTATCTGCAGTTGCACACAAGATAAAAAAAAGACACGTGTTCAGTTCACACATGTCAGAAGTGATACCTTCAGAAAACTAAACTTCGAGAGAATGAGACGACTGCAGAGTATCAGGAGTAGGATAATTGTAGGGTTTATTTACTATAATATTGTTACCAAGCTTAAACAAGAATGGGGAAGCTACGAAACACCGCGCAAAGAGAAGTCCGAGTGTCGCTTTTTCGTTTCATCGAGTTTCAAATCACAACGGCGCTAAAGAAATTTTCACTTCAAAAAAAGTTAAAAGTAAAACGTAAAATTGACTAAATAAAACAGTTTTCGAAAATAGTAATCCGTTTCCTGGTGCAATTTGTTGCTACGTTAATGTTTATATTTTACGTAAGACGCTGCACGCCTACGCTTTTTATGTTTCTTTGTTGTTGTATCCTGGCGCGTGTTTCACTAATTAGATTTATACTATCAAAGAAGAAAAATGAAATTGAATGAAGAAAAATATATAAATATTTATCACTCCAATGAACAAAGAATCTACAGGATCTACAAATAGTCTGCATCGCATTATCTAATTCTATATCTTAATGATTCCATGTTCGATGGCGTCGTAAGAAGTAACCTGGAGTATGCTAGTCGTGTATGGACTCCGCACCAAACTAAATATGTTAATATGTTGGAACAAATCTAGAAAAAAATTCTCAGGTATGTTATGCGACGCACGGAACTTTTCCGAGGTTCATGCACCATATAGATTTACTCTAGACAAAAATGGATTTAGAGTAAAAACTAGACTTGCAATGCAAATCTAGCGATGCTTAGTTTTAACATAATTCATTACTGAATTGATTGTAAAGCATTTCTAGGACAAACAGAAACTGTTTTCATCTTGCCGTATCTTTTCCATCACGATCTTTGTAGCTTTTAAATATCCGTTTGACCGACAAAAATACGTCAAGACACAATTTCCAGTTTTTTTTTCAATTATAAAAACGATTCAAAAATACAATGTTAAAATCTCGAAAAAAGCCACATAATATACCTAGTTCTCCTAATTTATTCAGATAATATTGCAACTTATTTTAGTAGGTAAATTAAATGCACGTATTCAAAATATACAATACGTTTTAAAGTGTCTTTTTTGGGTTGTTGCTGAATTCAGATTATTATGCTTTCGTAGTACGTACCTTTCCAGTAGTAACAGTAACATAAAATTTCTCGAGTAACATATTAATTTTCTTTGCATATTATGCTGCACTATCGGAATTGCAATGTTTTAATGCTTGTTTATTTCTATTATTGAGTTTGTTGGGATGCCTTTATACATTTTGCGGTTTGAACGCTCGATATTTGGTATTTATATTGAGAAAACAGTGTTAATTAGTAAACGTGGCCAGTCCATTGGTCAAACCGGCGCTCTCTGTTTGGAAATGTCTGTGTTTGCTTTCTGATTAATAAATCTAGTGGGTTTTAGGTGTAAAATGTCACGCGATTAACCGCATTACTACTGTCATCCATTACAATAGGGATGGGGTGTAGACTTTGCAACTGTTGCGCAACAAATAATCATTGAATCTTTTGCGAGGTAGCCAACGTATTTGACATGAAACTGGCTTTGTACATCATATCCATTTTTAACAATACGGCGACGTTTCGACTAAAGCACGCCTTCATCAAGGGATATGAACGAAGTAGATCGATATAAATTATACGATATATTTTTGGTATCTATCTCCGGCTGTCTATATGTTCGTGTGTGTGGTTTGGACATGTGCTGAGAAAGCCGTAGAGCGATTTCTGCGGAAGACCCAGACTGCGATCCCAGAGGGAAGAGATGTCCTGTTGGTCACCCCAAGTAAGCTGGGGAAAGAAGCTTTGTGTATTTCTACTTAGAAACTCAAACAAGAATTTTATGAAACATGTTTGTATTACATCGTTGATAATTAGTATAAAAATGTCCCTCGACTAATGCCTCTGCAGCATTAATATTACATTATACACAAAGATATGTAAAGTTAAGCTTAATAATGTAAGTTACATAATAATATTACCTGCAACCTCTTCTAAAATAGCATACACACACCCACACACAAAATTTTATTTTCATAACGTTATTTAATCAACTTTGATATAATAAAAAAGCGAGTGCAGCTCACATACGGTAGAAGCGAAGCCTTCATCCACACAATCTCAGCGACATCAAAAGGTTTCATTCTATCTCATGCTCTCGCAGGTTAAACGTATAGATGTGTGTGTCTCTTTTCAGTGTCACTCGTTTTCGTTTCATCGAGTTTCAAATCACAGGGGTGCTAAAGAGTTTCTCTTCAAAAAAATACCATAATAGGTTACCAGCCTCATATTTTCATAACGTCACAAGCGAGTTCCCGGCACGCGTTGCAATGCCACGTAATAAAGAAATTGTTTATCCCTGCGTGTCCTTTCCCATTCGTCCCTTCCGCCTCCCCTTTCTCTCCCACGTCCCCTTCTTCTCACGCGTTCCCCCTCCACCTTCCCCGTCTTCCCCCTCCTCTTTCCCGCTCCCCTGTCCCGCGAACCCGTTCCCTCTCTCGCGTTCCATAAATTCAGTCCCGGTACATTCAGATTTTCGAACAGCTTGCGTGTCACCTATTGCAATTTTTTTTATAAATTTAAATTTTTCATTATTTTTACTATTACTTTTACTATTACAATCATTTATTCATTTTTTTATATTATAAGAACAATTAATGAAATTTGGTAACTCACTTAGCTACCTATTTAAAATATGTATAATTCTTGAAAAGCTTCAAAGTAATCGATTTTGGTTAATACCAAAGGTTAGTACTTCGATTAAATTAATTTAAAAAGTTTATTCGAAAATTGAGTGTTGATTAAACAATCGATGGTTTTGGCAACAGGAAAATAGCTGATGATTGGCAAATTTATTATTTTGAAAGGCAAAAAGGTGAAATCCTGAGACAAACGTATTTTTTATAAATGCTTCAATAATACTATAATTATAATATTTCGTGATATTCACAAATCTGCGCTAATATTTAACTAACCCTCGTTAGAATTGTATCGATTCGGTATAAAAGGTAATAGTCGGTTAGCGTTCAATATGCTTTGGTTCCCATGGGTTAACTTTTTTATTATGCATATCCCACCCCGGATCAGTGTTCTGCATGCGCCGCGTTTCAACTCTACTCTTAAATTATTCGCAGGAGGTTTAAACCAATGCAGCTCTCAGTGCACTTTTAAGTTCCATATAATGGCGTATTTAGAACTTCCATTCAACAATGGTGCTGTCTGCTGGGAATTCGTCGCTTGTTGTTTTTTGCTCGTCAATTCGTTGCCATTGAAAACGATTGCATTATACCGAATAAAACAAAATCATTCACACCTTTTTTGTTATATTGTACCGACACACTTGCTCATTAACAAGCCGGCTTATGAGCATGCTCATTAATGATGACGTGATGACAACCGTCCACATTCGCTTATAGGTAAATGCGCAGGCTTGGTTTGAGCTTTCTCGTGAATGAGCGTGATCAAAGCCAACATTTGAACACATAGCTCTTTAATGAGCATGCTCATGCAAACAAATGTTAAATCAAGTCAGTTCCATTCGCTCAGAACTAAACAAAATAATATATATGCTTGCAATGCAATTATTTAAGAACCTTCTGATGTAAAAATATAGACCGTTGATTTGGGTCCAAGATGTCAACACATCCGAAAATGATTAAATATTATAAAATAAATGCTAATTTCAATAGAATGTGGTCTCATTTTGGAGGCAAAAGAGCTTTTGGGGAATTTGGAAATCTATTGTGGTTATTTTAGTGACCTTGTGTTCCAAATGTATTCGTGATTCCCAAAATAAATCACGAAAAACGAGGTTTTTTCTTCTCCCCAGCGGGCTATTTTGACATTTTTGCAAAGAAAGCGCAGGCGCGAACTGAGATCGGATTGAAATGAGCATGCTCATAAGCTAGTCTGTTCACACATGATTAGAGGTTTCCCCTTCCACCCAATAATCCAATGAGCATGCTCATAAATCAAACGGCTGTTGACTTGTAAGCGTACTCATTTGGCTTCATCAATGACAGATAAGCTAGGTAGCATAGCTTTGGCTTCAAATGAGCAAGTGTGCCTGTAGCAATATGTATCTTTTTATGGGTTCTCGCTTTGCTCAGTATTCTCCAACGGGCTCTCGAATTTACCCACCAATGTTTTGCACAATCCTTATTTCTTTTTGAAAAAGACATTCGCGCCTCTTGTTCAAGACAAAGTTTAATTGGTTAAAAAATCAACCTGTTAAAATTAAAACTTTTTACCATAATACAATTTTTGACCTAGTTGCGCCGTCTCTTGGGCCGGCTAATAGCCAATTTCAGAAAATGTGTGTGTGTGAAAAGATAGGTAAGTTCTACATTTTGCCGGAGGCCTCCGAGACGTGCTTCCTTTTAAAAGTACTCGAGTTGTAGGAGCAGGTACCGGGTCAGAGTTCTTGGGTGCGGACTGGGTACTGAGTACCGTGCGGCTACCGAAACCCACGGGTTCGGCTGAAACCGGACCTCGGAGCAGGAACCCCCAAAAGAACTCGAAACCGGGACCTGCTCCCGATTCGCGAGAGGCTCGGACCGCCGAGTTCCAGATTTGGGTCCGAGTTCTTACCGGGTTGTCTGGGAGTAGTCGATTTGAAAACGGAGTAGGAGTAGGCTCCGCATCTCGCCAAGAAACCGAGTTCAAGAGCCCACTCCAGCTGAACCTACACATCGTTAGTTTGAGTGTCACTAAAAGTTGATAGAATACATTTTCACCAACAACAACTAATCTATCTGCCAAGTTCCATCTCGATCGGATGTTGAGAATTGGGTTAATTTCCACTTCCAAGATTAGCTTTAATTCATTCGTGAAATAAAAACCGAAATTCAAGATGTATTTAAAAATAAATTTATTTGTTTCAGTTCATTTCTGTTTTTACATTCTACTTTTTCCATAATTATGCCTGCACGTCCTCTAAATCCCGCACATATGATAAACAAAACACTTTCTTTTCGTTATTTGTTTTTGGGGCGTTATGTGCCCTGATGATGGACACTGTAACGCTGTCCAAAACGTTGGCTATAAAAGGAGGTAGCGCAACACGGCATAACGCCCCAAAAACCAATAACGAAAATACTATTGGCCGTGAAAATCTAAAATCGTATAAGAAATTTTCTATTTTATGTGAAATTTCTAACGATTCAGTACTGCAGTTAGTAACTAACAGTTATGAAACTTAAAGAGTAATTAAAATATAGAACTGCCCACACAAAACTTATGAAACTTATAGAGTAATTAAAATATAGAACTTCCTACAAGGGCGAGAAGAATTTACCAAATTGCACGGAGCAGAGGGAGAGCACAGTGACGCGGTAGTAAATAAATGAATTTCACGGTGTACAGGCACCTCGCATTGCAATATCACCATTTAGGGCGCGATAATAAAATCTTCTTACTCATGACTAGTTCTTTGTATAATGTCGCGCAAAATACTGGCTGCTTAAAACTTAACTACAAATACTAGATTTGGTGAACAAAATTCCGGCTTGTGTCAAAAACTGAATATTTTGTTACGCTATTTTCTTAGGTATTTTTAGAAATGTGTTATAATTTTCCAATCTTATATATTTTTAACGTCGGTATATAAACCGATTTGAAAGCGGTTCGTTTTTCTAACCGTTTTTACGAACTATCCAAACCTGTGCAGAAAAGTCCCACAGTGGTCTGTGCTAGCAAACCGTTGCCTTATTTTACTGAGCTTTACCTTTCTGCGCCGGGTCTGTTTATTTTGATGTGCGCTCTTGTACGACGTCGTAGATTATTCAAAGCATTCTCGAACTGTCGACGGTGCCGAAAATACGGTCACCATCGAGGATCTCCAAATAGTCGAAATGATTTCCGGATTTGAGGGCAGGCCTATCTCTTCTGGCGTTGTTAAACTGCAATATATGTTTTTCGAAAAGTAATTTTATTATTCGGTTATTTAAGTCATAATTTATTAAATATTAAGCCAAATTAGGGAGATTAAACACGTTTAAAAGATAACGGCGATTCCTCAGCGATCTCTGAATTTCAATGAATTCAACCTAGCTATGTATATAGACTAAACATTTATCAAGTTTCAAAACCTTTGCATCCAATTATTCCCGAAAATTCTGGACTAATATGTCTTAATTTAATCTGTAATTGCATTTTTAAATCATTAAACCGGGAAATTGTAAAATGTTGCCCTTCAGGCAGGTAACAAAATAGGGGTTATTTGTAGCAATCGCTCATCGTAGCGCTGTTTACTCTTGTCGTAGAGCGCTGAGCGTAGTGCGCTTGCTCTACGCCAAACATCTGCGCGTAGTTTTAACGAGTGTTGACTTACAGCAGGCGTGACAAAACGCTTTCTTAGATGTAAACAATTACAGCGGAAAACGATGAAAGTATTTAGCTCAGTTTAATCAGAAACATTCCAGATAATATTGTAGATAATTTTTATGCAGATTCTTGATCGTCTTTGAATTTATAAATTTGATTTATTTATATAACCACTTCCTGCAGAAAAAAAATAATTTTCTGCTTTACCATAAAGCCAGAAAAATTGGAAAAACACAGTATTTTTTTATAATGCGGCCTGGCAAGTTATTATTTTATTATTAGGCTCTTTCGTTCTTCTGTTGGCTGTGTACCCAGATAATATTGTTAATCATTAGCTACACATTTCAGCCTTACTAATAAAAAAAACATTTCTTTACGGTTAAACGGTGTTTTAGTTACACAATGAATCACACGCTGTGATTTGAATTCTTACTAATAAAAAATGTATTTAACTGGGCTGCGAAAGAAACATAAAGGTATAAGTTTTTATGACATCTTCAAAGAGAAGAAATGTGTGGCATAATATTAAAATACCTTGAAAATATTCTGAAAATCGGTGAGAAATTTGTGGTTCGTACAGTAAAAAGTAAACTGCTCTCTTCCGCTATATAAGTGATGTGTATAACTTTATTAGTAGTTTTAAATACACGGTTTAGTAAGGCTGATTATGTGAATAATGCGAATTTTAAAATGACACAAGAGACACATGTAGGTATTAGTGGCGGTCCGCGAGTTTTCAGTGCGCTAGATTGAAAAATACGACGCTATTGATGTTGTTTTAGCTGGAAACGAATTTTATTTTTTTTCAAAATTTCAACTTTTTGTATGAAGATGTACTGAAAATCCTTACACAAAATATCGAAATTTTGAAAATAAATAAAATTCATTTTCAGTTACGTCGTATTTTTCAATCTAAGCTCACTTAATAATCTTTTTAATCTCTAGCTCACTGAAAATTCACTGACCGCCACTGGTAGGTATCCATTTTTGGGATGACTCCAAGTCGAACCAGCTTTTTCCGGAGTATTTATTCAAATCTTTAAAAATATGTTCTTAACAACTGCTTTTTTCAAATGTACGCAGATTCATATGCGAGTCCCTCTTGTTTGACAATAATTGCAGCTTCATTTCCCGGATTTTTTTTTACATGAATACCTCACAAGAGTTCCAGCTGCTCCCGTCTAGGGCCAGTGAGACTATGGCATCCTCAATTGGGGGTATGCTGTGAGGCTTCAGGTAGTTGGGAGGGAAGAGGAAGGTGGGGAAGTACCTGGCTGTTCAGATCTGGTGTCCAAACATGGAAACAAAAAAAACAAAACATTTCAAACAACATTTCGATTCTGAATTGTGGTCTTACACCAGGGCGACGCTGAGCGTATCTTCCGCTCTGGAACGTGCTGCAAATATACTGTATATTATTTTTAAATAAGTTAATTGTGAAATAACAAAAATTACAATACGTGCTTAGCATGTGACCTCTTTTATATACTTTTAACATGTACACGAATCGGTCCTACAGCTTTATTTCTCGTATTGTTCTTTCCGTATTTACAAATAATGCCCCAAGCCGTGACCGTTTTCATAAATATGTTAGTCTGGTTCTACAATAATTGTAGTTTTACTTCCCGAGCTTACGAATTCCTTTATACACATATTTGCTTTGAAATGACCTCTTATAATATATGTATATAATATTATATATAATATATTATAATATATGTATATAATATTATTGTAAATGAGTACCTAAGTTAGGTTAGAGTTAAGTAAAGAATAAAATAAGTGGGTCACTTATTCACTTCACAAAGCTGACCTTATTCATTAGACTGTTTTGTTAAAACCCTACAAGCCATTTTTTTTTGGAAATTTATTTATTTATTGTTTGAAACATTTACAGTGTTAATTATTATTACCATCTCGTAGAATTGCGGTTGGGATGTACATAGATATTAACACTCCAATTAGAAATGTTCACAGTTGAGTAATTAATGTTTAGTTGTTACTAGACGGAAATGCGAGTAGTGGTAACAGAAATGATGATAATCAAAATGAAATATAAAACACAGTAGTGACAAATATTATATATAACCTGCAGAGAAAGAGAAAAAAGAAAGAAATAAAGGATTTGACAATAAAGCAACATAACAGATTTGAAAAAAAAAGAAAGAAATTACAAACACTCAAATCTCTCATAATTATAAATAGAGTTCAATATTTTACATTTTGAAAAAATTTATCACATACAAACTTCAAGATTTTAAATTAATTTTACAAATTTGTAAATATTCGTTTTTATTGTCTCCTGTAAAATTTTCATTTTGTGGCCTGAAGGGTTTTACCTAACCAAGGTCGATATGTAAGCTGGCTCGAATCTTTTTGCTTTTTTTCTCATTATTATTAGCTTTATGTATAAACATATATTATATATAGATATATATATAAAATGAATGAATATTTGCTTGCTTTCTTGTTTGTCCCTTAGGAATTCCTAAACCATTCATCCAATTGCGATGAACTTTTGGGGATGTGATATGCGCATGCGCGCGATGGTTTCTGTATATAACAGTGAGCTCTGGCGTTAGATACGCAGGGAGAAACAATTTCTTTATTTAATTGGCAATGCAACGCATGCCGGGAACTTCTAGTTTCATATATTAACAATTGATGTGATCTTTTCCTTTATGTATGTAAGTGAGTCTATTTTAATCAAAGCTTAATTTTCCGGATTATTTCCGCCTGCAATTACCTAAAGAGGTCACACGCCAAGCCGTGACCTTTTCACTCTTAAGTTGAGCTTACACACGTTGGTTCCACCGAGCGATTTTACTTTAATAATGGGGATTGTCCGTACCGGCATTCGAACGAAACCATGCGGTTCAGAAACCGCGCGAATTTGCGACGGCCGCAAATTCGCGCGCCCTGTCAGCCTGTTCGACTATTGCGGCTTTATTTCATGTGTTGACAAGTTTGTTAATATGTGCTTGGCTTGTGTCAGCCCTGACCTCCAACTTATGCACGTGTATATGTTTCTAACCGGCGGCTTGGTCATTATCTGGGTGGATTGCTAATTGCTTCAAACAAGAGAAACTCGACTGTGCATTCACATTACCGAGGAACGGAACAGCCACGGGTTTTTCCTTAATGTGTTTCATTATGCACAGCTGTAACAACCGCGCGAAGGTCAATTTACACAACTGAGCAAATTTTCCGATGCAAACTGCACCCTGCTCCTTAATATTGTTATCAGCACTTTGGTTGCCTATCGATTACGTAATATTCTTTGGTTGTATGAGATCCCGCGATTGGGTAACATTTCTAGTTGTTTTCATTAAAGCTTGTTTTTCTGGCTGGCTTTTCACGGCATTTTAACACACTTCGTTAGTTAGAGATATAATGATAAAAGTCGTCTTAATATATTTTAAAAGTTAAATGAATATTTTTGTATCTCCGTCCATCGCAATGAACGTAATATTTACTTTCCAAATAAACTATTCAAATTTTAGGGCGCCACACTGTTAGTTATTTTTTGTTGTTTCAAACACATTGATGTTATTATTTCTTTCTAGTTAAAATTGTCACAGGATTCAATCACGCTTTAAATATTTTCCGTTAATTGTAGTACGTACGTTAATTAGTGTTTTTGAAGTAAAAACTTCTTTAGCACCGTTGTGATTTGTAACTCGGTGAAATGAAAAATAGCTACACTAAAAAGAAACAAACACATTTATCTTTATGATTTAGCCTGCGAGAGAACGAGATAGACTTATCGGTCTCCTCATTGTGGGGAGCTTCGTAGCCTCCCCACTCTTGTCTACTTTAGTTTTCTGAAGGTTTCACTTTTACCGCGTGTGAACTGCACACTCTTATTTTTTCTAGCCTAATTTTAGCAAATATCTCCCTTCCTAAAGTTCGAGTAAATATTCCAATTCGGGACCATGGGCAAATAATTAACAGTAGAAATTTAATCACGAAAAACGTTTTTTGCCTCAGAAATATTTGACTCTCTTTGCAAATTTTCAAAAATGGTACTTTTTTTCGTCACTCGTAAATGGACTAAAGGCGTAGACGTAATAGAAATGTGCATTTGATGTCTGTATGGTCGCATACTAGGAATTCTCTGGACGGACCGCATAATTAACGTAAGGTCAGGACAAAAACGTCCGCAGATAAAGATTTTTTTAGCGCCATCCGACTGCCGTTTGTAAGTACTTTGAACATTTATAATGAGACTAAAAAAGGAAAAATTCAGGTGGTAATTAAGGAACATGTACGCTACGAAGGAAGTACTGTTAGAAGGCTAGGCTCATCTGAGGAATCAATGAAAGTGGGTTGCATGTTTTGTCAAAAGTTCAAGTATCAATTATATGTGTTGTCCAACCTACGACAAGAGCGGAATTTACTTTAATAAAAAAACAGATAAATGAGCTACACATATTAGGAGGCTCTGAGGAAAATAATTTTCTTGGATGGAAATGGAGGTCTTTCAGAAGAGAGGAGTTATTGAACTTTGTTCTTGAAGAAACCCACATTCTCGTAGGCATCCTCAATGTTCTACAGCTCTTTGTCGAACTCAAGACCTTTGTTATCATGTGAGAAATTTCAACCGTTTACAAATATAAGGCGCGCATTTGGCGTGCTTCCCGACCATGCACCGGTACCGAATGGATTAATCAAGCTATCCTCCAAGCATCCTCCATTGAAATATCGGTAGAAAATGGACAGCATTCCTAGCTGACGCCGGTGCTCCAAAGATTGCAATCCGTTTGGAAAGGGAAATCTATCAAACGGACCGCCCATTTCTTCTTATAGTCACGAGTTTTTTCAAATATTTTGTGGTTTGAGCCAGAGGTGATGTTGCACCTACAAACACAGTACACCCTTGTATAAATAAAGCTTTAATTTGAATACATTTCCCCCTCCTTTTGGTGGAGCAATAAACACCATGTTTATTTAAATTACAACAAAATAATTAAAAAATCAGAGTGTGCAATTCACACGCGGCAGAAGTGAAATCTTAAGAAAACTAAAGTACACAAGAGTGGGGAGACTACGAAGCTATTATTTTTACATTTTTTTTATCAATGTGAATGATAATTTATTCCATATTTTTGTCGATGAATTCCAGTGCACTTTCCTATACATTTGGTCATCTTATTAGTATTTGTGTTCTCCTCTTCGGAGTCGCTAGATGTCACATTCTTTTGCCTGTTTATTTTGAGGTGGTTTGAAGATTGGATTTTACAAAAATATGTATATTTTTTGGGTTTAGTAGAACTCGATCCTTGGCCCTCTGAATGTCTGGCTGCTGAGGTTCGTCAGGCGCTTTGTACCAGAAGACTTGCGAAATAAATGAATATTTTATTGCTATCTCATTCTTTCGCAGGCTAGACCCCATAATATACGTGTTTGTCTCTTTTTATTGTCGCTCGTTTCCGTTTCATCGAGTTTCAAATTACAAAGGCACCAAAGAAGTTTTCACTTCAATATTGCTCTAAAAAGGTTTCAATTAATTTCAACAGTTTATCTATCCCGTAATCGACTTAATTCGCTCAATGGGCAACGGTTTGTATTCATCCGGGGATGTTTGTTGGAACATAATGGGTCGCAATCCATTCGCAATCTATTTGTGAACTATTCATTGGTGTAATTTGCCTGCAGGCTGACAGATGTGATCAAAGAACTGATCGCTTGGAGCATATTGATCGCAGGTAGCGCCCATCGCCGTCGCCACGTTATAGGGTATAATTTCCTTATGTCAACCCATCATACTCACAACACGCCCTCCCGTTCATCCCCATTCCTTCCCGTTCATTAACGTGGCCGTGTCACACCTGCCCGCTCTTGCTAGCCTGGTATCTGACGCCAACGCGTATCACATGTAATCATAAACATATTATTTACTTAGAAATCTGTTGACGATAATGTGTACGCAATTAGTCTTCTAAGTTTTGAAGGTTTCCGCTTTATTCGGGGCGTTTGGATTCTCTACCCGAAGTATTAGTTTATAATATAATTAAACACTGTCAACTTTGTGTAGACGACGCTAATCTTAAATTGTATCATTAATAATACATTGGCATTTAATTTATTGCTGTTGTTCTGAGAGAAAAAAGCTGTTGGAAAGGTTGTATGAAAGGATTTTTCTTCGCCTAAGACTAACTTGGTCAATGAACGAAAGTATACTATAATTAAGTACAAAAAAAGTAATTCAGAGCTGTGGGTTGCTAAATCTAGATAAATTGAACAGGCTAAAACATAATTAATCAATTATCCCAAATCAATAGAGTCATGATTGACTAACATGAATTTTATAATTATAATTATTACCATGTAGTTTATTATGATAAATTTATTGTTCGCTCTGAACGGTGAGAGTGTTTCCATGATTTTAAATTTTAGTGGGATAAAACATATTTTAAAAAGAAATTAAATCATGAACCATCTCATCCCAGACACAGCGGCAGAGAGCAAAACATAATAACAGCTTTGAATTCCGCTTTCAGGTTATACTTTTTTTCTAGTAGTTTCACGGCGGTTTTAGTTATCTTCGTACTTTATTCAAGAATATTGGTTGATACTGATTTAAAATATCACATATTCTACCACGTAATTAGAAAGTGGAAGGGAAACAAATCGATTTACTCGTTTTTAAACTATATGCGAAAAAAAATGTGTGCAGTTCACACGCGGTAGAAATGAAACCCTCAGAAAACTCGTGTAGACAAGAGTGGGGAGGCTACGAGGCTCCTCACAAACAGGAAACCGATTAGTCTATCTCGTTCTCTCGCAGGCTAAATCCTGTAGATGTATTTGTTTGTCTCTTTATTGGGATGAACGGGTTTCGTTTCATACAGTTTCAAATCACAAAAAAGTTTCCCTTCAAAAAGTGGGATAAACGCCTGATAGTTTTTCATGTAAATGAACTATCGCACTTGATTTAAATGTACATATTTATAAATATAGTGCTGTCTTGTTTGCTGTAACTGAATGAGAAAATCGAAACCAATTATGTCACCAATACATCACTCGAACATTACGGAAAAAATTAGAAAATTCAAAATGGAAAAATATCCGTCTTCTCTTTTTTTAACCCTTCAAAATATCATATCTCCGTACCACATTATGGAAATTTAGTTGCGCAGGAAAGAGTAATTTCATTTACCTATAAATTTCAGATAGAAAAGCATTGAAATTCGCTCTGCCAGACCTCTCCGTTCGCGTTCTTTTAGTTAGACGTACGGATTATCTGATTTCTTCTTTTTTCTAAAATTTATCATTCTTTAATCGCAAATTCTATTGGAGCAAATACATATATATATATATATATATATTGGCCTCTTCCCGTAGTGTGTTGATCCAGTAAGAAGTTAGAAGCCAAGTTGATCCACCTTTAACACCATATAACTTGGCTGTGATGGAATACATCTGTATGATTTTGCAACATTATTACATTAGTTACCAAGGTTGCCAGTTTGCAAGTAAAAATATCTGATGTACTTATCATAAAATTTTTAAAATTTGTATGGGAATCGCTTGCAAATTTACATGCTATGTTGATCTGTCGCTTATAAATTAACATACTTCGTTGATCTGCATAATCGTATAACTTATGTACCTATATGTCGTTTTACAGTTCTTTTGCTGATCCGATTTAAATGACCAATCAGAGAGGTTGTGAAGGAAGCCTTCTGATTGGTCATAAAAAACATGTACCTATATGGAGTTTTACTGTTAATTGGTTGATCTGATATATAATGGCGCATTCTAGGGCTGCCACAGAGTTGTGACATTATTCCAGGGCTGCTACATACTCTAAATTATGTATTATTATTATTTGACAATAAATATTTTCGGTATTACGAAATGCGGCCAAAAATTTCATGGAGAGGAAACGAACGAGACGAGGGAGGGGGAAGGCGGGGAAGGTGGAAGGAAATGGGGCGCACGGAAAAGGACATGCAGGGAGAATCAATTGGAGTGAGTGAGTGAAGGAGGCGATATCAATTATACCGCCGCCCTGGGAACCATTTACTGGATAACCAACCTCTGCCATAGGTTACCTCAGGAGGTGGGGAATGGGGGGGGGGGGGATCTCATGTCTACTTAAGTTTTCTGAAGGTTTCACTTCTACTGCGTGTCAAGTACAAGTTCAAATTAGAGCGTGCGTAAGTAATTTTTTTGATAAGTCTGTATTATTTTACGAAAAGCGTTGCTTTACGATCCTTGACTAAGAATTCAGAAGTCGCAGGTTAAAATTATGGCGTGCGCAAATAATTTTTTTTTGATAAGTTTGTATTATTTTATGAAAATGCGTTGCTTTACGATCCTTGACTAAGAATTCAGAAGTCGCAAGTTCAAATTATGGCGTGCGCAAGTAAATGAATGATGCAGAAAATTATAATAATATAATTGTTATAATTACACGAATTATCACTTTCCTTAGTTATTGCCGAACGTTTGTTTTATAATTGTATTTTTATCAAAGTTTTTATTCCAGCAGGACTGGGAGAGCAGAGCAATCCCAGTCTGCCATCATATTTCGTAAACAATTATAATGTTATAATTTATGAGAGTAAATTAAAGATCTCAAAGAAAAAAATATAAATAAAATGTGCTAACATATTAAGTAGGTACCCAATTAAAACATAAAATGAAAATAAGTTAATAATTTGACAGTTATATAATACAGTCCTGACAGTTGATCCCCCGACAGTTGATCTGATGGACGGTTGATACCTCGGACAATTGATCCCCTGACAGTTGACTCCCCGACAGTTGATCCCTCGGACAATTGGATGGACATGGACATTGGGCGGACATTTGATCCCTCGGACATTTGATCCCTCGGACTCGGAGGGATCAACTGTCGCGGACCAATTGTCGGAGGATCAATTGTCGCCGGACCAACCGTCGTGAAACCGTTTTTTTCAATGACACTGAATGTATAGAACACAGTTTAGTAAATGGATTTACTCAAAATTTCTACATTACATTAAATTTTAGCAGAAAAGTGTTTCTATGAACACTGGTGAGCTCTGGTTTTATGAAATTACTATAAAAAAAATAGTAAGTGGTGCACAAGTTGTTTGGAAAAGCTAGTGTATATCATGTATTTTAGCGGCAGGGAGGGTAGGCGGGAGGGGGAGGGGAATCCGGGACTTGCGGAGGGGAATGAAGGGGGAAAGATTCGCGGGAGAAAGGGTCGAAGGAGGGGGAAGTCGGGAAAGTGGACAGCGGAGGGGGGGGGGGGTTCGCGGGACGGAGCGAAACGGAAAAGGGGAGTGCGAAAAGCAAAGAAGGTGGAAGGGGATCGCAAGAGGGGAAGAGGGGGGGAAGGGGAACGGGGATGAATAGGAAAGAACACTCAGGGAGAAACAATATCTTTATTTGACCAGTCAGTGGTTGAGTGGGCATCGCGCTTGGATCCCACCCGGGCGCCCCGTGTTCGATTCCTCGGCTGGCTAAGTCCTCCATCACAACACAAGCAACATTTTCGGCTTTCTGTGGTGGTAGTAGGAGATTTTCAAACATTGTTGGGTTATTCGTAACCCGGGAATGTTTGTCTTTCTTTTTTAAAAAAAAAAAAAAAGTAATTTAAGTGGTATTGCAACGCATGCCGGGTTCAACAAAAAACGGGGACCCAAGGGAATGGACGTGCAGGGAGAAACAATTCGTTTCTTTGAATGGCATTGCAACGCGTGCCGGGAACCAGCTTGTATTTTTGATAAAATAATGCCTTAAAAATAAGTTTACCAGATTTATTTATTTATTTATTTATTTACACATATTCGGCATAACATGTGCGATTAACATAATTAACGTAACATGTAAATACTTAGTAACTAACCTAGTAACTTTGATAATTTATCAATTATTTTTATACGAAAAGACAAAAAAAGAGGTGAGAGTAACATTTATAATACATTTGTCTAAAAAAATATGTATGTTTTATTTTTTTTTTCATTATTTGTAATTTTAGTTAGAAAAAGCGTGAGGTGAGCCATTTTTAAAACTTTTTTATGTTTGCATGACAAATTTTTATATTTAAAAAAATATATGTTTATTTTGAACTAAAAAATTTGGAAGCGTATTTCATGACCTTTCAAAAACAGTTTTTAGTTTTGGGGTATGTTCAGAAATATTCCATTTATTTGCATTTCTTTGTAAAGCGGAAAGATTTTGACCATCTGAAAAATACGCCAAAATTTTGAAGGGTTAAATAGGTTACGTTAGGTTAGGATTATCGGCTATTTAAAAAAAAATTTCATAGCTCTTATTGACTTTTCAAGGAGTTGACTTTATTCTCAGTTGGCATGAAACCATTTTGAAGGCCGCCCATCTTGAAACCGTCCACCTATTCGCTACTTGGTAACTGCTAATGTTAACAAACTAATCAAAAGGGCCTTTCACCAGCTACGCACAAATATTAACGGATGAAAGTAATTGCTCCTTTCTGTCTTTTCCTATGAACTTATTGTTCTGAGTAGTTGTGCGGAACACATACTACCATACGTTGAACTCAACAGTATTAGAGCGAGACATGTAGCATTAGCAGAGCAAGTGGTCATCACGTGTCGATCACGTGATGATGCGATGACGCAGATCATTTGTTTACATTCGCTCCAACAAAGAATCGACATGTTTTGTTTTGTCTTTCCGATATTTCGTCACCTCATTTAAATAGGGTTCTAACTGACATTTTTTTCAAAAATGACCTTTGATTGCCAAAGCAGTTTTTTTGCTCATTTCTATACCCAAAATAATTTTCAGAACCATCCGTGTTGTATTTTCGTAGATATATGTATAACAAAGTTCTAACATCAAGCATTTTCAATAATAATTCATTTTACATTCTCACTACACTTACACTCTCTGTTTTTCTTGTATCTGACAGTTGATATTAAATAAGAGGCGCATTATGGTTCGTCACTTTATTTGGATAGGGTTCTAACTGTGTCTTCTCTATCATTTTCTAAGGTTTCTAAGTTTCCAAAGACGAATTTTCGTAATCTATTTAACAATTTTAGTTAAAGTATAAAGTATTTTAGTTTATCGTATTTAAATGGAAAATATTTAAATAGGACGTAGCTTGGAATTGCATTAGTGAAATGTAATTAGAACCTTGTGCAATGTATTATTATGCCGTAGCTGGTTGTACAGGGTTCTATTTGCATGTTTAGGTATGTTCTAAAAGGGTAAATATACGTCCTATTTAAATACTTTCCTTCAAAATATGTTAAATTAAAATACGTTTAACAATTTTCAACTTCAAAATCGGAAATTGGTAAATAGATTATGAGAAATCGTCTTTGCAAACTTTGACACCTCATATCTCAGAACAAGGTGAAGTGAAGTTAGAACCCCATCAAAAGCTGCGTTCTTTTTGGGTGTATTTCTAGTAATAATTTATACTAGTAATAAGTTATTTTGTTTAAGTACAAAATGTAATTAATAAATACATAATTATATGAATCCTTCGGTACCGGTAGAAGTGAAACCTTCAGAAAACTTAAGTAGACAATTTTCATGAGTGAAATATTTTTTTTTATTATTTATTATTAAGAAAAGAGAAATGCGATATTAATTCTTTTAATGCAGGTCGATAACTTAATAGTTTTTCTAGGATTACCCAAATTATTGTGTATTTGCTTTACAAAACACATTAAATACAGCGTAAAACTTTCGATATTAAAAGTTCACATTTTTTGAGTGAAAAGTTCTTTAGCACCGTTGTGATTTGATTCTCAATGAAACGAAAAATAGCGAAAAAGAGACAAAAACATCCATTAATAGGAGTAACTTTGCGAGAGAATGAGATAGTATATTTGATCTCCTCTTTGTGACGGCTCTACACAAGGAAACACGTAGAAACATGTCTGAGTCCAACTACAAGAAAGCGGACACGTCACGTTCTTTTTGAGAGTATTTCTAGTAATAATTTATTCTAGTAATAAGTTATTTTATTTAAGTACGATAAGTAATTAATAATTAATAAATACATAATTAAATAAATCCTTCAGTACCGGTAGAAGTGAAACCTTCAGAAAACTTAAGAAGACAATTTTCATTAGTGAAATATATTTTTTTATTATTTAATATTAAGAAAAGAGAAATGCGATATTAATTCTTTTAATGCAGATCGATAACTTAATAGTTTTTCTAGGATAACCCAAATTATTGAGTATTTGCTTTAAAAAACAACTTATATACAGCGTAAAACTCTCATTAGTAAAAAGGTACCCCAAGCTAACTTGAAATGACCTAAGCCGTTTTTAGTGACTAGGTCCGAATAGCCAGGTATTTCCCCACCTTCCTCTCTCCATCACCTTTCCCTCCCCGCTCACCGCCATACCCACTTTGGCGGGCCCTCTCCCCACAGCTCCTCAACCCGCCGGTTCTAAAACAAAAAAAACATGTTGAAACATGTCTGAGTGTCTCCAACTACAAGAAAGCGGGCACGTTGCCTTCTTTTTGAGTGTATATCTAGTAATTATTTATTCTTGTAATAAGTAATTTTGTTTAAGATAACATGTAATTATTAATTAATAAATACATAATTAAATTAATCCTTCGGTACCGGTAGGAGTGAAACCTTCAGAAAACTAAAAAAGACAATTTTCATACGTGAAATAATTTTTGTTATTATTTAATATTAAGAAAAATTGTAATGCGATATTAATTCTTTTAATGCAGATCGGTAAATAAATAGTTTTTCTAAGATGGCCCAAATTATTGAGTATTTGCTAAAAAAAAACAACTTATATATAGCGTAAAACTCTCGTTAATAAAATAATACTTTTGGAAGATTTTTTGATTGATTCGTGTACAAACCGTGCTCTAAAGTAAGAATCCAAAATTTCAGTCCGTTTGTTGCCATAGGGCCAAAGTTATGACCGATCGCAAATGTAAAAACCTATACCTACGAACGATGAGTTTTCTAAAAACTATACTTTTGGAAGATTTTTTGATTGATTCTTGTACAGACCGTGCTTTTAAGTAAGAATCCAAAATTTCAGTCTGTTTGGTGGATGATGGCCCAAATTATTGAGTATTTGCTAAAAAAAACAAATTATATACAGCGTAAAACTCTCGTTAGTAAAATTATACTTTTGGAATTTTTTTTTATTGATTCGTGTATAAACCGTGCTCTAAAGTAAGAATCCAAAATTTCAGTGTGTTTGGTGCCATAGGGCTAGAGTTGTGACCGATTCCAAGTGTAAAACGTACCCTGAAAAACGATGAGTGTTCTAACAACTATATTTTTGGAATTTTTTTTTGTTTGATTCTTGCACAAACTGTGCTTTTAAGTAAGAATCCAAAATTTCAGTCTGTTTGGTGCCATAGGGCCAAAGTTGTGACCGATCGCAAATGTAAAAACCTATACCTACGAACGATGAGTTTTCTAAAAACTATACTTTTGGAAGATTTTTTGATTGATTCTTGTACAGACCGTGCTTTTAAGTAAGAATCCAAAATTTCAGTCTGTTTGGTGGATGATGGCCCAAATTATTGAGTATTTGCTAAAAAAAAAACAAATTATATACAGCGTAAAACTCTCGTTAGTAAAATTATTCTTTTGGAAGATTTTTTTATTGATTCGTGTACAAACCATGCTCTTAAGTAAGAATCCAAAATTTCAGTGTGTTTGGTGCCATAGGGCTAGAGTTGTGACCGATTCCAAGTGTAAAAACAAATATCTCCAAATGATGAGTTTTCTTAAAACTATACTTTTGGAAGATTTTTTGATTGATTCTTGTACGGACCGTGCTTTTAAGTAAGAATCCAAAATTTCAGTCTGTTTGGTGGATGATGTCCCAAATTATGAGTATTTGCTAAAAAAAAAAACAAAATATATACAGCGTAAAACTCTCGTTGGTAAAATTATACTTTTGGAAGATTTTTTTATTGATTCTTGTACAGACTGTGCTTTTAAGTAAGAATCCAAAATTTCAGTCTGTTTGGTGCCATAGGGCCAAAGTTGTGACCGATCGCAAATGTAAAACCTATACCTACGAACGATGAGTTTTCTAAAAACTATACTTTTGGAAGATTTTTTGATTGATTTTTGTACAGACCGTGCTTTTTAGTAAGAATCCAAAATTTCAGTCTGTTTGGTGGATGATGGCCCAAATTATTGAGTATTTGCTAAAAAAAAACAAATTATATACAGCGTAAAACTCTCGTTAGTAAAATTATACTTTTGGAAGATTTTTTTATTGATTCTCGTACAGACTGTGCTTTTAAGTAAGAATCCAAAATAATCGTCCTGTTTGGTGCCATAGGGCCAAAGTTGTGACCGATCGCAAGTGTAAAAACTAATAACCTACGAACGATGAGTTTTCTTAAAACTATATTTTTGGAAGATTTTTTGATTGATTCTTGAACGGACCGTGCTTTTAAGTAAGAATCCAAAATTTCAGTCTGTTTGGTGGAAGATGGCCCAAATTATTGAGTATTTGCTAAAAAAAACAAATTAAATACAGCGTAAAACTCTCGTTAGTAAAATTATACTATTGGAAGATTTTTTTATTGATTCTCGTACAGACTGTGCTTTTAAGTAAGAATCCAAAATAATCGTCCTGTTTGGTGCCATAGGGCCAAAGTTGTGACCGATCGCAAGTGTAAAAACTAATAACCTACGAACGATGAGTTTTCTTAAAACTATATTTTTGGAAGATTTTTTGATTGATTCTTGAACGGACCGTGCTTTTAAGTAAGAATCCAAAATTTCAGTCTGTTTGGTGGAAGATGGCCCAAATTTTTGAGTATTTGCTAAAAAAAAAAAAACAACTTATATACAGCGTAAAACTCTCGTTAGTAAAATTATACTTATCGAAGTTTTTTATTGATTCGTGTACAGACCGTGTTCTTAAGTAAGAATCCAAAATTTCAGTCTGTTTGGTGCCATAGGGCCAGAGTTGCAAGTCGATGGGTCGAGAGAGTCAGGCTCAAAATGTTAAAATGCCTCCCTCAACCAAGCGTTCTTGACCCAGTCCGCCACGTCGCAGGTGGCCAGACGCATCCGCCGCCAAGACCTGGACAAACTTCACCCCACGAACCCGGGCACCCCTGCTTAGTCACCAAACGCAATGATCTTCCCCCCCCAACCCCCCCCCCCTACCCCCACCATCTACCCACCTCCCCCACCACCCACCTCCGCCCTTCCCACTCCCCTGGAATTACTCGTCTACAATTATACAATTAGTCCTTACTAAATCTATTTCTTCACCCCCCTACACCCCCTTCACCCCACCTACACCCCCACCATACCCCCCCTACCCCCTACCCCCCACCCCCTACCCCCCTACTCCACTTCCCCCTCCCCCTGGGGTGACCTATGGCAGAGGTGTTGGTTTTCCAGTCAATGGTTCCCGGGGTGGCGGTACCCTGTATTCCCAAATTGTAATTCCTCATTTATTATCATTCAATTAGTCCTTACTTAAGCAATTTCTATTCCCCCCCCCCCCTACCCCCTCCCCCTGTCCAACTTCCCCTCCCCCTACCCCCCATCCCTCAGGGGTGACCCATGGCAGAGGTGTTGGTTATCCAGTAAATGGTTCCTTGGGCGGCGGTATAATTCACTCACTCAAATTGATTCTCCCTGCATGTCTTTTCCCACGCGCCCCGTTCCCTTACACCTTTCCCACCTTCCTCCTCCCTCGTCTCTTCCCTCTCTGTATAATTTTTTTGCCGCACTTCGTACTACCGAAAATATTTATTGTCAAATAATAATAATACATAATTTTGAGTATGTCGCAGCCCTGCAATAATCTTACACCTCTTTGGTAGCCCTAGAACGCGCAATATATATCAGATCAACAAATGAACCGTAATGTTCCATATAGGTACATGTTTTTTATGACCAATCAGAATGCTTCCCTCTCTGATTGGTCATTTATATAAGATCAACATAGACAAAACGTGTAAAATGTATAAGCCACAGAAAAATGGGCGTGGCTTAGAGCTAAATCTCGATGACTTAAGTTGATCTATAAGGATCCACATATGTATGCCAGCTTCGGTAATAGATCAACTTATCCGCTTGGATCAACAAGAGCAAACGGATCAACTAAAAACTGGTCTACCGTCACGCAAGATCAACTTAGTACGAGAGGGTATAAATATATATATATATATATATATATATTTTTTTTTTACATTAACTCCACACAGGAGGCCCTGAGGAAAAAATAATTTCCCTCAGGGCCTATGTCATCTTTGAGGATGCTGTGTGGAGGGTGTTTTTGAGGAGAGGAAGGAGTGAACATGGGTCTTGAAGGGACCCATATTGTAGGAGGGAGGAAACACAGAGGCCGGCAAATCGTTCCACAGCCGAGCTGTTGAACTCAAGAACGAGTCGTAGAAACGACCCGTTCTCATGTGACTAATGTCAACCGTGTACAAATGTTGAGCGCGCGTTTGGCGTGTTTCCCGACTATGCACCGGTGCCGAGGGGATCAATGACGCTAGTTCCACGGAGCATCTTCCATTGTAATACCGGTAGAACAAGGACAGCATTCCCACCTGGCGCCTGTGCTCTAAAGATTGCAATCCGTTAGTTAAGATGGGAGAATCTATCAAACGGACCGCCCGTTTCTGCACAGAGTCAAGGGTTTTTTTGTCAAAAAATATATGTCTTGAAGTCATTTCAAGATGGTTGCGGCCTTGACCACACTCTGTTTGCGATTAATGACGAACAATTATAAGGATCACACGTGTATGGTCAATAGAATAAAAACCATAAAATTGGAAACCGGACGCACAGCTTCACGTTCATCACCATTTTTACAAAGGCAACAAAAAAAAAATTCAAAGAAAAAGCGTGATAAAAATAACTCATACATTCTCCTTTATAAAAGTTGAAAAAGATTATAATTATCATCATTGATTACTATCGATTAGTGTATTAACCTTTTCGTCCCGGAACGAAAAAAATCACACATGACCCGAAGGGGGGTCACTCGGGGACCCCAATTTGTTTTGCATATTAAAGGGTGTTAATGACATTTTTTTGTAATTTGTTATGATAATAATTAGAGGGAAGTATAATCATCGTATTTCAGTAGTCATTTTCAAAATCGTTTCATAAATAAAGTCATAATTAATATTCTAATGAATTTAGACCATAACGTGTATTTTTCCATAGAAAACAGAGAAGGCGGGCCGATAGCCAACGTAACACCTTGTTTCCGAATCTCGACTGGCGATTGGCGTTCACCGGAAACGACTCAGACCGAATGATCTTTGACCGGCAAGCGAACATTATAGCATTATAAAAAGAGCAAACGAGATGCGCAGTGTAAACGAACGCGATCTAGACCTTTCCACTAACAACTTAGAAATTACTTGCTATCGCTTAGAATTATCCCGATACATTCAGCAGATAGGGACGGGGGAACGCCCGAACAGAGGGAAGGGGGGCGGGTGGCACAGATTATTCGCCGGAATTTGTTATAAACTATTTAATTTTAAGAAAAGTAGTAATGCGATATTAATTTTTTTAATGCAAATCGATAACCAAATAGTTTTTCTAAGATTACTCAAATTATTGAATACGTGATTTAAAAAACAACATAGATACAGCGTAAAACTCTCGTTAGTGTAGGTGCGTTCCCCCGGTCCGGTAAGGAAGTGTTAAAGAAAACTATTATACTTTAGCATTGCGATTTTTTGCATTCGCCAACAAGGAGGTCCATTGAAAAATATTACGACTTAAAAAATATGTTCACATGGATCAAAATTGCTTATTCTGAATATATCCGTTTTATTTATTTTACATAGAATTTATAAATCGTCATTTAAAAGTGAATAAAACACCGTCAGAAAACGTATAACAAATATAATATATTAATATTTATAATTTCATAACGCCAGAGCTTGCCATCATATACAGACTGTAGTCTTCGCATATAATTTAGCTTTCTATTGGTGAATGAATTTTCAAAGTCTTTTTATTGGTTAATGCGTGAAAGCGTCATAAACGAACTCTAGCAGTTTCGAATTTATAATATTAAGTATGGATAAAATATAAGATGGAACATTTATTTCCTCCAACACGATTACCTACTTATTAACAATGTGGTCTCTATCTTATTTAGTTCCTGTCCATAATCTACAATAAATATGTTATTATATACATATTTTAAAATTGTTTTTGGATTTCACCATCTACAGCAGAGGTTTCCAAACTTTTTTTCTCGTAGACCACTTTCAAAGTTTTACTTGTTTCGGTGGACTCCCTGCTGCAACATTTCTACCATATTCCCAAAACTCGACACGCGTTGTACTGAATATTGAATGTGTGGAGTTGTGGTCTGTCATAACGGGGGGGGGGGGGGGGTAATGTGATAAGAGACGGGGGGTGGGATGGGATATGGGCACGGGATGGGTCTCAATATGACCATTTTTCACCGAAATACTAGTGTACTATCTGCCTACATTGACAGATTTTTTTGACAGGGGTATGTTGTGAGGCTGAAGGTGGTGGGGAGGGGAAGGAGATAGGGAAGAGGAAGGTGGGGAAGTACTTGGATATTCAGATCTGGTCCAAAACACGGCTAAAGCCATTTCAAGCAACGTTTCATTTCTAAATGGTGGTCTTATGCCAGGGCGATACTGATAGTATCTTCCACTCTGGAACGTGCCGCAAATATACTAAACATTATTTTAAATGTAGAAATTGTGAAAAAAAAAATTAATCAAATAAAATTTATTTGCCACACCGGGATTCGATCCCGCGACCTTCGGATTGCGAGTCAAGAGCCTTACCGCTGAACTACGCCGGCCTTCAAGGTAAAGCCAAGCCAAAATTTTAGTTCTTTACTATCGAAACCTGATAAATTTTCGTGGACCCCCACTTACAACTTGTGGACCCCCATTTTTTTATCACGCCTACGTGGACCCCCGTTCAGTCTCCCGTGGACCCCTGGGGGTCCATCTGGACCACTTTGGGAATCACTGATCTACAGTATTAAGTACCATTTTGTTGGAAGCAGTGTAGTGGTGATAAATTTATCTGCGGTTTTCAGTGTTTTCTTTTCTCAAATGGTTTATCAGACTTCCCGTTAAGGGTGGTCATAGTTTTCATCAAGTCATTTGTCCTTATCTTTTAAGAGAGCTATTTAAAGTGAGTTATGTTTGTCCTTGGCAGCGTTATTGGTACACCCTCTCACATCAACATCAATCATCAGGGAAATGTAGCTTTAATTTATTTAATCTAAAGAACTCCTTTTAACGTTTTCACCAATCAAGCATGTTGGGTAAAAGATAATAATGACCCTTTTTAGTTACAAATCAACTGACAATTTAAAAAAAAATCTCGCACTGCCATCTTACAAAGTGGAAGATGGTGCTTGTACAATGACGAAATACTTAACTTAGTAAAGGAAATGAACCCATGACACTTGGGACAACCTAGGTCAACTCAGTGTTCTAACGCAAAAAAACCATACGCTTCTGGGTTAAGAGTTATTTAATTACAAAGTTAACTCGATTGGTTACTTTGCAGTACGAGTTATTTTTACCGCCGAGCAATAAATAATAACGATGACGTAACAATGTCCACAGATAAATTAATAATGGGTTCCCCCGGTGAGTGTGAGTTAGGGTCGATCCTACATTTTAAACCGCTCGGCTATAGAATGATTTTCCGGCCTCTGTGTTTTCTGCCTCCTACAACATAGGTCTTTTCACCTCTCACTCCCTCCTTTCATAAAAAAACGGTTGTACATAAAGTCGGTTTACGGACGATAATTTTACGTGATAACGTCGTATAATAACGATGGAGTGGAAGAGAGATAGATGCGTCACAAGCCCAACGCTTAGGCCGAACGCTTGTTCCGCGCTCTCGCTTGCACGCTCGGCTCAGACGGAATGTGACAACGTGACAATGAGTCATGCTTTTTCGTGAGTGCAGCAGGCGTTCATCGATTTATAAGACGTTATCACGTCAAAAAAACCTTCCGTCATACCCATTCTGGCCAAAGTCACAAATCTTAGAAACTAATTTAGGTACCGAATTTAATTTACGATAACAATGTGAAATCTAATCTATATGTTTTTAGAGTTCATTGTAATGTATATAATGTACCTATATGTTTACATTTTATCTACTTACCTCCAATTTATATTCTAGTGTATTATTTATG
Source organism: Glyphotaelius pellucidus (assembly GCA_936435175.1). NCBI lineage: Eukaryota > Metazoa > Arthropoda > Insecta > Trichoptera > Limnephilidae > Glyphotaelius > Glyphotaelius pellucidus. The sequence continues at coordinate 16,390,850 of OW386542.1, read as the reverse complement.
ATCTTTAAAAGCACGCAAGTAAAAGTATATATCCAAAATCATATCTGTGTTTCGAGTTTGGTGTCTTTTAACCTTAACGGGGTCGGTATTGTATTATTCTGTATAAATAAATATAGTCTTCCACAAAGCCAAAACCCCTTCCTTCGGTTTTCATAAATAGATATTAGAGCGTTGGCAATATAACACAGTGAATAACTTTATATCTCTAGGATACCACTTCCTCTTTGATGTGGCCACCCGGGATCGGATGGTCAACTGGAAATCGACAACGGTGCTTTATTCGTTTTGTGGCTTGTGGAATATAGATCTGCGTTTTCCAATTGGCTGTTGGCAGAGTGGGACATTATTCTTAGAGAGGGATAGTGGCGATAGTTCCATAAATGTTGTACCTACACTACCAGTAGTTCTGTGAATAGTAGTAGACTTCGCGTCCACAATAGTTTGTTTATAATTTTCTTGTTATTAAATCAGAACAATTTTCTTGTACTTTAAACAAAAATTTCCTCTGAAATCATAAAACTTAAACTTGAAATAGTACTTAAATACCACCTCCTTAATTAATTAACACGACGATTTCACATTTCAAAAATAATTTTACTGATCAATCACCAATACCAAAAAGGTAACCATCTTGAGCCGGAACCGGAACGTAACGAACAAATTTACTGACAGATGAAATACTAAATGGTTGAGTTAAAATAGGACTTCCCTACACTCAATCAAATATTTGATGAAGTTATTTGAACAAAAAAAATTGGGGGTTAAAAATATAATTTGAAGGTTTTCTAGGAAGCACAATAGCTGATAACTTTCACATTTTTTTATTATTATTATTGAAACAATTAATTACATGTTATACATCAAGTAAAGTTTTTCAATTAAAAATATGATAAGTAATATAACAACAGAATGAAGAAGAGGAGAAATCTTTATTGTAGAAGAGAATAAAAAAAGGGATATCGAATATTGTAATTATTAGATGTAATGATTGTAACAAGTTATGTGTAGAGTGTTTTTATTGAACTTTTGATTTTTTATAATTTGTTTCCAATCTTAATTTTAAGCGTAATTCGTTAAACCATTTAATTCCAATATATTATTAGAATCGTTGGGCTGCGGCGGTGTAACAGCGCGGGATAGTCATAGAGCCAAAGATATTAAATATCCTGTAATATCCATTGAACAAATTTTGTTATATCTGTTCGAAAAAAGAGTTAAGCTCTCATTATTGAAATAATCTTTGTATATTTATAAAAGAGTATTTTTTAAATAAATATTATGAAGAGAAGGGATTTAATTTCTTGAAATAATTTAATGGTCATCATGGAAAACATGCATCTATGATTTTATATTTTCTGAAATAACTGTTTTTTAAGGTACCTACAGTTAATATTTTTTTGTATTTTGGATAATAGTTGGTCCTCTGTCCATTGCAATCAAATGCATTGTAATTGTACAAAATACACAGGGACCCCAATACAATTCTTTATCTACCACTTTTCTTAAACTTTATTTTTTAACTTACTATTTTTTTATTGTAGTTCGTATTTCAGCCTTAGTTTAACCATAATTTAAATAATTTCAATGGTAGATTTTTCAGTTTATATTTATTGTTGCTCTCCTTAAAATGACTCGAAGCAACCATACAAAGCCATGCCATTAGAGACGGGGAAATGAAAAACACTCAACAGATATTTGGTCACGTTAAGTGGCCTTTGACAGTAAATGTCTTTGCCCGCCCTTATTAGAACGTTTGAAAGATCGTGAGTCAATTTTACAGTCTACCGTCTGAGCATGTGTATATAACACAAAGTGAATCAATATGCAAGGGTTAATTCAGTTAGCGTGGAGTATGTTCCAACCCTTCGCAATTAATTACAGCGATTCCCCTGCGTGCCTCCAACTCCGGTAACAAACTGTCTGGAGAAGAATCTATGCAGCCCGCTTCGGCCAATGGGCGAACTAGTCTGGCCGCAGTTTCCCTCGTCCGCTTCCGTCCCGAGCCGTGCATTAATAAAATTATTTATTTACTAACCTTAGAAAGGAATAGAATCTCGGAGAGATTTAAAAATTAAATTCTATCATCCCTCAAGCTGTAGCATACTGGTAAAAGTGTGATAAGAGACAGCGGTGTAAGAGATGGTAGTGTTAGACTCCAGGGGGGGCATTCCTAGCTCTGCAGACGCCCAAAGGATTCCCGAATTACCTCAAAGGCAATCAAGTGGCTAGCTCCAGCATTGGGAAACTCAATAATTATCTCAGGTGGGCCGGTCGCGACCTTACTTCACCTATATTCTCGTTGTCCTCATCCGGTTTTAGTCAATAACAACTCAGAGGAACGTTTATGTACAGTTTAGTACGGGTTGGTACACAGAAAAGTAATTCATAATAACCAAAAAGGGGCTAAACTCTCTCTCTGCTCTATACAGCATGTGAAGTTAACATTCAATTGTAATTAAGGGACAAACAAAGAAGGAAGGTGGGTTGTAGCTCACTGCGTTACGACGTAGTTGCATCAGCATGGCTGGGCGTAGCCGTGCCGTACGGCCAACGAGGTCGGGACCGTAACTGGATTCCATCGTGTTCACAACACAGGGCAGGCTAGCTCCGAATATCATTCAGGATATTGTACCTATATTAATTAAACGGGATAGATCTTTCCACAAGAAAAGCACCCAAAGCACCCAAGGCACAAAATGGCCTCCGCTCACGCTGGACGCAGCTTGCTTGGAGCTGGCTTGTAAAACAATGATGGCGGCCAAGGGTCCAGGTGGCTTGCCTGCGCGTTGTGACAGATTTTTGTTTATTTTTTTTACGTATTTTAAATCGGTATTAATCCATTTTGGGAATGTAGATAGTTTGGCATTAGTTTAAAAACAAATAATTATTCTCTTCATTGTACTTAGGTAGGCATGCCATAAATTGGCAATCACAGTGACGAAAAATGTGAATCTACGAATGATGTACATACTTGCAACTCTTTAAAAAAAATATAACATATTATTGTATTATTTATTAAAGAAAGTGTAAATTTAGATGGTTCATTAGAATTAATAATATTAGCTAATGGTTGCTTGTGTTTACCGGATATGTGTTGAAATAATAAATATTATTTAAAACGGTCAATGCGGAACGCGGCTACAATACGGAAGTCAAATATTGCGTTTATTAATAATACGTAATGCGTCAGTTTCTATTTATACTAATATCGCGTACTGTATGTGTTTGCACCTTTTACGCAAACACGGCATGTTCTCCGGTCAACTAGGTCAACTATATAAACGCAAAAAAATCGCTTACCTCATATTGAATACAAATTTTTTTAAGAATTTTTCAACGCTAAAGTACGTGAATCGGGCGTAAAACACACATATACCAGAATTTCCCACAATTTGTGAAATGATGCTGGATTGTTATAAAATGTTGTCAATAGTGGTACACGTCGATTTCATTATATTTTTCATTAATTTTATTTGTGCTTTGACACTTTTTGACTTATTAAAAATTTCATGTTCCGTTGTGATATGATTTTATTTCTGAAGAGCGGTGGATAAAAAAAATTAATCTCTTCATCTTCCTCTTTGCACCCTTTATTGGGTATCAGCGATGTAAGCTTCAGCCTGCTGAACAACTCAAATGAACTACTCTCGTTTAGTATTTTTGTTATTGTTTTTGGGGTGTTATGCCGTGTTTCGCTACCTCCTTCTTTAGCCAACGTTTCGGACAGCGTTACAGTGTCCATCATCAGGGCAGATGAGTCACAACACCCAAAAAACAATAACACCCCAAAAACAATAACAAAAATACTTTTTGGCCGTGAAAACCTAAAAACATACCTGACGTACTCTCGTTTAGCTTTTTTTATCGACTTCGTCTTCAATTTATGTTCCGTCTGACAGTCAGTTGGATGAACTTGGATGAATTTCTAACCTGTAACATTAACACTAATTGCAGCGAAGAACTTCCATACAAGTATACACAGCATTCAAAGGAATTGGAAAGAGTGAGGATCCTCTTATTTTTAAATTTAATAAAGCACATTTTTTAAAAGGGGCTACAAAGCTTGTAATGGCATTCAAACTGTGTTTTGTCAGTCATCGACCAAATTGTTTGATTGAAGGTATCATTATTTCAAAGGCCAACATGTGCATGAAGCATCTAAAATATTTCTAGACGATCAAATTTTTAAACTAAAAACGCCTAATTTTGTATTACTTCGTACCTTTAAGCCTTAGGACATGATTATAAAACGATGTCTAACCTACTATTGAGTCCTATTAAACCTTTACCAAATCTTTGAGAAACATTACGTAAGTATTTTTTGAGATGGATATCATTTTTTGCTAACCGTTGAAGTCGTTTTACTACCTGCGTTCCTTTTATACACTCGTATAATCATCGAAAATTAAGCGAGTACATATCTTATGCCGTAATTAATTCTTCCCACTAAAATTTACTCATCTCGATAATTCAGTGCATCAACGTTTGTCTTTTTGTAATTGCAAAAAATATTTTCCTTGTTTCCCTCGCAGCTTCCAATTGGCCGAAAACATTTGGCAGATCAATGCACTTCCCCCTTCCTATCCCGACCACCGCACGTGTATTTCGGCTCACACGAAAACAGTAAATCCATCGTTCCCGGAACATTTTGACCAAATTTCATGCTTGGCTGAAAAATATTACCTCGTGAAATTTTACGTAACTAACTAACCATTTTCCCCTTTCCTTACAGGGGTAGGCAGGAAGGATGAATCACCTCACAACTCTGTATCGGATTACCTCCGTGCTTCATTGACACTCAAACAGCACCTCTTTCAATACACCCACTCTTCTGTAATACTGATTCTTGACACGCACATAATCCGACTCGATTTATTATTATTATTTTATTATTTATGTGAATATCGCACAAGAGTTCCAACAGGTCCCGTCTGGAGCCAGTGAGATTGTGGCATCTTGAATTTGGGTATGTTGTGAGGCTGAAGTTAGTAGAAAAGAGAAGGAGATGGGAGAGGAAGATTGGAAAGTACCTGGCTATTCGTATCTGGTCATTTTAAATAATGAATATATTCATATGGCCTGTCATTGGCATCGGATTGGCTCGACCCAAGAATTTGATCGATTTGATCGTGTCAAGTTTTCTTCGCGTGCCTCCGACTTCTACCATACCCTTTTTCTTATTGTATTCTCATGACCCTCCTTTCTCCGATCATCATCTTTACATGTCTAAACCATCGTAGCGTAGCGCTCCTTTTTATTTATTTTTTTCACCTGAACTGGAGAAAAGGATTTCATATCGTCATGTATGATGTTATCACAATGCTTCAAGGATCTCGTTTCAATTTCACCAATTTTGTATCTTAATATATATTTAACAATACGTAATTTAATTTTCTGTTTGTTCATTCTTAGGAGAAAAAAAAACAATACAGCTTCAAGAAAAAAATGTGTGCAGTCCTAATGCGGTAGAAGTGAAACCTTCAGAAAACTAAAGTATTCAAGAGTGGTGAAGCTACGAAGCACCGCACAAAGAGGAGATCGACAGGCTACGAAGAACCGCAAAAAAAAGAGACCGATCATTCTATCTCATTCTCTCGCAGATTAAATCCTATAGATGTATGTGTTTGTCTTTTTTTAGTGTCGCTTTTTCGTTTCATCGAGTTTCAAATCACAACGGGTTAAAGAAGTTTTTCTTTCAAAATCTAACACACTGGTGGCAATAAAATTCTTAATCAGTAAATTTAGAAGAAACATCGATGATTAAAATTTTATTTTGTCTAGTGGACCTTCAAAAACCCTTTGATTCAATAAGTATGACATACTTACCAAGATACTTGAGAAAATTGTTGTATTTTGTCTACTCTCTCTCTCTCTTCTATTTAGGTGAATCATATTTTTGCGACTAAGAAAGCATTTCGTTACTATAGACGGTAAAGACAATCAAAATATCAATCGCTCTCCCGTGAATTATGGAGTACTGCGACTATTTTAAGATTAGCGGGATTTTATGATAAGAAAATTTCCGGTGTTGTTTCCCTTACTCTTACCACAAAGGTTCTTTTGAAGGCTGCAAAACCAGGAACCCGCCCCTTCATGAACATGTTAGAAGCGCTGCAGTATCTGGAAAGTTCGTTGTTATGCTCGCGATGTCTTTACATTTTAGTATTATTTACATTTATTATTACTACCGCATCAAGTTCTCAGTTACTAGATTTCCACCATTCATTACAGTGTCCATCATCAGGTCAGATGTGTAATTACATTCTATTACAGTTTATGTGTGATAACTCATCTGCCCTGTGATGGGCATTGTAATGCTGGCTGGAAAAGGAGGTAGCGCAACATTTTCGGCATATGTGCAAAAAAAAAAAATCACGATAATGCTTTTGGCCCTGAAAAGCTCAAATCAAATATAATTTCATCTTGTATGTTTTTGCCACATAATCTTCTTCCATTGAATTTGGTAATATAGAACTGTAATGAGTAAGGCCTAAACCCGCATTTTCACCAAAAGGAAATATTGCGATCTTGTCCACAACTCTCAACTTTCGCAAGGTAACGAGCTTTCTATTTGCTTCCCAACTCTAATAAACTTCTTCCAGTGCATACGGTCTATGCTAGATCAAATGTCAACAAAATTGTTACCAGAGATATTCTTTCTAACATTCATTTAAATATTTCCAATTTTTGTTTTACATATCGTAGTTGCACCAGTAACTACGTGACGCTCTTTCAAAACATGACTTTTGGCGGAATAAATTGTAAAAAAAATTGCGACATCGTTTGGTAATTTCTGTTCTGTACTAAGAGTAATATTTTTGTAAGGGAATAGCAGAAGTTAGATTTTTCGCGTGGTTCTACATGAAATTTGATCAAGAAACTAAAGAAAACTTTGGTTCAAATAATATCTTAAAACCGCGTAATTTGCGGTCTCAGCAGTTAGAGTTTACTAGGCAGAGTTGACCCTCCTATCTTATAAGGTATCCCAATTTAAAGCGTGGTATGTGTTGATATATCTTAAATTAAAACCAGTGGTGAAGGTTTCGAATTCTTCAATATCTGATACAAAGTATTGAATACTATAAAAAAAACTAACAAATTAACCATCACGCCGTTTCCCCGCAGGGGTAGGCAGAGAGAACGGACCGCCAAACAACTCGATCTTGGCACACACTCCTTGCCTCGTTCACATACATACATCGTCTCATATATGCTCTTCTATTATTCTGACTCTTGACATATAATACTATTACAATTTTTATTCGTAATCGTTACTTGTACTGTTTTGTTGGATATATTTTATTAACGATTTCCCGGCATGCGTCGCAATGCTACTTAATAAAGAAATTGTTTCTCCCTACGTTTCCTATCCCATTCGTCCCGTTCCCCTTCCGCCGTCTCTTCCCCTCCCACGTCCCCTTCCCCTCATGCGTTCCCCCTCCACTTTTCCCGCCTTCCCTCTCCCGTCTCAAGTCCCAGTCCCAGTACATTCAGTTTTCAAGCAGCTCGCAAGCCATCTATTACAATTTTTTCATTCAAATTTTAATTTTTCATTTCTGTATATTATATATTCATTTGTGAATATTCATTTCTGTATATTATAAGAACAATCTATCAAATTTGGTACCTAAAACAGGTACCTATTTAAAATGCCTATAATTCTTACTTAGTAGAGTACTTACTTCAAGTAAATTCATTAATTTAAAGAGTTTATTCGAAAATTGAATTTCGAGTAAAAATTGATGGTTTGTAAAATGTCATGTGGTTGTAATAATCATAATAAATGGTAATTTGAAAATTTCAAACATTTCCTATGCTTGATTTTTTTTTAACATTAACTCCACACAGTAGACCCTGAGGAAAACAATTTCCCTCTGGGCCTGTGTCACCTGAGATGTTGTGTGGAGGGTCTTTTTGAGGAGAGGAAGGAATGAACATGAAGAGACCCATGTTGTAGGAAGGAGGAAACCGGAAACAGGAAACCGAGGCCGGCAAATCGTTCCACAGCCGAGCAGTTGAACGCAAGAACGAGTCGAAGGAGTGGCCCATTCTCACGTGATAAACGTCGACCGTGTACATATGTTGGACACGCGTTTGGCGTGTTTTCCGACATAGCAATAATAACATAAACTATATAGTTTGATATAGCAATACATAGACCACTCACTTATATACATATTTATAAGAAGCCTATTTTGATTTTTATATATATATGGATATTAATATTGTAATTTTTTTCATACGTATTGTAATAGTTTCGAAATAACCCTTCTTTTATCAGGATACAAAAAGCCATAATTTTGTTCTGATGTATACCTACATGTTGTATATTATAATTGAACCTTTCAGTAATTTTAATTTTAAGTAACCTACGTTTTACACAAAACAATAATCTAATCGCAAATACGATCACAAATTTTAACTTTTGCATTTTTGTCTGGATTCTAAATCTAATTTAGAGACTATCAACAGATTACTGTACATTCGCAAACGCATTGTAGATCACCTAACAGACATTTATTGTAACAATTCATCGACTTTCTAAGTGTTAGGATATAAAAAAAGTGGAGTGGTGTCTCATATGTTTAAAACTTAAAATAAGACGCATTTAGGACGCTGTGAGATCTGCACGTATTCAAAGTACTGGTTAGTTTTTTGCAAATTAAAGCGAACCCTCTGGAGAAAACACCCTCTGATCTTGCTCCTAATTGTGATGTCCATGTCTCGATGATATGTGGATTTACAAAAGGTTAATCCGGGTTCCGAAAGCCGCTTCATTAAAAAATAAAAGCCTTCAACCCACTGTCGTTAATTGCTTCTCAATATACATTTCCTCCGTCACAAACTTCTCCGAATTCCATCCCCTTGTCCTTATGCAATAAACAAGGTGTCCGGAAACTGGTGGTGCAAGCAGGAAATTACCTCGCACGTATAGTGCAACTAGTGAAATTACCTCACACGCATAGTCGATTTTGTAATTGAGACCGAATTTTTTTTTTTGATTTAAAATTCAAAATATTTGGACGATACTTGCGGTTGTGTACAATTAGCTGTTTATACTTTTTTTTAATACGTCGAAGTATATACTCGGCTCCAATAACTCTAAAGTTTTGTAAAATATGGATTAAAGTATTTATTTCTAATAAAGTTAAAATGGTCAAATCGAAAAATATGTTTATTTGTGTTCTCTTGTGTGCTAGCAGATGATCATATTTTCTCGCTGTATAGCCAGTTTCGGACACAATATTTGATTATCAAGTTGAAAATTTCATTTTGGTAGCAATTCGACATCCGTACTAATGCAGGTTTAAATTATGTCATCAGAAGTGTTTCTTACTCCGCTACCCCACTCAGTCTACAAATGAAAGCAAGCGAAATCATGAACAAAAAAAAAAACGAGTGTGCAGTGAAACCTTCAAAAAACAAAACTTCGAGAGAATGAGACGAATGCAGAGTATCAGTAGGATAATTTTAGGGTTTATTTATTATAATATTGTTACCAAATTTACAAATTATTTTACATTTTATTTTACGACAAAATTTTATTCTGCGACCGATGGAGGCCGATAGACTACGAAGCACCGCACAAAAGGAAATCGATTAGTCTATCTCATTCTCGCGCAGGCTAAATCCGATGGATGTTTGTATTTGTCTCCTTTTAGCTTACTAACAACGTATGCAGGGACACTGGAGGTCTAGGTTCGTTCTAAATTAAATATAACTTCGTTCTTCAAAAAAAAATAAAATCGTTGCGAGAGCCTTGAAGGAGTAACCATTTGTTACTTATACCAGGGCGGATAAGTGGTGGATAACCTCCAATTCTCCTTTTAGTGTCGCTCGTTTCCGTTTCATCGAGTTTCAAATCACAAATGTGCTAAAAAAGTTTTCACTTAAAAAAACAATCTTAATACCGAACAAGACTCCCAACTACCTGGAACCAGTAGAATAATAATAATAATAATAATTGGACAATTTATAGAGCGCCGTTTTTGTGAAAAATCACCTCAAGGGCGCTTAAATACGTTCGGTAAAAATTGGCGGTATTTTTGTGTCCACTCTCGGCCGGGGATCTTTCATTCTTTACTTTCTTTTAATATGTTATTTAAAAAAACTAATTTTAAGAACCTAGTTCCTAAAATTATTTTATAATTATATTCTAAATATAATTCTAATAATAATTATAACCGTTTCAGAAAAATGTAATAATCCTCGCTAATCAACGTTTTAAAACCAAATAAATCCGAATTAGTTTTTGTTATTTATACTTGTATATCCTTTTTTAAGCGTCCTGGACAGTCAATGTCAAATTTGTCATGCGTCAATGTGTTAACGCGGTTGACATTTGCAATTGAAGTGCGATTGACGGGACATCAATCGACCCATCAATATGTTCACCGCTGTGTCTTTGTGGACATCAGCAGAAACGGCACCTGCCTGACAATATTTTGATGTTACTTTCCGTAACTCTGAACAATCAAGATGCAAATCAGTGGTAAGTAAAAAAAAATCTCATTCTGCGATCAACGGCTTGATTCTAACGATTGTCAATCGCATTTTTTTTTAAATAATCTCCACTCCCCCGTCAATGGGATGTCGCAATTATCATTCGCTTCAGTAGCATCCGTTAACGAGAAACTTTAGCAACGTTGTCAATCGCATCAATGATAGAAATTCACACAACTATTGACCTTCTCCATTGACTTATTACTCTAAACAAACGCCAGTAGACAGGAACCTAAAAATAATTTATACCTCTCATTACTGCATGAATATATTTTGTTGAAACCTAACAAATTTCCTGTAATGAGCTTTTGCTAATAAATTATCATTTCGCAATACCATCGATGAAAGAATAATATTTACAATCTATCGTGAATTTGTATCACAGACGATTTATGAAAATAATTAATTTTGTATGTTACATTTTAATTAATCCGTTCGCTAATGATGATAGCTATTATTTTATCAATTCAATCGTATTTTAACGATTGAATTGATAAAATTAAAGTTGAGAAAAAACACAATAATATAAAACTTTTTTGTAGTACTGTGAACAGTAGACATCGCATCTAAAAATGTATATTTCTAATTATTTGTTACTTAATAAATCAAAACCAAAATTTCCTCTGATATCATAAGGTAATGTAGGACTAGGTTCTTAAATACCTGCCTATATACCATATAATTTATGTAACTTTAAAAATATTAAAATAATTATACAATTTACTTATAGGGTGACCGGACAACTAAGAATGAACTCATCCAACACCTCAGAGATTTCAAAGGAGGCTTACTGGCGTAGGGGATAGCTTGAGGTAAATTTGGAGAATCGGACAGACGGACAGCTGTGAGGAGTGTGTGAATTTTATATTTAATGGCAGGGGGGGAAGTAGGGTTGGGAAGGGAATTACCATATGTTTCTTACTATAGTGGTACGAGAACACAACTCGATGGAATTTTCAGGAAAACACTTCTTGTTCTTCTTTAGCACAATTTATTTACAAATAAAATATAAATACAAAGGTTCTATTTTCCTTTGCTTGGGTGATCTCTAAGATCACACCACACTGACAAATATCGAAGGTCTTATTTCCCTCGATATCTCTTTTGTCAGTTCTTTACAAAACTAAACTGTAGGTACAACATGTACCTCAGAGCTCCAGTGCAACTATAATACTGAAGGTACACTCCATGTTCCATCTTAACAACAATACTCACTGCAGGTACCTACGAGTATGTACCTCAGCCTACGGGGTGGATTGCGGGGAAGATGGAAATGGGAGGGGGAGGGAAACGCAAGAGTGCGGTGGGGAGGAAGGGGGTTTGCGGTAGAGGATAAGAAGGCGGAGAAGGTAGAAGGGAACGCCGGAAAGGGACGTGAGAGGGGAACAGAGGCGGGAAAGGCGGCGGACAGGTGGGGGACGAATGAAGAGCATAGGGAGAGATTTCAAAGGGCCCATTGTAGCTACAGGGGATAGAAAGGGATAAATTTGGAAAATTCGTGCTTCTTACGCGGAACAGTTATCAGGTGCATTTCATATATTTTGGCAGCAGTGAGGGGAGAAAGGATGAGGAGGGATATCCGGGAAGGGGAAAGGGACGAAGAAAGTGTGTTCGAGGGAGCGGTAGGGAAAGCAGGGGGCACATTTGGAAAATCCATGCTTCTCACATGGACAGCTTGTATATGGCCTGCTCAAGCGTCGGAAAAACAAAAAAAAAATTTTTATACAAAATCACTTTATAAACAAAATTTAACATTTCTTTCTTTAAGTGGCATTGCAACGCATGCCGGTACTGGCTAGTATTTAATATTTAAAACGTTTTTGGTTTGTTTCGTGCAACTTTCAATTGTTTAATAAGTTAAAGAGTTTTGAAACCCAAGGTGGTCGAGTTACTACTAGTTTTAGTTGCAGCCATTAAAATTCTCAACAAAAGATTGCGTCAAACAAGTACGAACATTTGTTTACTTTGAACACTGGAATCGGCAACAGTGCGATGATTCGCCTCTACAAAGTGCACCCTTTGAAGTTACCTGCTCTCCTTCATTCTCCGAACCCCCTGTACTGACGGCCGGCTTCCTCCCTGGCTGATTGAGTATTGAGTTTCCTTTCGAAACACCCTGCACGCCCGAGCAACCCCAATCAACTGTTCGTAGTTCATGCAGTGTAAATCCCACCATTACACAACTTTTAATAATATGATCAAGAGATTAATAAATTATTGATTTTCCATCAGAAAATATTGTATTCCTGGCGATAATGTATATTTCATAATGTCTCTAATATACTACGTAGCTAATGGAGGTATCAATAAGTATCTGAATATAATTATTACAATAACATTGTAAACAATGCAGGACCTCGTCTGCATGTTTTCACTGTAATCAATGGTAGATAATATAAGATTCTTTGATCTTAAAGTGTATTGTGGGCGTGTCTGTGTGCCAGAAGAAAGCTCAATTTTTCTCACTTCGGCTGATATTATTGTTAAAATCTTTTTAAATTTTGAAAGTCTTTCTTGCACAGATGATCAGTTTCTTTGGCACTGAGGTCTTGGATATGAAAGGTTTTCTTTTAAATCGGTGAAGATTACACTTTTTTGATATTGTGTTCAGTGTTTCTTGGCTCTTGGTATAATTTTTTTGCATCTTTTGACCTTACCTTTTAAAAACAGATAAAATTAAAAAAAAATATACCAGCTGGGTATGATTTTAGGTTTTCACGGCCGAAAGTATTTTTTTATTTATTTTTGGGGCTTTATGCCGTGTTGCTAAAATCCCAAAAATAAATAACGAAAATTAATATTAGCTTTTTAATCGTAAAGAGATTATAAACATTTTTTTTTACTTCTACTGAAACTCATTGTTTTTTTTTTTTACTTGAATGTGAAGCATTGATACCTAATGATTTACACCAATAACTTTGATTTGCGAATAACACTGTAAAATCCAAGTCCTCGAATTTTTATATATTTTAAAATGTTTTCTACTCCCTTTATATTATGATGTATGTACATTTCCGCCATTTTTTTATCCTTATTTATTTAGTTACTTGTAGGAAAAATATTTCAAACAAAACAGTTTAATAAATACAGTCACATTGGTTTAATGAAAACAAATAACTTTTTAAACACAACGGTTACATTGGTTTAAATGGAAATCATAACTTATTTTTCTCATATACAGCATATACCCTACGAAAATTGTTGAGACTTGTGGTTTCCTTTAAGGCTTTTAGTAGGTTATTATAAAGTTTTTATCCTTTATAAATCACGCTGTTTTGTGTGAACGTAAGTTTAGTTTTCGGAAGCCTTAAATCTCGGCAACTTCTTATAGGATAATTGTGAACATTTTCACGGTACGTAATATTAGTTTAGGGGCCATCCATAAATTACGTCACACCTTAAGGGGGGGGGGGAGATAGAGAAGTGTGACAAGGGGTATAGGGGAGGCAAAAAATCATGAAATTCTAGGGGGGAGGGGGTCAAAAATCATGAAATTCGTGTGACGTAATTTATGGATGGCCCCTTATACATAATTAGAGAGCACGTTATTTTTAAGCTCAATATAATTGTTGACATACTATACTATAATTTATGTTATTTAGTTGTCATCATATTTAAATTTTGTAACATAATTTTAGTAAAAATTAATTCTAGTAAAAAAAATATTGCGTTTCAAAATCATCCTCATCCCTCATCATTTTGTATTGGTAACGTGTACTTATTATTTTAGGCTTCGTTACATAAGAATAAAACACTAGAAAAATCAATGCCGAATTACAAAAGAATTGTACACAAGACGGTTTGTCTTCAGACCCAAGTTATTTCTTATCCCTTTTAAGGGTCCAACTTTTTTAGCAGTTTTCTTAGTTTTGTATTCTGAGAGTCTTACTAGTAAAAAAAACACTTCCCAATGGTTAAACGGTGTTTTAGTTACACATTGAATAAAATCTGTACAATTTCTATTTCGAATTATGTGTGCGAAAGAACCGGCAACATTGTATTTCGGTAGACTGGCGCATGGGCCGTGTGCGTGAGTTTCCCGATAAAATTACAGTTTTGGTTTGTGACATGTGATGTGTGATTCAAATCATGTTTTTGTTCATAATTTTTATTCTAATGACTAATGACCAATTCACTCTTATGTTGGTATAATTCAATTTTAGGTTCCTCATGTTTCTCGCAAAAATGTGAAGAAGATGTCATACTCAGATCATTTTGTCAAAACATTGGATATAGCGGGTATATAAATTATAGGACTCATTTGAATATTCGTTTAATAAACTATGTGATCTGGGAAAGCGAGTTTGCTACAAAATTTGTTTGTGAATTCTACAAGTAAACAAACACAATTTCATGGACGCATTCAACACAGAACCTTGTGTGTACATATTCATTGTCTAATTGAAATTGAAATCTGATTCCATTAACCCGTATGATTGATTAGCGCTGATATGTGAACAATATTTTGTACCTTTTTGAATGACGCTTACAATCTGACTTAATCGAATTGGGTCATTTTTACCGATATATCAGTTTGATGTTTGTACGCATGTTTCATTA
The DNA here is from genome assembly GCA_936435175.1 of Glyphotaelius pellucidus. Classification (NCBI taxonomy): domain Eukaryota; kingdom Metazoa; phylum Arthropoda; class Insecta; order Trichoptera; family Limnephilidae; genus Glyphotaelius; species Glyphotaelius pellucidus. Next base: position 16,375,787 of record OW386542.1, on the reverse strand, counting down.
TCACGCATTATCTCAGCACTGGAATGAAGATACGGGATAGAATAATTAAAGTCAATACAATGTAGTTTTTGAAGTGAAAACTTCTTTAGCACCGTTGTGATTTGAAACTCGACGAAACTAAAAAGAGACAAACAATTACATCTATGGGATTTATCCTGCGAGAGAATGATATAGCGATAAAATATTTATTTAATTCACTCGGTTCCAATTAGTCGGTAATAATAAATCCACGAAAATCGCCTTTGGTGTAGTGGTATAAAGCGCCTGGCGAACATTTAGCGGACCAAGGATCGAATCCTACGAAATCCAAAACAAAATTTTTTTTTTTGTTAAATCAATATCCAATCTTCAAACCACTCCAAAACCAACAAACAAAATAAAACACAAAAAAGCGACATCCAGCGACTCCAAAGAAGAAAGCACAAATACTAATCAAATCACCAAATGTAAGGAAAAGGTGCACTGGAATTTAATGACAAAGATATTGAAAAAATCACCTTCACATTGATAAAAAAAGTGCTTCGTAGTCCCACTCTTGTGTGCTTTAGTATTCTGAAGATTTCACTTCTACCGCGCATACTCTTGTTTTTTTTTTATTTAACAATAATAGTATGGCATACTTCCGGTATGTATAATATACTAGCTTTTCCCCGCGGCTTCACTCGCATGGTATTACTGGAAATTACTATAGCGGTTGAACTTATCAATTATCCCCCTTCCTCCCAGCCCCCAACCCCTCCCGCATTCCATACATTTATTCTCTTTCATTCAGTTTTCAAACATCTCGCCTGCCACCTAAATTTCATAATGCTATAGCTCAAAAAAAATAAAAATTTTCAATTTCGTTCATTCGTTCGGAATTTATGCGCTTACAAACATTTCGGATGTTTATTTTTAATTAAATATTTGGAATTTGTTAATATAATAAAAAATTACACTATTTATTATTAATTTATTATTAATTACACTATTTATTCTGGAACAGTAGCTGACCAGGGGGCTGAGTACCTACCAGCTTATAGCCCACAAATATATTAACATCGTTTCCATGGAAACGATTTTTTTCTGACGTTAGCAAAAACTCGCTTTTGTTAGCGACAGAAAGCGTATAACAAATAAAATATATTAATATTTATAATTTCATAACGCCAGAGCTTGCCATCATATATAGAATATAGTCTTCGCATATAATTTAGCTTTCTATTGGTGAATGAATTTTTAAAGTCTTTTTATTGGTTAATGCGTGAAAGCGTCATAAACAAACTCGAGCAGTTTCGCATTTATAATATTGGTATGGATATAATAATAGCACGGTATGCGCCGAGATTACTGATTACTGGAGGTTTAGTGCAAGAACAAAATTGTAACATTGTTCAACTTTAATCAAAACACATTTAAATTTCGAGCTCCTTGCTACGATGTCGAACACTTGCTCTTTAGTTTTGTTCAGATCATAATTAAATTTTCTCAAAAATGTTATTTTGTACACCTCTTTTTATCTTCTTGAAACTGTTGACTAGTTCCCTATTAAATAAGTGTAGGTAGTTACTTATGAATACTTGGAGAAAGTGGATGAGTTTGTGTTTGGGAAGTATGTTTACGAGGCTCGGAATGGCTGATTGAATAAAACTCGATAGAGGACTGAACGCGGTTGTTCGAAGGAGCGAAGCAAGAAGCGCAAAGAATGCTGATACCAAACCCATTGGCAGTGAGGTATGGAACTCGCAGAGGAAGGGTCATAATAGATTGGATGCTGTAAAAATGAGATCCCCGAAGCGCATACGTGATAAAACCATTTATAACCATGTTTGACCGTGTTGTAAATGTAGAGATTCGGAAAGTATTTATAAGACTGATAATATGTGAAAGCGAATGAAAGAAGAAGTCAGAATAAGATTAATAAAGGGACGCCCAGATGGTTTGGACATGCATAACTGAAGAAGGAAGAAAGGAATGTAAGGAGGATATAAGACGTGGAAGTGAATTGTAAAAGAAGACGGGAAAGCCGGAGTAATTTTTATTTCTTAATACCATTTGTACCCATCTTCATCAATACAATACAATACACCCTGTTTACCGGAATTCAGAATTTTAAAACTTTACTCTAAACCGTCTACTATTATTATTTTAGCAACCCCGAACAAGGTCGGGTATATATATGTCAGTTAGTATAATAATATATAATATGTACATACTTTTATATATGTATACGTATGTATATATTTATTTATGAATTTATTACGATTTTAATCATTCAAAACATAAAACTAAGCTTTTTCGTTTGTTTTCTAATAGGAGATTGTTATTCTCTTTTGTTCCCTCGTGGTTTTCACTGTTCGTAAGAAATAACAGACACGCCACTCAGGGGAGAGCGTTGAATTATACCTGGCCGATTGCATTTCATTCCACGGGGACCCGATGGATGGCGCCAGCAGTGCATAATTTACAAGGAGCCCTAGAATTACATAGATCTCCTCTTGGGATGCGAGCGGCAATACTTACAGTATGCGATTATAATATAATGCTACTTATGTAGTGTGGTTGCGTACTCGTTTAGTGGCCAGATTACCCACCTAAATAATGTCGACTAACCGAAAGATCGAATTTTACAATGAAATTGCTGGCTGATTACCCCTAAATAAAATCATCAAAAAACTGGACCGATTTTAAAGATTATTTTACTGTGTGTATAAGAAGAAAATACTCTGTATCCTGTACGTTTTTCTTTAAAAAAAATACATTGTTCTAATGGTATATTGAACAGCTGAAGGCGTTCTACGCAGGTAATTTTAACGATTTTTGGAGGGTCCTAACTCCCTTTAAGAAGTAACGAATCAATAAAGTAAAAGATATATAATAGACAACCTAGTGGTCGATATCTATATTATGTTAAAAAGCATGGTGTGCAGTTGACACGCGGTAGAAGTGAAATCTTCAGAAAATTAAACTTCGAGATAATGAAACTAATGCAGAGTATCAGGATTACGATAATTGTCGGGTTTATTTATTATATTATTGTTACCAAGTTTAAAATTTATTTTACATTTTGTTCTACAATGCACCGCACAAAGCGGAGGCCTATAGGCTACGAAGCACCACACAAAGAGGACACCGATTAGTCTATATCATTCTCTCGCAGACTACATCCTAAAGATGCATGTGTTTGTCTCTTTTTAGTGTCGCTCGTTTTCGTTTCATCGAGTTTCAAATCACAACGGTGCTAGAGAAGTTTTCACTTCAAAAAATATTTGCACTTATGTCGAAATACAGAAAAAATCCAGAGAGGAAATCGGGGAATACGGTTGTACGGACAAAACGCCACCAGGTTGTAGTCTCACTTAGCTGTGGCATGGTAACTATTTAACCCAAGCCTGTTTCCAGATTACATATAAAAAAATGTATATATAAAATGCATATTTAAAAGATGTGTATATAAAAAAATCCTACATCAATACATTTACACGCAACACGAAGTGACCCAAATCTAACCAAAATATCCAACCGATTTAGTCCAAATTGAATTCGGATAGAGCTGAGCTGGAAACTGGCGCATTCCACCCCGTTACTCGTCGCACGGGGTTTGTATTCCGGTCACCGAGTGGTAGTTTGCTGGCAAATCCAATCGGGGAATAGGCATCGCCAAGCGCCAGCAGATGGATAGGGGAGTGTCTGCGGTACAAACAATAAATCAATTTTTCTTTTCGTTCTACCATCAAATCTCTTTTCTCCAGCCGTTCCCATTATTTAATTTTCGTTCCCGGAAACTTCCAGACATTTGTAGTTCTTGCAATCATGTATGTTAGTGAAACGTGATTTCCTTATGACGCTCTACAAGTAGGATCCGAAAATGTGCTGCTAGAACGTTTTAACTTCTAGTCTACTAAAATGCGTTCGTAGTACAAGTGGCCGGGTATACTCCCGGTGCAACACGGGTGTGAACTTCATTACTCTTCAGTACTCAAACTTTGCACCAGCAAGATAATCATCACATGAACATTTTTGAAGTGAAACTTCTTTAGCGGCGCTAGTGATTCGGAATTTGGATGAAACGGAAATTACGCAATAGCACCTGCGAAGCATCACACTGCGCTCATTGGCCGATTTGATTATGCTGTCACTTTTAAAGGCTCCTCTATTTGTTGAGATAAAACATGCAAAACGCTAGGTCTGCGCTCATTGGCTGCTTTGATTAAGATCTCACTTTTCAAAGCTTGAGATTGTTTTGGTAGAGTTTCGCTTCTACCGTGTATGAACTGCACTCGTATTTTTTTTTATTTTGAAAACTTTGCAGACTTTTGTCGTGAATCATGATGCTTTTATAGGCGATAAAAGTATTAATTTGCAATTTTAATATCTATTAAAAGCGTCTCTTAATTTAAATTTAAGTTTTCACTATTGTGCGATCACTAGTAGTTCTGTGAATAGTAGAAATCGCGTCAAATATGTATGTTGTAATTTTCCCTTGTCAAAATAAATCAGAACAAAAATGTACTCTAAAATCAATTAAGTACCTACTTACAAATCTTATGTCAATTGTCCTCTGAAATATCACCATCTCTATGATAATTCTTTTTTCGAACTTTTTCAGGGTTTTAGGTAGGTACCATAATATTGATTATTCCGAATTGACAGCTCACAGTAGAACCACGATCATGCGAACTCTGGCGACACAAAAAAGGTAGAATCCAACCGGTCACCATCTTGGAACGTAACAAAATTAGACAGATGAGATGTCAAATGGCCGTGTTGCGCATTTGAAGTGAAATGACACAAAACTGCGCTATACAAATATAACGTTATTATTATTAAATAAAACAGGACTTCGCTACGCTCGGTTAGTAAATAATGCTAAAAATGTGCAATTTATTTGCGGTCAATGCAGAGAAGTTAAACCGATAACTTTTTCGCATAAAAATAATGAACGACGTCGCACAAATAAATTCATTCCACGTAGCGATTTTATTAAACAAAAATGCGCATTTTCAGTTCGCCCCGATGAAACTTTTCAGATTTATAATTTCAAACTAAAAACGTGGTGTAGCCGGAAATTCGCAAAATATTTAATCCTTGTTTTCAATTAAAAAATAAAGTAATGCTTTAAAATATTATTCTAGTACATTTAAAATTGAAAATATGTGACTCTGTCATGTATTGTTCTGTCTTGTTTCTTTTTCTCTCAATTTATTTTGCTTTAATTTGTATTCCTTGTTTGTTTTTTTTATTTATTTTATCGTATTATTTGTTCTCTCAACCTGTTTTTTGACGTGATAACGTCTTATAAATCGTTGAACGCCGGCTGCACTCACGAAAAAGCATGACTCATTGTCACGTCCTGCCTGAGCCGAGCGTGCAAGCGAGAGCGCGGAACAAGCGTTCGGCCTAAGCGTTCGGCTTGTTACGCATATATCTCTCTTCCACTCCATAGTTATTATATGACGTTATCACGTAAAATTATCGTCCGTAAACCGTCTTTACAGGCAACCATTTATTTTTATTTTTTTTTAAGCTGTACTTTAGGTACAATTTATATTTTGTTGCCAAAAATATAAATTCTACAAATCAATAAATAAATTTATTAAATAAAATTGTGCCTATTATCTCCCACTTATGAATTGTAACTCCTTCCATCGGAAAATGAGTTTATAACTCATCAAGATTGCCCTAAATATAATTGCACGAAATAAAAGCTATATTTTTTTTTAATTGAATCGTTCGATTTGTTAATTTTTAAATTGATAACTGGAATTTCAGAAATCATAGGCAATTGATTTCGAATCAATACTATACCAATCGGTATTCATTACACGAAGTACCGAATAACCAGTATTGAATTAACAGACACGCTTGATTATACAAACCGCCCGCGCTACGTGTGGCTACGTACATTACACAGATCGCTACGTCCATAGGGGCGGCAGGCTGGGAGTTGGCGTCGCGCGTCGCGGCGCCTTGAGGCAGTTTGCTATCTCGTTCCAGAAATCCAATGCAACTGAAACGATTTGTAGACTAACTTTGTTATATTCAATTAAAATCTATTTTTGATAATTTATTAACACACTCTAAACAACTGATTGGTAGAAAATTTAATGCGTGACGCATTATTATTTAAAAAAAAATTGTGTGCAGTTCACACGCGGTAGAAGTGAAACCGATCACCGCACAAAGAGGAGTCCTCACAAACCTCACCCCATGAACCCGGGCACCCCTGCTAAATCGCCAAACGTAGCGAACTACTTGGGGTGACCTACAGCAGAGGTGTTGGTTGTACCCGCCTCCCAAATAAAAAAAAAAATATTTAGATTATATTGATTTATCTTAACTTTATGGTAGGTACCTAAAATCAAAGAAAACTCTAACTAAAATTTTGTAAGGCAAATATTTTAACAAACCTCTACGACTCTTATATTACAGGAAAAAATTTTGATTGGTAGGGAAAGGGGTAAAAACTAAACTAAACTCCAAATAACCTGGAAATATCGGGGAAAAAGTAAGTGACCACTAGAAAATAAATAGATTATCATCTATTGAGTTCTGTTCTGCAAACCGAACACAAAAAAACTATACTTGTATTAGAAAATCCCGACACGTCTCATGATATAGATGATATTAACGTGAAAGCCAATTGTTTATTTGCATGCCAAATTTCCTATCTTTTGTTATTGTAGTCAAGTTCAGAGTTATTCAAACGTTATCCATTGACGCAGAATTCAGCATTGAATGCACCAATATCCAGCACCGGATGACGTGACATTGTCATGGTGCGAGTATTGTCACAATATTCCACGTGGCAACCTTTTGTTCCCGCTAACAGCGTTCGGGCTGCGGCTTCGTCACACTGAAAAGTCTGGAACTTTCCAAGGGGTTGCACGCTTAATGATGCCGGAAAGTTTAAATCAACCCCATTTAATGCCATTATACGGTTCTATAATGGGTAGGTCTCTTCCTTACTTACTTTGCGGGCTTTGTTTCTCATACGATGTCGCATACATGTATCATGTTATCTGAAGGTTCTCATCTTGCTGCGTCACTTTTGCGACACACGCCACGTGAAATTCTCTTAAGGCGGCGCTTCCCGGATCAAAAAGAAGAAGATGGAGAGATATGTTATAACGAATGTTGGACAGAGCGCGCTAATATTTTAAGTGATAAAAATGAAGCGAAAATTGCGAAAATGCTAAATAAAACATGACTCGTTTAAAATAGAGCAAAAATCTCGTGGAAGGTATCTTAAATATCACTTAAAAAAACATTGTGAATTTTTTCAAAATATAACTTTTAAAATAATAGAAATAGACTAGTTTTTAATAATTTTCGGAGCATACTTTGCGATTTTTTCTATCGAGGGAATTTCATATAATTTGCGTTTGGCGTGGAACGTATCTAGATAATATCTTCAAAAATAACATATATTTTTTTAAGAGCTTAAAAACTTCAAATGTTTAAGGGATATATGTAACGCGTTAACAAAATTTTGTATGTATGGGTTTTCTCACCAATTTATTAAGATCTTATCTTTTAGAACCCATACTTCCATGAGCTACGTAGCGTCTAGGTGCTAAAATCTATCAATGTACTAATATCTAAAGATTCTCATTTTGCTATGTCACTTTTGCTAAATACCACAATAAAGTCAATCAACGCATTATACAGGATGTTTAGGAACGTACTTGACTTACTTTAACGGAGACCAAAATTTAATATGCATTTTTTATTCCAAATAATGTAAATGAAATTTTGGTCTCCGATGACTTTTTATGTTTTTTTTTCTACAAAAACATAAAAAAATAGTAGGTGTTGGACGGTTGGGGTGGGGTAAGAGGTTGTTCGGTTACTCGGATTAGTTACCTGCAGTAAAAAAAAGGTTTATTTTGATGATAAAAATTTGAAAAAAAAAATCAAGTGAACAATTTAATTTCAACCAAAATTTCATTTAAATTTTTACTCCATGAATAATGTCATGAATCACTGGTCAGTCAAGTACGTCCCTTAACACCCTGGGTAGTATAGAATTTTGAGAGAAATCTTTATGCGAGTTTATGCGAGTGTGCTATGTAACTATATTTAGGAAGATCTTTTAAAACGGTGACCCCACAGTTGATCCGCCGAAAATCGGCCCGCCGAAATTATATTTACTGTAAAATTATATTTTTTTGTCCAATATTGACAAATTTCAAACGTAAAATCCACTTCAAAAATACCCTTACTGAAAAGTTGGTATGAATATCAAACGAATTTATACGCAGTGTTGATTTTTTGTACTTATGCGCTGGTATACACAGTATACAGAGAAGCAGGTGAATAAACGCACACAGCGTTTAAAAAAAATATGTGTTTATATTTTTGTAGCAAAAATTACGTTACAGAGTTGTAACTCCTCGTTATAGAAGTGTATTTCTTACAAATCACAGTTGTCTTCTACCACCTCGACTTGCGTATATTCTATAATGTTACAAAAAAATGATGACATAAAATATAAAACTATTTTTAAACTTCAAAAGTAACCTATCAAGTTACAGCGATTATTATTTTTAATGATATTAAAATATTTAAAATATATAAAATATTTTAAAAAATCTCAAAAACTTTTATGTAGTATGTTAATTCTGTTACGTGGGATGTCATTCGAAATAGGTATACACGCAGCTCGTTTTTGTAACCCCCAATAGGCATTTTAGGCCTCCTTCCCCCCTTGCTACAATTGCCCCTCTGAGATCCAGAGAGAATTCATTTATAGTAAAAAAAAAATGTTACAGAGTGGTAAAAGTTATGTAGGTTAAAAAGAAGAACAACCTATATAAGTATGCCGGGGGCCAATTATCGGCGGATCAACTGTCATGGAACCGTATTACACTAAGCAATAGTGTTCTCATGACATGCACAGGTTTACATTCACACGTGTGGGGGACCACACTCGCAAGTGTGAAGACTTAGATCTACGTATTTGCATGTTGACCCGAGCTAGTCCTATTGGATTAGTTGCGGTGAGACCGTATTATACGGTCTCTGTTCTCGAGTGATTACACCCATGGTAAACCAAGCTTACCCCGTGGCTGGAAATTAATGCTCACCTCAAATAAATGCTTATTGTGTCCGCGACGCTTCCATAGATCACCGATACATCGTGAGCGACCGCGTAAGCTCGGATTAATAATAGCTGTGCGGATTCCATTAAGCTGTTATCTTTGTAATTGGACAAACTTATAAACAAAATGCTTTCGTTAGTCTCATGGGAAATTTTCGAGGTTAGTGAATGAACCGGCGCACAGTGGGCGGAATGAAGAAAAAACACGAATTAATTGTTTGCTGACTAAGTATTGGTGCAATTTTATTTTTTTTAATCATCTAATTAATGAATCATAACCATTTTGAAGTAATTTTTTTTTGTTGTCAAAAAGTTGTTTTTCAAACCTCACAATGTAACTACGGCTTTTTCTCCATTTCTTCATAAACTGTAGTGAAAAATTCTTTACGGTTTTGTTTAGGGAGGACAAAAGATGATCACAATTTATATATGATATAAAAGGTGAGACCTCAGTCTACAATACGCATATATTTATAAATGGGAAAAAACGATGTTTTGTTTCTAAATGCTAATTGAAATAAGCATTTAACAGCAAAAAAAAAATACAAAACAGTGGAATATTAGATTTTAGTTCAAATCTCACACACATGTAATATTGATATATAGTTTAATGAATTAAATAAAGAATACCTTGAAGAATGTCATATATAACAAACTTTTGTATATATCTAAACGTCACTTAATACACAACCGTGTCTGCCTAAGCGTAGGAGCGAAGTGAAAAACGCGATGCCGAACATCAAATTTACGACACACTTTGAGGCGTTGCCAAACTTCCGTCAAGCGCTTCTGAGAAATTTAAATAAACACATAAAATGCAGAAACTATTGTGCTACATTAAAAAAAATATTTAAATTAAAAACATTAAACTTTGCAAAAACCACTTAATTCGGGTTTTTCTCCATTTCGTACTGTGCGGCGCGCGTACTGTCGTTTTGAATGGTTTTACATTTGTCTATAATCTTGAATGGGATTTTTAAATTATTTTTTTATTACGTTCTTTAAAGCACTTAAGTACTTTTCAAAACCCTTATATATATGTACCCGTGGTGTATATTTCTTTTCTTTTTTCCTTCATACTTGTATTTATAATAGCTTATTACTATTTGTACTTTTATCCACTGGAGATCATTTTGAATATTTTCCGGCCAAATTAAAAAAAAATCATCCCTCCGAATTTTTATATGGAGGCATACAAACTGATTATAGTTCTACATAGCCAATGAACTCATCTGTCTTTGGTCGTAGGATTTAAAAAAAAATTATAAAATCGTAAACTTCTACTTAATTACTTGCAAATAAGGGAAAATTTGCCAAAATTGGCAGCAAAGCAATCCGAGGTATTTTAAATAGTGCCGTATTGTGGCAAAAGGCGCCCAATGGTTATGTTGTTTCTACTTTACTTTCTTTTTATATATTTTTTTAAATATGTGTATTCTGTATACATATTTCAATTCATTGCAATTTCACGTAAAAGCCGTTAATTTCCGTAAATTTATAATCTATAAATAAATAATTTGCATTTTATAAAAATACGAAACAAACGAGTTTTCCGAAGTCATATTAATATGGTGCTTTGACTTTGCTGCAGATATTATAATATTGTCAAAACTGAAATTGAGTGCGTTTTTCGCTCAATAGCGACATGTTTATTTAAATCAGTGTTCTATTATTAAAGAAGAGAATTTATTTTACAAAAAAAAGTTAACATTTAAACGAAACATTGTAAAAAGAAATCACATGATAGAAAATGTAGCTCACACGTCACACGAATAGTTTAGCTTAAATAGTTCGTTTCATACTGAAACTTGCAACAGGTCATGCGGAAAATACGTTTTCTTTTCCTCCGCGGCAGTTACCTAACGTAGTACCTAATTTTAATACAAACGCTTGCGTCATTATCGTAAGTTTAATAAATATCGTAAGTAATATGCAAATAAAATATGTACGAATGACAATGTTCACATTAATTTTCTTTATGAAGACTTTTATTTTTTCAATTAAGGAGGCGGGTATGAACGCCGCCGCCTATTTGTTTGATTTTTTATTTCTTGAATAATCAAAACCTCTGATATGATAAGTGGTTTGCTACGTTTGGTGACTTAGCAGGGGTGCCCAAATTCATCGGGTGAGGTTTGTCTAGGTGATGGCGATCAATGCACTAGACACGTTGACCCTCAGATTCCTACGCACCCCTTATACCTTTTTCCTCTACAGAACTTACTCCCCTTTCTTTCCCTAAAAATACCACCACACAGCATCCCCAAAGATGATATAGGCCCTGACGGATATTTTTTCTTCAAGGCCTGTTAAACTAATGTTAAAAAAATATAAATTTAACTTCTTACTTAGTTTTTAATAATTCGCTTTAAAAAAAACCCAATGCAGTTCACACGCGGTAGAAGCCGAACTTGAACAAAACAATCCCAACCAATAGAAGCCTTGAAAAGTGATGTCATAATTAAAGCGGCCAATGCGGCCAGCGCGATGTTCTCATTTTCTCGTAGGCTAAATCATATATGTGTATGCGTTTGTCTCTTTTAGTGCCATTTCCGTTTCATCCGAGTTTCAACATCACAACGGTGCTAAAGAAGTTTTCACTTAAATAATATGATTAACTGCGTTATAAAAAAACAAAATATCTTAATAACAGCAAAAAAATCATGTTTATCCCTTACCCTAATATTAAAACCAGTTTGTATATATTTAAACACGCTTGTTTAATAAAAAATACTGAACATTATAACAATACCACATGCAGTTTGTTATTCAAGGGAATTGGTTTATGCGGCTTGCTTAATTAATGAATCGTAGAGGGGGACCAGCGTATCATCTCTATAATATACATTGATGTGTGTACATCTATCTACAAATCAAATGCCACTAGCTATCCCTAATTATTTTATCACTGTTGACGGCAATAATATAATGTGGTTGCAATTTGATGTGAAACATCTCACATCAATTTAGTAATTAATAACAACCAAAATGAGATTGGAGAACTGATAGAATTCGAATGAAGTTTCTTGAATTGATACATTTCTTTACAAAACTTGTGTTACGGCCGTGAAAAGTATTTTAAAGAAGTCTAATCAATATATATTATAAAAGAAAGTGTACAAAAGTTACTAAAACTCAGAAACGGATCCCGGTACTATCAAAGGAGTTATATGGTGTGGTAGCCTTCTATTCCCCATCCATGAAGAAGGTTTCCGTTTTTACCTGAAGGGCGTGCTTTTGAAGATATAAGGGCTGGAAGTTTCGTCCTCTAACGATCGAGAGTATTCCACAACATTCCAGAATATCCCGGAAAATTCTGAAATAACGTGGAATGTTCGTAAATAAGGAATCGGGAACATCATTGTGGAACATTCCAGAACGCTCTCGAATGTTGTGGACTTTTCTGGAACATTGTGGACCATTCGAAGCCATTTTAAAGTGAAACTTCCTTAGCCCCGTTAGCGATTCGGAATTTGAAAGGAACGGAAATGACGCGTACAGCACCTGCGAAGCATTATACGCCTATCAAGGCTCCTATTGGTAGAGATATAAAACGGAAACGACGCGAGGTCTGCGCTCATTGGCCTGCTCACTGCGCTTTGATTATGACCTCACTTTTCGAGGCTCCTTGGTTGAGATTTTTTTGTAAAGTTTCACTTCTGCCGCGTGATAACCGCACTCGAATTTTTGTACGGGTGGGGCGGGGCTATCCAAATGTAGGGATTTATAAAGCAAAATCCGTTGTGGGTTTGAACATCAGTTCAATATCATTATATCAACTCCCTGAGCGAAGCCGGTTACCTCAGCCAGTATATTATTAAAGTTTTAACACTGTACTGTCAAAAACCACGAAATTCGGAAAACATTTGGAACATTAATGGTGAACAAATAGATTAACGTCTCGGTTGGCGGTCTGTGATCTCTATTGTGAGTTAATTCCATATAAACTGACCGATCCCCCGAATGCCGAATCATGTTTATTGTACATACAATCATTTTACCTAATGATATGGCTTTACATTTTCACGGCCAAAAGTATTATCGGTATTTATTTTTGGGATATTATGCCGTGTTGCGCTAACTTTTTTGTGGTGAAAACTTCTTTAATACCGTTTGATTTGAAACTCGATGAAGTGGAAACGAGCGACACTAAAAAGAGACAAACACATAACATAAGGATCTATAGGATTTAGCCTGCGAGAGAATGAGATAGAAATAAATTCTTACGACGAAATCGAGAAACATTTTCGAATCACAAAACTACTCAACAGGAGGCTTGTCGCTGATCAGATGCTCCTGTACAAAATTATTAACTCAAAAGTTGACTGCCCGGATTTGCTAAACAAAATAAATTTCCACACGTCCATTCGATATAGTAGACAAAATACCCTTTTCTATATTGATAGATGCAACACCAATTCCAATCAAAATGAATTTATACAAAGGACATGTAACTACTACACCAACAAATTTGCAAATATAGACACACGTGCTGACGTATTTACTGCTAGTTACTGTCGCTACAGAACTTCACTGTATAACATTCTAGGTGCGAATAACACATGAATTAATTGTATCTAATATTTTTATATTACTTGCGTGGCAACTTTCCCTTATCCCTCTCCTCCTCTTACCCTTCCCAACCCAAATCCCTATTTTGCGGTCTATTTCAGTTATAATCACACTTATTTTAATGTTGTGTATTAGTTTACCATTTGTTGAATTCACATTTGTACTCTTATTATTTTTTTAAATATTTTTTTTTTTTTTTTTTTTTTTTATTCTTCATTTTAATCACCCGCTAAACTGCCAAGGCAGTTTGTCAGCAGGTCAATTTGACAATATTAATAAAACACTAAAACATAAAATATTATAAGAAAACACAATAGCAAAATAGTTCCAGAAGAATAACTTATAAGTACCTACAATACAAAAGCATAAAATATACAGACAGACAGATATAACACAGGTAAATTACTGATAGATTAAATTAATTATAGATAGTATTTATACATAAGATTACAAACAATATCAGTACAAAAAGTTTTGACCCATTAGCCATTTTTTAATTTTTCTTTTGAGATCAGTGGGGCAATTGGATTCGATTTTGAAATTCATCGGCATCTTATTAAATATGGTGGGGACAAGATAAGTGAATGTCCGTTGGCCGTATTTATTTATAATTTTCGGAACGGACAAACCCTCATTTTTACCAAATCTAGTGCCATGTTCATGATCTACTTTTTCTTTGTAAATTGAGTCCGACAATAGGTTTTGGCATACAATTTTAAACCATAATATTCCTCGCACAGGTAATATGTTAACTGATTCATAAAGTAATTTTATGTCCCTTCTTTGTGCATAAACACTTTTGCTTACCAAGAGCTTAGTCAAAGAGTTTTGAATCGTTTGAATATAACCTATATTTGTCTTGCACGAGTTTCCCCAAGATGTTATTCCGTATCTGATAGTGGATTCCGCTAGTGACAAATAAATTATTTTTAGCGTACTAATGGGCATAAAATATTTTATTTTGTAAATTCGCCCCGCAATAGCTCTTAGGCGTTTGCAGATGTTGCTTATGTGGGTATCCCATTTCATGTGCATATCTACAGTTATCCCCAAATATACATATGTTTGTACAAGTTCAATGGTTCCGCATTTGCAGGACTGTGACGAATTGTGTATGCACTCAAATGTATGCGACTTTATTACAGGTGTGATGGTATATTTGGCATGTGGAGATCGTATATGCATTAATTTAGTTTTTTTTGAATTTATTATAAGACCCGCATCATGTGACCATTTCTGTAAGGATAAGAAATCGTGCTGCATGAGTTTTATTGCAATTTCTAATTCTTCATGCGAAATAACTAGTGCCGTATCATCAGCATAAACGTAATGTTTAACAAATGTGAAGATTTTATTCATGAGTGAAACAAATATTATGTATAATGTTGGACCGAGGATTGACCCTTGCGGGACTCCTGTTGACATAAATTTAGCTTTGCTGTAAGTTTGAAAGAGTTTCACTTTAATTTGTCGATTTTTTAAATAGTTTTTGAGTAGTTCTAGTAATTTTCCCCTAATTCCAATCGCCTCCAATATCTGTAATAGTTTTGTCGGATCAATAGTATCAAACGCTTTAGAGTTGTCTATGAATAAAACCAGAATATGTTTTTTATCATTGAGTTCTTGATTTGTGTAATTCGAAAAGTCCTGCAGTAACATTTCTGTACTTTTCTTTTTTTGAAATCCGTATTGGTTGGGATCAATAATGGAGAAACTTTCTAGGTATTTTATTAAATTTACGGAGATGTATTTTTCTAGAATTTTTTCAATAGCTGGCAGTATACTTATTGGTCTGTAATTTTCTATCTCGGAATGTTTTCCCCCTTTGTATATTGGCCTAATAATACTACATTTGAGCTCATCCGGTATAACTGTCTGAGACAAGATTTTATTAATTAGATGGGTAATTACCGGACATAGAATGGTTAAATGTTTTTTAATATCAAACATTCGAATATTGTCAATCCCCGGTGACTTGGAATTATTCAGTTGACTGATAATCTTTCGTATATCTTCACAAGTAGCTCTGGGCAGGTACATACTATGCGGCAGCTCAACGGGAGCTGTATTAGACGCTTTGTAGTCGCATTTGTGTAACATCGAGCTAATACTGTTTGAAAAGTACTCTGCGAATCTATTTGCAACTATTTCCTCTGTTTGCCCATTATTATTTAGCATATACTTTGAAATAGTTTCATCGCAGTTTGTTTTTGTTTTACGTCCCAATAATTTGTTAATTTGATCCCATGTTTTTTTGGAATTGCTGAAATAGTTTTTAAATGTTTCATTAAAATATGTTGTTTTACTTTTTACGATTAATTTGGAAACAGTATTTCTGAATGATTTGTATTTTTTTTCGAATGTTTTATTGGTGGGTGAATTTTTCCATCTTCTGTATAGGGAGTCTCTTATTTTAATTTTTTCTAAAATGTCATCCGTTATCCACAATTTTGTTGCAAATGGTCTTTTTTTTGGTTTTGGACAGAAAGTGATTTTACTTTTTTCATATAGGTCATTAAAAACGTTTTTGAGTTTATTGTATACGTCAGCGCAATCTTGTTCCGCAAGCAGGGCATTCCAATTATAACTACGTATGTATTTATCAATTCGTTTTTGAGATAATATTGAAATATTTTCCCCGCAAAGTTTGATTTTAGTAATTGCACTACTGTATGTGATGTTGAGAGCTGTCGCGAAGTGATCAGCTATAGTAAAATCACAAATACAAGATGAAAGAGCGTCAGCTTGTTGCTGCCTGCTATTAAATCTAATAAAAATGTGATCTATGCATGTGCGTGTAACATTTCCGGCTACTAATGCTTCCCTTGTCACATCGTTGATACACTTTATTAAATAATGGCTAGATAATATGTTTTCGTATGTCATAATAATCGGGTTTTGAGTGTTTAATAAGTCTAAATTAACATCTCCAAAAAATAAAATATTTTCCAGGGGGTTAATAACATTTGATAAGATGGATGAGATTTCATTCAGAAACAGTGGTTTGCTATGATTTGGAGGGCGGTATATCGCTAAAATGTTCATTGATATATTATTGGGTAAAGTAATAATGCCAAATACACTTTCAAAGTGTTTAGTTTCTAATGATTTTTGTAGAAAAATGATATCGTCTCTAACATATAATAATATACCGCCTCCCGTTTTGTTTATTCTACAATAGTTATAAGATTTGAAACCGGGAATTTCGTAGAGACAAGTAAGGTCATTTGGAATTGCTGTTTCACATAACATCAAAATATGTATATGCTTCCAGCAGGTATTAAGATAGATGTTAAGAGTGTCCCAGTATTTGTAAATGGATCTTACGTTTAGTTGCACAATATTTACTTGTTCCTTTTTACAATCCTTATAAAAATTGTGTGTTTTATCCTCAAACCATTTTTGAAGATCACTGGTTTTGAGAAAATCAACCTCATTGTCCTCCTCAAAATAATAATCATTAGACGCCATAATCGATCGTAGCAAGGTCCTTTTTAAGTGCAGCTTTGTAGGCCGGGCAGTTGTCCCTGTCTCCAGTCGAATGTGTAGCGGGCTTTCCAAATCTAGTACATGTAGCGCAGACTGGTTCGGCCGCGGCATTAGGACAGGATTCGGTGGCGTGATTCTCTTTTGCGCAGTGTCCACATCTAAGGGTATCTCTGCAGTACTTGTACGAGTGTCCAATCATTTGGCACTTAGTACATACAGTGAGGCCAATCAAGTCCCTGACGCGGCACACAGTCCAGTTAACGAACACTTTCTCCTGTTCCACCATCAGTTTTCGTAATGTGGCGGGCATCTCATACACGCGATGACAGGTGGTTCCGGTGCGAGCGCCGGCCAGGTGACTGAGCTTGCAGGCTGATATTGCTCCCTCGATGTCTTGTACGTTGGGAACTCCTGTAAGGGCCATCCTCAGGAATTCACTGTCCGTTAGGTCCCGCGGTACATTAAAGAATATTATCCTCGGTAGTCGCTTTGTGGGAAGTCGAGCCTTAAGTACGCTTGAGTTTTCAAAACACGGTGCGTTTAATAATTTTTCTTGTTCACCTGTGGTTGCCATGTTTAGTAGGACACCTTTATTTTTAATTTTATGAATTCCGGTGATACGAACACCTAACTCGGATGGCCGAATTATATCCTGAATTATTTTTTTTGTGCCATCACTGTCCTTGGTGGCGTCTGCGTCTGTTGGGAAGATGCAGATGGCGGGCCTTGGCGCTCCTACACGATGTCCAGATTGGGTGATTGGTGGGGGTTGGTGACCGACATTTGACTGTTTCCGTACAATATCGGCAAATGATAGGCTGGCCTCCGTTGCCACGGCTACTCTCCGCATTACAGGTCCGAGGTCCGATTCCAGCTGGATAATTTTTTGCTCCAAGTGTTTTTTTTCATCTTTTTCGTGGCGTATTTTAATCTCCGCCATTTTAAGTTGGGCAGTCACTGTCGCCAAATCGGCACGCATGGTCTCGCGCTCCAACAACAGCTGGGAAACGGCTCTGAAAACTTCAGAGACATTTCTAGATATCTTCAGCTGCTGATCCTTTGAGACTTTTGATTGTTTCTCGGCTAGAACATCTTGAAGGGCTGTCAGATGAGCTTGAGCTTCATTAAGCACGTCAACTCCGGAAACGCTAGGAAATTTTGTTTCATTGCTGTCCGAGCAATGTGAAGACGAGTCGTAGTCCTCTTCTAAGTCCTCAATAAGAACGCACTTTCCATGTTCTTCCGTATTAGGAGACATAGTTGTGTCCAACGGAGGTTTTTTCTGGCGATGCATTACTAAGGATTTTTTTTTGTTTTTAAAAGCACATAAAATTTTCTTATTATTATTTTATAATAGTTTGCTTTATTTTAAAAATATTAAAAAGCTATTTCCAGAGAAAAAAAAATGTTTTTAAACTAAAAATAAAAACACTTTTTTTAAAAAATAAAAATACATTTATATTGTTTTGTCCAAGGATCGAACACCTCACCGCAGAAACTGACTTTATCGGGCTAGTGAACCACTCTATCCCCTACACCACTTCAGAGACAGAAGGGACTGAGATTTTTGTCCTTTATTAAGATGTCAATTTTAAACAGTCATAAATAATTATTTTTTTTTCTCTGTTTTTATTAACACAATTCAACACAAAAGCACTGTATTTATTGTTTAATTTGCATTCAAAGACGTTTCGAATTCACTTACTACTAGTTGTTTCAACGAATGTTTATTATTATTGTTATTGTTTTGCAATTCACTTCAATTGGCCTCCAGAGTGAAGACTTTCAACTTTGAAATCATTTTTGGAGCACTTTCCTTTCGAACAGACCCACAAGGATAAATCTAACACAGATTTTTTTAGGTGTACGCAAAAAATTCAGTTAGTTAAACACTATTATTACGAATTAACAAAAACTTTACTATGTAAAAATATCCTAGCTTCACTATGTGTCAATTTTTTTCGTAAAATCACTTTTTTGAGCATTTCCCGGTAGAATACCCGGAGAAAAGCACACCAGGCGATAGCCCGAGAAAAATACTGCACCTCAGTGATAAATTCGCTTCGATTTGCACACTATTTCACTGTTATGATTTTTAAGAATCGGGAGCTAAGAAATAAGCGACACTTCTTGAAAACAGAAAGGTAATTCCGATTCTAGTTTATATTCAGTTAGTCTTGTTTCTAAATACCTATCTGTCAACATTAATAATTGGTCTGTTTTTTTATCATCCTCTTATGTTTATTGTAATACTAAGACTGTTAATGTTCCTTAAATAAATAAATAAATAAAATATGTATTTATTGCACGGGCACTCGGTTCCAATATAATACGATAAATCCGCGGTCCCACGCGAGCCTGTATTAGGGTAGTGGTACAAAGCGCCTGACGAACTTCAGCGGCCATCCAGCGAACCGAGAGTCGAATCCTATGAAATCCATAAAAAAAGTAAATATTTTTATTTTTGTAAATTAGAGGAAAATTTCTGTCCACATCTGATCTGGCAAAGCTGGGGACTTCGACTATATTATTTATCTTTATTTTATCGTTTTTTTTTTGTGAGATGGATGAAATTTTGCAAACTTGATCGTAAAAACAAGAGGAACGTCACTGTCAAAATATGCTTGAAAAACCACTGTAAAGCTCGAGCAAGGCCGGGGAGTTAAGCTAGTACATAATATAAGAACAGGTCGCTGAAGTAGTGAGGGCCAGGGACGCCTAAAGACGCCTTGTCGGTGCGTTAGGTCCCAATTCCGAATGGGCCAGGGGTAAAAGATGTAACATTAAATATGAAGAGATAACTCTCCTTCTTCGGTTTTAAACGAGGATTTTTAGATAAAACGGAAAAGTATTTTACAAGGTTCACGGGCTATCAAAAAGTTTTTATTTGTCGAGGCAAAAAGTGTGGAAGCTGGAATCAAATAGTGTGGAAAATGGAATTAAGACATAGAGAAAGGACTAACAATGTGTCGATGAGGAATTAAACAGCCTGGAAAATGGAATCTCGATGTCTGGAAGATGGAACAACATTGTAGATGATTGAAAATCAATGTCGAGGAAGATGAACTCTTAAGTGTGGTAGGTGGATTGAAGTGTGGAAGACGGAATCAAATATAGATAATGATATTACATTGTGTGGAAGATGGAATTACAATGTGCGCAGGGTGGAATCAAAAGTTTGAAAGATGGAACCAAAAGTGTGGAAGACGAATCACAAGTGTGGAAGATGGAATCCTATATGTGAATGGAATCTTGTGTGGAAATCCTACTTCTCGTCCAAACCTCAATAAATACACCCCCAAGTCGATCATCTCATCTATTCCCTGTATTGATTGGTTAATCGGTTCGTCTCCCCGCGACTAAACATCACCTACGTGGCGCCTCGCTTTGTAAGTGATACTGAGTGCACTTCAATACCAACTAATGACCGCGATCATTATTGCCCTAGGACAGGACTCGAGAAACTTAACAGACAAAATAACTGAAATACTATTGCGTTACCACCTACAAGCATTCAATTGACAATTTTTTTTCTGATTATTATTATTTTTATTAATTGAAGTAAAGCTTTTTTAGCACTGATGTGATTTGAAACTCGATGAAACGGAAACGACACTAAAAAGAGACAAACACATTCATCTATAGAATTTAGCCTGCGAGAAAATAAGACAGAATGAAATCTTTCCGCATTGGCCGATTTGATTATGAGCTTACTTTTCTTAGCTCCTATTGGTTGAGATTGTGAAGGCGAAGGTTTCACTTCTACTGCATGTGAACTGCACTCGATTTTTTTAATTTTTACATGCGGTCCACACAGGAGGCCCTGAGGAAAATAATTTCCCTCAGAGCCTATGTCATCTTTGGGGATGCTGTGTGGAGTTTTTTTTAGGAAAAAGAGGAGAGGAGAGTTCTGGGAAGGTAAAGGGTTTAAGGGGTGGGTAGGAATCTGGGGTTCAGTGAGTCCTGGTCATCCGCCTCCAATACCTAGACAAACCTCACCCCATGAACCAGGGCACCCCTGCTAAATCACCAGACGTAGCAAACCACTTGGGGTGACCTATGGGAGAGGTGTTGGTTATCCAATAAAGGTTCCCGTTTTAAATTTAACTATGGAAAAAAATGTTATGGAGTTTTTCTTAATTTTCGATTAAATAAATTTGACAACAATGGGTATCTCAAAGCTCCGTAGCTATGAAATGTAATTAGGCTGAGTAAATTATGGCTGTCTATAATACCGTTAACTACTTTAAAAATCAAAGTCAAGTGTAAAAAATAACTAATAATTATTTAATAGGTTCTTGAACGTATGTGCTAATAATTGTTGTCATTGTTGCAGATGTCGTCTTCTGGCGCCGGCTCGATGGTCGTGTCCGAGTTGGAGTACCGCGATGGACAGTTGGTGAGCGGAACCCTCGAGGCACTGGTTGACCTGCTGCGCCCCGGCGCTGACCGCGGCTTCCTGTTCGCCTTCCTGCTCTGCAGCCGGCTGTACGTGCGGCCGCACGAGCTCCTTGCCATGCTGTGCAAACGGCACACCTCCGCCGGACAGGTAGATACCGATTTGAAGGACAGTGTCGAGTCATACAGTTAAGAGCTCCTTTGTGAGATCTATTCTTGTTACGTGTGTGTCTATGTCTTAGATGCCGATTTAAAGGACAGTGTGAAATCCTGTCGCTGTGAGCTCCGTTTTGAAGTGTCTTTGTGTAGAAAAACGATGCTTCATCATATTCCGCATTTTTATGCGGTTATGGGGTCTGGAGGGAGTTACATTAGAATTTATTATCGTGTTTCGTATAGAACCTTCTTATTCTAAGAAGCGACGTGTCCGTTGATCCGTCGTTATAATCAATCCTTTTGTTGTAGGAGAAAAATGGCTTGTTTAAACGGATTTATCAGCGGTATGACTTTACACATTCCATTTGGCCGACAGGGTGAAATATCATGTTTCGAGCTCCGTTGCAATGTGTTTTTCCATTACACGAGTCTATCGGAAAAATTGAGAGGTTGGAATGGAGCTCTCAAGGATATGCCTTTAGATGCCGATTTGACTGACCAAGGTTATTAGATTATAATATTATTATATTCTAGCAGATCTAAACGAAGAAAAGAGGATTGAATTATCAATCTTTTGATACCATGATTATGGTTTTTGTCGCTTAAGATAAAAAGAGACATTCTTCAACGAAGGTATTAGCGATAAGCATAATAACATGTATTTTTTTAGATACTGATTGAACGGTCATGGCTATGATATTGTTACTGAGAACTCCATTGTAACTTCTTCATCTGTTACTTGCGTCGCTTATAAGGAAGTGGAATACGATTTAGAATCCGATTTGACTGTTCATGATTCAGCTCCGTTTTAAAGTGAACGTCCATCTGTCCGCGCCGGCAGCAACGCACGCAAGGCACGCAACGGATTGAACGGATTTGCCGATGGTATGCGTCTACTGTATCTGGAACGCCGCGAACTAATCAGTGTGACGTCACCGGCACGAACCGTATTTTTTGCTCATATATGCCGGTGGTCCTGAATCCGTTTGACGTCACCGGCACGAAACTCATTTTTTGCTCATAAATGCCGGCGGTCGGTGCGGGCGGTACCGATAGTAGACGCAGTGCTTTACTTATTCATATAAAGATAAAGAAAATCCGTAGCGTGCCGTGCGTGCGTTGCGGCCGGCGCGGACAGATGGACGTTCACCTTTAACCTCTCTTTCTGTGTTACATGCGTCGCTAACGAGATAAGAGAAGAGGTTGCAACAGATCATTTAGCGGCATGCTTTTACAATGTAGAGTGTCTTTGGGTAATTGCGAATTTTTTAATACTCTAATAGTTAGATTAAAAAAACCTTGTAAAGTAGTAAAAGATAAAAAATAAAATAGAGGATTGTTACAAATTGTTTTAATCTAATTATTGGGGGAATTTGAGCACAAACTATTATCGCACTCATTATGTACAAAGGGTGTAAGGTAGGGACAATAGTGCATGATTTATTTTAGCCAGTGATTCCTGACATTATTTGGATTAAAATTTTTTTACAAAATTTTAATATCAGTTGACATTTTTTTTGTTATTATTTTCAACATAAAATCATTTTAAAAATTTCTGGGTGTCCAGTGATGACTTGTGAATTTTTTGGTTGCTGTTTGCTTTTGTAAAAAATTGAAAGAGGCACCGGTGACCAAAATTTTATTCTCGTTTTTTATTCCAAATAATGCCAGTAATCTCTGGTTAAGGTAAATCAAGTACGTCGTTGTTCATATTACCCTATTAATTATTATACCCTATTAATTTTTTACACCTTTTCTTATTTTTTTCAAATATTTTTTTACAATCAAATCGGTTTATTGTATATATCATTATTTATTTCCTTGACAAATTTTATTCTATTTTTAAAAATCATTGTGATGCAACTTTATTAAGGCACTAGGACGGGGTAAAAATGTTTAAAAAAAAAAAAAAAAATTTAATTTTCAGAAGGATGCATTTGTTAAGAATGCTCTCACCAAATGTTTTAAAGAAATTCGTAAAAATGACAGAAACATCATTTATAATTTTACAGAAAAATGCTTTTGTTAAGAATGCTCTCACCAAAAATGTATTAAAGAAATTCGTAAAATTGGAGGAAGTATAGCATTTTATGTGAAACCGTTTGAAACGGTTTGTATGTTGAATTATCCTTCAGCAAAACTTTGAACGCGTATTTCTCGAAACTGCGTTTTTAACGATTTGCATGCATCAAGTCTCAATTAAACTGTGGTGGCATAAAAACTGGATTTTCTTTTTACTTTGACTTGGTGCCTTAAATGAAATACTGTAATATTAAATTCAAATACAGTGATGTACACAAAGTAACAGAATTTAATTTATTAAGGTTACATCTCAAAAGCACATATGATTCATTCGGTTAATGTTAAGATGATTATTCAAATTGGCTCTAAAATTTGTGATGTTCTAATTACGACAACAAATGTTCATTCGTTCCACTTTATGTTGTGGTTGTATTTTATTCAGAGCGATATAAAGAAGGTTGGGTTTTAAAAACCTATTGTTTTATCAGACATTCATTGCGTTCAACGTCAGTATGTTATTAATTTATAATCTCTTTGTAAACCCACTTTTTCCAACCCCGGCGTTCCAGGGTAGAATCATTTTCTTGAAGCAAATGTTTTCAGTTTGCTAGTTCCAATTCGTTCATTTTGCACGAGTAAACTGAAAACATATTTTAAAAATGTATATTGACAGCTTTTTCTATTCTAGAGGTTTTTTATATTAGAAAAAATTGCTGTAATTAAGATGAAGCTATACGTGAAATCCTATTTAGATATTTTGATTAATCTTTACGAAGAATCGGTTTACATTATGAACATCTAAAAATATGCTACGGATAAATTGAAGCTTTTACTAGCTTTTCTATGTATTGGAATTACAATAAAATTATCAGTTACATAAAAAAAAAATATAAGCGTAAACCACAAAAAAAAATGTTTTTGCATGACTTACCTATGAAGTAACATAAGAAAATTAAAAAAAAAATACCGCTTTATGGCTAAGGCTATTTTTGAGGTTTTGTATGTGAATCGTGCTAGACGGCACGGGGTCAGAATGCCTTGGTAGGGCCACTCTGGGCGATACAGCGTCTGCGGATGACGATACGATAGTTTGTCTGATTCAACCAAATACACAGTACAACACAAGTAAGAGGCACTCACTGAAGGTATGTTTCTTCCCTGGAATTGCTCGTTCTTTTGGGAGACAGACACTGCGATGTTCACTGATAATCCCACAGGCACCCGATATTTTTAATTCATTCACTAACGGCGATTACGAATTACGGAATCGATGAAGCACATGAAGCAACGATAAGCAGGACGATAGTTTTGCTCCATGCGCGAATTACGATAAATTTACGATAGATTGACACTGCGCGAGATGTCACGATGGGTCCGCTCTTCAATCGACTGGCGGTTATTGTCAGCGCTCGCCC
Organism: Glyphotaelius pellucidus; assembly: GCA_936435175.1. NCBI lineage: Eukaryota > Metazoa > Arthropoda > Insecta > Trichoptera > Limnephilidae > Glyphotaelius > Glyphotaelius pellucidus. The sequence continues at coordinate 16,350,653 of OW386542.1, read as the reverse complement.
GTGTGGGTACTCCGATTGTGTGAAATTCTGTACCGTAGAATCTCTGCTGGCTACCTGGTCAAAACAGAACAAACATACGGCTCCCACGGCGTCACGAAACGGTATGTTCTAACTTTTTTTTTCATTCTTATAATTATGCACAAAATAAATAAAAAACACTTTTTCGCTTACTTGTCTCTTGCAAATAAGACGCTCGATTTTAAATTTTGAAGGCATGAGAATCGAAATATTTCCACATTAATCTTAAACATAGGTACCTTAAATGAGAAACACTCTTAACCTAACTTAATTATAAAGCTGTGCATTGATGAGAAATGACACATTTGACATTTGACTACCTTGCTGTGCCGTGGTTTAGTATTCATCAACTTTATAATGTATTCATCACATTTTGACCTATTCATCCGGCGTGATTGTGTCCCGTGTCAATTAATCACATTATAAGGAGGTGAAATTCTAGATAGAAATATGGTTTCGAATTTTAGATACACCTTGAAAGATATTTTTCGCTCGTTTGGATTACTAATAATAATATTAATAACAATTTATCAAACGGTTTAGCTTTCTTTACCTTTCTGTAAAAAAATATTGTTTCTAACTCTCAACGCCGTAATATTTAGCGCATTGGGGATGTCTCAACCTCTCTCCTCCCGTCTGGAGCCAGTGAGACTGAGACATCCCCAATTGGGGTATGTTGCGAGGCTGAACGTAGCGGGGAGGGGAAGGAGGTGGGGAAGTACCTGGTATTCAGATCTGCTCACCAAACTCGGCATAAGTCATTGCAAATAACGTTTCAATTCTGAATAGTTGTTTTTACATATTAATATCTTCCACCCTGGAATGTGTTGCAAATATACTACATATTATTTTTTAATTAATAAATGGCTAAATAAAACAAATTAATCATATAAAATTTATTTGCCCACCTGCGGAGGTGGCATGAACATGCCACCTCCGGATTGCTGGTCGAGAGCCTTACCCCTCAAAAACGAAGGCCGTCAATGAAATGAAATGTAGGTACATAAAAAATCTCCTAACGTGACGTATTGTTAATTTCGAAGCTACGATAACTTTTTTCAGTTTAAAATTTTGTTCCGTTTGAATACTCCATGGAAAATAAGTGAAATAAAATTAAAAAAAAATTATCGTCTGTAAAGTCGGTTTACGTACAATAATTTTACGTGATGACGTCATATAATAACGATGGAGTGGAAAAGATAGATGCGTCATAAACCAAACGCTTGTTCCGCGTTCTCGCTTGTACGCTCGGCTCAGACGGAACGTGACAATGAGTCATGCTTTTTCGTGCATGCAGCCAGCGTTCATCGATTAATAAGACGTTATCACGTCAAAAAAAATGCTCAAACTTCCATAAATACATCAACGACAGGACATGACAAGATGTGTCCAATTTGGACAAGATACAAAAATTTGAAAAATACCTTTGAAATAATATTAATATTTCATTTCGATATGGAGTAGTAATAAAACCTTTGACTCGGCTTCTAATGGTCGCTTCAATTCTATCAAGTCTTACCTATAAGTCCATCATACATTTCCGTGTCAATTATTATTTCTTATACAGACACATGTGAAATAATTTACAATATTTTTTTTTTTAATTTTTAATTCAAACGTGTGAAAATAATTAATTACTCGCGTATTTTTTTCGCATTCGTAATAAAGAGTTTATTCAATTAATAAACACTCAACGGTGTAGCAAAATTATGGCTTTTAATCCATTGGATTTATATATCTCCATGGATTTTTATTAACAAGGATCCATTGGAAAGTATTTTTAAGAAATTTCATTATAAGTTAGAAGAAATTCATTTTAGAAACAGAAATAACTTCATACTTCCAGTAATGAAGATAAATTATCGAGTATATTTTCACTGTAACTTCGTGCGCGAAGTCTGCTGAAATATGAACTTTCCGCAATCTTGCGTCATAGAAATTTTCCGGATGAATACAACCTTCCAACTGAGGCTAAAAGTCTGCCGTTTCGCGAGTTTTATAGTACATACACTTCAAACCTGCACAGTTAATATTCTATATCATATAAATACAATATTATATGCATTTTGATGACGTCCATCGCACAGATATAATCTCTTTCTGTTAACTCTGTCACACATTAAAAATCCGGTAAAGGCAAATAATTTTTTTTAATTATTTCAAATAGAAATTCAATATTCAAGTAACAAAGTATTCAACATTGTACGTTTTATGCTCGTCTAATTCTTTAAAGATCTTCGTGGGTATAAAGTTTTTTGTTTAACTCCATTTGCACGTTTATGGTTTTTCATAAATACGTACACTGTTATAATATGATTGGGAATAAATTAAATATAAAATTTCTTAAATATCATATAGGAGTTGCTTCTCCGGATTACCCTAATCTTAAACACTTCCTTTTCCCCGTTAAACCAAAGTTTAATGTTGTGATGTTTCCTCCCCCCCCCCACCACCCTCCTTCTCTAATGAAATATCTGTGCTGTTGTTTCTTAATGTTTGTTTCTTTTAACGTTTTTTAAATCGATGAACGCCGGCTGCACTCACGAAAAAGCATGACTCATTATCACATTGTCGCGTTCCGCCCGAGCCGAGCGTGCAAGCGAGAGCGCGGAACAAGCATTCGGCCTAAGCGTTCGGCTTGTGACGCATCTATCTCTCTTCCACTTCATCGTTATTATATGACGATCACGTAAAATTATCGCCCGTAAACCGACTTTACAGACGACCAATTTTTTTACGCTATAACGTCTTGTCAATCGACGAACGCCGGCTGCACTCACGAAAAAGCATGACTCATTGTCACGTACCGCCTGAGCCGAGCGTGCAAGCGTTCGGCTTGTGACGCATCTATCTCTCTTCCACTCCATTGTTATCATATGACGTTATCACGTAAAATTATCGTCCGCAAACCGACTTTACAGACAACCAATTTTTTTTTTGATGAATTACTACTCCTGCGTTTTGAAAAAGACTGAACTTCGCTACGTCGTACTGATATTCACGAGTAAAAAGATGTTGTTTGTTTAGGTAGATTGTACTAAACCCTGAAATGTTGTCTGATTTTTTTCCTGCGTTTTGATTTAGTTAATCCAATTCAATTGATATTTTGTTTGTGGTAACTGTTGGTTATTTAAAATGACGGTGTATCACATTCTGTAAGGTTTTATATGACATTGACAAAATTTGACGATCTTGATTGTAACTATACTGATTTTACTAATTTTTTCTTCAATTGATAAACGCTTTCGCTTCACGGAACTCATTGTGTCGAGCTTTTAACCTAGTCAGATGATAAACACTACTGCGACTTACGCGTGCTGATAAGGATAGGTCTTAGCGTGCGATGAGTAGCCGGGCGCGGGAAATAGGCGCGTGCGTTTTGTAAACAAAACATTGCACGTCGTACTAACCGGACGACTTGTCATTAAAATAGGTCGCTAAGCAGTTGGTCGCTTAAAACGGAGTCGTACTAAACGGATTTGTTTTCCTAGTGGTTAATTATACGGAAAGTTATTTTAATAAAACTTAATTCTGTCAAACAAGTACACATTATTATATTCCTATTTGTAAATTAAAAGTACGTATAAGTTTTCGATACAAATATTAATGCGCATAGATAGAAAATTGAACTGTTCAGAACTCACCCTTTAGTCTAGTCTAGGAAGATACCCATACAGATCATCTGCTTTATTCTAAAGATTGAACATTTCACAACATGACGTTACACTTTTTGGAGATAACATGCTTTAGAAAAGTTGTTCGACAAGCATTATTTGATGGATTATTGGCTTATAGTATTTGTTTCACTAATGTTACATAAAACGATGGCGGCTTTGTACGGAAGACTGATCGTAAGCTTGTTACAAGAAAACACTTTGAGTTAAACCAGAAGATAAACCTTAAACATTTAGAAAAATCAGGTCTTTTAATGCGCAGCATTAAATGGTATTATCAAATGGCGGCACTGTTTGTTTAATATTATAAAAAATTCAGAAACTTTAAAGAATTGTGGCAGCAACGGGTTTTAGCCCTGAAACTACCTTTGATATACGTATTTTGAATTTATGCCAGGCGTTATTGCCTTGTTTTGAAAGATTTTCTTCGACGGCTTCGAGTTTTTTTTGAAGTGATAACTTCTTTAGCACCGTTGTAATTTGAAACCCGATGAAACGAAAGAGTGACACTAAAAAGAGACAGACACATTCATTTATAGGATTTAGTTTGCGAGAGAATGAGAAAGATTAATCATTCTCCTCTTTGTGCGGTGCTTTGTAGCCTCACCACTCTTGTCTACTTTAGTTTTCTGAAGGTTTCACTTCTACCGCGTGTGAATCGCACTCACATTTGAACCATAACGTGAACGTGATCGTGAACTTTGGTAAAAAAATTAAGCCTTACAAGATCTACAGATTTTAAGAGAGTAACGCGTAAAAGACACATGTTATATTACATGACATAACCCGTTTACCTTACCTTTACGTAACATTCCACTCTGCGCGGCTTCATCCCCACTGGCCTACACACTTGGTACGTTTTACCCTTATGCCGGTACGTGGAGATGCTTTAGTACCGGTTTACGTTCTACAACAATGCGCTTTTTGTCATAAAATTAAATTAACTGTTTTTAGTGCCAGATGCGCTCCCCGGCTTCTTTTTTTTATTGCGCGTAAAGTGTATTTGCCCGCACAGCTGGAGTAATGCTTACGACTTATTGCCGTCTTTCTTTACTGCGATGTTAACAATTATAAGTTACGAGGCTTTGGCGCTTTGGTGAGATGTCTTATTTTGGTACGTGGTAGTTATTCTCGTAATTGAATTTTTCGCGACCCTCTCTCATATGATATTATTTAGAAACCTCTTGTATATTTCATTGTTTTGCGAACTTATTCTTGATATCCACTCAAGAGTACCGACTTGGGTTCCAATTTTTCTGAACCAGTTAAGTTATGGTATCCAAACATTGGTGAATTTTGAAAAGGTACCGGAAAGAAGCTATTCGGTAAATATACTTAATAGAGGCGTTTTGAAAAACTTGGCAATTAAGATCTATCAAGAAACTATAATATCTGTTTTTAGTTTCAATTAGTGGCTGAGTACTGGGGCTTTTTTTATTTTTTATATGAAATACCGCACAAGAGTCCCAACTGCTCCTGTCTGGAGCCAGTGAGACTATGGCATCCCCAATTGGGGTACGTTGTGGGGCTGAAGGTAGTGGGAGGGGAAGGAGATAGGGGAGAGGAAGGTGGGGAAGTACCTGGCTATTCAGATCTGGTCACTAAACACGGCTAAAGCCATTTCAAGCAACGTTTCAATTCTGAATGGTGGTCTTACACCAGGGCGATACTGATAGTATCTTCCACTCTGGAACGTGCCGCAAATATACTATATATTATTTTTAAATGAATAAATTGTGAAATAACACAAATTAATCAAATGAAATTTATTTGCGCACGCCGGGTTCGAACCCGCGACCTTCGGATTGTGAGTCGAGAGTCTTACCTCGGGACCACGGAGGCCGCTCAAGGCTGTACTGAAGGTATATTTAAATCTTTCTTTGTTACTATACTTTTATTTTTAGTGGGTACGCAGCAGACAGAGGGTTTTTACGTTTAAAAACTACTTAGTTACGTTTAAAAACTACAGAGGGTTTTTACGTTTAAAAAAAACTTAAATAATAAATATAAACCTTCCAATAACCGTTTGCGACAATATGTATAAGAGATAATAAAGTGTGGGTCAAGTGGAAACAAAACAATGATTAAGGCTTTCCGGAGGAGAAGTGAAAAAAGAGATAAAAGAACTAGATTACAAGGGATTCGAGAAATTTAGGAGAGTTCTTGGGGATATCGCTATATGTCAATTATCTTGCCACTAAAGTGGATGTTGTATCAGGGCTTAAAGCCAACCAACGAAATCTACAAAAAAGATACTGGTATGTTATTTGTATATTACGTTGCTTATTGTTTATTATTTATAGTAAGTATCTGGGTGTCTTAGCAGAAGACGGCGATTGTTGAAAATATGTTTTTGTCATTTTTGTCACGCAGTTCATTTAATACAATTATGAAATATTTTAGACATTTCTTATTTTGCTAAGTTAAGTTTTTCCTTCATGAAGCCATTCCACCAACGACAATTCGTATCTTTGGTTTCCAATAATCCTCCCCCAGTATTACACAGGAGGCAAGTCATCTTTGGGGATGGCGTGTGGAGGGTATTTTTGATGAGAGGAAGGAGTGAACATTTCTAGGAAACAAACAAACAGTCTAACCAGGTTGGTCAGCACGGTGCCCAGAAGCGAAGAGACCAAGCTCTATTAGTTTTGTATTATTTATTTTTTATTTTAAGTCAAAGTCAATAAATAATGTTTTGTACTGTATTCCATTATCATAACGTTTTTTCGCTATAAAAAATTTAATTTGTTAAAATCGCTTTTTAATAATTTTTTTCTCACTTACTGCGTAATATTTTTTCAGTGAGTTTATTTCGACAAAAGATGTCTCTCCACGCTAAATAGGTCGTAATATTATTTTTCATTTCCCGTGAATCTCCTTCCCATGGGACTCTCTTCTTGACGAATCTCATTTAAAGTTGTTATATCTCACTTCAATACTCGAGCTTGAGCAACACTTTTCATAAAACTACTGACATAGTTATTCATTAAGCATTTGCAATTTACAAAATTCATATTCATTCATTCAGTATATTTCAAAAGAAAAATTAAAAATTGCATCACGAAATAAAAGTGTAAAAAAACAAACCCGCACCGGGGACACTTTTCATTATATTATAAGGGTGTTAAGGGACGTCCTTGGCTTACTTTAACCAGGGATTCCCGACATTATTTAGATTAAAAATGTAAACAAACTTTTGGCCTCCGGTGACTTATTGATGTTTTTTGTTTTCATCGAGCAACATAAAAAAAATAGAGGTATTGAACATTTAAGGGTGGGGTTAATTACTTTGTTTTAGTTAGTTTGTTTAGTTACTTGGCTGGGTGATCAATGACGACATGTCGAAGAATTTTTTTGTTTGATTTTGAAAAAAAAGACGTTCAAGCCAAAAAGTCACCAGAGACCAACATTTCATTAACAGTTTTTTCTCCAGGAATCATTGGTTACAGCAATCACTGGTTAAATAAAGTAAGTCAAGTACGTCTCTTAACACCCTGTATAAATACAATTCTGTACATTTATAGATTGAATGTTAACGTTAATTTTGTGGATATTGACAGAATACCTTATTTTACAATATATATTTTTTTGTTTCCAGTATTTTGTCTTGTGCATTTTACTTAGATTTTTATATTATTTCTCATGCTTAAATTTTTTAATTTCTCAAAAATATGTACTGATACCTAAATTTTACCTGCTACTAATTATAAATTTACGTATGCGATACTGCCACTATTAGTCGACCCATATTGCCCTTCTTGACAATATCAAGAAGAATACTATGTTTTTACTTATGTCGACAGAATAGCACTTAATCCTAAACATGCGAAAACCTCAGCACAGATTCTCCCTTTTGTGAACAGGTGTTCACAAAATGTTCCAACTGACTTTTTTACATACAGATACTGAATATTAACATTTTTTGTACTACTATATAAACCACTGTAATAATTTATAAAATGTATATTAAATTTTTATTAGATATTAGATTTTTTTAAATGCTGAAATTTCATTCACTTTGAAATAGAAAATAGTCGAAAAGTTTTTTTTTTACATGAGCTCCACAGGAGGCCCTGAGGAAAATAGTTTTCTGTGTGGAAGGTTTTTTAAGGAAAGGAAGGAGAGGAGAGTTCTGGGAAGGAAAAGGGTAGGAGGGGGTTCGGTGTATCCTGGTCATCCGCCTCCAAGACCTAGACAAACCTCACTCCATGAACCCGGGCACCCCTGCTAAATCACCAAACATAGCAAACCACTTGGGGTGACCTATGGCAGAGGTGTTGGTTATCCAATAAAGGTTCCCGGGGCGGCGGTACCCATTCCCGCCTCTCAAGTTAACTAAATTATAAAATAATACAAAAATTAACTAAATCTTTAAAAAGTCTGACACGATCTCTGCCTATTATTCATTACATTCTACGTTTTCAAGAATTGATCTTAAAACAAAAAAATAAACTCCTTTACCAAATTTTCCTTTATACCAATTTATTTCACCCACAGTGAAAATATAATGTTGAAAGCTAAACAGCCTGTATTGATATTTTAAACACTTTTTGAAAAAGGCTAATGTTATAGGTATTAACGAATTTCCAAACATTTAAAATATTTTAATTTCGAAGAAATTAATTCGGATGGTAAAAGCTTAACAATCCGATCTCTGCACGGCCATTAAAGCATGTTAGCTTTGTTATGTCCACTTGAAATCTGAAAATATCCAACCGAATTAATGCTTTTGTCTACGGCGAGTTAAATCCCGTCAGCTGAGGATTGAACAGCGAGAGATACCGGCGCTCCTCGTCAAATTTTAATTAGTTTGCTAACCTGGGGGACCTATTCCCCGTTACAGTGGACTGTCGTCAGTTGCTTCGTCCACTATTCCGCAAAATTACTTACTTTGTCTAATATCGGTATTCGGCAAACTTAACTATTCATTGTAAAAGTTCACAACGCGTCAAATTTTCAAAAAGTCGGTCAGTGGTCCCATGAATATGCCCTTCCCCGTTGTCTTAACTTAAGGTGGTTATATATTAAATGAAAAGCGCGCTTTGTAATACAACAATTTTATTTATTCAATACAAGACAGCCAACCAGGTTTCGATTATCACAACTTCGTCAGAGCTTATATTATATCAACTACTTGATATACTAGATGATGAAAGTGATGCATTACAGTTTTTTTGAAGTGAAACTTCTTTAGCCTCGTTAACGATTTGAATTTCGGATGAAAAGGAAATGCGTCACAAAAATTTATTATTTGACGGTCCTCGGTTCTAATATAATGCGGTAAATTCACGACTACGCACGGACCTCCAATAGCGCCGCGATAGCGAAGCGCCCGACTCTCTGCGCCCAGAGAGTCATCCAGCGAACGGCGGTTAGAAACCTACCAAATCCAAAAAAATAAACATTTTTATTAAATCAATATCCAAACCACTTTAAATAAACATACAAAAGAAAAGAAAGCGACATCTAGCGACTTTCTAGTTTCACTTCTACTGCGTGTGAATTGCACACTCTGATTTTTGTATTATTGTATTTAATATACAGTGTATTTAATATACAGTTCTTCCTTCGAAAAAAAGTAGTTATCTTGTGATTGACGAAATCCTCTCTCAGCAACCTCCATTTTTAAAAGCTTGAGAAAATATTTTAAGAATTTCGACTAAATAAAATAGATACAAAAGATTTATTTTTCTTACACCTTACAAGAGCCTGTGCTATATGTACTCGCGGAACTTATAAAATATTTCGCCTTCCTGAGACTAGGTTGTTAGGTAGAAATTATCTTATACACGTGTATCTGCTTGTACCCGAAGTATTTTAACCAGCGATTCCTGAGCATTACTGGCGTTAAAAATGAATGCCATTTTCCTGTACAATTATATGTTTTTTCATTAAAGAAGAAACTAATAATACTAATAAATCTAAACGAAATGTGAAAAAAAAAAAACAGAAAGATAACCGAGATAAACGCCTTAACCAACTCGGCCATTGAAAACTATGTATTTTAAGTCATTTTTGTCAAGCTCTTGCTTCAAATTCAGAATTATAAATATTATCTTTTTCCCGTAATTTTTGCTGCTACCTTTTTAAATTATTACAAAGTTCAAACGAGTTTATTTGTTACCCAAATAGTGTCTCAGATAAACTTATCCGATTTTACTTACAAGGAACACCTATTGACCTTTTCTAAAATTCTAAATTAATATTCATTTTTATTTTATTTTAATAAATTTTCAAGGATATACCCATCAAAATAATGAATCTTTGAAGAAGAAGATAAATTTAAATCTAAACGAAATACATAAAAGACACAGAAACGTAAAAAGGTAATGGTCACAACTGGGATTTGGGAACAACAAGATTTTTCTATCTTATTCTTTTTATATTTCATTTAAATTTATTGGTATTATCTTCTTCATCAATGATAAATTACATTGATGGGTATAACCTTCAAAGGTTATTACAATAAGTTATTCCAACTTTTCAATTAAAAACAAAAATGCGTATTTTTCATCACTACTGATTGTAAGCAAGAAAACTATTAACCGTATTATTTATGACTTTTAATGATTCTTTACGATACGATACGTGCATAATGATACTTTATGTTCCTCTCTGAAAGATTAGGTAATCTTCAGTTCTTTCCTGTTCATAAATTAGTTCCTCCAAACAGAAACGACACTATAAAGAAACAAACATATAATTCTATAGGATTTAGCCTGCGAGAGAATGAGATAGAATAAAACCTCGCCGCATTGACAGCTTTTATTATTAGATCACTTTTCAAGGGTTCTAGTGGTGGAGATTGCGTGATGAAGAATTCACTTCTACCGTGTGTGGGCTGCACTCGATTTTTTTTTAAATAACAACGAAAATTTACATCGATACGCAGTGATGGAGAAGAACTTTTGCACTCTGCACTGGCGCAGCACCAGTCCACGATCCCTACACAAAAAAAAGGGGTGAATGACTTTTTCAGTTTTATAACTGTTAGAGGCTGAGTTTGCTTCGCATTTGGGTCCCACTCAGGCGTCGAGTCTTCGTGTATTCAATTTCTCAACTAGCAGACTCTAAGTCCTCCATCACGATACAAGCTTGGTGTGGTGGTAGTATACATTTTCTAAGATCGCCAGGTTATTTGTAACCCGGGAATGTTTTTATTTTTGTTTTAAATAAGGAAATAAGAACAACAACAAAAAATGGTTTATGTTTTTTGAAAGCCGAAATATCTATGTCATGCGTGAAAATGGCGAAATCGTACATCAGCTCAAGGTTCGTAGAAAATGTGTTAAAGTTGTGTTAGTTAGATTTTCTCGAATCAAAAATCCCGTGATCTTTAATTATTACATTGATAACAATGCCCTTGAGACATTAACACAAATTAAAGACTTGGGCATCACTTTTAAATCAAATCTTTCATTTGTTAACCACATAACAGAAATCTCTAATAAAGGCTTTAAATGTTGGAATTTATAACTAAACTAACCAGAAATTTTAACAATGTAAAGACTATTTAACTGTTATATTTTGCTTGTGTAATAAGTCAGCTTGAGTACAATTCTCCCGTCTGGAACCCACATTATAATAAATGTACAAGCTGTTGAAAGAATACAAAACAAAGTCTTACGTTTTCTAAATTTTAAAATAGGTATTCCAGCAATTATGTTGAACTACTACACTGTTAAATAATATGAATATGCTCAAATTGTCACAAGAATTTTCACTAACTTGGTATTTCTATTTAAAATTCTAAACGATTTAGTTGATAGTCCGGTATTGCTTGAATTGTTAAGCTTCCGGATACCACCACGTAAAACTAGAAGTCAGGATTTATTTCAGAGCAGAAATTCTGGGACTAACTAACATTTGTATTCCTCTTTGCCCAGAATACTAATGGAGAGAAACAAGTGTACCAAGTCAGTGGACATCTTTAAACAAATATAAAATAATGTAACTGAGGCAGTTCAGTTATGTACAATAAATATTGTATATTTCTTACTATTCATATGTAAAAGCTCATAAAAAGGTCGTTTATTAATAAATAATAATGTATATTTTATGCTTGTACCATCACGTCCCGAAGTTAATATACCGGAAGTCCCGGAAACCTTGTTCTTCTTGAGCACATTTAAAACAAATTTCTTGAATATTTAAACTTATGACAAGGCATACTAAATTACTTTTTGAGAGCCTTTACCGCACAACCTTCACCAACCGTACACATAATCAGGAAGCATCACGGTGGAATGTTCCTTTATTACAGTTTAGCTGCTTTCTACTTAATAATTACAACTTATCAAAATTTATAATGAAGAGTTTTAAAAAATTTTATGTCTCGACATCGGGTCATTTTCAGATATAAAGTAAATCGACTACTTACTCTTACAAGAAGGTGGTTCAGACTATGTTAGAAATTTAATCAAGTGGCGAGTTATTTAGTAGCTAAATGAACAACGTCTAACAACGTAAATTTTTGTCGGTGGTTTAGTTGAGTCAATCCATTTTGCTCTGTTATTTCACTGCTCACTAAGTCAACCACTAAACAAGTCCGAAGCCATTGTTTTAGTAGAGTTCGTTAGCTGTATGATCTTCTAATGCTATTTCCTTGAGAAGAGAATTTGCAGCTCCTAATTTATTTATTCTTTTAATCCATTTTCGTACCCATAGTTTCGTCTCATTGGCAAGTTACTAGCCACTCGACTAAATTTCTAGAATAGTCCGATAGGATATTTTGTTGTGCGACACGGTTAGACGAAGAAATTTATAGTACCTAAGTGTAACAAATGATTTAAAACTTTGATAAATAATATTATAATTTATTTATTGTGCGCAGGGGTATAAACATCTCTTCAGTGCGTACAGAGTACAAACTGCAACCGTTTAACAATTAAGCATTTTATCTGTTTATTTATTATGACCTGACAAAGCGTAGATACTGGAAAATTTGCAAATTTAGCGATCTTAGTTTTGTTGAATAATAACTTGTATTATTACACAGTATTATTTGTATGTGATTTTCTGTTTTTGTTTGTGTATAGCTGACATTTTGGTTTGATTGATATAATAATAATAATGATTAAAATAACTTAGGTATTCCGCGACTTTTCATCCCGAAAATATCCCCGACAAAATATCCCGCGGACAAAACATTCTCCAACAAAATACATACTAAAACCTAACCTAACTCAACCTAACAAAAATATGAGACAAAAATAATACAGACATCCAGTAAAGACAATAACTTATTTTTCAAAAATAGTAAAATGGGACAAAAATAATACAAATAACAGGATGTCTGTATTATTTTTTCCCATATTTTTGTTAGGTTAGGTTAAATTTATATTATCCAATTAATATTGAAAGGAAAAAAGAAGGTCGCCGAGGGCCTGGTAGGAGACAAATGTCTTGGCTGCGAAATATACGAGAGTGCGAAATATACGAGGCATTAGAAGTGCGGAAGAGCTATTCCGGGCAGCACAAGATAGAGAGACATTTACTAGAGTGATCGCCAACGTCGGGGGGTCCTGGTAGGGCACACGAATAAGAAGAAGGTTAAATTTTATTAAATATTTTGTTGGGGGATGGTTTGTCCGTAGGTATTGTGTCGGACGATACTTTGTCGGGGATATTTTGTCGCGGGATGAAAATGCACATTACCCTAATGCTGGTCTCAAACGAGCATTATACTCTCATGGTTAGGCCTCTTTCACCATATCGTTCGCCCACTCATATTACGCCATACATTCCCTTTGGGAATGCTGAAATAGGCCAAGCCATGAGAGACCACCATAATAATAGAATATATAGTTTTACAAATGTGAAAAAAGTAGGCACGTTATTCATAAAATCTATTATTATGCATCTATTAAGTTCCCGGTATTCTTCCAATCACAGTCCTTCCTAAACATGAAATCACAAGCACCATCCTACAAATTACTCAACAATCAACTCACACTAATATCAAGCCGCTTTACAATCAAGACATCCACCCTCACAATACTCGAAATAGCAATAAATTCGCGTACCTCAAACACATACTACAAAATATGGGATAAAATCTCTGAACTACATTGCCTATATACACTATATAATTCGCTTCCAGATACGTACAAGGAATCCAGCAAAATAAAAAAATTCAGAGTAATGCTTAATAGAATATTTTTTAAGTACATTTAAGGATGAAACTATGTAATTTTCTCAATTCTATCTTGTTTCCTTTTCTCTTCTTTTCTTATCCATTTGGTTGTAATCATCCATATTTGTATAATCTTGTTCCTTTTTTCTTTAATTGTTTTCTGTTGTTGTTTGTTCTACTTAACCTGTGTTTTATTTTTCGTCTATATTGTATGTGAAATTTATATTTTTTGTATCATAATTCCTATGTAAATTTGTTATTTCCTCCCACCTATGAATGAGCTCTGTAACCCATCGGGATTGCCCTGGCAAGAAATAAAAACAATTAAAAAATAAATAAAAAATTTATGAGAGGTATGTTTTGACGCAAATATTGAAGTAAGGTATTGTGCGCGATCTCAATAGAGCTGAATTTTTGAGTTGTCACACGGAGCTTGAGTTGGCTCGGGGCTGGCTGGGTCCGGGGGAACGCGACCAGGTACCAGAATCCAGAACTAAGTAATAACATAGCTAGTAATTGAAATTTCCTCGAATTCTCCTTTTTGGTTTGACGGTGTCTGCGGTTGAGTGAAGCTAACTTGTTGATTACCTCAGTTGCATTAAAGTAGAAGTTAGTGGAACTGGCGTCTGGTACTCTGCTGATGTGTAGTTGATTAGGTACTTCTGTTGCACAAGTTTCAAAGGCCTGTCTCCTGCCAATTATAACCAGATCAAACCATTGCACAGTCAATACGTACCTGAAATTATATCTAAAAGCTTTTTGACGTCAAAATGAGTTGCGCGTGACGATTTTTGTTCGGTTCTGGAAAAAAATCTGCAGCACAGTTGTTTGACCGACCGTCACATATAGACGATTAGCGCCATTTTATTTTATTTTTCTTCCTTTTCATTGACTCTTGATTTAAAACTATCATTTGTTTATTTAAAACATCAACCATTTGTCTGCAGGTCCGTTTTATTTTTGTCAAGTTTTATAAAAATAAATAAAGAAAAATTCCTAATCCCTTCATTTTCATACACAGCAACGTAACGAGCTAAAATAGGGACTGGTTTAATTTATTACAAAAATTAACATGAGTTCCTATTGAAGAAAAAATGCATTTTGGTGTAATTTAAATCTGTTCAAATACATTATCTTAAGTCACTTAACAATGCAAGCAAGAGCTTTTCGTGGTTTGTTCGTTAATTATTTTAACGATTCTATAATTTTGAAGGTTCAACTTAAACGATTCATGTTAGTCGTATACATCACCATACTTGGTTCTATCGTGCTACACGTGACCTGGGTTGATTTTTCAACCGAATAACCTTTTCTGTACAACATTTTGCTGTGTGAGGTATTAAAAACTGCTAACTCTGCCAGTGGTAATCTGAAAGTACAAATCGCAAAGTTGGTATATTAATTTATTTTTGATATTACTAACGTCGTGATGGAACCTTATGAATATGCATAGTGAGAAACTAACTTTGTGTACTTTATTATATTTATATGAAATCCCACATCTGTTTCGACCCAACTTTGCTTTCGTCAGGGCGTGCTCAGGGAAAATTATTAACTTTGTGGGTTTTCATATTAATATATCTACATAAAGTGATCTATAAATATATTTGTTTCATGTACAGTTTTATTATTTGTATGGTTTTTGATGTATTTTGTGTGCCACTCTAAGCGTAGTGGCATGAACCCCCGTCACACTTGATGCCGTCTTCAAATCGACTTTTTTAGCGTCATTTTAATTTTTTGACATTTGAACAGTCGCCAATGGCCTACTCTCGGCCCCTCTGCGTTGGGTTAAGTTTTTTTAAATGTTAACAAACTGTTGACGGATCAAAAATCTTTCGGGAAAAATTCAAAAGTCAAAATTTTCAAATGGCACTAAGGGGCCATCCATAAATTACGTCACACCTTTAGGGGGGGAGGGGGGTAGAAAAGTGTGACATTGTGTGACAAGAGGTGTGGGGGGGTCATCAGCTCTGTGACGTCACATGTAAAGATCTGAATTTTGATTATTTTTAGATGTAATATTGCAAAATATGTGACGTCACACTAGGGGGGAGGGGGTCTCACAAATGTGACGATGTGTGACAGGGACGGGGACGGGGGTCAAAAAATCATGAAATTCGTGTGTCGTAATTTATGGATGGCCCCTAATGTCGATTTGTGACGACGTCAAATTAAATGAGAAGAGACTTTAAACGCCTGGGCCTTACGCACCGGTAGAGTTAAATAATAAATTGTGACATTATTTGGCGAAATGAGTTCCGCAAATGCGTGTTATTGATGTTATTTTGCGAATAGCGTTAGTTTGTTTTGAAAATTGCTACGGTTAGGAGTCTGCATTATTGTGTTGTTTTATTCACTAGGTCACTGTGCCCGGGACGGCCGCCGGAGAGGCCCTCCTGTCGGAGATGACGTCCCTGATCCGGCTGCTGGGCGAGTGGACGCGCAGCTTCCCGTACGACTTCCGCGATGACCGCGTTATGGCTCTGCTGCGCTCTATCACTCAACGGTATGAATCTACTAAATTTTGACCTTTTCAATACCTACTAATTTGTCACCCATTTCATTGTAATTAAATACTTTATTTTGGAAACTAAACGCTATGGTTGACCTATACTACATATTTTGAGTTGTATGTTTTAATTATTCATCTCTGTTACTTATCGATATATATGAAAATGTATGAAATAAATTCAATCCATTTTCTTGTATGTACTCAGTTTTAGGTCATAGCCATTTCCTTTAAAATTGAATTCTTGCTTGTCCTATTTTACTTACTTTGAGTGTTTTGTGTTAATTATTCAAATATCGCTTTGGTATGAAGAAAGATTTAAAATACATTTAATATTTCTCATCCACGTTACATCTTTACAGGTTTTTTAGTCATTGTATGCCAATCCCCCAAAATTATACGTATATTTTGTCATATGTTATGTACGTATTTAAAATATTTCCGTATTTTAATTTTTCATTTCTCAGAATTTTTTTCGTTTTCGGTTGTTTTAGTCACCGTTCGCCAACTCATCGAAATTAGACTCCTCGTTTGTCTTTCTCTCTCAATGTTTTACCTCATCACCCAAAGGTCAATAAAACACAATATAACGAGATCTATCTCGGTTATGATTTTAGGTTTTAATAGCCAAAAGTATTTTTGTAATTTATTTTTGGGGTGTTACGCCGTGTTGCGCTACCTCCTTCTTTAGCCAACGTTTCGGACACTGTAACGCTGTCCGAAACGTTGGCTAAAGAAGGAGGTAGCGCAAAAATAAATTACAAAAAAAGAGATCATTCCTTTTTTGATGTCGATGTTAGGTCAGTGTACCCCAAATTATGAAATTTTGACGCTCCGCTTTTTCTTACATAATTAATATAATTTGTTTTTCGATTTTAAATATTTCACGCCATCACTCAATGGTGCGAAGATATCAGCATATTACTTTAATATTTCTATTACATTTCCTCCATTTCGGTTTTAAGTCTCTACGTCTTATTTTTAACAAATTATTTAAGTAAGGTCGTGTATTTTTCACTTCGGAATGAAAATAAAAAAAAGCATTTGATATTTCTCCGAAACCAGTATTAGGTCACTGTAAGCCAACCCCTTGAAATTAAAAGCCTCGTTAGTTCTATTTTGCTTAATTTTAACGTTGACTCTCAGTTTTTACTTTTCCACATTGTTCGGCTGGGAACAATAATTCAGTGTGGCATGAGCTGAATATTCTGTTTTTTTTACTTGTTCACACAAATTCATTGCCGTACAATTACTCAGGGAATGAGAGACACAGTTTCTATGCGCTCTGCACAAAGTTTTTAACAATGGTTAAACAACCCTTGGTTGGTTTCGTAGTAAAAATGAGTTAATTTTTATACGGACCATTTTCGGCAGAGTAGTAATTAACTTGCATAACTTAAGTTTATTGTTTTAAAGTTTTACTCTTATAACTTCCGGAATCTATGCTGATATTATAATTTTGATTAAAAATACGAAAATAATTTTTTTTTATCTAAAATTTTATTTCGTAAAAATTTGGAGATTTGGGGATTGAAGCACTCATTTCCTGACAAAAAATAAGAAAAAAACTTCGTAATGGCGTTGTTTAATACCTTCGTCCAGATTCCAGGCGCAATAGTTGGACATTAATGTTAAAAGCCGAATTTATTTTTACAATCACACATGATTTCCAAAACGCCCTTTTGACTGCAAATTATTTATTCGTTTGTTTCTACTGTCTCTAATTCTCGCCGTGGGACGTGTGGACAAAGCTTATCAGCAAAAGTATTTCTTAAAAGAATTTGCAATGCATTTAATTTCAAGGTTAAAATTCAAGTTCTGTGAAAGTTCTATCCAAGTTCTGTTATTATTTCTTCATGGGTCGGTTGTTTCACAGCATTTGGATAATAAAAGAATTTGAATTTCAGTTTGAAATTTGATAAATTGTTCAAATTTTGTGAATCAACCCGTCCTTAATATTGTTTTAACCATTGTTCTAGTTGCGCCGCCGAAGACATGGCCACGATCCGCGACGAAGTATCCGTGCTGCTGCAGAAGCTGCTGGACCGGCTAACCTCACTGGAGCGCTACGAGGAGTCCCTGGCGGACATACAACCCGTCTCCACCGTGGATCAACTCACCCAGGTAAAATGTTGTCTCCCTGCTAACTCGCTCATGTTAATACAGTCAGGTTAGGTCAGATAAATCAAATGTTAAATTAAGAATATATTAAATGTTAAATTAATTATTGTTTCACCATTACTCTAGGTAATTTAAAATCTAAAGATATAGTGATTTTGCAAATCCTTGAAAATAAATGAAATATGTGAAATATGAGAAGTAAATATTTAAAACCAACTAACAACATAAATATGACTTCTCTTTCCATTTTATAACTAAATTTCTTCCATTTCCCTCTATCCCATCTCATCCGCCTGAAAAACACTGTTTTTTATGTAGCGGTTGAAATCTGCGCAAATTCAAACATTCTGCTCACAATTTCCAGATTTTTCTGCAAAATAAATAAGCATCTGCATTTCGCAGAAAACGTAACCATCTAGTCTTTTTCACGAGTCTATTTTTTTATTTTTTTATTTAAAAAACAGAACATTTCAAAGGCTTTGGTGCGTTTGATATTTAATATTTTTACATAAGGTTTCATTCTCTGTTTTTGGTGCATCAATTTATTCTACGGAACGATTTGCACATTTTCTACTTTTCCTTTTTGCAAAGCCCACACAAGCAGCTTTTTTTTAAATGTATTTACGCCTGTGTCGACTTTTTAAAATTCCTGGATAAATACGAAATTTATTTAAACAACATAAATAATGCTGCTGTAGGTTTTACAAAATTTCAAGGAAAAGTGAAAAAATATGTTATTTTAGAAAATGAGCTTACGAAAGGTTTATCAAAGTGTTACATTTTGGATTCTACTATAAACAATAAATTTTTTATGTGTTAACCCCGGATTCCCCATTCTTTTAATAAATAATTGTGTAATTTTCCAGTTTATTAAGCCAAAATAACAATTATTTAATTAATTTAGAATTTAAAAATTTAGTCGACTATTGTTTGTGTCCCTGTCCAGACTGTCTGGGGTCAGAGCGACCATGGTATTTTGTTAGGCTGAATGGAAAGGGGAAGGTTGGGTAGCACTCAACATTAAATATAACACACTTTATGTTTCAGATGGACATTCTGTCCACTGGGCTGGTGCCTCTGGCTCTTGCCAGGCAGCTGACCCTCATCGAGTTGCACCGGCTGTCCTTCGTTGGTCCGGAGGAGTTCATCCAGTCCTTCATTCAGCCCTCCAGCAGCAAGGAGGGACTGCACGAGCCCAAGAAAACCAAGAACCTGGAGGCTTATGCTGATTGGTTCAACCGTCTGAGCTACTTGGTTGTTTCTGACATACTTAAGGTATTATTGCCAGTTAGCAATTGGTACAACGTTCTTTGTTTTCAGTACACATTTCACATTTTTGTCTTAACAAACGGATAACAGTTTTTAGAATTTACTTCAAATGGAAATGCTGTTTGTTTTAATGATATTTCAAAAGAAGGTGCAACAATACATCATTGTTTCCTTTGGCACTGGTATACAGCGTTACCTTTCATTTGCAAATGGTTGATATTTCATCGCCTTAGTTCTTAATTGTCCAAACAACCATTTTAGTTTTTGCTCAGTATCCACTTTAAAACTAAAAATAAAGTATAAAAAATTATGGTTAATCATTTAACTAAGAATTATTTAAACTAATGAAATAATTATTTAAACTTAACCCATATTTCGCCACTATCACTTCCCGTGGTCAGATTTTGATGAAATTTGGATATGTTTTATATAAACACCCAATTAAGAAAAAAAATGGAAAAATTCATACTTACTAAAATATAAGATGTTGCGTTTTCACAACGTCAGCGAAATAGGGGGGTAAAAAGTAAATGTATGAAACAAAACAAGTTTATTTGAAAGTGGATTGTTTTCTATTAATTTATAAATCATACTAATAATATTAACTAAAATTGAAACTAAAAACTAAAGATATTGTATGAATAAGTATAAAAGTGCACCATTCTAAAAGACATTATAAGAAATTAGCATACACAAATATTACAATAAACATTGTTTTCCGGTACTGTAAATTTCGTTACATTTATGGTGCAATGCTGCATTACACTCTGGATACACATAATATGTTTGTGAATGACATATACGACATCTCTTTCTATTTTCTCCTTTATTTAAAAAATGACTACTCCCTGTTAGAGTTGACCTCGATGCTGTCGCAAATCTACTTGGTCTGCCAATAGAAGAAGAATGTTCTTTTGATGACTTCATGAGGGCGGTGGCCACACTTCTTCTAAATTTCAAAAGGCTCATATTTTCTTCTGAATGAACCATTTGGTATAATTTCCATGCATTACGTAGTGCCACATCACGGAAGTTGGAGAATATGGCCCATCACTTTTTACCACGAACCCTTATTCTGTAGTTCGAAACGAAATTATCCACTAAATCAACTCCTCCCGTAAAACAATCATACTGGGTTGAGTGACATTTATATATCGATTTTTTAATATTTGAATACCTAGTTACGTTTTTAATTGGCTCTACGTTATCAAAATTAGATGTCACTGTAACTACAGCACTATCTATCCATCGAACAACCAGTATCTCATTGTTTTTTTCGAATCTCTAATCATATTCCCCACTTACTCATTTGGCACTCGTGAATAAATAAGTTTCGATCTCTTCCAAAGCATTTCCCTTGGCATTGACGACGAATATGTTGATGGTTGAGGTTGGGATGGAGTTGTTGAAGGTTCACTCATCAGCCTCTTGGAGTGGACTTCCAAAGCTCCTGCCGTAGTCGTTTTTCTCTTATGGCTATTATATGGCTAAATGCAGTGTCTTCATTTAAATCATTGTCATCAAAATCCTCTTCATCTACCGATGTTGGAACCCCTGAAGTCACCGAAGTTACTACTTCGGCGAATTCAGGGGTAAAATAATCACATCTGGAATATCTTCTCCACTGTCTTCATCGTCGACATCTGATTCTCTGCAATAAGGCCGGCAGCCTCTTGTGCGGTAAAAAAGTCCTTTGGATTCATCCTATACAGAAGAAAAAATGCGGTAATAGCGATTGATGCCGGTAATTGTGAATAAAATAATGTAAAGGTTTTAACCTCCGTATATCGCCCACGTTGCGTTAATGCATCACTTAAATAAACTATCTTAAATGAGTAAGTACCTTTGGAATTTTTTTTTTTTTTTAAGTGTACATATTTTTAAATACGTGTCAATTGTGTATTAAAAAAGGCTTAAATAAATAAAGAATTTTAGTCATATTTTAACGATAATAATTATGAAAAAATCGCTTACCTGAGTGTCGTATTTTGTCTGACTTTGGGGGTGGGGCAAATTGGAACAGAAGCAAATATTTTTCTACCTTTTAAAGTCTAACGATAAAGTCAAACTTTCTTTATAAGTACATGAAAAAATAACGGTGATTCCTTCTCAAGTTCTCAAAGTATGACCCAGCAACCAAACTGTTGCGTTTTCGCAACGTCAGCGAAATATGGGTTAACGAAAATAGCTTTATCTTTAACACCTATCATAATGTTTCATTGAAACAATGAAAGAAAACCTTATACTCCCGTAAAATTTTCTAATGGTCGTTTGGACAATAAGAACTGAGGCGACGATTTGCCATATGAGAATAAGTCTTTCTTTTGCATAACCGCTCGACTGTGAAATAATTTACCGGTTTTCATGTTTTCTCCCTCCTACAAATTGGGTCTCTTCGAGAATTCCTTCCTTTCTTTAAAAAGCACACAGATGATACATTTCCGGAAATAAACCCCAGGGCCTCTTGAATGGAGTTAATATGAAAAATAAATTAAAAATCTCTTCCGTTTGTTCTACTCAATTTATATCTTTATTCCACCGTAACCTTAACCTTTATCTTTCTCCCGCAGTTTTCCACCAACCATCAACCTGTCAAAAACAACTACTTTTCTCTGGTTTTTGTTCCCTTTGATAATAGAATACAAGCAAATATGGAGAGAAACATCAACCTCCTATACTGTAACATTATTACAAACCTCTCATTGGCCTTTTGTTTGTTCTGAAATTCTATCTATACGGAGATACACATGAACGAGCTTGCTGCTGCTGACTCTTGCTGTTAGCCTTTCAGGCAAAAAACAAGACTGAGACTTTAAAGCATTACATGACTGCCTTTCTTTGATGTTTTAAAACTTATCATATATGTCTTTTAACCTGTGGAGAGCCGAATTAAAATACCCAGAGCCGTGCCAAAATTACCTTGACGAGTTTTGCTCAAAGTTCAGACTAACACCACGATTTTTATTTTTTTTCATTTGTTTTCTGTTTACCAAATATTATAAGTTATTAAAATATGCTTCATGTTTATATCGTTACACATAACTTGAACATCAAAATTATAAAAAAAAAAAAAAGTTTTAAAAAAGGGACACAAATATCAAAACAAATTTGTATGAATATATACATTGGTTTTATTATTTCTACATAAACCTGAGTACATGCTCTATATGAAAAACATCAATCAAAATGTATTTTTAAAGAAATAATGACTTTATACTAAAGTAGAATATAATTAGTATATAATATTATAGTAAAGTATTTGAAAATATTTTCATTTTACCAACGCTGTTTTACGAAAATAAATTTTGGTATGCATAGACAATTTATTTAATGAGCTGTCATAAAGGCTACATTAGTGAAATAAAAAGTAGAATCGACGGTGTTATTAGCGCAGTTGATTTTGTCCTCTTTACAGTTTTCAAAACATAAAGATTAAAAACGCATCGCAAAAATTCCAGAGTGGATGGTATTAAGACGGTTCTCCGGAGCACCATTCGGCAATTCAGTCATTTAAAAATAGGTGTCCAGAGCACGATCGGCGTACGACACATTGTGTGCTTTTCAAGTTTATCTATTATTATTCCGATAAAACTTTTAAGGTACCTAAATTCTATTATCTTTAAAAAGATAAACATCTGATTTTACCTTCATAACCCATAATTTATAACCTTTATAATATAATAACCCTTCATAACTTTCAATGTGTTTCGGAATTGGTGAATTTTTTCTTGAACAGAGACGGATGTAGTTCAATGTTTTATAGAGAAAAAAATATTGATTCAATATTGGTACAATAATGATACTAGGCAATGATTTGTCATCATTATGAATGAAAAGCTTTAAAAAGGAATTACATACAATAGAAAGCGTAGTTTAGTAATATGTAGTGCTCTTATGTAAATGGTTAACAAAACAAAGTGAACCAAGTGATAATTATTGTCATTTTAATCAAAATTAGTGTTAATTGGAAGTAGTATTAATTAGATTGAATATTAATTAGGATAAGTATTAATGAAATTAGTTCTGATGACTTTTCAGGCCCTGAAGACCAAGCAGCGTGCTCGTGTACTGGAACACTGGGTGCTGTGCGCCCGCGAGTGTTTCAACCTCGGCAACTTCAACTCACTCATGGCCATTGTGGGGGCCCTGAACATGACACCCATCTCTCGCCTGAAGAAGACTGTAAGACTATTTTCTATAAAATTTAATTTTTCTACATAAAATTTCTATTACACAGTTTTATATTTCCATTAAAGAATGTTTAAGAAAATCTAAGAAAAAGAACCAATAAATCTTTAACCTTTTGAATGTCAACACCCCTTATGGCCAATTTTCAGTATTCAGTTGAACACAACCATGCCTTTATGAAAAAGATTCAGAATGTCGTATTCTCAAGGGATTTTGAGCCTTAACTCGTTACTTGCCGTTCGATCACCGGTGATCAATCGACGCAAACCAAAATAATCACTAAAAAATAATTTTGTTATGCGATTTTAACCCTTATGTATAAAGAAAACGTGTGAAGAAGAAGGTCAGAATCGCTTGGGGCATTCTTGTTCATAAGGTATAAGATACCATGAACCCACCTAGAGCAGCGATATAATTTCTTTGAGATTGTTTATGACACGGCCTGCGAGGCTGCGCGTCGCCCGGCTGGACAAAATGGCGGCTGTGAAGTCTCGCGTCGCGGGCGACGAAATGATCGTAAAACGTATAAATTCATCGAATAAACGCAAGTAATATTGTTCTTATGTATAGTTTAGTATTCAAGGAATGTGTTTCAGTAAAGATTACATAAGATAGCATAAAAATTAACCTGCAAAATATTACGTAAAAGTCAAAACATCGCGAAATTTTTTCGTTTTTTCCGTGTTATTTGAAACGTAGTAAAAAGTATAAATTCATTGAATAAACGCAAGTAATATTGTTCTTATGTATAGTTTAGTATTCAAGGAATGTGTTTCAGTAAAAATTACATTAGATGGCATAAAATTAACCTGCAAAATAATACGTTAAAGTTGACGTTTTTTCGTTTTTTCCTTGCTCGTCAGGGGTTAAAGTATACTTGTACAATACTCAAGAAAGGCTACGTCCGGCAGGCGGCTTGCTTAGCGCCTGGCGAGTCGCCTAGCGACATTTCATTGCGCGCTCGGCGCCTTGCTGGGCGCCTAGCTAGTCGCTAGGTGACTCCCAGTGTGGCCGATCGCGAACATTTTAGAATGTTCTTTTTACTAAGCTACTCGCTAGGCGACGCTAGGCTCTAGGTGCTAAGCAAGCCTCCTGCCTATGCAGACGTGGCCAAAATGTTATTCAATTGAAAAAGGAATAGTACTGCTTTTAAAATAGTCTCGCTTTTCGTTTTCAAATTTTCAGAAAACGTAAGTAATTTAGTTAGTACACGTGGTTTACAATCGATCTGCATAAATAAAACTAAGAAAGCTTTTAATTTCCTTTTAATTTTAATGATGTGTAATTGTTTATTTTCGATTTGAGAAGTATTCTGTGTTTCGTAAGCTATTCTGGGGAAACCCCTTATGGTATATAAATACAATTTTTATAAATAGTAAATAAACAATAGTATTTATAAAAACATAATGTTGCAAAAATTAAGTGAGTGATTACAAAATAATGCGAAAGAGCTGGCAACATTGCATTTTGGTAAATTGACATGTGCGGTTCCCATCTGCAAAAGTTATATTATTTCTGACGTATTGTGAATGTTACCGCGTGAATTTAACATGAATTCCAGGAATTGATGTTTTTAATAACATAAAACTAGAATAAAAATACAAGAAATCAAAATGTCAAAGGATTTTGTTTATTTTCTGGGAATCATTAGTAATTATTTATTGTGTATATGAGATAAAAGATTCCCTAAATAAAAGGAAAGTGTTTTTTTAAATTTCAAACTATAATTTTTCAACATTTGGAGTAAAAATAATGCTTTTTTTTCAACTTTTTTCATGTTTAAAATTAAAATATTCAATTTTTTTAAGAAAAACTCTCTTTTTATAACTTTTGAAGGTTATTCCCATCAATGTAATATATCATGAAGAAGAAGATAACACTTATAATCTAAATGAAAATATGAAAGAAAACAAGACACAGAACAAAAGAAAAAGACAATGGTCGCAACTGGGACACAAACCCAGACTTCTTGTGTCTTGTTTTCTTTCATATTTTCATTTAGATTATAAGTGTTATCTTCTTCTTCATGATAAAATATTCAAATTCATTAATAATTAAAGTATATTTCAAACATTTTTTATGATTTTTAAATTGAGTTTGGAGCTCTACTTTGGATTTTACTGTATCCGATTTTGTTATTACAAGAAGATTTGTTAAAGTTCCCAATATACACGGCCTGGTTCCCCACCTATCAAATTTTTCAAAGCGATTTTTTGATGTTTCCAGTGGAACTGGTGTAGAAATGTGTCCCAGAAGTTGCCTCAATTCTTATATGATTATAATTTGAATGGTTGAAGTTTCCGATACACTTGGCCGAGCACCTGCCCCAACTGTCCACTTGTAATGATTACATGATTGATTAATGTTTTCAGTGGGGCCGGTGCGGCAATGTGGCCCAGCAGCTGCCCCCGCTGGAGCGATGCATGGAGCCGGGCAGCAATCATGCTCGCTATCGCTCGGCGCTGGCCGCCGCTGCTGCCTCCACTCAGCCTGCCGTGCCATGCTTCAGCGTCACCTGCCGCGATCTGCACTTTATTAACCAGGCGGCCTCTACCAGGTACATTTTTATTATGATACCTTTTAGTAATGTCCCCTATTTTATTTGGAGTCTTTTTGAAGAAAGGAAGGAGTGAACCGGGATCTTGACGAGACCCATGTTGGCTATGGAGATTTGGCAAATCATTCCATAGCCAAGCTGTTGTGTGAACACAAGACCGAGTCGTAGAAGCAACTCGTTCAAGTGTGATCGACGTGATCATGATTTGACAATGAGCATTCTGTGCCTCTGTCAATGGAATATCAAACGCATGCAAAAGGCCAAATTTTTATGGTTCATATATTAGCAGAAATAAACCATATCCTTTTTAACAGTGATAATTATTTCATTGTGTTTGAAGTGTCTGTTTGTTAATAAGTAGAAGTTTATTTTGACCAATCACTTTAATAATGTGCCGTCAAGGATGAAGATTTGTAAACTGCATGATTTGTAAATAAAATTAAAAAAATGAGACTATGACGTTGGTTGACTCAGCAAAAGGCACTGCATCAAATATTCTTATGTAATAACAAGTTTTGCAGTGTGAAACTGGTTCAACTCCAAATTGCCTTTATCCAGTATTTACGATATCCCCTTTTAGGGAAAATTTATAAGGCTGAATGATGTGGGGAAAGAGAGGGGGCAGGAGGAAGGTTTGAAAGTACCTACATGGATATTCTGATCTAGCCACTCAATATTCTAATACTCTGGCACACTCTGTCGGAAGGTTGGAATATTTCCACTTTGGAAGAAAATCCAAATAAATAGAATATTACTGAACGTATCTGAAAACTAAAAACTGTTTTTGAAAAGTGATGAAATATGCTTTAAAATTTTATTATTAGAAACAAACGTGTATTTTTTGAAATATAAAATTTTTTTAATGCCAACACAAAAGTATAAAAATGGTTCACCTTCGTTTTTTCTAACTAAAATTACTATAGTCGAAAAAAAAAAAACAGACCAGCACATTTTGTTTGATAAATATTATAATCGGTATTTGGTATGGTTTCATGTAAAAATGCTTTGATAAAAAATTCAAGAAGTTTCATAAATGTTTCTCAAATTGCAGTCAGACACTTTATTTTAATAGAGAATATTAATTATTATAATTCTTCCTATTCTTATAATAATTCTTATAATTATGGTTAACTTCTAGTTTTGTATACAAAGTACGGTGTTTTCCGTTTGTAACAAATTTCTCACAATTTTTGATCATAAAAGACGGTAAGGGAGTAAGAATGATTTCTATAAGACCTATATAAGCTGTTCCCAAAGTGAACAAATTAGCCTGAGAGGTTAACATAAATCTATCTCCTTAGTGTTCCACTATTTTATTGCAAGTTACATAGACATGTATTAACATGCTATATGCCAATTACAGGGTGTCTGGAAATCGTATCAATCTGGACAAGTGCCGCGCCCTGGCCCGCCACGTCTCCGAGCAGCTGTCGCGCGTCCACATGGAGACCGGTATCTCTCGCCACGACTCCACTTGGAACTACCTGCTGACTACCCCGGTGCTGACCCAGCAAGGTACCAACACCAATCACCCATCACTTTGCATTCAATACTGACTCCAATTTTGCTAGAGTATTAAATGATCCTATATGAAATCCTTTGTTACAGGACCATAGCTTGCCGTAAGTACATGTAATAATACACAAAAACTTAGTATATTTTTTTTTCATAAATTATCTCACATTTGGTTTAGTAACTAACATTGTTTATCAATTTTGTTGTGGCGCAAAACATACCTTAATTTAGTAAATATCAATATACATAATATACAGTAAAACCCTCATAAAAGGTTTCCATTTTCTCAGTTTTCATGCTTAGGACATTTTACCAGTCACCTGAAATCCTATACAGGCGAGTTTCACTGTATTTTATGTTTAAAGATTGGTGATTTGTTTATTTTATGTTTAAACACTGGCGATTTTGCAAGCAATTTGTTTTTCTTAAATGTTATTTATAAACGTGCATAGTGTTATTTATAAATGTGTATAAACATTCGCAAAACTTTGTTCGTTGGCGTTGCTTGTTTATTTTTTCAGATAAAATTCAAAAGAATGATTACTATCATTGGGATATGGTAAAAGGATCATGCAAACTGGTTCATTTGCAGGCTTTCACTTGGTCCCAAGGAAATATTCCACCAGTAACACTTCAATACAACATTTCTTTAAGAATCCTTGAAAAACTAAAATTATTAATCTTTTGTAGTATAATCAATCAAAGTTGAGCCCCCCTTTTGTGGAAAATAGATTTGGGCTGTTACATTTAATTTGACTATT
Organism: Glyphotaelius pellucidus; assembly: GCA_936435175.1. Classification (NCBI taxonomy): domain Eukaryota; kingdom Metazoa; phylum Arthropoda; class Insecta; order Trichoptera; family Limnephilidae; genus Glyphotaelius; species Glyphotaelius pellucidus. The sequence continues at coordinate 16,321,903 of OW386542.1, read as the reverse complement.
TTCATTTTACTAACAAAATGTTATTGAATAAATAATGCAGAAATAAAACTTTATCACCATGATAATGACAAATGTGCCAAAGCGCCTATTGCACAAACTGTCAGTTTCAATTAAGTAATGGCCGACTTGTATTGAAAAAGCGATACCGGCCGCCACTATAAACCTTGTACTGCCGTTTGTGGTTGAGATTTATAAACCATTTTTGCTGCGAATGTAATTGGATCTAAGGCGCATTTTAATGGTTTTGTACAAAAATAATCTTATCCGTTTCTTCGCCTAAGAGCTCAATTAACCCCTCGGCTCAATAGGCCTCGGGTCTATTTTATCAGAAGGTGAAAATATTTCCACTTTGCAATACAATTCATAATTTGGATTATTTCTGAATGCATCCGAATACTAAAAACTGTTTTTTAAAGATAGTGAAATACACTTTCAAATTTTTTAATTCGAAATAAACATTTAATTTTTGAAAAACAAAAATTTCGAATGCAAACATAAAAAAAGTTTTAAAAATTGCTCACCTTACATTTTTCTAACTAAAATTACTGATAACACACATATTTTATTAGGCAAATGTTTTAACGGTATCGTCAACTAACTTTTTTGTTATTTCATGTAAAAATAGTTAGTAGAAAATTTCCAAAGTTTCATAATATTTTTCAAATTGCGGTCGGAAACTTTGGTTTCATAAAAGTGTACATTTTAAATACTTTGTGGTTAACTTTGAGATTTGAATATAAAATGTTTTCTCTTTCTAACACTGTTTAGATCATGTTTCTAACCATTATGGTAAGGGAGACACAACGATTTCTATGAGTCCTTTATGAATTTGTTCCGAAAAGCAAATAAATTATCCTAAAGGGTTAGTTAATAACTACTATCGAAAATTTGTATCATTATTTTTGGCGTAGCAAAGCAATATTGTTGTCATGATTAAATTGTACAGCGTAACGCGTTAGAAGAGTATTAACCAAGCCTTATAAAGTGATGTTTTCTCGTGAACACCTCAGCATATTTAATCAGAATTATGTACTTATTAGTTTTTTGTTTGTTGTAAAATTGTATTTGACCACATTTGCAGGAATGGAGCTCGCCACATTTGAGAGAGAGGGTCCGTATGACCACCACGAGAAGGACCGCTACAAGAGCCTGAGGCATGCTTGAATGTAATGGCGGAATCTGGAGAACTTTATGATGACAACCATTATTGAGTGTCACATTTAAACAATTATCGTTGTAATGCTATTCCAGTTATAGGTATATGTCATACAATTAGTATGAAAGAGGATTTATGTATGCGTTAAGGTCTTTGGTGCGTCTTCTAATAGAGATGGTCTTCTTCGGCATGATTCTAGTCAAGATTTTGGTTGAAAGATATTATGATCTGTGAAATATAATGGTAATCCAGAATATGTTCTATAAATATATCCCAATCGAACATTTCATTTGCATTCCGGTCCTTTGAAATAATATTTAAATATTAATCATTTTTGCTCTCCACTTTTTTGTAACCTATAGATTTATTTTTTTATATAATATGATTATGAATATCCGTATTCAACTATCAGCTAATTAGTTAAGGGATATTACAAGGGTTCGAGAAGATTTTCATAAATGACCAATGATTAACAGCAGCCGTTATCGCCAACATTTCTTACATTAAGATCACGAATTCTTTTCTAATAACAAGTTGACTGGCCATAAGGTAAAAGTATTTTATCAGATTATGGCATAATATAACAGCAGTCTTTATGAAGGATGTATTCTTTATGGATCTACTTAATTAGTAATTGTTAACAATTTATCTCACTTTCTTTTCATAATTTTTTTGCCTTTTCTCCCGGCCGAAGGATCAGACCATTTCAGAAGTGTACTTTATTACCACCAATCTATAATAGTTTTTTTCTTGAATGAATTCTTTAATTTTTAATTGATCAGTAAGTACGGTAAAAAATCTATGGTGGAAGGACTTTTAAAAAATATTATTTTATTGTCTTTCAAAGTATGTACAATCCGGTTGAACTGCTAATAAGCAGTTTGTCAACAGGATGACGATGTTCATTTACAATGTTTACAATTAAAGATCTTTGTTCAATTACGATGTTTGTTCAATTTCAATATTACTAATTATAATATAACTAAACAGAATGTCACTACTAACACACACGACTTAGTATAAAGCATCTCTACTTAGAAAAAACCATGTTTTCAACATGTATCTGAATCTATTTGGTGAATTGCAATTTTTTTATATTACTTGGTAACATATTTAATATTTTGGGTACATTATATTCCAGGGTTCGCTGTCCGTATGTTCAGTAATGCTTGCTCCAAAATTTTGGAACAAGCATTACTTCATTCTTTGTGAACCTAATATTATGTTCATGTTCCACTTTCCTCTTATATTCAGAGCCAGATGTATGCTGAATCAATGTGTTGTTCATAAAAAGTCCGGCACCGGTAAGATAGTTAAATTCCGATTCAACAGTGATATGTTTCATGTCTATGAAAAATATGTTTTTGAACTAGTAACATAACCATAGAATTTTGTTCTGATTGTTGGTAGTTTAAATTAGTTTGGCAAGTGTCCCCAAGTGGTTATTCCATGCCGTAAAGTTGATTCTGCGAGTACAAAGTAAATAGTTTTTAAAATATACACAGGAACGAAACATTTCAGTTTTTATAACCTATCCACTATCTTTTATTTTATTTACACCCACTCATACTTATGAGTGGGTGTAAATAAAATAAAAGTAAATACTTATGAGTGGGTGTAAATAAAATAAAAGTAAATACTTATGAGTATAAGTACAAAAAGAAAACTTTGTGACAAAACAAAAATAAAGTTAAGAAAATTATTATTAGCTCATGTTACTGGTAGTACAGAATTTAATAAATACATGTTTTGATACTTTTCTCAAAATGACCAAAAATGAACTTATACTCATAAGAAGTCCTCCCACCATAGAAATAATCAAGTAATATTTTAAATACTTTAATATTTTACAATGATTAAATAAAAGCCAATTCAATTTTATGCAATTTCGAATTATAAATTTCTTATTTCATTTTCTTATCTTTTCCTACTCTTGATATTTTGAACTGAAAATATTTATTTTACTGACTGTGTGGTTTTGAGAATCAACTGATTCATTTTACATTTATTTAAAGAAGAGATTACTAAAATTAGATAAATTTTTATTTTTACCTACTTTAATTTTCAGTAGTTCCTATAAAAAAATATCTGAAATATTAATATATTATTCTTATTGTGTTGAGCAGACATGACTAGTTGAAGGCTGCAAAATATTAACATATTAGGAAAGGACTTGGCGAGAAATTATGTTAGCTTTTTATTGTTTTTTTAAGAAGTATCCAATTTTTATTCTACATCTTCTGAAGTTGGAATTAGAAGGTTGGAATATATCAGACAACTTCAAAAAATCGAAATTTGAGTTTGCAGTTAATTGTAAAACTTATCTTCTTAACTTAACTTCTACCTTCTATTCGATACAATACTCAGATTACTCATAAATACCACCAAATTAATTATAATGCAGAAAAACTTGTTGTGGATTAAACAAAATATTTTCTTGGTCACTATTAGGATTTTTCAAAATGTCCAACTAATGCACCGGACAGTTATGTCTCTGAGTGTTATTTTGTAGCATATTTTATATATAAAACACAGAAACTTGTAAATAATATTAAATTAAATATGAGAATTCAAATATTGCTTTCCTCATTATCTCAAAAATTTGAATTTGGAGATGTCTGACATCAACCTGACGATCCATATATATTTATTTTTATTTTCTTTTCAAAAGTAAACCCATTTGCTTACAATGCCTTGAGGTGATACTTAAAAGAATTCGTAATCTACTCTTTCTTAGACGGTGCAAGCGTAATTATTTTGGCTTTTGCAAACTTTATTACAAAAGAGCTTTACAAACTTTATTAGTTCTTACAAATTTTATTATAAACAAAATTACAAACGCTTTTTACAAGTTACGGTTTAACCTTTCATTTGCCGCGAGCCCGCCGAATAAATTTAAATTCGATTTTAAACCTTAAGTATAATGAAAATGTATGAAATACAAAGTCAGAATCGCTTGGGCCAATATCATCTTGAAATACCATCTGATAAAAAAATATTAAAATAAATTAATTGTTTGCGCCTGTACTTACGCAATATGAATATGAATGAACAGTTTTGTCCGTAAACAAACTCAAATCTTTCAAGAAATGCTAACAAATAAAATATTGGATTGAATCACCGATATAATATGATACTTGTTAGTCTTTCTTGAAAGATTTGAGTTTGTTTAAGGACATTATTTATACATATTCGTATTGCGTATGTATGGGCGCAAACAATTAATCCATCTTAATATTTTAAAGCAAAACTTACAAAAAGTGTTTTCTTCCAAAACAATTAAACTAGAGCCATCTACGAAATAGAATATTATGAATTATTTTAAGTATCATTTTAAGAAACATTAATTTCTAATTCAAATTAAATAAAACTGTGTAATAATGACTGTATAATTCATATTAGTGATTGGGGGCAGTTGGCAAGAAATTTTAACAAAATTTTAGAACAAGTAGAATATCAAACTCGAAGGGTCATCATAACCTAGCTGGTATATTATTGGCAGAGTTCAATTCCCACACAGCAATAACAAAGTTATGAAAAATTCCTCGTTCAGGATCCTCAAATTAATTTAAAAGTTGTGCTACTTTTTATTTTTTGTGATTTTAAGGGAAATTTAATAATCTAATATTAATTTAGAATCTCAAAGAGAAAAATCGTTTCCGATTTCAGCAACTATAATAGTTTTAAAAGTGTATAGTTTTGTATGCAAATATGTCTACAAATAATTTTATTTAACATTCCATTTAAGATTTACTTTATTTCATATGAAATTTTGATCTCGAAAATTATTATTTTAAGATGGTGCTTATTTAGAATTTTCAATTTCAAACATTTACTATATTTTAGGTTTAATACTTATATGAATCTCATTTTCAAGTTATGTGATAAATGATTTGTACATTTCAAAATAAGGGAACGTAATTTTAATGATGTTCAATTTATTATTTTGTTATTATTTGTTTACTGTGAGCCAGTTGATTGAAATATGGTTTGTTGTTTGCAAGGAATTAAAAATATCAAATTCAATAAAAATTAACCAATTTTTTCAAATAATATTTTAAAGACAACAGTAACCATATGTTTTTTCCTAATCACTGGTTCTCATTCAACTTTTTGTAATTAAATTAAATTCTTGCCATTAAACTTAGTTTTTACATATTGTTTTGTTAAGAGGAGTAGATCCAATAATTATTGTAAATTTTAAGGATCGTTTATAAAATAAAGGTTAGTAGCAAATGAAAGTATGTAATGCTACTCAGTATTCTTATTGAAAATAAATAACAATTCTTAGATTTTGAACTGATAAAAATATTTTTTTAAAGAAGCGCGTAAAGTTGATTGCCAAAAAGTATTTGAAGATAAGGTATTGAGAAATGTTTATGATTAAAAAATCAAGCACTTATTTAATTTTATAATTTAAAACTAATTACGGATATAAATTTAGTTTTCATTGGGTTTAAAACTAAGTGGAGCCAGATGACACACAAATTCAATTTTAACACCATGATAATATGGGATAAATATCATTAATTAAGTTTTATTTGTATTTTTTAATCTCTTTTATTATATTACGGTATTGAAGAGGAAAAGTCTGAATGTTTTGAATTCTAATTATTTAAATTTGCTAAAAGGGTGTTTCCTACTTTCTTCATATTTGAACTCCAAAACCAAATTAATCAAAAGCATAAAGAACATTTTGTAAATTACATTTTATACCGTAAGATTTAGCCATAACAATTCCACAGTTGCCAAATTCAACATGCACACTCTGCAATAAAATTATTAATAATTCAAACTACATTAAAATCAGAATACTTTAACAAAGATGTCCATAATTTTCAGAATTCACAGCACATAAATTAACTTTTAAGAGGAAAAAGAAATATTTTCCCAAAACAAACCTCACCTTTTGTTTTAAATCTAATAATAATAATTATTAATTCGTAACAGAAGCGTATTGATAAAGTACAAACAAATGATGTAATATTACACTCACTCTACTACATCCTAATCTATTTACAGTGATAATTGATTTCCAATTTTTTATATTTTCTGGGATATTACTGAAGTAATTTTTTCCTTACATACAGGGTGTTAAGGGACGTACTTGACCTACTTTAACCAGTGATTCCTGACATTATTTGAAGTAAAAAATATTAATGAAATTTTGGTCTCCGGTGACTTTTGGTGACCGTGACTTTTCTTTGTGTTGGCCCTGGTCGTATAATATTTGAGTTGTTTAAACAAATTTTCCCATCATGTGTATGAATTTCAAACTTGGTTGATCTCAAAGATATTGAAATATAAGAAAAGTGCTAATGGTAATTTTTACCGGGTAGGACTGGGTTTCCTGGTGTCGCCAATATTGTTAACCAAAACTACTGTACTCTTTCAAAAAATCAACTAAATTAACGAATTCTTTCTGTATTCAAACTATATTGTCAACCAATACTACCGCACACCTTAAAAAAATCAACTACTTTCCATATTCAAACTATTCCCATTAGGAAGTAATCTGCCGACAGTCGGGCGGACACCATAGCATATCTCTTGTATTTGAATATCTTTGGTTGATCTGCTTCAAACAGTTCTTCGAGTAGATAGCTTTGCTCAAATCGTTACATTAGCGTAACAGTGGTTCCCAAATGTTGTATTCGGATTCTTCCTTCCCTCTTATTGAAATGCAGATTATTTCATCAGATTGTAAATAAATTCCATCTTTTCACTTTAGTGAGGATATAGGAAACCACTTCAAGGACCAAGGGAGACATGAGCTAAAACCGATTGGAAATCCCTTTGCTAACTGTAATGGTAAAGCATCTGGATGGTTTCTCACAGACTCAAGGATTTCGATTTATTAAAAAAACAGAACAGAATCTGCACATTGGTTCCATGCACTATACAAGGGCCAATCTCCCGAAGCTCAGCAGAGATTAAGTTTAGCGTAAATGTTTCTGTCACTTTCTTCTTCATGTTGTAGAATGCATCTTTGAATGGTTTACCACAGACTCAAAAGAGTATGAAATTAGTAAAAGCTGTTCTTTCAAACAATGTGTAACGAATAGCGCGAACTATTCAATTTCTACCATCTTCTAATCAATAACAATAACACAAGGAAGCCTGATTTAAACTAGTTACCTTTTAGCTACCTAAAACCTAAATGTTTCCAATTTTCTTTAGACTTCAACGAGTACAACAATACGCTAAATCGAAATGATACCATCTCTTTCTGTTTCTTTTTTTTTGGTGGTTGCCAATGAATAGCGCGAAATATTCATACTCTGTTTCCGCACATTAATCATTTTGTGTTTCCCGGTTTTTAACGAAACATTGATCGCGAAAAGTTTGAAAATCCTCAAGCTAAATCATGCACTCACAAGAACCCAAAACCGAATTTTCCTTCCTTGTGTTGCATGAATGCATTTTAAATCTCGTCAAAAGAGTCAGAAAACTTAATAGAAACAGTGTCAATTTTTTAATTTAAAGATCATGTCTACAATATTCAAAAATAAATTTTAATGGGTGTTTAATAGGTGTTAACTGTTTACAGTACATTAATGTCTTCATCGGTCTCAATGTTCTTAAAATAATTTCCCGTATCGTTAATTTAGTGAAATTGTGTCATCATCAAAAGTGCTGTGAATACGATAAATAAATGAATTAAATGAATAATCTTTCTGTAGATGCCTCTGCATGGGAGTTTTCACGTAATTCAAAGGAATGATTTATATTTGTAGCGCTATTCTGATGTTTGCACAATATTAGACTTCTATTCCATAACCCTCACCAAACCCATTTCGATGAAGAATGAATGGTCTCCCGATACCATTTGTCATAAAATATATATATTATGTATTATATGAAACTATGTATTTGATTTCATATCATAGTATTCAAAACATCCCAGTGTAATACCAGATGAATGAAGTCACCATATCATTCCTGTTTGCAAATTTTCAGTCATTCCATTTAAACAATAGTTTTTACTATTAATGTTATTTAACTATGTGTTAAACATTTAAAAGGTGAATCAACTTACATGTTTCGCTATCAACATTGTGTAGCTAGATTAATGGGGATCTTTTCAGAGTGTGACATTTAATAATGACTCCTTCATTTGCAGATGTAATCCACACATTCTGATGTGATCGTAATTTTACGCTGTATATAATATACATTTATGTATTCTAAGCAAGTGAATATTGTAACTACATATTGATTAAATTTGAAAAAATATATCTGTAAAACTTAAATTTGTAAAACTTTTTCAATATTTTGATGAACTAAAATTTTTTCGCAGGTACTAAATTCATATTGTATGTATGTATTTATTATCTTGTAATATGTACATTATTATGATAATAAAGTGTAATATTTATTTTATTTGAACCATTTTATTTGAAATCTCTTATATTCCCAACTGAATCATTGTATGTAAAGACCATGATTTTTTGTTTTTTTTTCAAGGTTTAATTTATTTATTATAAATACAAAGTAATACAATATGACATAAAATATTATACAAAAAAAAGAAAAGTCCCAATAAACTACTTTTTAGCAGTTTGTCGATGGGTACTTTTACTTTGGAGATATATATAAACTTATTTTACAATTTTTGTGTTAGTCTAATACAAATCGGCAAGCCAATTTCTCAACAAAATATTTGATGATAAATAAAGATCCATGGATTCAATAGTAAGTGCGGTAAAAGGGTGTTTTTTGGATGAATGGATTTTTTTTTATTAAAACTCATCAATATTTGCATATAGAAGACTGCGTACAAATTTTTGTACACTTAAAGTATGGTTTGCGGTGCGTGCCGCTTTCAACAGGCCACTCCGACGAAATTGCTGCTCGGTGGTTGACAGCGATTAAGCCTGACATTTGCCTGATGAACCTAAATATCCATCTCTCATAAAATATATAAAAACTGAGAAATTTTCTGGTGTAGCTTCGGCGGGGTCGCAGAGCACTGGACAGTCTCTCAAGAGTTTTTGAAGTGAGCACTTTTGGCACTGTTGTGATTTGAAACTCGATGAAACGGAAACGAGCAACACTAAAAAGAGACAAACACATACATCAATACGATTGAGCCTACGAGAGAATGAGATAAACTAATCGGTTTCCTCTTTGTGCGGTGCTTCACAGCCTATCGGCCTCCTCTTTGTGCTTTGTAAAATAAAATGTAAAGTAATTTTTAAACTCGCTAACAACATAAATAAATAAACCCTACAACAAGTCCTACTCCTGATACTCTGCATTTGTCTCATTCTCTCGAAGTTTAGTTTTATGAAAGTTTCACTTCTACCACATGTGAACCACACACATGATTTTTTTTTTATTGATGGGTATGTCGAAGGAGTTTTTACAACTATGGGAAGTACATATTTTGGAATCTTGTAAATGAAGTCAGGTGAGAATGAGTTTGTTTATGGTGTTTCTTATGTCATTGACTTTTACGTAATGCATCAAAGTTTGGTGTGACAGTTTGGTACCGTGAGGCGTTTAGCTCTGTCTAGGTGCGACCAAAGATTCAGGCTCCGGGATTAAGTTGTTTCACCGATATTCAAATGTAACATTGCCATCTTACAAGCATAAACCCCGTTTGCCATCTTACAAGCATAACCCCGTTTAGCTCTGTCTAGGTGCGACCAAAGATTCAGGCTCCGGGATTAAGTTGTTTCACCGATATTCAAATGTAACATTGCCATCTTACAAGCATAACCCCATGGACGTTTTGTTTGTCAACTGATCAAAATCTGCTTCAAGGATGAAACAAGCCTAGAATTGGCTTTTAGAAGGGACCACATAAATGTAAAAAGAAAAACAAATTGGCTTTGATTGGTCCTTCGATTACATTGTGACTTTTGAATATCGGTGAAACGACTGGCCCTAAAAGGGTTAGGAGCCAAGGATAATGGAAATTTTTTCTAGATTTGATGTTTTGGAGTAATGATGTGCTGTACGAAGAATGGTTTTGATGTCATGTCACTTTATTGGGAAATAACATTAACAATATTAATTTGTCAGTTTGCGCTAACAGCAGCAATAACATTCTTAATTATAATAAAGTCTATATTACCAAGTATCACACTGAGATGTTTTTAAACATGTTCAATTACACTAAGATCACTTTATATGCTAGCCACAAATGGATGTCATTAAGTTCGTGGCTATGAATTAAGAGTCATGTATTTCATACAAACGTCATTATAATTTAAATCTCAAGAAGTCTCAAATTTATATTAAGGCACCATTCAAGACTTCAAATCCGTTTCAGGATATTAACACTGACTTCAGGTCCCATTAAAAAAACATCAAGGCTGACTTCAGGTCACATACAGAACATCAAATCATCAAATATGACTTTGAGTCATGTTCAGCACATCAATGCAGACTTCAGCCACTAAAAAAAAAAAAATTATTATAGAATTTTATAAATTGGTACAAGAACTTGTAATTTTTTAAAATAATATTTGTTATTATTTATTATTTTAACTTTATGAGTAAAACCTCAAACTGTAATATTTAATTAAATTAAGACATTATGAAGTCATTTAATTAAATAATATTTGTAATACAGTACAGACAATATTTTTTCTTCCTAAATTCATATTCATTTGGTTCTCCCTTCAGACAAAAATGACCAATCCCAAAACACATTTAGCAGATATCGCAAGTTAGGACATAAAGATAAAAAAAAATTCTGAGGGTCAATGTATCCAGGAGTGACGGACATATGAATCTATCCCTCCTACTGCGGTTCAAGGCGATATTCTGAGAGTACGGCTGGAGAAATCAAAGGTACTCCCTCAACCATTCTCTCTCGAACTGGCCTGCTATGCAACTGGTGGACGGACGCATCCGCCGCCAAGACCCGGACAAACCTCACCTCGTGAACCCAGGCTAAGTCACCAAACATAGTGAACCTTGGTGAAACTTGGGGTGACCTGTGGCAGAGGTGTGGGTTATCCAATAAATGGGCGGCAAATCAAAAAGTAAGTAGTAAGTAAGAGTTTATCTGCAACATTCAAATTATGATAAGTCAAAACTGTGTTTCAGGACTGGTGGCTTTTTCTAAATGCGTAGGAACACAACAGAGAAATCATTGTTCAACCAAATTCTTATGGAAAAACTGTGAAACTGCATTTCTGCAGATGATTTCTCACTTCTGCTCAATAGCAGTTATTTCAATGGCTACCACTTTTATTACCTGTCATTGGCCAATCACTAAAATAAACATCTTCATTAATGTTAAGGGTTCATCTTCATTAATCTTAAACAAACAAGCAACATTTTGAGAAAAAAATTAAGTTTATCCAAATGAAATAATAGATAAAACTTGCCTCTGATAAAGATAACTTTATACTTCCGCTTTGCAGGGGATCTTTTGACTGGAACATGGCTGTGAATAAGAAAATAATAATATAAGTACTAACATAATTTTAAATTTTGCGATTTCAAACTTTGTTAGAAACCTATTTACAGGCAGATAACATTTTACATTTCAGAAAGGTGTGAGATGACATGCTTATTGTGACATTAAAGCTGCTAATGAAGCTAGTTATTATTTTAGGGCATTTATTTTCATTGCTCAATCCATGTCTGTTGTGTGGATTGAGCTTTTATCAATGTTTTCATTGGTCTGTTGGCATGGAATGTGCTTTTATCAATATTTTCATTGGTCTGTTGGCACGGAATGTGCTTTTATCAATATTTTCATTGGTCTGTTGGCATGGAATGTGCTTTTATCAATATTTTCATTGGTCTGTTGGCATGGAATGTGCTTTTATCAATATTTTCATTGGTCTGTTGGCATGGAATGTGCTTTTATCAATATTTTCATTGGTCTGTTGGCATGGAATGTGCTTTTATCAAAATTTTCATTCCAACAATCACAATATACTTACATCTCACATAAAATATTTCGGTACTTTTCATTCTTTATGAAAGTTGTACATTTTCTTTTAAAATCTTTAAAGTATATTCTTGCACCGATTTTTTGTGCCTACAATTATATACTGAGTGTATTTTTAATTTATTTTTTAAATTTTTTATATGAATACCGCTCAATAGTCCCAACTGCTCCCGTCTGGAGCCAGTGGGACCATGGCATCCCCAATTGGGGTATGTTGTGAGGATCAAGATAGTGGAAAGATGGAGATGGGGAAGGAGAAGATGAGAAAGTACCTGGCTATTCAGATCTGGTCACCAAACATAGCTAAAGCCATTTCAAGCAATGTTTCAATTTAGAATGGTGGTTTTACACCAGGGCGATACTGAGAGTATCTTCCCCTCTGGAATGTGCGGCAAATTTACTATATATATTATTTTAATTAATTAATTGTCAAGTACCACAAATTAATCAAATAAAATTTATTTGCGCACGCCGGATTCAAATCCGCGGCCTTTGGATTGAGAGTCGAGAACCTTTGACCATGGAGGCCCTCATATGTATGTTTGTGATTGTACAATATTTAGGTAGTTGGTTTAACAATAATTTTTAATCGTGTCCTTAAAGTGAATTCACAAAGATGCAATGAAAATCATTAATAACTCAATCACTCTGAATATACTTACCAAAAGCCACATGGAGGTGCAGAATTGCCAGCACAAAGTCTCCGAATCTCAAAGTTCCGTCTTTCCTCATATATCGCAGGATAAGTGTGGAGAGAACATCGATGCTGACTTGGTAGCCGAGTTCCAGGATGGCGTCTCTCAACCTCTCGGCCCGCAGCACTCCCGTCTTCTCCTTGGTGTGGTTCTTAAAAGCCGTCTGCCAGTGCTTTAGGCTGCACATCAGGTCTTTGAAATCCACAAACTTCAGTCTACCACTTCCAGTACTCTGTAGTAGTCGGTTAAGGTAATAAATGTAGGCAACGGTTTTAAATACAATATCTTCTACGAAACTGGATAGAACATATATGATTCTTGTTCTTTGTATATTTCTTTGATAATCACACTAAACAATGGCAAATAATAATTAGTGAAATAATAATAATAATGGCTATTTCGGCTACTGGCATTATACCTAGCTCTATCATTCAAAATTTAGGCCTATTAAATTTGTCAAAGAATTTATATATAAAAATGCAAAAATCAGTCATTTTAAATACATGTCTAAAGAGAGTCACCTCGCGAGCTTGAATAATTTCTCGCTCATACTCGCTTATTTTGTTAAGCTTTCTCTTTAATAAAAGCTCTGTTCAAACTCACGCAGTATTTAATATAAATTTATGTTATAAATTGTCGCCCAACGTGTGGCAGTGATAAAAACTATTGTTTTGATATCAGTAGGATTTATCTGTCCAGTTATGAGTTCTACCGAGCCGAACCCTCTGATATGAAAATATCTGGGGTCGGTGAATTATTTTCCCATTTGGTCTCTGGTAGGTTGACATGTTGTTCTTGTATTGTTTTGTTTTTATTATATTTATCTAGTACGCCTGTACAGCGTGGATTGACTAGATGATCATTTATGGAAAAGTGTGTAGAAGGGTTTAGTTTTTCTTGTGGGGAAGATTTAACCCGGACATAAAGTCATAATAATAACAAGTAAACATAACTATCACTGATTGGGACAATTTAGTGATTTAACCAAAGTAACCACAGCGACTGCCGGTGTGGTTAGCGGTAAGGCTCTTGACTCGCAATCCGAAGGTCGCGGGATCGAATCGCGGTGTGGCAAATAAATTTTATTTGATTAATTTTTGTTATTTCGCAGTAAATTAATTTAAAATAATAAATATTATATTTGCGGCACATTCCAAAGTAAAAGATACTCTCAGTATCGCCCTGGTGTATGACCACCATTCAGAATTGAAAAATTGCTTGAAATGGCTTTAGCCATGTTTGGTGACTAGATCTGAATAGCCAGGTACTTCCCCACCTTCCTCTTCCCCATATCCTTCCCCTCCCCACTATCTTCAGTCTCACAACATACCCAGATGAGAACAATTGGGACTCTTGTGCGGTATTCATATAAAAAAATTTAAAAAAACTAATGGACTGTATAGTTAGCTTTACTATTTTCATTTAGATAAGAGTTTTGGTAAAGATTTCTGCTAAAGGTATGTAAAAGTAGAAATAGGGAATCCCACAGTTGAACTTGCAGCCTAACACCATCATAAATAATAATTCATTTCCATACGGGTGATGGTGCTATTTATTTATAGAATTCCTTGTAAAGAGAACCCAAATCTGTCTAAAGAAAAATTAAATAATTACTACTGAAATAAATTAAATGATTATTTATCAATTTCCCTTACAGACCTTACAGGTCTGTTAGTCTAGTCACATACTGAATTATCAAAATCACAACCAGACTGGAATCGCACACACACAATGTTTGCACTGAAAATTCGTTTTGAAACATGTTAATGATTCGGGAGATGTCGTTTTAGATGTGACGGTGCTGGTTCCAATTAATAGTAGATGAAATCAGGGAAGCTCGAGAAAGACTGGCCCAAGTGAACCAAATACTTGAGTCGAGTCATATTATGAGTAAGAAAAACAGAAGAGTATGTATGAGATGTTATATGAATGTGAAGGAATGTGTGCTGAGGTAGAGTTGTGTGACTTTTATGCCTACCCCTGCAATAAAAATGCACGTTAAAATAGTTTAGTTACTTAATTATAATATAGATTATGGATAATAATCCTCAAAAAAATTAAGGGTTAAAAATTAACTTAGGACGGGTTGTTTCAAAAAATTTGATGAGTTCATCAAATATTTGAAGTTAATTTTCAGGTTCTGTGTAAGTTTTTTTCGAGTTCTGTTTTTTTATCATCATAGGCCAGCTGCTTCACAAAACTGAAATCATCACAGAACTTGAATAGAACTTACACAGAACGTGAAAATTAACGTCAAATATTTGACGAATTCGTCAAATTTTTTGAAACAACCCATCCTTAGTCATTCTATTCTAAAATATAATTATAATGAAATTTCTTTGAAAAGGATACATCTAACGCGAGGACAACTTGTCGGCAAACTTCAATTGATGCACAACTTTTAATGTAGTCGTTTGGCAAACACGCATCCAGGAGTTCTTGCAATTCGAAAGCATTTACAGTCCGGTGTTCATCTGCCAACTGCAAGAAGACAGCTTCATATTGCAGGAAGCTTTTTGTGTCCAGCAGAGACGGCGCTTTGATCACAGCTGATTTTAACACCAGCGGGTTGATATCCAAAAGTCTTAGTTTTAAAGCTTCCATTGAGTATACCCTCAACGTGAATCCTGATTCTTCACCTGGCTCAAATGTGGTAGGCAAAATAACATAGGAACCATCATCCAGTTGGCATCGATGGCTCACTTGCCGACTGTTTGTGTATTGTGAGTTTGCCACTGACTTGTTTTTCTTGAAGTAAGGCTTTTGAATAGTTTCCGACCAGTTGTTTGGTAAAGTATAAGCACTGAAGCCAATCACTTTTGGCTCCATTATGCTGTGCTGGTTTAGAGAAATTACCACCTCTTCTACTTCGGTAAGAGTCAGTTGAATCTGTGGGTTAATGTGGAATGTATCTGAAAAGATAAATAAATTGTCATTAGTCTCAACTGATTGAGAATTAAAGCGAGGATGAAGCTATTATGAAAAATAGATGTTCAAGTCTTATTGCTTACTTATTTATGGTGACCGGAAACTCAGAATGAAATCAACTCATAACCCCCTTTGAAAAGTCAAGCGTTCAAAAAAATATATGAAAAATTGGTTAAATAGATCACTTTGAGTTAGGTTATGAGCTATTTTAAAATTATTGAAGTGAAACTTTAATTGAAACTCGGATGAAACGGCTGTGGCACTAAAAAGAGGCAAACACATACATCTATTGGATTTAGCCTGCGAGAGAATGAGATATGAAATTTTATCAACGAAGCTTTGTACTGGCCGAATAGGCCGCTTTGATAATGACATCACTTTTCAAGGTTCCTATTGGTTGAGATTGTTTTGTTGAAGTTTCGCTTCTACCACATGTGAAATGCACTCGATTTTTTTTTAAAAACTTTTTTTAACTTTTAATGACTTTTAAAGGTGTTGAGTTAACTTGATTCTGAGTTGGCATGGAACCATTATTTATAGTACTTATGAACTTTAACTTTGGAATGCAAAGAGTAAAAAAAAGGAAACGAAATTTGGAGCGATGTATGGTGGCGATAATTCTAATGTATTTATAAATATATTTTTTTGCAATTTCCGTATTATTGTTGATAAAAGGTCACCATTAAGATCACTTTTGATCTAAAAAAAGAGATGGACTGAAATGGCATCTGAGTGTAGCCCTCGAAGGAAAGAAGGAAGCGGAGGTCGACCTACAAACATTTCCTACGAAGCTTGCGTACATCGATGTTAGTCGAATTAACTATAGTTGATGCTAATAAAAAAAAATTATAACTTCAACTTCAAATGGCTGCTTTTAATATTCCCATGGCAATGGAGCATTTCTTTAATACGAGTGAGGGAGATGTATGAAAATGGTTGCTTTTCTCCTTCTTATTAAATTATAATCATCAATTTTACATTGTTTGTTTCACTACTATTTCATACAAATGCAGCATTAATCTGATAAAGAACCTACGCTTTATGCTTTTTTATATTTTATTGTGGGAATATTAAAACTACCCAATAAAACCAGTTGTAATGTTTAACGAAGGAAAGAAGCGAGATTTTAATCATAAGATAATATTTTACAACCAGGCCTTGTACATTTGACATTAAAATGTGCTTTGAAGTTTGTTTTATTATTTATGTTTTTATGAAACGTGTCAAACTAGCGGTGAATAAAATATCAATAAAACTATTACGGAGGATCGACCCCTTTGGATTAACAAGGTTACGTCTAACAAACCAATGCTATGTGACTGTGAGCCCATATCATTGCTGGATCAGATGGATCTAAGTAATCTGCTTCTCACGACGCAATACAGAATAATAAGACTGCCTTTACATACGTAAGTTTTTTCCCATAAATCACTTAGTAAGTAACTTATGGCAAAACCACAAATGTAAAAGACACCATAAGTCACTGACCGTAATTTATAGCAAGTTACAGAAGTCAAATTTATGACAGGTCTCTCATATCTGAATTCGAAGTCGGTTATTGTCTTCTGGCTGACATTCAGATAAATTAAAAAAACTCCATTCAATTCCACCTTTAACGGAACAAAAGCGTGCGGAGAATTGTTTCTCTCTAGCGAACTTTTATTCCAACACTTTATTTAGGGCCTTTCGTCTTTATAGACAAAATCGCATAAATTTGTCAGCAGCCAATCGTTGTTGACAGGAAGCCGTTTTACCACAAATATACTTACAGATGTAATGGTTGCTACAAGCCTTATATCAGTTCCTTATATCAGTTGAACTTCCGAAAAACTTCCGTAAGAATTAATTACTTAATAAGTTGGATGCATATATAAAGACTCCTGTGAGTAACTTAACAAAAGCTTAAGTAAGTCGTAAATTTTGCTTATGAGTGAAAAGACAGCCTAAGACTTTGAGTGATGTATTACAAGAATAAAAATACTTAAACGTGAAAAGTAATGCCATCCCTTCTTTTTAACTTTCATCTGAATGGTTTTTACAAAATTACACACCATACTTCATTGTTTAAACGTATCCAACGCATTTCATAGTTTTGGCCCACTAGTATGGTTAGATTGTCAGTTGCATTAGCCTGGTTGCCCTGGTGCCAACTTCTCTCCCTTCTCTCCTCCGTGGTATAGGCGGTATAGACTTACAAATAAGGAAACCAAAAATTAAGTTATTAACCTGAATTATTTCTGCACCCTCCTGCAGAAACTCCTTTCCTCCAAGCACCTTGATACAGTTTCAGCTGCCAGGTGTTCTTTCCCTTCAGTGACGGTTCGTCTCGACTGGTGTCCTTGTCTAAGTGAACCACTTCCAGGTGAGTGAAGGTCTTGATGAACTCTGAGAAGGGCATGAAGAACTCTCCGTCGGCCAAGTAATTCAGCCCGATTCTGGTCTTCTCCTCCGGGGAGACGTTGTCCCATTCAGTTGAACCGGAGAGTGACCATGGACCCACGTATTCTTCGCCCGGCCCGAGAGGGTTGCGGAATTTTACCAAACAAGATGTGTCCCCTGAAAATGCTTCAACCTAGAACAAAATAATAGAGGGATAAATTTAACCTTCATCCGTTAGCGTCTACTAAAGTCACTAGGGTGGTAATTTGACCACCTTAGTGACACCATATCAAAATTCAAAAGAATGGACAACCAACAATAAATTATAACAGAGGTAGTTGATAGCCCGGTAGACAGGATGCTTGACTACCAGGGTGCATTGGGAGGTCGCATCGGTTCTTAGCGGTTGCCGACTTATTCCCTTTTCGAAACAAGTAATACTTAGTGAAAAGGTCTTTACTGTTAACTAGCCATGGTTTGTAACTTAATTTTATACTAATTAGTTTTTACAGTTTATAAACGTATTGAGGAACTTACGAACCATTGAATCAAAATTTCTACAGAAACAACGCCTTCCACCACGCCTGTGGTTTTCAACCATTGGCGTGTTGTGGTTGACATAGCCAGCGACACAGTAATCAGCGAGCTTGTCTCATTTGGCACATTTTGTACACGAGACAAGCTGGTATACACATTTTGTCTTCCGCATAGGTATGAAAAATGGGTAATGCCTACTAAATACGTAGTTGTGTATCAATGCACACAAATGCAATTTCTGTAATGTATGTCCACAAATGTGCATGTCCACAAATGTGCATGTGCACAAATGTGCATGACTATGCATCTGAATTTCCCCTTCTACCCTTGGAATTCAAGATAATATTATAATAATTTATTGGTATTTCAGAATATGATTATCCAATATTTTATTTATTTATTGTGCCAATGAAATTTTTAATCGGTATTAATATTAACTGATAACTGATATCAGCAAAAGGGGTTTATGAAAAAAGGGATTTATAACATCATGAAAATTTCTAATCTAATTATGGTAAGTTTAAAAAAAACACTCTTTTGTAATTAATATTCATGTCAGATCGTAAATCTTTACTCGCTTTAAGAAGCTCGCCCATAAAAGCGTTAAAAATGTTTTTATAAGTTTTTTTGTACTCACAATATTTTACATAATATTTTTACTCACCCTTTCCACAGCATAAAGTCTGTAATTACAGCCATGTTGGATTCCATTTGCTAGTTTTTCGGGCGGAGTCCGAACCTGTAACAGATTAGTCAACAAAATATATTTGTGATCGACTAATACAAAGATAAAAAGGCAATTTTCCTGAGGCTTAGTAAGAACCCGGATAGTCCTCACAATGAGCATTAAAATTTCTCTTACAGGAATCACATATTATTGAACTTACTGTAGGAACCTACCAAGAACTGAGTACTTTTACTAAAAATTAATCAATCAGTCCACGTCCTCGTACTTAAGCTAATCCTTGCATAATATTACCTTCAATGGAAGAATGGCGCCTTTTCCAGGCTATGAGATTTCTTGGCGACAAATGAAGCATTTAAATTACTGTCTGTATTGTGATGATTCATTTCTTCGTAAAACTATTAAATAAATAAGTCTTTCACTAACATCTGTCTTGTTTTCATTTCGATTCCATGCATTCCAGGCAGACATAGAGGCAAAACAAATCTGGGCTTGCACACACATTTGGCTTCGTCCACATTTATTCATCTTTTGTTAACCTGTTATTCCTTTACCTGTTCTTCTTTCTGCTTGAGTATTTTAAATGTCAAATAGGTATTTGGTGTACTTCACCAATTAATTCTCACCCCTCCATCCATCATTGAGCAAATCATAACAACGAAACTCGATGGGAAAATACTTTACCACATATACCTACCGCCAATCAACACTATGGAACGTCGTGAGTATGTCATCTTTCGGTCAAAATGGTTAAAAAGTTTGAGTCTTGAGAATTATTGACTAACAAAACTAGTAATAATCGCAACATAAAGCTTCGAGAATAAACGACTGGTATAATAATAATAAGAACATGAACGTAATTTAAAAAAAAAATCTTTGTTTCAATCTGTACAACGCGGGTAGGTACTATTGGCTTTGTCAGCCTTTCCTTTTTCAAGTTCCATTTCACATTTTTCAATAATAAAAGGTATTTCCCGTTATCCTATCTCAACCACTATCGACTTATATCATAAAGAAATTACACAAAGTTGCTACCATGCCTTTGGGATTTTTTGTAAATGTTTCATTCTAAGTTTGACTAAGCTACCAGGCGTAATTTGCAGACGCCAACAAATAGGGTTCGTTTGCTGCAAATACGTAGTTAATATAGGATACACACGATATTATAGGCTTACCGTTTGTGTCGGATTCTGTACAGTGCATGTGATGATGCTGGTCATATCTAACAGGTTTTTGAGGAACTTGGTTGTGATTGGCGGATCTGGTTTGAGGACTATGCTCTCCGTGATGCCCCCGGTGAGGTCCGCCAGCCCGTCCAGCAGGGTACCGTACTTCAGGGCTTCGTAAGACCCGTGCAATCTACAACACAAACTTATATTTCACGACAACATAATGGAATAAATACAAGCTTTTAAATTATAGATGCTGGTCATATTACAAAATTACAATGTTGGACTTCTTGGATGTTGGATTTACCTACGGTATTAACACCAGCCAAGGACAGCTGGTACGATGATAGTTGGGATAGTGTAAGATATCCGACTTATATTACGATGAAATACCTAGGTACTTAATTTATTAAGCCAATGTATAATAAAATATCATGTCTGCAAAGTGTATAGAAAACAAGAAAGTGAAGTATCATTTTTAAAGTAGAGAAAAAGAAGAGATAAAGTCGTAGTTCCAGAATGATTCGTCATAACAGTGAAAGCGAAGGTTGAGTATGAGAAATAAAATGGTTTCGACAAAGAAATGACAAAAAATCACTCCCTTACTTGGCGTAGGCCTTCTCCAGCAGACCCGGCCAGAACTGGTCCGAGTTGGCGCAGTGCAGGAAGGCCAGCTTCCCGTTGACGGTGGGAAGTCGGTCGTCCACCAGCACCTCGAGCCACTCGCCGCACCACCACAGACGGAAGCGGAACACGCCGCAGTACGACTCCTCGAAGCGCTGGTCGGCCGGCACCACGCGGTAGAACAATCCCTTGCTCAGGTACAGCACGCCGAGGCAAGACACGAACCAGCGGTCACCTGAAACGAGCAACGGCTCGACAGTCACTTTACTCACGCAAGAAACAGCAAAGGACAATAAGAAAACTATAAAAAAACAACAATTAACAGCAAAATAACAACAAGAATCAGTCAAATTCGCCAGGAACTAAATGAAAACAGTAAGAAATTCCATAAAAGAGCAATCTTCAGAAAACAACAATGAGACGCGGCAAGGACACACAAAACACAAAGGAACAATTATGAAAGATTTCGCTATTGGAGATTTGTTCAATCAACCGTGTTTCCTTTGTTACGCCATCACCCATCACCAATATAACACGAACACACTCAATAAATAAAGCATTAATAAAAGGAGATGGAAAATTATAAAACTGCGGAAAAACCACAAAACTACCAAAATTAATTAATTCATAATAGATTTTAAGAATCACATAAAGCACTACAAAATATAATATAATGTAATTGACAATTTGTAGTACAAAAATTTTTTCGTGAAAACAACGCATCATTAGGAATATCTAGTTATTCCCACGGAACTTGAATTCCGGGTAACTTATTATTCAAAATACGCATTCAAAAGATAGCTTAAATTGCCAAGAGAACATTCTTCATCCATTAAAAAATAAATAAAAGTAGATATTTAAATTCATCTTCGACTTTTATAAAACAACTAACTGATTATATTTTTTTCAGATTATTTGTTTTCATCATCAATTCATATTATGACCATAAAACTAAGAGCAGACCAGTTTTATGTTATTGACTATTATTTTCATTAAAGTTGAAAATTAATTTATTGTTTGAATTTATTATTAGAACGTTGTCTGCTGGTTTGGATATTATTAGTAAGTGGGAGGTGTGTACATTATTATAATTTCAAGTAAAAAAATAACTTGAACACCCACTTTAAAAAATGTTTTCATTATACTTTTATAATAGCTCAAATCTAAATCAAGTACAACACAATGATTTCACGTAAAAATGTTTGGTTAGAGAAATAAATAAAATTAAGTTTATAATAATTTAATATGTTAACACTTTTGTTATTTTGAAAATTAATTTGTCATTTTATCTAGCTTATACTGTAATAAGCGCATCATTTTTAATAATGTTTATCAATAATGGAGGAAGAGTTGCGACTAGTGAAATGATGTAGGTCACTTATAATAACGGTAAACATAACGAGTTTGGCTCAACAGATTGTGATTTAATTAAATAATTTCAGATACGAAATTACAACATACAGGTACAATGCTAAAATTAAAGAGTTAAAAATGTCAGAATTCCGGTTACCACGTCGTGTAAAATTTAAAAGAATAGGTACAAGTCACGCATTAAAGGCATCTAAATGGAAATTCATACAAATATGAACATAAATAAACTGAACCACACTCACAATACTCGTTTTACGTTAAATGAAGGACTAATTGTACCTAAGCGTTTAAACAATTATGGACAAAGGACGCTGGACTATATGATACCTAATTGCTTAAATATGTTAACTGCCGAAATTAAAAAATGTACAAATGGTAAAACAAATATTTTGTTGAAAAATTGGCTTGCCGAAAGAAATAATTTGTAAGAGACTAACACAAAAATTCTAACTGCATTTAATTATGGAAAATAAGTTTATTTATATCTCCGAAGTAAAAGTACCCATCGACAAACTGCTAAAAAGTAGTTTATTGGGACTTTTCTTTTTTCTGAATAATATTTTATTTTTTGCTGGCATATTGTATTACTTTGTATTTATAATACATAAATTAAACAAACACACAAATTACTTTGTGTGTATTATACACACAAACACACACAATACAGTTTAATAATACACACAAATTACTTTGTGTGTATTATTAAATATAATTAGAATAAAACAACCTTTGAATACAATTTAATTGAAAATATTATAAATCTTAAATGTTATCCTAACCAATGTATGTAGATATATATAATTTTTTTTCTGAAAAGAAAGACCAACATTCGCGGGTAACGAATACTGACAAAATTTGAAAATCTCCTATACCACCCCAGTAAGTTGGAAAATGTTGTTTGTGTCGTTATGGAGGCATTACAAGGTTTAGGCAGGTGAGGAATTGAATAGACGACGCCTGCATGAACCCAGACGCGATGCCAACTCAGCCACCGACCGTATATAACAACATAAAGTTTTACGTATTTGTACAATAGTGTAACTTTACAGGCACTCAAGATTACGAATTGTGTGACGATTTTCGAGTTCATTCGCTTTGTAATAAACCATATTGCTGTGACATGAAATGCGGTTGTAAAATCTTTAAGACCTCCTATACGATTGTTAGGGAGATTCTCTTTCCGAACCTCCATATAGCTAAAATATTAACTACTAGCTGGTTCACGGCATGCGTTGCTATGCCATTCAATGAAATAAATTGACTATCCCTTCTTATCCTTTCCCGTGCGTCCCCGTTCCCTTCCACCTTCCCCACCTTCCCCCTCCCTCATCTCTTCCCTCTCCACGAACCCCACCTTCCCCCTACCTCTCCTCCATCCTGCAAAAATATATGAAATACACACATTTTCATTTATACAAATTTCATAACGCCAGAGCTTACCATTATATACAGCCTATGTTACACTCTGATAATGTAGCTTTTTATTGGTGAAAGAATTTTTAAAATCGGTTCAGTAGTTTCGGAGCCTATTCAATGCAAACAAACAAACAAACAATCAAATCTTTCCTCTTTATAATATTAGTATAGATAAAGCGGAAAATCTCTTGATGTACATGTACGTGATGAGCTATAGGTAAAAGTATTCATTTTCAGCTTACAGCATGCGTTTTATTACACCACATGAATATTTTAAGCATCAAATGAACTGTCAGAAAATTAGACATTGCGCCTTTATGTATTTTAGAATAAGAAAAATGATTTTCATAAAACAGGGTTGAAATCACTGTAAAAAATTATGTAAACTATGTTTCAGCAAAAATGTTTTAAGAATCTTTTCATGGTTAACTCGAGTAAGCAGTGCTGTATTTTAATGATTTAATCATCCGGATTCAAAA
Source organism: Glyphotaelius pellucidus (assembly GCA_936435175.1). NCBI lineage: Eukaryota > Metazoa > Arthropoda > Insecta > Trichoptera > Limnephilidae > Glyphotaelius > Glyphotaelius pellucidus. Next base: position 16,297,546 of record OW386542.1, on the reverse strand, counting down.
TAAAATGTAAATTAGTACTACGGAACAGTGTACTTGATTGTTTCAATTAGTTCAAGCTTATACATTTAATGTTATAAATATTAATTAGTACGTTAATAAATAATATTGACTATTCAAAAAAGAATAATTACTACTACATTCTTGTCACTGAGATCACTGTCGTAACCTATCTCAAGTTATATGATGAAATTTCATGGAATTTCGGAATGCTTCCGAAATGATGTGTCTATCTGAGGTTAAAATCAATTACTAGCAGTTAAAAACCCGCTCCGCAGGTTTTTGCTGCTAGGCCCTGCGGGCAGCTTTTGGTTCGGCTTCGCCCAGTTAGTGTTGATGACCATTTTATAATTCCAATAGGAACTGGTTCCAAAAATAGCCCGTTCCTCGAATTCACTGTCATCCAATGTAGCTATTCACCGGGACAAAGTTACCGAGACAGGAAATGACCTCATGTGTAATAAATAGCCGCTTGATACAACTATGCATTACCGTCAATCTTTCCATATCCGGAGAGATACTACGTGTTCACAAATTTGTAGCAGTTATACCTAGGAAGGAAAAGTCCCCATCCGACCTAGTGGCGATAACTTGTGACGAATTCTTGAATTCGAAACCGAATTACAACGGTAGCTTTGTTTGAAATTCCACTTACACGAATGTTATTTGTGGCACGGCGCGTGTTGCGTGGCGTCAGACATGCACTCGAAGCCGGGCTCTGAAAATCAACCACGCAGACGCAAGCCTATTAATACTATTCGATGATTTCTAGATATTTCATTTGGTCCGTTTTTTCTAGAGTACGTATACGAGAAGCAAGCAAGCAGCAAGCAGCCTCGAGCGGGTCTGACCACTAACGCCGCGATATCTACTCGATAAAACTTATATAAATAATTTAATCGTAAATCGAGCCACCTGCCGGTGTTATTACTCATTTTTTGAAAGTTTCCTCTTTGGCACGGATTCGGTGGTAACAACACAACACGTGAAATTGTTACGCCGGAATGTTTAATGGTTTCCGTAACCGGCCGCGCCCAGCGAATACTTTCCACAGAGAGTTCTGCATACCTACCGTATTATCTCATCTCGAAAACTTTCATTTTAAATGATTGCAACCAAACACACCATTCAAACCAAAAATATATCGATGTTAAAATATGTGACGCAATTTTGCTGTCGTATGACAAAATCTTGACAATTACGAAGTTCCACTTTTTAGTTTGGTTCACAAAATTGTTGAATCACGAAACATTTTAGAAATCACATCATATCATCGACACGGTTAGTGTATAGTTATAGGGCGTAATAAATGTTAATAATTTATAAACAAATTTTACAAAATCTATTCGTGTTTATCTTTATAATAATAACAAAATTACTTCAACGATTTATACTTTCACCTTATATCTTGATAATAATATATTATCAAACTATCTGATATTATTTATTTAAACCTGAAATGTTCCATGGTAGCAGTACAAAGAATTGTTTTCTGAAATTAATTTTTTTAAGCACAAGTTCTGACAATAATGTAATTGGTCAAAGTGGAATCACTGTGAATATTAATTTTAATTTTAGTGCTATGCAAGTCGATAGTGTGTATTTTTGTTTTTATTCACTTTCGATATGTATTCATCATATACAAATTATATTCATTCCCCAGGGTATCTCCCCCCCCCTTTCCACAAACACTTCTTCAAGGGTATTCTTGGGAAACCGACTAAGGGGCGCGGGTGTTTGGGCACGTTGCGGCCATGCCACTTGCCCGCTCATTCTCGCCGGGACTGCCCCGCGATAGTGGGACAAACTGCCCCGATATCTTTCTTTTAATATATTTTCTTTGGTTTTAATCATACTTACACATGTAAATATTTTGTTTTTATTTCACTGTAACTAGATGCTGAACTAACAGGCGAAAACATCTATGATGTGTCTTTATATTGTTAATTACTCCAAATGTAAGTATGCATACATTTTCCTTCTTACTAACAATCATGCATGCAGGGACATTGGAGGGTCTAGATTCGTTTAAAAATAAATGTAGCTTCCCTTTTTACAAAAAAATTAGAGTCCTGACGTGTGCGGCAAAGGAGGTTAAACAATCAGTTTCCTCATACAGCCGTTGAGAAAGTGGTGGGGTCCCCTCCAATACAAATTATATTATAAGAGCCCACTCATTATTATTGTTTGTTATAAACATATTTTGCCATCTGCAGTTTAAAAAGGGATTTTTTCTGTCTCTCTTATTGTATAATGCTTTACTTTTAACCTATCATCTTTACTTTTATGTACCATGTGTAATACCTATTTATGTTATCTTTGCCATCTAAACACACCTGAATGCACTAAATCATAAAAAAATGTGAATATATTTAAAAGCCCGTAAGAGCGTTAATGATTAAAAAAAAAAAAAATTTAAAAACCTATAACCGCATCACCGTATACAATTTCATTGCTCAATAAAGTTCATGTGAAAATATTTGTGAGTATTCTTTGACAGGACTCGAACCATGTTCGATTGATTGCCAAAAAAGTTTTAAATATTTTCAAACATTAAAAAAAAGTTTACATAACAAAATTTAGTTAAGCGAATTAAATTGTAAATTAAAAAAACAAATAATCTGTTTAAATTAAGAAATTATCGAAAAAAATATTTAAAGTTTTGTACACACAGGCCAACTCTTTTGTTTATTGAAAACATGTTATCGAAACAAAATCACAATAAGTATACAAGATTAGTTTATAATTCAAGCGTAATCAACATATCGGCAAATTAACGGCAATTATTGTTGGTAACAAGACACCGCTGTGGGTCGCACTAAAACAACACTCACTGACTAGGAGGTAATTTTTACAACTGATGTAATATATCGGTCACTGCAATGGCATTTTACAATAATTTTTAAATTGTAAAACATACATAGAAAATTCACTGGAGCGATTGCTAGTTTGCTCGTCATTATGAAAACCATGATATTGTTCAAGTAATATTCTAAGACAGGCGCACGCAAGCATATAGTCGTAAATACTGTTACATTAAACAAAATGTCAAGCGACTGAGACTGAACATTTTCATATCATAACTCTCAACTTATCATTCTGAAAACCATGTTTGTTTCTTCATGAGTATTCAAATAATATTATACTTTGATATGCAAGCACGCAAATAAATAGTTAGCAAATATTGTTAAATTTAAAAACAAGCAACTGTGATTGAGAATTTTCAAAACGAAAATTTTCATTCACACTTTCGTATCATTTATGACTACCATATATATAATTACTTTTCAGTTTCCTTAAGAATTCAATTTTGTATTTTACTGGTATGACATATTAAGTCTCATCAGTGTTGAATCATCCGTTACTCAGAATAATTACAAAAGGAATATGTAAAGTACATAATTTATACATTGGATATATCGCTTTCTTGTAATATACATTCAAGTGAGTGCATCGCTTCGCTCAATTAGTGCATGGAGATGAAATGAGATCTTACCCATTTTTCCTGTTTGGACATCGAACTGTGGCGGGCAGTCGTGCACAAAAATTGGTCTATTACTGTGTTCCTGCAAAAATGAAAAATATAAATTAATTCAACATTCATAGATCGTAGCAATATATTTGACGCAGTGTGTAAGCTAAATAGATACTTTTACTATACGGTTAGACTAGATTAGATTGTAAGTTAATCGACTAGGTACTTAAAACTTAAGTAAATTCACATAAAAAATCAGTGTGTGCAATTCACACGCGGTAGAAGCGAAACCGCTAGAAAACTTAAGTAGACAAGAGTGGGTAGATTACGAAAAACATTTTTTTGTCTCTGTGAAGGATGATTTTATCCATATTTTTGTCGTCAAATTCCAGTGCACCTTTTCCTGTACATTTGGTCATCTTATTAGTATTTGTGTTTTCTTCTTCGGAGTCGTTTTCTTTGTATTTTCTTTGCCTGTTCAATTTGAAGTGGTTTGAAGTTTGGAGATTGAATATGATATAAGATGCGACCCTTGGTCCTCTGAATGTCTGGCCGCTGAGATTTGTCAGGCGCATCATACCACTAGACCAAAAGAGGCTTGCGTGGGACCGTGGATTTATTGTATAATATTGGAACCGAGTATCCGCGAAATAAATAAATATTTTACTGCACTCTCATTCTCTCGCAAGCTAAATCCTATAGTTGTACGTGTTTGTCTCTTTTTAGTGTCGCTCTCTTCCCTTTCTTCGAGTTTCAAATCACAACGGTGCTTAAGATTAAACAAACAAAAACTATTAGTTATTTACAAATTCTTCCTGAATCTGAATTCGCCCGTGGCGAGAGCGACCGGCCATCATGATGACCAATTCGAAATCAAAAGTGAATTTACAAGGTTTTTGGCACTGTGTTTTGGTTTTACTCTGGATGGTGAAGAAGGTCTACGCAAAATGGCAAAAAAAATATTGAGGCAAAAGATAATGGGTTCGATTTCCAGCTACGACCGTAACATTTTTATTTTTCTCTGTCTTGTTCTCTTTCATGTTTCGTTTTTATTTATTAGTATTATCTTCTTGTTCAATGATACATATTGATTATATTTAAAAAGAAAACCTTTGGATACAATTGATATTATGATGGTAAAATCATCAAAAGGAGCATTCAATTCAAGGTCACTACCTACTATTCCTGGGAAATATTTAAGACAGAAATGGTAGACATGGTTTTGGAAGGTTTGCACGAGAGGCACGAGTAAAGTTTCAGTCCATGGGTGAATATTCTATAGAGGAGATCACTAGAATAATTTGATTATTATGTAAAATGGGAAGAGGTCACTAGAAAAGACGGTTATTACGTAATACGGGTTGATTTTCACTTTCAGCAATCGGGCGAGGAATTCGCAATAACTGGTTGTGGTTCGGAGGACGTAGGACTGCCTCGGCAAGGCGGTATTGGATGGTGGGCAGCGAGGAGCACCGCGTAGGCGAGTCCTGCGACACTGGCCGGGGCCGCGAAGGTCGCCGGGTCTGCCCGTGCCCGCTGTCCGCTACTCGTGTCGCGAGCGTATCGCCGCTTTCTTCGATTCATTCGCGGGGAATGTTCACTTTATGCAGAGTACGGAAGAATTTTTTATAATGACAGCGACATATACATTAATTTAATCAATATATATTATAAAAGAAAGTCCAAAAAAACGTGCTTTTTCCAAATAATCAAAAAAATTTCAAAAAATCGCAAAAACTCAGAAACGAATTCCGGTATAATCAAGGAAGTTATATGGTGTGGTAGATCTCTACCCTCCCTCCAGAATGACGGTTCCCGTTTTTACCTAAAGGGCGTGCTTTGAAGATATAAGGGCTGGTAGTGTCACCCTCTTGAAATTTCTAGAACAGTCTTCCGGAAAATTCTAGAAGGTTCCATAAGAACTCTAGAAAATTCTGGAAGGAGTGACGGAGTATATCGTGGAACGTTCGGGAATAAGGATTTGGAAACATCATTGTGTAACATTCCAGAACACTCTTGAATGTTGTCCTGAGCGAAGCTGGATAACCCAGCTAGTTAACTAATAAATTTATAATCTTAAATTAAATTTTTGTTCCTTATATTGTGAGGTAGTTACCAATATCCCGTGTGATTGAAGTACATAAAAAATTACAAACATTTGTTTATATATTAATAGCGAGCACCCGGCATGCGTTGCAATACCACTCAAAAAAGAAAGTGTTTGTATTTTAATTTTGTTAGCCACTGGAGCATCTAAGATCAAAATATGGACTACTTTTATTTTTCTGCGATTGACAGCGGTCCAAAGTTGGACCACATATATTTTTTTACGATTTTTACAGTTTTAAAGTTGAGGATTTTAAAATATTTTTTTTATAAATCCTATGAATATGTGATAATCGAAATAAGATAGGTGAATTCATTGGCTATATATAACTTTAATCATTTTGTATGTATCCAAATTAAAATTCGGAGGCACGATTTTTTTAATGTGGGCGGCAAAAATTCAACGATCTCCAAAAAATCAAAAGCAATCGGAAGAAAAAGTTTTAAATCGCGTTGTCGCTCGAATGGTTAATTGAAGTGCATTAAGGTCCAAAATATTTTTTGTTTTTCTGTCTGATGCGTACACGAATAAATCGGTTTTAATAATTTGACAAGGTTTTTCTTACGTTTTTTGTTATGGGTCGGCTGAATAAAGAAATAGAAATTATTAAAACAATAAAAATCCGAAAAAATCAATATCTAGGACATTCGATGAGGCATCCAGAGATCTTGCACCTCACAATGCAGGGAAAAATTGCCGGAAGACGGAGCCGTGGAAGAAAGAGAACATCATGGCTGAAAAACTTAAGACAGTGGTTTGGCCAGTATACTGTAGAGCTGTTCCGGGCCGCAGTAAACAAAGTCCGCGTAGCCAACATGATAGCCAACTCCGTTGAACGGTCAGGACACTAAAAAAAGAAGAAGAGCAAGCCTCATACGTGTGAGAAGCAAGAATTTTCTAAATTTATCCGCTGCTATCCCCTATTGTTACTATGTCTCCTTTGCAATCCCTCTATCTCTGCCCCTCCCTCATAACCTACCCCTCTGTCACCTCTCCCTGCGTTTACTTTTCCCTGTTCTCCTTCTCCAACGCTATCTCTGCTATCTAGAGTTTATAAATATTACAGCCTTTAAATAATAAATAAAACACTCAGATGAAATAAGTTATTGCGTACATGTATACAGGGTAATAAGGACTTACTTGACTTATTATAATCAGTTTATTTCTGACATTATTTGGAGTAAGAAATGTAGACGATATTTTCGATGTTTTTCTTCAACTTAAAACTTTAAAAATTAGCAGTTATTGGACAGGTAGGGTCGGGGTAAGTTGGTTACTCGGTTGAGTGACCAGTGATGACATGAAGAATTTTTTTTTGTTGTTAAAAAACTGGTTGTCTGTGAACTCGGAATGAAACCAACTCAGAACCATCTCAGATAAGTCATAGAGTGATAAAAAATAAATATAAAAAATGGTAAAATAGATTATGTTAGGTTAGGGTTATCGGCTAATTTAAAATAATATTTTTCATAGCTTTTAATGACTTTTTAAGGAGGTGTTGAGTTGTCTTTATTTTCAGTTGGCATGGAAACTAAGAAAACATTGATGAAAAATTGCATTGAAGCGTCGTAAGCCGAACGCTTAGGCCGATCGTGCCTATCTATCGCTTGTTCCGCCTTCTGGCATGCACGCTCGGCTCAGGCGAAACGTGACAATGAGTCATGCTTTTGCGTGCATGCAGCCGGCGTTCATCGATTTATAAGAAGTTATCACGTCAAAAAACCTTCCGTCATTCCCTTTCTGGCCAAAGTTACAAATCTTAGAAACTAATTTAGGCACCGAATTTAATTTACGATAACAATGTGAAATCACGTCAAAAAGAGGTTTTTTTTTTCAAATATTGTCAGGAATCATTGGTTAAAGTAAGTCAAGTATGTCCCTTAACATCCTTTATATATTACTATTAATGCATTTACGAAATGGTCGATTTTAATGTAAATGGGTATGATAATGTAAGTGGGTACGATACTCGCCTAACGAACAACTTGCTCAAGATTGGATATCACGTTCCAACTTCTTTGTCAATACAACAGGTGTTGCTTCGAATAGACCTTCATCTTAATTAAAATCTAAAGTATACATACGCAGAGATGATAATGTATTTAATAAAGTAAAATAAATTGACCGACAGGCTAGTCTAAACGAACACCGTAATTTTTAATTAGACATTAAAGTTCATGCTTTATCAAACACGCGTATTATTTTCTAAACTTATTTTACTACTTTCACTACAATCATCAGAACGGCCATTTCATAGAACCGATACTTTCGTTCCAAACATAATTTATTCGCTTCGGTTTTACGTTCCTTTCAATAATATTATGTTAATTGCCTTGGGATCACAAACGCCTACAAAACGTATTAATTCCTATATGGCAAGATGCCGAAAGTAATTACTTTGATTGGTGGAAGAGCCGAGGTATTTGAAGTGTTTGTGCGAGTAGGAGTGGTGCAGATTGAGAAACGCACATCTATTTAAATAATTAATATGTTTGTGCCTCGGAGGGAATCAGTATGCTAGTATGCTAAAAAGCAATCGGCTATTATTTGTTCGCCGGATGGTTAAACTGATAAATCAAGCGGACGAGCCAAAGCAGAACTCGTTTTTTTACAGCTACCGTTTTACTGGGACACCCCTGAACGGTGAAAAATATTTTAACTCTGCAGCTGAGATCGTGGAATAACATAAAGTACTGCTTTGCTGTTCTAAGACAAAGGTAATAGTTTATATGAAATTACACTCGCTTTCCACAACAAAAAAAAACATGGATTTTGTCGTAAAGTGTCATGAAATGAAACGTATCAATTAAGCTTTGTAATATAATTAACAATGGCGGTTTGTGACTTTCTTTTGACCGGAAAATTAAAATAATAATCGGTAATATTGTGTATTGACGAACATAAAATGAAAATATTATGTTTAAGATAACCGCAAGGTATTTGAAGCACTGAATTATAGAACAAGATTCTGCGTAATCTAATTAATAAAATGTGATAACAATACATTTGGCATCGCGTCTGATTCCCTTCCAGGCGTCTTGAGTTCAATTCCTTGGCTGGCTAAGTCCTCTATCACGACAAAAGCAACATTAGTGTGATGATAGCAGGAGATTTACTTAGAAAAATATGTTGAATCAATACTAAAACTTTATAAAACTTGGCAATTACTTTCAGATTCAAGACACAATCATGCTTTCATCGGTGCAGTAGAACATGAGTAAAACAAAAAATTTAAATGTTATAATTAACGTAGAAAAAAAAACAAATTATTTCCGCTGTTTTTTCATAAATTTAAAAAACTAAAGTATCACATACTTCAAGTTAAATAGGTACATATTTGTGAAAAGGCATTTTCCAATCAAATTAAAACATATGTAGTAGGATGTGACAATTATTTCAACTTTTGAATTCGGAAACACCTAGGGTTTCAAAATTTGTATCTCACAAAGAAAATGAGAACTGCATTTAAATTTATTTAAAAAAAGTGGTTATTAGCTCGCTAAAATGCATTGAAAATCAGAAAAAAAAACCGAAAACATGTATTTTTAAATTATGGTAAATATTATTTAAATAAATATATTTTTTACAATAATTTATCTTTTAACGTTCGTTTGTTATTAAAAACGGCGTATAGCTGACAAAAAACTAAAAATAATCAAATTTATGAATACAGGTAAATCTACAAGAATACTGATTTTTTCTAGAAAAAGTGTTATTTTTCCTTTTTATATTTTTAACAAAACATCACATTTGTTTCAAAAAAATATTTTTTTTCGTTCTTTGCACTGCAGTTATGGAATAAAAATTAAGTTTTCTACAAAATATAAAGCATGGACCTTTTGTTTTATTTTTTTCCCAAATCACAAAACATATTTTTTTTCACAATTTCCGGCCATTTAGGGAGCTAATAGTGAACCAATTTCATATATTTTTACGTTTTCGAATAGCCACGGATCATACGCAACTTTTGACACCCCAGGCGTTTAAAAATAAGGCATTTTTTTTCTCTCCATGGAGAGCAACACAAGTAGTGCTATCATGGAAGGCTTAAAATGAGTCATATATTGCCATTAATTCACACTCCATATTTTGTAATGTGCATTTGTGTAACTTAGGCATAAATCGTCATAATATCCTGTATCTACGCTGATCTTCCTTAGTGGTGTCAAGCCATAAAAATAATTAATTGTTTATTGTTCGCCTAACAGAGGTACGCCAAGCACAACACGTGACAAACAGAATGTCAAAATATAAAAAGTTATTGATTCTTTGTCATCCCAATTGTCGTACCATTGCGTGCGAACGTACGCGTGGCTATACAAAAAGTGTGAACGCGGTATCGCAGGTTTTGATTCTTACTATGAGCTGCGTTGATGTTATTTGTATGGGCGAAAAGAAGGGTTAGCTAAAAAAAATTGAACAATTCATCAGATAAAAGAAGTAAATTTTCACTTCTGTACAAGTTCTTTTCAAGTTTTGTTATTATATCATTTTAGGTTAGTTTCATAAGACTGAAATAATCACAGAACTTGATTTTCAACTTTCAAATAACGTGAAAATATTTTATGAATTCTTCAATTTTAAAAAGGGCGGAATGAAATGATTGTGTTCTTTATCGCGTGTGGTTTGAAAAGACCAAATGTTAAAAAAAATTGGTTGTCTGTGAAGTCGGTTTACGGACGATAATTTTACTTGTTAACGATGAATTTACGTGATAACGATTCATATAATAACGATGGAGTGGAAGAGAGGATGTGTCACAAGCCGAACGCTTAGGCTGAATGCTTGTTGACAACGTGACAATGCGTCGTGCTTTTTGACGTGATAACGTCTTATAAATCGATGAACACCGGCAGCATGCACGAAAAAGCGTGATTCATTGTCACGTTCCGCCTGAGCCGAGCGGGCGAACAAGCAATAGAGAGGCACGATCGGCCTAAGCGTTCGGCTTAAGCGTTCGGCTCGTGACGTTATCACGTAAAATTATCGTCCGTAAACCGACTTTACAGACAACCAAATTTTTGTGAGTGCAACCGGCGTTCATCGATTTATAAGACGTTATCACGTCAAAAACTTGATGCTTGTGATCTTAAGCAAGATTACTGCTAAGAACTTAATATTTTGGGGTCTAGAAACTAAATACAACGCTGGACTAAGTAGGGGAACGCACTGCAACTTCTAACTTAATAAGATAATACTGGCTAATAATCAGCAGAATCTCTAGAACGATGAGCTATTATGACATCATGAAATGCAGACAACTTTTCTGTTTTATTTTATAGATCAAAGAAACTGATTGTATTGCACGACAAGATGCCGTTTGTTAAAAATGCTTCCCAACTCATCGACAAGAAAAAAGATGACGATAAATCTCATGCAAGTGCTAAACGGAATCAAGTAGTAATCAAACAAATGTTAATAGTTGTAATTGTTTTTCATTCCGACAGATTATTTAAATTAATGCAATTGAGGAGGCAAACGAATAATTTTAATCATTAGGTTTCGTTTACCACCCATATGCATGGGAGTCACCGCCTTCAGTAAGTAGAACTACTAATGATTTGCGTTCGAGGCGACATTGTGTTGCACATCCTACTATGTGTTAATACGGCTTAAGCCTTGGGAAGCAATGCTTACTCATCGGCTGAATATTACGTTTTTGGGAAATGCCTGTTTTAAAATAGCTATGACGAGAGGATTTGCAACGATAGCTCGGTAAATTTGGCAAAGAGCGAAATGATTTGATTGTTTTGGAAGTTTTTATAAGTAATTTCACAACATCGAAAAAACGTTTATTGTACAATACTGTTTTCGATTTTGGATCGTTGAATGTTCTAGAATGCTTACTTGAAAGTTTGGTCTATTTATTTGATACATTGGGGAAAAGATTTTTTTTTTGCTTTTGACGCTATGATATTGATACCGATTACTAGTATATTAGTAACGCAATTTTCGCTCCAATTTCTTCTCCCAGAAGACAATATCATTCTGCGATTAAAAAACAATATATATTGGCAGTATCAAAACTCTTCCTTTATCAAATAATTAAGGAGGTATTCCTGAATAAGTTTGATTCCATAAAATAAATAAATATATTTTTTCTAGCTAAAAGAACCGTTTAACAGCTTCAACATTTAGGAACATTTTCACAATTTTTGCTTAAATTTTATCGATTTTAATGTTAGCGCGCTCTCTCTTTTTGAGCGAGTATACGGCGCCTTAATCAAAACTAAAATAATCGGGTACTTCCCAATCTTCCCCTTAACTGTCTCCTTTATCAATCAATCCCATTAGCCTCACAGCACACCCCGATTAGGTTACCATGAATCATGGGTCACTAACTTCGGACAGACTCTTTTTCGCTGTGTTCACATTAAAAACGTTTTTTTTTTGGTTTTTTAACTTAAATACGATAATACGTCAAATTGCAGTTTTAATTAAGTAATATTGTAAATAACATATAATAATATATCTAAATTAAATTTGCAACACATGCTACATAATATTTATAACAATACAAGCTTCGTAACAAAAGCAAATAGTAATGTCGTCGAGGCTTGGGGCGTCCTTATATGGCGAGCGGGGTCCATATCAGGTGCCCGGGTCCAGGCCATATTGGTTTGGGACAGCGACCCCGCACTGCCCGGTCTTGTGTCCGTCATTTGTCCGTCAGCACTGCTTACAAGGGTGTGTGGGTATAATGCCAAAATAAATAAATGTCCCGTCTAATTGTATTATTTTAATAATTCGTTCCGAATTATTTCCGGGTGATAATTTGTCATAGTTGTCAAAATATTCAAAGAAATTCAACCGATTTCACTTCGTACTCATTAATTGGAAGTGATTGGATTTAATTCACACCTTTCCCTTTCAGTATTTTGTTCCACCAATTCTTTAGGCATTAACAAATGGGACAATTATATAATGGTTAATAAGAGAAGGCAACTGTTGAATACCATTAATTAAGGTCTAGGAACATATTTTGAATACCAAGGTTATAAATATGCTACCAAGAGACATGTGAAATTATCCTGGTAAAAGATCTCTTTTCAGAATCTAAACGTTGCTTGATAAGGCTTTAGTCAAGTTTAAAAAGCAAATCGGAATATCGAAGTACTTGATTCCCCCCTTTCATCTTTAAAAATCAGCACACTTATAAAACAAGTAATCAAGGAAAAGGAAGCAAGGATTTCGGAAAACAGACGTTTGCACGTTTTTGAAACATTTTTAAACATTCCCTAATATGTGAACATTTCTCAACTTCTGCAACAGGGTTCGTAGTGGTAATATAAATATTTGCAGTGCTTATGGACTCCTGAATTTTCTTTGCCAGATAGAAAAACCAGTGATTGGTTTGGAACCAATGCCAAAGGTAGCTGACATTACTGTCACAATCGGCAGGTGAAACTATGCTGGGCATGTGGCACGGCTAACGGATGACCGTTGTTGGAATTCAATCATCAGATGGCGTCGTTGGTTGGGAAGAGAAACACAGTCAGAATTGGTGTAACCACGAAAGAAAACTAGCGGGTACAAACAGATGAAACCTGCCAAGAATCGGCAAGGTGAATAAACATGGATGGAAAAGATAAATATCAATCAAACTAGATACACTGGGTACACCCACTCACAACATTTTTACAGTTATTGGGTACTACTTCTAAGTATCAGTTATCCTGATTTTCCTCTTTGATCATTGTGGTTAGGTATTCCAGCATAACAATTAATTCTCTTAACAAGTTACAATCAAATCAACACCTTAAATCATATTCATAATCAAATCAGCTGATGTGAACTATTGTTTTAACGGTCAGCACAAGGTTACAACATTTTTTGAATAGCTCATTTTCATCGGGTCTTCAAGTCCTTAGATCGTCGTTATGAAGGGTTCTAGAAAAGCAAACTACTCAGCAAGTACTAAAAACGGAAAGTAGTAGCAGGATTGGAGACATGGCGTAATGAAGTAAAAGAAATAATTGCACAATTTTCACCAGAAACAAAGAAGTCTTCCGGAATCAGTCGACGATGAAGCCCACAAAGCAAATAAAATAAGAAGTCCCACCTCACTAGACAAAGTCTGAACCGAGGCGGCTAAATAACATTTTGTATTTAGTAAAAAAAATATGGGTGTAAAAATATAAAAATAATAAAAAGGCAAAATAAAAAGATAAAAATATATGCATATACACACTTGCGTACATACATACATAACATTGTTTAAAATTCACATTATTCATTTACACACTCAAAAAAAGTCAATCGGTTTATCCGAGACACTGTCTACGTTACAAACAAATTCGTTAGAACTGTGATTATTTAAAAAAGATAGCAGCCAAAAATCTGAGAAAAATTGGTCGATGAAAATATTATTAAATTTGAAATATGAGATGGACAAAAAATACTTAATAATAGGTCCCAATTACCTAATTGTTTAAGGCATTTGTACCGGTAAGAGAAGATATCCTGGGCTTGATTCACAATTGAGACCGTTATCTTTTTTATATTTCTGTGTTTTGTTCTTTTTCACATTTCGTTTAGATTTTTTTTTAGTATTATCTTCTTCATCAATGATGATGGGCAAAACCTTCAAAAGTAATTATAAAAGATATCAATAAAAATTAAAACAAGAAGTGTTGATATTTTTTGTAGTTTAGCCACCGTTCCTCTGCCTGCTTTATATTCTGTATTTGTACGAAGCCATAGCGGCCGAATAGCCGTAAACTAACGGAGTGTCCGCAAAGGCAATGTACGATAGCAAGTCGATACAGGAACAAGCCGATCAGAAGCACGTGCGTAATGCAATTTCTGTAACGTCCAGTTCCTTCATCCTGATTTATAATGGAAGTTTAATATTGAATAAGAACCGATGTGAGGTTATAGTGGAGGCCTTTTCACTAAGCGTGAAGTTTTTGGAAACGGGAGTAAGTCTGAACCGTCCAATTATTGTTAGTCGAGAAGCATGCTTCCTTATCGACTACCTCGGAACTGCTATTCGTGACATTAAGGTACCTGCTGTAAAATAATTGTTCTAATATAAATGTGATTTATATTATACTAGCGAGTTCTCCACATGCGTTGCAATTCCACTTATTAAACTTTAAAGAAAATATTTCCACTTTGCAGTAGCATACAATTTTTTTTTACATTAACTCCATACAGGAGGCCCTGAGGAAAATAATTTCCCTCAGGGCCTATGTCAGCTGGGATGCTGAGTCGAGAGTCTTTTTGAGGAGAGGAAGGAATGAACATTGGTCTTGAAGAGACCCATGTTGTAGGAGGGAGGAAACACAGAAGCCGGCAAATCGTTCCATAGCCGAGCTGTTGAACTCAAGAACGAGTCGAAAAAACGACACGTTTTCGTGTGACAAATGTCAACCGTGTACAAATGTTGGGCGCGCGTTTGGCGTGTCTCCCGATTATGCACCGGTGCCGAAGGGATCAATGACGCTAGTTCCTCAGAGCATCTTCCATTGAAATACCGGTAGAACATGGATAGCATTCCCACCCCACGCCTGTGTTCTAAAGATTGCAATCCGTTCGTTAAGGTGGGAGAATCTATCAAACGGACCGCCCGTTTCTGCGCAGAGTCGAGGGTATTTTTCAAGTATTTTGGAGCTCCAGACCAAAGGTGGTTGCGAAATTCCGTGGGGCGCACTTGCGATTTGTACAGGGTTAGCAGTTGTGTACTATTAAAGAATCTGCGGGCCCCGTACAGTCCGCCCAGTTTTTGAGAGGCTAACTTAACTCTGGCTTCGATGGAGCCCACAAACCTGAGCTGGTCACTGATAGTTACACCGAGCATATCAATGAAGGGTCTGTTCGGAAGATTGTTTGATTACAAATAAATTGGAACTGATCATAACCGAACACCAAAAACTGATTTTTAAAGTTGATAAAATACGTTTGCAAATGTCATTATTAGAAATAAAAATATAATTTGTTATTAATAAATATAAAATAAAATTTGTATTTAATAATTAAGAAATATTAAATTTTTTAACAAAAACATAAAAAAGTTGAAAAAATGGCTCACCTAAAGTTTTTTCTAACTAAAATTACCGATAACGAAAAAAATAAAAACATAAAAACACGTACGCGTTATATTAGACGAATGTATAAAAAAAACTCTATTCTTCCCCCACTTTTCGTTGTTCTGTGTAAAAATAAATAATTAAAAAAATTGCCAAAGTTTCATTTTTTTTTTCAAATTGCGATCCAAAATTTTGGTTTCTTAAAGGTCTGCTACATTTTATTTATTTTGTGGTTAACTTTTTTATTTGAATGTAAAGTGTTCTCTTTCCAAAACCATTGAGGTCATGTTCTAACCATGACGGTAAGGGAGATTCAACAATTTATATGAGAGCTAAGTGAGCTGAGACAAATATGGTCTTCTGTGATTAAACGGGTTAAATATTACGCATGGACTTTATCGACTAATCCATCTCACAACTGAAACATAAAACTCAAAAAATTGAAAATAGTCGACACCTAAGGAATTTTTTTAAAAAAGAATGAAAGAATAAGATCATTAACTTTATCACTCTAACCCACAAACCATTTTAATTCTTGTTGGCAAAAAAGTGAAAACTACATAAAAAGTTCACCATTGTTTCAATGGGTACTTCAAGATTTTTGCCAACCTACATTGTGAAAATCAACAATAGCCTACGACAATGATAGTAAATCGCATTTTAAAGCTAGCCAAATGTTTTCATTGTTTTTTCATACGTTTACTTTCGATTAAAAAAATAGAACAGTTTTGAAAATAAATACCTTCCCAACAAGTACGATTTTAGGTTTCCATGGCCAAAAGTATTTTTGTTATTTGTTTTTGGGGTGTTATGCCGTGTTGCGCTACCTCCTTCTTTAGCCAACGTTTCGGACAGCGTTACAGTGTCCATCATCTGCCCTGATGATGGACAATGTAACACTGTCTGAAACGTTGGCTAAATAAGGAGGTAGCGCAAAACGGCATAACCCCCCAAAAAATAAATAACAAAAACTTCACAACATCTTCAAACTAAAAATGATTTGACCTGTAGAAAAAAAAAATGGTTGGACAGTTAATACTTATAAAATAAGTGGACCGTATAAAGTACAAAAAGACTGGAAATATATAAAGACCGGTCAATACTGAGTTAGCATCGCGTTTGGGTCCCGGCGAAGTAAGTTTAATATCTCGGCTGGCTAAGTCACCCATCATAACACAAGCATCACTTTCGGCTTTCTGTGGTGGTAGTAGGGAGATTTTCAAATATCGTAGTAACTCGGGAATATTTTTCTTTCTTAAAAATTAATTAATTAAAAAAACAACATAAAAATCTTCTTTTGTTTTCATCGAAAGAATTGAATAAATGTAATATTGTAATATTACATTTATTCAATTAATAGTTATAATTAATCGGATAAATTATAATTATATCAAATAGTCACAATTAATCGGAGACATTGTGCTAAACTGCATCCCAAGTAATTTTGGCAGAATCTACAAAGGTTGAGTCTAAGCATCATCAATTAGCATAAGCATCAAATTATTATTATGACAATTTTAATATGGTCATAAAATGTGACGAGAATTTGAAAGAACCCAACCTTAAGCATCATACAACGTCTTAACGCAATATCCCTTCAGGTCTTCATGGTTAAAATAATGCTGCGCCGAGATACATTAACAAGAGCGGACCAATACCAGTGTAAAATGCACAAGTTGCGTACAGCGGCCCAGTAAGTCTTGCACCTCGGGATGGAATCTAGATAGATTCCAGGTATCATCAAGCACATGGTTCACGGGCCAACGCCATCTACGTGCGGCGATTGCTTCACCCGGAATAAAAAACCGTTCCGTAACCGCGCCATGACATCACTGTGTGTTGTGCTGTTCCGTTGGCGCATTGTTCCGTTTGTGACATCCGTCAAAGGCACCAAAAGCGAGAGACCGATCGAATTGCCAACTAAAGGTTACTGATCAATTTGTTTTGTTCAAGCGATTATTGTATGTGCTGTGCTTATTTTATCCGGGAGGATAATTATATTAAATCAAATGCGTTTATATAAGATTGGAGTATTTCAAAATTCATCACATTTGATGACCATTAAATTATCGACTAATTCCAGCCTTTGTTTCAAATTGTGATGAGCCATTAAGGATAAAAGCATCATCGATATTTTAATTCCAATTATCACAATTTGCAAAAGCTGAAATGGACCAAGAATTAGATATGTCAAATATGACGAACTTAGAATTTGAATATATAATCAATCTTTGGAGTAATACAATAAAATCGTATCTGGGGAACAAGTACAACTACAAATTTCACAAATTACTATTTACAAAATCGTCATAACATGTTTTATAAAACTCGGTTGGGCAGGACATACGCACCATTTTAAGTCGGGAATATGTAATAACACTGGAAAACATCATTTTTGGAAATCAACATTTGGAAGCTACCACCAATGATATTTCTCTGTGATTTAAAGTAGCAGGACAAACTAGACAGACCTAAATGTAAATGGTTTAATGGCTTAAAGAAATAAAAACTTATCCACAAACGTTAAACAAACTGAAAGAAGATAGCAGGAGACCGCCAGTAGAGAAGGTGTTTTTCATCGCTCTTCGTGATGGCTAAAATAAAGGTAGCATTTAGAGGTTTATTGAATATTAAAACAATTCCGACCTCTCGAAAAGCGAAAAAGTTTAATCTTTTTTTCAATCCACAGTATCGAAAGCCCATGGATACTGTGGACAGGTTCCTGACCGATGAACAAATCTAATAACAGGTTAGCGCGAACCGGTGCGAATTGTCTGAGTGCCATCGCTGTGTGTGTATAATGTATACGCTGAACTGCATCGCATAGATCATTTCTCGTCCTCATCACGATATTATGTTATCTGGGCCACGTGAAGCAATTTAGGTAACGGTCCCAGCACGTCTGTACTTGGCAAGGGCATAGCTACAGCACTTACATCACGTGAAAGAGATGGAGCAAATAATATTGTTGTATTTTCCAGGAATATGATTTACGAGTGCTATTGAGCATTTTAACGCCAATGTAATATACGAAGAACCTCGCAAGAAACCGATTTGGTTATCCCAAGATGCGTTAAGAAAAATATTTTATTATGTGACTCCAAACCTGAATAATTCTTCATAATAAGAATGGTGAAAAGAGCTCGGATATTTGTTTTCTTAAAACTTTTTAAACATATAACTTTTTAATATCAACTACTATACCAGCACGCAGCGGTTTTGTCTCATGACACCAGAGCCCAAGATTGAAATATTTTGCTGGTTTACACACAGATTCTTCTTCATTATGTGTGCAAAAAATTTATAAAGAAATATGCTATTTTAAGCTATAAATTTATCTCCCTCTTGCATTAAAAACCATAAAAATAACCGACTTTAAAAAAGGATAAGATATGGATAAGGAAGACACGGGAAGGAAGAACATAGATTCAATGTTGCAATTTTACAAAGATTATTGCTTGTGTTGTGTTTTCTTGTAGATATTGCTCTATAATTTTACTCTTGTAATATTTTAACACACTTACTTATAATTCGTACACAAAGCTACGTACATTATGACCTCAGAATAGGGTACCCCAGTAAGGTAATATATTTTTTAACTTTCGTAAAAAATTATATAAAGGAGACCTTTTGACCCCTCCGACTGGAAAACGAAAACAATGTCCATATTTCACTGGAACCATCTATTGGATAACCAACATTTCTGCCATAGGTCACCCCAAATGGTTCGCTACGTTTGGTGACTTAGCAGGGGCGCCTGGGTACATGGGGAGAGGTTTGTCCGATTCTTGGCAGTGGATGCGTCTGCCCACCAGCTGCACGGCAGATCGGATCGGGAGAGAATGGTTGAGGGAGTCCCTTTGATTTCTCCATTAGAACATCTTCTTGCACCGCAGTGGGAGGGATGGATTCATATGTCCGTCACTCCTGGATGCACCCCTTTCCTCTCATTCGTTTCTTAAAAAGACCCTTCACACAGTATCCCCAAAGATGACATAGGCCATTATGGAATTATTTTCTGCAGGGCATCCTGCGTGGAGCTGATGAAAAAAAAATCGAGTGCAGTTCTCATTCGGTAGAAGTGAAACCTTCACAATGACTTACACACCAATGCCTTGAAAATGTGAGCTTCTAATCAAAGCCGCCTATGCGGAAACGTTTTATTCTATCTCATTCTCTCGCACACCAAACTTTATATGTACTGTACGTTTGTCTCTTTTTTATTGTCGTTTCCGTTTCATAGAGTTTCAAATCACAACGGTGCTAAAGAAGTTTCAGTTTTCAATTTTTTTTTTGAAGTGACTTCTTTAGCGGCGTTAGAATTCGGAATTTGGATGAAACGGAAATTACGCATTAGCACCTGCGAAGCACCACACTGCGCTCATTGGCCGATTTGATTACGATGTCACTTTTAAAGGCTCTATTGCTTGAGCTATAAAACGGAAATGACGCTAGGTTCTAGGTCTGCGTTCATTGGCTGCTTTGATTATGACCTCACTTTTAAAGGCTTGAGATTGTTTTGGTAAAGCTTTGCTTCTACTCGTATTTTTTTGTAAGTTCCAAACTTTAGATTTACAAAGTTACATGATACCACTAGTTTTATTAACATTTTATTCCGTTTGCATAATGTGTTATTTTTGTGCAAGTCTTCCACCCACTACCTTTCCATCACAAAACCTCTTATACCTGAGTGATAATTATTTATTATTGTTATTATTTCATTGATACATTATTCAGATTAGGAGCGTCGAGGATGATATGAGGCGTAATAATATGGACATGGACAGGCGTTGGAAATTGCGTAATTTGAACACCAACAACAACAGTTCTTCGTCGCTTCAAGTTCACAACACATATTATAAATGATTGTATCTCTAAGCTGTTGATCCCCGCATTATTACGCATATGCAGACATCGCCAGGCTCTTAATCATCACTTGCTATTACAATGATTCGCCAAGGTAACGATGATTGCAGTGTCATAAAAAGCTTTACGAAAGCACCCACTCTTTTTTGATGCGTATATAAATCATGCAGATTACGTATGTTAAATTTATAGAAGTTATTTATGTAAATTGATGTTTCTTTACACAGCTAAATAAGCAGTTGTTGTACATCACATAATTTTTTTAAATTAATGAGTCATTATGGCGATTTATTTGTGGGGTGTTACGCCGTGTTGCACTACCTCCTTCTTTAGCTAGCGTCACAGTGTCCGCAGTAGCGTTGCCTATAATAGGAGAAAAAAAAATGTTGAAGATAATATTGT
The DNA here is from genome assembly GCA_936435175.1 of Glyphotaelius pellucidus. NCBI lineage: Eukaryota > Metazoa > Arthropoda > Insecta > Trichoptera > Limnephilidae > Glyphotaelius > Glyphotaelius pellucidus. The sequence continues at coordinate 16,276,668 of OW386542.1, read as the reverse complement.
TAATTCTAAAATTTTAAATATGAGGTTGACTAATATGACGGTTTGACAGTAGGTGGCGATGGCGGAATTGGTAAACGCGCACCGTTAGACGAGTTAAGCCTCGATTATATAGAGCAAGTTTACAAGCTACTAGCCGCTAAGTTTAATAATAATAATAATAATAATAATAATAAGTTTTATTCCAGGATGTGGGGAGGATAGTGCAATCCCACACGTCCCATATGATTGTACATATTTATATAATATATTTTATAACATTTTAAAACAACAGATTTTTTTTTTTTTTAACATAGAATAGGAAAAAAAAACAAAATAAAAAAAATATATTTATATATATAAAAATTAAATATAAAAAAATAAATAACTAATCAATTCTATTCTTCAAGCTCGGGCCCAGCGCTCACTCAGGAGTGGGGTTTGGTGCTGAAACGCTGCGGTCACCACTGCATTGTCGGAAGCCATTAGCCGCATCCTGGCTCCAGTGACCCGATGTCTCTTTAGACCGGCGAATCCGTGCAGTCCTAGTTCAGTGAACATTGTCGATGCACTGCTATATCTTCTGAATCCAAATATAATTCTACATGCATCATTATATTGGATCCGGAGTCGTTCCATCGAGGTGGTTCGGTAGTTACACCAAGTTTCGCATGTATATAGATTAGTGCAAAATGCATTGAACAATGTTTTTTTTACATGGTTACTGCATTGGAAAAATCTTCGGGCAATCATATTGGAGAATACACTGATACTTCTCCTCTGTCGTTCAATATCACCATCATCATTAAAAGCGGTCAAACAAACAAAACTGTCTCCTCGCTCATTAGCGACAGTAGTAACTAAAATAACGACTCTCGCGCGAACCAATTCGGTCGACATTTTGTAAAAAACTTGAGCTCGCTGCTAGCGCCACACGCTAGCCAATAATGGCTCCCACCCGAACTAATTCTGACAGACAAAAACAGCTGTTGGTAGGCCGCCATCTTTAGGCAAACACTAGCGAGTAGCGAGTAAAGTTGACCACCTTTCAACTTTTTTCGTATTCGGTTGTCCACAATCTGCTAGCAAGTAATTCGATGGCATTGAGCGAGTTTACTAACATATAGTGAATTTCCCAGATAGTAGCTTGTAAATTCGCTCTATGTCATCGAGCCTTTAGATGGTTAGACGAGAAGTTCTGTTATTATCTTTTACTGTTTTTTTGTTCTCTTTCATATTGTCGTTTAGTATATTGTCATATATCTTCTTCTCGAACGACATATTACATTGATGGGAATAAATTTCAAAAGTTAAAAAAGAGAGTTTTTCTTATAAAAATTACGAGATCCTAATTCAAATTCTGTTTTAGATGGATTTAGATAGAATAAAATTTTTATTAATACAGTCACAAATTACTTTCTTCCATAAAAGTGTTCTTAAATATCGAAATGTTGATTTCTTGTATCGACGGTCCCAACGTTCTAAAAATGTATAATCACAGTCGCTGTTGGCTTATTTGAACTTCTTTTTGTCGATTTAAAAGTCTGAATTTTTGGAATTTCGGATGAAATCAAATTTAATATATATATTGCTCTTATATGCTACATATCTTGAATAAAGAAATGGTAAAAGTGCAGAAACGAAACTTTAAGCAGCTCTACAGTAAAACTACAAAATCGCGCAATCCGACATTGTTCTTCGGGACCGTCGATATATTAAAGTTGATTAAGTTTAATGTTCTTCTATACTTGAGTCGGGCCATATGAAAAACAGAATAACAATAAAACTTGAAAAGTATTTATGAATGTGAATGTGTCTAGAATAGGTATATTGAGGCCTATTTTCCACCTACCTATGTGTTCTGCGATTACACTTTTATATAATTTTTGAAATGGAAACTTCTTTATCACCGTTGTGATTCGAAACTCGATGAAACGGAAACGAGCGACACTAAAAAGAGACAAAAAACATACATCTATAAGATTTAGCCTGTGAGAGAATGAGATAAATAAAAATAAAATCTTACAGGAGTTTGATTATGAGCTCACTTTTCAAGGCTTCTATTGGTTGAGATTGTGTGGGTGAAGATTTCACTTCTACCGCGTGTGATTTGCTCTCGATTTTTAAAAAATATAATAACTCCAGAGTGAGTGACGTATGCATCGATTCCTCCCATTGCGGTGAAAGACGTTGGGTCCTGACCTGAGAGAATCCTGCTGGAGAGTCAAGCTGGAGCAAATGATCTCCTTCAACCAGTCTCTCTCGATCCGGCTCGCCGCGCAGAAAGCGGCAGGCAAGTTTTGGTTTAAGTCGACGTATTAAACATTGATATTAATACTAAAAGATTTCGTGGCATATGCTGTTTCAATGAAAGCTCTGGCCTTAAACTAGCGATGAATGAACTGAACTTACTCCTTTGCATAATTCATCGAAACCCACATAGCGCTCGTGATATCGTACAATCATACCATCACAATCAGTGGAGTTTAAACAACGGCGGATCAACTGATCCCCGATCATGTTCTAGAAACTGAGAAGATACGGTAAATCTTCGTTACCTAGGTGCGGTAGGCTCGGTCGCCGCCTATAGCGTTGCTTGCATGCCAGCTGCCAGCTGACTGCCGATTTAACGTGGATGGCTCGGGACTAATAGACGTATCTGATAAATTGACGATATGCCTACATAACTACGAACGTTACTATTTTATTACAGTTTCTGCGGTGAGATGTAATATAATAATATGGATGTTTGTTAATTTCACAATTTGTGAATCGTGCCTTTTCAATTGGTATCGATACAAGTATTTATAGCTGTATCTGCGCATATTTATATGAGACCCACAAATTAAAGTTTTTTCTACCAAGAATTGTAGATTTTGAACAACAAAACAATTTTTTTCTCTTAATTGAACTAATCAACCTTTTGATAGGTTCGTAATACTAAGTGATAATGTCTTATAAATCGACGAACGCCGGCTGCACTCACGAAATATCATGACTAATTGTCACGTTCCGCCTGAGCCGAGCGTCCAAGCGAGAGCGCGGAACAAGAGTTCCATCGTTATTATATGACGTTATCACGTAAAATTATCGTCCGTAAACTGACTTTACAGACAACCAATTTTTTTACGCTGTAACGTCTTGTCAATCGACGAACGCCGGCTGCACTCAGGAAAAAGCATGACTCATTGTCACGTACCGCCTGAGCCGAGTGTGCAAGCGTTCGGCTTGTGACGCATCTAAACGTCCGTAAACTGACATTACAGACAACCATTTTTTTTAATAACGGAATAACACGAAAAAAAATTACACTTTGAGAGGTTTACAAACAAAAAGGTTAAACATTCACTGAAATAATGATGTTGATTAGCTTTTTTAAATTTTATAAGAAAAATTCTCTTTTTACAACTTTTGAAGATTATTGCCATCAGTGTAATGTATCGTTGAAGAAAAGATAACAATAATAATTTAAACGAATATATAATAGAGAACAAGACACAGAAAATCAGAAAAATGGTCGCAACTGGTTGTTTCCAATAAAAAAGTTAGTTGCCTTTAAAATGGAAAAAAAAATTAGTTGAAGATAATATTGTTAATTCTAAAATTTGAAATATGAGATTGACTAATATGAAGGTTTGACAGTAGGTGGTAATGGCGAAATTGGTAAACGCACGTCCCGGATAAAAGAGGGGTTCTGGGTTCGAGTTCCAGTTGCGACCATTATCTTTTTTTCTGTGTCTTTTTCTCTTTCATATTTTCGTTTAGATTATTATTTTTATCTGCTTCTTCAATGCCTAGCTTTTTATTTATTTTTGTGTTACACGTTACAATAGATTTGGTGATTTAGCAGAGGAGCCCGGGTTCATGGAGTGAGGTTTGACCGGATCTTGGCGACGCACCTACTGCGTGGCTGTAAGTTTAATAATAATAAAAACGTATTCTTCAAAATAAATTTTTTGAATGATTTTAGATTTGAGATTTTTGATTTTTTGATTTTAGATTTGATTTTTTATGATTTGAGATTTTAACAGCCAAAAGTACCTATTATGGAAAATTGTTTTTGGGGTGTTATGCCGTATTGCGTTACCTCCTTCTTTAGCCAAAATTTCGGACAACATTACACTGTCCATCATATTAGAATACAACGATTCCACATCTTTTCTTCTATCTTTTAGAATTGTCTCTTTTTCAAGAACAATAACGTTTGTAAAAACAAAATAAAACACTCAAATCGGCATTTGATGGGTTCATAAATAAAAGCCTAAATTTTCTTTTAATTTGCTGTGTTTAAATGTGTTTTTAATAGTGAAATAAATACATGCCTTTCGTACTTATGAAATCGCCTAGCAGCCAAGACCCATATTTATAGCGTAGTAATACTAATGAGTTATTGTTGTGATGCGTGCCAGACAATAACAGATCTGCCCGCGACTTCACACGCGGTCATAGAACAGAACAGAGGAAAGAGTCCACCGCATTGGCATAAATACCACAGAAGTCACAGTCGCCCGCCAGCAATCAACGACTCTTTATTCACAACACGCTTTATACGGTGATTTAGATGCACTGCCATTAATTACTTAGACCTTAGACCATGAAAAAGCTTGAGTAAAATAATAGTAATGTACTTCTTTAACTATACGCCACTTTACTATCTTGGGTTATAATCAGTGGCGGAAGAAGGTTCTTTTAGTGAAAGAATTAAAAAATCAGAGTGTGCAATTCACACGCGGTAGAAGTGAAACCTTCAGAAAACTAAAATAGATAAGAGTGGGGAGACTGCGAAGCACTTTCTTATCAATGTGAAGGATGAATTTCAGTGCACTTTTCCTGGGTCATCTTATTAGTATTTGTGTTTTCTTCTTCGGAGTCGCTAGATGTCGCTTTCTCTTGTGTTTTCTGTGCCTGTTCATTTTGGAGTGGTTTGAAGATTGGATATTTATTTTACAAAAATATTGCTTAACTAAACTTGGTCCGCTAAATGTCTGGCCGCCGAGATTCGTCAGAGGCTTTTTACCACTACACCAAAGGAGGCTTGCGTGGGACTGTGGATTTATCGTATTATATACGATAAATCCACAGTCCTTAAAAAAAAATTTTTTTTTACTGTTATTACTAACTATTATTTTTAAATTATTGTACCATGTGAACAAAAAACTTGGATAACAGCCACTATGTAAATTGCCATCTCAACACAGGTGTTTCTCACCTAGTGAGATGGGCAATGTGTCATTAATGTAACCAATGTAATATTAAAATAATACAAATAAATAAATATCGGAACCGAGTACCCATGAATCAAATAAATATTTTATTGCTATCTCATTCTCTCGCAGGCTAAATCCTATAGATCTATGTGTTTGTCTCTTTTTAGTGTCGCTCGTTACCATTTCATCGAGTTTCAAATTACAAAAGAAGTTTTGATTAAAGAAGTTTTCACTTCAAAAAAAACTTTAATTAACTAATTTTGGATTTGACGCAAAAATACTCGTTGAGCGTAGAGAGCCAAAATACCGACACTGAATTTGGGGGCACATTTTGAAAGTCCTGAACCTACAAGAAAACAGTAAACCTTATAAAATGTTTCTTTAATTTTATTGAAAGTTTTTTCATACAAGACAGTGCCCTGACACCTAATTGTGATTTGGAAATAAATGAGCCTTTAAAAGTAAAAAAAAAAATAAAAATCGAAAATTAAATTCGGTTATTTTCACCTATCTCATAAATCAATTTTTAAAAATTATTAATATTATCAAACCTACAAGAAAACCGTAAACCTTATAAAATGGTTTTTGTATTGAAGGAATTCAAACAAGATAGTGCTCTAACACCTAATTATGATTTGGATATAAATGAGCCTTTAAAAGTTAAAAATAATTTTTAAAAATCAAAATAATTAAATTCGGTAATTTTTATCCATCATACATCAATTTTCAAGAATTATTAACATTGTCTTCATTTTTTTTTCAACGCTGTCATCTTTAGAATGATTTGCAAAGTTACAGAGACTTGTATATTTTCGTTTAAACCTCAATAAGTTAATCCTTATGATTACATCTTTTGAATTTGCAAAGAAACCCGCAATACATTAGAGAATTCCAGTCCAATTTTTTTATTTTTTTTTTATGAATAATGACCTTCCAACTTAAATAACTGCATATTTATTTTTATTTTTATAGTTAGTTTTAATAGTTAAAATAAATGCCAAAGTTTTAATTTTTCAAGATCCCCGGGAAACCACCGAATCTAGTGTGACGTCATCATGACTAACCGAAGTATGAATCTTGTAGGGAACTGGGATCAGCTGTTCGACTCCCGCCATTTTGAATTTCAGCATTGGAGCGTTTTCATAGACATTACTGGGCAATACGATCGTTTTTTGTACAGTTAAAGTTTTTGAATATTTTAAATAATATAGATAAACTAATAGAGATACTTCATTTTTTGATACTGAATTATTTAGGCCTTAGTAATGTTTCAATAAAAACAAAAACTATTATATGTCCAATTCTCTATAAACCAATAACACGGAATGCCGAACGGCTTGCGTCTATTAATTTCTACACAACTTTAACCCAGGTGACGCGGCGCGGTGACGTCACGCCGCCAAAATCCAGCAATAGGGTGTTTTAATGACACGTTTTAAAATGGACTTTTTAATATTTTTTTTAAAAACTCTACGTTAAATATTATGTAATAAAACTTATTTATTCAGAATCAGCGTATATTGGTCTATATGAACATATTTTTTTAAAGCCATAATATTTTTCACTGGAGTTCCTTATTCTAAAAGGAATTAGTTAGCAAATAAATACATTTCTTTGTAGGTAGGTATTATGTATTCGTTCTTTCGCGAGATGTGATGTGTAGAGATGCCGCTCGAGGTGGGATCTTACCTTGTCTCGGGAGGGTGACCGCCTCCTCCTGTCACCTGCTCTAGGACTCTAGTCTGTATCCAGTTTGACTCTAGCGGTTAGCTGGTGAGTCCAGAGTTTAGCCGATGGCAATGTTTAACAGTAGTTAACGAGTTCAGAGACAGTTTTTCAATCCTCTGGTATGTGCGACCAGTATAATATATGCAAACAGAAGACTTGTCTGTAACATGACGTTTAACATTTCGCGAACGATAAATAATATGATAATTTATTTTTGACGTAATATCGTCTTGTAAATCGATGAACGCCGGCTGCATGCACGAAAAAGCATGACTCGTTGTCACGTTCCGCCTGAGCCGAGCGTACAAGCGAGAACGCGGAACAAGCGTTCGGCCTAAGCATTCGGCTTATAACGCATCTATCTCTATTCCACTCCATCATTATTATATGAGGTTATCACGTTAAATTGTCGTCCGTAAACCGACTTTACAGACAACCATTTTTTTTTTGGATTTCGTAGACCCCTGGTCGGCTGAATGTCTGTAAAGATTCGTTAGGCGCTTTATACCATCACACTGGGGACTTGCGTGGATCCGTGGCTTTATCGTATTATATTGGAACCAAAATAAATATTGTACTGCTATCTCGTTCTCTCGCAGGCTAAATCCTATAAATGTATGTGTTTGTCTTTTTTTAGTTGTTGTTGTCGTTCGTTTCAATTTCATCGAGTATCAAAACACAACGGTGCTAAAGAAATTTTCACTTCAATAAAATCCGTTCATGGATAGAGCAGTTATACCGTTCAATTTATGTTGAGACATTTCTGCCACTTCTGATTACCCACGGCAAAAAAAAAAAAAACTTTTAACGTCAAAAAAAATCTGACCGTCACGACTGCTTTGCGCTATTCTAGATGTTGTCAACTTTACTAGTGCTGGTGGCGATTCCGTCAGGAGGCGTTGAACCGCTTTTGCTACCAGTGAACTGTGAAACAACTATTGAGAATCAATATTTTTCGAAACCAACACAAAATATGAAAACGCCTATGAATTTGGACCCCACCGGGAACCCTCCTTATTGCAACCAGAAAAATAGGATTTGAACTGGGTTTATATATGAAATTATGATTATTTATGAAGATAGGTTGGAATATTTATATCTATAGTCTATATAATATTATAAATGCGAAATTGCGTGTGTTTGTTTGTTACGCTTTCACGCATAAATAAATAAAACGGTTTAAGAAATTCTTTCACCAATTGAAAGCTAAATTAGATGCGAGTACTGTAAGCTGTATATAATGGTTAGCTCTAGCGTTATGCAATTAAAATATTAATATATTATATTTATTATACGTTTTCTATCCGTAAGAAAAGTGAGTTATTGCCAAGCAAAACAAATCGTTGCCGTGGAAAACAAATTTTTGCCGTGGAAACGATGATATATATGCGAGAATTTTTATAGGGAGTAACAATTTCTTTAATAAAAGGGATAGTAAAGCACGCCGGGTACCAGCTTTACTTATATAAAGGCAATTGCAATATTAATACGAGTTTTGTTGGTATTTAAACAGAGGCAATTGCTATACATATAATTAAATAGAGGCAAACGCTACCTGGCGAAGAGCCCGTTACCATGATTTCTCTTTTTAATGTAGGTATATAAAATGTTAATTAGTAAAATAAATACAATCTTTTCGATAGTTCGGTTGATTAGTCAGATATTTCCAAATACTAAGTTTTGAGATAATGAAGAAAGTAATCTCAGAATTTTTGACATAAATCAAATATTATTTATTCTGTGCGTCTTGTACATTAAATACGCTATAAAATAAGACCGGGAAGTAAAACGATCCGGTACATTATTAGTATGAGATTTTAAAATTTCCTACTAGCAACCCGAAATAACATTTTTTAAAGTGAAATGTCTTTAGAACCGTTGTCATTTGAAACTCGATGAAACGGAAATGACACCAAAAAGAGACAAACATCTACAGGATTTAGCCTGCGAGAAAATGAAATAGAATGAAATCTTACCTACGTACAGCACCTACGAAGCGTCGCGCTGGCCGCATTGGCCGCTTTGATTATGAGCTCACTTTTCAAGGCTCCCATTGGTTAAGATTGTGTGGGTGAAGTTTCACCTTTATCGCGTGTGAGCTGCACTCGATTTTTCTGTTTGTTTCATTACAAGTTTTTCTGCTTTCTCAAATTGCTGCGTCCTCAATGGTTCCACAATCCCAATTAGAAGAAGGATCAATCGGTCCACTTGATCAGTAAAGCCGGATCCGTCATTTAACGGTCGACTTATCATCATATTTTTATATCCAGCTGCAAATTAAACCTCTAAAAAAACCTATTCAGGTACGAGGAAGGTATCTACACATAAACAATAATAATCTTTTTACATATCGTTTGTTTTTCTTTTAATATGAACAAAGTAAGCACAGATAATGTAAAAATTTGTAGTAAGGAAAAACTAAAAAAAAATACGAGTGTGCTTTAGACCACACGACTGAAGTAAAACTTCACTGCTCTCTTGCTCCTACAGTGTGATATAGACAATCGACCTGCACTGTGTCTTAGATATACGAAACGTAACTGGCTATGAGAGAAAGAGAGAAAGAAAATGTGTGCTCGCACCTCTCTCTCTTGCCCCTACAGTAATATACGAAACGTTACTCTCTCTCTTTCTATCTTCACTAACTTACATCTCCCTCTCAACTTTCGTTCGTCTCGTTTTCGTAACGCTCTCGTCACGCATTCACCAGCTTATTTCCCAAGTCAAGCTTGCGTAAAGACGTTTTACTTCAAAAATTCTTTTTGCACGAAGTCTTTAGTTATCCGCATTTTTCACCCAGTTTTAGTGAGCGATACCTGAACTTACTCTTTTTAACAATCGAGGTAAATTTGACCCAACGTGATCTTCCAACGCAAACAGAATTTATTAATACCAGCAGTTAAAAATCCACTGGTTTTTGCTACTAGGCCCTGCGGGCGTCTTTTGGTGCTGCTAAGTGTGAGTGAACATTTTATAAATCCGATAGGAACTGTTTCCAAAAATAGCCGGTTCCGCGGATTCACTGGGATTCAATCACATCTATTCAATTCACAGCTATTCAATCACCGGGACAAAGTAACTGCGAAAGACAATGACATATATAATTTATAGATGCGTGGTATTGTTATTCACAACTGCCAGTTACACAATTAACATACTATCGTCAATTTCTCCATATCCGGAGAGATTCACGAAATTACAAATCCAATAGAACTTACGCCTGCCAGTCATGCTCTTACGCTAGATGTTAACTTAAGTGGCGCCATCTTTTGGCATTGCTTTAATTTGGTTCTATTACAAAACCAGATTTGTATACAAGCTCCGAATACGAAAACGTTTTTGCGTAAGGCACGGCGACAGAGTTGTATTCTTAATCGGATTCTAAACTGAAACCGTACAGTGCTAGGCTATTAATTCTGTTGGGCGTAACCAAATCATGTTTACAAAACGGTGAAAGGGGTATTCATAAGTCTTTTTATGACAACTAGAAGATAGAATACCTACGAGAGAAGAGGCAGAGTAGAATAAATGTTGTGGAATTTATTAGCTATCTATCTCAATCCTAAAATATAACTTTGGTTGTACAAAAGTATAGGATGGGAGATTGTTGAAATTGCTTGCTAGAAAAAAATGATTCACTAATTGTTGTGAAGTCAGGAAGAGTAAATTTAAGATTAATTGCACGCACCTAATTTGTGATGGAGTATCGAATAAAATTTTAATAAGAACCTGATTATATATATGATTGCAATCCACGATAAAACTTTACATTACCAGAGAGTGAAACACTACCTGCCTAAGTGCACTTAACGTAAATAAGAAAAGCATTACTACAAGATTAATTGACTGTAATTTATGTAATGTACAATACAACAGTGTGTACGGAACAGGCTCAGCCCAGTCAAGTATTTTTATATTATTTCCTGTAAAATTTACTAAGATTATTTGTAATCATATCGCTTGCTGAGGATTGGTCTGTACTATGTCCATTTTTGGGTTTTTTTAAGCTGTGAATGCAGTAATATTAGTTATATTTTTATCTACCATCTCCACAAACAAAAAAAAAACACATTTCCGCAGGTAACTCACATTTTGAACATCACTTTTTATTCTATATCCACAGTAATCACAAAATATAAGTATCGGAGTGTACCATGTCCATTCTGGCCAATAGAAATGCGCCATTTTATGGATATAGTATAAACCAAAACTCAACGCTTTCCATTATCTGCGCACGCAACAGCTATACACATTGGAACTGTTGAAACATTTGAATTTGCATTTAACTTGGTGCTGTTTATTGTAACATTTTATATGAGTGTAGTTAGTAGAATAATACACCTTTAATTGATATTTTAGTACGTCAAGTAAAAAAACTTTCATACTGTTTTGAACGTGAATTGCGGACAATGCACGCAGACTAAATTAAATTGTCTTGTTTTGTTGTTCTTATTTATTAAAAAATTAAAAGGAAGTGTTTATTTTGTTTAGAAATATTTCATTTTGAATAATAGGTACAAAGGATACAAAAAGATAATAACAATATGTATTGACTTTAATTGTATTGCAATTCATATGAACATGTTTTATTTTCTAATTTCTAATGAAATATTTTAATTTTATTTATTTTAAGAATTTATTTTAAGAACCAAACCGTGCCCTAGAATTAACTTACTGTTGGTGTGATCTATTTCACAGAGAATATACACAATTAGTATAAACCAGTACTAAGTATGGACATGGTACAAACCAATAATCATTTTTTTGCTATTTTGTTGAAAAATTTTGTCCTTTCACGTTTTTCATAAAGCTTTTATTCATATAAAAATTCAACCAAATATGTTGTTCTTTATAGGTAGATTAACCCTGGTACTTAAAAAAAATATTTGTAATAATTTGTTTGAAATAAAGGTAACAAAAATATATATTTTTTTAACTTCAAACCTTGTTTTCTCAATAGTTTTGGTGGATATAGTACAAACCAATCCTCAGCAAGCGATATGTCTTTGCTTATACAAACAAAAAAAAAAACAGAGTGTGTTTTCACACGCGGTAGAAGTGAAACCTTCTGAATACTAAAATTGACAAGGCTACGGAGCACCGCACGAGCAAAAATTAAAAAATTATGTGCATTTCACACACAATAGAAGCCGCACAATCTCAACCAATAGGAGCCTTGAAAAGTGACCTTATAATCAAAGAGGCCAATGCAGTAAGGTGTCATTCTATCTCATTCTTTTGCAGGCTAAATCCTAGAGATATGTGTGTTTGTCTCTTTTTAGCGTCATTTCCGTTTCATTGAGTTTCAAATCACAACGCTCTAAAATAAGTTTCACTACGAAAATTTAAAAAAAATGTGGTAGTGACATTTCACTACATATTTATTTATTAAAAAAAAAATCAATGTGAATATAGCACAAGAGTCAAGAGTAAGTCTGGAGCCAGTGACACTATGGCATCACCAACAATTGGTGGGCCAATTATTGGGGTAGGTTGTGACTTGCTGTAGATTGAAAGTAGTGGAGAGGGGAAGAAGTTGGGGAAGAGGAAGGTGGGGAAATATCTGGCTATTCAAATCTGGTCACTTAACATGGCTTAAGTCATTTCAAGCAATGTTTGAATTCTGAATGCTGGTTTTAGACAGGGCGATATTGAGAGTTTTTGAAGTGAAAACTTCTTTAGCACCGTTGTGATTTCGATGAAACGAAAAATAGAGACAAACAAATACATATATAAAAGATTTAGCCTGTTTCACTTCTACCGCGTGTGAAATGCACACACTGTTTTTTTTTTACCTGAACTCCACACAGAAGGCCCTGTCATCCTTAAAAATGCTATGTGGAAGGTCTTTTTGAGGAGAGGAAGGAGTTAACATAGTTCTTAAAAAGACTCATATTCACAAATTAAAACAAAATTTTAGGAATCTAGACTTCTTCATATGGCGTATCGTAATAAAATGGAAAGCAATTTTAATGAATCGAAAGAAGAACGAAAAATTAAAAATAATTTTTACTTATGACATATTATTTATTAGTTAAAATATAAAATGCTTCGTGTGATGTTTTTTATACTAAACTCATTGCTCATTTTTTCAATCATATTTTTTTTAATGTTAATTCCGCAAGAGAGTGCCAATTGATCATAACTGTCCAGAGCCAGTGGGGTACTTTGTGAAGTTGAAAGAATTCGCAAAAGAGGGAAATGGACCAGAGAATGGTTGGAAAGTGCCTGGCTAAACAGATCTGGTCACTAAATACCATGGTTAATGTTTCGATTTTGAATAATGATTTTTTATCGGGACGTTACTAATAGTGTCTACCACTCTGGAAAATGGAATTGATGTTACATTACATTGCGAAGTATTTCTGACTGCCTACATTTCTCTAATGGCAATCTCGTCAATTTTATCCTCCAACTGAAACAGAAAGCTTGTAAATGCTTTGTAAATCTAAAAACAGTGTTCTAGGCATCACACATCACACCACATGAGAATAGAGTGACAAGAACAAGCAATTACATGTTTTACAGATCTGCCGTCACGCTCTTGCGTGTCCATAAAGCTATAATGCGCGTGAAATGTGAGCTAAAGCAGCGAATACATGAATTCATGGTGTACTTTATGCAAACACCTTTATGAAATAACTCATAAATTTGTAGCATTAAATCGAAATACAAAATGAAAAGGGAGATGCGTTGATAATCAGTGTATGTATTTCGACTCACCTCCTCTTTCCTTTGGCACACAGAAATAATCTTGTAAAATGAGACATTCGAAGTCTTCTCTATCAGTAGAGAAGATATACAGGTGTTAAGGGACATACTTGACTTACTTTAACCAGTGATACCTATTATTATTTGGAGTAAAAAATGAGACTATAAATTTGGTCTCTTTAGTGACTTTTTCGATGACTTTTTTTTTCAAAATTTATTTCTTCAAAACTAAACAAAAAAAATCTTCCGCAAGCAGTCAGCCGAGTAACCGCCCCGGTTTTGTAAAAAAAATTGGTTGCCTGTAAAGTCGGTTTACGGACGATAATTTTACGTGATAACGTCATATAATAACGATGGAGTGGAAGAGAGATGGCTCTCCTCGTTCCGCGCTCTCGCTTGCACGCTCGGCTAAGTCGGAACGTGACAACGTGACAATGAGTCATGCTTTTCTTGAGTGCAGCCGGCGTTCATCGATAAGACGTTATCACGTCAAAAAAAAAACTTCAAAAATGTCAACGGAGACCAAAATTTCATTAACACTTTTTATTCCAAATGATGTCAGGAATCACTTAAATTAAGTCAAATACGCAACTCACTTAACACCCTGTATATATAAAATATAAAAATGCTTGAAAATGCATTAAATTAATTTTCAAACTTACTATAATTACTTAAGTATTTCGAGGTTTAACAAGGAATAAATAGAACTAATATTAAACATTTATCTCGGTGTAGATTCACTATTTTATTTGGAGGACCGATAATGTCTGAATGAAACTAGTCGGTTTTTTAAAATCAAATAAAGAGGTGAGATGAGAATGTACACTGTGTAATATTGTTTGATATAATTAATTCATAATAAATTAAATAATTTCACAAAATATTCTTATTTGTATTTCAATGAATAGCCATAGATTGGCAAAATAGGCAAACAGGAAAGGAAGTGAGTAAGAATCACTACACACAGTATTAAAAAATAATATTAGTATTTTGTGAACAATCACCTCAAGGGTGCTGTACAAGCATATGAACTCAGGCTGTTGATAAACATTTTTAATTATTATGAACTATCTGTGCAGTGCATGAAATTCCTCAGCGCAGACCAACAAAAAGAGGTGTTCATATAATATTGTGATAAACGGATAAAGTTTTATCTCCTGCACATAAATAGGTAGGTTGGTACAACAACAACTCTTTAGAAATATACAATATTCCTACATCCTGTTTTATGCTTTGTTTCTTTCATTGCAATTTTTCTAAGCGCCTTGAAGTTCTGTAATAATTTGTAATGCACCCAATTCTACTTGGTTCTTACAGGTGTTCTCACTTATGTGTGAACAACCAGTTGTAAATATCTGGTTTATATATAAATAGGTAGATAAAAATTACCAAAACCTACTCAGTCAGAGGATACTTAATATCTACATAAAATTATAAAAAATACGAGTGCAGTTCACACACGGTAGAAGCGAAACTTTACCAAAACAATTACAAGCCTTGAAAAGTGAGGTCATAATCAAAGCAGCCAATGAGCGCAGACCTAGAACCTAGCATCATTTCCGTTTTATATCTCTTTGAGATGCTTTGCAGGTGCTAATGCGTAATTTCCGTTTCATCCAAATTCCGAATCACTAACGCCGCTAAAGAAGTTTCACTTCAAAAATTCATAAACTTACTCAGAAAACAAATAAAACAAAAAGAGACAAGGGACTTAAAGAGAGACACAAGTGATACTTAAATAATTACCTCAACAATGAATTATTTCATATTTTTTAGCAAAAGCAGGAATTTCTTTCTGAATCCGTATAAATTATCGACGAAAATGTCTACTTCAGCACACTCTACCTTATTAAAAAAGTCGACATATTTGGTTCAATGGACAGAGGTGACAAATGTGTGTGAAAAACAATGTGACAAAAACAGTGTGACAAGTTTAGTGTACTTAATAATGTGGCCCAGAACAAAATCATTATATTAATTATATTTATGATTAACAATGTTTCAAGTCAATTTCCTCATCATTTAACATAAAAAATAGCTAGGTTGAACTCAATGTGTGAAACAAATGCTCCGAAATTCGGTTTTTTTTATTTATCCATCCAAATTTTAATCAAAGCGTTGAGAGCTCAAGGAACTCAAAAAGGAGTGCTTGAGGAACTAAAATAAAACCAGAGTGTGCAATTCACACGTGGTAGAAGTAAAACCATCAGAAAACTAAAGTAGACGAGTGGGGGGGCTACGAAGCACAGCGCAAACAGGAAACCGATTATACTATCTCATTCTCTCGCAGGCTAGATCCTACATATGTATGCGTGTTAGTTTGTCTCTTTTTAGTGACTCTATTTTATCGTTTCTCTATTCATCGAGTTTCAAATCACAACGGTGCTGAAGAAGTTTTCACTCCAAAAGTTATGAAAATTCAATGCGTGGATCAAGTACTGTAAAATACTATACTCTTTTTTTTGGTTTTTACTCTTCTAGTTGAGAGCAAAAAAATGTCAAAAAACGGTGAAGATTAAAAATTATTGTTTTTATTTTCGTTGTTTCCAAAAGTTGTTTTCTCTGCAACGAACAAAGAATTTAGACTTTTTTCGACTGTGAATCGGCCATTATAAGTACATAATGCACGCAAGCCGAGGCATCGACCAGTTTCGTAGTCGGCACATCGATGACATTTTTAAGAATTTTCTTTTGTCAAATATGTCGCTGACCTTGGCATTATCCAACGTTTTGGAGCGATGCAAGGGCAAGCGCGTCGACTGCGACTGCCGATTCCTGAATCAAGTGGTCGCGGGTCGGTTAGGTACAAAAACTTCTACCTTCTAGTACCTACCTAAACCGCTTGGTTCCACTGCGCAGTTCTATTCTTAAACTGGTATTTTGTGTACCTACCTAATTCATTTTGATGTTAAACCTGTGTAAAGTTGGAATAAGTTTGTGGGTTATTGAGAACATAAATATTAGTATTTTTTTTCAATGTTTCTGGCTTTCACCCGTCAAAAGCGTTGAGCCATCATTTGAAATTATAATGGAGGTAAGGAAACTGTGAGATATATTTCGAATGATATTTTAATGCTCAAAAACTCACTTTATCAAATTTGAAATAATTTCGATTGTCTGTTCGTCCTACGTAACTCTGGACCAATGATCTTATCAATGATTTACTTTAAATTTATGTGCCATTTTCAAATTTGCAACTGAAAGCAAGTGATAAAGTACCTACATATTAAATTACATTTTAAAATGAAAAATACATAAGTGTTCATTTTAAAAATTGGAACTGATTTTGAATTCATTGAGGTAATGTAAACGATAAAGACATACAACTATGACTGGAATATGACAGTTGATCCCCCGACAGTTGACTCTCCGGCATACTTACATACAATATGAAGTCGGTTTAGGGAAAAAAAAATGGTTGTCTGTAAAGTCGGTTTATGGACAATAATTTTACGTGATAAAGTAATATAAAAACGATGGAGTGGAAAAGAGGTAGATGCGTCACAAGCCAAACGCTTAGGCCGAACGCTTGTTCCGCGCTCTCGCTTGCACGCTCGGCTCAGGCGGAACGTGAAAACGTGACAATGAGTCATGCTTTTTCGTGAATGCAGCCAGCGTTCATCGATTTATTAGACGTTATCACGTCAAAAACAATGTACTTACTTAAAAATCGAAGAGATGTGCGCGTAGAAAATAATAAAATGTAAAACATATGTATTCAAATGCATCGAGGAAAAACTATTTGTCAATATATCTACCAGCGAATAAGTGCAAACTATCGACACTGTAAATAAATTAGTTAGATTTTCATGTCAACTTATTATTAAAGGTATTTTTTAATTGAAATTTTTGCGATTTTAGGTTTGATATTGGTAAAAAAGGAGTACAATTTTATTTTTATTTTATAATAACTATAATTTTGGGGCGTCAACTGTCGGGGCATCAACTATCGGGTCACCCCATAATATGCATTAGCCACATCTTGGCACATGCTTTAAAATGGTACTTAAAAAAATTGGTTGTCAGAAAAGTCGGTTTACGGACGATAATTTTACGTGATAACATCATATAATAAAGATGGAGTGGAAGAGAGATAGATGCGTCATAAGCCGAACGCTTGTTCCGCTTGTACGCTAGGCTCAGGCGGAACATGACAATGAGTCATGCTTTTTCGTGCATGCAGCCGGCGCTCATCGATTTATAAGACGTTATCACATCAAAAACCAAAATAAATTCTTCAAAATAAAACCATTTGGTTAGTCTTGAGAGCCTCAAAATGAATTGAATTTGTTGCATTGAAATAGATGTGCTAAGTCCCGTCTCACATTAATTAATCTGAAATCGTTCTGTAAGGTATTCAATTAATCTGGTTTCATCTCACCTTAGGTCTCTTCCATTCGAACTGAAAGGGCGGCGTCTGGTGGTAGAAGACGGAGGCCTGCGTGGCCGGGAAGTCCGGGTCCTCCCACAGCTCCCCGCGCTTCAGGCAGGAGCGCTGAATGCGCTCGAAGTCAGTCATCGCGCATGGTCTGAAATATTGAAATATGGAATATAACGTACATATATATAGTGTAATGTAATACATGGTAACTTACATAACGAATAGAATATATAGGTGCTTACTTAATAAATACACATCTACACATATCTTTGATTTTGTAGTCTGTTATTTTACAACGAATGCTGCCCGATGCCAGTTTCTAGGGTATTTTGTGACACTAAAGGAGGGGCGAGGGCAATGAGATGGGATTGGGAAGTAACTAAAAACGTATGCCAATGGTGGTTTTCCAGCAGGCAACTGATAGAATCAAACCACCACGAGTGAATTATGGAACAAAGGGAAGGATGACGAGGTTGTAACGTGGTACATATAAATCATCATCCTTAGGTACTTAAACATTTTTATTTTAAATCAGTTTGAGCTGGTAGTACCGTTTCACTGTTTCCAAGTAATTCCGAATGAAGTTTACAGATAGTCCTGATGATAGCCAACCTCTGATAAAGTGTATCAGAAAAAGAAGACGTAAAAGATTTTATACCAATTTCCAGTCCCTAACCATTCGCGTCCAGCTCTAGTTTTCTACGCTGCTCCTCTTCTTATAAATGCCTTCTATTTTAAACGCTTGCATTATATGATAAATACAGTTCGACAATATATTTTTTTTATTATTATTCAGAAATAAAATTTGGTTCCTTTTCTTAATAACGTAACTGATTTAATTATTTTGCTCTGCGATTGATATCCAACGACCAGTCTCCAAGAGTCACGCCCTGAGGAAATATATGAGAGAACTCTTCCACAAAGTATCAACAAATCATTCGGAGTCTATCTGTAAATACTTGAATTTATATGTATTCTCAACTACAACGTGGAACTCTCGCTATGAGCTCATGTTCTCAGCTTTTCCAGTTTTTTGATAGGTCAACAGAAATTTAAGTGTTTTTAAAAAAAAACTTGTTTTAAATTTAATCACATATTATATATTCTGCATACCTACGAAGCTCCGTATTACACATATATCTATATAAGTACGTTCGTCTTTGGCTGGGCGCATACATATGATTTGGCTTTCCGATTGGATTCTGGATTCCGATTCTGGATTTTGGATTCCGATTGTCTGATCGGACAATCGGATCGGATTAACACCGCACACATCCGATTCGAAGATCGGGTGTGTAATACGACCGGGGCCACGCCCTTCGGACGGCCGGCGTGGAAGGGCGCGGCCTCTTTTTATTGCCGGTCAGATTTTCGAATCGGATGTGTGCGGGCTTTCATAAGAAATGTATGGCGCGAAGGTCTTCAGGTTGTCTGATCAGACAATCGGATGGAGAAATCGGATGTATGCGCCCAGCCATGAAGTCGTTGTAAAATCCGATTCACATGCTAATTATCACTTACTTAATAACTGTCAGCGCAAATAAAATGCCTTACGTATGCATGCAACTTGCAGTTTTGGCATTTGGAATGGAATTTTTACTAAATCGGTCGATTTATTGACTGTAAATTAAACAGTCCACGGACTTTCATCAATATTTGTAGAACTGTTTCTTTTTAAAGGGGGTATATGATAAGCCAAAAAACACATTAATAAAAAGACTTAAAAAATTCAATCTCAAATTATTGAAGCTTATAAAACTCATTTATTATTAAATTGTTAAACAAATTGATAAATCTTCAATGAATCACGAACAAGAAAAAGATTCAGAAAATAAAAAAAAGATAGGATAGGAATATATATATATTTATTTATTTATTTATTTATTTATTTATTTACGACTATTTAGGCTTTTACATATATTTAACAATATTTACGAAATTATACTCGTAAATAGTGCAGGAAACGACTGTTTAAAACACTTGCACAAAAATAAATATAAAATAAAAATATTATTGAATTTGATCCACACAGTATGTAGGTACAAAATATAAAAAATTGTTTTTTAGCAAAATGGTTTTTTAATTTCAGCTGACAAAATACTGTTAATGTGTTAGTCAATTTAAATAGCTTTATCAAAATATTCCCCTACTTGATGAAAAAAACTTCAATAAGGTATGCTTATATATTATAATTGATGTACTAAATATATCAACAACATCGGAGTATTTGTTTCCTAGCTGTTGAACCGTCGCTTAGCAGTGTATTGGGACGTTGATGTGGAATTATTACAATAAAATGGTAAGAGAGAGAGAGAAAGAGAGCCGCCAAACATTTAGGAAATAATTGAGTAGTGATTCTTGAATTGAAGTATGAGATCGTGTTTGTAATAGGTAGTGTTTAAAGATTCTGGGTTCTCAGTTGGGACCGTTACTTTTTTTAAGGTAAACTTCTTTAGCCCCGGTGTGATTTGAAACTCGGATGAAACGGAAATGACGCATTACACTACCTACGAAGCGTCAAACTGCGCTCACTGGCCGCTTTGATTATGATCTCATTTCAAGGCCCTATTGGTTGAGATTGTTTTGGTGAAGTTTCGCTTCTACCGCGTGTGAACTGCACTCTTTTTTTTTTTTTATTTTCATTCTATTTTTCTGTTTCAAGTTTCATTGAAGATTTATTAACAATATATTTTTCAAAAATTAATTTAAATTCAACATTATATAATGAACAATACATTCGCGAATTGAATTTTAAAATAATTCTTGTGTGAATGTCTTCAAATATGTCAGACAATGAATATGATAGAAAAAACTTTCCAATATTTTAAATCACTGCTAATCAATATACGTTTTACGGTAAATATTTAGATTCACATATTAGGCCACTCAAGTACCTACGTATTTCCTAAATATATACTTTACATAATACGTACATGTTTCTCAAACAGAAACATTGGGAACGGATGTTGATATGCAATAAGTATTATGTTTTTGAAAAAGTGAAACTCGTTTTTCCAGAAACGAAATATCTTTCATTCCTAGAAAGATTTACATAATGTTTTGAAAGTAGCAGTAATATTTCTGCAGATAAAGTTATGAATGCAATTAACAAAAGAAATTTCAAAATATCTAATGTTTTTTTCGATTAAGTTAATTAATACACATGTACCTATATAATCAATGTGTTTGATTATTCGATTCGAAATTGTTCGAATTATTAATTATTTTGAATTATTAAAATTATTCGATTCTTTAATTATTAATTATTTCGAATTATTCGAATTATTAAAATTATTCGATTCTTTAATTATTAATTATTTCGAATTATTCGAATTATTAAAATTATTCGATTCTAAATTCGAAATTCGATTTGAAATACTCCAATTTCGCTACGCCCTCTTTCACCGAATGAACACGAATGACGTATATCGATTGAATCCAAAACCGAGATAAGAATTTATTTCTATGCATTGTTCGCGAAAGAGATTAAACAATTCAACAATTATTTGAAGAGAAATATGAGTTGCTTCTGCTTTTACTTAATAAGTTTAGAAAATATGCACGTCAATCATTTCATCAATGATGAAAAAAAATAAATTTAATGACTTTTTTATATTTTTAAAGTGAAAACTTCTTTAGCACCGTTGTGATTTAGCACTTAGCCCTCGATGAAATGGAAGCGAGCGACACTAAAAAGAGACAAATATATACATCCACAGGATTTAGCCTGCGAGAGAATGAGAAAGCCATAAAATATCTATATATTTTTTTATTAGGAGTACTCGGTTCTAATATAATACGATAAATTTATGGCCCCACGCAAGCCTCCTTTGATCTAGGTATGAAGCTCCTGACGAACCTTTTTGGCCAGACAGGATACAATAATTTTTTTTGAGAAAGAAGAATGAATGAATGAAAAGAAAATGATATATAGCGACTCTGAAAAAGAAAACACAAATACCAATAAGTTGACCAAACGTGTAGGAAAAGATGCACTAGAATTCGACGACAAAAATATGGAAAAAATCACCTTTACATTGATAAAAAAAGTACGTCGTGGTTAAAAAGAGTAAAGTACTCCCCATTTGTGTGTACTTTTGTTTTCCGAATCTTTCACTTCTACCCCGTGCGAATTGCTCACTCTGATTTTTTTATGAATACCGCACAAGACCTCCATCTGGAGCCAGTGATTCAATGGCATCAATTGGGGTTGTTGTGGGGCTGAAGGTAGTAGTAATAGTAAAAGGGGAAGAGGAAGGTGAAAAGTACCTGGCTGTTTACATCTGGTCACCAAACACGGCTAAAGCCATTTACATTCTGAATTATGGTCTTTCATCACACCAGGGCGACTGACAGTAACTTCCACTCTGGAACGCGCCGAAAATATGCTTTAAATTATTTTTAATTAATTATATGCAGAACAACACAAATTAACTAAATAAAAATTATTTGCGCACCTTTGAATTATGAGCCGAGAGTCTTTCCCCTCGACAACGGAGGCCATCGAACCACTTATGATGTAGTAATACAATTAATTGGTGACCGGGCAACTCAAAACCATGCAACTTCAACACCTTCTTTGAAAAATCATTAAAAGTGAAGATATTTTTTTTATTGCTTGAATATGTAACGTTAGGTTAGGTTATGGGCTATTTTTCAATATTTGTAGATTTTTTTAAGAGGTGTTGAAATTGCATTACTCCGAGTTGTCATGGAATCCAATTAATTACCAACATTATTTTTTTTTAATTTTTTATTTTATTTATTTATCTATATAAAGTATATTTACATTGGGTTTTTCGATGCCTGTCTCACTAGGATATACCTGTGTCGAGACAGACTTGTTCCGGTGGTGGAGTGCCAGAATTAGTAACTATTACAGTCCACCGAGAAGTTTTCCAGATCATTCCGTTTCCAAAGGTTGCTACGCCACTGGCCTTCATATATATCTAAGGAAACATAGAATCGGATCTCTCATTCAAATCTCTCCTTATATTTTATAATTTTGAATAAAAAACTTTTTTGTGTAGGTCTGTATAAATTTACAATAAAAAATCAACCGGGCTCGGTTCAGCCTGAACCCTCCTCGGAAAAAGAAAGACATTCATGATAATATTTTAATTCTTATTACATGCCTTAAAAAAGCAAAACAAAGCAGATAAAAAATGTATGCCAATCTAGTAAAGAAAACCTTATTTAATTAAACCTTATTAAAAATTTATTTATAACTTATAACAGCAGGTGTGTTATTTATTTTAACGATGAAAATATCCACAATTGTATTTCATATTGTTATAAAAAAACTTTCATGAAATAAGTAAATAATTGGCTTAAAGTATAATATTTATGTTTTTTTAGGTCTTATTTTAATGCATTAAAGTAAATTTATAAAATTACTAGCGAGTTCCCGGCATGCGTTGCAATGCCATTAATAAATAAAAAAATTTTCTCTGCATGTCTTTTCCCATTCCATCTCCCCTTCCCCTTCCAAGTCTCCTTCCCCTCAAGCGTTCCCCTCCACCTTCCTCGTCTTCCCTCTCCCTCCTCCCGCGAACCCCTTCCCTCTACACTTTCTACATATTTAGTCCCGGTGCACTCAGATTTTCAAACAGCTCGCGTGCCACTTAATGATTTTTTTTACGAATTTTCATTTTTCATATATTTTTTTCACGTGAGCTCCACACAGGAGACCCTGAGGAAAATAATCTCCCTCAGGGCCTGTGTCATCTTTGGGGATGCTGTGTGGAGGGTTTTTTAAGGAAAGGAAATGGAGAATTCTGGGAAGGAAAAGGGTTCAAGGAGTGTGTAGGAATCTGGGGTTCAGTGTGTCCTGGTAAAATTAAAAATAATTAAAATAATTTGTATCTATATTAAATGAAATATAATTT
Source organism: Glyphotaelius pellucidus (assembly GCA_936435175.1). NCBI lineage: Eukaryota > Metazoa > Arthropoda > Insecta > Trichoptera > Limnephilidae > Glyphotaelius > Glyphotaelius pellucidus. Next base: position 16,252,777 of record OW386542.1, on the reverse strand, counting down.
AATAATTTAAATTAACCATAATGTTTGATTAGATTCAAGGTATTCGATTTTGGTTAGTACCATCGGCGAGTAATTCGATAAAATTCTTTAATTTAAAGAGTTTATTCGAAAATTGAATTTTGATTTTACAATCGATGGTTTGCAAAATGTCATTCTTAACTTTTGACATTTTTGACAGATTTGTAAGATTGTTGTAATGATTAACAAAACTTTTCAGATGTATTGTCATGTGGTTGCAATAATCGAAAAACCTTCACGATAGTGGAAAGAATGTATTTTGAATGTTTCGAATACTTCATATGCTTAATATGCAATGCATCGACAACTCACATACATAGAAACATATATAGATTTTTATGTATCGTAATATTTCCGTCTTATTTTTTACAATAGAATGATCAAAAGTTTTTGCAAAATGTTTAACAATTTTTCACAAAAGTTTGCATAAAGTTAGTGTGATGTGTTGTTTGTAACTCTATCACATATAGTCCTATTTTTTAAACACCTTACTATTACTGTAAGACTATGTGCGTTAGGTTTGCCAAAGTTGACAATCAAAACCGTTTAGTGGCATCACCCATGGGCGTCATGTCCCATTTATCGGATAACCAATACCTCTGCCCTAGATCACTTACGTGGTTCGGGTTCACTATGTTCGGTGACTTAGCAGAGGTGCTCGGATTCATGGGGTTAGGTTAGTCCAGGACTTGGCCCACCTGCTGCATGGCGGGCTGAACCGACTGAGACTCGTTGAGGCAGACCTTTTTCTCCAACCGGACTCTTCGACTCATAACCTTGCACCGTAGCAGGAGAGTTGGATTCGTATGCCCGTCGCTCCTGAACACACTGACCCCCAGATACCTATCCATCCCTCATACTGTTTCCTTCTCTCCTTCTTTTCCTTAAAAAGACCCTCCACACAGCATCCCTTCAGACAACAAAGGCTCTGATGGCAATTCTTTTTCTCAGGGCCTCCATGTGGAGCTAATTAAAAAAAAAGAAAATCGAGTGCAGCGCACACTCGGTAGAAGCGAAACTTCACCAAAACAATCACAACCAATAGGAGCCTTGAAAAGTGAGATCATAATCAAAGCAGCAAATGAGCGCAGTTTGACGCTTTGTAGGTATGTAATGCATCATTTCCGTTGCATCCGAGTTTCAAATCACAACGGGGCTAAAAAAGTTTCACTTCGAAAAATCAGATCAAATCCGAAAAGCCACATTTTCAATTCGAAAAACTGCTCTAAATGATTTTAGCACTATTCAGTATAAAGATTTGACACAATACAAAGGAGCTCTCAGCGGCAGAACAATACCGTACGACGATGATTATTAAAACAAAGAACGGCATTCTTATTCCTACTTTGAAATCTCGCGGGTTGGTGCACTTGATGGATTATGAAGGTGATTCACGCGATGGATTAATACAAAACAAACTAATTTTATTTGACGCAACTTCCGCCATCCGCAGATTGAGCCACCAGCAGTAGTTAGTAGCAGGCAGCGGCAAGCATCAGCGAGGAGCAGACACCAGCAGTAAGCAACTAACTGGCAGCCTACAACTGCCGGCAGAAGGCAGTAGGCACTGTGACTGTGTGCAGTTGTAGGCAGTAGGCAGCAGGCAGTAGGCCCCGCAGCGCGGTCTCGGAACTCGGAATTAGAAACCGCCAAGCACAGTCATAGCCTACTTTCATTTCTTACTCGCCGAGTAGATACTAGGCCGGGTGTTACTAATATAACATTAACAGGTATTGATAACATTTATCTTCAAATATTAGTTAAATCGCAGTATTCTCTTCGCAGGCTGTTTTTTTACATTTCATTGACGTCGGGATGGCGATTCGGATGTTTAAGATGAAGCTATAAGTGAAATCCTATTTAGATTAATTTTAACTACGAATCGGTTTACATTATGAACATCAAAAAATATGCTTCGGATAAATTGAAGCTTTCTCTAGCTTTTCTTTGTATTGCAATTACAATAAAATTATTATTAACATGACAAAAAATATAAGCGTAAACCACTTAATTTTTTTTTGCATTGGCTTAATTATAAATACAGGAAACTTAATTATAATATAAGAAACAATAAAAAAAAAAAAATACTCCTTTACGGCTTAGACTATTTTTGAGCTTTTGTGTGTTGTAACTTTTTCCTTTTTATAAAATTATGCACAAAATATATAAAACCTCTTTTTCGCTTACTTGCCTCTAGACGCTCGATTTTAAATTTTGAAGGCATGAGGATCGAAATTTTTAACGTTTATATTCCTCGTAATATTTTGAACGATAAGAGATAGTTTATTTTAGTGTTCCTCGTGTGTGGGTAGGTCTGCGGATATTATTATAAAGATAATTTATGACAGTTTATAATTTGGATTGTGTTTTATATAAACTATTATTAAGTGAGTGTACATTTTTTTGTACGGCAAAAGTAGACACTAATGATTATTTTTTTTATAGTTTTATTATCAAGTTCTACAAGTATTTTATTATGTAATTTAGTTACAGCTGTTTCGGTTTTCAAGACCATTTTCAAACTGTGGCTAGATCCACTGATAAGGCGACTTATTTATAAGATTTAAAATGTTATTTTTCGAAGATGTCTACATTGATTATGTAGGGTTCGGAATTTCGGAATCTGTTTCCCCAACTAAGTGTTAAGGTTTCCTTAATTGTTTTATAATGACGTTATTGCTATGACTCATTCAAGTGCATTATATTTTTTAGGTTTTGTAAATATTCTAAGTAGCTGCAACTAAAATACATAATAAAATACTTGTAGAACTTGATAATACAACTATCAAATTTAATTTTAATTAAATATTAAAAAAAAATAAATGGAGTTCTACGAATTAAACACAAAAACAATAAATAATAAATGATTAATGTAAATAATCGGTAGGTAGGTAATTTTACCAAAAACGTAATAGAAACGTTATACGTAGGTAATAGGAACGGTTGTTGAAACAACACGGAAGATTTAAAACTTGGAATTTTATGATACTAAATAATCCTAGATTGTATTATGTTACTGAGTTGAGGTGGTATTCGTTAAAACAAGTATCGGAAAATAACTGTTATTTACATCTCTAGTACCCGCCTGGTTTGGGCAACTTCGTCATATTCACGTCGCTTTCTTTCTCTTTCCCGAGCGTCGCCCCTCTCTTCATCGCGCACCTTCTTCCTCATCAATCACAGACTCGACTGTGGCGTTTAAGTCGCGGTTGCGATGGGTATTGCATGCCTACCGAAATGTATTTGTTTTACTGTTGTTGATACGAAATTAGTTTTTTATCTTTAAAATTCCATACATAAAATCTAAGGTTTTGACAAGTATACGAGTACACAAATGGTGGAAAAATGGAAATTTTGTGTAAACATAGTAAAGCTACCGGTTTTTACATTTCCTAGGGTTTTGTGATTATATACATATATTTTTTTTACATTAACAAAATCGTTTATTTTGGACTCTAATAATTAAGATCTGTGAACAGCAAATTCATCGTTTAATTCATTTTTAGTCATAATTAAGACAAATGTGTCTATTTATGAATATTAAAGAAATAAATGCGATCCCGTTTTATATTCTGTCACGCAGAAATAAACAAAGCACAAAACTATTCTACGGACAAAAAACGGTAGTCCATTTAAGTAGATTTATTATATATTTTCGTAAAACCGCATATAATTATGAAATCATTAAATATTTTATTAAAGGAACCAAAGTTCTTCTGAAGGGTAAGCGGATATTAAAAAAATACCAGAAATGATTATTATTGATTTATTTTTATAAATTGTCAGCATTTTTTATTGTTATAATATAATAAAAACGATGAAATAAAATTAGAATTAGTCGTAATAAATATCGGGAATATCAACTGATTAGGCATTTTGTGGAGTTTTTAGATGCTCAAATATATTAGAGTTTGGAACTCGAGGATTTTTGCCAATAATCAATTTTGCTACAAAATCTTAATGATCACCGTTAGGTACATAAAAATTACATTCGGTAAGTAGATGCAAGGCATATGTGCAGAGACATGTTAATGTTGAATTTGGAGCTATCTTTATTAACTAATATCGGAGAATAATACATAGTTATGTAGGTAACGACATCATTAATATATAAAATTTATTATGTGACTCAACTCTCCATACTTCCAACTTGGTACTTGTCGGATACGAACCTATGAGTAGATGTTTATACCTAAGTAGAAACTCGACCAAGCAAATTAATATAAATCTCTTATTACTATGAACATCTGAAATCCTCCATGCGGCCTAAAGTCGCGTGCTCGTGTCGCGCCCCCCCAGTTTTTATACCTACAATTGATTTCTGCGGTTGATGTTTACTCGACACAACAGCGAAGAAAAAGGAAATAATTATGCGAAAATGCGAAGCCGATCATAATGGCGAACATAGGTTGACCGGTCATTCGTGCTATATATATATTGTGGAGTAAAGAAATTAGTTAATTAATTAACATTCTAAATCAAAGAGTCTCTGCGTATACTTCTAGATAAGACATTTGAAGCGTTTTTTTTGCGGTTTTGGGTATCGAAGGACCATGAATGATGCGTGTTTTATGTATGAGAACGACCACTGCACAAGTAGATAATTTAACATAAAGGAAAGGAGAAAAGGAATAACTGTGCTGGTACTTTTTTTATCTTGGCTGGTATTTATGCACTTGTGGCTTTATTATGCACTTATATGACTATATTAATCGCGGTATGCGGGATTCGGTTTGCGATATACGATAAGCAGTGTATATGCAGAGATGTTTAGGCGGCGAGGGTCGATTAATGACTGACATGGGTAAAGTAAAAATGGCAGGTATATAGGAATGGGTAGGAAGGAACATGTAATACTAACTACAAGAACATGGTGTATGTAGATGTACGTAGATACATGTAGCTGGGTATTGTGTAAATGCCCAACCAACATTCAATATTTTTTGTCAAGGTTGTGTTCGTTTAATTATCAAGTTCATAATTATTTCATAAATAATAATAAATAAATAATTAAAGGGGCATCAGGTACAATAGCCTATGGGAAAAAAATGAAAAATCAAAAAGTTAATTCTTAGATACAGATCAGGTAAATTCGGCGGAGATAAACAATTGCTAAACTAATCTGAACCAATAAGAAAGTAAATACTGATTGGTACAACATCGTTATAAGTTAAATGATTGATAGATTCTACTGCAATAATTTTTTCGCATTTCTTTAAATATATTTGCCAGATTTCTGTTTCTTGTAATAGATTCTTGAGCTTTGAAAAATACACGCGCAATCATATATATTTAAGGATTTTTAATTTTTTATTAAAAGTAATGTTTTTATGACAAGAATCGATGACTTATAGTCATCGATTGGTAAACTGAGTATCTATTTAATTCCGTTGCAATTTCGCGCTAATTATCTTCCATAGATTGCGAGCTTCAACCGTAATCCAGACATTTGCTAAATCGGTTTATAACCGTTACAAAGCACTGTGTGTTTACAGTTTAATTAGCTAAACATAAGCATGGCAATTAATGTTTAATTAAGTAACGTAAAACTATAAAAAGTAACGAATTAAAATAAGATAACTAAATATTTTTGAAGATATTTGTGCTGGAATCTTAACTTAAGAAATCAGAGTTAGAGTTTGCAATCCGGGATTGCAGCAATTTTCGGCTTTTCAATCCACGGGATTTTCAGTTGCGGGATTCGCGGGATTGAATAAAATATTAATTTAAACCAAAAATGCTGTTTTGATTTGCAAGCGATTGCTAGTTGCGGATCACATTATGCGCAAGCGCAGAATGCAAAGAAATCAGTTTCTACGAAGTTCTTACGATCATAGTTTTTACCAAAGCTGTCTTGAAATACTTGTACAAGCTGATAAAGATAAGTTTTTAGATTTTCACGGCCAAAAGTATTTTCGTTGTTTGTTTTTGGGGTGTTATGTATTTGCACATCTGCCCTGATGATGGACACTGTAACGCTGTCCGAAACGTTGGTTAAAGAAGGAGGTAGCGCAACACGGCGTAACACCCCAAAAACAAATAACGAAAAAAAAGGTGATAAAGCTCAACTGACTGAAGATAGAGAGTCCTATCAGTGACGGTTGTTTTATTTTTTACGATTTTTTCAAAGTCAAGTAATTTTTTTATTTCTTTTATATATTTAATAATATTATTATTCAATTTATAAAAAAGTTTATTTATAAACAAGTTCTGCTAGGTAATTATTATTACGCATCATTTGGGAATAATTCATATTAGGAATAATGATAAGAGTCCATAACGACCTTCAGTCGAATTTAAACAATATAAGTAATTGGGAAACTTTAAGTAGGGTAATAACCATTAATAATTTCAGTCAGTTTATTCAAAAAATTAAAAATTAGTCATCAAAATCCTATCTAGAAATAACATTAATAACTGGTCTGCACGACCACAGTTTGATAACGTCTTCAGAAGGCGAAACAGCTGTCACGCGTAATAATATTTACCTAGCAGAATTTGTTTATAAATAAACTGTTTTTATAAATTTAATAATAATATTATTGAATATATAAAAGAAATAAAAAAATGGAAATGGAGTTTCACAAATTAAACTTGATAACTATAAATACATACAATGTTATTTTATAACCTTTTTAGTAATAAATATGATTGATACGAAAGTAAAAATTAAACCATAATTCCTATTAAATACATATAATCTTATTTTATAACCTTTTATATTATTATTAGTACTAAATAAGATTGATACGAAAGTAGTAATAATACCGTAATTCATATTTAATGCCTTTTTTTAAATATACTAGCATCAAAGAAAATTGATATCAAATAAATAAATATTTAATTAAATGAAGACATTATGAGCGAAACTCAATCGAAAATCTGGAAACAGAAAAATCAGAAAAAGATATTGGCACCTCTGGGACTCGAACCCAGGACCTCCCTACTTTCCGGGTCGATTGAGTTTCGCTCATAATGTCTTCATTTAATTAAATATTACAATTTGAGGTTTTACTCATAAAGTTAAAATAATAAATAATAATATTCATCCCAGACTTGCAGAAGAGTCAATAGATGTCGCACATTAAATAAAATGGATAATCATTTTTCCAGACACCATCTAGATTGCATTTAGTTCGAGTTGAATCTTGCTATCATTCATAAAGATGGCAGCCAATAAAAATATGCGTTAAGAAAAATGAAGATAATATGGGTGGTTCTTAGTCGAAGTATGGTACAGTTAAAAGTGACCGAATTGGATATCGACACCTTAGCTCAGTGGATAAGAGCCCCCAACCCGGAAAGTAGGGAGGTCCTGGGTTCGAGTCCCAGAGGTGCCAATATCTTTTTCTGATTTTTCTGTTTCCAGATTTTCGATTGAGTTTCGCTCATAATGTCTTCATTTAATTAAATATTACAATTTGAGGTTTTACTCATAAAGTTAAAATAATAAATAATAAATAAATAAATATACAGAAAACTATAATCAGAGTGTATAAAGCAGTAAAAATTATAACTAATAACGTCATTTTCATCATGAACGGAACTTTGCAATATGCGTATGAAAAAAAATATATTAACGACATTTCAAGCATTTTTTTTGTTTTTGTTCAATAAGAAATAAAATCTGTTAAAACTGTGTAACAACGGTGAGATTTAATATTCTCTTCAATAATTAAATGTGTATTGGAATTGTGTTTAGTTTTCAATTAGCTGATTCATTACCTTGTCAAATACTTCAAAACAAATCACTAAATCTCCCTATTGAATGCACATTGAAATTAATTCTAGAAATAAGTTGATTTCAAGAATATGAATATTAAATTAATGATGTTTTCTTTTTAATAACAACCGTGCATAAATACTCTAAGCAAGAACTTTCCTTGTTGGCAGAGAAAACTGGAGAAAACGTTCTACAAAAGATCCCACTGTATATATAATATATATAAGCCATGTTTATCAATTCTAGCAATCCTTCATCACAACAGTTTCGATTTGTTATTGTGGTTAGCTTTGTTTTAATGAAATATCAGAATTGTGGGGGGGATTCTTTAGCTAGAACGAACTGACACAGGGTGGCACAGTTTTGGTACCAATTTACCACTATTATCGGGGAGGACCTGTCTTATTATTCAAGACATATTTTAATACACGAGACACGCAGTACTGCGGAGTCCTGTTCACAAAATGTCAACAAGGTTACAAGTTGGAAACATTGGAGGATTTATAAATAATGGCTTTGGAGAACACAATCAACTCATAAACACATAATAATTTACAATTTAAATTTCTGATATGAAATTACCAGCTCAATCACTAGATTGTTATTACTGGTGATGCGTATTTTAATTGAATCAAACTTAAATAAACAATATCCATTCATAATTCTCATAACATTTATGTAGATAGACAGAACCATAGTATTACAGAAAAATAAATATATTAATGAATTATGTATATATTTAGATATATATTTTTTTTTTGCATTAACGCCACTCAGAGGCCCTGGGGAAAATGATTACCCTCAAGGCCTATGTCATGCTGTGTGGAGGATATTTTCGATGAAAGGAAGGAGAGGAAGTTTCGTGAAGGAAAAGCTTTAAGGGGTGGATATTAGTCTAAGTGTGTCCAGGAGTGACGGATGTACGAATCTATCCCTCCCGCCGCGGTGCAAGACAAAGGATTGAAAGTGACCAGCTGAAGAGGTTGTAGGGGCTCCCTAAACAGGCTTCTTGCGATCTGGTAGGCTCATCCGCCGCCAAAGCCTGAACATAACCAAGGGAAACATAAACAAGAGAACCCCTGCTAATTCATCAAACGTAGCGAATCATTTGGCGTAACCAATGGCAGAATTGTTGGTTATTCAATAAATGGTTCCCGGAGCAGCGGTACCCACCGTCCCAATTGGAAATATGGTCCATTTTCCAGGACAACTGTTTTAATTTCATTTATTGAATCACTAACTTTGTGTGCGTCTCTTTTTATGAAAACACCAACCAGTTTCATCATGAAGTGTATTAATTAGGACAGTTAGTTTATTTATTGAAGTGAAAACTTCTTTAGCACCGTTGTGATTTGAAACTCGATAAAACGGAAAAGAGCAACACTAAAAAAAGAAAAAAACATACGTGTATAGGATTTAGTCTGCGAGAGAATGAGAAAGACTAATCGGTGACCTCTTTGTGCGGTGCTTCGTAGCCTATTGGCTTCCTCCTTTGTAGGGTGCGTAGAATAAAATGTAAAATAATTTTCAAGCTCGGTAACAATGTTATAATAAATAAACCCTACAATTATCCTACTCCTGGTACTCTGCATTCATCTCATTCTCTGCATTCATCTCATTCTCTTGAAGTTTAGTTTTCTGAAGGTTTCAATTCTACCGCGTGTGAATTGCACACTCTAATTTATTTATAGAGGGTTTTTTACAGATGTTCTTAATCACATGAGAATAATCCAGCTAAAAAAACTCAGTTAATTCACAAAAGCTAAAAACAAATACATTAATCTAATCAGTCAAATTATCCATCTGTAAATCTTTCAATTGTTTCTAAATAAAGATTAAATAACAAAACAATTCAAAATAGAGAAAAGAAAATTATAAAAACACATAAAAGTTCACTCAAATGACAAATAATACAGAGAGGCAAGATACACAAGAGACATTATTAGAGGTACAAATGGTGCATAATATAATTAGCACAACGAACAATAAGTAAGCAATTTTAATTATTTAAATAATGTGATAATTACAAATTTAAAGAGTTTAGTTAATAATTTACATTATGCTACCACAAAGGTTCTAAATATGCAAGGCCTGACATGCCACGCGCGCGCCGCGGTCGGAACCAAATTTTGAATATTTTTTTTTAATGTGATTTTAATCCTTACGAATAAAGAAAATGTATGAAGGACAAGGTCAGAATCGCTTGGGGAATTCTTGTTCTTAACGTAAGAGGTATCTTAAATACTATACTACTTAAATACTAGTATCTTAAAATATTTTTTATAAAATTTATCTATGACATTGACCCTTCATTTTTCGCCTGATTTGAGATGTCAAACTAAGAGCGTCGTAGGCCACGAAAAAGTAATGTTGTTTTTATGCATAATTTATTATTTAAGAAATGTGTTTCGGTAAATATAATATACGATAGCACAAAATAAACCCACAAAATATTACGTCAAAGTCAAAACTTTGCGAAATTTACGGGTTTCCTCTCTTGGCTTTGACTGGACTACATAATTTACTGAAAATAATTCATATAGTAGGTTCCTACAATACAAAATAGTAGGTGCACACAATAGGTTTCTACAATACAAAACATGCAAAACTCTAAATTATGAATACAACCGGTCAGCGAGGAAGTCTCGTTCATTGATTTCTATCCGATCAATGTTTATTAGTAGTGGTAACCTTAATGCATTAGAAGACGGTTATCTTCGCGGTGATTGGTGATCGCGATACGAGCAGATCTTGAACGTGAAAGTTGGTAATCAGAGGCAGAACGAGAGACTCCAACCTTGAACGCGGCGCAGAGCGAACACCGCACCTCGGCTTAGCCGCACCGCGCTGGGCTTGCTTTACACGGACTACAAATTGAGATAGTGGGTGAACTCATAGCCTTATTGTAGTTCAAGATACAAAGACATGAACACGAACATTAACACGGATGACTGATAAGTTTTTTGTTTTACTTAAAACCTAAAGTAACCTACTTTTTTCATCACTTTTCATGACTTTAGGCATATCACTTTTGAAAAGTGATCTGATTTGTTTGGTTACTCATAATTATTGGTTAAATGGAACTAAGCAGGTTATAGCCATTGGTGTCTCATAGCTTAAAGCTAATTCATTTTTTTATTTACAGGGTGTTAAGGGAAGTACGTGACTTACTTTACCCGGTGATTCCTTACATTTATTGGAGTAAAATATGTAATTGAAATTTTGGTCTCCGGTGACATTTTTGATTATTTTTTCAATTAAAAACATTAAAAAAATTGTCGATATTGGAAAGTTAGGGTCGGGTAAAGGGTTGGGCGGTTGCTTGGCTGAGTTACCAGTGACGACATTTTAAGATTTTTTTTTTGTTTGATGTCGAAAAATATATTGTTGAAAAAAATAAAATAAGAGTGTGTAATTCACACGCGGTAGGAGTGAAACTAGAAAGTCGCTAGATGTAGCTTTCTTCTCTTTTGCCTGTTTATTTTCAAGTGGTTTGAAGATTGGATATTTATTTACAAAATAAAACTGTTTATTTTTTTTGGATTTCGTAGGATTCGAACTCCGTTCGCTCGATGTTTGTCTCTTTGGCCGCTTGGATTTGTCCGGCGCCTTAGCCGTTGCGCTACGGGAGGGTCAAGGTAACCGAAGACCCATCATATAATAAATTTTAGTGACGTATTTCCGTTTCATCCGAAATTCTAATCACTAACGACGCTAAAGAAGTTTCACTTCAAAAACATTAAAAACGTCTGTAACATTGTTTACTCCAAATAAAGTAAATCAAGTCCCTTATCACCCTGTATATCGAGGTATTGAAAGTATCTACCACTGACGAAAGAAGGGGTATCGACCAAATTTTAGTATTACAAATAATATATTGAGCCAAAAACTAAGTTTTTACACATTGACACAAGTACAATTTTATATCTTCAAATATGATTTGAGTTTTTCACGGCCAAAAGTATTATGGTGATTGATTTTTTGGGGTAACTATTATGCCGTGTTGCGCTTCTTCCTCGTTTACTCGTAGTACTATTGACTCTTCCTTCTTATTCGTCTTGTATCAAAATCAAAGACAGAAAATTCTAGAACGATGACATCGCTATAAGTCACATAAGATCTCTCACTGGGACTAGTAAAGTCAACGTTTCGGATAAAGATCTGTACGATATCCACTGAGTACCTACCACAAAAAATAACCATGTTAACTTCGTATTCTTTGTTATATTTCTGTCTTTTCTTACGCATTATCGGGTAACTCTGAACGATAAAATTGCATCTAATCACTTCGCGATGTGTTTATTTATGGACTATTTAATGGAGATCATAAAGCATGAAATACTTATGTCTGCGAAGGCAAAGTGATTGTAAGTACGCAAATCGCCCTTAAGTTGTTATATTACAGCTAAAAATACGAGTAGATAAGTCAAAATAACATTAAAGAGTAAGAGCATGAAAAGGAAAATGGGACAATGAGTTGCGTGCTCCAGTTTGTTTCGTAAATTGTGGCTCTAAACCCCTTTTTCATTTCGCACGTTGTTCCAGATGGAACATATTATGGTAAGTTGATTTTTTGATGTGCACCTAATATGTGTTGTAGAATACCAGCAGATATGACGTATAAATAGCATATGCAGTAAAATTGAAGGAACGGATGGCTTGTAGATAATTATTTAAAAATGGATATTATTTAATCAGACTTGAGTTTTTCCATGACGGAGTCCTACTTTTGTCTTTGTTCTTATGAGTGAGGTTATGCAAAATCTGTTATATTATACATTTTTTGTTCTCATTACAAAACTACTTCAAATTGTCTGTTATAATCGTAGGAATTATTAGAGTATTTTAACTTGCATCTTCAAATAATTTGTGAAAATTGGTTAGATGCACGTGCATTGTAAAGAAAAAAACATGTGCGCAATTCACATGCGGTAGAAGTGAAACCTTCAGAAAACTTAGACAAACGTAGAGTATGACGAGTAGGATAATTGTAGGGATTGTTTATTTATTAGTCTATCTCATTCTCTCGCAGGCTTAATCTTATAGATGCATGTGTTTGTCTCTTTTTAGTGTCACTCGTTTCCGTTTCATCGAATTTCAAATCACAACGGTGCTCAAGAAGTTTTCACTTGAAAAAATTTTCTAGAAAAAAGCAATTACGTTTTCACTTTTACTGGAAACCAATGGATAACTTACCCTCGTAACCAATGGATTGCTTACCATAGTTATTGTGGTTGGTGTTTGAATGTATGTCATCGTGTTGTCATGTAAAATGTTTGTGTACTTGGAACGTTTTAATAAATTCTGTGTTTGTATATGTGAGTTTATTATTTATTTTGTATATAAGGAGACATGTATTGTATTCATATGGTTTTCTTAATGTTAATAATTTTGTTTCCAGATATATATGTTTTTTGTGGATATTTCGGATCTGCAGATTTGATAACCTTGTTTTGTAATTACCTGTAATTCATTTATGTATATTTCACATGCGTTTTTCCAGTAATCAAGTAATTTAAATGTGAAGAATGAAAGTACGTGACCATAATATAAACCTTTTTGAAGTATAACTTCTTTTCGCACGCTTGACTTGGGGAGTAAGCTGGTGAATGCGTGACAGCGTTACGAAAAGTGTGAAGCGAAGCGAACGAAGCATAAAGAAGTTTTATATCAGTCGTGTGGTCTCGAGCACACTCGTTTTTTTTAAATTTATTTTGTAACAGATATGATAACCAGCTAAAAACGCTAATAGTGACACTAAAAAGAGACGAATAGACAAATGGGTTAGCCTGCGAGAGAATTAGATAGTATAATCGGTCTTCTCTTTGTGCGGTGCCTTGTAGCCTATCGGTCTCCTCTTTGTGCGGTACTTCGTAGCCTTCGCATCTTCCAATCTTATCTACTGTGGTTTTCTGGAGGTTTCACTTCTACCGCGTGTGAATTGCACACTCGATTTTTTGAAGTGAAACTTCTATAGCCCGTTGTGATTTGAAATTCGGATGACACGGAAATGATGCATGCAGTATTACGGAGCGTCAAATTGCGGTCATTGGCCGGTTTGATTGTGACCTAACTTTTCAGGGCTCCTTTTGGTTGAGAATGTGTGGGCGAAAGTTTCACTTCAACCGCGTGTAAACTGCAATCGAATTTTTAAACATTTTATTATATTTTTGATGCAAAATTATTAATAGATGAATATATTGACGATCAAACTAGGCACATGTTTGTTTTGTGGTGTTCGAATTTGTTTGCACATTATTCATCATTATTATACACAACAAACTTATTGATTTGAGGAAAACATCATAATGCACGCATAATTATAGAACGAAATACATAATAATAACAAGACACACTGTACCGACAAGGGTAAACTGGTGTACAACTTAGTAGTCTGTTTGGGACAATAGTGAGAGCTGGTTTGGCGAGCTTTGCAATAGTTTTAATCGTTAAAGCGATCAATTTGAAACAAAATTGCCATATTTACGAAATCCGATTTACTAAATCGAACAATCAACTTCGACAGACAATGAGTTAGCGACGTTAAAACTTGATTTAAATAGTAAAAGCATCAAGCAACGAACTTAACAGATTTGGCACCATGAAAGATTTATTTGCTATTTTGTTATGGTTCACTATTAAAGCATTGTCATCATAGTGTCTGCATAATTTTTAATGATCATTATTAAACTGTGGCAATTTTCATTTGACAGTCACAAGATTTGCAAAAGTTTCGATAACAAGATTCCAAGGGGTATCTTACCTCTAAATTTGGATGGTTTCAAATATTGTAAATGCTGAAATTAGGTATTGTGCGAAAATGTATATGTACGTTGATGAAAATGTATGTATATGTAAAAGTATGAAAATGTAAATGTGTATGTAAATGTACGAAAATGAAAATGTATATTGTAAATGTATATGTACGAAAATACATAGGTACCTACCCAGAAGATCAAATAATAATTAAAAACATACATTTGTAGCTTCAGCATTCGTCACGCAGGGTGCGTCGATGCGCAAACTTACACGGTACCTACCAATACAGTTCTGCAATTCAGAGATTATTCACAAATCTTGACAGAAATATGCAGCGCCTTGGTTATTGATGAATACCCTAATCAGATTTTATATTACCTTATCTATCGGAGGCAGGTTCAATGAAACATTATGTACAATGCAAGTAAAGTTGCAATATGTATTAAAATATAAAACGATAAGGTTGTAATTTAATTAACTTAACTTCTAACTTAGCAAAGTTTCACTTTAACTTTTTTTTAATTTAGCAAATAAACGGTAAAGGTTATCACTATAGTCATCATAAAAAAGTAATAAAAAAATATTTCAAACTAACCTTTTGAATCCCGGTTGCAAACAGCCAAAATTGTGCAAAAGTCCCTCACGACACAGTTGTTGTTGTTGTTATTAAAACATCATATTTAAATGATTTGAAGACACATCAAAAAATAAACACGTGTTTTATAGAAAGCCGTATATTTTTTTAGCACAGTATTATTTACCAAAACGTGTTTTTAAAATGTCATTAAACGGATTCTCCGCTATCGATGAGCGAAACAAAATCTATGCGAAACACCTACTTCAAAACTTTCATTGTACTTATTTAAAACAACTTCAAATATTATTACTTTGATAGAGTTGGCTTTCAATTTTCACCTCGTTGATTGTTCTGGAGAAATTAACTAGGCTAGAACAGACCTCTCGTAAGGAAATGATAGAAATTCTTTCAATTCGTTTCGTAACATTCTTTCCGCGACACTACCTGCCCGAGCGGGATTAAGAAAATAACTGACTTAAGACATTACCGGTAGGTAGAGATGGCCAACATTCCCGAAGCGGTTACACTGTCCCGGCGACTTTGCGGTCACCGGATCGCTCGGTGTTGCGCCCCGGAAAGATTTGTATCAATAATTGTCAATGGTTACGTCAATTTACGTTATTGGTGCGGTTGAAAATTGCTGATTGATCGTGTCCGGAGTCGATCGAAGCGATTGCTTGTGACTACCCATTGATTGGAGAATGATGGGTACTTTGATTGAGCGCACCGACAAGCCATGGCTTATTCAGTTGCTCTATCAATAGATTCCTTTGGATGACAATATGATTGTATTACTTCTTTTATTTATAATATTTCATTTTATCGCGATTGTTCGGAATTATGGAAAGTTACATCGAAAATTTATCACAAACTGTAGGTACTATTTCTGTAGACGCCCACTAATCAACTAGGGCAAAAATATTGAAGGGTTGGTTTAACTTCCGTCAATCACTTCAATTGCAAATATAATTCGCGTAAATACATTGTGATTGTTTAACAGGAGATCTGGTTCTTTTTGAAACTGTGTTAAAAAAATATATTTTTCAGGATTTTTCAATAAATGCGAATCTTCGGTTTATTTCTTATCTATAAAAATATCTCAAACTGAATCTAAAGGAATCCCTTCCCCCCGCGATCAAGAACTGGTTCCAAAATTAACTGCGAAATGAACCGGTTCCTTCTTGTTTCCGTGTTCGCAGTGACAGTGATAGCCCACTTCAGATACCACCATCTCTACCGATAGGCCGCTGCCGTGCTCGGCCTCATATACAAACGACAAATAAACAAGGACAGTCAACATCAACGTAAAAAGATGCATTATCACCTAACTATTTCCAGCACGAATAATCACATTCCTCTACTCAAAGCAGTATTTTACTTGCCAGTATATTAAATTCTTGGAAAGTTGGAGCCGCACTGCGATCCATCCGAAGCTGAGGAATTGCAAGTAAACGGGTTTGGCACAAAGAAAAAGTTCTTCATTTGTATCACCATGCGATATTGAGCATTGCGTTAAACTATGCTCTTTTATAACATTAACACGATGTTAAGATAATGGATTACAGATATATCCAATCTAGATTGGTTTCACCTCAAACAAGATGATTATTCATTACAAGATTAATTAATACCTTCTCATTGTATTTAAAAAATCACGGATTGTCTGAATTTTAGACAAATTAGTTCAATCGTAAAAATGGCAATTAAAATAATATTCTGTTAAAAATATTATAAAATACGTAAATTTTAAACAAATGCTTCTAATATTGAAGAAGACACTTTAATTCAAAGCAAATCCGAGTTCTAGAGTTAATTAAACCGGAATTTCAGGCAGATTGTTGATATAAATGCTTTTGCCATATTATTCAAAGAATCTTCAGAGTTGAAAGTGATAGAAATTAGCCAAATGAAAAAAGTGGATGGGGTCTAAACATTAGAAGTGATGACTGGTTATTGGCCGAGTGGTCCAAAGCGTGAGGTTTCCAAACAAATAACATTTTCCGCTTGTAATGAAAGAAGAGTTAAAAAATTATACGTAACATGGTAATGTTTGTCTTTTAAAATAAAATGTTCGGATAAGACGGGTTGGCCAATGAGGACATTGGCAGACGACCGAATACCGTAAATTTAATTTTGGAGAATAGGATATAAGAATTTAAAAAAAGGGAAATCGGTCTAATGCATAAAGAGAGGTAAAGAACTGACAGAGGACTTCTGAATGCAGTAGAACTGAGATCCCTGGGGCGGTGACCCGATAGCTGATCCCCCGACAAATGTCCGAAATCATAATTATTATTAAATTACAATTTTTTGTGCATTATTTACCAATTTCAAACAAAAATTGACTTCAAAATTACATTTATTAATTAATTGATATAGATATCAACCGATTTATTTACAGTGTCGATCTTTCGTTCTTATACACACACTAATAAAATATACAGAAAAGTAGTTTTATCTTTGACCATATGAATGAAAATATATTTTACACTTTTGTTATTCGGCGGTGCTACCCCATCGGGGGCGCTTAGTTTTATTTTGTGTAAGAACGTTTATCGTCTTTTCCCAAATATAAGTGAGCCCGGGAACTAACTGTCGGGGGATCAACTATCCTGGGGCGCACGTAAAGCCATGTATGTACCGTATGTACTAATATGATGACCTAGTTAAGTTATTTGACATTAGATCCGGAGGCCGCATTATTTAATGCATATTTACGAAAGACCGTCATTAGCAAGATTTTGTGACAAAATCTGGATTACTAGATACTACCCACATTCTTTAGTCTCTCCCACAACCTACCTACTCCAATGGGGATACCATAGTCCCTCTGGCTTCGTGAATTTGGGACTCTTGATAATTACCTATTTAAAATTACGTTGATTTGATAAAAAAATACTACTTGCCTTTTTTTCTCTTTACCTTTTTTATTTCTTACCTTTTCCCACACATCAAAGAAGTTTGACAACAGTCACCATATTGGAGTTATCATTTTGCAAATCTTTTGCAACTCCTGTGATAATTCATATAAAATAATAACAAGTTTTATTTTTTTACCATCCCTGTAATTTTTAAGGGATTTAATATATTTAATTTAAATATTGTTATTTAGTAATTAATCAATGAATTAATTATCATTTTTATCAGTATGGCCTGCACCTTTGAGGTGATTTGTCACAAAGACGGCGCCATACAAATCATAAAAACATTATTATTATTTTTAGGTATAAAAACTTAACTTATAAAAAAGGAAAGACTTGAAATTTCGCTAAGTATTATCAACCAAAATGCTAGTGAGCCCGTTGATCCTAAACAAGAGGGAATCCTAGGAGAGCCCAGGGTTCGGCAAGGAAATTTTCAGGAAACTTTAAATTTTATTCTAGGGTAAACAAAGAAAACCTAAACTGAACCACAGGTAATATAAATTTATCAAAGAGGAATAGTCCAATCAAATTAAACATGAAAAGGGCCTCGTGCTTGCAAAAGGTCGTATCATTCTGAATTTTTTATATGTTGTTAGGACCTAAACCAATATTAAAAAAACAGATTTGCAATTTCCAAAGTGCTGTGCGAGCGGCGGTTTAGCCAAAAAAGCCCGAAATTTTCGGACTTTTTTCAGTTTTTGCTCAATATCTCATTGAAGGAAGGGTCTGACTGGCACAATTGTTCAGTACACTTTTAAAGTAAACTAAATGTTCTACAATTTAAGACCAAGGCAAGCTCTATACAGCAATTGGTTTTCAAGATACAGTTCTTCAAAAATAGGCCATTTTTTCCAAAAAGTGATTTTTTTTCGAAATGGTCACTTATTTGCAAGCACGGATGTACATCTTGACTGGACTAGAACGGGTCTTACAAAAGCTCACATCATTAGCTTACAACAGGAGTTCCCGAACTTTTTCGACCGAGAAACCCTAAAAAGTAATTTGGTTACTAATGTTTAAATTTATGTTAGTGCCTGTATTTAAGTTCCAATACTTTTTACCAGTCAGTGAGACTGTGGCATCCATTAGGATTTGGTGTGAGGGTGAAAATTGTGGGAAATAAATTATTCCATCCAACAAGACCTCTAAAAAAGCAGAGAAGGCGAAAATTTATCGCAATTTATGATATGTACCTACTGGGTGAATGTTATAATGTAATGTTATTATTTTTTGTCATTCAAGTAAACAATATTCAGATACAAATTCGTTTAGTATTTATTAAATGAAACGGATTGAGATACGAATTATTATGCCAAGAGACTAAATGTAACAATAATTAGGTAATTTTATGGCGCCGTTCCTGTGAAAATCACCTCAGGGGCAATAAATACGTGAAATGCGCCTCAGACAACCATTTTTTCTTCTTACAATGTCAAATCAATAATGTTTGGTTATTCCCATTCCGAAAATCAGATTCCAAACAATGTCTAGTTGGGAAATCGATTCGAATTTTCAAATGGAAACGGAGTGGTGTATCAATTACAACATCCACGAAAATACGTCAGAAAGCACCACATACGAAAATGTTTACTACTCACAAATATAAAATCAATGATTGTTGTTGATTTTGTTTGATCGGAAAAATAATTTCCAAACAATATTTAGCGGTAAATCTTTTATAATTTTTTAAAAAGGATACCTTTAACATACATCAAAGTCAGACCACATAGAAAAGCGCAAAATGCTAAAAAATTTCGAGTGCAGCTAACACGCAGTAGAAGCAAAACTTTACCAAAACAATCTCAAACTATGAAGAACCAAGGAGCCTTGAAAAGTGAGGCCATAATCAAAGCGCAGTGAGCAGGCCAATGACCGCAGACCTCGCGTCGTTTCCGTTGTATATCTCAACCAACAGGAGCCTTGATAGGAGTATAATGCTTCGCAGGTACCGTATGCGTCATTTCCGTTTCATACGAATTCCGAATCGCTAACGGGGCTAAGGAAGTTTCACTTCAAAAAATTCTGCATTGAAAGAACCACACAAAGTTTACATTTATAACACACTTAAATCAAAGAAAATGTAAAAATGCTTATAATTTTAAGAAATTTTGGCGGTCCAGTTTTCCCCTTATATATTATACACTTTGTGGTCCGGATTCAGACCGAAAATTCGCCGTGTCGGCTCAAGGTTCGAAGAAAATGTATTTAACAATTGGAAAATTTAACAATATTAAGCAATAACATTTCTACAAACTTTGGTGTCGGTTGAGGTAAGACTAGAGCCCATCATTTATTTATTTTGATGTAATATTTTACATTTCAAAGTATAATCCAGTAATATTGACCTCATTGGCTGGCTTACCTGTGCTGAGGCCCTCTTTTTATAATAAAAGAAAAAAAAAATTTTTATACGTATCAAATTTTGATATGAAAAAAAAAATAATGTTTGTGAATGAGATGATGATTAAGTACCAAAATCTTTGGATTTAAATGAAAATAACAAGTCGTAAAGAAAATGATATTATTTATATATATATATATTTTTTTTACCAAATGAGTAAAACCTCAAATTGTAAAATAATTCAATGAAGACAATATTAGCGAAATGCAATCGAATATATGGAAACAGAAAAATCTGAAAAAAATTATTTGCACCTCTGGGACACGAACCCAGGACTTTTCGCTTTCCGGGCAGCGTATTTTCAAAATCTATTCCATTTCAGTCGTGGTAGCGACAATTCACATATTCAATATCAAAATTTAAATTTAAAAAAATAAAATTATTAATTTCTAATATACACATTGGAAAGATTATTTTAACTAAATTCTAAAGTGATAAAAAATAACCAATATGGAGGCGTATTTATAATATATGGGAATAAATTCAAATTTAAATATTTAAAAATAAAATTATTAATTTTTAAAACACACATTGGAAAGATTATTTTATATACATCTCAGAACAATTTTTTTTGCAAAATGATAAAAGATAACCAATATAGAGGTGCATTTAAAATGTAAAATGTCGCTACCGCGACTGAACCGGTAAAGGGTTTGAAAATACGCTTCCGGGCAATAGCGCATTTGTCCGGAAAGCGAAAAGTCCTGGGTTCGTGTTCCAGAGGTGAAAATATATTTTTCTGTTTCGAGATTTTTGTTTGAATTTCGCTAAAACTCGCTTAATTTCATTGAAAATGATATTAATTTTGGTCTTTACCATTAGAGTTTTTTCAAGAAAAATTATAAAATTTTTGGTAGGTAAAATAAAACACTCCTTTACGGTTTTTTCGCTCTTTACTTGTCTCAACGCATTTTATACATTGTTTACATCCAAATGTATCAGACTGGGGTGACCTCAAAACATCATCGGATTTACATTGGCAAGTTTGCATATTATACTAAATTACACTATTACTACAATTTTCAAACACCAAATTTTCTTCAAATTACTATTCAATCGAGTTTACTGTTGAGAGAATGATATAGGTATTAATATTAATTGCACAACAAAGATTATTTTGACACCATTTGTCCTAATCTAAATACTTAGGTTTATTATAAATGTTTTTCTTAAAATTAAAATGAATCAGATAAAGTGGATATTTGAATCGTTTTGGAACAATCGAGAAGAAGACAATTTATGCTTAATGTACATGTACCATGTTCTTTAAATACCTAATTACACATTTTCATTAAATATTATTATCATACAACAATTTAACATCTTTATAATACAATGCATCATCATAGATGAAACTCAACTAAAATCAGGGGATAAGTACAAAGTAGCATTCCTCATAATTTTGGTAGGTCTGCTTCGATAATAAAGATAGGAAACTTATCAAGCGTTATGTTTTGCTTGTAGGTATTGGATCAACTTTTCATCTACTTGTAGAGTTGGGATCAGATTCTTGCAATATTTCGATCTATGTGAAGTATGCGTTGTGGACCCATTATTTATAATTTACATCATCTCAATCAATTATACTTTTATTCAGTGTTTAAGTAATGACTGAAGTTATTGACGTGGAAGAAACCAATCCATCCACGTTTACCCACCAGTTTCGCGTCCTGGTTTAAAAAAAATGAGAGGTTAATTAGGAGATCTGAGAGAATTTGAGAGGTAATTACTGAAAAAATCCCATACCTCAGTATCTGTAAGAGTGAGAGTTAACTGTACATTTTTTTAAATGTTGCATCCCATGAAGAATTCGAAAAGACATTTAAATCAGAGTGTGGAGACACCTTATGTACATATTGTTTATTATAACAGGAGACGACTGGTTAAGATTTTTAAACCACATCTATATAAAAAAAAAACGATAACGAAAATTGTATAAATTGTCATTAGGAATGATTTCGTAATATTCTTTTAATATTGTATATCCTAAATAATGTTATTGACTTGGAATACAAAACCAAACTGGTATTAAGAAGTATTGGAATTAAAAATGCTCTCAGATAGAACAATTATACTTTTCTCTCAAGCGATATTTTCATAAAACCTTTTTTTTTATGCATTTTCGACTACGGGGATAGTGCATACTATTATAAAACACTAAAAGGTAGAAAATCATCAGAGTTCTGAATTAATCTTTTTAGTCTTTATGGATCAATTTTTTTTTCGACATTTTTTTGGCTATTATTCAAGTATCAGGAGATGCGTTCTGAAAAATTTCTTGAAATTATTAGTTTATTTTCCTTAAATAATGTGTTATCATTTTAATATTATGCATCAACAAGTGGATCGATTTCGTTACGACAATTCTACAATCGGAATGGGTGAAGGGGGAGGGGGGGTCGGGTGAATCAATGATCGAATCAAAATATCATGAGACTACTGCTAATCCAATGAACGTCTGAGTAGGTACAATTTTAAATAATTTTAACATTTATCTATCATCTGTTGAAGTTTGGATTTTGATGGTTTGCCATTACAATTGGGTGCTTAGATACATGGAGCATCTTATAATAATGATTTTACATCATCTCGAGACACTTGGAAAGCATTCCGAAGCATTTCTCGAGCTTTTAATAATAGCATAAAATATCATTAGGTTCATCAAGAGTGCTTAAATTTATGATAGCAGGTATGTCTATTTAATCAATTATTTTAAATACTACTGAAACCATCGATGACACTTATAATAATTGAATTGATTATATTCTATGGGTTTTAGATGATAGTATCTTTAATGAATCAATATTTCATGTTTAATCTCTCCCTCTTGGCAAAATTTACATTATTTTAACACACACAGAGAGTAAATGTGTCATTTTGACCACAATTCTTATATACTAAACATAATGTTTGGTAAGATGCAAACGTTATGCAAATAACAAGGAATCTATTTTACAGAAGCAATCACTCAAAAATTTACGTACACTTAGGAAGAAAAAATGTTGTGGTATGAACCTTAATATGAAATGCTCCAGAAATAATGAAAATATTAATAACAAATTATTGAACCGAAATTATTAAACAGTGTAAAAGAGAAAAAAGGTATTTTTGACATAAATGCTAAATTAAAAAATATACTTTGATTAAGCAGCATTATGATATTCAATGCATTTTTTTGATAGAAATGTATATATAGATGTAAACATTATATCTGAAAAATGCCTCATTTTTCCGCCCAATGCTTTATAGAGATATTTATAAAAATATATATTATATACAAATATGCATATGACATTATTATTTGAATGAATCAAATACAAACGCATGGTTAATGATAGTTCCCCGTTACCTAAATGATATTAATGATGATATGCTTACTCATACACTTGAAAAATAATTAATTTTAAAATAGGTATACATTTTAAATAGACTTTGCATTAAATATATATTTAAAGAGTTACCTACACATTATTATTATGTTTTTGTTTTGAAAAATAATAATGTTTAAGGATTCCTTTGCCCGTTTGGTCAATTGTATTCTTTTCCGAAACCGTACACGTTCATACGACCCAAAAAGTATTAATGATACGTTGAACACAGCTGTATCCAAATACGTGTCTTCACTTATTTATTGTGTTTCAGTTTGGTAAGCGGTACGCGCTTATTAAGTTTTAAAATCTTTGATTAAGTTATTTAAGAAAATACAATATTTTACAAATATTATCACGACCCTCTTTATTCTAATATATCATACGCGACACCCCTTTACACAAACAAATGGACGAATTCATTTAGTAAATCTATCTACATTACCTAAAGACTTTTGAAATTGATATTTTAATTAAAAAGGGAGTCGAATTCCCTGAACGTCAAAAATTGTTTCAACCTTTTCAAAGGGTTTACTCCTTTCAATTGAATGTTTTATGTACATTTTTACAATTAAAACAAGGTTTTAAAAAAATATTTTCAAAGAAAAATTAACGACGTAATCTAACTAGAGGAATGATTTTGATAATCGACTTAAAATATCAAAAGACTAATATGAAAATAATGTTAAATAAAAATCTTGATAGTCGAATCCGTCGCAAGCCAAGTTCCGAGGCAGGCGCCAAGCGTCGCGCTATCAAGTCACCTTCATAATATGTGGTAGCTAAATCCGTGCACCGCACCATACCGTAAGGGCTAAGTCTTACCATGGAACAATGACCCACACATTCGCACCGGGCAAGTAGTTTAGTCGAGTAGCGAGTGTATAGTAACTAAACGGGTCCGGACACCACAATTTTAGCAGAATAGTTAAGTCAGCTCTTTAGTAGAGTCAATCCATTTCTTTTATTTTTTTTCGGGCGGGTAGCGCTCCCCACCATGCGTCCCTGCGCACTGGCATGCGCGAACCCGTTGTTTAAGTAGAGTTCATTAGTAGACGCAGATATGTCGTCCGGTTGGAGCGAAGATGCTATTAAAAATTCTTTATTTTTGCTGCTATTAATATCTTGTCGTGTAAATAATTTATTTATTCTTCCATCTCTTCTAAAATAAACATTACAATCAACTTAATTAGCGTGTTTACTTTGTTGCGTTGCAGCCCGTCATCTTGAAACGCGCCGCTCACTAAAGTACTCTACTCGACCGTAATGCGAACGCTTTTTTCGGCCAGTGAAGTAGCGAGTTACTCGCTCCTAGACTAAACTCTTTGCGAACAAGCTATTAGGTCTGAATACTGTGAATTATCTTTCTATCCCATCGATCCGTCGCAAGTCAAGTTCCGAGGCAGGCGTCGCGCGTCGCGCCATCAAGTCACCGTTATAATATGTAATAACTAAATCCGTGCCCCGCATCACACCGTACGGGCCAAGTCTTACCATGGAACTATGATCCATACACTTGGGTCTCAACACTGTGAATTACCTTTTCATCCTATTCACAATTTAGCTGAAAGCAAAACCATTACGCCGAAACCTATGTGCAGAACCCAACCGATCTAGTCGCTTACTTTTTATTGATTGTCCTCAAAACATATCCGATAGATAGGATTTAGATAATTAAGGGCTCGTTGAAAAAAAGCACGGGGAAGAGAGTTTCCCTTAAAAGATATTCAACATTGCCCTTTATAATAAAAATACATAATATATTAAGACACTGGAATGGGACTTAAATGGATTTAAAAAAAAAATTGCGAAAACACTGTTGCACGTAATAGTATTGGAACATTCGATGACCATTGCTATTGAGTTATTATTTGTTGAAGATGATATATGATGTCTGTAATCCTACATACACAGTTCCGTCTCTTTTAAAAATTTTTACTAATTCCTATTTTACTGGTATTCGAAGAATGCTGAATTTTAAACTTATTTTTTATTCCGAACAATTTGATGATTTTACTTGTATTTTTTGTGCCATGCATACAACCGTGAAAATTACATTAATTAAAAATTTAATTTCTGAAAATCTACAGTCATTATTATTATTATCAAATATCAAAACTCTATATCCCTCTATTTGTTTACAAAACCGTCAATAGAGACCCCTAAAATTCTAAACTTATCAGTTAAGAAGCTCGAATATCCAAACGCAATGTTGTTGGTAATAAATCTTAACAAATTAAAGTAGAAAAGTCTTGTTTTATCATTTTTAATCTAAAAATTTGTTTTAAAGTTAGTGATGTTGAAACCAATACGGCCGCCTGAGAAGAAATTATATGAAAAACAATGAATTTCGTGACTTACAAATACTAGGCTCACCTGTTTTAGGTAGGCGAATTGTTTATGCTTGCATTACTTCATCCACGGGTAAACATAACTAGAAAATTTGACAGTTTTTTTAGAGGCCGATTTGAAATGAAAGCAATGGGACTTAGAGCACTCAGCCCCCGGCAGCACTAGCAGGGGGCACCCGTGCCAAGCGAGACTCTGCCTCGTTAAATTAAGTCTCCACTGAGCAGCCTTTGTGTGCGCAAATTTATTTATAATTCAAATTGAATAATAAAGGTTAAGCAATAAATTTGAGCAATCGGCACAACCATTGGAGGGAGCATTACAGTCGGAATTATTAGATCGAAGACAATACGGTAAAGGTTAGGTTAGGGTAGAGCCGCCAATGTTAGCCAAATTAGTTAGTTAGTTGCAAGGTTTTCTAACACCTAGACTTAGGTGTTATTTATTAAACTTCATTTTGGCTCCTGGCGGAAATACTTTTACAATAATTATTCACCTAACTATTTAACGATTTCTTTAAATAATTGTTCAGGAAATATTTTAACGAAAACATTAAACATAGTGCTGACAAAATAATGGGCAAGATATATTAATTATAAATTCAATTTTACAAACATTTTTTTAAACTTTTATCAAATATAATATTATAATATAAATAAATACGATATTTTTAACCTTAAGCATTATATGGAGATAGAAATATATAATTAATAATTCGCTTCATACGTACAGTA
The DNA here is from genome assembly GCA_936435175.1 of Glyphotaelius pellucidus. Classification (NCBI taxonomy): domain Eukaryota; kingdom Metazoa; phylum Arthropoda; class Insecta; order Trichoptera; family Limnephilidae; genus Glyphotaelius; species Glyphotaelius pellucidus. The sequence continues at coordinate 16,225,924 of OW386542.1, read as the reverse complement.
GGGACAGCCATAACAAATTGCAGATTCATTAATGAGAATAGTTAATTTTACATTCTTACTTTAGAAAGTACCTAGGATGAAACATTAATTGATTAAAACAGAAACACTCGTGTCAACCTAAAGTTATCGTCATATTATCTTCATTTCAAAATACATACTCAGTCGATAATTTAAAATTTCATAAATCTCTTCTCTTCAGCGTTTAGAGCTGAGAATCTTTTACAATCACAGACAGACACGACAATTTTCAAATCGCCCTTCAACTGGGCTGAACTAACCTATCGATAAATATGTTTATTAAAAGTTAAATAATTTTATGAGATCTGGGGTAAATATAATTTGGGCACAAGATTGTCAGAAAATTACAAAAGGCGATAGTCAGGAAGTTACATCTTCTCACTAAGTTTAATAATGTTTAGAGAACAATTAACATTTATTTTAGTAATACATTTTTCAGGAGGTAATTTTCAAGAAATGACCAAATTAATTGAATGTTTTGTTATTTATGGTGCTTTTCAAACATTGCTTTTTCTTCAAGTATATTTAATTAATAAAATATTTGTGAAAAAAAATTTCACTGATTTTAAATTATTATAAAATATATTAACCATGGCCATGTTGACAAATAATGACAGAACTGCATCTAAGTACCAACGTACCAATGCAATAGCTCATGTGATCAAGCAATGATAAGCAATCAAGCCTTTGAAAGATATATGTTAATACATCGGACTGGAAAAGTAAAGAGGGCTTAAAGTTGCATAATGTGAACGAGATAAATTAGTTTTTTTTTCCTTCAAGTAAGTAACTAACTTAATATTATGGATATGTATAATAAACTTAATATCCATAAATATATAATACGCCTACATAATAATATGGTTCATTATTTTGTGCGTTTCCAAATTATGACAGCGTTTAATGTTTTAGTAGGTAGTAAAATCATAAATGACGTTCATGTTATTATAATTACAGAAAGATTTAGGGAAAAACCCAATATCTTCAATAAAATCACGAATATTTTAAAGTTGAACCACGATTATGGCTTATCAAAAATAGTAACAATGATTTATTAACAAAAAAGTTTTGATTTTAGAAAACATCTCACTTTGTTGTCTTTTCATGGAAAAACTTTCAACATAAACTAGTATTTGGCAGTTACTTTTAGAATCAGTCACAAGTTCAATATTTTTAACGACCAATTTTTGGCCGATTTTTCAAAGAACATTCGGAGAAATTGAGGTGCCTCGGTAATGTATAACATTTTTTAAAATTTTATATTCTTTGTTGAACAGTATAGAATCGAACACTGACATTTATTGAAATTTCACAGGCAAGTGAAATGAGCACTTCTGAAAATTACTTCCCGAAGTGTGTATTCAGGGTGGGAAAAGCACCAACAAAGCAACACTTTCATGAAGAGATGACTGGGAAGTACATTAATAATTACAACAAACATTTAATTGGAACAGACCTGATAGTCCCCTATCTCTCTTTTCTTATCATCCCCGCAAACCGTCTCCGAGATGTACATTCCACGGTAAACAATCGTGTTTCTGATGCGTGACTACTTATAGGGCATGTGTTTCCTCCCTTAATCACGGTACAATATGTCGAAGAGACACGTACAGAAACACGAACAAAGAATGTCTGTTTACATCTTATGTACGGCCGGAAAACAGCTGGTACTGTAAATGACAATAAAGTTGGTTAGCTCATTATATCTTTCCTCAAAGCATAAGCAGCCCATCTCCTTAAATATGTCATTCCGCTAGTCTACTTCTAAATTCAAGTGGTTGGGCCGGGCGCAGATTTAGTTGTTTTAGTCGTTAAAGGTGATATTAAGGGAGGGGCACTTCCGCACGGCAAGAACGGGCGGGGGGAACACCCGGCTGTTGATGGCGGCCCAATGGTGGCCCTGAACGGAGCCGGTGAGGTGCCTTACCATGCCGGTGCCCAGCTGCTGAAGCAGGCCGGAGCCCTGCGAGCCCCCCATGGCCGCGGACGGGCGCCGGGAGCGGATGGACTGCATGCTGGAGGACAGCAGGAAGGGCACGCTGCTGGACGTGTTGGGCATGGAGCCTCCCTGCAACATACACACGCGCGCCGGTTAACTCCGCCCTGGCTCAGCCGCTAGCCGCCTTAGCTAACGGGACACCCTCAAAGAGACGGACAAACAAACCAACTAAACTCCCAACAACTGACCGGTGGCCTGCTAGCAGTCGTCAGTCAGTCGTCGTGATTTTTCGTCTTTAAATTTTCTTTGCCAATAAGAAATTGCTTTTAAAATTTGAAAAGAATTTTCATGTATCATTTGCGTGAGTGTGGATTTTTTCACCACGGTCACTATTACAAAATCACAATATAATGCGTATGGAAACATTTACAAAAATAAGGCATTCCGTATGACATGATTGTTGACAAGAAGCACAAACGCTAGATGATACACTCAAGTAGGTTGGTTGGTTGTACGATGATTGTTTCACTACATAAGGAAGAGTACTCACGATCATGCTCCGTGCAAGCTGCATAGAAGAACAGATAGCGACAGTCATTGGACTCACATAGAGGTGATGGACAGTGGACACGGCCGCATGGATTTACTGTGTGTTGTCACTAGCTTGTGTATTAACTAATGTTATTGTTAACTAATGAACATAAATCTATTCAATTTGTGTGAGTTTATTCAGGTTGACAATGTGTATAGTGTATAGAATTTCCATATTTTTATTCGTCGGTTATTTCAATCTTGAGGTTCTTTGAATTATGTTTTATGTTATGCTAATTAAAATCCATGTTGCACATGTGTGTATAATGTAAGGACAATCACAAATGGTATGGAATGATGTAGGTAGGTACGGGAAGTTTAGTGTAGAACTTTTTATTACTAATACTGCTTTCATTTCCACATTTTTAAAGCAATTTAGTTTTTTCTAAATGAAAACCCATCGGTTAGCCTTCCTAAAATCTTAACCTTTTTCGATCCGTATCACATTATTTGGTCAGGATTTTTATATGGTTTATGTTAGTTTCTAAACATTTAATTATGAACTTTATCAAAAATAAATCGTTTTAAAATAAATGTGCAATGAAACGATTCTACTTTGATGACAGGTTTAAGTACCTACCTAGTACACAATTAATACATATGAATGTTTTTTTTTTTCATGTTGGGTCTTAAAATGATTATCATCAATGAGCCCATGTACATTGTTACGTACATATTATACGTACCTACTATATACTAACATACACCACACAAGGAATGTCATCACTACAAACATTATGAAGTAGGTAGGTACGTGCGATTATTATTCGTTTATAATAAATCTACTGCATAAAACGAGTATCCTGGGTTAAATAAGTATAAACCGCTTACTTGAATCAATCGCACTATTTTAATAAGCGACGTTTGGTAAGAGGGAAACACATCTGGGGTGTAAACATTTCCAGATATAGTCGCAGTCGTCTTTCACATAATATAAAAGATATTGCTTCAGTATTCCACTTCATCAAATCCGGCTCCAGGTGATGGGCTGAACTTGAACATAGATGAATGAGTAAAGATGCAAACGAAATATGAAGCTGGTAAAACAAAAACAAACGGTTGACAGTATATTCCCGTCAAGGCGTGCGTGCAATGATCGGTTGCAAGATGACTTGTGGACACACCGACATGACAACAGCAATGAGAGGAGTCTGCCAAATACAGGTGCTGCAGTGGCGGTTTTCCTCGGACGGATCGCAGTTGCACATGGATATTACTAGCAAGGAAGGCTCGTGTCAACTACAACCGGCTACGTGCATTTAAGAGGAGAGACAATCGAAAGCGGATCGTTTGAGCCCTCCGTACTGATAATATTTAAGGAGACTGGACAGACAAAGCCAAACTGAAAGAGGAAAGGGCAAGACAGAATGAGAGAGACGGCACGGTGTTGTTGCTGATCTTGAGTATCACTTACAGCATAAGCTGTGGAGGATGGAACAGACAAGCTGGAGCCTGATCCGCCGCGTCCACCGTAACGGCCCTGCAGACACATTACCAGGTCACTCCTATTCAATTCCTCGATACCGCCGCAATACAATACAATATCATCTAATATTCTACAGCAAATTAGTATCTTCGTAAGGCAGTTAAAAAGGCTACTCCCAACCGCGGACAGTAAAGTCGTGCCCCTAAGGTTGAGTCCAAGGGTTGAAATGCCACTCCGCAATGCCGGAGCGCAACTAAGTGGAAGCTAACTATTGGAAATATTAAATACTGTAAGTAAAGTGTGCAACTAACAGTCGGCGGAGAGAGGTTGACGTGCGAGCCGCGGCGCTCCTGGGGGCCGATGCTGGAGTGGCGGCGCACGGGCAGGCCGGCGGTGGATCCAGGCGAGCCCCCGGGGGAGGACGCGCACGAGGGCGCGATGCGGATCTTCGGCGTCATCAGCGTGTTGTCGGACAGGCGGCGGTTGGGGAAGGCGCTGGCCACGCGCAGGAAGTTGTTGCCGTCCTGCGAGGAGGAGCTGGCGCCGAACCACCACGAGCCGAGCAGGCCGGACCCGCCGCTGGTGCCGGGCTGGGGCGTGGGGGCGACGGCACCACCTGCGCTCCGGTACACTTCGAGTGTTTAATTATGCATCCAGGATGTGATTATGTATTATCAATCATTTTAGAGTCTGAAGGAAGTGCATAAAGTTACTTAAATAATCAAATGACCTGTGGAGTTCTTCCTGGCCATGTCCTCGGCGCTGGAGGTCTTGCGCTGCTCCACGCGCAGGTTAGGGATGTTGAAGGGCGGCGCGTTCATGTTGTCAGTGCTCATCTGGTGGCGCAGGGGGCGCTTATCCAGCTGCTGCGCGTGCGCGTTGGCCATGTCCACGCGCAGCTTGGTCACTTGGCTTTTCTCCACCAGCGTGAACATCTCGCGAAGTATCTGCACGAATTAGAATAATAATAATTCGATAATTAGTAGAGCGCTGTAATTTGTGAAAAACCACCTTCAATAACCAGCAATCAACCAAAATCAATTCCTTGACTGTTCTAAAACGGGAAATCTCCTAGTTGGACAGTCAAAGTTTTCTTATAAAATGTATGTATTTTGTTCAAATAAATAAATAAATAAAATATTTTTTTTTTATTAGAATTATCTTTTTCATCGGTTTTACCCGTCAACATAATATGTCATTAAATTAAATTGAGTATTCATTTAGACTGAAAAAGTTAACGTGTGTCCTATATCAATAAAATCGGAAAGTTTTTTCAACTATTATTTTTAGGTTAAAGAACTCAAAAGTAATTATTCAAAAGAAAGCAATAAAAAATAAAGGAAAAATTAGTTGAACACAATATTGTTAACTCTGAAATCGAAATATGAGATCGATAAAAATTACGAGTTGGTTAAACAGTGTCCCGGTAAGAAAAGAGATCTTTTCGTTACTTTTTTATTCTGTTTATTCGTAGTAGGTATCTTCTTCACTGATACATTTCTATTACACCTACAAATTTGTGGCCCTAGGATAAATCGGGCCTGAACCCAAGTTATTTATGTAACTTTTTTTAAACGTTAAATTCACCAAATCTTTCAAAACGACATGTATGTACATCGGTGGTAATACATAGGTGAGACATTGATAACGTCACGAATTCGAATCGTTACATTACTGTGGATCGAATCGAATATGCAATTTACAATGGTTCCATGCCAACTCAGAATCAACCACCTCCTTGAAAAGTCATTAAAAGCTATGATTTTTTTTTTAAAATAGCCCATAACCTAACCTAACATAACTTATCTAAAGAATTTTTTTAATTTATTTTTTACATCACTTTGAATGAATTTTCAAAGGAGGTTCTGAGTTGATTTCTTTCTGAGTTGTCCGGACACCATTAACATTTAAGTACACACCTTTCTACTGTTTTTTTTTTTAATTTAATTCATAAAACATTGTATGGTTTCCTTCCCGGCTAAATAAGCCCATTTAGCCGAGAAGAAAACCAAGCAGTTGAAAGACACAGTAAATGGAATACATTCATTTTCCGGTAGGTGTCGCAGCTACGAATTAACCCAATGAAATTTCCGGTAGATGTCGCAAGTTCCCAGATTTATAAAGTTGAAAAAGTTTTTGTACATTGAAAACTTTTATGGTATTATTCCTAGGTCATTGTTGTTGGGAATAATTATTGCTGAACCTATTAGTATATTCAGACTAACGAATAAAGTTTTAGTTAAGTGCGTTTTGGGAAGTCTTGGTTATTTTATGATTAAAGTTTTGTTTGAGTGATTGACTCTAAGAAGTTATTTTAAAACTTTATTGCGTTGTTAATTTGAAAAAGTAATAGCGACGCGGACATGATGTCCTCAACTTTCAAAACTTGACGAAAGAAAAAAAAATCCTATGATTTGCTATTTCATCACAATCATCATAATCATCATAATCATCATCATAATCATCATCATCATCATCACCATCACCATCACCATCACCATCACCATCACCATCACCATCACCATCACCATCACCATCACCATCACCATCACCATCACCATCACCATCACCATCACCATCACCATCACCATCACCATCACCATCACCATCACCATCACCATCACCATCACCATCACCATCACCATCACCATCACCATCACCATCACCATCACCATCACCATCACCATCACCATCACCATCACCATCACCATCACCATCACCATCACCATCACCATCACCATCACCATCACCATCACCATCACCATCACCATCACCATCACCATCACCATCACCATCACCATCACCATCACCATCACCATCACCATCACCATCACCATCACCATCACCATCACCATCACCATCACCATCACCATCACCGTCAACATCACCGTCACCGTCACCGTCACCGTCACCGTCACCGTCACCGTCACCGTCACCGTCACCGTCACCGTCACCGTCACCGTCACCGTCACCGTCACCGTCACCGTCACCGTCACCGTCACCGTCACCGGAACCGTCACCGTCACCGTCACCGTCACCGTCACCGTCACCGTCACCGTCACCGTCACCGTCACCGTCACCGTCACCGTCACCGTCACCGTCACCGTCACCGTCACCGTCACCGTCACCGTCACCGTCACCGTCACCGTCACCGTCACCGTCACCGTCACCGTCACCGTCATCGTCATCGTCATCGTCATCGTCATCGTCATCGTCATCGTCATCGTCATCGTCATCGTCATCGTCATCGTCATCGTCATCGTCATCGTCATCGTCATCGTCATCGTCATCGTCATCGTCATCGTCATCGTCATCGTCATCGTCATCGTCATCGTCATCGTCATCGTCATCGTCATCGTCATCGTCATCGTCATCGTCATCGTCATCGTCATCGTCATCGTCATCGTCATCGTCATCGTCATCGTCATCGTCATCGTCATCGTCATCGTCATCGTCATCGTCATCGTCATCGTCATCGTCATCGTCATCGTCATCGTCATCGTCATCGTCATCGTCATCGTCATCGTCATCGTCATCGTCATCATCATCAACATCATCATCATCATCATCATCATCAACATCATCATCATCATCAACATCATCATCATCATCATCATCATCATCATCATCATATTATCAAAATTATTTTTATCATCATTTACCTCGATGAGTAGCCCGAACTGTTCCAAATTGAGTTGCGGGTTGACCGTCTGCGGCATAAGAATCGGGATAACGCGAGTGGCCATCAGGCTGACCGTCAAACCATACTTCTTATCACTCATCATGAGTCGATAAATGCCTGAAAATCAATTCGTTGAGTGAATGTTACCTGTTGTAAGTATTATTAATCAACATATCCAAAACATGGTAACATCTAAGCAGTTAGAAACAATCGCATTACAATACGCTAAATTAAAAAAAAAAACACATTCGCAAGCATATACCTGAAAACATAACAAAACATAAATTGATAATATATTTTTTAATATTTAAAGGCAGCCCTTTAATCGCAAAAGACTCGCAGTCGGGAACAATCGTGGTTTTTAATTTCTTACGCCGCTCTTACACTATAATACTATGTAAAAGAGAAAACTTCGTTATGAATACTTACTGACAACACGAACGGCGATGGTCGGGTCGTTGATGCGCACCTCCCACAGCATGGGAAGCACCTCATCCATGATCTGTCCCTTGTCCAGGCGGTCGATGGTGCGTTCGATGCAGCGCAGCACGCTGGCGATGATGCGCAGGTCACCCTGGTTCTTTTCGAACAGGATCCTCGTCTTGGGGATAACCATCCTCCTGACTGCATATTCGTCCAGGTAGTCGGACACGTCGATGACGGCGTTAAGAGCGGCGCTCTGGATTCATTAAAACAAGTATGATTAGCAAACGCTCCTAGCCAAGCTTTCACGCACCTAATTAGAAATAACCCTGTATGGAACATTGTTTTGAATAAAGCTTGTATTAAATTCTGTGTAGAGACTCAAGACAATTCACTGCCAAATATGAATCATGGATTACTTTGTTCCCAACTTTTTTTTTAATCTTGAAAACAAAGTCTGTTTTTTTATAGAAGATAAATTGGGCTCTACAGATGTAAGCCGTTTACCTAACGAGGTAATAAAAAATGATAGCTGAAAAGTAATCAATTATTTAATACCTGGTTATTAAAGAGTTTCTTCTTTTACCTGGATCTGAATGGTAGAGCTGTCAAATGCATTGTAGAGCAGAGGCAAGACCTCAGAACGAATCTCCTCACGCGGGGTCTTCTCCAGAACATACTGAAGGTTCTCCAGGATGGTTACCGAAGCCTGAATAGACTTCGGCGACGAGAATATGGTCCTGGTGGATGCAAACAGAGTTCTGGTGGTAACTTAGTGGATAGTATTTTTTTCTATCACATCTTTAGTGATAGTTTGGTTTTGTTCCTAGGGAGCCGTATTTTCGACATAATGTGTCCGTTATTTGAACAATCCAAAGTACTCCAACCCCAAAATGAAGCAATTCGGATCATTGATTAATGCATAATCACAGATACTTATCGCGAATACGACTATATTAACAAAGTTTTCACATTATTTTGGGGCAAACATGAGTTCTTGGACAAACAGTTGTTTTAGAAATGAATATTTTATAAGACGTTGAATCATAATTAATTTTATTATTTGACGGAAGAAATTAAGGATATACTCACGTTTCTCTTTTCTTAAATGAAAGTCCGAGAAACCAGATTTAATAATTTTAATGAGAATTTTAAGCCGGAAGCCAATAATATTTTGTAATTAAAAAATTGTAGGAAAAAAAGTTAATTTAAATGAAAATATGAACTCAGGTTTGTCATTCGAGTTCCATAAACTTCCCTTTTAGAAAAGTTTGCACTCGGAACTAGGAACAAAGAAATATATATCTTTGGTTCAAAAGAATGCGTGAATATTTACTTAAGTGTCGGCACCATATGGATCTCGTACTCCTCCATGGAGGCTTCCTTTACCATGTACATGACGGGCACCAGCACCGCGGCCAGAACCTCGCCCATGTTGATCTCCATCTGCAGGTTGGGCCACACGTGCTGCCACCACAGTTTCTGCAATCATTCAACTCATTCAACTCATGTCTCTCCACGCTCACGGAAAACACCAACGATCGCAAAGTAACCATACATTCGCAAATATAAACTATCCTAATATTGCGGTCTTGTTTTGAAAAAAATCGTTCAGCGAACTGAACTAACGCCAAAAGACCATATAAAATTTTGCTAACACAAAATTTATTAAATGGAAGCAAAACATTTCGCCGAAAAATAACTGAAACAATTCGCAATAGAACCAGAATAAAATATTTGTCGACATAAACTGTGAAAATGTGACATTTTGCAAAGTAAAGGTTTAGAAATTGTGACATTAAACTTCTTTAATAAAATTATATTTTTTTCTTCATAGGTGTAAGGTTAATGCTATTCTTCTGAAAATTAAATTAAAATGGATGTACCGTTTGATTATCGTAATCCGGTTACTTATTAAAAAAATGAAATCGTTAAGGAATAAACATTTTTAGTCCGACCACAAATGTGCATTTTTGGTTAATGAATTATTCAATGGTGATATTCATTTGTGGATTGCATAAAAAATTATTATAAAAATTATTTATAAAAAAGTATTGACGATTTATACTATTTTATAAGTAATGAACTGTATATTATAATCAATGTTTACCGCATTAATAAAAATCGCATAACACAGTAATTCGCATAAATACATATTGTGGCTACTTTATTTTTTTTACAATTGGAGACAGGTTAAGGAAAATCAGATATTTTATGACAAAATTTTGTCGCAATTTGAAAATTTGTGTAATATTTGCATGTAAGTATATGTACGTAGTATGTAATATTTAAGTATGTAGGTGCTTTTATTTTCAAGGATTTTGAACGTTTCTTTTGTGTGTATAAGTTGAATTAATTATTTTTGTAAAAGCCTGCTGTTTTTTAATGTGTTGAGAAACGTCTTGGTTCGTAAAATGGTATTTTCACACCTTTTCCTGTTTTTCCAACGTTTGTTTGTTTGTTTTCTAGTTTAAAAAATAAGAAAACCATATAAATACAAGTGTGTAGTTCACACGCGGTACAAATGAAACCATCAGAAAACATAAATAGACTACTAGTAGGGGAGGCTATGAAGCACCGCCCAAAGAGGAGACCGATTATTCTTTCTCATTCTCTCGCAGGATAAATCCTACAGATGTATGGGTTTGTCTCTTTTTATTGACGCTTTTTCGTTTCATCGAGTTACAAATCATAGTGGTGCTAAATAAGTTTTCACTTCAAAAATATATGAATATCTAGACTTCTTTTTGTCAAATATATGGTATAAAGTTTCATGTCACCGATGTTAACAAAATCGTAAATGAAAACCTAAAATTAAATAAAATACATGTAGTTTGTATTTGATTAAAACTATTATCGAATACAAATATACGTAAATTCATTTAGAGCAAATAATTATTTTTCCATGAAGTAGGGTGGTACTGAAAATAAGATTTGTTTAATTTAATGTTCGATTGTAAATTTCAGTCCAAAGGTTACACGTTATTTTTACAAGCTTAAAAAAAATTAACAGGTAAGTAAATTTTAGCCGGCATCAAGTGTTTACATTTAATTACAGACGTGGGAAGTGGGTGGAGGGAGCTAAGTGGAAACATGTTGTGTAGGAGTGGATACTATTTACAGGGAAATAAGATTGTAAGCAATGATTTTAAGAAACTTATAATCAAATTATAAAGCACATATTATTATTACAACAGTAATAGGCAATTAATGAAAGTATCGCAGAATTATTTGAAGGAACGCTTCATGAAAAATTGTGAGTAATGTTGTAAGGATATGAAAATTTGTTCAGATCCATATCCTACAATTGTAGTAAAATTATTTATGTTTTCCGTATATTGAATTTTTACATTTTAATTAAATGAAAATAATTATCTTTAAGCTATTATTTAAAATAAATAATATTTTAATATAAATTTTAGAACCATTCCTTCATCAAGATACAAAGTTATCCGGTTTATGTATTCCACCGCCTTGATTCGAGCGTGTTGTTGATTCTGCAAGTCGGCAATACGGGTATCGATATCCGCTACCTCCGCACTCTTGAATTCAGATCGGCAGAGAGGACATTCGATCTAAATCCGTCAAGCCACTACATTTAATTTGAATATATTACATTATGTGTTAGCAATCCTGTTGATTTATTTAAACAGTTCATTTAATGTACCTGGGGTTTATTTACGAAACGTGCTGAATGCCCAATGGCGGCCAATTCGACTAATGGGAACGAATCGGAGAAGCAATCTGACTTTATCAGAACCATCAGCGTGAGCTGATGCCGTGGCAAAGTGTGATGCAGTTCCTTCTTATGTTTGTTTCATTTAAGTAAAATTTTAACGTCAGTGTCACTCTCTGCGACTATCGTCAACTACCTTGACGAATACCGCCTTTGGATAGGTTTCTAACACTAACATCATGGCCTTCACCCTTCCACGCCCGGCTACAGAGATCTCGAAGATCGAGTTTCTATCTCTCGAGCTTCGAGATCTCGAAGCTGAACTGGCTGTGGAAGCTTCTGGCTGGTAGTAATGGAATTCAATTTATTCTTTCAGAAACATTGCTAAATTTTACATTTTAATAAGTTTTTAAAATACATTTGTAACAGCATTACATTGAACATAAAGTGGTAGGTATACAAACTGTACAAGCTTTCATAGAGCTTGTCTCGTGTATAAAATGTTCAATGAAATGGTAAATGTTGAGGAAGCAAAAATTGTGTTGCAGTTTTTCGGGGATTATGTCTGAATGTTGTGAAGTCCAAATTTTAGTACATAATATTATAGTTTTAGAAAAGAATATATTTGATATAAGTTGTAAACATTTTATAACTAAATAAAATATACTTTTGAGTGTCAAATTCACACGCGGTAGAAGCGGAACTTTATCAAAACAATCTCAACCAATAGGGCAAAAGTGAGGTAATTTTCGCTTTATATCTCAACCAAAGCCTTGCAAAATGACATCATAATCAAGGCGGCCAATGAGCTCAGTTAATGTCATGTCATTTCCGTTTCATCCGAAATCCAAATCACAGCCGTGTTATAGAAGTTTCACTTTAAAAAAAACTTCACTGACGCTAAATATGCCGATATCCGAATAAATTCTGTTCAACGGCAAGATTGCTCTCCAGACCGTCATGAACATTGGCTATTTAGTCCTGCAGACCGGAAGATAGAACAGTCTGTGCTGTCGGCGGCGAAGATAACCATCAGGAACACAGAAATGAATGCTCTCCATGATAGCCGAGTTTTCAAATCTGAAGAAATACATGGCATGTGCAATCCCTTTTAACCCGTAGATGGTTCATTCCGAACATACCTAAAATAAAGTCGATAGGATAGAGCCAAGGGCTAGAGCCATACCTTTTTGGGGAAATTGAATTAAAATTAAATCGGCGTACCCTAGAAATGGTTTTTTTATGGTAGACTCTTTTATAACAAATGGTCCACGAATGAGGATCAGAATTTACTTTACTAATAAGAATTTAAATACTAAATTTGAACCAATATTGAAAACAACTCTTTCAATGGAATCATAATTCAGAAACCATCACGTGACCTTTGATGTGAAAACAGAGCCCTAATGGCATCGGATTCTTCCCCAGGTCGGCTCCCATTATAAACAAGCAAGCCGCAGGTGGGCTGAGTTCTCACTTAGCAGTAAACCATACGTTTATTAACCTGTCTGGGACTTAGGAACTCTATTAACCTAACCAAAATTTGCCGCTCAGATGAGTGTGTTTTCAACTACCGATTAGTTCACCTTAAATGCAAACTTTTCATCTTAACAAATTATCAATATATTTATAATGACGTTCCTCTCGTTATTCTGAAAACGATTTAGCAATTATTTACAATTTTTAAAATTTATATAGTACAGTATGTACTAGCTGACCCGGCACGCATTGCTGCGACGTGAAATCGAATCTCAAAGCCATCTGCTGGATGGTTACCCAACCTAGATAACCAAGTGTTGTGACGATAAATTAATTCACACCGCCATCTGTTAGAAATTTATGGAACTTACAAATAATTACAAAGCATAGTCCTACAACAAACATTTAATAACAAAATGAACATTTTATTCGCAAAAATAAATATTGAGATCAAAAATCGAGATAAAAACTATTCTTTATTTTAAGTTGGACAAAATTACATACAGTGTGTCAAATTTAATCTAAATCGGTTAAGTAGTTTCGGAGTTTATCTTGACCAAACATCGTGACGCGAGATTTTTATATATACAAAGATAGTGAGAATTCACGGTATTTTAAATAATAAATAATTTATTTTGAGTATGTAATTTAGTCTCAAGGGTCTCAGGAGGATACATCGGAGTATAGGAAATTTAAAAAAAATATGAAAAGAAAAACATACAGAAAGGAAAGCAAAATTACGGTGCAAATAAGACGATGACATATTTCTCGGCGCATCCAAATCAATTTTCTGTTATCAATTTGGTTTCAGTAAAAGCAGTAAATAAGTTCTCATTTATTCTCATCCAATTCCAAAAAGCTAATGCAATTCCTTGTATTCAAAGTTAATACAGTTTTAAGAATATACGGTAAAACATTTTTTGTGTATTTTTTATCAAAATTCACATAGCAAGTTATTTAAAGACAAGATATATCAATTTACAATAAAACGCATAGTAGAAGGAAAATAATACTTACACGTGGAATGTACGGCATCATGTCCATCAAGGTAGTGCGGTAGAAGTTGGCTTTGTGATTGGGCTCCTTCATTAGAAGGGTGTCGAGTCCTTGCAGAACGGGGATCACGGAGTCCCTAAAATTCAACAATCATTTTACTTATAATACATCTGGGTGAATATTCTCAATTATATTGTATTTATATAATGCCCGTATTATATAATATAAACCATGTTGGAAAGTTTAAAACATTGAGGTTTCTGAAAATGTTTTGTTAATGGATGGATATACCGCTGCGTAAATGCATTAAAGCTTGTTCACACACAGCTATCAAATATAAAAGATCAAAGCACGCCAAATAACGCTCTCCATACAATCACTTCAGACCGTTCACACCTTTAAGCGCATTTAAGCGCAGATCAATCATAGACAATACACAACTTAGACTTAACCGTTCCAGAGGCGATATGCCCAGAAGATAAGTCTCCCCCTCTCTGACTAAAACAGGAGAGGGGGTCATTGTAATTACGGTGCTGCCTAGACCCATGGATGACAGATGTCAAGTTGACAGATTTCAGTACAAAAAATGTGCATTCCGTTGCCGCTCCCTAATTCAACTGACCCCCTCTCCTACCACAGGAAGAAATATTTGATAGCCTCGTGTGAAAGTACAAAAGATAGGCGCCCGCGATTCAACAGATATCTGCTCGCAGATTTATAGCTCTGTGTGAACCAGCTTTTACCAACATATCGACTTAGAATAACAAGGTTCCATCTATTGCGGTAACGTCATGAGGAATTGAACTCTATTGTAGCTTACTATTATAGATCTATTATAGATCCCATTATCGCATGACGTATCAGCGACAGATGGAACCTTGTTATTACAAAGATTCGATATGTTAAAAGTTTAATATTTTTCGGATAAGTTTTATAATCAGTTAGTTTTATTACTTTTTTTAATTTTTGGAGGCCATAAGGAAAATATTTACCCATGGGGGAATTTCATCTTAAGGGATGCTGTGTAGAGAGTCTTTTTAAGAAAAGAAAGGAGAGTAATTTCTGAGAATGAAAAAGGTTTGAGAGGTGGGTAGGAATCACATGAATCCATTCCTCCATCAGTAACTTAACCAGTCTCACCACCACACTAGACAAACCTCATGAACCTGGGCACCCCTGCTAAGTCACCAAACGTATTGAACCACTTGGGGTGACCTGTGGCAGAGGTATTAGTTATCCAGTAAATGTTTCCTGGGGCGGCGGTACCCATTATCAAATCAAGTCTGAGTGAATTAGGTAGGTACCTAAGAATGCTGAATATATTGAAACCGTTCTGTATAGGCAATATACAACACCATAAAATATGTTTATAAGTAAAACGACTTAAAAATAATAAAATAACTGTTTTAGAAAACAATTTGGAAAAATTATTTTAACTAAAATTACATGTGAATTACTTTTACAAAATCTAACTAAACCGCTTTAGCCCTTTTTATGAATATGCAAAGGAGTAAAACACTTGTTATTACACCGTACGTAGGAAGTAAGCAAACGATTTAAATAGTCAAATAAAGATAACGTGGTAAAATCAGGTCATGTAAACGAAATGGAATTGTGTTTGCATTCGGTTTGTGGCTTTTTTGTGACTATTTTCAGGCTTACTACAAAGATAATACAATGTTAACATAGTAAAAAAAAAATACTTAGAAAGTCTGAACGTGTGACATAGTGACCTGATAGTAGAACATACTCAGAACCCCCGCAAAATAAACGATCCTTTCGTAATAATCGCGATTAATTATTAAATTTTTATAAAATAGACTCCACAAATAACACCACTACTCAAAAATACTACGCTACTATAGGCAAATCTTGCTGTTTCAATGATCAACTGTTTAGTTCTGAATTGTCTAACCTACCATTAGGAATTTTACAGGAGGAGAAAGTTTTCTTTCATTATTTCAATGAAACTTTATGACAGGTGTTTAAGATAAAGTTATTTCCGTAAAGGTAAAGGATTTATTAGTTTAAAAAATTCTTAGTTAAATGATTAACTATAATTTGTTAAATTTGATTTTTAATTTTTAAGTGGAGATTGAACAAAAACCAAAATGGTCATTTGGACAATTAAGAACTAAGGCGACGATTTGTAAAATTACTGAAATGTCTCTCCCTAATTGTATTGTATGATTTTGATTCGATCGTGCTAGAGAATTGCTGAAAAATAACAATTATTTTAACACACATTGGATGCCATTTTATAGCAACTTATATCATGTGAAAAACGACCCTTCTTATATAAACACAAAGTTCATAAAATTTTCCACTGGAAAGTATGTCACCACAATGTCTAAAATATCAGTAAATACTCATAATCAGTAAGTTATTGAAAAAAATTACCTGAATAAACACGCTACCATAAATATCGTACTTCATTCGATTAAATGTCGGTTAACATTACGATGTCGATAAAAACGGAATCTAGAATTTTTTTGTCTAAAAACGCCTCAAGGTGCCCGTAAACGAGCAAGAACAATTGCCTATTGCCGAACAATGTCTTGCTCGGCAATGATTTTTTTTCGTCAAGGTGTTTTTTTTTTTTTTTTTTTTTTTTTTTATTTATTAAAATTACAGAGAACATTTTGTACAAGAATTAGAGTAGACCCACAAAGCTTTTGTAAATACATTTATAGTTTTAAGGAAACATTAGAATAGATCACATAGTAGTATTAGATAATTTAACTTACAACTATAAATAAATATAAGTTGGTTGTCAATATTGCTGTATACCGCAGAAGCACAGCCCAATTGTATAAAATAAATTCACAACACAAAAACACGATCTCCTGCACACAATGTAACATAAAAATGGAAGAAAAATCATGAAGTTTGAAATTCTGATGGTTTTGGTGGAGGGTGACGAACAGAGATGCACAAATTAAGCATATCGTAGAAAAATTGCAAAAATATTTATTAATGTTAATGGGCTTTGACAGCCTCGAGGGGCAAAGCTCTTGACTAGCTATACGTATTATTTAAAGTAATATAAGATATATTTTTGAGGCATGTTCCAGAGTGGAAGATACTATCATTATCGTCCTGGTGTAAGATCAGCAATCAGAATCGAAACTTTGTTTGAAATGGCTTTAGCCATGTTTGGTGACCAGATTTAAATAGACATACATCTCTCCCACCATCTTCTTCCTCATCGCCTTCCCCACCCAACTACCTCATAACATACTCCAATTGGGGATGCCGTAATCTCACTGGCTCCAGGCGGTTGAAAGCATTTGGGACTCTTGTGCGGTGTTCACATTAAAAAAAAATTGCGTTGGAAATTATAACAGTTTTGGTAGCGGGTAGGTGGCAAACAGTGATGCACATATTATGTAACAGAGCGAGAAGGAAATATCGTCGTCATATCTATCACTAGTCGAGCGATCTTACAAACATCTTGACGGAGATAGATTGTTGGCAAGACATTGCCGTAAAAACTTGCTCGTCCACGGGCACCTTAATATATGATTTTTATGCGATGTTCTTTTGTTGAATCAATAACGTTGTACTTTCAAACATATTTTAGTTTTTTTTTTTTTAAATTGTCTAGCTATCTTTATGAATAATGGAATTATACCTGTTTTGTGTAGTTGGTGGCTAAAATTTTTGTCAAACGCTAAGAGCTGCCCGCAAGACCAAGCAGGAAATGAATTTATATGAAAACAGTTTTTTTGGTAAACTTATGTAATTCTTGAATGGGCATCCACTAAAACCGATAGAATTTTAGAAAAATAATCAATCTTATCTCTGAAAAGCAATCTTAACAGTAAAAGACACGGATGTGTCGAATACGGTAGCAGAAAACTAAATTTTTTTAAGAAATATACTTTGTAAAATAAAACTCTTGAAAAAAATTACTAGAAATTGTTACATAGTTAATACCATACAAAATGTTAATGAAATATAAATAATTGTAAACATCTTATTTGATACATAATTGAGGGATGCATCTTTCTTAAAATAATAATACTAACTTATATTCTATAACACCAAAAATAAAATAAAACATTTGAAGAGTTTAAGAATAATACAAGTCCAAGTTAAATGAGTTAATATTTCAAATAGATTTTAACTACTTAATTGACACATATTTTGCTATCGGTACGATCCAATTATAAGGAATGTTATTTTAAAATATACCCTAAGGCCCTAGGTCAATGGGTATAGCAAATCAATATTTTGTCAAAATATACCCTAGGACCCCAGATCAATGGATAATATGTGCGTAGGAAATCAACAATATGTCGAAATACGCCCTAGGACACTAGGTCAACGGGCAAAGCAAACCAAAGCAAATTTATGTTAAAGTAGGAAGAAGAAAACTATGAATCAATCCAAAATAGATGGTTTTCGATAAACGGTCATACCAAAGAAAATACAGTTTAAAAAAAATAGCTACAAATTTAAATACAACGACTATACCATGATTTAACATCATTGCAAAATACATTTTCGTTTTGATGTTAAATGTAGGTATGGAATAAAGAAACATACAAGAAAAATACTTAGACATAACAAAGGACAAATATTGGTAAAAATGTAAGTTTATGAAAATAATGTAGATACGTATTAAAATATGCATTCTTATTGAAAAAAAAAACTTATCGGAAAAGCTATTAATTAAAACTTAGTCCCTTCTTTGATACTGACAGTGCGTGATGAAAAGATTTATTGAAAAATAATTGTGAATAGTTGAGTGAATGCGATGAAATGGAACAAAATAAAAACAAAATATTATTTAAAAAAAGGGAGTAAATTTTTTAAAAGAATGTGGTGGTTTGACATGTATATATAGGTATAAATCTTAAACATAATAATTAAATTTGATAAAATGATTGATTTCCGAAAAATAAATGTGAAAATTTACGAAATTTTGGGTTTCGAACAATTAATCGTTATTGGTAAAATACAAGTTTACCTTTTCTGTATAGAAATGAAACTATAAAAATTTTAAAAATTAATAATTATTGATAAAAACTAGAGTTTAAGTTAAGTAGAGAATACGTTAAGCGTTTGAAAAAAAGGCAGATGTAAAAAAAATATCGAACATCCCCTAGAAAAGAGTTGTAATTCAAAATGTTCTATTTTACGTTTTATCTCTGAAAAGTGAAGTTCTTGTGATCATCAATGACCTACGAAAATCGTATTTAATCACTTCATCTCCGCAAGATGTCGCTAGAATCTCTTTTCGACAGGACTGCTTGTTCTTCATTCATTTATTTGTTTTTGCTCTTCTGTAAAATTAACTTTTTTGATTTACGACATTCTTCTACAAAAAAACAATGAAGTTAGTTTGTTTACCCAAAGTACTTGATCATGGCCAGCAGCTGAGCGGTGGGGCGCGGGTTGAAGTCGCGGGACATGAGCCGCGCGACGCCCTCTTGCAGCCCGCTAGGGATGCGCGGCAGAATCAGGTGCACCTGGTCGTCCAACTACACACACAATCAAACACATTACATCCGTGTACTTGACTCACCTATGTACTCAAACAATGCAGTAAAGTTTTTACAAATTGTTTTGGAGTAGAATCAGTTCCATCAAACCAAAAACTCAACCTTAAACTCTCCATTTCACTATAATATAATTTCGTCCATTATCTAGAAAATCTGGAACGTGATAAAAAACGTTTTTTACGATACTTAGATTTCCGTAGCTACCGCCCCCACATAAATCGCCAAGCTTTAATTTACTATCATTGGAAGATCGAAGAAGCTCGGTCGATGTACTGTTTCTACAAAAAATAGCCAGATCCGTCGTAGATTGCCCAGAACCCTTACAACGGATTCAGATACAAATTCCCAATAGACGAACCAGATCAGACATGATTCTTAGCCTCCCTCAGTGCAACACTAATTCTAAGCAGAACTCCTTCATTTATCGTGCATCACACATTTTCAACACACACTATACACAATTTGACATTTTTAACTCTGACCACACTCGTTAAAATCACGCAGGCAGTCTTTCGATACTTTACAAAAACAATAATTATAGATACTCATCTAATGCAACCACGACCCTATGTACTTCCTTTTTTTTTAATTTTTGTTTTGCCTATTTTTATACCTCAATTCAACCGATCCTCTCCCCCCTCCTACCCCCTTCCAATTCCGTTTTTAACCCCTTTATTTTCATTACAAATAGGGTGCAACAATTAGTAATGAAAATAAATCACTCTGTGCACACCACTAATTAATCAAAACGTTTCGAAACATATAAACCTTACAAAAGTTTTTTTTTTTATTGGATTTTGTGGAAACTAGTAATTTATTCAAAAGTTTTTCAGTGGGTACCTACAAGAGTTCAAACCAATTTACACACGGCATATTTTGCATAAATCTGCTAAATAATGCATCTAAATTTTGTCCGTGTTCGCTGAAAAACCGACAAATACTCGTAAAATGGACACAAAATATATTAATTGACTTTCCGCGAACTGTTTTTACCTTCATAAACAATGCATTTGTTACCAAGGGAATTTTGCTACGTTCGACATGTTTTTCGATCTGTTCCACCTGTTTTTACACATTTTTACCCATTATTATTTGTTTAACTGAGCGTTTTATGAACGCATATATTTTTTTCTAAATTAGGTCATATGATCTTGACTTACTTGTATTTCCTAATAATTCTCATTAATGAGCAAACACATTTCATAATTCAAATATTTTCAAACATGTAATATTTAATCATTGAAAGAGTTTTACAAAAGGATTTTTAGCGATTTCATTTTTCACTTTTCATTATTATCGTGTATAAAAAAGACCAAAAAACTTAAAAGAATAAGAAGTACTAATTATCCATACGTTTAGGAATGTATCACTTAGAAAAAGTAGGGAACTCATTGGTACAAATATCCCTTGAAGCAAATGTGTACGAAACATCCCCTCGCAAAACGGCATTTTAGTCATACAATTTATTATAAAAATGTCTGTCAATTGTAATCGATGTGTTTATTTCCTATTCAATAATGTCCATTCAGAACCGAAAATATTCACTATTCGCTAAACGATATACACAGAATAACGTTTCTGGGACATAACTAGAATAATATTATCTTTGACTGAAGATAGCTTGATTAATTATTGGTTTTAGTTGATTTCTCACAAAATTTTATTTAATTTAACACTTTCAGATCTGAATTAAAACTGGGAATTATGAAACATATTTGATAGTAGATAACACCGTGGAATTATTAAAAAAATTGTGCAGTTTGAGTGGCAATTTGTTTTTCATTTCTTTAGAAGCTAAAGTTAATTTCATTTTAAGGAACATTTTATAAGTCTCCAAGGGCATGCTTCACTTAAATTAAAAAAAAAATACACTGTAAAAAAACAATCGAATACAAAAAAATTCCAATAAAAAAATATCTTTAAAGGATAAAAATCGTTCAAGATTACATAAAAAATCACGTTAAAGTGTAAATATGGCTTCCGATTCTAAATTCTAAATGAACGAAAATTTAAAATCCAATGAAAGAAATAGTGAGCAAAGCCAAAAACTCAGCACAATCGTAATTTTTTTAACAACAAACAATTTTGAAATCTACGTATTTTCAAATAAAGGTGCTGAATGAAAGGCTTAAGAAAGTCATCCTGTACGAATATAATGCTATTATTATGTAGGTATCAAATATAACTTACGACCGGCTCATTTTAATATTTCGACTAAATGAATGATTCACGAAGTATTTTATCAAAAGTTGGCCATGATTATTTAACCCAAAGTCTAAAATTCCAGCATTAATTGAATTTGAGTTCCTCAAAGTTGGGCAACAAGTTTGCTGAAGATTAATTGATTACTGGCTACTCAGACCATATCAAATCAAATTTAATCTTAAATCTTGAGAATAAAAAGGTTTAATTGAAGCATTTACTTTAAATTATAACGAAAAATCCTAAAATGAGATACGTGTGTAAAAAGTGTTTAGCATTTCTTTCGCATTTAGTTATTTTAAGAAATAAATTGATCGGGCGGAGATACTTAAAGCTGCCAAGGTACACAATGAATATAAGTGTATTTAAGATTTCATTTGTACTCCACCTACATTTATTTGTACAGTTACAAAAAAAAATCGGAATGCGAATTTCACACGCTGTAAACTTAAGTAGACAACAGTGGGGAGACTACAAAGAACTTTTTCTACCAGAATGATTTTTTTCACATTTTTGTCGTCAAATTCTAGTGCATTTTTTCCTGTATATTTTGTCTTTTATTAGTACTTGTGTGTTTTTCTTCGGATTTGCTAAATGTGGTTTTCCTTTGTCTTGTGATTTTGGAGTTGTTTGAAGATTGGATATTTATTTTACAAAAATAAAAATATATATATTTTTTGGATTTCGTAAGATTCTGTCCCTGGTTCTCTAAATGTCTGGCCGCTTAAGTTCTTCAGGCGCTTTATACTACACCGGAGGAAAGCTGCGCGGGATCATGGATTTACTGTATTATATTAGAACCAAGTAATAGTTAATTAAATAATTTTTTTTTTTTTTTTTTAGTTTAAGTTTAAATTTAAAATATTCTTTTTGCGCGAATAAAATTGTTTTTTTTAATGATATTTTAAGTAAGTAATCACCTGTCCTTTCTAATATTTTGTCTATGTTTTTATTTGTCTATACTTGTTTGTCTTTTGTTATTTTTTATTAACTAATTGACGAAGAAAACATTGTTTTTGAAACATGTCGATATTGTTAATTAAATAGTGGTGAACACAAAGTTATTTGTTTCATAAAATTAATAATGACGCCACAAAATAAATTTGCAAAGTTTGAAGATATAAATATTTTATTACTATCTCATTCTCTCGCAGGCTAAATTCTATAGATGTATGTGTTTGTCTCTTTTTAGTGTCACTTGCTTCCGTTTAATCGAGTTTTAAATCACAACGGTGCTAAAGAAGTTTTCATTTCAATAAACTGAAAACATAACAGAAATGTTTTTTTGAAAAATAAGATTTGAGAGAGAAAATCGATGAATTTTTGGAATCTCAAGAGTCTCTTTTGAGAACTGAATGGTTGGTAGGTAATCCTTTCCTGTTCTTTTTTTGTCATAGTGTAAAAAGTGGTGCTTCCCTGTGCTAGGAAATTTAAATAATATAACAATTGAAAGAAAAAAAACAATGTCGATTTTTAGATGCCTTTTTATTTGATTTTGTGTAGTGTATTAGAGTGTGTGTACTTGTGAGTGCTTTTGTAGGAGTGAAAAGTGGTGGATATGTCTGTGGTGCATTGAAAAGTTTGTCTTTTTGACAAGAGGTTTTTTTAATGTGGGAAGTGAATCTGAATTAATTGAAGGTACGCTAAGGATAAAACATTTAAAAAACCGAATGGAAAGGAATAAACTAAAAATCACGAAATCAAAAGTCTAATACTTTAGTTGCAAATCCTCAAATGGATGACAGTTATTGTATTGGTTCGTCAACAACTGCTGACTTATACTGTCTGCCACTTTATAATACAGAGAGAATTGAAGATCCAACTGTTCACAAGTTAAGGACGTTTGTTGTGTCTGTAATCTGGCAGAAAGATCTCTTATTTAGAATCGCAGTAGTAAATAGTAATACAGGAAAGGAGAGGAATAAAACATAGAATTTCCATATTGTTTACTAACATTGACGGCCGGCGTAGTCCAGAGGAAAGGCTCTTGACTAGCACTCCGAAGGTCGCGGGATCGAATCTCTGCGTGGCAAATAAATTTTATTTGATTAATTTGTGTTATTTCACAATTTATTCATTCAAAATAATATAAAGTATATTTGCGGCACGTTCCAGAGTGGAAAATACTCTCAGTATCGCCCTGGTGTAAGACCACCATTCAGAATTGAAACGTTGCTTGAAATGGCTTTGGCCGTGTTTGGTGACCAGATCTGAATAGCCAGGTACTTCCCACCTTCCTCTTCCCTATCTCCTTCCCCTCCCTACTACTTTCAGCCCCTCACAACATACCCCGATTGGGGATGCCATAGTCCCATTGGTTCCAGACGGGAGCAGTTAGGACTCTTGTGGGGTATTATTATAAAGATTATTTTATTGAAGTGAAACTTCTTTACAACCATTGTGATTTGAAACTCGATGAAATGGAAATGACAATAAAAAGAGAATATCGCTTACACCTACAGGATTTAGTCTGCGAGAGAATGGGATAGAATGAAACCTTACCAACGTAAATTAAAAAAAAACTTTTTAGGGTGAAGATATAAAAAAAAGTCCCTTTAAAATTACCAAACTCAGGAACAACAGGACGACCTATTAAATGATGATTGATTGTGCACCCCGCACTGCGATGCTTATATCAAGGACTGCACCTGGAGAAGATCTTGGAGAAGATGGACTTGAGAAGAAAAAAGACAATTCTGTTGTGTTGGGTTGTGTTCTAGTACAATATTATTTTGTGTTGAGTGATTATTTTAAAAATAATTGTAGGTTAATTTAAGTTTATGTTATTGTTTTTAGGTCAATCACCTTAAATCCAACTTGTGAATGTATGTTTTTAAATAATAGTATAGGATTTTTTTTTTCTCAGTGTAGTATTACAGTTTTGAAAAATGAGTTTTTTGCTGCTAATCTATAATAGGTTAAATGATGTCTTAGCCTTTGTACAGTATTAGTTTTAGGAATTGTGTTTTTTTGCATTGTTGTTTTCCCCTGTTTTGTTGTGTTATCTTGTGGAGTTCATGAATGGAATTCCTGAACCCCCGGGGGCGGACTATGTTAAAAATTGACATACTACTGGCGTCTATGGGTTGCTGGAGCAAACACCTATGGTTTTTCTACCTGAACAAATGGTGCGAACCTTGGCTAGTGGCTTTGGCCGGTCTGATCAAGTAGCAATCTGTTTTGACCACCACTTCATACAAACGTCAGATATTAACGGTTATGTTTATAGTGTGTCAATGTGTGCATTTTTTACTCTATAAAAAGGTTAGGTTTATTTTTTTTTTTACAACTGCCAGATGTTGGCCCGGTGTATTCAGTATTATCACCGTTATTTACACATTTAAAACATGTTACCTGTGATTTTAAAATACAAGTGAAAATTCTAGCAAAAAGAGTTCTATTAAAAAGGATCCTAACAATTTTAACAACAGTACCTATGAAGCGTCGCTCTGGCCGTTTTTATTATGAGCTCACTTTTTAAGGTTCCTATTGGTTGAGATTGTGGAGGTGAAGTTTTACTTCTACCGCGTGTGAACTGCACTCGATTTGTGCAATTATGATTATTTAATTTTATCCTAATACGTAATATCGGTAGGTAGGACAAAATTATTTTTTCCAAAAAATGTAATTAATATCATTGAAGAAGAAGAGGAAACTAATAAATCTAAACGAAACATGAAGCAGAACAAGACACAGAAAATAAAAAAGGTAACCATCGCAACTGGGAATCAAACCCAGAATCTCTTGTCATTAACAATCGCGTATTTCAAATTCAGAATTAACAAAATTATCTTCTTTGAAATAACACAATAATTTTGTTTATAACCACGATTTATTTAATTTTTCCACTACCGACCGGTTTCGCTTTACATAAGCATCAACAGGGTATAAAAATTAAACTCTTGTCAATCAACCAAACTACTTTGATTATTCTCTAGCAGGTTAAATCCTATACATGTTGTGTTTATCTCTTTTTAGTGTTTCTCGTTTCCGTTTCATCGAATTTCAAATCACAACGGTGCTAAAGAAGTATTCACCTAAATTTTTTTTTCCGTCACACAGAAACAACTTAATATTTTAATTTTTTGTTTTTACATGTTTAAATGGTTCCACGCCAACTGAGAATAAAGTGAACTCAACACCTACTTGAAAAGTTATTAATTGCTATGTAAAAAAAAAAAAAAAAATAGCCGATAACCCTAACCTAACGTAACCTATTAAACCAATTTTTTATATATATTTTTTCATCACTCTAAATGATTTATCGGAGATGGTTCTGAGTTGGTTTCATTCCGAATTGTCCGGTCACCATTAAAAATGTTTTCAATAAATACAACTAATTTCAAAATAAACCTAAACACTCCCTTCAAAACAAAATTATTCATATATTGTACAGATTTCCGCTGTGTTGTTGTGTGTTTTTAGAACTACCGGGAACTGGCATACAATATTAACGTCATGTTAGTTGACCCACATTAACCATGTCTAATATTTGCATATAACTGGATCATGGTTGCCCTCCTCTCCCCACAAGGATAGGAGCTAGGAGCGAGATCGGTTGGGGTCAGCCACAATGTCTGTAGCAAGCACCTTGAGTGCTGTTCTTTTGGCTTATTTGTTGCTGGAAGTTCTTAGTTTGCCTGTTTACCTTGCAGACATTGACGAGATTCAAAAGCTAATCGGTTTTGAGTTTGCTGGGAAATTTAACTATGCAGATAGATGTTTTATTTCGAATTATATTAGCAAGTAACTTAGCATTTACATAATAGAGGATTTTTTTGCTAATGGTACACCATGGATAAGAAATAAAAAAATAGTACACTTGTGTTCGCTGTCATATGTGTGAAAATTCGAATTGCAAAATCTTCAAAAAAAAGGTTGATTGAACAGTAATTTTTGGTTTGATTAATACGACAAGAGCATTTGTTTTTTGTAATGCTTTAAAAGTAATATTGAAACTTTCGAACGAAAATACATAACATTTTTTGAGTCCATATGTATATATTTCTTAGCGTCTTTCACCCTTCATCATGGACCAAACTTAAAGACATCATGGAAAGCAATACAAATTCTCGACACATGGCACCGTCACCAGGAAAATCTCGTAAAATATTATAATACTGTTTTGTTTTTTGTTCTTTATGTTGTTGTACTATTTATATGTTAATGGCGCATTTTGTTAATGCTATTATTTATGTTTGTTCTTTATGTTGATGAACTATTTATATGTTAATGGCACATGTTGTGCCGTACACGTGGAAATAAATAAATAAATAAAATTAATTGATGGATTTTCAGAATCCTTTTTCCTGAAAACAGGGTCAGTTAGGGAATATAGAGAATTTCTACCAGTAGAAATTAGAAGCATTAATGACAAAATATAATTGTTGAACTCCATCAAAAAGCATTTTAGAGAAATCTTCAACGGGACGACTGCTTTTCCTATTTCCACATGAATGTCACAGTAAAAATTATACTTGTTTTTCCTTTATTGCATTTATTCTATCAATAATTAAGCAATAATCATTTTGAATTGGGTCTGCATAAACGAACTCAAAACACAAATCCTCTCCAGATTGAGCTAGCTGGTAAAGATGTAAGTATGATGTTCATCGTGTGTATATTCATTATTGTCTCTTTAAATTGATGTGTCTATAAATTTGCATTCGATGGGCTCGAGACCGTTTCGTTATGTGACAGTCTTTTAACATAACGCAATAGTGAATTTCGCTCCTTTGTGTGTTAGTAATGAATGCGTAAAACTTTATTGTATATATAAAATAATATCGTAATACTGAAATAAGTAAAAGATCTAGGGTCGTATTGCCTATGAAAAAAGTAAAAAGCTTGTTAAACACAAAGCACTCTCTCCAGGGTGAATTGCCTAAAACCAAAAAAAAACCTTGTTAAAAATATGCTTTTTGGAAATCAGTAGACCCTTAAAAGAACTAAAGGGTTTAGAAACAATTTAGGATTGGGGGAGGGAAGAATCCAATTTCTCAATGTAACATCCAAGTTAACATTGAAATTATTCACAAATATATGGTTTGCTCTTCAACAGAACATTGTATAATTGCTGATAAATTTATGTCTTTTTTATGTGATTATTAAGAAACAAACGTTTTCATTAAAAATTTGAAAGAAAAACATGTATTTTATTGGATGTAATGTGAAGAAAACCTATGAATTTCATTCAAAATGATTTAAAAACAAAGTGAGACGATTTTGAAATAAAAATTTACATATATGAATTATAGGGGATATTGATAGGGATATTTGCTACGGCAATAGCAATGGACGTAGCGAGCCGTTGGATTTCTGGTGCGGTTTTCCCATTAAAAAGTTATCGAACCTACCCAAAAAAGGGGTCTGTTATCGGTTTGATTTCACAAACTATCGAAACTAAAAAAGTAGCTGAGCCCAATGATTCGGAAACTTGTGCATTTTTGTGAAGTTTTTAAATAGTGTTACGTTTATGAAATATTTTCTTCTTTTTAATATAATCTTCATCTGTATTTTTTGATAATTATTGATCTACGTTTTGTAAAAAAAAATAATAAAGAAATTAAAAAATGTACGTGCAGTTCACACGCGGTAGAAATGAAACCTTTAGAAAACCAAAGAAGACAAGAGTGGGAAGGCTACGAAGCACGGCACAAAGAGAAGACTGATTAGTAAATCTCATTATCTCGCAGGCTAAATCCTGTAGTTGTATGTGTTTGTTTCTTTTTAGTGTCGCTTTTTCGTTTCATCGAGTTTCAAATCCCAACGGTGTGAAAAAAGTTTTCACTTCAAAAAATTACATTTTAAAATTGTTTAATTGTAGTGTAACCTACATTTAAACGTATTCCGGCTCCAGGAGATCAAATATAAAGAAGCCCGGACCTGCATAAGAGAATTTCGCAGTGCTTTATTGTGGATGGAAATATGTAGGTAAACATTATTATCTATCTTTTACATTTCACTCGAAAGGGAAGGCGGATTGACCCAAAATGTTTCCGTTTATATCCAACCGTATTTTTCTTAAACTAATTTGCTTTCAGATGAGCTAACCCCAATAATTGGTTTTGGAGTCCCTTTTACATTATCGGAAGAAATGATCCCGGAGCCG
Source organism: Glyphotaelius pellucidus (assembly GCA_936435175.1). Taxonomy (NCBI): domain Eukaryota; kingdom Metazoa; phylum Arthropoda; class Insecta; order Trichoptera; family Limnephilidae; genus Glyphotaelius; species Glyphotaelius pellucidus. The sequence goes on along the minus strand of OW386542.1, from coordinate 16,196,871 downwards.
CCCGGCGCGAGCTTCTCGACTCTGAAACGTAAAATAAATTGCCTAAAAATGATTTACTCACAATGGAAAATATTATTTCATAGGAACTTCATTCTTTTGGGAAAACCTTGCAAGGTAGTAACTATCGTTTAAAAAAATGATAACACTTTTTTGAAGTGAAAACTTCTTTAGCACCGTTGTGATTTGAAACTCGATGAAACGGAAACGAGCCACTCTAAAAAGAGACAAATACAAACATCTATAGAATTCAGCCTGCGAGAGAACGAGATAGCAATAAATATTTATTTACTTCACGGATACTCGGTTCCAATATAATACGATAAATCCACAGGCAAATCTCCTTTGGTGTAGTGGTATAAAGCGCCTGACGATACCTTTGCAGACATTTTGCCAACCAAGGATCGAATCCTATGAAATCCAAAAAAAAATATATTTAATCAATATCCAATCTTTAAACCACTCCAAAATGAACAGGAAAAATAAAAAAAAATTGAGTTTTCATTTGAAAGCGATATCTAGCGACTCCGAAGAAGAAAACACAAATACTTTCAAGATGACCGAATGTAAAGGAAAGGTGGACTGGAATTTGACGACAAAAATATGGTAAATATCATCCTTCACATTGATAAAAAAAGAGCTTCGTAGTCTCCCCACTCTTATCTATTTTAGTTTTCTGAAGGCTTTTACCGCGTGTGAATTTTACACTCTGATTTTTTTTTTAAAATTAACTCCATACAGGAGGCCCTGAAGAAAATAATTCCCCTCAGGATTTATATCATATTTGGGGATGTTGTGTGGAAAGGAAGCATAGGAAGTTCTGGAAAGGAAAAGGGTATTAGGGATGGGGTAGGAATCTGGAGGTCAGTGTGTCCAAGAGTGAAAGTCCTATGAATCTATCTCTCATTCCGGTGCAAGGCGATGTTCCGAGATAGTACGGCCTGAGATGTTAAAGGAATTCCCTCAACCATTCTCTCACGATCCGGCCTGCCATGCAGCATTCACCTGAACCTGGGAACCCCTGCTACCAGTCATCAAACGTGGCGAATCACTATGGCTGAGGTTGGTTATCCAATTAATGGTTGCCGGGGCGGCGGTATCCATACCCACCTCAAAAAATTAGCTAGAAGCATTTATTTCAAGCGAACTTCATGTAGCTACATTTAGCATTGTAAAAACTACTGCCCAATTTAAACATGTCTAAAATAACAGTTTTTTATTATTGTGGAAAGCAGAATATCGGTTTGTGCGTTTCGTTAAAATCTTTGGGTCACCGAGTAATTTTCACTGAAACTTAAGAAAAAAACTAACAAAATTCATTATTATATTTGGGCCGAGCAACCCTTTTCACCACTGGACAACATTTGCACAATCTGCGCTCACTCAAATGCCGATTTCCAGTCAAATTTAAAAAGGTTACTTCTATTTCAACCGGAATAATTCTTATATTCACCCATCGTCATCCCGATTATCTCCCATCCTTAGCTTTTCCTAAAAATAAACATATTTGTATATTGTTTAGTTATGAATTGTGCGAAACCATAATATTTTAATAATTCGATAAATTTGTTTAACAAATCATCAAACTCCTTCCATCACACTTTGTAGAGAACAGTTATGTAGCTGCTTTATTGTCATATCCTTTCTTTCTTTTTTTTTTCTTTTTCTGCAGGGTATGTATTATATTTGACACTACTATGTTTTATATTTCATTTTGATTATCATTATTTCTGTTATCACATTTCTGTCTAGTAACAACTACACAATGATTACTCATGCTGTGAACATTTCAAATTTGAGTGTTAATATCTATGTACATCTCAACGGCTATTCTATTATTGTAATAATTGTTAACACCCTGTAAATGTTTCAAACAATAAATAAATAAATAAATGGACACATATACATTATTAATATTATTGTAGACACATATATTAATGTTATAATTTTTCCCAATAAGAATTAGATTTTTGGCAAAATTTTCTGAACCACTTTGGAGTGAAATGTACATATTATGATAATTTTTATCTCAGATTTTATTCCAACAGGAATGAGAGGATTGTGCAATCCAAGTCTGCCATATTTCATAAACAACTACATTACATATAATAATATAAGAGAGTTAATTAATAGATCTAAAAGTAGAAAAAATAAATAAAATATGATAACATATTAGGTGCCTACCTAATTAAAACATAAAATGAAGTCAAAATTCATCACATAAATAACAAAAAAGCAATAAAAACTAAGCACAAAATAAAAATTTAAATTAAATTAAATAAAAATTTTACAGAATAAAATAAAATATATTTATATATATTTTTTTTGGGACCGTCCATAATGTTAGTACAAAAATTTCACTCACCAGTTCCATCTGCTTGCTGTAGTTGGACGATGAATAGTTGGCCTGAATGAGCGGTCGGCCGTTGTTGAAGATGGCGCAAATGGTCATCCCGAGGGAATACATGTCCGACAGCACGCTGCATACGGCGTTCTGCTGAACCTCCGGGGCTGCGAGAATGTTCATAGGTTATGTGTCAAGTTACCCGCGAGCGTTAGCGAGCAAGGGGTTAACTTCTTTGTATATTGGCATTGGGACTTGTTAGCCTTTGTGTATCCTCCTTCCTGCAACTTGGCCCAAATTATTTAATGATATTCATGGGAGGTTAAAAACAATCTTCAACAACATTTTATTTAAAATTAACTAAAGTAATAATGACTAAAATCCCACCCATCTTTACTAATTCATTGGGTAATGCATTCTATTATATTGTAATACTTTTAACGAAATTTTAACTTTCGATCAACAAGCAAAAAGTATTGCTTTCAACTGTTGACCAGTGAAAAAATCTGCTATTTACTGCGAATTGAATTGCTTTGGATTTGATAAACCGCTATAACATGGTTGGATAAAAGCCATCAGCTAATGGCTTTACAATACATATATATATTTTCGATGCTTTTCTCCAATTGGTTGGAGTTCATTTCTACCTCAAAGTTGCATCGCTGCGCCTAGGTACAATTTTTCATGAGATTAAAAAAAGGATATTCGGGGAATTCTTTTACAGATTTCCAACGAATAAAGCATACAAGTAGGTAAAATCAAAAAAGGTGTGAAGGTTTAAAAGACCAGCTTAGAACAATATAAGTCATGCGATACGCTGTCACTCTTTTTAGATCTTCGAAAATTCCAAATTTGATTGATTTATCAAATGAATTGTGAATATGGCTTGTTAATTTTTCATTTACATGTGCTGCTGTGTGTTTCTGTTTTTAAAGCAGTGTCTGTTGTGGTTTTGTAGCGGGTGGTCAGGCGGCGTTGAATTGATTGATAAAATTTCGTAAACTTGACCTTTAAAATTAAAGAAAGATCACTCACTGCCTTTACGAAATTTCAAAAAAATTCCCGCATTCCCTTTTCCAATCCTATTGCCCACTTGATTAAGAAGAAAATGAAAAGAAAAAAAATTGAAAGAAAATTACTGACTGCATCTGAAGTAAATATCAACATCTAAAGTAAAGCCCAGGCAACGCTGGGTACTTCAAGAAAGTTTTCCATAAAGGGGAAGTCATTCGAACCTAATCGCAGTGCCGTTGCAGATCATCGTGGTGAATTTGACAACTTATTCATAAGTGGAGAACAACTAATTAATAAAGAAAGTGGAGTTATCTGTTTTGCAATCGTATGAAGCCTTTTACAGTCCAATAAAACCATTTAAAAAAAAAAATTAAAAAAAAATACGAGTGTGCTTTAGACCACACGATTGAAGTAAAACTTCTTTATGCTTCGTTCGCCTCGCTCGATCACACTTTTCGTAACGCTTTTGTCACGCATTCATCAGCTTACTCCCTAAGTCGAGCGTGCATCGTTCGCCTCGCTCGATCACACTTTTCGTAACGCTTTCGTCACGCATTCATCAGCTTACTCCCCAAGTCAAGCGTGCGTAAAAAAGTTTTACTTCAAAAATGAATTGAACAAAAAAAAGTTCCGCCCTCTCGCTTGCACGCTAGGCTCAGGCGGAACGTGACAATGAGTCATTCGTGCATGCAGCAGGTGTTCATCGATTTATAAGACGTTATCACGTCAAAAAATAATTTGATAACGTGCTTTAAAGTGATGAAAAATGTAAATTATCAAGTTGAATAATTTAAAAAATTGACTGGAGTTCCTCATTAGATAGAAATGTAACTACATGCATCTATGGAACAGACAGATGGGAGTAGAGAGAATTGCAAGTTAAATGAGAGGATAATAAATGTATCATATATATAAAAGGATTATTTTAAAGAAAATTTTGCAATCCCCAAAGTGAAGACGCCGCGTAAGCACGAACGTGGTAAAAGGCTAATAACAAAATAATTATTCATGGTTCTTGCTGCACCTCTGCGGCGGAGAGGAAATAATTATTTCTGTGTTTAGAAGCAAGGCTATTAAGCCCGATTAAAACCACTGTTCCGTAGAACCTCTGCGTCGGGAGAGGAATAAGTGTTTAGAAGTTAATTAAAAGGAAGTTATTTATACTATCTTGCACTGGCTTCGGATTTAAGGCTCGTTCAAAAGATTATAAGTACTCCTTCAATAATTGTAAAATTTCTTTGTGGAGGAATTTAAAATAAAATGACAATAACCCGGTTAAGGAACATACTTGACTTATTTTAACCAGTGTTTCCTTGCATTATTTGGAGAAAAATGTGAATGGAGTTTTGCTCTTCGGTGACTTTGTCTTTTAATTTTTTTTTTCTCAAAACCAAACAAAAAAAATTCACTTCTTGTCACTGGTCACTTAGCCGAGTAACCGCCCTACCCCTCGCAATACCTACTTTTTATTAAAATGATTTTAGTTGAAAAAAACTTCAATGAATCAAAAATAACATCAATAATGTCACTGGAGATCACAACATCATTTTAATTTTTTATTCCAAATAATGCCTGGAATCACAGGCAAAAGTAAGTCATGTACGTTCCTTAATATCCTGTATACCAATACAAATAGTGTTGTAAACCAATTTGGTTATTTTCAATTAATTTGTACGTTTAAATAGTTTCCACACACTGTGTTACGAAAAATAACAATTTATTTAGATTTTGGTTTGTATTTATAAGGAATACTTTTAGTAGATTGCATTGTTTGCTGTTTTATACGATGGTGAATATTTTATAGAACGTTGAGCCTATCTCGATTAGTCTCGAACGTTGAGCCTATCTCGATTAGCGATCCGGAGGTCGCTGGTTCAAATCCTGGCGTGCGCATATAATTTTTGTTTGATTGATTTGCGTTATTTCACAATTTAATCATTCAAAAATAATATAAGGTATTAATAATTAAATTAAAATTAAATTATTAAGGACATTCCCATTATCTCTCCATGTAAAACCACCATTCAGAATTGAAACATTGCTTGAAATCGCTTTAACCTGAACTAGTGACTAGATCTGAAGAGCCGGATACTTTGCTACATTCATTTTTCCTATCCACTTCCCCTCTGCATTTTCAGCCTCACAACATACCCCAACTAAATAAATTTATTACGGCACTGGCCACATGCAGTTGGGAACAGTTGGAACTCCTGGGCGGTATTTACACAAATTTTTTTTGGCGTGACAACGTCTTATAAATCGATGAACGCCGGCTGCACTCACGAAAAAAGTATGACTCATTGTCACTTTCCGTCTGAGCGGAGCGTACAAGCGAGAGCGCGGAGCTTCCGGCTTGCGACGCATCTATCTCTCTTCCACTCCATCGTTATTATATGACTTTATCACGTAAAATTATCGTCCGTAAACCGACTTTACAGACAGCCAATATTTTTCAAAAGTCAAGGATTGTTTTCTGTCCCAGAAGAAACGGTTATTATGGTAGTTAAATACAATGAAAGTGGTTATTACGAAGCTTAATTTAAATGAGATGAAAAGAAATTAAAAATATACTTTAAGAAAAAGAATAAGATATTTCAACGATTTTGATTGTTGTTACTAGTGGGTCAATAATAATGAAAAAGCCCAAATTGGGCATGACTAAATACATAAATTAATCAATCGCACGTGGTTAATTTGTCAATTTTGCGAATGGTTTGTGAATATTTAACATAGAACTCAACAGACCGTGAATACCATTTGTGTTGTTCAACCGTATCACTAAAACGCGCCCGTATTAGCTATCAAAGTTCTCATTAGGTACGTTTTTATTGCGTGAAACGAAACTATACATCCATGAAAGAAATTTCTCAGAATACGCTGCCACGCAGAGAACAAATTTAATAGATAAAATAAATCCGCTGGGTAATAGAATTGAATGACTTTCTTTCAATTTACTGGAAACAGCAAGCATTTTCACATTTAGAAACCTGTTAAAAAAAATTCGTTGAGAGTATGAAACAAAAATTATGAATCATAAAACATTTTTCTACAAAGAAAAAAAGTGTTAAGTTGTTAAGTCATTAATCATTTTTTTTTTATTTGAATACCGCACAAGAGTCCCAACTGCTCCCGTCTGGAGCCAGTGAGTCTATAGCATCCCCAATTGGGGTATGTTGTGAGGCTGAAGGCAGTGAGGAGGGGAAGGAGATGGGGAAGAGGAAAGTTATATTAAGATCTGGTCACCGAACACGGCTAAAGCCATTTTAAGCAACGTTTCAATTCTGAATGGTGGTCTTACACCAGGGCGATACTGAGAGTATCATCCACTCTAGAACGTGTCGCGAAAATAATATGTATTATTTTAAATGAATAAATTGTGAAATAACACAAATTAATAAAATAAAAATTTTTTGCCACGCCGGGGTTCGATCCCGCGACCTTCGGAATGCGAGTCAAGAGCTTACCGCTGGACTACGCTGGCCGTTAAGTTCAAGTTAGAGAATATAATGCTTTATTATTTCGCAAATTTGTGATAAGCAGGCAATTTAACCTCTAACTCAGAATCAAGCAGGAGTGATAAAAATTTAGATTTTAAATCATGTTTATTTTGCGGGAAACTTCTTATGGTAACAAGTTAATATTTTCATAGTCCAACTTAGGTTAAGTTAAAGCTAGTTAGGGGTTAATCGATAGTTATATAGTTGTGCACATATCTACCTGTCCAGGTTATTCTGGCATTCTTTGATATTTTTATGAGGTTTTATTTATGTTAACGATAATACGTAATAACTTACCTATGTAGTCGAGGTTAGGTTGCACCATCTTCGAGAAGCGGGAAGACCAGGCAGCGCAGGGCATCGGCTCGGGGCTCTCTATGTCGAGAACACGCTCTGAAAAACGATGAGTTTTAATACAAGAAACCTAAGTGGAAGAAGGTGAAAGGCGATTATACGGCTTCATTTTGCTTACACGAGATAATATACGAGTACAATTTTCTCATATTTGAAAACTATATTAAATAAAATATTTAACTTTCTTCTTATTCGTTAGTTACCACCACAACTTCGTTAAACATTATATAATATATATATACATAATTAGGGTAATAAAAAATCAGATTATTCGGATGAGATATATATTTTTTTAGAGATACGTTATTTTGGAGGCCTTTGGATAAAGGTAAGTTAAGTAAACAACAAAAATTCACAGATAAGCAAACAGTACTTTTTTTGTAAAAAAATCGGTTAGTATTCCCCCAAACCTTTAACCTCTCAAGCATCGGAAGGACATTACTAGCCACAAATGTCATATTTCATTACAGCATCTGAAGAGCAAATCTGACCGGCCTTCCATAAAGTTTAAAAGTAATTTTCATATTTTTTTGTTTGTTGCGTTGGAAATAAATAATTCTTCTAATTTTGTATCTAATATTTATACTTCAGTCCATGGATAGAATCTAAAAAATTGAAAAATGTAGAATTACAAATTGGCGGGATTTTTTCGTTGACAGCAAAAATTTTATTTGTTTATTTTTGTTATATAAACGGCATTAAATGTGAAGAGTTTTCTTACTAATTCTCTGCACTAAAATAATGTCTTTCAGAATTAAGACAATTCGAGTCAAATTATTTCCAAAAGTATGTTAACATTTTCATGTTTGATAATAAAATTTTGTCATTCAGAAATGTCAATGTGTATAATTTTATCTAGTTTCTTAAATGTTTTTTTTACGATAACTTCAAAAATAGGAAAAATATAGCCTATTTAAAATATCTCGGAAGCATTCCGGAGATCCTTGAAATTTCACTGTATCGTGGGACTTTCAGGTAAAAATATTTTAATGACTGAAGGAGTGACCTTTTAGGACTGCAATAGTATCACTTTGAAACCCCAATTCTTAAATCCCCCTTACCAAGTCAAATTTATTATCTTTTGTCACGACCCTAAACTTTATTTCAATGCAATGTAATTGTTTCATTTTAAGTATGCAAATAAAGATACGCTTGACACAATTCCTATTCACTTGGAAAAGTTATGACACAATTTCAACACTAAAACTTTACACAACAAGTTAATTTGTCTTTCAAAAGTAAATTGATACTTTACTACAATAAAACGTATTCGTTTCATTTCAAATTGTTGTACAAAGTTGAATTAAGCTGCGGTAAATATAAAGTTTGCCGACTATTTATGTTCAATAATATAATAGGTACGTACATTTACTGGAATCACATATTATGGAAATTGGTACTAATACTGTGAAATAAACCTAATTTTATTTAAGCGCTTCAAGACGTTGCGCGTTGTAAAGCGAATTTTGTATTCATTGCCACGAGCATGTTTTTCCATCACGTTTCCGCCCTTTCTAAATATATTAAATAATAATGTTGATCGACGACGTTACATGGTGCAAAATTACCATAGGCGAAGCGCACATTACTTCAGAAATAGAACTCTAAATTTATTGTTCTGGACCGTGTTCCAATAATGTTCTTGGTACTTACTTGTAATCGGACAAGAGTGTGATAAAATTGAATTTAGAAAATTTATAGTTTTAATCATCAATATTTATTACTTTGTAGCTAGTGGTTTTTATAAAATAGTACGTACAATATTGTGCTTGAAAAGAGGGAGAGTAATAACTGGCGGAGCGCAATGGTGAAATAATTTAAAATTTAATCTTATAATGATGATTAATAATATTTAGTTGGTGTTAATGGGCCGCTTGAGTTATATTTTAAAAAAATATTTTTTCGGCTTAGACAAATATTTTAAGACATTCTGTATAAATATATATTTTTTTATTGTATTTTTGAAACCCTGGCAATTTTAAGAAAATTTCATTTTTCATAAACCGGAAAGACGGGACATACACAAACCACGGGACAACCAATTCCACACCAAAGCCAACGAACTCCAAAATGGCAGACATCGAACAGTTGATTCCGCGCTGTATCTTATCAGTTGTTACAATTGTGCAGGTGATGCCTGGATTTCCATAATATTGATATCGATTCGTAAAGCTAAAAAAAAATTAAATTTTAATCAATTTTTATCAGCTACAATAATTTTTTTTTTTTTTAAAGATGAAGATTGGAAAAAGGTTGACAGCATGACTTACCATCAAGCACTAAGATGCAAGCAGTCAACAGATGCTAGACAAAAGCAAAAGTTTGAGAGACTCAACCGAGACAAAAAAGGTGATCGAAAACAACTCGATCAGAATAAAGTTGTTATTAATATTTCGAACCTTGAGTTGAGCCCAAACGCGACTTCTGTGCTTGCAAAGGGGATGAATTATGCAGTAGCCCCTATAAAGATACCTATAGAATCTATCGTATGTGGTGTAGAGACGGCATTACATACAATGATGAAAGTCCACAAAATGACAGAGACGCAAGCAGAGGACATACGTCAAGAGACTTGCCCCGCCCAAACATCACAAAAGGAGAGTTTGCGGCCCTAAAAGAATTGCGCGCCAATGAGGAAATCTTGGTTCTGCCAGCCGACAAAGGCAATGCCACTGTCGTGATTAATACGGTAGACTACATCAAAAAGATGGAAGACCTCCTGTGCGATGCCGGCACCTATAAGAAAATAAAAAACAACCCCACCAACAAGATTGACCTGAAGACAAGGGAACTAGTTAAAGCTTCCAGTATTAGGAAAGAGGATCGATCTGGGCTTTTCGTAAAAGCCTCCAGAACTCCTGCCCTATACGGTCTTCCAAAAATCTACAAAAAGGATATCCCAACGCGACCGATTGTCAGTGCTATTGGTGCACCGACGTACAAACTTTCCCAATACCTATCGAGATTGTTGCAGATGCAAACTGGGAAAACTGAATCTTGGATTAAGGATTCCACAGATCTAATCTGTAAGCTCAAGAAGATAAAGACTGATGAAAGAGATATCCTTGTCAGTTTTGATGTTGTGTCTCTTTTTACAAATGTTCCTTAGAAGACTCCATGACTTTGCTCAGGGAGATTTATGAGGATGACATTTGCAAACTTTTTGAACACTGCCTCAAAACAGGTTATTTTGCTTTTCAGGGTGAACTTTTCGAGCAAGTGGAGGGAGTTGCGATGGGCAGTCCATTGTCGCCAGTTCTAGCCAACTTTTTTATGGAGAAGTTTGAAGAAGTGGCACTCGACACAGCTTCGGCTGTTCCTAAAGTATGGTGGCGCTATGTCGATGATGTCTTCGCCATCTGGCCTCACGGAACAGAGAAACTGAACGAATTCCTGGACCATCTCAACTCACTACACAGCAAAATTAAATTCACGATGGAGCTGGAAAATAACCAAAAAGTCCTGCCTTTTCTGGATGTGGAGGTGATGCGAAAAGAGGATGGTAGCCTAGGACACACAGTTTATAGGAAACCAACACATACAAATAGGTATCTCCACGCTGATTCGCATCATCACCCCGCTCAGAAGAGAGGTCTCATCCATACTTTGGTAACCCGAGCGACCAGAATATGTGAGGAGCCAAAACTCGGATTAGAACTGACCAAACTCACCGATGCACTGGAGCGTAACGGCTACCCAGCAAGGCAGACAAGGCAAATCATAAGAGCCAAATCAGCACGAAACGAAGACAGGGGTGAACAAGAGTCAAAAGGCTGCGCTTTCCTGCCTTACGTCCATAATGTAACAGACAGAATTGCCAGGCTATTGAGAAAAGAGAACATCAAGACGGTCTTCGGAACCACGACAAAAATCCAAGACCTACTGAGGTCGGCAAAGACTAAGTTTCCTCTGGAAACAGATGGAGTATATAAACTCAGCTGTTCCGGATGTGACAAGGTCTATGTAGGCCAGAGCGGACGATCTCCAAAAGGATTTCGGAACACTTTCGTGCTTGTAAACTTGGCTACCCTGACAAATCGGCAATCGCCGAGCACTTAATCGAAACCGGCCATTACTTTGGATTTGTTCCTGAAGTCCTGGGAAGACCCAAAACTTACAGAGCATGCCTAATTACGGAGGCAATTGAAATCCATAAAAACCCCATCAATATTAACAGAGACGACGGAGCTAAGCTCAATAGTTCTTGGTATCCAGTAATTGACGGCTACACCAAAGCTAAACGCAAAAAACCATGCTGAATTTTTTCTAACACCAGCTCGTAGAGAAATGGAGCTGGCAGCACGGTATCGCTTCGACACACATAAGTAAACACTCTCACCAATATCATTTACTCATCTGCCCTGATGATGGACACTGTAACGCTGTCCGAAACGTTGGCTAAAGAAGGAGGTAACGAAACACGGCATAACACCCCAAAAACAATAACAAAAATACTTTTTGGCCGTGAAAACCTAAAAACATACCTGAGCTACAATAATATTTTTTACCACTCTCCCGTTAAAATATTGCGCAGACTGATGTGTTGGGCCAAATCATCCAAACGTTTGCAGTTGGAAGTTGGCCGTACCATTAGTGCCAAATTCAAAAATTCGCCGGATTCAAAGTATCAATGTGGAATTTTACAAAATTAATTAAATATTATCGGAGACGGGACATTTTCATGTAGTGACATCACGAGCCCAAAAACCGGATTAATTTAATTAAAAAAAATATACATAAATTTCCAAAAAATTTTAGTACTTAACATTTTCGTAATTTTTGTAAAAAAATCATTCTGAAATCCATGCGAGTGGCCTGTTGAACTTGTTTCGTGAAAAATCACCTCAACATCCAAAATAAATCAGAAATATTGAATTTTACATATTATTTTGAAAAACGATTTATATTCTTACTTTCTGCTACTTATTCTACTTTCTGCTGCTTCCAACTAAGTGAATTACATAATTATACTAATTAATTACCCAGACCCACCCTTTGGAAACGCAAATTAGTTTTGAGTGAGTAACTCAGTTTGCGCAAAGTTTTTTTGCCAGTTTGGTTGGTTTGGTTTCTCTCCTGAATAGTTAGAATTTAAAAAAATACGCTCTAAAAAAATACGTTCATTTGGCCATTGGTGTGCAGTTCATACATGGTAGAAGTGAAATCTGCAGAAAACTAGAGTAGAGAAGAGTGGAGAGGCTACGAAGCACCGCACAAAGAGGAGATCGATTATTGAAGTAAAACTTCTTTACGCACGCTTGACTTGGGGAGTAAGCTATTGAATGCGTGACGAGAATGTTAAGAAAAGTGTGATCGGGCGAAGCGAACGGATATATATACATAAATATAGATGGAGCTTAAGAAGTTTTACTTCGGTCGTGTGGTCTAGAGCACTCTCGTTTTTTTATCTGTCTCATTTTCTCGCAGGCTAAATCCCGTAGATGTTTGTCTCTTTTTATTGTCGCTTTTTCGTTTCATCGAGTTTCAAATCACAACGATGCTAAAAATATTTTCACTTCAATAAAACGCAAGACTAAGGATGGGTTGTTTCAAAAAATTTGATGAATTCATTAAATATTTGAAGTTAATTTTCACGTTCTGTGTAAGTTCTATTCAAGTTCTGTGATTATTTCAGTTTCATGCAGCAACTGGCCTATAATGATGTAATAACAGAACTTGAATAGACCTTCTACAGAACGTGAAAATTAACTTCGAATATTTGATGAACTCATCAAATTTTTTGAAACAACTCGTCCTAACAAAAGAAAAGAATAAAATTTTTAAAAACATGAACAAACATTGGTAAAAATGGCGCGCATTTGCATAATGTGCTATTTATAAAAAATCATAATTGTCAATAATTGATAAAACAGAAAAGGTCACTGGAATATTTTTAAGAGGAAGAATAAATCTACTGAGAAAGTCTCTATTTTATTTACTCTAACATCTGTCTCGTTAGCTCGTTAGACAGTTATTTCTTTCCATTGGGGGATAAAATTTTCCCAGCTTTGAAACAACGGAATGAAATGCTGTTCAACTGCGAGAGATATTTTAATGATGTATTCCCATTATATATATATTCTCATAAAAAGTACGACCACAACGAATGGAATATTCTCAGATGAGAAAGTAGGTGTAAATCAGGGCGAGGAAAAAGGAACAAAATAAGAGGGACGGCGGTCGGAGGGTTGAAACCACCGGCGGTTACTGGTGGAAACATGCATCAGAAGATCTATGGCAGCCCTGGGCTAAATATTTTTACTGCGTTTTTGCAAATCTCAAAAATAAACATATTATGAGAAAATAAAGCCGTGCAATTATTTAATGTGGCTATGCACTAGATATGTTGGCGTAGATAACACCAAACAAGTAAACAGTTTTGAAGTGAAAACTTCTTTAGCACCGTTGTGATTTGAAACTCGATGAAACGGAAACGAGTGACACTAAAAAGAAACAAACACATACATCTGTAAAATTTAGTCTGCGAGAGAATGAGATAGATTAATAGGTGTTATTTTTGCGCCTAGCTTATCGGCGTTGTTCGTAGCCTGGCTGCCTACTGTGTTTATATTTTTTTGAATTTTGAATTTTTTTTTATGCGAATATCTCACAAGAGTCCCAGCTGCTACCGTCTGGTCTACTCAGCCAGTGAGACTGTTTTTTTTTACTTATGACATTAGCTTCACATAGGATGCCGAATCTCAGGAGTATGAATCTGGGGTTCAGTTTGCCCAGGAGTGCCGGCCGTATTAATCCATCCATCCCAATGCGGTGCAAGGCGATATCCCGTGAGAGTAAGGCTGGAGAAGTCAAAGAAACTCCCTCAACCATTCTCTCCAGATCTGGCCTGCCATGCAGCTGGTGGGCAGACGCATCCGCCGCCAAGAACCTGACAAACCTCACCCCACGAACCCAGGTACCCCTCCTAAGTCACTGAAGTCAAATGTAGCGAATCACATTGGGTGACCTATGGCAGAGATGTTGGTTATCCAATAAAGGTTCCAGGGCCGGCGGTACCCATTCTCGCCTCCCAAATTAAAAGTTATTTTATATAGGTACCTACGTGAGATTCTAAAATTAATTGATCGATTTTAGAATAAACTCTTTATCAAGTTCCAAATCACAACGGTGCTAAAGAAGTTTTCACTCCAAAAATACTTTCTTTGTTTGAACGCCATTGCAACCCATGCCGGGAATTCGCTAGTTTTAAATAAATGAAGAAGCATTTTGATACAAAAGATACAACGCTCGGCCCAAAGCTAATTAAATTTGAACAGAGAACGGGTAACGTCTGAGTTTAGTAAAGTTGCTCCGCAGACGGTATTTTAACAGCGCCAGGCCATTCAGGAGCCGAATAAAGACGTTTCTTCCCAGAGACGTTACGCGATGGGACAAATGAATCGCTTAGAAGACAAATGTACCTATCAAATGATTTTGCCTCTTTTAAACTTTTTATTTCATTTGAACGTTTATTTACAGATTTTTTACTGTATTTTACGCCACCTGTGATGTGGAGAACATTTTTCAATGGTAATATAATTCAGTACAGTGTAAGGGTAAGATTAAAAATAGATAATTAAAAATATATACGGGGTGCAACAGCACTTACTTGAAGGATTTTAATCGGCGATTCCTAGCAATTTTTTTTGTGAAAATGTCTTTCTGCCGTCCGATGATATATTTTCAATTAAATAACAAAAAAAAAAAATCCATCGCACGTCGCAACTGAGTAGTTGAGTCTCTGCGTCTTGTTCTAGCAGCACGGTATCAGACGAGGGAGAGCAAGTATCACGTGATCCCGTGATACGCATTTGTCTTCTATATTTATTTATTATTGTGTTTTCCGCCAGTAGGGGTTTTTATATAGATAAAATAATATTTAAGTTATCGAGGATTACACATTCATAGAATTTATACCAAAAGTTATAAAAGTGAAAAATTTTAAGAATGTACAAGTAGTTTTTGAAGAATATAGCTTAAAACCAAAAAATATTTTAAACAATATAATATTTGACAATAATATAGAACAGAATATAATATAAAACATTACAATAACACATCAAATCGTTAAATATATTATACCCACGTTACAATAATTTGTAGGATTCCACAAAGTGTTGGTTTAAATTACATTTTAGATTTTAAAGGGAATCAGCGAATATATCTACAATACCACCAAACTTGTTGCCTAAATCATGCATCCTGTTGGTAAGTGAGTGTGACTGATAGTTGGTTGTGTGTGTGTTGCATAAGAATGTTATATTTTGTCTAGTATTCCTTGTATTATATCATATTTAGTGTCCTCATTAGGGTTTTTTCATTGACCTTTAAGACATATTTTTATACTTGATTTGTACTCATTAGAATTTTTTATTAGTTTTATGTCTTGGGAAAGGATGTTATGGATTTTTGTTGCTTAGTATGTATAGTTTCTTTGTCCGAATGTGGTTTTATAACATGGAATATTTTTTTATATCATTTTTATTTGATCTGGTGTTATGTTTACACGAAAGGATTCATAATTTTTATTAACTTCAATAATATATTTTTGAAATATATTTGTTGAATATTTGGAACGTCAAAGCTATTGAAAATTTCAGTAGGCTTCTAACGGGTACTTTCAATACATGATTTCTTTATGATTCCTTTTTAATCGTATTCAGGTTGTGTAGCAAATCCCCATCCTATGATTTCGTATTCAATTCGAGAATGACATAATGCGTAGTAGACCTTTTTCATATGCTTTTTATTGAGCAAATTTCTTAGATTTAAATTAATAATTTAGATTAAAGTTGAGAAAACCTTAAATTAAAACCACTGCCCAACCGGATGGATACATAGTTCACCTGTCTTTACACCCTACAGACACTTGAGAGATAGAGAATGATTGCATCGCAATATTTTGTAATAAATGTAAATACAAATCTACAATACTAATAATCGAAAATTATTGTTAGTATTATTAGGTGCAAGTAACAGTAGGTAATAAAAGGTAGATAATAGACAAGTAACAAAATTTCTTCGAGTAAGACCATTTTAAATAAAATACCCTACAACGCATATAAAATTCAGGATAGTTGGTTAAGTCTTGTAATACGGACTCACAGCACTTTTATTACACGCGCTACAAGTTTTACAGTTGAACTAACCTAGCTACATACATTCCGCCTTCGTAAAAGCGGGGCGTAACAAATTCTAGCACGTAATACGATGGTGGCATGAGCTTAGATTTTTCGAACGAGTTTTACGTGGCACATAATAAGAAAAAATACGGTGTTGGACTCTTATTCCCACAACTGTTGCATTAATGTAATATTTACAATGCTTTTTGGGGCGTTTTTATTAGTGCCATGGGGATTCAAAGGGTGGTGAATGCGAGGATAAGAAAATTGAGAGAATTTTGTTAGTTGTTGATGTCTAATAATCTCTTTGTAATAGTGCTCTTTATAATACACAATCCATCATCTCTTCTGGCTCACCGTATGATGATAACACCTATTTGAGAGCCAGACTGCGAAATTTGTGAAACAATAAACTCGACTACTTATTGAATTCAATTTCCTGTCCGACTGCTGAACAACCTGATGAAGTTGTTGTGAAAAGCTTTAATAATAATAATTTATTCTTAAGGTACAGGAGTAGTAAAATGCAGTACATCCCATATCTCAATGTACTAAAATAAGCAAATTAACAATAGGTAGAACAAAAAGTAGAACAGAAGTGAAAAATATTAAATTTTTGCTAGATTCGATAAAATTTATAATTTTAAAACATTCTTTAATAATGTGGGCCTCACGGGGCGCTTCACCATTTTACAATTTTA
Source organism: Glyphotaelius pellucidus (assembly GCA_936435175.1). NCBI lineage: Eukaryota > Metazoa > Arthropoda > Insecta > Trichoptera > Limnephilidae > Glyphotaelius > Glyphotaelius pellucidus. The sequence goes on along the minus strand of OW386542.1, from coordinate 16,179,842 downwards.
TAAAATACGAAATATTGAAAATTTAATAAAATAAAATAAAACAAAAAAAAGATCGCAAATATTGTGATATACGGTTGTATTATGTAATTGTTCTTTAGACTTTATGTCCGTGTTAAATCTTCCCAACAGGAAAAATTTCTTCCTTCCGCACACTTTTCCACAAATGAGCATCTAGTCAATCCACGCTATGCAATTGCACTGTATAAGTATAATAAATACAAAAAAAATACAAGAACAACATGTCAACCTACCAGAAACCAAATGGGAAAATAATTCACCGACTCCAGATATTTTCATATCAGCGGGTTCGGCTCGATAGAACTCCTAACTGGACCGATAAATCCTACTGATCCCTCAATATAAATATTTAAAAAATCTTTCGTCATCCTACATGTATTTAATATGACTGATTTTTGCATTTTAATATAAAGATTTTTTAACAAATCTAATTAGCCTAAATTTTGAATTAGAAAGCTAGGTATAATACCAGTAGCCGAAATAACAAATGGTAATATTTTTATACTCTGAGAATGCCAAATTCTTTTAATCTCATTTCCTAAATCTGTATATTTTCTAATTTTTTTTTATTATTATTGTTATTATTTATTATTGTTATACATTTTTTGTAATGTTGCCCTTTTTGTGAATTTTAGTACTTAATATTTTGTAGTCGATCAATTGTTTGTGATCGTGGGTATTTACATTTAACCAATATTATGGTGTGACGTCAAAATACGGTTGGTTTATTAGGATGGCCAACTCATCAAAAAATTTGTTAATGTTTCGGATATTTGGATTTATTATGTATAAACTGTTATTATGTATAAACTGTTATTATGTCCACAAATTAGGCAGTTTGATTTTTACTTCCGTTGAATTGATGTTTTCTTGTGTGTGCGGTGGTAAGAGATTAGCGGTACATAAGATAATTTATCGTAAAGACGTCCTATTATCTTATGTTTATAATATTATCATTAACAATTTTTCTTGACATTATTTTGTCTTTTTTGTAACGTACATATTTTTTGTCTTCCACAGTAGTTATTTGTAACATGGCCCTACAATTTTTCTGATAATTGTTGCTTCTTTCACTAGATCACTTAATTTGCGGTAGTTTAGATTTTATCTGTTTTTTAGCGATAGGTTTCTTTTTGAGGAACAAATTATTTTCGCAATTACTTTGAGGGTGTTTTATCTAAAGATTTCCTTGCATCTATGACCTATGTAAAAGTTAACTGTATTCCTGCGGCATCGGCTAATTTCAATGCAATCGGTTTTAAGTTGTTATTCTAAATTTGCAATTCTTAGTTCCGTGTACCTGCGAGTGATGTTTTTTTTTTTGATTTGTCATGATACTTTCTACGATTTCTATTTTATCTTCCAATGTTTTGTTATTAATTAGTACCATCTCAATGTTATTTATGAGATCATCGTATTGTGACCCGTGATGGATTTCTTTGTTTCTATGTTTTCTGTATCTGGTTTTCTGTAAATGTTGGATTCAATTTCGTTCACATCTTTCCGGAAAAGCGTTGTTTCTGTACCAGAAGATAAAACCGGGATAGCCGTGAACTTCTTTGTTCTATCAGTACTAGTCATATAGTCGGTGTCTATCTTTAATCCGAAATGAAGATGGTTATCTTGAATGGTTTTAACTAATTGAAAACTTTTTGGATTTATATTTTGCTTAAAGAAATACCTCTTATATTATATTAGTTATGTAAATCGTTCATGTATTCATGATTTCATCATGATTTTAAATATTCAATTTGAAGAGCAAAAGGCTGCTGTGTGACTTTTGTTCCTCAAATTGAATATTTAAAATAAATTTACGCAAAAGTAGTTTATGGAGAATAATTGCTATATCTCTACATAGATATACACATTTAATGGAGTTTTCCAGTGTAGCATTTTTAAAATCGAAAATACAGTTTTTTCCGAGATTGATGAAATTTCGCCCACTTTTCGTCACACTTCTACACTTTTTTTACTTGTACAGTTTTTTTCCGAGATTGGTAAAATTTTGGACACTTTTCGTCACACTTGCTCACTTTTTCACACGAATAAACAGTTTTTTTCCGAGATTGATGAAATTTTGCACACTTTTCGTCAAATGAGTGAAGGGTACACTGTTTTAGTGTGATTTTGAAAAAGTCTGCGTGAAGCCTGAGCAACGTCGGGAAGTTCAGATACTAAAGAATAATTTTATTAATATTTAATACAACAAGATAGACGTTAACCAATTAAGTTGGTTCTTTGAAATGACATAATTCTTATTTTGAAGTGTATTAATATTATTCACCTCGCGATTAAAAAATCTACAAAATTTATGCTGTTTTCTTTCTGTATTGTTCGAATATGTAAAAAGGTTGTAAAAAGCTTTTTGTAAAAAAGGGGACCAAATTAAGAATTACACCTGACTTCTTACTAAAGAGACGAACAATATTTTTAAACATTCGAGTGATTTGAAGTAACCTGCAGTTCTGCATATAAAACAAAGCATTTTAAAGCCTTTTTGGTTTTTTATTTATGTGCAAAACAAATTTAATGTAAAATTATTGTCAAATAACAGAACTCTAAAGTTCCTGATTCGAGCGACTGGGGTCAATTTTAGATTATTCAAGTTATTAGACTTTGCATTTAAACAAAAGGAATGTACGAAATCTTAATTTTATTTCTAAATAAATAGTAGAGGGATGGTTTTTGTTGCGGTTAAAAGTAGTTATAACCATCTCTCGCCATTTCCGCAATTATTGATGCTTAGTACCTACCTAAGCGCCTTACGACGAGGAAACATTTCCAAAGGAAATGACGGCGCACCGGAGCCTTTCTACAATTAGCGGAAAGCTTCTTATAATCGAAATCTTGTAGCCAAAGAAAACCGTTATACGTACTTGATAGTTTATTATTTTGTAATAATTTATTATTTTGGATTGTTACCTATTTTTCATGTCTTTTATTTTAATGACAGTACTTATAAATTTTGAAGTGAAAACTCTTTAGCATAGTAATTTGAAACTCGATGAAACGAAAAATAGCGACACTAAAAACACATACATATACACTTATAGGATTTAGCCTAAAAGAGATAGTATAATCGATCTTCTCTTTGTGTGGTTTTTCGAAGCCTCCCCACTTTTTATACATTTGTTTTCTGAAGGTTTCACTTCTACCGCGCGTGAATTGCACACTCTGTTTTATTTTCCTTTGGAGTTCAACCTACAATGTCTAAATGATAGTTTGCATTATTAGTAGTACTCTTGCTTTAAACTTATTTGAAAAATGTTTATGAAGGTACTGCAGTAAAAAATATTATTAACATTTAATTATTCTGTTTTAAAACGGCTGACTCATAAAGTGAATTAAAAATCAATTAAAAATAAGTTGTGTTTCACCATGCTAGAATTGACAGTTACCGTACACAGGCAGCCACAGAAACGGGTAAAAGTAAAAAATAATGGATTGCATATAATATTATAATATTTCCAGAAAAAGGTCGCACTAGTATTGTATATCTTTTTTGCCTACACGTGAGACGTGCGAGAAGATAGACGACGGTACGTTAAATCTTAATGTGGGACTACCATATTAACGTACTTAAAGTAACCAAAAAGAAATTGCATGTTAAGTATTAACCTTTTTTAGGGTCAATAACCAGCCCAAGTAATTTTGTAGGGCCAGTTTAATAAACAGTCAAATTACATGGAAGTTTAATTATGGTACCTACCTATTGTTCACAGTTTTCTGTTCTTGTATGAAAACATAAAAAATAATATTTCAAATGAAAATAATAATAATAAAATTAACTAGGGCATGAAACCACTCTTTTTGAAGCTAAACAATTATTTTCTCAAAATCGTGAACTTTAGCAACACACCCACGTGCCTGAACCAGGCTCATGGCCTAACCTCGTTTTTCACCTTCCGGCTGACAACGTTATCGACGGAAAAAGGCACCATAAAAAACTGCAAATATTTTGCCTTTTTACATTTACTTCCTAGTTTTGGCACCAGGAGAGAAAATGTAGGTGTGAGTTTTTATATTACATACTCTAAGTAGTTTAAAGTTACAGTCGCGACAAAATTTAAATAACTATCTTTGTTGTAAAAATATAAAAATGTTGCTTCACCGCAGAATGCTTTAAGTCCCATGGACCGACATGATCACCAACACAGAAATTCTCAGGCGGGCTAGAGCAGATAGAGAACTTCTCACATTAGTAAAAGTCAGGAAAATTACATATCTGGGTCACATATTTCGAGGGGAGAAATATCACTTGGTCCAGTTAATATTAAAAGGCAAAATAGGGGGTCGCCGAGGGCCTGGTAGGAGACAAATGTCTTGGCTGCGAAAGTGGACCTTTATTAGAAGTCGCTTGCTGAGGATTGGTTTGTACTCCTGTATTTTTGGGTTTTTTCTAAGCTGTGAATTGAAGTATGTGTTAGTTCGTTCAAAATTCAACCAAATGTGTTGTTTTTTTTATTTATAGATAAATTAAACCTTGTATTTTTAAAAAATATTTATAACAATTAGTTTGAAATAAAGGAAACAAAAATATAATTTTTTGAAACTTCAAAACTTTTATTTTTTAATACGAGTTTTTGTGGACATGGTACAAACCAATCCTCAGCAAGCGAAGTGTGGAGGAGCTATTCTGGGCAACGCAAGATGGAGATACATTTTCCGATCGCCAACGTCGAGGGAACCTGATAGGGCACACGAAGAAGAAGTAAAAATATAGCAATTTTGCTAGCAATTCACGTGCGGTAAAGTGAAACCTCTAGGAAACTAAAGACAAGAGTGGGGAGACTACGAAGCACTTTTTTAATCAATGTGAAGGATGATTTTTTTTCATATTTTTGTGGTCGAATTCCAGTGCACTCTTTCCTATACATTTGGTAATCTTTTTAGTGTTTATGGTTTCTTCTTTGGAGTTGCTAGATGTCGTTTTCTTTTGCCTGTTCATTTTAGTGGTTTGAAGATTGGATATTGATTTTATACAAATTAAAAAATGTTTTTTTTTGGATTTCATAGGACTCGACCCCTGACCGGCTGAATGTCTGCAAAGATTCGTCAGGCGCTTTATACCATTACACCAAAGGGAACCTACGTAGGTCCATGGATTTATCGTATTGTATTGGAACCGATTACCCGTAAGTAAAATAAATATTTTATTGCCATTACTTTCTTTCGCAGGCCAAATCCTATAGTTGTATGTGGTTGTCTCTTTTTAGTGTCACTCGCTTCCGTTTCATCGAGTTTCAAACAACAACAATGGTGAAGAAGTTTTCATTCAAAAGTACACTTTCTTAAAATTACAACATATACACACAATACACGTTACAACATATTGGACATAGTCTTTTAAAAAGCCCTTCCATTTATTAAATGGACACCGTAATTGTGAATTAAATAATGAAACTAAAATGTTTTTTGTTTTCATTTTAATTATCAAATAAGTTTTTTTTTCTGGCTACCTTTTCTATTGAAACGCGTGAATCGGATCGTTAAAGGCAAAGTAATTAACGCTTCAGGATGTAAACTATCCTTTGGGATTCCAAGGGATTTAAAAGGGCAGATTTAATAGGATTTTTTCTTAAACAACTTCACTTAGAAATACTTAGTAGTAAGTAGACTGTGAAAGAAAAGTGAGATAACTGTAGGTATAAGTCGGTGGTTTAACTGATTAGTAAGATTAATTAAAAATCTCTAAATAACGATCCTATTTGTAGTAAAACGTTTCAAATGTAATTAAAAAAAACACACTTCCCTTTAGGGGTAAGTGCTGATGTAATTGAGAATTTTTAATCATAAAAACTTTTCTAATCTTTAGATCAGGGGTGGGGCACCTAGGTCCCGCGAGACTTTTAGGTGCGGCCCGCGAGCACTTTTGGTGCTGAAGGAAACGCAAAAAATTACACTAAAGGAATTCGCTCACGGAGAAACTGAAATTAAACCAGTTGTCAACGCACCAGCAGCTTTTCAGTTGTCTTGTTGCCATGGTAGCGCTCACGAAATTCGAATTGCGTTGACAACTGGTTTCATTTCAGTTTCTCCGTGAGCGAAGGCCTTTAAAACCCGCGAATGGTTTTCTTTCACGGTATATCTAAATGTGTTTTAAAATTAATTAAATAAATTATACAAAATTACGAATTGACAGTTAAAGGCAAAGATTTGTCGATGGCTGTAAATATGCGAACGTCAATAAAATATTCTAAAATCGTCTTAGTGTTCATTACGTGATTTTAAAAAAGAAGTACATTTATAATTTAAGTTGGCACGTACGTAGGCAGATTCAATCTTAAGTTAAAATCAGTCTTTTGTTCAGAATCTACGAAAAAAATTCCTTGCCGTTTCATGAACTGGTACATTTTGAAGGAAACAATTCTCCTGTTCCAGGTGTAATTATAAAATTCAAGTTGTAAATTTTAATTTTGTGGTGCAAAAATCGGTGGAGTTATGAATATAGTTTTGAACCTGGTGAAACACACACAGATTCACTTTTAAGTTAAAACCAGGTTTGTCTTCTGCGTGCCGGATGACAATCGAAACCGTTCTAAGGTTCCAAGTGAAACCTAAAATTCAAAAATGTTGTTAAATTCCGAGGAAAACTTTTTGCTGTTAACTGTTGTCTAACGTAACCGTAGTTTTAGCTAATTTTATGTTTTAGGTGTAGTTTTTAATTAAAGCGAGTCCCCGTTTACAGATTCACTCCCTTACTTCGGCTAAACTATATGAAATATTCACATTTCCACTCGCGCGCGACCCACTCTAAACTTTATTGAAACAAGTTTTGTGTTCAGAATGTAACGGTAAATAACCAGCAATTGAGGGATTATTACAGAAAACCATTCTTTGTTTCAAGATAAGCTTTGAATTCGGGTTTCACACCGTGTGCCGCAAAATTCAGAGGAAAACCACTTGCCTATTCTGTAGGTTTATGCTTTTGGACTCTAATGCAGAATCAGTCTTAATTGAAAAGCATTTTTATGTTCTGAAAGATGTTCTAGATGTTCTGGATGTTCGAGATGAGAAGTCCTTATCATATTTTATATTTACGTCAAGAATAACACCCCCCCTCTGAGCCTAAAAATCTTAGTGCGGCCCGCGGGTGACACTTCAATCGTTCAAATGGCCCCCGACGATAAAAAGGTTCTGCACCCCTGCTTTAGATTATCGTAATTTGATATTGCGATAACCAAAATGTTTGGATGTTGCCCTTTAGTTAAAGACGGTATTCACATAAACATAAATAAATTCATAAAAAAAATCATCGTTCGCTTCATTATAAAAGATCCATTTTTATAAAAACCTTAAGATCAACGAAAGATCTAATCACGCAAAATTAGTACTTTTTTCATTAATAATATAAATTTTTATAATTTTAAACTTATCCAATTCTTTTAAAATTAATTAAAATCATTATTTATAGAACCGACTCATTATTTTACTAACGCTCCAAGCGATCTTTCAACGATATTATTTGAAGAATTTATTTATTTTTCCGATCGCTCAATATGTCAAATATTTATTTTTGCGAGTTGCCTTCATTTAGTTAATGAGAAATATGTTTCTTCTTAAATCAACATTTGATCTTTAAAATCTTTGAAATGCTGGTTCATCTTGGTATTTGAATTTGATGGGCAAAAATAATCTCGATTTAAAAAAAAATTGGTTAAATTTATAACTCTCTTTTTTAATAACTTTTGAAGGTTATACACATCAATGCACTATATTATAATGTAGATTCACAATTTTATGCTAGCATATTAAATTATATCACTGAAAAAGTAGATAATACAAACAAATCTAAACGAAACATAGGTAGAAAAAAATGTTTAAAGAACAGGTTTATATCTTGGATAGTGTCTTGGATAAAAATACCTGATTTTATTTAAACGGGAAACAATTGACCTTTTTCTAAATCTAAATGTAAATAGAATTTTTTATTAGAATATCTTTTTTTAAGTTAAATCTCCTAAAGGTTATTCCTATCAATCTACAAACTAATTTCCAATTAAAAAGGTAGCTGCAAAAATATGGGAAAAAAATTATTTGAAGATAATATTGTTAATTCCGAATTTGAATTATGAGATTGACAAAAATGACGCTAAAATAAGAGATCTCCGTGGCCAAATTGGTTAAGGCGTTCGTCGGTTTTTTTGAAGTGAAACTTCTTTAGCACCTTTGTGATTTTAAATTCGATGAAACGGAAACGGCACTAAAAAGAGACAAACACATACATCTGTAGGATTTAGCCTGCGTAAGAATCAGATAGAATGAAACCTTACCGCATTGGCCGTTTTTATTATGAAATCACTTTTCAAGGTTGAGATTATATGGGTGGGTTTCACTTCTACCGCGTGTGAACTGCACTCGATTTTTTCAAATTTTTCTGTGCCTTGTTCTTTTTAATTTTTTTTTTGATTGGTTATTATTATCTTCGTTTTCATTGAAAAAAATACTTTTGAGTTGTTCGATGGATTTGCTTATTGTGTGAAGGAAAAAGAGGCTCTTACCTATGAACTCAAGACCGAATAGTTTCCATGTCCCTTTTTTGGTGATCACGATGGAGGTTGGACAGATGTTCCGGTGCACGAGGTGCACGTTGTAGTGGAGGAACACCAAGGCTTCTGTTATCTGAAACAAATAATAAAAGCACATTTAATTTTGTTTTTAAATATTTTGTATGCGAATAAATAATAACCAATTTGTAAGAGTTCGGGATATCGCGCACAAAACTGATTGAAATGAATGTAGTGCATTGATCTTGAAAAAATTATTCAAATAAAATAAATGTTTCTTCCCTAACCATTGTCTTTATATTGAATTTAAACCCTCTTTTTATCTTTATTTTATATTTGTATGTTTTATATTCATATTTTACATTTAATTAAATTTATTTTTATATCGTGTTAGAAAAAAAAACTCGAAAAACCATCTCGTTTATTTCCTTCTTGCAGCAATGTTAATTACTGGCGTAACGATGTTATGGATATGTGACATTTTTTTTATTAAAAGTAGAAACGTATTTTATATTGTTAATCCCTTACAAATATCCTTTGTTTACATAACATTCTTTGTTTTTGAAGTGAAACTTTTTAAGCGGCGTTAGTGATTCGGAATTGGATGAAACGGAAACTACTCATTAGCTAACACCTGCGAAGCATCGCTCATTGGCCGATTTGATTATGATGTCATTTTAAAGGCTCCTATTGGTAATGACATTAGGTCCTTAGTCTGCGCTCATTGGCTGATTTGATTATGACATCACTTTTCAAGGCTTGTTTTGGTAAAGTTTCGCTTCTACCGTGTGAACTGCACTCGTATTTTTTTAAATACATACTATTTTCAAAAGAAATACTACATTACACATATTTTTAGATTTAAAATTATCATTATGTACCATGTAAAACTAATTATTAAAAATAAAAAAATAATAAAAAAATAAAAATCGTAAAATAAAATATTTAACAAACAAAAACAATAAAAAAACGAATGCTCGCAATCACCCAATTTGCATTTCAACCCATTTATTAACTCAATAGAATTATTAGTCATCGGGAGGAAAAATTATGAAAAATTTAAAAAAATTAGGAATTTTTTTTTTTACTTTTAACTTTAATCTCAGATGATACAAGTCCTGAGGGAAATTATTTTTCTCAGGGCCTCATACATGGAGTTCATATAAGAAAACTGTATAAAATAACCTGTATTTTCACATCAAAAACCTCACTGGTTTTGTTTTTCAGAAAATATTGCATCGCATCGCTGATCGCTACGGCAAAACATCCTTCTGATATTGCAAAGAAAACAACTTTAAAATAAGGAATAAGTGACATTGAAATGTTTTCACAGTCATCGAAAGTAAATGGGTATATAAATAGCCGGGAAATCCAATACTGCATTTAACGACATCTGCAATATTTTTCTAGAAAAATAGAGAGGAAAACTAGAAGTAGATTCATTCTCATTTCTAAGAAAAAACTCAGGAAGAAAAAAACTTGCAAGAAATATTTACAAACCGGGTTACAAAGAGAGGAATAGGTGTAGGACGGCGTATTTTAGTGATTTTCATAATATTTTTTTAACTCATAAGGAAAATATATATTTTATTTATACTTTGGAATCATTTTACAGATATATTCAAGAGTATATTCAATTTTTTTTTAATGTTTTCCTTTAATAGGCAATTTGTGTATCTCCTAGAGCAGGGCTTCCCTAACTGTGAGTCGCGACGCCCCGGGGCGTCGCGGGATCATCCCAGGAACGTCGTGAGGCAATCTTGATAGCGTCTTCTACACGCACACTTCGGAGCGATCGAGTCCCACGCCACTTCAGCCGCCGCGCAGAAAAGTCTCACAGTGAACTGCGCTGTAAACCTATCGGTCTTTACTTTTCTGCGGCTGAAGTGGCGCGGGACTCGGTCGCTCCGAAGTGTGCGTGTGGGAGACGCTAATAGGTTGGCTGTCTGTGCCGACGCGACCAGGAATGTTCTGCCCAAAAAAATTATTTCCCTAGATTTCGAAGTGAAATTTCCCTAGAATTTCACATTTACGCAATTACCTACGTAGCCACCTGATTGTGTAACACTAATCCTATTATATGTTAATTAATATGATTAATTAATTGGAAAGATATCGGAACTTGGTAAATATACTAATAATACTGTGCTTTTCCAGATAAAGCACTTTTTGCTACGTGAAATAATAATTTAAAAGTACGAATACACTCACCACTGAATTAGAAACTGAATTTCAAATCAAAATCAACCGCAATCACCGAAAAAACGGAACTTAAAACATAAATAAATTTTTTTTTCATCCCATTTATCTTTTTAGATACATAGGGTACGTACCCATACTAAGTGACAAACTTTTTGCAAAAATATGGCAATTTCCCGAGGGCGTCACAGTTGAAATAAGTTTGGGAAGCCCTGTCCTAGAGGTCACAATTTTCACTTGAAATCAATTTTTCAAGAAAATTTACTTTTTTTAATGTTTCTTCTATTATTTGAACCTCACTAATCGAAAAATGGAAATTTTTTTTGAGGAATGTGCAAATTTTATGTGATTTTTTACCATTATTTTGTGTTTTTTTTTTGCATTAAAAAAACTGTTGAAACAAAGATTTTATTTAGGATTGAGGTTCAAATAGAGCGCATTTATATTTAAAAAAATATGTGTTGAGTTTGATAACGATTCATCAAAAATTGTAGGAGCTAGAGGTTACACAAATTCGAAAAAAGGAGTTTTGAGAAAAACGCGTTTTAAAATAAGAGTGGCAGTAAAGTAGTAGTAATTCGACCGAGGGAAACTCACTCAAACGTTTATAAATTTAAACGGCGTGGAATTTTGGTATGAAATTTTCAGAATTTATTTTTGAATAGTTCTATCGATTTAAGAAAGAAAAAAAAGGATTTTTTTGCAGCCTCTACACCTATTTACTCTCTTTTAAAATACACCAATTTATTGTTAAAAAGTTACAAAATCAAAACCAAAAAATTGTTTGTCGTGAAAATGAGGTACTTATGTAAAGTAAGTACGTTTTTTAATTAAATCTCTCATCACAGTAGTGTTACTAATTACCAAAATAGGTATATGATTTAAAAAAAAAATAGTTAACGAATATAATTTGAGAACGATTCCTAACTGGATTCCTAACTAGATTCCTTCTGGCGGCCTTCGATTTTACGCCTGGAGAAATTCGATATTAGGAAGTGAGTAATCAGGCCAAATTTTTAAGCTGTTATTTTTAAGGTTTATCTGAGAACTAAGATAAGAGAGCTGCTGCTAAATAACCTCCCAACTGAGCTCTAACATCGCCATTAGATATGTACTGTAAAACGCTACAATCACAATAAAAAAATGTGTCAAATAATGCACTAGTCCTTTGGAAATTCAAAACGCAATTAACTTGATCCTCTGAAAGATATCAAAGATTTCAGTAAACCTTGGAATTATAAATAGGTACTACAAATCAATAAATGCCTAGCCAAAAAAGTTTATAATCCCCTCGCAGATCAACGAGGTGGTACTTCTGAGGATCGATAAGTCCCTTCATTAAATACGCTGAAACCGAGAAGTTTTAAAGAATTTTGAAAGTAAGGAGTTTCCAACTTTGGAATATCTAAGAAAATATCTTGACTTTGAGCGTTGGATGCAAGTACCTACTTATGAAAATACTGCGGGAATACGACAGATTTAATGTCAAATTTTATGATAAATTTAAATCGTGTCAAACCATGGGTATAAGACGTTTGCACGGATTGTAAAATAACTGTAAAACCAGTAATTTTAAATTAAAATGCAACTTTTATTAGGTACTATAACTTATTTAAGTTTTACCATGTTACGCATAAAAAAAAAACTCTTTCAATTAACGTGTGTTATCCGCTGGTATCATGTCAAAGTCAATGTTTGTGAATTATTTGTATCACATTTCTTACAAAATATCATTCAACAATTTTGTTTGTTTCTCGCTTACAGATAGAGTAAAACTTGCCAACTTAAAAACAAGCTTAAAATCAAGACACAATCTTGAGTATTCTTAGAACGAAAAGTGTATTAAATATGTTTTAAGTACATGACTGAAATAAATCAACGTCAGTTAAGCGGTTTTATCAGTTTTGTTTCAAATTTCACAAAGTATCTTTATTATTTACACCGTTCAAGAAATAGTGTCATTGTAACACAATATTCGAAAATTCTAAATTACACCGTTCATGAAATAGTGTCATTGTAACATAATATTAAAAAATTCTAAAATTCCATAAATGTTTTAATTTTTCGGGTCTAGACGACATTACAATATCATGTAAGTTACAAAATTATCCCGATTAGTAATTGATGTAGAAATATTCCCACTGAGTTTCAATTTTTAAAGTGAAACTTCTTTATCACCGTTGTGATTTGAAACTCGATGAAATGGCAACGACACTCAAAAAAGACAAATACGTACTGGAGAGAATGAGAATGAAGCTCACTTATCAAAGCTCCTATTGGTTGAGATTGTGTGTAAGTTATTGTGAAGGTTTCACTTCTATCTTTCTAAAACCTTTATATCGTATTATAGAATTATTATTATGTGGACGCGATGATGAGTTAAGTAGTAACAGATACGGAACAACATGATTACAACAGGCCGTTGATGTTTCTTGAAAATTAAATTATTGCATGCAGTTGGAAATACTTTCGTTGAAATAGTTGATGTGTTCAACTGCACAGAGTATGGTTTCAAGAAAGCTATTTAGCATATTTATCAAAAAATGACTAATGCAAACATATTTTTCTTCTATTTCTCAAAATTATTGGTTTAATATTTATTTAAATTTTTATATGAGCACAAGAGTCCCGATTGCTCCCGTCTGGAGCCAGTGAGACTATGGCATCCCCTATTGGGATATGTTGTGAGGCTGAAGCGTGGAGGGGAAGGAAACGAGGGGAAGGTGGTGAAGAACCTGGAAATTCAGATCTGGTCAACAAACACGGCTAAAGCCATTTCAAGCAACGTTTCCGCAAAGGTGCCGCAAATATACTATATATTATTTATAAGGGGAAGGTGGTGAAGAACCTGGATATTCAGATCTGGTCAACAAATACGGCTAAAGCCATTTCAAGCAACGTTTCCGCAAAGGTGCCGCAAATATACTATATATTATTTTAAATGAATTAATTGTGAAATAACACACATAAATAAAATAAAATTTTTTTAGCACGCCGGGATTCGATCCTGCGACCTTCGGATTGCGAGTCAAGAGCCTTACCGCCAGACCACGCCGGCCGTCAATGTATTAGTAAAAATTACTCCATGGTTACTCGTGTTCCTTCTTATAAAATTATATCATATATAACATGTAAAAAGCCTAAATGTGCGCATAATATAATTAACAAATTAATTAATACGCCACTACGTGAACCGGGTAGTTTAAATATTCATTTATCCTTATAAAATAAACACCGTATTTACATTTTATTTCAACCAACAAGACAAAACAATGGTAAGGGCTAAACGAGGGAAATAATAATGTTTATGTTGCTCGTAAATTATAAATACAGTAATCTCCGGGTTGTTGTTCAACGATATTCGCCGAGGGAGACAGTTCCGCCGCCGCACAATCCCGGATAATTGAAACTCAAGAACACAATGTTATTACCGTTTCAGTGGCAAAGCTGCAGCTAGCCAAGTTCGCAGCGACCCACAGCAATCGAGCTACACCTGTTGTAGCCAGTTGTCCCTGCTGGGTGGCTGGTTAAGTTGTTTATAAATAGAAAGCTCGCCTCCCCGTTTACATGGTGGTCGCTGTATATTAAAATACATTTTACTTTGTTTTGTTGTTTATTATTTTTACTGCTTATTATTCTTGAGCTGATTTCTTAACAAAACATGGCCCTATACAAATTATTATTATTATTACTTACGTTCGTAATACATTTAGGAAGGTAAGAACGTTAAAGCCCATTAACCAGCGGCCGAGAATTTTGTCGAAAGATGTACCCTTGTAATTGTACAGGGTGGTTTTGATGAGTAAGTATAATTAATTTTATTAATATTAATTAAGATTATAGAAAGATTAATTAATTATATCCGTATAAGATTAACTAACCTTTATAGCTAATAACTCAATATTGATTTAATTTCGTCCCAAATTTGGTTTAACATAAAATTTCTACATTCCTGTTAGCGATTTATATTTTTTTAATGTTTCAATAATGGCTAAGCAAAATAAGTTTGTAAAAAAAAATCTGAAATATTTTAGTTTGTAAGACCGTATATAAATAGACAAACTGAAGCATTTTCGTTGCAAAACACATATTCAGTTTTTTGAAGTGATTTTTTTTAGCATCGTTGTGATTTGAAACTCGATGAAGCGGTAGCGACACTAAAAAGAGACAAATATATAGGATTTAGCCTGTTAGAAAATGAGATATCAATAAAATATCCTGTCGCCTGTCGACTTTTAGCGGCATTCAGCGGACCAAGGGTCGAATCATACGAAATCCAAAAATAAACATATTTTTTATTTTAGTATAATCAATATCCAATCTTCAAACTACTCCAAAATGAACAGACAAAGAAAACACAAAAGAAAGCGACATCTAGTGACTCCGAAGAAGAAAACACAAATACTAATAAGATGACCAAATGTATAGGAAAAAATATGGCAAAAAAATTATCCTTCACATTGATAAAAAAAAATTGAATCGTAGTCTCCCCACTCTTGCCTACTTTAGTTTTTTGAAGGTTTCACTTCTACCGCGTGTAAATTGCACACTGTGATTTTTTTCTGAATTCTACCGTCTTACCAGATAACGCATATTAATGAAAAATGGTATATAATCTACTATAGTTTTCCCAGAATAGCTTATCTTATTATTATAAAAATAAACAATTTTTCAAAATTTAAAACATTAAATTTAGTATATTATTAATAAAATTATTAAGTTATGAAGTAAAATTTTACTTGATAAAATAATAATCTTTCGAAATCAATTTTTTTTATAGAAAAGAGTCGATACACCTAGAATTTCATTTAAACATGATGCATTTCCCTATGCGTCTGGTTTTTAATTTTGTTTGATTTATTATTATCGGCTTTGTTAGTTAAAGCCGTTAATAATAAACCAAACATAACTAAAAATCAAATAAATTTAACTGATAGTCCCTTATTTAATTTATTCCGTTAATCTCTGCTGAAACTGTTTCCTCTCCCCTCTATCCACCCAACCCCTAATAATTTTGTCTCCCTCCTGTATTGTTGGTGTTTTTTTTCATTAAATATAAATTAAAATTGCCAAATTAAATATTGACATATTATATTTATGTGTAAGTTAAAATAATAATTGTGTACTTAAGGTATGCAAAAATAGTGGAAAAAATGCAAAAAAAATAAATCACAATGTGCAATTCACATGCTGCAGAATTGAAACCTTCAGAAAACTTATGTAGACAAGAGTGGGAAGACCATGAAGCACTTTTTTATCAATGTGAAGGATATTTTTTCCATATTTTTGTCATCGATTTCGAGTGCACCTTTTCCCATGCATTTGATTATTTGTGTTTGCTTCTTCAGAGTCGCTAAATATTGATTTCTTTTGGGTTTTCTTTTGCCTGTTCATTTTGGAGCAGTTTAAAGATTTAATATTGATTTTACAAAAACCCTTCGATCCTCGGTTAGCTAAATGTCCGGCCGCTGAAGTTAGTCAAGTGCAATATACCACTACAGCAAAAGAGACTTGCGTAGGATTGTGGATTTATCGTATTATATTGGAACCAGGTACTCGTTAATAAATAAATATTTTATTCCTATCTCATTCTCTTGCAGGTTAAATCCTATAAATGTATGCCAAAGAAGTTTTCACTTCAACAAGATTTAAATTTCAGCAGTGCTATATGTAAATACGGCGAATGAATGAAAATATCCGGAAAAAAATCTCGTATTCACTTTATTTCTTCTCTGTTTAAATATTGCCGGCAGAATTCCATGAACTAGTTTTCAATGTATTTTTTTAATCCACCATTTTAATGCAATTAAACCGTTTCACGGTAAACCCTTCCCGCTTGTAGTTCAATAACGTGGGGATTTTCTTTTTTTGGTTTCGGTTTAAATATGAATCAGGTCTTAAAATATTATTTTCGACAATCGATTTTTAAATTACTGGTTCGGAAAATGGGATTAAGAGTTTAGAGTTAGACTGCAATACAATTTTTTGAAGAACACTTCTTTAGTACCATTGTGATTTGAAACTCGATGAAACGGAAACGAGCGATACTAAAAAGAGACAAACACGTACATCTATAGGAGTTAGCCTGCGAAAGAATGAGATAGCAATTATTTATTTATTTAATTCACGGGTATTCGTTTCCGTTAATCCACAGTTCCACGCAAGTGGTAAGGTTACGTTTTAAGTAGTGGTTAAGGTTTTTACGGATGTAAGATTTAGAATAATTTTCTCGGTTTATCCGCGCAACGTAGTCCTTAACTCCTGACGTTTCGGACAGATCTCACTGTTCATCTTCAGAGGCCTTATGTCTTGAGTTTTGTCTCAAACTGATCGCTTTCGCGTGTCTGTTCGGTTCAGAAGTCAAGACGTAAGTGGGTGCTTGTCAATTTTTATTGTGAATAGATCGAAGTACGCGGGTTGAAAGTGATTTCACGGTGGAGGGGGTGGGGGCGGGCCCGGCAATAACATCCCGCCCCTACTACACACATATTCGCACTATTCACAAGATTGATTTTGTTAGCAGTTGGTATTCCATTAAATCGTGCTAACTTATGTTAATATAATTAACTTATTTCTATAATATCTAGCCGTTCTTAGATCCAGTAAATAATACAAGTAATAGATTAAGATAACGTAAAAAAAAACATGTTGAAAAGCATTGACTGTTTAAACGTTAATCTGTATTGCTTAGCATTTTTTAACACAGTATTATTTCCTCTTATCCATATATCCATGCTTTTAGATGCTCGTTGTTGGAGTGACTCTGTATGAACGTTCAAATCCTTTTCATTGTTTATTTTTATGGTGTTGTGCTACCTCCTTCTTTAGCCAACGTTTTGGACAGCGTTACAGTGTCCATCATCAGGACAGATGGTGTTCAGATTATGGATACTGTAACGCTTTCCAAAACGTTGGCTAAAGGAAGAGGTAGCGCACGGCATAACACCCCAAAAATAAACAACGAAAATACGTTTGGCCATGAAAACCTAAAATTACATCAGTTCAAATCCTTTTCCGAAACGTGGGTACCCGTTAATGAACTGCGCACTTTCATTTCTTCTGTTTTGCATTACACACGAAAATATTTCTAAGGAAACTTTCCCGGAAAAAAGTCAAAGAATAAAATCAGTAGTTACCCTACTCAAAGTACTTTCAGAGAGAACGCAATTTTTTTTCCATTTAATGTCAAGTTCCCCGATGTACTATCTCTACATTGTGGCCACCACCAGTGGCGCGGCGTGAATAATAATAGATAGATATAGAATTTTCTAGAATATTTCATTTGCCGATTGAAAAATGTTTGTTGACGAAAGCAGTGTGAAGGTTAGATCGTTTTTTTCCAATAAAATAGAGCTCTTATTAATGAAATATCTGTAGGTATCTAGTCTGTCTGCTCCTGAAGTGGTATTAATAGTTGACGTCCCGCACCGAACCGAGACCCGATGCACGTAAAAATGTGCTTATACATCTGAATATACCATAATCTCACGTTTAGCGGAACTCGGTCTCCTGACGATACCAATAAAACAAATTTAAAGATTATTGCCGATAACTTCTCGGGAGTAGTTATTTTATATGGATCGGTGGGGCTCATCTTTATTAAAAAGGCAAGTTTTATATCTATCATCAACGAAGTTCTTTAGAAGTGTTGATGGGTAAGGATTGAGAGTGGAAGAAACTTTCGCAATTAATGGAACTTGTTTTTAATTGCTAACTCTGCAGTAAATCCCAACAGAGTCTTTCGTGTCCTGAATCTTACACGTTTAGGGTCGAAATTGTGTGGGCTATATTTGGAATGCAAATAACAAATTGCTCATTAAAAGTTAGAGGAAATAGCATTTTGGACGATGAAGTAACGTTGCTCGTAAGTGGAATAATCGACAAGTCAAGACTTGTGTGATATGTAGCCAATTTTCGTCAGCTACTTAATGTGTTCAGAATTATTGCTGCGCAAAGTCACGTTATTAAACTTACCTAATTATAATAAATAGCATCACAACACTAAAACTAGAATAGTGTATATATGTAGATCTAAATTAGCTCTGAATAGAAAATATGATTATATAAATTTGCTTTGCGAATGTAATTAACCTAACCTACCACCAGCTCAAAGATAAAAAGTACATAAATATTTTCTTGTTGGTGTGAATGCATGCTGTTTAAACGGTCACACAATGCTTTAACTAAAGGGTATTATCGGAACGATGTAAAAATTGAATCTATCAACCATAATAATTATAATTATGATGACTTTGGAAAAGGTTTTTATAATTTTTAGGGTGTTAATAAACAAGCATTCAATGAAGTAATGCGAGTTGAAATACCAAAGCTATTTTAACAATAACTCCGTGGGTTGAAGAAAAATACTCAGGAATTTATAATCAGAGACTTGCCATCAGGATAATCAATTGTCACTACTTGAAAAAGGTTTCTCTGACATGCTTACAAATATTTATACTGAGTAAAAATCCGATTTTATCTTTTAATGAAAAAGCATTACAAACCAATGGGTTGGTATTGCTTATCTTTAAATCAAGGTTTGTTAAAATAATCGTTATTCATTTCAGAATCAAGTCAACTCAACACCTCCTCAAAAAGGCGTTGAAAGCTATGAAAGAAAAATTAAAAATAGCCTATAACCTAACCCAACGTAATCAATTTTTTATAATTTTTTACGTGATAACGTTTTATAAATCGATGAACGCCGGCTGCACTCAAGAAAAAGCATGACTCATTGTCACGTTCCGCCTGAGCCGAGCCGAGCAAGCGAGAGCTTGGAACAAGCGATAGAGAGGCACGATCGGCCTAAGCGTTCGACTAGTGACTGTAAAATTCTACGTAAAAGTTTTCTTATGACGTTATCACGTAAAATTATCAATCGTAAACCGACTTTAAAGACAACCAATTTTTTTTCATCACTTGACTTTTCAAAGGAGGTGTTGAGTTGATTTCATTCTGAGTTGTCCGGTCACCCATTTATCATACACAATAAAATGGCAATTCACTAAAATGCTAAAGAAATTTTGGCATTTCTTAATCACTATACATCAGATTTGACTTTTTTGGCCGTTAATGCTTTTTATGCAATAACATTATTAAAGATATGAGCTTTTTGAATTATAAACTGTTAGATTTCTTGTTTTTTCTTAGAAACTGATTTTTAGGATCGAAACTAGTTCTTTGAGCTCCATTATTTTGCTGGCCACCCTCGATCCCTCCAGAAATAAAAAAAAATCGGAAAAACCGGTGCCAAAAATGTATTGTATTTCCAATCAACATCAAATATTTTTGGCATTGTTGTTGCATATTTTGGCTTATTTGTGCATATTTCACCCTTTTAATAGTGCGGTTAATCCAATATCGGATTACCAGTATCGTTTTTCTATAATTGTTTTGGTAGTATTTACAACACCGATTTATGCAATGCCCGAATCAATGCAAGGAGTCAACGTATTGAGACAGGCGTAGGGTATTATTATTACACCTAAAAAATCGAGTGCAGTTCACACGTGGTAGAAGTGAAACCTCCACCCACACAATTTCAATCAAAAGTGAGCTCATATTCAATACGGCCAATGCGCGCAGCTTGACAGAGCGCGACGCTCCATAGGTAAGGTTTGATTCTCTCTCATTCTCTCGCAAGCTAAATTCAAAGATCTTTTTGTTTTTCTCTTTTTAGTATCGGTAGTTTCCGTTTCATCGAGTTTCAAATCACAACAGTGCTAAAGAAGTTTTCACTTAGAAATAATAAGGAATTCAATTCCATCGTGCCATTATCGAAAAATATAGAGTGATTTGAAAATTTTATTTCAAGATATAAATATCTGTAAAAAGTTCATCATTTGACGCCCGGCGTAGTCCAGCGGTAAGGCTCTTGTCTCGTATTTCGAAATTCGCGGGATCGAATCCCGGCGTGGCAAATAAATTTTGTTTGATTAATCTGTGCTATTTCACAATTTATTCATTTTAAATAATATAAAGTATATTTATAAGGCACATTCCAGAGTGGAAAATACTCTCGGTATCGCCCTGGCGTAAGACCACCATTCAGAATTAAAACGTTGCTTGAAATGGCTTTAGCCGTGTTTGGTGACCAGATCTGAATAGAAAGGTACTTCTCACCCTCCTATTCCCCATCTCCTTCCCTTCCCCACTACCTTCAGCCTCGCAACATACCCCAATTTTTTTTAAAAATTATTTATTGAGTTAGTGTATACTACAAGAATATAATCTAATAAGCACAGTGTAACATTTCATTAGATAAATTTAAATATTTTTACAGTAAGCATAAAATTTTATTTTTAAATACATTCATTCTCTCTACATTCTTCATACTTTCAGGCATTTCATCATACATCTTTAGTCCTCTATACATTAGGCAGTTCTGTGATGTCGATTTTTTCATATGTGGCAATCTAACTCTATTTATATTTCTTGTTTCGTAAATATGTACATCTCTTCGGTTTTTCAGTACTTTATGCACAAAAATTAAAATATTTAACAGCAGTCTCTTTTTTATTGGAATCAAATTTAGCTCCTCTCTCATTTGATTAACCCTTGCATATTTGCCTTTATACAATTGGGGATGCCAAAGTCTCAGAGGCTCCAGACGATAGCAGTCGGGTGCGGTATCCATACATAAAAAAAAATAATAGAAAACGATTTCGTGAAGCAATATATTTGATTAAAATTTTTTGGTGTGTTTTATAGCAAAAAGTTTATAAGGTTTTCAGCTCCGTCTGATATTCCTATCAAAATTATAAAAGCATATTTTATCTTCGCTGCGCTCCATTTCATTCCCTGTCTCGCGCTGTATTTCCTCTGCTCCCTTGCGAATCTTCCGCTTCCACTCAGGCTTGGGGATATTTTCCCTCGAGATTGGAAGATCAGAGATAATGATTGGAAATTTTAAAAGATACGTACTATTGTTGGCATCCGTTATTGATTGTTTGATGGTTATTGGCGTTGACATGGAAAATATTATATTTTGGTTGCCTTGTTTATCTTGGACACTTTATAATATTATTTGATTTGTCAAAAAGCTTTGCGAAGGCTTTCTTTTTAAAACATTATCGTTTTTAAAACGAGAAAGGTATTAAATGTAAGGTTTTTGTTTGGATACAACATTTTTTTTCAGTTTGGGAGTCGGGTATGGGTACTGTTGCACTGGGAACCATTTATTGGATTTCCTATACCCCTGCCATCTGTCAACCCAAGTGGTTCGCTACGTTTGGTGACTTAGAAGAGGTGCCCGTATTTGTGGGGTGAGGTTTGTCTAGGTCTTGACGGCACACTGCCTGGTGGGCCGCATCAGGAGAGACTGGTTGAGGGAGATCTTTATATAAATAAATGATACATGGGTGAAAATTAATTAATTATTTTAAATATTTTCAAAAATTGAATTTTAATTTAAAAATCTATGGTTTGCAAAAAGTCATTCTCAAATTGTGACAGTTTTGTAAAAGTTTTTATAATGATTAAGAAAACTTTTTAGATGTATTGTTATGTGGTTGTAATAATGCAAAAATCTTCGCGAGGACGGAAAGAAGGTATTTTGATACTACAAATCATCCACGTCAAATCCCAAAGTTTCATCGCAATCGGATGAACTGTTAGCAACGCATAATTTCATGATGCCAGAACTCACTTTTGTATATAGAAAGAATCGCGGGCATGTACACATCAAATCCCCATAGTTTTATCGCAATCGGATGAATAATTTGGCAACTCATAGCTTATATAGACATAAACAAAATATTTTCATTTTTATATATATATAGATTTTCGCTTTGTTCCAAAGCGACAATTTTCAGTGTATCACTGTTGACATCAGTATAAATGAAAATAACATTAAAACAAGAATACAAACGCCGGACAAATATGAATAATAAAGCTCGTTTTATTTCGATTATTAGGTGATTTTTCACAACAACGCAAATCCTTAAAATTATTTTTATTATCATTATTACATAAATTGAAAGAAATTTCTTGAAAGAAAATGGCCAAGTTTTATGATGTAATGCAACTAATAAGGAAGAGATGCACCTGATCATATTGTATATAATTTCAATGTTTATTTTTCGCAACTTTTCATGTATGGTCCCGCGAAGTGTGGTTCCGGGAAATAAATTAATCATTTTTGATAAAGAAGGAAATTTAACATTTCAAAAAAAAGGTTGTCTGTAAAGTCGGTTAACGGACAACAATTTTACGTGATAACGTCATATAATAACGATGGAGTGGAAGAAAGATAGATGCGTCACAAGCCGAACACTTAGGCCGAACGCTTGTTCAGCGCTCTCGCTTGCACGCTCGGCTCAGGCGGAACGTTACAATGAGTCATGCTTTTTCGTGAGTGCAGCCAGCGTTCATCGATTTATAAGACGTTATCGCGTCAAAAAAATTAAAAATTCGTAGCGGTGGACATAAAAATAATAATTATTAACAAATGAACTAACGGGAAGTAGAATTATTTTATTTTAACAAATTATTAGACAGGTGCTTTTTTTTCATTCCACCTACATCAAAAGTAATAGATTAATTCCGACAGATTAGTGATACATTACGTTACGGAATGGAGGAGTAGTGTAGGATAAGAAAAGGCGGAAAGGAGAAACTGGCCAGAAAAACAATACGTTACGATTAAAGAAACGTTGAATTGCGTGGTTAATAGATATAAAGGCAGGAAGAAGAAGTTGAGTGGTGAATCAGGTGAGGGACAAAATGAAAAAGGTGGGGTTTTATGAGACAAATGAATCTCGTAGCTGGTATTCAGTCTTTTGGTAACACAAATCATTTAAGTGTTATCATTGGCATCCTTATAAATTAAAAAAAAATAATAATACCAACTTTACACGAAAATTTAATCAAAAGAGGGTTACCTTTTGTCGAAAGATAAATGGTTTCCAGAGTCAATTAATATCGGTTTGTAACTTAATAGCTAAAAATTTCTTGTTACATGAATTTTTTGGATGGTTATTAAAAGTCCATTTGTATTTTTTTAAGCAAAGAGTTATCCCGAATTGTTATTTGCATGTAATTATACTGTGCTAATTTCACCAAAGGTCAGCTTATAAAAAATATTCAACAATTTGTTTCCAAAATAGCAGAGTTGAAAGATTTACCCGGAACAGACGATTTATAAATTATTATACCCGTTTCCGCACCAAGTGAATACTCACAAAATACCCATTCTTCACATCACAGTGTACCTACTTCTAAAACTGACTTCTCTGCGGCCTACGATACGGTGCATTGTGGCGTAAAGCATCTTTCTTAAACTCTACGATACAATCGAGGATGACAACACAGTACGACTTGCTATGCAACTTCTAACCAATTACAAAAATGCAAAAAAATACCCCTCCCTATCAGCCTTGCCCAAGGCTCGAAAGTTGGCTGACATCTGGAAAATCTCCACCCTGTATCTCGAGACACCATACTCACCAACTCGGCAAAAAGTTACAGAAACTTTTCTTGCACCTGTACTGCTAGTTTCGAAGCCTTGAAATTTTACGAGGAACATCTACATTGGCCGCTCAGAGTATGTTATAATATGACATAATACACAGTTTTTAAGCATAAGTCTTCAATGTTATTATTTGCTTACTACACAAATATACAATTTTTTATTTATTCTAGTGTCGACCAAATTTGATGGCTTGAATAATTTAATAAGGTCAAACAATATTAAACAGTCGTTAATTTGGGTGGAAGCTTTAACATGGAATATTTTTTACGGACCAATTATTTTAATGAAATTTCATCACTACTAGTTTGTTTTAATCTTTTGTGCACACGTGCTTGTCTTTGCAGTCGGTCAAAGAAAAAACTAATGAACCAAAAAAAATTACCGTTTTCTAAATCAAGAGTTTTTTATTGTATTCATATAATCAATAATCTACACCAGCGACACCACCGATTACCAAAATAATATTGGGTATTAATTGATCACATAAGAATACTTTACGTAAGAGTTCGTCAAACTGCCCCGAGCCTATGGATGGAACTCTAGAATCCATATTTGGAAATGTTATAAGACTTTCAGGGAAGAATGTAGAAGATAAGAAGAAGGCGCAAAAGGTTGAGAACAGCCTAGTTATTCACATCTGCTTAATAAATAAAGCTTCCAAGTTTGACTTCCTGAAAGGTGGTCTCTTACAGGGTTGATACTGATTGTGTGTTTCTTTCTGGATCGACGTATAAATATACATTTTCTTAGCTGATTTAAATGCTGGACGTTAAAATTGTTGATAGTCTTAAATTAAAAATAAAAAGAGTTTGAAAAGTCATTTACGGCGGGTTTTCGATTGGTTATAGTTCTGATTATGACAAAAACGTTTCAATTTACGAGATATGTGGCAAAGATATAAACTGGTAAATATAATGCTTTATAAAAAACGATTTTTTTATAGAAATTCTTAGGTTAATATCGTATGTTTTTATTACGTGTTATAAATATGTCCAATAAAAATTAACGGGAGTTTATCGTTTGATAATAAAACCAATTTTCATCGAATAATGACATACTTTGGAAAGAGTGCTACACATTTATATATGTCGAAAATGAATTTATAAAAAAAAAACTCCTTTAACTTGCTATGGCTACAACAGAATACAAGCGATAGAGATAGAGACGTACAAAGTACATGCTGACATATCCAGTGTAGCAACTGTTACAGAAGTGAACTGCGTTATATTCTAGATGCGGAAAACACGATTTCACTTGATGATTTGATTTGATTGACTTGATTGTTATTGGTATCTCTCACTCTCTACGGGTGTTGGCATAACTGCGTACTGTATATTGTTTTATAGCTATATCAGAAACGGGCGGGAAACTAGTGAACTATCTAGCATAACGTAGAGAACACAGCAAACATTTTTGAAGTTAAAGCACTCAAGTTTCTTTAGCACCGTTGTGATTTGAAAATCGATGAAATGGAAACAAGCGACACTAAAAAGAGACAAACCGTACATCTACAGGCCCACCTATAGATTTGGCCTGCGAGAGAATGAAAAAGCATTAAAATATTTATTTATTTCACGGAAACTCGGTTCCAATATAATACGATAATTCCTCAGTCTCCCTTGGACTGGTGGTATAAGGCGCCGGACAAACCTCAGCGGCCAAACATTCAGCAGACCAAGGATCGAATCCTTAGAAATCCAAAAAAAATTTTTTTTTTGTAAAATCAATAACCAATCATCGAACCACACCAAAGTGAACAGGCAAAATAAAATAAAATAAAACGATATCTAGCGACTCCGGAGAAGAAAACCAATACTAAAAAGATGCATAGGAAAAGGTGCACTGGAATTCGACGACAAAAATATGGAAAAATCATTCTTCACATTGATAAAAAAGTACGTTGCATCACCACTCTTGTCTACTTTAGTTTTTTTGAAGGTTTCACTTTAACCGTATGTGAATTGCACACTCTGATATTTTTTCGATCAAAGCCTTTAGTTATTTGTTTTTTTTTTTAACCTTTTAAAATTTTTTTCGACAACTGTAGGGTAGAAAAAACTTGGGTCTACTCTTCAACGCATTTCAAAAAAACATTTAACAACGGGCACAAACCTCCTAGTGAATCGATTTTATTTCAAATTTGACCTGAAAATTATAACTTCGGTTGAGTTTCACTCGAAAACGAAAGCTTAATAAAAATTGTAACCACACATTGACTCTAAATAATGTGTCGTGGATTGACTGTTAAAAGATTGAATATAAAAAGCACTAATTTTTAAACTTTCATTATAAATTATTTTAAAATTATTGATTATTTAGTTTGATTTTTGTATTGTGGTCTTTGTATTAATTGCTTAGTTTTGTTTCCTGAGTCATCCATTTGCCTATCTGTGATCATCGATAATCGCTCTGTTTTGCGTCAATATGTTGGTATTAAGACTATTTATATTAAAATAAAATAATATTGTAAATCCAATGACATCGGACTGAGGAGATGCTCCTACGACCTTGCGCGAGATCTACCGGATTCCAAAGGGTCATCACCAAGAAACACCAAAACTGGTAAAAAAATGTGGTGGGTCTATGTCTATAAAGTTCATAAAGAAAATAGAAAGAAGCAAGAATTTGAAATTGTGTTTAAATTATTTGTAAAAGTAAAGAAAAACATGGTATTTTTTAAATCTTACCCAGGTACATAATATAATATTGGATTAACGTTTTGAACTTCAAAGTGACTGGGATGTTTGGCGTCGGAGCAAAGTTAAATAGGCACGGGCTAATTGAGTAGTCTTTCAATTTGACTCAGCTTGAACCATATTTTAAGGGATCAACGAAAATATAATTAATGTAGGTACATACAAAAATTGTTTCGTGTTTGAAAAAATTGATTTAAAAAAAAAAAATCATTTGTTTTCTCATGGAAGAGTGTGTTAATTCCGTTTACTTTAATATTTGATTATTTAATATAGAGTACAAGTAGCTGTGCTGAAATTATTATTTTGATTGGATTCTTTACTTTCATTCCTCAAAGAAACCATATTTGTAAACAAAATTCTTCAATGGTTTGTAGCAGAGTAAACAAACGAGTCGGGTTCGCACCTCCGGGTCTGCTGCACCTTCATCGTGGATTTAATTCGTCCGCTGCACCTTCATCATTGCAAAAACAACATTTTTCTTTTATAACGTGGTAAAAAAAGTTTTTGACATGATAACGTCTTTTAAATCGATGAACGCCGGCTGCACTCACGAAAAAGCATGACTCATTGTCACGTTCCGCCTGAGCCAAGCGTGCAAGCGAGAGCGCGGAACAAGCATTCGGCTTGTGACGCATCTATCTCTCTTCCAATCGATCGTTATTATATGACGTTTTCACACAAAATTATCGTCCGTGAACCGACTTTACAAACAACCACTTTTTTTATGTATTGTTAAGTTATTCGTAACCCGGGAATATTTGTGTTTCTTTGAAAAAAATTATATTTGAATTCATTAATTATTCATTAAATGTTTTATAAAAAAAACTCTCTTTTTATAACTTCTTGAAAGTTATTCCCAAAAAAAAAAGAATAATTCATTAATTCATTAAATTATTTGTATTGTCAAGTTATTCGTTACCATGAAATTCATAGTACGACTGCAATCATTAAGTAAAAATTAAAGACTTAAAATAAAATAAAAACTTTCGAACAGTCGTTGTGAACTGTTGTTTATTCGTTGGCGATCATTACAACGTTACAGCCATTATCGATCTACTGTGCTTGATAACCAGGCCATTTTTTAGGTTTTAAAATCACAAAATGTTGTAGAAAATATCACCACTATATGGCCACTTTTCTTCCTTTTTTGGCCGGCTTCACCGATATGTAGTAAGTGATTAGTTTCCTACCTGTAGCAGGCCGTAGCGCATCTCCATGTCGATGAAGTGGTACTCCCGGGCGTGCTGCGGCTTGGCGGGCGGGGGACCCATGGGGGCCGAGGCGCCCGTCACGGGGGGACCCACGCAAGGCCCGCCTCCGGCCTCCTGAGAACAAAAAAATTATTAGGTTCAATTCAAAATACCTAACATAATAAGTAAGATATTATTTTAACACATTTTTAATTTAGAAGAATCAAAAATACTTTCATCATCACTCTATGGAAATTCGGAAAGCTATTTGAAAAGCTGTCTTTAGTTATGTGATGGTACTCGCTTTTTTATTAATCTTCCATCCCCACAACATCCTTGTTAGGCATAATTTTCTAGTCAAAGACATTCTCAATTTGGTGAGAAACTATCTTTAAGAATCTTGTTGCTTATTTATTGCTTCAGCTTGTTGTTCAGATACTTCCAGACTTCCTCTTATTTAATTTCATCTGCCTCACAGCATCCTTACAGCGAGATCGCCTTACTCCGTGCTTCTAGCCCCGGGCAGTTTAAATTTGCGGTATTTTTGATTATTTGTGATTATTTGTTTTTATGAAGCAAGGCTACAAATTAATAATATGTTATAATACGACATTTTTTATCAAATAATTGGGTTTAATTTACCCGGTTAGTAGAGAAATATTCGGAGGTCTAACAGGGGGCATGTCTATTAATCTATTTACAAATGATTGAAAATAAAAAAAATTACAGATCTACAGTTGCTTAAAAATCGTTTAGTTACACAAATTCTCAGTAAAATCTTCATTTCCTTCTAATATATAAAATTTATTGTCTCTGATTTGTCGGTAAACGGGCCGCGGAGGGTCAGCGTGGATTTGATATGTTTACAGTTTCATTTCTAGATTGATATATTGCACATCTGACAATCAAAACGAAAGAAAGGTCATTGTAGACATATCGTAAGTATGCGCTTTTAAAGATTGATATT
Source organism: Glyphotaelius pellucidus (assembly GCA_936435175.1). Lineage (NCBI taxonomy): Eukaryota > Metazoa > Arthropoda > Insecta > Trichoptera > Limnephilidae > Glyphotaelius > Glyphotaelius pellucidus. The sequence continues at coordinate 16,150,794 of OW386542.1, read as the reverse complement.
CCATTATTCCCATTGTTACAGCCTTCAAGCATGTAGTTCCCAAAAGTTTCGTTGTTAATGGTGTTATTTTGCCCATCTGCTCCTTTGTCAATTTGTTTCCAGGATAATTAAAATTTTAATAAGTGGGCTCAGATGATCGTTTGCTTTGTTTATGTTAATGAGAAATTAAATTTATTTAAAAATAATTAAAAAGATTAGCTTGATTTATTATTCTAACTTTTCACACTACCGTCTATTTGCCACAATGAGTTGAGCACGATTCAAAATTAAGGCATTTTCGGCAGAAAACGACGGGGTGACGACACTTTTAACCAATGGCGATACAATGACAACATTTATTTTTAACGTCTGTGCGTTTAGTGTGTTTACGAATCAGAAATGTTTTTTTTAATGTTTAAATCACTTCACAGCTTGTGTACAAGTACACACTATGGGTTCGAAATATAAATGACAACTACAAAAACCAATTGATTTCCAAATTAACACTTTTGTGTTTACTTGCAAATACTTGTTGTTTTGGAAATTTTAATATGGAACGAATTTCATTGTGTGTGAACTCTATGATGGTAGGTATTAGTATGAAATTTTGAAAATCAGATTTTGAAAATATCATCAAACTCGGATTAAAGCAGTATATTTCTATCAAAATCAAATCCAAGCCACCCGCAACAAACCCTCTTCTACAATTGTTTAAATAGATCATTTGTAAGACTTTTTTGTCACACGAGAACGGGTCGTTTGTACGACTCATTCTGGTGTTTTGTGATTTATTGACCTACGTGTTTCCTTATTCCTATAACGTGCGTCGCTTGTAGAGTCTTCTAGATTCCTTTCTGAAAAAGACCCTCCACAGAACATCCCTAATGATTGCAATAATATTTTATAGGCACTGAGAAAATGTTTTCCTTTAATGCCACTTGTTTGTGAAGTTAATATAAAAGTCCGGTTACAAAAGCAGAAACGTATTTTTCAAGACAAAGGAAAATTATGGAGTAAATCCATGGATAGGTACTATTTTGTATCTCCACAATTTAGAAATCTCGATATCGTGCTTACTAAAAAAATGCTAATCATTGCTTTAAAAAATATTTCAAAGGCGTTTAAATTAACTAAGAATTCCTTTTTCTCTCTGGTAATTGAAATTCAAATTGAAATTCCTTTTTTAAAGCGTGAGTTTTCAATATTGGAGAAGACAAGAAACTTCCCTTAAAAATGTAGTGTTCTAAAACTCAAAACTGATTTTCTCCAAATTCTGAATTAAGAACGAATAAATTGTAACCAGACTGGCTCGGTAGTTCACCAGATCTGAACCCTATAGAGAATTTGTGGGACATACGTAAGGAAAGGATAGGTAAATTGGATTGCACGGGGAAAAGATGATAGAAGCAGTAAATAATTCAGGTCTGGTTTCGGGTGACACGATCATGGAAAATGAATAGAATTCATGCCAAAACGGATGTATGCTGTCACTGAAGTCAAGGGAAAACATTAATTATTATATCGTATTAAATAATAAAAATATTGTTAGATTATCAATCACGTGAATGTAAATATTAAAGATAATTAAATTTCGTAACTGAACTAGCGAGAACCCGGAAAGCGTTTCAACTCCACTCAAAGAAAGAGTTTGTGTTTTAATTCTGTTTATTAAAGTGCTTTTGCACTAAAGCACTTACTAAAGCACCAAAATTGACAAAAATAAGGCGAATTATAGTAATTATGTTCAGTCATACCAATAAAATAGTGAATTGATCATAACAATGGTAATCATATTCAACACAATATTTTTTTAATTAAAGAGGACAATATGAGCGAAACTCAAACCAAAACCTGAGAACAGAAAAATCAGAAAAAAGATATTGGCACCTCTGGAACTCAAACCCAGGACCTCTCACTTTCCGGGCGTAATCAATCTTGTCTTCATTTAATTAAATATTACAATTTGAGGTTTTACTCACAAAGTTAAAATAAAAATTACAGTATTTTTTATTTTATTTTTCTGTCTGGTGCGTAAAAGAATAAATCCAATGCTTTTCCCACCACCAAATTGACCCCCTGCTAACCCCTAACGCTACTAAGTTTCCTTTGTAATCCCTCCCTCTGCTTCTTCCCCATTCCCCACCTCTATACTGCATTTCCTTTCCCGTTCGTCGCCGTTACCGCCCCCACCCTCTCCCGCTTCATCTCCCCCCCTCCTGAGTTCTTTATACCTTTTTTAATAAAAATTTCCTAACGCCAGAGATCATCACACAACAAATCACCAAAGTTTCATTGCAATCGGATGAATGGAAATTAAAAATGGAAATGGAATTGTGGGAAAAAAAATTATAAAGCCAGTGTCAACAATAAATCACCAAAGTTTCATCGCATTTGAATGAATTGTATAGGAACACTTAAGGGACAAACAAAGAAACTTTTAATTATATACATTAAGAATAGCGCAGACTCTTGAAATTAACGTAATATTATAATTGTAGAATTTATGTAAATGAACGTTTTTATCAAAAAATATATATTTGCCTCAGAATCAATGACTTTCAAAACACAAAATATTAACTTTCGAATGAACATCGTTAGTCAAACTGAAAAATTACTACATGCGCCAAAATTTAAACAAAATGGAAATGGAAATTTTTGTAATTCTGATTATGATTAGGTACCTATGATAGTAATATTCTTTAATTTGACCTTGATCGCTAACAAAAGTGGTGTAATTTATTTCAATTACAATTACAAATATAACTCTTTTTAAATATTTTAACTGTCAATTTATATCACTTTCTCTTCTTACTCTTGTGTCTCATTGTAGTATCAATAATATTCTTCTTTGAAAGATGTCTCACATCAAAGATCTTTGTATCTTATTCGAAGAAAATCTAACATTTGTTCAACGCATCATTGAAGTAACAAATAAGGTCTGAAATGTTTCGGATTTATTTTAAGAAAAGAAAAAAATTTACGTTACTTTTTTCTTTTAGGATTCTTTTCACCGCCTTAGTAAGAAATACTTTAGAATACAATTCCACTTCTTCTTTCCATACAATAATGCACAACCTTTATAAGTTGAGAAAATTTAATAAAAATTTAAAGATTCATCAATTTCACACTATCCGTACTGAACGTTCATAGTACATAAACATTAGTACATAAATTAGATGTCAAAATGCCTTTGTACTTTCCATCGAAATCCCCAAAGATATTTAAAACTCTTCGTGTGCCCAGTGTAGATTCCGCGAGGCGATAAACTAAAACACTTGCTTGTAAAAATTCGGGAGACTTTCTCTAAAATAGCCGAACAGGTTTGCCATGCAAATTCGCACCCGAGATTAGAAAATATCTTTATAATAACGTCATCTTCTTCTTTTTGTAAACGAGACTGCCCCCCGCCTCAACCGAAAAGCGGGCATCCAGCTTGTCTCGCCCTAATCCATGCAACCAAGTTGCTCCAACAAAACAACGGCTGATTGATCTAAGCACAACATAAACCAATTATATTACACACAGCGTCACACAAAGGGGCCAACCTCACAGACCTTATCCTTCACAACTGCGAACAGACTTCACCCACATGTCAATGCGAGCGTATAGAAAGGGGCAAACTAAATGCCTAGGAGATATAATAGACACCAACTTACGCTAGACTGTCCATACTATATCACAAACAAACTGAAAAGAGTCAAGCATCTCATAAAGCCAATTAAAAACATACATACAGCATCCTCCTCTGGGTGAACATAGAAGTACAAGTGAAACCTCGAGAAAACTAAAGTAGACAAGAGTGGAGAGGCTACAAAGCATCGCACGAAGAGGATACCGAATATCGCATCTCATTGTCTCGTAGGCTAAAACCTTTAGATCTATGGGTAAGTCTCTTTTTAGTGTCACTTTTTCGTTTCATCTGGTATCAAATCATAACAGTGCTAAAGAAGTTTTCACTTGAAAAACTTTGATTTTGGTCAAAAATTATTACTACAATATTATGTACACCAGTGGCGCGTGGTCCGTAGAAAAATATACCTACAGATACCTACAAGATAATTATTTATCCAACTTGCTATTCATCTGAAATTTATGAATACGATACTGGGGCCATGGGTCTAATCACACAGACCTTCTTGACAGTAGCAAGACTGTGTTCTTACTTTTTGCCGACAAAATAACATTTAATCCAAAGCACAGGTTCTCCCAGAGATAAAACGCTAGTACTACTAACACTAGCTAAACTAGCATTTAATACTGGCTAATACTAGCCTTTTTACATAGAGTTACTGAATATTAACATTTTTTTGTACTTCTGGAATTTACTTCTGTCTGTTCAAGAATAGAAATAAATATATAATTAACTAACTAACTAACCCTCATGTTTCCCCGCAGGAGTAGGCAGAGAGGAGACGGCCAAACAACTCGGTCCTGGCACACACTCTTTGCCTCACTCACATGCATACATCGTCTCATACATTACGCTTTTATTATTCTGACTTTCGTCATGGCCCGACTCAAGTATCTGATTAACTTGATCGTGCTATGTCTTCCTCGGGCGTCCCCGACTTCTTCTACCATTCACATTTGCGTTATGTATTTTTCTTTCACTACTCTCTTTGTCCATTCGCTCTATATGCCCAAACCATCTGAGGATCCCTTTCTTAATCTTACTCATTATGCTAACATCAGCCTTACATTCTTTGCGGATCTCCACATTTCTCTCACGATCACACCGCACATGCGCCTCAGGGATCTCATTTTAACAGCAGTCCGTTTTCGTCCTTCCTCTGCCAGTTCCATGCCTCACTGCCATACATCAGGGTAGGTAATGGACTCCATTGTGGACAGCTAGCTTCGCTTCTTTTGACAGTTTTTTATTATCGCCAACGGCATTCAGTCCTCCATTAATCGAGTTACCGGCATTTACCATTTCGATATCTCTATCAGCCTTCTCATTTTCGTAAACATACTACCCAGATACACAAACTCATCCACCTATATAAATAAATAAATTAGGACTTGGAGAATATGGATGGCACAAAACAATGTTATTCACATAAAGCGTCAGGAGAGCGATGGCACAATGCCAGGAAAGCGATGGTACAAAACAATGTTATTCACATTAAGCGTCAGGAGAACGATGGCACAATGCCAAGAAAGCGATGGCACAAAACAATGTTATTCACATTAAGCGTCAGGAGAGCGATGGCACAATGCCAAGAAAGCGATGGCACAAAACAATGTTATTCATATTAAGCGTCAGGAGAGCGATGGTACAATGCCAAGAAAGTGATGGCACAAAACAATGTTATTCACATTAAGCGGCAGTGGAATGATGAAGGCGTCACCTTTGACTGTGGACCGATTTAGAGCGCGCAGTAAATTCAGCTTACAGTCAGTTTTCAACTAAATATAATTCAACGAAACGAACTAGACAAAACTTGCAATTAACCAAACATAGTTAAACCAAAATGAAGCTACTCAATAAGAAAAATTATCCCACACGGTTATCACTCGTTTGAAGTCGGTCATTGCACTTAATTTGTGACATTATTGACGTCATTTGTGACATATTGACGTAAAACATTTTGGATAGGAAGGATAGGAAGGAAGGCACCAGAAAAATCATAACACGAGACTTCCAATTTGTTAGTTCTTTGAAAACAAACTTTATTTCGCCATCCCCCAGTCCAAAGGCTACCTAAACTTGGAAATAAATTCAGTTCCGTTTATATTTTCATTTACTAAATATTAAAATTTACATCAGCTATAAAACCAACAAATATCGCTAATATAATATTAAATTTTTATGTTACTTCTTAAGCTGAAATTCGCCGTTTACTTTACTTTTCATTTTGTTGATTTTTGACGTGATAACGTTTTATAAATCGATGAACGCCGGCTGCATGCACGAAAAATCATGACTCATTGTCACGTTCCGCCTGAACCGAGCGTGCAAGCGAGAGAGGCACGATCGGCCTAAGCGTTCGGCTTATGACACATCAATGCAATTTTTTATCAATGTTTTCTTATGACGTTATCACATAAAATTATCGTCCGTTAACCGACTTTATAGACAACCAGTTTTTATTTATTTTTTATTGTTTGAAACATTTCCAGAGTGTTAACCATTATAACAATAATAGAATTGCCGTTGGTATATTACATAGATATTAACACTCCAATTAGAAATGTTCACAGCAAAAGTAATAAATGTTAAGTTGTTATTAGACGGAAATGCTTGTAGTGATAACAGTAATAATGTTAATCAAAATGAAATATAAAACATAGTAGTATCAAATATAATAAATATCCTGCAGAGAAAAAAAAGAAAGAAAGCAAGGGTATGACAATAAAGCAGCTACATAACTGTTCTCCACGAAGTGTCATTGTAGGAGTTTGATATTTGGTTTTATGTATTTTTCTCACTTTTTTGTATTTTTTGTTCGAGTAGGGAGTAGGTATTAGGTTGATTATATTCGAACATTAAGTACGAAATGTATTTGGGGATATATATGTACACACGTTTGTACGCGTACGTACCCACAAACGTTATTCAAATTAGCCATGTTGGCTGTATATAAATTACTATTTAACTTGTTTTAATTAAAGGCATAGATAGTTAACTTTATAAAATTATTTCTTTTGCCAACAACGATTTTTTATACAAATCAAAATAAAAATTTTGAAAATTTTTTGTGCATTTCATTATCCCCGAAAATCTTACTATTAAGTTCTGTGAACAGTAGATCTCACGTTATGTTGATTATTCGGATTTGACAATTTGTAACACTCATGCCAGGTCTATCCAACATGGCTACTATGTTGACAGGGTTCACCGAGCATGAAACACTCAAACAAATTTCGATGTACCAGTATTATTGGCTTTCCAAATTTTTTTAAAATAGTAAAAATTGAAATTTTCTTATTGTTCTAGTTCCCGCCATAGAAAAAGATATAGAAAAGGCTCACACCAAATTTCAAGTAAATTGGTTTAGTAGAACTTGAGATATCGTGTCAACCAGTTCGAAAAAAGGAGAAAAATGCGTTTAAATTTTTGTTCTGTTTAGATTTTGGTTAGATTCCGTCTAAACCGCGACATTAAAATGGTTATAACTTTTAAAATAATGCGAATTTCGAAAAATCCTTTTAAGGAGATATTTTTGAATATTTAAACTTTGGAAATATGAAGAAAAAAAAAGAGTTTTTTTCTAGACTATAATACCGACTTAAGTGGAGCATAGATACTTGTTGGCTTCACTTTATAGCGTCATTTTTTTGAAATATGGGATGTTAAAAAGATGTAAAACCTCCATGAATACATGAGAGAAATAAATCCAAAGGTTACGTGAATACTCCAGGGACTACCTGTCATCTGGAGAGGTACACAAGTCCCTGAAGCAAAATAATAACATGTCGATGGAACTGCATTCAAATTCTCCAAAAGCCTAGTGAAAGCAAATACTCGGGAGATATGGTTTTGAATCGGAATATTTTACGTTTTCAAACCACTCTTTCAGCTTTGAAACCGCAGCTCATGAGAGTGCAGCTAAATCGCTTGACAAACATCGCATCATCTAACATCTAGCTTGAATGGTGATTGAAAAGTTAATTTAAGTATTAATAAGTCCTCAAAGTAGATCTAATCCATAAAATTACAAGTAAATTATTACAATGAGTTGACGAGGAATGTAATGTTAAAGAAATAGTTTTCGCAATCAACTTTTAAATAAATCAAGGCTTATAAATCGATGAACGCCGGCTGAGCCGAGCGTGCAAGCGAGAGCGCGGACAAGTGTTCGACTTGTGACGCATTCTCTTCCACACCATTGTTATTATATGACGTTATCACATAAAATTATCACTTAACTTATGACTTTACAGACAACCAATTTTTTGAAGTGATAATGTCTTATAAACCGATGAACGCCGGCTGCACGCACGAAAAAGCATGACTCATTGTCACGTTCCGCCTGAGCCGAGCGTGCAAGCGAGAGCGCGGAACAAACGATAGAGAGGCCAAGCGGTCGACTTGTGACTGTAAAATTCTATATATAAGTTTTCTTATGACGTTATCACGTAAAATTATCGTTCGTTAATCGACTTTACAGACAACCAATTTTTTCTTACAACTTATTGAAGAGAAAACTTCTTTAGCACCGTTGTGATTTGAAACTTGATGAAACGAAAAAACGACAAATACATCTATAGGATTTAGCCTGCAAGAGAATGAAATAGAATAATCGATCCCTCTTTGTGCACTACAATCAATTTTAAATTTATGAAGATTTCATTTATACCGCGTGTGAATTGCACACAAATTCTGAAGTCAAATATCTTTAGCACTCGATGAAACGGAAACGGGTGACACTAAAAAGAGACAAACACAAAAATTTACAGGATTTAGCCTGCGAGAGAATGAAACCTTATCTTCGTACACCTTACCTCACCTACGAAGCGTGGAGCTCACTTTTTAAGGTTCAAATTGGTTGAGATTGTCTACTGAACTTGAACTGAACTCGATTTTTTTTTATTCAACTGAATAATTCTCACTGTAATTTAACTTACATTTACTGCATCAGGATTAATATGAATTTAACCAACTAAGAAATAGTACAAAACTGCTAACCCTGTACAAATCGCAAGTGCGCCCAACGGTTGAATTTAGCAGCCACCTCTGGTCTGGAGCTCGAAAATACTTGAAAAATACCCTCGATTCTGTGCAGAAATGGTCGGTCCGTTTGATAGATTCTACCACCATAATGAACGGATTGCAATCTTTTGTACGCAGAATGCTATCCATGTTCTACCGGTATTTCAATGGAAGATGCTCTGAGGAACTAGCGTCATTGATCCCTTTGGCACCGGTGCATAGTCGGGAGACACGCCAAACGCGCGCCCAACATATGTACACGGTTGACATTTGTCACATGAGAACGGGTCGTTTTTTCGACTCGTTCTTGAGTTGAACAGCTCGGCTATGGAACGATTTGCCGGCTTCTGTGTTTCTTCCCTCCTACAACATGGGTCTCTCCAAGATCAATGTTCATTGCTTCCTCTCCTCAAAAAGACCCTCCAGACGGCCCTGAGGGAAATTATTTTCCTAAAAAGAAAGATAAGTTTAAAAAAAAAAGAAAGAAAATGAAAATGTAGTTAAACACACTCTAATATCTTATCTACACAGCTTACATAAAGGTAAATATTTAGGCAGCCGTACGCATTTAATGGGATGATATTAAACATTTTCTGCAGTAATACACTTCACTTAACTCTCTTTGAATTTGACTATGTTAATAACGTGGTACAGTGCACCTCCTATCATCAAAGAGCCCTGCAGTCTTTTGTGCAACATTACACACCACTCTCCCTACCTTTTCTTTCATAATAAAGTCTAATATTTTAACAGCAGTCTCCATACATTCTCTCCTCTCGGCCTTTGTTCTGTAAATATGCCAGTCGTTATGAAAACCATTTCATTGTGTGCAGAAGAGAATTTAAATAAGAGAAGTTGGATATGAAAGCTGGGCGGGTTAGATGGGAGGAATATCTTCCACAGGTTCAGACATTTTAAAATTGCAGCGGGCAATTATAACACTCATGAACATATATAAAAAAAATATATGTACACAAATATATAAAATGTGTGGCTCCCTTATGAGGCGCAAGAATTCCTCTTTTCTGATAAGGTATTTATGACCAATAATACCTTTAATATAATATGTTGTAATATACAACCTTTAATATAATATGTTGTAATATACAAACGTGTAAATGTAACTCATGTTATTTGCGTTACAAAAAATATATATATCCATACTAATATTATAAATGCGAAACTGCTCGAGTTTGTTTATGACCTTTTCACGCACAACACAATATAAAGACTTAAATAATTCTTTCACCAATATAAAGCTAAATTTTATGCGCAGACTACAGGTTGTATATGATGGTAAGCTCTGGCGTTATGAAATTATAAATATTAATATATTATATTTGTTATACGTTTTCTGTCGCTAACAAAAGCGAGTTTTTGCTAACGTCAGAAAAAAATCTTTTCCATGGAAACAATGTTGATATATTTTTGGGCTCTATGCTTGTAGGTACTCAGTCTACTGGTCAGCTACTACTGCAGAAAATTCAAATATTAGAATTCGTTTTTTTTTTTGGACAAGCTTGGAATAAATGTCAGATGAGAGTTCCTATATTAAAAATATAATTCGTAACGATTATAAAGACTGAATGATAAATAGAGTTTTTTTTTAAATTATATTAACGAACTTCCAAATATTTAAATAAAAATAAACATCCGAAATGTTTGTAAGCGCATAAATTCCGAACGAATGAACAAAATTGGATAAGTAATTCTTTTTTTCTTTGAGCTATAGCATTATGAAATTTAGGTGGTAGGCGAGATGTTTTAAAACTGAATGTAAGGGAATGAATATATGGAATGCGGGAGGGGATGGGGGTGGGGTGGGGGGGAGATAACTGATAAGTGCAAGCGCTACAGTAATTTCCCGTAACACCATGCGAGCGAAGCCGCGGGGAAAAGCTAGTATAAATATAAATATAAAAAGTCTCAAAAAGGAACCTCTGAGGACAAAAAATCACTAAGGGCTTATGTCGTCTTTGAGGATGCTGTGAGGAGGGTCTTATAAAAGACAGGAAGGAAAGGAAGTTCTGAGAAGGAAAAATATGTGAGGGGTGGGTAGGAATCTAGGGTCCCAGGAGTGAAGGACGTATGAATCCATCCCTACCGCTGTGGTGCAAGACGGAGAGTCAAGAGAGTCTTGCTGGAGAGGCCAAATGGTCTCTCTCAATCTCTCCCGATCTGGCCCGCCACGCAGTAAGTGGGCAGACGAATCCCCCGCTAAAGATATACCTTACCCTGCTAAGTCAAAAAAAGTAGCGAACCACTTGATTAATCAATATACGGTTCGCGGGGCAGCGATATCCGTGCTTGCTGTAAAAGTTGGTAAGTCTATCGCCCCACTTGAAGTGCAGCTTTGAACTTGTTAACAGCGCGAATAAACGTCTAATAATTGAAATCGGCTTTCTAAAACCCAAGACATTATACCGGCCTCCCAAATCCCAAAAGAAAGATTTCAAAACATCTTAAATTCTACTATATAAAACCTAACAAGATGTTTTTAATGCGGTTTTCTATACATTCATAATTAATTTAAACTAATTGATCCTTTATTCATTAACAAAAGAAAATTATTTACGGACCATTTAATTGAGAAACGGTACTTAAAAGCGATTCCATTTTTTTGATTGATTTTTTATAATTTTATTTAGCTTTCAGTGAATTATTTCGCAATAGTCGAGGAAGCTGGATGTAGGATTTAATGATATCAGTGTAGTTTGGTGATATTATCATCAGTATAAATAATGTTGCAAAAGCATCCAAAACACCCAGAATTCGAATTTTGTATTTGTGCTCATAAAACACAACGATAAAAATACACAATTAAGAGTAGAAAATATAAAAAAATGGAACTATAAAATTTGTAGGTTGGCATCACCATTTTATCTGTCAAATATTATTTTAAAGCGCGATGACTCTGAATATGTAGAACAGTGCAAATCAATAATAAAAAATTTATTTTTTTTGTTCTTAAAGAAATATAATGACATAAATTTCACTTAATTTAACATACATTTGAATGCGTTTAATTTATTCAGATCAAAAATAAGAGATATGATCTAAAGCCCGCGCAATGCTAGGTACGCTAGTATTAAATAAATGTGAGCAATTTCTAAACTGTGCTTTATGTTTTATCGTTACAATAACGATATTCTTCATGATGTCAACACAAAATTGCAAAGGGAAAATCTAATTTTGAGATCAGTGGGTATCTAAAGACACATTAAAAAAATTTTTTTTACAAACATGTAGGTTACGTAGCTTTACATTTTCACCATGAGTTATTTTCTTAGTATTGCCATTTGAACCACAGTGGTGCCCTCTTATGTTTTCTTGCGGCCGAATAACAAAATACGACATACTTTTATGCGCAATCGGCTTATTAAAAATCGCTAAAGGTTCCTATTTGTATACGATATAAATTATTTTATCTTATTTTATATAACTTATTTTATCTGGGTATATCTGAATGTATAAGTATTTGTTGGATTTTCACTCAATACGCCAGCAGATATATTGACTTCGGTTGTAGAGCCGTATGTCCAGTTTGCATATTTACTTGAATATAAACACTTTTAGGAGATCAACTATCCGAGGGATTAATTGGCAGAAGGATCAACGGTCCGGCGGGTAAACTGTCCGGCGGATAAACTGTCCGGAGGATCAACTCTTAGCGAGGCATTTGTCGGCGGGCCAATTGTAGCCATTTCTTTTGGATTTGGATTTGATCTTTTGTCGGGTTACCATTCTCAAGTATGTGAGCAGTTTATCAATGACCGCACATTTCACCTTGGACAGAACTTATGTGATCGCCGGGTAGGAATGGTAACCTTTCTTGGGTGTACAGTGAATGGCTGCTTGTTTTCTAATGAGAGGGTACAGAGCCACCCATTGTGAAGAGCTTCGTCAACATTCGAGCTTTCCTTTTGCAATACCAAGGCAGGGATTCCATCAGGGCAACTGCTTTGTTAACATCAAGTTCCCGTAAGACACGGAGTGCATGCCGATGCCGGATCCTCAGCTTTTTCAAATAGAAACGACAGTGACGGCGTGACAGCATCCCGGTCATCGAGGGCGGAGTTTTCCACCAAACATTTAAAGTCATAAAATGCTGTCGTTTAAATCATCCTGATAGTAAAAAGCTTGTAATTTTGAGCGACGAAAGTTTGACCTGAAACACTTCTGAAGTGAAAACTTCTTTAGCACCGTTGTGATTTTAAACTCGATGAAAAGAAAAAAAGCGGCAACAAAACGAGATACACAAATATTATGCTAATAAAAAACTGTCAAAAGAAGCGAAGCTAGCAGTCCACAATGGAGTCCTGGTACCTACCATGATGTATGGCAGTGAGGCATGGAACTGGCAGAGGAAGGATGAAAGTAAACTGAATGCTTTTGAAATAAGATCCCTGAGGTGTAAGTGTGATAAAACCATGTATGATCGTGCGCCAAATGTGGAGATCCGCAAAGAATGTAAGGCTGATGTTAGCATAATGAGTAAGATTAAGAAAGGGATCCTCAGATGGTTTGGGCATATAGAGCGAATGGACAAAGAGAGTAGTGAAAGAAAAATACATAACGCAAATGTGAATGGTAGAAGAAGTCGGGGACGCCCGAGGAAGACATGGCACGATCAAGTTAATCAGATACTTGAGTCGGGCCTTGACGAAAGTCAGAATAATAAAAGCGTAATGTATGAGACGATGTATGCATGTGATTGAGGCAAAGAGTGTGTGCCAGGACCGAGTTGTTTGGCGGTCCAACCTCTCTGCCTACCCTTGCGGAGAAACGGCGAGATGGTTAGTTAGTTATTTAGTTAGTTAGTTAGTTATGTCTATAGAATGTATCCTGCGACAGAATGAAATAGTATAATCGGTCTCCTCTTTAATCGGTGCTTCGTAGCCTCTCCACTCTTGTTTACTTTAGTTTTCTGAAGGTTTCACTTCTACCGCGTGTGAATTGCACACTCGGATCTTTTTATTTTGTTAAACAGATTGGAAATCATTACATAGTTTAGTCATGGCAACTGGAAATTTGATTGAAGTCCTTAATTGAGAAATGTTATTATGTTGGATAATTTCCCCACAGAAAGTGTTTTGTTGACCTAAGCGCCGCGCTGGTTCAATCTTTTAATGCGTCGTTTATCAGAAAACGTTTGAACCTACATCGTAGCTGACAGCGTTGCTAACATTAATTTATTACCTGGAAAGCCAGTATGTTGGCCAGACTGCACATGATGGGCTCGGTGGCGAAGCACAGCGTTTCGCCGCACTCCTCCACGGCGTGCAGGATGGTCAGCAGCTTGGACTGGCGCAAGCGCTCGAGCTGGCGCACCGAGTTGCGCAGCATCTCAGTCACAGTCTCCTTGCGCTTCGGCTTGTGTAACTTCTCGGCGCTCTTCTTCTCGAATATGAAGATGGAGCAGTCCTGCAAACAAAATTAAATTAAGGCAGTATTCTAGTCTAGAAAAAAAAAATCAAATTTTTTTTTCTTTATATTTCCAAAGTTTAAATATTCAAAAATATTTCCTTAATAGGATTTTTCGAAACTTGCAATATTTAAAAAGTTATAACCATTTTAATGTCGCGGTTTAGACGGAATCTAACCAAAATCTAAATAGAACAAAATTTTAAGCCCATTTTTCTCCAAACCACTTTTTTCGAGACGGTTGACACGATATCTCAAGTTCTACTAAACCAATTTACTTGAAATTTGGTGTGAGCCTTCTCTATAAGGAAGCATTCTTGGGCCCCTCCTGTTCCTTATATACATAAACGAACTTCCAATTGTTGCTGGCACAGAATGTTCAATGTTTGCTGATGACACTGCTTTGTTGTTTGAATGTAACGGAGACGTTGACAAATTTAATAAACATATTAACGAGACTTGCCAATCAATAGCAAATTGGCTGTTATCACAAAATCTGTCACTCAACACTAACAAAACTCAAGTTTTACAATTTTGTCCAGTGCAAGCTACACCTATAAATATAAATGTAAACTTCAATAATAATATTATCGAACTTTCCCAAACTTGTTCACTGCTGGGAATACAACTAGATGCAAATATAAACTGGAAAGAACATGTATCCAAAATAGTAGCCAAAATCAGTAGCTTTTCTTTTGTTCTAGGTACACTGAGAAATATATCAAACATCGAATCGGTAATGGCCGCATACTATGGTTATGTATATTCAACAATAAAATACGGAATTATTTTTTGGGGAAACTCAGTAAACGCCAAAGATGTTTTTATCATCCAAAAAAGATGTTTAAGAAAAATGACAAACTCTGCTAATCGGGATTCATGTAGACCTATATTTAAAAATTTGAAAATTCTTACAGTCACCGACATATACATAATGGAGTTATGCATGTTAGTGCGATCATCTCCAGAAAAGTTTCCGCAAAAAAACTCTACACATAAATACGCTACAAGGTTTACAGAAAATTTATTAATACCAAAAGCAAACAAAACAATTTTCCAAAAAGGACCCTTTTACATGGCCATTAAAGTATATAACAACCTTCCACATGATATTAAACAAATACCAGATACACTCAGATTTAAGTCATCACTAAAAACATTCCTTCTGAACAGGTCTCATTACACATTAAGTGAATACCTCACATAGGTACAACTGTTTTTATATTTATGTTTATATAATAAATTAAAACAAACTCAATTTGTATTACACCACTTTTATATTTATATTTCATTTGTGTTCATTTCTGTATAACATGTTAGGTTAACTGGAAGAAATAGGATGTAGGTACCTATAAGTTATACCTTTTGTACTAAATGAAAATTTTGTACAATAAATGATTTTGATTTTGATTTTGATTTTATACATTATTCTACGGCAGGAACTAGAACTATAATAAAATTCCAATTTTCACTATTTTAAAAAAATTTGGAAAATCAAAAAAAAAACTGGTACAAAAACGTCTTTTTTATTTCAGACTGCCGCCATTTTGCGAAAAATTATTCTTTTGACTTTTTCGTAGTTCGGGCCATAGCCGCATTTGTTTGGATTAGGAATTGATTTTTTTTTTAGATTACTGGGAGGGTTGCAATCGTGTCAACTAGGGTGCGCCATTTTTTTGAGACCCCCCACTTCAACACCCTGTAACTTTTTTAATTTAGAATTTTTTTCGACTTTTTTTTAATAGATTTCTAAATGTTTAATAAATATTTGATAAAAAAGCATTTGGTAAAAATATATATTTTTTTGTTTTTGTTGCACCTGAAAAAACACTTACAAATCATGCTTCCAGACTAGAGTACCCCCTTAAAATAGTGCCATGCCACGCGTCTTATAAATCGATAAACGCCGGCTGCACTCACGAAAAACCGTGACTCACTGTCACGCTGTCACGTTCCGCCTGAGCCGACCGTGCAACCGAGAGCGCGGAACAAGCGTTCGGTCTAAGCGTTCGGCTTGTGACACAACTATCTCTCTTCCACTCCATCGTTATTGATCCCTTAAGACCTGAACATATCCCACCCTATGAACCCGAGCACCCCTACTAATTCACGAAACGTAGCGAACCATTTGGGGTGACCTACGGCGTAGGTGTTGGCTGTCCAATAAATGGTTCCCCCGTACCCGCCTCCCAAATTGTACCAAGATGTTGACAAGTTTGATAATGTATGGTTCGGTAATGATAAATGTGAGTGATTATTGACTGATTCGAGCAATAAAAATTTAAATCTTTTCTGAATTAAGAATATAAATTTAAAGTATTTAAATTTTTTACGTGATTACGTCTTATAAATCGATAAACGCCGGCCGCATTCACGAAAAAGCGTGACTCATTTTAACGTTGTCACGTTGTCACTTTCCACCTGAGCCGGGCGTGCAAGCGAGGGCGAGGAACAAGCGTTTGGCCTAAGCGTTCGGCTAAAGCATCGGCTCGTGACGTTATCACGTAAAATTATCGCCCGTTAACCGACTTTACAGACAACAATTTTTTTTATTTACTTATTTATAAACACACACGTCAATAAGAATAAACATGTTAATTTAAAAAAAATAATAAATTTGTAGACACCACTTTTAAATAAAAAGAGACACGTTTCAATATATTTTTACACGTATATTTTTTAATAAAAAATATATATTTTTTGTAGTACTAAAATAAATGGTCCAAAATTTATTCCTGGTTTTTGACGTGATTCTTTAAAATCGATGAACGCCGGCTGCACTCACAACAAAACATGACCCATTGTCACATTGTCATGTTCCGCCTGAGCCGAGCGTGCAAGCGATAGCGCGGAACAAGCGTTTGGCTTGTGACGCATCTACCTCTCTTCCACTCCATCCTTATTATATGAAGTTATCACGTAAACTTATCGTCCGTAAACCGATTTAACAGACAATCAATATTTTTATTGAGGGGTCCTTGAAAATTATGCTTGATTTCCTAGGGATCCGCGGGTGAAAAAGGTTACAAAACGCTGTTTACTTATTTCCTTCTTATATTACTTTTCTTTTCCTGTATTCATACCCCAAACGGGGATATCACAGTTTCTTTAGCCACATTTAGTAGAAGGAAGTCGAAACTCATTATGCTTTTATTATCAACATTATATTTTATTCAAACACAGTCAACAGTATCGCAAAAAGATTTGATTATTAGATTTTGTTGATTATTAAAATCTTTTCTGAACAGTTTAGCGCAAGTGCCATATTTATAGCCTTTCCTTGATGCCATATTAATCCGTAATACGCCATACACCGCCATCAGGAAGAGATTGACTCATAAAAAGCACTCTGGTGCCTCGACATATTCTTTACGCTTCAGGCATCTTCGGGTAATTGCCCCTCAAGGCGTAATGAGCCGAAGTATTCGATAAGGGATGAATACATTATTTACGACATGTATTTACTATTTAGAAAACGTTTTAAGGATATCTTTAAGTAACGTTAGACATTAAAAGCATCAAAGCATACAGAACATCTAGGTATATATTGTTGTTTTATTGATTTGACCACGTAGAAAAACCTTACGAAGATATTTTCCCTCATCGCTTGCCCTCATTATTAGGGTTGTTGTGTGGAGGGTCTTTTCATCGAAATAGCGGAGAGAACATTCTGGTACGGAAACTGGTATAAGGGATCAGTGTCTAGGAGTGATGGACGTATGCATCCATTCTTCAAGACAGTCATGCTGTAGAGATCAAAAGGCCTCCCTCGACAAGTATCTCCCAATCCGGCGCGCCACGTAATGGTCGGCAGGCCAAGATCTTGACAATCCTCACTCAGGGTGCCCTTGCTAAGCTCACAACACGTAGCGAACCACGTGGGAAAATTATGACAGAAGTTTATCCAACAAATGGTTTCCGGGCGGCAGTACTCACACCCGCCTCTCAAATTGATTTAAATTGGGAAAAACTTGTTAGCGTCAGCGTGCGTGCTGATGCTATCGGCAGGGTTGGAGAAAGCTCCCACATATTTAATACAAATTAGTTGCTGTATCTGCCCCAAATAAAAACTAGCTCAGGTTCGGTGCAAGCAGGGTTTCTCTTAACCTCAAGGCTAGTGCTTGTGGTTCGGAACTTCACGCTTCTCCATCCCCCCAGGGCCTCTCTCGACAAGCAAAACACGGTAGGTTATCACATAAATAGTTTATTCAATTCTAGGAGACACAATAATACATAAGAGGAACGATCCTAGCTGAAAGTTAGTTTGAACGTCAGTCTCTGCTCTCTACACGCGTGGTTAGGGCTTCAAAAACATTTAATTGCACACAAAGGGTAACATGGTAATTGACTCACGTTTGGTTTATGGGCCAACAGCGGCTTTACGCGCTTGTTCTCCCGGTCTCAGCAGCGTCCATGCGCGGACACCGGAAGTGCACAACCGGCGAAACTGAACTTGTGTCGCACATGTTCGCGCGGGACGTGGGCCCGGGAAGCTCGCTTGCTGAAGACTCTGGTTTGAATGGCCGTGTGCGGCGCGTCTCCTGATCCGTGGGTCGCGGGAGGGGTGATGCGCCTGCGCATTACCGTCCCGCGGTGCAACAGTATTTTAGGGCTCGATTCGCTGACTGTCGAAACATGACGGTACTTAAGACTCGATTCCTTATTCTTGTAACGTAACACTTCCCCCCTCGCCGCAATAAAAGCGACGTGGCAATGGAGCTGTAGGGCTAATAAATCCTCTTACCCTTTCAGCACTTGTGCCAAAAACATTTAAGAGAAACGAGGAGAGAGAGAGAGAGAAATTCCTAGCTGGAGAATAGTTATGAACAGAACACAAAAGAGATGATACATGGTGTAACAAGGAATTGTCAATAAATGTATATAAAGGCAGTGGCATACATAAATACAGTTGCAAAGAACAAGGATCTGTTGAAGAAAGGTACAAGGGTTATGCAGTGATAGAAAAAAAAAACTCTAAAATTGTATCATTGGTCTGTGAGCTAATGTTTGCGAACGTGGTTTGCGTAGGATGTCTGGGGTGGTTGAACGTTTCACTGAAGTTACAAGGTTACTTTGTCACAGTAACCTGGCCCATTTGAGATTACACTCAAGGGACACTAGGGCCTTTAAGAAAATACGAGGAAGAGAACACATGATGAGGCTTCTAGGTGGTGTGGAGAGTTCTACCTGTCACAGAGGTCGAAAGGGTAACTGCTTCCGGATCCTGTGGGTGAGCCAGTACGAAACCATTGAAGTATTGGAGAGTGGAATCGTAATTGGTGGTTGGTACACTGGTTTTTGTATGTAGTGGGATTGTTTTGTGAACAATCGTTGGTATTGTTATTTGCGCAAGGGCACAGGAGCATCAGCACAATGGCAGTAGGGCATTTGCATTATGCAGCAGGAACATTTGCATAATGGCAGCAGAAACATTTGCACAAGGGCAACAGGAACATTTGTATTATGCAGCAGGAATATTTGCATAATGGCAGCAGAGCATTTGCATTATGCAGCAGGAACATTTGCATAATGGCAGCAGAGCATTTGCACAAGGGCAACAGGAACATTTGTATTATGCAGCAGGAACATTTGCATAATGGCAGCAGGAACATTTGCACAAGGGCAACAGGAACAGGAACCAACCTAGAGCTGGCGTGCTCGGGTTTGTTTTGAGTGTCGGTTCTTTGTGGTGATACAATTCGCAACTACACGCACGACTCACACTAGGTTATGTTAGATGCGGTCGGGTGCTTTTGGTACGCAGGGATTGAAGGCAAGGGACCTCCGTGACGGTAGCGAGGGCAGCATGAAGAGGCGCAGATGTAGATAGGGTGCAGAGCTGCTGGTTTTTTTTTTTTTTAAAAATCCGGCAAAAATTATTATTAGAACAAAATTCTTGAAGTTTACCTGCCTAGTAGACCAATGATGAAAAAAGTTTGGAGAGAAACAAGTGTGCATGTTGAGAAAAAGTTGGATTTGTTTGGCGTGTAGAGAGAGAGACGGAGAGAGAGCTAACTAAATGTGGCTAATTCCTAATACATGTTACAAAGGTACGTATTCAAGGACAGGTTCTGTGTAACCCCTTTTGGTTTTTTTTTTTTTTACCAAATACATTTCCAAGAATACGTGGTTGAGGGATTGTACGTATAACAAAATTCCCCATTCGAAAGAAGTTGGTCTTCCATGACCTATGCTCACGTCTATACGGTAGCATTTTTTCTACTTTCGAAAAACAAAACATTGCGTACAAGATTAGTTATAACAAAGTGGGAAAGGAGTAGGAAGTTGAAAGGATCCGCGTATGAAGATTGTCCCATTTGACAAACGAAACGCCAAGTGCGTAACGCATATATCCCCATTCACGGATAATTTCGAGGAAGGGGGAGGGTGATAATTGGGAACATTTGAACGAAGAAAACTGCTGGGGACTCGGCTATTTCCGAAATTCGACCTCTGGGTGGAGGTGAAACAAGGTCTACAGCAGTCATCCTGGCACATTACAATAATGACAACTGGGAAAGGAGTAGGAAGTTGAAAGGATCCGCGTATGAAGATTGTCCCATTTGACAAACGAAACGCCAAGTGCGTAACGCATATATCCCCATTCACGGATAATTTCGAGGAAGGGGAGGGGTGATAGTTGGGAACATTTGAACGAAGAAAACTGCTGGGGACTCGGCTATTTCCGAAATTCGACCTCTGGGTGGAGGTGAAACAAGGTCTACAGCAGTCATCCTGGCACATTACAATAATGTTTGGTAGTGTTGGACAAAAGAATACACTGACATAAAAGTCTAATCCTCTACGTGTATTGGGCAGAAGATTAGGGGTCGTTTTATTCTCCTACTTGTTTGCGAGAAATGACAGACCCTTGCTCAAATCTCACAAACCTGGGGATTTTCTTTGTTCGTCTCCCAGACAACGAGTTAGGTGTTTTTTGTGTCCATCAACTTAACTCCCACGACACGATGCCCCATAATCATGAGTGAAGCGTATGATTAGTCCTTTTGAGATAGTAGATAGTTCCTGGGTTCTTGTGACAGGAAGTCCACGGGCGTATTAATGATTACAAAAAAGGGGTGTGGACTACATTGAGTAGTTCACACATAAAGGTTTGATATTATTTCGTTCGCACGATTCATGGTGAGTATTATAACGTCTTCACGTATAGCGTACAAGATTGCGAGATCAAAAGATTTGCAAGTAAGTTTTATAACGTCTTCACGGATAACAATGAACGAATTACAACTGGGTTGCCCAGTATTGAAGGGAGGTGCAAAAGACTAGGTATTTATGACATTTCTGACAAAAACCCACAGAGTAATTATAACGGGCTCCCCGTATCGCATTTAGTAGATATTCTGAGATTCCCATCTATGACGGCAGATTTTATAAGGTTCCCACCTATGATGGCAACAAAGGTTAACGTTCATATAAAGGTACCTATTCAATACAGACGGCGAGACATACTGATGTACTTAGTACAACAATACCGTAGCATAATAAATCCATATTAGCGTACGTTAAAGACTTGCACAAAGGCAAAAACATATTTGAAGATCTGGCCAAGATTTTATACTTCAACAATTAAGGGACAAAAAAATTTGGCGTGCTGATGGAATGTGAATTTCATCTAAGCTTACCGCAAAAGAGATCCTTTGTGGTACAACCCTTTTGGTTACGCACAGAGTATCGTATCGTGATGGTACAACTTTTGTTGTACTTACACGTACGATGGTAGCAACAATACAAGACATGCGCTTATCGTTGTTTGACAAGGAAAATTATTTACATTGGTCCGATTTGAGTGTTTAAGACCTTCTAGGTTTTACTTACTTAAACAGACTGCGATGGACACACCTTGGTGTTATGAAAATTATAATAATGGGATGGGTTGTTCACAGGGTGGTTCACTTGGAGACCTGGCTTCTTGTTGTGACCTCGTACTTTGCACGTGATAAGTCACAACAAGGCAACCCCAAAATTTCAGTTTGAGCAGTTGAGACCCAGGGTGACTCAATGTTGCTGAAATGTTGTAAAAAAATTTATCGTTAATGAAGAGGCACGTTGAAAGTTGTCCCTTTTATAACGATACTTTCCAGACTCCACATCCAGTTCTGGGGAGAGCTAGAGCAATTTGGGTTATTTATTGAGCGCCATTCTATTTTCTTAAAAAACAGAAAAAAAACTTAGAACGGGTAGCAAACATCTGATACCGCCGTGGGTTTACACAGGTTTGCTTACCTAATTTAACTACATATGACATAAGGGTTAGATGCACTTTGGCGAGGACCCGATATTTAATGTACAAAAAAATTTTTCTAACATTTAGAAAGGGGTGACGAGGTATGACATGATGATGTGAAAATATGATGCTGCTAGTTGTGACGATGCACAAAACCTTGGGCACGTAGTCTCTGACTACTTGCAGTAAGCCACAGGGAATTCCTTTCTCCGAAGTGATCAATTTCAGGTAGAGGTGTGCATGCTTAGAAAAAACGATGTTTCCAAGGTTTGACACCTGGGGCAGCAATTAGAGGCGAATGACTGATGATGACGAGATATTTATACAAACAAAAATAAAATAAAATGAAACGAAACCACAAGGGAGAATTATAATTTCTTCCATGACTTTGGCTACAGTTGACACCACTGTGCCAGAGCTAGAAAGGTTTCGTTTGAGTGTCCTAATGAGTGACAATCGTTTACGAGAGGCCGCTCATTAGTGACGAAACAAAAGGGTTGACTTCCATAGTGATCCATGTCACGGTGTAGACGAATGGTTGCTAGGAGTCAAGGAATAACCGTTGGGGTTATACGGGCGTGGCAATGGAGTTTGTTTCCATGTTACCACTTTTTACAATGTCCTTTATATGGTAGTTACCTATGTGTTTACCAGAGATGTCGGACAATCGGTAAACCAGGTCTGAGATTTTCTTTAGGACTTTCGTCTTTACAAAACGGGGTGCCAATTTGGCAGAGAAGTACAGCGCACCTTGTGACAGAGTGTTGTTTCTCCTCCAGACGATGTCTTCTTCCTTGAATGTGACGTGCCTCCTGCGAAGGTTATACCTGTCGGCGCTCTTTTGGTGGGCCAATAGTAGAGCGTCTGTTACTTCACTATAGATAGCGGAGAGTTCCTCCAAGCGGTGGGCGTAATTTGCTGCGGGGTCTGCTGTGGAGGAAGGGACGGGTGGAAGGCAATTGTCAGGGTGTAGTGAACCGTGAACTACTTGTTCCATGCCGTGTTTGAGAAAAAATGGTGTATAGCCTGTAGCGAGGTTCACCGTGTTGTTCATGGCTGCTTGTATTTTGTCTAATTTTTTGCACCATGTGCGTTGGTCTTTGCCAACCAAAATTGCCAGGGCCGTGTTTATGGTTTGGTTGTATCGTTCAACGGTGTTGTTCTGTGGGGTGTAAAGGGTGTTATAGAATACATCCTTTATACCATATTTAGACAAAAACTCTTTAAATTCCAGAGCTATAAATTGTTTACCATTGTCGCATATTATAGTACGAGGGGTACCGTAGGGTATGAAAATGTGTTTTTCCAATAGATTGGTTATTGCTGCTGCAGTTGCCCTTTTCAGAGGAAACAACCAGCAGTATTTGGAAAAGATGTCCACTACGCTGAGTATATGCATGTAACCGGCGTAGCTTCTAGGGAAGGGTCCAATGAGGTCCATAGAAAAGGATTGAAGTGGTCTATCGGCACGCTTGGGGTTGCCCATTAGACCAGACGGTGGTGCCGTACTGTGCTTGTATGCCTTACAGATGTCGCACTTGGAGATGTATAAACGTACTTGTTTGAATAGACCCGGCCAATAATATCTTAAAGATATTTTTTTGAATGTTTTGAAAGTTCCAGGGTGTATGGAGTCTACGGCACTGTGGTTATCAATAATAACTTGTTCTCTATTTTCGAGAGGGACTACCATTTTCCAGGCATAGTCCTCTAAGATTGACAGTGGAGGCTTG
This sequence comes from Glyphotaelius pellucidus, assembly GCA_936435175.1. Classification (NCBI taxonomy): domain Eukaryota; kingdom Metazoa; phylum Arthropoda; class Insecta; order Trichoptera; family Limnephilidae; genus Glyphotaelius; species Glyphotaelius pellucidus. Next base: position 16,126,757 of record OW386542.1, on the reverse strand, counting down.
CAGTTGCGATATAGTTGTCCGTTCTTAATTATAAAATTCGGGAACTTTTGTGGGTTGTCACTGCATCCTCTAAAGATTTTTTGATACCATACGTCTTTTGTGGGGAGACTAGAATTGGGTAATTCGGCATTTAATGTTGCTATCTCGATCCTAGAAAGGGCATCCGGGACGATATTATCCGCGCCTTTACGGTGGATGACATCGAAGGTATATTGAGATAGGCGGGACGACCAGCGAGCCAATCTCCCAGAGGGGTTGTCTAGCGAGATCAGCCATTTTAGGCTGCTATGGTCTGTGACGACGGTAAACTTACTGCCCTCAATGTATCCGCGGAAATGTTGAATGGATTCCATGACTGCTAACAATTCTCTCTCGGTAATCCCGTAGTTTTTTTCGTGTTTATTTAGGGTACGAGAGAAGTATGCCACGGGGTGTTCGCCGTCCGTAAAATTTTGAGTGAGGACTCCTCCGATTCCGACGTTTGATGCGTCCGAATGGATCGTAAAGGGAAGATTGAAGTCGGGGCAATTCAGTACTGGGGCTGATTGAAGAGCCTCTTTCAGGGAGTTGAATGCTGACTCAGTCTCTGCAGACCAGGAAAAGTTACTGGTACCTTTACGGGTTCCCGTGATTTTGTTGAGCGGCGCCGCGAGAGTTGAGAAGTTTTTTATGAATCTTCTGTAGTAACCGGTGAGTCCGAGGAAGGCTTTTACCTCTTTTGCATTTGTAGGTCGGGGAAAATTTGTCATAGCCGCTACTTTTGTGGGGTCTGTTCTTAGGCCTTCTTCGTCTACTATGAAACCCAAGTATCGTAGGCGGTGCCTGCAGAATTCCGATTTCTTCAGGTTGATAGTCAAACCGGCCTGTTTGAGTTGTTGAAAAACCTTTTCTAGAATAAGTATATGTTTTTCAAAGGTATCGCTAATGATGATCAGGTCATCCAGGTAGCAAAATAAATTGTTATCAAACTCTGGGCCAAACAATTTATCCATGAGTCTTTGTAGTTCTGCTGGGCTGTTTTTTAAACCGAAGGGTAGTCTTTTGAAATGGAACATACCCCTGCCAGGCACCACGAAGGCAGTCTTTTCGCAGGAGCTGGGATCCAAAGGTATCTGCCAGAATGCTTTGCTTAAGTCTATGGATGAGATGTATTTAGCGTTTCGAAGTCTGTCCAGGATGGAGTTGACCAAGGGGAGCGGGTAGGCGTCTGATATTGTACATGCGTTGAGGCGTCTGCTGTCGAGGCAGAAACGGGCTGAGCCGTCTTTCTTTGAAACTAATAAGGTGGGGTTGGTCCATGCACTGCGGCTGGGTACCACCACTCCCAGTCTTAACATATCGTCCAATTCTTTTTCCAGCGTTTTCAATTTTTGTGGAGCTAGGTTGTAATACCTTTGTTTGATTGGGGGGCCTGTTGTTTTTATATGGTGATGTACTAGGTTGGTTAAGCCTAAACCGCACCTTTCGAAGGAGATGGATTCATACTTGTTGATCATTTGATTTAATTGTATTGTTTGTAAGGGGTTCAAGTTTTCGTAGGGTATTACCGTACGGATTTCGTTTACTTGGGGAGTGACGGAGGGGTTGTTAAACAGTTGCGGGGCAATTTTGAAAGCCATCCAAAAATCCACTCCCAAGATGAATTTCTGTGTGATTGTAGGTACAACTAGAAACTTGATCCAAACTGTTTTTTGGTCGCAATTGATCGGCAGGGTTAGAGAACCGATGACGAGTTGTGAAGTGTTGTCTGCCGTGGTAACATGTGAAGAATGTTTTCCCATTTTAAAACCACAGTTTGTGAATAAGGTGTGGGCGTTGTCGCCCAGGCAGCTGACAGAGGCGCCGCTGTCTAGGAGACCTGAAAAAACCACGTTGTTTATGGAAAAATGCGCGAAGGGTCTACCGTCTATTGCCTGTTTGCAGCAAACTGTAGAGAGGGGTAAGGCCTGTTTAAAAAATTTGACGTGTTCCAACCACTCCGACCATTCCTTTGGCCTATGGGAGGGATGGTCCGGGGGGTTGGGGTCTAGTTTTTTGTCTTCCTGGCTGTCCAATTGGGAGGGGGTCTGGAGAAATCCATAGGGGGTTTGATGAATCTGAGATCCGGGATGGACGTTTCGGTATTGTCTTGGCGTGGTCTTTTGCCAAACTTCCTCCCTTCATCTCTTCTTGGAGAACGATCGACGGATCGCCTTTTGTTAGAATGGGTGTCTTTGGAGGATAAAAGTTTTGCTTGTTTAAAGCAGGCGGCTTGGGAGTGACCAATCTTGTGGCAAAAAGAGCAGGATTTCTTTTCGTTGTGCTCCGGTTTTATGCCGGACGAAGTGCTTGGGCGAAAGTTTTCTTTGGGGAATCTTTCGTCTCTCTTCCGATCCTGGTATGCCTCTAGTAGCTGGCAGACATCTTTCAGTTGCTCCAGCGTGGCAATTTTCTGAGAAGTAATGATGTTTTCGTATCTGGGGAGAAGACCGTCGATTAAAACCGGGAGAAGTTCCGCTTCAGGGACAGGTTGGGTGAGCTTTATATTGATGGCCTCTGCCCTCTGTGTGAATCTAGCAACAGGCTCTCCAGAGTGCTGCTTGATAGCGAGTAGGGATAGCCTGACTCTATGTTGGGCCTTTTTTTCTCCGAAACTGGATAAAAGTGCCACCTTGAGTTCCCTCCATGAGTTTGTTTTTCTCTTATGTATCCTGTGCCAGGTAAGCATTTCAGGAGCGATGAGGTCTATGAAGTTCCTGTGTAGAATACTTTCGGGGATTCCTCTGACTTGGGCTGTTTCTTCTATTCTGTTGATGAAATCCTCCACATCCGTGAGTCCGTTGTATTTCGTCTTCCAGGTTGTCAAATCATATATTTTCGTCTGTTCCTGGGCTTGTACCACCAAGGGTTTTGCTTCGGAGACTGTGAGGGAGGTAGAGATGATTTCTGAGGTGTCTTCCTGTTGAAACTGCAACTTCCTGATGTACTTTTTGTTGTAGAAAGAAGCATATTGAATAAGGCATTTTTTGGATTTATTCCTGGGAGAAATCTTTCTACTTCTCAGGGCCTGTAGTAGTTCTTCCTTTTTTGACGTAGAAATGTGGGGGATTATACCCAGCGTGACTTGAGGGACTTCCATAGTGTATAGGGTCGTGTCAGGGTGACCTTACGTTGGGAGAAAAACGAGAACTCGACTCTTTATCCGTAATTGGAAAGAAATTTTTGCCAGGGATTGACCACTGGGGACGTATATATATTTTTTTTTTTTACAAAATGCTTCTGCGAAAAAACGCGTATTTGTAAGTGTTTGGGTTATTTGAAAATTTGGGCAGAGGTTTGCCTCTGGCCACGTGCTTTTTAGGAAAAATCCAAGCGTTTTGGAAAAAAAATTTCGAAAATTAAAAAATCGAAAAAAGGAAAAAATCGGAAAAATTTTCAGAGTCCGAAACTGGAGAAAATTTGAGCAGCGATTTTCCTCTGGCCATGCGTTTTTAAGAAAAAATCCAAGCGTTTTGGAAAAAAAAAAATTTCGAAAATTAAAAAAATCGAAAAAAGGAAAAAATCGAAAAAATTTTCAGAGTCCGAAACTGGAGAAAATTTGAGCAGCGATTTTCCTCTGGCCATGCGTTTTTAAGAAAAACTCCAAGCGTTTTGGAAAAAAAAAAAATTTCGAAAATTAAAAAAATCGAAAAAAGGAAAAAATCGAAAAAATTTTCAGAGTCCGAAACTGGAGAAAATTTGAGCAGCGATTTTCCTCTGGCCATGCGTTTTTAAGAAAAAATCCAAGCGTTTTGGAAAAAAATTTCGAAAATTAAAAAATCGAAAAAAGGAAAAATCGAAAAAAAATTTTCAGAGTCCGAAACTGGAGAAAATTTGGGCAGCGATTTTCCTCTGGCCATGCGTTTTTAAGAAAAACTCCAAGCGTTTTGGAAAAAAAATTTCGAAAATTAAAAAAATCGAAAAAAGGAAAAAATCGGAAAAATTTTCAGAGTCTGAAACTGGAGAAAATTTGAGCAGCGATTTTCCTCTGGCCATGCGTTTTTAAGAAAAACTCCAAGCGTTTTGGAAAAAAAATTTCGAAAATTAAAAAAATCGAAAAAAGGAAAAAATCGGAAAAATTTTCACAAGTTTTCGTGGAAGTAATTTGTTTGAGAATTCAACAATATCTTGGGGGCATGGTTTCATTACGCGGCTTCCTATAGCCTGATTTTATACAGCACCAATTTTTTGGTATTTACACGCGAATTCCCTTCGTCTTTTCGACAAGATATTACCTTCTTTGTCAATTGACAAGGTATTATAGTGTCAGATGTCAAGGAATCCACGTCAACGCGAATTTAGTATTTTTTGCATTATTCGAATGTGATTCGGCATGACCCGGTTTCAGCAGACGACAGAGTCAAAAATACTTAATTGTCAAATGACAGAAAGAATTTAAATCCACTTGTTCCCTAGGTGTCAGCAAGTGTCCGTTTAAGAGACGTACCAGCGTGCTGCAATATAGTATATTATTAAAAATATTTAGCACTTTCGAGACCAAGCGGATGATTTGTTTATCATGTACATGATTTTAATTGTTGAATAAATTCTTCTTTAATTTGTGTTTATTTCCACTATTCACTTGTATTGAAAATAGCAATTTTAATCGGCCGACACTTTGTAATCACTGTATTATTCGCAGCGACAACTTCCTAGGTTGGGCACCTTGCGTTGGAATACCGGTAATATTTTGTCGAGTGACGAGTCACAAATGATAAAATCGCGCCCGTAATAATTTAAATTGTGATTCGAAATTACGTTCGCGCCGAGATTCCTGTTGGAAGTGCTAGACAATTGGGAATAAACAATACATCATAATAACATTTCAGAGTTTACAATTGTTGCTTGGGAACGAGGCCGTGGTGGAACAGAAAAAAATTTAAATGGCCCCACGTTTAGCGCCAGTGTTAGCGTCAGCGTGCGTGCTGATGCTATCGGCAGGGTTGGAGAAAGCTCCCACATATTTAATACAAATTAGTTGCTGTATCTGCCCCAAATAAAAACTAGCTCAGGTTCGGTGCAAGCAGGGTTTCTCTTAACCTCAAGGCTAGTGCTTGTGGTTCGGAACTTCACGCTTCTCCATCCCCCCAGGGCCTCTCTCGACAAGCAAAACACGGTAGGTTATCACATAAATAGTTTATTCAATTCTAGGAGACACAATAATACATAAGAGGAACGATCCTAGCTGAAAGTTAGTTTGAACGTCAGTCTCTGCTCTCTACACGCGTGGTTAGGGCTTCAAAAACATTTAATTGCACACAAAGGGTAACATGGTAATTGACTCACGTTTGGTTTATGGGCCAACAGCGGCTTTACGCGCTTGTTCTCCCGGTCTCAGCAGCGTCCATGCGCGGACACCGGAAGTGCACAACCGGCGAAACTGAACTTGTGTCGCACATGTTCGCGCGGGACGTGGGCCCGGGAAGCTCGCTTGCTGAAGACTCTGGTTTGAATGGCCGTGTGCGGCGCGTCTCCTGATCCGTGGGTCGCGGGAGGGGTGATGCGCCTGCGCATTACCGTCCCGCGGTGCAACAGTATTTTAGGGCTCGATTCGCTGACTGTCGAAACATGACGGTACTTAAGACTCGATTCCTTATTCTTGTAACGTAACAAACTATTGACAAGAAGTCATATCACACGTATCCGAAGAATTTCTGAAACAGATATATCGATGTATATTATGGTAAGATGTAAAATTTTCATAATTACACTTTTGTGGTCCTGACAAAAGCCACATGCGAGAAATCTCCGAAATCTGCGTGCATCCTCACAAACTGAGAATTCACGAAACTGACCAAGCAGATATTCGATGCTGGTGCTAAAATATTCCAAATGAATCAAGCACTGTCCATCCAATCAATAATTATAACGGTTAATTGAATAACTCTGGAAATTAAATTCTTGCTTCATGAAATTGATGGGTACAATAAACTTTCCATATACGTTGACTATGTTATTCTTGGATATTTTGAAATGTTGTTTCAATAAAAATAACTGTTAGCAACATTGTTTTTGAACTTATGACATTTATTACTAAAAAAAATTCAATGTTAACGTTGTGCAAATTTTTTCTATTTTAGCACATTGAGTTAAGGTCACCGACAGATTTCAATGACATACATTTTTTGGAGATTCTTGTACAGAACTGATCAACTTAATACAAATTAGAAAATACATTGTAATATTCCCAAAAAATAGAAAAAAATATATACTTGTAACCCTAGATCTACAACATACCATTATATGTCGTCGACATTTTTATAATGTGTTTCTACCAGATATTTGGTTAAGTCATTGATTTTCAGACACTTAAGATATATTTAATTATTATTTTCCCTTATTTTCCGAATGTCAAACATTATATAATTTTCGAAATTTTTTAAAGGTTTTATTTTTTTGGAGCCAGCGGGTTAAATCTTTTCATTTATAAAAACCAAAAAGCAAATGAATCATACTTTGTGTTACAATTCTTCTTTTGACTGTCATTTATTTATTATTTCATTGTTACATACTCCCTAAAACATGGTTTTTAGAAAAAAGAAAAATTGTAGTGTTGGAGACTAAGGGGGGGTGGGGGGGGAGGGGGGGGGGGTTAGGTTTTAAAACCCATTTTTAACTTTTTTTCTAAATGTACAACATGTCGAGAGTATTGTGTCAAAATTTCAAATAAATCGGAGCAAAACTAACGAAGATACTGCATTTCAAGCGACCGGTCCTCTTGCTCAATTCAAGTATATTTCGAGTATAAAGAAACTTTAAATCGATTATCTCGCAAATTTTTTATTTAAGTCCGTGAACATCATAACTCAAAATCTACTTCACCAATCTTTTTGAAATTTTGTACACTATTTGTGCACATAAATCAACAGGTAGCGACGAGGAGTTTTTTTTTTACTATTTTTTTTTTCATTTTATAATAACGTATTCACCGAAAAGTTTTCCAAAAATCACATTTTTGACTTCAACACGCTGCAAAAAAAAAAAATATCAAAAAAAAGAAAAAACGCTTCGTCACTAGAAAAACATATCATCTTTTCAAAACATTTTGACTTTTTTGTTAAAAATGATTTGTTAACGAGTTATGTTCACCGCATTTTCGGGGGGCCTCAGGAGATTTGCTCTCACGGGCTTATTTATTGATATTTTTTTATAAAATTTTTTTTTTAAAGATACTTCAGATGTAACGTGTATATAAAATAAAAAAAACCAACATTATTCATATCTCAAAAAAAAAATCATGAAAACATGCTTTTTTTTAGCCTTTAAAACCTTACCCCCCCTTAAGTCTTCTGAAAAAAACACATAAATCGTTTTTTTTCAAATCTAAAATTTGTGCATAATTTTATTCCAATGCAGAATAAAACTTTCCAAAAAATTCAGGTTGCTGTGAATAGATGTTTTTTTATTTTTTTCTTTAATAAAGAAAGACAAACATTCCCGGGTTACGAATAACCCAACAATGTTTGAAAATCTCCTACTACCACCACAGAAACGCGAAAATGTTGCTTGTGCTGTGATGGAAAACTTAGCCAGCTGAGGAATCGAACATGGAACCCCCGGGTGGGACCCAAACGCGATGCCCACTCAACCACTGACCGGTCCCTATTGATTCCTCCTCACTGACATAAAATATGCCGATATATAATATAAGAGACTTAGTTCATTGTCTCTCCCTACATGAAAACTATTGGCAGGTAGGTCGTTAATGCAGAAGATAGAATAAATTATGATGACAATTTTCAAATAAACTGAATTAGCGATGTAGCCTGGGCGAAGTATAAATAAGTGTGTGGTGGCCTTATCCTCTCTTTTGAGTTTCAGGAAGTAAAATCCGAGCATGCCCAGAAAAAATTTCGTCGGTCGGTTCAGCCAGCCGTTGATAGTGGACGGAAATTTTAGAAAGAGTCCCCAGTCCCCATCTCACGAGGATTCCAGATATCTGAGCTCCCAGCCCACTTTGGACCAAGGCGAAATAAAAAAAAATTGTAAGCATAGGTGTCCTGAAAAATTATGGGTTCGGAAAATTTTTTTATGGTTGAGGTTTCTAAGTTTTTCAATTATCGGTGCTTTTAACATTAATTTTATTGGAAGGACATATATAGTGAACTTCACGTAATTTAAATGCTTCTATAATCGGTGCTAGTTTGTTTACGGTCTCCAGATGTCCCCTACTATCTACGTATTTTGCTAATTCTATGTAAAGCCAATACCCGCAAACTTAACTGCAAAGCTTTGAGGGCGTTCGAAATGAATTGCTGATAAATTTCGCGAGTTTTACCGCCTCTTGTTGAAAGAAAAAGCCAACCTCTCGACATTGGGGCATTCTCAAATAAAATTATAAATTTCTCTAGAATTTCCAGCACGTGGAATGGATTTCGCAGACTTTACTTTGCCCCTTTGTCTATTTTATTCTATTCTTTTATTTTTACGGTTGATATTGATTTAGTTTTCACAGTCCTTCTCTCCCTCTCCACACTAAAACAAAGAATTTTAACAATTTGCATAACAATTTCCAGGAATCAATTCATCTTTTCAATTTCAGATTGTTGTAGTCTTTTAAATAAAACTGCTATTCTAATGTTTTACCGGATACTGGATTTTGTAAAATTGTATGTTCCATGATAGATCGGTAATAATAATAATAACTTAATATTTACATATCATAGTTTTAAGTTATGTTTCTTATTTCGCATAATTTTTGTTTTACTTTATTACGGAAACAAACCGTTTTCTGTATATATTTCTCACATTACAATGGTTACTAGATTGTATAAGCCAGTGAATTTTCAGCATACAATTCATTTATGCATAGACAAATGATGCAAGAAAACCACATCAATGGTGAAATTGAGGGATAAATAAATAGGTTAAATATATTTAATTAAATTAAGACAATATTAGCAAATTCCATCAAAAATCTGGAGACTGAAAATTCAGAAAAAGATATAGGCACCTCTGGGACTTGAACCCAGGATCTTTGGCTTTTCGGGCCACTGCTTTATCTTTTTAGCAGCCAATAAAAATTGAAAGAATATTTAATAAAATTAAGACAATGTTGGTAATTCTAAGTATCTAAGTATGATACAGTTTAAAATGACTGAATCTGATAGAGGCACAACTTAGCTCAGTTTGTAGAGCTGTGGACCGGAAAGCCGAAGGTCCCGGGTTCGAGTCCTAGAGGTGCCAATATCTTTTTCTGATTTTTCTCTCACCAGATTTTCGATTGAGTTTCGCTAATATTGTCTTCATTTAATTAAATATTTTTGAGGTTTTACTCATAAAATTATAAATAAAAATAAAGATTAAACATATTTCACAAATAAACAGAATTTTGAAAGTCACCTGGATGTCGATAAATTGGACTTTTTTAATTTTCTAAATTTTACATCCTTGCTCGCTCTCTTTAGTGCCTACTTGTACGTTTATGATGCTGTAAAAGTATAACAGATAATAGCTGGTAGCAAACGTACCCCATGATTCAAGAAATTCTCGCAATTGGATTTACCATAGTCCCTATCCGCAACGTCCCAACTCCGGCTGCAGCGTTCAGACTCAGTTATCAATGAAATTGTTCAATCCCCGGTTCGAGCGGGATATGCACGAACATAATGTATTTGTAGAGTAAAACAATTTCAAGGCCCAATAGTTCATCGTTTGAGAGTTTCAGCACTCACCGTTTCTGCTTCGAAGGAAAACATACATTTTATTTTAAAAGAATCCATATTAAATAAAAACCAGTTTTGGTGCAACCGTGCATTTGAAAGAATAGATATAAACTGTATGCTGTTTTAGTGCGCACCTCGGTTGAATTTGGCGAACACCTAATGTGTGAAGCCCCAAAATCCCCAGAAACGGGCAGTCCGTTCAATGGATTCTCCAATCTTTCAAACGGATTGCAATCTATAGTGCACAGAAGACGAGAGGGAAAGCTGTCCTTGTTCTACCGGTATTTCAATGGAAGATACTCCTCCTACAACACGAATCTCTTCAAGACCCAGGTTTACATATTTATTTAAAAAAAAGACCCCTACACAGCATCCCCAAATACGACATAGGCAAATGATTTTCCAATGGGTGTAGGTATGTACCAATGACCAAACAGAGTACCTAAGAAAAGGAATTATTACACCGATCCAAATATAGACTTGAACATCCTATCCAAGCGGTTGTATAAAAAATGGCGTTAGATTAAAATGGTTTCCATTGTTATTATTCAGTTCATATGATAAGTAATAATTATTGGTTCCATGTTGGCCCAGAATTCGCTAAAAATATTTTTATCACAGGCCGCCGATTTTGTACAACCACTTGGATAACGTGGATAATTAGTACGCCAAGTCCTTTCTTAGGGTAATATATTTGGACATTGGTACGTACCCATATGGAATAATAAAGGAGTTAATTATAAAAATCAGAGTTTGCAATTCACACGCGGGAGAGGTGAAATCTTCAGAAAACTAAAGTAGACAAGAGTGGGGAGACTACGGCACTTCTTTTATCAATGTGAAGGGTGATTTTTTCCATATTTTTGTCGTCGAATTCCAATGTACCTTTTTCTATACATTTGGTCTTATGAGTATTTGTGTTTTCTTCTTTGGAGGCGCTAGATGTCATTGTTTTGCCTGTTCATTTTGGAGTGGTTTGAAGATTGGATATTGTTTTTACAAAAATAGTTTTTGAAGTGAAAACTCCTCTGAAAAAACTGAAATCTCATTTGTTATCTCATCTATTTGTCGTTTGGAAAATATCTAACTAAATAATTCTTTTAAACCTTTGCGATTGTTTCTTCAAAAGAACACCCTGAATGAAGTACGGAAATGGATAAATATTTATTGCCTTGTTCATTTGTTTGGCTCTTGATTGATTACAAAGCTCTGGCAGCCCGGAAACAATTCCCATCCATCAACTGCGAGCCAATCAATTTAAAGTTTAATCGCATTGCAAATTGCTGCATCGTTATAGCTCTCGGGATAAAAAGTAAGTTTTAACACTTTCACTTGGGGGTTTTATACTTTTATTAGAACCTTTAATTATTTATCTTTATACTTTTAATGAGATGGTTCATTCTTTCACTACAACTTATACTAACAATGTTTTATACTAGTTCTAATGTTGGGTTGTGTAATGTTTGCTTCACATTCAGACATCTAGTGAAGTTGGGCTCTTCCAATGAATCTTCTCGGTTACAAGTTGATTTCTTCATTTTCGTTTGTGTTTACAATATCATTTTATGCTGGACTCATGTCCATATCGGACTGGCTAGTCAATTAGTTTTGAAGCTGGCTCACACTGCGGCGGCGGCATTCTCCACTAAAACCTTCGGCTCTCATCATAACTGTTCGTATCCACGAAGCGGCGATAGATGGAACTGCTCTCACTCTTATTACTTCAGTGGATGTGGAAGATGCTCTATCACTCTAACCTATCGACATCCAATTACTTGTCTTACCAATACAATTTTGGCCAGTAAACGGATAACCTCATAAAACTGTTTTTTTTTTGTGACGCTTACAAATTTCCTACATTTTGTTCACAGTTGATAAGGTCATTCAAGATATCTAGTCTCGTTAAGGTAGTTTATGAAGATTTCAATACCTCCATATTCTTGATTGTTTCAATCAGTCTTGTAGTTATCCATCATATCGACATCTGCGGAAGGATAAAATATAAATTAAAGAAACTCGGTGGAACTTATTACGACGCCTGTAATATTAAAAAGACGTCTTCAAAAATTCTCGTTTGTTTAATTGTTTGGTATTTTGGTCGCTTTTATCGTCAATTTAAGTTAGGCATATATATATATATATCTGTGTAAATCTTTCTCGTTAAATCAATGTTCGTGCTCCTCGGGATGTCTACGTCTTATCTATGAGAGCCTGGTTGAGGAAGACCTTTTGACTTCTCCAGCCGAACTCTCTCAAGCCGTCGCTTTACAACGCAGTGGTGGGGATGGATTCGTCCAACCTTTGACACATTGACTCCCAGAATCCTATCCACGCCTCATACTTTTTTCTTCACAGAACTTCTTCTTCTTTCTTTCCATAAAAAGATATAGCATTCCTTAAAATGACATAGTGGTCTTGAGGGATCAAATTATCACTGCACTACTTCTGATACATTTGGATAAAATTTTAACCTTCAAAATTACACAAAACAATTGTTTTGACTAAATCTTATGAGTAGTACCTACCTAGTTACTTTTTTTACACGCTCACTGAGTATTTTAAAAGAAAATAAAAAACAGATTGTGTACTTCACACGCGGTAGAAGTGAAACTAGAAAGTCGCAAGACGTCGCTTTCTTTTCTTTTGCTTGTTTTTTTAAAGGTGGTTTGAAAATTGGATACTGATTTCACAAAATAATTTTTTTTTATTTTTTATTTCGCAGGATTCAAACCCTCTGAGTGGCCGCTGAGACTTGACAGGCACCTTGCCCACTAAGCTATGGAAGGCACGCAAAGAGGTGCAAAATTACAGCATTATATTAGAACCGAGTACATGTGTAGAACTGAGTTGTGACGCATTTCTTATACTTGTCAGGCACTTTGCCCACTACGCTATGGAAGGCACGCGCCGACGCACGAAATTACCGCATTATATTAGAACCAAGTATTTGTGTAGAGCTGAGTTGTGACCCATTTCCATTTCACCCAAATTTCAAGTCACTAACGACGCTAAAAAAGTTTCATTTCAAAAAATAAATCATAATGCAAGCATTTTCTTGATTTCCAAAATAATAATCTCTCCAAGTTTACAATTCGGGATTTTAAGTTACGTAACCTGATCTTGAACTTCTGAGAAAATGTTATTATCAACCTTAACAATACCTGAACCCTAATTATTTACACGGGATTTACTGAATATTTTGTTACAAAATAGATTTAACATCCGTGAACACATTTAATTTCGTCTTGAAAAGAAATCATTTACACAAAGTAAAAGCTTAAAACATCTTAGTTAAATATAAAACACCCCAGAAATAGTATTATGTTTCAGGTTGGGATGTTTCAAAGAAATACAAGTAATGTATCATTGTCAAATGGAATGGATTTAGAATAGGCGTTTATCGTAGACCTTTTAAATGTCAAAATATAAAATGACAGCATAATTTTTAAAATTCCACTTTTTGAATATCGATTTTGTTTTCGCGAATGAATTAAAGAAGTTATGCGAATCTTGTGTGAAAATTTTCCCACTTCACGACATCCGATGGAGCTGAAACGATGGATTCATTAATAACAATGCATTTAATTGTTGGTGGCATTTATCCACACACGAAGGCCGGCAAGGCCTAGCGGTGAGGCTCTTGACTCGCAATCCGAAGGACGCGGGATCGAATGCCGGCGTGGCAAATAGGTCTTATTTTATAAATTTGTGTTATTTCACAATTAAAATGATTTACAATAATAAACAGTATATTTGCGGCAGATACTTTCAGTATCGCTCTGGTGTAAGATCACCATTCAGAATTGAAACGTTGCTTGAAATGGCTTTAGCCGTGTTTGTTGACCAGATCTGAACAGCCAGGTACTTCCCCACCTTCCTCTTCCCCATCTCTTTCCCCTCCCCACTACTTTCAGTCTCACAACATACCCCAATTGGAGATGACATGCCACTGGCTCCAGATGGTTAACGGTTGACGATGGCGATGACGCAGGGTTACGCCGTTCGATGCGTAGGACCATGGTAGAAAGTCGAAACTGTTTCACTGGATAATAAAAAATAGGTAAACAAGTCAATAATAGTAATTTTTTTTTTATTATTATTATTATTTTCTTTTAAATTTCTTTAACCATGTAAATATTTTTTTTTATGTATCCTTTTTATATCTTGTTATCATTACTTGATTATTATATATGTATAAAATGGAACTCGTGGGACTGTACCACCCTCCCCGAGATCTGGAATAAATGATTAAAAGAAAAAAAAAAAAAGTAAAAAAAAAATATTTTTTATTTTTATGTTGTTGATATTTTGACAATAAAATTTGAATTGAAATCTGATAATAAGAATCAACCCATGAACAAAATGTAAGAAATTTGTAAGCATCACAAAAAAAAAGAGAAGATATTATAAGGTTATTCGTTTACTGGCCAAAAAGCTAGAATGACTTCGAGTCTTCAACACTTAAAAAAAAAAACTTTTTAAAAGAGAGGTTTCGAAGCACCGCACAAAGAGGAGGCCGATTATACAACCTATCTCATTCTCTCATAGGCTAAATCTGTTTTTCTCTTTTTACAATTTTTCGTTTCATCAAGTTTTAAATCACAAGAAAGAAGTGTTCACTTCAAAAACAACAAAATGACATACTTATCACTAGTAATAATAATTATTCTTGGTGATAAATATCCAGCTATTCCAACTAGGGTGAAAAAACGAGCGAGAAGCATAGATATTACATTTCAACCTCTTTAAAAGAAACCACCCTGAGACTTTATTTTTGTACACAATCCTTGAATTATATCAGAAAATCTGCTAATAAAATATGATTATATACATACACAACGAAAGATATCATCGCGAAACGTCTTGCAAAAAAAACTAATAAGTCTTGGTTGTATTTCGAGGTGTTGGCAGTGAAAATAAAAATTGATGATGATCAAGGTATGAGCAAACAGGTAATAACGAGAACATGACTGAATAAATAAAAGATGGATAAGGTTTCAAAGAAGGAATATAAAAATAATTTGAATCTATCCTCGGATTATTTAGGAACATCCCGAGCGCCGCAACAGGTGTGTAGCTCGGCTCAGCTTTTTCTGCGTGTTATTTTAATGATCGACCGAAATACTGTCTCACTCAAATATTACGGTTCCTGTTGTTTGTTGGAGTGATGGCTTCGTTAAAGTTAGCGAAGAAAATCGCTTTTTTAAATTTCGGATAAATACGTACTAATCAACTATCTAAACCAACAAGATCACACATAAATAGGTACTATCAACAACTGACTAAACTCTCAAGATCACACGCTACAAAAGTCTGAAATACCCCGTTGAGAAGGAAGATTACTGACCAGCACGTATATAAATGCAAATAATTAACAAACATTGTTAATAATTAATAAAATAAATAACAAATAATTAATTAAATAACAGCAGCATGTAAATAATTAGTTTACTTTTAAGTATTTTTTGATGTGATAACGTCCTATTAATCGATGAACGCCGGCTGCACTCACCATGACTCATTGTCACGTTCCGTCTGAGCCGAGCGTGCAAGCGAGAGCGCGGAACAAGCGTTCGGCCTAAGCGTTCGGCTTGTGACGCATCTATTTCTCTCCCACTCCATTGTTATTATATGACGTTATCACGTAAAATTATCGTCCGTAAACCGACTTTACAGACAATCAATTTTTTTAACTGATAAACAATCATATAAATTATTTAACAACACCAATCAGCAGGTTATTTATGAGGGATAACGCTTTTATTCCGTTTTACTCGATAACCGCAAATTTTTATCAAAAAATTCTCTTCATGATTAATGGAATTCACACCAAACTTATTTTGAGGGTAGGTACCTATCATTAAAAGATTGTTCAATGACAAATTGACCGATTTAACTTAAATTCTACACCCGATCGGTACTAAAGTACAATATCAAACGGTTTTTGTTTTAATAATAATAAATTACATAATAATAAATTATTACCTCAAAATAAATAATTGAAAACTTAAAATAAATGATCAAAACAAATTACTTTGTATACACCACCACATGCGCATTTTGTGAAAACATTATTAATTTATTTAAAAACAAAAAATCCACAAGTTCCAAAATTATACGGTTTGCTGAAAATTCGTAAACTAGAAAAACCTATTAGACCGGTTGTATCCAATTGTAACGCCTCTAGTTTTAAATTGGCTTCTACAATCAATAAGTTATTCATTGACAACAAAATTTATATATAGTAACTAATAAGAAGTAAAATATTTAAATTTCCTTTTTTCGATTTCCACTTCTTTACTCTATCACACTCTGACATATTATGACTTTTAAAATTTGCGTATACATACGCGAGCCTAACCTCGAAACGCCGCTTGCGTTTGTTTCATTCCTCTCCCATAATTCCGTGGCTCGGTTAGTGCTTATGTTCGCAAAAGTAACTACAGTAGCATTATTCTATTATCACGTGAATTTGTAAAACTCGAGGAGATCCGTTATAAGTTATTGGTTTAACTATTGAGATTCCCCTATAATCTAAATTATTAAATAAAACTTCTTCAAACTTCGCAAATACACTTGTGGCGTCATTATTGATTTTCGATAATATTAATTTTTTAATTGTGTATACAAAGTTTTAATATGAAAGTAGCAGGAGCCAACTCGTGTCGGTCGCACAATACGCATCGCCGAGCACCCGCCGGAGAGATGATTCGAAAACTCTCTCAGGTTCAGAGACGTAGGGTTTATTTTTAGAGAGAGGAGGGGAGATGTACAATCGATCTGCCTCTTCCCCCGAAACAAAATCAGACCGCGTCGATTCGGGCTGACAGGTGGGTGGTAGGTGCTGGGTCCCTGAGCCGCAATCCTTCTAACCCCGTCACCTGGAGGCACAAAGTTGATGTCGACCCTTGACTATCCTCACGCATCATTATTTGCCAAAATGCTTAAAATTATTTTTTGACGTGATGACGTCTTATAAATCGATAAACACCGGCTGCACTCACGAAAAAGCATGACTCATTGTCACGTTCTGCCTGAGCCGAGCGTGCAAACGAGCGCGAGAGCGCGGAACAAGCGTTTGGCCTAAGCGTTCGGCTTGTGACGCATCTATCTCTCTTCCACTCCATCGTTATTATATGACGTTATCATGTAAAATTATCGTCCGTTAACCGACTTTTCAGACAAAGAATTTTTTTTATTAACCCCACATTTTGAAATTTTATCAAAATATAACTTGTTTCATTTGAACACAAAATATGTTATTTTTATAGATTAAGGCGAGTTGAAAGAGTAATTATATGAATTTCCGTTAATGGAAATAAGTCACAAAAAAGCTTCGAGAATTATTTAAAAACACAGTTGGTTCATCTTATAGGTACGAAAAAATTCGTAGTGTTTCTTTAAATGCTATTTCAGGCATTATTTGTAGATATATTTTTGCTAGTCATGCTTTAATAAATATTTTCGGAGATGTTTGTGAAAAATAAATATTTATGTACTATGGAGCCTTAAATTATAATATTTATTTTTATGTGAAGTTTAATAATGGGTAAGTATTATAACAATAGGGGTTGTTTATTGTTACAGCAGTTTTAACAAATATATTAATCTGTGATTTGGGTGTTTCATATATAAGTAAAATTTACAAAATTTTAAGAAACCCCCGACACAAAAAAGAGCTGATAACCTTGAAACGCCTGAACAGATTTACATGATTTATAGCTAAGAACCATCTCGATTACGTCAGCTTTCAAACAAAAAAAACTGCATCATAATCGGTCCATTCGTTTAGGAGCTACGATGCCACAGACAGATAGACACACAGACACGTCAAACTTATAACACCGCTCCTTGCGTCGGGGGTTAAAAACAAATAACCCTATGGTCATCTTTGCCATTTGTATATTTATTTGGCATTCGAAAGGTTCTCGCTAAACGACGAACATGGTTCATTTTAGCTAACTGTTTAATTTTGATCAGCCAACAGTTGTGTTTTTTTCTGATGATCATTCATTAAAACGGATCTAGAATCGGTACCTTTTAAATATAAACAAAAAAATTAGAGCGCGTAATTCACACGCAGTAGAAGTGAAACTAGAAAGTCGCTGTACGTCGCTTTCTTTTCTTTTGCCTGTTTATTTTAAAGTGGTTTGAAGATTAGATATATGTTTACAAAAATAAAAAAATGTTTATTTTTTTTGGAATTTCGTAGGATTCGAACTCCGTTCGCTCGATGATAGGTCTCTCTGGCCGCTTGGATTTGTCCGGCGCCTTAAGCCAAGGTACGAATTTAGCGCATTATATTAGAACCAACGACATGTCATATAATAAATTTTAATGACGTATTTCCGTTTCAGCCAATATTCTAATCACTAACGACGCTAAAGAAGTTTCACTTCAAAAACCTGATGACGCGGATTGGCCATTTGAATTATCCACGTCTGAGGTTGTGGGATCGTAAATGGGAGTTGAAAGTCTGGGGCTTGTAATGCTAACTCAATGATGGGCCTTCCAAATTTGCTCAATGGCAACTGTTATTAAGGTGCTCGTAAACAAGCACGAATAAATAAATGGTCGTCAATAGTTTTGGTGAAGGTTCAAATAGTTAAGACAAATTACAAGACAACGATCTCCTGAAAAAACTCTACCAAACTCGAATAAACTTGAAAAAAAAGTAAAGAAATTATTTGTAAATATTAATCGCGTTGGCAACTATGACTGTTTTGTAGCAGATTGGTGACGAACAGAGACCCACATCAAATTGTTACATAACATAACGAAAAAGAAATGGAGGCTCAGTAATATTTTCGTTATATCGGTTGCCGAGCGAAATCACCGTTAAGACGTCGACTCATAGTCAAAAGGCCAATACGTCGACAAGAGTGGGCAATACACGTCAATTTTGCGCAAACTTGACCGACAATTTGAAATACCTTACAGGCAAGAAATTGTTGCAACAAAACACTCGTTTACCAGAGGCTCTAGGAACACTGATGAATTAGTGAAATTTTTTTAAATTTTGAAGTGAAAACTTATTTGGCACAGTTTTGATTTGAAACTTAATGAAACGGAAGTGAGCGATACTAAAAAGAGACAAACACATACATCTATAGGATTAAGCCTGCGAGAGAAAGAGATGTAGTAATCGATGTCTTCATTATGCGCTGTTTCGTAGCCTCCCCTTTCTTCTGTACTAAAATTTGCTGAATTTATACCGCGTGTCAACTGCCCGCAATTTTTTTAAAAAGTGAAAACTTCTTTAGCACAGTTGTAATTTGAAACTTGATGAAACGGAAGCGAGCGATAATAAAAAGAGACAAATACATACATCTATAGGACTTAGCCTGCAAGAGAATGAGAAAGACTAATCTGTGTCCTCTTTGTGCGGTGCTTTGTAGAATAAAATGTAAAATAATTTTTAAACTTGGTAACAATATTATAATAAATAAATCCTACAATTATCCTACTCCTGATACTCTGCATTCGTCCCATTCTCTCGAAGTATAGTTATCCGAAGGTTTCACTTCTACCGCGTGTGAACTGCACATTAGTTTTTTGTTGTTGTTGTAAATTAAAAATAAATACGTATACAAAAAAAAAATGTAGCATTACGTCCAAAAACCATTTTAATTTTATATTTAGTAGAGAAACTTTAGATTCACATTATTTTCATTAATTGCACTTTAAAAACGACTGAAACTATGAAATTAACCTTAAAATATTTTTTTGAAGTTGTGCCAATATAATTTTATTCAGAGAATTTAGAGTTAACAACGAGAGTTTAAACTATTTTGTATTAATCGCGCGCATTAGAAATATGGTTATTCAAATGCATTTAAATCGGCATTCAAAATTAATATGATGAAATCTGGTGGTATTTGGTTGCATTTGGATAATCGCGGAATCATTATGTTGGTGATGAATTAAACAGATGTTTGTATCTGATGAGTATCGAGCAGTATTTAATATTTTGTGAGCAGGGCACACTGCTCAGCTGCTCGTACTACACATCAAAAAATTTCAGTTCTTATTGATGACTGTATTATAAAAGCATTGTATTTCTAAAATTAATTAACTCATGATTCTGTACAGAGAAAAAAAAGATCATCTTTTGTAATAAGATCTTCTAACAGTTTCGTGAAGTTACGAGTGGATTTACTTTTAGTATCAAAATCATTTCTTGTCGAAAGGATAAATTCTAAAAGCTTTCTCAAATTAACGAGTCGGCATTTTTTTCTTAAGATGATGACTCGTAACGAAGCAATTATTGACGTAGGAAGAAACCGGTCGGTTTTCAATACCTAGTATTCTTTCCACCCCGCGAAGGTTTCTGGATTATTACAACCACCTGACAATATATCGGAATTTTTTGTAATCATTACAAAAACTCTTGCGAAACTGTCAAAGATGTCACAATTTGAGAATGACATTTTGCAAAACAATGATTGATCAATCAAAATTCAATTTTCGAAACTCTTTAAATCAATAAAATTTTTAAAAGTTAGTTTTTTTGGTGTTTGTACCAATGACAGAACTGAATTGAGTTTAATTTTTATTTATTAATCTAATAATATTTGGGAACGCCTGAGGGTAAGGGGACATGGGAGGGGAAGGGGAGGCGAAGGGAAACGGAACGAATGGGAAAAGACACGCAGGGAGAAACAATTTCTTTATTTTTTGCAACGGGAACTCACAAGTACTAAAAAAAAATAATATAAAAAACATCTGTAAGTTTTGGACAGGGGTGAGTAACCTGTGACAACATTCGAAAGAGTTTTTTTTTTTTAATTTTGAAAATAAAATTCTTTAAAAAGGCATCTTAATAGGTAAAAAACCAAGTCAACGGAGACAAATATTTCATTTACATTTTTTAATCACAAATAATGTCAGGAATCACTGGTTAAAGAATGTAGAGTAGGCCTCTTAACACCCTGTAATTGTATTTATTTTATATTTCATACATAAACATCTCATCGAGCCCTAGATAATCATCAAATTATTTTATGGTGATTCCGGCTTTCAAAATAATGTCAATATTGCAGTTTCATCAAATTATTCAAATCATAATTAATCCGTTTCTGTAAATTAAATTCGAAATACAACCTTAGAACTCCATAACGTGGTTTGGTAAAGTAATAATCCTTCACTGGAATTGATATATTATTATACCAATCTCATACAGGTAGACCACGGTAGACATAAATACAAAAAAAACAGGCTGAAATAGAGACGCTGAAAATAATACGGCAGTAATTCAAGTCACCACAGAGGGCGAAATAGTAATTACTGAAAGCGGCGGTTCTGCCTCCGTCTGAGAATTTTATTATAGCAAACGTATTTTTTAAATATCAAAAACAAAATTTGTAAACCGTTAAGTAGTTCATTTAACAAAAATCCAAGTTGCCAAAGCGGGGATTTTCCAACCACTTACAAACTACCAGATGAATTAATTGATTATGAAAGTAAAATGTTTAATTCCAATATTCCTTTATGATATTTAATTTTCTGAAATCGGTCATACCTACATGGTTTTACGCATTACGTATCTCATATTTACTGTCCCCTTCGTTTCTTCATCTGTCGATTGCATTTTTGATTTCCTCTAATTTTAACCCCTTAACTTATTACCCGACTACCCCAGAGTTCAATGAAGAGAAATGTGGAAGTGTAATATCTTTAACACACCATTAATTAACAGGACTCTTACCGTAATATATTTATGTGGTCTATGGTCAGTTTAGTCTGTAGGCCACTCGGATTACATGATATCAGTTTACGAGTTGTGCCGAAAGAACGCGAAGGCGGTTCTGCTCGGTCAAAAGCCCGCCAAACAAAAACTAGCTTCGCAGTTGTAAGGACGTGTGTCATCTTGAATGTCGTTATTTGTAAAGTACGAAACAACAATAAACAGTCACTGTGATCTCGAAGAATCTTTATGTATTTTAATCTATACAGAATAGTACCGGAGATACTGGCCCAGTACTAATAAACACCTTTGGAGAGGACTAAAGAGATATTTTACCTACAGTATAAGTTTTCATTCGTTCAATTGATAAAAATAAACATCTCATTATCTTTAACTGCATGCATTTACATGGCGTGCAAGAGCAACTAAATTAAAAAAAGAATTAACTCTCTTGTCGGCAGACTCTGTTCTTTGAAAACCATTAATGCTTGTCCACTCTCCGGCGCCTTTCTTCGTATCCCGCCTGGCCATTTAGCGCGTTGTTCGAGTGATTGGATTACCACAACATCGCTTGTTCATTTTATTTTCTTTCTTTACGAGTTTCCAACAAAGGTGTTAGATTAATCGTTTATTGATTGGCACAGACATCTAAGAACGTTTGGTTTTCAATTTATAATTTGTATTGTTTGTGTACTCTATGGCCACTAATTAAGGGCCGAACAGTTTCACCTACTGAATTTACTGATTGCAAATGACAGTTCTTCCAATACCCACCAAGTTTTAGGCAGACGATGAAACAATATCTGGCCTTAAAATATTTCGTACAGCAAAATATATTTTTTTCAAAACCTTTTTATAAAACTGCGTACTTCGAAATATAATATATTATAAGAATCCCAGAAATAAATTTAGAAAAATGTCTGCGTTATGTGTTTATTACATACAAGCTGAACTCCCCGGCGTTGCTCGGGCTTTACACAGAGTTTCTCAAAATTAGGGTTAATTACTAACTGACGTTCCTCTTGTTTTGAACATAAAGTGTGCAAGGTTTCATCAATCGCTGAATAAAACTGTAAATTTGTATACATAATAAAGTCACACCATCACACCTGGACGCTCTTTTTTACATAAATACATAGCTGAAGTCCCCCACGGCTTTGTATAGAAAGTTTTGAAATCCCCCCAATTTTTCTCTAATTTTGAACTTCAAATGTTCAAAAATTTGGAAAAGGGGGATGGACGCAGTTTTTCTAACTTTCGTGCAAACAGTGACCTTTCTCTTATTTTGACAGTCAAGAGTGCAAAATTTCATTGATCCCGTAAAAAAACTGTAAACATAAAAATAAATAATATTAAAAATCGAGTGCGTTAGAAGTGAAACTTTCACTCACACAACCTAAACCAATGGGAGCATTGAAAAATGAGCTCATAATCAAAGCGGCCAATGCGCGCAGCTTGACAAAGCGCGACGCTTTGTAGGTACTGTAAGTAGGTAAGTTTTCAATCTTTCTCATTTTCTTGCAGGATAAATCCTATAGATGTATGTGTGTGTCTCTTTTTAGTATCACTTGTTTCCGTTCCATCGAGTTTCAAATCACAACGGTGCCAAAGAAATTTTCACTTCAAAAACAAAACTTAGATAGTACATAGCTAAAATACCCGGCGTTGACAAGGCTTTTTGCAATAGAGAATTCCAGTCCAATGTTTTTATTTTTTTTTTTATGAATAATGACCTTCTTACTTAAATAACTGCATATTTATTTTTATAGTTAGTTTTAATAGTTAAAATAAATGTCAAAGTTTTAATTTTTCAAGATCCCCCGAAAACCACCGAATCTAGTGTGACGTCATCATGACTAACCGAAGTATGAATCTTGTAGGGAACTGGAATCAGCTGTTCGACTCCCGCCATTTTGAATTTCAGCATTGGAGCGTTTTCATAGACATTACTGGGCAATACGATCGTTTTTTGTACAGTTAAAGTTTTTGAATATTTTAAATAATATAGATAAACTAATAGAGATACTTTATTTTTGATACTGAATAAATTGAGGCCTAAATAATGTTTCAATAAAACCAAAAACTATTATATGTCCAATTCTCTATAAACCGATAACTCGGAATGCCAAACGGCTTGCGTCTTCATTTCTATTGATTTCTATACAACTTTGACCCAGGTGACGCGGCGCGGTGACGTCACGCCGCCAAAATCCAGCAATACGATGTTTTAATGACACATTTTAAAATGGACTTTTTAATATTTTTTGAAAACTCTACGTTAAATATTATGTAATAAAATTTATTTATTCAGAATCAGCGTATATTGGTCTATATGAACATATTTTTTTAAAGCCATAATATTTTTCACTGGAGTTCCTTATTCTTTTAGAAATCAGATGAAGACAGTAATTTTTCTTTAATGTCAAATGTGCAAATTTACATCATAAAGAATCATAATACTGCTTTAAGGGATAGGAAAATATAAAGGTGATGGTTTTTCGAAATCTCATGTAAACATGACGGCCGGCATAGTCCAGCGGTAAGGCTCTTGACTAGCATTCCGAAGGTCGCGGGATCAAATTCCGGCGTGGCAAATAAATTTTATTTGATTAATTTGTGTTAATTCACGATTAATTTGATTAATTTAATTTAATTTGATTTAATTTGATTAATTTGTGTTAATTCAATTAAAATAATATATAGTTTATTTGCGGAACGTTCCAGAGTGGAAGACACTCTCAGTATCGCCTTGATGTAAGACCACCATTCAGAATTGAAAAGTTGCTTGAAATGGCTTTGGCCGTGTTTGGTGACCAGATCTGAATAGCCGGTACTTCCCACCTTCTTCTTTCCCATCTCCTTCCCCTTCCCATTACAACAGTCTCACTGGCTCCAGACGGGAGCAGTTGGGACTCTTGTGCGGTATTTATATAAAAAAAAATAAAAAAAAACAGTTACCTTTCTTACCAACCCACAACAGACATATTAGATACTTTGAAATAAAATAGCCGTGTACGTATTATAAACAAAACTATGGTCCACTATCCAAGTTAACGACACAACAAAACCAGAAAAAAAATAATTTTTCTAATAATTTTCTGAATAAAATCTCAAGGTGTAATATTAATCATTGATGTCAAAGATTTTTCTGTTGTAAATTTTCGTTTGAGGGTCGCTTATATTGTCTTCAATGAGAAAATACTCACATTCTTTTTCACGCTCGTCCCAATGAGAGAGTTTGTTTACCGGGAGAAATGGTCACATGAAAGGGCTTTGTAAACTCCGCAGTGTTCCTAATTGAGAGCTATTTTTTTATTATCCCGTGAACCTGATGGGCATTCTTCTTCCCATCAAACACAATGCTTTGATATTGCTGTGAATGCTCTTTGATGTTCAAACTACGACAGATCTAACTTTGGCGTTTCTTTCCATTCCTTATTTCTCATTTCCCGTTTGTACCTACCTGTCGTGAGAAAATCCCTACCGATATTGATTTCCGCGTTTTCGATGTGATAACGTCTTATAAATCGATGAACGCCGGCTGCATACACGAAAAAGCATGACTCATTGTCACGTTCCGCCTGAGCTGAGCGTGCAAGCAAGAGAGCGGAACAAGTGATCGGCCTAAGCGTTCGGCTTGTGACGCAACTATCTCTCTTCCACTAAATCATTATTATATGATGTTATCACGTAAAATTATCGTCCGTAAACCGACTTTACAGACAACCAATTTTAGACGTGAAAACGTCTTATAAATCGATGAACGCCGGCTGCACTCACGAAAAGCATGACTCATTGTCGCGCTCTGCCTGAGCCGATCGTTCAAGCGAGAGCGCGGAACAAGCGTTCGGCTTGTGACGCATCTGTCTCTATTCCATTCCATCGTTATTATATGACGTTATCATTTAAACTTATCGTCCCTAAACCGACTTTACAGACAAACAATTATTTTTTTAAGATTGGAAAATAGTCAAGCTATTTATCTAATTATAAATCTTTGCTTGCCATAGCAAATAAACTACACGATCTTTTCCATGATTTTCAGATGTTTTATAATAAAGGTAATCCACATTTTTAAATTCATAATGCAGAGAAAGATTGCCGGAAAACGAGGCCCTGGAAGAATATTTTTTCTTTCAAATCCTGTTTATATTATATTTTTAATTACGATAGTAGGGGAAACACAATGATTTCTATGGAATTTAAGTGGGTTTTTCTGAAAAGCGAACAAATTAGCTACGGGTTTAGAATAGTGAAGGGTTTGTAAAAATTAATGAATCAATTAAGTTCAAAAACTCGTAATAAATTAATTGGACGACTAATCCATCAAATCCAACATACATTTTCGAATCACAAAACTACTCAACAGGAGGCTTGTCGCTGATCAGATGCTCCTGTACAAAATTATTAACTCAAAAGTTGATTGCCCGGATTTGCTAAACAAAATAAATTTCCACACGTCCATTCGATATAGTAGACAAAATACCCTTTTCTATATTGATAGATGCAACACCAATTCCAATCAAAATGAATTTATACAAAGGACATGTAACTACTATAACAACAAATTTGCAAATATAGACACACGTGCTGACGTATTTACTGCTAGTTACTGTCGCTACAGAACTTCACTGTATAACATTCTAGGTGCGAATAACACATGAATTAATTGTATCTAATATTTTTATATTACTTGCGTGGCAACTTTCTCTTATCCCTCTCCTCCCCTTACCCTTCCCAACCCAAATCCCTATTTTGCAGTCTATTTCAGTTATAATCACACTTATTTTAATGTTGTGTATTAGTTTACCATTTGTTAAATTCATCTTATTATTTTTTTAAATATTCTAGTTTATATTCAGTTTGTCTTGTTTCTAAATACCTATCTGTGAACATTAATAATTGGTCTGTTTTTTTGTCATCCTCTTATGTTTATTGCATTACTAAGACTGTTAATGTTCCTTAAATAAATAAATAAATAAATAATAATGATTAAAAGCCAAATGTCTCAAAGAAAACTTAAAGGTAGAATAAAATAAAAACGTTAGATTAAAAATGATGATCCTTTTTCGAATAATTCTTCATTGTATACGTCCAGATAACGCAGTAGTATGTCATTGAGTACACCAGCGAAGTGGAAAGTATAGAAAAGGTGGTAGAAGGTGAAATAATAACACGAGCTCAGATGTACCGTAATAACACGCCTCGTGGAAACGAAAAGAGACGGTTTGTAACATCAGATGCTACGAGGAGATACAGTGACAGGAAAAGAGAAACTTACTCGTTGAGACATACATTGTTTCCCCACGTCCTAACTCTATACACACATAAACGTGTGGTTACATATATATACAGTGGTTTTCCCGGAGTGCGTTGTTTGCTTTACAAATAAAAAAGATTGTCGTCAGAAGGCAGAATAAAATAAAACGTTTTCTTATTTGTGGAATATTGACTAAACTCTCGTTTTAAACGTTTGAATGAAGATACGATGTAAGTGGCGGGTGTGGACCCACCGCCGCCCCGAAAACCACTTATTGGATAACCAACACCCCTGCCATAGAAGGGATGCCCGGGTTCATGAGTTGGGGTTTGCTTAGGTCGTGGTGGGCCGGATCGGGAGTGACTGGTTAAAAAAGACCTTTTAACCTCCCTGGACGGATTCTCTCGACCCGTTGTCTTGCACCGCAGTGGAAATAATGGATTCGTGCATCCATCACTCCCGGACACACTGATTCCCAGATATGTCCCCACCCCTTACACCTTTTCCTTTCCTAGAACTTCCTCTCCTTCATTTTTTGATCACACAGCATTCACAAAGATGATAGAGGCTCTGAGGGAAATTCTTTCTTCATGGTTCTCTGCGTGGAGCTAATGTTAAAAAAATATGTATAATTCACACGCGGTAGAAGTTAAATCTTCAGAAAACTAAAGTAGACAAGAGGGGGGGGGAAGGGGGGGGGCTACGAATCACCGCACAAAGGGGAGACCGATTATTTTACTTCATTCTGTCGCAGATTAAATCCTATAGATGCATGTGTTTGTTTCTTTTTAATGTCTCTAGTTTCCGTTTCATAGACTTTCAAATCACAGTAGGGCTAAAGAAGTTTATACTTCATAAATGGTTTTTCTCCTATCTTTGCTGCATATAGTCTAAAGATTGGATATTGATTTTATAAAACAATTTTTTTTTGGATTTTGAAAGATTCGATCCTTGGTCCGCTAAACGTCCGGCCGCTAAGGTTCGTTGGGCGCTTCATACACTAAAGGAGTTTTGCGTGAGACCGTGGATTTATCGTATTATATCAAATTCGAGTAGGTACCTGAGAAAAAATAAATATTTTATTGCTTTCTCATTCTCTAGCACGCTAAATCCTACAGATGTATGCGTTTGTCTCCTTTTAGTGTCGCTGATTCCGTTTCATCAAGTTTCAAATCACAACGGTGCTTAAGAAGTTTTCATTTAAAAAACGCAATTTTCTGCAATGTACGATCACAGACACCATGGACCATTATCTTCGAACTTCTTTCTAACTTCATCAAGTAAATGTTTTACATGTCTTTTTGAGATGTTCCCGAAGATATTGAAATATATGAAGCTAGTCCCACCCAGTAAAAAGTGCTATCAGCAATTTTTACTGGGTGGGGCTAGCTTTTTGGTGTCGCCGATATTGTTTACCGATTAATTTAATAAACTGAATGAACGAATAAACCAAACGAACGTTAAACTAAATGATCGAATTCTTTCTGTATTCAAATAATGTTGTTAACCAATTCTACTACCCACTTTCAAAAAATCAACGAAATGAACAAATTATTTTCGTATGCAAACTACTCCCGTTAGGTAGTAGTCCACCGATAGTCGCGCGAATATCGTAGCATATATCTTTTGTATTTCGATGTCTTTGGATGTTCCTGATGTTTAGGATATATTTTTTCCTACCATTTGCTTTTACTGCTCGGTTTCGTAAGAGTTTTAACTTTCTTTACACTAATAAGTAATTTTAAATAACAATTTTTAAAGTGAATTATGCATATCTCATACGTTTAAAATTCACCCGGAAATTTCGAGATCTATAGCTTTTGATGTTTGTTGATGAAAATAGAAGCGAAGAACTAGAAAATGCAAGAAAAAAGGTGTACACAATTTGTAACGATTTCACCCTTCGAGAACTATTTTTATTTTTCAGTATAATTCAGTACAATATTTACAAATTCTTATTCCATCAAGATAGAACTCCGCATCGTTTATTTAAACGGTTTGATGTATACTTAGTTTAAATGAATACCTTCCTATTCCCGTTTCCCGTTTCCTCCGCACATTACCCATGAGGGGTTTCCGTTTGCCAACTTTCCTTTCCGTTCCTACTTACACTTGAGGAAAATGTTACCACATTTTACAATAAAATTTATACAAAGTAACAAACTTTTTATGAATATTGTTTTTAACGGCGTATTCCAAAATATGCGTTATTTACATAAAATTTAATTCATTGTTAAATGAATTGCAACAGTATTAGATGAACATAACAGAACAGTCATGCATTGCTAGCATAGAGCGTGAATAAAAACATATTATTTAAGAAGAAGATAACACTAATAATCTAATCGACAATATGAAAGAGAACAAGACACCGAAAAATAGAAAAATATAATGGTCGCAACTGGGACTCGAACCCAGAACCTCTCGTCTAACCGGGACGTTAGCTTTTACCATTTAGCCATTGCCACCTTTCATCAAACCATCATAATTGTCAATCTCATATTTTCAAATTTTAGAATTAACAATATTATCTTCGACTAATTTTAAACAATTTTATATGGAACCGATTCCAGGTTCGAGTCCCAGTTGCGACCATTTATTTTTTTCTATTTTTCTGTGTCTTGTTCTTTTTCAAATATTCGTTTAGATTATTAGTGTTATCTTCTTCTTCAGTAATATATTACATTGTTGGGAATAACCTTCAAAAGTTGTAAAAAGAGAGTTATTCTTATGAAAAAAAAAATTACCTTATTCCACTTCAGAAATCTTGTATACCTATATCGATGTTTTTATCGACTTCTACGTAACATAGCAACAAAACCACACCGGGACACATTGAAGTGTTATTGTGCTCCGTGTTCTCGTGAGCACGGTTGTGTTTTGTAACTCGATGAAACGAAAAATAACGACACTAAAAAGAGACAAACACTTACATCAATATGATTAAGCCTGCGAGAGAATGAAATAGCATCATCTTCGTGCGTTTCTTAGCATAGGCGGTAGCGCTCACTCATATCTACTTTAGTTTTCTGAAGGTTTCACGTCTACCGCGTGAGAATTACACACTGTTCTTATTTATATATGCATAAATATTAATAGATAATATATGGCTGATATTTTTCAAAATCAGATGTAAACTTCTTATTTTGAATGTCAAATGTGCAAAGTTTCATTAAAGGATCAAAATCCTTCTTTAAAGGGGTGGGTAAATGGGGTAATGGTAATTTTTCGAAATATCATGTAAACAATAACCTTTATTTTGTGTTGATGGTCAAGGGTGCATAATTTCATTAATTACATACATACAACTGTTTAATCAAAATCAAAACCATGCAATAAAAATCTACAAACAATCACTCTGCTTTATATATCAGAAAAATTTAAGAAGAAAATTCCATTTATTCAGTCGACTTGACTGACTCCCTCGTTAATAATTTCAAATTCAAACACAACCGAGTTAATATCATTGTCAAGCTACGTGATGTTACGCTTTAGGAGCGTGAGCTTTCATCACGTTGCGCGTCGAGTTGGTCGAGTTGGTCGAGTCGGTGTCAAAGTACTAACTCAGTTCGTGGATTAGTATTATCATCTGTAATCCACCTGGTAAACTGTCCAACCGGCGGACGATGCAACCAACGACGTGCAGCTAATTCTCTCAAAGAGATAAAGCGATGGAAGGGCGTTGCGGGCATGTTTGTGTGCCCACAAACGTCTTTAGTTACTTAAAGAAAAATCGAATTTACTGCGGGCATCCAGAGGTAATGGACACTGCCGTGCGGGAGAAAAGGGGGGCTCGGTGGAGCCCGGGAAGAGAGTCCAATGCGACCCCCGAGAAGGACATCTGTTATTGGTGTGACAAGCCGAAGAAGAGTCTAACGGTATATTAAACTTAACATATGGCATTGAAATAAATGTTTTTCTGTTCTCTGCTTTGTTTAAAATTTACGCTCTTTACAAATTATTATTTTTTTTCACATCCTAAGGCCATGTCAGCAATTTTCATAACCGATATATGAAAATGATTGAAAAAACAATTAATTATTGAAATTTTGAAGAAATGAAAATAAAGAAATCAATGCAATCAATAAAAGAAATTCAAGAAGTTTCATTCATTCAAATTCAAGAAATTCAGACAGTTCAATTAATTATATTTAAAAGAAAAAAGTTAGACATTTGAAAATCCGCGATAAATTTTATCAGAAGTAAGGAAATATTGTGTTTTTTCGGGCACAAGAACCGGCGTTTTTACCGGTAAATCTATTAATTTCTAAAGTTAGCAAAATTTTATCTTTAATTTTGGTGTAATTGAACTTTTCCCAATCAATTACGGTGTACAGCAAGAGAGTGAATTAGGACCTTTATTATTTTAGATATTCATAAAATAAATGATATATGTAACTTACACACCAAAGGAAAAATCATTAGTTTTGCAGACGACACTGCCATTTCATTTAATGAAAATGATTAGATAATCACTTACAAAGAAGCTTAACACCGGGCTTGAACTTTTGTTAAAATGGCTTAAGCAAAACTCAAAAACAAAACTAAATTTTTAACGTTTTCTATAATAGCCAAAGGACAATCAGCTGGGGATTATGTTCTTATATTACATGATTATGGTCAAGAAAAAAACTTAACGCAATCATGCGACTGCCCCACTACAACAAACTCTAGAAACATAAAATAATTCGGCATTGAAATAGATGAATACCTTCGATGGGACTCCCAAATAAATAGCATTACAAAGAAACTCACAAAGCTCATGTACTACAAAATATACATACGCAATAAACTAAATAAAAATTATCTATAAAAAAGTCAGCTTTGCTCTTTGACAATCACGCATGTAATTTGGGATTATTGGATAGGGATCTGCCTCAAACATCCACATGAAGCAGTTTGTTAAAACACAAATGTTGTAAATATCAACGCTAAAGAAGTTTTTAATTAAAAAAAACTAGAGTGCGCAGTTCACACGCGGTAGAAGAAAGCTATACTTCGAGAGAATGAGACGAATACCGGGTTTAGGATAATTGTAGGGTTTATTTACTATTTTACCAAGTTCGAAAATTATTTTACATTTTTTTCCACGAAGCATCCTACAACGAGAAGGTCGATAAGTTACGAAGCACCGCACAAAGAGGACACCGATTAATATATCTCATTCTCTCGCAGGCCAAACGCAATAGATGTATGTGTATGTGTATGTCTGTTTTTAGTGTCGCTCGTTCGTTTTATCGAGTTTCAAATCACAACGGTGCTAAAGAAGTTTTCACTTAAAAAAATCAGGGAACTAGGGATTAGAGGTTATATAATAGAAATAACTAATAAATTGACACACTTTTTCATAAGGCCGTCTCATTGAAATTAGTTTATTTTTTTTTTTTTTTTAATGAAAAACAAATAACTTTGTTTTTCATTTAATTAATAATGACGCCACAAAGTGAATTTGCGAATTTTGAAGAAAGAAATTAGTTTAATTTCAAATCCGTATCCGTTCATACTGGTTCGAAAGAACAGTTCTAGAAATTTACTGTTCAGCGATTTAAACTGCCCCCCGACCTAAGTTGTTTAGGCGGAAAACTTGTTTCAGTGACAGCCTTGTTACCTTGTTAATTAAACGAGGGTTTTGTCTTATATAGATCCAAAACCAAGGGGGGTATACTTTTTTCCGTATTCCAAATAAGGTAAAACACTATTTTTCTGACTCTGTACCAATTTCTGACATATGTAACATATATTACGATTTTAACAACTGAAACAATAGAAACATATTGATTTGGCTATGTCAGAAAAAGATGTACTGTTAACATGTAACATAATATGATGATTTTATTTATTTAACCGTAATACAATTATCAAAAAGTGAGATTTTTTTTTATTTGAATTGAATTTGATTCAAAATTTCGTTTCAATAATTCAAGGTTGGTTAAAAAATATTTTGAAATTCACGAAAAAAAACCTAAAAGCTGAAAGTGCCAGAAATAGAGCGTTTTTCTCTACTTTTGATTAACTCATAAATAAAAGCTAGTTAAATTGCTTATTTAGCTACCGACTAAAAAGCAAAAAATAACAATAATTTTAATTATTTTTTATTGAAAACTTCTTTAGCACCGTTGTGATTTGAAACTCGATGAAAAAAAAGCGACACTAAAAAGAGACAAAAAAATCATCTTTATGATTTAACCTGCGAAAGATTGAGATAGAATAATCGGTCTCCTCTTTGTGCAGTTCTTCGTAGCCTCCTCATTCTTGTAAGCTTTAGTTTTCTGAAGGTTTCGCTTCTATCACTTGTGAACTGCATAATTATTTTATTATTTTAAATATGTGATTATTTTTGTCTTCTTTCCTTTCATTATTGT
Source organism: Glyphotaelius pellucidus (assembly GCA_936435175.1). NCBI lineage: Eukaryota > Metazoa > Arthropoda > Insecta > Trichoptera > Limnephilidae > Glyphotaelius > Glyphotaelius pellucidus. The sequence continues at coordinate 16,093,766 of OW386542.1, read as the reverse complement.
TTTTTTAACCCTTCGAATAATGAGAAAATAATATCTATGAACTTTTGCCTGTCAAAGTTTGCGCGCAAAAATTCTCGGTTCTACCCATGCATTTCAAATGTTCATTTTTATTGGTTATTTTTTAATCTTTTTGAAAACAAAAATTGTTCTAAAATCAAGATAAAATAATCTTTCCGATGTGCTTATCAAAAATTAAGATTTTTGTTTTAAAATATTAAAATTTTTATATTGAAAATGTGAATTAGCTTAAAAATTACGTACCTGGGGTTTCCCCAAAAAAGTACATAAAATAAAAGAAAATTAAAATTTTAAATACAGATTCCTTTTTTTAAGAAAATTTGTAATAAAACTGTCACTTCATTTTTTTTCACATTCATACAATTTTATTTTTAAATTAATTGTTTATTACGTCAAACATTGGCGCAAAATAAAATCGTCACTTATGATCGGGTTTGTAAAATATCTGATCAATATAGCTCGTTTATTCCTAAGGCAATAAGAAGCAATATTTCTTTCGCTTTCAAATATAAAAGAAATCACAAATTTTCGCTTGACAGGAAGAGAGATATCTAACTTTTAATGACGCTTGGTCGTTCTGGGACAATCTGGGTCTCCTGTTATTATAACGGCATATGATGTTTTGGGACAACTAGGGTCTTAGCCCTGTTGTAATTGAAAACTCGATAAAACAAAGAAGCGACACTAAAAAGAGACACGTACATCTGAAGGATTTAGCCTGCGAGAGAATGACTTAGAATATTCAGTCTCCTCTTTGTGCGGTGCTTCGAAGCCAATCTTGTGCTGTGCTTGGTAGCCTCCTCGCTCTTGTCCACTTCAGTTTTCTGAAGGTTTAACTTCTGCCGCGAGTGAACTGCACATACATTTTTTCTTTAAGTTGAGCTTTTCTCCATGGAGCTGACTGGTCCTCATCAAGACACAATATAGTACTTGGCCACCCGGGACTACGGTTTGGCCAAAGGTTGATCTAGTGACCAAGAAAGAGTAAATTGAAGAATGTAGGAAACAATGTTTGCCATGCAAATCCTTTGATTAGACGAGCATTAGATGACCAACGCCGAGTTATGCAACGCGGAGTGGTCAGAGATATATATATGCAAAATATAAGAAATTTGTTTGAAATCAAAAAAGATGAAGATCAAGAGGTGAAAACTGGGGAACCTGAAGAAGAATTAAGTGACTAAGAGAAACAGAGACAGATGAGGTCTGTACGACGCAGTAAATCCCAGCCTGGCTGGATAACTACGTGGGGTGATGTAGGTATTAGGAGGGCGGGTGGTGATGAGGAGTATTGCACCAGCGAACATTAGCGGCGACACAAACGCCATTGAGTGCATGCAGGATGATAGAGAATAGAACTATTAATTATAATTTATAAATTTGAAAATTATGTTACTATGTTATCTAACTCTAATTTCTAATAGAAATTCGTAACGGAAAGCCATGGGCACTTTAATAATTGGTAATCTTTTTTCTCACATCACAGTTTCTCGTCTAGTATTCTTATATCTCTTAGGCATAATAATTTTCTATGGATCTTATTTGATAAAATTTAATTTTATTTACAAATACACTCAAAACGTCGCGCGTTGTATTTTATTTAGTTTAACAATAAAACGAAAAGCTTTATATTTGATTTAATGAAAAGAAATAACTTATACTGTATATACCACCACATAATTAATATTATCGACATGTTTCATTCATCGAAATGTTTTCTTTGCCAGGATAATAAATTAAAATATATTTATTTATTATCCTGACGAAAAAAACATTGTTTTTAAAATAAGTCGATAATATTAATTATATAGTGGTGTATACAAAATTATTTCTTTTCATCAAATCAATAAAGATGTCACACATCTATTTGCGAAGTTTGGAGAAGCTTTATAATTGACCTAGAATTTATCGGAAGAAAAATCTGTACAAATATATAAAAAAAATCGAGTGCAGTTTACACGGTAGAAGTGAAACTTCACTCACACAATCTCAACCAATAGGATCCTTGAAAAGAGAGCTCATAATCAAAGCAGCCAATGAGCGCAGCTTGTCGTTTCATAGGTACCGTAAGTACGTAAGGCTTCAATCTATTTCATTCTCTCGCAGGTTAAATGATATAGATGTATGTGTTCGTCTCTTTTTAGTGTCCTTTCCGTTTCATTGAGTTTCAAATCACAATGGTGCTAAAGAAGTTTCACTTAAAAAAAAAAGAAAAAAGATGAATATTATGTCTTGCAGTCCCAATGGGTTTACAACACGGTGAAAATTTTATACTGTAGCAGAAATAGTAATTATTATGAAAACTTTGATGGTAGAACTTGAACTTGTAAAATTGCTTTGGCATGTTTCTGATACTTCAAAGTTCAGATAAGTTAGCGGTAGGTTGCTGCAAAAATATGAAGTACTTACCCATTGCAATAATAAAGTTCAGATAAGTTGTTAGCGGCGTCAGTTGTGTAAAAATGTCAAGTACCCGTGCTGCAAGAGTATTGCAAGCATAAAGCGCATCAGTGCGACGGAAATATAGCGGTGTTCCGATTGGAAAACCAACCGTAAAAACGTCGAGATCTCTTTATTGAATCACGGAGACTGGTTTCCCCGAAGCAAAGATGAAGTTGTCTCTAAACGTGGTATTTTATTATTGTGAACACTGTGAACAGGCAGTAAAGCTGCAGAATGCTGTAAATATAAATATTGCATGTCGGCTGCTTAGTTTCACAAATACATTCCCATAAAAGTAGTGCTTTAAATTAACTGTCAACGTATAAAGGATAATAGTTAAAATTTTAGTGAGATTTGTAGCGCGTTTTTCTTGCATTATTCCCAAACAGGAGGCTCTGAGAAAAACAATTTCTCCCGAGGCCTCTGCCATCTTTGAGCATGCTGTGTGAAGGGTCTTTTTAAGGAAAGGAAGGAGAGAAAGTCCTGGGAAGGAATAAGGTATGAGGGGTGGTAGGGATCTGAGGACAATGTGTCCAGGAGTGACGGACGTGTGAATCAATATTTCCAATTGCGGTACCAAGCAATACGTCGAGATAATCCGGATGGAGAGGTTAAAGGTCTCCATCCACCAATCTCTTCCGATCCAGCCCGCTACGCAGAAGACGTGGTAGGATTGGTAAAAATGGTGCTATATTTTTTGGAAAAGAATCAAAACGTCTAAAAGTTGATTTAAAAATTACATATTTCCGGATTTATTTGGTAATTCGGTTGGCATTGGTTTCCTACGAGAAATATTCAAATTTAAAGGAATGTGTTGAACAACTGCATTCGTGTTTTGGTTTAACATATTTATGTGAATCAGCATTTTTCTTCTTAAAACAAACAAAAAAATAAACACCTTTCTCGCTTAACAGACGCGATTCTGGTTGACGATTTCCAAATACACACATAATTTTGGTAATCTAGCTGAAGGTGCTCAAACGCAATGCTCTCACTGAGATATAAATAAGTGTAACTAACAATATTTTTCATTTTTATGTTTTATCTCCTATTAAATTAAAACAATACCACGTAATTGCATACTGAACTATACTGTTTCATTTAAAATATGTGTAATTGATAGATCGCACAGGGTTCCGCCAGTAATCAGTAGATCTTTGGTAAAATCAAGTTGGTATTCATACAATACATTAAAGATATGAATGCATTAATACTTGTAGTACTTATTGGATGGATTTGCATTGGGGATTCTTTGCATGAACATGCAATAATAGTTTCCTCGGCATAATAAGATTTCCAGATGCGATATTGAAAGTTTCCATTTTCTTTCTGTATTTATCAATGCGGAAGTCTACTTTGAAATGCAAATTTAATCAAATAAAAACGTAAGTTTGAGAGATATCTTACAATCAAAATGACTACACTCAGTTTGCAAGACTCACGTAAGACTCTGTAACACTTATATTAAATACAGTAGTTAACAAATCGAGTGCAGTTCACACGCGGTAGAAGTGAAACTTCTCCCACACAATCTCAACCAATAGGATTCTAAAAAAGTGAGCTCATAATCAAAGGGGTTTCGTATGTGTTTCTATTTTTAGTGTCGTTTCCTTTTTATCGAGTTTAAAATCATAACGAGGGTTCACTTCAAAAAGTCAATAAAAAAATTGTGTACAGTTTACAAGCAGTAAAAGTGAAACTTTCAGAAAACCAAAGTCGATAAGAGTGGGAGGCTACAAAGCACCGCACAAAGAGGAGACCGATTATTCTGTCTCATTCTGTCGCAGGCTAATTTCTATTGATTTAGTGTTTGTCGCTTTTTAGTGTCGCTTTTTCGTTTCATCGAGTTTTAAATCACATCCGTGCTAAATAAGTTTTCAAAATGTGTTTTGCATAATCTCAAAATGTTCTGAACATTTTGCCTATTTCAAACAAGGGCCTACAAGCTTGACTTATCGATAAATCCGTCACTTCTTGTTACTACATTCTGTTTCCAATTACCAGAACAGGTTCCACTTCAATTTTCATTGAATTTAAAATTAAAGGACAAATTTAAAATTTAAGTCTTCACAGAATGAGAGATTTGTAATTTGCATTATGGCCCGCAAATTTTACACCTATGGGGAATGGCTATGTTGTCCTTTTCATACAAAACTTAATTTTGGATTTGAATACCCAACCAAAAGCGACAACTCCGAAGGAGAAAATAAAATATTGATAAGATTACCAAATGTATGGAATTCGATGCCAAAAATATGGAAACCTTCACATTGATTAAAAAGTGCTTCGTATCCTCCCAATTTTTGTCTGCTATAGTTTTCTGAAGGTTTCACTTCTACCGCGTGTGAACTGTTCACAATTTTTTTAAGAAAACATTTCTTTAGCACCGTCGTGATTTGAAACTCGATGAAACTAAAAAGTGACACTAAAAAGAGACATACTCTATCATCTACAGTATTTAGTCTGCGAGAGAATGAAATAGACTAATCGGTCTCTTCTCTGTGCGGTGCTTCGTAGTCTCCCCTTTCTGGTCTACTTTAGTTTTCTGAAGGTTTCACTTCTACTGCGTGTGAACTGCATACAAATTTATTTTTTAATCAAAAGTTTTAGCATATTTACAAGTATTTTCAGAAAATGTGCTATTTTACTGTGTTTTAAAATATAAAATAATGGCCATTAAAACTTTTATTTTTTTATAAGCAATTAACTAAATTATTTGTTAGCTAACCAAATAAAAAAAAATCTTTTTACTAAAAAAATTAAATGAAATATAATTTTATAAAAATATTAGTTTTTAAAGAAAGCGTTTTGAGAGGCGTTAATTCAAATAACAAACGGTCAATGTACGTTAGAACCCAATTTTGTCGTAAATATTTTATTTTCAGCCCGAAACGTCTCTTTTAGGATATTTCGTTTTATTTTATATCAAATTTTATTAAATTTAAGTGGTAGGTTGGCAAGATTAGTTTTTTGAAAATTACGATTAATTCCTCAAAAAATGTCAAAGTAGCCTCTAAAATCATGAAATATGAATTAATGTTATAACTAATGTTATATGGTTAATGAATTAAAATATTAATAAATAAAGTAGCACATATCCGTACTAGACATTTACTTTACCTTTTCATGATAAAAAAAAATAATTGAAGAGGAAGATAACACTAATAATCTAAAAGAAAATATGAAAAAGAACAAGACATAGAAAAATATAAAGATAACGGTCGATGTTGAGACTCGAACCCAGAACCTCTCATTTTACCGGGGCAAACGCCTTTACCTCTATGGCTACTGAGACTTCTTATTTAAATGTCGTTTTGTCAATCTCATATTTCAAATTTCTTAATTTTATCGTCGGCTCATTTTTCCTTATTTTTTGCAGCTACCTGTTTTGTTGGATACAAGTTTTCGAAGAAATGGTTTGTAACCTAGATAGTGTCTTGGATAAATATATCGATTTTATTTAAATGGAACACCCATTGTCCTTTTTGTGAAGGTCTAACGACTGGAGCGACAGCGCAATTTAAAACTTTTTTCTCCGATTGCCAGAAATTTTTTGGTAATCATTTTGAATATTTTCCGCCCACATTGAAAAAAAAATCATACCTCCGAGTTTTAATACAGATACAAACCAACTGATTCTATTTCTATATAGCCAATGAATTCACCTGTCTTTTGTCGATTATCACATATTCGTAGGATTTATAAAAATATATTATAAAATCGTAAACTTCTACTTAATTACTTACAAATAAGGGAAAATTTGCCCAAATTGGCAGCAAAGCAAAGGAGGTATTTTAAATAGTGCCATATTGTGGCAAAAAGCGCTCCAGTGGATGAATATTCAATTTTCATTATGAAAAATGTCTTAATATAACTTATAGGTTATTTCATGTAGTATATCATTGAAGAATTATCTATGTAATTTATCACATGTTTCAAATATGTTATCTATGTAATAAATAACTTAAAAAAAAGAATTGTTCAGTTTGGTTGTGTTTTACCATCAAATCCAAAATTAAGTTTTTTTATGTGAAAAAACCGCTAAGCCATTCCTTTCAGAGGGGTTTTTGGAACACTTGCCGCTCCAATATTAACTCACTCCAACCTACGTATACTATTCATTGAAATAATAAAGTCTGTATAAAGAATATTTAAAAAAAAATACGAGTGTGCTTTAGACCACACGACTGAAGTAAAACTTCACCGCTCTCTCTTGCTCCTATAGTGTGATACAGACAATATGCCTGCACTGTGTCTTAGATTTATGAAACGTAACTGGCTATGAGAGAAATAGAGAAAAAAAATGTGTGGTTGCACCTCTCTTCTTGCCCCTTCTACAATAATATACGAAACGCAACTATCTCTCTTTCTATCTTCATTAACTTATATATCTCTCAACTTCCTTTTGCCTCGTTTTCGTAACGCTCTCGTCACGCATTCACCAGCTTACTCCCCAAATTAAGCGTACTTAAAGAAGTTTTACTTCAAAAAATTCTGTTAATTCTAAAACAATATATCAACATTTTGTTTCCTTAACTGAGAGCGACAAGGTTTTTAAGGTTATCTAAGAAGAAACAATCTAATAAACCAAATATTTTTTTCAACCTAATAAATCTACATGGGAAATGCCAGCGATTGTTTACTTTGATAGTATCTTTGTATCAATGTTTGTCAATCTGAACTGAATTATCAATCACAAGTTTGAACCGAACATATCATGAATTGATCATATTTTGAACAATTTTTTACCTACGTTTAGTAAAAAATATCAATTGACCACCGAGGCCACTGAAAATTTTATTTTGATGATTTCATCAGTTTATTTATTTCTATGCATTACAGTATTTACCTATAGATCAATTTTGAAAAACATTTTTACATAATATATATTGTAATTTTATTATGTTGGGTGTAAGGTAGGTTTGTGAAGGTGAAACTGTGGATAGGTATTGTTGTATGTTTCGTGAACACCTCACTAGGAGAACCTGTGCTGAGGTGTTTACGTGTTTATTTATGTTTATGTATGACAAGTTTTTATGTGTTGTAATAGAAAGTTTTATATGTATTTTTTTTTTTCAAATTTTAATAGTTATTGAACATTGGTTATTTAGAAGAGAAAAAAAAAGTATTTAAATATATTAGAGGAATATAAAAAAAAAAAAAAAATATATATATATATATAAACATACACATACATACACATCCATATAAATACATGTACCTGCACACATGCATATAAATATATATATACATACGTATACATACGCATACACATTCACATACACATACATATATGTACACACATATATAAATTGTGTGTATGTATAGTTGTTGGATACTTGAAAAAACTACTTAATTTTTAGGTTTATTTAAATTTATACTTTTGTTATGTTTGGTTGGGAATAATAATGTTTGTCTTGCCACATTGAAAAACAAAACATTCTCTACACAATATACATCACAATCCGAACAAATTCACTTTTGCAAAACGAAATCCGCCTGTCTTCAGCAAAAACCCAAAACTATAAAGTGCATAAAATATGCCATGCAGCCACTAAGCGTCGAGATAACCTGAAAAATATTTGTCTAACCATACAAACAAACACACTTACACCATGTTCAACATGCTAAAGTTTGAAAACAACAAAGTCAGTAAGACATACACAATATACACATGTTTGTAATATTGCAGAACTTGGAAAGCAAAAATGTCAGTTGAGTAGAAACATGTACGAATAATGTCCATTATGATATATACATCACCGCGGGGTGTATAGAGCGGTAGGTCACTCGGTTCGGTCTCACAACTCTACCGACCGTCGCACGTGGTCGCGTCGCAAACGAATCCTCCCCCGGTGGCGTAAAAATAATATTTACCCATGATCAACAGTGAAATTATTGTTTGAATTAATGATCTTCTCGCCGAGTCGTGTAACAGTGTAGCTGTGGAGCCACGTAGCCAAGTACCGGTCGCCTAATGAACACGCCACTGTCCGATAATAATGTTATCTGGATTCGGGTAATTGTTGGACAGCGTTATTGATGAGGTTTGTGTATAATTGTTTTTGCTTCGTTTGAATGAGGTTATAATGGATGCTAATTTGGTTTTTTAGAGGATCGATGGATAATTTTACGCTTCGAAGGGTGTAATCCACATTCATAAAGTTTAATCCACATTCATAAGTTTTTTCATAAAATTTATCATAATCCATCCATACTAATATTATAAATGCGAAACTGCTCGAGTTTGTTTATGACGCTTTCACACATTAACCAATAAAAAGACTTTAGAAATTCATTCACCAATAGAAAGCTATATTATATGCGAAGACTAAAATTTGTATATGATGGCAAGCTCTGGCGTTGTGAAATTATAAATATTAATATATTATATTTGTTATACGTTTTCTGTCGCTTACAAAAGCGAGTTTTTGCTAACGTCAGAAAAAAATCGTTTCCATGGAAACGATGCTGATATATTTATGGGCTCTAAGCTGGTAGGTACTCAGCCCCCTGGTCAACTACTGCTCCAGAAAATTCAAATATTAGAATATGTTTTGTTTTTTTTGGACAAGCTTCTGTTCTGGAATAAATATCAGATAAGAGTTCCTACATTAAAAATATAATTCGTAACGATTATAAAGACTGAATTATAAATAATGTAATTTTTTATTATATTAACAAACTTCCAAATATTAATTAAAAATAAACATACGAAATGTTTGTAAGCGCAAAAATTCCGAACGAAGGAACAAAATTGGATAATTCTTTTTTTCTTTGAGCTATAGCTTTATGAAATTTAGGTGGCAGGCGAGATGTTTGAAAACTGAATATAAGGGAATGAATGTATGGAATGCGGGAGGGGGTGGGGTTGGGGAGGAGGGGGGATAATTGATAAGTTCAACCGCTACATTAATTTCCCGTAATACCATGCGAGCGAAGCCGCGGGGAAAAGCTAGTAATATAATATATCATCAAAAAATTTGAAATCCACCAATCAAAAAGATATCAAGACAACATCAAAATACCAAAATTTAATACCAAACTAATGCAAAACAATTATATCTATTTAGGAATAAAGTATTTCAACAACCTTCCGATTGAAATAAAAAAAAACCAAACCCATCAATAAACTGAAACTCAAACTGAAGCTCCACTTCATCAGGAATAATTAACTAAATAATTAACTGTTTTTTCTCTTTCTTTCTATTTATTTTCAATCTATTCATCTCTATATTATTTAGATATTTCGAATTTCTCTAAAGTGCACAACATTTTAGTATGTAACTGTATCCTATGTATGTACACCTTCACATATAGATGATCCAGAAGTTTCAATTGTTCCTATTATATACTTACCTATTGAATAATTTTATTCTATTTCTGTGATAATTAGTGTAACTCGCTCATCAAGCACAAGAACTAGCTTTTTCTTTGGTAAGATTGCAATTTTAAATAATTTCTGTACCGATAAGCAATTTATATAACACCACTGTACACTTATAAATCTATATTAAATAAAAAAAATATATTTTGGTAAATGTTGTGCACAAAAAAAATTAATGAATTTAAAAGAATTTTTTTTATCAATACCAGTTTGAACGCCTGAAGTGTGTTAATTAATATTATACCATTTTAATTTTTATTCAAATGATAATAATAAACATTGTATAAATTTTTGAATTTATACATATAAAAATTATTAAATAATTTATTATTTTCGGATAAAAATGACATGTGCTCAAGCGCTTTACATTTATAAAATACCTTTCAGGGTGATTTTTCAAAAATTTGTGACTTTGAGCCATCGACACGTTAAAACACGTTTCCAGAGAAATAGTTTCCCGCCTCGTGGTGTAGCTATTAAGAACTAGCATTCCAAACCGGAAGGTTAACGGATATAATCAAGAATACTACCCAGGTATCTCTAAATATATATAGATTTAATAACCTGCTTCAAAGAACATGCAAAGTGAACTGTTTCTAATATTCTTGGGCAATTTTCTATTAGATAATCGAATTTAAAAAAAACATTTACACAATATTCAACAACACAGTTCCTAAAATGCTAATAAATGGCATAGCCTATTTATACTGTCATATCAAAGCCTAATTACAAATCTACGTATCGTCGAAGCGTTGCATTGTACCGACCATATATATAAAAATGTTATTTTCGAAATGCACAAAGGTTATACCCAAATCTTTAGAAAATAATGGAAAAATAATTTTCTTTTTTAAAGTGTGTGTCGTATTACAGAAGAAAAGTTTGGAAATTTTGGAAAAGTTGGTATTATAAAATAAAAAAGCAGAAGTTTGGCTTTTTACTTTTACGTAAATAAGCTGGTTGAAACTTCTAATTTCTAAAATGCGGATCTCGCCAATCTGTTATATAATGGTGCTTATTATGAAAAAAAGCTAAAAATAGGCAAGTTTCTGAAGAGTATGTAGAACTAAACATAAATAATAAGTTAAATCTATTATCAGATAAAGTTTGCTGTGCTTGAACTTGAAAGTACCATTGATACAATCAACTACACAACATTTCAGATTTTTTTTTTTAAGCTGTCATGTTTTTTGGGAGGTGTCTTAAAATAATAATAATAAAAATATTTATTTATCAATAAACTAATGCCATATTTATTAATTTACAAATTTTGTTTATTTTACATTGTTTTTATTGATAAAAAGGTCAGCTGTACATTCAGAATTTTTCCCGGAAAGCGGCTGATTTTCAGAAGTAATAATACACATAAAATAATAGTATATAGAAATGAATGTATCTTTGTTTGTCTCTTATGTGGTCCCTAAACCATTCCATGAACGATTGCGATGAAACTTTGGGGAGTTGTTGGGCGCACAATGGTTTCTATATATAGTGGTGAGCTCTGGCGTTGAAAGTAAATGAAAGCGTTTTAAATTATTTCCTATACTATTCATTCAATTGCGATGAATCTTTGGTGAGTTGATGTGCGCGCGCCCACAAAAGGTTTCCATTTATACTGGTGAGCTCAGAAAAATTGCAATATGTGGGCCGCGAACTGTTTGAAAACTGAATGGACTGAATGCATGAAACACGGAAAGGGGAGGGGAAGCAGAAGGGGAGCGGAGTGAATGGGAAAGGACACAGGGGGAGAAACAATTTCTTTATTAGGTGGTAGCGCAAAGCATGCCGGGAACTTTCTAGTATGCAATAAATAATTAAATCAAATCTTTAATATAATGTACAAAACATAATATAAATAATGTTTTTTTTTAAAGTTTTCTTTATTCATTAAATTGTTTGTTACTTGAATTTTAGGATTTTTCGACCACCATGCTAGGCCCATGCCCGTGTTGTGGTGGTCGATTAAAACATATACCTATCAATATCTATCTATCTATCTTCTAAAATTAAAAAAATTAAATTTAAAATCCAAAATATATAATATAATCAAAAATACAAGTAGGCATTCCTTTCATTCTGTCGACTGTGCAGTCAGCAACCATTCGCCGCAGAGCTTCGTGAAGCATTGCAAAGATGTCGATATTCGAATAGATAAATATTTACTCCTAAGTTTTGATTTGTATTTCATTCCAAAGTTTCATTAAAATTGCTTCATTCTAATAGCTGAAACTACCCGCAAATACACCAGTTTTGTGGTGGGAAAACGAGTAAATGGTCTTTTTGGCGTGTACTGTGTGCATGAGAGTCACGGACCACTGGAGTCCGTCAAAGAGAGAAGCTTTGAATTCATCAGATCGTATATTTGACATATTTGATGTAACATCCCTCTGTTCGACATATTTCGCATCCGGTGCCGGTAGAGATTAGGCGTAATTTATTGAACCTGCATGACAACCGGCGTAGTCTAGCGGTAAGGCTCTTGACTCGCAATCCGAAGGTCACGGGATCGAATCCCGGCGCGGCAGATAAATTTTATTTGATTAATTTGTGTTATTTCACAATTAAATCATTTAAAATAATGCATAAATATTTGCGGCACGTTCCAGAGTGGAAGATACTCTCTAGCCTTGGTGTAAGACCACCATTCAGAATTGAAACGTTGCTTGAAATGGCTTTAGTCATGTTTGATGACCAGATTTGAATAGCCAGATACTTCCCCACCTTTCTCTTTCCCATCTCCTTCCCCTTCCCACCACTTTTAGCCTCACAACATACCCCAATTATGGGTGCCGTAGTCTCACTGGCTCCATACGGGAGCAGTTGGGACTCTTGCGGTATTCATATAAAAAAAAAATCATTTAAAAATATTATGGCATACAAAACATACGAATTTTATTGTAAAACTATGAATGGGTTATAAGTAGGAGGCGGAATTCGGAGGCAAAACGAAAATTCCAAAGCCGCTAATTATTAAAGGCAAAACAATTAGAATATCGTTATTTGGCCGGTCTAATTTGTTTAATGGGGCCAACAGACTTAGCTATAAAAGATAAAATATCATTTGATTTTGGCCTTTTTCAACATATCGCTCGCCATACATTCCCAAAGTTTTTGCCTCCGCCATCCGCCTACTAGTTATAAGGAACATTTCCACGACAAAACAGAATATTGGAAAAAATAACACAATAACAATAAATTTTACATATCCTAATTTAGCTAAAACAAACCTAACCCTTCCTGACCAATTATTTAATCACGCTTTTCTACGTTTTATCCGATTTTTTTACAGTAGCTCCACAGAGGTAGCCCTGAGCAAAATGATTTCCCTCAGGGCCTATGTAATTATATCGGGGATGCTGTGCGGAGAGACTTTTTAATGAAATAAAGGAGTCGGGTTTTTTGGATATAAAAAAAAACTTGACGGGTGGGTAGGAATAGGTGGTCCTTGATTTCAATAGTGACGGACATATGAATCCATCCCCTGTACTGCGATGCAGGCGAGTCGAGAGAGTCCGGCCGAATGTCAGAGGGCCTCCCTCAACCAGTGTCTCGCGATCCGATCCATCACGTAGTAGGCGGCAGACGCATCCGCTCTCAAGACTGAATCAAACTTCACCCCTCATAAACCTGAGGAACCCTGCCAAGTCACCAAATGTAGCGAGCCACTTGGGATGACTTGTGACAAAGGTGTTGGCCATCCAATACATGGTACCAGGTAAATGGTGCCCGTAAATGGTGCCCGTACCCGTCTCCCAAATTAGAAAATACCACAGGATACAACGTATACCAACTTAAGAAAACAAAATAAGCTCAGAGTCTCCAGAATAGACGTCATAACTCTCGTGGGAAGTTCTGATAAGAATTTCCCCTTTTCTTTACAATGGGAATATAGAACAGTTGGTGTTGGAATGGAATATCG